>BSBN01001332.1:7332500-17332500 GCA_027924645.1 Cunninghamia lanceolata
CACAAAAAATCAATGGCATTCAGTTCTACTTTATTGGGCCCCTCGATTAGGCATCTTGACAAATTAGGTTTAATAATAAAATGGTTTTGATTAAGCCTCAATCGAGAGGGTCTAATAAGATGGTGGCAGGAGAGATGGGGTTCAGACTTAAGCTTCAAACCTTTGGCGAAGGGCTTTTTCTTAGTCATATGCTCGTCAATTTCTATGTGAAAATAAATTTTAGAAGCTATTTGGTTGATGGATGGATTTTAATTCTACATCCAAAAGTGGGAAATAGGGTTTGACCCCAATAGACATCAAATGGAATATGTCCAGAAGTGGTACAAACATGCCAACCTCCTCATGGAATTCTGGCAGCCTAACATCTTGGAGGAAATAGGGAACAATCTGGGTCATTATGTGTGTGCTGAAGAATGGTCTGAAATAGATGGTGAAGCAAATTTTGTCAAGATTTGTGTTGAAATCCAACTTTTTGGAACTTGATGGCAGGTGTTGGAGATTAACACCAAATGGGGAGTGATCCCACAATCTATGATCCTAGAGCCAAAGCCCTTGGGTCATCTAATGAGCACCTTGGGGTGGAGATCTTGGGATCATCTTCCAGTTGGAAAAGATAAGGAGTTTCCAGAGCCAACCATAGAGGGATTCAAAGAGGGAGTTTTAGATGGAAATTTAGAGTCCAAATCCATGAACAATGAAATCAAGGATCGCCAACAACCCTTGAACGGAGGAGCAAACTTAGTCGAAGTAGATCAGGTAAAAGGGTCAAGGGATCTGGATCAGGATTTAGATGAGAACTTAAACCAGATAGACAATAATTTAAGGATGGAAAACATTGACTCTTTGTTGGAAGTTAGTAAGGAATTGGCAGAATCGGTTCAAGAAACTAAAGAAGCCTCTCTTGGAGGGAGATGTGAATAAGGAGTCTTGGAATCTGAGTGGGAAGATAATGACGATTTCATAGAATTCAATCTGGAGATGGAGGTTAGGAATTTGCCTATGGAAATTTCATATCAGGTTAAGTTGGGTATTCTATAGTTGGAAACAACAAAAACCTCCCCAGATTATAGGGATCCTAAGAGGCGTGGCAAGATTTCCAATTCAAAAAAAACTCAAGATTGATGGAGATGCGAGTGGGCAGAAAAAGATACTTGAGATGTTAAAAGTAGGGAAGGGTGGGCCCCTTCCTAAAGAAGGATGAAAATCTTATCTTGGAATGTTAGGGACCTTAATGCAGCTAACAGGAAATGCCTGATGAAGCATCATCTGGAGCTATCACACGCTGATATTTGTCTAATCCAGGAAACAAAATTATGTAGGGAAGAAGTTGAGACTTTAGAAAAATGGATGGCTTCTTGGAAGTTTCTGGCTATTTGTGGGGATGGACAGGTGGGTGGTTTGATTACACTTTGGCTCCCTAATAAAGTAGCCTTATGAAAAGTAGCAGGGAGTAGTAGATGGTTGGATTGCAAAGTCAAAAGATTTTCTTCAAATCTGAGTTTTCTTTTAGTCAATATCTATGGGCCAAATCCATGCATCCAGAAATGGGAGGTTTGGAGAGAAAAAGAGACTCTCCACTCTTTCAGAGTTCATGAATTTAGATTTATTGGGGGAAATTTTAATGTAATTCTACATTTAGAAGATAAGAGAGGAGGCGTGGGCCAAAAACTTCAATTTCAAATTAATTTTGAGGATTTTGTAGAATGCAATCATTTGCTTGAGATTCCTACGGTGAACAGAAAGTACACTTGGATCAACCGATGGTTTGGCTTTTGTTCTATAGCAAAAAAGTTGGATAGATTCCTTTTCAAAGGGAATCTAAGGAATTTCTCTTATACCATGGAAAGAAAAATTCTTACTTTCTCTGACCTGAACCATTTCCCAGTATTACTGGAGCTAGAAGGAGAGAAAAAATCATTCAGATGCCCGTTCAAATTTGAAAAGGTGTGGTTCAAAGGTCTAAATTTTATGGAGCTCATATCACAATTGTGGAACAAATCTCAGGTGATAGGATCCAAGATGTTTATTCTAGCTACAAAACTGAAATAGGTGAAGTTTAGATTTAAGGAGTGGAACAGGGAAAGTTTCATAAATATTTTTTTAGAAAAGAGGATGATCGAAGAGGAGTTGGGGTCCTTGAATGAATAAGCCTATAAATTAGGGATGGATAATGCTAAATTTCTAAAATAGAAAGAGTTGCTTAACAACCTAAGTCAGATTTTGGAAAAGGAGGAGATCTTCTGGTGACAAAAATTAAGGGAGTTGTAGTTGAGTGTGGGAGACAAAAATACAAAGTTCTTTCACAACTCAACTAAAGTGCATAGTGAAATCAACAGAATTACTTGCATTAAATCCTTAGAGGGAAGGTCCCTTTATAAGCAAGAAAAAATTGCAGCAACTGTGGTAAAATTCTTCCAGAACTTGCTTAATCATTGGGGAGGCTCAAGGTTAGGTCAATAGCATTTCATAGATTACATTCTCAAACTTGTTTCAAATTCACAAAATAGAATGTTACACAATCAATTTTTAGAAGAGGAAATTAAGGCAGCTTTGTTCCAGCTTCATCTAGACAAGGCTTTAGGTCCATATGGGAACTTCCTGCTTCTTTCTTTCAACAGTGTTGGGAAATAGTTGGATCAGATGGGGTAGCAATGATAGAGGATTCTAGGGAATCAGGGATGGTTTTGAAATAAATTAACAATACCTTCATAGCCTTGATTCTGAAGAAAGAGAAGCTAGAGAAATTAGAGGACTTCCATCCTATCTCTTTGTGTAACACAATTTATAAGATTCTGGCGAAGGCTATGGCAAATAGAATCGAGAAAATTCTCCTAGGGTTAATTTCTGAGGAGCAAACGAGCTTCATGTCAGGGAGGTCAATCTTTGATGGGGTCATTATAGTACAGGAAGCAATCCACTCCATCTCTAAAACTAGGAAACAATCGATGCTTTTGAAGCTTGATATCAAAAAGGTCTATGACAATGATGCAAGGACTTCCGAAGGTCATAACTTCTGACTCGGATTTGGGTTTTCTATGAAATTTTATAGGTGGATGCATTATGGGGTGGCCAGTGGTTTCCCAACTTGCCTTAGCGGGTTGGACCTTGTCTTGACACTTTTTTGAGGCTTGAAACTTTCATCTTGGCCCTCAAAATGGCAATTCAGTGTTTTTTTCTAGATTTTTAAAAAGTTGCTTTTGTATTAACTCGAAACTCATGTTTCAAATTTAGAATATTAGTTGGCCTTTTGTCCTACCTTAGTTTTAGGAAGCTTTTGGGAAAAAATTGGATTCTCAAGATATGGTTGTAAAATTACATAAAATGGCAAAATCTGACAATTGTTGAAATCTGCCAAAAAAGGTAATTTTTTATTTTTTTTGTTTTCTTGGATATAGGAGAGTTTTCTCTCATTGTAGTGGCAGATTTGATAAATAGAAGTTTTTTTATGTTCCAGCTTCGAAATCTTTGGCTCTCATATGTTTAATGGCACAATTCCATTGAGTGTATGTTGTGTGCTCCATTAGACAAGGTCAATTGGAGGTTTTTATTCAAAATTTTGAAGGCCTTTGGATTTTAGAAAGTTTGGTTAGATTGGGTGTTCAATTGGATAGCATGTCCTAGATAATTAGTTGTAGTAAATGGAACCCCTAAAGGTTTCTTTGGTGCCTCTAGGGGATTAAGATAGGGCAATCCCCTTTCTCCTTTCTTGTTTATCCTCATGGTGAAAGCATTGGGTAGATCCCTTTCAAGGGATATGGAATTGGGGTTGCTTAAATGGATCCAAATAATGAATGGTTTGGCACCTGTCATGCATCAGAAATTTGCAGATGACTCTATGCTTCTAGGTCATGTAGGGCTTATGGAAGCCAGGACCTTAAAAAGTATCCTCTTAGAATACTCAATCATCTTAGGAAAAGAGGTATGTTTAGAAGAGTCTAAAGATTTCTTTTTCTTTACTGACCCAAATTGGAGGGACAGATTATTCGAATCCTCAATTTCAAAAAGGGGAAGCTTCCTCGCAAATACCTAAGGTTGCCTTTGGCAACATGGGTTTTTCTGAATAAATTATGGGATCTCTTAATTTTTAAAGTAGAAAATAGACTTACGTCCTGGAAAAATAGGTGGCTCTCCTAGGCTGGGAGGCTTATGATGCTCAAGTCTGTTATAGCAGCCTTGCCTGTCTATATGCTCTCATGTTTTCCCATCTTAGTTGGGGTCAACAATAAAATAGTTCAAAGGATGAAAAACATTTCTGGCAAGGGAATTCAAAGAAGAAAAGGATCCCTCTAATCAGCTAGGAAAGGATTTGTAGATCAAAGGTGGCAGCTGGAACAAGTTTAAAGAACTTGGCACTGCATAAAAAGGCTTTGGGGGCAAATATGGTTTCACAATTATATCCAAGTGGGTCAAGATATTAAAAGCCAAATTTACCTATAATTAGGTGGAGTAGGCATTTTCAGTATGCGTACTCTTCCCAAAGGGTCGTGGGTGTGGAATTTCATTAGTAGATGTAGGGATTTAGTCATAGATTTCCTTACCTGGGATGTTAGAGACGAGCATCAAGAGGGAAAATAGGTTGTTTAGGAGTAGGATGCCTAGTCTGAAACTAAGAAGGTTCGGTGGTGGGGAATCTAGCGCAACCTCTTAATAGTGGCACCAACAATGTCGCAAAGCTCCGGATAGTGCATTTGGGATTAAAATTGTGTGTAGAGCTCACAATTTCACATCAAGTTGTAGAGGGTGATTCGATGGTTATAGTCAACGCTCTTAGGATAGGAAGTTGCCAAAATTGGAAGCTGAGGGCTCTACTGGAAGAAAGTGTAGGGATGTTGAATAGATTTCAGAAAGTTTCGATGAACCATATATACCACAAAGGTAATTCAAAAGAAGATAAACCGTTAAACATTGGGGTAGATTGAACATCGATAAAAGAAATCAATCCTTCTTTGGTTGGAGTCTGAAGAACTACCTAGTGGGTAGAGGGTGGGTACCACTTCACAACAGTGTGAAGTGGCTTACTTGGCAGGGAAAAGGGTGAGATGGAAGCTCAGTCAATAGGCGTCAAAGGCTCTAGAAGAGAAAAGGGAGTGTTTCTTACACTCATTAATTGCAAGATTTGTAATTCTCCAAGGTAGAATGAAGTGAGGCTTTGCACACTCAAAGTGAATTTGTAATTAGGGAAAACTATGGATGAGAGGACATCCTGCATCATTTATCGATGGTTTTTCCATTCCCTAGAGGTTGACTCATGACATAGGAGCTGGCATAGCTAGCAGCGAGAAGGTGATGAGATCAACACACGTCTCCTTCTAATTATGGAGGCTGAGATAACATGGTATAAGTACTCATTGAAAGGGGATGCTTTATTTAGTAGAAGTTGTGGTTTCAAGTTAATGGCAGACGCACCATATCTTGTATTCCATCTACTAGTAGAAAGTCTAGCCTTTGGAGGAATGAAGTCTCCCATCTGCCTAACCAGCAGGGTTAAGCAAATGGCTTTCTTAAACAAAATCACAGACCAAAGTCTACATAGGGTTTTTTTGTAGAATGATCTGTTTATGATCACGGCCACCAAACTCATTTTTGGGAAGGCATTTGTGGAAAATGGAGAGCGTTACAGAGTAGACTCTAATATTGTGTCGCAGTTCATGGCATCTTTGCTTGATTTGATGGTGCCCAAGGATGAGATTCACTTTCTAGTGCAGAGGTTGTTCAAGCTAGATCTATAAGAAGGGTTAGATGGAGTATTGGACGTAGTAGAGCTTGGAGTAGGGTTACCAAGGCCACAGGACCTATGTAAGATCAACTAGCTTGGGGAGGTGGTGAGGTATTTTCCATTCTTTTTGGATATAAATGGTGATGACCTAATCTTCCATAGAATTAGAGCTTGTAAAGGTTGGGACTTCCTGAAGAAAATTTTGCAGTTGATAGTGGTTGAGGGGTTTGACTGGATTATAGAATTTAGGGATTATCTCTTTGAGTAAGGTGAAGCATGAAGGAGAATCGGTTTTTTTCTATGTTTATGGCATATGTTTATATCTCTATGTAGTATAGCTATTAGGGTGGGGAATAGGATAAAAATGTGGTTTCAGTTTGGGGTATAGACTTCAATGATGTTTGCATTGCATGACAAGTTTGAAACAGACCTTGTGTGGTCATTTTGAGTCAATCAGGGTAGAAGAATGTAGACAGGAAGTAGCCCTTGGGGCATAATATATGTAATCCTATTTGTTTGATATTTCACTATAATATACTCTATCTTACCAACCAAAAAAAAATATTCAAGTTGAAAAATAGAAGAACAAATTTACCTCAAGGTTTCGTCATTGATCACATAACCTCTTTGCTAAATATGTTTGATACTTGTAAGATTTGTATATATAGACATGATACTCTTGTTGGGGAGAGATTCCTACTTCGTACTACATTCCAAGTCAAGGATACATTAATACTCATTAATGAATTAAAAAACATTATCCCAAATGCATAACGATGTCATAAGTTATTGTCATGTATTTAGTCAAGTATTTAGAGTTTTTATGTTTCTTTTTGCAAAACAAACAACTCATCATGTTGATAATTTAAAAGCAATTTTTAAGGTTATTCCTATCACATGTACTGTGATATAAATGTTTTGAGTCAATTAGGTGATTATTCTATGCACATGTGCATATATTGCTCAATGGTTTGGTAATACTCGTCCACAACTATGAATATCAGGATTTCATTTCATTGCTAATTTCACTCTGACCTAGAAACCATCAAATATTATCGACTTAATATTTTCAATCAAGTATTCTTAGTTATATTTACATTAGAGTATGTGAGTTTCAATTTTATTGAACTTATATGGTTAGAGAAGAACTATCACATTTTTAAAGGTCGATCTTGTCATGTTTTTTCTCCTAGGGAAAAAATATGGCATGTTTAAGGAAGAGGATGAACTAGTTACATTCTAATGGGTAGTGTTAGAGTCTATATTGTTACAACAAAGACATGTTATTTAAGGTTGTTTCTGAAATTAATGTATACATGGTAGGATTAAATATCTTTGAGATGAAAGGTTCATTCTTGATCTGCTTAGGTTTTTTAGATGGTGTGAACCTTAATGTTGAACTTGAGTTGTACTAGATGTACTCCAAATTTAACAAGGCCTAAATTATTATCTCTTAAAACAATTTTTGAAACATCAAGCAAGTTATTGACTTGAATTAAATAACATATTTTTTTGTAAGTTATGAAAAAACTATTCATTCTCATCCTCTCATTACACCCTCAAGAGAATTATAAAATGAAGATTGAAACCTAGATATATTTTTTAACTATAGTCTACACTTTGACAATAAGGTTGTGAATTTTACATTGGGTAATATCCTCTTTTTAATAATTGTGCACTTGTATGGTCCTTAACCAAGATTGTATCAAAAATTTGATGAACTTGTTCATTAAGACTAATCCTTCAAAAATTTATCTTATGAATGCACAGTATAAAACATTTAAATTTAAATTTGTTAAGATGGAAATTGCATACCTTGTACTTTTCTCCTTTGTTGTGAGCTCACATTAAATTAGATATTGAACTTAGATAATTAAAAGTATACAAGTGGCCTTATTTATGCTAAAATTTGGCACATAACCTAAGGCTTACTTAATTCCATTTGTACTCACTCTTAGCGACTAGTCTTGATCTATCCCTAATTTTACCCATTTCCTTACCCAAGTTTAGATCTGTAATTTGTGCAAGTGATGTAAATTGGTTGTGTGACAAAAATGAACCTTGAAATTTAAAATTTAAATTTAAGGCCAACCTAACTCTCCCAACTAACCATTATGCATCAACTCAAAGCATGAAATGCTTATTTTTTCACCTCAAGAAATTATATTTGAGGACTAACTCTAGTTCATTTTAACACATTTAGTACCTAACATTTAGAGAGCATGTTCAAAGAACATAAAGCATTAAATCAAAGCATTCTTATTATCATATCACATGCTTGAATAAGAATCTAGGGCATTAGTTACATGACTTCCTATTGTCTTTCATCTTTGTACTTTCAGTGTGTCTTAGGTTTAATCAAGGGTTGCATCACCATTACTTTTCCCATGATGGAGGTAATTATTATATTTTTGATCATATCTATATAATGTTGTGTGCCCTTGTGAACCACCTTCATGAGCAACCATTCTTAGTTTTTTCATAGTTTTAATTTTCCTACAATGTACCTCTTTCTGAAATGACCAAAGTTTGGTTTCAAAATCATGTTTTGGTATACGTTTACAAATATTAAAAATATATCCTAGTCAATCACAAGTTCATAATTTGTACTATAATTGTTCTACAATTCTATGTAGTCATTATCTGATCTATATCATTGTCTAGTAAAATGATTTTCCTACTACTTTCATCACATCCTTGTTTGACCTATGGATTTAGATACAATTTATACAAGTGAGGGCTCAAATGGTGTTGAGGTATGTGATTTTACACTTTGTGACAACCATGAGGAAAACAGGCATTCTTATGCATGTATTTTCAATCTAAAATAAATGTGTTTTCAATAATGAAATAGCTAATCTTGTGCAAACTAATACTAATTCAAGGGAGTGAGAATGTAGTTTTCTATTTGATGAATTTTATTATTTTGTTTCGTCTGAAGATAATGATATTGAAGGCATATTTACTACACAGGATTGTTCAAATTTAGAAGCTTTATTTTTCAACTAGGGTTTGGTAGTTATTTAGGTACTCAAGGAATTCAACAAGAAGACATTAAGAACACAATGGAATTTTTCTCATAGTCCAAACACAATGAAATTCAACAAAAAAATTTCTATGCAAACACAATGGAGGAGAAACGGAAAGCATATGTATTTTATGCACCTGGAGGCTGGAATGCTCATATGCTGATGTGGGGCCTCCGTTTTGCCTATCTAGGTGCCTTTGAGTTGTCCCCTTTGACCCCTTCAATGTAGGTCTATCGCTTTCTGTTGCCTTCATCTACCCTTCATTTCACTATGCGGGCTCTCAAATGACAAAAAAATTGTCATTTGAGAGTTAAAACCTAATTATAAAAAAAATAATAAAATAATTCCTTTGTTCGAAGACTCTCTTCGAACGAAGGCATTATTTTATTATTTTAAATTGGCACCATATGCCTTCATTTGAAGACTCCCTTCAAATGAAGGTGCTATTCTATCAAGGCAAGAGAAAGTTGACATGGCCTTCATTCGAAGGGGGGTCTTCGTTCGAAGGTGGTTCCTAGAATTTTTTTGGCACCTTCAATTTTTATTCGTCCACAAAAGTGTAACCCACTATTGTCAGTTGACCCGTGCATCAGTATTCGATAGTAGGAAAGGTATTTCCAACACTATTAAACTATTTTGTTTGGATATTTTGTGTATACGACCTGACAAAAACTGAGGATAAGAGAGTTCCATGCTCAAGCCTTTTAAACAAATGCCAATAATTGGGGGATGAAAAGATCATCTTGGGAGGTGATTTCAATGCAGTGTTGTGTCTGACTGAAAAGAGTGGAGGAATGAGAAAAAAAGCATCATGACAAGGGATTTCAGGGAATTTGTAAGGACCGGTAATCTCAATGACGTAACACCAAAAAATGGAAGTTTCACATGGACAAATAGAAGGCAAGGTTTTACCAATATTGCGGAATGATTGGATAGGTTTTTTGCAAGTGCAGATTAGTTTGAGGAAGAGTTAGGGTTGGAATTGAGCATTTTACCAATCTTAATGTCTGATCATTTTCCAATAAAATTAGAAATCAATTCATTCCAAAGACTGAAGAAGTCATACTTCAAATTTAAAAGAATTTGGTGGAGAAGAGATGATCTGATAGAGCAGATTGGGAAGTGGGGCGAGGAAGTTCTGAGAAATGGAGGTTTAGTCAGCTTTGTGTTCTGCAAGAGACTTGCACATATCAAGAAGAGGCTGAAGGCTTGGAATATTGAATCTTTTAAAGATATTTTTAAAGAAAATGAGAGAGTGGAGGAGGAATTGGTGACTCTTAATGAGCGGTTCATAAAGAATGGAATGGTTCAATCAGACTTCTTGAAGGAAAAGGAGCTTCTGGAAGAATTGGATGAGCCGTTAGTGCAGGAAGAGGAGTATTGGAAAGACAAACCTGGAGAAGGGTGGTTAGAAGCGGGGGACCTAACATATAATTCTTTCATAACTCGGTAAAAGTGAGGAGAATAGCCAATACAATATCCAAGTTAACGGATAAGGATGGAAGAATTCTTCATGAACTAGAAGACATCGAAGAGGAGGTAATAAAATATTTTAAAAAAATTTGGTGCTAAAAGAGGGACAACACTGGATAGATATGGAAGAAGTTCTAAGGTGCATTGACCCAGTAATTGGATAAGCGGAAAATGATATGCTTTATAACAAATTCACTAAAGGAGAGGTAAGATCGGTAGCCTTCTAGCTACACCTGGACAAAGCACCTGGGTCAGACGGGTTCCCAACTTTGTTCTATAAAAAATGTTGGCATTGTGGGGAAAGAAGTATGGATGATAGTGGAAGAATTTAGGAAGAAAAACAAATTCGTGAAAGAATTGAACAACACAACGATCACCCTCTTCCCAAAGAAAGTGGAATGTAGATTTATTTTAGATTATAGACCAATTTCTCTGTGCAATATGATTTACAAGATTCTTTTGAAGGCAATTGCTAATAGGTTGAAACTTGATATTGGGAATAATCATATCTAAAATTTAGAACGACTTCACTCTAGGGAGGGAGATTGCAGATAGCATTATACTGGTAAATGAAACCATTCACTCGAGATTACACAATCAAATAAAAAAAGTAATCTCTTGAAGCTTGATGTCAGCAAGGCATATGATAGGGTTAAGTCAAGTTTCTTTCTAAGAGTGATGAAGCGAATGGGAATCAGAACTTCCTGGATAAATACTATTTTCCAATCCATTTCAACTCTAAGGGTGTTGATAGTGGTGAATGGGTCGCTGTGCGGTTTTGTCAGAATGTCTCAAGGGCTGTGACAGGGAGACCCTTTATCACCATTTTTATTTGTGATAATGGTCGAAGCCTTGGGGGGACTCATAAGAAATAGCCAAAGAAGTGGAGGATGGAAAGGTGTTAGGGTAGCAAGGAACCTGGATCCTATTACTCACGCTCACTTTGCAGACGATACAATGATTTTTGGAGAAGCAAGTCTCTTAGAGGCTGAGGTGATCAAAGGGCTTCTGGAAAGCTATAGTAAGGTCTCATGCAAATGTATCAACAAGGAGAAGTCAAGAGTTTTCTTTTTCAATGTCAAAAGGAGCTGACAGAACTGAATTGCGGTAATATTGGGGTGTTCAATTGACAGCACTCCCTCTAAATATCTAGGAGCTCCAATATTTAATGGGGCAATCAGGACAAAACTCTGGGAAGATGTTATAACTCAGTCAAGGAATAAAGTTGAAGTGTGGAAAGGGAGGTGGCTAACGTTGGCTGGGAGGATTACCATGCTAAAAGCAGTGCTGGGGGTGGTACCAACCTACATGATGTCCTGTATGCCTCTCACAAAAAAGGAAGCTTCTCTTTTAGAAGCCCAGTGGAAAAAAAATTTATGGGAGGGAGTTAAGGAAGAGAAACGGATCCCTTTGATAAGATGGGGAAGGCTACATGCCCGCTGGAGAGTGGAGGGATGGTGATGAGGGAGTTAAAACTTTAAAATGAAGCGCTCGAGGTGAAACTAATCTGTGCAAACACCATAGTTTCCGCATGGCGTTGGGTAATCGCACATTGACACATGGTTCATAAAGGTTGACAAATAGTCAACCACTGATGTTGCTATCAATTCTGGAATTGGATAAAACTCCAGATGCCCATCTGAATCAATCTTAAGGTAGAGGCTATTCTTGGGTATGGCAATTTCTTAAATGGCAACCCTTTCTCAGTATAGAAATAGAGTGACCTGTTGTCGAACTGGATATAAGAGAAATTCAGAGGTGAAGGTGGATAAGGATACGCATAATATCTTTGAGGGGCTGCCGTCGCTATAAACACATCAAACGCGTCGACAGACAAGGAAAAATATAAAATCCCTTGACTTGTATTAGTAGGAGAAGTGTTTGCAATAATCTTCTGCCCCACCTCTAACTTCTGCCTTAACAGCACAGTATCAGTGGGATGATCAAATGACTGCCAGATGACTCCATTGGAGGCGTTAAAGAGAACAAGGTTGCCAGATTCTTGTATCGCCATATCTTGAAAATCGTGGGTGGATGTATTTGTAGACCAGACGAGAGTGCCATCTGCGTCCCTTAACACGAGTTCTCCAGTGGAGGTGAGCGTTAGGGCTGCGTTTCCTTGCACCATCTGCTCTCTGTTTGAACTCCACACCATTTTCATGTCCCACAGCACACCGTCACTCTTGTAGATAACAAAGTTGCAAATAGGTAGCCTGTGTGACAGGGACTACTATAGCAGAAGAATCCACATCCAAACTGCAGATAGAATAATATATTATCATATGACTTACTGATATTGCTGGTCAAAAGAATCGGTCTGACGAGTGCACCTGGCTGTGTCAAGAAATGTAGAGACTGGAAATTGTTGACCCAGGTTCTGCCTCCATATGCAGTTGCGGAAGTAAGAGCAAAGCTCTCTCCAAATAAAGAACACGATGAAAGGAATAGACTCCGATGTAAGGACATAAAAGGACGAGAGAACGAAAAAGAGTCCGTTGTTATCGTTCTTCGAAACATAAATGATATCCCAGGGATAAGGATAAAGCGCAGTAAACAAAAAAAAGTTTACAGGCGAAATTTCGAAGTGGAGAGCTATCAAAGCAGCGAATAGAGAAGACCCGACTCAAGCACTATTTGAAACAGAAGAGGTTAAATCACAACGTGAAAAGTGCCACTCCTTCGACCACAATGTGTCAGCTGGTTACAGTACGGATTTTACTTTAAAATGGAAAATATTGGCGCTCTGTATGACCTTTTCGTAATGTCCGATATCATTTTTCTCAAGTAGTTAAATTATGTGCTGTTTTTCTTGATGCTACTCTTCAAAATATACGAAAAGGAAAATGTATGGATTGCCGTGGAAGAAGAGCCTGTGTGTCGTATGGATGCTTTAAAAAAACTAAGTTCTAACTTAACCTTGTCAGCCAGGTGATGTGACATTCCAATACGTGGAACAAACGGCGTGATCCCCTTTTAATAAAAACACAATAAGATGTCGTCTGGCAGTCATAGGTATCACCTATCGAAAAATATTTTCCAGTCAATGTCGTGACATTATATCTGGCATGTAGATCCTTTGCAAAATTTCTTAAAACTGAATGACACCAAAATAGAGCTTTCAATATTGGAAGTTTTCTCTTGTCGCTCATCTTTTAATGAGGAAAATCTGTGGCGTTCAATCTGTTCACAAGGGTGTTTTTTTAATTTAAATTTTGACAACAATTCTTTCAATTTTATCAACATAGTTATTCACAATTTTTTTATTAACATAGCTCATTTTCACTCAATGATCATAATCTTCTTCCTTAAGAATTAATTGGTTCTCATCCATTTTTATTTATTTTTTCTTATATTTTCATACATTAAGCAATTTAAAATTCAAATCCATAATATTAATTAGAATTTTATATTTTTAAAATAATTGAATTTTCTTTTCAAACCAGTTGATAACATTGAAAAATTGTTAAGCCTTTGCAAATTATTCTAAATTATATATTTCCAAAGATAGGCATCCAATCCACATGCTATCAGAGAAGGTTGTTATTCGTATGTTTTTATTACTAGTTATAACGTTCATGCTATACTAAAGGTAATGGTGAAGAGTAATAAGGATGTTATTCATATCTTTTTATTACTAGTTATATCATTCATGCTATACTAAAGATAATGGTGAAGAATAATAGATTAAAAACTATTGATCTTGATTTAAGGATAAATATTAAACTTTTAGTTTTAATAGCAGGGTGTAAGTGTAGTGTGGAAAAACTACTCCTTAATCAAATATCTTCGATCAAGAGAGTTAATCACAAACACCACACTTGGGATCTACTATCAAAGGTGTCAGATGCCAAGTAACCTATCCTAGATTACTACAAAACCACTATGTGTCCCTGCCACAACAATACAACCTAAACAAGTGATTGACAATGGAAGGAAAATTAACATAATGCTGAAATAAACTAACTATAAGCAAAATCTGGAAAATGTACAATAGAGGTGAGAAGGAGAAGTGAAATAGAACTTGTAGCCATATGTACAAGCTCACTATCCTAGATGGTTGTGCTCAACAAGGACATCTGTGTGGGGCGTTGTACTCCAAAATATATGCAAAAATAAAACTAGTAGGCCTAGATGAACCTAAAACACATGCACAGTACAAATTGGAACAAAAACTCTACCCAATGAAGTATTGTTTATACAGAAATTAAAAGAAGATGAATTAAACTAAGGAAGATGAAGAGGGACAAGCACAAAAGGAAGGAATACGAAACCTCCACGTAGCTGGGTATTCTTCACTTCACATACACTTGCAAAAGGAAGAGAAAAATGGTTGGGTTGCTTGGGGGCTTGGCTTAGTCAAGTCCCAGTGTTGATATTTCTACCTTCATGAGTAGCAATTTGAGATATAGCATAGAAATTGAAAGAAAGAGTGTGTGTGTGTGTGTGTGTGTGTGTGTGTGTGTGTGTGTGTGTTCTTATCCTAAGTGTATTGAGGAAGGTAAGAACAACAATAAAACAAGTAAATCAACAAAAAGTTCCTTCCTTTGTCTACGGGGAGTGAAACCCATAATGTGTAGCCTATCCAATGATGATAAATGGTGGTCTACACCCAACAAGACTAACGCTAGTTCACACCAAGAAAGATTAAGTGAAACGGTGGTCTACACCATTGTAAAATATGCAACTGTTGAATAGATTTGGAATGAAATACAATGCATACAATACCAAAAAAATCTTACCAATGTGAGCAGTGAGAGGAGGCAACAAGCTCCCAAGAATTCAAAAGCAATGTGCAGCTTCAAACCTTTGTGAAGAGAGCCTCACAACAAGTGAAACAAAACCCAAAGAGCCAAGAGAGATGTTCTCACAATACAAAAGAATACCAAAATCTTCAATAGTTTTTGTAGGAGTCCAATTTGTACAAGAGAAACTTGTAGAGAGTTGTGTTAAATCCAAAGTGTAAGAAGTATTTCCATTGCATCAAAAGTTGACATGCAATGAGTCATTCTGTGACTCTAGGAGACATTACAAGGAATCCTAATGATCACCTAAGACATGTTGTTCACAAATACCTGTGAGAAAATAGATGTGGGATTCTAGCGCGACACATTGACATCCACGGGGAACACTCAAGTCCAGGCAAAACCAACTTTTGGTCACACAAGGCACCTTAGGAGCATGTAAACATTTAACCGTCAAAATGATTTTTTAAGAAAAATAGAAGAAATAGACCAAAATCAGACAAACCTAGCCTATTATGGAGAGAGAAGGTGCAAACTCCAAAATGGTTACTAAACATAGCGTGAAATTGCAAGTGTATGCAATTTTCTACGTTACATTTAGTCCCCACTTTAGTGAATCTATGACAGTGTGTGCCTATAAAAACTAAAGTAGAAAGAAAAAAACATAGCATGTTATACCTCTAATAAGAACGTCGTAGAGGGTGTAGGATATTCTTCGACCAGAGGTATGAATTCCCCCAGGCTGAGAATCTACAAAACCACAATGTTAGATAATAAACTTGCATAAAAAGCAATGTTAGAATCATATCAAACATCTTAAAAGGATTAGATTGAATATGATTTTCTTAAACACCACTATTTAGCAAATCATATAATCTAATCCATAATATACTACTATCTACAACAAACACACACACAAGAAAGTAATCAATGCAAAGCAACAAAAAGGCATTTCTAGCACACTATGACATCTAGAAAGGATGCCAAGTATGGTTCTAGGGCTAGCACACTAAGAGAGCTAGGAACCATACCAACTCTTGTGGGCCACTAGGACTAACAAACTGTGTTGTTAGGTGACTCACAAAGAGTGCCAAACAAGTATCTGAAAGCGTCAACAGACCAAGCAAGCGCATCTACTTGCGACCACTAGATACAAACACTACAAGGAGTGAACACTTCAAGGAATGTACTAAAAACCAATGCCTTAGGGAGAATTACAAAAACTAATGCCTTAGAGAGCATTTCAACAAAGTGGTGTGTGTAAAAAGGTGTTAAGCGGGAGAGCTATGCCCCTACTTTAAAATAATTGCATAAATTTGTTGGGAATTAAGGTGTCTCAACCTTTACAAATTCCTAGCAGTATTTATTTAATTGTGTATTTATTTATTGCCTAATTTTTTATTTACTTGCACATTCAATTTGGTCACTTAGTTGAGGTGGCATTGTGAAATGTGATCCTACTTGGAATGTGACTTGGATGGTCAAGTCAAGCTCACATGGATTTGGCCATCCCATTTGAGGTGGCACTAATATGCCATGTGTTGGAATCTTGTGGTATGTGGAAGAGGATATTCAATATGACAGAATCTATGACGCGTAAGAGTCAAGTATATAGATTCCTATGACAAGTGGGGATAAGTGTCAGAGAGTATCTTTGCCTGAGAGAAAGGCATCTTTGGGCGCCCAAGTTGGGCTATGACATGTTGTAAGAGGAATATGTTATTTTTGGTCATGTATGACAGATTCTCTTACAACATTAACTATTGTCATGTTGCAGATTTTTATGATAGTTGTAAGATGGATAAGTGCATTTGTCATTGCCTAATTTTAGCATGGAGCGCTCTATCCTTCGTAAGTCAAATCTGCCATGTTATGACAGATGTAAGAGAGGTATATTCATGTTGGACAAGTGTCCTTTGGTATTGGAAAATGGCCATGTGGCCAAGATGGATGCTCATCTCTAAAAGCTTCCTATTTATACCTTGTATCTCTATAAAATATGAAGTTTGGAGTTGTAGTTTATATAGTTTATGTATAAATACTGTTATACTGCTAGAATCACTCTAGAAATGACGTTTGAAGACTATTGGAAGAACTTGCATTGCAAGTGTATTGTAAACCTTTACAGATTTGTTAATACATTGTGCAGGTTTTAGAGTGTGGGATTTTTCACCTGAAAAGATTTCCCCATGATGTATCTTGTGTCTCTCTCTCTTTCTCTATCTACATTATTTTTTTGTGTTTGCTGTTGTAATATATCTATTATATGTTTAACATGTTGCAAGTATGGGCCTAACTGGTGTTGTCATTGATGTCAACATACTCCTATTGCATTGATGATAAGGATTGGATGAGCTATGCTGAGGATATTGAGAAAATCAGTCCTAATCAAGAGCAGAGAAGAACAGTGTAGACATTGAGGTAAAGATCCCAGCTAAGATGAAGATCAGAGGATGCGCTTCAAAGGGTTTATAGATTTGTGTCTTAAGATGATCCAGTAAAGATTTTAGAGGTTCGCATGAAGATCTGAAGAAGTTATGGCCACTTAAGTAAAATTAGTTCTAGCAGATGTTCAGAGGTGACAGAGTGACACATATAGGTCCAGTAAGATCCAGAAATACAATATCTTGTTCTGTGGATTTGGTGCAGTGTTTAGGAAGTCAATGTGAATTGACAACTCAATTGGTTTGTGGTTTGGAGATCTGTAAGCATCTATTCCAATATGACAGTAATGACAGATTGTGTTCTTGAGGTTTCGGATGAAGAAGAGAAAGATTTCAATAAGCAGAAGTAGTGTGGATGTTCTTGGTGATTCAGGCAAGCATGTGGAGATCTTTGGATTGCGTTCAATTCATGTTAGTGATCTACATTGAATATTAAGCTCGTAATTGAAGAATTACTTTCGGATGATGATGTTCCTCCTAAGTCTGGCTGACCAGATGAGTTACACATCCTATAAATGATCTTGAAGATGTTCTATGAAGAATGGCGTGTTCCTAAAGAAAGATTGAAGTCTCAGATCTGTGTGACCGATAGTGTGTTGATCCATGTGAAGTCTTTTTGTAATTAGTCATGTTGTATTTATGTATTTGCTCACTAATGTATGTCGACTTGAATGATTATTCCTAAGTCGATGTCTTGTATAAATAAGGAGTTGTAAAGTCATTTCAAAAGTATCAGAGAGAAGTGTATGTGGTAGAGAGGAGCAGAATAAAAGACATAGTAGAAGTATTGGGCTTAAATGGAACTGACTCAGGAATGGTGAAAACACTATTCTTTAGTTCAAGTATGTAATATCTATTATTCTGTAGACAGTGTGTCTCCTGTAGGCAGTGGGCCTCTTGTGAGTAGTGTACCATTTGGTTCTTCTTATTCTTTTAACAGAGAATACAGTCTTGGGTTAGTCACCCCGTGGTTTTTCTTTTAACTAGGTTTTCCACATCAAAATCTTGGTGTCTTATGTGTTAATATGTTTCTGCTCTTGATTTAATGCATTATGTTTCCATGATTGATTTATTATTTTGCTACTGAATTACAAAGAGGATTTAAGTGATTAATTGGAAGAAAGTTTTTGACAACAGATTCACCCCCTCTCCCAGTTGTCTATCCTGAATCTAACAATTGGTATCAGAGCCAAGTTCCTCTAAAAGAGCTTAACCACTTGAGGAGATCCAGGATGTCATCCTATAAGAAGGATAGTCCAAGGTTTGATGGAATCAATTTCACTCTTTGTATGGGAATGCAGTATTGGATCATGGCTTCAAAGAAGTATGTTTCTCCACAAAATGGTCTGAGTACCATAGATGAAACTAGAGATGCTGAAAATAATCTGCGGACTAAAGAATCTCTTCTAAGTGCCTTATCTGACTCAGAGCTGACAAATGTTGTTGAGCTAAAAATTGCATGTGAGATTTAGCAAAAGCTGGAACTTTTGCATGAAGGAGACAAGTATGTTAAATGTGCCAAGCTACAAAGTCTAAAAGGAAAATTTGAAAACTTGAAGATGAGAGAAGATGAAAATATCACTACATTTATGCCAAGAGTAAATGAGCTTGTTTGTGGCATTAGATGTGCTGGTGGAATCTTGGATGAAGATGAGATTGTTGCCAAAGTTCTTATATCCCTTCTTGATTCTTACAAATACAAGGTTGCTTCTATTGAAGAATTTAGATCCTTTTCAAGTATCACAAGAGATCAATTGGTTGGTAAATTAGCTACATTTGAATTATACGAGTTTGGAGATGCACCCCCCAAGACTGAATCTGTATTCAAAGCTAGTGCCTTTGAAAAAGGTAAACACAAGTTTGATCTGGGAGAAAACTCTTCAAAGAAACTATCATGGTATGAAAAAGTAAGAAAAGATCTGGAAGAAGATGAAGCAGAAACTGCTCAACTTGAAGCCCTTGTTGCAAAAAGACTGCCAAGAGGATCCAGTAAGTATGAAAGGAAATTACCTTTTAAATGTTTTAACTACAATAAGATTGGTCATTTTGCCTCAAGGTGTCCAGAAAGATTTTCAAGGCCAAAGCCTAACATATCTAGATTCCAAAAGAAATGGTACTATGTTCATGAAGACGATAATGATGAAGGAGTAATAGATGATGAATCAGAGACAAGAAACAAATCCAGAAGTCACTGGGTGTTTATTGCCATCAAGGAAGAAGATCTAATGCCCTCTGAATCTGTCAATCATAAAACTGTAGAAAGAGCTCTAGCTTCCCAAGTTGAAGAAAAGGATGATTGGGTCATTGACAGTGGATGCTCCCACCATATGACAGGTGACAAAAATAAGATCATAGACTTGGAAAGGTATGAAGGAGGAGTGGTAAAATTTGGTGATAATTCTACTAGTAGAATCAGAGGTAGAGGAACTATTTCTTTTGATGGAAAGAATAAAACCAGTAATGTACTATACGTTGAAGGTCTAAAGTACAATATTCTCAGTGTTGGATAGTTGGTGGACAAAGGCTATGATCTCTGATTCAAAAATAGAAAATGCAAGATCTTTGAAAGCTCCAGAATAGAGATTACATCCAGTACTCAAACAAAGGGTAATATCTTCCACTTGGTTGGTACTGGAAAAAGTTATTTATTTGTTCAAATTGATTAGAGTTGGTTATGACATAGGAGAATGTGTCATGTAAATTTTTATAATATTATCAAGATAAGAAACACTTAGGCTATAAGAGATCTTCCAAGACTGGTGAAACCTACTAACAATTTGTCCAAAGAATGTCAGTTAGGTAAGCAAAGCTTAGTCTCATTTGAAAGTAAAGAATAATCTTCTACTGGATTATTGGACTTAGTTCATACTGATCTATGTGGTCTGGCAAGAATTAGGAGTGTGCAAGGTGATAGATACTTCATGTTATTAATTGATGATCACTCCCAGATGATGTGGGTAACCTTTCTAAAAAAGAAATCTGAGGCCCTTGAGAAATTCAAAATATTCAAGGCTATGGTAGAAAATGAAACCGGATTGAACATAAAATGTGTAAGGTCTGACAGAGGTGGAGAATTCATATTTGGTGAGTTCATAAGATTCTATGAGAAACATGGTATAAAAAGATAGTTGTCTGCTCCAAGGACACCATAATAGAATGGAGTAGTGGAGAGAAAGAACCAGACCATGCAGGAGGCATCTAGAACCATGATGATGGAAGAAAATGTTCCTCAGATCTTCTAGAGAGAAGCTGTAAGCACTGCAGTCTACACTCTTAATCGAGTACAAATTAGAAGCAATATTGGTAAGACTCCTTATGAACTCTGGTTTGGCATCACTCCCACTGTGAAGTATTTCAGATTCTTTGGTAGCAAATGTTACATTAAAAGAGATGAAGATCTAGGAAAATTTGATGCTAGAAGTGATGAAGGTATATTCTGTTGGCATAATACTAGTATTACATTATTAAATAAATATAAGTAAATAATTAGTTGGTTAGGTTTTGGGAAGTTACTTTCCCGTAAGAAGTTATATACGAAAATATCAAGGCTTTAAAAAGCCAATGTGTTGCATTGTAAAATGATCCGAAGACAATAATATATAATTTTATGTTTTAATATTGCTATGCAATAATGGTGTAACTATCTGTGTTTGTGCTCACCATATTTCAATATGGTATCAGAGCAACTATTTGGCTGAGCCTGTGCATTCTAAAATGGAAGGTTGAAAGCTTGTTTAAATGGAGGTGTATTTCATTCTCAATCTTGCTGTCCAAACAAATTTGTTGTTGTCTAAATGAATTTACTGATGTGGAGAGAGTATTGTTGTTTGATACTTAGGGTTTTCATGGTTTTTCTTTAGTATGAGGAGACGATGGTGTAAAGTTTTTAAAACATTGTTGTGCTAAAATTGCATCCTTTACATTCAATCTGCATTAAGTAATCTTTTAGAAGTAATTGATATGGAAATTGTTTGCTGTGAGGAGATGCAAGCTGTTTGATATTAAAGTTGCACTCAAAGATGGAAAACCAGGGGTACACTGAATACAACAAGGAAATCTCTTCATGGAAAATCTATTTGAGAACATGAGAATGGTTGCTGGTGCTATTATTGGAGGATAATTTTTGTTTGATCCATAGAAAGAGTTTCTTGCCCTTCATTTTAGTTGTTGTGGAGACTATGAGTGTTGGAATAAACTTGGTGGTTGCAGAGAGACAAGAAATTCTAAAACTCCATAGAAGGTTTGTTTGCTGCACTATGTAAGGGTTTTCAGAGAAGGCATATCTTACATTGTTATTTTTTTTGGTCAAACATTTTATGTGGGAAAATAAAATTTTGGATAACGATATGGAGTAGGTGTTTTTTTATTGCATAGAGGCCACAAATTGATGCCTAAGCACAGAAGCTATTTTGGAGAAACTAGAGTAAAACAATTTTCTTTGAAGAAAGTTAAAAAAAAAATTAAGGAAGAAATTTACAATTTATTTTGGAGAAAAGTTTTTAAAAGGGAGACATAAGTATTAAGGAAAAGGTATTTAAAATATTTATTTTTGAGGGATTGGGAGAAATAAGGGGAAGTATTTAAAAAGATTAATTTGGAGGTAAATTTAATTTTTGTGGTAAGATAAGGTTTTAACATTTGAAAATGGACACACATTATATTTTTGGTTCCGATGCCATCCATGCTATCATTGATAGAAATTTGAGAGACTTACATGTTTGTGCTATTGAAGAGTCTAAAGCAAATGGATAGAGTTTAAGGATGTCAAATTGGAGGCAGGCGGCATCGGAGGATGGAAGATTTACCATCATCTCAAGTTAGCTTCTCGCTTTGAGATGATGCTTTGCATGAGAAGCATTTTTGGTTTTGGTTGTTTTTCTTTGTTGATGCTGACAGAGCTGACAGATTTGTAGAATGTATGTTTTATGAAGATTTTGTTTTGGAGACAGGTTTGGGGTTTGGTGTTGAGCTCAATATGGATTGTTGTCCAGCGAGCTTCAAAGAGTATATGATCTTGAATTATACCCTTTCGCGGTCACTAGACAACATGGCAGAGATCTGTCGTATCTCTTAGGGGCCATTGTTGAATAATTCAAGACTCTGTGATTTAAGAGCTTGGGACTAAAGAGCTCAAGAACATAGCTCGAAGCTACGCCTTTCTGAGGGTAGACGAGACAGCATGATGGAGCCTCACTTGGTTCAAGATTTGTTCTTTGGGGAAGATCTTCTACAAAATATGTTTTCATATTATGTAATCAGCTTTGTTGAATTTTTTAGCATTTAGGGGAGGTCCCTTGGTACTATTGTAGGAACAATGTAATAAGGCGGGGAATGTTGGCATAATACTAGTATTACATTGTTAAATAAATATAAGTAAATAATTAGTTGGTTAGGTTTTGGGAAGTTACTTTCCTGTAAGAAGTTATATACGGGAATATCAAGGCTTTAAAAAGCCAATGTACTGCATTGTAAAATGATCCGAAGACAATAATATATAATTTTATGTTTTAATATTGCTGTACAATAATGGTGTAACTATCTGTGTTTGTGCTCACCATATTTCAATATATTCTTGGGTTATTCTTCTTTCTTGTACTACCTTGATTACACTCAAATGCTCTATGTTCTTCTCCTCCACACTTGAAACAAGTACCTTTGAATGTTCCCTTATCAAATCCTCTTCCTTCTCTTATGTATCCTTCATTCTGGTATGCACTACAGTTTCCTCTCTGGTAAAAATATATGCCATCTCTGTGGTAAGCATTTTTATCTCTATCATCCTTCTTCAATGGGATATCAAACTTTTTCTACTCTGGATATGATCTATCTCCTCTGGAAAATTTTCTTCCTCTTTGAAATTTACCTCCTCTTCCTCTTTGTCTCTGATCATATCTTTTATTTAGCTTCTCTTCAATTTTCAAGGCAAACTGATATGCTTCTTCTAAAGATGTCATCCTTACTAAGCTTAGTTCTTCTTGAATGTTCAATCTCAGTCCATTGATGTATCTAGCCACGTTCTCCTTGCTTGCTTCACTATGTCCTATCCTTATGATCATTTTATAAAATTCTTCAGTGTACTTCTTCATAGATTTCTCCTTTTGTCTCAACTTTTGTAATCTATTCAACAAATCCAACTCATAGTTAGGAGGTATAAACTGATTCTTCAACTTTGTCACCATCTGCTCCCACTTTGTAATTTTTTCTTTTCCTCTTCTATTTCTTTCTAACTAAACTTCTTTTGACCATATAGTAGCATGTCCTTTCAATTTTGTTTTTGCAAACTTCACTTTCTCTGAATCTTCAATCTCCTCAAATTCTAATTATTCTTCCATGTCATTTATCTAGTGGATTAATTCTTTAGGGTTCAAATTACTAGTATAATTCAGCACATCAATTCTAGGTCTCTTTCCAATATTTGAAATCACTAACAACATCTTTACTTGATTTGATTCTTCTTCTTCATCACCTCCTAGGGTTTTGCCAATTTGTTCAACAGATTGAAATTCTTCTTCATCATCACTTTCAACATTAGGTCTCGGTGTCAATCCTCTTTGCCTATCTTCTTCAACAACATCCAATCAGATTTGCATTGTTCTCATCATCTCATCCATTCTACCATCCATTGTTCCAACGGCAACAAATCTCCTCGGTGGCATTCTTCCTACCTGATTAAGTGCAAACTACCTTAGGATCAATGATCGGGCTACAAGGTGACAACTGCCTCACAATCGACGATCGGTTGCAACATTAGTAACCTGCCTTAGATCGGTGATCTATCCATAGTAAGATCTTATGGAATTCCTTCACCAATTTTTCTCAATTCACTCCCAAAGATTCAAACTTTCACTCTGATACCACTTGGTGCAGTCATAGTAGGAGGGTTCATAGAATGAACTATCTAGACTATGTAGCAAGAGTAAACACAATCGAAACAACTTAGTGAAATGAAGAAAATGCATATTTAGTCATTCAGTATATCATAGAATTCAAATATAATCTGGTCGGCAACATGCGGGCTTACAATTAGGGCTCATGGGCCTGATCACATACATGTGCAAGATAAAGCTTTGAAGCTTCTTTGCACAAAATATAAACTATTAGATACTTCTATGTGAATCACTTATAACTTCCTTCCTAACGATCTATTACATCTTTATATATCATTTCTGGAACAATAGGTTCCTCCACGTCAGCCAAGGAAGATCACAAACTCCAATGAAGAGCTGTAACGTGCAAACACGGATAGGTCGGACCTAAATAGATAAAACACATCCAAAAAAATTGGAGTAATGTATAGACCCTTAGGGAAGGTTGGCCATGAACAAAAGATCATCAAATGATGTGTCATTAAGATCCATAAGTCAAGGAATGCTTAGTAAGCCTTCTCCTTTAGCTGATTATCAGGAACTGTTAGAATGCTTTGCTATGAGAAAACAATCAATCTTCTGATAGCGATATCTCTCCGATAACTAATCCAAATGCTCTGAATTCTTGATATGGTGTAGATGAATGAATGAAGATGCTAAGTCTAGATCTGCAAGGTATGAAATGTAACTATGGTAGAATACCAGACCAAAATGTAGAAGTTGTTTTTGACTGAACTGCCTGAACTGAACTGGAAATTGAAAAGAAACAAAATGAACATCAAACAAAATGAAATGCAAATGTTTTTGGTTGATGCAAGATTACTCTTGAACCAGGGATGCTCCTACATCAATTCATCATTTGTTATGGATGATCTTCTGTAGTGGATGTTGGTGCCATGGAGATCTTGGTAGTGAGATCTCTTTGACATTTTGAGTTATGTTAACAAGAGATGGTTATCTTCATATGATTGGAGATGTTGACATCTTAGTTTACCATGGAGGACTTTTTGAGCCTTTGGATGAGGTGTTAGTTTATGACTTATCAGTTTAACATGTTGATCCTTGGTTTAGAGATGTTGATATTGTGTCTTGATGGACTCTTGATTGCACGCTAGTGTTTTAACATGATATATGTTCTCTTGAGACACAATGTATGCATTAGTGCATGTGATCTCCTTGGAGGAGATGGTTAGATCATGATGTCATGATGGGCTTCCTAATTAAGTAGATGTGCAATAAGAGTATTGACAATGATCTTATTGGTTCTCTTGGTATTGAGTACATTGGTCATTTGCTTGAGAGCTTCATGATAGTGTGGTGTTGCATTTAGAGTTTGGCATGGATTGATTATGGAGGTGCTAATGGATACTTGGAGACTTAGGTGAGGCTGGAGTTCTCTTGGAATTAGAGACAATTGTTGACATAGTTACTCATTGGAGGTTTCAGCAGATAGACTGAGGAGCCTTATACCTAGATATGGATGTGAGTTCATTATGGACCTAGAGGAGATTGTTATTACAAAGAGTCATTTTGGCTTGGTGTATACTGGAGGAGAATTTTAATTCCCCACTCTTGGTCTACTTAGAGGTTTATCATCTATGAGGTATTGCCCATCCTTTTAGATGCATTTTGCTTTATTCTTTATCTTTTAATGGATATGGATCTGTAACTATGGTTATTGGTTTTGGATGGTTCATTTGAGGGATGTTAGCATGGTTATGGTTTGATTTATGATGTTCATTATGAGTAGTTTAGGAGATGTGATTGGGCGTATTCCTAGTTATGGAATGGTTATGAGTTTGATCTACCTTGATTAGAGAGGCTTACATCCATGTTGGTTAGATGATACATATGTTCATTTGATCTATGAGATTGAATGGTTAGGTGTTGTTAAGGCTTTTCTTTTGGGGTTGTATAGAGGAGATCATACTTGACACAACTTAGCACTTTGAGGTGTTTGTAGAAGGACATTATGATTTATAGGTTTTCTCTCTTTGTCTTATGGCTACTTCCTGGAGGATCATATTGATATGGTTGTACTTCGAAGATTTATGGTGACATGTTGTGAGAGAGTATGTACCAATTTATCTTGCATGTGTTGATCATTGTGATTGTTCTTGATACTAGATTGGATTGTTGATTAGCCACACCTTGGTTTGAGTGTTGATTGATAGACTTGGTATGCCTTGGGTCTTTTTTTAGATTTGACATTAGCCATGAAGTGGGAGTTCCTGGATGTATGTGTTCTTCAGTGACAAGTTTTATACATGGAGCTTGTGATTGCAGTATATGTGTTGGATATGTTCTTGGCATGAGTTTATTGATGTTGTTAATACATATGAGGTATGGACAGTTAGATGTATTAGCATATGTTGTGGGTGCTATTTCTAGTCATGTTGGTTTTTACATTTGACAGTAGCTTGGAGCCTTTAGTTATCACTTAGATTTGATGCTTGTGTTCTTTGGATTGGTGCATCTTCACCTTGGCATGTTCCTTTTCTTCCATAGGTAGCATGTTGGAGGATGAGTGGAGTTCTTGCTTTAGATGGTGGTCACATTGATTTTATTGTAGGTATCTTGATGGAGCATGAGAGCATGCTAGAGATGTTACCAAATTGTGCTTTGCAACCCAATTAGGTTGGGTTGTAACAACAATTTATTTGTTTCTTTGGAGAAGCATAGAGTTCAAAGGAAGCGATAAGAAAATTTAGGTTCACAGGCTAGCGTAGAAGGTCTACTGTTCTGATAGAGTACCCTTTTAGAGATCACACTATCAAGATCATGTATCAGCTCAATTAGAGCTGCTACATTAGGCCAGATAAGGTGACAGGACGCTCCAGTAGGGCAGGAGGTATCCTAGGTCTAACAGGTGAAGTTAAAGCTAACCTACTCATTGCAGATCATGTTTTTAGTTCTGTTCATTGTAGTTCATTCATTACAATTTGATGCAGTTTAGAAAGGTACATATGACTTTGTCATGTTTTTCATGAATATAAACACTTATCACATGTAATAATATTCAGTTATGCTATGCAATTGATTTACAAGAAAGAGAAATTATACACAAGTCATTTTGCATGAAATAACTATTTATATTCAAAAGAGAAGTGTTTATATGGTCCCACACAAGCCGTGGGAGTAATTGTATGTGATTCAATGCACAACAAGTACATCTAAACTAAAGAAAAGCATATAAAAGGAAGGTGGGACTTGTCATTAGCTGAGTGAATGATGAATCCTATTGTCTGGATTAGCATCTCTAGCTATCCTAGTGGTAGCTCCAAGTGAACCTACAGAAGGAAGTAAACATTATGTTAGAGCTCAGAGTTCCATCTCTACTTCTATAGACAATAACTCAAAATGTACTTATTATTTTGCATTTGATCAAAAAAATGGAACAGATGAAAATACATCAGATGCATAAGATGAAGTAGGAAAGAGAAAGAGATCAGACAATCAAGAAGGATAGGCTATCAACCTACACGTTTTCATCTAATTGGTTTGTCCACTATGCAAGTACAAGTCCATGAAATCAATCATCAATGTCGTGTATGGACAACAGTCATCATGCATGAAGATCATCTATTGCTAGAGGAGGAGTGATAAACAAGTACAATAACAATGTAAATGAGGGCCATGACCATAGTCACTATCATGCTAAGATTAATAGGCATTTATTGTATTAAATAATTAAATATCTTGCAAAAAAATGATAGGGATCAACATAATGAATAAGAGAT
Organism: Cunninghamia lanceolata; assembly: GCA_027924645.1. Taxonomy (NCBI): domain Eukaryota; kingdom Viridiplantae; phylum Streptophyta; class Pinopsida; order Cupressales; family Cupressaceae; genus Cunninghamia; species Cunninghamia lanceolata. Next base: position 7,360,511 of record BSBN01001332.1, read on the forward strand.
AGTGATATGTCTAAGACAGTGCCAAGAGAGTGAAAGAACATAGGCCAATCACCAAATAATGTAGAACAAATTCTTTGATTATAAAGATGAAATTTAGACAGTCTAAGACAATTTAAATTGTATGAAAGCTAAGGCACAGAGAGGTCTTCATTAGAGGAGTGACCACAAAGACAACCTACAGTGCGGCATGAAAGACCCCTTCCCCACTAGATTTCATCATTAAACAGTAGAAGAGGACTATGCTTTTAATAGATGATTGTTGTAGTCAAAGTTGATTCTAATAACATCATGAAATAGCCATACATTTCAAGGAGAGGACAATGAGAAAATGAGATGCTAGAGAACTGTTAAGGAGAAAAAGACACAGTCAGAACAACTACAAGAACAATTAGGTTTGTTGTGTGAATAGTCCATATGGTTGAGGTGAATGTTCCTATAGACTGTGTAAATAGCTTCCAATAAAAAACTATCATATGTTACACATACATAAATCATGTATGTCTAGTAGTGGCTAAGAAATTTACAAGTGTCACAACTCAATTTTTTTGCATTCTAATTTGAAAATTAAAAATACAAATAATATGGACACCATTAAAAAAATTGAGGATAAGATTATCATAACAAGAGTGGATGATGCATTATCATTAAACAAAGAAGGCGGAGGATGCATTATCATTAAACAAAGAAGGTGGAGGATGCATTATCATTAAACAAAGAAGGTGGAGGATGCATTACCATTAAACAAAGAGAGTGGAGGATTGTTAAAAACAAGAGATGGAGAATGGACTTTTCTATAAATTGCCTAGAATTGTAAGGAAGAGGGGGACTAATTCTCTGGTTTGGAGTGCTGGAGCAACCTGTAAGAGCCCTCCTCCTTTTCATAGTTTTGTTCTTGTTTTTGTAAAATTTTGTTAATAATGTTATTCTATTTTAGAATCACTTGACGAAATGCTAATCATTTAAGAGAAATTTTGTGCATAAGATTTAGGAATATGATACAGAACTAAGCATGCCTTAGTATAGAGTTAAGAGGAAACTATTTTTTTTACAAGCTTGTGGCTACATCTGAACCAAATAATATGCCCCCCTTTTATGCTTTTGACTGGATTCAATTAATTTGAATACAAAATGCCTTGGTTTAATAATCGTTTCTTGTCTATGCTTCTACATTCTGCATACAATTCTATCAAGGCAAACACAGCTACAACATCTTACAAATTTTCCCCTTCCGTTATGCTATAATAAAAAAATCCATACCCTGTTCCTAAGCACCCATTTGGTACAGACAAAAAGAGGATGCAGGCGAAGGTTCTTGAATTTGTCTTTACACCTACCAGTCGCATTTGCTTGAAAAGTTTCTAGAGCCTTTTGAACAAATCCATTTTGTGCAGAGCCTACAATCATGGCATTCCATGATATGACATTTCTTTGAGGGATTTTGTCAAATAGTAGACGTGTCTTGCCTTTGGATTTTGTCAAACGGTTGACTTGCCTTGTCTGTGCATTCCCCATTTTACAGTCATGTCGACCAGAGCATTTCCAACTATAATACCTGACAAAAATTCCTCTTTCCTTTATTCTTTGATGCCCTGTTCGAAAACCCCATTCTGGCGTACGCAGGGAGAACACTAGTAAAGGTTATGGATTTGGCTTTATGCCTGCCAATTCCATCTGCTTGAAAGATTCTAAAGTCTTTGCAATGACTCCATTCTGTGCACAACACTTCTTTGATGGATTTTGTCAAATAGTTAGAGTGCCTTGACTATGTTTCCTCAGTTTGCATCTACAATATCTGACAAAAATCCCCCTTCCGTTCTATTTTTCTAGAAGTCCATACCATGTTCCTCAGCGCCCATTTTGGCATACGTAGGGAGGATGCTGGAAAATGTTGCAGAGTCTGGTTTTACACTTTCGAATCACTTTTGCTTGAGGGGTTTTAAAGCCTTTTTAACAAATCCATTTTTATGCTTACCCTATGATCAATATGGTCTATGAGACCATACTTCTTTTAGGCATTTTGTCAAACAGTTCACATACCTTGTCTATGCTGCTATGTTTTACATTCATGTCTACCAGGGAACTTGCAATTCAAGATCCGATTTCCCCCTTCTGTTATGATTTCATAGATGTCTAGGCTTCATTATTTCCGCATGGCAATCGACACATACTTGAAGGTTCTTAACAAATAGTTTTGACTCCTTACCATTGTTCTTCACCATTAATATATGTTCATATTTAGGAAGCTCAATTTCTTTATGTTTGAAAGCTATTGCTTCGAGCATGACAATTGTTTCTAACATTGTAAACACTATTTCAAGACAAGCTTACAAATTAGAGCAATTGATAACACATTTATAAATGGATCATGTCAATAAAATAAATAGGTAATTATAACATGTAGAACAATACTTTGACTAAAGATGTATAAGAATTGGGAAGTGTAGCTTTAAAGGTAATGAGTCTCACCATGTATTCTAGGGATTGACTAACATAAATACTAAATACATAAAGTACATATTTTAAAATAGAAATTAGAGATCTTGATCATAAAAGTTATGTTATTTATTTTGAATTATCTTGGACCACCTTGTTCTAGAAGGACACTATCACTAACATGCTCTATGGTTGCATGGGATTAAATTTTCTCCAATTGGTTTATTGATGAGTATTTTTCTTATAGAGTTTGTGTACAAAATTGTATTCAATTCTTATAATCCACTTATGATAAAAATAATTGTATACAAACATTTGTTTTTTTTTTATGAACTATATTATACTAGTCATAAGCAAAATTCCATGGATTTTAATGTTTGAGGTCAATTCTCATAAAAAAAATGAATTGACTAAGTTTAATAAGAAAATGTATAGATCAAATTAGTTAATTAAACACTAATGTGTTAAAACCTTTATGTGCAACTTTTTCTTCTAGGGAGGTTAGTACTGTTAACTATTTTGGTTCCCAAATGCTAGTCAATATTCTTGAAGAGAATGGGTCTCCTAATACACCAGTTCATTAATTCCTATGTGCCATCAACCTGTGCCACTGTCAAATTTGGAATTGAACCATTGATCTATTAGCGAGTTAGGTTGGCAAATAGATGAGATTAAACCCCATGGCAACCACCCATAGCCCTGCAAGATACCAGTGCATACAAGATAATAGTTTAATTGTTAAAATATTTACATTACAAAAGTTTTCATAATATTGAGTAAGAATTAAAGAGCATTTATTGAGCCATTAGTGGTGACACCTTAAGTCGATTATGAAGTGATATGGGATTGAATCTTATGAGAAGAGGCATATGAATTTTATGCCTTGTTGAATGAATGAATATTCTATACTTCCTATTATTGGTTTTAAATTCTCCCTAATAGTGAGGATTGAAGGGATTGAGTCAAATTAGGCTTCATTCCTTAAGTTAGTCTTTCACGGTCAGGTGTGCTAGTATCCTATTTAAATGTGTGTATTATATGTCTCTTTTCTCTAGGTTACCATTGTAGTTTACTTGTTCATTGGATTGTATGCCACAAATTTGTACTATCACTTTTACCATGTTTTCCTAGTTGTGTTTTAAGATCCAATAAATGGCTTGGGGTAAATAGATATTGTGAATTCATACAAAATTAGATTGATCTTTAGTGTCACGTGTATTGTTTAAGTTATTGAAAATATTGTTAATAGTTATAGTTGCCTGATGTATTCTTTAGTAGCATTAGCATGTGAGTTTCTAATTTAGTAAATCATAAATTCACATTATGAGATTAGTCATACATTTATGTCATATTACTTCATGATATGGGTCAGCATTAGGCTTTAGATGTTAATTGTTTAACCATTGTATTGCATGCTCTCTCTCTCCCTCTCTCACTAGTGGTTAGTGATCTATTTGATGGATGACTCCATGGTTTGTGACTTCTTGTGTATTATGATATTGTTATTTATTTACTCAATTGCATATGGCTAATTCATTGAGTGTCGGTTGTGGAGTATTAAGGGCCTAGACAGGAACAACCACGGTAAGAATACCATGATAGTAACCCATTTAAGAAAATAACTTTATATGCTTTATTGATAGAATATCTTTTCTAGTTACGTTATGTGCAATTATGAATTGATTCCATTGATTGTATCATTTATGGTCCTATTCATTTTGCATAAAAGAATTGATCAACCATATTTTCTATACTTGACTTGCATCAAGATTCAATGAATTATCTTCCTTTATCAATCTATTTATTAGTTTTGATGCAAGTTTTACATTTCTACTTAGCTAGGTAAACTTTTACATAAATGTCCAAACTCAACCAAATCGCAGTGTTCAATTTTTACGGTACCTCTATGTCACGTTTACGGGTAATGCCGTCACATTGAACCAAGTACCTCGCACCTAACATAGCTGTAACAACGACGTCTGGGCACCATCCCTCTAAATTGTCGAGGAGTAATAAGGAACATGTCGAAGTTAAATCCGCAGGAAGGGAAAATCTCCTCGGATATCTCATTAAGAAGATTAACTAAAAAGAGAGGATGAGTCTATTGAACTAATGATTACCATGATGCTCACTTGGAAAACACTCCAAGCATACTATCAGAAAACAAGGCTTATTGACACGTGAGTATAGATCAGGGAGGATATGTGAAATGTCAGATAGGGCAACTAGGCCAATCTAGAAATACTATCTATCATATGCTTTCACCTTGCCCTTGCAGATCGTGGTGAAAGTACTAGGGGATCAGGAATGGATTTAGTCACGAAAATTACCTAATTTGGCTTGGGGAAGTAAGCTAGATTTCATGGGTAGACACCTTATAGGGATTCCTCCACACTAGGACTAGCTGACAAACACCCCTTTAGGTGTTTGTGCTAGTGGACTAACTTCCGTCCCTATTTCACCGAGTGGGTGGTAGCTGAAGAACTGTCTGGGGCAGGGAATAACCCTAAAAAGCGCTGGGTACCCGCTCATAGTTACATCAAACATAGTGCAAAATAGAACTATATGTTCGCATTCCCCATGTTAGTCACTTCTGAAGGAGGGGGCCTTGATCTCGTGGATACAGGGTATGTAGGCAGTCTGGATGGCGAAGGATGCCCCCAATACTCAGGTCCCCTGGATGTAGGGAGTCCTACAATTAGCATCGTGACCTTAATTCTCTGAGTAGTAATTACTGAGTTGTATTAACATAATATTGATTAGTTAATTTTGTGCAGATGATAAGGATATAGTTACTAGAGGAGAAGCAAGCTATCGAAAATGAATGCAGGATGTAATGCATGACTTAAGGTATGAACTGAGCCATTGTTCTTCTAGGTTATTTTACATAATGTACCTTCTCTCATAATGTACTCTATCTTCACTAGATTTAAATGATTCTAGGAAACTAAATTTCAAGTTTCATCACATTCCTATCGCATACCTTAAGCACTTCTAGAAGAATTTCACATTTCCTACATCTACCAGATCAAAATTTTTTTCATTGGTATTTTTGAAATCAGAGTTTACTGTTATTTGATTTAGGATGACTCGAGTCCTTACAACAAGCATGGCAAGGTATATTCATGACATTATGACTGTATTTTAGATTGTATACATTGTCAGGATGGAGAGAACATGTGTATGGAGCAGTTATAGCCTTTTTAGAGGACGGTCATCTAAAGCCATTGAAAAGGCCTTATAAGGCAATAGGTTTAGCCTAAGCCTTAAGAGTAGTCATGTATACATAGATATGACCACTGTGAGGAGAATAATCATGAATAGTCATAGAAGCCACAAAAGCCTCTGAGGACAAATAACCAACTCTGCTAAGTAATAGCCATCAAACGATATCATTCATTATAAACTTTTGAGGCAAGAAAGTTGAAGAAACAATCATAAATACATCATTGTCATAGACCATTCTAGGATAGTCATATAAACCAGAATATAAGGCACAAATAGCATTACTATGACGCCAAAGATAAACAATCATCATGGATAAATAATGAGGGTTTGTCGCACACTAGAGGAAATAGTTTGTAAAATGAAAGGACAGTCTATAAGACAAGAGGGACATTCATCACCATGATACACATCAAGGGTGACAGTCGCCAGTGCCATGACAAATTAAAAGTCATGATTAAGTGAGCAACAAAAGAATGAAGTTCAGTCTAGAGAGATAGTCAAGTAAACAAAGAAAGATCTACATTCTCAGGAAGGATCTAAGAAGGCAAGAAATAGATTTATCACCCCAAAGGAGTATACTCATATAGAGGAGTAGTCAACAACCATCATGCATAGTGTTTCAGGTAGCATCCATAGAAGATAGTCTATAAAATGGGTTCAAATTCATGAGACAATGTCACTATGTGAGCAAGGAGAATAAAGAATTTTTTAGGACTATGAAATAGTGCATGAGACTATTTAGTAAGACAATGACAAGTTTTGTCAAGAGACTGAGTAAAAGTCATAAAGTGAAGAAGAGTTTAGAAACAACCAAACATAGCCTTTAGAATAAAATGGAAACACTTTCATGATGAAGCATCATATAAAATGCATAGGTTCAACATCAAAGCACTTTGCAAGAGTTACAAAATGAATCCCTAGAAGAGATTGCCATAAAAATAGGAAGACAATAAAGGAAATGTTAAGAGTGGTTTCTCTAAATCACAAGCCCTAATACAATAGAAGACCCATGATAATGAGAATATAGTCATTAGGAAAAGCTTACTTTGCCAGGGAACAGTAGTGATCATAAAAGATTGAAGAAGATAAATAGGGTATAGTATATTGAAAAGAATAAAACCCTAACAAAGCAAGGACTATAGAAGCACAAACTTCTCATAGAAACCTGCAATAAAGAGGCAATTTTTAGAGAGTATAGGGATCAAGAAGATGGATCAACAAATATGAAAATATTTAGAGTTTTTTAATATTATAGAAATGACATAAATGATCCTAATCATCATATGAAAAGCATAAACGCTATCAGAGAATGAAACCCTAGCATAAAATGTAGAGATAAAACAAGCTCTTACCTCCTTTATGAATAAATAAGAATCACATCACAACAAAGCTAGGGAAAAGCATATTTTCATGAATATTGCTTAGATATATGTCATTTTCATCTTCAAGACCAAGAACTACAAGAGAATATAAAGAAAACTTCAAATGTTACAACTTCCATCAAAACCTAGAACAGTAAAGCAAGTTTTCCACCATTTTTCTATAGAGCAACAGTAGACAAAGAAAGTCCCATTTTCAATCAGATCGCATTCATAGAACCAGAGAAAGAAGAGAAAAAATGCAAGGTTCCTTCATAAGTTTTCATATGACCACTGAGAAAAGTCCATTTTTCTATCATATTTTGTTGTAGGACAGGAGCATGAAAGATGGGAGTCTTTGCACTTTTTCATTAGTAGAAGGAAGAGCACACATAGAAAATAGAGATTTCATTACAGTTTCTCATAGTGAAGTGCAAACTGAGGGTGTTTTTCAACAATTTATTACAAAGAACACAGTGAAGTGCAAAAATATAACTTACAGTGAGAAGGTGAATGGCAAGTTGCTCTGTAATGGCATAGAGAAACCCTCCAAAAGCCTGTAAGAGTTGTCCAAACCCTAGAAAAACTTGGTGGCAGTGTAGTAGAGCTTCCATAGTAAAAGTAAAAGAGAGAAATGATGGTTTTTAGGGTTTGGCACATGTTTTGTTGCAAAGGAGCCCTAGCTCTTAGATTTTGGGACCTTGTGACCTATTTATTTTAAGAAAATCATTGCAAAACCTAAGGGATGCATATGGCCAAAACATAATGATCATGAAGACCTTGTGCAGAATGATGGCTGAGGGGAGTCATAAGGGTTATGATGTGTTTTATAGGTTTTAGGATTCCTTTTTTTTACCTTTGATGTCAAACAAAAAGATGATTGTGACTAAGGTAATTAAGGTTGAAAGTTTGTGAAGGTAATGAGGGTCTTTTTTGACCTTATTGTTCACTTAGGGCAATTTTTTAAGGATGGAGACCTATTGATGACAAGGCATCAAAGGTGTCATTTTTACAAGGAGAGAATAGAAGGGAGATTAATTTTTGCCTAAGAGGCCATTGTACGACATAATGTAAACCCTTTATTTTTGCATTAATTTGAAGACAAAATAAATGTAATTTAATAATTACTAAGTGCAATAATGTTATAAATTGCCTTAATGCTTGTTATATCACAACCTAGAGTAGGAATAGGCATAATATAACACTTATTAAAGCAAAATCATAAGTTTTCCTTTAATATTTGTTAAATTAGGTTTCTTTTTGCCATCTAATCATGCACAAATTGGAGAGGAGTTGAACTGAAGTGTAAACTCATGCAGGATGGGTACCATTTTCTATTTTTGCCTTGGGGTCAAAGTAGGCTAATTTTGGCTTTCTTTTTGGTCAACTATCTTTGGAGGAGTATTTCTAAGCTATTTTTGTTCATCTTGGAGCAGTTTTGGGGCTTTAATATTAGGATTTTCTCTTGTACTCACCTAGCAACTTGGAGTTGCTTTTTCAAACTCATTCATGCATCATTAAGAGTCCAATTGAGCTGGAGTTGACTTCCCTTTCACTTTTTGGGACAGATTTTGTATTATAGGGAAAAAAGGCTCATGCTTTTTTCCTAGTTCTTGCTTTTTCCCTAGCTTTGCAGATTGTAGAGAGAGATTCAGACTTGTAACTCAACCATTTTTTACAGTTTTATGTAGTAGCAGTAGTTGATTTTCAGCATTTTTGGGTGTGTGTAGGATCATCACAGGCCAAATAGTGGCAATCGAAAGAAAATCATGTTTTCACTTAGCCAAATTTGCAACTTGGCAAAGTTTGACTTTCATATGTTTTGAAACAGATATCCGTTTTAAGAAATACAAACCGGATATTTGTTTTGCAAAATGGATATCCATTTTTCTTCCCCCAATTCAAGGCTTTGGTAATGACTTGGAGAGGATATATAAATATTTGAGCAGTAATATGAGATTTCATTATAACAATATTCTTCTTCATACACTTCATATTAGCTAGGCCTACAACTATGATATAAATTATATGAAAGGGAAGACCTAGGAAAACCATTAGGCCAAGGATCCATGTTTAAAAATATTCAAAACACATTGAAACTAAGAAAGTACACTTCATACAAATGTGCATTCTTGTATGAAAGAAACTTTATCTCACCAAGAGAAGAAAGAACACATGTTCCCTAAACCTCATGCTTCACCTAAATTGCTTTACCCAATCCTTCATATGATTTGATTCATGATACATGGTTTTAGAAGGATACACATGATATACCCTTACCCTCTAGTGATAAAATTATGAATGATACTTTATGTGGTGAAGCTACACCTTTGTTAATCCTTCATGACATTGTTATTCCTTGTGATGATGGTGATCCTTCATGTGATCTGTAAGGACATAATGCAAAGTTAACATGGCATGAACTCTCTTGGAAGGCTAAGCATGGACTATAAGAACATTGAACTAGTTGGATCTGTTAAGCTCGCCATTTATGAAAGAACCTTAAAGGTTGACCTTAATTAGGTAAGGTTATTTTTTAGTGTGGTTGTTTGTGCAACAATGTGGAAATTAATGTTACCTCAGGATAAATCTAACTATACTAACATTTTAATAACCATGAGAGCTAGGACTAATAAGTAGACTAAAAACTTGACAAACAATACAACTTGGAGACATGTAGGACTTGGAAAATGGAAAAGAATAATTAAATGTGGAAAACAATGAAAAAGTAGTATTAGTTGCACCTATGTAGAAAAGTGGTTTAGAGGTTTAGGGGTTAGGGGAATTATTTAGGGTTTAGAGGTTTAGGGTTGCTCAGGTTTAGGGGTTTGGGGTTTATGGCTTAAAGAGAGATAGAGAGAGGGGACTGATAGAGATTGGGAGAGATAGAGGAGACAGAGGGTAGAGATAGGGAGATAGAGAGTGAGAGACATGTCCAGAGACATAGAGAGGTAGAGGGATGATATAGATAGGGAGATAGAGGTTTAGGGTTGCTTTGATTTAGGGGCATTATTTAGGGTTTAGGGTTTATGGTTTTGGGGTTAGGGGTTAAGGTTTATAGGTTTAGGGTTTAGGGTTTAGAGAGAGATAAAGGACCAATAGGGAGATATAGAGGAGTCTGAAGGGAGAGATAGGGAGATAAAGAGAGAGGGACATGGCCAGAGACATAGGGAGAGAGATTGAGAGGTAGAGGGACAAAAGTGATATGGAGATAGGGGAGAGATAGGGAGATAGTGGTTTAGGGTTACTTGGGTTTAGGGTTTAGGAGTTTGGGGTTTAGGGTTTAGGGGTTTAGAGTTTCTTAGGTTTAGGGGTTAGGGGTTAGGGTTTAGGGGCATAATTTAGGGTTTAGGATTTATTTTTTAGGGGTTAGGGGTTAGGTTTAGAGTTTTGGATTTAGGGTTTATAGAGAGAGATGAATGATAGGGAGATATAGAGGAGACTAAGGAGAGAGATAGGGAGATACAGAGGGAGGCACATGGCCAGGGACATAGGGAGAGAGATCAAGGGAGGTAGAGGGATGATAGAGATAGGGAGATAGAGGTTTAGAGTTGATTAGATTTAGGGTTTAGGGTTGCTCAATTTTGGAGATAGCTAGATAGAGAGAGAGGAGACAGATAGGGAGAGATAGACGAGACAGAGGGGAGAGACAGGGAGATAGAAAGTGAGAAAGAGATAGGGAGATAAGGGAGAGATAGGAGATAGGGGTTTAGGGTTTATTAGGTTTAGGGTTTAGGGATTAGGGGTTAAGGCTTAGGGGCATTATTTGGGGTTTATGGTTTATGGTTTAGGGGTTAAGGTTTGGAGGTTTAGGGTATAGTGTTTAGAGAGAGAGGACCAATAGGGAGATATAGAGTGAAGGACATGGCCAAAGACACAAGGAGAGATGTTGAGAGGTATAGGAATGATAGTGATAGGGAGATAGTGAGATAGGGATATAGAGAGATAGAGGTTTAGGGTTGCTTGGGTTTAGTGTTTAGGGTTTAGGGGTTTGGAGTTTAGGATTTGGGGGTTTATGGTTTCTTAGGTTTAGGGTTTAGGGCTTAGAGGAATGATTTAGGGTTTATGGTTTAGGGGTTAGGGGTTAGGGTTTATAGGTTTAGGGTTACTTGGGTTTAGGGTTTAGGGGCATTATTTAGGGTTTATGGTTGCATGTCAAAAGTAGTCTCTCTCTCTCTAAATCCCTAAACCCTAAATAATACCCATAATCCCTAACCCCTAAACCCTAAACCTAAGCAACCATAAACCTCTATCTCCCTGTTTCTCTCATTCTCTATCTCCCTATATCTCCCCTTCGTCTCCTCTATCTCTTCCTATCTGTCTCCTATCTATCTCTCTGTACCTAGCCATCTCTCCCAATCTCTCTATCTCTTGCCTCTCTCCCCCTATCATTCCTATATATCCTATCTCTCCCCTCTATCTTTCCCTTTCCCTTATCGATGAAGGAAATGGAAACAAGAAAACTAGGACTCCCTTTCTCATGTTTAGGTTTTAGGGCTTAGAGGAATTATTTAGGGTTTATGGTTTAGGGGTTAGGGTTTAGGGTTTAGGGGAATTATGTAGGGCTACTTGGGTTTAGGATTTAGGGGCATTATTTAGGGTTTACGGTTGCATGTCAAAAGTAGTCTCTCTCTCTAAATCCCTAAACCCTAAATAATGCCCCTAATCCCTAACCCCTAAGCCGTATCTACCTCTCTCCTGTATCTACCTCTCTATAGATATCTCCCTCTCTCTATCTTGCTCTCTCTATCGACATCAATCCAATGATGTTGAGGATGTGCTAAATTGATTTTCCACCTCTAGAAAATAATTGACATCAATCCAATGATTGTCTTGGAATTCGAATAGGTATAGAAAAATGAGAGGTTGATCCCGAGTGTCACAAGTTTGATCTCAATTGTTCACACAAATATTATCTAATATGTAAGTTACATGAAATGATTTGTTAGAATTTATACCAAATCTACTTGCTTTTACAAATTTTTTATGACAATTATCTATTCAAAAGTGCCTTTGAAATACTATGAGATACCTTAGTATAAGTAAATCATATAAAAACCAAATATATATATATCATCATAATCCTATATAAATTTTGATACTTTGTCCAAAATATCTCCTTTCATATGATACAGGTCTTTCTAAAATTTTGATTGTATTTTACAGCTAAAATGCCTAAATACTAAAATGCTAAAATACTAAAATAAAAAACAATGAAAACAATTGGGAAAAAGAAAACAAATATCTGTTTTCAAAATAAATATCCATTTTTGAAAACATAAAAAGTGAAAAAGGGTTGCATTTTCGCAAACCCACGGCTTGCAAAACATAGTGTCAGCTCTCAAAAATGGATATCAGAGGTGAAGAATGGATATCCAATCCAAAAAGGTAAGATCATTCACATTTTTTTTTGTTTTGTATATTCAATCAATTTTTTTTGGTTTTTTATGCTAAGTGGGTATGTTTTATATTTTAATTAGGTAAAATAGATGCACAAAATGAAAACCCAAACCCTTCACCACCAAACCCTCCCCCTCCAACAATAGAAGAGAAAATTCAAAGAAATATTGATGAAATAAGTAGGATCATAGAAATGTATCACCGCCACCCTCGATTGTCTACAATGACATCAAATTTAGAGGGAATCATTAATCATGTTCAAACCTTGTCAACCCAAGATGAATCATTTAGGCAATGGCGAGAAGCTAAGAAGGCTGAATATGCTGATGGTTTGTCATATGATCAAGTCAAAGAATTAGAGATTACAAAAGCCATGTTAGCCCAATACTTTGTCAATCCTAAAACTGGATTGCATGTTGATGTCCATAAGCCCAAGTTTTCAATCAAATGGTGTATTCATGAGGGCATTAGTCAGAACTTTTGGGATTGTTGGTAGATGGTTTTTGATAAACCACCCAACAACAATTTAGATGTACCTTTGTATTTCCTTCAGAAACTCTATGCAGAGTTCGTCATGGGTCAACATGTTAATTATTTTGATTTTAGAGAGTTTCAAGGACTTGGTAAGGGAATGCCTCAAGATAGACCTGGGGCAATGAGACAATTACAAGGTCTCTATATTCTCCCTCCTACTATCCCTTCTCCACCCCCAATGCAACACCCAGACATTGTTGCAAATGCAACACAATAGGGCCTTAGTGCCATAGACTCTTTGACCGAGAATTTGATTATATAGACATCTCAGTTTGCACAAGTACATGATGTTGGTGATGATATTGGATCACCTAGTTATACTAGACTATCATTGTCCACACATGTATGTGTGCCCCATCATTACATTTCTTGTAATCAGTTATGCTTAGGTCCTATTATGGAGAGTAGTGAGCCACCGTTGAACACATCAGAGTACGATCTCCATTCACGAGATGAGGCAATGGGGTCCAAAACTCAAACTGAGGGGTCAGGGACAAGAGTAGAAGCTACTAGATCAGTCAACCATAGAGAAGGAAAAATGCATGAGCAATCTTTTATACAGGTAAAATTTAAAGTTAAATTTTATGGTCTATTCCATTTGAATATATAAACAAATTTATTAGTACTAATGTATCTAAGTGGGATAACAGTTGATGATAGAGGAGGAGTTGACAGAAGTTGATCATGGAACTTTGTCTACCATCCAATTTGGCTTGGACTTACCGATATAATTTGTTCTACACATCAACTTTTTTTTATGCATTTATTTCTTTGTGAGTAATTATATATTAATTTATATCTTGATGTTAATTTTATTTTATAGTCAATCAAAAATGTGAATGATGTGGCATCTTCGCCAATGGTCTTTTCTCGAACTCCTGATTGACCCAAGGGACTATCATTTGTAGAATGGCTTTCTCAACACCAACAAAGGGTGGAGGTAATTTGATTGAATTGTAATTTAATTGATAATTTATAAAACTTAAATATTTGATTATAGTCATTTACAGTCTTACATTCTTGTCATTTTCATAATTTAGAGTCCTCAATTGATGTAGGAGGCCTCGATGGTGGTATGTGCTTCTTTTCTAGTAGATAAGTTTTTGTGAAGTGCACTCTAGATTATTTGTGTGTAACACATCTAACTTTTTTAAATGTGTGCATTTCTTTTTTTGTTTAATAATTATATATTAATTTATTTCAATGTTACTTTGCTTTTATGTAGTCTCTAGAGAATGTGAGTGATGTGCCGCCTTTGCCATCATGCTTCACTAGGACCCCTGATCATCTTAAGAGAAAATTATTTGTAGAATGACTGTCCGAACAACAACATAGAGTCGAGGTAATTGAATTAAATTTTTCTAAATAATTGATAGTTTATCTAGCGGTCTTATAGTTGATTGTAGTGATTTAGATGTATGTTAATAAATGAAAGTTCTTAATTGTAGTAGATAAGAATCTATTTACTAACTTTAACTTATTTTTATTTACCATTGAGGGATTAATCAAAATTGTGTTTTGACTTGTTAATGCAGGAAACTTTGCCTCCATTAGCTACTAGACATTCTGGTACAAAGAGGACACTTTTTGAGGATCCATCACAGATTGAGGGTCAAGTGGACTTGTAGTATTTGATATATCTATTCGGCATGTAGATTGTATATAGATTTTGAGACATGGCATATGCCACATTTTGTAAAAAATGTTTTGAGTTGGCATATTTGCCAGATTTTTGTATATATCTACCATTATGGACTAGATTTTAATATATATACACCTTGATATAAAATATAATTTAAATTCCTTATGTGCATGTATTCTTACTTTGAAACTTAAAAGTTTGATGTATAATATTGTTATAATTCTTGTTATATAAGATTGTTAAAATTCCTCATGATACTTCCCATGATGCCATACATTATGATGATAGTTCTTTAGTCTCTCATGTGGATTTTAGTGACAATTTCTTACCTTCTTGTTTATTCATCTTGTTTGCTTTACACTTCTTTTAATAAATTGGTACATACTTCAAGTTCTTATCTTTCAAGTCCTAGTGTGCAAAGGATAGTATGGTTGGTAGCATGTTAGCATGGTCTGGTTTCAGGTGATGTGGGACATATGATATTCTAGAAATATAATATAATATGATCTATTCAACCCAGTGGCATCCTTTGCTAGCACATTCTTCCATTTCACTAGATATTCTAAGTTGTATTCTCTGCCCAATCACCCTAGAATCTAAAATAGTTTCAATATCTTCTCATTGTCTTTCTAGTAGTTACACCATCCATTTTCTTGACACTATTTCCTCTTCCTCTTGTTATTGTGAGGCCTCTCCCTTGTAATAGGTGTACAAATTAGAAGCATCAAAAGATTGGAGAGATGTATACACCTATTGAAAACTCTATCTCATATCCATTTTATTCACAGTGTGATAGGACCTAATTTTATTGCACCTTAATAGATTTCCCAAGATTTGATTAAAAAAATTATTCTATCCATCCATTTGGGGATGCTATGTACAGATAAACTTTAAATATTTTCCTAATTTCTTTGAAAGAACCCTCCAAAAGTATCTCACAATCTTAGTGTCATGGTCTAAAAATATACTTTTCAATAAGTCATGTAGCCTAACAACCTCCATAAATAATAAATTTGTAACATGTAAAGCATCATTGGTTTTTTTGCAAGCTATAAAATGAGCCATTTCAAGAATCTATCAACAATAACAAAGATTGAATCCATACATCTTTGTATTCTTAACAACCTAAGAACAAAGTCCATTCCAAGGTTATCATATGGTCTCTCCAGTATAGGTAATGGATGATATTCAATTGGCAAATTTTGGTCTATATTGTAAAAATTGTAAAATCTTGTCAAAAGTTGTCAATATGGGCAAAAGTTGCCAAGGAGTGAAAAATGTTATTTTCTTATGTGAGGTCATGTTATTAGGGTGAGTAAGGTCTAATTGGATCATTTCCAACATTCTAGGTGATTAGGAGGGTCAATTTGCAAAGTAATGCAAAAAAAGAGCAAAATTTTAGTCCTAGCAACTTTTGACTTTATCGGCAGGGAATACCTCAGAATGACTGGAATGCTTGGCACATGAAACAAGACCTCCCTTGGAATTTAACCACCCACCCCAATGTGTTCTCATAGTCCCTTCAGCCCCATGAGCTATGGAATGAAAAATGTCACACCTAGCACCTTTCCACTGCATGAAATTGAAGCATTTTGCAACAATGCGTTTGATTTTGGCATGGTCAAATGGAATGGGTTTGACCAAAACTGAGAGAGGTTATTGTGGATGGATGCCACATGCACCTATAGGTCCAAACATAACATTTCCAACTATCACAAAATTAGTGAACTACTCTGTCAAAGTTTGGCAGTTTTTTGGTCTCAGGGATCTTAAGGGACTTTGCCAGTAGCCTATTGCCCAGAGTGATTGGGATTCTTGAAGCACAAAACAATACCTCCCTTGGCATTTAACCACCTACCCTGACATGTTGGAATAGTCCATTTGGCCCCATGAGCTATGGAATAAAAAATGTCACACCTAACACCTTTCCACTACATGAAGTTGAAGCATTTTGCAACAATGCGTTTGATTTCAGCACAGTCAAACAGAATGGGGTTGATAAAAACTAAGAGAGGCTATTGTGGAAGAACCCCACATACACCTATAGGTCCAAACATAATGTTTTTAGCTATCACGTAATCAGAGAACTGCTCTATCAAAGTCTGGCAATTTTTTGGTCTCAGGGATCTTAAGGGACTTTACCGGTAGCTTGTTGCCCGGAGTGACTAGGATGTTTTGCGCATGAAATGAGACCTCCCCTGGCATTTACCCATCCACCTTGACACATTGACATAGTCTGTTTGGCCCCATGAGCTATGGAATGAAAAATGTCACACCTAGCACCCTTCCATTACATGAAATTGAAGCATTTTGCAACAATGCGTTTGATTTCGGCATGGTCAAATGGAATGGGGTTGACCAAAACTAAGAGAGGTTATTGTAGAAAAACCCCACATACACTTGTAGGTCCAAACATAATATTCTCAACTATCACAAAATCAGAGAACTGCTCTGTCAAAGTTTGGTAATTTTTTAGTCTCAGGGATCTTAAGGGACTTTGTCGGTAGCCTGTTGCCCAAAGTGACTGGGACACTTAGAGCACAAAATGTGACCTCCCCTGGCATTTACCTGCCCACCATGACATGCTGGCATAGTCTGTTCAGTCCCACGATGAGCAGAACAAAAAATATTGTTCAAGTTGACACATTCTCAATCATTGACATGGATGATATCTCAGTACCATTCCTTTAGACGCAATATGAGCTTCCAAGGGAAGGTGCAATTGTGAGGTTGGAGATGATGAAAAGTACACCTCATTTGCAATCATGTTTTATTTATCTTCAATGATGATTCCTTGATTCAACTTAATCCTTTGATATTACATTTTAACCTCCTTGTCAAAGTGCACTTTCAAGGTTGATTGAGCAAGAGCTAGTGCCTCAATATCTAGGTGCACTTTTGGTGTTCTAGAAGCATGATCTAGCACCTCAAATAGTAAGGCACTCATTCTAGGTTGTTTGTTCAATAATTAGCGCATTGTATTCTTTGGACATTCTTTCAACTTGTGGAGACAACCTCAACTTGTAAGATCAATTCATTATCAAGGTGCATATCCAAAGCCATAGAGATATGAAGTGGTGCCTCACTAATCTAGGTGAACATTTGATGGTGTAGAGAGGTAGATGTGCACCCAAGTCATCATTTGATGACTTCAATAACTATAAACTCCTTTGATGATGCATTTTATCCTTCCAATTCACTATCTAGTCTTAGGTGCACATTTTAGGTTGATCAATCATAATCTAGTGCCCTAAGTACCAAGGTGCAATTTTAGGTTAGTTTGATCAAGGATTAGCACCTTCACTTCTAGGCACAAGATTGGAGTTGAAATACATCAAAACAACAAGTTTCTTCATCACTTCAAACATCTTTTTAAACACTTTGAAGATCTCCAATACATGATTGAATATCAAGAAATCAATGTATCATTTCATGAAGGTCTTGACAAGAAGAACAAAAAATATTGTTCAAGTTGACACATTCTCAATCATTGACCCAATGCAATTGATGCAAACATGCAATTTGTTCATGTTGTGCCATCATGTTGATGCAAAAATTCTCAATCAAATTCATATTACCACATGTTATAATCCATGTATGTGAAGATGTAAACATAGTATTGGTGACATGAGCAACACTACTACATATTCTTAGGTGTTGTAAATATGCATCTTTTTATTTCATCATGTGTTGTAAGTGAAGGAATGCAATGATTGCAATATGTGCACAAAATAGATTTTTTGATGAGGATTGAAAGGAAATGTTAAGAAAATGCAATTAGAGGGTGTAAATCCAAATTCCACAACCTTATCCACCATTCTCCTTGCCTATACAAAAATGGGATCTTTGGAATAGGATGTATTTATAGCTGCCCTTGTAGACATGTATGCAAAGTGTGGAAGCATAGACAAGGCATGTGAATAGTTTGGCATGACACCTCAAAGAGATGCTATCTCATAGAATGCAATGATTGCAAGATATGCACAAAATGGATTTTTTGAAAAGGCTTTTAGAAACTTTGAAGCAAATACAATTGGAACATGTAAAACCAAATTCCACAACCTTTGCAAGCATTCTCCCTACTTGTGCCAAATTAGGATCTTATATATACATATATGCATAATGTCATGAAAATAATGTATAGTGTATATATCAAGCCATATAGGCATGTACAAATAAACCCATACAGGCATATACAACGATATACATCAATAACATAAAAAAGTATGTTCACAAAGCCAAATAGGCATACGTAACAAAATGTCCCAAAATCAAATCTCCTATGGATTACTATCAAATAATCGATGGCTCTTGCTAGGCCATGAAGATGGTGAACCAGTCAATGACTCATCCTCTATCGCTCATTGACTAGACCTCCTGGATAGAGATTTTTGACTTTCCACCTATTAATACAATCAAACAACGTGCACATTAATATGGAATTTAGTATTCAAAATATATAACATGGCATAAGTAATCAATCACTTACTGCCAATTGGTGATCCCTCTTAATCATTTGTTGTCTCTCTTCTTTTGTAGAGCTAGATGGGTAGGTGATGTGACATCCTATGAGAAGCATGAACAAGCAAATTTAAGTAAACATGAATATCATAAATATGTACATTAAATGCTGCGCTAATTATAGGACTGTTCTAGGACTGTTCTAGGACTGTTGTAGTTAAAACTATCCTAATAGACATGTATGCAAAGTGTGGAATGATTACTATCAAGACTAGTATGAAGATTAATTATGACTATTATAGGACTTTTATAAGAATGCAAAGTAAGGAAGCATAGACAAGGCACATGAACTATTTGGTGGAATACCTCAAAGAAATGAGAATTTTGTTAGATGTTGTAGTTGCAATTACGATGTGACACATGTATGTAATATGTGAAAGCATAGACAAGGCACATGAACTGTTTAGCAAAAGACATCAAATACATGTCATCTCATGGAATGCCTTATGTAGAAAAAGGTACAAATGTGCAATATTAAGAAATACAAATGAGAACTAAAAATCGTACCTCAAGTATAGTCAAAATAACCTATGATGCCATACAAAATAATTTATGATGCCATGCAAAAATAATCTATGATGCCATGTAAAATAACTTTATTCATAGTCATGTATAGTCAAAAGCATGCATTATAGTTTAAAAAGAAATAATATTTTTAATAAAACAATTCTAAAAAATAGTAATAAAAAACATGATTGGTGGGAGAACTCAAAATAAATAAGAGGTAGGTATAACTTGGACTCAATTGGACTCCCAATCATAGGCCAAATTTGAAAATAAATGACCCTATATCTTAACCTAGGTCATTTAGGAAACCTTAGGATCTCTCTAGTGCTCCAACTTGGGGAACAAATTTATGCCTATCCAAACTCTAAATTTGTTCCTAAATACCATTATTCACCATCAAGTGCTCCTACCATATAGGATTGTTTTAGGACTTTAATAGGACAATTCTAGGACTGTTTTAGGACTGTTGTAGTTAAAACTATCCTAGTATGAAGATAGGACTATTATAGGACTGTCATTTCATGGAATGCAATGGTGGAAAGATTAATATCAAGATTAGTACGAAGATTAATTATGACTGTTATAGGACTTTTATAAGAATTCAAATTAAGGAAGCATAGGTAAGCCACATGAACTGTTTGGTGGAATACCTCAAAGAAATGAGAATTTTGTTAGATGTTGTAGTTGCAATTTCCATGTGACACATGTATGTAATATGTGAAAGCGTAGACAAGGCACATGAACTATTTGGAAAAAGACATCAAATACATGTCATCTCATGGAATGCCTTATGTAGAAAAATGTACAAATGTGTAATATTAAGAAATAAAAATGAGAACTAAAAATCCTAACTCGAGTATCGTCAAAATAACCTATGATGCCATACAAAATAATTTACGACAACATGTAAAATAATCTAAGATGCCATGTAAAATAGTTTTATTTGTAGCCTTGTATAGTCAAAAGCATGCATTATAGTTAAAGAAACAAGATTTTTAATAAAACAATTCTAGAAAATAGAAAAAACAAGAACAAGTTAAGATAAAAAAAATGTCATACCTATCCATCTGGAAGTTTAAATGCTAGTCAAGCGTACCTGAGGGGTCATTTCTTACCTTCAAAGTATCCAATATTGCTTCATGATCAGCATTACTAATTGTCCATAGTTCTTTTAATTTTGGTTTTCCACGATGCTTTAGTAACTTGACATTTGTTGCTACAACTAGGTTAGAATACATCAATATGGTTTTATGCTTCTCAAAGTCTTCAAAGGCCGAGATGCCATTCTTTTTAATCATATATGTTCGTAACCAGGTCCCAGCAATAACAACTGATCATGTAGGATATGTGAACCCATCATCATCTATCATAGGTTGTGTTAGCTTTTGTTTTCCCTGTACACATCGTGCCAACCAATAGTCTAACCTCTCTTCATTTCCATGCAGTGCAACAACTACATAAACATGACTTGGCTATACAAGGTCTGAAAGATGTTCATAGTCAAATGAGCTCTCCATGTCATTGACGGAAGATGATTGACCTTCATATAAATGGATTAAATATTGTGGAATCTAAGCATCTACCCACTCACTTGACTCACAATTGTCTCAATCACATTTAATACAACTCTAACAAAAACAAGCTAATTCTCATGTCCAAATAGTCCATGTACTTGCATCTAAACTTCGAAATGAATGCATCTTTGATGATTCACTAATTCTCTGACATTCCAATTCCTCTGTCGCTATCCCATCATCAACCAACCAAAAGAACCTGTGCACTTCAGAATCAAGAGCCACTCCTTGTTACAATGCATAGTTACACCACTTAACAATGGAATCTGCATCACTAAATGTAGCACCACCTCTAATCTTTAGTTGTTCTTTAAAAAGAGCTCTCTTCATGCATGCACCCACTCCATCATGTTCACCTTTTCCGTGCCAAGCTTAAAAAAAATTCTAAATATGAGGTATACCCTTTTCTACATGCATTTTGCTCAACAAATAGAAATTATGAGCATTCTTGAATTAACTAGTGCAGTTATCTAACCAAATGAGATGTTGATCCATTCTAATATCTTTTTGTTGCAAGAACCCATAAAATTGTTGAAAATAATATTGCACAAACTCTACTAAATGAGATCGATCATCACTCATGTAAAAATGGTATTCTCTAACAAACTTCCTATTCTCTTCTGTACTCTTGGGGGCATGTCTATATGTGATGTGAACAAAAATAACAATCTGAATAGAATTGTAGTACTGGGATTGAACTTCATTTTGGGGTTGTAATGCATAGTTTTCTACAAAATCAACTACAGAGAGAATAGTTCCAATCAGGAAAGAGTCTTTACACATCCTGAAGTGTTTATTAACCATCGAGACCTGTGGCTGTGTCTGACATACTTGTAGAAAATATTTTTCTTAAAATCATCAATAAAATCAACAATACTTACCTCTCTTACAATCAACTCACATCTAGAACCTTCACCTCCACTTTTCAAATTGTATTTCACTGTCTCATATCTCTTTTTCTCAACCATTCTCTTTCCAAAATCATGCTCATTGCCCTCATGAAAACATGATACAAACTTTGATAACCCACCACATTGTAAACACTTTTTATTTAAATAATCATTCTTGTAGAACATGCAACCATCATCTCTAATACATAGAAATAAATCTAATAAGTCCCTAGATGACTTTGGTAGTTGAATTGCACCACACTCCTGTAAAATTTCATTAGTGTACAAAATAGAACGAATATTGCATAATAATTCATGGTACATAGAAAACTCTACATGGTATTTGCAACAACATGTATTACGAACTTTAAGAGGAACGCAATAAAATGGCTTAAGAGATTCAAATTCTCTTTGTGAGATTGCCATACCTAGGTGAGTTTCACAATATTGTTTCTATAATGTTGTTTGGCTACATTCCAAGTAATGTTTAGGATGTGGTGTGCGGTCTTTATCACCAATTCTTAACTTTACAACATCTTTTGCATTCATTGATACCCTAGAGTTAGAGTGCCAAAATCATTCAATTCCTTCCTTTGTGCTATCAATTAGCTTCTTGTCAACTTGTGGAAGCCTACCACTGAAAGCCCAAGTATAATTGGCAAGATGACTATCTAGCCTTGATCTTAATGCTAGTGCTTTTGACAATGTTTTATGATTCAATCTTAAGTCAACACAAGTTTGCCTCATTAATCAAGTATTTCTTAATTGCTTGCTTACTATTGAGGTTGTTATTACTCTATGAGCATCGCTTGTATCTTTCTCCTTGCTAGTCTTTCCAATAGAATTGAGTGCATTGAAAAGGCTTCTAACAATAATTTTATTCCGATCAGACACTTTGTTTAACCAAATCTTTAATTTCTTTAGTATAGGTCTCATTTTGTACATCTTTAATAATTGCACAAAAAGTTGGCATTGTTCAGTTAATGTTTTTTTCTCAAAGTATTCATTGAAGAGTTTTGAATCCCACAACTGAACTATTTGTGATGACTTCTTGCCTTCAAGATTTTCCATTATGTTCTCATCAATTTCAAGTAACCATTTTGGGGTTCTTGGGTGTTTTCAAATTTCATCACAGTTATTCTCTTCTTGACAAATGTCCTCTCTTCTTATGAAATTTGGAGATACATTGATTGTTCTTGTTTGATCTATGTTATCAACCTCATCAATTTTATCAACAAATGGATTATGGAGTGCAATTTCAACATCATGATGTTCATATCCACTTTGTTCAAGTGCACATTTTCATTTTTCTTCTTCTTCTTTGTCCATGGTATTACTATTATGAATAGGTGTTTCATAACATTTTTCAATATTTTCATTTATAATATCATGGTGAATTTCATTCTTATCTAACATTTCATTATAATCAAAATTAACATCTTCAATTTGCATGTCATTAGATGGTAAAGAAGAAGATTCACCTTGATGAGCATCTGCCAAACCCGCTCTTCCAATCCTCTTCCTTTCCCTATCTTTTTCCCTAATTGCTTCAATTTCCCCCAATGTAACTCTCCTCCTCCTTTTTTCTTTACGACGACTGTTGTTCCCCATTAGGGGAACAAAAATATCACCCTTGTGATTGTAACAAGCAAATTGTGTCTCCAAAAGTGCATAAAAATATTCCTTTCACTATCACAGCTAGAAATCATGAGTATCTCGATAGCAGAGGGTCTCTAGGCGCAGATGGCGGACCCAAAAATATTCCTTTTGTCTTTTTTCTGCATTTACATAACGGATATCCATTTCTTAAAGCCCAATTCTTTGCCAATAGTCACTCGGCAATGTCCATATCACTACTACAAAAAGGATATCCATTTTCAAAATAGATATCCATTTTGTTTTCCTCACAAAGTAAGAAATAATCTACAAAGTATACAACTAGATATACATAAATAAGAATAGGAAATGATAAGAACACATAAGAAGGAAAAATTAAATGTTAAAATACATATATAAATAACTAAAGAATAATAATGGTAAATGTGTAAGAACCATAAGTATGTTTAAGTATTAGAAACATCATGATAAGCATGGAATATGGATACATAAGAGATAGAGATCACAAGCATAGATCATAGGAACATAGGGACATCATGGATATATACCATAGGGATATATAAGTAAACAAGTAACATGGAAAAATATAGGTTCTAAACATAGAACATAGAGATGTTTAAAAACCAAACAAGGCATAGAGGAAAGCATGGGAGGTAAGGATTGAATATACGAAAGAATACGAGCTAAACAAGTGACATAGGATAGAATATATGGTAATCATGGAAGATAGGAACAACAAGTCATATGGGTTTGACATCTATCATCACCTTGACCACTTGATCCATGCACCACACACATGTACATACAAATTTGTATAAAAGTATAGACAAGGAAGAATAAGCTAAACATTGCACATTTGTACATGCCTTCTCCAATTCAATATTTAATAATTTGTTCACAGTCTTTAATGCCTTTGAATATGTACATTTGGATTCTAGACTAGGGATTCATTTTATTATTCTATAAACTTGTGAATTACCATCTAATTTGAATGTTACTAATCCACCTAGGTATCAACTTAATAAAGCTCTGGATATAAGCCATTGTTTGATTTGAGTAATCTTACATTGGACATGTTTGTGAAGACTCCTAAAGAGCCTGGAGATACAATTGTAAAGATGATATAGCCTCCATATAAGCATAAAGATGATATATAATTTTAGTTTGTTGAAGGCCATGTAAATCACTCATTCACGAGGACTCTGCTACACCTAAAGTTGAGTCCTTTGTTTGGAACTTTGAAGCATGCAAAGAGGAAAGTGACTTGTAATGCTTAAGTAAACACGAGTCTCAACATGATGTAGTTCAGCTTGATGACATGTCTAAATGTGACACATTTTAGTTTGTATTGCATGAGGACTTCCTTATTCATGCATATCAAATTTATAATTAGGTATATTTTTTTGAAGTGTATGAATTTGAGGCTTTCAATTTTTGTATTGACTCAATTGAAGATGCTAGCATCCATGCGAACATGATTAATATGGGATCCAAGAGTTGTCCTTTTCCCATGCATTTGGAGTGGATTGTTGGCCCTTATGATTGTTTAAATCATGTTGGCCTAGCATTTGAATAGTTTCTTCATGACATGGATGGGAATAGATAATGTATAGACTTTATCACACTTTAGGGTTTTCCTACTATGCTTAAATGTTATGACTATCCACTTATTTTATTTTAGGCTATCATGAAATGAGGAGCTTCTAAAGGTAAAAATGTTGTCCCAAAAGAAGGCTCAATGTTATTCGTAAAGATATTAGATTGTTAAAATACAAATTCAAGGGTAGATATTCCTTGGGCTGTTTTAGTATAGAAAAGCAAAATTGCAATATGACTATCCTAGGAATTAGAATGGTTGATCATAGG
The DNA here is from genome assembly GCA_027924645.1 of Cunninghamia lanceolata. Classification (NCBI taxonomy): domain Eukaryota; kingdom Viridiplantae; phylum Streptophyta; class Pinopsida; order Cupressales; family Cupressaceae; genus Cunninghamia; species Cunninghamia lanceolata. The sequence goes on from BSBN01001332.1 coordinate 7,386,081, forward strand.
ATATTCATGGCATTTTGATATTAATAGATGGATTGATGGATGTTTAGGGAGTTTAAGTTTAAATGTAATGTATGAGAATTCTTATTTATGAAGGATCTAATAGGTCTTATGTCTTATTCGCAGGCCATTCAATTAAGAAATGAAAAGACACCAAGGACTATCATAACACCTATTACAATTAGGTGCATCAAAGGATTGTCATCCAAGACCTTACCAATATGGGAAGTTATCAAAACCATGTCATGTTTAAAATTAAAGTCTTTATCACCTCTTTGTCCCTATAGGACTATTAGAACAATAGGTCACATTTTATTGATATATCGGGGTTGAGAACAAACACTAAGCATTTGTAGTTATGACAAGTGTAAATGGAAATAGATTACAACTTTAGACAATCTATCCTCTCCTAGATTGCACTGATTGAGTGGAAATTGAAAATTCCCTATCAATGTCCTTTACATACTGAAGGTATGGGTGAGAAAGGTAAACTTTGTATGTTGTAGACAAGGCCTCAAATGTAAAATATATTATGACAATAATGATAAGGACTATTAGGCATAAATGATATCACTATTATGGATTCTCAAACCAACCATAGGCTGCCATAATAGTACACTGTTGACTATCATACCTTTAGGCATGGTGCCATGAACCTTATGAGTAGAATGCATTGGTATTTGTGAGAAATGTATTGCTTATGTTAAGAATAAGTATTTATGTTGTTTGAACATCATCAAAAGGTGGACTAAAAATACTACTTTGTCAAAGGAGAACTTTAGTGGCAAAAATCTAACTATGAACTATTGTGCCATCCAAGCACAATCATGACCAACATCAAGGGATAGTCAAGGCATGGTTGTCTTAAGAAACAGAATTAAAATTGTCCATGGATATTTGAAGTAATTCACAATATTCATGATCAAGAATCAACTCTGACTGTCTCAATAGTGGTAAAGTTGGCTTCAAGACAATCAAAAATGAGTTTAGGGATTCATTATCACCAAGTAATAGAGAAAAGTAACCGTAAGTGTCAACCCTCAATTTCATTATACAAGAGGATGAAGAAGGGGCCATAGTATTTTCATACCATAATACAACATACAAAAGGAAAATCATGAAGTCAAAACACGTGCAAAGGTTATCTGTGTTAAAGAGGAGAGTTATGAATGGAAGATGACTATCACTGTCAAAATAAGATAGAGTCTCACTAAGGATAGTTAGGTGATTTGTGGATTGTCATGACTACAAGGCATGAGAATCTTGTGTATGAAGAGGATTGAAATATAAATAAAAGAAGATTGAAGGATTGTTGCACCTGGGTACAATGATCCTAAAGGATTGTCATGCTAAAAGGATAGTCAAGAGTACAAAGATTCATATTTCAAGGCTATCCTTAGTCTCATTCACATGGTCCTAATGTTGGTTTGATTTGCATGGAGTGAGATGACACTATCAAGATTAATTGAAAAGGTGAAAGGGCTTGGTACCAAATTTGATCACAAGTGTAAAAATTGCAATAAGCTTGAGAATATTGTTCACTAAACCTAGAACTATCACCAAGCAACATCTGTTTCATAAGATGTGATTAACAAACATGAAAGAAAAATAAATATTTGTTTCTGGGAAATGGATATCCGTTTTGAGCTACTAAAAAGGATATCCATTTTTCTTTGGTACAAATCAAGATGGATATCCATTTTGGTTGTTGACTTTTCATGGATTCTAATGTATTTTCATGTTTTAGTCTCTTCTTTGAACTTCACCCTTCGTGCTGACAACTTTTTTTATGCAAAATTGATAAAATGAAAAGGGTTTATAGAAAAAATTGTCATCTTTCTAAAAATATAAGATTTGTTTGGTTATCATTTTATTAAATAATTATTAATAAATTTCCATATACTGTGTCTCTGAAATCCTAATGGACACACTGATTGAAAAACATCCATAACTTTCAAACTGTTTCACCTTTTTGAGATCTGAAACTTGCATCACACTCTATGATTTTATGGCTATAGGTTAAAAAAATTTCAATTTCAATTTTTTTGATCGAGGTAGGTTGGCTGGAATATTACTTTTTAGTTTTTAAAAAAAGTCACAGTAAAAAAATCATAACTAATTATTTTATTGGAAAAAAATTTCAAATAAATATGCATCACATTCGGGCATGAGTCCTCTACATATTTTGAAAGTTTTAAAATATATATATATATATATATATATATATATATATATATATATATATATATACTCATAGTTAGGTTGGCTAGACAGACACATACTTTTTATTTTTTTCTAAAAAATTTAATAGCTGTTCATTGAAATATTCAATTTTCACTAAGTAAATTTAGTTTTTTTTTAAATAGTAGGCTATAAAATAGATTAGATTCTCTACAAATTTCGTTCTTACATATTTTTCAAATTGTGTAGATAATCCATTCAAATTTTCACATGAACTTGATAAAGTCTGATTTTTTGTATTTTCATTGCCACTTAGAGGTATAGTTTGGTCCATCACGATCCTACACATACCCTTTCATTGTTATTTTGTAGAGATTCCTTCTATTATCAATACAATCAAGTGTTCCTCTATTCAGATTCAAGTGTCTTGTCTCATTTTGAGTAATTTGATTGGAATTTATTATTTTTTTCTTTAAAACCTTTAAACTTTCTGTCTCCTTTATTGAATGCAAGTACAAAAATTACAAGTTTATTTTAGGTTATAGTTTGTGCAAGTCTTTTCATGCCTTATTGTGAAACAATTATTAGATAAATTTGATTAGTTTGAGTTGTAAGAGTAGATTTATTGAGAAGTAATTGTGAATCAGATTGCATATTAGAGTTAAAACATTGGTGCATCACCCCCTTTACGATAGATTTCAGTTCAGTTCAATTTATTTCAAGCATTCTTCTATCTCTTTTCCACACAAGTTTATAGAACCATAGGGGCATTTAAAGGGAGTTGGCTCTTCCAGAGGTCCATTCTCGTAATAGAAAAATCCACAGTCTGAGAATGTTCCCATGTAGCATGGGATTTCCAAGCTTGTAAAGGCTTAGCATTTAGGGTACAATCCTTTGTGACAATAGGAGATTCATGTGATTTCATGTTTGACTATGATGATGTATTTCATTAATTGACCCTTATGCAATGTATACAACAAGTATGAGAATGTCGGGAAATAGGTGTTGTAGACCTTGCCTAATATTGTATTTTTTTTATCTAGTTATGTAAGTTGAATGTAACATTGGGTTAATTATTTTATGTATGTGGAACACATAGAGTAATTAATTATTTATTTGTATTATTTAATTGTTGAGAAAAAATGTAGTACCAATATTAAATGGTGGGTCAATGGTTTTGTGTTACCCAAGGTTTTGGGCACATGGTTTTCTCAATGTAATTGTGTGAGCTTGATTTATAAAGCCAAGTACATGGTCATTAGTTGTGGGCTATTTCATTGTAGGTGGACAGAAGGTTTGTTAGAGAGTCCTCTCCTACAAGCGCATATTGTGAAGCATGATAGGTGATGTGTGGATTCATGCTTGTACACATGGAGGATACATTGGAGGTGCTTGATGGTTTAGTGGTATTCATGGAGACTCATGGCATGTATTGTAATATATTTTTTTGAAAAATAAATATGAATGTGGATGCTTTTGGAGGCTGGGTATTTCCCTTTTGAGGGTTTCCCCAGGTTATATCTTTTGTCATCTTGTGTTTGTCATTTGATCTTTGCATATTGTTATTTATGCATCATTTTCTCCTATTGAGTTATGTGTAATTGGTTTTATTTGACCTACAAATTCCTAATAGGAAGCTACTACTCCCTATTGACTTTTTTTAGGGCTACAATGCAAGGAAGCAACTACTCCCTAAGGGAAGGTTTTAGGGTCACTTGTTACAAGTATGTGCCTAACCGGTGTTGTCATTGATGTCAACATATCCGTGTTGTCATTGGTGTCAACTGTGCTCTTCTTTTGATGCTTTCTTGTAATGAGTTAGGTGCTTTGTATTTGCTTATGTAAGTGTTGGAAATCTTGATATTGAGGATACTGAGAAAATTTACTCCTCCGGTAGAAATAGTATGCTGCATAATATCTTTGTCTACAGAAGAACAGTCCAACAGATTCCTCCATATTTCCTGTAGAATAAATATCTTTATATATGGATTGGAATTGATTAGTGGCATGTCTGAAGATGCTATGTTCCAAGTTAGAGTCTTTGGTATGAAGATTTGAGTGAGTTATGTTAACCAGAATGAAAATAATTTTTTGTATATTTGGTGGTGACAGGGAGAATGTATTATGCTCTGCATTCCTCTACATTGAAGTATTTTGATTTGTGGTTATAGAGTTAAGTTTGAGATGATGTTATGTGATTTGGTGGTCCACAAGTGATCTTTTCCTTATTAAAGTAGCTAACAGTGTTGTTTATGAGCTCTGGTTTGAAGAATCTTTTTGACAGAGCTGGTAGAAGTTGTGTGGTTGTTCTTGATGATTTCAATGTGCTTGTGGATGTCTCTTGATCATGTTCCTACCTTTGGATTGGTCTGCAAAGAGAAATTTGGATCGTAGATAAAGACTGTTCTCGAAAGTCTTGATCTGAACACCAGTCTTGGCCGATGTGGTTGCTTTGACTATTTGTGGAGATGCATTGAAGATTGTAGTAGCATGTTGTGGCATGGAATATTGTATTTGAGTCCCAACTATGGCATAGTTGGATCCGCATACACCTTTACATCTTTCCTTTAGGAAATTTTTGTATTAGGTCAAGACTTATTTCTCTGCATGTTTGTAAATTCTGACCTTGGAGTTTGTCCCAATGGTTGATGAATGTAATGCTGACCTTGATGTACATTCCAAGGTGGATGATTTGTATAGAAACATGTAATGTCGTAGAAAAAAAGATATCCTTGTGAAAAAATGAGAAGATAAGTGTGAAGGTGTAAGAAGAGCAGAGCATAGGTATTATATTGTGCTTTAATGGAACTAAACCAAGGCATGAAGTAAATGCTATCAAATCAGTTCATGAATCCTTGGCAGTGAGCCACCCCTAGGTAGTGAGCTGATCTTGGCAGTGAACCCTAACATTTGTAGTGAGCATTTTGGGCAGTGAGCCCTAAGGTAGTGAGCCTTTGATTTTTGGTATTGTTATAACTTTTTTATTTTGTTGGCTAACACCCACCGTGGTTTTTTCCTTATAGGGTTTTCCATGTAAAAATTCTAGTGTCTCATGTGTTATTGTGTTGAGCTTCTTGTTTTATGATTTTATGGTTAATCTTAATAACAATGATTAAGAATTGGATGTGTTGATATTCATAAGTGGTTAAAGTTTTGTGACAACTGATTCAAACCCCCTCTCAGTTGTCATTTGCATTTCAATAATTGGTATTAGAGCAGGTTCCTCAGAAGAAAGCCAAACATCTTGAGGAAGATCCAGGATGTCTTTTAAGAAGGAAGATCCATAGTTTGATGGGACAAATTATACTCTATGGAAGGTACAAATGAAAATCTATCTCCTTTGTCTTTGTTATAAAGTGTGGAAAGCTGTAGAGACAAAATATACAATGCCTCAAAATGGTCTAACAATTGAAGATGAAATCAAAGAATATGAGTTGATTACAAAAGCTAGAGATGCCCTATTAAGTGCCTTGACTAACACTGAGTTGGTAACATTCATGGATCTAGAATCTTCAAATGATGTTTTGTGAAAGTTGAAAAATCTATCTAAAGGAAATGATTCTATAAAAGAAGCCAAGTTGTAGGGCTTGAAAGCATAATATGAGGGTTTAAGGATGAATGAAGATAAAAACATAACAACCTTCATGCAAAAGGTTAATGAACTTGTCAATTGAATCATAGGTATGGGAGGAACTATTGGTGAGAAGGAAGTTGTGATGAAAATTCTTAGGTCACTACAAAAATCCTACAGTCACAAGGTAGATGTAATTGAAGAATTAATGACTATAAAAATTGTCAATAAGGATCAATTACATGGAAATCTTATAGCCTTTGAGATGAGAGAATTTGGTGATGCTCTGCCAAAAGTTGAGACTACTTTCAAAGCCAGTAGTTGCGAAAAGATCTCCAGAGCTAGAAAATACAAACTAGAGCATATTAATGACTTTGATGAAATTGAAGCTATCTTTGTTGACAGATTGCAAAGAGGTTCTAGTAATTTCAAAGGAAAATTACCTTTAAAATGTATTTCATGTGGTAAAGTTGGTCATTATGCTTCTAGATGAACTGAAAGAATTGAAAGAAATAGAAAAAGATTTGAGAATAGGCCTAGAGCTCCAAAGAAATTCTACTATGTTAGGGATCTTGATAATGAAGGTGTGAATGATGATGAATTTTATGATGCTAGTACTAGTTCAAATGAATGCTTGTTTATTGCTATTAAAGAAGAACCTATGTCTACTAATCCTAAGTTAGTTGTGTGAAGGAAGAAAAACTAGTGGAAGAAAGTTCTTTGGTTGTTCAGGTTGAGAAAGATAACAATGAACGGATTATTGATAGTGGATGCTCAAATCACATGACCGGTGACAAAACTAAGTTTGTGAGTTTAGAAAAGTATGATGGAGGATTGGTTAGGTTTGGAGACAATGCAGCTAGTAAGATTTGTGGAAAATGATCTATTTCATTTGATGGAAAGAACAATACTGATAATGTCCTATATGTGAAGGGTTTGAAACATAATCTTTTGAGTGTTGGTTAGATGTGTGACAAAGGTTATGATCTAAGATTCAAATACAATGGGTGCAAGATCATGGAAAGTTGCGGAATAGTGATTGCTACCAGTAAGAAGACTAGATGTAACAATTACCAATTAAGAGGAACTAATGATTATTGTTTATTAGCTCTGATGGATGAAAGTTAGATGTGGAATAGAAGGATGTGTCATATCAATTTTGACAATTTGGTGAAGATAAGTTCTACATAGGCTATAAGAGACATGCCTAAAGTTGTGAAGCCAACCAACACCATTTGCGAGGAGTGTCAATCTAGGAAACAAACAAAAACAAGTTTCAAAAGAAAAGAATAATTCTCTATCAGATTGTTGGAGCTAGTACATACAGACTTGTGTGGTCCCACTAGAACAAGAAGTCTACAAGGTGACAGGTATTTTATGTTTCTTATTGATGACTATTCTAGAATGACTTGGGTCACTTTTCTAAAAGAAAAATTTGAATCCCTAGACAAGTTTAAAGTTTTCAAGGCAATGGTTGAGAATGAGTTAGAGTTGAGAATCAAATGTCTAAGGTCTGATAGAGGAGGTGAGTTGTCATCAAATGAATTCAATATTTTTTGTGAAGAATAAGGGATAAAGAGACAATTGTCTAAACCTAGGACTCCTTAGCAAAATGGAGTTGTTGAAAAAACAAATAGGACAATTCAAGAAGCCACCAGGACTATGTTAAAGGAAGATGACCTACTAGAAATATATTGGATAGAAACCATACATACTACTATGTACATCCTAAATAGAGTTCAAGTGAAATGTTACAATTCCAAAACTCCTTTTGAATTATGGTATGGAAGAGTTCCTACAGTGAAGTATTTCAAAGTTTTTGGAAGAAAATGTTATGTCAAAAGAGATGAAGTAGGTAAGTTTGATGTAAGATGTGATGAAAGAATTTTTCTTGGTTACTCTACCAAGAGTAAGGCTTACTGGTGCTACAATAAGAGACTGAATAAGATTGTTGAGAGTGGTAATGTGAAGGTAGATGAAGGCAAGGAAAAAATATCATATCTGAGTTTCTATGAACTAGATGAACCTATGATTATAGCAAATCAAGAAAAAGTTGAGCAAGAAGACAATTAGGATGAAGAAAAGGCTCCGGAAAATGTTGTTAAGACTCCCAAGTATGTAAAGATTAATCATCTTGAAGATCAAATTATAGGTGACAAAAACAAAGGTGTACTAACAAGAAAATAAGTTGTAGAAGAACAAGTGAATTACTGTCTTCTATCAAAAGTTGAACCAAAAATTGTGAATGAAGCTTACAATGATAAAAATTGGGTAAAAGATATGGAAGAAGAACTAATGTAGATTGAGAAGAATCAAACTTGGGAATTGGTTCCTAGACCTGCTGATAAGAATGTCATTGGAACTAAATTGGTTTTCAGAAACAAGCTAAATGAAAAGGGAGAAGTTGTAAGAAAAAAAGCAAGATTGGTATGCAAAGGATACTCTCAAGTTGAAGGAATAGATTTTGAAGAGACCTATGCTCCTGTGGCAAGAATTCAAGCAATTAGAATGTTTTTGGCATTTGTAGCATTCAAATAATTCAAAGTGTATTAGATGGATGTTAAGTCTGCATTCTTGAATGGTGAGTTGGAAGAAGAGGTCTAGTTTGAGCAACCGAAAGGATTTTAATTATCAAAACAAGGTGATATGGTGTGTAGATTGAAGAAGTCCTTGTATGGACTAAAACAAGGATGCAAAGCCTGGTATGCATGGTTAGACAAATGTTTGTTGCAATTAGGGTTCACTAAAGGAACTGCTGACAATAATCTATATTTGAAAATCAATGATAATTAGAGCCTGATTGTTGTAGTCTTTACTAATGACATTATCTTTGGAGGTAATGAAGGTATGTGCATGAACTTTGTAGGTGAAATGCAAAATGAGTTTTAGATGTCTATGTTTGGAGAAATAAATTTCTTTCTGGGTTTGCAAATTAATCAATCAAATAAAGGAATCTTCATATCTCAATCTAAGTATGTTTGGTGAAATTGATCTGTACTCCTATGGTGACTAGCTGCAAGTTGAGAAAAACTAATAAATCACCTGAGATTGATCAGAAAAAGTATAGATCCATGATTGGAGGATTTCTTTAATATCTAACTCAAACCAGACCTTATATTATGCATGCAGTTTGTCTTGTTGCAAACTTTCAAGCAGATCCAAGAGAGTCGCATGTGATTGTAGTAAAGAGAATCTTGAGGTATTTAAGTTAGGCACACTAGATCATGGCTTATGGTATTCAAAGGATAATGATTTCACTCTCAGTGCTTATATAGATGTTGATTGGGCCAGAGATGTTGATGACAAAAAGAGTACTAGTGGAGGCACTTTCTTTTTGGGTAATAGATTGGTTTCATGGCTAAGCAAGAAGCAAGATTCAATGTCTTTGTAAACTACAGAAGTAGAGTATATTGCAGCAGCATGTTGTTGTACTCAAGTGTTATGGATGATCGAGACATTGAAGGACATAGGAGTTGTGTATGAAGATCTAGTTGCAATATTTTGTGATAATACAAGTGCTATAAATATTTCAAATAATCTAATGATGCACTCAAGAACAAATCATATATCCATAAGGTATCACTTTCTGAGAGAGAAGATGACTATACCTCTACCTAAGGATACTTTTGAGTATCTCATAGAAAAGTTGGGGGTCATTACCCGTCCCAGTCTAAACTAAGATGCATAGGAATGCATCAGTCTAGAAGTGCTCAAAGTCTTATTATTTGATTTGGATTTATATTTTGAGAGCTACCTCTTAGTGGGAGTAGCTAGATGTTACCGGTATAAGTTCCTTATAAAGAAAGTTCAGTTGGATCATAGCAGCAAAATCCAAGTCTATAACCTTTGCCATTGATGTCAAAGGGGGAGAGAAATCATGTGAAAAACCTAGAGAAGAAAGAGTTTAGATGTGTAAAGTGAAAAAGGAAGAATCTTGTCTTGATGGTCTTTATATTTTTTCACATCATATGTTTCTATCAATGACAAGGGGGGAGATTGTTGCAAGTATGTGCCTAATTGGTGTTGTCATTGATGACAACATACCAGTGTTGTCATTGGTGTCAATTGTTCTCTTGTTTTGATGCTTGCTTGTAATGAGTTAGATGCTTTGTATTTTCCTATTTAAGTGTTGGAAATCCTAATATTGAGGATATTGAGAAAATTTGCTCCTCCAGTAGAAATAGTATGTTGTAGAATATCTTTGTCTATAGAAGAATAGTCCAATAGATTACTCCACTTTTCCTATAGAATAAATATCTTTATATGAGGATTCAAATTTATTTAGAGGCATGTCAGAAGATGCCATGTTCCATGTTTGAGCCTTGAGTATGAATATTTGAGTGAGTTATGTTCACTAGAATGAAAATAGTTTTTTATATATTTTGTGGTGACAGGGAGAATGTATTATGCTCCGCATTCATCCTCATTGAAGTATTTTGATCTACAATTCTAGAGTTAAGTTTGAGATGATGCTATGTGCCTTCAACTTTAATGGTTCATGATTTGGTGGTCTACAAGTGATCTTTTTATTATGACAGTAGCTGACAGTGTTGTTTATGAGCTTCGGTTTGAAGAATCCTTTTGACAGAGTGGGTGGAAGTTGTGCGGTTGTTCCTAATGATTTCAATGTGCTTGTGGATGTCTCTTGATCATGTTCCTACCTTTGGATTGGTCTGCAAAGAGAAATTTAGATTATAGATAAAGACTATTCTCGAAAGTCTTAATGTGAACACCAATCTTGGCCGATGTGGTTGCTTTCACCATTTGCAGAGATGCATTGGAGATTGTAGTAGCATGTTGTGGTGTGGAAGATTGTATTTGAGTCCTAGCTAAGGCATAGTGTGATCCACATACACCTTTACATCTTTCCCTTGGCAAATTTTTGTCTTAGGTCCAGACCTATTTCTATATATGTTTGTAAATGCTGACCTTGGAGTTTGTTCCCACGATTGATGAATCTAATGCCAACCTTGATGCACATTCCAAGGTTGATGAGTTGTATAAAAACATGTAATGTAGTTGTGAAAAACATGTCCTTGTGAAAAAATGAGAAGATAAGTGCGAAGGTATTATATTGTGCTTCAATGGAACTAAACCCAGGCATGAAGTAGATACTATCAAATCAGTTCACCAATCCTTGGTAGTGAGCCACCCCTTGGCAGTGAGCCACCCCTAGGTAGTGAGCTAATCTTGGCAGTGACCCCTAACATTTGTAGTGAGCATTTTAGACAGTGAACCCTAAGGTAGCGAGCCTTTAATTTTTGGTATTTTTATAACTTATTTATTTTTTTGGGCTAACACCCACTGTGGTTTTTCCACATAAAAATTCTAGTGTCTAACATGTTATTGTGTTGAGCTTCTTGTTTTATGCTTTCATGGTTAATCTTAATAATAGTGATTAATAATTGGATGTGTTGATATTCATAAGTGGTTAAAGTTTTGTGACAATTGATTCAACCCCCCTTTGAGTTGTCTTGTGCATTTCAAAATCACTCCCAAGGGAGATACAACTCCCTATTGACTTTGTTTTAGGGCTACAACCCAAGGAAGAAAATACTCCCTAAACTAAGAGTGAACTTAGTAAAGATTACAGCATGGCAGTTGTTTTACTATCTAAAACTGACAATGAAGCTAACACCTTTGATGAATGCAAATCTGACTCTTCACACTTCTTCTGATGATTGGATGAGTTAGGCACACTCTTCAATTCCTTCATGTCACAAAAATATCTTTAAGATTAATTAGGACAGCTCTTTTTACTTCTACTCTTTCTCCTTCAGTTGCACATCATAATGCATGTTGTTATCATATTATGCTCTTCACATACTCACATTCATAATCATACCTCACCTATATCAACTAGGTTTATAATATATACATGACATTACATTGATTTCATTACAAGTTGTCTAATAAAATAAGAATAATACATTTTACAAGTCGGCCAGAGATCACACAACATGAAACATGTATAGGGCAACCCCTATCATGAAATACATATTAATACAAAAGGTAACATGCACCTTGTAGATCCCAACATAAGGTTATTCTGGTCCTAAACATCCTTCATAGCATCATCCTTCAAGTAATAACATCCACACACTTCTCAAATTTGAATTAGGTCACTCTTAAGAAAAAACACATTAAATGTAGCACAGCAATCATTTCAACTTGGCGATACTCATGAATGACTAAACATTTCTTGTGCATCTTTTAGATGATTCAAAAGAAGATATACACTATCTCCCAACATTCCTTGAACTTTGCACAGCAACAACTTGTGGTACACACCTTCAACCTTCTTCAATTGGGCAGGCAAAGGCATAGCCTGGCAATATCATCATTCCAAACTTTAGCCAATTCTGGAGAGAGTAGAAAAACACCTTACAGTGTAACTAGAGACAACACAAGATTATCATGACCATCTTCTATTAGTCAATGTACCATTTCATGCCACAACAAGTTGGCGCACATCATCAGCATATGTTGTAAGCACAACTACACATCTAGAACTATCTGTATCACAACTTTCATTTGAAAAATTAAACTTGTAGACCTCCAAACCACCTAAAACACATATGGATGAACTCATACACATCTCTAAACATATTGTCAAAATTGCATGAGAAAATGTTTATTTGAGGAGGAATTCGGAGTATTTTAAATAGCCTTCATCAACACTTTATACTGCTAGAGCATAGACCAAAACTCAATCACTTTTAAATTTCATTGCAGAGGGAAAAAGGATCTAAAATGTTGGATTTATCACCTTTACAACATCCTTAACCTAACTTCTGAAACACATGACCATAGCTTCAAATGTGAAGGAATGCAAAGCATTTTACTAGATGGTCTTTTAGGTAGCTTCCTGCAACAGAGACCTTCACCAACTTTCAGAGGCCAAAACCTTCATATAACCACACATACATCCTTAGGAACAATAGGAAGGATAATACAACATGCCACATGTCATCAACGACATCTTCTCATCCTTACCATAGCTTCTAATTCCCATCTTAATATGTTATCATTCATCTTAGTGCTTCTAATTTCCATCTTAATATTTCATCATTCATCTTTGTGCTTCTAATTCCCATCTTAATATTTTATCATGAAATCATCTTTCCTGACCACAAGCATGCTCAAAACAACTTGACTTGACAATGATTAGGTTATGACATCCAACCATGAACATCACTACATTTCACTGCATCTCTGTTACTACATTGGTATATCATCATTACACACTTAGTACTAACCTCACTCTAAGTGTTGACATCAATGGAAACACATATTGTGAATAGTACCCCCTACAAGGTCCAGGGGATGGCCTCCTTAGTAGGGGTCTAGGGGAAATGCCCCTAGAAGCCACATATTATGTATAATTTTCATTGTAAATTTGGACCATTCATCATTAGGTCACAGATCTAACGGTAGAGGTTATATTGGATTTTCTTACCCTAGAAGGCAACTCCTTTATGAGGATATTATCTTATGGCTCTATATGAGAAGAGTTGAGGGTATTACAAGTGTTGTTGGATTGAAGACTAAAGAGGAGATTGATAGTGTTGTATTTTGAACTTTATTGAAGTTAATACAGACTGGTTCATCTCTTCTTGTGTGGAGTTTTTTTCTAAAATGGTTTTCTCCACATAAACATTGTGTTATGTGTTTGATCTTCCATTCCATTATTTTTTGTAGTGATTTCATACTATCTCCATTTTGGTTCTGTATAGTTATAGTTGTAACCAATTTTTCATTAATAGTTGTTAACCTTCATTTATAACATTTAGTATCAGAGCCTTGCTAATTTTGTGCCTTGGGTAGAAGTGTGAGAATTTTATGAGCTGTAGTGGGAGTTTTGGTTGATTTTATTTTGCAAATTTGTGTAGAAGCCATGGCTGCGTCTCATCCCAATTGGACATCAAAAAATTCAATGGAACAAGTTATGAGCTATGGAAGTTGCAAATGGAGGATCTCCTTGAAGAAAGAGATCAATGGTTGGCTGTGACAAAAGAGATGAAACCCAATACTATCAGTCAAGATGAGTGAGACAAGATGGACAAAAATGCATGGGGTACAATCTAGTTATGCCTTGTAGACTCTGTCATGTTGAATGTCTCTATTAAGAAGATTGCACATGCTTTATGGATGTAGTTGGGTGAAATCTATCAATCGAAGATGCTGGTAAATAAACTATATCTCAAAAGAAAGTTATTTCCCTTAAAATGAAGAACGGTGATTCGATAGCTGAGCATTTGAATACATTTAATTTTATTCTGAGTCAGTTAGCTAATGTGGATGTTAAGATAGATGAGGAAGATAAGTGTATTATGCTTCTTTGTTCTTTTCCTAGGTCTTGGGAGAATTTAATTCTTGCTATCACTGTTAACCTTAAAGTTCCAAAGATGGATGCCCTTAATGCAACTCTGTTGTCCCAATAAATGAGAAAGAAGGCTATGGATAACTCAGTGGATTTTCTTAATGCTAGGGGGAGGTCTAAGGAAAGAGGATCAAAAGTAGATTAGAAAGGGCCTACGGAATCAAAAGGCCAGTCTAAAATTCATTGGAAGAAGAATCGATTTAACTGTCGAAACTGCGACAAGAGGTGGCATGTGAAGAAAGAATATAGAAACCTAAAGAAATAGTGGGGTTCCTCTACTGAAAAGTCCTCAAATGTAGTTGATGAAGTTTTTCATTCTACATGTAATGTTATGTCTAATGAATAGTGGTTTATTGACTCAAGTTGCTTGTATCATATGACTCCTCATGATGAATGGTTCTCCACATATGAGAAATATTATGGAGGTAGTGTTTACCTTGGGGACAACTCTACATATTTGATTGTTGGTTAGGGAAAGGTACAGTTGTGTTTTAGTGATGGGAGGATTAAAACACTCTCTATTGTTTTACATATTCCTGGATTGGCTAGAAATCTTATCTTTGTTTGGAAGTTGAATGATTCACGAATGCATGTAACATTTAGTAAGCATGGTTGCATATTGGTGAAAGGAAGATTGGTGGTAGCAAGGGGAATAAGGATGGGAACTCTATTTAGGATTGAGGCCATTATAGTTTGTAGATCCACTAATGTAATTAAAACTATTGAAAATACATGCATGTTGTAGCACTGCAGATTGGGCCACACAAGTGAAAATGTTTTAAAAACAATTATCAATAAAAAATTGTTGGATGGTTTCAACTATTCTGATGAGCACTTTGATTTATGTGAGCATTGTGTGTTTGGTAAATAGAATAGAAATTCTTTTCGTTTAGGAATTAATAGAGCGAAAGAGAAATTAGAAATTATTGATTTAAATGTGTTTGGACCTATGGATATGAATCTATTAGAAAATATCATTATTTTGTTACCTTCATTGATGATGTATCTATATTCACATGGATTTATTCTATGAAGCATAAATATGAAGTTTTCACTAAGTTTAAGGAGTTTAAAGTCTTGGTAGAGAACCAATAAGGACTTAAGATAAAAATTTTAAGATATAGCAATAGAGGGGAATATTTCTCTAAGGAATTTGATGAGTTGTATAGGCATGTAGGTATCATAAGAAAAAACACAACTACATATACACCACAACAAAATGGTGTTGCAAAAAGGATTAACCGAACAATAATGGAAAGAGCCAAAAGTATGTTAAGTGATGCATAGTTGGATAAATGATTTTGGGTAGAAGTTGTGAGTACCTCTTGTTACTTGTTAAATAGATCTCCTTGTAAGGCTCTTGATTCAACACCCGATGAAGTGTGGGAAGATAAAAAACCTTTTGTTTCACATTTAAGGGTTTTTGGTTGTGAGGGTTTTTTTCATGTGCCTAAGGAAAAGCAATATAAGTTGGATCCAAAAGCATAGAAATGCATCTTTCTTGGATATGGTGAGAATGTAAATGGTTATAATCTTTGGGATCCTCTAACCAAAAAAGTTATTTTTTCAAGATATTTGATTATAAGGGAAATTAGAGGTTTTACTGATCCCATAAGAAAAAGAAATGAAGAGGATAGAGAATTTTAATTTAAGCAAGAAAATGTGCATAAAAAAGAACAAAATGATGGATTAGGGGATGGAGATGAAGAATATTAAAGTGAAAGTTTAGATGAGAAAGACTCTGATGTTATAGAAGAAGTTGAGCATACAAAGGAACATGAGGAAGAATATCTTACTCAACCCTTGAGAAGATCCACAAGACAATGGAACATAGTTGATAGGTATAGGCCACCAGATTTCTATTTTCTTTATTGAGTACTGACAATGAACCTAGATCCTATATGGAATCTACTCATGCAGATGATAGTGAGTCTTTGTAGCTATCCATGCATGAGGAGATGATGGCTTTAGACTCATGTGACACCTGGGATCTTGTACATTTTCGCAAAGGAAGAAAGGTCATAGGATGTAAGTGGGTCTTCAAGAATAAGTTTGGAGTAGATGGTTCATTATAGAAGTACAAGGCTAGAATGGTAGCCAAGGGTTACTACCAGAGAGAGGGAGTCGATTATAGTGAAATTTTCTCTCGTGTTGCAAAATTATCTTCTATTAGATTTCTTTTATCTATTGTTTAGATTATGATTTTGAAATTGAGAAAATGGATGTTAAGACTGTATTTTTACATGGAGATCTGGAAGAAGAAATTAATATGCAACAATTTACAAGTTTTGGAGTAAAGTGAAAGAACAGTGGGTGTGCAAGTTAAAAAGTTATCTTTATGGTTAAATTGTAGGCTATGGTAGAAGTGAAGAGGAGATCATTGTTTCTACATTCAATGTATTGATGATCATATTCTTATTATTTCCTTGTATGTGGATGATATGTTATTTTTCAATAACACCAAGGGTATGATCAGTGAGTTGAAATCTCAAATTTCAAGTGCATTTTACATGGAGGATCTAGGGGTAGCCAGGTATATTCTAGGAATAGAGATCAAAAGGGATCAAGGTAATAGAAATCTTTGTTTATCACAAAGTAAGTATGTGAATACTATTTTTCATAGATTTAGCATGAAAGATTGTAATCTAGTTATAATTCCTTTACCGATTGGTACTAATCTTTCATTAGATATGTGCACTAATGATGCAAGAACATCTAGATGGACCAGCGATATGCATCAACCAAAAACAACTTTTAGTTTTATTTGGTTTTCGTCATCGTTTGTGTTAGTTTTTGGTTGATGTTCTTTGGTTGATGTTCTCTACATGATAGGAAACCGTTGATGTAACTTTGGAAGTGGTAAAGACATTCAATGAGAAAATATAAAATATTGCCAAGTCACAAAGGAGTCTTGTGTATATACTGGCAATTGAGCATCAAAAAATAATAGGCTTAGGTTGAAGGTGAATATGTAAATTGTTTCAATTCTTTGAAATGTAGGAGTTGATTTGGTGAAATGCATATGCATAGTTTTGGTTGGAGTTTTTTGTCCATCGCCTCTTGAAGAAACATACATTGCCTATGGATGTTTGTGATAACATAAAAAATAGAATGCAAATCAAGTCGATACACCTTTAATTGTCACTACAGCCATAAAGTATGCTACAAGTAGTTTGGGCGATGGATGCTTTGCATTTCATACTGATTCAATTGTCAAGACAGGGGATCCATGACCATGACAAAGTGTTTGATGCATTTCTTTTTTAAGAATGTGTTGAAGGAGCTGCAAACAGGTGTAAAAGATTAGACAATGATATCCATTAAGTGCCTAAAGGTTCATGGTAATACTTCATAAATTTTGTATGCTTTGAGTGTGCCAAGAAGAGCTTGCATGGGAATGTGAGAGGAGGACTCATCTCTGGTTTGGTCCATCTGCAGACTTCAATAACTATTCAAATCTTTGGAACCAAAAGGAAATAATATTATTGTGGATTCAATACCCATCAGAGTGTTCAAGAACAATGAAGGAGTTGGGGGGCCATACCTAAAGAATCAATATGAATCACTTCTTTCTAGGTGTGACTTGGGAGTTTGGCTGAGTCTTTATAAAGTACAATCAAAAGAATGGATTAATTTCCTTTTGGGTGAGCCGTCACCTCACTTCATTGCCCCCATCAATTCATATTATGTATATTCAAATGGTAAGTGTGGAGATATAAGAGTGAACGAGTGGCATTTGGAATGAGGGGGCTGCCTTTGGTAAAATGAACTAGACATTATGTGTGGGTCGTATGGGTGAACAGAAAAAGGTAGAGAAGATTAGAAAGGATAGAAACTAAAAAGAGGAAACCATATCAACTAAGAAAGACCCCTTGAGAAGAAAATGGCATTAAGAGATTAAGGAAGCTTTGGTTATGAACAACAAATAAGAATAGTCTAATATGGGTGCCTTGTGGAGAGGCTTTTGGCTGGGGAAGATAGAAAGAATGGGGGTGTAGAAGTGAAGAGAGAGGTGCAGGAAATAGATGTTATAATAACAAAAGGAGGAATGCCCATCAAAGAGTAGAGACAAAGAGCATATAGTAGATTGGGCCAGACTCTTGTGTAGAACATAGTATATGCAAGGAGCTCGATAGGAGCTATGCAAAGTAAAGACTAGGTAGAGTATATATGTGTAGTTTCAGGAAGAGGAACTACCTAGAATATACAAATGTGGAAGGGATTGACATCTCTTGAGTTTGAAAAGATAATGATGTAGAGTTAAAGTAGAGAAGTGCAGACATTGGATAGCCAAGAAGCTACTAGGGAGTTGTAGATGTGAGAGAGGTTGTTGAAGGCCTGAATTGTAAATTTGATATTAGTTTTGATTTGAATAAAATAAATCTGAACTATGTTGCAATCTTTATTGTTTTGAGGTAGAAAGTTGCCTTTGTAATTCTCTGTGTTTGTGAATTTTGTGAGTTGTGGGCCAGAGGGTGTACCCTTCTGCATTACCTGATAATGAAGATAATTTAGAGGATATGTCTGATGTACCATATGCTATTATTGTACAGGAAGTTTGATTTATGCAATGGTTTGCACTAGACTAGATATTGCCCAAGCAGTGGGTGTTTTGAGCAGGTTTATATCTAACCCCAATAGACATCATTGGAATTAAGCAAAGAGGGTGTTAAGTTATTTGTGTGGTACTTCTAATTATTGTTTGGTTTATTATGGTACTAACGGTGTGGATAAGACATTAGACATACAATTTTTTGTTGATGCAGATTGGGTAGGTGACTTGGATAGTCAAAGATCCACTAGTGGCTATGTCTTTACCTTGTTTAGAGGAGCTGTGATTTGGATGAGTGAAAGGCAGCCCACCATTTTTTATCCACCACTGAAGTAGAGTATATGGTTGCTACTCATGTCTCTAAGGAAGTATTTTGGTTATAGAGACTGTGTACATGTATAGGTTTTGATTGCAAGATTATTCAGAATGGTTGTGATAGTCAGAGTGCAATATGTTTGGCCAAGAATCCCATGTACCATTCACAAACTCAGCATGTGGATGTTCAATACCATTTTTTTCGTGAAATGATTGCTAATGGTCAAATTGAGCTAAAGAAGGTTAACACTCAGGATAATCTTACAGATTCACTTACTAAACTTGTGAGCACATAAATGTTTATGTGGTGCAGGAAGGCCATGGGCCTTGTTCCTAGTGCTTAGTTGTTTTATGTTTTACTATGGATGTATTTACAATGTATGATGTCAAGTGGGAGAATGTTAGGATTAACATACCATCAACCTTGTAAATCCTATCTATTTATTTACTCCTCATATTTGTTTGTAAATCATTCATAAGGGATGAAGTATTCACCAAGTAGCTCAATCTTTTTTCAACCACATGCTTGATCCTAGTACCTGATGAATGTGAGTTATCTGGGAGGTTTGTAAGGGTGCTACCCCACTATGAGGTCTGTGGGACACCCCCTCCCCCCATTGGTAGGGGGTCTGAGGGCAATGATCCTGTAAGCAACATTTTATATAAAAAATTTCCATTGTAAATTTGGACTATTCATCATTAGGTCACAGATCTGATGGTAGACACTATGTTGGATTTTCTTATCCTAGAAGGAAACCCTTTTATGAGGATATTGTATTATGGATATGTATGAGAAGAGTTGAGGGTATTGCAGGCACTACAAGATTAAAGACTGGAGAGGAGATTGATAGTGTTGTACTGTAAACTCTATTGAAGTTAATATAGACTGGTGCATCTCTTCTTGTGTGGCTTTTTTTCCAAAAGTGTTTCTCCATGTAAAAATTGTTTGATGTGTTTGATCTTCTCTTCCATTATTTCTATGTGATGATTTCATACTATCTCCATTTTGGTTCTGCATGGTTATAGTTGTAATCAGTTTTTTATTGATAGTTGTTTACCTTCAGTTATAAAAAAGAAAATAATGAAGAAACCATAGAAGTTTACTTAGGAACATCCATAGTAAACTAGTCTAGTATTGATCCCTTTTATACAACATTGATTACCAATGGATGGCTATTACACAACTCTATTCTTGATTCTAGGGCCTCTAGTAATATTATGCCACTTGAGGTCATGAATGACTTGGGTTTGAAAGTGTATAAGATCTATTGCAAGTGCTTTTCCATGGATTCTAGGGAAGTTAATGTGATTGGCCTTGTAAAGGATGTTGAAATCCAACTTTCTACTTACCCTGATAAATCATTCCTAATGTATGTCATCATTTTGGTTTGCCCTACTAAATGGGGTATGTTGCTATCTAAGAAGGGGGGAGCCTCTATGGGTGCTAGTATTATGATGGACTTATCTTATGCCACTACCCTAGTCCATGGAGTTGAAGTGAAGTTGTATAGGGAGAAGAAAATTAAAGATGGCATAGAGGATCATTACAAGACAATTGAAGAAGTAAATTTCTTTGATATTGAAATTTAACATTGCATTGAGTATTGTAACAAAGATGATCTTGATATTATTGTTGATCCTCCCCATCATTCTACCCATGTTTATGATGCAAATGATTTGTGGATGATGTAATTTGATGGTGCATGATCAAGAGATGGCTCAGGTGCAAGCTTTATTTTGGTACCACCAGATGGGAAGCATTCAAGGTTGTTGTTCAGGCTTGATTTTTAATACACAAATAACATTGTTGAGTATGAAGTTGTTTCATTGGGCTTGAATGTTCCTCATAGGCATGGAATAAAATGCATGTGAATCTTGGGAGATTATAAATTAGTGGTGTATCAGGTTAAGAATGCTTACACAACCAAAGATAAAAGGGTGAGAGCACACATAAATATAGTCTGGGATATATTGGAGCTATTTCATGCCATTGGGATTGAATGGATAGAAATGATAGAGAATGTAGAAAATGATGCTTTTGTTGTTGTAGCTTCTAGGATTAATTTAAAATCAACCCCTTCTCAGTGCCAGTATGTCTTAGAGGTTCTCACAATGCCCACTATTCTTGACATCATCTATAGTTTTGCAAGTGTTTGATGATAGCAATCATATTTATAAAATTTTCAACTATATGGATGGATTTGATAGTAAACTAATAGACTAGCAACCCATGATAGAAATTAAGAATGGTAAAGAAACCTTATTTGGTAATGAGGTAGTGTAATTGAAAACAAACTATATTCATAAAGGATTAGTAGCATTAGAAAAGATGTTTTTATAGTTTTGAATATTACAAAAGTAAGTTTAAGCTCATTAAAAGAGATAATGTTGAGGGTGTGAATTTGGGGATTGTAGTTGTCCCGAAGATAGTTTACAGTGGTAAGAAGTTGAAACCTAATGAAAGGAAAATGCTAATTATGATATTGAAGAAATTTTATAAATACTTTGCATGGTCTTATGATGAGCTCAATGCCTATACCACTGGTAGAAAAGTAGAAATAAATGACTAAAAACTACCAAAAATTGGTCATGTGACCAGTGGTAGTTTATTGCTGGTCATTTATCTCACGACCAAATTTATGACTAAACAAATTTTAGTCATTAATTTGGTAGTATATTTAGTCATCAATTTGGTAGTATATTTAGTCATCAATTTGGTAGTATATTTGGCAATTTCGTAGTATATTTAGTTATTAATTTAGTCATTGATTGTTGTTAACTAGTCATTTATTTAGTCATTGTAATCATTTATTTCTATCAATTGGTAGTATATTTAGTCATTTATTTAGTCACTGATTTCCATCCATTGGTAGTATATTTAGTCATTTGTATTAACTAATTTCCATCCATTGGTAGTAGATTTGGTCATTTTAATAATTATTTTTATGTCAACTAGTCATATATTTAGTAATTAATTTAGTCATTGATTGTTGTTAATTGGTCATTTATTTAGTCATGGTAGTCATTTTTATTTACTAGTTTCCATTAATTGGTATTAAATCTAATCATGATATGAATACTTTATTAAATATCATAAATTTTATAATGCAGAAAAAACATATTATTAAATTTGAGTTAAAACATAAAAGCAACTAAATTTGGAAAACTATATATTTTATGATGCTGCCAAGTAAAGATTGATAAATTTGAGCCAACACTTTCTATTTGAGAATCGACCAATAAGAAAATGAAACAAGACAAAGCAAAGTGGCAATAAATATTGACACCATTTGGTATGGCATCTCGTCAACATGGAAATGTTTTTGGTTTCGTACAATTGCAGTAAAATATTAATTTATTTAAAACAACGTTTCCATGATATTTTCTTCATTACCTCAAGAAATCATAAAATAGATCATTACACAAAATCTCTACTCTTGGAATCAATCTCTTCCCTTTCTCACAAGGCAATACCACGCTTACCCGTTCAGACTATTAAATTTTAGAAAATGAGCTAAACAACATACATTCAAATCACCTCCTACATAGATAGGATCTGAAGTTCACTACTATCTTATTGTAGCCAGAGGTGCATCATGTACACCACATAGCAAAACATATAGAAGAAGCTTATGATGTAGAAGCTACTGTTCTGGTATCAACAAAGTTCACCATTTGTTATCCTGATTATGGTGTTTGTAATGTTCTAGGGTGCATTTTCCCATTTTCATCAGAAGGTTTTGCTCCAATCCAAAGTTCCATTGCACAATGCATCATTAGTAGTAGCTCAAGGAACTTTTAACACCTTTTTCATTTTCACCACAAATTTTCAATCATCATTAGATAAATCACCCTGAATAAATAAGAAGAATATTCCATTTTAGACATTAAAAAGTTGTTTTATCAGCTAAAAATGAAAAGCACAAATGTTCAATTAGTATAAAATGCATAATAATAAATACACTATAAAATTACGTAATGTGGATATCAAATAGCCATACCCTATAGTTTTCTTTCAATATATCTATGGATCTTCTGGTGAGATGACTCACAAATTTATCCTCCATTTCAAAATGCCTACCAAACATTTTTTGTGCTTCATCATCATTTCTCCCAACAATCTGTAAAGTTCGTATGATAATTCATTAACAAAAACATTTCAAAAAATAGCATCAAAAATCATATAAAACTATTAACAAAAAAGATAGCTTCTCAAAATACCTTCATGGCCACTTTTTCACCCTTCTTAAATCCATTTCAACACCTTTATGATTGATCTCAATTGAGGCTATTTTGCCAATATCTATGAAATCTTTTGTGGGAACACATAATGGTGTGCAAATATATATAGGCATTTCTAAATAAGTGATTATGCAAATTTAGTGAGTTATATCTTTTCTAATATTTTTGTGGGATTGGATATTTTGAAATTTATATATATGTTATGTACAGTCTTTTAGATAATTGTGAAATATGAATTAAATAAGAATTTTGCTAAGCATTGTATGATTAAAGAGTTTGAATTTGAAGTTGGTCTCTACCACAAACCCTGACAGGATTTGTGGGTCCCAGTACAATCTTTGCAAGAAGATTATAATACAAAGGAAATTAGAGATTTATCTATGCGTTGGAAAGACATCTGAAGACAAAGAAATCGTGAATCTTATTTTCATCCACCGTCTTGAAGACTATGTGCAGTTTATAAAGGTAAATGCAGATTGATATTTGATAAACAAATATTAATAGAGATTGTTAGAAATCATGGTTCCATTCATAATATTCGTAGCCTTTAGACATTCAACAAACATGAGGTATTATTGAATCTTTGGCCGCATCATTTTAAGGTGCATATAGTAATATCCTTGAAGGTGCAAAGTTGTGAAGGCTCGGGAAAGTATTTAGAAAATACATCAGTTATAATTCCATACGTGAGGATTCTAAGGCACCAGATGTCAAATAAAGGTTGTGAAACAATTATCGCTGCCTCTTAAGGAAAGCTTCTAATATTCATTGCACGACCACATTTGTTTATTATATGTTTGAAGGGAATTGAGTTAGAAGGAAGAGCTTAATGTATCGTGAATCTTGAAGTGTAGCTCCTTTCTAAGGAAATATAGTGATGCATCTTCATTCAACAGCTCTGCCATAACAAATTAGAGAACACAACCAATTCAGTGCATGGATAGATATTGGAGAGAGTTTGTTGGACTTGAAGGCCATCATCCATCATTGAGGCGGGCTTTATCATTGACTAGGTTGATTTTCCTTTCACAGCTGTCGGCACTCCTTATCATCTACATAGTAACAACAATTAGAGTGAAATACCATCAGTTTTAAAGGTCAGTGATCAACATCAGGTTCAAATCCCTTTGGAAATCAGGACATTGTTATCTTTGTTGGAGGGTAGATCTGGAATAGAAAGTCTGAGTTGAAAATCAGTCATCATTTGAAGAGCATTGCCTTTGCTTATAAATCACACAGGGATACAACATAGATATTTAATCAGAGTGATAAGAAAGTTGACATAGTAGGATTACAACTGAGACCTCTTTGTAGCCTCATCTAGTAAAAATATGTATTCTCTGTCACTATTGGTATGTTGACATTTTGTATCTGCTCATTGTATGCAATTGTTCTGAAACTTTAACAGCAGCTTGTTCAAATCTTTAATTTGAATATCAAAATATAGTTTATCTATCATTTTAATTGCAAGTGTCTGTTGAGAGAACAAGCAAGATCAGCGAATATCCATAAGGGATATTTTAATCTACGTGGACATGTTTGACCATGCTAATGCCTTAAAACCACTTTTATAACAAAGTCCTTTTCCTTACAACATACTAGATAAGGATTCTTGCATGATGCATACTATGATAGTTAATCTCTTAAACAATTTCACTATTTGAACATTTATATGAGTGAAAAACCTAAACACTTTGTAGGTTAAAACATGTATTCACCAATGCCCGATACAAAGGCACCATAGTCAGAGAGACATTGCTTAGGATTCTGATTTCACTTAACATTTGAGCAGAAGTTAAAGTGTATACCAGTGTTCAATAGGGAAGCACCCCCTTGAAAATGCAGAGGTTTGGAAATGGAAGGGAGGGAAAATGTCCCCACCGCCGCCACACCAACAGAGTGGGGATTTTTCTGGGATTCCCTACAGAAGCAGGAGGCATCTGCAGGATGTACCCCCTATTGGGGATGTTGGGGGAATGCCCTAACATCCCTAGGACAGCATGGGTACTTCAAAAGTATATCAACTGCCATGGTGATGCTAGGGAGTCCCACAGTTTCTCTATGTCATGATAACAATTTTGATTTGTGTCAAAGCTTTGAACATATAGACAACATGATGGCATGTACAAATGGTTGACCTTGGAAGAATGAAGGAATAATTACATGGTATTGGAGGCAAAATAGACTACTAAAACATATGTTATTGTTTTTGTTTACTCAGATGCATGCTCTCTTATCTTAACTTTAGGAACTTTTTCAAATATTTCTTAATTCATTAATTCTCAGAACATGAAGAATGAAGGTTGTGTCAAAAAAATATGGGCTTTGTGTTGCGGAAAATATAGTGATAAAAATTATGAAAAATGGCATGCACCGTGAAGGTCCATGTGGTCTCAAAGGCCTTGTCTAAGTCTGATCAGTACCCCTCGACCCTCTCTATTTTTTATTATATATAAATAACTGCACTGCTAGCCACAATCCCCAGATTTGGGTCCAGGGTCCCCCCATCCCCAACTTCCCCCATCTCCCATCCCCAAAACTCATTGAGTAATTATATATACCTCATGATATGTACTATAGTTGTGTAATTGTACGTGGACTCACAGAATTATTGAACATAAGGTATTCACTATATTATGTCTTGTCCTCCTAAGCTTTAATAGGAAAGTTTTCAGATAGGTTCTCCCACCATTCGGGATGTTCAAGCTATGATTTGATGAGGCTCCAACGGAATTCTCGGGTGTGCTTGTGTGGGCTGACTCCTGAGCAGCCATGAAGGGAATTTGACACCAATAATGAGGCACTAATCACACTTATCTGCACCCTATGAGCTAATCCCAATCTTGAAGTGTTGGAATGGAGTGTGCAGATCCATTAGAAATTAATTGAAAACTATTTTTTTTCTGATGAGATTGTGACAGTCATAAAAGATGTGTATGCAAAATGAAGTAGCAATCAGAATGTATGGAAATTAATAGAAAAAATGTCTCTTTGATTGGAAAAATTGAACCATGATTTTCAGACTGCTGATTCAAAGGAAGGGAGACCTATAGACCATCCATCTCAGCTCCTAGACCTAGACTGGTAATGCTCTTTGCACATTTCTTTTGTACTCAAGGAAATAAAAAAGAAGGTTTTCTGACAAAAAGAGATTGTGGGTTTCATGTACTTAAACAAGGGAATGGAAAATTGTGCTAGATATCTACAGGTGTGTGTCATTCTTAAAGTTTTGGATTTGCATACTAAAGATACTCAAATATTTTTTCTGATAATGTGACTTAAGAATGACTGCATTATTTGCTAGAATAAACAGTGTGGAAGCTTTAAATGTATTACCATAGTAGAAGAAAGAAAGAAAGACTTGGGATTTCAAAATTAATCAAAGCTCACTGATGCAATTGTCTCATGTACGATGTCAGCTATGATAGGCAGGTAGCTAAACTTGGTCAATATGCAATCCTCATGGCATCAATTTCTTTTTTTGTAGTATTTCTCAACATACAGAGGTATGGCACTAGCAAGGTGGAAGTTGTACAGCTTTATTCATATTGTTTTTTATCTTAAGTGATTATGTTAAATAAGTTTCTTACATATGACAACAACATTGTATCTCTCTTAGGAATTCAAGTGGCCTTAATGGAGGGTGAATGTTGTACATAATAGGAGATGAAGCAATATTTGTTGACTTGGAGATCTTCATGTAGGATCCATCTCAATTGCCTTTCCTCTTTTTTAGAGTTTAATCTTTTAAAGAATACTACCAGATAATGTGGGTCAAGCTATATTTCTCATTAAAAACCATGTAAGGTAGAACAAGCCTTCTATACTTTAATCCTGTTGTGCATAACATGATGTGGTTTAGTGGATTGCAATCTTTGCTAGAAGATACAAAATGAGATTATTGATACAACCTTATAAGTATTTGCAAAGTGAAGGTGTAAAGTCAAACTAGTTGACCTTGATGAAGTGGGTAATCAATTTCTGACAGATTGTAGAATGCAATAGTTTGTTTGACTTAGGTGTATTGATGAAGGGTACACAAAATAGTAAATTTGAGTTTCAAGTGCTTCATCAAAATGTAGTTCCACTACCTGAAATCTTTGCCTGATTGGCATAAATTTGGCTTACTGATAATACCATTAATGTTTTAAGTTAATGCAATTGGCAGGTGTGGAGCCAGACTCTAGGATCTTGGCTACCATCTCCCATCTCGAGCTTTAGTACCTTGGAACAGGTTTTTAATCCATAGAATATTAATTCAACATGATCTTTGTCTGATATGACATATTAGACACATATGCAAAATGGACCAATTTTTTGTAGGCACATGACATAGTTGTCACGTTGGCAACCTTGCCAACAACAATGATTGCATGCTACTTAAAAAGTTAAAAGTCTATCTTGAGTTATACAAAAGTTTCAATAAGAAATCAACCCAGAATAAAGTTTGTATTTTTTGTCATTTAAAGAGTATTCTTTCTAGGAGAACCTAAGCATTCATGTTTCAAGATTTTAGTCTTTGGCTATTTTGCATAAATATTTAGCCATTATCTAGAAGAGCACCTCTACTTAATAATAATTTTGATTTTAGCAACTGTATCCTATTAACAAGAAGAAAACTTTCTTGAAATCTTAATATATGGCATTTATTAATAAGACATCACATCACCAATTCACCTCTTCCTTAGAATTTAGTTATATCTTGCAAAACAAAAATTAAAAAAATCCCTTGTGCTGCCATGAAAATCATAGCAGTAATAAAATTGGATACAATCATGCAGGAAACACATCAAAACATTACATAATGTTTTCTATATGGACATAATAAAATGGTATAAAAAACAACAATTAAATACTATATAAAAACAATAGTTGAAAAGAAACCAAAGATGAGAGGTACCAAAAGGCAAAATAAAATGTCATACAAATATGTGTAAAAACCCCAAAAATATCATAAGGAAGTCACCACAGGATAAGGCCCCAAAGATAAACATTTTTTAAACCCAAGAATAGTAAATATGAATTAAAAAATGCAAGAGATGATGGGATATCATGTGGTCACATTATCCTAGACTATGATAATTATTGGGTAATGGTAAGAAAATTACAAAACATTGAACTTGGAAATGTAATTTTTGTGGTACTCAAGTGATCAAAAGTAGTTACTCAAGACAGGAAAATGTTTTTTATATAGGGCACAAGGCACAAACTTTAAGGAATACCTTCATAATCTCCCAGGTCCTAATTCTTAAATAAAACTTGAATACAATTTTCAAGAGAATAAGAATAGATGAAAGGTAATCACTGTGAAAAGGTGAGGTCCTACCTATTATGACTAAGAAAATATTGCTAGGGGATAGGGCATACAGCACAATCATTAAGGGACACCTTCAAAATCTCCTAGGTCCTAATTCTTAAATAAAACCTAAATACAGTTTTCAAGAGAATAAGAACAAATGAAAGGTAATCACTATGAGAAGGTAAGGTCCTACCTTATAATCACCAATTATGACCAAGAAGATCTTGTTGGGGGCATTTCCTCTATATATTCTAGAAAGAAACAATAATGATAAGGATGTCGCAGTGCTAGTGCTAAGCCTAAAGATCTTGCAAATTGTGCAAAGCCTACTACTCAAGGTTCTATGGTGATTATTGGCATGAATGAAAGCTAAACCCCTAAAAGGACACCGAATAGAAACTTGGGGGAAGCTAGAACATTAGATCTGCAACTCAACTCAATCTATACCTCTCATATGGCCAAGAAGATTTCTTGGCTAAAGTGACATTACATAAACATTTACATGTGAAATTATACAAGGAAGAAATAAACCCACATCCATCCAACATAATGTCATGCAGAGAAACTACTGCAAACATCTAAGGCCATAAACAATCAAATGCTAGCAATACATCAGCTATACTTCCAATGGTATTGTTGATAATGAATAAACTAATGCATTCATCTTAGTAAAATCTCAAGAGATTATAATTAGAATGAATCTTACCTAATCTTTGCTGATGTACATAAGCTTTTCCTCCATCATTTTTGTGTTAACTACACAAGTAACATAAGGAGACTTGGCACACCATCTCCACTGAAACCCACAATCAATAAATGTTTCATACAACCGAACAGCCAAAAGTCTGAAAAACAATTCTATCCAGTAAATTGTAACCTTAATTGAATATCGACTTGAACATAGAAAAAAAGAGATTATAGGAAGCTATAAGGCTTATGTGAAAAAAATCCTAGTTCCCTAATGTCTGTATCATGATCATCCTACCCAGTCCTTGAAGCCTATGTAGTAGTGTGCACACACACTTGAAAAATAACCATTAAACTTGACATTGAACTTTTCTTCACAGCTAAGTTGGGTAAATTTTGATAAATTAGAAAAGATCAAGTCATACCTGATTGTGCTAGTTGGCACAATACTAACATATTTCTTCACTTCTTTATTTCTAAAATATAGCTCAGAATTCAATCCTTGTTCTTTGACCTCTGTAATAACCTACATTCATTGAAAAAAATTGTTTAGACTAAAGAATAATGTGAGAGTCTAATTAAATATTTCCAATCTTCGAACCCTACTTTGAGAGATAGACTTTTTCATTCTATGATTGTATGTTCTAGATCCCATTAGAAAAATGAAGCTTGTACAAAGCCAAACCTGAGTGAGTCAATGTTCAAACTCATTTGGAACATCTTTTAACTATTTCTTAAAGGTTGTTCTTATAGGAGCATTTGGACGAGCCTTCCAACCATAGAGCCTATCCACCTTAATAAGTCAATCATAGAGTGAAACCCTTTTCTATCATTGATTTTCAAGGTAGGGAATTTTTCATGAAAATTAATGGCAAATAGATATTGAATACACATTGAAACTATCATATAGACTTACCTTATTCAGGGCAACTACAAAGGGCGTATGTCACATTTTAAAAAGATTTAGTGACTCAAGTGTTTGTGGTTCCAAGACATGCATAATAACAATAACAATTATAGCAATATCACATAAGCTAGAACCTCGAGCCCTCAAATTTGTGAAAGATTCATGCCCAGGAGTGTCAATTACTAGTAAACCCTTACTAGTGTGAAAGATTCAATTCCAGCTCTCACCCTATCATCTAAAACCAACTCCAACAAGCTCAAGATGCAAACAAAGGTAATGAACTAGTACAATGGACTAACAAGGCCTAAACACAATCAAATCTCCCCACACCGATCTCAATCAAACAACTATACATGGCTACATTACAAAAGCAACACCCATAGACAAAAAGAGAAGATAACAAGAAAATCATAGCATTGCCCTCTGATGGAGTCCTGTGGACAAGACAAGATAACAAAATCATCTGATAGTGTTGACAAGTAGTGACTACACTCACCAATCAAAAATGTGACTAGTAGGAGAGGGGAAAATATACACACATTAGTGTCTTATTATATAATATATTTATTTACTTAAGAGTTGTACATATTTTAGTCACATATGAACACTTTATTGCATTAAAACTATGGTTGATTGATATGTGTTCATGGTAGTCCTTCTTGACAGTGTTGGTTATCTTGAGGGCACTCAAAACTTTATCATTGAGATGCCAATCAAACCTGTGGTGATCATGTGGATGTGTTTTCTCGCTGTCAAAAAAAAGATAGAAAGGCAATTTTCAAAATTTTAAAAAATATTTAATTATACTGTGGCAGGGGAGGAAAATAAAAGAATTAATTCTCTACCATTATAGTGAAAAGTTGACCATGGCATTTGGTTTGTTAAACATGCCCCCATGGAGCAATTTTATTTTATAGTTGTTAAGAACCTTTGAGTATGTGATGATGGCCACAGTGTCACTAACTTATTCCGAAGATTAATACAAGAGAAAGTGTTGTGAGAGGTGCGAACAATTTACATCATTTTAAACAGGGACAAATTTCTTGTGTAGATTAATGGTGATTCCAAAAGAAACAATCTAAAAAATAGCTTACACTATAATGATGTGTAGCGTCTAATCTCCAGTAAAAAGGAAGGGTAGCCAACAAAACATAACAGAAGGAGAATCTCTATTAGATATTTTAGTTGGAAATGCTCTAGTAGACGTATATGCAACTGTGGAGCATAGACAAGGCATGTGAGTTGTTTCACAAAATGCCTAAAAGAAATGTGAACTCATGGACAACAATGATCGCAGGATCTGCACAAAATGGATATGTATAAAGAGGCTTTAAAAACTTTCAAGCAAATGCACAATGTGTAAACATAGATAGAGCACGTGA
Organism: Cunninghamia lanceolata; assembly: GCA_027924645.1. Classification (NCBI taxonomy): domain Eukaryota; kingdom Viridiplantae; phylum Streptophyta; class Pinopsida; order Cupressales; family Cupressaceae; genus Cunninghamia; species Cunninghamia lanceolata. The sequence goes on from BSBN01001332.1 coordinate 7,417,597, forward strand.
ACTAGTTGATAGAATGCCTCAAGGTGATGTCATCTCATTGGAATGCAATGATTGTAGGGTTGCACGAAGTGGATTGGTTAAAAGGATTTAGAAACTATCAAGTAAATGCAAAGGTGTAAAGCCGAATTCCCAACCTTTCACAACATCCTCCCTGTGTGAGCTAAAACAAGATTTTTCTTTTTCTCTTTTTTTCTTTGAAACAAACTCTAGACATAAATCAAAACATAAAGGATAGAGGTTTTTTTTTTAAAGTTAAAATTTGCAAATGCTACGGTAGGCCTGTATGCAAAAGTCAACGCATAACCAAGGCATGAATTGTAGGTAAAATGCCTCAAGGAGGCACAATCACATGAAATGCAATGATTTTAGGATTTGCACGAAATGGATTGATTTGAGGGATTAAGGAGTTTTCAAACTAAAATAGTTGGTGGGTGTAAGGCCAAGTTCCACCATTGCTGTGAGCATACACCCTGCCCGTGCCATAATAGGAACTTTGAGATAGAGTATGGGCATCCCACAAGATAAAATGGAAGGAGGATACTTGTCAGATGTTGTAGTTGGAAAAAGCTACGCAGACATGAATGCAAAATGTGGAACAAAAACAAATGCTATAGACTAATCTACCAAAGTGTCTGCAGAGAGATATTATCTCATCGACTTTGATGATTTCAGGATATCTACAAGTTTTTAAGGACTTACATGCAAATGCAGTTGATAGAGAAAAGCCGTGAAATTAGGTCACGGATAGTATCCTCCCTGCCTTCCAGCCACCCTCCTTCCCCTTCAAACCCTAGCTCTCCACTTTTCTCACGAAATCTAGAGCATGAGTAGTCATGGGTGAGGATGAGAATCCCCCTCCCGAAATAACTTCCTTTCCTTAAGTCAAAACCCTGACTAAGCCTAAAATTTGTTTTGGTTGTTAACATAAAAACAAAACCATAGGCTTAGAATTAAGCCATCTCATGAACCCCATACTGAAAGCAAACCATGACCAACACGTGTATTCATCATCATCAATGATTAGACTCTTCTTCTTGTGCTCTAAGCGGAAGTGGCATCGTCCTCTGTCACCTTTTTGGTCAAAATACATAAACACACATTCCCTCCATTGATTATAAAATTATGAAATTATATTACAATATAATTATTCATTATTATAATATTTAAATAACATAAAATATTATTAAATTATATAATTACTTTGTTATATAAGTTATACATTACACAACTTAAGTTATTAAATTATATAATTTAAATTAATTTAACTTAAATTATACTTGTGCATATTGGACTTGCAAAATTAAATAATTTATCAATATTATAGTATATTTAAAAGTTTTAAAATTAATAATTTTAACTTTATTTTATTTGTATCTATCCAGTTTGTCTATTTTCTTGTCTTATTTTTAATTTTTTTTTATATATTTCATATTGTATGATTTGTCTTTTTTCTTCTTAACCCTTTGTTCAATCCTTTCTCTCCCTTTATTTCTTTGGTCTAAGAGGACATTTATTTCCTTTCCTTGTATTGTCTTTGAATTCATGGATTATGATCAAATTGGAAAGAAAAAAGAATAGAGGAGTAATAGTCATTCTTATTTGTCTGACCAATTATTTAGTTGTGTTTTTTTCCCGATGACCAAATTAGTCATTTATTTGGTCATTTATTTAGTCATTTCAACTGATGACCAAATCAGTCATTTATTTAGTCATTTATAGCTGTGTTGCAAAAAATTAGTAGAATTTTAGTCATGTGACTAAAAGTTTTAGTCAGCTGGTCATTTATTTGCAATATTTCTACTAGTATAGGGAGGATCTATTTCAGCACACCATTCCCCTCTAGCCTAATGCAAAGCCCCTCAAAAAGAAGCAAAGACCAATAAACTCCATTCTAGCTCCCAAAATGGAATTTAAGAAGTTGGTAAAGCTGAGAGATGGTGGTATAATTAATCCTATTAGGCATTTTGAGTTGGTATCCAAACTTTTCTCAATGAGAAAGTAGAATGAAGAGATCACATTGTGTGTGGACTTTAGGAGTTTGAATATCAAGTCTATTAAGGACAATTACCCTCTCTCAATAATGGAGTATCTATTATAAAATGTGGCAATACAAAAACTAATGTCCATGGTGGATGTATTCTCAGGGTACAACTATATATTGGTCAAGGAGTTAGAATAGTACAAAACAACATTTACATCTCCTTGGGATACTTATGTTTATGTTAGCATTCCATTTGGTTGAAAATGCAGGTTGGACATTTCAAAGACCAATGTATGTTGCCTTTGTAGGCCTTATAGATGATATCATGGTAGTCTACCATATGATCTAACTACATTCTCTGAGGAAAGACAAGACCAATGCAAATACCTAGAAATGATCTTTGAAAGGTGTCTTGAATAATACATTCCTTTAAATCACAATAAGTGTCCCTTTGGAGTTCAAGAGGGCAAGTTGCTAGGGCATATACTATGAAAGGATGGGGTGAGAATTGATTTAGAAAGAGTGAAGGAAATTGACCTCATTCCCCATCCCAAATCAGTCGAAGGCATCTAATCTTTCTTTATGTAGATCAACATTGTGAGGATATTTCTCCTCAAATTCCCTAAAAAGACCAATGCTATTTCTAAGATGGTTAAGAAGGAACAATAAGTCACATGGAGTAAGGAATATATTGAGGAATTTACTGACATAAAATAGGCTCTCAAGGATGTGCCAGTATTAGTAATCCCATACTATTCTAAGCCTTTTCAACTCTTTTCTTTTTTATATATTTACTCTATTGTTGCTACCTTACTTCAGAAGAACAAGAATGGGTATAAGAAAGCCATTGGATTCTTCAATAAGTCTTTACAAGGTGTAGAAGTAAAATACTCAACTATGGAGAAACATGCATACACCCTTGTTAAGGCTGTCAGAAACTTTAGGTCATACCTCGTGGGTAAAAAAATCATCTTATGTGCCACACTCAATAGTGAAGGACATCTTCATGTAATAGGAAGAGTTAATAAGAAGACGCAAATGGATCAACATGAATATGACATGGTGATGCAAGTCACCAAACTAGTTAGAGGCCAAGTTTAGCAAAGTTGATGGAATATGCAAATTTAGATGTGGTAGAGGTAAATGAAATAAATTCAATTCTTATTGTTAGCCCTTCTCAGTTAGTAGATAATCCCTAGTATAAGGATATCCTCTTATATTTAGAGAACATGTATTGCTCCCTAGCAATGAATGGAAATTAGTAGAGGACACTAAAATTACAGTCACAAAGGTATGTGTTGATTCATGGTGATTTTATGCAGAGGAATCATGAAGGGTTGTTATTTAGAAGTTTGAATCAAGAACAATCTAAAGGGTTGTTAATAATGCCATCAAGGTATCTCTAGAGGGAATTTCAAGGCTATTGCATATAAGATAATTAGGGTAGGGTATTGGTGGCCCACATTGTTCAAATATGTTATTGAACTAGTAAGCAAATGTGATGCTTGCCAGAGGTTTTCAAGTAAATTAAATTTTGTTGGTGCTCTTCCTCTCATAACTATCCCAATTGAAACTCCATTTTAGTGATTGGGGATTAATTTTATAATGGAAACACAAGAGAAATTCAACAATGGGTATATATGGAACCTTGTGGCAAATAATTACTTCACCAAATGGGTTGAGGAAAACCCAACCCGTAATGCTACATTCAAGGTGGTGGTAGAATTTCTTATTAGGAACATAATAACAAGGTTTGGTGTCCCTACAATAATTATAGCTAACAATGCTATGTGTTTCAAATCCCATGATATCACAAATATATGTTTTGAATATGGGATTAATATAATCCACTCATTTGCTTATCATCTCCAAAGCAATGGATAAGATTAATCTAGCAACAAGAGCCTCGTCAAGATCATGAAAAGGACCCTAGATGTAAATAGGAAGAGATGGGATGATAAATTGAAGTATGTAGTATGGTCTAGTAAGATAACATACAAAATGCTACTGGTAAGAGTCCATTTGAACTTGTGTATGGGCTAGAAGCTAAGATGTCGATCAGCCTAGGTTTATTTGCTTATCAATTATTGCATGATATGGATGAAGATGAAGGTGGTGTATTCTCTCAAAGATTATTGGAACTAACAGAGTTGGATGAGAGTAGGATATATGCATTCAACAAGATCTTGCCACAAAGGTGGGAAGCCAAGCATCTTTCTGATACAAGGGCACTTTAAAGGAACTTCAATGTTCTAGGGAATTTTGTACTCATATGGAATGTTAGGCTAGAGGATAAAGGAAAGCACAAGAAGTTTGATGCTCTATGGTTGGGGCCGTATTAAGTTACCACAGAGCTTGACTACAATATATATCATCTGAAGAGTCTAAATGGAGAATTCATGGAGTTGCCAGTTCATGGTCAGTGTTTGAAGCATTACTTTGAAGTAATGAGGTTCTCTTTTTTGACTTGTGCATTTTCTCCCTTGTGTTTTGCCTTTTAAATACATTTATGTTTCTCCCCATTCCTTTTTTGTGGTCAATCCCTAGATATTCTTCTAGATTCTCATTGTACCTCTAAGGTACATGTCCCTAATAAGAGATATTATTGGGACCCTGATTTTATTACACCTAACTTGTGAATTTAAATATTTTAAAATCTATCAGTATTTTCTCCCATGTGCTTAGGATGTTTCCCCCATGCCTTATCTGGTGTGTGTCTCTTGAAAATTTTGGTTTGAGGTGACTTTGGGGGGGTTTCTTTTGTTTTCCTAGCTTCCCCAAGTTTTTGGGTTCCCAAGATCCTTGGAACCATGGAACCTGTCCATAGGTTCCAAAGTTCCCCAAAACCTCAGAACCACACATGCATTGTGTTGTTTTCACCTGATTCTAGGATTCTCTAGAACCCCCGGTCCCTAGTATTGATCCCCCTTAGATCCCGGTCCTAGTTCTTCTCCTCGCCTTGGTCCTGATCTCCCTTTGGATCTTGATCCAGATCCTTCTCCTCTCCCTGGTCCTGATCCCACTTAAGATCCTAGTCCTCACACTTCTCCTCTCCCCAGTCCTAAACCCCCTTTATATTGTAGTCTTGGTCCTTCTCCTCTCCCTGGTCCCAATCCCCCTTGAGATATTGGTCCCATTTCTTCTCCTCTCCTTAGTCCTGATTCTCATCCTGTCCTTGACCTATATGGTTCTTCATAGGGTTATGAGTTCCTTATGCCTATTGGAACCTTCTCATTGGTGTTGAGGTTCTAAGGTTCCATGAAACCTCTAATCCTTGGCATTCTGCAGAGGATGCGCTAAAACACTTCAACAACTTGTCTAGGTACACCATTTATGGCTCAGTTTGACCCCTATGATTTTTCAAGGGTCATTTTCCCATCCATTTGTCTTTCTATCCTAGGCATGATTCCATAGGAATTTCTTAGATGGTGGTTGGTGGGAGCCACAAATGTTTTGGGTTTCCTTCATTCCCATATTCATGGCAATGGGTGAATTCTATGTTCCGGGTAATCTTTAGTTTCCCACCCATCAATTAGGGCACCTAATAGTAAGGTACAAGTACAAGCACTTTTCTCTTTACACATGTTGGTAATTCTTGGTCTTTTCTAGGTAGCGAAGGTGCAAATTTTCTTAGGGTTTCAAATAATGCCAAGTCAACTTCTTCAAAGTGCAGAAAGGTGAAATGTATGAATATTAGAAGGTATAAATGATACTAGTCATGAAATTATCTATTGTTACTTTTATTTCTTTAGGGATATCCCTAAGTTGCACCTAGCATTTCCTCTTGCCATGTTTTATGCTATGATTGTAACAACAAATTTGATGAATGTGACAAACTTTGAAAGCACCACATATTTAGTTGTGATGATTTTTGAGTTACATATGGATGAATGTTTGTAATAAGGGATTACTAAGTATATTTATTATTGGTCATTTAGTTTTAATGCATCTGATTTTTCAAATAGGCCTCATATATTTCTATGTTGTTGTTTCCCTTTGATGAATCTTTGACTCTACAATCCATTGAATAGGCACTAGTATAGAAAACATTGATCACCCACACACTAAATGAAAATAAAAACTATCTTTCAACTATGAAGTATAAATAGGTCTTAATTTGTGTGCATTATTTGGTTCTATGTATCAACTAGGGTATAACTTTTATAAACATATCAAGATTTAATATTTTGCAAACTAAATATGTATTTCCACATCTTACATGGTTATGGAGATGCCTTCATCAACTCAATAATAGGTCATATGATGTAGTAGGCTAGTTTTAATCTAGTGACAATATTTGGCGTTAAAACTGCAATTTGGGTTAGTTTTTTTAAAATGCGCCAAACAACTAAGAGGGGGGTGAATCAGTTGTCCCAAAAAATCAAACACTCCTGCACTTAAATATTAATCACTTATCCTCACTTATTATGATTAAACAAAGAGTGCATGAAATCAGAAACTTAATGACAGATGCAACATCAAACAAAATAGACACCAGATTTTTATGTGGAAAACCCAAAGGTGGAGAAAAACCATAGAGAGGATTAGTTCTAAAAATATATTGCAATCTTTGAAAAATGATGTTTAGGCTTGGTCACTCCATGGGCGCAGAACATACTGGCTCACTGCCATGAAGTACAACTAGGTCTAGTAGGCTCACTGCCTCAACCCTAAACCTAGAAAGATTACAATAAGGGCTATTAAACCCTGAGGGATGTTAAACCCCTCTGGTAGGTCACTGCCAGGGTCACTGTAAAAATCACCATCTTCTTCATGTCTGGGATTAATACATTGAAGTAAAATAGTTCCTCTGCTCTGCTCTACCCTACTCTACCTTATTTTCTCACCCTTTTCCTTATCTTCCCATTTTCAAACAAGGACACCTTTTCCACTAGTCAGTTATAAGTAGTTATACATTTCATCAACCTTAGAATGATCATCAAGGTCGGCATTACAATTATCAACCATTGGAACAATCTCCAAGGTTAGCATTACAAACATTTTACAAAATAGGTCTTGAGCTAATACAAAATATTCTAAGGAATTATAGTATAAATGTATGCAGACCATGCCATGCCTTAGCTGGGACTCAAACATGATCTTCTATGCCACAACATGCTTCCATAATCTTCAAGGAATCTCTACAATCACTGGAATTAACCAAGTCGGCTAAGACTAGTTACACACTACATTATCTGGGAATAATCTTCAAACACGATCTCGATTCCTTAATGTAGATGAATGTAAAGGTACAAAAATGATCAGGAGGAATCCACAAGAACATTGAAATCATCAGGAGCAACTGCACAAACTCAAACTAATTTATTCATGAGATTCTTCACACCGGAGCACATGAACTTCATTGTCTTCAACTGTCATAAAATAAAGATGGTTTGCGGACCATCAAAACACAAACCATTGCAATTTTAGGAACCTATCATCATCCCAACTTCCCTTTAGAATCACAGAGCAAAATACTTTAATGCAGAGGAATGCGGAGAAAAATACTTTCTCCCTATCACCAAAGAATAATTAGAGAAAGCAAGTTTTACTCTGGTGAATGCAACTCTCTCAATTCTTCATAGCAGAGGCTCAAACTCAGGATTTAACATCTTTATACATCCCTTTAAATAACTTCCAATTTGTAGACCAAGATCTTCATGAAGTAAGAAATGTGGAGTAATCTACCGAACTGTTCTTCAACATACAACTCACTGTCTATATTGCACTTCACTGTAACTCACTTGTTTCTTCTGGAGAGGCCAATTTTCTCAATATCCTCAACATACAAATATTCTAAACAATTAATAGAATAGGACATAGTTGACACCAATGATAACAAAGATATGTTGACATCAATGACAACACTGATTAGGCACATACTTGAAACAATCTCCCCCTTTGTCATTGATGACAATATATGATGTGAAAAACTGCAACAACCATCAACACAAGATTCTCCCCCTATCTCTTTACACATCTGCACTCTTTCTTTCTAATTTTTTCACATGACTTCTCTCCCCTTTGATATCAATGGCAAAAGGCACATACATGTACTCTTCTACTCTGATTCAATTTCTCTTTTGAAATCTCTGAATACTCCCCCTGAGAAGTAGCCATAAAAGTATCAATCTGGATCTGAAGAAGCACCACTAGACTGATGCACTCTTGTGCATCTTAGTTTAGATCAAGAGGGGTAATAACCCCTAACTTTTCTCTAAGATACTCAAAAGTATCCTTAGGCAAAGGTTTTGTGAAAATGTTTGCAATCTGGTCTTTTGTAGATACATAATCCAACTTGAGTTCATTCTCTGTCACTTTTTCCCTCAAAAAGTGATATCTTATGGATTTGTGCTTTATCCTTGAATGCATTACTAGATTCTCTGATATGTTTATGGCACTTGTATAGTCACAAAAGATTGTAATTGGATCTTCATACACAACTCTGATGTCCTTCAATGTCTGCTTCATCCACAACACTTGAGTACAACTACATGTTGCTATAATATATTCTACTTCTGCAATGGACAGAGATATTGAGTCTTATTTTTTGCTTATCCAAGAAACTAGCCTTTTTCCCAAAAGAATGCACCTCCACTTGTACTTTTTCTATAATCTACATCTCTGGCCCAATTTGCATCAGTGTATGCACTGAGAGTGAAATTATTGTCCCTTGGATACCACAAGCCATAATCCATTATGCCTTTCAAATATCTCAGAATTCTCTTGACTGTCATCACATGTGACTCCTTGGGATCTGTTTGAAATCTTACCACAAGACAAACTACATGTATTATGTTAGGTCTAGATTGAGTTAGATAAAGTAATCCTCCAATCATAGATCTATACCTTTTATGATCTGCCATAGGTGAATCGTCATTTTTGCTCAACTTACAACCAGTTATCATGGGAGTATTTACTGGTTTAGAGTCATCCATCCCAAAATTCTTTAACAATTCTTTCACATACTTAGATTGAGAAATGAAGATGCCTTTATCTGATTGATTTATTTGCAGACCTAAAAATAAATTCAACTCACCAAACATGGACATTTCAAATTCACTTTGCATTTCTCTAGCAAAAACTATGCACATACCTTCATTGCCTCCAAAGTTAATGTCATCAACAAAGACTGCAATAATTAGGATTTGTTCATTATTGATCTTGAAATAGAGATTGATGTCAGTGGTACCCTTGGTGAATCCTAACTGTACTAGATACTCATCCAACCTAGCATACCAAGCCCTGGGGGCTTGTTTTAACCCATACAATGCCTTCTTCAATCTGCATACCATATCACCCTAATGTGATGACTGGAATCCTTCTAGATGTTCAATATAGACTTCTTCATCCAAGTCTCCATTCAAGAATGGAGACTTTACATCCATCTGATATACCTTAAAATCTTTGTAGGCTGCAAATGCAAGAAACATTCTTATAGTTTCAATCCTTGCCACTGGTGCAAATGTTTCCTCAAAATCTATTCCTTCAACTTGAGAGTATCCTTTGCATACCAGCCTTGCTTTGTTTCTTACCACTTCACCATTCTCATTCAGCTTGTTTCAAAAAACCCACTTGGTACCAATTACATTCTTATCTGCTGGTCTGGGAGCAAGATCCCAGGTTTGATTCTTCTCTATTTGTATCAATTCTTCTTTCATAGCATTTACCCAATTCTCATCATTGCAAGCTTCGTTCACAGTCTTAGGTTCAATCTTGAAAATCAGACAGAAATTTACTTGTTCTTCTATAGCTCTTCTTCTGGTCAGGATTCCTTTGCTCTTATCTCCTATAATTTGATCTTTAGAATGATTAAGTTTAGCATACCTTGGTGTCTTGGTAGCACTCTTGAGAGGTTGATCTTCTTCATCTGAGTTATCTTCATGCTGTACCACTTTTGAAATAGCTAGTTTATCTGATTCGTATCCACTTGATTCTGGAGACCTTTTCTTGCTTTCATCAACTTTGACATTTGCACTCTCAATGATCTTGTTCAGCCTCTTGTTATAACACCAGTAGGTCTTAAGTATCTTGGTTGAGTAACCAAGGAAGATTCCTTCATCACACCTAGCACAAACTTGCCTAGATCTTCTTCTCTTTTCATATAACATTTGCTACCAAAAACTTTGAAATATTTCACATTAGGAACTTTACCATACCACAATTCATAAGGAGTCTTAGAATTGTTACCTTTTCCTTGGACTCTTTTTAGGATATATATATAGCAATGTGAATTGCCTCTCTCCAATATACTTCCAAAAGATCAACTTCTTTCATCATGGTTCTAGTAGCTTCTTGAACTGTTCTATTTTTCCTTTCAACGACTCCATTTTGTTGTGGATTTCTAGGTGCAGATAACTGTCTCTTTATCCCATGTTCTTCAGAAAAGAAATTGAATTCCTTTGATGTGAACTCTCCTCCTCTATCAAACCTTAAACATTTGATCTTCAAATCCATCTCATTTTCAACCATTTCCTTAAATGTCTTGAACTTATCTAGAGCTTCTGCTTTTTCTTTCAAAAAGGTAACCCAAGTCATTCTAGAATAATCATCAATAAGCAACATGAAATACCTGTCTCTTTGCAAACTTCTTACTCTGGTAGGTCCACACAAATCTACATGCACTAGCTCTAGTAGTCCATCAACTGATTGGTCCTTGCTTTTGAAACTTGTTCTTGTTTGTTTCCCAAAATGACACTCCTTGCAAATAGGATTAGTAGGCTTCACAAGCTTAGGCAAATCTCTAACAGCCTGTGTAGTAATTATCTTCATTTAATGTTATCAAAATTGATGTGACACAACCTTCTATGCCATAGCCAACTCTCATTATTCTGAGCCAACAAACAATAATTATTAGTTCCTTTCAAATGATAAATATTACCTCTGGTCTTCTTACCAATTGCAATGATTGTTTCGAAGCTTTCCTTGATCTTTCATCCATTGTACTTAAAGCTTAAGTCAACCTTTGTCACACATCTGACCCACACTCAAAAGATTATGCTTTAATCCTTTCACATTCAAGACATCTTCAATATTATGCTTGCCATCAAAAGAAATATATCCTTTTCCACAAATCTTACCAGTTGTATCGTCTCCAAACCTAACCAGTCCACCATCATATCTTTCCAAACTCACAAACTTTCTTGTGTAACTAGTCATGTGGTGACAGTAGCCACTATCAATAACCCATTCATCTTTGTCTTCTCCAAACTGAGGAGCCAAAGCACTTTCCACTGGTTTTTCTTCCTTCACACAGCTAGAGGATTAGTAGACATAGGTTCTTCCTTAATAGCAATAAACAAGCATTCATTACCAGAAGTACTAGCATTATCTAGTTCACCATTATCTGATACTCCTTCATCATCATTAAAATCTTCAATATAATAGCATTTATTTTGGATCCTAGGCCTATTCTCATATCTTTTTCTATTTCTTTCAATTCTTTTAAGACATCTAGAAGAAAAATGGCCTACTTTACCATAGGAAAAACATTTAAAAGGTAATTTACCTTTAAACTTACCAGATCCTCTTTGCAATCTATCCACAAAGTTGGCCTCAATTTCATGAAACTCATCATCAGATTCTACCTTGTACTTTTATGATCTAGAGGTTTTCCTAGAAGTACTGGCTTTGAAGGCATTCTCAACTTTTGGTAGGGCATCACTAAACTCTCTCATCTCAAAGGCAATAAACTTACCAAGCAACTGATCTCTATCAATAGCTTTTACTTGCATAAATTCTCCAATTGCAGCTACCTTGTGACTATAGAACTTTGGTAGTGATCTAAGGATTTTCATCACAACTTCCTTATCACCAAGAGTTCCCCCCATACCTTTTATGTCGGTGATAAGTTCATCAGCTCTTTGCATAAAGGCTATTATGTTTTCATCTTCATTCATCTTCAAAATTTTATATTTTACTTCTAGACTTTGTAGCTTGGCCTCCTTCACAGAATCATCTCCCTCATACAAATTTTTTAGCTTTCCCCATGCCTCATTTGTAGTTTCAAGATCCACAACTTTTGTCAATACTAAGTCATTCAATGAACTTAACAGAGCATCTTTTTATTTGACATCTACTTCATATTCTTTGATTTCATCTTTAGTCGTCAAACCATTTTGAGGCAAGGTGTATTTTTTTTTTGTAGTTTTCCATACTTTGTAACCAAGACAAAGAAGATGACTTTTCATTCGTGCCTTCCAAAGAGCATAATTCATCCCATCAAAATGTGATACTTCTTTCTTATAAGACATTTTGGATCTTCCTCAAGCTGTTAGACTTTCTTCAGAGGAACCTGCTCTGATACCAATTGTTGAAATGTGCCAGACAACTGAGAGGGGGGTTGAATCAATTGTCCCAAAAACTCAAACACTTTTGCACTTAATCATTAATCACTTATTTGCACTTAGTATGATTAAACAAAGAATGCATGAAATCATAAACTTAAACACAGATGCAACATCAAACACAAGAGACACCAAAGTTTTACATGGAAAACCCCAAGGTGGGGAAAAATTACAGAGAGGATTAGCTCTCAAAATATATTGCAATCTTTGAAAAATGATGTTCAACCTTGGTCACTCAATGAGCCTAGAACATACTGGCTCACTGCTATGAAGTACAACTAGGTCTAGTAGGCTCACTGCCTCAACCTTGAACATAGAAAGATTACAATAAGGGCTGTTAAACCCTGAGGGCTATTAAACCCTACTGTGGCTCACTGCCAAAATCACCATCTTCTTCATGTCTTAGATTAATACATTGAAGTAAAATAGTTCCCGTGCTCTGCTCTACTCTGCTCTGCCTTATCTTCTCGCCCTTTTCCTTATCTTCCTATTTTTGTAAAAGGACACCTTTTCCATGACTCAATTACAAGTATTTATACACTTCACTAACCTTGGAATGATCATACAGGTTAGTATTACAATCATCAACCATTGGAACAATCTTCAAGGTTGGCATTACAAACATTTTATAAAATAGGTCTTGACCTAATACAAAATATTCTAAGGAATTAAAGTATAAATGTATATGGACCATGCCATGCCTTAGCTAGGACTCAAACATGATCTTCCATGCCACAACACACTTCCATAATCTTCAAGGGATCTTCACAATCACTGGAATTAACAAGTCGGCTAAGACTGGTTACACGCTACGTTATCTGGGAATAATCTTCAAACATGTGATACTAATTCCTTAACATGGACCAATGTAAAGGTAGTAACATGATCAAGAGGAATCCACAAGCATGTTGAAATCATCAGGATTAACCGCACAAACTCAAACCACTTTATTCATGAGATTCTTCACACCGGAGCACATCAACTTCACTGTCTTCAACTATCGTAAAAGAAAGATAGCTTGTGGACCACCAAAACATGAACCATTGTAATTGTAGGCACTTATCATCATCCCAAGCTTCCCTTTAGAACTGCAGAGCAAAACACTTTAATGTGGAGGAATGCAGAGAAAAATACTTTCTCTTTGTCACCAGAGAATAATTAGAGAAAGCAGGTTTTACTCAAGTGAATGTAACTCTCTCAATTCTTCATGCCAAAGGCTTAAACTTACGATTCAGCATCTTCAGACATCCCTTTAAATAACTTCCAATCCACAAACCAAGATCTTCAAGCATTAAGAAATATAGAGTAATCTACTGGACTATTGTTTAGCATACAACTCACTATCTATATTGTACTTCACTGTAACTCACTTGTTTCTTCTGGAGATGCCAATTTTCTCAATATCCTCAACATACAAATATTCTAAACAAGTAATAGAATAAGGCATAGTTGACACCAATGACAACAAAGTTATGTTGACATCAATGACAACACCGATTAGGCACATACTTGTAACAATTTTGATATTATTTTTGCATATATTTTGTATTGTAATTTATCCTTGTTGAGGGATACCTCTAGGAACACCCTCCTTGGTCTAGCTAGGCCAAAAGTGAAGAGGAGATTTCCCACTCCTAGGAATTAGCCCTTAATCATCCTCAACCTTTTGATGAGCCCCTTTCCTATCTCCTTAAGACATCCTTAGCTTAAGAGATTAGGAAACACTCTAGGTTTTTGGACCTATGGTTTTAGGATCCAACAAGCCTAACATATAAGTTTGAATCTATTTTAAATGAAAGATATTTGCATCTTATGACATCTTTGCCCCTTTTGTACCAAGAAAATCCTTTGGCACAAGCACCATTGCCCCTATTTTTCTCCAAATTCAATCTATAGCATTTTGAAGCCTTCAATAATCTACCATTAGTGTTCACCCAGTCAAATATTAGGTGCATCTACTTCCATTTTTGTTTTCTATCAGTCATAGTTTGTTTTCAATTCCTAGATCCAAGTTTCCATGTGTCTTGTCATATGTTTTATCAATCTCAACTTATATGTGATCTAGCTAGGTTAGATTTGGGATTATTTGTTCACATACAAAATTATTTTGTTTGATCTAATTAATTTACACAATTTAAGAAAGAAGTTAAAAAGAAAATTCTTTAAAATATGGGGAAATCAACTAAAGGGGGCATATGTGATGTCTAAAGTTATATCTTTTGTATTCGATCTGTCACATGTGTTAAAAGATACCAATGAAATATATTATACCTTGTCTTGCAATAATTCATGGAGAACATACATGAAAGAAAAGAAGATGGAAGTAGACTCTTCATCCATTATAGAACACAACTTGGTCTACCTATTGCATTTAATTTATGCATGTGTGGAAATGCTACATACTTAAAGATGTATGATTCAACTTGTAGATTCACGTGCTTCTAAAATTGAGTGTAAATGTAATGGTGAAGAAAAGAATCCTCAATGCATTTCCCCATTTCATTTGTGCCTAGTTTTAGATAATGTCTTAATGCACATATATAGTTACAAATGACACATTACTATGCGAAGTTGGGCCAACATACCTAGTCTTTCTTACACCTAGCTCTATGCATATTGCTCATGCTTAGGCTTATGTGCATCCAAGCCAATCCTATTATCTAATATGTATGATTTAGGTGGTTAATCCCATTGGATAAATATCAACCTAACTATCTAACCTAGGTTGTGTTTATGGGTGTGATTTTATCCTTCTAGCCATAATTTTATTCTATTTAATAGCAAAATCAAAATAAAATATTTAGTTGACTAGTCCTATCATAGACTCTAGTCTCAGGTCAAGTATACACAAGTTTTCATAATCTTTAGGGAAATGTTAGAGCCAAGTTCCACAATTGGCTAGAGCATATTGATAGAGCACATTTAATATTATTTTAATCACTTGATTAAAATAATGATCTAAGTGTAATCCAACTTCACCAAAGTCTACAACTAGTCTAACACTAGCTGTGCAAGCAAAATTATATCATCGCTCTCTATATGTTTTCCGATATTAAATTTGTTTATTTTAATATTAAAGTCTTCTTCAATATTAAAATATTAGAGTGAGGACTTCATGTAATTTAATAATTAAATATTATTTTTAATTTTTTTTGAAAAAGGTGTGAAGTACCCATACAAAATGTATTAAAACCATAAGTAAGGAAGTATAGAGAGGAGAGTAGGTAAAAAAATCCACAATGGCCAAAAATTGGTTGCCAATATTAGCAAAGACCAATAGACATTAGCACAAACATACAAGGAACACTAATATAGGTCAACATTTGGAAAATGGTCACCAAAAATCTTGCATTGATAGGTGAAATGCAAATAAATTGTACCACAGGAGAACCATGTAGTACACCCAAATGGCTATCTACCAGTATGAATAGCCACATAAGCTTTTAATTAAAAAAATTAAAATTTCTTGCCTAAATGAAAATTGCCAATGGGCACTACCCAACAAGATCCACAGAAGAAAGACATAAATGCTTTCAACCTACATGATAGAGATTTTCCCATTGTGGGGATAGAAAAGGACATGAAAATATCACCAAATTGACTATCTAGAAATTTGCATATGCATGGCACCATTAATGCCAACATTTGGAATCACCTTCGAGTCTAAATCTCCCACGTCAAATCCTTTGCCAAGATCATACCTACTACCATAGCTAGCACCTCCTAGACCACATCCATTGCCCAGCCCACATCCACCTCCGACACTACCACCAAGACCACTACCACCACCCAAACCTCACCCAATCCACTACTAGCATCTCCATCAAGACCACATCCAACACCTGCACTAGTGTTCCCACCTAAAACACCACCAACATCACCAGTATCTCCACTTGGCCTCCCTTTGGAATCTCCACCAAGGTCACCTTCAGACCCTCTACCTATACATCCACCAATACACCACCTTGAAGTCTAGAGCTTCATGCAAATCCCAGCATCCTCACCACTTTCCTCCAAGTAACTCTTGTTCCTACTTAGAACCATTAGTTACACCATCCATTGCAATGGCACCAATGTTGCAACTATTGCAATGGAACTAATGTCGCTATTTGTTGTAAACACCATCTCCACCTCAATGTCTGGAACCTCCACCAGACCTACTTCCATCACCACCACTTGAATCACTAGCTATGCTACCACCATCACTTCCTCCTCCAATGCCTTCACCAAGTCTAGATCTAGCATCACAACCTCTATCTCTCCTCACACTTGAACCACCACACAGCCTACCTCCACTGCTTAATCCTCCATCCCCTAAATATCCACCACCTCCAAGACTATCACCATCTCAATCTCCTCTAGATACCTCTAAATCCTTGAGGCCTGTTGGGACCTGCAAAAACTTTGTTCACAAATATGCCCTATTTTACCCCAAAAATCCAAAATCCCCATTTTATGCCTTTACCATTGAAAACCTCTTATTGAGAAGATATAGTTTTTAGGGGTATTTACTCTCAAAAAAGAGCTAAGTGTTGGTCCCTTAAGTCTTTCCCATTTCTTCCCTTAGAAATTTTTTCATTTTATGTCTTTGGTCGACGAATCAGAGAAAGTCTAAACTACCAAACTAGTTCAGAAGTTTGCAAGTTTGTTGATTCACCGATAAGATGATGACAAAGCAAAAAGAGACAAGGGAAGGTTACAGAGTGATAAAAAGTTTGTTTTGGTTCGAAAGTCCAAAAGTTCACTGATATGAGGTTTGGCTGACGGTATTTTTACTGACAGAGAAAAGGATGGACCGGGCTTGGTTCTAAAATTTGAATATTCGCTAATCGAAGTGATAGGGAAAAAGGAAAGGAAAAAGGAAAGAAAACAAAGTTATAAAAAGGGAAGGTTTGTCGATAGAAGGAAAAAATGACTAACGCGAGAGTTATTGGCAAACTGGGAGAAGGGCGAACTAAAGAAATAGTTCAAAAATTTGGAGATTCATCAATAAGGCGATAATGAAGAACTTCTTTCTTGGTTTTGAAGAGGCAATTTTTGCTGATAAAATAAAAGAAAGATTAATGAGGTGCTAAAGATTGGTTTGGAAAATTAAAGATTTGCTGATAAAGGGCAAAGTAGTCTGAGTTCGAAAAGGCAACTTTTGTCAACTAAAGAGATGAAGACGCTAAGTTCAAAAAAAGGTAAGTGTGCCAATAAAAAGGGAAAATCACCTAGTTCTAAGAAGAAACATTTTGCTGACTGGAAGGGGAAGGAATTCACAGTGAGTGAATTTTTCCGATGAAGATCTGAGAGATGCAAGTGTGGTGATTTTGCATTGGGATATTTTTGTCGATGAGGAAAAATCAAAATGAAGATCAAATATATGGCATGACATGTTGATTGCAGACATCATGGGTACTTTGTTGATGGATGAACAGTAGATGATGTAAATGTGCGAGTACTCAATTTTGGTGGTGGATGATGTGTCTCAGTATCCATATTTTCTATGGTACCCTCAAGGATTAGAATCTATATGTAGGGCATGGGTTCTCCTTCATATCCACTGATTCCTCTGACTGGGTCGTACACCACATTCAATGCAGTGTGGTTGCTTGTTGATTGGTTTTCCATGTTCTATTCTAAACTAAAGGAGCTGATTGCTATATATACATCATTTTATGATGTTTTCAGGGTTGGTCACCGAGCTAATTATCTGGTCTAGGAGTGTCTAAGGATTTTTGCTGGCATCAACACACGATTTGTTTAGTCTTTTAGTAAAGGGATATGTTCAGTATAGAGTAGGAAGGTTATGTATAGCAGACTTGAATGTAATGGTATGTCTCCATGGGAGTTTATAGCAATTTTGGTAAATATATAATCACAGTTATGTATTTTCCTTTGCCACATTTGCTAGTATAATTGTAACAGATGTTTGGAGATGTGTGACAACATCCAAGTTAATACAAGGTTTTGTATTTGTCATTCTTTTGTTTGCATATGAATCATTGTAGTCCTCTGTTGGATTATTAAGTATGTCTGTTGTATGAAGATCTACCTAAAGTCATATATGTAAATGTATGTCTAGTTATGTTGATCCTTTACTATGTATTTCCTTTCCTCGCATTCTATGACTCTACTACCCAATGGAATAGGCACTAGTACATATTGGAGAGGCACCAATCACTCTTTAAAATCAAATAAATCATTCAACTATGGTTTAGGTAAAAAACCATCTTTCCTGTGCATTTACATTTACACAGTTGAATCAACTATATAGGGGTTTTGTGACAGCTAGTCATTCTTGACTTAGTGATAGCTTTTTGGAGTCAAGATGATGAGTTGGGTTTTCCTGTTCATTTATTTTTAGTTGTTCATCTGGTTTGAACTTAATACCTATTAAGGTATACCCCTTCGAATATCCCTCTACAGTTTAAGCTGAGCTCGAAGTGTAGAGGAGTCTACTCACTCCTATTAGTTGGCCAAAATTCCTGTTAACTTGTTGATAAACATCTTCCTATCATCCTGACGAGAATCCTTGACCTAGGTGATTTAGGAATGTTTTAGAGTTTTGGCTTGCAGCCATTTTGGGTCCCAATAAATTGGTGCCATTGCCGGGGAGGATCTAAAAGGTGGAATAAATTTGAAGATCCCCGTAATAGTTAGTTTGTAGTTGTGTTTTGTACTTGGGTAAGTTGGCATCCCGTCAACTTATGCCAACAGAATGGTGCCATTTCCAGGGAGGATTTGAAAGGATGAAGAAATTGAAGGCCCCTATGATAGTCATTACTGGGTCCAATTTGTTTATGTGTGTAAGTTTGGCAACCCGTCAACTTACGCCAACATTATGTTGTTGTTGTCGGGGAATAGATTATTGTTGGGTTGAGAAGAAAGTGAAGACTCTGTTGGTCAGCCATGAATCCAAAACTAGTTTTGCAGCCTTGAAGATGGTCACACTTCAAGGGATTTCCTCATTCAGTGAGGTGGCGATTCTGCTGTCAAAGATATAAAACTAAATTTTGTTGCTATTGCCCCTCAGTTGTTGTTGATGATTTGAATATTCCATCTCAGTGTACAGTAGCTAAAAAATTAAGGTACACACGATTTCTTCTTTTCCCACATATGGAGTTTGTTGCTCTTGTCATGTTGAAGGAACAAAATTTCTATGCCTCAGTTGTTAGCCCAGCATTATAGAATGTTTTAGTAATGGATGGTTGGTATGAACATGGATGCCCTAGGGATGCTCCTTCACAAACATATTCATATATATCATACCCTAGAAATTACATTGGAGTGGATTCCCATGACCATCCTAGAAGTGCATATTCCAGTTATGGCTCTACATGTTATACAAACCAAAACTTATATGCACCCAGGAAAAATAATAATGATTCAGCTAGACTATAGTATGAAGTTGATAAAACCAAACAACTGTTGGAGTCATTGTTGCAGCAAGAAGAAGAAATAGAAATTCAAATTAGGCTGCTAGAGTCTAAAATGTAGTCTAATACATCCTCTGCTACCCTAAAAATTAGTTTGATTAGTCCCGTACTCCTCCCTTAGATCTTGTATATGATTAGCTAGACCTCTCATGGGTTGATTACAAAACAATGAGTATTTCAACTAAGCTCTACAAATAGTTTCCCAAGATTGATGGGTACAATATTTGTGAAGGGGACACACATGTTGATGTATTTTTAGAATTCATGGAAGAACATCAGTTTGAGGATGAAGATATGTGGATGAGGTTCTTTGTTAGGTCCTTTCATGTAAATGTAAGAGAATGGATCTACTAAAGTTTTCAAGGGCAGTCCTTTGCCTCTTGGAATGAACTTGTGGTAGCATATGAAAAGGAATTTGCTAAGGGTCTTGACCGTGCTGATCTTCTCATAAAGCTAGAAAAAAATAGAAGACTAGGGGAAAAGTCAAGCAAGGATTTTTCTCATAGGTTTTCTATTGCCCTTTCCAATATTCCAAATGATTTTAGGCATAACATTCCCACTTGTATTGATACATTTTTCAAAGCATATGAGACTAGATTGAGTTATGTATAGGAAAATTTCAAAATAATGAGTATGTAGCAAGCATATTTATCCCTAGAATCCATGGAGAAAATGAGAGATGACTATATAAAGCATCTTTTGTCCACAAATGCATGTGTTATGCTAATCCAAACAACAGTAGTGTGGATATAGGAAATCAGATGAACCCAACATCAGAGGATGATGATTGCGTAGTCAGAAGGGTAGAAGTGGAAGATGGTGTATCATATAAGAACAATGTAGATGATGAAAGTAGTGTTTGCATTGACCTTCGGCTGGATAGTTCATCAAGTGAAAGAAAAAATCATGAAAACAGTGGTGACTTCAAACTTAATGTTAAGGTATGTGGCCCAATGAACATTGAGGAGGTTGTGCACATAAGAGAGCAGCAAGTTGAATCAACTTGTGAAGTTGATTATGAAGATTGTGCATAGGTAAATGAAATCGATGGTGAGCAAGGAACTTGTTGCTTGTTTGATATCTTGCCCTTCTTTTTTCTTGTATGTGATGAGGTAGTAAGTTCTTGTTTGCATAAGGGATATGTAGAGGTGGTTGTACATGTTGATAACTAATTAGAGACAATTGTTGGTGCAGCCATGGAGTTTCAATGTGAAGAGCTTACCCTAGAATGTGAAGACGGTGATCATGTGGATGCATATGAGAACCTATTTCTTTGGTACAAGCTATGTTGTTTTTCTCATGCAGAGTGTGCTTCATCAGAGCCACAAGGAAATAAGATAAGAATGTGTGTGGAAGAAGATGTGTGTCATTAGTTTGTTTGCAGTAGTGAATATGACATAGCAGATTGCCAGAGTCAATGTGAAATAGAGAGAC
Organism: Cunninghamia lanceolata; assembly: GCA_027924645.1. Classification (NCBI taxonomy): domain Eukaryota; kingdom Viridiplantae; phylum Streptophyta; class Pinopsida; order Cupressales; family Cupressaceae; genus Cunninghamia; species Cunninghamia lanceolata. The sequence continues at coordinate 7,438,779 of BSBN01001332.1, forward strand.
AATTGGAAGAACTTGGTTCTTCATTTGAAGTATCTCATGAACCTATTTTATGTGTTGATGTTTTGAATTGTAGCTTGAGTAATGCTTATGATTCTAAAATTGAAATTTGTAGTAGCACATATGAAAGTTTTGTTCAAGAGCTTGGTGGAATTGAGGATGAATATGAGTCCTTCCACTTTGATGTGGAAAATTTATTAGCTCATGAATGTGTTGGTCTTGTAGTGCAGGTTGAGTCCTTTGTTCGGGACATTGATGTGAATGAGCAGTGAGGCATGTTTATGCCTCAGTTTCAACATGTTGCAGCCCAACTTGAGGATATGATAGAGTTGTAGTCTTTCTAGTTTGCTCTACAAGAGGAAGTGCCTTCTCTTGTGGATCAACAGTTCATTCAAGCATAGTTTTCTTTGCCATATGATTTGGAGGTATTTTATTTTTCTCTCAATTTGCATGAAGAGGTCGGTGGTTATGATAGCCCGTCACATGATAATGGAGGTTTCCTTCATTTGTTTCTTTTGTTGCTAACCTAAATATTAGTTTCTCACCCCTATTTGTTGGGAACAAGCATGATATGGATTGGAATAGGTCAAGTACCTATTTCTTATGGTTGCCTTGCAGTAGTGATTTCATTGCTGAAACTAGTCTTGGCTTCATAAACATTTGTTGCAGATTAGAGCATGTTGCAGAAAGTTTTCAGTTATTACATCTGGGTGAGAAATTTAAATTTGGTTTGAGGGAGATTAGCTCCTTCATTCAACTTGTCTTTGATAGAGGCAAGGGGTTGCATTAGTTTTCTATAGGGTTGGCTTCTAGTCTCGCAAAAATTTTATACAGTCATTTTCTACTGTATGTGTTTTGTAATTTGTTTTGTGTTTTACATTTTGTCCCTTCATGTGTTTTGTGTTTTTTGGTCTGCCTGGAGATATTTTGAGGTTCTCAATCTACCAAAGTTTGCCACATGTGCCTGACCAAAGTCACTATTGGGACCTGCAAAAATTTTGTTCCCAAATATGCCCTATTTTGCCCTAAAAATCCAAAATCCCCATTTTAGGCCTTTACCATTGAAACCCCTTGTTGAAATCTAATTAGAGATAGTTTTTAGGGGTGTTAACTCTAGAAAAATAGCTAAGTGTCAGTCCCTTAAGTCTTTCCCCTTTCTTCCCTTAGAAATTTTTTCTTTTTTTGCCTTTGGTTGGTGAATCAGCCAAAGTCCGAAGTAGTGAACTAGTTTGGAAGTTCACGAGTTTGTCAATTCACTGATAAGTTGATGGAAAAGAAAAAAGAGACAAGGAAAGTCTGTGGAAAGTGATAAAAGGAAAGAAAAAGGGTCTTTGTTAGCTTTTTGTTTTAGTTCGAAAGTCTAAAAGTTTGCCAATATGAGGTTTGACCGATGACATTTTCACTAACAAACAAAAGGATGGACCAGGATTGTTTCAAAAATTTTAATATTCACCAATGGAAGTGATAAGGGAAAACATGGAGGAAAAAGGAAAGAAATCAAAGTTAGAAAAAAGGAAGGTTTGCCAATAGAAGGAAAAAATGACTAAGGCAAGAGTTGTCGACAAACCGGGAGAATCGCTGAGAAGGTGCTAATGAATTGCTTCCTTCTTGGTTTTGAAGAGGTAATTTTTGTTGATAAAGAGGAATGAGGTGCTGAGGATTGGTTTGGCAAATCAAACATTTGTCAATAAAGGCCAAAGTAGTATGAGTTTGAAAAGGCAACTTTTGTTGACCAAAGAGATGAACAGGTTGAGTTTAGTAAAAGGTAAGTTTGCTAATAAAAAGGGAAACTGGCCTAGTTTTGAGAAGTCACATTTTGCTGACTGAAAGGAAAAGTGGTTCATAGTGAGTGAAGTTTGCCAATGAAGATCCCAAAGATGCAAGGGTGACAAGTCTACACTGGGATATTTTTGCCGATGAGGCAAAATCAGAATGAAGGTCAAATAAATGGCATGAGGCATGGATTGCAAGCATCATGGGTACTTTGTTGATGGATGAATAGTAGATGTTGTAAATGTGCAGGTACTCAATTCTACTAGTGGATGGTGTGTCTCAGTATCCATGTTTTCTATGGTACCCTCAAGGACTAGGATATGTATGCAGGGCATGGGTTCTCCTTCATATCCATTGATTCCTCTGAATGGGCCATGCACCACATTCAATGTAGCATGGTTGCTTATTGACTAGTTTTCCATGTCTTGTGCTACACTAAAGGAGCTCATTGTTATATATGCATCATTTTGTGATGTTTTCAAGGTTGGTCGTTGAGCCAATTGTCTAGTCTAGGAGTGCCTAAGGATTTTCTCTAGCATCAACACATGATTTGTCTAGTCTGTAGTGAAGGGATATGTGTAGTATAGAGTAGAAAGGTTATGTAAAGTACATTTGAATGTAATGGTATGTCTCCATGGGAGTTTGTAGTGATTTTGGTAAATATATAATCGTGGTTATGTATTTTCCTTTGCCACATTTGGTTGTATGACTGTAACAAATGTTTGAAGATGTGTGACTACATCCAAGTTAATACAAAGATTTGTATTTGCCATTATTTTGTTGCATATGAATCATTGTGGTCCTCTTTTGGATTATTAAGTATGTCCATTATATGAAGATCTATCTGAAGTCATATATGTAAATGTATGTCTAGTTCTGTTGATCCTTTATTGTGTATTTATTTTCCTCCTTGCATTATATGACTCTGTTGCCCAATGCAATAGATGCCAGTCCATATTGGAGAGGGACCAATCACTCTTTAAAATCAAACAAATCACTCACCCGTGGTTTAGGAAAAAAAATCATCTTTCCTGTGCATGTACATTTGCATAGTTGAATCAGCTGTATAAGCATTTTGTGACAGCTAGTCATTGTTGACTTAGTGATAGCTTTTTGGAGTCAAGATAATGAATTGGGTTTGGTTGTTCATTTATTTTTAGTTGTTCATCTAGTTTGAACTTAATACCTATTTAGGTATACCCCTTAGATTATCCCTCCAGAGTTTAAGTTGAGCTCAATGTGTAGAGGAGTCTACCCACTCCTATTAGTTGGTCAAAATCCCCCTTAACTTACTGATAAACCTTTTCCTATCACCCTGACAACAATCCCTAGCCTAGGTGATTGAGTAATGTTTTAGAGTTTTCGGTTATAGTCATTTTGGGTCCCAACAGGGCCTACATTATAGCATGCTCACTTGATGGCATTGAGAGAAACCATTCTCTGGGCCTCCAACCGAAGAACCCAAAGATTTAATTATTAAAGTGAATGCAAATGATTTAAAATGAATGCAAATGGAAAAGGAAAAATTAGTTATGGTGCAATATTGTGATGGAAAAGCAAAAGGATGAATATTAATTATTTTAATATTTTAAATGTCATGAATAAGAGCAAAAGTAAAAAAGGCCAATGTAAAGCTATGAGTAGAATCTACTTCATGCATAGGTAAGAGAAAAGAAGAGAAATTAATTATATAGAAAAATGAAAAGAAGAGAATATTAAATAAAGTGGTTGTACTTATTTCTAATATAGAAATAATTTAATGTAAAAGATGAAATGTGCAACAAAAAGAAACGTGTAACAATAAAAGGAAAATCTTTCATGGGAGGTGAAGTGCAAGGAAATTATTCAAGTGCTGGAAAAGATATTTTCAAAGTGAGAGATTTAGGGCATCAAAAGTATTAATTGTTTTGTCAGAAGTTTTCAATACTAAATTTCCCATGTATTTTGAGAAGAGTTCTCACACAAACAATGTTAAAAAATTGATGAGCTATTAGTATCTACAATGAAGAATTAAATTATACAGTCACATCACTACTACTGTAGACTTCCCCTTCTTTGTTTTTCCTCTTACTTTCTCTTATCTTATATATATACCTCAGAGATTGATAAATTGATGTTGGATGGATCATTCACAATAGCTTGATGCCATTGTAGTTTTCTAGTCACATGGGAAAGATTGGTTGAATTATTTTCTAGATAAAGCTAACTATTTTCTGTTTCTCTTAGCTTGTGGTTCAACTATATTCCTCTCTCTCTAACCTCATGATGGTTAATATGAGTGACAATTTTTTTCTTTACCTCTTGTGTTGTTTTTGGGTGTGTTTATTCTAGGGATCAATAGACTATTATTTTCTAGTTCTTCTTCTTTGACTGGGAATGGTCTTTCATTATTTCCTTCATCCTCCTATTTTTTGGCTCTGGGGGAGCCTCTATATTTTTTTAGTAACAAGATATGTGGCATCATATGTAATCTTAAAATTAAGCTATGGCATTAATTTATGAGGATTTTATTGTAGAAGTTCTAACTCATCGATGGTGTGCACAAAGTCTTGTGATTATTATGCATGATCTTAGTTTCATTGTTGTTTATTATGATACTATAAGTTACTAAGCCTTGGTTAGATGTGGTTAGATGCCTACTCTTGGCTTATGGCATTTCATGCTTTACATAATTTTCTTTTAGCATATATATGCTTCCCTCTTCCCTTTTCCCCTTTGGTTAGAGTAAGCTTGGAGTAACTAGGGAGCCAACCCTTTGTCTAGAGATTGGCCTATCACTCATGTTCCATATATGTAGACCTTTCCATTAGTGGTGGTCACACTAAACACTTTTGTTTACCAAAACCTTAGCTACAGAAAAAGACCATCAATATTTTTTGGCATATTTAGTGGGAATCAAACCCACAATCACCTAAATAGATGTTAGAGCTCAATGGAAGGATTTTATACTTTATTTCAGTTAGGCAAGAAAATTTATATGTACTAAAATTTTGTTGGCAAGTTACAGAAGTATCATGTCTAAATGAGCACACATATTCCACTTGGTGACTCTACTATGTCTTCAAACCCATTCATCCATATTACTAGACCATGTCCATCTATGTCCACTTAAATATATAGCCCAAAGTGATAGAAACTGAAAGAAATCTTTCATTTTCTTCTTTAAACTTGAATGGTCCTTTGTTGTTTCCACAATTGAGAAACAATATTCCATAACTAGATTTGAAGGCCCTACCTTATTTTCATTGAGATGGTTCAATATTACTAGCTAATCATAGCAAGATGTTCTTAATCCATCTAACATCCATGGTATTGTAGAAGAGGAAATTTCTCTTAGGCTCATGGCCATTTCTTTGAAAAGAAAATCACTTGAATAATTTTGAGGTTTAACACCCTCATCCATTACAATTTAGCAAGAGTTTGAAACCCTATTGCATGAGTGATATAGGGAGAAGGATGAATGCACATTTTTAACTCAACATCTCACCACAATAAAAAGATCACAAAAATAATATATGGAAAAATTCAATATCATATTCAACAAGACATGGGAGAGGCTCTTGGTTGATGTGTGGCCTCCTCCAATTTTTTCCCTTATTTACTTCTTAAGAGCATTAGACTCTAACTTAGCTTTCATGATTAAGATATGAGGTACTGTAACTCTCCTTAGGCATCTAATATTCCTATTCAGGCTAATTAAAATCTTATTATGGTTGAAAAAATTCCTCCCATACATACTACCTCTTTCCTCTAGCCATCTTGTACATATCCTAAAGCTATCCTAGGAAATTCAATGCAAAAAAATTGCCCACCCACCTCCCCTCAAGCCTAATCTTATGTTAAAAATGAGGTGGTTGCAATGAGACAACTATGTGCTAAAATTTGTAATAACTTGGTAGTTCTAAAAGAACAAATTATAGGTAAAAAAAATTCCATGTAGCCCAACCCTTCAATGCAAGTGCCTAATTTTTAAAGCTATAACCATTTTTAACCTACTCAACCTAATTAGCCTATTGCACACCCCTCTCAGGTTTAATTCAAATGTATAACTAAAATCACATGATGTGATGCTATTATGAATGAGGAGTGTGCAGTAGTGGATGTTCAATCTACAAGTGCAACAAAAGAAAAGGTTGTTGTTTTTCAAATAAGTGTAGTAGAAAAATGTATGTTTTACTCAACCAAATGCTACTAGTTTAAACATGCCTCTCAACCCTCTTGAATTCAAATATTATGAATAGTTCTCTCAATAATTTCTTAGGATAGAGGAAAGGACAGAAATGCTAGCCTAAAACTTAAGAGTTATATTGAACAAGAAAGAAATGCAGTCATGCATTTTAAATAAGAATGAGGCAAATCAATTAATTGAAGATGAAGTGATAAATGACTGAACCTAGTTGCAATAGAGATTGGAGAATCAAGTAATGATAAGGTGAGGGAGAAATATTCAAAAAATAGACAAAAGGTTGCTACTATAGGAATAGTGCTATAGGCTAAAAATATGCTTTTATTACATACAAATGAGGTAGAGAAATTATCAAACAATGATTAATATGATGAAAATTAACCTGAACAAAATAAGAAGAAGAATGGCAAAGAATTATATATCAACCTTAAGATGAAGAGATCATTAAAATATTTGAGGTGCCATCATATTATGAGAATGCAGATTATGGCCATATGGATGGACAAGAGCATAAAAATGAGTTATTTTTAGTCTTTCGAAAGGGACGTGGTCTTTTGGTCAAAGAAAAAGAGCAATTTAGAGTGGGTATTGACATTCAATTAGAGCCTAAATTAAAATATTTTAAATCACAAGCACTTAATGTGCCCTCAAGCATAGATGGAACAAATTTATCCTCCAATGACGATAAAGGAAATTTTTCCTTTTTGAGTGAAATGACATAGTCATGATGGCCCAAGAGCTCACAACAATGCAAGGTTGTAGCCTAAGGGTAAAATTTTGAGTTCTTACATATATGGAGCCAAAAAATTAAAATTGAAAATAATTTTAGGTAGCATAGTTGCTTGCAGGCCAAATTTTGGTATTCTCCATGATGGTGAGCACTATGAATAATTTATTGAGTATGAATGTGAGAAAATATTTTAGCACTTTAGTGACTCTACCCATTTTCTGCACAATGCTAGTCAATATTCACACCACCAAAAAGAGGAATTTATATTGGGTGATCAACCTATAGAGCATAGAAAATTAAAAAAAAAAAAATTCTTTCTATACTACTTCATGAAGTTTTCATGGTCCATTGTCATTTGTAAACTAGTTTTGTGGAGCTTATTGATTAAAAGTGGATCATATTTTCTAATGTCATTTAATGGTTGTATTTAGTTAGGCATTTTCTCTATATTATTGTACTATAGTTTTTAGTTTTAAAATAAGTTACTCCAAGCAACATTGTATAGCAGTTTTTTGTTTTTCTGGGCATGATTAGAGTAGTGGTTAAAGAGTATAAGCAAAGGGTAGTGCATTTTTGGTTTTATACCAATTGGGTACTATGAGTTTATCTTTGGTTTTGGGATTTTCTTCTAGTAGAGAGAGTTTTTAGTTTATTTCAAGATACAAGTGATTCAGTTGGATATACTCAGTTCATTTGATATTTTCTGGCTTAACTTGAATGTGCAATGGATGTAATTTTCTTCTCCTTCTTGGGTTCATTCTTCCCCACAAGTGTAAAAGCCCCTAAGAGTCACCATAAATTTTGACCATTTTATGGTCTCCATAAAGTAGCTCAGCCTCTAGCTCATCCTCTATTCACTAATTAAATGCAAAAGTTAATTCAAACAATAGAGGATGATAACTAATAGTTTTCAACATGCTAGATAGTATAAGGATGATTAATAATATTAATTGCACACTACTAGAACATGAGAATTCCTCTATATATGCTAGATGTACAATACATGGAGCAACAATTTAAAAAAATTTAGGGTGCTTGTACTCAATTATTAAAAGATAGAATTCACAAACAAACTAGGGCACTATAATAAATGGTTTCTCCTTCAATTTGTAAATACCAATAAAAATTAGATGTGGTGGCTAGCAAGAGAAAAGGAAATAAAAAAATTAGTTTAAAATAAATGAAATGCAATTGCATTTGGTGTAGTAGCATATTCCTCAATTGTCAAAGACCAATAAAAATGGAATGAGTAGTTGGAGCAAGGGAAAATTCAAATAAAAGTTTCAAATAGAAAATTTATATATATAATGGTGCCTAATTTGATGAATTGCAATTAAAAATTGGTGTAGCTAGCTAGATATAGCTTAATAAACAAAATGATTTGAGTTTTATTGAAATATGTACAGCCACCATCATATTTAAAGAGATCAATAGTTCATGAGAGTTGTAAAAATTGCAAAGGAAGTTACAAAGTAAAATGCATGTCACTAGTTGGAACTCTCCAACATGGCAAATATAAGTAATAATTAAATCCTATTGAGACATTAAGGAGTACAAGAAAGATAAAAATAAATCAAACCTATCTCATATTTTAATATGAAAAAACAAGTGCCAGGATCCACCAACAACAACCTTTAATGTTTTATAATATTTATGCATTATTTAATATTTCCACATAACAACTTTTTATAATTTAAATAATACTTATGTATTATTTAAATGTTCCTTAAAATCAATGAGACTCTACTAGAAACATCTTCTTTGAATTAAAGTCAAGTTTAATATTATTTTAATCACATTGATTAAAATAATCATTCATGGGAGTATGAAGCAATATCAAAAGGAAACGTTAGAGTCAAGTTCTGTAATTGGCTAGAGGACTTTGATAGAGCATATTTAATATTATTTTAATCATTCGACTAAAATAATGATTTTAGAGTAAGCTAACTTTACCAAAATCTACAATCAATCCAACTCTAGCTATGTAAACTAAAGTATATCCTCAGCCTTTGGAGGTTTTCTCATATTAAAATTTCATTATTTTAATATTAGTCTATAGTTTAATATTTAAATATTAGTGTGAGAATTGCATATAATTTTATTAATAGAACTTATAGTATTAATGATTAAAGTTAATGTAAATGATTTAAAATGAAAGTGAATTAAAAAGCAATTATTTACAATGAAATTCTATGATAGAAAATAAAAATGCTACATATCAATTATTTCAATATTCTAAATTTTGCAAATAAGAGCAAAAGTAAAAAGATACAAAGTAAGGCTACATGTAGAAGAGTTCATGCATAGGTAAGAGATGAGAAATTAATTATATAAGAAAATCAAAAGAGGCAAAATATCAAATAGAAATGGCTACACTTATTTCTAGCATAGAAGTAATTTAATTTAAAAGGTGATGTGTGCAACAAAAGGAAATGTGTAGCAAGAAAAGGAAAATCTTTCATGTTAGCTAAAGTGCATGGAAATTATTCAATTGCTAGCAATGATATTTTCAAAGGAAAAGAAATTTGAAACATCAAATGTATTTATTATTTTGTTAGAAATTTTTTAATGGTTGATTTCACAAATATTTTGAGAATAGTGCTCACACAAAAAAATTGTCATAAATTTGATGAGCTATTGTATCTATAGTGAAGCATTAAAGATTATAGTCACATCTCTTCTACTGCAGGCTTCCCCTTCTTTCCTTTCCTTCTTCTTTTATCTCCTATTCTATATATAACTCAAATAGTGATAAATTGTTATTGGATGGATCATTTATAATAGACTACTATTGTTGTGGTTTTCTCGTCACAAAGGAAGGATTTGGTGAATGTTTTTCTAGATAAAGTTAGATATTTTATGCTTCTCTAAGTCTATGGTTTAGTTATATTTCTCTCTTTAACCCCATGATGATTAATAAAAATGAGTATGTCTTTACCTCTTATGTTGTTGTTGGGTGTCTTTATTCTACTAATTGATATACTATTATTTTTTGGTTCTACTTTGTCTATGAATGTTCTTTCATTCTTTCCTCCATCCTTCTATTATCTATCTCTAGAGGAGCCTGTATATTTGTTTTCACTAACAATATGTGGCACTATATGTTATCTTAAAATCATACCGTGACATTAATTTATTAGGCAACTACTCCAGAAGTTTTGACTCATTATTGGTATGCACAAAGACTGATGATTGTTGTGCTTTCTCTTAGTTTCATTGTTTGTTATGTTACCACGATTTGCTAATCTCTTGCCAGATGGTGGTTGGATGCTTACTCTTCGCTTTGGCCTTTCATATATTTTGTAGTTTATTTTCAATAAGTTTCCCTTTTCCCCTTTGGTTGAGAATTAGTTTGGAGTAAGTAGGGATTCAACCCTTACTCCAAAGATTGATTTGTCAGTCACATCTAACATTTGTAGACCTTTCCATTGTTGGTGGTCACACTAAACACTTTTGTTTACCAAAACCTCTATTGCACAAAAATATTGTCAAAATAATGCTAAATAGAAAATAGACATTTTATTAGTACCTATCAAATACAAGCTACAATAGTCATGCATTTGTTATAATTTTCAATTCACTTATATAAAATGAACCCATCAAAACTAATCATATCATGCTTTCATTATGTTTCAAAAAGTTCTTAGAATTTAGAGAAGAATAAAACAATTTTCTTAACACATGTTCTATAAATATCTTATACATATCAATTAATGTTTTATTTTAAACCATCATTATTATTTAATATAGTTAATTATTTTTCTAAATAAATTACATAGAAATCTAACATTTATTTTATTTAAAATTTTACTCTTTTTTATATTATAAAATTATAAAATCTCATACATAATATTATAATATCAACACTATTTATTTGATTGATGTTATTTAAGTATTTCCGTTTCTAACTTACTAATTTTATTAAAAATATTTTTAAGAGAAACATTATTTAGTTAAGATTTCAAAAAATATTAATACTTAGCATTATAAAATTCCACATACTTTAAACTTTATGTGGCTATTTTGTTATACTCAATGACCTTAACATCCATCACTCCAATATTCTATTTTTTTTTACTTTAGAATGGTACAAGACTAATTTTCAAGAAATTCCTAAATTAAATTGCCTATAGACTATTGTGTTGTAGACAAAACTAAACATACAGTCTAGTCCTATTAAACTTAAATATCAAATCTCCTACTGCTAGAAAAGACAAACTTATAATAAAACAATTATCTTTATTTTTAGTTTCTCACTATTTCCATCTCGATTCCATGAATAAATGTTAATTATTACCATATTACATGACCATGTAAATTAATTATATAAAACATAGTGTCAATGGTGCCATTTGTAATAAGGCTACACCGTCTTTAACAATGGAGTTATCCTTCCACAATGATTGATTTGAAAGGACGAAAAGTCTAGTGAAAACCTAAAAAACAAAAAATAATAATAAAGAGGCTCTTGCTTAAGAAAAACCATGTGCGACCCTATGAGTATTTTATCTTTTCCCAAAGACCACAAAAAGCCGATTCAACATTCAAACTTAAACAAAAGAAAATAGAGATAGCTGTTTTCTCATTAGAGAAATACATGAACAAACATGCTATCTAGCTCCAGATAGCACGGAAGGTGTAGGAGCATAGGAGAGCTCCCTGTTGTAACTAGGATTCGTTGAAAAACTCAACTGCCGATTAGAATCAACCATTAATCCAGTAAACGTTCTAGGAACATCATCCAACGTGTCTATTAAACCCTCCAACGCCTTCACCACAGTGGACATCGCTGGCCGCCTCGTAAAATCATTTTGTACACACCACATTCCCACTTTTATCATTTTTACTGCCTCCTCTCTAACGCTCTTTTCCTCATCTTGAAGTACCTCATAAACCAAATCTATTAACCTCCCCTCCTCTGCTTTGACCTGTAACAGTGAAAACAAGCCGTTCTCTGAAAGCTCTCTGCTTCTCCTTCCGCTCACAATTTCTACCACAATAACGCCAAAACTATATATATCTTCCTTCTCCGTGAAATGCATATTCAGTAACTCAGGCGCCATATACCCAGGTGTCCCTCTCATCAAGGTTATCACTTCACTTTGCTCTCTGTTGATTAACTTTGCTAAGTCAAAATCGGAGACCTTCGCATTGAAATTTTAAGGCTTGATGTCGAAATGTATTATCTGTTCTCGACAATCTTCATGCAAATATGTTAATCCTCTTGCAATATTAAGAACTACTTTGTATCTAGTATTCCAGTCCAGCAAATGTTGATGCATGTTGTCGGAAAATATCCATTTATCCAGAGACCCATTTGGGAAATGCTCGTATACAAGCATTCGATGGGCCTTTTCTGCACAGAAGCCTTTCAGTCTTACCAAATTTAGATGATCAGTTTTCCCTACGGTTTCCACTTCGGCCCTGAATTCCCTTTTCCCGTGTCCTGCTCTGTCAAGGCGCTTCACTGCTATCTTTGAGCCGTCAGATAAAACACCTTCATAAACTGAACCGAAACCTCCGCTTCCCAACTTCATACTAAAGTCACTTGTGGCATTCTGTAATTCTTCGAATGAGTAACGAAGAGGCAAGCCTGGCGGCCAATCTACAGGATCATCATCATCTACGTTCTTTTCTCGTCTGCCTTTTTGACACTTACTTATCCATGCGCACAATCAGAGAAACAGGAGAAATACTCCACATATAGCAGCAACAATGGTAACTATATCCAAATTCTTAATCTGCTTAGGCCCTGACTGAACTTTAATATAAGCAGTTGAGTTGTAAAATAGATCACTTTGATTATTCGTTCTCAGAGAATAGACATTGGACTCAAGATAACAATAACCACTAGAAAAATTGGTTCCATACTTGAAAAACGCAGCTTTGCAAGAGCAATTTGAAAGGCAAAGACTTTGACAGTAATCTCGTGAGACCAACTGTGCAATGGAAGGATTATTGAAAGGATAAGTAAAATAAGAAACATGCTCCAGCACCAAAAAGTGATGACGATGAGCGAGGTTACTGCCTTTGGGTGTATCTGAGCATACAAGAGGTCTGTGGGGAAGACAGCCTAAAGTGGGGTTTGTGGCGTCAATCTGATCAAAAGCATTGCCCTCTTTTGGACAGCTGCACTGCCCGTCCGTGCAAACACCATAGCTTCCGCATGGGGTTGGATAATCGCACACAGGCAGTTTGTCCGTAAAGGTTGACAAATAGTCAATTCTAGATCTTAATATCACTTCTAGAAATGAAAAAAACTGCAGATGCCCATCTGAATCAAGCTTAAAGTAGAGGCTATTCTTGGGTACGGCAATTGGCGGAAATGCCAACCCTTTCTCAGTATAGTAATAGACTGACACGTTGTCGAACTGAATATAAGATAAATTCACAGGTGAAGGTGTATAAGGAAATGTAAAATACCTTTCAGGGGGTGCCGTTGCTGTAAAGACGCCTAACTCGCTAACAGACAATGAACAATAGAAAATACCTTGCCTTGTATTAGTAGGAGAAGTGTTTGCAATAAGCTTCTGCCCCACTTTCAACTTCTGCCCCGCTAACAGGGTATCAGTGAGATGATCAAAAGACTGCTACATGATTCCATTGGACGTGTTAAAGACAACAAGATTCCCAGATTCTTGTATCGCCATCCCTTGAAAATCGTCGGTGGATGTGTTTGTAGAAGAGACGAGAGTGCCATCTGCGTCCCTTAACACGATATCTCCCGTGGAGGTGAGTGTCAGGGTTGCGTTTTCTTGCACCATCTGCTCTCTGTTTGCACCATCTGCTCTCTGGTTGAGTGTCCAACAGCTTCCCGTCAAGGGTGTAGATAACAAAGAAAGTTGCAAATAGGTAGCCTATCTGACAAGGACTACCATAGCAGAAGAATCCACATCCAAACTGCAGATTCATATCATTATATGAGATGTTGCTGGTCAGAAGAATCGGCCTGACGAGTGCATCTGCGTAAACTGACGGTGTCAAGAAATGTAGAGAGTGGAGATTGTTAACCCAAGTTCTTCCTCCGTATGCAATTGCGGAAGTTAGAGCAAAGCTCTCTCCAAATAGTGAGCACGATATAATGAAGAGACTCAGAAGTAATGACAGAAAAGGACGAGAGGACGAAAAATAATACGCTGTGATCATTCTTCAAAACAGAAATGATGTCCAAGGGACAAAGCGCAGTAAAACAAATGTTTAGAAGACAAATTTCAAAGGAGAGAGCTACCAGAGAAGCGAATAGAGAAGGCCCAACGCTAGCGCTATTTCAGGCTCTGAAAGGCTATTTCATAGCAGGGCCTAAATTTAAGGGTCAACCCTGCCTCTCTGGCAATTTTTTTTGACAGATTTAAAAATTTTGAGATATGGTATTTCCACAATTTATGATATTCTAAAAGATCAAAATTTTAAATCACACTACGACCACCCGCAACCGAAAGTTATGGAAGTCAAACACCTTGTATCGATTAACAAAGCATTAAAAACAAAATAACATGCTGATTCTATGGGCTTACAGTTGTTTAGTTTACTGAATCCCCATTCGTGAGTTTGGGCAGTGGCTATCCAGCATATTATATATTATGAACCAATGTCATATGGGACTATTAGTCAACATCTTCTAATTCAACAGTAAAAAGTCAATTTTAATTTAAAAATTAAATAAAAGATAGAGTGCTTCTGGATTAAACTGTGTATGTTTTTGCATCAACGTTTTGGATCATGCTCAATGATGGATCATTGAGCATGATCCAAAACGTTGATGCAAAAACATACACAGTTTAATCCAGAAGCACTCTATCTCTTAATAATTCATGGACTGTGGAAAACTCTCATGCCTACTAATAGATATTTACTATTTTTTAATACAGATTAACCTTTAATCTGAAGAAATAAAATTACTATTAACTATTTGATCATTAAATTACATAATACTTAAATAGAATGGTGCATCTTAAAATTTAAGATACCATCAGTTTGAAATACAATGACAAACCAATATTAATTTAAAAACAAAAGTCAAGTGGTCCGTGAGTACAAGAAAGAAATGGCTCCTTACAAAAGCCAATAAAAAATTCATGCTCTACTGGCTGGACGGAGCGTACCATGCAGCAGAGCCAGCAGCGCAACAAAGATGTTCATTGTTATTTTAAAATGGAAAATATTGGCGTTCTGTGTAACCGCCTCGCATCTCTCGTCCACCAAGGTGGCATTAACTTTTAATATCGTTCTAACCGAAGGCAGCACTTCGTAATGTCCGATATAATTTTTCTTGAAGAAGTTAAATTATGTGCTGTTCCTCTTGATGCTACTCTTCAAAATATACAAGGAAAATGTAGGGTTTTGGATGCTTAAAAAAACAAAGCTCTAACTTTACCCTGTCACCCAGGTAAGCTGAAATTCCAACGCGTGGAACAGACGGCGAGACCCCGCATTGATAAAAAGACAATAATATCTTTTTATCATAGCTATTAGCTATCACCTATTCAATAATATCTTCCAGTCAATCTCGTGACATTACATATGTCACGTATATCTTTGAAAAAATTTATAATTCTAAAAGGCAGCAAAATAGAGCTTTCAATATTGGAAAATTTTTATTGTTGCTCTTTTTTTAATGAAGATGTGTGGCATTCAATCTGAAGAGTTTATCCAGCAGGTGAGTTGTAAATTTGACATTAACTCAAATAATATCGACTCAAAGTAAATTATATTTATGCATGTATAAGTATAACAGTTGGTAAAGTTGTTTCAGTTGAAAGATGCAAGTCATAGAGTCAAAACCTCAATTCTTTCTCTTTTATTTTCATTTTTTTATATAATAGATTAAAAATTAATCTTTATATAAAAGATTAAAAATTATTAATCTTGATTTAAAGATAAATAATAATTTTTAGTTTACAATCACATGGTGTAAGTAATAAAAGAGCATAACTTTCACTTTGAATTTTTTATACTTATTCTTCACAATGTCAGAATATTTATCTTGTTTTGTGTATAATTTGACCCTAGCTTTAAACTTATTAGTCATCCAACTATTAATAGCTCCCAATGGGTTGAAGGGGCCTTTCCATTAACATTTTAGTCATGCTAGTCTAGACTATCGGAGTTAATCTATTACTTCAATAGTTCTGTAGTGTAGTTCTATCCTCTAATTTTAATTTCTGTTTTCCTTCCCTTGAGGTTGTCCTTTCAATTTTTGATCATTTCTTTCTCATTGACAAATCAAAACACCTCAAGTTAAACATCTAGGTTCTTGTATTTAAAGACAAACCTAACTCAATAGTTCATCACCAAAATATGAGATTATTACATAATGATATCCTCAAAGAATTGGATGGAAAAACGTCATAGACCTTACATCAGAAAATGCTACATTACATCATAATCAACACTTATATACTTTATTGGCATGCCTTAGCTTATTGGATATCAATAAAGTAGATTTACCCATTACCAAGAAAGTTTTATATCTCCCCTTTAGAAATAATAGTTCCTATAAGCTACCATTCCTCACCATTCATTTCAAATGCATGCACAATATACATTAAAATATCTATCATCAATCAAATTCAAATTAACAAATAAATCTAACATATTCACATGCTATTCTAATACTCTTATTTAAATGCATGGAGATGGGGGCAAGATGGCCAAAATCAACATTAAATGTTAAATTTCCATCATGATCAATATTACATGTTTTAGTAGAAGAATATGTGAAAATACCTTGGCAACATCAATCTAAATATTATCTTTCCAATTGTATATCTTTCTCTATAATCTAAATAAACTATGATTTTAGTCTTTGTATACTTTGAATAATGTCTTCACATACCATACAATCACTCATACTATTTTTTGTGTATTTTTTATCTACTTATTTAGATTTGAAAAAAAAAGATCGTTCTATGATTTGTTCTATACACATTTAAAAAATAATTCTTGACTTTCAATCATATATATGGAAGTTAGGTTATGCACATATTGAGTGATTAGTTTTTCTAGATAGATCAACTTGTGTGTGTGTGTGAGAGTGACATTGTGAAGTGGTAAGCTCACATTATATTAGCCAAAAAGAGATTTACATTCAAAACCTTTTAGACAAGGTTTTCATATTTTTCCTACTCTATTACCTTAAATCTTCCTCTCTAGAATTCTCCTCTGAATGATATCCTCTTTTGTTGCAATTCAACATGATAAACAATACTCCTTCCATTAACTTTATTTCCATAGCTTGCTACTATTTAGTCAAGAGATCCTTATTTTGTCCAATGAACCTTCAGTATTCCTCCAAAGTTACACTTGAGTCAATCCCCAAAGAATTGCCAAGATTTTCAAAGTGCATCATTGTTGTTCATTTCCTAAATCTCCAAAACACCCCAAGGCTACCAAATGATGTCTTGTTGTTGTATTTACCTATTGGTTTAACATCATCTTTCCTATATTTTATTGTACGTAGTTTGATGTGCAACTAGCTTTACCAAATCTTTTATCTCAAGACATCAATGATGTTTGATAAAAAATACTTCACAAGTATAGATTGCTATGGGTATTCTCTATTTTATCCTTGCACACTTTTAAGTTAGTGATGCAGGAGCATCCGAGTGCATGCACGATTTTGTATCATCCGTTTTCAATATTGTTATGTTCCACTGTTGTGGTTGTTTGTCTTAGGAGCAATTGTCCGATTCAAATTGGTTTAGTTCTGGGCAAGTTGGGTTAAGTTCACTTTGGCAAAGTTAGTAGTTTGGGCATTTCGTCGAGACGCATAGTTTGTGAACTTTTCGCCAAACGGACCATGTTCATAAAATGCTTCTTTCTATCGAACATATTTCATAGTGAACTTGTCTCCAACAAAAATTATTGAACGTCTGACTGAATTTCGATAACTCAACACCTTCAGCAACGTTGGGATTTTTTGAACTTTCACGTTTGTCGAAAGGATGTTCATATGCTTTGAATTTTGCCGAAGACTGAATGGTGGTATGGTAAAAACTTATGTTCAAGAGTTTCGCATTTTTCTGAACTCTCCCAAAGGTTAGGCTTTACACATTTTGGTGAATCCTTTTGCTTGTGAACTCAAGGATTGTCGAATCAAGTTCAAATATCTTTTTATTGTTGATATGTCAAAGACTTTATACTTTCGGAAGAAGTTCAAGTTTAGGAACGGGGTAAGGGTGCCAAAGATACCATACGAAAGTTCAAAAGACATTTGTTTCACCGACAAGTACATTTTGAAGAAAGAATGCATGGCTCATTAGCTAAATTTTTTTATATGAAGAGTTGACGAGTTCTGTGGAAGGCCGACCTACTGAAACACGATTTCAATGAAAAGTTTAATGGTTCCAATGGAGGGTAAATTGCCAATGCAAATGTTTCGAGCGACAACAACAATGCCCATCCTCCAAAATAAACATTTAAAGGTTTATCAACGCCAAAATGCATTTGTCAAGTTCACTACAATGTTCCTCGGCCAAAATAAGGGTCCAAAGGATTCTAAATACCGATACGCATTTTATGAAATGGTTCAAGTATGGCTTGATTTGCCAAACGACTAAGTCTCTAAAGAAGTATCTTGGATGAAGTTGAGGGGTTCAATGGTCTTATACGATACTGAATCATTTATAGAGGATTTGAAGGTTCTCAATGGTGTTAAGTTGTCGATGCACATTCCCAAAGTTCACGTATGTATCAATTTTGCTGAAGGTTGAATGATACAAGGGTCACGAAAGTAAAAATCTTCAGACAACCCAGTTTAACGAAACCTGATCGTGCCAAATCATTAACTAAACAGAGCTCTAAAGTTAACAGGGATTCCAAACTACCGACAATGTCATTTTAACTATTATGTTGGATGATGAATCATTTTTTGAAGCCTAAATATGATGTACTTGGGTGTCAATTTAGTTGATAATGGCCATACAATAGGAAAATGGTTCAGCTTCTTGAACTAATGTATATAAGGAGATAACTACATTCTGTTTGGGTTCAACTTGGTATTAGTTTGGATACGAAGATCTTGTCAATAGGAGAAGACTCTAATATGTTTTGAATTGTATTCCTGAAGACTTTGAACGCTGCATAAATAAAAGGCTTTGATGCTTGTAGTGATTGTGGATATTGTTGGTCCATAAATTTTGTGTTGTTTGGCTACTATATTCTAGTTGTTTGATAAGATCTCTAGAGTTAGCCTCCACTAGGTGGTATCAAATCTTTGGTTATTGTTATGTTGAGAGGAAGGAATTCTAAGAATTTTTTTGTGGGTGATTGAAAGGGAAAGAATACATGCAATTATAGATGATTCATCAGATATGGCACATAGAGGATGAGGGTGAAGAGGAGCACCATCGAAGTGACGTAGCGAAGAGAATTACATATAGAAGATATCAGGTAATATGAAAATGAAGTTGAAGAATGGGAAATTGACATCGAAATGACATAATGAACCAGAAGGAAGATTTTTGCAAGCAATGTCCAAAATCAATAGTAAACCTCAGATTGATCCACCGATTTATCATGGAAATCTAATTCTAGAAGAATTAATTGACTAGATTTTAGAGATGGAAAAATATTTTGATTTTGAATCAATCGAAGACCTAAAAGAGGTAAAATTTTCTTGCATGAAATTGAAGGGACATGCATCCCTATAATGGGATCACATGTAGACTGAAAGGCAGAGAAAAGGAAAGGATAAAATCAAATCATGGGACTGAATGGTGACAAAATTGAAGGCAAAAATTCTGCCTATAGATTATCAAATCAGTTGGTTCAAGAAGTTGTACAATTTGAAGTAGAAAGGGAAGAATGTGCAAGAGTATACTGAAGAATTTTACAGATTGAATATTTGAGGTACAACATGTAGATGATGATGTTGAGAAAGTATCAAGGTATGTTAATGGTTTGCATTATTCCATTCAAGATGAAATAAGTATGGTGTGAATACAAAGTGTGAAAGAAGCCTATTAGTATGCCTTGAAGGCAGAAGAGAATCTTGTAAGAAAACAAAACAATTCTAAAGGTAGAGGCATATTCTCACATGGAATAGGATAGTCTAGCAGTGGTAGAGGATATCAAAATTAACAAGGAGAAGCCAACAATTCTCAAACAAGCACCTAGGATAACAAGGGAAGAGGAGATTATTCCTAATGCAAAGGATATTTTGGAAGAGGCATAGGATATTTTGGAAGAATTCAATGGAACATGTTACCAAAGTGGAGAAATTGGTCATAGAGCATTTGAATGTCCTCAAATACATTAGGGTAGTGGAAAAGAAAAACAAACGAGAATTAATATAGCAGAAGAAAACAATAAATGTGTGGCTTCACCAAAGTGTGTGGAAGAGATCCTAAAGATAGAGAATCTTTGATGCTAAAAAGAATACTATTAAATGCAAAGAAGGAAAAACAAGAAGCAGTCCAAAGAAGAAATTTATTCAAAACAAAATGCAAGTTGGCTGGAAAATGTTGTAAGGTCATAGTGGATAGTGGCAATATTGACAATATTGTGTTTGAAGATATGGTGGAAATTTTGAAATTGAAGAAGGTGAAACATCCCAGTCCATACAAAGTTTCCTAGCTACAAAAGGGGTATCAATTGTTGGTAACTGAGCAATGTCTTGTAAATTTTTAGAGTGGTAGTTATAAGGATGAAATGTTGTGTGATGTGATGCCTATGGATGCATGTCATATTCTTTTGGGTAGACCTTGGAAATTTGATAGACAATTTGTACATGATGGGAGAACCAATACATATAAGACAAAGAAAGATGGGAAGGAATATTCTTTGAACCTATTAAAATATAAAGAGGAAGAAGTAGAAAATAGTCCCAAGGTTTGTTTGATTTTCAGAAACAAAATTTTGAAAGAGTTGAATAAAGAGAAAGCATGTTTTTTCTTTTATCCCTAAGCCTACAGAAATTAGGACAATAGAGAAGAATGAAGAGTTGTTAGTAGAAATTCAAGAAATTATCGATGAATATTCAGATATATTGATGAAGGAGTTGCCACCTATGAGGAGTATAAGTTATTGCATGGATTTGATACTTGGTGTAAGTTTTCTAAAAACAAGCACCTTACAGAATGATGCCCATGGAAAATGAGGAGATCAATATGAAAGTGCAATAATTTTTACATAAGGGGTTGATTAGAGAAAGTCTTAGTCCATGTGCTATTCCAATGGTGTTAACACCCAAGAAGGATGGAGAATGGAAAATGTGTATAGATTTGAGGGGCCTAAATTATTGAGAAATGGTGAGCAAACATACACAAAATTAAACCATAATAAAATAATATAGTATTGTCTTCAGGATAATTTTACAATGCAGTACATTGGCTTTTTAAAGCCTTAGTTATTCCCGTATATAACTTCTTACGGGAAAGTAACTTCTCGTAACTTCCCAAAACCAAACTTATAAACTAACATTTATTTAATATGCATAAACTAACAATGTAATACTATATACTATTATGCCAACATTCCCCCCCTTATTACATTGTTCCTGCAAAAGTACCAGGTACCCCCCTTAATGCTAAAATACTCAACAAAGTTGATTACATAATATGAATACATATTTTATAGAAGTCTTTGCCCAAAGAACAAATCCTAAACCAAGCGAGGCTCCATCATGATGTCTAATCTACCCTCGAAAAGGCATAGCTTCGAGCTATGTTCTTGAGCTCTTTAGTCCCAAGCTCTCAAATCACAGAGTCTTGAATTATTCGACAATGGACCCTAAGAGATACGACAGATCTCTGCCATGTTGTCTAGTGACTGCGAAAGGGTATAATTCAAGATCATATACTCTTTGAAGCTCTCTGGATAACAATCCATATTGAACTCAACACCAAACCCCAAACCTGTCTCCAAAACAAAATCTTCACAAAACATACATTCTTCAAATTTATCAGCTCCATCAGCATCAACAAAGAAAAGAAAAACAACCAAAACCAAAAATGCTTCTCATGCAAAGCATCATCTCAAAGCAAGAAGCTAACTTGAGATGATGGAAAATCCTCCATCCTCCGATGCCGCCTGCCTCCAATATGACCCTATTACACTTTAACCAGCTGATGTCTTGGATGAGTCTTTCGAGGCCTCATCAAGTGTAGTATAAATGGCTCCAAGAGCAATTGATGTAGCCATGATAAAACAAGGTGTTGGATTCCACCAAAAGTGCACCTTTTACAATATAGTGTAAACACAATTATATCCTTATAACTCTAATGTTTTCCACCTTATTACTCCAAAATAAAACCTTATATCTCCAATGACAAAATAATATTTAAAATTTATACCTCCCAAATTTTGAACTCATAACCACCTCATACCAACTATTAATTCCTCCAACCTTCATTTAAATCTTTTTTTTTTAGTTTTGTTCCCTTCAAAAAATTTGGTTCCAAAAATAGCTATGAACCATAATTTTCCAAATGAAAATAGCATTAATGTTTTTAAATGTGAACTTACTGTTGCGCGTTCAAATCAAAACCTAAAAATGCCGCACATTTTACTCTCCTTAATATTTCCTCTTAGAAACTTTTTAACTTTATCAAAAAAGAAATTGTATTACTCTAGGTAATAAGTGAAAAATTTTCAATATTTTCTATAAACTCATAAAACATTTTCCCTCATGTATCATTAAGAAATTTCAGTCAGTTTTAATCTCACCATATGAATTGCCTCTTTCACTTACATTCAATGCAACAGAGAAAATATTTTCCTTTCACAAGTTTGTGCTGCCAACAATCATAAATTCATCATCCATGGTCTTCACTTCATAGTTGTCTTTATCAACCTTCTTCAAACACACCAACTCCCTGATTCAAAAACGTGAAATAGGCATCCACAATTGCTACTGTGTATGTAAATTAACCATCTAAACTGTACCTTTCTTAAACCCTAATTAATTTCCCCATATTGATCGGCCACCTTCTCTAATCGTTGGATGCTTGGAGGCTGCATTTAGAAACAGATTCGTATAACTTCTGTCTGAATGTGCTCCAAAAATTTTCTTTATATATATTGAACATCTCCTTTATCCAGTGTGCCAATAAATCAGCTATAATGGTAGTTTTAGATCCATTATCACGCAGGCCATTATCGAACCATCTCTATGCTTCCCCTAGATTCTAACACACAGGCACAATGAGCTCTAATACCATATTGAGAAATGGTGAGCAAACATACACAAAATTAAACCATAATAAAATAATATAGTATTGTCTTCAGGATAATTTTACAATGCAGTACATTGGCTTTTTAAAGCCATAGTTATTCCCGTATATAACTTCTTACGGGAAAGTAACTTCTCGTAACTTCCCAAAACCAAACTTATAAACTAACATTTATTTAATATGTATAAACTAACAATGTAATACTATATACTATTATGCCAACATAAATAAGATCACCATAAACTATAGATTCCAATTGCAATTGATCGATGCCATGATCGATTGTTTGAGTGGAGCCAAGTACTTCATCAAAACTGATTTGAAGGGTGGATACCATAAAATAAGACTAAGAGAAGGAGAAAAATGGAAGACAAATTTCAAGACAAAAAATGGTTTGTATGAATGGTTGGTAATGTCGTTGGGGTTGGCAAATTCTTCCATCACCTTTATGAGGTTGATGAATGAAGTGTTGAAGCTTTTTCTTGGTAAGTTCATGATTGTGTATTTATATGATACTTTGATATTTAGTAAAACAAAAGAACATTTGCTACATATTAGGGTAGTTTTTCAAAGGATGAAAGAGGAAAACTTGCTAATGAATTTTAAGAAGTGTAGTTTCATGAAGGAAGAGTTGGTATATTTAGGATTTGTTTTTTTGGAGATGGATTGAAGATGGATCTAGAAAAACTCAAAGGAATTGTGGATTAGACTTCACAGTGGAGTATGTTTGAAGGATGAAGTTTTCACGGATTGGTGAGCTTGTAAATGAAGTTCATAAGGAATTTTAGTGGGATATGTGCACTTATTACAGAGACCATGAAGGGTAATAGGAAAGAATTTATTTGGACAGCTAAATCAAAGAAAAATTTTCAGTTGTTGAAAGAAAAACTTATCAAAGAGCTAGTGTTGGTGCCACCTGATTTTGGAAAAGTCTTCCAAGTAGATTATGATGCAAGTGGGATAGTGATTGGATGAATCCTAAGTCAAGATGGAAGACAAATAGCATACTTCAGTGAGAAGTTGAATGACACAAAATGGAAGTATTCTAGATATGATCAAGAGTTTTATGCAATTGTATAGGCACTCAAAAAATGGTGACATTAATTTCTACCTAAGAAGTTCATGTTACATACAAATAATCATGCATTGCAGTTCATAAATAGCCAAGGTAATTTGAATCAGAAACACATGAAGTGGGTTGAATTTTTACAGAATTATTCATTTGTTTTGAAACATAAAAGTAGAAAATCTAACCAGGTAGCTGATACGTTAAGTTGAAGATACTTTTTTCTAAATGAATTAAGTGTGAATGTTGTTGGCTTTGATTCTATGTGGGAGTTATATGAAGAAGATGCAAATTTCAAAGAAGCATGGGTGACATGTAAAAGTCTAGTAGAGAAGGATATAACTCCATGGCTAGAATATTTTATTTAAAAAGGATTGTTGTTCAAGGGAAAGAGATTGTGTATACCTCAAGGATCAATGAGGGAAAATTTGATAAGAGAAAAACATAGTGGAGGTCTAAGAAGACATATTGGAGTGGATAAAACATTGGCATAGCTGAATGAGGAATATTATTGGCCTGTGATGAATGTAGATGTAAAGAAAATGGTGCAAGGTTGCAAAATTTACCAACATGCCAAAAGAGTAAGACAAAAAAGAGGGTTGTATCAACCATTTCCTATACTAGAGAAATAATGGGAACATATAAGCATGGATTTTGTTTTGGGATTACCATGAACACAAAGAGGTAATAACTCCATCTTTGTTGTGGTTGATAGATTTTTGAAGATGGTTCATTTTATTCTATGCAAGAAGTCAAATGATGCTTCACATATAGATACATTGTTTTTCAAAGAGGTAGTTAGATTGTATGGATTGCAAAAAAGTATTATTTCAAGTCGAGACACAAATTTTGTTTTCCTTTTTTGTGCACTTTGTGGAAGAAATTGGGACCATAGTTGGGGTTCAGTTCCACTTATCATCCCCAGACTGATGGACAAACTGGAGTTGTGAACAAAAGTTTAGGAAATTTGTTAAGATGTTTGGTAGATGACAAACCCTATCAATAGTATTTGATATTGGCCCTAGAAGAATTTTCTTACAATAATTTAGTTAATCAGAGTGTAGGGAAAAGCCCATTCCATATCATTTATGGTTATAGTCCCAAAGGTGTTGATAAATTGAGTGTTAGCGCAGATTTCGGCAGAAAGAGTGTTGTTGTAGAGGATTTTTCTAAGTATCTTCATGAATTCCATAGAGATCTGTGTTGGAATTAAGGTGTCTCAACCTTAAACTCCTTTCTGATGTTTAATATTTTTTAGGAGGTGAAAAAGTAGTTTTTCTTTTTTCTTTTTTCAAAAATGGTGTTTTTAAACCATTGTGGGAAAAAAAATGTTTTGTGCTTTTTTCTTTTTTTCTTTTTTTCTCAAAAAATGTTTTTTTCTTTTTGTTGAGAAAAACAAGGAGTGCTACCTCGCTTGACCTTGGATCTTGTTTAGCAAGTTTCTATTGCAGGAAGTTATCGTTTATGGCAAATATTAGCCTTATCTCTTTAGAGCGCCCATGAAGAGGATATGCTTTGCTTTTAAAGTAATTTGATTTGGAAAAGATTTTCAAGTTATTTGATCTGGAAAATATTTCCAAGTTATTTGATTTCAAAAAAATATTCAAGTTATTTGATTTGGAAAAGATTTGCAAGTAGGAAAAAATTCCCTTTTGGGAAGTGGATGCCTAGAAAAGAAAGCATAAGCTTTTCTGGCTTTAAAAGATATTTGAAAGAGGATGCTTTCTATGCTTTTGCAGAGGAGTTGGTGGAGAAATCTAAGCAATCTTTTTGATGGCAATTTTCTTTTGCAGCTCTTGCATTATGTGTATTGGCGTGTTTTGACAAGATTATTCCTCGCAGCCTTTTGTTTGTGATTTCTCCATGGAATGACACCATTGCTAGAGTTGATTCCAGACAAATTGGGGTATCCATTACCTCTGCTACTCCAGCGCCTTTACTTCTTCTTACTCTAGCTATCCTCTTCACTCTGCCTAGCGAATACAAAAAACCTTCATTGCTTCTACTATATATATGCATGTGCCCATATCCTTCCAGAAATGAAACTATAAATTCTCCTTAGATTGCACAAGCTTGACTTGCAAAAACTCCTACTTGAAATGACAACTTCCTTGACTTGAAATATATTTCTTGTAGTCACCTTGCATCTCAAGTGTATTGCAATTACTTCACTCGTGCCTTTCCACTCATACAATCAACTTTGTTAGTATCAAGAACCTCATATATTTTCGCGCCCCTATCACCTACCTGTCATATTGTCTTCCACCTCACATCAACCAAAAATCCCCTTGCCATGTCGATTGCTATCTATGATGTTCATTTATCAGCCAACTCATCATCAGGGGTTAATGTGTATTTTCATATGCTGCCAACCTCTCCTTGTACTCTCTTTGATTCTCTAGTTGCTCACATGCAACTGGGACACTTGTCCCAAAAGGGATTTACTTATTCTCTAGCATCGTAGTATCAATCCCTATGCTACCAGTCTACCATCATTGTCGATCCTCAGATCTGATACCCACTTCTTCGATAGCCCCATATTTTGCTAGTTCATCTGCTGCCATGTTTCCTTCCCTGTAAATGTGGCTGATTTGAAACTCTAAAAAGGATTCTATGAGCCTTATGATTAGTGGGAGCCATCATCATAGAATCCAATTTGAGGTGACATTTGTCCTGATTACATTGACTGTTAGGAGCGAGTCTCCTTCTAGATGCACCTTCATGGCTCCTAGTGCCTTGCCCATTTCTAGTCTTGCTAGTGTAGCTCAAAATTCTCCTACATTGTTCGTAGTCTGACCAATAGAAGCCAATCTCTAGTCCAAGATCCTTCCTTCAAAGTCTAGAGTGATGCACCCTATCTGAGCTCTACCAGGATTTCATAAACTTGCTCCATCAAAATTTATTTTTACCCATCCCATCTTCGGTTTCTTCCAAGAAGTATGTCTTCGGACATCCATTCTTCTTGCTGGGTTAAGTTTGTCTGCCATTGGTGGAATACCCAAACCTTCAAAATTGTTTGTGAGTTTGATATCCTTATTATTAAATATATTCTTAGTTGAAGGTCTTCTTTTGGCCACTGCATTAGTCAATTCCACAATTACCCTTTCTATTTTCCTTATCAATAGTTCTTTTCCCATGGCCTGCTCCTTAAAAATTCTTCTATTTCTCTCTTTCCACACTTCCCAACAAATTGTAGAAGGGACTATCTACCAAATGTTACCCAGGGCTCCCTTATTATTCTTACCTGGCCATGCCATAATCCACTCTTTCAAATTCTGTGACATTGGAGGCTACAGTCCTAGCTTTCTCATTATCCCTTTCCAACAATACTCTGCGAAGGGATAGCAAAGCAGCATATGGTCCACTGTCTTCTCTTCCCTTTTACAAAGAATGCATCGGTTGAGGCATCTGAAACCCAACTTTCCCAATCTATCCTAAGTTAAAATTCTATCCTAGATAGCAAGCCATAAGAACACCCCCACCTTTGGGAGAACATTCTTTCTCTATATGAGGTGTTTCGGCCAATGCTAGATCGACTTAGCTCTTTCCTTGATCATATAGCCTAATTTTATACTCACCATCTTTAGAGACTAAACATCTTAGAACATTTCCTCCTCTTGTATCTAGAATACTTCTTTCTTTGAGAATTGCTCTAAGGGTGTCCTTCTATTCGTCTAGGACATTAAGTTCGCTAGGGTCCTTCCACCTCCAGTGCTCTCCCTCTGCCCTAAAATCACAAACTCTAGTACCCCAAACTCTAGTGGTTTCCCTTCTTATTTCCTTCAAATTAGGGGTGTCTCTCAATTTAGAGTGACCATCCCAAGAATCCTACCAAAACAAGCTTTTTCCCCATTGTGGATCTCCCATGTCACATGCTTTGCTATAATTTCTCTGCTTTCACATATGAAGTTCCATACTGCTGAGCCCATTGGTGGATTCACAACTCTCACTATCCTTTTTGGGTCATCTGAATCTAAATACTTTCTTCTTAGTATTTTGACCCACTTCTGTTCACCTGAGCACATCACCCAGACTAGTTTTGCCCCCGTGGCTAGATTCATTATCCTTATCTACCGAACCCCTACTCCTCCAGCTTGCTGAGGCTTACATATATTTTTCCATGCTAACAGGGGGACTTTATTTGTATCATTCGGTCCATTCCAAAAAATTTACACATAATTTTGTTGGGTTGTTCCTCTATGTTGGCAGGGAACTTCATACATGACATGGAGTATACTGGAATAGCTGCCAAGACTGCCCTTATCATGAGTAATCTTCCAGCCGAGGTTATCCATTTGCCTTTCCATAATTCCATCTTCTATTTGCAGCTTGCAATTAATTTCTCCTAGTATCCTTTTCTATTAGCACCTACAAACATTGGCATTCCCAATAGTCTTCCTGGGAAGTTGGCTACCCTTACCTCTAGGATTCTTGTTAATTACCTTTGCAAACTTAGCTACACATTTAGAAAGAATACTTCTGACTTTCTCCAATTAATGACTTGCCATGTTACATTACTATATCCATCTAGTAGAACCTTAATCCTTCTAGCTTCTACCCTTGTAGCTTGTCTGAATATGAGGGTATCATCCACAAACTATTGGTGTGTGTATGCTTCAACTCCTGGAGCCTCTTCTAGTCCTTTCCATTCTCCTTCCCTTCTTGCTTGACATATTCTCCTTCCAAGAGCCTCTACCATTATTACAAATAGGAAGGGAGATAGAGGGTCCCCCTGCCTGATACCTCTTGAGGAGCCAAAAAATCCTCGGGATACTCCATTTATCAATACTAAAAACTTCAGAGCTTCTATACAAGATCTAATCCAATTTACCCACTTATGGTCAAAACCAAACTTTCTCAGAACCTCTATCAGAAACTGCTTATCCACTCAATCATATGCTTACAAAATGTCCAATTTCAAAATCATGCTTGGCACTCAAAGTTTTTTGACTGTATGGATTATCTCATGGGTCACTATTATTCCCTCTACTATGGATCTACTTGGTACAAACCCACTCTGTTCCTCAGAAATGATTTTATCAATTACTACCTTCAATCTGTTGGCTATCACCTTTGTTACAATCTTGTAGAAAGTGTTACAAAGTGATATTGGTCTATAATCCCCCATCCTTCTTGCTTCCTTTTTCTTGGGTATTAATGCAATAAAAGTATGGTTGAAAACCCCCAACCTGGTTGTTTTCCTTCTCAACTCTTCAACTGCCTTCATCAAGTCATTTTTAATTATTTCCCAACACTTTTGGTAAAATAAGGCTGGTAAGCTATTTGGTCGTGGGGCTTTATCAGATCCTAGTTGGAAAGTGGCTTTCTTCAGCTCGTCCATGTTGATTTCCTTATACAGTTCCTTATTCTCATCCTCTATTACCAAAGCTGGGATCTCCCCCAAAATTTCCTCCTTTTCTCTCCCCTACAAGAGACCCCCCCTTGAGAATAGCTTTTCAAAGTACTTAATGGCCTCCTAGGAAATCTCCTTCTCCTTTGTAACAACTATTCCATCCTCCTCCAATTCACCAATTCTGCTTCTGCTTTTGTTGACTATAGCCGTGTTGTGGAAGTATTTAGTGTTCCTATCTCCTTCCTTTAGCCATACCTCCCGAGACTTTTGTCTCCAATGAAACTCTATTCTTGCTAGAATTTCCTCCTATTTATCCTTGACTTTCTTTTCTAGCATAAATTCTTCCTGTCCCATTCCTCTCTCTATGATTTTCTCATTCAGTTCTCTCAACTCTTCTTCCAATTTTTCCCTTTCCTCAAAGATGTTTTTAAAATGTTCTGCATTCCACACCTTCAACTTCACCTTGATTTCTGCCATTTTTTTATGAAAGATGAACATGTGTGATTGGTTCCCCCCATATTCCCTCCACCGTTGGGCTATCTTACTCAACATCTCTAGATCTCGCAACCACATTTTTTCAAATCTAAAGGGAGACCCTCCTTTGTATCCATCATCTGCTATCTCGACCTATATTGGGAAGTGATCCGATCCACTTTGGGGTAGAATTGTTGCCTCTATCATACTTGCAATTGTGACTAGTTTCCATGTATTAAAAATCTATCCAATTTCTCTAAAATGTTGGTAAATCCCAATCTCATGTTAGTCCAAGTATAAATTCCATTCTTGGTCTATATCTCTCTTACTTCATTCTTGTCCACAAACTTCTGAAAGTCCATCTGCACTCTTGTTATGGTCCTCATCCCGCCTTTCTTGTCTAGATTATTCAGTGTGGCATTAAAATCTCCTCCTATCAGTATACAGTCATTCTTATACTAATCCACAAAAGTTGTTATCATGCCCCAAATATTCCTCTTAGCTACTATGTTTAACTGTCCATAAACATTTACCATTTTAAATTCTCTGTTGTTCTAGAAAATCTTCACCTCCATAGCCAACTAGTTCTGACTTGTCTCGATCAATGAACAACTTACTTTACCTAGATCCCAGATTACACCTAATCCTCCTGAGGCCCCTTCAGATTCCTCAAATACCCCTTTCCATCCTCTCCAAAATCTCATTTTATTTAGCTACTCTTCCCTACTCCATTTAGTTTCTTGTATCATGACTATATCAGGTTTATTTGTTTCCACCAGACGCTTGAATAGGCGCCACTTGCTAGGGGCATTTAAACCCCTAGCATTCTAGCTCACTATCTTCATACTCCCTCGGGAAGGGGCAATTCCTTCCCATTTCTTAGAGTTCTTTACTTTATTTTTGTCTTCTCCTTAGCAACCCCTACCATAATTAGTCTCTCCCTGTTGGCTTTTCTTCCTCTCTGACTGGTTGTCTTAACCCTTGGAGTTTTTCTTTCTGAATGTATTTGTTCCAACCCCTTCTCCTCAAAATTGCCTACCTGACCTTCCTCATAGCTACCTTCCTCTTCTGAGTCCAATTCATGGCACTCATGTTCATCCTCCCCCTCCTTCAATACCTCTCTAGACTCCCCTTTTCCATCATCCATTCCTTCTACCTGAATGTCCTCTAAGTTAGGGAATTCTTCTTTTTCCATCTCTTCCCTTTCTACTAGGATCTATTCCTCCTGTTGATCTTCTCCTTCCTTTTGTAACATGATCCACAGGCCTTCTTCTCTATCTTCCAACCTAGATCCCAATCCCTGGCACCAAATCAAATCTAGTAGGTCTTTTTCCATATTTTCACCCACCAGCTCCTTGCTTTCTTCTCTCAAGGAATTAGCCTTTACCTTCTCATACAAGCTGGGACCCCTTTCTCTAACTTTAGCTAAGCACTTATCCTGTTCATGCTCCATCAACCTGCAATTAGGGCACAAATTTATCCAATCTTCCCTTATAACTTGTTGAATTTTCCTTCCTCTTATTCTAGAATTATTTCCTCTGGGACCCCTGCCCCTTGCTCTACTCCAATACATAGTCTAAAGTATGAGCCCTACATCCGATCCTCCTGAATATTGTCTTGAAATTTGTATTTACCCAACTTTCTTCCTATCATCTTCAAAACTTCACCATCCAAATATTCTAATGGTAGATTGTATAAGCGCACCCAAGTGAAGTTTTCCCCTAGGACTTGTTTGCTTGGGTCAAAATTTGGTTTTCATTCTAGTATATGCATTTGAGAACCTCCCAGAAAAAATGGGCCTGACCTTAGGGCATCATTCCTTTCTTCCCTTGTGGGTAGAATCACCAAGTAGAAGTCATTTTGTAATGCCCTAATCATGATCTGGTGTCCCCACTTATCCTAGCACCAGTTTGAGATTTCTTCTCGGCTTAGATGATTCCCCCTGCACTATTTTATAAATATCCCTCTATCCTTAAGTACATCTTTGGCCTATCTATTTGAATCAATTTTAACAAGAATAGGGTTTAAATCTAGGGACATACCATTTTTCCCAACTTCATCTTTCTTCTCCCATTCCTTAGCTCTTCCATGCTCAACCTTCTGCAAATTTGCTACTTACCATTGTTGGATTTCATCAATGTTCCTTTTTTTCTTGAACCACCCATTCATGCTTTCGTGATTTCCTTCTCTCCTTCATCCTCAATTTGCCCTAATCCAAGGGGGTCCCCGCCCATCTCTTCTTGCTTGGGGTGGTCTATACTTATCTTCGGCTCCTCCTCACCTCCGAAAGAACTATCTCTAGCTTCCTTCAGCTCTTCTTTTATTAAAAAATGGGTAACACTTATCCACCCATCTCCCATTTTCAAAAACCCATTGTGGTCTAGTAGATCTGTTTCCTATCTCCAATCCTACTTCTGTGCAAGCCCTCCTTTCACCATTAATTCTTTCTTGGAAGTCCTCTATCAGAATCTCTCTATCCATTTCCTTGCCCCAGCTGTTCCATTTTTTGCACTCTTGCGTGCTTCTCCTTTCTTTGATCCTGAATCTTCCTTCTTCCTACCTGTTACTCCACCAATTTTTGTATCTCTACTGCTTGGGCCTCTGCCCCTCGCTTGTCATAGTCATTGAGCCCACCATGAGACTTAAGAAGACTTTTTAAAATTAATATTATATAACATATAAAATATATTATATACTTATAAGTATAATATAACATAAAATAGTATATTTAGACTAAACATATTTAATATTTCTTATTTAATTATTTTTATTTTATATATAATATATAATATATAGTCTCTAATATAATTGTATTTATTTTTGTTTAGTATAGTTTTATATAATGTAAATTATTTAATACATTTTAAAAATAATATTATATTATAATATCATTTATTTATATTAAAGATTTATTTATAATTTAATCATATTTATTTTATATATAATATATAATATCTAATATAGTTATATTTGTTATTATTTAGCATATTTTATATAATGTAAATTATCTATAAATGAGATAGAGATACATAGAGGAGGATAGAGAAAGTGAGGGAGAAAGATAGAGAATGAAAGAGAAATGAAGAGATAAAGAGAGGTAGATGAAGAGAGAATCATAGAGATAAAGGGATACACAAAGATAGAGGAAAGGAGAAGTGGAGAGAGATAGAGAGAATGAAAGAGAGAGGAAGACAAAAAGAGAGGTAGAGGAAGACAGAAGGGGGAGACAAAGAGATAGATGAATATTGATAGAGACATAATATAGAGAGATAGATGACTAGAGAGAGATATATTTAATATTTATAACTTAATTATATTTATTTTATATATAATATATAGTCAATAATATAATTGTATTTATTATTATATAGTATATTTTGTATAATATTAATTATTTAATATATTTTAAAATACTATTATATTATAAAATCATTTATTTATATTATATGTTTATTTATAATTTAATCATATTTATTTTATATATAATATATAATATCTAATATAGTTATATTTGGTATTACATAGAATCTTTTATATAATGTAAATTATGTAAAAGTGAGATAGAGAGACATAGAGGAGGCTAGAGAAAGAGAGATATAGAAAGAGGGAGAGAGAGAGAGGATGTGAGATAAAGACATGGAGGAGGATAGAGTAATATATAGATAGATAGATAGATAGAGATTAGTCATGATAAATAATTAGATGCATTTCATCATTTAGAATAACGAGTCAATATTGTTTGCATAAATATTTTTCCTACACACTACAATTACTTAGAGGCTATCAATTACATTTTAAGACAGTCTCAAACAATGGAGGAAACTAGACAAATACACTAGAAAGCAAGCATGTGGTTAGTCATATAATGCAATGTGGTCTCCACCTTTTTGACACTTTTCAAAATGGCACTATTTAGAGAAGTATAATGATTTTACTATACAATTAAAGTTGCAATAATGCTTTCCACTCTTCGACATACATGGGGCTAAGAATGTACTCCAAAACTTATGAATTGAAAGGAAATTTATGAATGCCCTTTTAAAGATATAGGTACAAAAGAATAATAGTAACAAAAAATTAAATAAAAGAAACACATAAATACTAAGAAGCCCTAGTGAAAAACCAACAATTATATGGAAATTTATTTAATTTGTGTCGTAATTGATACTGCTAATATTTAGTAATTAAAACATAATTATATTTATTTTATATATAATATATAGTCTTTAATATTTGTATTTATTATTGTATAGTATATTTTATATA
Source organism: Cunninghamia lanceolata (assembly GCA_027924645.1). Taxonomy (NCBI): domain Eukaryota; kingdom Viridiplantae; phylum Streptophyta; class Pinopsida; order Cupressales; family Cupressaceae; genus Cunninghamia; species Cunninghamia lanceolata. The sequence continues at coordinate 7,472,796 of BSBN01001332.1, forward strand.
ATGTAAATTTTTTAATATATATTAAAAATACTATTATATTATAAAAAAATTTATTTATATAAATTATTTATTTATAATTTAATCATATTTATTTTATATATAATATATAATATCTAATATAGTTACATTTTTTATTATATAGAATATTTTATATAATGTAAATTATGTAAAAGTGAGATAGAGAGACATAGAGGAGGCTAGAGAAAGAGAGAGAGATAGAAAGAGAGAGGGAGAGAGGAAGTGAGATAAAGACAGAGGAGGAGAGAGAAAGAGAGATATAGAAAGAGAGACAGAGATAGATAGAATGAAAGAAAGGAAGAGAGCAAGAGAGATAAAGGGAGAAGGGGAGAGATAGAGAGATAATGGAATACATAGAGAGAGAGAGAGAGAGAGAGAGATTAGTCTTGCTAACTAGAATTGGATTCATTTCATCATTTAGAATAAACATGAGTCAATATTATTTGCAAATTTTTTTTTTCCTACAGGCTAAAATTACTTAGAGGCTATCAATTACATTTTAAGACACTCTCAAAACAATGGAGGCAACTAGACAAATAGAATAGAAAACACGCATGGTCAACCATATAATGCAATGTGGTTTCCACCTTTCTGACACTTTTCAAAATGACACTACTTAGAGAAGAATAATGATTTCACTATACAATTAATGTTTCAATAGTATTTTCTACTCTTTGACAAACATGGGGCTAAAAATCTACTCCAAAACATATGAATCCAAAGGAATGTTGGAATTAGGTTTGTCATTGATGTCAAAAGGAGATTTGTTGTCATCAAGAGATCTCAGTTTATATTGGCATGTCATGTCAATGATCTCAGTGGCTTGGTATATGTCAATGATGGAGGCACTCAATTTGATTGATTGCTCAGTTGATTGGCTTATTAGTGTTGGTGACTTTTTCATAAGTGACAAGTGGTAGTATCATGATTGTGCATATGTTCTTATTCTTATGCATCAATTAATACAGGTTCATGGTTCTACAAGTTCTTGCAAATATGTGGTCTTAGACATATGGTTTGCAATTTGATTATTTGCATCAGATATGTCTGCATCAGGAGGTATATTTACATCAGGAGGATTTGTTGTTTGTTGTTATCACATTATATTGTCATGTCAATGATTTCAATTATTGGCTTGGTATGATAGTCATGAAGTGCTCAGTAGTGATGATGGAGTGATTGATGTCAAGTTGGCATTAGTTTGTCATTGATGTCACTATGGTGTGGTAAAAATTCTTCGTTCAATGCTTATCCTCTCTCAAAGCAAGTTTGCTTCAAATGCATCTGGTTAATGTGTTTTAAACTAGCAAGTGGTGAAGATCTAAAACCCTAAGAATAAAGGTTTGGTTGTTTGGTCAGAGTTTTTGTTTATCATGACAACATTAAGTTTCTGCAAAATCTGTTTACAAGTGATTAGATTCTCTTTGATCAAAAGTTAGGGTTTGAAATTTTGTTTTGAAGACCAAAATGCTAAAAACTAATGACCTAAATGGTCTTCCTAAAGCCTAAGAGCAAGGTTTAAACCCTAAAAGACAAGGTATATGAGTGCTGCCACAATAATGGGTTACACTTTCTAGGACATCCTAATTTTTGCTGAAATCACATATTTTTAGAAAATATAATGATTTAAGCCTTGAAAGGTTCCATTTGAAGTATTTTAATTGAAGAGGGTTTGATCAAACCCCTTAGATTCAAGCCCCCTTGGATAGAACCCCGCTAGTTTTAAACCATACCTATAATGGAGTCTCCTCTACACCTATCAAAATGCTGATAAAAAACCACTTTCGATTTACCTTTTGGGGGATCAAATGAATTCTTTTAAAATTTATGTTTTGTAAGTATGTATTCCTTATTATAAGCTTCCCAAAAAGTATAATTGTAAATATATTTAATTTGATTATTATATTTATTTTTTATTTCTTGTGAATGTAGGTTTTTCACCAAACATCAAGTTTTATGTTCTACACACATGGAAAATTAGTAACTTTGTGAAACAAAATTTAGAAAAATATCTATACCCTAGGTATTGATGTCCTTGTTTCAACAGAAAAAGAAAAATTGAATTTCGATACATACAAAAAAAGTTATGTTTTACGGAATACGCCTATGTCTAAATTATAATTAGTTTGACTTCAAAAGATAATTAAAAAAAATATTCAACAAAACATTATGAAACCAAATGTATGCCCTATATATCGATGTTACCAATCTTAATTTAAAAGAATCAAAATTTTATCCTTTGTAGATAAAAAATTATGTGCTACGGAATACACATCACTTTAAAAAAATGTCGTTTACTATTAAAAACTAGTTATCAAAGGAGATACAAAAAAATTTACAATTTAACTCCAATTTTTTTAAAAAAAATATATTTAGAATCTACAAACAAAATCTCACAAATCACTAGTTCACTTCATCTTCAAATTCCTAATGGTTTAATGACTATAGGTGTCAGAAAGTGAAGATTTAGTTCAAAATGTTGATTTCAATGTCAAGTTTGGCCAAAAAGTGTAACCCATTATTGTGGGTGACACATATTGGCTTACATGATGACACATTATCTTTTTGTATAATTTATTAGTGAATTGTTGTATCCAGTTGAAGGCCACTTAAGTTATCAACTTATGGGTTCAAGCTCATTGAGAAACCAGCTCTCCCGACATAGGAAACCAGTGTCTACTGGTATTACTCCGCCATCGAGCACCAAAAGGAAGATCAATGTTGTTCATTTAAAGTTTCGAGGGCACAAATAAGGTGATCAATGAGGTAGGTTGAAAGTATTTTCAAATGACAATGGACATTCTAAATGATTAAACTTTGATGGGCATATGGGCGTACATTGTGCAATACAGTTATTTTGAGTAGGTTTTATAACTACTTCCTTAAACCCATGGATTATAAGTTTCATACTAAAGTAGAGATGTTTTTTCTTAATGATTTTATGAAGTTAGAATGTAGTGATACATGAGACACTTTGATATATATATTTTTGATGAGAAATTTGATCTCTGATACAGATATATCAAAAATAGTTTGACAGAGGATTTGTGTGTGTAATGTAAGAGCAACATGATGATTGGTAGAGACTTGCATTGGTGTTGAAGGGAGATAATTGGTATCTCATTGTATGTCATCTATTATGAAATAATTCATGAAGCTATAAAGTTATATATCTTGTTTGCACAAGAATGTATAAGGAAGGTATGTGAATCTAGGTGATGAAGTTTTTGAATGCAAAGATGTGGGTGGAAGTATGTGCTAAAGACAGAGGAAATGAATGCCGAGGGTTGTGATCATTATAGAGATAAAAGATTTATTTGTCACAGTATGATAATGAGTCCTTTTAATGTTTGTTTTGTGTTGGCTTTATATCGTCTTTGAGTGCACTAATATGATGCTAAAAGGACATATGTTTGCGTAAAGTGGTTGTATGTATGCTAGAGAGATTATGTTAAAAAAAAAATGATGCATTATGCAAAGAAGGGTTTTGATATGAATATATGTGTGTCCTTAGTTCAAATGATGTTATATCTGGATCATGATGCCATTGTAAACTAAATAGTACATGTTTGTGTTGGGTGGTTGATGGTCTGTTTGAAGTATCATTCTTTGAATACTTTGTAAAAGAAAAGTGTCATTTATGTATGCATGTAGATCCTAGAGAGATGATTGAGAAGAGATATATAACTCATCTATAACCTATGATTTCAATGTAAACACAATAGTACTTTGTAAATACAAAGTAGTACTCTATATATCTTCTTATTTTGTGTTTGGACTTGGTGGTCCTGATTTGTGTTTGGAGTTGGTGCTCTTGATTTGGGTGGAGTTGGTGCTTCTTTTTTGGGTGGAGTTGGTGCTCTTGATTTGTGTGGAGTTGGTGCTCTTGAGTGTTTAGACTTGGTGCTCCTAAATCCATAAATGTAATAAATGAGATTTTGGTTAGTGAGACCTAATGAAGATTTTGGTGAGGTTGGATAGTGGTTTTTCCCTTCTTAGGGTTTTCCACTTTAAATCTTGTGTCATGGTTTCATTTGCATGATTGTATTGTTTTCTATGTCTTTGGCATATTGGCACTAATTGCTTTTACAACTATTGGGCTGATGAATGAATTAGTTTTATTAGATCACTGATTCACCCCCCCTCTTAGTGATCTATTGTATTCCAATAATTGGTATCAGAGCAGTAGGTTCCTAGAAGAAGTCTAATAGACTTAGGTTGGTATTGTAAAAGGAATACCATCAGTAAGAAATGTGAGAAGAAACATTCTTCTTAAAAAAGGAAAGATCTGCACAAAAAGAAATAGAAGCTTAATACAAGAGTTGATGATTTTTTCAATGATCTTAACTCTAAACAATGCCATGCAAGGATTTCTTATGCATAAAGAGATGAATCTTAGTTCATGAAGATTGCGAGTGAACATCAGAATGATCATGAAACTGATGTAGATGAAGAAGGAGAAGCTGATCTTGAGGCAGAACTAAACTATGCCCTAGAGGTAATTTACAGTTTGAGGATGACAAATACCAAACTAAAGAATGAATCTAGATGAAGGACAAAGAGTTACTGATTAATAAACTTAAAGAATCAGACAAAATGATCATTTCTTTGAGAAAGGAATTAGAAGAAGCCCAAAAGATAGTTGATGAAGCAAAGTTAGATAGTTGTCTGAGATTGAAAGAGGAGAATCCCTTGTTAAAAGAAGAAGTCTTGAAAAAAAAAGAGTTTCTCAAAGAAAGACTTGAAGAACCAGACAAATTAATCATTAGCCTAAAAACAAACAATGAAGAGGCCAAAAGGATAGCAGATGTGACAAAGTCTGAATTTGAATCCAAAACAAATGAGTGTCATAAACTAGAAGTAGAGATAGTCACTTTGATAAAAGATCTTGAAAATATCAAGATTCAATAAGAGAAAAATAAGAAATTTGAAGATAACACCAGCAAGTTGAATGATATTTTGAGCAAGAAAAAACATCACAAGGATACTACTAGCTTAGGCTATGATAGAGGGTAGAGTTCTAAAGTTGAGGAAGCTCCTGGAAAGAAAATAGATCTGAACTATCATTTTGCCGCTCCTAAGACTGAAGAAAAGAAAAAGACAAAAGAAAGAACTCCACAAGTCAACAAGAACAAATTCAGAAGATCCTTTCATTCAAAACAACATTAAATGAGCAGGTTTGAAAATACTTTTCATTGTTATTTCTATTCATGTTATGAATTTGGTCATAGAGAAATAGAGTGTTGGATGCATGCAAGGAAAGTTGGAAGGAATAAGAGTTCTTATGAGTTGTCAAATAGAAGAAGTAATGTCCTATGTTATAAATGCAAGCATGTAGGTCACACTATAAGGTTTTGTAGTACACAAGTAAGAAATGATGGTTTTTAATTTTCAAGAAGATATAATACTTTTGTTCTTTTGGTTAGTTACAAGATCATTTGTTATAAGTGTAATAATCTTGGTCATACAACAACGTCCTATAGAAGTAGGTTGATAGAATCATCTAGGCCTAACAAACAAACAAATATTCAAAAGAAGGGTATTTTGAAAGTTTGGAGAAGAAAACAAGACACAAAGAAAAAAAAACCTAAGCTTGTGCATATTGCACAAGAGGCATCACCAATTGCTTAAATAACAGAATGAGGTTAAGGGGAGATGTTCATTGATTTATCATTTAACCCCATGGGGAAAATAAGGAGGGTATGATAGTAGGAGTAAGAACATCTGTATGTTTGCATGCTCAATAAGCAGTTTGATTGTAATTTGACAATCAGTGTGACAGTGAGGGACAAAGGTCAACATGATAGAGAAGTTGGAATCGTGCAGATATTAGATGCCTTAGTAGTTTGGATCAAATTAAATTAGAGCAATGACATGTTTTTTGAGTGTTTATCATACAAATCTATGAGTGATATAAAGTTGAAGTGATCAAAAGATAGCTAATAGAGGTCTTATTAAGGACATGGATAGTACACAATGCAATGACAAGCATTAAGAAGTCATAAGGGCATGACAACAAAATTTATGTATAGGTCAACTGGTTTATAAGAAAAAATAATCAAAGACAAGTCCTTCAAGGCTCTAGGCATGATGAATGTCTTAGATTGAGAACATTGAATCTAGACACACTTAGCATTGTAGCATATATAAGTTTTAGGAGGTGTGAGAGCTCAAGACTTCATGATAACCCATGAGACTCTATGAAAGTTGCATGGTAGTGTATGCCAGTTGAGATAGTCCACATATCAGTATGGAAATGTGATGATCACAAAGCTAGCATGATCTGCAAAGGTCTATAGATATATGATTGATGGGTATATTTTTGAATCAGGTGTGTAAGACAATATGAAAATGCCAATGAAAGTGTATAATCATTATGATTTTAGAGTATCAATGGCATCATCATGACATGTTCAAAAGTGTTTCATATTCAATTGATGTGCCAAAAAAAATAATATCAGACAGGGGGAGTATTTGCTTCTTTGTCTCTCTCTCTCTTTGTATCTAGGTCAGTTTCTCTTTCTTCTTAGCTGTCCAAGTGGGAGTACACCATTGGACTTTATTAGTCTTATATGTTGTATGTGGTGTTCTATGTGGGTAGTAATCAATGATTGGCAGTGATCAATATTGTGTACCATAATTATTATACAGTGATATGTATTTATCTTCTTAGTTGAGATGATACATGTTGACACAAGGTATTGCATGCAAGGATATATGTTTGATGCAGTCCTTTAGGCACTTGGATGGTGCAGTCCCTTGGACATGAGAGTAAGACAGTCAAAGATATCAGTCCATGTGACAGTGTATTGAGGAGGCTAATGAGTTTGTGAGAGATGTCATGGTATCATTAGAGAATGTAAAAAGGACAGTCTAAGAGAAATAACAACTTTTTAGAGTAAAGTCCATCTTCTTTGCTTTGTTGTTATCAAGATAGTGATTTGGTGATCTATTTATAGCTATGAGATAGTGATTGCAACAAAACTTTGTAGATTTGATAGTGATTGCAACAAGACAATGTCATAGTATGTAGCATCAGGTTATCAACATTAGTGACAATATTTATGATATTTCATCATAAAGTGATTTGTAATAATTGATTTAGAATTTGTTGTGATAGTGATTTTTATCAATGCATCCCTATTTGTGGTTGTGATAGTGAACTATGTCACTGTATCTGAATCAGATTTTGTAATATTGTTTTTCACCAAGTTTGTCCATGTCAAAAGAGTGGTTGTATTAGACTATTTGCATCAGATTATATTGTTGACAGTAATTAAAGGAAGTAATGTTTTTTTGTTTGTATGTAGACATTGATCAATGTATCATGACTTAGTTTTCCAATAATAACAATGCCTAGAGATCTATTCAAGTGATCAATCATAGTTTTCGGGTAAAGAAGGGATTTCCAAAGGGTGTAATCACTCTCCTTTGTCCTTGATGTCAAAGGGGGGCAGATTCAAGAGAGTGGAGAGCAATGGAGAGATTTTGCCATCAATGACAAAGGGGAAGTTTCTTGGAACTAGGTTTGTCATTGATGTCAAAAGGAGCTTTGTTGTCATCAGAAGATCTCAATTTATATTGCCATGTCATGTTAGTGATCTCATTGGCTTGGTTTATGTTAGTGATGAAGGTGCTCAATTGGAGTGATTGCTCAATTGATTGACCTATTAGTGTTGTTGACTTGTTCATAAGTGACAAGTGGCAGTATCATGATTGTGCATATGTTCTTATTCTTATGCATCAGTTAATGCAAGTTCATGGTTCTACATGTTCTTGCAAAGATGTGGTCTCAGACATATGGTTTGCAATTGGATTGTTTGTGTTAGACATGTCTGCATCAAGAGGTATATCTACATTAGGAGGATTCATTATTTGTTGTTATCAGATTATATTGGCATGTCAATGATTTCAATCATTGGCTTGGTATGATAGTCATGAAGTGCTTAGTACTGATGATAGAGTGATTGATGTCAAGTTTTCACTAGTTTGTCATTGATGTCACTATGGTGTGGTCAACATTCTTCATTCAACACTTATCCTCTCTCAAAGCAAGGATCCTTCAAATGCATTTGGTTAATGTGTTTTAAATTGGCAAGTGTTGAAGATCAAAAACCCTAAGAATAAAGGTTTGGTTGTTTCATTAAAGGAGTTTTTGTTTATCATGACAACATTATGGTTCTGCAGAATCTATTTATAGGTGATCAGTGTCTCTTTAATGAAAAGTTAGGGTTTGAAATTATATGTTTTTTAAATACCAAAACGCTAAAACCTAATGACCTATATGGTCTCCCTAAACCCTAAGAGCAAGGTTTAAACCTTAAAAGACAAGGTATATTGGCTTACACGATAACAAGTTATCTTTTTTTTATAATTAATTTTTGACTTACTATATCCAATTGAAGAACACTTAAGTTATCAACTTAAGGGTTCAATCTTGTCAGACAACTGATCCTCTTGACCTAGGAAACTGGTGTCTACCGGTATTACTCTGCCATCGACCACCAAAAGGAAGATCAACATTATTCATTTAAAGTTCAAGGGCACAAACAAGGTGACCAACAGTGTAGGTTGAAAGTATTTTCAAATGACAATGGACATTTTGAATGATTAAAATTTGATGCGCATATGGGCATACACTTTACGATACAATTATTTTGATTAGGTTTTACAATTGTTTCCTTGAACCTGTGGATTATAAGTTTCATACTAAAGTAGAGATGGTTTTTCTTGATGATTATGTGACTCAGAATGTAGTGATATGTGAGACACTTTGATATATGTATTTTTGATGAGAAATTTGATCTCTGATATAGATATATCAAAATAGTTTGACAGAGGGTTTGTGTGTGTAATGTAAGAGAAGCATGATAATTGGTAGAGACTTGCACTAGTGTTGAAGGGAGATGATTGGTATCTCATTGTATGTCATCCATTATGAAATACTTCATGAAGCTATAAATTTATATATCTTGTGCAAGAATGTATAAGGAAGGTATGTGAATCTAGGTGATCAAATTTTGTGATGAAGTTTGTGAATGCAGAGATGTGGGTGGAAATATGTGCTACAGACAGAGGAAATGAATGTAGAGGGTTGTGATCATTGGAGAGGTAAAAGATTTATTTCTCACAATATGATAATGAGTCATTTTAATGTTTGTTTTGTGTTGGCTTTATATAGTCTTTGAGTGCACTGATATGATGATACAAGGACATATATTTGTGTAAAGTGGCTATATGTATGCTGGAGAGATTGTGTGAAAGGAAAATGATGCATTTTGCAAAGAAGGGGTTTTTATATGAATATGAGTGTGTATTGGGTTTAGATGATGTTGTATAGATCATGATGCCATTGTAAATTGAATAGTACATTTGTTTTAGGAGGTTGATGGTTTGTTTGAACTATCACTCTTTGAATACTTTGTAAAAGAAAGGCGTTATTTATGTATGCATGCATATCCTAGAGAGGTGATTGAGTAAATTAGTTATAGAACTCATCTATAACCTATGATTTCAATGTAAACATAGTAGCACTCCATATATCTACTTGTTTTGTGTTTAGAGTTGGTGCTTCTAATTTGTGTTTGGAGTTGGTGCTCCTGATTTGTGTTTGGAGTTGGTGCTCCTGATTTGGGTGGAGTTGGTGCTCTTGATTTGGGTGGAGTTGATTCTCCTGATTTGGGTGGAGTTGGTGCTCTTGATTTGGGTGGAGTCGGTTCTCCTGATTTGGGTGGAGTTGGTTCTCCCAATTTGGGTGGAGTTGGTGCTCTTGAGTATTTGGAGTTGGTGCTCCTAAATCCATAAATGTAATCAGTGAGATTTTGGTCAGTGAGACCTAATGAAGATTTTGGTGAGGTTGGATAGTGTTTTTTCCCTGTTTACGGTCTTCAACTTTAAATCTAGTCTCATGGTTTCATTTGCATGATTCTATTGTTTTCTGTCTTTGGCATGTTGGCACTAATTACTTTTACAACTATTGGGTTAATGAATGAATTAGTTTTATTAGATCACTGATTCACCCCCCTCTCAGTGATCCATTTTATTCCATCAAGGAAATGTACAAATTCCCTCCTCTTAAAGTTATAGGTAAAAAAGAATAATAGTAACAAAAAATTAAACAAAAGAAACACATAAATACTAAGAAGACATAGTGAAAAATGAACAATTATGCTCAAATTTGGTTAATTTGTGTCATAATTGGTATTGCTAATCTATATCAATCTATTTTATAGTAAAATGAAATTGCACCAAACAAAGAAATAATTGAGAAAAGTGATATTAATTAGACAATAGTGGCATTCTTAGTCCCCTCTTTTCAAGTGGTAATGTAAACTTTGCTTTGACATATGCAAAAGTACATCTCCGCATTAAATATCGCTTTATTTTATGTTTTCATCATGTAGATGTCTTCTATATGTACAAAGATAAACTAAAAATATTTAATATTTAAGCATTTTTATTTTATATATAATATATAGTATCTAATATAATTGTATTTATTCTTGTTTAGTATATTTTATATAATGTAAATTATTTATAAATGAGATAGAGAGACATAGAGGACGATAGAGAAAGAGAGGGAGATAGAGATAATGAAAGAGAGAGGAGGAGAGAAAGAGAGGAAGAGGTAGAGGAAGAGAAAAGGGGAGAGATGTAGAGATAAAGGGATACACAAAGAGAGAGGAAAAGAGAAGTGGAGAGAGATAGAGAGAATGAAAGAGAGAGGAAGATAGAAAGACAGGTAGATGAAGAGAGAAGGGGAGAGACAAATAGATATATGAATATATAGAGAGAGAGAGAGACATATTTAATATTTATAATGTAATTGTATTCATTATTGTATAATATATTTTAAATAATATAAATTATTTAATATATTTTAAAAATCCTATTATATTAAATAAAATTATTTATTTAAATTAAATATTTATTTATAATTTAATCATATTTATTGTATATATAATATATAATATCCAATATCTAATATAGTTGTATTTTTTATTATATATAGCATATTTTATATGATGTAAATTATGTAAAAGTGTGATAGAGAGACATAGAGGAGGCTAGAGAAAGAAAGATATAGAAAGAGGGGGGAGAGAGGAAGTGAGATAAAGACATGGAGGAGGATAGAGATACAGAAAATGAAAGAGAGAAGAAGAGAGAAAGAGAGGTAAAGGAAGAGAGAAGGGGAGAGACAGAGAGATAAAGGGATACATAGAGAGAGAGGAATAGAGAAGTGGAGAGAGATAGAGAGAATGAAAGAGAAAAGAAGAGAGAAAGAGAGGTAGAGGAAGAGAGAAGGGGATAGACAAAGAGATATATGAATACACAAAGAGAGAGAGGGGGGAAGGAGATTGTATAGAGGAATAGAGAAAGAGATTAGTCATGCTAGCTAATTGGATGCATTTCATCATTTAGAATAAAAAATGAGTCAATATTGTTTGAATAAATGTTTTTCCTACACGCTAAAATTACTTAGAGGCTATCAATTACATTTTAAGACATTCTCAAAACAATAGAGACAACTAGACAAATACACAAAAAAAAAAGCATGGTCAACCATATAATGCAATGTGGTCTCCACCTTCCTGACACTTTCCAAAATGGCACTATTTAGAGAAGAATAATGATATCACTATACAATTAAAGTTTTAATAATGCTTTCCACTCTTTGACAATCATTGGGCTAAGAATCTACTCCAAAACATATGAATCCAAAGGAACTGTACAAATGCCCTCCTCTTAAAGTTAGAGACAAAAGAACAATAGTACCAAAAAATTAAACAAAAGAAACACAATAATACTAAGAAACCATAGTGAAAAACCAACAATTTTTTTGAAATTTGGTTAATTTGTGTTGTAATTGATACTATTAATATTTAGTATTTATAACTTAATTATATTTATTTAATATATAATATATAGTCTCTAATATAATTGTATTTATTCTTGTATAGTATATTTTTGAGTGATTGTGTTGTCAGTCTCTTATTGATTATTACTCATGCAATTACAATTGCTTGGCTTAAGATGAGCTCTAGGAGATTGTATTAGCTATAGCATTTAGTATTTTAAGATGGTTAGTATGTAATGTTAGCAGTTAAGCAATTGGTAATATTAAAATGTGTTTTTGAGGGAAAAATTTAAATGATCGATATTCTTTGCATCCTTCTATGCTTGATGTGGTTACTAACACCAAGCATCATGTTTCTTTTATTGATATAATCTGCATACTTTATAACACCACCATGGAGAACTCACTACAACTTCAAATGGATTTTACTGCATTAAAATATGAAAATATCTCTACTTTAAGTAATATTCTACAACATCATACTAATGTTTCATCCTTCAATACGCATGCAATTGATACTACTCTAAATACTATAATATGAGAGAACACCTATGTTATTGATGAAAACCTAAATTCTATAAACCTTATATTACTCCTATTCATACGAGGAACATTTACTGTAAATACTATATATTTTAAATGTAAATTAAAAATGCTTATTATACATTGTGAAAAACAAAACACCATTGTCATTGTCTCATCTTGCAATATAAATATGAATTTTTATTTCTATATTTTATTCCACAATTTATTGCTTCTATTACTAATAGCCTATCCCCAAATCTATTGCACAAAAACTCCATACAACTGCTAGTTATATAAAACATAGTGTCAATGGCGACATTTGTAATCAGGCTACACTATCTTTAACAATGGAGTTATCCTTCCACAATGATTGATTTGGCAGGACGGGAAGTCTATTGAGCATTTAAACATTAAAAAAAAAAAAAATCATGGATAGGCATTAACTCCAGAAGGAGTCAAGCTCCGTACAACACCAGTCTTCAAATCGATGGTCCCCTCCTTATGGCAAGAACAAGATGACCATCAAAACAATCTCAACCACTCATGTCAAACAATAGGAACATTGTAGGATGCTTGCGATGCAAGTTAGATTGGTCTTTTGGCAGATTTATGTGGCAAAAAATCTATACTTTTGCGTCCCTCGGTCAAATAGCCAATAGCGCTGGGAGCACTCAACCCGGCTAACTGAACATGCAGAGCAAAGGCCAAGAAGGAATTGGACATTGTGCTATGGTGTGAGTGGTGATGGCATAGGAGTGTTTTTATTTTTGAAAATAAATTATCTTAAATGTTATTGATTAAGGCATGTAGTTCCACATTCCCTTTCATGCTCCATTTGGTCTTCTTCTAAATACTCAACAAATTATCTTCTCTATTACTCTAGCTCTTTTTTTTTAATATATTCTCTGCTCCTTATCATTTTCACTTGATGACATTGGAAAGTGAAATTAGCCATGCATTGAGGAATTTGTGGGCATTGCACTAGTAGGCTGACATGAATGCTCTCTATGATGTCATCAATGGTAGAGGCAATGTCAGAGTTAACAAAAGGTGCTTCAGAATTGTGATGGGCTTCCATAGCCAACAAAATGTTGATTAACTAGATTCAATAAAATTCTATGCTTGGAAATATCTACTCTATGCCACATGAATAAATTTCAAGTAAGATCTTGACATTGTATTGAACATAGAATTTGGCGCAGAAAGGGTTTCATGAATTTCTTTTATTGATGATTATGGTATTTGTGGCCATAAGTTTTCCATTGGAATGTTTTATTTCTACATTAGGGCATAAAATCTTTCTCTCCTTTCAAGCATTAATGTAACCTAATGGTCTTGCTTGGTCTTCTACATAATGTCTAGTTTTATTGATTGCGGGTCAAATACATTGTAAGAATATATCTTGTGTTGAGCCACAAAAATTGTAGGAAGAGGTTGGAGAAAAGCCCAAAATTGTATGTGAATTACCTATTGAAATTGCTAGTGTCACGGAGTTAGAGTTTGATTGGACCTTGCCGCCTATTGACCTTGAGAACCCTCTTATTTCTTTGGATTGTTTTATTTTTTTAATTAGATTTGAGTTACCCATGTATATGATCACACAAAAGGGGTTTATAAGTGAAGGTATTAAAGATTACAATCAAAATATAGAACAAACGGGCTGCTAGGGGTGCAATATTTGGGTTAATATTTTGGTCTGTTGTCGTTTTAAATATGGATCTAATAGAATAAGCCATGAATTGGGTGATGACTGCTTGTGGCTCTGGAGTACTAGGGTTTTTTTTGCCTTACTGTGGTTCAGCCATGGCAAGAGATTTCTTTTACTGTAGCATGTTCAATTTTGATGGAAGAAGATTCAATATGCTCTGACACCACTTGATACAGAATGAAGAAGCCTCTACTGAATCTTTCTCCATCAAGTCATATTAGAGAATGGAGGTTGAGTTAGAGAAGTAGCCTAAGTCCTAATCATAGTTTTTAATGGTTGTGGGAAATATCCTTTTGATCATGGAAATATAGATGGCTCTTCTTAGGACTTAAGCTTTCTATTTTGAATCATTGGAGTTGTAGAATGCTAGTAATTGGAGTAAAACCTAAGGTCCCTCAAATAATTATAGCTGGGGTCAGGAAATATATCCAGATATGTAAACGGTCAAAGCATTTTCACTTAAAAAACATTCTAGTTCCATTTCAAGCCTTAGAAGAAGACTTCATTGTTGACATATGTTCAAGGTTGTGGGTTTCAAATACTAAACTAATATCATTCATGGGGCAGGGTGTTTCTTGTCACAGTAGGAAGAACTTATAGTTTTTTGGTTCTTCTTTCCCAGAAGTCTATCAAATTTTATTACAACTTACATGAGCAAAAGCTCATGGTCTCTAGTTCTCACTTATTAGCTGGTGAACATCTTTGTTTAGTTGAGAAAATATGGAAGTGATAGTCTGGTTTCTATGTAGGTAGAAACCCATTGCATATATTTTTAATTTTTCAAAATTTGAAGAGGCTCAGTATCTTTCAGCTTTGTTACATGACAGTTTTGCATAACATTTATTGTTGTACAAATTACAATAATAATAGTAGTACTGATTTGAAAGTTTAAGAGGCTTTTGAATGGCTTCAAAAAATTTTCCATGCAGGTATTGTCACAACACACTTTTACAATTTGATTTGAATACTATGTCTAGTTGTATGAATTTTAATTAGTTTCAAGCAACACACATAAAAACTAAATTTAATAATAAAAATATAGTCCCATTTAAAAGAACAAAATAATAAACAATTTTAAATGAATAAAAGAGGTGAGGTACACTTCTATAAAGAGCAATAAATGAGGAACTTTCCTCCCTCATTCTCAAGTCAAGACTCAAATTTATGAAATGAGATTTTTCTCCTAAAATTTATGACTATTGGAAAATTGGAGAGTCCTTTTCCATAAGAATTGAATGCAATTGGAAAAGGGAGAGAGGGCAATTAATTGGAAGACTTGACTCAAGACTTAGAGTTTCCTCCATAGGGGTCAAGTTTTTCTATAAATTGAATGGATTTTTGAAGAAGACACACTCATATCTAGTTTAGGAGTGTTGGAGAAATCTGTAAGAGTTCTCCTCTTCATCATTTTGCTTTGTTTCTCTTGAAAGTCTAGTTCTTGAATTTTATTAATAAATTTATTCAATTATATGTGATGAATTATCTTAGGAATTTGAATTCATTTGTGCATTAGGTTTGTTTAATAGTAAAATTTGTATGTAGCATTTAATAAAAATCCACCTACAATTATGTTTTGATGAATGTCCATACTCTGTCCCAATTTGTACAATCCTACAGTCAATATTTTGAGGCATTCTAACAATTAACATTCCCTATCTCAGCATCCATGTTTTGCATTCCATCAGCCAACCTCTCTTTGAGGGATTTTGGACTTCCACTTTCAGTGTACATGTCTATCAGAGTATTTCCAACTAGAATATCTGACAAAAATTCCCCTTTCGCCATGTTAGATGGTAGTCCATACCCTATTTTAAAGCCCATGCAGGTACAGGTAGGGACGACATTAGCCAAGATAGTGGAATTTGGCTTTACACCTGTCAGCTTCATTTGTTTGAAAGTTTCTAAGCTCTTTTCAACAAATCCAGTTTGTGTGATCTTGCAATCATTGCATTTCATGTTACCACATTTCTTTATGCATTTTGTCAAATAGGTCACTCACCTTATATGTACGTCTATCCCTTATGGTTTGATGGATGTCCATTTCCTATTCCAAGTCTCCGGTCTGAGCATAGCTACGGAGGATGCTGGCAAAGGTTGAGGAGTCTGGGTATACACTCGCCAATTACATTTGCTTAAAAGTTTCTAAGGCCTTTTCAACAAACCCATTTTGAGCATACCCTACTATCCTACCATTCCGTGAGATCACATTTCTCTGAGTCATTTTGTCAAACAGTTCGTGTGCCTAGTATGCATTCCCTCATTTTTCATGCATGACTGCCAGGCAGGGGGGACGTAGGCAAAAGTTGTGAATCTCAGTTTACACCTACCAATTGCATTTGCTTGAAAGTTTCTAAAATCCTTTTTCCACAAATCCATTTTGTCCAACAGTTCTCATGCATTGTCTATGCTTGCACATTTTGCATACATGTCTACCGTGGCACTTACAACTGCAACACTAACAAAATTCCTCCTTCCCTTATACTTGATGGTTGTCCAAGACAGTTCCAAAGCTCTTATTATCTTTACAATCTTTTGGTGTTTTAGAACTCTTTTTATGCAATCATGGTTTTCCATGAGGCCTTTATGGTAGCTAGAGTTTATAGAGATATTTGTAAATGTTTCTTTGTATGGACTAGTTTGTGTGCACACTAGAGTATTGGTTGAAGAGTCGAATTTGACACCTACCAGTTGCTTTTTCTTAAAATTTTCTCAAAACTATGCATTAAACCCATTGGGTTTATATCTTTGTAAATTTTTCATTTTCCCTATCACTGGATTCTATCACTGAAGTATAGGAGTATTGGTATGATAAAAACTAAGTTTATAGTATGTGTAAGGGCAACTTAAGCATATAGATGGCACCTTATCTAGATTTCTACTAGAAACACCTTATACCTCCTCATCTCATGCTTTTTCCTTTTCTAGACGAAGAAAACTTTCCTAGGAATATTTATTTCTTCCTCTGTCTGATTTGCGGCATGATTTGTTTTTATTTATGGTGAACTCATTTGGGAGTATGCTCTCACCTTCCAAGCTCATTTCTCCAACCTTGCATAGATCTCCTCTTCCTACTGATGTGATCTACAGACACCAAGAAAATTCATCCATAATCATGACATTCCATGAGAATTTATTCTTTAAGATAGTTTGTCATATAGTTCAAGCCCCTTGTGTAGGTTTTAACATTCCACATTCATGACTAATAAGGCATTTGCAACAACAATGCCTAGTGAAATCCCTCTATCCTTAATAGATAGGGTTTTCTTATGGAAAAATGAATGAGTGTTTCAGAGATCAAATTTTCTTTTAATATCTAATATTAGATGTATATACCATACTCAGATATGCTATTAATAATTTGTAACAACTACTATAATTATCTTGTAAGGTAGGAGGTCTATGTTATTAATCTTTGAGTTTTTAAGATCTCCTCTAATGGATTATGGTTGGAAGAGTCATAATATAACTTTTGAGCTTTTGTCTTTTACCTTTTAATAAAAAATTAATCAATCTCTTTCTTATAGTCATACTTCAAATAGTATCTTGTTAAAAATTCCCATTTTGAATAAGTATATTTATATTAGATAAATTATCTTAAAGATTGTTCTCTAAAAATATGGACGATGGGCTATAATAAATGATAGTTGTTAAGTGTAAAATTTTTATCTTTCTAGAAACTTACAAAGGATTTGGGGAGGTGAAAAGAAATTTATTATTGTCAAGACCTTCTGATTAGTTATCCTTTTTGTGTCCCTGTATGATGCTATTATTTTACTTCCAAGTAAACATAAGGTTGATATAGTACTAAAATCATTACAAAGATAATATAGGAAATATATCCTTATTTCATTCTTAATATTTACTAAATAATAAATTTCCTTTACAAATAACTATATTATTGATATATTATTAATCTTATTAAGGTCATATATAATTATTCATGAAAGGATTTATTGCTTCACGAGGTTTTTAATTGGACTTAGAGGGTAAATAATCAATCTTGCATAATTGTTTAGTGGGTCGTGAACTCATATTTAAATAATATTGTTTATAAATTCAATAATCACGTGTACATTATAATTATTGAATTTGAAAATTAACCCTCTTGACCATATGACTAATTAAAATATTATCGACTATTATGAATGTGTATCTAGGTTATTAGAAAGATAATATGAGATATGTTTTGGAAAATTGAATACCATTAAAAAATCATCTTAGATAAGAATACACTAAATTTACTTAAATCAACATCAAAAGTTTACTAGGGAAAATGAATAATTAATGGAGTAACTGAACTACCATTCTAGATAGATGAATTATGAATGTAATCTGAAGTTTTTAAAATTGGATGTTAATTGGAAAGTTAGAGCAACTAATTATCCATTTAGGGTAACAAGAATTGTTGATAATCAAGTTATATTCACAAGTGTATTAACAAAGGAAACTATTACATAAATCCATTTACAGAGTTAAAGAAAACCTCTTGTTGAGATATTTGTCATTTTCTACAACTTTTATGAAGCCCTTAATTGGTTTCAAAGTTATAGTAATATAAATTATGATCATGGTTGAAATCATGAATCAAATTGAGAAGTTCTTTAAAATGGTCATTAATTTTGAAAGGCATAAAACCTTAGAACAACTAATTTTCATTTCTTATGTATTTGGAATCATTGTTATCTTTGATCAAGTATATTCAAAAGTTTATAAATGGAAATTAATCTGTTTGGTTGAAGTATAAATCTATTTTTCAGGTGAACCTCTTGTTGAGACATCTATCTTATTTCACAAACTTTTATTAATCCTTACTAGTTTTAAAGTGAAGGTGAGCTTATAATGGTCATGTAAGAAATTTTTTTAATTCTTCACTCTTTGAATAAAGACTACTGATGTATGACAAAATAGATTTTCAATATTCCTTGTTTTTCAAAAACTGAATCTTTTTATGTTACGAATTGATAAAATTGATTAAATATTTTCTAAAAAAAATGATCATGCATCTTTATTATATCCTACTTGCATTATGTTCCTTTATCAATTTTCTTATCTAGTGATTATGCAAATTTTTTTCTTCTACTAGATAGGTAAACCTTCTAAAGAAACATCCAAACTCAAACAAATCGTAGTGTTTAGTATTTACGGTACCTCTGTGTCATGTTTACAGGTAATGCCATCATGTTGAAGGAAGTACCTCGTTCCTAACATAGCTACAACAATGACATTTGGGAACCTTCCCTCTAAATCGTCAGGGAGTAATAAGGGACATGTCAAAGTTAAATCCACAAGAAGGGAAAATCTCCTCAGATACCTCATTAAAAAAATTAACTAAAAAGAAAGGACGAGGCTATCAAAAATAGTTGTAGGATGATTACCACGATAGAAAAGACATTTTAACTATCAATGGGAAACCTTGTCAGACAAATATGCATACTAGGTAAACTATTTACACATGAAAATTTAAATGTTAAACACTCCCGGGAGGTGTGTTTGTAAACTAGTTTCTTAGGAATTTCATCACTGTATCACTCTAGTGGTTTGCAGTTGGCAAACAGCTATGTACCCACTCATAGTTACATCAAACATAGTGCAAGACAGAACTACATGTTCGCATTCCCATGTCGATCACATCCAGAGAGGGCCTTGATCCTATGGATGCAGTGTATGTAGGCAGTTTGGATGGCGAAGGATGCCACCAGTACTCAGGTCCCTCAGATATAGGATACTCTTTTATAATCAACTTCATAATCTCAATCCTTAGTTTAAAGGTTTAGCCAGGTAACTAAAGAAGTCTCCTAGTACTCAGAAGAATCCCCAGGGTGGATTACTTGTACCTAGCTTTGCCGAAAACTGTGTGTACAAGTCAATGTTATGTATCCCTAGTTGACATCCTTAGCATAGTGTTTTTGGCAGACTGTGGTCTCTAGGAAGTGACTCATGAACCCGTATTGGTATCGAAGGAGTCAGAAGTCTCTGGCTAGAGCATAATGATTCCTATCCTATTTAGTCCATTTGGCTATCATGATTACTTATCCCAGTTTGGATAAAGTCTTGGTTTGTTTGACCTGCCAGGCCTTTTGGCCACCATTTGTTCTACCCTGTATCGAGTAGCGATAAGGTCCATTAGACCTAGTTCCATATGAACTTGTTTTCCCAAAGGATAGAAGAGCCTGGTTTGGCTTAAGAATGTTCCATTTGAACATATGGCCGGTATCACATATTAACTTGTTAATAAGGATTTTTTTTGAAAATTCAAGTTTGGACCAAGCGGATCCTTACATGTGGTATCAGAGAAAGGTTCAAACACTCAGCCTAGAGGCCTACTAACTTAAAAATGATAATAATTTGTAATTTAGAAAAGAATTCTAATAAATTTAATTACAATCAATTTTCATGTTGTAAAACAAAAATTGTAGCAAGTGGTAAATCACCTGTCTCCTTGTTTTCAGAATTAAAATGGTGAAAACCTGAAATTTGCAAGAACTACATGGAGAGGAACCAGACAACCAAGAACCAGTTGAAAACCTACCTAAGAATCTAAATTCCAATATAGAAGCAATTATTAACTTGTTGACAGAGTGGAGAGAAAAATTAGAAAATCTTGAACAAACTGTACAAGACTTGAAGGCTAAACAGGGGATAGTAGAAAACATTTTGGAACCTCAAGATGAACATCAAAATGATGAAGTACCCATAAGTAAAACAACTAATGAGCCAAATATTTGTAGGTCTCAACAGGAAACCACCATCTTAGATATCTCACAAGATCTTAAGAAAATAACTCCTCCAAAATTTAACGGTAAACATGTGGGAGATACTACGAAAGGATGGCTCATTGAGATGGAAAAATATTTTGAGTTAAGGAACTATTCAGAGAATATAAAAGCAACCTGTGGAGCTTATGAACTGGAGGGAGAATCTACCAATTGGTGGATAAACATAAAGGAACAATATTTCTATTCAAAGGAAAACCTAACTTGGAGGCTGTTTGTGAGCCACTTCCATGAGAGATGGCTTACACAACTATTTTATGATGAAAAGATGACCAAGTTTCTAAATCTCAAATAAGGAAATCTCAGTCCAATAGTATTGGGATAGATTTGCAAAGCTATTGAAATATGTTCCTATCTATTAGAAGGATGAAAGTTCTCAGGCAAGGAAGTTTCTTTTGGGATTGAATACTGATATTGGGGCAGAATTGGATATGTTTTCCCCTTAGAGCATGAATCAAGTCTTGGAGAAGGCACTCAAATAGGAAAAGAAATTACACACACTATCACTGGCAAAGAAAAACTTCTGGGACAAGCAATTTTCCTTCAAAAGGACACTAGACAATAGGGGCAACAAAGGAGCTCAGAAGAACAAGAGGAGAGACTGAGATAGAATGAAAGCCATTGGTAATCAAAATCACAAGAACAATTACAATGGTAATGTTAGAGGGAATGATTGGAATGCCCCACCTCAAAGTTCTAATGGACGGTCCCCTGGTGGATGTTTTATGTGTGGAAGCAATCATTATGCAATGGATTGTTCAAAAAAGAACGGGTCCAATGAGCCATAGCAACCTCAGCAACATCAAATACATGCTGCCTTTGGGAATCAACAAACGCTCCATCCAAATGTACCTATGGAAACAAAAGGTATACTTTTTGGTAAATCCATAAGTATTTTGATAGATATTGGTTCCTTTGAGAATTTTATTTCCTCAGAATTGGTAAGAAAAATGTCTTTGCAAACTAAGAATATGGAATCATCATGGATGGTTCAGTATGGTGGCAAGGCTACATGGAGAGTGAACAAGTACATAAGAGGAGCCCCCATTAAGTTTCCTAAACTAGAAACCAAAGTCAACTTATATGTTGCACCCCTGGGAGTCTACAATGTCATAATCAGAATAAGCTGGCTAATGAGTCATAAGGCTAGCATAGATTGCTATAACAAGGTGGTGGAGTGTGTAGATGATAAGGGGTGTAGAGTTAGGATCCAAGGGATTTACAAACCTATATCAATGGGGACCATTTCTACTATGCAACTAAAGAAGGCAAGGTGGAAACAAGGAAATCAGATATTCTTAGCATCTTTAGATGAGAAGGGACAAGAGAAAGAAGCCCCTACCTTTGAGATAGTCCATTCCTTTGGGACTACAAAGATGTGTTTCCTAATGATCTACCTGGATTACCTCCCAAAAGGGAATTCAATTTTTCAATCGATATTCTTCTCGAAACCGTACCTATATCAAAAGTCCCATATAGGATTAACACCACAAAATTCCAAGAGTTGAAAATATAGTTGCAAGAATTTCTAGAGTAGGGGTTGATAAGGGCTAGTGTATCACCTCTAGGAGCACTAGTCATATTTGTAAAGAAGAAGGATGGGACACTAAGGTTGTATATTAACTACAAAATGTTAAATAAGGCCACTGTGAGGAATAGATATCCCTTGCCTCGTATTGATGATCTATTTGACAACATGAGGGGAGCTTCAGTATTCTCCAAAATTAACCTTCACTCAGGCTATCATCAATTAAGGGTAAAAGAAGAGGACATACCAAAAACAACATTTAGGGCTAGGTATGGCCACTATGAATTTACTGTAGTTCCATTCGGGCTAACAAATGTACTGGCTGCCTTTATGAATCTAATGAACAGTGTGTTCCATCATTTTTTGGGTAAGTTTGTGATTGTGTTTCTGGATGACATCTTAATATATTCCAAGGATGAAGAGGAACACTTAACCCATCTATAGGTAGTTTTACAAAGGCTACGTAAGCATAAGTTGTTTGGGAAGTTATCCAAATGCTCCTTCTTCGAAAGTAGGGTCCACTATTTAGGGCATATCATTTTAGCTGAGGGTCTAGCAGTAGATCCTGATAAAGTAAAAGCCATCACTAAATGGCCTATACCTACAAATGTGAACGAAGTAAGAAGTTTTATGGGATTGGCAGGGCACTACAGGAGGTTTGTGAAAGACTTTTCAGGGATAGCCAATCCAATCACATATTTGTAATAGAAGAATAAAAAGTTCATTTGGATTGAGCAGTGTAATAAGGCATTTCAAGTATTGAAAGAAAGGCTAACGTCACCTTCACTTTTAAAGGTGCCTAACCCTAATGGTAACTTCATAGTCTTAAGAGTTGCATCCATAGAAGGGCTAGGAGGAGTTCTTTTCCAAGAGGAAGGAGTAGTGGCTTATGAATCATAGAAACTAAAAATCCATGAAGTCAATTACGCTCCCCATGACCTTGAACTTGCAGCCATAGTTCATGCCTTGCAAAAATGGAGACATTTCTTGTTGGGAAAACTATTTAAGCTTAAAATAGACCATCAAGGACTAAAATATATCTTCACTCAACCTAGTTTGAATGCAAGATAGAGAAGGTGGTTAGAGTTCCTAAGTGACTATGATTTTGAGATTGAGTATATCAAGGGGAAAGAAAATATGGTGGCCGATGCTCTCAACAAAAGGAGACACATAATGACCATATCCAACTTGCATATAGACCTAAAACAACAATTATTCTCTAAGCAGAAACATGACCCATGGTACACTCAGGTTAAGGCATCTCTAGCTAATACCTCTACGGAACCTAAGTATTTGGATTATTCTTTTGATTATGATGGTCTAATGAGGTACCACGGAAGAATATATGTTCTTGATAATGTGGAACTAAGGGGTATGATCCTAACAGAGGCACATAAGGCTCCATATTTGGGACATCCTAGGGTGAATAAGATGTATACAGATCTCAAAAGATTACATTTCTAGCCAGGAATGAAGAAGGATGTGGTAGACACAGTGGCTAGATGCCTAGAATGACTTAGGGTTAAGGCAAAACATGTACATCTGGCAAGACTTCTTTATCCACATGATGTATCTTTCTCTAAATGGCAAGTCATAAGTATAGATTTTGTCCAAGGGCTACCAATGACATCTCATAGGCATAATTGTATTTTGGTGGTAGTGGATAAACTCACTAAGGTAGCCCACTTCATACCATGGAACCTAATAGATAATGTACCTGCAGTAGTGAAAAGGATAATAAAGGAAATTTTTAGGTTACATGGAATTCCTGAGAAAATCATGTCTGATAAAGATGCAAGGTTCACTTCTAGATTTTGGACCACATTGCAGGATGCCTTAGGAACACAGTTGAACTTCAGCATAGCCTGTCATCCTAAGATGGATGGCCAAACATAAATAACCAACCAAATTCTGGAAGACCTCCTTCGCATGTATTGCATGGATCAACAGACTAAATGAGAGGAATATTTGCCATTAGTTGAGTTTACCTATAGCAACTACTTCCAAGAAGCTATAGCTATGGTGCCCTTTGAATCTCTCTATAGGAGACCTTGTTGAATACCCTTGAGTTGGGATAAACTAGAGGATAGGATCCTGGTTGGCCCTAAAATGTTGAAAGATATCGATAACCAAGTGCAACTTATTCGACGAAGGTTGAAGGAAGCCTTAGATCGCCAGAAAAGTTATGCAGATAAGAATACGAAACCCAAAGGATTTCAAGTTGGTGAGAAGGTGTTCCTTAGAGTTTGACCTCATAAAAGTTCCATCTCTGTTGGAAGGAAGTCAAAGTCGGCTCCTCGCTTTGTTGGGCCTTTTGAAGTACTTGAGGAAATCAATCCTGTATCTTACTGCTTGGCCTTACCTCCAGCACTGAGTCGAATTCATGATGTGTTCCATATGTCCTTGTTAAAAAGGTATATACCTGACCCTAAGCATATTCTTAATTGGAATGCCCTACAAGTGGAAGAACCTAGTACAATAACAATAGAGCCATGTAGAATTATCGAGAAGCACCAGTTCTAGCTCTACAATAGGATAGTGGACCAATTTAAGGTCTAGTGGGACTAGTACTCACTTGAGAATGCTACATGGGAAGACATAGTGGAAATGTAACAAATCTATCCGCATTTATTTTGAAAACTCTAGATAATTTATAAACTTGTCAAACTTTAAATTTTTCTTAGAAACAATGATGTTTAGATGATACAGACAATTATACTTAGATGATAATCTATGATAAACTACTTTGTTGAAGGATGGACTTTAAAAGTAGGTAAGTATATTGATGGTAAATGATGCTTATTTCTATGGACTTATGTGTATATGTTTTGACCTTATTTCTAACATGCATCGAGACGATGCATAAATTTAGGGGAGAAGGATGTCACAACCCACTTTTACAATTTGATTTGAATACTATGTCTAATTGTATGAATTTTAATTAGTTTCAAGCAACACACATAAAAACTAAATTAAATAATAAAAATATGGTCCCATTTAAAAGAAAAAAATAACAAACAATTTTAAATGAATAAAAGAGGTGAGGTACACTTCTAGAAAGAGAAATAAATGAGGAACTTTCCCCCCTCATTCTCAAGTCAAGACTCAAATTTATGAAATGATATTTTTCTCCTAAAATTTATGACTATTGGAAAATTGGAGTCTTTTTCCACAAGAATTCAATGGCAAATTGGAAAACAGAGAGAGCGCAATTAATTGGAAGACTTGACTCAAGACTTAGAGTTTCCTCCTTATGGGTCAAGTTTTTCTATAAATTGCATGGATTTTTGAAGAAGACACACTCATCTCTGGTTTGGGAGTGTTAAAGAAATTTCTAAGAGTTCCCCTCTTCATCATTTTGCTTTGTTTCTCTTGAAAGTCTAGTTTTTGAATTTTGTTAATAAATTTATTCAATTCTATTTGATGAATTATCTTAGGAATTTGAATTCATTTGTGTATGAGGTTTGTTTAATAGTAAAATTTGTATGTAGCATTTAATAAAAATCCACCTGTAATTATGTTTTGATGAATGTCCATACTTTATCCCAATTTGTGCAATCCTACAATCAATATTTTGAGGCATTCTAACAATTAACATGTCCTATCTGAGAATCCACATTTTGCATTGCATCAACCAACCTCTCTTTAAGGGATTTTGTTGACAAATCACATGCCCCGTTTGGACATCCACTTTCGGCGTACATGTCTATCAGAGGATTTCCAACTAGAATATCTGACAAAAATTCCCCTTTCGCCACGGTGGACAGTAGTCCATACCTTGTTGTAAAGCCCATGTAGGCACAGGAAGGGAGGATGTTAGCCAGGATAGTGGAATTTGGCTTTACACCTATTAGCTTCATTTGTTTGAAATTTTCTAATCCCTTTTCAACAAATCTAGTTTGTGCAATCCTGCAATCATTACATTTCATGTTATCACATTTCTTTAGGCATTTTTTCAAATAGCTCACTCACCTTATATGTGTGTCTATCCCTTATGGTTTGATGGATGTCCATTCCCTATTCCAAGGCCTAGGTTTGAGAATAGCTATGGAAGATGGTGGCAAAGGTTGAGGAGTCTAGCTTTACACTCACTAGTTGCATTTGCTTAAAAGTTTCTAAGGGCTTTCCAACAAACCTATTTTCAGTGTACCCTACTATCCTACCATTCCGTGAGATCACATTTCTTTGAGTCATTTTTTCAAATAGTTTGTGTGCCTAGTCTGCACTCCCTCATTTTGCACGCATGACTGCCAAGTAGGGGGGGACACAGGCAAAAGTTATGAATCTAGCTTTACACCTGCCAATTGCATTTGTTCAAATTTTGTAAAAGACTTTTTCCACAAATCCATTATGTCCAACAGTTCTCGTGTATTGTCTATACTTCCACATTTTGCATACATGTTAACCGGGGCACTTACAACTGCAAAATTGACAAAATTCCTCCTTCCCTTATGCTTGATGGTTGTCCATGTCTGTTCCAAAGCTCTTATTATCTTTGTGATATTTTGGTGTTTTAGAACTCTTTTTACGCAATCATGGTTTTCCATGAGGCCTTTATGGTAGCTAGAGTTTATAGAGATATTTGTAAATGTTTCTTTGTATGGACTAGTTTGTGTGCACACTAGAGTCTTGGTTGAAGAGTCAGGTTTGACACCTACCAGTTGCTTTTTCTTAAAATTTTCTCAAAACTATTCATTAAACCCATTGTGTTTATATCTTTGTAAATTTTTCATTTTCCCTATCGCCGGATTCTATCAATGAAGTATAGAAGTATTGGTATGATAAAAACTAAGTTTATAGAATGTGTAAGGGCAACATAAGCATATAGATGGCACCTTAGCTAGAATTCTACTGGAAACACCTTATTCCTCCTCAACTCATGCTTTTTCCTTTTCTAGATGAAGCAAACTTTCCTAGGAATATTTATTTCTTCCTCTATCTAATTTGTAGCATGATTTGTTTTTATTTATGGTGCACTCATTTGGAAGTATGCCTTCACCTCCCAAGCTGATTTCAACAACCTTGCATAGATCTCCTCTACCTATCGATGTGATCTACAGACACCAAGAAAATCCATCCACAATCATGACATTCCATGAGACTTTATATCTTTAAGATAGTTTGTCATACAGTTCAAGCCCCTTATGTAGTTTTTAACATTCCACATCCATGACTAACAAGGCATTTACAACAACAATGCCTAGTGAAATCCCTTTATCCTTAATAGATAGGGTTTTCTTATGGAAAAATGAATGAGTGTTTTAGAGATCGAATTTTCTTTTAATATATAATATTAGATGTCTATACCATACTTAGATATGCTATTAATAATTTATAACAACTATTGTAATTATGTTGTAAGGTAGGAGATGTATTTTATTAATCTTTGAGTTTTTAAGATCTCCTCTAATGGATTATGGTTGGGAGAGTCATAATATAAATTTTGAGCTTTTAGCTTTTACCTTATAATAAAACATTAATCAATCTCTTTATTATAGTCATACTTCAAATAGTAACTTGTTAAAAATTCCCATTTTGAATAAGTATATTTACATTGGATAAATTATCTTAAAGATTGTTCTCTAAAACTATGGACGATGGGCTATAATAAATGATAGTTGTTAAATGTAAAAATTTTATCATTTCTAGAAACCTAGAAAGGATTTGGGGAGGTGAAAATAAATTTATTATTGTCAAGACTTTGTGATTAGTTATCCTTTTTGTGTCCCTGTATGATGCTATTATTTTACTTCCAAGTAAACATAAGGTTGATATAGTAGTAAAATCATTAGAAAGATCATATAGGAAATATATTTTCCCTTATTTCATTCTTAATATTTACTAAATAGTAAATTTCCTTTACAAATAACTATATTATTGATATATTATTAATCTTGTTAAGATCATATATAATTATTCATGAAAGGATTTATTGCTTCATGAGGTTTTTAATTGGACTTAGAGGGTAAATAATCAATCTTGCATAATTGTTTAGTGGGTTATGAACTCATATTCAAATAATATTGCTTATAAAATCAATAATAACGTGGTGTATATTATAATTATTGAATTTAAAAATTAACCCTCTTGACCATATGACCTAATTAAACAAATATTGACTATTATGAATGAGTATCTAGGTTATTAGAAAGACAATATGAGATATGTTTTGGAAAATTGAATACCATTAAAAAACCATCATCTTAGATAAGAATACACTAAATTTACTTAAATAAACATTCAAAGTTTACTAGGGAAAATGAATAATTAATGGAGTAACTGAACTACCATTCCAGATAGATGAATTATGAATGTAATCCAAAGTTTTTAAAATTGGGTGTTAATTGGAAAGTTAGAGCAACTAATTATCAGTTTAGGGTAACAAGAATTGTTGATAATCAAGTTATATTCACAAGTTTATTAACAAAGTAAACTATTACATAAATCCATTTAGAGAGTTTAAGAAAACCTCTTGTTGAGATATCTGTCATATTCGACAACTTTTATTAAGCCCTTAATTGGTTTCAAAGTTATAGTAATATAAATTATGATCATGGTTGAAATCATGAATGGAATCGAGAAGTTCTTTAAAATAGTCGTTAATTTGGAAAGGCATAAAAACTTAGAATAACTAATTATCATTTATTATGTATGAGGAATCATTGTTATCCTTGATCAAGTATATTCAAAAGTTTATTAATGGAAATTAATTCATTTGGTTGAAGTATAAATCTATTTTTCAAGTGAACCTCTTGTTGAGACATCTATCTTATTTCACAAACTTTTATTAATCCTTACTAGTTTTAATGTGAAGGTGAGCTTATAATGGTCATGTAAGAAAATGTTTCAATTCTTCACTCTTGGAATAAAGACTATTGATGTATGACAAAATAGATTTTCAATATTCCTTGTTTTTTCCAAAACTGAATCTTTTTTATGTTACAAATTGATAAAATTGATGAAATATTTTCTAAGAAAAATGATCATGCATATTTATTATATCTTACTTGCATTATGTTCCTTTATCAATTTTCTTATTTAGTGATTATCCAAGTTTTTCTCTTCTACTAGATAGGTAAACCTTATAAAGAAACGTCCAAACTCAAACAAATCACAGTGTTCATTATTTACAGTACCTCTGTGTCACATTTATAGGTAATGTTGTCATGTTGAACCAAGTACCTTGCACCTAACATAGCTGCAACAATGACATCTAGGCACTGTCCCTCTAAATCTTCAGGGAGTAATAAGGGACATGTTGAAGTTAAATCTGTGGGAAGGGAAAATCTCCTTGGATACCTCATTAAAAAAAATTAACTAAAAAGAAAGAACAAGGCTATCGAAAATAGTTGTAGGAAAATAGTTGTAGGATGATTACCATGATAGAAAACCCCTTTTAACTATCAGTGGGAAACCTCGTCGGACAAATATATGTACTAGGTAAACTATTCACACATGAAAACTTAAATGTCAAACACTCCTGGTAGGTGTGTTTGCAAAATAGTTTCTTAGGAATTTTGTCACTATATCACTCGAGTGGGTGGCATTTGGTAAAGAACTGTGTACCCACTCACATTTACATCAAACACAGTGCAAGATAGAACTACATGTTCACATTACCCTTGTCGATCGCATCCGGAAAGGGCCTTGATCCTGTGGATACAGGGTATGTAGGTAGTCTGGATGGTGAAGGATGCCCCCAGTACTCAGGTCCCTCAAATATAGGATACTCTTTTATAATCAACTACGTAATCTAGATCCCTAGTTTAAAGGTTTTGCTAGGTAACTAAAGAAGTCTCCTAGTACTCAGAAGAAACCCTGAGGTAGATTGCTTGTACCCAACTTTGCCAAAAACTGAGATGTGTACAAGTCAATGTTATGTATCCCTAGTTGACATCCTCAGCACAGTGCTTGGGTAGACTGCAGTCTCCAAGAAGTGACTCATGAACTCGTATTGGTCCCAAAGGAGTTAGAAGTCTTTGGCCAGAGCATAATGATTCCTGTCCTATTTAGCTCGTTTGGCTGTCATGATTTCTTATCCTAGTTTAGACAGAGTTTTGGTCCGTTTGACCCACTAGGCCTTTTGGCCACCATTTGTTCTACCCCGTATTGGGTAGTGATAAGGTATGTTAGAGCCGATTCTGTATGAACCTATTTGCCCAAAGGATAGAAGAGCCTAGTTTGGCTTAAGAATGTTCCATTTTAACATATTGCCCGTATTGGCTGAAGTTTCCTTGAGTACTCAATCAAAGTCTTGATATATCACATATTAACTTGTTAATAAGGAAATTTTTTGAAAAATCAAGTTTGCACCAAGCGGGTCCTTATAGGTGCTAGCATTACAGAGTCTATTTTAGAAATGATTGTATCCAATAACCATTTTTTGAATACTAGATGGTTACTCTTCAAAATTTTATTTTGACATAATTTCCTTTGCTACCAAATGGTAATAAAATTTAAGTAAAGTTGCTGCATATCGTTACTTTCCATTTCTGTGATTTGCAAAAAAAAAATATCATCTTCAACAATAGTTACTCATATATTATCTTATGTTTGAAGAATCTATGTATTTTTTGAAGGTCAACATAAGCACATGAAATATTAAAAATGGAGCAGAACCATTCTGAACCTATCTAAACCATGTATTCTTGATTTTAAGGAAGGGCAATGATGGAGACTACTGATGCTGCCTTTGATAATTGCCTTGGGCTAGGGGAAAAATCAATACTTTATCTTTTACTCATGCTCCCTTTAACTTTGTTTATGTTTGACTTAGATTTACATTTCCCTGTTGAAATTAGGGAAGACAACTGAGAGGGGGAGGAGGGTGAATTAGTTATCACAAAACTTTTATCTTTTACTGCATTCAATTTTCTTTACCACTTAAAAACAAATTAATGATATAACCATGAAAGCATGAATCAACAACACATGAGCAGAAACACAATCAACACACATAACACTAGGATTTTTATGTGGAAACCCAGTTAAGGGAAAAACTACGGTGGGGGTTAACCCACAAGATTTTATACTTGGTTAAAAGTATTATAAATGGGAAGGCACATGGGGTAAAAGAAAGAAACTCGGTCCACATGTGGGGGAAGTCACGTGGGCAAAAACATTCCTGACAGGAATGGGCACCCGTTTAGGAACAGGCACCCGAAGCTAAATGGGTACCTGAGCCTAAACGGGTACCCGTTATATAATAGATATAATAGAAATGGGTACCCATTCTTAAACATAACGAGTACTCGTTATATAACGGGTACCTGTTTTGTTTATAAACGGGTACCCATTCTATGAATTTTGAAATCACCGACCACCTTTTCCCTTCCCTTTCCTTGGGTTTTAGGCTTGGGATAGGCATGGTTAGCTGACCTTGAGCCTTGGACCTACAAATTTTTTTCTAAGTACAGAACAAGAGGAAAGACTGAGTTTACCTATATGGCTGACGACCTTTTTTTCTAAATTTTTTTACAAAATGAAAACCTATTACAGATGATAGTGTCTAGTTTTTAAATATGTAATTTTTTTTGTTATTGGACATGTTTTTCTATTTATTATAGAATTTATGAGCAAAGTGGTCCAAAAACTTGAAATGATAGGTTTTTGTACTTTTTTAATAACTTTTAATTTTTAATTTTTTTTTAAAAACAAATTATATGTCATCAATCTACACATCATTCTTTACACAATGAAAAAAAAAATTAATTTTATGATTTTTTTTGTCCAAATTATGTTGGCCATACACGAGGGGTTTTCAAAAGTAGCAATTAGGCCTAATAAAAAATTAATAAAAAAAAATTATTTGAAAAAAAATTATAAAAAAATATCCTCATCAAACTTCATTATACTACACATCTTTTCCCAAAAGGATTTTGAAAAATAATTTTATTTAGGTTAAATTATGTTGGTTGTACACGTGCATGGTATGGTTAAAAAAAAGTGACTTTTAAACAACATTTTTTAGAAATGCCTATTGAAAATCAATTTTTATTATCTAGGTGTTGAAAAAAAATACATATTTAGAAACTAGACTCTGAGTACTACATTTTATATTTAGTGACTTTTTTAAAGACTCCATCTTTAAGTGCTTCAAATTTTAAGGTCAAATGTGACAAATTCTGAAAATCAGGGAAAACACTTCCACTTTTTGGCCAAAAAGTGGACCCAACTTCTTGCACTGACCCCATGCCTTCAGGCACATTGCCTAGAGGTTACTACTCAAATGAGGCTCACTACCTACAAGATCAATTACAAAGAGTTCACAAAAATATTTGAACTAAAGACTAGAATCTAACAATGTAAGATTACAATTCATATACTGACTTCACACACTTCATCTCTTACTGCCCTATTTCACTCTTCTGCCATGATCAGGAGCTTAGATATCTTTGCTTCACACTTGATACTACCACTTTTCACACCTATCAACTCATATTCACACCTCTATCTTTTGAAATACTCAAACCCATCAAACATTTATATCCACAACATGAAATTTCATCAACTGTAGTCGGCCTCAAGAAAATTTAGAAACTTTTTCAAGATTACTGTTCTATCGGCTAAATCCATTCACAAATATCAATGCAGACTAAAACCTATGTATTCAAGTCACCACACATGTCGGCCAATACCATTGGATCACATAAATTACTTAACCAACCACATCTCATAATCCGTACAAGGATCAAACACCAACTCAGCCTGTTCTTCACCAGACTGAACTGTCTAGCCAAAACCTGATACTCACAAGCTTGTAACTTTCAATCCCTTCATCACCGGAGGTTAAAAATTTGGATTTTGGTAGCCTTGACATCCCTTAACATTCCCTTAAATCTGCAGCACAATATGATTACCTATGGAGAAATGCTGACCAAAATGTTGAACCCTGTCATATGATTTGTTCCTGTCTATTCGGACATAGAAAAATCTGCAATCTGACTTCCGGTATGATCAAATGATATAATGCAGATGTGTAAGATAGATTTATTTTCCATCAATGACAACACCTGACATGCCTAGCAGTGTCTCATGCCTACATTCCCAATGTCCTTTGTAGTTTATTCTCCTCCTCCCTCACCAAACCCTTCTCTAAAAAGAATGGGCATTTATTTGTTAATTAGCTATGGGAGATTGCAATGTGGGTCAACAACAAAACCTTGCTATAGGTTGTTGTCTCTCTAGGCCTTTGTCATTGTAACATCTCATAGGAATCATCTCCAATGTAGCTCCACACGAAGATGAAACCGTTGCGTTGATTTTCACTGTGGATGGGTGCTTTGTTGTAGATATCTTAAGACTTTTGGAAACCATGGATCGTTAGCTTTATCTTTTAACAATAATTCCAAAATTCAATCATTGTAATTAAGTGCATAGATAGTTCAGATGAAACATTGATTCTATCTCTTATAAAATAAATACTAAGAAAGAAAAGTTGAAGTGAAACTTCATCCATAGGAGAGGAATACTAATTTGATTCGACCATGTTTACCTAGTACTCCCTTTCAAACAAAAGTTTTCCATGTTCATTGTTAATTACTCCTTTGGACTGGTATTTAATGATGGGTATCTAGGAAGCTACCTTTTTGACTTCCATGTAAATACTGATATTATATGGATTATCATCGTGGCTTCTGAATAATATTAGTGTGATGGTTGTTTTGGTTAGAAAAAAATTAGGTTAGTAAAATTTAACCCTTTTTTTTCACTTTAAAGATGTTTATCAATGATTATAATATGGTCAAGTAGTGTAAGCATGTTTCATGATGTTTTATTTAGCTCCAAACACATTCCTTTGATATTATGACCAGTATTTGAGTTGTAGATTTATGTGACGATAAATATTACTTGTCTGACCATCCTGACCATTCTGATTCAGTCACTGTAACAACTACAGAAATATGTTTCTCACTTTGAAGAATTTCTTTCTTATTTTTACCTTGTATAATGCTTCTGGCTTTCAGCACCATATGCTTGGTAAGCTACTACAATGTTTTGCTAATGATTTTTAAACTGTTCTGTTTGCCACTAGGGAGAGGAGCTAAGGAAATGGTTTGGAGCTACTTCATCTATAGAGTGTAGCTTAAAGATCTAGAAGGAAATGAAGCTGAAACCTATATCATCACTCTTCTTCCTATATTTGTTAATATGTTGACTACCTAAATAGTGGCTCTTAGCTGATCAATTTCAAAAAGTTCAGTGTGTGTTTAGGATTGATACTGTTTTAGATATGGACCACTTTTTAATCTATAATTCTCTTTATTTGCAAAATATTAAATCCATCTTTGATTCAACAATCAAGGTTGTAATTGAACTGCCAAAGTAGAAGGAAAAGAAAAGAAAAAGTCCACTTCGATATTGTAAGCATTCACTTCGATGTACGTTGTTATGTTATTAGACCAGATGTTGCTTAAATTCCCATGCTGAGAGGTTTTATTGCTTGAAATGCATAGCTGGAGCTTATCCATGCATGTTTTGGTTATGATAGTTGACATTACCCAGATTTACAAATATTCATTGCATTATCTAGATTTACAAATATTCATTAAGCAATTGTTTATGTTATCTGTTAGGTTTGTATTGCACTTGCAAATTTAATTTCGTGTGGAATTAGCTATTTTGTTTTATCCAAAACTAGCTCATTCAATTAGTTGATTATTCTATAGGCCATTTATGTCATCATTTCAAAGGGCAAAATCTTCATTTGAAAAATGATGGCATTTAGGAATACCTCTACATGTTGTTGTAGTACATGACATGCTATTTGGCTTAATTAATAACTTATTATTTCTAATAAGGTATATTTATATATCGTTATACTTATATACCTTTCTCCTAACTTACAATTAACCCAACTACCTTGCAATGAGAGGATTCACCTTGAACACCCCCTCATAATCCCTCTTAATTTAAGCACTGTGGAACAATGGCACCAAAGTATGTGTGATTTCTTAGAAACAATTGATTGATGATAGTTTGCAAATAGGATGCACATATTGATGCTATATATTTAGGGATCCACTATCGGAGATCAACTCAACAATGGATCTAACAAAACAATGGAGACCTCACTGAATAAACATTATTGGAAACCGACCTTGATTGGTAAAACA
Organism: Cunninghamia lanceolata; assembly: GCA_027924645.1. Lineage (NCBI taxonomy): Eukaryota > Viridiplantae > Streptophyta > Pinopsida > Cupressales > Cupressaceae > Cunninghamia > Cunninghamia lanceolata. The sequence continues at coordinate 7,508,320 of BSBN01001332.1, forward strand.
AATTGCACAACATATGTTAAGCCACATACTTGTTATCTACTTTCTTTTTCGAACATACTTTGCATGGTTTTCCCTCTAGGTATGATGGCATATGAAAATCCTAAGTTTGTTGTTATGTGAATTTACCATCACTCCTTACATGATGGAAGATATCTTCTCAAACTCAAATTGTGAATGTTTAGGTTATAAGTGCATGTTTAGAGTGATTGATAAGATGACCAAGAAAAAACCTAATAATATAATCTCATGAAAAATTTATCCAACCCTAGGTAGTAACAAAGCAAAGAGACCTATTGTGGAGTTTGGCTTCACACTTTTTAATTATGTTTTACTTGGGATTGTTTCAATTTCCATTAAAAACATACATTTAGTTTAATGTTTCAAAGATCTAAGTTGTTTTATTTATTTATACTTATTTGAAGTTGCACTACCTTCTATTATTCTCTATTTTTAGTGTTTTGAGATTTATGTTACCTACTAAAACCTCATTACTTACAATCTTTTAAAGGATTATCATATTACATTGGATGGCTATTTTTTATTTTTTAAAACTTGGTTATTTATTTTTATTTTTTATCCAATTAAAAAGACTTCTTATAAAGTGGAACCCACTTTACACTTTCACATGTTGTTGTCTATGCAATTCCTACACAAGTCACAATTGCATACGTAATCATTTGTTACAAAAGAAGATTGTCCATGCAACTTCCAATTTGTAACTCCACCACATCTTTGGGGACTATTGTTTACAAACTATAAGTTCAAGTGAGTTTTGAGACTACCTCAAGAGCTCATCCTCTTCTTGGGATCAAAAGTGACTTGGGGAAAGCACATTAATAGGAACAATATTTGTTGCAAAAAAAATCTTCTATGCCTCCTAGGAGCTTGGTGGTCACTCGATCATCTTCATTGGTGATTTGGGCCAACAACCCCCTATAAAAGACATACATATATATGTTGGGGCATCTTATGGGACAACACTTTGGCATAACTTCTATACAATTGTTACATTTTAAACACAACATGATTGTTACATAGAATGATATCTTTCATCACAAGGTAGCGAACCATTCCAACTTGAATTTCATAGCCTTCCTTTTAATATAAAGGGTATAGAGCCAAATTTTTTTGATTTGGAGCTACTTGTCACACACTACTTCTTTTCTTACCAATGTAGAGCAAGTTGACATGGATGCTTGTCATATGTAACTCCACAACAACTACATTGTTGCCACATGTTCTCCCTTTAAAGTCTAGTTTCAATCAATTAAAATACATTGATATAAAATGTGTAAACACCAATAACTAAGTCATATTATTTTCTACATTGGATTGAGTGGGGTATGATAGATATGTAAGATTCATTAAATCACCTAAAACTTGAGATTTTTCTTGGGCTATCCCAAGGAAATGTCATGGACCAAAATTATGTCTTGCTTGATTGTACCATATCTAAAGCGCAATCCTTTAATCTAATCATTTTTATTCTATTATTTATCTCCCCATGAAAATTGTACCCTCATGTAAATTTTATTGTGCATACTTTCCCCCCAATCATTTCTTCTTCCAAATTTTTGTTGTTCATGGGAAAATCGGCTTTTTATTATTACTCTTCTCCTTCTAAAATAGCAACACTTCTCTAAAAGATCTATCAACGTGTCCATTGCACATTTTGTGCGATTTAGTAGTAATAATAAAGAGATTCTTGCTTAAGAAAAGTCATGTACGACCATGTGAACATGGCTTAAATTTGATAGTCCACCTTGCCTAGAAATTTTTTTCCTACAGTTCAATCTTCATTTTGCATTTCCTGTGACATGATGTGAGAAATACATAAACAAACATATTATCTAGCTCTAGATAGCACTGAAGGTGTAGGAGCATAGGAGAGCTCCTTGTTGTAATTAGGATTCATTGACAAAATCAACTACAGATAAGAAGCAACCATTAATCCAATAAACGTGCTAGGAACATTATCCAACATGTCTATTAAACCCTCCAACGCCTTCACCACAATGGAGATCACTCGCCACCTTGTAAAATCATCTTGTACACACCACATTCCCACTTTTTTCAATTTTACTGCCTCCTCTCTAACACTTGTTTCCTCATCTTGAAGTCCCTCATAAACCAAATCTATTAACCTCCCCTCCTCTACTTTGACCTGCAATAGTGAAAACAAATTGTTCCCTGAAATCTCTCTATTTCTCCTTTCGCTCAAAATTTCTACCACCATAACTCCAAAGATATATATATCCACCTTCTCCATGAAATGCATATTCAGTAACTTAGGTACCATATACCCAAGTGTCCCTCTCAGCAAGGTTATCATTTCACTTTGCTCTCTGTTAATTAACTTTGCCAAGCCAAAATCGGATACCTTCACATTAAAATTTTGGTCCAGGAGAATCTTCTGAGGCTTGATGTCGAAATGTATTATTTGTTCTCGATAATCTTCATGTAAATATGTTAATCCTCTTGAAATATTAAGAACTACTTTGTATCTAGTATTCCAGTCCAGCAAATGTTGATGCATTTTGCCAGAAAATAGCCATTTATCCAGAGACCCATTTGGTAAATGCTTGTATACAAGCATTCAATGGGCCTTTTCTGCACATAAGCCTTTCAGTCTTACCAAATTTAGATGATTAGTTTTCCCTACGGTTTCCACTTCTGCTCATAATTCCTTTTTCCCTTGTCCTTCTCTGTCAAGGCACTTCACTGCTATCTTTGAGCTGTCAGACAAAACACCTTCATAAACTGAACCAAACCCTTCACTTCCCAACTTCATACTAAATTCACTTGTAGCATTTTGTAATTCTTAGAATGAGTAACAAAGAGGCAAGCTTGTCATCCAATCTATAGGATCATCCTGTTGGAAATGAAGCCCAACAGTCACTGCCCTTTCGTCTTCGTCTTCCCATGTCTCTTCATTTGCCTGAAGAGTTTATATAATTCCCTTCTTATTCTCTCTTTGGTAGAGATGAAGACTAATTGTAATTGGATTGATTAATGAAATAGTGTCCTGCTTTCCTTGGTGGATGTAGCCATTTTGATGGTGAACCACGTTAAATTCATGTCTCTAGTTTTATCTCTGTGTGCTTGATTATTTATCTATTTTAGTTTTTAGTTTAGCTGCATTTTATCTTCAACAATTGGTATCAAATCCTTGGTGCTCAATCATTTGGCATGGGAGGTTTGAGCTTGAGTGTGAGCAATGCATCTTGATGAAGGAAGTCATAGGAAATCACAAGGGAGGCTAAAATGCATTGAGAGAGATGCTGGTTGCTGGTATTGTGGCAAGCAAGGCCACATCAAGAAGAATTGTTGGTTTTTGAAGAAGGCTGAAAATCAGCCAAAAGAAGATGAAGTGAATCTGGTACGTGAAGAGGATGCTGGTGCAATAATTGGTGTTCTTATTTCAGCCTTAGAAGAAATATCACTAAATGTTTGGGTGCTCGGTTCGGGAGCATCATTTCACTCCACTCTGTGCAAGGAGTACTTCAAAAATATGCAAAGCAGCGACTTTGGTAAGGTTCTTCTTAGCAATAATGAATCTTGTGATGTTATTGGCAAAGGGGATGTTTTGTTAAAATTAAAAAATGGAAATAGTTGGCTGTTGCAAAATGTCAGATATGTCCCTCAGCTCAAAGAAAATTTCATTTCAGCTGGACAGTTTTCACTAGGATGTAAAGTTGTGTTTTAATTGAATAGATGGAAAGTCAGTAAAGGAGCCATGGTAATTGCTCAAGGCAGCAAAGTAGGCACCCTGTATGGTGTAGAAACTCTCACTTCATGTGAAATGGATAGGTTAGATGATGTAGTCGATTCTTTCAATGATGAATTTCTTAACCTATTGGAATTTGATCAAATGTTTGTGAAAGAAAGTGCAAGAGCCTCTGTAGAAAATACAGAAATTAAAACGACAAAAGATATGGAATGGGACCCTTATGAAAATGTTAAATCTTGTGAAGAAAGTTTTGACAACCTGAAGCGCAAGAGAGAGAAGGATATTTATTCCTAGAAGCAACATCACCAGCGCAAGAAGATGACGGGTCTTGGAGACAAATGGTCGCCCATGGGTAATAGCTAGTTATAGTCGATAATCGAACTGAAGTATGGAAAGCGAACTTATTTCAAGTCCGCATCTCCTTTACCGTCGATTAGTCCAACGACGAAGAAAAAATGGGGTGGGATGCAGCAGGATGAAACCCAACAATTTTCCTAGTGCTAGGTGAAAAGGTGTAAGCTGAAGCTGAGTGGTGCCAAAGACCACTAGCAACCAAACCGTAGTTGTAGAAGACAAGAAATTGCAGGAGATATGGCTTTGGAGATAACTCAGATCCTTCTGAATGCCCAGTCACTAGATGGAACTATTCGTAATGTGGTAGAACAAAATCTTGGTCAGTTTCAAGAATAGAACTTGCCTGTTTTTCTTCTGTCTTTGTCTGTTGAGCTTGCAAACACTGATAAGCCACCAGAGACTCGCAAGTTGGCTGGTCTAATTTTAAAGAATTCCTTGGATGTAAAAGAAGCTACCATGAAGGAAGAGCTTATTAAGTGTTGGGTTTCCCTTGATCCTACTGTGAAAACTCAGGTAAAGAATGTACTCGTGCAGACACTCTCATCGGTTGTCCAAGTTGCCAGGCATACATCTTCACAAGTTATTGCAAAGAGAGCGGCAATTGAAATTCCCTGTCAAGAGTGGCACAATATGGGCAGCCCACTGGCAGAGAAACAAGCCACACTGAAGCAAGAAACTCTTGAAACTCTTGGGTATGTTAGTGAAGAGATATCATCTAATGTACTTCCATAGGATCAAGTGAATTCAATTCTTACGGCTGTTGTCCAGGGCATGAATACAACTGATGGCAACAATGATGTAGGCCTTACAACAATAAGAGATTTACATAATGCCCTTGTTTATGCAAAGGCCTTGAGCAGTGACTTAAGTGATTTGCATGTCTACTTGATGGGAGATCCTAGAGTTGCAAAGAGTCAACTGTTGAAACACATGGTCAGTGGTGCACCTCGTGGTGTTTACACCACTGGGTGAGGAAGCAGTGGTGTAGGTCTCATAGCTTCTGTTCAAAGAGATCTAGTTATGAGTGAGATGGTCCTTGAAGGTGGTTCTCTAGTTCTTGTAGATATTGGTATATGTGCTATTGATGAATTTGACAAAATGGATGAGATAGACCATACTTCTATTCATGATGTGATGGAGGAACAGACTGTGAGTATTGCAAAGGCAGGCATAACAACTTCTTTAAATGCAAGAACCATAGTTCTAGCTACTGCAAATCTTGCTTGGGGTCGGTACAATCTACGGAGAACTCCTGCAGAAAATATCAATCTTCCTTCTGCATTGCTTTCCCGTTTCGATTTGATGTGGTTGATACTTGACAAAGCTGACATGGATAGTGAGTTGGAAATGGCTAGACACGTGTTATATGTGCACCAAAAGTGCGAGCCATCTCGTTTGGGTTTTGCTCTTGACTCGTCTATACTGAGGGCCTATATAGCAGTAGCAAAAAGAACAATGCCTACTGTGCCTAATGATTTGACAGAGTACATTGCCAGTGCTTATGCTTCTATGATGCAAGAGGAAGCAAAGAGTGATGCACTGCATTCTTACACTACCTACCCCTTGGGTGTGCTCCTTATTTTTGAGTCTCAATTTGATGCTTTAGTTAAGATAGCTTCATTGGTAATCCAAAGTGGAAATGACCTTCTTTTGAAGGGTGGTAAAGAAGCAGTTCGATCAAATGTCATTTTGCATAAGGTTATTACCAATGCACTTCTTGAATCTGTGGGAAAGAATCTTATTGGCCTTGTAACTTCAAGAGATGAAATTCTGGATCTGCTCAAGCTGGATGATGTTATAGATCTTTTCATTCCAAGAGGCAGAAATAAACTAGTTTCACAAATCAAGGATTCAACAAAAATTCTTGTGCTTGGTCATGCTGATGGTGTCAGTTTGGTTGACTTGGTTGGAACTTTCACCGAGATTGGTTACCCAATGGAGTGGTTACTTGGTATTGTAGTTAAGTAACATTGAGTTTCAAGGAAAGTGGGGATAGTAGTGTGGTTTGGACTTCAAGTGGGAGATTATTGGAAATGAAGCCCAACCATCACTGCCCTTTCATCTTCCTCTTCCCATGTCTCTTCACTTGCCTGAAGAGTTTATATAATTCCCTTCTTATTCTCTCTTTGGTAGAGATGAAGACTGATTGTAATTGGATTGATTAATGAAATAGTGTCCTGCTTTCCTTGGTGGATGTAGCCATTTTGATGGTGAACCTTAAATTCATGTCTCTAATTTTATCTCTCTGTGTTTGATTATTTATCTATTTTAGTTTTTAGTTTAGCTGCATTTTATCTTCAACACATCCTCATCTGCATTTTTTTCTTGTCTTCCTTTTTGACACTTACTTATCCATGCGCACAATAAGAGAAACAGGACAAATACTCCACATATAGCAACAACAATGATAACTATAACCAAATTCTTAATCTGCTTAGGCCTTGACTGAATTTTAATATAATCAGTTGAGTTGTAAAATACATCACTTTGATTATTCTTTCTCAGAGAGTAGACATTGGACTCCAGATAACAATAACCACTAGAAAAATTGGTTCCATACATGAAAAATGCAGCTTTGCAAGAGCACTCTGTTAGGCAAAGCTTTTGACAGTAATCTCGTGAGACCAACTGTGGAATGGAAGAATTATTGAAAGGATAAGTAAAATAGGAAACATGCTCCAGCACCAAAAAATGATGACCATGAGCGAGGTTATTGCCTTTGGGTGTATCTGAGCATACAAGAGGTCTGTGGGGAAAACAGCCTAAATTGGGCTTTGTGGCTTCAATTTGATGAAAAGCATTGCTCTCTTTTAGACAGCTGCACTGCCCATCCCTGCAAACACCATAGCTTCCGCATGGCATTGGAAAATCGATCGCACACAGCCAGCTCGTCCATAAAGGTTGACAAAAAGTCAATCCTAGATCTTAGTAGCACTTCTAGAAATGAAAAAAAGTGCAGATGCCCATCTGAATCAAGCTTAAAGTAGAGGCTATTCTTGGTTACAGCAATTGGCCAAAATGCCAACTCTTTCTCAGTATAGTAATAGACCGACACGTTGTCGAACTAGATATAAGATAACTTCACAGGTGAAGGTGTATAAGGATATGTAAAATTCCTTTCACAGGGTGCCATTGTTGTAAACAGACCGAAGTCGCTGACAGACAATGAACCATAGAAAATACCTTCCCTTCTATTAGTAGGAGACGTGTTTGCAATAAACTTCTGCCCCACTACCAGGGTATCAGTGAGATGATCAAAAGACTGACACATGATTCCATTGGACGTGTTAAAGAGAACAAAGTTCGCAGATTCTTGTATGGCTATCCCTTAAAAATCGTCGTTGGATGTGTTTGTAGACCAGACGAGAGTGCCATCTGCGTCCCTTAACACGATATCTCCTCTAAACGTGAGTGTTAGGGTTGCATTTTCTTGCACCATCTGCATTCTGTTTGAACTCCACACCATTTGCATCTCCAACAGCTCCCCGTCAGGGGTGTAGCTAACAAAGAAAGCTGCAAATAGGTAGCCTGTCTGACAAGGACTACCATAGCAGAAAAAACCACATCCAAACTGCAGATTCATATCATTATATGAGATGTTTCTGGTCAGAAGAATCGGCCTGACGAGTGGATCTTTGTAAAATGACAGTATCAAGAAATGTAGAGAGTGGAGATTGTTGACCAGAAAACCAAAATAAATGGCAGAAAACCAAAATAAAAACAAAGATTTAGAAAATACAACACAACGCAAATTTAAAGTGGTTCACTATAAAGGCTATGTCCACTCTCAAGCAGGGCAATAGTATTATTCACTATCTTTCTATCCATCACAATATAATAACATGCTTTATAAAAGCAGACATAACAAAATGTGAAAAGTCAAGAGCCAAGAGTGTCTGTTGGGTTTCACATTCAATAATCTCCCACTTGAAAGCCAACAACAGCTGCTATGAAAACAATATCACCTCTATTTCCATTCCTATCATCACTTTGAAAACTCCACAGGCCTATCCCTTGGCCGGCTTCTCTCAGCAATACTAGCAAATCCTTTATCAGGACATTGTACAAACTTGGTTTGTGGCCCCATGGCATTACAGTCCCTAGATCTAGCGAAACACTGTGCTAGATTAGTGATCTTCCCAGAAGCCTTATCAATTGTTGCAACATCCCCACTCTGGACCTTCTCCTTGTTCAAACCCTCAATCATCTTGCTTACCAATTCATACATAGTCTCAATCTCTATCGTTTTCAGCGTTAATTTCCCAGTCTTTGATGCAGCCACTGCAGCAGCTAGTCGATCTATAACAACATCTTCCTCAATAATCTCTATTTCTTCTTTAATTCTGACACCTATTACCTTCCAGAAAGTCTATCCCAAGGCCTCGGTCTTGTTCATCTCTTCGACATCAACTCCCTTCTACTTCAACAACCTTTCGCATGCCACATTCTTCACCACTTCAGTTGCCCCAGACGACAAAGAAGTTCAAGCAGAGCATTTAGGTTTCCATCACCCTAACCTTGCACGGGACTCAATCCAATGACATTCAAAGAATGCGAAGGACAGCTCCTCCCACCCACATGCCAAATCCTAAAACACCTGAAAGAAGGCAAAATCTGCTGCTAACAACAAAAAATAGTAGTGTCACAATGTTCCACACAAGTCCAAGTAGCACATGATTAGATGTGTCTAACCTCCTCAGAGGCCATCATAAGTGGTGCTCGTGCCCATACCCAACATTGTATCCTCATGTGAAGCTCAACATCTCAAAGCTAAATCCATTCTCATCGCCAACACTACTCACGTCCACACTCAAAGAAGAGCTCTGTCCCTCATCTTTAGCCTTTGAAGCAACTTCCTCTACAACTCTTTTTGGAGCAGCCTCTTGTCTTTCCCTCTCTTCTTCCATTGGCACTCAGAGAGCCAGGGCCAATTCAGGATCCAAATTGTCATCCTCATCACCATTACAAGCAATCTCAGCTTCAATCACCATCAAATTTTCACTCTCATCACCATTAATTTCATCTGCCCCAGATTCTTTGGCATCAACATGCTCATCATCATCTAACTGATCCCCAAAACTTTCATTGTCAAACATACTAAGAAAATCATTAATAACAAAATCAGTTTTAGCATCTAATTGATCAAAAAAAATTTTGGACAGTCCCTGTTTCACACAATGACGAATTTGAAGTAGGATGAATAACTCCCACTTCAGCATGACTCTCTATTAATATAGGGTGCCTAATTTGTTGCCCTTTGCAATTACCATGGCCCTCTTTTTAAATTTGCATCTATTGGAATCAAAACTAATTTCACAACCTTGAGAACCCAATTGTCCAACCAAGCTTACATTTTGTTTGAGCTGGGAACATATCTAACATCACGTAATAACCAACTATACACATTTTTCAATTTTAATGAAATATCCCCTTTGCCAACAATATCACAAGAAACATCTTTACCAAGAAAAACCTTGCCAAAGTCACCAATTTGTGGATTTTTGAAATACTCCTTGCATGGAGTGACATGAAATGATGAACCTAAATCAATCACCCAAACATTAGTTGGGATTTCTTCTTCAGTTAAAATAAGAACACTTGCATCTTCTTGGTATGCTACATTGGCTTCAACTTCCTTTGGTTGTTCCATAGATTTCTTGTAAGACTAGCAGTTCCTTTTTATTTGACCTTGCTTGCCACAAAACCAACAAACACAATATCTACCTTTAGATTTTGATCTTCCTTGTGACTTTCCATGCTCTATTGGATTCTTCACTCTTTCTTTTGATCTTCCTCTATCTTCTATATTCAAAGCGCTACCTAATGTTGAGGTCTCACCCATGCTTTTCCTACACATTTCTTCACTCAAAATTATACCAACAACATCATCAAATTTTAACATATTTGAACCAGAGACAAAATTACTAACAGCCATAACCAAGCTATCCCAACTTTCTAGCAAAGAGGACAAAATTAAAAGAGCCCAAACTTGTTCATCAAAACTTATTTTCACCAAAGCTAAATGACTGGTAACTATATTAAAATTATTTAAATGTTTAGCTATAGAACTACCTTCAACCATTTTCAAATTAAACAATCACCTTATGAAAAATACCTTATTTGATGCCAAGAGCTTCTCATACAACTTGTCCAAAATGCTCATTAACTCAATAGATGTGGTTGCTTTAGATATGTTAAATGCTACAGATGGCATCCTAGTACTTTTCTATCCAAAATATTCCAGTCTTCATCTGACATATTAGCTGGTTTCTTTGTTTTACCATGCAATGGTCTCCACAGATCTTTCTGGTATAGATAATCCTCCATCTACATCTTCCACAATGGATAATTATGGCCATTGAACTTTTCGACCCTTCCTTCTTCAACCACTCAAACTCAAACCTCTCTTGCCAAACAATCAAGCACAACCATCTCTGATACCAATTGTTAAACAATAAATGGTAGAAAACAAAAATAAAAACAGAGATTCAAAAAACACAACACAACGCAAATTTACAGTGGTTCACCATAAAGGCTACGTCCATTCTCAAGAAGCGCAAATTTACAATGGTTCACCATAAAGGCTACACGATCATCGGCAACTAAAAGTTATGGAAATCTAACACCTTGGATCGATTAACAAATCATTAAAACCAAAATAAAACATGAATTCAATGGTCTTACAGTCATTTAGTTCACTGAGCCTGCATTCATGAGGTATTTTTCAACGCAAGTTTCTTTTACGCTTACCAACAAAGTCAACTCCACCAGCGTTACAAATTATAGAAGAATGAAACCCATCAATAAAAACAAACAGCCTTGATTTTAAATAACACTAAATTTGTGTGCAATTTTATTTTTAATTGGCTTTTACCTTAACCTTAGACTCCCATTGAATACCAAGTTACATTTAAATCATTTAATCTAGTCAAAGTACAATCCTTCCCGTGTAGGAGGTGAAACAAACATGGTGAGCGAAAGGTATGCGATAGGAACACTAGCAATTGTGCTTGATCTGCAATGGATACATATTTACATTTCGAAAGGTATGCAATAGGAACATTATTAATCATGCTTGATCTACAGTGGATACTCATACATATTTGCATTTCGAAAGGTATTTGATAGGAACACTAGCAATCGTATTTGATGTGCAATGGGTACATATTTGCATTTTGTGTGATTGTTTAAAGAAGCTTGGGTTTAATTTGTACTTCAAATAGTTTACAAATTCTTCCAACATAAAGAAGTAGAAACATTTTAATTGATCAAATGAGTTTTGGATTGTTATGGTTTACCAATTCATGGTCATAAGATTTCAGATGTAGTTTTAATATAAATTGAGGTTTAAGATGTTTCTAGGTCTGTTTAAGAGTCTCCAGACATCCAAGTTTGACAATATATTATATAAGAAAGCAATTTAATCAAAGCTGACTAGATCTTTCTAGTGCATAGGCAACATGTAAAACACTGAACTTTAACATGCAGACAAATTTTAACATGATGGGAAGTTCTCAATTTTGAAAGGTCTTTGTATGCTTACTATTTTGAAATCCAATTATTCCTTATCAAGGGAATCTATAAGCTTTTCACATTTTTAACATTTTTTTATTAATTTTATAAATAAATAGAAAGAACAAACTAAAGAGATGAATAAGAAATCTTTTTTTTTAATTTTTATTAATATTTGCAAGAAAATAAATAAAGATGAAACCTACTAAAATAAGTGATTAATATAAAAAAAAATTATTATTTTTTTGTTAAATTTACTTGTCCTAAAATATAAAACAATAAGGAACAAATCAATGCATACCAAGATCCTAATTTTGAACTTAACAATACTACAGATTAAGCTAAAAAGGAATGAAAGAAATGATGAAAATAACATAAAGTATGTTGGATCTAGGGCATACAACTGAGAGGGGGGGGGGTGAATCAGTTGTATAGAACTTGTTCTCTTTCAAACACTTAATTCTCTGTTGTTAGTTAGCAGCATATCAAATAATCATTCATGGAAGCACAATACATAAACACAAGAGCAGATAAGCATCAACACATTGAACACCAAGATTTTGACGTGGAAAACCCGGTTAAGGGAAAAACCACGGGGTGATTAACCCAAGAATTATTCTCTGTTAGAAGAATAAGGAAAAATGAATGGCACATGCCAATAAGGGCTCACTGCCCGAGCACACTGCTCACAAAGAGGCCCACTGCCTACAAGGAGACACACTGTCTACAAAGTGATAAAAATCACAGTCTTGAACTGGAGAACGACATCTCTACTATGTCCGGATCAGTTCCAATTAAGCCCAACAATCTCTGCTCTGCCTTTCGCACCTTTCTTCGCTATATCCTGCTCATCCACATGCCACACCCTGAAATGAATTCACAAATCATTATTTATACAAGACATCGACTTAGGAACAGGCATCTAAGTCGGAAAACAACCATAGGAGTATCCGCAAGATGAATAACACATCCGGTCGGCTATCACAAGAACATTCGCAGGATGAACAACTCATCCGGTCGGCTAAACAGAGTAATAACTTCATCCGGAAGAATAACTTCAATTCCGGGCTCTACCATCAATGCGGACCAACAACACAACCTAAACATGATTCAAGAACCTTCACAAGTCTGTCTGAATGTCCGGATACATCCGCACTTCCTCTGCTTACTGGGATCTCTTGTCTTCCTCATCCGGAACTTCAAGAACACAGTCTGTCGCCACTGTCATAATGCAGGAGGTACTTCCGGACCTCCAAATCACACACAAATCAGGATGACACATCACAAGGACATCTCAAACACTCCTTCCAATCCGCAGATTATGATAATACAATTCCGGACCTCACCGGACCTTTTTGTGATCCTCTGTCACCTCCGGATACTTGCCGGACCCAGTTCTATACCGGCAGCCATAACTCCTTCAGATCTTCATGCGGACCTCTGAAATCTTAACTGTAGCATCTCAAGATTCATATCTACTAACCCTTTAATCCGCATCCTCCGATTCTCATCCTATACAGTATATTTACCTTCTTCTCATCACTGTTCTTCACTGTTCCTGACTGAGGCTAATTTTCTCAATATCCTCAGCACAAAGCTCATCAAATCCTTCTTGTCAGTGCAGTATGAGTATGTTGACATCAATGACAACACTGGCTCGCCTCATACTTGCCAACAATCTCCCCCTTTGTCATTGATGGCAACATATGATGTGAAAAACCATTAAGACAAGAACTTCTCTTTTCTGTCACAGCTCCCCCTATCAACAACAACTCTTCACATGTCTTCCTTTGCTGCTCCCCCTTTGATCATCAACCACTTGTTTTTCACATGTCTTCTCTCCCCCTTTGACATCAATGGCAAAGGGCTCATACTTGCAACTCTCATGCATCAGAATAATACCAGCTGCTCCCCCTTAGTTGCAGCTCCCCATTAGTCCGGATCACAAGATATGACTGTGATAGCCACCGGACTGATGCACATCAGTGCATCTTAGTTCATCACCGGAGGGGCCATGACCCCTAACTTCTCCCGGAGATATTCAAAAGAGTCCTTGGGAAGAGGTTTTGTAAAGATATCTGCAATCTGATCCTTGGAGGGAACATACTCCAATCTGACTTCTTCCTTGTTTACTTGTTCTCTCAAAAAGTGAAATTTGATAGATATGTGCTTAGTCTTAGAATGCAATACCGGATTCTTGGAAATATTAATTGCACTTGAATTATCACAGAAAATTGTAATAGGCTCCTCATATTCAACTTTGATGTCTCTTAGCATCTGCTTCATCCACAAGATTTGAGTGCAACTACCTGCTGCTGCAATGTATTCTGCTTCAGTTGTAGACAGAGATATTGCATCTTGTTTCTTGCTTAGCCAAGAAACCAATCTCTTCCCCAAAAAGAATGCTCCACCACTAGTGCTCTTCCGGTCATCCACATCTCCTGCCCAATCTGCATCTGTGTAAGCATGAAGAGAGAAATCCGGATCTCTAGGATACCATAGACCATACTCAACTGTCCCTTTCAAGTATCTAAAAATTCTTTTGATTGCCATAACATGAGATTCTCTAGGATCAGCCTGGAATCTTGCCACAAGACCAACAGCTTGCATTATATCTGGTCTAGTTTGAGTGAGATACAACAATCCACCAATCATTGATCTATACTTTGTCTGATCTGCCTTTGGAGAATCATCATCTTTGCTTAACTTACATCCGGTTGCCATAGGAGTGTTCATAGGCTTTGAGTCTTCCATACCAAATTTTTTTAACAATTCTTTCACATATTTGGTCTGAGAGATGAAGATCCCTTCTTTTGTTTGAGTAATTTGCAGACCCAAGAAGAAATTCATTTCACCAAGCATAGACATTTCAAACTCACTTTTCATCTGATTTGCAAAAGTTTTACACATACTATCTCTTCCTCCAAAAATGATATCATCCACAAACACTTCAACAATCAGAATGTTTTCATGATCAATTTTGAAATATAAGTTGCTGTCAGCAGTACCTTTGTTGAATCCAATCTGCACAAGATGCTTATCCAACCTTTCATACCATGCTCTTGGGGCTTGCTTCAATCCATACAAAGCTTTCTTCAACTTGCAGACCATATCATTATTATCAGACAATTGAAATCCATCCGGTTGTTCAATGTAGACTTCTTCTTCCAGATCACCATTTAGGAAGGCAGACTTGACATCCATCTGATATACCTTGAAATCTTTGAAGGCAGCAAATGCAAGAAGTAATCTGACTGCTTCAATTCTTGCTACCGGAGCAAAAGTCTCTTCAAAGTCAATTCCTTCTATTTGAGAGTAGCCTTTGCAGACCAATCTAGCTTTGTTTCTGATTACTTCACCAGCTTCATTTAGTTTGTTCCGGAAGACCCACTTGGTTCCAATTACATTCCTGTCTCTAGGTCTGGGAACAAGATCCCAAGTATGATTTTTCTCAATTTGCATCAGTTCATCTTCCATTGCTTTGGTCCAATTTTCATCATTGCAGGCTTCATTTATTGTTTTAGGTTCAATCTTTGAAATCAGACAACATTCATTCTGATCTTGAGCAATATTCCTTCTAGTTTGTACACCTTTGCTTCTGTCACCTATGATCTGATCTTCAGAGTGATTCAGTTTTACATACCTTGGAATTTTGGGAGTATCCAGTACTGCTGTTTCTTGATCAGGCTCATTCAAACCTAACTCTTCTTCCTGATTTACCGGATCAGGCTGACTCTGTTTCACCGGAGAGAATTGAGTTCCTTGAACACTATCTTGGTCATCTTCATCAAATTCATAAAATCTTGAAGGCTTCTCAATTCCTTCATCAACCTTTACATTGGTACTTTCTATCATCTTCCTCAATCTCTTATTGTAACACCGGTATGCTTTGCTTTGAGTGGAGTAGCCCAAGAAAATTCCTTCATCACTTCTAGCATCAAACTTTCCTAGATCTTCATCTCTTTTAATATAACACTTGCTACCAAATACCCTGAAATATTTCACAGTAGGAGTGATGCCAAACCAAAGTTCATAGGGGGTCTTACCGGTGTTGTTTCTGATTTGAACTCGATTGAGAGTGTAGACTGCAGTGCTGATAGCTTCTTTCCAAAACATTTGAGGAACATTTGCTTCCAACATCATTGTCCTAGCAGCTTCCTGGATGGTCCGGTTCTTTCTCTCAACTACTCCATTCTGCTGTGGAGTCTTAGGAGCAGACAACTGTCTCCTTATACCCTGTTTCTCACAAAAGTCAATGAATTCACCAGATGTAAATTCACCACCTCTATCAGACCTTAGACACTTTAGTTTCAATCCGGTTTGATTCTCCACCATAGCTTTGAAGATTTTGAACTTCTCAAAAGCTTCTGATTTTTCTTTTAGAAAGGTAACCCACATCATCCGGGAATGATCATCAATTAACAACATGAAATATCTATCACCTTGCAGACTCTTGATTCTTGTCGGACCACATAGATCAGTATGTACTAATTCCAACAATCCGGTAGAAGACTGATCTTTGCTTTTAAAAGAGACTCTGCTTTGTTTGCCTAACTGACATTCTTTACACACACTGTTTGTAGGTTTTATCAACTTTGGAAGATCTCTCACAGCCTGAGTATTGCTTATTTTGATGATGTTATCAAAATTTACATGACACATTCTTCTATGCCATAACCAACTCTGATCAATTTGAACAAACAAACAACTTTTATTTGAACCAACCAGATGAAAGATGTTACCTCTTGTCTGAGTACCGGATGCAATTTCAGTTCCGGAGCTTGTAAAGATTCTGCATTTTCCATTCTTGAACCGGAGATCATAGCCTTTGTCCACTAACTGACCAACACTGAGAAGATTGTGCTTCAATCCTTCAACATATAGTACATTACCTGTTTTGCTCTTACCATCAAAGGAAATAGTTCCCCTACCTCTGATTCTGCCAGCAGAATTGTCACCAAACTTTACCATTCCTCCTTCATATCTTTCCAAGTCTAAGAACTTATTCTTGTCACCAGTCATATGGTGAGAGCATCCACTGTCAATAACCCAATCATCCTTTTCTTCCACTTGAGCAGCCAAGGCTTTTTCAACAACTTTGTGATTGACAGATTCAGAGAGCAAGGAATCTTCTTCCTTGATGGCTATAAACACCCACTCATTTCCGGATTTGCTTCCTAGATCTGATTCATCATCTGTTACTCCTTCATTGTCATCTTCTTCATGAACATAATAGCAATTCTTTTGAAACCTTTGTCTGTGAGTATTAGATCTTGCAGATCTCTCCGGACATCTTGAGGCAAAATGACCAATCTTATTGCAGTTAAAACACTTAAAGGGTAGTTTTCCTTCATACTTACCGGATCCTCTTGGCAGTCTCTTTGCAATGAGGGCTTCAAGTTGAGCTGTTTCTGCTTCTTCTTCTTCCATGTCTCTTCTTGCTTGATCATACCATGACATTTTCCTTGATGAGTTTTCACCCGGATCAAATCTCTGTTTGCCTTTCACATAGGCACTGGCTTTGAAAGCAGATTCAGTCTTGGGAGGATCATCTCCAAACTCGGTCATTTCAAATGCAGCTAGTTTGCCAGCCAGTTGTTCTCTTGTGACTGTTGTGTGGGCTCTGAATTCATCAATGGCAGCAACTTTGATTTTGTAGGCAGCAGGAAGGGATCTTAGGATTTTGCAGACAATCTCATTTTCATCTAGAGTTCCACCAGCATTTCTGATTCCACATACCAACTCATTTACTCTTGGCATAAAGGTAGTAATGTTTTCATCATCTCTCATTTTCAATCTTTCAAATTTCCCTTTCAGACTTTGCAACCTTGCACTTTTGACAAACTCATCTCCTTCATACAGAAGTTCTAGTTTAGTTAGGATCTCATATGCAGTTGGTAGGTCAATGACATTCGAGAGATCTGAGTCATTCAATGCGCTTAGAAGAGCTTTCTTGGTCCGCAGATTGTTTTCAGCTTCTGTGGTTTCATCTGGAGTTGTCGGACCACCTTGTGGGGGTATATATGGTTTTGAAATCATAGCCAAGTATGCTTTTCCCATACATTCCAAATGACACTTCATGCGACCTTTCCAGAGAGTGAAGTTGGTTCCATCGAACTTCGGACTATCCTTCTTGTATGACGACATCCTGGATCACCTCAAGCGGTTAAGCTCCTATCAGAGGAACTTGGCTCTGATACCAATTGTTGGATCTAGGGCATACAACTGAGAGGGGGGGGGTGAATCAGTTGTATAGAACTTGTTCTCTTTCAAACACTTAATTCTCTGTTGTTAGTTAGCAGCATATCAAATAATCATTCATGGAAGCACAATACATAAACACAAGAGCAGATAAGCATCAACACATTGAACACCAAGATTTTGACGTGGAAAACCCGGTTAAGGGAAAAACCACGGGGTGATTAACCCAAGAATTATTCTCTGTTAGAAGAATAAGGAAAAATGAATGGCACATGCCAATAAGGGCTCACTGCCCGAGCACACTGCTCACAAAGAGGCCCACTGCCTACAAGGAGACACACTGTCTACAAAGTGATAAAAATCACAGTCTTGAACTGGAGAACGACATCTCTACTATGTCCGGATCAGTTCCAATTAAGCCCAACAATCTCTGCTCTGCCTTTCGCACCTTTCTTCGCTATATCCTGCTCATCCACATGCCACACCCTGAAATGAATTCACAAATCATTATTTATACAAGACATCGACTTAGGAACAGGCATCTAAGTCGGCAAACAACCATAGGAGTATCCGCAAGATGAATAACATATCCGGTCGGCTATCACAAGAACATTCGCAGGATGAACAACTCATCCGGTCGGCTAAACAGAGTAATAACTTCATCCGGAAGAATAACTTCAATTCCGGGCTCTACCATCAATGCGGACCAACAACACAACCTAAACATGATTCAAGAACCTTCACAAGTCTGTCTGAATGTCCGGATACATCCGCACTTCCTCTGCTTACTGGGATCTCTTGTCTTCCTCATCCGGAACTTCAAGAACACAGTCTGTCGCCACTGTCATAATGCAGGAGGTACTTCCGGACCTCCAAATCGCACACAAATCAGGATGACACATCACAAGGACATCTCAAACACTCCTTCCAATCCGCAGATTATGATAATACAATTCCGGACCTCACCGGACCTTTTTGTGATCCTCTGTCACCTCCGGATACTTGCCGGACCCGGTTCTATACCGGCAGCCATAACTCCTTCAGATCTTCATGCGAACCTCTGAAATCTTAACTGTAGCATCTCAAGATTCATATCTACTAACCCTTTAATCCGCATCCTCCGGTTCTCATCCTATACAGTATATTTACCTTCTTCTCATCACTGTTCTTCACTGTTCCTGACTGAGGCTAATTTTCTCAATATCCTCAGCACAAAGCTCATCAAATCCTTCTTGTCAGTGCAGTATGAGTATGTTGACATCAATGACAACACTGGCTCGCCTCATACTTGCCAACAAAGTATTCTAACCAAGACAAACCCTTTAATCCTTAGATATGCTCAATGGATTTGTTGTTGTTGATGAGGGATGTAGGTTTTTTTTGGGACTCTTTCCCCAAGAAAATAATTATAAAAATAAAGTTTATAAAATATTATTTAAAGAATAAATAAATAGGGAAAATAAAATTATTTAATGTAAAAGAAAAGGATGTAAATAAAGTTACTTTCAAATTAGAAAGAAGTTAAAAGGTTAAAAGAATCTTTAAAAATAATAATTATATTCCTTATTTTGTAAAGATTGGGTGTGATGGTTGGAAGCCACCCTTTGGGTTATTATTTAAACCCTGAAATGAATGTAAATGGGGGAGAATTATTTTGATAAATCCTTCAGGAAAAGTATACACGAAAATGTAAGGAAAATGTATAGGAAAGTATACAAGAAAAAGTATATAGGAATCAGAGGGCACAAAGGAGTGAGGATTAAGGTCATTGGCTAGGAACTAAGCATTTGGAGAAGGGACACACAGATTGTGTCCAACTCAGGATAAAACGTACACCCAAGAGTGTCCTGGCGAGGGCTGTGTTTGTTTGTGCGATGAGGCACAGTTGGTTTTGTCTAAGAACTAGTTCCTCCGGGGATGCTCTTTCCTAAACAACTAGGACCTGTGATTACCCTCCTGAGTGTCATATAACAACATCTTAGTCCTTCATAGATAAATGATTTATATATTTATTTGTAGTAAATATTAACAATGTTGTATTGATTAAATTATTGTTGCAAATTGATGTTATTAAAGTTTATTGATGAAATATTTGGCTGTAGAATGTTATTTGCTATGTTTTAAAATTTATTCAAAAAATAAATTTATTTATTTCATTTTCAAATAATTTACCTGCTTTATAGTTGTTAAGAAAATAATAACTCTCTGGCAAATAAATCTCACTTGGGTGTAAAGGAGATCACATTTGCTAAGAGCCAAACCTAGAAAAATAGAAAATATAAATAATTAAAGCAACAGTAAATGAATATGAGATTAAAAACTCATACATATTATTAGTATATAATATGATTGTAAAAAATATGATATAACTAAAAAAGTAGAAACTATGAGGTTAAACGAGTGAAAAGTGTAAGGTGAAATGGTTTATAGCATCACTTAAATAAAATCAATAGAATTGGCTAGAAGATTAATAAAATTAGAAACTTCACTCTTTTATTATAAATATTGCCATAGGTGTATATATTTTATATCTATACCTAATATAAATTAAATTTAATATGATTATTAGTGGATGTTTCTATTGTCTAAGTCTTAGGTTAGATTTTAAGCAAGTATAGGTCATGTTTTTATTATTAGAATGGTTACTTATATGTTAAAATGATAAAATAAAATTAATATTATAATTGATACAGCATGTAAAAATTTATAGCTATGTTTAATAGAATGTGGGTCTATATCATCACAAATATTTATATTTATCATAGATCATATTGTTAATTATTTTATATGTATATCTATAATTTTAGGGTTTGAGTTATATAAGTTTCTTAAATATATATATATATATATATATATATATATATATATATATATAAACTTTATATTATATATTTATGCCTCGTATAATATTAATTGAATTTACTAGATGTAATATATATAATATGGTATATAGAATCATATTAAGTTGAGATGAAAATAAATGTGTTTAACATATTAATGTATAAGAACTTTATTAGATATATCTTAATATATATTTATAAAAAATAATAATAATAACAATGTTATATTATCTTCAACACATAAGCAATTTTAATTACTTAAATTGCTTTATTTTATTATTGCATTTTCTATAATTATCTAAACTAATATTATTATTACTTAAAATTTATTTTACTTTTTAACATTTTTTAATAATTATTTATTACATAGCTTAAACTTAAACTATCCATAAGAAATATTCTCACCTTATTTTCTTTATTCAAGTAATTTATTAAGACCAATATTAAATATCTATAACCAACTTATTTAATAGGTATTAATATATAAAGTTATTTGGGCCTTTAAATATTGTCTTGCAAAATATATATTATAGGTAGAAGAAAGAAAAATTAACTATTAAATTGGTTTATATATATATTATAATTTTAGTGTGTGATAATTGACCAAGACAATTAGCCATTTAGGGCATGGTTCGGTGGTTAACTCGCTTAGTTGTAGTGGTGGCCACCAAGGTTCAAACCCTGGCTAGGCCAACGAGCTCGCAGGCTTTACGACTTTGCTAGGGCAACGAGCTCGTGGGTCTGACCTTGTAGTGTTAATGCTCATGCTAGGGGATGAGGTCCCCTGTGTTGTGGCCTCACCAGTTCATAGCTCCGGTGTGGAGCCAGAGGGTGTGTCACGCCAGCGTCACCGGTCATGTTAAAAAGTTTACAAGGCGCATTTTAAAAAAAAATGAACAAGACAATTACATATTAGTTTTGCTTGGATGCATATGAAAAAATTAGATTATATATGATTTAGTTGTTTGAGTGATATTTCACTTATGGGGTTAAGTTATATGAATATGAATATAATGTTTTGGAGGGATTGAGTAGCATATTATATTTTGGTATATTCTATTGGCTATTAATATTATTTATGTTTATGTATTTGAGTATACTATAATTGGTGAAATCTAAGTGTGTATATATTTGGTGAATATAAAAGATAGAAATACATATTAATTAAATGACACTAACTATAACTATTTGTCCTCACCAACTAACCTACACTTTAAAATTTTACTTGAAGAACATTAGGACTAGGAATTGGCTATGGTTATCTCTAATTTAGCACAACCTAAAAAAACCAACCAATAAAATAATTTGTAATAGATAGGACATTATGATTTGAAGAAAAACTATAAACAATGAATTTGTTAAAGGAAGAGATAATTCTTGGATGGTTGAATAGCTACGGTTTTAGAAATTGAAAAAAAATGGACTTTATAAGAGATTTTTCACAATGGTGGTGGACAAAACAATTACGATGACCAAGAAATATTGTTCAAATGGGACTATTTGAATGGGATTGTTTGACTAAGACAATGCAGATGGTGGTCTTCATATACATCTATTTCAAACTCCTTTATAGGTGCCTACTCAGGACCCTTCACTCTTACCCACATCATCTACCTCCATCAGATTGCATGCCAATCTGTATCATAATAGACTCAAGATTGGGTCTAGTTGTAACTCCTTTAATTTTGTTTCTTGAAACTTAGCAAGTTTTCTCTTTATAACAACTAAGTTGGTGTAGGGATGAGAAAGATGATAGAACTATACCTTGCATCTACCGTTGTCAAATTTTAAATCAATGTTGTCAAGATGTCTCACATATCCTAGGGAAAAACCCTAGTTTATCACATTTTTTTTGGAAAATCATACACCTTACCTAAGTACCGAAAAAAGTCTCTAAATATTCTTATGGTAGTATTGGAGGGACCAAAGAACCAATCACCTATCCAACCAAATCTAAAGATTATTATATAAGACTTGAAGAGTCTTGTAACCTTTTCTCTTGGGAATAAAATCATAGTATTAACAAAAAAATTAATCCACATACTCAATAAAAACAATAATCTTTGAAATGAAAAAAAATGAATCTAACCATGAGGAGCTTGCATATCTAATCACAGTGGTTGTAATCATATTGTCAAAATGCAAATATTGTTGCAAGGAGATATGAATATTGATCCCCTTTTTCCTTTTAGGATTGATAAATGACATAATATTATAGCTACCATAAATTAAAGACTCCAAGGGCATAGAAATATTGGTAATCCATTTTTTTAAATAAATATTGAGTTTTAAAACATTGTTTGGGATTTGGGTTTGGATAGATAATTAAAGACATTGAATTGAGAATGTGTAAATAATTTTAGGAATTCATAGTCAGATGGTTGAGTGATGAATCATGATGAATTTGATAAGAGATTAATGTGGATCATCCTTTATTTATTAGTCTTGATATAATATATAGGTCAAATGAAATTAGTGTTGACCTACACATTGTCAAATCAGGTACACACATGTTGGCTCTAAGTATTGGTGTTGCATATGGCTTATGGGGTACCTATCTAATCCCAGTTGTTCCTAGAAACCTACATGTAGCTTAATAAGTAACCATGTTAATTCATTTGTGAGGAAGTTTAGTGGTTAAGGTTAAGGGCTAGTCTTCTTGAAGAGTTCATGATGTTAGGTGTATCATTCCTTTACCCATGGTCTACTCGTAATCTATTTAAATGTGTATATTTGAGTTATACTACATAAAGTTTCAACATATACCACAATATTGTTGCATTATAGCTATTATTTCTCTATAATCATGTTATAGTTAAGATTGTGCCACAACAATTAACTCAAGATAAAATTTTATAAGATCATTAAGTTGGTACTTCTTTATATGAGGCAACTATCCTATATACCAATATATAGCAGGATTGTTGAATAGGGGTCAAAATAATCATGTAAGTGTGAAGTATCATTCATTTATAGTAACTATTAATGATAGTGTATTAAATACATAATCTAATGGAAATAATTACCTTAGTTATAGTCAAGTATACTTCTAAGGTGCAAAAGTATTTTTTTAGAGGGGTTATTTTATCCATATGGAGAATTATATAATAATTTTTATATCGTAAAGAACTACATTTAGAAGGTATTGTGGTGAACCATAATTAATGGTTGGACTATAAATATTTCTTTTATATTTTGATGTCTTGATCACTTGTGAAGGGTGTTTAGAATCATAACTTTGATAATTCATTTATGTAAGTATAGTAGTTGTATTATTTGTAATGTTTTGGAATGATTTCTTATACATCATGAGACCTCAATTAAGAGATGCAATTTTAGTTGTATTAAGCTTAAGTCTTTTTAAAACTTTTTCAATTTAGCTCGTACACTCTTGTACAGAAAAGTTCTTTTGGAAACATAGAGCTAATAAGTTAGTCTTTCTATAAGACAAAATTGTAAATCCCTTCCAAATTTCATTTAGTTTTTATGTCTATCTCTTAGGAAGTGGTGTTCCTATACTTGTTGATAGCTAAAAGAAAAAAATTGATAACTAGATTGATTTAACATAAGTTACATTGTGGTCCCATAACCCACAGGGCCCAGGTTCATTGTCACATCTTAAACTTTGGGAAAAATGATGTCGTCAAGTGGAATGAAACAATATTTTATAAGATATGAAGCTAAACATATTACTTAGCATCTACCATGGGGACATGTCAAATGTTACAGGGGGAGAGATGATCAATGATTACAATATTATATATGATTATTATACAGATTTTATTTTGAAAAGAGAAAGTAGTTCATGGTATAAAGATGAACATTTTGTTAAAGATGTTTATATCTTCCACAAATTTGAAATTCAGACCAAGCCTAGATTGTTAAAGACTTATTAGTATTTTGACAAAATAAACTAAAACATCAACTCAAACCAAATCAAACACGGGAACATAGTTGAAGGTCTTCAAAGAACAACATACTTGAGCTCTTTATTGTACTACGATGTAATCAACTTACCCATACTAGGCACATGGATATTTAAATGGAATTCTTGTTGGCTAATTAGTAAAGACAAAACCTATATTCAAGGCCAAGGCATAAGATGAACTTGTCCTAATAAATGAATCATTACAGTTACAAAATTGTTCACTCAAATGTCACATGGTATTGGTTGTTTCTCATAATTGAATGAATATTTTTGTTATTATAGACTTATTGCTAGAGTGGATGGCTTTTTGGGAACTTTGGTATCACTTGATTATTTTACACACTATTATTCATGTATTTTTTTCTTTAATCCATAAATATAATCGACCTGCAATTTGAAGGCTCCAAGGGAGTAGATAAATTGACAACCCATTGAAAATCCATTTTGAGATAATTATTTAGGATTTAGATTTGGATGACCAATCGAAATACTTTTAATTGAGATGATATAATCTATAGTAGTAGATATAGTCAGGTGGTTGAACAATCAATCTATTTGGATGATTTGTTAATTCTTTGTTTTTTTTATAAATACCTTATATGATTTTGTATACTACCTTTTATTTTATTGTGTTATCTTATTGGACTTGATCAACCTAATTACATTATACATGTTCCTTGTACAATATTATATAAAAAGAGAGGATAGTCATGTAGTCCAGAATGCATGATTATCATAAGTATGTAAGTTATATAGTAATCAATGCTAGTTGAATGCATAGCATTAGATATATATGTTACATGAGTGACCAAATTGAAAAGTTATTAAGGGATTTAGTATATAGACTTCCATTAACTCCTCAATTGCAAATTAATGATCTATTTCATGTAGATGTACATATATAGTTACGATTAGATTATTCATTGAAAAAAATTTCATGTTGAATCTACTTGTGATTAAATTACAATAGAAAGTGTTACTAAAAATAAATAAATGAATTATGAGATAGAACTATAGATGAAGTTAAGTGAAATAAATTCATAGCATGATATTGATAGTGCTACATCCACATTTATTTAACTAAATGATTTTGCATGTTTTGTCATAGATTCTCCTTGAGCTACTAAGGACATCAACTAAGCTACATATGGAGAATTGTTATGGGACTTTTTCCCCAAGAAAATAATTATAAAATAAAGTTTATTAATTATTATTTAAAGAATAGAAAAAGAAAGAAAAAAAATTATTTAATAGTAAAGGAGATGCGTAAAAGAAAATGATGTAAATAAAGTTACTTTCAAGTTAGAAAGAAGTTAAAAGGTTAACATAACCTTTATTAAAATATAACAACACTCATCATTCTTATGGGAAATAAAAATAATAATTATATTCCTTATTTTGTAAAGATTGGGTATGATGGTTGGAAGCCACCCTTTGGGTTATTATTTAAACTTGTGAAATGAATGTAAATGTGGGGAGAATTATTTTGAGAAATCATTGAGGAAAAGTATATGGGAAATTGTATAGGAAAATGTATAGGAAACTATACAAGTCTTAAGGGGGTAAAATGGAAATGAATGCATGCATGTATAAACAAGATCAAAACCCTCTTCCACAATAACATTCAAGGACAAGATTGAGCTAAATCACAACCAAGGAGAAGGTGGATTTAGCTACAGAACTTGTGCTCCTAATTTTCTATGGAAAGATGTGTTTCAACCTTGCTTTTTATCAAACTCAAGGTTAAGCATGAATAAGACCCTAGTTATGAGATGGTCATCTTGAAACAAACAAATGAAAAAAACAACTTGAAATCTGAGAGTATAGATATGATCAGTGAGATGTCAGAATCTATCTTCTAGAAGTTGGAATGTCAGAGGACGGATTTGGTAACCACCCAAGTCCATAAGTGAGAATCTATTGAAGGTCAAAGTTGATAAAATGTTGCAAATGATGCACAAAAACTAGATCCAAAGCTTGTAAGCCCAAAAGACTAGGGCACCAACCACCCAAGTCATGTTAGGGGGATATTCTGGAACTATTTTCAAATCTTGAAACCTTGATTCCTACACTACCTTCCTATAACTCCACCTTTTCAAAAACCTATACCTATAACCACCCAAGTCCATAAGTGAGAATCTATTGAAGGTCAAAATTGATAAAATGTTGCAAATGATGCATAGAAACTAGATCCAAAGCTTGTAAGCCCAAAAGACTAGGGCACCAACCACCCAAGTCATGTTGGGGGATATTCTGGAACTATTTTCAAATCCTGAAACCTTGATTCCTACACTACCTTCCTGTAACTCCACTTTTTCAAAAACCTATACCTATAACCTATACACAAGATGACAAGAGAGGGGTTTGGGGGTTGTGGTGTTTAGGGATTTTCCTTAGTCAAATCCTAGGTTAGCATTCAAGCTTTCCCAACACCATTGTTAGAAAGAGAGTGTTCCCTTACGGGGAAGAGGTTAAAAATAATTCAAATGATGAAATGATTCAAGTAGAAATTATGTCACCTCAGAGGTGAAGTCCTTAGCAGGGTGAAGCTTCTTCAACTCACAAGGAGATGGATTGTGATTCCAAATCTGCAACAAACACACAAATACAAGCATAAATCTATAAGAATAACACAATGTATACCTTGAATGCTCTTTGCTCCAATATCATAAGTTCGCAATATCCATCTAGGTTGAAAATGAAGTCAAAAACTCACTTATATATGCTTTCCCACTAACATTCATGAAATTAAAGTAACAAAAGTTGACAAAGAGGAACATTTTTAAAGGTCCTAGGCTGGCATAACATTAATTCACCCTGAGCAATCAAGGAGGACCTGGGTAGTTGGTGTCCAAGTACAGGGGCCCAATTTAGGTCACATATAAGTTAAATGATCTGCCCAAGGTCTAAAATTCACATTGTTGTTGGGATCTTTTCTTCAGGATGCTCAATTATAATGCATAGTGAGATAAATAGCACCTAGGAGGTAAAATGGCATGTGTCCACTTTTTAATCCATTAAATTTAGCCCCCACTTTAATGTGTGTATGATCTTATGATCCATACATGCATTAAATTATAGTCAAAGCACATCAAACAGAAGAGTGAAGACACACCCTAAGTTTGAAAGACTATTTCTAGCCCCCAAGCTTGGGAAAACATAAGAAAACACTTAACATTCACATAAGACATGGTGAATATAACAAGGAAGCACCCAATACAAGAAGAAGACATTTAAAGTATGCAATACACGGAGAAGACATGAACATAGTCACACAATACATAGAGAAGATATGAAGAGGAGACATGATTAAGCAATTGCACATATATATATATGGTTATAAGAAAATAAAACACAACGTGTGGGGGCCTCATCGTGACACAACTTTAGACCACGCCACAAACATGCAAGACACAAGGAAGACACATAAAACATATGGAAGACACGTGGAATACACGAGTGTCATATAGTATGTCATCGACGCACTATATGTCTTATACATGGAATACATGAGCAATAGGGAGGAGCTCATCACCACTCCACTATATAAAACATGCCAAACACCCTTGAAGGTTGAGCTATTCTATCAAAACCACCAAAGACACAGTTAAGGGTGATTGACTCAAGATCCAACCCTGCCTCATGATGAGGACTTTGTTAAAGGATGCGCACTAGCTCAAGAGATACACTATCCCACGTTCCATAGAAGGGCTTTCAAAATGCAACCCCACCCACATCATGGAGATGCCTTACAATGAAAAGGAAGCATGTGCTCAAAATATACAACCCCACCTAGATCACAGAGATGCCTTATAGTGAAAAGGAGGTATACACAATAGATCAAAGTTCACAAATATGCTTTGTCAATGTAAAAAGTAATGAAGTAGTTACCATTATATATGCCCTCACCTTAAAGTAGTTGATCCTACTTGCAGACATCAAGTACATTAAGGGTATATGCACAAAGATGAGGGACCAAAAAGGTGCCACATGACTTTTTGGTCCCATACAAGTGATAACGCTAGCGCATTATAACACTAGCACATTATAACATGCTAGCGCATTTTGCAAAAGCAAAACTCTCTCTCTCTATCACTCTCTTTTACTCTGCCTTACCTCTCCCTCTCCCTCTCCCTCTTACTCTCTCTCACTTTGCCTTTCTTGCTCCCGTTCTCTCTCCCTCTCAATGAAAAGGGAGAGGGAGAGGGAGAGGGAGAGGGAGAGAGATGTTTTAGTTCACCATAATGTGTTATCATTATAACATGCTCGTGTTATGTGCATTCACATAATTCTAGAGCATTATGTTTTTCCTTGCTAATTTCCAAGTCTTAGACTTGGATTTGCCTTGGGCTTCCAACCCAAAGGCTTGGACTGTGTTTAGGTTATCCAATGATGTGCTTTTCCAAATTTTAACAAAACTAACATAATCTGGAGCATGCTCCCCATGAGGATTGCACTTTTTTCAATTAAAAGTTGAAAAAAATGCAACCATAATCTTAAGCTCTCTATTTTCTATCTAACCATATAATATTTTCCATGTTTTGAGTATGTCAAGGTTTCATCTTTAATTTCTTTTGTTAGTGTATACATTTTTTGTCAAAAACCAGTGTCTGGTATTTTTGACTTTTTCTTAAGCATTCATTGAAATTTCAAATAAGATACATTTTTAGAAACTAGACTCCCCTCTACATGTATTAATTTTTTTTATTATTTTCGATTAGTTTTTAAAAAATTTAAGGGGGGGGCATGCTCAATTTTCTATCTTTAAGCATGTGTCCAATTTGAAAATTAGTAAAACATCAATTATTCATGAAAAAATTATTAGAAATATCAGGGATAAACTACATGGTCTTAGCTAATTTCTCACTAAAGCAATTTTTGAAATAATAAAAAAAGTTAAAATTTTAAGTGGAGAAAACTAGACGCTATGTTATGTTTTTCTAATAAAAATAGGCCAATTTGTGTGCTCCCCCTTTTTGAACCCCTTAATCTCAACCATTCTTGAAAAAAAATTAGTAGTTTAGAAGCTAGATTCAGAGCACTATGACTCTTGTTTTTGTTGTATCTTTAAATTTTGAGTGTAACTATATTCAATTTCTCATCCAACATTAGTCTTTCCTAATTTTAGAAAAAATGTGGTATCTTAAGACCCCCTTTTGGTCCGTCATCTTTGTACACTTACCCTTAAGGTAAAGTGAAAACACACAAGGGAACAAGAGCTTTCACAAAGCCCTTTCCCCAAAAGTGACATGTACCACGATTGTCAAATGTTCCCACAAACACATCGATATAATTTGCTAAGATAATCAACAAGATATAAGCTTTAGTTAGAAAAACTTACTCTAAGATAAAAACCAAATGAATTCATGATAGTTTAACATAGAAATCATATCACGTGATAGACCAAGGCTACACTAGAGGGTTCGAAACTGAGTATAGCTGTTAAGTCATACTGTAGGTATCTCAGAACCGAGTGTAGCAACAAGGTGAGACAAAAACAATTCAAAGGTGCATAGAAGAAGATTTAGAGTATTAAGAAAGGTTTGTTACCATAAATTTCACAATATGAATCAGAACAAGGAGTGAGTCTACTAGTCAAGTATTAGTAATATATCAACCTCATCTTCATTTATGGACTAGGTCCATTTTTGCTTTCTTGCTAAAGCGACACACAGTTCTTATCAGTACTTGTTTATTTTTGTCATTTGTTGACTAGGAGAGCCACTGAAGAATGGAAACAATAAAAAGGAAAGAGAAGACAAGAGTAACTTGGGTTTACAACATGGGAAGATACCCCCAAGACATCCTCCACAATGTCATGCCCCCAATGCATAGCACACAACAATAAAATAGAGGAGAGGAATATAGAAGAATGTAGAGACAAATAGAAGATTGGTCACAATAGAGGTGGTCTCCTTGTATCCTTGACCTTACAAGAGTATCAAGGGTCATCCAAAGAGACCTAAATGACATATAACACAATATGGGGGAACACAGCACAACACAACAATGTATAACCATGTCTATTTCAAGAGGAGGTCAAACTTGAGAGCATCTTAGAGAGTTGCTCCATCAAGTGTGGTAAATTGTGTAAAGAATTCATACCTAATTGATGTTTATTTTGAAAACAGCCTTATGGTGCTTGTTTCTCAAGACGTATATTTAAAATCTGTTACTGCTTGAGGAGGGGAATCATTATCATTTCCCACCGATGACTCATGTCTTTTTCTTTTCCTTCCTTTTGATTTATTATTTTGGTTTGCAT
Source organism: Cunninghamia lanceolata (assembly GCA_027924645.1). Taxonomy (NCBI): domain Eukaryota; kingdom Viridiplantae; phylum Streptophyta; class Pinopsida; order Cupressales; family Cupressaceae; genus Cunninghamia; species Cunninghamia lanceolata. The sequence continues at coordinate 7,539,150 of BSBN01001332.1, forward strand.
GATTAATAAGCCTTTCATGATGAAATGGAATGCTTCTCATCATCACCACTTTCTCTTGCATCAAGTGATTGCATATAGGCTACTCCAATTGCTTATCTTGTGCATGTTGGTTATGTCCCAATCCATAAAGGGATAATATAGGAGGAACCTCAACATAGATACATTTTCCGCATGGGTGAGGTAGATCTTCATTTGTCATCTTATCCACTTCTAACATACCAACTATGCCATCATAGTCAAGTAGTCATCTTTAATCTTCGTGGTATGATTTTCCACCATATTATTGTTTCTATGCTTAGGAAAGGATCAATGAATATTTGTAAATTTGTATTTGGAGGAGCCACTAACTTATTTCCATTGTCATTCACACCACTAACTTGTATCATATTAGAATCGATCAGGTCATGAATTTCATGTTTAAGATGCATACATCTTTTGGTATCATGTCCCAGTGAGCAGTGATAATGACAATAAGCATTAGCATTAAATGAAGGTCCTTGTGGCTTACTACTGTCTAAAGGACAAGAAGGAGGAAGCTTCAAAATATTTTTGTTCACCACTTGAGTCATTACCGAATGGAGAGGATTCGATAATGGAGTAAATTATCTCTGTACTTGTCTGAATTGAAATTGTACCCTTGAAGGCTTTTAAATAGTAGATACTTGTGATTGAAAACTGTTCAAATGTTGCCCATTAATCTTAAAGAAATTCCTATTGTTCTCCTTGAATGAATTTTTAGATTGTCCAGCTAGGGATTGACCAATAGGAGCTGATGAGGTATGATTCTCATACTTACTAGCCAAAAGTTGGTAATATCAGAGAGTTGTGGATAAGTGTTGAAAAGAACTATACTTCATCAACAATATCTTGTTGCATATGTTCGGTTGTAGATTCATAATGATTACTTTCTAAAGATCCTCATCTTTAATTGGATATTGTATTTGTGAGATGAGATCTTGATATCCACTAATGAATTCTATTAATTTCTCTTTTGGAACTTGTTTACAATGAACCAAATCAATCAAGGAGACGGTAGGTCCAATGTTTTCTTTGAAGTGTTGGAAGAATTCATCAACTAGATGTGAGAAGGAATTTATTGAATTAGGAGGTAGATAGAAAAACTATTCCAAAGTAGTATCTTTGAGAGATTGAGGAACGAGTTTTGTTTACAATGCCTCATCAAAGAAGAAATCACTACACATTGTTGTGAATGTTGCCACATGAGTATTAGGATCACCTTTACCACGATACTTTTCAAAGTGAGGAGTGTCAAATTTATCAGGCATTGGAGTTCTTTGAATTGCATAGGATAAGGGATTGCGAGCATGATATGTTGGTAAAGCAGGTTGAGAAGAAGCATTTGTTAGGTTTGTCACCTTTTTTATAAGGAAGACATACTTTGCAAAAGCTGATTTAGGAGAGTATCATTAGATGAAGAGGTGTCTTGTGGATTTGATAAAGGTGGATTTGATGTTGTAGTCATGAAAGTGAAAGGTGGTTGATAATGAGTGGAGGTGATGGAGGTTGAGAATAGGTATGCATGGGTACAGATACATGAGGTGTGGAGTTTTGATAATTAAACCAACAACGTTGTAATTTCCAGTAGATGTTCCCATGATAGTGGTAGAATTACTACAAGCATGTGGATTGGTGGTGAGAATGGATGATGTGAAATTTGATACTATAATAGCTAGTATGCATGTTGAGACTGGTAAAGTTATATATGTCGGTGTTGACACATTTTCAATGACATTTGCATGGCTAGCTACTAGCATAAACTTATGTTCCACTATGTGAGCTAATTCATGGAGCATATCAACACCTTCTTGTCCTTCTTGTGATATTCCTATTGTACCCTCAACATTAGGTACCATCTCTTGAGCTAGATGCGGACGTTCTATGATTTGTTGAAATTCAGCTAGTTGTGTGTCTAATTTCTTAATTTGTTCTTCAGACACATGTGAATCTACATCAATCACATCCTCAACACCATGTAATGTTTGTTCTTCCATTGTATTAGTGTTTATGACATCTTGCAAATATGTTGATTCAACTTTTGTAAAGTAAGTGTGTAATGGGTTTTCTGATGTTTGCATATCATCGCTATTGGAAGCGCTAGAACCCATTAGTCTATGGATTCTCCTTAGAAAGATGTTTCTATTAGGGTAGTGGGTTATACAACTCATGAAAACTCCTATAACACCCAATGCACAAACTAATAGAATAATCAAAAGTATTCATATATCTCTATAGGCACAACTAACACTCCTCCGCCAGATAGTTTGGTGGGATGGGGTAGGGATGGCTGCGGCTGACAATGAGTCCATAATGAATGGGGGTCACAACCTAGCCTATCTATGCTATTCAATGCTCTTCATGCAGAACATCTATCAAATAGTAGGGGCTCTCCCATCCATTCCATAAAGAATCCCTTTTAATATTATCTTCTCTATCGAACCCAGATCAATAATCATAATAGGGAGCGTCGAACCTGGAATGAACATCTTTGTAGCTGAGCATGAGAACCAAATCTCTTCTCATGGGGTTGGGGGTTCCAACCACCTACCACAACCCACACCCACACACCTACAAGCCCATCCCACACACATCCACACCCACACACACCTACCCAACCCACCATTACACACACACCATTCCACTATACACTTACCCAACATCCACACCTTCCTACACTACCTTTATTACTACAACAGCGGAACAGTAGATATACCAGGAAGGGAAGGGTGGTTGCATTCATCATCAACTATATTTGAAATGGAGGATAAAATTATATACGTATTATTCACCGTTGAACTAAACTCTATTCGCAGTTGGGGATGGGTGGGAGGCACTTTCCTCCTAATATAGATTGGGGTGGGTGGGAGGCCCAGACTAGGGTGGGTGGGTGGGAGATAAGGGTGGGTGGGAGGATGAAGGTTGCGGTCAACCCTCGGCTATAGTTGGGTGGGTAGGAGGCATGTTACATATAGAATCTGGCTAGTCAACTATCTATAGTTGTGGTGGGTGGGAGGAAGGAACAAACTAGAATTGGGTGGGAGGGCGTAACATGCCAACTATCAATTGCTGAACTATACTAGTAGCCAGGTGGGAGGAGCGAGGGAGGTAGGTGTTGGTAGGGGTAGGCATGTTACATATGGAATCTAGCCCAACAACTAATCTACCTCTCGAGGGTCCACCCACCCCGGCTGGTGTTGATGTGCACATATTCACTCAGGTCATTTCATATGGAAACCATCCCATGCTTTCATGATGCGAACTCAATTTTAAGCGAGAAAGCCATGCATGGTGAAATCCATCCCCACAGGCCAATAACAATTTCATTCCCCCCACCCAATCGATGCTTCAGTTAGCGAACTGGTTATCCAGCCGGTTGAACATTCTATTATGGGCTGGGCTACTATAGAATGGAGAACTACATATGGAGTGGAGGGGCTCCATATTCAAAGCTCAAGAACTGCGAGACTTCAAGAATAATAGGCCGGGATGTAAGAACAATTCGTACCCTCAGGAGAAGTCTCAACAAATCCCATCCTACCGGTAGCCCCTGGCTGCTAATATAGTTAAGTTATTTGGAATAATTCTTTTGTGCCCCATAGGACATGCAATTTGGAAGGGATTTCATCGTCATTGAAACAATCTCTGATCGGGCAAGGGAAGGTCTATCCTATCCGGCTAATCCATTGCTATTGAATACACGGTCTGGTGTAAGCTAAACCTATATTCCCACCCTCATTCCAACCAATCGTTCCCTAAGCAGATCAGTGGAAGTTTCAGTCTATTTGTTCCTATGGTTAGCTGAGCCCCCCGTATTCAGTACTGTCCCTATACCAATCACAACCAATTGGCCTCTTCGTGAACATAGTTAGCGAGCGGGAACGTAGGGTGGGTCTAGCATTCTATCTATCAACGCGAGAACAAGAGGGTGAGTTTTCTATATAATAATAATTGTGGTTGGGCTTAGCCTATATAGCAGCCCAACTCTATTCTATATGCCCTCCACTTTCCAAATATTGACAGGGATTCAATCCGGCTGGGTGGGAGCCTTTCTACTCTATATTGTTGAAGAAACTTTCCAAATATTGGCAGGGATTCGATCCAGATGGGTGAGAGAAGGGTTGATCCCAGTTGTTTGCCAACAGTTAAGCTCTCCCTACTGGAGATAAAAAAGATTTGATCGGGGACCTCTCTATTCCCCAACCTGACTACTAGTATGGTGAAACTACAGGCCTAGAATAATGGACCGCATCTGACTATGGTGTACTGGGGTGGGGTTGATGTGTGTGCATTTTTTATATATTCCTTCTACAAGGGAGAATAGCAACCAGAGGAAGCAAGCCTAGGGAACGAATTCACCCCCTATTGAGAAAGGGAAAAAGAGAAGGCCGAGTGCTAAACATCAATGGGGGGGAGGGGGCCCTACTATCTATATAGCGAGCTTAAGCCCGACCCAACGGCCTACTCTATCTATAGCTGGGCTCGACCGTTCTCGGCCAGGGCTCGACCACACTCAACCAATAGGCAGAGGGACAAGAGCTCTCCCCCCTCATATTACTAGAAAGGGATCTTTGGTTTTCTTACGAACAGCCGCTAGTGGTATTAGTATAGGTGCTGCCGCGTCAATTATAGGTGCTGCTAACTATGGCTATATATCCATCTATATATCTAGATTATGCTACTGTTTCTACTGATGCTTATACTGGTGCTTATGCCTCTACTTCTTTTGGAACTCATGTCGTGGGTGTCTAGATCTTCACCACCTGCTCCTGGAGCTACTACATCTACTTCTGGGACCGGGTATCAGCGTATAGCTTAGGTGCCTTTTCTACTGGATTCATCCCACTAATGGGTATGTATCTGGTTATGGCGCAAGAACTAGATCCTCTACTTATTAGTGTACTAAATCCACATCTGGATCATCAACTATTTGATCTACCTTAGCTATATTTACCCCTTGGCCACTATCGATACTGGGTCTACCACTGTTACTGCTACTGCTAGTTTAGGTACCCATGTGTGTGTTTTAAGCCTCAAGCCACGGCACTAGGTCTTGCTTACAAACTTCATAATCTCTTCTGGAGGGACACCAATATATAGATCTCTATTTGGAGCATCAGAATCTTCACCTCAATCACTAAACTCAGACTTTGGATCATGATCCCGATCACTAAGGTTGTATGGATCTTAGTCTATATATGTGACTGGGTCAATAGCATCAACTGCTGGGTCTACTCACTTTAGGTAGGTCTCTTTACTCTAGCCTCTGCTAGTGGTGTTGCTATCTCTACTGTGTATGCTTCTGGGTCAATGGATTAAGTCGATGGATATGGGAAGAAATTGATATAGATACAGGCTCACTCGTCGTTCACTCAATAATTGATGGGGGATTTGAATCCAAATAAATAGTTGAATCGGGCTTGCTTTAAATCAGGAATCAGAATCAATAGCTTCAATAATAGCCCAGGTGGGAGGTGGGGGGGAGGGAATCCCCCTCGAGAGGTAGATTAGTTGCGGTATGGCAACTCGAGTGATTGAAAGGGAAAGAAACTAGCAAATGCCCTTTCTTTCAATAGGGCGATCGAATCAAAGTCTCTTTGAAAGCTAGCCCATGGATTTGAGGAGCTATTGATTGAACCGGGTTAACAACCATAACAAATAGATTGATAGCAGTTCCTGTGGGTTCTGAAGGAGGTGATCAACTGAAGAAGAAATAACAAGTCGAATAAGAGTGAGCAGAGGTTTGCAGTCATTTGCCTAGGGTTCCCCTGCTCTAAGTTCAGTCCCTCTCCCCAATAACAATGATAGCCCTTCCTCCCAAGCCCCCAAAATAGATATTTCAAGCCCCTCTTTTCTATTATTGTGCCCAGTGATCCCATGTTATTCTATATGTAATATGATTGGCGCATCATTGATAGGATTTGGATGTTCAAAAGTATCTTATCATGAGTGGGTAGTACAACACCCATGTGTGGGGTTGGGTGGGGGGTCCCCAAGAAAATAGAGTTGCCGGGTGGGGGGGCCTGAACAACCATGGGGCCCTTTATAGTTGGTCAACTCCCAGGGATATCCGATCAAAGCTTATGAGTAGGTGGGTGCTTATTCCCCCTGGCTTCTTACCCTATCATTCTGGCATTTTCCTTTATCTCTACTCTAATTGAAACAAATAAATATCCCAAGAGCTACTGGGTAAACCCAACCCCATACAAACAATAGGAGAAGGCCTTCAGATGTGGTTCTTCTTTCGGTTGATTCATCCCGGCTTTCTGTAAGCCCTTCTTCCCAACCCCAGGGGGCCTTCCCAACAATTATAGAAAGGGCCGCATAGTTTCTCGTTTCTAATCTGTGTGGACATTGGTTTCATAGTTTGGGTGGTAAGATCTTTCATGATCAGTAGGGAGGTTTGATAAGCAGTCTTTCTGAACCAATTCATTGCCTCCTATAGCTTCAAAAGTAGACATCTGAGTCCAAGCGATCGAATCCCATAGTTTAGCTATTTCATCTATCCCAATTATATAAAGGAAGGGCAGTAGAGAGAAGGCAGGTTCGACTTGAAGTCAACTTAACCCCCCCACCCTGCAGGGTGGGAGGCTGAAAAGATGCCCCCCACCCCCTCCCTACTGGAAAGTAAGGGCCCCCTGTTAAACAACAATAATTCATAATCTGGGGGGACCTCACCTTCACTATCATTCAGGAGAGTAATAACCTCCCGTCACTAATCTACCATAAGAGGGGGCTTGAAGAACATTATCCCCCCACTCGGCAATGGCATCAAGGGTGGGTGGGGGGGGCCTACTATTCTAAGGTCTGTCATGAGGGCTTCATTTGCGTGCTTCTGACCAACAACTAATCTACCTCCCGGGGGGGCCGCCCACCCACCCCGTTCATCTAGACACTTGCTTTAAGAACTTCATTAGCATCCTACCTGGATTGAAGTTAGTGGTTAATACAAAATATATGAGCTTCATCCAGCTCTGAATCATCTCCTACAGCCAACCAATAAGTAGTGCTTCATGCGCATGAGGTGAATTCAGACCAGTGAAAACTTTCAATCAGTGCATTCCATCCAATTCCATTAGTTCAACGTCTAGTTGATTCCCTTCTTTTCAACCTCAATGCATCCCTTACTTCTTGCTTGAGGGGCCTACCTCCCAACCTCCTAATAGAAGTAGTGAATCTGTATAGTTGAAGAGCCTGGGTGGGGTTGACGAATAAAGAAAGAAGCGGCCAGGAATCGGTAATAAGTGGGATTGGAAGAAGTTCTCCTCCTGGCTGCGAAGGGGAATACGTGATTAGTGGCCTGGGAATACTTATCTGAGGGGCCGCTTCATTAGACAACTGCCTCACTACCCCCTTGCTTTCTATCTATCTGATCCAAACCTGCCATAGTGATAGTTCAACCTAGGGTGGGTGGGAGGATATAGATGATCAGTTGTTAGCTTCCGAGGTGATTCCATAAATCTGATATCTTCTTTCCAAGCCAAGGAATTGAGACGAGTGGCTCCCTAAACCCTTGAATTCATGATTCTGAACTGATAGTGGAATTAGTGATAGTTCATCTGGAGAACCCTTGAATTGTGCATTTCATCCATCAGGAACAATATAATTTTTAGAGGGCTGTGAGGAGAGCCCATGAGTCATTGATTAATGCCTCCATCCTGACAGTCATGACTTGCCTTTCTTTCTTGAATCAACAGGGTAGGAGTGTCATTGATCGATCCCCGGAGGGTTGGGCATCCACCCCTCGCCTGAATTCATTGATTAGTGCCGAACCCACCTGCTTATTCCAAACCTACCTCCTCTTGTTTCCGTTCTGAGTCCTCCCCTCTTTTATATTATTGTGGGTGGGAGCATGTTACGTATAGAATAGATCCTGATCTCCATTGGGTCTCCTTATCTCTAATCATTAGATGTTAGATCAATCTAAGATTTTGAGTTAGATCAGGGAGAAACCCACTAATTTCAAGCAACCTCACCCACCCACCCAATCAAGCGTTGTGCCTAGTTGGGCACCAAGGCCACATAAGAAATTGTCGAGCCCAAAAATACATGATTTGTAGCACCACATTCGAATGAAAGGGCAGGAGTAAGTATTTCAACAAGATGGGCTCCCCAAAATATCTATCAAGGTAGACATCCATTGCTTAGGGGAGTATGAGTTCCACCCACCATCACTCAAAGAGCAGGGGCTTTGGGTTTAGCCTTAGATAAGCTGATAGTTGTTAGTGACTTTAATAGCATTGGGTAGATCCTCGTAGCACCTGATGTATGAGAGGAAGAATTATTCTTGCTGAAGTACCATCAGGTGAAAGCCCAATGTATCGAACGTGGTGAGGGGATCCGTCATTCAGCTGTGGTTCCATGAGCTTAGCTGAGATATTGAGCTCACGAACCCATGCTTACTCTTAGTCATTTAGCAGTATGGTGGGGAGCTATTCGGCTGATGACTGGCATTACAAAATAGGGAGGCACATAGATGAAAGAAGGACCTCCCTTGGGGGTTTGAGTGAACCCCCAGGGGGGCCGGGGTTTGAAGTGAACCCCTGAACCCCCCCCTTGAACCATGAGGCACCCAAACACATGTTCCATGAGGCACCTACATGATGGGTGGGCTACCTGGGCCTAACAAGCACGCTTCAATGCTCTATAGTTCAAGTGATCCAGAGTCACGTCTCCCAATGAATAACCTTTTGACTGGCTTTGCAACTTGATTGCCCAAGGAAGGAGAATGTTGCAGCCTTTCAGTATACGATGTGTCAAAACCAGTGAGCCTAAAGAAACAATGGGCAGACCCATAATGGAAAACAGAAAGCATCACAGTTTGGGACTGTTTCAGAGGTACAATGGGCCCGAGAGGGATGATCAGCTAAACTTCTCCCATTCTCCCTAGATAATAGGCCAGTCCAGGTCTGGTAAGAATGATATTCCTTGCAATGGTAGGGGCGCTATGGTTCACCCATATCTAAATGGAATGGCTCACTCCACCAACAAGGTTACTGTGGAGGTAAGGTACAGTATAAGCATTGCCTAAGAGAAAGAGGACATTTTCCTAGGGGGTGATAAACCATAATTCACCGACCAAGATAGCAAGGAACAAAATCTGGCTATCGTCATTCGTTCGTTCAGCCAGATTGATGTAAGCGCTATCCCTGAATTTTGGCTGGCTTGTCATTCGTGGATGTGGTAGCTTTTGTTTCTCACTATTGGGGAATAGTTAGGGCAATGTCTTCACCACTCATAAGATCTTTGTAGCGTGGTTGGTGGGTACCTCGGGTGACCATAAGTCCCAAGAATTCCTATAGTCTTCTAGCAACCATATAGAGGGGGGGTGCCGAGATCGAACCTCAATATGAGTGAGCCCTGATCCTGATACTTTGGGATGGGCCAATGTTATGAATAGAGGTGAATGCCCAATCACTTTCCCACCCACTTCAAGGCTGCTAATGATAGGTAGGGGAACAGTTAGAAGATAAATGCCCAATTCATACTATTTTGTGGCATGAGGCTTGAGGATGCAAGATCTCAAAATGTCACTGCATGATCTCCTACTTCTAACCCTGAGATAGTTAGTTCCAAGGCCTGCCCAATAGGGAGAGAAGGCTGAGGTAATTTTGATTGTAGTTGGTTGCTGGGATTCTTCCACTAAAGTAAGGAGCCTCCACACCTGGGAGCTCTCTAGCTTGAACTTGATGAAGGAAGTGTGCGAGTTGCTTCCAATTAGCTGGTTGGCGGTAGTAAAGTGCTCACTCCAATAAGAGCTAGAGAGTCTAGGTTGGACTAGCTTTCTAGTTCGAGCTACTTCCATCCATCCATCATCCTCACTATAGCGGTACCCTAACTTCTTCCATCATCCTCACTATAGGGGTACCCTAACTTCCTCCTAACTATAGGGGCTGTGCACTATGGCCATCCATCTCTCTTTCCATCCATCCTAACTGGGGTAGTGGGTAGTGCATCCTTATAGCCATCCTACTTCCCTCCATCTTAATCTTACCTCCCTCCATCTACCTATAGGGGGAGGTAGGGTAGTGATGGGAGGGGTGATAGGCTCCTAACTATAGGGGTTGCCAGGGTAGTGCCCTTGTTGCCTTCCATCCTAACTCCCTTACTTCCATCCTAACTATAGGGGGTAGTGGTGGGCACTAACTAGAGAAGGTAGTGATGGGAGAGTAAGCTATAGTGCCCATGGATGTATTGATGGGAGTAGCTCTGTCTCTGAGCTGACGTGTGCAGTGATAGAGAGCTCTTCGAGCTCATAAGCTAAATGCAATGATACATCGTGGGGTAGCTAATGCGAATACGTCAACATAAGCGGGGATTCATCCCCGCTTAATGCTATAAGTTAGTGCACTATAACCATTGTGTGTTAGTGTGCTATAACCATTGTATGTTAATGGGGCCCCCCACCTAGTTTGGCTATTCCTTGAGCCTTCCCCAGGTCTAGCCTAGTTTTGGTGATAAGCCAGCGAAATGCATCACTGTAAGGCCCCTTTGAGTGGGCCTTGGGTTTAACCTTCTCGTTCTAATAGTGTGCATTTAGACTTATCGCCTTCCCCAGGCTAGACTGATCTGGGTCTAAGACTGAGGCCTGAACAAAAATTGATATCCATTCAGAAGCCCGGCATAAAACCCAAGGGTTCTAGGTAAACACTCGGGGGTCGCATTCACCCCATGCCTATTGAAGATCCAATGGAACTCAAACCCATTCCCCTACTCCCCAAAGGAAATATAGGGGGCAACCACTTGATCTACTATGTAATATACCCCCACCATTATCCAGCATGGGTCAATCCCAATGGATGTCCTCTCCCCTCAGCCCAATACCCCACTAGGGGTATTGAATAGGCCGAGGTCTTAAAAGGTTTAGCGGTGCACTTGCTTATTCACAAAATTCTGCGATGGTGGCTGTGAATCAACACTACAACCCAAAATTAGATTTGAATGAGTGTTTAAAGGAGTAGAAAAATCTGAAATAAGATTTTGACTACAAACGCTAGCTTTTTGATAAAAAACTATGTTATATGAAAAATGCAAAGTTTCAACAAAACCTTCACAAAGGAGATCTTGAAATGCAAGATGTAACAAAATAAAATGATTAATTGTTGTAATATAACTTAGATCTAATGTAAAAATTATAAAATTAAAATTTTTCAATGATATGCAATGAAATAATGCAAAAATATGCCTTTATGCAAGCCTAGAATGCTTTTTTTTTCCAAAATTTTCAAATTTATACATGATTTTTCAGTGTAGAATGATAAGATATGATATGAATTAATTCAAGGACTGATTTCAACACTTAGCAAGATGTAAATATTTTCTTCTGTAGGTTCACCAAAATATTAAGGGAGTAAAAGGGAAATGAATGCATGCATGTGTAAACAAGATCAAAACCCTATTCCATGATAACATTCAAGAACAAGTTTGAGCTAAATCACAACCAAGGAGAAGCTGTCCACTCAGCTACAGATCTTGTTCTCCTAATTTTCTATAAAAAGATGTGTTTTAACCAAGCTTTTTATCAAAGCCTAGGTTAAGCATGAATAAAACCCTAGTTATGAGATGATCATCTTGAAATAGATAAACGACAATAGCAACATGAAATCTAAAAGTATAGAGATGATCAGTGAGATGTCAAAACCTGTCTCCTAGAAGTTGGAATGTCAGAGGATGAATTCAGTAACCACCTGGAAGTCCAAAAGTGGGAATCTACCAAAGGTCAAAATTAATAAAATACCATAAATGATGCTCAAAAACTAGATCCAATGCCTGTAAGCCTACAAGACTAGGGTACTAACTACCCAAGTCCTGTCAAAGGGATATTCTGGAACTATTTTCTGATTCCAAAACCTTCATTCCTTCACTACCTTCTTGTAACTCCATTTTTCCTGAAATGTGTACCTTTAACATGTACACAAGATGACAAGACAAGGGTTTGGGGCTTGTGGTGTTTACAGGCTTGCCTCAGTCAAATCCTAGGTTAGCATTCAATCTTTCCTAACACAATTATTAGAGAGAGAGCACCCTTGATGGGCAAAGGCTAAAGATAATCCAAATGATGAAATGATTCAAATAGCAATGATGTCACCTTGGAGGTGAACTCCTTAGGAGGATGAAGCTTCTTCAACTCATAAGGAGATGGATGATGATTCCAAATCTTCAACAAACACACAAATACAAATAGAAATCTACAACAATAAAATAGTGAATACCTTGAATGCCTTTTTCTCCAATATCATAAGTTAGCAATATCAATATAGGTTAAAAATGAAGTCAAAAACTCACTTATATATGCTTTCCCGCTAACATTCATGAAATTAAATCACAAAAGTCAACAAAGAGGAACATTTTTAAAGGTCCGAAGATGACATAACATTAATTCACCTTGACCAATTAGGGAGGAGTTGGGTGGTTGGCGCCCAAGTCTAGGGGCCTAATTTAGGTCAGGGATAAGTTAAATGAAGAGTCCAAAGTGCCAAATTCAAATGGGTGTTGAGATCTTTTCTTTGGAATGATCAATTATAATGCATAATGAGATAAATAGGACCTCTAGGCACTAAACTAGGAGGTAAAAAGTCATGTGTCCACTTTTTAATCCATAAAAATAGGCAAAAGTATACAAGAATTAGAGGGCATAAAGGAATGAGGATTAGAGTCATTTGTTGGGCACTAAGCATTTGGAGAAGGGACACACAGAGTGTGTCCAACTCGGGGTAAGGCATACACCTGAGAGTGTCTTGGCCAAGGCTATGTTTGTTTGTGTCGTGAGGCATGATTGGTTCTATGTAAGAACTAGTTCCTCCAAGGATACTCTTTGCTAGAAATGGTCAAGACCTATGATTACTCCTCCGAGTGTCATATAACATCATAGTGCTTCACAGATAACTGATTTATATATTTATTTGCAGTAAATATTACCATTGTTGCATTGATTAAATTATTGCTGCAAATTGATGTTTTTAAAGTTTATAAATGAAATATTTGACTGTACAATGTTATTCATTATGTTTTAACGTTTATTCAATGTATGAAAAATAGATTTATTTATTTATAATTCAAATAATTTACCTGATTTATAGTTATTAAGAAAATAACAACTCTCTAGTAAATAAATGTTACTTGGGTAAAAAGGAGATCACAAGGATGCTCAAGATTGCTATATCATGCCTTTGCCTTTCAACTTGATGATATATATAATAGGAATGTGAATAGTGTAGATTGAATCTTAGATTGGATGGTGAGGATTGACCCATTTGCACGGGCAAACAAGAAGCTTACAAGTGGAAGCTTGGGAGAAGTGAAAACGAATGAGAATTGGATTGAGAGAGATGGATGGTGATCTCCTTGGTTAGACTAGAGGGTGGAGATTAAATGTACTTTTTAAAGCATTGTGCAAGTTTGATTTTGTTTATTTAAAATGTGAAGGAATGTGCAAGTAATTAATTAGTTAAGTAAACATGATTTATTTATTCAACTAATGATGTGGGGATTTTTAATGGATTAAATAAATAATATTTATTTATTTCATTTACGAAAGAATGTTGAGAGAACAATTTGATTTATTTAAATAAACATCATTTATTTATTTATTGGTGGAACATTATGTAATCTCTCTTACCTAAATTGCCCTAGAAATTCAAATGCAACAAGTTAGGTTTAGGGTTTATGATTTACCTCATAGAATATTTTTTAAATTACATAATTCTTGGACTTGAATTCTGCAATCATAACATAGAAAAACATATACAAAATATAGATATACATATATATACATCTTTAATCATTTTGGTTAGACAAGATTACATTGCATTCAAATTCATAAATAATATCACTATAGAGAAATCATATATTCATTATTATGCAGCTAATTCAGTTTGTTTACAAAATTTAGTCATAGAAGAGGGGGTACAAGGAGGCATGGTAGGGTGCCTTAAGACAATTGTTCTCCCTCCATGTAGTCCCCCCACCATTCTTCTTTGACTAGTGATCTTAAATTTGTCAATAAACCCTCAACATGGAGATTAGGAGGAGAGTTTTTCCCTTGGGTGCCCTTAAATGTAATCTCCCTTTCACAGGGTAGTAGGGTGCCCTAGTAGTTGTTCTCTCCCTAATTGCCACTATAAAAGGGTGTCCTTAGCCATTCTCTCCCATAGTGGATACTTCCTCCTTGTCCTTGTTGACATGTTATTAAAATATTATATGTATTTTTATATATGATAGTGACATGCAATAAGTAATGACAAATGACAGTCAATATATTTTCACAATGATCTGACCTAATGTTCCTTATTTTATTTCTAAATTTATATTCAATAATGATTCTTATTGAACTTTTAGTTCATTTCAAGAATTGCAATGTATCCTTTTGCTATCAACAATAGTTTATATGACTCAATAAATATTTATATCTCTACAAATGGAATTTGTATGCTTCTTGTTATAGTCAATAATTAATATCCTAAATCCTTTTATAATGCATTCTATATATATATTTCTGAGTGTGTCTTGCTATTATGATGAATTGAATCCTTTTATGTGAGAACTGTTGTGTATTATATAAGTTATGTGAGAACTTTTATATGCTCCTCAAGAGAGACATATCCATGAATGTATGTGACCTTTTACAATGGACACAACTCCTCAACCGATTGCATCTCTTCAAGACAAATCACAGCCAAAGGAAATCACTTTTCATCACAATTAAATTGCATCCCTATATTACAAATTGCATCACCTCCTAATCCTATGAGTTTCTTATTATAAATCGCATGGCATTATTTAAACAAGACTTTTGTGTTATTATCTTAATCGATGCCCTCTCACTCATAACCATTGTCTTATGATAATTTGCTCCATTGATCATACTTAATTGTAAATCCTTCTCTTATTAATTGCATATCTTATTTAATAAGCATCATGTTATATACTTTAAATAGGATGTCTTTTGCCTTATATAATGATCGGTCCTTTATCATTATTAATCATTTAACTTCTTAACAAACTTTGTCTTTATGTTGATCACACCTTTTATTCTTTGATCGCTGCTTATAAAATTTCTTCATAAATAACTATATCTTTCTTAAATGAAAGATGGTCATTATAGAAGGTGGTTGGCCTTTGTAATTTAAATATTTAATTTAAATCCAAGTTGACCAGTATTTAAAATTGAACATTTCATGAAACATGACAAATTAGAAAAACGATTAGATTAATTAATTAATTAAACTAAATATTTCATTGATTTTTTTACTTTCTCCTCAAAATAAAACTAAATATTTTTTAGGATAAAGTAATTGATGTTAGTACTAATAATACATTTCTTTCTATGTTTCACCTCTTCCTCCTAAGACATACATTATCTTAAATAAGTTAATTATTACAGGATGGCTCTAAACTTTAGGTAAGCAACTTTGGAAGTGTCTCGAGGCGAATATGGGACAATGAGGACAAATGGGACATGTCTTTTACTTTAGCACATAATTACAACTCCTAGATATTTTAACCTTGGTTGTTTTATTTGTGCTTAAATTTAAATGAAATTGAGAGTATTTTTCCATACTTTTTTTAGTGTAGTATTTTCTAATGATATAATAAAAACAAATTACATAGTATGCACTACTCAGTGAATGGAATCATAAGTATATTTTAATTTCATAAGCATAATCCATGGTAGTAGTTGGTGTAATTAAATATTTAATTATACTGTAATAAGTTTACTTAGGGCTTGTTTTTAGTCTTACATTATTATTAAGTCATATTAGGGTTTTATTTAACTTGCAAATATAAAAGCAAGTTGTCACATGTAATTCTCATTCTTTTTCATTAATTGCATCCATTTTATTGTGCAAATACTCCCTTATGTTTTTTTTCTCTGTAGAAGGTTAATTTTGGCTTGTAGAAGATTTAGGTGTTTCAGGTTTATCATAAACTTCAACATGGTATTAGAGCAGATCTGCAAGTCCCTTCTCAGATTTGAAGAAAAATTCAAGAAAGGGCCATTTGCTGGGTGTGTTTCTATGTAAAATTGAATATTCCATTGGATTCAGAGTAGCTAGAAAAGGTAGATTTGTCTTTTGTTTGGTTGAATTTGGTCTCAGGAGGCCAGATCTGTGAAGGTTTCAACAAGTTTTTTTTTTGGGATCTAGAGGAAAGATTTTTTTGGAGCATTTTGGGCCCAAATAGACCTTACCATCATGCTCAGAATACCCAAAAACCTTAAGATCAACTTTCAAATCATCGAAATTAGCCTCGGGATCATCTGGGGCAAAAGTGTTTTGCTAGGCAAGCCGTACGACTTGTCCAACACGTAGTACAAGGTACTTTTTAAAAAAAAATCACATTTTCTATGATATTAAATATTTTATCAAAAAATCAATCAATTTTTTTTCAATCACAATTTTTTTATTGTCAAAAGTTTTTTTTTGAAACAAAAAAATTAAAATGGATTTACCCCTATGCAGGGTCATACAGGGTACCTGCACAGGGTACACTACGACTACACCTTGGACAGTCTACCCTTTTTAATAGGGTACACCTCTATCAAGGTTTTCACTCCTTTAAATAGGGCATGTGCCTTTTTTTTAACGGCCTTCATAAAATTTTAAATAAAAAAATAAAATAATAAAAAACCATTTTATCAAAAAAAAAGAAAAACAAAATCTCCCAAAGCAAATCCTCCCACTTGGGCCTACACATATTGAGTGGGAATTATAGTGACTTTGCCAAATTTGGCATTTTTTTTTCAAATTTGGTGACAGTTTGCCACTTTTAGCAAGAGGGGTCTTTTTTGCCCTAATTTGCCCTACAGAGGTACTGGTTTTCTCTTTGCCATAACATGGGAAAACAGAGTCATATTTTTACAAATGAATAGGTGGCAGAAATCTGGTTCCGAGCACAATCCATTGGTATAGGTATATTTTCTAGATTTTTCTATTGGTATAATTTATTATTGTTTAAAGTCCAGACACCATTTTTGGCCTCTGAGTTCGTATCTTTTTGCCACAATCTCCATTTTTTGTAATTTGTGCAGCATTGAAAATGTATTGAGGAGCTCTACACAGACATCCATGCATTTTTTCTAGATTCAGCCCCAGGTATTCTTTATTTAGTTTGTTAGTTTTATGGCTTTTGTTTGATAGTTTGGACTTTTTGGCACCTAGAGATGTTCTATTTATTTTGTTGGGCTTCATATATCAGCATTAATACATATTCAGATTGATGGTCTTTGATCTGATTTATTTGAGGAGATAACATGGGTTTTTCTATTCACCCTTCTATGGTTATATTGGGTAAGGACAATTATGAGTCTTGGCAAAAGGGCATCTTGACACATCTCAGGTGGCTTAATCTTTTTCCTTATCTTTATGGACTCATACCTGAACTAGGTACACCTGGGAGGAAATCTGTATGGAGAAATTATATTGATCATATTGTAGGATTGATTGGTTCTAGTGTTGCTTATGACACTATGTGTTCTATCTCACATATTGAGTCCACACGCACTCTTTGGACTAGCATTTGGGAGATCTATGGAGACCCACATATCTCTCCATTCCTAGATGATCTTGTTATAGATTGCCACATACCCCTTGATGATGCAGATTGCATACCTTTTGATGATGATACAGTTGAGGAGATTACATATTTGATAGGTCTTTCTAGTTCAGATGACAAAAAGACTTCACTTTCTTCTCCTTCTCCTCTTATCAAGATCACATCTGTATTACCTATTGCTACATCAGATTATTTGCAGCAGGACATTATCAGTCTTCCAGAGATAGCTCATTGGGACACATATCTACCAGATATATCATTGTTATTTGTAGAGTCCCACCTTGTCAATTTGGAGGACCACATTGATGACATTTATCTTCTATTTGATGCTAGCTTTGATGGTATTGCATCACCATCATCTTCTTTAGATATTGTTCTTCATCATCCTATTCAGTCACAATTTTGCAGTGGATTGGAGACATTTGAGCAGTTTTCAAGAGCATCATTGTTGTCTTTGGATTATGTGCAGAGTTCGGAGACATTTATTCTTCTTCCAGTATATTCCTATCCGGAAGGGGAAGACATTATGCACACATATGTAGTTCTATTTCTTCCTAAGGGGAGGAATGTTGTTCGACATTCATGGGTCTTCATCTTTATTCTATGTCAAGCATCTTCTAGCACTGCAAGAGTTAGCTTGAAGAGCGATTGCATGGTCTCTCTTCTCATCTCTATTTTGGGAGGGAGTATTTCTTCGCATGGGGTTTCATCCTTCTCACTTCTGGGGGGTCATCAGACCTTCTCTCTTCTTTCTCTCTTATTAGGGGCATTCATGATTGTACTTTTCTGATGGATTAAGTTCTTGAGGGGTCTTAGTGTTAGTCTTTCTTCCATCACATGTTCATGTACTTGTTGTATTTTCTCTCTTTTGGAGAGGAGTTTTCTCCCACTGGGTTCTCCTTTCTCTCCACTTTATGAAAAATTCTTGTTGTTCATGGGTACCTAACATGGCCTTGTAGCTGGGACCCATTCTTGCATTAGTTGCATGGTTTTTCATTTCTCCCTAAGTTGCACTTATGGGGGGGGTGTTGGTGTAATTAAATATTTAATTACATTTTAATAGGTTTACTTAGGGCTTATTTTTAGTCTTAGGTTATTAGTAAGTCATATTAGGGTTTTATTTAACTTGCAAATATAAAAGCAAGTTGTCACATGTAATTCTCATTCTTTTTCATTAATTGCAACCATTTTATTGTGCAAATACTCTATTATACTTTTTTTCTCTATAGAAGGTTAATCTTTTGCTTGTAGAAGATTCTAGTGTTTCAGGTTTATCATAAACTTCAACAGTAGTATGGTACATTACTACTATTTTATGATGTGAAAATTTACTTTTGTTTCTTTTAGATTGGTATCTTTATTTTAATGTGTGGCACAAAACTTAATAATATGTATGAAGGAGGAAATGGTCACATTACCATGGATAAATGCATATCATATTTTAACATTTGTGTATTCATAAAGATCAATGTCTTTTAAATTTTTTAATCCAGAGTACATATTTGATTGATCAATTTTTCTTAAAAAAGGGAAATTCTTATGATGGTCTTATATCCATTTCATTACACTAATTATTTCTAACATTTTTGTTGATTGGTTGTTGATGCACTCATAAATAGAGGGTCCAATGAAAGATTATCTAAACACACATCTTAAAACATAGAAAATAAAAATTCAATGTAAGAGTGCACAATAGAAGTCTGATCTTAGGAAAATATTAAATAGCAAGGTGGTGTAGAATATCAGTTCATGAATATATTTGAAATGTGGAAAAAATAAACTAATTTAGTTGATGCAAATGAGTTTTTTAAATTACTAATGTCATTTTTTAGATTCGAAATAGAATGATTGCTTACTTAATAAAATAAACACAAGTAATAGAAATAACTTGTTATGAAAGGTCATTTTACTCTTTCTAGCATAATACTAAAGTGTCCTACTTAAATTATATTCTTTTACTAGATTAACTACTAGGCTATGACTTATCTTTTGAAACCTATGAAACATGGAAATGATATGAAGCTAGTTAAATTTAATGGGACTAAGAATTAAAATAAAATAACCTGATTTGCTATGGTACATAGATGTTACCTTGATTATAAAGAGATCTATCTTTCTATAGATCTATCCATTTTGTAGAGAAACAAAAATGTTCATGTAGAGTAAGAGAAAAACCTACAAAATGAAGGTAGAACAATGAAGAATAATATTCCAAATTATACAAAATAATTGTAGGAGATTATATAATGATCCTAAAATGGATTATGAATACAAAACCATGAGATGAGATCTGAATCTAGAAGAAAGATTTCACATGGTTAAGTACTACACCAAACCCATGTCTAGGATTGGGGAAAGGGTGGTGACTACATAATATCTTTCTAAAATGGTAAGACCAATATTAAGACTTGTGACATCAATAAGAACTCAAATAGATTTTTGTATGTGCATACCTAGCCCAATGTGATTACTACAAAGAGATAATTAGATTTCAAGAACAATAATATAATAAAAACAAATCTAGGATTCTATAATGCTATGTGTATGGAGGAAGCAAGGATCTAAGGAATCACTAATATTGAGAAAGGATAAATAAGGCAATAGTGATTTCAAGAAATTTAGAATTTGCAATAAATAGTAAAATACCTAATAATACTGAAATAAAATAGAAAGAAAGGATGGTCTCCTCTTAGATGGAGAGAGGACCAACCAAAGTAAAATACCAAGTAACTTTAAAGGAAGGATACTATTAATGGGGATTGTTAGAAAATATAATAAAGAAAGAATTAATGTCTCCAAGAAGAGAAGGGGAGCCAAAAGAAAAAAAGGAAAAATTCTCAGCATTAATATTAATAGAGGATGGATAAATTTAATGGTTTTCATTTAGAGAGTAAAGTAGAAAAGAATTCTTGTCTCCAACAAGAGGAGGGGAGGAACAACAATGGAGAAATCCCCTAAGAGGTTATGAGCTAGGTCAAGAGAAGAAAAGATCCTCACAACAAATGGATTGGAAGAGAAACTTGTGAATAACCCAAGAATTCTAAAAGATCATAAAATAATATCAAAGAATCTAGCTACATGTAAAATGATCTAGAAGAAATCTAATAGACAATGTTGCAACAAAGAACTTGAAGCAAGAGGAAGGAGTGATAGAGGAGAACAATTGCCAAAAATTAAAATGTATCCATGAATAGTTTTAATAAAAAATAATTTTCTAAGACGAGTCTTCCAAGAGAAGGATGAAAAGGTTTTTGGTCTCATCGGATTGTTCTTAAGGGTGAAATAAGAGTTGCTGCAAAAGGAAAGTGTGTCATTACCATTTTAGTCACAAGAAAAGTGAATTAAAATGAGTTTACATTTTTTGAGTGTTGAGGGAGTGTCTACAATTGGATATTAGTCCAATTTCCAACAAGATAGTAAACATAATAAAACCAAGCCAAAATAGGATCAAGGCTAGGTTTTCACAATTTGGAAAGCAAAAAGATGTAGGAAATATGTCAAACATAACCTAAAGCATGCTCTAGAAATGAGAACTAAAGTGAATGCAACACAGAGTATAAATTACAAGGTATAAAATTTTTGACTTTATATTTTTTTTGCCTACTATAGGCTTCTAAGTGATATAGCTTTGCTAACATGCAAAAAGTGGAACACTAAAAGTAAATTACATAATTTAGGATATATTATAAAAAGGATATGGTACAACATGTCTAAATCTAAAAGATAAATATGTTAGGGAAATCTTGTGCTATAAAGAAAATATGTCAAAAAAACTCATGTCCTACAAAACATGTGTGTCAAAGAAATCATGTCTTGCAAAGTAAGTGTTAGCACATCATAATCATTATATATATATATATATATATATATATATATATATATATATATATATATATATATATATATATATATATGTATATCCACAAAAGACATTATGAAATTCCTATAATAAGGAAGATGCTACATAGACCTAGAAGAAGGGTGTTTATATACATAGTTGAAGAGGAAGTTTGTATATACATGGATGACAAGGAATTCACACAAAATATATTAGAGAAAATAGAATGTCTTTGAAGACACTAAGGAGATATATCCATCTAGACATATAAATGAGACAATGGAATTATCATATATGCATGTAGCGAAGATGTTTAGGTAGAAGTGTAGATATGATTCTTAATTTATAATACTCTATTGATAGGAATCATAAAAGTAAATAGTGCTATGAACCACTAGGACTAGCATACTTTATTTCTAGGTGATTCATATAGAAAGAAGTATCAGGGATCACATGGACTAGTGTACTCTCTTTCTAGGTGATCTTGATAGAAAATGATGGTAGATGTGAGGCCACCTTTTCCTGACTATAGGTGTCAACTGTGTAGGGAAGCTAAGGTAGTGGAACAACTCCATACACTAACCTTGAGAGGAGGGTTATGCAATTTTTTTAAAGATCTTTACAACATTTACAAAAATAAACATAAATAGTAATCATACCACAACACAGTGATTTATGTGAGGAAAACCCTTTCGAGAGAAAAATTCCATACTCCAAAAGCTACCCAATATATTATTTAGAAATCAACAGGATTACAATATCCTTGTAGTCAAAGCTTTCATAAGAGTATCACCAAGCAGAGATCTAGAGGCAACTCAACAGCTATAAGAATCTCACACATGTAACCTCCATCTCAAGCACTAGTATCAAGGAGATACAATACATGAAACTGTCAAATGGTAATTACAGAACCATGAGCTAAAACCACCCAAAAGTGGTGTCGTAATTCTTAGGGTTTCATTAAAACCAATCAAAGATGCCTTACGATGAGTCAAAACATGCATCCACATGCATAAATCCCCATTATAGTTCTTTTCTATATCCAACACATTTTAACATTTTCAAATACTAGAGGCCCAATTTTTAGAGGCTATAACTTTGATCCAAGAGGTGGATTGGACCCATTTTTTCTAAATTGAAGAGGTCAAAGAGATCTACAAACCAAGAACCCCAAATGGTGATGTGGACAACCGAAAAAATACTTTGGCCAAAAGCCAACCCTATCTCCTAGAAATTGAGTTTTTATCTTTTTATAACTAAAAAAATCACACTTTTTGTAATTTTAAGGTTGAGACACCTTTCATAACATTCTCCCATTGGTCAAACACCCTTACCTTCTTGTCTATCTAGGGGCCTTATTAGTAGGGTGTTGGACATGGAGCAGAGCCGACTAGAAGTTGGTGCATAAGATGCTAGAAGATGCATCATTTATTTTAAACCTTCATTATTATTTAATACAATTAATTATTTCTCTAAATAAATTACATAGAAATCTAACATTTATTTTATTTAAAAAATTTCTCTTTTCTATATTACAAAATTATAAAATCTTATGCATAATATTATAATATCAATAGTATTTATTTGATTAATATTATTTAAGTATTTTCATTTCTAACTTACTAATATAAATTTCATTTTATTAAAAAAAATTTAATAAAAAACATTATTTGGTTAAAATTTCAAAAAACATTAATACTTGATAATATGAAATTGTACATACTTTAAAGTTTACTATGGCTGTTTTTTTATACTCATGACCTTAATATCTATCACTCCAATATTCATTTTTTTTACTTTAGAGTGGTACAAGCCTAATTTTCAAGAATTTTGTTTTTCTAAATTAAATTGCCTATAAAGTATTATCATATAGACAAAACTGAACATATGGTTTAATCCTCTTAAACTTAAATATCAAATATCTTACTTCTTAAAAAAAAAAAAGACGACAAACTTATAATAAAACCATTATCTCTATTTTTAGTTTCTAAGTATTACCATCTTGATTCCATAAATAAATTTATAACTAAATGTTAATTATTACCTTATTACATGGCCATGTAAATTAATTATATAAAATATGTTAATTTCCTGGCATAGTGTAGGAGATATTGTCAATGGTGGCATTTGTAATCAGGCTACACTGTCATTAACAATGGAGTTATCCTTCCACAATGATTGATTTGGAGGGACGAAAAGTCTATTGGACATTTAAACTTAAAAAGCAAAAAATAATAATAAAGAGGGTCTTGCTTAAGAAAAGCCGTGTGCGACCATGTGAGAAATACATAAACAAACATATTATCTAGCTCCAGATAGCACCGAAGGTGTAGGAGCATAGGAGAGCTCCCTGTTGTAATTGGGATTTGTTGAAAAAATCAACTGCAGATTAGAATCAACCATTAATCCAGTAAACGTGCTAGGAACATCATCCAATGTGTCTATTAAACCCTCCAACGCCTTCACTACAGTGGACATCGCTGGCCGCCTCGTAAAATCATCCTGTACACACCACATTCCCACTTTTATCAATTTTACCGCCTGCTCTCTAACACTCGTTTCCTCATCTTGAAGTCCCTCATAAACCAAATCTATTAACCTCCCCTCCTCTGCTTTGACCTGTAACAGTGAAAACAAGCCGTTCTCTGAAAGCTCTCTGCTTCTCCTTCCGCTCACAATTTCTATAACCATAACGCCAAAGCTATATATATCAGCCTTCTCCGTGAAATGCATATTCAGTAACTCAGGCGCCATATACCCAGGTGTCCCTCTCAGCAAGGTTATCACTTCACTTTGCTCTCTGTTAATTAACTTTGCCAAGCCAAAATCTGAGACCTTCGCATTGAAATTTTGGTCTAGGAGAATGTTCTGAGGCTTGATGTCGAAATGTATTATCTGTTCTCGACAATCTTCATGCAAATATGTTAATCCTCTTGCAATATTAAGAACTACTTTGTATCTAGTATTCCAGTCCAGCAAATGTTGATGCATGCTGTCGGAAAATATCCATTTATCCAGAGACCCATTTGGTAAATGCTCGTATACAAGCATTCGATGGGCCTTTTCTGCACAGAAACCTTTCAGTCTTACCAAATTTAGATGATCAGTTTTCCCTACGGTTTCCACTTCGGCCCTGAATTCCCTTTTCCCTTGCCCTGCTCTGTCAAGGCGCTTCACTGCTATCTTTGAGCCGTCAGACAAAACACCTTCATAAACTGAACCGAACCCTCCGCTTCCCAACTTCATACTAAAGTCACTTGTAGCATTCTGTAATTCTTGGAATGAATAACGAAGAGGCAAGCCTGCCGGCCAATCTACAGGATCATCCTCATCCACGTTCTTTTCTTGTCCGCCTTTCTGACACTTAATTATCCATGCGCACAATAAGAGAAACAGGAGAAATACTCCACATATAACAGCAACAATGATAACTATATCCAAATGCTTAATCTGCTTAGGCCCTGACTGAACTTTAATATAAGCAGTTGAGTTGTAAAATACATCACTTTGATTATTCATTTTCAGAGAGTAGACATTGGACTCCAGATAACAATAACCACTAGAAAAATTTGTTCCATACTTGAAAAACGCAGCTTTACAAGAGCAATCTGTAAGGCAATGGTTTTGACAGTAATCTCGTGAGACCAACTGTGGAATGGAAGGACTATTGAAAGAATAAGTAAAATAGGAAACATGCTCCAGCACCAAAAAGTGATGACCATGAGCGCGGTTACTGCCTTTGGATGTATCTGAGCATACAAGAGGTCTGTGGGGAAGACATCCTGAAGTGGGATTTGTGGCGTCAATCTGATCAAAAGCATTGCCCTCTTTTGGACAGCTGCACTGCCCATCCGAGCAAACACCATATTTTCCGCATGGCGTTGGATAATCGCACACAGCCAGCTCGTCCGTAAAGGTTGTCAAATAGTCAATACTAGATCTTAGAATCAGTTGTAGAAATGAATAAAACTGCACATGCCCATCTGAATCAATCTTAAAGTAGAGGCTATTCTTGGGTACGGCAATTGGCGGAAATGCCAACCCTTTCTCAGTATAGTAATAGACCGACACGTTGTCAAACTGCATATAAGATAAATTCACAGGTGAAGGTGTATAAGGATATGCATAATACCTTTCAGGGGGTGCCGTCGCTGTAAACACACTGAAGTCGCCTACAGACAATGAACAATAGAAAATACCTTCCCTTGTATTAGTAGGAGAAGTGTTTGCAATAAGCTTCTGCCCCACATCTAACTTCTGCCTTAACAGCACGGTATCAGTGGGATGATCAAAAGACTGCCACATGATTCCATTGGACTTGTTAAAGAGAACAAGATTCCCAGATTCTTGTATCGCCATTCCTTGAAAATTGTGGGTGGATGTATTTGTAGACCAGACGAGAGAGCCATCTGCGTCCCTTAACACGATATCTCCTGTGAGAGTGAGTGTCAGGGTTGCGTTTTCTTGCACCATCTGCTCTCTGTTTGAACTCCACACCATTTGCATGTCCAACAGCTCACCGCCAGGGATGTAGATAACAAAGAAAGTTGCAAATAGGTAGCCTGTCTGACAAGGACTACCATAGCAGAAGAATCCACATCCAAACTGCAGATTCATATCATTATATGAAATATTGGTGGTCAGAAGAATCGGCCTGACAAGTGCATCTGCGTAAGATGACGGTGTCAAGAAATGTAGAGAGTGGAGATTGTTGACCCATGTTATTCCTCCGTATGCAGTTGCTGAAGTAAGAGCAAAGCTCTCTCCAGATAGTGAGCACAATATAAGGAAGTGACTCAGAAGTAATGACAGAAAAGAACGAGAGGGCGAAAAATAATCAGCCGTGACCATTCTTTAAAACAGAAATGATGTCCAAGGGAGAAAGCGCAGGGAAGCAAATGTTTACAAAGACAAATTTCAAAGGGGAGAACTATCATAGAAGGCAAGAGGCTATTCTTAAATATCATCCACTTCAACAGTCAAAGGTTAATTTTGGCCAATTGTTGTGAATGAAGTGTAAAATTGCTAATTGAATCTTGAATCATTGAAGTGGGTGATATTTAAGTAGAGTGCAAGCTGGCCCTATTTCAAACTCTGAAAGTCATCTGATGACCTTGGCCTCAAACAATTTTTCCTGATATTTCCACAATTTATGATATTATAAGATAGTGCTTCTGAATTAATTGGACAGTTATTTTTAGTATCAAAGTTTTAGATCACACTACACAATCTTTTAGGATAAAGATAATCAAAATATAAGTTCTCATTTTAAAATATATCATAAATTAAATATATTTAACTATAATTTTATATAATTTTTAACAATCTATTCAAAATCTTCCTTTCGTATAATATAATCTTCCCAAAAGTTTGATTGTATTTTATGGCAAATATCTCTAAATAAGGCTACACGATCACCGGCAACCTAAAGTTATTGAAGTCAAAGCCCTTGGATAGACTAACGAAGCATTAAAAATAAAATAACACGCGAATTCTATGGGCTTACAGGTGTTTAGTTTACTGAGTCCGCATTCGTGAGTTTTCCTGCCAGGTATTTTCTGGTGCGGGTTTCTTTTACGCTTCTCGACAAAGTCAACTCCACAGCGTTACAAATTATAGAGAATGAAACCCAGACTTGGAAGGCCATCAATAAAAACAAATTACCTTGATTTTAAATCACACTAAATTTAAGAGCACTTTCCGATTTTAAATTAGTTTTTCGCTTAGCCTTAGACTCTCCCATTATATACTAAATTACATTTTAATCCTTTGAGTTAGTCAAAGTTCAATCCTTCCCGTGTAAGAGACGAAACGAACACGGTGAGCGAAAGCCATGCGATAGTAACACTAGCAATCGTGCTTCACGTGCAATGGGTACGTATTTCCATTTTTTGCGATTGTTTAAAGAAGTTTGGGTTTTATCGTACTTCAAATTGTTTGTAAATTCGTCTGGCACGAGGAAGTAGATATATTGCAATTTTGATCAAATGAGTCTGAGATTGTTATGGTTTATCATTTCATGGTCATAAGAGGTCTAAGATGCTTCTAGGTCGGTTTAAGAGTCTCTTCACACATTCAAGCTTAACAATGTCTTAGGTAAGAAAGCAACTTAATCAAGGTTGATTAGATTAGATCTTCCTAGTTAGTAAGGAACATATAAAATACTAAATTTCACACATTCCAGCTTAACAATGTCTTAGGTAAGAAAGCAACTTAATCAAGGTTGACAAGATTAGATCTTCCTAGTCCATAGGGAACATATAAAATACCAAATTTCAACAAGCAAACAAATTCTAACATGATGGGAAGTTCTCAACTCTAAAAGGACTTTATATGCTTACTATTTTGAAATCCATTTGTGGTTTATTAAGGGGAATCTATAAGCTTTTCACAATTTAAACATTTTTTTAAAATTTATAAATAAATAGAAAGAACAAACTAAAAAGATGAATAAGATTTTTTTTTGAATTATTATTAATATTTGCAAGAAAATAAATAAAGAGAAACCTGCAAAAATAAGTCATTAATATAAAAAGAATTATTATTTTTTTGTTAAATTTATTGGTCGTACCAAAATGTATATCCTAAAATATGAAACAATAATGAACAAAGCAATTCATACTAAGATCCTAATTTTGAACTTAACAATTCTACTGGGCTAAAAAGGAATGAAACAATGATGAAAATAAAATAAAGTAATCTCACCAAAACAAACCCTTAATGCCTTGGATGTGCTCAATGGATTTGTTGTTATTGATGAGGGATGTAGGTTGCTCAAGATTCCTATAGCATGCTTTTGCCTTTCAACTTGATGATGAAATGTGCTTAGGAGATGAGGTATTTATATATATTTTAATGGGAATGTGAATAGTGTAGATCGAATCTTAGATCGAATGGTGAGGATTGATCCATTTGCATGGTGAAAGGAGAAGCTTACAATTGGAACCCTAGTAGAATAGCAAATCAATGAGATATGGATTGAGCAAGATGGATGGTGGAGATTAAAAGGTATTTTTTGAAGCCTTGTGCATTTTTTACTTTGTTTATTTAAAGTGTGGAAGAGTGTGCAAGTAATTAATTAGTTAAGTAAGCATGATTTGTTTATTCAACTAATTATGTGAGATTTTTTGTTGGATTAAATAAATAATATTTATTTATTTCATCTATGGAGGGATGTTGGGGGAATGATTTGATTTATTTAAATAAACATGATTTATTTAATTAATGGTGGAATGTTAGACAAATGATTGGATTAATTAATTAAATAAACTAAATATTTCATTGATATTTTCATTTTTTCTCGAGATAGAACTAAATATTTTTTGGACATAAGTAATTGAAATTAGTCCTAATAATCTATTTCTTTCATGTTTTGCCTCCTCCTCCTCAGGCATGCATTATCTTAAATATCTTAATTATTACAAGATGGCTCTAAACCTTAAGGCAAGAAACTTTTGAAGTGTTTAGAGATGACTATGGGAGTTGAGGATAAATGGGACATGTATTTTACTTTACCAAATAATTACAAATCCTAGAGATTTTAACCTGAGTTGTATTGTTTGTGCTTAAATTTAAATGAAATCAGGCATGCATTATCTTAAATATCTTAATTATTACAAGATGGCTCTAAACCTTAAGGTAAGAAACTTTTGAAGTGTTTAGAGATGAATATGGGATGTTGAGGATAAATGGGACATGCATTTTACTTTACAAAATAATTACAAATCCTAGAGATTTTAACCTAAGTTGTATTGTTTGTGCTTAAATTTAAATGAAATTGAGAGTGATTTTCCATGCGTTTATTAATGTAATATTTTCTAATGATATAAACAAAGCAAATTGCATAGTATGCACTACTTGGTGAATAGAATGGTAAGTATAGTATAATTTATAAATCATAACCCATTGCGGTAGTTTGGTACATTACTACTATTTTATGATGTGAAAATTTAATTTTGTTTCCTCTAGATTGGTATCATTTTTTGTATGGGTGGAACAAAACATGGTATGTAGGAAGAAGGAAATGGTCACAAGACCATGGATAAATACATATCATATTTTAACATTTGGGTCCTCAAAGACGATCAATGTCTCTTTAAATTTTTTTAATCTAGAGTACATATTTGATTGATCAAACTTTCTAAAAAGAAAGATGGACAACTACTATGATGGTCTTATATCCATTTCATTAGATTGTAATTCTTTCTAACACCTTTGTTGATTGGTTGTTGATGCACTCATAAATGTAGGGTTTAATAAAAGGTTATTTAAGCATGTAACATAAAACACAGAAACCAAAAATTCAATGTAAGAGTGCATAATAGAAGTTTGATCTTAGGAAATGATTAAATTACAAGGTGGTGTAGAATATCAATTCATGAATATATTTGAAATGTGGGAAGAATAAACTAGTTTACTCAATGCAAATGAATTGTTTAGCTTACTAATCCCATTTGCTAGATTCTAAATGGAAAGAAAGTGTATGATTTTTTACTTAATGAAATAAACAATAGTAACAAAAATAACTCTTAATGAAAGGTCATTTTACACTTTCTAGTATATAATATAATCAAGTATCCTACTAAAATTAGATTCGTTTACTAGATTAAGTGCTAGGTTATGACGTAGCTTTTGAAACCTATGAAACATGGAAATGATATGAGGCCAAACAAACATAATGGGACTAAGAATGAAAATATAGAAACTTGGTTTGTTATGGTGCATAGATGCTACCATGATTACAGAGAGGTCTATCTTTCTATAAATCTATCCATTTTGTAGAGAAACAAAAATGCTCATGTAGAGTAAGAGAAAAACCTACAAAATGAAGTTAAAACAATGAAGAATATTGTCATGGAGTAAATTGTGTACCCTTTCTGTTTTACACCTAGTTTAGCACTTGGGTGGACCTAAAACAATTAATTCCTAATCCTGATGCACAAACCCAGAAAGATAACTTTAGCGATAGCCTAAACATACATAATGTGACTTATTGAGGAGTTTTTGGGGCTAATGGACAAGGACGCCAACACCCTAGTCCCTCATTTAGCCTGGACCTAATTTAAAGGTATGTCATCTTAGAACACCACCTTGGCTTTTGCATGTCGACCCCATTTGGTTTTATTCATTATTGGTGAGTGGTAATGCATATAAAGACATGTTTGTTTATTAATTTGGAGATCTAAGAAATCTAGGCACACTTGCACTTTCTCTCTCTTTCTCTCTCATGCTCTCTATTCTTCTCTAAAGCTCTCTCTGGTGGATTATTGTTGTTGTACTAACCTCTTCCATGTCTTGTGAAGATCTCTCTACTTCTTTGGGCTACACTAACTTGTTGAGTCAAGTTGTGATACCACATCAAGCAAGCTAGGGTTTCTATTCTCATGGTGACTTCTTCCCTTCAGGTTTTATTATAGCATTCCATTCTACTTCAAATTTTCCTTTGCCCTCCTAGGGCACACACTCTTTGATCTTTTATTATTGCTATTGTGGAGGTGGAACCACCATTCACAGAGATTGACTTAGGCAAGATCCTAAATAGTACTGACCCTCTTTCCTTCTTGTTTATGTGTAGGCTACATCTGAAGGAATCTAAAGATAAAAAGTGATAGGAGATAAGAAGACACACAAGTGAATGCACCCAGATCCAATGATCTTGAACAACCCTAATTTAGGTCTAGGGCACCTAGAACCTTAGTACCTCTCTACTACCTAACTTAGATCTCCGTTCTCCTCTATTCCCTAATCTTTGTTGTGGTATTATATTTCTTGTATATGTTTTCGTTCCTTTGTTATTTATCGATCTTGCTCAATTGGGGTTTCATGTTTTGCCCTAGTTTGGTTGGTTAAATTTGGTTGACACTCATTTATACAATAAGGGGACAAAACCTTGTAGTTTGTCTCTCCTTCAAGGGTAGAAGCCAATCTCAGTTTGTGATACAATGTTGGTAGAAGAGGGTTTGACCTAGTTTAACCTTTTAGGCTAAGTCTCCATTTTCCATCTAACATTTTGGTGAACTTGAGATATCTTACACCCTTGCATCCTTCTTTCTTTAGATATGAGTTATTTGATGTCCTAGATCTTATTAGGTTACATTCATTCATCATTTCACATAGTTATATAGCTTAATTTTGCTTTATTTCATTGTTAGGGTTTACAAAAACCTTGCATTCCTAGAAAGCCTAGCTAGTCTTGAGCCTAGGGTTTCTAGATTTGAATGTTATGGCATTATTTGGTTAACTACATTGATTAATTTTCTGTAGCATATCTTTTTTGTGATTAAGAAAAGAACATTCTTGCATCTTTGCATTAGAAACTAGAAAATCAAGCATTTGATTAAGGTTTAGAATTTTTTTTATCACATTGTCTATATTTCATAAGTTTA
Source organism: Cunninghamia lanceolata (assembly GCA_027924645.1). Lineage (NCBI taxonomy): Eukaryota > Viridiplantae > Streptophyta > Pinopsida > Cupressales > Cupressaceae > Cunninghamia > Cunninghamia lanceolata. The sequence goes on from BSBN01001332.1 coordinate 7,570,941, forward strand.
GATCATTATAGCATGATATAAATATCTAATTTTTCGATCAGATCTAATTGGTATTGCATTATTTAATCATTTAATAGTGATATATTTGGCATTTTCACTGATTCATTATTAGTTTTTTCAAAAATATTGCATTTTTGGAAAACCTAGCTAGTCTTGCACCTAGGGTTTATTGAGTAGAATGTTATTTCAAATCTTGGTAATGTTGATTAGTTGTTCAAATCTAGTTATGCATTTCTATAGCATTTCATAACTATCATTTGTGTTCAAGTTACAATAGAAAAAGTATTCTTGCATCAAATAATTTTGGTTTAGGGAATAAGCATTTAAAATCTAAGGTTTGATGGTAAAACCCTAGCTAGTCTTGCATCTAGTTGTTATATATATATATATATATATATATATATATATATATATATATATATATATATATATATATATATATATATATATATATATATATATATATATATATATATATATATATATATATATATATATATATATATATATATATATATATAAACTTTTTCTAAATACATTAATATGCATCCGTATGTTTTAGATCACATAGCATCCATGTATGATATTGAAATTTCTATATGTTTCATAAATGATAACCTATGTTATATACTTGATTTTGCTATGTTCATGACTCTCATGGGTGAATATCCTTCCATACTAGAAGAAATTTCTAAATTCATCTCCATGAATTGTCATGAGAACTATGATGTTGATACTAGTTCTTCTTCTACTTCTACCACAAGCCATGATAATTCCATTTCTATTTACATTGATCTCCCCTATAATTCATATGATGGTGACCTAGCTTTTCCTATGTCACCTTATGTTTTGAATCCCTCTCCCAAAATGGTTCCCACTTGTGAGGATATATTGGCACAAGAGGAGAAAACCATTGATACATTTCTTAACATAACTCTACCCTGCCTTCATTTTAATGCTCTCCTTTCAAAAGATGAAACATTAATGGAAGAAGATCCTTCTCGTATAATGGATCCCCCATGGGTAGATGTTGGCCATTTATCGCATTATCCTAAATCTTGTATTCCTCAAAAAGATAACAATGTAAATTTTGTCATCATTAATAGAATTATTCCACCCACAAGGGGATAGTGAATAGGTGAATTAATGTTCAAAATATTCCTAAAATCATTATCCATGAGGCACCTAATCCACCTCTTTTATCTAAACCTATGATTACAGTTCGAGGTGTTCCAAAATTATCTCAATGTCCTGGTTACATCTTCAATTTTGTAAAGAAAACTACTTAAAGGAATTAAGGTGTTCAAATGTGTTGCAACAACCTCATTATCATGAAGTTGCTCACACACACAACACCCATAATAAAAAACAAAGTAAGAAAGTACCGAGTGTGCCTCCTCCTCTTCCACCTTCTCAACTTTTCTTCTCCCACCTTCTCCTCTTCCTCAACATATTAGTATAGAATATGATCTTGTCAAGTAGCTCCACACTACTCTGACTAAGATATCTCGATGGTATTTAATAAAAACATCACCTACATACCATAGAATTCTCCAAGATGATCTACAAAAGGTATTTGTTCTATCTTATGTTAGATTGAATGTCAGAGCATTTTTGTTTAGTTGTATGCATGCGAAAATAATAGATATCTTATTTCAACAACATGAATTACCTCCAATAGAAGTTCAAAACCAATATGAGCCTCTTATGATATTCATCATTATTAATAAAATGAGGATAAGGTGTACTATGAGTGATGGTGGATGAAGTCTTAATGTTTGTGGCATAGACTTGTTACATAAACTCAATGTTGATACATCTCTAATTAGACTAGATAAACTCAATATTCATGGCTTTGATAATGTTGGTAGAAAATCACTAGGTACAATCACCATAGATATTAAGGTTGTACCTATGACATTGCCTACCCTTATTCATGTTGTTGGTTCCCAAAATAACTACAACTCAAAACACTAAAACATTCCTAGCCAGGGATTATCGTCAGGGTGATAGGAAGAGGTTTATCAACAAGTTTTGGGTGATCTTGGCCAACTACAGGAGTGTGTAGACTCCTCTGCACTTTTAGCTTAGCTTAGACTCATGAGGGATATTCCAAGGGGTATACCTAAGTAGGTATTAATATCAAAACTAGATCAAAAACTAAAATAACTGGACAACCAAACCCAACTCATCATCTTGACTCCAAAAGTTGTCATTAAGTCAAGAATGATTGATTTTCATATAACCCATGTATTGTTAATTCAATTGTGTGAATGTACATGCACAAGACATATGGTTTTTTCCCTAAACAACCAGTGAAAGATTTGTTTGATTTTTAAAAGGTGTTTCCTTTCCAATACGGATTAGTGCCTACTCCATTAGGCAACTAAGTCATAAGTAGTAAAGAGCGAGGAAAGGATTGAACTAACATCAACAGAATACTAAAATGTATTAAGATACATTTCACAAATTATACTTCATACATTAGAAATACTTAATTATCCAGAACCAAACTACAATGACCCACTTGCAACAAAGAGGTGATGCAACACAAAGCATGTATTAACCTAAATGTTGTCACACATTATCAAATCTCTATTACAATCAAACCAACAAATGTGGTGAAGGAAAACATACAACTATGATTATACATTCCCTTAAATCACTACAAATGGCCATGGAGACATATCACTGCAAAAAATATGCATTACAATTCATTCCTATGCTGCATCAAACACATTCCTCCATTTAGCACCCTGAGTGGCTTGGTTTGAAGCCTTGAAACTATCCTGAGGCACTACAGACTAGATAATTGGCTCAACAACCGACCCTTAAAACATCTTCATTTCATGAATATATACCCATTAGTTCCTTGTGCATGCTTCTATATGTTGGAAAATTAGTCAACAAGCAACTATGACGTATTGAATGTGGTACATGACCTCTTGCTAGAAGAATTGATAGATTGGAAGGAAGCCCATGCCCTACATACTGATTTTGCATCCTTGAGAGGACCTGTTGAAAATTAGACACTGAAACACTGCACCCATCTCCATTGAATTCAAGTACCTATGGATTGATGGCAAACACTATTCCAGCAACAAACTGGCATCCACAACAAATTCATGCTTCAGGCTTTACATCTAGCTTTCATTTTGATTTTGCCATATCAAAAAGATATCCCAGCACAAATGCACCACCCTTGCATCTTTGGGATCTTCATCTGTAAACTTCACTCACTATGAACCACTTCCGCTTTCAGTTGGAAAAATGTGATTTCTCAAAACTAGGCCATTTTCCCTTTTTATCTGCAAACTTAACTTTTGCCAAACTCAACTTCTTCATCTCTTTAGTTAGAAAAAGTCCTTGTTACCAATTTTTCACCTACAACTCAAATTGGCAGAGTTGAAACATTTATTCAATTTAAGATGAAAGATTTTTAGCATTTTCTGCTATATTGTTTTGCATAGTTTAGAGTGCTTGAAAAAGAAAGGGTTCAGTTTTATCATTAGAAAGAAAATCAGTTTATTATTCATTGATTTATAGAAGATTCAACATGGATAAGAGATATTTCATTTCATTACAAAAATCATTTAATTTTACAAATGGGATACAACTGAACAAGTATTGCATTGAATCATAATAAGAAAAATCAAATGTCCCACACAAGCTATGGGAATAGCTAAACTGATATATCAGAAAGAATATACTATGCATCAGAAAAATAAGTGAAGAAATGAAGAAAATAAGATAAGGCATATCTATCATTATCTATTGAAGTCTTGAGTTGACCCTCGTTGCAGCTAACTCCTCTTTGCTCCTGACCTTTGAATGATTCTACAGTGATGGAGAGAGATATGTTAGAGCTCCAAATATGATTTATCCTATGTACATCAAATAGAGACATAACACATTCTTTATGATGCACTAAATTAGATAGTAAGATCATCCATAGGCAAGAGAGATTAAAAAATGAAACATCATTAAGCTTCACTGTTTTTATCTAATATGTTTGTTTCCTATGCAAGTATACAAGAAGTTATGTTGCTGGTTTGAAGATATTTCAGCATGAGGTGTAAAGTTGTCTCCCACAAGGGTTGAGCCCAGCATGCTGCCCCCCTAAATCTTCAAGAGGGGATTGAAATAGGAATTGATGTTCTTAATGCAAACAGAAACATTTCAACTAAAGGAGTAATTTATAAAGTGTTTTTAGGAGCCTCAAGATCAGTGTTCATTCATGACTATCAGCTCAAATATGATGAGGTGAGAATCATAAATGAACAGTGAGCTCATCGAAGGATGTTATTACATCTTTTATTGTCACAATATCATATATTTGTTTTTTTGTATGCAGTCAAATCACTATATTGGAATAACAAAACCCATTGAACACATAGAGTAACCATAAAGAATAAAATCAGTCACAATATGCCTCTGCAGTATACAAGATGGAGCCATGGAGTACAAGTACAAATGAAAAACAATCATCCTCAAGGTATGATGTCACACCATGAATCAAATGAAAGGGCAACTCATCCCATATCAAGCATATTCCTAAGTCTTGAACAGATACAAGACAATTGAACAACAATACAACATTCATAATCTTCTCATCAACTACAATACAAATCAAGTGCTATGATAGATTTCTGGTATGAAAGATCATATGTTACTGATGTGGCTATAGTAGGTAGCACATGAAGTTATAGCTATACACAGAAATGTCTATGAAATACTCAGAACAAGTTCAATGAAAGATAGCTATAGGTACAGCATCTAGAAAATACAGTAAGCCTGAGAGCATGTGAATAAGCCATATCAAAGAGATCAAATGGAGAGCATATAAAATGCATACAAGATGATATAAGCATGGAAATTCATAAAAGAATGCATATTTCAATTCAGAGATAGTAATAAAAGGAATGAATCCTCAATGCACATGATCATCTACAGGGAGTGCATGACATGTATGTTAACATTATAGAGCCCCATGGAGAAGTAGACAAAAGATAGATCTACAGAACACATTTGGAACAACAAAGAAAGATAAAGATATGTCTTGTTGTTTTGAAAAATGAAACATCAAGAGGTACATTCAAGAGGTAAATCTAAAATACTATATAAAGTCCTCAGTTTCAATGATGAACATGAAAATATCACAATATAAGTTTTGCATTTTGCCTTCATAGAATAGGTTTGAAGTTAAGATTTCTTCATACAGAACTAAGAAAATGCAAGAAATACCATATGCAATGAACCTTCAGCCACAACCTGTAGTATTCTTCAGGGATGAAATAAGAATACAAGTAATATGATATGTATTGTGGGTTTTCAGGCCGTAGCCAAAGAGCATAGTTTTCTTTAGAAAATGTCAAAACCCATGTCATATTAAAGGAGAAATGTAGATACATAGTGAATAGAGGGAGTTTAAACTCATAAGGGTTGAAGAAAGTACTTAGAAAAGAAGAAGAATACCCAGATATGAGCCTGCAGCCTTGAATACTAGTAAATACAGTTTGATTTTTTGCCTTTCCAAGAAATGAAGAGCTTTAAAAGTCACCTTTTACATACAGAAAATGGAGAAAACCCTAGTTGATGCTATCAAGGTTTGTGGCTTGAGAAAGGCTCTTCTCACAAGAGATCAAAGCCACATGGGGTTTTGAATGAGAATCACAAAATACAGAGAGAAATAGAAAGGTTCTGAACTCATGTAAACAAAAAGCAAATACTCAGAAATGGAAATGTATGGCCATGGTTTGCAGAAGGTTTCACAATATCTTTGCAGAATGTGAAACAAAATGACTACATTATAATCTTTAAACAAAAATTATTTCTTGTGCATCGTCCTGAGTTTGTATCAAGCCTCATATCAATGGGGAAACCAAAGAAATGATGTAGTAATTGAAATACAAAGAATTTACCTTGATTTTGAGTGAAGATATGGGTACATGGAGGTCACGGGTTTTACCCTTATATGGTCTCAAACCAGCATCGACGCAGTCTCATGGCACCCTCGAAGTCAAAAATAACATAGAAGCGACAGTGAGAAACAAAACTGTGCCTCATAAGTTTATCGTGACTACAATTAAAAGACGAAAACTTGAGTTGAAATGAAATTTTGGTTTAATATTGTAACAGGAATGTATACCTCTTGAAAATCTTCTAGCAAACTCTTAGGAACAATGAGAAATGAGAATCACAAAATACAGAGAAATATAAAGGTTCCAAACTCATGTAAACCAAAAGGAAATACTCAGAAATGGAAATGTATGGCTGCGGTTTGTAGATGGTTTCACAATATCTTTGCAGAATGTGAAAGAAAATGATTGCATTATAATATTTAAACAAAAATTCTTTCTTTTGCAACGTCCTGAGCTCATATCGAGCCTCCTATCAATGGGCAAACCAAAGAGATGATACAGTAATTGAAATGTAGAGAATTTACCTCGATTATGAGTGAAGATATGGGTACATGGAGGCCGCAGGTTTTGCCCTTATAGGGTCTCAAACCAACATCGACTCAATCTCATGGTGACCTCAAAGTCAAAAAGAAAATAGAAGCAACAATGAGAAACAAAACCGTGCCTCAAAAGTTTATCATGATTGCAATTAAAAGACAAAAGGCTAAGTTGAAATGAAATTTTAGTTCAATATTATAATAGGAATGCTTACGTCTTGAAAATCTTCCAGCAAACTCTGAAGAACAATGAGAAATGAGTCAAGATCGAGCTTCAAATGCTAACCTCCATGGTGGTAGAGGCAGAGACTCTTTTCATTGAAGTTGGAGTACAAATGAGTCCAAAATGATAGGGCTTCAAGAGTTTTGTGTTAGGGTTCCATATTTGCCCTAAGTTGACCAAGGTATTTTATCACATTGAATTTCAAATTCATTGCCTCAATTAATGCCCCTAAGGGTATTGTGTGTCCACCTTGTATGATGCCTAGGCTTTATACCTTTAGTCCCTATGTCATATTTGAAGGGTGGGTAAACATTAGAATGCCATAGCATTTCTTGCAAAACCAATGGGGAGCAAACCCTAGAGGTTTTTTATTTTTCCAAATTTTTATGATTTTTACAGAAAATCAAATTGCCATGTAAAATATATGAGTCATGTATTATTCTTTGTAAAGAATCAAATCGAGACAAATTAGTAGATTAAATTGCAAATTCATTGTAAAACAATATTTAAAGCAATATTTCTATAAATTGCTTTTAAATATTTGTTATTTCATGCAGTTAAAATAAAGTAAAGAAAAGTAAATCTTTCTTTTTTGAGTTTTCTTTCTTTTGGGCGAAATTGGAAAAATATGGATGAAATGGAGCATTTATTGAGTAGATAAAGCCTATTTTTTAGGTGTTTTTGATGGGACCACTTTGGAGGAGATTTTGATAACTTTTGCAATTAGTTTGGGCCAATTTTGGTTTCTTTTTTGGTGGCTTGTTCTAGGAACTCAAAAATGGATCAGGATGACAATTTTGAGGAGCTTTTCTCATCTTTCTCCTTGGGATTTTTTTTGGAGACATATACTGGAGGAAAATTTAATTTTTCTTAGTCAGTTCTAATTATTGTTTCCTCTCTCTTGTTCACCTGTAGAGAGCTTGTAAACACTTTTTGTACTCAGTTTCTCATTTTCATACTCCTTTCAGTTTAATAGAAACAACAGAACATTCCTATCTCAATTTTGTCTCATTTTGCAGTGGTAGCTTGATGCTTTCATTGTGATACCTTCTTTTAGATCCTTTGTATGTCCTACTATTACAGGTGTGAGTGCAAAAGTCCAGATAATACTGGTTGCATGTTGTGTTTGATTTCAAACCTTCATGCAAATCATTTTTGTGTTGTATGCACACGTGAGATTGTGAAAGTCATTGTCCTAAGAAATTGATTGTGAGTGGGAGCATCAAAATAAGTAAAGTTCTAGTAAAATATTACTTGTTAATGTTTAGAATTTTGTTTTCAGTCAACCTTCTACCTTTTTCCTTAGAAATTTATTTAGATTAGGTTAATTTTTCAAGAGAATCAACTCACTCTGGAGGTTCACTCCATGTTTTAGGCAACCCACAGGCCTAGGAGTGTTCCCATGTGTCAACAGGTAGCAAAGTTGGTAGCTTAGCACTGGGTACATACTTTGATTGACAACATTTTTTGGCATGCCTGGTGGGACTCATTAGACTATTTCAGTCCAAAAGTATATTCTTATATCACTGATATTTGGTGTGTGTGTCATTGATCTTAGCCTTTGGAGGCAAGAAATCAACATACCTACTGACTCTAAATGATATTCTACTAGTTTCAATATGATATGTTTCTATTTTATTTCAAGCGATTCTAGTTTCAGTTTGTTCTCTAGCTTTTAAATGAGTAAGAATGTCTATCTTTCATGGGAATATGTCATATTATCCATCATATCATGAAAGTACTACTAATCCACCATCTTATCAACCAAATCAAACCAATCATGCTGTTGGTTTTATCCCAAACAACCATACAACAACAGTATATTAGCATGCTCAACATTCTTACCTCCCACCCACCCCTATTTAGCCTTCATTTCAGCCTTCATATACTCAAAGCCAGCAAGAGTGTGAAAAGGAGGAGATTACAAGCATAAAGGGTATGTTGTTTGACTTCATGCATGACTTCACAAAGCAGGTAGTGTAAGCACAAAAATCACACACTGCCTCCACGAGGACCCCTATGATGAGTCAAATCCTTGTCATGCACATGTAAGTGTGAAATAATGTCCTTTAAGTAGCAAGCCTCTTGATGATGTGTACTCTTTTCTTATCTTGTGTTGTTTCTTCCTTGTCGATTTCCTTCTCTCCCTGTTTGAGGCGCTTCTCAACATTTATTGTGACACTTGTCAACTTACATTTTCTAGCTTTCTACCTTGATCCTAAGCTTTGTGAGAGTCTTGTAGGTGATTTTTCACCTCTCCACTTTGTTTTTCCTCTAGTGCACCTTGTAGAAGCCTTTTAGAAGTCCCCTTGTCCATCTCCCACTTTCAATTTTTTATTTTCGTCAAACCAATCTAAATCTTCCACTATTATTTCTAGATCTCCCCAAGGAGATCCTACTGATGCAAGTGGAGATTTGGATTCTTCCACATGACTAACCTATTTCTTGATGCAGAAGCTTTCCTTTACCTCTCTTCTACCATCTCCTAGCCTATTTTTTTTGCATCTAACCCTGTCCAGCCCAGATCTCCCCCGGGCAGCCCAAGGTCACCCAGGGGAAACCCTATTGGCAAATGGAGTGACTCTATCATTTTTGCAGCCACAAAAAACTTGAGTTTCTCTCTCATTTTTACTCTATTTTTACCTATTTTTCTTTTTGTTTCCATGGTTTTTTATCCCTGATATAGAGTTAACTATTTCATGCACCCACACATGCATAATTAGCTCTATTTGATCTCAATTTAACTCTTCAATCAATCTCATTCATTCCCTCTCCTCCATTTCCTCTCCAATGATAAGCTATCTTTGCTTCTGCACTCTCCAATCAGCTAAGTTCACTGTGTAATCAACCTTGTTAACTCCCTAATCTATTGTTGTTAACTCATCAATCAAATGAGTTAACTCTCCAATCAATTCCTTATTCTAAACCTATAAATACCCCCTCCCTCAAGCACAAAGGGAGTCAAATTCATTGTGCACACAATTCTTGCCAAAATTTGTTCTCCAACTTAGCATTCAAATGCTCTTATAGGACGAAGGTGCCTTTTTCTTTATTTGTTCAACCATGTAGCGTCAGGCTACTTCATTCTATGCCATTGTGCTCAATCCAAGCTCTAATTGAACTCATACAAGCTTCATCAAAGATTCTTTCTGCTTCTGGGTCATTTTGTTGTCAAGAGGATCACCTGCTGCCACAAAAGGATTCGAGGTTGCCTATTACAAGGATTGATAAGGGTAGTGGAGTCAACAAATCTTCATTTCTCTTAGGTTCCTTCATTGTTTTATTTCAATTCATAGTAATTAGAGAATCCAATTTGCTCTTGGGAACAGTAAAACATTACTTTTTCCTTGATAGTTAGATGTTGTATGTTAGATTAAACACTTTCTAATTTCTAGATCTAGGTCATTAGAAGAAGCATTTTCCCTTTTCTTAGATTAAATTACATTTGAAACATCAAAAACATAGGTTAACATTGCATTGGAAAAGTCATATAGGATTGTATGCATATTTCACTTTCATAGATTAGAAGCACTTTTATTGTCAAAATACTCTAAAAAATACCAAAAAGAACCTTTTGCATATTATTTAGTTTGCATGCAGATAGAAACAATAGAATAGATAAAATTACAAACCCTCAATTCCATCATGAGGTAACCACAGTTCAAATGATCGAACCAAACCCTCGATCCCATCATGAGGTAAAAACAAATCAAAACACAAGTCAAACCCTAGGTCAACAAAACCCTAGGTCAAAAACCTAGATCTAGTTAAGGTTAGCAATCACATGACTTCCTCTCTTCTAATTCATGAATGTGCTTAGGACTGAGAGGAGAGTGGGTGAGGGATATCCGTGATGAGATCTAAGAGATCCATCCAGGACATCAACAACAAACATTTGTCTTACCACATTCGTCCTCTTATTGTTAGGAGAAACTAGACAATGACAAATACAACAAGACCTCTTACAATGCACACAAAGAGAAGAGGACATCAACGAGAATAATCATTTACCCACACGAAGGTGGAATCTTAAAAATCCAAACAGGAGAAGAGAAAATAGTGACCCTTCAGGTCATAGGGTTATCTCAACTACAACAACAATTGAATGAAACATACAAGAAACCACACAACAACAAAGGCCGCAATGCTTACCGACCCCTCCCCACGAAGTCCAACTCTCCAACGAGCCAAACCCTCACTGTGTCTTGCCTCCTCTCGACTGGCTAATTCCACATGAGTGACAGTGACATGGCAGATCACCCCATGGCAAGGAGGGAAAGGGTTCGTGTGCATGCTAAAATCTGACTCGACAGCCCCAGGCAACTGGAGTCACAATTTTGAGTGTACACATTTTGGTGAACCCGATGTGAAGTTACAAATCCTTCTAGGACAAGTCATTTTGTGTTCCCATTTCAAGCATCTCAAAATAAGTTTAACAAAAACTATGCAACATTTTCACACCATTCTTCATATCCACTTTTTCTACTTCATCTTCTATCATCTATGCCATTATGTGTTCCATTTATTCTGTGGTGTCTATGACACCCCCGAATATGATGGAACCTAACTAAAACCAAGGGAACATTCCTTGAAGAGAACCAGAAACTCCCTCATTTGATAGGTATGTGCCGCCACATCTTGATGCGCCAATCACCAACTATTATGATTACGAGGATTCTAACTATGAGCAAGATCAAAGAGAATCTGTGTGCTCTCTATCTTTCAACAACCCAGCTTGGGAGAACAATCTGGCCATACCAAATACACCACATAAAGTAAGAAGGGTGAGGTCAGAAATACATTGGCCAGAACAACCTTCCACAAGTACATCGAATACCCACCTTGATGAATAGGTTAAAAGGTTAGAAAAATGTCTACAAGAAACCAAAGATACTTAAGAGGCATTTAGGATTGCCTTAGAAGAAGAACAAACATAAAATACTGCACATGAGGAAGCCTTTCACCAAGAAAATATTCATAGAGAACATCCTAGAAATGAAGAAACCCATAGAGCTGCAACTCTTACAGATTTAGTCACAACTCTAGTACAATGAATCAAAATCCTGGAGGCAAAATAGGCTGCTCTAGAAAGAAGACTCATGTCAACATACTCCTGTTGCATTAATGATAGAGATTGGATGAGTTGTGTGCTGAGGATATTGAGAAAATTAGTCTTAATTAGGAACAGAGAAGAATAGGAAAGACAGTAAGGTAAAAGTCTAAGATAGGATGAGAATCAGAGGATGCAATTTAAAGGGTTTGTAGATATGTGTCTTAAGGTGGTCCATAGAGATTTCAGAGGTTTGCATGAAGATCTGAAGAAGTTGTGACTGTTCAAGTAAAACTGGTTCCGATAGGTGTTCAGTGGTGACAGAATGAGACAGATAGGTCCGGTGAGATCCAGAATTGCATTATAATGTTCTATGGATTTGAGGGAGTACTGAGGAAGTCTTTATGGAGTGTCAACTAGATTGGTTCATGGTTTGAAGGTCTGCAAGCATCTATTCCTTTATAACAGTGATGACAGACTGTGTTCTTGAGGTTCTGAATGAAGGAGAGAAGGACTTAAGTAAGCAAATGAAGTATGAATGTTCTTGGTAATTTAGGCAAGCTTGTGGTGGTCTTTGGATCATGTCCAATTCATATTGGTGGTCCGCATTGAAGTTGGAGTTCGCTTTTGAAGAACAACTTCTAGATAATGGTGTTCTTAAAACAGGTCGACCGAATGAGTTATACATCTTGCAGATGTTATTGTGGATGTCTGCCAACTTAGATGATCATTCCTAAGTTGATGTCTTGTATAAATAAGGGATTGCAAAGTCATTTGAAAGGTGTCCTTGTTGAGATGAGTGTGTGGTAGCGAGGAGGAGAGCGAAAGGTAGAGCAGAAGTATTGAGCTTAATGGAACTGATTCAAGCATGGTGAAGATGCTATTTTCTAGTTCAAGTAGGTGATACTTATTTCTTGTAGACAGTGTGTCTCTTGTAGGTAGTGAGCCTCTTATGAGTAGTGTACTCAGGCAGTGAGCCCTAATTGGCAAGTGCCATTTTATTTTTTCTATTCTTCTAACATAGAATACATTCTTGGGTTAATCACCCCGTGGTTTTTCCCTTAACCGGGTTTTCCAGGTCAAAATCTTGGTGTTTCATGCGTTGATGTGTTTCTGCTCTTGATTTGTTGCATTATGTTTCCATGATTGATTTATTGTTAAGCTGCTGAATTGCAAAGTGAAATTAAGTGTTTAAATAGAAAGAAAGTTTTGCACAATTGATTCACCCCCCCTCTCAGTTGTGTACCCTAAGTCTAACAATTGGTATCAAAGCCAAGTTCCTCTAAAAGGAGCTTAACCGCTTGAGAAGATCCAGGATGTCATCCTACAAGAAGAATAGTCTGAAGTTTGATGGAACAAATTTTAGTCTGTGGAAAGGTCAGATGAAATATCACTTGCAATGTATGGGAAAGGTGTACTGGACCATGGCCACAACACAGTATATACCTCCACAGGGTAGTCCAAAAGCTCCAAACGAAATCACAGACACTGAAAACAATCTGCGGACTATAGAAGCTCTTCTAAGCGCATTGACCTACCAACTGCTTATGAGATTTAGAAAAAACTAGAACTTTTGCATGAAGGAGACCAGTATGTTAAATGTGCAAAGTTATAGAGTCTGAAAGCAAAATTTGAAAACCTGAAGATGAGAGATGATGAAAATATTACCACCTTTATGCCAAGAGTAAATGAGCTTGTTTGTGGAATTAGAAATGCAGGTGGAGTCTTGGATGAAAATAAAATTGTTGGCAAAATTTTTAGAACCCTTCCTTCTTATTACAAAATCAAGGTTGCTGCCATTGATGAATTCAGAGCCCATACAACTATCACAAGAGATCAATTGGCTAGAAAATTGGCTGCATTTGAAATGACCGAGTTTGGAGATGATCCCCCCAAGACTGAATCTGCATTCCAAGCCAGTACCTCTATAAAAGGTAAACAAAGGTTTGATCCGGGAGAGAACTCTTCAAGGAAACTATCATGGTATGAAAAAGCAAGAAAAGACCTAGAAGAAGAAGAAGTAGAAACTGCTCAACTTGAAGCCCTTATTAGAAAGAGACTACTAAGAGGATCTGGTAAGTATGAAGGGAAATTGCCTTTTAAGTGTTTTAACAGCAATAAGATTGGTCATTTTGCCTCAAGATGTCCGGAAAGATTTTCAAGGCCAAATCCTAATAGATCAAGGTTCTAAAAGAATTGTTACTATGTTCATGAAGAAGATGACAATGAAGGAGTAACAGATGATGAATCAGAGACAGGAAACAAATCTGGAAATGAATGGGTGTTTATTGCCATCAAGGAAGAAGAACCAATATCCTCTGAATCTGTCAATCATAAAGTTGTAGAAAGAGCTCTGGCTGCCCAAGTTGAAGAAAAAGATGATTGGGTCATTGACAGTGGATGCTCTCACCATATGACAGGTGACAAAATTAAGTTTGTAGATTTGGAAAGGTATGAAGGAGGAGTAGTAAAGTTTGGTGATAATTCTGCTAGTAGAATCAGAGCTAGAGGAACTATTTCTTTTGATGGAAGAAACAAAACCGGTAATGTACTATATGTTGAAGGATTGAAGCACAATCTTCTTAGTGTTGGATAGTTGGTGGACAAAGGCTATGATCTCCAGTTCAAAGATGGAAAATGCAAGATCTTTGAAATCTCTGGAACAGAGATTACATCCGGTACCCAAACTAAAGGTAATATCTTCCACTTGGTTGGTACTGGTAAAAGTTGTTTATTTGTTCAAGTTGATCAGACTTGGTTATGGCATAGGAGAATGCGTCATGTGAATTTTGATAATATCATTAAGATAAGCAATACTCAGGCTATAAAAGATCTTCCAAAATTGGTGAAATCTACTAATAGCTTGTACAAAGAATGTTAGTTGGGTAAGCTGAGCAGAGTCACATTCAAGAGTAAGGAACTATCTTCTACTAGATTATTAGACTTAGTTCATACTGATCTTTGTGGTCCAGCAAGAATCAGAAGTATGCAAGGTGATAGAAACTTCATGTTACTAATTGATGACTATTCTTGGATGATGTGGGTAACTTTTCTGAAAGAGAAATCAAAAGTTTTTGAGAAATTCAAAATATTCAAGGCTATGGTAGAGAATGAAACTGGATTAAAATTGAAATGTCTGAGGTCTGATAGAGGTGGAGAATTCACATCCGATGAATTCTTGTGAGAAACATGGAATAAAGAGACAGTTGTTTGCTCCTAGGACTCCACAGCAGAATGGAGTGGTGGAGAGAAAGAACTGGACCATCTAGGAAGCTTCTAGGACCATGATGATGGAAGCAAATGTTCCTCACATCTATTGGAGAGAAGCTGTCAGCACTGCAGTCTATACTCTCAATTGAGTTCAAATCAAAAGCAATATTAGTAAGACCCCTTATGAACTTTGGTTTGGCATCACCCCTACTGTGAGATATTTCAGAGTTTTTGGTAGCAAATGTTACATTGAAAGAGATGAAGATCTAGGAAAGTTTGATGCTAGAAGTGATGAAGGAATATTCTTGGGTTACTCTACTCAAAGCAAAGCATATAGGTGTTATAACAAAAGACTGAGAAAGATGATAGAAAGCACAAATGTGAAGGGTGATGAAGGAATTGAGAAGCCTTCAAGGTTTTATGAATATGATGAAGGTGATCAAAATGGTGCTCTGACTCAAGGAACTCAAGCCTCATCTGTTAGTCAGATTCAAACTAATCCGGTAAACCAAGAAGAAGATATAAGCTTCAATGAGCCTGATCAAGAATCAGAAGTGTAAGAAATTCCTAAAGTTCCTAGGTATGTAAGACTGAACCACTCTAAAAATCAAATCATAGGTGATAAAAGTAAAGGAGTACAAACAAGAAGGAGAATTGCTCAAGATTCAGAAGAGTATTGTCTGATTTCAAAGATTGAACCTAAGACAGTGAATGAAGCTTGCAATGATGAAAACTGGACTAAAGCAATGGAGAAAGGGCTGGTGTAAATAGAGAAAAATCACACTTGGGATCTTGTTCCCAGACCTAGAAACAAGAATGTGATTAGAACAAAATGGGTCTTCCAAAACAAACTGAATGAAGTTGGTGAAGTAATCAGAAATAAAGTCAGATTGGTCTGCAAGGGTTACTCTCAAATAGAAGGAATTGATTTTGAAGAAACCTTTGCTTCAGTGGCAAGAATTGAAGCAGTCAGATTATTTCTTGCATTTGCTGCATCCAAAGATTTCAAAGTGTATCAGATGGATGTCAAGTCTGCCTTTCTAAATGGTGACTTGGAAGAAGTGTACATTGAGCAACCAGATGGATTTCAATTGTCTGATCATGGTGATATGGTCTGCAAGTTGAAGAAGGCACTGTATGGACTAAAGCAAACCCCAAGAGCCTGGTATGAAAGATTGGATAAGCATCTTTTAAAGATTGGTTTCAACAAAGGTACTACTGATAGTAATCTATATTTCAAAATTGATCATGAAAATATCTTGATTGTTGAAGTGTTTGTTGATGATATCATTTTTGAAGGAAGAGATAGTATGTGTAAAACTTTTGCAAATCGAATGAAAAGTGAGTTTGAGATGTCTATGCTTGGTGAAATAAATTTCTTCTTGGGTCTGCAAATCATTCAAACAAAGAAAGGAATCTTCATTTCTCAGACCAAATATGTGAAAGAATTGTTGAAGAAATTTGGGATGGAAGACTCAAAACCAATGAATACTCCCATGGCAACTAGATTTAAATTGAGCAAAGATGATGATTCTCCTAAGGCTGATCAGACAAAGTATAGGTCAATGATTGGAGGACTATTGTATCTCACACAAACTAGACGAGACATTATGCAGGCTATTGGTCTTGTTGCTAGATTCTAGGCTAATCCTAGAGATTCTCATGTCATGGCAATCAAGAGGATTTTTAGATATCTAAAAGGGATAGTTGAGTATGGTTTGTGGTATCCTAGAGATCATGATTTCTCTCTTCATGCATAAACAGATGCAGATTGGGTAGGAGATGTGGATGACCGAAAGAGTACTAGTGGTGGAGCATTTTGTTTGGGGAAGAGATTGGTTTCCTGGCTAAACAAGAAACAAGAGGCAATATCTCTATCTACAACTGAAGCAGAATATATTGCAGTAGTAGGTAGTTGCACTCAAGTTTTGTGGATGAAGCAGATGCTAAGAGATATCAAAGTAGAGTATGAGGAACCTATCACAATCTTCTGTGATAATTCAAGTGCAATAAATATATCTAAGAATCTGGTGTTGCATTCAAAGACTAAGCATATATCCATCAAGTTTCACTTTTTGAGAGAGCAAGTGAACAAGAATGAAGTCAGATTGGAGTTTGTGCCTTCCAAGGATTAGATTGCAGACATCTTTACTAAACCTCTACCTAAGGATTCTTTTGAGTATCTCAAGGAGAAGCTAGGGGTCATTGCCCCTCCGGTGATGAACTAAGGTGCATTGAGGTGCATCAGTCCGGTGGTTATCACAGTTATATCTTGTGATCTAGATTGATGATGGGGAGTTGCTACTCTGGGGGAGCAGCAGGTATGATTCTGAAGTGTTAGAATTGCAAGTATGTACCCTTTGCCATTGATGTCAAAGGGGGAGAGAAGACATGTGAAAAACAAGTGGTTGCTAATCAAAGGGGGAGAAGTTAAGGGAGAGAAGACATGTGAATGGTTGTTGCTGATAGGGGGAGTTGTGACAGTGAGGAGAAGTTCTTGTCTTGATGGTTAAAATAATTTTTCACATCATATGTTGCCATCAATGACAAAGGGGGAGATTGTTGCAAGTATGGGCCTAACTGGTGTTGTCATTGATGTCAACACACTCCTATTGCATTAATGATAGGGATTGGATGAGCTGTGTGCTAAGGATATTGAGAAAATTAGTCTCAATCAGGAACAAAGAAGAATAGGAAAGACAGTAAGGTAAAATTCTAAGATAGGATGAGGATCAGAGGATGTGGTTTAAAGGGTTTGTAGATATGTGTCTTAAGGTGGTCTAGTAGAGATTTCAGAGGTCCGCATGAAGATCTGAATAAGTTGTGACTGTTCAAGTAAAACCAGTTTCGGTAGGTGTTCAGTGGTGACAAAGTGAGACAGATAGGTCCGGTGAGATCTAGAATTGCATTATAATATTTTGCAAATTTGAGGGAGTGCTAAGGAAGTCTTTGTGGAGTGTCAAATAGATTGGTTCATAGTTTGAAGGTCCGCAAGCATCTATTCCTTTATGACAGTGATGACAGATTGTGTTCTTGAGGTTTCAGATGAAGGAGAGAAGGATTTAAGTAAGCAGATGAAGTATGGATGTTCTTGGTGATTCAGGCAAGCTTTTGGTGGTCTTTGGATTGTGTCCAATTCATGTTGGTGATCTGCATTAAAGTTAGAGTTCACTTTTGAAGAACAACTTCCGAATAATGGTGTTCTTAAAACAAGCCGACCAGATGAGTTATACATCTTGCGAATGTTATTGTGGATGTTTGCCGACTTAGATCATCATTCCTAAGTTGATGTCTTGTATAAATAAGGGATTGCGAAGTCATTTGAAAGGCGTCCTTGTTAAGATGAGTGTGTGGTAGCGAGGAGGAGAGTGAAAGGCAGAGCAGAAGTATTGAGCTTAATGGAACTGATTCAAGCATGGTGAAGATGCTATTTTCTAGTTCAAGTAGGTGATACTTATTTCTTGTAGATAGTGTGTCTCTTGTAGGTAGCGAGCCTCTTATGAGTAGTGTGCTCAGGTAGTAAGCCCTAATTGGCAAGTGCCATTTTGTTCTTTCTATTCTTCTAACAAAGAATACATTCTTGGGTTAATCACCCCGTGGTTTTTCCCTTGACTGGGTTTTCCATGTCGAAATCTTGGTGTCTCATGCGTTGATGTGTTTCTGCTCTTGATTTGTTGCATTATGTTTCCATGATTGATTTATTATTAAGCTACTGAATTGCAAAGTGAAATTAAGTGTTTAAATAGAAAGAAAGTTTTGCACAACTAATTTACCCTCCCCCCCTCTCAGTTTTGTACCCTATGTCTAACACTCTCTACCATTATCTGTTCAAAAAATTATAATGACTTTCCCTGACTATTTTTTGGCTGGGGCTTTGAAATCTTGAAAAGATTCAAACACTTTAGATTTTTTCCTAAGGAAGTAGACCCATGTAAACTGAGAGAAATCATCAATAAAGGTGAGAACATATCTAGCCTTTGTAAAAGAAGGATGGGGAAAATCCCCTAAAACATCACTATGAACAAGTTCTAAAACTTGTTTTGCCCTACATGTAAATTCTTCTTGTCAAACTTTGCTTCAGGATGTTTACCAAGTGCACAAACTTCACAAAGTCCTTTAGAAAACTAAACTTTAGGTAATCCATTAACCATTTTTTGTTGACGCAGTTATTCAAGATAGCGGTAGTTAAGGTGACTGAACCACTCATGCCATAGTTTACTAACTTCATCTGAATGAGTTAGTAGTGCTTTTGGAGAAATATCTGCAGCAAGATTGGAGAAGGTATATAATCTAGATTGGTGATTTACCTCCCCTATAGCAACCAAATTGTTACTTTGTAATTCTCTTATCTCAATTGAATTTGGAGAGAAATGTACTATCATGCCCTTCCCTAAGTGTGTTATTTGATACACTAAAACAAGATTAGTCGATAGTGAAGGTACACTTAGAACATTTGAAAATATTCCTCCTTCAACTTGAACAGACCCTCTCCCCTTCACCAATGCTAGAGTATCATCACCTAAGGTAATTGTAGACATTCTGGACGGCTATAAAGATGAAAAAATAACTTGAGAAGAACCCATATGATGGGTTGCACCAAAATGTATAATCAATGATGGTGATGATGAATTAGTAGCAACTAAGGCCCTGCCTTTTAATTTCTTTGTCTTTTGTATTATCTTGATTTGATGGAGATGCTTTGACAAAATTAGGTAGCCCAATATTATTCATTTTAAGAATCTGAGAGAGATTTTCAATTTGTTTCTTCATGCATTGATGTTCATCATGCCTTAGTTTTTTACAAAAAGCACAAATAACTTTCTCAGTAATTGGCTTACTTTGAGAAGAGTTATCCTTTTTGAAGTTGTCAATTTTATTAGCTTTCTTACTATCCTTGTCTTTTTTAGTGTTCTTTTTCTTTCCCTTTGAAGTTTCATTCCCTACAATTAAAGCTTGTGGCTTAGTAGACTTCAAAGAACCCATTTGAATTAATTTTTCTTGCTCCCTTGTGAGATAAAAAATAAAACTATCTAGAGTGGGCATTTTTCATGTTGCCCCAAGAGAACTTTTAGTAGAATAGAAAGCAGAGACAAACACAAAAAATTCAGGACCTAGTTTGGATACTACAGAAAGGATTAACTGGTCCTCTCTCTTGTCAATTCCACAATCTTTTAACTACAATTTCAAAGATTTAAATTTTGTAAAAAAATCTTCTAAAGTTTAAAAACTTTTAGGACTAAGACCTAAGAGTTGATTTTCCAATTCATGACTTCTAAGTTCATCAATTTTCATGAATAATTTGTTTAAAACATCCTAAACTTCATTGGGTGTAGTCAAATTCTCAACATGAAACAACAATTCAGGAGATAGATTTAAACAAAGAAAACCAAATGCTTTGTCACACTTGTCGAAAAACTTTTCTTTCTCTTTGGTTGCATTAGGTTCTTTTTTTGGTTCCCATAGTTATCCTATATAATCTTTTGTTTTTTAGTAGAAGACTTACTATAATCTTCCAATCATGATAATTGAAAGGAGTTAGGGGTGGTATAGGGACACTAGACTCCATGATGCTTAATTGTTAGATAGCAGTTACAAAAATACGTAAAGTAAGAGCTAGAGAAATGTGAGTCAAGACGTGAAAGGAAACACAAACACGCTAGATCCCATTTATTTTTGAAGAATAATAGTCATAATGATCATTGAATGAAAACAAGCTAGGTTGATAATTATGGATGAGGAACAATTAATTCTTACCGAGGAATAATAAACATGATGATCATTAAATATAAAAAAAAGCTCTGTGATAAACAATTGTGAATAACCACGTTGATAAAGTGGACAGAATTGTCATCAAAGTTTAAATACAATATACACCCTTTTCAACAGATTGAAAGCTAAAAGGAGAGCAACAGGAGAAGATTTCCAATATTGAAAGCTCTATTTTGGTGCCTTTTAGAATTGTGAAACTTTGCAAAGGATGTACATGCCATATGTAATGTCACGAGATTGACTGGAAGATATTATTGGATTGGTGATACCTATGACGACCAGACATCTTATTGTCTTTTTATTAACGCGCGGTCACGCCGTCTGTTCCACGCCTTGGAATGTCAGCTTACCCGGGTGACAGGGTAAATGCTTTGTTAAAAAAACCCCACACTGGCTCTTCTTCCACGGCAACAAGAGGAACAGCACATAATTTAACTTCTTCAAGAAGAATTCTATCGGACATTACGAAGTCCCGCCTTCGGTTAGAACGATATTAAAAGTTAATGTCACCTTGGTGGACGAGAGACGTGAAGCGGTCACGTTGGAGAGGTCACACTGAACGCCAATATTTTCCATGTTAAAATAACAATTGCCGGCTCTGCTGCATAGTACGGTCCGTCCAGCCAGTAGAGCATGAATTTTTTATTGGATTTTGTAAGGAGCCCTTTCTTTCTAGTACCCACGGGCAACTCACTTGAATTTTGTTTTGAATTAATATTGGTTTGTTATTGTATTTTAAAGTGACATTTTATATTTTAAATTTTAAGATGCATCATTTTATTTAAGTATCATTTAGTTTAATGGTTAAATAGTTAATAGTAATTTTATATTTCACACATGTTAAAAGAGGTAAATGTCTTATTTTTATTAGTCAAAATTGATTTTTGATTGTTAAACTAGATGATGTTAAAGAATAGTCCTAATATATGGCATGTGTTTATCTAGTATACTAGATAGCCACTCTAGACGTAAGTGCCAGTGTTTTGATTACAATGTGTCGGTTATACTATAGATTTAGAACTCTAAATGTGAATTTGGTGACATCATCAAGAGAAACTATGGAAATCAAGGACTTTCAATATAAGGCAGTGGCCTATTTTGATCACAATGTGTGAGTTGGTTTTATTATAGAATTTGAACTTTAAATGTGGATTTGGTGACATCATCCAGGGAAACTATGGAAATCAAGAACTTTCAATATAAGGCAGATGTGCTAGCGTTGGGCCATCTCTATTCGCTGCTATGATAGCTCTCCACTTTGAAATTTGTCTCGTAAACTTTTTTTTGTTTACTGCACTTTAACCAGTGGATATCATTTCTGTTTCGAAGAATGATAACAGTAGACTATTTTTCCTTCTCTCGTCCTTTTATATCCTTATTTCTGAGTCTATTTCTTATATCGTGTTCATTATTTGGAGAGAGCTTTGCTCTTACTTCCGCAACTGCATACGGAGGCAGAACTTGGGTTAACAATCTCCAGTCTCTACATTTCTTGACACAGTCAGGTGCACTCGTCAGGCCGATTCTTCTGACCAGCAATATCACCATCTCACATGATGATATATCGTTACATCTCCAGTTTGGATGTGGATTCTTCTGCTATGGTAGTCCTTGTCAGACAGGCTACCTATTTGCAACTTTTTTTGTTATCTACAAGTCTGATGGTGAGCTGTGGGAATTGAAAATGGTGTGGAGTTCAAACAGAAAGCAGATGGTGCAAGAAAACGCAGCCCTAAGTCTCACCTCCACAGGAGAACTCGTGTTAACGGACGCAGATGGCACTCTCATCTGGTCCACAAATACATTCAGCCACGATTTTCAAGAGATGGCGATACAAGAATCTGGGAACCTTGTTCTCTTCAATGCCTTCAATAAAACCATGTGGCAGTCCTTTGATCATCCCACTGATACCCTGCTGTTAACACAGAAGTTAGAGGTGGGGCAGAAGCTTATTGCAAACACTTCTCCTACTAATACAAGCCAAGGTATTTTCTATTGTTCCTTATCTGTCGACTCCTTCGATCTGTTTATAGCCACGACACCCCCTGAAAGATATTATGCGTATCCTTATCCAAATTCAGCTGTGAATTTATCTTATATCCAGTTCGACAACAGATTGCTCTCTTACTATAATGAGAAAGGGTTGCCATTTTATCAAAATGCCATACCCAAGAGTAGCCTCTACTTTAAGATTGATTCAGATGGGCATCTGCAGTTTTATTCAATTCTAGAATTGCTATCCAATTCTAAACTAGGAGTAATTTGGGTTGATTATTATTCAACCTTTATGAACACACTGTCAATGTGCGACTATCCAACGCCATGCGGAAACTATGGTGTTTGCACAGATGGGCAATGCAGCTGTCCAGAAGAGGGAAATGCTTTTGATCAGATTGACGCTACAAAACCCAATCTGGGCTGTCTTCCCCGCAGACCTCTTGTATGTTCAGATACATCCATAAGCAGTAAGCAAGCTCATGATCATCACTTTTTGATGCTGGAGCATGCTTCCTATTTTGCTTTTCCTTACAATAATCCTTCCATTCAACAGTTGGTCTCACGAGAATACTGTAAAAGTCTTTGTCTTACAAATTGCTCTTGCAAAGCTGCGTTTTTCAAGTATGGTGCAAATTTTTCTAGTGGTTATTGTTATCTGGAGTCCAATGTCTACTCTCTGAGAATGAATAATCAAAGTGATATATTTTACAACTCAACTGCTTATATTAAAGTTCGGTCAGGGTCTAGGCCGCTTAAGCATTTGGTTATAGTTTTCCTTGTTGCTGCTATTTGTGGAGCATTTCTCCTGTTGCTCTTATTGTGTGAGTGGATAAGTAAGTGTCGAAATGGCAGAAAAGAAAAGGATGAAGATGAGAATGATCCTGTAGATTGGTCGGCAGGCTTACCTCTTCGTTACTCATTCCAAGAATTACAGAATGCGACAAGTGACTTTAGTATGACGTTGGGAAGCGGAGGGTTCGGTTCAGTTTATGGAGGTGTTCTGTCTGATGGCTCAAAGATAGCAGTGAAGCGCCTAGACAGAGCAGGACAAGGGAGAAAGGAATTCCGGGCAGAAGTGGAAACTCTAGGGAAAATTGATCATCTTAATTTGGTAAGACTGAAGGGTTTCTGTGCAGAAAAGTCCCATCGAATGCTCGTATACGAGCATTTACAAAACGGGTCGCTGGACAAATGGATATTTTCCAACCAGATGCATCAACATTTGCTGGACTGGAAGACTAGATACAAAGTAGTTCTGAATATTGCAAGAGGATTAACATATTTACATGAAGATTGTCGAGAACAAATAATACATTTCGACATTAAGCCTCAGAACATTCTCCTGGACCAAAATTTCAATGCGAAGCTCTCAGATTTCGGCTTGGCAAAGTTAATTAACAGAGAGCAAAGTGAAGTGATAACCATGTTGAGAGGCACACCTGGGTATATGGCGCCTGAGTTACTGAACATGCATTTCACGGAGAAGGCGGATATATTTAGCTTTGGTGTTATGGTGATAGAAATTGTCAGCGGAAAAAGAAGCAGAGAGCTTTCAGAGAACGGCTTGTTTTCAGTGTTACAAGTTAAAGCAAAGGAGAGGAGGTTAATGGATTTGGTATATGAGGGATTTGAAGATGACGAAACAAGCGTAAGAGAGGAGGCAGTGAAATTGATAAAAGTGGGAATGTGGTGTGTACAGGAAGATTTTCCGAGGCGGCCAGCGATGTCCATTGTGGTGAAGGCGTTGGAGGGTTTAATAGACACATTGGATGATGTTCCTAGCGCGTTTACTTGGTTAACGGTTACTTCTCATCCGCAATTGCTTTTCTCAACAAATCCTAATTACAGCAGGGAGCTCTCAGCTTCGGTGCTATCTGGACCTAGATAATCTGTCTGTTCATGTATTTTTCGTACAGACCAACTACTACCTTCATTTCCTTTTGTTTATGTTTGAATGTTGAATTGGCTTTTTATGGTCTTGGGAAAAGATAAAATAGACTCAAAGATATTTACAGGGTAGAAGAGGGCTTTTCTTTAGAGCCTTTTTATTTTATTATTATTATTATTTTTTAGGTTTGAATGTTCAATAGAGTTTTCCTCTTCACATATATCATCATGGAAAATCGTCTCTAGTTCATTCCCATTAATGTGTAACTTCTTTGTATATTTTATTTTAGTTGAAGCAAAATATAATGTCTCTAATTTTATTTCTTTTTATTTTTTAATTTTTTTTAATGAAAATGTGATATTATCTATTAATTATAAGTTAAGTAAAACACTTTCATAAAAATGGGTTGGGTGGTATAAATGCACATCTCAAAATATTAGAGTCATATGGGCATAGCCCAAAAAGTCTAAGGGTAACTACCATAAATTATATAATTGAAACTATAAAAAATAAAACAGAAATGAAAATCAAGCGTCTAATACAGTGTCAGCAGATGGAGGGTCCCTGTCCTCCAGATTGCCCCAAACTGCTACGGGGTCTGGGATGACGTCAGGAAAAGCCTAGCCATCATCATTATGTTCATTCTCATTCTCTGCATTAATATTCTCCCGCTGAGGTGAAATGGTAAGATTTAGACGTGGAAGAAATTTACTAGTGTCCCAACCAGTATTGGTTGCATTGAAAGCACCATGGCTAGAAGCACCAGAGGACCAACCTGCATTGCCAGCTACATCTCCCACAAGACAACCAGATGTCCATCCCTGATTGCGTGGAGAGGAAGATCGCCTATGAGGGTGAGATCCATGTCGAGGAGGAGGTTGAGAATGGGGTCAGGAGTCCTTGGCAAAACCACTTCTTTGCTGCCAGCCTTGAGAAAGTGAGCGGCCTAAGGAGAGGGAGGTACCCATGCCACCATGCAAGGTGCATTACCCCAGTGGTCCAAAAGTTCCTGTAAGTGTGAAACCTCAAGTGCCACTTTGTTTGCCTGAACTTGAATCTGCAATAGAACATTAGAACATATAATAGCTTTAGCATATAGAGAAACAAATGTACCAATGTGGCTTTGAGAAAATATGCAGGAATTGCAATACTTCCAAATAGTGAAGAGAATTTCCACCCTGAAAATATGCCAAATCCAAGTAAATCTTGCAAGGAATTTGGGAGAATCACTCAAAAGTATCATTTGCCAGAAAAGAGGCTTCGGTCTGAAAGGCTGAAAGAAATCATGAATCCATAGCCACATTTGCTGAACCCTGGTGCAAAACCAAAAGAGATGTTGAAAAGTCTTAGGTTGTCCACAAAAAGGGCAATGAGGGTCCTGAACCCCTAGATGAAAAGGCCTTGCCCCAACTGGCAAACCATGAAAAAGAAGACACCAGGTAATGTGGGCAAGTTTTGGCTCAAGAATGGCTGACCATACAGTAGAAAATCTATTGTGCCAAGAAGACACTGAAGAGTAGAGGAGGCAATGCATATTGAGAGTGTCTGCCATTGGCAAATGAGGTGAAAGCCAACTGTAACCAATCTGAGGCTTATGATTTTGCATTGAAGTTTCTGAATACCACTTCTAGTCTTTCCACCAAGGCTTGATGGATTGGATTCCACCTTGTAAATCATGTCTGGTGGAATGGCATTCACAATGCCAGCAAAGGTGGCTTGATCATGACTTTGAAGACCAAATCTCGAAGAGTTTCCCATGACGTAAGACTCATGGTGGGTCTATGAAAAATGTCTTGAAGAGCCTGGATATGCTTTTTATTAAATTTGAGAGCTTTTAACCAAGGCAACTTAGCTAACGGCTGGGCTCCACTAGCTAATAGGGGTGACCATCAAATGTTCTATTGATTGAATGAGAGGCCATCCCGAAACCCAACCCCCATCTAGTGGAGAAAGGGTTTGACTTTCTCCCAGGCTTTCCATTTGCTTCTAGCAACAAAGGTTCTTGAGATTTGTAGTGGCTCTCTCATTACAAGGATGGTTAAGAAGCCAAATCCCTTCCATGCAGGTCTGTGAATAGGATGTCCCATTTCAATATTGTGCTGAGTAGAATTTTCCAAGTCTCATTGCAAGTGAGAGCATGAATTATCCATTTTAGACACAAAGCAGTGCCTTGGCACTGGGTGGAAAGAAGACCAAGGCCACCTGAATCTCTAGGTAAGCAACAAAACTCCCATGCAATGTGGTGAAAACTATGGCGAGTGTCAGAAGAGGTCCAAAGAAAATCTCTCAAAAGTTTTTCCAATTTGGCATAAGAGGCTTTTGAAGGAGCCCAACACTTGAAGAATAGTAAACATGAGTTGCTACTAAAACCTTAGAAGAAACCTAAAATTTTCCAGCTAGAGAAAGTGGCTTGGTTATCCAAAAGGCAATCTTCTATTCCACTCAAGAAATAACTGCTTGCAAGAGATCTGTAGAGGTGGCCTAGAAGGCAAATGGGATGCCAAGAAATCAGAAGATTTCACCATGAGCAACCTAGCACCAGCCATACTGTTGAATCCAATGTGGAGTGGGAAGAATCGATTACCTATAACTTAGGGTTTTATGCCACTAAATGGAAGAACCAAAGGCTAACCAAAAGGTTTCAAGATATCCAAGAGCATTTTTCATTGTATTTTCTTCTTCCAGTAGAGTTAAAAAGGAGTCATCAGCAAAATGACCATTTACCAATTGGCAAGAAGAATTAGGTAGAGAAATTCCATAGACAAGTCCTTGTGAAATAGAATGAGCAAGAAGGTACCCAAAACCTTCTATGGCTAGGGCATAGAGAGCAGGGGCAAGAGGATAGCCTTGACAAATGGAACGAAACAAGCCAAAGGTTGAAGATTGTTGGCCATTTATAGTGATACAGGTAGAAGCATCTGAAAACAACATTTTCATAGATTGAATGAATGATGGACCAAATCCTAATGCAACAATCATGGCTAAAATAAAACGCCATTCAATATGATCATAGGCCTTGGAAAAATCAATTTTGAGGAAAATAGCTTTTTGATCAGAGCTTCTTGCCCATTCCATGCCTTCCCAAACTGCAATGATATTGTCTAAAATATAATTGGATTTAATAAATCCAGTTTGTTTAGGGCAGACAATCAAAGGTAATATATTGCGAAGCTTTAGTGAAAGGGCATTGACAAAGAACTTATAGGAAACATTGAGGAGCGTAATGGGCCACCAGTTACAAATGTCCTCAGGATCCCTAGCCTCAGGTATGAATTTTATATTTCCTTGATTGATAAGTTTGCCTAAAGAGTTAGAATGAAAAGCTTTAAGGTAAACATTATGCAAATATTTTCCTAAGCAATCCCAAAAAGTTTTGTAGAATTCATAGGGAAAACCATCAATTCCTAGAGCTTTGTCATTAGCCATAGTGTAGACTACTTCATTGAGGTCTTCAATGGTCAATAGCTGATCACAAAAGCATGTCTAGGCTAGAGAAAGCCTATTTGAAACCACTGCAAGGCAATCTTATAGTGTAGTATGACACTCAAAAGTATATTCCTGAGCTGTGAAAACATTTTCATAATGCCTTACAAATACCTAGAGAATATTAGGTAGTTCAGAAAGAACAATATTTTCCTCCTTGATATACTTAATGCCAGGCGAGGAATGTTTGGCTCGAAGACCTAGAAAGAATTCTTTCAAGGCATGGTTGCCTATTTTTAGCTAGTACAACCTGGCTTTGAGTTGTGCTCCTTTGGCAGCATGATTGTCAGCTATTTACTTATGATGCCTTAATTTTGCAACATTGACTTGCAGAGAAGGCAAAAATGGATTAGATGCCAATGCCTCAGTGACCACTTTGAGAGTAGTAGTTGTAGCCTCATAAGACCATCTTCTAAAAATAGCTAGTTGGCGACCACAGATGCAAAGAAACCTCATAATCCAGGTGATGGCATCACTCCACCACTGTATCCTACCAGTAGTATGAGGTGGGCGGCATTCTAAATTCTAGATAGTAGCAACATTTGCTAGTGTGGGTTGGTGAATCAGTAGAGAGGTGTTAAAAAATCTGAGACTTACTGGCGTGTGGCTGAGTGGCATGCCATTCAATGCAAAATTGAATTGGAAAGTGGTCTGATAATGTCACCTCCACTAACGGCTTAACCATTTTATTTCTTTTAAGTTTTGTTAGAATCTTTTTTGGGCTAAGATTGTGTGAGTTGTTTCAAATGTGTCTTTTATTGTTATTTATTGTAAAAATTTCACGCAATTTCAATTTATTGAATTAATATAAATAAATTATTTGATTATAAATTTGTTTGTACACTCTAGAAGTTTGATTGCACTAGCCCAAACCACCTCACCTCTATCATTACAAAGAAGGAATGCAACCCCTGATAAGCCTGGGTTGCCCTGTGCAGTTCCATCAAAATTGATTTTGAGTCTTCTGGTTGGTAGTAATTTCCACCGAGAATCAAACCTTTCTGAAGTTGGTTTGATAAAATCACCCTTTGGTTTGACAAGATCCATCCAGCTCTTTGATATCACATTATCCCATGAGGAGAAATATCTGCATTGTCTTTGTGTGACTTTTGTATTCAAAAGTTTTGATATGCCAACTTCAATTTTTTTAATGATTGTATCTATGGAAGACTCCTTTCCCTTAAATATTCTCCCATTGCTTTCCTTACATAGTTACCATATGATTTGAAAGGAAGCAAGGTAAATGGAAACAACTTCCTACACCAATCTAATGAGGGAAAGTATTACAAATTTTTCTCAGATCTTTACAAATACATTTATGTTTCACATTAGCAAAGAGATTAAGACACATTCAGAAACAAGTATAAATGCAATGACACAAGATATATGTGGGGAAAACCTTTTTGAGTGAAATATCCCACACTCCAAAACCTGCACAATGTATTATCAAATCTAAAGAAGATTACAATACACTTGCAGTGCAAGTTCTTCCAAGAGTTGTTACAATGTCAAATCTGGAGTAATTCTGGCAACATAACGATACCTACAAATGAACCATACAACTCTAAATCCAAGTACCTATATACAAACTGTATATATAGAGAAGTACTATGAATGGAGGAAGCTTCTAAAGCAAGTCAACATAGGAATCTCGTCTAAATCCATGTGGCCAAATTTCCAAGGCCATAAAACATGTGTATGACACTTGTAAGAGATTCTCTTTCATCCCTTACAACCTCCCAACATGGATGCCCCAAATTTTCCCAATTAAGGTATGATAGATGCTCTTACAATGTCGTAAAATCTATCATATATGACAGCTCTTACAGCTGTAAGAGAATCTGTAATAACTGACTATTAATAGTAGATTCTCTTACAACATGTCATAGTCAAACTTGGACACCTACCTTCTCCATGCAAGATGCTTTCTGACACTTGTCTTCACTTATCATAGGATCTTCTATTTCTTTATGTTACATGTCATAGATTATGTCATAACTCTTATGCATCATAAACCTCTTACAACACCCAAAAGATGCTGACACATGGTAAAAGTCTTTTACCACAAAGTGGGATGCCTACCTACTCATATGAGGACAAAAATACACTTAGTCACCTAACATGTAGAATGACACATCATCGTGGCAACTCCCACAAAGTGACAAAATAAGATTTGCATACAAATTATAATAATAGGCAAAAAAAATAAATACAATTAAATAATAAATGTTGGGAACTTGCAAAGGTTGAGACACCTTAATTCCTAACATTCTCCCACTTGTCAAACACCTTTTAAGAGCCAATTAGAATGATAGGATTTAACTGCTAGGGGCCAAGAGGCCCATAGACTCCAAACATCATCTGAACTTCTCTATGCTCACAGGCTTCATTAAGGAATCTGCAACATTCACCAAAGTATCAATCTTCTCCAAATTCACCTTCCTATCCTCTACCATATCACGTACAGAGTGGTACTGCACATCAATGTGCTTGGCCCTGGCATGGAAAGTAGGATTCTTTGCCAAACATATGGCACTCTGGCTATCACAAGAAATGGTAATCTTCCCTGCATCAAACCTAATGTCAAAACATAGTCTTTTAGGAGAAATGGCTTCATGAAAATCATGATTAGCTACCATGTACTCTACTTCAGTTGTGGACAAAGCGAACATAGGTTGTCTCTTATTCATCCAACTAATAGCACCACTGAACATAGTGAACATATAAGCACTAGTGGATCTCCTTCTATCAATGTCAACTACCTAATCTAAATCCACAAATCCATGAATACTCACAGAATGTTGAGAACCAATAGGATAACCATGATAGCACAAGGTATACTCATAAGTACCTCGTAGATATCTAAAAACTCTCTTGACTGCATCCCAATGTATCCGTCTAGGATTAGTAATGAATTGGCTAAGGACTCACACTGCTTGGGCAATGTTTGATATTGTACAGACCATTGCATACATAAAACTACCAATTGCACTAGCATAAGGTACTCTTCTCATATCCCCCATTTTAGAAGGAGACTTCAGACAATCTACAATAAATAACTTTGTCCCCATCATAACATTCTCCTGGATGAAAATTTCAATGCGAAGGTCTCAGATTTCAGCTTGGCAAAGTTAATTAACAAAGAGAATTTAGTGAAGTGATAACCATGCTGAGAGGCACACTTGGGTATATGGCGCTTGAGTTACTGGACATGCTTTTCATGGAGAAGGCGGATATATTTAGCTTTGGTGTTATGGTGATAGAAATTGTCAACAGAAAAAGAAGCAGAGAGCTTTCAAAGAATGACTTGTTTTCAGTGTTACAAGTTAAAGAAAAGGAGGGGAGGTTAATGGATTTGGTATATGAGGTATTTGAAGATGAAGAAACAAACGTAAGAGAGGAGGCAGTGAAATTGATAAAAGTGGGAATGTGGTGTGTACAGGAAGATTTTCCCAGGCGGCCAGCAATGTCCATTGTGGTGAAGGTGTTGGAGGGTTTAATAGACACGTTGGATGATGTTCCTAGCACGTTTACTGGGTTAACAGATGCTTCTCATCTACAATTGCTTTTCTCAAAAAATCCTAATTATAGTCGGGAGCTCTCACCTTTGGTGCTATTTGGACCTAGATAATCTATTTGTTCATGTATTTTTCTTATAGACCAACTACTACCTTTTTTTTCTATTGTTTATGTTTGAATGTTGAACTAGCTTTTTTGTGGTCTTTGGGAAAAAGGATGAAATAGACTTAAAGATATATTGACAGGGTAGTAGAGGGCTTTTCTTAAGAGCCACTTTATTATTATTTTTTTCTTTTTTAGGTTTGAATTTTCAATAGACTTTTCCTCTTCACATCAATCGTTGTGGAAAATCGTCTCTAATTCATTCCCATTAATGTATAACTTCTTTGTATATCTCTTATTTTAGTTGAAGCAAAATATTATCTTTCTAATTTTATTTCTGTTAAGTTTTGATAGAATCTTTTTTGTGCTAGTATCTCCATAAATTGAGTGAGATATTTCTTGGAAAACATTGTGTGAGGTTTTTCAAATGTGTTTTTTATTGTTATTTATTGTAAAAATTTCATGCGGCTTTAAATTATTTAATTAATATAAATAAATTTGATTATAATATTATATATATAACCTACTAAAACCCCTATGAATGTACATACCTAAACATAAACCCAAATTCAAAGAGATAAAAATGAATAATAACATGAATAATGTAAACAAAGTAAATGACATAATATGAACAAAGTAGATAGAAGTATTGAAGAAAAAATGTCTATGTAGAAAGAAGATATAAAAATATACCAATATATATCTTAAAATAATATTATAAAAAGTTTTATAATTAAATAATAATAGGACTAAATATAATGTGTAAGTCTAGTAGAGAATAGGAAAGCACAAAATTAAAAGAGACATTGATCATCTCTATGAGGACCCAAATGTTAAAATATGATATATATTTATCCATGGTCATGTGACCATTTCCTCTTCCTGCATATCAAGTTTTGTTCTACCCATACAAACAATGATACCAATCTAAAAGAAACAAAATTAAATTTTCACATCATAAAATAGTAGTAATGTACCAAACTACTATCATGGATTATGTTTTTAAAATTAAACTATACTTACCATTCCATTCACCAAGTAGTGCATACTATGCAATTTGTTTTGTTGTTTTGTTTATATCATTAGGAGATATTATTCTAAGAAATGTATGGAAAATCACTCTCAATTTCATTTAAATTTAAGCACAAACAACACAACCAAGGTTAAAATCTCTAGGATTTTTAGTTATTTGGTAAAGTAAAAGATATGTTCCATTTGTCCTCAATGTCCATTGTTCGTTTCCAAACACTTCCAAAGTTTCTTACCTTAAGGTTTAGAGTAAGAGCCATTTTGTAACAATTTACATATTTAAGATAATGTATACCTTGGGAGGAGGGGACAAAACATGAAATAAATGGATTATTAGGACTAATATCAATCAGTTATGTCCAAAAAAATATTTAGTTTTATCTTGAGGAAAAAGTAAAAATATCAATGAAATATTTAGTTTATTTAATTATATAATCTAATCATTTGTCTAACTTTCCACCATTAATTAAATAAATCATGTTTATTTAAATAGATCCAATCATTCCCCCAACATTCCTCCATAGATGAAATAAATAAATATTATTTATTTAATCCAACAATAATCCCCACATCATTAGTTGAATAAACAAATCATGCTTACTTAACTAATTAATTACTTGCACATTCTTCCACATTTTAAATAAACAAAGTTAAACTTGCACAAGGCTTCAAAAAGTACCTTTTAATCTCCACCCTCCAGTCTAACCAAGGAGATCTCCACCATCCAACTCGCTCAATCCATATCTCATTCATTTGTAGTTCTCCCAAGCTTCCACTTGTAATCTTCTCATTTCCCCATGCAAATGGGTCAATCCTCACCATCCAATCTAAGATTCAATCTACACTATTCACATTCCCATTAAAAAATATACAAATACCTTGTCTCCTAAGCACATTTCATCATCATGTTGAAAGGAAAAAGTATGCTATAGTAACCTTGAGCAACCTACATCCCTCATCAACAACAACAAATCCATTGAGCACATCTAAGGCATCAAGGGTTTGTTTTGGTGAGATTAATTCATTTTATTTTCATCATTGTTTCATTTCTTTTTAGCTCAATCAATTGTATTGTTAAGTTCAAAATTAGGATCTTAGTATGCATTGCTTTATTCCTTATTGCTTCATATTTTAGGATATACATTTTGACACAACCAGTAAATTTAACAAAATAATAATAATTTATTTTTATATTAATCACTTATTTTAGTAGGTTTCCTCTTGCAAATATTAATAAAAATTCAAAAAAAAATTCTTATTCATCTTTTTAGTTTGTTCTTTCTATTTATTTATAAATTAAAAAAATCATTTAAATTGTGAAAAACTTATAGATTCCCCTTAATAAAGCATAATTGGATTTCAAAATAGTAAGCATACAAAGTCCTTTTAGAATTGAGAACTTCCCATCATATTAGAATTTGTGTGCATGTTGAAATTTGGTATCTTATATGTTCCCTATGGACTAGGAAGATCTAATCTAGTCAACCTTGATGAAGTTGCTTTCTTACATAAGACACTGTTAAGCTTGAATGTAGACTCTTAAACCGACCTAGAAGCATTTTAGACCTCTTATGACCATGAAATGATAAACCATAACAATCTCAAACTCATTTGATCAATTGCAATGTAGGGGAGATAGTATTTGTGTATTTAGGACTGATATTTTTAAAAGTTTAGCACTGGTAGTTGTAACTTAAAGGTTGTTAGTGTTACTATAAGTACTTACAATTGAATAAACTGTGCTCATTAGATTTAAAAAACAACCAATCAGGTGATGCCACATCAGCGCACCAACAAAACATGACTTAATGCACACTTATTGGTCCACCCTTTTTTGGGGGAACTATTTGACACCTCAACAAAAAGCGTGTTATTGTGGCATCATATTTGATGATGTGACCATGAAACTTTAGTTAAAAGAAGGGACCTTGCGAAATAAACTGCTGTAAACATTTTGGAGTGATCCAAATTACTACATATAATTTTGAGAGGCGTGAAATTAGGATGTCCTATCTACTTCCTTATGCGAGAAGAATTTACAAACAATTTAAAATACGAATAAAAGCCAAACTTCTTTAAACAATCGCACAAAATGCAAATACGTACCCATTGCACATGAAGCACGATTGCTAGTGTTCATATCGCATAGCTTTCGCTCACCGTGTTCGTTTCGTCTCCTACGCGGGAACGATTGAAGTTTGAATAAGTCAAAGGATTAAAATGTAATTTTGTATATAATGAGACAGTCTAAGGCTAAGCCAAAAACTAATTTAAAATCAGAAAGTGCTCTTAAATTTAGTGTGATTTAAAATCAAGGCCATTTGTTTTATTGATGACCTTTCAAATCTGGGTTTCATTCTCTATAATTTGTAACACTGTGGAGTTGACTTTGTCCGTTTAGCGTAAAAGAAACCCGCACCAGAAAATACCAGGCAGGAAAACTCACGAATGCGGACTCAGTAAACTAAACGCGTGTAAGCCCATAGAATTCGCGTGTTATTTTATTTTTAATGGTTTGTTAGTCAATCGAAGGTCTTTGACTTCCATTACTTTCGGTTGCCGGTGATCGTGTAGCCTTATTTAAAGATATTGGCAATAAAATAGAATCAAACTTTTGGGAAGATTATATTATACGAAAAGGAAGATTTTGAACATATGGTTAAAAATTATATAAAATTATAGTTAAATTTATTTAATTTATGATATATTTTAACATAATAATTTATATCTTGATTATCTTAAGAGAGATTGTGTTGTGTGATCTAAAACTTTGATAAAAAAAATAATTATAGAGTTAACTTAGAAGCATTATATCATATCTGAAAAAAATTTATGTAAAAAAATTGCTTGAAAGGCGGCGTTGACTGTTAAATTTAGGCCCTGCTCGCTGACGTTACCAGATTGACTTTCAGAGTTTGAAATAGCGCTAGCATGGGGCCTTCTCTATTCGCTGCTATGATAGCTCTCCCCATTGAAATTTGTCTTCTAAACACTTGTTTTCCTGCGCTTTTTCCCTTGGACATCATTTCTATTTAGAAGAATGATCACAGCGAATTATTTTTCGCCCTCTCGTCCTTTTCTGTCATTACTTCTGAGTCTCTTCCTTATATTGTGCTCACTATCTGGAGAGAGCTTTGCTCTTACTCCCGCAACTGCGTACGGAGGAAGAACTTGGGTCAACAATCTCCACTCTCTACATTTCTTGACATCGTCAATTTACGAAGATGCCCTCGGCAGGCCGATTCTTTTGACCAGCAACATCTCATATAATGATATGAGTCTGCAGTTTGGATGTGGATTCTTCTGCTATGGTAGTCCTTGTCAGAAAGGCTAACTATTTGGAACTTTCTTTGTTATCTACATCCCTGACGGTGAGCTGGTGGACATGCAAATGGTTTGGATTTCAAACAGAAAGCAGATGGTTTAAGAAAATGCAACCCTAACACTCAGCTTTAGAGGAGATATCGTGTTAAGGGACGCAGATGGCACTCTCGTCTCGTCTACAAACACATCCACCCACGATTTTCAAGGGATGGCGATACAAGAATCTGGGAATCTTGTTCTCTTTAACACGTCCAATGGAATCATTTGGCAGTCTTTTGATCATCTCACTGATACCCTGTTAGTGGGGCAGAAGTTGAAAGTGGGGCAGAAGCTTATTGCGAACACTTCTCCTACTAATACAAGGGAAGGTATTTTCTATGGTTCATTGTCTGTCCGAGAATTCGGTCTGTTTACAGCCACGGCACTCCCTGAACGGTATTATGCATATCCTTATACACCTTCACCTGTGAATTTATCTTATATCCAGTTCGACAACGTGTCGGTTTATTACTATACTGAGAAAGGGTTGGCATTTCCGCCATTTCCCGCACCCAAGAATAGCCTCTGCTTTAAACTTGATTCAGATGGGCATCTGCATTTTTATTTATATCTAGAAGTGATACTAAGATCTAGGATTGACTTTTTGTCGACATTGGACGACCTGGCTGTGTGCGATTACCCAACGCCCACAAAGCCCAATTTAGGCTGTCTTCCCCACAGACCTCTTGAATGCTCAGATACATCCAAAGGCAGTAACCGCGCTCATGGTCATCACTTTTTGGTGCTGGAGCATGTTTACTATTTTACTTATCCTTTCAATTATCCTTCCATTCCACAGTTGGTCTCACGAGAATACTGTCAAAGTCTTTGTCTAACAAATTGCTCTTGCAAAGCTGCGTTTTTCGTGTATCGAACCAATTTTTCTAGTGGTTATTGTTATCTGGAGTCCAATGTCTAATCTCTGAGAATGAATAATCAAAGTGATGTATTTTACAACTCAACGGCTTATATTAAAGTTCAGTCAGGGCCTAAGCAGATTAAGAATTTGGTTATAGTTATCATTGTTGCTGCTATATGTGGAGTATTTCTCCTGTTTCTCTTATTGTGCGCATGGATAAGTAAGTGTAAAAAAGGCAAACAAGAAAAGAAAGTAGATGAGGATGACTCTGTAGAATGGACTGCAGGCTTGCCTCTTCGTTATTCATTCCAAGAATTACAGAATGCTACAAGTGACTTTAGTATGAAGTTGGGAAGCGGAGGCTACGGTTCAGTTTATGAAGGTGTTTTGTCTGACGGCTCAAAGATAGCAGTGAAGCGCCTTCACAGAGCAGGACAAGGGAAAAAGGAATTCCGGGCAGAAGTGGAAACCGTAGGGAAAACTGATCATCTAAATTTGGTAAGACTGAAAGGCTTCTGTGCAGAAAAGGCCCATCGAATGCTTGTATACGAGCACTTACCAAATAGGTCTCTGGATAAATGGATATTTTTCTTACAACATGGAATACTAGATACAAAGTAGTTCTTAATATTGCAAGAGGATTAACATATTTGCATGAAGATTGTCGAGAACAGATAATACATTTCGACATCAAGCCGCAGAACATTCTCCTAGACCAAAATTTCAATGCCAAGGTCTCGGATTTTGGCTTAGCGAAGTTAATCAACAGAGAGCAAAGTGAAGTGATAACCTTGATGAGAGGGACACCTGGGTATATGGCGCCTGAGTTACTGAATATGCATTTCACGGAGAAGGCGGATATTTATAGTTTTGGCGTTATGGTGGTAGAAATTGTGAGCGGAAGGAGAAGCAGAGATCTTTCAGAGAACGGCTTGTTTTCACTGTTACAGGTCAAAGCAGAGGAGGGAGGTTAGTAGATTTGGTTTACGAGGGACTTCAAGATGAGGAAACGAGCGCTAGAGAGGAGGCGGTAAAATTGATAAAAGTGGAAATGTGGCGTGTACAAGATGATTTCACGAGGCGGCCAGCGATGTTCATTGTGGTGAAGGCTTTGGAGGGTTTAATAGACACGTTGGATGATGTTCCTAGCACGTTTACTGGATTAATGGTTGCTTCTAATCCGCAGTTCATTTTGTCAACGAATCCTAATTACAACAGGGAGCTCTCCTATGCTCCTACACCTTCGCTGCTATCTGCAGCTAGATACTATGTTTGTTAGGAGAATTATTTTACTCTTCTCCAAATTATAAGAATTTTTTGAAACATTATGCAAGCATGATCGGAGTAGGGGAGAGGACCTACTAGTGGTGTACTCTAACTTCACGCCTCTCAAAATCATACGTGGTAATTTCGAATCACTCAAAAAATTTTAAATTTTACAGTAGCTTACTTGGCAATGCCTCTGCTTATACCTAAGGTTTCAGGGCCACATCAACAAATATGATGCCACATCAGCATTCTTTTTGTCGAGGTGTCAAATAGTTCCCCCAAAAAATGGGTGGACCAATAGGTGTGCATTAAATCATGTTTTCTTGGTGGGCTGATGTGGCATCACATGATTGGTTGCTTTTTAAAATTATTGGGCACGTTTCATTCAATTATTAGTACTTATAGTAACACTAACAACCTTAAAGTCACAACTACTAGTACTAAACTTAAAAAATTATTGGGCCTTAAATGCACACATACTAGCTCAACCATTGGAACTATCTCACCTATGGGGTCTTTTCCCCTAGTTTTGATGGCGTCATTTTATATAAGTGAATTAAAAATTATAACAAATGCATGACTATAGTAGCATGTATTTGATATGTACTAATAAAACGTCTATTTGCTATTTATCATTGTGCTAACAATCGTTTTGTGCAACGGAGGTTTTGGTGAGCGAAAGTGCCTGGTGTGACCACCAACAATGGAAAGGTTTGTAAATGTGGGATGTGGCCAACAAACCAATGTCTAGAGCAAGGGTTAGCTCCCTACTTCCTCCAAACTTACTCTAACTAAAGGGAAAAGGGAAACATGCTAAAACAAACTGCAGAAAGTATGAAAGGCCATAAACCAAGAGAAGGCATCCAACCACCATCTGACTAGAGCTTAGCAACTCACGATATCATAATCAATAATGAGACTAAGAGCAAGCACAACAATCACAAATCTCTGTGCACATAAATGATGAGTCAAAACTTGTAGAGTAGTAGTCTCATAAATTAATGTCACGGTATGATTTTAAGATTATATATGGTGCCACATAGCTTGTTAGAGGAAAAAAATATAGAGGTTCCTCTAGAGACAAAGAATAGAAGGATGAAGGAAAGAATGAAAGGGCATTCATAGACAAAGGAAAAGAACTAGAAAATAATAGTAAATCAATTGCTAGAATAAAGACACCCAACAACACCACAAGATGTAAAAACCTCATTCATTTTAATCATCACGGGGTTAGACAGATAGAAATACAACTAAACCACAGTCTCAAAGAACAATAAAATAGCTAACTTTATCTAGAAAATTATTCACCCAATCCTTCATGTGTGATGAGAAAACCACATTAGTAGTAGGCTATTGCAATTAACATCCATCGAACAACAGTTTATAAATATTTAAGGTATATATAGAATAGGAGAAAAAAAAAGGAGGAAAATAGAGAAGGGAAAGTCTCTAGTAGAAGAAATGTGACTATAGCCTTCAATGCTTCGCTACTGGTAGCTCATCAATTTTTTGATTTTTTTTGTGAGCACTATTCTCAAAATATTTGTTAAATCAAGCATTGAAAACTTCTAACAAAATAATTATTTTGATCTTCAATATCATTGCTAGCACTTAAATTAGTTCTATGCACTTCACCTCACATGAAAAATTTTCCTTTTATTACTACACATTCCTTTTTTCTGCACACTTCACATTTTAAATTAAATTACTTTTATGATTGAAATAAGTGTAGCCAATTCTATTTAATATTTCTCCTATTTTGTTTTTATATATAATTAATTTCTCTTCTTTTGTTTTGTCTGTGCATGAATTCTTCCACATGTAGCATTGCTTTGGCTCTTTTTACTTTTTCTCTTATTTGTGACATTTAGAATATTGAAATAATTAATATGCAACCTTTTTCTTTTCCATCACAATATTTCACCATAATTAATTTTTCTTTTTGTAGTTTCTTTGATTTTAAATTATTTACATTAACTTTAGTCATTAGAATTATAAGTTTTAATAATTAAATTACACGCAACCCTCACACTAATGTTTTAGTATTACAGTAGACTATATTAAAATAATGCAATTTTAATATGAACAAACCTCTAAAGAGTGAAGATACACTTTAGTATGCATAGTTAGCATTGGATCGATTGTGGACTTTGGCAAAGTTGGCTTACTCTCAAATCATTATTTTAATTGAAAGATTAAAACAATATTAAATTTGCTCTATCAATGTCCTCCAGCCAATTGAAAAACTTGACTCTAACATTACCCTTTGATTCTACCACAAACTCCCATGAATAATAATTTTATCAAGCTGATTAAAATAATATTAAACTTGACTTTAATTTAGAGTAATGAAGTAGAGTCTCACAGATTTTTAAGGAAATATTTAAATAATACATAAGTATTATTAAATTATACAAAGTTGTTATGTGAAAATATTAAATAATGCATAAGCATTAGAAAATATTACAAAGTTCTTGTTGGTGGCTCTCAACACTTGTCTTTTCATATTAAAAATATGAAATAGGTTTGATTTATTTTTATCTTTCTCATACTCCTTAATGTCCCAACAGGATTTAATTATTATTTCTCTTTGCCATGTTCGAGAGCTCCAACTAGTGGCATGCATTTTACTTTGTAACTTCCTTTATAATTTTTGTAAAACTCATCAACCGTTGATCTCTTTAAATCTATTAGTGGCTGCACATTTTACAATAAAACTCAAATCCCTTTGTTTATTATGCCATAGCCACCCATCTGTACCAAAATTTAATTACAATTCATAAACTCAGACACCATTCTAGATATAAATTTTCTATTTGAAACTTATATTTGACTTTTCCCTTTCTCCAACTTCTCATTCCATTTTTCATTAGTCTTTGAAAATTGAGGAAGAATATGTTGATACACCAAATGCAATTACATTTCATTTCTTTTAAGCCATTTTTTGACTTCTTTTTCTCTTCCTAGCCACTATAACTAAATTTTTATTGGTATTTATAAATGGAATGACAAACCATTTATTATAGTGCCTTAGTTTTTTGAAAATTCCATTTTTTTTACTAAAAGGGGTAAAAATTTATTCAAACTAGAAGAAGTACAAAGCAAGGGCATTACTCAGCCTTGTCAAACTCCATTAAGTGGTCCAACTTTTGAGACAACACCAAGGGTAATTGACCCCAATCCACAATGTTACAATTTGGCATGTGATCAGAGGCCCATTTGGCCAACCAATCTGCAAATCTGTTTCATTCTCTAGGAATATGAATGAAAGAAACCAAATCCAAAGAATCACACAGATTAAGAATATATTTAACCAAAGCTAAATACCAACTAACATCATCTAAATGTTGTCTATTGAACAAATTCACCACCAGATGGGAATCAGACTCACAAATAATCCTTCACCATCGAAGATGACAGTCACACTCCACAACATATAAAATGGCAAGAGCCTCCATCAGATTGTTAGAATGAAGACCCTTATAAATAGAAAAGATAAATTGCATAGACCCAGTACTATCCAGACCAACTCCACCAATACTAGCATGACTAGGGTTTCCTTGAGAAGAACCATCTATGTTGAGTTTCAAAACTCCTTGAGGAGGAGGAGGAGTCCAATTCCCCTCCTTATTTATCTTCCGAAGAGGGTGTGGACATTTATTTCTCATGAAATGACCTTGTTGAGGAGGAAGATGTAGATGATTGCAACAACCAACATCTTGAGGATCCACAGCTTTCGCCAAATCACAATTTGCTGAAGCAGTTTCACTTAAAGAATGAAGAATTTTTCACCACAAGTGATGGGCCCCCAACATCACATCACAAAAGATCCTATGATTCCTCTCCAACCAGATATTCCAAATAATAAAGGAAGGTCCAAGAGACCAAGAAACTTGAAGAAATGAGGTTTTAACAGGGACCATGCCCTAACGATCAAAAAACTCAGCCAAAGAGGAGACATGCCAACAAGCATGGTTCCAAACACTCCACCAAAAATGCCAAATCTCCCTAGAGAAAGAACATTGGAAAAA
Organism: Cunninghamia lanceolata; assembly: GCA_027924645.1. Lineage (NCBI taxonomy): Eukaryota > Viridiplantae > Streptophyta > Pinopsida > Cupressales > Cupressaceae > Cunninghamia > Cunninghamia lanceolata. The sequence continues at coordinate 7,613,191 of BSBN01001332.1, forward strand.
GAGATGAGAAATACTTTCCTCACTATTACGGCACAAGACACACATCGAGGGACCCTAAAACCCACGCTTACTCAGATTATCCCAAGTAAGACACCGATTTTGAACCACCAACCACAAGAAGAAGTTACACTTGGGCTAAGAAAACTTGTCCCAAACTTGCTTCCACCAAGGAACCTCAATGTCTCCTAACATTTGCCTAATAAGTTGCCCATAACCTGCAGAACCAGAGTACTTCCTGGACAAATCGCTGCTAGCCCAAGCTAAAACATCTTGCCGCACCAAAGTAGTGCAATCACAAGAAGCAAGAATCTAAGCCAGCTCATGCCTATCTTCCTCAGATCCTCCTAGAGGTCATTCAACAGAGTGCTTCCATCTAAAACTAACAGCCATCCCACAATTCTAGGCAACCTTATAATGATCAACCTTGTCCTAGCCTATAGCAGTAAAAATATCACAAAGAGACTAGAGGTAAGGAAAAGAGGAAAGGATAGAAGGGTGGCCATCCCATGAATCCAGCCAAAAAAGAGCCTGAGACCCTGAATGACAGATCCAAAAAAGCTCATTCTTAACCAACTTAGCCCCCATTTTCAAAGTATGCCAGATCATAGACCCCCTTCCCTATGGAGGAAAGCAAGGAACATCAAAAGGATTAACATCTTTAAAATACGTATGGGTGAGAATACAGGCCCATAGCTGATGCTAACTAGTACACCAACACCAATATAACTTAGCTGCAAGAACCTATCCATTCAAAAGAGTAGAACGTAAACCAAGACCTCCCTCTTTCTTTGATCTGCACATAGTTTCCCACTTAACAAGGATCCACTTAGTAGTCAACAAGTTACCACTCCAAAGAAATTGTCATTAGAGATCATCAAAATTCTTAAGGAAATACATAGGAGCTACTTGAACAAAAAACCTGTAAATAGGGAGAGCCTGTATAACTAACTTAAGAAGAGTCACTCTAGCAGTAGTAGATAGCCAACGATGCATCTAATGAGTGACCTTCCTATGCAGCTTATCAAGAAAATATGCCAGGAAGAACTAGATTGCCTACCAATAGTAAGAGGAATCCACAGGTAGATAAAGGGAAGAGACCCAATCTCAAACCTCAAAATATAGGCAATCTACCTTTGAATCACTTGAGGAGTATTAAAAAATAAAATAGATGACTTATGCTCATTAACTTTTTAACCTAAAGTAGCTAAGTAGGTATCCAAAGCCCACCTAAAAGATTCAGCTTCCCAAAGATGAGCCATCCCCATAACATCCAAAAATTGGAGATGAGAAAGCTTTGGTAATCCATTGCTCCATTACGAACCATGAATCAAGCCTTGAGAAACCCAAAACTTGAGAAATTGGCCCAGCCCCTCAGCCATAATAATAAACAACTAAGGAGAAAGAGGATCACCTTGGTGGAGGCCCCTGGAAGCTCCAAAAGGATCATAAGGTTCTTCATTCACAATAATCAAGAAAGAAGACGAAGTAACATAGTTCATAGTCCAATTCACCCAGTCTGGACTAAAACCAAAGGCTAAAAGAATCTTCTGAAGAAAACACCACTTAACTTTGTCATAAGCTTTGGCCATGTCGAACTTAATGAACATAGATTTTTCCATTTTTAATAATTGAGTACATGTGCCCTACTTTTTCTATTTATTGCTCCATGTATTTCACTTCTCGCATATATAGAGGAATGCTCATATTTTGGAAGTGTGGAATTAACTATTAGTTCTCATCCTCTATTTTTTGAATTAACATCTGCATTTAATCTGTGAATAGAGGATGAGCTAGAGGCAAAGCTATTTTATAGTGACCATAAAATGGTGAACATTTTTGGTGATTCTTAGGGGGTTTCCCACTTGTAGGGAAGAATGAACCTAGAAAGAAGAAAACTATTACATCCATTAGGCATTTGATTCTAGCTAGAAACTATTGAATAAACTGAATATAGCCAAGTTAGTTATCACTTGTAGCTTGAAATAAACTAAAACTTCTCTATAGTAGACTAAAAACCAAAAACTGAAGATAAACTCAAAGTACCCAATTGACATAAAGCTAAAAATGCACAACTCTTTAACTAATACTCTTTAACCACTACTCCAAGCATGCCTATAAAAACAATAAAACCCTATACTATAATGTTTCCTAGGGTAACTTAATTTAAAACTAAAAACTATACTACAATAATATAGAGAAAATTCCTAGCTAAATAAAAACATTAAATGACTTTAACAAATATGATCCACTTTTAATCAATAAGCTCCACAAAATTAGTTTGCAAATGAAAATGGACTGGAAAGAAAACTTCATGAAGTAGTGAATGTTAATGCTGTAATACTTAAGGTTTAATCTTCTCTAGATAAGTTGAATTTTTTGAAAGTGAGATTTTATAGTATATTGATTCACTACCCCTCTTAGTATACTTGTGTGTCTAACACCAATATCATATACCACAAAAAGAATCAATCATGATCAATCATGAAATCTAATATCCATCTACAATTTTGTAGAGATCCCAATCTTTTATACTAAAATTGAGAGAAGAAGCCATTACCCTTTGATAGTTATCAGAAATGTCTTATCAATCTGCTATCATTTCTTTTTTTCTAACAAGACGCTGATATTATAATTATGACAATTTAACCAAGATCTTTTGTATCCTAAGTAATAATATGTTAGTTTAAAAAACTATGAACGAAGCAAAAGATTTCTATACAAAAATTACTATTTCCAAAATCAAATTTTTCATAAATTAATATTTAGTCTAATTGTTTATAACCAATGATGCTGTCAAAATTTCATATCTAAAAGGGATTCCCATAAATAGTAACCAAGTTACCATCAAATGTCCATCAACTAGAAACTTCCACTACTGCTCATGCCAACTGAGATACTATAACTAAATCACCATGAATAAATAAACTCTAGAACTGTAGGCACTCTCTGATCCATCATCAATCGATAGGTTCCTAACAACACATATGAATTACTAATGAATCCATAAAGAGGCAGAGACTTGAGGGGATATGTATTCCAATGTGACTATGAGGGGGATGTCTCCCCACCTCATCCCATAATGGGCTATGTCCCAAAGGAGGGTCCGCACATTGTTCAACCCCACACAAGGGAGGCTCTCACTGCTCAAGGGAGATCCGCTCCCTACATAACAATAACAACACATGAATCTCTAGTCTGATCGTTAAAGAAGAGAGAAAGAGGAGATAATCATCCCTCTTGGCGGTAAGAAAAATTCACCAAGAGAGGATCCACACCTCTGTCAAACCCCATTACATGAGATGTGCTCACTTCTTAGGGGAGATCAGCTCTCAAAGATCAGAATTCCCTTGCTAGCGTATACTCAACAAGAAGTCACAACCATGAATATACAACACACATTGTCCACCATAACATACAATTATCACAATTAGGTATACATGCGTGAATCGTTACTAATGTCTGCAATACCCTTCTCTAGAGTTGGATACCCTGTATCACAACTAGTGACACAACACACACAAGCATACTAGTATCATCACAAAATATGACAAAAATTTCACATGCTTGACATAAATCATTCGCTATCATCAACAACATATATTCATAATGATACACTAAGGAAGATTTATATGTCTAAAGTGATCCACTAGATTTGCATTCCAAACAATAATCAATCATGAATTATTTTGGTACTAGATAGTGAGATCCATAAGGCTCCAGAGTTTGATAAACCTGACTCTAATACCAAATGTCATGTCCAAGTTGTTACACTTGAGTATTGAACACAAACACACCCAATTATCTATAACTAATTAACCAACTCACATAAACCTAGTTTTGAAATGCATGTATGTTGATATTGATAACAACAACTAAACTTATAATCATTAACCTATCTCATAGAATTATCTTAGTAGGGTAATTGTCTTGATATATCATAGCTAAACCTTAAAATTTGAAGTGTAGGTTCAACATAGATTAATTGGCATAACAATAGAATGACTATATTCATCAATTCATGTTTCAAACCCAATCACAATCATGACACCTATTGTACAAATATAATTAATCATGAGAGAAATTAGAAACAATTCTATTTGAAAAAAACCTCAAAGTTGTTGATATCAACTATGAGATCAATTATCCAATTACATCAAAATGTTAACATAATCATAATCTATTGATACAAAGTAATAAATATATATAGTGAAAGATATCATTGACCATTTCTAGAAACTAAACATACAATCCTTTTAAGCAATTCCTCCCTAAATTAGATAGAAGATAGAAAGTTCATTCTCTTACCATAGTTCTCTTCACTTTAACTTGCATTGTCATTAGCAATCCAAATTGTTCTCTAAAACCTGTAACTGCATAACATCTACAAAACTAGATACATGATCACTCTCTTCAGCCAAATAAAATACCTATGATTACCCTTCCAAATAAGATGACAATGAACATGACCTAAGGGGCTAGACCTATGCCTCAGGGGCTCATCAAGGATGGCCTTGCCTACGTACATGCAGAGGCTTCATAGTTTGGGGTGACTTGACTTGCAACTGTAAGGTTGACTTACATATATCCATGAAAGCAATAGTACTGGTTAATAAACTAGATTCACATTAAGAATTCTAGGCTCTCTTATTCAAGTCATAAGAAGGATACCACACCATTAGATGGACAAGGTAACATGATAGAACTGATTTAGAACTAGGCCATGACATGATAATTGGTTTAATCTAAAGAATGAATAAATTATGCAATCAAGGGTATGAGGCTTACTTTAATCATAATAATACTAAGAATCAAATGATAATGCTTATGATTTTTTTAAGAACAAGACCTATAAAATTATTTAAATTCCTTAAAGTACAATCTAACTACTATTGATCTTTCAATATCCAATACAACTAAATAATTCAACAAATTCCTTGTTCAAAGATTTGACACAACCAATAATGAAATATTGTTATTATCTTCTTTCAAATTCAAATATATCTCTTAGCATTGTTACCAATACAAGAACATAACAATACTAAACATACTATAAATAATGCATTAGAAAGGAAATGTATTTATATAATTTAAATTAGTCTCCTATCTAATCTCAAACTTAATTCTATGAATTGAAATAAATTTAAGAATAAGAATAAAATGAAATAATTGAATATAAATGGTCTTGACATAAAAAACCACCCAGTAGTAAATTTCCTATGACATTCTTCTTTCTTAATGGAATTTAAAAATTCAAGATGTTTTGGAAAGGTAAGAGTAAAGGGACTAAAACCTAGAAAACAATTAGAAACAAATTTTAAGAGGAGAGGGTAGCCTTTATGTCAACAATCATCCATTTCCCTCAAATCCTGATTTAACCAACAAATAAAAATTATTTATTTAAAAATGTGAAGTAGTTCCTAACACAATAGTTATCTCTCTCATTCATCGCTATAAAATCTCTAAAGCTGATTGATATGACATAAATTTATACTACAATAGTTAAAAATTTATGAATGTGGTTTTGATCCACTTAAATAATACAATGAAAACATTTATAATATGATTACATATTTAATATAAATATTTTTATAGAATGAATATGTTGAGGAAGTATACACTTATATATGTATGATATGTACACATTATATATATACACACACAATATCTTAACTTTACCAACTCTTATTCTAAGAATCCATTTAACTACCTCCATGCTTATAAAAGAACCCAATCTTCACCATTTATCATGAATACAGAATGATTTGATTTCTTAAAAGTATTCCCTATATTTATAATGAACTGTAAAAACACAAAAAGATCAATGATCTCTTATTTTGTTTGAATTTTGTCATTCAAATAATATACAATATATAGATGTATGATCTAACAATTGTTCTTATAAACTAATCAACATAAGAGTTTTAATTTGACCTTCTTGCACTGCATGCATATTCTTGATTCAATCTAATTTTAGCATGCAACTAAATATATGAAGGATTATATAATCATACCTATCCCAATAAAGGAAACATGCAAATTTAGTTAACACTCTTGTGTAATGAATATAATTCATTTCCAACAAAGTAAACTACCAACAAAATTCTAGGTTTTCAATTTTTGCTATAGCAGTAGTAAAAATATGATAAAGTTCTCAATAATTAACCAAATATAAAAGTGTAAGATGTTTAGGAAATTTGAAAGTTACTCATAACCCAAAAACTATTGTATAAAATTTTTTCTATGTAAGGACAAACATTAAGATAAATAATGGCAAGTTTTGAAGGAAATATCTCAAGAATTTAATTGATGAAGAATACCTCCAAATGCCCATGAAGAGAGATTATAAAATTTCATAATGTGAGAGCTTCCATCTTATTCAGTTGTGCACTTCCTTTCTTCTACCTAGATTTCTATTTACCTCCTCATGACATTAAAAAATGTTTCACCTAACAAGTCACCATGGATGTTCACTTTCTTTGCCTCATCAAAGTGGATGTATTTCCCTTGGAGAATTATCTTCAAAATCAATTATGGACATTCTCTTCATGATCTGCAAAAATCAGAAATAAAGTTGGACTCTTCTCTTATTTTTCCCATCCTCTTTGGAGCCAAACTTTCATCTACTTATAATATCTCTTTTGCCAACTTTCATCTTCCCCTTTTGGGCTCCAATGACTCTTGGTACTCCTCTTCTTTCTTGTGGCGTCAAATTTGGAGAAATGTGAATCTTGAGATTTCCTTTGACTTAGATGCTCAAAGACTCTTCACTATCTATTTAGGGTAAAATATGAAGACGATTGAGTAACTATTCCTGTAGCATCAACCTTTTCTCTATTTTTAAAGCTTTCTCCTTCACCTTATGACTACTTTATTTTCAAATCTATGTTGTAGCTAGGTTCAATCATTTATCACTTCATCTTCAATTAATTGATTTTCCTCATTCTTATTTAAAAGGCATGACTATATTTCTTTCTTGTTTAATGTAACTCTTGAGTTCTAGACTATGCTTTCTTTCCTTTCCTCTATCCTACAAAATGCTTGAGAGAAGTATTCATATGATTTGAACTTGAGAGGTTTGAGAGGCATGTTCAAATCGGTAGAATTTGCTTGAGTAAAACATACATTTTTTCTGCATCATTTTTTTGAACAACAGCAACCTTTTCTTTTGTTCCACTTGTAGATTGAACATCTACTACTACACACTCCTCATTCATCATAAATTCATAGTCTAGCATCCAATCATGTTGATTTTCAATTATAGGTTTGAAAGAAGCATGAGAGGGGTGTGCAATAGGCTGTCTGGGTTGATTAAGTTAAAAATGGATATAGATTTAAAAATTAAGTACTTGAATCGAAGGGTTTGCCTACATGGAAATCTTTCTAGCTTCAAGTTGTTCTTTCAAAACCATCAAGTTGAAATTTTAGCACATAGCTATCTCATTACAACACCTAATTTTCATCATAAGATTGGCCTTGAGGGGAGGTGAATGGGCAAAAGTTATTCATGGAATTTCCTAGGATATCTTGAGGATATGCATAAGATGGCTAGAGGAAAGAGGTAGTAGCTATGGGAGGAATTTTTCAAGCACAATGAGACTTTACTTAGCTTGAATAGAAATATTATAGGCCTAGGGAGAGGTACACTACCTTGCATCTTGATCATGAAATCTAAATTAGAGTCTAATGCTCTTAAGAAGTAAATAAGGGGAAAACTTGGAGGATGCCACACATCAATAAGCAACCTCTCCCATGTCTTGTTGAATGTAATATTGAAATTGTCCATAGATTCTTTAGGTGCTCTTTATTTTGTGGTGAGATGTTGAATTAAAAATGTACATTCATCCTTCTCCCTGAATCACTCATGTAACATGGTTCCAAACTCCTCAATTATAATATATGAGGCTTTTAAACCTCAAAACCATTCAAGTTCTTTACCTTTCATAGAAATGGCCATGATCCTAAGAGAGACTTTATCTTCTATGATATCATGGATGTCATATAGAATAAGCACATCTTAAATATGATTAGGCTGTAATATTGAACCATCTCCATGAAAATAAGGTAGGGCCTTCAAAGTTAATTATGGAAAATTATTTATTTTGTGTGATAACAATAGAGGACCACTGTAGTTTCAAGAATAAAATTAAATATTTTTTAGGGTTTCCATGGCATTGGTCTATATATTGAAGTGGACATAGATGGACATGGTCTACTTATATGGAGGAATGGATATGTAGACATACTAGAGTTGCCAAGTGGAAGATGTGTTCTCATTTAGACTTGATATTGTCAGGAAAAACAATCCTCTTAGTGAATACTAATTAAACAATGGAGTGAAAGCAATAACATTCCAATAGATAAACTATGCATACTAGAAAGTACATAGAAGATAGGAGAAGTAAGGAGGCTGAGTCGACTTTGGAGTCGACTTCAACACTCCACTCACCAAGTGGAAAAAGGGTGTCAAAAAATTGCTTGGAGAGTTGTGTTGAACCCTCCAAGTGGACACCTAGCCACCTGAGGTGTCTTAATGCCATGTGCTAATTATATTACTTAGAATAAGTAATATATATTAATGTTTAGCACTAACACTCCCACTTAAACATAGCTTAGGTGGGTACAAGAAGAGATGGGTCCTAGCTACTAGGCCTTGTGAGCTACCCATATACAATCAAAATCTCTCATGAAGTGGAGATTAGGTATAAAATGTTGTGGGAAAAAATATTGGCAATATGTATTGTCATTGATGTCAACATAGCATACATAAATGTATAGATAGATTGATATAGAGGAAGAGTCAGTATGATCAAGGCAAACTAGACAGGGATAAGAGAGAACAATCTAAGAATGGTAAGATGATCAATATTGTGTTTGAGTATGATGCAAAGGTGAATACTCATATTATTAGTATCCCCAGATGTATATCATATCAGTTAGAAGCATCACACCTAATGATAAGAAGCATAAATATGACTAAGGCATTTACAATGCATTTCTAAGGATAGGTCATCTTGTTTTGATCCATATTACTCTAATATGAAGAATTTTTCCATGTGGTTCTAAGGTAACCTTGGTACATATTAAAAAGGTCTAAATCCAAAGTTTCAAGTTTTGAAGTTCTCCATAGTCAAATATACAATTGACAGAGTATCAAACTTTGTAATGATAATATAATGTCAGTTTTAGTGGTATGATGGAATACTTTGCATTCCAATGCAGATGAATATTTTTCTATGCAAATTTGAGGATAAGTTCATAGATGTCATAAATATATGTTCTCCAAGTTCCAAGCATTCTAGTGGTCCACAAAGTTAGCACTCTTTTGACAGAGGCAATACAGTTTGTTTCGGAGCCTAAATACACAAGTTTGAGTTTTGTGGAGGATAAAACATGTATAGATCAACCATTAGAGCTTGTGCAGAGGTATTATATGGTCCAAGATATATCACGTATGATCAACATGTAGACAAATTTCATTTTTTGGTTCCTCATTAAGTAGTTATGTCTACAAAAAAAGGTTTCAGTACAACTATTCTCTGAACTCTTGATTATCCATGTTAAACTCTTGAATTCCTTCAAAATCTTTAGATAAAGGTGTATGGATCTAATAATATACACATGAATGATGTTGAGACAATCCATGATTGAATTCTTGGTCCACAGAGTTTTTGGCTTCTCCCCAACAATATGAAGATGAACAGTTAGTAGTATTGAGTAGTTTGAGCCGACTAGTTAAGTATTTGATATGTGTGGAGGATACTAAATAGTTTCCTTACCTTTGGAAAGTATGGATAGATGTGTTTTGATTTCTTTCATGAAGTCCTGATGTTTGTAACAAGTTTTGATCATGATTGAGGCCGACTTGTGAAATGTTACACCTTTCTTCCAATGTTGCTTCTGATGCTAACCTAATTAATGTTTTGAGATATCGTGGAGGATATTTATAGAAGATCTATTTCATTTGTGAGGGAGTGCAAATGCAAAAACAAGAAGAACATAATGCAAGAAATGAAGTGTACAGGATCAGTTTGAAGGCAAGCATCGACCAGAAATAGAAGACTACATTATCTACATAATTTAGATGCCATTTTTTAGCAGTCCATTTTGTAAATCCTATTACATTGAGAAGAACACTTAGGGAATATTAGCTTCCTTGGGTTGTAGCCCTAAATCAAATTTCAATTGTTGTAAGCATTAATTAGGGAGTAGTAGCTTCCTTGGGTTGTAGCCCTAAAATAATGTTGTAATACTTTTGTTGTGAGCATAATATATTGTGAGATAATCCTCACCATAGTTTTTTCCTATTTTAGGGTTTTCCATGTAAAAGTATTGGTGTTATGTGTTGATCCTTGAATTGCATGTTTTCCTTTCTATTCTCTGAGTTATTCAATTTTATCAACAAATGTTTGTTTAAAGTTTTTAAGTATGCTGATTCACCCCCCTCTTAGTACCTTATTGTGTTCAACAACTGGTATAAGAGCAAAGTTCCTTTGAGAAGATTAACCACTGATGTAGATCATGTACTTGAACACATAGAATATGAAGTGATGGATAATGTTATATTTGTACTAGAACTAGATCTAGAAGCAATGGAACTTGAAGGTTGGGACTTTAAGTCTAATGATTCTGAAATAGATCTTGAAGGTGAACCCAAGTCAGCTCTTAAGGATCAAGAGGAGTCAAAAGAACTAAACTTAGAATATGAAGATATGCTTGAAACAACAAAATAAACAGTTGATAAATTTAAGGCAAAGGCCAAAGAATCAATAGAAGAAATGGGCAAACTAAAAACTGTGATAGATGGAGATAAAGGAGGTGACAAGCTCAAGGAGGTAGAAGAAATTATCTCAAACTTGAAGGTCATGGTTGAAGAAGAAAAGATGATTGAATACTTCTTAAACATCAATCTCAATGAGGAATCAACTAAATGTTCAAAACATGAGGAAGACTTTGTTAATCTAAGGAAAGAACTGGGAAAGGAAAAAGAATAGATTGACAAGGGACTAAAAGTAAAACAAGGTTCTTAAATCCTTGATGAGATAATTAACTCTCAAAATCTAACAAAAGAAAAATCAGGCCTTGGTTTTGAAAAAGGGAAGAGTCAATGTTCAGTGCTTCCACAAATTTATATGGTAACTTCTTGTTAGAAGGTAAGTCTTAAACAACGAAAGGACAAACTTGCACTAAATTTCTTAAGAAACATATCTTTGGAAATGCAAAAGAATATGAGTTTATCCCTATTTGGAGACAAAGGGGATTCAGAGGTCCTCCACCTACAAGGAAACCTACTCCCATCAGGTATTCTCAAGGTCTTAATGGCAATTGTTTTACTTGCAAAAAGTTTGGGCACAAAGCTATTGATTGTAGAAACAAGATAAAGTAGAATTATCTAAGATGTTATTCTTGCAATAAGAGTGGTTATAAAGATGCTAAATGTAGAAGTAAGACAAATCAGAATTCAGTCAGGTGTTATGCTTGCAACAAAATATACATAAGGCTAATGAATGCAGAAGAAAAATGTTAAGAAAAATAGGAATAATGGTTAGTCCTTTCATGGATATTGTTACACTTCTAATAAGTTTGGCCACAAGGTAGAAAACTATAGATCCAAAGTGAGAATAAACAATAATGCTCAATAATAAAATTGCACATGTGATGAGTGCAATCAAACAAGGTTCCCTGGAAAGAATGTAAGGCCAACTCCTCAAGAAAAAGTTGATATTGCTCCACAAAAGAAGGTAATAAGCAAAGTATGGAGAAAGAAGAAGGAATGTGATTGTTTTAGACCTCTACCTAGTACATATGTAATCTTCAATAAATAGAAGAAGAAGATACCGAGTTAGGGGAAGTCACAACTACAAAATCCTTCAAATCCCTAAAAAAACAAGATGCTAAATTCCTCAGCACTCTGGCTAAATTGGTTTGAGCATGCTAAAATAATGATATGAAGGAGTTTGATCAAAAGTTTGGAGAAAAATATCTCAATACGGTAGATTATAGAAGTTTTTAGGGTCTTCAGTGATAAGGGAATCTATTAAATGGAAGCATGAACTTAGGGGGAGTTGCTACTGTAAATTTTTCACTCATGTTCATGATGTTGTAAGAATCCATCATACAAATGTGTTTGAAAAAGGTTCTAGACAAATTGACAAAGATGTGGAGGGTTACTAAGTGATTTTTGATCTCTGCATGTAAAAAGGGAAAATTAGGGCAAAAACTATGAAGGCAATAAATGTAGAGTGAAATGAGTTGGTGGATGGAGTAGAAAGGCCATGATACTTGATCATTTTTACTTACATTTGATCGAAGCAAAGTGAGTTGAAGAGTTTAATAATGGAAAAAAGTTCTTAGCAAAGTACTAAACCAAACCCTACTCTCCACATCCATAGGTATTTCACATTTTTATTGATTCAAACCCTGATTGCTAAAGATAGTTCAATGGCAACACCTATTGTGGTTGATGTGATTGAGAGGCCAAGGTTGAAGTTTAAGAAACATTCCTTCAAATCCATTGTAACTGATGAAGTCAGGGCATTCTCACATGTTCCTGCAAATGTTTTACATACAAAATATGTTTGGATCTACATTCACTCACCAATTGATGAGTTTGATCATCTCAAACTTGAACAATTCAGAAATGAACATTTGTTGGGAGACGATTTCAAGTTAAAACTAGAATTTGCAAACATTGCTACGAAAAACTTGGACATCTAGAAGGGTTTTTTGAACTTCTGGTATGAAGATGCTAGGGGAAGAGTTTACCTAAGCTTAATTCATGAAGATATCTTCTTTAGACTGCCCTCAGATAATCACTAAGGATGCTATAAAGGCAATGACTAGTTTATGCTCCTCTTGACCAGTGCCTATTCTAAAATCTGTAAAGAATGAAGAAGTAATGAGGCTCACCAGAGCTAAACTTTGACTAGAGAACTCTAACATTGGATGTTATTGAAGACTTGGGGGTCTGGTATGCATCCATGGGCATTGCATACAAATCCACATGGATAACTTTGCCTCTACAACAACAATCTACACAACATATCATATGGTTAAAGAGGGAAAAGATTTTGATCTTTGTGAACTCCTACGAGAAGAACTAATAGTCAACCTAAAAAGGATAAGAAAAACCAAATATAGATTTTGGTATGGTTCTTTAATCATATGTCTCATGTTTTATTTTTTGAATGAATTGCCTTCAATGAAAGGAATGGTGTGGAATCCAAATAACCCTATTGCCCATCAAATCAAGGATTACATGAGAAGTTTCCCTAATCATAAGCACTTTGATACTTTATTTTGGGGGTTCCTGACAAATTGTTCATAATGATATGCAATCCAGAGAAAGGATATCTGCCAAGGTTATATAGAAATACAAAAATGATATCACATTTGTGGCTGATAAAGACAATCATTACATGGAGGTTGTTGAGCCAAGGACATTTTAGATTACAACTTTGTCCTATGGGGTTTCAGAGTTTGTTTTGGTAGGGTATGTTGACATGCTTCTCAGCAAGCCAAAGGATCTCTCTACTGAGAGGTTTGGCACATATGATGAAATCATGTACAAAAATGTCAAAAAGGATGTAAAGGAAATAGAAGAGACAAAATCTAAAGATGAGAAAATGAAAAAATGAAAACAAACTTAGAGGTGATACTCAGGTCTCTTGAAGGTCCCTTAGGAGAGGCACAAACACTTCACTATGCACAACTTCCAAGAAGAATAAGCAAATCAACATCTGTTGCAAGAACTTCCTTTGTTGCCTTTGGTTCATCACTACTTGGCAAAAGAACCAATTTTGAGATCCCAGTAGAATCTACTAAGAAGAAGAAACCTAGGCAAAAGAGTAAGGCAAAAAGAGTCAAAGATGTTGAAGATATTGAAGAAGAAGTTAAAGTTGAAGAAAAGATAAATCCAATGAATACTAAAGATGAAATAAAGAAAGCATTCATTTTGAAGAAAAGAACAAGAGAAGAAGGTGAGACCTCAAAGAAGAAAATTAAAATAAAAACAAAGAGGGTCAAGAAAATTGATTGTGTGCCCCTGCAACTGGAAGCAACAGTAAGTGCAATCACTGAACATGGTGCCCTAAAAGAAGTTGCATCACTTTATGATGAAAGGCCTGAAAATGACAAATCTACAATTGAGAAAGAAATAATAAGGTACATGAAAACCTACAATGTGGTCTTAATTGATATCATAGATCAACTGCCTAAAATCCTTGGTGATGTTCTCACTAAAAGAAGAAATGAAGCCATGAAGAAAGAAGATGAAATGAAAAATTGTGCTGTTGAAAAGGTTTTTCCTTCCATTTCTAAGGAAGAAAAAGGTAAAGTGGTTAAAGTTGTAACAAAAGAATTCAGAACTAAAAAAAGATTGAATATTCTATTGTCTAATGATGAAGAAGAAATAAAAGGATTGGAGAAGGAAACTCTAAAGAAAACCATTGAAATCCTTAAGGAGATGAATATTGAAGTGGGAATCACTAAGGATACATCTTAACAACCTGTCTTTGAAGAAGAAGGTAATGACATGCCTGTGAAGAAAGAGGAGATTGCTCCTCCTGTGCTTACTAGAGCATTTGTTACAGAGGAACATGATAAAACAAATCTACTCCCTCTAGATATTTCTGAAAATTAAAGTTATTTTCCTCTAGAGACTGCTGAGGCACAAAACAATGAGGGTTAGGATAAAGATAGTACTGCACCTCCTCCAAAAAATACAAGAAATGTGGAAATGAGGAGAGAAGATACCCCTAAGGAGAGTCAAGAAGAAAAGGGAAAGAGTGATGAGGAACAAAAGAGTGAAGAGGATGAGGGAAAAGCTGAGGAGGAAGGGCAATTAGAAGGATTGGATGATATAGGTCAAAGTGCATTTGAGATAGATTCCTTTCAAAAACAATTGAATCTACAAAGACAATTTCAACCAGTCATCACTCCTCAGCTACTGCAAGCTCTAACTAATGAGGGGCATATTGATTTGACAAGCATCTCCAATCTACACAAATTCCAACTTGCTGACATACTACATGTCTTTGCAAGAAAATAATTTTTGTAAGAAAACTTGAAAAAGTCTAGTGAAATAGAGGATGCAATGAAATTAATACAAGAAGGGTTACCAGAGGTAACCATTGACCCCTCTCTACCTATGGAGAAAAAGTTCAAGTTACTAATGGACTCTTTCAAAGATCACTCCTCCCACTTAAAGAAAAAAGTAGAACAAGAGGAAAAAAGAAGAATAACTAACAAGAAAATGGTTGAAATGATTGAAAAATGTGCTAATGCACATAACAAGCTTAAAGAGAATTTGAAGAAATTCAAAGGTTGCATTGATGAGGCCACTAAATTATATCTATTTTGCCTAAAATGGCCAGCTTCCACAAAGAACGCTAAAGCTCAGATTTCTACATTGAGTCACAAATATCTAAGTTGGCCGAAGTATATGATTTGTCAAAGGACAAGAATGGTGCAACCAAAGAACAAGTAGAGAATCTTCATGCACAATGGTCTCAATTGTAGAGCCAAAGAGAAGATCTAAAGAAACAACTTGGTTAGTTAAGAGAGGTAGTAAATCTAAAACATGCCTCTTTATCTAGTCTACTAGGATCTAAGCAAAAAAGCTAGATCAAAAGATGATAACCCCAAGTAGCTTAGAGGAAGCTAAGGAGCTATGCAAACAATGTGAATGTCAGAACCATATGCTTGCCTCAGAATGCACCAACTGGACAGAAACTCTTACACAACTCAAGGTAATATACAACACCATTATACCAACCAAATGAGTTGTAAACAATAATTATGTAAATAAGATAATTTTTTATGTATATGGTATTGCAGAAGATAGTAGTGTACATATCATCCATTTTTTAGGAATCTTCATCTCAGGGGAATACTATTTAGAAATCATTTTGTAAGGGGGAGTCTATACAATTTTTGAGTTGATATAAGCAAGGATATCAATCCCTTTGTTCTTGATGTCAAAGGGAGGGAGAGAAATTCATGTCTAAGGGGGACTATATGTTTCCATCAATGACAAAGGGGGAGATTGTTGGCAATATGTATTCTCATTGATGTCAACATAGCACATGGAAATGTATAAACATACTGATATAGTTGAAGAGTTAGTACGATCAAGGAAAAGCAGTCAGGTTGAAGAGAGAACAATCTAAAAATGGTAAGATGATTAGTTTTGTGTTTACATATGATGTGGAGGTGAATACTCATATTATTAGTATCCCCACATGTATATCCTATTAGTTAGAAGCACTGCACCTAATGATAAGAAGTAGAAATATGACTAATGCATTTATAGTGCATTTTCTAAAGATAGGTCACCTTCTTTTGACCCACATTGCTCTGCTATGAAGAATTTTATCATGTAGTTCTAAGGAAACATTGGTATATATTAAAGAAGTTTAAATCAAAAGTTTCAAGGCTTGGAGTTCTCCATAGTCGAAGATAGAATTGACAGCTCGTATTAGACTCTGTAATGACAGTATAATGGTAGTTTTAGTGGTATGATGGAATACTATGCATTCCACCACAGATGAATATTTTTCTATGTAGTTTTGAGGATATGTTCATAGATGTTAGAAATATATGTTCTCCAAGTTCTAAGCATTCTAGTGGTCCACAAAGTTAGAACTCTTTTTACAGAGGCAATACAATTTGTTCTGGAGCATGAATACACAAGTTTGAGTTTTGTGGAGGATAAAACATGTATAGATCACCATTAGAGCTTGTGTGGAGATATTATATGTGTTGGAATAAACTAACAATCTCTAATCCAATTGTTAATCATCAAAACACCAAATTTATGATACCAATTGGTGAGATACAAGGCTTTAACTACTACAATATAGAAATCTGAAAGTTGTATGCAAATCTAAAAATAAGTTTGCTTGATCCTTGAAATACCATGAAACAAATTAACTTCTTTATGATGCTAAAATCAACCACTCCAACATGCATGATAAAACCACCTTAGATGAACTTATAAAAACAATAACATCACCATAGGATAGCGGCAACAAAGAGGCACAAATCAGCAACATAAGAATGCAAGATCTCACAACACAAGGTAGCAATGGAACAGAAGTTCAAACACATAACACAATGTTTACATGGAGAAACCCTTGTGGGAAAAAACTCCACCAAGAAGAAAGGCCCAAGTTGTATTATCTTCAAAACAAGATTACAATACATCCACTTTCAATCTCCTCTTCATTCTTCAATCCCGTAACACCTGTGTACAAAAAATCTCTCACTGAACCTATTACTTGCAAGAAAGTTTTTTCTCCCACTGTTACACCACCAAACTTCACTCTCAAGTCTCATATTTATCCTAAATGAGTACCCACCAAAGAAATTTGTGGGAGATGGACAAAATCCAACATTTCTATCTTGGGATACACCAAAATCATCTTCTTGTAGATTCCCTTACACCTGTCATAGGCATCTTCCCAATAACACCTAGAACCAAGAATATGAACTTACAAGACAATAATTGTTGTCATATGTTGTCATAGAATCTCTTACACCTTATGACAAATGTAAGTTGTCATAGATGCTCTTACAAACATATGACACATATCATAACAGCCCAAAAATACATTTCCCTAAGATAGGCACCAAGATTCTCCACCTCACCTCATTTACTATTTATCGAGATTCCTTGAGCAGTAAAAGTAACTCTTTAAGAACCTATCGGTGAAACTTGTACATCCCTTATGGGTAATTACAAATTACAAATAATTAATGGAATAAATACAATATTGGGATTTACAAGGTTAATGGCACCTTATCCCAACATTCTACCACTTGACATTATACATTGTAAATCAACCCATAGGAAATATCAATCAAGGGAATAAACATCTCTTAACGAACCATGTACCATTGATTCTTCAACATGCTTTTGTGCTCCAACAAGATACCTGCAAAAGCAACCATGATAACCACCATCTCAAGCAAGAAAATCTCACATCATATTACCCATGATGGGACAAGGAACATGACAAGATGAAACATATCAACTGTCATTGAAACCTGCACCAATCTATACATGAACACAAGCATCAAATCCAAATGATAACAAATGATTCTGAGTGACTGCCACACTCATACCAAATTGGAACAACAACCACAACAAGTTGCTAGCTCATCTAAACTATCCATACCTCAAACTAGGGTAAACAAACTATCATAGGTAGAACTTCATGCTGTCAACATAACAACCCAAATCTACAAACTAGTCCCTGTATATCCACCATCCTACAAAAGAAGACTCCAAGGTAATAACACACATAGACATGCGATAAAAAACCTCTAAAGTAACTCATTGCAATAAAGTGTAATCAGCCCAAGAGAGGTGCCCCTCCCATACAGAACTTATATACCTTCTAGAACTCCCACTACATAGGTAATGTCAAATCTGAAAAAAAGATCATAGCATTAACAAGTCCTCCTATAGCACTTCACATAGAGGATGTGTATAATTCCTCTATCATAGTGTCAAATAAGCATATAATGATATGCAAAATACATCTCTCATTACCAATCCAAATAACTCTCCCAAGTCCTCCAAACCAATGAAGAAAGAGATCAAGGAGCTACCAAACTATTGCTAAAAAACAATGAAGTACAAAACAACTGCACATGACTTCATTCATAACCTCAACTCCATAAATAGAAGAACCTTCAGGAAGAAGACAACATACCCAGAAAGAGAGAACCTTCAAATCAAACCATGTCCTTATACCACACTAACATGTGCCAAACTGTGTAAAGTAAGATCTCTTTCTACACTCCCAAACTCAAAGGATATCAACATCTAACCATTCAACTTATAATGAAACATGGCAGCAATAGATGTAAACCTCTCACAGAAAGTAGATCAAACTAGCCAAACATTCCCACAACATAAGGGAATATGCCCAAAGCCACTAACCATCTCCTGTACCTCTCCTACCAAATCCTTAGAACTATCCCAAGTCTAAGATTACAAGGAGAACAATGGAAATACATAAAATCATGCATCTACTTCTCAACAAGCCCTTAGAACTCAACTTTCAAGACTAATGCACAAGAGAAGACAAGATATATATAAAGAATGCATCTAATAATCAGGCAGACAACACCTCTTAGATCAATCACCTGCCTACCGAGTAGACCAAGAGTGGGATACAAGATTGTCCTATGCATACAACACTAAGAAATATAAGCTTTCAATAAAGATAGCCTTTTCATTAGGTCTATGATGGACTCACATCCATTTCCAGGTGTAGGATCCTCGGTCTTTATTGTTGAAAAACTTTCATAACAAGTAACCATTCCAACATATATCTCTAAACATAAGAGATATCCAGCCTAACCCAATTCTCTCTAGTATCCATGAGCACCCACCAATCAATCCATGCCAACTTCAAATGCATCCTGCAAAATCATGAAGCTCCAAGCAAATGATTAATACTCAAAACCAAAGAGAACTAAATCCTCTCAAAAGGAAGAACAATAACACCTTTACCAAAGACTCTAAAGGTCCTCCATGAAACAAGATGTTAAAACCTTTTCAAATCACATGAAGATAACCTTATTGTGGCAAAACTCCCACTAAACCGTGATATCGAGCTATACATAGCAACAAGATAAACATCTAACCATCACTATCAAAAGCTCCCACTAAAACATGTATCAAAGCTATCCATTACATCATGATAACCATCTCCTAAATGAAGATCATCCATGGTCTCAACACAATCAAAGAATCCACTATAAACGACATAGCTCCCAAAAGGTCAAGTAAAACCATAATCTCCAAAACAAGAAGATTAAGCATCCTCTGTTAATAGAACCAAAGATGTCAATAAACCCTCACTGCAACCTAAGGGTAGAATCCAAGAGCTCCTTATGACACCAATAACTATTACAAAAGATCATCCATCTTCTAACCAAAGATTATCCATGGCTCACTACCCATTGAAACAACATCAGCTTAGAACCAAAATCCTGAAAACAAGGAAGATAGAACATACTATGTAATTGCACAAAACTCCCACTAAAAGTGATACAGAGCTTTTCATGCACCATAACTTACTGCTATAGATTCTAATGAACAACTATATCAGGTGCTCTAAACCATCATTCTGTCTTACTGCAATAAACATACCAATGTAATCAAGGTGACCAAGAAGAGGCCTACTAAATAAAATCCTCATTAGATAATTTACAAGATCTGCACTCATGCAACATCTCAAAGGAGAAAAACATGGTCAATGCTCCAATCTCAAAGAACTAAAAAATAGATTCAACCCCACATCAGTAACATGAAGAACAAAGATAACCAGGAATAACATGTAGATTTCCAAGACTCAAACACCAGGATCAATGCTAGACCTAATTTGCCAAACAAATCCACATCAAAGTAACCATAGATCATAAGAACCCATCAAACAACCTTGAAAATATGTAATTGTTTCCATATAGAATGGTCTAAGAGTCTGAACATAATCTTTCCACAGATGTACAAACAACAAATTTTTGTTAACATGTAAAACCTGCAAAACCATCTCTCTGTAAATCTAAAATCACTTAAACATCTAGATATTCACACCATGCATGCCATCTGAAATAATGAAATATCACAGATCTACGATTCCATAGCTTTTTGAAACAAGAAAATTGTAAAACCTACATATCCAAAATAACATGAATATGAACAAGGAGGAACCAAGTTGTTTAGGAGTTTCCATATCATGAAAAAAAATACCAACTCCACAACCCACATACAACCAGTGGTAAATCATCTAATGGTTTCATGTAACCAAGGGGTAAACCCTTGAATCCAACATAAGCACTCCATACTATAGTCCAAAAAATAAATGTTCTTCCATGTAACCAGGGCACCAAAATCAACCACCCAACATGAAAACCCATTCACTTCACATGACCACAAGGTAAAGGAACATAACCACCATGCAAGAGGATACTAACATATTGCCAAACCGCAGCTCCAGATCACTACCATGAGATCAACTCCATGAAGATCCACAACCCTGATCCTCAAGAGCCCATAGTAGATTCCATTGACAATATTCATCCAAAAGTTAGATACCATGGCTTCCAATCTCACAAATCTGCAAAACAATGCCAACATACAGGACATCTACTGCAGCCCAAAAAACCTCCAAGTCTACAATTGCTTCCAACAAATTCACAAGCTTTACAAGCTAAAATTCAAAAATGGAGGAATACCCAGAACCAAATTACCATGAATCCATCACATGCAAGCCCATGCAAATAAATGCAACTCACATGCAACCACATGTAAGCAACATGCAAGTACATATAACTCACATGGAAGAACATGCAAGCACATACGAGCACATGCAAGCCATAGAACAACCTTAAGCTCTAATACCAAATGTTAGAATAAACGAACAATCTCTAATCCAATTGTTAATCATCAAAACACCAAGTTATGATACCAACTGGTGAGATACAAGGCTTTGACTACTACAATATAGAAATCTGAAAGTTGTATGCAAATTTGAAAATAAGTTTTCTTAATCCTTGAAATACCATGAAACAATTCAACTTCTTTATGATGCTAAAATTAGCCACTCTAACATGCTTGATAAAACCACCTTAGATGAACTTATAACAGCAATAACATCACCATAAGATAGCAGCAACAAAGAGGCACAAATCAGCAACATAAGAATGCAAGATCTCACAACACAAGGTAGCAATGGAACAAAAGATCAAACACATAACACAATGTTTACATGGAGAAACCCTTGCAGGAAAAAACTCCACCAAGAACAGAGGCCCAAGTTGTATTGTCTTCAAAAAAAGATTACAATACATCCACTTTAAATCTCCTCTTCATTCTTCAATCTAGCAACATCTGTGTACATAAAATCTCTCACTTAACCTGTTACCTACAAGCAAGTTTTTTCTCTCACTGTTACACCACCAAACTTCACTCTCAAGTCTCATATTTATCCAAAATGAGTACCCACCAAATAAATTCGTGGGAGATGGACAAAATCAAACATTTCTATCTTGGGATACACCAAAATCATCTTCTTGCAGATTCCCTTACACCTATCATAGGCATCTTCCCAATATAGGCACCTAGAACCAAGAATAGGAACTTACAAGACAATAATTGATGTCATATGTTGTCATAGAATCTCTTACACCTTATGACAATTGTAAGTTGTCAGAGATGCTCTTACAAACTTATGACACATGTCATAATAGCCCAAAAATACATTTCCCTAAGATAGGCACCAAGATTCTCCACCTCTTCTCATTTACTATTTACCGAGATTCCTTGAGCAGTAAAAGTAACTCTTTAACAACCTGCCAGTGAAACTTGTACGTCCCTTATGGGTAATTACAAATTACAAATAATAAATGGAATGAATACAATATTGGGATTTACAAGGTTAATGGCACTTTATCCCAACAATATGGTCCATGTTATATCAGGTATGATTTGTATGCAAACAAATTTCATATTCTGGTATCGCATTAAGTAGTTATGTTTGCAAGTAAAGGTTTGAGTATAACTATCCTCTGAACTCCTGATTATCCATGTTAAACTATTGAATTCCTTTAGAATCATTAGATAAAGGTGTGCATATCTAATAAGATACACATGAATGATGTTGAGACCACCCATGATTAATTTCTTGGTCCGCATAGAGTTTTCGTCTTCTCCCCAGTAGTATGAAGATGAACAATTAGCAATATTGAGTAGTTTGAGCTTACTAGTAAAGTATTTGATATGTGCGGAGGGTACTAAATAGTTTCCTTACCATCATAAAGTATGAAGAGATGTGTTTTGATTCCATTCATGATGTCCTCAGGTTTGCAACAAGTTTTCATCATGATTGATGCTAACTTGCGAAATGTTACACCTTTCATCCAATATTGCTTCTGATGCTGACCTAATAAACATTTTGAGGTATTGTAGAGGATATTTATAGAAGATCTATTTCAATTGTGAAGGGAGTGTAAATGAGAATACAAGAAGAACAAAATGCAAGAAATGAAGTGTACAGAATCAGTTTGAAGGAAACCATTGAGGAGAAATAGAAGACTACACTATCTACATAATTTAGATGCCCATTTTTTAGAAGTCTATTTTGTAAATCTTATTACAGTGAGCATAACACTTAGTGAGTAGTAGATTCCTTGGGTTGTAGCCCTAAATTAAAGTGCAATTGTTGTAAGCATTAATAAGGGAGTGGTATCTTGCTCGTGTTGTAGCCCTAAAACAATGTTGTCATACTTTTGTTGTGAACATAATATATTGTGAGCTAATCCTCACCCTAGTTTTTCCTTGTTTTAGGGTTTTCCATGTAAAAGTACTAGTGTTATGTGTTGATCCTTGAATTGCATGTTTGACTTTCTATTCTCCATGTTATTCAATTTTATCACCAAATGTTTGTTTAATGTTTTTAGGTATGGTGATTCACCCCCCTCTCAACACCCTATTGTGTTCAATAAAAACTACCCTCTAAAAGAGAGAAAACATGCATGAATTTGGAATCTACCTATGTACCTCAATGTTGATGCTAAACTATTACTAAAATGACTCCATAGGAGCAAGTAACATGCAGATTCTAGAACATTAACCAAATTTGAGATGTGATCTGATGCAAGATTCAGGTTCATTTACCATAGGCTCTCAATGTGAGATGTGAATTGATGTCAATCTATTGTAAGATTAAGGATTGTTTAACATAGGCTCTCAATTTAAAAGGTGCTTGTAAGGATCAAGCGATCCACCTATTTCTCAATCCCACCTTCTTTTAGTTACAACCTCAATGAGTTAAATTATGTGACATAATTATCTATAGTACTAGTCTCTTAGACTTATATTTATGAGGTCTTAGCTCGTGACTTCTTTGTTCATCAAGACCTTCCGATTGGGTCTTTTCATATCTTTACATTGCCTCCTTTTTACTTTTTCTCTTTTTTGTAGCATTTTGAATATTAAAAGAATTAATATTCATCCTTTTTTTTGTCACAATATGTCAGCATAATTGATTTTTTCTTTTCAATTTGCTTTCATTTTAAATTAGTTACATTCACCTTACTCATTATAACTAAAGTTTTAATAATTCAATTAAATGCAGTCTGCACTCTAAAATTTTAATATTGAGGAAGACTTTAATATTGAAAAAAATCAATTTTAGTATGGACAAACATCTAGAGAGTAAAAATATTTTTTTGCCTATATAGCTGGAGTTAGATTGTTTGCATACTTTGGTGAAGTTGGATTACTCTTAGACCATTATTTTAATAAAATGATTAAAATAATAGTAAATGTTCTTTGTCAACATTTTACTTTGATGTTGCCTTAGACTCCCACAAATGATTATTTTAATCAAGGTGATTAAAAAATATTAAACTTGACTTTCATTTGAAGTGGATGTTGTTGGCATAGTGTCATTGATTTTATAGAAATATTAAGATAATACATAAGTATTATTTAAATTATACAATTTTTTTATGGAAATATTAAATAATGCATAAGCATTTCAAAATATTACAAAGTTCTTGTTGGTGAGTCTCAAAACTTGCCTTGTCATATTAAAAATATAGCATACCTATGGTTTATGTTTATCTTTCCTATACTCCTTAATGCCCTAGCAACATTTAATTATTACTTCTCTTTGCCATGCCAGAGACTTCCAACCAATGTCATGCATTTTACTTTGTAACATCCTTTACAATTTTTGCAACTAATCCCATGAACCATTGATATCTTTAAATCTAATGGTGGCTATGCATTTTGCAATTAAACTCAAACCCCTTTGTTTCTTATGCTATATCTACTAGTTGTACTAACTATTTAATTGTAATTCATAATCTTAGGAAACATTGTAGATATTACTTTTCTATTTGATTTTTTTATTTGACTTTTCCCTTACTCCAGTTACTCATTTCATTTTTTATTAGTGTTTAACAATCGAGGAAAAATATGCTATTACACCATACGCAATTGCATTTTATTTCTATTAAACTAAGTTTCTAATTTTCTTTTCTCTTGCTAGTCATTAAATCTCATTTTTTATTGGTATTTATAAATTTTATAATAAACCATATATCATAGCAACCCCTTTTGTTTGTAAATTCTAGTTTTTAACAATTGAGTATAGGCACCATAAAATTTATAAATTGTTTCTCCATTTATTATACCTACAACATATATCTATGTGGAATACTCATATTCTAGAGGTGTGTAATTAATATTTGTTTTCTAAAGAAAAAGGTGGTAAACCACCCAAACAAAGAAATATATTAAATGCAACCAATTATAAGAAATAAGGGAGGCAAAGGCCTTAACCCATAGATCATACAAGTCAAGCCAACTAAATAAAACTAATGGTGCCTATCATGCTCCCCAAAAAGATCTACCAATAGTCATAGAGGCCAGATCAGTAGAGGAGGGAACAAACTAATTTAAGCCAAGAAAGATCATAAAAGATTCATCAAATCCATCAGGGGTGTTCCCATTAATGAGTCAGAGAAGGCCATGGTTGAGCCCAAACCATAGCCATTGAGGGAACCTCAAGTTTTAACAACATTTAATGTGGGTATTTGAACTCAAATTTTATCCCACTTGCACCTGATGTTGTCCCCAACAAACACTCCTATGCTATGGAGCTTCATAAAAGATGATCCAAAAATGACTATAGAGAGATAGGAAGGAAGAGTACAACTCCATTCCTCATACGACTAGAGATCATTGGAGAGAGCTTCCTTCAACAACAGCTCCCATGAAGATAAAAAACAAACAAACACTTGACAAACACCCTGCATGGAAGTAGAAAACTAGAACATTGTAAATCTCAAACCCTATTGGATGACGCGCCGAAAACATAAATGTGACCTATATTCCAAGAATCACCAAAACCCAAAGGTCTTCCAATGAGTCAAAGGCCCTACTTTATAAGTCACCATTGGGATTAAGAATCATCATATATGTAGATAGCCATGGGGTTGGGAAAAAATGCCTATCCAACACACTTGTAAATGTTGGGAATTAAGGTTTGTCAACCTTGGAAAATTCCTAACATTATTTATTTAATTGTCAATTTATTTATTGCCTAATATTGTATTTACTTGCACATTCTGTTTGGTCACTTAGTTGAGGTGGCATAGTGACATGTCATATTACTTGGACTGTGACTTGGATGTTCAAGTCAAACCTACATGGATTTGGGTGTCCCATTTGAGGTGTCCCATGTGTCAGCATCTTGTGGTGTGTGGAAGAGGATATTCCATATGACAAAATCTATGACGCATAAGAGCCAAGTTTGGAGATTCCTATGACAAGTGTCGGTGAGTATCTTTGGATGAGGGAAAGGCATCTTTGGGCTCCCAAGTTGGGTTATGACATGTTTTAAGAGGAATTAACTATATTTAGTCTTGTATGATAGATTCTCTTACAACATTTAAGGTTGTTATGTTGGGAAAATATATGACAGTTGTAAGATGTGTAAGAGCATCTGTCATAGTCTATTTTTAGCCTTGGAGCGCTCCATGTTGGGAAAGTCAAATCTGCCATGTATGACAGATGTAAGGGATGTATTTGTAGCAAGGACAAGTGTCCTTTGATGTGGGGTAATGGACATGTGACTAAGGTGGACACTTATCCCAATAAGCTTTCAGTATTTGCCTTGTAATCTCTATATATTGCATAGTTTGGAGTTGTAGTTGCATAGGGTTTTTATAGGTACTGTTATGCTTCCAGAATAACTCTAGAATCGACATTTGAAGACTCTTGGAAGAAATTACATTGCAAGTGTATTGTGAACTTTAATTGTTTCAGATAATACATTGTACAAGTTTTAGAGTGTGGCATTTTTCACCTGAAAAGGTTTTCCCCATGATACATCTTGTGTCTACTTCTCTCTGTCTACATTCTTGTATTGTGTTTACTACTATAATATCTCTGATATAAGTTTAATATTGCTACAATTGTAAGGGTTAAAATGAATTTGCATATCTCTCCCCTGATTAGATTAGTTTAGGAAGCGATTTCCACACACCTAGCTTCCTTTCAGTTTGTATTAGAGCCTGGCCAGTTTTGGTCCTAGCTACTGGGTAGGGATTTTTTGTATTGATCTTAGATTGAGTGGGAGTCTATGCAGAGTATTCTATAATCTTGTTGTAGGAAAGAGATGGCTGACACATCTGGAAGAATAGAGGTGGAAAAGTTTAATGGCAGCAATTTCAAGTTGTGGAAACTCAAAATGGAAGACATGCTCATTGATAGAGACCTATGGGAAGCAATTTCTAGTGTAAAACTAGTTGCAATGTCACAAGATGATTGGGATCTCAAGGATCATAAAGCCAAGGGTCTTGTGAGTCTGTTTGGCTGATTTTGTGACGTTAAATGTTCATGAAGAGAAAACTGTGAAGGAGCTATGGAAGAAAATTGGTGATGTTTATCAGGATAAATCCTTGGTAAACAAGTCATTCCTACAGAAGAAGCTATATTCTTTGAGGATGGAAGATGAAGGATCTATTGCTAATCACATGAATGCTTTCAATATGTTAGTTTCATAATTGACATTTGTTGGTGTGAAGATGGAGGAGGAGGATCAGTGTATGACCCTACTTTGTTCTTTACTAGATTTGTGGGGTCATGTTGTAATGGCCAATGGAAGCACTACAACCACTTTCAAGCTCGATGAGGTAGTTCTTCATTGTTATCTGAAGATGCGGAGAAAGTCATCTGAGTTGGCCAAAGAGGCTCTTGCAGTTTGTGGAAGACCCAAGGAGAAAGGAAAAAAGAAGGACAAGAAAGCTAAGAAGGGTTGATCCAAATCCCATGGCAGATCCAAATCTCCTATAAAGTCCAAAGCATTGTGTTGGAACTGTGGCAAAACTAGACATTTCTAAAAGGAATGCAAAGAGGAGAAAAAGAAAAAGAAGAAGAATGTCCCAGATTCAGATTCTGATAAGTCACAAGATGATGGTGATGCCTTCATTGCAGCCTTGGCCACCCATGCATCTGATGATGTGTGGCTAATTGATTTTGGTGCTTCTTTCCACATGACCTTGCATCGAGATTCATCTACAAAGTATGAAGAGTTTGATGGTGGAAGAGTGTACCTAGGTGGTGATTCTCATATAGAGATAGTTGGCCATGGAAGAGTTACAATTTGATTCCTTGATGAACAAGTGAAGGCGACTTTGGGGTTATACACAACCTGGACTTGGCACAAAACTTGCTTTCTATAAGTAAATTGAATGATGCAGGTGTGCAGGTTGTCTTCTCGAAAGAAGGATGCAAGATGACTAGAGGAGCTATGATGCTTGTGAAGGGTACTTAGAGAGGTACTTTGTTTCAGCTGGAGGCATGCATTTCACAATGCAATAGTTCTTCTAACTCAAAGAAAAGAGCTATAGTCACTTCATCCCCACCATTAGAACCAACAACTAAAAGATCTGTTGTATCAAATCCTGATGGTAGTGCATTTTGGGTACCTAAGGGTGCTCATGCTTTGGAAGTTAAGCTTCTTGCTAAGAAGATAATGTTATGGCATAAGAGACTTGGCCACATTGTTGAGAAGGGTCTTAGAACCTTAAAAAATAAAGACCTCATTGAGAGGTTAGATGATTGTAATCTTGATTTCAACTTTTGTGAACATTGTATATATGGAAAGCAAAACCATGTTCAATTTTACTCGAATTCTCATAAGTCTTCAAGTGTATTGGATCTTATTCATTATGATGTGTTTGGTCTAGTTAATGTTCATTTGATCTCTAAATCTCTATATTTTGTATCTTTCATAGATGATTACAGTAGAAGGACATGGATTTATTTTATCGTAAGAAAATTTGAAGTCTTTAGTCTGTTCAAAGAGATTAAACCTTTTGTTGAGAATCAGACTAGTAAAAAGATTAAGTGTTTGAGAACTTACAATGGTGGTGAGTTCTATTCCATAGAATTCGATAAGTTCTGCAAAGAACATGGGATTGCAAGACATAAGGCAACTCCATACAACTTGCAGCAAAATGGAGTTACAGAGTTGATGAACATGACACTGATGGAGAAGGCTAGGAGTATGCTTAGTGGAGCTAGCCTCAAATAGAAGTTTTGGGCTGAAGTTCTTGCCACTACTTGCTACCTAATAAATAGGTCTCCTACATCATCTCTTTCTGGTAAGACACCCATGGATGTGTGGTCTGGTAAGAAGCCTTCAATAAGACATCTTTGTGTTTTTGGTTGTGAGGCATATGTTCATGTGCTTAGAGAGAAGAGGTCAAAATTGGAGAACAAGGTTGTTAAGTGTATCTTCATTGGCTATGGTGTTGGTGTGAAAGGATACAAGCTTTGGTATCTTGTGGATGAAAAGGTGTTGTATAGCATAAGTGTTATTTTTTAGAGAGCTAACACCTTGTTCCATTGTTCTATAGCTAGAAGAGAAAGAAAAGAAAGAGGATGTAGTTCAATTTCCCACTACCCCTATGAAGACTGAACTTACAGACCCTATGAGACCTGATGATGAGGAGAGCTATAGCAGCTCTGAAATCTTAGAAGAAGAAGCATAACCTCAACCTCAGCCTTTGAGGAGGTCTACACGAATCAAGAAGCAACCTGAGAGGTTTGGTTATACATTGGTTGATTCTAGTTGTGATTTTGCTTTGCTTACTAATGCCGATGAGCCTAGAACTATGACAGAGGCTATGGGCATGAAAGATGTAGGTTCCTGGAAGGAGGCCATGGAAGATGAGATGACTTCTTTGGAAGAGAATAAGACTTGAGACTTGGTGCCTTTGCTTGATGGATGGAAACCTATTAGATGCAAATGGATTTTCAAGAAGAAATTTGGTGTTGATGGCAGTGTAGAGAAGTATAAGGCTAGATTGGTTGTGAAGGGGCACTCACAAGTGGAGAGAATTGATTATGGTGAAATTTTCTCTCCCATTTCAAAGATGACATCTATTCGATTCTTGTTATCTCTTACACCAGCTTATGATTTAGAAGTGGAGCATATGGATGTGAAGACAACATTCCCTCATGGTGACTTGGAGGAAGAGATTTATATGTCACAGCCATAACAGTACATAGAAAAAGGTAAATAAAATTTGGTTTGCAAGTTAAAGAAGTCTTTGTATGGATTGAAACAATCTCCTAGTATATGGTACTTGAAGTTTGATGCCTTTGTGTTGTCTATTGGATTTTTGAGATCAAAATTAGATCATTGTGTGTATTACAAGTTTGACATTGATCGTATTCTCATTATTGCACTATATGTTGATGATATGTTGCTAATTGGGAATGGTAAGAATATGATTTCTGATTTGAAGTATTAGTTGTCAGCATAGTTTGAAGTGAAAAACTTAGGGACAGCTAGGTACATTATGGGGCTAGAGATTAGAAGAGACAGAGCAAACATAAGACTTTGGATAAGCCAGATTAAGTATTGAAGACCGTGTTGGATAGATTCAGCATGACAGATTATAGGCTATTGTATGTTCCTGTTTCTTTGGGGAATTGAAGTTATCTATTAATGATTATCCAAAGTCTCCTTTTGAGATAGAGGATATGAGAAGAGTACCTTATGCTAGTACTATTAACAGTTTGATGTATACCATGTTCTGTACAAGACCAGACATTGCCCAAGCAGTGGGAGTCCTTAGTCGGTTTATGGCTAATCCTGGACGGGTACACTGGGATGCAGTAAAGAGAGTATTCATATATTTGTGGGGTACTTCTGAGTATTCCTTATGCTATCATGGTCATCCTACAAGACCTTTACATTCTCTATGTATTCATGGATTTGTGTATTCTAATTGGGCAGGTGACATTGACAGAAGGAGATCCACTAGTGCTTATGTGTTTACTATGTTCAGTGGTGCAATTAGTTGGATGAGTAAGTGATAACCTATGGTTGCTTTGTCCATGATAGAAGCTGAGTATATGGAAGTAACTCATGCTTCTAAGGAAGCCATTTGGCTTAAGAAGTAGTGTTCAGATATTGGTGTTGATGTAGGATAGATTACTATCTGTTGTGACAGTCAGAGTGCGATTTGCTTACCAAAGCATCTGACTTTCCATACCAGAATGTATAGCATATTGATGTAAAGTTTCATTTTCTGTGAGACATGGTAGAGGACGGAAAGGTGATATTGGAGAAAGTAGACACTTTGAAGAATGTTGTAGATGCATTGATAAAACCAATGGGCATAGAGAAGTTTTGATGGTGTTCGCAGTCTATGGGCCTCTTGGCCCCTAGCAATTAAATCTTATCATTTATTTTGGCTCTTGAAAGGTGTTTGACAAGTGGGACAATGTTGGGAATTAAGGTGTCTCAACCTTTGCAAATTCCTAGCATTATTTATATAATTAGATATTTATTTATTGTCTAATATTGTATTTACTTCCACATTCAGTTTGGTCACTTAGTTGAGGTGGCACAATGACATGTCATCTTACTTTGAATGTGACTTGGATGGTCAAGTCAAACCTACATGGATTTGGGCATCCCATTTGAGGTGGAACTATTATGCCATGTGTTGGCATCTTGTGGTGTGTGGAAGAGGATATTCCATATGACATAATCTATGACGTGTAAGAGCCAAGTTTGGAGATTCCTATGAGAAGTGATGACAAGTGTTGGTGAGTATCTTTCCATGAGGGAAAGGCATCTTTGGGTGCCCAAGTTGGGCTATGACATGTTTTAAGAGGAATTTACTATATTTAGTCTTGTATGATAGATTCTCCTACAACATTTAAGGTTGTTATGTTGGGAAAATCTATGACAGTTGTAAGATGTTTAAGAGCATCTGTCATAGTCTATTTTTAGCCTTGGAGGGCTCCATGTTGGGAAAGTCAAATCTGCCATGTATGAGAAATATAAGGGATGTACTTCCAGAAAGGATAAGTTTCCTTTGATGTGGGATAATGGCCATGTGGCCAAGGTCCAGACGTATATCCCAAGAGGATTCTAGTATTTGCCTTATAATCTCTATATATTGCATAGTTTGGAGTTGTAGTTGCATAGTTTTTTTACAGGTACTGTTATGCTGCCGGAATAACTCTAGAATTGACATTTGAAGACTCTTGGAAGAACTTGCATTGCAAGGGTATTATAAACTATAATTGTTTCAGATAATACATTGTGCAAGTTTTAGAGTGTGGGGTTTTTCACCTGAAAATATTTTCCCCACAATACATCTTGTGTCTTCTTCTCTTTGTCTACATTCTTGTATTGTGTTTACTACTGTAATATCTCTGATATAAGTTGAATATTGCTACAATTGTAAGGTTTAAAATAATTTTTCATACATCTCCCCTGATTAGATTAGTTTAGGAAGTGATTTATGCACACCTAGCTTCCTTTCAATAAACACTTTCACAAAAGTAACATACCAAACGGTCCCACCAAATCACCAGACTAAACCAAAATACTACTCGGGCTAACCACTAGGAGTGCCAAGAGAACAAAAGAAGAAATAACCACTCAAAACCAAATAGATCATCACCAAAGAGACCAACCAAGGGCTAGAAGACCCTTTACGTTCTCCCAAAACTAGAGTATTTTGCAAAAAAACTTCAATAGGCACACCCATCGAACAAGCAAAAAATAATGAAATTGTAGTCCTCATCCTCTGCTAGCCAAGAGAGGAGCCCATGTCTAAGAACATATATTGCTACATGCAAACAAGAATTAAAACACCCTTTAGCTTCATGCTAAAAACAACCCAGTGACAACAAGGGGAGTAGAACAAAACATCACTCGATCTTGACAAGGAAACAATATAGAGCCACCAACATTCTAGATAAAATCAAAGGCCAACAAAACCATCATCCATACTAAATATCCCAAAAGAATAGATGTGAAAGCCCTCAGGGATGCTATAGATGAGCCCAGTCCCATCCTAGAACACCACCCCCATACTCCATACCCATGGCGTTTCTTCCTATTGGGGCAAATAAGAGCATAATGCCCTTAACAATCAGGGGAGAGACAATCATTTCCTAGGGGAGATTAATCTCCCCTCTTCACCTTCAATATCTTCTCCAACACCAAATGATGGTCTATCCTTTTTTCTACCCCATCCCCCTTGCTCTTTGCTCTATGATTTTTTCTTGTTGCGTCTAAAAGGGGTAGTCTTAGATTTCTTGACCTGATTTGACCAAAACAAACCTAGATTTGTCAAGCTTGATAAATCAAATTCCTCTCCAAGAATATCTTCGGCCATGTCATCATAAAAATCAGATCTTACACCAAGGCATACTTCATCAATCATAGCTCTCAAGGTATGTTCTGAAACATTTGCCTCCCTTGACAAAAATTTCCATCCTCCTCCAAAAATTCCCTATCCCCATCCTCGGGTAAAATCCAATGCCATAGCTGACAATCCTCACTTAAAAACTTTCCATCCACTGCCAAATCTTTATCACTATGGCAATCAGAGACCATTTCATCCCCAGAGGAGAAAGGGATAAACACCTTTTCTAGTTTAGAAAAGTGCCCCTCCGAAGAAAACCCTTTTGGGAAATGAGGCTTATTTGAAAGATGAGGCTAAGGACTATCCTCTAGGGTGGAGCTTAGCTCCAAAGTCTTCTCCTTAACTAATACCTCACTACTGGCACCTAGGTTGCAACATTCCACCTCTTCTCTTCTTCTCCCTCAATACCATTGTCCACATAATTAACCAAATCTATTAGCTTTTTTGAGCTTGCCTACACAACAGGATTGTGTGAGGACACAAGAGGGTCTTGCAAAGAAAACCTTTTCAAGCATGCCTTGAAGGTAGTGTCTGATCTGCAATTAGTGTGGTCTTGACGCCCACAATTGGAACATATAATATCATGGCCTTCATAACAAATTTCTTGAGTCCAACCTCCTTCAACGGGAAAGCTCTTTTTAATATCCAGATGGATACAAATTATAATGCTTTCCTTCACCATTGTGGGCTACAATTCTTCCTTGGTTTGAAATATACGAATAGAGTCATCGATGAGCCTTAGAATTTCCTACTCTCTATATTCTAGAGGTAAATTCTTAAGATTTATCTAGAAGAATGCATGAGAGATCTCCATATTTGAAGTTTTGAAGTTAAGTT
Source organism: Cunninghamia lanceolata (assembly GCA_027924645.1). NCBI lineage: Eukaryota > Viridiplantae > Streptophyta > Pinopsida > Cupressales > Cupressaceae > Cunninghamia > Cunninghamia lanceolata. Next base: position 7,647,298 of record BSBN01001332.1, read on the forward strand.
GCCATGCCTACAACTATAATTCTGCTCCATAAAACTAGACACTTTTTCTAGGAACTGAGTCTCTATCCTCCTTGTTCATAAAAGTTGCAATAAAAAAATCCTCTTCAAGAAAATAAACTTCCCCACACTCAGGCCAGTTCATTTTGATCCAAGCAGGTAAATTAGAGGAGAAATCCTTCAAGAATTTACCTATTAAAGTAGTCTCCTTGAGAATTTTCGATCTGGTTCCCACTAACTACTCAGGGATGTGAATTTGAATCTCCTTGTCCAAGAACGATTTCACTAAATTATGTGAAGCCTTGATACGGTACACCTTCTTGTCTTGAGTACAATCTCTCTTCTCCTGCAGCCCTTTTTCGTGAACCTCCCTATGCCCCCAGTCTCTCTTCTTGCCTAAATGACTGGTTGTGCCTGACCTTGAGCTATCGCGATTGTCTCCTCCTCAAAAAACCAGGCCTTCTTTCATCTTCTTGGGGAGCTCTGTTTGAGGAGGGCTGAAAACTTCTAGATTTTTTGAAATAAGACTGATGAGGTCTCAGCATATAATATTGGGAGGCCATCTGACCCATTGGAGTAGGCTGCTAGGGGAACCTGTCTATCCATTCTCGGTTTCTCCTATTGGAGGCATCATACCATCTAAAATTTCTACAATCCTTGGGTCCTCTTTCCATCCAAGCATCTGTGGAATAAGGCACCTCATTCCATCTATCGTGGCAAGTACCTCCCCTGTCTTTCTCCTTGGAGAAAACAGGTTGGAAGTCATGCCTCACTTGTCTCTAGTTATGATCCGGAGCTCCATTTCTCCAGTCATTGAGGTTCTGGTCCTCCAATCTTTCATCACTACGTCCAAACCTCCAATGCCACCTCCAACGTTGGGTCCGCCTCCTACTCTGGTCCTTCCTCCTATGCTGGCTTTGCTCCATTCAGCAGTCTCTATACCCTAACAGTGTAATTAATATTATTAATCATTGCCTTACCATTTAGCATGCTAAAAGCTATCAGTTGTCATCCTCTGTAGCCTAAATTAACTTTGCATTTAATCACTAACTGGAGGATGAGACAACGACTAAGCTATTCTATGCTAACCATAAAATGGTCAACACGTTAAACAAAGGACATACATTTATTTATAATAACTTGTGTTAGAATATTTCAGACTTTTTCAGTTGACAATATTTAAACTTTAAATGTTTTGGCATAATTGTATACAAATTTTAAAATTAATTGATTGCACCAATTCAACCTAAAATAATATCACAATTGAGGGATTATTTAGTTATTTTGGTTGAAAATCTTTATTTGAAAATGCATCTGTAAGAAGAAGTGAAAATTAGGATAACATACAATAACCTAAAAAGAAATGAGGATTGATGTTTTATTTTATGAGATCAATCATCAAGATGATTAAGAGAGCACCTCTCAAATTTGACAGTTGATCTTTAAGTGTAATAATTAATGGTTATAATTTCTAAATTATTTTTAGTAATAACTATTTTTTTTTAAGTTTAATTATTGTAAGGGAGTTAAATATTCTTTTTTGACTAATTTAGAATAATTAGTAAATGCATGCATATAAAAACCATTAATCTACATAAATTTAATGCAAGTCAATCACATAGACCAATATATTTGATAAAATTAAATGTGATAAATCAACCAAATAATTGTACATAGCTAATAAGTTCAATGTAGCATATCTCAATAATTTTCTATCAAGATAGTGATATTTAAAAATACCTTCATAGAAAACATGCTTAAAAAATTCACATGAATTCTAGAATTATTGCTATGTAATCCACATGTGTTAATATGACTAAATTCAAATGATGTGCTTGAGTGTCCTTGTGCTAAGGAATGTATGGACTAGTGGATAATATTCAATTCTTAGATGGCTGATGGATGATTAAAATGAATGTGATGAATGTATTTTTGTACATAAAGATGACATAAGATTCTGAAGACTTGTGCATACTCAACCCGAGACTAGAGTGTATGTGTTTTGGTGTGCTTGTTTTGTATGGTGTGTTTGTTGCCCCATATTGATAGACCAGCGCCTTTGAGTAGTGCTTTGTACATTTTGGGAGGTTTTGCATGTATTGCGTGTCTGTTGCGCCATATGTAGAGACTAGCACCTTTGAGTAGTGCTTCCTGTATTTTAGGAGGTTTGTTTACTTTCCAGTACTTGCATATGCATTTCATATATATGAGAAAAACAAAAGAAAAGAAATTATTTCTGTCTTCCATGCATTAATTGTCTGCTCTATGTTCTGTGTGACTCTAACTGTCTTCTCCATGTTTTGTGTGCCTGCTACTGTCTTCTTCGTGTTTGATGTGTTTGTGACCTTACTTTAATAAATGTATTGGCCTCACGTTTATACATACATTAAAGTGGGGGCTAAATGTAGCATTAGAAAATGTCCAATTGGGTGCTTTTCCCTCATAAGGTTTAGCTCTTGAGTCTTTAGCATGCATTTAAGACATTTTAGTTCATATTTTAACATCCCAATGGAATGAGACTTAGGTTCCTTGGCAAATAGGGCCTAGGTGAACCCCTTGAGCTATACCCTACCCAAAATAGGAGGGGAGGACTTGGGCGGCCACACCCTAGTCTTGCCCTATTTTGGGGCAGCCCTAATTTTTGGGTGTCTGTTAGTGACCGTTATTAGGTCCCTTTGCCGACACGGTAAGTTTGAATTTCAAATATCTTGGTGGGAGTGCTTGTAGATGCATATATAAACATATGTAGGCATTCATTTGTAAACTAGATTATGTTCATGTGATTTTGTCATCCTAAAGGTTATTCAAGGCTTTCTATTTTGTTGCAAGAGCAGACTTGTGTGTTTTGTGTGTTGATATTTGTAGATTTGAGCATTAATCTCCTCATGGCATGAAGAGCATCTTCCTCCATGAGAGTTTCACTACAAGGTGACATATTATTGTGTTTTTATCATTGATTCCTTTGGTTTTTGGCCTCTGCGTCAAAAGGGCACACCCTCTTTATCTGACAATGGTGTTTAGAAACTTAAGTGTCCTCTGGGGCTTGACTGAGGCAAGCCTCTAAACACCACAACTCCCAAACCAAGTCTTGTGATTGCAGGTTACAGGTGTCGCATCTAGAAAAAATGGAGTTGCAAGAAGGCTGGGAAGACCTCAGGGATTCAAGATCTGAAGGAAAGTCAGACAAAGGAGCACTTCTGGGACTAGGGCACTCACTCTAGTGTCCTCCATAGATAGATTCTAAAAAGCAGAAGTTACAGGATTGATCAGTGTCTGAAGGAGGTCTAGATTCCTTGAAAAATTAGGTACCTTGGACTTGGGTACCCTCTATAGTGTCCCCGACTGTTCTTCTTTGGAACCCTAAAAAAGGTATTCTATAATTTGGTATTTTACTCCCATTTACAAGAGCTTTTTATGTAATTCATTAATTTGTTGTCGTATTTGCATAATTAGGGTTTTAATGGTCAATTAAGTATAGGAGAAGGAAAAATTGACAATTAATTCCCTAATCTAAGTTTCCCTACATCTGAAAGTGACTCTAGGGTATGATAGTGCTCACCACTCGACCCTAGATCCTTCAATGTTAAAGTGGAAAGGAGGATTTAAACATCTAAACCACAAAAGATCAACAAATCCAATTTTACCCTAAACAATACCTAAGGCACTATGCAAGGTTGAGTTTCCCTTCAATGTGTTATGATATATTCTAAGGCATAAGGGCCTAGGAAACAAAACATATGCAACCAATAATAAAAATACCCTTGGGGTATTAGTTGAAGCATTGAATTTTAAATGTAATGGGATAAATTGCCATATCAATTAGGACTTCATGAAACCCTAATGACAAAATGCATTCGCCCTATTCTTTTGAGGCTCATTTAGACCCTTGCAATTTCTGGAGTTCTTGACCTCTCTGCCCAGCTGCCATCATTGGGGTTTTGGAGAACTAAATTGGATCTCACCTCTTCTGAGTAATCAGTCTGAAGACATTTGTGCCTTTTGAAGGTAAGTGAACTTCAATCATATTCATGTTATAATTTCTATATTCTATGAGGCACTTCGCCCTTTTTAGTCCACGACCATAAACACCTTCTGATGCATTTTACCCATCCCCTATTCCTTCATCTTCTAGAGACATTTGTCTTGTTTCATTCCTCTATCAACAAACTGGTAAATTTATTCATTGCATATGAGGCCACCATGGCTCTGAAAATGTGCGATCTTCAAATGACCTCACCGAGTAAGCTCTCTTCCCTTTGATTTATGTATCTTTTATTATTTCATTGGGAAGAAGCTCAAATTGAGCATAGCAATGAATGTTGTACACCTCCTGAGAAAGAAAATGGGATATATGTTTGTGCTTGAGGCTGTGACTCTATTTTGAAGATCTCTTCATTGATATTGATGTGGGTGTTTTACTATCATGTAAAGACAATATACCCTATAGAAACCTTATTTTCCATTTCTAAAAAAAAAAATCTCCATGGTTTACTTCTCCACGAGCTTCAAACGTTGTTCTCCACTCTGTAGTTGGGAGGCCACGGCTGTGACAACTTTTGATACACTTGTATTTGCTTTCTTTGTTATTCATCTTTTGAAAATATTTATTCTTTCTCAAGCCGCAACCATATTTCATCTCCTAGGGCTTCAATGGGAGTTCAAAACTATAATTTTAGCACAGAGATTGTAATCTATCACCCTTTTACTTGATGAAAGCATTTCCTTATGTTTCAATCAAGAATAAAGAACTCATGGCCTCCTATTGCATATTCCTCTAAATAACTTTCTTTGCACAAATATAGAAAGGGTTTTATCTTTCTGCAAAAAGAAAATGTGTTTGATGACTGTGGCTAATAGTATTCTTCCTCTATGGATGACTCATCCTTATTTTGTATATGTGGATTTTACTTGAAACCTCAAGAGTTCCTTAGTCAGCTAGGCTGTGACCTCTACTCTGTGTAATGCTCTTTCTATGTTTGGTCTTCATCATATGTAGAAATTTCTATTCTTTTATCCCTTCTAGCATGAAAAGGTTTTGAAAAACTATGCTTTCAGTGATCTCTTTCTTTCATGCACTACAAATCTATTGGCTTCAACTTATGAGTCCTTGACTGCTCTAAAACTGCATGAATATTATGTAAGCACAACCTGCAACTATAAACTCAAATGCTTGGTACAGTTGTTTTCTGAAGATGCTACCTGTCTTACAATCTGTGAGTGCATAATATGAACTTTCATGGGCTTAGTCTCTTTTCTTTGCATTCTCTTTTACTTCTGAGTATTAGTTTGTTGCATATGCCTTCAAATCTGTATGTGAGCTCTTTGAGAATGCTCCAAAATAAGCCAAAGTTTGTGGCCACCACATGTTGTTCTGAATATTTTCTTCTATCCTGGTAGACTCCAATTCTGATTGGCATTTGACAATGGTTGTCATAATTATTTCTGAGCACTCTAAAACTTATAATAGAGAATGACTTCTACGTTTGGTTTTAGCTCAAAATGATAAGAGGATTTTGTGTCTGTGGCCATGGAGAATGTAATAGATACAATACATGATGCTCTCTCATTTTAATGTTCCATTTATCACCACTGTCACACTGCTATTACTGGATGTTTCTGACTATCACATGAAATGTTATCTTGGTAACAACTCCTTATGCATTTGTCATTTTTGCATTCATATGATGATATTTCTATTGTGACTCTAATTGATAAGAGATGGCATTAAGAGAGAGGATCTCAGTCTATCTTTGCTTTCACTGAGTCATGTTATTCAATCTGAACCTATTGATGCTTTTGACTATTTTCTTATGCATGTGGCTGCTCCTTATAATTGTACTTTATGATCTTTCAACTGTTCCTCTCTGTAATGCATGATGGCTGCATTTATCATGATGCTACATGTTGATTGTCAATTGGTTGTTCCATTTGATACACCACATATAGTATGGCATTTCTCATCTTTACAACATTATTTGATATATGGTTGCAACCATGTGCTAGAACATGTGATACTTGATCTTTGGTTGCTCCATTACACATTTATCTGATATATGGCAATGAAATCTGATGCACACATAAGATTGTATCTCAACTGTGGCATGATAAAATGAGATACTTAGTGACTATAACAATTGACTACTCCTCTCAAGGATTTACATGAGCTGCTATAACATATGATGCAAGGTGTATCCTTTTGATTCTCATGGCTGCCTTAGCTACTTTATACATGTATTTGATTCTTCTCTATCCCTTTGGAGATAGGAGCAATAAAATCATGATTCTGAAATGTACCTTTGAGCAATACATAACACTATAAGTTTGATATTTTCAATCTCATACCTTATTATGCTAAATTCACTATTCATGGATGACTTCCACTTCAACTTAGCTTGAAGAGTAGTTATAAATGGAGATTGAATTGAAGTCCAATAGGCTAAGTTAATGTGACATTATTCTTTACTTTACCATGCTTCCTTTACATAGTATGGATGAATAGTTGATCTCACTTCCCTTAAAACTCTAGGGCAACATGCTAAGCTCGACCCTTGTGGGAGCCCATTTTACACCACATACTTATCCTTTAGATCAGTAACAAAAATTTACCTATTCCTGCACATGAAACAAACATATTAGTTAATGAAGAACAATGGTTGTTTCTTTCTCTCCTAACAACTAATGAATATTTGTACTTTCTAATTTTGATTATCTCATGCAATTTGTTATGTATTCTATTCATGCTTATATAGTGTATGGATGAGATGATTTCATGAGCGCTAAACTCCCCCCTTTTCTCCTCCAATACAGGTTATGATGGTTTCAGATCTCGGCAACGAATGGAGTAGCTACGATATGATCGACCGACTCTAAATTTAGGAAATGATTGGCACCCTCTCTTTCATATGCATAACATATTGTATTAGATATTTAGATCTAGCTACTCCCATGGCTTGTGTGGGACCCATCATTGCTCCATTTTATTTTGCATTCACTGTAACATGATCTATTTATGTATATCTCATTTTATGTCATAAATGTAACATTGAAATTCATGATGAGCCGTTTCTCCATCAATAACAAGCACTTGTAGTAGCAATGAATATAAAATTGATATGTACTTTCTAATTTCAAAACTTCAACTGATATAACTGAAACAAATCTGAAATTAATTTACAACTGAAATGCCATCATTAATGCTATGAATTTCCACTTAAGATAACAAACTATAATGTAATCAGTTCTGCCAATTTGAGTTGTGATAAAAAAATGGTAACACCAGTAAATACTCCCATGATAACCAGTTGTAAGTTGAGAAAAAATGATGATTCACCTATGGTAGATCAGAAAAGGTACAGATCTATGATTGGAGGATTACATTATCTGATCCAAACCAGGCCTGACATAATACATGTAGTTTGTCTTGTGGCAAGATTTCAAGCAGAACCCAAGGAGTCACATATGATGGCAATCAAGAGAATTATGAGATATTTGATTGGCATAATAAATTATGCTTTGTGGTATCCAAAAGACAATGATCTCACTCTTAGTGCATACATTGATGCAGATTGGGTCGAAGATGTGGATGACAAGAAAAGCAAAAGTGTAGGTGCATTCTTTTTTGGAAAAGGTTGGTTTCTTGGTTGAGCAAGAAACATGATTCAATATCCCTATCTATTGTAGAAGCATAATACATTACAGTAGCATGTAGTTGCACTCAAGTATTATGGATGAAATAGACTTTGAAGGACATTATAGTTATGTATGAAGATCAAATTACAATATTTTGTGACAATACAAGTGCCATAAACATATCAAAGAATCCAATATTGCATTCAAGGACAAAGCACATATCCATAATATATCACTTTCTAAGGGAAAAAGTGATAGAAAATGAAGTCAAGTTGGAATATGTATCTACAAAAGACCAGATTGTAGACATTTTCACCAAACCGCCGCCTAAGGATACTTTTGAGTATCTCAGAGAAAAGTTAGGGATTATTACCCCTCCTACTCTAAACTAAGATGCACAAGAGTGCATTAGTCTGATGGTTCTTCTTCATATTTGGATTGATGCTTTAAGGGCTACTTCTCAGGGGGAGTAGTCAAACAATTCAGAAGAGAAATTAAATTAGAGCAGAAGAGTACAAGTATGTGCCCTTTTCCATTGATGTCAAAGGGGGAGAGAAGTCATGTGAAAAACTTAGAAGGAAAGAGTGTAGATGTGTAAATAAATAGGGGGGGAATCATGTCTTGATGGTTGTTGCAGTTTTTCACATCATATGTTTACATTAATGACAAAGGGGGAGATTGTTAAGTATGTGCCTAATTGGTGTTGTCATTGATGTCAACATATATTTGTTGTCATTGGTGTCAACTATACCCTATTCTATTACGTGTTTAGAATATTTGTATGTTGAGAATATTGAGAAAATTAGCCCTTCAGAAGAAACAATTGACTTATAGTGAAGTGTAGTATAGTCAGTGAGTTGCATGCTGAAGAATACTCTAGTAGATTACTCCACATTTCTCTCTAGTTGCATATATTGGTTTGAAGATTGGAAGTTAATTAAAGGGATGTCTAAAGATGCTAAATCATGAGTTTGAGCCTCTAGTGTGAAGAATTAAGAGAGTTGCATTCACCAGAGTAAAACCTAGTTTCTCTGATTATTCTTTGGTGATAGGGAGAAAGTATTTTGCTCTGCATTCCTCTACAGTAAAGTTATTTGCTCTGTGGTTCTAGAGGGAAGTCTAGGATGATGATAAGTGTCTATAATTGTAGTGGTTCATGTTTTGGTGGTTTGTAAGCTATCTTTCTTTTATGTCAATTGAAGATAGTGAAGTTCATGTGTTCCAGTGAGAAGATTCCTATGGCTAAAGTGGTTAAGGTTCATGTGGTTTCTCCTGATGATTATAACATGCTTGTAGATGTCTCCTAATCATGTTCCTATCTTGACATTGGTCCATGTTAAGGAATTTAGATCATATTTGAATATTGTTCCCAGATAATGTAGCATGTAACCGATCTTGGCTGAATTGGTTAATTCTAGTAATTGCAGAGATTCCTTGAAGATTGTGGAAGCATGTTGTGGCATTGAAGATCATGTTTGAGTCCTAGCTAAGGCATGGCATGATCCACATACATCTTTACTTCATTTCCTTTGCATAATGTTGTAATAGGTCAGGACCTATTTTGTAAATGTTTGTAATGTCGACCTTGGAGATTGTTCCAATGGTTGATGATTGTAATGCCAACCTTGATGATCATTCCAAGGTTGATGAAGTGTATAAATACTTGTAATTGAGTCATGGAAAAGGTGTCCTTGTACGAAAATGGGAAGATAAGGAAAAGGGCGAGGAGATAAGGCAGAGCAGTGCAGAGGAATTATTGTACTTCAATGTACTGATCTCATACATGAGGAAGATGGTAATTTTGGCAGTGAGCTTGACAATGAGCCACCATTAGGGTTTAACAACCCTCAAGGTTTAACATCCCTTATAGTAATCTTTCTAGGTTTAGGGTTGAGGCAACGAGTCTTCTAGACCTAGATGTACTTCATGTCAGTGAGCAAGTATGTTCTAGGCTCATGGAGTGACCAAGCCTGAACATCATTTTTCAAAGATTGCAATATATTTTGAGAGCTAATCCTCTCCGTGGTTTTTCCCCACCTCAGGGTTTTCCACATAAAAATCTAGTGTCTCTTGTGTATAATGTTGCATCTGTGTTTAAGTTTCTAATTTCATGCATTCATTGTTATATCATAATAATTGTGGATAAGTGATTAATGTGTAAGTGAAGAAGTGTTTAAGTTTTTGTTACAACTGATTCACCCTACCTTCCTTCTAAGTTGTTTGACATATTTCAACAAAAATCTCTAGCAAAGAAAAATAAAGCATCTCTTTATTTTGTTTCACGCTAAATAATAGCTACAACACATAAAAGATAAAGCTGAAATTTTATTTTTGTGCCTCGTCAAAGAAAGGAAGCTACCAAATTCTCAAGAAGATCTAGAGCAAGGGAGATTAAACATAAAAGAGTCGGTTAATGGAAGCAATTAGTTGTCAAGCTAATATTTGCGAGAGTTACAGTTAGAGGATTTTTTCAGTTATAGAGAATCTTTGAAGTGGTTTTGTGCTTTAAATAGGATGGATTAGAGATAGTAGAAGGAGGATGATCAAAGAGTTTTTATCAATAGAGCTAGAGTAGAAGCATTTTACTACCTTAATAAGTGCCTCTCCTAACGGATGGAATATTGTATTTTGTGCAAATCTTTGCCTCTTGTACATTATTATCCTATCAATTAATGAAGAGAGAGTGGTGTTTTGTGCAAATTGTAATTTGTTTCTGATTCTTGTTTCTTACTTTCTGTTATGATCCTTTGTTTGATCTAATATATATGCTAGAAATATTAATCATGCTTTATGCTCTTTAACTTTACCAATAGGCTCTATTAAGTTTAATCACTGTGCTATTGGAGTTGGATAATGATTTTTGTACATCACCTTAGCAATTTTAAGTATCCTTTTATACTCTTGTTTTTTCCTCCCTTTACCTCAAAAACAATAGGGAAGATCCAGCTTCTTTAAATCTAGAGGCCATTTCAAGAATCAAGTCCCACATTCTTAAAATTTCCCATTGTTGGTGATTTCTTGCAAAATTAAACATCAACAACAATTAATCTCTATTGGAGCATGACTGCATGAGAAAGAGACTTTTGAATTGACAATACAAGGAGGTGCTATGTGAGTGGAGTAATGGGTTATTTTTTTCTATTATCAACCAATTTGGGACTAACTAGTTTTATATTAAAAAAACATGAAAATATATAAGCACAAACATATAATTTTGCCATCACTAAAATATAATCATGTAAGTTTTTACTGTTAGCTTCTAATATTTTAGTACAATTAGATCAAGTGATGTTCATTATAATAAATTTTGTAAATACAATTTAGTTTCATGCATTACTTTAATTTTTATAATGTTTCTTACACTTGTAAATGCATTGATGTATCCCATATTTATAACAAATACAAAGGTGTGCTTATATTGATTAAACTAACCACTTAAAATATTTAGTTTGCATCTCTCAATTGTATACTAATACTCAAAACGTGTACTATTTGTTTGGTGAAGTTCATTATTTTATCACTACTTTTATGTAGGATGGAAGATATGTTTCTTATTACATTTTGGATGTGATTAATGTGATTTTTATAAATTTTATGTTGTTTTAAAAAATATTGCAGTTAAAGGTTATTTGAGGTGGAGTATTAAAATCATCATAATATTTAAGAAAGATTAATATTAAAGTTATAAGTTATGTAAGGAGGAGTATTTAAGTTACAAGTTTTATTTTGACATGGAGTATTAATATTGTAATTATTTAGGTAACAAGGGCATTAACATTTATGCTTTGATATTATTTGATTGGGACATTAATGAAGAGATATTTAATTTTCAACTATATATCAACAAACCTTGCATCAATGAAGATTTAATGTAGTATAAATAATAGATTAAAATGTTAAAGATGAGCACCAAGAACCATAACACATATAACAAGTAGGGTTGATGCAAGAACTTGGGTCCACAAAAAGCTCAAAAAGTAGAAGTGTTTTTGCTGTTTTTCAGAATTTGTCACACTTGGACTGAAAATTTGAAGCACTTACACAATGAATCTTGAAAAAAGTTAGTAAAATGAAATTTAGTATTTTGAATCTAGTTTCTAAATAAGTAATTTATTCAAAAACCCAGATTATAGAAATTCAATTTTGATAGGTATGTATAAAAACTACTTTTTAAAAGTCATTTTTTTACCATACCATGCATGTGTACGGACACTAGTTTTTGACCTAAATGAAAGTATTTTTCTAATTCCTTTTGGAAAATGATGTTTTAAATATGTACCAAAGTCATGTTGTCATTGATGTCAACATATCCTTGTTGCCATTGGTGTCAACTGTATCCTATTTTGTTGTCTATATAGAAGACCGTACTATTGAGGATATTGAGAAAATTAATGACAATCAATGCATGCATACCATGTGGCTATGTATAGGATTGTTAGATGTTGCTCCAGTTAAGATTTGAGAATCTGCATGAACATTTGAAGAAGTTATGGCCATCTAATTAGAACCAGATTTTGCAGTATTCAAAAGAGAGTGTGATAGTAAGTTGATCCGGATTGCTCCGCAGTGAAATATTATGGTATACGGATCTGAAGGCATGTTTGGGAAATCAGTGTGTATCATCAACTCCAGTGGTTCATGGTTTGGAGCTCCGCAAGCTATCTTTCTAATTTGACAGTCATGGCAGATAGTGTTCTTAAGGTTCCAGAGGAAGATACAAATGATTCTAGTAATTTGGTTTAGAGTGAATGTTATTGGTGATTAAAATGTACTTGTGGAGGTCTCTAGATCATGTGGCTACTATGTTGGAGGTCCGTATTGAAGTTTGAGCTTATTGATTGAAGATTTCTTATTTGAGGTTAATGTTCTTCCCAGTCTTGGCTGACCAGATGTTCCTGGCATGTTGCAGATGATCTAAGAACATTTTATGAAGCGTGGTGTTGTTGTAGAGGAAGATTCAAGTCTTAGTTGTGTTTGGCCGACAGTGTAATGATCCACATCAAGTTTATCCAACCTTGTTGATCATTCCAAGGTTGATGAAGCATATAAATACTTGTTGAAGTGTTGTTGAAAAGCATCCTTCAATAAAAGAGTTAAATCTAAAGAAAGGATCAAAAAGCAGAGTAGAGAATAGGAGGGAAGGAAGTATAGAATGGAGAGTCAGTGAAGAAGAATTTAAACATAGGAGCATGAGTTTTTCTTGAGCCTTCAAAGGGACTGATTTAGGCATGAATGTAGATCCTATTTCTCAATTCATTATCTCTATGTAAATCATAATTTCTTATAGGCAGCGAGCCTCTTCTTAAGAAGTGAGCTCTGGGTAGTGCACCCGAAGGCATGTGCCTTCTATTTTCTTAAGTACTTTTAATAGGGTACACATTTTTTTGGGTTAACCCCCACCATGGTTTTTTCCTTAACCGGGTTTTCGACGTCAAAATTCTTGTGTTGTGTGTTCTTGTTGTTTTTGCTCATGTGTTGATTTAAGCTTACATGTTTTCATCATTAATCTAATTATAAAGAAGATTTACAAAGTTTAGAAAAGGTTAAAGTTTAGGTACAACTGATTCACCCCCCCTCTCAGTTGTCTAGACTATTTCCAACAATTGGTATCAGAGCCAAGTTCCTCTAAAAGAAACTTGACCGCTTGAGGAGATCCAAGATGTCAATCTACAAGAAGGAAAGTCTGAGATTTGATGGAACAAATTACTCCCTCTGGAAGGTACATAAGCAGTGTCATCTAGAATGTATGGGTGATGGATTTTGGACAATAACCAAGAATGTGTATAAGATTCCAAAAAATGGACATTCAAATATAGATGAACTCAGAGATGCTGAACGCAACACTCAAGCCAAAGAAGCATCGTTGAATGCCCTGTCTGATACTGAATTGGCAAATGTCCTGGATTTGCAAATTGCTCATGAAATCTAGAGTAAATTGGAAAATTTGTATGAAGGTGACAAATATGTTAAATGTGCCAAGCTACAAAGCCTAAAGGGTAAATATGAAAGATTTGTAATGATTGAAGATGAAAACTTTACTTCCTACATGCAGAAAGTAAATGAACTTGTGACCGATATAAGAAATGTAGGTGGATTATTGGATGAATTAGAAATTATTACCAAAGTGCTCAAATCCTTACTTGCAACTTACAAGCAAAAAGCTGCAGCCATTGAAGAAATCAAGACAGTAACAATAGTCACAAGGGATCAGTTAGTTGGAAAGCTTTCAACATTTGAAATGAGTGAGTTTGGTGATTCTCTTCCTAAATCTAAATCTATATTCAAGGCCATTGTTTATGAAAAGAAAAGATATGATCCAGGTGAAAGCTCTTCTACAAGATCAAATAGATTTGTGAAGACAAGAAAGGATCTTGAAGATATTGAAATAGAAACTATAGATCTTGAAGCTCTCATTGCCAAACAGATGCCAAGAGGATTTGGTAAGTATGAAGGAAAGTTGCCACTCAAATGTTTTTCTTATAATAAGATTGGTCATTTTTTCTCAAGGTGTCTGAAGAGGTTTTCAAAACCAAACCCAAACAGGTACAAGGGTCAGAAAAATTGTTACTATGTCCAAGAAACTAGAGAAGGAGTCACAAATGATGAATCTAATCATGGAGAAGGTGATTGGGTGTTCATTGCTATTAAAGAAGAAGATCTAATATCTACTGAATCATTTAGCTATGTAAATGTGAAAAGTGTCTTGGCTACTCAGGTTGTTGAAAAGGATGAATGGGTGATTGATAGTGGATGTTCTCATCATATGACTTATTACAAGAGTAAGTTTGTGAGTTTTGAAAAAAATGAAGGTGGGCTTGTGAAATTTGGAGACAACTCAACTGGTAGAATCTATGGCAAAGGATCCATCTCTTTTGATGGTAAGAATCATACCAATGATGTTCTATGTGTGGAAGGACTGAAACATAATTTTTTTTAGTGTTGGACAGTTGGTTGACAATGGTTATGATCTTTGATTCAAGGATGGAAAATGCAGAATCTTGGAGAGCTCCAGAACTGAAATTGCATCTGGTACTCAAACTAGAGGTAACATCTTCCATTTAAATAGTTTTGGCAAAATTTGTTTGATTTCTTAGATAGATCAAAGTTGGTTATGGTATAGGAGGATGTGTCATGTAAATTTTTATAACATTGTCAAAATAAGTTCCATTCAAACTGTAAGAGATCTTCCAAGACTTGTGAAACCTGATAGCATATGTAGAGAATGTCAATTGGATAAATAGAACAAAATTTCATTCAAAAGTAAGGAACAATGTTCAAGTGGAAGATTGGAACTGGTACATACTGATCTCTGTTGTCCTGCTGGAATTAGGAGTGTGCAAGGAGATAGATATTTCATGTTGTTGATTGATGATTACTCCCAGATGATGTGGGTAACTTTCCTAAAAGAAAAATTAGAAGCTCTTGATAAGTTTAAGGTGTTCAAAATGATGGTTGAAAATGAGATTGGTGGGAAATTGAAGTGTTTAAGATCTAACAGAGGTGGAGAATTCACTTCTGGTGAGTTTGATGCTTTCTATGAAAAGCATGGAATAAAAAGATAGTTATCTGCTCCTAAGACTCCTCAACAAAATGGAGTTGTGGAAAGAAAGAACTAGACCATTCAAGAAGATGCCATGACCATGATGATGGACATAAATGTTCCTCAAATGTATTGGAGGAAAGCTATGAGTATTGTTGTCTACACTCTTAACGAGGTGCAGATCAAAGGAACTTTTGGTAAGACTCCTTATGAAGTATGGTTTGGTCATCCTCCTACTGTGAGATATTTTAGAATTTTTTGGTAGTAAATGTTATATCAAAAGAGATGAGGATTTCAGGAAAGTTTGAGGCAAGAAGTGATGAAGGAATATTTTTGGGATACTCAACTCAAATTAAGGCTTACCGGTGCTTCAACAAATAGTTGAAAAAGATTGTTGAAAGTGCTAATGTCAAAGTTGATGAAAGCAAAGAAGGACATTGCAGGTATTGTGGATATGATTCAAATGATCAAGATGAAAGTCAAAGTCAAGGAAGACAAGTTCAAATCCAAACCTAGATTCAGTTTGATTTGGTAACTCCAGTAACTCAAGAGATTAGTGTAGAAGATGAGGCACAAGTTCAAGAAATAGAAGTTCAAACAATTTCCAAAACCTCCAGGTATGTAAGAATGAATCATCCTAAATCTCAAATCATAGGAGATAAAAATAGAGGTGTTCAAACTAGGAGAAGAGTTGCTGAAGATCAAGAAGAGATTTGTTTGATTTCAAAGATTGAGAGTAAATAAGTAAGTGAAGCTTGCAATGGATGAAAACTGAGTTAAGGCAATGGAAGATGAATTGATGCAAATTGAAAAGAATCACACTTGGGATCTTGTTCCTAGACCTAAGGACAAAAATGTGATTGGAACCAAATGGGTCTTCTGGAATAAACTAAATTAAGATGATAAGGTTGTAAGAAACAAGGCAAGGTTGGTATGTAAAGGTTATTCTCAAGTGGAAGGAATTGATTTTGAAGAAACTTTTTCTCCGGTGGCAAGGATAGAGGTAGTTAGATTATTTCTTGCTTTTTCTGCTTTCAAAGATTTTAAAGTTTATCAGATGGATGTCAAATCAGCATTTGTAAATGGACATTTGGAGGAAGAAGTCTACATTGAACAACTGGAATGACTTTAGTTTTCTGATCAGGGAGATATGGTTTGTAGACTAAGAAAAGCCTTGTATGGACTCAAGCAAGCTCCAAGAGCCTGATTTGCTAGATTGGATATTTAAATTCAAATCAAACTTATAATCTTTGATTTGGATATTTTCTAAAAGTTAGATATTTGTATTGCAGAGTTTAATTTATTACTATCTTTTGTTTTCCCAGATGCAATTTCTACTTCTCATACACTTCCAATTTTTGTGTTGATGCATAGTATTGCTGGGTAAAGACATTGATATATATATGTTAGTGATTGTAGGAGTCACATCTGTGATAGACATGACTTCTCAAGGAGTCATGCCTATCACAGGTGTGACTTCGTCACCATGTCTAATGAAGTCAGTTTCACTGATGTTAACAATTACTAATCGATGTTTAGAATGCACACTATGTTTATACTTTGGTAATGTATCATTCGATCATGCTATTGATATTTATTTTAACACACCTTATATATTAAGTATGAATATATAAGAAATATTTAATATTACTTATATATTCATACTTAATATGATCATAATAAATACGTTATCTAATCGAAGCTACAAACAACTCAACACTCCCTCTTAGCTCAGGAAGATAACAATATCATAATAATCTTTGTGAATATCAATTATCTGATCTGTAATGAATTACTCAAAGTAATTTAATATCACATAACTCATGATATATAGTATCACCTATCTCGTGATGCATAGCATCACCTACCTCATGATACTAAAGTATATACTATACTCGAGAACATTACATTCTCCTTGTATATCCCAGTTATGGTATGTGCACTGACATTAAGTCACATAATGTCTACCATAACATAATCATGATAACTCCATGATTCATACCAATATCAAGTCACATGATATCAGTCTAATGAACATTATAAGATCGTCACCTTATAATGTTAGGTACAAGTGTAGATTATCCAAAAGATCGTCACCTTTTAGAAATAAACACAGAATGGGTAGGTCCATAATGTCATAGAGTCACACATATGACACAAGATGTTTACACATTAAACATCTTTAATATATTAGTACAAATCAATTAGAATTTTACATTTCAATCATACCAAGATTTTTCCTAAAGTATTCAACTTTCACCTTGAGGAGTGGTTTGGTAAGAATATCTACAGTTTGATCTTCTGTACTGATATACTCCAACTGAATCACATTCCTTTCCACCATATCACACACATAGTGATGAGGAATCTCAATATGTTTAGATCTATAATGGAATACTGGATTCACGAATAGCTTAATATAGCTTTGATTGTCGCAGTGGATGATAGTTGGTTTCAGAGGTTTACCAAATAATCCCACAAGTAGTTTTCTAAGCCATACTACCTCTCTAGCAGCCATAGAAGCTGCAATATATTTGGCTTCTATAGAACTCTGAGCAACTAAAGACTGTTTTCTACTGATCCATGATATCATTGCTGACCCTAAACTGAAACAACATCCGGAGGTGCTCTTCAGGTCAGTTACACTTCCAGCCCAATCTGAATCTATGAATCCATGTAGATCTAAGTCAACCTTTTCATATTTTAAGCCATAATTTAGAGTACCTTGAAGGTATATCATTATATGCTTCACAGCCACAAGATGTATCTCCTTGGGCTCATACATAAACTGACTTAAGGCATTTACAGTATAGCAGATATCAGATCTGGTATTGACCAAATACATCAAGGATCTAATTATCTGTCTGTAAAGAGTGGGATCTACCAACACAGAATCTATTGCTGCTTCTTTCAATTTATGAAGATTTGTTTCCATGGGGGAAGACATAAGTCTACATTCCATCATACCAAACCTTTTTAATATATCAATTGTGTACTTCCCTTGGTTTAGAATAATACATTCTAATTTTTGCCATACTTCCAGTCCAAGGAAGTAGTGTAATAGACCTAAGTCCTTCATGTCAAACTCTAAAGCTAGATCTTTCTTACACTAATCAATAAGGTGATCTTCTCCTGTAATCAATTGATCATCAACATATAATATCAATATTAACATATCACCTTTGCTTTGTTTGAAGTAGAGATTTGGAGCTGCATCATTCTTTGAGAAGCCTAATTTCAAGAGGTAACTGTCAATTCTTTCATACCAGGCTCTAGGGGCCTGTTTAAGTCCATATAGAGATTTCTTTAATTTACATACATGGGATCCTACATTGTGAATCTCAAATCCTTTGGGTTGCTCTAAGTAAACCTCTTCTTCAATGGTTCCATTTAAGAAAGTAGTTTTTATGTCCATTTGATGGACTTTCCACCCTTTGGCTGCTGTAATAGCTAGAATTGCCCTGACGGATGTATATCGAGCAACTGGAGTGAAGGTTTCATCGTAATCAATTCCTTCCTTTTGTGAAAATCCTCTAGCCACAAATCTTGCTTTGTATTTCCCTATACTGCCATATGTAGTATGTTTGATTTTAAATAGCCATTTTGAAGAAACAATAGATTTCCCTTTTGGTCTAGGTACTATATCCCATACATCATTCTTCAGGATGGATTGATACTCCTCTGTCATGGCATCCTTCCATACTTGGTGCTTAAGAGCTTCTATAGCACTAGAAGGTTCTGATTTAATGGATTCACTCATTAAAGCTACATAACTAGAGAATCTCTTAGGTCTTGTGCTTTCCCTAAAGTCCCTGATGGAGGGGCATAATTTTTAGCTTCTTCCATTGTTTTGATGGTCCAGAGTGGCCTTTTCTTGAGATTTTCTAGTGATGTGATTTGTTCATGGTTTTCATCTTCCTCAGGATACTCCCTCTGAAACTCAGATGTAGGATCCTCTTCTATGCCTAAGTTGGAAGCTTGAATTTCTGACTCTATAATTTTTGGCTCTTTTGAAAGCTATGTCTTCCTCAAAAATCACATCTCTACTTAGTTCAATCTGTCTTTGACCAGGTATATATATTCTATAAGCTTTTGATGTTTCACTATAGCCTACAAAGATGCCTTTTCTCCCAGAAGGTTCTAGCTTAGTTCTTTTCTCTTTGGGCACATGAATGTAAATAGGACAACCAAATATCCTTAAATGACTAATGTCTGGTTTTGTGCTAGTGAGATCTTCTTCAGGAGTTTTGTTATCAATATGAGAGTGAGGACATCTGTTCTATATATAGATAGCAGTACTAGATGCTTCTGCCCAAAGAGAAGTGTCTATATTCTGATCAAGTAGCATAGCCCTAGGAGCTTCTACAATGGTTCTATTTTTTCTTTCTACAACTCCATTTTGTTGAGGATTATAAGATACAATGAACTCCCTCTTAATCCGAGTGTTTTTACAAAAGTCTTTAAAAATGTCTAAAGTGTATTTACTCCCATTATCTGTTCTTAAGGTTTTGATTTTCTCCCAGAAGAGTTTTCAGTAATGGATTTGAATTCCTTAAATATTTTAAGGATTTCTTGTGATTCTTTACATTTAAGAAAATAGATCCATGTCTTTCTGGAGAAGTCATCAACAAAGATTACATAGTATAGAAACCCACCTAAGGAGGGTACATACATGGATCCACATAAATCTAAGTGGACTAGTTCTAATACTTTATTTGTTTTGCTAGAACTATTTTGAAAGGACCCCTTTGTATTTTTCCCTAAGGCACACCCCTTACATACCCCTGAATTACATTGTGTGAGTTTGGGTAACCCTGTAACTAGTCTTTCCATGGAAGATAGGGCACGGAAATTTAGGTGTCCTAGTCTTCTATGCCATATTTCATTAGAGTCTGCAATTTTATGAATTAGGGCTAGATTTGGTTCCGTACATAACTTGTACAAGTACCCTTGTCTATGACCTATGGTTTTGGCTTTCTTAATAGTAGAATTCATTGGCCATGCGAATACTTTGCTATCCATAAAGGTCACCCTATATCCATTATCTTCAAGTGTAGATATGGAGACTAGGTTTCTTTTGATGCTTGGGACAAATAATACTCCAATAAGTTGGATGGATATACCAGTCTTTAATTTGAGGGTACATGTACCAATACCCTTGACCAAATGCATAGAGTTATCTCCAATTGTTACTTCTTTGTCAGTCTCTTCTACCATGGTGTCTAGTAGTTCCCTCAACCCTATGATGTGTCTTGATGAACCACTATCTATAACCCAGGTGTTGGATTTATTTGATACTTGGTTTGGAAGTGCAGAGTAGAATACATATTTCTTGGATACATGCTCCTTTATTTTGGCATAAGATACTTGTTGTTTGGTTCTATCAGGACATCTGATTGCATAGTGTCCATATTGGTTGCATCTCAAATATTGGATGCGAGAAATGTCTTTCTTGAATGAACCTTTCATGTGATAATTTTTCCTCTTCTTGAAGTGTTTCATCTTCTCTTTCTTTTGAGATTTTGTATTTAGAACACGAAGGTCTTCATCTATATTTTTCTATCTTGACATTTTCTTTGTCTGTCTAGATTCTTCTTGAAGACAGTCTGATCTTAGGCGGTCAAATTTTGGAAATTTAGACCTTGCGCTAATGCCTTGAACAAATGTCTCCTTGGAATTTGGGAGACCATCTAGAGCAATAAGTGTTAGTTCCTTGCTTTCAATTTGGTACCCAAGTGTTGATAGTTGATCCCTTAGTGCAGATATTCTCATAGAGTATGCATTAATAGATTCTCCTTTGTTCATACTTATATAACTTATTTCTCTCTTTAGGGCTAAGGTTCTGCTGGAGTTATTAATTTCATAATTGCCTTCAAGTGACTTAAACATATGATATGCAGTCTCACATTTTTTCAGAATTGGCATGATATGATCTCTAACTCCATCAACTATGATTTTCATGGCTTTGTTATTTCCTTCAATCCATGTCATTTTATCAGGATCATTCTTTGGTTCCATTTTGTTTTCTCTCACAAATGAATCAACTTTGTTTTCTTTTAGTATCATCATAATTCTAAATTTCCATGATGAGAAGTTATTTCCTCCTTCCAATCTGTCTTCAAATTGGATTGCTACTATCATTTGAGAAATGAGATGTATTAACTCTAAATTTCTCAAGTTCAATTTTCTGCCCAGATTCTGCTTAACTTGGCTCTAACACCATGTAAATTCAAATCAAACTTATAATCTCTAATTTGGATATTTTTTGAAAGTTGGATATTTGTATTGTAGAGTTTAATTTATTACTATCTGTTGTTTTCCCAGATGTAATTTCTACTTCTCATACACTTCCAATTTTTGTGTCGATGCATAGTATTGCTGGGCAAAGACGTTGATATATATGTTAGTAACTGTAGGAGTCACATCTGTGATAGACGTGACTCCTCAAGGAGTCACACCTATCACAGGTGTGACTTCATTACCGTGTCTAATGAAGTCAGTTTCACTGATGTTAACAATTACTAATCGCTATTTAGAATGCAGACTATGTTTATACTTTGGTAATGTATCATTTGATCATGCTATTGATATTTATTTTAACACATCTTATATATTAAGTATGAATATATAAGTAATATTTAATATTACTTATATATTCATACTTAATATGATCATAATAAATACGTTATCTGATCAAAGATACAAACAACTCAATAGGATAAGCATTTGCTTAATCTAGGCTTTAGCAAAGGCACTACTAATATTAATATGTACTTTAAGATAAATCATGAGGACATTCTAATTATTGAGGTCTTTGTTGATGATATCATTTTTGGTGGAAATGAATGCATGTGCAAAGCATTTGCTGATCAGATGAAAAGTGAGTTTGAGATGTCAATGTTTGGTGAGATGAATTTCTTCCTAGGTCTACAAATTGTTCAAACAAATAAAGGTATCTTCATATCTTAGTCCAAGTATGTGAAAGAATTGTTAAAGGAGTTTGGAATGGAAGATTCAAATCCAGTAGGTACACCTATGGTAACTAGATGAAAGGTAAGCAAAGATTATGACTCCCCCAAGGCAAATTACAAAAGGTATAGATCAATGATTGGAGGATTGCTTTATTTGACTCAAACTTGACCTGACATCATGAATACAGTTGGACTTGTTGCCAGATTTCAAGCTGATCCAAAAGAATCCCATGTTGTGGCAGTCAAAAGAATTTTTAGATACATCAAGGGGACAATTAATTATGGACTATGGTATCCAAAGGACAATGATTTCACTCTTCATGAATATACATATGCTGATTGGGCAGGAGATGTGGATGACAAAAAAAGTACTAGTGGTGGTGCATTCTTCTTGGGAAGAAGATTGATCTCTTGGATGAGCAAAAACCAAGAGGCAATTTCTCTGTCTATTGCAGAGACAGAGTATATAGTAGCAGCAAATAATTGTTCTCAAGTTCTGTGGATGAAGAAAATGTTGAAAGACATAAGAATTGTGTTTAAGGAGCCAGTCACAATATTCTATGATAATTCAAGTGCTATAAGAATTTCAAAGTATCTTGTATTGCACTCAAAGACAAAGCATATATCTATCAAGTTTCATTTCTTAAGAGAGAAAGTTAATGAGAATGAATTCAAGTTGTATTTTGTGTCTTCCAAAGATCAGATTGTGGATATCTTAACTAAGCCTCTTCCCAAGGATACTTTTGAGTATCTCAGAGAAAAGCTCAGGGTTATTACCCCTCTTGATCAGAACTAAGATGCACTAAGGTGTATCAGTTTAGTGGAATTCACATTCATATCTTGTGATCCGAATTGATGTTAAGGAGGTACTACTCAAAGGGGGAGTAGTCAGTATACAAATTTTAGGATCAGTTTGAAGAAAAAAGGGAGAAAAGATAGCAAATATGTGCCCTTTTCCATTGATGTCAAAGGTGGAGAAGTAAAGAAAGTAGTTACAGAAGTGAGAAGAGAAAGGGGGAGAAGTTCTTGTCTTGATGGTTAAATTCAATTTTTCAAATCATATGTTACAATCAATGAAAAAGGGGAGATTGTTGCAAATATGCACCTAAGTGGTGTTGTCATTAATGCCAATATATCCTTGTTGCCATTGGTGTCAATTGTATCCTGTTTTGCTATCTATATAGAAGACCAGACTATTCATGATATTGAGAAAATTAATGAAAATCAATGCATATGGACCATATGGCTGTGTAGAGGATTGTCATAGGTTGCTCTAGTTAAGATTTGATAAGTCAACATGAAGATTTGAAGAAGTTATGGCCATCTAAGTAGAACTTGATTTTGTAGTATTTAGAAGAGACAGTGTGACATTAAGTTGGTCTAGATTGCTCCACAGTGAAATATTATGGTCTATGGATCTGAAGGCATGTTTGGGAAATCAGTGTGTATCATCAACTCTAGTGGTTCATAGTTTTGAGGTCCACAAGCTATCTTTCTAGTTTGACAGTCATGGAAGATAGTGTTCTTGAGGTTTCAGAGGAAGATACAAATGATTCTGGTAATTTGGTTTAGAATGAATGTTACTGGTGATTTTAATGTACTTGTGGAGGTCTCTAGATCATGTGGCTATTACATTAGAGGTCCGCATTAAAGTTTGAGCTTGTTGATTGAAAATTTCTTCTTTGAGGTTGATGTTCTTTCCAATCTTGGCCGACTGAATGTTCCTAGCATTTTATAGATGATCTAAGAACATTTTATGAAGCGTGGTGTGGTTGAAGAGGAAGATTCAAGTCTCAATTATGTTTAGCTGATAGTGTAATGATCTACATCAAGTTTAGCCAAACTTGTTGATCATTCCAAGGCTGATGAAGCATATAAATACTTGTTGAAGAGTTGTTGAAAAGCATCCTTGAATAAAAGAGTTAAATCCAAAGAAAGGATCAAAAAGTAGAGTAGAGAAGAAGAGGAGCAAAGGAAGTATAGAATGGAGAGTCAGTGAAGAAGAATTTGAAGATAGGAGCAGAAGTTTTTCTTGAGCCTTCAAAGGGATTGATTCAAGCATGAATGTAGATGCTATTTCTTAGTTCATTATCTCTGTGTAAATTATAATTTCTTATAGGTAATGAGCCTCTTCTTGAGTAGTGAGCTTTGGGCAGTGAGCCCTAAGGCATGCGGCTTCTATTTTCTTAAGTACTTTTAATAGGGTACACATTTTTGTGGGTTAACCCCCACCATGGTTTTTCCCTTAACCAGGTTTTCTACATCAAAATTCTTGTGTTGTGTGTTCATGTTGTTTCTGGTCATGTGTCGATTTATTCTTAAATGTTTTCATCATTAATCTAATTATAAAGAAGATTTACAAAGTTTAGAAAAATTTAAAGTTTAGGGACAACTGATTCACCCCCCATCTCAGTTGTCTGGACTATTTCCAACAAAAGATACCTAACAACATGAAGATTGATGAGGATATTTTCCTGTAATTTCTTTCTAAATATTTTTTTATTGAATTTTTATTAGCCCTAATTGCTATTTTTAAAAATCAACATGTATGGACAGCATAATTGGACCTAAACTAAACATTTTTTGAATTTTTTTTTCATTTTCTAGAGAATTGCTTGAAGATTGATGTCATAAAAAATTTTTACAAAAAAATCAACCAAAAAAACATTATTAAAAGTAAAAAAAACTTGATATTTCAAGTTTATGGACCGGTTTGCTTAGAAATTAATTAAAAAATATCAAACATAAACCAATCTTAACCAAACTTATATATTTGGAAACTAGACATCATGTTTTATAATGGGTTTTAATTTTGTAGATTAATTCATAAAAAAGGTCCATCAACTATATTATCAAAGTTTGACATTTCTCTTGAACCTGCCTTAGTTTTTTAGTTGCAGGTCAAAGGCTAAGGGTCGAGTTGCCAAGTCTTTCCCAAGCCTCAAAATTTGAAAAACGTGTACTCATTATAAAACACATACGCATTCTTAAACTAAACGTGTATGTGTTATATAACGCATACACATTATGTATTTCCCATTTGAATACCTTTAAGAAACACATATGCATTTCTAAAATGCATACACATTATAACGCGTACGCATTTTATAGCGCATGTGCATTTTATAATGCGTATGCATTTCTTGTTATATAACACATACGCGTTTTATAACGCATATGCATTTCTTGTTATATAACACATACACGTTTTATAATGCATATGCATTTCTTGTGATATAATGCATATGTGTTTTATAATGCGTATGCATTTTAGGCTCAGGTACCCATAGCTAAGTGCATACGCGTTTTTTCAATAACGCATATGCATTTATTGCGAGATTTTTTTTGGCCGAAACTTCCCCTCTTTGTGGACCCAACTTCTTACTTTTAAACCACAACCTATATTTCAAGCATGTTGTAAATTTAAATTTTATTTTTGGTAAAAATGAAAAAAATTATTGAAAGATATTAAAAAAAATTGAAAGAAATTAAAAGATATATTACATGTTAATATATATATATTGAAAGAAATTGATATTCAAATTTAATTTTCGGCATAAATGAAAATTTTAAATTGTAAATATCTACTTTACTTTCTTAAATTGTACATGTCGAACTAATTTTAAATCAATTTATATATTTTGATATATCATAACTTATATTACAAAATACAAAAACAACATATATATAAATCAAATAAAAACTCAATTGTAATAGCATAACTCTATAACTAAATATCTAAATGTGGATATGTATGATATATAAAGAAATGTTGGATATGCTACATAATAAAATAAGTCTGGTTCAAACATAAGTGTATAAATGCAATCTAAATAACAAACAAATAGTCTAACAACATCATTAGTGCCTCCTATGGGTTGATTAAGCCTCACTCAACCCAAGACTAAAATTATGTGCTAAGCCATGTCCTAAACCTTGTGTAGATCCCAACCATATATAAATTTCTAACTCATGTGTAGATCCCTGCACATAAAAAGTATCTCTATGATTATATATTTAAAAATATGAAATCTAGATGCCCATAAGCAATGTATATTAACATGTAGTACTTGTTCAATTGTTTTTTAAAAAGCTTTACTTCACATCCCTCAACTGCATCATGTGTCTGTTGCAACGTGTTAGGTGCCACCACTCTAGTCCCCTAATGTAGGATTGATTTGAAGAGTCAACACATGATCCATTTCATGTACATTGTAGAGTAACTAAATTTTATAATTTAAATATATGATACAATAAATTGACCACTAGATTAAATGCAAAAATTTATATGTACCTCAACATCATCAAATTGTGTAGCACAATAGATGACCATCCCAATCCCACTAAGGTTAGATGAATTAAGAGCCATCGCAACATCATCAAATAGAAGTCCATGTAATGATCTTGGTGGAAACTTTGGAGTAACAATATCAACTTGTGGTGGAATCTACTGTGAAGGCACTATAGATTGACCTTGTGAAGCAAACTAATTTCCCCCTATGCTCTATGTGGTTGTCTAATTGTGTGTAGCCTGCTAATTAGTATAGGTCTTGACATGTGGTTCCATAACATAAAGAGGTATCTCGTACATTGCACTGATAAACTAATAGGCATCTAATAGATCCTATGTCAAGCATGTAGTCAGTGTATGAAGCTCATCCTCTCTAGTATTCTATACCACATCATGTGGAAAAACTATGTTAGTGTGGATAAAAGGATCATAACTCTTGGAAGTGGCATCAACAAAAGGAATGCTGGTGCATGGGTGAAAGATGTATCTACTAACACGGTTAGACACCAAGTGGTCAACCTCACTAGCAATAGTACCTACACTTTGAAAAATGACCTGTCTCGATGATGTAAGTGATGACTCAATTGTTGATCCTAGGTTCAATCTTTTGGGAAGTACCAAAAAGTTGGGACTGACTAATGTGCTTTTATCAATGGGTGGTGGTAGATGAGGACATATGAATTAAGGTTTATCAAAATAACTCCCTCTTCCCTATCTAGCATGTGCAGGGATAGATGTGTAATCAAAAAAAAAATGTAAATGAACATATTCATATAATTGTTTACAAAAATATAATGGCAACTCATCATTATGAGGCCATTAATGATGTTCTACCAATCAATTAGGGTAAATAAGTGGTCAGATAACTAGATATGTGCACCTGATCATAGGATAGCTTCAAAATCTATCCTATCCATATAGTGTGGAAACATCAAATGAACCATATATAATGAAACAACCCTATTAACTCCTAGCCATTTCACAGTCCTAGTAACACTACTAGAGAGTGAGATAAAAATACACAATACTGACATCATCATATGGGTTATATGATTTCATAGTCTCAATCATATGGCTAAACTAATCTCAGATAGCCACCAACATGTCTCTATTAGATAGGTTTGGTGTGTTAAGGATCGTCTGGTCTAAGTGTGTCATAGCATTATTAAATCTGTCAAGAGTACTTGCATACAAATGATTTCTGGCATTATGAATATAAGAAGGATCAAGATTAGAGTGATGATAAGCCTGATCATCCATGATATGAAATACATGTACACAAATTTGCATTTAAAAATAAAATTGCATACATTTAATTTATAAAATGAAAATTTAATTTAATTTAAAAATATTTAAAATTTAAAAATTAAATACATTTAATCTAGACATTTAAAGTAACAAAACATACTAAATAATGTTCATATTTCACTTATCAAGTTGTAAATGTGTCCATACATTGCATATGAAATCAAGACATAAAATGTGGATATACTTAAAATTTAAAAACATATATGCAAACATGTAATATATATATATATATATATATATATATATATATATATATATATATATGCAAACACATACATGTAACATGTATAGTCATATTGGAGTAATCATATCAATATTATTTACATGGACTATATATTGACAACATTGATTAATCAACACAACAAACATCATGTGTAAAAAGTATTAAAAAAATTAAAAAAAACATATACAAGTTCATTTAACTATTTGCTCCAATCTATTATAGAAAAAAATAATTTGAAATTTGAAATTGCCCACCACCAAATACCCTTTCAAAATTTGTTTGAATTTTGATACGTAGAAGGGTAGGTCCTTGAACATTTTGACTTGATGATCTTTATAAATTTAAAGGCATTACGTGCAAGAAAATTGGATTGTACATTGTTAACATGTGCACATGAATAGATAAAATAAGCAAACCTATTCAAATACACATTGTCAATTTAATTGGTTTAATTAACATATTAATAAAGTTTTTTTCACTTTAGAGTCATATATAGATTGTCATAAAGGACGCCCAAAAATATAGTTGTAAGAATTTAAGATGTCTGTTAGGTTCTACTTTACCATTATACATTAGAAAGTAGGGTGCCATAAAACCCATAGGCAATGGATAAGTCACAATCTCAAATCTATCTAGGTGTATGCCTAGGATCATAAAAATCAAATGTTATAATCAATAGGAAAGTTACATCTATATAGATTATCTTTACTTCTTTATATTATTTGTGAAATAATACATCTAGATTAGAGGAAGGGTGGTGACTAAATTGAAACCACTAAAAAATGTATGGGAAGTGAGAGAGGTGGATGAACTATATGAACTAGTGCACATAGTTTTAGATTTTGATGCATTGATTTTCTAGAATTTGTAGATTCTCATAGATGATACTGCATAGTTCTTAGTTTCCAAATTAAAAGCTCTATAAATTTCACATACAATCTCAAATCAAGTTGATTATTTTCTGAAAGTGCACAATTTTTCATGTACTTCATAGTGGTGCTATTTATTTTACTCGGTATTGTACAAAATTATTCTTTCAACATATACTCATTTTTTTATATTTTTAAAATCATTGAGACCAAGTGCACTCAACATTTCTTCCTAGTGACATGTGTAATCATACAAAATATAATGTTGCAAATCATATTTTCTTGAGGGGTTCATTGACTGAGTGAAAAGGGGTATGTCTTGTGTTCTTTCTTTGAGCTTCTACATTCTCTTTTTTGCACAACTACAAACTACAGTCTTCTTTTCCACATACAATGGATCAAACAACAATTCTTGTTTCAAATCTATATAACTATATTGATTGGTAATAGAAAATGACAATCTATCTCAAGAAACAAGGGTTGTATAAAGTAACAATGGGGCTTAAAACTGAACCAACCCTAATTGGAAAAAAACCAAAATGGTTTAATAAGTGTGATGAAGCATTGGAACCTTGTGCATGTGTGTATCTTTATATTTTCTTTTTCATATTGAATCCATTTCTACACCAAATGATGTATGGACCACTTTGGAAAAAAAAATCGTATGCGAGATAAAATAAGAGGATATCTACTGGAGAATCAACACATAGGTTTATGTCCTTCTAGTTTTGATACTAATTAGGTCTTCTTTACTAAGCTAAAAGCCATTATTGTAGTTAAAATAATGTGGAATTGAGAAGAAAGTTTTTCAATTGATCTTAAGTATTCTTTCCATGCTTGGTCCAAACTATTCTGTGTTTGTTTCTACATTTCATGCTAATAAAAGTGCCTGTTATGACAGAAAATGTCTCTCTGGGACTTTTCCCTCTTAAGGTTTAGCTCTCGAGTCCTTTAGAATGCATTATAAGCATCCTGCATGATAATCCTAAATCTTGCAAATAGGACCTAGTGGGTGCTATTTAAATAGATCCTGACCTAAATTGAGAGGGTGGACTTGGGCACTAGCACCCTAGTCCTACCTCATTTTAGGTCAGCCCCAAATTTGAATGTTGGTTTGGTGACTATTAATTAGGTCCATGCTGACATCTTAAGTTTGAATTATGAAATTCTTAGCGGTAATGTGTGTAGTTGCATATATAATCATGTTTAGTGTTTCAATTGCAAACTAGAAGATGATTATGAACTTTTGGCTAACTTATGATTTTAGAGCATTCAAGATATTCATTGCCACAAAGTAGAGCATTTTTATTGTGTTTGTGATTAAAGATTTAGCTTTATCTTCTCATGTGTTTAAGAGTCTTCATCTATGTGAGATTTACACCTTTGAGGTGATATCTATTTGTGTTTGAATCATTTATCAATTTGTTTTGTCTCTATCCCGCATAGATACACACTCTTTATCTAACAACGGTGTTCGAAAGACATGAATGTCTCTCCAAAGATTGACTAAGGCAAGCCACTAAACACCACAACCCCTAACCACTCTCCTTGTGATTGCAGGTTATAGGTGTCGCATCTTGATGGAGTTAAGTTGCAGGGAACAGTAAGACAGTGTGCAGATTCTAGATCCCTGAAGAAAATGACTACTTGGACTTGGGCACCAATGCTAATGTCCTCTAAGGTTGGAAACACAAAAATCATTTAGACAGTGACAATCAACATCTGAAGAGCTTTAGGCATCCTAAAAATCACCCTGCCTTGGACTCAGGCACTAGGGCTAATGTCCTCTGCATCTCACGGGACTAAAACAGAAAGTACAGTGATCATCAATGTTATAAGGAGATCAGGGTTCCACAATGAAAACACCACATTGGACTTGGGTGCTAATATCAGTGTCCCTGAGGATTCTGCATCCTGAACTTCAAAAAATGGTCAGTTATTAATCTTTGCCTACTACCTTAGTCTGCAAGAATTTGTTGTAATTCATCAATTTGCTTATTATTTTGCATAATTATGGCTTTAAGTGTATTTGAGGATTAAATTAAGACATCAATTGAAAATCTCTAAATTTCCACATCATTCCAAGCATAACCTATAAGTGAATCCTCTTGCAAAAGTGTTATTCAACTTGGTTGATATGTCCTTGAATGTTTGTAGTGAAAGGAGGATTTAACCCTTGTATTCATTGTCCCTCTTTTTCCTATAAAACATTTTGGTGAGCCTAAATTTATTTGAATTTTGTACCTTGTTGATTTTCATACCCTAGATTTGCATTCACTCATTTTATTGCATATGAAAATTTACAAAAAAATTGAAAATTTTGAAAAAAAATGGCATCTTAGGCTTGCATTTTGGCATAATTTGCATTAAATTATTATGTATTAATTTAATTTCTATTATTTCCATTCGATTGGATTTAAATTGCAAAAATTCATCATTATTTTAATCATTTACAATGCATTTTTATGCTTAACTTGTTAAAAATTGCTTGAAATTGTGCATTTTTCATAAAAACTAAGTTTTGCATTAGCTAGGATTTGTAGTTAAAATCTTGTTTCAGATTTTACTACCTTTTTAAAAGGCTCATTTAGGACTGATTTATAATTGCAGTGTTTCATCATAGTTTCTTTTTGCAAAAATTCATGTCTAGGGCTTGAAAAACTTGTGTTTTTCACTAGATTTTAACTTGTCATCTCTCTAGATTTGCACAATATGTATGTTGTGAAGGATATTGCTGCATTATTGGACTGATATTAGGGATATTATTTTCTTCCCCTCATCAATTTCCTTACAACACTTGTTCTTTTATACATTTACATTGAAATAAGGTGAAAAAAGTGAACATTTTAAGTGCATAAACAAGAATATTTTGTGTTGTTTCATTCCATTAAATCTAAATACATACAATCATCCATTGGGCCATGCTGTGTTGTACTCTATTCCTCCTATCCATTGTGTTTGTTGTGAACTTGGTGTGTCCTTTGACCCCTTTCCTTCAAACAAGTTCTTAGGAGTGAAATAGTCACACACCTAGGGTGTATCAAGTAACATAAAACTTTGCACATGTCTTGTATTACTATATCTTATTGAATATTGATGTTACAAGACATTTCATTATGGCATCTTCATCCCATCACTCTTTGGTATGGTTACATGCATATATCAAAAAATTTGAGAATTTCTCCAAATTTCTTAATATGAATCTTCATGTTCTCACTTATATACAAGTTATGTATCATAAGGATATATTTAAATGCTCTTCATTTGAAATCCTTGACTATGTATCTGATTTTGACAACTTCACATCTCTCATGAATACATACCCTTTGGTAGTAGAAGATTTAACAAAATACATTAAGAATGATGAGTGTGAAAGTTCTCTTAATGGTTTGGAATTAATAGCTAAAACATATGATGATGATGATGATTCGATAAGTTATCCTACTTCTCCTATAGTTGAGTGTCCAAGAACCTTAGATGAGAAGACTATGGATAGCTCTGTTAATGATACAACACCTGACCAACCTAACATCACCTTACCTTTCTTTCATTCCAATGCTCTCCCTGGCTAAGATGTAGCATTAGTGGATGAGAAATGGTCTCTCACATTAAATCCTTTAGGGATAGATGCTGGGTGTAATAGAGAGGGAAACAATGTTAATTCAATATTCACTAATAGATTTTGTAAAAATGTTCCTAATATGATTGCGTGAGAGGCACCTAGTGTACCTTCTTTCTTAAAACCAATAATTATAGTTCAAGGAGAGATCATAAACTACCTTGACCCCCTGATTACATCTTAAACTATGCAAGACAAATCACTCAAAGAAGTCAATGTATTCAAAATGTGCCACAACAACCACATGACAATGTGATTGCTCACACATATAACACCTGTAATAACAAACAAAGTAATAAATAACCTCATGTTCCTATATCTCTTCCATGTTCTCAACCTATGCTCCCTCTGCCACCTTTCCTTACTCATAAAAGTAGTCAAGAATATGATCTTGTCAAGCAGCTTTGCACTACTCTAGCTAAGATCTCTCTTTGGGATTTAATACAAACATCGCCTACATACCATGAAATGTTCCAAGAAGCTTTACAAAGGTGATTGTCCCTCCTACTACTAAGCCTAATGATGTAGTAGTTGTATTAAATTGTATGCATGTGACAAAAATGGATATTATCTTTCAACCACATGAAATACCATCAATTGAAGTTCAAAACCAATATGATCCTCTTATAATCTTTGTCATGGTAAATAAAAAGTTGATAAAGTGAGTCATGATTAGCAATGGATCAGCTCTTAATCCTTGTGGTATTGACCTACTACAAAAAATCAAGTTTGACACATCTTTAATCAAACTAGATAAGGTTAGCATTCATGGTTTTGATAATAAAGGTAGCCAATCTATAGGTACTATAATCCTACCTATAAAGGTTGGTCATGTGACATTATCTACCCTTTTTCATTTTATGCATGGTTCTCTCTCATATAAAATGACTCTAGGTAGACTGTGGATCCATGCCATGTGGGCAATTTTGTCTACCATCCATCGATCGCTTAAGTTCATCTATCAAAACAAGTCAACACTATACGAGCCAATCTTGAATTGGATAGTTGTTTACATATTGAAAGGCAAAAACAAGTTTACAATCATATGAGCTTAAACAATTTACAAGTTTATTCATCAATGCCTCTTGCCATAGATAATGTTGTGCAAGACTCTAAAACATCAAATACACTTTGTGGTGACGATTGGGGTTCATTAGATTTTACTCCTTCCTTTAATGGGGAATATAAACTTAATAAATCTGACACATCAAAAGCCGCAATGATCTCATCTAAGAAATCTTTAGAAACACCTGAGAAACCTATAGTCTCCTTGGTAAAAATAAAGACAATACCTTTACTTATACTAAATATTATGATACCTATGATGCTTCACCATCTTCTAAATAAATGACATCCCTCTATGGTCATGGATTTAAAATCCTTTATAACAATTGTGACTATGTAGGTAATAGATGTGGTGTAAATCAACAAGGAATTAGAGTACCTTTACAAGTTGATGGAATTAATTATACAACTAGTATTAGATACTACACTTTGAATCCCACTAAGGCCTCTCCTTGTCCTAAACTTAATGTTAATGCAATCTCAACAGGACCAAATCAACATGTGAGATATCCTAAGCTAACAATAATTGTCTGCTAGGAAATATCCCTATGAATCTGGTAAATAGTTCTTCCTCTTTAAGCCAAACTCATTGTAGCAAATATTATAGTTTCTCTCAAGGGTGGACTTCTCCTAGATATATATGTTCTTAACATTGGGTTCTATCAGGTAAGTATTTCTAACCATTCATGTCTTTGTTGTGTTTCCCTTGTGATGTGTTATGTATTGTTTAGGCCTCCTTAGATGACCTTTGATACTCTTGTAAGGTCAAGGATACGAGGAGACCACCTCTCTTGTGACCATTCTTCTATTTGTATCATTATTCTTCTATATTACTCCTCTCCTCTATTTTCATTGTTGTGTGTTGTGTCCTAGGGGCATAGTGTTGCAGTTGGTGACCTGGGGGCACCTTCCTATGTGACGACCCTAGGGCACTTGTTTCTCCTCTCTTGATATATTGTTTACCTTCCTCTAGTTGTTCTATCTAGCTGGAGGATGACAAAAAACAAATAAGACTCATATGGACCACATGTTCCTTTAGCAACTAAGCAAAAATGGACCTAGTCCATACACACACAGAGATATATATATATATATATATAATCTAACACTTCACTAGTAGAATCACTCTGTGTGATATTTTGATGATGTCTTATCACACTAACAAACCATAATAATGTTGTTACTCTGTGCACTTTTTTTATCTTGGGTATTGCCTTGCGTATACTTGGTTCTGAGATCTCTACGGTATAGCCCCATAGTTATACTCAGTTTTTTAATCTGTAGTGTAACCTTGGCTCTTGATATGATTATTTTCATGCATTGATTTTTGATCATGTGATGTGGTTATTATCTTATGGAAACATTTCTAACCTTGTTTCTTGTAGGGTATTGTGTGTTTGTGGGAACATTCATCGATTGTAAAGTGTATGTCACTTCTGGGGGTATGGACTTTGCGAAAGCTCTTATTCCCTTGTGTGTTTTCCCTCTTCCTTAACATGGTTGATATCAGTACATGATATCAACCACCTTAAGGTGGGAGCATATATAAGGTAGGTTGTCTAATGATCTTGGTACTAACGAAGAATGCTTGTAAGCCCTCTACGGAGGAAGGATGTTATAGCTCTGCATGAGTGCACATCTTTATTTTATATTGGAATGAGAAATCCCTCTATAAAGGTGGGATATCATATCTCTTGAGCTAGTGCGTCTCCTTTTATTTTAAGCCCTCTACGGAGGTGGGGATGGTGTATCTCTTGAGCTAGTGCACGTCCTTTTTATTCTAAAAGTCCTTCGAGTAGGTGGTGTTGGTGTATCCTTCCTTAAACATGTCTTTGGCAATTTTTGTGGTGAAATGCAACTGTCAGGTGGGTTTGTAATGTGCCTGAGATGGTGGTGAACCTAGCAATAGGCTCCTTCTATCACTTGGTTGTCATGTTATCTCCATCTCTTCCATGTGTGTGTATGGTGTGTTTATTCCCAAGCATAGTCCAGAGAGTGTGGTGAAATGCCCTTCCTATGCTTTGGGAGTTGTTTGGCATGTTTTTTCTAAAGTGTAGTCCAAAGAGCACAGTGAAATGCCCCTCCTACATTTTGAGATTTGTATTGCATTTTCGTTGCCCCATATGTAGTCCAAAGAGCATTTTTACTTTCCATGTATCTACATTTGCATTCATTTATATATGAAAATGAAAACAAATAATCACTGCATTCACCATATTCATTTGTGTTTTGCATGTCTTCAATACTATCTTATTTGTATTTTGCATGACTCTTACTATCTTCTCCATGTTTTGCATGCTTGTTGTTGTCTTCACTATGATTGCCATGTCTGTAATGTGTTTTCTCTAATGTCTACCTGAGACTGGGAGCTAGAAATAGTTCCTTAATCTTTGTGTATGCATTAGCTTCAAGTGCTTGGCATGTTTGTTGTGTTTGGTCCTTACTTTAATGCATGTATGGGCCTTTTGTTATACATACATTAAAGTGGGGGCTAAATGTTATGTTGGAAAATGTCTCCCTGGGAATTTTCCCTCTTAAGGTTTAGCTCGTGGGTCCTTTAGAATGCATTATAAGAATCTTGCATGATAATCCTAAATCCTGATGAGAAAACCACTAAGTATTACGGCAAATAGGACCTAGGGGGTGCTATTTAAATAGATCCTGACCTAAATTGTGAGGGTCAACTTGGGTACTAGCACCCTAGTCTTGCCCCATTTTAGGTCAGCCCCAAATTTGAATATCCATTTGGTGATCATTAATTAGGTTCCATGCCTACAACTTAAATTTAAATTATGAAATTCTTAGTGGAAACATGTGTGTAGTTGCATATATAAGCATGTTTAGTGTTTCCTTGGCAAACTAGAAGATGATTATGAACTTTTGGCTAACTTATGATTTTACAGCATTCAAGATATTCATTATTGCATAGAAAATAATTGTTATTGTGTTTTTAATTGCACATTTATCTTCATCTTCTGATGTGTTGAAAAGTCTTTGTCTATGTGAGATCTACACCTCTAAGGTGATACCTATTTTTGCTTGAATCATTTATCAATTTGTTTTGCCTCTATCTCGCAGGGATACACACTCTTTATTTGACAATGATGTTTGGAAGACTTGAATGTCTCTTTGAGACTTGAATGAGGCATGCCTCTAAACACCACAACCTCCAACCACTCTCCTTGTGATTTTAGGTTACAGGTGTCACATTTTAATGGAGTGAAGCTGTAGGGAATAGTAAGACAGTGTGCAGATTCTAGATCCCTGAAGAAATGGACTGCATGGACTCGGGTGCCAATGATAATTTCTTCTAAGGTTAGAAACACAAAAATCATTTGGACAGTGACAAGCAGCATCTGAAGAGCTTTTGACATCCTAAAAATTACCCTGCCTTAGTCTCAGGCACTAGTGTTGGAGTTTCCTCCACATCTCACAAGACTAAAATAGAAAGTGTTGGCAAGAGACATTGTTTGGATTTATAAGTGTTGTCATTGATGGCAAAAAAGTCTATCCCACACATCCGCAGTACATAATATGCCTATACCGGAAGTCAGATTGAAGATTGTCTTGGTCTGGTAGACAAGAATAGAGTATGTAACTTGATTCGACAATCAGGTCCGAATCTCTTAGATTGTGTAACTCAGTGAGTTGCAAATTTGGACAAGTCAAGAGGGGTATCATAACTATTGCATTCCAGAGAATTAGCCTCCAAAGACAAAGCATACAAAAGATATGAGCATCTGAGTGTTGGGTTCCAGTCAGATAGAGCAGACAGAGGAAGAACCGACTGACAGAGTATCAAACTTCAATCTGGATGTGTAAAAGGTGTTGATCAAGTAATTTGTGACATTGTACATTATTGGATGACATGATTAATGCTTTCTATGCCTAAGTTTTTGATGTGCATCATTAATCAAGTATGGATTCAGCCGATAGAACAATAACTTGCAAATATCCTAAGTGTTCTTATTGTCGACTAGGAAATTGTTGGAGATCCTTGAAGTGGATATATATACCCATCAAATTTGAGCTTGTGACTATGTGTTTTTAGATTGGAAATGAAAAGGAGAAAATAAAAGCAAAAAGAAGTGTGAAGATAGAGACCTGAACCTAGAATATGATAAAAGAGTAATATTGAGCAGAGGAAGAATGAAATGTGCTAGATCGGTATATAGTGCCTAACTGGGACTGAATTCTTGCATATATGGATGTTTTTCATCAGTTCAAATACTTTAGTATCATCTGTAAGCATTTGTAGACATTGAGTCTCTTATAGGCAGTGAGCCTCTTGTGAGTAGTGTGCTCGGGCAGTGAGCCCTAATTGGCAAGTGCCATTTTGTACTCTTTTATTCTTTTAACAAAGAATACAATTTTGGGTTAGTCACCCCATGGTTTTTCACTTAATAGGATTTCCATGTAAAAATCATTGTGTTGTGTGTGATAATTTCTCTTCTGTTCTTATGGTTTCTTATGCTTCGTGTTTTGATATTTGACATAAGAAAAGAAAGTAAAAGTAAGGAAATTTTGAGATAACTGATTCACACCCCCTCTCACTTATCTTCCTTGTTTCCAACAATTGGTATTAGAGATAAGTTCCTCAGAAAAAGCCTAACAGCTTGAGGAGGATCTGGGAATCTCAATGGATTCTTATGGTATGCAAGAATAACTTCAATCTACCGTAGATGATCTTCAACAATCCCAGTTTGAAGTCAATAACTTGAGAGAACAACTTAAGGAGGCTCATGATTTCATCAATGAGCTAAAAGAAAAACTCAGTAATTCTGTGAAAAAGAGAAAGGATCTACTTTAGAAATTAGCAAATCATAATGAAGTCAATAATATTGATGAGGATCTGAATGAGAAAACTATGCTATGTAAGAAGTTGTCAAAAGAAGTCATTATGATAAGACATGGAATGGAATTAGGGGTTATGAAATTCACCCAAGAAATTGAAGAGAAGAGAAAGACTGAAGATAACCTAAAACAATCCCTCAAGGAGAAAATAAAGGACTACCACAAAATAGACAGAATAATTAGGCATCTTGAATCTAATCTTGAAGAAGCTAGATACAATGAAGAACAACTTGAGAGCCAAATTGACACTCTTAAACAAGATCTTCAATTTGCAAACGAATACAAAGAAAAATTCAAGATAAGCTCAACACAACTTGAAGTTCTTCTTGAAAGTCAAAAGAGGGTAGATGATAATCATGGCTTGGGATATGACAAAGGTGAAAGCTCTAGATCTGGTCAAAACAACTTTTGACTAGGAAGTCAAAGAAACAGGCCTAGAAGACTTCCGATAAGGCAACCAAATGCCCAAAGATAGCCATCTTTCAATGGAAACTGCTTCAATTGCAACAAATTCAGTCATAAAGCAACTCAGTGCAGGAATAGAATGAATTAGAATAATTCATCCTTCCCTGGTCAATGTTTCAATTGCAAAAGGTATGGTCACAAATCTCATGAATGCAAAAATATCCAAATGAACAATTCTTTCAATGGTAGATGCTTTGTATGCAATAGAAAGGGGCATATGGCTAATGAGTGTAGATTAAGAGGATACCATTCAAATAAGCAAAGAAATGTTGTGTTCTACAATTGCAATGGAACCGGTCATATAGCCAGATTCTATAAGAGCAGAAATCATAATGGAAAAGGTTCGATGGAACATGATCAAAAACAAGAAAAAGGTAAAGGTAAAGTGAATACATATGAGATTTAGAAGGAGATGAACAAGATTTGGATAAAGAAGAATGTGATGAACATTGGTGATGGGTCCACACCAGAATCTAGTGCTGGCAATCCTTCCAAAAATTAAAAGGTGAGCTTTGGCTCAGGGGGAGTAGCAAAAGAAGATAAAAATTCCCCCAGCCAGGTTGTAAGTGTTTGAATTTGGTATATTGAGTAAACATCTGATGTTGCGGATTAAAGGGTTCTTAGAGAATCCTCCAAAGAGCTTTCAGTCAGAATGTGAGAGGTTTGCATGAAGATTCAAAAGGTTTATGACCACTTAAGTAGATCCAGTTCTAGCAACCATCTAGTGTTAACAAAGCAATACAAATTAATTCGATATGATCTGAAAATACAATATTCTGATTTGCAGATCCAAAGGCAAGTTTATAAGATAGATATGTGTTATCAACTCACTAAGATACTAGGTTGAAGATCCACAAGATGATTCATGAAAAGATCGCTTGAGAAATAGGGTAACTGGATGACTTAAATGGCTATGCATTTATTACAATGACAAATTAGGTTTTGCGGAAGGATAAAAGGGTCTTCATTCATCATTTATCATACTTTGCTTTCAAAAATGAAGAATAAAGAAGAGCTCTGAGAAGAGATCCTGGAGAACATTCAAGAAGAAACCAAAGATCAAAATCAATCAAAAGTTTCACTTTGATAGTTGCAATAAACTATAAGGTGCATAAAGGTATTTCTTTTCTACGAAATCTCTTCAAAATTCATCAATTAGAATGGCTACTCTAATGGTTGTTAATATCTCTGAAAGGCCGAGACCAAAACTCAAGAAACACCCTTACAAGTCACTAGAAGTTGATCCCTTGGGTGCGTTTTCCAGTATTCCATATGGTGTCCTGCATGTAGAATATATTAGGGTTTATATTCATGCAAACATCAAAGATTTTGGAGACTCAAAATTGATTGACATCTATCAAAAATAAGTTAATAGATGAGAATTTTGACCTCAGACCTAAATTCAAGACCCTAAAGGATAAGCACTTTGAACATTGCATACATTTTCCATCTTTTACAGAAGATGAATGGGTCCGGTATGTTCTGAGTAGGATGCAGGATAATTTTATGTGGCTAATGAGCCCATTCAAGATAACCAAAGATGCCATTAAGGCTATGACCGGACTGCATTCAATTGGTGGGTTGCCCGCACTCAAATCTGTAAAGAACCAAACGGTAACTGATGCCACCAAATCAAAATATGACAAGAGAGAAATGACTATAGATGACATCATAGATCTAGATGTCAAGTTTACATCAATGATAATTGGTTACAAAATCTACCACCAAAGTAAGGAAAATTATGTGTCTGGTACAACAATCTATGCTACATATCAGATGCTGAAGGAAAATGCAAATTATAATCTATGTGAGCTTCTATTGAATCAACTGATGGAAAATTTATAGAAGATCAAGAAAGATAAGGAAAACTCTTTCAAATATGGCAGTCTAATATTGTATCTATTTTTCTACTATATGAATGAGCTACCTGGATCAAAGGGTTGGGTCTAGCAAAATGATAAACCTATTACAATTTAAATCAAAGATTACATGTATGGACTTGGTGATGCTCAAGCCCAAAACACAACGCTCTAGGGTTACATAAAGAGTTCCCAAAGCATGGTGCATGCCAAAGAAAGAATACCAAAGTTAATAGTTGAGAAATACAAAGACACAGTTTGCTTCATGGTTGATACAGATCAATGCCTAATGGAGGCAGTTGAGCCAAGAACTATCTGGATAATGCCCATGGGATATGAGGTCGATGAAAAGATATTGGAGGTACATGTTCAACACTTGTTGAGCCAACCTAGAGACAATGAAGCAGAAAGGTTTGGCACCTTTGATGAGCTAAACATAAAAATACATATTGAATTAAGGGAGCCTGAGACAAAGAGAAAAATAAGAAAGGAAGTTGAAGAACTTGCCAAAAGGTTTGGTATATCAAAGGAGGCAGTAGATGCCAATAGAGAGAAAATAAAGAAGATAGAAAAAGAAAGACAAGAAGCAAAGAAAGAAAGTCTTCCAGTGGAAGCCTCCTCTCGGACAAAATCTTCTAAGAATTCTACTCTCGTCACTCCTAAAAGATCAAGGACTACCAAACCGGAAGTCAAGCTATCCGGCGAAGGAGAAAAGAGAATGAAGACCAAGGCCACAAGAACATATGTGAGCCAAAAGGATGAAGAGACAGAATCAAATGAGGAAATCAAGAAAATGAAGAAGAAAAAAATTTTTAGGAAGTCCTCTGGTAGTAGAAATGGGGAAGAGAAAACAAAGGAATTTGTTGAGAAACCCACTCTCTCAATTGAAGACATCATCAAAGCAATCACTGTGGATGGAAACTTGCAGCCGGTGAAAGAATTTTATGATGAATACAATGATGCAGACAAGAGAATACTTGAGGAAGCAACTATTAGGTATTTGAATATTTATAACAAAGCATTCATTGAAATAATTTCATTAATTCCTAAGAGCCTAGAAGAAGTATTGGAGCCAAGAAAAGAGAATGCAAAGGGAAAAGACTTGGAGATCCGGGAGCAGATAGTGATACAACTATGTTCTTCTATCACTGCAAAACAAATGGACATGGTTTTCAAGGATTATAAAGATGATTTCTGGAGAAAGTCCCAAATGAATAAACTCATACTTAGATAAACTGACCAAATAGCTAATGAAATAAAAGAAATTCTTCAAAAAGCCCTCAACACATTTAATATTCCCATTGTAGAGGAAGTAGATGAAGAGCCTTCTACCATGAATGTTGAAGGATTAAAAGACATCAATGAAGAATTCTCTAATAAGGATGTCGAAGCATTAAAGAAAATTGATGAAGAGCCATTTGAGGCATTAGACTCTTCAGTTCTAGAAGAAGAAGTTCACAAGGAAAAGGAAACACTGACAGAAGACACTGGTAATGTCACTCCTTTGGATCCCACTATTGCCAAGACAAATCTTTCGACCACTGGAGAAGTAGAGGAAGAAAGAAAAGAAGAGGAGGATCAAGAGAAAGAAGATAAGGCAAAAGAGAAAGAAGAACAAGCAGAAAAGGATGGTGATTAAACATCCAAACCAGCTAGTTCGGACACCTCTAAAGGGAAGAAGTCTTAATCACTAGCAAGAGACACTGTAGAGACAATGCAGAATTTCTTGGACAAAGAAATAATGGAGCTAGATGAACCTGAGTTGATTCAATGGCCACTGAATCTAGACTCTCTCTCTCTAGTTCAGATAATGAAGAAAGCATCTTTTGCTCAAGCCAAAGAAAAAGAAAAAATTCTAATATCTCATATGGAGAATAGTGAACTACTGAATATTGCATCTGGAGTACTAGAGAAGATCATGCCCACATATAAGAAGGATGCATCTAGATCTCCATCTGGTAATTTGAAAAACTTGGTTAATTCTATCAATACACACTTTGAATCTTTAGAAAAATCAGTAGAAACTAAGGTCTGGATAGAGTTCTTTGGAAAATGATTCAGTGAGGTACAAGGACTAATTGACAATGATAGAAAAACCCTAGGCATTGGCATAAAGAGATTTGAAAATACTCTTAAGGATGGAGGAGATATATATAAATTTTATTTATCTTGGCCTAGATTTGCAGAGGACATTGAGAAGAAGATAAAAGAACAAGAGGAAAAATTGATAAACTTACCTCAGAAGTTTGATCCTCCTACTATCTCTCTGGTAAACCAAGAATGTCAAGAAATTGTTATCATAAATATAATAAAGAAACTGGTTAAGGAGAAGAGGCATATGATGGATAAAATGGGTGAACTTAGGGGAATAATCCTCCCTAAGTTAGAAGTATTGCATGATGCTTTAACATATGCTCTAAGTACAACCTGGA
Source organism: Cunninghamia lanceolata (assembly GCA_027924645.1). Lineage (NCBI taxonomy): Eukaryota > Viridiplantae > Streptophyta > Pinopsida > Cupressales > Cupressaceae > Cunninghamia > Cunninghamia lanceolata. The sequence continues at coordinate 7,690,420 of BSBN01001332.1, forward strand.
CTAGTGATCCAACATAGTTGAAGAGGACAGAAGCATATATGTTTTTGTTAAGTGGACACATCTCCATTTTGGATAGAATGAAGAGGAGTTGGGCCACAGAGATTGTACAGTTGAAGACAACCTTTGCAGATATACTTAAGTATATGTAAGTATAACATATGAATTGTATGTACATATGCAACCATGTATATAATAGTTTATGCATAATTTTAGTATGTGGATCCCACCCTTTTCCATTGATGTCAAAGAGGGAGTGAAGAGTAGTGAAAATGAGGAATCCAACAAAGGGGAGCACTGGTAAAATAGTGTAAAGAAACAGAGCACAAGCAAAATGGGAGTTACTGTGACACTTAGTCATTTTTCACTAAGTGTTGCCATCAATGCCAAAGGGGGAGATTGTTGGCAAGAGACACTATTTGGCTTCATAAGTGTTGTCATTGATGGAAACAAAGTCTATCCCACACATTTGTAGTACATAATATGCCTATACCAAAAGTCAGATTGAAGATTGTCTTGGTCTGGTAGACAAGAATAGAGTATGTAACTTGATCTTACAATCAGGTCCAGATCTCTCAAATGGTGTAACTCAGTGAGTTGCAGATTTGGACAAGTAAAGAGGGGCATTATAACTATTGTATTCTAGAGATTTAGAATCTAGAGAAAAATCATGCAAAAGATATGAGCATCTAAGTGCTGGGCTCCAGTCAGACAGAGCATACAAAGGAAGAATTGACCGACAGAGTATCAAACTTCAATCTGGATGTGTAAAAGGTGTTGATCAAGTAATTTGTGACATTGTACATTATTGGATGACATGATTAATGTTTTCTATGACTAAGTTTTAGATGTGTATCATTAATCAAGTATGGATTCAGCCGACAGAATAGTAACTTGCAAATATCCTAAGTGTTCTTGTTGTCAACTAGGAAATTGTTGGAGATCCTTGAAGCAAATATATATACCCGTCCGATTTGAGCTTGTGAGTGCATTTTTTTAGATTGGAAATGAAAAGGAGCCAATAAAAGTAGAAAGAAGTGTGAAGACAGAGACCTGAACCCAGAATATGACAAAAGAGTAATATTGAGTAGAGAAAGAATGAAATGTGCTAGATCGATATATAGTGCCTAACTAGAACTGAATTCTTGCTTGTATGGATACTGTTCATCAGTTTAAATACTTTAGTATCATTTGTAAGCATTTTTAGATAATGAGTGAGTATCTTGTAGGAAGTGAGAACCTTGTGAGCAGTGTGCTCAGGCAGTGAGCCCTAATTGGCAAGTGCGATTTGGTACTCTTTTATTCTTTTAACAAAGAATACAATCTTGGGTTAGGCACCCCGTGGTTTTTCCCTTAATAGGGTTTCCATGTAAAAATCCTTGTGTTGTCTGTGATAATTTCTCTTCTATTCTTATGGTTGCTTATGCTTCATGTTTTGATATTTGAGATAAGAAAAGAAAGTAAAAGTAAGGAAATTTTGAGATAAATGATTCACCCCCCTTCTTAGTTATCTGCCTTGTTTCCAATAGAAAGTACAATGATCATCAGTGTCAGAAGGAGATCAGGATTCCACAAAGAAAACACTATATTCAACTTGGGTGATAATGCTAGTGTCCTTGAGTATTCCACATCTTGAACTTTAAAAAATGGCTAGTTATTAATCCCTGCCTACTACCTTATTCTACAAGCATTTGTCATAATTCATCAATTTGCTTACTATTTTGCATAATTAGGTTTTTAAGGGTATTTGGCCATTAAATTAAAAAATCAATTGACAATATTTGAATTTCTACATCATTCCAAGTGATAGCCTAACCTATAGGTGAATCCTCTTGCAAAAGTGTGATTCAACTTAGCTTATATGTCCTTGAATTTTTGTAGTGAAAGGAGGATTTAATCCTTGTATTCATTGTCCCCCTTTTTCCTATAAAATAATGCCTTAGGGACCACATTCAACATTCCTTCTGTAGATGAGTTTTCCACTAAACTTACAAGGGATTAGGATAAGTTCATTCAAATAGGTACTATAAAACCTTCTAAGTCTCATGCCTTACCCACAAATTAGGCCACTAAATATCAGAAAGGGTTGGGAACCATAATAAGAAACAAAAAACTAAGGAGAGAAGAAACAAGATCAGAAACTGGTTGTCTCTAATGTAGCTAATGAGTCCTCTTCTTCCAAAGGTGACAAGTCTAAGAAGGAGAGTGTAAAGTGTGCCTTTTACAAGAAATCTAGTCATGATAAGCATAAATGCCTAAACAAGAAAATAGATCATCTCACTCATCTTCTTGAAAAGAACAACAACAAAGTGTTAGATTCAGCTAAGAAAGATTCATTTGGATAATCTTGAAAAAACACATCAACTAGTAAAAGGAAGGGAAAGGAAAATTCCCTTATTGTAGTAGCTTCACAACCTAACATTTGTGTAATTTACTTAGGTGCTTCTCACCACATGGCAAATTCATAGGAAATTTTCTCATCCTTGGATTCATGTTCTGTGCCTGATATTATTAAGGGTATTGATACACTAGAAGAGGTTCTCAGGAGAGGGTTTATTGATGTTGGTGATGGAACATTTCATGATGTTAGACTATGTGAGCTTTCTTTGTCAACTAATATCCTATTTTTCTACTCTAGATCACCGATAAAAGTTTTGGTAAGCTAGTTGAATTCACACCAAATACAATTGTCAGTAGTGAAATGCAAAATGGGTCTATAGTTTCCATAGGGAAAGTTGATCATTAGTCTAAACTTTATCACTTTTCTCACTTTGTTTTTTATTGTCCTTCACTTTGTTTTCTCACACACTTAGATGAGGTAAGCCATTTGTGGCATCAATAGTTTGGTCACTTGAATAACCACTACATGCAACAACTCAATCATTATGACATGGTTATAGGGTTTCCTTTTCTTTGATTTATTTATGTAACTTGCCAAGGGTGCATTATTGGTAAGCATATTGAGGAGAAATACAACAAAAGCAAAGCATGGAGGGCCACACAACATTTGGAGTTAATATATAGTGACTTGGCAAGTCCATTTCCACATCTATCTTTTAGCATGGCTAGATATGTCTTGACTTTTATTGACAATATTTCCTAAGACATGGGTATATTATCTCAAATAAAAGTTTGAGGTCTTCGAGTCTTTTCAAAACTTCAAAGCTTTTGTAGAGAAACAATTAGGGAAGGACATCAAGATTATGTGTATAGATAATGGGGGAATATGTCAACCACAAGTTTGAGCAATTTTGTGCCTATGAGAGCATTGATCTTCAACATGCATAGTTCCCTATAGTCCATAGTAGAATGGAATTGTATAATGAAAGAATACATCCTTGAAATATATGGCCAACTATATGATTCACTCCAGGTCAATGCAACCTCGATATTGGGAGAAGGCCATCAACTATGTGTGTTACATCTATAACTAAGTTCCCCATCGAGATGTGAATGGGTAACTCCTTTTCAACCAAGTGGACTAGTTAGAAATCCATAATAAATCTCTTTTGAGTGTTTGGTTCCCCTACATGGGCCCACATTCCAATAGAAAAATGCAAGGATATGGATCTATAGGGAAAGCCTTGCAAATCCACCACTCATGAGTTATCCATTGAGAGAAGTTTTTTGTTTTGAGAAGGATGCTTTTAGTTCTTCTCCTACGACTTCTCGATATACTATCACTTTGGAGACACTATGACATGATGATAGTTCTTTTGTTGATCTTAATCCTCCTGATCTTTTTGAGTCTTCTTCCTCTAGTTAGATGGTGATGATGATGATGAGGATTCATCATCCTCCTCTCCTAGTGATCATTCATAGTGTGATGATGCTCCTACAAATTCTCCTAATTATTCTACTATTGGGCCTCTTTAGAATCATCAAACATTAGAGTCAGTAGGTGATTGGGTTGGTGATCCTTTAGATGTAAGAAAAAAAGATCATAATCTTATCAAGATCTACATCTCTTCATTTCTTCAACTCTCAATCCATTGTCCTATCAGGAAGGTTCTAGTGTCTCCAAGTGGGAAACTTCTATGTAGGAAGAGTTTAGTTCCTTGGATAGGAAACATACTTGGGATTTAATCCCCCTTCCTAAGGGAAGAAAACTTATTTGATGCATGTGGATCTATTTGATAATTTTTTTTTGTAAACGAATGTTGGAAACAAAGAAGATAACTGAGAGGGGGGGTGAATCACTTATCTCAAATATCTTAACTTTCTTTTCTCCTTTAACAATTAGTGCAACATCAAAACATATAAGCATATATAATCATGAGAGTAGAAATAAAATCAACACACATAACACAAGGATTTTTACGTGGAAAACCTTGTTAAGGGAAAAACCACGGGGTGACTAACCCAAGATTGTGTTCTCTGTTAAAAGAATAATAAGTACAAAATGGCATTTGTCAATTAAGGCTCACTGCCCAAGCACACTACTCACAAGAGGCACACTGCCTACAAGAGACTCACTGTCTAAAATTTTTATAGAAGGTAACTACATGTTTGAACTGATGAGAGGCATCCACAAATGTTGAAGTTTAGTTCTAGTCAATATACTGATCTAATGCACTTCATTCTTCCTCTGCTCTAGTGTTGCTGCTCTGTCACATACCAGACTTGTATTGTTGCTTCCACACTTATCTCTGCCTTTCTTTGCACCTTATTTCATCACATCTACACCACCACATACCTTCATACCGAAATCCATTTGGTATATATATCCGCACCAAGGATTTCAACAACTTTCTAGTCGGCAACTAGAATACTCAAGATATTTACAAAATACTGATCTATCAGCTGAATCCAAGCTTGATATGTGATGCATATCAAAATCATAGACATTGAAGTCATCAATCATGTGAACCAATATTGTATGATCCCTCAGATAGATTGATCACCATCAATTTCTCATCCGGATTGAATTTTGATACTCTGCCGGTCAGTTCTTCCTCAGTCTACTCTACCTATCAGGAACCCAACACTCGGATGCTCATATATTTTCCATATTTTATCATCGAAGGCACAATCTTTGGAATATAGTAGTCATGGTACTCCTCTTGACTTGTTCAAGTCCACAACTTGCTGAGTTACACCATCTGAGAGATCTAGACCTGATTGTCAAACCTTGTTGCATTCTTTGTTCTTGTTCAGCGGACCAAAACAATATTCAATCTGACTTTTGGTATAGGCATACTATGTGCTACAGATGTGTGGGATAAACTTTGTTGCCATCAATGACAACAATAATGAAGCCACACAGTGTCTTTTGCCAACAATCTCCCTTTTTGGCATTGATGGCAACACTTGGTGAAAAATGACTAAGTGTTGCAGCAAACTCTCCCTTGGCTGATGCTCTGTCTTATGTACTATTTTATCAGAGCTCCCCCTTAGTTGGATTCCACAGTTTTCACTACTCCTCACTCCCCCTTTGACATCAATGGAAAAGGGTAGAATTTGTACACTAAAATTTGCAAAAATTAATCTATACATAGCCGCATAAGTATATATACATGTTATACATACATATACTTAAGTATATCTGCAAAAGTGGTCTTCAACTATACAAATTTTGTTGCCCATCTCTACTTTATCCTGTCCAAAATGGAGATGTGACCACTCAACAAAAATGCATATGCTTCTACCCTTCTTAAGTCTACTGGATCACTGGTCTGAGCTATGGTCTGGGCATCAGTTAAGGCCTCACGCATTGCCTCTAACTTAGGGATAATTATCCCTCTAAGTTCACTCATATTGCTTATTATATTCTTCTTCTACTTGTCTAGCCTCTTAATTTCATTTATAATGGCAATAGCCTAGCATTCTTGATTCATTATGGATGTGGTGATGGGATCAAAATTCTGAGATAAACTTAACAGTTTACCTTCGTATTCTTTCACTTTTTTTCAATATGCTTTGTCACTTTAGACCAAGATAGACAAAATTTGTACATGTCCCCACCATCTTTAAGAGCATTTTCTATGCTCTTTATCCCAATATCTAGGGTCCTCCTATCATTATTAATGAGTCCCTATACTTCAGTGAACCTTTTTCCCAAAAACTCTTTCTGGACCTTTTCTTCTGCTGATTTCTCTAAAGAATCAAAAAGAGTATTGACAGAGTTTACCAGAGATTTCAAATTACCAGATGGAGAGGCTGAAGGATCCTTTTGAAAGGATGGCATGATCTTTTCCAGCATACCAAATGCAATCTCTAATATCTCTCAGTCTTCCATGTGAGACTTCAAAAGATTTATTTTGCCTTGGCTTGAGCAAAAGATGCTATCTTCATTGTCTAGACCAGAGAGAGGGAATCAAAATTTAGTGGTCCTTGGAATAGTTTCGGTTCATCTATCTCCATTAGCTCTTTGTTCAAGAAATTCTTCACTACCTCTATAGTGTCTCTTGCCAAAGACTGAGTCTTTTTTCTTTTGGAATCTCTGAACTATCATCAGAGTTCTTCTCTATTTGTTCTTCTTCTCTTCCCTTTACCTTCTCTACTTGACTCACTTTCTCCCCTTTTCTTCCTTCTCCTTCAATTCCTGAGTCTGGAATGTTTGTAGTGGGATCTAGAGGAGAGATGTTAACTTCTTCATGAACTTCCTCTTCCAAAACAGAGGAATCTAAGTCCTTAGACTTCTCCTCATCTGTCTCTTGTAACCCTTCTACATTTTTGTCAGTACATTCTTCCTTTGATGCATTTAATCCTTTGACATCCATGGTAGAAGGTTCTTCACCTATTTGCTCTAGGAAGATTGAATCTTTTGAAGGCATTCCAGAGGATGTCTTTTGTTTCTCTTGCTACCTGATCAGTTTCTCCAAGCATAAGTTTGTTCATTCTTGCTTTGTTCCAGAATTCATCCTTACAGTCCTTAAAGATCATGTTCATTTTCTTTGGAGTAATGGAAGGATAGAGCTGAATTGTAATCTGTTCTTGGATCTCTAAGTCCTTTTCCTTGGCATTCTCTTTTCTAAGTTTAAGTACCTTCTCTAGACTCATGGGAATTAAAGAAATGATTTCAATGAATGCTTTATTATAAATATTTAGGTATCTGACTGTAGCATCTTCCAAGATCTTGTTGTCAGTATCACTATATTCATCATAGAATTCTATGACTAGTTGTAGGTTCCCATCCACTATGACTACCTTGATGATATCATCAATAGAAAGAGTGGTCTTTTCAACAAATTCTTCTACCTTTTCTTCTTTATTTTTACCAGCAGAGGATTCTCTAGATGTTTTCTTCTTCTTCATTTTCTTAACTTCCTCATCAAACTTCATTTCTTCATCATCCTTTTGACTTATGTAAGACCTTGTAGCTTTTGTTTTCATTCTCTTTTCTCCCTTTCTGGATGTCTTGGCTTCCGGTTTGGTGGCTCTTGAGCTCTTAGGGTGGTAGGTGCAAAACTCTTGGAGGATCTAGTCTGAGAGGAGGCTTGTACCAGAACACTCCCTTTTTCTACTTCTTGTTTCTCTTTCTTAGCTCTTTCTATTTTCTCTCTGTTTACATCAACTACCTCTTTTGATATGCCATATCTTTTGGCAATTTCCTCTACTTCCCTTCTAACTTTTCTTTTTATCTCTAGTTGTCTCAGTTCAACATGTATCTTTACACTTAATTCTTCAAAGGTTCCAAATCTTTCTACCTCAGGGTCCTTAGGCTAACTCAACAAGTGTTGAATATGCAGCTCCAAGATTTTCTCATCAACCCCATATCCCATTGGCATAATCCAAATTGTTCTAAGCTCAATTGGCTCCATTAGGCATTAATCAGTGTCTACCATAAAACACATTGTATCCTTGTATTTTTCAACTATGGATCAAGGAATTCTTTCTCTAGCCTGCATCATTAGAAGTTTTTAAAGTAGCCCCAGAGTGCCATGCTTTGTGCCTTAGCATCAACAAGTCCATATATAGTCTCTAATATGTATGGCAACCAGTCTGTCATTCTGCCATACCCAACCACTTGATCCAGGCAGCTCATTCATATAGTAAAAGAATAGACATAGTATTAGATAGCTGTATTTGAAGGAATTCTTCTTATCCTTTTTGATCTGTTGTAGGTTTTCTAATAGTTGATTCAGGAGAAGGTTGCATAGATCATAATCTGCATTTTCCCGTAGCATCTGATATGTTGTATATAATGCAGTTCCAGACACAGAGTTTTCCCTACTAGAATGATAGATCTTCTATCCAATTATCATTGAAGTAAACTTGACATCCAGATCCGTGATGTCATCAATTGTCATTGCTCTTTTGTCAAACTTAGATTCGGCAGCTTCACTTACTGTCTGGTTCTTAACAAATTTGAGTGCAGGTAATCCACCGGAAGAGTGTAGTCCAGTTACTGCCCTAATAGCATCTTTTTCTATCTTGAAGGGCTCCATTAACCACATGAAATTGTCATGTATTCTACTAAGAACATACTTGACCCATTCATCTTCTACAAAGTATGGAAAGTGGATGCAATGTCCAAAGTGCTTATCCCAAAGGGCCTTGTATTGGGGTTTGAGTTCAAAAATTTCATCTATCAACTATTTATGATAGATGTCCATCAACTTAGATTTTCTAAATTCCTCAATATTTGCATGGATATAAACCCTAACATCTTCTACGTGCAGTACCCCATGCAGAATGCTAGAAAAGTTGCCTAATGGATCAACTTCTAGGGATTTATAGGGGTGTTTCTTGAATTTTGGGTGCGGCCTATTAGAGATCTTAACAACCATTGGAGTAGACATTTTTGCACAAGATTCAAAGAGAGATATTCAAAATGGACGTACCTTTTTACGCTTCAAGGTTCAGGAAAAAGAGCTAGAACAAATCACTGGTTGAATTGGATTCTGTGGTTGATCTTTGAAAAAGTTGTAAAAACTTGATGCAGAGCTCTTCTTTTCTTATTCTTGAATGCAAATGTGCAAATGATGAGTAAAAGAACACTTTTATCTCTGAGCAAACCCTAATTTCCTTTTGTAATAAATGCACAACTTAAGTCATCCAGTTGCCTTGTTTTGAGAGAGATCTTTCTGAATCACTGAGATGCACTTAGAATCATTTTAGTGATAATTGAAAATGTATCTTCTTTACTCCAATCATGCCATGAATCCGTAGATCAAGATATCTCAACTTTGAATAATACTAAATTTGTTTATGAAAATCCTGCTTTTACCAGATGGCTGTCAGACCGGATCAATCTTGGATGATTAAACTCTTGTAAAACTCCATGTAGATCATTCATATTTTTACCGAGGGTTATATAGATAGTTTTCTGAGAACCCTTTAATCTACAACATTTCATGTGCCAAATTTAGGAACCAATTGACTGGCTAGGGGATTTTATTTTCTTTTGTGACTCCCCCTGAGACAGAGCTCATATGTTTAGTTTTTGGAAGGAATATCAACACCAGATTCTAGTGTGGATCCATCACCAACATTTTCTATACTCTTCTTTACCCAAATCTTGCTCATCTCCCTTTGAACTTCATCCACATTCACTTTGCCTTTTCCTTTATCTTGATTTTGATTATGATGCACCAGACCCTTTTTATCCTGATTCTTACTTCTGTAGAATTTGGCAATATGACCAGATCTATTGCAATTGTAGAAAACAACATTTCTTTGCATATTTGACTGATATCCTCTTGATGTACATTAATTAGTCATATGTCCCTTCTATTGCATTCAAAGCATCTACCATTGAATGAATTGTTTATTTGCATATTTCTGCATTCATGATATTTGCGACCATACCTTTTGCAATTGAAACATTGTCCAGAGAAGGATGGATTAGTCTGATTCATTCTTCTTTTGCACTGAGTCACTTTATGACCGAAGTTGTTGCAATTGTAGCAGTATCCATTGAAGGATGGATATCTTTGAGCATTTGGTTGCCTTACCGGAGGTCTTCTAGGCTCGTTTCTTTGATTTTTTGAACCAAAATTCTTCTGATTGGATATAGATCTTTCACCTTTCTCATATCCCAAGCCACGCTTGTGATCTACCCTCTTTTGGCTTTCAAGAAGAACTTCAAGTTGAGCTGAGCTTATATTGAATTTCTCTTTCTATTCATTTGTTGTATGAAGATCTTGTTTAAGAGTGTCTATATAATTCTCAAGTTGTTCTTCATTATCTTTAGCTTCTTCAAGATCAAATTCAAGATGCTTGATTATTCTATCCATTTTGTGGCAGTCCTCTATCTTCTCCTTGAGATATTGTTTTAGATTATCTTCAATTTTCCTTTTCTCTTCAATTTCTTGGGTGAATCTCATAACCCCTGATTCCATTTCATGTCTTACCATAATGACCTCTTTTGATAGATTCTCATATAGCTTGTTTTTTTTCATTTAGATCTTCATTAGTATCATTGGCTTCACTCTGACTTGCTAATTTTTGAAGTAGTTCCTTTCTCTTTTTCACAGAGATACTTAATTTTCCTTTTAGCTCATTTATGAAATCATTAGCTTGTTTAAGTCTTTCTCTCAAGTTATTGACTTCAGAGTAAGATTGCTCAAGATCATCTAGGGTAGATTGAAGTTGTTCCTTCATACCATACATTTCTATTAAGATTCCCAGATCTTCCTCAAGTTGTTAGGCTCTATTTAGAGGAACTTAGCTCTGATACCAATTGTTGGAAACAAGGTAGATAACTAAGAGGGGGGGTGAATTAGTTATCTCAAATATCTTAACTTTCTTTTCTCCTTTAATAATTAATGTAGCATCAAAACATATAAACATATATAATCATGAGAGCAGAAATAAAATCAACACACATAACACAAAGATTTTTACGTGGAAAACCCTGTTAAGGGAAAAACCATGGGGTGACCAACCCAAGATTGTACTCTTTGTTAAAAGAATAAGAAGTACAAAATGATACTTGCTAATTAGGGCTCATTGCCAGAGCACACTGCTCACAAGAGGCACACTGCCTACAAGAGACTCATTGTCTACAAAGTTTATAGAAGGTAACCAGGTGTTTGAACTGATGAGAGGCATCCACAAATACTGAAGTGTAGTTTTAGTTAGGCTCAATATACTGATCTAATGCACTTCATTCTTCCTCTACTCTAGTGTTGCTACTCTATCACATACCAGACTTGTATTGTTGCTTCCACACTTATCTCTGCCTTTCTTTGCACCTTATTTCATCACACCTACACCACCACACTCCTTCATACCAAAATTCATATGGTATATATATCTACACCAATGATTTCAACAACTTTCTAGTCGGTAACCGGAATACTCAGGATATTTACAAAATACTTATTTATCAGCTGAATCCATGCTTGATATGTGATGCGTATCAAAATTATAGACATTGAAGTCATCAATCATGTTGGCCAATATTGTATGATCCCTCAAATATCTTGATCACCATCAATTTCTCATCTGAATTGAAGTCTTATACTCTGCCGATTAGGAACCCAACACTCAGATGCTCATATCTTTTCCATGTTTTATCACTGGAGGCTCAATCTCTGGAATATAGTAGTCATGGTACTCCTCTTGACTTTTCCAAGTCTACAACTTGTTGAGTTACACTATCTGAGAGATCCAAACCTAATTTTCAGACCTTGCTGCATGCTCTATTCTTGTTCATCAGACCAAAACAATCTTCAATCTGATATCCGGTATAGGCATACTATGTGCTACAGATATGTGGGATAGACTTTGTTGCCCTTAATGACAACAATCATGAAGCCACACAGTGTCTCTTGCCAACAATGGGTTGGTCAATAATCATAAGGCTCACTTGGTCACTAAAGGATTCTCCCAAGTTCTTGGGATTGATGACTCTCAGAATTTTGTGCCACCTACTAGAATGAACTCCATTTGACTTGTCCTTGCTATTGTCATAACCCATCATTGGGAAGGTCATCAAATGGATGTCAAGAGTGTTTTTATTCATGGTAACCTTTAGGAGGAGATATACATGGAGCAACCATAGGGGTTTGTACAAGATCCTCAAATCAGCCCCTCAAGCCTGGTATTTCAAGATGGACTCCTTCCTTCTATCAATTGGGTTTACTCAGTGCCATTTTGATCCAATATTAATACTCTGCAATAGGATGATACTCTCACCTTTCTTGTTCTCTATGTTCATGACTTGTTACTAATAGGGAGTTACTCATCCACCATCAAGGTAGTGAAAACTACACTTCGTGATCATTTCTTGATGTTAGACATGGGTATTCTACACTACTTCTTAGGGATTGAGATCACTCAGTGTTTATCTGTTATCTTCATTGCACAACCCAAGTATGCACTTGATATGCTCTCTCAATTTTGCATGGCTAACTATAAGTCTACACTGACTCCATTTCTATCAACGGTCAAACTTGAGGCTTACTATTCTTCACCATCAGTGAATGCTACTTTGTATAACTAATTAGTTGGGATTTTCAAATACTTGGATCACATAAGGATTTATCTATCATATGCTATGGGGTTGGTATCCATGACCCACATGAACAACATTGGAAAGTAGATAAATGGATTCTTTTCTATGTACAAGGAACTCATAGTTATAGGATTTAGTATACAATATGGGAATAGATATTGACATCATGGGACACATAGATATAGGTTGGGAAGGAAATTCTCAGGATCACAAGTGGCTTCCCACTTTTTTCTACTCTAGTTTCATGGTCAAGCAAGAAGTAGACTATAATTTCTCTTTCATCTATAGAGGTTGAGTATTGAGGAGCATTTAAAACTACTACTGAGGCCATTTGGATTAAAAACATTTTCACTAAGTTTGGTATTCCATTCCATAAGCCTATAATCATCTTTTGTGATCAACTTTCATGACAACTAAAGTGAGATACAGATCTCTATTTCGTTTGTTTTTCATACACTTTTATTAAGCTTTCTTAGGTTAATAAAGTGAGTTTAATTAGGTGAGTGGGTAGTTTGAGGTGTCACCATCCTACAAGGGAGTTACATTTACTATGTTTAGACCATTTGGTGGTCTCTCCCTATTGGTTTGTTTTTTTGCCTCCACCATACTCCTTAGTCTATATAAATTGACCACTAAGCTCGTATTTAGTAATCTTTTTTCCAATTTTTTGTGTAGCTTCTTCTTTGAGCCCTTGATGCATTTCTATCATCCTAGCATGCACATAAATCTTAGATAATTGGCTTGTTTTTGTATATGCAATTACAACTTTTGTACTTAGAATCTCTCATAAAAGTTCTTGGATTATACATCTAGATAAGATTTATAACAAAATTTGGCCTCACATTTGTCATCATTTTCTATCAAGATCAAATAGGAAAAGAGTACACTAGTCCATGTGATCCCTAATACTACTTTTTGTATGAATCACCTAGACATAAAGTATGCTAGTCCTAGTGGTTCATATCACTATTTACCTTTATGATTCATCTCAATAGATTATGCTACCTTAAGAATCATACCTAAACTTCTATCTAAACATCTTCCCTCTATGCCTATATAATAATTCCATTCTCTCCTTTATATGTCTAGATGCATATGTCTCCAAGTAGTGTCCTCAAATACATTCTATTTTATCTTATATATTTGTGTACATTCCTTCTCATCCATTTCTACACAGACTTCCTATTCCACTATATATATAGACACCCTTCTTCTAGGTCTATGTAGTATCTTCCATCTTATAGGCATTTCATAATACCTTGTGTGTGTGTGTGTGTGTATTCATTTATTACTATGATGTGCTAATGCTTTGTAAAACATGATTTCATTGACATACTTGTTTTGTAGGATATGGCTTTTTTGATGCATTTTTTTTATAACACAATATTTCTCTAACATATTTATCTTTTGGATTTTGACACGTTGTAACACATCCCTTTTAGAATATATCCTAATTTATGTATTTTAGTTTCAGTACTCTATTTATTGTATGTTAGCAATGCTATATCAATTAGTGAAATAAGCCCTATGTGGGGAAAAAATATATTTAAAAATTTCGTACCTTCTAATTTCTACTCTATGTTGCACTCACTTTAGTGCTTATTTTTGGAGTACCTTTTAGGTTATGATGAACATATTTCCTACATCTTTGCCCTCATCAAATTTTGAAATCTATTCTTGATCCTATTTTGGCTTGGTTTTATTATTTTTATTATCTTGTTGAAGATTGGACTAATATACCATTGTAGATAGTTGTTTAACACTCAAAAAGAGTTAAACACATTTTAATTCACTTTTCTTGTGACTAAAATCCTAATGTCACACTTTCCTTTTCCAACAATTCTTATTTCACCCTTAAAAAGACTCCCATGAGACCAAAAGCCTCTTCATCCTTCTCTTGGAAGACTCATCTTAGCACATTATTTTTATTAAAACTATTCTTTTCTACATTGTCTCTTTTGGAAATCATTATTTTCTATCACTTCTTCCTCTTGGTTCCAGTTCTTCATTGCAACATTGTCTATTGGATTTCATCTAAATATTTTTGTATGTAGCTAGATTCTTTGTTGTTATAAATTCCAATCTTTTAGAATTCTTGGGTTATTAATAATTTTCTCTTACCATCCCTTTCTTGTGAGGATCTTTTCTTCTCTTGATTGGTCATAACCCTCCTACGGGATTTCTCCATTATTGCTCCTCCCTCTTCTTGTTGGAGATAACATGTTTTCTACTTTACTTTCTAAATGAAACCCATTAATGTTTTTCTTCCTCTATTAATGTTTCGGCATTCTTCCATTTTTTCTCCCATTCTATTCTTGGGGACACTAATTATTTATTTATTATATTTTATAACAATTCTCATAATTATTATTCTTCCTTTAATATTACTTTCTATTTTCCTTTAGTTGTTCCTCACTCCATCTCATAGCCAACCATCATACCTTTCTATCTTATTTCAACATTATTTGGTATTTTACTTTTTATTGCAAATTCTAAATTTCTTGAAATCACTATTTCCTTATTTCTCCTTTCACAATACTAGTGATTCCTTCTCCTTACTCCTCCATACACATAGCATTAGAAAATCCTAATTTTGATGTTACTATATTATTGTGCTTGGAATGTTTTCATCTCTTAGTAGTAAGCACATTAGGCTAGACATGCAGGAAAAAAAACTCTATTTAAGTTATTGTTGATGTAAAAAGTCTTAATATGGGTCTTTCCATTTTATAAAGATCTTATATAGTTACCACCCTTTCCCCTTTCCTACACATGGGTTTGGTGTAGTAATCATCTATATGAAATCTTTCTTGTAGATTCGACTGTCTCATCTTATGATTTTGTATTCCTAATCTTTTTTAGGATCATTATATAATATCGTACAATTATTTTGTATAATTTGGAATAATATTTGTTAGATGGAAAAGGAGACTTAGCCTAAAAGGTTAAACTAGGTCATGTTGGAGTATAGGACAACACTGGGGGGGGGGGGGGGGGTTGAATCAGTGTTGTGTAAATTTTTCAACTTTTTGAACCCTTTAACTTACAAGACAAGGAGAGAGGAAGACATCAATGATTTGTTAAACAAATATGCACAAATATGATAATAAAAAGTATGAATCACAACCTTAAGAATAAATCATTAGAACACAAGAACACATGAAGACAGACAAGAACCATTACACCTGATTTGATGAGTGGAAAACCCTCAAGGGGAAGAAAAACCACTCTAAAATGCTTCACTAGCTTAATCAAAAACCTCGCTGATTACAAATAGGTCTCACTGACCATAAAAACCTCACTGGAAACAAAATACAATCTCAAAACAATACACAAAATACAGAGGGTTTCTCTGTTTCAATAGAAACCCTTGAATTTGTATATCTCTTTGTAATCATACTCAATTCAATCTACATATTAGTCTTAATATCTTTGTACAATCAATTCACCTAATTTAGATTATCTCTGCACAATCAATTCATACTGCTCCAGATTATCTCTGTACAATCAATTGCATATTGTCTTCATACATGACACGATTCAAACAGTAAGTTTGTTGTATAATGTCTTCATCCTTGTTTGATTCATTCCTGCAAAAACATGATCTCATACATCTCTCAAATCACATCTAAAATATCATGATTCATATGTATTTTCTTTTCAAAAGAATCTTCACAAATATGTCTTCATCACTATATATTAGTCCACACACTAATTCATCCATCAATGCAACTGCAATATCATTATAAAAAAAAATTGAATGACTTTTCACATTCTTCTTCTTAAACAAAACAATTTTTCTCCATATTTTTTCTCTTCAAAAAAATTATCTCCATTTTTTATTTTCTCTGTATAAATATAAAATCATTCTCCTGTAATAAAATCTTTTCATTTCTTCTTCTCTTCATATTCCTTCATTCAAGAATCATCTTCTTCAAAATTCTTCAATCTGTAAAAATAACCTTTAATAATATTTCTAATCCAACTACTTTCTATGAGAAAAAATAAAACATCTTTCATATTCAAACTTACTGTCCATGAGAATAAAAAATAAAAGGCATAAAAAAACCTTTAAACATAACTCATAAAAAGCATTAAATCTCCCACTAAAAAAATGCCAAAAATTAACCATCAGACTCTTTCTCTTTTATGCCATGAAGGAATCAAAGATAGAAAGAAAAATCTTCTAAAAAAATGCTTTAAAACTTCCAAAACAAACTGCCTTTTCAACATACTAAAAATAGCCTTTATAAAGCCAAAACTACAGTCAACAAAGCTTTTGACATTTCTCTACATGTCAATGTGCATACCCATGATAAAGGAGTCTAAGTTTAAATACTGACCACTGATCATACATTTTGCGCTCATAGTGTATTTAAAACATAGCCCTTGATTTCCTTTTGCCCACCATTTCATGTCTTAATCGGGTCGGTAGATTCCTCTAGGTTAGAGGGGCCGGTTTCCCCATGTACATGACCCCTTCAATGGTAACTTAAGTTACCAGTAACCTTCTATTCTAGGTCAATCTTAAATTAAAACAAAAGTAATGTCCATTCACCTCCTAGCAACTCTTATATAATATTCACATTTTTTGCTTAGGGTTGTAGGTGGAAACCCTTAGGATTTAGAGATTGACAAGCAGACTTACTCCAAAATATTGCCTCCAACTCTAGTTATCTCTTGAATTCCCAAGTCACTTGGATAATCACTTTCAACTACATATGAAACAATACTCTATTCATGCTAAAGTAAGGCAATCACCTTATACACCATAACTTAAACCAAACTTGTCATGACTATGAACATGAACATCTTTTCCTTGCATCAATGTTGTTTCAAAAAATTACACCTAACACACACCTTGACAAGCTTACAGAGAAGACATCAAAAAATGAGTTGTTAACCATAAACATAATGAATTGATCCTTTGAAGCATCTTGATGCTTACTTCTGTATGAATCTTGCACCTTGTTATGTCAACTCTAATTAGCTTGAGCATTCAACCATACTCCAATCAAATATCATAAACCCTTGTTGAAATAAGACATTATGAACTTAATACATGAAGCATGGAGAATATATGAACATCAACGTGAGACCATCCATATGATCATGAACCTTCAAATTGACTCCTATGAAATCTCCTTAAGGTAAGGCACCAACACCTAGACTTGAAGCATCATCATCAAATATGTAACCTTTGTCATACCTCTGAGAAAGCAAGTACTCCTGACTGAACACCAAGTACTCATGACATGATATTGTATGACACATAAAGCACATCTGATTTCACACAACTTATAACATAACAATGAATCATCATGAACATGAAATGAGAACTTTGACTTCTTGATGTAATCTCATTATGAAGAGTATCACTTTACAAGACATAAAGGATAAAACACTATCAACCTGTATCTGCAACATCAAGAAATCATCTCCATCTGAGGAAAACATGAAGCAACTCCACCAAGCATCCTTTTTGACATCAATGACAATTAACCTCCATCATGTTAAACCCTCTTCTACCAACATTGGAACACAAACCAAGCTTGGCTTCTACCCTTGAAGGAGAGACAAACTACATGGGTTTTGTCAATTTCTTGTGCAAAGGAGTGTTAACAAAATTTAACCAACCAAACTAGGGAAAAACTTGAAGCCCTAATTAAGAAAGATCGGTAAATAGAAAATGAACAGAAATAGATATAGGAAATATAATACCATAGCATAGATCAAGGAATAGAGGAGAATCAAGATCTATGTTTAGGAGCAAATAGGTACTAGACTATTGGGTTCCCTAGACCCAAATTAAGGTTTTGCAGGATCATTGGATCTAGGTACCTTTAGTTGTGTATCTTCTTGTCTCCTATCACTTTTTATCTTCATATTCCTCTGGATGTGACATGAACAGAAACAAGAAGGGAAGAGGTTTGGTTCTATATAAGATCTTGCCTAAGTCAAGATTTGTGAATGGTGTTTCCACCTTCATAATAGAAATAATGAGAGATCAAAGAGTGTGTTCCCTAGGAGGGCAGAGGCAAATCTAAAGTATAATGGAATTCTCTAATAAAGCATGAAGGAAAGAAGTCACCATGAGCATGGAAACCATAGTTTTCTTGATGTGGCATCACAACTTGACTCAAGAAGTTGGTGTAACCCAAATAAGTAGAGATATCTTCACAAGACCTAGAAGAGGTTAGTGTAACAACAATAATCCACCATACAGAGCTTTAGACAAGAATAGAGAGCATGCGAGAGAAAGAGAGAGTGCAAGTGTGCCTAGATTGCTTAGATCTTCAAATTAATAAACAAACTTGCTTATATATGCATTCTCACTCGCCAAAAATGAATAAAACCATATGGGACCAACATGTATAAGCCAAGGAGGTGTTCTAAGCTGACATACCTTTAAATTAGGTCTGGGCTAAATGAGGGACTAGGCTACTGGGCGCACTTGTCCTTTAGCCCCAAAAACTTTGAGATAAGTCAAATTAAGTGTGTTTAGGCCAGCCTTAAAATTATCTTTCAAGTCTTGTGCATTATGATTAACAACTAATTGTTTTAGGTCCACTCGAGTGCTAAAGTAGGTGTAAAATGGCAAGGGTACACATTTTACTCCACAAAATTTGGGCCCCACTTTAGTGTGGGTATGATCTTATGTTCATACTTGCACTAATGTACAGAGAGGACATATTTCAATCACTACAAATATAAAAGTCATACAATGTTACCAAAATTGATAGGTGATCAAGCCCCTAAGATTAGGATTCTAGGAGCCTATGATGAATTGCATACACATAAGATACAAGGCATAATTTCTACATACATGAGGCACTTATAAAAGATGAGACAAGACAAGACATACACAAGGCATACACTTGAGAAATCACAAGGTATACACCCAATACACAAACTATACATTCTTGACATGAAGGATACACATAAGGCATAAAGTATACATAGAATACACAGGAAACACACATGAATGCATGCAAAGCACTCAAGGAGAATATATAAGGAATACATAGAGAAAAAATGTGAAACATACATGAGGCATGAAGAATACATAGAGACTAAGAATATGTGAGGAGAATACATGCATCATACAATAACTACAAGAAGCACGTTGTTGGTTTTTCTTCTGAATCAACATTAGGGTTTGCCAGTTCGAATGCACAGGTAGATTCAGCCAACTAAATACAGGAGGTTATGTGAGCTCCTCCCCTTCACTTTTGGTTCTGCCGCACCAAGGGGGTGTCCCTATTTGATAAAAGTATAACCTTGACTAGATTAATGACAAAAGGATTTAACTTGACGGCAACAGGCAGAATACTCTCATGTATGGACCAAGATTTGTGTAACAAATCACAAGGTTGGCAACATTCTTGGACATGATGTCTGGTTGGGTATGAGAGCATGCAGGGATCCTAATCCTACTCCTACAACTAACAGGTGGAAGGATGAAATGGTTTGAAATGGTGTTTGGAGTGATGGAAGAAAGAGATAAAAAGGGTTCAGCCTATTTTATCTTCAGCTATCTGTTCCCGGTTAAATGCTCCAGAAGAATATGCTGACAAAGATTCTTGTGCTCCATGCTACAAGAGTAAATCCAGAAAGAAATTCAAATCAAAGTATAAGAAGGAAAGATCTCCAAAGAAAAAGAAAGGGTTCTTTCGTAAGAAGGACAAGAAGGGAAAAGGTTCAAAATGGAAACCTTCTTGTTACATCTGTAAAGGAGATCACTTTGCCAATAAATGTCCTGAAAGGAAAAAGAAGAAAGGCAAAGGAAAAATGCGAGCTGTCAAAGCAGCCGGCATTACTAATGAACATGTCTTTATAAATGATTATCCATCAGACCCTGAAGACATTGTTCTATCTACTTCTGATTACTCAGAATCTGATTCTGAGGATTATGTCTCAGCTCCTGAAACGGCACAAGTCAATGCAATGAAGCAAAAGGAAATTGATATTTCTTCTGAAAGTTCTTCATCAGGATCAGAAGTTTCCTTTTATTGCTGAATGTTCAAATCAGACACTAGAAGTGAATTGGACAAGATAATAGACCAAATTGTCCAAATAGAGTCCTAGTTGCAGCAGATGAATATGGGACAAGAAACATGGAAGAAGATGACAGCCAAGCTAGATCAGCTCAAAACTATAAAGTACTACCTGTTACAGCCTAGAATTGAGGGCAGAAATAGAAGTTCTGTTAGACCTTCAGGTCCGCACAACTTCTCATCTCATCCTGCTCACGGCTACCAACCTTCTCCATGGTTTCCAAGAAGTCAAACTGTAACGCCTCCAGCTACTCCTAGTACAGTTTCCACTACACCGCTACCTCAACGCGGCATTCTAGAGGCTCCAGCTCCAGGCAGCATGGCTCGACGACTTTGGCGTCGTCAAAGGAAAGATTTTCTCCTAAAGGTAATCACTCAAGCTCAGAATGAAATTCTAGAATTAAAGAGTGAAGAAATGGCATGTCTAAATGAAGAAGTTGAGAAATCTCTTGAATTAGATACCTATATTAATAGGTTTAATGCTGCTAGTTCTCTGAAGTTAGATCGTCAAGTTACAGAACAAGAAGAGAGATTGTTCTGTCAAGAAAAGCCATACAATCCTATGATATCCCAAGTAATTAAGCAAGAAGCGCCTGATGATAATGATCCTCTACAATATCTTAGTGATGAAGCTTTTATAGGATCTCCTGCCCAAGTGATAGAAGAAGGTTCCAGCAGTAAAACCTTCAATGCTATGAAGAGTCATCAGCGATCATTTAGAAAATCTACTGTATGCCCAGGAGTAATTCTTACAATTCACTTTAAAGGTATAATGGGTTATCCTCTGGCATTCCTTATTGATACAAGTGCTGATCTCAATCTTGCCTGAAGAAATGCATTTCCTGCAGATGCATGGCGCGCAGGGAAAATGGATATCACTTTTGCAAATCATGAAACATAGGGAAGTTCATCTTTCTGTATAGCTCCTGTTCAATTTGCAGACTGTATTACTAATACCCTATTTGTGGAATTTGAAGTTGAAGATTATGATGGTGTCATTGGCAGCCACACCATTAAGGAATGGGAACCCTTCATAATCGATAATGATTTTATTATCTGTAATGGAATTCATCAACTTCCTCGACTGTATCAGCCAATGTCCTTCGCCACCATCAGTACAAAGGATAAAAAGAAGAAACCTGTAAATCAGGTTTGGCTTGCAAATCAATTTGATCAGAAACAGGAATTGTTGTCCAAGCTCAAAGCAGAATTCAGTGACACAGTCATGACCAAGGATCTCACGAAGTTTCACAGAAATCTCACCTGTGATCTCACCCTCAAGCGGGATGTAGAAGGTAAAGAAATTGTACCTAAAGCTAAAGCAAATTATTTTCTGATGACTGCCTCTGAAACTTCTATTTGTCAAAAAGAAATATCTGAGCTTGAAAAGTTAGGATTAATTCAAGTTTCTGATTCCCCTTTCTCATGTCACGCCATGTATGTCCCAAAGGTAGATGAAAATGGCGTTGAACTCCCTGAAAAGCGTCTGGTTGTAAATTATAAACCTCTAAATGAATGTCTAGTTGACCATAGACACCCTCTCCCGAGTAAAGACCATATTTGGCAAACTATCCAAGGCAGCCATATTTATTCCAAATTTGACCTTACAAAAGGCTATTGGCAAATTGCTCTGAAGAAGCAAGATTTCTTTAAAACAGCTTTTTCAGTTCCTCAAGGTTTATATGAGTGGAAGGTCTTGCCTTTTGGCATTAAGACTGCCCCTTCAATCTTCCAACAGAAAATGGATATCATCTTTCGTCCTTTTTCCAAATTTATCCAGCCATATATCGATGATATTCTGGTTTTCAGTCAAGACATTGCTAAACACCTTGATCATTTGCGTCAATTCCTGACAATCTGTCAACATAATGGTCTTGCCATCAATCCTTCAAAGTCTATTTTTGCTCAACCAGATGTTGTTTTTATCGGCATCAATCTTCTTCCGGGGGGGATGATGGAGGCACAACCACATATCCTGAAAAAAATTGCTAATCTTCCAGTCACGAATGTCAAAGAATTGCAACGATTCTTAGGACTGGTTAACTATATTACAAGATTTTATCATAAGCTTGCTGAAGATAGGTTGCACCTGAATAAACTTCTAAGTAAAAGGCCGCCTCCTTGGACTGACTTTCATGATCAGTTAATCATGAATATTAAGACTAACTGCTCTCAGCTTCCACCATTAAAGTTACCAGGACCTGGATTCAAGATCATTGAAACAGATGCTAGTGAAAAGGGTTGGGCTGGTGTTCTCCGAGAACAAAAGACAGTCCACTATAATCCAAAGGATAAAGGTGAGATTGTCCGTGCTGCTTCTGGAAGTTTTCATAATTCAGAAATAAATTATCACAGCACCCATAAAGAAATCTTAGCTGTTGTCAACTCTTTCCAAGCTTTTCAAATGTTTATAGCAGATAAAAGATTTCTTCTTAAAAGTGATCTACAGCATCTCTGGAGCTTCTTCTAAAAAGAATCCAAGAACAAAGTGGTAAGAGGTAGACTTCTTAGATGGGCACAACTCCTTAGTACCTATGAGTTTGATTTTGTTCATTTACCAGGAGTTGAGAATATTTTTGCTGATTTCATGTCAAGAGAGGGGCATCTCTTGGATCAACCTCCACAGAAAGTATTGCACAGACGAATGCGAGGTAAAGTAAGGGTGGTTTGCATCAGAGAACAAAGATGGCATGAGCCATGTCGAAATGACTGGAGCACTAATCCTTTTCCAAGAAGAGACCTGCACAATTTTCAAATGGCTAATGACTTTCTGTTTGACAGGTTTCAAATGCTAACTGCCAAACAGCAGTTAACTTCTCAAGGATTATGGACAGAAGAACCTTTCTTCTAGTTCTCTGCTGAGGCCGAACCTATTGATCCAGAAATAGGGCATGTTCTTCAAAACTGGTGTGGAGACTTTGTTCTCCCGGTTCAGTTTAAAAATCTGATCATTGGTAAACCAGACGAATGGTTAAATGTTGAGGATGGTAAAATCTTAATCAGGAATTTGTTTCAGGACCTTATCCTCCAATAGAAGATTTGCAGTTCAATGAAACCACTGCATACACAAGTTGTATTTTCAAACTTACCTTTGGTTTTGCTGATGAAAATTCTATTAGTCGTCATTTGTGTCAGGTTTACAGCCCAACTGGTCCTAGCTCAGTTTTTGAACACTGGACAGTTAGAAATCGTCTCAGACACTTCTTTGCCCATCAAATGCCTATTTGGATCCATACTAAGACTTTCAGAATGAACGGCGCCACATCATCTGCTCTCAACCAAGGTTTGTATGGACCACACAAGCTTAAGGTGTTAAGCATCATTTGGAAGGAACAAGAGAATCACCTCCTGTCCGGATGCGTTCCTCACGCTTCATCGCAAACATGTGCCAACTGTTATGACTACTCTGAAGATGACCGAAGGGTCCCCCACTATGATAATAGAGGCCACTACCGCACTCCAGATTGTACCCATCCAGAAGGTGAATCATGTGAAGGCTGTATTTTCTATCAACCAAGAGAATCCAGTACCTCCACTAATAGCACTAGGTCCTAGCTTGCTAGTAAGTGGGCTTGTCACTTACCGAGGGCATCTTTCTCCTCGTGATAAACGAAAGACGTGGACCCTACCACGTGTAAAGGGGCAAACACACCGCCTTACTGTGTGTACGAGTTATTCCTCTCGTGACATAAAGGAACGTCCTGTAAAGTTTGGTCAGTCGATCTTATCTTGTTCACGGATAATTGAGTCCCACCAGAAGAACCTCTTCACATGGGATATCCTCCGGATAAGGTCTTGCTTCATGTCCGCTTCTAATTGGTGGATCTCAAAACTCCATTTGATGAAGGTTACAAGTTCCGCCTTTGACTCCGCTATAAAAGGTCTCGAGGCCGCCTTCATTCAACAATGAGTTCTTGAGTGAGAACAATTTAGGAGTAAGAGTCAAGAGTCTTAGTTCTGAGTCTAGTGATAGTTTGGTTCAGAAGAGTCTGTAAGATCTCAGTTTGCTTTCAAGTCGGTTTGTTGTAATCTCTGCATACAAGCTATATGCATATGTTATTAGGATTGTGATAATACTCCATGTGAGTATGATAGCAAGCATTGTATATGATGAATGTATTTGTGAGTTTCCTCAGTGTTAATAATATAAATGGACATACTGTTCATTTGTGAGTAAAGTATGTGTATCTGAATAGACCCATTGAACAGACAAATTCCCAAACCAGTGCCTTATCTGGGCAACAGAGTCATATCCAAGACTGTAAATGTCTCCCCATGACAACATAAATTCATATCCAGAGTACCTGAGAATAATGCTACTGCCTGACAGCAACATGTCCAAGAAAGAGTATCATTAATGACCATGCTTAATAGATCCTATGATGCAATCTATTTCCCTTTGTATCTGATCAAAAGCCTATTTAACCACTCCTTGAGCAGACGCAATAAATCAGACACACAGTATGCATACACTGAAAAACTTGGAAGTCCTTGACAACCTTGTTTGAAAGGAAAACAAATGACATACAGGAGACAATCAGAAACAATACACACACAGGTGTTTTTCATTTAAAATCAATCTGCATAGAAGGTCATCACAGAGAAAATCATTATTTACAATCCAAGATAGATTAGTACACCAGACTAAGGACCGAGTCTATAGCAAAAAATGCCTTTCAAAATGTGAACACCTTATGTTCAGAGTCAGAGCCGAAAGCCCAAAAAACCTCCAACCTCTAAAAAGTAACACAGCCAAAACTATTTATACAGAACCGTGTACATTCAGCAATTAATTACATGGCCAGAAGTCAAAAATTTGCCAGATACATCCATCAGAGGGAATGGCACTCAGAAGCCATCAATGTAGCAGACAAGGGAGGCCTCGAGCCTTGCACCGCCATTAGGAAGTCTTCACTCAAAAATTAGGCAACCCGATCATGTGTACCATCGCCCATACCCCTGCTACAGTCGCCATTGATGGCTCAACCACCCGCGGCCTACCTGGAAACTGTCGCTGTGTTCAAATGGAAGTTTCCTGCCAAAACACGTTTACCATAGGTTCAAAAAAATGCAGGAAGAATAGTCCCACATGCATGTTGCCGAGACCACTTCATTAGTTTAAAAATGGGGCCGCATACATACAAGTGTCAAGCGCTTTTGCCGCGCTCGACACACATGCCCTCGCCAAAAGCCCATCGCCAAGACTAACACCATCAGACTGCCCCAAAAATCTCTCACCGAGCTCAATAGTCTGGCCAATATAACTTGCTTCGCATTCCCCTTCATTGGCCAGAGATAGACCATCGAGCTGACCTTCCAAACCTTCGCCGATCTACCAAGTTACGCTGACAACACCCTCGCTTCCTATCTCCGTCGGTGAAACCAACTCTATCAGCACAACAAGAATTGCCCTCACCGACACAGCTGATCACCCCAATACATAATCCTTCAGCGAGACACATGCCGATGACACCCCATCGGCCACACCTCCCATTGTCGGCACAACCCAAAACACTTCGGCCGACAATACAACTCTCGCCGATGACCACTCCAAATCCTCATCGGCCTGACACTACCCCATCGGCGGACCCTCCAACTGCTAGCCCGATATGCAATCTTACTCCGATGGCATTCCCCATCGGGCAAACTCCTTACATCGGCGGCCCAAAAATTTGCTTCGCCGATAGCCAAACACATGTCGATGGACATCCATCGGCCAAACCAAAACAATCGGAGCACTCAAAAAATCTTTCGCCGATGAAGTCAATCACTCCGATAAGACCAAAAACATAAAGCTTTGAACCATTGAACCCCAAACCAAAAGGGTTCAACATGAGGGTTCAACGCGATGGTTCAAACATCAAAAATAATACTCCATAGGCAACAAAGGTTTGAACCATTGAACCTTGAACCAAAACAAAAAGGTTCAAGCGGGAGGTTCAACGATGCAATATTTGTGCAAGGCAAATGCATAATGCGACCCGTTAGAAGAAAATTGAACCCTGAACCGCTAAACCACTGAACTTAGAGAAAAAAGGGTTCAAGTTCAAACCGAAATGTCGAAGACACAAAAACGAACCCATGCCAATGGAGAAAAGATGAAGACCCCTCCTCAAGAAATGAGATGCAGATGCTGAAAAACACTGAAGGGGTGCCAAAACTTAGAACCTTTTGGATATTTTGGGATGGTGCCTGCATGAAAATTGCTAAATTAACTGACAGTGAATTTGAGCACCAACAGTGGCTCTAATTGGGGACATGCAGGTGCAAGACTGCAGCGAGAACCCCAGATCTTTGGGATGCAGACCAGTGCCTTATCCATTGGGCATAGAGTCATGAAGTTACCATGATCTGCATCACCAATCAAACTTGATGGCCTAAGGCCACCAAGAAAAGGAAAACCAATATTTCCCCTTGTCAAACACCTTGTTCTCATCTGCATACACTGGGTCAAGCCTGAGAGTACTGCCATGATCTGACCACAAATAAACCTGGTCATCTACACATTCAACCTTCTAATTTATTTTGTCACTGTCAACCTTATGCAAACAACCCTCAGCATCAGGCAACAAATGGATGCAGAATGTATCAAGCAATGCATACTCAAATGGAATATAACACATGTTATCATTTGTATCAGCATTATGCATTGCAAAATGATCTCCTAGCTGGACTGAAAATTGAAAGCACTCGAAGTCCACCACACAACTAGGAAAAATAGCGCTCTCTTTATACGCTAGCCTCTCAAAAGAAAAGCTTTAAAATTCACAATTGTGCACATCATGCACACAACCAATAGCAGCACCAAACTGGAAAAGATCAGGCTCTGGCATCTTTTTACAATCTGGCACATCTTTACAATCACTTACCTGATGTATGTTATTTCCTCTTTCATCAGGATGAGAAACAGAATCCAAGTCAAAAATAGTGCTCAAGCCTTCACCATACTCAAATAGATCCTCATCATCATTTGTGTCAAAAATGGGTGATCCAGGTACATAAGCTTGATCATAATATGCCATTTGTTCATGGGCACTAGAGCACGCATCTTCATCACCAATGGATTCCCTTTCTGGAGGAGTATCAACCTGTGTGTCATAAACAAAACAGCCATCAAATGAAAAATAATCATGCTCTGAACTAGCACTTGTTTCAATCCCTGACTGCTCTTCATGATCCCCATGTGTTTGAAAGGAAGTCAACGGGTCACACATAGGACTGTTTCTCTGTTTGCTTATATCTTCTCTGTCTTGAGTACAATACTCACAATTGTCTCCATAGGTCCATTCCAACAGTTGCTCATTGATGTCCACAACCTCATTGTTGTTTTCATGGCCAGCTGCCTCATCATTGCAATGGGAGTCTTCATTAGTTCCTTCATTGGCATCCTCAATTGGTGAACAATCCAGTTGAGCTGTATTGTTAGCATTATGTTTAAATACAACAGTCTCAACCTCTATGCTTTCATTTTCATTTTTATCTGCACATGATGCTTTAATTATTTGGTCATTTGCAACTTCACAACTATTTTTCACACCAAAGCCTGTGGACAGGGGTTTCAACAAGTGCTCATTTCTGATTTTTTCTATATTTCTACGAACTTGTATGCCATCTGCATACTTGTCACCTTGAAATCCCTCAGTAATGCACTAGAGCCCTCCTCAAAAGCCTCAAAGAATATGCCTACACAGGCTGAAATATCAGGTCTGAAGACTTCTGGGATCTGTGAAAAGGCTACTGCAAACCTATGACTGAAATCAACACATGGCTCTTCATCTTGTTTTCTGATTCTCATCAATTCTGCAACAAGATCAGCCGGTTCTTTTGCAAATTCTTCCTTGAAACAGTCAGCAAGCTCATCCCAACAGGCAAAAGATCTTTTTGAAAAGCTCAAATACCAATCTTTTGTTTTTGCATCAAAGGACCTAACAAAAATCCTCATCCACATATCCTCATCTCTGAATGAATGCTTTCCCATGAACTCATGAAAATTTTGGATATGTGCATTCCCATCACATACACTGTGACCACTAAATCTGGGCATCTGACAGTATATCCTAGTAGGCATAGTTTCTACTTTATAGTCAACCCATGACAAATCTAATTGGTCATACAAAGGATCAAAAGGGGTGGCAGGAGGTTTAGCTTTCTGACTGGCAGACACAACAGGGTTATTGTTTTTTAACTGGGCCTGCTCAGCCTCTAAGAATATCAACCTATTTCTTATCTCTTCTATTCTTTTATCCAACATTTCACCGCTGAGTATGGGATAATTCATACTTGGATTCATAAAAATCTTACTCTTAGACATCCTTTCTCTGCCTAAGACCTAAGGCTTCCCCTGGCATCTAACTTATGCAGTAAAACAACAAATATAAAGGGGAAGGAACAAGGTACCTTTTCTCATACAGATGCTGAAGTCTGAACAGCACATTTTTGTCACAACACACATCAACTTTTCATGTGCATTTAGATCTTTTGCAGAGTCACCACCTCTCCAGAGAGGACAAAATTTACAGCAGCTGAAAGCTCAACACATATTTTTCTGAGTTCATACCACCAGCAGAGCATCATCATTCAAATGAAAGACTCCCTAGCAGAGTCACCATTTTTGTTGGTGACTCAGATGGGCACACAGATATTTCACCAGGGAGGACAAAAATAACAATTTTCAAATCACCATCCCCAGCAGAGTCGCCATTTTGTTGGTTTTTGCTTCTGAATCAGCATTAGGGTTTGCCAGTTCTAATGCATGGGCAGATTCAGCCAACTGAATACAGGAGGTTGCGTGAGCTCCTCCCCTTCACTTCTGGTTCTGCTGCACCAAGGGGGTGTCCCTATTTGATAAAAGTATAACCTTGACTAGCTCAATGACAGAAGGATTTAACTTGACGGCAACAGGCAGAATACTCTCATGTATGGACCAAGATTTGTGTAACAAATCACAAGGTTGGCAACATTCTTGGACATAATGTCTGGTTAGGTATGAGAGCATGCAGAGGTTCTTAATCCTAATCCTACAACTAACAGGTGGAAGTGATGAGATGGTTTGGGAATTTGTCTATTCAATGGGTCTAGGAAAGTCCCATCACTCCAAACACCATTTCAACCCATCTCATCACTTCCACCTGTTAGTTGTAGGATTAGGATTAGGAACCTCTGCATGCTCTCATACCTAACCAGACATTATGTCCAAGAATGTTGCCAACCTTGTGATTTGTTACACAAATCTTGGTCAATACATGAGAGTATTCTACCTATTGCCGTCAAGTTAAATCCTTCTGTCATTGAGCTAGTCAAGGTTATACTTTTATCAAATAGGGACACCCCCCTTGGTGCGGCAGAACCAGAAGTGAAGGGGAGGAGCTCACGCAACCTCCTATATTCAGTTGGCTGAATCTGCCTATGCATTAGAACTGGCAAACCCTAATGCTGATTCAGAAGCAAAAACCAACACATGTAACAGAAGACCTTGAGTTAGCACATGAAAAAACATACCTCAATCTAAAAGGTTGTCTCAATCACCATGCATCATTCCCTATGATGCAATAAGAAGAATGCTAAGAAGGGGTTATCTAGAAATAAGAAGATACAAGTATCTACAGTACAACATGGGCTATCCATAAGCCATCAAAGAATATATGTACAACTGGCTCATAGGCCTCATCATGATACAATAATATACAATACAATAAGGTAGCCCTAGTACTGCTGGCAGCTCCCATCACTAAAGCCACAGATCATGATCCCCTCGTCCTCCGTAAAGCTGAAGCTCCCAACCTGCTCCTATAGCTAGGTTGTCTCTGCTCCATAGGCACTGCTCCATGATATAAGCCCCTATAATACTCCGTCTCCCCCTGCTCTCTCCTCAACTCACCTTGTGCTTGAGTCAACTATGTAGCTAAGTACATCATGGCCCCATCTATACCCAATGCATCCACTGCTCTATCTCGCTTTGCTATCATAGCATGTAACTGTTGCACAGCTGTGTCTTTCTCCATCCTCACCATCTGCACCTACTGTACAGCTACATCTCTCAGCTCTCATAGCCTATATCTATTGTAAAGTTGCATCCCTCTCAGCTGTCACTAGTTGTACCTACTACACAACTATATCCCTCTCTCCTGTCACTCTAGAAAGACTAACATCATCCTGCCCATCACCTCCCTGTGCTCTCACCTAAAGCTATGCCTGGCATGCCTGTGCCTGTGCTCTAGCATGTTGTAACCCTATCACCACCTGATGATGGTCTAGCTCCACTGTCCTCATCCTCATTTGAGCCCTCTATCTCCATCTCCTCTCCTCCCTAATCCGTTGTCTCAACTACTACATACCCACATCATCATCACCTATCATCTGGGTTGCTAGCTGTGCCAATACCTGTGGTTGCTCCTGAGCCTGTCCCTGCACCTGTGTCCCTGGAGTTGCTGGCACAACTACCTGTGTTGTTGGAGCTTGTCACCGCCTCCTCCTAACCACCCTCTCCATACCAATCTCTCCAATCTCCCCAACCCTCGTTAGCCGAGTCAGGCTAGCTATCACCCAATAAGCATCATAATCTGGTAAAGTCCCCGGATCTGCAAGACCCTGTCTTCATGGCCCCATAACTGACCCTAGTCCATCCCTCTCTGCCAAAGCCATGTTAACCACAATCTCAGGTCCCCAATCAAAAACATCCTATCGTGTCCTCCCAAAGATGGCATCCCCAACTAGTACACTATGTGGCAATCTGAACTATCTTAGCACCCTCTCGGGCAAATAGTGCTCTATAATATATCTGTCATGACCAAAAATGTACCTAGCCTATCTCGCATAGACAAGCTCTACATCCTCCTCATCCCATCTCTTGCATGTTAGCCATGGCCTCCACACAAATCTGTCAACCTCATCTAATGTTTTCCACCAGTATACAACTCCTCGCCACTGTCGATAAGTCAAAGCTCCCCTATACATCCTCACATATGACTCTCCTACTACTCTCACCACCCATCCATCTAGCCTCATCACTGGAATATGCTCATATGCCCATACATGTAACACTATAACCCCATCTAACATACTCACCCTGAACATATAGCAACAGTCATGAAGATAATGATATAATTTCCCTAGCACACACTCTGCCCATGCATATCTGGTCCCGTAAGAGAATATCCCCTCCATCACTATTCCCCATCCAACCGGAAATCCACTAGCTCGCCTGTCTCCAACTAGCCATCTGATAATAGCTACCACTACCTGCTACAGCCTATCACATAGCTCCTCCATCCTGGCCATAGGAATCTTTGAACCCTAAGCCCCAATTTCTAGAGTCCTAAATAGTCATCTGAATGTAGTTGGACCCATATCAGGATCATAGTCTACTCGGTCCCCATCAATAGGAACACGTAGAATCTAAAACACATCCTCTAAGGTAATGGTCGCCTCTACTGTTGGTAACAAGGAAGAACTATGCTTACTCCTCCATTACTCCACCATCAACATCATCAGTCCTTGATGCACCTGCACTGGTTCTAACCTCGACACATGCTCTAATATGACGATCTCTAGCACTAGCCACTCCTCTACATCTAGTAATCTCACCAACTACAAATCCCTCGGGTGTGGCTCTTGCGATAACAAAGGTGGTAGTACATCCTGCATCATTTTATTTACTGTATCAGTCTCTTGTGCTATCAAAATTGACTTTTTCCTATTATCCCTACATATATCTACTACAAGCGACCCATTTTTCTATATGCACCTACCTGTTGATCATAAGCAAACCAATTTACCATACGCGCATACTTTTAGTCTATAAGTGATCTCTTTCCCATATGTGTGCGACTATTAACTATTAACGGGCCCTAACCCTATATGCGCACACTTTCTGCCTACAAGCGACCTACTTCCCATATGTGTCCACCTATCCTATAAAAGCAAGCTATTTCTATACATGCGTTACTTTTTCATCCATAAGCGACCTATTCTAGCCATATGCGCATTTTGCCTAACTATTTGTTCTAGCTGACCACAACCAACTCATTTTTCCCATAAGCGACTAAGCCACGCTTATAAGTGACCTCAACTACCCTGAGCGACCTATGTGTCTCCACAAGTGACCTGCATTGCCTATCATATAACCTAGTCACTTATGGTGACATGTGTGCATTTATGACACCTCTAGCCTATTTAAATCATGCTTTTAGCAAAAGTTTAGCTACATACTGATGTGCCTACTCCCTATGGTCACCCATGTGTCCTCACTCACTTGGCACAATGATCTCTGCATGGAATCACCATCCTGATAGCTTTCCAACTCTCATCGCACAAAAACTCTAAGGAGCTCTAGATCTCTATAGCTTTCTGAACACAAATGAGCCTATTTGCCCTTGAAGATCCTATATATAGCCAGTTCCCACACCCTAATTTTTCCCTTCCATCCCAATTTTTTTTCCAACCCATCCCCATTTTCTTCATGTCAACCTTATTTTTAGCCTTTCCATCTTATCGCGAGCCAACCCATCCCTTCTTAGTTAGCCTAGTTTACCTCTTGAGGGGGCATCACCCACCAGTTACACTGGGGCATCACCTTGTTTATCAAATGATTATCGTATCTTCTTTGACACAACACTCTAACAAACATTATATCAAAGAGGAGCAAAATGTAGACACCCAAAATTAACCTCATTATCATTAGTACCAAATATCGCATCACCGAGCATCCGCATTTGTCTAACCTACTTGAAGCAAAATCCCCTAGCCATCTAAACCCCTTATTTCTTCTATTAATTAAATAAGTTTATATTTATTTAATTAATTCATTATCTATTTCTTCTAAGCCATAATTAAATAATCTTTAATTATTTAATTATCTCTATTTCTATCTATTTTTTATTTTAATAAAAAATAGATAGAAATAGAGATAATTAAATAATTAAAGATTATTTAATTATGGCTTAGAAGAAATAGATAATGAATTAATTAAATAAATATAAACTTATTTAATTAATAGAAGAAATAAGGGGTTTAGATGGCTAGGGGATTTTGCTTCAAGTAGGTTAGACAAATGCAGATGCTTGGTGATGCGATATTTGGTACTAATGATAATGAGGTCAATTTTGGGCGTCTACAAATGACATTGTGTACCACTTATGATTTTTGAAATGCAACAAGTGATAATTTTGATGATCATGTGAAAATGTATGTAATGCCATTGTGATTTAAACTAATCAATCCGTGCAGACTGTTTAGTAGATACAACAATGATTAAAAATTTTACACATGAGTAGAGTATGATTTTGTTTCCAATTAATGCAATTGTAATCTAACAAAACATGGTCTAATTAGATGAAACAATGATTAATTGTGTATTAAATATCTTATGCTAGCTTAGTAAATGAATTAAGACAAAATATGTCATCTTGTCGAAATTAAAACAATTACTAACTAATTGATTTATAAAGTAATATCTAACATATGATCTTAAGCATGAAATTTTTGCAAATGCATAGCATCAATAGGTTCTTTAAGAGGCATACCTTGTTCATCAGCTAACTTATACAGTCCTGATCCATAAGCTTTAGTAATAACATATGGTCCTATCCAATTAGGGTTGAACTTCCCATTTTCACCAAGAGGTGCATTCACATTACGTTGATTTTCATAAAGTACCAAGTCTCCAACTTCAAATGAACAATGGATGACACGTTCATTGTATGATTGTTGGATGCTTTTCTGATGAGCTTTAAGATGGTCAAGAGTGTTGATTCATTGTTCATTGAGCATCTCTAGTTTTTGTAATCTCTTCTCTCTTTCCATGTTATCATCAATAATGTCCCTTAGGGAAACTCGTAATGAAGGAATTGCTAACTCTAAATGCATTATTGCATCAGCACCATATACAAGGTTGTATAGTGTAGTACCAGTAGCCATACGAACACTTTTCCTATAGGCCCAAAGTGCATAGGAGAGTTGAGTATGCCAGTCTTTGTGATGTTTATTAACAGTTTATTTAAGAATTTTTCCAATGATCTTGTTTGAAGCTTCTACTTGGCCATTTGATTGTGGATAATATGGTGTAGAGAAGTGGTGTTGAATGTGATATTTTTCAATGAATTTCTTCACATCCTTATTCTTAAATGGTGTACCATTGTTAGAAACCAAGGAGGAAGGAATGCCAAATCATGAGATTATACTATCCTGAATGAAGTGACAAATTACCTCAGTAGTTGTGGATCATAGTGGCATAGCTTCAACCCACTTCGTAAAGTAATCGGTAGTAGTAATGATGAAAGTGTGTCCTTGAGGAGGAGAGATCTTTCCAATTAGATCCAAGCCCCATACAGAAAATGGCCAAGGTGAAACCTGGGCATGAAGTTCCTGGGCGAGAGCTTGAATTAAGTTAAAATGTTGTTGACATTGCGGGCTCATCTTGACGAACGCAAAGGAATCTTGTTCCATGGTTTGCCAATAGAACCCCATACATAATAACTTTTGTACCAAAGATTTCCCTCCAAAGGCACTGAAGTGAGCTTCTTCTAAAACAATTAGAATTTTTGATTTGTTAAGGCAATAGAGAAGAACACCATTATAGCTTCTTCTATACAACACATTGGACAAGATGATGTAATGTGTTGTGAGTTTTCTTATGCAAGCTCTTGTGTTTTTAGATGTTAAATTAGGGAAGGTACTATCATGCAAATATTGAAATATATGGGAGTATCATTCATCAGAATTTGTGTTACAGCATAAGTTGGTATTCAAGGGGGTGGCCTCAGCTATGGCTGATGATTTGATATTATGAATGATGAAATGATATTCGTTAGGTGAATCTTCATGGGATATAAGGGAAGTTGTGCTTGCCATTGCATCCCAATGTCGATTGTCTTTCCTTAGAATTGTGTTGATTGTGATGGATGAAAATTATTTTAATAATGATAAGGCAAGATTATGATACTGAGATAGCTTATCTTTCTTTACTTGAAAAGATCCACTAATTTGTCTTAATATTAATTGTGAATCACCATACATAGTGATGTGTTGAATAATTAAAGAGAAAGTGACACGAAGTCCTATGATGAGAGCTTTGTACTCAGTAATGTTGTTTGTGCATGAGAAGTTTAGACGGTAAGAAAAAGGGGTCAACTTACATGAAGGATGTACTAATATTACACCAGCACCCAAGCCAGTTATACATCTTGAACCATCAAAATATAATTCCCATTTATCATCTTTATCTATAGTTAAAATTTTATCATCAGGAAATTCTTCATTGTTTTGAATAGAGAAAGGTGAAGGTGCTCCACCTAAATGATCAATTAAGGCTTTTCCTTTTATTGCCTTCAAAGAGATAAACTTGAGATCAAATTCCATTAACAACATAACCCATTTAGCTAGGCGACATGAGAGATCCATTTTAACAAAGAGATTCTTCAAAGGATCAAACCTTATCATGACATGAACTTCAACATTTAGGAGATAATGTCTTAACTTCTATGTTGTAAAAGAAAGAGCTAAGCATTGTTTCTCTATGATAGTATATCTCACTTCATAATTGAGCAAA
Organism: Cunninghamia lanceolata; assembly: GCA_027924645.1. Lineage (NCBI taxonomy): Eukaryota > Viridiplantae > Streptophyta > Pinopsida > Cupressales > Cupressaceae > Cunninghamia > Cunninghamia lanceolata. The sequence continues at coordinate 7,726,424 of BSBN01001332.1, forward strand.
GTTCATCTTATATAATATACAACATGTTCTTTGCCTTCACCATCATGTTGTGCTAATAATGCTGCAAGAGCATTAGTAGAAGCTAATGTGTAAAGAATAAAGGGTTTTTCTGCAATTGCTACTTGTAAAATAGGTGGATTAGATAAGTATTCTTTCAAGTCATCAAAGGATTTTTGACAATCATAATTCAATTGGAATTTTGATCCTTTCTCAAGTAATTGAGTGAAAGGGTGAGTCCTATCTGCAAGTTCTGATACAAATCGATGGATGACTTGTATCTTCCCTTATAAATTTCAAAGTTGAGTGATATTTCAAGGAGATGGCATGTTAACAATCACGTCAATTATCTGTGTCTACTTCAACACCATGATCTAAAACTATAAATCCCAACATTTTACCACTGTCTATGCCAAAGACGCATTTATAGGGATTTAAGCACATGTTATATTTTCTTATCCACTCAAAGATTTGATGGAGGATAGTAACGTGATCCTGGAAATGAATAGACTTCACAAGAATGTCATCGACATCATCCTCTAAGATGTTATGCATGTAATCATGAAAGATAAGAGTCATAGCATGCTGATAAGTTGATCAAGCATTCTTTAATCCAAATGACATGACCACCCAACAAAATGTTCCCCACAAGGTGATAAAGGTTGTCTTATATTGATCTTGAGGGTTGATAAAGATTTGATTATAACCTAAAAAATCATCCATGAAGGAAAGTAATTCATAGCCAGCTATTAAATCCACAACCACACCAATGTTTGGAAGAGTAAAATCATCTTTCAAAGAAGCAAGATTTAAATCTCTAAAGTCATTGCACATTCGAATGCGGTTGTCGAGTTAGCGATAGCCACAATATTCAAAATCCAAGGTGAGTAGTAAATAGGGTGGATAAAACTATCTTGTAGAAGCTTTTATATCTCAGGTTTGACTAATAACATGACATTGGGATTCATTTTACGAATCTTTTATTTAACCGACTTAGCATCAGGTTGTAATACAATATTATGTGTTATAATTTCAGGATCAATGACAGGCATGTCTGAATAATTCCAAGCAAATAATTCAGAAAACTCATGTAAAAGCTTTGTCATATCTTCTTTTTCTTCATCACTTAAACAATATCCTATAGGGATAATCTTTTTACTGTTATCCTTCTCCATCAAGACATCAACAGTCTTTCCATTAAGTAAAGTATTGTGGTCTAGGAAGCTAGGTGATTACGATGGTTCCATAGATTCTTCAGTAGTATTTATCAAGCCAGTGGTTTTTCCAAAGTACGCATTAGCATTTAAATAATAGGTAATCCATGCTTATGATGATAATGGGGCAAATTGTCATAAGCTCCCATAAATTTGACTAAAGCATCATCTGTAGAGAAACTATCCAACTAGATATCTCCTAGAGGACAATTTGTGTCTATCATCTTAGGATATATCAAATTTGGTGTGATATAGTATTAACATTAAGATTAGGATGTTTGTAAGATTTAGTGGGCTTCAAAGAATGGTATCCAATATTGGTTGTATAGTTTATTCTAGCAACTTGTAAAGGTACTCTGATTCCTTGTGATTTACACCACAACCATTACCTACATAGTCACAGTTCTTATAAAGGATTTTAAATCATTGACCATAAAGAGATGTCATTTCTTTAGAAGATGGTGGAGCTTCATAAGTCTCATAATCTGTATTATAAGTAAGAGTATTATCGTCCTTGTTAATTACAGAAGCTTGAGGTTCTTTAGGTTTTTCCACATATTGTTTAGATGAAATTGATGCAACTTTTGATGTTTCAGCATGATTAAGTTTATACTCCCCCATTGAGGTAGGAGTAAAATCTAATGAACCCCACTCGTCACCAAGAAATGCATTTGATGATGGTTGAGAATCTTGCACAACACTATCTGTGGCAAGAGGTATAGATGAATGAACTTTTAAGTTGTTTAGAATCTTATAACTGATAACTTGTTTTTGTGCTTCAATATGTAAACAACTATCTGGTTCGAGATCAGCTAAATGATAGTTTGAAGTTTATTTGCATAAATAAACTTTATTGATCGATGCAGGGTGGACAGAACTACCCCCATAGTATGAATCCATGGTCTTCCAAGAATCATATTATATGAAAGAGCACCGGGCATGACATGAAAAAGAGTGGATAATGTCATGGGTCCCACCTTTACAGGTAAAGTTATAGTACCCAGGGATTGTCTACCAACATTATCAAAGCCATGAATGCTAAGCTTATCTAGTTTAATTAACATTGTATCAATGTTGATTTTATGCAGTAAATTAACAACACAAACATTAAGAGCCAATCCATTGTCAACCATAACTCTCTTTATCAAATTTTTGTTTATAGTGATAAAGATTATAAGCAGATCATATTGTTTTTTAACTTCCATAGAGGGTAACTCATGTTGTTGAAACATAATGTCAGTTTTTGTCGCATGCATACAATCTAATAGGGCTGCTACATCATTAGGCTTAATAGCCATTGGTACAATCACCTTTTGTAAAGCTTCTTGGAGCATTCTGTGGTATGTAGGTGATGTTTGTATGAGTTCCCAAAGAGAGATCTTAGCAAGAGTAGCACGAAGCTGCTCAACCAGATCATAATCTTCACCAACTTTATACATTAAACGAGGTGGTTGAGGAAGCATAGGTTGAGAAGTTGGTAAAGATATCAGAATAGTTGATTGATGTTTACTTTGTTTATTATTCTGTGTATTGTATGTATGAGAAACCACATTGTGGTTAGATTATTGTGATCCATCTTGATATGGTTGATTTTGACTTGTGATTTGCTTAGCTTTGTTATAGATGCAATCAGGAGGTTGAGAAGAAGTTAGAAAACCTCTTACAATGAGCACCAGTTTCATCTGTGTTTTAGGCACATTGAAACATAGATTCACCACTCTATTTGGTTTCACAGGTTCTTCTTGAGATTTAGGTACATAAATTGCATTTACTAATCTTTGAAATAACGATGTTTTAGGAGTCATAGTGGAATATTCAATAGAGATAAAGTCATCCAAGGCTTCATCTAACATATTGAAGTCATCACAACTAAATGGATCATCATATGCATTAAAGTCTTGTAAAAAGAAATCTAACATATCCACATAATCTAATTAACCCAAGACTTAAATGTAAAACAAGATAGCATACACTTTGCAAAGATGAAACAAGAGATCACTATGCAAATAACAATATTTCAATTTTATGCTCTTTCAATGAAAAGATAGATATATCATTCAAAATGCAATGCATGTATTTTTGTGAAAGAGATTTTCAATCTAAATCTAATTTAGAACAACTACAATCAAATCTAATGTGAAAGGATGCAAATTCTTTTAAATGTTAGGTTCACCAAAAAATTTAGTGGGAAAAGAGAGAATGATAGCATTTGAAAACTAGGGCAAGCCCTTGCTTTCATGCACTAACATTCGGAATATGAACTGAGATTAATCACTATGAGAGTGATAAGCTACAAGTATCCTATTCCTCTTTGTTATACCAGAAAAGGTGTCTCAACTAGAGTTATGAAAACCCTAACAAGCTAAGGAGAGCGCAAATACTAGTTATAAGATATGCACTAATAGATAAATTTTGGGAGCAATAACCCACAGACTGATCATAGAAATGTAAACCAAAGGTAATAGTGACTGTGCACCTAAAATTTGGAGGCTTGCTAGACTCAAACGCCTGCCCTGGCATCCTGTAAGTTTTCCATCAGCAAAATTATCTGCACCAGGTGTTTGTACCTCTGTTAAGGATTCCAGATCCTGGTTTTTAGGTCTTGTTAGACTCAGGCACCTGCCTCAATGTCCTGTAGATATTCCAATGACAAAACTATAACTTTCGTGATGATTGTACCTGTAAGACTTATTTCTCCTTCGTTTCTTTCCATCTGATCTTCCTAAATTTGACCTGCACAAGCAAAAGAAGGAGAAAGATGGTTGTGGCTATATAGGAGTTTGCCTCAGTCAAACCTCATGTTTAGTATTTCTACCTCAACAATAGCCAATGTAAAAGTATGCAAATGTGCGTGCTTGAAAACCAAATGTGGAAGCATAAACAAATGCAATATCCTAAATGATTCAAGCATCAAGGATTCGATCCACAAATGTTTCACTCAATGAAACAACAACTTCACCTCAAGGAGATGATATCAATGAAGACTTGTAGAACAAGAAGGTGAGGCAATCGTATCTATGGAGGATTCTAAAATGCAAGTTGAAAGCTTCAACCTTTCTCCCGATCATACAAAGGGCTTTACAAACCCTAGGAAGCGCAAGATAGACTCAAGATCTTGATTCCTAATCTCCACAACATATATCCATGATAGGAAAGATCAAATTCTTCAATGAGCTTCAACACTATGTAGACTTTCAAGAGCACTTATAGTAGAGTTTTAGTGTAAGAAGCTTGCATGAGAGTTGTGTGTGATAAAATGATTTTCAATTCTATTTAAATACCTAACCTTAGGAGGGAAATGGATTGAAATAAAATGCTGACATTGTGCAAAAATCAAAATTTGAATTCAGAATCTTGAAACATGTAACATAAGATGACATCAGAACAAAACTTGGAATTCTGAGATTTAGGGCAGGACTAGGGTGCAAACACCAAAGTCCATCCCCTAAATTTTTCTCCAAATCAGGCTTAAGGAGGTCCTAAATGTCTGGAATCCATCATCTATTTCTGGGTTTTATCGTTAGATACTTGAAATGTGACATTTTCTTGATAAGGTAGTCATTAATCAGGGTTTAGATAGGTCTAGTAATAAAAGGGGTTGAGGGACACTAAAAGGTAGGAGCTAAACTTAGTGAAATTGTGCTAATCCAAGTAGAAGCACAATTTACGACATAACAATGTGATTCATCTATAACAAGCCTCCTTACAATTAAGCATGTCTATACTAGGTTTTTCATTTCAAAAGTAATAATATTGTATTTAACAATGAGAACCATTACATAATGAAGATCACAAATTTCACTTATTACTAAATGAAGATCATAATGGAGGACAAAGGTAGACCAACTATGAAATCCATGGAGATGGTATCCCACTTCCACTCCAAAATCTCATGAGGGTATAGAAGTCATGGTGGGTGCTGATGCTTGGCCTTGACCCTCTGACACTCAAGGCATCAAGCCACAGACTCTATGATATCACGGTGCATGCCTGTCAAATGATATAGTTGACAAATATCGGCATGTATAGTTTTAACCACTAGATGAGCTACATATGGTGCCCTACGAACCTCTGATAAAATCAATGTCCGTAAACCCCCACTCTGGGGCACATAGATACATCCCCTGTATCACAACAACCTATCTCCCTCAAGAGTAAACCCTAAATACTTTCCCTTAAGGGCCCTCTGAGACTATATAATATATTGAACCTCATGGTACCACTCATCCTCTAGTAATTGTTGTAATATGCGAGACCTCAAATCAGTACCCAAAGTCATAGCCATAATCTCATGTCGTTGCTTGCTTAAAGCATCTACCACTACATTCTCCTTGCCTTTTATGTAATGTACATCAAATTCATACTCACACAAGAACTCCATCCAACACCTCTGCAGAGCATTCAAGTTTAGATGCATGAATATATACTGCAGGTTGCAATGGTCAGAATTAAGCTCAAAGTGATGTGCAAGGACAAAGTGTCTCCACCTAGTAAGAGCATGAACTATTACTATAAGCTCCAAATCCTATGTAGGGTAGTTCAACTCATGGGTCTTAAGTTTCCATGACTCATACATGATAACTTGACCCTCCTGCATAAGTACTGCACCTATACCATCCAATGATGCATATGTACAAATTCTATGTCAGATCAGGTCTTGCTAAGATGGGGGAACTAGTAAGGTGCTCCTTGAGGGCCTGAAATGCCCTCTCATACTACTCAGTCCACTTGAACCTCTTCCTTTGCGCTGAAGGGAAGTGATGGGGTGTGCTATCCTCGAGAAACCCTCCATAAATCTGTGATAATACCCAGCTAAACCCATGAAACTCCTGACCTCTATACCTCTATAACACTAGAGAGTGTTGGCCACTCTATAATTGCCCTAACCTTGATGGATCTATTGAGATACCATCACCAGATTTGATATGACCCAAATATTGAATGTCTGACTGAAAGAAAGCACACTTAGCAAGATTGGCATATAATTGATGTTTCCTCAAACATTGAAGTACATGTCATAGATGCTCCTCATGCTCCTCCTCTGTCTAAGAATAAATTAGTATGTCATCCAAGAAAATCAATACAAATCAGTCCAAGAAAGTATGAAATACCCCATTCATAAAACTCATGAACATTGTGGGGGCATTCGTCAACCCAAATGACACCACCGTACTCATAATGACCATATCTAGTCTAAAAAGTTGTCTTATGAATATCAATGTCAACAATGCTCAACTGATGGTAGCCAGAATTTAGGTCTATATTAAAGAACACTCTGGCTCCCCTCATCTAATCAAATAATTCATCAATCCTAGGAAAAGGGTAATGATTTTTTATCATTAATTTGTTCAACTATCTGTAGTCAATGCATAGATGAAGGGACTTGTCCTTCTTCTTAACAAAGATGACTGGTGTGCCCCAAGGTGAGATGCTAGGATGGATGTGGCCCTTCTCTAAAATATCCTCTAGCTAAATCTTGAGCTTACTGAGCTCATGTGTAGTCATCTTGTAAGGTACGCAAGAAACTAGTTGTGCCCCTGGCACCAAATCAATGTGAAAGTCCACCTCACAGAGGGGTGGCATCCCTGTCAACTCTAAAGGAAAAACATCTGCAACTTTCTTTAGAATAGGATGGTCATCTAGTTATATCTATGTTGAACCCTCTAATTTGTCACTAATGCTAATGGCAAACATGTAACATCCCTTACGCATACTCTACTTCATCTGTATAGCAGATATCATACGAAGAGATACAGGTCTCTACACTATTGATAATACTAATATCATGCCATGGTCATCAAGACACTCAATCTCCTTATGTCAGTAATCAATCTTGGCTTGATGTGCATCAAGCCAGTCCATACCCAGCACTAAGACATAAGATCCCAATCGTGTAACTTGAAGGTCCACATATGTGGTGATAGTCCCAAGAACTAACTGACAGTCTCTCACCACTGAATCCACAACCACTCTAGCTCCTGAAGCTAGCTTCACCTCCCACTTATCATCTTGTCTAGATGCCACTAGCTAGCAATGATCCACTATAGATGGAGATATAAAAGAATCGTCATGCTCCAGAATCAAACAAAACACTAACTGGTACATCACCAATCATACCTGGAGCCTCGATAATCATGGCCTAGTGGTTAGCCTGGCAGTTCTTAACTACCACAAAAACTCTATGGGTCCTACCCACATCACTAACTATCTGCTCAAAAACCCTAGGTCATGGCCCACCTACTCAAAACCCCGTGGGTACTCTTTATCTAGGTGTGGGTGGGGTCCTGCTAAACTAGGAAGGCCCAACCTTGTTGGTGCTGCTAGCTCCTCCCCTAAAGGATTGGTGAGTTTGAGATGGTCATGTCTATTGTCCCTGTGATCTCTAATCCCTATGAGGTCTCTGATATTGCCATGGTTTGGTGTGGCTACCATGTGGTCCCTATTGTGGTCTAGGTCTCTATCTCTGCTGCTCCTGCTGCTAGGGTGCTCTTTAAGGCCCCAAGGAAAACTTGAACCTCCCCTTTTGAGGGGTGTGTTGGGACCCAAAATGACTACAGCACAAAACTCTAAAATGTTTCTAAATCACCTAGGCTAGGGATTGTCATCAAGGTGATAGAAATAGGTTTATCAACAAGTTATGGGCAATTTTGGCCAACTAACAGGAGTGGGTAGACTCCTCTGCTCTTTGAGCTCAACTTAAACTCTAGAGGGATATTCCAAGGGGTATACCTAAGCAGGTATTTACTTCAAACTAGATGAACAACTAAAAATAGATAAACAACCAAACCCAAATCACTTTCTTAGCTCCAAATTTGTCACTAACTAAGAACAGCAGGTTGTTACAAGACCCCTATATAGTTGATAAAGGCAATCCTACATAATGAGGATGCATAAAAACTACTACTGCTTCTAAAGGATAGATGTATTATTTTGTTTTGAAGATTGGGTGATCTAGGGCTACTCAGACTGGTGCCTATCCATTGGGTTGTAGAGTCTAACATTCAATAGAGGAAAAACAACTACAAGGAAATGTACAATTACCTATTTGATAAATCAAATGCATGAAAATCAATACCAAATCACTAAGAATGCTTAATAATCCAATACCATACCATATTCTTCCTTATGCAATACTAAAATGACCATTCACAAAAGCTTGAAAATGGATTAGGAACTATCACATTTACTCAAATCAGAGCTTACATTCATACCACTCAATGTGGCAAGAGCAAATTATAACTGTGATTAAGTCTACTAGAAAGAACATCTACAATAGTGGATAAAAACAATGGTTTCGTATAAAGATTTTCAAAATATATTACATACATTTCATAACTATTTCATGCTAAACAAAGACTACAAAATAACCTTTTCTTCTCTGCCTTCTGGAGCTCAGAACCTGTTGAGAGAACAATGCCTAAAAATGACCAACCAACCCTTATTGCATCTAAAACATATGTATATATAGCATTACAATTCATTGCATCATTCTAAGCACTACACTCAGTCAAAGAGTACACCCATGCCACATTAAGTTTAGCCCACTGTAATATTAGGAAATCTACAGTTTGGAAGCCCGCCCATTCTCTGACAACTCTAAAAATGTCAGTAGAAAATTGCCCACACTCTTTGTGTACCTAGAACAATAAAGAGGGAAGGTTCAAACCCATTCCTTGAAACCTCCAATATCTAAATTATCTACTTTGTCCTCCAAGTGTACCTGTTCATTGAAGAATTTCACTATACCAACAACCTACATGGCATTGTTCTACAGAATCATTAAATTCTATGTACAAATTAGCTTATACAATCCTGTAATCATGGAATGTTTTTAGGGAATTGCCCTTTTAAATCCTTTACAACACTGCAAATGTGTTGTCCAATTTTCCTTTTTGGGCCATTTGAACTCTGACTATACATTTTTGCATTGGGCACATCTTCTTTTCTTTATTGACCTTCTTCCTTTATCACAAACTTTTTCATGCCGCTTCATTTCCCTTCCTTTATTTCCTCAAATAGAAAACTTTCACTTCTACGAACCATAGGAAAACACCCCTTTTTCTCTTTGGCACTTAGTCTTCATTCTGGGCCCCCTTCGTGCCTTATCAACAAATCTTCATTTTGGAGAATCTCTCTTGCTTGACCTGTTCCTCCATCTGGCCTTTTCTTCACTATCAACAAATCTTCCCCTTACCAAACTTTCTTTATCTCTTTATTTATTGGCGAACTAGACCTGTTTCATCCTTTGTCGGCAATTTCTTGTCTTTGTGAACTACTTCTTTCGTTCCTTAGTTATTTTCTTTCTTTTTTGGTCTTCCTTAGTCAGTGATCCCTTTGGTCAATGAACTTTTTAGTCAACGAACTAGCGAGTGCGTGAACTTGACATTTTGTTGATAAAAGAAATAACCTTTTGTATTTGCTTTCTTCCTTTCACTTAGTCGGCGAACCGACTGGTTCAAGAACCAACATTTTCATTGACTAAAGACTTTGAATGCTTCATTGTCAATGAAGAGAAATTTATTTCCTTCGCCAAAGCCTCCACCACCTTCTTGTTGGTAAATCGGTGAATCAGTGAAATGGCAAACCTGCGAACCAAGTTCGTAAGTTCAAGAAATTGGCGATTTGTTGATAAACAGTAGAAATGAACAATTTTTTTCTAAGGGAGGAAAACAAATAGACTTGGGGGACTTAGAAAATTTTGAAATAAAACCTCTAAAATATGTCTCAAATCAGATTTAAATAGGGGGTCTTAAGAACAAAGATATAAAGTGGGATTTCTAATGGATTTTGGAGGCAAAATAATGCATTTTGGGAGCTAAATTATACAAGTCCCAATAGTGTCTCTGGTTGGGGACATGTGACAAACAATGTCACAATGAGGATCCAGATCTCTGGGCAGACCAAAAAGCACAAAACACATGAGGGGAAAACACAAAACGTATTTACAACAAAGGCTTATATACATGACAAAATACAATCATAAATATTAGAGCACAAAAGGACTATTGATTGTATTCAAAATTCAAGGGAAGCATTACCTATGAAAAATAATGGTTCAGATGTTGTCCATGAATGGGTAGCTCCAAGAGCACTCCTTCTAGAGTCATCAAATGGTAAACATTGAGCTCTAATTTCTCAGCTATTTCATATGGCCCAAGCCATAATGGATCAGATTTTCCATGTTTTCCTTTATCTTCATATTTTGCATCCCAAAGAAGTACCAAGTCACCAACCTAGAAATATCTTGAAATTGTACTCTTATCAAATAAAATCTTCATTTTCTGCTTATGATTTAGAATTTTATCATGTACAGCTCTTTTTTGTTCTTCTAACTCAGTCAACTGCAAGATCCTCTGGGACATTGCATCATACTAATCCTCTTCTATATCATGCATCTATTGGTAGACTGGTAGTTCCATGTTTATGGGCATTTTTACCTCTGCTCCATACACCATCTCAAATGGGCTCCTTCCAATGGATCTTTTGAAGGTTATCTTTTCAGCCCATAGAGCATACTTTAATTTATCATCCCATCTTTTCTTATTCTGGTCCAATGTTCTTTCTATGATCTTCATTAGGATTTTATTACTGGATTCAACTTGTCCATTACTTTGGGGGTGATAAGGGGATGAATGCACAATTTTGATGCCAAACTTAGAGCACATGTTCAACATTTCTTGAGACCTAAAACACATGGCATTATCTGCCAAAATCTTGGCTAGCACTCTAAATCTAGTGATTATATTTCTAATTATGAAATCAATAACTACCTTGGAAGTTGCGTTATGATTGGGAATTGCCTCCACCCATTTGGTGAAGTAATCTGTGGCCACAAGGATCCACTTAAATCCATTGCTGGATTTCTCCTATATCTCCCCAATAAAATCAATTCCCCATTGCTAAAATGGTGCTTCAATTGCAAGGGTAAAAGGGGGTAATGCTCCAGTAAATTTCATCTTGCCAGAGAAACATTGGCAAGCATCACACTTTCTTATCTTCTATACTACACCCTTTAATAAAGTAGGCCACTAATACCCAGCCCTAAGGATCTTATGGGAAATGGTTTTAGATTTGAAGTGTCCCCCACAAACACCATGGTGACACTCATTCATCACTGCTTCAACTTGCTCTTGATCCAAACATTTGAGCAATACATCATCATGGCTTTTCCATACTAGCTCATTCTGAAACAAGACATACCTCTGAGATTTTAGCTTGAGGATCCTTTTCTAATTTTCATCCATACCGGGTGGAGAATTCATGTTTTCAAGATAAAATATCACATCCTTGTACCATGCATTATCAACCAATCTACAATGAGGAGCAGCATTTACCTCTATTTCATTTGCTTATGTTGCTTCAAGGTTAGAATTAGCCATTAGCTTATCTAAGACTAGGCCTCTAACTAACTTTGTGACCTGTATATCCATGTCATTTTCTTGGATCCTGTTGATCCATCTACATCTTTTACTTGAAGCTTCTTGCTACATGAATATATCCTTTACTACTGTGTGTGGTACATATGCTATGATCTTGGCACCTATGAAATAAGATCTAAAATTTTTTGTGGCCTTAACCAATGCATAAGAATGCTTCTCCATTATGGAATAATTCAATTCAGCAGCCTATAAGGACTTGCTAAAGAATCCTATTGGCTACTCAAATCCATCCTTGTTCTTTTTCAACAACATAGTAGCAATAGTATAAAATGATGCAAAAGAGAAAATCTAGAAAGGCTTGGAATAATCTGGGCTTACTAGCACTATTTCATTCTTTAGGGCCTCTTTTATGTCAATAAAAGCCTTAGCTGGTTCCTTCTCCCATGTAATGCACTGTCCCTTCTTGAGCATCTTGCTTTGGTCTTCTCAACAAAGTTAGGGACGAACTGCCTTACAAAGTTTATCTGCCCAAAAAAAGACTGAATACCCTTAACTTTTTTATGTTGAGGGATGAGGTCAATGGCCTTAACTCTTTCAAGATTTTTTCTAACCCCATCCCTTGACACAATATGTCCCAACAGTTTTCCCTCTTCTATTCCAAATTGACATTTCTTGGGATTTAAGGAAATCCCATACTCCAAACATCTATCAAAACTCATTTGCAAATGCTTGCAATGATCTTTTCTATCCTTAGAAAATGTAGCAAGATAATCTTGGTATACAACCATGATCTCATCAAGAGGCTTACAAAGGCCACATCTATTGCCCTTTGAAACGTTGATCCTGCATTCTTCAACCCAAATGGCATTCTCAAATAAAAATATGTCCCCAAGGAGTAGTGAATGTTGTCTTGTATTGTTCTGACTCCTTGACCAACACTTGATTGTATCTTGAGAACCCATCCATCATAGACATTAACTCTAAACCAACAACCCTCTGCAAAAGATGATCCATACTTGGAAGATAATAATTATCCTTAAGGGATTTGATGTTTAGATTTATGAAATCTACATAGTCTAATCTCCCCATTCTTTTTCCTTACTAGGACAAGATTAGACACCCATTTAGAATGTCTGATTGGTTTAAAATACGTCCCTCTTTCATCTTTAATAATTCTTTCTACATCTTGGGAGCTATAGTGGGGTTTATAGGCTTTTGTTTTTGCCCAAAGGGTTTTACATCTGGTTGGAGAGGACTAGTATGCTTAAATAAGTCCTCCCTATAATATTTTAGCTCATCATAAGACAATGCAAAATATTTCTTGAATCTCTTCAATAAAGCACTTAACATTTTCTTTTCATGAGGCTTCAATTTCTTACCTATGTAAACCATCGTAGGTGCCTCCTTAGTTCCAAGGTTAACACCTTCAACACTATCCTCTTCAATAGGTTTACCTTCACTCTTCCAATGATCTACATTATCAAACATTCTTTCCAGCTCCTCCAATCCCTTGGGAATGGTATTTGTCTTCAACTGTACTAGTTCGCTACCAAACAACATTTCCTTGTCATTTTCCATCTTTATCATAGGCTACCAGTCAATCAATTTACTATCAAACTCATCCAAGAAATTCAAAAACTTGTAGATTTGATTACTATCATTGAACACTTGCTAACTGTATATATTATCAGGGATTGTTGGCCTTGTAAGAGCTTCCACGGCATGATGGCCATGAGGATAATTTATTTGAGGATCACATTTCAATGCAGCTATAGCTAGGGAATCTGCTTCTTCATTTTTAGTCCTTTCAATCCGTTCAATGCTAATAGCATCAAACAGCTCTATGGTGTCCCATACAACATTCCTATATGCCCTTAACCTATTATCCTTAGTAGCAAACTTATTTCTAATCTACTACACCACTAATTTTGAGTCACCATAAATCTTCAAGCACTTGACTTTATGCTTGTGAGCAACATTTAAACCTAACAACAATGCCTCATACTCATCTATGTTGTTAGTACACTAATAAATCAAGTCTGAAAGACATACCAAACTATTCACCATCTAGGGATATCAGAACAACTCCAACACCTAAGCCTTCCCTTGAGTACACACCATCAAAATATAGTGTCCATAGATCAGATTTAATGCAAATAGAAGTGATAGGATTGGAAGGTAAAACATCAGGCTATAATTATCATCACTACAATATCTCATAAAATGGTCTATATCAGTGTCAAAGAAATTGGTGTGATCTTCTATTTTATATATGTCCTCTATGCTTTGGCCTTCCACCTTCTTCTCCCTATATAGCTTCACCTCTATGCCCTAGACTGGAATAGTGGCATATGAAAGATCCATCTAAATGCTCCCACCCATAGAGGCTACCCACTTTCTTGATAACAGCATACCCCACTTGGTAGGACAGTCTACAACAATAATGTCCATCAAGAATGACTTGTCTAGGTAAGTGGCAAGTTTGACCTCAATGTCCTTAACTAGGTCTATCACATTAACCTTCCTGGAATCCATGGAAAATCATTTGTAAAAAGACTTGGACACTTTCAACCCCAAATCATTCATGATTTCAAGTGGCATGACTTTGCTAGATGCTCCTGAATCAAGCATATAGTTATGTATCAACCATCTTTTTATGATCAAAGTGGTGTAGAAAGGATCCACACCCATCCTGTTGTTAACCATAGATGACCCTAAATAAACCTCAACTATTTCATCATGGCCTACGCCCTCATCATCATTGCTAGGAACAACCACGGGTTATTTTTACGCATCTACAGCAGTGACAAATGATGCTTCCCTATCTCTATGTTCAGGGATTCTAAGGAGTTCCCCTATAGGCATAGAAATTCTGATTTGGCTAAAGACTTGAGCCATATCAATAGGGTTATAATTGGGAAAAGGAGTATCACATGAAATAGTTGCATCATTTGCATAAGGAATGTAATGTATTACTTGATTAGATGAAACATCCTTACTCTTTTCCTTTGTCTTCTCCTTTTCTGATTCTTTTTGTGCTTGAGAATAATCATGCTTGTCATTACCTTTTAGATAATGGACCCCTAAAATGGGTGTAGTAACTGGTTGCATGGTTGGTGTTAGACTCTTCTGCACATACTCCTTTGTTGCTAGTGGCTACACTGGAACCTTCTTCTTTTGGGGCACACTCTTTTTTGGAGCACTACTACTTTTTTGCTCCATGTTCCCCTTACATTTGTCCCTATCTCCATTCAATATTTGTTGTTTTGATTCCTTGACAGGGGTATTATGCATAGGGATGGACCTATTCCTAAGTTGATAGTCTCCTTGGACTTGCAAAATGGCTGCATTAGTCAAGGCTTTCATGTCCTCTTTTAAAGGCTTGCACTGCTGATACTTTTTTTGCATAAGATCCCTCAAGTGCCCAAAATTATGAGCTAGTAATTGATATCTCTTTGGACCTTCATCATAATCATATTGGAAAATATGATCATCTTCTTCAGAGCTATCATAATCAGCATCCTGACCCATTTGTTCATACCCCTCTGTGTCAAATTGATTTATTTCCTCCTCATCATACTTAGTTGCACCTTCTTCATTTGGAAATTATTCTTCTCTTCTCAATGAATGAGCCACTGCACAATTAGCCAGGACATGGGGAAGGAAAATATACTGGCACCACAATGACTCATCTTGACAATTGACATGGTCCTTTCTCAAAGGATCAGGAGTGTCCCTTTCAAGTTGTTTGAAGCTAACATGCCTCGGAGCAGCTTGCCTATCATTATGTTGTGGTCTCTTAGACCAATCAGTGTTATAGGGCCTATTATGTAGTCTCTGACCTTCATTGAAATGTGTTGCAACACCCTAAGGTGGCAATCCTTTATCATTTCTAGCAACTTTATATGACAAATCTTTCACAACTCCCATGAGTTTATCCAATTTATCTTCAATAGTGAGGGGTTTGTTGAAAAATAGCTTATCTAGTTGTGACAATTTGATGTCAAATCTTTTGACCTGCTTGCATGAAGCTCTCATATTAATTTCTATGTTTATGGTCTGACATCAAATTTTGTCCCTCAAACAATAATGAATTTTTGAATCAAAGGCACCACAATACAAAACTAAACACAGATTCATTAGGTCTCATACGAGGAGGTATCTTTCTCATTGTCATGATGAAGTGGTTGTTGAAATTAGCTACTGTCGCATTGATTGCTTTCTTAATGGTTGTACGTTCATGGATAGCAAACTTGGGATCAATCATGTCCCCATACTGCAATCCAAATACCCTCATGAACTCCTCCCAAGAATCAATACTATTATTAAGGAGAGATTTATACCATTCTTTAGCACTCTCTTCTAATGAATGTACAAATAGTTTCATCATAACATCTTCATCCTCAATTTCATATTCATCAGTGAAATTAATGAAATGTCTAAGATGTTCCTCACTTGTGATAGCATTATTTCCTTGAAACCTAGGAAACTTTCCTCTAATCTAAGTTGGAATTGAATTACAAAAATTAGGTATGCCAAAGAAATCAAGTTGTTTATACCTTTTAGCTCCCAATGGCTGCCTCAATGGAGGAAATCTCTGTGATTGTGTTAGTTGTGTAGGCCTAACATTTTGAACGTTGCCTTATTGATTAGCTTGGTTCTGTGGTGACTAAATGTTGATATTTTTAGCATGGGCCTTATTTACACCCTGTTGTCCCATTTGATGTTTCCATTGTTGTCTCTAATTATTTTGTTGATTGCAGTGTTGATTGTAATGTTGTGGAGGTAGATGTTGTTGATTTGCATTTTGATTTAGGCCCTGTTGCTATACATTTTAGTTTTGTTGGGCCTGCTGGGCAAGTTGAGCTTGTTATTGATCAAGCAAGGCCTGCACCTCTCTTTGTCTATTTCTGAGGTGATCAAGCAGGTCAAATTCATCTTGGATTCTTCTTTCTCTTTCCTCATCACCAAGATGTTGTTGTTGATCACCCTCATTTGGAATGTTGTCATGTGTTACATCCCCAAACTTTGACTATGCTTTACTTTTACTTTTATGTTATTAGTGGATAAATTATCATGGATTAATGATTTGACTTTTAGGAAAATTTCAGGATAAATCATTGATTTTATGAATTATGATTAATGCATAGAATTAGACATGAGATCAAATGATATTGAAATTATTTAATTATGATGTATAAAGATTTAATGATGATATACTAATCATAGTTTGTGTGATTGTGAGTGTAACTAGGAAATGTATTTCCACCTCCAAGAAAGGAAGGAGAGTAAAATCAGAGAGAAGGGAATAGATGTTGGAAAGAGACAGGTTTTTCCATTTGAGTTCCAAGTTGTATATTTAGTGAACCTTCTCGAGATAGGGTATGTAATAGTTAACTCTCCTTGTTTAAGTCAATTTCAACTCAACCATTGTTGATTTGTTGTTAAGGAAAGGTTTTCCAACATCAAACTTCATTTAATTTGGTTGAGAAATGTTTAGGGAACATTATTGATGATTAGAGTTTAATCATTTTCTTTCTTTGGAAATTCTTGATATATATATGTGTGTGTGTGTGTGTGTGTGTGTGTGTGTGTGTGTGTGTGTGTGTGTGTGTGTGTGTGTGTGTGTGTGTGTGTGAGTATCGATTTAATTATACTAACATCAATATAAGATTTCAAGGGGGGGAGAAAGCCTCAATCCCATACTTGCATTTTATCGCATGATTAATGCTAACACCATACTTATGGTAGTGCTATCATGGTGTCAATATAGGTCATTTTATTATTTGCATATTATTACATATATGATGTATAAGTAATAATTGTACGATACAATCTTAAGTCCTCCTCATGCTGTGATAAGGTTCTTATGTTGTAACCATTTCATTCATGTAAGTGGGAATGACTCCACACACCACAAAATGTGGAGAGAGTGGAGAAGTGTAGATAATGATTGAAGTGAGCCTTACTAACTAAGCTCTCCACAATTGAGCATGCACCTTTTTCTAGTGGAGATTTTGTGGAGTAAGTGAAGTAGTTATCCCCGTGGGTAGGGATAGATAGACAAAATGTTTTGAGTATGAGGAAGGAGAGGGAAAGGGAGGAGAACGAAAGGTGATGAGGAGAATCTAAGCAGATAAAGTTCAGAAAACACAATAGAGAAGAGAAAATAAGAGGGTTAAATAGGAACTTCATGTAGAAAGCTACATACAGAGTCGGTGACTCAGTTGTTACAGGTACCTTTGGATAGTTATGATACAATCAAACTATGACTCATGTTTATCGTTTACCTTTACTATTGGTATTTGTATGCTTTGAATTATTTGTTTGGTGCTTATGTAAGCTCGATAGCATTAAGATATCCATGGAAACTTTGTTGAAGTTTAAAACTGACATCATTTTTCATATGACTTTAACAATGAGCTAAAAACCCCAGGCCAATGTTATTAAGGTCGATGTCATATAGATACCTCTGTGACAGTAAGTTAACAAGCATGAGACCATGGTATTAGTCAATGTCTCTATCATTTTCTCGGTGACCGAAAGACATCTATATATGAATTAAAATGAAGGATAATTGTTATCCATACTTCCTTGTGTATGAAAAGATTATTTTTATGGTTTGATAACTTGTTGAGAGCCATGTTACTCTGAGAACAAAACTATCCTATGTAGAAACTACTTTATGTAGAATTATTATATTGATAATGATATAATCACAGAGATGGGTATCATTTGTATTATGACCCACAGGTTGCTGTGTATCAACAACAACCCAAACCATTATTTTAGTGCCAGTCAACTGTGGCTTCGAGTCACTAGAAAATGGGATTGGAAATATAAAGATTTTGATTAGAAGTTGTTTTCCCTTGCATGCCATTTGGCTACACATCATTAAAGATTGAGCAGTAGAGTTATTTATATTGTATAAGTAAATCTGGGATGATATTGCTATCATTACTGCACTACGAGTGCATGTTTGAGCCTTGAGTACAAGGTAGGGTGCATAGATATATAACCTTACATTATTCATGAATAGAAAATGAAAGAGCTTGATAGCTCAATAACTATGTTATCATTCTTAATTAATTTTCTTCTAATTATGGTATTAACGATAATTACGGTATCCGAGTCATTATAACTCGGTTATAATTTTACCATAAGAAAAGATAGAAAATCATAATCTTTATTTTATGAAGGGGAGAAGTTGTTAGAACCTTTTAGTCTCTAGTAGACTAAGAGTTTTACTATGATGGGAGATGATATTCATTTTATTTTTTTATAATAGAAGATTATATGTTATTATTATGATGCCCAGGGGTGCTGTCACAATAGTGTGTCCCACTTATGGGACATCCTAATTTTTGTTTGAAATCACATATTTTTTAGAAAAAATAATGATTTAAGCCTTTAGGGGTTCCATCTAAAGCAGTTTAATTGAAGGATTTGATAAAACCCCATTAGATCAAATCCCCTTGGAAAGAACCCCCTAGTCTTAAATCAAACCCTCAATGGAGTCTCCTCCGTACCTATCAAAATGCTGACAAAAACAAATTTTGATTCACCTTTTGGGAGATTAAATGAAGTCATTTAGAAATTATATTTTGTAAAATGTAGCCCTTAGTATAAACTTTCCAAAAAGTATGATTTTGAATATGTTTCATTTGATTTTATATTTATTTTCTATTTTCTAGTGAACATAGGTTTATCACTGAATATCAATGTCTCTATTCCACACACACAGAATGCCCTCATGGATCCTTAAGGAAGTGGGTTGAACCCCAGAGGGGTCACCCTAAGGGGCGAGGAGGCTACGGCCTCTCTAGCAAAGCCGCACCTCCCAGCATCCATCTTTATTCTAATCTATTTTTTTTCTTCTCTACATGTTGCCTAATGTAGGCCAACAGTTGGGGAGTGCATATGAGGAAGAATGAGGGGAAACATGATAGGGAGGTTTTGCAAGGACATAGCATAGCAGAGCCACAAAGGAGGAGGATTCTCATTTTGCTACAGGGAAAGGATAGCTCCCAAGGGGCAGCATAGGGATGAAGATGGTGTCCCAACAGGCCACACCCTTCGGAGGAAGATTAGAACTTAGGTAGAGGCCATGCCTCTCCTTTGAGAGAGCCATGTCTTAGGTAGGGGCTACACTCTACTTCTAAAAGAAAATATTTTTAAAAATTGATTTATCAAATTTATTCCTTACTATTTTTCTCTTCTTTCTTATTTTGAATATACAGTTCTGATATAAAAGAAATTATTTACATAATATGAAATTGAAATAAATTTATTATTCAATATTTTAATTCAAGAATGATACATTACACATTTGAAACTCTCTCTCTAAAACTCATACACAAATATACATTTCAAATTTGCACTTAATCAGATCTAATAAAAGAAATATGCAGATTATTTCCTTTCTAGATGGTGGTACGTGCCTAGGTCTAGGGTTTTAGGTCTGTTATGCAAGTCTTCATCTTTATTTCCCCTTAAAACCTAAGGTCCCATGGTCATTGTTTTAATTCATGTTATAATCTATTGTTGATCGTTTGTCCAAAGTTACCGGTTGCTTAAGTTACAACCTTAAGTCTTATGAGTCATGAAGTGACTGGCCCCTTTTACCTAGTGTTACCTTCTGCAGCTCGTTGCATCATAAAACTTAAGTCTAAAGTCTTGTAGATTACAAAGGTGCTAATTGGCAGGTTCTCACAAGCACGTAGAGCATCTTTGGTGATGTCAAGGTCCCTCCATGTGCTTGCAAGGTGCTGACACCTGTCAAAGAACTTTGGGCCTATGGCCATTAAAACAAAGATTGTAGGTCTACGGGGGGAATGTTGCCAAGTGTCAAGCAAGGAAACGGGATGTAGATACTACATGAAATCGATGGTAGCATGCCCTTGTAGAGGAATCTTAGTCGAGGAAAGGATCCTCTATGATGTCACATGATGACACCACATGTCCAACTTTCGAAGGAGGAAGAAGTGCTTGCAGAGGGAAAGACACGTGGAAAGCTTAGATCATTTCTGAGGAGCCAAAAGAGAAATGACTCACTTGTTGTCACCTGGCCATGAAATGATGCCATGTGGTAGGGATGCTCAGGCTTATAGCTACAGGATCGAGAGCTTTGAATGGATGAATAGGATGCTACCAACTATCAAAAGGTTAAATGAGGAAATGTGACTACAGAGGTTGAAAGATCAACAGGAGTGCATGCACATAGTGGAATCTTGCCTGCATGAAAAATTCACCATGTGGCTACAAAATCTTGCCACGTGGCCCATTCCTGAGAGAAAGAAGGAAGGTTATAGAGTGGAGGTACATGTGGAGGCTTAACATAAGTGCGTAGAGCCTAAAAGGATGGCCCACTTTCATCCATGTGAATGAGATGGGATGCCATGTGGCCAAGAAGGAAGGAATGAAGGAAAAGCCAGCGAAAAGATTGTCTGACATGGAATAACCTCATTAGCTGCTGACTTTTCAAATGATGGAGCTTAGATTTTCAAATTGGGTAGGTAGCTTGTGACCGTTAATCTCATAGAATGAAGCCTGAATCTATGGCTGAGGTTTAAATTTGAAGAAGCTGTCTATTGGTGCCATTCCCATGTGCTTTCAATCCACCATTAATGAAATTGTAGCATGACCAAGGCCACGATATCAAATCTGCTCCTAACATTGAAGTCCAGGTTCTTTTATCAATAGGATTTCACCAAGAAATCTGACTGCTTCATCTACTCTCTTAAATGAGGATCCGATTGTCTCATTAAAGTCTATCATAATGTAGGTGGCCGAAGGCTTGTTACTCCTTTAAAAAGGAATTCAGGGCCATTCTACAAGGTTGTTGGAGAATTGTGAGGGCTTTTGAGCAGTGTGGTACAGTTCTAAGAGGTTGCCCGTATTTCTTGTGTTGTAATTTTTAGTCTCTTATATGTTGAATGTGTTCTTTCATGAGCATTTTATCAGTTTTAGATTGAAATATATGAGTAATTTTGTGAGCATGTGTTTCTATTAATTGTCTCCTATGTTATTTGGATTCCCTTTTTGAATAAAGATACTAAGGGTTTTTGAGTTCTTGGGTACACGTTTGTTGTATTACATGTTTGATTTTTTGCTTCTATTCAATGAATAGATTAAATGCTTTGACTCGAATATGGAGAGGTGTGTGTGGTAACAAGGATGTTTGTAAGAAGAGTTAATAAGAATACCCATTCTTGGATTATTATCTATAAGGCAGAAACAAGTAAAATCCTATGAAATCTGCATGTTTGTTTTGCTTATGGAAAATGCTCTCCATGTGAGGGATTGACTCTGAACCCTAGGATTGGTACTGATCAAAGTTGGACTTGCTTTCACAAAATATCTCATCACCAAACAATCACACAAAACAAAATCCAAAGAACAAACAGTTTATTAGTGTTAGGAGTAGGGTCTTAGGGTTTTAGTTTCATGTTCTCTAAGCCATAAATGAAGTGGTGCCCAAAGCTAGCCAACTTTGAAGTTATCATACAGTTTGGGTCTATATTTAGGGGAACATATATGCTTAATGTCAATATCCAGTTGTAGTAAGGGTCTATCATATTGATGTTGAATAAGGGAGTGCCCCCCTTGGTCTAGTAGAGCCTAAAGTATAGAGGAGAACAAGCAAATGTCTCATGTTCGTTGGCCACTAACCTGAGGATCCTGTGGATAAAAGATGGCTACTTTTTAGGGAAATTTAGACAATCAGTTGGGAACACCAACAGATTAGCTACTATGTTGGGGTATTGATTAAAAATAATCTAGGATCTGACCTTGAAATCCCATTTTTGGGTGGCGACTCTGATTTTATCTCCCAACTGGTAGTATTGTAATGAAGAAGATCCCTGCAAAACCCCTTGTTTCCAGAACTACTAAAAATGATGTACACAAAGAAAGGGGGTAGTCCATCCAACCGAGGAGGGTCCCCAAATCATCAAAATAATGATAATATGAAGAATGAATTTAGATCCTCTGAATGATAGCCTTTCTCAGCTTCAGAAGCTAGAATCAAGGAGATTTATGAGAAACAACAAGGTGATGGATAAAGGATAGGCTCTGATGTCTTTCAAGAATGACCTTTTTTAGACCCACCTGATAGGTTTGAAGATGTAGAATCTCCAAGAGATACAGATAATCCTAGACCATCCACTTCAATGCTAAGAGAGGAGGAGTTATCAAAAGAAATCAGGAATCTCAGGGCTGAGATTGATTATTTGCAAGCTCTTAAAATAAGAGATGATATGAGTCCTAGGGTTGAGGCTTTAAGGGTTGCTCACCAAGATGCAATTCCAACTATCAATAATGTAAACATGGTGGGTAATCAACAAACTGATACTGTTCAAAACTAGACAAATAATCAAAATATACCTGGTAACAATCAAGGTCTTGATCAACGTGTAAATCAGAATATGCAAAACAATCAAAGGCAGAATGCTAATAATAACAAAGTACCTCAAAACAATGTGAGAAATCAAAATGTGCATGCCCATGGTAATGTAAATCAAAATGCTAACAATGCAAATCAAAATCGCAATGCATTTGCTAGGAGGCCCATACAATTGGAAAGATATAGACAATTAGATTTTAATGGTATCCTTGGGTATCCTAACCCAATTGATAATGATATTAGGATTGAATTGCCCAAATTTGTAGGTAATAATGCAATGTCAGGTGAGGGTCATTTGAAATATTTTCTGAACTTAATGGATAATTTTGAAGTTGAACATGGGGATGTTTTTATGAATTTGTTCATGCAATCCTTGGTAGAAGAAGCTAGAGAATGGTATAAGAATTTGCCTAATCAGAGTATTTCATCTTGGGATGATTTCATGACATTTTTTAGAGAACGGTATGGAGATAAGACTGACCCTAGTTTCATCATAAATGAATTCACTAGCATATCTAAAGGGTCAAATGAACCTGTCACCAATTTTAATACAAGGTTTACCAAGGAACTAAATAGACTTCCACCTCATATGAGACCAAATGAACCCATGTGCATGGTTCTGTATACAAATATCTTTGATGTCAAATTGATACAAAGGTAAGGTAAGGTTGTATTAGTTCTCTCAACTTCCTCCAAAAGGTTTACAAGGTGTTTGTGTTTACAAGCCTCACAAGGTTGTTATAGGAATCCACTTGGCCTAGGATCACCCTTTGGTGCCATCCATTCAGGCTACTCACCACTTACTTTGGGGAGTCCAAAACTCAACCCAACTTAGAAGCACAACCCACCTTCAAGAACACAACAACTATTACCAATACCTCTACCAACATAGGCAACAAATACCATCATACACCTATCTATGATAAGCATGGGGCAAAGGTCTCTGACCAATAATCTACCATTCTACTTCTAAACACAACCATGGATAGTAAACTGAGTGTGACTGTCATAAAAAAAGACAGAGTTCTAGTTTGACTCATTCCCTTGTAATCTAAGCATTGGTTAAACCCACAATAACCTCTCAAGATCTCAAATGGCCATCAGTGCCTAATGCAAACTCAATACTAATTGTGAAAAGAAACAATTTTTCCCATATACAGACCCACACTATACTCTACAGGGCATGGGACAGCAAAACAGCAGGTGGTTGTCCTATGACTGTGGCAACATGACAGTCTCAACCTTTATGAATAACAAGAATAGTGATGACTCCTTATCAACAAGATCTCCACACCAATTTAACACAAACCTACCCAAGGTCATGAAATCACTGACAATTACCGTACTTCTATGTTTATTGTGACAAAAAGACCATGACTGTCTATGACTATCCTAAGAAAATAGCATTCTTTTGATGTTTAACTTTGTAGACAAGGAGATGGATAAGTCCATATTATATGTTTATATTTGCACAAGTCCTACACCACTTGATTCATGTTCAAATGCTCTTCAAGGAAAAGCACTTGCATCCACACATGTGTATCCGTACCGTACTGTAGGTGCATGAGAACAGTAAACTATTTTTTTCTTAAAACCAAGGCCTAAATGGCAAGTAATGGACAAGGAAATGCATCCACTAAGCATGCATAAGATCCACCAAATCCTTTAATATTAAATCTCCACTAACAAACACAAATTCCAACTTGAATTTGTCAAAACAAATCGCTGTTTTTACTGTCATAATACAGCCACCTTCAATTTCTCAACTAGTAACCAATGATACTAGTTAGATACATGCCTCATACTCTGCAGAGAAGGAGTTAAACTACCAATCACAAAAAAACATTAAATCTACTTTGTCTTCCTCCATCCCACCTAGAAATGGGCATCCATCATCAGAGGGCAGAGGAAGAACTAAGCATTTTATCAACAAACCCTAGCAATGGAGGGTTAGAAACCAATCTACAGATAATGGAATCAAACAACACAATGAAAATGTTTCAAAAGCTAAAAACTACTGCAAATGCAAGGTAATTAGATCCACTCAAATGATTCTCAGTCCATGATTCCTCTACAGGCCGTGCCAATTGTACAAGGTGCTGTTTTCACACAAAAAAACATAAAAACACAGTTTTTCTTAAAAGAAACTCCTTCTTTCATATCATTTTTGGCATGTTTTTACAACTGATGTTTATAGGAAGTTTCTAAAACTCTTCCACTTCCCATTTGTCTGTACAACTGCCTAGGAAGGCAGAAAATCAATGGAAAAGGTAGTTTTTTTTATAAAGAATAAGTTTCTAAAGTGAAAACCTCCTAGAAAATAGGTCTAAGATAACTCCAAATTAGACTAGTCAAACAAATGACTAAATCTTTTATTTCAACACAACAAAATGGCTTTTAAAGCCTTAGAGGTAAATAACTAACATGAAATTGAACTAGAAAACAACACAAAACTGAGCTCCTGCACCACAAATGACTTATGAATTGAGAGACAAGAGTCCAGCTAGTCTCTGAGATGCTTTTAGGATTGCACCTAATATTAAGAATAACAAGAAAGCATCTAGAAAGGGAAATAGGAGGGATGATGTGATAATTTTGTAGAATCCAAACAATAGAGCTCATAATACTTAGAGTAATGCTTCTATGTCTGACGATAAGCTAGATAAATTGACAAATGCTTTTAAGGACTTGAGTTATAAGCTTGCAAGAATAGAAAAAGGATTTGGCCCTGAAAAACAAAATTTTTAGAAACCAGAAAAAAGACAACAGTTGCATGATATGCCATACAATACAAGTTGGCATAATGGTAAGACTATTTTGAACAATAATAATAATCAGAGGTCTCAGCATGGTAAGGAAACCCATGATCCATTAAAGAAAAGTGTTAATGTTGTTGAGGATACACCTTGGTGCATAGTATGTCAGATGCCTCACTCACCACTGCAGTGTATGGTTGCTCAATCTTTTTATAATGACGCCAATGATTGCAATGAATGTAATGAGCCCCATTATGTTAAAGATGATAGTGTTAATATGCTTTTTACTAGTGGAGACTGTTCTTCTTCTGATGAGATTGATGCAGATACAAAAAGGAGATATTATAAAGAGAAATTCTGTCGGCAAGTTTTTTCAGATGAGGAAGATGAAGACCAACATATATATGCTCAAGATTGAAAGGAAGCGAGGTGTGCAGAAATCGCTTCCAACACTAATCTAATGAGGGAAGTGGAGTACAAATTCAATTTAACCTTTTCAATTATAGCAACATGAAACATATAACAGAGATATTGCAGCAATATACATAGAACCAGAAAGAAGACCGAAGAAGAGAGACAAGATATATCGTGGGGAAAACCCTTATCAAGTGAAAAACCCCACACTCAAAAACCTGCACAATGTATTATCAAAACTGAAATGGTTTACAATACACATGCAATGTAATCTCTCAATAGTCTTTGACACTCATATCTAGAGACAATCTAGTAGCATAATAGTACATGTCAATCACATACTACATCTCCTCTCCAAAGTACTTGTTTATATAACAAATACAAGGCAAAAATGGGTCCACATTGAGACAGATGTCCAACATGGCCTCATGGCCCAATACCCACACCTATAGACACTTGTCCAACACTGTATAATGTTCTTGACACTTGTCAAGTCACCCCATCCCAAAGAGGTCACCTATTTCCAAAATGGGCTATGACAGATGCTCTTACGACTCTTACAACTGTCATAAAATCTATCATAGATGTCATAACTTACAACTATAAGAGAATCTATCATACACAAGCTATAAATAGCATATTCTCTTACAACATGTCATAGTCCACCTTGGGGCACCCAAAGATGCCTTTTTCAAAGATGCTTCTTGACACATGTCCATACCTATTATAGGATCTTCTATTTTCGACTCTTACATGTCATAACTTTGTCATAGGAATCTATCATGACCATTTCAGTCAATATTCCCTTACACACATTCCAAGATGCCAACACATGGAAAAATATACCTACCACTAAGTGGGATGTCTATCTCCTCATGTGAGGACAAATTTACATGTGGTCATATGCCATGTAGGATGACACATCATCGTGCCAACTCCCACACTATGACAACATAGGATTTGCATCCAAATTATACAATAGGCAATAAATAAATAAATACAATGAAATAATACAAGGAATTACCAAGGTTGAGACACCTTAATTCCCAACATTCTCCCACTTGTCGAACACCTTGTAAGAGCTAATAGAAAAAATAGGATTTAACTACTATAGGCCCCATAGACTCCAAACACCATCTAAACTTCTCTATGCCCATTGGTTTCATCAATGCATCTACAACATTCTTCAAAGTATCTACCTTCTCTAAATTTATCTTCCCATCCTCTACCATGTCTCACATGAAGTGAAACAACACATCAATATGCTTTGTTCTAGCATGGAAAGTTGGATTCTTCACAAGGCAAATCACACTTTGAATATCACAACAAATCATAATCTATCCTGCATTAACACCAATATCAGAACACAATCTCTTAAGCCAAATGAATTCCTTGCAAGCATGAGTTGCTGCCATGTACTCAGCTTCTGTCGTGGACAAAGCAACCACAGGTTGTTGCTTACTCATCCAACTAATTGCACCACCAAACATAGTGAACACATAGGCACTGGTGGATCTCCTGCTGTCAATTGCACCTACCCAATTAGAATCCACGAATCCACGAATACAAACTGAATGCAGAGGTCCTGTAGCATTACCATGATAGCAAATGGAATACTCAAAAGTACCCCTCAAATATCTGACCACTCGCTTAACTACATCCCAATGTACCCATCTAGGATTAGCCATATATCGACTAAGGACTCCCACTACTTGGGCAATGTCTAGTCTTGTACAGACCATGGCATACATCAAACTACCAACAACACTAGCATAAGGTACTCTACTCATGTCCTCCACCTCACTAGGAGATTTTGGACAATCATTAATAGACAACTTTGTCCCCAATGAAATAGGAACACACAGTGGTCTACAATCTGCCATGCTGGACCTATCCAACACAATATTCACATACTTACTCTCGCTTAACCAAAGTTTTCTGTTAGCTCTAGCTCTTCTAATTTTCATTCCCAAAATGTACTTGGCTGCCCTAAGATTTTTTATCTAAAACTATGCTGACAACTGAGACTTCAAATCAGAAATCATATTCTTACCATTCCCAATCAACAGCATATCATCAACATACAATGCAATAATGAGAATGCAATCATTGTCAAACTTGTAATACACACAATGATCTGATTTTGATCTCAGATATCCAATTGACAACACAAAGGCATCAAATTCCAAGTACCACATCCTAGGAGACTGCTTCAAACCATACAAAGACTTTTTCAACTTGCAAACCAAAT
Source organism: Cunninghamia lanceolata (assembly GCA_027924645.1). NCBI lineage: Eukaryota > Viridiplantae > Streptophyta > Pinopsida > Cupressales > Cupressaceae > Cunninghamia > Cunninghamia lanceolata. The sequence goes on from BSBN01001332.1 coordinate 7,754,839, forward strand.
TTTCTTTACCTTTCTCTATGTAATGCTCTAGCTGTGACATGTAAATCTCTTCCTCCAAATCACCATGAAGGAATATTCTCTTCACATCCATCTGCTCCACCTCTAAGTCATAAGCTACTGCAAGAGATAATAGGAACCGAATAGATGTTAGCTTTGCAACGGGAGAGAAACTTTCACCATAATCAATTCCCTCCACTTGTGAATACCCCTTCACAACCAATCTGACTTTATACTTCTCAACACTACCATCTACACCAAATTTCTTCTAGAACACCCATTTGCATCCAATGGGTTTCCATCCAACAGGTAAAGGCACCAAGTCCCAAGTTTTGTTCTTTTCCAAAGAAGCCATCTCATCCTCTATGGCCTCCTTCTAGGAACCTGCATCTTTCATGTTCATAGCCTCTGACATAGTTCTAGGTTCATCAGTGTTAGCAAGCAAAGCAAAACCACAACTAGAATCAAGCAATGTATAACCAAACCTATCAGGTTACTTTCTTGTCCGTGTTGACCTCCTCAAAAGCTGAGGTTGAGGTTCAATTTCTTCTTTTGAGCTTTCAGAGATGCTAGAGCTCTCCTCATCATCAGGTCTCATAGGTTCTGTCGATTCAGTCTTCTCAGGGGTAGAAGGAAACTGAACCACATCCTCTTTCTTTTCTATTTCTTCTAGTTGTAAAATAGTAGAAGAAGGTGTTAGCTCTCTGAAAATAACACTTCTTCTATACAACACTTTTTTAGCCATAGGATCCCAAAGCTTGTATCCTTTCACACTAACACCATAGCCAATGAAGATACACTTAACAGCCTTGTTCTCCAATTTTGACCACTTCTCCCTAGGCACATGTGCATATGCCTCACAACCAAAAACATGAAGATGCCTTATTGAAGGCTTTCTACCAGACCACACCTCCATGGGTGTCTTACCAACAAGAGCTGATGTAGGAGATTTATTTGCCAGATAGCAAGTAGTGGTAATAGCTTCATCAGAAAATTTTTGTTTGAGGCCAGCTCCACTAAGCATACTCCTAGCCTTCTCCATCAGTGTCATGTTCATCCTCTCTACAACTCCATTTTGTTGTGGGGTGTATGGAGTTGTCTTATGTCTTTCAATCCCAAGTTCTTTGCAATATTTATCGAATTCTATAGAACAGAACTCACCACTATTGTCAATTCTCAAACACTTAATCTTTTTACCAGTCTAATTTTTAGCAAAGGCTTTAAACTCCTTAAACTTACTAAAGACTTCAAATTTACTCCTAATAAAATCAATCCATGTCCTTCTACTATAATCATCTATAAAAGATACAAAATATACAAATTTGAAAATCAAAGGAACACTAACAGGACCAAACACATCAGAATGAACAAGGTCCAATAAACCAGAAGACTTGTGAGAACTCGAATAAAATTGAACATGGTTTTGTTTTCCATATATGCAATGTTCACAAAAGTCAAACTCAAGATTATAACCATCTAACCCCTCAACAAGGTTTTTATTTTTTAGGGTTCTAAGACCCTTCTCACCAATGTGGCCAAATCACTTATGCCATAACATAGTCTTTTTAGCAGGAAGCTTAACTTCCATAGCATGAGCACCCTTGGGTACACAAGATGCACTAACATCAAAATGTGTTACAACAAATTTATTTATTGCTCATTCAAATGGTGGGGATGAAGTGACTACAACTCTTTTCCTCAAGTCAGAAGAACTATTGCATTGTGAAATACATGCCTCTAAATGAAACAGAGTACCTCTCCTAGTACCCTTTGCAAGCACCATAGCTCCTCTAATCATCTTGCATCCCTCTTTCAGAAAGACAACCTGCACACCTGCATCATTCAACATATTTATAGAAAGCAGGTTCCGTACCAAGCCTGGGATGTGCATAAACCCAAAGATCCCCTTCACTCATCCATCAGGGAATCTACTAGAGACTCTTCCATGACCAATAATCTTCAAATGAGATTCATCACCTAGGTACACTCTTCCACCATCTAACTCTTCATACTTTGTAAACCAGGCTCGATGTGAGGTCATGTGGAATGATGTGCCAGAATCAATCAGCCACACATCATTAGATGCATGGGTTGCCAAGGTTGCAAGGAAGGTATCACCATCATCTTGTGACTTGTCAGAATTTGAATCTGGGTTCTTATTTTTCTTTTTCTTTTCCTCTTTGCATTCCTTTCAGAAATGCCTAGTTTTGTCACAGTTCCAATAGAGAGCCTTGAACTTTCCAAGATATTTGGATCTCCCACGGGATTTGGATCTATCTTTCTCATCTTTCTTGTCCTTCTTCTTCCCTTTCTCCTTGGGTCTTCCATGAACCACAAGAGCCTCTTTAGCTGCCTCAGAAGACTTTCTCTGCATCTCTTCAGATAACAGCAAAGATACCACTTCATCCATTTTGAAATTGGATGTGGTGCTCCCAACAGCCATAACAAGATGATCCCACGAATCTGGCATAGAACAAAGGAGGGTCATACACCGATCCTCCTCATCCATCTTTACACCAATGGATGTCAATTGTGCAACCAACATGTTGAAATAATTTAGGTGATATGCAACAGATCCTTCATCTTCCATTCGAAGGAAATACAACTTCTTTCTCAGAAAAAGTTTGTTCACCAAGGACTTGGCCTGATAAACATCTCCCGACTTCTTCCAAAGTAAGTTTGTAGTTTTCTCCTCATGGACATTCAATAGTATAGAATCAGCAAGCTAAGTCTTATGAGACCCTTAGCCTTCTGATCTTTGAGATCCTAATTAGCTTAAGACATTGCAATAGGTTTTGTGCCATCAATGGTTTCCCATAGGTCTTGATCAACAAGCATGTCTTCCATCTTAAGCTTCCACAGCTCAAAATTTGTGCCATTAAACTTCTCCACCTCTAATCTTCCAAATGTGCTTGCCATCTCCTTGCTGCAACAAGATTTAGAGTACTCTGCATAGACTCCCACTCAATCTAAGATCAGCTCAAAAAACCCCTACCCAACAACTAGGACCAAAGGTGATCAAGCTCTGATACCAACTAAAAGGAAGCTAGGTGTGCGAAAATCGCTTCCTACAGTAATCTAATGAGGGAAGTGGAGTGCAAATTCAATTTAACCTTTTCAATTACAAAAACATGAAACATATAACAAAGATATTGTAGCAATACACATAGAACTAGAAAGAAGATAGAGGAAGAGAGACAAGATATATCATGGTGAAAACCCTTATCAGGTGAAAAACCCCACACTTGAAAACCTGCACAATGTATTATCAAAATTGAAATGGTTTACAATACACTTGCAATGCAAGCTCTCAATAGTCTTCAACACTCGTAGATCTAGAGACAATCCGGTAGCATAACAATACCTGTCAATCACATACTACATCTCCTCTACAAAGCACCTGTTTATATAACAAATACAAGGGAAAAATGGCTCCACATTGAGATGGGCATCCAACATGGCCTCATGGCCCAAAGCCCACGCCTATGGACACTTGTCCAACACTGTAGAATGTTCCTGACACTTGCCAAGTCACCCCATCCCATAGAGGTCACCTATTTCCAAAATGGGCTATGACAAATGCTCTTACGACTCTTACAACCATCATAGAATATGTCATAGTTGTCATAACTTATAGCTATAAGAGAATATGTTATACATAGGATATAAATAGCATATTCTCTTACAACATGTCATAGTCCACCTTGGGGCACCCAAAGATGCCTTTTTCAAAGATGCTTCTCGACACATGTCCATACCTATCATAGGATCTTCTATTTTTGACTCTTACATGTCATAACTTTGTCATACGAATCTGTCATGACCGTTTCGGTCAATATTCCCTTACACACATTCCATGATGCCGACACATAGAAAAATATTCCTACCACTAAGTGGGACACCTATCTCCTCATGTGAGGACAAATTTACATGTGGTCATATGCCATGTAGGATGACACATCACCGTGCCAACTCCCACAATATGACAACATAGGATTTGCATCCAAATTATACAATACGCAATAAATAAAAAAATACAATGAAATAATACAAGGAATTACCAAGGTTGAGACACCTTAATTCTTAAAAAAGATTCACACATCCAAATGGTAAATATGAGGAGACTTCTGATGAAGAAATTAGAACATTTATAGTTGTTGCAATGGCTCGGGTGAAGAGCAATTACAATCTCAAAAGTAAGACTCAAGTTGGTGACTCTGGTCAACTAGGAAGCATATTTGTGAAACAATCTTAGAGTAATCAAAAGGGGCCTGAAACCCAAAAGAAACAGGGTAATGACAGTAAGAGAGAATCCAAAGAAAAATCAGGCCATAATGCTAGAAGCTCATAAAATAGGGCAACTCAAAGCGAAGACAAGACTAAGAGTTCTAATGCAACAGGTAACAGTCAAAGTGCCACCAATGCTAAAGTTGGACATACTCATGATAAAGGTAAGAGCATGGGCCAAGCTACAACAGTTATACAAAATTATGTCTCATTTGATATCACTCGGGCCCTGTCACAAATGAAAGTTTCTGTCCCATTATTAGAAATGTTGAAAATTGAAGAATACAAAAATAAGGCCTTGTCTTTAATCTCTGGGATCACTAATCAAGATGATCAGGTTGTCATGGATCAACGTAAAGATCAGTAGAAAGATGTTGATGAGGAGGAGATTCCTAAAGTTTATTTGGGAACAAAAATAACAAAGTGTCCATCACAGGTAGAACCATTTTATGTATCCCTCATCATCAATGGGAAGGTGATTAGGAATTACGTGCTTGATTCAGGTGCATCCACAAACATCATGACATTGGCTATCATGGAGCATGTTGGATTGAAAATAGACAAGGCATCTAGTAAGTGTTATACCATGGATACAAAAGAGGTACCAATCATTGGAATTATGAAGAATGTAGACTTCATGCTTGCTACTTATCCAGAAAAGACCTACACTATGAATGTGACCGTGGTTGATATTGAGAAACAATATGGGTTATTACTGTCAAGAAGATGGGCAGCACAGATTGGAGCTAGATTTGTCCTATGCTATGATCCCAATGACTGACAAGGATGTCAAATTGGATAGAGAAGAAAGCGCACATGACACAGTTGAAAGTTCTGGGCGAGCTGATCAAGTTTGTTTTGTTGATACTGATTTTGATAACATTCAAGTGCTATCCTGTGATCAGATTATGAACAAGAAAGAACCTATTGATGCTGAATTAGAAAGATTAAAGGATTGAGAAGGTCTCTAGTCCATGTATTTTTATGGTGCATGCTCTAAGGAGGGGTCTAGTGTTGGAATGGTTTTGTCTCCCCAACTGGTAAGACATTTAATTTTTCTGTCCTTCTAAAGTTTGGGTGTACAAATAATGTTGCAAAGTATGAGGCTCTTCTACTAGGTTTGAATGTTGCAATCAAGCATGAAATTAAGTTACTCAGGGTGTTTGGAGATTCAGAGTTGATTGTTTCTCAGGTGAGAGGTAAGTATGCTTCCAAAAATAAGAGGTTGAAGCAATATAAGCATGCATTATGGGATTGTGTAGAGTTATTTGATGCATTCTCCATAAACTGGGTAGAAAGATCCAAAAATGTCATGGCAGATGTTGCAATTAGGCCTGATGATATCACATTGTCTGATATTGCACATGTTGAAATCAAAGTTATACCTACAGCCCCTGACAACATTTGTAGTTGGCAAGTTTTTGAGGATGACAATGACCTATTGATATTTTTGCATTGCATAGATGAATATGAAAATCAAGAAGTAGACTTTCAGAATTTTGTGGAAGTTGTAGATGGGAAAGAGACTCTTTTTGGGAAAGAAGTAATATAGCTCAAGACCAATAAGATTCCCAGGGGATTGGTAGCCCTAGAGAGAGCATTTGATAACAGAGATCAATTTGTTGCCAAGACTACTTCTACAAATAAGCAAGACTTGGAAGAGATAAAATTAGGTACAGAGAAGGCTCCTAAGAAAGTCTACATTGGAAAGCAGTTGAAACCACATATAAGAGTGATGTTAATTGCCTTGCTGAGAAAGTATAAGCATGTCTTTGCAGGGTCATATGAGCATCTGAAGGCATATAGGGAAGACCTTTTTCAGCATGAGATCCCATTAAAGCTTGGAGTTAAACCATTTAGACAAAAGAAGAGGCCTATCAATCCTACTCTTGCTCCAAAGATGCAAGAAGAACTCACGAAGCTTAGAGATGGGGGGATCATAAAGCCTATAAGACACTCCACTTGGGTGTCAAACCTAGTCCTAGTTAGAAAGAAGAATGGAGACATCAGATTATGTGTGGATTTTAGAAACTTGAATGTCTCATCTTTTAAAGACAATTACCCATTGCCCAACATGGAAGCTATGCTTTAGAAAGTGACTGGATGTGAGCTCTTGTCTATGATGGATGGATTCTATGGTTACAATCAGGTGAAAGTGAAATAATCAGAATAGTATAAGACTGCCTTCACAACTCCATGGAGGACATATGTATATGTAAGGATTCCATTTGGACTAACAAATGCTAGGGCTACTTTCCAAAGAGCCATGGATGTTGCATTCGCAGGCTTAATTGATTCAATACTGGTGGTGTATCAAGATGATCTTACTACCTATTCTAAGAAAGAGAATCAAAACTATATGCATCTAGAAAGGATTTTTATTAGAGCATTGGAATATGGTATTTTACTAAATCCCAAAAAGTGCACTTTTAGAGTAACTGAAGGAAAACTTCTAGGGAATATAGTGTCAAAAGATGGAGTTAGAATTGATTCTGAGAGGGTTGCTTCCATTGACAGAATCCAGATGCCTAGAACTATGAAAGGTATTCAATCATTCTTTGGGCAGATCAATTTTGTCAGAAGGTTTGTCACTAATTTTGCTGAAATCACCAAGGCTATATCAAAGATGATGAAAAAAGGTGAGTCTGTGACATGGGGAAGTGAAGAAATCCAATCATTTCAGAATGTAAAAGAAGCTATTAAGGCTGCCCCTGTCCTAAAATCTCCTAATTTCACCAAGCCATTCCAGTTGTTTTCTTTTGCTTCTTTTCATACAGTTGTTGCATACTTGCTACAAAAGAATGATGAGGGATATGAACAGCTAGTTGCTTTCTTTAGCAAATCCTTGCAGGTTGTAGAGTTAAAATATGATATAATGGAGAAGCAGGCTTATGTTTTGGTCAGGGCAATTAAGAATTTCAGGCCTTATTTTGTTGGAGCCCAAATTGTGGCTTATATTCCCCATTATGTAGTAAAAGATATATTTAGACAGCAAGAGGTGACTGGAAGGTGGTGTAGGTGGATCAATAAAATACAAGAGTTCAACATTGACATACAGATCACTAAGTTAGTGAGAGGACAAGGCTTGGCTAAGATGATGGTAGAAACAAATTTAGAAGCTTGCCAAGTGAATATAGTTGAAGATCAAGTCCAGGATAAAACATACAATGTCCAGAAATCTAAGTGGTATGGAGATATTGTCCAGTACTTGCAAGACATGATATGCCCTACCCATCTAAATGATAATTAGAAAAGGACATTAAAGTTGCAAGCTATCAAGTATGTCATTGTCCAAGGTGAGCTATATTGGAAGAATCCTGATGGTGTGTTACTAAGATGTGTAGATCATGATCACTGGGCTGCCAAATTCTTGGTTGATATGAATAAAGGAATGTGTGGAGGACACTATATAGCTAAAACTACTGCACACAAAATCCTCAGAGTAGGTTACTAGTGGCTGACACTTTTTACTGATGCATATAAAATGGTAAGATCTTGTGATTCTTATCAGAGATTCTTTGGATAGCTAAAATATGCTAGTGCATTGCCACTCAAGATAGTGATAGTAGATGCACCATTTCAATAATGGGGGATAGATTTCATTGGAGAAATAGTTGAAAAGTTAAGCAATGGACATAGTTGGATATTGGTTGCTACTGATTATTTCACAAAATGGATTCAAGTTATTCCAACAAAGAAAGCCACACGCAAGGTTGTGCTTGACTTCGTTATGGATCACATAATTATCAGATTTGGAGTGCCTGCCAAGTTGGTGACAAACAATGCCATGTCTTTCAGGTCAAGAGAATTTATAGATTTCTACAATGATTATGGTATTAATTTGTCTTATGCATCACCATACCATCCTCAGGGCAATGGTCAAGCCAAGTCCAGTAATAAAAGTCTGATGAAGATAATCAAAAGGATGATTGAAAAGAATAAAAGGGCATGGGATTCAATGTTGAATTTGGCATTATGGGTTGATAGGGTGACAGTCAAGAAAGCTACTGGTAAATCTCCCTTTGAGTTAGCATATGGCTTGGAAGCAAAGTTGCCAATGAATAATCTCTTGCTAGTTTACAAATTCATATAGGAGAATGATGATAGCATGGAAGATCCAATGGCAGAGAGGGTAAACCAGCTGATTGCGTTGGATGAAATAAGGAAGTATAAAGGACCAATTTGAAGAGGTAGAAAAAGGTGAAATATATTTTGATAAGAAAGCTTTAGAGAGGAAGTTCCAAATCAATGACATGGCTCTTGTATGGAATGCCAAATGTGAGGACAAAGGCAAGCATGGCAAGTTTGACCCTTTGTGGATTGGCCCATACATGATAAGTAATTCTCATGGGGAAGATTCTTATTTTCTCCAAACCCTTGATGTCAAACTTCAAGAGTTGCATATGCACAGACAATTCCTGAAACCCTACTTTTCATAGGTAGGTTATTTTTTGTGCACGTTGTAAGTTGTAAATATTTTGTATATAGTTGTATATAGTGTAAATTTTTGTATAGTCATCTTTTGTTTTTTGTCTATCGTGGTTCTAGTCTGCTCTCGGAGTCTTTTTGGTCCTCGCTGCAATCCTGTAAATTGCACATCCCCAACCGGAACCAATGGTGGTACCTACCTAGGTCTAGGGTTTTAGGTCTATTATGCAAGTCTTCATCTTTATTTCCCCTCAAACCATAAGGTCTCATGGTTGTTGTTTTACTTCATGTTATATCTGTTGTTGAACATTTGTCCAAAGTTACTAGTTTCTTAAGTTATAACCTTAAGTCTTATGATTCATGAAGTGACCAGCCCCTTTTACCTAGTGTTACCTTCTATAGCCGGTCACATCATAAATCATAAGTCTAAAGTCTTGCAGGTTACGGATGTGCCACTTTGTAGGTTCTCATGAGCATGCAGAGCATCTTTGGTGATGTCAAGGTCCCTCCATGTGCTTGCGAGGTGCCGACACCTGTCAAAGAACTTTGGGCCTATGGCCATTAAAATGAAGATTCCAGGTTTGCAGGGGGAATGTTGCCAAGTGTTGAGCAAGGAAATAGGCTACAGATACTACATGAAATCAATAGTAGCATGCCCCCCAAAGCAATCTTGGTAGAGGAAAAGATCCTCTATGCTACCGCATGATCATCCCATGTGTCTGACTTTCGAAGGAGGAAGAAGTGCTTGCATAGGGAAAGACACATGGAAAGCTTAGCTCATTTCTAGGGAGCCAAAAGAGAAATGACTTGCTTGTTGTCGCCTAGCCATGAAATGACACCATGTGGTTGGGATGCTTGGGTTTACAACCACAAGATCGAGAGCTCTGAATGGATGAACAAGATGCTGCCAATAGTCAAAAGGTCAAACGAGAAAATATGACAGCAGAGGTTGAAAGATCAACAACAGTACATGCACAATGGAATCTTGCCTGCATGGAAGATTCACCGTGTGGCTGCAAAATCTTGCCACATGGCCTGTTCTTGAGAGAAAGAAGGAAGGTTATGGAGTGAAGGTACACGTGGAGGCTTAGCGAAAGCATGCAGAGCCTAAAAGGGATGGCCCACTTGCCTCCATGCAACTATGATGGGATGCCACGTGGCCAAGAAGGATAGAATGAAGGAAAATCTAGCAAAAAGACTATTTGACATGGAATAACCTCATTGGCTGCTGACTTTTCAAATGATGGAGCTCAGATTTTCAAATTGGGCAGGTAGCTCGCTACCGTCGATCTCACAGAAGGAATCTTGAATCTATGGCTAATGTTTAAACTTGAAGAAGCTGTCTATTGGTGCCATTCCCACGTGCTTTTAGTCCACCATTAATGAAATTTCAACACGACCAATGCCAGGATATCAAATCTACTCCTAACACTGAAGTCTAGGTTGTTTTATTGGTGGGATTTGACCAAGAAATCTGACTGCTTCATCTACTCTCTTAAATGAGGATCTGATTGTCCCATTAAAGTCTGTCAGAATGTAGGTGGCCAGAGGCTTGTTTCTCCATTAAAAAGGAATTCAAGGTCATTCTACAACATTGTTGGAGAATTGAGAGGGATTTTGAGTAGTGTAGTATCGTTCTGAGAGGTTGCATGTATTTCTTGTGCTGTAAGTTTCAATCTCTTATATGTTGAATGTGTTTTTTCATGAGCATTTTATCAGTTTCAGATTGAAATATATGAGTAATGTTGTGAGCATGTGTTTCTATTAATTGTCTCCTATATTAACTACATTCCTTTTTTGAACAAAGATACTAAGCGTTTCTGAGTTCTTGGGTACATGTTTGTTGTATTGCATGTTTGATTTTTTGCTTCTATTCAATGAATAGATTAAATGCTTTGGCTTGAATATGGAGAGGTGTGTGTGGTAACAAGGATTTTTGTAAGAAGAGTTAACAGGAATACCCATTCTTGGATTGTTATCTGTAAGGCAGAAACAAGTAAAATCCTATGAAATCTGCATGTTTGCTTTGCTTATGGAAAATGCTCTCCATGTGAGGGATTGACTCTGAACCCTAGGATTGGCACTGATCAGATTTGGACTTGCTTTCACAAAATCTCCCATCACCAAACAATTACACAGAACAAAATCCAAAGAACAAATAATTTATCAGTGTTAGGAGAAAGGTTTTAGGGTTTTAGTTTCATGTTCTTTGAGCCATAAATGAAGTGATGCCCAAAGCTAGCCAACTTTGAAGTTATCATACAGTTTGGGTCTATATTCAGGGGAACATATTTGCTTAATGTCAATATCCAATTGTAGTAAGGGTCTATCATATTGATGTTGAATAAGGGAATACCCCCCTTAGTCTATCAGAGCCTAAAGTGCAGAGAGAACAAGCAATTGTCTCATGTTCATTGGCCACTGACATGAGGATCTTGTGGATAAAAGATGGCTACTTTTTAGGGAAACTTAGACAATCAGTTGGGAACACCAACACTAGACGCATAATGTCTTCAATAAACTCAATAATGAATTATGTCTATCATAAAACTAACTTTTATTTTGTTCCTCATAATACTAGCATTCCAAAAATATAGTAATAATAATTTCTAACCATAAAAATAACATTATTCAGATCTATTCACAAGCTTATATAGAAGATTTAAGCTCTTTCTTAACATAAAAAATACATTGGTTTTATTTCCACGCCAAATAGATATCCTCCTCTTCATTAAGTTTTTTTTAAATAGCCACAGCAACTAGCTTTCTTCCTTTCCAACCTTCAAGGACCTCTAACAAGAGCTAAAATAAAACCCCTTTTTATACAACTAGTGGGATGCTCACCTCCCATCCTAGGACAACTGTCCACCCCCAAGCTTGTGTAAAACACATGGAGACCAAGGTGAATAGTAACATAGGTAAATATTTTTCTTTAACACCATTTTTACACAATATTTGTATAACTCATTAACCTAGTTTCACACAACACACTAACACATTTTTTTTTACACTTTCCACCATACATGGCATTACACAACACACAACACATACAATTTACACTATGAAGAATTCCTCTTGAATTCCTCTATTAAGGGATAGAGAGGACATCAACTTGCAGGGGGCAATTAACAGAATTCTTCAAGACATGTTTGCACAGCCATCCCTTCCTTGATTATACCTTATTACTCCATACACAGCATAACCCATCATTCCATTTCACTTCACAAATATATAATGTTTAGGGTTAAAAAGGAGAAGATTTTTTTTTAGTTTCAAGGGTAAATCCTCCTTTCACACCAAACATTCAAGGGCATATCAACCGAGTTGAGTCTCTACTAGAGAACATTCACCTAATAGGTTGGGCTACAACTTGGAATGCTACGGAAACTCAGATGCTATCAAACAATATCTCTATTTAATGCTCAAATGCTCTTAAAACCCTAATTAAGTAAAATAGAAAGCAAATTGATGAATCACGACAAGTCCTTTTAGACCAAGGTGAAGGACAGAGAATATTAACTCACTATTTTTTGAAGTTCAGAAGGCAGAATAGTCGAGGACACCTCCACTAGCGCCCTAGTCAAAGGTACTATTTTCTCTGTGGAATCTAGAACTTCTCTCGATGTTGATCTTCACTATAACTTCTGTTTCTATCCCAAAAAAGGTGGAGGACACTACCACTAGCACTTGTGTCCCGAAAATCTCCATTGTCCTGCATTCTTTTGGATCCTGAATCCTTGTCGTCTGTAACCTTCCTCTGCAACTCCACTCTGTCCAAATATGCAACCTGTAACCTACAATCACAAGGAGTGTGGAAGGGGGTTATGGTGTTTAAAGGCTTGCCTCAATCAAGCCTCGGAGATACATTCAAGTCTTTCAAACACTGTTGTTAGATAAGAGTGCGTATCCATGTGGGATAGAGGAAAAATCCAAATGATAAATGATAAATGATAGAAAATACAATAGATGTTGCCTTGATGATGTAGAGATCTCACATAATGAAGGTTTTTCAATCACATGAGATGAGAAGATGAGGTCAAATCTGCAATCACAAACACAACAACAATGCTCTGCTCTGCAACAATGAATATATTGAAATCACAAATATGCCTAAAGTTTGCATTCATCTTCTAATTTACAAATGAAACACTAAACATGCTTATATATGCAACTACAAAGATTCCTGCTAAGAATTTTGTAATTCAAACTTGAGGTGTTGACCTGGGACCGAATAACAGTCACCAAACTGATATTCAAATTAGGGCCTGACCTAAAATAGGGTAGGACTAGGGCACTAGCACCCAAGTCCACCCTCCCATTTTGAGTCAAGGATCGTCAAAATAGCACCTCCTAGGTCCTTTTTGCCACAAGACTTTGGGGTCTTCTTATCAGGAGTCAGAATTAACATGCAAGATGCTCTAAATGCATTCTAAGGACTCGGGAGCTAAACCTTAAGAGGAAAAAGCCCCCAAGGGGAGATTTTATGACATAACATTTAGCCACCACTTTAATGTATGTATAAACACAAGGCCAATACATGCATTAAAGTAAGGTCAACAAACATAGCAAACATGCCAAGCATGGTGAAGACATGCCAAACACATTGAAGATAGTAACAGGCACGCAAAACACAGAGAAGATAGTTATAGTAAAGTAAAACATGGAGAAGACAACATTGAAGACATGCAAAACAAGTGAATACAATGAATGTGGTGATTATTTTCTTTTTCATTTTTCCATATATGAATGCAAATGCAAGTACAAGGAAAGTAAACACACAACCTAAATGCAGGAGGAACTCATCACCACTAGTCTTGAAACTACACTTGAGAACAAACATGCCATACAAATCCCAAAGCATAAGAGGAGCTCATCGCCACCAGTCTTGAAACTATGTTTGGGAACAAACACGTAATACACACACACATGGAAGACACAGAGAAAACACAACAAATAAGCGATGGAAGAAACCTATTGCTAGGTTCACAGCCATCTCAGGCACATTATAGGCACACACCGATAATTGCGCTTTGCCACAACAATCACTGAAGACATGCTTAAGAGTTAGGATAGTCTCAGATCCACCCCACCTACTTAGAGGACTTTTAGAAAATGATAGGATGTGTAATCTCCTCGAGAAATACACCATCCCCACCTTCTGTAGAAGGGCTTAAAATAAAAGGATATGCACCATATCCCACCTCCATAGAGGGCTTAAATGATTGCAATATAAAAAGAAAGATGTGCACTGGCTCAGAGATACAACATCCCGCCTCCATAGAGGGCTTACAAACATGCTTCGTTAGTAAAATCATCAAACATCTTACCTTATATATGCCCCCACCTTAAGGTGGTTGATATCATGTACCAATATCAAGCATGTTAAGGTAGAGATAAAACACACAAGGGAACATGAGCTCTCACAAAGCCCATGCCCCCTGGAGGTGACATGTACTTTATGATCACCAAATGTCCCCACAAACACACAATTTCCTGCAAGAAAAGGTGTTAGCATCTATATAATCATGATAAACAACAATGCAAGGATAGATCCAAGATAAACAAAGTGCATGGAGCAGTAGTATTGTTATGGTTTGTAAGTGCGATAAGACAACATCATAATATCACACAGAGTGATTCTACTAGCCAAGCGTTAGATAATATATATCAACCCCGTCATCATGTATGGACTAGGTCCATTTTTTAATTTCCCACTGAAGGGACACTAGGTCTGTATCAGTATTATATGTTTTTCATCATCAGCTAGCTAGATATAACCACTAGAAGAAGGTAAACAATAAATCAAGAGAGGAGAAACAAGTTCCCTAGGGTCGTCACATAGGAAGGTGCCCCCAAGTCACCAACCACAACACTATGCCCCTAGGACACAACACACAACAATGAAAATAGAGGAGAAGAAATATAGAAGAATTATGATACAAATAGAAGAAGAGTTACAATAGAGGCGATCTCTCGGTATCCTTGACCTTACAAGAGTATCAAGGGTTATCCTAGGAGGCCTAAACAACACATAACACATAATGGGGGAAACACAACACAGAGGTAAAGGGTAGAAGTACTTACCTGATACAACACAATGTTAACAACATATATATGTAGGAGGAGGCCACCCTTGAGAGCAACTATAATAGGTGCTACAATGAGTGTGGCTTAGAGAGGGAGAAATACACATATTCACTATCCTCTTAGGAGGTGGAAGAAGTGACTTGTTTTGAGTGATCGCGACATCCATCCATAAGAGATTTAATGTGAGAGACCTTTCCTCATCCACTAGTGCTGCATCTTTTGAAGAGAGAACATAAGAATGAAGGGAAGGTAAGGTCTTGTGAGGATAATTGTTGGTGATTGTATCTCTAGTGGTGTTCAAAGAATATGCAATCAAGTTTTTCACATCCTTAGTGATATCTAAGGGATCTAAACATTCAACCAAAGGAAGGGGATCAAGGGTCTTTACTTCCTTAGTAATGTCCAAAGTACTTGAATATTCAACTAAAGGAGGTAGATTGATAGTAAGATTCATAGAGGTTTCATGCACTATGATAGGGAGAGAGTTTTTATTATTGTTAGATGAAAGCTCATTGTCTACCCATGGAATGTTCTTGGTTGGAGAGGCTTCCTTATTCACCAATGCTTCATCTTGGATAGAGAGAGCATTATAATAAAGAGGTGATGTGAGCTCTTCATTCACTAATGCTTCATCTTGGCTAGAGAGCATTGGAATGAAGAGATGGTGGTATGATGTTAAGAGATGTGTTAATGAAATCATCCTCTTGTGTTAATGATGTGGAAAAACTTTGGGAGAGGGATCATAAGGTAAACCTAAGTTATCATCACATGTATTAGTAATAGGAGGCATAGTGGAATTTCCAATAGAGATAAAGTCATCTAGGGCTTTGTCTAACATATCGAAGTCATCACTACTAAATATATTATTGGCTATAAATTTAGTGAGATCGTCTAATATTGAAGGATATATTCCCATAAGATTTGTGAAGCCATCAAAATCAGATACATAACAAATTATTTCATATGTGGAGCACATAGGAAGATCAACATCATGTATGTATTCTATTTGTTCCAAGACTTGAGGATATTCATGAGTAAATGTGGTAAAATTATCAATGTTTATGATGCATGCAAATAAAGCTTCTAAAGAAGTATCCATGATATATGCAAGGAAGTAAATGCAAGACTATGTGTATATGTATTCAAATATGTGTAAAATCTGATTTTAAAATATTTTCAATGCTTATGCAAGAAACAAGTGCAAAAGTATGTATGAATATGACCTAAAATGCTTGATTTTTCAACTTTTTTCAATGAAAATGAGTGAAAGAAGAGGTGCTGTAAGGAAATTGATGAGGGAAATAAAATAATATGCCTATTAATAGTCCAATTATGCATAAATATCCTTCACAACACACCTATGATGCACTTCTAGAGTGATGACAAGTCAAAACCTAGTGAAAATACACCTAAATTATGCAACTTTTCACCATTTTTCAATGCAAATGCTTAATAGAAAGGGTGTTTTAAGGAATTTGATGAGGGGAAGATAATAATAACCCTAATATCAGCCAAATAATGCAGCAAACTCCCTCACAACATGCTTGTAGTGCAAATCTAGAGAGACGATAAGGTCAAATCTAGTGAAAATGCAAGTTTTTCAAACCCTAGACATGAAATTTTGCAAGGAAGCCACTATGATGCAACACTAGAATTAGAAATCATTCATAATGATTGTTTTGAGAGGGTAGTAAAATCTGAAACAAGATTTTAACTACAACCCCTAGCTAATGCAAAACTAAGTTTTTATGAAAAATGCACAATTTCAAGCAATTTTCAACAATTTAAGCATGAAAATTCAATGTAAATGAATATTAAATGATAAATTTCTATAATTTAAATCAGATCTGATAAAAATAACAGAAATTAAATGAAATTAAATGCCAATTATTTCAAATTATGCCAAAATGCAAGCCTACGATGCCAAATTTTTCAATTTTTTTAGTTTTTTTGTAATTTTCAAATGCAATTTAGAAGAATAAATGAAATGAATTTCAAATCTAATGCAAAGATCAGAAATTAAATGCCAATTAATTAAAATAAATTCAAATTGTATGAAAATACAAGCTAAAAATACCAATTTTTTTAAATTTTTTTTAATTTTTTCATTTTTTTTTAAATTTTTTAAATGCAATAAGATGAATGAATGGAAATCTATCACACAGCACTCAGCAAGGTGCAAAATTCAAACAAACACAGGTTCACCAAAATGTTTAGGGTTAAAAAGGAGAAGGTTTTTTTAGTTTCAAGGGTAAATCCTCCTTTCACACCAAACATTCAAGGGCATATCAACCGAGTTGAATCTCTACTAGAGAGCATTCACCTAACAGGTTGGGCTGCCACTTGGAACACTACAGAAACTCAGATGTTATCAAATAATATCTCTTTTTATTGCTCAAATTATCTTAAAACCCTAATCAAGCAAAACAGTAAGCAAATTGATGAATCACAACAAATCCTTTTAGACCAAGGTGAAGGATAGATAATATTAACTCACTATTTTTTGAAGTTTGGAAGGCAAAACAGTCGAGGACACCTCCACTAGCACCCTAGTCCAAGGTATTATTTTCTCTGTAGAATCTGGAACTTTTCTTGACATTGATCTTCACTATAACTTTTGTTTCTTCCCTGGAAAAGGTGGACACTACCACTAGTGTCCATGTCCCAAAAAATCTTTGTTGTCCTACTTTCTTTCAAATCCTGAATCCTTGTCATCTGCAACCTTCCTATGCAACTCCACTCCATCCAAATGTGCAACTTGTAACTTACAATCACAAGGAGTGTGGGAGGGGATTGTGGTGTTTAGAGGCTTGCTCAATCAAGCCCCAGAGAGACACTCAAGTCTTCCGAACACCGTTGTTAGATAAGAGTGTGTATCCCTATGGGATAGAGGCAAAATCCAAATGATAAATGATAGAAAACACAATAGATATCACCTTGATGATGTAGATCTCACATAATGAAGGTTCTTCAATCACATGAGATGAGAAGATGAGGTCAAATTTGTAATCACAAACACAACAACAATGCTCTGCTCTGCAACAATGAATATCTTGAAATCACACATATGCCTAAAGTTTGCAATCATCTTGTAGTTTACAAATGAAACACTAAACATGCTTATATATATGCAACTACATTCACCAAATAACGGTCACCAAACCGACATTCAAATTAGGGCCTGACCCAAAATAGGGTAGGACTAGGGTGCTAGTGCCCAAATCCACCCTCCCATTTTAAGTCAAGGATCATCAAAATAGCACCCCCTAGGTCCTGTTTGCCACAAGACTTCAGGGTTTTCTCATCGGGAGTCAGAATTAACATGCAAGATACTCTAAATGCATTCTAAGGACCTAGGAGCTAAACTTTAAGAGGAAAAAGCCCCCAAGGGGACATTTTCTGACATAACATTTACACACCCACAAGTATCCCTACACTTCCATTCATAACAACTTTAATTTGAATAAATTCCATATGGGTACTCTTACCCAGTGAAATTCTCCCAGCAAGGACATTACTCTCTCTACCCCAAAAAAGGAATGCTCTCATCAATGGGGGTGGCAGTCTCCTGACATTCCACAATACAAATACACAACACTAATAGAAACCAATTCATTATGTAACTCATATAGTGATAGTTAATCAAAAAGTTTATTTTCCCATTCAATTTTCTGAAAAAGGATCAACACAGAGAGTTTAATTCGCATGCAATTTAAAGTTTTATTAATTCAGGGATCTAACAAAGGGTTGATGCCTACCTTGATAACCTCTTAGGAGTTATAGAAGGTTGATCCAAGTCCACATAAAACTCTCTTTCCTCCAGTTTTCTTTTTCTTTCTTTTATATAGCTCTTCCACCCTCTCAAAATAATAGCTTATAAAAATCTACTAACTCCTTTCAGAAGAAGAAGAAAAAAGAGTAGCAGAAAATAAAATCCCCCCACAACCAAAGTAAGTAAAAAAATATATTCCTCAATAAACACCAGTCTACACAATTCTAAACATGAAGGTAACACTTGGCCCCTTGCAAGCTCCTCCACTTATCTTTCTGAAAACCTTACACACACCCTTCCTCATTTTTTTTAATTTTCATCATTAGGTTGAGGTGAAAATAAAAAATATCTAAATTTATTTTTTTAAAAAAATTTGCCCCTAAAAAGGGCTTAAATCTTAGCCTAATAACCTAGGCTTATAAAAATAGGAATTATTTGATAAGTTGACAATCAAAAAGGGAATTTGAAACTTGGAGATGAAGAAAAACAATTTCACATATGACGACCAACTTCCCCACACAACACTAGACTGAACATAACGACAACATGAGCAACAATATGCTAAACAAAATGCACATTTTACAACACATAGGACATGAGTCTCTCCAAATAGACTAGGTCAACTCAACTGGTTTATCACAAAAGGGTCCCCATGTGTTTTCTTCATTTCCACTGGCTTGAGTACCTGCACACTCATTTTCAAATGTCAATTGCTATCACAAATATCATAGTTGAAGCAACCAATGACATCATGTAATTCATCTATAACAATCCTCCTTACAATTAAGCATGTCTATACCAAGTTTTTCATTTCAAAAGTAATAATATTGTATTTAACAACAAGAACCATTACATAATGAAGATTTAAAATTTAAGTTATGATTGAATCATAGCATCACAACATAAAATAAACCTCTACACAAGTTATCAAAAATGAAACAGCAAATAACAATTGACAATAACATAATCATCACCATCATAATGGCTAACACACCATATACCTATCGAAACACACACACATATAGATATATAAGCATAATGTATCAAGAAGAGTATATCAAATCCATAATCTAAACAAGTACTAACACAAAACGTACAATGCAAAATCATGATACTACAATAGATAAGAAAAGTAGCATACCACACCTTTCAGCAAATACAAAACAGTCTCACATCCTCTCCCTCTAGGGTAGGACTTTCTCTTGGAAGTCCTCAAAGAGATGAGGATAAAGAGTCCTCATAAAAGATGTGTCCTCCTAGGTGGTAGAGACCTCATCAAATTTATCCCACTAAACCTTGACCTACTCCAGCTCTCACCCTCAAACTCCCAACGTCCAATGAGCCAAAATATGAATGGGCTCCAATGTCAACTACCTATCTAACTCTACCTATAGAGCAACCCAATCCAAAACATGAGATGGATCATGAACATAACGTCACAAAATAGAAACATGAAATACATCATGGATATGTAATAGGTTAGGTGGAAAAGCTAGATGATAGGTGACTGGTCTTATCCACTCCAATATCTTAAAGGGAACCAAAAACTCAGGTGCTAGCTTAGAGCCTTTCCATAACATATTAGACTCTTATGTGGCCACATTCGCAAGAAGACTCTATCACCCATAGAAAAACTTAGATCTTTCCTCTTAGTATCTGCATACTTCTTCTAATGATCCTGAGCCTCTTGAGATCTCTATCTAATCAAAACCACCTGACACTCCATATCCTATAATAACTCTGGTCTGATAGCCATTCTATCCTCCAATCAATCCCAACTCAAAGTAGTCATGCATGGTCTGCCATACAACGCCTGATAAGGTGCCATGCCTAAGGAACTATGGAAACTATTGTTGTAAGCAAACTCAAATAAATACAAGTACTCCTCCCACTTGGACTGATCATACATAACATACATCCTTAGCATATCCTCTAACACCTAATTCACTCTCTATATATGGCCATTTGTCTCAGGATGATAGGTTGTACTCAAATTGAGCTGTGTACTCAAATCCTATTGTAATGTTGTCCAAAAAGTCTAAGTGAACATTGGATCTATGTCTGATATAATCCTAGGAGGAACACCATGTAATCTGATAATATCATCCAAGAATACCTGTGCTACTACTGATGTTTTGTAGGTGGTGCAGATGGGTGAGAAGTGGGCCACCTTGGTCAACTTGTCGACCGTCACCATGATGGCATCGTGGCATTTAGAGGACAAAGGTAGACCAACTATGAAATCCATGGAGATGGTATCCCACTTCCACACCATCATCTTGTGGGGGTATAGAAGTCATGTTGGGTGTTGATGCTTAGCCTTGACCCTCTGACACTCAAGGCATTAAGCCACAAACTCTACAATATCATGATGCATGCCTGCCAAATGATATAGCTGACGAAGATTGGCATGTATCTTTTTAACCCCTGGATGAGCTGCATATAGTGCCCTATGAGCCTTTGATAAAATCAATGTTCATAAAACCCCCACTCTAGGGAACATAGATACGTCCCCTGTGTCACAACTTATCTGCCTCAAGAGTAAACCCTGAATACTTTCCCTTAAGGGCCCTCCAAGACTGTATAACATACTGAACCTCACGGTACCACTCATCCTCTGGCAACTATTGTAATGTGTGACACCTCAAATCAGTACCCAAAGTCATAGTCATAATCTCATGTCTTGCCTTCTCAAAGCATTTGCCACTACATTCTCCTTACTTGTGATGTAATGTACATCAAAGTCATGGTGCACTCACACAAGAACCCCATCCAATGCCTCTGTTAGGCATTCAAGTTCAATTGAATGAATATATACTGCAGGCTGCAATGGTCAAAATGAAGGTCAAAATGTCTAAGGAAAAAGTGTCTCCACCTAGTAAGAGCGTGAACTATTGTTGCAAGCTCCAGATCATGTGTAGGGTATTTCAGCTCATGGGTCTTAACTTTATGTGACTCATATGTGACAACTTGACCCTCCTTCATAAGTATTGTACCTATACGATCCAATGTTGCATCTGTACAAACCACAAAATCTTGTGTCAGATCATGTACTACTATGATGGGGGCACTAGTAAGGTGCTCCTTGAGGGCTTGAAATACCCTCTCACACTTCTCGATCCACTCAAACCTCTTCCCTTTGCGCTAAAGGGAAGTGATGGGGTGTGCTATCCTAGAGAAACTCTCCACAAATCTGTGATAATACCCAGCTAAAGCCATGAAACTCCTAACCTCTATAACATTGGAGGGTGCTGGCCACTCTATAGTCACCCTAACCTTTGATGGATCTACTAAGATACCATCGCCAGATATGATATGACCCAAATACTAAACCTTTGACTAAAAGAAAGCACACTTAAAACCAGATTGGCATATAATTAATGTTTCCTCAAACACTGAAGTACTTGTTGTAGATGCTCCTCATGCTCCTCCTTTGTCTGAGAATAAATCAGTATGTCATCCAAGAAAATCAATACAAATCAGTCTAAGAAAGTATGAAATACCACGTTCATAAAAATCATGAACACTACGGGGGCATTCATCAACCCAAATGGCACCACCATAAACTCATAATGACCATATCTAGTCTAGAAAGCTATCTTATAAATATCAGCGTTAACAATCCTCAACTAATGGTAGTTAGACTTCAGGTCTATCATGGAGAACACTCTAGCTCCCCTCATCTGATCAAATAAGTCATTAATCCTGGGCAAAGGATAACGGTTTTTTATCGTTAATTTGTTCAACTATCTGTAGTCAACGCAAAAATGAAGGGAGTCCTCCTTAACGAAGATGACCAGTGTGCCCCAAGGTGAGATACTAGGATGAATGTGGCCCTTCTCTAAAATCTCCTCTAGCTAAATCTTGAGCTCACTAATCTTCTATGTAGTCATCTTGTAAGGTACCTGAGAAACTAGTTGTACCCTTGGGACCAAATCAATGTGAAAGTCCATCTCACGATGAGGTGGCATCTCTGTCAACTCTAAAGGAAAGACATTTACAAATTCCCTAAGAATAGGATGGTCATCTAATGATATCACTGTCAAACCCTCTAATCTGTCACTAATGGTAATGGTGAACATGTGACATCCCTTACGTATACTTTTCCTCATTTGCATAGTGAATATCATACGAAGAGATATGGGACTCTAAACTCCTGACAATACTACTATCATGCTATGGTCGTTGAGACACTCAATCTCCTTATGTGGGCAATTAATCTTAGCTTGATGTGCATCAAGCCAATCCATACCCAACACTCAGTCATAAGATCCCAAGGGTGTAACCTGAAGCTCCACAAATGTGGTGATAGTCCCAAAAAGTAACTGACAGTCTCTCACCACTAAATCCACAACCACTCTATCTCCTAAAGGTAACTCCACCTCCCACCTATCATCTTGTCTAGATGCCACTAGCCTGCAACACTCCACTATAGATGGAGATATAAAAGAATCAAATGCTCCAAAATAAAACAAAACATTAACTGGTACATCACCAATCATACATGGGGCCTCGATAATTGTGGCTTGGTGGTCAGCCTGGTGGCTCTTGACTACTACAAAAATGTTGTGGGTCCTACCCACATCACCGACTAGCTACTCAGAAACTGTCAGGCAAGGCCCACCTACTCCAAATCCCTATGGGCACTCTCTAGCTAGGTGCCTTGTACCCCCACATACAAAACAAGGTCCTCTTGTTTGTCCTTACATGGGCTGGCTCCTACTAAACTAGGAAGGCCCAGCCCTATTGGTGCTACTGGCCCCTCCCCTAAGGGACTGGTGAGTCTGAGATGGTCCTATTTGTTGTCCCTACTGTCTCTTATCCTGATGAGGTCCTTGAGACTGCCATGATCTTATGTGGCTACCCTATGGTCCTTGCTACAGTCTATGTCTCTATCTCTATTGCTGCTACTGCTGGGGTGCTCTCTAAGGCCCTGAGAAAAACTTGAACCCCCGTTCAAGGGGTGGGTAGATCAATGGAAAGTTTGATCTGTCTGTCACTAGTTACAGTTTTGAAATTGCTCCCACAACTCTAGGGACCTCCCATGCACCCCCTCTGCTATCATGGCCTTCTCCACAGCACCCATAAGGTCCTCTAGGTTGGCCATACGTACTGGTCCTGAGAAGCTAGGGTCGAGGCCCCTAATAAAATGATTGACAAGTAATTTCTCATCCTAAATATAGTCTACATACTATAGGAGCTCTAAAAACCTTCTCTCATACTAGGCCACTATAAGGCCACTCTGCTATAAATAATGAAACTCATCAATGTGTCTCTATCAAAAGTGCTCCAAAATATATCATGCTCCGAAGCACTCCAAGAAGGTGTCCCACAAAAGTGTGTCTAAAGACATATAATGCATCCACTCCTCCTGGTGCCACCAAGTAGAAGTGAGTCTTCTCAACTGATGTATCACAAACCTAGCCTTCAAGTTGCTCCCATAAGGTCTCAACCTGAAGCACCGATCTAGGATAAGAAACAAAGACTCAGCCTCCACACCATCAATATCTCTTAAAAAATTAGCGGGCTAGAGGTGAAGCAGCTTCCAAATTTGATCTCTTGTGTCTCAAGATTCTCTCAGTACTACCTCTAACTCTACTTGTGGTTGAACAAAATGAGGTGGGAGAATATGGACTGACGCATCCTCAACCTCCTCCACATGCACCTTTCATACACATGGGGGAATCCTTCTCCACTCATGGGACCCCGATATATGCTTGTCTACCACTTTCCAATCCTCCTGAGGTACCCCTGTAACTAGGGGTAATTTTTCCTCAATCACACTCATTAGACCATGCAAGGCCTATAGTATCTAAGGTCCAAACACCTGCTACCAATCCTAGTCAATACTCTCAAAATGATGTGACTTAGACTGTCCCTAATGGGATCGTGCTCCACCTGAAGCACTAGAGTGAGGGCACGATCTCCTAACCCTATGTGACATCCTACATAACCAAGATAAAATTTAATTAACTACTAGACTCAAATTTTATGCCAGAGTTCCTAGAGTTTGGAAACCTTGCTCTAATACCTAATGTCACACCCACACTTGGACAAAACACCAGTTATACCTAATGCCATGCCCATACTTGGACCAAACACCAATTTCCTTCTTTTTTGTTTTGTTTTGAAACTATTTTAGGCAAGAATAAATTAATTCATTTAAAAGGTTTCAACAATGATGAAGAAAGAATTGGTCACACAAACACTAAACTTCTAGGGCTCCTTAAGATAGCATGGAATGCTAAGATACTCATACAATAGAATTATGATCCTAATGTCTCTCAAAGAAAAGAACATACTTAAGTGAAAAATAAGGTATGAGTCTCGTCAAGAGCACACAAAAATAAATGATATGGTAACCACGAGTGGAGTTACAAAAGGAAAATATCAACAAGCCTTTAGGCTATAATGTGAACATAACAATAATTTTCTTTTTTGAAAAGAAACATATGAAGCACAACTCACCAACTATAATGCCACCCTAAAATTTAATCCTTCCCATATCTAGTCTTCACATTAATATGGTCATGCACTTAGGGAATGAAAATGATAGACGTGAGGAGAAAATAAAATAAGAAACTACATTTAAAATTTAATAGAAGAAGATATTTATTTTAATTCGAGCTCTTATCTAAGGTGAAGGAGAGACATTAGAAAAAGTGACTATATGCATATTTTTATCCTATATATGTGTGTGTGTGTGTGTGTGTGTGTGTGTGTGTGTTTATAACAAAGCACAATCGTCTATCTAATTGATTCCTCGAGAAGATCCCTAGCCCTAACCCTAAAGGACGCCTAATAATCTTGCCTTATTTTCATCTGCTCTAGTTCATCATAGCTTCTTTCATCTGGCTACCATGGCCAGAGGAGATTCCAAGGACTGAGGGAAGCGACGACCATGAGAGGAAGGTGAGTTGAGGTGAAGATAAAGAGTGAGTTAACCCCCAATAGAAAATATGAGTTTTCTCTCATGTTTTTTTGTTATTTCCAAATCTACAGGAGAAGTTTCTATTTATTAATGGTTTGTTTGTATAAGAAATTCTTTGCAATCAAGAGCCATGGAGGCTCTATCCACCACTGTTTGTTGTGCATGCAAGGGAAAGGGAAGGAGGTTTGTTTTAAACAAATTTTGTTTTAATCCTTGTGTCTAGATTCTCCTCTAAACCTGAATGCCCTCAGGGATCCTTAAGGAAGTGGGTCGAACCCCAAAGGCGTGGCCCTAAGGGGTAGGGAGGCTGTGACCTCTCTAGCAGAGTTACACCTCGCAACATCAAACTTTATTTTAATCTATTTTTTTTCACATGTTGCTTGATGCAGGACTGTAAGCACAAAAATCACGTACAACCTTCACGAGGACCCCTATGATGATTTTAATCCTTGTCACATACATGTAAGCATGAAATAATGTCCTATAAGCAGCAAACCTCTTGATGATGTGTCTTCTTTCTTATCTTGTGTTGTTTCCTCTTTGTCATTTTCTCTCTCTCCCTATTTGCAACGCTTTTCAAAACTTTTTGTGACACTTTTTAATTTGCATTTTCTAAGTTTTGGACCTTGCTCCTAAGCCTTGTGAATGTCTTGTAGGTGAGTTTTCTATTTTTTTATAATCTACACCCCCTAGAAGTCCTCTAGAGGTCCCCCTATCCATCTCCTGCTTTTTATTTTTAGTTTCGCTCAACCAATCCAAATCTCCCCCTATTATTTCTAGATCTCCCTCGGGAGATCCTGCAAGTGCAAGTGGAGATTTGGATTCTTGCACATGACTGACCTATATCCGGAGGCAGAACACCTCCTTTTCCTCTCTTTTGTCATTTCCCACCCTGCAGTCCTCCAAAAAACCCTGTCAAGCCTGAATCTTCCCCGGTCAACCTAGGGTCGCCTAGGGTGACCCTACTGATGATTGGGCGAAATTGGCAAATTTCTAGCCATGGAAAAACTTGAGTTTCTCACTCAATTTAGCTTTGTTTTTGCCTATTTTTCTTCTAGTTTGCATGATTTTTGAAGCCTAATATAGAGTTGACTATTTCATGCACACACACATGCATAATTAACTCCATTTTATCTAAAATTAACAACTCAATCAATCTCATACATCATTTCTACTCCAATTCCTCTCCAGTGATAAGCTATTATTGATTTATCACTCCATAGTTAGCTAAGTTCAATAGGTAATCAACCTTGTTAACTCCCCAATCAATCCTTGTTAGCTCATCAATCAAATGAGTTAACTTATCAATCAATCCCATTCTTCAAACCTATAAATACCCCCTCCCTCAAGCACAAAGGGAGGCAAATTCATTGTGCACACAGCTCTTGCTATTTTTTGCTCTCCAAATCAGCATTTTAATGCTCTTATAGGACAAAGAGGCCTTTTTCTTTATTCATTGTTCAACCAAGTATCATTATGCTATTTCATTCAATCCCATTATGCTCATTAAAAGCTCTCATTGAGCTTATTCAAGCTTCAACAAGATTCTTTTTGCTTCTTTGTGTCATTTTGTCATTAAGAGGTCTTCCAGCTACTTCAAAAGGATGCAAGGTTGCCAACATCAAGGATTTCTGAGGGTAGTGGAGTCACACAAATCTTCATTCTTTCAGGTGCCTTTATCACTTTATTCAATTGATAGTAATTAGAAAATCAAAATTGCTCTTGGGAATTGTAATTCATTGCTTTTTCCTTGATAGATCTAGCATCTTAGAAGTAATTTGCATTCTTAGATTAGATTTGTTTACTTGCAATTTTCCTTTTTCTAGACTAGTTGCTTCAAAACAATCAAAAACCCAAAAAAACATAGATTAAAATTGCATTAGGAAAAGTCATATTAGCTTGCATCCATATATCCCTTTCATAGATTAAAAGCATTTTTCATTTCCAAAATATCAAAAAAACACAAAAACAAGTTTGCATTTCATTTAGCTTTGCATGCATATAGGAACCCTAGACAAGCTAGATAACTTGCAAGCCCTCGATACCATCACGAGGTAAACCACAGTTCATGATTCAATCAAACCCTTGATCACATCACAAGGTAAACACAAGTCAAAGCATAACCAAACCCTAGGTCAACTAAACCCTAGGTCAAAACCCTAAGTTTAGTTAAGGTTTGTCATTACACATTTATATGTATCTTGGCTCACGAATGTACCTAAGAGTAAGAGGTGAGTGGGTGAGGGCTATCCTCAACAAGATTGAGGAAATCAATCCACGACAACAATAGGAGACATTTACTCTACCACAACAAGATCTATTTGTCCTCCTATGGATAGAAGAACACAAACAACATTTGCTACAATAGGCATTCATTAGACAACTTGAAAGAGAACAAGCCATCAATGAAACTAACTGCTTACCCACACAAAGGTGGAATAGAAGAAACCACAATAGGAGAAGAAAAACTAGGGACCCTTCAGGTCATAGGGTTATCTCTACAACAACTGCCATCAAACAAAACATTCAACTTAGCACACAACAACAAAGGCCACAGAACTTACCAACCCCTCTCTGC
Organism: Cunninghamia lanceolata; assembly: GCA_027924645.1. Taxonomy (NCBI): domain Eukaryota; kingdom Viridiplantae; phylum Streptophyta; class Pinopsida; order Cupressales; family Cupressaceae; genus Cunninghamia; species Cunninghamia lanceolata. The sequence continues at coordinate 7,782,919 of BSBN01001332.1, forward strand.
AAAGTCCAACGAGCCAATGAGCCAAACCCCTGTCATGTCTCGCATCTTCTCAACTGGCTACTTCCACGAGAGCAAGAGTGACATGGCGGATCACCTCATGGCAAGGAGGGAAGGGTCTGTGTGCGTGCCAAAATCTAACCCGACAGCCCCAGGCAACTGGAGTCATGATTTTGAGCATACATATTTTGGTGAACCTGACGTGAAGTACAAAATCTTTTGGTTTTGTAGTTTGTGTTCCCATTATATTCAAAACATTTTCACATTATCCTTCATAGCCACTTCAGCTTCTATCACCAACACCATCATTCATTCCATTTATTTTGCAGTGTCTATGGCACCCGTGAATATGACGGACCCTAACTTAAACCAAGGGAATATTCCCTCAAGAGAACCAAAAACTCCTTCCTTCGATAGGTATGTGTCACCCATCATGATGCACCAATTACCAATTGTTATGACTACGAAGATTTTGATTACAAACAAGATCAAAGAGAGTCCAAGCGTTCTCTGTCTTTCAACAACCCAGCTTGGGAAAACAATCCGGCCATACCACATGTGCCACATAAAGCCAGAAGGATAAGATTAGAAATACATTGACCGATCAACCTTCCACAAGCACATCAAGTACTCATCTCGATGACGAAGTCAAATGATTAGAAAAGTATTCCCAATAAGCCAAAGATGCTCAAGAGGCATTGAGGATTACCTTGCGAGAAGAGAAAAGAGAAAATGTTGTGCAAGAAGAAGCATATCACCATGAAAATACTCAAAGATAAAATCCTAGAAATGAAGAAACACTTAGAACTACTACTCCTGCAGATTTAATCGCAACTCTAGTGCAAAGGATCAGAATCTTAGAAGTAGAACAAGCTGCTCCTGAAAGTAGGCAAAAATCTCATGAACAAGACTAGGGGGCATCTCAAAATCCCCCTTACCTCAACTACTATTCACAAAATGCCATTAATGACACATGTCTGAATGGGAGCCCTCTTGTTCAGAACAATCCAACAAATCCAACAATGGGTTATCAAAACCCACCTACCGAGTTATTACTATCAACCTCGCAATCTCAAAGTGCCTTTCTCAGAACATATCTTAAGTATTTAAAAGAACCGCTCTATCAAAACATAAGAAATGTGCAACTACCTCAGCCATTGCCAGATCTCCCAAAGTTCAAAGGAGAGGGAGATCCAAATTCCCACATTAAAGCCTACACCATAGCAATAAGAGAACTCCTCCCTTGGGATGGGGTTGTAGCAAAAATCTTTCCAAAAACTCTTGAAGGCATAGCTCTTAATTGGTACTATCGCTTACCGGAAGGAGTCTATTCACTCGTTCAGACAACTAATCAGAGAGTTTTTCATGGTGTTTGACATGAAAAAACTTGTTAAAATAGGGATCATAGAATTCCTCACAAAGAAACAAGAGCTAAATGAATCCATAGCCCACTCTATCACTCGATGGAGGCAAGTCATTTACTCTTCGACTAGTGCTCCGAACATGGATCATCGAGAACTATGTGACCTCCTCTTGCATGCCCTTAACAAAGACATGAGAGAAGATGTTCAAAAAATGCCATACAAATCGTATGAAGAAGAATTGGAAAGTCCTTTGAGGATTGACCAAGCCACCATTGATAGTGGTAGAAAGGTCTATGGGTCAAATGGAAAGTTGATGAAAGAAGACATAGGAAACAATACCTCTGTCATTAAGATCCTTAAAAAAAATAGGAGTGCAACCACATACGAGGTGACAGATCAACCCCCAATCAAGAAAGTGAGAGATGACTAGAATGGGAGGGATTACTATCCTCCTAATGTAAATGCAATAGACTGACCTAGGAACAACAGGTACTACCCTAGGGACAATTACCAAAATTGGAACCGCAATGGAAATGGGAATGGAAACGATGGAAGATATGAAAGACTCCCATATGAGTTTAATCATTTTTTTCTTTTCATAGAACAAGGGGGCACAATACAGAATCTTGTAGAGAATATAATAGATTCATAGCAAGACTACTGAAAGACCAACAACATTTGTTCATAGAAATGTTCTTGAACCCATGGGAGGTCACACCGGATAACAAGGATACAAGACAAAATCAAGCTCCGATACCTCCACAAAACACAAACATAAGAATTTATCAGGACTTGTTCCATGTACATGAAGACACAGAAACAACGAACCAAAACAAAATGGCTCAAAGTGGTAACCCTGAAATCCCACCGCAACTAGGACAGAAAGGAGAAGCTAGGATGATGGGATTAGTCAAGATTATGCACAATGAAGGAGAAGAGGAAGACCACGAGGATGGAAATGAAAAAATAGAAGAATATGGAGGTATCATTTCAGTAGTAGAACCAATACCAGCTCCAATCAGACCTTATGAACTTACAGAACATTTAAAGAAGACATATGCTCATATTTCATTCATTGACTTGCTCAGGAACTCCCCTTCACATTGCTCAGCACTGCTAAAAGCAATAGGTTTAAAATACCTCAACCAAATTATGCCATCACCTAGTGAGAAAATTAATCATGTGGACTATGATGCCAGTCCACCAAACTCAGAGCTCAAAGATCCAGGGTTCTTCTTTGATTTACAGTAGATGCCTTCTAAGGCAGAGTTAACCAAAAAAGGAGACCCTGCATTGTATCTTCAAGTATAGATCTATGATACTTGCATCAAGTGGACCTTAGTTCATGATGGGGAAACTACTAACATAGTTCCCTTCTCCCTAGTAGAGAGGATGGGTTATGGGGACACTAATATCATCGATTCATGAGATACTCTAAGCGAGTACGATAATATAAAGGCTGCCACTATAGGTAAGATTACCCTTCCAGTGACCTTGGGACCTAAAACCTTTTCTACCACATTCTACGCCATAGACAAAGACACAGTATATAATTTGATCCTTGGAAGACCGTGGATACATAGAATGAAAGTTGTGCCATCCACATTATTCCAAAAAGCTTAATTCTTACACCTAGGGAAAATATACACAAAGGGAGATCTAGAACCCTTCGACATGTTTAAATCAAACACACCGAACAAACATATAGGTATCCCCATAAACTATGAACTCCCAACTAAAAAATTGACTGTCCCTAATCCCAGACCTCAGTCAATATGCATCAAATGAATGGAAATCCCAAAAAAGACCATAAATGTCATAGAGATCAAAACTCTAGAGAATGAGGCATTACCACAACAAAAGGAAACAGTTCCCAAAGAAAAGACAATTAAGATCATAGAGTTGATTGAGTGGGATGGACCACTCCAATTCCCCCTAGAAGTACTCATGATTGATGTCCAAGAGACCTACAAACTCTTCCCTTGCATAGGAGAAAAACTGCATAGAAATTAAGGTCTAATGTTTGAGACTGTACGCTCAAAATCATGACTCCGCTTCCCTAGGGCTGTCAGGTCAGATTTTGGCATGCAGATGGACCCTTCCCCCCTTGCCATGGGGCGATCCGCCATGTCAATCTCACTCTCATGGAACTAGCCAGTTGAGACGAGGTGAGACATGGCAGGGGTCTAGCTCATTAGAGAGCTGGACTTCACGAAGAGGGGTCCGCAAGTTCTATGGCCTTTGTTGTTGTGTGTTAAGTTGAATGTTTCATTCGATGGCAGTTGTTTGTAGGGATAACCCTATGACCCGAAGGGTCACTACTTTTTTTTCTCCTATTGGGGTTTCTTCTATTCCACCTCTGTGTGGGTAAGCGGTTACTTTCATTGATGGCTTGTTGTCTTTCAAGTTGTCTAATGAATGCCTATTGTAGCAAATGGTGTCTATGTTCTTCTATCCGTAGAAGGACAAGTGGATATTGTTTTGGTAGAGTAAATGTCTCCTGTTCTTGTCACCAATTGATTTCCTCAATCTCGTCAAGGATAGCCCTCGCCCACTCACCTCTTACTCCTAAGCACATTTGTGAGCCAAGATAAAGATAAATGTCTAATGACCAACCTTAACTAGACTTAAGGTTTTGACCTAGGGTTTGGTTATCCTTTGACTTGTGTTTACATTGTGATGTGATCAAGGGTTTGATTGAATCATGAATCATAGTTTACCTCATGATGGTATCGAGGGTTTGCAAGTTATCTATCATTCCTAGAGTTTCTATATGCATGCAAAGCTAAATGAAATGCAAACTTGTTTTTGTGCTTTTTTGATATTTTGGAAATGAAAAGTGCTTTTAATCTATGAAAGGGAAATATGTATGCAAGCTAATATGACTTTTCCTAATGCAAGTTTAATAATCTATGTTTTTTGGGGTTTTTTATTATTTTGAAGCAACTGATCTAGAAAAGAAAAATTGCAAGTAAACAAATCTAATCTAAGAATGAAAATTACTTCTAAGATGCTAGATCTATCAAGGAAAAAGTAATGAATTACAATTCCCAAGAGCAATTTTGATTTTCTAATTACTATCAATTGAATAAAGCAATAAAGGAACTTGAAAGAATGAAGATTTGTGTGACTCCACTACCCTCAAAAATCCTTGATATTGGCAACCTCGCGTCCTTTTGAATCAATGAGAAGACCTCTTGACAACAAAACAACACAAAGAAGCAAAAAGAAGCTTTGGTGAAGCTTCAATGAGCTCAATGAGAGCTTTTGATGAGCACAATGGTGTTGAATGAAGTAGCATAACCATGCTTTGTTCAACAATGAATAAAGCAAAAGGCACCTTCATCCTGTAAGAGCATTAGAATGCTGATTTTGAGAGCAAAAACTGGCAAGAGCTATGTGCACAATGAATTTGCCTCCCTTTGTGCTTGAGGGAGTGGGGTATTTATAGGTTTGAAGAATGGGATTGATTGAGAAGTTAACTCATTTGATTGATGAGTTAACAAGGATTGATTGAGGAGTTAACAAGATTGATTACCCAATGAACTTAGCTAACTATGGAGTGATAAATCAATAATAGCTTATCACTATAGAGGAATTGGAGTAGAAAGGATACATGAGATTGATTGAGTTGTTAATTTTAGATCAAATGGAGTTAATTATGCATGTGTGGGTGTAAGAAATAGTCAACTCCATAATAGGCTTCAAAAATCATGTGAATTGGAAGAAAAACAGGTGAAAATAGAGCTAAATTGACTAAGAAACTCAAGTTTTTCTATGGTTGGAAATGCAATAGGGTCATCCCTTTCATCAGTATGGTCTCTCTTGGGTGACCATGGGTCGCCCGGGGGAGATCCAGGCTTGACAGGGTTTTTCAGAGGACTGGAGGATGGGAAATGATAGATGAGAGGAAAAGGAGGTGTTCTACCTCTGGAAACAGGTCTGTCATGTGCAAGAATCCAAATCTCCACTTGCACCTGCAGGATCTCCTAGGAGAGATCTAGAAATAATAGGGGAGATTTGGATTGGTTGAGCGAAACTAAAAACTGAAAGTGGGAGATGGATAGAGGGTACCTCTACAGGACTTCTAGGGGGTACAAAGGATGAAAAACATAGGGGAAAGGTGAAAACTCACCTACAAGACACTCACAAGGCTTAGGAGCAAGGTTGAAAGCTCAGAAAATGCAAATCAACAAGTGTTGCAAATGGGGAGAGAGAGAAAACAACAAAGAGGAAACAACACAAGACAAGAAAGAAGACACATCATCAAGAGGTTTGTTGCTTATAGGACATTATTTCACGCTTACATGTACGTGACAAGGATTAAAATTATCATAGGGGTCATCATGGAGGTTGTGCGTGATTTTTGTGCTTACATATTTGCACCCAAGGGGACAGTAGTCTACATGAAAGGTAGGTACCATTCCCAAACTAGGCCTTACCTATTGTCAATTTCCCATAATTGTACCTACAATAACTAGTATTAGTCTGGCATTTAATATATATCAAAACGAATGATGAAAACTAAAATGACGAACTTACCATAGATTGTTCGAGTTCGACTAGTTGTTTGCCTTTATTGGTGTGGACCTGTAGGAATGAATGCACACAAAATAATGCACAAAAGAGATGCATAAAAGCAAAGAACTAATCTAAAATGCATAAATGAAACTAAGCTAAGGGAAAACAAAGCAAGTCAAATTGTGAGATCAGAGTGAAACAGCGACGAAATTGATCATGTGAGCAGTTGTTGGAAAGGTATCATCGAGGAGATTGCAAAGATGGATGCCTCTTCTTTAGCTGTGGAGAATTACGTATGCAAATAGTGAAAAACCCCTCTGTAAATCCTAGTTTGAATTTTGTGAAAAATCTCTTGAAATTGTTTGTTTTTGTCAATTTTTCTTGTTGCATTGTCTTTGTTTCATCGTTTAGAGCAAGATAGGTTTTTCATTTTCTGAAATTGGCTGAAAAAATGAAGGTTTTAGAGCAATTTTTGATTGAGGGATCTCCCTTTAGGATCGCCCCTCTTGTCAGGTTGGTCACCCAGGGAAGATCCTGTAAAACAGTAGGGTCACCCGGGGGAGACCCTGCAGAACATTTGGGTAGCTCGGGGACGACCCTGTTGGGTTGGTTTTGACTAAAATTTCATGTTTTCTGACACTTGTTTCACTCTAATCTGACTTGTTTTGGCTACTGTATTCACCTTTTTATTGCAATTTTGAGAGGTTATATGCTTTTTTGTGAGGTTTTCTGCAATTTTATGATTTTTAGGGATTTTTGCGAGTTTACGAGATCTAATCTAAAGTTCTTTTCTGATCTTGTAGGACATGCGTATCTAATGGAATGCCTACCGAGAGAAGGGATGGTTCTCAGGGATGTTTGCTTCACTGAGTAATGAGGACCATTCTATTTTGAGGAGAGTAGGCCTGGCTAGAGTTTGCCATGTGTCTGTTGTTCACCATGTGTCCCATATATGCTGTGATATTCTGACCTACTAGGATGCAAACAGAAACACATTTAGATTCCCATAGATCTCTGGAGAGTGGACCATCACTTTGCTTGATGTTTATCATATACTTGGAGTTCCTGTGAGAGGACATCCTCTAGTCCTTCGAGCTAGTGAGTCCTTTGAGGACAAGGCATCATGGGCAAAGTTCATGGGGGTTAGTTGCCCCAGGGATGAGATAGGAGTCCAGCTCACTTTTGTGCCTCGACTTTGCATCCCACTCTTGAGGAGATTCTTGATCAGTTTGATTGCATCGAGGCTATCGGGAGACAAGGCCTCGGCTTGTTTGAGGTGGTATTGGGCACCCATCATTCATGGTATTGAGGAGGGCACAGTCTATGCTTAGGGACTAGATATCTTGGCGATGGCCTACAGGGACTTCTATCATATTTCACGGCAAGGGACTCTAGCTTTCAGCTACTCTTCTTTGATTATGACATGGATTTTTGAGCACATTAGGCCCTATCAGAAGCTCATTGCGATTCCAGATAGATGTTTGCCGAGAGTAGCTAGGTGGATGCATGTAGGTCATTTTGATGCTTCTTTACCCACTATTGCTACTCTTACAAATGAGGACATGATCTTTGATGGTGACTGTGGATTCAGAGTCTACTAATGAGGACTATATTCCTGATGATGATGATTCGCCAAATGAGGGCCTACCAGAGGATATGCCGGATGAGGGTCTTGATGATACTATGATGTTGATGATGCACCTGACATCCCTAAGGGTCCTCCTGTTGTTCCCCAACCTCCTCATTTAGATGAGGTGATGCGACAACTTGACCCTGATTGGCAGCCAGGTGATCCACGTGAGTTTTGCTTGTTTATCATTTTTCACACTTTTTTCCTTTCTCTTTTCTTGGGGAACTGACTTGTTTTTCTTTCTTTTGATTCGCACCTTCAGGATATGTCAAAGAGTGGAGGGCTGTCATTCGTGAGATTAATTTTAGCTTGGCTTCTCCCTTCACTAGGATGACTCGAGGCTGTGTTTTAGATGATCCTAGTGTCCCCCCTGCTGTTGGATGACACATAGACATTTTTGCTCCTGTCTAACACGGATGTCAAGATAATGTAAACTTGAAGGCTGAGATTCACACCCTTAAGGGTGAGAATCAGGTGCTCTGAGAGATGGCTCATCTCAGTTTTGAATGACGAGATGCTATTATGGTGGGACCTTCACAGTCGCATGCTCACAATAGAGCACCTCGCTCCCATAGGTCTCATGGAGCGACAAGTGGTACTCGTAGATAGAGGAGTCAAAGTCTTGAGGGTTCTGTTGGAGGGAACCAACCTTGACTTCCTTTTTTTTTAAACTCGTGTCCCCTTGCATGGGGAGCCTCTACTTCTTTTTTAGAGCATTTTGTCTTAGCTCTTTGATACTATTGTGTACGTAAACTTCAGATGTATCTATGAAAGTTTATCCTTTTATGATTTTCATCTATCGGATTTGTACTTATCTCTTGTGCATGTTTTGAAGGTTTGAGAATTTTTTGATTATGTGTTTGACTTTTTCAACTCTTTTATTGATGCAAGTATGATAATGATAACATGCTTTTGTAATTTTTTATGGCATATATATGAGATGTAGTTTACAATATGCAGATGCAATAAAATGAGAGATGTTGAAATGAACATTTACTTCTATTAAATGTCACGAGATATGACATTTTAACTTTATTGCTTTGAGACTCTTTTTCTAATTTTGGTATGAATGAAATGTGGAACAAACACTGTGATTGCTCTTAAATATGATTATCAACTCAGAGGATTGTGAGTTATCCAAATATAAGAAACATATTCAAGGTTGTGAGATGGGATTTGGAACTCAAGTGGGGAGCGAGAGTGAACATGGAGTGTTTCTGATTTTAGGCCTTGCTAAAGGCTAAACACTAATCCTTATCTAGATAAGAAAAATTGACAAGCTTTCAACTTAGACAAGTAACAAATTTTATAGGTGTTTACTAGACTTAGTTCATAGATGGCAAGCAAAGTAGACTCAAGGTAAAGGATACATAGGAAAGAACAAGGGTCCCTAGGCAGAAGATGATCCTAGAGACTACTAGACTCTCGATTTTGCTCAGCTAGTGCATGTGTGTGCTTTGTACCTTTTTTTTCTCTATTAGAATGTCACCCTTGAGGCTTCGAGCTTAGACTGATCTCCACCCAAGAGTACGGACATTCAGCAATCTTCTCTCTTTCACTCTTTTTTTGTATCTCTTTTTTTGCTTTTTCATTTTTTTGTATTTTCCTCACTTGATTTTCTCATTTTTTTGGATTTTTTTTACTTTTCAGGGAATGAATGTTTTTTGGAACTTTGATATGCAATAATTTTGATCTCTCAATTTTCACATTTTGACACTCTTATTTTGATCACTCATTTTTTTATTCACTCGAATTTTAGATGGCTTCCTTTAGAGTTTTGATTGCCCTGATATTTTTGGCCAAGAAAGATAAGGGGTTGAGAGCCACCTAAAATTTTTGTAATCTAGTCGGACTTCTCTAATACTGGGGAAGAATTGGGAAGGTCTACTTACAAGTTTCCTTTGAATACTGTAGGTTTGAGTACTGACTTTGTTTAGACCTAACATCTTGACTCATTAAGACTGGGATCAGTGTAAAGCTAAAAGCTAGGCTTTGATTAGAATCATGGGGAATGAAAAGGGGATAATGGTGTTTGTCAAAATGGGAAATCTCTAGGTCTCGAAAGGATAATGTATATATAGGCAACCTTAGACTCCTTAGTAAGAAGAAAATAGTACAAGAGCAAATCACTAACAGTAATGCAAGATGAACAGAATGAAACTAAAATACAAAAAATAAAATTGTTTTTGACATTTTGATTTTTTTATTTTGTATTTTTATGTTTTATGATTTTTTGGCTTTTTTAGACATAGTATTTCTTGAGGTGAAAGGCATTGACTATTTCGCCAAATTCCTCTCCCTCCATTGTGTACAAGAGATAGGCATCATTTCTAACATCTTCTTTGACCATGTATGGACCTATCCAATTGGGTTGAATTTACGTCCTTCACTAGCTCTTTTATCAATCAAGTTGTCTATCCTGAGCACTATATCTCCCACTTGAAAAGGTCTAGGGACAACCTTCCTGTAATATTGCTTTTTCATTCTTGCTAGATAAGAATCTTGTCTTTGAACAACTCTTAAGCATGTTTCATCCATCATTTCTAATTCAACCAATCTTATTGCTCTATATTCTTCATTGTCCAATAATCCTTGTAATGACACTCTTAGGCTAGGCGACTCTACTTCCAATGGTAATACCAGTTCTGACCCAAAAGTGAGGGCATAAGGGGTGGTCCCACTTGGAGTCTTGACACTTGATCTATAAGCCCATATGGCTAGATATAGTTGTAAATGCCAATCCCTTTTAGAGTCTTTCTTGATCTTAACCAATATTGACTTCAAAGTTTTGTTGGTGGCTTCTTCTTGTCCATTTCCTTGAGGATAATAGACTAAGGGAGAGTTGTGATTGATGTGGAACCTTTCACATAACTCTCTTACTTGTGGATTTTTGAATGATGAGGCATTATCTGTTACTATCACTTGGGGGATCCCGAACCTACAAATGATTTGATTCAATATGAATTTAGTGATTACGGCCCCTAAAACTATAGTGAGAAGCATGGCCTCCACCCATGTTGTGAAATATTCTATCGCAATAATGATGAACAAATGTCCATCCATCAATGGGGGAGATATCTTCCCCACCATATCTAACCCCCAGGTGGAAAAGGGGCAAGGGATAACAATCGGTTGTAAGTCTCTTGTTGGCATGTGGTGAACATGAGCATAAGCCTGACATTTCAGACACCTCTTCATGACTTTAATCACATCTCCTTGTAAACATGGCCAAAAGTATCCCATTCTATGTATTTTCCTTGTCGTGCCATGACCACCAAAATGTCCTCCACAGATTCCACTATGACACTCCTCTAATATTTTATGTGCTTCTTCTTTATCAACATACTGGAGCAACATTCCATCCAAGGCTCTTCGATAGAGCACCTCATCTATTAAAACATATCTTATAGTGAGGACACATAACTATCTTTTTCCCAAAGGGGTCATGTTTTTCAGGTAAGTCTTATTTGCGAGGTAATTCACAATATCTCTGTACCAATACGAGGTGGCATACTTCTCAAGATCGACCACACAAATCTCTTCATTAGGGAAATTTTCATTCATGGGCTCCTCTTGGGAAACTAGATTGTCTGCCAACCAATCTACTATTATCTATCCTTTGACTACTTTTTGATTGATGTATGTTAGTTCAAACTCACTCAACAAAGTTATGAATTGGCCAACTCTTCTTGAGAGCATGGGTTGATTTAAGAAAGTTCTCAATTGCTCAAATCGTATCATAACCTTAGTTTCTTGATTCAACATGTAATGTCGCAACCTTCGAGTTGCAAAGACTATGGCTAGACATTCTTTTTTGGCTTGGGTATGATTCCTTTCATATTCTAACAAGGTTTGACTTATGAAATAGATGGCTCTTTCTCTCCCACCGTCATCTTCTTGAGCTAGCATGCAGGCTATGGATCTATCAGTTTCTCTAAAATATAAGATGAAGGGCTTATCATGTTTTGGTGGCATTAGTGTGGGCAGGGTTAGCAGGAACTTCTTCACTTGTTCAAATATGTTTTGACAGTCTGCCATCCAAGTAATGCCAACTTGTTTTTTCAGTAACTGATTGATTGGATGAATTTTGAAAGTCATGTCTGGTATGAATTGTCTGATCGCACCTAATTGTCCTAAGAAGGCTCTTACTACTATCTCACTTGTTGGTGGGGTTGCATTTAAGACTGCTTTGACCTTAGCTGGCTTGACGTCTATTCCTCTTCATGAAAAAATGAATCCCAACAACTTTCCTACCGTGACTCTGAAAACACATTTTTCAGGATTCAACCTTACTTTATACTCTCAAAGTCTATTGAATATTTTGCAAAGGTCTTCCACATGTCTTGACTTTGGTTCTGACTTAGCCAAAAGATCATCAACATAAGCCTCAACTATCTTGTGGATATAATCATGGAAGATATGTGTCATTGCCCTTTGGTAGGTTGCTCCTGCATTCTTCAACCCGAACGGCATTACTATATAACAGAAAGTTGCCCAAGGGGTGGTGAACGTTGTTTTTTTTTGGTCAACTTTTGTGATCTTGATCTGGTTATATCCCAAAAATCCATCCATGAGAGAGAGAATCTCATATCCTATCGTTGAATCGACAATTTGATAAATGGATGGTAAAGGGAAATCGTCTTTTGGGCAAGCTTGATTGATGTCTCTAAAATTGAGGCATATCCAAATTTTTCCATTCTTCTTCAGAATTGGGACAATGTTCGACACTCAATTTGAATAGTCTACTGGTTTGATGAAGCCAATGTTTAATAATTTTTTTAATTCCTCTTTCACCATTTCAGCCACTTGTGGCTTTATGGGCCTTGGTTTTTGTTTCACGGGTTTTGCATTTGGTTTTGTCACTAAATTGTGCACCATGACTTTTGGATCTAACCCTAGAATGTCTGAATATGCCCACATGAATATGTTAGAATATTCAATGAGGAATTCCATGTACTCTTCCAGTTCTTCATCATTTAGTTCTCCTCATAGTTTTAACATCCTAGGCTTTTCAGGTGTTCCAACATTGATGTCAATTGTGTCCCCAATTAGGGATGGGTGTTCTTCCTCAAACTTTTGAGGGGCAGGTGGTAGATCTAAATTTGTTTCAATCTGGAGGACTTCTTTCTCATTCCCAAAATAGTCTTCTGGGTGAGGGAGGAGTAGGTATCCTTTCTTGTGGTGTACTCTTGGAAGTCCATCATAAGCATGTAAATACTCAAGGATGGCTTCATCATTCTCAACATAGTCTCAGGTTGGTCTCTCTTCTTGGCCCATGGCATAATTCAAGATGTTTGGCAATTCTTCACTCTCCAACAACAACTCTCCACGTATTGACACAATGTATTCTGAATTTTGTAATTGGGCATGTGGCGAAAATAATGCAGCTGGCGTAGCCATTGAGTCTACCACTTGATTTTCTTCTCTGGGTATGGCTTTTATGGAGAAGAAGTCAAAGAATTGAACCAACTTCCTGATGGTTTCTTTATAAGGTCGTAATTGTTTTGATTTTGTTTCGTAATTTTCCGCAACCTGGTTGATTATCAATTAGAATCTCTAAAGGCGGAGATTTTTTTAACCCCCATTCTCATGGCCAGCATGATTCCTAGGGATAGGGCTTCGTACTTAGTGATGTTGTTTGTGCAAAAGAAGTCTAGTCTGAAGGCGAAGGGGAGGACTTTCCCTTTGGGATATGTTAATATATCCTTGTCCATGCCTCATTTTGCAACTAGCTATGTTGAAATGTAGGGTCCATAAACTTTGATGGTTTTACAATTGAGATGTTTCTCCAAACTCATAAGTGGAGGTTCATTTTTCCTCTTTTTCATCTCCTTCGATGATTTCAATTGTTCCAACCAAGAGTTTTTAATATCCCATTTGTTGATACACGGAATGGCTACTAAGCCGAATGGTGCATAGGACTTGGTGGTATGTGGATCACAGGGGAATTCTCTAAGATCATCCATTCTTTGATAAGATATGTTGTGCATACTTGTATTCATTTGGATATCTTGAGCTTCTTCTTTTGGTTTCTTTTGTTTCTTTAACTTTTTGTCTTTTTCTTCCTGTTCCTTTCTGTAAATGTTGAAAGGATCAGGGTATGCTTTGACAATGGTGACTTTTCGCAAATGATGGAAATGGATTTCTTGGAACAAAGTGGAGGTGATTGCCCTCATGGCATGAATCCAAAATCTTCCAAGGATCATGTTATAATTGGTTTCTTTGTTGATAAATAGAAATCTGCAAAGATGGTTTTACCCACCAGAGTGAGTGGTAGGTTGATTCTTCCAACTGTTTGAATGTCATGACTATCGTATATCCTTAGTGTGGTAGTTTATTGTTTGATTCATGTTTTGCTATATCCCATTCTCCATAGGAATGATATCGGTAAAAGGTTGATTGTCGATCCTTCGTCTACCATTACTCTTTTTATAGTGACTTCTTTGACTTGCATTTGTATGTATAGATGCGAATCATTTTTCTTACTTCCTTTATTTTGGGGTAGTTTGGAAACATCAAATGTGAGAGGAGGTGATTCCTCCTGTGTTGAACATCCTACTTCCAATACTTCCAGGAATGTCTTGTGGTGTGAAGGAGTGGCTCCAAACAAATTTATTCCTTGTGAAAAAAAAATTAGTTTGATCTATTTGATCTTCCTCATGGATCACAAACACTTCTTGGTTTAGTTTTACATGATTGGAATTGTTTTGATTGGCCTTCCCTTTATCAGTTTGAGGTTCCTTCTCCTTTCTTTGGGATTGGAGAAGTTTGTGGAAGTTTGTTGTTGATCTAGAGTAAGTTTGGAGATAGCTTTATTATAGCTGTAACAAGTCTTTGTTTCATGACCCTTTGTTCTGTGGAACCAACAATAAGCATTGAGGTTGTATGAGGGTCAATTTGATCTTTGATTTCCTTTTTGTCACCATTTTTCATCACTTGGATTTCTTTTTACAACATTAAAATCTCTCTCTTGAGGCACACTAGTTGTGGTCCTTTCTATTCCTTCCGATATCCTAAGTCTTCCATTGGTATCGTAAGTCTTCCGACCACTATCGATGGAAGCTTAATCAATCCTCAAAGCACTTTCTAATGCTTCTTAATAGGATATGTATGGTAATTTTTGAATGTCTTCTCTCATGTCCTTGTTAAGAGCATACAAGAAGAGGTCACATAGTTCTTGGTGATCCATGTTCGAAGCTCTAGTCGAAGATTAAAGGACTTGCCTCCATCGAGTGACAAAGTGGGCTACGGATTCATTTCACTCTTATTTCATTGTGAGGAATTCTCTGATCCCTATTTTAACAAGTTTGTTCATGTCGAATGCCATGACAAACACTCTGATTAGTTGTCTGAATGAGTGAATTGAATCTTCTGGTAAGTGATAGTACCAATCCAAAGCTATGCCTTCAAGATTTCTTGGAAACATTTTTGCTACAACCCCATCCCAAGGGAGAAGTTCTCTTATCGCCGTGGTGTAGGCTTTAATGTGGGAATTTGGATCTCCCTCTCCTTTGAACTTCGAGAGATCTGGCAATTGCCGAGGTAGTTGCGTGTTTCTTATGTTTTGATCGAGAGGTTCTTTCAAATACTCAAGATATGTTCAAAGAAAGCCACTTTGAGATTGTGGGGTTGATAATAATAACCTGGTAGGCAAGTTTTGATAACCCATTGTTGGATTTGTTGGATTGATTTGAACAGGAGGGCTCCCATTTAGACATGTATCATTACTAGCATTTCATGAATAGTAGTTGAGGTAAGGGGGATTTTGAGAGACCCCCTAGTCTTGTTCATGAGACTTTTTCCTTCTTTCAGGAGAAGCTTGTTCTTCTATCAAGATTTTGATCCTTTGCACTAGAGTTGCGATTAAGTTTGTAGGAGTAGCAACTCTAGGTGTTTCTTCATTTCTAGGATTTTCTCTTCGAGTATTTTCATGGTGATATGCTTCTTCTCATGCAGCATTTTCTCTTTGCTCTTCTCACAAGGCAATCCTCAATGCCTCTTGAGCATCTTTGGCTTCTTCAAGATGTTTTTCTAATCATTTGACTTCCTCATCGAGATGAGTACTTGACGTTCTTGTGGAAGGTTGATTGGGTTGATGTATTTATGATCTTATCCTTCTAGCTTTATGTGGCATATGCGGTATGGCCAGATTGTTTTCCCAAGCTGGGTTGTTGAAAGACAGAGAATGCTTGGATTCTCTTTGATCTTGTTCATAATCAAAATCTTTGTAGTCATAACAGTTGGTAATTGGTTCAATAGGATGCAATAGCACATACCTATGAAAGGAAGGAGTTTTTGGTTCTCTTGAGCAAATATTCCCTTGGTTTAAGTCAGGTTCCGTCATATTCGAGGGTGCCATAGATACCACAAAATTAATGGAACAAATGATGGTTTTGGCGATAGAAGTTGAAGCAGCTGAAGCGGCTATGAAGGATAATGTAAAAATGTTTTGAATATAATGGGAACGCAAACTACAAAACCAAAAGATTATGTACTTCACATCGGGTTCACCAAAATATGTACACTAAAAATCGTGACTTCGGTTTCCTAGGGCTGTCGGGTCAGATTTTGGCACACACACGAACCCTTCCCTCCTTGCCATGGGGTCATCTTCCATGTCACTCTCACTCTCATGGAAGTAGCCAGTCGAGAGGTGAGACACGGTGGGGGTCTAGCTCATTGGAGAGATGGACTTCACGGAGAGGGGTCGACAAGTTCGGCGGCCTTTGTTGTTGTGTGCTAAGTTGAATGTTTTGTTTGATGGCAGTAGTTTGTAGAGCTAACTGTATGACCCAAAGGGTCACTAGTTTCTCTTCTCCTGTTAGGGTTTCTTCTATTCCACATCTCTGTGGGTAAATGGTTAATTTCATTGATGGCTTGTTGTCTTTCAAGTTGTCTAATGAATACCTGTTGTAGAAAATGTTGCCTGTGTTCTATCCATAGAAGGACAAGTAGATCTTGTTGTGGTAGAGTAAATGTCCACTATTGTTATTGCAGATTGATTTCCTCAATCTCATCGAGGATAGCCCTCACCCACTCACCTCTTACTCCGAGGCACATTCGTGACCCAAGATAGAGATAAATGTGTAATGACCAACCTTAACTAGACTTAAGGTTTTGAGCTGGGGTTTAGTTGACCTAGGGTTTGGTTATGCTTTGACTTGTGTTTACCTTGTGACGTGATCAAGGGTTTGATTGAATCATGAACCATGGTTTACCTCGTGATGCTATCAAGGGTTTGCAAGTTATCTACCTTTTCTAGGGTTTCTATATGCATGCAAAGCTAATTGAAATGCAAACTTGTTTTTGTGCTTTTTTGATATTTTGGAAATGAAAAGTGCTTTTAATCTATGAATAGGAAATATGGATGCAAGATAATATGACTTTTCCTAATGCAAGTTTAATCTATGTTTTTATGGGTTTTTGATTGTTTTGAAGCAACTAATCTAGAAAAGGAAAATTGAAAGTAAACAAATCTAATCTAAGAATGTAAATTACTTCTAAGATGCTATATCTATCAAGGAAAAAGCAATGAATTACAATTCCCAAGAGCAATTTTGATTTTCTAATTACTATCAATTGAATAAAGTGATAAAGGAACCTGAAAGAATGAAGATTTGTGTGACTCCACTACCCTCAAAAATCCTTTATATTGGCAACCTCACGTCCTTTTGAAGTAGTGGGAAGACCTCTTGATGACAAAATGACATAAAGAAGCAAAAAGAAGCTTTGTTGAAGCATGAATGAGCTCAATGAGAGCTTTTGATGAGCACAATGGCATTGAATGAAGCAGTGTAATGATGCTTGGTTGAACAATGAATAAAACAAAAGGTACCTTTGTCTTGTAAGAGCATTAGAATGTTGATTTGGAGAGCAAAAACTGGCAAGAGTTGTGTGCACAATGAATTTGCCTCTCTTTGTGCTTAAGTGAGGGGGTATTTATAGGTTTGAAGAATGGGATTGATTGAGAAGTTAACTCATTTGATTGATGAGTTAATAAGGATTGATTGGGGAGTTAACAAGGTTGATTACCCAGTGACCTCAACTAACCATGGAGTGATAAATCAATAATAGCTTATCACTAGAGAGGAATTAGAGTAGAAAGGATGCATGATATTGATTGAGTTGTTAATTTTAGATCAAATGGAGTTAATTATGCATGTGTGGGTGCAAAAAATAGTCAACTCCATATTAGGCTTCAAAAATCATGCAAAATTGAAGAAAAATGGGTGAAAATGAGTGAGAAACTCAATTTTTTTCGTGGATGGAAATGCAACAAGGTCACCCCTTTCATCAGTAGGGTTGCCCAAGGGAGATCCAGGCTTGACAGGGTTTTCTTAAGGACTGCAAGGTGGGAAATGACAGAAGAGAGGAAAAGGAGGTGTTGTACCTCTAGAAATAGGTTAGTCATGTACAAGAATCCAAATCTCCACTTGCACCTATAGGATCTTCTGGGGGAGATCTAGAAGTAATAGGGGGAGATTTGGATTGGTTGAGAAAAACTAAAATCCAAAAGCGGGAGATGGATAGGGGGGACCTCTAGAGGACTTCTAGGGGGTGTAGAAGATGAAAAACATATGGGAAAGGTGAAAACTCACCTACAAGACACTCATAAGGCTTAGGAGCAAGGTCAAAAGCTCAGAAAATGCAAATCGACAAGTGTCGCAAAAAGTGTTGAAAAGCATCACAAATGGGGAGAGACAAAAAACAATAAAGAGGAAACAACACAAGATAAGAAAAAAGACATGTCATCAAGAGGTTTGTTGCTTATAGGACATTATTTCATGCTTACATGTACGTGACAAGGATTAAAATCATCATAGGGGTCCTCATGGAGGCTTTGCATGATTTTTGTGCTTACAGAGACAACTACGTTAGATCTAAGAGATGCAGACCCACACGCTTTCTTAGACACTGAGGAAGACATAACAAAAAGTTACACTCCATTGTCACCACTAAGAAAATCACATGTTCTTGAGACACAGGAAGAAACATAGTCTTCTGAGCCTCTCACACCAATAGAGGATTCATATCAACCATTGACACCCATGGAGGAGGTGTGTTCTATTGACAATGAATCAACTAACGTCATAGGAAAGCTACCTAGGATTTTCGTGGTGTCATAACCACAAGAGAAGCCAACCACCTCTGCCTCAGTTCAGTCAAATGAACTTGGTGAGTGGGAAGTACCTCTCTTACATATTGAAATGGTTGGTAGACTTCTTGATTAAGATGAAGAAAGTGAATTTATTTTTTGCTGAGAATGAAAGATGAGAGTGCCAGTCAACATTGATGATCCTGTCATTTTTGAATTGCCAAAAAATTACATTAGATATACCATGGACTTAGGATAGAACTAAATGGGAGGACAAGCATAAGATTTGTCCCTCCTGATGAGCAAAGGGAGCCACAAACTCCCCTTGAGTTGTTCCAATTTTTGCAAAGAATCCAAGAGAGACTAGATGTGAAAGTCTACATGCAAGAACAGTTCGACCTGTTAGCTGAATTATTGAATTGTGATGGAATCCTTTATTGGACCCCTTCTCATCAACAAGCCTTTCGAGACTTACTTCATCTCACGATGCCAAGGGAAGCCACCGAGTTGTTGCAAGTATGGGCCTAACCAATGTTGTCATTGATGTCAACATACTCATGTTGCATTGATGTCAAGGATTGGATGAGTTGTGTGCTAAGGATATTGAGAAAATTAGTCCTATCAGAAATAGAGAAGAACAATGAAGATAGTGAAAGTCTATGAAGTGAAGATCCTAGCTAAGATGAAGATTAGAGTATGTGGACAAAAGGGTTTGTAGATATATGTCTGAAGGTTGTCCAGTCAAGATTTCAGAGGTCCACATGAAGATCTGAACAAGTTATATATATATGAGTAGAACTTGTTCGGGCAACTGTTCAGTGGTGACAAAGTGGCTCAAATAAGTCCAGTAAGATCCAGAAATGCAATATCTTGTTCTGTGGATTCGGTGGAGTGTTTAGGAAGTCAATTAGAATTGACAACTCAATTGGTTCATTAGCTGGAGGTCCGCAAGCATCTATATTAATATGACAATGGTAGCAGACTATGTTCTTGAGGTTCCAGATGAAGAAGAGAGTGATTTCAATAAGCAGTAGTAGTGCAGATGTTCTTGGTGATTTAGGAAAGTTTGTGGGGCTCGCTGGATTGTGTCTAGTCTATGTTGGTGGTCCACATTAAAGATTGAGCTTGTAATTAAAGATTTACCTCTGGGTAATGGTGTTCTTCCCAGTCCTGTCCGACTAAATGGTTTGCACTTGTTATGGATAATCTAGAAGATGTTTTGCGAGGTGTGGCATGTTTCTCAGAGAAGATTTGTGTCCCATACATATGTGGCTGACAGTGTGGTGATTTGCATGAAGTCTTTTGTAACAAATCAAGTTGTATTTGTGTATTTGCTCTGTAAAGGTTGCTGACTTTAATGATTATCCTAAAGTCGATGTCTTGTATAAATAAGAGTTGTGAAGTCACTTCAAAGGCATCTTGGAGGAGATGAGAGTGTGGTAGAGAGGAGAAGTGTGAAAGGCAGAGCAGAAGTATTGGGCTTAAATGGAACTAACTCAAGCATAGTGAAGATGCTATTCTTCAGTTTAAGAATGTGAGGTTTATTATTTTGTAGACAGTGTGTCTCTTGTAGGCAATGAGCCTCTTGTGAGCAGTGTGCTCAAGTAGTGAGCCATAATTGGCATGTGCCATTTTGTTCCACTTATTCTTTTAATAGAGACTACAATCTTGGGTTAGCCACCCCATGGTTTTTCCCTTAACTGGGTTTTCCATGTTAAAATCTTAGTGTCATATGTGTTAATATGTTCCTGCTCTTGAATTATTGCATCGTGTTTTCATGATTGATTTATTATTATGTTGTTGAATAATAAAAAGGATTTGATTGGTTAATAGAAGAAAAGGGTTGACACAACTGATTCACCCCCCCCTCTCAGTTGTGTATCCTGAAACTAACAATTGGTATCAGAGCTAAGTTCCTCAAAAAAGCTTAACAGCTTGAGGAGATCCAGGATGTCTTCCTACAAGAAGGATAGTCTGAGGTTTTATGGAACCAATTACACTCTTTGGAAAAACTGCATGGAGTGTCACTTGCAATGTATGGGAATGCAATATTGGATCATGGCTTCAAAAAGGTATGCTCCTCCTCAGAATGGTCCAAGAACCATAGATGAAATTAGAGATGCTGAAAACAATCTTCAGGCCAAAGAGGCTCTACTAAGTACCTTATCTGATTTAGAGCTGACAAATGTTATTGATCTAAAAGAAGTGTTACTATGTTCATGAAGATGATGATGATGAAGGAGTAACAAATGATGAATCAGAGATAGGAAACAAATCTGCAAGTGATTGGGTGTTTATTGCCATCAAGGAAGAAGATCAAATATCCTCTGAATCTGCCAATCACAAAATGATAGAAAAAGCTTTGGCTCCTCAAGTTGAAGAAAAGGATGATTGGGTCATTAACAGTGGATGATCACACCATATGATAGGTGATAGAAACAAGTTTATAAATTTTTAAAAGTATGGAGTTGTAAATTTTGGTGATAACTTTGCCAGCAAAATCAAAGGTAGAGGAACTATTTCTTTTGATGGAAAAAATAAAACCAGTG
The DNA here is from genome assembly GCA_027924645.1 of Cunninghamia lanceolata. Taxonomy (NCBI): domain Eukaryota; kingdom Viridiplantae; phylum Streptophyta; class Pinopsida; order Cupressales; family Cupressaceae; genus Cunninghamia; species Cunninghamia lanceolata. Next base: position 7,804,075 of record BSBN01001332.1, read on the forward strand.
ATGTACTATATGTTGAAGGTCTGAAGCACAATCTTCTTAGTGTTGGACAATTAGTGGGCAAAGGCTATGATCTCCGATTCAAAAATGGAAAGTGTAAGATTTTTGAAAGTTCTGGTACAGAGATTGCATCCGATACCCAAACAAAAGGTAACATCTTCCACTTGGTTGGCTCTGGCAAAAGTTGTTTATTTGTTCAAATTAATCAGAGTTGATTGTGGCATAGGAGAATGTGTCATTTAAACTTTGATAATATCGTAAAGATTAGCAACACTCAGGCTGTAAGAGATCTTCCAAGACTTGTGAAACCCTCTAATAGTTTGTGCAAAGAATGTCAGTTGGGTAAACAGAGCAGAGTCACATTCAAAAGTAAAGAACAATCTTCTACTGGATTATTGGACTTAGTACATATTGATCTATGTGGTCCGGCAAGAATCAGAAGTTTGCAAGGTGATAGATACTTCATGCTATTAATTGATGACCACTCCCAGATGATGTGGGTAACTTTCCTAAAAGAAAAATCTAAGGCTCTTGATAAATTCAACATATTCAAAGCTATGGTAGAGAATGAAACTGGATTAAACATAAAATGTCTCAGGTCTGATAAAGGTGGAGAATTCACATCCAGAGAATTCATAGAATTCTATGAGAAACATGGGATAAAAAGATAGTTATCTGCTCCAAGGAATCCACAACAAAATGGAGTGGTAGAAAGAAAGAATTGGACCATCCAGGAAGCATCTAGAACCATGATGATGGAGACAAGTGTTCCTCAAATCTATTGGAGAGAAGCTATAAGCATGGCTGTCTATACTCTTAATTGAGTACAAATCAGAAGCAATACTAGCAAGACCCCTTATGAACTTTGGTTTGGCATCACTCCCATTGTAAAGTATTTCAAAGTTTTTGGTAGCAAATGTTACATTAAAAGAGATGAAGACCTTGGCAAATTTGATGCTAGAAGTGATGAAGGAATATTCTTGGGTTATTCTACTCAAAGCAAAGCATATCGGTGTTATAACAAGAGATTGAGAAAGATTATAAAAAGTACAAATGTGAAGGTTGATGAAGGTGTTGAAAAACCTTCAAGGTTTTATGAATGTGTTGAAGAAGATCAGAATGATGTTTTGATCCAAGCTCCTTCTGAAATTCAGATCCAGACTAATCCAGAGAATCAAGAAGTAGAGACAAATTTGAATGAACCTGTTCAAGAAATAGAAATGCAAGAAACTCCCAAAATCCCTAGGTATGTAAGAATGAATCACTCTAAAGATCAGATCTTAGGTGATAAAAGGAGAGGTGTCCAAACAAGAAGAAAGATTGTTCAAGATTCAGAAAAGTATTGTCTGATTTCAAAGATTGAACCAAAGATAGTGAATGAAGCATGCAATGATGAGAGCTGGACTAAAGCAATGAAGGAAGAGCTGATGCAAATTGAGAAAAATCACACTTGGGATCTAGTTCCCAGACCTAGAAACAAAAATGTGATTGGAACCAAATGGGTCTTCCAGAACAAACTAAATGAAGATGGTGAAGTAGTTAGAAACAAAGCTAGATTAGTCCGTAAGGGTTATTCACAAGTAGAAGGAATTGATTTTGAAGAAACTTTTACTCCGGTGGCAAGAATTGAAGTGGTCAAATTATTTCTTTCTTTTTTTGCCTTCAAGGATTTCAAAGCATATCAAATGGATGTCAAGTCAACCTTCCTGAATGGAGACTTGGAAGAAGAAGTATACATTGATCAACTGGATGGATTTCAATTATATGATCATGGTGATATGGTCTGCAAATTAAAGAAAGCACTGTATGGACTCAAACAAGCCCCAAGAGCCTAGTATGAAAGACTAGATGAGCATCTTTTGAAGATTGGTTTCAACAAAGGTACTGCTGACAATAATTTGTACTTCAAAATTGAACATGAAAATATCTTGATTGTTGAAGTATTTGTTGATGATATTATTTTTGGAGGAAGAGATAGTATGTGCAAGACTTTTGCAAATCAAATGAAAAGTGAATTTGAGATGTCTATGTTTGGGGAATTGAATTTCTTCTTGGGCCTGCAAATCACTCAAACAAAGAAAGGAATCTTCATATCTCAGACCACATATGTGAAAGAATTGTTGAAGAAATTTGGCATGGAAGATTCAAAACTAATGAATACTCCCATGGCAACCAGATGTAAACTGAGAAAAGATTATGATTCTCCTAAAGCTGATCAGAAAAAGTGCAGGTCAATGATTGGAGGACTATTGTATCTTACTCAAACTAGACCTGACATTATGAATGATGTTGGTCTTGTTGCTAGATTCTGGTGCAGGAGCTTCAATTTTTGACCATATCATTTTATGATCTTGGTATTTTGGTTTTACATAAGGCTTTGAAATCCATTTTCCATGCTTTGTAATAAGGACTTAGTCTATTTTGTTTGACTAGTCCACTAAGTGGTTGAAAAAACCTATTTTCTAGGACTGTTTTTTAGAAACTTATTTTTTTTCAAGAAAATTGCTTTTTCCATCGATTTACTGCTTTCCTAGGCAGTTGTACGGACAAATAGGAAGTGTAAGAGTTTTGGAAACTTCCTATAAACTTGAATCTGTAAAATCATGCCAAGAAGATATAGAAAGGAGGAGTTTTATGAAGAGAAAACTGTGTTTTTTCTATTTTTTTTGTGAAAACAGTCTTTGTACAGCCAAGTACGGATAGCTGAGGAAGTGAATTTCTTAAAATGCTTTAGTTCTTGGATGTGGCTCTCATCTGCAAGTAATTTGGGCCTTTGAAACATTTGGAGGTGTTAGTTTCTTCTCCTTTTTGTAAATATTGGGTTAAACCCTCTCTGCCTAGGGTTTTGAGGTAAAATGGAGTTCTTTTCCTCTATCTTCTGAAGGTGAACAGTCATCTTTTGATGAGATGGAGGAAATTAGAGTAGCTTTCATGTTTTTGATGGTTGATAGGTTGTTCTCCTTCTTTCATAGTGTTTGGCATGCCTCTATCTAGTCAAAACAGTGACTAGTTAGTCAAGAAAGATAGAAGACAGCAGGAGTGTTAGAAAACAGCCAAAGATTTGATCAATTGATGTTGATCTCTGTGCTTTAGAAGGAAGGCAGGTCTGCACAACATCCTACTGATCTAGACAAGGTGTTTTTTTGAAACATATCTTTCTCTATTCCTCAAACTAGAATGATTTCTAGAAGGAAAGAACAGTTTGTTGTTATGAGGGACAGTCTATCCACTATTACATGTTGACAAAGTACAGCCCTGTACCTTTGGTGGAAAGATGTGAAGTTTTCATGGGTGTTGGAGTGTGTAGTAACCCTGCAATGTTTATGGAAGCACTGATGAGTTGAGATTGTGTGAACCAATCTTAAGGAAGTAGATCTCTTTGTAACACTATTTTGTGACAGTCAAGGCTAGTTGATGTTCACAGTCCTGTTTAGGACAGAAGTTTGATCATTTTTGTTAATAGCTTATTGTTGTTCCTGTCCACTGAAGGTATATGAGAGATTGATGAGGAGATGCCTATAGATATAGGAGTATAATACCTGTTGGTTGTTCCTAATAGCTACAAGTTATAAGTTGTCATTTCAGCACTATCATAGGACAGTCTAGATGCCATTTGTTGTCCTCTATCTTCTATAACACAGTGTGGACTACATGTGTGTAAATAGTTGTTCTTTCACCTTGAGTGGTCAAGTATGCATTGAGTATTGATGTTCTTTTGAAGCCTTGAGGGGTTGCTTAACAAATTCTATAAGACAAAGCCTTCTCCAAACGCTACCCTAGAACAGTCCTTCTGCTGTTACTATCCATCATCTTAGGAAAATGCAGAAATTAGTCTTTTGGTCAGAGACCTCTTGCTAGTTATGATTCATTGACAAGTAATTGTTATCAGTTGTATGAAGACACTGTTGGTAGAGGTGTGGGTAGTAGATTGAGAGTCCTTGAAAAGGTGTTTTGTGGATCTAAGTTGGATGGAGCAATGACTCTCCAAATTGAGAAGTGGATAGCCTATGATGAGGACACTAGATAGTGGTCCTAGGCTAGGTAAGTCTCAATAATAGCCTTGTGTAGGCTTTGTCTTCACAAACACCATTGTTAACCTCTTGAGGGAAGTGATCTAAGTTCACTGAGTGAACTTCTACTACAACCTTACCTATACCTCTGCATCAGATTCCAAGTTGATCCTAGAGAATCTCATGTCATGGCAATTAAGAGAATTCGCAGATATCTAAAAGGAATAGTTGAGTATGGTTTATGGTATCCTAGAGATCATGATTTCTCTCTTCATGCATATACAGATGCAGATTGGGTAGGAGATGTGGATGACTGGAAGAGTACTAGTGGTGGAGCATTCTTTTTAGTTATAAGATTGGTTTCTTGGTTAAGCAAGAAACAAGAGGTAATATCTTTATCCACTGTAGAAGCAGAATATATTGTAGTAGCAGGCAGTTGCACTCAAGTATTGTGGATGAAGCAAATGCTAAGAGACATCAGAGTGGAGTATGAGGAACCTATCAAAATCTTCTGTGATAACTCAAGTGCAATAAACATTTCAAAGAATCCGGTGTTACATTCTAAGACAAAACATATATCCATCAAGTTTCATTTTTTGAGAGAGCAGGTGAACAAGAATGAAGTCAGATTAGAGTTTGTGCCCTTTAAGGATCAGATTGCAGACATTTTTACTAAACCTCTACCTAAAGAATCTTTTGAGTATCTCAGGGAGAAGTTAGGGGTTATTACCCCTCCAGTTATGAATTAAGGTGCACTGATGTGCATCAGCCCGAAAGATCTCACAGTCATATCTTGTGGTCCAGATTGGTGCTAGGTGGCTACTACTCAGGGCGAGCAATCAGTATGATTCTGAAACATGATTGTTGCAAGTATGTGTCCTTTGCCATTGATGTCAAATGGGGAGAGAAGACATGTGAAAAACAAAATTGGTTGTTGATCAAAGGGGGAGCAGTAGAAGGAAAGAATACATGTGAATGGTTGTTGCTGATAGGGGGAGTTATGTTAGTCAGTAAGGAGAAAATTCTTGTCATGATGGTTAAAACAATTTTTCACATCATATGTTGCCATCAATGACACAGGGGGAGATGGTTGCAAGTATGGGCCTAACCAGTGTTGTCATTGATGTCAACATACTCTTGTTGCATTGATGTCAAGGATTGGATGAGTTGTGTGCTGAGTCCATATTGAGAAAATTAGTCCGATTAGAAATAGAGAAGAACAATGAAGACAATGAAAGTCTATGAAGTGAAGATCCTAGCTAAGATGAAGATCAGAGTATGCGGATAAAAGGGTTTGTAGATATATGTCTGAAGGTTGTCCAATCAAGATTTCAGACGTCCGCATGAAGATCTAAACAAGTTATGGGTATATGAGTAGACCTTGTTCCAACAACTATTCAGTGGTGACAAAGTGGCTCAAATAGGTCCAGTAAGATCTAGAAATGCAATATCTTGTTTTGCGGATTTGGTGGAGTGTTTAGAAAGTCAATTATAATTGACAACTCAATTGGTTAGTTGTCTGGAGATCTGCAAGCATCTATATTAATATGACAGTGGTAGCAGACTATGTTCTTGAGGTTCCAGATGAAGAAGAGAGTGATTTCAGTAAGTAGTAGTAGTGTGGATGTTCTTGGTGATTCAGGCAAGTTTGTGGGGCTCTCTGGATTGTGTCCAGTCTATGTTGATGGTCTGCATTGAAGATTGAGCTTGTAATTAAAGATTTACCTCTGGGTAATGGTGTTCTTCCCAGTCTTGGCCGACCGAATGATTTACACCTATTGTGGATAATCTAGAAGATGTTTTGCGAGGCGTGGAGTGTTTCTCAGAGGAGATTTGGGTCCCAAATATATGTGGCCGATAGTGTCATGATTCACATGAAGTCTTTTGTAACAAATCAAGTTGTATTTATGTATTTTCTCTGTAAAGGTTGCCAAATTTGATGATTATCCTAAAGTCGATGTCTTGTATAAATAAGAGTTGTGAAGTCACTTCAAAGGCATCTTAGAGGAGATGAGAGTGTGGTAGAGAGGAGAAGTACGAAAGGCAGAGCAGAAGTATTGGGCTTAAATGGAACTGACTCAAGCATGGTGAATATGCTATTCTTCAGTTCAAGAATGTAAGGTTTATTATTTTGTAGACAGTGTGTCTCTTGTAGGTAGTGAGCCTCTTGTGAGCAATGTGCTCGGGCAGTGAGCCCTAATTGGCATGTGTATTTTGTTCCTCTTATTCTTTTAACATAGAATACAATCTTGGGTTAGTCACCCCGTGGTTTTTCCCTTAACCGGGTTTTCCACGTTAAAATCTTAGTGTCATATGTGTTAATATGTTCCTGCTCTTGAATTATTGCATCATTTTTTCATGATTGATTTATTATTATGCTGCTGAATAATAAAAAGGATTTGACTGGTTAATAGAAAAAAGGGGTTGACACAACGGATTCACCCCTCCTCTCAGTTGTGTATCCCAAAACTAACATGAGTTTGTAGCAATAAATTCAAATGATAAACCCTACAGAATAGGAGAACTTGTCCTAAGAAGAGGTAGCACGAAGAATAAGAAAAGAAGAAAAAAAAAGCTTTTTTAGAAGATTGGAAAGGTCCTTACATGGTCAAAGAGGACATTGAAAATGATGCCTAGCTCTTGTGCACTATGGAGGGAGATGAATTTTTTGAAATAGTCAATGCCTTTCACCTCAAGAAATATTATGTCTAAAAAACCAAAAAATCATAAAACATAAAAATACAAAAAAAATTAAAAAAATCAAAATGTCAAAAATAATTTTGTTTCTTACATTTCAGTTTCATTTTGTTCATCTTGCATTATTGTTAGTTATTTTCTCTTGTACTATTTTCTTCTTAGTAAGGAGTCTAAGGTTGCCTAGATATACATTATCCTTTGAGGACCTAGATATTCCCCATTTTCAAAAATGCCATTATCCCCTTTTCATTCCCCATGATTCTAATCAAAGCCTAGCTCTTAGCTTTACACTGATCCCAGTCTTAATGAGTCAAGATGTTAGGTCTAAACAAAGTTAGCATTCAAACCTATAGTGTTCAAAGGAAGCTTGCAAGTAGACCTTCCCAATTCTTCCCTAGTAGTAGAGAAGTCCGACCAGATTACAAAAACTTTAGGTGGCGCTTAGCCCCTTATCTTTCCTAGCCAAAAATGTCAAGGGGATCAAAACTCTAAAGGAAGCAATCTAAAATTTGAGTGAATAAAAAATGAGTGATCAAAATAAGAGTGTCAAAAGGTGAGAATTGAGAGATCAAAATTATTGCATATCAAAGTTCCAAAAAACATTCATTCCTTAAAAAGTTAAAAAAATCCAAAAAAATGAGAAAATCAAGTGAGGAAAATACAAAAAAATGAAAAAGCAAAAAAAGAGAGGTACAAAAAAAGAGTGAAAGAGAGAAGATTGTTGAATGTTTGTACTCTTGGGTGGAGATCAGTCTAATCTTGAAGCCTCAAGGGTGACATTCTAACAGAGAAAAAAAGGGTACAAAGCACACACATGCACTAGCTAAGCAAAACCGAGAGTCTAGTAGTCTCTAGGATCATCTTCTGCCTAGGGACCCTTGTTCTTTTCTATGTATCCTTTAGCCTAGGTCTACTTTGCTTGCCATCTATGATCTAAGTCTAGCAAATACCTATAAACTTTGTTACTTTTCTAAATTGAAATCTTGTCAATTTGTCTTATCTAGATAAGGATCAGCATTTAGCCTTTAGCAAGGCATGAAATTAGAAACACTCCATGTTCATTCCCACTCCCCACTTGAGTTCCAAATCCCATCTCACAGCCTTGTATAGGTTTCTTATATCAGGATAACTCATAATCCTTTGAGTTAAAAATCGTATTTAAGAGCAGTCATAATGTTTGTTCCACATTGCATTCATACCAAAATAAAAAAAAAGAGTCTAAAGCAATAGAGTCAAAATATCATATCTCGTGACATTCAATAGAAGTAAATGTTCATTTTAGCATCTCTCGTTTTCTTGCATCTACATATCATAAACTGCATCTCATATATATGCCATAAAAATTTACAAAAACATGTCATTGTTATCATACTTGCATCGGTAAAAGAGTTGAAAAAGTCAAACACATAATCAAAAAGTTCTCAAACCTTCAAAACATGCACAAGAGATAAGTACAAATCCAATAGACAAAAATCATAAAAGGATAAACTTTCATAGATACATTCAAAGTTTACATACACAAGAGTATCAAAGAGCTAAGAGAAAATGCTCTCAAAAAGAAGTGGAGGCTCCCCATGCAAGGGGGCATGAGTTTAAAAAAAAAGGAAGTCAAGGTTGGTTCCCTCCAATGGAACCCTTAGGACTTCCACTCCTTTGTCTACGAATACCACTTGTCACTCCATAAGACCTATGGGAGCAAGGCACTCTACTGTGAGCATGTGACTGCGAAGGTCCTGCCATACTAGCATCTCATCATCCAAAACTGAGACAAGCCATCTCTCAGAGAACCTAATTATCACCTTTAAGGGTGTGAATCCCAGTCTTCAAGTCGGCATTCTCCTGACATCCGTGGTAGATAGGAGCGAAAATGTTTGTGTGTTGTCTAGCAGCAGGGGGACACCAAGATCATCTAAAAGATAGTCTTGAGTCATCATAGTGAAGGGAGAAGCTAAGCCAACATTAATCTCATGAATGAAAGCCCTCCACTCTTTGACATTTCCTGAAGGTGCAAATCAAAAGAAAGAAAAACAAGTCAGTTTCCCATGAAAAGAGAAAGGACAAAAGTGTGAAAAATGATAAACAAGAAAAACTCACGTGGATCACCTAACTGTCAATCAGGGTCAAGTTGTTGCATCACCTCCTCTGAATGATGAGGTTGGGGAACAATAGGAGGACCCTCAGGGATGTCAGGTGCATCATCTGCATCATTAGTATCATCAAGACCCTCATCCAGCATATCTTCTGGTAGGCCCTCATCTGGAAAATCATCATCATCAAGAATACAGTCGTCGTTAGTAGACTCTAAATCCACAGTCACCGCAAGAGATCGGGAAGGAGTCCCTCTCCCTCCCCTCTGTCCTCCTTTGGGAACTCAAGTAATGAAGACTCTGGGAGTCAAAGGAGTCCAAACAACTAACCTCTGTCTGATCTCACCCATCTCCTGAACAGTCCTATAGCAAGTGGACACTAGGGGCAAGTCCTTGGGGAAGTCTTCGCTGAACTGTTGTGAAACGTGCTCAACATGATGGGCCTCAACTTGACCATTATGATCTAAAATCTTAGATACTCCATGACAGTACTCTCTGACCTCATCATCACAAGCCCAAGATCCCTCCATATCAAGATAAGAATCAAATATCATGTCCTCACCTGTAAGAGTAGCAACAGTGGGTAAAGAAGCATCAAAATGACCTACATGCATCCACCTAACTGCTCTCAGAAAATGTCTATCTTGAATCAGAATTAGCTTCTGATAGGGCCTGATGTACTCAAAAATCCATGTCATAATCAAAGAAGAGTGGTTGTAAGCTAGAGCCCCTCGCCACCAAATACGATAGAAGTCCCTATAGACCATCACCAAGATATTTGGTCCCCAAGCATAGACTGTGCCCTCCTCAATACCACGAATGATGGGTGCCCAATACCAACTCAAACGAGTCAAGGCCTTGTCTCCCAACAGCCTCAATGCAATCAAATTGATCAAGAATCTCCTCAATAGTGGGATGCAAAGTTGAGGCACAGAAATGAGCTAGACTCATGTCTCATCCCCGGATGAACTCTGCCCAGGATGCCTTGTCCTTGAAGGACTCGCTAGCTGGAAGGACTAGAGGATGTCCTCTCACAAGAACTCCAAGTATATGATAAACATCAATCAGAGTGATGGTCCACTCCAGAGATCTATGGGAATTTGAATGTGTTTTTGTCTGCATCCTAGTAGGTCAGAATATCATAGCATATACGAGACACAGGGTGAACAACAGACACATGGCAACCTCTAGCTAGGCCTGCTCTCCTCAAAATAGCATGGTCCTCATTACTCAGTGAAGCAAACATCCCTAAGAACCATCCCTGCTCTTGGCAGGCATTCCATCAGATACGCATGTCCTGCAAGATCAGAAAAGAACTTTAGATTAGATCTTGTAAACTCACAAAAATCCCTAAAAATCATAAAATTGTAGAAAACCTCACAAAAAAGGTGTATAACCTCTCAAAATTGCAATAAACAGATGAATACAGTAGCCAAAACAAGTCAAGTCAAAGTGAAACAAGCGTTAGAAAACATGAAATTTTAGTCAAAACTAGCCCAACAGGGTCGCCCCTAGGCGACCCAGATGTTTTGCAGGATCTCCCCTGGGCGACCCTACTGTTTTGCAAGATCTCCCACAAGCGACCCTATTGTCAGATAGGATCTCCCCCAGGTGACCAACTTGACAAAAGGGGTGACCCTAAAGGGAGATCCCTCAATCCGAAATTGCTCTAAAAACTTCATTTTTTAGCCAATTTTAGAAAATGAAAAACCTATCTTGCTCTAAATGATGAAACAAAGACAATGCAACAAGAAAAATTGACAAATATAGACAATTTCAAGAGATTTTTCACAAAATTCAAAGTAGGGTTTATGGAGGGGTTTTTCACTATTTACATACCTGATTCTCTACGGTTGAAGAAGAGGTGGCCATCTTTGTGATCTCCTTGACGATACCTTTCCAACGACTGCTCACATGATCAATTTCGTTGTCGTTTCGCTCTGATCTCACAATTTGACTTGCTTTGTTTGCCCTTAGCTTAGTTTCATTTATGCATTTTAGATTAGTTTCTTGCTTTTATGCATCTCTTTCATGCATCATTTTGCATCCATTCATTCCTATAGGTCTACATCGATAAAGGTAAACAACTAGTCAAACTTGAATGATCCATAGTAAGTTCATCATTTCAATTTTCATCATTCATTTTGATATATTTAAATGTCATACTAATGCTAGTTATTGCAGGTACAATTGCAAGAAATCAACAATAGGTAAGGCCTAGTTCGGGAATGGTACCTATGTTTCATGTAGACTACCGTCCCCGAGGGGGCAAATATGTAAGCACAAAAATCACGCACAGCCTCCACGAGGACCCCTATGATGATTTTAATCCTTGTCACGTACATGTAAGAGTGAAATAATGTCCTATAAGCAGCAAACCTCTTGATGACATGTCTTCTTTCTTGTCTTGTGTTGTCTCCTCTTTGTCATTTTCTCTCTCCCCGTTTGTGACACTTTTTGACACTTTTTGCGACACTTGTCGATTTACATTTTCTAAGCTTTTGACCTTGTTCCTAAGCCTTGTGAGTGTCTTGTAGGTGAGTTTTCACATTTCCCCTATGTTTTTCATCCTCTACACCCCCTAGAAGTCCTCTAGAGGTCCCCCTATACATCTTTTGCTTTTGGTTTTCAGTTTTGCTCAACTAATCCAAATCTCCCCCTATTATTTCCAGATCTCCCATGGGAGATCCTGCAGGTGCATGTGGAGATTTGGATTCTTGCACATGACTAACCTATTTCCAGAGGTAGAACACCTCCTTTTCTTCTCTTCTGTCATTTCCCACCCTACAGTCCTCCAGAAAACCCTGTCAAGCCCAAATATCCCCCAGGCACCCCCGAGTGACCCTACTAATGAAAGGGGTGACCCTGTCACATTTCCAGCCATGAAAAAACTTGAGTTTCTCACTCAATTTAGCTCCATTTTTGCCCATTTTTCTTCTAGTTCGCATGATTTTTGAAGCCTAATATGGAGTTGACTATTTCATGCACCCACACATTCATAATTAACTCCATTTGATCTAAAATTAACAACTCAATCAATCTTATGCATCCTTTCTACTCCAATTCCTCTCCAGTGATAAGCTATTATTGATTTATCACTCCATAGTTAGCTAATTTCACTAGGTAATCAACCTTGTTAACTCCCCAATCAATCCTTGTTAACTCATAAATCAAATGAGTTAACTTCTCAATCAATCCCATTCTTCAAACCTATAAATACCCCCTCCCTCAAGCACAAAGGGAGGCAAATTCATTGTGCACACAGCTCTTTCTAGTTTTTGCTCTCCAAATCAGCATTCTAATGCTCTTACAGGACAAAGGTGCCTTTTTCTTTATTCATTGATCAACCAAGCATCGTTACGCTACTTCATTCAATGCTATTATGCTCATCAAAAGCTCTCATTGAGCTCATTCAAACTTCAACAAGCTTCTTTGTGTCATTTTGTTGTCAAGAGGTCTTCCTGTTGCTTCAAAAGGATGAAAGGTTGCCAATATAAAGGATTTATGAGGGTAGTGGAGTCACACAAATCTTCATTCTTTCAGGTTCCTTTATCGCTTTATTCAATTGATAGAATTAGAAAATCAAAATTGCTCTTGGGAATTGTAATTCATTACTTTTTCCTTGATAGATCTAGCATCTTAGAAGTAATTTGCATTCTTAGATTAGATTTGGTTACTTGCAATTTTCCTTTTCTAGATTAGTTGCTTCAAAACAATAAAAAACCCAAAAAAATATAGATTAAACTTGCATTAGGAAAAGTCATATTAGCTTGCATCCACATTTCCCTTTCATAGATTAAAAGCACTTTACATTTCCAAAATATCAAAAAAGCACAAAAATAATTTTGCATTTCATTTAGCTTTGCATGCATATAGAAACCCTAGAAAAGGTAGATAACTTGCAAACCCTTGATACCATCATGAGGTAAACCATGGTTCACAATTCAATCAAACCCTTGATCACATCACAAGGTAAGCACAAGTTAGAGGATAACCAAACCCTAGGTCAAAACCCTAAGTCTACTTAAGGTTGGTCATTACACATCTATCTCTATCTTGGCTCACGAATGTGCCTAGGAGTAAGAGGTGAGTGGGTGAGGGCTATCCTCGATGAGATTGAGGAAATCAATTTGAGACAACAGGAGACATTTACACTACCATAACAAGATCCATTTGTCCTTCTACGGATAGAAGAACACAGACAACATTTGCTACAACAGGCATTCATTAGACAACTTGAAAGATAAAAAGTCATCAACAAAAGTAACTGCTTACCCACACAGAGGTGGAATAGAAGAAATTGCAATAGGAGAAGAGAAACTAGTGACCCTTCAGGTCATAGGGTTATCTCTACAACAACTGCCATCGAACAAAACATTCAACTTAGCACACAACAACAAAGGCCACATAACTTACTGACCCCTCTTCATGAAGTCTAGCTCTCCAATGAGCCAAACCCCCAGTGTGTCTCACCTCCTCTTGATTGGCTACTTCTATGAGAGAAAAAGTGACGTGTTGGATCACCTCGTGGCAAGGAGGGAAGGGTTTGTGTGCGTGCCAAAATCTGACTCAACAGCCCCAGGCAATCGGAGTCACGATTTGGAGTGTACAAGGACAGCGGCTGGGAAGTGCATATGAGGAAGAATGAGGGGAAATGTGATAGGGTGGTTCTGCAAGGACATAGCATAGCAGAGCCACAAAGGAGGAGGGTTCTCATTTTGTTGTAGGGCAAGGACAACTCCCAAGGGGTAGCATAGGGATGAAGATGGTGTCCCAACAGGCCGCACCCTTTGAAGGAAGATCGGACCTTAGGTAGAGGTCATGCCTCTCCTTTGAGAGAGCCATGCCTTAGGTAGGGGCTAGGCTTTGCTTCTAAAAGAAAATATTTTACAAAAGTGATTTATCAAATTTATTCCTTACTATTTTTCTCTTCTCTCTTGTTTTGAATATATAGTTCTGATACAAAAGAAATTATTTACATAGTATGAAACCTGAAATAAATTTATTATTCAATCTTTTCAATTCAAGAATGAAACATTACACATTTGAAACTCTCTCTAAAACACATGTACATGAATATACATTTCAAATTTGCACTTAATCAGATATAATAAAAGAAATATGCAGATTATTTCCTTTCTAGACACATAATGTCTTCAGTAAACTTGGCAGTGAATTATGTCCATCATAAAACTAGATTTTATTTTGTTCTTCATAATACTAGCATTCCAAAAATAGAGTAATAATAATTTCTAACCATAAAAATAACATTATTCAGATCTATTCACAAGCTTACAGAACATTTAAGCTCTTTCTTAACATACAAAATACATTGGTTTTCTTTCCACCCCAAATAGATATCCTCCTCTTCATATAGTTTTTTTTAAATAGCCACAACAACTAGTTTTCTTCCTTTCCATCCTTCAAGGACCTGTAACAAGAGTTAAAACAAAACCCCTTTTTATACAACCAGTAGAATGCTCACCTCCCATCCTAGGACGACAACTGTCCACCCCCACACATGGGGAAAACACATGGAGACCAGGGAGAATAGTAATATAGGTATATATTTTTCTTTAACACCATTTCTACACAACACATTTGTATAGGTTTACACAGCTCATTAATCTAGTTTCACACAACACACTAACACATTTTTTTTATGCTTTCCACCATACATGGCTTTACATAGCACACAACACATACAATTTATACTAAGAAGAATTCCTCTGTTAAGGGGGAGAGAGGACATCAACTTGCAGGGAGCAATTAGCTAAATTCTAAAAGACATGTTTTCACAGTCATCCCTTCCTTGATTACACCTTATTACTCCATACACAACATAACCCATCCCTCCATTTCACTTCACAAATTTATACACACCCACAAGTATCACTGCACTTCCATTCACAACAACTTTAAATTGAATAAATTCCATATGGGTACTCTTACCCAACCAAAGTTTCCAACAAGTGGGTACTCTTACCCAGTGAAATTCTCTTAGCAAGGACATTACACTCTCTATATCCCAACAAAGGAGTGCTCTCATCAATGGGGAGGGCAGACTCCTTACATTCCACAATACAAATACACAAAACGAACATAAACCAATTCATTCTGTAACTCATACAATGACAGTTAATCAAAAAGTTTATTTTTGCATTCAATTTTCTGAAAAAGGATCAACATAAAGAGTTTAATTCACATGCAATTTAATGTTCTATTAATTCAAGGATTTAACCAAGGGTTGATACCTACCTTAACAACCTCTCAGGAGTTGCAGAAGGTTGATTCAAGTCCACATACATCTCTCTTTCCTCCAATTTTCTTTTTCTTTCTTTTATACAACTCTTCCACCCTCTCAAAGTAACATCTTATAGAAATCTACTGACTCCCTTCAGGACAAGAAAAAAAATAGCAGCAGAAAAGAAAATCCCCCTATAGCCAAAGTAAGTAAAAAAAATATATTCCTCAATAAACCCCAACCTACATATTCCTAAACATGAAGGTGACACTTGACCCCTTGCAAGCTCCTCCGCTTATCCTTATGAAACCCTTACACACACCCTTCCTCATTTTTTTAAATTTTCGTCATTAGGTTGAGGTGAGAATAAAAAATATCTAAATTTTTTTTTTATAATTTTGCCCCTAAAAAGGGCTTAAACCTTAGCCTAATGACCTAGGCTTATAAAAATAGAAATTATTTGATAAGTTGACAATTAAAAAGGGTATTTGAAACTTGGAGATGAAGAAAAACAATTTCACATATGACAACCAACTTCCCCACACAACACTAGACCAAACATAATGACAACATGAGCAACAATATGCTAAACACAATACACATTTTACAACACACAGGACCTGAGTCTCTCCAAATAGACTAGGTCAGCTTAACTGGTTTATCACAAGAGGGTCCCGACATGTTTTCCCCATTTTCACTGGCTTAAATACCTGCATACTCATTTTCAACTGTCAATCGTTATCACAAATATCATATCCGAAGCAACGAATGACATCATGTAATTCATCTATAACAAGCCTCCTTACAATTAAGCATGTCTATACCAGGTTTTTCATTTCAAAAGTAATAATACTATATTTAACAATGAGGACCATTACATAATGAAGATCACAAATTTCACTTATTACTGAATCATAACATCACAACATAAAATAAACCTCTACACAAGTTATCAAAAATGAATCATTAGATAACAATTGACCATAACATAATCATCACCATCATAATGGCTAACACACTATATACTTGTCAAAACACACACACACACACACACACACACACACACACACACACACACACACACACACACACACACACACACACACACACACACACACACACACACACACACACACATACGTATGCACGCACGCGCGCGCGCGCACACACACACACAAGCATAATGTATCCAGAAGAGTATATCAAATCCATAATCTAAACAAGTACTGACACAGAAAGTATAATGTCTCATCATGATACTACAATAGATAAGAACAGTAGCATACTATGCCTTTCAACAAATACAAAATGATCTCACACAATGTAAAAACTATGTCAAAGCTATGCCACAACATTGTCCCATACTAAGAACCAACATATAAGTATGTCTTTAATATGAAGCAACTAGCCCAAATTGTCAATAAGGATAATGGACTACCGAACAAAATAAAATTGATTGTCCATGGGAAATGCTTTGAATGCAAACATCTATCAATATGAGGTAACAACTTAGGAGGTTGATGAAAATCATTTCATCAATAAAAACATATTTAACAAAACCCACGCTCTCTTGAAATGTTGCCAATAACTATCCCTCAAAAGGATTCATCTCTTTTAAAGGTATGTATAGTGCGACATGTATTGTGGATGTATTGATGTTGAGTGCTATAACACAAGTTAAAGCTAGCACCAATAACAGTGATTGAGATAGATGACTAGATGCAAATAGTGCATGCCTCATTCTATGATCAAGTATGACTTGTTAGTGCTAGTTGATGGCACCTTTAAATTTTGCAAATTTGAAGTGCCTATATCCTCTCAATGTGTCGACAGAGGTTAGGTCAGCATACTGCTAAATCTGTTAGAATATGAAAAGATTAATAACCCAGAAAACTAGTGCAAAGAATAGATATTAAAACTATGAATGCAAATGATACGAAATCAAAATAGCAACACAGAGTTAGTCTCCAAGAGAGTAATGCAAATGCTAGAAGCAAAATAGCATTAAGAGGATGCAAAAGCAAAAGATGCCAAATACAAGCCAGGTAGCATGCTTATATAGACTAGGAAGAGAGAGGAGGTGGCAACACTGACCAATGAGGAGCAACAATCTATCGGACTAAAGATAGCAAAGTATCTTCCCAAGATAGCTAATGGATGCTCACATGTAGGAAGGTGACACCTCACAACCACTCACCTAATAAGACATGCTTTATTAACCTAAGCGAGATTAATAGAAGTGTAGGAAAAACCTAGGAATATAGGAAAAATAAATAACCCTCTAGGAAAATAAAAACCTACACTAACACCCCCCCATAAGCGAAGCTTAGGTGGGTGTAGAAATGGGTCCTGGCAAATCAAGCCTGATGAGGTACCCATGTACATAAAATTCCCCCCCAAGGAGAGAGAGAAGAGACCCCCCCAAAAGTAGAGAGAGTTAGGACTCCAAGTGAGAGGAAGAATCCCCCCAGAAGATGAAGCATCCCACACCCCCAGCAAAGCTCACAAATGAAGGAACTTGCTCTCAGTGAAGGGTTTGGTGAAGATATCAGCAACCTGCTCGGAAGTCATCAACATACAGAACCAGAAATAGGAGTGAATCATCCTGCTGCAAAATGTAGACATTGGGATCAGAATGGCACTGAGTGAACCCAACTGATAGAAGGAAGGAATCCATCTTGGCATACCAGGCCCGAGGAGCCTGTTTGAGGCCATAGAGAGACTTCTGAAGAAGGCACACAAGTGAAGAATCCTGAAGGAACCCCTATGGCTGCTCCATGTAGATCTCCTCCTGAAGGTCACCGTGAAGAAAAGCACTCTTCACATCCATCTGGTGTACTTCCCAATGATTAGCTGCAGCAATGGCAAGAACAAGTCAAATGGAATTCATTCGGGCAACTGGTGCAAAAGTCTCAGAGTAGTCAATCCCAGGAACCTGGGAGAATCCTTTGGTGACCAAGTGAGCCTTATACTTGTCAACCGACCCATCTGCTGTAAATTTTGTCCGATAGATCCACTTACATCGAACAAGTTTTCTTCCCTTAGGAAGAGGGACAAGATCCCAAGTGTGGTTCCTCATCAAGGAACTATACTCCTCCTACATAGCTATATCCCACTCAGGAATACCAGAAGCCTCATGAAAAGACTGTGGATCTGAGGCAATAGCAATGAAGACATGTGGAGCATCCTGGAACTGTGAACGAGTTCGCCTGGTGTCTGATGGATCCCCAACCCAATCACCTGCAGACTGCAAGGTCTGTCTAGCCCAAAGTGGACCGGAAGATGGAGAATCTGGAGGAGAATCATCAACCTCTGAATGATGACTAGGAGAGGAAGGAGGTGAGTCCTCTGAATCGCTCTCTCCATCAGAAGTGGAGGTAGAAGACGCTCAAGTGAATCTGACTCATTAGAAGATCTGTCATGTATCCCGAGTGACTCTAATGTCAAAGTAGGAGGAGTTGGAGAAGTGATAGAAAGTGAGCTCGAAGAGCCCTCCTCAAACTGAACACTCCTCTCAATGAACAACTCATGTGTAGTAGGGTGGAGCAACCGATAACTCTTCACACCATCAGGATAACCTACAAATATGCAAGGTCTACTCTGCAGATCCAAGGCCTTGCGTTTCTCTATAGGAATGTGGGCCCATGCAGGAGAACCAAAAACTTGAAAGTGCTTAACTGATGGTTTCCGACTGCTCCAAGCTTCAAAAGGAGTGACTCCCTTCAAGGCTCGGTGAGGAACACGGTTCTGGATATAACAAGCACAGTTAATGGCCTCTGCCCAATACTATGGTGCAAGAGATCTGGAGTGAATCATGCAGTTCGCCATTTCCTTCAAGGACCTATTCTTTCTTTCTACAAAACCGTTTTGCTGAGGATTGTATGGAACTGAATGTTGCAAATCAATCCCCTCTAAAGTGCAAAACCTCTCAAACCGATGGTTGACATACTCACCACCATTGTCAGTGCACAAAACTTTGATGGCTTTCCCGGATTGCTTCTCTACAAAAGTCTTGAAGTCCTGAAAATGATCAAATACCTCTGACTTTTGTTTGAGAAAGTACACCCAAGTATTTCGAGAAAAGTCATCAATGAATGTGAGGACATATCTAGCCCTGCTGAAAGAAGGATGCTGAAATGGACCAGCCAAATCAGTGTGAACTAACTCTAGTATCTGTGAAGCTCTCCATGCCTTACCTTTGTCAAACTTTTCCTTAGGATGCTTACCAAGAATGCAACCTTGGCAAACACCACCTGAAAACTGAACTGAAGGCAACCCTGTGACCATGCTCTACTGGTTGAGCTGCTGCAAGTAGCAGAAGTTAAGATGGCCAAACCGCTCATGCCATAATCTACGCACATCATTAGAATGAGTGAGAAAAACAGTCGAAGGAGGATCAGGAACAAAGTAAGAAAATAGATAGAGCCGTGACTGATGATCTGCTCTCCCAACCGTAACTATAGAACCACTGTGCAACTCACGAATCTCCACTGAATCAGGAGTGAACTCAACCCGCTTGCCTGAACCTGTGTGAATGATCTGGTATATCGATAGGAGATTAGTTGATAATGAGGGCACACAAAGAACATCATGGAATGTGCCATCCCCCACATCAACAGACCCTCTCCCACACACCTCAACAGGAGTGTTATCACCTATCAAAATAGAAGGCATAGTACACGGCTCCAAGGATGCAAGTTCTTCCTTAGATGAAGCCATGTGGTGCGAAGCACCCGAATCAAGAACCCAAGTGGATGGTGAAGAAGCAACTGCAACAAGGGCCTTGCCCTTTCCTTTTCCCTTGCTATTTTCTTTTGCCTTATTAGACCCCTCATTAGAACTCTGTTTGACAGAATCAGGAACACTGATATTATTCTTCTCAAGAATGTGTGTCAAGTGATCAATTTGTTTCTTCAGACATTTATGTTCATCATGACCGGGTCTTTTACAATAGGCACATTGGACCCTCTCTTTCTTAGGCTTGTCGCCCTTGGAATATTGGGTCTCATTAGTTGCTTTTGAAGCAATCATTATCTGATCCTTCTTCTCCTTGCTATTCTTTTGTTTCTTATCCTTACTATTGTTGTTACTACTTTGTCCTTTCTGTTCTTTTGTGCCTTGGTTGGCAGCCAAGGCATGTGACTTAGAGGACTTAAGAGTGCCCATCTGGATTAGCTTGTCCTATTCCCGAGTGAGATTGACAGCAAAATCATCTAAAGATGGCATGGTAAATTGAGTACCAAGTGCACCCTTAGTAGCATAGAAAGTAGAAACAAACATAGAATATTCTGAACTTAGCTTAGAGAGAATACTAAGAATCAGTTGTTCATCTTTCTTTTCAATTCCACATTGTTTTAACTGCAGCCTTAGTGATTTCAATTTGGTGAAGAAATCTTGGATTGTGTTGAAATTGCCTGGGCTTAAACTAATTAGTTCATTTTCCAACATATGACCCCTCATTGAATCTTGTGTGCCAAATAGTGTTTCTAGCTTTGTCCAGATTTCATTTGGTGTATTCAAAGAATCAATGTGAAAGAGCAAATCAGGAGAAACAGACAAACACAATGTTCTATATGCCTCATCACATTTGCTAAACCACTTAGGCTTATCTTCATCTTTAGCAGGTTCAGTTTCAAGTCCCATAGTTATCCTATTTAATCCATCTTTCCTTAAGTGAATTGTCATGCGTGATTTCCACTCAAAGTAATTGTATGGAGTTAGGATAGGCAGATTTGTTTGATCCATGATGAAGAAATGCAGAGAAGAAGTGTCGAAAAGAAGAGAACCCAACCAAGACAACCCCCCCCCCCTTTTCACTCAATCAAAGAACCCCCCTAAGAAAATATGATTTGGAACTTTATATTAGTGCGTTTACAACTACCACTAGCAACAAATACTAAGTGGTCTTGATTTCAATGCATTACAAAACCCTCATGAAGAGCATATGCTGAAAATACAACTTTGGCATAATATCCAGAGAAATAAACAGCACCACTGTGATCTACTCAAAAAATAATGCACTTTCAAAAAAAGAATCGCCTCGATACGAGGTCGTATGTGAAAGTTATGATCCTCTGAAATTCCCAAAACGAGAACTGTGCAATGTCACGACTAAAAATCTACAATTTCTAAAAAATATTGGCATCAAAATCAAAAAATGACTACACTAGTGCATAGAGCACAAAAAATAGCTAAAATCAAAAAAATATTTGTGGGAAAAGGAGTCCGTATGAGCAAGAACGGAGCATTTGAAAACTGTCTTCAAAACTACAACTGCCAACGGAGAGGGGTCCTGCTGTAGCTTTCTAAGTACGTTTCTATAAAATATATAGACTTCATGCAAAAATAGAAAGATACCTAGATGGTTTTTCCATGCTGCGAACAAAACCCATAAGGCATTTTTCTTGAAAATGCACAGACGATGTTGCTCTAGTGTAAATAGAACGCCTTTAGCTACAAAAAACAACCCCAACAACCAAAAAATGACATGCAAAGGCTGAATTAGATGTCGGAACCTACAATATTGATTCAAAAGACCAAATATGCAAGCTGGTTGTCAGATTTGAGCTCAAAACCTCGGTTCCGCAATTGTGTATGACGATCTCCGATTTCAGTGAAACGAAAGTTAAATCTGACTTTCTCAAGCCTCCTGGACGCATTGGAACAGCTAGAAATGCTGCCAATATAACCAGAAATACTGCAATCACCTAGATTTCATAAACACATGTGCAACCCCAGAGATTAGAAAAAAATTTCCGTCAAACTTTTCTGATTCTCAAGATCATCCGAAGATGCAAGAGAAGAGCATACTAGGTTCTTCAAAAAACTGTAATAAGATTTATTAGCCCCCCTGAATCTCTCAAATATGGAAACTAAAATCTACTCTTGCACATAGAATAGCTCTGATACCATGTTAGAATCTGAAAAGATTAATAACCCAGAAAACTAGTCCAAAGAATAGATATTAAAACTATGAATGCAAATGATACGAAATCAAAATAGCAACACAGAGTTAGTTTCCAAGAGAGTAATGCAAATGCTAGAAGCAAAATAGCATTAAGAGGATGCAAAAGCAAAAGATGCCAAATACAAGCTAGGTAGCATGCTTATATAGACTAGGAAGAGAGAGGAGGTGGCAACACCGACCAATGAGGAGCAACCATCTATCGGACTAAAGATAGCAAAGTATCTTCCCAAGATAGCTAATAGATGCTCACATGTAGGAAGGTGACACCTCGCAACCACTCACCTAATAAGACATGCTTTATTAACCTAAGCGAGATTAATAGAAGTGTAGGAAAAATCTAGGAATATAGGAAAAATAAATAACCCTCTAGGAAAATAAAAACCTACACTAACAAAATCTACCCCGGAGCCCATCTTCGCTAATTAAAATTTTGCAACTCAGAGGTCATCTTGCAAATTCGTATGGTAGAAAGTTTTTTGGTACTTATGGTAGTGTGCCTATTCAGTTTTGCGCTTCCTGGATGAGTTTTGATGGGCTATTTAATGCTTTTCTTACTGTGACCAAGCTAAAATTAGTGTTTCAGAAAGTTATAAATTTCATAATTCTGAAGGCAACCCATTTCTTGTTTTGGTCTAAAACATCTCTAATTCCAGTTTCATAAGAAACGAAGTTCATATGATGCATTATTTTAATGTGTTTCAGTTGCGGCGAACATGTCCGGCAAGCTAGTTTACAAAGGAAGTCCCAAAAATCTTTTGGCGATGCAAGTTTTGAGGAAATGAGTATGTTCTAAATAATTGATAATGGCCCAATGCAAAAATTTTATGGCCTCTAGATATCCCGTTTGCCCACGGTGAAGATGCGTCGTTTGCCCGGAAAGAGAAGGGTAAATGCAAAAAGTTGGGGGGCCAAAAAGTGGCCAACTTTTTTTAAAAAAATTAGACATAATGCGAGCGCATTATGGCTTGGTGTTGTTGAGCCTACACCAAGCCATAACACGCTCGTGTTATAACGCGAGCACGTTATGGTCTGCTATAAAAAAAGTAGTGTTTCATTTCATTATTTCACAGCATTTTACAAGAAACCCACAACTTGAAGAGAGAACATAGCGTGCTCACATTATCCAACATCTAATCGTCAGCTATTTCTTACCGATTCATCATCAAAAAGCCGCCACGACACTGAGGAAATCGAAGAAGTAAGCTCTATTTGCTTTCTTGTGTGAATTTGTGGCTGAATAGGTAGGTTAAAATAGTTTTTGATATAAATTTCTTAATTTTATAGGAGTTGATAATGCACCTCCTCCTCCTGAAAATGCACAAAATCCTCGAGCACCTAAACAACAAATACCTGTTGAAGAAGAACTCCAATCACAAACACCTCCATTTATTCCCAAATATGCCCCTGGAACACAAGAAAATATAATGGGGCAAATTGAAAACAATAAGAAATAAATTGAGGACATAATTGGAAGATTGAAAGAACATGCAACTTTAACCTTGCATAGATCCACGCTTGCTCAATCCCTTGAATCTATGTTATCAATTGTAGATTCAATTAGCAAGCAAATCACTAGTTGGACAGAAAAGAGGAGAGAATTTAGAAAGTATTATGCAGATAAGTTGTCATATGAACAAGTTAAAAATGAACAAATTACAAAAATGGACTTGTGTTCTATTTTCATAGACCCACGAACAAATCAACCTCTACCCCTTACATGCAAGAGGTTCCCTATCCATTGGTGCAACAACCAAGCGATAAGGGACAATTTTGTGTAGAGGTGGTGAATGGTTTTTGACCATCCTCCATGCAACAATAATGAGGTCTCGCAATATTTTTTGAGGAAACTCTACTGCGAGTTTGTCAAAAATAAAGTGCCAAATTATTTTGATATGCGGGAGTTCTAGAGTAGAGGTGGGGGGTCAATACAAGATAGACCAGGGGCACGTGTTGACCCATAGCAGCCAGTGAGACGAGCACTCGCTAGACCAGCCCATGAGCATGTTTCTATCCCTTCCATTATTAAGGAGAGTGTTGAGGTTGAGACACTTCAATCCATTAGTGCCTTGACCAAGAGCATCACACATCATGCTAGTCCTACAGCACAACGTGCGCCGGGAGAGAGTTTAAGTAGGATTCCACCCCATACTTGGCAGGCTTGTGGTTCAACATGTGGTTATGACCCCACGGATAGTCGTGACATAGGTGCACAGGCTACATCTACAGCTGAGCAGATGGTGATGACAAATGCCCTCCTAGGTGAGACTTTCAGCATTGATACTCAGGTAAATCTTAGCAAGTTCATTGAATTTAATTTATTAAAATTCATTTTTGAAATGCAAGATTAACTGATTTAGTTTGATGATCTTAATGAAATTTTAGGGTCATAGAGTTGATGGAGTTTTCAGTGGTACTCCACCTACATATTACACTAGATCATCTACTTTTAGGGTATGTAACTAATAAACAATTATAAATATTACATGTGAATAGCATCGTTATATGAATGGTATTCTAATATCTGATTTTGGATGTTGAATAGGTTAATATTAGAGATTTCACGGCAACACCTGCCAGTGGTGGTGGAATTCAAAGCTTCATGGAGGTAATAAAATAAATAGTTTAATGAATGAATTGTAATTACTAGATTTTTATATTTTATATTCATATCGTTGGTTACATTTCATTGCACATCTTTCAAACTCAAAGCATTACTATACATTGCATAACTAATAACTAGATGTTGATAGATGACAAAATTTCAATTACAATATAGTTATTTGAAAAAATACCTCGAAGAAATGTGGTCTCATGGAATGTCATGACAAGCAGATGCATAGACAAGGACATCACCATGAGACCACATTTCTTTGAGGCAACTTTTCAAATAGCTCATTGCCTTGTCTATGCTACCACATTTTCCATACATGTCTACCAAATCTTGTTGATCCACTCCACACTATTCTTCGACAAATTCTCTCTAATAAACTCATCCAATTACCACCAATTAGACAACACGACATGACACCAGAGAGGGGTATGAGCCTATGACATCTCATATATCATATGATTGACTCCAACATCATCTAGGTCCCTCCTTTGTTGACTCTAAAATTCCCCATGATGGTAATGTCTTCACCATTTCTCATAGTCCATACCAACTAGTTGTTACCTTAAGACACTTCTCCTTAGATTATTTTTTTTCAACCCCTTCTAGTCCACCTCAACCTCATACCAATTCCCTCTTTCACATTTACCTATCTTATGCCTCTAAACGCATTGCTTCCCCAACACCACAACCTCTTTCTATTACTTCACCTACTCCACTAGCTATGCCCTATCTTCCCCATCATATATCCACCTATTACTACTTCACCTTCCTCATTGACTTATATCTCCCCTCTAACACCCCTCCAAGATAAAGTAAAAGAAAAAGTGTAGGACCTTTCCCCATCCACTTCTAATAGTAGGCCTAAGAAACTTCCCCAACACTACACCCAGCCTACTAACCAACACATATCTACCCTACCTATTTCCTAATATACCCCTACCAGACATCCCAGACCTAGTTTGCTTCCAACCCACCCCCTGACAAACCTCAAGACAAAGAAAATGATAATAAATTTTTTAAATAAGGTTTTTCTTCTCCTATCTAGTATCTTTCCTCCCTCATATTATCCCACAAACTCTTGATATTCCTCCTTCTCATAAACCCATAAACTTACCTAATGTCTATGTGATTTCTAGTTTAGGCACTATCTTGTAAACCCACAAACTCTATCTTAGGCATTGCCCTACCTCCACGACTACCAAACAAACAAAAATTTGAGCACAACCCTACCCCACCCTACCACCAACCTAAACCTAAACTAACACCTTCACTCCCTCTCTAACTTCGTAAACCTAAAATTTGATGGTACTATGGTCCCTCCTTTGTTGACCATTATACCACACAATAGTCATGAATCTTTGTCTAATTTGTATATATGCATGTGACTTGTGTGCTTTATTGTGTGTACTTCCATGTTTAGGTGAACGTGTGTGTATGTTAGGAGCCATGACTTGCATCACTATTATAGTTTTCGTAATTGAATAATGTTGTTTTATTTTTAGATGATGCAGGGTACGGAGACACCACCCGATGTTCATAGGGCAATGGAGCATGGTGTGTCCTCTGTGATTCATAGCTCCATGCCATTGACGGGGGTATGAGGCAAATTAGTAAATTTCAATTTGCATTCATTGTTATAGTTGTTTATTTTGAAAAACCAAATGATTATTGATTTGAAGTTTAATTTCTATCTGGATGGTTTCTATAGGACATGACATCATCGCAACCTAATCCTGCTACTAAGGCAAATGAGGAGACAGATTATATGGTAGAGGTAAGTGATTATTTTGTTAAATGTTTCATTTTTTATAACATGTAATTTCTATATATTAATGTCTATACTTTTTATTGTAACAGCTACAGATCCATGAAGAACTAAATAGGAGAAGCAACCCTCGGGTTCATAGTAGACCACCCTCATACGCGTCTCCATCCCCTAGAAGATCAAAGGCTACCCGTGATCTATTCTCTTCACCAGATAGAGGGGAATGGATTTTTATTGTGTTCCTTTGTTGTATGTCTATATGGCATTTGTGGACATAAATTTTGTATTGCATATAGTTGACATTGTATGCCTATATGGTATTCTTGTAAGCCTATATGGCTATTTTGTATATATGTTATACTTATATCAACAGATATTGATGTATTCCTATATGGACATTTGGTTAATACAAATCATTTTTGTTGATCATTATGTAATATGGATAGATGCAGTGTAGATGACATTGTAATATGGATAGGTGCAGTTGACATTGTATGTTGTTGTATGGTATTGCTTTTTTATGTGTGTGTTCAAATGCCTATTTGAATTGTTATTTTATGTATGTTTGGATACTTGTGTTGTACTAAGGTTAAGATTCTTGTAGTATGGGATGCATATAATTCTACCTTGGGCATGTGTTCTTAGTAAGACATATATCCTCACCTAAAGAGAGCTATCATAATATGGGATGTGATTAGCAATTCATGTGGATTTGGATATGATCTTGGATGTATAGTTCTATGTCAAACTTGTAGGATTAAAATGACTTGTGGTTACTATCAATGGTCATATTTGGCTTAATCATGTACTTGTATTTATTTGTGTATTAGATGCTAGAAAGGATGTGTTGATGTTAGTTGAGAAATCTATTTCAATGCATTTGAGATGTTTTGGATCCATGATTTTATGTGTATACTTATGTGTTAATAAGGAAATGAATTAAATAAGATAATCACCATTCTACACACTTTTGATTTATGGATGGTGCTTGATCACCTTGATTTATGGATGGGGAGGAAAGGGAGATCCTCATGATATTGGGTTCAACCCCTTCCTCAATCAGCACCAAGACCATAGGATCTTAGAGGATTCATTTGCAGAGTTGAGCTTGGATTTATTCAAATATTGTTCATGATGTACATTGTAATATGGCCACTTGTATTTATGGTGGGTGGTTCATGGCTTATTGCATTCATTATCATTGATGATCTAGTTTTAGTATTTGACCCCTTATATATCTTGGCTATGTAACGATGTTATCTTCAAGCCTAATAACACAGTGACCTAAAGGTGGAAGAAGATGAGGGTTAAACAACATGGATATGACAACATGAAGATGATATTAAGGTTTAAGAGAGTAGCCTAACAGAGGTCTTTTTCAAGCCTAATAGGGGTCTAAGATTGCAGTGATGGAATAATGCATTGAAGGACTAAAACAAACCCTACAAAGATAAGAATTGAGGACACCAATGCCAATGAATTAGGGGCATTCTCAGGGAGACTACTGAGAGAGGTTATTGTAGAGGAACCCTACGTGATCACGTTGCCTTAGACGGAATGTTTCTAAGTGACAGTTTCTTAGTAACAGCTCGTCAAAGATTGTTGCCTTTTTGCACTTTGGACTCTTCAGGGATATCGTCGATACAATGTAGCTCAGACTATTTTGACATGTTTGGGTGCAAAACAGGACCATGCCTAGCCTAAATATACCCATATGAATGCATTGGAATAGTTAGTTTGGTCGCATCAAGAGCAGGACAAAAGTTACACCCCTTTGCAACTTTACATTGCCTCCTTCTGACGATTTTTGGGGTAGTAGAAAATCTTTCACCATGGGAAAACACCTCAAAAATATAAAAAACTAAGAGGTTATTGTAAAGGGACCCTATGTGATCGCATTGCCTTAGAGGAAATGTCTCTAAGTGACATGGTTTATGAGTAACATCTCATCAAAGATTGCTGCCTTTTTGCACTTTGGACTCTTTAGGGATATCACCAATACAATGTAGCTCAGACTATTTCGGCATGTTTGGCTGAAAAATAGGACCATTCCTAGCCTAAATGTACCCATCCGGACACGTTGGAACTATCGGTTTGGCCACACGAGGAGAAGAACAAAAGTTACACCCCTTTGCAACTTTACACTGCCTCCTTTTGACGATTTTTGGGGTAGCAGAAAACCTTTCACCATTGGCAAACGCCTCAAAGATATAAAAAACCAAGAGAGGTTATTGTAGAGGGACCCTACATGATCGCGTTGCCTCAGATGGAATGTCTCTAAGTGACACAGTTTCTAAGTAACATCTTGTCAAAGATTGCTATCTTTTTGCACTTTGGACTCTTCAGGGATATCGTAGGTACAATGTAGCTCGGACTATTTCGGCATGTTTGGGTGAAAAATAGGACTATACCTAGCCTAAATGTACCCATATGAATGCATTGGAATAGTTAGTTTGGTTGCATCAAGAGCAGGACGAAAGTTACACCCCTATACAACTTTACACTGCCTCCTTCTGATGATTTTTGGGGCAGCAAAAAACCTTTCACCATGGGCAAATGCCTCAAATATATAAAAATTAAGAGAGGTTATTGTAGAGGGACTCTACGTGATCGCGTTGCCTTAGACGAAATGTCTCTAAGTGATACGGTTTATGAGTAACATCTCGTCAAAGATTGCTGCCTTTTTGCACTTTGGACTCTTCAGGGATATCACCAATACAATGTAGCTCTGACTATTTCAGCATGTTTGGGTGAAAAACAGGACCATGCTTAGCCTAAATGTACCCATCTGAACACGTTGAAACAGTTAGTTTGGTCGCATCAGGAGCAGGATGAAAGTTACACCCCTTTTCAACTTTACACTGCCTCCTAACGATTTTTGGGGTAGCAGAAAACCTTCCATATCTTATGAGCATATCTTCTACAAGTGCGTTTTGGAATCTTACCTTCCATTGGCTACAAAATATTCTCATCAATATCAATCAAATACTTTGGCTTTCTATGCAAAATTCTAGGTGGTGTTAAGTTAGGTAAATTCATCTCAACATTAGGAATTTCATCAATATTTAAATGAGATGGGCTAGATAGCATACCTTCGATCAAAGATGGAATAGATGACATACCTTGAGGTTGAGGTGGGAATAATGGAGTACCTCCTTCGTCACATGTGAGTGATGATGTACTCTCAACTTGAGATGCGGTAGATGGTGTCCCTACATGTTGACTTGTGGTAGAGGACGTGTCTCCAACTACGGTATTCAAATCTCTCATAGCACGAAGTTTTTGCATTCATTCTCTTTGTGTCACCAATGCCATATCTCTTTGTGATGGTTGCAGTTCCTCTTCAATTGGCATGTCTTCATTTATCGTGTCCAATTTCCTCTTCTCACAAAGTTCCCTCATAGCCACTACTTTCTTTGCATTCTTAGCTTCTATCTCTTCTTGTGTTGGTTTAATTCTTGATTGTTTCCTCGGCATGACGGAGAATTTGTCTATAGCATGATAAAGAGACCAATATTAGCTCCTAAGAAATGAATCCATACAAATAACTAAAATATATGTCATTCAACCCTTCATAGTAAATGTACATACAATCATCACGTAGAAGAGTAAATGTCACTCAACCAAAATAGGTACAAAGCATACAAAGCATTATTGTAGCCATACAAAGAATTATTGCACAATGTTATTGCAGCCATACAAAACATTATGGTACAAAATTCACTTCAATCCTATATGAGGATAAGGTCAAAGGAGAGTCACCTATTGAGGCATGCTTTCAAGTAGGGTTTTGATGAAAGAGCATTGTTAAAGTGTGGATGACGGTTTAGGAAACATAGGTAGATATATTATGATGTGTTGGAAGCATTGGTAAGGTGAAATAGAGCCTAAGGTATTGAGTTCCAATAAACCCACCTTGAGCATGCCTAGAATGGCCTAAATGAGGGTTTAATGATTTGGTGAATAGGGAAGTAATCTAGAGGATAATTTTTTTTATTCTAGTTATTTGAGACTTGGTTGAGATCAAGAAGTTGAAATTTGGAATTGAGAAGGTGTTTTGTTGGTACTAAGGCTACTAGGATTTGGGTGGCTTGTGAAGGAATATATAGCAATTGAAGAGTGCAGACTTGAGTAAGGGTTTAGAATGGTTGTGTCTGAGTTCCTGAGGGGTAAGAAAATAAACATGGCATCATGTGAGATTGTAGGTTGCTTTCTTGATTGTGATTGTGTCTATTTTAATTAATGTTGACCTTTGAGATATATTTTATTATGCATACCATGAACTAATTTAAAACGTAGTCTATTATATAAACACAATCCATATGTATACATAGTCTTTTATTATGCATACTAGATACAAGTGATATAAACATGTATGATAAAGCATCATAAAGAAATTCAAATAGAATTAAGGAAAATGTAAAGAACATGCATGTAAAGACTTGACATACCTAAAAAATGGAGATTCGAATGGAGAGAGTACCCAATTATGTAGTGTTTTTTCTTCTTGCATTAAACTCCTCAACAATTTGAGTTTTTCACCACTTGCTTCCTTTTCAATGTTAAATTGAATAACACTCAAATAGAATTAGTAACAACAATACTATTAACCAATCTATAATGTTAAATTCCTAAAATTCAATCACAATTAACATTGCAACACTACAAAAATTGAAACTTGAATAGATATATATCAAATTCGATGTGAAAACTATGTTATTTCCTCCTTCTCAAGTTGGCAAAGTAGAAAAGGTGGTGGAAAGATCATGCAAAGGTGGTAGAATGTGCAAAATGTGCATGTGAACTTCCCAACAACATGAAAACACTTTTTTTTGTCAGAACACGCACATAAATAGCATGAAGATAGAGCATGTGAGCCTAGATCATGGGGGTCTGGGATTTTTTACCATTTCTATAGTAGGACAAAATGTGAGTGCATTATAATGCGCTCGCATTTTGTCTTTCAATAGATTGATCCATAAATATTTGTGCCTATCTCACATTAGCTCATGTTCTATCTCTCACCTCTATATATCTCACTTATCTCTCCCCCTCACCTCTTTACCTCTCCCCTCTTTGTCTCTCAATCACTCCTTGTCTACCTCTCCATCCATCCTTAGCCATCTAGGTTTCACTTAACCCTAAACCCTAAAGCATTAACCCTCAACCCTTAAACCTTAAATCCTAAACCCTCAACACTTTACCTTAAACCCTATTCCCTCAACCATAAACCCTAATCCCTCAACACTAAACCCTACACCCTATCACTAAACCCTCAACACTCTACCTTAAACCCTAATCCCTTATCCCTAAACCCTATCCCTCAACCCTTAAATCTTAAACCTTAAACCCTAAAACCTCAACCCTCAACACTATATCTTAAACTCTAATCCCTTAATCCTCAACCCTAAAGCCTCAACCCTCAATCATTAAACCTTCAACCCTAAACCCTATCCTTAAAGCCTCAACCCTCAGTTCCCTTAAACCTTAAATCCTTAACCCTATCTCTAAACCCTCTACCATCGACACTATACCTTAAACCCTAATCCCTCAACCCTAAACCCTTAATACCTCAACCCTTAAACCCTCAACCCTTAAACCCTAAACCCTTCACCTCTCTATCTTTCACCTTTGTTTCCCCTCACCTCTCTACCTATATGTAACCCTAAACCCTATCCATGAACCCTCTACCCTTAACACTATACATTAAACCCTAATCCCTTAACCCCTAGCCCTAAAGCCTCAACCCTCAATCCTTAAACCTTCAACCCTAAACCCTATCCCTAATGCCTCTACCCTAAATGTTATCCCTATTCCTAAACCCTCAACCCTCAACACTATACCTTAAACCCTAATCCCTTATCCCTAAACCCTAATCCTTATCCCTCAACCCTTAACCCTTAAAACTTAAACCCTAAAACCTATCCCTACACTCTCGACACTCAACACTATATCTTAAACCCTAATCCCTTAACCCTCATCCCTAAAGCCTCAACTATAATCCCGTAACCCATATCTACTTTAACCGTAATCCCTTGACCATCAACCCTATCCCTCAACCCTCAACCCTCAACCTTAAACCCTAATCTGTCAACCCTAAACCCTCAACCCTCAAAACTATACCTTAAACCCTAATCCATATCCCTCAACCCTCAACCCTTAACCCTTAAAACTTAAACCTATCCCTACACCCTCAACACTCAACACTATATCTTAAGCCTTAAACCCTCATCCCTAAAGCCTCAACCCTCAATCCTTAAACCTTCAACCCTAAACCCTATCCCTAATCTCTCTACCCTCAACACTCTAACCCTAATCCCTTGATCATCAACCCTATCCCTAAACCCTCAACCCTCAACCCTCAACTCTCAACATTACACCCTAATTTGTCAACCCTAAACCCTAATCCTTCAACCCTAAACCCTCAACCCTCAACACTATACCTTAAACCCTAATCCCTCAACCCTAAAACCTAATACCTCAACCCTAAACCCTATCACTAAACCCTCAACCCTCGACACTATACCTTAAACCCTAATCCCTCAACCCTTAACCGTAATCCCTCAACCCTAATCCCTCATCTCTAAACCCTAAATGCTATCCCTGTTCCTAAACCCTCAACTCTCAACATTAAACCCTAATCTGTCAATCCTAAACCATAATCCCTCAACCCTAAACCCTATCCCCAAACCCTCAACTCTCGACACTATACCTTAAACCCTAATGGACCTCAACCCTAAACCCTAATCCCTAAACCCTAAACCCTAAACCTAAACCTAGCAAAACTGCTTTGCCTTATACTCTCTCCACCTATTTGCTTGAATTTAAATTGGGGCCATAAAAATGTGCACACATCTTCTCCCACTGTATAACTTGGGTGTAATTAAAACTATCAACTAGGTAAAATAAACAACTTTGGCCATAAAAATCAATCAGTCTTTTAAAAATAGATATTAGTAACTATTCATTTTAGATATCAGTAACTATACATTTTAGTACTGTTTCTTTCTTGATTTTCTATTTTTAAATAACTAATTTTTGTTTGTTTTAGACAAAATATTACAATCCTCATGAAGATCTTTTCTTGTATAATTTTCTCCTTTTATCTTTGGCATGTCTTTTCCCTCCTCTCTTTCAGAAGGAGCCTTATTTTATCTTTCGATCTATATGAACTCTAAACATAAATCTATGTTTCTTGTTGTCCACCTGCTTAAAGATGCAAACGTATCCTTCCTTGATATTATTATGATGTACAAAATATGCCCACCACGTACTTAGGGCAGGTATATTGCTATGAAACAGGCAAATAATCTCCCATTGTTTACTAGCTCTATCCACAAGAACTACTAAACTTTTTTCTCTTGGTAATTGTAGAGGACATTCACCTATTTTTGGCAACTCCTACATTCCCAAACCATTACAAAAACTAAGTTATTTTAACCCAATAAATAGCCGATTGCATTGATTTAATACACTACTATTAAAGCTTAACATTCACACAAATGCAAATGTTCATATTATAGAAGACTGCATTATATTAGACTATTAGAGATCCCTCAAAAAAATGTAATAACAAAATTGCTTTGCCTTATGTTAGATTGTTAAACCCATTCTTTTTGACACTCTTCTCTTAATAAAGTTAGAGTAATAAGAATAGAAGGTAGAGAATTTGATCTTACTAGTATGCATGGTCAGTTTACATCCCGTGACTTCATTTTCATTGAATAAAAAGGTTTATCTGATTTGAAAGGTGGGGTAGAGTTCAATGTCATGTACTTTTCTAGATGATAGGGTCTATAATGTCCAGGGTTCTTCAAAGAAAGGCTTGTAACATAATTAAGTTTTTGTTATACCAATCCTCCTGGTAAAGCTACAATTCAAATGCTTGCTTTGAAAGTTGAAATAAATTAAATTAGACTTACAATTTTGATTTTCTTCCATTGCTTCAACAACATCATTGTTTTCTTCATCAGAAACCAATTCATTCAGTAACTTGCTACCCATTGGTTGACTTGAACTACATCCTCTGTTAGAAGGACATTTTATATCTGTATCAATGTTGGTATTCATAAGATGAAGAGCATTGATATTTTTCACACACCCTGTTCTTTGAAATATCTTAACCTTAAAATATGACTTGAATATGTACTTGAACACAACAAAATCTCCAATCTCCAGCCCATGATGATTCACAAAATTTTCCCAACCCTACCTAAATTCTAGTTTATTTATGGTTACCCCTAATTGTACATCCCACTCCTACCCACTTGGGCCTTGCAACACCATATGTTCATCTGTGTTGTCTATAAACTGTGAAACAAATGTAGGAGGAATGTGTTTCCATAAACATATTACACAATTAGATTATACAAGTTCTTAATAGTGTACAACAAATAAAAGAATGAAAAATAATGTATAGAGTTACCAATTTTTGTGTAAATTCTCCAAGCATAACTTTGAAGAAGGACACACACCCATTAAACCAATTCATTCAGCAACTTGCTTCCCATTGGTTGGCTTAAATGGCATACTCTATTAGAAGAAGGGCATCTTTTATTAGTATCAATGTTGGTATTCATAAGTTGAAGAGCATTGATATTTTTCACACACTCTGTTCTTTGAAATATTGTAACCTTAAAATATGACTTCGATATGTACTTGAACACAACAAAATCTCCAATCTCCAGCCCATGATGATTCACAAAATTTTCCCAACCCTGACTAAATTCTAGTTTATTTATGGTATCCCCTAATTGTACATCCATAAACCCTAAACCCTAATCCCTAAAACCTAAACCCTAATCCCTAATTATAATTTATGGTACCCTAATTCCTCAACCCTAAACCTTAATCCCTTATCCCTAAACCATAAAGCCTATCCCTAAATCCTCAACCCTCAACACTTAAACCTTAAATCCTAAAGCCTATCCCTAAACCCTCAACCCTCAACACTATATCTTAAACCCTAATCCCTCAACCCTAAAGCTTTAAAGCCTCAACCCTTATCCACCCCTTTCCTCCCCTATCTACCTCACCCCATCTCTCCCCTATCTCTAAACCCTTAGCCATCTAGGTCTCTCTCTGATCCCTAAAGCCTCAACCCTCAACCCTTAAACCTTAAATCCTAAACCCTGTCCCTAAACCCTCAAGCCTCAACACTGTACCTTAAACCCCAATCCCTAAACCCTAAACCCTAAACCCTATCCCTAATCCCTCTACCCTCAACACTCTACCTTAACCCTAATCCATCGACCATCAACCCTAATCCCTCAACCCTAAACGCTATGCCTAAAGCCTCAACCCTAAATGCTATGCCTAAAGCCTCAACCCTAAAACCTAATCCCTCAAGGTCCTAAACCCTAATCCCTTATCCCTAAACTCTAAACCCTATCCCTAAACCCTCAACCCTCAACCTTAAATATTAATCCCTCAACCCTAAACCTTAATCCCTCAACCCTCAACCCTAATTCCTTATCCCTAAACCCTAAACCCTTACATCCATCAACCCTAAACCCTAAACACTATCCCTATTCCTAAATCCTTGACCCTAAACCCTAATCCCTCTTGCCCTTAAACCCTTAACCCTTATCCACCCCTCTCCTCCCCTATCTGCCTCACCCCCATCTCTACCCTCCTCTACCCTCGACACTATACATACATACATATAGGCATACATACATACATACATATAGGCATACATACATACATACATACATACATGCTTAATAACCTTGAACATAAAACATTCCAAGGGAGACATAACGTGAGCACGTTATAATGCGCTCGTGTTATGTCGAACATGACAAACATCGGGGTGAAAAAGAAAATATGCAAAACAAAACATAACGCGAGTGCGTTATAATCCAACCCAAAGGCTTGGAGTGCCTTCCCAACATCCACAGATGTGTTTTTGCAAATTCTATAGGATTTCACATAATTTCATTCATGTTAACCCTCAGATTTGCATGTGTTTCAAGGTCAAACAAATAGAACACCTGGGTAATGTTAGGCTTTCTCTTAGCTATTTAACGATGTAATTTTTTTCACATTTTGACAATGTTAAGCCTTTCATCTTTAATTTCTTTTGTTTGTGTGTCTATTTTTGGGCAAAAACCAGTGTTTTGTCTTTTTTTCATTGTAAATTAACAGTTCATTGAAATTTAAGAAAAATAGATTTTTAGAAACTAGACTTCATTCTACACATATTAAAAAAAATGATTTTCAATTAGTTTTCAAAATTTATAGGGGCAGCACGACCCAAATTCTATTTTTTAGGATGTGTCCATTTTAAAAATTAGTAAAAAAATAAATATTCGTCAAAATTTTTTCAGAAAAATCAGGCATAAACTACATGCTGTTAGCTAATTTCTCACCGAAGTGATTTTTAAAATACCAAAAAAAAGTTAACCTTTTGACAGAGCCACAAAACCTACCATGTTATGTTCTTTTGACAGAAACAACACCAATTTCTGTGGCTCCCTCTTTTGAACCCTTTAATCTAGACCATTTAAAAAAAATAGTAGTTTAGAAAGTAGATTCGGAGCACTACGAACATTGTTTTGGTTGCATCTCCAAATTTTGAGTGTAACTATGCTCAATTTCTCATCCAAGGCCAACATTTCCTAATTTCAGAAAAAAAGTGGCCACTTAAGACCCCTTTTTGACCCCCCATCTTCTTGCACTTACCCAGAAATTAAATAATTGCCATTTGCCTAAGTTGAAAAATACATTTAAAAAAAAAATTATTGGCAATATAATAAATATTATAAAATAAACATTATACTATAATGTTTATACTTTGCAAACATAAAAATAAAGGCAAAAATGTGCTGAGCGCACATCCCACTCTGCCTTTTTTCAAAATGGCTGTGCTGCTGCGATTTGCCTCATTTTGGGGCAAACTCTAGTCAAGGATCATTCTGGATAGGTGCGTTTGGTCTATTATCCCCTTTGGAAGTGTTTTTGGAGCTTTCTTGGTAAGATTTGAGCAAAGAGTTTTGGTAGAATGAAGATCATCATGTTTTTATTTTACGACAAAGTTTTGGGGTTTTTTTTGGACTCAAAATTGCTCATTTATGATCTAAAATCATCTACCAACCATTCATAATGCTTGGTCGGTGATGTTAAGTATGTTTGGGATGTATTCTGATTGCCAACAACTACAAAAACGCCCTTACATCAAGAAAAATGACCCAACAATGAGAAGAATAAGTTTGACAAATACAATATAATGTTTTGGGTGATAAAAGTCATAAAATAAATATTATTGATATAATGTTTATACATTATGGACAAAATGAAGGCATTTTGGGGGCTAAGCGCACAGCCCACCTCACTCTCCTTCCCCAATTGTGCACTAGTGTGCTAAGGCCTTCTATTGGCCAGTCTTGTCAAAAGAAACATACAAGAATTAATTATAAATATTTTGCTCTTATTGGTGGAGGAAAATTATGCACAGGAATATAAATAGTTGGAGCTTTACAGTCTTGAGGAAGAAATTGAATGAATCAAATGGATAGGATTTTACAATCTTCAAGGAGGAAAACATATTTCAAAGAAGCATCAACGGACTAGATCAATTGTAGAAAACATATTACCAACAGGAGCTAATCCATAAAAGAGATGCAAATTCCCAAGTTGCAAATATTAATTAAAAAATGTGTAACGGGAAGTCTTGGCCGACATAGTTTTTTTTATAGGCCCTGCACAATTGTAAAAAGGGGGATTCTCGGCTTTGGATACAAGTTATCCACATGTTTGGAAAATAGATTTATGTAGAAGGCTGTGAAGTCTGGATTTCAAAGGAGAATGCTCCTGTAGGTGAATAAATTTATGTATGACAGTTTTCTATTCAAATTACAATATATGAAAAACACTTTTGTGTGTGTTATCTATGACTGTCTCCTTCAGTATGAATGCTTTTCTTTCAAATAAATTTGCTAAGCGTTTCTAAGCTTGTCTACATACATTTGCTATGTTGTATATTTGATTCATTGCATTTTTTCAAGGAATGGATTAAAACTACTTTAAATCAGGTATAGGGGAAGTATATTGTATTAAAGGATCATTGAAGAAGAGTCACATGTGATACTCTTTCTTGGGCTATTACTGTAAGGCAGTGATGATGGTTCCAACCCTCTGAATATGAAGTTTTAGATGTCAGAAAGAAAACATTTGCATGGTAACATTTGACTTTGTTGCCCTGATAAAGCACTGGTCTAGGGTTTATTCGCCCAAAGATCCAGAAGATAACATAATTTATTGATAAATCTTTCAAATCATTTTGTTTTATGTTTTGTTTTAGTATAGGTGATACATGTTCTCATATTTGAATAGTGAAGATAATCTAAGAATGTTGCCAATCTAGGGTTAATCTTACAAATCTTGATGTAAATATATGAGAACATTCTGCCTGGTATTGAAAATCTATATTTATTGATGGTGAATAAGGGAATAGCCTCTAGGTGCGGTATAAAACTTGAAGTGCAGGGGAGATAGGAGATAATCTCCCACTCTATTGGTCAAGTCTCTCATTTAATCTGAGTATAATAAGTGACAAGTCTTTAGGATTTGATGCATGCATATTTGGGAACCAACAGAACTAGCGACTCTACTGGGGAAGGCTTAGTTATCCATTTGAAAAGAGTCAAGCCATTATCATAATCTGATCATCAAGGTCAAATAGTGAAGGTTTTCATACCTGGATATGGAAGGTGTTGTAGCATGTTTAAATAATTTGTAAAGGTTTTTTACTGGTGAAGTGAATCCAGAATACAATTGATTAGGTAGGAGCTTTTGGCTTCTTGATGTTTTGTCCTCTTTGGAGAGGTGACAACTCTGTTGTTGAACATGTTTGAAGCTACAATACATTCCTAGGTATTTCATCTCTTCCATTCAAAATGATTAAATTAGAACAATAATCTTTGTCATGTCCTTAGAAAAGGTTATTCTCTGTTGAAAGATACAAAGCCCTAAATTTCAATGGTATTGGTGGTTATCCAAATGCTATCCCTAGTGAGATCATAAAATGTCTACCAAAGTATAGTGGAAATAATTCTGAATCTGCAGATAGGCATTTGCAAGATTTTTATGATATAACAGGAGATTATGAGATTGAGGCTAAAGATGTTGTCATGAAACTTTTTATTCAGTCATTAAAAAATGATGCTAGGGATTGGATTTCATTCTTGCCTGACTGTTCTATCTCTTCATGGGTTGAACTCAAAGTTGTGTTTCTAGAACAATTTGGTGAAAGGACTAATGTGATTTCATTAGTTAATCATTTCATGAACATTCAAAAAGAAAATGATAAGTTGGTTCCAGCCTTCAATCTAAGATTTTCAAAATTGCTCAAACATATTCCTAAATATATGAGACCAAATGATGCATTGTGCTTGGTAGTTTATCTTGGTGCATTTGATGAGGAAATGAGTTATTTGCTCATAGATAAGGAACCTACTACACTTCATCAAGCTTATAAAATTGCAATGGATATTGAAAATAATCAAAAATATGGAATGCCAGTAGGGTACATGTCTACAAGTGTTGGCTATTGTAAAGCATCTTATGCAGATGGGCAATGTAAAACAAAGAATTAGAATAGTTTTCAAAATGAATGTATTTCTATTGTTCCAGTTTGTTCACCATTGCCTCATGTGAATCACAGAGAGTTTCAAGAAACTTGTGAACATAATGCAAATATTGTTGAACCTGAGTTTTTTGCTCAATCACTGCTTGATTTGAAGAAACAAGAAGGAGAATCACCCTATGCTCTATATACATGGTTCATGAATACTTTGCTAGAAATACCAGAGTATTGTAGACCTGAGGATTCTTTGTGTGTTGATTTGTTTTGTGAAGTTTATGAATCAGGTCTGAGCACTTTGCCAAAGGAACTGAAGCCTCAAAATCTTGATCAGATATTCACTTGGATTGGAATTCTGGAAAGAGCCAAAGGTGATTATGCAGGAAGAGTTGTCTCAGAATACTAATAGCAGTTATGTTATTAAGAAAATTCATGGCATAATGTATAAAGATGAAGAGCTCATGATACGACATAAAGATCAGGTCTATAATAAAGAAAATGAACATTGTGATCAACCCATAAGAGAAGAATATGTAGATACAGATTGCAGAGATATACATGAGATTACTTCTTGCAGTAATGTTGTCATTAAAGAACCACAGGAATGCATGGGGTATCAAGTTTGATATATCAACTTATGATTGAAATAATAGTAATGATATCCTAGTTGTAGATAATTGTTTGTATGAAGCAGATATGGAAATTTTCACTTTGAATGAGGAGGATGTTGATTTGCATAATAACAGAAAATGTGTTGATACTTGTCAAAATTCAGACCTATATGTGAACCCCTCAAGTGATAAGGTATGTGTAGGTTTTGAATATGAATGTTTCTTTGAGGATGATAATCATTTGTACAATGTAGATGTGTAAATGTTTACTTTTAATTATGAATGCATTAATGAAAAAGAAAATCAGGGTTATTACTCAGATGTGAATGGACAAGTTTCAGATGTTCATATTGATACAAAAGAGGATAGTATTGATTGTGATATCTGTGGTAAGGGTGATTATGAAACTTTTGACAATGGGCCATATTCTAAATTTTTCAAGCCTTCTTTTGAAGTATTCCAAGTGGAGTTTAATGGTGAAATTGTTGAGCACAATAATGAGGGATATGAGGATGTTTCTAAAAGTGAGCTCTTTCAACTTGTTGGTCATGATAACTGTGAGTATGATTAGTTCTTAATTGAGTATGATTACTTGTATGATCATGCTTTGCAAATCTTTATTTCAGGGTTGAAAGGTTTATATGAATGTGAGAGTCAGTTTTCAACAAAGCAGGTGGAAATGCTCCCTATGTATGAGTATTTCATGAAAGAAGGTGACTTCTTGCTTGAAAGAGGGCAAACTCCAGGTATAAATCCACTAGTACAAGTGTATGATTCTTTCACTTTTCATGATTTGGAGTTGGTATATGATAGAAATAACCTGCAATAGGGGTAATCAGGGATGTCTTATGAGTGCTTCAGATTTAATATGGAAGTAAGAGATGAAGCCAAATTTTATGACACTAGTCACCTAGTGTGCCAAGAAACAATTTGTTTCATAGATCAGAGTGATGGATATCTAAGGATGGATAGTAGTGATTTTGTTGACCAAAAGCATTGCAAACATAGGAATGATATATTTGACACATGTTTTTTGTGCCTATCATTTACTGATGTTATTCAGTTAGTGCAGATTGATATGAGTAAAATTGACAGTGGCATAATTAGAAACATGGCCGTATGCTTCTTTGATAGCAACATTGAATATAGTGCTTCCAAATTGAGCTCGGGTCCATCTACTAAAAATAGAATATTTGATAGAGGTAAATATTAGTTTTTCATTTTTGGGGGCCCGGGGCCACCAAATAAAGTTTGAAGATGTGGTTTTTAATATGATGGAGCAATTACACAACAACCCAATGGATTTGACATGTTGACACACATTTTGACCAGGGGTTGATTTGTCATGATCAGGAGGTTTCTTCATTTGAAGCCTTTATCTTCTTGCCCATTTTTTCTAAGTGTTGGACCTCCTCAGCATTTTTCAACTGCAGCATCATATTTTCCTGAGGAGGAGGTCATCATCATCATCTTGTCTTCGATGATGATCTGCATCATCATGTTCCTCGTCGACTTGTTTTTCAACGTCATCATCATATTTCAACTGTCGGGTGATGTTTGGTTTTTATCATGATGATGCTGTCGAGCTACAGTGCGCCCTGATCTGCTTGCGAGGGTGATGTTTCAAAGTCTCCGGTGATCTTCCATTTATCACCTTGCGCGAGCATGATGATGATGTTGCTTATTCTTTGAATTGCTCGACCTAACTTGTTTTTTCCTAAGGGTCGTGTTCATCATCATCATATTTCCGGTTATCATCCTGCTGCTTGCGGAGGTCATCATATTTTCTGCCTTCATGATATTTCGCCGGGGTGATATTTTTATCATCGGGTGATCTTGGTTATGATCATCCTGATGATGTTGTTGAAGAGTTCTAAGTGCGACCCGATATTCACTAGGGTCATCATATTTTGGAACGTCAGGATGATCTTAGTCAATATCATCCTGATGATGTTGTATCACTTCCTATTCTTTGTTTCTCATCCTGATGATGCTGACGTCATCCGTATATCAGGGTGATATTTTTCTTTCTGCCTATCTGCATCATGATATTCGCGAAGGAGGGGGTGATATTTTCATATCACCCGGATATATGTTTGTTTGTTCGAACATCATGATGATGCTAATATCAAGGAGATATCCGCCTGCTGGTTTCGCGTGTTATCTATTGAGGGTGATCTTTTCAAGCAGCATCATCATATTCAGTTATCGCCCCGATCTTATAGAGGAGCTACAGTGCAACCTGATATTTGAACATCAGGAGGATATTTCCAAATATCCGGTTGTTTTCCGAATATCATGATGATGTTAATATGATGATGACGTCATCAAGGTCCGCGGGGGTCATATTTCTAACACTGATCATCTTGAAGAGACCTCCTGATATTTACAAACATGATGATGACATCATCCGGATATGAGGAGGTGCGCAGTAGGCAGATATGATGATGACGTCAGCAGGATATGATGATGACGTCATCAGGATGTTCATCGGCCAGACTTTTGTTATAAGCTCAGCAGGAGGATGTTCATCCGAAGGATCAGGTTGTGCCGAATATCATGATGATGTTAATATCATGATGACGTCAGGGTGATATTTCGAACAACAGGATATCATGCTGCTGAGGGATGATGATGATGAAGTCTATACTAGTGTCGTCAGGAGCAAAAGCACCGACATGATATATGCTCATGACCTAGTATATAAGGTGTTATTGAGGTCATCGCGGGGTGCATGTGGGATATTGTTATCCTGCATTTTCAAATATCATGATGATGAGTCTCGGCGGGAAAAGCTTGCGATGGTCTGTATGTTGATTTTCCCTAGGCCGCGGGTTGGTGCGCCATTAATGGCGATCGTTGCAGAGGTGTGGGCGATGGCGTGGGTCGATCTTGTACCCGACTGGAGGTGTCAATCAGCGGGCAGGAGCGCAGGGCTCGAGAAATCTTCCTGTCTCCTCCCCTACCTGCTGCATTCAAGTTTGGGCGCCAATCCGGTTGTGTTTGAGCGCCATTTTCATGATACTGTGTATCTGGCGAAATTTTGGTCAACAATGTAATTAATTGCTGAGCACCTACCTGGCTGTTATAAGCAGGTTGTGTTGTTCATTTGTGGTTGTTGAAAGTTGATGATTTTGGCTCTGTAATGCATAACAAGCTGATCTGGTTGCTCTGTACAGCTTACCTGTGAGTTTATGTATCTCCTGTTGTTTGTTTTTGGCATGAACCCACTGATTTCATGATTAAACTTATATGAGAAATGCTGTTTGGCATGTGTTGTGTTAATTCTGTCTCCAGTATTGCATGTATTCTTCTTCTGAATCTGGATGTTTGGTAATGTTTAGATTCTAGAGCATAGAATTCCTATGTTGACTGTCTGATCTTTTAACTTCTACTCAAGGGGTAGATTAAACTGTTTTCAGGTTGAACATTGGGAGGGATATACTGCAGTAGGGATACCATAAGTAGAGATAACCTAACACTTTGTATTGGGAGATGCCTGTTAGGCAGGTATCACACATATCCCCTTGAAATCCAGTTTCAGCTGTTCATGCTGATCATCCACAGGTGTATGTCTACTGACTCCAGGCCCTGGATAGGCACCAATCATGCTTTGCTTTGTGTTATAACCATATCCAGCTTTGCATCCACACTTAAACTCCAAAGTAAAATCTAAAACCAACATTAGGACATTAGAGTTAGTTTTAGGAACCTCAGTCCTCTGTCTACAACTGCAAATAGGCCCAAAGCTAGCCCCTTTGCCCTTATCTTTCAGTTTTGGTCTACTTACAGG
This sequence comes from Cunninghamia lanceolata, assembly GCA_027924645.1. NCBI lineage: Eukaryota > Viridiplantae > Streptophyta > Pinopsida > Cupressales > Cupressaceae > Cunninghamia > Cunninghamia lanceolata. The sequence continues at coordinate 7,848,442 of BSBN01001332.1, forward strand.
AGGACTATCTGCTTTCTGTCAACATCCCAGCCTTGCATGCATATCCTCATGGATGTTGAGTAGGGAATACCCCCCTAGGTCTTGCAGAGCCTGAAGAAGAAGAGGAGATAAAATATAGAGTCTATCTCCTATACTGTTGACCCCCTGGCCCAGAGCTCCTGTTGATCACTGATGGCTACCTTGTAGGGATATCTGGGAATAAGCATCCAGTCTGGGAAAAAGTCAACAGAAATTGGTGACTCCGCTGGGGAGTGAGAAGTAAAAGTGCTACCTAATCATCTTATCTAATCATCTCCAGTGATATATATGTGACCCATCTGAGTCAGCAACAGTAATCTACTCTGCTGGGGAACCTTGTGAAAGAACCCTGGTTTTCAGAAGAAAACAATTCCTAGAAATAGGTGGCGACTCCGAAGTAATCTCCCAACCGGTCAAAGTAAAATTATATGCAGGGGAGAAGATCCCAACAAAATCCTTTATTTGAAGAGTTACCATTAACAAAAAGAATGATGTATAGAAGAAAGGGAACTGTCTCAGCTAGTCATGAGAGCTCCCCCAGAAAAAGTGATGAGGTACAAGATAACCCTAGGCCATCAGGACAGCATGCTCCTTATTTTTCAAGTGCAGAAGCAGATATCCAAGGTGCATATGAGAGGCAACAGGGTGGTAGTATGAGAATGAGGTCAGAGGTGTTCCAAGAACGCCCTTTTCTAGACCCAAGTGAAAGGTTTGAAGAGGCAGAGTCCCTAAGGGATGATGAAGATGATGACCCAAATGGTATGAGACCATCTACCTCCAGACCTAGGGATGAACAATTGGCAGAAGAAATCAAAAGCCTAAGAGCAGAACTAGAATACCTACAAGCCATGAAAATCAGAGATGATATACAGCAGAAAGTGCAAGCCTTGAGAACTGCCCAAAATAATTCAGTTCCTACTCTAGAGAATGCAAATATGCAAAGACATCAGCAAAGATTTGAAGTGCATCATCAGCATCATGATGACAGACAATATGTGAATGATGCTAGGATACCACTAAACAATGCAGGAAACCAAAATGCAAATAGAAATATTAATGTTAATCAGCCAAACAGACAGCCTATGCAGCTAGATAGATTCAGGCAGCTGGTGTTTGATGGTATTCCTGGGTATCCTAACCCCATTGATAAGCATCTGAGGCTGCAAGTGCCTAAGTTTTCAGGAAACAATACAGTGTCAGGAGAAGATCATCTAAAGGCCTTCCAAAATGTCATGGACAATTTTGAGGTTGAGCATGAGGATGTTTTCATGAAGTCATTCATGCAATCCTTAATAGATGAGGCAAGAGAATGGTACAGGAATCTCCCTGACCGGAGTATTTCATCATGGGATGATTTTAAGAGGATATTCAAGGAGCAATATGGTGATAAAACTGACCCTAGCTTCTTTGTAAATGAGTTCACCAGCATCACCAAAGGGTCAAATGAACAGGTTGCAGACTTTAATGCAAGATTTACTAAAGTGTTGAACAAATTGCCACATCATATGAGGCCAAATGAACCAATGTGCATAATTTTCTACATCAATGCCTTTGATGCAAAGACTGCATATGGACTGAGAGATAAAGGTCCTGCCACTCTCAGGGATGCTTTCAGGATTGCAGTAAATATTGAAAACAATAGGAAAGCATCAGGCAAGACAAATAGAAGGGATGATGTAAAAATTCTGCAGAATCCAAATAAGCCTCAGAACACTCAAGGTAGTACATCTGCTCCTGAAGATAAGATAGACAAACTGGCAAATGTTGTTAAGGACCTGAGCTAGAGATTAGCTAGAAGTGAAAAAGGGATGGGTCCTGATAGGCAAGTCTATCAAAGGCAGGAAAAGAGGCCATCATTACATGATATGCCTTATAACACCAATTGGCATGATGGTAAGCCTGTATTTTCACGTAACAACACAAATCAGAGGGCTCAACATGCCAAGGAAACTCCTGATCCCCTAAAGAAAACTATAAATATTGCTGATGATGCTCCGTGGTGTATAATCTGTCAGATGCCACATTCACAGTCACAGTGCATGATTGCCCAATCTTTGTATGATAATGCTACATCTTGTAATGAGTGCAATGAGCCACATCATGTGCAGGATGATGATGTTAACATGATGTCCATAGGTAATGGATATACTCTATATGGTGCTGATGAGAAGACAGATGATCAGGTTTAGGCCTGCCAACAGTCCCCATATGATGAAGATCATGAGGATAATTATGTGTACGCTCAGAACTCACACAATTTTCTGAGTAGCTTACACCGACCTTCTGATGAGGAAATCAGAGCCTTCACAGCTGCAGCAGTTGCTCAGGTCAAGAGCAACTACAATCTCAGAGGTAAAAATCAGGTTGGCAGCCCACATCAGCCAGAAGATATTTCTGCAGGTCAGCAGATGCATGGTCATAAAGGAACTGAACCACAAAAAAGGCAGTGGGTAAATAACAAGCAGAACTTTAGATACAGAACAGGTCATGATTTCCAAGGACCAGAAAACAGAACCCCTCAGGCAGAAGATCAAAGTAGAGGTTCCCAAGACAAGAATGATGATCAGGGAACTATGAAAATGAAAGCTAAATCAGCTCAGGATAAAAGCAAGATTGTGGAGCAAGCTACAACTGCTGTACAAAACTGTGCTCCATTTGATATAGCCCAGATCCTCACTCAGGTAAAGGTCTCTGTTCCACTTATGGAACTCATGAAAGTGGAAGAGATCAAGAATAGGACAATATCCCTAATCTCAGGGGTACCTTTTCAAGCTAAGCAAAATGATCAGACCCAGGGTGAGAAACAGGTCATGTGTAATGAAGAAGATGAGACTCCTGAAGTCTATTTAGGAATGACCATGACAAAGTGTCCTTCACAGGTGGAACCATTTTATGTTTCCCTGGTTATAAATGGTAAAATAATTAGAAATTGTATGCTTGACTCTGGAGCATCTACAAATGTCATGCCTTTGGCTATCATGCAACAAACTGGATTAAAGATTGACAAGGCATGTGGGAAATGTTATGCTATGGATGCCAGAGAGGTACCAGTTATTGGAATCATGAAGGATGTAGATTTCAAGCTGGCAGCATTTCCTGAAAAAAGATACAAAATGAATATAACAGTGGTTGACATCAAGCCACAGTATGGTATGCTGCTGTCAAGGAGATGGGCAGCACTAATTGGTGGAAGTATGCAGCTGGACCTATCATATGCCATGATTCCAATGAATGGCAGGGATGTCAAGCTAATTAGAGAGCAAAGATCATCAGAGACAGTGGAAGACCAAGAAGCAAATGAACAGGTATGCTTTGTGGACACTGACTGTGATAACTTCAGGGTTGTCTCAGATGATACAGAAGATGAAAAGAAAAATGTCTGCACTAAAGAGCTGGATCAGCAAGGATTGTGGACCATGTTTTTTGATGGAGCTTGTGCAAAAGAAGGCTCTGGAGCTGGAGTTGTTTTCCTGTCTCCAACTGGTAAGCTCCTCAAATCCTCTTTCTTGCTGAGGTTTGATTGCACAAACAATATTGCAGAATATGAGGCTTTACTTTTAGGCCTGAATATTGCTCTCAAACATGGAATTAAGATGTTAAGAGTATTTGGAGACTCTGAGCTGATTGTATCCCAAATCAGAAATAAGTATGCTGCAAAGAATAAAAGACTGAAACAATACAAGCATGCTGTTTGGGATACTATTGAGTTATTTGATGCATTTTCAATTGGCTGGGTAGAAAGGTCAAAAAATGTCATGGCTGATTTCTTAGCTAATGTTGCAATAAGGCCAGATGACATCACTCTGTCAGGTGTCACAGATGTAGAAGTTAAAATTAGGCCTGCCATACCAGAAAACATATGCAGTTGGCAAGTTTTTAATGATGATAGGGATTTGCTGAAATTTTTGCACTGCATAGATGAGTATGAGAACCAACAGATTGATTTCCAAGCTTTTGTAGAAACTGTAGATGGAAAAGAGACTCTTGTAGGGAAGGAGATCATCCAGTTGAAGACTAACAAGATCCCTAGAGGGTTAGTGGCTTTGGAAAGAGCCTTTGACAGTAGAGATAAAATGGTCACAAAGACATCCCCCACAAATAAGGAGGATTTAGAAGAAATAAATTTGGGGACATCTCAGGCCCCTCAGAAGGTATATATTGGCAAACAGCTCAAACCACACATAAGAAGTATGCTGATTGCATTGCTAAAAAGGTATAAACATGTTTTTGCTTGGTCATATGAGGACCTAAAAGCTTATAGAGAAGACTTATTCCAGCATAAGATCCCATTGAAGCCTGAAGCTAAGCCATTTAGACAGAGGCAAAGGCCTATAAATCCTACCTTAGCTCCCAAGATGCAGGAAGAACTCAAAAGGCTCAGGGATGCTGGAATAATTGTGCCCATCAGACATTCAACTTGGGTATCTAATCTTGTCCCAGTCAGGAAAAAGAATGGTGATATTAGGCTGTGTGTTGATTTCAGGAACTTGAATGTATCCTCTTTGAAGGATAACTATCCATTGCCTAATATGGAGGCTATGTTGCAGAGAGTGACTGGTTGTGAACTCCTATCCATGATGGATGGATTTTCAGGATATAACCAGGTGAAGGTAAAAGAATCAGAACAGTACAAGACTGCCTTTACCACTCCATGGGGAACATATGTGTATGTTAGAATGCCATTTGGACTAACAAATGCAGGTGCTACATTTCAAAGAGCAATGGATGTTGCTTTTGCAGGGCTGATTGATTCAATCCTGGCAGTATATCAGGATGACTTGACTGCATACTCAAAGAAGGAAGAGCAGCACTGTTTGCATCTGGAGCAGATTTTTATAAGAGCACTAGAATATGGTATTTCTCTAAACCCAAAGAAGTGTGCCTTTGGAGTAGTTGAAGGAAAGCTTCTGGGACACATTGTTTCCAAGGATGGAGTCAGGATAGATCCAGAGAGAGTGGCAGCTATTGACAGGATTCAAATGCCAAAAACTGTGAAAGGAGTTCAATCCTTCTTTGGACAGGTAAACTTTGTCAGAAGATTTGTTCCCAACTTTGCAGAGATCACAAGGAACATTTCCAAGATGATGAAGAAGGATGCAACTGTCAACTGGGAAAGGGAAGCAACAGAATCATTTCAGAATATCAAAGAGGCAATAAAGATGGCCCCTGTTCTTAAATCTCCTGATTTTTCTAGGCCATTCCAGGTGTTCTCATTTGCTTCCTTTCATACTGTAGCTGCATGTTTGTTACAGAAAAATGAAGATGGTTTTGAACAGCCCATTGCTTTCTTCAGTATGTCCCTGCAGGCCTCTGAATTAAAGTATGATATTATGGAGAAGCAGGCATATGCACTTGTTAGAGCCATTAAAAGTTTCAGACCATACTTGGTAGGGTCACATATAATTGCATATGTACCTCATGCTGCAGTCAAAGACATATTCACTCAGCAGGAGGTGACTGGAAGAAGGTGCAGATGGATAAACAAACTGCAGGAATTCAACATAGACATACAAGTTACTAAATTGATAAGGGGACAAGGATTAGCCAAGATGATGGCACAGTCAAACTTGGAAGCATGCCAAGTTAATGCAGTCCAAGATGAGAATGTAAGTGTATCAGGATCTGAATGGTACAAGGATATTGTCTATTATTTGCAAAATCTGAATTGTCCTTCCCATTTCAGTGACAATCAAAAGAGGACTCTGAAGCTACATGCAATCAGGTATGTTGTTGTTCAAGGTGAGCTGTACTGGAAAAATCCTGATGGTGTGCTGCTGAGATGTGTGGATAAGAATATGGCTAACAATATTTTGATTGACATGCATAAAGGATTGTGTGGTGGCCATTATACTGCCCAAACAACAGCTCATAAAATTCTCAGGGCAGGATATTGGTGGCCCACTCTCTTTTCAGATGCACAGAGGTTAGTAAGAAAATGTGACCCTTGCCAGAGATTCTCAGGAAAGCTGAAATATCATGGTGCTTTACCCCTCAGAACTGCACCTGTGGATGCTCCATTCCAGCAATGGGGAATTGATTTTATAGGGGAAATTGCAGACAAATCAAGTGGGGGACACAGTTGGATTTTGGTGGCAACTGACTACTTTACCAAATGGATTGAGGCCATTCCAACTAAAAGAGCTACAAGTAAGGTGGTGACAGACTTCATACTAGAGAACATCATCATCAGGTTTGGAGTACCATCTAAAATAATCACTGATAATGCTATGTGCTTCAGATCAGGTGAGTTTGTTGATTTTTGCAACAGGTATGGGATAAGCCTGTCATATACATCACCATATCACCCACAAGGAAATGGTCAAGCAGAATCAAGCAATAGGAGCATCATGAAAATTGTCAAGAGGATACTGGACAAGAACAAGAGAGCTTGGGACTCAAAGTTGAATTTAGCAGTATGGGCTGACAGAGTGACTGTGAAAAGGGCTATTGGGAAGTCACCTTTTGAGCTAGTATATGGTGCATCAGCTAGACTGCCCATAAACAATCTCCTACCAGTTTACGGATTCATTCAAGAGTATGATGAGGACATTGAAGATCCCATGACAGAAAGGGTGAATCAGCTGGTTGCATTGGATGAAGACAGAAGGAGAGCCCACCAGATCAATCTCAAAAGACAACAAGGGATGAAATATCAGTTTGACAGGAGAACTACAAAAAGGAAGTTTCAAGTTAATGATCTGGTGCTTATTTGGAATGCTAAAGATCAGGAAAAGGGTAAACATGGCAAATTTCAGCCCTTATGGATGGGCCCATATCAGGTTTGCAATACTCATGGGGAGGATTCTTATTTCCTCCAGGCCCTAGATGGTGAAATTCTGGAATTGCCTGTGCATGGCCAATTCCTTAAGTTCTATTTTACATGAATATCTGGTTGCTGTGCACATTTGTAAAATATGTATGTAGTGTAAATGCCTTGTACAGCTCGCGTTTTTTGGCTTTTTGTCAGGTCTGCCCGGAGATCTGGTTCTCGCTGCAGGTTTTCACCTGCACGTCCCCATTCGGAGCCACTGTTGACACACATTTTGACCAGGGGTTGATTTGTCATGATCAGGAGGTTTCTTCATTTGAAGCCTTTATCTTCTTGCCCATTTTTTCTAAGTGTTGGACCTCCTCAGCATTTTTCAACTGCAGCATCATATTTTCCTGAGGAGGAGGTCATCATCATCATCTTGTCTTCGATGATGATCTGCATCATCATGTTCCTCGTCGACTTGTTTTTCAACGTCATCATCATATTTCAACTGTCGGGTGATGTTTGGTTTTTATCATGATGATGCTGCCGAGCTACAGTGCGCCCTGATCTGCTTGCGAGGGTGATGTTTCAAAGTCTCCGGTGATCTTCCATTTATCACCTTGCGCGAGCATGATGATGATGTTGCTTATTCTTTGAATTGCTCGACCTAACTTGTTTTTTCCTAAGGGTCGTGTTCATCATCATCATATTTCCGGTTATCATCCTGCTGCTTGCGGAGGTCATCATATTTTCTGCCTTCATGATATTTCGCCGGGGTGATATTTTTATCATCGGGTGATCTTGGTTATGATCATCCTGATGATGTTGTTGAAGAGTTCTAAGTGCGACCCGATATTCACTAGGGTCATCATATTTTGGAACGTCAGGATGATCTTAGTCAATATCATCCTGATGATGTTGTATCACTTCCTATTCTTTGTTTCTCATCCTGATGATGCTGACGTCATCCGTATATCAGGGTGATATTTTTCTTTCTGCCTATCTGCATCATGATATTCGCGAAGGAGGGGGTGATATTTTCATATCACCCGGATATATGTTTGTTTGTTCGAACATCATGATGATGCTAATATCAAGGAGATATCCGCCTGCTGGTTTCGCGTGTTATCTATTGAGGGTGATCTTTTCAAGCAGCATCATCATATTCAGTTATCGCCCCGATCTTATAGAGGAGCTACAGTGCAACCTGATATTTGAACATCAGGAGGATATTTCCAAATATCCGGTTGTCTTCCGAATATCATGATGATGTTAATATGATGATGACGTCATCAAGGTCCGCGGGGGTCATATTTCTAACACTGATCATCTTGAAGAGACCTCCTGATATTTACAAACATGATGATGACGTCATCCGGATATGAGGAGGTGCGCAGTAGGCAGATATGATGATGACGTCAGCAGGATATGATGATGACGTCATCAGGATGTTCATCGGCCAGACTTTTGTTATAAGCTCAGCAGGAGGATGTTCATCCGAAGGATCAGGTTGTGCCGAATATCATGATGATGTTAATATCATGATGACGTCAGGGTGATATTTCGAACAACAGGATATCATGCTGCTGAGGGATGATGATGATGAAGTCTATACTAGTGTCGTCAGGAGCAAAAGCACCGACATGATATATGCTCATGACCTAGTATATAAGGTGTTATTGAGGTCATCGCGGGGTGCATGTGGGATATTGTTATCCTGCATTTTCAAATATCATGATGATGAGTCTCGGCGGGAAAAGCTTGCGATGGTCTGTATGTTGATTTTCCCTAGGCCGCGGGTTGGTGCGCCATTAATGGCGATCGTTGCAGAGGTGTGGGCGATGGCGTGGGTCGATCTTGTACCCGACTGGAGGTGTCAATCAGCGGGCAGGAGCGCAGGGCTCGAGAAATCTTCCTGTCTCCTCCCCTACCTGCTGCATTCAAGTTTGGGCGCCAATCCGGTTGTGTTTGAGCGCCATTTTCATGATACTGTGTATCTGGCGAAATTTTGGTCAACAATGTAATTAATTGCTGAGCACCTACCTGGCTGTTATAAGCAGGTTGTGTTGTTCATTTGTGGTTGTTGAAAGTTGATGATTTTGGCTCTGTAATGCATAACAAGCTGATCTGGTTGCTCTGTACAGCTTACCTGTGAGTTTATGTATCTCCTGTTGTTTGTTTTTGGCATGAACCCACTGATTTCATGATTAAACTTATATGAGAAATGCTGTTTGGCATGTGTTGTGTTAATTCTGTCTCCAGTATTGCATGTATTCTTCTTCTGAATCTGGATGTTTGGTAATGTTTAGATTCTAGAGCATAGAATTCCTATGTTGACTGTCTGATCTTTTAACTTCTACTCAAGGGGTAGATTAAACTGTTTTCAGGTTGAACATTGGGAGGGATATACTGCAGTAGGGATACCATAAGTAGAGATAACCTAACACTTTGTATTGGGAGATGCCTGTTAGGCAGGTATCACACATATCCCCTTGAAATCCAGTTTCAGCTGTTCATGCTGATCATCCACAGGTGTATGTCTACTGACTCCAGGCCCTGGATAGGCACCAATCATGCTTTGCTTTGTGTTATAACCATATCCAGCTTTGCATCCACACTTAAACTCCAAAGCAAAATCTAAAACCAACATTAGGACATTAGAGTTAGTTTTAGGAACCTCAGTCCTCTGTCTACAACTGCAAATAGGCCCAAAGCTAGCCCCTTTGCCCTTATCTTTCAGTTTTGGTCTACTTACAGGAGGACTATCTGCTTTCTGTCAACATCCCAGCCTTGCATGCATATCCTCATGGATGTTGAGTAGGGAATACCCCCTAGGTCTTGCAGAGCCTGAAGAAGAAGAGGAGATAAAATATAGAGTCTATCTCCTATACTGTTGACCCCCTGGCCCAGAGCTCCTGTTGATCACTGATGGCTACCTTGTAGGGATATCTGGGAATAAGCATCCAGTCTGGGAAAAAGTCAACATGACACATGGTCTACAACTCGGAGATAACTAGAATCTCGCCATGCCTGTAAGAGGTATGCATCCCCAAACATGATCCACTGATGGAAACTTCAAATTTTGCAAATTTGAAGTGCCTATATCCTCTCAATGTGTCGATAGAGGTCAAGTTAGCATACTGCTAAATCTACCCCAGAGCCCATCTTCGTTGATTAAAAATTTTCAACTCAGAGGTCATCTTGTAAATCCATATAGTGGAAAGTTTTTTGGTACATATGGTAGTGTGCCTGTTTAGTTTCGTGCTTCTTAGATGAGTTTTGATGGGCTATTTAATGTTTTTCTGACTACGACCGGGCTAAAATTAGTGTTCTGGAAAGTTGCAAATTTTATAATTTTGAAGGAAACCCATTTCTTATTTTGGTCTAAAACATCTCCAGTTCTAATTTCATAAAAAATGGAGTTCATATGATGTATTATTTTAATGTGTTTCAGTTGTGACGAACATGTCCGGTAGGCTAGTTTACAAAGGAGGTCCCAAAAATCTTTTGGTGATGTAAGTTTTGAGAAAATGAGTATGTTCTAAATAATTGATAATGGCTCTACACAAATTTTTATGACCTCTGGATATCTCGTGTGCCCGCGGTGAAGATGCGTTGTTTGCTCGGAAAGAGAAATTAAATAATTGCCATTTGCCTAAGTTGAAAAATATATTTTTTTAAAAAACATTATTTGCAATATAATAAATATTATTAAATAAACATTATACTATAATGTTTATACTTTGCAAACATAAAAATAAAGGCAAAAATGGGTTGAATGCACAAGCCCACAACCCACTACTTTTTTTTCAAAATGGCTGTGCTGTTGTGATTTGCCTCATTTTGGGGCAAACTCTAGTCAAGGATCATTCTAGACAAGTGAATTTGGTCTGTTATCCCCTTTGGAAGTGTTTCTGGAGCTTTCTTGGTAAGATTTGAGCAAGAGTTTTGGCAGAATGAAGATCATCACATTTTTTATTTTATGACAAAGTTTTGGGGGTTTCTTTGGGCTCAAAATTGCTCATTTATGGTCTAAAATCATCTACCAACCATTCATAATGCTTGGGTGGTGATCTTAAGTATGTTTGGGATGTATTCTGATTGCTGGCAACTGCAAAAACGCCCCTGCATCAAGAAAAATGACCCAACAATGAGAAGAATAAGTTCAGCAAATACAATATAATGTTTTGGGTGATAAAAGTCATAAAATAAATATTATTGATATAATGTTTATACATTATGGACAAAATGAAGGCATTTTGGGGGCTGAGTGCACTAGCACACAACCCACCTCACTCTCCTTCCTCAGATATGCACTAGTGTGCTAAGGCCTTCTATTGGCCAGTCTTGGCAAAAGAAACATATAGGAATTGATTATAAATCTTTTGCTCTTATTGGTGGAGGAAAATTATGCATGGGAATATAAATAGCTGGAGCTTTACAGTCCCGAGGAAGAAATTGAATGAATCAAATGGATAGCATTTTACAATCTTCGAGGAGGAAAACAAATTTCAAAAAAGCATCAACGAACTAGATCAATTGTAGAAAACGTATTACCAATGAGAGCCAATCCAAAAAAGAGATACAAATTCCCAAGTTGCAAATATTAATTAAAAAATGTGTGTGACAGGAAGTCTTGGCTAACATAGTTTTTTTTAGAGGGCCTGCATAATTGTAAAAAGGGGGATTCTTGGCTTTGGATACAAGTTATCCACATGTTTGGGAAATAGATTTCTGTAGAAGGTTGTGGAGTTTGGATTTCAAAGGAGAATGCTCTTGCAGGAGAATACATTTTTGTATGATAGTTTTCTATTCAGATTACAATATATGAAAAACACTTTTGTGTGTTTTATATGCGACTGTCTCCTTGAGTATGAATGATTTTCTTTCAAGTAAAGTTGCCAAGGGTTTTGTTGTGACCAAATCACACATCGCCCCATTGCAAATGGGGACCCCCTTTTTTTGAGCTCCGATGCTTTGCATGACGTTTTGGATGATGCCTTAGGTTTGTTTACTCTGCCAATCCAACAATAAGTCTCTCTCCTAGAAGATTTTGCTTTATAATTGGAGGTCTTATCTGGAGGATGAACTTGCAGTGATGAAGATTCTTGATCAAATTCCATTCAAGTAATGAATATTGAGACCCATCCTGATGTATGTTTGAGATCCTCAAAAAAGACTAAGTCTGGTAGCCTGAAATCCTGAAAATCCTGAAAAATTGGCTAAGTCTGAAATCTGGTGAATCCTCCAAATTCTATATTCTACATGTTAAATCCAATGGATTCGAGACCTATCTCAAACATCCTGAAAGGTATATTGAAAAATATTTAAAGTATAAGTTATACTTAAATATATTTTTCAATATACCTTTACCCTCAAGGACCCTGAAAAAACAAAATTTTCTGAGAGGGCGCAAATTTCCCATCTAGTGCGACAAAAGCCAGAGGAAATCGAATCCTTGAACCAATGTGCTGATTTGTAGAAGACATCGCAAGTGTGAAGTAATGCGCCAAAAGAAGAGGAAATTGAATCCTTGAAGTAATGCGCCAATGTCTAGAAGATTTTCAGCTCTCAAACCAATGTGCTAGTGAAGGGAGAAGGTAAGGGGATTCCAAAAATAGATCAAGTGCACCAATGTTAAGAGATGTTAGAACCTTGATCCTTTCCGCAATGTCTAGAAGATTTCGAGAGTACTATCTATTGCGCCATACTCTAGAGGATCTTGGAAGGCCTAACTAATGCGCCAAATTTTAGAAGATTTTCAACTCCCAAACCAAAGCGCCATTTTGGGAAGGTAAATGGAGACACAAAAAAATTGGAATTCCAGAGGATTTCAAACCTTCATCCAATGCAAATTTTAGAGGATCTCAATCCCTTGGTCCAATGCGCCTAAGAAGGAGGTGATTCTTTTCAAGTTTTAAGGCAAAATCAAGAGGATTTTCAAACCTTCATCCAATGCGAATTTTAGAGGATCTCAATCCCTTGGTCCAATGCGCCTAAGAAGGAGGTGATTCTTTTCAAGTTTTAAGGCAAAATCAAGAGGATTTTCAAATCTTTATCCAATGCAAATTCCTAGAGGATCTTCTATACCCTATCTAATGCGCCACACAAGGGAGATTCATAAGGTGTCATCCAATGCAAAAATCTTAGACCTCCAACCACTACGATCACTTCAAAGAGAATCCAAGGTCAAGGCTTAGAGCGAATTTTAGAGGAAGAGGATTCGAAAGGTGTGAACTAGTGTGACTACTTCAAGAAGAAACTAAAATCAAGCCTTAAAGTGAAAAAGCTGGAGGAAACTCAATTGTTAAACCAATGCGCTACACAAGGGAGATCTAAAAAGCATAAGGGTTTTTAAAGAAGATTTTAAATCCTCAATCCAAAGCGCTTAAGGGAGATCTCCAAAACATGATCTAATGTGCCAGCCCTATGAGGATGAAAAGGAGTTGGAATCAAAGCAAATTCAAGAGGAATTTCATTGTTGATCATTGATATTTGCTAGTGTTTTGAAGATTGGAATTGCTGCTCAACCTGGGTATTATTTAGTGCTGATCCTTCATATAAATAAGCATTTTCCAGATTTATTTGTTGGAGGAAATTAGACATACAGTGAGCTGCTGTTACATCAGTTTGATACAAGTCTTCTAGGCATCAAAGGAAGTTAGAGGAGTTCATCATTGTTAGATTACATTTGATCATTGGATTTGCATATTCATCAGAATGAATGATCTACAATCCTTCATATCATTTCATTGACAACTATCAGCTACAGAATTATCAGAAAAATTAAGGAAGTAAATCAGATATTAAGTTTGGTGCCTTTTGACTCAAACTTTATAATTGGCAGAGACTGCAGTTGAGAAGGTTAGTAGAAAGTTGCAACAATATTGTACACCTGTGTATATTCTGCTGTTATAGGATTATAAAGGTCAATGTAATTGAAGTCTGAATTAGAAGATTTTAGCACCTTCAACCACTGCGACCTATCCAAGAGGAATCCAAATCCTCAATCCAATGCGCCAACAGCCCTAGAGATTCCAAACAATTGATACAAAGCACCCAAGGAGAAATAGTTAAGTTTCAAGTGGATTTCAACATATCTACCCAATGCACCACATATAGAATAGACATTGAAAGATGTTAAGTGTCTAGAGGATCCTCTATACCTCATCCAATGCGCTAGGATAGAGGAATTAATTCCAAAATGTAAATTTTTGAAGAGAATCTAGAAGATTTGGAATGCCCCATCCAGTGTGCCACTTGAAGAAAAGGAGAAGTCTTAAATTTTTGAAGTTTTGAAGGCTCTAGCTAGAAGATTTCAGAAGGTTTAACCCATCCACCAAGATATCAAAAGAAGATTTCAACATTCAAGGTGCTGATTGGAGGATTCATCATGCCTCAACCACTAATCCAACAACAAGAAGATCTTCAATCCTTAAACCACTGCACTAGGATCTAGTGAGGAAGATTTCAAGGTCTTAAACCAATCTGCCAAAAGTAAATCCAGAGGATTTCTAATACCTCAACTAATGCGCTTATAACAAGAAGATATGAAATATCTCAACCGGTGCGCTAGCTTTGGAGGATGTGCAAATTTGATCTAAGGTGTATGCATTTCATTTCTTTTAGGAAGACTTTGAATACTTCATCCAATGCACCTAGAACGAGTAAAAATAGTGCTTTAGAGTGAAATTTTAAGTAAAGATTTAATTTGCGATTGGCTGGGAGCTGAATGAAGTGATTCTTATATGTTATAAAGCAAGTATTATCATGTTTATCAAGAAGATTAATATTATTTCTTTTGTGTTGCAGGAGCTAAGGATTCGTTAGAGGAGCAAATGTCTAGAACCACCTTCATGCTAGGAAAGTCATCAAGTAGCTGTTCTAAGAAGTCACTTCAAGTATCAACTACTTCATCTTCATCAATCAAGACTTCCAAAGGCATCCACTTTACTTCAAGGAAACTTCATGTCATTAAGCTTCAGGTCTCCTTGGGAAGTTAGCTACTCTATCATAAGGAATCATTCAAGATCATCTTACAGGAAGCATCTTTCCAAGAGATCTACATCAAGTTCAAGTGGCATCATGTTCAAAAGACAAGGCATTCACTCATCCAAATTTCAAGTAAAGTTCCCATAATCTTCAAAGATTCATCAAGTTTCAAGTATCCTTGGAGAGGTTATCTACTCCACATCCAGATAAGGTGTTGTCATCTAAACTCTGAAGGGTCACTTCAAAGATCATCATGCAAGATCACTTCATCAACTTCTACATCAAGTGAAGGCATTCATCCATCTAAACTTCAAGACTTTACAATTTCAAGTCCAAGAGAGATCTCTACATCATACATGAAGGAAGCATCATCATCATCTCCTACTACGCTACTTCACTCTCCAAAAAAGAGCATCATCAAAGAAGATTCACATCAACCTGCCTACAAGAAGAAGAAAGAATCATGAAGTTAGTCAAGTGAAGCAACAAGTATCATACATCCAGTTGCAAGGAAATGTACAAGGTGAAGATCAACAAGTTGTTCAAGCAATTACATTGAATACATCACTACAAGTTGATACAATTTGAGTTTGCTGATGTGGCGTGTACCTATTATCATTTAATTATATCAGCCACCTCATTTTAAATACATTAAATGTATCATTTAATAAAAGAAGCCAAAGGGATTCCTATGTGGAGGAATATTTTAAATGCTTTCGCCTTACCTTATCACATTGGAAAACGTGCCTTCATTGCCTCTCTCTTTTTGTGCTAAAAATAGCAAATTGTTGTAACTACCTCTGAGGTGGCACAATCTAGACCCTTGGCTATTGAATTAATCTAAGCCATTCATTGTAATCCTGGACACTATATAAAGGCCTTGTTGCCTCATTTGTAATTGAGTAGATCATTAGTAGTAGTAGAGAGTAGATTTTAGGAGTATAATAGAAGAGACTCTCGAAATTGTCTGAGAGGACTTGAAATTGTTGTAAATATTTCTCAAGGTTAATGCAAAGACATTAGAGCTACTTGTTTGGTGTTAAGTGTTATCTTGTGGAATCACATGATTTCTTGTATCTTAATGAAGTGGAGAGATGTTTCAAAGTAGATTAAAAGTAGAGTAGAAGCTCTTTGATGTAATGTATGTTGTACTGAATATTTGATCAACTCCAAGCTCATACTTTTAACATTCATCACCGGCGAAGTGTTGTGTAAAGCTAGTCTGAACCTTATAATTTGCATAAGTTTGATTGTGGATGCTTGTTTGAGCTGCGCCATTTAATGAGTGCTCATATGAACTTTCATGATTTGAAAACCTTTCGCGTGACCTTAGGAGATTGCACCAGCTTCATGTAGTTGTAGGCACCCTTGGCGAAGTGAAGTTAGGTTAATCAGGGAGTTTGTCTATTCAATCGTCATCATTGCTTCATTGACCTTAGATTAGATTCCTTAAACTTTTATCTTTTTCTATTTCTTTATCATAGAAACCTTGTATACACATCATCCACATCAAAGGAGGAATAAGTCGAATGAAAGGAGAAGAGTCTATGTAAGTCCCTTTGTGTTTACCAGTAAAATCATACTTAGTCACTGAGCTATCTCTTACAAAATCATAAGAAAGGAACCTTGGAGTCATCTTGTTTGATCACATAGTTTAACATTCGAGAGGCTTTGCTCAAGAGGGAGTTAGATACTTTGTATTTCACTCTAATTGTTGACTTGTCTAAAAACAATCATCAACAGGTTTATGAGCTTGTCTGCATACATTTGCTATGTTGTATATTTGATTCATTGCATCTGTTCAAGGAATGGATTAAAACTTCTTTAAATCAGATGTAGGGGAAAGTATATTATATCAAAGGATCATTGAAGAAGAGTCACAGGTGATACTCTTTCTTGGGCTATTACTATAAGGCAGTGATGATGGTTCTGACCCTCTAAATATGAAGTTTTAGATGTCAGAAAGAAAACATTTGCATGGTAACATTTGACTCTGTTGGCCTAATAGAGCATCGGTCTAGGGTTTATTCACCCAAAGGTCTAGAAGATAACAAAATTTAATGATAAATCTTTCAAATCATTTTGTTTTATGTTTTGTTTTAGTATAGGTGATGCATGTTCTCAAATTTGAACAGTGAAGATAATCCAAGAATGTTGCCAATCTAGGGTTAATCTTACAAATCTTGGTGTAAATATATGAGAACATTCTGCCTGGTATTGAAAAACTATATTTATTGATTATGAATAAGGGAATACCCCCTAGGTGCGACAAAACTTGAAGTGCAGGGGAGATGGGAGATAATCTCCCACTCTATTGGCTGAGTCTCTCATTGAATTTGAGTATAAGAAGTGGCAAGTCTTTAGGATTTGATGCATGCAGATTTCGGAACCAACACCAGTGGTGCCCGGTATGATTATCCATAGTGGATTTTTCATATCATTTCTTAAAAATGGGATAGAATAATGTCAAATGTAGCACACTACCCCATCAAAAGGTTCACCAAGTCAAGGCTTATGGTTTCCATGTTATTGGAAAATTGGTGCATTGATCAACTAGTGTATATGAAATTTACTACTTAAACTTGCAATAGTGCAAGGACAATACAGGCACCCCAATTGTGGTTGTTGTCAAAGTCACACTTGCTAAGCATGTCAAATTCATTAAAGCCAACAAGATCTCCTATGTAGAGTGAATAAAGGCATTTCTAGTCTTCAGGCTCAAGCCCATTTAATGATTCTAGTTCATCAACAAACAACTCATCATTAGAAGAGGTAGTAGGATCTACAAGTTTGTAGTCAACATGTCAAGCATTGTAAGTTCCTTTTGTCTTCTTCCAATGCTCTACTATTTCTTCCATAAATGGTGTAATGTACCTAAGGGTATAGTACTATAGTGTATTATATAGTAATAAATAATGTATTGGGGTGCATATGTCTTGTAAGTCATCTCACTAGCTAATTAGAATAGAATTATCTTAGATGAGTGGGTAAGTGGTAGTAATAGGTAGTTGAGTAGTATAAAATAAAGACAAGAGACTCATATGAGCATGTCAATAATATTGTATGTGTAAGGATCTCATATTGAGATATAGTTTGGAGTGGATTTCTTCCAATAAAGAGCATTATATAGTGTTGCCCTACCTTAATGGTTTGATCATTTTAAAATATATTACAACATTTTTATTATTTTCTATTGAGGTTGTTAACACATATTATCCCCTTTAAACATGATTTGACCTCAAAACATGAACAAAAATATTCAATTACATAGCTTATGAACAAATATGAGCTTTATAATATAATAAGTCAGTTACATTACACAATAAAAATTATGTTTTCCCTGAAATGTGAGTACCGAATTGAAACTCCTCCATGCATCTTCTTCTTCTTTTTTCTTTGCTTTGGTATAAGCATGTACACCAGCTTGAATATGTAGAAGGTTTGATAATAGTTCCTTTGATGTACATAATGAACTCATTTAGTGGAATTTGATGTTGATACTAAAAATAACCATAAGTATATATGTATATATCAACCAATATAATATGATCCATTGAAAATATGTGATCAAAACTCTCCAATGCTTATTGAGATGAAGAAAATACCATTGATGGAAAATAATTGAAACCCAAAGGAAGATGAAATAAATTATTTTCTAAAATAAAAACATTACAATACTCTTCCAAATCATCACCATTAGTGAACTTAATAAACTAGATACTCATCAAAGTTGGGCTAAAAATAAATTTCATCATGTAGAGAAGATTTAAAAAAAAATCAAATGAATTATTCTCACCCAATTGAAAAAATCTTCATAATGTAGCTATTCTCCAAATCTAACCATGCATATATTTCTTTTTCATATGCCCATTTTACCTTAGAATGAATATAATATTGATCAGAGGCATACAAAAATTTATTATGAGCATACCAATTTTTTTACAAGAATCTTTAAGCTTATTCATTGTTTGACAAATTTTATCTAGGGTTTCCAAAATCTTAAGATTTGCCATGAAAAATAGGGTTTGAATTTTTTTTTAAGAAACCTTCCTTTCTTCCATAAATTTGGGAAGAAAACAATATAGAAAAGTAGATTTAAATATTTCTCTTCACTTGCAAAAAATAAAATATAATTTTCTCACCTAGATTGCAATATATAATTTTTTTTTTCCAAAAAATGAGCATCAAATTTTAAAAAAATAAATTTGAATCATAGGGTCAACTTCATATTGCCATATCTCCCTTGATAATAATCCAAATATTTAATGTAACCAGGTTTTAGAAAGATCTCAAGTCCTCTTTCCAATGAATCGATAATCACATTTCTTGAAGACCTATGTGAGGCACATAAACCTTTGCAAGAAATTTGGCTCTAAATAGAAAAACTCAATAAAAAAAATTCTTTCCACTTTTCCCTAGAAAGAACTCTTATAGCAAATGTTAAGAACCTCAATAGGAATTATTAGATATACTATAATATATTTAGAAATAGTCAAACCCTTAGGGCAACACTATACAATGCTCCTTATTGAAAGAAAACCACTGCACACTATATCTCAATATGAGATCCAAACACATACAATATTTTTGACATGCTCATATGAGTCTCTTGCCTTAATTAGATACTACTCAATTACCCACCACTACCACTTACCTACACATGGGATTATTACTTTTATTCTAATTAACTAGTGGAATGACTTACAAAGCATATGCATCCCAATATGTTACTTATTACTATATAATACACTATAATATTATAGCCTTAGGTAGATTACAAGGACGTTGAGTTGATGTTTGCTCAAGAAGAGAAGGAAAGTATGGCTTGAGGAGTTTCATATTAAAAACTAGATGCAAACCCAAGTATTATGAGGGATCAAGAAGAAATACATTCTCATCAACTATGTGTAGAAGGGTATATGAACTATAGCACATAAGCTTCATCTTTTGATGTGGACTCTTGACACATTCCTTTTGAAGATGCAACTTGACTTTATCATTAACCTAAAAAAGTGAAGTGTACATTACATATCATAATGCTCTTTGTATTTTTTTTGTTGTTGCAAGATAATTGACTAAACCTATTAGTGGACACCTTGAATGTGTTGCAAAAAAACACTTTATTTGCTTCCCATTCATGTCTACACAACTCCAAGTACAATGGTGCATAGTAGGATATATCGATTGGTGTTATAGGTTGAAACCTAAAATGCATGGAAATGACTATGTCCAATAGAACTATGAAAAGCTTTTTGTTAGGTATCCTAGATATATAGTAGGTTGTCATCCCAAGTGTATGAGTGGTCATAATTGTAGATGTGCAATAGGTGTAGAAGTGAGTGATTTACCACCTTTGTCTAGCCATTTGCCTATAGATGAAAGGTTGTGGATTGATCTAATTGTGTATCCAATATCTCCCACAAGGATGACTAAAATGCATTAACAAATCTTGGGTTCAAACACAATGGATGTAGGTAGCCCAAAATCTAACTAGACATGATTGAAGAAGAGACACATGGTTTCCTACATTGTGATGGTTTTCTTGCAAGCGAAAATGATGGCCCTTTTTGAAAATCTATCCACTACAACAAATAGATAATCATTTTAACACTTTATCATAGGGAGTCTTCTCATGAAATCCATATTGATATGTTCACATGGCATTTTTAGGAATGCTTAAGATCATTTTTTACATGATTAGGTGGAATACATAATTAAAAAATATTTAGATTATTAAGAAAAAGAAGTTCCCTAACAAAAGGAAAAGAGAAACTTAGAAATCATTCTTATTCTTATATTACAAAAGTATAAGCTATCCTATTGAAACATATTTTGGAGCAATGTAAAGGGTGAGACCATTGTTCCAATTTTTTGTGCACAATATTTTCATTGATTAGTACTAGTTTGTGGTTGCTATTTCTACAATGTTGTCTTTTTTACATTACATGGTAACCAAATACTACATCTTACGTTGTCTTAAATAAAGATGGAAATAATTTGAGTTATAATATAAAAAAATGTAAAATTAAAGAGTTATATACAAAAGTCTATGGAAACGAATGTAAAAACTTAAAAGGGGTATGATAGAGCACTTGCGATACTAGACCGAATCCAATTGCTCTCCTATACAACATAACGTTACAAAGATCTATCAAGGAGACAAAAATGAATCATTCTAGGAGAAAATCTCTGTCTTCAACCATTTTTTATGTTTAAATTGACTAAAAATATAGTTACCATGGCTTTGTTTAGTAATTTGATGCAACTGTAAAAGATTAATATGTAGATTTGTAATGACTAATTTTACATACAATATTTTCTTGAGGTGGGCCATACTTTTTTTTTTTGATTCGTAAATATGTATAGTTGTATTGATATGGAATGGAAATTTACACACAGGTGCCTATAAGCCGTTTACCTGCAGATTTTCAAAAAACTGACTATCCAGGCATATTCTATAAGGACCTAGTATAGACTATATCCAAAAGACCAAAACAACTTACTGGACACAGGGACAAAGGTATATGCTGTCTTCCTACTGGGACTTACTATATGGAGCCAAGGAAGTCAATGATCGGGCTCTTAGAGAAGGTCGAGCTCCCTTGCCATTGATTGGAGCTTGCCTTCTCCCCAATGTCCCCGTCCACAGTCAGCAAATTGTGAAGGAAACCGCATACCTGAAGAACTCGATCCTGGTGCTCGATCAGTGCCATTCCTTTCAGGTCGAGCATGAGGGGGAAAATCTTCAGCACCTCCAGAGGGTCCTGCGGGGCCAAGATGTCGTTTGGGAGCGGGATTCCCGCCCCAGAAATGACTGCTCTTAGAGTGTGGTCGATGCCGCCGAGAAATTCTGGTTTTAAGAGTTTCATCATCAAACCTTTCGCTGCTTCTTTCGACACTCCTGCATCTAGAATGGAGGCTAGGAATCGGGATGAAACGTGAGTGTCGACCTTATAAAATTCATCGTTTGCCAGGAAGTCCTTCACCAGAATAATCTTCACCGCCAGGAGTAACAACCCTTCATGCCTCCGCAGTATGCATTTGAGCCTTTGGTCCGTAATGATGCCTTTAAAGGCCATTTGACTGATAGAGCTCTCCAGTTGGAGGAGTCGCTAAGCCCATGTTTAGCAGACCATAAATCGAGATCTTTGCTATGAAGCCAGAGCCTCCATCCATTTTACTATGCAAACAACGCCACTCTAGCTTCGCCTGCACGAACAGTCTTAATATAAATGAAAGAGAAAGAGAAACCATTTGGATGCTTCTTTGCCAGTCCCAAAAACGTTGTCTGCAATCATTTCAAAGCGAGGAGTAAGACTGTCCAGAATTGGAGCGTGTGGCTTGTCCTTCAAACAACCGGACTCATTCTCCCGAGGATTGATATGCCATCATTTTGGCATATGGAATCGACCCATCCTGGAGATCGTGGATTGGGTGCCCACCCAAACATTTTGTTTTGACTAGAATTATTCATTTAAGGATCTCTATAATATAAACCTAAACCATGTTTCTATGCTGATGATGGATCATGTGGTGGTGTCATGTCCCTTTTCCCAAATTAAAAATATTAATATTAAAAGAAAACTGTATAAAAAATATATATAATATAATTAAACTAGTAATAATTATAAAAATATATAGAATAAAATTAAAATTCAAATAAAAGTATTTAAATACATCGCAAGAAATTAGGTCCCCAAGGCCCAAATTAGAAGGGGTATATCAACTCCAGTTCATTTACAATCATACGATTTCTGCATTTCATTATGAGTTTGAATTGTCAATCTTGCATTCAAGGAGGAAACCCCTTGGCTACCACTCTGCAAATTGGGAGGACGCAGAGGTTAGAACAAAAACCCTTACCTCTTGCTGGGCAGTTCCACTCATTGATTGCAGTTTGAGCTAATTGAGATCTTGTTGGGAATTTTCAGAGATTGCTAGTTGATCATTGTTGCAAAATTGAGGATCCTACAGCATGGTGCGTCATCATTGAGGGAAGAGTTCATTACAGCTGCTGAACCAGACGACTATACTACAGAGATAATCCATCATCCGCGCTCTGTGCACTCAGCATATATCGAGTCATCCATATTTTTCTTTGATAGGCCAGACTGGGTATTAAATCGCCACATAATTCGGCCTGCACCAATCACAGCCAGGATATTGCAGTGGAAGAAACCAGAGCATTGTAGCAGAAGCACTTATCTTACAGCGGCAGACAGGAATCATCCATAAGGGAGGCCCAAACAGTGAGAGTCAACCTCTACTCTCATTCGCCAACATCATCCCTGGGTCAGTGTGGTCATATTTGCTGCGCAAATCTAATTGGATAGCAAGTGATCGCTGGATCTGAGGTTCGCCATATACACAGTTTCATATTAGTTGCGGATCGCAGACACCATTTCACAGTATAAACTAGCTCGATCCGCCCCATTACTGATCGCTGCACCTTACAGAGGGGTCGGGACTGGTTACCAGGTGGACATTGAGGCGGGTAGCACTGCATTTGGTCTTTGGAGGGAGGCGATAACCAGCAGCGGTCGCGGCTACCCAGATTTGGACCCGAATTTCATCTTCGCAGAGGAGTAACTTGTAGGCACAGTTCAACAATAGCCAGCGAGAGTATTGCTCAGATCTGGTCGGAGACATCCTTGAACAGAGGCCGAAGCATTAGTTCACTTCCCAGCAAGCGATCAGGTTCCCACTGTGAATTTGTTAATTGTATATCAGTCTGAAATAATTTGTGTTTTCCCTTCATAAGGACTGTGTTTCTATTTGACCAACTCAGGGAGTTGATGTCAGTCAATTTCAATATTTGTAATCAAATTTCAGTTTCACTGGTGAATTGAATAAATTGGGATTTTCATATTTCATTTGACTGTTTGTCAGAGTACCATTTCCGGTGGATAACCTAGACAATTTTTGGTCTAATCAAGTTCAGAAACAAATTTAAACATATAACATAGAAGGGGATATTACTGTGTGATGCGAAATGTTGATACTATTAAGATTCCTTATAGTTTTTCCCAAATACTTCTGCAACTAGAATTCTGTGTGGAAAAATTGGTGGAGCATTATATATGGCAAATGGCTTTGTATTGTACATGTAGATGTGATTCTCAATAATGATAATTGTTGTCAGCTTATCTTCCTTTAGAATGGTCATTTTATAGTATCTTGAGAATCAATCCAAAAAATGCATCGTTCTCACTGCATGCCACTTACTCTAAAATGATGTTTGTGAAAGATAAAGCGATGGAATCCTTAGTTTTCCTTGTGTTTGAACACCTCGAGTCACGTAGATTCTTGTATGTGGTCTGTCCTCCTTTGGGCTAAATCACTAGTATTTACCTTAGAAATCTTACCTGCATCAAGTGTTCTCTATATTTCATATTCTAGAGGTTCAACATACTCTTGGTTTACCTTGTATAATCTTGTCTAAATAGGTAAAATCTGATGATGAACTGGATTCAGTTTGCATGACTTGATGGGATCCCCCTTGGTCTTGGTATATCTGTGTAAAATGTTTATATAATATTTAAAACGTTTCATGTCTGCTTCCAATAGTGTTGTGTCCCAGTTAGATCCCATTGGTATCATGTACAGTTCACCCTCTGACCTCAAGTTTACTTTCTGTATTGCTGATCCTTAATAGCTTATGATGCTCATATGACAGAGAAAGGAATTTCAACTGCCTGCTTTGAGTATGATATACAGAGCATGGCCGAGAATCTTATTTTGTGATGTGGATTGATGACTCTCCCATTTGGATACTCAGTTATGAACGATTGCCAACTTTCAAAGGGTTAGGGAATATGCCATTTGTCTTTATGTGATATGTAATTTGCTTGAGATCAGGTTAGAATCTCCTCAAGAGTCAATATTTAGATGAATGTTCTCTATTTTCTCCATGAATTTTGCTGTTTTATCTTATTCCTCCAGTGTTTGAGGTATAAATGGATTAGGAAGTAGAGATGCAAACCTACCTGAGGAGATATTAGGGGTGACTCATGAACAATAAGGCTGTCTCAAATATGACTAATATTTTTCCCATTAAAGCAAGTATTCTAGTCTCTATGTTTATCCATTAATCACATTAAAAAAATAAAACCATAGTTTTATGAACACATAAGCATTAGACGTGCAACCATAAGTTATAACTTAAGGACCTAAGACACAATTTAAACTTTTTGGGATGAATAAGTTGATCATCCAAAAATTATAAATAATAACAAACCTTATCACTTCTCCTAGCTGTTTTTCTTCTTCTTGTTTTGGTAGGCTGCACTTTTGTGTGCCATGTCTGGAAATTAGCTTAGAAGGCATTAGGATTAGGGTGAAGTATAGACAAATATTTGGAGTAATCTTCCTTTTTCAATTTTGGGCATTGTTGGCCTTGAAGGATGGTTTGGACTTTGGAATCCATCAATAGTTCTTTGCTGGCCAAGTAATGCCCTGAGGATAAGTTGTGTCCTTGACAGTATCTTGTTGGAGGGGAATTATTGAGGATGTTTCTGCATTGGATCAGATTCTTGTCACATAAGGATATTATATCAAAAAGACAACAAAAAATCATTAAGAAGAAAAATACAATAACTATTCAGAAACTGTTAGTCCAGGTGCCTGAACTCAGCGAGACCATATAAAGCTCCCAGCTGTTATAGTTAACATTAAATGTGATGGTCTTTTAATTATCCATAGGATTACTACTGCACCTAATTATATGGTTGACTGGGTATTCAACATGGCTCAAATACCTTAGATTCTAGGACTTGTTCAGGTACCTTGGGTTTGGATATCATGTGATTTGAGTTTGAGGGTCCTGGAAATACTGCTAATATGACATTCACAAAGTCAGTCATTCATGATGGAAGATGGGTGATTTAACTTCTTTTTTTCTTTATGATTAATTATAAAGTGGTCTATTGAGGCCCTCACCTTTGATAAAAGATTCTTTCCAATACATTTTGAAATCTGAAATTAGCTAGACTGCATATATAGAAGATGTTTATTACAACAATAATAAAGATTAGAAACATATCAACTCATAAACAATTCTGAGATTCTCTATCTTTTTTTTTTGGATTGAAGATCGTGCACAAAATATTATTCAGAAAGGAAAAGAGTTGTTGTACAACATGGTGGTCAAGAAGGCCACACCAAATATCTCCCCTACTCCCTATATCAATCCAAAACCCAGTCTATAACATACTATAAGTTTGCCAAAAAAGGATAAAAACCTACAGTATGTGATAGAGTGTTATATCTGTTTAGAAACAAGATTCTCTATCTTTATAGGAGCCACTGACAACTGTCTACCGGAACAGAGATTTCCTAAGGATCCCTCTCTATGAGTCACATAGGTTCCCATTTGAAGTAATTCAACTTCTGTTCTTCGCCTGCTTCTTTTTCTAGGAGTTACCAAATCCATTGCTTCCCTTGAGACACCATCCTCACTACAAGCACTAACAACCTCTTCTAGGAAGGATTGAGGAACATGGTTCTCCTTTACCCCCTTTTTAACCATCTCTTCCTTGGCTTCTAGAACAGGGGGGTTGACTGCCAGGATTGTTGCAATTTGCATCAAATCATTCTCCTTTGAGAAATCAAAAACTAGTCCTACTGGTTACAGTGGGGACTCGCAAGCAGTTGTCAACCAGCCATTTGTAAGGCAACCCTGCTTTCTCCAGACAAAATCTTTGTTAGGCTTTCCCTTTTTTGTCTCCATTCCTGAAGCTGGATTAGCCTTGGATGAGATTCCAGCAGGGATGGGCAATCTGATTTCTAATGTCCAATTTGGTTACAATGAAAGCATCTGAATGATAGCCCCTCAAAATCCATATATTGCAGCCATACACCACAAGAAGACTTATTTGAATTTTGAATAGATTGTGCACCATGTGCAAATAAATCAACCAGTACACAAACCCTGGTGTAACTGCTCTGGACTCATCCCATTTCGGGTCTATTTTAATAATGGTTCCAATCTGCTTAGCCGAAGATTGTATCAGTTTTGTAGATCTACAAACAGGTGGCAGGTTGTAAAATTGTATGCTGAAAGGAACACAAGATAAATATTTTTGTGCAGGATCAGAAAAAGCTTGCCATGAACGTAAAAATAAACCCAAGATCTGAAAGATCATGGGCCTTGACACCACACAAACTCCTTTTCTGCTGGCAAATGGAAACCAAGAAGGAAGAAACCTTGTGAGAGAGAAGATAGAGAGGGTGTTGTAATTGCTAGCCATGAAGATGCTATCCATTTAGTTATCACACTCAGCCTTGGAGATTTATCATCAAATTTCACAACTCTGAATTTATCTTTGTATTCAGAGGGAATCTCCTCAACTATTAGCTCAGGAAGAATAACTGCAACAAGAGTGTGTGACTAGTTAAGAGGGCAGTCCCTAGTGAAAGGGGAGAGCATTTTCCCCCCATCAGCAAATAGTTGAGTTTCCTTTGAGGATTCTACCTTCCCCAGAAGGGAACAGCATCCAATTCAGCTAACAAAATCATGTCCTTCAACCGAGCTATGTCCCCTGCTGATAAATCGTCTTTCAATAGAATAAAATCCATACATTTAGCCTCCATTTCCAAAGTCTCAGTGACTATTAAGGCTTTGTTTGCTAGTCCTGGATCATAAGACTGTTCTTCTTCACCTTGTGCCTTAGCCAGATTCACTAGAGTGATTTGATTCACACTTAGAAGCTCTTTCTTGCGCCAAAGTATTGCTGGCCTTACCTCTTTGTAGGACAACATTGCAGTAATCATTACAATAGTGAAATGGGTTCTATGAGTTACTACACTAGCTAAAGATAAGCCACTCCTGCAACACATCCTAAGTTACTGGTACTGGTATTGGTTCGGGTTCGGGTTCGCGGGTTCAGTTTGCGGGTTCGGTCAAAATTTTTTTTGGTGTGGGTTCGTTTTGGGTTCGTCCATACAAAAACACATAAAAATCAGAAATATATTCATATTTGTAACAGTAATTAAGTTTAGAATACCATAGCATCATGAATATGATCATATAATAAACAAAACCACACTAGTGTTAGAAATTAAAAACACTACAATGTCAATTAGTCAAACACGAATGTCGAATGTCATGATATATATAGTTATTACAATTCAAAAATCAAAATTATAATGCCAAATGTCAACAATCAGCCAATGCCATCACTAATTAGGCATCACTGTCATATGGGTCATCAAAAATATCATCACCACAAGCCATATGTGCATCATTAGATACTGGTATATTAGCAGAACCACAAAAAGTGGCACTGGCATTGGCACTGGCACTGGCACTGGCACTCTCATGCCCACTAGGGCCACTACCAATCTCAACATCAACATCAACTTCAAGTGCGGCAAGGTGGGAAATGGTAGTATCCAGGTTAGTATGCTCTGGCTCGATATCCCACTTCCTTGAGTCCCCTTCCTTGTAGTCCTTGTTTTTGTGTGTAAGGAGGCGCAAGTTGGAATGCACATACACTAAGTCCTCCGCCCTTTTTGAGTGCAGCTTGTTACGCTTTACTGAGTGGATGAAGGAGTATGTGCTCCAATTCCTCTCAGAAGTTGATGAACTAGCAACCTATTAATACAAGACAACATTAGACAATTAGAGTTATAAATTAGAAATTTTGAATTTAGAAATTAAACTTAAAAATCTAAGAGATAATAAAACTTACTTGCGCTAAAATTTTTATTGCAAGAGGTTGTAGGTGTATGAATGATTGGCCATGGAAGTACCACCACATATGAGCATCAACCTTATATTTGCCAACAAGAGCATCAACACCCATGTCCGTGGAGCTCACAAAATGCATGAACTCGGCTCTAACTGCTTCTCGTATGTCAGGATCAACAAAGAGTCTACGAAATGCTGCCTTGTACCCCCGGCTGACTTCAACATCTCTATATGGGGCAACCCTTGTCCCCATAGAAAGGAGTTGAGCACTATAATATTTGGGACTCAGTGCAAAGGCAAGAAGATGCAATGGGGTGGTCATTTTGTCCCATCTCTCTTCAATAATTTGGTGTATTTGATTGAAGAAAGTTTCTTCAGGATCTCGCTCATGTTCATTTATGATGGCTTTCATCTTCTCAATCATTGAGTCGATGCCATCATATACCTCTCCCAAACAAGGCCTATCCATGTCGGTATAACGGATCATACTCAATATGGGCTCGGTAAAATTGAGAAGATACTCAACACGATCCCACCAATGGTCATCTAGGATCAGTTGCTTAATTTTTGTTGCCCTTTCAGTGCGAGATTGCCTCCATATGGACCAATTTTGGCTGGTGAACATGCTAGAGAGTGCCTCTTTAACCTTCACAAGCCGTCTTAAGACAATTGTGTTGGAGGCAAAACAGGTCTTAGCAACCTATAAAAATCAAAATAAAAAAAATGACTTCTTAAAAAATAATTTAAATAAATTTACAAAACTCAAAAACATAAACTTAACAAAAAATAAAAATTGCTTGAAGCTTCACTTACCTTTAGCAGCTCCAATCTTGAGAATGATCTGAAAATGCCTTGTGACATATGGTGGTTGGTGATGAACATCTGGATGTCTTCTGCCTCACTATACACTTGTTTGATCCAATCAATTTTTTTGCCAATTTTTTGTAGCATAAGGTTGAGGGAGTGGACCGCACAAGGTGTCCAAAAAATGTGTGAGTAACGCTCCTCAACCAATAAACCAGCTGCTCTACAATTTTTTGCATTGTCTGTTACCACTTGAATCACGTTTTGAGGCCCCACTTCCTCAATGGATTGACAAAGAATATTAGCAATAAATGGACCATCCTTCACCTCCCCTTCACAATCGATTGCCTTCAAAAACATAGCCCCTTTAGGGCACACTGCAATAACATTGATCAATGGCCGATTTTTTGAATCTTTCCATCCGTCAGAAACGATGGATAAACCTGTCTCAGCCCAAGATTCCCTTATGGGCTTCAATTTATCCTCTACAAACTTCACTTCCTTTTCCAATAAGGTGGTGCGCACATTCTCAAAACCTGGGCCCTTAAAACCTTTTGGAGCATCATTAATTGCTTTCACCATTTCTTTCCAATACGGTGAGTGAACAACATTGAAAGATAAGCCATTCGCATAGAGACATCTTGCAATTTGTTGATTAGCAAACTCATGAGACTCATTGTGAAATGCCATTTCCAATGGTCCCTTTGATCTTTTGCGTGCTACAGGTTCAACTGTGGGCAAAAATGGGTGGCTCTCTACATGTTCCTGTTCAAATTTTGATGGTGATGCTGATTGAGGGGGCTTCATTCCTCGAGAACCTCTCTGAGTCTTTAGCAAATGGTGACTTGGTTTACGACCTGATGCTTCCTATGCTTTTTCTTGCTCTTGGATATATGCAAGGACTTGAGCTTGTGTGATGGGTACACCATTTTTTCCAGGGCAAGCTTTGATGCCCAACCCATGTATGTTACACAAATGGCCTTTCACCCGACTATAAGAGCTTCTATACTGAACCCCACAACCATTGCACATCCATATATAACCTCCACCTTCTGGAAGTGGTTCTAACATTTTAACATATTTCCAAAGGGGAGAATTTGGATCTGTTTTGAACTTGGATTTCTCCGACGAGGTTGAACCGCTTGCCATTGTAATCCCTATGCCAAAAATTAAAAAAATCAATAAACAACACAATGAACACATTCCATGAATTCCAAGTTTCAAACAAATGAAATTGAAAACAAAAAAAAAAAATTAAAACCTAGTTGAGTTTAAAAGCTTTACAAATGTGCCATTGATTTATAGTAGAATCTAGATAGAAGAATTTCAATTTAGAAAAAAGAACAAAAAAGATTCAAAACAAAAGAAAAATGTAGAAACAAAACACCAAAAAAACCAACCTTTTTTGCAAAATCTGCCTCTAAAATCCCCTTTGTAGCAAACGAGCTATTGCACACCCGTAGGAATAGCAAAACAATCGCTTTAGATCCTTCACCAATCGATCTTCAACTCTATAGATTTGATGGCAAGACAAAAAAATAGCTCAGCTCAATATGGAAGAGTTTTGTTTTTTCATTTGGAATGAGCAAAATAGACTATTTTTGGTGTTTAAATTGTTTCCATATTATGCTTTTAGGGTTGGAGGAGTGTCAACTAAAAAAAACCAATTAAAAAATGTCAAATTTTATTAAAAAATTAAAAAAAAAGTGACTTTTTCGCGTCCTCCTGTGGGTTCGTCGCGGGCTCTGCAAAATTCGGCGTGGGTTCTTTGTGGGTTCGCCTAGGTTCGTCCCAGACGAACCCACAGTCAATGTGAAGAACCCTGGGCGTATCCCTGGGCAGACCGAACCCGAACCAGGACCCGGGCCGGACCGAACAGGGACCCAGGGGTTTTTTTTGAAGAACCGGTAACATAGAACACATCAGACTTAAGTCTAGGTATCCGGATTGGAGTTCTAGAACTATGTTTCCCATGACCAACCGGGGTAGGTACAAGCTTTGCTCCTTTCAAATCCCACATGCCTGAGGCAAAAGAGTGCAGATACTAAATGGGTGGATCCTCCTCCAAATTGTCCGTTCCATCATCACTCTCTTCATTAGCTAAAAGCAGACTGATGTTCCCTATTCATCTTCTTCCATAACTTCTATGCAATCGATGAACCCTGAACTTCATTGGCAGCCAATGGCTCTATCATTGGAATGGAAAAATATTGATTTAACTTTTTTCTTAATCACCAAGGTGCACTTAATGCCCCTTTTTGGAACCATTCCAACAATCTTGAAAGCTCCAAGATTCTTGGAGAATTCCATCATCCTTGGAGAGTGCCAACTTTCTATGGATGAAGTTATAGACTGCAGACCGTACCATAAGTTGTGAAGCTATATACTGTAGATTGTAAGTTGTGAAGTTATGTACTGCAGATCGTACTGTAAGTTGTGAAGTTATATACTGCAAACCGTAAGTTGCGAAGTTATGTACTATAGACCGTACCGTAAGTTGTTAAGTTATATACTGCAATACATACCGTAAGTTAATAATTTAAGTTAAGGTGCCAAAAGTAACTTTATTTTATTTAAGCAACTTATGTTTTATTATTAAAAGACGCTTTTAATAGAAGGCAAAAAAGTGACTTTATAAAGTGGCATTAGGCACAAGGGGGCAAAAAGGTGGATTTCTGCACACATAAATATGTTTTATTTATATCTTGGAGGAAAATGGGAATTATTAGTTGGTTGCCCTAAAAAGTGC
The DNA here is from genome assembly GCA_027924645.1 of Cunninghamia lanceolata. Taxonomy (NCBI): domain Eukaryota; kingdom Viridiplantae; phylum Streptophyta; class Pinopsida; order Cupressales; family Cupressaceae; genus Cunninghamia; species Cunninghamia lanceolata. The sequence goes on from BSBN01001332.1 coordinate 7,880,449, forward strand.
CTTTATAAGGAGTTGAGCATAGAGAAAAGGTTAGACTGTGATATTGCTTTTGCTATTTGCTCTGAGTGAGAACTTGATTTCTCATATTCCTTGAGGACGGAAACCCTCTTGGAATACCAAATTCTGGGACGAAAACCCTCCTAGTTGGATAGAGTGATTTCATACAAAAATCACACTTTGTGTTGAACAATGATATTTTTCTAGTTTATCAATTCTGCATTGAAATTAAAGTTTTTGATGTGTTCTGATTTTACTGTGTGGTTGTTAGTTTTCAATTTTCAAAGGAAAGCTATGGATGCAAGCTTGGACACTTTGCTAGAAAAGCCGTACCAAATATTGGGAGGTTGTACCATTTTCTGTTTGCTGGGTGCTTGATTTAATTTAGTATTGAAGACCATTACAAAGGGCCGTACACATTTGAAGGGGCCGAATATTCTTTTCTTTTTGAAAGACTTTGGCTAGCTATACTTCCTCATTTGTTGATTGTACCATGCGATAGAAGGGGTGTGGGCAATAAAATAGGAATCACTTCCCATTTTTGTCTTTTATGAGAAGTTTTTGGTGGGGCCACCTCATCCAATACTTAGATGCTTCACCTTTTGGTTTAAAACTTTGGTCTTGCTAATAGTTTATGGTGCTGTACTATTTGGTGAAGCAAATCTTACCTTTCTGCTAAGCCATACTTGCTGGTATAGGTACGTGAGGGGTCTGATCCAAATCTGTAGCTTCTTTGTGATGATTTTGGTGTGATTTGGGCTGTCATTCTTATGCTACAGCAGTCTAAGTATTTCTGAGTGTGTATGCAGCAGTATAGAGGATCCATTTACAGACCATATAGCTTATCTTCAATGTTTTATCAGATGTTAGAGTGGGTGTTAGAGTGTTTTCTGATGGTTTTAGTTCTGATTTAGCAGAGAGGTGTGATTATGTAATGTACCCGCTAGGCAATGAAACTTCTACTAGATTTGGAATGTTCACTTTCCAGGTTCACCTCAACATTATTCACTCATAGGTCAGGTAATATTAGATCTGATTTGGATATATATAAAATTCAGACATTGTACAATACTCCTAAGTTCATTAGTAATCACTCAGGAAACAACATGAACTCAATGAAAGATATAAACAAATGATCAATACTCAGGCACAAATCTATATATGTGTGTGTGTATGTAGCGCATTTTTATTGAGTCCTGATACAATAATATTGCTGAAGACAGGATATTACAATCAAATCACAATTTCTGAGTGGTCAATATCTATTGACTTACAACTCTCCCTAAGATGAAGTATACAGGATCGCAATAAGGCAGTCCGCACACAATTTGGAGACCCCTGTAGTCAAGCGTATTCGGTGTGAGGTGGGGAAATGGAATCGCCTTGGTCAACTCAGAACTCGTGGTTTGGGATGAGTCTCCTGATGCTTGCATTAGTGCCTTGGAGGGTGTTGGTGACACCTCCAAGCTAGTCCTTATAAATTCTGCGATAGTGATTCTCTATAGATGATGTGCTAATCTCAGAATATCTGATTACTCCCTTCATTAGTAGGGCGTGGATGAGGATCTCCAACTACTCAGCCGATCTTAGTATTTGCCTTAGGATCCTTCCGTTATAGATCTATTCAGCACATCTGACAATATTCTGTAATCTTTGCCTTAATATGCTTCAGATACGTTTTCCCTCAGTGCACCTGGCGGTGACAAGTATGTAATTAGCACATGTAAACCCCTGAGAGTGGGATTTACTCCAAGGAATTGGGTAGGGATTTCATCCTACCTGACTGTAGTCCTTCAAAGGTTGACATCTCAAAAGGAGTGATAGTTTCTTGCAAGTCGCGGAATTATAAATCATAATATGCATATCCATCAATGACAAATGAACTTTTTACACCTGATCGCAATGAAAGAATCAAAACATGTCGGCTACAAACTTGAAAGTGAGTTGGTGCCCAAAAGATCCAAAATTGAGTCGGCTTCAAACAAGACAACTTATTATTATTAAGACAATTATTATTATTATTAATATTATAATATTATTATTAGTGTTAAAAAACACTTTTGTAATATTAAAATAATAGGACTACTTAAGTTAAGCAGAAGGGACATGATAGATTACAGTCCTGATTGTTTCCTACATCAACTTACAATGATCTATCTTCAGTCACCAGCTATTGTAAGCATTTTTTCTTGTGATTTTATGAGTTTTTTGGATTAATCTAAGTTGTTGCAGCAGTCTTATATCTTGATAAGAATTAATTATCAGTGTTTGCACTTGGATATCTTCATTATTTAGTACTTTGTAATGCATTATATGCTTATGTGTAACCCCGGATGGTAGTGTTAGCACTTAAAAAACCAGCTCCCAAAAATGCATTATTTTGCCCCAAAAATCCATTAAAAAATCCCAACTTTTGTCTTTGCAGTTTAAACCCCCTATTTAGATCCGATTTGAGACAGTTTATAGGGGTCTTTTCTTTCAAAAAATTTCCAAGTATGGCTCCCCCTTTGTCATTGTGTTTTCTTCCTTGGAAAATTTGTTCATTTGTGCCCTTTGTCGATGAATCGGCAATTTCCCGAACTAACATTCAAGTTCGCCGGTTTGCGTTTTCGCCGATTCACCGACAAAGCAATAAGGCGTCAAAAGAGGCCAAGGAAGAGCAAAGGGAAATAAAAAAGTTGAAGTAAAAAGGCTTTTGTCAGCGAATTGGCTAGTTCGCGAACTGCCGATTAAGCCGACAAGGTTCAATGGTTCGCCTTTTCCCTGATTTGCCGACAAAGGGAGATAAAGGCAGAAAGAAGAAACATGAATAAAAGGCAAAGAAAAATAGTTTGTCGGCAGAGAAAATTGCCGATAGAGAGGGAAAAGACAAGGGAGAGAAATAAAGATAAAGTCCATGGTTTGTGAAAAGTGAAAATTGCCGATAAAGAAGGAAGAAGTCAGAAGGGTGGAAAAAGATAGAGAAAAGAATGGTTCGCCAAATTGAAGATTTGCCGATAAGGCAAAAAGGGGCCGATAAAAAAGACAGGGTGGTGAAGGAAGAAAAGGAGGGCTTTTCCCTCGGTTTGCAAAAAGGAAAATTTGTTGATAAAGCGAATAAATGAGGAGCAAGCAATGAAGAAGAAGATGAAATAAATAGTTTGTGCCTAGCCGAATTCGTTGATAAGAGGCAACGTGGAGATCATAAGGCAAATTTAAAGGAAAATCAAATGCATATGTAAAGCATAAAGTAAATGTAATATTTTTAAAATATTTTAAACTTAGTTTAAAATATTTTAGAACGTTGTAAGGGCTTTACACAGGCATTTTGGAGGACTATATTTTAAACGCCTATCTGCCTGAAATCGCGCCATGATTGTAGGATAAGGCTGACAGATATGTACCTAGAAGTTAATGTTTGGTAGGCAGTTGGTGCCTCAACATTAATGTGTTGCAGGCCAAGGTTTTGCAGGTAGTTGACATAGTGAAAATATTCAATGTGCCTGTACACAAATGGAGGACAAAGTAGATGAAATTGGATTTGTAGATGTCAGAACATAAATTCATCCTTCCCTCATTATTGCTCCAGGTATAAAAAGAGTGTAGGCAATCTCCTTCTGTCAATTTTCAAACTTGTTAGGGTATGGTCATGCTTCCAATCCTGTGGATTTTCTGACAGGGCCATGGGCCTAATTTTCATGAAGCATGGTTGTATGTGACGATTGGAGTGCGGCGCTTTGAATTGCGTAGTGAGTTAAACTGCTATATATGCATATGTTTTTGAGGCATTATGGGTTGGTCGATTGGACATTTTCTCTCAGCAGGTTCAAAGATCTAGAGGCAGAAAAGAAAAGATCATTTTGTAGTTTCTGTTCTTCAGGGAGGGAATTAGTAGAAAATGTATGTTGATATATTGTAATCATTTTATTATATTAGTGTTTTTCTCCACTGTTGTAAGTGTTCTTTTAGGAAATCTTAATCGCAGTTAGGATTTCTCTTGCTACATTTAGTAGTATGATTGTAAAATTTGATTTGAATGAATGTGACAGTTCTTAATCCATTTTCAGGCATTGCAAATGGTCATTTCAGTATTACAAATGGAGGAGTTTTGTATAGTGTTGGATTATTAAGTATTCTCATGATTTGATAATGGTTGTTATGCATTTGAGTCTTCAAATAGGCAATCATACATTTTCTTGAAATTATTTTCACTTGATAAATGTGAAACTCTGTAGCCCAACGGATATGCACTGGTCTGAGAAGCCTGCAATCACCCAAGCTTTCAAAACAAACTTTATATCGAAATCTTTAGACATAGTAGTAGTCCTTATGCATCCTCGTTCTATAGGATTGCCTTCATTAGCGATATAGGGGTTTTGTAACAACTAGTTGTTCTTGGTTCAGTGACAAATTTGGGGCCAAGATGGTGATTTGGGTTTAGTTGTTCAATTATTTTTAGTTGATCTGGTTTGAAGTCAATACCTGTTAAGATATACCCCTTGGAATAACCCTCCAAAGTCTAAGCTGAGCTCGAAGTGTAGAGGAGCTTAACCACTCCTGTCAGTCGGCCAAAATCACCCTTAGCCTGTTGATAAATTCCATTTAATCACCCCGTTGACACCCCTGGCCTAGGTGATTGCAAAGTGTTTTAGGGATTTGGGTTGTAGTAATTTTGGGAACCAACAGGTAGTACCATCAGAGGCTCTTCATTGTATGCATTTCATGTTGTAAAACTAGATGGTTTACCACCAGTTAGTATAGCATTTCATCTTAGCCTATTTTGGCATTGAATAAGCTTGCTTGTTATTGACTATTTTGGTTTGATCAAGCTTAGACATTCTATTAGTGACTTTGCATCTATGCATGTTTGTCCGTTGAAGAAGTGTAGATTTGGGTCGGCTCTGCCGTCTACGTACTTTATTTTCTATAATTGCATTTATGCACGCTTGTCCGCCAAAAAGGTGTAAGATTTGGGTCGGCTTTGCCGCTTGCGTCCTCTGGTCGGCTTGCTGCCTTCATTCTATGATTGCATACATCCTAGTTAGTTGTGTGGTCCAAAGCACTATATGCTCTCACCTTGCCCATGCTGGGATCTTGGTGATTAGAACGTGTTCAGACATTGCATTGCATTTCTTATTTGCAAAAAAAATCAAAAAAATTGGTATGGGTTATTACATGCACAAGTTTTTTTTTGTAGTCTCTATGTCAAAATCATCGAAGAGAAATGAACCTAATGTTACCAACCATTACATTGCATTGTAGAGGTTGGTGAAAATAAGGGCCACACCTGAGTGGCATTTATCACTAGGGAGTGGGATGCTTGGAAGTTGCCAAGGATGGAGTAAGAATCCTTGAACAATGAAGATATTGTGTTTGGGCAAAATCATATTATTATAGCCTTGTCAAATCAAGCACGTAAGCTTGTGACCATGTTGAAAGGAAGCAAGGTGCGCGGAATACACTTCCTACACCAATCTAATGAGGAGAGTTGTACAAATTTTTATCTTTTAGTAGTTACAGTGATGAAGATACACAATATAGAGAAGATCAAATAACATCACATGCAAGTACAAAACCACACAACACAAGATATACGTGGGGAAAACCCTTTCGGGAGAAAAACCCCACACTCCAAAGCATAATCCAATGTATTAATCTGTAAACAATGAAGGTTACAATACACTTCCAGAGCCAAGCTCTTATAGGAGTTTACCAACACAGTTTCTGGAGCAATTCCGATAGCATAACAATACCTGCAAATGAATCACACAAACTACTCCAACAAGCACCTTATTTATAGAGAATAACAAGCACGAAGGAAGCTTCTAGAGGAAGACACAAGAAGTGGGCGTCCAAATCCACATGGCACATATTCCAACACCTCTTTGCATGCCAATGACACTTGTACAAGATTCTCTTTCACCTCTTACAATCCTCCAAACTTGGGCGCTCCATATTTGCTTGAAATAGGTATGATAGATGCTCTTACACATCTTATAGTTGTCATAGAATCTGTCATAATTGACAACACTTATAGCTGTAAGAGAATTTGTCATAACTGACTAATAATAGTTGATTTTCTTACAGCTTGTCATAACCCAACTTAGGCGCTCACATTCTCCATGCAAGTGCTTTGCAACACTTGTCCAACCTGTCATAGAATCCGATTCTTACACGTCATAACCTGTCACAGGAATCCGTCATACAAAAATGACTTACGCATATTTCAAGATGCCGACACATGGTAGATAATCTCTACCACAAAGTGGGATGCCTACATTACCATGTGGGGATAACTACATCCTTGTCACCTTCCATCTCACCTACCAGCTTGATGACAACTCACCGTGCCATGTCACACTAGATGACAAAATATTATGAGCAAGAAAAATACAACATAGGCATAAAATAAATATACATTAAATAAATACAATGCTAGGAAATAACAAGGTTGAGACAACTTGATTCCCAACACATGTCATGGCAAAGCATATGCATAGAGCCATAGGTGTTGGATCAAGTGTAGTTAAGATGAATGCTGTCCTAAGAGGGGATAAAGATGGGGTAGAAGAGTGATGAAGGAGAAGAAGAATAACTAAATCTAAGAGAGAGGGTGCTAGTCTAATTGCTGAAATTCAGAATTGCTTAAAGGGTAAGGAAGATTGCAAAGCATGAAAATAAATCTAAGCATGCCATCTACTGACCAATATAACACACTCTTATGCTTCCTAATGAACATAACTATAACACACTGCAACTGAGATTAACTGCTGAAATGTACTGCAGAAATAAACCACGTGTACAGAAAATTGAACTCTCACTAACTCACTCATACACATAAAATGAAATGGAGGAGATAGACAAGCAATCTTGCCTAGTAAGTGGGCACTTTCTCACCAAGAACTGCAGTTTACCCCCATCAGCCATCTACCTAAATTTGTTTTAATTATTGATAAAATGCTATTGCAGACATCATGCAACAATTAAAGATTGTTGTGGGAAAATAGATTTCTTTGCTAAAAGGAATCTGGAACTTTGTATGCTCCCATTTTCATTCTTTCCTATATCCTCTCTATGTACATTGTTTAACATGTCTTTATTTATAAGGAGGAAAGGAAAACTAAAAATTACAATAATAGTCCTCAGATCTGATTTTGTGGAACAACCATAAATAGAAAAAGGTCTATAACAAAATCCCTAAACTTATTTACACTGTAAAGAAACAGTTTGTTCACCTATCCTTTGGCGATTGGAGAACGAGCTAGAGGTGCTTGGGTGTGCTAGAGAATGTTAGGGAGCCACTTCAACCATTATCTGTTATTGCCCTTTTTTTCCATGTGGTCCTGTAGCAGGCTGGGAAGTGTCCTGTAGCAAGCTGTAGGACAATAATATGGCATCCGGTGAAGCCCAAGAATCTCTTCTTCTTGTGGACGCTGAAACTAGCCTATGAGTACCCCTGTTAAAAATAGTAGAACTGCTAAGCCTCTATTATATTGTTGTAGCTATATGGAGACTTTCTGCAAAAAACTGGAAGGCATGGGTGCTGATATCACAGTCAACCCTTTAGCCATTTACAGAAATTTTTAACTTTCAGAAAGCAATTAAAATATCATACCATTTCCTTTTTAAAATCTAATCAATTCTATCCATATTTTTGGGAAATCATATCATAGCAGCACAAGTTCTTTTGGAGCAAAATGGATGGGAAAGTAATGATAAAAAGGATGGAAGAAATGGAATTAATGTATGCTGAAATTGTACCATTTTAGGACTCATCATATTGCACAACAAAACAGTCTTTTGTAAATGTGAGAAGATTTTCTATAAATATGAGATATCAGATATGTTTTGAAGTTTTTAAAAGCAAATAAACCATGCATAAGCTTTGTATGAATTTAAAGGTCAAACGAGTGTGGATGTCAAATAATGTGACTTAAACATTTTGTTCTTGATGGGCAAGAAAAGGATTGTTTGCAGGATGAAGTTTCTTTAACTTCTTTATCATGTTAATTGTTATCACATTAACATCGCAGGAAGCCTATAAAGGATAGGGATTTCTTCCATGTATGGAATGTCGTAATCATCTCTTCCCAGAAAGTGGGAGATCTGTCTCCAGTGCAACCTGCTAAATGTGAAGTTGTCTATAACCATGTGTTAAAGATCTGCACAGCAATGATGCTTAAGACATTTGTTAGTGGGATAAATTGGTAAGAGATATTGTCAATTTATAATTGTGAAGTTATTAACTGCTGGGAACAGGGCTATTAAAAGTTGGTGTGTAAAAATAAGTAACATCCGGTGTTGAAAGCATTGAAATTTGACTGTTTATAAGTGCACTGTATATCTGCTAAATGGCATGAATACAACATGAAACGAGATGGTAATCCTACTGGCAACGCCCAAAGTGTGGATATGACAGAAAAGATGAGAACATTACATTGAAGTAATCTGGAAATCAAAATTGCATAAGTTTTTATTTCTAGCTTAAATAGGATTGATGATTTTGATCATAATAATTTAATGAAGGAGTGACTCTCATAATTGGAAGCATGGGTTCTGTACAAAGGTACATTTAGAGGCTGGTGATCTCCATGTTAGAAGTACTCCCATGGGTATTTAACAACAAAATAATCAAAACATGATGTTGCATTTTAGTGAAATGTCTTTACACATACACAAGTTTCTCTTTAGTCATCGTAGAAGTAACTTGCAGGCTCTTTTTTCTACTTCATAGCGAAAAAACTATAATTTATGGATTGGAAGTTGTCTAAATTTGCTCACTTTCTTTATCAAATAGAGACTTCAATCATAGTTAGTAGTTGGACTTAGTGATTCCCTGGCAACTGAGACTCTGAAAAAAAACTTGGCAAAAACTATACAATATTAAGAAAAATGTTAACATATAAACAAAATATTTAATGGTTATGTTTTATTTTATTTTTTTCTTTTTCTTTTGAGTATACACAGCAAGTACTGGCTGAGACTTACTGAATCTCATAACTATTTATTTCTATCAATATCACCACTTATACAGTTCTGAATGCTACCAAAATCTAAAATTTATTATTTCTGGACTTAGTGGTGTATTTTTTCTGAATACTGATATAACTTGACACAATAAGATATTTGTGTTTTATCGCATCTAGTGTAATTTTTGGGTTCGTAATTAGAATATATAACACCAATAATATGATGGTATTTTGCTTTTCCTTTGATGGTTTAATTGAACACGAGAATTATTTAATCAACAGACAGTGTAGCTTGTCTTAATTTTCTGCCCCTTACCCAAAATTTGTGATGTGAAATTAAATGTATGGCCACCTTGTAAATTTTTTAAGGAATCTTTATAAAAACATCAAACTTTGATCGACTGATTCTGTAAATGTGACACACCCCTTGTTTATGATCGCATTTCATCTTTGTAAGTACAAGTCTGAGTACAATTATAAGATTAATATTTTCTATTCCCATAATTCCATAATATGAAAATGTTTTTCAAATAGTCTTTCGTGTTCATCACACTACTACTTTTGGGTGGATTTTAGAGAAAGATTGAACTAATCTGCATTTTTTCTATGAGCTACAAAATCCAGTTGTCTTTAGGGTGACATAATGAACTGGGGATATATGTAATTTCAACATAACCAGAAGACAAACTCACTGTTGTGTCTTTTGCAGGTGTTGTGAAGGAGTTGCTGAAACATAAGTCCAGTCTTTGTATGACTTGTGATTTGTCAAATGCCACCCCTCTTATTTCTGCTGCATCTAAGGGGCATACTGAAGTGGTTCAGGAACTGTTATCCACTGATCGACAGTTGATGGTTATTTTGTCATGTCCCTTTCTAGGGCGGATTCTGCCTTTGCTATTAAAGTGATTCATAAGTTTCTGTGTATCACACGAATATACCTGCATATGTTTTGAATTGTTTTCTGAGTACAGCTAAATATCAGTGGTTGTTGATTATTATGTTTGAACTGTTTAAGTGTGGAATTCTGGAACATTGGTTGAAAAATAACCCTTGATTTACAAGGGACATGACAAATTTCCAAAAGCAATGGCAGCAATGCTCTTCATTTGGCAGCAAGAGCTGGTTATGTTGATATTGTCAGAGCACTGCTGGATAGGGATCAACAGATGGCCCGGAAACAAGATAAAAAAGGACAGACAGCATTGCATATGGCTGCAAAAGGAGCAATGTTTCTGGAAGTGGCGAAAGAGCTTCTAACTGTGGATCCAGCCATAGTTATGCTCCCTGATAGGAATGGGAATACAGCTTTGCATGTTGCTACAAGGAAGAAGTGAGTGGAGGTAATACTTTTTAACACAAATTCTTATTATTTCCAGTAACTTTAATGTGTCTGTTTTGATGCTCGTAAGCTCTTTCCTAAAATTGGGTTAGAAAAATTGATCTCTTCTTCTCTTAAAAATGAAATCTTATCTAAAATTTTACTATTGTCAGTGGTGAAATATTTCCATGAAATCTTATTTCTAAGATCTAGACATCCATATCTATTTCGGTTTACAGAAGCCCCTAATTTTGTTTTTTAACATAAAGTTGTGGTATTCGATAGGCATTTCCAGTTTTTCAATAGACCTTCTTTAGAAGAATAATGCAGAAACTTGCATATTCTGTTTTAATGTGTGATAGTTGCAGCATACAGAATCCAAACAAAAAAGGATTGACTAATCATCCAATAGTGCTGTGAAAATACTTATAGAAAAGATTGTTGGGATTTGCCTGACTTTCTTGACCGAGACTTTGCAGATAGGCAGTGATTTATGCCTGAACTTTAGTGTGATTAATCCATGATTTCATTGCTGTTGGGGATTGCTGCTGGAAACATATATAAAGACAGATTTAAAATGCACATTTTGGGATAGGTCACATTCTGTCATGAAAAGTTGAGCTGTGAATGTGGGGCAGCATACTTCTCCCGTTATTGGAAATTGGAATAATAACTTGACTAACAAAAGACTGTAATTAAGTGAGACATTTCCAATAATTAAGAAAGATAGTCAATACATTTTGGCACTTGTTTGAGAAAAAACAAACTTCCTGCACAAAATTTCTTAGGAAATGATAAATGCAAAAGACAAATTTCTGTATAAAGATGCTTGAAGTATGCACAACAGAGCAAAAACCATAAATAATTTGAATGCAGGCATGCCTTTCATCTGAGAGTAACAAGCAATTAAGCTGCAATGCATAATCCAGCATGTCATTGATGAAATGCAGATTCACATCGAAATACACTGAAGTCTGGTGGGTTTGATAATTGATTGATGGTAGGCCAACAAGACAAACAACACAAAGCTAGAAACTGAGGAAACATACAAGGAGGTACATTTTGACATTATTCTAATGCCATAATTATGTTTTAAGAAGTACCCTTTGTTGACTAAGTGGCCATTTCTGGTGACTGCAAAGTCAGATTATCTAGGTAAACTACATTTGATAAGTTAGCTAAAATAGAATTTATAAGGAATCTTGTGAGGTATTATTAAGCCCACGTGTACCTTTATTTTTAATAGGAACTAACATAGTGGACTGTAAAGCCATGCACAAAACACCCCTGATTAGTTAACATACATCATCAACTTGGGGTAATTTCAGTGTCTGATGAACGAGGTCGTGTATATTGAATTGGACTACAGTCAATTACATAAATGAAAATTCTGTTACGTTTTCTTTTTCCTACTATTATTAGCTAGCATATGAAAAGTTTTGGGAGTTGCCCACTTATAATGTCAGTTGCTGTGGAAATTATTATGTTAAAATATACCAGCTACTTATAGTTCTCATGTTGCTCAATTAAATTAAAACAATATATTTAATTTTGACTATCCACCTGGGTTATGAGATTCATGGTGAAACTGAACTTGTGATCTACTAGGACATGCACCTTTTATTATCAACCAATTCAAGGTGGCTATTAATTGGATTCTTAAAAACATTTATTTGACACATCTCTAAGTGAACGACATACCAAACCCACAGAAAAGATTGTGGTTCAAATCAAGGTAGTCCTAAGATTTTCCTAAACATGACCCTAAATAAACATATACTGCGAACCTTCTAGATCTTTGGAGATTTAGGTTGAACTTTGCAAAATATATTATGCTAATATTCAAAATCTGTATGTACTTGCAGACATGGTTAGCAGAAACATGGAGAATGGGTATGTTTAATTTATGGCAGTTTCAAGAAAAAGAGACAATCATTAGGAACATATTTTATTCTGTACCTTTCTAAATGTGTACATTTTATTGGCAAATACTACTGGGTCCATGATGCAGCCCAGTGTTCCATATATAAGTTTTGTGCTCCATTTGCTTACATCATGGTGAAACATATTAGTACTGTATTTTACAAAAAACTTAGATGCCATCTCTTATTGTGTATGCAAATTGTGAAAGAACTGCTCTTGTTACGGGACATCAATGTGAATGCATTGAATAGGACGACAAAAGCAACCTTGGATCTTGCTGAAGATCTACAATCCTCAGGAGAAGCATGTGAGATCATGGATGCTTTGGTTAATGCAGGTGCAGTGTAGGCCAAGAATCTGAATCAACCTAGAGATGAGATAAAACAAACAGTTAGTGCTATAAAACATGATGTGCATTGTCAACTAAAGCAGACTCGGAGGACTAATAGAAAGGTCAATGCAATTGCAAAGGAGTTAAGGAAGCTCCACCGAGAAGGTATTAATAATGCAACCAATTCTCTGATTGTTGTTGCCTGTTCTGTTTGCTACTGTTGCATTTGCAGCTATTTTCACAGTTCCAGGAGGTTTTGTAGGAGACACCAACCACCAATCTTCACCAGGAACTCCTCTTCCTAGTAAAGATAATGGAACAGCCACTATGGCACATTATTTTACTTTTAAAATCTTTTTCATATTCGATGCAATTGAACTCATCACATCCATAGCAGTTGTGGTGGTACAGATAACCTTAGTACTATGGGAGACAAAAGCTCAAAGACAGGTGGTTTCTTTCATCATCAAGCTAAAGTAATTAGCTTCTGTATGCACATCTGTACCATTTCTTGCATCTGCATATATAATCGTTGGTCGTCAAGGGCAATGGATGGCAATCACATATTGGCAATAGGTGGTTTCATCATCGTGAATGTTTTGGGCACCATGACATTTTATGTAGTAAAATTTCGAAGAAGCAGGTCATCACAAAGGAGATTCCGAAGAAATTCTTTGAGTCATTTATCAACATCCTCCCCTTTAGAGTTTTCAGAACCGGAACTGGATAATAAGACATATCCAATTTGAATGTATTAACTTTGCATAACAAATATATATACATCCTTCAGTTATGCCACAGGCACCATGGTTTAGCCTAGTTATCTGAGAACAGCAGTGAGAGTTGTCTTAATGCAATGCACGTGTTATAACTTTGTGGTATAAAGTGTATGTCCATGTTATAAGGTTTGTGCAGAAAGGGCCATTAAGAGGAGGTTTTCTCTAACTTAATGTATGTTGTGTTCCTATGAAAGTTGATTTCAACGATCTTAAAGAAAGTATTCAGTAATGCTAATCGATTATTTCAAGTCACCTAAATTTACAATTTTCACGTGTATGAGGGTCTTTCAGAGGGTTTTCTTTTGAGTTTTGCAGTCCATTAATTTTACTATACACTAATGTTTCTTTCTTTACCTTGCAGTTCTTTTGGGTTTCCAAGCTGGTACTGCTATTGGCAATGTCTATAATAAGAATATCCAAAATTCCTACCTTGGGGTTAAGGTTTCTATGCATGTGGTTCTTTGCAATGAGTCATATATCAGTCTTTATTGCATCTTTGCAAGTTAATCACCGAAGGCCGGCATTGAGAATCTTGTGAAAACACCCAACCATGTGCTCGCCCACTATTCCCACCTACCCGGAGCAGTCTCTTCGACGCGAAATAGTTATTGCCATTACTTATATTACTTATAAGTTTTCAAAATATAATTATAAGTTTTCAAAATATAATATAAGTTTTCAATATATTTTAAAATATATATAAGTAATATAACTTAAAAAGTGTTTTAACTTTTAGGTTTATTTCTAGTTATGTTTCATTATATATATTTTGTGGATATATCATATATTACTTATATTTTTAAAAAAATCAAATTTATATAGATGAATTTAATGACAATTTTTTTCCCCTTGCTGAAGAATTTTATAGTTGCCCAACACGAACTCGAACCTTGTGACTTAGGTTTTTAGTGTAATAGAAGATATTTATTTGTCAGCTGTATTGAATAAGGTGCCCAGGGGTGGTTGGGTGCCCTTTGTAATTTCAGGATTCTTACAATATCAGGCAGGGACTGCAGCTGCATCGCAGCCCTTGTTGCTATTTTGTATATCCTTTTTATGCTTATTATTTAATATTAAAAAGAACATTCGAGAATGGTATATGTGAACAATGAAAAGTCTCTTGATTTGTAGAGATCTCTAATGCAATAATGATGGGAACACTAAAGAGGAAAAATAAATAAATAAATGAAGACAAATTATCCGAAGTCCATATAACACAGAACTAGGAGCATAGGAGATCACCCTCTTATGAGCGTTAGCTGATAGCAATTGCTGATTAAAGGTTGACTGTGACCCAGTAAACGTTTTCAAATGAGTCTATTTTTTCTAATGCTTAGAGAATTAAGTATCTGGACTATGAAAAGCCTATTCAACATTCATACCTATTGGAATAAAAATAGAGATGGGAGGAGGAGGTTGGTAAAAAAAAAACCTGTAGAGGAAAATAAATAAATAAACAGATTATCGAGGTCCAGATAACACCCAAGTTGTAGGAGCACAGGACAGCTCAGATGAGAAGAAAGGCGACTGCTGATTAGAAGCAACTGTTGACCCTGTTAACATGCATGGAACATCATTAAACGTGTCTATTAAACCCTCCAACGCCTTCACCACAATGGACATTGCTGGTCGCCTCGTAAAATTGTCCTGCACACACCACATTCCCACTTTCAACATTTTAACTGCCTCCTCTTTTACGCTGGTTTTCTCATCTTCAAGTCTCGGATATACCAAATCCATTAACCTCCCTTCCTCTGCCTTAACTTCTAACACTGAAAACAAGCTGTCCTCTGAAAGCTCTCTTCTTCGTTTTCCACTGACAATTTCTACCACCATAACGCCAAAGCTAAATATATCTGCCTTCTCTGTGATATGCATGCTCAACAACTCAGGTGCCATATACCCTGGTGTCCCTCTCATCATGGTTACCACTTCACTTTGCTCTCTGTTAATCAACTTCGCTAATCCGAAATCTGACACTTTCGCATTGAAATTTTGGTCCAGGAGAATGTTCTGAGGCTTGATGTCGAAATGTATTATACGTTCTTGACATTCTTCATGTAAATATGTTAATCCTCTTGCAATATCAAGGACTACTTTGGATATAGTCTTCCAGTCCAGCAAATGTTGATGGCTCTTGTTGGAAAATATCCATTTATCCAGGGATCCGTTTGGTAAATGTTCGTATACAAGCATTCGATGGGATTTTTGTGCACAGAAGCCTTTCAGTCTTACCAAATTAAGATGATCAATTTTCCCTAGCGTTTCCACTTCTGCCCGGAACTCTTTTCTTCCATGTCCTGGTCTGTCAAGGCGCTTCACTGCTATCTTTGAGCCGTCAGACAGGACACCCTCATAAACTGAACCGAATCCTCCGCTGCCCAACTTAATGCTAAAGCCATTTGTAGCGTCTTGTAATTCTTGGAATGAGTACCGCAACGGTAAGCCTGCCGGCCAATCTACACAATCATCCTCACCCTCATCTTCATCCTTTTCTATCTCCTGTCCGCTTTTTTGACACTTGTTTATCCATGCCCACGATAAGATAAACAGAGCTAACACTCCACCGACGGAAGCACAAATGATGACGACAACCAAGGACTTGATCCGCTTGGACCTTGACTGGATTTTAATATAAGCAGTGGCATTGTAAAACTTATTGGTTGGACTGTTCATTTTCATAGAATAGATACTGGACTCTAGATAACAAGAACCACTTGAAAAATTGGCCTCGTACCTGAAAAAAGCAGCTTTGCAAGAGCAATTTTCGAGGCAAACTTTTTGACAGGTATCTCTCGACACCAACCCTGGCATGGAAGCATTTTCATAAACAAAAGTAAAAAAGGAAACGTGCTCCAGTTCCAAAAAGTGGTGACCTTGGCGCCTACTTTTCTCTGAGCACACCAGAGGAATGCGCGGAACACATCCGAAATTGGGTTCTGTGACATCAATCGGTTTAAAAGCATTCCCATCTCTTGGACAGCTGCACTGACCATTTGTGCAAACACCATAGTCTCCGCATGGCCTTGGATAATCGCACTCAGCCACTGAATCCATAAAGGATGGCAAATAGTCAGGGGAAGATCTTCCTGTTGTTTTTAGGACCGAGCAGGTCCTCAAATGTCCGTCTGAATCTACTTTAAAGTAAAGGCAGCTTTTGGGTATGGATAAATTTATTAATGGCGATTGTTGTCCTTGAGAATATATATAGATGGACTGATTGTCGAACTGGATATAAGATAACTCCACACCTGCAGGTGGCGTGGGATATCTAAAATACATTTGAGCGGGTGCAGAAGCTGTAAACATAGCAAAGCTATCGTGAAGCAAAGTACAATAGAAACGACCTTGGCTTGTATTCTTTGGAGAAATGTTTGCAATAATCTTTTGCCCCACCACAAACTTCTGACCTAGAAGCAGGGTATCAGTTGGATAATCAAAAGACTGCCACATGATTCTACCGGCGGTGTTATAGAGAACGAGGTTCCCAGATTCTTGTATCTCCATCCGTTGAAAAGCTTGGGTGGATGTATTTGTAGACCAGACGAGAGTGCCATCTGCATCCCTTAACACAAGTTCTCCTTTGGAGGTGAGTGTTAGGGTTGCATTTTCTTGCACCATCTGCTCTCTGTTTGAACTCCACACCATTTGCATATCAAACAGGCTACTGTCAGTGTATACAACAAAGAAAGTTGCAAATAAGTAGGCTGTATCACAAGGACTACCATAGCAGAAGAATCCACACCCAAATTGCAGATTCATGTCATTGTATGAGATATTGCTGCTCAGAAGAATCGGCCTGACGAGTGCATCTTCGTAAATTGACGGTGTCAAGAAATGTAGAGACTGAATATTGTTGTTCCAAGTTCTGCCTCCGTATGCAGTTCCGGAAGTAAGAGCAAGGCTCTCTGCAAATAGTGAGCATGATATAAGGAAGTGCCTCAGAAGTAAGGAGATTAGAGGAGGAGAGGACGAAAAATAGTCCGATGTTACCATTTTTCAAAACAGCAGTTATGTTCAAGAGACAGCGCGCAGGAAATAACATATTCGAACGAGAGACAATTGGAAATTAGAGTTTTCATGGCAATGAATAGGGAAGGCAGGGGTTAGGGTTAACCATAACGGAAAGTTCAAAATCAAATTACTTGTCACCTTTTAAAAAAAACCAGACCGATATTGAAGTCAAAGTCTGTCCGACTACCATAGACTAACAAAGCAATAAAAACAAAATAATACCGGAAATCTATGGGTTTGCAATCGTTTAGAATACGAAATCTCGAAGACCATCATGGTCTCCAATCAAACAAAATTGCTTTGACTTTACTAAATAAATTCAAGTGCATTTCGGATTTTAAATTTAGTTTTTGCTTTGGCTTAGACTTACCCTATTCCACGTAGAATTACGCCGTGCAATAGCCGAAGCATATGTAAGAGGAAGAAAACAAACATTTATGTTCAGTTGCAATATTTAAATTTGTATATTGTTAGGTCTTGTGAATCTTGAGTCTTATAACGAAAACACATGCTTTATTTAGATTAGTTAAATAAATTAATAAAAAAGTAACTATATTAGATAATAAAGTTAGGATTTGATGATTGAATTGAATTGTATGTGATAATTAAATAAGAGGAAAGAGTGTTTAGTTTTATGACCAATGATATAGCTATTGTCATGACATTGTTTAACACAGTTTGATGAATGTTTAAGAGTCTACCTTATTACAAAAAAACCTTACCTATTAATTTAGGGATTTGTAGGATCAATCTCTATTGTCATGAACCTAATACATCACATGGGATTAAAGGCACATGAGAATGGTCTAATAGAATGCGGCCTCGAAATGCTAGTTACCTTCACCTTCTCGATCTCTAAATTTGTCAAGGTGGTGTATAGAGACATTGTTGAGGAGCTTGTCAACTTGATATGCGAAATAATTCTCCTAGGTCAAACCCCTTGGTGGACTAAATTAATAGTGATGCAAAAGATCAAACACAACATTCGTAGACATGCAAATGGTCTATATGATGATGATGTAGATTCAATTGCTTTGATGCTTTTGAATTCAAAAGTAAATGCTCTAATAATGCTTTCATTCCATAATGACCATCCTCTATGAAATTAAATGCACATTGAATGTCTTTGAATACCATGGCATAACAATATGTTGCATGATATGTTTATAGTTGACTTATAATGGCTAGTGAAAGGGGCAAGAATGTTTGAATTATTGTCATGCCCCATTGTCAATCACCTACTTTAGAATGTTTAAATTGGTTAAATAAATTGTTTAGAGAGAATAAAATTCATATTTTTTAATGTTGAGCAATTTTATTTTTTAAAAAATGAATATTCTAGAATCTTTTATTGGAATAACTACCATTGTACTAGTTTGAGGTGGATGCAGGATAGTGTTTTATCTCCGACAGGTTGAAGGAGAGTATCATCGAATAAAGGATAATAGATGGCGATAGTGAGACAGATGAACAAAATGAGAGAACATCGCACACACATTACATGAGTTTGTTGTATGATTGAATGAGGTCGCATGTAGGAAATTCATCTTGTTTGTCATCATGTTAGTTGTTGTTATGTCATTTGTTGTTGAGTTGATTGTCATCACATTGGTATGTGTACGCTTTGCTATTTTTGTGTACTTACAATTTGTGACAGATGGCTATTGTCATTTGTGGTAGTTTATTATATTATTATTTATTATGGGGAATCAACTACTATTATTCGTATAATAATATCATATTTGCATTCCTTTTTATGTTAAAAATATTTATAGCTATATTATCATGTTCTTGTCAATACGATTATTATTATGACTACTATTAGATTTTGTTTTTGTCTAATCCCTTGTTATTATGCAAAATAATAACTCTTAATAATGTCTTTTTGAGAAGAAGAGTGGAGTTAATGGGAATTTAAGTACTCTAAGACTCCAATGGTAATGGAGGTTGAGAGAATGGATAAGGTTAATAAATAAGAGTATAGTTAGTTAATGTAGGGAGAACATGGGCCATGAAGGAACATGCATGATGTGGAGAAATTTAATTGTTTTAGGTCGCATTGAAACTAGACTTTTTCTTAGTCATTCTTGGAGTGGAGGCTAAAAGATAGCTAACATCATTCAGTAAAGTGGAAGTGAAATGAGGTGTAGGAGGAGGCAGTTGCAACTGAAAACCCTTGAGAGAACTCATCTGTTAGGGATGCGGCCACAGGTGTGGAGGGGTTTGTTCATTCATTGCCCCAAAATATGCAAAACACCATTCAACAAACCCATATGGCAGAGGTCGTGGGTAGAAGGAAGTTGTGGAGGCAGAGTAGATGTTATGCAAGGATATTGATCTTCTTAGAAAACTTGTAATATGCAATCACTGAGAGAATATGAGGGAAGTCTAGAATCATTAATATTGGGGTTATTGTCTCATGGAGTCTTTGCCTC
The DNA here is from genome assembly GCA_027924645.1 of Cunninghamia lanceolata. Taxonomy (NCBI): domain Eukaryota; kingdom Viridiplantae; phylum Streptophyta; class Pinopsida; order Cupressales; family Cupressaceae; genus Cunninghamia; species Cunninghamia lanceolata. The sequence goes on from BSBN01001332.1 coordinate 7,900,194, forward strand.
TGGCAGCTGTGCAAGAGTTCTCAAAAACACTTTGTCAACAAATACATTTTGTGAATATTACTGCAACTACTACGTTACTTGGGCAATGTAATTGAGGTGTGAAGAAGGCAGAGAGATGAAGGAATGCTTTACACAGGTATGTGGTTCACCGTGTTCATAAATTCATATTTATATTGTAAAATTTGCATGAGGCTTTGATATTCTTAGAAAAAAAACTTATTTATAGGAATTATAAACCGAGTTTTATTTTTATTTTTCACATATATAAATCTCTAACCTTGACTAATTAAAGAATCAAATCCATCTTAAGTTCACCTTGTGTTGAATATAGTATCTAATTTAGGAATTATAATAGGACTACTCTTTTTCATATTACTTGAGGTCAATTACATGGCCGATATTCAATAGTTTGGCCTCTTGTTAGAATCAAGTTATACGTTTTTGGCCATTTGGCATATAAGTCAGCTACCGCCGTTGCATTTGTAACATCTGGTGAAATTCGTCTATCCTTCTAAGATGTCTTTACCTATCTTCTAGGCTAGAAGGTCATGGCCAAGTTGAGGAGTTTGGCTTTATGCCAACAATTCGTCAGAAAACTTTTAAAACCCTCCATCAAATCCATTTTGTGCATACGCCTGCAAACGCTGCTCTTTTTTTTGGTAGAATCAATGAGGCACTTTGCCAAGTAAACATGTTTTCCTAAGCCTCCATTTTTTAAACTTTTGTCTTTCTATGCACATCTTTGAGACCGTGGTAGGGGGAGCATAACCTGGCTTCACATTTGCGGATTGTATTTGTTTGAAAGGTACTAAGCCGCTCAACAGATCCATTTGGTGCATATATTTTAACCATTGTGGCCCTAACATACGTTTAGTGTTGTAGTGTTTGAATGTTCTTTTGAAATGGGCTAATGATCTTTGTAATTGCCTCTATTAATTTTCAAATGCAAATCCATGATTTTGTCCCTGGAAAACTAACCCTGTTATTAAGTTAGAAACCCAACTCAGGGTCGATTATTCTTAGTGTCCATGTGAAGTCGAATGCATACCACTCTTGTGACTATCTATGTTGGAGGGTCGTCTAGGCTGTTGATAGTCATTAAGCCAACTTGGTAGAACACAGAAAGATTGGACTATGATTGGTAGCATTGTTGTGACCCATGGATGGGATTATTAATAAATCTGGCTCTTGTCATTCTTGGTAGAGGGTTAAAAGAACTCCTTGAAAGGAGAAAATTGTCAATTGCATAAATTCTCCTTTGACTATGGTAAAGTAGAGTGGGTCAGCATAGTTTTATTGTTTCACCCATTTTTATTCCATTATACTGTAAGTTTATAAACAAATAATGAGAACCACTATTTTTAGCATACAATCTCATAAATGTTATATCAATAGTGGGTGTCAATGTGTTGTTAATATAAATATATTATTGATGTGTTAATGCTATTATGTGAATATAAATCTTTAGTTATGAATTTGAATTATTCTTATATTATTGTATTCCAATTCAAGGGTGTAATAGGAAACAATAACTATTTATTATATTATGTATAAATAGAACTTACTCCGAAGTAAAGGAATACCATATGATCTTGAAATAAAGATCAACTCAGGTATGCTTGGCTTGTTGATCTAACCAACTCAACACAAGGGAAACTTAAGAATTTATAGAACTAGGGATAGCCCATTTACTTGACCATTTTATGTATGAAAGATAAGTGAGATCTTCTCAAGATAGTGTATGATGGGAGACTAGACCTTGATAGTACATGTATATGCTAATTTGGGCTTATGATTATCTGTCTAATATAGCAAAAAGTTGTTTAGACAATTCAACAAGTTTGATAGCATTATTTTTAAAAGCATATTGTAATATCCTAAACAAATCCTAGTGTAAATAGGATGATGATGTCATACTAGGTAGAATTTGATTGTATGACTCTTGAGATGATGGTTGCTTTTCCAAGTCCAAGATGGTGGAAAATTACTTACCCTATAATGGGATTTAGAGTGTAACAAATTGGTTAGACAGTTTAACCTGATTGTGTATTAAGTTCCCGAGAGAGGAGATGAGGTATTAGTATTGATATTTTGATTCTCTTGAAAATGATACTCACAAGTAAGGTATGCCAGAAGTTAGATATTTGACAGTTAGTTTATGTGATGTTCTATATTAGGTATTATTGATAATGTTTATATAGAAAGACTAGTAAACCAACTCAAGGGACAAAATATAAATCTAGGTTTGGATGTTTGATAATGATAAGACCAACTCAGAGGTAGGGTATGCCTTGAGTTTGGTGATATTATGTTTCTAATCTTGTGTTCCATTTGTGTTTTCATTATTATTGCACAGTCTTGTGGGTGAGTCAAGCAAGAGAGTAGTGTTGTGAATGGATGACCTGCACTTATGTGAAAAATATTTGAATGCTTTGGCCAAAGTGATGTTATAGTTATAAACATCACTAGTTCACTATACCACAGAGTCCATGTTAGTGAGATATCATGTTAACTAGAGGGGATCTAGAGGTTCATGATAGGATGCATGCAATAGGTGTGTACATCTTTATTTTCACTTGGTTCTCAAATTGGTTCTACTACAAAATCACTATCTACCACCCTTATCTAAGGGTCAAGCCACTTCTAACATGAATGTGTGTGGCAGACCACTAGTTTGTGGTTGGAGGTAAAGCACTCAGATGATGCTTTCTCCTATAGATGAAAACCACATTGCTTACACTTCTATTATAAGAATATGACTAATGGTCAATTTTATTGTAATAAATGTTTACTTTTATATAATTGATGTACATTGGTGGACTAGAAGGATAGTAGTCATAATCCAATTTTGTAGCCTATTATTTTATTTGTAAGCATGTAGCATGATGATCTTTGTAATGATGTAATGTTAAAAACACTATTATGAAATGTAAAATCTTCTTGTTTATCTAAAAAATTTAAAATTATATTATTTTGGGAATAATTGCAAGTATGTTACTTGTTTAAATTGTGTTGGTTGAAATACTCATTACAATAAGAATTGGAGGCTTAGAGATTCGAGGATCATTCCTGTTCTCCTCAAGATTGACTAGGATCAATCTTGTGTAATACAAAAGTGGACTATAGGGATAAGGTGGTGATCTTGAGGAAGGGGGTGAATGTTTAGATTATATTTTACTACTTCAAATGTTTTAAATATAGATATATTTTAAATATTGAAAGATATCAATAGTTAGGTATCTATTAAATAATATAAGAATATAATATTTAAGATAAGGGTTGCAAAGTTAATATATTTTGATGTTTTATAAGTATAATGGTGAAAATTGCGTGCCCATACAAATTCTCATTTAGTTTTGGATCCACTTTAAGAGGACAACTTAAAATAATTACATATTAATAAATGGTACAATCTTTTGTGATGTTGGGCTCATTCCCTAATCTTCCAACTATCCCCATTCACACACATTCTCACACATTTGACCTTACCCCATCCATTCCTATAATTTTCCCATACACATTACATCCCCCATGTAACAAAATTTTGGAATAAAAAATAACAAAGATAAATGCACTTAGTTAATCCTAATGGCCCAAAGATAGTTGTCATCTATTTTGATTGCAACTTTTGAACTATAACTCAAAATTACAACTTTTATATATGTTGAATGTACAATGACAAAGTCTACACTAGGTTGCTCTTTTAAATTGGTGAATTGCTCCCATGCATGCAAAATCATCCACACCCATGTAACAGACCTTAAATTTTTTAAAATTCAAATTCAAGTGTTAGCTAACTCTTACCCATTCTTTTCCCACCTAGAGTTGACTAAGCACATGTTTGTGTGATTTATTGTTATGACCTTTTATTTAAAGATATTTAATTAAAATTACTTAATCAAGCAATAATTTAGATATCACTGACAATTATGAAAGGAGTTTGTGAGGAGTACTTCAATTGGAGCACCTAACAATAATCTAATTTTGCATCTCAACATCCTAAAGCATTTGTATTTTGGATTCTTTTTATCCATGATCATATTGTAACATCCCAATCTGAATGTAATAAATAACATTTGAAAAAATAATCGCAAATAATCGACAAATTCACATATTCATTTTTTTCTTATCAAAAGAAGTTAAGCAAGTACATTTATGATTACATAATGATTGTCCACTATAATATATGAAGGTCTCATTACTTGCTACTTACAACTTTATAACAATTACATGTATAAATGAAGTAATGTCTTATGTATCACAAGTCTTCAGCAATTCAACTCTAGGAGGGAGAGCATCACTTGGCCACTTTTCCTCCAAGCACAAATTGGCGGTCCCCTGCTCACCTTCCTATTGGAAGTGCCCCTACCCTTTGTGAGGGTATAGATATTAAGAATCAACAAGATTCAATGTGCCATCCAAGAACTAGTGTGGTGCCCTAGAAATAACAATTGGTTATACAACTTCTAGTCTACCTTTAGCTATGTACAACCAATCTGACTGTTCATGCAAACAAGGACGTGGTGAACTGACAAAGCAAGCAATGATTTTGCATTACTTTGGCCAAAGTTTCAAAATAAATGAGTCGACTATTCACACACCTCTTTCTTGACTTAGAGACAAACATTCTTCTATTCTTAGTAGTTATACACAAATTAATGATAAATTAATGGTTATTGTAACTCTATTTAACTGTCTAATAGACATAACCAATATTCTTTCTACTAAAGGTCAACTAGATAGTTATAGGATATAAACTTGATTGACTTAAAATCATCCATTGAGCCCCTCGTTGCGTCCTCACAATCTCGAGTCTTTGACAACTATCAATTACTCAATGTTTAGTCAACCCTAGTTTCATGCTTAGAAATTAGTCAAGATGTTTTGATATATGATAATCTTTATGTCATATAGTGTTAGTTTAGACTCCCTTGAGTATTCGTAACTTCTCCCCGAAGTTAGGATACACAATTACATAGATTGTACATAATATGTTAACCTCATGAACTATAAGGATCTATAATGCAAGTTTAATCATATATTTTAAACATAGCAACCAAGGTCTTATTGTCTTTTCAACCAAAAAGCAAACTACCTTTTTTTTGAAGTTTATGCCAATCTAAGAACTTGAATGGTCTTACAAAACATATTTCAACTAAAAATATTATGTGTATATAGCTTGAAGTTTACTCTAAACCAGAGTTCTTATTTCAAAAGTAGATTTTACTAGGTAACAAGGATTCTCAAGGCATATTTATGAGTATATATATCTACCTATATAATATATCTATATGCTCATAAATAGGTCCTTTGTTTTTTTGTTTACACAGGACTTCTCATCTGTCCAATCAATTTATGACAACATTGTATAGCTTATTTTGCATTCCTATAGTTATACATAGATGAGGATATTATCTATCTGCTATATCTCAACCAAGGTAAGGTATCTGTGTATATGTCTATCAGCTTAGATCTTAGCCAAGTTAGAGGTAATTGTTTGTATCTAATGGTCATATCATTGCCAATACAAGGATAAGTATTTTTTAATATTTAATGGTCCTATCATTGTCGATACAAAAGACAAGTGTTTATATCTATTGACCACATTACAGTCATTTCCGAGATAATATCTATATAACTATCAACCATTACATAGCCACATATCAATCTTCTTGCAGTCACCTGAAGGTACACACACACACACACACACCTATTGGCCTTTCCTTAGCTAATACAATACTATGTTTATCATTACAATGAGTATATTATAACTAATACATTAATACCTATACAATTTGATGAATGTATAAATAAAATGATGCATTTATCAGTTTGATGCCACAACTAGTTTATTGATGCATTGAACAAATCACATTGCATATAGCTAGTTCTGATATTTATATCACAACTGAGTAATGCATATAGCAATTCAAAGCTTGTGCAACCTATATAATAATAATGTTTGATTATGAAGTCCAAAAGTCATATTGTTTCTCCCACCAAAACACTTACCTCTTGGTCTTCTTTATCCATTGTGGATATTGCTTTATTAAAGATATGTATTGCTGCTGTTATGCATAGTATTATAACTTCATACAGAGATAATAAAATTATTCCCCTGCTCCTGTGGATGTATGACGAACCATGTAAATTGATTATCTCATGTGTCTAATTATTAATTTCTACTCTATTACTCTTTTTGCTTTCACTGTTCCATTTTTTTAACAATTGGTATCAAAGCTCAGTTAAGGAGAACTTTGGTTGAGGAATTTGTGACAATTTTTTGAAGAGATGGAAGAAGCAGACAAGTGGAGAATAGAGAAATTTTCTAGGCAGAACTTTGGGCTATGGAAGCTTCAAATTCGTACCTTGCTGATTCAAAAAGACCTAACCATCATACTGAAAGGAATGATAGCAAAACTGGAGAAGATGACATATGAAAAATGGGATGTGATGGATCAAAAATTAGCTGCTACAATTATCCTTTTGCTGTCCAGTAATGTCCTATTTAATGTTGCCTCAGAAACATTAGCAAAACAAATTTGGGACAAGCTTTGTGACATGTATGAGACAACATCAGCAACCAATAGGGTCTTCTTATTGAAGAAGTTATTCAATCTAAAGATGAAAGAAGGAAAAGGTTTTACAAATCATTTCAACAAATTGAACACCGTGATCAGCCAACTAGTTTCCGTAGAAATCAACTTTGATGATGAAATGAGAGCTATGTTGCTCTTGTGTTCTCTTCCCGATAGCTAGGATAGTGTGGTGATGACTATCAGCAATTTGGCATCTGGGAGAAGAGGATCCGAAGATAAGGAAAAGAAAAAGGAAGTAATGTTAAGATTTGACGATGTCACTGCCACACTTCTCAATGAAGACATGAGAAAAAGACAAAATAAAACATCCAGAGAAGCCTTGGTCTTAGGCAATAGAGGAAGAACCCAAGATCAAGGAAAATGCAATAGGAAAATATCTAACTCTACTAAGAGATCAAAGTCAAGAGGATGGAAATAAGGTTGCTAGTTTTGTGGAAAAGATGGGCATGTCAAGAAGGATTGTTGGTGTTACAAGAAAGCTGAAAAATAGCTGAAAGAAAATGAGGTGAACATGACATATGAAGATGATGGAGGAGCTCTAGTCTTGACAACAAGTGAAACTATAGCCGACTCATGGATATTAGACTCTAGTGCCTCCTTTCATACAACCTCAAATTGGGATGCCTTCAAAAACTATTAAGAAGGAAAATTTGGTAAATTTTATCTCGATGACAATGAGCCATGTGAGATAGTTGGCAAAGGGGACATCATGTTACATCTAAAGAATGGAAACAACTAGCTATTGAATGATGTACGACATATTCCTAAGCTAAAGAGGAACTTGATTTCCATGGTACAACTTGATGCTCAAGGGTGTAGCATGACCTTCTCTTCTAATATTTGGAAAGTGACCAAAGGAGCCTTAGTTGTTGCAAAAGGTAGTAAATCAGGATCACTTTATGTGCTAGAGTCTCACGCTGAAGTGGAAGCTACAATGGCCATAGTGGACAGTGGGACAAAACTTTGGCATAAGAGACTTGGCCATATGAGAAAGAAGGGAATGTAAATTTTGCTCAAAAGAGGTCAACTTTCTGGTTTACAATTAGTAGATTTAGAGCTATGTGAGCATTGCCTTTATGGGAAACAAAGATGGGCCAGCTTCTCCAAAACTGGACACGACAAGAAGTCAAGACCCTTGGAACTTGTGCATTCAGATGTGTTCTATCCCATAGAGGTAAACTCCATTGGAGGAGAAAACTATTTTGTAACCTTTTTAGATGATTGCACCCATAAAGTTTGGGTCTATATGCTCAATAGAAAATAAAAAATGTTTACAAAATTCAAAATCTTAAAGGCTTTTGTTGAAAATCAAATCGGGAGCAAAATTAAATGTCTAAAACCTGGCAATGGGAGGAGTTTTGCTCTTTGGATTTTGATACTTATTGTCCAGATAATGGCATCCAATGCATCAAGTTTATACTATTTACAACTCAAGAAAATGGTGCAGCCAGAAGTCTAAATCGTACAATTCTAGGGAGGGCACGTAGCATGCTCTCTAATGTTGGTTTGAGTAAAGAGTTTTGGGCTAAGGCAATTAACACAACAGTCTATTTGATCAACATAAGTCCTTCTACTAAGCTAGATTTTGACATTCTGGAAGAAGAGTGGTTTGAAAGGAAGATCTCCTACAATCACCTTCAAGTCTTTGGCTATGAGGCATTCACTCACATTCCTAAGGAGAAGTGAACAAAATTGGATTTCAAATCCAAATGATGTATCTTCGTCAGTTATGGGGAAGAGCAATACGGATTCAGGTTGTGGGATCTTATTGCAAAGCAAATCATTCGTAGCCATGATGTGGTCTTTAACGAAAAAGTGTTCTAAGCCATGCAAGCACAAAAAACACAAGTAAAGGAGTATATATCAGTTGATGATATTGGGAGTGATATGTAGTTTTCACATCCAAATGTGGCATCACATCGCTCGATGGAAATTCAAATTCAACATTGGCACCTACTCAGTCATTTAGCCTGAACAAAGATGCACAGGGAAATGCAAGTTCAAATTTGAATAGGCCAAGTGTGGTGCTATAGATAACTACAAGTCTACTAGGAAGCTTAGCACAAGGTATTACTCTGCCACCACTTAACTTTGGTTCACATTCTGGAAATGTTGACATGAGTGAGTGCTCAAGCTCATATCTACCACCCATTACTTATTCAGCTAATCCCACGTGGCCAGAGGATGAAATATGCTCAAATATGTTTCAGCCTTCTGGTAAGAGAGTGTCTTGTTATAAATTTGATGCACATAATTCAAATGCCACTCAAGACCTTTTTAATCTGCCCTCACAACATGATACATAGCTCTCTGACATGCAGCCTCCTAACAATTCAAGGGAAATTTCACTAGCGCCTTTGAACACTTTTAATTCCATGCAGCCTATTGAAAGTCCTACACAGCCTAGAAACGGTGATTCAGATCTTAATAGTGGTGTAAGATGCACACAAAATATAGTGGGAAATATCCCCATGCGGGCTCAAGAGGCAAAGACTTTGGGACAATGTCCTCATAGTCAAGCTTTGTTGTCATTACCATACCACATGCCTCCTTGGTCATATGGTCAACACTCTAATCACCTGCCTGGCTTCTCTTACCCGCAGCCTCAGGAAGAAGGTAGATAGTTTCAAAAGAATGTGGAAGACATTTCTATGTAGCCTTTCAATATGCAATCACTGCCAGCTGAACATTTGGTTCAACATTTAAATTTTCCCATGTAGTTAGTAAGACAATCACCAAAATGAAGGGGGGAGAATTTAAACACTAAAGAATTACATGGCAGTGCTAATAAAAAATAGAGGAATGATGAAATCGAACAGGGCATTGCACATGAACAGGGTAGTCTACAACCACAAATTCCTCCATTAAGGAGGTCTATTAGGGAGAGGAAACCTCCATCCAAGTTGGATGATTATCAATTGCTCTTTTGTAATCAATTAGAGCCAACTACATTCCGAGAAGCCTACAATTCTAAGGACAGTGAAAAGTGGATGGTTGCAATGAAAGACGAAATGGAGTCCCTCGTGTCTAATCACAATTGGTACTTGGTAAATCTTCCACCTGATCGCAAAGCATTGAAGAATCAGTGGGTCTATAGACTGAAAGAGGAAGAATAAGGCATAAAAGGCTATAGGGCCAGACTTGTAGTGAAAGGGTATGATCAACAAAAAGAAGTAGACTTCAATGCGATTCTTTACCAGTTGTAAAGATGAACACAATTTGAGCCGTCTTGGGCTTGGTAGTAGTTTATGACCTTGATCTTGAGCAACTCAATGCCAAAACTGCATTTCTCCACGGTGACATAGAAGAAGAATTGTACATGCATCAACTCAAAGGTTTTTTCAAGCAAGGGCATGATTATCTGTATTGCAGATTAAGGAGGAGCTTGTATGGGCTAAAACAAGCCCCAAGGCAGTGGTACATCAAGTTTGATAACTTCATGATGGAGAATCAATTTATACATTGTGAATCTAATCCATGTCTATATTACAAGGTATTGGCAAATGGTGAATTTGTTTTATTGCTGCTCTATGTTGACGACTTGCTTATAACTAGCACCAACATGAGAGCTATTGGTGATTTGAAGAAACTCTTGGGTAACAAATTTGCAATGAAGGACCTTGGGGCAGCAAAGAAGATTCTTGTCATGACCATTATCCGGGATAGAAAGAAGAAATAAATCAAATTATCTCAGCAAAAGTATATTGAAAAAGTTTTGGATAGATTCAATATGAGAGGTGCTAAGCTGGTTACCACCCCACTTGCCGATCATTTTCACTTATCTTCCGCATTGTACCCCAGGACAGAAGAAGATTGAGACTACATGAAGAAAATTCCATACTCATCAGCTGTTGGAAGTCTTATGTATGCAATGGTGTGTACCCATCCTAATATTACACATGCAGTGGAAGTTGTGAGCCGGTTCATGAGTAATCTTGGTAAAACTCATTGGGAAGCTGTGAAGTGGATATTGAGGTATCTAAAACACACTTTTGATTATGCCTTATGCTTTGGTGGGAATGTTGCATAGCTACAAGGCTTCATTGACTCTGATATGGCGGGTGACTTGAATAAAATAATGTCTACATCAGGCTATGTTTTCACTTTTGTCGGGGCAGCTATCAACCGGGTCTCAAGATTGCAACAAGTAGTTTCTCTTTCCATCACTGAGGCTAAGTACATTGCCCTCACTAAAGGTGTGAAATAAATGGTTTGGTTGTAGCATTTGTTAACTGAGTTGGGATCTCAACAACAAGTTTTTACTCTCTTTTGTGACAACAACAACACTATCCATTTGGCCAAGAATGCGGTATTTCATAATAGAACCAAACACATTGAGCTGAGGTATCACTTCATCCATAGAATGATTGAAGAAGGGAAGTTGCAAGTTGAAAAGATCGACACAAAGATCAATCCAGCTGATGCTTTGGCCAAGGTTGTACCTTGAGAGAAGTTCAAATTTTGCCAGGCTTCTCTCGGCATTGTCAAAATGTGACATTGAGACTAGAGTAGGGGAGTGAATAGAAATCATTGGACTTCAAGTGAGATATTGTTGGATTATGAAGTCCAAAAGTCATTGTTTCTCCCACCAAAACACTTGCCTCTTGGTCTTCCTTATCCATTGTTGATATTGCTTTATTAAAGAAATGTATTGTTGTTGTTATGCATAGCATTGTAACTGCATATAGAGATAATAAAATTATTCCCTTGCTCCTGTGGATGTAGCCAATTTATGGTGAACCATGTAAATTGATTATCTCATGTGTCTAATTATTATTTTATGTTCTATTGCTCTTTTTGCTTTCATTGATCCATTGTTTTAACAAATAGTGCATATTCCCATTCGAATGTAGGTAACACAACCCATACATGACACCTTTTTCATAGTAGAAGAATGTAATGCTACCATTATAATGGTATTTGTAGTAGGCCAATACCTATAACACAAGAAACACAAAGATACCTAAAACTAATCAATGCTTCAACAAGATAACGATGCCTATACAATTCAATGTTGCACCATGTAATGCATATAGCTATAAATGAAATAATTTATTTGAAGCATAAACAGATTAAAGCATATAGATTATTCAATTCTTGTATACAGTTCAATAGATATAGCTTATTCGATGTTAATATATAGATTTTGAATGTATTTCCATAATGAAGCCTATACAGTTCTTTGAATGAACTTTTAGCATTACTATGATGTAAAATTGTTCAAATAAGCCACACACACATACATTCATACCTCTAATAATGCAAAATGAATTGAATAATCCTCCTCACTACTTGGTTTGTATCATTCTCCATCCATCCAAGAATGAGTGGGGTTTCACTTAAAATAAACTTCCTTCTCTCAACTACCCGCGACCTGTTCTTGACATGTCTAAAATTGGGCATAATGGAGCTTGCCACCCCTCCTCCACTCTTCCTAGAATCTAGGGAGGCACAGTAGAGGTTTATCAATTAAAACCTTTAAAATCTCCTCAACAAAATGAACGAAGAATTTCAATTATCTTAGTTTTTACTATGCTCTTAACTAAATGCAATGGTTCTCACAAAACAAAAGGCGTTGATATGTATTTTGAATGCTACAATATGCATCCAATGGGTAAACTATCAACGATAGTATCCTTTAAAACCGACTTACACAAATTAGATCTCATAATCATGAATAGACCTGATAGGTCGGCTACTCAAGTTGACGCAATAAATAGATGTGTGAGCAATCTTCTTGAATACCGACGTGGAAAATAAAATTGTCAATGCGATGGGTGACAACCTCATGCAAGCAAAAGATGATCACATCATTAAAGTATCATTAATGTGACGAAAATACATAAAGACCAAGAAGCACACCAAAATCAACATAACCTCCAAGTGAGTGTGAGTTCCCTGATGCCACGTCGATCGCTTATCTCTTGCGATCTATTTCCCTCTTCCTAGTGATGCTCTCCCTCCTCGTCTGAGAGGAGAAAAAAATGTTCTTACATTCACCTCATTTGTACATGACAAGTAGTTAGTCCATCTCATAAATTAATTAAATGCAATAATAATATCTCATATAACATTCCATTGCATATTCAATAATGTAAAATAAACTCATTTTCTAAGCTAGCATAACTTCACATCAACATATCTATTTCTCTTTCTAACTAACAGTTTCTAAAATAAAATGATGAAATAAATTCCCTTAGAAGAAGGGTGTAACATGTATGGTTGGTCCTATCAAGGGGGTCCCTAAGGAGAATATAAACCTTGTAATCCAATGATATCCCTTAGATTCTTATAAGCACCACCAATCATTAACATTCAAAGAGGAGAAGACTTTGAGATGGACTATTGATCAAAGGTGTGTATTTATTAGGAATGAAACCCACTAGTTATAGGATGGATACATGGATGAGAAATGATCTATAGATGTAGATTCAACCTATGTAGAAGACAGAATTTGTGAGAGTTCCAATAAATTCTTGATAGATTAGAATATTTTTCAATGCAAAGATATATCAATTTCAATCTCACATCATATTTATCTTCAATCTTCATTTCTAGAGATAAGCTCCTTAACTCTTTTTACATTTAATTTCTTAGCTTTGTATTTAATTCACTAATTATCACTTGCAAGACTTAATTAATTAATCTAAGTTAACTTATGATTATATATGTATATGTATATGGATATTTATATGTGTGTGTATATATATATATGTATATGTATGTATATATGTATATGTTGCAAGTATGGGCCTAACCGATGTTGTCATTGATGTCAACATACTCATGTTACATTAATGAGAAGGATTAGATGAGCTATGTGCTGAGGATATTGAGAAAATTAGTCTCAATCAGGAACAATGAAGAACAGTGATGACAAGTAGGTAAAAGTCCTCAATAGGTTGAGGATCAGAGGATGTGGTTTAAAGGATTTGTAGATATAAGTCTTGAGATGCTCCAGTCAAGTTTTTAGAGGTCCACATGAAGATCTGAAGAAGTTATGGTCGCTCAAGTAGAACCGGTTCTGGCAGGTGTTCAGAGGTGACAGAGTGCCACAGATAGGTCTGGTGAGATCCAGAATTTCATTATCCCATTCTGCGGATTTGAGGGAGTGTTGAGGATGTTCCTGTGAAGTATCAACTAGATTGGTTCATGGGTTGAAGGTCCAGAAGAGCCTATCCATTTGTGACAGTGATGACAAACTGTGTTCTTGAAGCTCCGGATGTAGGAGAGAAGAATTCCAGTAGGATGATGAAGTGCGGATGTTCTTGGTGATTCAGGGAAGGTTATGATGATCGATCATGTCCAGTTCATGTTGGTGGTCCGCATTGAAGTTAGAGTTTGCATTTGAAGAATAACCACGGATATTGGTGTTCTTCTTGAGACTGGCCGACCGGATGTATTACACATCTTGCGGATGTTCTTGTAGGTGTTTTCCGACTTAGATGATTGTTCCTAAGTTGATGCCTTGTATAAATAAGGGATTGTGAAGTCATTTTGAAGTGTGTCTTGTGGAGATGCAAGTGTGGTAGTGAAGAAGAAAGCGAAAGGTAGAGCAGAAGTTTTTGGGCTTTAATGGAACTGATTCAAGCATGGTGAAGATGCTATTTTCTAGTTCATGTATGTGATACTTATTTCTTTGTAGACAGTGTGTCTCTTGTAGGCAGTGTGCCTCTTGTGAGCAGTGTGCTCGGGCAGTGAGCCCTAATTGGCATGTGTCATTTGTTCTTTCTATTCTTCTAATAGAGAATATATTCTTGGGTTAATCACCCTGTGGTTTTTCCCTTGACTAGGTTTTCCACGTCAAAATCTTGGTGTCTCATGTGTTGATGAGTTTCTGCTTTTGATTTGAATGCATTATGTTCATGAGTGATATTCTGCTAATCATTAAAGAAGATTCAAGTGTTTAAATTGAGTAAGTTTCGCACAACTGATTCACCCCCCCTCTCAGTTGTGTGCCCTAAGTCTAACAATTGGTATCAAAGCCAAGTTCCTCTAAAAAGGAGCTTAACCGCTTGAGGAGATCCAGGATGTCATCATATAAGAAGGATAGTCCAAAGTTTGATGGAACCAACTTTGCTCTTTGGAAAGGTCGCATGAAATGTCACTTATAGTGTATGGGAATGGCGTACTGGTCCATGGTCACAAAAGTGTATGTACCTCCACAGGGTGGTCTGACAACCCTAAATGAAATCACAGATGCTGAAAACAATCTGCGAACCAAAGAGGCTCTTCTAAGTGTATTAAATGACTCAGAGCTCTCAAATGTTATTGACCTACCAACTGCCTATGAGATCTGGATAGAACTGGAACTTCTACATGAAGGAGATGAGTATGTTAAATGTGCAAGGTTACAAAGTCTAAAAGGGAAATTTAAAAAACTGAAGATGAGAGATGATGAAAATATTACCACTTTTATGCCAAGAGTGAATGAGCTGGTTTGTGGAATTAGAAATTCTGGTGGAGTCTTGGATGAAAATGAGATTGTTGGTAAAATTCTCAGATCCCTTCCTACCTCTTACAAAATCAAGGTTGCTGCCATTGATGAATTCAGAGCCCATACAACTGTCACAAGAGACCAATTGGCTGGCAAACTGGCTGCTTTTGAAATGACCAAATTTGGAGATGATCCCCCCAAAACTGAATTTGCATTCAAAGCCAGTGCCTCTGTGAAAGGTAAACAAGGATTTGATCCAGGAGAGAACTCATCAAGGAAATTGTCATGGTATGAAAAAGCAAGAAAAGACCTGGAAGAAGAAGAAGTAGAAACTGCTCAACTTGAAGCCCTCATTGCAAAGAGACTACCAAGAGGATCCGGTAAGTATGAAGGAAAATTGCCCTTTAAGTGTTTTAATTGCAATAAGATTGGTCATTTTGCCTCAATATGTCTGGAAATATTTTCAAAGCCAAATCCTAACAGATCAAGGTTCCAAAAGAATTGTTACTATGTTCATGAAGAAGATGATAATGAAGGAGTAACAGATGATGAATCAGAGACAAGAAACAAATCTAGAAGTGAATGGGTGTTTATTGTCATCAAGGAAGAAGAACCAATATCCTCTGTATCTATCAATCATAAAGTTGTAGAAAGAGCTCTGGCTGCCCAAGTTGAAGAAAAGAATGATTGGGTCATTGACAATGGTTGCTCTCACCACATGACAGGTGACAAGAATAAGTTCATAGATTTGGAAAGGTATGAAGGAGGAGTGGTGAAGTTTGGTGATAATTCTGCTGGTAGAATTAGAGGAAGATGAACTATTTCTTTTAATGGAAGAAACAAAACTGGTAATGTACTGTATGTTGAAGGTTTGAAGCACAATCTTCTTAGTGTTCGACAGTTGGTGGACAAAGGCTATGATCTCTGATTCAAGGATGGAAAATGCAAAATCTTTGAAAGATCCAGAACAGAGATTGCATTCGGTACTCAAACTAAAGGTAATATCTTCTGTTGGTACTAGTAAAAGATGCTTATTTGTTCAAGTTGATCAGAGTTGGTTATGACATAGAAGGATGTGTCATGTGAATTTTGATAATATCATCAAGATAAGAAATACTCAGGCTGTAAGAGATCTTCCAAAATTGGTGAAACCTATTAACAGCTTGTGCAAGGAATGTCAGTTGGGTAAGCTGAGCAGAGTCACATTCAAAAGCAAGGAACTGTCTTCTACTGGATTATTGGACTTAGTTCACACTGATCTTTGTGGTTTGGCAAGAACCAGAAGTATTCAAGGTGATAGATACTTCATGTTGCTAATAGATGAGTATTCCCGGATGATGTGGGTAACCTTTCTAAAGGAGAAATCAAAAGCTCTTGAGAAATTCAAAATATTCAAGGCTATGGTAGAGAATGAAACAGGAATAAAGTTGAAATGTCTGAGGTCTGATAGAGGTGGAGAATTCACATTCGGTGAGTTCATAGAATTCTGTGAGAAATATGGAATTAAGAGACAGTTGTCTACTCCAAGGACTCCACAGCAAAATGGAGTAGTGGAGAGAAAGAATTGGACCATCCAAGAAGCATCTAGGACTATGATGATGGAAGCAAATGTTCCTCAAATCTATTGGAGAGAAGCTGTTAGTACTGTAGTCTATACTCTTAATCGAGTTCAAATCAGAAGCAATACCGGTAAGACCCCGTATGAACTCTGGTTTGGCATTACTCCTATTGTAAGATATTTCAAAGTCTTTGGTAGCAAATGTTACATCAAAAGAGATGAAGATTTAGGTAAGTTTGATGCTAGAAGTGATGAAGGAATATTCTTGGGTTAGTCTACTCAAAGCAAAGCATACCGGTGTTATAACAAGAGACTAAGAAAGATGATAGAAAGTACAAATGTAAAGGTTGATGAGGGAATAGAGAAACCCTCAAGGTTTTATGAATATGATGAAGATGATCAGAATGATGTTCTAGTTCAAGGAGCTCAATCCTCTTCTGAAAGTCAGATTCAGACTGATTTGGTAAATCAGGAAGAAGAAATAGGTCTGAATGAGCTTGATCAAGAAGCAGAAGTGCAAGAAACTCCCAAAGTTCCAAGGTATGTAAGACTGAACCACTTTGAAGATCAGATCATAGGTGACAAAAGCAAAGGTGTGCAAAGTAGAAGGAAAATTGCTCAAAATTCAGATGAATATTGTCTGATTTCAAAGATTGAACCTAAGACAATAAATGAAGCCTGCAATGATGAAAACTGGACCAAAGCAATGGAGGAAGAGTTGATGCAAATTGAGAAAAATCACACTTGGGATCTTGTTCCCAGACCTAGAAATAAGAATGTGATTGGAACCAAATGGGTCTTCCGGAACAAACTAAATGAAGTTGGTGAAGTAATCAGAAATAAAGCCAGATTGGTCTGCAAAGGCTACTCTCAAATAGAAGGGATTGATTTTGAAGAAACCTTTGCTCCGGTGGCAAGAATTGAAGTAGTCAGATTGTTTCTTGCATTTGCTACTTTCAAGGATTTCAAGGTGTATCAGATGGATGTCAAGTCTGCCTTCTTGAACGGTGACTTAGAAGAAGAAGTGTACATTGAACAACTGGATGGTTTTCAATTATCTGAGCATGGTGATATGGTCTGCAAATTGAAGAAGGCACTGTATGGACTAAAGCAAGCCCCAAGAGCCTGGGATGAAAAACTGGACAAACATCTTTTGAAGATTGGTTTTAACAAAGGTACTGCTGATAGTAACCTATATTTCAAAATTGATCATGAAAACATCTTGATTGTTGAAGTATTTTTTGATGATATCATCTTTGGAGGAAGAGACAGTATGTGTAAAACCTTTGCAAATCAAATGAAAAGTGAGTTTGAGATGTCAATGCTCGGTGAAATGAATTTCTTCTTGGGTCTGCAAATTACTCAGACAAAGAAAGGAATCTTTATTTCTCAGACCAAATATGTGAAAGAATTGTTGAGGAAATTTGGAATGGAAGATTCAAAGCCAATGAATACTCCCATGGCAACCAGATGTAAGTTGAGCAAAAATGATGACTCTCCTAAGGTAGATCAGACAAAGTACAGATTAATGATTGGAGGATTATTGTATCTCACTCAAACTAGACCAGATATAATGCAGGCTGTTGGTCTTGTGGCGAGATTCCATGTTGATCCCAGAGAATCTCATGTCATGGCAATCAAAAGGATTTTTAGGTACCTAAAAGGAACAATTGAGTATGGTCTGTGGTATCCTAGAGATCATAATTTTTCTCTTCATGCATATACAGATGCAGATTGGGCATGAGATGTGGATGACAGGAAGAATACTAGTGGAGGAGCATTCTTTTTGGGAAAAAGATTTGTTTCTTGGCTAAGCAAGAAACAAGAGGCAATATCCCTGTCTACAACTAAAGTAGAATACATTGCAGTAGCAGATAGTTGCACTCAAGTTTTGTGGATGAAGCAGATGCTAAAAGATATTAAAGTAGAATATGAGGAGCCTATCACAATTTTTTGTGATAATTCAAGTGCAATAAATATTTCTAAGAATCCGGTGTTGCATTCTAAGACTAAGCATATATCTATCAAGTTTCACTTTCTGAGAGAGCAAGTGAACAAAGATGAAGTCAGATTGGAGTATGTGCCCTCCAAGGATCAGATTGTAGATATCTTTACTAAACCTCTTCCCAAGGACTCTTTTGAGTATCTCAGGGAGAAGTTAGGGGTTATTGCCCCTCCGGTGATGAACTAGGATGCATTGATGTGCATCAATCCGATGGATATCACAGTCATATCTTGTGATCCATATTGATGATAAGGGAGTTGCTACTCAGGGGGAGCAGCTGGTATGTCATGAAGTAATGAAGTTGCAAGTATGAGCCCTTTGCCATTGATGTTAAAGGGGGAGAGAAGACATGTGAAAAACAAGTGGTTGCTGATCAAAGGGGGAGAAATAAAGGAAGAGAAGACACGTGAATAGTTGTTGCTGTTAGGGGGGTTGTGACAGAAAGTAGAAGTTCTTGTCTTGATGGTTTTTCACATCATATGTTGCCATCAATGACAAAGGAGGAGATTGTTGCAAGTATGGGCCTAACCGGTGTTGTCATTGATGTCAACATACTCATGTTGCATTAATGAGAAGGATTAGATGAGCTGTGTGCTGAAGATATTGAGAAAATTAGTCTTAATCAAGAACAGTGAAGAACAATGATGACAAGTAGGTAAAAGTCCTCAATAGGTTGAGGATCAGAGGATACGGTTTAAAGGGTTTGTAGATATAAGTCTTGAGATGCTCTAGTCAAGTTTTTAGAGGTCTGTATGAAGATCTGAATAAGTTATGGTCACTCAAGTAGAACCAGTTCCAGCAGGTGTTCAGAGGTGACAGAGTGCCACAGATAGGTCCGGCAAGATCTGGAATTTTATTATCCCGTTCTACGGATTTGAGGGAGTGTTGAGGACGTTCCTGTGAAGTATCAACTAGATTGGTTTGTGGGTTGAGGTCTAGAAGAGCCTATTCATTTGTGACAGTGATGACAGACTGTGTTCTTGAAGCTCCGGATGAAGGAGAGAAGAATTCCAGTAGGATGATGAAGTGCGGATGTTCTTGGTGATTCAGGGAAGGTTATGATGATCGTTGGATCATGTCCAGTTCATGTTAGTGGTCCACATTGAAGTTAGAGTTTGCATTTGAAGAATAACCATGGATATTGGTGTTCTTCTTGAGACTGGCCGACCAGATGTATTACACATCTTGCAGATGTTCTTGTAGGTGTTTGCCGACTTAGATGATTGTTCCTAAGTCAATGCCTTGTATAAATAAGGGATTGTGAAGTCATTTTGAAGTGTGCCTTGTGGAGATACGAGTGTGGTAGCGAAGAAGAAAGTGAAAGGCAGAGCAAAAGTTTTTGGGCTTTAATGGAACTGATTCAAGCATGGTGAAGATGCTATTTTTCAGTTCATGTATGTGATACTTATTTCTTTGTAGATAGTGTGTCTCTTGTAGGCAGTGAGCCTCTTGTGAGCAGTGTGCTCAGGCAGTGAGCCCTAATTGGCATGTGCCATTTGTTCTTTCTATTCTTCTAACAGAGAATATATTCTTGGGTTAATCACCCCATGGTTTTTCTCTTGACCAGGTTTTCCACGTCAAAATCTTGGTGTCTCATGTGTTAATGAGTTTTTGCTTTTGATTTGAATGCATTATGTTCATGAGTAATATTCTGCTAATCATTAAAGAAGATTCAAGTGTTTAAATTGAGTAAGTTTTGCACAACTGATTCACCCCCCTCTCAGTTGTGTGCCCTAAGTCTAACAGTATATATATATATATATATATATATATATATATATATATATATATATATGTATACACACACACACACATATATAAGCCTAGATTAATCATAGAAAATTCTTTATTTTCCTTTACATTTGGTGAACCCATCTACTCTTACATGACCTAGTTTCCCCCAATATTTATCCTAAATATTATAGTTTCTAGATTTATAATTTCCAAATTTTTAGATCTTATTTCTAGAACTCACTTCAATTACATTGATACTTCCTTATTTTATGGTTTTCTATGCTTATTTACATATCTTATCTTTCATGCACACTTGTCACCCTTAACTAAATGCTTGTTTTACATCATAGATTCTCATGGGCTTATATCCTTGGTGTCTATTTATGCTTCATGTTGTCTATGCCTTTATTTTTGCAAAATTTATACTTTATGATATTTGTGTGCCCCTCATGTTTTAATTCACTACGTGCTTATAAATGACATTTCTTGTTAGGATTTCATATATACTGAGGTTTTAGATATGTACATTAGTCCTAATATTGTTAAAATTATATTGTGCACATGTGGGTTTGCAAGTATGTTGTGTATACACTAGTCCATGTGCCCTAACTAGTTTGTCAATCCAATGGACTCCATTGTGATTGACTTGTCTAGGCCCATGTGGATTGTGGTCTTGGATCCTTTTTATTCTTAATTCCATATATTTTAAGGTTTCCCTTGTGTAAATGGACAATGTTAGAAACCATGCATACATAGGTGTCTTCCTTGGACCTTGGTAGCATCTGTAAAGCTTAATAAAGATTTGTGGTGTCTTTGATGAGATTGTAGGTGATTTAGCAAGTACATGAATGTCATGTTTAATTATATGGAACCGTGTGATATAAATTCTAAATCTACATTTACTTGGGTGATATAACCCCAAAACAAATGCATCAAACATCCATATATTCATATAACCATAACATATAAACATCATACATAACCACATCACAATCCATCAATAAATCCATACAACCATAAACATACTGCATAATCCACATCATAACCCATCATATAAACATCATACACAATCACATCATAATCCATCAATAAATCCATAACATAAATCCATATCATCCATTAAATAAACATCATACATAATCACATCGTAATCCATCAATAAATCCATACAACCATATACATAATGCATAATCTAACATAATTCATAATCCATCATATCCACATGAAAACATCATATAGCATCAATTGCTTGCATGTGTGTGTGTGTTAATATATATATATATATATCACAATGTCATAGTACAAAAATGCCAGTGTATACATCACAATACATCATGCCTCTAGGGCATATGGTCCAAAATCCATCCACAATCCATCTCAACTAGCTATAGCTAGCCCCCTTTGATCTCTTTGACTGTGCTGGTTCATCTGCTGTTGGTGGCCCTAGAGGTGGTCCTTGTTGTACCTAACCACCATGACTGGGATGGTGCTACATAATCTGGCACGCTCTATGCTATCAGCACTGTCACATAATAGTGTCCTCGTCAGTAAGCTAATTCTCTCACTACTAAAGTAGCATCTATAGGTGCAACAACCATCTGATCAAACACCCCCACCATTCCCCTAGTGATAATAACTCTTAGGCCATATCTCTCACCTACCTTAGTCGTGCCACCTCACTCTAGTATCTATCCCTCTCCACTCTTAAAGCATCCCACTCTATAATCATGATCTTTCCCTCTGCATACTGTCCCTCTCCTCCTTAGGTTGGTCTCACTCTAACATCATCGCATCCTGCTCACTCTGAGCTGTAGCAAACTACATCTCCAGGGTGTTGATCATGTCATCTATCCCCTACTACTATACTAGAGAATGGGCCCCTACATCAACCTCCATATCCTCCTCTCCCTCTGCCTCACCCTCTCCCTCTTCCTCCTCCACTATCTCCTCCACGATGATCTCCTTTACTATCTCCTCCATGATGACCTCCTATACTATCTCCTCTCCCTCTCTCCTCCCATGTCCCTTGCTATGTCCACCTTGACCTCTGGGTCTTGTGTCCTTGCCTCCACTACCACCTCCTCCCTCTCCTCCACTTCCATCTCGACTACCACTACCACCATCTCCACCTCCCCCATCTCCTCATCCCATGGCTTCTCCTCCTCTCCCTTGTCTCCTTCGTTGAACCTCCTCCACTACTGCCCACATTCTACCTAGCATGTCCTATCATCTAGGTGCTAGGAACCTCTATGGCATATGTTGTCACCAATAAGCCCTCCATCCTTCTATGGTCCTCACGTCCCCCGACCATGTATGTGGATCTCAATCTACCAATGACAACTATAATCACTCTTTCTACACTATCACCCTATGAATCTGTGGCCCCCAGACACTAACCTTGTTGTATGCTCAGGCAAATACATGTGGTCCCTCTGTCAACCCCTGTGTACCTATCCAAACTACTATACAACTCTGTCTAGCCTATAAAGCTCAATTAAATATACATATCACCCAATTAGGGTGCAAGGTGTTAGCATATATGGGTACATGGTCAAGTCATCCTACCATTTTCCATGTTCCAAGTAGGGTCTCCATATGATATCCCCTGCCTATAGCTCATTAAAAATCCTCCACCAATACTAGATGTCCCCAAAGACCTATACTACACTCTCTGATTCTAGCAATAAACAATTATCTCATAATCTCCCTATACATCCCTCAGCCCCACTGGCTAGAACACTGTAATGTGCTCCTAAGCCCACACCTGCAAAAGTGTAATAAGGCATGTATTGGCCCCCAAACCATACACGATGGAGTGTAGGTCCCTACACAAATGTGTCAATTGGCACACTTTGTTGGAAAGAGACACTACTATGATGAATAATTGAATGTTGTCATTGATGGTAACATGGCAAAGAGATTCCACCAACAAGGCAAAGGGACCTTACTCTGGTAGATCAACTTGGTTTGACAACAAGGCATAAATGATTCTGGTCTGGAAGCCTAAAATGACTATGTATGGGTAGTATGCATAATAAGTGTTAGAGATTGGGTTAGTATGCCTCCGCAATTGAAGGTCATTACATGTGGTTCAAATATGTTAATCATAGCGATTTGGTGATGATATGTTCTAGTTTTCAATTCATGACTTCCTCTGGAAGTCATATGGTGAAATAGCTAAGTTCGGGTGAATAGAGTTAAGTCAGAAACAATGCACAGTACCAGACAAAAAGGGTCCGCATTCCTCCACTGTGGCATATTTTCTCTTGTGATTCTGAGGTAGAAAATATACATAGGTCATGACTTCCTAAATCTAGAGTTATAGCTTCTGAAGCTCAACATATCATTGTCAACAAGTTCTCCAGTATTGGCTTCCAGTCTAACAGTATTCCTGACAGAGTGACAGTTCTAAGATCTGCATTTTTCTATAAAGGTCTATAATGTTCTATAGTTTTGAAGGTATGATAAGAGGTCAATGATGAATGTTTGTAATGATTTTAGAGTCTCATATGGTCCGCAGTGGAAGTTATGTTGTGATAGTTGAATTGGTTAAGTGTGTTCTTAAGGAACAAGCTAACAGGCATGTTGGATCTATATGTGGAGAAGATATATTGTTTGTACAATGAATCTAAGTGATTGAATGATTTGTACTGATCCATATGAAGACTACCATATGTTTTCTTGAGTCTGCATTGCTATTTGTGCATGAGATCAAGCTGACAAGGTACAACACTTGTATACATGTTTCATGTCTGGGTTGTTGACCTAATTAAATGAGATGAATCTTATTGCAGATATATATTCGTTGAATTTCTCTATTGGATGCATTGGTGTGTGTGGTGTGGATGCGAATTCGATATGTGTATGATCTAAAGTAGTTTACCGAGCAGAAAAGGATTATAAGGGCAAAAAATAGAAGCAGGCGTGAAGTAGAGTAGAAAAACATGGCATACATTATGAAGTAGTTTGAATCTGTATATTGAGCTAATAAGTACTGCACCTTAGCATTTTGTAGATGCACCTATAGCAGTCATCTCTTGGTAGTGAGCCAATCCTTCTTCTATCTTCTCTTCTATTTGGCAGTGAGCCTATTGCAGTGATCATTTCTTTGGACAGTGAGGCATAAGACAGTGAGCCTTCATGTAATTCAGTATTGTTATCATAGTATATTGTGAGCTATCACTCACCATGGTTTTTCTCTTTTTGGGTTTTCGATGTAAAATCCTGGTGTTTATGTGTTATGAATTTGTGGCTTCTCTTCTCATGTTTACTTTACTTTCATGTTATTGAATTTGGTAAATGGATTAATGAATGTGTAAATAAAAAGTTTTTAATAATACTGATTCACCCCCCTCTCAGTATTCTTTGCACTCAATAATTGGTATCAGAGCAAGGTTCCTTGGAAGAAGTCTAACAACTTATGGAAGATCTGGAATAGTGTACTCATGGTAGCAAGAAGATTTGGAAATTACTCATATGAGAGCAATGAATAACTAAAAGAAGCTCTTATTGATCTTGAAAAATCTAAAGCAAAAATCATAGATCTCAAGGCTAATGTTCAAGAAGCTGATGAATGCATCCTAAAGCTAAGGGAGCAAGTTAGGAAGTTTAAAGAAAAAATCAAGGAGGTAAATGACCAATTGGATGAAGAACATGAAATCCTAGATAGTTTAAAATTGGAAGTTGAAAAGAAAGAAAAGATTGAAAGGCACTTGAATCAAGTTGTTAAGGATAAGTCAGAGGAATGAGATAAATTGGTCAAAGATGTGTTACTTCTAAAATTTGATCTAGAAGCAGCTAATAGCTATAAAGAAAAATTCAAAATAAGCTCTGCAAAGCTTGAAGAGTTGATTGAAAGTCAGAAGAGTTTAGATGACAATAAAAAGCTTAGGATTTGAAAAAGGAGAAAGCTCAAAATCGGGACAAGGAAACACTTAGTTTCTACAAAATAAAGGCAACCAATTCCAGAATTAAAGAAGAAGACCTAGAAGACCTCCCTTTAGACAACCAAATGCTCAAAGGTACCCATCTTTCAATGGCTATTGTTTTAAATGCAATAAGTATGGTCATAGGGATACTCAGTGCAGGAGTAGAATAAATCTTGAAATGTTTCATCTTTCTTTGGTCAGTGTTTTAATTGCAAGAAAATTGGTCATAAAGCAAATGAATGTAGAAGTATGATAAGGAATGGTCCCAACAATGCAAGAAATACTCAATCTTTCAAAGGGAAGTGCTTTTCTTGCAATAGATTTGGACACATGGCTAACCAATGCAGATCAAGAGTAAATCAAAGAAATCAAGGATAGAGGAATGTGGTATGCTACAATTGTAATAAGTTTGGACATATTGCAAGATTTTACAGAAGAAAGAATATAAAAAGGAACAACTTTTTAAAAAGGAAAAATACAGAATAGACGAATGATAAGGGAAAGGAAAGGGTTGATTTGGTTGAAACCAAGAAAGAGATGGGAAAATCTAGATAAAGAAATATGTGATTTAAGTCAAGGATGAATCCGCACCAACCTCTAGTGCAAATACTTCCTTCGAGAAGTAAATTGGGAGTTTTGACTCTGGGGGGAAGTATTGAACATCCTAATCCCCTAGCCAGTTAGTTAGTGCTAGGATCCAACACAAAGGTATCATGGAAAGCATCATATAACATATATTTTGAAAGTATTTCCAAAAGAAAAGGATCAAATGTGGAACAATGTGGAGCAATCTAGATCAACTGTACTCTACAATGAAATGCTTTGACAAATTTTTGAAAGAACATTTATGATAATTAGGTTTTTGGCAAGAGATGATTAAGAGTGTTCCAATCAAAGGAAAAATCACTTTGCATTCAACCTCTCAAGTGTCTAAGGCAAACTAAAGTGAAAAATCCCAAGTGACATCAAAGGTTTCTAGAGATTCAATACAACTCAAAGTGATTTCACAAGAAAGAAACCCTAATTCAAAAAAAGAGGTATTTACAGCTTGCAAACCCTATTGTAAAGTTTGAATTATTCTGGGAAAATGTTTACTCCTAATTGAGATAAATAAAAAGCCTCGTCCCAAGTTCAAGAAACATTTCTTCAAATCACTAGAAAATGATCCTACAGGGGCATTCTCAAGTACTCCACATGGAATTATGCTTATGGAAGATGCTAGGGCATATATTCATACCAATCTAGAGGAATATGATCACATGAATCTAGGAAAACTATACTTGGATGAATTGACTACTATTGATATTGTGTTGAAAAATGAATATAAAGTTATGGGAGAAGAGAAATTAGACACCTAGTTGGATTTTCCCATGATTATGAAAGATACATGGTTTAAGTTTATTCTAAGTAGGATTCATGATGAGTTTTTGTGGATTGATGAACCATACATGATAAGGAAGCCATTAAAGCCGTAACTGGTATGCATTCTTCTGAGAGGGTTACGGGTTTAAAGAAAATCAAGAACAACTTGGTAATGCAACTAAGAAGAGCCAAATTTGATAAGAATGCCCTCACAGTAAATGATATTAAGGATCCAGCTGTTAGATTTGCATCAATGATTTTTAGGTACAAAATATACTTTTCCAACAAGGAAAATTCTATGTCTGCACCAGCTATATACACAACATATGACATGATAAAAAACAATACAGATTATGACCTATGTGAATTGCTTCGGAATGAACTGATGGAGAACTTAAAAAGAACAAAAGAGTCAAATCATCCTTTCAAATATGGAACACTGATCACTTGTCTACTCTTCTACTTCCAGAGAGAACTACTCGGCTTGGGAAACATTGTCTAGCTCGATCGCACACTAGTAGCCACTCAGATAAGAAATCATTTGCAGAATTTGGGAAATGCAAAAAAGAAAAATGAAATCTTACGGGAATATTTCAAGAAATTTCAAAAGAAAATGTTATGTAGAGTCCAGATACCTAAAAATGTAGTAATAAAATATGAAAAAGACATTGCATTCATGGTAGACAAAGACAAATGCTTCATGGAAGCTATGGAACCAAGAACTGTATGGGTCCCTGCATTAGGGTATGAAGTTGCAGAAGATATTCTGATTGAATTAGCTGATGTACTACAAAGCAAACTAAAAGATCTTAAAGAAGATAGATTTGGGACATTTAAGGAATTATCCTCCAGAATGTCTATGGAACATGAGCTATCAAAGAAAACATCATATGAACCAACAAATAAGGCAAAGACCAAAATAGGATAATCAAAGCCCATAAGTACTCTAGTAGAATCGACATCATATACTTCAGAAAGGAAGGATGAGATATGAAATGGAAAAACCACCATCTAGCCTAGAAAAAGAATAAGGACCTCATCCATTACAGGAGCCACAACTAAAGCAGAGAAAGAAAAGGTAGCAGAAGAGAAGAAAAGAAAGAGAGTTACACCTACTGAAGAACAAGTGGCAAGAGATACTATTGCAAATCAAGTCCAAATTTACTATGCTAGAAATTTTTTGGAAAAGCAACAAAGAAGACAAATCTTTGTTTTCTCTGAGTTTTTACAAGGACCAATAAATCTAAATTCTATGTCTCCAGTGCAGAAATTCAAATTGGTATCAATTGTACAAATTAGGGCTCAGGAAGAAATGCTGAAAACACATATTCAAAACAATGAACTCATTGATGAAACATCCGGTATTTTGGAGAAGCTGAGACCCTCATACTCGAGAGATACATAAGTATCATCAACTAATCAACTCAAAGGTCTAGTAAAATTTGTAAGTACCCATTTCAAATCCTTTGAAAAGTCTATTGACATTAAGGTAAGAAAGGAATTTGAAGACAAAAGACTAGTAGAGTTAAAAACCAAGTTAGAAAATGACAAAATTCTGTTAAGAAACAATATCAAGAATATGGAGAATACAATCAAGGAAGCCTGTGATACATATAAATTTTGTTTGTCATTGCTTGAGATCACTAAAGAAATAGAAGAAAAGGTCAAAAGCATGGAGCTTCAACTAGTAAATATTTCTAAGAGCTTTGATCCAATAGTTGACTCCATCAACAACATAGAAATACAAGTTGTAAATACTCAAAACAACATTAGTAATTTACTTAGTAGAGAGGAAGAAAAGAAAAATAGAATATGCCAGTTGATAAGGATGATAAGTCCCAAAATTGAATTCATGACAAGTCTAGCTACAAAAGCCTTAAGAGTTCAAGAAATAACTGACCTACCTATTAGTGTATAGAAGGCAGGCATCTAGTATTCCAAGTAAATAAGAACATCCAAATTTTGGACAGTGCTAAAAATAGGTTGGTTGGAGAGTTAACACAATTAAAAAATGTGTACAATGATATCCTTTCACATGCAACTAACTGGTTTGACAAATTGTAATTGTACATATATTGAAGAATTTGACAATTTTAAAGTTTTGACACAATTTTGATATCTGTACATACACCTTTGCCATTGATGTCAAAGGGGGAGAAGAAAACCAGCGAAAAATGGGTAGGAGAACAAAAACATAGTGTGTATAGTAAGGGGGAGCAGAGGAGCATTTTTCACTAAATGTTGCCATCAATGCCAAAGGGGGAGATTGTTGGCAAGAGACACTGCCCTGATGAATGATTGAATGTTTTCATTGATTGAAAAAAGGAAAAGAGATTTCACCAACAAGGAAAAGAGACCTTACTCCAGTAGATCAACTTGGTCTGACAACAAGGCATAAAAGGATTCTGGTCTGGAAGCCTAAAACAACTAAGTATGGGTAGTATGCAGAATAAGTGTCAGAGATTAGGTCAATATGCCTTCACAGTTGAAGATCATTACATGTGGTTTAGATATGTTAATCATAGCTATTTGGTGATGATATGTTCTAGTGTTCAAGTCATGACATCCTCTGGAAGTCATATGGTGAAATAGCTAACTCTGGGTGAAGAGAGTTAAGTCAGAAACAGTGCACAGTACCAAAGAAAAAGGGTCTGCATTCCTCTGCTATGGTATATTTTTTCTTGTGGTTCTGAGGTAGCAAATATACATACCCTGACTAGACCTAAATCCAGAGTTATAGCTTCTGAATCTCAATAGATCACTTTCAACAAGTTCTCCAGTATCGGTTTCCAGTCTATCAATATTCCACTATGACAGAGTGACAGTTCCAAGATGCGCATTTTTCTATAAAGGTCTATAATGTCTTGCAGTTCTGAAGGTATGCTAAGAGGTCAATGATGAATTTTGGATATGATTTTTAGAGTCTCATATGGTCCTTAGTGGAAGTTATGTTGTGACATTTGAATTGGTTAAGTATGTTCTTAAGGAACAAGCTGACAGGCATGTTAGATCTATATACAGAGAAGATATATTATTTGTACAATTAATTTAAGTGATTGAATGATTGGTGCTGACCCATATGAAGGCTACCATATGTTTTCTTGAGTCCACATTGCTATTTATGCACAAGATCAAGCCGACAAGGTACAACACTTGTATACACATTTCATGTTTAGGTTCCCAACATGATTATGAGATGAATCCTATTGCAGATATATATATTCGATGGATTTTGGTGTTGTATGCATTGGTGTGTGTGGTGTGGATGTGAATTTGATATGTGTATGATCTAAAGTAGTTTGTAGAGTAGAAAATGATTATAAGGGCATAAAACAGAAGCAAAAGTGAAGCAGAGCAGAAAAATAGGGCACACATTATGAAGTCATTTGAATCTGTATATTGAGCTAATGGGTACTGCACCTCAGCATTTTGTAGATGCACTTGTAGTAGTCATCTCTTGGTAGTGAGCCAATCCATCTTCTATCTTCTCTTCTATTTAGCAGTGAGCTTATTGCGGTGAGCATTTCCTTGGATAGTGTGTAACGCCCGCCTTGAACACCTTAAAGAAATACACACTTATGCTATATGAAACAAATTTTTTTTTTAAAAAATGATTAAGTAACGTTAACATAACTAATTACGATATATTCTCTAAGGATTCAAGGCTGCATCACTTTACAAATCAACTAACATAATTTATCATACATCAGTAACTGATCCAAAACCATGCTCAATTAAATAACTTATTCACATTCATAGCATATCATCAAATAACGGAATCTGCATGATTAAACACATAACTGAAATGCTTTCATATAAGTACATCATGACATCGTCACATTGCCATTTTTAGTCTACATCAAAATTACATACATAAAGAATGTTCTGTTACACAAATCTGGTACAAGGTTATACACTTACATCATCATCATTGGAACAAGTACAACTGGAACAAATCCTTTCTGCATAAGATCTTGACAAGAGTAACTAATGGATAAAATAGCTCTTCCACCCAACCATGTGGAACCCTAAGGTCCACCCCCCGAGCTAGGAGTTAACATGAGGTCCCAAACACTAACAGTCAGGTAGACGAAAGACAAATAGAACAAAGGACGACCAACGCCAATACAACACATGGCAATAACAATACAACATAACTTAACTTCCAGAGGCGACACAAAACAAATGAGGAGAGACCGAACAATGGATGCTAGGTTGTCGTAGGGAGAGTGTCATCGCACGGTCCTAACATGGGTTATCCTGATAGCCTCTCACTAGGCGCCGACCCCCATCTATGGTTATCCTGACAGCCTCTCACTAGGCGCCGGCCCCATAGGGTGACACATGCGGAATCGACCTTCCTTTCATGAGGACAAGGAAGTCAATCATGCCGACCAGGCCTTCTCTACCCATCCTTAGTCTAAACAAGCACTACAGGTCATGGGAGAGGAATCCAATAATCTTATTAATGTGAAATCTACCCTTAACCCCCTAGTTAATTTTAGGTTATCACTTGATTAATCTACTTCCAACAGGTTATCCTGACTGCCACTTTGGGCGCCGGCCCCACGTTGAAAGCCACTCTCCTTCCTAACACCTAGTAACCTTAACATCATACAAGACTTATAACAATACACGTATATGTACACTGCAAGGCATAAACCCTCTTGCATCAAAATAGAACCATAACATCAAATGTTATCCAACACTTTTAACGTTACAATACTTTATTCTTTTACAGATTTCAGGTCTCTCCATACGACAAAATGGTACAATAAGATCACAAGTGGTTTAACATCCTCATAGGAAAATATTACTTTCAATACACATAAACAACTTGACATTATCTCAATATACTTCATACTATGTTTGATCCACATACTCGTTATTACATCGTAAACACAAAAACAACAATACACAAGTTGCAAATACTTAACTATGACAACTTAGCCTCTGGAATTTGAGTTTATCCACTCTCAATTTGACTCTTTACAAACAACAGAAGTACTTAACTTATACCATTTAATACAGTTCCAAAGTCAACACTACAATTTCTTCTCTGTTCAATGTAAACAACTTCTGTAATAAAATCAACATTAGATTACATTCTTTACTGTTACTGTTTATTACAATCCTACTATCTTGTAAAAGAATCATAAATGGATCCTATTTGAATGGAACGTGAACAGCTTGTATAGATTGTCAATGAAGAGTAAAATGACTATTGACGGTTTTGTCATCGAAATGGATAACAGCTGATTAGTCTAACAACTTCCTCAACTTGCAAATCTGACGGTATCCACTGATCACAAAAATAACGAAGGCAAAAGGTTTGATGGCTAAGTTCTTACGGTATCCAAGGACGTTCTTTGAGATCCCCGCATCTTGTTCATGCTTCTAACTGTTGTGCTGATCTCCCAAACATGGAAGTGTAATTACAAGTTCAGAAAATTACTTCCCTTCAGGTTTAATTTCTGACAAAAACAGATGAATTACAAACTCTCAGTAGAATTCAACAGCTGATTGCTGTCTGTGCTCAGTGGATTCACTTGCTGCGCTGGCCTTTAGAAGAAGTGCCAAAATGCATCATCGAGATATCTGTTAAGTCTGTGTTGGCTGTGTGGGTTGTTTTTGAACATTGTCAAACTAATTAAGGTGCGCTCAACGTCTCTGTAAAGACATTAAATACAGTTTATAAATGATGTGAAAATAGATTCTAGGATAATTGCGCAGACTGCGCTAATTAGTTTCCATACTCTAAACAACGAAAGCATGGACTGTTTTTATGGCCCACTATATTATGTTATACACTATATCACAGACATAACGATTCTATAATAATATTGGCAGTATTTCTTCAAGCTACTGCATGTTTAATCTTTTGGTTTTATGGTCATCTACATTACCGAAAGTAGTTTGCAAATAATATGACATTCGTCCCTAATTTTCGTGTGAATGTAAATTATGACAAAAGATCAATAAAAACCTGGTTTATAACACTCTAGAAAACTATTACATTGATGATTCCCTCAGCATAATTAGACAGAATAGCTAAACAACAATTACTCTCTTGATTATATGAGGGTCCAACTATCTCCATTCAACATCATATTGCATTAATTTGAAGCATCTGACAGAATAATGAAACTAATCTAACATGTAAATAAGTGTTAAGGATTTATTCATTAAAATGAAGCTGATTCATAGAAAAACTCAATGACTCTACGTGGGCTAACTTAGTTAATGCGTCCTCTCATAATTACCATACGCAACACCACTACCACCTGTATTCACAATTCTCGCATTCAAATAATGTATGGTGCAAATCAAAGGAAACAAGTGGTTTGTTTAACTGGGAGGTTATTCTATGATGGTGGAACGCATTTCATCAGTGGTAGGTTCCCCTTGTTGAACGAAGGAATGCTGCTACTGCTACAGAGTAAAGTTCTGAATCGTTGTGTTGACTACAAGATGCTTACGGGAGTTGGAAGTGCTAAAGGGATTCCATTGTATACTGTTTAAGAAGGGCGGACTGACTATACTCTAAGGCCTTCCATCGATCTTCTCCTGCCCTCCTCAAAGGCATTAAATTGAACCACCCTTAAGGCTTATGCACAAGACACTGCATACAGGGTGGACGCTGATCATGAATAAAAGAGCCGTAAATAATATTTCGGCAGGGTGCGTGATCTTGGCATATGTGTAGTGAAAAGTTTGTTGATAACGGGATTTGTAAAGTCTTGAAATGGATCGCTGACGTGATTGGGAAGGTTTTAAAAGATGTAACCATGTACATGGATAGTTCCATCCTCCAGCGATACATAGAGCTGTGTTTCTTTGCAGGAAGTTCGCTGTGCACTCAAAAGTTTTGCTTTGGCCCTTCTTGTGTTCTCTAGCATCTTTAAAGTCAAGCCATCGCTTAGGGAAATGGCAGAATCGATCCACTAAGATAGAAGTGATTCAATCCTGCAAACTCTATAAATCTGAGCGCTCATCCATATCATCAAGATTTGGATATCAGATACATATAGACAATGCTTTTTAGGTATGACGGATGAGTCAAGGTGTAGTATGGTATGTTCACTGACCTGATAAAGGAACATTTCCTAGTGCGACTAGCTGATGCCCAAGGCGATCCATGATTGCAGAAGATAAGTAAAAAAAACTAAATTTATTGCATGGACTATGATCCAAACTGGTGGAATCGCTAATGATTTTAAATTAACCTACCGGTTTGATTGTTCCGTCCGCTATATCAGAGGCACTGATCAATAATTAATGGACGCACGGAATGGATCTCAAGGAAAGGGGCCGCATTTGTTAGAATGGTCGATTCACTGTTATTTTTTTTAAACTAAGATGGAAACAATACAATCTGTATATACCCGATCCACTGCCTGTTATTGTCCTCTTTCAAGACTAAGGTTCAAAGACCGTAAGGAAAAGAAAGAACAGAATTGTTTTCACACAATCAAATCGCTTGCCCTGAGGTGTTAGGAGATTTTAGTGTAGAGAAGAAACCGTGGTCATCTAATGACTGAGAGAGAAGGTGAGCTACAGAAAACACATCATGGCATCTACGAATTGGAACCCTCATAAAGGCGATCTCCTTTGAATGTAACCTGGGAAAACAGTTACTAAGTTGTTGGAGGACGGTGGGAGAATTGTAAGGCAATTCCATTCATTACAGACCCAAAGGTTTACATCTAAAACCGTCCACAGAGAATACACATTTGCAGAAATGACAGAAAGTCCCGGCAGAAACTATTTAACCAAAAATCATTTCATTTGCAGATTCGAAATAAAGTTCAGAGATAAGGCATTCGACGGAACCTGGCTTACGCAATCAACTTGACGAATCTACTTCAATCGCTGTAGTTCCAAGCCGCTTAATTCCTTTCACCTGTGTTGCCGTCCTTAATGCCTCTACCGCTCTTTTATAACACAGTCTCTCTCATCTACCAAGGGATTGGCACGTGATCCCGTGCATCTCTCCTTTAAAAATATATATATATATATATTTATTTAATTTAAAGATCCCCAATTATTATATATTTTATTTTATTATTATTATTTTTTTAAATGTAAACACATAATTTCAGACAAAATCTAATTTCTTTATAGCCGACCCAATATATTGATATTAATAGAATTGTACTATTTCGTCAATCTATAATTTTGTAACTATATTTTAATTTATTTTATTAATCAAGTTGTAAATCACAATTTACAACATGATTACAATTATTTATTTATTTAAATATTTATTATAAATAATATTATATCAAACAATACAAAATTTCTTACAACTTTATTTAACAACAACACTTCTAATAAAGTAATAATTTATTTATAACGATAATCGACAACTAACGACATTATGCCTATCTAACAACATTTATACTCTTTCATATAATGATTCTAATTAAAGCACAACATTACCATACACACTTAGACACCTGCAGAACTAATTAGACTCCAAGGTACAGTATTACCTGACAGCAAGACATGATCGAACGACAACCAATAACCACAAGGGTAAACCGACGACCAAGGAACACTGACTAGGGACCTCACGTTAACTCCAATCAACTAATCCATTGGCGAAGGCATGCTCAGACCTGGTAATCAGGTGGAGTCGATGCCTAGTACCTGCATCCTACAGCAACGCACAGTTAACCATAACAAGATATATATATACATCACATGCAGTCCTATAGTGAATGGAAATCGCAGTGGGGTAGGGTACTCGAGAACGAGTAATACGACACTGTTCCATTCACGTTTATGAATAACAATCAACTATATTGAACAAGGTATCAGATTACTAATCTACAACATAAAATGATCAACTAACTTCCAATCCCATATAGTGAATAACATCAAAGCATCTAAAACATCCAGTTCATTAATCAAATTGTAAAGCATAAAATGACATAATCCAACATCAACATCTGTTATCATAACAATTAGGTTCATATTGAAATAGAAAAATAACTAGAAATCCATCATCAAAGATCTAAAATACTGTCATGATGTCCAGTACTACTAAGCAAACATCAGTCCAGTACTACTAAGCAAACATCAGTCCAAAAGACGACAAGTTGAGGGGCACTACATAGTGAGTCTTTAGGCAGTGAGCCCTAAGGTAGTGAGCCTTCATGTAATTCAATATTATTATCATAATATATTGTGAGCTAACACTCATCGTGGTTTTTCCCTTTTTGGGTTTTCCACGTAAAATCTTGGTGTCTATGTGTTATGAATTTGTGGCTGCTCTTCTCATGTTTACTTTTCTTTCATGTTATTGAATTTAGTAAATGGATTAATGAATGTGTAAATAAAAAAGGTTTAAAGAATACTGATTCACACCCCCTCTCAGTATTCTATGCACTCAACATGCTTCCCATGTAAACCATTG
Organism: Cunninghamia lanceolata; assembly: GCA_027924645.1. Taxonomy (NCBI): domain Eukaryota; kingdom Viridiplantae; phylum Streptophyta; class Pinopsida; order Cupressales; family Cupressaceae; genus Cunninghamia; species Cunninghamia lanceolata. The sequence continues at coordinate 7,936,238 of BSBN01001332.1, forward strand.
CCCATGCTATAGCATTTCTGTGATGCAATCCATGAAACCAATAGAGAAATGCCTCCCACTCTTATCAGGTAGCACAATGCCACTGATAAGAGTCATCACATATAAAGCTTTGTCAGGAACCTGCCCCTGACAGGCATCCACATCCAACTACCACCTCAAATGCAACACATCAGCCTACCTAAACAACTATATTAGTTGCACATCTGTAATGTCCCCATTACGCTAGATAGAGTTAGTCTATTATCGAGTTCCTGTAGACTAACCAACCTGGTTAGGGAACCACTATTGGAGATGATTTGGATGGGTTTGTCAGTATTTGAGTGGATTTTGGCATGGTTTCAATGTGATCTTTAGTTTGACACTTTCTAGGGTGGATTTGATTGCTTAGGCATAGAATTACTATTTTTGACAAATTAGGGTTTTTGTCCTTTCCAAGATTTTCAGTGTTAGAGATGAAGCATCTTGGCGAGACCTTTCCAACGGAATATAGATGACTGGATTTTGAGATCATTTGGACCTCTGTTTTAAAGTCCATAAATTATTAATGTGTATTTAATGTTGGACATTAGGTTATAATGGCTAAGTGTCAAAAAATGAAATATTAATATGTCACTTAAGTTATAATGTTGGAGCGCTCACCTTGGAATTATAAAAAGTGACTTAATTAAATATTTCCTCCAAATGGTGAATGGACCCCTTAGAGGAATTATAAAAAGGGGAAAAAAGAAATTCATTTGGCATGTTTTGATTATTCATTTGCTTTGGCTTTGGCTCTACAAAGAGTTTGATGGTTTTGGAGAAATTTGAAACCATGGCTTTTGGAGACGAAAACCTCCATTAGTAACAACATTTTGCAGGTGTGAAAGATCATCCAAGGGTGCTAAAAGAGGGAAATACACTTAGTGTGTGCATTTGTGCTTCGATTTTGATACACTTTGGTGAGGGTTTGTGGAGTTCATGCACATATCTTATACAGATTTTTGGGAGCAACTAAGAATACAATTTGGTGTAGATTTAAAGAAGGTTATTGAGGAGTTTGAGACTGCACACTATTTTCCTTGTTGGTTGTACACTCCATCCATTTCCGTACCTTATTTGGAGAAACATATAGGGATGTTTTGAATGTTATTTGACTTTCTATTGTGGTATTGGGTTTCTATCAATAGGGTCGACTAGTTTACAAGGGTTTAAGGAGGGTTTTAGATCAGTTTAGATCAGGGATTTTTTTAGTGGTGAATCTTCACCAATTGGTGAATAGTTGAAATCGGGGACTCCAAAAATGGCAAATAGTATGAGCTCTACAAGAGTCTAAATCAACTGATTTTTACAGAAATGTATTTTGTCTTGGTTAATTCGCCAATGTGTTATTTTTTAAACTAATAAATCAAGTTGATTCGCCAAGTAAATTATGCAGCATTGGAGCGGATTCGTCAGTAGTTTATAATGTAATTATAAATATTTATTCTATTCTCCATTAATAGTATATTCCTTCCATTAATTTTGGGTCAATATCACCATTAATAATGAATTCCCACTTAATTTTAGGGATATTTTCGCTTTGAAAAGGGGTTTTATTTATTGCCATTGATTACCTTTTTAATCGAATGGATGTGGTTTAATTCCGGGGGACTCTATGCATATGCCTTTGAAAAGGATTGTTGAGGCATGGAATTTGTTTTGGGCCACACGATTAGATTTAATCATGTGGCCTGAAACAAATTCTGGGCCTTAACAAGCCTTCTCAAAGATACATGCACAGAGTACTGCAGAATTGAACCATTGTCATTCGATTAAAAAGGTAATCAATGATAAAAAAAATTACCTTTTTTAGTCTTTGTTTTAAAGTGAGATATTTTAAAAATATTGAATCTGTGTGTGCTCTAATGCTTTTTAGATAGTGGATTCATGCTTGGTGGTGAGGGGCTCTGCCCCTCGACCCCGCCTGTATCACGATAGGAGCATGTTGAGGCCGCTGTCCCCAGACCCCATGATCCCCATAAGGAGCACTGCCCCTTGACCCCAGCAGTGGATGTTGCCCCCAAGTCCCTGCTTCAACATAAAAAAAAATTAAAAAATGCATTGGGTGATTGCACTGACCAACTATGAAATTTTTTAAAGGAAAGATTCACCATTGTAATTAATTTCTTTAGTAATTATTCACTAAGATTCACAATTGTAATTTCTTTTTTACCAATTATTTACTAGGATTTGCCAGGATTTTACAATTTTTTTTAATAATGTGTATAGACTTGCCAGGAAAATTAATATTTTCTTTCACAAAAAGGAAAGATTTGCTAGAAACATTATGGCACTTAGCTAGGATTCACTAGGATTTTATAGGCTGTTTTAGGGGGAGGTCCTCCTTAAAGTTATCACTAGTTTAGATCATTCACTACTATAGCAACATTCACAGCTAGGCCATACCATATTCTAGAATATTGTGGGACATCTTGGAGCTGGTTCACACTCATTATTGGTTGTTATGTTACTTATTAATGGTGTCTAAGGTTGCACACCACTTCCCTACATTTGTGTGGATGTAAACATCTATCCGTATGTATTTTGGAGTGTTTTCACGACAGTGGTATTGCTGGTTCACCTACAATAAATGTATGAAGTTAAAGAACTTGAAATGGGTATGTCACAATAATTCATCTTGAGCAATAATAACATCTGGGTCTTTGTTATTTTGCTTGTACCTATCATAGTTTTTCTGGGATATCATTGCATGTCATATATTTCATTGTTATCTACAAAAACATCACATGCAAAACACACAAACCCCTTCTGCAACTTCTGTCTAGTTCTAAAAGACCACAAAAGAAAATAAATAAATATAACATAATATAATAAATTAAAAGAACAAATAGGGGCGGTGCATTACAGTAGTATCAGAGCATAGTTGTATCTTGTCATCTTGTGCGGTTAAGTATCAGATATAGAGTCATGGACAAATTCAGTGAAGAAGAATTACAAAAAAAACTTTACAATGCCGATAGGAATCTGGAACACCTACCTCAGTCAAAATGGGTTCTACACAACATTTTGGAGGAAGTAGAATTGTGTCTTTACAAGGTTAAACAGTCACCTTCTGAGTTGATGCAACTCGCTATGACTACTGTGGTGCATTCTTTGGTTAAGACAATGCTTATGAGACATCATAGTAAAAGTGTAAAGCTTTTAGTCACCATCTGTCTTAGTGAGATTACAAGGATTATAGCTCCTAAGGATCCTTATAAAGATGACATATTGAGGGAGGTTCTATAGCTGATTGTGGAGAGCTTTCATGGGTTTCCTTATGATGAAGGCTCTACCTTTGACCTAGGAAGGTTAATATGCTAGAAGTAATGGCAAGATCTAGATCTTGTTATCTTTTTAATGTTTTAGAATGTAATGATCTTATTCTTCAGTTGTTTCATAATTTCATAGCATTGATCTGTGAGGATCATGGACAAGCTATTTTTTCCTACATGGAAACCATTATGGTCCTAATCATTGATGAATATGTTACTATTCCTCAAACTCTCATGTATATGTTGTTGGCTACTTTGACTCGTGAAAAACATATGACTATATATGGATTATTGGTCAAAAGAGTGTTCATAAAATGTGAAAAGCTGGAACCTTTCTTGGATTTTGGGGAAACTAATGCAGCTAATAAGGATGAAGATGTGGGCAACAAAAGTGACAACTACAACCTTAGATATAGATTTAGAGCTTCCCAATGAAGCTGATAACACTAGTGAAAATGTTGGGATAGTTGTGAAAGGAAGCAAGGTATGCAGAAAATGCTTCCTACACTGATCTAATGAGGAAAGACTTATGCAAATTTTTACTTTTACAGTTACAGATTAAGATGCACATTAACAGAAAGATAATAACAACTTTCAAATGCAAACAAAAAACTCACAACACAAGATATATGTGGGGAAAACCCTTTTAGGTAAAAAACACCACACTCCAAAGCCACCCAATATATTATTCAGAAATCAAAAAGATTACAATATACTTGCAGAGCAAGCTTTTACAGGAGTATATCCAACCAGAGATCCAGAAGGTAACTGAACATCTATAAGATTCTTACATACAACCTCCATCTCAAGTTCCTGATATATATGAGATACAATACAGTACACCACCAATGGTAATTACAAAACCATGAGCTAAAACCACCCAAGAGTGGTGCCCAAATTATCTCCAATCAAAGATGCCTTGTGATGTACCAAACCATACACCAACATGTGTAACTCTCCCCTTTAAAGCTCTTTTATATGTCCAACACATTTTTACATTTGCCAAAACCGGAGGTCCAACTTCCAGAGGCCATAACTTTTGATTCGAGTGTCCGATTGACGAACCGTTTTATGCGTCGAAAAGCTCATGAAGTGCTCTATCACCCTATAACTTGCTATGCCAGGTATAAAATTTTTTGGGACATTTAGAGAAGTTTTGATACCCAAAAATTGAGTTCAGAGCTTTTCTGGCAGTTTCAAAAAATAGAAACTTTAATATCTCACAATCCAGATATGATCTTGAGTTGAAACTCACCCGAGATGTTTACTTAGCTGTTTTGCGCCTTCTGGGAAAATTTAAGGTCAACTTGAGGTCAATTGAAGGACTTATTAAAAATAGTAAGTCTCACTATTTTAAGCTCATTTGGAGACTTTTGGAAACTTTTAAGGTTCCAGACCATTCTCCAAGATAAAGGCTATTCAAAAAGACCAAAACTGGAAAGAATAGTAATCTTTCGAAGTTGTAAGGTTGAGACACTTTTGTTAACATTCTCTCACTTGTCAAACACCTTGCAAGAGCAAAGGGAGCATCAACACTATGATTTAATTACTAGGGGCTGTAAGGCCCATGGACTCTTAACACCTTCTGAACTTCTCTGTGCTCATAGGTTTTGTCAAGGAATCTGCAACATTCATCAAAGTTTCAACTTTTTCTAAGTTTATCTTCTCATCCTCTACCATGTCATGAACAAAATGGTACTTGACATCAATATGCTTAGTCCTTGCATGGAAACTAGGATTCTTTGCCAAACATATGGCACTCTAGCTATCACAACAAATAGTAATCTTCCCCGCATCAAACCCAACATCAAAACACAATCTTTTAAACCAAATGGCTTCTTTACAAGAATGATTTGCTTCCATGTACTCAACTTCAGTAGTGGACAAAGTGACCACAGGTTGCTGCTTACTCATCCAACTAATAGCACCACCAAACATAGTGAACACATAAGCACTAGTGGATCTCCTACTGTCAATGTCACCTGCCCAATCTAAATCCACAAATCCACGAATACAAAGTGAATGCCAAGGTCCTGTAGGATAACCATGATAACATAAGGAATACTCAGAAGTACCTCGCAAATATCTGAACACTATCTTTACCACATCCCAATGTACCCATCTAGGATTAGTCATAAATCGACTAAGGACTCCCACTGCTTGGTCAATGTCTGGTATTGTACAGACCATTACATACATCAAACTGTGAACCACACTAGCACAAGGAACTCTGCTCATATCCTCTATCTCAGAAGGAGACTTTGGACAATCTTCAATAGATAACTTTGTCCCCATTGTAACAGGAATAGTCAAAGGTCTGCAATCCATCATGTTGAATCTCTCCAACACAGTGTTAACATACTTACTCTAGCCTAACCAAAGTTTTTTGTTTGCTCTATGTCTTCTGATTTCCATTCCTAGAATGTACCAAGCTGCCCCTAGATTTTTCATCTCAAACTATGCTGACAACTGAGACTTCAAATCAAAAATCAAACTTTCACCATTCCCAATGAGTAACATATCATCGACATATAATGCAATAATGAGAATGTGATCATTGTCAAACTTGTAGTAAACACAATGATCTAAAATCTAATACTCAACACAAAAGGATTAAACTTCTAGTACCACATCCTAGGAGATTGTTTCAAACTATACAAAGACTTTTTCAACTTGCAAACCTGATTTTACTTACCTTTCACCATGCAGTGCTTTAGCTATGACATATAGATTTCCTCCTCCAAGTTGCCATGAAGGAATGTTGTCTTCACATCCATTTGTTCCACTTCTAGATCATACGCTGCTGTAAGAGATAATAGGAACCGAATAAATGTCATCTTTGCAATAGGAGGTAAAATCTCACCATAGTCAATTCCCTCCACATAAGAATACCCCTTCGCAACCAATCTAGCCTTATATTTCTCAACACTGCCATCTACACCGAATTTCTTTTTGAACACCCATTTGCATCCAATAGGTTTTCATCCTTTAGGCAAAGGCACCAAGTCCCAAGTATTATTGTTTTCCAAAGAAGCCATCTCCTCTTCCATGGCCTCCTTCCAGGAACTTGCATCTTTCATACCCATAGCCTCTTTCATAGTTCTAGGCTCATCAGTGTTAGAAATCAAAGCAAAAATACAACTAGAATCATGCAATGAATAACCAAACCTATCAGGTTGCTGCCTTATCCATGTGGACCTCCTCAAATGTTGAGGTTGAGATTCTTCATCTTCTTCTAAACTTTTAGAGCTGCTAGAGCTCTCCTCATTATTAGGTCCAATAGATATTTTTGGTTCAACTTTCTCAAGGGTGGAAGGAAGCTAAATCACATCATCTTTCTTAGCAAGACAAAAGAAGAAGGATTGAGCTCTCTAAAGATCATGCTTTTGCTATATAGAACTCTTTCAGCTACTGGATCCCAAAGCTTGTACCCTTTCACACTGATGCCATAACTAATGAAGATACACTTTAGAGCCTTGTTCTCCAACTTAGACCTCTTCTCCTTAGGCACATGTGCATATGCCTCACAACCAAATACTCAAAGGTGTCTTAATGAAGGCTTTTTACTAGACCATACTCCATAGGTGTCTTATCAACAAGCACTGATGTAGGAGACCTGTTAACTAGGTAATAAGAGGTAGCAACAACTTTAGCCTAGAACTTTTTTTCAAGACAAGCTCCACTTAGCATACTCCTTGCCCTCTCCATTAATGTTCTATTCATCCTCTCTACAACTCCATTCTGTTGAGGGGTATACGGAGTTGTCTTGTGCCTCTCAATCCCCTATTCTTTACAGAACTTGTCAAAATCTGTTGAATACAACTCACCACCATTGTCAGTCCTCAAACACTTAATCTTTCTATCCTTCTAATTCTCTACAAGAACTTTGAAGTCTTTGAATCTATTAGACTTCAGATTTACTTGTAAGGAAATACACCCATGTCCTTCTACTGTAATCATCAATGAATGAAATAAAGTAAACAAATTTTGAAATCGAAGGACCACTAATAGGACCAAACACATTAGAATGAATCAAGTCTAACACCTTAGAAGATTTGTGAGAATTGGAATAAAATTAAACATGGTTTTGTTTTCCATAAATGCAATGTTCATAGAAATTGAACTCAAGGTTACAATCATTCATACCCTCAACATGATTTTTATTCTTCAGGGTCCTCAAACCCTTTTCACCGATGTGACCAAGCCTTTGGTGCCATAACATTGTCTTCTTAGCTAGAAGTTTCATCTCCATAGAATGAGAACCCTTAGGTACCCAAAAAGCACAACCATTAGAAGTAGATGCAATAGTCTTTTTTGCTACTAGTTCCAATGGTGGGGATGAAGACTTTGAAGCTCTCTTCTTTGAAACAAAGGCACTATTGCACTGATCTACACATGCATCAAGCTGAAATAGAGTGCCAATCTGAACACGCTTAGCTAACACCATAGATCCTCTAGTCATCTTGCATCCTCTATTCGAGAAAACAACCTGCACACCCACATCATTTAATTTAATTACAAAAAGAAGGTTCCATGTCAAACTAGGGATATGTAGAACACCATTGATTCCCTTTACCCGTCCATTAGGGAATCAAATCAAGACTCTTCCATGGCCAACAATATCTAGGTGAGAATCATCACCCAAGTACACCTTTCCACCATCATATTCTTCATACTTTGAAAACTAGCCCCGATACGAGGTCATGTGAAAAGATGCACTAGAGTCAATAAGCCACACATCCTCAGATGCATGCATTGCCAAGGTAGTGACAAATGCTTCTCCTTCATCCTAAGAGGACTTGTTAGAATCTGATAAATGATTCTTCTTCTTTTTCATTTTCTCCTCCTTGTACTCCTTGCAGAAGTGACCAGATTTGCCACAGTTCCAATAAAGGGCCTTGGACTTTTCAGGAGACTTAGATCTCCCATGGGATTTGGATCTTCCTTTTTCTTCCTTCTTCTTATCCTTTTTCTTTTCCTTTTCTTTAGATCTACCACAAACCACAAGAGCCTCCTTAGCCAATTTAGAGGACTTTCTCCCCATCTCTTCAAACAATAGCGAAGAAACCACTTCATCCATCTTGAAGGTGGAAGTGGTACTCCCAATGGCCTTAACAAGGTGGCCCCATGAATTTGGTAAGGAACACAATAATGTCATACATCGATCCTCCTCCTCCATCTTCACACTAACAGAAGTCAACTGGGCAACAAACATATTGAATGTCTTTAGGTGATCAGCGATAGATCCTCCATCTTCCATCCTCAGAGAATACAATTTATTTTGCAAGAATAACTTATTCACCAGGGATTTAGCCCGATAAACATCTCCAAGCTTCTTCCAAAGATCCTTTGCAGTCTTCTCTTCATGGATATTCAGGAGCATTGAATCAGTCAAATAAAGTCTTATCAAACCCTTAACTTCTTGATCTTTGAGATCCAGTCTTCTTGAGACATTGCTGTTGGTTTTGTACCAGATACAACTTCCCATAAATCCTGATCTACAAGCATGTCCTCCATTTTGAGTTTCCACAACTCAAAATTACTTCTATTAAACATCTCTATCTCAAACCTCCTAGATGTACTCACCATCTCTTACCTACAACAAAGATTTTAAAATTCTCTGCACAAGCTCCCACTCAAATGAAGATTAGCTCAAAAAAATCTCTACCCAACAACTAGAACCAAAGGTGACCAGGCTCTGATACCAACTAAAAGGAAGCAAGGTATGCAGAAAATGCTTCCTATACTAATCTAAAGAGGAAAGACTTATACAAATTTTTACTTTTACAATTAAAGATTAAGATGCACATTAATAGAAAGATAATAACAACTTTCAAATGCAAACACAAAACTCACAACACAAGATATATGTGGGGAAAACCGTTTCAAGTAAAAAACCCCACACTCTAAAGCCACCCAATATATTATTTAGAAATCATAAGGATTATAATATACTTGCACAACAAGCTTGTACATGAGTATATCCAACCAGAGATCTAGGAGGTAACTCAAAATATATAAGATTCTTACATACAACCTCCATCTCAAGTTCCTGGTATATAGGAGATACAATACAGTACACCGCCAATAGTAATTACAAAACCATGAGCTAAAACCACCCAAAAGTAGCACCCAAATTACCTCCAATCAAAGATGCCTTGTGATATACCAAACCATACACCAAATTGTGTAACTCTCCCCTTTACATCTCTTTTATGTGTCCAACACATTTTTACATTTCCCAAAACTGAAGGTCCAACTTCCAAAGGCCATAACTTTTTAATCCGGGTGTCCAATTGTCGAACCATTTTATGCGTCAGAAATATCGTGAAGTGCTCTATCACCCTGTATTCCACTACACCAATTACAACAATTTTTGAGATGTTTAGAGAAGGTTTGATACCCAGAAATTGAGTTCGGAACTTTTCTGACAGTTTCAAAAAAATAGAAACTTTAATATCTCACAATCCAAATATGATCTTGAGTCAAAACTCACCCAAGATGTTTACTTAGCTATTCTGCACTTTCTAGGAAAATTTGAGGTCAACCTGAGGTTAATTGAAGGACTTACTAAAAATAGTAAGTCTCACTATTTTAAGCTCATTTGGAGACTTTTGGAAACTTTGAAGATTCCAAACCATTCTCCAAGATAAAGGGTATTCAAAAAGACCAAAACTGGGAAGAATAGTAATCTTTCAAAGTTGCAAGGTTGACACTTTTCTTAACAAGTTGAGATCATTGATATAACTTCAAATGATGAGCTTGTTGAAGGCAAAGAGGATGAGGTTTTAAAAATAGCTAATAATGATGATTCTACATTTATTTTTAGTGATGATATATGTGGTGTTCTTGATTTTGAGAACAAATTTGATTTCACATTACATGTAGCTGATCTTGAGTAGAGTCCTAGTGACCTTGATTTGGATCCACTACTAACTATTGAAGATGATAAGGAAGAGGCACAAGTGATTTGAGATAGCCTTGGAGTCATTGATAACATGTATGAAGGTTCTGATTTTAGTATTCATCGTAGCAGTAGCTTACTTTCTTCACATGAACATGGTTAGCAAAATCAGTTTGTGGTGATTGTTGATAATCCATTGTTTGAGATGGGTGTTTATATGTCATATGACAATTCACCTTTTGAGTCGAATGATGGGACTACTCACGATTGTAGCATTACACTTGGTGAAAATAGCAAGGTATGGGATATGGGAGAAGATTCAGGACTTGAGTTGGAGTGTATTTTTCAACTTGATTTTGATTTAGGTTCATATTATGAGGTGATTGGTTACCCTCTTGGGAAACCATTGGATATGAAATGTGTAAAGAAGACAAAATAAGATTGGATAATGAATGTTGTGACACTAGGAGATGAAGTATTCTCATGGAATGAATTGATTTGGATCCAATGCTAACTATTGAAGATGATAAGGAAGAGGCACAAGTGATTTGAGATAGCCTTGGAGTCATTGATGACATGTATGAAGGTTCTAATTTTACTATTCATCATAGAAGTAGTTTACTTTCTTCGCATGAACATGGCTGAAAATTCAATTTGTGGTGATTGTTGCTAATCCACTGTTTGAGATGGGTGTTTATATGGTGTATGAAAATTCACCTTTTGAGTTGAATGATGGGAATACTCATGATTTTAGTATTGCACTTGGTGAAAATAGCAAGGTATGGGATCCAGGAGAAGATTTAGAACTTGAGTTGGAGTGTGGTTTTCAACTTGATTTTGATTTAGGTTCATATTATGAGGTGATTGGTTACCCTCTTGGGAAACCACTGGATATGAAATGTGTAAAGGAGGTAAAAGAAGATTGCATAAGGAATGTTGTGACACTAGGAGATGAAGTATTCTCATTAAATGAATTGATTCATGGAGACTTCTTCATTTCTGATTTTGAAAGGTTTTCCAAATAATGCTCTTAAGCTTGCTAGAAATTTTAGAATAGCAGCAAGGAAAGGTGGTTTAAATCTTTTTACTTATGTAGCTTTGGATACAGAAGGACTTAAACATGACATCTACATGTTCAACAATCCATATTTTTGATTGAATGATGTTTCACCTCATACTAATCTTTCTTTGGGGTTGTTCTTGAAGACAACAATTGCTCCTTGCACCTTGGTTGTTGATGACGAGAATGACTTACATCATGATAGTTGTTTGACATAACCCCTAGATGGCATTTTTAGCACTCATGGAGTTGTTATCAGCCTTGAAAACAAATCACATTCTATGTTACATGATGTTGATCCTAAATCATAAAATGTATATGAGATTGATGGGTCTCAGGAGTCCAATCAGTTGGATGGACAACTAAAGGTAAATGAAGGCCAAATTAGTGTAGCCATTAGACATTTTCATGACACCCTCATTATGATGGGCAAATGTTGTTGGAGGTCTTCACAAGAACATATGGACCCTTATGGAGAATTTCCCCTTTCAGATTCACAGGTGCTTAGAAAAGTGATAATAGAGATGAAGACTAGGTACATGCAGCTACTCTCATATAGAGATCACCTACTCCATATTGGTGAGATCTACTATGATGCACTTAAGAGGAAAGAAAGGGAAGTGGATAATCTTATTGATGAGCTTATTGTCATGGAGGATTCCTTGAAGAGGACTCAAAAAGCCCTTCAAGAATTAGATATTCAAATTGACGAGCTCTATGAGGATTTGAGGTTGGTTCAATCTTCATCATCCACAATAGATATATAGTCTTCTATGGCTATTATGACACCTATGAATGGTAGTGGAACTCATGGTTTGAGGGGGGACCCCCTAATGTGGTCAACTATGAGGAGGTTTCATTGTTGCATGAGTCTAAAGATAGGAATGATTCTAACATTCCTGAGTTTTCACATAGATTGCACCATAGTGACCATGAGTCACCTTTGAGGGAGGGCCAATTGTTGGCTCAGGATTCATATCACACATTGTGGGATGGAGTGCTTCCATCTTTGGAAGATGGAACTAGAGATTATAGGTATCTAACTCTATTACTTTTAGATGTTGTTTATAGGGTCAGGGATTAGATTTTCATCCTACAAATGTGTCCTTGGAAGAGTTTGCAACTTCCTTGTTTCAAGAAATTCCATTGGAGGTGTGGCTACATGGAAGTTGTGGTTTTAGTTAGAATGATGGCATTGTTAGTCTAACCCACAATGATGGAGTTCTACTCCATAAATTGGTAGGGGATGACTATTCTATTTATTGGGACAAGGTTTTCTTTCATAATCTATGGAGGACAGTAGTTGTTTGGGAGTTTGGAGTAGAGTTGCATCATCTCCTCAACATTGGAGAGTGGCATAGGGTGGTAATTTGGCACCCTATGACCCTGACATTTTTGTGTGCATTCCCATAGGTTGGATTTCTAGTCTCGAGGCTACTAATCTATTTCATATCACAAACCAATGAGGAGTTGTTACATTTTTTCTGGCACCTATGTGGGGTACTCATCACATCCTTGGGAGATTTACAAAGGTTGGGAAGAGGTGTTGTGATGCTGGCACTTCAAGTTACTTCCATCTCCTCATGTTTGATGGATGTGAGGTTGTGATGTGTTGGGATCTAGGTGGTGATAGGTGTGGTATGATAGTTTGATGTGATTCTGATGTGTTTCTTCACCAATATCGGCATGGTGAAGATCATATCAGAGTGGCACAGTGGAATTCAATAGGTGTTGAGTCTGGCAGACTTCCAATTAGGTCATGGGATCCATGGATTCCATGTTTGGTAGATTATTTTACATTGGTGTAGTTGCCTATAGTGATGTTGAGCATGGTTTTATCTCTACCCACTGAATGCAGTGGATATATTGTTAAGTATTCTACAGACTGATTTGGGATCCTGGTATTCAAGTGACCTGCCAAGGTATCCATGTGAGGATTGCTTGGGCACAAGCAATCTTTGGGAAGGGTGGACTGTAATGTCCCCATCACTGAATATCAAGTTAGTCTATTATTGAGTTCTCATAGACTAACCAGCCTAGCTAGGGAACCACTACTAGAAATGAATTGGATGGGTTTGTTAGTATTTGAGTAGATGTTGGCATGGTTTCAGTGTGATCTTTAGTTTGGCAGTTTCTAGGGTGGATTTGATTTCTTAGGCCTAGACTTACTATTTTTGGCAAATTAGGGTTTCTGTTACTTTTAGGATTTTTAGTGTTGGAGATGAAGCTTCTTGGAGAGACCTTTCCAATGGTCTATAGATCATTGGATTCTAAGATCATTTGGGCCTTTATTTCAAATTCTATAAATTATTAATGTTTATTTAATATTAGACTTTGTGTTATAATGGTTAAGTGTCAAAAAATGAAATATTAATAAGTAACTTAAGTTATAATGTTGGAGCACTCACCTTAGAATTATAAAAAGTGACTTGATTAAATATTTCCTCCAAAAGGTGAATGGACCTCTTAGAGGATTTATAAAAAGGGGAAAAATCAATTCATTTGGCATGTTTTAATTATTCAATTGCTTTGGCTTTTGGCTCTGCAAAGCGTTTGAGGGTTTTGGAGAAATTCAAAACCATGGCTTTTGGAGATGAAAACCTCCATTAGTAATAACATTCCACAGGTGTGAAAGATCATCCAAGGGTGCTAGAAGAGGTAAATACACTCAGTGTTTGCATTTGTGCTTCAATTTTGATACACTTTGGTGAGGGTTTGTGGAGTTCATGCACATATCTTATACAATTTTTTTTGAGCAGCTGAGGATACAATTTGGTGGAGATTTGAAGAAGCTTATTGAGGAGTTTGGGATAGAACACTATTTTCCTTTCTGGTCATACACTCTAGCCATGGTTGTACCTCATTTGGAGCAGCATTTAGGGATGTTTTAAATGTTATTTGACTTTATATTGTGGCATTGGGTTTCTATCAATAGGATCAACCAGTTTGCAAGGGTTTAAGGAGGCTTTCAGATCAGTTTAGATCATTCACTACTATAACAACATTCACAGTTAGGCCGTACCATAGCCTAGGACATTGTGGGGCATCTTGAAGTTGGTTCACACTCATTATTGGGTATTACATTACTTATTAATGCCACCTAGGGCTGCACAACACTTTCCTACATTTGAGTGGATGTGAACATCTATCTGTATGCATTTTGGAGGTGATTTCATGGCATTGGTATTGCTGGTTCACCTATAGTAGATGTATGAAGTTGAAGAACTTGAAATGGGTATGTCATAGTAATTCATCTTGAGAAATAAAAGCATTTGGGTATTTGTTATTTTTCTTGTATCTATCATAGTTTTTTTGGTTATCATTGCATGTCATATATTTCATTGTTATTTGCAAAAACATCACATGCAAAACACAAAAACCCCTTCTACAACTTCTGTCTAGTTATGAAAGACCACAAAAAAAATATAACATAATTTAATAAACTAAAACAACAAACATGGGCAACTCATTATAGTGGTATCAAATCACAGTTTTATCTTTCCATCCTATGTAGTTAAGTATCAGATTTAGAGTCATGGATAGATTTAGTGAAGAAGAATTACAAAAGAAACTTTATAATGCCGGTAGGAATCTTCAACACCTACCTTAGTCAAAAAGGGTTCTACACAACATTTTGGAGGAAGTAGAATTGTATCTTTACAAGGTTGAATAGTCACCTTCTCAGTTGATGCAACTCACTATGACTCTTGTGGTGCATTCTCTGGTTAAGCCAATGCTTATGAGACATCATAGTAAAAGGGTAAAGCTTTTAGTCACCAACTATCTTAGTGAGATTACAAGGATTACAACTCCTAAGGCTCCTTACAAAGATGACATATTGAGGGAGGTTCTACAGCTGATTGTTGAGAGCTTTCATGGGTTTCTTTATGATGAAGGCCCTACCATTGGTAGGAAGGTTAATATGCTAGAAGTAATGGGAAGATCTAGATCTTATTATCTTTTTAATGTTTTAGAATGTGATGATCTTATTCTTCAGTTGTTTTAGAATTTCATAGCATCGATCTGTGAGGATCATGGACAAGCTATCTTTCCTACATGGAAACCATCATGGTCCTAATAATTGATGAATATGTTACTATTCCCCAAACTCTTATGTCTATGTTGTTGGCTTCTTTGAGTCATGAAAAACATATGACTATATATGAAATATTGGTCAAAAGAGTCTCCAAAAAATGTGAAAACATGAAACCTTTCTTGGATTTTGGGGAAACTAATGCAGCTAGTAAGGATTAAGATGTGTGCAACAAAAGTGCAAAATTGCAGCCTTAGATATAGATTTAGAGCTTCCTAATGAAGCTAATAACACTAGTGAAAATGTTGGGATAGTTGAGATCATTAATATACCTTCAAATGATGGGCTTGTTGAAGGTAAAGAGGATGAGGTTTTCAAAACAAATAATAATGATGATTCTACATTTATTTTTTAGTGATGATGATATAGGTGGTGTTCTTGATTTTTAGAATAAATCTGATTTCACATTGCATGTAGTCGATCTTGAGTAGAGTCCTAGTGACCTTGATTTGGATCCACTGCTAACTATTGAAGACAATAAGGAAGAGGCACAAGTGATTTGGGATAGCCTTGGAGTCATTGATGACATGTATGAAGGTTCTAATTTTAGTATTCATCATAGAAGTAGTTTACTTTCTTCGCATGAACATGGCTGGAAAATTTAATTTGTGGCAATTGCTGCTAATCCATTGTTTGAGATGGGTGTTTATATGGTGTATGACAATTCACCTTTTGAATTGAATGATGGGAATACTCATGATTTTAGCATTGTACTTGATGAAAATAGAAAGGTATGGGATCCAGGAGAAGATTTAGAACTTGAGTTGGAGTGTGGTTTTCAGCTTGATTTTGATTTAGGTTCATATTATGAGGTGATTGGTTACCCTCCTGGGAAACCACCGGATATGAAATGTGTAAAGGAGGCAAAAGAAGATTACATAAGGAATGTTGTGACACTAGGAGATGAAGTATTCTCATTGAATGAATTGATTCATGGAGACTTCTTCATTTCTGATTTTGAAAGGTTTTCCAAATAATGCTCTTAAGCTTGCTAGAAATTTTAGAACAATAGCAAGGAAAGGTGGTTTAAAGATTTTTACTTGTGTAGATTTAGAGAGAGAAGGACTTAAACATGACATCTATATGTTCAAAAATCTATCTTTTGGATTGAATTATGTTTTAACTCATACTAATCTTTCTTTGGGGTTGTTCTGAAGACAAGAATTGCTCGTTACACCTTGGTTGTTGATGACAAGAATGCCTTACATCACGATAGTTGTTTAATAGAACCCCAGGATAGAATTTTTAGTGTTCAAGGAGTTGTTATCATCCTTGAAAACAAACTAGATATTATGTTACATGACGCTGATCCTAATTCAAAAAATTTATATGAGATTGATGGGTCTTAGGAGTCCAATCAATTGGCAGAACAACTAAAAGTGAATGAAGACCAGATTAGTGCAGCCATTAGACATTTTGATGACACCCTCATGATTCATATGGCCAAATGTTGTTGGAGGTCTTTAGGAGAACATATGTAGTCTTATGGAGAATTTCCCCTTTCATATTCACAGGTGCTTATAGAAGCGATAGTAGAGATGAAGACTAGTTACATGTAGGTACTCTCAGATAGAGATAACCTACTCCATCTTGGTGTCATCTACTACAATGCATTCAAGTGGAAAGAAATGGAAGTGGATAAGATTATTTATGAGCTTAATGTCATGGAGGATTCCTTGAAGAACACTTAGAAAGCCCTTCAAGAATCAGAGATTTAGATTGACGAACTTTGTGAGGAGTTGAGCTTGGTTCAATCTTCATCATCCACAGCAGATAACATAAATCCATACAACTATATGCATAATTTATAATCCTCATAATCCATCATATCAACATAACATAATGCATAAATGATCATATTCACATGAAAACATCATATATCATCAATTGTCTGCATGTGTGTGCATATATATATACAATGTCATGGTACAAAAATGTCAGTGTATACATCATGCCTCTAGGGCATATGGTCCAAAATCCATCCACAATCCATCTCAACTAGCTATGGCTAGCCCCATCTGATCTCTCTGACAGTGCTGGCCTTATCTGCTACTGGTGGCCCTAGAGGTGGTCCTTCCTATGGTGGTCCCATTGCCATTGAAACCCCTATCCTCATTGTACCTAACCACCCTGACTAGGACGATACTACATAATCTAGCACCGTCTATGCTACCAGAACTGTCACATAATAGTGTCCTCGTTAGTAGGCTACCTCTCTCACTGCTGAAATAGCATTTATTTGTGTAGCAACCATTTGATCAAACACCCCCACCATCCCCCTAGCAATAATAACTCTCAGGCCATATCTCTCGCCTACCTCAATCATGCTACCTCACTCTAGTATCTAGCCTTCTCCACTCTTAGAGCATCCCACTCTTTAATCATGCTATCTCACCCCCTACATGCTTTCCCTCTCCTCTTGAGGCTGGTCTTGCTCTGACATCATTGCATCATGCTCACTCTGAGCTGTTGCTAACTACATCTCTAGGGTGTTGATCATGTCATCTATCACCTACTACTGTACTGGCAAATGGGTCCATACATAAACTTCCATATCCTCCTCTCCCTTCACCTCACCCTCTCCCTCCTCCTCCTCCTCCACTATCTCCTCCGTGCTGATCTCCTCTACTATCTACTCTATGATGACCTCCTATATTATCTCCTCTCTCTCTCTCCTCCCACAGCCTGTCCCCTATCCACCTTGACCTCTAGGTCCTGTACCCTTGCCTCCACCTCCTCCTCCTCCCTCTCCTCCTCTTCCATCTCAATTGCCACTACTACCATCTCTAACTCCCCCATCTCCTCCTCCCGCTCCTCCCATGGCTACTTTCTTCTATCCTCCACTGAACCTCCTCCACCACTGCCCACATCCTACCCAGCATGTCCTGCCATCTAGGTGCCAGGAACCTCTGTGGCATATGTTTTCACCAATAATCCTTATATCCTACTGTGTTCCTCACATCCTCTAACATTGTATGTGGATCCCAATCTACCAACAGAAACTATAATCACTCTATCTACACTATCGCCCTATGAAACTATGCCCCCCAAACACTAACCTTGCTGCATGTTCAAGAAAATACATGTGGTCCCTCTATCAACCCCTATACCTATCCAAACTATCACGCAACTCTATCTGGCCTATAATGCTTAACAAAATACACATATCACCCAATCAGGGTGCAAGGTGTTAGCATATATGGGTACATGGTCAAGTCCTCCTACCATTTGCCATGTGTGAGGTAGGGTCTCCATATGATATTGATGGGGAGGACTTGGCTTAGAAAACCTATCTTGACACAACACTTCAAGACCTATGTCATACCCCAAGTCTCCCTACCAATTTAAGTTCTCCTAGACATTTTCTACCCCAAAATGTCTAATTCAACCTAAGCAATCTATTACAGAGGTGAAAGGCCTATTTGTTTGTTATTCCCAATACAGACCTTACTTTCTTGGCATGAGGCATTCTTCTTTGTCCTCACTACTTCCAAGATTCCCAATTTCCAAGGCTTATAGCCTTCTTGAGCCCATTATCAACCCTCGTCTCTGGGTCCAGGGTTCTGATTGCTTGGTACTCAATTCCTCCTACTCTGTTTTTCACCCCTGCCTTTTTAGACTGCAACTTGCATACCTAGCTGGGCTATAGCAGAGCTCGCCTAGGACAAGTTCTTATTGTCTCTCATTGACAATCCAACCACTAACACCAACAGGAAAACAAGAAAGAAGATCTCTGCTTGACAGCCCTCCATGACTGTATAGGGAAATTGCAGGGACATCAAGACAAAGACATTTTGTACAAACAAAAATAAAAAAACATAAAACAAACTGACTACTCTGCGTTAAATCGAGTTATGCAAGAATTCTATAGACAATGCACAAATAGATTCAAACTGTCAATGTTCTTATTCTGAGAGTTCTTTCTGTTTACATTCGATGTCTGTTCTCCAACTTTTTTTCTTCCAAACGATTTACAAAAGCAAAAACTAGTTTTTATCTTATTCGTCCTTTTTTTGTTATTGGATAGTTAGGGTTTTCTGTCTGTTCAGTTAGGTTTTCTATGCATCCTCAAACCCATCAGTTCACATACATTATCAGCAAAACATGCTCTTTTCTCACCAATCAGACTTCCCCTGTCGGCATGCTTTCTATCACGATACATTCCCCTTTGCATGTACATACAATGCCTTCGTGCAATATGTGGACCGGTGACCTTCATTTTCCAAATGTATGTTCCTTTGCATATACATTCATTTGTATCATACAATATCGAAATATGCATTCACTTTATCATCGGCAAGATAATCTATTGTCTTATCGACATATACATTTTCTTTATTCATCGCCCAAACTTACTACACACTCCTCCCGATATGCATTGTATTGTCTTCGCTTTCGGCAAGACTCCTTTCTTCACTCAGACTTTGACCCTATCTTCCGATCTTCATCTCACACCGATATGCCTCATATCCACTTCACTATCGGCTAGATCTCCTATTGTTGGCCACACTTCCATATCTTCTCCCAATGTCCATTCTTACTCCGACGGATCCACATTGCATATACAAACAACACTTGCATGCATCTGGTGGGGTCCACAACTTACACTTCCCTATGTATATTACGGTCAATGTATCTCTGTTCATACATTCGCCACATACATTACTAATATGCAAGAGGTGGGACCTGTGCTCCTCAATCTTCCCTTGTATCTCACGACCTTGTATCTCATGAACTATATGTTCATTCATTCACTTGCAACATACAAACCCCTTGATATACAAAGGTAGAAAACATACAAGCTATACTACCATACATGTTGTTCTACCATACAACTGACGTATACACATGACATGTCTTCAACATGCAGATGACGTATATACACAGAATGCATGCTCATGTTATTAAACCCAAATGAACCACCTCCTTCATCGGTCCCGCGCCTTCCTATTTGAAAATCAAAAACATCACACCAAAAATGCGAAAGTATATACATGGGCTCCAAGCCCTTGGTGCTCCTGCACCATACTCCCCTTGTGCGGAAAAAGTCAAGTCACCTCTGGTGACAACAAGGCAAAATCAATGCCCCGCTTCTTGAACTTGGACTCTACAACCTAGGTAGCCTCTGCTTCAGGCAAATGTTTCCATTTGATCAGATGCTCCATGTACATGCCATGTCTGGTCTATTTCTGTACTAGAGAATCCAGAATTTTCTCAGCCTGTGGTTTGAGTGTAGGGGGCAAGGTTACATCACTCACTATCTGTGTAGCCTCTGAACTAGATCCAACTGTTACTAGATGAGTACCTTTATAATGTACCAGGTCCTAAACATTGAACACTGGTGAAATTGCCAAGTCTGTTGGCAAATCAATCCTATAGGCATTGTTGCCATACTTGTTTAGAATTCTGCAAGGACCAATCCGTCTCATCTGTAGTTTAGTTGGCATCTCTTTCTACAATCTGGCTTTGTTCAAATGAACCATTACTAAATCACCAACTTCAAACTGAACATCCTTCCTGTGTGCATCTACCCTATCTTTGATTTTCTGGGTATTTTCCATCAATATCTTCTTGACTTGGTCATGAATCTCCTTCATAGATTGTGCAAAATCCTCTGCATGACCACTTCTATCTTCCATGTCTCCAAGATGTCAGAGTTCATATACACCTCGAGGATGCATTCCATACACTATCTCAAATGGACTTTTGCCAGTAGTCCTATTCACACAGTCATTATAGGCAAATTCTACCTAATAAATGACCTGATCCCAACTCTGTCCATATTCTTTTGTCAAACACCTTAATAGGTTGCCCAACATCCTATTCACCACTTTTGTTTGGCCATCTGTCTGTAGATGATATGCTGATCCAAAAGACAGGTTTGTTCCTAACCTCTGCTATAAAGTTTTCCAAAATTGTCCCATAAACTTAGCATCTCTATCAGACATGATGCTTGCTGGAAGTCCATGAATCCTTATGACCTCTTTGAAAAACAAATGAGCTATATGACTGGCATCATGAGTCACCTTACAGGGAATGAAATGACTCATCTTGCTAAATCTATCAATAACTACAAAAATACTATCAAAACTAGTCTTAGTCTTTGGTAGACCAACTACAAAATCCATACTTACACAGTCCCATGGTCTGGAAGGTATGGGTAGTGGTTGATACAGCCCAGCATTTGACGAAGTTCCCTTGGCCTTCTGACAGAAGATACATTGCTCCACATAATTTCTTATATCTTTGTGCATCTTCGGCCAATAGTAGAACCTCTGGACTAACTCCAATGTTTTGTTCAGACCAAAATGTCCACTCAAACTACCATTATGCTTCTCCTGTATGATATCTTCTCTCATGGATCCTTTTGGTACACACAACTGTCCACCTTTGAACAACAATCCCTATTGCAATGTGTAATCTACAAATTCACTATGAAATTGATTTTCAAAATCTTGATAGACCCTGTATGCTTCAGCAAAATCTTCATCCTCTTTGTAGAGGACTGTGAACTCTTCCATCCCTATGCTTCTTAAATGCATCTCTTGTACTATAAGCAACCTCCTGCTTAAAGCATCTGCTACCTTGTTGAGCTATCCCTTCTTATGCTTAATTGTGAATGTGTAGGACTGTAAGTACTCCATCCACTTGATATGCCTATGGCTCAACTTATCTTGTGAGTTTAGAAAACTCAAAGCTTGATTGTCTGTATATACAACAAATTCCTTAGGTAGGAGATAATGCCTCCATTTTCTAAGTGCTTGGACTAGAGCATAGAGCTCCAAGTCATATGAAGAGTATCTACTCTTTGTTTTATTTAGCCTCTCACTAAAAAAGGCTACTGGTCTATTCTCTTGGTTGAGTACTGCACCTACTGCGACATGACTAGCATCACATTCTAAAGTGAATAACTTATCAAAATTTGGTAGCACTAACACTAGCTGTGTGGCTACTTCTTTCTTCAACAACTCAAAACTCTTATCAGCTACTTGTGTCCATTGAAACTTTGTTTTCACTCCACCTTTTATTGTATTAAGCATGGGTACACAAATAGCACTAAAATTCTTTATGAATTTTCTATAAAACTGAGCTAAACCATGAAAAATTCTCACCTCAGTTGCTGCTCTGGGAGTGGGCCAAGTCAATATGGCTTCTACCTTTGACTTGTCCATTTTCAATTCTCCTTTGGACAACACAAAACCAAGGTATACCAATTCCTGCTTCATGAATTCACACTTCTCCAAATTTATGGTTAGTTGTTCATCATGTAACTTTTTCAAAATAGTATTTACATGTTCAAGATGTTCTTCTTTAGTTTGACTAAAAATCAAGATGTCATCTAGATAAACAACTACAAATTTACCTGTATAGTCCTTGAGGACTTCATTCATGAGCCTCATGAATGTGCTAGGAGCATTTGATAAACCAAATGGCATAACAAGCCATTCATACAGTCCTTCTGTGGTCTTGAAGGCTGTTTTCCACTCATCACCTTCCTTGATTCTGATCTGGTGATAACCACTTTTCAGATCTATCTTGGTGAAGTATTTAGCCCCTCCTAAATAGTCCAAAAGATCTTCAATTCTGGGAATTGGAAATCTGTACCTTATGGTGATCTTATTGATAGCTCTGGAGTCTATGCATAGTCTCCATGTTCCTCCTTTCTTTGGTGCCAACACTGTAGGCACTACACAAGGACTTATGCTTTTTCTAATCAATCCTTGGTCAATCAACTCTTGTACCTGTCTGGCTATCTTCTTATGTTGTTCTGGAGTCATCTTGTAAGGAGCTTTGTTAGGCAGAGATGCTCCTGGAATCGGATCTGTCTGATGGCTAATAGTTCTTTGTGGAGGTAGTGTTGCTGGTGTTCCATCACTAATGATGTCCTTATACTGTTCCAGTATAGTCTGTACCTCTTTTGGGACCACTACCTTTTTGTCTTTTTGCTCCTCCTTAGGCTTTAGTATGATAGCATAGCCAATACCATCCTCCTTAAGAGTGTTCAAAAACTCTTTACCACTCACAATTAAGACATTAGGCCTTTTTGTCTTATTTGCTTCTTCATCTTCCAATGATTGAATTTTATAGGTGACACCATCTTTTTGAAAATAATATGCATTCTTCTCACCATCATGTATGGCCTTCCGGTCATACTACCATGGTCTACCCAATAAGAGATGACATGCATCCATGGGTAGGATATCACAGAGTACCTTGTCTTTATATCCACCTATACCAAACTCTACCCAAGTTTTCTCATTGACTATCACATGTTGACCTTTATTTAACCATGTGACTCTATATGGATTTGAATGAGGTATTCTTTGCAAATTTAATTTTCTAGCTGCTTCATCTGACACTATGTTATCAGTAGACCCTAAGTCTATGATTACTTGACATACCTTATTCATAATCTTGCATCTGATTCTGAATAAAGCTCTCCTTTGGCTTAGTTCAGCTTTCACTGGTTCTTTGATCAAAGTTCTCCTTACCATGATGTTCTCTCCCACTTCTGAGGCTAGACTGACTTTAGGTGATTTGCTGCTTGAAGCATCATCTTGTACATAATGATTTCTTTTATCAACTCCTTGAGAAGAAGATGTGCCCTTATCAGGACACCTATATACTGGATGGCCTAATTGACCACAATTGTAGCATTTCATAGTGGCAAAGTAGGATCCTCTACCTGATCCTCCTGATCTTCCTCTGTTAGATCCCCTTCCTCGGTAGTTTCCTCTACTACTACTAGTCTCTCCACTCTACTCTGTGAGTTTGGATTCTCCTTGGGGCCTTTGATCAGTGTTCCTACCACCATAATTTCCTCTTCCTTTGCTGTCTCTACCTCTTCCTCTTAATCTGTTGCTTGACTCTTGTTTCTTCTTGCCCTTCTCCTCTACCTTGAGTGCTATCTGGTAACATTGATGCACTGTTGTAGGGCTGAATAAGCTGATTTCCTCCTGAATACTCCACCTCAAACCATTGAGATATCTTGCCACTTTTACATTTTCATCTTCCATCACCTTAGACCTCAGGGATAGTTTTTGAAACTCCTCAGTGTATGCATTGACATCTAATTCTCTTTGTCTCAAATTTTGTCATTTCTTGTGCAACTGGACTTCATAATCTCCAGGCATGTAGAGTTCTTTGACTTTAGCCACCATACCTTTCCAAGTAGCTATAGGTTTCTTGCCTTCTTTTTCTCTTTTAGTTTGAACAAATTTCCACCATGTCAAAGCAGCTCCTCTGAGTCTTGATTTAGCTACCTTCACCTTTTGTGCTTCAGTCACTCCATCACATTCAAAGTGATTTTCTATACCTTCTATCCATTCCATAACCAAATCAGGTTCTATCTTTCCACTAAAAAGAGGAACTCCTTCCAATGTCTTACCACTCATGGCTTTTAAGACCTTCAAGAAAGGTTCTTCTTCCATCTTAGGATCAGGTGTGGGCTCTTCATCTTCTACAGACACACCTTTTTCCTTACCTTCAAAATTTTTAATCTTCTGACTAACTTCTTTAGTCTTTTCCATCATTACAACCAGTTTACTTTCCATTTCTTCCAATCTTTCCTGTAGGAGCCTATTCTCCTCTTCTTGTTCATCAACCTTCTTTGCCAATTCTACATTAGTCACCATCTTCTTGGATGAACCTACATACTCACTCGAACTTGGTGATGACATACAACTTCTTCTATTCTAATCGAAGAATAGCCCAAATCTTTAACTCGCTTTGATACCAATTTGATGGGGAGGACTTGGCTTAGAAAACCTATCTTGACACAACACTTCAAGACCTATGTCATACCCCAAGTCTCCCTACCAATTTAAGTTCTCCTAGACATTTTCTACCCCAAAATGTCTAATTCAACCTAAGCAATATATTACAGAGGTGAAAGGCCTATTTGTCTATTATTCCCAATACAGACCTTACTTTCTTGGCATGAGGCATTCTTCTTTGTCCTCACTGCTTCCAAGATTCCCAATTTCCAAGGCTTATAGCCTTCTTGAGCCCATTATCAACCCTCCTCTCTGGGTCCAGGGTTCTGATTGCTTGGTGCTTAATTCCTCCTACTCTATTTTTCACCCTTGCCTTTTTAGACTGCAACTTGCATACCTAGCTGGGATATAGCAGAGCTTGCCTAGGACAAGTTCTTATTGTCTCTCATTGACAATCCAACCACTAACACCAACAGGAAAACAAGAAAGAAGATCTCTACTTGATGGCCCTCCATGACTGTATAGGGAAATTGCAGGGACATCAAGATAGAGACATTTTGTACAAACAGAAACAAAAGAATAGAAAACAAACTGACTACTCTACTTTAAATCGAGTTATGCAAGAATTCTACAGACAATGCACAAATAGATTCAAACTGTCAATGTTCTTATTCTGAGAGTTCTTTCTGTTTACATTCGATGTCTGTTCTCCAACTTTTTTTCTTCCAAATGATTTACAAAAGCAAAAACTAGTTTTTATCTTATTCATCCTTTTTCTATTATTGGACACTTAGGGTTTTCTGTCTATTCAGTTAGGTTTTCTATGCATCCTTGAACCCATCAGTTCACATACATTATCAGCAAAACATGCTCTTCGTTCACCAATCATACTTCCCCTGTCGGCATGCTTTCTATCGCGATACATTCCCCTTTGCATGTACATAGAATGCCTTCGTGCAATATGTGTACTCACGACCTTCATTTTCCAAATGTATGTTCCTTCGCATATACATTCATTTGTATCATACAATATCGAAATATGCATTCACTTTATCATCAACAATATAATCTATTGTCTTATCAACATATACATTTGCTTTATTCATTGCCCAAACTTACTACACACTCCTCCTGATATGCATTGTATTGTCTTCGCTTTCAGCAAGACTCCTTCCGTCGCTCAGACTTTGACCCTATCTTCTGATCTTCATCTCACACTGATATGCCTCATATCCACTTCGCTATCAGCCAGATCTCCTATCGTCAGCCACACTTCCATATCTTCTCCCGTTGTCCATTCTTACTTCGACGGATCCACATTGCATATACAAACAACACTTGCATGCATCTGGTTGGGTCCACAACTTACACTTCCCTATGTATCTTACGGTTAATGTATCTCCGTTCATACATTCGCCACATACATTACTAATATGCAAGAGTTGGGACCCGTGCTCCTCAATCTTCCCTTGTATCTCACGACCTTGTATCTCATGAACTGTATGTTCATTCATTCACTTTCAACATACAAACCCCCCGATATACAAAGGCAGAAAACATACAAGCTGTACCGCCATACAAGTTGTTCTACCATACAACTGACATATACACATGACATGTCTTCAACATGTAGATGACATATATACACAGAATGCATGTTCATGTTATTGAACCCAAATGAACCCACTCCTTCATCGGTCCCGTGCCTTCCTATTTGAAAATCAAAAACATCACACCAAAAATGTGAAAGTATATACATGGGCTCCAAGCCCTTGGTGCTCCTGTACCAGATATCCCCTACCTACAACTCATAAAAAATCCTCCACCAATACTAGATTTCCCCCAAAGACCTATACTGCACCCTCTAGTCCCAACAATAAGCAATTGGCTCATCATCTCCCTATACACCCCTCAACCCCACTAGTTGGCACACTGCAATGTGCTCCCAAGCCCACACCTGCAAAAGTCTAATGTTGGCCCCCGAACCATATATGATGGAGTGCAGGTCCCTATACAAATGTGCCAATAGGCACGCTCCCCATGTAAACTTTTGCCCATGCAGTAGCATCTCTATGATGCAATCCATCAAACCAATAGAGAAATGCCTCCCGCTCTTATTAGGTAGCACAATGCCACTAATAAGAGTTACTACATATAAATCCTTGTCAGGAACCTACCTGTGATAGGCATCTATATCTAACTACCACCTTGTATGCAACACATCAGCCCATGTAAACAACAATGTTAGCTACATATTTGTAATGTCCCCATTACACTAGATAGAGTTAGTCTATTATTGAGTTCCCATAGACTAAGCAACGTAGTTAGAGAACCACTATTGGTGATGACTTGGATGGGTTTGTCAGTATTTGAGTGGATATTGGCATGGTTTTGGTGTGATCTTCAGTTTGGCACTTTTTGGGGTGGATTTGATTGCTTAGGCATATACTTACTATTTTTGGCAAATTAGGGTTTTTGTCCATTTTGGGTTTCTTAGTGTTGAAGATAAAGCGTCTTGGCAAGACCTTTCCAACAGTCTATAGATCACTGGATTCTGTGATAATTTGGGCCTCCTTTTTTAAGTCCATAAATTATTAATGTTTATTTAATATTAGACTTTGGGTTATAACGGTTAAGTGTCAAAAAATGAAATATTAATAAGTCACTTAAGTTATAATATTGGAGTGCTCACCTTAGAATTATAAAAAAGTAATTGAATTAAATATTTCCTCCAAAAGGTGAATGGACCCCCTAGAGGAATTATAAAAAGAGGAAAAAGCAATTCATTTGACATATTTTGATTATTCATTTGCTTTGGCTTTTGGCTCTGCAAAGAGTTTGAAGGTTTTGGAGAAATTGAAAACCATGGCGTTTGGAGATGAAAACCTCCATTAGTAACAACATTCCGTAGGTGTGAAAGATCATCCAAGGGTGCTGGAAGAGGCAAATACACTTAGTGTTTGCATTTGTGCTTCTATTTTAATACACTTTGGTGAGGGTTTGTAGATTTCACGCACATATCTTATACAATTTTTTTGGAGCAGCTGAGAATACAATTTGGTGCAGATTTGAAGAAGGTTATTGAGGAGTTTGGGACTGCACACTATTTTCCTTGTTGGTTGTACACTCCATCCATGGCCATAACTCATTTGGGGCAACATTTAGGGATGTTTTGAATGCTATTTCACTTTCTATTGTGGCATTGGGTTTCTATTAGTAGGGTTGACTAGTTTGCAAGGCTTTAAGGAGGGTTTCAGATTAGTTTAGATCATTGACTACTATAGCAACATTTATAGCTGGGCAGTACCATAGCCTAGGACATTGTGGGGGATCTTGGAGTTGGTTCACACTCATTATTGGTTTTTATGTTACTTATTAATGGCGCCTAGGGCTGTACAACACTTCTCTACATTTGTGTGAATGTAAACATCTATCTGTATGCATTTTGGAGGTGTTTTCATGGTATTGGTATTGTTGGTTCACCTACAATAGATGTATGAAGTTGAAGAAATTGAAATAGGTATGTCATAGTAATTCATCTTGAGCAATAATAGCATCTGGGTCTTTGTTATTTTTCTTATATCTATCATAGTTTTTTTGTGTTTTCATTACATGTCATATATTTAATTGTTATCTGTAAAAACATCACATGCAAAACACAAAAACCCTTCTACAGCTTTTGTCTAGTTTGAAAAGATGAGAAAATAAAAAAATAAATATAACATAATATAATAAACTAAAAGAACAAATAGGGGTGACTCATTACAACATCCACTGCCCTCTTAGATGTGTACACTTATCAATTTCAGATCGACTTCCATAAGATCCGCTAGACATCCTCAAGGGTCACCATCATCTCCCCTGTCAAGAGATGGAAGGTGCTGGTCTCAGATTTCCACCTCTCCACTAGCACTATGAGAATCATCTGATGTGCTCAAATTGCTGTCATATGTGCTACATAGTATAACCCACACCTCCTAAATACATCCTAGTCAACCTGTGTAAATCTATATAACACTCGTAATGCCACCAACTGTCACTCCTGAGTCATCACTGGATTTAAAATCACCTACACAATCCAATCACCCATCAGTCCTCACAATTCCAAAAAAAATTCCATAACCCTCCCTCCTATTCTATTTTTTCCTCCCTAGGCAGATCCACCAAAACATAGAGCATATCTATCGTTTAGTACACATGTCCTTTCCCTCAGTGTATCCGCTGATTTACCTCATATATCTGCTGATTTGATGCACATTCATTGTTGCAACATTCTACCACTTCATTTTTTGTGAAACCACCAGACCATTCGATGCATTCATTGGTTCATTGTGCATCTGTTCCATTTTTGTGGATCTGTCGATCCACTAGCAGATCCGTTGATCCACTAGCAGATCCACCAAAGGTACTTTGCATTCACATTATTTTTTGCACATTTAGCATTTGGTTGTGCATCTGTCGAATCACAATCAATGGATGCACAACCCAACGTTTTCTACCCCTCATTAATGCCCCCTAACTATCCCCCAAGACTTCGTTCAGGTGACATGCCTATCTTGGAGTGCCCTCCCATCATACATGCCTCCTCACTTGGTCAACACGATGCACCACGTTAGTAACCTGAGCCACCATCTCTCTACTCCTCTTTTCTTCTCTTGTCCAATTCACTTTGCCAAAGGGTGAAAATTATTTATTTTCACCCCCTAGGGGTTATTCATAGCCCTTTTTGGCATTTTTACCTCCCATTTTCACCCATTTACTCTATTTTTTGCCATTTTCTTCCCTCCTTCCTAATTTTTCTCTCTATTCATTTTTCTCCCATTTTTCATCTATCAAGAGCTTTCCCAAGCCCCATTTTACCTACACAACCTCTCAATGGGGCATCACCCTACTATCGCCTTTTTGTAAAATTTTTCTAGGTAAAAGCTGATTGGGGCCTGTCACCTATCCCTTATTCTTCTGAAACCACTATATTTTATTTTTATTTGAAATAACATTATAATAATGCTATTTCAAAGAGGGGTAAAATGTAGACACTTGAAAATGGTCACATCATTTCTTGTCAACTTTATTATAATCAATCAATTTTAATAAAGTAAAATTGATCAATTACCCTCCATTTGACACATATATTAATTAAATAATATTTAATTATATAATTAATATTTTCCCACCTTGTTCTTCTAGCTAAAATCATTAAATACCTTATTTCCTCTACTATAGTCCTAAATAAATATCTATTTACATAGGACTATAGTTCTCCTTCATCCCAAAAAAGTAAATAAATATGTCTATTTATTTAATTCCACATTTTATCCATTTGTGATTACTCTTAGTAATCAACATTAATTACCCCAAATCTTGTGCACATGAATTAATTTATAAAAATTAAGGATTACATTCACCCATGCTTCTAGAGGATACACGTGTCATAAAATGTACATGCAAAGTGCATGCATGTACATGACAAGTGGTACTTTGGAAGCATGGACAAATCTTTCTTATCCCATTTCCTCCAATTTTAAAATCCACTTGGCCCTTTTCCCTAATTTTAAATTACACTTGTCCTCTTTTGTAATTTAAAACTCTACCACTTTCTCCCATGCATAATTTAAAAATCCTCACAAAATCCAAACCTTACCTTTTCATAAATACCCCATACCTTTCATCTTCCTAATTAAGCTTAACCTTCATTAATCCCAAAGCTAATTCTTCACCCTTGGAGCTTCCATAGATCATGGAGCCTTCCCATCACCCAACATCCTCTTGCCATTTTTCATGTTCTCCTTGCTTGAGAGAGCTCAAGCAATGAGAGCCATTGATCCCAACCCTCCTTTCATCTATTGTAAACTCTATAAATTGAAGCTCTCCCCTTCATTTTAACAACACTTTTGAATGCAAGTAAATGTTGTTAATTTAAGCACTTAAACATCCAAATCACATACAATATAATCTAGGACATATCAAAGGAATTTCATAGTCATGGGTGCATTTATTTTATTTTGAAATTTCTTTTTAGTCTTATCTTGAGGTTGTAACCGATTATGAATTGAATAGGTTAATGGTGTTTTAGATTGTTTATCATAGTTCACTTTCACTTGCATACATTTTGGCATGCCCGGTGGGACTCACATCCCTAGCAATTAACAAAAAATTATTGTTTTAGTTGATTTTGCATGTGTAGGTGATGGTTTGGTGGATTCATACCTAGTTCAGTGGATGCACTCTATGTTTCGGCAAATCCATGAGGATGACTATGTTGTGGCCTTTTAGTGGTTTTAACTCATTTTCTATCAATTGTAAAAATATTTTCTTTCAAATTTCTGACAAGGAGCGACTTTAGCAAGCAGCTATGCTATCCATTTGTCAAACATTTCAGGATTGGTTTAGGTTTTGGTGTTGATTCTACAAACTTTCTATTGCAGAACCTAGTTCGATGGATACATAACGAATCACGGAAATGCTCTATGCTTTGGCAGATAGACTTGCAAATGACATCACACCTCATCTAAACTCTAAAATTGTTTGTTTTATCTTCTTTCCTGGGTTTTAGTCTTTGGTTTCTTATAGGAAATAGGTTTTCTAGGTCGATATGCTACTTGTTCTAAAATTTAATGCCAACTTGACAACATAATTTGACAACTTGATCTTATTTTTGTTGGAAAAATCTAGTCCAGTGCATCCACAACTATTTGGCATGAAAGGAAGCTAGGGGTCATCCCACAATAATGGGTTACACTTTTTGGCCGAACGTGACATTGAAATCAATATTTTGAACTAAATCTTCATGTTCTGACACCTATAGCCACTAAACCATTAGGAATTTGAAGATGATGCAAACTAGTGATTTGTGAGATTTTGTTTGTAGATTCTAAATATATATATTTTTAAAAATTTGGACTTAAATTGTAAATTTTTTTGCATCTCCTTTGATAAGTGGTTTTTAATTGTAAAAAAATATTTTTTTAAAGTGATGTGTATTTCGTAGCACATAACTTTTTTTCTACAAAGGATAAAATTTTGATTCATTTTAATTTAGATTGGTAACATCGATATATAGTGTATGTATTTGGTTTAATAATGTTTTGTTAAATATATATTTTTTAATTAATTTTTGAAGTCAAACCAATTATAATTTAGACATAGGTGTATTTTGTAAAACATAACTTTTTCTGTATGTATTGAAATTCAATTTTTTTTCTTTTGTTGAAACAAGGACATCAATACCTAGTGCATAGATTTTTTTACAATTTTGTTTCAGTAATTTACTAATTATCCATGTGTGTAGAATAGAGAACTTGATGTTCGGTGAAAAACATACATTCACAAGAAATAAAAAATAAATAGAATAATCAAATTAAATATATTTAAAATTATATTTGTTGGGAAGCTTATAATAAGGACTACATACTTACAAAGCATAAATTTCAAATGAATTCATTTGATCCCTCAAAAGATAAATTAAAATTAATTTTTTATTAGCATTTTGATAGGTGTAGAGGAGACTCCATTATAGGTATGGTTTAAAACTAGCAGTGTTCTATCTAAGGGGGTTTGATCAAACCCTCTTCAATTAAAATCCTTTAAATGGAACCTTTCAAGGCTTAAATAATTATATTTTCTAAAAATATGTGATTTCAACAAAAATCAGGTGTCCCAAAAAGTGTAACCCATTATTGTGGCAGCACCGCTAGGTGTGCAGAAATCACTTCTTACACTAATCTAAAGAGGAGAGATGAGTGCAAATTCTTTTTAACCTTTACAATTATAGTGTTATTAACATAAAAATGGAGCTATTGTAGCAATACACAACACAAGAATGTAAGACAGAAGAGAGAGAGAGACAAGATTTAATGCGGGGAAAACCCTTACGGGTGAAAAACCCCACACACCAAAACCTGCACAATGTATTATCTAAACACCAAGGTTTACAACATACTTGCAATGCAAGTCTTTATAGGGGTCTTTGACACTCATATATGGAGACAAACCAATAGCATAATAGTACCTGTCAATCGCATAATACATCTCCTCTCAAAGCACCTGCTTAAGTAGAAGTTTATAAGGCAAAAATAAACTTTCCTCGAGATGGGCGTCCAAGTTGGCCTCATGGCCCAAAACCCATGCCTAGGGACACTTCTCCAACACTGCAACATGGTCATGACACTTGTCACATCACCCCATCCCAATATGGTCACCTATTCCCAAGTTGGGCAATGACAGATGCTCTTACACATCTTACAACCATCATAGAATCCATCATACTGACAGTACTTACAGCTGTAAGAGAATCTGTCATATACTGACTAAAAATAGCATATTCTCTTACAACATGTCTTGAATCTCCTTGGAGCACCGAAAGACACCTTCTTCCAAGATGCCTTGTGACACATACATGTCTTCACCTGTCATAGAACATTCCATTTACGACTCTTACATGTCATAGATTCTGTCATAATTGTTTTGGTCAAGATTCACTTTTACACTAGTCAAAGTGCCAACACATGGCAAAATATCTCTACCACTAAGTGGGATACCTATCTCCTCATGTAAGGACAAAATCACATGTGGTCACCTTCCACGTAGGATGACACATCACCATGCCAACTCCCACAAGATGACAAAATAGGATTTGCATCCTAATTACACAATACGCAATAAATAAATATATTACAATAAATAAATATATTACAATAAATAATTACAAGAAATTACCAAGGTTGAGACACCTTAATTCTTAACATTCTCCCACTTGTCGAACACCTTGTAAGAGCCAATAGAAATAACAAGATTTAACTGCTATAGGCTAAGAGGCCCATAGACTCCGAACACCATCTAAACTTCTCTATGCCCACTATTTTCGTCAATGCATCCACAACATTCTTCAAAGTGTCTACCTTCTCTAAATTCACCTTCCCATCCTCTACCATGTCTCACACGAAATGAAACTGTACATCAATATGCTTTGTTCTAGGATGGAAAGTTGGATTCTTTTCTAGGCAAATCACACTCTAACTATCACAATAGATCGTAATCTATTCTGTATCAACACTAATATCTAAACACAATCTCTTAAGCCAAATGGCTTCCTTGCAAGTATGAGTTGCTGCCATATACTCATCTTATGTCGTGGACAAAGCAACCATAGGTTGCTACTTACTCGTCCAACTAATTGCACCACCGAACATAGTATACACGTAAGTACTGGTGGATCTCATGCTGTCAATGTCACCTACCTAATCAGAATCCACGAATCCATGAATACAAACTAAATGCAGAGGTCCCATAGGATTACCATGATAGCATATGGAATACTCGGAAGTACTCGTCAAATATCTGAACACTCTCATTATTGCATCCCAATGTACCCATCCAGGATTAGCCATAAATCGACTAAGGACTCCCACTACTTGGGTAATGTCTGGTCTTGTGTAGACCATAGCATACATCAAATTGCCAACAATACTAGCATACGGTACTCTGCTCATGTCCTCCACTTCACTAGAAGATTTTGGACAATCATTAATAGACAACTTTGTCCCCAAAGAAACAGGAACACACAATGGTCTACAATCTGCCATGTTGAACCTATCCAACACAGTCTTCACATACTTACTTTGGCTTAACCAAAGTTTTCTATTAGCTCTATCTCTTCTATTTTCCATTTCTAGAATGTACCTAGCTGCCCCTCAATTTTTCATCTCAAACTATGCTGACAACTGAGACTTCAAATGAGAAATCATATTCTTACCATTCCCAATCAACAACATATCATAAACCTACAATGCAATAATGAGAACACTATCATCGTCAAATATATAATACACACAATGATTTGATTTCAATATTAGAAATCTAATCGACAACACAAAGGCATCAATCTTCTAGTACCACATCCTAGGAGATTTCTTGAAACCATACAAAGACTTTTTCAACTTGGAAACCAAATTTTCTTTACTTTTTTCTATGTAATGCTCTAGCTATGACATGTAGATCTCTTCCTCCAAATTGCCATGTAGGAATGCTACCTTCACATCCATCTACTCCACCTCTAAGTCATAAGATGCTGCAAGAGATAATAGGAACCAAATAGATGTCAGTTACAAGAGATAACGAGAGAGAAATTTTCACAATAATCAATTCTCTCCACTTGTGAGTACCCCTTTAGAAATGGTATGGCCTTGTACTTTTCAACACTACCATCTACATTGAATTTCTTCTTGAACACCCATTTGCATCCAATAGGTTTTCATCCTTCAGGAAAAGGCACCAAGTCCCATCTTTTATTCTTCTCTAAAGAAGCCATCTCATCTTCCATTGCCTCCTTCTAGGAAACTGCATTTTTCATGCCCATAGCCTCTGTTGTAGTTCTAGGCTCATTAGTGTTCGTAAGCAAGGAAAAAACACAACTAGAATCAAGTAATGAACAACCAAACCTATCAGGTTGCTACATTGTTCATGTAGACCTCCTCAATGGATGAGGTTGAGGTTTTGCTTCTTCTTCTAAACTTTCAGAGCTGCTAGAGCTCTCCTCATCATTAGGTATTATAGGGTCTGTTGGTTCAGTCTTCTTAGGGGTAGAAGGAAACTAAACCACATCCTCTTTCTTTTTTATTTCTTCTGGTTGTAGAACAATGAGAGAAGGTGTTAGCTCTCTAAAAATAACACTTCTTCTATACAACACATTTTCAGCCACAGGATCCTAAGGCTTATATCCTTTCACAACAACACTATAGCCAATGAAAATACACTTAATAGCCTTGTTCTCCAATTTAGACCATTTCTGCATAGGCACATGTGCATATGCCTCATAACCAAAAACACGAAGATGTCCAACTGAAGGCTTCTTACCAGACCACACCTCCATAGGTGTCTTACCAACAAGAGTTGATGTAGGAGACCTGTTGACCAGGTAGCAAGTAGTGGCTACAGCTTGAGCCCAAAACTTTTGTTCAAGGCTTACTCCACTAAGCATACTCCTAGCCTTCTCCATAAATGTCCTATTCATCCTCTCTTCAAATCTATTTTGTTGTAGGGTGTATGGAGTTGTCTTATGTCTTTCAATCCCTTGCTCTTTACAGAACTTATTGAACTCTACCAAACAAAACTCACCACCATTGTCAGTTCTTAAACACTTAATCTTTCTACTAGTCTGATTCTCAACAAAAGATTTAAACTCTTTGAATCGACTAAAGACTTTAGACTTACTTTTGAGAAAATAAATCCATGTCCTTCTACTATAATCATCTATAAAAGATACAAAATATACAGATTTGGAAATCGAAGGAACACTAATAGGACTAAACACATCAGAATGAATAATGTCCAACACACCAGAAGACTTAGGAGAACTAGAGTAAAATTGAACATAGTTTTGCTTTCCATATATACAATGTTTGCAAAAGTCAAACTTGAGATTACAGTTACTTAACCCCTCAATGATGTTTCTATTTTTTTAGGGTTCTAAGACCCTTCTCACTAATGTGGCCAAATCTCTTATGCCATAACATTATCTTTTTAGCAGGAAGCTTAACTTGCAAAGCATGAGCATCCTTGGGTACCCAAGATGTACTACCATCAGAATTTGTTATAGTAGATATCTTCACTATTGGTTCAGATGGTGGGGATGAAGTGACTGTAGCTCTCTTCTTCGAGTTAAAAGGACTATTGCACTATGAAGTGCATGCTTCCAGCTAAAATAGAGTACCTCTTCGAATACCCTTTGCAAGCACCATAGATCCTCTAGTCATCTTACATCCGTCCTTTGAAAAGACAACCTACACACCTGCATCATTCAACTTACTTATAAAAAGTAGGTTCCGTGCCAAGCCTAGGATGTGCATGACCCTAGTGATCCCATTCTCTCATCCATTAGGGAATCAGATTGAGACTATTCCATGACCAACAATCTTCAGATGAGAATTCTAACCCAGGTACACTCTTCCACCATCAAACTCTTCATACTTTGTGAACCAGCTTCAATGCGAGGTCATGTGGATTGATGCACCAGAATCAATCAACCACACATCATTAGATACATGGGTGGCTAGGGCTGCAATGAAGGTATCACCATCATCTTGTGACTTGTCAGAATCTGAATCTAGGACATTCTTTTTCTTTCCCTCTTTGCATTCCTTTCAGAAATGCCCAGTTTTTCCATAGTTCCAATAGAGATCCTTGGAGTTTCTAGGAGATTTGGATTTCCCACGGGATTTGGATCTACCCTTCTCAGCTTTCTTGTCCTTCTTTTTCCCTTTCTCCTTGGGTCTTCCACGAACCACAAGTGCCTCTTTGGATACTTCAAAGGACTTTCTCTGTATTTCTTGAGATAATAGTGAAGACACCACTTCATCTATTTTAAAGATGGATGTGGTGCTCCCAATAGCCATAACAAGATGATCCCATGAGTCTGGTAAAGAACAAAGTAAGGTCATACAACAATCCTCCTCCTCCATCTTCACACCAATGAATGTCAACTATGCAACTAACATGTTGAAAGCATTTAGGTGATCTGCAATGGATCCTCTATCCTCCATCCTTAGAGAATACAACTTCTTTCTAAAAAAAAGCTTGTTCACCAAGGATTTGGCCTGATAAACATCTCCTAGCTTCTTCCAAAGGTCTTTTGTGGTCTTCTCGTCATGGACATTTAATATGACATAATTAGCTAGACTGAGTCTTATGAGACCCTTAGCCTTCTAATCTTTGAGATCCCAATCATCTTGTGCCATTACAGTTGGTTTTACACTAGAAATGGTTTCCCATAGGTCTCGATCAATAAACATGTCTTCCATCTTAAGTTTCCATAACTCAAAATTTGTGCCATTGAATTTCTCCACCACTAATCTTCTGGATGTGCCTGCCATCTCCTTCTTGTAACAAGATTATAGACTACTCTGCACAAACTCCCACTCAACCTAAGATTAACTCAAAAAAATCCCTACCCAGTAGCTAGAACCAAAACTAGCCAAGGCTCTGATACCAACTGAAAGGAAGCTAGGTGTGCGGAAATCGCTTCCTACACTAATCTAAAGAGGAGAGATGAGTGCAAATTCTTTTTAACCTTTACAATTACAGTGTTGTTAACATAACAATAGAGGTATTGCAGAAATACACAACACAAGAATGTAAGACAAAAGAGAGAGAGAGACAAGATATAATGTGGGGAAAACCTTTATGGGCGAAAAACCCCACACTCCAAAACCTACACAATGTATTATCTAAACAATAAGGTTTACAACACACTTGCAATGCAATTCTTTATAGGAGTCTTCGACACTTGTATCTAGAGACAAACTGGCAGCATAACAGTACCCGTCAATCACATAATACATCTCTCAAAGTACAATAGAAGTTTACAAGGAAAAAAAATGAACTTTCCTTGAGATGGGCGTCCAACTTGGTCTCATGGCCCAAAACCCATGCCTAGGGACACTTGTCCAAAACTGCAGCATGGTCATGATACTTGTCACATTACCCCATCCCAATATGGTTAGCTAATCCCAAGTTGGGTAATGGAAAATGCTCTTACACATCTTACAATTGTCATAGAATCTGTCATACTGATAGTACTTACAATTGTAAAAGAATCTATCATACACTGATTAAAAATAGCATATTCTTTTACATGTCATAACTCTCCTTGGGGAACCCAAAGATGCCTTCTTCCAAGATGCCTTGTGACACATGTCTTCACCTATCATAGACCATTCTATTTACGACTCTTATGCATCATAGATTCTATTATATGAATCTGTCATAACCGTCGCAGTCAAGATTCACTTACACACTAGTCAAAGTGCCGACACATGGAAAAATATCTCTACCACTAAGTGGGACTACTATCTCCTCATGTGAGGACAAAATCACATGTGGTCACCTACCACATAGGATGACACATCACTGTGTCAACTCCCACAAGATGACAAAATAGGATTTGCATCCTAATTACACAATAGGCAATAAATAAATATTTTACAATAAATAAATGCAAGGAATTACCAAGGTTGAGACACCTTAATTCCAAACATGGCAGATGCATTTTGTGCATTAGTGGACACATCAAGTATAAACATTGCTCCCTCATCAATGGTTCTATCAAATCTAATTTAGATTTGTGACCTTAGTTGAACGTTGAATAGCATTTTTTAGTTTGCACTTGACTAGATTTCTTAGATTTGGGCTAACCTTGCTAACATGTATTATTTGATGATTTTTCTAAATCTTTGTTTTGTAGCCCCTTAGTTCAAGAATATCATAAGTAAACTACTAATCAATTTGTTGCATCCCCATGGTCAAATAATCTCATAGTTTTCTACTAATTTAGGTACTAAGTTTAAAGTAGGGATAATTAACTTTGATTGCTTTGTCTTGGAATAGTTAAAGTTGTATGCTCTCTTCTCACACCATTGGGTGATCTTGGGGTCAAAAAGCATTTTCTATTCCCCTTTGTTTCTTGTTCATACCTAGGGTATCACTTCACATATTCTCTCTCCTTGTGCTCCATGCAATCTAGGAGATCAAAAGTGAGTGATATTCCTTCCTTTTAGGAGGCCTACTAGGAGATTTTATCAACCCTAGGGATGACCTCAACCATGTGTACTAGTGGGGTATATAAAGGAGGGAGAGAAAAAGATATACCTCAAGGTGAACACAATTGGTCCAAATTGATCCCTGAGACCCTCAGTCCACTGAGATTTGTGCTGGTGACATTTGTGGCATGTTGCTTGGAATCTTGATCACGGTCTTGTACCTCATTATACCTTGAGTATATAGATGATGCCCTAGACACCTTGTTCATCCTATATTAATACCCTTTGGCTGTATAAGATTGTAGTGCACTAGATACTAGTTAGACCCAGGAAGTTACTCACTGCACAAGCCACATTCATTCTATTGCCAAGTACAAATGCCCTTTAGAAATGGGAATATATGTCATGTGTGCTCTCCCCTTGCATCATAGAGTGATCCTAAGTGATCAAAGACAATTATTGATCCTCCTCATGGGACTTGCACGTTACACCTAAATAAACGCAGCGAGGTGGGATTATGAATTTATACACCTATTTCTACAAAATTAGGGTGTTACATGTTTGGCATGTCTTCTTGTGAGAGACCGCTAATTTTCATCAGTCTTAAAACTCTCCTAAAACTCCAAACCAAGTGTTTATTTTAATTGAAAATTTATCAATTAATCCTTTTGATGTCTGACTGCACCCAAATTAGGAGGTCCACTACTTGTTTCGGTGGATACGCTTTGTGCCAAAATTACTATGTAGTTTACCATCAGACTATCAAAAATATACCTTTGACTATCAAAACCACAAATAAATGGATCCACTCTATATTTCGATGAATGTATTCAAACCATTGACACAAAAAATACTAAAATAGTTAGCTCAACCTACTTGATCCTAGGGTCCAGTTATGTCTTATATCTCATATCAACGAATCCACTTAGAACCATTTTGACATATCCATATTGCCTATGGAACAACAACTTGATAGACTACCTGTCTATTCCAAAATCAAGCATCTCTGAGTTAGTCACCTACTTCAGCTAATCCGATACCTATTTCAGTGAATCTACTTACCCTTCAGCATATACACAGTGTCTTTCGATGGATTCATCCAGTCTAATGCCGCTAACAAACCATAACATATGTGATATGTAGTCACCTGTTGCAATGTATACACTTTGTTTTAGCAAATCCACTATATGTCTTAGTGGATCCATTTCAAATGTATTAGATATCCATCACATCATTTCAAACCCATCCAATTTGTTATTTCCCATCATCCACCCAACTTTACTTGTCATATTCAGTTGTTCAACATCATCCAACATACAAGCATCCATGAACAACCTTAGCTTGATCCTCTCCACAAAACTAATAAAAATCTACATATCCCCAAATCAAATTCTCTTATTTGATTTAACATCAACCAAATTCAAAAATCCAAAACAAAAACATCATCCACACAAGAGTATAATTTTTCTTAGATCTTGAACAACTGATCATCTCTCACATTTGCTTGAGGGTTTATCAATCTCAAGTAGACCATCCATAAGCCATCCATCCACTGACTAAAATTAACCCTTACTTAAGAACATAGTCTATCTTAAGTATAGTAGGTTAATTTAAATCTTTTTTTGATTCCCATTGCTCGAGAACTTTGTCTATCTCAAATATTAAAAGTCAAAAATCACCCATTCAAATATCACATTCAAGATCTAGTGCTTAGAAACCTCTTAAACAAACCATCATCCTAAA
The DNA here is from genome assembly GCA_027924645.1 of Cunninghamia lanceolata. Taxonomy (NCBI): domain Eukaryota; kingdom Viridiplantae; phylum Streptophyta; class Pinopsida; order Cupressales; family Cupressaceae; genus Cunninghamia; species Cunninghamia lanceolata. The sequence goes on from BSBN01001332.1 coordinate 7,977,578, forward strand.
AACATCTAATCACCTTGACATCTAATGCATAGTTAACATTTTATGCCGCCTGTCACACAATCACAAGCTCAAAGACAAATGGATTCTAGAAGAAGAGAAACCTTTTCATGGAATGCGCAACCATAAACACAATTGGACCCACAATCACCATGAGGATCATCTATGAGAAGCCCCATAGGGTACGCAGACCAAACTAAAGTGGGAGAAGCATCACAACAATACTCCCCTTATTTTTTTGACTTCCATAATGACAAAAAACTACATGACAAATTTGAAAACTTCATTAGGGACCATAAAGATGAATTCCTCAAACAACTCATTGATGAGGGAGCTAGACTCCCTCACCATTTTGACCAAGATAAATTGAAAAGCCTTATTCATATTACACCATCCACTCTTATATATGACAATCCTTGGGCCAATGTGCTCAATTCCAACAACCACATTTTCTATGTAGATCAACAAATAGGAAGGGGCATTCACCCACTGCCTACAAATGCCATTCTCAAAGCACCTGTCTATGGGATGACATCCACACCCATCCAAGCTACAACCACCAAAGTGGTTACCATCCCATAATAACTTCCTCCACTTTCTATCTCAGAAAGGGATGGGACAACCCACTCCATGCTTCCTCCAAATACATACCAAGAAACACTTCCACTCAACACATCTCACCAAATCCCCTAACAAATCAACCCCTTCCTATTGATTCGTAATCCCAACAACAACACACATATCATTCATCTACTCACCAATCCCTTCTTCAACACATGGACGCATCCCAACACAATCTTCAATGAGAAACCCTCCACTCATTCATTCACAACCACCACAACATCAACTCCAACAATAGACACATTTCTCCACCATCCATCCAAATACATCACACCCTCAAATTATCAACATCCCTCCACAAAATCCAACCCATCAATAGTACAATACCTACACATATCCACCACCAAGCATGCCACAAAACATCAATCCCATGAATGCACCTCCAAACTATTCACAACAAATGGCATTTCTTTCATCATATCACACATATTATACACCAAACCCTTCTCTTACCAATCCTTTCAATCTAGAATGGAAAGAGATGAAACATGCTTTTAAAGAATTTATAGCTCATCACATAAAAGAAACATTACACATTTGACGAGTTATGTCCATACCCCTTAGATCGACCAATGACCATGGTCCCTTTCCCCCAACACTTCGAGATACCCAAATTCAACAAATATAAAGGGAAAGGAGACCCCTGTGACCATGTCAAAGATTTTTTTATTGCATGCCAAGAGGTTTCTTACGATGATCAATATCTATTATGCCTCTTTCCATGCAACCTAGGTGTACAAGCCTTAGAATGGTTCATGGACCTACCCCATGGCTCTACTTCTACCTTTTCTGATTTGTTAGAAAACTTTGTTGTGCATTTTTCCAATAATCTAGAACACAAAATCACTATGCTCAATCTTTGCAATGCTAAGCAATGTAATGGGTAAATTTTCACATCATACTTATAGCAATGACAATCACTCGCTAGTTGATGTCCCTGGACCATGCTAGAAAAACAACTTGTAAATATCTTTATTCAAAATCTCAGTAGTACAGAAACAACAATATTTGACTTAAAAAAACTACTTAAAACTTCTTATAAATGACCAAACATGGTCACGCGACCATTAGTAGTTTATTACCAGTCATTTATAACATGACCAAATTGACGACTAAACCATTTTTAGTCATTTATTGGTTGTTTTGATTGTTCGATTCAGTAGTATATTTAGTCATTGATTGATGTAATCTAGTCACTTATTTAGTCATTTTTATTCACTGATATATTTAGTCATTAATTTAGTCACTGATTGTTGTTAACTGGTCAATTATTTAGTCATTTTTATTCACTAATTTCTATCCATTGGTAGTGTATCTAGTCATAAATTTTAGTCATCGTTTTGATCAATTTGGTAGTATATTTAGTCATTTTTATTCACTGTTCACTAATATATGTCAATTGGTAGTATATTTAGTCAATTTAATTATTAATTAATGTCAATTAGTAGTATATTTAGTCATTTTAATCAAGGGGAAGAAGCATCACCACAAAATCACATCAACCATTTTGAAGCTTACATAATGACAAAACTTTGAGAATGTAAAAACAACTTGTTTTATTGATAAAAAATGCTTACAAACAACATATAGATCTAAAAATAAGTTACAATTCTTTGTCTTTGCTAAAAAACCTTGATGGTTACAATACATAGCTCAAAGAATGAGAAAGAAACTAATTTTTAAAGTATCATAGAGCATAGAAGCACAAAGACATTCATAGATGTCTTCTTCACAAATCTATGACTGCCCCTTGAAGATCACTATCCTAGTTCAAGATGACACTGTCATCTCTGTAGAGATCCTGTCTCATGCACCCAACTTGCTCTAGTTTATAAGTTGCCACTCTAAATTGTTACTTGTAGCAATAAACTATCCTTATCTTTGATGATTATGCCTCTGATGATTGTCATCTTTGGTAGGATGCCTCAATTGTCATGGACTGTTATTCAACATTGCCTTATGACTAGGCTATGCATTGTCCTAATCAAACTTGTAGCTTCTTGAAAGGCATTGTCTAATCACTTATCAACCTACTGTCATGCATTTTCCCTTTATAAAATAACAATGCCTCATGACTGCCACTACCTAGCTCATTATTCTAGCATTCTTTCACTTGTACTCTTCCTCCCATCAATGTAGAACACTACCCCTATATTGAATGCCTTGACTGCCTTTGACATCACTATATCTTTTCCAAATTCCTCAAAAATAGTTCATCATTACTACTAATGCATAGGTATGCACTCTGTGTCATCTGCCAGATTGTTACAAGTTCACATAGTCCATCATTGGTCCTATCACTTATCACATCACCATCATCAGGTTGTCTCCTTACCCCTTTAAATGCCTCTTGAGACACTGACAAGATTGTAACCTTTGCATAGTTCTTCTCATTGACTCTAAGATTATCTTTAAATGTTTGCATGATCAATGTCTTTTGCATGAATCTCTGCCCCTTGACAGTCACTTGTAGGTTTTGATCATGCATAGATGGAAGCTCTTTCACATATTGTCCTTTCAATCCTCACTTTCATACATCCTCATTTGCAAACATATTCACTCAAGTTTGAGGAGTGCTTCTACCATGGTCATAATTGTTTTGGAAACACTATCATTGCCATGATGCCATTTGATCAGGACCTTCACTTTGTGTTTCTAGGTTAGATTGAAGCTATCCAATCTCTTCACACTCTTCTCACTATATTGTTTGAAACATCCCTGTGCCTTCTACTTATTGGTGCAGGAGCACCAAGGATACAAGAAGACTTGATTTCTCTTGCTTTGAAGTTCATTTTTTTTTTGTTTCATAAGGTCCTAGAGACCACTTTCATGATGTAATAAGGCTATGTGCCATGATGTAAAGGACTATGTCCATATGTCTATAAACTGTTGTCATAGAAACAAGGAGGGTAGTCATATGTTTCTCATATTTGTAAGCCTTGTCAAGGCATGGTCAAGGAGTCTATGACATGTTTATGTCTTGAGGACATTGTTAAGTCATAAACCAGTCATAAACAAGTCCTAAAACCATCGAAGACCATATGCCACAGTTGTAAATGCCAAAACAAGGTGATTATTGTCCTAACACAAGGTAGTTGCAGGAAGGTATTCGATGGCTATGGACAACCCATCGACCCAACTGCCTTCTAACTACTTCAAGGAGATTGGAGAAGGCTTCTTAATGCCTTAAACATGATGATTGTAACATGTGTGTGGAGGAATTCTAAGCAATAGAAGACAATTTTCTACTTTTTTGTGTCATTTTGTTGCATAATAGCTTGTACTTCTCTATGGTACGGCTCTGTCATGGGGTCTAGATCATATGGGAGTGGAGTATGATGGAATAACTATCTACCAAGTATAGTTTGGGCTCCTGTCATTGAAGGTGAGGCATTCTACAACCATTGGACATCTAACTACTCACTGAACTTGTTGTTTCCTTAAGGAATTCACTATTTCTGTGCATGTCCCGTACCTGTATGGTCAAGTTGTGACTAGTGGATATGATGGAGAGTTAGGTTGGTGAGTCACGTTTCAATTGCAAGTAGTTTGAGTTCTTGACATTCTTTTACATTGTTGTATTCCTCCTTTCTTTGCAAGTGGTTTGAAAACCCTCAACTAGGGTTCTGACAACAATTTTAAGATGCCTCTTTCATTCCACTGAACCACCAAACTTTGTGATTAGTGGAATGAGTTTCCCCATGTTTGTTTTCATTTCTTGTAAGGTCTCTTTGTGTAGAGGACTGTTGTTAAGTTTTCATTGACTAGACTTAGCAAAACCATGTGCTAAGTGTTTGACAAGAGTAACAGTAGTATGATTTTTGAGGACAGTCGGTCAAAACAACAAAGGGAGGTTGAATATTGTGGTTTTGGGATGCCATTGACATGTTCAAATGGTCAGGAGAGTTTCAATCTACCATTTGAGGGTACTTGCTTCACAAAATAGGCCTAATTAGGGCTTAAAACCACTAGGAGGGTTATTGGATAGGGCATACTTTCCAAAATAACCCAAACCCATTTTGGAGTATGTTGTGGGGAAGCATATTGGGTATCTTTTAATTGTTTGATTTTTATTTTTGAAGGTCTGTGTAAGAAGATATCAGGGTTGTTCTCTATTTTTAGGGCTACTAGCCATTTTTGAGGTTTGTAAAGGAAGTGTTGGTCCTGTAGGTGATCTGTCTTAACCAATGGATTGAATGAGTCTTCTAGCATCTTAAATTAAACTTTCCATGATGAGCCAAGGGTTTCCTTTTGTTGTTCCCACTTTTCCATGAAGATCTTTATTTTTGGGCTTGTAGGTGAAGTAAAACCTTATCAAGTTTGTCTATCCTTTTCCATCCAATTCGCCTCTACATCATAGTGGTACTAGAGCCATAAATTGTTCTATTGTTGGCCTAGTATATGTCAATAGAGGAGAGTGAAGGAGAGGCTTGAAATATGCCTCCAAAGGGGATGACCACCGAAGTGGTCAAGAAGTTCAAGGAGATGGAAGAGAAGATCAAGAGTGGAGTCAAGGAAGCACTCCAAGTAGAGTTGAAGGCATTAAGGATAGGGAAGAGGATAGATGAAGGTTTAGATGAAGAGGAAGAGAAAGAGGAAGAAGAGCAAGAAGAGGTAGAGGTACCGGCTGATCAAAGGCATTTCCTTGAATCCATCAAGGCAATTGGCAAGGATTCTTCAGAGGCTAAGATGGAGATTCCCATGTTTAGTGGGAAGATGAATGCTGATGAAGTCATGGAGTAGATTGAGGCTCTAAACAACTACTTTGAATACAAAGAAGTTCCTAAAAGTAAGAGGGTTAAGTTTACAAAAACTAAACTCAAAGGTGTTACCCTTACATGGTGGAATTACACCCAAGGAGAGAGGGTAAAGAATGGGAAGAGTATGATCTCTTCATGGAGTAGAATGTTTGAGAGGATCAAGTCCCAATTCCTTCCATCAGACTATGAGGTGCAAATCTACAAGAAGATGCAAAATCTCAAGCAAAGAGATTTGGATGTGGCTACTTACACTGAGGAGTTTCACAAATACACTCTTCATTGTGGGTACATGGAGGATGAAAAAGCCAAGGTGGCAAGGTATCTAAATGGTTTGAGGTTCAATATTCAAGATGAAATCAATTTATTGACCCCTGAAACCATGGAGAAGTTCTTTCAAGTGGCACTAAGGGCTGAAGAGATGTTGAAAAGGAAAGGTGAGTAGCAAAGTAGAGGAAGAGGTGGTAGAAATTTTAGGGGTAGGGGCAGTTTTGGGGGCAGAAATCAGTCCCAAAGAAGCTAAGGGGAATCTAGTTCCCAAGAACAAAGTGGAGAATTTAGTTCTAGAGGAGGCTTTACAGGAAGAAGGCCTAATGGGAGAGGTAGATTTGGTGGACCAGGAAGATGTCCTAATGTCTTCACAGGAAGGTGCTACAATTGCAACCAAGTGGGACATCCAACCTTCAAATGTCCTGAAAAGCAAGCCTCAAGCTCCCATAAAGGAGAGAGAAGGAACCAATTGATCCAGGAGGAAGATTGCCAAAGTGTCAACTCTCCAATTGGAAGTGCAGCCCCGGTCCATGAAGGAGAAAGTTTGATGATGAGAAGAACCATGTTGAAGGTGCCTCAAACTCAAGAACCCCCTCAAAGGAAGACATTGTTCACGACAACATGCAAGGCCTATGGTAAGATTTGCAAGGTAATTGTTGATTCAGGCTCAACTAAAAATTTGGTTTCCATTGAAATGGTAGACAAATTGAAATTGAAAATTCTTCCTCATGTTAGTCCTTATAAAGTATCATGGTTGAATAAAGGGCAACAAGTTTTGGTAGATGAACAATCATGGTTTGAATTTGAGATAGGAGAGTATAAGGACAAAATTTTGTGTGATGTGATTCCTATGGATGCTTGTCATTTGTTGTTAGGAAGCCCATGGCAATATGATGTTCAATCACAACATGATGGTAAAACTAATTCTTTCATCATAACTAAGAATGGTAAAAAGTATAGAATGGATCCAATGCTTGATGAGCATGTAGAAAAGAATGTTAGGTCAAGTGTCATGATTGTGAGTGGGAAAGAGTTTCTAGATGCCCTTAAGGAGGAAGGAACCCAAGGGTATGCTATGATTTTGAAGCCTAAAAATAGTCCTAGTTTGCATGATCCTAGTAAGGAAGAAGTTCCGTATGAGGTGTAACAATTGCTAGAGAAGTATAAGGGGATTATGGTAGAAGAAATGCCTAATGAGTTACCATCTATTAGGGACATAAGCCATCAAATTGACTTCATATTGGGATCTACTTTTCCAAACAAAGTAGCCTACAAGATGACACCTTCATAGAATGAAGAGATTGCCAAGCAAGTACAAGAATTGTTGGATAAAGGATTGGTGAGAAAGAGTCTTAGCCCATGTGCTGTCCCAACAGTCTTAGCCCCTAAAAAGGATGGTAAATGGAGGTTGTGCATGGATTCTAGAGCCATTAATAAGATTACCATAAGATATAGGTTCCCTATGCCAAGGATTGAGGACCTAATGGACTATTTAGGAGGGGCTAGATACTTTTCCAAGATAGACCTTAAGAGTGGGTATCTTCAAATTAGAATCAAATGAGGGGATGAATGGAAGACAACATTCAAAACAAATGAGGGTCCTTATGAGTGGTTGGTGATGCCATTTGGTCTATCTAATGCTCCAAGTAATTTTATGTATCTCATGAATGAAGTGTTTAGGGATTTCATTGGCAAATTTGTTGTGGTATATTTGGATGACATTTTTGTTTTCAACAGGACTAAGGAGGAGCATTTACAACATTTGGATCAGGTTTTGAGGAAGTTGCATGATGAACAATTGATGATCAACATGGAAAAGAGTGTCTTCATGAAGGAAGAACTCACCTATCTTGGTTTTGTGATTTCACAGGGTAGTTTGAAGATGGATCCAACAAAGGTAGAAGCCATTTTGTCATGGCCAACTCCAAAAACAGCAGGTGATGTGAAAAGTTTCCATGGTTAGGTAACATTTTATAGGAAATTTATAAGGGGTTTTAGTCATATTTGTGTACCAATTTTGGATTCCATCAAAGGGGGGCAGAAATGTAAGTTTTTGTGGACAAAGGCAGCTAACGATTGTTTTGAAATTTTGAAACAAAAGGTAGTACAACAGCCCGTACTTGTTTTGCCTAACTTTAATAAGTTGTTTGTGGTAGAATGTGATGCTAGCAATCTTGCTATAGGGGATGTCCTAAGTCAAGAGGGTAGGCCTGTTGCTTTCTTTAGTGAAAAATTGAATGATGCTAAGAGAAAGTACTCTACTTATGATTCAGAATTGTATGCAATGGTGCAAGCTTTTAAAAAATGGAAGCACTATCTTTTGCCAAAAGAATTTATTGTTTATACTGACAACCATGCACTTAGTTTTTTGAATTCTCAGGAGAAAATCAATCATAGGCATATGAAATGGGTTGAGCAACTCCAAGCCTATACTTTTTCAATCAAACACAAGAAGGGGAAGGCTAACAAAGTGATAGATGCATTGAGTAGGAGGGTGTGTATGGTTCAAGAAATTTAGTTGCAAAGTGTAGGGGTTGATGCTCTCAAACAGATGTATCAGGATGATGAAAATTTTAAGAAGGTATATGAAGTTTGTTCACAATTTTTAGACTCTTATCATTCTGATTTTTCTGAGTTTTTGTTGCAATAGGGGTTGTTGTTCAAAGGTAGCTAACTATGTGTTCCTAAATGTTCCATGAGGGAGAACATTATAAAGGAAAAACATTGTGGTGGACTTGGAGGTCATTTTAGATTGGATAAAATATTGGATCAGGTGAAGAGGTTTTATTTTTGGCCTAAAATGCAATCAGATATCAGAAAGTTTGTTGAATGTTGTAGTATTTGTCAAAGGGAAAAGGGTACTTCATCTAATGCTGGTCTATATCAGCCACGTCCTATTCCTAATAGGCCATGGGAAGGTATTAGCATGGATTTTGTGTTGGGTCTTCCTAGAACTCAAAGAGGCTTTGATATTATATTTGTTGTGGTGGATAGATTCAGTAAGATGGCTCATTTCTTGTCATGTAAATGCACTAATGATGCTTCTCACATTGTTGGTTTGTTCTTCAAAGAAATTGTTAGAATCCATGGTTTGCCTCGTAACATTGTGACTGATAGGGATCCAAAGTTTGTAGGCCATTTTTGGCGCACTTTATGGAAGAAGTTGGGCACTCAATTATCCTTTACTTTAGCCTATCACTCTCAGACTGATGGCCAAATTGAGGTGTTGAATAGGTCCTTGGGAAACCTTCTTAGGTGTCTTACCAAGCAACATGGAGGGGCATGTGATATGATCATCCCTCAAGTAGAGTTTGCCTATAATGATTCCACCAATAGAAGCACAAGAAGGAGTCCATTTGAGATTGTTTATGGTCTTCATCGAAGAGGTGTTCTTGAATTGAGAGATCTCTATGGATTGGAAAGGAAAAGTGCTCAAGGTGAAGACTTTGCATTGGCCATGAAGGACATTCATGATAATTTCAAGGAAACTCCTCAAAAGAACAATGCCAAGTACAGGGAGAAAGCCAATGAAAGAAGGAGAGATGTGCAATACAAGGTTGGGGATTTGGTCATGGAAAATTTGAAGAATGAAAGACTTCCTAAGGGGCATCCAACAAAACTTCTCATGAAGAAGATAGGACCATGTTGGATTGTGCACAAGTTTGGGCCCAATGCCTATGAGATTGAACTTCCTCAAGGCTTGGCCATATATCCTATCTTCAATGTTTCAAATTTGTTTCCTTTCAAAGGTGATTCTAATGCAGATTTAGAGGCAGATATGACAATAGTAGAAGATGAAGATTGGGTCAAAGGTCTTCCACCCAATCAGCCATTGAAGTTGGAATGTATTCTTGACACCAATGTCTTGAAGAAGACAAGGAAGAAGACATACAAGCAATTTCTTGTTAAGTGGAGTGGCTTGCCTATTGAAGATGCCACTTGGATGACTAAAGAAGACATCTTGAAATAGGGTGTCACCATTGTTGATCTACTTCCTCAAGAGGCTTGAGTTCTCTTTCCACCTGAGGAGTATGGTGCAGGAGCACCAAGGATACAAGAAGACTTGATTTCTCTTGCTTTGAATTTCATTTTTGTTTTGTTTCATAAGGTCATAGATACCAATTTAATGATGTAATAAGGCTATGTGCCATGATGTAAAGGACTATGTCCATATGTCTATAAACTGCTGTCATAGAAACAAGGAGGGCAGTCATATGTTTCTCATATTTGTAAGCCTTGTCAAGTCATGGTCAAGGAGTCTATGACATGTTTATGTCTTGAGGATATTGTTAAGTCATAAAATAGTCATAAACAAGTCCTAAAACCATCAAAGACCATATGCCAAAGTTGTAAATGCCAAAACAAGGTGATTACTGTCCTAACACAAGGTAGTTGGAGGAAGGTATTCGATGGTTATAGACAACCCATTGACCTAACTACCTTCTAACTACTTCAAGGAGATTGGAGAAGGCTTCTTAATGCCTTAAACATGATGATTGTAACATGTGTGTGGAGGAATTCTAAGCAATACATGATAGTTTTCTACTTTTCTATGTCATTTTTCTGAGTTTGTTGCATAATAGCTTGTACTTCTCTATGGTACGGCTTTGTCATGGGGTCTAGATCATATGGGAGTGGAGAATGATGGAATAACTATCTACCAAGTATAGTTTGGGCTCCTGTCATTGAAGGTGAGGCATTCTACAACCATTGGACATCTAACTGCTCACTGAACTTGCTGTTTCCTTAAGGAATTTGCTATTTCTGTGCATGCCCCATACCTGTACTGTCAAGTTGTGACTAGTGGATATGATGGAGAGTTAGGTTGGTGAGTCACCTTTCAATTGCAAGTAGTTTGAGTTCTTGACATTCTTTTACATTGTTATATTCCTCCTTTCTCTACAAGTGGTTTGAAAACCCTCAACTAGGGTTCTGACAACAATTTTAAGATGCCTCTTTCATTCCACTAAACCACCAAACTTTGTGATTAGTGGAATGAGTTTCCACATGTTTGTTTTCATGTCTTGTAAGGTCTCTTTGTGTAGAGGACTGTTGTTGTTAAGTTTTCATTGACTAGACTTAGCAAAACCATGTGCTAAGTGTTTGACAAGAGTAATAGTAGTATGATTTTTGAGGATAGTCAGTCAAAATAGAAAAGGGAGGTTGAATATTTTGGTTTTGGTATGCCATTGACATGTTCAAATGGTCAAGAGAGTTTCAAGCTATCATTTGAGGGTACTTGCTTCACAAAATAGGCCTAATTAGGGCTTAAAACCACTAGGAGGGTTATTAGTTAGGGCATACTTTACAAAACAACCCAAACCCATTCTAGAGTATGTTGTGGGGAATCATATTGGGTATCTTTTAATTGTCTAATTTTTGTTTTTGAAGGTCTGTGTAAGAAGATATCAGGGTTGTTCTCTATTTTTAGGGCTATTAGCCATTTTTGAGGTTTGTAAAGGAAGTGTTGGTCCTGTAGGTGATCTGCCTTAACCAATGGATGGAATGAGTCTTCTAGCATCCTGAATTAACCTTTCCATGATGAGCTAAGGGTTTCCTTTTGTTGTTCCCACTTTTCCATGAAGATCTTTATTTTTGGGCTTGTAGGTGAAGTAAAACCTTGTCAAGTTTGCCTATCCTTTCCCATCCAATTTGCTTCTACATCACTTATGGCTCTCAGTGTAATCCTATCATCCATGAGTCTTTAAGTGTTGCTCAACCTCGAATGACTATCACTACCTTTTGAGAAGGTCCTCTTATTCTTTTATAGTCATATCACTATCATGATTGTTCCTTGTGGGTGAAACCATGATATGAAGGGTTATTGCAAACAACAAAGAGAGGACTTGCAAAGCAAAAATACAATTTTTAGTACTTGATCAATGATTTTTTTAAAGTTTTCCTAGTCGAACCATAATGAAAAATCTATAGAACATTATCAATAAAAAACTAACAATTACTGGACTTGATAAATAAGATCATAAAAAAAGATATGCATTGAATAAAATTTCCTTTGAAGTATAGGGAAGCCTTGATTCCTTCAAGGAAAAAAAAACTATAAAGAAATGTATAAATATTAACTCAAGGCCATGTTGCAGTGGTAACAATGTGACATGTATTGAGTGTGTAAATTTGGAATTTGAAATTTTATATATTATTGTCGACTAGTAACCAAATCAAGTTAATAGAACTACATGAAAAATACATTTCACATTAAAATTTAGTAAGGAAAATAAAAATAAATCATAAATCACAATGAGTTCTTTTGTGCCTCTTAATTTTGTGAAATGTTGTAGTTGCAATTGCCCTGGTAGACATGTATGCAAAATGTGGAACCATGGACAAGGCACATGAATTGTTTGATAGAATGCCTCAAAGAAATGTAGACTCATAGATTCCAATGATTGCAAGATACACACAAATTAGATTTTTTGAAAAAGCTGTAGAAACTTTCAAGCAAATGCAATTGGTAGGTGTAAAGCTAGACTGCACAACCTTTGCCAGCATCCTCCCTGCATGTTCCAAAATGGAAGCTTTGGAATAGGGAATGGGCATCCATAAAAGCATAATGGACAGGGAATTTTTGTTAGATATTATAGTTGGATAGAATGCCTCAAAGAGATGTCATCTCTTGGAATGCAATTATTGCTGGATATGAACAAAATCAATTTGTTGGAAAGGCTTTACAAACTTTCAAGAAAATGCAATTGGCAGGTGTAAAGCCAAATTCCACAACCTTTGCTAGCATCCTTCCTTCCTGTGCCAAAATGGGAGCATTGGAACATAGTATGGACATCCATCAAAAAGTAATGGATAGAAGAATTTTGTTAGATGTTGTAGTTCCAACTGCCCTGGTGGACATGTATGCAAAATGTGGAAGCATTGACAAGGCATTTGAACTGTTTGGTAGAATGCCTCAAAGAGATGTCATCTCATGGAATGGAATGGTTGTGGGATATGCACAAAATGGATTTGTTGAAAAGGCTTTAGAAACTTTCATGCAAATGCGATTAGTAGATGTAAAGCCAAATTCAACAACCTTTTCCAGCATACTCCCTTCCTATGCCAAAATGGGAGCTTTGGAACAAGGTATGGACATTCATCATAACATAATTGAAGCGAGATTTTTGTCAGATAGATATGTATGCAAAATGTGGAAGTATAGATAAGGCACATGAACTGTTTGATGGAATGGCTCATAGAGATGTCATCTCTTGGAATGAAATGACTGCAGGATATGCACAAAATGGATTTTGTATGGATTATCTTTTTCAATCATTCTTTAAGTCCTTGAAAGTCTTCCCTAAGCATTTCATGCCATACCTATTTGAAAAGGTCGTGTATCCTTGTCTACTTTTATGTTTTTGTTCCTTATCGTACTCTTGCAGTTAGCCTAAATCCCCTTGGTAGGTGTCTGAGAGCTAAAGGACTCTAAATTATGTTTATCGCTTTCCCATAGCTCATAGAAATCTCACTGGTGGTATTGCGGTGTAAGTGTATATTGATTCAGGGTTTATTGCAAACCCATGGCGGTCTCAAAATAGGTTTGTGGAATTATGGTGTGGGGTAGTTCAAAGTAGCATTTTCTTGGTCTTGCAAACCCACAATGGTTTCTAACAGGTCTTGCAGGTTCACAGTGAGAGTTGCAAGTAGCATTTGTTGTGGATCACAACCCCACGGTGGTCAATGTAATGGTTTGTGGTGCTGTGCTAAAAGACAAGTCAAGGGAAACAAACTTGCAGCCCCATGATGTCCAATTCCCTAGCATGTGGTAATGTGGTGAAAGTTAAAGTAATGGTGGTTACCCCGCCACACCGCAATAGTGACCTCACTAGGTCTGCAGGGTGGTGGTAAATGGAAAGTAGTGGACAATGATCGTCAAAAGAGCTCCCGCGATCTCATGATGGCTATCAACAAGGCATACGGTGATGCAGTAAGGCATTCAATACTGAAATAACCACCCCACCACCCCATGAACGTCATTAATAATAATGCATGTGGGAGTGCAACTATGGAGGATCATTAATGCAATTCTTGCAATAATCTCCCATCTGTTGGAATTGTCTAAATTGATGATTCACATTTGAAACAATATGAATGATGAGATTTACCAGTCTTTTAGTATGAACCAGAGTAATGTCAAGGAGATTTGTACCACAACTAAATAAAATTCATAATTTCTTCACATTTTCTCATTCAAGTGAATTCAATGGCAATTGGCAACTACAAAATCAAGCTCTGGAGCACTATGCAAACTTCATTCAACTGGGTAAGTGAAAATTCATCCACTTTTGCATCTAGTTAATTTATGCTTGCATTCTTCATTCAATTAAGTTTAGCAGAGCAAGTAGTTGTCAAAACCCTAGTTTGTAGAGATAGTATACAATGGCACCTAAGAAGGCAGAGTATGTAAGTAAGAAGGTTGAGTCCTCTACACCCAAAGAAAAGAAATGATCTCTTCAATAGTCCTTGTTAGATATTTTGCCAAACTTAGTTGATAAAGGGTTCAAAGGGGTTTTCAAAGATGAATTTCAAGGATGCAGAGATGCTATAGTTCCTATTTCTAGTTGGAATTTATTCTAGTACTTCTATGACAAAAAAGATCAACAAGCTCCTGCATGGAACTTGTGGATTCTAGACATGGAAAAGTTGACATTGCCCAACATCTTTGTAGACATTAAACTTATCATAGTCATGGCACACTGTTATCACCTAGCTACTAAGATAGTAGGGTTACCTAATGGCTCACCACTGGTAACAATATCAAGGAACATAATAATAGAGTATTTCATGCTTAACAAGAAGGCTCTGGAAGTTGTAGATACTCAAAAGAGTGAAGAAGACTACAAGAGGTTGAGGAAAACCTATAGGACTGATGAACTACCCATGTACATGAGAAAAGGTGCCAATAATATAAGAATGCCTATTCCTACTACCTTTATGGAGCCCTTTCTTGTTGATGATTTCATAGTTTATTTCAAGAAGACCTATTTTGCATTGTGTCAAATTTTGGGGGTAGATGCACAAGATAAGATGCCAATGGGAATAATGATGATGGCAATGAGGATTCATATTTTCATAATCTTGAATTGAACATTCAACATGATTTTGCCTCATATTTGGAAAAACATTTTCATGAGGAATTTCTTCACATATTAGAGAACAGGGGACCACTGACATTCAAACATTATTCTCTTTTGTGCCATTTGATTATGTTTTAAAATAGAATATGCTGGGGTTCAAAAATGACATTGACTATGGTTGATAACAAGGGTATAAATTCCCTATATAAAGTTGGTGTTACCTTTGGGATAGGAATTGTAAGAAAGGTGACTATGTTTCCTTTCATGATGATTTCCCTGTCAAGATTATGGCTTCTTTAGGGCACCCCATACCAAGATTAAGAAAAGACATAAGGAAAATATTGAGACTTCATGAAATGATGCCAGAGGAAGGGCATACACACAATTTTGGTGACTTTTTATTTTTTCCAAAATGCACACTGATAAGGGCATATGGATGCACTCAAGCTCCACATATTTTGCCTAAGTTCTATCTTTGCAGGTTCTCATTTCTTCAATTTATGTGGAAAATGTTGTGGATGGAGAGGGATTTGATGAAAAAATAGAAAAAGGGGACCATTTTGCCAGATTTGACTGTGTTTCAAGGATTTTCTATTGGTACTGACACCCTTGAGGAGTAGCAAGAGTACCTAAAAAGTAGATATTCTTTGGAATGTGCTAGAGAAAGGGTTTTTGATCCAGAAGGTCACATTAATTTTGTGAGACAAACAATTCTTACAAAGTCTGGGGTTACCCATCATGTTGATTATGAGGAAGATATCATAAAAAATTGCCTCACCCCAGATGAGGTATATAGCAGGAAAAAAATGGGACATATTGATGGACATTAAAGATGAGAGGAGAAAACAAAACCCCAAATTTTTAGGATTCTTTGTTGAAGAGAATGACTGAATAAGAAGAATCAATATAACTCTTGACAATTTTGAAAGGATATATGGAAAATCAAAAAAGAGTCGGCCTATAAAGGTTGTTTAGCTCCCTGCAAAGAGGTCAACTAGAGTTCATATTTGAAAACTTGATCTTGATACAATGACAATGTAAGATACCTCACTCCCTAATCAACCACCTCTAAAAAGGCAAAGGACTAATGATGTAGTTCCATTAGTGCCCTATGAGATGACTGGATGGATGGAAGACATAGAGGAGGTTGCTGACATATTGCAACAAATGAATGAATATGGAAATGTTGATCAACCTCCTGCATAGGAAGTAGAGGCTCACATGCTTGAGGTAAGAAAACAAGGTCAAGAGCAGGGAGAAAAGGAAATACATGATAATGAAAGAATCATTGATTCTTTAAGATTCATTGAAGATGATCAATTCATCAACACTCTTGAATTCAAGGACTTTTGGATGAAGTTGAAGATGAGGAAATTTGATGAAAAGGTGGAAATAAATAAAATGGGAAGTGACAAATCTCAGCATGAGAAAATTGTTGCTCAAACTTTCAAACATACAAAAATAGATGAAATAAGTATCAGTCCTGAGGAGGCCAGACAACTTCTCTTAAAGAGCAATATAATGATCATTCCTGGGATCGACTTGAAGACAATGTTCCTTCTTGACCAAGTCAAAAATTAAGATGACCCAATGTTGGTATCTGAATTTGACTTTGAGAATGGTATGGGTGGTGTGGGATATAATCCCAAAATTTTAACATTGGCCATATGGAGCATGCAAAAGAGCACTCAAAAGCCAAGGTTGCTAGATGTTGTGAAAGAAATGAGGGGGACGATAATGGTTAAAACATTGAAAGATACCTCAGCATTGGAAGCAGCCAATATCACTATGCATTCAGCCATGTTCATTAGAGCTGTAGTTAAAAACATGGAACAAAAGTTTCTTGAGTATGAAAAGACTCAAAAGGAAATGAATGAAGAGGTAAATAGATTATTCATGGAAAAATTTAGATTGAAGCAACAAATGAAAGGTGTTGGTTCATCTTAGAGCCTAGCAATTGTGCCTTATAAAGTCCATGTGCCACCTGAATCTGATGATAAAACTATTCCTAATGAGCATTTGAATGCTCTTAAACAAAGTTTTAAAAATGAAATTGAGAAATTAAAACAGGCCAATGAGAACATCTAAAAGGAGAACAAAGCAAAGATTTTGGAGTACAGGATTAAGATGGTGTTGGATAAGATTGAGGAAGTACATAAGTGCTACACTTCTTTGTCCTAGGTAATTGAACAATTGAAGATCAATCTTTATATTTTGGATCTTGTGTATACAAGATGGCAACCTGCACATCATACTTTGATGACTTTATGTAAAGTTTTGTAATGAAACCTAGATTCTCCTGCTACTCTCAAGCCAACTGAGAAGATGGTAAAAATGATCTTGGATGGGTATCAGTATATAAATGGAGAAAGTCAGAAAATGTAGGCAAAGATTGATTCTTTTGCCTCTTTCAAACATCAATTCAGCCCATTGATTCTGGCAGAGGACAAATAAATCAAGGGTTTTGATGAATGGAAAGATGAGTTTGGCCAAATTGTTTCTCTTATAATTGATCATTTGAAGAAGAATGAGGACATCAATGTTCTCAATTTCAATATGATTCTGGATAGAGTAATTGCTTTGGATGAGCTGGATATGCCAAGTTCATCATTGATGTTAGAATGTTGCTGGATAAGAGATGGCCTCATGACTACACAATAGACCAATCGGAGAAAAATTATTTGGCTTCTCCAAAAGAATAGGGCCTTGAAGATGTTGTAGTGGAAGAACCGAACCTTCAAACACTCTATCATGGAGAAGGGGACTTTGCTAGATCAGGATGATCATAGGTCTCCTATGTTGATTAACAGACTACAAGTGTATTGCAAGTGCTGTGAGCTTCCAATCAATATTGTCTACTCTCTCTATTTTCTCTTAATTATGTTTTAAGCAAAAATAATGTTTAGTTTATACAAAGAGGCATGGATTTTGAAAAGATGCAATATTTTGTAATAGTATGAAGCTTGTTTCTTCTCTTATAAAAGAGAAACCAAGACCTAATTTTGATATTATCATCATAGGCATTTATAGAAACATATATGGGGAGACTTTTGTTATATTGTAATATCTATTTGAAGTAATCAATGGAGAAGAAGATTTAATCTGATGCTTGAATTCTGGTTAAGATATCTAAGAGATTGTTTCTTTATTTGTAATGAGGAGGCTTAGTTCACCTAATGTTAAGATATCTATGTGTATTATTAAATCATAGATGTTCATTATTGTTTCCTTCACACAAGCATATTCAATGCATGTGGAGGCTAGAAGTTGTATTACAAACTAAAGCTATCATCTAGGACATACAAGAAAACTCTAACATCTAGAAAACATATAGAACATATAAGAAATTATATTGTAACTAAACAAAATTAATTTCAACCAAAGTAAGAAAACTAAGAAGAATGATTAAACCTAACTTTAAATGCACTTCAAATCAATAGTGAACATCTCAGGTTTTGTATACAATGTACCAGTAGAATAATGATGATTACATTTGGAGATGTATCAGTAAAACAATAGTGAATAAGCATACCTATACTTAGATCTTTATTACATTCAATAATAAATTACACCATACATATAACCAAAGTTTAGGTGAGAAGCTAACCTCTTAATGTGATAGGCTAGTTAAGGTGACAAAACATCATCATAATCATCTGCATTACCAACAAGATCAAAATCTTGATCACTCGTGTCTGCATCCACTTGATTTTATTTGTCATCCTCATATATGGCATGCTTCTCATTCTCTCTTCCAATCTCTTCATTGGTAATAAAAATCTCTTCTTCAAACAATCCATCGTCTTCATCCACTTCTTCAAATATTTCTTGTAAATTAACATATTGCCCATCAGGCATTATATTGACAACTTCCATGAATTTTTGTTTGGGATGACTCTGTTTGAATGACACACGACCATCCTAGGCTTCTTACATCATCAATTAGAAATGATTGGTTAATTTGAAGAGGGGAAACATATGGCTCATCCATCTCTTATAACAAATGCCCTTTATTTGTGCATACAAATCCATACTCATCAAATTATACTGCGGATGGTCGGATCCACTTACATTTTAATAATATAGGACTATTTTTACCAAAATCCACTTGAATAATTTTTTGGATGAATCTAACATAAATTTTCTTCTCAGTTTCGTGAAGAAATTCAGACTAACAACACAACCACAATTTGTCTTTCCTTTGTCTTTTTCTTCCACTCTTAAATGACTCCCATAGGCCCACATTCCACTAAAAGGCATAGCCCATAAATGTGAAGATTGTGAAAGCTCACTTTCATCCATTGTTATATCTTGAACTTCTTCTTTTGCATCACTGACTGCATTAGCAATCCATTCTTCAAATTCTACTAGAGCATAATAGTAAGCAATAGCATAGACAAGGCAGTGAACTGGTTGAAAAAATGCCTTAAAGAAATGTGGTCTCATTGTGATGGGATGCCATGACAATCCATAACAATTCACTTGTCATGGCATTCATCATGGAATTCTATCACCATGTGGCCACATTTCTTTGAGGCATTTTTTCCAAAGTTCATTGCCTTGTCTATGCTACCACATTTTTCATACATATCTACCAAAGCATTTTATCAAATAGTTCACTACCTTGCTGCTATAGCTAAAAGCCTAAAATAGGTGATTTTAAACAATCTATGGATTCTTGGAAAAAATCTATCAAAGCATAATAGTAAGCAACAATCTATGGTCTCATGGTTTTTTTGGTGCAAAAATTAGTGTAATTTTATATGCATTTTTTTGCAAGTTTTAAACACATTTTTTTGGCAATTTTGTTGTTTGAAATAGGGAAAAATCTCTATGGTTAGTTTTGTGCATTTTTTAATTGTAGGATTCTCATAGTTAGTGAAAAAGGTAGTGTTCATGAAGGAATGGAAAAGATGCGTAGATCTTTTGAATTATACCCGTACTGTGCAATGGCATTGAATCATTTAGCAAACCTTTTTTACTTCACAGGGAAACATTTTCTTGTGGAACAGTTGACTAAGACAGCTCTTGTTTCAATTGACCACCCTCTCATAAAATCTCATTCATATTATAATCTTGCATGATCTTATCATAGTAAAGGTGATTGTGACACCGTTGGATGCTACTACATGGCATCAGTCAAGGAAATCCAGAGGCCATAGGATTTTGTGGATAGATTCAATTGAAGCTGGGAGATCTTAAGAGTTCTCTCAAATTTTGAAAAGGTTCCAGAGGTCCACCCTCAGAACTGTGAGAGCTTAAAATTTGTAGGCCACATATATGCTCAACAAGACCAAGCAGAGAAGGATTTGGAAATTTTAAGAAAGACAACTCGCATAGATCCACGTGATGCCCATGCATTTATTAAGATGGGTGAGTTATTAATATTAGATTAGACCCCAGTGTAGCCTTAGATTCTCTTAAGACAACACAGTCTCTTCTGAAGAAGAGTAGAGAAGAAGTACCCATTCAATTGTTAAACAACATTGGGGTTCTTCATTTTGAGCGTGATGAACTAAATTTGGCTCAACAAAATTTTATGAAGGCATTAGGAAATGACATTTGGGTTGAATTCATAAATAAAAGCCCCAGTGCCAATTTTGTAGTTTTTCTTGTGCTTGTTAAGATATGGAATTCTTCCATCGACTAGAAGAAGGTGGTGTTTCACTTGAGCTACCATAGGATAAAGTCACAACACTATTTAATTTTGCTAGGTTGTTTGAACAACTACATGATACTTAAAAAGAAAATCTTTTATACAGGCTAATATTGTTCAAGTTTCTTGATATTGTGGATGCATATCTACGTCTTGCAGCCATGGCTTAGGCTCAGAATGAGATCCAACTAAGCCTAGAATTGATTGGGGATGCACTTAAGGTGGATAAAAACTCATCAAATGCTTTATCTATGCTTGGAAAAAATAGAACTGAAAATAGATGATTGGCTTAAAGAAAAAGAAACAATTAAAGTTGCACAAAGTAAATCAGATGCAAAGAATTCTTATTTTGACATTTCATTTGGAAATTGGACTTATTTTACATCTTTTCACAATGAGAGGAGGAATCCAAAGGTGGAAGCACATCTTGAGAAGGCTAGAGAATTGTATTGTAAAGTGTTGGTACAAAGACCAGGAAATGTTTATGCTGCAAATGGGGCAGCCATTATGCTAGTTGAAAGGGGTCAATTTGATATTGCAAAGGAAATTTTTACATAGGTACAAGAAGCTATAGAAGGAAACATCTTTGTTTAGATGCCTAATGTGTGGGTAAATCTAGCACATGTTTACTTTCCACAAGGATAGTTTGCGCATGCAATGAAAATGTATTAAAATTGTTTGAGAAAATTCTATTTTGGTATTGACACCCAAATTTTATTATATTTAGCTCAAACACATTATGAAGAAAAATAGTGGAAAGATTGTAAAAGAAAAATATTAAGAGTAGTAGATTGTAACTTCTATAAGTTACCAATCGCAAAGCTATAGATTTTGTGTTTATAAATGTAATGAGGGTTTTGAATTACATCTAAATTCACTGTAGAGAGTGTCGCCAAATCTGACTTCAAATTCATTGTAGCAAACTCTAAATTCCTTGTCTGCCTTTTTAGAAGTCTCCAGGTCCTCTCCTCTTTATCGCCCAAGCAAGTAGTTGCTATAACTCAAAATGCCTCAGTGCGAAGTAGCTCTAGGAAAGTACTTTGATCTCTACATTCTTGACCTTTTCTTTTTCAGTGAGTCCACCACAAGCAACTCTGAATGGTTGGAGATATTCTAAGTTGAGTTCATGAGGAGCATGTTAGAGTGCCTGCAAGTGAAGAGTGTGATGGTGATGGGCCATATCTATGGTGGATTTGTGGGCTTATGGATGGTGTACATCTGTTGCCTCGTTATTATGAGCTCCAGTGCCCTCGAGCAATGATGATCTATTCAATGAGTTTGACACCATTGATATCAAGGATGTTCATCTTCCTGATTAATGAAGGAGGAATTTTGTAATGAATGTGAATAATGAATCATGCCAATACATCCCACCAAAAATTTCCTGAAATATTTTTTTCAATTTTGTCTAATCTGTATTTGAATGACTAACTATTTAGTCATTTTTATTTCTGTGACTAAATAATTTTTTAGTCAATAAACAAATTAGTCATTTATTTATTCATTTATAGTTGAGTTGCAAAAAATTAGTAGAATTTAGTCATTTTTAGTTGTTGTGACTAAAATTTTTAGTCACTTAGTCATTTATTTGCCAAATTCTACTAGTGTCTAAATCAAGAAATGGGTTTCCATTTACAAGTCCATTGTTCTTCTACATTCGACAAAATCATTGACAATGGAAGTATCAATTGAAAAGGCCCTTATTTCCAAAGGTTTGGTCAAGATTTATAAAAAAGGACCATGATAAAACTTCTCACGACAAGCCTAAGTTTTGGGCCAAAAACAAAAACACCATAGGCCATGGTGTTATCGACACCAAACACACACAATTTGTAGCACGTAAACCAAAGGACACCCCCATGGTACAAATTATTTTGTAGCTAAATAATGTCTCTGTACCACTTGGACAACCCAAATGCAAGTACACTTCACTAGGGGAACTTATTGAAGTTGTTTTTCAAAAATTGGTCCAAGCCAACATGGTTGTGTTCCCTACAACCAAACCATTCAATGAAAACCAACCTAGGCCTACTTGGTACAAAGAAAATGAATATTGTGAATATCATCACATCAAAGGACATTCCATGGCCAAATGCACAAAACTTAAGAACTACATCCAAAATCTTGTTGACCATGGGGAAATCCAAGTAGAAGGAAGTACCAATGCATCACCTAATGATGTCTTGGGAGTGTCCTAGGATCCCCTTCCCAATCATAACCAATCATCATCTTTCACTACCAACCAAAATAATCATACCAATCATATCCAGTATACCAATCTTCCTTATAAATATGACAATGTTGTGGGTAGAATTGATTTTGATTCCATAAGGGTCTCCACCATTAAGCTCAAAAACAAAGCCCCTGAATGTGTTTTCAACATACGACATGGATGGGTAACCATTAAAGAAGCTTCTCTACCATCCATTGCCCTAGCATCTAAGTATAACCTCCTAGATCACCTAGGAAAAACACCAGCACAAATCTCCATCCTAGAACTTCTGAAGACATCCTCCATCCACCACGATATACTTGATAAAGCCCTCAAAGAATCTTGTGTCCCCACCAATGTTCAACCTAAGAAATTCCAAAATCTTGTCACCTAGCTATCATCCTCGTATCACCTAACCTTTAGCCAATCTGACATGCCACTCATCGAACCCTCATGTAATAAAGCTTTGTACATTGAAGTCTAAATTGTGAAACATTAAGTCAAACATGTTGTTTTGGATAATGGATCTAGTTTGAACTTGTGTACATTAAAATTCCTAAAACTATTGGGGTATTTAGCTGATAACCTAGAACCCTTGGTGATTTCCATCAAGGCATATGACAATATAGAAAGAGAATATGAAGGTACCATTTTCCTTCCCATCAAGGTGAGTCTTATCATACAACCTACCCTATGTCATGTTATTGATCTTGATCCCCCTATAATATCCTCCTCGGTCAACCGTGGCTTCATTGCATGTAGGCCATTCCCTCCACCTACATTAATGCCTTAAATTTCCACATAATGGTGTCGAAGTCACTATCCATGCCTATCAACACCACTTTGAATTTTTCAAATCTTTGGAAGTTGTATATGATAGGTAGTTCCATTGCCCTAGCACTTATGGGGTCCATATCAAAGACACTACATCTCGTCCATCTACTTCTTCTAAAACATCCACTTCATCTCAACCATCCACCTCCCACTCTACCCCAATCTGTCAAGTGTCCAAGGTAAAGATCGTTAACAAAGGTTGTGTGGAGTATGAACTTCATAATACTTTCCATGTGGGGAAAATCCATTTTTCCCCTCAGTCTCATGAGTGCCTATTATAAGAAAAAGCTCTTGAATAGGTTCACAGACAAAATGATAAAATTCCCTTCACTCTAGTAGAGATATCTCAAGAAGAAGAAGGAATCACATACCTCCCAGATAATTGGTTATATCATGATGAGCTTGATAAAGAAGAGGTTGACCTCACTTACTTGCAGAAGAAATATCCTATGCCATATCAAATATGTGAAAAAAATCCTTATCAGGGAAAAAGACTTGGAATTAATGAGCAAGGACCTACTAAGCCTATTCTAGTAGAACCATATTCACCAAAGTAATATACCAAATACTTTGGCTTAGGATATGCATTGCCTACTATGAAAATCAAGGGTCCTCATGAACATTTGAAAGTAGCAACTAATCCTCTTATTGATATTGACAACATCACACTGGATGTCATGATAGCTTCATGCGAAGATCTTGAGCTATCATGTTTCTTCCATGACAATTCCATTTGCCTCATTGATCTCCCTCTCATCCATCCCAACCTCATCACCTATGACCAACAAGGACCATTGCCTATCGATGTATTCCAAAATGACGAGGCTCTCAATGCATTTCTTTAACTCTGCAACACATCAAAGTATGAAGTCTGTCTGAATGTTAACGCCTATTTTGAGGAGTAGGAGGAGTTCCTTAGTCAAAATAAAAAATCCAAAAATAGAAAAATGTCCCTTAGTGAAAACCTCTTTGAGGAGCTATCAGGCACAAAAGAGAAAAATAAAGATGTATCTCCTAGTGAAAACCTCTCTAAAGCACTAGGAGATGAGGAACTCCAACTTCCTCCCACACCTCCACATTAGAAGGAGCATTCAACTATCCTGATTTAAGGTACATAAGAGATCAACCTTGGCACCAAGGAACAACCCAAAATTACCCATCTTACAAAGGGCCTCATCACTGGAAAAAAACCTAATATATCAACTATACTCTAGAAAGCACCAAATATCTTCACTTGGTCCTATGTGGATATGCTAGGCTTAGATCCTTCATTGGAAGTTCATCATCTTGTGGTAGATCTAGATATAAATCCCATTAAATAGAAGCTCTGTCAAATGCATCCTCAAGTTGATTTGCTAGTCAAAGAAGAACTACAAAAACTGTTGGAGGTAGGCTTCATTAGCCCTATTGATTACCTCAAATGGGTCTCAAACATAGTTCTTGTTGCTAAGAAACCTGGGGGCATTAGATTCTATACATATTTTTGAGATTTAAACAAAGCATATCCAAAATATGATTTCTCGCTCCCAAACATTGACATCATTATTGAATTGACAGTTGGTCATATAATGATCTCCCTAATGGATGGCTTTTCTAGGTATAATCAAATTAGAATCACTCCCAAAGATCAACATAAAATATCTTTTACATGTCCTTAAGGCACCTATTGTTGGCAAGTAATGCCCTTTGGACTCAAAATTGTAGGATACCAATGATTCATGACCACTATTTTCCATGACATGCTACACAAAATCATGGAGGACTATGTGGATGGCCTCCTTGTGAAATAGAGAACAAGGGATGAACACCCTTAACTGCTATAATGTATATTTGAGCATCTAAGGGCATACAAGCAATGTGATATGTCTCAATCCCAAGAAGTGTGTCTTTGGGGTAACCTCGAGAAAACTTTTGGGCTTCATTGTTTCTCATAGGGGAATTGAAGTTGATCTAGCTAAAGTCACCATCATCACAAAAATGCCAGCAGTAGTGACTTTGAAGCAACTCCATAGACTTCAAGGCAAACTCTAGGCCATCTTCAAATTCATTGCCCAACTCACTGATAAGTGACAACCGTTCTCTCACCTGCTTCGAAAAGATGTGCAATTCAAGTGGGACCAAAATTGTTAGTAGGCATTTGTCAAATGAAATAATATTTGACATCACCTCTAGTCCTCATGGCACCCATTCCTAGAAAACACCTATTATTGTACATATTAGCTACTTTAGTTGCATCGGGGGAAATTTTAGCACAATATGAAGAAATTGGCCATGAAAACACTATCTATTACCTCATCAGGACCCTTTCCAACTATGAGTTTAATTATACACCTATGGAATGAGCATGTCTAGATATCATTTTTAGCTCCCAAAAGCTATGAAACTACATATTACATCACTCAATTAATCTCATCTCAAAAGTTGACCCTCTCAAATACCTACTTTCTAGGACTTCCCTTGCAGGATGATTCGCTAAATGGGTTGTGTTACTTTGTGAGTTTGATATTGAATTTGTGGACTGCAAAGCTATTAAGGTCAGGTTCTAGAAGATCAATTAGCAGAGGCTCCTATCATTGACTGTCAACCTCTCACTATTGATTTTCCAGATGAGTCCATCCTTACAACTACAAAATTAGTTATTTGGAAATTATATTTCGATGGTTCATTTACATGTCATGCCTTAGGAGATGGATTACTTTAGGTCACTTCCTAAGGAGACTATATTACCAAGGCATATAGGCTTTTCTTTCCATGCACAATAATGTGGTTGAATATGAAGTCTTGATTATTAGCCTCAAAACAATAACTTAGTGGAACATCCAATAGTTACAGGTTTATGGTGATTCCCAATTGGTCATTAAGTAGGTCAATGATGAATACCATACTAAAGATGACTGTGAGGGTAAAATAGTGCATCAATCAAATGAATAATAGATGACCCAAACATCAACAGAATAGAGAAACACAGAAGATTCAAATGAACAAAGCAATGAACAAACACAGCAAACCTCTTCCGTTTCGAAACTTCCGTTGTTCGCCTATCACGAATCGTCCTTTCGCAGATGAGATGAGCCCTCAGAGAGTGCAATCTTTTAAAGCTGTTTGAGGAAGTCGATGGTGAACGGCTATGGTGTGATATGCAATGAAGGTGAGCTCCAATGCAACAATGGTGATCTCAAGCTTGTGGATGACAAAAGGGTGCCAAAGGCGCGCTGGTGATATTTCTGCAGAGTAACGATGTCAAAAGCCTGGATGACTAGAAGGGAGGGATGAAGCTTCATTTATAGACTCGGAGGAATAGGAATCAACGGTTGAGAGAAGATATGAAGATCAATGGCTGAGGATGGTTGAGGAATGTGCAACCAGTGGAAACGTGCCAAGTGTCCCAGCTCCATCATGAAAGGTGGGATGTGACAAAACTGATTGGAGAGTTAACAGACTTGACTGATCTGTTAACAGAATTGATTAATCAGTTAGAAGAGTGGATTGTGGAACTGACTGGGTTGATTGAGGATTTGACTCAATTGACAGGTTAGTTAACAGATTTGATTGATTGGTTAACTGACCTCTGATTGGAGAAGAAATAGGCCATGTGGGTGAGGGAAAATAAGGCAATTAAATATTAAATATATTTAATTACATGTGCAACCTGATGAGGTGGACAAGGTGAGGTGGAAAAGGTGAGGTGTAAAGGTGATGTGGAATTTTGAATTTAGAACTTTAGGATAGAGGAATTGGGCTTAATTAAATAATTTATGATTATTTAATTGTGAAGGACTTTAGAAGAATTTTAATTAAATAAATAGAATTTATTTAATTGTGAGATAGTGAATTGATTAAATAAATTTGGAATATTTATTTAATTAATAGAAGAATGGAATAAATATTTAGAATATTTATTTAGGATGATTTGTGTCATTTTTAGGCGTATACATTTTGCCCCTCTTTGATGCAATGCAGTTTACAGCGTTGCTTCAAAGAATTTGATAGTCTGAATGATGATACATGCCCCAGTTTGCCCCTGGTACAGGTTAAATGACGATAGGATGCCCCCTCGGGAGATTGGACGGGAAAAAACGGCGAAAGATTTGGAGACGGACGATCTCACGACAAGGAAGGGGTAAGGATAAGTTGGAGGAATAGGGAGGCAGTCAGGGATGCGGGAAGAAAACGGGAGGAAAAACGGACACGGGAAGTAGTCACAGTCATCACCTAGCCAGAATTAGGGTTTGGAGGCTATAAATAGGAGCTGGGTCCACAAGAATAGTCATTTGCACACTTGGTTGATCTGGATTGGAGAAAGAGAGCTCAGAGTAAACTTAGAGCAGCATGGCGGCCAGAGCAGCAGACATTCCACGTGAGGAGCACCGATTCGAGCGAGTCCGACGATTCGGGCGGCCAGCAGAGGCAGGACCCCCGGTATGTGCTTCGAAAAATTTCTCCTAGGGTCGAGTTTAGGTGTCATAAATGCTCGTAGAAAATAGGTGAAATGAATGCGCCGAAACGCAAAACGGCGCATATGCCTCGTGGAGCTGCGCTTTTGTAATTTCGCGGCGCATATGCCGGTTTCGGCGGCGCATGCATGAAAGCTGCGCTTTTGTGCAATTTGGCAGTGCTTTTGTAATTGGGCGGCGCTTTTGTATTTTCGCCGCGCATGCGTGAAATGTAGCAGCGCATTTGTTGAAGTTGCGCATATGTGACTTACGGCGGCGCATCCGTAATTTAGCGGCGCATACGTGGATTTCTGCAGCGCATGCGTTATAACGGCGCATGTGTGTGCTGTAGCGGCGCATATGCATTTTTGTGGCGCATACATTGATTTTTGCGGCGCATATACCAGAAATGGTGCATTTACCACCTGTAGTGGCGCATTTGCTTGGGATGGCAAATTACTTAGCCAAATTGATTCGATTAGCGTCCTGTTTGACGCAGGAATCGATGAGCTATCTCCGAGATTGCAGGAATCTAGTCAAGAGATGTAGTGTGCTGTTTTGAGCAATTTGAAATGCTAAGTTTAGTTGATATAGTGCAATAGATATGTTGAGTATGGTATATGCGGCTTGAGACTGACGCCTTGCTTTGCGTGCTTGCAGGAGGAGATACGAGAGACATTGCAGTCGAGGGAGACGTTCCCTATGCCTCTATTGCAGAGACATATGCTGACGGAGGCTGATAGAGTGGCGCTTGGTGCCATGGGCTTAGATTACGTTTGCTTTATGCCCGAGGTGCGGGCGAACCGAGGACTGTTGACAGCTGCCGTGGAGAGATTCCACAGCGAGGACGGGACCTTCCACTTCCCCACTGGAGAGATGACGGTGACGTTGGAGGACGTCTATAGGATACTGCACTTGCCCGTGGTAGGCTATGGCTACGCAGGAGTGATTTCCTAGCACAGGCTGGGGAAGCTAGAGTATTGGCGGCATACGTTGGATGGGATAGATGTGGTCGTCTGGCGACCATATCTGGACTGCGAGCCTTGGGATGATGAGGGGGATGAGCTGCCTTTCTGCTTTCAGACCAGGTGGTTGATAGGCCGGACATGGCACATCTTGGAGAGGCAGACGGTGGGCCGAGTACTGAGACAGTTCGGCAGGAGACAGGGCATGCCGCAGGGACAGGCCATGTTTGCATGGACACATGCAGAGAGGGTCCGATGGGGGCCGATGACTTCGTATGAGGAGGCTCTGGCAGAGTTCCAGCAGTTGCCTTATGTGGCATGGGACATGAGGCGAGAGATAGCGGATGCGGGGATTACACAGGAGTATGAGGATTGGATTACCACACATCCATTCCTGAGATATTCAGGACCTGGCATGCTGGTGCCTCGTATTGACGAGGCAGACTCAGAGGAGGAGGGAGAGGCTGGCCCAGGGCGGAGGGCCGCTAGGGGAGGACGAGGACGGGGTGGCCGGGCTGCAGAGAGGCCGAGGCAGAGGAGGAGGATTGATCGGGCTGGGCAGGCAGTGCCAGGACAGGGAGAGGTACCGCAGCAGGTGCAGCAGCAGGCACAGATGCCACCACCCCAGCAGGTACCACAGCAGCAGGTGCCACAGCAGCAGGTGCTAGGACAGGCAGAGGCAGCACAGGGGCCAGTGCAGGGTGAGGCACATGACAGGACTATAGCCAGTCTGAGGGGACAGGTGCGAGAGCTGCAGGCACAGTTGAGGAGAGTGGAGAGGAGGCAAGATACAGACGCAGCAGTGATCGCTGGTTTGACTCGCGAGCGAGACATGGCCGATGCCCGGGTACGCCTTATCCAAGTAGAGAGGGACACAGCAGTGGCTGCCATGGGTACAGACGCAGCGAGCTCGTTTCTAGTTGGGCAGGTGCAGCAGGCACAGGCACAGGTAGGCCAGTTGCAGACGCAGTTGGCACAGGCACAGACAGACTTAGCCAGAGTGCAGCAGCAGGCACAGTACTACCGAGGCTTGTATCATGGTGCCGTGGCGTTGAGCCAGAGAGCAGGGAGTTTCAGGACTCAGTCTGGGGTGGCTCACAGAGCAGGTCCATCCCAGTCAGGGGCATCTGTCATGGGACCTCAGCAGTCAGGAGCTGGCAGTGGTGGCCCACAGTAGCAGGGGTAGTCAGAGACCAGATTTTGTACATTTTGGGACATGTATCACCGTCTATTTAGACGTATATTGTATATGACACTTTGATTTTGAGAGAGATGGTGATATTGTACATTTGGACATCTTTGTATATGATAGTATGGATGATGATGCAGCTTTGTGTATCTATTGCATGCGTTTATGAGATGATTATTTCTATTGCCTGATGTGATTCTATTGCATAGTTAGATGGTCCATATGATGCTATATGAGAAATACTTTGATATGCTGCTATATGATGTCTATATGATTTAATGTGACAAATGAATGCAAAGTTAATATGATGTCTATGTGATGATGCAAATGTATGTATATGAAACATGATTTCTATGTTATGATGCTGTATATGTGGTGTGTAAATGAGCTAATGCAGATGTGTGTATGGAACATGATTTCTATGTTATGATGCTGTATAGATATGTGAGATGCTACTGGAGATTTATATGATGTAATGCTTTGAATGTATGCATTTGTAATCATGAGTACTATGTGGTGATGTAACTATATATGTGATGCACTTAGCTATGTTGTTCGATTTTCTGGGCTTTTAAGATTAAGATGTGATGCAAATGTATTGGTGACCTAATGCATTGGATGGTGCATTCTACTAACCTAATCATGTGCATGACTAGTTTCTACGAATGATATGATATGTTCCTATATGCCTTGTTTTTGTGATGTCCAAATGTACTCTATCGACGGAAGAATGACATGATGGATAGAGGAATGGTTGCGAAAGGATGACTTAGGAATGTTACTTGATATCGTTACTCTGCATACTTTGAATAATGAGGATTTGTATGGATGGGTGTATGGATATAGGACGGATGTTTTGCTTTTAGATTGCTTTATTTCATCATTGGGCCTTTTGTTTTTGGTACTTTTCTGACATGTTGTAAGTGAATACAAGCATCGAGGTATAATTGAACCGAGATGACCTGAGTATCGCTTACATGGAGTGTAATTGAGCAAGTTAATACAAGCATCTAGTCAAAATTGAATCTAGATGACCTGAGTACTTCTTGCATTTCAACAAGCAAGGATTGCCCCCGTTCATGTAAGACCTTTGATGTCCTCGATGATCTTTTTCTGATCACGTCTTTAGACAAGGCGTCGCATTACTACAGTTTAATCCACAAACAACAAACAAAGAAAGTGATCATGCCCCCATCATAGCATCTCTAGCTTTTGGCATCCTTGAGTAGCATAGGAAGGTATGATAGCAAAAATCAAGACTCTGTAACTTAACCCTAGGTGCTAATCTACAAAAGCATATTTGCATTGCTATGTGTTTATTGCTTGCCTTAATTTGCATAAAATCATTTAGAAGACCTTGGGTATTTGCCTTGCATTGGATAGGTTAAGATGCTCATAGTCAAGATTTCTGCTTGAAGCGCGGGTGTTTGCTTGCATTTGCTTGCTTGGTGAGAAGATGGCACAATCCTTAGTGAGAAGACGGACCCTAAGGGACTGACCTAGTGCCTCGGGGGCTCATTGCTAAATGGCCTTGCCTACGTGACGACGCAGAGGCAACGTAGTTCGGGGTAAACCCTAATGGACCATGGATGGACTAGAAGAAAGACGACCAGAATGAAGACAAGAGAGGAGACGAATGGGACCTTGGGAGATATGGAAGCCTCGGGGGTGCATTAGAATAATGGCCTTGCCTACGTGATGGCGCAGAGGCGACGTAGTTCACGGATTCGGACCACAGACACTGACGAGAGACACCACGCTAGGCTCACTTCGAGGAGACGGTATGGGACAAAACCGTGGTTGATAAGGCCACAAGGTGAGTATCAAGCCATGATAGGTAACTGTCAAGTGTTTATTGTGGGATGGATAGGGGTCGAATGGGGAAAATAGAGGGAGAATGGGCTCAAGGTGATTGGATTCCCAAAGATGGAGAATGCAGTTTGTCACAAGTAACGCCTGTTTGCCAGGTTTTCATCACTTGCTTTTATTTGCACGAGAAGCTAGATAGTAACATGACGCCTGATTGCCAGGTTTTCATCATGATACCTATCCAAGGCACCTGTTTGCCAGGTTTTCACCAAAGGACGATTGTTTTTGCATGCTTTCTATTTTTTTCAATTTTTTTTTGTATTTTCTCTTTGTAGCTTTGTTGATTTTTTTTTTTTTTTCGCCCCCTTGCATTGGGGTTCTCTTAGGTATAGAACCTGCGAAGGTGCATGCTGTTGATTGGATCATCAAACAACTCACCTTCTGATGTGGCCAACTGATATGCCCCCGATCCGTAAGCCGCTACAATTACATAGGGGCCAAGCCAGTTAGGCTCGAACTTGCCTTTCTTTTCTCTGTCCTGCTGATTGCGAGGGTTCTCTTTTAGAACTAGGTCCCCAACCTTGAAGCATCTTGGTCTAACCTTGTGGTTGTAGCTTCTTGACATCATCTGTTGATAGGCTTTGAGATGGTCAAAAGCTTTCTGGCGCCATTCCTCTAGCAGTTCTAGCTCTTGCAGTCGGGAGACTCTGTATTCTTCGTCTGATATGAGACCTTTCAACGACACCCGAAGGGATGGGAGTTCGACCTCAATGGGGAGGATGGCTTCGGAACCATAGACGAGGGCGTAGGGTGTAGCACCTGTGGGAGTGCGTATGCTGGTTCGATAGGCCCACAGAGCGGGATTGAGTTGGACGTGCCAATCGCGACCAGCTTCATTGACAGTCTTCTTTAGGATTTTCAGAATGGTTTTGTTTGATGCCTCAGCTTGGCCGTTACCTTGGGGGTAATATGGGGTGGAGAAGCGATGTTAGATCTTGAAACGTTCACAAAGTTCCTGGACATCCTGATTTTTGAAGGGTCTCCCGTTATCCGTTATGATGGATGAAGGGATGCCATATCGGCAGATAATGTAATTCAGAATAAAAGAGGAAATTTGCTTTCCTGTGACGGTTGATAAGGGAACGGCTTCAATCCACTTTGTAAAGTACTCAGTGGCGGTTATGATGAATTTATGGCCGTTGGAAGAAGGCGGATGAATATTTCCCACGAGGTCTAGTCCCCACTGGCAAAAGGGCCAGGGTGTCGTTAGAGGTCTCAACTCCTGAGCAGGTGCATGAATCAGGTTCCCATGTATCTGGCACTGTTTGCACTTTCTGACGAACTGATATGAATCCATTTCCATATTGGGCCAGTAATAACCCAAATGCATGAGTTTCTTAGCTAAGGAAGGACCGCTGGAGTGTGTTCCGCAGATCCCTTCGTGCACGTCTCGCAAGGCAGTTATAGATTCTTCTTGTTCTAGACAACGGAGTAAAGTACCATCCAGACCACGTCGGTAAAGGGTATTGGCGATAAAGGTGTAACGGGAGGCTTGTCAGATGAAGGTTAATTTTTGGTTGGAAGAGAGGTCCAAAGGAAGGATATTGTCCTTGAGGTAAGTGTAGGTCTTACCGTACCAAGGTGAATCAGATCCTACCAGGTGGCAAATGGAATGGGTTTCGAGGAGATCATAAGCCGGCTGTCGAATTGTTTCTACTAAGAACTCATACCGTGACTCATGTTCAGGTATCTCAAGAAGAGAGGCTATGGTCGCCATTGCATCGGCTGCTTTGTTCTCTATCCTGGGTATTTGCTCAAACGAGATGGTCCCAAAATGTTCTTTGAGGTCGTCGACCATTCGCTTGTATGGGATGAGCTTCTCATCTTTGGTCTGATACTCATCGTTGACCTGGTTTATGACAAGCTGAGAATCACCATAGACACATAGTGCTTGGATTTTCCACTCAGTGGCCATCTTGAGACCAATGACCAAAGCCTCATACTCTGCTATATTGTTAGTGCATGGGAATAGCAGCCTGTAGGACTTTGGAATTGTGTCACCTTGGGCAGTGATAAACAAGATACCTGCCCCCGATCCATGGTTGGTGTAAGACCCGTCGAAGTAGAGTTTCCAAGGAGATGCGGACAGAGTGAATAAAGACTCATCGGGGAACTCAAACTGCATTGGTGAAGTGTCCTGTAACGGTGCCTCAGCTAGTTGGTCTGCGATGATTTGCCCCTTGATGGCTTTTCTGTCCACATACTCTATATCATATTCGCTAAGAAGCATAACCCATTTGGCTAGTCAACCTGTGAGAGCCGCTTTGCTGAGAAGATATTTTAGTGGGTCGATCTTGGCAATGAGTTTGACAGGATGTGCCAACATGTAGTGTCGGGGTTTTTGTGAGGCAAAAACCACCGCAAGGCATGAACGTTCCACCTGTGAGTACTGCAACTCGTAGCCCACTAAGGTTTGACTGATGTAGTACACAGCTCTTTCCTTGTTCTCATAGTCTTGCTGCGCTAGGAGAGCCCCAAGAGCAGTCGGTGTAGCAGATATGTAGAGAATCAAAGGTTTTCCTTGGATCAGAGGCATGAGTATAGGAGGATTCATGAGGTACTCCTTGAGCTTGTTGAATGCCTCTTCGCACGGCTCGTCCCATTTAAATGGAACGTTCTTATGTAGGAGATGGCTGAAAGGATGGCACTTGTCGGCCAACTGTGAGATGAACCTGCGGATGGCCTGTAGCTTGCCCTGTAAGGATCTCAACTATGTTAGAGTTTTGGGCGGAGGCATGTCCATGATTGCTTTGACCTTGGCCGGGTCTACCTCTATGCCGTTTTCTGACACGATGAAGCCTAGCAGCTTGCCTGATGTGACCCCAAACACACATTTCTTAGGGTTCAGTTTTACTTGGAATTGATCCAACCGTTGGAAGACTTTCTCTAATGTGTCCAGGTGTGAGTCCCTGGTGAGTGATTTTGCCAAGATGTCGTCAACATAATCTTCCATGGTCACATGCATCATGTCGTGAAATATGGTTGTCATGGCCCGCTGATATGTAGCACCTGCATTTTTCAGCCCAAATGGCATGACATTCCAGCAAAAGGTACCCCAAGGACAAGTGAAAGCAGTTTTGTGCTGATCCTCTGGTGCTATTTTGATCTGGTTGTACCCTGAGAATCCATCCATTAGTGACAGCATTGTATGTCCCGCCGTGAGGTCGACTATGATATCGATGTTAGGCAAGGGAAAGTCATCCTTGCGGCATGCTTTGTTTAAGTCTCTAAAATCGTTGCATAGTCGAACCCTGCCATCTGGTTTAGACACTGGCACGATGTTTGATATCCATTCGGGGTAATCAATGGCCCTGATGAACCCCACGTCTAACAATTTCTTGAGTTCTTCCTTGACCAGGAGGGCAATATGGGGATGCATTTTTCTCAGTTTTTGCTTTACGGGTTTCACCCCTGGATCCAATGGCAAGTGATGTAGAATCAGGTTTGGGTCCAAACCTGGCATGTCGGCATATGACCAAGCAAAGCTGCCTCTCTTCTTTTTAAAGAATGGTACAAACTTGGTTTTTTCAGGCGGCGTGAGAGATTTTGCAAAGTGGATTATCTTAGGCTACTCTTCGGTTCCAATGTTCACTAGCTCTGTTGGCTCTACCACGATCTGTGACCTTTCTTGATACATGTCACTTGGGAGGGTGTCAAGCAATCCATCGTCAGGTGCCACAGTTGGGTTTTCACCTTCAGATACGTCCTTTCTTTTTACTGTTTTATGATCTGACACTGCCGCATGGCGGTTTTCACCGTCAGATCCCTTTTTGATCTTTACATTTTTGTGACTAGAAGGCGTGGCACCCTCCCCGAAGTAAGCTACAGTATTGAGTTCGATAGCGAAACCGGCTTTATGATCTCCTTTTGGTAAATGATCTCTAAGTCCCATATAGTCAATGTAGGCATCATCGTTCTGGAACACATCTAATTGAGGGGTCCCCTGTAGGTCCCAGTCAATAAGCTCAGGGTGTAAGAGGGGAAGGGAATCGGATGAAAGGCCTGATTCATTGATAGTGTGGATGGAAATACTAGGAGCACAGGTGGGGGTAGTGTTCTGGGTGGTACATTCTTCCAGGTTGTTTATCGCAATGGAATTTATACTTTCCTCGAGATGCATAACCTTAGGGAGGGGCAAATCAGACTCCAGTGGTCTGTCCCGTTGCGTTTGTCTCTCATGATATGGGCTAAGGGTTTGGATAGTGTCAATCTCCTTGTCATCGTAGGAGTGCTCCGTCAGCTCGTCCCATTCATACTGATTGGAATCATCTGAATCTGCGTCACTATCCACTTGGAGTGTTTGAATTGTCTCCACTAGGCAGGCATTTTCTTTGGCTTTACCTTTACCTTTGTAGCCTAGGCCAGTCGTGTTTCTAGCCGAAGAGGAGGAAGAGGGTTGTATAGGTTCGATGATCCCCTCTTTTCTGAGGCTGATAGGGCCTTGTCCTTCATATCCCATCCTATGCAAGATGGTTTCACCTCGCCCATAGAGCTCTGTAGGGAGTCTGGGTGGATCTTGGGATGTGTTTTTGTCTTCGGCATAGAGCCATTGCAAGAGATCTCGCTCCTCTGATTTATCGGATAAGGTCCCCCATTTTACAAAGGGGTTTGCGGGAGTTGTAGGAGGAGCAGAGGGCTTTGGAAAATGCCTGGGTTGATGCTTGGGCTGGCCAAAGGAGCGAGGAGACAAGGGCATTTTTGCAAGGTTGAGGCTGTGCTCAATCTGATATTCCCCCACGCCATTTTCTTTTATGGTGATTTTCATAGGTTTGGGCTGTGAAGAGGAAGCTTCGGTAGTATGGTCTTGTGGCGGAGTAGGGGAGATATGGGCTCTATTGTTGGGAATGACGCATTCAGGTTTAGCTTGGAAAGAGTTGCAGTGTTGGTAGGGATCGGGGTCGCCGTGTATGGTGACCTGTTTGCCATCGTGTGGGAACTTTATGCATTGATGGTAGGTGGAGGGGACAGCCTTCATGGCGTGGATCCATGGTCTCCCTAGCAGAATATTGTAAGCAAGCTCCCGATCAAGGACTTGGCACACCACATCTTTAATTACCGGCCCAACTTGAATAGGTAGGACAACCGTGCCCTTTGTGGTGCGTTCCTCCTCATCATAGGCCTTTATGGTAATCTTCCTCCGCAGATCCACCGCCTGTTCAGAGAACCCCAATGCAAGGACTAGCTTCAAAGTACAAATATTCAAACCGGCACCCCCATCAATGAGAACCCTCTTGATGCGGTGCCTGTGTACGAATGCGACAATGTGTAGAGGAGTGTTGTGGGGTTGAGACATGGAAAGGTCATCTTGTTCCGTGAATGATATGGAAGGGGAGGATGTCAAATTACCCACCATGGTTTGAAACTTTTCTTGGGCTAGGTTAGTGGGGACAGTAGTCTCCACTAAGGCTTTCTCAAGAATCTCCTTATGAGAAGGAGATAGGCGTAGGAGCTCCAATATAGAAATGTGGGCCGGAGTCTTTTGCAATTGGTCGATGACATTATATGGGCGGGGGTTAGACGGAGATGGCGACGACCTTGGAGGAGTGGTGTTGATCATGACTCTACCACTGTGGGTGATTATACTACAACCAGTTCCGTTAGGTCCTGGTTGTTGGTTGGGGGATATGACGTTGACTTGTGGAACGTGCTCAGAAATGCAGTTAATGGTGTACTCAAAGGGAACGCTTGCATAGTTAGCATTACTCGACCCACTGTTCTAGTTTGGCCTGTTGCGATTGTTGTCATTTTTGTTATGGCTATTGGAGTTGTTGCCATTGTGACCATTGTTGTGGTTGTAACCATTGTTGTTATTGTGACCGCTGTTGTGATTGTTGTTATACGGCCGGTTGTGGTTTAGGAGAGGATCCCGGTAGGCCACATGAGATTCATTGGAGGTATGCAGTTGTGTCCCTCCCTGATTCTGATCCAGTATATCCTGTATGACGTTCTTAAGACGGATGCAATTATTGGTTGTGTGCCCCCTTCCTCGATGATACTCGCAATAGTCTGTGTCCTTCCAATAGGGAGGTTTGACTATAGGCTCATAGTCACTTGTTGGCGGTAGAGAAATTTCATTGTTAGCCAACAACTTCCTGAGAGCAGACTCTTGAGATTCTCCTAACGGCGTGAATTTTCTCCTTGGATTTGAATTGAACCAAGGTCTAGATTCTCGAGGGGGTGGCTTGTTGAGTGCACCGTTATTGGCTTCTTCCTTAAGAGTGAAGATGGGTTGTTGTTTAGGGGCTGCCGCCTTGGCATCCACTACTCCATCGTTGACCACATTCTTGTTCTTGGTCCAAAACTTTGACTTGTCAGTTGTGTAATTGGAAGGAGGTGTGTCCTTGTAGAGCTTGAGAGTTCCTTTAGCGATCATAGCTTTCTCAATGAATAGCCCCATTTCGATGACTTTGGTGAATGAGGTAGGGCATTGTATCTGAAGCTGATAGCTAAGATCGGGATTCAAATTGTGGACAAACATTTCCAATAGTTGTTTCTCAGGCATGTCATAAGAACACTTACTAGCTAGCTGTCTCCATCGTTGTAAGAAGGTGGCGAAAGACTCACCACCTTTTTGTTTGGTGTTGCATAGGTCTAGCATAGATACTTCGTGTTCTATGTTGTAAGAGAAGTGCGTTATGAATTTATTGACAAGTTCATCAAAAGTTTTGATTCCTGGTGGAAGACGCGAGAACCACTCCATAGCTTGACCTCCTAAAGATCTTGGGAATAGTCTCATTAAGTAGGTCTCATTGTGAGCTACTTCTAAACATGCTGCAGTGAATTCCCTGATATGATCTCTAGGGTCCCCCTTCCCTTTGTATTTGTCGAATTTTGGGATGCCGAACTGAAAGGGGTACGGTGCTATATCTTCCAAGGAGTAGTTCTTGGAACTGGTGCCGATCTTAAGGTTGGAGATTTCTAGCTTTAGACTCTCAATTTGTTGTCTCACATCCGCCATAGGAGCATTTTGATCTACGTGTTGTTTTCCTCTCTCATTGGCCTGGGGGACCGTGTCATTTGTGCCTCTCTCATGCGCATTTGGGACTGTGTCATTTGTGTCCCTCTCACGTTCATTGTCCGCATTTTCCATGATGGAGCTAATGTCAAAGTCTGCGGGGAGTTTGATTCTGAGACTAGCAAGATGATGGAAATATTTGGTGGGGTCCTCAAGGAGCACTTTCTCCACTAGGCGTTGGAATTTGCTATCTTGCATGTGTGCCACTAATTCTTCGCGAGAAATTTCTTCATCATCATCGTGTGGTGGGGCGATGTGATCGGAAGAGTCGGCCATTTCAGTTAGCTTGTTGCATTGGGATCGAGTAAGAACCATGCAAGGTGGGGTGGGATGAAATGGACTAGGATGGGAAATTTTGGCAAGGTGCCGACTAAGACTGTAATGAATGGGATACCTAGGACAAGACTTGGACAAAGGGTTCTCTCGCTCAATGACTTCAGGTAAGACGGTTGATACAAGACTCTAGCCACTAGCAAGGGTAGTCGATACCAGTCTCACTATGTAGGGCTTAGTCGTTCAACAAGACTACTAGCAAAAGGTACTGTGACCTACTAGGCTTACGTGAATTCACTAATGAAGCAAAGAAGGACCTATGTCGAATCGGTATGGGACAGAATGACGTTGGGGCAAGAGTGACTAGGACAGAAGGTGACTTGGACGACCGTCGAAAGAGAGAGAAATGGGTGAAATGGATGGAAACGGACTACAAGGTTGATTCTGACCTCGGAAAGTGAAACTACGCTGAAATGGGTACTCTGAACAGCTGACGAAAATTTCTCAAAAATAGGGCAGATGCTCACTGTCATACATGCGCAAAAGTAGATGCGCAGCAAGAATGGGTAAATGCGCAGTAAGTCGTTGTATATGCGCCGCTCTGGTGAGGTATGTATGCGCAGTAACAGTGCGCAAATGCGCAGAAAAAAAAATATATGCGCAGCAGGTCAGCGTATATGCGCAGCAAGTCGTTGTAAAAGCGCAGCAGAACAGTGTATATGCGCAGCAGAAAGGTATAAAAGCGCCGCAAGTCAAAAGCGCAGCAAGTCGCTGTATATGCACCGTAGAAATGGATATATGCGCAGTTCTGGTATTTTTTTGCAAATTTTTGGGATTTTTCTCTGTTTTTGGTATTCTTTGGCTGGAATAGGTCTTCCTGATCTGATATTATGAATTAATTTAGCAAGAAAACACAGCAAGCACAAAGAGTATTTTGTAGTTTTCCATTGTTTTTGTAGTTTTTCGACTCTATTTTGGACAAAAGCAAGTACAAAATCCTAGGCGAGAAATGGATTATAAGGGATTTGGGCCACTAAAACAAGAGGTTTGTAATTCGGGCAACCGTTCAAGTGGTTACACATGCGGCGGCGCTACTCTCCGTTATGGAGTCTCCCAGCCTCACAGGGTTGCGCTTGAGAGGGTTTTGGGGGAGGTTGGCCGTCGGTGTAACATAACAGCACTCGTTGCAGGAGGTTTTCACCTCAAGCACAATTTATTTTAAGTGGCTTGGTAGGGCTTGGCGTTAGCCTGTTACCACTCAGGGTCGTTCCCTGCTTGGACAAGCGTGCATCCAAGGGCAGGCCCCTCCTAAAGGTTACACAAGTAGAATGACAAGTCTGGCACTCTGATCACCCAGAAGAGGGGAGAGCATAAGCCTATTGTCATTCGCAAGCACAGAATACACTGATTAATCCACCCTAGTTAAAAAGATAAAAACTAAATGGGCTAAGCTAGTCAAACAAAACTTTGAAGTGATTTCAATAATATTGCAGTGGTTTAATTTTAAGTCCCAGAAAGTAGTTGTGAGTTCAATTTTAAATCCACGTTGCGCGAGATTGTTAACTTTGAAATTCAGGTCTCACAATATAACAATGGTTCATTTTAACTTCAGAAAGCAGTTGTGAGTTCAATTTTAGGTCCGCGTTGCACGAGATTGTTAACTTTGAAATTCAGGTCTCACGATATAGCAATGGTTCATTTTAACTTTAGAATGCAGTTGTGAGTTTAATTTTAAATCTTAGATAGCAATAACTTGGAAGTTTGTTTGCAATGCAAGCATGAAATAAACCAGTTACTTCCTCCCTAATTAAGACTAGATGAAGATTTGTAATGAACAACCATTTTACTCTTTCCCCGAAAATGAAATGTGAGCTAGTTAGATGCAACTACATGTAACTGAACCCGAGCCTAACCTGCAAAACCGCTCCAGCAAACACCTGTAAAAGGGTTAGCGTTAGCAAAATACTCTAGAAAAGTACCAAAACCTGAGCCAGTTACAAATGCGCAGCTTCAGTGATCAGATGCGCAGAAGTGATCAACAGAAGCGCAGCATTAACGAATGCGCCGTAAAAATGAACATATGCGCCGTTAAAATGAACATATGCGCAGTTTTAGCGTATGCGCAGCAACAGTCGCCAAAAGCACCGTAACAGACAACAGATGCGCCGTTTTAACGTATGCGCAGCAATATTATATTAAAGCACAGTAAAAAAAACAATAAATGCACAGTTTAAACAAAAGCGCAGCAACAGTCTATAAAAGCGCAGTAACAGTCAACAAATGCGCAGTTTTATAAAAGCGCCGTAACAGTCTTCAAAAGCGCCGTAAAAATGAACATATGCGCTGAAAGAATCTGTGCGTGACTCTGCGGGACCTGTACGGAACCTGCCTTCAAAAAAGCTCAAAAATGGTGAAATAAAGGGGCAACGGCCCCACGGTGGGCGCCAAAAATGTGAGGGTAAAATAGTGCATTAATCAAATGAATAATAGATGACCCAAACATCAACAGAATAGAGAAACACAGAAGATTCAAATGAACAAAGTAATGAACAAACACAGCAAACCTCTTCCGTTTCGAAACTTCCGTTGTTCGCCTATCACGAATCGTCCTTTCGCAGATGAGATGAGCCCTCAGAGAGTGCAATCTTTTAAAGCTGTTTGAGGAAGTCGATGGTGAACAGCTATCGTGTGATATGCAATGAAGGTGAGCTCCAATGCAACAATGGTGATCTCAAGCTTGTGGATGACAAAAGGGTGCCAAAGGCGCGCTGGTGATATTTCTGCAGAGTAACGATGTCAAAAGCCTGGATGACTAGAAGGGAGGGATGAAGCTTCATTTATAGACTCGGAGGAATAGGAATCAACGGTTGAGAGAAGATAT
Organism: Cunninghamia lanceolata; assembly: GCA_027924645.1. NCBI lineage: Eukaryota > Viridiplantae > Streptophyta > Pinopsida > Cupressales > Cupressaceae > Cunninghamia > Cunninghamia lanceolata. The sequence goes on from BSBN01001332.1 coordinate 8,019,633, forward strand.
GAAGATCAACGGCTGAGGATGGTTGAGGAATGTGCAACCAGTGGAAACGTGCCAAGTGTCCCAGCTCCATCATGAAAGGTGGGATGTGACAAAACTGATTGGAGAGTTAACAGACTTGACTGATCTGTTAACAGAATTGATTGATCAGTTAGAAGAGTGGATTGTGGAACTGACTGGGTTGATTGAGGATTTGACTCAACTGACAGGTTAGTTAACAGATTTGATTGATTGGTTAACTAACCTCTGATTGGAGAAGAAATAGGCCATGTGGGTGAGGGAAAATAAGGCAATTAAATATTAAATATATTTAATTACATGTGCAACCTGATGAGGTGGACAAGGTGAGGTGGAAAAGGTGAGGTGTAAAGGTGATGTGGAATTTTGAATTTAGAACTTTAGGATAGAGGAATTGGGCTTAATTAAATAATTTATGATTATTTAATTGTGAAGGACTTTAGAAGAATTTTAATTAAATAAATAGAATTTATTTAATTGTGAGATAGTGAATTGATTAAATAAATTTGGAATATTTATTTAATTAATAGAAGAATGGAATAAATATTTAGAATATTTATTTAGGATGATTTGTGTCATTTTTAGGCGTATACAATGACAAATTGGTTCCCTATAAACAAATGGTTGATCGCTACCAGCTCCACTTCATCTACATCTAGTTTGAACAAGTGCCTAGACTTTATAACAAAGTAGCTAATGCAATGGCTACTATTATGTCCCTCTTAGATGCGCCACATGATAGTCATCAATGTGAATTCATTATGGAACAATTCATCATGCCAACATACAAAGTTGCAAACTCCAAACTTATATGTCAAATAGTTAGTCCTGAGTCCCCTTGGTATCATCACATTTACACTTATCTCCAAAATCACACCATCCCACCTAACTTCTCTCACAAACAACAAAGATCCCTTGTTTGCCAAGCCTCACATTATACTATCCTCACTGATACCCTTTATTGTCAGATCTATTATGGAACTCTATTATGATGTCTAAATATAGAAAAGGCTTACATCACACTACAAGAATTTCACACTGGTATCTATGGTGCTCATATAAGCTCTATTGTCCTTGCCAAAAGACTCTTACGTACAAGATATTACTGGCCAACTATGGAGGATGATGCCTGTGAATATGTGAAGAAGTGTAAACCTTATCAACAATATGTAGATCTTATTCATTCTCCTTCCTAGGCTTTACAACTGATAATAACACCATGGTCCTTCTCTCAATGAGGCCTAGATTTCATTGGCAAGATTCATCCCCCTCATTCGATGGGCATAAATTCGTCATCACTGCCACTAAATACTTTATGAAGTGGGTTGAAGCCATTCCTCTCACCTTTACCATTGGCTCTCAAATCACTAAAATCATCCTATATCATCTCATTTACCATTTTGGTATCCCATCCGCTATCATCATAGATAATGGAAAACCCTTCAAAACTAATAATGTTCACACTCATTGTGAACAACTTTACATTCAACATCATTGGTTCACTCCATACTATCCCCAAGGAAATGGCCAAACTGAGGAAACTAATTAAACCTTGCTAAAAATTCTCAAGAAGGTTATCAATGAAATTGGTCATGACTGGCACCTCCATATTCATCCATCCCTTTGGGCATATCACACAAGCATTCAAACAACTACTGGAGCCACTCCATATTCACTCGTATTTAGTTCTAAAGCAATCTTGCCAATTGAGATCAAACTCCCCTCCTTGCACATTTCTTTGCATAATCTTATCACTAAGGAGGAATATCGTGTTGCACACCTGTAAGAGTTAGAGTTATTAGATGAAGGGCACCTCAATGCATTGAATCATCTTGAGGCATATCAAAATTAGCTCTATAGAACCTACAATAAGAAGATCCATACTAGAGAATTTTTTGTAGGTGACTTGGTCGTAAAAGAAAATTAGAATAATCTTTAGGAACAACACAAGAAAGGCAAGTTTGAACCTAATTGGTTGGGCCCCTATATGATTGTCTCTAAGTATGGTTCTAGAGCATACCATCTAGCCACTCGTGAAGGTGAAGAACTTGAAGAACCCATGAACATCATAAATCTCAAGAGGTTTTATACCTAAGCCACTAAATACCCCATTAAAAATGCAAGAAAATTTTAAAAAAATAAAAAAAATATAATATCAAAAAATTAGAAAAGCTAGGAAAAGTACAAAAAAGTAAAGAGAAATAATTCTTCCTATGGTGAAAACTACATCTTGCAGGATCTAGGATAAGTACCATAATGAAAAATTGATTGCAGGCATCATGTGTAGAAACCAGATCCATTATCCTCTAGATTGTCTTCCATAACACCATCCATCCTCCCTCATCTTTTTTACTACCACATAAGCACAAGTAAATTGTCCCTCATCTCCCCACATCCCCCCATGGCATGAACCCATACATTCTTTTAACCTTATTAATTATCCACAACTTTGCCTTTGTTGGTACAACTTGGGAATTTGAGGTTTGTGTTGAATTGGTGTTTGCAACTCTAATTAAATCCCACTGCCCACCTCCATGGAACCCATCCTCATTCATCCTCCTTTGTCCCCCAAGATCCTAGTACTACCCACCTTCCTGGTCCCAAAAATGGCTAAGCCTAATCACCTAGCACTGTTATATATTGTTTGTTCTATAGCTGAATCAAGATACTCGTCAACTGTTGAAAAGTGCACTATAACTGAGAGGGGGAGGGTGAACTAGTTGTAACCAATATTTCAAAACCATTAACACAGTGTTTGTATTTTAACCATGAAAGCATGAAACAAAAACCTAAGCACATTAACACATTCAACATAGGAGACACCAAATTTTTACATGGAAAACCCCGTAGGGGAAAAACCATGGTGAGTGTTATCTAAAAATATAATATGTTATAACAATACTAAAAATTAGAGGCTCAGCACCAAAAATGCTCATTGCAAGAAGAGGGTCATTACCAATGGGGTGGCTCACTACCAAAATTGGTGAACCCTGATAATAGCATCTACACCATGCTAGAGTTCAGTTCTATTGAAGCACAATTAATTTCCTTTTCTCTGCTCTACTCTTTCACTTTAGACTTATCTACTCATCTTCGCACTTGTTTCTCTTTTTCAAAACTTTGTTACATACATTTATACAATTCATCAACCTTTAAATTTACATCAAGGTTATCATTACAATCAACCATTGGAACAATATCCAAGGTTGGCAAAAATACATACATCAAGATAAGTCTGGACCTAAATAGATTTGTGGAGGAAAAGAATGAATGCAGATCACATAACTCCTTAGTTGGGACTCAAATGCAATCTTTTACGCCACAACATGCTTCCACAGTCTCCAAAGCATAACCGCAAGTAGTGAGAGCAACCAAGTCAGCTAAAACTAGTATTAGCACTAAGACATTTAGGAGCACGCTTCATGCACAATCCAGATTATACTTTGCAGACTAATCAAAAGGTAGGAACACAATCTAGAGATTCCCACATGCACATTACAATCACCAATAACTTCCGCACAACCCTCAAATAGTTTATCCAGAAGATTCTTCAAACTGGAGCACTTGAACATTACTGTCGACCACTGTCATAAATGAAAGATTGCTTGCAAAGTACCAAATCACGAACCATTTGAATTGAAGGCACATAACATCATCACAAACTTAATTCTAGAACTACAGACTATAAAACTTAAATGTGAAAAAATGCAGAGCATAATACATTCTCCATGTTATCATTAAATACATAGAAAAATAGTGTTTACTCTGGTGAACACAACTCGCTCATATCTTCATACTAGAGGCTCAAACTTGAAACATAGCATCTACAGACATCTCTTAATATTACTTCTCATCTCAAGATAAAGATATTCAACCTACAGGATATGCAGAGAAAAACATTACAATGTTATGGCAGATAGAATAGTTCTACACTTACCTATACTTGTTGAATTAATTTCCTTAGATGTTGACTTCAGGTGTTGGCATCAATGACAACACTCACTGCTCATACTTGCAACAATCTCCCCCTTTGTCATTGATGGAAACACATGATGTGGAAAACCATCAAGACAATCAAACTTGCTTTGCTTCTTTGGTCCCCCTTACTTTATGTTTTCTTAGAGTTTTTCACATGCAGTTCTCTTCCCCTTTGACATTAATGGAAAAGGGTGTAGACCTTATTTCTTCTTTAGTTATCATATCTCAATTCAGATCTTAGTGTACTCCTCCCCTAGTTATTAGCATTGCAACACTTACTGCACTTTATCAGAAACTTATATCAGCAACTCTACCTGCTCCCCTGAGGGGTATTCTTCAAAACATGAATCCAGATTGAAGAATGAGACTTTGAGCACCACTGGACTGATGCACTTCCCATGCATCTTAGTTTAGGGAGGAAATAACTCCTAACCTTTTCCTGAGATACTCAATGGTATCCTTAGGTAGAGGCTTGGTGAAAATATTTGCAATATGATCCTTTGTAAACACATATTCCATCTTTACTTCATTCTCTCTTAACTTTTCTCAAAAGAAGTGATACATTATTGATATGTGTTTTGCCCTTGTGTGCATCACTTGATTCTTTGAAATAATTATATCACTTGTATTGTCACAAAAGATTAAAATTGGTTTTTCATACACAACTCTTATATCCTTCAATGTTTGCTTCATCCAAAGCACTTGAGTGCAACAGCATGCTGTAGCAATATATTCTGCTTTTGCAGTAGATAAATAAATTGATTCTTTCTTCTTGCTCAGCCATGAAATCAATCTGTTACCCAAGAGGAAAGCACCTCCACTTGTACTTTTTCTATCATCAACATATCCAACCCAATCTACACATGTATAAGCACTAAGAGTGAAATCAGTATCTTTGGGATACCACAATCCATAGTCTGAAGTGCCTTTTAAATACCTCATGAGCCTCTTGACTACCATCACATGTGACTCTTTGGGATCTTCTTGAAATCTTTCCACAAGACATACTACATGCATTATGTCTGGTCTGGTATGGGTTAGATAAAGTAGTCCTCCAATCATAGACCTATACTTCTTTTGATCAGTCTTAGGTGATTTATCATTTTTCCTTGGCTTCAGCTAGTTACCATAGGAGTACATACTAGCTTAGAATCCTCCATTCCAAATTCTTCAACAATTCTTTCACATACTTAGATTGAGAAATGAAAATTCCTATTTCTGATTGAGTAATCTGTAGTCCTAGAAAGAAATTTATTTCCTCTGCATATTTCTTACATAGGTCTTCATTTCCTCCAAATATAATATCATCAACAAAGACTTCAATAATCAAAATTTGATCATCATTAATTTTGAAATAAAGATTACTATTTGGAGTATCTTTGTTGAACACTAATTGCAACAAATACATGTCCATCCCTGCATACCAGGTTCTAGGATCTTGCTTGAGTCCATACAATGCTTTCTTCAATATGCACACCATGTCACCTTGATTTGATACCCCTAAAATCCTTCTGTTTGTTCAATGTTGACTTCTTCTAGTTCTCCATTTAAGAAAGTAGACTTCACATCCATCTAGTACACCTTGAAATCTTTGTGTGCAGCAAATGCTAAAAACATTTTGATTGCTTTAATCTTTTCCACTAGAACAAAAGTTTATTCAAAATCTATACCTTCAACTTGAGCATATCCTTTACAAATGAGTCTTGCTTTGTTTCTGACCACTTCACCACTTTCATTCATCTTGTTTCTAAAGACCCATTTAGTTCCAATCACATTCTTATCAATAGATCTAGAAACCAATTCCCAAGTTTTGTTTTTTTTTGTCTGCATTAGCTCTTCTTTCATAGCTTTTACCCAACTTTCATCTTTACAGGCTTCACTAACATTTTTAGGTTCAATTTGTGATAGTAGACAATAGTTCACTTGTTCTTCTACAAGTCTTTTCCTTGTCAATACCCCTTTGATTTTGTCACCAATAATCTAATCTTCAGAATGATTAATCCTCACATATCTGGGAGTGTTAGCAGCACTTTCTAGAACTTTTTCTTCTTCTTCTTCACTGTCTTGTTGATTAACTTTTTCTATAGTAATAGGTTCATCAGATTCATAGCCACTTAGATTAGATATTCTTTCCCTATTTTCATCAACCTTTACATTTGCACTCTCAATGATCTTTTTCAATATCTTATTGTAGCATCGATAGGCCATACTCTTAGTAGAATATCCAAGGAAAATTCCTTCATCACATCTTGCATCAAAATTGTCTAACTCTTCATCTCTTCTAATATAATATTTGCTTCCAAAAACTTTGAAATATTTCACTATAGGAACTCTTCCATACCACAATTCATAAGGAGTTTTAGTGCCATTACCTTTGACATGAATTTTGTTCTAAATGTAAATAGTAGTGTGTATAGCTTCTCTCCAATATAATTCCGGTAGGTTAGCCTCCATCATCATTGACCTAGCACCCTCGTGAACTATCATGTTTTTTTTCTTTCAACAACTCCATTCTTCTCAAGAGTTCTAGGAGCATACAATTGTCTCTTTATCGCATGTTCTTCATAGAATATATTGAATTCATTTGATGTGAACTCACCTCCTCTATCAAACCTTAGGCATTTGATCCTTAATTCTCACTCATTCTCAACCATTTCCTTGAAAATTTTAAACTTATCTAGGGCTTCTTATTTGTCTTTTAGAAAAGTGACCCAACTCATTCTAGAATAATCATCAATAAGCAACATAAAGTACATGTCTCCTTGCATAATTCATATTTTTGTAGGACCACACAAGTCTATATGGACCAGCTCAAGCAATCCAACAAAAAATTATTTTTTTCTCTTGAAACTTGTCCTTATTTTTTTCCCATTTGGCATTCCTTGCACATAGTATTAGTAGGCTTCATAATCCTAGATAGATCTCTCACAACTTGTACTAAGCTTATCTTCACCAATTTGTCAAAATTGATATGACACATATTTCTATGCCACAACCAACTCTCATCTGTATGAGCCAACAAAAAACAATTATCAGTTCCTCTCAAATGATAAACATTACCTCTAGTCTTTTTCCTAGTAGAAATCACTGCTCTGGAGCTCTCCATGATCTTGCATGCATTGTCTTTGAATCTCATATCACGCCCTTTATCACACATCTAACCAACACTTAATAGATTATGCTTTAGACCTTTCACATATAGAACATCATCTGTATTATGCTTACCATCAAAAGAAATAGACCCTCTTCCATAGATCTGACAAGCTGCATTGTCTTCAAACCTAACCAATCCACCATCATACTTTTCCAAACATACACAATTACTTTTGTCATTGGTCATGTGATGTGAACATCCACTATCAATGATCCTTTCATCCTTCACCTTCTCAACCTAGACAGACAGAGCACTTTCTTTGGCTAGTTTTTCATCCTTCACATAGCTAGTAGGATTAGTAGACACATGATCTTCCTTAATAGAAATAAACAAGCATTCATTTGTACTAGTACTATTTGTTGAAATTAGGGCACACAATTGATTGGGGGGGGTGAATCAATTCTCTCACAAATTTATCATTTTCTGTATTTAATCTTCTTAACAATTTATCAACAAACTAATGATATAACCATGAAAGCATGAATAAACAACACATGAGAAGAAACATAATCAACACACATAACAAAAGGAATTTTATGTGGAAACCCAGTTAAGGGAAAAACCATGGTGGGGGTTAACCCACAAGAATTTATACTCTATTAAAAGTATTACAAATTAGAAGGCACATGCCTTCAGGCACACTGCCCAAAGCTCACTACTCCAAGGAGGCTCACTACCTACAAAATTGATTACATGAGTTCATTGAAATGTTTGAACTAAAGAATAACATCTAACTATGCAAAATAACAGTTCTGGTTAAGCTCAGTACATTGACTTTACACACTTCATCTTTCTCTGCCCTGCTTTACTATTCTTCCATGATCCATAGCTTCGATCTCCTTGCTTCTCACTTGATACTACTATAATTCACACTTATCCCTTCATATTCACACATCCTCATCACAAAATGCTTGAATCCATTGATCATATATATCTACTACATGAAATTACATCAACTACAGTCGGCCTTAAGAAAACTTGGAAACTATTTCAAGAACACTGTTCTGTCGGCTGAATCCATGCACAAACATTAATGCGGACCAAAACTTATGTGTTAGAGTCACCTCACATGTTGGACAACACCACTATATCTCATAAATTACTTGACAATCCCTAACATCCCTTAACAATATTGGATTTAGGTAGCCCTAACATCCCTTAACAATCCCTCAAATCCACAACACAATATGATTTCCTTTTCCTTCTCCAAATTACTCAATTCATGTCACAAACTCACTACTTGGCATTCTTTGGTTGCTACAGACTTAGTTAAAGGACTATAGGAGTGAGAAATGTTAGACAGTTTGAGATCTAATTCTTTAATCTTCTCAATACCTTCAACAACTTTAGATAGATTTAGACAAAACTTATAAATCTCTGCACCTTCAGAGAGAGCATTTTGAATACTCTTTACACTGGTATCAAGCACTGATCTATGATAGCTAATTATTTTCCTTATTTTAGAAAATCTCTTCTCATTATATTCATTTTTTACTTTAACTTTTGCTGACTTATCAAAAGTTTCAAAATGAGTACTTATAGAGTTTGTCAGAGTCTTCAATTGACTAGAGGGGGATTCTGATGAGTCCCTCTGAAATGTAGGCATGATTTTCTCCAAAATCCAAGATGCAAGACCAAGTAATTCACTATCTTCTATATGGGATTTGAAGATTTCCTCTTTGGCATTAGCTTGTACAATAGAGGCCAACTTCATCTTCTGTACCAGTGACAAAGTATCAAAATTGATTGGTCCTTGTATTATATCCTAATCTTCTACAACTTGTTTATCTCTCTCAAAAAATTCTTCCACTACTTCTGTAGTGTCTCTTGCCTAAAATGATGTTTTAGATTTATATTCTTCAGGACCTCCATCTTCTCCCTTTTCGAACTCAACCACATTGTCTTGCTCATCATTTTCATTCTTTTTCTTTTCTTCTGCCTTCTCTGCATCACCATCAAAGGCATCTTTGCTTTTATATATCTCAGAAATGTCTTCTACATTATTCTCTGAAGGATTTTGTGTATCCTCAATAGCAGTATTATCAAACTCCTCAACATCCAGAATTTAAGAATCAATTCCATCATCAATTTCCTTTTCTTTATCTTCCTTCATCATCTCTTCATCTTCTTTATTTAATATTTCTTCTTTTAGAATGGAGACATCATCTAATTCAATTTGTTGCTCATTTTTCTACAGCTCTTCATCATTCAGAATTGATGTGTCAATAGGTTCTCTTGTAACGACATAAAACTTGTTCTTGTCCAGTGCTTTCTTTAGAATTTGTTTTGTTTCTTTAACAACTTCATCAATGTCTCCAATCATCAGCTTATTTATCCTTTTATTTCTTCTAAATTCATTCTTGACTTCTTTGAAAATTTTATTAGCTTCCTTTCTGGAGATTATAGGACACAAACTGGATAGTACATGTTCCATTAGCTCCAAATATTTTGCTTTGGTAGCTTCTTTTCTTATTTCCAAAATGTCTCTTAAACTCTTAGGAACTTCTGACAAAATCTCCACTAGTGCTCTGTTGAATACATTCAAGTATTTTACAGTAGCATCCTCCAAAATTCTCTTGTCAGCATCACTGCAATGATAACAAAATTTAGTTATTAGCTTTAGGTTTCCATCTATAGTGATTAACTTAATGATGTCTTCCATAGAAGGAGTAGGCTTCTCAACATCAACCTCTGACTTATGCCTTTTACTTGGCTTTTTGCTTCTAGAGGGTTTCTCCTTAGACACTTTAACCACTTTAGTGCCCGAGGCCTTCAATTCTTTAACTTCACTATCTGAGTCAGTTTCTTCTTCATCTTCCTTCTCTGCACTAACATTTGCTCTTTTACTCTAGGTTCTACTGCTTCAATTTTGTACTGATCAATAGTAACCATAAAACAAACGGTGTCCTTGTATTTTTCAACCACAACTCTAGGTATTCTATCCCTAGCTTGCATTATACTCTGGAAGTTTTTGAAGAATCTTGAAAGTGCAATCTTTTGTGCATCATAACTACCCAGACAACTTAAATGATTCCTAATTTGGACTACTATCAGTTTGTCATTTGACCAATATATATTATTATTCCCAGAGAGCTCACTCAAGAAATAAAAGAAAAAACATATAATTAGTGTACCATATTTGAATGAGTACTTCTTGTCTTTATTTATCTTGCTTTGATTCTCCATAAGTTGGTTCAACAATAGTTCATAGAGATCATAGTCTGCATTTCCTTTTACCATCTAATATGCAGTATAGATGGTTGTTCTAGACACTAAATTTTCTCTTGTAGAGAAATATATCTTGTACCCTATTACCATCAATGTGAATCTAACCCCATGATCCTCTATATCATTTATAGTCATAGCTCTCTTATCAAATTTTGATCTGGTTGCCTCTGTGACTTTCTAATTCTTCACAGCCTTCAACTAAGGTGGAGTACTAGTTGAATTCAATCTTGTAACTGCCCTTATTGCATCTTCTATGATCTTGAATAAATGATTCAGCCATAAAAATTCTTCATGGATATGGCTCAAGACATACCGAACCCATTCATCCTCTGAGAGACATGGAAACTCAACAAATTGTATGAACTTCTTTTCTTTTAGGGATTTGTACTCTAGTTTGAGCTCAAAATCTTCATCTTTTAAGTGATTCATGAAAAGATCAGAAAAGTTTGAGTCACCATGCTCCTCTAGAGGTGAGTGAATGTAAGCCCTAATATCTTCTATGTGAAGAACTTCAAATCGAACCCCAGAAAATGCTCCCATCAAATCGACTTCGATGGACTTGAAGGGATGCTTTTTAAACTTCATATTAGGTCACTCAGTGATGTTCACAACCAGAGGTGTAGCCATTTCAAAAGATTAAAGCTTCATAGATAAATACCTTTTTCTTCATGGAATTAGGGTTAGTTGTTGAATTCATTCTTTGCACTTCAAATCTTTGAAATTTCATCTCAGGTGCTCTTTTCCTTGTTCTCTTCAAATGCAAAGTGATTCACGTTTTTGAATGAATGACTTTTTATCCTCCACAAAACCTAATTCTTCATTGTAATAAATGCTCTGCCCTAATACATCCGGTTACATTGTTTCTGCATATAGTCAATCTTTAATTGCTCCATAATCAATCACATTAGCTTCTTTTCTTCCAGAATTTGCTTCATCAGATCTGCAATAGGCTTCTATTTCTTCATTCATCATGCCAAATTTAGGCACCCACTTGCTGGCAGGGGGAATTAGATTTTCAATACAGCTCCCCCTAAGCTAGAGCTCCTGTTTCAATTCCTGGAGGAATTATCAGCACCAGATTCCGGTGCGGACCCATCACCATCATTCATTTCACATTTCTTCACCCATGTTTTGTTCATTTCATTCTGGATCTCATTCACATCTACTTTGCCCTTTCCTTTATCTTGTTTTTGCATGTTTTGGTTTCTATTCATCAGACCTTTTCTATCATCATTCCTAGTTATACAAAATCTTGCAATATGACTGGATCTATTGCAATTAAAGTACACAACATTTCTTTTCTCATTTGCTTGATTCCTTCTTGATCTACGCTAATTAGCCATGTGTCCAAATCTATTGCATGCAAAACAGTTGCCATTGAAGGAATTAACATTTCTTCTATTGTTAGAGTAGTTCATCATCATACTTCTGCATTCATTGGATCTATGACCATACCTTTTACAATTGAAGCATTGAATGGAGAAAGATGGACCACTTTGAATCATTCTACTTCTACACTGAGTAGATCTATGACCAAATTTATTGCAATTGAAATAATTTCTATTGAAAGATAGATATCTTTGAGCATTAGGTTGTCTTACCAAAGGCCTTTTAGGATTCCTTCTTTATTTTATTGCTTTAGGGTTTCTTTGACTAGATCTAGAGATTTCACCTTTCTCATATCCCATACCATGTTTATCATTTGCCTTCTTTTGACTCTCAAGTAGCACCTCAAGTTTGGTTGAGCTTATCTTGAACTTTTCTTTATACTCATTTGTAGCTTCTAGATCATGTTTGAGAATGACAATTTGTCTTTCAAGTTCTTCCTTATTATCCCTGGTTTCTTGTAGATTAGACTCTAGATGACCAATAATTCTATCCAATCTATAGCACTCTTCTATTCTTTCTTTTAGAGATTGATTTAGGTTTTCTTCATTCTTCTTTCTCTCCTCTATTTCCTTCGTTAGCCTCATTACTTTGGATTCCATTTCATGTTTTAATACAACAGTTTCTTTTGCCAGCTTCTCACATTCCTTTGATTTTTCTTTTAGAGCCTCATCCATTCCATTGTCTTCATTATGATTTGATAGCTACTGAAGTAGCTCCCTTCTCTTTTCCATGGATTTGATCAGTTTCCCTTTTAAAGTTTGAATGAAATCCTCAACATCTTTAAGGTTCTCTTGCAGTTCTTTGAATTCTACTCTAGACAAATCAAGGTCTTCTAAAGCAAGTTTAAGTTGTTCTATGATGCCATCAGAATAATTGAATGAACCCATTGAAATACCTTCCCAGATCTTCCTCAAGTTCTTTCTTCCAAGGACCCTTCCTCTGATACCAATTGTCGAAATTAGGGTAGACAACTAAGAGGGGTGGGGGGGTGAATCAGTTGTCTCAAAACTTTATCCTTTCTGTATTTAATCTTCTTAACAATTTATCAACATACTAATGATATAACTATGAAAACATGAATCAACAACACATGAGCAGAAACGTAATCAACACACATAACACCAGAATTTTTATGTGGAAACTCGGTTAAGGGAAAAACCATGGTGGGGGTTAACCCACAAGAATTTATACTCTATTAAAAGTATTACAAATGGGAAGGCACATGCCTTCGGGCACACTACCTAGAGCTCATTGCTCAAAGGAGGCTCACTACCTACAAAATTGATTACAAGAGTTCACTAAAATGTTTGAATTGAAGAATAACATCTAACTATGCAAAGTAATAGTTCCAGTTAAGCTCAGTACACTGACTTTACACACTTCATCTTTCTCTGCCTTGCTTTACTATTCTTCCATGATCCAGAGCTTAGATCTTCTTGCTTCATACTTGATACTACTATACTTAACACTTATCCCTTCATATTCGTACATCCTCATCACAAAATACTCAAATCCATCAATCTTATATATCTGCTATATGAAATTACATCAACTACAATTGGCCTTAAGAAAACTTAGAAACTATTTCAAGAACACTGTTCTGTCAGCTGAATCCATGCACAAACATTAATGCAGACCAAAAGCTATGTGGTCAAGTCACCTCACATGTTGGCCAACACCACTAGATCTCATAAATTACTTGACCAACCACTTCTCTTATCCACACAAGGATCAAACACATCGTTGTCATGTTCTTCACCGAACTGAATTGTCTAACCAAAACTTGATATAGAGATGCTTGTAACATACGATCCCTTCATCACCAGAGGCTAAAATCTTGGATTTAGGTAGCCCTAACATCTCTTAACATTCCCTTAGATCTGCAAACCAAAATGCTAAACCTTGTCATATGCCCTATTCATGTCTACCGGACTTAGACAAATTTGCAATCTGACTTCCGATATGAATAGATGATACAATGTGGATGTGTAAGATAGATTTAGTTGCCATCAATGACAACATCTAACATGCCTAGTAGTGTCTCTTCCCAACACTATTATCATTAGACTCATCATCTATTACATCATCATCATCAAGATCTTTGACATAATAGAATTTCTTGACAATTCTAGGTCTACTTTCAAATTTCTTCTTGCCTCTTTCAATTCTCTCTGAACATCTGGAGGCATAGTGACTAATCTTACTATAGGAAAAACATTTGAATGGTAATTTGCATTTGAACTTACTGGTACCTCTTTGCATTCTGTCTACAAAGTTGGCTTCAACTTCATCAAAGTCATCATTAGATTCCACAACATACTTCTAAGCTCTTCATGTATTTTCTGAAGTGCTATATTTGAAAGTAGTCTTAGTCTTTGGCAAGGCATCACCAAACTCTCTCATCTCAAAAGAAGTAAGATTTCTAAGCAATTGATCTTTTGAAATCTTTTTCACACTCATAACCTCTTCAATTGCTGCGACCTTGTGAATATAAGATTTAGGAAAAGACCTAAGAATCTTTAGCACAACCTTACCTTCATCAATAGATCCTCCTAGACCTTTGATTTGATTGACAATTTCATCAACTTTTTGCATGTAGATTGTTATGTTCTCATCTTCACTCATCTTTAGGGCTTCATACCGTGCCTTCAAGTTTTGTAATTTAGCACTTTTCACATAATCATCTCCATCATACAGATTTTTTAAATTATCCTAGATAGCATGAGAAGTTTCTAGATCCATAACTTTTAGTAACTTAGTATTAGATAAAGAACTTAGCAAAGCATCTCTGTCCCTTCCATTTAACTCATACTGCTTGACTTCATCATCGGATGATGGACCATTTGGAGGGAGAGCATACTTTGTTTCTACCATCTTCCAAACATTATAACTAAGAGAAATAAGATGACTTTTCATTCATACCTTCTAGAGAGCATAGTCTATTCAATCAAACTATAGAGACTCTTTCTTGTGCACCATCCCAGATTTATCTTGAGCTATTGGGCTTTTTACCAAGGAACCCTCACTCTAATACCAATTTTTGAAAAGTGCAATACAACTGAGAGGGGGGATGAATTAGTTGTAACCAATATTTCAAAACCATTAACACATCAAAACTAATCAACACAATGTTTGTATTCTAACCATGAAAGAATGAAACAAAAACTTAAGCTCATTTACACATTCAACACAAGAGACACTAGATTTGTTGGGAACATAGTTAAGAGACACTATTGATTGGGTAATGTTGTCATTGATGGAAATAGGGTAAATAGAGCATTATGGAGCTAAGGATGATTGGGAACTTAACTTGGAATAACCTGCATACAAGATTCTGGTCTAGACACAAAAGACTAAGGCAGAATGGCTAAGTATAGATAACACAGAGTTAATAGCAGAGACTCAAGTGGTATTCCTCCACAGTTGATGGTCAAGGTATACGGTTTAGTTATGTTATTCAAGATTGTCTGGAGATACTATGTTCAAGATTACAAGTCTTGATGACTTCTGGAAGACAAGCTGTGATTGGCTTAAGTCTAGGTGAACATAATTAAGTTAGGAACAATGCAGAGTGCATGAGTATTATGGTATGCATTTCTCTGCAAGTGATTGTATTAGTATGTAGCTTTGAGATAGTATGGATAGGTGTCAAAAGCATACAATTAATGAGTTATAGAGTCTTAAGTAATCTAGAAGATTGTCTACAAAACTCCAAGTTCCGGCAGTTGGTTGGCTAGTACTTCTCAAAGGTAGAAGAGTCAATTTTGAGTTCCGCATTTCACCACATAAGGACATCATGACCTGTAGTTGGTAAGATTTGATCTGTGAGGTATGAGGAATGGTTGATATGATTCTTTGAGTCTCATTTAGTCCATAGTAATAATTTTGGTGTGATAGTTGATTAGGTCAAGCATGTTCTAAAGAGACAAGTCGACAGGCAGTTAGATCCATATCTAGAGAAGATATATTGTTTGAATAATAAATCTAAGTGGTTGTATGATTGGTGCTGACCTAAATGAAGATCATTATATGTTTGGTTTGGTCCACATTACTATTTGTACACTTGATCAAGCCGACAAGGTAGAATACATTGTATACGCACTTCATATCTGGCTTGCCAACCTGATTATTATTTGAATCTTGTTGTGGATATAAATACTAGATGGATTACATTGTAGAAGTATGTGTGTGGTGTGAATTTGAAGTGTGAAGGATTATGAGTAGAGTGCCGAGCAGAAAAAGTTAAACAAGGACAGAAAATAGAGTATATGTAGTTAAGTTGAGAAGTAGGGCAGAATAAATGAAGACCTTTGAATCTGTATATGAAACCTTCAATGGAACTATGATCCAACATGTGGTAGATGCATTTATAGTAGTTCATCTTTTGGAAGTGAGCCAATCCTTCTTATTTCTTCTTTTCTCTTGGTAGTGAGCCTTTGTGTAGTGAGCACTTCTTCATAGGGCAGTGAGTCTTGGGCAGTGATCTCTAAGGTAGTGAGCCTTCTTGTAATTTGGTATTGAGCTATCATAATATATTGTGAGCTAACACTCACCATGGTTTTTCCCTCTTTGGGTTTTGCACGTAAAAATCCTGGTGTCTATGTGTTATGTCTTTATGGTTGCTGTTCTTATGTTTGTTCTGCTTTCATGTTATTAATTTTGGAAATTGGATTAACAAACAAGTTAACAAGTGGTGTTGCGGAATACTAATTCACCCCCCCTCTCAATATTCCTTACTTTCAATAATTGGTATCAGAGAAAGGTTCCTTGGAAGAAGCCTAATAGCTTGACGGAGATCTGGGAGAATTCACTCATGGCAGCTAGGAGATTTGGAAACTTCACAAACAATGTTGATTTGGAAGCAACTCTTATTGATCTTGAAAAATCTAAAGTAGAAATTAGGGATTTGAAGGATAACATTCGAGAAGCTGATGAATGCATTCTAAAGCTGAATGAACAAGTCAAGAAATTCAAAGAAAAATACAAAGATGTTAGTGAATAATTGATATCAGTAAATGAGACCCTGGATGATTTGAAAGTGGAAGTTATTGAAAGAGCTAAAGCAAAAGAATATCAAAATTTGATGGCAAAAATCAAGATAGAAGAATGTGTCAAACTAGAAAAAGAAGTTGTGAGCCTGAAAACAAACTTGGAAAAAGCCAAGAGCTATGAACAAAAGTTCAAAATAAGTTCTGTAAAATTTGATGAGATGATTTTTAGCCAAAAGAGTTCAGATGACAAGAAAGGCTTGGGATTTGAGAAAGGAAAAAGTTCAAAATCAAGACAAGAAAAATTTTAGATGAAGCAAAACAAAGGGAACCGATTTAGGAATCAAAGAAAAAGGCATAGAAGACCTCTAGTCAAACAACCAAATGCTCAAAGGTACCCATCTTTCAATGGCCATTATTTTAATTGCAATAAGTTTGGTCATAAAGCTACTTAGTGTAGGAGTAGAATAAATTACAATGTTCTATCATTCTCTATTCAATGTTTCAATTGCAAGAAAATTGGTCATAGATCAAATGAATGTAGAAATCTAGTAAGAAATGGGTCTTACAATTCAAGAATACTCAATCATTTA
Organism: Cunninghamia lanceolata; assembly: GCA_027924645.1. Lineage (NCBI taxonomy): Eukaryota > Viridiplantae > Streptophyta > Pinopsida > Cupressales > Cupressaceae > Cunninghamia > Cunninghamia lanceolata. The sequence continues at coordinate 8,036,978 of BSBN01001332.1, forward strand.
ATGGAAAGTGTTTTTCTTGCAATAGATTTAGACACATGGCTAATCAATGTAGATCAAGGATGAATTCATTTAGAATATATCAAGGATAGGGAAGTATTGTGTGCTACAATTGCAACATGTTTGGACATGTTGCAAGATTTTGCAGAAGCAAGAATGTGAAAAGAAACTACTATGCTGAAGAAAGGAAAAAAGAGTAGAGGGATGATAAGGGAAAGGAAAAAGTTGATCTAGTTGAAACTAAGAAGGAAATGAGCAAGGTTTGGATTAAGAAAGACATTGACAATATCAAGGATGGATCTGCGCTAGCCTCTGGTGTAGATACTTCCTCCAGGAAGTAAATTGGGAGCCCTGGCTCAGGGAGAGCTGTGTTGAAAATCCAAAACCCCCAGCCAAAATGTTAGTGCTGGAATCTAGCACTAAGGTATGTTGTAAAGAACTCTATGACAAAGCCTCTGAAAGAAATTTTGGTAGAGAAAAATCTAATGTAGAGCATTGTGAAACAATTTGGATTGCCTGTAGTTGTCATATAAGTGTTTGGCTACTTTTTGAAAAACTGCATTTATGATGATTAAGTTAAGGCTTCAAGAGGTTAAAAGGCTTGAATTCATAAAAGATTAATCACTTTGCATTTAAACTATCAAGTGTCTAAGAAAAATTGAAGCAAAACTCCAAGCAACTCAGAGATTTCCAAAACAATTCAAGCTAAATTGATCTCAAGTGAAGGAAACCCTAATCCAGATAAAGAGGTATTTTCCATTTAAAATTGTGCCACAAATTTGTTTGATTATTCATGAAAATGGAAACACCACAAGTGGTGGATATCAATGAGCGATCCCAAATGAAATTCAAGAAACATCCATTCAAATCAACTAAAGTCGATCAAATGGGTGCATTTTTAGATATTCCACATAGAGTAATGCATGCAAAGGATGTTAGGGCTTACATCCATGTTTCCCTAGAAGAGCATGGTGACAACATAGTCTTAGACTTGTATCTGAAGCATCTAAGCAGTGATCATTTTGAGTTGAAAGAAGAATACAAAGCTCTAGAGGAGAAAAAATTCATTCAATATATAAACTTCCCTACATTTGCGGAAGATGAATGGGTTTGGCACATCTTGAGTAGAATCATGATGAATATATGTGGTTGGAACAATCCTTCAAGATCACCAAGGAATAAATTAGGGTTGTGACTAGACTAAGCTCAATCAATAGTATTCCCCTATTGAAATATGTGAAGAATGATACAGTAATGGCAGCCACCTAAGCAAAATTTGATAAAAGGGCTTTAACAATCAATGATATTGAAGATCATGCTATAAGATTTGCATCCATGGTGTTAGGATACAAAGTCTATTTCACCAACTGAGAGAACTCTATATCTGGCATAGCCATATACACTACCTATCATAAAAGAAAACAAATATCCCTTCAAATTTGGTATGTTGATCATCTGTTTGTGTTTCTACTTCATGCATGAGTTGTCAAAGATGAAGAACTTGTTTTGGTTAAAAAGTCATCTAGTTGTTGTACAAATCAGGGATCATTTAAATAGCATTAGAAACTATGATGAAAAAAATATAGCTCTATGGGGCTATTTCAAGAACTTCCAAAGAATTATGTAATCAAGAGAAAGAATTCCAAAAGCAATTGTGGAAAAATACAAGGATGACATATGCTTCATTATAACCAAAGATCGATGCATGATGGAGGCTGTTGAGCCTAGAACTATTTGGGTTATGCCAATGGGATATGAAGTAGATGCAGCTATTCTAGATAATTATGCATAACACATGCTAAGAAAGCCCCATGACCCCAAAGAGGAAATATTTGGAATATATGAAGAATTGTCTACAAAAATTCATGTTGAATTAAGAAAACCTGAAATCTCTAAGAAAATGCAGAGAGTGGCAGAAGATTATGCCTTGAGACAAGGCTTCACAAAAGAACAAGTGAAAGAGGCAAGGGAAAAAGTACAATTTAAAAGGGTATCAAAAGAAAAGAGAGAAAGTGAACCAGTTAAAGCTCTAAAAGAATCCAAGAGAAAGACAAAAAAACTAGAGGTGTCAAGAATGAGAACCAGGGGATCTACCTCTGCAGAAGCTGCATCTATTCCCTTTGATTCCACACCATCTGCAAGTGTGGAAATCCCTACTACTAGTCATAAAAGGAAGGAAACAAAGGCTAAAAGAGTGCATGTAAGCATTGCAGTCGATGAGGAAGAGACAAAAACAAATGAAGAAGTAAAAAGGATGAAAACTGAGGCTCCAAAAGTCTCCAAAAGAAGTAAAGAGACAACATTAAGGAAGGGCATAACAAAGAAAAGGGAAAGGAAAAATTTATCACAGCTAGAAAAGGCTACAATAAGCCTAGGAGATTTTCTTAAGGCTATCACAGTGGATGGAAATGTGAAAGTAATGGCCCAATTCTATGATGATTATAATGATGCAAATAAAAGGGTTTTGGAAGATTCCATAGTAGAGTCTCTGAACATATACAATAAGGCTTTTATTGAAATCATTGGTGATCTTCCTGATAGCTTGAACAACATTATGTATGCAAGGAAAAAAACTACCATGACCAAAGATACTAAAATCAGAGAGCACACACTTGTGAGGTTATGTCTAGAGATCACCCTAGAAGAAAATACCATGATCTCCAAAGCTCATAATAAAGAATTCATAACAAAGAGGAGAGTGAACACTCTTATGGGAGGTGATATTGAAAAAGTGGTTAAGGAAACTGAAGAAACCTCTCTAAAGATATTAAAAGTATTTAATCTCCCTACAATTTATGACAATAAAAGAGAAAATGACAGAGACACATCTATTTCAGAGATAAGTTAGGACCAAGGATTGGATAGAAATGAACAAGCTCTTGAAGTTGATGGAATGGGTATGACAAATCAAGACCAATCTGAGACTGGTTTTCTTCCCAAGCAACATGCTGATATTGAAAAAACTGATGAGCACTCAAGGAGCCTTGTAATGGAGTAGAATATTGGTGCAAATGAGGACAAAGACATGGAATCCCCTGAACAAGATAAAGGAGATGAAGTCTCAGGTTTGACAAGAGACACTGCTTCGGATATAAAAGCATTTCTGGAGAAACAACAAGTCTTGGATGAGTCTGAACTATTGCAAGGACCAATAAACCTGGAATTAATGTCCCCTGTGTAGAAATTTACACTAGTATCAATTGTGGAAGTAAAGGCACAGGAAGAAATTTTGAACTCTCACATTTAGAATAGTGAATTGATTGGTGAGGCATCAAACATTTTGGAGAAGCTGATGCCATCATATTAGAAGGACACCTCTTTATCTTCAATAAGTCAACTAAAAGAACTCATAAATTCTATAAGCAAGCATTTTGAGTCCTTTTAAAAATCTATTGATATTAAGGTTAAAAATGAATATGAAGACAAAAGATTAGTAGTATCAAAAACCAAGTTAGAAAGTGACAAAATTTTGTTAGAGAGTAGCATCAAGAATATGATAAATGCAATCAAGGAAGCCTATGATATATACAAATTCTATTTATTGTGGCCTAAAACTACTAAGGAAATAGATGAGAAAGTCAAAAGCATGGAGCTTCAACTTGCAAGTATTTCTAAGACCTTTGATCCAGCAGTGGACTCAATCAGCAACACAGAAACACAAGTTGAAAATATTCAGAACAACATAAGTAGTATGCTCAGGAGATAGGAAGAAACTAAACACAAAGTGTGTCTACTGAGAAGGATGTTAAGCTTAAAAATTGAGATCATGACAAATCTTATAGCAGAAGCACATATAGCTTCACAAATTGACACACATGTTGATGTGCAAAAGGCATAAAAATTAGTCTTTTTGATAAATAGTCACATTCAAATTTTGGAAAGAGCTAAGATTCAATGGGATGGAGAGATTATAGAATTAAAGATTGTGTATACAGATATTTTTTCACCAACAACTAATTGAGTTGAAGATTGTATGTGTACATATGCGGCAGAGTATGAAATTTCTTACAGCTTTGACATAATTTTGACTTTTGTACATATACCCTTTTCCATTGATATCAAAGGGGGAGAAGAAGACCAGTGATAAATGGGCAAAAACTTTAGGGGGAGAAGAATTACAGTAAGGGGAGAAGATACACATTTTTCACTAAGTGTTGCCATCAATGCCAAAGAGGGAGATTATTGGCAACATAGTCCAGAGACACTGTTGATTGGGTAATGTTGTCATTGATGGAAACAAGGAAAACAAAGCATGATGGAGCTAAGGATGATTGGGAACTCAACTTGGAATAGCCTACATTCAAAGTTCTGGTCCAGACACAAAAGATTAAGGCAGAATGGCTAAGTACTAATAACACAGAATTAGTAGCAGAGACTCAATTGTTATTCCTCCATAGTTGATGGTCAAGGTATGCATTTAAGGTATGTTATTTAGGATTGTTTAGAGATACTATGTTCAAGATTACAAGTCCCGATGACTTTCAGAAGACAAGCTATGATTGGCTTAAGTCCAAGTGAACACAATTAAGTCAGGAATAGTGTAGAGTGCATGAGTATTCTGGTATGCATTTCTCCACAAGTGATTATATTAGTATGCGGTTTTGAGTCAGTATGGATAGGTGTCAGAAGCATACAATTGATGAGTTATAGAGCTTGAAGTAATCTAGAAGGTTGTCTACAAAACTCCAAGTTCCAATAATTGGTTGGCCAGTACTTCACCAAGGTAGAACTGTCAATTTTGAGTTTTGCATTTCACCACATATGGACACCATGACCTATGGTTGGTATGATAAGATTTGTGAGGTATGAGGAATGGTTGATGTGATTTTTGAGTCTCATTTAGTCCGTAGTAAGAATTTTGGTGTGACAATTGATTAGGTCAAGCATGTTCTAAAGAGACAAGTCAACGGGTAGTTAGATCCATATGCGGAGAAGATATATTATTTGATCAATAAATCTAAGTGGTTGTATGACTGGTACTAACCTATATGAAGATCATTATATGTTTGGTTTGGTCTGTATTACTGTTTGTACACTTAATCAAGCTAACAAGGTAGAATACATTATATACATTCTTCATATTTGGCTTTCCGACCTGATTATTGTTTAAATCTTGTTGTGGATATAAATACTCGATGGATTGCGATGTAGAAGTGTGAAGGATTATTAGTAGAGTGTAGAGAAGAAAATTTTAAACAAGGATAGAAAATAGAGTATATGTAGTTAAGTTGAGAAGTAGGGTAGAATAATTGAAGACCTTTGAATCTATATATTGAACCTTCAATGGAACTATGATCCAGCATGTGGTAGATGCATTTACAATAGTTCATCTTCTGGTAGTGAGCCAATCCTTCTTCTTTCTTCTTTTCTCTTGGTAATGAGCCTTTGTGCAGTGAGCACTTCTTCATAGGGTAGTAAGTCTTGGGCAGTGAGCCCTAAGGTAGTGAGCCTTCTTGTAATTTAGTATTGAGCTATCATAATATATTATGATCTAACACTCATCATGGTTTTTCCCTCTTTGGGTTTTCCACGTAAAAATATTGGTGTCTATGTGTTATGTCTTTATAGTTGTTGTTCTTATGCTTGTTCTTCTTTCGTGTTTTTAATTTTGGTAACTAGATTAATAAATGAGTTAACAAGTGGTTTTATGGAATACTGATTCACCCCCCCTCTCAGTATTCCTTACATTCAACAATATTTTTACATGGAAAACCCCATAGGGGAAAAACCATGGTGAATACATTAGCTCACCATATAATATGTTATAACAATATAAAAAATCAGAGGCTCAATGCCAAAAATACTCACTACAAGAAGAGGCTCACTACCAATGGGGTGGCTCAGTGTTGGTCAGTGGCTCACTGTCAAAATTGGTGAACTGAAATAATAGCATCTACACCATGCCAGAGTTTTGTTCCATTAAAGCACAATTAATTTCCTCTGCCCTTCTCTACTCCTTCACTTCGGACTTATCTACACATCTTCGCACTTGTTTCTCTTTTTCACAACTTTGTTACATATATTTATACAATTCATCAACCTCAGAATTTACAACAAGGTCAGCATTACAATCAGCAACCATTGGAACAATATCCAAGGTCAGGAAACATACATACATCAATATAGGTCCGGACCTAAATAGATTTGGGGAGGAAAAGAATGAATGCCAATCACATAACTCCTTAGCTGGGACTCAAATGTAATCTTCTACACCACAACATGCTTCCACAATCTCCAAAGCATAACCACAAGTAGTAAGAACAACCAAGTCAGCTAAAAGTAGTGTTAGCACTAAGACATTTAGGAGCACGCTTCATGCATGATCTGAATTATACTTTGCAGACCAATCTAAAGGTAGGAACATGATCTAGAGACTCCCACAAGCATGTTACAATCATCAATAACTTCCACACAACCCTCAAACACTTTACGTAGAAGTTTCTTCAAACCAGAGCACTTGAACATTATTGTTGGCCATTGTTATAAATAAAAGATCACTTACAGAGCACCAAATCATGAACCATTTGAGTTGAAGGCACATAACATCATCACAAACTTAATTCCAGAACCACAAACTATGAAACTTAAATGCGGAGAAATGTAGAGAAAAATACATTATCCTTGTTATCATTAAAGACACAGAGGCTCAAACTTCAAACATAGCATCTACAAACATCTCTTAACATTAGTCCCAATCCACAGATAAAGATATTCAACCTACAAGATATGCAGAGCAAAACATTACATTGTTCTGGTACATAGAACAGTTTTGCACTTACCTATACTTGTCTAATTAATTTCCTTAGATGCTAACTTCAGGTGTTGACATCAATGACACCACGACACCACTTATTGCTCATATTTGCAACATCAACAACCTTGACTACATACACATGACTTATCCTTTTGACCCTCATTTTTTGACACACCCCTCATTGAAGCCTTCACAAGATATATCATTCCCCACATCAGACATCATCATCATCATCATCATCATCATCATCATCATCATCCATCCAACTATTTTGAGAAAGGATTGATTGTGTATGGTCAATTAACAATTGTTTTATTTTACCTTGATTATATCATTATTATTTTCAACCCTCTTGTGCTATCCTCAAGGTTTCCATGATCCTTCATATCATTGTATGCTTATAAGGTATCAATCATAGGGGCATGCTCTTTCATTTCTTGGATGCTTTGTCTATATGGTTATTTTAGTTTCAGGATTCCCAAGGCTCCCTCAAGCCTTACTTGACACTAAGATCTCATTCTATCTGTTGGTTGTTTTTTGAGTAATCCACATAGTGTCCATCATGTGTCCTGTGTCATGCCAAGACAACCTCTTGTATGTTTATTTTCATGTCAATCCTATGCACAAGATACATGGTCACCTTGGTTCCTTATACCCTGGTGCATAACAACTCATGTTATATCAGAATAAGTGCTCACTACATATGCAATATTTTAAATGCATTCAAAGTTATCCCTCTTCCTGGGAATCTAAGTGTTTAGTATCTCGCACAGGGCTTGGATTGATAATCCATATCCCTTGTTATGGGTGCCTAGACCACATATTCCTATACATCATCACACTCATCCCCTTTTGGATCTATGATTCAAGAAGTAATACTCTTATCATTCCTTCTACACTACACTTCCCAACAACCATCATAGGGGTTTGGGTTGAAACCCTACATACCCTCTCATCAATGGTTCAACCAAACCCTTTCCCTTTCCTACTAACTTTTAAATTACTCCATGTGCAAGAGCACTTTATCCATGTGCACCCTCCCACATTGATATTGATATATATATATATATATATATATATATATATATATATATATATATATATATATATATATATATAAGCATCTTTTCATACATAATTTCCATCATAATCCATCATATATAGAATCCATTTATCCATATACCCTAACAATGTACAATAACACACATACCATAACCATGGTCCTTTTGCAACACTCATATCCACCTAATAATCACATATACATCCACATAATAAAAAATCCCATCCATGCCTAATACATCCATGAATCATACATGTACATACCACCCATCTTGAATCACATCTATACATATCTAATATCATCCTTAGTATACAGACATCATATCCATCAAATGCATCCATACATCACCAACACATGCCTTCATGCCTCACAAATGCAATGGAATTTATTTCCATCTAGTAAAATCCTCTCAAGGTAGCAAGTGAGCTTGCTAACTATTTCATTGTGTACCTCTTCATAATCCACCTCATAACACATGCATCAAAAATCCATATATCCATATAACCATAACATATAAACATCATACATAATGACATCATAATCCATCAAGAAATCCATACATCCATAACATAAATCCATATAAACCATAACATAATATAACATCATACATAATCACAACATAATCCATCAGCATATCCATACATCCATAAAACAAAATAAATCCATACATCTATACAATAAATCTATAACTTAACATAAATCCATACAAACATAAACATAATTTGCATAATCCACATCATAATCCATTACATCAACATAACATAATGCATAATCCATCATTTCCACATAAAAACATCATATACCATCAATTGCCTACATGTATATATATCTCTCACAATGTCATGCTATAAGAATGTCAATGATCATAATACACCATGCCTCTAGGTAATATGGTCCAGAATACATCTACAATCCATCTCGACTAGCTATGGCTAGCCCCCTCTGATCTCTTTAACTATGATGGCTCATTTGTTGTTGCTAGCCTTGGAGGTAGTCCCTACTATGGTGGTCCCATTGCCACTGAACCCCTATCCTTGTTGTACCTGACTACCCTAACCAGGATGGTGATACCTAATCTAGAACCCTATATTCTATTGGTACTACTGCATAATAGTGTCCTCGCCAGTAGGCAACATCTCTCACTACTGAGGTAACATCTCTTTGTACAACATCCATCTAATCAAACACCCCCACCATCCCCCTAGTAGCAATAACTCTCGGGTTGTATCTCTTTCCTACCTTAGTCACATTGCCTCACTCTAGTATCTACCCCTCTCCACTCTTAGATCATCCCGCTCTATAATCATGTTATCTCGCTCCCCCTGCATACTGTCCCTCTCCTCACAAAGCCAATCTCACTCTAACATCACCACATCCCGCTCTCTCTGATCTTTATCTAACTGCATCTCCAAGGTGATGATCATGTCATCTATCCCCTCCTATTGTACTAGCGAATGGGTCCCTACATCAACCTCCATATCCTCCTCTCACTTCGCCTCACCCTCTCCCTCTACCTTACCCTCTCCCTTCTCCTCTTCCTCCTCAACCATCTCCCCCACAATGACCTCCTCTAATATCTCTTCTCCCTCTCTCCTCCCATGTCCCCTCCTCTATCCACCTTGACCCCTAGGTCCTGTGCCTCTACCTCCACCTCCTCCTCCCTCTCCTCCTCCTCCATCTTTGTCACCACCACCACCATCTCCACCTCCCCCATCTCCTCCTCCCCCTCCTTCCATGGCTACTCCTCCTCCACCAACCCTCCTCCATCTCTTCCCACATCCTAACTAGCATGTCCTACCATCTAGGTTCCAAGAACCTCTATGGCATGTGTTGTCTCCAATAAGCCCTATAGCCTACTGTGGTCCCTGGGTCCTCCAACCCTGCACGTGGATCCCTATCTACAAATGACAACTATAACCACTATGTTTGTACTACTACCCTATAAATCCATGGCCCCCAAGTACTAACCTTGTTAAATACCTAGGAAAATATATGTGGTCGCTCTGCCAACCCCCATACCTGTGCAAACTATTGCACAAATCTATCTTTCCTATAACATTCAATGAAATATGTATATCACCCAATGAGGTAGCAAGGTGTTAGCATTTATTAGTACATGGTCAAGTCCTCATTTGCATGTGCCATGTAGGGTCTCCATACGATATCCCCTACTTGTATCTCATTAAAAATCCTCCATCAATACTAGATATCCTGCAAAGACCTATACTACACTCTCTAGTCCTAGCAATAAGCAATCAACTCATCATCTCCCTATACGCCCCTCAACCCCACTAGGTAACACATTGTAATGTGCTCCCAAGACCACACTTGAAAAAGTGTAATATGGACTATACTGGCCCCTGAACCATATACGATGGAGTGCAAGTCCCTGTACAAATGTGCCAATATACAAATTCCCCATGCAAACCACCACCCATGCTATAGCATCTCTGCAATGCAATTTGCAAACCAATAGAGAATGCCTCCTACTTGTATTAGGAAACACAATGCCATTGATAAGAGCCACCATGTATAAATCCTTGCTAGGCACCTACCCCTAATAGGCATCCACATCAAACTGCCACCTCGTATGCGGCACACCATCCTGCCCAAATAACTGTGTCAGCTGCACATTCACTTCCCTCGTAGATGTGTACACTAATCAAATTCAGATTAGCAAACTAAGATCCACTAGACATCCTCGAGGGTCACCATCATCTCCCCCATTAAGAGATGGAAGATGCTAGTCTCAGACTGTCACCTCTCCGCTAGTGTTGTGAGCATCATCCGATGTGACCATATCGCTACCATATGCACTACGTAATATTATGCACACCTCCTAAATACTTCCTAGTCATCCTATGTAAATTTATTTGACACTCATAGTGCCACCGATCATCACTCTCGAGTCATCAGGTCCAATCACCCATCTGTCCTCAAAATTCCAACAAGATTTCTATAATCACCTCTTCTATTTTTTTTATTTCCTCCCTAGGTAGATCCACCGAAACATAGAGTGAATCTTCTATTTAGCACACAAGTCCTTTCTCTTGGCATATCTGTCGATCTACCCCATATATCCATTAATTTGATGTACATTCACTAGCACAACATGCTAAGACTTTGTATTTTGTGCAACTGCTAAACCATTTGACACAGTCGCTAATCTGTTGCACATATGTTCCATTTTTTTGTGGATCCGCCGAAGGTGCTCTACATCCACGCCATTTTTTGCACATTCACCATTCAGTGGTGCATCCTCTAAATTACAATTGGCAGATGCACAACCTAACATTTTCTACCCCTCATTAATGTCTTATAACTACCCCCAAGACTTCATTTAGGTGACATACCCATGCCGGAGCACACTCTCGTCGTCCCTGCCTCCTCACTCGGTCAACATGATCCACCACGTCAAGAACCTGAGCTTCCATCTCACTACTCTTTTTTTCTTTTCTCCAATTCACTTTGCCAAAGGGTGAAAATGATTTATTTTCACTCCCTTAGGTGTTATTTATAGCCCTTTTTTCACATTTTTGCCTCCCATTTTCACCTATTTGCTCTATTTTTCCCAATTTTTCTTCCTTCCTTCCTAATGTTTTTCCCTCTATTTGTTTTTTTTCTTGTTTTCACCTTTTAAGAGCTTTCCTGGGCCCCTTTTTACCTATGCAACCTCTTGAGGGGGCATCACCCTACTATCACCTTTTTCCAAAATTCTTCTAGATAAAAGTCGATTGGGGCATCTCACCTATCCCTTATTCTTCTGAAACCACTATATTTTATTTTTCTTTGAAATAACATTATTTTAACACTATTTCAAAGATAGGCAAAATGTAGACAACTAAAATGGCCACGCCATTTCCCATCATCTTTATTATAATTGATCAAGTAAAATTGATCAATTGCCCTCGATTTGACACATATATTAATTAAATAATATTTAACTATTTAATTAATATTTTTTTGATCTCTTTCTTGTATCTAAAATCATTAAATACCTTATTTCCTCTACTATAGTCCTAAATAAAAATCTATTTACATAGGACTATAGTTCCCCTTCATCCCAAAAAATTAAATAAATATGTCTATTTATTTAATTCCACATTTTATCCATTTGTGATTACTCTTATTAATCATCATTAATTACCCTAAATCTTGTGCACATTGATTAATTTGGAAAAATTAAGGATTACATTCCCCCATGCTTCTAAAGGATACACTTGTCATAAAATGTACATGCAAAGTGCATGCATGTACATGACATGTGGTACTTTGGATGCATGGACAAATCTTCCTTGTCCCATTTCCTCTAATTTAAAAAACCACTTGGCCTTTTTTCACCCATTTTAAATTACACTTGTCCTCTTTTGTAATTTAAAATTCCACCACTTTCTCCCATGCATAATTTAAAATTCCTCACAAAATCCAAACCTTACCTTTTCATATTTATACCCCCATACCCTTCATCTACCTAATTAATGTCAACCCTCCATTAATCCCAAAGCCAAATCTTCACCCTTGGATCATCCATGGATCATGGAGCCTTCCCATCACCCAACATGCTCTTGCCATTTGTGATGCTCTCCTTTCTTGAGAGACCTCAAGCAATCAGAGCCATTGATCTCAACATTTAACTAAACCTTCCATTCATCCATTCCAAACTCTATAAATTGAAGCTCTCCCCTTCATTTCAATAACACTTTTTAATGCAAGTAAATGTTGTTAATTTGAGCACTTAAACATCCAAATTACTTTCATTATAATCTAGGACATATCAAAGGAATTTCATAGTCATGGGTACATTTATTTTATTTTGAAATTTCATTTTAGTCTTATCTTGAAGTTGTAATTGATTGTGAATTGAATAGGTTAATGGTGTTTTATTTTGTTTATCATAGTTCACTTTCACTTGCATACACTTTTATCTCCTTTTGGCATGTGGCATGAGCTGGTCCTGATCCCCAATCCCTAACATTACAGAGTACCAAAGTTCTTAGGATCACGGTGTCAGGTTTTCTTGTTTTACTTTGCTTTTATGCATGAGATTGAAATCCTCATGGATCTTTGATCCCCGACACTACGAGTTTACTACATCCTTTAAGATTAATGTATCAGGCTTAGTCATTTCCCCTTGATATTTGAGCAAGTGATTGGTGGTAGCCTCGATCTCTGATCCTCAACAAATTTATAGTGTATTAAGTCTTTCAAGATTATAGGTCAGTCTTCATTTGTTTTGACTACTTCTTAAGCTTTGGTTTGACACTGTCCCTAATCCTAAATGTATTAACTTATTTCAAGATCAGTCGGTTAGAGTTGCTCATTTTTGGTTGTCTTTTGGGAATAAGTTGTTACAAGTATGTCCCTAACTAGTGTTGTCATTGATGTCAACATACTCCTATTGCATTGATGTCAAGAATTGGATGAGTTATGTGCTGAGGATATTGAGAAAATTAGCCCTATTAGAAACAAAGAAGAATAGTGAAGATACTGAAGTTCTATGAAGCAAAGATACTAGCTAGTTGAATATCAGAGTATGCACATCAAAGGGTTTGTAGATATGTGTCTCAAGGTGCTCCAACCAAGATTTCAGAGGTTCACATGAAGATTTGGAGAAGTTATGGCCATATGAGTAAAACTAGTTTTGTTAGCTATTCAGAGGTGACAGAGTGGCACAAATAGGTCAGGTGAGATCCAGAAATGCAATATCATGTTCTGCAGATCTGGTGGCATGTTTGAGAGGTTAATAGGCATTGACAACTCGATTGGTTCATGGTTTGGAGGTTCGCAAGCAATTCTTCTATTGTGAAAGTGATGACCAACTATGTTCTTAAAGTTTTGGATGAACATACAAATGATTACAATAAGCAGAAGTGGTGCGGATGTTCCTGGTGATTCAAGAAAGCTTGTGGGGATCTCTAGATTGTGTCCAGTTTGTGTTGGTGGTCCACACAAAAGATTGAGCTCGTAATTGAAGATTTACCTTTGGGTGATGGTGTTCTTCCTAGTTTTGGCTGATCAAATGATTTGCACATGTTGCAGATGATCTTGAAGATGCTTTGCAAAGCATGGCATGTTCTTTGAAGAAGATTGAAGTCTCAGCTATGTGTGGCTAATAGTGAAGTGATGCACATGAAGTTTTTGTAATAAGTCAAGTTGTTTTTGTAATTGCTCTGTAATAAAATAAGTGTATGTTGTGCTGACATTGATGATCATTCCAAAGTCAATGTCATGTATAAATAAGAGTTACAAAGTTGTTCAAAGGTATCCTAGTGATCATCATGAGAAGGTGGTAGTGAAAAGGAGTGAAAAGCAGAGTAGAGGCATTGAACTTAAATGGAACTAACTCAAGCATAGTGAAGATGTTAATCTCTAGTTCAAGTATGTAATATCCATATTCTTTTGTAGATAGTGTGTCTCCTGTGGGCAGTGTGCCTCTTGTGAGAAGTGTGCTTAGGTAGTGAGCCCTAATTGGCAAGTGCCATTTTATTCTTCATATTCTTTTAATAGAGAATACAATCTTGGGTTAGTCACCCCGTGGTTTTTCCCTTAACTGGGTTTTCCACATTAAAATCTTGGTATTATCTGTGTTATGTATGTTTTTGCTTTTGATTTATTGCATTATGCTTCCATGATTAAATCCTTGATATACTATTGGAATATAAGAAAGTTTGAAGTATCTAATAACAAAATTATGGAGACAACTGATTCACCCCCCCTCTCAATTGTCTATCGTTAAATCAACAATTGGTATTAGAGCTAGTTCCTCTAGAAAAAGCTTAACCGCTTGAGGAGATCCAAGATGTCATCCTACAAGGACAGTCTAAGGTTTGATGGAATGAACTACACTCTTTGGAAAAGCTACATGGAATGTCACTTGTAATGCATGTGAGAGTAGTATTGGAACATGACTACAAATGAGTATATGCCTCCAAACAATGGTCCAACAACTCTAGATGAAATTAGAAATGCTAGAAATAATCTTTGAGCTAAAGAAGCCTTACTAAGTACCTTATGTGATACAGAGATGACAAATGTTATGGGATTAAAAACTGCTTATGAAATTTGGACAAAGTTGGAGATTCTACATGAATGAGACAAATATGTTAAATGTGCCAAGTTACAAAGTCTGAAAGGAAAGTTCAAAAACCTAAAGATGATTGAAGATGAGAATATCACTACATTTATGCCAAAGGTAAATGAGTTGGTGGAACATTGGATGAAGATGAGATTGTTGCCAAAGTTCTTAGATCCTTACCTTCTGCTTGCAAACACAAAGTTGCTACTATTGAGGAATTCAGATCATTAACAAATATTACAAGGGATCAATTAGTTGGGAAGATAGCTGCATTTGAGTTGGTTGAGTTTGGAGATGCACTCCCCAAGACTGAATCTACAATCAAAGCTAGTGCCTCTACAAAAGGCAAACAAAGATATGATCCAGGAGAAAGTTCCTCAAGGAAATCAACATGGTATGATAAAGAAAGAAAAGATCTAAAAGAAGATGAGTCAAAAGCTGCACGAACCCCTTATTGCAAAAAGACTACCAAGAGGATCTGGTAAGCATGAAGGAAAATTGCCTTTCAAATGTTTCAACTACAACAAGATTGGTCATTTTACCTCAAGGTGTCCAGAAAGATTTTCAAGGCCAAACCCTAATAGATCAAGATTTCAAAAGAAGTGTTACTATGTTCAAGAAGATGATGATGAAGGAGTAACAGATGATGAATCTGAGATAGGAAACAAATCTGGAAGTGACTGGGAGTTCATTGCCATCAAGGAAGAATATTCAATGCCTATTGAATCTGTCAATCATAAGATGGTAGAAAGGGCTCTGGCTGCTCAAGTTGAAGAAAAGGATGAATGGGTCATTGACAGTGGATGCTCTTACCATATGATTGGTGACAAGAATAAGTTCATAAACCTGGAAAGATATGAAGGTGGAGTTGTAAAGTCTGGAGATAATTCTACTGGTAGAATCAGAGGCAGAGGAACCATTTCTTTTAATGGAAAGAACAAAACCAGTTATGTTCTGTATGTTGAAGGTTTAAAGCATAATCTTCTTAGTGTTGGGCAATTGGTAGACAAAGGCTATGATCTTCATTTCAAAAATGGAAAATGCATGATCTATGAAAGCTCTGGAACTGAGATTGCATCTGGTACACAAACAAAAGGTAATATCTTTCACTTGGTTGATACTGGAAAAAGTTGCTTATTCGTTCAAATTGATCAGAGTTGGTTGTGGCATAGGAGAATGTGTCATGTGAATTTTGATAATATCATTAAGATAAGCAACACTCAGGCTGTAAGAGATCTTCCAAGACTGGTGAAACCAGCTAACAATTTGTGCAAAGAATGTCAGTTAGGTAAGCAAAAAAGAGTCTCATTCAAAAGTAAGGAACAATCTTCAACAAGATTATTGGACTTGGTGCACACTGATCTATGTGGTCTGGCAAGAATCAGGAGTTTGCAAGGTGATGGATATTTCATGTTGCTGATTGATGACCACTCCCAAATGATGTGGGTAACTTTCTTAAAAGAGAAATCTGAAGCACTTGAGAAATTTAAAATATTCAAGGCTATGGTAGAAAATGAAATTGGCATAAACAAAAAATGCCCCAGGTCTAATAGAGGTGGAGAATTCACATCCAAAGAGTTCATAGAATTCTGTGAGAAACATGGGATAAAGAGATAGTTATCTGCTCCAAGGAATCCATAGCGAAATGGAGTAGTGGAGAGAAAGAACCAAACCATCCAGGAAACTTCTAGGACTATGATGATGGAAGCAAATGTTCCTTAGATCTATTGGAGAGAAGTTGTAAGCACTGCTGTTTATACTCTTAATCAGGTGCAAATGAGAGGCAAGACTAGTAAGACTCCTTATGAACTTTGGTTTGGCATCACTCCTACTGTGAAGTATTTTAGAGTCTTTGGTAGAAAATACCACATCAAAAGAGATGAATACCTTGGCAAGTTTGATGCTAGGAGTGATGAAGGAATATTCTTGGGTTATTCTACTCAAAGCAAAGCTTACCGGTGTTATAACAAGAGATTAAGAAAGAATGTAGTAAGTACAAATGTGAAGGTTGATGAAGGCATGGAAAATCCCTCAAGATACTATGAGTATGAAGAAAATGATCAAAATGATATCTTAGACCAAGAAGAACAAGTCCAAACTCTAGTCCAAATTCAAACTGATCTAGATAATCCAGAGATACAAGAAGAAGAGATAGGCTTGGATGAACCTGTCCAAGAATTACAAGTGCAAGAGAATCCCAAAACTCCCAGGTATGTAAGACTGAATCATTCTGAAGATGAGATCATAGAAGATAGAAGCAAAGGTGTTCAAACAAGAAGAAATATTGCTCAAGACTCAGTGAAGTATTGTTTGATTTCAAAAGTTGAACCAAAAATAGTAAGTGAAGCATGTAATGATGAAAGTTGGGTTAAAGCAATGGAGGAGGAATTGATGCAGATTGAAAAGAATCACACTTGAGATCTTGTTCCCAGACCTAAGGACAAAAATGTGATTGGGACTAAGTGGGTCTTCTGGAATAAACTGAATGAAGATGGTGAGGTAATAAGAAACAAAGCCAGATTGGTTTGTAAAGGTTATTCTCAAGTAGAAGGAGCTGAATTTGAAGAGACTTTTTCTTCGGTGGCAAGGATTGAAGAAGTCAAATTATTTCTTGCCTTTGCTACCTTCAAGGACTTCAAGGTATATCAAATGGATGTCAAGTCTTCTTTCCTAAATGGTGATTTGGAAGAATAAGTATACATTGAGCAATCGGATGGATTTCAACTGTCTGATAATGGAGACATGGTCTGCAAATTGAAGAAGGCATTGTATGGACTCAAACAAGCCCCAAGAGCCTGGTATGAATGATTGGACAAACACCTTCTAAAAATTTGCTTCAACAAAGTTACTGCTGACAGTAACCTATATTTAAAGATTGGTCATGAAAATATCTTGATTATTGAAGTATTTGTTGATGATATTATTTTTAGAGGAAATGATAGTATGTGCAAAACTTTTGCAAATCAAATGAAAAGTGAATTTGAGATGTCTATGTTTGGGGAAATGAATTGCTTCTTGGGTCTGCAAATCACTCAAATAAAGAAAGGGATCTTCATATCACAAACCAAATATGTGAAAGAATTGTTGAAAAAATTTGGGATGAAGATTCAAAGGCAATGAATACTCCCATGGCTACTGGATGTAAGTTGAGTAAAGATGATGAATCTCCTAAAGTTGATCAGAAAAAATATAGGTCTATGATTGGAGGATTGCTCTATCTCACTCAAACTAGACCTAACATTATGAATGTTGTTGGTCTTGTTGCCAGATTTCAAGTTGATCCTAGAGAATCTCATGTCATGGCAATCAAGAGAATTCTCAGGTATTTAAAGGGAATAGTTGAGTATGGATTATGGTATCCTAAAGATCATGATTTCTCCCTTCATGCATATATAGATGTTGATTGGGTAGAAGATGTGGATGACCGGAAGAGTACCAGTGGTGGTGCATTCTTTTTAGGGAAAAGATTGGTTTCTTGGCTAAGCAAGAAATAAGAGGCAATATATCTGTCCACTACAAAAGTAGAGTATATTGTAGTAGCAAGCAGTTGCACTTAAGTATTGTGGATGAAGCAAATGTTAAGAGACATCAGAGTAGAGTATGATGAACCTATCACAATTTTCTGTGATAATTCAAGTGCGATAAACATATCAAAAAATCTGGTGTTGCATTCAAAGACAAAACATATATCCATCAAGTTCTACTTTTTGAGAGAGTGGGCGAACAAGAATGAAATCAGATTGGAGTTTGTGCCCTCAAAGGATCAAATTGTAGACATTTTTACCAAACCTCTACCTAAAGACTCTTCTGAATATCTCAGGGAGAAGTTAGGGGTTATTACCCCTCTGGTTTTGAATTAAGGTGCACTGATGTGCATCAACCCGATGGATCCTACAATCATATGTTATGATCTGGATTGATGCTAGGAGGCTACTACTCAGGGGGAGTAGTCAGTATAATTTTGAAATATGAAAAGTGATTGCAAGTATGTGCCCTTTGCCATTGATGTCAAAGGGGGAGAGAAGACATGTGAAAAACAAAAAGTGGTTGCTGATCAAAGGGGGAGCAGTAAAGGAAGAGAAGACATGTGAATGGTTGTTGGTGATAGGGGAGCTATGTTAGTCAGTGAGGAGAAGTTCTTGTCTTGATGGTTAAAACAGTTTTTCACATTACATGTTGCCATCAATGACAAAGGGGGAGATTGTTGCAAGTATGGCCCTAACTGGTGTTTTCATTGATGTCAACATACTCCTATTGCATTGATGTCAAGAATTGGATGAGTTGTGTGCTGAGGATATTGAGAAAATTAGCCCTATTAGAAACAGAGAAGAATAGTGAAGACAATGAAGGTCTATGAAGCAAAGATACCATCTAGTTGAATATCAGAGTATCCACATCAAATGGTTTGTAGATATGTGTTTGAAGGTGCTCTAGCCAAGATTTTAGAGGTCTACATGAAGATTTGGAGAAGCTATGGCCATATGAGTAAAAATGGTTTTTGTAGCTGTTTAGAGGTGACAGACTGGCACAAATAGGTCTGGTGAGATCCAAAAATGCAATATCATGTTCTATAGATCTGGTGGCATGTTTGGGAGGTTAATAGGCATTGACAACTTGATTGGTTCATGGTTTGGAGGTCTGCAAGCAATTCTTCTAATGTGACAGTGATGACTAGCTACGTTCTTGAAGTTCTGGAAGAAGATGTGAATGATTACAATAAGCAGAAGTGGTGTGGATGTTCCTGGTGATTCAAGCAATCTTGTGGTGGTCTCTAGATTGTGTCTAGTTCATGTTGGTGGTCCGCACTAAAGATTGAGCTCGTAATTGAAGATTTACCTTTGGGTGATGGTGTTCTTCCCAGTTTTGGCTGACCAGATGATTTGCACATGTTGCAAATGATCTTGAAGATGCTTTGTGAAGCAAGGCATGTTCCTCAAAGAATATTGAAGTCTCAGCTATGTGTGGTCGATAGTGTAGTGATGTGCATAAAGTTTTTGTAATAAGTCAAGTTGTTTTGTAATTACTCTGTAATAAAATAAGTGTATGTTGTGCTGACTTTGATGATCATTCCAAAGTTGATGTCATGTATAAATAAGAGTTACAAAGTTGTTCAAAGGTATCCTAGTGATCATCATGAGAAGGAGGTTGTGAAGAGGAGCGAAAAGCACAACAGAGGCATTAAACTTAAATGGAACTGACTCAAGCATAGTGAAGATGCTAATCTCTAGTTCAAGTATGTAATATCCATATTCTTTTGTAGATAGTGTGTCTCCTATAGGCAGTGTGCCTCTTGTGAGCAATGTGCTCGGGCAGTGAGGCCTAATTGGCAAGTACCATTTTATTCATCATATTCTTTTAATAGAGAATACAATCTTGGGTTAGTCACCTCGTGGTTTTTCCCTTAACTAGGTTTTCCATGTTAAAATCTTGGTGTTATCTATGTTATGTATGTTTCTGCTTTTGATTTATTGCATTATGCTTCCATGATTAAATCCTTGATATACTATTGGAATATAAGAAAGTTTTAAGTATCTAAGAACAAAATTTTGGAGACAACTGATTCACCCCCCCTCTTAGTTGTTTATCCTGAAATCAACATAAGTTATATGGTATCTCTAAATCCTAACCTTTGACATGCTAACCTATTGAGTTTTTTCAGAGTTGATGTCTTGGGCTTGTTCACGTTGATCCTCCATTTTTGTAGGTGTCCTCCATCCACCCTAACCCAAGAATCCCAATATCATTGTACATTCTTTTGGGGTTTGGTGAGTCAAGTTTTCTATTTTTTCTTGCCATTTTAGTAAGAGTTCGAGGTTATCCCAAAATCTTGATCCCTGATAAGATTTGTATTCTTTTATTTCTAATCAAGATTAGGTGGTCATAGTATTTTATTTTCCTAAGGCATGGGTTATGAGGTATTTCTAATTATTGATGCTTGATGTTTTATAGAGTACTATCCTTTGGGAGGGTATTGAATTCTTGAGATCCATGATGCTTTGTAATGAATTTAAGACTAATCTCTATAATTTTCCTATTTGCTACTTTATGCACTTCAAGTTGATATCTTTCAAAAGAGCATTTGATGATCGTAATTGATGTGGTATACATATCTAACCAAATAAGTATTGTGATGGATTCTAATGGACAATTTTGGTGCTTAATGCAAAAATGCAAGAGGACCCCCAAGCAAAAGAGATGAAGTATGACTTCAAGGGGTATCACTCGCCAATAAAAATGTTCACACCATATCCTAAGGTTGGAGATACAAACCTTGGGCATGTGAACATCCATGAATTCTTGCAGAGAGTACATAGAGAAGGAGACAAAGCTTTTTTGACACAGTGCATGGTTAGTTCTAGGTCAATTCAGGAAACCACTTTCCCAATATGCCTCCAATCTCCTAAACTTGTATTTTCCTATACGCAAAGGTATGACCAAAGACAAAGGAAAGTGTTTAGTTTAGCCAGACAGGTAGTGCTTGAGATTGGGGTTGATATGATAGAAAGATTTCTTGGACTCCCCACATATGCGAAATATGAAAAGGTCAACATGAAGACTTCCTTAGACTACTATGAGAAGATTCCTAAAATGGTGATAGATTACATTAACCAACATTTCCTCATCATACAGAGGAAAAACCCTATAAAAATCACAAAGGTGCACAATAGGAGCAAGTTCAAGGAATATGGTAAAGATGTAAACACACTCCTAAGTAGGGTCTTTGGTCTTGCTACTACTAAGGAATGGAACCCCTAGATCTACCAGTTCTGTACAAAGATTTTTGATGGGAAGAAGATTGATTGTGGCAAAATCCTTAGTGATAATATTCATGATTAGCTAGTAGATGTGCTATAGAATAGTCAATTTTACATGACCTCATATCTAGTGTACCTCCTAGCTTACCAAGCTAGCTTTCCAAAGCTTCAGTAGGTTGGTTCTCTCCAACTCAAAGAGACCAAAGTTTATGATTATTTCCCATAGTTGGAGCTCAGAGAGAGATAAAAGAATTATTGTTTAGTCAATGATGCATTTGTTTATGAAATCATTTGGGAGATTGAGAATGACTATGCATAGAGACTATCTATGGAAGCCACAAGAGAATTGATAAACTGGGGCAACTTGTATATCTAGTTTAAGACCTTTACATATATTAGAGTGGCTAGGTTCCACAAGGCCCCATACAAGCTACCAAGGTATCCTAGTGACATGATAAATTTGTTGGAAATATGTAGGCAAGTGACAGAGATGCATAATTTGGTAGCTAGTAAGCACAAAGTTGGTTTCTAATTTCTCATCAAGGTAGGTGGATACTCCTACGTCAATATGATAAATGCCAAAACTACAGAGATATATATGGTTCCCCTATCCTTGGATTTGTTCAACCACATGAATAGGTATGATCTAATTGGAAAAGTCAGTTAGTTAATGGGGTCTACTATAAACATGAGCCAACCTTGGAAGACCATTGGGTAGATTGTCTAGATGACCATGAGGTCAAGAGGAGGGACTACTTCAGGTTAACCTTGGTATTGGTCAAGGCTTGCAACATAGGGAGGGTTCCCAAAGGACTCAAGGAAGATGGAAAGATTTTAGACCCTTCCTACAAGAGAAATAAGGTCTTCAATGAACCCATTGGAGACATTGATTAGACTGTAGAGGAAGATTCCTCTATTGATGCTAGGGACAAGGTAGTTGTCGATAGGAGTTTGGACTGGTTGAAGAATCCTTATGCAATGATTGACCCATACCCAACCTCCAATGAATCCAAAGATTAGAAGAAGAAGAAAACTAAGAAAGGGGAATCCTCAGCCCCACCTAAGGAAATGGTTATAGCAATAGCAGCAAGACTAAAAGAGTCAAGAGAATCTAGAGTTGCCACTTCTACAATGGAGAAAGAAAAGACAAAGGTCTAGTGGTGGTTCAATCCAATGAGGATGAGCTACCTCTGATTAGGAAGAAGTAGGATGTACAACCTCCTCTTGTTGCCTAGGATCCCAATCACCATGTGTTTGAGGAAGCAACCCTCATAAAATCTCTCACACACATACACCTCTTGCCTCACCATATCCACAAGAATCTATGCAATCACGAACCCCCTCTTTCTCATATCCCACACAAACTACTACACAATTGGCTCCCTAGGTGTCAGAACCTCTACCACAAGCACCTCAACCTCCACCACCTCAAACTTTAGTTGCACTTCAAAAAATCACCACACATGCATACTAGGACATCACCTTAGCCTTCCCCTCCAAGGGTAGTAAATGCAGGTTTGGGGCTTCTAGTATGGTTGAACCATACTATTGAGAAAAGGGAGAGGACTTACATAGAATAGGAAGATTTCTCAATAGTGGTGGAAGTTTTCAAATCTCAAACAAACCCAAAAGGAAATAGAACACTCTCCACCATAGCGACTGATGCACAAGGAGATAGAGTACCTTAGGAGGCCACTCCATTAGTAGACAAGGAAGAATCTTTATTGGCACCTAGAGACTACAAAATCCAACAAGTCAACATGGGTCACTAGACAAGGGAGGAAGAAAAGTGAACATTGCAGGGAGCTATGACCACCATCCTAGGGAGGATGAAGAAATATGAAATAAGAAAAGAAGAACTGAAGAAATAGGTGGGTTAGCTCACTACTTACATCACACATCTGGTTTTCTTGGTTGATTTAAGTGCCTCTGTACCAGCCATAATGGAAGCCTTACAAAATGACAGTCATCAAGTGGATCTTGAGGGAGTCCTCCCTACTACCACTATATAGAAAGATGCACTAGAGACTCTTGGTAGTAGGGTCATCAAGGAGGTAATGAGATCTTATGACATAATTGGTGATGAGGTAGAGAAATAATAAGAATTGGAGGGTCAAGTTGATGAAGAACTCTCAGTATGGGAGGAATACCTCCCAGTTTTGTAGAGAATGAAGGTATTTCCTTTTGATGAGTCCTGATTAGGAATTTTTCACAAGGATGATTAGGGCTTGGTAATTGAGTGGCTACAAGCTAGTAAATTGAGGGTCAAGGTGTTGTGGAAGTGTAAACATAAACTCAGATCTAGGAGGGATGTAGTAGATGAGGACATAAAAAATATTAAGAAATTCATTGAGACAAATTCCTTATACCTTAAAGGATAAATCTTACGTGGTCCTTCCTACAATTAGAATGGTCAAGGATTTCATAGAGTCCCTTCACAAGTAGCTAATTGAGTAGGGCCTAGATGAATTAATGAGACTAAAAGCTACATTTACACAGTTCTAGGGATAGCTAACCAAATTCATAGAGCTCTGCCACAAAACCAAGCAGTCAGAATTTTCCCAAAGAATGAAGATGAAGTACCATCAAGGTCTAAATCAAAATGATATAAATGAGGCCTCCCTCAATTTCCATAGCTATTTTTCTAGAGAATCCTGATATCCTTTTAATTTATCTCAAATTCATTTATTCATTATTCTTTCATAGACATAATAAATCAATTCAAAATGAGTTGATATTGAAATATGTCCCAAGAGGATGACATGATATATAACTTGTAAATCTTGTAATACTAGATACCTAGGCATAAGTATGGGACTAACATGATGTAAATTTTAAAATTTTAAGGAAATCATATTGTTATAGAATAAAATGTTTACCCTTGTTAATCAAGACCTATTTTAACACCTTTTGAACATTAAACTATAAAATCTTGATATTGATGAATAAACCTAATATAATAAACTTAGGAATGGCCTAAGCCCATGACATTTGACATTGCCCAGAGTTTGTGGGGATCAAGGACCAGGGAACTTAAGCCCCTATTTTGTGGTGTCAGCTTAGAACACCTCCTTATCTTATGCATGTCAGCCCTATATGGTTTAATTTGTCACTTTTGAGTTGGAATACATATAAGAAGGAGTTTTACAATTAATTTTACACCTAGATGACTATTTTTCTTATCAACAGAAGAAAAGAATTGCTTACATGATTGATCTTATATGATTAAGTTCTCTTCATGCTTGGAATTGCTATTTTCTTGTAGATGTTATGAAAATTCATTTTTAGGTCTTGAAGGAAGTTCAAGCCTTTTCCATTTCTCTCCTTGTTGGTACATGATCTTGAGTTATCTACTCCAACTAGGGTTTCACATATTGTGGTAATCTTTATCCTTTTTATTCATACTTTCATTACATATTATAGATATAGCCTCTTCCCTCCTAGGGCACACACTCTTGGATCACTAATCATCATTGTAGTGGAGGTGTAAACACCAACATGGGTTTTGACTAAGGCAAGCCCCTAAACATAGCACAACCTTTTCCTCTTTTCTTGTGTGTGGGTCACATTCAGAGGATTTAGGTTACAAGGAGTTATAGGACTAGAGAAGATTGACAAACAAAGACACTTAGACTCTAATTTTCTATAGAACCCTAACCTAGGTCTAAGGTGCCCAACACCTTGGTCCTTTGGTGACTATGAATCTGGATTTAGATTCTTCTGTCTCCTTATCTTTGTTGTTCTTCTAGAATCTTTATATCAGTTTTTGATAGTAAGTTATTGGTAGATCTTGGTTAATTAGGGTTTCATCATTTGCCCTAGTTTGCTTGATAGGATTTGGTTGAATTTGGTTGATGCTCCTCTATACAACGAAATAATAGAACCCCTATAGCTTGTCTCTCCTCCATGGGTAGTAGCCAAGCTCAGTTTGTGTTCTAATGTTTGATAGAAGAGAGTTTTGACCTCGTTTAATCTCTTAGGCTAAGTCTCTCTTTTCTACACAACATTATGGTGAACCTGACTTGTCTTGCATTCTTGAATCCTTCTTCTTTCAGATATGAGTTGTTTGCTGCCCTATATCTGATTGGAATTGAGTTCATTAATCATTTTGCATACATGTATAGCTAGTTTTTTGCATAGTTTAAAAACTAGGGTTTATAAGAGCTTTACATTCCTAGAAAATCTAGCTAGTTTCGAACCTACGGTTTATAGATTAGTGAGTTGTTTCAGATCTTGTTGTGCATTGTTAGGTTTTTAAAAATACTTTCATTTGTTGTACCTTATAATTCTTGGTGTTTAGACCATTTTTGCATCCTTGCATGTGAAATTTGGAAAATAGATATTTCATTCTAGATTTGAAAAAACCATATTTGTCACTTTGTTTGCATTTCATAAGGTTAGATCATCATAGCATGAATTACATTTCTAATTTTTGCATCAGATCTGATTGCTAATACACTAATTAATCATTCTATAGTGTTACATCTTGCATTTGAACCTTTTCAATGCTAGGATTTGTAAAAAAGTTACATTTTCAAGAAAACCAAGTTAATGTTGAAATATAGGGTTTGTGATTGATATTTTGTTTCAGATTTTTCTGCTATCATTTACATTTCAAATATGATTTTACTTTTCTCTAATACATTATAAATGTCATTTTGCATTGAAATTTGAAAGGAAGAACAATTTTGAATTGGAAAATTTTGAAAAAAGATTTGAAATTCGGGTTTGATTTGAGCAATATTTTATATTTAAGTGGATGTGAGTAGAATTGAAATTGATCAAGGATATATTAAGTACATTATGTTTGTTTTCATTTAAACAAAACATTGCTTCATTTAAAAAAAATCTCAAACCCTTCTTTCACTACATTATTCATTTGTTCTATTTGTGCATCTTGTGTGTTACTAAATCTTGTAAAAACTTTATGATCTTTGTGACCTGGTGCTCGTAGTCTAACATTCTTGTGTGATGAAGTCTTCAAATCATGGGGTCTAATGTTAATGTTGACACATCAAAATCTAAAATTTTTAATCAAATCACACAACTTCCTACTACACTTATCCCTAAAGCATCAACTTCTCATGAAACCATTGATATTGATGACCATGTAGCTCTTGTTCCCGAAGCTCAAATTTAATGGTTAGAAATTGAGTTGGCTAACATTCAACAGTTTGTAGGATCGAAACATATAGTTGAGGAGGTCATCCTTGTTGTTGAGAGTCTAAGAGGTTTATTGCTTGAAGGATAAGAGGGAGTGGAAGTTTTGTGTGGCCTAGCTCACATAGTGCATGACAATATTATGTCAGCAACTAGTTGTGCTAAAATCATCACCAATGTGACTTCTTCCAATCTAATAAGGGCTCAAGTGTCGACACCCCCTACTACTGCATACACTTCTTCTATTCTTACCACAACTACACAACCAAGTAATAGTGCTACCACATGTGTTTAGTTATCTACTGGGAATCTCGTTCATCATTATAGTGACATTCCATATAATTACACAAATTCCACACCTAATGTTACTCCACCTACATATAAATCTCCTATCACTTTCCAAAATTCTTCACATACATCAACACACTCAATAGCTAGTCCTTCCAATCCACCAATATTTACTTGGTTCATCTTCCAAACCTATCATTAACCAATTGTTGCAAAATATGACTTCCATCCAACAACAATTGGCTAGCATAAGTAATAGTCCACCTAAACATAATATGACAATACTTTATATACATAACCCTTTGTCTTATTCAATCTTAAGAGCTCAAATTCCTAAGAAGTTTGAAACCCCTTTGTTTGAGAAATATAATGGGAAAGGAGATTCTAACAACCATGTGGTAGCGTTTAAAACAATGTGTAGTGATTTCTTCTTTGAAGATGCAATTTTGGCAAAACTCTTTCCTAGGTCACTCAAAGACACATACTTGGAATGATTTTGCTCATTGTCTCTAAATTCCATCACTTCTTTCTCACAACTAATCAATAAATTCCTCGAACACTTTAAAGTGAACATTGGACCTCAAGTCTCTTTCACCAATTTGGTTCATTGCAAACAAGGAATAAAAGAAAAAATAACTAATTTCGTGGGGTGTTATCTATAAAGGGTAAAGTGTGGATAGTTGGTTTTTGGTAGTTTGTGTGTGTATCCTCTTTTCACCCTTTCATTCAAGGACCTAGGGTCAAGTTACAATGTACTATCATACCCTAGGTCACTATGAGATGTCGGGAAATTTGGATTTTTATGATTTGATTGCCAATTATCTTCTCTTATGCTCAATTATACATCAAAAACCTAATTATACAAATACAACAACAAGTAGACAAATATCAAAAAATGCTGCTACAAAAAGGTAAAATAACAAATAACTATGTACCTATTTCTGGGGTTCAGAAGCAAAATAGTCAGGGACTAAAGAGTGGGCACCCAAGTACAAGGCCCTACTTTTTTTTGAGATCGACAAATAAGATCTGCAACCTGTTCCTGTTGTATCAAAGGTTTTCCCATCACAGAACTTTGAGGACTAATGAGAGGGTGTCCTAGTCCATGGAGCTATTTTCTTCTCTGATCTATGAATCTGACACATTGTTGTACCCTCATGCAACTTCACTTTGTCTATAGCTTCAACCTATAACCTGCAATCATGAAAACTTTGGGACGGGGTTGTGGTGTTTAGAGGCTTGCCTCTGTCAAGCCCCAGAGAGACATTCAAGTCTTCCAAACATCGTTTTTAGATAGAGTGTGTACCCTTGTGAGGCAGAGGCAAAAACAAAATTATAAATGCTAAAAAACACAAATGATATCACCTTGTCGTAAAGATCTCATGGGAGGAAGAATCTCTTCATGCCATGAGGAAATGATTCCTCAAATATGCAAATACAAACACATAGACAACACAAATCTTCTCTTGCTACATAATGAAATCCTTGAATCACCTTTAGAGCACAATAGCTTTTTGTTTACAATCATCTAGTCACGCTCTAGTTTACAAATGAATGCCTAAACATGCTTTTATATGCAACTACAAACACTCCCACCAAGAATTTTGTAATTCAAACTTACTGTATTGGCCTAGGACCCAAATAACAGTCACAAGCTAACACCCAAAATTTGGGACTGACCCAAATTAGGGAAGGACTAGGGCATGGGCGCCCAAGTCCTCCCCACTATTTTGGGTAAGGTTAGGTTCAAGGGATCCCCCTAGGTCCCATTTGTCATGAAACTTAGGGATCATTTCATCAAGATGTCAAATTATGATGTAAGATGTCCTAAATGCAGATAGAAGACCCAGAAGCTAAAGCTTAGGAGGGAAAAACCCCCAAGGGGACATTTTCCCACGTTACATTTAGCCCCCACTTTAATGTATATATAAACATGAGGCCAATACATGCATTAAAGTATGGTCAACAAACACTATAAACATAGCAGAATAGAGAAGACACACCAGACACATTGAAGATAATGACAGGCATGCAAAACATAGAGAAGACAATTATAATCACACAAAACATGGTGAATACACTGGATGCAGAGAAGACACATTAATGCATAGAAGATAAGAATGATTTCTTTTCTTTTCGTTTTCTCATATATATGAAATGCAGATGCAAGTACAAAGAAATTAAACACACCTCCCATAATGTAGGATGCACTCATCGCGCAAGTCTTTAAACTACATACATGGGGCAACACACACACAAGACACACCAAACCTCCCATAGTGTAGGATGCACTCATCACATAGGTCTTTAGATGACATATGGGGCAATAGACATGCTAAACAAAGCAAGCACATGAAAACACACACACTTTGAAGACACGCAGAAAATAGGGTAGACAAATGATAGAGTGTTCCTATTTCTAGGTCAACACCATCTCATGCACATTATAGGCACAAATTGATGATTGCGCTTCGCCACAACAATTGCCTAAGACATGCTTAAGGGTTGAGTTAGTCACAAAACTACTCCATGCCTCCCGATGAGGACTTTTAAAAATGATAGGATGGGCACTCTCCACAAGAAATATGCTACCCCTGCCTCCACGGAGGGATTAAGATGATTGATTGATTGATTGCAAACAAACTCAGAGTGTAGGAAGTACTCATCGCACTGGTCTTTAAACTGCACCTGAGGACAATCGTATCACTAATATCTATAATAGATATCTTACCTTATATATGCCCCCAAATTATATTAGTAATAACAGCCACCTAATGCCAAAATATCCATCACAACACGCTTATAGTGCCACTCAAGATCAAACCCTAGTGAAAATATTGCAAAAATAAATAATTTTTCACAATTTTTCAATTCCAAGATCTTGTGAAAAGGGCTATTGTAAATAATTTTAGGAGGTGCATCAAATAATAGCAATGATATCAGTCACCTCAATCCATAAAATTTGTCACAACACACTTGGAGTGCAATCTAGGCCAAACCCTAGGGCAAAAATAGTAAAAAAGTGCAATTTTCACCAAATTTTCAATACAAGAGGCCAATAACAAGGTGTTGTAAAGAATTTTAGGAGGGGTGGAAGATAATACCCCTAATATGAGCCAATTAATGCAAAAATATTCTTTACAACACGCCTATAATGCAAAATTAGAGAGTCGATAAGGCCAAATTTAGTGAAAATCAAGGTTTTTCAAGCCCTAGGTTTGAGATCTTGATACAAAATGCTATATGAATGTTTTGTAAGCTGATATATGATGAAAATTAAATTCGCTCAGATCTGAAAATGATTTTCCAAGCTACGATGCAAAATACAAGTGCAAATCTAAGGAAAAATCAATGAAGATGTTAGTTTTTGTTGAAATTTTCTATGCAAAAATGCAAATTTTTGAAATTTAAATAAAAATTTACACTAAAATGCAACACTACATCCAAATGCAAATTTGAATGAGTGTCTAAGATCAGTAGAAAAAATCTGAAACAAGATTTTACCTACAAACCCTAGATTTTGGAATTACTAGGTTATATGTAAAATTCACAATTTTCAACAAAACCCTAGCAATTTTATGATAAAAACGTAATGTAAGATATTTATTTTTTGTAATTTTCTTCAATTTAGCTCATATCTAATGCAAAAATCATAAATTTGATGAAATTCAAATTAATTGATGCAAAATAGAAAACCTAGAATGCAAATTTTCTCTAATTTTTCCAAAATTTCAAATTTTTTGTAAGTTTTCCAATGCAATAAGATGAATGAATATATGAATGAATGAAATTACTATAAATTTGATGCAAAAAACTTAGCAAGGTGCAAATAAGTCCAATAACATGGGTTAACCAAAATGTAAAAAGTAAAATTTGGATAGTTGGTTTTTGGTAGTTTTGTGTGTGTATCCTCCTTTCACCCTTTCATTCAAGGACCTAGGGTCAAGTTACAATGTACTATCATACCCTAGGTCACTATGAGATGTAGGGAAACTTGGATTTTTATGATTTGAATGCCAATTATCTTCTCTTATGCTTAATTATACATCAAAACACTAATTATGCAAATACGACAACAAGCGGACGAATATCAAAAAATGTTGCTACATAAAGATGTAAAATAAAAAATAATTGTGTACCTATTTTCAGGGTTCAAAAGTGGAATAGTCAGAAACTAAAGATAGGGTGCCCAAGTCCAAGGCCCTACTTTTTGTTGGGATTGGCAAACAAGATCTGCAACTTGTTCCTATTGTACTAAAGGTTTCACCATGACAAAACTTTGAGGACTAATGAGCGGGTGCCCTAGTCCAAGGAGCTATTTTCTTCTCTGATCTATGAATCTGACACTCTGTTGTACCCTCGTTCAACTTCACTTTATCTATAGCTTCAACATGTAACCTGCAATCATGAAAACTTTGGGAGGGGGTTGTGGTGTTTAGAGACTTGCCTCAGTTAAGCCCCAGAAAGACATTCAAGTCTTCCGAACAACGTTGTCAGATAGAGAGTGCATTCCCTTGTGAGGCAGAGGTAAAAACCAAATGATAAATGCTAAAAAACACAAATGATATCACCTTGTAGTGAAGATCTCATGGGAGGAAGAAGCTCTTCATGTCATGAGAAAATTATTGCTCAAATCTACAAATACAAACACATAGACAACACAAATCTTCTCTTGCTACATAATTAAAGCCTTGAATCACCTTTAGAACACAATAGTTTTCTAGTAATCATCTAGTCATGCTCTAGTTTACAAATGAATGCCTAAGCATGCTTTTATATGCAACTACAAACACTCCCACCAAGAATTTCATAATTCAAACTTATCATGTTGGCATAGGACCCAAATAATGGTCACAAGATGACACCCAAAATTTGGGACACAACAAGAATTTCATCAAAGTTAATACAATATAATCAAATCAAATTCAAAAGTATGTAGTGGCTACAACATCTTTTGCTCCTACCCCATATAAATTGAAACCTAAGACAAGGCATTTCACACCATTATTAGAGTTTCTCTACTCTATAATAATACAACTACTGAACAATAATTGCATCAAGATTCCACCTATTAGACCTCTCAATCTAAGTAAGGTGCAAGCATCTTCCTTTGATTTGAAGACCTTTTATCAATTTCAACCCACAATTGGTCATGACACTGATAGATGTATGCATCTTAAAGATGAAGTTCAAGAGCTCATTAATTCCAATGTCATCTAGGTCATTGGTGTAAATGACAGAGGGAATAAGTTGGTGGCTGCACCTAATCAAAATTTACAAATATATACAAATCCATTACCTCATCATGAATCTAATGTTGTGAATCTATCTCAAGAACAAGATTATGAGGATATATTTGCATGGTGGATGCTTCCCTCATAAAAAGTGAGTAGAATCTGAACATCCTATATCTTTTACTCCACATGATGCTACTATTGAAGCTCCTGATGGACCCTTATACATCACTATTTGAATCAATGATAAACCCATTCAAGGTGCTATGATTGATCCTATTTGCATGGTAAATGTAGTAACTGAAGAGTTTCTCTACATTCATAGTTTGCTTGATTAGAGTACATGATGGGTCTATCCTTCCAACTCTTGGTGCCTTAACTCTTGAAGTTAACATTGGGCCGAGAAAGTTGGATGTTTTTTTGTTCATCATTCTTACATCAAACTTATTTCATGTGAAGTTGGGTCACCCATGATTCCGCTCCATTAAGGTAGCCCCTCTATGGTTCATAAGTGCCTAAAGTTTCCATTTGAGGGATGTGTGCATGTTGTACATCACAGTCAGTAGTAGCCCAATGATCGCAATGGACACTTTACACTTGACTACTTCTGGCCAAAACTAGTTGTAGTCACTCAAGCTAGAGATGATTTATTCTTTTTGTCATATCAAAAGTTTAAAGAAAAGAAAATTACAGAGTTGTCTCTTAGTAACTTACCTCCTTGTTATGTCCCTATACCTCCCTGATCTTTTGAGGCTATGATGGTAGTTCCCCCCATCCCACAAGTGATGAATGAAGTTAAGCCTAAATCAAAGGCTCTTCCCCATCCCTGAGCCTTTGGTAAATATGCTAAGGTTCCCCCTCTACCCTCCCTTCAAGGACAATGAGGCAACCTCTGAGCACAAAACATACCTCCTCACAATCATAATATGACTTTTGTACCACTCACCTCTACAAAGACTAGTGGAAATCAATTGATTATGCATGTATTATTTCCCGAGGTTTATCAACCACTCAAGGATGCTCAAGCACTTCCACTTGTTTCACAAGTTGAGAAGGAAGAGAAACCCACATTGAGGAAGCCTTCCCCATTGTGTCTCAACCTTTGGTGGTTCCTCTGGTTTCTTCTAATGTTCCTAAAACAAAGGAAGAAAAGGAACCCACATTGAAAGATACTTCAGTTCCCTTAACAAACATCATGAACAAAGCTAAGCAAAATAGATTTACAAGAGAAAGAAACAAGCATCATCATTCTATGCCTTCACTTGTTGTAGAAGAGGAGAATCTCCCTCCTCACAAGTGTCTATCACCAATGAATTCAAAAGAGATATCTATTGATGCTTCATCTCCTTTAGAAAAAGAGGATGCTTCACAAGCTATAGTGGAATGCATTGTGATATACTCTGATAGAGAATCTGAAGGTAAGGACAATACATGTATGGATCTTGTTCCTTACACCACACTTGCTATAGTTCCTCTTGCATCTTGTCCACCTTTCCAAATTGGTGGTGAGCAAGATTGGCAGGAGGATGATTTTCTTTAAGCCAACTTGAAAGTGTGGTACCTTATGTTATGAGTGCATGTGATTGTTTTCCCTTGTATTGTGTTTCTTGGTTCTTTATTTATGTTATTTTTAAGCTCTCTTTGGATGACCCTTGATACCCTTGTTGGTACAAGGATACAAAGGGACTAAAATTTGTTGTGACATTCTCTCTATTTGTATCATCATTCCTCTATATGTTGTAATTTGCATTTTTTTCCTTTGGGGACAATGCAAGGTGTAGGATGATTTGGCATTCTCCCTTGTTGACCCAAAGGGTTTTTGTTCAATTTTATGTGATACTTCTTCCTTTATCTCCATAGTTTTACTGACTAGCAGATGATGACAATTCTAAATATTTATAGTCTTGAGACGTCCCCTATTATAAAATCACTCCTATACTGAAGCCAGTCAGATAGATCCATTTGTGTTATTTCTTTTTACTTGTACAACTTATGTGGCACCTTGTTTCTATGCTCAACATCATACCATGACTACACAAGACATTGTGCATCATGCTCGCAAGATCACCTTAGTTTGCCTTGTTTGGGGACAACCCCTTTGTGCGATGTAGTTTTTGGCAACACATATCTGATGGGCATATGCTTCTAAAAAGCTCTCATGCCTATCTTTTGTTTTATTCTACCTTAAAGCAATTACTCCCTAATGGAATTAGAAATCACTTTAAGCTGGGGGCATACATCACGCTATGCTCTTTTGATTACATATTTATTCATTATAATCGACATGGAACTCACTTGATGATTCAGTGGTCCTCACTAGCCTATAATGTTTTCATTTTGGTTGTTGGTCCATGAGCTATCAAGTACAATGAAGTTTGCTAGCCTATGTGCTTCATGTGACTTGTCATGGTCACTTAGTAATTCAACAGTCCATACTAGTGTGTGGTCCATGATATCATTTCTCTTCACATGACCCCTAGCGATACAACAAGCTAGAAATAGAATCATGTATGTTTGTTTCCATGTTTGTTTATGTTGATGTATTTTCTAAACTTGTATTCTCTTAATGATTAAATGTGTCTTGTGTGTCTTCATCATGTTTTTCATGTGTTTTGTGTGTATACTTTGTGCCTTATATATTCTTGGTGTCAATCATGTATGCATCATGTATAACATGTATAACCTTTGTGTATTGTGTATCTTTCATGTGTATTCCTATATATGTTTATAGTACTCCATGTATGTGTGAATTATGTTCCTATGTCTTGCATGTTTGCAACCTTAGAATCCTATGCTTAGGGCCTACTATAGTTCTCAACATGGTGGAATTCTTTGGGATTCTATGTTTTTGTGTTTGAAATCTGTCTTCACCTTACTCTAGTGTGAGTTCTAATGTAAGGTCGTACCCATGCTAAAGTGGGGGCTAAATGTTATAGAGTAAAATGTTTACCCTTGTTAATTAGGACCTATTTTAACACCTTTTGAACATTAAACAATAAAATCTCGATACTAATGAATAAAAATGATAGAATAAACATAGGAATCACCTAAGCCCATGCCATTTGACACTCCCCTGAGTTTGTGGGGCAAAAGGACCAAGGCACCTAGTGACCTGGGCCTAGACGGGTCCTTTAGCCCCTCTTTTGTGGTGTTGGCTTAGAACACCTCCTTAGCTTATACATGTTGGCCCCATTTGGTTCCATTGGTCATTTGTGAGTGGGAATGCATATAAGAATGATTTATACAATTGATTTTACACATAGATGACTATTTTTCTTATCAAGAGAAGAAAGGAATTGCTTACATGATTAATCTTCTATGCTTAAGTGATCTTCATTCTTGGAGTTGCTATTTCCTTGTGGATGTTATTAAATTCATTTGTAGGTCTTGAAGGAAGTACAAGCCTTCTCCATCTCTATCCTTGTTGGTTCATGATCTTGAGTTATCTACTCCAACTAGGTTTTCACATCTTGTGGTAATATTTATCCTTTTCATTCATACTTTCATCACATATTTTGGATCTGGCCTCTATCCTCCTAGGGTATGAACTCTTGGATCACTAATCATCATTGTAGTAGAGGTGGAAACACCAACATAGGGTTTGACTAAGGCAAGCCCCTAAACACAATACAACCTTTACCTCCTTTCTTTTGTGCATGTCGCATTCAGAGGATTCATGTTACAAGGAATTACATGAATGAAGAAGATTGACAGGCAAAGACACTCAGACTCTGATTTTCTATAAAACCCTAATCTGGGTCTAAGGCACCAAGTGCCCTAGTGGTTTGGTGCCCTTGAATTTAGATTTAGGTTCTTCTTTGTCTCCTAATCGCTGCTATGCTTTTAGAATCTTTATATTAGTTTCTGACAATTAGTTATTGGCAGATCTTAGTTAATTAGAGTTTCATCATTTTCCCTAGTTTTCTTGATATGATTTGGTTGAATTTGGTTGATTCTCCTCTATACAACAAAAGAACAAAACCCTTGTACCTTGGCTCTCCTCCATGGGTAGTAGCCAAGCTCAGTTTGTGTTCTAATGTTTGATAGAAGAGAGTTTTTACCTAGTTTAATCTCTTAGGCTAAGTCTCTCTTTTCTTCAAAACACATGTAACTTGTAAATTTGAATTAGGTCCTATCCTACTAGGCTAACCTAGTCATGGATGTAATAAAACATCACCTTTATAAAAAGGAGGAGTGCCACTTGGTTTTGGGGATGAATATAGAGATTTTGCTACAAGACTGGAATTTTGTAAGGCATGTAAGGGCAAGTTGTAACACATATGTAGTGTGGGAATTTAGTTTTCAC
Source organism: Cunninghamia lanceolata (assembly GCA_027924645.1). Classification (NCBI taxonomy): domain Eukaryota; kingdom Viridiplantae; phylum Streptophyta; class Pinopsida; order Cupressales; family Cupressaceae; genus Cunninghamia; species Cunninghamia lanceolata. Next base: position 8,073,607 of record BSBN01001332.1, read on the forward strand.
ATGTAATCTACCCACTTTGGTGCCAATTGATAGAAAACATCTGGTCTTCTCTGTGTTCCTACCATTTTATGGCAATGTGTTTGAATTTTCATTTGTATTTGGTATATCTTTGTGAGACAAATGCTTAATTGTTATATCATGATTTGAGATTGATGAATAAAGTTGATTACTGACATGTAATATGGTGTTTTCTTGCTTTCCATTCTGATGTCTCATGTTATTCTTAGACTCTTGCATCTGAGATGTACATGATTATGTGAAATACTGACCATTACAATTTAATTTATTTTGAGTCTCATCAAATTTACTAAGTATAGTGGAATCAAATATAGAGTCTACCTTTTTTTTGTTTTCTTTCTTCAAATCCTTAACCCTCTTTTGCATTTTCTTTGTAGTCAGATTAGTCTAGGATTAGACTTAAGAATTGTGAACTTAAAGATAATACTTGTCTTCTCAGAGACCTTATTTGTTTAATCTAGGTTTATTCTTACTAGCACACGCCCCTTGAACAAACACTCACATAGACCACTTAGTTTCTCCAACATCGTTGTGACCTAGCCAGCAAGGACCTTGGAGGCAACTAATCATTTGGTTAGTTACCTTTTCAAGAGAAGTAGAGTGATCATCATTCTACTTGAAGTTAATGTGCAAAAATATCCATCAACAAGAACATTCCACAGAAGCAAGACGATCAAAATCCTTTCGAATGTCCATTAAAGGTGTAATAGTCAATGAAATAATGAATATCATTAACAATGGAGGAACACTAGCCAACAAATCAAAAAGGAACTCATTGGCTACATGGGATAGTGACTTGAGTAGGGTATTAACCACCAACCTATAATCCTCTATAATGCCAATAGACATAATAGTACTTGATCAATAGATTGGGGAGGAAGAGTGACCTCCATTAAAGAAAGAATATTTATAGGACTAGGATTTATCCCAAGTTTTGGCTAGTAGTGGAGTGGGGTTGGATAGTTTTCAAATTTTAATTTAATTGTTGGTGGGCAGGTAAAACATTGTTAAGAAAAGAAGGATTTAATTTGGGAAAGATTTGATGATGTGTATTGGTATGTGGGGCAAAAGCATACCAATGTGGTATTGAAGATGATGCTAAAATTTGGTAGGTTAAGGGTGTAGGATTAGGTGGGAATTAGGAAGTTGTAGAATAAGAGGGTGTAGAGTTGACAAAACTAGAAACACTTCAATTCATTTGAATTTCTTATCAATGTATTTTCTTGAGGGTCTGGAGATGGGTCATTGAAAGAAAGTGGAATGAGGGTAGATTAGGTAGCAGAGCAATTGTGACACTTATGAGATAGAGAGGGTTAGTTCTACCTAGGACTAGTTTCTAAAGTGGAGGGGGTGGTTCCTACACATTTTTCTTTCTTTTATCTTGTAGTGATGTAGGAGGAATAGAATTGTTTAAGGGAGGTGGAAGAGTAGACGATGGTATAGATGATGTATAAGATGGAGGTATACTTGATAGATTGGGAGCATCAACAAGGAAAATCAGTCTATTAAAGACATCCTTATGGAATATGCAAAAATAGAAGATAATCATATTATTGAGAGGGGCTATAAGGACATGGCCATAAATGATCTAGAGAGAAGCGATCCCAAGGAGAAATAGCTTGGTAGTTTATATGGGGGATGGTGAGAAAAATTCCATTAAGAGGGAATTTTAGGCATTGGTGAATAATGAAAGGAATAAAATGCATTGTCTAAAGCCAAGGATGCTCCAAGAGAAGGTGATAACATTCATATATGGGGATGACACAACATAGAATGTCTAGGAGTTGTTGGTGTGAATAGGGTATATTACCTAACTAGTTCTACCATAGCTCCTATTGACACTTTCCAAGTTAAGTTTACTTAGGGAATTTAATATTTGTGTCTTATGTCATAGGATTAAGACACTTGTCATGATCACAAGTTTTCCTAGGGCTCAACCTTACCTATATAATCAAGGTTTCTCATTGTACATAATCATCTTGTGTATCTTGTATCTTTTATGCATCATTATCTCTTTTTAGAAATATAGCACTTGTGTTGATTCTCTTATTATGGAAGGTTGTTTTGGTTGTAGGTTGGGCATCCCTTGAGTCTATTTTGTGACTCTTACATGGTATTGGAGCTTTAGAACTATAATTCCCTTCCTTTGTTTAGAGATATTTCACCCAAAAATTTTGTACGGTGCATCCGAGTGCAAAATGGACCTCAAGATTGAGTTTCAAAGGCATGATAGATGAATTTTGACATAAAATATTTCAAATTTTAGAGTCTAATTTTTTTGTCATTTTCAAGGGTTTGAAAAAAATCATTGATGAAAATCCATACAATTCATGTGGTTCTGTATAGTATGGATATGATAGGTCATACAAGTTGTAGGCATCAACACATATTTATTGATAGAAAAATTGACATATTTTGAGGAATATTCTCTTGTGTGGCACGATTTGATTCATTGTTGGGTATGGTTTATTGTGTCAACATATATGTTGTAGGTATGACAGGCCAAAGGGTGACATTATTTATTTTTTCCTACATAGTCGAGGCTTTTGTTTGATAGATTTTGTAGACACCTAGATTTGACCTTATCGTTCATCATAGTCATCTCCTGTCATCTTATCCCTTCCCTTTAGCCAATTAAATAAATAAATAAATTACATTTTTTTATTTAATTAATTTTTATCCATTTTCCCCTAGCTTTTCTAATAATTAATTAAATTATTAGTTCTCACCTTCTCCCATAATTATTTAAATAATTTTATTGTTTAATTAATTATATTTTCCCACTTATCCTCATCTTGGCACAAAAATCTAAAAATCCTAAGCTGACCTTATGAGGATAGGTCTCATCCTTCCCTTAAGTTGTCTCACTTAATCTTGTCCATCCATCACCTTTTAATCTTGTCCATCCATCCTTGAACCATGTCTTGACCCATGTCTCATTTGATCTTAGCCATCGATGCCTAATTTAATTTTGACCATTCATCCATTTGTTTTAGATCATATAAGTTAGAGCATCCTTAAGTCATTTTCAACTAGAGATAATTTTCATGACTAGATCTACCTACAAATAGAGCTTTCTACCTAGAGTACACCATGATCAAGGGGCCATTATCTACACATTTTGAGAGTAATGTTTTGCTGCTAGTGTGAACAATCAACATTTATACATCAAATATATTATCAAGCATCATTGGAGCACATCCATCATTCATCCTAGTGCATAAAGGGCTACTATGAAAACATTATTTCATTGTTTTCCTTTGATTTTGATAGTTTTTCTCTCATTTTGAGGTGATTTAGATGTGAAATAGGAGCTTTCATTGTGATTGATTTCTATTTATTATTTCACATTTCTGCATCATACATTTTGGCACACCTAGTGGGACCCACGTCCCTTGATTAACCTTAGTTTTGCAAGTTTTTTCTAGCCTATTATTGTAGATCTGGACGTGAGTTTTTGCAGGAAGTGCCATATGCCAAAATTGACCTCACTGTTGCATTCAGAAGGCCTAAAAACCCTAAGAACCATATAAAATTTGATATATTTTGGAGGTCAAAATTTTTTGAATTTTTTTTACTTTTAGATTCATACCATATGGATTTATACCATATGGATCTGTACAATATGGACCCTGTCATACACTGATCTATCTCTATGATTGCAGGCTTCTTTAAATTCAAAATATGCAATAAATTTTTTCAAGTCATTCTAAAGTTATATAGTTTTGCATCCACAAATATTTTCAAATATTTCTAAAGTTATTTATATTTGCATCAACAATATTTAAAAACATTAGATTAAAAGAAAGATAATAATTTCATCATCACCTTTTTAAAGACTTAGAGTATATTTTAAAGGCACTTTAAAACATTAGGATTCGAAAAAAATAAATAAACTTTAAGATTGGTTGTATATAGTTTAAGGAATGTTATAGTTTAATGTTTTGGTGGCTAACCTTAGTGCTCAAGTCTCTAACGAGTTGTGGTCTTTCCTTAACCAGGTGGTTATTTTGACCCTGACTGACCATGTTTAAAACATAACCATGTGTTCACATTGAAGTTTAATGTTAGTTTTTAACATGTATTGTTAGCACTCTTTGTTAACCATTAAGTTTTCTCTTAGGCGCTGACAATTATATGTGAACAAAATGCATTGTAACCACCAGTAGTTACTGAAATTGCCAGCTTTAACTAGCCCATGTGACCACATAGACACTGATAGCTAGTGGTCAAGTTAACCACTAGGGAGTACCCTCTTTCCTTCTACTTAGAAAAATAGGCATTTTTTTTCTTTTTCTGATAAAATGGTCAAATCGTATTAGAGTTTTACAAATTTATAGTCATTGGAAAGATAATTCAGTGTACTTCACATTGGTACAAGTATTCTCATAAAATACAACATGGATTTCTAGGAGCACTTGTCTAAAGTTGACTTTTGTTTGAAATATTCAATTTAACATAACTTTTGTGTTTTAAATCAAAATTTAGTGATTCTTTTTAAATTGCATAGAAAGTCATAAAAATTTATTGGTAAAATTTAATTAGCTATACATAGTCACATATTTTTTGAGTTTTATTAGATCTATCATTTTGGACAAGTACTTTTTTGTGACATCACATTTGGATTTAGGCATAAAAAGAACTTGTGTTTGTTTTTTTTGGTGAGCTTTGTTTTTGTTGGAGGTGTGTGTATGCTCTTCCCTCACATTGCAAAATGATCTTGGGAATAAAAAATGTCCTTTGAGTACCTTCATATTCACATCATACATTTCAATTTCTAATGGTTAATTAACATTACTTGTGTGGGTTAAGTCGTTGTGTATGCTCTCTCCTCTCACCACAAGGTTATCTTGGAGACTAAAAACACCATTTGATTCACTATTGTCACCCTTTCTTGAGAGGCCTACCTTGGAGACACACCCACTCCAAGGGGGGATGACCTCAACTTTAGTGTTCTAATGGAGTATAAAGAGCGAGGAGTGAATCGGAAGACACACCTCTTGGAAGTTAGATTTTAATCATTTAGGCTAAGCCCCCAATAACTTTATACCTTGGGGAAGTGAAGGTGAAGGGTGGGCTACCCTCTTCTCCTAGCTTCTTGGCATTGTTTCACTTTTATTTCATGGATTTGGGCCTCATGTACCTCGTGCATATCAAGGACTCCCTTAGAGACTTGTGTATCTTAGTTTAAGACCTCTTGGCCACAGTCAATTGATTAATATTAGTCTTTTTCAAGTGTCTTGCATGTCTTCATATATTGCAACAATCCATTTTATCAATTTTGAAAGTCAAGTTTGCCATTGTGTCTTCTTGTGTATTTGAAAAAATTCTTGCCAAAGCATCAAAACATAAACATAATTTTCACTAGAATTTCCATCATAACCACATTGATCCAAATCCATACCAAAATCAAGTTGGTCAAGTCAAAACCTAGATATTTCATCCTTATCTGTATGTAGTCTTTGTCAATGTTGGATACACTTTCTTAGGACTTTATCTACCCCTAAGATTAATGGAATCCCCCATCATCATCCTAATCATTGTTTGCAATCAAAAAAGATCTAGATCTTTACTTGATCCAAAATTTGGTTTTGTCCTCACCATCTCCTTCATCATTTGTAAACCATCCACATTTCATCTCAAACATTGATAAAAAAGTTGAACAATCAAAATTTGCAAGATTCAAACACAACTTCACTTCACTATTTCATGCCCCTATATCTAGATCTCAAATGAAGAAGACCATGGATTGTCATGTGATTATTGAAGACATTGCACATAATGATAACATAATTGAACCCAAGGAACAAGAGGAATATTCACCAAGATACATAGAGTCCATTAATAACATACCAAACAAGGTTTTTGTTGTAGAACACCCCCTTGATCAATAGGATGACATTGACATTGTTCGAATTGAAAAACATAGAAAACTTAAAAAGAACTCCAACTCATTACCTCTACCACCCAATGATCCTAAGTCAACTCATGCTTATCAATTAGGTCAATCTGTACATCATTTTCCACAAGGATAGTCAAGCCACCACACATTCCTAAATATTCCACTTCATCACAAAACACACCCTATCATGATGTGATGTCATCATTACCCATCAAACTAATCCATCTACATCTCAAATTCACCCAAAAATTGTCTTTATAGAAATTTCACCTCAACCCGCTATATCCCCATTTATATCTCATGTCAATTCATTATCCACACCCCTCATGACCTCATACCACTCTACCATACCTTTATATATCACACCCTAAAGTACATATCAACCTATCATGTCCAATCCTATGACATCACAACCCATCCATCACATTGTCACACAACACATGTCATCTTCCACACCCCTTGTGGCTTCTCTTACACATACGATTTATCAATTACAAGATGAAGTAAAGAATTTACATACAAAGGTAGAAATTGGATTCCAATGAAAAAAATACAAATTTGAAGAGTTTTGTTGCCATCCTCTTGATCAATCCATCATAATGACTCCTCTTCCTCCTAACTTTGAAATTCCTAAATTTGACAAGTATAAAGGAAAAGGAGATCCTAGAGACCATGTCAATTAGTTTTACATGGCTTTTCAAGAAGTTGCCTATAGTGACATTTATCTCATGAAACTCTTTCTATTAAGTTTGTCACATCAAGCCTTAGAATGGTTTCAACATCTCACTCCCAGTGACATTAAAACATTTCCAAAACTAGCTAAAACATTTGTCATACATTTCCCCTATAATGTTGAACATGAGGCTACAATGATAGATCTTTGTAATTCTAAGAAAAATAATCAAGAAAGCTTCACCACTTACCAATAATGGTGGAGAAGGCTTGCAAGTAGAATTCCATGGCCAATCCCTAAAAAATAACTGGTTAATTGTTGCAAGTATGTGCCTAACCAGTGTTGTCATTGATGTCAACATATCAGTGTTATCATTGGTGTCAACTGTGCTCTTGTTTTGATGCTTTCTTGTAATGAGTTAGATGATTTGTATTGTCTATGTAAGTATTAGAAGATCCAGATATTGACGATATTGATAAAATTTTCTTCTCCAGTGGAAATAATGTGTTGTAGAATATCTTTGTCTATAGAAGAATAGTGCAATAGATTGCTTCGTATTTCCTGTAGAATGAATATCTTTGTCTACGGATTGGAAGTTATTTAGATGCATGTCTGAAGATGCTATGTTTCAAGTTTGAGCCTCCAATATGAAGATTTGAGTGATTTAAATTCACCAAAGTGAAAACTAATTTTTCTAAGTACTCACTGGTGACAGGGAGAATGTATTTTGCTCCGCATTCCTCTGCATTGAAGTATTATGATATGCAATTCATGAGTTAAGTCTGAAATGATGTTAAGTGCCTTCAACTCCAATGGCTCATGATTTGGTGGTCCATAAGCTATTATTTCTTTATGACAGTAGTTGACAGTGTTGTTCTTGTGCTCTAGTGTGAAGAATCTTCTTGATAGAATGGTTAGAGATCATGTGGTTGTTCTTGGTGATTACAATGAGCTTGTGGATGTCTCCAAATCATGTTCCTACCTTTGGATTGGTCTGCAAAGAGAAATTGGGATCGTGGATGAAGACTGTTCTTAGAAGACTTAGTGTTGACACCACTTTTGGTTGACTTGGTTGATTTCACTATTTTTAGAGATGCATCAAAGATTGTAGAAGTGTGTAGTGGCATGGAAGATTGTGTTTAAGTCCTAGCTAAGGAGTGGCATGATTAGCATACATCTTTACATCTTTTCCTTAGCTAATCTTGTTTAGGTCCAGACCTATTTCTATGTATGTTTGTAATGCTAATTTTGGAGATTATTCCAATGGTTGATGAATGTAATGCCAACCTTGATGTACATTCCAAGGTTGATGAATAGTATAGAAGCATGTAAAGCAGTTGCAAAAAAATTATGTAAGTGGAAAAATGAAAAGATAAGTGTAAAAGTGTAAAAGAGCAGAGCAGAGGAGATATACTGTGCTTCAAAGGAACTGAACCTAGGCATGGAGTAGATGCTATCAAATCAGTTCACTAATCTTTGTAGTGAGCCAACCCTTGGCAATGAGCCAATTTTAGTAGTGAGCCCAAACATTTGCAGTGATCATATTAGGCAGTGAGCCCTAAGGTAGTGAGCCTCTATTTTTCAATATTGTTATAACTTATATATTTCTGTAGGCTAACACCCACCATGGTTTTTCCCTTTTAGGGCTTTCCATGTAAAAATCTTGGTGTCTCACGTGTTGATGATATTATTATGTTGAGTTACTTATTTCATGCTTTCATGATCAAATCTAAATAATAGTGAACAAGTGTTTGATTTGTTAATGTTATTAAGAGGTCAAAGTTTTGAAGACAATTGATTCACCCCCCCTCTCCCCCTCTCAGTTATCTAGTGTATTTCAATAATTGGTATCAGAGCAAGGTTCCTCAGAGGTAAGCTTAACAGCTTGAGGTAGATCCAAAATGTCTTACAAGAAGGAGGCTCTACAGTTGGATGGAATGAATTATGCAACTTGAAAGATACGCATGAAACACCATCTTCTTTGTATTGGTTATAGAATATGGAAAGTGACATAGACTAAATATACCATGCCTCCAAATGGTCTGACAAATGAAGATGAAATCAAAGAATATGAGTTAAATATAAAAGCTAGAGATGCTCTGTTAAGTGCATTGATTGAATCTGACTTGATAAAAGTTATGGATTATGAAACTGCTCAAGAAGTCTAGGAAAAGTTGGAAAATCTATATGAAGGGGATATATCTTTAAAAGTGCCAAATTGTAGGGACTAAAAGCTAAATATGAAGGTTTAAAGATAGGTGAAGATGAAAACATAACATCCTACATGTAAAAGATTGATGAACATGTAACTAGAATCAAATCTATGGGAGGAACTATTGAGGAGAAGGAAGTTGTGATGGAAATTCTTAGGTCATTACCTAAATCCTATAGTCACAAGGTAGTTGCAATTGAAGAAGTAATAACTATGAAAGAGGTTGACAATGATTAGTTGACAGGAAAGATTAGAACCTTTGAGATGAGAGAACTTGGTAATTCCCTGCCGAAGATTGATACTGCTTTCAAAGTCAGTACTTCAGAGAAGATATCCAAATCTAAAAAGTACAAGGTTGAACCTGATGAAGAGTTTGATGAAATTGAAGAAAACTTTGTAACAGACTACAAAGAGGTTTTGGTAAGTTCAAAGGCAAATTAGCTTTCAAATTCTTTACATGTGGTAAGGTTGGTCATTATGCTTCTAGATTTCCTGAAAGAATTGAAAGGAATAGGAAAATATTTGAGAATAGACCTAGGGTTCCAAAGAAATGTTGGAAAGAGACACTACTAGGTATTTCAGATGTTGTCATTAATGGCAACTAAATCTATCTTACACATCTGTGTTATATCAGTGGATCATACCAGAAGTCCAGATAGACAAGAATAGAGCATATGACAGGGTTCAAAATCTTAGTCCGCATTTCTCTATAGGTAATCATATTGTGTTACAGATCTGAGTGAATGTTAAGGGATGTAAAGGCTACCTAAATCTAAGATTTTAGCCTCTAGTGATGGAGGGATTGTAAGTTACAAGTATTTGAGTATTAGGTTTTGGTTAGATAGTTCAATCTGGTGAAGAATAGGAAGACTAAGTGTTTGATCCTTGTGCGGATGAAGAGAAGTGGTTGGTCAAGTAATTTATGAGATCCAGTGGTATTGGTTAACATGTGAGGTGACTTGGATACATAAGTTTTGGTCCACATTGATGTTTGTACATGGATTCAGTTGACAAAACAGTGTTCTTGAAATAGTTTCCAAGTTTTCTTAGGGCTAACTATAGTTGATGTAATTTCATGTAGTGGATATATATGATTGATGGATTCAAGCATTATATGACATGGGTGTGTAAATATGATGGGATAGGTGTAAAGTATAGCAATATCAAGTGCTAATCAAAGAGATCTGAACTCTAGATTGTTGCAGAGCAATGAAGTAGGGCAGAGAGATGAAGTGTGTGAAGTCAGTGTATTGAGCTTAAATGGAACTGTAATCTTGCATAGCTAAATGCTATTCTTCAATTCAAACATATTAGTGAACTCTTGTAATTGATTTTCTAGGTAGTGTGCCCAAAGGCATGTGCCTTTCCTTTTGTAATACTTTTAATAGAGTATAAATTCTTGTGGGTTAACCCCCATTGTGGTTTTTCCCTTAACCAGGTTTCCACATAAAAATCTTGGTGTTCATGTGTGATGATCTTGTTGTTTTTTATTTTTGTGTTCATGCTTCTTTCTTTTGGATGTATGTGGTAAATTAATAAAGGAACATAATATTAAGTTTTGCATAGCATTGATTCACCCCTCCTCTCAGTGTTCCTTAATTTCAACAATTGGTATCAGAGTAAGGTTCCTTGGAAGAAGTTTAACATCTTGAGGAAGATCTAGGAAGGTGTTTCAATGGGTTCATCCAGGTACTCTCATGGCATCTATGAACAACTTCAAGTTTCTTTAGAATATCTTGATCAATCTAGGGTAGAAGTCAAAGAACTGAAAGAGAACCTTAAAGATGCTGAGGATTTCATTCAGACTTTAAAAGGACAACTGAGAAAATCCAATGAAAAGAGGAGGGAGCTACTTCAGCAATTAGAAAATCAAAATGAACACAATGGCATGAATGAGGCTCTGGAGGAAAAGTCAAAGGAATGTGAGAAGCTGACAAAAGAAGTTGTCCTAAAACATGAAATGGAATTTGGGGTGATGAGACTAACCAAAGAAATTAAGGAAAGGAAGACAACTGAAGAAAACCTAAATCAGTGTCTAAAAGAAAAAATAGAAGAGTGTTGCATATTGGACAAAATAATTGGCCACCTAGAGTCTGATCTACAAAAAATTGGGGATAATGAGGAAGAACTTGAAAGGCAAATTGTCATTCTCAAACATGACCTAGAAGCTACAAATGAGTACAAAGAAAAGTTCAAGATAAGCTCAGCCAAACTTGAGGTGCTGCTTGAGAGTCAGAAGAAGGTAGATGATAAACATGGTCTGGGATATGAGAAAGGTGAAATCTCTAGATCTACTCAAAGAAATCCTTAAGCAAGAAAACAAAGAAGGAATCCTAGAAGGCCTTTGGTAAGACAACCTAATGCTCAAACGTATCCATCTTTCAATGGAAATTGTTTCAATTACAATAAATTTTGCCATAGAGCTACTCACTATAGAAGTAGAGTGAATCAAAGTGGTCCATCTTTCTCTGGTCAATGCCTCAATTGTAAAAGGTATGGTCATAGATCCAATGAATGTAGAAGTATGATGATGAACTACTCTAACAATAGAAGAAATGTCAATTCTTTCAATGATAACTATTTTGCATGCAATATATTTGGACACATGGCTAGTCAGTGTAGATCAAGAGGGAATCAAGTTAGTGAGCAAAGAAATGTTGTGTCCTTTAACTACAATAAATCTGGTCATATTGTAATATTTTGCAAAAGAAAGAATGATGGTAGAAAAGGTCTAGTAAACAGAAACCAAAACATGCAGAGAAAAGATAAATTCAAGGGTAAAGTAGATGTGAATGAGATCTAGAATGAAATGAATAAAACATGGGTAAAGAAAGGTGAAATGAATGATGGTGATGGGTCCGCACTGGAATCTGGTGCTAATAATTCCTCCATGAATTGAAGCAGGAGCTCTAGCTTAAGGGGGGTTGTATTAAAAAGTTAATTCCCCCTACCAGTAAGTGGGTGCCTAAATCTGGCATGATTAATGAAGTTATAGAAGCCTATTACAGATCTATTGAAGCAAATTTTGGAAGAAAAAAAGCTAATGCGATTGATTGCAAAGCAATTGAAGATTGATTATATTTAGAAACAATGTAACTAGATTAATTAGGGAAAAGCATTTATTAAAATGGAGAATTAGGTTTTGCAGAGCATAAAAGGTCATTCACTTAACATTTGAATCACTTTGCATTTGAAGAGAACAAGGAGAAGAGTGTCTAAGCTAAAACTTCAAAGATTTGGAGTGTGAAAAGTGAATTCGATAGCTAACCCTAATCCTGTAGAGAAAAAGGTATTCTTTTGTGAACCTTTGAATTTGTGATCTTTTTCAAATGGCTACACCTTTGGTTGTGAATATCACTGAGTGACCTAGGCCAAAGTTTAAGAAGCACCCTTTCAAGTCCACTGAAGTTGATTTGATGGGAGCATTTTCTGGTGTTCCATATACAGTTCTTCACATAGAGGATATTAGGGCTTACATTCATGCACCTCTAGAGGAGCATAGTGACTCAATGTTTGTTGATCTATTCAAGAATCACTTAAAAGATGATAACTTTGAGCTCAAACTAGAGTACAAAGTCTTGAAAGATAAGAAATTTATACAATTTATTGAGTTTCCAAATTTCACAGAGGATGAATGGGTCTGTTATGTCTTGAGCTGTATCCATGATGAATTTATATGGCTGAATCATCCATTTAAGATCACAAACGATGTAATAAGGGCAATTACAAGGTTAAACTCAACTAGTACTCTGCCTTAGTTGAAGGTTGTGAAAAATCATGAAGTCACAGAGGCAACCAGATCAAAATTTGATAAGAGAGCTATGACTATAAATGATATAGAGGATCATGGGGTCAGATTTGCATCACTGGTGATAGGGTACATGATATATTTCTCTAGCAGAGAAAATTTAGTGTCTGGAACAACCATTTATACTGCATATCAAATGGTAAAAGAAGATGCAGACTATGATCTCTGTTAGCTGTTACTGAACCAGCTTATGGAGAATCTAAGCAAGATAGAGAAGGAAAAGAAGTACTCATTCAAATTTGGTACACTAATTATGTGTCTTTTCTTTTATTTCTTGAGTGAGTTCCCTAGAAAGAAGAATGTATATTGGTCTAATGATAAACCAATAGCAATTCAAACTAGAAATTATTTCAATGGTTTGGGTAAATATGAGGCACATACATCTGCACTTTGGGGATTCTTAAAAAATTTCCAAAGTATGATGCAGGGTAGGGATAGAATACCTAGGGCCGTGGTTGAGAAATACAAGGACACCATTTATTTTATGGTTACTGTGGATCATGCCCATGGGGTATGAAGTGGATGGACATGTATTGGAACTATATGCACAACATTTGTTGAGCCAACCTAGGGATCCAACTGATGAAAGATTTGGAACATATGAAGAGATTTCACTAAAGTTGTATCTTGAATTCAAGGATACTAAAATCAAAAGGATTGTGAGGAAAGAAGTTGAGTAGTTGGCTGAGAATTTAGGCCTTACCAAGGAATCTGTGAGGCAATACAGGGAAAGGACAGTGAAAGCTGAGAAGGAGAAGCATGATAGGGAACATGGAAGTGTTTCAAAAGAAACCCCTTCTAAGTCAAGGACTACTAGGAGTTCTGGTTCAACCTCTGGTGCATCACCTTCTCCTATTATAGAAAAATTCAAAGAAAAAGCTATCGGTAAAAAAGGAAAAAGGACAAAAGTAATGGGCAAAAGATCATATGTTAGTATGGAGAAGGAGGATGAAGAAGAAACTGATTCAGATGATGAAGTTAAAGAGTTGAAGGCCTCAGGCACCAAAGCTACTAGAGTGTCTAAGGAGAAGTCCTCCAGAAGAAAAAAGTCAAGTAAAAGGCATAAGTTAGAGGCTTATGTTGAGAAACCTACTCTTTTTGTGGAAGACATCATTAAGTCAATCACTGTAGATGGGAACTTAAAGCCAATGACTGAATTTTATTATCATTATAGTAATGTTGAAAAGAGAGTTTTGGAGGAAGCAACAGTCAAATACTTGAATATCTATAGTAAGACTTTATTTGAAATAACTTCTAAAATTCTAGAAATCCTTGCAAAAATTCTATAAATAAGAAAAGAGAATGCAAAAGCTAAAGATTTTGAGCTCCAGGAGCATGTGCTAATAAGATTGTGTCCTCAAATTACTCTAGATCAAAAGAACTTGATATTCAAAGAAGTGAAAGAGGACTTTAGGAGTAAGATCAGAATGAATATGCTCATGTTGGGAGAGATTTATAAGATAGTTGAAGATACTCAGGATATTCTTCTAAATGCATTGAAAAGGCATAATCTTCCCACTATTGAAGAAGAAACTGATGATGAATTGATTCATCCATTCTGGATGTTGAGGAATTTGATGAAAATGATAATAATGGTGCTGCTGAGGATACACAAAATCCTCTAGAAGAGAATGCAAAAGATATTTCTAATATAGATAAAAGCAAGGATGCCTCTAATGATGATGCAAAGAAGGCAGAAGTAGAGAAAAAGAATGAAAATGTTGAGAAAGAAAATGTGGTTGACTCCAAAAAGGGAGAAGATGGAGGCCCTGAAGAGCATAAATTTGAAACATCATTTTGGGCAAGAGACACTACAGAAGCAGTGAAAGAAATTTTGGAGAGAGATAAACAAGTTGTAGAAGATCAGGATGTAATACAAGGACCAATCAAATTTGATACTTTGTCACCGGTACAGAAGATGAAGTTGGCCTCTATTGCACAAGCTAAGGCTAGAGAGGAAATCTTGAAATCCCATATTGAAGATAGTGAGTTGCTTGGACTTGCATCTAGGATTTAGGAGAAATCATGCCTACATTTCAAAAGGACTCATTAGAATCCCCCTCCGGTCACTTTAAGAGTCTAATAAACTCTGTAAGTACTTATTTTGAAACTTTTGAGAAGTCAACAGAAGTTAAAGTCAGAAATGACTATAATGAGAAGAGATTTGCTGAAATAAGGAAAATAATTAGCTATGATAGACTAGTTCTTGACACCAGTGTAAAGAGTATTCAAAATGCACTCTTTGAAGGTGTAGAGATTTATAAGTTTTTCCTAAATAGGTCTAAAGTTGCTGAAGATATTGAGAAGAAGATTAAGGACTTAGAGCTTAAATTGTCTAACATCTCTCAGTCCTATAGTCCTTTAACTGAGTCTGTAACTACTAAAGAATGTCAAGTAGTGGGTTTGTGAAATGAATTGAGTGACTTGGAGAAGGAAAAGGTTAAAGTTTTGGGCAGATTGGATGAGCTTTGAGGACTAATTTCTTTTAAGTTAGAAACTATGTATGATCTATTGGCAAATCCCAAGCTGTTGCTGCTACTTGTGATCCTACTGACCTTCAAAAGGTAGAATCATAGGCATTTTTGTTTAGTGGGCATATATCCATCTTGGGCAACATAAAGAAGAACTGGGACAATGAAGTGGCATGGTTGAAATTTTTTTTTGGTGATATCTTTTTGCCGATAAACAAGGCTTAAGGACTATGTGTTCATATGCAAAAGCATGTACTTAGAGTTTTGACCCATGTAAATAAAATTTTTGCATGAATTTTGATATGCAGATCCTAGTCTTTGCCATTGATGTCAAAGGGGGAGAGAAAAAGCAGTGAAAAATGAGGAATTCATCTAAGGGGGAGCATTAGAAATCACAAGTGTACATAGCAAGGGGGAGCTGTTCTAACACTTAGTCATTTTTTACTAAGTGTTGCCATCAATGCCAAAAGGGGAGATTGTTGGCAAGAGACACTACTAGGCATGTCATATGTTGTCATTAATGGCAACTAAATCTATCTTACACATATACATTGTATTAGTGGATCATACCAGAAGTCAGATTGTAGATTTGTCTAAGTCCAGATAGACAGGAACATAGCATATGATAGGGTTTAACATCTTAGTCTGCATTTCTCCATAGGTAATCTTATTGTGTTGCAGATTTGAGTGAATGTTAAGGGATGTTAGGGATACCTAAATCTAAGATTTTAGCCTCTGGTGATGAAGGGATTGTAAGTTACAAGCATCTGAGTATCAAGTTTTGGTTAGACAGTTCAGTTTAGTGAAGAACACGTCGACTAAGTGTTTGATCCTTGTGCGGATGAAGATAAGTGTTTGATCGAGTAATTTATGAGATCCAGTGGTATTGGCTGACATGTGATGTGACTTGGATACATAATTTTTGGTCTGCATTGATGTTTGTGCATGGATTTAGCTGATAGAACAATGTTCTTGAAATAGTTTCCAAGTTTTCTTAAGGCCGATTGCAGTTGATGTAATTTCATGTAGTGGATATATATGATCGATGGATTCTAGCATTTTATGACATGGGTGTGTGAATATGATGGAATAGGTGAGAATTATAGCAATATCAAGTGAGAATCAAAGAGATCTAATCTCCAAATCATGGTAGAGTAGTGAAGCAGAGTAGAGAGAGATGAAGTGTGTGAAGTTAGTGTATTGAGCTTAACGGGAACTGTAATCTTGCATAGCTAGATGTTATTCTTTAGTTTAAACATTTTAGTGAACTCTTGTAATTGATTTTATAGGTAGTGAGCCTCCTTTGAGCAATGAGCTTTGGACAGTGTGCTCGAAGGCTTGTGCCTCCCCTTTTGTAATACTTTTAATAGAGTATAAATTCTTATGGGTTAACCCCACTGTGGTTTTTCCCTTAACTAGGTTTCCACGTAAAAATCCCAGTGTTCATGTGTGATGATCTTGTTGTTTCTATTTTTATGTTCATGCTTCTTTCTTTTGGATGTATGTGGTAAATTAATAAAGGAACATAATATTATGTTTTGCAAAACACTGATTCACCCTGCCCTCTTAGTGTTCCTTAATTTCTACAAGAAATGCTATTATGTTAGAGATCTTGATGATGAAGGTGTAACAGATGATGAATCTTATGATGCTAGTACTAGTGCAAATGAATGCCTATTTATTTCTATTAAAGAAGAACTTTTATCTACTAATTCTACTAGCTGTGTAAAGGAGGAAAAGCCAGTAGAGGAAAGTGCTTTGGCTATTCAGGTGGAGAAAGGTAAGGATGAATGGATTAATGATAGTGGATGTTCACATCACATGACTGGTGACAAAAGTAATTTTGTGAGTTTGGAAAAGTGTGATAGAGGACTGGTTAGGTTTAGAGATAATGCAGCTAGTAAGATTTGTGGGAAAGGATCTATTTCTTTTGATGGAAGGCACAACACTGATAGTGTATTATATGTGAATGGTCTAAAGCATAATCTTTTGAGTGTTGGTCAGATGTGTGACAAGGGATATCATCTAAAATTCAAAGATAATGGGTCCAAAATCATGGAAAGCTTTGAAACTGTGATTGCTACCGGTAAGAAGAGTAGAGGTAACACTTACCAGTTAAGTGGAACTAAAGATTATTATTTATTGGCCCAAGCAAATGAGAGTTGATTGTGGCATAGAAGGATGTGTCATATAAACTTTGATAATTTGGTGAAGATAAGTTCAGGTTAGGCTATGAGAGATTTACCAAAGCTTGTGAAACCCAAAAATACCATTTGTAAGGAATGTCAATTGGGGAAGCAGACAAGAACAAGTTTCAAGAGAAAAGAACAAATTTTTGCTAGTTTACTAGATCTAGTGCATACAGATCTCTGTGGTCCTACAAGGGTGAGAAGTCTACAAGATGATAGGTATTTCATGTTGCTTATTGATGATTATTCTAGAATGACTTGGGTTACTTTTCTAAGAGATAAATTAAAAGCCCTAGAGAAATTCAAATCTTTCAAGGCAATGGTGGAGAATGAAATAGAACTAAAAATTAAGTGCTTAAGGTTTGATAGAGAAGGTGATTTCACATCAAATGAATTCACCATTTTTTGTGAAGAATAAGGGATAAAGAGATAATTGTCTGCACCTAGGACTCCTCAGTGGAATGGAGTTGTGGAAAGAAAGAATAGGATAGTTCAAGAGGTTGCTAGGACAATGATGAAGGAAGGAGATCTACCAAAAGTTTTCTCGAAAGAAGCTATACATATTGTTGTCTACATTCAAAACTAAGTTCAAGTGAAAGGTAATGATACTAAAACTCCTTATGAATTGTGGTACAGAAGAATTCCAAAAGTAAAATACTTCAAAGTTTTTGGAAGCAAATGCTATATTAGAAGAGATGAAGATCTAGGGAAATTTGATGTAAGGTGTGATGAAGAAATTTTCCTTGGTTACTCTACCAAGAGTAAGGCCTACCAGTGCTACAACAAAAGGCTGAAAATGATTGTTGAAAGTGCAAATATGAAGCCAGATAAAGACAAAGGTAGAATCTCATATATGAGTGGCTATGAATTAGATGAGCCTGCTGCTATAATAAGTGAAGAAAAAATTGATTAGGAAGACAGTCAAGATAAAAAAGAAAAGACTCTGGAAAGCACTACCAAGACTCCCAGGTATGTAAGAATTAATCATTCTAAAGATCAGATTATAGGAGACAAAAGAAAATGGGTATTGACAAGGAAAAGAGCTGCAAAAGAGTAGGTGAATTACTATTTGCTTTCAAAAATTAACCCTAAAACTATGAATGAAGCCTACAATGATGAAAATTGGGTAAAAACTATGGAAGAGGAGCTAATGCAGATAGAAAATAATCAAACTTGTAAACTAATTCCTAGACCTACTGACAAAAATGTGATTGGCACCAAATGGGTTTTCAAAAACAAGATGAATGAGAATGGTGATGTGGTAAGGAACAAAGAAAGATTGGTATGCAAAGGATACTCTCAGGTTGAAGGAATAGATTTTGAAGAGACCTATTCTCATGTGGCAAGAATTGAAGCAATTAGAATGTTTTTGTCATTTGTAGCATTCAAAAAATTCAAAGTGTATCAGATGGATGTTAAGTTTGCTTTCTTTAATGGTGAGTTGGAAGAATAGGTCTATATTAAACAACTAGAAGGATGCCAAATATCAAAACAAGGTGATATGGTGTGCAGATTAAAGAAAGCCTTGTATGGACTGAAGCAAGCCCCCAGAGCCTAGTATGCAAGGTGAGACAAGTATTTGTTGCAATTAGGATTCAGTAAAGGTACTGCTAATAGTGACTTGAATTTCAAAATCAATGTTAACCAGATCCTGATTGTTATGGTCTTTGTTGATGACATTATCTTTGGAGGAAATAAAGGCATGTGCATAGTCTTCTGATTTCTCCTTTAGAAAGGTACCCACATCATCCGGGAATAGTCATCAATTAGCAGCATGAAGTATCTATCACCTTGAATACTCCTGGTTCTTTCCAGACCACAAAGATTAGTGTGAACTAAGTCTAATAATCCGATAGAGGCAGTTCCTTGCTTTTGAATGAGACTCTACTCAGCTTAACCCATTGACATTCCTTGCACAAGCTATTAGTAGGTTTCACCAATTTTGGAAGATCTCTTATAGCTTGAGTATTGCTTATCTTGATGATATTATCAAAATTTAGATGACACATCCTTCTATCCCATAACCAACTCTGATCAACTTGAACAAATAAGTAGCTTTTACCAGTACCAACCAAGTGGAAGATATTACCTTTAGTTTGAGTATCGGATGCAATCTCTATTCTAGATCTTTCAAAGATTTTGCATTTTCTATCCTTGAATCAGAGATCATAGCCTTTGTCCACCAACTGTCCAACACTAAGAAGATTGTACTTCAAACCTTCAACATACAGTACATTTCCAGTTTTGTTCCTTCCATCAAAAGAAATGGTTCCTCTTGCTTTGATTCTACTAGCAGAATTATCACCAAACTTTACCACTCCTCCTTCATACCTTTCCAAATCTATAAACTTATTTTTGTCACCTATCATATGGTGAGAGCATCCACTGTCAATGACCCAATCATCCTTTTCTTCAATTTGGGTAGCCAGAGCCCTTTCCACAGTCTTAAGATTGACAGATATAGAGGACAATGGATCTTCTTCCTTGATGGCAATGAACACCCATTCATTTCTGGATTTGTTTTCTATCTCTGATTTATCATCTGTTACTCCTTCATTATCATCATCTTCATGTACATAGTAATAGTTCTTTTGAAACCTTGGTTTGTTAGGATTTTGCGTTGAAAATCTTTCCGGACACCTTGAGGCAAAATGACCAATCTTATTGTAGTTAAAACACTTAAAAGGTAATTTTCCTTCATACTTACCAAATCCTCTTGGCAGCCTCTTTGCAATAAGGGCTTCAAGTTGAGCAGTTTCAACTTCTTCTTCTTCCAGATCTTTTCTTTCTTTTTCATACCATGACAATTTCCTTGAAGAATTCTCTCCCGGATCAAACCTTTGTTTACCTTTAGCAGAGGCACTAGCTTTGAATGCAGATTCAGTCTTAGGGGGGTCATCTCCAAACTCTGTCATTTCAAATGCAGCTAATTTCCCAGCCAATTGATCTCTTATGACAGTTGTATGGGCTCTGAATTCTTCAATGGTAGCAGCCTTGATTTTGTAAGAAGCAGGAAGGGATCTGAGAATTTTACCAACAATCTCATTTTCATCCAAGACTCCACCAGCATTTCTAATTCCACAAACCAGCTCATTCTCTCTTGGCATAAAAGTGGTTATATTTTCATCATCTCTCATCTTCAGTTTTTCAAATTTCCCTTTTAGACTCTGTAACCTTGCACATTTAACATACTGGTCTCCTTCATGCAAAAGTTCCAGTTTATTGCAAATCTTAAAGGCAATTGGTAGGTCAATAACATTTGAGAGCTTTGAGTTAGATAATGCGCTTAGAAGAGCCTATTTGGTTTGTAGATTGTTTTTAGCATCTATGATTTCATTTAGGGTTGTTGGACCACCCTGTGGAGGTACATACGCTTTTGTAACCATGGACCAGTATGCCATTCCCATACACTGCAAGTGACATTTCATGTGACCTTTCCAAAGAGCAAAGTTGGTTCCATCAAACTTCAGACTATCCTTCTTATAAGATGACATCCTGGATCTCCTCAAGTGGTTAGGCTCCTTTTAGAGGAACTTGGCTCTGATACCAATTGTTAGACTTAGGGCACACAACTGAGAGGGGGGGTGAATCAGTTGTGCAAAACTTTCTCCAATTTACACACTTAAATCCTCTTAGTGATTAGCAGTATATTAAACATGAAACATAATGCATTCAAATCAAAAGCAGAAACTCATCAACACATAAGACACCAAGATTTTGACGTGGAAAACTTGGTTAAGGGAAAAACCACGGGACGATTAACCTAAAAATGTATTCTCTGTTAGAAGAATAGAAAGAACTAAATGGCACATGCCAATTAAGGCTCACTGCCCAAGCACACTGCTCACAAGAGGCTCACTACCTACAAGAGACACATTATCTACAAAGAAATAAGTATCACATACATGAACTGGAGAATAGCATCTTCACCATGCTTGAATCAGTTCCATTAAGCTCAATACTTCTACTCTACCTTTCGCTCTCCTCTTCGCTACTACACACTCATCTTCACACAAAAAAAGGTGAGTTCAAACTGACTTCGTAAACCTCATTTATACAAGGCATCAACTTAGGAATAATCATCTAAGTTAGAAAACATCTACAAGAACATCCGCAAGACGTGTAATACATCCGATCAGCCAATCTCAGGAAGAACACCATCAACTAGTGGTTATTCTTCAAATGTACACTCTAACTTCAATGCGGACCACCAACATGAACTGGACACAATCTAGGGATTACAACAACCTTTCTCGAATCACTTGAGAACATCCACTCTTCATCTGCTTGCTGGAATTCTCCTCTCCCACATCCGGAGTTTTAAGAACACAGTCTATCATTACT
Organism: Cunninghamia lanceolata; assembly: GCA_027924645.1. Lineage (NCBI taxonomy): Eukaryota > Viridiplantae > Streptophyta > Pinopsida > Cupressales > Cupressaceae > Cunninghamia > Cunninghamia lanceolata. The sequence goes on from BSBN01001332.1 coordinate 8,095,224, forward strand.
GTCACAAAGGAATAGGTTCTTCTAGACCTTCAAACCATGAACCAATCAAGTTGACACTTCACATAGACATCTTCAACATTCCCTCAAATCTGTTGAATGGGATAGTGCATTACTGGATCTCACCGGACCTATCTGTGTCACTCTGTCACCTCTGAACACCTGCCAAAGTCGGTTCTACTTGAGCGGCCATAACTTCTTTAGATCTTCATACGGACCTCTGAAATCTCTACTGGATCACCTACAGACACATATCTACAAACCCTTTGATCCACATCCTCTAATTATCATCCTATCTTGGACTTTTGTCTTATAGTCATCACTATTCTTCACTGTTCCTGATTGAGACTAATTTTCTCAATATCCTCATCTCACGGCTCATCCAAACCTTATCATTAATGCAACAGGAGTATGTTGACATCAATGGCAACACCGGTTAGGCCCATACTTGCAATAGAAACCCCCCCAAAGATGAAGTATCCCACACCCCTAGCAAAGCTCACAAATGAAGGAACTTGCCCTTAGTGAAGGGTTCGGTGAAGATATCATAAACTTGCTCAAAAGTCAAATAGTAGTGAAGGTCGATGACATGGCCATGGATGAGCTCCCTGATGTAGTGCATGTGGACCTCAATGTTTTTTGTCCACTGATGATGGACCAAATTCCATGAGATCTTAATGGCACTCTAGTTGTCACAAAATATGACTGATGGCTATCTGATTTAGATACCAAACTCAGTGAGAAGATTCTCATGCCAAATGGCCTCAGTGGTGGCATTCAAAGCCCCTTCATACATAGCCTCAGTAGAAGATAGAGAAATAAAAGACTACTTCTTTCTCGACCAACAAACAAGACCTAAATCAAGTGAGAAGTTGTAACCTGAAGTAGACTTGTGATCATGAGAATCACCCACCCAATCTGAATCTGTGTAGCCCACCAAGTCAAGCTTAATGTCCACTGTGTAGTGAATCCTAAAATTGTGAGTACCCTAAATGTAGTGAAGGATCTACTTATCTTCTTTCCAGTGTAGCTCATGAGGCTCCTACATGAATTGAGAGACTATGCCTACAACATATGAAATGTTAGGTCTCGTATGAGTCAGATAAATGAGACTCTCGACAAGCTGTCGGTACAAAGTGCCATCAACAAATGGAGAAGAACACTGAGCCTCAAGTTGGAGTTTAGAAAGAAAAGGAGTTGGATCAGGATTATAGTCAGCCATATGAAACATCGAGAGCAAATCTAGAGCATACTTAGACTGTGTGAGTGTGATCCTAGAAGCAGACTGGTAGAACTCAATCTTGAGAAAGTAATGCAACAAGCCCAAGTTAGTCATCAAAAATCTATCATGAAGGGTAGTTTTGATAGCACCAATGGTGGATGAAGAACTCCCTATGATCATCAAGTCATCAACATAGAGAACCAGAAATAGGAGTGTATCATCCTGCTACAGAATGTAGACATGAACCCAACTGTTAGAAGGAAGGAGTCCATCTTGGTATACCAGGCCTGGGGAGCCTATTTGAGGCCATAGAGAGACTTCCAAAGATGACACACAAGTGAAGAGTACTGAACAAACCCCTGGGGCTGCTCCATGTAGATCTCCTCCTGAAGTTCACCATGAAGAAAGGCACTCTTCACACCCATCTAGTGTGCTTCCCAACAATTGGCTACAGCAATGGCAAGAACAAGTCAGATGGAGTTCATTCAGGCAACTAGCACAAAAGTCTCAGAGTAGTCAATCCTAGAAATGTGGGAGAATCCTTTGGGGACCAAGTGAGCCTTATGCTTGTCAACTGACCCATCTACTACAAATTGTGTCTAATAGATCCACTTACATTAAATAAGTTTTCTTCCCTTAGGAAGATGGACAAGATCCCAAGTGTGGTTCCTCATCAAGGAACTATACTCCTCTTGCATAGCTATATCCCACTCAGGAATACCAGAAGCCTCATGTAAAGACTATGGATCTGAGGTAGTAGAAATGAAGACATGTGGAGCATCATGGAACTATGAATGAGTCTACCTGGTGTTTGATGGATCCCCAACCCAATCGCCTGCAGACTACAAGGTCTGTCTAGCCCAAAGTGGACCAGAAGATGGAGTATCTAGAGGAGAATCATCAACCTCTGAATGATGACTCTTCATCAGAAGTGGAGGAAGAAGACAACTCAGGTGAATTTGACTCATCAGAAGATCTATCATGTATCCCAAGTGACTCCAATATCAATGTAGAAGGAGATGGAGAAGTGATAGAAAGTGAGCTCGAAGAGCCCTTCTCAAACTGAACACTCCTCTCAATGAACAACTCATGTGTAGTAGGGTGGAGTAACTGATAACCCTTCACACCATAAGAATAGCCTACAAATATGCAAGGTCTGCTCTGCAGATCCAAGGCCTTGCATTTCTCTATAGGAATGTGGGCCCATGTAGGAGAACCAAAAACCTGAAAGTGCTTAACTGATGGTTTCTGACCACTCCAAGCTTCAAAAGGAGTGACTCCCTTCAAGGCTTAGTGAAAAACATGGTTCTAGATATAACCAGCACAGTTAATGGCCTCTTCCCAATACTATGGTGTAAGAGATCTAGAGTGAATCATGGAGTTTGTCATTTCCTTCAAGGAGCTATTCTTCCATTCTGCAACACCATTCTACTAAGGATTGTATGGAACTGAATGCTACAAATCAATCCCCTCTGAAGTGCAAAACCACTCAAAATGATGGTTGACATACTCACCGACATTGTCAGTGCACAAAAGCTTGATGGCTTTCTCAGATTACTTCTCTACCAAATTTTTGAAGTCCTGAAAATAATCAAATACACGTGACTTCTGTTTGAGAAAGTACACCCAAGTATACTGAGAAAAGTCATGAATGAATGTGAGGACATATCTAGCCCTTCTAGATGAAGGATGCTGGAATGGACCAACCAAATCACTATGAACTAACTCCAGTATATGTGAATCTCTCCATGTCTTTCCTTTGTCAAACTTTTCCTTAGGATGATTACCAAGAATGCAACCTTGGCAAACACCACCTGAAAATTGAATTGAAGGCAACCCTGTGACCATGCTCTGGTGGTTGAGCTGCTGCAAATAGCAGAAGTTAAGATGGCCAAATCGCTCATGACATAATCAACTCACATCATCAAAATGAGTGAGTGAAATAGTTGAAGGAGGATCAGGACCAAAGTGAGAAAATAGATAGAGCCATGACTGATGATTTGCTCTCCCAACTGTAACTATAGAACCACTATGCAACTCACGAATCTCCATTGAATCAGGAGTGAACTCAACCCGCTTGCCTAAACCTGTGTGAGTGATCTGGTCTACCGATAGGAGATTAGTTGATAATGAGGGCACACAAAGAACATCATGGAATGTGCCATCCCCCACATCAATAGACCCTCTCCCACACACCTCAATAGGAGTGCCATCACCCATCAAAATAAAAGGCATAGTACACAGTTCCAAAGATGCAAGCTCTTCCTTAGATGAAGACATGTGGTGTGAAGCACCCAAATCAAGAACCCAAGTGGATGGTGAAGAAGCAACTGCTACAAGGGCCTTGCCCTTTCCTTTCCCCTTGTTATTTTCTTTTTCCTTGTCAGACCCCATATTTGAATTCTATTTGATGGACTCAGGAACACTAATATTATTCTTCTCAAGAATATGTGTCAAGTGATCAATTTGTTTCTTCAAACATTTATGTTCATCGTGACCGAGTCTTTTATAATAGGCACATTAGACCTTCTCTTTCTTAGTCTTGTTGCCCTTGGAAGATTGGGTCTCATTAGTTTCTTTTGAAGAAATTGGTATTTGATCCTTCTTCTCCTTGCTATTCTTTTATTTCTTATCCTTACTATTGTTGTTACTACTTTGTCCTTTCTATTCTTTTGTGCCTTGGTTGGCAGCCAGGGCATGTGACTTAGAGGACTTAAGAGTTCCCATTTGGATTAGCCTATCCTGTTCCTGAGTGAGAGAGATAGTAAAATCATCTAAAGATGGCATGGTGAATTTAGTACCAAGTGCACCCTTTGTAGCATAGAAGGTAGAAACAAATACAAAATATTTCAAACTTAGCTTAGAGAAAATACTGAGAATCAATTGTTCATCTTTCTTTTCAATTCCACATTGTTTTAACTGCAACCTTAGTGATTTCAATTTTGTAAAAAAATCCTAGATAGTGTTGAAATTGCCTAGACTTAAACTAATTATTTCATTTTCTAACATGTGACCCCTCATTAAATTTTGTGTGCCAAATAGTGTTTCTAGCTTTGTCTAGATTTTATTTGGTGAATTCAAAGACTCAATGTGAAAGAGAAAATCAAGAGAAATAGACAAACACAATATTCCATATGTCTCATCACATTTGTTAAACCACTTAGGCTTATCTTCATCTTTAGAAGGTTTAGTTTCAAGTCACATAGTTATCCTATGTAATCCAACTTTCCTTAAGTAGATTGTCATGCATGGTTTTCACTCAAAGTAGTTGTAAGGAGTTAGAATGGGCACAATTGTTTGATCCATGATGAAGAAATGCAAAAAAGAAATACTGAAAAGAAGAGAACACAACCAAGACAACCCCCCTTATCACTCAATCAAATAACCCCCCAAGAAAATATGATTTGGCTCTTTATATTAGTGTATTTACAACTGCCACTAAGTGGTCTTGATTCCAATACATTACAAAACCCTCACAAGTTAAGTGTACGTTGAAAGTACAATACTGAGACTTAGCCAAGAAAAAATAACATCACCACTGCAATCTACTTGAAAAATCATGCGCTTTCAAAAAAAGAATCGCCTCAATACGAGGTTGTATGTGAAAGTTATGATCCTCTAAAGTTCCAAAATTGAGAACTGTACAATGTCACGGGTGAAAATCTATAATTTCTAGAAATTTTTGTATCAAAATCAAAAAAATGTCTACACTAGTACATAGAGCACAAAAAAATAGCTAAAATCAAAAAACAATTTGTGAGAAACAGAGTCTGTATGAGAAAGAACAGAGCATTTGAAAACTGCCTTCAAATCTACTACCAATGGAGAGGGGTACTACTGTAGCTTTCTAAGTTTGATTCTACAAAATATATAGACTGCATACAAAAACTAAAAGATACTCAGATAGTTTTTTGATGCTATGAACAAAACCCAGAAGGTGTTTGTCTTTCTTATGTACAGAAGATGTAGTTCTAATGTAAACAAAACATCTTTAGAAATAAAAAATGACCCCAACAACAAAAAAATGGCATGCAAAGGCTGAATCAGCTACCTAGGACAAGAAAAGGCATGCTGGAACCTACAATATTCATTAAAAACACAAAATATGCAATCTGGTTGTCAGATTTGAGCTTGAAACCCCAGTTCCGCAACTGTGTTTGACAATCTCTAATTTTGGTGAAGTGAAAGCCAAATCTGACTTTCTCAAGCCTCTTGGACGCGTTGGAATAGCCAAAAATGCTGCAAGTAGAACCAAAAATGTTGTAATCACCTAGATTTCATAAAACACATGTGCAAATCTTAGAGATTAGAATGTTTCCATCAAACTTTTCTAATTCTCCAGATCATCCAAAGATGCAAGAGAAGAGCATACTGAGTTTTTTGAAAAATTGCAATAAGATTTATTAGCCCCCCCAAATCTTTCAAATAAGAAAACTTAAATCTATCCTTGCATATAGAATAGCTCTAATACCATGTTAGAATCTGAAAAGATTAATAACCCAGAAAACTAGTGCAAATGAATAGATATTAAACTATGAATGCAAATGATACGAAATCAAAATAGCAACACAGAGTTAGTCTCCAAGAGGTAATGCAAATGCTAGAAGTAAAATAGCATTAAGAGGATACAAAAGCAAGAGATGCAAAATTCAAGCCAAGTAGAATGCTTATATAGACCAGGGAGAGGGAGAAGTTGGTAGCACTGACCAATGAGGAGCAACCATCTATTAGACTAAAGATAGCAAAGTATCTTCCCAAGATAGCTAATGGATACTCACATGTAGGAAGGTGACACCTCATAACCACTCACCTAATTAAGCATGCTTTATTAACCAAAGTGAGATTAATAGAAGTGTAGGAAAAACCTAGGATTAAAGGGAAAACTAAATAACCCATCTAGGAAATAAAAACCTACACTAAGATGAGTTACTTATTTCATGCTTTCACATGATCAAATCTAAATAATAGTGAACAAGTGTTTGATGTGTTAATGCTCTTACGAGGTCAAAGTTTTGAAGACAACTGATTCACCCCCCATCTCAGTTGTCTAATACATTTCAACATTAACATCTTTATCCAAAAATGACCTTTCATCTTCAAGTTCATTGTCTATCCTCTTTTGATGAGGTCATAGAAAAAGGTAGCCTTATTGAAAAATCCCTTATTGTCGAAAGATCACTCAAAACATATACCAAAGACTCTAATCACTCAAATGACAAATTCAAATCATGGACTAGGAACAAATATGTAGTTAATGATGGAGTTACCAATTTAAAACATATCCAAACAAAACAACAATCTCAAACAAATGTGCACAATATCCACAAACATGCTCCCATCCCGCTTCCCACAAAAAAAATCAGGACAACTTCAATCTAAAAACAAAACTATTTTGATTTAGGTGAACCTCTTGAGATGGTGTTTCATAAGCTAGCACAAACCAACATGATCAAATATCCTATGACAAAACATTATGATGACAACTATCCTAAACCTTCACGGTATAATGGCAATGAGTATTGTGACTATAATCATACCAAAGGACATTCTACAAACAAGTGTATGTCTCAAAAATTATATCCAAGATCTTATTGATCAAGGAAAATTAGAAGTAACCCTCAATTCATCATCAATGACCAATTGGGTATTTATCAAGATCCTTTTCTAAAGCATTGTCAATCCACTTCGTCCTCTCCTTCCACTTCAAATCAATCCTAAAATAATCATGCCAATCATATCCATTATAATAAGAACCCTTACAACTATGACTTTGTTGTAGGGCATATTGATCATGATCCCTCACAATTTGCCACCATTACTATAAAAGCTAAGTCTCATGAATGTGCTCTGACAACTCGACATGGAATCATTACTATCTCAAGACCTCCATCATCCTCATCACCCCAATCATCCCATTACAATATCCTAGACCACCTTGGAAAAACTTCTACACAAATAGCTATTTTAGACCTCCTCAAGGCTTCACCCATTTATAAAGGTATATTAGACCATGCCTTACAAGAATCTCAAGTCCCTCATAATATTGATCCCAAACAATTCCAATCTCTTGTGAGTCACCTATCCTTGACATACCAACTTGACTTTACCCAACATGACATGCCTCCCATTGATCCATTGCATAATAAAGCCCTTCATTTTGAGGTCATCATTGCCAAACACATAGTTAAATGTGTTCTTTTAGATAACTGATATGGCTTGAACTTATGTACCTTAAAATTGATAAAGCAATTTGGATACTCTGAAAGTGAGTTAGAACCAAGTGTCATTACCATCAAAGCTTATGATAATGCTGAGAGAGATCACTCAAAACCATATGTCTTCCTATAAAAGTGGGACCTATGCTACAAAAGACTGCATGCCATGTCATTGATCTTGACCTTCCATATAATATCTTACTTGGTCACAAATGGATACATGCTATGTAATCCATTCCCTCCACATACCATCAATGCTTGATGTTCCCTTACAATGGTATAGAAGTTAATATCAAAGAAAATCCCCAACCATTTGTATATTGTCGAGCTTGTTGATTGGCAGGAACACTGAGAGGGGGGGTGAATCAATGTTCTATAAACTTTTTCTTATACTTTTACTTTCAACCATTTCAAATGATTTATCAAATAGAAGCATAATACACAAATGAACAACATCCACAAAAGCATGACACATAACACCAAGATTTTACATGGAAAACCCAAAATGGGAAAACCCACTGAGAGGATTAGCTCTCATATATATTACAATATTTACAAAAATAATGTTCAGGCTTGGTCACTCCATGGGCCTAACATTCTAACTCATTGCCATGATGTACAACTAAGTTTAACAGGCTCACTGCCTCAACCCTAAACTTAGCAAGATTACAATGAGGGTTGTTAAACCCTATTGAAGGCTCACTACTAGCTTATTGTCTTGATGACAAAAAAATTGCTTCCAATCAGATCACACATGACAATTGGATACTACTTAAGCATTTGCCGCTATGCCAAGGTGCAGTCATTTATCAACTAAATTCTAAATCCCAAGTCTTCATTTCTGCTTCTCTTCTAACTTTGCTCTTCTATTCGCATGCTCGCATTACACACACACCTTACTTGACTTAAGATCATCACCCTTATATATATATCTGCATCATGATTTAATCCATAATCAGGTTAGCATCCAAGAAGTGAAACATGTAGATAGAAAGATGTACCTTTTCACTCAATCCAATGCACCATATGTCGTGTGGACCCAAATCTTCTCCCAAACATGTTCATATAGGTCAGATCTAATCATTCGATTACTTACATAGATCCTCCAAACATTAACTCTTCTCCGCACAATGATTAATATACTTCTCGGTCTCTTCCTTAGGAGTATACTTAACAACTTCATCTGTTGACTTACAAATTTTATTGAGGATTTCATAACACCTTCCAAATCATATCAAAGACTCTTTACACATTCCCAATCTTATCCTTAGAACCACAAGGCATTATATCATCTTGTGGAGAAATGTGGACCATTAAAACTTAGAGTTTGTCTCTGTCGAACGTTGTCAAACACTATGCCAATACATAGCAGCTTGTAGCTAACCTTCCAGTGAACTTTAGATCTCTTGACTCTAGGAAAAGATACTCCATATAAGTGTTTACAACACCTCAACGCTGCATCACAAAGTACTTATTTGCAAAGGAATGCAGACCATTGCACTATGCCCTTTTCATTGTTCTTGCTATACCTTTGCTTACCTGGACTCAAACATTTCTCCAAGATGACTTCCAAAGGAAGTCAGGACATAATCTCTAAGGCATAACACTGTCAAACAATTGAGAACATCATACCTAAACCACATTACCAGATCAGCTTTTATGGAGTCATACTATCCAGCTTACTGTCCTCTACTTTGCATACTTTCCATACTTAGCCATTTTCTGTTAATCAGACCTAGAATCCAACATGTTCTTCCAGAGTTATCTTTCCCTGTCATGGTGATAGGTTATTTGAGCCTCATTTCCATCAGTGACAACATACAGGTCCATACCAGAGCAGTGTCTCTTGCCAACAATCTCCCCCTTTGGCATTGATGGCAACACTTAGTGAAAAATGCCTAACTACTCCCCCTTACTATATACGTTGTACTTTCTTGACCCCCTAAGATTATTATCCATTTTTCACTGATCTACTTCTCCCCCTTTGACTTCAATGGCAAAGGGTGTGATACAGAATCAAAAATTTGTCAAAATCCCAAAAATTGATGTACTCAGCTGCATATTTACAAGGGCAATCTACCTCTTTGTATTACATGTATTTGAGAATGTCATTGAATAAGTTCTTGATTTGTGCCCACTCATTATCCCAACCTTTCTAAGAATTATCAAAAATTTGAATGTGTCCACTGTAGAGAAAGGCTAAAGCTTCTGCCTTATTAAGATCAGAAGGCATGCCTATTTGTATAACTACCTTAGCCCCTATAGTAAGATTTGTCATTGAGTCTAGTTTAGGGCAGACTAGTCTCCTTAGTTGTCCCATTCTACTTTTTGTTTGATATTTTCAATTTAATAACTTAGTCAAATCATTGTGGATGCAAATGACTTTTGCTTCCTTATTTCTAACTGATTCTGTTGTCGGATCAAATTTGTTAGAGATGTCCATCATTCTTTGTTCCAACTTTGATCTTTTCTTCAATCTCCTGAGTAGCTTTTGGCTAGAATAGGCAAAATTTGTACACATCTCCAGCTTCTTTCATAGTTCTTTAAATGTTGGATATTGAATTATCTAATGAAATCTTATCCTTGGCTATCATTGTCTTTAATTCTTCCAGTCTTTGTCCTTCAAATTCCTGCCTTACTTTTGTTTCTGCAGATTTCTCAAAAGATTCAAACTGATTTCTTACTGAATTTATTAATTCCTTCAAATGACTTGCTGGGGGCATGGATGAATCCCTCTTGTGGGTAGGCAATAACTTCTCCAAAATCCTAGATGCTTCATCAATCAGTTTACTATTCTCAGTAAGTGATTTCAACAACTCTTCTTGAGCCTTTGCTTGAACAATTGAAGCCCACTTAAATTTCTATGTTGGAGACATCATGTCCAGATTTATTTGACCCTGTAGTAATTCTGGTTTATCCTAATCTTGTTTCTCTTTTTCTAGCACTTCTTTTACTAAAGAAGTAGTGTCTCTTGTCACCTTTTCTTTACAAAGTAAGAGTTTCTTTTTCTTTTCTCCTTCAATCGTGGCTTCTGTAATGGATGAGATCCTTTTTCTTTTTCTAGGACTAGATGTTGGTCTCTCCTCTTCAGATCTCTTATCTTTCCTTTCTAGAGTGTTTGATGCCCATTCTACTGGAGTATTTGTGAACTTAGATCCTCCTTATTTAGTTTCTACCTTACTTAATTGTTCATCTGATGTTCTTTCTGATTGCTCAGGTTCCATCAATATTCTGGAAGATACTTCTGAGAAAGTCCTGAATTTGTCCTCTTTGGGATCAGTAGGTTTACTTAGTAGTGCATCAACTAATTTAGTCAAGACATCTTCTGCAACTTCATAACCTAGTGCAGGGACCCATACAGTTCTTGGCTCCACAGCTTCCTTGAAGCATTTATCTTTATCCACCATGAATACAATGTCCTTTTCATACTTTGTCACTACCTTTTTAGGTATCTAGAACTTTCTTACCATTTTCTATTGAAAATCTCTAAAATATTTCCACATAATTTCATTTTACATATCTGCATTACCCAAACTCTATAAATGATTTCTTGATTGAGCAACTATAGGAATGTGATCAAGCCAGATAACATTTCCTAGACCAGGTAGCTCTTTTAGGAAGTAAAAGAGTAAACATGTAATCAATGTTCCATATTTGAAAGGATGATTAGTTTCTTTTACCCTTTTCAAGTTCTCCATAAGTTCATTTTAGAGCAATTCACAAAGATCATAATCCATATTGTTTTTTGTGATGTCATATGCTATGTATATAGCTGACGCAGACACAAAATTTTCCTTATTGGAGAAGTATATTTTGTATATGATAATCATTAATGCAAATATGACAGCCAAATCCATGATATCATTCACTATAAGACCATTCTTCTCAAGTTTGGCTCCAGTTAGCTACATTACCACATTGTTCTTCATTTTCTTTATACCTAGAACCCTTTGGGAGGAGCTCATGCTGGTTACTTCTTTAACATGGATTCTTTAGTTATCAAATAGGGTTCATCAAGCCATAAAGATTCACCATGAATTCTTCTTAGAATAAGCTCGACCCATGCATCGATCAGAATTGTAGGAAAGTCCAACCAGGTGTCAAATTTCTTTTCCCATAGAACTTTGTAATCATCTTTCAGCACAATGTCCACAATAGTCAGTTCATCCAAATATAGTTTGCCTAACTTCATAGGATCATATTCTTCTAAACCGGTATGTATATATGCCTTGATATCTTCCATATGCATGACCCCATGTGGAGTAATTGAGAATGCCCCTAACGGATCATTTTTTGGCAATTTGAAGAATTGTTTCTTAAACTTGGGGCAACACATTTTTCCTATCTTGATTACATGAGGAGTAAACATTTTTCTAGAGCAATTTTAATTTTCATAGTAGGGTTTCAAGTTACAAATACCTCTTTCGTCAGAATAGGGTTTCCTTGATCTTGATTTGAAATTCTTTGGAGAGTACTGTAGTTGTTTTGATTTTTTCTTTGGTTTGCCTTGGTCACTTGTATGCAAAGTGATTTTGAAATCAAACAAGTCTCCTTTTATCCTCCTCGTGGCTTGATCTAGTCATCATAAATGCTCATTTCTAGAATGTTGCCAAAACCTTTCACTATAGAGCATAGTCGATTAGGATTGCTCTGCAATATACCACATTGACCAGTTTTTCTTCTAATAGGTGTGTCACATCAGATTCCATGATTCTAGCAGCCAATTTCTAACTGGAGGCTTTGAATTTTCTACACTACTCCCCCCAAGCCAGAGCTCTCAATTTACTTCTTGGAGGAGGTATCTGCACCAGGTACTAGTGCAGATTGTTCCCTGACTTAAATTACTCCTTTCTTGATCCATACCTTGTTCATTTCTTTCTTAGTTTCAATCAGAACAACTTTTTCTTTTCCCTTGTCATTTCTCTGCTCTGATTTCCTTTCTTCAAAATAGTGATGTCTCTTCTCATTCCAGCTTCTGCAAAACCTTGTAACATGTCCAAATTTGTTACAATTGAAGTACACCACATTCTTTTGACCTTGATTCCTTTCATTGATTAAATTTTATCTGTATTGATTAGCCATATATCCAAATCTATTGTATGTAAAACATTTTCCATTGAATGATTGACTATTCCTTGTATTTTGAAAGTTAGTTCTTACTGAGCTTCTGTATTCATTTGATCTATGTCCCAATTTATAGCATGCATTGCACCTAATAGAATTTTGACTCACTTTACTTCTACATATAATAGCTTTATGACCAGTTTTATTGTAGGTGAAGCATTTTCCTTTGAATAATTTTTCATTGTTGATACTTTTCCTGGTCTGATTTCTACATTCATTTTCTCTATGACCAATTTTATTGCAATTGAAACACTGACCAAAGAATGATGTAATCTTTTGATTTGTTTTGCTCCTACACTGAGTAGACTTATGACCAAAATTATTACATGAATTACAATAACCATGAAAAGATGGGTACCTTTGTACATTTGGTTGTCTGACTAGAGGTCTTCTAGGTCTTCTTTTTTGATTTCTGAACTGATTTCCCTTGTTTTGTTGTACTTCAATGTTTTCTTGAATAGATTTTGAACTTTCCCCTTTTTCATATTCCAAACCTTGCTTGTCATCTACACTCTTCTGGTTGCCAATCATTTCATCAAGCTTTGTGGTACTTTTCTTGAATTTTTCTTCAAAACTTTTGGCCTTGTCTAGGTCCATTTTTAGACTTGCAATTTCTTTTTCTAGTTTTGCACAATCTTCTGATTTGTTCTTCACAATTGAATTTAGATTATCCTCTACTCTTGATTTTTCTACAACTTCTACTTCCAATTCATTCAAGCTTTCATTTACTAATAACAATTGGTCACTGACTTCTTTGTATTTGTCTTTGAATTTCTTGACTTGCTCCTTCAACTTCAAGATGCATTCATCAGCTTGTTTTAGATTTTCCTTTAGATCTCTAACCTCTGCTTCAAAATTTTCAATATCCATAAGAGCTTCTTCTAGTTGGTTGTACCTCTCATAATTCCCATACCTTCTTTCTACCATGATCACACTATCCCAGAACTTCCTTAAGTTGTTAAATTTTTTCCAAGGAACCTTGCTCTAATACCAATTGTTGATTGTCAAGGACATTGAGAGGAGGGGTGTGAATCAGTGTTCTATAAACCTTTTCTTGTAATTTTACTTTTAACCATTTCAAATGATTTATCAAATAGAAGCATTATACACAAATGAATAGAATCCACAAAAGCATGACACATAACACCAAGATTTTATGTGGAAAACCCAAAATAGGAAAACCACAAAGAGGATTCGCTCTCATATATATATTGCAATCTTTACAAAAATAATGTTTAGGCTTGGTCACTCCATGGGCCTAACATTCTAGCTCACTACCATGATATACAACTAAGTTTAGTAGGCTCACTGCCTCAACCCTAAACCTGGCAAGATTATAATGAGGGTTGTTAAACCCTATAGAAGGCTCACTACCAGCTTATTGTCTTGATGACAAAAACTTACTTCCAATTAGATCACACATGATAACTAGATACTACTTAAGCATCTGCTGCTATGCTAGAGTGTAGTCATTTATCAACTAAATTCTGAATCCCAAGTCTTCATTTCTACTTCTCTTCTAACTCTACTCTTCTATTTGTATGATTGCATTACACACACACACACCTCTACATACACACCTTACTTGACTGAAGATCATCACTTATATATATATATATCTGCATCATGATTTAATCCATAATCAAGTCGGCATCCAAGAAGTGAAACATGTACATAGAAAGATGTACCTTGTCGCTCAATCCAATGTACTGTGTGTCAGACAAACCAAAATCTTCTCCCAAATGTGTTCATATAGGTCAGATCTAATCATTCAATTACTTACATAGATCCTCTAAACATTAACTCTTCTCCGCACAATGATTAATATACTTGTCAGCCTCTTCCTTAGGAGTATACTTAACAACTTCATCTGTTGACTTACAACTTTTATTAAGGATCTTAGAACACCTTCCAAATCATATCAAGGACTCTTTACACATTCCCAATCTTATCCTTATAACTACAAGGCATTATATTATCTTGTAGAGAAATGTAGACCATCAGAACTCAGACTCTGTCTCTGTCAAACTCTATCAAACACTATGCTGATACATAGCAGCTTGTAGCTAACCTTTCGGTGAACTTCAGATCTCCCGACTTTGGAATACAATACTCCATATAAGTGTTTACAACACCTCAATACTACATCACAAAATTCTTATCTGTGGAGGAATGCAAACCACTGCATTATGCCCTGTTCACTATTCCTGCTATACCTTTGCTTACCTAGACTTAGACATTTCTCCAAGATGACTTCCAAAGGAAGTCATGACATAATCTCTGAGGCATAACACTATCAAATAATTGAGAAGATCATACCTAAGCCACATTATCAGATCATCATCTGTGGAGGCATACTGTCTAGCTTACTATCCTCTACTATATATACTTTCCATACTTAGCCATTTTCTGTCAACCGAACCTGGAATCCAACATGTTCTTCTGGAGTTATCTTTTCCTATCATGGTGATAGGTTCTTTGAGCCTTTTTGCCATTGATGACAACATACATGTCCATATTGGAGCAATGTCTCTTTCCAACAGAGCTATGGTGTCCATTTATCAAAAGACAATTTTTGTCCCACTAATGATATTTTCACACAAGTCAAGGATACATAATTTTCATCATACATCCATAACACTAACCTTCCATCTACATAATCATCTAAAGTCACAAAGATCAAAATAACTGACAAAGATTGTGGTTAATATGAGCTACATAATGTCTTTCATATGGGTCAATTACCTTTATCTTGAAAGACCCATGGTCATCCTCCGTAATGTTCCTCTATGCAAAAGCCATGCACTAAGCATTTCGGGTCTACTACTTTCTCCTCTAAAGAAACCTTGGATCAAGAACAAGTTGAGAACTCTTGAGACTCTTGGCTCTATAAAGATAAATCTAATGATGAAGAATCTCCACTTGTCCATCTCAAGAAAAGTTATCCTATTCCATCACATATGTGTGAAAATATAAGATACAAAGGTAAAGGCCTTGGAATTCATGAGAAAGGTATTATTAAGACAATACCAATAGAGGTACATCATGACCATTTAGGATTAGGATAAATGCCTCCTAGTTTGGATACCAAACATCCTCATGCTACCTCTACAATTCAATATGAACCACCTAATGACATTGAAAGTACCATCGATGGGATCATCAATGCCTTTTCCATGACAATGCCATCTTCACTATCTAACCATTATCAGTCACTAATTCCATTACCTAGGATAAAAAAATCTAATATCTCTCACAACTTGTCAAAATGATGAAGGGTATTATTGGCAAGAAAACATAGGAACATAGTCCAGAGATTTGAACCTGAGTTTGTTTTTTAAGTCTGTTTATACCCCAGATGTGTAGTGATAGAATTATTGAAATTAGGGCAGACAACTGAGAGGGGGGATGAATCAGTTGTGACAAAACTTTTTATATTTTACTATATTTAATCTTCTTTACCACTTATTAAAAGATTAATGATGTAACCATGAAAGCATGAATCAACAACACATGAGCAGAAACAAAATCAACACACATAACACCAAGATTTTTATGTGGAAACCTGGTTAAGGGAAAAACCATGGTGGGGTTTAACCTACAAGATTTATTCTCTATTAACAAAATAGATAAATGGGAAGGCACTTGCCTTCAGGTGTACTGCCTAAAGCTCACTACTCAAAGGAGGCTCACTGCCTACAAGAACATTCACAATGTTAACATAAAGTTTGAACTGAGAAACAACACCTTCTTCAAGCAAGGTTTAGATCCATTGAAGCACACAACACCTCTACTCTACTCCCACTCACTTCCTCACTACATCCACATCTTTGCTTACATCAACACATTTCCATGACTTCATTACCCTTATTTATACATGACATTGACTTTGGAATGAACATCAAAGTTGGCCTAACAATTATCTATCTGGAACATTCTCCAAACTTAAAATGCTTCATGCAAACCATCACACTATCAGCCAAACATAGCTGGGACTTGAATCTTCCTTGAACAACATGCCACACTCTATAGAACTCTTCTTAGATCATTCGCAACACACACCAAGCATCCAGTCACCCAAGACTAGAAAGAACAACACTCAAGGAGAAATCTTCAACCATGAGCTTAATCCTTAATGTGGACTACTAGAACAATAGGCACATGATCCAAATACCACTACAAGCACAATGAAATCAACAAGAACAACTGCATCACCTCAAATCACCAGAAACACTTGTATCTTCATCACTAAACATAAGAACACTAACTGGCATGACTGTCACACTAGAAATATTGCTTGTAGACCTCTAAACCATGAACCACTTGCATTGATGACACAC
Organism: Cunninghamia lanceolata; assembly: GCA_027924645.1. Classification (NCBI taxonomy): domain Eukaryota; kingdom Viridiplantae; phylum Streptophyta; class Pinopsida; order Cupressales; family Cupressaceae; genus Cunninghamia; species Cunninghamia lanceolata. Next base: position 8,112,122 of record BSBN01001332.1, read on the forward strand.
ACCAACATCCCAAACATACCTCTAGATCCACAGACTGTAATATTCCAATGTGGAGCAATCCAGACCACATTCCTATCACTTTGTCACCTCTAAACAACTGCAAAACCTAGTTCTACTTAGATGGCCATAACTTCGTTAATCCTTCATGCAGACCTCTCAAATATTGGCTAGAGCAACTTCAAACTATCCTCTACACAACTCTTTTGTTCACAAACTCTAATCTTCTTCTCACAGGAAATGTGGAGCAATCTACTTCACTGAACTACACTGTCTTCACTATTTCTGACAAAGAGATAAGTAACTCACTTGTTTCTTCTAGAGGCTAATTTTCTCAATATCCTCAACATACAAGTCTTCTAAAAAAGTAAGAGAATAAGATATAGTTGACACCAATGACAACAAGGATATGTTGATATCAATGACAACATCAATTAGGCACATATTTGCAACAATCTCCCCCTTTATCAGTGATGGCAACATATGATGTGAAAAACTTATTCAACCATCAAGACAAGAACCTCTCCCCCTTTCTCTTATCTCACCTACAACCAATTTCTTCACTGCTCCTCCTTTCACCAGCAACTACTCACTTCCATCCAATTTTTTCACATGACTTATTTCCCCCTTTGACATCAATGGCAAAGGGCACATATTTACAATCATCTCTCACCCTTTTTATTTCTTAGACAAGACCAAATTGAACTCAGAACATACTGACTACTCCCCCTAAATAGCATCCCCTTAACACCAATCTAGATCAAAAGATATGACTGTGAGTTCCACCACACTGATTAACACTAGTGCACCTTAGTTCTGAATAGGAGGGGTAATCGCCCCTAGCTTCCCTCTGAGATACTCAAAAGTGTCCTTAGGTAGAGGCTTAGTGAAGATATCTGCAATTTGATCCTTTGAAGGAACAAACTCCAATTTGACTTCATTAGCATTTACCTTCTCTCTCAAAAAGTGAAACATGATGGATATGTACTTTGTCTTTGAATGCAAAATAGGATTCTTTGAAATGTTTATGGCACTTGAATTATCACAGAAGATTGTAATAGGTTCTTCAAACACAATTCTGATATCCTTCAACATTTGCTTCATCCACAAAACTTGAGTACAATTAATTCCTGCTACTATATCCTCTGCCTCTACAATAGACAGAGATATGGCCTCCTACTTTTTGCTCAACCAAGAAATCAATCTATTTCCCAAGAAAAATGCACCACCACTAGTGCTTTTCCTGTCATCCACATCTCCTGCCCAATTAAAATCTGTATATGCATGAAGAGTGAAATCATCATCCTTAGGATACCATAAGGCATAATCAGATGTTCCCTTTAGATATTTGAAAAATCTTTTGACTGCTACAACATGAGATTCTCTAGGATCATCTTGAAACCTAGCAACAAGGCCAACTGCATTCATAATATCAAGTCTAGTATGAGTCAGATAAAGCAGTCCTCCAATCATTGATCTATACCTTTTCTAGTTTGCCTTAGGGGAATCATCATCTTTACTCAACTTGCATCTGGTTATTGTGGGAGTACTTACTAGTTTTGAATCCTCCATTCCAAACTTTTTCAACAACTCTTTTACATACTTAGACTGAGAAATGAAGATGCCCTTATCTGACTAGATGATTTGCAGACCCAAGAAAAAGTTCATTTCACCAAGCATGGACATCTCAAATTCACTTTGCATCTTATCAACAAATTCTTTACACATGCTCTCATTTCCACTAAAGATGATATCATCAATAAATACCTCAACAATCAAGATGTGTTCATGATCAATTTTGAAATAAAGATTACTGTCAGTTGTGCCTTTACTAAAACCTAACTTTAGCAGATACTTGTCTAATCTTGTATATCAGGCTCTTGGGGCTTATTTAAGTCCATACAATGCTTTCCTCAACCTGCATAGCATATCTCCTTGTACAAACAACTAAAATCCTTCTGGTTGCTGAATGTAGACTTCTTTTTCCCAATCTCCATTTAGGAATGCTAACTTGACATCCATTTAGTAAACTTTGAAATCTCTGTAAGTAGCAAAGGCAAGAAATAATCTGACTGCTTTGATTCTTGCCACTGGAGTAAAATTTTCTTCAAAATCAATTCCCTCTACCTGAGAATATCCTTTGCACACCAATCTTACTTTATTTCTCACAACTTCACCATTTTAATTCAATTTATTCCAGAAGCCCCACTTAGTTCCAATTACATTTTTGTTTTCAGGTCTAGGAACAAGATCCCAAGTATGATTCTTTTCAATTTACATTAATTCTTCTTCCATTGCTTTTACCCAACTTTCATCATTACAAGCTTCATTCACTGATTTTGGTCCAATCTTTGAAATCAAACAATACTCTTCTTGTTCTTCATCAATTTTTCTTCTAGTTTGAACACCTTTATTTCTATCTCCTATAATCTAATCTTTAGAATGATTCAACCTCACATACCTGGAAGCTTTGGGATTTTATTAAACTTCTGATTCTTGAACCTGTTCCTCAACATTTACACTAGCTTCTTGAGTCACTTGATTCTCCAGAGCAATATGAATATGTGTTTGAGGTATTTCATTTTGATCATCTGATTCATATCCAAAAGACTTGGAAGGTCTCTCCTTTCTTTCATCAACCTTGACATTAGCACTTTCAACAATCCTTTTCAATCTCTTATTAAAGCACTGATATACCTTGCTTTGGCTAGAATAACCTAGAATATTCCTTCATCACACCTTGCATCAAACTTGCCTAGATCTTCATCTCTTTTGATATAGCATTTATTACCAAAAACTCTAAAGTATTTCATAGTAGAAGCATTACCAAACCATAGATCATAAGGATTTTTACCAGTATTACCTTTGATCTACACCCAGTTAAGAGTGTAGACATCAATACTCACAACTTTTCTCCAATAGACATGTGGAACATTTTCTTCCATCATCATGGTTCTAGAAGCTTCTTGAATAGTCTAGTCCTTTCTTTCCACAACTCCATTCTATTGAGGAGTCCTAGGAGCAAATAACTATCTTCTTATTCCATGCTTTTCACAAAATGCATTAAACTCACCAGAAGTAAAATCTCCACCTATGTTAGATCTCAGACACTTTATCTTCACATCAATCTCATTCTCCACCTTAGCCTTGAACACCTTGAATCTATCAAGAACTTCTAATTTATCTCTCAAGAAAGAGATCCACATCATCTGGGAGTAATCATCAATTAGCAACATAAAGTATCTATCTCCTTGCAAACTCTAAACTCTGGTAGGACCACACAAATTAGTGTGCACAAGTTCCAACAATCCACTTGAAAATTGTTTTTTACTTTTGAATGTAGTTCTGCTTTGTTTTCCCAATTGACATTCCTTACACATGTTATTAGTAGGTTTTACAAGATTTGGAAGATCTCTCATAGCCTGAGTAGTACTTATCTTGACAATATTATCAATGTTTACATGACACATTCTCCTATGCCATAACCAACTCTGATCAATCTAAGAAATCAAACAACTTTTACTAGTACCACTTAAATGAAAGATATTACCTCTAGTCTATGTACCAGATGTAATCTTAGTTCTGAAGCTTTCCAAGATTATGCATTTTCCATCCTTGAATTGGAGATCATACCCTTTATCAACCAATTATCCAACACTGAGAAGATTATGCTTCAACCCTTCTACATACAGAACATCATTAGTGTTATTCTTACCATCAAGAGAGATGGATCCTCTGCCATGGATTCTAGCAGTTGAATTATCTCCAAACTTAACAATTCCACCTTCATACCTTTCCATACTTACAAACCTACTCTTATCACCTATCATATGATGAGAACATCCATTGTCAATCACCCATTCATCCTTTTCTTGAACCTAACCAGCCAAGGCACTTTCCATATTCACACAACTAGTAGATTCAGTAGGCACTGGATCTTCTTCTTTGATAGAAATGAACACCCATTCATTTCTAGAGGTACTTCCCTTATCAAATTCATCATTTGTAATTCCTTCATCAACAAATTCTTAGACATAGTAGCATTTCTTCTGAAACCTAGGTCTGTTAGGGTTTAGCTTTGAAACCCTCTCCAGACATCTTGAAGAAAAATGACCAATCTTATTATAAGCAAAATATTTGAAAGGTAACTTTCTTTCATACTTACCAGATCCTCTTGGTAATATTTTGGCAAAAGGTGCTTCAAGTTCTTCAAGCTCTGTTTCATCTTCTTCAAGTTCCTTCCTTTCATTCTCATATCTGGTTAGTCTTCTTGAAGAGCTTTCACCTAGATCAAATCTTTTCTTCCCAGAAACACTGGCCTTAAAAGCAGATTCTGATTTAGGAAGAGAATCACCAAACTCACTCATTTCAAATGCTGAAAGCTTGCCAACCAATTGATCCCTTGGAACAATTGTCATAGTTCTCATATCCTCAATAGTAGCAACTTTATGTTTATATGAAGCAAGTAAGGATCTAAGTACTTTGGCAATAATCTCTAATGATTCCAGTATTCCACCAACACTCCTGATACTACTCACAAGTTCATTCACCTTCTGCATATAGGAAGTGATGGTTTCATCTTCACTCATCCTCAAACATTTGTATCTACCCTTGAGGCTCTGTAACATGGCACATTTGACATATTCATCACCTTCATACAAAGTTTCCAACTTCTTCCAGATTTCATGAGCAGTTTTAAAATCTAGAACATTTGTCATTTCTGTATCAGTCAAGGCACTCAACAATGCTTCTTTAGCTCTAATTTTGTATTCAACTTCCTTGAGTTCATCTGGAGTTGAAGGGACTTTCTCTAGAGGCTTTTACACATCCTTAGTTATCAACCAATAAGGATCACCCATGTATTGCAAATGACACTCCATTTGATTCTTCCAAAGAGAGTAATTTGTTCCATCAAATCTCAGACTATCCTTGTATGTCGACATTCTAGATCTCTTCAAGTGGTTAAGCTTCTTTGAGAGGAACTGGCTCTGATACCAATTGTTGAAATTAGGGTAGACAACTGACAGGGGGTGAATTAGTTGTCACAAATTTTTTTATCTTTTGCTATATTTAATCTTCTTTACCACTTATTAACAGATTAATGATATAACCATGAAAGCATGAATCAACAACACATGAGCAAAAAGATAATCAACACACATAACACCAGGATTTTTATGTGGAAACTCAGTTAAGGGAAAAACCACAGTGGAGGTTAACCCACAATATTTATTCTCTATTAGAAGAATAGATAAATGGGAAGGCACTTTCCTTCAGGTGCGTTGTCCAGAGCTCACTTCTCAAAGGAGGCTCATTGCCTACAAGAACATTCACAATGTTAACACTAAAAGTTTGAACTAAGAAACATCATCTTCTTCATGCAAGGTTCAGTTCCATTGAAGTGCACAACACCTCTGCTCTGTTCCCACTCACTTTGTTGCTACATCCACATCTTTTCCTACATCCCCACATTTTCATGACTTCACAACCCTTATTTATACATGACATTGACTTTGGAATGAATATCAAAGTCAACCTAACAATCATCTATCTGGAACATTCTCCAAGATAGGAATTACAATCAATTACAATTACAAGACTTAAAATGCTTCATATGAACCATCACACTATCGACAAAACATAGCTGGGACTTGAATCTTCCTTGACCAATATGCCATGCTCCATAGAACTCTTCTTAGATCATCCGTAACATGCACTAAACATCTAGTCAACCAAGACTGGAAAGAACAACAACACTAAAGGAGAAATCTTTAACCACGAGCTCAATCCTCAATGTGGATCACTAGTACAATAGGCACATGATCCAGAGACCACCACAAGAACAATGAAATCAACAAGGACAATCGTATCACCTCAAATCACCAAAAACACTTCAATGTTCATCTAGAAACTTAAGAACACTAACTATCATGACTATCACAATAGAAATATTGCTTGTGGACCTCTAGAAAATGAACCACTTGCGTTGAGGACACACACCAACATCCCAAACATACCTCTAGATCCATAAACCATAATATTCCAATGCGGAGCAATCCGGACCAAATTCATGTCACCTCTGAACAACTGCAAAACCTGGTTCTACTCAGATGTCCATAACTTCATTAATCCTTCATGCGTATCTCTCAATTCTTAGATGGAGCAACTTCAAACTATCCTCTACACAACCCTTTTGTCTGTAGACTCTGATCTTCTCATTGGAAATGCGAAGCAGTCTACTTCACTGAACTACATTGTCTTCATTATTTCTGACAAAGAGATATGTAACTCACTTGTTTCTTTTGGAGAGGATAATTTCTCAATATCCTCAACATACAAGTTTTCTAAACATGTAAAAGAATAAGATATAGTTGACACCAATGACAACAAGGATATGTTGATATCAATGACAACACTGATTAGGCACATATTTGCAACAAGAATAATAGATAAATGTAGTAATGTATAACATAGTACGGTAAGGTAGAATCCTATATACAAAATCATAAACAACATAAACAATTATATATTGCTTCATCAATCCTTATATCTCCATATTATATATAAGGCAAGTATTATAATAGCAGGTCTAAGTCTCTTCTCTACATTATCCTTCTATATATACTATTATCATATCTCACTACTTATGTCTTCTATCATACTATCTATTACATATACATGGTATTAGGGATTGTGACATCAGAAAATTTCCCTTTGGGGGCTTTTCCCTCTTAATGTTTAGCTCTCGGGTCTTTTGCATGCATTTAACACATTTTGGTTCATAATTTGGCATCCTGATGGAATGAGGCCTAGGTAACATGACAAATGGGACCTAGGAGGACCCCTTTAGCTGTACCATACCAAAAATAGGGGGGAGGACTTGGGCGCCTGCACCCTAGTCCTGCCCTATTTTGGGGCAGCCCCAATTTCTAGGTGTCAGTTTATGACCATCATTTGGGTTCTTTGCTGACATGATAAGTTTGAATTACAAAAATCTTGGCGGGAGTGTTTGTAGTTGCATATAAAAGTATGTTTAGGAATTCATTTGTAAACTTGATGTCAATTGTTATGTTCAAGTGTTCTCAAGGTGATTCAAGGCTTTCATTATGTTGCAAGAGTAGATTTGTGTGGTTTATGTGTTTGTGTTTGTAGAATTAAGCATCCATTTCATCATGGAATAAAGAGCATCTTCCTCCAATGATATATTTACTACAAGGTGACATTATATTATGTTTTCATCATCAATTCCTTTGGTTTTTGCCTTTGCCTCACAAGGGCATGCACTCTCTATCTGACAATGATGTTTGGAGACTTAAGTGCCCTCTGGGACTTCACTGAGGCAAGCCTCTAAACACCACAACCCCCTCCCAAAGTCTTGTGATTGCAAGTTTTAGGTGTCGCATTTAGGAAAGGTGAAGTTGTAGGAAGGATCAACAGATGTCAAAGATTTTGGATCCAAAGAGAAGTAGGACACCGAAACATTTCCAGGACTTGGATGATTGCTCTAGTGTCCTCTACAGTTGAATTTTTGGAAATAGGAGTTACAGTGCTGATCAGTGTTGGATGGAGGTCAGGATCCCGCAAAGAAACTGTCATCTTGGACTTGGGCGCCTGCTCTAGTGTCCCCAACTATTCCACCTTAGAACCCCAAAAATAGCTACTCTATGATTTGATATTTTATTTCTGTCTACAAGAATTTTTTTTGTTATTTGTCAGTTTATTGCCGTATTTGCATAATTAGGGTTTTAATGATCAATTGAACATAAGAGAAGAGAAATTGATAATTAAATTCCCAAATCCAAGCTTCCCTACATCTCACAATGATCTAGGGTATGATAGTGAATTGCCACTCAACCCTAGATCCTTGAATGTATAGGGTGAAAGTAGGATTCAAATATCTAAGACATTAAACATTAAACGAATCAAATTTTACCCTAAATATTTTGGTGAACCCATGTTTTTGGACTTAAATTGCAACTTTCTGAGTGTGTGTCATCATATTTGGATTTATTTCATTCATCCATATAGTTTTTCATCTTATTGCATTGAGAAAATTACAAAAAAATTGAAAATTTTGAAAACCCTAGGTTGCATTTTCATATAGATCACTAAATTGCATCAATTCTTTCTAAATTTTCCTAATTCATGATTTTTGCATTAGATCTGATATAAACTACAGAAAAACACAAAAAATTTAATAATTTGCATTGCATTTTCATCATTAATTTGCTAGGCTTTTGTAGAAATTTTGAAAATTTTCATATAACCTAGTAATTCCAAAATCTAGGGTTAGTAGGCAAAATCTTCTTTCAAATTTTTCTACTGATTTTAGAGGCTCATTCAAATTTGTATTTTTTTTATTCTTTCATTTTAGTGTAAATGTGCATTTAGATTTAAAATATTTGCATTTTTACATAGAAAATTTTAAAAAAAAACTAGCAATTTTCATGCATTTTCATTAAATTTGCACTAGAATTTTGTATATTAAATCTTGAAAATCATTTTTAGATCTAAGAGTAATTCATTTTCATCATATATCAAATTTCAAAACATTCACATAGCATTTTGTGTCAAGATCACAAACCTAGGGCTTTAAAAACAACGATTTTCACTAAAATTGGCCTTATTGACTCTATAAACTTGCACCATAGGCATGTTGTGAAGAGTGTTTTTCTATTAATTGGCTATTATCAAGGTAATAATTTTCTTCCCCTCCTAAAAATCTTCACAATACCCTTTTAACGGGCTCTTGTATTTAAAATTTGGTGAAAAACTACATATTTTGGTTATTTTTGCCCTAGGGTTTGACCTAGTTTGCACTCCAAGTGTGTTGTGATCAATTTTATGGATTTAGGTGACTGATATTATTGATTTTATTTTCTGCACCTCCTGAAATTCATTACAACACCTCTTTTTCTAGGTCTTGGAATTCTAAAATAGTGAAAAATTTGCATATTTTGTTATATTTTCACTAGGGTTTTACCTTAAGTGGCACTAAAAGCATGTTGTGTTGGGATATTTGACACCAAGTGGCTATTATTACAGATATTATTTTCTTTTCATCACCATTTTCCTCACAACACCCTTTGTTATGCTCTTTTGTATTGAGTTTTGATGAAAAATGTGCCTATTTTGACATATTTTCACTATATTTTGACTTGGCATTATCTTGGACTTGCACCAAGAGTGTGTTGAGAAGGGTCATATTGTTGTTTTGGACTAATATCAGACATATAATATTCTACCCTTGATCAAAATCCTTACAACATTCTTTATTTCATTCATTTGCATTGAAAAGGTACAACAAACCAAGCATTTTTGGTGCTCAATCATATCCTTCTCTTAGGATTTGTTCTCTCAGTTTGTCCATTGTGTGTTGTATGCTTTTGTATAAGCTTTATGACATGCTGTCCTAATAACAATATCCCTTTGAGAAGAAGTAAAAGGTTAATGGGATCTAGTGCTCTTGAAGAAAATGACATTCCCACCTCTAATAATCCTTTGAGCACCTTCTTTACAAAGGGAGAAACTCAAATTGTGCAAGATATTATACATCCTCCAACCACAATGGAAGAATAAACTTTTCATGATGTTGATAATACTATTGAGGTAACAAGATATGTATCTGATGAGCAAATAGAAAAATTGGATAAAGAGCTAGCTGGATTTCAATCATTTATGGAAAATGAGAGAATAGCTAAAGAAGTTGTCCCTATGATTCATAATATAAGAGAATTGATAAAAGAAGGACAAGATGGTGTTAATGAAATTCATGGTCTAGCATATATTGTACAAACCAATATCATGTTGGTGACCAAATATGCACAAGCGATAAATAACACTTTATCACCATCTCATACTCAAGTATCCATACCTATACCAACTACAGGAATATTGACTTTTACATCAATGATCTTAACAATTGATGCAAATGCTTGTAGTAATGCTACCACTGGTATTGGAGTATCTAATGGCATTAATTAGAAAGTTGTGGGATTTGATTATTAAAATTTGGTTCCTAAAGGGACCTCCTCTATGCATAATTATTCTCAACCACCTATCTATTCAACTCATTTCCTACCACCTATTACATACTAACAACCATCTTCCACCTATCACTATGTCCAACCACCATTGGCATATTCCCAGCCTCCGCCTATCATATCTCAAGCTCATCCACCTCCTCACTTTGGTTCTAATTGCTCACAACAAACCACATCTCCCAATTATGCCATCCTAAACCAACTTTTACAGGGCATGACTTCTTTACAACAAAAGGTAACAAACTTGACAAATTCGTCACAACCTAGTCTACCAACATATCATGCCTATAATCCCCTGTCATATGCAATCTTGAGAACTCCTATGCCTAAGAGGTTTGAAACTCCTCACTTTGAAAAAATATGGTGGAAAAGGTGATGCTAATATTCATGTGGCAACATTTACAACTATGTGTAGTGATGTTTATTTTGAAGAGGATTTGTTAGCAAAACTTTTCCCACGATCTCTCAAAGATACTACTTTAGAATGGTTTTTCTCTTTGCCTCCAAATTCAATACACTCCTTTACATCATTGATTGATCAATTTTTACAACATTTTCAAGAAAATATCAGACCCCAAGTCACCCTTATTGACTTGGTTCAATGCAAACAAGGTCCCAAAGAAAAGTTGACTAAATTCATTAGTCGATGTCAAGGACTTTATGCATAGATTCAGTATCAGATGAAAGATGAGGATGTTCAAAAGGTATTCATTACAAATCTACACCCTAATATTTGTGATAAGGTTCTCTTGATGAAATATAACTCCTTTCAACATTTATGAACCGCTCTTCATGATTATCAACTTTTGTCTAGTTAGTATGAAAACAAAAACTCATCAGCTCAAGTTGGTCAATCCATGGGTGGATCATCACAAAACAATTTTAAGAGGAACAATAATAGGAGTTTCATCAAGATCAATGGACCAAATATGAATGTGTCTACTATAAATAATCCAAAGAAACCATCGTATCAACCAAGAAAGTTTACTCTGATATCTAAGGCCTATCATTCAATCATGAACCAAGTTGTGAGTAACAACATTCTATAGCTTCCCCTGATTAAGCTTATTGATCCTAGTAAACAAGGAGCTTACTTTGATGATAACACCTTTTGTCATTATCATCAGACACAAGGACATGACACTAAATGATGTATGCATCTTAAACATGAGATACAAGAGCTTATTGATTCAAATGTCATCTAGGTATCGGGTGTGAATGATAATGGAAATAAGTCGATTGCTCTGTCGAACTAGAATTTACAAATCTTCACTAATCCTTTCCCTAAACATAATAAAAACAATAAGATGAATAGGGTTTAATGGAAGTAGACGAGGATGATTACTTGGACTATGATAGTATCATGGGAATTATTGAAGTGGATAAGAAACAAGTGGATAATCCACCTCATCCATGAAGAAATGGAATTTATGCTAAGGTTCCTCCTCCATTATCCTTATATGGATCGGAAGATAATCAAAATGCATCAGAAAAGCAAGAACAACAATTGATATAGATGAGTAAGATGGTACAGGATGATTCCCATTATTGTTCTAGAAAGATTCAACAATGAAAGCTTGCTAAAAATTAGAAAAGAGCAAGACGATAATCAACAGTCAGAAATAATAGTGGTTCTCCCCCTCATAACCAACACAAAGTCTCATTTCAACAAGAATTTGAGAAACAAACATCATATGATAACAAACACGACTTTCATAAGAACCACTCAAATTTTGCATTAAATATTATTGAGTACCTCTCTAAGAGGTTCACGAGCTCCAAGATATAATACAAAGATCCTACACATAAGTATCTCTAACCCTTTATATCTCTTGTGATGTGCTTCCCCTGTGATGTGTTATGTGCTGTTTAGGCCTCCTAGGATGACCCTTGACTATTTTGTAAGGTCCAAGATACTAGGAGACTGCCTCTATTGTGACCTTCTTCTATTTGTATAATCATTCTTCTATATTGCCTTTCTCTCTAATTTCATTGTTGTGCATTGTGTCTTACAGACAGCATTGTGGTTAGTGACTTGGGGGCACCCTCCTACATAACTATCCTTAAGATACTTGTTTCTTCTCTCTTATTGATTGTTTCCCTTCCTCTAGTGTTTCCATCTAGCAGGTAGATGATGACAAACATTTACACTAATGCAAACCTAGTGTCCCTTTCGAGAGCAATCAAAAATTGGACTTAGTTCCTAATATAATGATGGGGTTGTCTATCTTATCCGATACTTGGCTAGTGGAAGCACTCGTACTTTCTACATAGTGAATTTGATGATGATTCTATCACATTTACAAACCTTAAAAATATTGCTACTCTATGCACCTTTGTTTGTCTTCAAATCTAGCCTTAGCGGTACTCGATTCGAAGAGCTTTGTAATATACCCCTATAGTTATCCTCGAGCTTTGGATTCGTTGTATAACCTTGGCTCTTTGTGTGGTTAATCATATGCATTGATGTTGTTGTTTATCATGATGTTGTAGACACTAACATGTTTCTTACAGGGATGTGTTTGTGGAAACATTTGGTGATCATGAACTACATGTCACCTCTGGGGGGCATGGGCTTTGTGAAAGTTAGTATTCCCTTGTATGTTTTCTTCCTACCTTAATGTGCTTGATATTGATACCTGATATCAACCACCTTAAGGTGGGGGCATATATAAGGTAAGCTATCTGTTATAGATGTTAGCAATGTGTTTGTCCTCAAGTGCAAAAACGTACGTGATGTGTGCATCATGCATCCTGAGTTTATTTGCAATCAATCAATCAATCATGTAAGCCCTTTACAGAGGCGGGCTATTGAGCATATCCTTTTTCTTAAGCCCTATGTGGAGGTGGGGATGGTGTACTTCTTGGAGTAGATTACATCATCCTATCATTTTCAAAAGTCCTCTACGGAGGTGGGGAGCGGTTTTGTGACTAACTCAACCCTTAAGTGTATCTTTGGTGATTGGTGTGGTGAAGCCCAATCATCAGTGTGTGCCTATGATGTGCCTGAGATGGTGTTGGACCTAGAAATGGGTACACTCCATCTCTTGTCTACCATGTTTTCTCTGTGTCTTCAAGTGTGTTTGTTTTGGCATGCTTGTTTTGTTTGGCATGTTTGTTGCCCCATATGCAGTATAAAGACCAGTGCCTTAGGGTTGTGCTTCTTTCATTTTGGGAGGTTTTGCATGTCTTACATGTGTGTTGCCCCATATATACAAAGGCCTGCACAATGAGTGCATCATGTATTATGGGAGGTTTGTTTACTTTCTAGTACTTGCATCTGCATTTCATATATATGAGAAAAAGAAAAGAAAAGAATCATGCCTATCTTCTATGCATTAATGTGTCTTCTATGCATTGACTATCTTCTCTATGTTTTGCGTGACTATAATTATCTTCTCCATGTTTTGCATGCCTATTACTATTTTCCATGTGATTGACATGTCTTCTCTGTGCTTGATGTGTTTGTTGTATTTGTGACCTTACTTTAATTCATGTATTGGCCTCACGTTTATACATACATTAAAGTGGGGACTAAATGTAATGTTAGAAAATGTCCCCTTGGGGGCTTTTCACTCTTAAAGTTTAGCTCCTAGGTCTTTTGCCTGCATTTAGGACATCTTAGTTCATAATTTAGCATCCCAATGGAATGAGCCCTAAGTAACATGACAAATGGGACCTAGGAGGACCCCTTGAGCTGTACCCTATGCAAAATAGGGGAGATGAGTTGTGCACCCATGCCCTAGTCCTGCCCTATTTTGGGGTAGCCCTAATTTTTGGGTGTCAGTTTATGACCATTATTTGGGTCCTTTGTTGAAATGGTAAGTTTCAATTATGAAAATCTTAGCAGGAGTGTTTGTAGTGGCATATAAAAGCATGTTTAGGCATTCATTTGTAAACTAGATGACAATTGTGATGTTGAAGTGTTCTCAAGGTGATTCAAGGCTTTCATTGTGTTATAAGAGTAGATTTGTGTGGTTTATGTGTTTGTGTTTGTAGAATTGAGCATCCATTTCATCATGGAATGAAGAACATCTTCCTCCCATGATCTCTTCACTAAAAGGTGACATTATATTGTGTTTTCATCATCAATTCCTTTGGTTTCTACCTTTACCTCACAAGGGCATGCACTCTCTATCTAAAAATAGTGTTTGGAGACTTAAGTGTCCTCCAGGGCTTGACTAAGGCAAGCCTCTAAACACCACAACCTCCTCCCAAAGTCTTGTGATTGCATGTTACAGGTGTTGCATTTGGGAAAACTAAAGTTGTAGGAAGGATCAATAGACACCAAAGATTCTAGATCTGAAGAGAAGTAGGACACCAGAGCATTTCCAGGACTTGGGCACTCACTCTAGTGTCCTTTGCAGCTAAATTTTTAGAAATAGGACTTACAGTGCTGATCAGTGTTAGAAGTAGGTAAGGATCCCACAAAGAAACTGGCACCTTGGACTTGGGTGGCAGCTCCAGTGTCCCCAACTATTCCACCTTAGAACCCTAAATACAGGTACTTTGTGATTTGATATTCTGTTATTCATTAGTTTATTGTCGTATTTGAATAATTAGGGTTTTAATGATCAATTGAGAATAAGAGAAGTAAAATTGATAATTAAATTCCCAAATCCAAGCTTCCTTACATCTCACATCGATCTAGGGTATGATAGTGAATTGCCACTCGGCCCTAGATCCTTGAATGTATAGGGTGAAAGGAGGATTCAAACATCTAAGACATTAAACATTAAATGAATCAAATTTACCCTAAACATGGATATGTCCCTTATAGAGAAACCTTGGAATCATCTTGTATGTCGGCCTTGTCCTCCACACTTCTTGTGCAGTGAGTTACGATAGGTTCTAGTCAATGCTCTACCTCCTACCAGCATCATGCCCCCTTTTTGAGAATATGTCTTGTCCTCAAGACATGTCATATTAAAATAGGATGTTCTTGTACACAATTTTAAGATGAGTGAGTATGGTGTCCCACTACTTTTTAGCCTAATGTAGTACTTGTACCTGGCCCTCTAATTGAATTTTTGTGTTTTCTTCTTCTCAAAGAGTTGAAGGTATCTGAATCTTCTAAGCATTTTTCTTAGCCTCTATGAATATTCCTATTAAGTGAGCTAATCTGTGACTTACCAATTCCCTTAGCTATTTTACCTGTGCTTTGATCTGTTCTCTCTGCTCTTGTAGCTATTGCAACTATGCGTGGGTGTTCTCAATTTGTGCCCTAATTTCTCCATTCATATCTTTTAGTGGATCATATGTGGCTGGAATTTGAGATATTTGTATCTCTAGATTGTCTATCTTATCCTTTATATTTTTAGTAGTTGTAGGCCATTGTAAGAAAAATTGATACAATATAGATGCCTCTCCCATGGATTGTTGGATGTTTTTGATTTGTGTTTCCAACTATGTATGTGCTAATGGACATTTCTTAGAAGCCTTAGCCATGATTTTCCTATTTATTTCCTCTATGACCTACTGTTTCACCTTTACTTCTTGATACTTTAATATTTCTTGCAAGCTGCCAACCAGTTGCTTCAACTGTTGTGTAAGTGGTAGTGTTGTGTCTCTTTGAACATTTGGCAACTTATTTTGAATTGTATCTATAGCCTATTGTAGTTATTCAGTGTTCTCTACATGTTGATGCAAGAATTCTTCCCTTGATATAGTATGGAAGATGTACCCTAGTTGTAACTTTTGAATTGATGAGATTCTAGAGAGGTTGATGTATGATCCAATTAGAGGGAGTTGTAATAGCTGAGGGCTGACCAGTGGTTGTATTTGGTTTTACTACACTAGGAAATCTTTGATTGGTTGTATGGGGGGGGGAAGAAGTGGAGACCTCTGGAGTATCTGTTTGCCCTATTTGTTGTGATCCTTCTCCTTGTTCCATCTCCTATATATTCTGTGGAGGTGATTCCACTTGTTCTTGTTCTTTTATTTCTTCTCCCCTTAGTGTATCATATGCTTTCTTTGTAATTTCCTCTATTTCCTTCTCTACATTCTATCTTTCTTCCTCTAATAGGCTCATACGGTTATTCACCCTCTATTTTTCTCTTAGTTCTTTTGCTTACATCTCTATTTTTTTTCTTTTTACTCAATAGAGATGGCCGGATCCATGTCATGTATTGCTTTGTACTGTGTTCCTTCTTCCATCTCTAGGGCTTGTTCCCTTCTCTTCCTCATTGCTTTTATCAACTCAAGAGGGAAGTCTTCCATTATGTCCACCAGTGTTTGGTCACTTTTCTGTACGTGGATAATGACAACTCTTTATATTATTTTCTTGTTCTCCTTGAAGACTTCATTATATAATTCTTGTTGCAAATATGTGCATAATCGGTGTTGTCATTGATGTCAACATATCCCTCTTGCCATTGGTGTCAACTGTATCAGATATTATTGAATAGTTAGAAGACTAAAATGTTGAGGATATAGAGAAAATTAAAGAAGATCTAAGTATGCGAACCATATGGCTGTGTAGAGGATTGTCTGAGGAAGCTCTAGCTAAGATTTGAGAGGCCTACATAATCATTTGAAGAATTTATGGCCTTCTGAGTTGAACCAGGTTTTGTAGTGTTCAGAAAAGAAAGAGTGATAGGAAATTGGTTGGGATTTCTCTGCAAATAAAACACTATGATCTACAGATCTAGAGACATGTTTGGGAAGTTAGTGTATGTCATCAACTTAAGTGGTTCATGGTTTGGAGGTCCGCAAGAAATATTTCTAGTGTAATAGTCATAACAGATAGTGTTCTTAAGGTACCAGAGGAAGATGCAAGTGATTCTGTTGATTTGGAGTAGTGCGGATGTTATTTCTAAATTCAATGAGCTTGTGGAGGTCTCTGGATTGTGTGCCTAGTGTGTTGGAGGTCTGAATTGAATATCAAGCTCGTTGTTAAAGATTTCCTTCTTGGTGTTTCTATTCTTCCAAGTCTTGGTTGACTAGATGATTCTAGAGTGTTGCAGATGATCTAAGAGAAATTTTATGGAGCATGGTGTGTTGATCAAGGAAGATTTGAGTCCTAGTTATGTTTGGCTAATAGCTTAGTGATTCACATTAAGTCACACTTATAGTGCTGACCATGATGTTTATTCCAAGGTTGATGAAGCATATAAAGGCATGTAGTTGAGTTGTTGAAAATTATCCTTGTGTGAAATAATCAAATCCTAAGAAAGGATCAGAGGCAGAGCAGAGAAGAGGAGTAGAGGAACAAGAATAGTAAAGGATGAAGTGATAGTGAAGAAGTATTTGAGAGAAGAGTGGAAGTTTTGTGAGCATTCAATGAGACTGAAACAGGCATGTTGAAGATGCTATTTCTCAGCTAAATCTTTCTATACTAAACATAAATATCTTTAGGCAGTGAGCCTCTTTAAGCAGTGAGCTTTGGGTAGTGCGCCCGAAGGTAAGTGCCTTCTCATTTCTTTCAAGTACTTTTAATAGGGTACGAATCTTATCGGTTAACCCCCACCGTAGGTTTCCCGTAACCGGGTTTCCACATTAAAAATCTTGGTGTCAAGAGTGTTCATTGTGTTTCTACTCATGTGTTATTAATTCATGCTTTAATGTTTATATCCTTAACCTGTTTGTAAGTTGTGAAAGAAGTTTAAAATAAGAAAAGGTTATATTTGTGGGACAACTGATTCACCCCCTCTCTTAGTTGTCTAGCCTAATTCCAATAATTCTATTGTATTCTTCAGGCTACCATAGTGCTAGATGGCATTTACCAATGCATTCAAATCTGGTGGGGCCTCTTCTTGCTCTAGTTTCTCTTGTTGTGCTTTTGTTATTATCTTTATCATTGATACTTTTGCTTTCTTCTTTTGCAACAATTTTTTGCTTCTACTTTCTCATGTTCTTCTACTCCTGCTCCTTTTGACTAAATTATTCTCCTTTTTACTCTTTATTTTTTCTTTTTCTTCTTCTTCTTCTCGAAGCTTAGTTGTATCAACACATTTAAAATTTCTTCTACATTTGGGTCTTTCTCTACTTGTTGTGGTTTTGATATGTTTTGTGATGAGAATATTAGTTCTGGTGTAGATTGGGTACTCGAGGTATCAGAGTGTAGCCTTTCAGACTTCCTAGTTTGTGGGGTTATTGATGTGTTGCTCTATGGTAGTTGTGTGGTAGCCAATGATGCCAAGGAGCTAGGTTGTGGTGGTATACCCCATTTTTCATGTAACTTCTCCTTATTCTTCTCCACTTTTTCCTTTGCATCATTCTTTTGTTGCCTATCCATAAATTTCCCTATACATTCCAAATCTCTCTACATTTGGATCTTTTGGTTTGCTCAATAGGTTCTATGCATAAGCTTGTATTTCCTCCTTTTTAACTTCATATGGAAGTTTAGGTATCTAGTATGTCGTGGGTTCTATCACCTCCATATATGTGTAATCCTTGTCTACCATGAATGTAATATGGTTTATATAGTGTTTAACTAACTCATAAGGGATCCTTTCCCTAGCTTACATGTTTGGTTTATATACTACTTAACTAATATGTTTGGTGAGCCTCTTGGAGTAGTGAGCTCTAGGAAGTGCGCCTAACAGCAAGTGCCTTTCGATTTATTTCAAGTACTTTTAACAGGGTACAAATCTTGTGGGTTAACTTGCACCATTGTTTTCTGTTAACCAGGTTTCCATGTTAAAAATCTTGGTGTCAGGAGTGTTCATTATGTTTCTACTCATGTGTTATTGATTCATGCTTTAATGTTTATATCATTAATCTATTTGTAAGTTTTGAAACAAGTTTAAAATAAGAAAAAGGTTATATTTGTGGGACAACTAATTCAACCCCCTCTCAATTGTCCAGCCTAATTCCAAGAATTGGTATCAGAGCCAGTTCCTCTAAAAGAAGATTGACCACTTGAAGAGATCCAAGATGTCAACTTATAAGAAGGAAAGTTTGAGATTTGATTGAACAAATTACTCTCTTTGGAAGGTGCGCATGCAGTGTCATTTAGAATGTATGGGTGATGCCTTTTGGTCGATAACTAAGAATGACTACAAGATTCTAAAGAATGGTCCTACAACTCTTGACAAACTCAGGGATGCTGAACATAGTATTCGAGCTAAAGAAGCATTGTTGAGTGCCCTGAATGATACAGAAATGACAAATGTCCTGGAATTCAAAACTGCTCATGAAATCTAGAATAAGTTGGAAACTCTGTATGAAGGTGATAAACATGTCAAATGTGCCAAGCTACAGAACCTAAAGGGTAAATACGAAAGGTTGCTAATGAGTGAAGATGAAAACATTACTTCCTATATGCAGAAGATAAATGAACTTGTGACTGGTATCAGGAGTGTTGGTGGAGTATTGGATGAATCAGAGCTTGTTTCTAAAGTGCTCAGATCCTTACCTACAACATACAAGCATAAATTTGTTTCCATTGAAGAAATCAAAACTGTGACAATTGTTACAAGGGATTAGTCAGTTGGTAAGCTTTCAACATTTGAAATGAGTGATTTTGGTAATTTTCTTCCTAAGTTTAAATCTACATTTAAGGCCAGTATTCATGGAAACAAAAATATAATCTAGGTGAAAGCTCTTCAAGAAGATCAAACAGATTTGACGGGACAATGAAGGATCTTGAAGATGATGAAATTGAGTTCGATGAACTTGAAGCCCTTTTTTCCAAAAGATTTCCAAGAGGATCCAATAACTATGAAGGAAAGTTGTCATTCAAATGTTTTGCTTGTAATAAGATTGGTCATTTTGCCTCATGATGTCTAGAGAAGGGTTCAAGGCCAAACCCTAATAGACCTAGAGTTTAGAAGAAATGCTACTATGTCCAAGAAGCTAGTGAAGAAGGAGTCACAGATGATGAATCTAATCATGGAGGTTCCACTGAAAATGATTGGGTATTCATTGCAGATCTAGTGCCTACTAAATCTGCTAGCTATGCAAATGTGGAAAGTGCCTTGGATGCTCAGGTTGTAGAAAGAGATGAATGGGTAATTGATAGTGGATGTTCTCATCATATGATTGGTGATAAAAGTAAGTTTATAAGCTTTGAAAAATATGAAGGCAGAATTGTGAAATTTGGAGACAACTCATCTAGTAGAATCCATGGCAGAGGATCCATCTCTTTTGATGGTAAGAATAAAAATAATGATGTTCTATATGTGAATGGATTGAAGCATAATCTTCTTAGTGTTGGACAGTTGGCTGACAAGGGTTATGATCTCTGGTTCAAGGATGGAAAATGTAGAATCTTGGAAAGCTCTCGAACTAAAATTGCATTTGGTACTTAGACTAGAGACAACATCTTTCATTTAAGTAGTTCTGGAAAAAGTTGTTTGATTGCTCAAAGTTGGTTATGGCATAGGAGAATGTGTCATGTGAATTTTGATAACATTGTCAAGATAAGTTATACTTGGGTTGTGAGAGATCTTCCAAAACTTGTGAAACCTACTGATAGCATGTGTAGACAATATCAATTGGGTAAACATAACAAAATTTCATTCAAGAGTAAAGAACAATTTTGAAGTGGATGGATGGAACTTGTGCATACTGATCTATGTGGCCTTGCTAGAATTAGGAGTGTGCAAGGAGACGGATATTTTATGTTGTTGATTGATGATTACTCCCAGATGATGTGGGTAACCTTCTTGAAAGAAAAATTAGAAGCTCTTGACAAGTTCAAGGTGTTCAAGGTTATGGTGGAAAATGAGATTGGTGAAAAACTAAAGTGTCTGAGATCCAACAGAGGTGGAGATTTTACCTCCAATGTGTTTGATACATTTTGTGAAAAGCATGGAATAAAAAAATAGTTATATGCTCCTAGGACTCCTCAGCAGAATGGAGTTTTGGAAAGAAAGAACTAGACCATTCAAGAAGCTTCTAGGACCATGATGATGGAAGAAAATGTTCCACAAGTCTATTGGAGAGAAGCTGTGATTACTATTGTCTATACTCTTAACCGGGTATAGATCAAAGGCAATTTTGGTAAGACACCTTATGAATTATGGTTTGGTCATCCTCCTACTGTAAAATATTTCATAGTTTTTGGTAGTAAATGCTATATCAAGAGAGATGAGGATCTAGGGAAGTTTGATACAAGAAGTGATGAAGGAATATTTCTAGGATACTCTAGTCAAAGCAAGGCATACCAGTGCTTTAACAAGAGATTGAAAAAGATTTTTGAAAGTGGTAATGTTAGAGTTGATGAAAGAAAAGAGATCTTTCAAGTCTTGTGGATATGATTTAGATGATCAAGATGAAAGTCAAAATCAAGGAAGGCAAGTTCAAACTTAGACTCAGATCTAGATTGATCTAGAATATCCAGTAACTCAAGAAGTTAGTGCAGATGTTGAGGAACAAGCTCAAGAATCAGAAGTTCAAACAAATCCCAAAACTCCCAGGTATGTAAGGTTGAATCATTCTGAAGATTAGATCATAGGAGATAGAAACAAAGGTGTTCAAACTAGAAGAAGAATTGTTGAAGATCAAGAGGAGATTTGTCTGATTTCAAAGATTGAACCCAAATTAGTAGGTGAAGCTTGCAATGATGAATATTAGGTAAGAGCAATGGAAGGAGAATTAATACAAATTGAAAAGAATCACACTTGGGATCTTGTTCCTAGACCTGAAGAAAAAATATGATTGGCACTAAATGGGTCTTCCGGAATAAACTAAATGAGGATGGTGAAGTTGTGAGAAACAAAGCAAGCTTGGTGTATAAAGGATACTATCAAGTGGAAGGAATTGATTTTGAAGAAACTTTTGCTCTGGTGGCAAGAATAGAGACAGTCTTATTATTTCTTGCATTTGCTGCTTATAAATATTTCAAGGTCTATCAGATGGATGTCAAATCAGCATTCCTGAATGGAGAATTGGAAGAAGTCTACATTGAGCAACCAGAAGGATTTCAATTGTCTGATCAGAGAAATATAGTCTACGAGTTGAGAAAAGCATTGTATGGACTCAAACAAGCCCCAAGAGCCTGGTATGCAAGATTAGATAAGTATTTACTAAATATAGGATATAGCAAAGGCATTGCTGATAGTAATCTTTACTTCAAGATTAATCATGAGTACATTTTGATTTTTGAGGTATTTGTTGATGATATCATTTTTGGTGGAAATGAGAGTATGTACAAAACATTTGCTGATCAGATGTAGAGTGAATTTGAGATGTCCATGTTTGGTGAAATGAATTTCATCTTAGGTCTGTAAATTATTTAGTTAGATAAAGGTATCTTCATATCTCAATCTAAGTATGTGAGAGAATGGTGTAGACACTATAGGAGGGTTCATTGATGGGGAGCGCATAGCAGGAAACGTAGAATGGGCCCTAGTTAGTCACAATCGGCAAGACCTAACAAAAGAGCCACCAATACATTTTGATTAGTTAGACAACTGTCATCGAAAAGAATTTCCTAAGTCTTACCATTGATCAAACTTACACTGATAACTATCTTTACTTTCTCTTCAATGAGATACCACAGGACTCACACTGAGTCATTCATCTCCTCACCCTCAGTGAGACTTCTTCTATTGGCCAAGCTTTGCAATCCCTCTACCGATGCACCGATGGTGGTTAAGTTTCCCTCGCCTCAACTGTGATGGCTTCCACACCGGTTAGCTATGACCTTATCGGTGAGACTCTTCTCTTTGGTGAAACCTTTAACTCATCTACCAATGTTGCACCTCTTCTTGATGGTATTTACCTTCGGTGAGACCCTCCTCGTTGGTGAGCACTTATAGGCTTTGGCCGATGCACTGATGAAACAACATCCTCGGTGAGACTTTCACTATCGGTGGGACTTACTCTAGGGCTCCTGATACACCAATCTCTTTGATGTCACTTTTGACCTCCGCTCATCAGCATAACAATTGCTATCAGCCACCTTAGGGTTTTCTACATCAATACACCGATGCACAGTTTACTTCCTTTTGAACCCTAGCACATGGAGATGCTAGGTCAACCTACTATGCAACTTGCACTATCTGGATCCTCTACACCACTGAATAGGAGAAACAAAACAAAAAAACAAACAAATATTCATACAACAAAGCCATTCCACTGATTTTGACCAAAATCTTACTAGTGGAATGCTTCACATCAGCATATTGCAACAACAGGAAGCACAGAAAGAATAGAAATCTACAGTTATACAATTTGTAGTTACAAGAAATAGAAATCAAAATGACAGAACAAAATTGTTCTATTTCTCCTTAACACAATCACAATTACATTCAATCACACTTCTTCTTTGATCTAATTACAATACCATTATTTGGTTCATTCCTCTGGGTTTATAAACTCGCCCTAAGGAAAACCAACCGATTCTAAGCGGTTGGGAGACTGACTCCAAATGGTTGGGAGACCAATCGTCTTAACTACCCTACTACCCTATTTTGGCATTATGAAATTACAATTTGACAAAAGTGTCCTAAGTCACTTGGGACTTACAAACTGAAATGAAAATGCATTGGTCAAATAGACCTTATTACAACACAAAACATGATTTTCTAGGTGCTCCTACACCATACTCCCCGAGTGAAAATTGTCTGAAGTCCTCTTAGAGACTAATTGCTATAAATCACCACCCTACTTTTTTATGTCTTCTTCTAGCATCCATGTGGCCTCTAAATCTGGAAGTCCTCACCATTTGACTAAGTTCTCAAAATAGGTTTGATTTCTTGTCTTTTTGGCTTTCCTACTATCCAAGATGCACTCCATCTTCGGTGGTTCCTTAGGTGGTAAATACTACACCCACTTTGCATTGTCTTGGATAGAATATGTTGTACCTTCTCCTGTATTAGGACTCCTATATAATGTTAGATCAGAAACATTGAATATAGGTGAAATAATAATATCATCAGTGAGTTCAATTTTGTAAGAATTAGAACCATATTTCTCCAGAATCTGACAAGGTCCAATTTTTCGCATCATCAACTTGCTGTGTTTTCTTGTGGGTAGTCTATTCTTGTTGAGATGAACCATGACCATATCTCCTATTTGGTACTGCACATCCCTTCTTCTTTGATCCACTCTAGATTTGAGCTTCTGACTGATCTTGTGTAGAGTATCTTTGACTTGTTGATGGATCTCTTTCATAGCCTCTGCAAATGTATCAGCATGTCCACTCCTTTTGTCCAACCCTTGAACATCTCTTAATTCAAAAATTCCTCTAGGATGACTACTATAAACAACTTCAAAAGGACTTAGACCTGTACTTCTATTTGTAGAATCATTATAGGCATACTCTACTTGTGGGAGTACCACATCCCAACTACTGCCATGTTCTCTTGTCAAACATCTCAGTAGATTGCCTAATGACCTATTCGCAACCTTAGTTTGGCCATCAGTCTGAGGATGATAGGCTGAACTAAAAGATAAATTTGTACCCAATATTTTCCACAAGTTTCTCCAAAAATGTCCCACAAATTTGCTATCTCTATCAGATACAATACTCAAAGGTAACCCATGAATCCTGACAATTTCTTTAAAGAACAAACCTACAATGTAACTAGCATCATTGGTGGTTTTACAAGGAATAAAGTGAGCCATCTTGCTGAACCTATCTACCATAACAAACACACTTTCATAACCTATCCTTGTCTTGGGCAATCCCATCACAAAATCCATACTCAACTTTCCCAAGGTCTGTTTGGTATTGGCAAAGGTTGATACAGTTCTGCATTAGTTAAGACCCCCTTTGCTCTCTGGAAAAACATACAACTCTCAACAAACCTTCTAATATCAGATTGCATCCTTGGCCAAAAGTAAAATCTTTTAACAAGATCTAAGGTCTTATTGATCCCAAAATTTCCTCTTAAACCATCACTATGTTTCTCCTTCACTATATTATCCCTCATTGAACACTTAGGGATATAGAGTTGACTCCCTTTAAACAAAAGTCCATCTTGCAATGTATAATCTAAAAATTCACTATGGAAAGCATTGGCAAACTCATTACATACCTTGTAAATCTCCTTGAAATCTTGGTCCTCTTCATACAATCTGTTGAGTGACTCAACACCCATGTTTTGTAGCTGCACTTCTTGCACTGTCAACACCCTTCTGCTTAACGCATCAGCAACCTTATTGGTTATCCCTTTCTTATGCTTGATGATGAAGGTGTATGCTTGAAGACTTTCCACCCACTTCATGTGTCTATGGCTGAGCTTTTCCTATCCATTCAAAAAACTAAGAGCATGATTGTCAGTGTATACAATAAATTCCTTAGGAAGCAAGTAGTGCCTCCATTTTTTTAGAGATTGTACCATAGCATACAACTCTAAATCATAAGAGGAGTATTTCCTCTTAGCTTCATTTAATTTTTCACTAAAAAAGGCTACTGGTTTGCCTTCTTGACTCAACACTGCTCCTATGGCTAGCCCACTTGCATCACATTCAATGGTGAAGACTTTATTGAAATCAAGAAGTACTAAGACATGATACTTGGCAACTTTTTGCTTCAGACTTTCAAAACTCTGATCTACCTCTTTTGTCCACACAAACTTCATCTTTCCTCCACCCTTGATGGTCTCTAACATAGGTGCACAAATATCACTATAGTTCTTAATAAATTTTCTGTAAAATGTGGCCAAGCCATGGAAACTTTTGACCTCTCCTGCTGTCCTAGGTGTAGGCCAATTCAAAATAGCCTCGACCTTGGAAGAATCCATTTTTAAATCACCCTTAGAGATGACAAAACCTAGGTACACCAATTCTTGTTTCATGAAGTCATACTTTTCCAATTTTATCAGTAACTTTTGATCTTGCAGCCTCTTCAAGACTATCTCCAAATGTTCCAAGTGCTCTTCCTTGCTCTTACTGAACACCAAGATATCATCAAGGTAGACTACCACAAATTTCCCTATGAATTCCTGCAACACCTAATTCATCATCCTCATAAAGGTGCTAGGGGCATTTGAAAGACCAAATGGCATCACAAGCCACTCATACAACCCTTCATTAGTTTTGAAAGCTGTCTTCCACTCACCCCCCTCTCTTATCCTTATCTGGTGGTACCCACTCTTCAATTCTATCTTAGAGAAATAGGTAGCACCTCCCAAATAGTCCATTAGGTCTCAATTCTAGGAATAGGAAACCTATACCTAATGGTTATCCTATTTATTGCCCTATAATCAGTACATAGTCTCCATTTCCCATCCTTCTTTGGGGCTAAAATAGTAGGTACTGCACATGGGCTAAGGCTCTTCCTTATCATCCCTTTGTTTAGAAGTCCTTGAATCTGGTTTGCTATCTCTTCATTTTGCTGAGGGGTCATTTTGTATGCTGCCATATTAGGAAGTACCACTCCTAGTATGAGGTCTATCTGATGGATAATGTCTTTGACAGGTGGTAGGGAATCCGGTATATCTTTTGCAATCACTCCTTTGTAACTCTTAAGAAAATCTGTGACATCCTTAGGCCCTACTTCTCTTAAACTTTTCTTCTTTTCCCCCTTAGGCTTCACAATCAAAGCAAAACCTACTCCATCACCTTCCTTTAATGTATCCATGAATTCCTTTTCGCCTACCATCATTACACTAGACCCTACATGTTGTGGATCCTCTTCTACCAATGACTGTATCATATAAGTCACACCATCCTTTTGGAATGAGTAAGTATTCTTTTCTCCATCATGATGAGCCTTTCTGTCAAACTACCATGGTCTACCTAACAAAATATGGCAACCATCCATTGGAAGGATGTCACACAAAATTTTATCTCTATACCCCCCAATACTAAATTCTACCCATGCCTATTCATTGATGAGTATGTGCTTCCCCTTATTCAACCAACTGACTTTATATGGATTGCTATGGGGTATCTTTTCTAGATTCAACTTATTCACTACTTCCAAAGATATAATATTATCAGTAGAACCAGAGTCAATAATAACTTTACAAACCTTACCTTGGATCTTGCAGTTGATTCTAAACAAAGCCCTTCTTTGAGATGGTTTAGTCTACACTGGTTCCTTGAGTAATGTCCTCTTGATCATTAGATTTTCTCCCATTTCTAATGCTAGATTCACTTCAGGAGATGTCACACTCCTTACATCTTCTTAAATCAAAGTGGTTCTTTTTTCACCACCATGAGAAGTTGAGGCCTTCTTTGGACACTTGTATGCCAGGTGCCCTATCTGATTGCAATTATAACATCTCATATTGGAGAGTTTAGATCCTCTACCTGATCCATTTGTCCCACCTCTTCCATTAGGCCTTCTTCCTCGATAGCCTCCTCTGCTACTGGAGTCTCCAACTTGCTATTCTTGGCTAGACTCACCACTAGGCATCTAGTTAGGACTTCTTCCTCCAAAACTGCCTCTGCCTCTAAAATTTCTTCCACCTCTACCTCTATTATTCTACTCACTCTTTCTTTTTATCTTCTCTTCAGCCCTTAAGGCCATTTGGAAACACTTGTTCACTATTTTTGGTGCTAAGATGATGATCTCATCTTGGACGTTCATCCTTAGGCCATTCAAATACCTAGCCACCTTCTCTGACTCTTCTTCTTGTCTCTTTGATCTGAGACTAAGTTTATGAAACTCTTGTGTGTATGCATTCACATCAAGGTCTCTCTATCTGAGGTTCTGCAATTTCTTATACATCTGCACATTATAGTCTAGGGGTAAGAATTGTGCCTTGATTTTGGTCTTCATCCTTTCCCAAGAGGTTATCATATTCTTCCCCTCCTTGACTCTCTCTCCTTGCTCATAATTCCACCATGCAATAGTAGGTCCCTTCAATCTTGCCTTTGCCAACTTAACCCTCTTATCATTAGGGATTTTTTGTATTCGAAATGATTGTTCAATGCCTCAATCCAGTCAATCACCTCTTTAGCTTCCATACTTCCACTATACATAGGTAACCCATCTATGGTGTCCCTATTAACTGAATTCAATGCATTTACAAATTCCCTCTAGTTTGCTAGTATCTCCTCTGTCTTTTTATTGGTTTCATCAATTTCTGTATCGCCTTCATCGCTATCACTTTCATCTTCCATATCTTTGCTTTTGGACTACTTGAACTCTCCCAACTTGGATTCAAGCATCTCCTCGATCAGCACCTTGATGGCATCCTATGACATACTTTTGGGAGGCATCCTCTCTGCCTCTGTCTCGCTCTCTCTGTCTAACATACACTACTAACAGATAGCACCCAAACACCAACACTCCTATAAATCCTCAATTTGACTTGCCACCCCAAATCTTTTTAGGCTCTGATACCAATATGATAGGGAGTGCACAACAGAAAATGTAGAATGGGCCCTAGTTACTCATAGTCGGCAAGACCTAACAAAAGAGCCACTGATACATTTTGATGAGCCAGACAACCATCATCGGAAAGACTTTCTTAAGTCTTACCATTGATCAAACTTACACCAATAACTATCTTCACTTTCTCTTCGGCAAGATACCATGGGACTCACACCGAGTCATTCAACTCCCCACCATCAGCGAGACTTCTTTTATCGGCCAAGCCTTCCAATCCCTCTACTGATGTATCAATGGTGGTTAAGTTTCCCTCACCTTAACTGTGACGGCTTCCACGCTGGTTAATTGTGACCTTATCAGTGAGACTCTTCTCATCGATGAAACCTTTAACTCATCTACCGATGTTGCACCTCTTCTCAAAGGTATTTACCTTTGGTGAGACCCTCCTAATTGGTGAGCACTTAGAGGCTCTGGCTGATGCGCTGATGAAATAACATCCTTAGCGAGACTTTCACTATCGGTGGGACTTACTCCAGGGCTGCCAATACACTGATCACTCTGATGTCACTTTTGACCTCTGTTCGTTGGCGTGACAATTACTATCAGCCACCTTAGGGTTTGCTACGCTGATATACCGATGCATAGTTTACTTCCTTCCAAACCTTAGTACATGGAGATGCTAGGTCAACCTACTATGCAACTCGCACTATCTGGATCCTCTACACCACCGAATAGGAGAAACAAAACAAAAAAGTAAACAAATATTCATACAATGAAGCCATTCCACTGATTTTGACCGTAATCTTACTAGTGGAATGCTTCACATCGACATATTACAACAACAGGAAGCACAGAAAGGATGGAAATCTATAGTTATACAATTTGCAGTTATAGGAAATAGAAATCAAAATGACGGAACAGAATCATTCTATTTCTCCTTAGCACAATCACAATTAAATTTGATCACACTTCTTCTTCAATCTGATTATAATACCATCATTTGTTTCATTCCTCTAGGTTTATAAACTCACCCTAAGGAAAACCAACCAATTCCAAGCCGCTGGGAGACCAACCGTCTTAACTTCCCTACTGCCCTATTTTGGCATTATGGGATTACAATTTGACAAAAGTGTCCTAAGTCACTTGGGACTTACAAAGTGAACCTAGAAACAAACTGAAATGAAAATGCATTGGTCAAATAGAACTTATTACAACACAAAACATGATTTTCTAGGTGCTCCTGTACCATTCATAGAATGAACTGTCTGGACTGTGTAGCAAGGGTAAACACAATGGAAACAACTCAAAGAAATGGAACAAATACAGATTAAGTTAGTCAATATATCAAAGAATTCAAATATAATTTGGCCAGCAACATGTAAGCTTACAATTTGGGCTCACAAGCTTGATTACATACACGTGAAAGATAATCCTCTAAAGCTCCTTCGCAAAGAATCTAACTATCAAACTTCTAAATCATGAGAACTTGATAACTACTTTCCTAAGGATCTATTGCATCTTTATATATCATTTTCAAACCAATAGGTTCCTCCGCATTGACCAAGGAAGGTCACAAACTCCAATGAAGAGCTATAATGTGTACATTGATAGGTCGGGCCTAAATGGATAGAACGCTTCCTCAAATGGATGAAAAAACGTGCAAACCTCTAGGAAGGGTCGGCCATGAACCACAGATCATTGAATTTTGTGTTATTAGGATCCACAAGTCAAGGAATGATCTGCAAGCCTTCTCCTATAGCTAATTTGTTTGAGACTGTCAGGATGCTCTACTCTGAGAAAAACAATTGATCTTCTGATAGTGATATCTTTCCAGTAACTGATCCAAATGCTCTGGATTCTTGATATGATGTAGATGAATGAATGTAGATTCTAAGTCTAGATCTGTAAGATGTGAAATGCCAAAACCAGACCACAAGCTAAAACTACTTCTGAATGAACTAAAAAATGAAAGAACTAAAATGCAAATGTTTTTGGTTGATGCAAGATTGCTCTTGAACTAGGGATTCTCCTGCATCAGACATCCAGGGTTATTTAAAAAGTGAGTCCCTCACTTTTCTAAGGCTAAGGGAGAACCAAGACAGTCCACCTTAGCCTGAGAAATCCAAGATGAATCTTCTTCTAGTCTGCCATTTCACTTCACAAGGTATTCTTTGTATTGGCTTCAGGTAGTGCTATGTCCAACTCTACTATCCAAAATGTCTTCTATCTAATTTGGTGCTTGTTGTCGTAACTACTTCTTCAAGTCCTCTTCCATGTTGTCACTGAACTCTACTTCATGATACTGATAGAGATTTGTAATGTTGAAAATAGGTGATATACCCAATGTCTCTGGTAGCTCTACTTCATATGCATTTCCTGAATCAAATTTTCTGAGTATCTTACAAGGTCCAAACTTCTTCATCTTTAACTTGTTATATGTCCCAACTAGGAATCTTTCTTTTCTTAAGTACACCATCACTTCATCTCCCTCTTCAAATTTCTTATGTCTTCTCTTCTCATCTTCATTTTCCTTATACTTACTGTTTATATCCTCCAAATGCTTCTTCACTTGATTATGCACTGTCTTCATGTGATTTGCAAATTCTTCTACTTTTGCACTTCTCTTTTCCTCTGTACTAATGTCTCTTAATTCTGTAACTCCTCTAGGATTCACTCTGGTAACAATCTCAAAAGGTGTTCTTCTGGTACTCCTGTTTACTGAATTATTGTATGCAAACTTTGCTTGTTAAAGAATCAAATCCCAACTTTCAGTCTTCTCTCCAACCAAACATCTCAACAAGTTTCCCAAACTCCTATTCACTACCTTTGTCCGTCCATCTGTCTATGGATGAAAAGTTGAACTGAACTTCAAATCTATCTTCATCTTCTTCCAAAGTGTATTCCAAAAATATCCAACAAACTTTGTGTCTCTGTCTGAAACTATACTCTTAGGTTTGATGCAATCTCATAATCTCCTTGAAAAATAGGTCAGCTACATGCACTGCATCAGTTGTCTTCTTACAAGGTATGAAATGAGCCATCTTTGAAAATCTATCAACTACTACAAATATTGAATCATGTCCTCTCTGTGTCTTAGGCAATCCCATTACAAAATCCATGCTGATGTCTTCCCAAGGTCTCTCCAGTATTGTCAAAGGTTTATACAATCCAATGTTCTGACTACTCCCTTTTGTAACTTGACAAACTCTACAACTCTGTACAAATCTCTAAACATCCTTATGTATCTAAGGCCAAAAGTAATTTTCACTTATCAAAGCCACTGTCTTGTCAATGCCAAAATGTACTGCCAATCCACCATTATGCTTCTCCTTAATTAGATTATCTCTCATTGAACTTCTAGGTATGCACAACTGACTTCCTTTGAACAACATATCCTCCTAAATGAAATAATCCAACCACTTACTCCTATTGTAGTCATGATATTTCCATAGTCCATAATGATAGAATTTGCAATGCTTCTGGAAGAAAATTGTGTTTGCTTTTGTGTCTCAATGTTTTGGATCACACTCCATGATCCATCATCAGGAGGAAAGGAAAAGAATGTGAATGAGTTGGATTGCAGAGATGTTTCTTAAAAAGAGAGAGGAGGTTGGCATGGATAGCAAGAAAAACTAGAGGAGTTATTAAATCGGGATAAGAAAGGAATAGCTAAGATTCAACAAAGTTAAAATTAAGAACATCAAAGAGCAAAAATAAATACAAGAAGATAAATAGAAAGAAGCCAAAAAATGTTAAATAAAGCAAAGACAATTGAAAAGTATAATTATATAGCTATATATATGTGTGCAAATAAAACAAATTCAAAAATAATTCTATAAATGTAAGCAATAAAGTGAATATATTATTATATACAGAGAAATAAAAGTGTGTAAAATTGAAGGTGAAAAAAGAACCTATATATGTATGTAAAAGAAGAATCTCAAAATCAGAGAAGTGTGGAGGGGAAATTGGAAAAAATAAAAGAAAGCATGAGAAAACATGTAGAAAGCAAAAGGGGGGGAGTGCAAATAAGAGATGGAAGCAAAAAAGGGGGGGGGAGAATAGAATGTAAGTGTAGATGAGAGAGAATGCAAAAAATAGATAAGTAAGAACGAGAGATAGTGTGCAAAAACAAGAGAGGGTGAAAGCCAAAAATAGATAAGAAAATGTAGACTCATGCAAGAGAGGGGAAAGTAAATGAGATATAAATGCAAAGAGAGAAGAGAGGTAAGAATAAAGAGGGAGACAAAAATATAATAGAGAGGAAAAAATGTAAAGAATAAATGCAAAAGAATATATATATATATCTATGTTAGTGTCTAAATATATAGAAAACGGGGGATGAAAATGTGAGAAAAATGTCAATGCAAGGGGATGTAAATACGAGAAAATGCCAGTGCAAGAGAGAGAAAAGGGGGGGGATATATATATATATATATATATATATATATATATATATATATATATATATATATATATATATATATATATATACACAAAGGAGTCTAAAATCTACAAATGAATATGTAAGTATATAGAAATGCAAAAATATAAATATATAACTATAAAATATGTGAAAATAAAGAAATATAAGGAAGTATATACCTTGACAAGAAACAAAGAATATATATGTATGTATATAAAAATGCTTATGTATATTGCTAAAAACCTATGTGCCAGAAGACATCAAAGAAAGTAGAGGATAAGAAAATGAGAGAAGGATAAATTGACATTAAAAAATTGAGGGGGGTAAAACAAAATAGGTAGCCTCATGAAAAAGAAAGAAAGAAATAAAGAAGGAAAGAAAGAAGAAGAGGGTCAAAAACCTAGAGGAGAGGGACAATGAGAACGAAACACAAGGGTGAAGAAGAGGGGAGAGAAAAAGAAAGAAAGAATAGGAGGCAAGGTAAAGAAGGAAAGAAAGTATGAGGGGTAACAGGAAAGGGGAAGGAAAGGATAGGGGGGAAGGGCAAGGGGGAAGGAAGGGCGGAAAAGGATGGCCAAGGATAAGAGTGAGGTCTCAAGGATAAGTTGACAGGAAAGATGGAGCAAGGGGGAGAAAAGAAGAATAGAAGGAGGGAAAGGTGAAGTGAAGACACGGACAAGAAGAGGGGGGAACACAGGAGGAGGTTAAGGTTAATCAAGACGGGGGATGGCAAATTTTAAGGGAATTTAATAGGGGGTTCCAAGTTTGGCTTAAATTCCATCCCTCATCTCTTTTTAGGTTGGTAGGGTGGTTTTTGATGAAAATGGCCTTTTTAAGTTTTCTCTTGTAGAAATTGTCTTCCTTGGCAAGGACATGGGTGTGTTCTAGGCAAATGTGGTGCTTGGTGTTAGAGGAATGATCAGCGAGGGCCGATTTTGTGACCCTTTCATGTCTAATATCTACACTATGCTCTTTGATTCTTATGCAGATAGATCTTCCTGTTTCACCAATGTATGGGGTACCACGGGAGCAATCTATTTTATAGACACCCGAGTTTAAGAGACTATCAATGGGGTCTTTCATTGAAGGGATGAGATTTCTAATGGTCAAAAAAGGTTTGAAGGCACAATTGAGCCCTTTCTTGCAAAGGATTTTGGAAATTTTGTTAGAGATACCTTCAATGAAAGGTAGGGTGGTGCTAAAACCACAATCAAAGTCTTGATTGCTAGGTTTGGTCTTAAGATAGGTTTGGGCTTGTTTAAAATCTCTCTTGATGCATTTTTTGCGGTACCCATTACATTTGAAGACTCTGGTAAGGTGGGACAACTCTTGGTTAATGTGATCATTATCATAGATGCGAAAGGCCCTAGTAGCTAGGGATTTGAGGACACTAGACTTGTGGTTGGGGTGGTGGTGGGAGGAAGCAAGAAGATAGAGGTCTGTGTGGGTGGATTTCCTAAAGACTTGACAGCCAAGGGAACCATCCTCTTTTTTGATGAGGAGGATGTCAAGGAAAGGAAGTTGGTGATTGGTTTCCAGTTCTTTGGTGAACTTGATGCAAGGGGCAATGTTGTTGAGGTGATTATGGAAGATTTCAAGTTGTTCGAGGCCATGTGGCAAACATATGTTGGTGTCATCCATGTAGTGCTTCCACCAAGTTGGTTTAAGAGGGAAAGAGTTTAGAGCCAGCTCTTCAAAATGCTCCATGTAAAGGTTAGTAATGACTAGGGATAAGGGGGATCCCATGGCAACACCATCGGATTGCTCATAAATCACACCTTGGAAGCTGAAGAATGTGGATTTTAAGAAGAGTTCAACAAGGGATGCAATTTCTTTAGTGGTCTTCTATCTAACAAGCATAATGGAGTCAAGGAGAGGGACTTTGGTGAAAAGGGAAACACCATCAAAGCTGACAAGGATATCATCATTGTTGACCTTCTTATGTTTGATGAAGTCAACAAAATGGGTTGAGTCCTTAATGAAGGAAGGAGTTTTTCCAATGAGAGGATAAATTAACTTAGCCAAATAGGCAGCAAGTTTATAGGTAGGGGAATGGGTGGTGTCAACAATTGGTCTCAGTGGAGTGTTGGGCTTGTGAATTTTAGGCACCCCATAGATGCGTGGTGTGACTTCTTTGTTAGGCATGAGACATTTTTTGGTGCAATCATCGAAGGAAGAAAGAGAGATGACACTTTTTACAAGAAGATAAGGGGAACACCATAGTTATCATGAACAAACTTGACTACACCACCAAAATGTTGGACCTCCTGAATAATAGTGACAGCTACACAATTCTTCCCTGCAATCCCATTTCCAAAATCTTCAAACAAGTAAAAAGTGCCATCTCTCTTTCTTCCTTCAATGATTTCACCAAGAAATGTCTCATGCCTAATAAAGAAGTCACACCGCACATCTACGGGGTGCCTAAAATTCACAAGCTATTCCTTTCTTATCCCCATTTAATAACTCCTCTAGTTTTTCTTGCTATTCGTGCCATCCTCCTCTCTCTTTTTAGGAAACATCTCTGCAATCCAACTCATTCACATTATTTTCCTTTCTTCTTGATGATGGATCATGGAGTGTGATCCGAAATGTTGAGACAAAAAAGCAAACATAGTTTTCTTCCAGAAGCATTGCAAATTCCATCACTTACTGCTATCTGTCACAACAGGTTCCTTACATGCTTTCCAAGGTTTTGCAAAATTAGTGTCTCCCTCATACATGTTTATCAATTCATCAAATCCCAACACTTCAACTCTCATCTTTGTCAACAAGTTTCTTCTCCTACTCAATGCATCAACAACTTTGTTTGATTTTCCACTCCTATGCTTCAACATAGAAATATAACTCTGCATGAACTCTACCCATCTCATATGTCTCTAATTCAACTTACCTTGACTATTCAAATACAACAAATCTTGATGATCTGTATACAACACAAACTCCTTAGGTAACAAATAATGTCTCCACTTCTTCAAGGCTTGAATTATGGCATATAACTCCTAATCATAAACTGAATATCTTTTCCTTGCATCATTCAACTTCTCACTGAAATATGCTACTAGTCTACTTTCTTGACTTAACACTACTCCAATTATTTTTCCACTTGCATCACAATCAACTTGAAATACCTTATTGAAATTTGGTAATGCCAACATAGGTTTCTCTGTCACTTTGTACTTCAACAATTCAAAACTTTTATCTACTCTTGATGTCCACTTGAAATCTTTTCTGTCACCTCTCATTGTCTCTGTCATAGGGTTACAAACTGAACTGAAATTTTTTATGAACTTCTGGTAGAAACTAGCCAATCCATGAAATGATCTAACTTCTCCAATGCTCTCTAATGTAGGCCATTCAACAATTTCTCACTTTATCAGGGTCCATCTTCAATCCTTCCACTGAATCACAAATGCCAAATATACCAAGTCTTCCTTCATGAAACTACACTTCTTGATGTTTATCAACAATTTCTCTTCTCTTAGTCTCTGCAAAACTTGTCTAATATGCCACAAATGTTCCTTTTTTGTCTTACTAAAAATCATAATATCATCCACATATACAATCACAAACTTAGCCAATAATTTCTTTAGAACTTCATTCATCAATCTCATGAAAGTACTCAGTGCATTTGTCAATCCAAAAGGCATCACTAACCGCTCGTACAATCCTTCATTTGTCTTAAAAGCAATCTTCCATGCATCACCTTCTCTGATTCTGATCTGATGGTATCCACTCTTCAAATCTATCTTTGTGGAATATCTTGCTCCACTCAAACAATCCATGATATCATCCATCCTAGGCAAAGGAAATCTATACTTAACTGTGATCTTGTTTATTCCTCTAGAATCAATACACATTCTCCATTCTCCATCTTTCTTAGGTGCCAAAACTATAGGTACTACACAAGGACTCAAACTTTCTATGATCAAACCTTTCCTCAACAATTCTTGTATCTGTCTATTCAATTCTTCATTCTTGCCAGTGTCATTCTATGTGCTACTTTGTTAGGCAAACTTGCTCTAGGTATAAGATCCATGTGATGATTGATACTCCTTATAGGTGACAATCTTTCAGGTACATTATCTAATATGATGTCTTCATACTCTGTTAACAACTCCTTTATCTCCTCCAGTTGTGATTCTTCAGTCTCTTTATTCAATGCTTCAGGCTTCTTAGGAATCAAGGCATAACACATATTCTCATGCCTCAAACCATCCAGAAATTTTCTTCCATCTACCAAACAAATTCTAGCATTCCCACATACTTCACTCTTAGGGTCATCTTCCAAAGGAATCAAATTAATTCTCTTTCCATTTACTATTATAGTATATGTATTCTTTCTCCCATCATGTATAACTTTTCTATCATACTGCGAAGGTCTACCTAACAAGATATGACAAACATCCATAGGCATAATATCACACAAGACTTCATCATGATAAGATCCAATATGAAATTTCACCAAACATTGTTCACTCAATAGTATAATATGATCATCCTGAATCCATGCTATCTAATAGGGCTTAGGGTATTTCAATCTTTCCAACTTCAACTTAGTCACCATCTCCTCTCAAACTAGGTTATCTGAACTACCACTATCAATCACAACTTTACAACACTTACCTCTTGATTTGTATCTAGTTCTGAACAGACTCTTCCTTTCCAATGGTTCCTCATTTGTCTCTGTTTAAAATAGTGCTCTCCTCATCACCAATGATTCTCCTTGCTCTAGTTTGCCAACATAACTGGGTGGTTCAATAGGTTCTTCTTCAACATAGGCTACTCTTCCACTGTTTTTTGTCCTCTTACTTGTACTACCCTGATTACATTCAAATTCTCTATGTCCTTCACCTACAAACTTGAAACAAGTACCTCTAAATGTTCTCTTATCAAATCCTCTTCCTTCTCTTCTGTATCCTTCATTCTGGTATGCACTAGGGTTTCCTCTCCGATAAAAATTTATGTCATCTCTCCAGTAAGCATTGTTATCTCTGTCATCCTTCTACAACAACTGTCAAACTTGTTCTACTCCACAAATGATCTATCATCTCCAGAAAATGTTCTTCCTCTTTGAATTTTACCTCCTCTACCTCTCTATCTCTAATCATGCCTCTTATTCAACTTCTCTTCAACTTTCAGGGCAAACTGATATGCTTCTTCCAAAGATGTTATCCTTACCAAGCTTTGTTGTTCTTGAATGTTCAATCTCAGTCCATTGATATATCTAGCCATTTTCTCCTTGTTTTGTTCACTATGTCCTATTCTTATGATCATGTTATGAAATTCTTTAGTGTACTCCTTCACATATTTCTCCTTTTGTCTTAGGTTTTGCAGTCTTTTCAACAACTCCAACTCATAGTCAACAGGTATAAACTGATTCTTCAACTTTGTCACCATCTAGTCTCACTTTGTAATCTTTTCCTTCCCTCTTCTATTTCTTTTCAATTGAACTTCTTTCCACCATATAATAGCATGTCCTTTCAACTTTGTCTTTGCAAATTTCACCTTCTCTAGATCTTCCATCTCTTCATACTCAAAGTATTCTTCCATGTCATTTATCCAATCAATCAATTCTTCAGGATTCAAATTACTAGCATAGTTTGGCACATCAAATCTAGGTCTCTTTCCAATATTTGAAATCACTCTAGCATCTTTACTTGATCTGATTCTTCCTCTTCATCACCTCCTAGGGTTTTGCTAGTTTGTTCAGCAAATTGAAATTCTCCTTCATCATTGCTTTCAACATTAGGTCTCGGTGTCAATCCTCTTCGCCTATCTTCTTCAACAACATCCAAACAAATTCACAACTTTTTCATCATCTCCATCATCTCATCCATTCAACCATTCATTATTCCAACAGCAAAAACTCTCATTGGCGACATTCTTCCTTGGATCAAGTGCAAACTGCCTCAGGTTCGGTGATCGGGCTACAAGGTGACAACTGCCTCTCAAGAGCTGATTGGTTACAACACAAGTAACCTACCTCAATTCAGTGATCTATCCACAACAAGATCATACATAATTCCCTCGCCAACATTGCTCAATTCACTCCCAAAGATTCAAACTTTCACTTTGATACCACTTGGTGCAGTCAGGGTAGGAGGGTTCACAAAATGAACTATTTGGACCGTTCAACAAGAGTAAACACAATGGAAAAAACTCAAAGAAATGGAACAAATGCAGCTTCAGTCATTCAGTATATCAAAGAATTTAAATACAATCTAGATGACAACATGCGGGCTTACAATTTGGGCTCATAGGCTTGATTACATACATGCACAAGATAAAGCTTTGAAGGTCCTTCGCAAAGAATCTAACTATCAAACTTCTAAATCATGAGAACTTGATAACTACTTTCCTAAGGATCTATTACATCTTTATATATCATTTCTAGACTAATAGATTCATCTGCATCAGCCAAGGAAGGTCACAAACTCTAATGAAGAGTTGT
Organism: Cunninghamia lanceolata; assembly: GCA_027924645.1. Lineage (NCBI taxonomy): Eukaryota > Viridiplantae > Streptophyta > Pinopsida > Cupressales > Cupressaceae > Cunninghamia > Cunninghamia lanceolata. The sequence goes on from BSBN01001332.1 coordinate 8,151,220, forward strand.
AACATGTACGTAGATAGGTCGGACCTAAATGCATAGAACACTTCCTCAAATGGATGGAATAATGTGCGGACCTCCGAGAAGGGTCAACCATGAACCAAGGATCATTGAATATTGTGTCATTAGGATCCACAAGTTAAGGAATGATATGCAAGCCTTCTCCTACAAATGATTTGTCTGAGACTATCAAGATGCTCTGCTCTAAGAAAAATAGTTGATCTTCTAATAGTGATATCTTTCCGATAACTGATCCAAATGCTCTGGATTCTTGATATGATGTAGATGAATGAATGTAGATGCTAAGTCCAGATCTGCAAGATGTGAAATGCCAAAACTGGACCACAAGCTGAAACTGCTTCTGATTGAATTGCCTAAACTGAACTAAAAAATGAAAGAACTGAAATGCAAACAACTAAAATGCATTTTTTTTTTGTTGATGCAAGATTGCTCTTGAACCAGGGATGCTCTTGCATCAGAGAATTTTTTAAAACATTTGGAATAGAAGATTCAAAGCTAGTGGGTACACCCATGGTAATCGGATGTAAGTTGAGTAAAGATGAGAAAAACTAGTTCTTGATAAAAGGGGGAGCTATAAAGAAAAATGGTTGTAGGTGTGATAAGAGAAAGGGGGAGATGTTTTTGTCTTGATGGTTGAATTAGTTTTTCACATCATATGTTGTCATCAATGACCAAGGGGGGGATTGTTACAAATATGTGCCTAATCGGTGTTGTCATTGATGCCAACATATCCTTGTTGCCATTGGTGTCAACTATATCCTATTTTATTGATTGGTTAGAAGACTGAAATGTTGAGGATATTGAGAAAATTAATGAAGATCTAAGTATGTGGACCATATGGCTATGTAGAGGATTGTCTGAGGAAGCTCCAGCTAAGATTTGAAGAAGTTATGGCCTTCTGAGTTGAACCAGGTTTTGTAGTGTTCAGAAAAGAAAGAGTGATAGGAAACTGGTTTGGATTTCTCTAGAAATGAAACACTATGATCTATAGATCTAGAGACATGTTTGGGAGGTTAGTGTGTGTCATCAACTTAAGTGGTTCATGGTTTGGAGGTCCACAAACAATCTTTCTAATGTAATAGTCATAACAGACAGTGTTCTTAAGGTACCAGATGAAGATGCAAGTGATGTTATTGCTGAATTCAATGTGCTTGTGGAGGTCTCTGGATCATGTGCCTACTGTGTTGGAGGTCTGCATTAAAGATCAAGCTCGTTGTTGAAGATTTCCTTCTTGGTGTTGCTATTCTTCCCAGTCTTGGCTGACCAGACAATTCTAGTGTGTTGTGGATGATCTAAGAGCAATTATATGGAGTGTGGTGTGTTGATCAAGGAAGATTTGAGTCCCAGTTATGTTTGGCTAACAACTTAGTGATTCACATTAAGTCAGACACTTGTAGTACCAACCTTGATGTTTATTCCAAGGTTGATGAAGCATATAAAGGCATGTAGTTAAGTTGTTGAAAATTATCCTTGTGTGAAATAATCAAATCCTAAGAAAGGATCAGACGTAGAGTAGAGAAGAGGAGCAGAGGAACAAGAACAATAAAGGATGAAGTGATAGTGAAGAAGTATTTGAGAGAAGAGTAGAATTTTTATTAGCATTCAATGAGACTAAACCAGACATGTTGACGATGCTATTTCTCAGTTAAATCTTTCTATACTAAACATAAATTTCTTTAGGCAGTGAGCCTCTTTGAGTAGTGAGCTTTGGGCAGTGCACCTGAAGGCAAGTGCCTTCTCATTTCTTTCAATTACTTTTAGCAGGGTATGAAGCTTGTGGGTTAACCCCCACCATGGTTTTCCCTTAACTAGGTTTCCATATTAAAAATCTTGGTGTCAAGAGAGTTCATTGTGTTTCTTCTCATGTGTTATTGATTCATGCTTTAATGTTTATATCCTTAATCTATTTTTAAGTTTTAAAAGAAGTTTAAAATAAGAAAAGGTTATATTTGTGGGACAACTGATTCACCGCCCCTCTCTTAGTCATTTGGCCTAATTCCAACAATTCTATTGTATTCTTTAGGCTACCATAGTGCTAGATGGAATTTACCAATGCATTCAAATCCAGTGTGGTCTCTTCTTTCTCTAGTTTCTCTTGTTGTGTTTTTATTATTATCTTCATCATTGATACTTTTACTTTCTTCTTTTGCAACAATTTTTTGGTTATACTTTCTCATGTTCTTCTACTCCTGCTCCTTTTGACTGAATTATGCTCCTTTTTACTCTTTGTTTTTTCTTTTTCTTCTTCTTCTTCTCAAAGCTTAGTTGTATCAACACATTTGAAATTTGTACATCCAGGTCTTTCTCTACTTGTTGTGGTGTTGATATGTTTTGTGATGAGAATACTAGTTCTAGTGTAGATTGGGTACTCAAGGTATCAGAGTGTAGCCTTTCAGACCTCCTAGTTTGTGGGGTTGTTGATGTGCTACTCTATGGTAGTTGTGTGGTAGCCAGTGATGCCAAGGAGCTAGGTTGTGGTGGTATACCCCATTTTCATGTAATTTCTCTATATTCTTCTCCACTTTTTTCTTCACATCTTTCTTTTGTTTCGTATCCATAAGTTTCCCTATACGTTCCAAATCTCTCTACATTTGGATCTTTTGGTTTTCTCAATAGGTTCTATGCATAAGCTTATATTTCCTCCTTTGTAACTTCATATGGAAGTTTAGGTATCCAGTATGTTGTGGGTTCTATTACCTCCATATATGTGTAATCCTTGTCTACCATGAATGTAATATGGTTTATATACTGCTTAACTAACTCATAAGGGATCCTTTCCCTAGCTTACATGTTTGTCTATAAGGCTTTGAAAAATCCCCAGTAAGTGGTGGTAAATGAAGGTTTGTCTTTAAAAATTTGTTCCGCAACTATTGTGTCTACTTTCCATAGCTTGGCTTTATAATTGGGTAAAGCATTCATGAAGTAAAAGGTGAGGCATATGATCAATGTTTTATACCTGAAGTTATAATTTGAGGCCTTTGCTTTTTGTAGATTCTCCATAAATTGCTCCCTCAACACTTTGCATAGGTAAAAATTTTTTCTATCTACTACTATTTGATATAGTGTGTGAATGGCTATGCCGATGGCTGACCCTTCATGGTTTGCATAATAAATTTTGTAAGCACTTCCCATGGTTTTATATCTTACTACAAGGTTGGCTATTTCATTTACATTTAGGCTCTGTCCATTTGGTGTTGCATTGGTGAGTTTTTTGACCTCGTCATTTTTATCATCTTTTTGAATGATACTTCCCCTACTGCACTCAGCCTCGTGACTACTTGGATTGCTTGTTTGGTTATGCAGTATGGTCTATCCAGGTATATGAATTCATCATGTATATGACTTAGTATAATTCTTACCCATTCATGGTCGACATAGAAGTCTAGGTAGTCTTTCCATATATCTAATTTCTTCTTTCCTATCTCCATATTGTGGCAAATAGTTTGTTTGGTCTAGCTAGAGGACTGTGTTGCATAACTCCAATTTAATATGTTCTATCTTCGAGAGCAGTGAATGTATATATTTCCTTATATCCTTTGTGTAGATAACATCTGGTGGAACCCCTAAAGATGTGACATCTTTTTCTACCTCCATTGCTATATATTTTTTTATATTTCAACCTTGGCTTCTAAGAAATATTGATCAGTACAGGGGTGGCCATTTTTCTACAACTCTTGTTAGGGTTTTACTACTTTTCTCATCTTGTTTGGTCATACTTAAGTCTTTTATATAATATAGGATGCAATTGTGTCTAAGTTTAGTCAAATTTAGAATTAATTGTATTTTCTTGTTTCTCTTTTGGCGGGTTTTCGTCGCTGTTAAGTGTAAGCCGTGACTTAGCTACGAACGGTCTTATTTATATTTCCTATATTATGGTATAATACATATGGTACATTTACAAATTTCTTGCATTTATTTCTTACTCCACATCTTGATGGTAATGTTTTAATCTCACACCATTGACATACCTTATTACTGCATTTCCATCAATTTGCCTTAATCTTACCTCTCCTAATTCTATAATCTTGTGTATGTGGTAGGGTCCGAGCCAATGAACTTTTAGATTCTGATGATTTTTAAATTTACTATAATAGAGAAAAACATTTTTCAATTCTTTCTGCTAGGGGTCATCCTGATTCAACCGCAAAGTGAGTTCGGTGTGTAGGATTGGAATTATAAAGTTTATTTGTAATGTTGCATCTATTCCATACACTAGTTCTAATGGTGTGAACTTAGTACTTCTTTTATATGATATGTGGTAAGCCCATAGTACCACAAGTACTTTCAAATCCCAATCTTCTCTATTGCTATCACACATCTTGGCTAACTTGTGGTTCCAATAATCTTGTTCAAAGCTTTGCTTGCCCCACTTGCTTGGGGATGGTAAGGTGAACTCTTGTTATAGGTAATCATGAAACTGTGTTGTAACTTCTCAATCATGTTATTCACAAAATGTTTACCTTGATCACTAGTTATACTAAGTGGACATCCAAATCTTGTGATTAGATTCTCATATATGAACTTAGCGGCAGTCTTTATGGTGCAATCCCTAGTAGGTTCAACTTTCACCCATTTGGTTAAATATTCAACCCTTGTAATTATGAATCTCACTTTAGAATGTTTGGTTCAGGAGACTATTGGTCCAATAAAGTCAATTTCCCATTTTTCAAATGGGATTTGGGATAATACTAGGTTGAGTAGAATTTCATCTCATGCAGTTGGTCTTCCTATCTCACATTGTTTTACATATGTTTTAGCATCTTTCTATGTTGTAGGCCACCATAACTCAACCAATTTTATCCTTTTTGTGGTTCTTTCTCCTAAATTGTGGCCCCCTAATATTCCCTCATGTTCTTCTCATTGTATGGCTTCTCTTTCATGTTCATACACCACTCTCCTTATGATGTCATCTTTTCCTATTCTATGCAATTCTCCTTTTATTAATGTATATTGTAAAGCATTCAACATTAATGTTTTCCTATCTTGTGGTGGCATGCCTTCTGGATATTTGCCTGTGGATAATAGGATTGTTATGTTATGTAATTATTTTGTTACCATAGTTATTCTAAATAGATTTACACTTGGTAGGTCTTCCTCATGAATATCTGGTTCTTCTACTATGTCAATTCTAGATAGATAGTCTGGACCTTGGTTATTCTTACTAGGTTTCAATATTATCCTTAAGTCAAACTCCTAGAATAGGAGTTGCCATTGACATATTCTTCCTTTAATGATTAGTTTTTTCAATACATATTTTAAATGTTTCTGGTTGGTATAGAAGATGAATGGTGTAGATAACAAGTAGTGTCTAATTTTTTGTAATGCATACGCCATATAGCTAAAGATTCTCTTTCTGTTGTTGTATAGTTTATCTCTGCTTTGGATAACATATGGCTAGCAAAGGCTATAGGTTGGTCTTTATTACCTTTGGTTTGTGCTAGCATTGCCCCTATAGAAATCCCTAATGCATCAACATACACATGGAATTGTATGTTCAAATCTAGAAATATCAGTATAGGTGCCTCAACAATCTTTTATTTCAACTTTCAAAAGAAGTCTAGCATTGTTCATTCCACTCATTATTCTTACCACATTTCTTTTTTATAAGTTCTTCTAATGGTGTTGCTATTATGAAATATCCCCTGATGAATTTGTGGTGATATCTAGTATATCCCAAGAATGTCTTTATTTCAGGTGTTGTTTTTGGTGAAGTGTCAGTATTAATGTAATTTTTAGTGGGTCAACGATCAGACCTTCTTTGCATATGATATGTCCTAAAAAGGCACCAAAAGATAGTTCAAACATGCATTTATTCAAGTTTAGTGATATGTGTAATCTTCTACATCTGTTTAGCATCATTCTTAGTGCTTGTACATGATATTTCAATAGTCCATATACTATCTAGTCATCTAAGAATCATGAATGAACTCTTTGAATGTGTTTACCATTATTCTATTGAATATTGCAGGTGTATAGAACTATTGGAATTAGGGCAGACAACTAAGAGGGGAGGTAGGGGGGGGTGAATCAGTTGTCATAATACTTTTACACTTGTTACACTTAATTCTTTCCTACTACCTTTTAGTAGATCAATACAATAACCATGAAAGCATGAATCAATAACATGTGAGCAGAAATACAAATTACACAATTGACACCAAGAATTTTGAATGTGGAAACCTGGTTAAGGGAAAAACCATGGTGGGGGTTAACCCACAAAGATTATACTCCATTAAAAGTATTACAAAATGGGAATGTACATGCATTCGGGCTCACTGCCCAGAGCTCACTACTCAAAAGAAGGCTTATTGCCTAAGAAAGCTCACTACCTATAGAAGGAAGATTACAATGAGTTTGAACTGATAATTAGAATCTACCAATGCAAGGATTCAGTTCCGGTTAAGCACAGAATACTGACTTGATACACTTCATCTTGTTCTGCCCTGTTTACTGCTCTACCGTAATCCAGACCTTAGATCTCTTCCCTTTTTGCACTTACTTCATATTTGCATCATCACTCTTGCCAATACACTCAAATCCATCGACTATATATATCTACCTTAAGAAATTCAATCACTTTCTGTCAACCTAGTGAAGAACTTAGCAAACAACACAAATACTTTGTTTTGTCAGCTAAATCTATACACCAATGTTGGTGTGGACCAGAAATAACGCTTGAAGGTCACCATTCATGTCCCACTAACATTATATCCCATACGTAACTCACAAATATACTTCTACTAGATCTGCATAAAGATCTAACACATGTTAGCCTGTTCTTTACTAAACTGTTCTGTCATATTAGGACCTACTACTCAGATGCTCGTAACTTTTAATCCCCTTGTCACCAGAGGATGAAATCTTGGATTTAGATTGTCCTGACATTACTCTACACTACCTCAAATACACAACACACAATGATTGACTAGAGAAATTCACTGAACAAAATACTAAACTCTGTCATATACTCTGTTCCTATCTATCTAGACTTTGACAAATCTTGAAACTGACTTTTGGTATGATCTGATACTGCACTGTGGATGTGTGGAATGAGCTTAGCTGCCATCAATGACAACACCAGTCATGAGTAGTAGTGTCTCTTGCCAATAATCTCCCCCTTTGGCATTGATGGTAACACTTAGTGAAAAATGACTAAGTGTCGAAGTTACTCCCCCTTACTCTATCCTCTTATGCTTCTCCACTAATTCTAGAGCTCCCCCTTTGCAAGATTCCTCATTTTTCACTATTCTTCACTCTCCCTTTGACATCAATGGCAAAGGATGGGGTCCGTAGGCCAAAATTCTCAAAAAAATTCTGTATATAGTGCTGCATATGTGCACCCAAAGTTATATTTACATGAACTTGAGTATATCTCCAAAAATGTTCTTTAGGAGGACTAACTCTATATCCCAACTCTTCTTCATACTATTCAAAGTTGAAATGTGGCCATTTAACAAGAATGATTGTGCTTTAGCCATCTGGAGGTCAATGGGATCACTTATTTTTATAGCAATTTGGGCTTCTGATACAACGTTGAACATTGCTTCTATCTTAGGGGAAACTGATCCCTAGAGCTCACCCATTATTGCTTCAATGTTCTCCTTTTCTCTTGTTACTTTCTTTATTTCTTCTATTAGTCTGATTGCTTGACACTCCTTACTTGCCACTGATATTGTCAATGGATCAAAAGCTTGGGACATACTTGACAATTTTTGTTTGGTGTCCTTTATTTTATCTTCTATATCCTCTAAGGCTTTAGGAGTAGAAAAAAAAACTTATATATCCTTCCTCCATTTGAAAGAGCATTTTGAACACTCTTTATACTATTATCTAGCATCAATCTGTCTATCCCAATCATGCCTTTAAGTGCATAAAATCTTTTTCTATTAAATTCATTTTGAACTTTAACTACTACAAATTTTTTAAAGGACTCAATGTGAGTACTTACAGAACCTACAAGGCTTTTCAGATGTCTAGAGGGAGAGTCAGAAGGATTCTTCTAGAGGGTTGGCATTATCTTCTCCAATACTTTAGTTGCAAGACTTAACAACTCACTATCCTCTAAGTGAGATTTCAATATCTTTTCACTTGCTTTGGCTTGTGTGAAGGATTCTATCTTCATCATTTGGACTAGACAGAGAATTTCAAAGTTGATTGGTCCTTGAATTAGTTCTGGTTCATCAAACTCTAGCATCTCTTTACTCAGAAAAATTTTCATTGCATTTGCAGTGACTCTTGCTACCATTTCTGAACCGCTTTCCTTTCCTTGAGTTTTCACAGTATTAGGACTATCAACATTTGCACCATCTTCTTCTACTTTATCTTCCTTACCTTTGACTTCTTTTTCTACTTCACCTTTCTCTATGTTATTTGTAGTTGCATTCTTCCATTTGACTTCACTATTTGTAATTTGTTCCTGAGGATCTTGTGTAGCAGTAATAAGATCAACATTATCTTCTTTTCTAGATTGATCAGGAAAAGTTGGAGTATCTCCTACATCATCAGTTTGATCCACCATCTCTGTATCTTCTTTGTGTATTTGTTCCTCTTCCGGAACATAGGAGTCATCAACCTTAGTTTGCTGCTCATTAATTTTCATGTTTTCAATATCTAGTATTGATGAATCAATCCCAATATCAATCTCATCCTCAACAAATGGAAGATTGAGTCTCTTCAATGTACTTAGAAGTATTTCCTATGTTTCTTTAACTATTTGGTCCAATTCTCCAAGCATCAATTTGTTCATTCTCTTCTTGCTCCTGAATTCATCCTTCACTTCTTTGAATATCATATTCATTTGAACTTGAGTGATCTAAGGACATAGTTTTATCAATACATGTTCTCTGAGCTCCATATCCTTGCTTTTTGCATTTTCTTTCCTCAACTCCAAAATGTTCACAAGACTTGGAGGGATCTCAGAAGTTATTTCAATCAGGGCCTTATTATAGATATTCAGATATCTAACTGTTGCTTTCTCTAATACCCTCTTATTTGTGTCACTATAGTCATCATAAGATTCAATCATGGGTTTCAAATTTCCATCCACAGTGATTGATTTTATTACATCTTCCATGGAGATTTTTAGCTTCTCAACATATGAATCTGTCTTCTACCTTTTGTTTGTCTTTTTGCTTTCAGATGGTTTCTCCTTAGTCACTTTGGTAGCTTTTGTTCTAAATGCTTTCAACTCCTTTACCTCAGCATCATAATATGTTCTTTCTTCATCAACTTTTGTGCTTTTATAGGTTCTTGTGGCCTTTGTTTTCACTCTTTTTACTTCTTTTCTAGATGATTTGCCTTCTGATATCTCAAGATTTCAAGGTTTTAGAGGAACAGGTGCAGCAACAAAGCTTCTAATAGTCCTTGATATGGAGGAGGATCCTACCGGAGCACTTCCTTGTTTCTTATCTTGCTTCTCCTTCTCATCCTTTTCAGTTCTTTCCTTGAACTGCCTCACGGTTCCTTTGTGAGACCTAGATTCTCGGACAACTGCTCAACTTCTTTTCTTAATTTTCTATCAATTTCAAGTTTTCTAAGCTTAGTATGCAATTTTAAAATTAACTTCTCATATGTCCCAAATCTTTCAACTATTGTGTCTTTTGGCTTGCTTAGAAGATGTTGAGATTACATATTCAAGATTTTTCCATCTACTTCATACCCCATGGGCATGATCCAAATAGTTCTGGGTTCCACTGCTTCCATTAAGCACTGATCAGTGTCAACCATAAAATATATTTCATTCTTGTACTTCTCAACAATTGTTGTAGGGATTCTTTCCCTTGAATGCATCATACTCTGAAATTTCTTGAAGTATCCCCAGGTAGTAGTTTTTTGAGCTTTAGATTCACCAATGCTATGTAGGTGATCTCTAATTTGAATGACAACTGGCTCATCATTAGTCCAGTTCACACCCTTTACTCCAGGTACTCCATTCATATAGTAGAAGAACAAGCATAGAACCAGTGTACCATATTCAAAAGTGTTTTTCTTATCTTTCTTAATTTTGTTCAAGTTCTCAATCAGCTAGTTCAGTAACAACTCACATAGGTCATAGTCTGCATTTTCCTTCAACATTTGATATGCTGCATATATAACAGTTCTGGAGACAAAATTTTTCCTACTGGAGTGGTAAATCTTGTACCTAATCACCATGGAGGAAAATTTAACATTTGGTTTTATAATATCATTCATGATCATTGCCCTTTTGTCAAACTTGGCACCGGTAGCATTAGTCACAATCTAGTTTTTCACGGCTTTCAGCATGGGTAATCTAGCGGTTGAATTTAACCCAATTACAATTCTGATAACATCCTTGGTAATCTTGAATGGTTTTAATAGCCATATGAATTCATCATGCATCTGACTCAAAACATACTAGACCCATTCATCTTCATTAAATGTTGGAAACCCCATAATTTGAAGAAAATGTTTATCATACAGTGCCTTATATTCAAGTTTAATATAGTGATTTGCATCCATTAGTTGACTCTCAAACAAATCTACAAACCTTAAGTCTCCAAATTCATCTAAGCTCGCATGAATATAAACCCTAATATCTTCAATATGCAGCACACCATATGGAACACTTGAAAAAGCACCTAATGGATCGACTTCTATTGATTTGTGAGGATGCTTCTTAAATTTGGGTCGAGGCCTTTTAGTAATGTCAACAACCAAAGTTGTAGCCATTGCAAAAATTACAAGTTCAAAGCTTCACAGATAAATACCTCTTTTCACAAAATTGGGGTTGACGGATAAATTTGTTGATCGCACTTCAATTCTTTGTAATCTAAGATCAAACACTATTCTTCTTTCTTTCTTCAAGTGCACAATTGATTCAAATGAGGAGTGAACAGATTTTTATGCTCTGCAAAACCTAATTTGCCTTTGTAATAAATGTGTTTCCCTAACTTCATCTAGTTACTTTGTTTCTTGATAGTTCTTCATGAATCACTCTGCAAGTTTTCATATCAACATCTTTTCTTTTGGAAATCCTTCCAAAAGTTTTGAAACAATTCAAAATATCATCTTTCATTGTGCCAGAATTAGGCACCCACTTACTAGCTGGGGGAATTTGATTTTCAATGCAGCTCCCCCTAAGCTAGAGCTCCAAATTCAATTCCTGGAGGAATTAACAACACTAGATTCTGGTGCAGGCACATTACTATTATTCTCAAATTTTTTCTTGACCCAAGTCTTGCTCATTTCATTCTGTATCTCATTCACATCAATTTTTCTTTTGCCTTTGTCTTGTCTTTACTCATCTAGTTTTCTGTTTACCGGACCTCCTCTTTCATTATTCCTACTTTTGTAGAATCTTGCCATATGGCCAGATCTACTGCAATTAAAGAAAATAACATTTCTTTGAGTGTATACTTGATTTCTTCTTGATTTGCACTAATTTTCCATGTGTCCATATCCATTACAAGTAAAACAATAACCATTGAAAGAGTTACCATTTTCTCTAGAGTTATTCTTTATCATACTTCTACATTCATTTGATCTATGACCATATCTCTTACACTTGAAGCATTGACCAGAGAAGGATGGATCATTTTGATTTACTCTGCTTCTAGACTAAGTAACTCTATGACCAAATTTATTGCAATTAAAAAAATTTCCATTGAATGATGGACATCTCTGCACATTAGGCTATCTTATCGGAGATCTTCTAGGTCTATTTTTCCCATTCCTTGGTTGAAAATTTCTTTGTTCAGATCCAAAGCTTTCACCTTTCTCATATCTAAGACCATGCTTGTCATCATCCTTTTTCTATCCTTCAAAAAGTGCTTCAAGTTTAGCTGAGCTTATCTTGAACTTCTCCTTGTATTCATTTGCAACTTCTAGGTCATGTCTGAGAATGACAATTTGCCTTTCAAGTTCTCTCTCATTGTCTCTGCTTTCTTGTAGATTAGACTCTAGGAGGCCAGCTATCCTGTCCAATCTACAGTATTCTTCAGTTCATTTTTTTAGATTTTGATTTAGGTCTTCTTTAGTTTTCTTTCTATCTTTAATTTCTTTGGTTAGCCTCATCACCCTGGATTCCATCTCATGTTTTAGGACAACATCTTCTTTGGCTAACTTCTTGCATTCCTTTGTCTTCTCTTTTAGAGCCTCATCCTTGTTGTTTTCATAATGATTTTCTAGTTGAAGAGGTTGTTCCTTCTTCTTTTCATTGGATTTGCTCAATTTCTCTTTTAGAATCTCAATGAAGTCTTCAACATTTTTAAGATTCTCTTGCAGCTCTTGGACTTTTGCTCTAGATTGCTCAAGATCTTCTAGAGCAAGATTAAGTTGCCGTAGGAGGTTATATTCATCTATTTTACTGCCTTCCTAGATCTTCCTCAAGTTGTTAAACTTTTTCAAAGGAACCTTGCTCTGATACCAATTGTTGGAATTAGGGCAAAAAACTGAGAGGGGGGGTGAATCAGTTGTCACAAAACTTTTAAACTTATTGCATTTAATTCTTTCCTACTACTTTTTAGTAGATCAATATAATAACCATGAAAGCATGAATCAATAACATGTGAGCAGAAATATAAATTACAGAATTGACACCAAGATTTTTTTACGTGGAAACCTGGTTAAGGGAAAAACCATGGTGGGGGTTAACCCACAAAGATTATACTCTATTAAAAGTATTACAAAAGGGGAATGCACATGCATTCAGGCTCACTACTCAAAAGAAGGCTTACTACCTAAGAAGGCTCACTACCTACAGAAGGAAGATTACAATGAGTTTGAACTAATAAGGAGCATCTACCAATGCAAGGATTCAGTTCTGGTTAAGCACAAAATACTGACTTGATATGCTTCATCTTGTTTTGCCATGTTTACTACTCTGCCATAATCTAAACTTTAGATCTCTTCCCTTTTCACACTTACTCCATATTTGCATCAGCACTCTTCCCAATACACTCAAATCCATTGACTATATATATCCGCCCTAAGAAATTCAATCACTTTCTGTCAGCCTAGTGAAGAACTTAGCAAACAACACAAATACTTTGTTCCATTAGCTAAATCCATACACCATTGTTGATGCATACCAGAAATAACAATTGAAGGTCACCATTCATGTCGAACACTAACATTATATCCCATACGCAACTCACCAAAACAATTCTACTAGATCTACATAAGGACCTAACATAGGTTGTCTCGTTCTTTACTAAACTATTCTATCATATTAGGACCTGGTACTCAGATGCTCATAACTTTTAATCCCCTTATCACTGGAGGCTGACATCTTGGATTTAGATTGTCCTGACATTCCTCTACACTACCTCAAATACATAGCATACAATGATTGATTGGAGAAATCCACTGACCAAAATACTGAACTCTACCGTTTACTCTGTTCCTATCTATCTAGACTTTGACAAATCTTGAAAATGACTTCCAGTATGATCTGATACTGCACTGCGGATGTGTGGAATGAACTTAGTTGCCATCAATGACAATACTCGTCATGAGTAGCAGTGTCTCTTGCCAACATATTCTTTAGGCCAAATGGCATAATAGTATACATGAAGGATCCAAACTTGGATGTAAAAGTAGTTTTTGTTTGATCCTCTTCTCTTATCTTAACTTGGTGATAACTAGAAAATCTATTAGTAAAAGAGTAGATTTCCATACCATCTACTAATTCAAGTATTTATTTAGTAAAGGGGGTTGGAAATGAATCATGTATGCATGCTTTGTTGAGTTCTATATAGTTGACACATATCCTTCACTAGTTTTATTTTTTTTCACTACCATAGTGTTGCAAGTATGGGTCTAAATGGTGTTGTCATTGATGTCAACATACTCCTATTGCATTAATGATAAGGATTGGATGAGCTATGTGCTGAGGATATTGAGAAAATTAGTCCTAATCAAGAACAGAGAAGAATAGTGAAGATAGTGAGATAAATATCCTGCTAAGATGAAGATCAGAGGATGTGCTTCAAAGGGTTTGCAGATATGTGTCTTGAGATGATCCAGTAAAGATTTCAAAGGTCTACATGAAGATCTAAAGAATTTATGGTCACTTAAGTAAAACCAGTTCTGGCAGGTGTTCAGAGGTGACAGAGTGATACAGATAGGTCCGGTGGGATCCAGAAATGCAATATCCTATTTTGTAGATTTCGTGAAGTGTTTAGGAAGTCAATGTGAAGTGACAACTCAATTGGTTCATGATCTGGAGGTTTGCAAGCATCTATTCCTATATGACAGTGATGACAGACTATGTTCTTGACATTTCAGATGAAGGATAGAATGATTTCAGTAGGTTGTAGTATTGTGGATGTTCTTGGTGATTTAGGCAAGCTTGTGGAGGTCTTTGGATTGTTTCTAGTTCGTGTTGGTGGTTTGTATTGAAGATTGAGCTCATAATTGAAGAATTACTTCTAGATGATGATGTTCTTCCTAAGTCTAGCCGACTGGATGAGTTACACATCATGTGGATGACCTTGGAGATGTTCTATGGAGAATGGCATGTTTCTAAAGGAAGTTTGAAGTCTCAGATCTTTGTGGCCGACAATGTGTTGATCTGCATGAAGTCTTTTTGTAATTAGTCATATTGCATTTATGTATTTGCTCTGTAATGTATGCCTACTTGGATGGATATTCCTAAGTTGATGTCTTGTATAAATAAGGAGTCGTAAAGTCATTTCAAATGGTCTTGTGGAGATGAGTGTGTGGAGAGAGGAGTAGAGTGAAAGGCAGAGTAGAAGTATTGAGATTAAATGGAACTGACTCAAGCATGGTGAAGATGCTATTCTTTAGTTCAAGTATGTGATACTTATTATTCTATAGACAATGTGTCTCTTGTAGGTAGTGGGCCTCTTGTGAGAAGTGTGCTCAGGTAGTGAGCCCTAATTGGCATGTGCCATTTTGTTCTTTCTATTCTTCTAACAGAGAATACAATCTTGGGTTAGTCACCCCATGGTTTTTCCCTTAACCAAGTTTTCCATGTCAAAATCTTGGTGTCATATGTGTTAATGTGTTTCTGCTCTTGAATTGTTGCATTATGTTCTATGATTGATTTATTATTATGCTACTGAATTAAGAAAAAAATTTAAGTGATTAAATTGCAAGAAAGTTTTGACAACTGATTCCCCCCCCTCTCAGTTGTCTATGCTAAATCTAATAATTGGTATCAGAGCCAAGTTCCTCTAAAAGGAACTTAACCACTTAAGGAAATCTAGGATGTCGTTTTACAAGAAGGATAATCTAAGGTTTGATGGAACCAATTTCACCCTTTGGAAAAGTCACATGGAATGTCACTTGCAATGTATGGGAATGCAGTATTGGACTATAGCTTCAAAGAAGTATACTCCTCCACAGAATGGTCCAAGTTTCGTAGATGAAATCAAAGATGTTGAAAATAATCTGTAAACTAAAGAAGCTCTTCTAAGTGCCTTATCTAATTTAGAGCTGACAAATGTTGTTGACCTAAAAATTGTCCATGAGATTTGGGAAAAACTGGAACTTCTGCATGAAGGAGATAAGTATGTTAAATGTGCCAAGCTACAGAACCTGAAGGGAAAATTTGAAAACCTAAAGATGAGAGAAGATGAAAATATCACTACATTTATGCCAAGAGTAAATGAGCTATGTTTGTGGCATTAGATGTGCTGGTAGAGTCCTAGATGAAGATGAAATTGTTGGCAAAGTTCTAAGATCCCTTTATGATTCTTACAAATATAAGGTTGCTGCCATTGAAGAATTTAGATCCTATTTAGGTATCACAAGAGATCAATTGGTTGGTGAATTGGCTGCATTTGAATTGACCGAGTTTGGAGATACCCCCCCTAAGACTGAATCTACATTTAAAGATACTGCCTCTATAAAAGGAAAACAAAGGTTTGATCTAGGAGAGAACTCTTCAAGGAAACTATCATGGTATGAAAAAGCAAGAAAAGACCTAGAAGAAGATGAAGCAGAAGCTTCTCAACTTGAAGCCCTTATTGCAAGAAGACTACCAAGAGGATCCAGTAAGTATGAGGGGAAATTGCCTTTTAAATGTTTTAATTGCAATAAGATTGGTCATTTTACCTCAAGGTGTCCAGAAAGATTTTCAAGGCCAAATCCCAATAGATCAAGGCTCCAAAAGAAATGTTACTATGTTCATGAAGATGATGATGAAGGAGTAACAGATGATGAATCAGAGATAGGAAACAAATCTAGAAGTGACTGGGTGTTTATTGCCATCAAAGAATAAGATCCAATGCCCTCTGAATCTATCAATCATAAAATTGAAGAAAGAGCTCTGGCTACCCAAGTTGAAGAAAAGGATGGCTGGGTCATTGACAGTGGATGCTCCCACCATATGACAGGTGACAAAAATAAGTTCATAGATTTGGAAAGGTATGAAAGAGTGGTAAAATTTGGTGATAATTCTGCTGGTAGAATCAAAGATAGAGGAACTATTTCTTTTGATGGAAAAAATAAAACTGGTAATGTACTGTAGGTTGAAGGCCTAAAGCACAATCTTCTCAGTGTTGGATAGTTGGTGGACAAAGGCTATGATCTCTGATTCAAAAATGGAAAATACAAGATCTTTGAAAGTTCTGGAACAGAGATTGCATCCGGTACTCAAACTAAAGGTAATATCTTCCACTTGGTTGGTACTGGTAAAATTTGCTTATTTGTTCAAATTGATCAGAGTTGGTTATGGCATAGGAGAATGTGTCATGTGAATTTTGATAATATCATCAAGATAAGCAACACTTAGGCTATAAGAGATCTTCCAAGAGTTTTGAAACCTACTAATAGCTTGTGCAAAGAATGTCAATTTGGCAAATAGAGCAGAGTCACATTCAAAAGTAAGGAATAGTCTTCTACCAGATTATTGGACTTAGTTCATACTAATTTATGTGGTCCGGCAAGAATCAAAAGTGTGCAAGGTGATAGATACTTCATGCTATTAATTGATGACTACTCCCGAATGATGTGGGTAATTTTTCTGAAAGAGAAATCAAAAGCTCTTGAGAAATTCAAAATATTCAAGGCTATGGTAGAGAATGAAATCGGACTAAAATTAAAATGTCTAAGGTCTGACAGAGGTGGAGAATTCACATTCGGTAAGTTGATAGAATTCTGTAAGAAACATGGAAAAAAAAGACAGTTGTCTGCTCCTAGGACTCCATAGCAAAATGGAGTATTGGAGAGAAAGAACCAAACCATCCAGGAAGCATCTAGAACCATGATTATGGAAGCAAATGTTCTTCAGATCTATTGGAGAGAAGCTGTAAGCACTATAGTCTATACTCTCAGTCGAGTACAAATCAGAAGCAATACCAATAAGACTCCTTATGAACTTTGGTTTGGCATCACTCCCACTATGAGGTATTTCAGAGTCTTTGGTAGCAAATGTTACATTAAAAGAGATGAAGATCTAGGAAAATTTAATGCTAGAAATGATGAAGGAATATTCTTGGGTTATTCTACTCAAAGCAAAGCATACCGATGTTATAACAAGAGATTAAGGAAGATTGTGTAAAGTACAAATGTGAAGGTTGATGAAGGTATTGAAAAACCCTCAAGGTTTTATGAATATGATGAAGATGATTAAAATGATGTTTTTGCTCAAGAAGTCCAGCTCCCTCTGAAATTCAGATTCAAACTGATCAAGTAAATCAAGAAGAAGAGATAAGTTTTAATGAACCTATTTAAGAATTAGAAGTGCAAGAAACTCCCAAAGTTCCCAGGTATGTAAGACTAAATCACTCTGAAGATTAGATCATAGGTGATAAAATAAAAGGTGTACAAACTAGAAGAAGGATTGCTCAAGATTTTAGAAGAGTATTGTCTAATTTCAAAGATTGAACCTAAGATAGTTAATGAAGTTTGCAATGATGAAAACTGGACTAAAGTAATGGAGGAAGAGCTGATGTAAATTAAGAAAAATCACACTTGGGATCTTGTTCCTAGACCTAAAAACAAATATTCTTCTAGAACAAACTAAATGAAGATGGTGAAGCAGTCAGAAATAAAGATAGATTGGTCTACAAGGGTTACTCCTAACTAGAAGGAGTTGATTTTGAAGAAACTTTTGCTCTAGTGGTAAGAATTGAAGTAGTCAGATTATTTCTTGCTTTTGTTGCCTTCAAGGATTTCAAAGTATATCAGATGGATGTCAAATTTGCCTTCCTGAATGGTGACTTGGAAGAAGAAGTATACATTGAGCAATCGGATGGATTTCAATTGTTTGATCATGGTGATATGGTCTGCAAGTTGAAGAAAGCTCTATATGGAATGAAGTAAGCCCCAAGAGCCTGGTATGAAAGATTGGATAAGCATCTTTTGAAGATTGGTTTCAACAAAGGTACTGCTGACAGTAATTTGTACTTCAAAATTGATCATGAAAATATCTTGATTGTTGAAGTGTCTGCTGATGATATTATTTTTGGAGGAAGAGATAATATGTGCAAAACCTTTGCAAATCTAATGAAAAGTGAATTTGAGATGTCCATGTTTAGGGAAATAAATTTCTTCTTGGGTCTACAAATCACTCAAACAAGGAAAGGAATCTTCATTTCTCAAACCAAATACGTGAAAGAATTGTTGAAGAAATTTGGGATGGAAGACTCAAAACCAATGAATACTCCCATGGCAACCAGATGTAAATTGAACCAAGATGATGACTCTCCTAAGGCCGATCAGAAAAAAGTATAGGTCAATGATTGGAGGACTATTGTATCTCACTCAAACTAGACCTGACATTATGAATGTTGTTGGTCTTGTTGCTAGATTCCAAGCTGATCCTAGGGAGTCTCATGTCATGGCAATCAAGAGGATTTTTAGATATCTAAAAGGGACAGTTGAGTATGGATTGTGGTATCCCAAAGATCATGATTTTTCTCTTCATACATATATAGATGTGGATTGGGCAGGAGTTGTGGATGACCGAAAGAGTACCAGTGGTGGAACATTCTTTTAAAGGAAGAGATTGGTTTGTTAGCTAAGCAAGAAATAAGAGGCAATATCACTGTCCACTATAGAAGAAAAATATATTATAGTAGCAGGTAGTTGCACTCAAGTATTATGGATTAAACAGATGCTAAGAGATATCAGAGTGGAGTATGAAGAACCTATCACAATCTTCTGTGATAATTCAAGTGCAATTAACATATCAAAAAATCTGGTGTTGCATTCAAAGACTAAACATATATCCATCAAGTTTCACTTTTTGAGAGAGCAAGTGAACAAGAATGAAGTCAGGTTGGAGTTTGTGCTTTCCAAGGATCATATTGTAGATATTTTTACTAAACCTCTACCTAAGGACTCTTTTGAGTATCTCAGGGAGAAGTTAGGGGTTATTACCCCTCCGATTATGAACTAAGATGCACTGATGTGCATCAGTCTGGTGAATTTCATAGTTATATCTTGTGGACCGGATTGATGTTTGGGAAGCTGCCACTCAGGGGGAGTAGTTGGTATGATTCTAAATTGATGTAAGTATGTGCCCTTTGCCATTGATGTCAAAGGGGGAGAGAAGACATGTGAAAAACAAGTAATTGCTGATCAAAGGGGGAGCAAGAAAGGAAGAGAAGACATGTGAATGGTTGTTGCTACTAGGGGGATTTGTGATAGTGAGGGGAAGTTCTTGTCTTTATGGTTATAACATTTTTTCACATCATATGTTTCCATCAATGACAAAGGGGGAGATTGTTACAAGTATGGGCCTAACTGGTGTTGTCATTGATGTCAACATACTCCTGTTGCATTAATGATAAGGATTGGATGAACTGTGTGCTGAGGATATTGAGAAAATTAGTCCTAATCAGGAATAGAGAAGAATAGTGAAGACAGTGAGATAAATATCCCGCTAAGATGAAGATCAGAGGATGCACTTCAAAGGGTTTGCAGATATGTGTCTTGAGATGATCCAGTAAATATTTCAGAGGACCGTATGAAGATTTGAAGAAGTTATGACCAGTTAAGTAAAACTTGTTCTGTAAGGTGTTCAGATGTGACAGAGTGATACAGATAAGTCCGGTGGGATCCAAAAATGCAATATCCTATTCTGCAGATTTGGTGGAGTGTTTAGGAAGTCAATGTGAAGTGACAACTCAATTGGTTCATGATCTGGAGGTCCACAAGCATCTATTCCAATATGACAGTGATGACAGACTATGTTCTTGAGGTTTCAGATAAAGGAGAGAATGATTTTAGTAGGCAATAGTAGTGTGGATGTTCTTGGTGATTTAGGCAAGCTTGTGGAGGTCTTTGGATTGTTTCTAGTTTGTGTTGATGGTTTGTATTGAAGATTGAGCTCGTAATTGAAGAATTACTTCCAGATGATGATGTTCTTCCTAATTCTGGCTGACCGGATGAGTTACACATCATGTGGATGATCTTGGAGATGTTCTGTGGAGAATGGCATGTTTCTAAAGGAAGTTTGAAGTCTCAGATCTTTGTGGCCGACAGTGTGTTGATCTGCATGAAGTCTTTTTGTAATTAGTCATATTGCATTTATGTATTTCCTATGTAATGTATGCCTACTTGGATGGATATTCCTAAGTTGATGTCTTGTATAAATAAGGATTCATAAAGTCATTTCCAATGTTCTTGTGGAGATGAGTGTGTGGACAGAGGAGTAGAGCGAAAGGTAGAGCAGAAGTATTGATCTTAAATAGAATTGACTCAAGCATGGTGAAGATGCTATTCTTTAGTTCAAGTACGTGATACTTATTATTCTGTAGACAGTGTGTCTCTTGTAGGCAATGGGCCTCTTGTGAGCAGTGTGCTCAGGTAGTGAGCCCTAATTGGCATGTGCCATTTTGTTCTTTCTATTCTTCTAACAGAGAATACAATCTTGGGTTAGTCACCTTGTGGTTTTTCCCTTAATCGGGTTTTCCACATCAAAATCTTGGTGTCATATGTGTTAATGTGTTTCTTCTCTTGAATTGTTGTATTATGTTTCTATGATTGATTTATTATTATGCTACTAAATTAAGAAAAGGATTTAAGTGATTAAATTGCAAGAAAGTTTTGACAACTGATTCACCCCCTCTCAGTTGTCTGCCCTAAATCTAACACATAGGACTTATCCATTCCGCATCTTCTGCCAGTTTAATTATTCTTTCCATAATCATTTTGTCTATTTCTATTTTAACCTTCTTCTTCATGTTAGGGTTCAATCTCTATGGTCTTTTCCTTTGTGGTTTAACACCCTCTTTTAGTTGTATTTTCATTACCCCGGCTTCCTCTTTTGGTCCTTTGAGATTTGTAAATGTTCTAGGAAATAAATCTTCAAATTTAGATAGTAACTTTGCAAGTTGCATTACAACCCTTTCATCCCAATAATCTCCTATTTTAGTTAATTTAGGATCTACCTCTTTCGCAATGTTCTCTTCTCTAAGTTTTACTAGTTGCTATAGTACTTCTTTTTGGGTTCTAGTACTATTTCAATCTCTCTTTCTCCTTGGTGTACATCAACATCCAAGTTGTGTTCTTCCTCATCATTTTGTTTTTGTGTTCTATGACATCTTCATTCAATATGTTTGATTTCATTATCTATCCATTGTATTAGTTTCCAAATACCTTCAGTTTTTAGCGGTCGAGGGCTTTATTGTGGTATTTCTTCTTCTTCAATTTTTTTGAATAATATTTATTTTCAGATTTTCTTAAGTGCGGTGTGGATATGTTCATTAGTATTAGACAATGAGAACATGTGTAGAAAGTATTATTTTAGTTCATTACATTCTCTTGTTTTAGCCCTATGTTCTTGGTTTATGTATGAAGTTTATGCTACTAGTGATAATGCCCAATAGAATAAATGGATGTATAATGTTGTGTTGTACTCATTTATTCCTTCCTAGACCAATATGAACATCTCTAAGTGCTCTTGAGATGTGATTTTCCCTTGGTTTTTTGGTATAATTTCATACTCTCCTTCGAGTAGGTATAATGTTTTTTTGAGGATCTTGAAAATTGGCTAGTGTTGGATTGTGTGTTTGTGTGTATTCCACTAGCTTGTGGCATTGCATATTAATGTGTGCCATATAACATCTACTCTACATTGTTCATCATGAAAATTTTTCTCCATCTCTATAAGATAACTATCTAGGTTTCTAACTCCTAAAATTTTGGAAGTTTTATATGGGATATTCCTCTTGATATGTGATTAATTCATTAGGATACTTGGGATGTTTTATGTTGTTGATGTTCTAAATTGTGGTTTGTGTTTTGGGGTGTGAGATAACTAAATAAAGTGGTTTGTGATAAGTATCCATATGTAATTTTGACCATAAAGACATTTTGGAACCCTGCTACTGACCAGGTTTTAGTTTTTGGTTCATCTTATAGCCAAGTTGTGAGTACATATTCACTATCTATGCTATTGTTATCACATTCTATTTGTTTCACTCCCTCTGAATTTCTAATGTGTCATATTTGGGTAGTTTTACTATGTAGTATAATTATTTTGAGTCTTCATCTATATAGTTTTCTTGGTTGATTTCCTATGTTTAGGCTTCATCAATACTTCTTCCTAAGGGAATATGGATTACTCTAGTGTCATCTGTGAAAGATATTTCTTCTTTCCTTGAATCCATAATTCTATTTGCATTAACAAACCATTATATCTAGTGCATTGAATGAATCAAATGGTTCCTTCATTGCTACTATTTCAAAATCAACCAACTATTTGACCCACATTATGTTAGCATTTACCTTTTTCAAGGTTCCTAGTGTATGCATTACTAACCCATCTGCTAGGATAATATTGTAGGGTGTTTCTATCAATGTTGGTGTTTGTAAGTATTCCGATACTCTTTTTGGTAACATTTTTACATCTATGCCTAGGTCGACCATAACCTATTTGTTTTTATGATGGTTTACATGGGAATTTATCATTAGTGCTCTTCTCTTCCATTATCTATCAAATTTTCCCATTTTTTTGATTTGTGGTTGGTGACTGTGTTCTTTATTCCAATACTTGTAGAATTGTTTCAATTTGTCTATAAGGTTCTATTGTTGTGTTAGTTGTATTAGTTGTTTGAGTGCCCTTATTTCTTATTTTGAAAATAAGCTTGTTTGTTGTTGTTGCTTATGTTGTTCTTTGGCTATTAGTTGTTTTGATTGTTCAACAATTCTATCATGTTGGTTTCTATTAAGGAAGATGTTATCTTCTTGTATCTTAGTTTCAATGTTTTCTAGTCTTGTGTTATTTGTACCTTATCTAGTAACTACTGTAGTTTTGGTTTTATTATTCTTTCTCTTTATGTTTGTTTGTTTATGATTTGACTTATTAGTGTAATGTTCCTCCTTTATGTTATTAGAGTCATACTTGTTGTCCTTATGACACCTTCTGGTTGTTTGTATTGTATCCTTAGGTGTCCTCCTTATAATGAAAGCTCTCTTTTGTGAATTGAATCCTTGTATATCATCACTTTTGGATTTATGAGGTGTGTTTCTAAAATATTGTTGGGCTTCATTACAAGAAAATAGATCATGATTGGAGCTACCAGAGAATGTGCAATTCTTCTTCCTATCTCCCTAACATTCATTAGCAAAATGTCCCTGTTTACCACATTTATAACAAGATGCATCATCTCCCCTTCTTCCTCATCCGTGACCTCACCCTCCTCTATATCCATTGTACTAGACCTTAAACTCATTATAGTAATTG
The DNA here is from genome assembly GCA_027924645.1 of Cunninghamia lanceolata. Classification (NCBI taxonomy): domain Eukaryota; kingdom Viridiplantae; phylum Streptophyta; class Pinopsida; order Cupressales; family Cupressaceae; genus Cunninghamia; species Cunninghamia lanceolata. The sequence continues at coordinate 8,174,858 of BSBN01001332.1, forward strand.
TTCATGTATGGTATTGAGTTAGGGTTTGTGTTTTGTAGTGTTTTAATATTTCTCTGATTAGCCCAACTAGGGGTTTATATCCATAATTCTAGATGTATAATGGTCTCTCTACTAATCCTTTTACATATGCCATGTTTTGATTGTCTGCTCTATTATTGCGGTGTACATTGCACCATGGTTCATGGCCATCATCATCTTCCCTTAGCCTAAAAATTTGTGATGGGTAGTCTTTTGCCTCATGGTCATCCTAGTCTCTACATATACCACAATAAAGTGTATTATTTCATTTCGGTGTTGTCTTTTGATCTAACTTTTTTGTGATAACTTTTCTTTTACCTTTTATCGATGGGCATTCATTCTAGAGATGTCCTTATTTTGTACTGTAAGAGCACCATATGTTTAGTCTTTGCTTTTGTGGACTTATTTTTGTGCTAGGATTTCTTGCTTGAGTTTATGTTGTTACCATTCTAATTTAAGTTTTTCTTTCTCCATATTCTCCTTAGTTTTGTCATTTTTCCACCAAGTCTGAGACTCTACGCGGCATGCCAGAGTTACTACTTTTGAGTATGAGTTGAAAATTTTTCCATCTAGGGATGTCCTGATGTTAGGCCTTAGTCCTAAAATAAACCATTCTATTCTTTGTTGTTCAGTCAACAGTCTTCTAGTTCTTGTGAGATTTCCTTGAATCTTTTTGTCAAAATCCTTAATAGACTCTCCCTCGTTTTGGACCATGTCCCGTATTTTGCTTACTCCCTCAGTGGGTATGTTTGGCGAGTAAAAATTATCAAGAAACACTGCCTTGATTTCATCCCATGATTTATCATGGTTAGGACATGTTTTTCAATACTAATTTAACACTTCATTCCTTAGGGTTCAAACAAAATCAAATAGTTTGGTCTAGTCCCTTGTTATATTTTTTCTCTACCATGTAGACTCTAATACGAAAACATATTTTTCTTCTTTTGTAGTATGTTTCCCAAACACTAGTATTTTGATTGGTGAGTCCATCTTTTGTTGTTTTTGTGTCTTATCTTCTTTGTGGTGTGTTTGATTTATAGTCTTTTGTTTTTTCTTAGTTTTTCTTTGTAGAAGAGGTTTTCCTTCTCTTACCTTATCCCTTTGTAATTGTATATCTAAGTATTTTTCCCTAATAATTATTTGTAAATCCTTTTGATTTCTTCTCTTTCTTTTTGTGTATCTATCTCTTTGTTTAGTTCTTCTATCAAGATTATTTTTGATTTATAGGGAACTTGAGGTGACTCTTGGTCGGGGGATTGTATCTTTTCAAATTTACATTTCATTGTAGGGGAACATGTCTTTTTGTTTGTTAGTGACATTTTGTTAGTTCTTAATAACAATTCTCTTTATTGTCTTATACTATTGAAATTGATGTTATCTGGCACCGCATCTATTCCTCTTTGTCTTATTCTCATCACACTTTGATTCATCATATAATCTTGGTATTCCTTATCAAAATTTAAAGGTTGGAGATTTTTCATGGGGCTCAATATTGGTTCCCATTGCTCATTGATTCTGATATGGACATTAGTGATTTCAGGGTGAACATACGGTGATTTACCTAATCATGGTAGGGTTAGGGTTTTATTATAGTCATCCTCCCATTTTTTTTTGGAATCATCATAAGCAATAATACTTCCTTCTATATTTCTAAGTATTTCTTTGGCCTTATAAATGTGTGTCATTATTGGTTCTAGATTTTTATTATTGTCAGTCTCTATTATCTCTACAGTAATCCCTATGGCACATTCTTCTTATATCACCAAATTTGTTATATCTTTTTGTCTAGCTGCACCCACCTTGGCATGCTCAGCAACACCCTTATTAGAGTGCTCATCTTCTTCCTTTTCTTCCACAATCTTTATGTTTTACTCTCTCCTTGTCTCTTTTTATTTTTTCATCCTTCTATACTATCTTTCCTATCTTTCCTAGGTTTGTTTAAATCTCCTTTCTTTTATGTCTAATTCTATTCCAATTTTTATTGTGTCACTAATTTCTCTTAATTTATTTTTATCCCTTTTCTCATGGGTGTTTTAGATATGGTATTTCATTAATCCTTATGTATCATGTGGTCAGTTTAATCCGAATGGTTACATCTTTTCACATGTCTTTTTAGATCCTTCCCCCTTTTCATTTGTCATCCCTTTAGGTGCCTACCCCACTCTCACAAAGGTAGGTACTAAGATAAAAAAAAAGGTCATGTTATCTTTCCAATTCTTTTCCTCTGCTCCACAATTTTCTTCTACTTGTTTTATCTTTATTTTTTCTTCACTATTCTGTCTAGGGTCTTCAGAACCAAATGTTGGGAAGAAAAGTAGGAACACAGTTTAGAGATTTGAGTATGAGTTTATTGATTAAGTTCGTTTATACCCCAAATGTGAAAGTGATAGAATAATAGATGTATCCAGTAATGTATAACATAGTGCAGTAAGGTATAATCCTATATACATCATCATACATAACATAAACAATTAGATCTTACTCCATCAATCCTTATATCTCCATATTATATATATTAGGCAAGTATTACAATAGCAGGTCCAAGTCTCTACTATGCATTATCCTTCTATATATACTATTATCATATCTCTCTTCTTACTTCTTCTATCATACTATCTATTATGTATATACTTGGTATTAGGGACATGTGGCTTATAGAGAAACCTAGGAATAACCTTGTATGTTATCCCTATCCTTTACACTTCTTTTGTGGTGAGTTGTAGTAGGTTCTGCTACATAAAGAAGAAGAAGAACATGAAACTTTATGTAATCATGGCTGCGAGACTCCTCATAGGGCCATGGCTCAAACCAAATGATTGGAAGATAGTACCTTTTACACTCGGGACCATGGTTAGAGACAATCATAGTGGAGGAACCAAAGGAACATCAATACATTGCAAAATACACTTTCAACTATGGTGAAACAACCCTCTACAGCTACCACCCAAATGAAAATAGAGGATATTAGAATAAATATCGTGGTGGAAGAGGAAGAGGAAGAAATCAACAATGCAAGGAGGATGCAACATGTTATATGTGTGGAGAAAAAGGACATTATGCCAATGAGTGTATAGAAGATAAGAAATAAACTTGTGGGTTTTGCGGTAACCTAGACCATGATTTGTTTAAATGTGAGAAAACACAACAATATTTCAAAAATGCACTGCCACCTACTAAAAGTGATAACCTAGAATAAATTAATGCATCCAAAGAAGAAAAGTGATGATAAAAATCCCAAAGGTAGAACTACATGTGGATAGGAAATGCTTAAGAGCACACATAAATAGAGAACAAGTGAAAGCAAGACAACCAATCCTAATAGAAGAAGAATTGTCAGAAAAATATTATCTAGAGAAGAAAGAGAATCTTAGGAAGGAGGAAATTTCTAAGTATAGAAAGAATAATAAAGTTAAAGTAGTTACTAGGGGAGGGATAGACACTACAAACAAAAAAAATATCTCAAGAGAATAAGAGGAAGAAGAAGAGGAAGAAGAGGAGTACTTCCCCACCAAATAGACTCATGATTTTATTATAGAGAAGGTGAAGAAGATAATTAAAGAAGAAAAACATTAGAGGACTATCATAAGGCTAGCTTCTTAGAAAAGGAAGCTCTATCACTTAAAGAATTGGCCAACTTGCTAGAAAAAGAAAATATTCTAGAAAAGCTAAAACAATTTGTAAAATATTGGAATACGAACAAATCTAGTAATAGGAGGCCATAAATATGAAGTGCGGTAAAAACCTCTAAAAATTGGAAGAAGAAACCAGACATGATTGAACTATAGGTTCATAATAAATTATTCAAGAATGTATTGGTTGGTCTTGGAGCACATGTCAGTATTATGCCTAAATAGGTATGGGAAGAACTTGGATGACCTATACTACATGATACTCCATATAACATTTCTTTAGCCATATAAAGAGAAACATAGACTTTGAATTTATTAAGATGGAGAAACCTTTTGATACCTTTAATATTCTATTTAATTTGGAATGGTTTGTGAATTACAATGGGATTTTTTACTCCCATAAGGAAGAGATGACATCTTTTGGGAAAGATCAAGTAGTGCACATCCCTTTGCACACTGATATGGCTAGCGTATATATAGAAGAGGTAGTACAAGAGGAAGAAGATAGTGAAGAGGAAAATAATGGGATGATATATTCACTAGGAAAGATCCCTAAGAAATAAATTGAGGAAGATCTAAATTTTGAAGGAGAGATATATGTTGAAGATAGTGACCACAACACCAATTTGAGAAGGTTGTAGAAGAATGACTAAGGAATAAGCCAACAAAAAGATCAAGAAAAATATTAGGGGCTAGAAGATCACATAGCCTAACAAATATTCATAAGTTAGCTACTAAACATACTACAAAGAACAAAAATGTACCGCAAATTTAGGAGGAGAAGGATAGTAAACATTTTGGCAAGAAACTATGATGAAAATGATAATAGGAAATAAATGAGCAATTACACCTTAAGTGCAATGGGTGTGTTCATAGGCACTTGAATTTAGTGAGGAGATACTAGAAACAACATTTCTCCAATGAAATCGGAGTCACTAGGAAGTCTCTAATTATTCAATCCAAGACACAAGGAATGATGCGATAGCTAGGCCCCTAGGTTTCGGTACCTTCCATGTATAGTCTATACTAATAAATTGATTTGTTACTAATTTTATTACCAAACACCTTATGTGGTGGACTTTAAATATGGAATTATGTGTATTTTTTAAAAATAACACTACAAGTATATAAAACATATAGTTGATTATATATAAAAATGTTTATAATTATAAAAACTAAATGTATATAGATATTTTCATGCTTTAATTGTTTCTCTTGTAACATTTCAATTATTTATCGATATTGATTTAGTAAAATATATTTTATTTTTACATATGCCTACTTTTAATTTTCTTTAATATTTTATACTCTTAAAAATCTAAACAATTAAATGATATTTTATATGGTATAACAAAAAATACCATAGAGGAAGTTTAATAGAGGTTAGGTAATTTACTAGAATGAATAACAAGCTCTAGACTGGTCTAGTTTTTTTAATTTTGAACTTCACTGAGTGGGAATGGAAGTTTGTGGTTTGGAGAGGCCTTCGATATGTAGATGGTCATGCTCTATCCCCTAGTAGATCTATGAGTTATAAGGAAAGTGATATATGGAAAAAAGTACTCTTCTCTTTGGTCTTTGTCCCCACTCACATGGACTTGGACTCTTGTGTTTCATGTGAAGTAATTGTATGTGATGATTTAGTAGAAAGAATTTCTTTAAGATTCCTTGATTCAAAAGTGGATAGAGTGGTGCCTAGGATGGAGAATTTTCTTATCAGTAGTTTCTCCTTCATACCTAGCATATATTCGGTTATAAAATGTATAAACGGCCTTTGGAAGCTAAAAGGAAATGTTCTTGTTGATGCTCTTGTGTGTGGACTATTCCTTTCCTAGTTTTCCTTGAAGGACTTGACATTCTAAAAACCCTTATTGAAGGTCCTTGGTTTTATGGGAAGACCAATCTTTCCTTGAGAAAATGGAGACCTATTTTTGACCCCTTATTATACTCATGTTTAGTGGTACCAACTTGGGTTCATCTCCCAAGTCTACCTTTTCATATTTGGGATGAATAAATGATTAAAGAAATAACGAACTCTTTTAGCCAATTCTTGACCCTAGATTTTATGATCAAAAACAAGATTAGACTGGTATTTTCTAGGTTTTGTGTTCATGTAGAAATCTCCAAACCCTTCCCAACTTCATTAATCAAGGATCTAACTATAGGAAATGGTCTTAGAATATCCTATATGAGAACTCTAGATTGTATTGCCAAAACTGTGCTAGACTTGGGCATCTTATCTTAGACTAGCCTAAAGTTTCACATAAGAATAGTAGTCCAAAGTTAAGGGTAACTCTAATCACTAAAAAAATGAATGGACCTACATGGTAATCCAATGATGAGATATAGTACTAAACACATACATGTAACCATATAGATATGACCTCTCAGTAGTATTCTTCTTGGTGACATGTGGATTGAAGTTCTTCACCTTGTTTGTGTCTCCCTTATCACCTAGCTAACCTTGTTCGATCATGTGTCTTCATCATTTACCCTTTGTCAATATTTTATTTTTGTCACTTTGTAACCTATTGACTTAACCTACCAACATCACAAGATAGGAACATTATTTTCCCTATGTTTCTTTCGTCCATTTCAACATTTCAAAGGCCATCGATTGACCTCCAAGATGATTCCTCGTCATCAATTTAACCCCATGTTCTTTCTTTCTAGGTTTCCCCCTTCCATTTCCAAAACTCCATGGGTGACCATGAAACTTCCTTAGATCTCCCCTAGGTGACCCACCCTATTGAGATCCTTAAATCTATCTCCAGGTCCTAAAGTTTACTTTATACCCCTTTGATCATTCTTAGCCCCTAAAACCACCTGCAAGACCCATTATTTCTGGGTTTCATTTCCAAAAATCCCATGGGGGACACCTAAACTCCCTTGGATCTCCCATGGGTGACCTGCCCTATCAATCTAGGTGACCTAGTCAATTTTTAACATGTGTGTTTATCTTCAATTCATGCCCAAATTAGCTTTATTTTTCCTCTAGTTTGCATGTATCGTTAGGCCTAACTAAGCCTAGTCTATTTATAAGTCATCCACTCTTAATCACTCTATTCTTATCTCCCATAAAACTATTCTTATCTATTTATCAACCCCATGCTAACTCCATTCCTCCTTTAGTGATAAGCTTTCTAGCCTAGTTCACTTCCTAATCAAGCTTAGTCACTCCTCAATTAATCATGTTAACTCTCCAATCATGGAAGTTAACTCTTTAATCAACTCCACCAATTGTGAGATCTCCCAACCTATAAAAACCCCTTCTATATGCATTAGGGGAGGAAAATTCATTGTTGCACATCTATTTCTAGATTTTTTTTCTCTTTAAAGCATGCTTATTCTCTTCATAGGACTTGTGAACCTTTTTTCTTTCTTAGTATAGTTTCCAAGCTTTAAAAAGATTCAATAACCTTCATATGCTCACCAATTTCTTTTCCAAAATCCAAGCCATAGTGCTTCAATAGCTTCAATAGATCATATTTCCTATCATAGCTTCAATAGCTCAATCCCATATTCAATCAATTGCTTCTTCGTCTCTTTTACTAAGAGGATATCCACACTACTATAGAGGAGAGGACATTCCAATTAAATGACTTTTGAGGATAAGCCAGGCTCACCACCAAAGAGAATCTAAAATTTTCATGCTTTCATAGTTAATTAGATCACACTCTTGATATTGGAGAAGTAATTTTTGTATTTCTTTTTCCTTGATAGGATTAATTTTGGTTTAATTAGATTAGCATTGTTTAGAGTGGATTTATTGCAATTCATAGATTACATTTTCATTCAAACAATTTCAATTTCTAGAATAGATTTGAAAATCGTCTCACAAAATACAAAAACATAGGATTAGATTGCATTCCAAAAACTCATTTAATTGCATTCATATTGTAGACACTTAAAAATGTCTTGACCATATAACCATCCTCCGACATCACCCATATCACTAATTCTTCATCTAATTAATTAATTGAATTTCTATTTAATTAATTATCTCATCCAACCCTAAAATCATTAATCTATCCTTCATCCACCAACCCTTAAAATTTAATTAATTTAATTAATTCAATAGTTACACTTACTAACATTAGCCCAATTAATTAGATAAATATGAAAAATATTTATTTGGTTAAATTCTCCACTTCCCTAAACCTAATTAATTAGATAAATTATGTTTATCTGATTAATCAAGCATACTAATTAGCCTATCCCTAACCTAGTTGATTAAATACCTATTATTTAGTTATCCACCCTAGCCTACATAACCCCTAGACCAAGATTAATTAAATAAATCATTATTTAATTAATTTTAAACCATGATTACCCCACCCGCTATTTTTTTCCAGCCACATTAACTAAGCTAATCACCTTGATTAACTTAGTCAAAGCTTGATTAACACATTCTCTCACACTCCATGAATTAAAAATTACAAAATATTCACAACACTCCACCTCATTATTACCACATTTATGAAAAAAACATCTTCCTCTTTTTTATCTTACATGTGTAAGAACCCATAATTACACACGTGTCTTTGGATTTGCACATCTACACATAAAATAGAATTTTTAATTACACCTCCTCCAAGGAAATTAATTTTAAATTTTCTCATCCATCTAATCTCATTTAATGCTAAGTCCTCCTGAAAAATGAATAAAATGTTCATTTTTATTCTCCACCCTCCAATCTTGTTGATCAAATCCTAGCCCTCCATCTCAAAATCAATCTCATCACCTTGTGTCAACAATGAATCTCCACTATTGGATCAAAACTCCCTCCAATTTGCCTATAAATACAAGCTCTCACAAGCCATTTGATCATCCAAGTTTTGAGTAGTGTTGTTATGCTAAAATTTCTCCCATATTTTCATCTTTATCTAGGCTATAGTGACTTGAATAAGAGTTTAGAGAGCATTTCACATTGAAAATATGGCCACGAGTGAAGCTAGAGCTTGTGGGTGCTAAGTTGTTGACCTTATCTAGGAGATGGAAGATTTCAAAGTATAATGTGTGTGTTTTATGCGTTTCATTTGTGTTTTTAACCCTTGAGATCTATCTTGTCTTCTTTTGGCATGCTTGGTGGGACCCACATGGTGCCAAGCTGACTAATTTTCTATTTGAGTTGTGAAAAGAGACATGTTTGTAAGATTTTGGCGCTAAAAGCTCTCAGTTTGGTGCCATCCAGTCACATAGTGATGCCATTTCTTTGATTTCTGGTGCCATTTCCACCTATTTTGGTACCATATATCCATGACATTTTGGGACTTTGTTAGGCTTAGAAAGCCTTTTTGATGCATTTTTTAGGTTTTTAGGGGAATCTAGGACATCTTGCTCTCTATTTTTGACAAAAATACACAGGTGTAAGGGAGCATAATGCAAAAATTTCTCTAGAAATGCTTAAAATATGTTTCTTGTCTAACCATAACTCATTTTGCCTCACACTAACAACTTTTGGTGCTCTAATCTGACATTTGGTGTTTGTGGATAGGATAGAAGACTCTCTAAACTCCTTTTGAGCTAACATTTGGAACTAACAACCTTATTTTTAATAGATTTAGAGAGACTGTTATTTTTTTGCCATACGCACACAAAATGGTGTCATTTGGTTGAGCAACAAGGTAAGATAGGTAAGAAAATAATTTGGTACCATTTTATGAAATTGTAATGGCATATTTGGATTTAGCGACATCCTTCTAATTTCTAGTGCCATTTTAAATTCTGTTATGCTTGCTATTTGAGCTCAAAAAATTTAGCGTTGTCTTTGTTTTGATGCCATTGGGCTTATTTGTAGTGGCATTTGACTGACTTTTAATACCATTTATCTTATTTTGGGAGCATTTCTATAACAATATCTTAGGATTTGTGTAGGTTGTTAACACACTTTATAGGGAAAAGAATGCTCATCAAAGTCATAAACTTAAACTACTAACGTGTTTCCTTGCAAGACTTTGTTTTTATGTGTGTTTGCATTGTTAGCATAGGAATGTTTGATTTGGTGCAGCTAAAATGAACTTGCGTGCTTAAACCTAGGAACATTCATTTGGTGCTTAAAATGAACTTAATCATTTGGTGTTATTGGTGCATTTGCACATCCTTGTCAAGTAGATCCCAAGATAGAACAAAAGTATCCTCTCCCACCTTTCAAATTATCTTGGGTGTAAGAGAAATTGTTCTATTTTATTTTTATCTTTTTAGGAGAGCCTGTCTTGGTGGGAAAAGAGGTACTCACCCCAAGGGACGACTCTAAGTGGTGCTTTCAATTTGGTCCACTATATAAATGGTTTTTACAAAAGCTAAAGACTTCTTGGTGAAGTATTCTTATTCTGATAGTTCCCCAGTATCGATACACTTGTGTATGCGATATGTCAACCCCATTCTTTCCTTGCAAAAGGATTGATTTAAGTGGCTAGGATAGTCTCTTCAGTGAGTCATTACTGCATGAATATGCATCAAGTCCTTGAATTTCCAATAGACACCTTAAGTTAGAAGCCTACTCTATTGACCTATTGGTGTCTTGTTGAATGCAAGGGTACGATGCCCCCATGATTACTCAACATAAGGCTCTCTTGAGATGAGATAGAAATCCTTGGCTTAGCATAAGTCACTTGTTGACTTTTCGAGGAGAGGGTGATTGGATCATCCTTCCAGTCCTGGAGGCCCCTACTTGTCCTCTCTTGCAAAGACAAAAGAATGTACACACCCATCTTAGCTGTGATGACATTTGAGTCGACAGATATTTTGAGTGTGGGTTGAACAAGTTGCCATTTGCCATTGACCTTAGATAGACTAAGCATTGTTTTAAAGTGTATTTGATTGTGTCTAGACCCATGGAAATTTAGCCTTGGGGGGATTTTGAACATACACATAATGCTTACACTTCTTATTAAACATTTTATTGTATTCTCTTGTTTGGATTATTTGTATACTTGCCAAGAAATCTCATGTAACATTATCTGAAACCACTTGAACCATTTGAAAAATCAAACCATTGAACATTTGAGCCTTTCAAATCAACCTTTTGAACTTGAAAATTGAAAATTTGAGTCTAAAAACCAAAAAATTGCCTAAAATTGCCAAAACCCTAAACAAACTCCTAGACTCTATTGGTGCCTACTGCTAGTTCAAGTTTCAAACATACATTTGTAGGCCCCTTCATAAAAACCCAAAAATTTCTAAGTGCCTCGGCCTCCTAAAGTTGCATGCATGTATCTTTGTATATGCATTGGTGTTTGTATGAACATTTGAGTGTACATGTGTAGAAATACATTGGCGAGCTTGAAAATAATGTCCAATTGGCTTCAAAAGGTGCAAAAAAATAGTTATATGCATTTTGTATGCATATCAGGTTGTACATTACAGACATATTCCATCACAGACTCTGGGAATATTTTGTGCTTGCATATCAGGTTTGCATGTATTTTTTGTTTGTATGTCCGCACATACAATGGTGATATGCAACTGGCACATACATCGACAATATGCAAAGGAAATATACAAGGCCGACATACAAAAGGTCATCAACAAAGCTTTTTATATCGGCAACTCAACAAATTGTCTCCCCGATGGCTGATGCATATACAAAGGAGAATGTATGTCCGATATACATTGGAAACATCCAAAAGGCACATACAAAGAAAAGATACATACAAGGTAAGAATCAAGGGGTCAAGCCCACCGGTTGTATATCCGTGTTGTATGTTTGCACATACAAGGGTTATATGCAAAGGGAAAACATGCAAAGCTCAGACGCAAAAAGAATGTATGTTGCTGTAGTTGGTTTCATAAAATTTTGGGGTCTATAGGATGTACATTGCACATTGTATGTGCCGATATACAATGGATGAGATACATGGCCCAGACCTGAAGAGTTGTACATTCTGGTTGATACAACGTCGAGTCTGCGGCTTGTATGTATGTGTGCATTGTATATGCTGATATACAAAGGAAGTAAGATACAACTTGGACTTGATGGTGGTTTCAATTTGCTCCATAATGATTTGAAGTCCATGGGTTGTATATTGCATGTTGTGCATATGATATTCAAGACAATATACAAAGAGAAAAACATGCAAAGCCCAGACTTGAAAATTATTATAATCTGGTTCATAGGTGGCTTGGGTCTGAGGATGTACATTGCACATTGTATGTGCAATATACAAAGCGATATGTAAGAATAGAGATACAAGGCAAAACCTGATGGTGATTTCAAAGTGTTTTATAAAGTTTTGGGGTTCACGCCTTGTATGCAGGGTGCTGTTGTATGTATATACAATCCCGTATATACAAAGATTCGAATGTGCTGTGGGTGGTTGAATGTATATGTGTTTGCATATACAAAGGCGAAAAAGGGAAAAGTCAGCAATGGAAAAAGGGTGCCTACATGGCGCAATCTTATTGGCTAATGGACTTTTCAGAGTGATTTGGAGCTGTAGATCTCAATGGGAAGATGGAAATCGACGGTCATGGTTCAAACTTTCAGGGGTGAAGGATTTTCTTTGTATCTACATCAGTTTGAGTAGGTAACTTCAGCATGCAAGCCATTGTTGCATCCCATGGGTAGGTTGGCCATTAATGGTAGGATTGTAGAGAGGTATGGGTAGAATGGATAGGTCAACTACCTAATTTAGGGAGAAAATCTTGAGGCGGCGATGCAGATCCTAATTTCACCTACTCTTTCCTCTATTTCTCTTGCCCTCCTTAAATTTTTTGAGTGCCAATTCTCATGGTGCAGTGTATCTAGTGAAATTTTGATATGACCCTGTAATTAATTATTGAGTACACATTCATGGTATATATCTGAACTGTGTTGCTCATTGTAAGGTTGTTGAAGACTTGGGCATTTTTGGAGAAAATAATGAAGAACAAAGCCTTTCTTGGTTGTTCTGTCTCATTTTGGAGTTTATGAGTTACATTTTGAATGTAGGTTGCACATATTTTCAGTTTTAGTGTTGTTTTATATGAAAAATGCATTGTTGCATGTGTTTAATTACTTGTCTCCATTGTTGTATGCATAGCTTCTTCTGAATCTGGTTGCTAAGGGTTCCTCAGATTCTAGGATGTAGATTTCTGTATTCCATGCTTGATCTGTGACTTCCATTCAAGGAGTGGATTAAATTGTTTTAGGTTAAGTATGGAGAAGAATGTATGTCAGCAGGGATATTTGTAAGTAGAGGCAGCTAAATACTCAGTCTTGGATGGTGTTTGTAAGGCAAATACCAGTCCTAACCCCTTGAAAATTGAATGCCAGTGCAAATCATTCACTTGTATACGTCTAGTTGACTCCTTACCCTGAGATAGGCACCAGTCTGCTCCCTGTATAGTAGTTATGATCCAAAACCCCCTATCTTGCATCCAAAATATAATACAAATTATTTCATAATTCCAATTTGTTAGTTCGTAGGAGTAGGAATAGGACCCCTACATACTCTCATCCTCAACTAGTTAGATATGTCCAAGAATGTTGCTAGCCTTGTGATCTATCTTGCATATCTTGGTCCATACATGAGAGTATTATGCCTATTATTGTAAAGCTAAATCTTTTTGTCATCAAGGGCAAGTCAAAGGTTAAACCTTTATCTATTAGGGATACCCCCCTTGGTTCTGCAGAGCCTAAAGAAGAAGAGGAGATATTTCTAGAGTCTATCTCCTATACTGTTGGCCCTGGCTCAGAAATCCTATTGATCAATGATGGCTACCTTGTAGGGATAACTGGGAAGCATCTAGTCTGGAAAATATCCAATAGATTTGGTGACTCTATTGGGGAAGAGTCAAATAATTTAAAGGCTGGAAAATCTAGTCCATGTAAAAGTTGTTGCAGCAAGACCAAAGAAAAACCATGTGGTGCTCTGCTGGCAGAATGAATCCAGAAAATAAAATTGCCTTGTTGATATTTTGCTCTCTCTATGAGAGGTCACGACTCTATTGATTGAACCTATCCAAGGTTGCAACATATTTCTAGGTATTTAATCTTTTGATTCAAAAATAATGATGAGTTTAGAGCAACAACCCTAGTTGTGCTCTCAAAGAAGACCATTTTTTATTAATAGATATAAGCCCATAAATTTCAAAGGAATATACGGTCACCCAAATGTTATTCCCAATAAGATTAGAAAATGTTTGCTGAGATATAGTGGGTTGAATTCTGAGTCTGTAAACAAACATCTGCAACATTTTTGTAATTTGATAGAAGATTATGAGGTAGAGATTGAAGATGTAGTAATGAGACTTTTTATTTAGACATTAGAGGATGATGCTAGGGTCTAGTTTTCAGACCTGCCTATGTGTTCAGTTTCTTCATGGGTAGATTTAGAAGTTGCATTCCTAGTGAAGTTTGGTGAAAGATTTGATTTGGGCTCATTGATCATACATTTCATGAATATACAAAAGGAAGATGAGGAAATGGTTCCATCCTTTAACCTTAGATTTATTAAGTTGCTCAAGTAGATTTCTAAATATATGAGACCAAATGATGCATTGTGCTTGGCAATTTATTTAGCTGCATTTGATGATGAAATGAGTTATTTATTGAGAGACAAAGAACCAGCTACACTTCACCAGGCCTACAAAGTTGCTATGGATATTGAAAATAATCAGAAATATGGAATACCAGTAGGTTTCATGACTGCAAGCTTTCAAAATAGTTTTCAAAGTGAATGTGTTTCTATTGTTCCAATGTGCTCATTGAGAGATGATTCTGTAGAAGGAAATACATTTCAGAACAATGGGTGCAATCATGATGTGATGCATAAACATGAAGAAGATTTTGTAGAAAATATAGGCACATCCTATAATGGTGAAGACAAATATTGTTCTTAGCCTCTAGAAAAGAAGCCTGCAGATGCAAAATGCATTTCAAATGATGAAATGAAAGATATACATGAAGTTGTGTCTTGCAGTAATAGGCATATCCTAGTTATTCATGATTATTTGTATGAGGTGGATATGTAGAGCTTCACTCTGAATATAGAAAATGTTGATTAAAGGGATGGTAGTGAATATGTTAGTGATTGTCAGCATTCAGATGCATATGTGAGACTTTCAGATGATGAAATATATATGGATGCTGAGTATGAGTGCTTCCTTGAAGATTATGACCACCTCTACAATGCAGAGGTTCAAAAATTTGCTTTTGATTATCAGGGCATTGGTGAAGAGGAAAATTAGGGTCACTATTCAGATGTGAATAGACAAGTTGCAGATGTATGTTCTCATACAGTTGGGGATAATGTTAGTTACAGGGGTGACTACAAAGCCTTCAGTGAAGGGCTACACTCTGAGCTATTTGTGCCTTCCCTTGAGGCATTCTAGGTGGACCTTAATGATAAAGCTGCTGAGCACAATGATGATGGATATTTGATTGATTATAAAAATGAGTATGATTATGAGATGTTGCTTGTGCCTTAATACTACTTGTTCAGTTCAGAGAAGCTTTTTTTTTTATGAAAGGCAAAATTCTGATGTGGATTCATTTGTTTCATGTGAGTCTATTATTCTTACAAGCAAATCAATGACTCATGTGATGATGACATTCTACAACTGATGACAATGTATGTTGATGAAGCTAGTTGTAGATTTGTTAAAGAAAAAGAAATGGGCAGCAACATAAATAATTGCAAAGTAGGGTGCTACAAACAACAAAATATTTTTAGGCTTCATTTGAAGAAATCAAAATAAAATCAGATATTTGATAAAGGAAAATTTTGGTTTTTCCTCTTTGGTGGCCCTGGGTCACCAAGTAAATTTTTAAAAATATGATTTGTGATGCAGGTTGGTGTAGTGTTTGACTCTATTGCCCAATGGATAGGGACTGGTCTGCATCCTAGAGATCTATGGTTCTCGCCATGCCTGCAAGAGGCATGTGTCCCTAGATAGAGCCAATGTTGGTGCCTGCTACTGGCTCAAGTTTTAAACATACATTCGCAGGCCCCTTCATAAAAACTCAAAAATTTCTAAGTGCCTCGGCCTCCTAAAGTTGCATGCATGTATCTTTGTATATGCATTGGTGTTTGTATGAACATTTGAGTGTACATGTGTAGATATACATTGGCGAGCCCAAAAATAATGTCCAATCAGCTTCAAAATGTGAAAAAAAATAGTTATATGCATTTTGTATGCATATCAGGTTGTACATTACAAGCATATTCCATCGCAAACTCTAGGAATATTCTGTGCTTGCATATCAGGTTTGCATGTATTTTTTGTTTGTATGTCTACACATACAATGGTGATATGCAACAGGCACATACATTGACAATATGCAAAGGAAATATACAAGGCCGACATACAAAAGGTCATCGACAAAGATTTGTATATTGGCAGCTCAACAAATTGTCTCTTCGATGGCTAATGCATATACAAAGGAGAATGTATGTCTGATATACATTGGAAACATGCAAAAGGCACATACAAAGAAAAGATACATACAAGGTAAGAATCAAGGGGTCGGGCCCACCGGTTGTATATCCGTGTTGTATGTTTGCAAATACAAGGGTTATATGCAAAGGGAAAACATGCAAAGCTCGGACGCGAAAAGAAAGTATGTTGTTGCAGTTGGTTTCATAAAATTTTGGGGTCTGCATACATTGTATGTACCAATATACAATGGATGAGATACATGGCCTGGACCCGAAGAGTTGTACATTCTGATTGATACAGCGTCGAGTCCGTAGCTTGTATGTATGTGTGCATTTTATACGCCAATATACAAAGGAGGTAAGATACAACTTGGACCCGATGGTGGTTTCAATTTTCTCCATAATGATTTGAAGTCCGTGGGTTGTATATTGCATGTTGTGCATGCGATATACAATGCAATATACAAAGAGAAAAACATGCAAAGCTCGAACTTGAAAATTGTTATAATTTGGTTCATAGGTGGCTTGGGTCTGAGGATGTACATTGCACATTGTATGTGCAATACACAAAGCGATATGCAAGAATAGAGATAAAAGGCGGAACTCGATGGTGATTTCAAAGTGTTTTATAAAGTTTTTGGGTCCGCGCCTTGTATGCCGGGCACTGTTGTATGTATATACAATCCTGTATATCAAAAGATTCGAATGTGTTGTGGGCGGTTGAATGTATATGCTTTTGCATATACAAAGGTGAAAAAGGGAAAAGTCAGCGATGGAAAAAGGGTGCCTACGTGGCACAATCTTATTGGCCGATGGACTTTTCAAAGCGATTTGGAGCTGCAGATCTCAGCGGGAAGAGGGAAATCAATGGTCATGGTTCAAAATTTTAGGAGTGAAGGATTTTCTTTGTATCTGCATCAGTTCAAGCGGGAAACTTCAGCACGTGAGCCATTGTTGCATCCCACAGGTAGGTTGGCCATTAATGGCAGGATTACAGAGAGGTATGGGTCGAATGGACAGGTCAACTACCTGATTTAGGGAGAAAATATTGAGACAGCGGTGCAGATCTTGATTTCACCTACTCTTTCTTCTATTTCCCTTGCTCGCATTAAATTTTTTGAGCACCAATTCTCATGGTACAGTGTATCTGGTGAAATTTTGATATGACCCTGTAATTAATTGTTGAGTACACATTCATGGTATATATCTAAACTGTGTTGCTCATTGTAAGGTTGTTGAAGACTTGGGCATTTTTTGGAGAAAATAATGAAGAACAAAGCCTTTCTTAGTTGTTCTATCTCATTTTGGAGTTTATCAGTTGCATTTTGAATGCAAGTTGCCCATATTTTTAGTTTTAGTGTTGTTTTATATTAAAAATGCATTGTTGCATGTGTTTAATTACTTGTCTCCATTGTTGTATGCATAGCTTCTTCTGAATCTGGTTGCTAAGGGTTCCTCAGATTCTAGGATGCAGATTTCTATATTAGATGCTTGATCTGTGACTTCCATTCAAGGAGTGGATTAAATTGTTTTAGGTTAAGTATGGAGAAGAATGTATGTCAGCAAGGATATTTGTAAGTAGAGTTAGCTAAATACTTAGTCTTGGGTAGTGTTTGTAAGGAAAATACTAGCCCTAACCCCTTGAAACTTGAATGCCAGTGCAAATCATTCACTTGTATACGTCTAGTTGACTCCTTACCCTGAGATAGTTATCAGTCTGCTCCCTGTATAGTAGTTATGATCCAAAACCCCCTGTCTTACATCCAAAATATAATACAAATCATTTCATAATTCCAATTTGTTAGTTTGTAGGAGTAGGAATAGGATCCCTACACACTCTCATCCTCAACTAGTTAGATATGTCCAAGAACATTGCCAACCTTGTGATCAATCATGCATATCTTGGTCCATACATGAGAGTATTCTGCTTGTTATTGTAAAGCTAAATCTTTCTTTCATTGGGTGAGTCAACGGTTAAATTTTTAGCTATTAGGGATACCCCTTGGTTCTACAAAGCCTAAAGAAGAAGAGGAGATATTTATAGAGTCTATCTCCTATACTATTGGCCCTTGGCCTAGAAATCATGTTGATCAATGATGGCTACCTTGTAGGGATAACTAGGAAGCATCCAGTCTGGAAAAATTCAACAGACTCTGTCTCACTTTAGCACCATAACTTCTCTATTTGATGCCTACAAATTCCCCTATGGCACCATTTCCTCTAGCACCATAATTCATTGTTTTGACGCTATTTACCTGATTTCTAGCACCATTTCACTATGTTTTGCTGACTTCTCACCATAAATTGATTCTATCTAGAAACTAAAACTCACACATGTTTGGAAAATTGTTCCAGAATCCTTGAGTCCTGCCCAGTCATAATCTGTGGTCACCTTGTTAAAATCCATCAAAATCCAAATTCATCTTTAACCTTCATTCATAATCATTTTGTCTCAATCCATCCATTGTACTTTCATTTTGACCTTAGAGAAGAACCATTTTGACTATTAGACCCTTCATCTCATATCATTAATCAATCACTAAGCCCAACCATAATCAATCTCTTTTATCCCCACATAATCCAACCTAGCCATACATTTCAATTTTCACCTTTGGACCTTTAATTTATCCATTCCAAAGTTCATCTCAAATCCAACATTCACCAAACCTTATCCAAGTTCCATCCATATTATCCACAAATCAAAATCATCCAAAATACAAAAATCCAAACATCAATCAACATCCAAAACTATACCCCAAATCAATTTTGTGCAAAAATTAAATATAGATCTTACTATCATCTATTATCCCATTTTGCTTGTTGGTCATTAGTCTACCTTCAAGAAAAATAATCCTCCCCTCTTTTCCTAAGGTCATAAGTCTACCTTAAGTAAAGAAGGACATCATTTTTTATAATCCAAAGATCTAGATTTATTCAAGCTCATTTTTATTTGAACATCTTTTACAAACATCATCAAAATTTTAATCATCCAAAACATCCAAATCACCTAAGGTTTCCCTTAGTTTATTATCATCTAAAAACCATTTAGCCAAATCATCTAAGGTCTTCCTTGGTTGATTATTATCCAAACCATCTTAAGGCTACCTTATACATATCATCATCCCTTTCAAATTCATCCTAAAAGCATTCTTCACCTACTTCCCAAAACCATCTTACTTCATTCATTCCCATCATCCAAGTTTTTTGAAAATCAATTCATCCATTTATCTTTGAATTTTTAACCTCTAAGGTTTCACGTCCATCCTCATACCTTATCATTAATCATCCTTAGGTTTGCAACTTTTGAGACTAATTATCTAAAGCTAATAACCTATATCTTACCATATCCATATTCAACCTTAGGTTTAGGATTTCAAAATTTTATTCTCTTAAAGCTAAATCTTTGTTCCCTTTCACCATATTCTTATCATCATCTATCCTTGGGTCCACTACTTTTGAAATCTATTCTCTAAGGTCTCAATCTTTATCCATCCAACCAAATCCACACCCAAATCCATTGTATGCCCTTGAAAAGGTCACAAGCTAAGAAGAACAAAGAAATGGAACCTTTTAGAGTCAATTTTGGCATAGGGATGCCTCAAACCGACCAAAACAATGTCCTTGTATTCCAACAACTACCAACATTTGATGCCAATGCTATGTTAAATCCTTTTCCACCAACCCAAGCAACCAACACCGACCAAGTGGATCAAGATGTCCTAGATTTCACACATGACATCGATTCCATGGACATATTCTATAGACTCCTAAAATTGGATCCCAATAGATATATTGAATTCCTCCTTCAAAATGGTGCCAACATACCTAATGTGACCACATCATCACAACCTTACACATCTCATACTATTCCTAACACATCCAAAGATTTGAATGTCACCACATCCACAATTCCTACAAACACATCCAATACACCAAATGTCTCGACCATGTCAACATCCACCATCACTACATCCACACCACAAATCACCCTTAACACCCCCAACAACACCATGCATGCAAGTAATTCCACAAGTGCACCCCAACTTGACACTAACACCATAGCTTTCATCACCCAATTATTTTCACAACCACCTTGCAACACATCCAACATCCCTAACAACAACCCATGTAATAACCCATCCAATTTCATGTATTTACAAAATCCAATCTCCCAAGAACCCATCACATCCTCCATCCAAACATCACAACAAAATCCCAATAAAAACCAACAAATTCTGTCACATGTTCTACAACAACTTCTTGCCTACCAACAAAAACTCACACATCAAAACCAAATCACCCAAAACCAAATTCCACCTTTCCTCCAACAATTAATCCAAAATCAACAAACCTACATTCCACAACCACAACCCACACAAGATTTATCTAGCATTGTGCAAACATTGATCCAAAAATTTGATGACATACAACATGGAAACAAAAGAAAGCAATATTCTTTCAAAAATATTTTCCCATATCCATTTGATAGAACATTACACATGCCCCCCTTTCCCAAAAGTTTTGAAACACCAAAATTTGACAAATACAAAGGAAAGGGAGACCCTAGGGAACACCTTAGGGAGTTTTATATAGCTTTCCAAGAACTCTCATATGATGATACCTATTTGATGATACTATTTCTTAGAAGCCTCGGTGGTCAAGCTACTAAATGGTTTGGTCATCTTCCCCCTAGAATTAAGACATTACATGAGATTGCTGAGAAATTTGTGAACCATTTCTCCTATAACTTTAAACATGAAATATCCATGACCGAACTTTGCAACACAAAACAAAAGAGTGGGTAATCCTTTGCTTCCTTCTTGCAAAGACAAAGAGGCTTAGCAAGAAAACTCCCTTGGCCCATTCTTGAAAAATAAGAAAACTATGTTTGCGACTAACCTTAACCAAGAAATGGGGTTCCATTTGCAAACCCAATGTGCATCAACCTTTGAGGAGGTTATACACAAAGGAACAACCATAGAAAGAGCCCTTATTTCTAAAGTCTCTATAAAACTTTGTAACAAGACAAACAACAACAACAAAGTGAACAATAGTAACACCAACACTTCCCACATGAACAACAATGCACAATCCAATGAAAAACCTTGGTTTTTGAGTAAGAATAAGAATACCCTCAATAACAATGTCACTGATGTGAAAGCCATCCAAAATGTACAAAATCTCACCCCACCAAGTACATCCATGAATAATAATGTTCTTAAAGGACTGCCAAGACAAAACAACAATGCTAAGAGAAAGTTCACACCTTTAGGGGATCCCATTGAAAATGTATTGAATAACCTTGTAAAGGTGGACTTAATTGCATTACCACCTGTTAGAGATTATGATGAAAATCAATTTAACCCCTCTTGGTTTGATGAGAATGCCTATTGTGAATACCATCGTGTGAAAGGGCATAAGACATCTAACTACATGAGGTTGAAACATGGTATACAAGACCATATCGATAAGGGTGATATAACCATCAACAAACCTCTGAGACAATCACCAAATGCCAACTTAGGAGCATACATGGATCCCCTTCCTAACCACAATAAAGGAAAAGCATCCTCTTCCAACCAAACATATAATGTTGTACCACTTCCCCTTTCTTTTGACTCCATTGTGGGATGGATAGAAGATTACTCCAACCACATCAACACTATCACCATTAGAGCCAAAACACCAAATTACACTATTACTACTTGTCGCAACTACATTTCCATCCATGGATCCTCTACTAATGATCAACCATCTACATCTGTACCTACCAATCCACCATCTTCTCACAAATACAACCTCTTAGATCACCTCAGAAAAACCCCCACACAAATCTCCATCCTCGAGCTACTCTACACATCTCCCCTCTATAAGGAAGTCCTTGACAAAGCCTTAATGGAAACCCAAGTCCCCACAAACTTGAATGTTGACCAATTCCAAGCCAATTTTAGGCCAGATCACTTCACCTCACCATCTCACATTCTTTGAAAAGGATCTTCTTGCCTCTAACGATTTACATAATGAAGCCCTACACATAGAAGTCTGCATCCACAAACACATCATAAAATGAGTCTTAATAGATGGTGGCTCTAGTCTAAATCTTTGCACTCTGAAACTACTAAAACATTTAGGATACTCTGATGTGGTTGTAGACTCTAGTGAGTGTATAACTATTAAAGGATATGATGACTCTGAAAGATTGTCTAAAGGCACCATCAAGCTTCCCATTCAAGTGGGATAGAAGATACTAGAAACCAAATGTTAATTCCTTGATCTTGACCTCCCATTCAACATCATCCTTAGTTGACCATGGATCCATTCCGTGCAAGTCATCCCATCCACATTCCACCAATGCCTAAAATTTCCATATAACGGCACAAAAGTCACTATCTATGTCGGTCCCCATCCATTCCAATATTGTAGCTTCTTGGAAGGACATGATAGCACTTTCTATCCTTACAACAATACTACTAAAACATCCACCTCCAATGCTACCACTGAAACATCCACTTCATACATTGATTCCTCTAATATCGTAACCACCTCACAAACATTCACACCTCCTAAGGTCAAGATCAAGGTGAGTGATGTGGGATGTGGAGAATATGACCTACATGGCAGATTTTGTGTGGGCCTATTACCATCTCCTAAAACATTTGGTACTCCTAAGGAAGAGGAAGTTGCTACGGTGCTCATTAAATCCAAGCCGTCACCTACCTTCAAGAAAAAAACACCTCCTTGAACAAGATGTTCTCAACGACATATCCTTGTGGTTGCACAAAGAAGAAGAAAATCAAGAAGATCCTACTCTCCCCACCAATATATATGGAAAAGGTCTTGAAATTGTCAAGTATATGGGTTACAAAGGAAAGGGTGGCATAGGCCTTCATGAACAAGGAATTATAGAGCCCATCCAAGCAACAAGTAACCCATATCTCCATGGGTTAGGGTACGGAAAACAAGAGTCTACCCCCACCAATATTGAGTGTATCTTAAGTGAGGTCACTAAGGCCTTCCCTGCGATAGACAACATCAATGAAGAGGACTATCAAGACTCTTTCAATGACTTCATCAAGCTCTTCAAATCATTCATATGCATCATCTACACCTTAACAACCATGCCATCTACATCTAATGACATGCCTCTTGTTTACCCCCACCTCATAGATTGGGACCAACAAGGACCTCCTATCCTCGATGTCACACAAATTGACGAAGCAATAACCGAAATGATGGGGGTTAGAGATCACTTTCCCCTTGGAGATCCTAGGGTTAGCTACATCATGGAACTAAACACATTTGCATACTTTGGGGAGACAACCCAAACTCTTAGTCACAAAAATATGAAAATAAAAATAACATCCCCTAGTGAAAACTACTTTGTGGCACTTTTAGATGAAGACAAAATCAAAATAAAGGATTTATCACCTAGTGAAAACCTCCACGAGGTGCTAGGTGATGAGAGGATGGAACTCCCCAAAGTATCCAAGCTATATCAAGAGAGATCACCAATCCTAGTTGAAGCATCACATGAGATGAATCTTGGAATAAAAGAGACACCCAAGATCATATTTTGAGTAGAGTCCCTCACAAAAAAAGAAAAAGAGTCTTTCTTAGGTTTCTTCAAAGGAGTCATATCTTCACATGGACATATGCTAATATGCTGGGATTAGATCCTTCTCTAGTTGTCCATCACCTTGTGGTGCATTTTGATGCAAAGCTAGTAAAGCAAAAGCCGAGGAAAATGAATCCCCAAATGGCACTCCTTATGAAGGTAGAGCTTAGGAAGCTCTTAGATGTGGGATTCATTCACCCTATAGACTATCTTGAATGGATATCAAACATTGTACCAGTCACAAAAGTCACTGGGGGCATCCATTTCTACATAGATTTTAGAGACCTTAATAAGGCTTGCCCTAAGGATGATTTTTCACTACCTAACATAGAGATGATAATGGATCTCACCACAAATTACGAGATGTTATCCGTGATGGACAATTTTTCAAGGTACAATCAAATAAGCATAGCTGAAGAAGATCAGCATAAGACCTCCTTTATATTTCAGTGGGGAACATACTACTAAGTTGTGATTCCCTTTGGGTTAAAGAATGTAGGAGATACCTATCGGAGGGCAATGACTGTTATCTTCCATGACCTTTTTCATAGTATAATGGAAGATTGTGTTGATGATCTACTGGGGAAGTCCAAAACTAGAGAAGAGAACTTAAATGTGTTGGCTAAAATCTTTGATAGGCTAAAGTAATACAATGTGCAATTAAATCCCATGAAATGTGCCTTTGGAGTCACTTTCGAAAAACTCCTAGGATACATTGTGTCAAGAAGAGGAATCAAAGTTGATGCTGCCAAAGTCAAGGCTATAGTGGAGATGCCTCCACCCAAAACACTTAAGCAACTTTGAAGATTACAAGGGAAACTTCAATCCATCTATCGATTCGTAGTGCAACTTGTCGACAAGTGTCAAACATTTCAACATCTTCTCTGAAAAAACATAGCTATTGTATGGAATAATCAATGCTAGAGCACCTTTGAACAACTAAAGGATATCTTGCTAACCCACCCATCCTTATTCTACTGAAGCAAGGACAACCCCTCATTTTATATATATCAACAATATAAATAGTGATAGGGGCTTTGTTAGCACAACACAATGAACAAGGAAAAGAAAGAGCAATATACTATATCAGTCACACCTTGGTGACCTATGAGCTAATCTACACTCCAATTGAACGAGCATGTCTTGCTATTGTATTCACTTCCCAAAAGTTAAGACACTACATGCTCAACCACAAGACTAAGCTCATTGCCAATATTGATTCACTGAATTATCTACTGACTAGAGTAGCTCTTATAGGATGAATGGCTAAGCAGGTTATGATCCTGAGTGAGTTTGACATCAAATATACTAAATGGAAATACATTAAAGGATGAGTGAATAACAATCAATTAGTCGATGCACCAATCCCAATAGAACAAACACTGCTTGTAGAATTTCCAGATGAGTCAATATTGACAATAGCACCGACAACAAATACATGGAAAATGTATTCTTTTAGATCCTACACACATCGTGGCTAAGGGGCATGCATCTTGTTTGTCACCCCTTAAGGGGACACTATCCCTAAATCCTACAAAATCACATTTCCATGCACAAATAATGTAGTAGAGTATGAGGCCCTCATCACAAGACTTCACATGGGGCCATTTAGTGGAAAATTGAGAAGCTGACAATTTATGGAGACTCCCAGTTAGTCATCAAATAGGTTAACAATGAGTACAAGACAAAGGATGATAAACTCCTATCCTACAAAAGGATGGTAGATGATTTCAAAGATTATTTCCATGATAGCCATTTTGAGAAAATTTCATGGTTAAGCAACAAAGAAGTAGATGCTATGGCCACCATAGGATCCTTGGTTGATATGAAAAAGGATAACAAAAAGTATGAGTTTCTGATCATAGAACTTTTGGTACTAGCTTATGATGTACCACAATTAGAGCTAGTGTGCGACATTGTTGGTCCCTTATCTCCTTGGTATCAAAAGACCTACATGTACCTTCATGACAACCTCATCCCACCAAACCTATCATCCACACAATACAAGAGCTTCATCTACTGAGCTTCCTGTTTCACCCTCATAGGAGACACTCTATCAAATAAGTCTTGATGGTACTCTTTTACAATGTCTTGATTCTAGGGAAGCCAAAGTGGCCTTGCAAGAGGTACACAAATCCATTTGTGGGATACACTCTAGTGGACCTACCTTAGCAAAAAAAATTGTGAGGACATGGTACTATTGGCCAACCATGGAATGAGATGCTTACAAATTTGTGAAGAAATGTTTACCATGTTAGCAACATGGTGATATCATCCATGCACCTTCATAGGAATTGCATCCGCTAACAACTCCTTAGCCCTTTTCACAGTGGGGACTCAACCTTGTAGGAAAAAATCACCAACCCTCATCTAATGGCCACAAGTTCATCATTATCACTACTGAATACTTCACTAAGTGGGTTGAATCTATTCCACTTAGTTTTACTAAAGGCATCCAAATTGGTAAATTCATCCTTCATTAAATATGTTGTTATGGAATTCCCCATTCCATCATCATGGATAATAGGAAACTATTTAAAAGTTAGGAATTCCACATCTTGTGTGAGAAATTCCACATCCAACATCATTTTTCCACACCCTATTACCCCCAAGTTAATGGTCAAGCCAAGGCTTCTAATAAAACCACCTTATGCATTCTATTAAAAGATAGTTAATGAAGCTAATCATGATTGGAAGCTTCAGCTTAACCCCACCCTATGGGCCTACCGTACAAGCATCTACACACCCACAAGAGCCACACCATACTCATTAGTATTTGGTTTTGAAGCCATTTTACCTATTGAGGTCGAGCTCTCGTTACTCAGGATTTCATTGCAAATTATAATCATCGAGGAGGAGTATCGAGTTGCATGACTAAATGAGCTAGAGCTACTAGATGATAAATGCCTAGATGCTCTTAATCACCTTTAAGTCTATCAAAATTGCCTACGCCAGATCTACAAAAAAAGGATCAACAACTACAAATTTGAGATAGGTGAACTTGTCCTTATGGAGAATCAGAGAAACCTACAAGAGCATACCAAGAATTGAAAGTTCGAGCCTAATTAGTTGGGACCATATGTCATAATAGCTAGCTATGGCTCAAGAGCATATTAGCTTGCAACATCTGAGGGGCAACCTCTAGATGAACCTATGAACATCATGAACCTGAAAAATTTCTATGCATAGCCCATCAAGTATCCCAAAAAACACAGAAAATAAAAAATTTAAGAAAAAATTGAGTGCAATAAAGCCATCCAATGGTAAAAATCACTTCAGTGATGCCTTGGATAAGTAGCATAGTAAAAACCTATCTTAGGTGCCATATCTAGTGGCCAGTTCTACCATCTAATAAGTCCTCTTACCCATCATAACATTCCACATCAAGCACATCCCATGGCTTGGAATTTTGAAACATCAAATCCCATCACCCATCCTACATTATCCCACCTAAAGCTAATCCATGAAACAATGATCTTTGTATGTTGTCCCTGTACAACTCAAATATTTAGAAAAACCCAAAAACATTAGAAAAATACAAAAAATCTGAAAACAATACAAAATAAAAAAATTCCAAAAAAATCACAAAATCACGAAAATACAAAAACAATCCCACATCATGAAGTCAAACCAGAACTACATATTCATCTCACTCGCATCTTAAAATACATTGATCCTGTGGACACAGGGTATGTATGTAGTCTAGAATATGAAGGAAGTATCTAGTACTCAGATAAATAAGACGTACCCATCCAACCCATTGGATGGTCCCTATCCTCTGAGGTTACTAAATTCACCAAATAATACACATGCTAATTATAACATCAAAACATCATATCCTATGCGAAAATCATCAATCAATAAAACCAACTGTTGACCCATTTTTCTCCATCTAGAGTCAAATAGTCCACCTTGAAAATCTCTTAGATATCCCCTAGAATATGGCCCTACAAGCCTTTATCTTTCAAATCCCAATGTTCTACCTTGTAAAATCCTTGAAGAAATCCTTGCAAGAAACCCATAAAAACCTAGAAACCTTATGTCTCCAATTGCTCTCCTTCACAGGGATTTACCGTCTTCATACTTAGTCACTTTTTGGCATGGATATCTAGATGATGTCATCTGGATCTTAGCTAATAACCCAAATATTTCTTAATATCCCAAACCTTAGCTAAGGTCCTGATGTCCCCTCATCCAGATGGTGCCTAATATCTGGGTCCTTACTTAATATCCCCAACCTTTGCGAATGTCCTAATGATATCATCTGATGCCCCTCCCCAAAAGAAGTGCATTTGATGATGACATCATCTAGACATTCTGCCTCTGGTATATCTGCCTAGTGTTGATGTCCTGATGATGTCATCTAGAGCCCTGTTTGACAAAGTTCTTCATGATGATGACGTCATCCAAATATTAAGTTAGAATCCAAATATTAAGTTGATATCCATGCAGATGATAGTTTATCTTTACTATGAAGGTAAATTTGATGGGTGTATATCAGTATATCGTATGCCCGTAGACCGCCTAAAGCTGACATCACATCCCTTCTGCATGGCTACGAAATTTAGACACATGGCCTATTCCCAAGAAGGATGAAAAGATTTATGAATGGGGACCCACATGGTGGTGTTTTGTGTGTTTCCATGGGGCTCATGTGAAAATAGTTTATTTCTTTATATGCGGCTCCAAAATTGTGACATGTGTAAAGGTAGTAGTGGGGTCGATAATCAAATAGTAGCGCAGTGTCGTAGGAGAATCTTGGTTGTAGGGAAGATTCTGTGCATGGCTACAAAATGATGATAAATGGATATCCAGATGTCGGTTCACCACAACTTTGACCATGGATATCTCCCCCATCATGAGGAATTTCTACATAATCCAAAAGACAAAAGTGCTTAGAATTTCCTCCCCTTTCATTTGGCAAGATATTTGGGGGGGGGATATTCTCCTTTTAAAATATGATCCAAATATCATGATCTAGATGTGCACATCTGGATATCAAGATGATCTTTGACTATGGATGGGTTTGTAGGCGCGACTGACAAGACATCTCATCGACCAACTTGAAGTGTTTTAGAGGTAGATATTTAGCATTTATCTCAGTTGTTGGGCTTTGCAAAGGAAATTCATAGAGATTGGTACAATTCTTCAATGCGACAGGACTTTAGTGGCTCGGTGGCAGATTCTTCTATGATCTACAATGACTTTTGGGCTTTCATCTTCAATGGTGTGTCCTATCTTGTGTATGGGAAACCATTTCTAGGGTTGCAGATTTATGAGAGGCATTGCCTCTATCCTCTTTATCATTGGTTCCTAACTTGTATTGATGGTGGCATTGGTGGTCTTAGATCTCGTGCATCTACCTCAGTGCCCTCTGTACAAGAATTTGCTATAAAATCATTGTAATCTTCACTAGAAGTAGGAGTTAGTAATTTCTGGTTTGTTATGCTACCAAATTTCTTGTAGTCAGACCTCTTAGTGTAATTGTAGGATTATTTGAATATGACTCACTGTGCCTATAGCCTAGCCTATGTTGTCCTCTAATTAATCCACCCATGATTGTAATTAATTATCCCTTGTATTTTCCTACTACTAGTTATTTTGTATTGTAATTATTTTTGTCCTTCATGATCAATATATTCACAATTTCTTGCCTCTCTTATGCTTTGATTTCTGTGTTTTACTTGAATTTTTAATCTATTCTATGAGTAAAGCAAGTCCTCCATAGGTTAGGTCTTCATACCGAAACCACAATCAATCTGATAAGTCTATGTGAATTTTCATTGTGAGTTGAGATCATTGTTGTGTCTATTCCAGGGTTTCTACTACTCATGAAATATAGTGCATCACCTTTACTTCCCCTTTTGTTTCTTCCTAACCCTTTTCCTTTGCATTGTTAGAACTAGGTTTAGTTAGATTTTCTCTAGGCATTAGGCTTAGAATGAGGAACTAGCCTTCTCTAGAGGTTTGATCTTAATTTACAAGGTCCCACACCTTGAGATCATTCCCATTATGTCATTAGAATGCTTGGACTATGTCCAAGCTGGGTGCAATTCTATGTGACAATAGTTTTTGGCATGCTCAGTGGGACAAAGTTGATGATCCTTATCATCCATTAAAGAGTTCTGGTGTGCTCTTCATTGCATCATGCCAGTATGGGTAGTCTCTTAAACACCATGGTGACTTTACTAGTCAGATCTTCTAATGAAGTAGCCTCAAGTGCCTAAAAAGCTTCAAGAATCAAGATATTTGGTGGTATTCCTGGATTAAAGTGCTTTATCAAGCATCTTCAATCACCTGACAACTCTCTTCTAGTATGTTTCTAGTCTTCAAAGGACACCTGTTCTCCTTACTCTCAAAGAATATTTCAATGTACATTTGCTTTTCAATGCCCTAATATGTCAAGCTATTATGGAAGCCATGGTTTTTTCTCTCCATCAAGAATAGGCTTCCATACATCCAACATAGCATTCACACCACTATCATGGCCTTGATAAGAAACAAACCCTTTGTGGCCTTTAATGGTGATAGCCCACTAGACCTAGCACAATGTGATGACATCCCTATTTTATCCCTAAAGGCTATCCCTTTATTCATTGGTGAAAATGCCACTACTCCTGCTAAGCATATCCAAGACATTGCCAATGTATGCTCTATTTACAATGTTACCCAAGAAAATGTCATAGTAAGGCTCCTAGATTCTTCCTTGAAGGGAAAATCTCTCCATTAGTGTAGGAGGTTACCTATAAATTCAATTTACAACAGGGATGAGTTAGGAGAAAGGCTCTGTTAGCACTTTGAAGGCAAGAGTGATCATTTGTTCCTGATAGAGCAGCTTGCAACTATTAAAAGGGCTCCTTATGAATACATGGTGGACTTTAATTTTAGATTTCAAAAAATGGTACAGAATCCCACCATTGGTGAGGCCTTCCCCTAATCTTGCATTCTTGTACTATTTGATATCCTTGCATAGTGATATTGTTGTCATGATCCAATCTCTAGGAGGGGATGTGTTACCTGATGCCTATGATGTAGCCATTAGGGCAGAAAATTGTTTGATTTTGGCTAGAAAGATTGCCCCTAGGCCTCCAATGCCATTATTTCTAGAAGCCCCAATTATTCAGCCAATTATTGCACCAGTTCCTACAACTAATGTGCCATACCAAGCTCCTAATCAGCCCTATCCACTTAGCAGGCAACCTTGTCAAAGGAAAAATCAAAGACAAAATCAACTGAGTTGTATTAGGTCCCTAAACTCCTTGAACTCAACTGCTACAAACACATCAAGTGTGCTTGTCCCAATTCAAAACAACCTAGCCCAAGGTGATGAGCGACACCATCCATGCAATCCATCAGCAGTCCCAAAAGAATAGATGGGATCTAGACAATAGGTTGTAGTGGGACAAGGGAAAATGTAATCTAAATGTGTGTTTCTGAATTGGTAACTGGACGAGGTTGCTATGCCTCATGAGCTTCCTAACTATATTGAAAATAAAGAAGACAGGTAGCTAGTAGTAGATCAATAGCAAGGAAGTAGTGAAGAAAATGACAAATTGTAGTAGGTTGAGGCCCAACATGACAGTGAAATTCCATTCCATGGGGAGGAGCATATAAGTAGTCCTATACTAAAGAGTGTAGAGGAATTGGAGGAGGTTCATTTTGGGGATGAGCTTGATATTTTTTGTTCAAACTTAGATAGTAAATTAGTGTCTCTATATGAGGTAAATCCTGAGCAATACAAATAGATTGAGGAAGCAGTAATCCCTCCATTTGATATACAAGAGTCATAGTAGAGACATGAGATCAATCCTATTGATTTGCATATCATTTCAAGGGGATGCCCTATCATGCATCTAGCCTAGCTAGAGACACATCAAAAAGAGTCACCACTTGTCATGCTTACCTCTAAGCATGAAGTTGAGCATCAAAATGAGTGGGATCAGCCCATCTATTCACCTCTTGGTAGTAGCATCAGCAATCAATTCAAGTGGATAGGTAAGTTTATCTCCATTCCTGAGGAATTCTCCATCAATTTGTTCTATGCCCATCCCTCCCCCACCTCCTGTTAGCTACCCACAAGCATGAAAAACATTGTAAGTTGTTAACGAAGGGCAGTTACTTTCAAGAACCAGTTAATGGCTTTCTTTAAGGTCAGTTCTAGTTGGTTAATTTAGGAGTAGGTTAGTTTTGTTTCTATTTTAGGTGTCTAGTTTCAATAAGTGCCCTTGCACTCTGTTGTATTCTCATTAGGAGGATACATGCTTGCTTGTTTTTCTGTCTTGTCTTGGTAGCTTGTGTTAGAAATAGTCTGGACAACTAAGGGGAGGGGTGAATCAGTTGTCCCACAATTTTTAACAATTTCTGCTTTTAATCTTCTTTAACAACTTTCAATCAGATAAACAATAAAGCATGAATCAATAACACAAGAGCAAAAATAAATTGATCACACATGACACCTCAATTTTTATGTGGAAACCCAGTTAAGGGAAAACCATGGTGGGGGTTAACCCACAAGATTCATACCCTATTAAAAGTAATTAGAAGAAAAGGGAATGAAAATGCCTTCGAGCTCACTACCCAGAGCTCATTGCTCAAGAGAGGCTCACTCCCTATAGAATTTATGTTTAATACAAAAAGAATGAACTGTGAAATAGCATCTTCTTATGCCTGGTTTATTTTCTTTGAAAGCTTACAAAACTTCTTCTCTGCTCCAAATACTTCTTCTCTAGCTCTTCATCTAAACATCTCTTGTTCTTCTGCTTCTCCTCTGCTTTGCTTTACCTTTGATCCTTTATTTGGATTTTATTGATTTTGCACAAGGATAATTTTCCACAACTCATCAAATATTTATATGCTTCATCAACATTGGAATGAACATCAAGGTTGGCACTACAAACATCTAACTTAATGTAAATCACTAAGTTGTTGGACTAAACATAACTGGGACTCAAATCTTCCTTGATCAACATGCCATGCTTTGTAGAATTGCTCTTAGATCATCCACAACATGCTTTAATCATCTAGTCAGCCAAGACTAGGAAGAACAACAACACAAAAAAAGGAAATCTTCTTTGACAAGCTCAAACTTCAATGCACACCTCCAACATAGCAGTAACATGATCCAGAGACCTCCACAAGCACATTGAATTCAATAAAAACATCCACACTCCTTCAAATCATCAGAATCACTTGCATCTTCCTCTGGAACCTCAAGAACACTGTCTATCATCACTGTCATATTAGAAAGATTACTTGTGGACCTCCAAACCATGAACCACTTGAATGAATGATACACACTAACTTCCCAAACATGCCTCTAGATCTGTAGATCATCATTTGACACATCTAGAACAATCCGGATCTCTTTCCTATCACTTTGTCTCTTTTGGATACTGCAAAACTAGTTCTACTCAGATGGCCATGGCTTCTTCAAAACTTTGTGCAAACCCTTCAAAACTTAATTGGAGCTTCTTTAGACAGTTCTTTACTCAGCCATATGGTCTGCATACATTAATCCTCATTAATTTTGTCAATATCATTAACAATACATTCTTCTATACAGGTAGCAAAATAGAATACAGTTGACACCAATGGAAACAAGGATATGTTGACATCAATGACAACACCACTTAGGCACATATTTGTAACAATCTCCCCCTTTGTCATTGATGGCAACATATGATGTGAAAAATTGATTTGACCATCAAGACAAGATCTTCTCCCCCTTTCTCTTATTACTTCTCCAATCACTTTCTTCAATACTCCCCCTTTCATCAGCAACTAATTTTTCACATGAACTTCTCTCCCCCCTTTGACATCAATGGAAAAGGGAACATATTTGTAGGCTTTTCTCCTTATTTTTTTTCAGACCAAACTCAAAAATTACATGCAAACTACTCCCCCTAAGTAGTGCCTCCTTGACATCAATCTGGATCACAAGATGTGACACTAAATTCCACTGGACTGATGAACTCTAGTGCATCTTAATTCTGATTAGGAGGAGTAATGACTGCCAACTTCTCTCTGAGATACTCAAAAGTATCCTTGGGAAGAGGCTTAGTGAAAATATCCGCAATCTAATCCTTTGAAGACACAAACTAAAAGTTGACTTCATTCTCATTTACTTTCTCTCAAGAAATGAAACTTAATGGATATATACTTTGTCTTTGAATGGAACACTAGATTCTTTGAGATACTTATTGCACTTGAGTTGTCACAGAAGATTGTGACAGGCTCCTCAAACATAATTCTGATGTCCTTCAACATTTGCTTCATCCACGGAACTTGAGTGTAATTGTTTGCAATTGCTATATACTCTGCCTCTGTTGTAGATAGGGATATTACCTCCTACTTTTTTCTCAGCCAAGAAACCAGTCTACTTCCTAAGAAGAATGGACCACCACTAGTACTTTTCTTATCATCGACATCTCCTACCCAATTAGCATTTGTATTTGCATGAAGAGTGAAGTCACTATCTTTTGGATACTACAGTCCATACTCAAGTGTTCCTTTGAGGTATTTGAAGATTCTTTTGACTGCTACAACATGGGATTCTTTAGGATTAGCTTGGAATCTAGCAACAAGCCCAACTGCATTCATGATATCAGGTCTGGTCTAAGTCAGATAGAGCAGTCCTCCAATCATTGGTCTATACCTTTTCTGATTTGCCTTAGGGGAGTCGTCCTCTTTACTCAACTTACATCCGGTTACCATAGGCATACCTATTGGCTTTGAATCTTCCATTCCAAACTTATTCAATAATTCTTTCACATACTTAGACTAAGATATAAAGATACATTTATCTGACTGGGTGATTTACAAACCTAAGAAGAAATTCATCTCACCAAACATGGACATCTCAAATTCACTTTGCATCTAATCAGCAAATGTTTTGCACATGTTCTCATTTCCAACAAAAATGATATCATCAACAAACACCTCAACAATCAAAATATTCTCATGATCAAGCTTGAAGTAAAGATTACTGTCAGCAGTGCCTTTGTTATATCCTAGCTTTAACATATACTTATCTAATCTTGTGTACTAGTCTCTTGGGACTTGTTTGAGTCCATATAATGCTTTCCTCAATCTGCAGACCATGTCTTTCTAATCAAACAACTGGAATCCTTAGAGTTGCTCAATGCAGACTTCTTCTTCTAACTCTCCATTTAGAAATGCTAACTTGACATCCATCTGATAGACTTTGAAATCTTTATAAGTAAAAAAAGAAAGAAACAATATGACTGCCTCTATTCTTGCCACACTTGAGAATATCCTTTGCATACGAACCTTGCTTTATTTCTTACAACTTCACCATATTCATTTAGTTTATTCTAGAAGACACATTTAGTTCCAATTACATTTTTGTCCTCAGGTCTAGAAACAAGATCCCAAGTGTGATTTTTTTCAATTTGCTTTAGTTCTTCCTCCATTGCTTTTACCCACTTTTCATCATTGCAAGATTCACTTACTAATTTTGGTTTAATCTTTGAAATCAAACAAATCTCTTCTTGATCTTCAGTAACTCTTCTCCTAGTTCAAACACCTTTATTTTGATCTCTTATGATTTGAACTTCAGGATGATTCATCCTTACATACCTGGGAGTTTTGGGATTGCTTGGGTTTCTATTTCTTGAACTTGTTCCTCAACTTTTGCACTATCTTCTTGAATTACTAAATTTTTCAAATCAATTTTGATCTGAATCTGAGTTTGCACTTGCCTTTCTTGACTTGGATTTTCATCTTGATCATCTGAATCATATCCGCAAGCCTTGGAATGTCCTTCTTTACTCTCATCAACTTTGACATTGGCACTTTCAATAATCTATTTCAACCTCTTGTTAAATCACCAATATGCTTTACTTTGAGTAGAGTAGCCCAGAAAGATTCTTTCATCACTTATTGCTTCAAACTTGCCTAGATCCTCATCTCTTTTGATATAGGATTTACTACCAAAAACTCTAAAATATCTTATAGTAGGAGGATGACCAAACCAGAGTTCATAAGGAGTCTTACCAGAATTGCCTTTGATCTACACCTGGTTAAGAGTGTAGATAGCAGTACTTACAACTTCTCCCCAATAAACTTATGGAACATTTATTTCCATCATCATGGTCTTGGCAGCTTCTTGAATGGTCCGATTCTTTCTTTCCACAACTCCATTTTGTTGAGGAGTCCTAGGAGCAGATAACTATCTTTTTATTCCATGCTTTTCACAGAATGTATCAAACTCACCAAAGGTAAAATCTCCACCTCTGTCAGATCTCAGACACTTAATCTTTACACTAATCTCATTTTCTACTATAACTTTGAATAGTTTGAATTTGTTAAGAGCTTCTAATTTTTCTTTTAAGAAAGTTACCCACATCATCCGAGAGTAATCATCAATTAGCAACATAAAATATATGTCTCCTTGCACACTCCTAATTCTAGTAGGACCACATAGATCAATATGCACAAGTTCCAATCACCCACTTGAAAATTGTTGTTTACTTTTGAATGATGTTTTGTTCTGTTTACCCAATTGACATTCTCTACACATGATATTAGGTTTCACAAGTCTTGGAAGATCTCTCATAGCCTAAGTAGAACTTATCTTGACAATGTTATCAAAATTCACATGACACATTCTCCTATGCCATAACCAACTCTGATTTGTCTATGCAATCAAAAAAATTTACCAAACTTAATTGAAAGATGTTACCTCTAGTTTGTGTACCAGATGCAATTTTAGTTCTGGATCTTTCCAAGATTTTGCATTTGCCATCCTTGAATCAGAGATCATAACCTTTGTCAACGAACTGTCCAACACTAAGAAGATTATGCTTTAGCCCTTCCATATACAACACATCATTTTTGTTATTCTTACCATCAAAAGAGATGGTTCCTCTGCCATGGATTCTACCAGTTGAGTTGTCTCCAAATTTCACAATTCCACATAGATCAATATGCACAAGTTCCAATCACCCACTTGAAAATTGTTGTTTACTTTTGAATGATGTTTTGTTCTGTTTACCCAATTGACATTCTCTACACATGATATTAGGTTTCACAAGTCTTGGAAGATCTCTCATAGCCTAAGTAGAACTTATCTTGACAATGTTATCAAAATTCACATGACACATTCTCCTATGCCATAACCAACTCTGATTTGTCTGTGCAATCAAAAAAATTTACCAAACTTAATTGAAAGATGTTACCTCTAGTTTGTGTACCAGATGCAATTTTAGTTCTGGATCTTTCCAAGATTCTGCATTTGCCATCCTTAAATCAGAGATCATAACCTTTGTCAACGAACTGTCCAACACTAAGAAGATTATGCTTTAGCCCTTCCATATACAAAACATCATTTTTGTTATTCTTACCATCAAAAGAGATGGATCCTCTGCCATGGATTCTACCAGTTGAGTTGTCTCCAAATTTCACAATTCCACATAGATCAATATGCACAAGTTCCAATCACCCACTTGAAAATTGTTGTTTACTTTTGAATGATGTTTTGTTTTGTTTACCCAATTGACATTCTCTACACATGATATTAGGTTTCACAAGTCTTGGAAGATCTCTCATAGCCTAAGTAGAACTTATCTTGACAATGTTATCAAAATTCACATGACACATTCTCCTATGCCATAACCAACTCTGATTTGTCTGTGCAATCAAAAAAAATTTACCAAACTTAATTGAAAGATGTTACCTCTAGTTTGTGTACCAGATGTAATTTTAGTTCTGGATCTTTCCAAGATTCTGCATTTGCCATCCTTGAATCAGAGATCATAACCTTTGTTAACGAACTGTCCAACACTAAGAAGATTATGCTTTAGCCCTTCCATATACAAAACATCATTTTTGTTATTCTTACCATCAAAAGAGATGGATCCTCTGCCATGGATTCTACCAGTTGAGTTGTCTCCAAATTTCACAATTCCACCTTCATATTTTTCAAAGTTTATAAACTTACTTTTATCACCAGTCATATGATGAGAACATCCACTATCAATCACTCATTCATCCTTTTCAACAACCTAAGCAACCAAGGCACTTTCCACATTTGCATAGATAGAAGATTCAGTAGACACTGGATCTTCTTCATTGATAGTAATGAACACCCAATCATCTTCAGTGGCACCTCCATGATCAGATTCATCATCTATGACTCCTTCTTCTCTAGCTTCTTGGACATAGTAACATTTTTTTCTAACCTTTATATCTATTAGAGTTTGTCTTTGAAAATTTCTCCATACATCTTGAAGCAAAATGACCAATCTTATTACAAGAAAACATTTGAATGGCAAGTTTCCTTCATACTTACCAAATCCTCTTGGTATTCTTTTGACAATAAGAGCTTCAAGTTCTATAGACTCAATTTCATCATTTTCAAGATCCTTCCTTGCCTTAGAAAATCTATTTGATCTAGGAGAAGAACTTTCACCTACATCATATCTTTTTTTTCCATATACACTGGCCTTAAAAGTAGATTCAGACTTAGGAAGAGAATCACCAAACTCGCCTAATTCAAAAGCTGAAATTTTGCCAACTAGCTGATCTCTTGTAAATTTTGAGATAGTCCTAATCTCTTCTATAGAAGAAACCTTATGTTTGTATGAATTAGGTAAAGATCTAAGCACTTTTCCCATAATCTCTGATTCTTCCAAAGTTCCACCAGCACACTTGATACCAGGCACAAGTTCATTTATCTTTTGTTTGTAGATTTTGATGTTTTCATCTTCACTCATCCTTAGATTTTCAAATTTTCCTCTTAGACTTTATAGCTTGGCACATTTGACATGTTCATCACCTTCATAAAGATTCTCCAACTTCTTCTAGATTTCATGAGCAATTTTTAGTCCAAAGACATTTGTCATTTCTGAATTAGTCAGGGCACTCAACAATGCTTCTTTAGCTTGAAGGTTATTTTCAGCATCTTTGATTTGATTTGGAGTTGAATGACCTTTCTCTGGAGGTTTATAAGTTCATCATTGGTTATCATCCAAACAACATCACCCATGCATTACAAATGGCACTCCATGCGACTCTTCCAAATAGAGTAATTTGTTCCATCAAATCTCAGACTATCCTTCTTGTAGCTCAACATCTTGGATCTCCTTAGGTGGTTAAGCTTCTTTTAGAGGAACTTGGCTCTGATACCAATTGTTAGAAATAGTTCAGACAACTGAGAGGGGGGTGAATCAGTTGTCCCACAATTTTTAAAAATTTTTGCTTTTAATCTTCTTTAACAACTTTCAATCAGATAAACAATAGAGAATGAGTCAATAACACAAGAGAAAAAATAAATTGAGCACACACGACACCAGAATTTTTACGTGGAAACCCAGTTAAGGGAAAACCACAGTGGGGATTAACCCACAAGATTCATACCCTGTTAAAAGTACTTAGAAGAAAAAAGAAGGCACATGCCTTTGGGCTCACTACCTAGAGCTCACTGCTCAAGAGAGGCTCACTACCTACAAAATTTATGTTTAATACAAAAAGAATGAACTGTGAAATAGCATCATCTTATGCCTAGTTTAGTTCCTTTGAAAGCTTACAAAATTTCTACTCTACTCCAAATACTTCTTCTCTAGCTTTTCACCTAAACATCTCTTGTTCTTCTTCTTCTCCTCTACTCTGCTCTACTTTTGATCCTTTCTTTGGATTTTATTGATTTCGCACAAGGATAATTTTTCACAACTCATCAACAAATATTTATACGCTTCATCAACCTTGGAATGAACATCAAGGTCAGCACTACAAACATTTGACTTAATGTGAATCACTAAGCTGTCAGCCTACACATAACTGGGACTTAAATATTCTTTGATCAACACACCATGCTTCATAGAATTGCTCTTAGATCATCTGCAACACGCTTGAATCATTTGGTCGGCCAAGACTAGGAAGAAGAACAACACAAAGAAGGAAATCTTCTTTAAAAAGCTCAAACTTCAATGTGAACCTCCAACATAGTAGTAACATGATCTAGAGACCTCAACAAGCACATTGAATTCAACAAAAACATCTGCACTCCTTCAAATCATCAGAATCACTTGCATCTTCCTCTAGAACCTCAAGAACACTGTCTGTCATGACTATCATATTAGAAAGATTGCTTGTGTACCTCCAAACCACAAACCACTTGAATGGATGATACACACTAACTTCCCAAAGATGCCTCCAGATCTGCAGATCTTCATTTAACACATCCAGAACAATCTGGATCTCTTTCCTATCACTCTATCTCTTTTGGATACTACAAACTGATTCTATTCAGATGGCCATGGCTCCTTCAAAACTTCATGTGAACCCTTCAAAACATAACTAGAGATTCTTCAGACAGTCCTCTACTCAGCCATATGGTCTACATACATTGAGCCTCATTAATTTTATCAATATCCTTAACAATCTAGTCTTCTATACAAGCAACAAAATAGAATATAGTTGACACCAATGGCAACAAGGATATGTTGACATTAATGACAACACCACTTATACACATATTTGCAACAGCTTATCTAGTTGTTTAGCTCCTCTATTCTTGTTGCAGTCTCTTTTGACCCCATGCTAATGGATTGATAAGGCCACTAATCTATTTTTTTAGTAGGCAAACATCCATGAGAGGTCACTAAAATGTTGACCCATTTTCCTCCATCTAGAGTCAACTAGTCCACCTTGAAAATTTCCTAGATATCCCCTAGAATATGGCCCTGCAAGCCTTCATCTTTCAAATCCATGTGTTCTACCTTGTAAAATCCTTGCAAGAAACTGAGAAAAACCCAAAAACCTTTTATCTTCAATTGGCTTCCTTCGCAGGGATTTCCCATCTTCATACTTCATCTTTTTTTGGCATGGATATCTAGATGATGTCATCTGAATCTTAGCTCATATCTTAGATATTTCTTAATATCCTAGACCTTAGCTAAGGTCTTGATATCCCCCTCATCTAGATGGTTCCTAATATCTAGATCATTACTAAACATACCTGACCTTTGTGAATGTCTTGATGACATCATCTAATCCCCCTCCCTAAAACAAGTGCATATGATGATGATGTCATCCAGACATTCCACCTCTGGTATATTCCCCTAGTGTTAATGTCTTGATGATGTCATCCAGATCCCCTCTTTGACAAAGTTCTTCATGATCATGACATCATCTAGATATTAAGTTGATATCCATGCAGATGATGGTTTCTCTTTGTTGCGAAGGTAAATTTGACGGGTGCATATTAGGATATCACATGCCCGTAGACTGCCTAAAGTTGATGTACATCCCTTCTACGTGGATGCAAAATGTCGACACGTGGCCTATTCTCTAGAAGGATGAAAAGATTTATGAATGGGGAGCCACGTGGTGGTGTTTTGTGTGTTTCCATAGGGCTCATGTGAAAATAGTTCATTTCTTTATATGCAGCTCCAGAATCGTGACATGTGTAAAGGCAACAGTGGGGCTGATAATTGGATGGTAGCACAGTGTCACAGGTGAATCTTGGCTACAAGGAAGATTCTGTGTGTGGCTGTAGAATGATTACATGTGGACATCCAGATGCCAATTGACCACAACTTTGATCATGGATATCTCCCTCATCCTAAGGAATTTCTACATGATCCAAAAGACAAAAGTTTTTAGAATTTCCTCCTCTTTCATTTGGTGGGTTTTTTTGGTAGTATATTCTCATTTCAAAATATGATCCAAATATCATGATCCAAATGTGCACATCTAGATATTAGAATGATCTTCGACTATGAATGGATTTATAGGCTCGACTGACAAGACATCCAAGTGACCAACTTGAAGTGTTGCAAAGGTAGATATTTAGCATTTATCTTAGTTGTTGGGCTCTAAAGCTGAAATTCATAGAGATTGGCACAATTCTTCAATGCGATGGGACTTTGGTAGCTCAA
This sequence comes from Cunninghamia lanceolata, assembly GCA_027924645.1. Taxonomy (NCBI): domain Eukaryota; kingdom Viridiplantae; phylum Streptophyta; class Pinopsida; order Cupressales; family Cupressaceae; genus Cunninghamia; species Cunninghamia lanceolata. The sequence continues at coordinate 8,216,382 of BSBN01001332.1, forward strand.
TGATAGATTCTTCTATGTTCTACTTTGACTTTTAGGCTTTCATCTTCAATGCCCTATGCTATCTTGCATATGGGAAACCAATTCTAGGGTTACAGATCTGCTAGAGGCATGACCTCTATCCTCTTTGTCATTGGTTCCTGGCTTGCATTAATGGTGGCGTTGGTGGTCTCAGATCCTATGCATCTACCTTAGTTCCCTCTATACAAGATTTTTTTATAAAAGCATTGTAATCTTTAGTAGAATTAGGAGTTAGTAATTTTTGGGTTGTTATGTTTCCAAATTTCTTGTAGTCAGACCTCTTAGTGTAATTGCAGGATTATTGGAATGTGACTCACTATGCATGTAGCCTGACCTCTACTATCTTCTAATTAATCCACCCATGATTGTAATTAAATATATTGTATCTTTTCCTACTACTGGTTATTTTGTATTGTAATGGTTTATGTCCCTCATGATCAATATATTCACAATTTCTTGCCTCTTATGCTCTAATTTCTATGTTCTATTTGAAGTTTGATCTATTCTATGATTAAAGTGTCTCCTCCATAGGTTAGGTCTTCATATTGAAGCCTCAATTAGTCTGATAAGTCTATGTGAACTTGCTTTGTGAGTTGAGATCATTGTTGTGTCTATTCAAGGGTTACTACTACTCATGAAATCTTGTGCATCACCTTTATTTACCTTTCAGTTTCTTCCTAACCCTTTTCCTTTGCATTATTAGCACTAGGTTTAGTTAGATATTAGCTAAGCATTAGGCTTAGAATGAGGAACTAGCCTTCTCTGGAGGTCTAATCTCAATTTACAAGGTCCCACACCTTGAGATCATTCCCATTGTGTCATTAGAATGCTTGGATTGTCTCCAAGCTGGGAACACCGACCATAATCATCACATATGGACTTACTATCCTTTTTCCCACCTTTTAAATTTTATCAAACAATATCCAATTGATTCTCACCTTTATGAATATATCATTCCTACAATAGGTAGAATCCATCATCTCATCAACACTTAGCTTGGCAAGGGATATAATGGATGTTTGTGTAGTTTGTTGGTCTTTTTGATTATTGATTTCTATCTTTTGTCTTCTTCTAGGAATCATTCTAAAGCTACCTTGATCTCACTGTATCATGGTATGTGGCAGAAAACACCTAGAATAGACATGGTCTTTGTTTTTGTATGCTGTGCTTGTGGGTTGATTTCATTACTCCAAGAATAGTATTCATATCTTGAAGATAGGATTGGTTCTAGCATAGTGTTTCCCTTTTGCATATAAGGCTAGTCATACCTTCTATGTACTAAGGGAATTTATGCTATGAGTCCCCTTCCCTCATCTAGGCAAGGTGATACTATCTTGGGCATGCATGAGGTCAACCTATTGTTTGAGTCTTGTCCATATAAAGATGGATATATATCATCACTTGGGTCCTTTCATACCTTGTTGAAAAATATCCTATTTTTCTATAATAAACCTAGAAAGGCTCTCAATAATATCAATGATAGTACTTTACCTAGCTTACCCATCCCCTTTTCTATCAATCATTCAACATACTATCTAGACCTAGCATTTAAAAATGACCCCTCCCACCCATTCACCCACTCTAACATATCCCCACCATCCCTAAACCTATCCCCACCACCCAACCCCATCACCTAGGGTTTAAAGAGAATCACATGTATCATGACATCCAACCATAATATCAGCTCATCCAATTTTCATTACATTTATCCATTACCATTTCATCATTTAATTTGCATAATCATCTATCATTAACCATTACATTTATCCATTACCATTTCATTAATTATTTCATTTGCATAATCATCTATCATTAACCATTACATTTACCCATTATCATCTCATTAATCATTTCATTTGCATAGTCATATATCATTTACCATTTCATTAATCATTTCATCATTTTACCATACCTATTGCATATCCATTAACCATTATCATCATTCATTTATCTATTCACATCCATATATGTTTATTAATCTAAGAATATATTTCATCATTCACATCCGTTTTCATTCATAATATATGTTTATTAATCTGAGAATATATTTCACCATTCATGTCCATTTTCATTCATAATATATGTTTATTAATTTGAGCATATATCCCATTCATGTCATCATATACAGATAAAGCATCCATAATAAAATAACATCCATAAACCATTTACAAAAGAATTAATCCATCTATCTATGCAATCCATAACACATCCATAAACATCTATCATAACATCCATAAGGCATAACTCATCATATCATAAACAACATCATCATAAACCATCATAAAATGTCATAATGCATACACCATCATACCATAACCATCCATACTATCATAAAACATCATATCATAAATTACATCACCGCCAAAATATACATCACTCAAAATAATACAATGTCATGATACAAAATTACCACAAGGGGCAAAATACATCAGATAAAATAATGATCAACCTTGGATTGATGCCCCCTGGCAAAATCGGTAGGAGACCCAAGACGTAGCTATTGTTGCTACTGAGGTGGCTGTTGCAGAGCTGCCTATGGCTACTGCACATAATACACTGATCTCCTAGACCTGTATGACCCAGACATCCTCGATCCACTCCTCTGACTATAGCTAGGCACCCACTGACCTTGTGAAACTACTGCACACTAAGCACCATAATAATACTTGGCCTAGAACATTGTTCTAACAATTAATCTTGTAACTGCTAAATACACTATTGGGAATCTGAGTAAATCTAACCTATAATGGTGTCATCTACCATCCCCTGTAGTCTAGTAACATCCACATGGAAAGCCCCTACCTATGCATCTGCCACTTGACATAGGGACCTCTCTATGTCTCTCTCTATGGTAACCCTAGCCACCTGCACCTGTAACTACATCACCTTTGCCTATAACAACCCTACGTGTACTTGTAATGCATTGATCTACCCATCTCCATCTCCCCCACCCCCTCCATCCAACAAAGTAGCCTTTTCCTATAGTTGGGCAAGCTCCTGCCTCTAACGAGTCACCAAGTCCTCCAAACTACCCACATGTGCCTATAGGGTCCATACATCATCCTCATTGTTGGAATGAGTATGCCAACATTTAGTATGTGTACCAGGAATAGGATTAGCCTCCATCCACAAAGTATTTGCCGCGGTAGCCCTAGCCCCTATAAATGCCATCTAAGTCACTAGCACCTGCCATTGTTGTGTCTACAGTTTGACCTATTGCTGGGGTGGTGCTTGTGGCAGTACATGCCTAGGTCCCTACTACTGTGATGGTGCTCGTGGTGGTGACATCTGTCCCCATTGAGCTTGATGTTGAGGTAGTTCTTGTGGAGGTGCTTGCCTTAGCCCCTATTATTGCGGTGGTGCCTGCAGTGGTGCCATCTATCCTACCTATGTAGGTGCCTGATCCTACTACTGATGTACTTACCCAAGTACCTGCTATCACTGAGGACTTTGATGTCTTTACCTCCATCATCTCCCAGCCAACACCTACTCTGCTACTATTGCAGCCAACATCCCAATGGTATCATCCTCATCTACCTCTACCTCATCTAGCACTATCTCCTCCACCTCATCTCCCTCTTCTTCCACAGTGAAGTCAGGCTCAGTTTCTAGAACTGTCAAATGGATCGGCCTCCACACTCCCCACTGTAATAGTCAATGTGACTCATCAAGCCAAGATCACCTGTAATCAAGACAACCTTCCACACAAAGATAATAGAGAAGATACTAAAACAATGGAGTAAGAATCTATACAAAGATCATATGAAGCTATATGAAATACAATGAGTGAGCCTTGCTTATAAAGGCAAGGTGAGAGATAGAAGGGTGGAGTGAAAGGTGGAGATATTCCTACAACATGTGTCAATTAGAGGATTATAACTAATTGCACATGTGGAGGATAAGACAACTCACTCCAACTATCAACAACTCAACACACAACTAGACTCAACTAGACATCTAGAAGACTCACTAAGTCAACTTAACATGTGTGAATTATGTGTTCACACCAACACCCCCCCTTAAGTGCAACTTAGTGAGTAGTTAACTAATACAAGATGCAATGATAGATGGGTTCCAGCTACTAGGCCATGTTAGGTACCCATGTATAACAAATCTTAAGTGGAGAAAAGGAGAAAACCTCATGGGACAAATCTCCTCTCCAAAAGTGAGAATGCAAAAACAAATGAAGGATGTGATGGAAGGAGGACTCAAGACCCCCCAAGGACTACATCCAACACATATATACAATCAATTACCCCCCTATAGGAGAGAAAGTGTGAGACTATAAGTCCCCCCCACAATGAAGTAGCTCCTGTGCCGATGGTGAATGCCCAAAGAAGAATGCTGAAGAGAATCCAAGGCCTACAAACAAAATTCTTCCCCTTAGGAAGAAACAAGTCCAAAGGCTGATGAAGAAACTCCATCTCAAGGTATGAGGGACAAGGTCTCATGATGTATGATGTCTCTGAAAACTGCTCAAGTGTCCACATGTCACAACCAAATGATGCCACATGACCAAGTGCTGCATGCCTAATCAAAGAATGTGACAATCTAGGACAAGATGAAAACTTAAGATCATCAATCTCCAAAGATGAAGTATCCTCCAAATGATGCTCAAGATTCTCCAACTCAGTGCCAAACAGTGACAAGTGAATGGGAGAAGATGATGCCTGCTCATACGAAGTAGAAGATTCAACTCCTTCAAAGAGGAGATGATTATCATCAAAAATGTCCTCCAAGTCATCAAGATAGGACTCACAAAACAAGTTTGAAATACCTGTGAAGTACTCATCTCATAAACCTGTATCTGGAAGACAATGAATATCTTGATTAACTGAAGTGGATGAAGCTATGTCAATGCCAATGTCTAAAGAAGCGGGAGAAGGAGGAAGCTCAAAACTAGTCTCAAGAACTGATGTAGATTCAAGAACACCAAGGTTCAAGTGACCAAACTTATCCTTAGAAACATGATTCACACTTGATGAATGAGTGAATAGCCATCAATGGATCTACATCATCATCAGAAACAAAATGGGAGAAAGTATACAAGCGAGATGCATGATCAGCCATCCCAACTACAAAGATATCGTTGCTCTCCAAGTCCTGTATGATCACAGAATTAGGAGTTAACTCAACTGTCTTCCCTGCACCATAATGAGTAATTTGATAAATGGAAAGGAGATTGGTTGTCAAAGAAGGTACACACAACACATTGTTGAATGTATTCTGTCCAACATCAATATTTCCTTTTCCAGTTGCATTCATGCATGTATTGTTACCTATCAAAATAGGTGGTGAAGTACATGACTAAAATCAAGAGGACATCCCCTGTGAAGATTCCATATGATGAGAAGCTCCAGAATCAAGAAGCCATCTCTCTGACTGTAGACTTGTTGATGCAAAGAGTGCTTTTCCTTTTCCTTTGTATGACCCATTAGCAAAGTCTGTTGTTCCTGTAGATGTAGAGGATGATGGTGGTGAAGAAGAAGACTTGGGTAAAATTGTTGTTGATGAAGAATACTCAATGTTATGTTTTTGAAGAAGTTGTGACATCTCTTCAAACTTTTTCTCATAACATTTAGTCTCATCGTGACCCAATTTGTTACAATAAGAACACTTTGGCTTCTTCTTCTTATTGGACTTCTCTTTGGAAGAAGAGTTGGGGGTTTTATTTGATTCTTTTTCTTGCTTATCAGATTTTGAATTCCTTTGTTTCATTCCCTTATTATTTGAAGCCTTAGGATCTTTTGTGCTTTGTGTTGCAACTAGAGCTTGTTTTCTAGGAGACTTCAATGTGCCCATGTGTAGTAGCTTAGTTTGTTCTCATGTGAGTTGTGCAACAAGACCCTCAAGTGAAGGCATTTCAAACTTACTACCAAAAGCATCCATTGTAGCATAAAAGGTAGAAACATAAACTGAATATGCAGGGCCCAATTTTGCAAGAATAGATAGAATCAATTATTCATCTTCTTTCTCAAGACCACTTTGTTTGAATTGCAACTTGAGAGACTTAAACTTGGTGAATAAGTCTTCAATTTGATTAAAATCTTGAGGATTAAGTGCAATTATCTCATTCTCCAATTTGAACCTTCTTATTTTATCTTGCTTGCCAAATAGATTGTCTAGTGTTGTCCATATCTCATTTGGTGTAGTAAAAGACTCAACATGAAATCTCAGATCTAGAGAAATAGAAAGACAAAGTGTACCAAAAGCCTCATCTCTTCTATCTAACCATTTTCTTCTCTTAGTTGTACCTATGAGTTCAGGATCTGTGCCTAAGGTTATTCTATGTAACTTTTGTTTATACAACACAAACTCCATGTTTTTCTTCCATTCAAGATAATTATATGGAGTTAAAAGTGGAAATTGAGGCACATCCATGATGAAAAAGAAAGATAACAAGACAACAACACCCCTTTACTATGCAAGAGAGCCCCCCCAATTTGTTGTGGCACTTTATACTTAGTGTGATTTACAATTGTCCTCAAGGGACCAAAATTGGGAAAATAAAAAAATCTCTTAAACAAGAGATCCGAGTGAGATTACAATCAATCACAATGATGTATTACATAAAACAAATCCTCTCAAAATAAATTTCACCTCCTCAAGTATCAAAATGCCCAAGTTATCAATCAAATGCCAAAAAATTGACAAATGAAATTAAATGAACCTAGAGCAAAAATTGAGAAAAGTGCATCAATGGCTTGAAAGAGCTCCTGAATACCTTTCTAATGCCACAAGAATCACGAAAATTAGAGATTGTGGCAAAAACTTATGAGCTCAGGAGCTTAAAAACAAAGATTTATCTTCAACTTGCAATAAATGCTATCAAATAGAAAAATCTATGAAAATGATTGATACTACTATGAAGTTCTCTCTGTCAGCTTTCTGTTGATATATAATTTGCTCGATTTCGACACCGTGGGCAAAAGTTGTGGAAAAAAGAAAAAAAGCCCTACTTTAGGACTTTTAGGAGCAAAAACAAGTCCCCCTGATGGAATATTCCTTTGTCTGGCCAAAATATACTCCTGGTCTATAGAATCACTATCTATAGAAAAAAAATCTCCCTATTGGGTTAAAAACCATTATCAAGGAAAAAACACCAGTTTTGGGAAAAAATTGATGTCTGAGGAAAATCACCTTTCAAGCCACGTAGGGGTACTGTCCTAGGGACCCGAGCCTTAAGGCTCCCTGCTAACAGTAGCTAAGGGAAGATAGCCTATAGACCTACGAAATGTTTATGGTTGACAGAAATTTGTAAAGGATCACTAAGATCCGCCGTTGAAGGCTTCAATGACAAAGACTACCGAATACTTGGAATTATTCACTAAGGGTTTCTTTTGACCAGTGTTGACTACTGGTATTTTCACCGAGCATCAAACCTAGATTGTTGAAGCAAAACCATTGATCTATGTCAAAACAAATGTGATAGAAATTTTCCACCGAATATAAAGCTCATGGAATAAAACTTCATGGTTGTTGTTAGTTAGAGACTGCTGAACACACCAAAGTTTGCGGGTAAACAACAGGAAACAACTGACAAACTTAGGAACCACTGGAAACTTACTAGATCTGTGGCTATTTCAGTGTGAAGACTAGTAAAAAAGTAGTGAATACCACTGGCAAAAACAAAATTGCTGAAGAAACCGTCACTGTTGCCAAGTGAAAGACCTGACGGATCTTTTGTATAGAAACCACCGAGTGAAAAATTTCAAATCTACGAGAGATCACAATGATGCCAGTTTAGACTACAAAGATTAGATGATACCGCCAGGTCCAGAAAGAACATAGTCACTGGAGATTCAGCCACTTTCGGGCTAGCACAAGACAACAGTTTGTAAAGCCAAAACTGCCAGATGTTTGGTAAAAACTGCCGAAGGATCAAAACAATGCTATCAGAGGGATTACTGTTGACTGGTTTCAAATGAATCTACCAACCAAGAGTCTATTAACTGCTATGAAATGGCATTACGGCTTGGTAAAAACAACAACGTGCATACCACTGATGAAGAATGAAGCTCACCGATGCCAAGGAGAAACTGACGATCAAAGACTACGCTGATCAAAACAACTGATGTGTAAACTTCTGTGGCCACCGTTGATAAACAAATGCCCATGTGGGTTTATTGCCCGCACCAAAGACTCTTTGATACCTCTGGTTAAATGATATTGGTTGACAATTGTTATTTAGCCACCAAAACCACTATCTTGACCGCTGAAATAACCCTGACTGCTGAAAATTGTAGATTTGCAGATTTTTTTATAAAGGCCGAAGCCTGGTTTGAGGTCTTACAGGGCCTTTAGGAAAAACCCCACCAAGATCAATAGGGCCCATGCCTGCAGGCTCCTATGGAGTATGGTGATGACAGGGGTTATAGTACCCTATCAGTACCCTCAACACAATTTTTTAAAATAAAAAAAAAACTTTCGCAATTGATTTTTCAAACAAAACTTTATAAGATCCACAAGAAAAGAATTAAACTAGTGGACAAAACAATACCTGGCTGATTTTTAATGTATTTGTCTGATCATGCAGACAAAGTACATAGATCTAACCAATTTGACTGATGAAGCCACTGCAAAGATGGTACAAGGTATGGCCGTACGGATTTCGCCAAGGGACCAGGAGCAAAACAAATTTTGCCAAAATTTTTTATGACGAAATTCAGCGAATGAACAGCTGATCTATATAGATTTGGGCCTCCTAATCGCAACCGTGATGTCGGATTTGCTCTAGGATGCTCCTATGATGCTTCTCCCAGTAAAACCTCTCCAATGAGGGAAGGAAATTGCAAATCCCACTCTGATACCATGTAAGAGTCAATGTGATTCAGCAAGCCAAGATCACCTGCAATCAAGACAACCTTCCACACAAACATAATAGAGAAGATGCTAAAACAATGAAGCAAGAATCTATACAAAGATCATATGAAGTTGTATGAAATACAATGAGTGAGGCTTGCTTATAAAGGCAAGGTGAGAGCTAGAAGGGTGGAGTGAAAGGTGGAGATATTCTTACAACATGTGTCAATTAGAGGATGATAACTAATTTCACATGTGGAGGATAAGACAACTCACTCCAACTATCAACAACTCAACACACAACTAGACTCAACTAGACATCTAGAAGACTCACTAAGTCAACTTAACATGTGTGAATTATGTGTTCACACCAACACTCACCACTAATCAAAATCTAGGGTGGTCCTTGCATCCACCACAGTACTCCTCCAATCCCACTGCATAAGCTGCAGTCTCCCAAAATCCACAATAGCCACTTGGGGCTCTATCCTCGACGGCTGCCTGATATCCAATGGCATCCTCCCAAAAATCAACATCACCTATGGCAAGTCCTATTGCAATCCAAATTATCTCATCACCCATGAGGGGAAATACATATCGACAGTATGATCTCCTTGACCTATCAAGTACCTGGCCTAGAATGTATATGGCATATGAATGTTCTCATCTGGCTAGGCATCCACTCTAATATACGGGCGTCAAACTATATGAACCAAGTCATAAAAAATGTGATGGCAGTGTTGCAACTATCCAACATAGTAATACTAAATAGGCACTCAGTATAAAAAGAGAAATGCCTTAAACTGCACCTAAAATAAAGCACCATGTGGCCTCGTGATGCCAATGTCCTCAAAGGCCCACACATGAAGTAATCTCAAGCCAGTAGATAGAGCCCCATCCAAGTGATATACAATAGTGTGTATCTCATGATACAATTGTCCTAACATCCATGCCCCCCATGCATACACCATATCACGACAAACCATCTTCTCGATCTCCACTCTCGAACCCATTGAGAAGCCCTGCGTATGTCAATCTGACATCACTATACCCCCAATCATAGCACACAAAAACAAGGTAAAATCATCCACTCCTACCATCAAGGTCTGAGTGTAACTCATCTATCTTTGATCTCCTGTCAGAATCAGGTGACCTAGGGCAAAGGCCCTATCAGGGGCTACTTGTCCTATCCTAACATCATAGGTAGCCCATGTTCAGACAATAGGCAACCTCAAAATCTGATACACATCCTCCAAGGTGATGGTGATCTCACCCATGGGTAGGAGGAAGGAGTATGTCTCGCTCCACCATCACTTCACTAGTGCCATCATCATGGCCCTATGTGCCTGTATGATGGGCATCTTGGACACTCTAACTAGGCTAATATAGCCCAGCTGAAACCATCTAACAACACCATAACTGCAAGAACTCATCACTCCCACAAAGCCACAATATGCCCATCAATATACATCTACAAAATAAACATAAAAAAAACTAATTTTTCTTCTAAATCATTACCATAAGTGCTATTCTTAGTCACTATGGCACCAAAGTAGACTTTGGTGCCAATTTTAGGAGTTTTGGTTCCACTCCTAAGGATGGTGCCAATCCTATCCATTTTGGCACCTATCTAGAGGATGGCACCAATCCTGGCCATTTTTGCACCACTCCCAAGGATGGTGCCAATCCTATCCATTTTGGCACTAATCTAAAGGATGGCACCAATCCTAGCTATTTGGGTGCCGATCCTACCATATTTGGTGCCAAACTAACATTTTGTGTTGAAAAGCATTTGCAACCCCATAATCTAGGGTGCCATTCGAGAGGATGGCACTGAAAAACCTAGTTTTTAAGCCATTGCAGATAATGGTGCTAGAGTGCCAGAATATGGTGCCAATCTAGAACCTAGTCGACCTAGGGTGCCAAACTAGAGTTTGGTACCACAAATTCCCATTATGGCACCAATGCACTAAAAAAGACCTAGTTCGACATGGCATTGAACCAGAGGATGGCACCACAGAAATCTGAAATAGTGCTAAAACTCCCCAAAATCCCCTTTGGCCAATGGTGCCATTCTAGAGGATGGCGCCAATCAGACCACTGATGATGCCAAATGACTGCTTTATGGAACTAGACACCCTAAACCTACCCTTTCCCATGCAATAAATGACCCAAAACTGTAAAATTGATAAAGTGAAGGATAGTCCACATACTCGTGGGTCCTCCAGTGGTGATCTCATGTTAGTACAGACTCAATCAAATCGATGCTCGTAGCGTGGGAATGGTGGTTGCACAACCATATCCTCTTCTCTCCTCTCATCCAATAGGCTCAATGTGTGCAAATGTGGCACTTTGGGCCCACATTTTCTATTTATAGGTCATTTCATCCTCCAACACACTTTTATCTCCCCAGGGTGCAAAACATAACCTTTTTCACCTATTTTTCTTCCTGTCAATCTGTTTTCCTATCCTCTATCCATTTTTCACCACCATTTCCTCCTTTCAAGAGATCACCCAACTTTTTAAAAAAAATTTCACCTGACCACTTAAGGGGGCATCCCTCATTCATTTTATTCCATCCTGGTAGCTGAGGCAAATTATTTGACTTGACACCATATCCCTACTACGTCACGATGCAATGTCAAAGAGGGGCAAATATAGACACCTAAAAATGTTTGAACCATCTAACTATCCTCTGACATCACCCATATCACTAATTCTTCATCTAATTAATTAATTGAATTTCTATTTAATTAATTATTTCATCCAACCCTAAAATCATTCATCTATCCTTCATCCATCAACCCTTAAAATTGAATTCATTTAATTAATTCAATAGTTACACTTACTAACATTAGCCCAATTAATTAAATAAATATGACAAATATTTATTTGGTTAAATTCTCCACTTCCCTAAACCTAATTAATTAGATAAATTATGTTTATTTGATTAATCAAGCCTACTAATTAGCCTATCCCTAACTTAGTTGATTAAATACCTATTATTTAATTAGCCACCCTAGCCCACATAACCCCTAGACCAGGATTAATTAAATAAATCATTATTTAATTAATCCTAAACCATGATTAGCCCACCTACTAATGTTTCCAGCCACATTAACTAAGCTAATTACCTTGATTAACTTGGTCAAAGCCTCATTAACACCTTCTCCCACACTCCACAAACTAAAAATTACAAAATATTCACAACACTCCACCTCTTTATTACCACATTTATGAAAAAAACATCTTCCTCTTTTTTATCTTACATGTGTAAGAACTCATAATTACATGTGTCCTTGGATTTGCACATCTACACATAAAATAGAATTTTTAATTTCACCTACTCCAAGGAAATTAATTTTAAATTTCCTCATCCATTTTATCTCATTTAATGCCAAGTCCTCCCCAAAAAAGAATAAAAGATTCATTTTTATTCTCCACCCTCTAATCACGTTGATCAAATACTAGCCCTCCATCTCACAATCAATATCATCCCTTGATCTCGATAATCAATCTCGACTGTTGGAGCAAAGCTCCCTGAAACTTGCCTATAAATACAAGCTCTCACAATCCATTTGATCATCCAAGTTTTGAGTAGTGTTATTATGCTAAAATTTCTCCTATCTTTTCATCTTTAGCTAGGATATAGTGACTTGCATAAGAGTTTAGAGAGCATTTCATGTTGAAAATATTCCCATGGATGAAGCTAGAGCTTATGGGTGCTAAGCTCTTGACCTTATCTTGGAGAAGGAAGATTTCAAGGTATAATGTGTGTGTTTTATGCATTTCATTTATGTTTTTAACTTGAGATTTATCTTGTCTTCACATATTTCCCTTTCTAGTTAATTAAATCATATTTCTATTCAATTTGGAAAAAGGAACCAAAATTTGTTTGCATTCATTGAGTTGCATTTCATAAGAAAAACACAAAATATTAGGAAACATATAAAGCGAAAAACCCTAAATTTCATCAAAAGGTATATCATACATTCAAAAAATCACACAAAAGTTAAACCTAAGTTAAACACTTAGTCAAGATACAACTCTCTCCCAAGCATCCGATGTGGCTGAGGATTAGAGGAGATTGGATCAAGGATATTCTCAAAGAGATAGGAGAGATCCATCCATGACCACAACAATCACAATAAGCAATAAAAGATAAAGAACACACTCTTAGGATCATCCAACAAGAAACCAACATACAATGAATCATCCAAACAAATAAGAATAGGTTGTAACATATCATACTCATCAATTAGAGAAATAGTCTACCCAAAAGGCATTGGAACCTAAGAAATTCCAATAGGAGACACAAGACTAGTGACCCTTTGGGTCACATAATTATCTCCACCGCAATATTCTGCAATAGTCCTAGAATGAGCTTGCCAAATATCTGTCCGTAGACCAACCAACCATCCCATGTGAAGTTCTTCCATGCAAATAGAACCACCCCCAAGTTATGCCTCCACTCAATTGGATTCTTTCACGAGAGCAAGAGTGACTTGGAGGTTTCCCATAGTGTTTTGTGGTTACACAACACACCCCATTTTGACTTGACAAAATAGGGACCCAACTTTTTGCTTCTTTGGATTGTGATTTTCTGCTTTTGGCGGTCTGGTAAAAGTAAGTCATGCAGGGGACCTTGCATAAGGGAGCTGGGTAAGTCATCATGATGAGGTCAGTTTGTCAAAGTTAAAATTTCATATCAATAACCTCATGGTTGGAAAGAGTACAAAATTTCATGCAGGTTTGCCTTTTGGATCATCCTAATATTCCTTAGGGAACAAGAGTTATGGTTAGTCAAAGTCCTAGTCAAACCTGATATTCTTGGGGGGGTCATATTCCTTAACATCAGTCATCTTATGTAAGATCACCTTGATCCAATTTTATCACCCGATAATCATTTGGTCCGAAACTTTGGATGTTAATTTTACGTGGTAGTGATGTTTACCCATCAAACAACTCATATTTTGTGGGGGTCATATTTCAAAAATCACCCGATATTCTAAATATCACCCGATCTTTCAAATATCGCCCTGCCGTAGAATATCACCCTAGAGCCAATATGCTGATAACATCATCCAATCTTGATGAACAAAGAAAATTACCCTGACGGTGACATCATCATCCTTTTTACCTCATGGAGGTATATTTCCAATGATCACCCTTTTTCAATAGCATGATGGTGACGTCATCCCGATCTTTCGAAAGGGAGTCACTTTAGTTTTGAGCAGTCACATTAAAACATCACCCAACATTCAAAACATGACTTGATATTCTAAACATCACCTAATCTTTCAAATATCACCTGATCTTCTAAAGATCACCCCTTCCTCTTGCCTCGTAACATTTAATGCACAAAAATGCAGTAGGTGGATTCCAGCCGATTGCGAATGTGATACAAACACCTGGCAACATCTATGGATTTCATACAAAAGATCAATGGTTTTGATCAATTTAACCCAGTTTTTCCCTAATTTGCCCTACGAAGTAGATTAAAAGTGAATTTCCAAGGTCATTTTACATTTACCTTATGAAGAAATGAGAATTTACAGAGCAGACATTCAAACCCTCATACGAGCTACCTACGGACGGATAACAGCTTGCAGCAGAATAGAACATGTGATTATCATCATTTGAACCCCTTTTCTGTAATCATCAGCCTAATTCAAGAGATAAGCATTATCAGGTAAGTAATTAAAATCCCTCCTATTGTCATTTTCTGCATGTCCAGGTAGTATGCTTTTCCAATGGTTTGAATCTGTAAGTATGCATATCATGATGAAATAAAGATTAATAAGTATAATATGCATGATGCCGTAAATGTATAATGTTGTATGCATGCATGTGAATATTATGGTAAGACCAGTCATGTTCATTGTAGAAATCCATGGTGGACATCAGGAGGAACAGGTCTGAGTTTGAATTTCTTAAGCCAATGTTTTCTCAACCTGAAGGAGTGCAGTTTAAGTATGGTGTCATCAGAGATACTCATCAGGGAAATACAAATTTAGTAGCATGGTCGTCCAAGATGCATGATGATAAAGATAGTACCCTACTAGATGCCATATTTACATCATGAATGTGGCATGCAGCTAGATTTCCCTATTCCATGGAAGCTCCAAAACTGATAATAGAATGTGCCAGAAATTACAACCCACAGATGAGGTGGGTGGAAAAACATGGCAGGGTTTATGCAAATTTATCCATCAAAGGGATTACATCTACTTTCAATCTTCCAGTTGGAAAGAAAGTAGTCAGTATGGATATGTACAAATTGGAGATTGAATATGAAAATAATAAAAAGACTACAAGAAAGAGGATATACCAGTGGAGATCAAAGAACAACACTTACACTGCCTCTACCAAATTACCAGTGCATCTGTACAAAATTGATTTTGATGATGAATATAAGTATATGATTGCCTTGCTCAGCAGGATGACAGGCCAGCCTACTGCTGGAAGTTTTAAGGATTGGATGTTTGGAGTCATACAGATGTGCCTTTATACAAAAAACAAGCCATTATGGGCTAAAATCATCAGTGATGCCTTAGATGAGCAGATGATGAACCTAGGGGGCCTGGGATGTTTATTTTACATGACTTCATATGTTGTATATTCATGTGCTTATAAAGGAACATTTAATGCACTAACCACAGTTGGAGAGATTGGTGGCAATATAAATGATACCCATATATGGGACCATTACCCTCAGTTGTAGAGAAAAGACTATCTCCTTGACTATAAATTGGTGAGTGATGCATTTTCCATGCATCTGGTCAGAACAATGGAGGATAGAACTAAAAGACCAAGCATGGAAGCTCAGGAGGTTATATACAAGCATGGTGCCTGGTTCATCTAGTTTGCCACATTTTTTTACATTAGAATAGAAGGTTTTGAAGGACAACCATTAATGTTACCCAGGTACCCTACTGATGGGGTAGTCCTGATGGAGTTTTTGAGATAGATATCTACTATACTGGATGCATATAAAGCAAAAAATAAAATACCTCTAGTTTTGTTTCCATTAACTATAGGGTGGTACATATGCCCTGATTCTGAAGGCATAAAGAAGGCCATAGGAGGTTTGAACTTAATGAAGTTATAGCCATTTCAATTGGCCAGATCATATGATCCCTATGGAAGAATGCAAAAGATCATGGGGAAGGCCATACACCATAAGCATTTAGAGGATTTCTATACTGACTATGAGGATGAGGCTGAGATTAGAAGAAGAAAATATCAGAGACTCACCCTCAATCAGGTTAAGACATTTGACTACATTCCAGTGTGTGTACAATTAAAGAAAGATGATGGCAAGACTATGTCTAATGAGTATGAAGATAAAAAGGTGTATAATGACACCATTTTAGGCCCTGACCTGACTCAACCTGAAGACATTTCATTAGATCAGTTTACAGGTGGGGTACTGCACTTGACCCAATCATGGGTAAATGAACAAATCAATACATTGAAGAAGAAAGGTGTGGCCATCATAGTAGATAACAAGAGGAAAAGGCAGGAGATTCCAGATGAAGAATATGATGACTTTCTTGTTGAGAAGACAAAATATAATGGAGAAAGGTTGCCACCTCAGAAACAAAGCAAAAGATCCCTCAGAGGAAGGAAGAATGATAGTGAACCTAAATGGGTGATAATTGAAAGAGTTGATATACCAGCTGAAGGTGCATCTGCATCAGGACAAGGATCAGCCTCATCTGCACAGACTTTGGTAAATGAACCAAGAACTAAAAGAATCCTAAGGCCAGCTGTGGAGACTACAGGAGTACCAGATAAGAGCCAAACCTCACATCAGAATGTGGAAGGAGATATCATTCTTGAGGAGGAGCCAATGAATAAAGAACCTACAGGAGATGACCCCATGATGGTCACAAGAAAAAGGAGGGCACCCCTAGTGGCATCACCACCTAAAAAATAGAGAACATCTATGAGGGGTGAGATAAGACATGACCCCATAGTATTAAGGGGAACTAGTAGTGAAGTGTTCGGGAAAGAATTGCAACATGATGTGCCACTTCCTACCATCATTCAGTTTAAGACTGAGAAGGATGAAGAGCAAGCAAAAGAAGCCACTAGAGCAGGTCAAGGTGGTCCTTTCTCATTGGAGGAAACTGTGGACCTATTAGATGATGAAGTGGTACAAAACGTAACCTCTTAGTAGATGGAGACCCTTGCTTCCAACACTGGCATGACCCCACATGGAACCCCATCAGCACAAATGGTGATATTGGAAGAGTTGAAGCAAGTAGAGCAAGAGAAATAAAATAGCCCAGAGAGTGTAGCCTAACAAATCGAGCTTGATAAGTTAGTTGATCAAGTAACTAGCCTTGCGGTGATAGACCTAACATATAGAGATGATGTAAGTCCCAAACATCAAGCAGGTGTACCTAATAAATCAAAAAATATTAAGGATGTCAAGCAAATAGAAATGGAGGCAACACTCTACATATGGGTCAGCAACAATAGGAGATATTAGTTGAACCTAAAATAGTAGAAGTCCAGCAAAAGGGCGGGAATGATAAAGACACATCAGGTAATGATGCCCCCCGGACTCAAGAAACCTCAGGTGATAAAGAAATATTAGGTCATAATGACCTTAAGACCCATGAGGTAGATATATCTGGTGTAGAACATAATGTGATCCAGGGTCAGGTAGATGCACCTAGTATGAACACAATGATATCCATGGATACAAATATACCTCAAGATGAGGAAATTCCCAAGGTGGATGAAACACAATTTAAGGAGGGAGTAAAAGATCAGGTCTAGGACCAGCATGTAGATACACAGCAAGATCCTCCCCCGCAAGAGGAAGTTCCTCAAGAAGAAGAAATACAACAGGATCCCCCTCATGATGAATATCATGAAGAAGAAATTAGGAAATCACCCTCTCCATCAAAAATTGAGATAGATGCTAGAGATCAGGGTGGGCATGACGATGATGGACAACAAGGATCCAGAGATCAAGTACCTCAATGGCTTGAGAAAGAAATAGGTACGAAATTAGGTTTTGACATTTAGGAATTTGATGTTTCAACATTATTTTTAGAAACCATCATGAAGCCTAAGAGGAAAGCTAGATTAACATCTGCAATTAGAAGAGATCCTGCTATAGGCAGAAGGACTACTTAGGTAGCACTTCCCATTATTGAAAAGGAGAAAGGCAAAATTGCCCTAGAAGAAATCCAGATCACTACAATCGACTTGGGGTTTTCCAATGAAGACCAAGAAGGTTAGGAAGGGAAGGATATAATAGATTCTTTAACCCAAAGGGTGAAGAAAGAAAAGGAGAAGAATAAGTAGCATAAAGAGCACATTGCTTAGTTGCATTCATACATAAAAGGGTTGATTAACCCTGACAATACATCATCAGATCAGGCAGTCCCATTAACTGCAATCTCTCAAGATGAGGTTAATAAATTAGACCTTATGAAGCATGAGTCAGTGATCATGAGGAAGTGGATGCTATCAGCACTCACGGGAGCTGAGGAAGTAGTGAGAGCCTCTTTGCAGAGGTGGAATTCTTTGAGTATCTCAAGGAAGAAAGTTGATAAAGTACAGAATGAGGCCGGAAGAAGGTCATTCCAGTTAGAGAAAGCCTTGGTTGCTCTGAGTGAAATAAAGAGGATTAATCCTCAGGTCCTGATAAATAATCACGTACTGGATAATAACACTTCCATGCTAGTGGATATTTGGTATAAGGACATTAGGTTTGAATGTGATGTACTAAAGAAGTGCAGTAGTAAGTTAAGAGATATCAGTGTGAAACTACACATTATCTTTTCCTATGAAGTAGAAGTCCTGGAAGCCTTAGAGGGAAAAGTAGAGGGGAAAATCAAAAACTAAGACATGGACTTTGCCATAAAAGCTTTGCATGATAACTTCCAGCCGATGGCTGATAATCCTCTCACCCACTTGACAAAAGAAGCAATGAATAAGATCATCAAGATCAATGTCAGGGTGGAGAACTATAATGAAACATTGAGCAATAGGAAGGGTAAATTGGAGACCCTCAGAGATTAATTTCAAGCCCATAAGCACGCCATCAGTAAAGCCAAAACTTAGGATGGCGGGGAAATTGAAAGAATAGTAGAATCATATGAAAATACCAAGATGATAATGCAGATCCATATACAAGGCAATATTCATCAGGGTGATGAAGACACAGAAAGTGATGATCATGATGATGAAGAAGAAAAGCCTGATGAGTAAATGAAGATGTGCTACAAGGGAAATATATGCATCAGGTGCTTAGAAGAAAATAAGTTACCTAGATGGTTGTTAGCTAGCAACCTATGCCATGAGAGATAGTTGACCAAGTCAAAAAGAATATCCACCGTTGATCTTAATTGATAAATCTTGACCGTAGGTCATTTGTAACCGCTTCCTCAGCTTATTCTATAAAAGGTGTAGGGATGCCTTATTTTGAACATTCAGAAGCTTAATTGAAATTTGTTTGCTGAAATATCAGGGCCTATTTCAAAGTTATTGTAAACATACATGTTTTTGCATACTTAATGAAAGAGAAGACAATTTTGATTACAAATCATAGTAAATCCTGAGTAATCTATGTTTGGATTCTTGATACATGCTTTGATTAGCTACGTCCCTTGGAGTGCTTATCAGTCTGCATGTATTGTCTTCATTCCTCATCCTTTGAAGTTAGCATCATCTATATCTAGTTGTGGAACATCCTAGTGAAAATATGGTTTGATTTCTTCTCCTAAGGACTGTATCAAGTGTGTATGTGGCTCAATAGCTGAAGATTCATCAGAATTTGAAGTATTCTTTTCAATTTCTTTTAATTTCAGAACAATTCACCATCACAATTGCAAATAATAGATAATCAGAAGCAAATAACATGAAATATGCAAACATCTCGTAGACAATTAAAAATTCATAGCATATTTAGAATTAAAGCATGTACAATTGATAAATATCATGCAAAGATTTAAGCATAGACGCATCATTTGAAGAAATATACTGTGTAGAATAACCTTTTTGTGTAGTATCTTTACAAGAACAGAATTTACTGATAAACAAACATAAGGCCCCTGAAAGGAAAACAACAACACACATCAACCACTAAGTAATGTCAGTAGATTATGAACTAATCCACGGAGACTTGGGATCATGAATTCTTTGGATTCATCGTATCTTTCAAGATGAGCAAAGGGTGTTGTGTAACTTTAATTCTATGTTTGCTTATGACTAACATCATGATCAACATAAATTGGTGCTAGAAGGAGGGCCATCAAGCTATCTCACTCATCATCAGTAGGTTTTGTCTGATTTGATGATGTAGATAGTAAGGTAACACTGCAACACCATTGAATTTCAAATCATACGCAAAGATTTATTGTTTTAAGCTTGTACATGCTAATCATTTGTAAAGTTTTCAAAATAATCATAAATATTGCAAGTTTTGTGGTAAATCATCGTGAATTTGCAAAGATAAGTCCTATTTCAGGTAAATTGTCAAAGCTTTGAGGTAATATGTTTTAGAAACCTGATATCTGGTTGCAAGTGTTACCAAACCTCAATATCACCTCATATTTGCATTATTTGTGCAAATATTTCATAAATATCTAGTCAGTCTCACATTCTGACTGCAAATACAACCTTTGCTAGTAAATTCCAACCAATCTTTGCAGTCAACCAGCTAATTTTCCTTAAATTTGAGAAATCTTGGCTCTTAGTTGAAATACCAGGTCCCGATCCACCAAACTTTTTGAAGAATTACCTATCAGAGGATTTAGACCTAGAACTGTAGACATTTATCATACTCCTAGTTCTAGTGTGTCAGGAGCATCACTAGAACGTCCTCCTGTAACTCCTATTGGTTTACAAATACCTACAGGACCACTTATCACACCTTAGGTCCAACCTCAACCAGTCATACCTCAGGTTCAACCTCCATCGGTTGCAATGTCATTCTTTATAGCAGAATCACCTTTAACTTTCACAGCATATCATGCTTTACCAAAGAATCCAGATAAAATTTGTTTGAAGTATCATCCATATCAGGATGTGGATGATCATATCAGAACTTTCAAGGAAGCCTGTTGTAGGGCTAGAATAGAGCATCAGGACGTTGTATGCAGGTTATTTCTATTTTCCTTAGGGGAAGAGGCCTATAACTGGTATATTAGTCTTTGTTAGGGTTCAGTCGGGTCATGGACCATCCTAGAGGCTTTTACTGAAAGGTTCAAAATACCTATCGATCCTTCAATGAACTATCATTTATTTGCCACAATCAAATGATTTGAAGGAGAACCTATTGTTATCTTCAATGCTAGGTTCTAGAAAATACTATCTAAGTTAGTTACCCCTTATACTGTAACTGATGAAGCTTCTAGGAGCATATAGTATTCAACCATGGATCCATTAACTTCCATGTTTACCAGGAGAGCACATCCTAATGTCACAACTTTGACACAAGCTTTCCAAAAAGCTATCAAGATCAGCCAGTAGCTAGTTCCTGCTCCAACGCCAAACATTGCATTTCTCACACTTCCTGGTTATCCAACATATCCTGAACAGCAACAGCCTAATGGAGCCATGATACCTCCAGCTGTGATGCCAGCACCATTACAGATACCTCCACTTAGTATCATGCCACCTCCAAATGGAAATGGCCAGATGTTATAGTATTCAGGACAAATACAAGCACCTCAGGTTGTAGATCAGTCTAACAACAACAATAATGGATCTTCCTTTTTCAAGCCTTTAACAGAAAATGTAGTGGCCAAGGTTCAGGAAGAGAAAGAATAAATCAATTAAATATCAGCATAGCTAAGGAAACTTACTACTAAAATTACTCACTTGAGGGGTCAGAACTTTTATTCTCAACCAAATCAGAATAGAGGCTATACCAATGACAGACCCAATTATCCTGACAGGGGCTACAACAATAATCCTCCTAGACAGCCTAGAGTGTGGAACACTAGGCCAAACAATGGTTCTTTGCCATCACCCCTAGACAATCAGCGTCCTAGTGAACTTAAATAGACTACTAGAGTCAACCTTGCAGAAGTAGCCCTCACTAACTGGTGCAGAATTCATAACACCAATGCACATGTAGAGTTAGATTGTCCTCAATTCAGGATTGCTGCTAGTATTTTCCATACTAAAGTGTCCAAGACTTCAGGAAATCCACCTTATGTAGAAGGGAATGAACTTTTTCCTTGTGGATATGATTTTGCCTTAGTGCTAGAAAGCTATATGCAACATCCTTATCAGCAGACAGTGCCTGCTTGCTAAGATTACACCCTGGCTTGTGAGGAATCAACCATGGCTTTTGAGTCAAATTATGTTTTCCTCTTTGAGGATAAAAATGAGCCCTCAAATGAACATGAGGAGGTACAAGCATATCAACAGCAATATCAGGGTAAACATAACTACAACCTGAGAAATAATTCCAACCGGCCTACTAGTCCTTTGACCACTTCCTTGCCCCTGAACAATTTCAATACACCTCCTGATCCCAAAGCAAGTAATAACCTTGGATTTCCCAAGGTTAATACTCAATATTTAGCATCACCAAATATAGCACCAAAGGCTGTGAGTTTGCCTCATGAATCTGATAAGTTGGTCACTTATCTAGCTGATGAAATGAAAAAGATCAAAATCAACCTATCCTTGTTTGAATTGCTTAAAACCCCTAGAAAGCATTCATGAAATCACTAGATGATCCTGCTCCGAAAGAGGATAGTCATCCCTTAGGCCAGTCTGGTAGTAAAGACCATGCTTCTAGAGACACCAATGTCAAACACAAGATGCCAACTACTGTTCAAGCTGTAGAGACCTCCCACATGACCTTATATAGATACAAGAGTGAGTCACCTCCTTTCCTCTTTACCATAAGGATGTTTAGTAAAAATTTGCACAACTGTTTGGTAGACTTAGGAGCATCTACCAATGTAATGCCCCTGTCCATATGCAATGCTTTATGGTTGCATTCTGCTAAATCATTAAAGAAAGTGACACAATTGGACAAAACAGAAGTGAGTGTGGTAGGAGAACTAACTCACATTCACATGTAGCTAGCATCGAATCCCAGAATCCAGTACTATATTGATATTTAGGTAGTTGATATACCTGATACCTATGGGATGTTACTCAGCAGGGATTGGTCTAAAACCCTTAATGGATACATGTACACAGATTTTAGTCACATGTGGTTGCCCTAGAAAGGGATACCAAATCAAATAAGAATAGATGTTGAGCCTCGTATGAAGCACATGATCAATGAATATAACAAAACCAATGAGATCATGTATGTGGATGTGGAACCTGGAGTTTACTCCATCAGACCCCAGACTCTCAGGATAGAGGAAATCTTGATGTATGATGTTCATCATCATCATCATGATGACCCTCAAGATGACAAAATAATTGTAGAATCTGATTATAATCCTAAAAATGAAAATGAAGTAGATCACTTCAAGAATTTTGAGATGCACTTATCTAAACAGTTGAAGCAATGCCAATTATTAAAGATACCTGTTAATGATATTCTAATAGATGGATGGTGCAGGTTGCATAATGAGTCACATTATGAGAAGACTTGTGAAGCATGCATAGATATGATGGAGCCAGAACAAGCATGCAGTGATGAATCACTATCATCATCATCAAAGGTAAGTTCTATAGATAGTGATAATGACACTAAATTTTGTCTGTCTTCTGTAGGAACAGAGGAAGCTATATAGTAGGATGAAGGTCATATTCAGATGATAGAGGAAATGCTGGTATGTAACCAGAGTAATGTTAAAAGAAAAAAGAAAATCACCCCAGGGAGTAATTGTTTAGTTGAATTAGATTATGAGTTATCTGATGAGGACAGAGGCAGCAATCTGTCTAAATTTGAAGAGTTTCTATCAAAAGAGATTCAGAAGATGACACAACAGTAGAGATCCCCATAAGATGTCTTGATTGAAGGCTAGTAAAGGTTACATGAAGCACCTCACTTAGAGACTGTTTGTTCACTGTGTTTACATTTTTTGAAAAGTCAGATGTTGCCTAGTTCAGAAGATTATCCTTTTGATAGTAAAAAGAAAGAAGAGACATCAGCTTCACACAAGAAAGGAAAGATGAAGTCTAAGAAGGTTGAGATACCAAAGTTAAAATGGATATCAGGTGGTATAGCTGCCAGAGCTACAAATAAAAAAGAAGGCTTAGATAATCCTTTGGCTGAAGATAAGCCATGGATCCTTAGATTTGATGGATCCAAGTCAAAACAAAGAGCTAGAGTAGGAATTGATCTTGTTGATCCAGCTGAAAATCTTACTTGGCAGTATACAGACTGCAGTTCCCTTGCACCAACAATGTAATAGAGTATGAAGCTCTAATTCATGGGATACTATTTGCCCTTAAGAAGAAAGTGAAAATTCTCCATGTCTATGGAGACTCAGAATTAGTAGTGAGACAAGTAAGAGGAATTTACTCTTGCAATTATAAAAAACTGTCCAATTACAGACATAGGGTGTGGGACCCGATTGAAGATTTTGATGCATTTAATATCACCCACATACCTAGAGAATAGAATCATAGGGTAGATGCTTTAGCCCAGGCTAACAACACTTTGGAGCTATTATCTATTTCTAGTTTGAAGAGATTTTCAGTAGAATTGGTATCAGTACCTTATGTGCTTGACAATGTAACCAACCTCTAAGTATTCAACAATGACCAGCATATCCTAGATTTCATCTCCAATAGGGATATATTTGATGCATAGATCATAGATGAGAACAATGTAGAGGATCGCGTCTGGGAAGAAGAAGAAATCTTAGAGTTGTCCAGTGATAAGATTCCTAAGGGAATGATAGAGCTAGAGAGAGTATTTGATCTGGACAACATGCTGAAATAGAAGGATCTTCCAAAACTTGATGGCGGACAATATTCACAGGTTAATATTGGACAGAATGATGAAAAGAAAAATGTTTTGATAGGAAAAGTTTGCACAAAAGAAGAGTTGGAAGGAATAACCCAAGCTCTCAAAGATTAGATCCATGTCATTGCCTAGACCTATGATGAGTTAAAAATATATGACACATCAGTCATCACTCACAACATACCCCTTAAGCTAGATGCCAAGCCTTTTAGACAGAAGCAAAGACATGTCAATGCTTTGTTGGAACCCATTATTTTTGAGGAGGTTAAGAAATTGTCAAATGCCAGGATCATATTTCCTATGAGGCACTCCACCTGGGTAGCAAACCTGGTTCTAGTGAGGAAGAAAAATGGAGACATCAGATTATGTGTGGACTTCAGGTAGTTGAATAGAGCATCCAAGAAGGATAATTATCCTTTACCTTCCCTGGATGAGGTCTTGCAGATTGTGAACGGTGCTAAAATGATGTCATTTCTAGATGGTTTCTCAGGCTATAACCAGGTGATGGTGGACAAAATAGATAGATTAAAAACTACCTTCATCACAAAGTGGGGGATATTCGCTTACAGGCACATGCCGTTCAGCTTAATCAATGCTAGAGCAACATTCCAGCGAGCAATGGACATAGCCTTTAGAGGCTTAATAGGAAAATGCATAGTCATATACATGGATGACTTAACAGTGTTCTCTAAAGATAGAGGAAACCATGTAGAAGATCTCAGAAATGTGCTTAAAAAATGTGAACAGTATGGGATATCCCTGAACCCCAAGAAATGCATATTTGGGTAAACCACATGAAAATTACTAGGCCACCTAATAACTAAAAATTAGATTATGATTGATCCTGATAGGGTGGAATCCATCATGAAAATATAGCTTCCTGGAAGCAAAAAGGAGCTCAAATCTTACTTTGGTAAGATTAATTTTGTTAGGAAATTTATCACTGGCTTTGCAGAAATTGTTCGACCTTTAAATGCCATGCTCAAGAAGGATGCTAAAAGTGAGTGGACACTAGAAGGTAGAGCAGCTTTTGAAGACATTAAAAAAGCTATATCTGATGCTTCAGTTCTGATCAGTCCAGACTACACAAGGGACTTTTACATTTATTCATTTGCTTTAGAGCATACCTCTGCAGCAGTGCTGACACAGAGAAATGAAGAAAAGGAGGAAAAGCCCATAGCCTTCATAAGCTACCCTTTCAAAGATGCTGAACTGAGATACATGGATGTTGAAAGACAGACACTTGCTCTAGTTTGAGCAATAAAGAAGTTCAGGCACTATATCCTGAGAAGTAAAGTGATTGCAGTGGTACCTAATGCAACAATGAAGAAGCTATTAATGCAGAGCGAGCTAGGTGAGAAAAGGGCTAAATGGATCACTGTCCTACAAGGATATGACATGGATATTACACTCATGAAGCTAGTAAGAGGACATGGATGATATCAGAGATTGACCCCAATATCATGAGTTAGCAGTATGTTATTAATGCAAAGGACAATGGAGAATGGTACTCACACATCAGACACATCTTGATTACTGGAAGATGTCCTCCAAGACTATAGGCCTCATAAAGGAGAGCCCTAAAAATAAGGTCACAAAAGTATATGATGAAAGGGGGAGTCCTTTTCAAGAAAAATTATGAAGGGATATACTTAAGATGCCTAGAAAGGCCAGAAGCAAACAACGTGTTATCAGAATTACATGACAAGTTTGGAACAAAACATGGGTCATCCTTGGCCACTACTCACACTATCCTTAGGGCAGGATACTACTAGACCACAATTTTTAAGGATACTGTTGAACATATTAAATGCTATCATGTGTGTCAAGTTGCTGCTAACAGAGAGAGATATGCTGCTCAACCTTTGCAGCCAGTGATGGAGATGTGCCCATTTGCACAATGGGGAATAGACTTCATATGACCAATTAATCCTCCATCATCTTCAAGCCACAGGTATGTCTTAACAATTACTGACTACTATACCAGGTGGACTGAAGCTGTCAGTAGCAAGACCTGTAATGCTGAAGATATCATTAGATTTCTAGAAAGTAATATAGTCACCAGGTATGGAATTCCATGTGCTCTGGTATGTGACAATGGGTCTGCTTTTGCTTCAACAAGATTGTCAAGCTGGGCTTTTGATTATGGGATCATATTGAAGTTCTCCTCAAACTATTATCCCCAAGGGAATGGATTAGCAGAATCCACCAATAAAAATTTGCTGAATATCATAAAAAAGTTAATAGAAAAGAACCCTAGGGAGTGGAACACCCTACTAAAATATGCCTTATGGGTAGACATAACCAGGAATAAGGCTACATTAGGAAACTCACCTTTTCACTTAATATATGGGGTGGATCCCATCCTTCATGTTAACCTAAAAATTCCTACACTGCAGTTTGCACAAGAGTACCTGGGCATAGACAATAAAAAAAGTCAGGTTGCTTCAATTGATGCACCTGGAAGAGAAAAGAAGTCAGGCAATTGATCAATTTGCCAAACATCAGGCTGTTGTTAAATGCTGGTTTGACAAAAGAGCCAGGGTTAAGGCCTTCAGGATCTCAGATTTAGTCCTGATGTGGGACAAAGCACATAAGAGGAAGGGAGATCATGGTAAGTTTGGTAAACTCTGGATAGGTCCCTTCCAAATTTCTGAGATATTAGGAGACAGCACTTACAGACTTAAAAACTTGACAGGTGAGGATGTTCCATTACCAGTTAATGGACAATTCCTCAAACATTATTTCCAAGCCTAAGTTAGCTTCATGACAGTTATGTGTATCATAGTGTGTATATTTGTATAGTTGTTTGTATAGTTTTGTTGTGTTTTGTTTTGCTTGCTTGTTGAGTTTTGTTTTGGTTAGTCAAGATGATGCAGCTCATCACCCTAGAAAATAACTAAATTGTTAGGATTCAAGTGATGAGAACAAATTCATATATAGGTTATGATTCATCCTGAGAAGTACTTGTGATCAGGACTGTGATATCTTTTCATCAGGGTACCTTTTCTTGACCCAAGTGATTCTTCCACAATGACTCACCTAACAGCCTTAAGTTTGTTGAACACACAAGTATAGGTGTTAAGTGAAAAATCTAAAGGGACTCCCTTGCTACCAATACAATCTCCAACCTAAATCACTAAGTGGCCATACCTTGCACAATAAGCTTACATGATGACATCGGATTCATAGAATATAAAATATTAAAAAATTAGAGAAGAAATAAAATTAGGCCATCTAAGTAACTCTACCAAGGCTATAGATGCCTACTGGCAGTGGGACTCTACTTAGGGGGATTGTATAGATAACCTTGCCGGGGCTATGGACGCCTACTGGCGGCAAGGCTCTATCTAGGTTGGCTATGAGGGATGATCCGAAACTATGTAGCTTAACATCAGTTACTCATGTTTTCAACTTGCTTTCAAGATGAGAATAATTAATCATTTGCACACAACTGATCCTTTGTTAGCATTGTTGCCATGATAAAAACCTTATTTTACAGAAAGTTTATGATGCTTATACTTAGAAAGAGTTAGAATACTATATATAAATGTGATCACCTCACTTGAATCATTGGAATTTGTTTGTTTTCTTTGGTGGCAAGTTGTGTGGTTACGCAACACACCCCATTTTGACTTGACAAAACAGGGACCCAACTTTTTGCTGCTTTGGCTTGTGTTTTTCTTCTTTTTGATGGTGTGGTAAAAGTAAATCATGCAGGTGACCTTGCATAAGGGTGCTGGGTAAGTCATCATGATGAGGTCATTTCATCAAAGTTAAAATTTCATATCAATAACCTCATGGTTGGAAAGAGTACAAAATTTCTTGCAGGTTTGCCTTTTGGATCACCCTGATATTCCTTAGGGAACAAGAGTTATGGTGAGTCAAAGTCCTAGTTAAACCTAATATTCTTTGGGGGGTCATATTCCTTAACATCAATCATCTTATGTAAGATCACCCTGATCCAATTTTATCACCCGATAATCATTTGGTCCAAAACTTTGGACATCAATTTTACGTGGTAGTGATGTTCACCCATCAAACAGCTTCATATATTTTGTGGGGGTCATATTTCAAAAATCACCCAATATTTCGAATATCACCCAATCTTTCAAATATCACCCTACCGCAGAATATCACCCCAGAGCCAATATGATGGTGATGTCATCCAATCCTGATGAACAAAGAAAATCACCCTGATAGTGACATCATCATCCTTTTTACCTCACAGAGGTATATTTCCAATGATCACCCTTTTTCAATAGCATGACAGTGACGTCATCCTAATCTTTCGAAAGGGAGTCACTTTAGTTTTGAGCGGTCACATTAAAACATCACCCGACATTCAAAACATGACCTGATATTCTAAACATCACCTGATCTTTCAAATATCACCTGATCTTCTAAAGATCAGCCCCTCCTCTTGCCTCGTAACATTTAATGCACCTAAATGAAGTAGGTGGATTCCCGCCGATTGTGAATGTGATACAAACACCTAGCAACATCTATGGATTTCATGCAGAAGATTAATAGTTTTGATCAATTTAACCTAGTTTTACCCTAATTTGCCCTACGAAGGAGGTTAAAAGTCAATTTCCAAGGTCATTTTGCATTTACCTTGTGAAGAAATGAGAATTTACAGAGTAGACATTCAAACCCTCATACGAGCTACCTACAGACGGATAACAGCTTGCAAAAGAACAAAACATGTGATTATCATCATTTGAACCCCTTTTCCGTAATCATCAGCCTAATTCAGGAGATAAGCATTATCAGGTAAGTAATTAAAAGCCCTCATGTTGTCATTTTCTACATGTCTAGGTAGTATGCTTTTCTAGTGGTTTGAATCTGTAAGTATGCATATCATGGTGAAATAGAGATTAATAAGTATAATATGCACGATGCCATAAATGTATAATGTTGTATACATGCATGTGAATATTATGGTAAGACCAGTCGTGTTCATTGCAGGAATCCATGGTGGACATCAGGAGGAACATGTCTGAGTCTGAATTTCTTAAGCCTATGTTTTCTCAACCTGAAGGAGTGCAGTTTAAGTATGGTGTCATCAGAGATACTCATTAGGGAAATACAGATTTAGTAGCATGGTCATCCAAGATGCATGATGATAAAGATAGTACCCTACTAGACACCATATTTACATCAGGAATGTGGCATGTGGCTGGATTTCCCTATTCCATGGAAGCTCTAGAATTGATAATAGAATGTGCCAAAAATTACAACCCACAGACGAGGCGAGTGGAAAAACATGGCAGGGTTTAAGCAGATTTGTCCATCAAAGGGATTACATCTACTTTCAATCTTCTAGTTGGAAAGAAAGTAGTCAGTATGGAAATGCGCAAATTCAAAATTGAATATGAAAATAATAAAAAGACTACAAGAAAGAGGATATACCAGTGGAGATCAAAGAACTGCACTTACACTGCCTCTGCCAAATTACCAGTGCATCTGTACAAAATTGATTTTGATGATGAATATTAGTATATGATTGCCCTGCTCAGCAGGATGACAGGCCAGCCTACTGCTGGAAGTTTTAAGGATTGGATGTTTGGAGTCATCCAGATGTGCCTTTATACAGAAAACAAGCCATTATGAGCTAAAATCATCAGTGATGCCTTAGATGAGCAGATGATGAACCTAGGGGGCTTGGAATGTTCATTTTACATGACTTCATATGTTGTATATTCATGTGCTTATAAAGGAACATTTAATGCACTAACCATAGTTCAAGAGATTGGTGGCAGTATAAATGATGCCCATATATGGGACCATTACCCTCAGTTGCAGAGAAAAGACTATCTCCTTAACTATAAATTGGTGAATGATGCATTTTCCATGCATCTGGTCAGAACAATGGAGGAGGATAGAACTAAAAGACTGAGCATGGAAGCTCAAGAGGTTATATACAAGCATGGTGCCTGGTTCATCCAATTTTCCACATTTTCTTACATCAGAATAGAAGGTTTTGAAGGACAGCCATTAATGTTACCTAGGTACCCTACTGATGCGGTAGTCCTGATGGAATGTTTGAGACAGATATCTACTATACTGGATGCATATAAAGAAAAAAATAAAATACCTCCAATTTTGTTTCCATTAACTATAGGGTGGTACATTTGCCTTGATTCTGAAGGCATAAAGAAGGCCATAGGAGGTTTGAACTTAATGAACTTACAACCATTTCCATTGGCCAAATCATATGATACCTATGGAAGAATACAAAAGATCATGGGGAAGGCCATACACCAGAAGAACTTAGAGGATTTCTGGACTAACTGTGAGGATGAGGTTGAGGTCAGAAGAAGAAAATTTCTATACTGACTATGAGGATGAGGCTGAGATTAGAAGAAGAAAATATCAGAGACTCACCCTCAATCAGGTTAAGACATTTGACTACATTCCAGTGCCTGTACAATTAAAGAAAGATGATGGCAAGACTATGTCCAATGAGTATGAAGATAAAAAGGTGTATAATGACACCATTTCAGCTCCTGACCTGACGCAACCTGAAGACATTTCATTAGATCAGTTTACAGGTGGGGTGCTACAGTTGATCCAATCATGGGTAAATGAACAAATCAATACACTGAAGAAGAAAGGTGTGGCCATCATAGTAGAAAACAAGAGGAAAAGGAAGGAGATTCCAGATGAAGAATATGATGACTTTCTTGTTGAGAAGACAAAATCTAATGGAGAAAGGCTGCCACCTTAGAAACAAAGCAAAAGACCCCCCAGAGGAAGGAAGAATAATAATGAACCTAAAGGGGTGATAATTGAAAGAGTTGATATACCAGCTGAAGGTGCATCTGCATCAGGACAGGCATCAGCCTCATCTGTACAACCTTTGGTAGATGAACCAAGAACTAAAAGAATCCTAAGGCTAGCTGTGGAGACTACAGGAGTACCAGATAAGGGCCAAACCTCACAACAGAATGTGGAAGGAGATATCATCCTTGAGGAGGAGCCAGTGAATAAAGAACCTGTAGGAGATGACCCAATGATGGTCACAAGAAAAAGGATGGTACCCCTGGTGGCATCACTACCTAAAAAATAGAGAACATCTATGAGGGGTGAGATAAGACATGACCCCATAGTATTAAGGGGAGCTAGTAGTGAAGTGTTCAGGAAAGAATTGCAACATGATGTACCACTTCCTACAATCATTCAGTTTAAGACCCGAGAAGGCTGAAGAGCAACTAAAAGAAGCCACTAGAGTAGGTCAAGGTGGTCCTTTCTCATTGGAGGAAACTGTGGACCTATTAGATGATGAAGTGGTAAAAAATGTAACCTCTCAGTAGATGGAAACCCTTTCTTCCAACACTCACATGACCCCACATGGAACCCCATCAACACAGATGGTGATATTGGAAGAGTTGAAGCAAGTAGAGCAAGAGAAAGAAAATAGCCCAGAGAAGGCAGCCCAACAAATTAGGCTTGATAAGTTAGTTGATCGGGTAACTAGCCCTGCAGTGATAGAACTAACATATAGAGAGGATGTAAGTCCCAAACATCAAGTAGGTCTACCTGATAAAGTAGAAAATATTGTGGAGGTCGAGCAGATAGAAATGGAGAGCAACGCTCCAGATATGGGTCAGGAACAACAGGAGATATCAGTTGAACCCAAAATAGTAGAAGTCCAGATAAAGGGTGGGAATGATAAAGACACATCATGTAATGATGCCCCCTGGACTCAAGAAACCTCAAGTGATAAAGAAATATTAGGTCATGATGACCTTAAGACCCAGGAGGTAGATATATCTGGTCTAGAATAGAATGTGATCTAGGATCAAGTAGATGCACCTAGTATGAACACAATTATATCTACGGATACAAATATACCTCAGGATAAGGAAATTCCCAAGCTGGATGAAACACAAAAGGAGGGAGTAAAAGATTAGGTCCAGGACTAGCATGTAGATACATAGCAAGATCCTCCCCCACAAGAGGAAGTTCGTCAAGAATAGGAAATACAACAGGATCCCCCTCACGATGAATATCATGAAGAAGAAATTAGGAAATCACCCTCTCCATTGAAAACTGAGATAGATGCTAGAGATCAGGGTGGGCATGAAGATGATGGACAACAAGGATCTAGAGATCAAGTACCTCAATGGCTTGAGAAAGAAATAGGTACGAAATCAGGTTTTGAGATTCAGGAATTTGATGTTTCAACATTATTTTCAGAAACCATCATGAATCCTAAGAGGAAAGCTAGATTAACATCTGTAATTAGAAGAGATTCTACTACAGGCAGAAGGACTGCTCAGGTAGCACTTCCCATTATTGAAAAGGAGAAAGGAAAAATCACCCTTGAAGAAATCCAAATCACCACAGTTGACTTGGGGTTTACCAATGAAGACCAAGAAGGTTAGGAAGGGAAGGATATAATAGATTCTTTAACCCAAAGGGTGAAGAAAGAAAAGGAGAAGAATAAGCAGCATAAAGAGCACATTGCTTAGCTGCATTCATACATAAAAGGGTTGATTAACCCTAACAATACATCATCAAATTAGGCAGTCCCATTGACTGCAATCTCTCAAGAGGAGGTTAATAAATTAGACCTTATGAAGCACGAGTCAGTGATCATGAGGAAGTGGATGCTGTCAGCACTCACGGGACCTGAGGAAGTAGTGAGAGCCTCTTTGCAGAGGTGGAATTCTTTGAGTATCTCAAGGAATAAAGTTGATAAAGTATAGAATGAGGCCGGAAGAAGGTCATTCCAGTTAGAGAAAGCATTGGGTGCTCTGAGTGAAACAAAGAGAATTAATCCTCAGGTCCTAATAAATAATCAGGTACTAGATAATAACACTTCCATGCTAGTGGATATTGGGTATAAGGACATTAGGTTTGAATGTGATGTACTAAAGAAGTGCAGTAGTAAGTTAAGAGATATTAGTGTGAAACTGCACAGCATGATGTCCTATGAAGCAGAAGTCCTAGAAGCCTTAGAGGGAAAAGTAGAGGGGAAAATTGAAAACCAAGACGCGGACTTTGCGATAAAAGCTCTGCATGATAACTTCCAGCCGATGGCTGATGATCCTCTCACCCACCTAATAGAAGAAGCAATGAACAAGATCATGAGGATCAAAGTCAGGGTGGAGAACTATAATGAAACATTGAGAAACAGGAAGGGTAAATTGGAGACCCTCAGAGATAAATTTCAAGGCCATAAGCATGCCATCAACAAATCCAAAACTCAGGATGGCCGGGAAATTGAAAGAATAGTAGAAGCATATGAAAATATCAGGACAATAATATAGGTCCATATACAAGGTGATATTCATCAAGGTGATGAAGACACAAAAAGTGATGATCATGATGATGAAGAAGAAGAGCCTGATGAGTAAATGAAGATGTGCTACAAGGGAAATATATGCATCATGTACTTAGAAGAAAATAAGTTACCTAGATGGTTGCTAGCTGGCAACCTGTGCCATGAGAGATAGTTGACCAAGTCAAAAGGAATATCCACCATTGATCTTAATTGATAAATATTGATCATAGGTCATTTGTAACCGTTTCCTCACCTTATTCTATAAAATGTGCAGCGATGCATTATTTTGAACGTTCAGAAGCTTAATTGAAAGTTGTTTGCTGAAATATCAGGGCCTATTTCAAAGTTATTGTAAACATACATGTTTTTGCATACTTAATGAAAGAGAATACCATTTTGATTACAAATCATAGTAAATCCTAAGTAATCTATGTTTGGATTCTTGATACATGCTTTGATTAGCTGCGTCCCTTGGAGTGCTTATCAATTTGCATGTATTGTCTTCATTCCTCGTCCTTTGAAGTTAGCATCATCTGTATCTAGTTGTGGAACATCTTGGTGAAAATATGGTTTGATTTCTTCTCCTAATGATGGTATCAAGTGTGTATGTGGCTCAATAGCTAAGGATTCATCATAATTTAAAGTATTCTTTTCAATTTCTTTTAATTTCAGAACAATTCACCATCACAATTGCAAATAATAGATAACCAGAAGCAAATAACATGAAATATGTAGACATCTTGTAGACAATTGAAAATTCATAGCATATTTAGAGTTAAAGCATGTACAATTGATAAATATCATGCAAAGATTTAAGCATAGACACATCATTTGAAGAAATATACTATGTAGAAAAACCTTTTTGTGTAGCATCTTTATAGGAATAGAATTTACTGATAAACAAATGTAAGGCCCCTGAATGGAAAACATAAACGCACATCAACCACTGAGTAACATCAGTAGATTATGAACTAATCCACGGAGACTTGGGATCATGAATTCTTTGGATTCATCGTATCTTTCAAGATGAGTAAAGGTTGTTGTGTAACTTTTATTCTATGTTTGCTTATGACTAACATCATGATCAACACATAGCAAGGAGGTGGTTCGTGTATGAAATTGAGGCTGACTCATTCATGTTGTGATTGATTCACATTTTGGTGAACACATATTTTGGTGAACGTGATATGAAGAATACATTTTTTTTATCAAGCATTATCATTGCTTTCATATCATTTCCAAATCCACTCTCTACCATTACCATCAAATTCATTGTCACACTCATCATCATTATTTATTCCATATATTCTATAGTGTCTAAAGCCAACCTAGGAATAATTCCCTCTAGAGCACCTAAGAGGCCATCTTTCAATAGGCACATGCAACCTGATCCAATGGAACTAGTTATCAATTACTTTCTCTATGAAGACTATTGAACACACCAAGTTATTGAGAGGGGGGTGAATTAATATGTAAATAATCTTCAATTTTAACAACTTCAACTTATCTAGAGTAGATTAAAACTTAATCATCACAACATTAACATGAACATGAAAGATTAACACAATGCACATCAAGACATGACACCAAATATACATGGAAAAACCTATGAGGGAAAATCGATGATGAGGATTAACTCACAATATATGAAGCTCAAATAATAACTTTGTTTTAGGGGTTATAACCCAAGGAAGCTGCTACTCCCTAAGTAAATTTTATTTATGATCACTCCCAATGAAGCTTCTACTCCCTGATGACTTTGTTTTAGGGTCACTCCCAAGGAAGCTACTACTTCCTCAAATGAGAACACACTTACAAAAGATTACAATATGATAGTCTTTTTACTATCTGAAAACTAACATTGAAACTCACACTTTTGATGATTGCACTTCTGCCTCTTCACACTTTCTTTTGATGATCTAGTTAGTTATGCACACTCTATACTCGATCACTATCACAAATATGTCTTCAGGATGAATTTGTACATCATCAACAACTTCTACTCTTTCTCCTTCAGTCTCATGTCAACAATGCTTTTATTCTATTTGTTATTTGTTTGCAAACTTTTCAATCACATGTTGCAATCACAATTCACCTCACTCACTTTGATTCACTATTTATACATGATGTTACATTGATTACATTGCTTGTCGACCAGATACAACATGAAAAAAACATTTACAAGTTAGCCAGACAACACACAATATGAAATGTGTAGAAGATAGGTCCTAAGTGAAGCCACATGTTACACCTGTAGAAGATCCATGACTTGCAGACACCAATGCTTGATTAACTAGGTCCAAAATATCCTTCACAGATTCAAAAACCAAGGAATTACATTTGCACACTCCACTCATTTGAAAATAGGACATCTTTAAGAAAAACACATGAAGACTTAAAGTATAATGGCCATATCAACTTGAAAACCTTGTACGATACTAGAAAAAAGAAAGATCTTTCTAAAAATTTTCTAGATGAGTCCACATGACTCATATGCCATCCCTAAACACACCTTTACCACCACACATAAAAGAATTGTGCCGTATAGCGTCAATCATTAACTCTGAGAAGAATCTATCATCCGAAACACACTACAACATACTGTCATTTGAAAAATTGAGTTGCCAACCACCAAGAACCCTACAACTAAAAGGAAGCATGTAATACACATCCATAAACATCTCCTCAAAACTACAAAGGCAATCACTCATTTGTGGAGGAATGCAAAGAATTCCAATAGGCCTTTATCACTGGCTTAGTTTGCCAGAACACATGCCGGTACTCTATCATGCATAACATTCACACCAAAAGGTCAAATGATCTAAAAACTTGGAATTAACACCTTCACTACATCCTAAACATAATTCTGAAACTACATGGCCATATCTGCAAATATAGAGGAATGCAGAGTATTCATTGTCCTGTACATAACATCTTCACAAAAGTGACACTATCTTCAAACAATTAACAAAACACTCTTCTAGTAATTCAATAATCATGGAACTTGGATCATACATACCACATGCCATCAGTAGCATCAACCACACATTTGATCATCTTTGTGCTTCTAATACCCATCTTAATAAGAACTATATCTTCTCTATTTTCTTGTTGGTGGGGACATGACATCCAACCATGAACTGTATCTTCTTCTCTTGTTCTTCTTCTCACTATATCTTCTTTTCTTTCTCTTCTCATCTTGATGTATCTTCTTCTCTTATTGGATGGTACATGACATCCAACCATGAACACCGTCACACCACCATGATAGTGCTGACATCAATGACAACCTAGTAATAGTGTTGACATCAATGAAAACCCTATTAACCATATGTTTTACAATATACCCCTTTGGCATTGATGGCAACACAAATATGCTTTTCCCCCCCTTTGACGTCAAGGACAAAGGGAAATCACTACCTCAATTAGAGACCACATACTTGCACATTCTTTCTTAGGCCATTACTTCTTCTGCAGCAAACAAACTCCCCTTAACATCAATAACTACTACCTACTCCCCTTGAGAGGTAGCCACCATCAGTCTAGGAACAAGATATAACATGAACTCCTCTTGGATAGATGCACAATTATGCATCTAGCAAGAAGGAGGGGCAATTACCCCTAACCTCTACTAGAGATCCTAAAAAATATCCTTTGCTAGAGCCTTTGGGAAAATATCTGCTATTTGATCCTTTGTTGGAATATATTCCAACTTCACTTCCTTCTCTGTAACCTTCTCTCTTAGAAAGTGATACCTAATTGTTATATGGTTCGTTCAAGAATGCATCAGTAGATTCTTGGAAATATTGATATCACTTGTATTGTCACAAGATAGGAATAGGCTCATCATACACTACCTTGATATCCTTCAGGTTTTGCTTCATACACAACACTTGTATACAATAGGATGTTTCTGCAATGTACTCGGCCTCTACAGTAGATAGGAGCACTTAATCTTTCTTATTTATCTTCCATGAAACCAATCTACTTCCTAAAAGGAAAGCACCACCACTTGTACTTCTTTTATCATCAACATAACTAGCCCAGTCAACATTAGTCTAAGTACTCAGATCAAAGTCATTACATCTTGGATACCATAGGCCATAGTCTAGAGTTCCTTTCAAGTATCTTAATATCCTTTTCACTGCCTTCTCATGTGTTTTCTTTGGATTGACTTGATATCTGGCAATCACAAAAACTACATGCATGATATCATGTCTAGAAGCAGTCAAGTACAACAATGCTCCAATCATAGACCTATTGACAGTCCGATCCACCTCTAGAGATTCATCATCTTTTCTAAAGTGACATCTAGTGACCATGGAAGTACTCACTAGTTTTTAATCCTCCATACCAAACTTCTTTTACAACTCTTTGACATACTTAGCTTGAGAAATAAAGATACCACCATCTTGTTGAGAAGTTTGAAGTCCAAGGAAGAAAGACATTTCACCAATCATAGACATATCAAACTTTTTTTGCATCTCCTCTACAAACCTCTTGCACATATCATCATCTCCACCAAAGGTGATGCCATTAACATATACTATAACTATCAATATTATGTTTCCTTCTTCCTTGATGTACCTTTCTTAAAGCCCTGTTGAAGTAAGTACTTTTCCAATCTAGCATACCAAGCTCTAGGTGCTTTCTTAAGACCATACAAAGCCTTCTTGAGTCTATACACCATGTCCTGATCTTCTGATATCTGGAAATCATCTGGTTGTTCAATGTAAACCTCTTCCTCTAGGTCACCATTTAGAAATGCTAACTTAACATCCATCTAATATACCTTGAAGTTTTTATGAGAAGCACGAGCAAGGAACATTCTGATTAC
The DNA here is from genome assembly GCA_027924645.1 of Cunninghamia lanceolata. Classification (NCBI taxonomy): domain Eukaryota; kingdom Viridiplantae; phylum Streptophyta; class Pinopsida; order Cupressales; family Cupressaceae; genus Cunninghamia; species Cunninghamia lanceolata. The sequence continues at coordinate 8,255,253 of BSBN01001332.1, forward strand.
CTCCATCCGTACTACTAAAGAAAAAGTCTCCTCAAAATCAATACCTTCTACTTGTGTGTATCCTTTGCATACTAGTCTTGCCTTATTCCTTTCAACATCCCCTTATTCATTTAGTTTGTTCCTATAACATTCTTATTTTCTAGTCTAGAAATCAATTCCCACATCTAATTCTTTTCAATCTAATCCAATTCTTGTTCCATGGCTTTTATCCATCCATCATCCTTGCTGGCATCAACAAAGTTTTTGGGTTCAACTTTTGATAACAAACACAAGTTTACTTGTTGACATACTTTTACAAAACTTCTCCTAGTTGGCACACCCTTATTCTTGTCTCCAATGATCTGATCTTCTGAGTGATTCTTCTAAACATACATTTCTGGAGTCTTAAGCATCTACTCTGGTTCTTGTTCTTGTTCCTTTTCTTCTTTTACTTCTTCTTCTTTATTTACAATGCATGCAAAGATATTAGTTTCAAAGTCCTCTGATTAATGTGAAATTTGATATAGGTCTTCATCTACCATGACATTTGTTCTTTCAATCATCTTCCTCAACCTCTTTTTGTAGCATCTATAAACCTTGCTTCGGGTTGAGTAGCCAAGAAAGATCCCTTCATCACTTCTTGAATCAAACTTTCCTAGGCCTTCATCATCTCTTCTGAAATAGAATTCTCTTCCAAAGATTTTGAAGTATCTGACTATGGGAGGTCTTCCATACCATAGCTCATAAGGGATCTTAGTGTTGTTGACCGTCAATTGCACTCTGTTAATTATATAGGCAATAGTATCAACTGCATCCTTCTAGTACATATCAGATATCAGACATATCTACATCTTTCAACATTGCCCTAGACATCTCTTGCACAGTCCTATTCTTTCTCTCCACTACCCCATTTTGTTGAGGGGTCCTAGGAGCTAACAAATGTCTCTTAATACCATTATCTTCACAAAACATTTCAAATTCATTTGAAGTAAACTCACTTCCTCTATCAGACCTCAAACATTTAATGTTGGCATCAACTTCATTCTCCACCATAGCTTTGAACACTTTAAATTTATCAAGGGCATCTAATTTTTCTCTTAAGAAAGTAACCCAAGGCATTCTAGAATAATCATAAATAAGCAACATGAAGTACCTCTCACCTTGTTGACTCCTTACTCTAGTAGGGCCACATAGATTAGTGTGAATCAACTCTAATGGCTTTCAAGAAGAATACTCACTTTTGATGTTTGTCTTTGTTCACTTTCCCATTTGACATTCCGTACATATTGTATTTGTGGGCTTGATTATCTTAGGCATATCTCTCACTGCATGAGTAGAAAGAATCTTCACCATATTATCAAAATTGTTGTGTCCCATTCTCTTATGCCATAGCCAACCTTTACTAGATCAAGCTAACAAACATGTTCCTCCATTTACCTCCTTCAAGTGATATATATCACCATATGTCTTGACAACATCTACCACTAATTTTCTAGATCTTGTCTTCCTAATCTCACAACCTTTGGCATGAAAGGTGAGATTATACCCTTTACTGAACATTTGACTGACACTAAGAAGATTGTGTTTTATCCATTTGACATAGAGGACATCATCAGTCCTATTCTTCCCATCAATATATATAGCACCTTTTCCACAGATATGTGCTAACTCATCACCACCAAACTAGATAACACCACCATCCCACTTCTCAAGGCTGATAAACTTCTCCTTGTCACTAGTCATATGATTTGAACATCCACTGTCAATTACCCAAGCCATGGATTCTTCTTTTGCATCAAAGGAAGTTCGTACAACCATTGATCTTTCATTGTTTTGATTTGTTTAAAAGATATCATTCTTCTCACAAGTTCTAGCATCATCCTTTTTGTTACCAACATTTAGGGCCATGAAAAGTGTTTCATCATTTGCATCATCATGATCCTCATATTCTAAAGAATAATTACTTTCTATGGAATAGAAGCTTCTCTTGAACTTGTGTACTGTTATTTCTCCTTAATTCTTTGTAAGGAGATTTAGAAGAAAAATGACCAACCTTTCCACAATTAATACATTTGAAGGGTAACTTACCTTTGTATTTGCTAGTACCATTCTTCAGTCTTCTTACAAAATTTGCTTCAACTTCATTAGAGCTCTCATCTTCATTAGAAAACTCTTCTTTGGTATTCATACCAGTTTTGAAAGTAGCTTCTTTATTTGGAGCATTACTTCCAAAATCTCTCATTTTAAAGGTAGTAGGGGTAAAAAATAATTTGTCTATAGTGTAAGTATCACAGTCTATAGTCTCCTCAATGGAAGATACATTATGACTATAAGATTTGGGAAGAGATCTCAAAACCTTTTTAACAACTCCATCTTATTTCACTTCTCCACCAAGAACTTTAATGTCATTGACCACTTCATTCACCTAGAGAATATATCTAGCAATGTCTTCATCCTTTGAGAATTTTAGGTTCTCAAATTTGCTCTTGAAGATCTGCATCTTAGCTTGCTTTACTTTCTAATCTCCTTCATAAATAGCTTTAATTTTATCCCAAACTTCTTGAGTAGAATTGAAACTCATTACCTTTGAAAGTTATGAATTAGCCAACCCACTCATGATAGAAATTTTTTTCTTAGCATTGTTTTCATACTTCTTAACTTCATCTGCATCAATAGGAATAGAAGCAGGAACTATGTAACCAGTCTTGATAGAGTCCCAAATATCGTACCTTAGAGAATTGATATAAGCTTCCATCCTTAGCTTCCAAAAGACATAATTTGTCCCATCAAACCTAGGTATCTTGCTGGATCCATTCTATACCATCCTAAACCCTCCTCAATTAGTTAAGCTTCCCTTAGAGGAACTTGGCTCTAATACCAATTGTTGAACACATCAAGATATTGACAGGGGGGGTAAATCAGTATCTAAACAATCGTCAATTTTAACAACTTAAACTTATCTAGAGTAGATTAACACTTAATCATCACAACATTAATAGGAACATGAAAGATTAACACAATGCACATCAACACATGACACCAGATATATGTGGAAAACCCTAGAAGGGAAAACCATGATGAGGATTAACTCACAATATATCAAGCTCAAATAATAACATTGTTTTAGGGGTTATAACCCATAGAAGTTGCTACTCCCTCAGTAACATTGATTTAGGGTCACTCCCAAGGAAGCTTGCACCCCTTGATGACTTTGTTTTAGGGTCACTCCGAAGAAAGCTACTACTCCCTGCACTTACAAAAGATTACAGTATGACAGTCTTTCTACTATCTGAAAACTAACATTGAAACTCACACTTTTAATGATTACACTTCTTCCTCTTACTTCTGCCTCTTCACACTTTCTTTTGAAGGTATGATCAATTAGTCACACTCTATACTTGATCATTGTCACAAATATGTCTTCAAGATGAATCTGGACAACATCAACAACTTCTACTATTTCTCCTTCAATCGCACATCAACAAAGCATTTACTCTACTTTTTATCTTCTTGCAAACTTTTCAATCACATTGCAATCACAATTCACCTCACTAACTTTGATCCACTATTTATACATGATATTAGATTGATTACATTTCTTGTTAGACAAATACATGAAAAATACATTTACAAGTCAGCCAGACAACACACAATATGAATCATGTAGAAGATGGGTCCTAAGTGAAGCCACACATTACACCAGCAGAAGATTCATGCCTTGCGGACACCAACACTTGCTTAAACAGGTCCAAAACATCCTTCATATCTTCATACACCAAGGAATTACATCCACACACTCTTCTCATTTGAAAATAGAGCAACTTTAATCAAAACACATGAAGACTTGAAGTATAATAGCCATATCAACTTGAAAGCCTTGTGTGGTACTGGAAATAAGAAAGATATTTGTGAAACTTCTCTAGGTGAGTCCACATGTCTTATATAACATCCCCAAACACATATTTGCCACCACACATCAAAGAATTGTGTAACACAATTTTAATTATTATCTCTAAGAATAATTTTTCATCCAGAACACACTACAACATGCTGTTATTTGAAAATTGAGTTGCAGACAACCAAGAACCCTAAAACTGAAAGGAAGAATGTAATACATGTCCATAAACATCTCATCAAAACCACAAATACATCTAATCATTTGTGGATGAATGCAAAGCATTCCAATAGGCCATCATCACTGGCTTACACTGCTAGAACACATGTTGGTACTCTATCATGAATAACTTTTACAACATAAGGACAAATGATCTAAAAACTTGGAATTAACACCTTCACTACATCATGAACAAAATTCCAAAATGACATGGCCACATCTACAAATGTAGAGGAATGCGGAGCATTCCATTGTCCTATATAGAACATCTTCATAGAAGTGACACTATCTTCAAATAATCAACAACATAACACTCTTATGGTAATGTAATCATCATGGAACTTGGATCATACATATTACAGGCCATCAGTAGCATCAGAAACACATTTGGTCATCTTTGTGCTTCTAATTCTCATCTTAATAAGAACTATATCTTCTCTCTTTTCTTGTTGGAGTGGACATGATATCCAACCATGAATTGTATCTTCTTCTCTTGTTATTCTTCTCACTATATCTTCTTTTCTTTCTCTTCTTCACTTGTTGTATCTTATTATCCTATTGGATGGGGCATGACATCCAACCATGAACATCATCACACCACCATGATAGTGTTGACATCAATGACAACCTAGTAACAATGTTGACATTAACAATCCTATCAACCATAGGTGTAACAATTCTAACTATGAAAATGATAGAAGAGAACCTTGTCATTCTCTCACATTCAATGATCCCATATCGGAAGAAGGAATAGTCATTCAACCCACTCATTATAGGGCACCTAAAGTGCTATTGCAATCAGAAATTCATCATGTGGATCAACCTTCAATACGTTATACAACCTACTTAGATGATGAAGTAATATGTTTAGAAAAAGAGTTTCAAGAAGCTAAAGAGGCTCAAGAAGATTTACGAATTTCTTGTCAAAAAGAATGGTGAGTGTAGACACCCAAATTTGACCATGTCTTGCAACACCTAGTCAAAAACCCTATTAGAGACATTATGTAGCATTTTGTCCTAATCCACTCTTAATCCATCCCATTTAATCCATTAGACAACTAATTAAATAATTTTTTTTATTTAATTAATTTCACATTCATAATCCCACTTTCCAATTAATTAAATAAATTTTATTTATTTAATTAATTTCCCATTCCTATCCTAATCATCTTCCCAATTAATTAATTTCGCAACAATATCCCAACTAATTCAAATAAATTATTTGAATTAAGTCCTCACCTTTCATCATAAGCCGACATGTGTGCATCTTTTATTTGAATCATGTGTGGTAGTACAACTTTCATTTAAAATCCTTCACATGTACAACTCATGGGACCTAATTTTATTTTTTTGTACACAGTCACGTATGAGCCTTATCTTCTTTTGTACACTTGTCACATGACTTCAACTCCCTTGAAGAGTGGGAATAACTAATCAATCTTAGCCATCCACATCAATCATTTAGCCTTTTAATCTCAACCATCTATTTGAACCAAGCCTTTCCTATAAATTAATCCCCTCATAAGCCATTAGCATGCATTGAGTTGGAGTATCCTTATGTTGTTGAAATCACATTAGAGCCTTAGCATCTATCATCCGTTATCATCATCTTCCATCTATCAATCATTCATCTATCATCTTTATCTTATAATTATGTTGTATAATTGAGCAACCAACATATCAAATCAATCAAAGAATTCATCATGCATGCATCTATCATTTGAGGTATTGAAGGATTTGGATAGAAATCCCTTCGTCCAACGGTGAAAACCTGATAAATAGGTGCCTTGGATAAGTACCATGATGAAAACCTAGCAAACAGGCATCATGTCTAGGTTGATCTTATATTTCACTTACACTTGGGGGCACATTGTCTCATCTATCTTATCATTTCCAACCTATCATTTTCCATCTTATCATGTTCCATCCTACCATAATATCCTATCCTACCATCCTTAGCCATTACACCCATATACCTATCATGATCCTCCATCCATCCTCCCTTCTTGCTTTTGATCTTGATGAAGACATAGGGGTAAAATGTTGAATTATGCTTTTGATATCTCTTGATATACCTCATCATTTCCATACAATCCTATCATTATCCACCTATCACAAGCCTTGTCATGTAAAATCACATCATGTCAACCTTTCATCATAAGTTTTGTCATGTAAAAATCCTAAGTCTACTAACTAGAATGGGGCATGCTATTCCTATGTGACATAGTCTTTGGAGATCACATCCTAGCTCCATTATGAGGCATACATCCATACACCATAGCCTATCCTTATATCTAGCTATCTATCATGAGCTTTTCCTTCCATGTCCTATCCTTTTTATCCACCCATTTATCACGAGCCTTCCATTCCATTTACTATTACCCATCCTTTTATCCATCCCATCCCATTCATCCATCATTGCATATAGACTTGGTTTTCCCTTGTCATTAGTATCAAGCACAAAGGATACCTAAATTATAAATACAATTCCATCCCAAAACATTTCAAAATTCAAAAAAAATCAAATATTCCTAAAAATCCAAAAAAATAAAAAATCCATCAAAAATCCAAGCAATAAAACCAAGCCTCAAATAAAATCCATCACTTCATGAAAAACTAAATCCAATCAAATCAACTATCATCTATCGTCAATTCAGCCATCAAATAAACTACATAAAACTCAAATCCAATCAATCCATTCACAATAATCCATCATCATCAAAATCAAATCACATCACTCCATCATTAAATCAATCCAATCAATCCAATCAATTAATCAAATCAATCACATCATCCCATCAATTCCTCAATCCAATTAATCAAAATCTCCAACAACCAATCCAAACAATGATCCAAATGCAAGTCAATCATTAATCTATACCAATCAAGCTAATCAATTGTGTCAAATTATCCAATCACATCAATGTCCTTGATCCTAATCTTGTCATAAACCAAATCAAATCAAAATATCAATCATCATTATCACACATCCTTGTGTTGATCAAGGGATATAGCATTCCCTGCAATGGCAACAGTATCATCAAAAAAACAATTAAACAATTAGTCATTGGTTTACAGCTTGACATGGGCAATACCTTGTTTGTTTTTGTATCATTTGTGCATGCTTGCTTGCTTGTGTGTGTTATCTTTTAATCTTGCATTTGTTTCAAATCCGTATCATTTCTAACTAATATTCATATCTTGTGTATGTTGGAATAGCTTTTTGCACTATCCTTTGCATCTAAGGTCATATCATACCTTTTGTGCATTAGGACTTTAATGCTCTAAGTTTTCTTCCTCATATGTTAGACAAGGTTGCATTATATTGGGGCACAAGACACATCGTCACCTTGGTCCTTATACCCTGGTGCATAATGTCTAGTGCTATATCAAACATCATGGTTTCTCACTTTTATTACAACATAACACATCATTCATTTCTTCTATCCATTCTCTTACTTTTCTTCCTTGACCAATCCCTTTCATTTTGAGAGCCTACCCATGTTTGTCCAACCTGCCTATCCTCTTGAGGGGGCATCATCATCCTATCTTTCCATCCTCATCCTCTCTTTCCATTTCATTATCCTTTTCCTTCATACCTTAGCTTCTTTGAAATGATGTTACTGGACACAAATCTTATCATCTTGAACATCATCTCAAAGAGGGGCAAAATGTAGACACCCAAATTTGTCCATGTCCTGCAACACCTAGTCAAAAATAGTATTAAAGACATCATGTGGCATTTTATCCTAAAATCCCACTCTTAATCCCATTTTTCCATTAGCCAATTAATTAAATAAATTTTATTTATTTAATTAAAATCCCTCTCCTAATCCCACTTATCCATTATCCAATTAATTAAATAAATTTTATTTATTTAATTAAAATCCCATTAAGCCAATTAATTAAATAAATTTTATTTATTTAATTAATTTCCCTCACATATCCCAACTCATTCAAATAAAATATTTGAATTAAGTCCTCACCTTTCATCACATTTTGACACTTGTCCACCTCTTAATTGAGTCATGTGTGGTACTACATTTTTCATTTAATATCTTTCACATGTAGTACTTTTTATATACACAATCACATATGTAGTACTTTTTGTGTACACAGTCACATATGAGCCTTATCCTCCTTTGTACACTTGTCACATGACTACACCTTCCTTGAAGAGTGGGAATAATTGAATCAATCCAATCCATCCACATGCCAAGTCAATGCCACATCAACTTATCCCACTTCATACCAATCTAATCCATCCACATGTCAAATTAATTCCACATCACCTTATCCCACTTCATACCAATCCAATCCATCCACATGTCAAGTCAATGTCACATCAACTTATCCAACATCATACCAATCTTATCCAACCATATGTCAAACTAATGCCACATCACCATATCTCATTTCTTCCAACATCAACCAAATTCCACCACAATTTATATCAAAAAACCTTTTACCTACATATCCTACCATGTCATCTCATCACCAAACCCATCCACAAGGCAACCAAGTGTCATCACAACAAGAACATGCAAGCTCAAGTCCACCTTGGAAACAAGATCAAATGCCCTCAACTTCATACCAATCCCAAGACCTTTTATATACACATCCCACCATTTTACCCAACCACCAAGACTATCAATGGCCTCCACAACAAGCACAAGTGATCCTAAGCCCACCTTTGCAACAAGAAGCACATCCAAGTCCAAGTGGCTCCTTGCACATAAATCAAGCAAGTCTAAGTTATCCTATGCAAGACTTAATTACCTTTGACAAGGGAGATACCAATCTATAGTGGCCTCCACCATCCAATCCCATGTCAACACATGAGACAACAAGTCCTATCCCAACACCACCATGTGATCCTACCCCTAGTCCACTGGTTCATCAACCTTCATTACCTTCATCACCATCTTGTTCTAATCCTTCACCAAAGGATGCGGATGAGATAGTTTTACAAAGGAAGCTTGAATCAAAACTCATTAAACTCCTTGAAGTCAAACTATGTGAAGAAAGTTCATATGATGTGATGAGTAAGGTTGTCATTAATGTCAAAAGGATGGTTAGTTTGTGGCTTCATCACATGATGCCTTCTCAAGATGCTTTAAGGAGTGCTTCTTACTCTATTGATGGTTTGGTGTTCATACCCTATTGATGAATGTATTGATGACAAAAGGTGTTGTGCATTGATCTAAGAGAGGTTGCAAGGATGTTCATTCATCATTCACATTCAATTCTTAATGTTCGCCATGGATCTGAGAGAGGTTACTTCATCTCATGATGATAAGATGGATTGGTGTTATTCATTCTTTGTATGGGTTCACGATATAAGTTTGATGTCAAAGATCTATCAACAAGGCAAACATGGTCATCTCAGGATGTGCTCATCTATGTTGTTAGGAGTGCCTCAAGGCAAGGTTGTTGGTGATATATTATTGTTGTTGTGCCCCAAGGTTGTAACATGTTGATTGCTTTATTCTGATAGCAGTTTTGGTGGTTTAGAATATTCAATGATGTATTCATATGATGGTCCTTGTTCATATCATGATCATGCTTCAAATAAATAAGATTATCAAAGGTTCACATGGTGTTTGATTTTCAAAGTTGGTTGTTAGATGGTGACTTGGTTCACAGGATTATTCATAGGTTCCTTTAAGTGTTCATATGCTTTAGAGGATAATAGGGATACATTGATGTCACTTTGTCAATAGTAGATCTCATTATGATAGTTTCAATATGTTGAGAGTAAAAAGGAGATACAATTAGTTTAGATTGGTTGTTCATACTTCATCTCATTAAACACTAAGAGGATCTAAAGCTCTAGTGTTCTCTTCAAAGTAAATTGCTTTAAGAAGTAAAGGATCTATATGACAGAGGCAGAGATTAAGAAATGGATGTTTCATTCATCAATTGTTCTAAAGTATTAGGGTTATGTGGAAATCTAAAGTCTACATTCTAAAGCTCTTTGTTTAAAACCGTAAGGTTAAAGCATTTTATCAAAACTCTTTATTGCCCATCACATAAACCAACACTTTTTTCTTTATTTTTTAATTGACATGCTATAGCAGGTAAATGTCACTTAAGTGAAGAAATGGAAGGGTTGAGCAACATGGGCAACTGGCCCTCTTTCCTAGCCATACTGATACCATAGGTCTTCTTTCATAAGTTTGAGCGGCAAAAGTGAATCAAAGGTTATGTTTCAAAGTTCATTGGGCGCACAATTGAAAATCAATGATTCATATTTAAACTTTGTCTCCTCCATCGTGAGTTTGCAAATTGAAGTGAATTTAAACGTCACTCCTGTCTAATTGCAGTGTATGTGATTTTTAGTGCCTATTTTTAGTCCTTTTCAAAAAGCAAATTTTTATGGATGCAAAGGCACTATTTTAAAGAAGATTCTCTTTCTTATTTTAAATCTTCCTCATGGCATTTGAAGGAGGATGTTATAGGATTTATAACTTCAGAAGATATGCTTTAAAAAGTTAATTTTAGTATCTGTGAAAAAGACAGATTTTGTGGAGTCTCTTTTTATTTCCACTCGTGGCAGAGAGATAATAAGGAGAAGTTTTTTAACGAAAGAAATTTTTTAAAGAGTATTATTTTTAAGGAGAGATTTTTTTATTGTCTTCCTTTGAGAAGACTCAAATAATTTTCTTGGAGAGTCTTTTTATTTTTTCTTACAAATGAATTAGAGAGATATTTTGCAGATAAAAAGATTGAAGGTTTCAAAAAATATGAAAGATATTTGTGTATTTAGAAGTTGTACAAATTATATTTTTTATGCAAGGAAAAAATGATTTTTGAAGACTTGTTTTTGTTGAAAAGAAAATGAAGAATTTGAAGGAGAAGATGAAAAGTTTGAAGAGGTTTTTAAAGTTCATACAGAGATATGAAAAATGGAGGAAAGAGAATGGCCTTGAAAAAGATTGATTTTATTTTTTCTTGCAGGAATGAGAAGAAGAAAATGAATGGTCATGGGAATGAAGAGAAAATTGATTTTATTTTTCTTTTCAGGTTCTTCATAGATGTAGTGATGAAATATATGATGTTTTTATGCAGACAATGTTGCAGAAGATGATTTTTTTTTGAGAATGTGAAAGGACATTAAATTTGTATATAATGAAGTTACAAGTACATTGGTAAAGGTGTGGTAGTGTGAGATCAATATGTAGAATTGAAGAGAATTTTATGAAGATTCAAATTGAAAAGAAAATACAAATAAATAAATGAGAAAACCAATTTGTAGTGAAAAAGACATATTTCCCTAATCAGGTGAATTAGATGATTTCAAGGATAAAGTGTCAGAGGATTGGAATGATGGAATATATGTTCTAGATAAGTTGATTTGAATGGTACAAATTAGATTGAATTGCAATCACTTCTTGCACATGAGATTTTCTATTTTGATTGATTAAGAAAAGCTAGTGTAGCACAGTATGCTAGTGAGGCTTATAGGTCAGCGAGACCTTAACATTTGTTAGTCAGACACATATTGTAGCCAGTGAGGTAGTTTTTGGAGTGGTTTTTCTACCCTGGGAGGGGTTTCTACTCATTAATTCTTCTTGTGTTGATGTCCTATATAATTTCTTGTGTTGATGATTTGCATAATTTCATGTGTCCTATATAATTGAAGATTTGGTGAATGTGCTTTTGTTAATTGATTCATTTGAGACAAATCTTATTGACAATTTTAGAGAAGAAATAAAAATTGGTTTCTGTATATCAACACTGATTCACCCTGCTCTCAGTGTTGATTGTACTCCTACAATTGGTATCAGAGCCTAGGTTCCCTTTTGAAGCTTAATTAGCTAGGGTAGGTGTTGTGTGGGGAGTACCATGGGTAAATGCAAAAGAAATAAGAGCAAGAAAATTGTCAAGTCTTAGACTAGTCAAAACTCTTCATCTTTATCAAATTCAAAGGTTGATATCGAACTATTGATATAAATGTTTCCCAAGTTGAATATGATATTGTATTAGAAGAAAAAGTTTCAGGAGTTCCTCAGTTTGATGGTTCAGATTTTTGAGTTTCTTATGTTAGAATGCAAGTGTATTTATCCTCTTTAGGATATGATGTTTTAATGTCAGTTGAGAATGGGTATTGTATTACTGCAAATAAAAAATAAGCTATTGAATTTAATTATATTGCAAAGAAGGCCATATTGTCTGCTCTATCTAATGATGTTTCTTGTCAAGTTATACATTGTGAAATAGCTTAGGATCTCTGGAAAGAATTGATAAGAATTTATCAAGGTAATGATAAAGAAGAGGACAATTTGGTGTCTAACAAAAGTAACCATGAAAGAAGACGATCACATGAAGAAGTTGAAACCCAATTAGATTCAAAAGAAGGTAACATCATAAGTGATGATGATCAGGAATATGACAAACAAGATTGTGAGATTGATATGGAAGGACAGCTCATATATGCTCTAAGTGAACTCAAGAATTATAAGAAGAAGAATTAGAAATTAATGTTGTAACTACAACAAGAAAGAGACTTCAAAGACAAAGCACTCTCTAATCTTGAAGAAGCAAGTATTTAGATTGCAAATTTAAGAACATAAATTGATAACTCAGACAATTTGATTATCAATATGAACATAGAGGTTGAGGAAGCTAAGAGGATAGAAGATGTTTCAAAATATGTTCTTGAAGTTAGAAGGATTGAGAATCTGAAATTAGAGGGTGAAATTAATAATCTAAAAAAAAAAAGTATGAAGGTCTCAAGATTTTGTCCAAGAAGTATCAGGAATTTGAAGAAAGTACATACAAGTTACATGAGATGTTGGGTAAACAAAAGCATCATTAGAACACAACTGGTTTAGGATATGAAGAAGGAGAGTGTTCCAAAGACAGAGAGACTTCCAGAAGAAAAATTGATTTAAATCATCATGTTGCTGGAGATAAAAAGAAGTGTGAAGCTGAGGAGATGACCAAAGATGAATTTGTAAAAATGCTCAATCAAAGAAGAAAGTTTAGAAGAAATATTCCAGTAAGACAAGCATACATGTATAGGTATAATTATTCATTTAATGGTTACTATTATACTTGCAATCACTTTGGAAACAAGGCAATTAATTGTAGAAGAAGTCAATTTGTCTCAATATGGAATACTAATGTTATATGTTTCAAGTGTCACTCTCCTAGTCACAAAGCATATAGTTGTACAAGGTTTGAAAAAATTGTATTACCTGATTTGAAAGGTGGGGAAAAGAAAAAGGTTGAAAAGATTTGGATGAAACAAAACATGACCAGAAGAAAGCACCTGTGAAAATTTGGAAGAAAAAAGAAAGTAAAGAGAACTCAGATTCTAAACCTATGCATCTAGCACAAGTCACTTCATCAGTTGCATAACAAATAGCATGAAGTAAGGGCAAGTTGTTCATGTCCTATCAAATATCCCCAAGAAGTTTGAAGAAGGAGATCATTTGATGTTTGAATATGATGATCTTGTTTTTGGATTCATCTCTGATAATGTTTGTGTGTGATAGTGATACAGGGCATGATTGATAAAGCGTTCAAGGATTCAATCCACAAAGAGTTTGATGATGTTAAGCGATTTGGTTTTCTTTGTCATATCATGTTGGTACTTACAAAGATTAAGTTGTCATGGTGTTGTAGTTCAATGGGATCTTGATTTTGTGAAGAATTGATTGTCTTGGCAAAGAGATTAAGATGTTTCAAAAGATCTTATCATATATTAGAATGTGTTGGCTAAGGTGGATCATAACACTTATCTTCGCATTTAATTTCTGCAAAGTGTTGTTGCAAGAAGAATTTGTTGATGCAGTTAGTATGTTGATATGCAGACTTGATGGGCTGATTTGAATAACGATTGATAGGATATTGGGTATTCAAAATAAGTTATTTCATAGCATATGTCTCTGCATTTGCTTTTGCAAAGGAATTGATAGTGGTTTTGTATATATCAGATTTGACATGGTGTTGTAAAAGGTGTCATGTGTAGGAACAGGAGGATGATATTCATCAAGATAGCCTTTATTCTTTTCAAATGGTATTCATTCTCTTTCATGTCAAGAAATGTGTACACGAGTAGATTGGTTGCAGGTTGATAGTTCATGTTATTTCTATAATGGAAATCTTGATTGTCTCTTGTGTGATTATCATGCCATCATAAGTTGTATAGTCTTCATGTTAATATTTATGAGTGAAAGAGTGTGATGAGTAGTCTTGCATGATGTTCAAATTAATGTGTCATGTCAAAGGGATGATTTATCTAAATTCTAAGTGCTATATTTATGCCATCATGCTTTATGCTTTGGGAGTTATTCAATATTTGTCATGTTGGTCAAAAGGTGTTGATGATTGAAGAAGAATTGTTTATTTGGAAAATTTGTCTTTCAATCTCATGTGATGTTTTTGATTATATAAGTTAGAAAAAACCAGGGGCTGAACCTTTACATTAAGACAAACAGAGACCATAGAGGCTCAAGTACAAAAAGAGCCACTAGACCAACTATAGCATAAATAGCATATACAACCTATAAAAAGTAGATAGTAAGTAGCAATAGATAGAAAGCATAAAAAGTAACAAAACTAAGGAGATACATTCTCCCAACCTTTAGCCAGAAATTCAACAAAATAATCAATTTTTTTGAATTTCTCCTCCTCTTCATTAGTATGAGTCATAAATTCTTGTAACAGAGACATGTTAAGCATCGCCGTACGACTAAGAATGCTGCTTATAAGCTCTCCCATAGAAGAAACCTTCTACTCCAGATCATCCACATGACCCCTAAGGATAGGAAGATCATGCCTGTGGTCATCCCCTTCCTCATTAGTCTCCTCTCCAACCTCCTCCATGATCATCCTCTCCCCTTCACCAGCATTGTCCATAGGATCACCATTAGCACCTCCTGAATCATCAACTTGTTTCCCTTCATCCTTACCCACATCATCTTCAGAGATCTCTTGAACATGAATGTCTTTGGAATTCAGCTGATCGTCCCATTGAGTGGAGGCTTCAGAAGTACTTTCAGAGTAGTCAATCAGTTTAGGTTGTAGGGCAGGCTTACCAGTAATCCTTTGTGACCTCCTTACCCCAGAAGAGAAGACCTCCTTCTTATCTTTAGTAGACAAATTAGCTTTATGTTTATTGCCAGGTCCCATAAGGTCACTGATCAGATTCTTATGGGTCCCCACAGAGTCCCCCACAATATCATCATCCAACTCCCTAAGTTTTCTTTTCTTACTTTTTGCACTCCCTTTAGAAGCCAGAGTATGAATATCCTTCACCATGGTGGTCTCCTTAGTGGTCATAGAGAAAGAAACCCCTTTCATTTTTGGGAAATAGAGGTAGGGCAAGGTTCCTCAGAAACAACAAAATCAAGGGGGTCAAGATTGTTAGGAACCTCACAACTAGGAGTCTAAATTGGCTTCGGTAGCTCCAAAGCAAGATGAAAATTAAATAAACAAAGGATAAGACCTTGATGTAGAGGGATAGGCCTTTTAGAGGGTTTCTTATCCATCTTAGTTTTAACCCTAAAAATAGAGTGTTCAAGGGACAACATTAAGTAAAAAGGGAAACTAATAAGAGCATTACACCTGAAATCATTAAGTAGAGGGAGGTGATAATTATAAAACCTGGTGAACTGACCCTCTAATGTGAAGTATTTCATGAGAAGAAAGTACATCTCATCCCATAGCTCTGGCAGCTTGGCCCGTTCAAACCCTCCCTAGTAGGGAACTAATTCCTCTCCTTCCCTCAGAAAAAGATTCTAGTTCAAATGATCAACCACCTTCACCTTCCTTTGCAACTTAGTGCCCTTAGTAGAAAGACTAGTCACCATGGCTATGACTTGTTTAGAGATTTCAAAACCAATTCTTCCCACAATAACTCTGTGATTATGCCAAGAATGGACAAATTGCACAGACAAATTTTTATCAAAACCATTCATGCATTCCAGAAAAGGACTAATGCCACCTTCCTTGCAATAATGTGAAACCACAACATTATCCTTGAATTCATAGCAAGATATTGGCTCTGTGTGAATCTTGTCTCCCCTCATTACCTCCTTTCTCTCAAAGACATAGAAAACACAGAGCCAAGAAATCATAGAGTGTTTTCAGAGGGTAATTCTAATAGCTTGGGAAGGAATAATGAAATAGTAAATGAGGCAATCAATTAAACTACACGAGTCATCATTATCCTGGAGTGCCTTCCCCAACTCCAAATGATGCCAACCCTTCCCATGCTCAAAAATGATAATCATAAATTTCCTATGATTACCATATAACCAACTCGCCTAAGCACGAGTAATAAATAATGCTGAAATGACATTATACAAAGAAGTACAATAGTTCGTAAAAATCTCGTACTTCAAAATACACATCATCAACACCCAAAAAAGTTGACTAAACAGCCTAGGGCCTTCTCTATGATGAGTCATCCTTGACAAGTCATCTCTTTTTGAATTAGTTCCCTTATGTTAGCAGGAATATTTTTAAATTGGAGCCAACATCGCCAATTCATAAATTGCTGACCATAATCAGCAAGAGCATCAGCAACCCCATTCCCCTCTCTATAAATATGAGAGAGTTCCACTCTAGAGATCCTCTGGACTAGGATTTAGATATCCACAATAATATCCTTGAGTCTCCACCCATAGATCGAAGCATTAGTAACTGCATCAATGATCAGTTTTCAATCCCCCTAAATATGAAGATGAGGAATGCCAAGAGAAATAGCCAATTTAACCCCCCATAAGAGAGTAGAGGCTTCACCATAATTATTACTTTGAATACCTATCCCACCAGCATAGGTAACAACTAGCCCCCCTTTGTCATCCCTGATAATCCCACCACCACTAGCCTTACCATTGGACTTAGAAGCCCCATCAAAGTTAAGTTTGAACCATTGGGGCCTTGGAGGGGTCCATCTAGTATTTAGTCTTTGAATCTATTTAGAGTTATCCTATATCAGAATTTGGTTAAGAATTTTCCAATTGATTGTACTTTGTTCTTCCTCTTTAGTAAGTGGTTTATCAACAATTTTGATGTGAGAGCTAACAACGAAATCAATGAGGAGCTTAGAGAGAGATTGAAAGACTTGAGAGGAGTCCCTGACAACTTCCCTAAATATTCTATTATTTCATTCCTTCCATAAAGTCCAACCAAGGAAAGGAAGAGTTTGGTTCCAATGCTCCACAAGCCCAGGATGTGAGAAAGTAGGACACCAATTAGCAATGACTTCCCTAATATCTGGATTACAGACTCATTGAATGCCAAAGTTCTACAAAATTGTACTCCAAATTTCCATGGCAAAGTCACAATGAAGAATTAAGTGAGAAATAGTTTCTTCCTCCTTAAGGCATAGGAAACACCTATTCACCAGGATGAATCCCCTCCTCTACAAATTATCTTGGGTTAAAATCTTATTATGAACATCAACCTACCAAAACATATTAACTTTAGGAATAAGATTATGATTCCAAAATTTCCTCCAAAACTCATTTTCATGAACATCAGGGATCAACAGATGGTAAGCAGAGCTAACTGAGAAATGACCTCTCTTATCAAGCCACCAATACAACTCAGCTTCCCTAGGAAAGAGAGGGATTCTGGTACCTAGAAGCATTTTTTGAATAGAACTCATCCTAGGAATAAACTCAGGGTAATGAGCACAATAGTCAAGAAGATTTTTCCAAAAGTCTGATACCATTCTCAATATGAATATAATGGCAAACTTTTGACCCAAAAATCTATTTGGCAATATCAGCAACAATCCCATAATCCCCCTGATCAGCAAGGGCCTTGTCAACAACCCAAGTATCCTCCCAAAAATTAATAGTATTACCACTCCCTAATTTCCACCTAAGCCCCTATTTGAGTAAGCTTCTAGACTTCAGCATTTTGTTCCAAATAACAGAGCCCTGAGGAAGCCCCTCCTAATAAAGGAAACTAAGATTACCAGCACCATGTAAATACTTAGCTTGCATAATGGCTCCCCATTCTTTATGGCTATGGACCAGATTCCAGCTAATTTTGGTAAGGAGGGCTTTATTCATATTTCTTATAGATATAATATTAAGACCCCCATGAGATTTGGGAAGGAAGACCTTCTCCCAACTAACCAAAGACATCCTCTTTATATCTTCCACACCTGTCCATAGAAAATTTCTTTGGATCTGCTCCAATTTGTCAACAATAAACCTAGGCATTTTAAAAGGAGATAGAAAATAAGTAGGAATACCTTGAAGAGAAGCACGTAAGAGCTGTAATTTACCAGCACTACTCAGGAGCTTCCCCTTCCAGCCAATCGGCTTCTTTTGAGTTTGTTCCAAAATTCCATTCCAAAATCTTGGAGAGACCTCTTTAACAGTTAAAGGAAGGCCAAGATAGACAATAGGAAGATTAGCCTCAGCACAGCCGATAATGTTAATAATTTTTCTTCAGAAATCACCCTGAGTGTTGAAAAAATAAACATTACTTTTCTAAAAATGTATGTGTTGACCAGAAGCTTTGGCATAGTAATTGAGAATATTCTTCCAACATCGAGCTTCAACCACAAATGAGATACCAAAGAGGATGGTATCATCCACAAACTGTTGCACAAACATAGGAGGTATAGAAGAAGAAGGTTTAATGCCCACAATTTCCTTAGAGAGAACCTTAGAGTGAACCTATCTCCCAAGGGCATTAGCCATCATGATAAATAAATATGGGGAAAGAGCATCTCCCTGTCTAATCCCCATCGTGGAAGAGAAAAAGCCTCTGGTGACCCCATTAACCAAAACTAAGAATTTAGCAGTGGAGATAGCTTCCCGAATGAGAAGGGAGAGTTTATCATTAAAACCAAACTTTTGGATAACCTTAAAAAGAAACTTCCATGAAACTCTATCATAGGCCTTAGAAATGTCTAGCTTTAGAACCATACCAGGGATCCTGCTCTTTACCATAGAATGAATGGTTTCATGAGTGGATATAATAGCATCTAAAATATTTCGACTAGGAACAAAGCCTTTCTGAGAAGGGGAAATAATTTTATCCAGGAAAGGTTGGAATCTCAAAACAAGCAATTTGGTACACATATTATAAATGGTATTGCACAAGATAATAGGTCTAAAATCAATAAGCAACATAGGATTTGGCTTCTTAGGAACAAGAACAATAAATGTATTGTTGATCTGCTTTAGAAGTTTACCAGTTCTGAAGAAATCTCTAATAGCAGCAATTACATCAAAGCCCACAATATCCCAATATTCCTAAAAAAATATCAAAGGAAAGCCATCAGGGCCTGTGGCTTTGAAAGGACCCATGGAGAATAAAACAACATGAACCTCTTCCTCAGAAATTGGTTTCAACATTTCAATGTTGTCCTCCTCCATAATCAACGAGGGGATTTTATCAAGGAATTGATCCATAATCTGCCCATTGACAACATTATCAGCTTGTTTTGACAACAATTTCTAAAAAAACAAAGCAACTTGATTACCACTCTCATTGTCATCCATGATAGTATTTCCATCCTCCAAACATAATTTAGAAATAGAATTAGCTTTCCTATGCTTCATAGCTAAAAGATGAAAAAAAGTGGAATTACGATCCCCTTTTTTGAGCCACTGAACTCTGGACTTATGTTTCCAAAAAATTTCTTCTTTATTCATAAGGTTCTTCCAGTTAGAAATTAGATTACTTTCCTCCTAGGCAATGTCTTCTGTAACAACTCCTTGAGCCATCAAATTTTAAAGGTTAGCTAATTTACCAAAGATAGTTTTCTTCTGAATAAACACATTACCAAAACTATATTTGTTCCAACCATGGACCTCTTGTTTAATATGTAAGAGCTTCTTGACCAGCCTAAACATAGGAGTACCCTGAACTAGAAGTTGCCACCAATTAGTCAGAAGACTCCTAAAATCTTTATGTTTAATCTATATAGCTTCAAATCTGAAAGGGAAGGGACCACACCTATGCTGGACCATCCAATTGAGGAGAATAGGATTATGATAAGAAATAGTTCTTGGTAAAGCCACCAAACTTATATTAGAATGATTATCCAAGTTATTGGAGATAAGGAATTTATACAATTTAACTTGTATCATCTGATCCCCTCTTCTTCTGTTAGACCAAGTAAAATTCAGATTCTGAAGCTCCACATCCAACAACCCAAAGCTATTGATAAACTCAGCAAAATCAAACATACTATCAGAATAGTCAAGAATACCCCCAATTTTCTCTGAAGGGTATAAAGGAGTATTAAAATATCTAGCCAGGATCCAAAGAGAATGAGGGGAAGTGGAAAGGAGAGTAGACAAGTCCATCCACAAAGTTTTCCATAGGGCCCTTGTGTTTAGGGCATATATATTGATTAAGGACCAATTAAATGAAGGCATAGAGAAATTGACAATTAGAAAATGCTTACAAGAAATAATAAGAATACCACGAATTTTAGCATTATTCCACATAGTAATGATCCCTCCAGAAGCACCCATAGCATGGCTGATACTAAAAGAAGCATTAGGCTAGATTCTGTCAGCTATCATCTTAAAGTTCTCCTCAGACATTTTAACTTCCTGAAGTAAAAGAAAATTAATTTTATGATCCAGAATATAGTTCTTGACTTTGAACTATTTGGTGGGGCTATTAAAACCCCTCATATTCCAAGAAAAAATTCTCATTTGGGAAGTTTTTGAGATTGAATCTCCAGTGTTTGTTGTATACCACTAGCAATCTCCCTAGAAATCTCTCGTTGCCTTGTTTCTTGGTGTAGGGTCACCCAATCCACAGTGGCCTCCATGAGGCATTTAACTGGTTAATGTTCATTCTGGTGTTTCCAATAAGGTCCTAAAAGACCATTCAATGTAATAAGGTCTATTTGACCAATGCATGTTATTTTAGTTTGTAACTAGGTTTATGTTGTAAGTCCCAAGGACATTTGTCGAGCTGTAATCTTGAAGGTTGTTAGACAATTCAGTACTACCCATGGTGAGTAGATAAATACCCTAGAGATCATCGATTGTAATCAATGTGAAGTTGAGTTGTGCAATTGTGAGAGAAAAGCATCTATATACATTTCTGAAAGCATAAATAACAAGGTCCTATTTTGTGTCGTGAAACTTTTTGTTATTTGATCTCATTAGGTTTTCCTTTGTCATAATTGATTTGCTATTTTGGGATCAAGATGGATTGTTAATCCATTCCACCGGTTAGATTTCTTCAAAATCGGTGGAATGGTTGTACAGTGTTTTCATTTTGTTTTCTATTTTGTTCGTGTTCGTGTTTTCAGGATCGCATACAGTATGCATTGGAAGATCCTAGCATTGTCATGTGCTAGGTTGGTGGGGTGAAAGGTCTATAAGATCATTGAAGAAACAGATATGTGTAATCGCAAGGATTTCAGTAGATCAAATCGGTGAAATTCTGCTTTGTTTCATCAGATATACAATCTATGTGTATATCACAAATACATGTCAGATATACATTCTGTGTGTATATCGCAAGGGTCTGTTGAGTGTGTATGTCACAAAGCATATCAGGGAGCATTGAGGCATTGTATGTCAAGATTAGTAAACATACATTGCGAATATACATTCTATGTGTATATCACTAATGTATGTCAGGTTCATTTCCTGTGTATCTCGTAGTTGTAAGTCATGAGTATCTCACAAATGGTTATTAAGATTGTACGCAGTGAACATACATTGTGAATGTACAAGTGTATTGACATACAAAGAAGTCAACAATTCAGTCAAACCCATCAAATGCATATCTAAAATGCATGTTGTGAATGTACATCGCAAATGTACATTGGGTTTACATACAAAGGAAGTCAGCGGTCAATGGTCGGTTCTACATGCATGTTTTGAATGCATCTTTCAAATCCATGTTCTGCAAAGTATGTGGAGAATGCATCTTGCAAATGTATATTGAGCATGTACATTGCGTAGATACATTGTATCAGATGTAAGAGGTGACTGGCAGTAGCAGTGAAGGAAACCAGCGATCATAGGTCAACTGAAGTATATTACGATTGTATATCACAACTGTATATTTTGAATATACATTGGGTAATGTATCTTATGGCAGATACAAGCGTTGAATACATACATCAGGGTGATCGTTTGTAAGGTGGCTGATAGAGAAGAGGTTGGTATGAGGTATGTGATCGGAAGAAAGACATTTTGGTTAGCCGATGCGAATGGTCTTGCCGATAGGAAAGTAATGTGAAGATATACATTGGTGAATGTATGTTAGGGTATTTTGGCTCCTCATCATATTGGTATCAGAGCTCAGCAAAAGGTCTGGGTTGTTGTGTGTTGATTCTGTCACTGAGAAGGCAGAAGTAGAAGGATTGAGAGGTTGACAAGATGCCTCTGAAAGGTAATGGTACTACCAGAGAGTTGTAAGAGATGAAGGAAAAACATGCTAAAGAGATGAGGAATATGAAAGAGCTTCCAGAAGCACTTCAAGCCAGGTTTGTAGCCTTGGAGATGAACAAAAAGAGAGAAGTGGAAGACAGTGAATCAGAAAAAGAAGATGATGATGAAGAATTTGAAGAGGTAGAGGAAGATTTGAATCTTGAAGATCAGAGATTTGCAAAATTGTTAAGGGTAGTTCAGAATGATAAACCTAAGGTAAAGATTGATGTTCCAAGGTACACTAGAAGTTTAAATGAGGAAGAGTTACTTGATTGGATTGCTGCATTAGATAATCACTTTGAATGTGAGGAAGTTCCTGAGGAGCAGAAAGTAAAGATTGCAAAGACCAAATTGGGAGGTTATGCTTTAGTATGGTGGGATTATGTACAATCAGAGAGGAGGAAGGGAGGTAAGTCAAAGATTTCTTCATGGGACAAGATGGTAGCAAGAGTCAAAGGTAAGTTTTTGCCCAAGGATTATGAAGTTCAAATGTTTAAAAAGCTTCAATTTTTAAGGCAAAATGAAATGGATGTGAAAGCATATACTGAGGAATTTCATAAATTGAGTATGAGGTCTAGTCATCATGAGAATGAGGTTGAAAAGATTATTAGATACTTGGCTAGTTTGAGATTGAACATATAAGATGAATTAGTTTTGGCTAATCTTAGGAGTGTAGAAGACTGTTATCAAATGGCAATCAGGATTGAAGAGAAGATGAAAAGGAGATAGGATAAGTCCATGAGAGGAAGAGGCAGCAAGATCAGGGGGAGAGAATCAGCCCTTGCAACAAGACAAGTCAATGAGGATCAAGAAGAGACTGGTAAAGGATAGAAGCAGTCAGATTTCAAAGGTGGATGGAAAGGTACAAGAGGCAGATTTGGAGGTGGCAGAGGTTATAATACATTTTCCAGAAAGTGCTATACCTCTGGTGAGTTTTGTCATCCATCCTTCAAGTGTCCTGAAAAGTTTGGTGCTACTTTAAGTGCTAATGAAAAAAGAAGTGAAAAGAGAGTTCAAATTGTGCAAGAGAATGAGTGGAGTATGACATCTCCTGAAGTAAATTTGGAATCAGAAATAGGAGAAAGTTGATGATCAGAAGGACAGAGTTGCAAACATCTAAGTAGATAGATTTGAGCCAAAGGAGGAACTTGTTCAAGACTACATCCAAATGTATAGGTAAGGTATGCAAGGTAGTAATAGATTCTGGTTCGATAGATAATATAGTATCTCAGGAAATAGTGGATAAACTAAAATTGGAAAGGATTCCTCATCAAACCCCTTACAAAGCATCTTGGGTAAGTGATAGTCAATCACTTTTGGTATATGAACAAGCATATGTTGATTTTTAGATTGGATAATATCAGGATAGGGTTTAATGTGATGTTTTTCCCATGGAATGTTGTCACCTACTTTTAGGTAGGCCATGGAAATTTGATAGGAGAGCATTGTATGATGGATATGCTAACACCTACACCTTCAAGATGAATGGGAGAACTTTTGCGATGACACCATTACAGGAGGATGCTACAGCACAGAAGGCAGCCAAGGTCATTTTGGTGGGTAAGAAAGAATTTGTGTAGATGCATGAAGCAGAGACAAAGACAGTTAAGGATACCTTAGGGAGTAGAGTTGCTATGGATCAAAGTTTGAAGGCAATTTCAGTTCTAACTGATGGAGGTTAGATGGATCAGCAGAAGGTCAAGGAGAAGGTTTACAAGTAGCCATATGTTGATTGGAAAAACAAGGATGCAATCATAGTAGGGACAATTGTTTGTCCCCTAGCACCAACAAGAGTTGAAAGGCAAATAGATTCTACCATAGTAGTAGTACAAGAAGCAATTATCAAGGTTTCCCATGCAGGTGTTCAGATAGAGATCATAGTAAGAAAGAATGGCAAGCAAAGGATAGGTCTGGAGTCTTTGATTCCATGGAAGCAGGTTGTAGTTCAGAGATCATGGGGAAGACATGAGATAGCAAAGAGTAAAGGTGGAATATGCCCAAGCATTAACTCATGGGGCATGAGTTCTTTTCACGGTGGGGTGTATGGTGTAGGGGCACCTAATCCATAGTGGCCTCCATGAGGCATTTAACTGGTTAATGTTCATTTTGGTGTTTCCAATAAGGTCCTAAAAGACCATTCAATGTAATAAGGTTTGTTTGACCAATGCATGTTATTTAGTTTGTAACTAGGTTTATGTTGTAAGTCCCAAGGACATTTGTTGAGCTATAATCCCGAAGGTTGTTAGACAATTAGGAGGTTGTTATGTGGTTGTGATCTCCCAGCCACTTGGATTAGTCTCCCAGCCACTTGGAGTCAATTTAGTACTACCCATGGTGAGTAGATAAATACCCTAGAGATCATCGATTGTAATCAATGTGAAGTTGAGTTGTTCAATTGTGAGAACAGAGCATCTATACACATTTCTGAAAGCATAAATAACAAGGTCTTGTTTTGTGTCGTGCAACTTTCTGTTATTCAATTTCATTAGGTTTTCCTCTATAATAATTGATTTGCTATTTTGGGATTGAGATGGATTGTTAATCCATTCCACTAGTTAGATTTCTTCAAAATCGGTGGAATGGTTGTATAGTGTTTTCGTTTTGTTTTCTATTTTTTTCATGTTCATGTTTGTAGGATCGCGTATAGTATGCATTGAAAGATCCTAGCATTGTCATGTGCTAGGTTAGCAGGGTGAAAGGTCTGTAAGATCATCGAAGAAATAGATCTATGTAATTGCAAGCTTTTCAATGGATCAAATCAGCGAAATTCCACTTTGTTTCATCAAATATACAATCTGTGTGTATATCACAAATGCATGTCAGATATACATTCTATGTGTATATCGCAAGGGTCTATTGAGTGTGTATGTCGTAAAGTATATCAAGAAGCATTGAGGCATTGTATGTCAAGATTAGTAAACATACATTGCGAATATACATTCTGTGCGTATATCGCTAATGTATGTCGGGTTCATTTCCTATGTATCTCACAATTGTAAGTCGTGAGTATCTCGTAAATGGTTATTGAGATTGTATGCAGTGAACATACATTGTGAATGTGCAAGTGTATCAGCATACAAAGAAGTCAACAATTCGGTCAAACTATCAAATGCATATCTGAAATGCACGTTGTGAATGTACATTGCAAATGTACATTAGGTTTACATACAAAGAAAGTCAGCAGTCAATGGTCGGTTCTCCATGCATGTTTTTAATGCATCTTTTGAATGTATGTTCTATGAAGTATGTGGAGAATGCATCTTGTGAATGTATATTGAGTATATACATTATGTAGATACATTGTATCAGATGCAAGAGGTGACCGGCAGCAGCAATGAAGAAAACTGGCGATCACAGGTCAACTGAAGTATATTACGATTGTATATCACAAATATATATTCTGAATATACATTGGATAATGTATCTTGTGGCAGATACAAGCATTGGAGACATACATCGGGGTGATCATTTGTAAGGTGGCTGATAGAGAAGAGGTCGGTATGAGGTATGCGATCGGAAGAAAGACATTTTGGTTAGCCGATGTGAATGGTCTTGTTGATAGGTGAGTAATGTGAAGATATACATCGGTGAATGTATGTTAGGGCATTTTGGCTCCTCATCATTTCCTGAAGGGTCGGTCTTCCTTACCTAGAATCTGTTTCAACATCAATAGATTTCTTAGTCCTGTGATTCTTTTTCTTAGGGGTAACCCACTCATCTTGGTCATTACAGTTACCACTAGGTCCAATTCCAGTGATCAGAGAAGGAATAGCAGACTGATTCTCAGAAAACCCCTCCTTCAGGGTCCCAATAGTGGTCCTATCAATGGTAGAAGAAGGCCTCTGTTTAGAAGATGGTTGAACTGTCTCAACACTATTATTGCAAATAGATTCTGGGATTTGGGCATTCAACAAAAGTGTTGAAGGGGACCCATCAACATCATTAGCAGCCTCAGCTGACTAGGATTGAATCTCACCATCTTTGAGCACCAAGGGATCCTTTGTAACCTATTGATCGAGGGTCTAGGAATCAATACAGTTAGCCTTCTGGACACCCAACTCCATGTTCCTCTTAATATTCTCTCCTGCAAGATAGGTATCATTTTCCTCATGACCCCCCATTCCTTGATTGTCAGGAATGTCTTCTTTCAATGAATTATCATCTCTCTCTTTATTCAAATTAGAAGTTTCTCCCACTTTCTTAAGCTTACAATGGGTCATTAAATGACCCTTCTTCTTATAGAGCTGGTAAAATGTAGTAGCATTTTCATAAAGGATCAGATGTGTCTAGATCCCATATTTAGAGTTCAGCTCTATGGTCATGGGGAGGGTTTTGTGAACCTCCAATTAACACAGAATCTAGCATGCACACAACAGGATTTAGCTCGAGTGGTGTTATCCAGAGTCACATACTAGCCAAAAGTATTACCAATAGTAGAAAAGATTTTTTCATCCCAATATTCCAGAGGAAACCCAGGAAGCCTCACCCAAACTGGGGCAGTCCAGTTCAAATCAGTACTAGGATCAAACTTAGGTCTCCAAGTACATAGAAAAAGAGAATGAGTACCATATAGCAATGACCCTCCTGGAAAAATGGCTAACATATCTTCTCTACTAGTAAATTTAAAGAGAAACAATCCCCTCGCCATAGCTATGACAAATACACTTCCTTTGACCTTCCACTGATTAGACACCCACTTTCGCACCATTGCAATATTAGGGCGAAGACAAAAACACTTACCAACTAGAGCCAGGTCCATGGCTGCCATGATTTCCTCAACTAGATCATTAGGTATGTCCAATACCATACCTTCCACTAATTCCTTTTGATTGGAACCCCAGAAGTACCTTTAGGAGAAAGATTCTCCCTTCCTATCAAAACCCCTTTCCATCCCTTGGAACAATCCTTACCCACCAAAGGCTACATCCCAGAGGTACTGCCTAAGGAAGTAACCTCCATCTTCAAAGGACAAAGAAATCAGAAACCCTAAAAAACCCTAGAAAGCCATAGGAAGTAGATCGAAAGCAAAGATTGTTGTTAAATTTCGTAAAACCCTGCAGTGATGTTAATTCCATTCATATTGCTCTTTTTCATTTGACTTTATCTGATGTGATGTTAATAGGAGTGTGTCAATCTTCATCTTCATAAGTGGTATTGTGACAAGAAGTGGTATTATGTTGAGAGTTTGGTACAGTCTATGAGCAGTCTATAATAGAGATTTGATACTTTGATTAATATGTCTCACATGATATTTCTTTCAAGTCCCATGCTTCATGGTGTCCTATTTCTCACAAGTTAAAAATTTGTGTAATATGCAGATATACAAGGATAGAACTTTCAAAACAAGTTTTAGAACAACAAATTGCAAAAGTGATCAGTACCTTAAATTTTTATTGACTTGTGGTATCAATGATTTGGGTAAGAAATATCTCAATTCTTGGTTGGTATGAAAGATAATAAGGTCAGTGATAGTGTTTGTGACCCAAGAAATAAGTAACCTGTTGGTTGATATCAGTATAATTTTCTAGTCTCTTGCTAACGTTATTTATGAGTTGTTTTTCTTAGGGGGAGACAATAGTCCTTTGTCATTGAATGAAAAAAAGGGGGAGTGAGAGAGGAGGTGCTAGTTTTTCCATCAATGACAAAGGGGGAGATTGATGAGTAAGGTTGTCATTGATGTCAAAAGGATGGTTAGTTTGTGGCTTTATCATAGGATGCCTTCTCAAGATGCTTCAAGGAGTGCTTCTTACTTTATTGATGGTTTGGTGTTCATACTCTATTGATGAATGTATTAATGACAAAAGGTGTTGTGTATTGATCTAAGAGAGGTTGCAAGGATGTTCATTCATCATTCACATTCAGTTCTTAATGTTCTCCATGGATTTGAAAGAAGTTGCTTCATTTCATGGTGATAAGATGGATTGGTGTTATTCAATCTTTGCATGGGTTCTTGATATAAGTTTGATGTCAAAGATCTATCAACAAGTCAAACATGGTCATCTCAGGATGTGCTCATCTATGTTGTTAGGAGTGCCTCAAGGTAAGGTTGTTGGTGATATATTATTATTGTTGTGCCCCAAGGTTGTAATAGGTTGATTCCTTTATTCTGATAGCAGTTTTGGTTGTTTAGAATGTTTAATGATGTATTTAGATGATGGTCCTTGTTCATATCATGATCATGCTTCAAATAAATAAGATTATCAAAGGTTCACATGGTGTTTGATTATCAAAGTTGGCTTTTAGATGGTGACTTGGTTCATAGGTTCCTTTAAGTGTTCACATGCTTCAAAGGACAATAGGGATACATTGATGTCACTTTGTCAGTAGTAGTTCTCATTATGACAATTTTAGTATGTTGAGAGTAAAAAGGAGATACAATTAGTTTAGATTCGTTGTTCATACTTCATCTCATTAAACACTAAGAGGATCTAAAGCTCTAGTGTTCTCTTCAAAGTAAATTTCTTTAAGAAGTACATGATCTATATGACAGAGGAAGAGATTAAGAAATGGATGTTTCATTCATCAATTGTTCTAAAGTATTAGGGTTATGTGGAAATCTAAAGTCTACATCCTAAAGCTCTTTGTTTAAAACCCTAAGGTTAAAGCATTTTATCAAAACTCTTTATTGCCCGTCACATAAACAAAAACTTTTATTTAATTTTTAAATTGACCTTCTATAGTAAGTAACTGTCACTTAAGTGACAAAATGGAAGGGTCGAGCAACATGGGCAACCGGCCCTCTTTCCTAGCCATACTGATACCACAGGTCTTCTTTCATAAGTTTGAGTGGCAAAAGTGAATCAAAGGTTATGTTTCAAAGTTTATCAGGCATGCAATTGAAAATCAATCATTCATATTTAAACTTTGTCTCCTCCATCATGAGTTTGCAAATTGAAGTGCATTTAAATGTCACTCCTATCTAACTGTAATGTATGTGATTTTTAGTGCCTATTTTTAGTCTTTTTCTATTTTTAGTCTTTTGCAAAAGGCAAATTTTTATGGATGCAAAGGCACTATTTTTAAGAAGATTCTCTTTCTTATTTTAAATCTTCCTTGTGGCATTTGAAGGAGGATGTCATAGGATTTATAACTTTAGAAGATATGCTTTAAAAAGATAATTTTAGTATTTGTGAAAAAAGGTAGATTTTGTGGAGTCTCTTTCTATTTTCCACTCATGGCAGAGAGATAATAAGAATTTTTTTAAGGAAACATATTTTTTAAAGAGTATTATTTTTAAGGAGAGATTTTTTTATTGGCTTCCTTGTGAGAAGTCTCAAATGATTTTCTTGGAGAGTCTTTTTATTTTTTCTTGCAGATGAATGAGAGAGATCTTTTGTAGATAAAAAGATTGAAGGTTTCAAAAATATGAAAGAGATTTGTATATTTAGAAGATGTACAAATGATATTCTTTATGCAAGGGCAAAATTATTTTTGAAGACTTATTTTTGTTGAAAAGAAAATGAAGAATTTGAAGGAGAAGATGAAAAGTTTGAAGAGGTTTTTAAAGTTCATACAGAGATATCAAAAATAGAGGAAAGAGAATGGCCTTGAAAAAGTTTGATTTTATTTTTTCTTGCAGGATGGAGAAGAAGAAAATGAATGGTCATGGTAATGAAGAGAAAATTGATTTTATTTTTCTTTTCAAGTTCTTCATAGATGTAGTGAAGAAATATATGATGTTTTTATGCAGACAATGTTGCAAAAGATGATTTTATTTTTTGAGAATGTGAAAGGACATTAAATTTGTATATAATGAAGTTAGAGGTACATTGGTAAAGGTGTGGTAGTGTGAGATCAATATGTAGAATTGAAGAGAATTTTCTGAAGATTCAAATTGAAAAGAAAATACATATAAATAAATGAGAAAACCAATTTGTAGTGAAAAAGACATATTTCCCTGATCAAGTGAATTAGATGATTTCAAGGATAAAGTGTCAGAGTATTGGAATGATGGAATATATGTTGCAGATAAGTTGATTTGAATGGTGCAAATCAGATTAAATGGCAATCTCTTCTTGCACATGAGATCTTTTGTTTTGATTGATTGAGAAAAGCCAGTGAGGCACAGTATGCTAGTGAGGCATATAAGTCATTGAGACCTTAACATTTATCAGTGAGACACATATTGTAGCCAGTGAGGCATGTTTTTTAGTTAAGCCAATGAGGTAGTTTTTGGAGTGGTTTTGCTACCCAAGAAGGGTTTTCCACTCGTTAATTCTTCTTGTGTTGATGTCCTGTATAATTTCTTGTGTTGATGATTTGCATAATTTCATGTGTCCTATATAATTGAAGATTTGGTGAATGTGCTTTTGTTAATTGATTCATTTGAGACAAATCTTATTGACAATTTTAGAGAAGAAATAAAAATTGGTTTATGTGTATCAACACTGATCCACCCCCCCTCTCAGTGTTGATTGTACTCCTAGATGATGAACATGATTATTGTGCATACCATAGGACCAAAGGCCATGATACAAATAAATGCCCCATATTTGTCCCAATTTTTTAAAAGGTGCATCGACATATAATAAAAGAGCAATATATATCCAATCTCATTAGCCCCCCATCCAATCCTTATCCTACTCCATCCAACCCAATTATCCCTCAACCAAATCCTAATCATAAGCTTACAACACCATCTACCCTTATCATTCATCCACTATATTGTCCTTATACCCATACACTTGCAAAGGATGTGATCCATTGGCTACTAGCACATAATAGAATGCCCCCATGTCAAACACCCATTCATAAGCCTACCAAAGAACTTCCAAAAGTCATGTCCAATCCTACAACTCCTTTACATAGCCCAAATATCCTTGAGCCTCTTCAAGAGCCCTCCATTAACATGCCTAGCCCTTCAAACCCATCATGTGATCCACAAGCCATTAAGCCTATTCAAGGACCTCCCATAAGTCCAAGTCAAGATTCATCATGTTCTCATGTTGTTGACCAAGAGCCTATCCAAGAGTCATCTACTTCCATTCAAGCAACGCAAGAGGTATGTCAAAGGTTTAATCCTAAGCATGTGGAAACATTAAGCCCTAGTCCAACTCAAGGTCAAATCACTTTCATACAACCTATCCATAACATATATCTTTTCCATGATCAAGATGATATCCATAATGATGAATCTATCCATGAGCCACTTGATCATATCCATATCCCAACAACCATTCATGAGCTAGTTGTCCAAATTCAACCTATCCATAACATTTACTTTCTCCATGATCAAGATGATACCTATGAAGAAGCTATCCATGAGCACCTCGATCCTATCCATAATCCTATATCTATCCATGAGCAAGATATCCAAATTGTTCCTAGTCATTCACCATCTAGCCCTATCCATAATGAGAAAACATCCATTTGTCATGATGAGACACTTGTCCCCCAAGTAAGCATAGAAGATCAAAGAAATAACTTGGATCCTAATGAACATAATCAAGTTCCTAATGATCCTTCCACATCCACTATCATGTCCTAATGATCTTACCACCTTCATCCATGAGTGTTTTTCCTTAGGAAAACAACAACCTTTGTCTACCACTCCACCTTCTCCATCCAATAATGAACTCAAGTCTAATGTTCAAATCATACCTAGTCCTATATCCCATTGCATCCTCCAAAACATGAACTACCAAGGTAAAGGCCTAGGCCTTTATGAACAAGGTATTTTGGAGCCAAACCATGTCAAGGTCCCTCCATGCTCATATGGCCTTGGATATACACCCTAAGGTAAACACTTTAAAGATGTTGGTAATTCCTCCATCCCTCCTAAGTCCACTTTCCATCAAAAACCACATCATAAACCCAAAGCATATGTCACCTTTTCACCTCCACCATCCTATAAACCCCAAAAGCATGTGACTATACACCTTCCACCATCCACTTTACCTCCATTACTTCCAACTCCTGACCTTCCACCATATACTTTACCTCCACTTCTACTAACACCTGATTACCCCCTATCCATAAGTACCTTTACATCCTTAATCATGACCAACAAATGCACATATTGTCCAAACATGAAGCTTTCACTCATTCCACCCATCCCATGGGATTCCAAAATAAACATTTGGATGCCTTTACTTATAAAGCCAAAAATCCTACCAAAAATCCTAAGGACCCTATCCTACACCACCATCCAATCAAAATCTTCAATGTTTATCATGGTGTGTGTAGCCATTAGTCATGGTTCCCTTCCATTCGTCAACACTTCCACATACCTCAATCTCCCCACCTTTCATCCATTATCCTACATATCTCCCCAATCACTTCCCTATTTTCCATGCTTCTGCATAAGCCTTTTATCCATCCTTTTCCATAAGTCCTATATCATCCACATCACAATCCACTAGCCTACCCTACATAATCCACTATCTACCTAATCCATCTCCCATCCACACAATCCTATACCAACATCTATGAGCACACTCAACATGGTTCATATGACGACATCCATCTCTAATGGGACACTTTCACCTTTCATAGAACTAGACACTTGAGTCCCTCCTAGTAAACAGGTGCCATGTGTAATTGTCATCCCATCAAAAAAAGAAAAATAAAAGAAAAATAAAAAAAGTAAAGAGAAATCCCTTTGTCCAATGGTGAAAACCACCCTTGGTGGCACCTTGGATAAGTACCATGATGAAAACCTAGTAAATAGGGGTCATGTGTAGGTTGGTCTTCTATGTCACTTACACTTGGGGGCACATTGTCTCATCCATCTTATCATTTCCAACCTGTTATTTTCCATCTTATCATGTCCTATCTTTCCATATACCATCCTACCATCCTTATCCATTACACCTACATAGACCTATCCTATTGAGTCCATCCATCCTTCCTTCCTCCTTTTGATCTTGATAAGGATATAGGGGTAAAATGTTGAAATATGCTTTGGTTATCTCTTGGTATACCACATCCTTTCCAAACCAATTCTATCATAAGCCTTGTCATGTAAAACCCATCATGTCACCCTATTGTCATAAATGTTGTCATGTAAAATCCTAAGTTAACTACACCTAGAATGGGGCATGTTATTCCTATGTGACATAGCCTTTGGAGATCACATCCTAGTTCCATTATGAGGCATATATCCATCCACTATAGCCTATTCTTATATCTATCCATTTATCATGAGCATTGCATCCACTATTGCCCATCCTTTTATCCACCCATTTATCATGTGCCCTCTATCCCATTTACTATCACCCATCCATTTATCCTTCTGTCTATCCATCCCATTCATCCATCCTTGCATCTAGACTTGGTTTTTCCCTTGTTATTGGTATCAAGCACAAAGGCTACCTAAATTGTATATCCATTAGCATTTTCCAAAACATTTCAAACAAAAATCCAAAAAAAATCAAATATTCTAAAAAACCCCATAAAATCAAAACATTTCAAAAATACAAAAAAAATCAAATATTCCAAAAACACAAAAAAATAAAAATATGTCAAAAAATCCAAGCAATAAGACCGATTCAATCATCATCCAAAACAATCCACTCCTTCAACATTAGATTAAAAGAAAATCATCATCATCAATTCTACTTATCAATAACATTCATTCATCGATTTCAATCAATCACTTATTCCAATCATATCAATCAACTCAATCTAAGCAATAATCTTAAATCTAAGTCACACTAATCCATATCAAGCAAGCTAATCAATCAAGGAACATTATCCAATCAAATCAACAAGTTTTTGATCCTAATCTTGTCATAAACCAAATCAATCATCATCAATCATCATTAATGGGATATAGCATTCCCACATCCTTGTGTTGATCTAGGGATATAACTTTCCCCACAATGACAACATTATCATCATCAATCAAATAATCAATCATTGGTTTATGACTTGACAAGGACAATACCTTATTTGTTTTACATCCTTTGAACATACTGATAACACTTTCTTATGCTTAGATTGAGTGGACACTCTAATCATCACACCATCACTATCATTATTCAAAACAATCAACCCAGCAACATCAAACATCAAAACCAAAGCACATCAAGACAACCATAAAAACAAATCCAATCAATATCAATCAAAAGAAAATCATTCCAACACATATCATCCCATCATCAACATTTCATCAATCCCAATAAATCCATAACTTGATCAATTCAATCCATTTTCATCATCTCATCAATAAAAAAAATTAGAACTACAACTCATTTCCATCGTTAAGTGCCTTGATCTCGTGGATACAGGGTATGTAGGTAGTCTGGAGTAAGAAGGAAGTGTCTAGATTCAGGCACAGGTGATTTTCCTCTTTCTCCTCTCGTCATTTCTTCTATCATCTATCTCCCATATCATCAATAAACACCTAAAATCCAATCAATCATCACTTCTTCCAATTCATCTAATCAGTCTTCATTCATCATTTCATCATCCTTCAAATCAATCAAATCATTTCAAGCAATAATCCAAACGCAAGTCATCCTCAATCCATACCAATCAAGTCAATCAGTCTTGTCAAATTATCCAATCGCAATCAATGGTATTGATCCTAATCTTGAAGTAAACCAAATTAATCAATCATCATCATCAAACATCCTTGTGTTGATATAGGGATATAGCATTCCCTGCAATGACAACACCATCATCATCAACAACAAAACAATCAATCAATTAATCATTAGTTTATAGCTTGACATGGGCAATACCTTGTTTGTTCTTGTATCATTTGTGCATGTTTTCTTGCTAGCTTGTGTGTGCTATCTTTTTATCTTTCATTTGTATCACATCGATATCTTTCCAGCTAATATTCATATCTTATGTATGTTGGAATAGCTTTTTACACTATCCTTTGCATCTAAGGTTCTATTATACCTTTTGTACATTAGGACTTCAATGCTCTAAGTTTACTTCCTCATACGTTAGACAAGGTTGTATTATGCTGGGACACAAGACACATCGTCACCTTGGTCCTTATATGTTGGTGCATAACACATCATTCATTTCTTCTATCAATTCCCTTATCTTTCTTCCTTGACCAATCCATTTCATTTCGAGAGCCTACCTGTGTTTGTCCAACCCACCTATCCTCTCGAGGGGGCATCATCATCTCATTTCATCTTCATCCTTATCATACCCTTACATTTCCATCCTCATCCTATCTTTCCATCATTATTATCCTTTTCCTCTATCCATACCTTAGCTTCTTTGAAATGATGTTACTCAACACAAATCTTATCATCTCAAACATCATCTCAAAGAGGGGCAAAATGTAGACACCCAAATTTGTCCATGTCTTGAAATGCCTAGTCAAAAACCCTATTAGAGACATCATGTAGAATTTTGTCCTAATCCCACTCTTAATCCATCCCATTTAATCCATTATCCAATTAATTAAATAATTTTTTTAAATTTAATTAATTAATTTTCCATTCATATCCCAATCCTATCCTAATCATCTTCCAATTAATTAAATAAATTTTATTTATTTAATTAATTTCCCATTCATAATCCTATCCTATCCTAATCATCTTCCCAATTAATTAAATAAATTTTATTTATTTAATTAATTTCCTAACAATATCCCAACTAATTCAAATAAAATATTTGAATTAAGTCCTCACCTTTCATCATAAGCCAACATGTGTGCATCTTTTATTTGAATCATGTGTGGTAGTACAACTTTAATTTAAAATCCTTCACATGTACAACTCATGGGACCTAATTTTAGTAATTGTGTACACGGTCACATATGAGCCTTATATTCTTTTGTACACTTAGCACATGACTTCAACTCCCTTGAAGAGTGGGAATAACTAATCAATCCTAGCCATCCACATCAATCATTTAACCTTTGAATCTCAACCATCCATTTGAACCAAGCCTTTCCTATAAATTAATCCCCTCATAAGCCATTAGCATGCATTGAGTTGGAGTATCCTTATGCTGCTGAAATCACATTAGAGCCTTTGCATCTATCATCCATTATCATCATCTTCCATCTATCAATCATTCATCTATCATCTTTATCTTATCATTATGCTGCAGAAGTGAGCACCCAACATTCCTCCAACAATCATCCTTCAAAATCTTGCATGCTCATGCGAGGTGGAGAAGAGCAATGGAGATAAATCAAGCATAGCATGGAGATTGGTTTGCATTTACATTTTTTATTTTGATTTTCATGTTGTCTTGTGCTTTGTTGTGCAATTGTTAGGGTTTGATCATTGTTTTTATTCATTTACCCTATTTGCAATTTTTACCCTAACTATAGTGAGAGAATGCTCTAAGAGAACAACTAGGTGGGGAAAATAATGAAAATCAATAAAATAAAGAAACACAAAGAACTATAAGTGCTACCCTTACAGACCTTGTAGAAACACTAATCTAATATATTAGGACATTATAAGCAACATGAGTAACATATTAAAGACAAATAAACAAAGGCACATGAAAATGCTCACAACATTGCAATGGAACAAGACTAGGGGGAATCTCGAAACCACCCATACCTAAAATTCTATTTAAGAAATGGAATAAATTACATAGTTCCAAATGGAACTCATCCAATGAAGAAATTTTAAACCATTCAAAACCATCAACCGACTTACTCTACCATGGTCAAGTATCAAAATCTGGAAAACCCACTAATGGAGTTGATGCTCTCAACCTCACAATCTCAAAGTAAATTCCTAGGGACTTCTCTTGAGTACCTAAAATAACCTCTCAACCATGCCATACAAAATGTGTTTCTACCATGTCCCCTCCTTGACTTACCAATGTTCAAGGGAAAGGGACATCCAAACTCTCATATCAAAGCTTATACAATTTCCATGAGAGAACTCCTTCCTTGGGATAGAGTTGTAGCAAAGATTTTCCCTCAAATTCTCAAACAGATTGTCTTAGATTGGTATTATTGATGACCTGAGGCTTCAATACATTCTTTTCCACAACTCATCAGAATAGGGATACAAGAATTTCTAACTATGAAACAAGACACAAATGAATTAGTGGCACATTTTGTTACATGATGGAGACAAGTGCTATATTCATTGATCAATGCCTGAAAGATGGATCATAGGGAATTGTGTGACCTTTTCTTGCATGCCCTTAATAGGGATACTCAAGAGGAGGTATAGAAATTAACTTAAAAATCCTATGGGGAGGCATTAGAGAGTGCATTGCAAATTGACCAAGTTGTCACTGATAGTGAGTGAAGAACTTATGGCACAAATGGATGACTAATGACTCAAACAAGTGAGAATAGTTGGAACAACTTTTGCATGATAAAAATATTAAAGAATAATAAAAATTCAACCATGGATGGGGTGACAAATCAACCCCTAATAAGAAACAAGGTGAGAGACTATCATAGTGGAAGAGACTATTTCCCTCCAAATGTAAATGTGATAAATCAACCACACAATAATGGAAATCCTCCCAAATTGTGGGTGATCTATTTCAAGAGGGAATCTCTAGAGTGAGCTAGTTCTCCTTATTATTTGTTTCTAATCTAATGACTTGTAGAAGAAAAGGGATAGAAGGATATGCTGAAATAAAATCTTGACAAAAAGGCGACACCCCGGACATAAACTCCTAAGGATCATACTCACAAACAATTTTTTGAATAGTAATTCTCACAATCACATCAATGACATACAATTCATCAATACTTTGTATTAAGGTTCAAACAAAACACAAACACGCAACCTGAACTATATGAAAATCTGCATCATTCTTGCAATTTCGAGACATAACAAGGACATGCATTCTGTCACAATGCAACATCAAATTAAAAGTGCAATCATGAGACAAATAAAGAAGGAAAACTCTATTATTCTATATAACTGAAAGGAGTAATGAATACATAGACTAAATACAACACTCTCAGTGTGAGAGGAAGACTCTGATATAAAGTTGCACTCTGATCTCTAGTCTATGCTATAAAACTCTAACTGGGACTAGAACTGGAACCAATGAAAAAGAAATGAATCTCTGCCATATATCCTCTGAAATCAACCTCTCCCTGAAAGCTGGAAAAAGCTCTTAAAAATAGTCCACCAAGCCCATTTTCTATCTCCTCAAGAAAGCACAAATAAAAGTACTAAAAAAGAGTCCAAGTTGTGAAAATAAGATGCCAAAAGGTTCCCTGATGTGGCCCCACCAAAAATCTGCATTCTTCTGTCGATGAGATCTCAGTTTTTTGTCCTTATCTGCCTCTAAATAAAACAAAATGAAAAGGAATATATGATTTGCACTATTATCTATAATTGACTAAAAATACTTTAATTTTTAAAGCAATTTATAAATGATTGCTTTAAAACTAAACTTTACAGTACTTGGCAATTTTAATTTATCTCCTATTCAATTTGATTCCCTACAAAAATAAATCTCTATGGCTCATAATTTTGCCATTTTGCAATTACAATGTTTGATTTTTCTAAAAAAATCATAAAAATATAAAGGCATGACATATAGTTTTAGAAAAAATAAAAAGCCCTGATGGCTTATCTCCACACGAACTGGTAATTTTTAGGGCATATGTGGCATATGTACTTGTCTCACATTAAAAATGAAGGGTTTGTGTATTACCTTAAGGCATGAAGTCCATTTTTATCTCCAAGGGAAATTACAAGGTGACTTAAATGTTTTGAGGCATGAAATATCTTGAGGAAGCAATGGCTCGACCTCACCAAGTCATGAAACCTAGGCAGCATATATGGTGAACACCTAATACCCTGAAGGTATTAATCTAAGCCCAAACAAGAAAAGAATGTGACAAAAATGTCAACATTTGATTAGGGCTCAATGAAACCCTAAGATCAAAACACGTTTTCCCTATCATGTTAGGCTCATTTTGGAACTTCACTTTTGAGGATTTGGGCTCTGTAGCCAACATTGAAACCCCTAGGGTTTCAAGCATGAAAATTGCATCTCTCTGGCATTTCTGTGCTCGGTCACCATGGATTTTTAAATAAAAAGAAGGTAAATGGTTTCCTGATGTATATATGACTTCTTTTCTCCATCTCCTTTCAGTTTTCCTTGAATTTTTGAGATAAAAAGGCTTATAGAGCCGCGGCCTGTGTGCATATTCTAATTATTTTTGTTTACATTTGTTCACTATTGTTCTTTTCCTCTACATATGGCTGTGATTATTGCATTTTTTGAGAGAAAAATTGAGGCTCAAAAGGAATTTTTGGCTTTTTACTACTATGTATTGTCTCCATACACAAGTAATTGTTATATCTAACTCTGTATCTTTCATTCTTTCAAGGCATTGTAGCTTCTGAGGGGTAAAGACCCACGGCTATATGTTCTCATT
The DNA here is from genome assembly GCA_027924645.1 of Cunninghamia lanceolata. Taxonomy (NCBI): domain Eukaryota; kingdom Viridiplantae; phylum Streptophyta; class Pinopsida; order Cupressales; family Cupressaceae; genus Cunninghamia; species Cunninghamia lanceolata. The sequence goes on from BSBN01001332.1 coordinate 8,295,037, forward strand.
TTTTTGTAGCTACACTTACTTTGTGAGAATAAAATGGGTTTACCTGAAGCATATCAGACCACATCTTAGCTTTGTATTTTAATGCAGTCTCTAAACCTTCTTACTTTGCTTGAAAGTGCTTGTTATAATTTTGTTTCTGCACAAACCATGTATATTGTTCTTGTTTCTTGAAAACCCTAAGAGGGTTAGAGAAAAATTCAATCACTATTTTCTCTTCCTACAAGTAACATTTCTAAAGGCCACGGCCACTCTTATGCATTTCATTGTATTATTTCTAAGCATTTGTCTTCAACAACTTCCTTGGTATGGCTGTGATAGGCTTGACTATAACCCTTATGATAGCTCTGCATCTATGTTTTTGTGGCCGTGGCTGTAACCTATATCTCTATGTAGTCTTTACACTTTTGATGGCTTGAAACCACTCATGAGACCCATATCTGCATAGAACCACATTATCGTTCTATTTGCAATTTCACATTGATCTAGTTGTTGATAAAAATACAACTCTTTAACATTTCTATGTTGTGAATGAAAGGTGCTCCAGAACCCATGAAAACATGAAATGGATCTCAAATTTAGACTCCAATTTTTTGCATTAAACTGTAACAATACATTTGTGGATATCTTGTAGTTGCTCTTCAAACTATCACTTCTTTTAATATACAATGTTTCTATGGCTATGGGGTCGTGACTGGAAAACAAGATCTTTGCATCTACCTTGACATTTCATTTCTCTATAGATGTCTTTTGTGTTTGAACAACTAAATAATGTACTTTATATCTCTCTAGATGTGCTCTTTGTATATGATGTCTCCACATGATATGTTACATTTACCTTCTCTCTATCATTACTTTGACTACATGTTTTCTTAAGATAAAATGACAAAATCTGGTAGATGGCATCTGCTATTTGGATATGAAAGTCCATTTTACCATAGCTCTATGATCACTTTGCATTATTTATATATTCCTTCAAAACAAACTCAGATTTGTTCACTGCTCTTGTAGATGCTCTCTATTATGATGCATTTGAGATCTCTCATTTTGTATTGTAGTTACTTCTTCCTGTAGCATACATTTGATATTCATGAAAGCTATATTGGTTGACTGCCCCTACAGTCATCTTTTACATTGATTCTACATGTACTTTGAATGATCCAATTCAGTTTGTCATAGCTGATGGAAGATTGAATAAATATCTGAATCTTATTATTTATGAACAAATATTATTGATGAGGTACCTTTTGTGCTAGAGTTGAATGTTGCACCTTCTATAGATGGACATGAACAACTGTATTTGATTCTTCTTGTTATCATGTCAGTCACTTAGAATCATTGAGACTTTCTTATGAATGGGATACTACTCCATGTGGATAGTGTAGTGCCTGATGTTGCATTTTTCTTTCTCCTATAGCACTGTCTACTAGAATTTATATTTGTCTCTCCATGATGTAGTTGTTCTCATATTTTCTAAAGCAAGTCTAACAAAGTGAAAGCAAACTAGATAGCTTGTATCTATGTTTACTTTTGATATGCATACATTGGATGTCTTCAAAAAAATCTGCCTTATTACTTTGACTTTTGATTATTCTATCAGTGTATCATATCAAATGCAAATGCATATACATACCAAATAAACCCTTCCAACTACATTCTGGTGTTTTGTTTATTGTAATTATTTGATATTATTTCTAATAATCTGAAGCAGTAATGACAGCTATCCTTTTGCATTGAATGTTGTCCTGAAAGAGTTCAACTTACTCTTATGATTCCATTTCATCCTTTGAGGTGTAGTCATAGGTGTATTCTGTTCCAAACATCAATGTGTCTGACTTCTTTCTACTCATTCAGTTTGTCATGTAATTAAAGCAATGTGAATAATGATTCTTTATTTTTCCATTCATTCCTTCTGAGATTAAGGGGAAGCAACATGGTGGGCTCAACCCTTGTGGGAGCCCACTTAACACCACATGTTGATATGTCTTCAATCAGCTACATGACTTATACTATACCTACACATGAAACAAACAAATTAGAATAAAACACTAAAATTCCATGATTGTTTCTTTCTCAATTCCTTCTACATGTGGATGATGTTTATTGATCAGTGCATTATAAACAAAGTGTTATGCCTCTTCTGATAGGATGCAAAGATCTCATAACCAGAGTTCTAATAGGACCCTTCCCACATTTTTGCAGGTTCATCTCGAAGATCGGGAGCAAGATAGAAGACAACTTTGAAGATCAAAAACCTCCAAGGTAATGATGTCTATGACCTCTTTCTATCTTTAGATGCATAGCATTTCCTTTATAGTTGCATTTGTTTAGATATACCCACAACTTGTGTGGGACATTTGATATGTCATTATTTCCTTCAATACAATGTTTATCCTTTTATGTATTTCAACTTGTAAATGAATAATCATTGTGGTGAATGAAATACTTATTTCTCCTGTGAACATTCTGCAATGCAATGAATGATCTAAAAAAAATTTCTTCCCTTGAACACAACTGACCTGCAATTAACAATGAAACACCATAACTATGCAAATAACTCATAACAAAAGAATGTTAACCTTCACCCTAAAAATGAACTTGTCACATCATCTCTACCAATTTTTTATTTGTGGTGAAAAAATGGTAACATTTCTAGTGACTTCTACTATATGCTTGCCTGCTAAGCATCGAATCAGTTGCCTTGAACATCCATTTGGAATTGAGTCATACTCTACTCTTCTCAAACTCAGAAAACACTGCAATTTAGCTCTCCAACAGTCCTAAAGAGCAACAAAAAACTTAAACAAACTAAACTAAAAACAAACTAACGGGCGCTAATGGCCAAAAGAACCTGTGCAGCAGTACTTAGGGAAACAAAAACTAACTAAAAGTAAATGTGCAGAAAGCACTTATTGACTGAAAACACTATGCTAATCTTACTCTAACCAACCGAGGAAGCTGGTCAAACAAAACCATTCATTGATTGGGTGAAATAACTACCTTTCCTAACCAACTGAGGATGCTTCTCATGCTTACCAACTAGTAATAAGGAGTGAAAAACAAGAACACTCCTTATAAATTGTTGTATTGCAACCTAAAGAGCACAACCAAAAGTTTGAATTACTTGACTATGTTCAGACATACTTCTGATCAGCCATGAATGGGCAAGTTTTGTCTATTGTTCCTTGACTACAGTCTCTTTCCTAGGGGTACTAAAAATCCCTTGAAGCTTGTTGGCCACTTTATTGGCTAAATGTCTAATGGGGCATCCTCTTGAAAGGATGAAACTTGAATTCCCATTGCTTGTCTCATTCTTATTGGCTATCTCCTCAACCATAGTTTCTTCTTGCATTGGTTGAATCCCAACTTCAACTTTGTGCTCCTCCACAACTGAGTTGCCTTCATTTAATTGCTCGTGAACTAGTCTTTTGTCTGAATGGCATTCATCATACTATTTACCTTGCTATTCTACACATTCTCCCTTAAAATATGTCAGCATAACATCCAAGCATGAGCAAAAAAGCTCAATTTCATATTGAAATACATCCTCATTAGTTGAAATAGGTTTTCTTTGATATACTTGTTCATGAATCAACATGTTATCTGAATATTCTGCAACACTTGGATGGTCAAAACCTGGCATAAACATGCTTCTTTCGTCCTCAACATCAGAGCCAGGAAGCTCATAAAGCAGATTAACTAAAACCTTTTCCATACTATCTAAATTTGTAACAAAATCATCAAGGTCATCCCAAAATTTAATTTCATCACGATCCACTCGATTTTTTGATAAAAAAAGGGTTGTATTTTACTTCACAACAGTCTTCAATCAGCTATGTAACCTCCATGGAAAACTTATCTTCACCCTTTTCCATTTGATTGAAGACCTCTTCATCAAATTACTTAGCTTCAATCAGTAGCTCACTAGATGGTTGAGGATCCTCATGTTGCTCTAAAACTGCCATCTTTGGTATGAGCATGGTCTCTTCATCTGATTCTACAAAACTAGGTAACTGATCAAACAAGGTTACAGATTCTTCCTCATTATCTAGTGTCTTCTCAGATGGGACTTCAGGTTTTAGTCTTCGCAATTGAAGGCCTTCACCTTGTGACTTTTGTACCTTGCTTTCATACATCTTATGAACAACATCAGAATTTTTTTTAAATGACTCAAAATTCAAAGCATTCAGTATCATATTTGAATCTACTTGCCCTACACAAACAACATCAACCTTTTCATGTGAAACAACCTCTTGCACTACATGAATTTCTGAAAAAAATTTATCTTCTTTTACAAAACAAGGAAGCTCTTCAGTGAAAACATTGGAAGGTTCCTCAGGAGGAGTCTCTTCTAGTTTGATCTTCCACTGCTCTAACCAATATTGCTCCATAGCTATATGTAGTAAATTTACCTTTCTAGCTTCCTTCATGGTGAATGAGTCATTTTGTAAGACAATATGTCGATCCTTGCAAAGGTGAATAGTGATAGGGAAATCAAACTCATCTGATTGGGGAACTTGGGGATCTTCTTGGAGGAAAAGAGACTCTTCAAGTGGCTGATCTGCAATTGTACTAGGTTGAACATTATTATTTTCCTCAACTTGCAAGGGGTAAGGGCTTCAAAAACTAGGTATTTTAAACTTGTTAGGCTGCCTTGAGGGATCAAGAACTTCATTCTGCCTAAAACTTGGGATTTCAACTTTAGGAGATTCAACAGGTTCACTCTGTCTGAAACTTGGAAATTTATACTTATGTACCTCTTCTTGAGTAGGTTATTTTGGAATAGTAGGAGCTCCTTGGGCTTGAGCAAGCAAGAGCTTTGTTTGTGTAGCTGCTTCCCTCTAAAGATTCTCTTCAAATTGTCTTTTTTATGTCTCCCACTCCTGATCAGAGATAAAGGTCTCATAGGGTGGCTTCTCTAGTTGCTGAAGGTAAACTTGGTGATTCAACTCTTGCTACTGTAAGTCAGGCTCTTCATACTGTCTTGGTTGAAACACCCCTCCTTGTTCATATTGACAACCTTTCATGCTTGTAATTTTTTTCTCATATTGTGCTCTTTGTGCCTCCAACTCCTACTCATGCAGATAGGCTTGGTAAGCCAGTTCCTCCTAGTATTGTTTATACTCTTGTTACCTCTTAATCTCTTCCATCTAATTATTAAAGTCTGACAGAATGTTCTTCATCATGTCATTAAGTTCTTTTATTTCATACTGCTTTATCTGGTAAGAAGGCTAACTAGGAGACTAGGCAAGAGTGGTTATGCGGTAAGCATCCTGAGTGTTTCGACCAAAACTAGCATTGTGATTGCTTGTATGCAGCTGATAAGAAAACTGAGTAGGGGTGGGTGGGTGGCAATTATTCTATGCAAGCTGGCTTTACAGGGCCATAGAATTAGAAACATCAGCTTGATTGGTTTGATATGGCTGATAAGGGGCCCTATGGACAACATTTTCATAGTATGGTGGTGGATATTCATATTGTCTATGAAAATATGACATTTCTACTCATATGCAAGCTGGAAGATATTTGATCATAATGAAACCAGTATATTTGAACTGAAAGTTGCTAGGTAGACTTGTGAGAAGCCTCTGAAGGCTAGAACACTCCCGTGTATACTAGAACAACAACTATGAGGGTATGAACTTACTTGATTGCGCCATTAGCCTAGTCAGACTTGACTAAACTATTGAAACTTGGAAACCCTCCTAGATTGTGGGTGATCTATTTTGAGAGGGAATCTCTAGAGTGAGCTGGTTCTCCTTATGATTTTTTCCTAATCTAATGACTTGCAGCAGAAAGGGATAGAAGGATATGTTAAAATAAAATCTTGACAAAAAGGTGATACCCTAGACTTAAACTCCTAAGGATCTTACTCACAAATAGTTTTATGAACAGTAATTCTCACAATCACATCTATGACATACAATTCATCAATACTTTGCATTAAGGTTCAAATAAAACACAAACATGCAACCTGAACTATATGGCAATCTGCATCATTCTTGCAATTTCAAGACATAACAAGGACATGCAATCTATCACAATGCAACATCAAATTAAAACTATAATCATGAGATAAATAAGGAAGGAAAACTCTATTGTTTTGTATAACTGAAAGGAGTAATGAATACATAGATTGAATACAACACTCTCAGTGTGAGAGTAAGACTCTAATATCTCTGCACTCTGATCTCTACTCTATGTTGTAAAACTCTAACTGGGACTACAACTGGAACTGCTAAAAAAGAAATGAATCTATACCATATATATCCTTTGAATTCAACCTCTCCTTGAAAGTTGGAAAAAGCTCCTAAAAATAGTCCACCAAGCCCATTTTTGGGCTCCTCAAAAAAGCACAAATAAAAGTACTCATAAAAAGTCCAATTTGTGAAAACAAGATGCCAAAAGATTCCCTGATATGGCCCCACCAAAAATCTACTTTCTTTTGCCCATGAGATCTTAGTTTTTTCCCTTATCTGCCTCTAAATAAAAAAAATTGAGAAGGAATATCTAATTTTCCCTATTAGCTATAACTGCCTAAAAATAGTTTAAGTTTAAATCAATTTATAAATGATTGCTTTAAAACTAAACTTTACAATACTTGGCAATTTTAATTTATCTCCTATTCGATTTGATTCCTTGCAAAAATAAATCTCTATGGCTCATAATTTTTCCATTTTGCAATTACAATGTTTGATTTTTCTAAAAAAAAGCATAAAAATATAAAGGCATGACATATAGTTTTAGAAAAAATAAAAAGCCCTAATGGCTTATCCCCACATGAACTGGCAATTTTTAGGGCATATGTGGCATATGTACTTGTCTCACATAAAAATGAAGGGTTTGCATATTACCCTAAGGCATGAAGTCCATTTTTATCTCCAAGGGCTATTACAAGGTGACTTAAATGTTTTGAGGCATGAAATATCTTGAGGGAGCAATGGCTCGACCTCACCAAGTCATGAAACCTAGGCAGCATATATGGTGAACACCTAATACCCCAAAGGTATTAATTTGAGCCCAAAAAAGAAAAGAATGTGACAAAAATGTCAACATTCAATTAGGGCTCAATGAAACCCTAAGATCAAAACATGTTTGCCCTATCTTGTTGAGCTCATTTTGTAACTTCACTTTTTAGGATTTGGGTTGTATAGCCGACATTGAAACCCCTAGGGTTTCAAGCATGAAAATTGCATCTCTCTGGCATTTCTCTGCTCAGTCTCCATGGATTTTTATATAAAAAGAAGGTAAATAGTTTCTTGATGCATATATGACTCCTTTTCTCCATCCCATTTTAGTTTTCCTTGAATTTTTGAGATAAAAAGGCTTATAGAGCTGTGGCTTGTGTGCATATTCTAATTATTTTCATTTACATTTGTTTACTATTGTTCCTTTCCTCTATGTACAACTGTCATTATTGCATTTTTTGAGAGAAAATTTGAGGCTCAAAAGGAACTTTTGGCTCTGCACTACTATGTATTGTCTCCATACAAAGGCAACTATCATATCTAACTCTATATCTTTCATTCTTTCAAGGCATTGTAACTTCTGAGGGGTAAAGACCCATGACCATATGTTCTCATTTTTTGTAGCTGCACTTACTTTGTGAGATTAAAATAGGCTTACATAAAGCATATCAGACCACAGCTTAGCTTTGTATTTTAATGTAGTCTCTAAACCTTCTTACTTTGCTCGAAAGTGCTTGGTATAATTTTGTTTTTGCATAGACCATGTATATTGTTATTGTTTCTTGAAAACCCCAAGAGGGTTAGAGAAAAATTCACTCACCATTTTTTCTTCCTGCAAGTAATATTTCTAAAGGCCACGACCACTCATGCATTTCATTGTATTATTTCTAAGCATTTGTCTTCAACAACTTCCTTTGTATAGCCATGATAGGCTTAACTGGAACCCTTATGATAGCTCTGCATCTGTGTTTTTGTAGCCGCAACTGTAGCCTATATCTCTGTGCAGTCTTTACACTTTTGATGGCTCAAAACCACTCATGATACCCATATCTGCATAGAACCATTGTATCTTGTTCTATTTGCAATTTCACTTTGATTTGGTTATTGATAAAAATACAACTCTTTAACATTTATGTGTTGTGAATGAAAGGTGCTCCAGAACCCATGAAAACATGAAATGGATCTCAAATCTAGACTGCAATTTTTGCCTTAAACTATAACAATACATTTTTGGATATCTTGTAGTTGCTTTGCAAACTGTCACTTCTTTTGATATACAATGTTTCAGTGGCTATGTGGCCGTGACTGACAAACAAGATCTTTGCATGTACCTTGACATTTCATTTCTCTGTAGATGTCTTTTGTGTTTGAACAACTAAATAATGTACTTGATATGGCTCTGGACATGCTCTTTGTATATGATGTCTCCACATGATATGTTACATGTACCTTCTCTTTGTCATTACTTTGACTGCATGCTTTCTTAAGATAAAATGACAAAATCTAGCAGATGACATCTGCTATTTGGATATGACAGTCCATTTTACGATAGCTCTATGATCACTTTGCATTGTTGATATATTCCTTCAAAATAAACTCAGATTTGTTCACTGCTCCTATAGATGCTCTCTATTATGATGCATTTGAGATCTCTCATTTTTTATTGCAGTTAGTTCTTCCTATAGCATACATTTGATATTCATGACAACTGTATTCATTGACTACCCCTACAATAATCTTTTACATTAATTCTACATGTACTTTGGATGATCCAATTCAGTTTGTCATAGCTGATGGAAGATTGAATAGATATCTAAATCTTATTATTTACGAACAAACTTTATTGATGAGGTACCTTTTGTGTTGGAGTTGAATGTTTCACCTTCTGTAGATGGACATGAACAATTCTATTTGATTCTTCTTGTTATCATGCTAGTCACTTGGAATCATTAAGACTTTCTTATGAATGAGATACTACTCCATGTGGACGATGTAGACCCTGTTGTTCCATTTGTCTTTCTCCTATAGCACTGTCTGCTAGAATTTATATTTGTCTCTCCATGATGTAGCTATTCTCATATTTTCTAAATCAAGTCTAAAAAAGTGAAAGGAAACTAGATAGCTTGCATCTATGTTTACTTTTGATATGCATACATTGGATATCTTCAAAGAAATCTGCCTTATTACTTTAAATTTTGATTATTCTATCCGTGTATCATATCAAATGTAAATGCATATACATACCAAATAAATCCTTCCAACCACATTCTAGTGTCTTGTTTATTGTAATCATCTAATATTATTTCTAATAATTTGAAGCAGTAATGATAGCTATCCTTTGGCATTGAATGTTGTCCTAAAAGAGTTCAGCTTACTCTTATGATTCCATTTCATCCTTTGAGGTGCAGTCATAGGTGTATTATGTTCCTGACATCAATGAATCTAACTACTTTCTACTCCTTCATTTTTTCATGTAATTAATGCAATGTGAATAAAGATTCTTTCTTTTTCCATTCATCCCTTCTAAGATTAAGGGGAAGCAACATGTTGGGCTCAACCCTTGCAGGAGCCCACTTGACACCACATGCTGATATGTCTTCAATCAGCTACATGACTTATCCTATACCTACACATGAAACAAATAGATTAGAATAAAACATTGAAATTCCATGATTGTTTCTTTCTCAGTTCCTTCTGCATGTGGATGATGTTTATTGATCAGTGCATTATAAACAAAGTGTTATGCCTCTTTTGATTGGATGCATAGATCTCATTACTAGAGCTCTAATAGGACCTTTCCCACATTTTGCTAGTTCATGTTGAAGATTAGGAGTAGGACAGAAGGCAACTTTCAAGATCAAAAACCTCCAAGGCAATGACGGCTATGACATTCTCTTTCTATTTTTAGATGCATAACATTTCCTTTATAGTTGCACTTGTTTAGTTATACCCATGGCTTGTGTGGGACATTTGATATGTCATTATTTCCTTCAATGCAATATTTACCCTTTTATGTATTTCAACTTGTAAATGAATGATCATTTTGGTGAATGAAATACTTATCTCTCCTGTGAATGTTTTGCAATGCAATGAATGATCTGAAAATATTTTCTTCTCTTGAACAACACAACTAAACTATAATTAACACTGAAACACCATAAGTATGCAAATAAATCATAATAGAAGAATGTTAACCTTCACCCTAAAAATGAACTTGTCACATCATCTCTACCAATTTTTGAGTTGTGGTAAAAAAATGGTAACACAAAACATACAAAACCAAGAAGAATATAGGAATTCCCAATGATTATGAGTTGTCAATAAACAAAAGATTCATGCCAGATCCAACTTTTTAATCAATATGAGTAAATAATATAGAACCACTCAGTGAAATAGTAAAGAACACGAAGATAAAAACATTCAAGAAGTGGGAATCGTCAAAACCTAGAGAGGTAGTCCCAAAGGAGACAAAGGCTTAAATCATGGAGTGGTTAGAAAAGGATGGCCTCATTCAATTCCCTTTAGATGTTTTCACAAGTAATGTATGTTCCAAAGGTGAACAAGAGTAGATTAATGAGACCATCCCATCCATAGGTAAAATTCCCCAAAAGGTAAAGTGGCCTACATACAAGGAACAATTTCAAACTAAAATGCTAGACTTGAAAGAGGTATATCCACATGCCTTGTAAAATCGTAAGGAAGAAACACCATAAATTTATACCTCTTTGACGCCACCAAAAGGAATATCATCAAGTGAGTCATATGTACCTCAAACATAGGAAGAAAGTGATCACTATGTACCACTTTTTCCCTCTAAATATACTTATACGCCATGGACACCACCAATGCAAGTAGAATCTAATAACCATGAAGAAGTCAATTCAATTGATAATGAGTCAACAAATACTCTAGAGGTTCCATCTAGAGCTTTTATAGCTCCCAACCCACAAGAACAACCTTCTACTTCGATCTTGGTACCATCCAACATATTTGATATTGATACATGGGATGAACCTCTAGTCCAAATTGAAATGATTGAAAGAATCCCTGATGAGGATGAAGTTAGCAAAGGAGAATTTTGTAAAGAGTGCAAGTTACATATAACCATAGAAGTAGAGGATTTCGTTGTCCTTGAATTACCCAAGAAATATGTAGGGTATTCCATGGACTTACAACCAGAACCAAATGAAAAGACAAGTATAAGCTTTGTTCCCCACATGAGCAAAGGGATCCACAAATTCCTTTTCTGTTGTTTTAATTTTTACAAAGTATCCAGGAGTGTGCTAAAGTCAAAATCTATATCCAGGATAAATTTTATTTGCTCATTGAGCTTTAAATTATGATGGAGTTCTATATTGGACTCCCTCTCATCAGTAGGCCTTCAAATCCTTGGCTTATATCATGTTAACTGGAGAAGTCACGGAGCCAAGCACACAAGAACATAGTAATCCTTCAAGACCATATAGAATAGGATAAGTTTTCCTCATGAAGGAAATTACAAACATCAAGAAACATAGGAAGAAAATAAATTTTCATGAATATTGGAAAGGTCCCTATATAATCAAAGAAGATGATGCAAACTATGTGTATCTTATGTGCACTATGGAAGGTGAGGAATTTCATGAGATGATTAATACCTTTCACATCAAGAAATATTATGTCTAAAAAACCAACAAAAAAATCATAAAAATCCAAAATAAATTCAAATATCTCAGAAATAAAAAAAATATTAAAATCATGAAAAGTCAAAATTTTACATTTTCATTATATTCCATCATGCATTTTGTAAGTGGCATGCTATTCTTTGATCTTTGTCTCAATAAGGAGTCTAATGTTTCTTAGGTATATGTTGATTCTTTAAGCCTTTGAGATCCCCTATGATCATGTTTACCACTTATCATTTTCCCCTATTCATTTCCCAATGGTTCTAATAAAAGCCTAGATCTTAGTTTTGCGCTGATCCTAGTCTTAATGAACCATGATGTTGAGTCTAAGAAAAGTTAGTATTCAATACTAGAGTACTCAATAGAATCTTGCAAGTAGACCTTCCCCATTCCTCCTTAGTAGAACATAAGTCCAACTGGATAGTGAAAGCCCTTGGTGATGCTCAACCCCTTATCTTTCTTGGCCAAAAATGCTAGGGGGGTCATAGCTATGCAAAAAGAAATAAAAAAATATGATTGAATAAAAAAGAGAGATAAATAATAATAATAATTTAATAATAATAATAATAATAATAATAAAGTGAGAAAGAAAAAGAGAGATTGATCATGAAAGCAAGAATACCAGAGCAACAAGAAAGAAAACATATCAGAAAATTAAAAAATTAAAAAAATATATTGCAAAATACAAAAAAGAAGAGAAATACAAAAAAAGAGATAAAGAGAAGATTTTTGATGTTTGTACTCTTGAGTGGAAATAAATCTAAGCTTGAAGCTATGAGAGTGACATCTATTAGATTAAAAAAAGGTACAAAGTACACACATGCACTAGCTGAGCAAAACCAAGAGTCTAGTTGTCTTTAGGGTCATCTTCTTTTTTGGAGCCTTTCCCTTACCTCAAGTCTATCTTGTGGTCCATCATTGATCTAAGTCTAGAAAGTATTAATAAAGTTTGTCACTTGTCTAAGTTGAAATCTTGTCAAAGTGTTTTGTCTAGATAAGGATTAGTGTCTAGCCTTCCACAAAGCAAAAATATAGAACATCCTATCTCCTCCCCACTCCCATTTGACTACCTAATCCTATTCAAGGGTTTAGTAGGCCTCCCTATACAAAGTCAACTCAAAATCCATTAAGTCAAAAATATTGTTTAAGAGTGGTCACATTGTTTATTCTATTTGCATATATCATCTTACATAGAGAAAATTAAAAGCAATAATTTTATAGGTTGTGATATTGCATAAAATAGAAAAATATGTTGCATTCATACTTTCATGTGTCCTTGCATCCATGGATTTCATACTCCATATAATCTACAAAAAGATAAAAAATTATTACATTATCATGGTGTTCTTTAAGTTAGAGATCTAAACCATCCAAGTGCACAAAAGATAGAAGAAAGGGGCCATGTGATACAAAACATAAATCTGAAAGGAGTGATCACATTACATATCAAAAGATTATGAGTTTGTAAAACAAAGAGAGAGAATGCATACTTCAAGTCTCCCCATGCAAGGAGGCGATACTAGAACTAAGACTACCTAGAGTGTCAAGGATGATTTTGACCAATAGAGCATTCAAGGCTACTACTCCTAGGTCTCCTCCAACTATTTGATACATCAGAACCCTTGTGAACCCTATGAGAATGAGAAGGGACCCTACTAGGACCCCATGAGTAAAAAGGACTAGCTACATTAGTCCGTGAAGTATGCATATGCATCCAAAGGTTACCTATTTGTTGAAGTATATCGATCCTAGCCTCAAGTGTAATATTCCTAACCCACTAAGAAATAAGCTCCTGACCTGAATGATAAGTAGGAGCTAGGATATTTGTGTGACAACTAGCTAAGGAGGGCAAGTGAACATCATGTAGTAAATCCTCCTTCAAACGAAGAGTGGTAGGAGTTAGTATATCTAATCAAGCATTGTGAAAGAGCTCCCTCCATCCCTAATAGGAAGTGAGAAGAAAAACTATTAGTCAAAGAGTAAGCTTACAATAAACATAGTAGTAAACAAAGAAAGGAATAGAGAATGAGATCCTTATGAGGATCGCCAACTTGCCATGTAGGATCATGAAGCCTTATATCCTCATATGATGAAGGAACACGTCTAGGAGGTATAGCCACTAGCACTGCTTCATAAAAGAGAATATCTCCATCTCCTCATGTGTTGACCCTATCATGCTCCTCTCTCTTATGATCATAATCCTCATATATAAATTCCTCATACTCCTCCTCAATGACCACTAATCTCTAATAAAGGGATGGCCTCATGCATCTCTGTCTCACTCCATGAAAATGCCTCATGTTTGGAACACCAAGAGTCAAAAGGGTTCGAATGGATGCCATGTGCTAATCATCTACCATCTCCTACATAAATCTATAAAAAGTATTGACAGGGGACAAATCCTCTAGGAAGTCCTCACCTAGCTACTAAAGTACTCAGTCAATGTGATGGATATCAACCAAATCATTCCTTCCTTGCAAGGGAAATGTATCTGTACAGTAGTCTTGCATCTCCTTGTCACCTAGCCACCAACCCTCCATATTGGTATAGGGATCACAAATTAAATCAAGGTTAGTAAGAGTACTAGCCATAGCACGTGTAGTAGCATCATAGTAACAATTTCAACTCGAGTTAAAGTTCAAAGTTGTGTCACACTTTAGGCCAACTTATCTATATAAATGAATTTAAGTATTTCCAACTAAAAGACAATTTTGGTGAAGTATATGTTCTATCTATATTAGTTCTAGATAAATTAGATCTAGGCCACAACTCTTCCAAGTGGAACCATCCACTAAAAACATATGTAGCACCACTTTGGGGATAATTTACCAAAAAATGAAATTATTTGAAAAACTTGAAATTCTAACAAATCCTACTCATGCAAATAATCATTTTAAAAGAATATAAAAATACCCCTTTGTAGATCTATAAGTCTACTTTGTACAAATATAAAATTTTAAACATTTAAATTAGTTTTTATATTTTATTTTTTATTTTTACTAAAAGTAGTTCATTAGCATGAAAATATGATGTTGATTGTCCTCTCAACAAAAAATAGTAATTTGCTGATAAGGGCGTGGTTCGGTGGTTAAGTCGCTCGGTTGTAGTGGCAGCTACCAGAGTTCAAACCTCCACTGGGCTAATGAGTTCGCAAGGTGTTACGACTTCGCTGGGCCAATGAGCTCATAGGTTTGAAGTGTTCTTTCTTGGGGATGAGGTCCCTTGTGTTGTGGCCTCACCAGTTCATAGCTCCGGGCAAAAGCGTTGTGTGGAGCTGGAGGATGTGTCGCACCAGCGTCACCGGTCACGTTAAAAAGTTTACCAGGCACATTATCTAAAAAAAAAAAACAAAAAATAGTAATTTTTTTTAAAATTTATGATGCACTAGAGGAGAGATTCCATGTCAAGATGATATATTATTTTCCTATTTTGGATAAATAGTTAATAAAAAAGTTGACATCCCATCGAAATAGTTGTGTTTTCACTACACATAACTTCCAAGATTTATTTAAAAATATATATTTCTCAAAATGGGAAAAAAATGAATCCATGCACGCAAGTTTCAAGTTATGAATACACAAAAAAAGAATATAATAAAAATAAATGAAATTTACTATATAAAGTGCAACATCTCATTCAACGTTATTTTTCAACATTTTATCAACAACTAAGTTATAGTGTCAATTTTATAAAATACTACATTTAAATAATTTTTTAAATTTTAAAAAAATACAAACATAAAATACACTAAAAAATTACATTTTATTAATTTACATCATTTTAAAATTCAAAACATATATGTCACTTTTTAGTGATTCAAGTTAAAAAGTTAGATCGGTGTTGGCCATTTCCTTTATAAAAGCGTGACATAGCTTTGAAATTTCACCCACTCACCCACATAACCCTCAACAACTTGGGATCTAGGAGTGCCATACCTCTATGATATGGTATAATGTGCTCATACATCTATGACATGATAAGAGAGGGATGATTGAAATCAAGTTCTCCTCACCTTGAAACATAGTACAAGTCTCGATAGACCATGACAAGGATTTCAATCCCCCAAGTGAAAACTATACCCTACTCTAGTCTTTGAATGATTGGTGCCCAACACCATTTGATCCTCGATGCTCCCTTATCTCCTGACAATTTAGAAGTGACTAAACCAATAAGAAATATCTGCAAAGGTGAAATACAAAGACTAGGAACAAAAATGAGCTAGACACCTATTTGATCTTTGGGGTGAATGACCCCCATGATAGTAACCCAAGATAGTTGCCCCCTCTTAGACTCACTCTCAAGAAGTTGAAGGTGCTCTCCTCTCAAAAGAACCCCCAATATGTGATATACATCATACAAAGTGATAGTCCACTCTCCTGATACCTAGGGGAACTTGAAAGTGTTCCTGTCAATGTCCCAATATGTTAAGATGCCAGAATAAATCTTGGAAGATGAGTAAACAACTAGAACTTTGGTAATTAGGTCCAAACCCATCCTCTTTAGAATAGCATGATTCCTTGAAGACAAGGCCTCATAACCAAATTCCATTGGATGTGTGTATATTGTTGCACATAAGGAAAGTTGAAAAAGATCTCCAAAACTCAAAAAATCCCAAAAAAAGAATAAAACATGACAAAGGTTCACAAAAAAATCATATATTGTTAAAAAATTACAATAAACATAATAGGTTAGTATTGAGAAATAGACAAAAATGAGTATCATACGCATCAAATTTCTAAAAATTTCATCTGGAGACTTTTTGGGTGGGTCACCCAATTTACCAAGGCAAAAATCCCCTAAGCGACCCTAAAAATTGGGTAGATCTCCCCTGGGTGACTTGCCTTGGCAATGAAGATGACCTTTTCTAATGCCTTTGCATGATTAAACTACTCTCAAAAACACTAGAAATGTCTGAAATGTGACAAGTTAAAGGTAGAAAATGATCAAAAACTAGAAAACTAAGACAATGCAACACGAAAACTTGAATACTACAAATTCTTTTAAGAGAAATAGACAAAATAAAACTTATGGTTTGAAAACATTTTTTATCATTTTAATTCCTTGTTGTTAGTGGGAGGAAGGTTAACCACCACCTTCTCATACCCCTCTTTAATATCTCTTTGTCAACTACTTCCTTGTATAATTCTATCAGCGTTTCACTGTGTTTCTTCTGATTTATCTGCTCTTAGATTAGTTTCATTTGATTACATTTTTGGGTAGCTGTAGCTTTTGTAGTGATCTCAAATGATCATTTTATATGCTTTCATTCATGCAAGTTCCCATGGTGAAGTCGGGCGATTCAGGTATACTTACGACTCACATATCAATAGTATGTTTCCACATTTCTATTTTAGTACTTATTAAATATCACTAATGTCAAACTAATACTTGTTATTTTAGGTACCATTGTGGGATAAAAACAATAGGAAAAGCCTAGTTTAGGAATGGTACCAAACTATCATGTAGAATCTAGGTTAGGAGGTTTCCATGAAAGGACTTCTAAGGATATGTCTGGCTCTTGTGCCAAAGAGAATCTAGGTTTTTCATGCTTTCATAGTTAATTAGATCACACTCTTGTTCTTGGAGAAGTAATTATTGTATTACTTTTTCTTTGATAAGAATAGTTTTTGTTAATTAGACTAGCATTTTTTATAGTCAATTCATTGCAATCCATAGATTACATTTTCATTCAAGCAATTTCAATTCATAGAATAGATTCGAAAATCATCTCACAAAATACAAAATTATAAGATTAAATTGCATTCAAAAAAGTCTTTAATTGCATTCATATTACCCTTTCTAGTTAATTAAATCACATTTCTATTCAATTTAGAAAAAAGGAATCAAATTTTGTTTGCATTCATTTAGTTTCATTTCATAATAAAAACACAAAAATATTAGGAAACATAGAAATCCAAAAACTCTCGATTTCATCACAAGGTATATCATATGTTCAAACAATCACACCAAAGTTAAACCTAAGTTAAATGATTACTCAACATACAATTCTCTCCCAAGCATTCAATGTGCCTAGGGATTAGAGGATATTAGATCAAGGCTATTCTTGAAGAGATAGAAGATATCCATCTAAGACCACAACACACACAACAAACAATAAAAGAGTAAGAACATGGTCTTAGGATCACCCAACAAGAAAATAACATACAACAAATCTCTAAACATGTAAGAGTCGATGATGGACTCAAGAAGGGCCAAGAACACCTGAAATCTCAACGACATTCCACAACAAGACAAAAACCAACAATGTGAAGAAACAATGCGGAGCTTAACTTCACACAATTGGATTACATTGCATTACACATGGCTTGGCTTGGCTTGGCTTGGCTTGTGTTGAAATATAAAATGTCATACCTCCCTTATATAAGCAAGGTGGAGTGATAGGACTTGGCCACAAAAATTAAATGTAGGCTAACATAGACAC
Organism: Cunninghamia lanceolata; assembly: GCA_027924645.1. Classification (NCBI taxonomy): domain Eukaryota; kingdom Viridiplantae; phylum Streptophyta; class Pinopsida; order Cupressales; family Cupressaceae; genus Cunninghamia; species Cunninghamia lanceolata. Next base: position 8,313,108 of record BSBN01001332.1, read on the forward strand.
AAATATTAAATGACAACTGGAGGATACGATGCCTTCTAGATGACACAAATAATAAATGTCCTAGAAACCACTAATAAATGCATGTAAGACAAACTTGTAAGATGACAAGTGTCTTAATGCTATGGCATGAGACAACTAGTGCAAAACTATTAAATGCACATAGATATACATTATGAAATGCTCCAAAAGACAACTAAATAAACTTAAGAAGACTAGTGTAAAGAAGACATATAAATAACTAACTAGGTAAAGTCTATTTTTACACTAACACCCCCACTTAAGTGCAACTTAGGAAGAAGCAAACAAAACATGAATGCATGAATGAGTCCTAGCTACTAGGCCATATTAGGTACTCACAAACAACAAATCTCAAGTGGAGAAGAGGATAAAAACTCATGGGACAAAACTCCTCTCCAAAAGTGAGAATGCATGTAAACATTAGGGGAAATTTACATATAAAATGGGCCTCCTAAGAAAATCTAAAAAAGCAAAACTTTTCTCATATTATACAATTAAATAAATATAAATTAATTAACTACATGAATTATGCAAGGTCACACATTTCTATTATAATTCTCTTAAAACTCGAGTTCACTTTTCTTTTATATTATTTATTTTCTTGATTTATTTTCTATTTTCTATTTTCTATTTTATTTTTAAGTTCTATTTTAAAAGATACACTTTCTAAATTAAAACTCAAGTTCACTTTTGTTTTTATATTATTTCTTTTCTTTATTTATTTTCTATTTTCTATTTTATTTTTAAGTTATATTTTAAAAGATACACCTTCTGATTCCATGCTTTAAACTCAAGTTTTACTTAAAGAATGTACTGAAAAGTAGTTTAAGATTTTTAAACATATATAAAGAATAAAATGAACATTTTAAATAGCTTTTTTATTTTCCTTTCTCTAAAATATAAATAAATATTTGTTAGCTTTTATCTTCCTATTATATTTCCTTTTAAAACACAAGTTTACTTTTCTATTTATATTATTTCTTTTCTTAATTTGTTTTTTCTTTCAATTTTTTTTATCTTTATATTTTTAAAATCTACACTTCCTAAGAAATGATTTGTTGAAATGTTTTTGAAATGCTTTTTAGATTTTTTTCCTAAAGAGTGAAAGTATTTTTTTAGAAAACATAATAATTTCTACAATAGAACATAAGAATATGAATCTAAAAAACAAAAAAGAATCTTTATTATTTAGAATGATGATTGAGATAGAATAGGATATCTGGAGTTTAATTAACCATCATGAGTTAATTCATAGGATTTTAAAAAGTTTAATTTTATAAAATTATTTTTATTTTGAATGATGTTATCATAACAGTTGATGGCATCTTTTAATTGATTTTTGATAGCTCAATATTTTGATGATGCCATCCTTAGGAGGCCCATTTTTATGTAAATTTCCCCTAATGACAAACATGTACAAGTGATGGAAAGAGGACTCGGAACCCCACTAGGACAACATCCATCATGAATATACAATAAAACATCCCCCCATAGGAGAGAGTGAATGAGATAATATGTCCCCCCATAATGAAGTAGCTCTTGTGCCAATGGTGCATGCACAAAGACAAAACACAATCCAATGCCTACAAACAACATTTCTCCCCTTGAAAACAAACAAATCCACTGGTATATGTAGAAGAAATTCCAACTTCAAATCAAGAAATGAGGGAAGAAGTCTCATGAAATATTATGTCTTTGAAAACTACTCAAGTGTCCACATGTCAAAATCAAAAGATGCCACAAAATTAGGTACTCCATGCCTAATCAGAGAATGTGACAATCTAAGACAATAGGAAAACTCAAATTCATCAAGCTCTAAATACAAAGATGGTGTGACAATATCTATGCCATAACTATCATCAAAGGGGAGAGATAACCCCTCAAATGTGTCTGTAAGATAAGAGTCCCAATAAGGAAGACTCAAATGATCAACATCCTGCTACAAAGATTCACTAGAAGCTCTCAATGATGCATCTCTAAACTCAGAAGTAGAAATTGTTGCAAGTATGTTCGAATTAGTGTTGTCATTGATGCCAACATGTTTGTGTTGTCATTGGTGTCAATTGCATCTTCTGATGTTGCAGTTGTTGATTGATTAAGTTGTTGCAGTAATGAGATTTCAATAGCTTGTAGTAGCACTAATGATGTTAGTAGAGTGTTTTTATTTTTGGGTTTCCAAGTGCTTTTGAGAAAATTTGATAAATACTGAAGACAGTGTTGTGAAGAAGTATTCTGGCTTATAGGATACTATCTGAGTTTTTTCTTTGTATTTCCTCTGCATTAAAGACCAAAGTGTGAGGTTTGGATATGTTTTAGAAAAGTAGTTGAAAATGTTAATTCCAGAATTTAGTGGTCTGAAATGTTGTGGCTTGAAAGTTATGTTCACCAGTTTGAAGACAATGACTGGAAACACTTGCAATGTGACTGAGAGAAATTATTTTGCTTCGCATTCCTCTGCAGTTTGGTTTTTGGTCTTATAGTTCTAGATGAGCTCAAGATCTATATCTATGTTTCATCCAAAGGAACTATGATTTGGTGCTCTGGAATGTAGTTTTCTTGAGTAGTAGAGCCTAGCAGTGTTTGTTGTGAGTAGCTGATGAACTGTCTTCAAGTGAGATTTGTTGTAGCTAGATTTGTTAGCTCCCAAATGATTTTGTGTTATTTGTGGATGTTTCCAGATTGTGTTAAAGGCTTGTGCTTGGTCCACAAGCTATTATTGGGTTCTTGGAAGCATGTTCCTAAGTGTTCTTGGTGTTTGCATAAGTTTAGCCAACTTGGATGCTAACACTAATTATAGATGTGATTTGTGGATTGAGGAAGCATGTTGAAGCATGTGAAGATGTGTTTAGGTTCAAGCTAAGTTGTGGTACATTCCACCTTCATTACTTTTCTCCATACGAAGGTTTAGGTCTAGACCTAATTTGAATTATGTATGTTTGCCGACCTTAGAGATGGTTTAAGTGGTAAGAGAGTGTGTTGCTGACCTTGATAAATGTTTCAAGGTTGATGATTGATATAAATAAGTGTAAATGATTCATGTGTAAGTGAGAAAATGTGAAGATGAGGATTTTTGTGTTGTGAGGCTTCAAAGATGGTATGTATTATGCTTTATTGGAACTAAACTTAGGCATGTGGTAGATTCTATCATATTAGTTCATCGATGTGAGCCCTTTTGGTGTAGTGAACCTATTGCAATGAGCATTTCTTTAGATAGTGATTCCTTGGGCAATGAGTCCTTTGGCAGTGAGTCTCTTTGTAATTCAGTATTGATACTACTATATATTGTGAGTTAATCCTCACTGTGGTTTTTCCCTTCTAGGGGTTTCCACATAAAAATTTGGTGTTCTCTTGTGCATGGTGTTGATATGATTAAGTTTTTGTTATCTATTTTTCATGTTTAATATTCATAAAAGATTTAGGGTTTAAGTGAATTGATGTGGATGTGATTATGTTTGTGAGAGTTTAAAGTTTTTGATACAACTGATTCACCCCCTCTCAGTTGTCTTGTACATTCAACATATAAATAGGTGATGTAGAAGATGTGATCTCAACAGGAGAAGACGAGGGAGCAAGAGAAGTCTTTGAATCCAAAGAATCAAGATATTCAATATACTCAAGCTCATCTAAAGTATCATCACCATTGGGTATGTTATCTGCATCATCAAGGGAAATGAGGCAATTTGCTATAAGATCAACTAGAAATGGTGAGACATGAGGGTCTCCATACAAGTCCCAAATTTGAATCCAAAGTGTGTGTGGTCTATCATGAATCAAAAGCTTCCACCTACTGTCATAATCAATAGTATTGCCAATTATACCAATAATATTGTTAAGGGAAAATTGGATCTAAATGAATAATCAATATAATATATCAATAATATCCAAAACTCAATGAAAAGGGAAATAATTGAGATCAAACAAACAAAGACAAAAACCTTTGCAAACCTCAATACTTCATAGCTTCCATTGATTGCCTATCTCAATCGATCTTATGTATGAATATGGCCCCCAAAAGGTGCATTTCCTTACTATTTTCCAAGAATGTCAATTGGGAATGGTTGTGATAGTTTATTGCAATGAAGATGAGCTTCACAACAATGATAATGATATGGTAACAAGTTGATTGCAAGCAAATAGAATGACTTGGGTGCCAAAGTTGCATTGTAATTCCTGTACAGTAAGTTTACTTAAAGCTTGGATGATTGAAATGGAGGAATTGTTGGAATCAAAGCAGATAACTGAGAGGGGGGGTGAATCAGTTATCTCAAATATCTTAACTTTCTTTTCTCCTTTAATAATTAGTGCAGCATCAAAACATATAAGCATATATGATCATAAGAATAGAAATAAAATCATCACACATAACACAAGGATTTTTACGTGGAAAACCCTATTAAGGGAAAAACCACGGGGTGACTAACCCAAGATTGTATTCTTTGTTAAAAGAATAAGAAGTACAAAATGGCACTTGCTAATTAGGGCTCACTACCCAAGCACACTGCTCACAAGAGGCACACTGCCTACAAGAGACTCATTGTCTACAAAACTTACATAAGGTAATTAGGTGTTTGAACTGATGAGAGGCATCTACAAATGCTAGAGTTTAGTTCTGGTTAAGCTCAATATACCAATCTGATGTACTTCATTCTTCCTCTGCTCTAGTGATGTTGCTCTGTCACATACCGGACTTCTATTGCTGCTTCCACACTTGTCTTTGCTTTTCTTCACACTTTATTTCATCACATCTATACACCTACTCCTACATACTAGAATCCATCTAGTATATATATCCGCATCAAGGATTTCAACAACTTTCTAGTCGACAACTAGAATACACAAGATATTTACAAATTACTGATCTGTCGGTTGAACCCATGCTTGATTTGTGATGCGTATCAAAAACATAGGCATAGAAGTGATCAATCATGTTGGCCAACAATGTATGATCCCTCAAATTATTTTATCAACATCAATTACGCATCCAAATTGAAGTCTAATACTCTGCCGGTTAGTTCTTCCTCTATCTACTTTGCCTATCTAGAACCCAACACTCAGATGCTCATATCTTTTCCATGTTTTATCACCGGAGGCTAAATCTTTGGAATATAGTAGTCATGATACTCCTCCTAACTTTTCCAAGTCCACAACTTGTTGGGTTAGACCATCTGAGAGATCCAGACCTGATTGTCAAACCTTGTTGCATGCTCTGTTCTTGTTCACTAGACCAAAACAATCTTCAATCTGACTTCCAGTATAGGCATACGATGTGCTGCGAATGTGTGGGATAGACTTTGTTGCCATCAATGACAACACTCATGAAGCCACACAGTGTCTCTTGCCAACAGGAATATGGTTTAATTTATAGACTTGAGGGAAAGAAAATCAACGGTATAGAAAGAATTAGAAGATCAATGGTATAGAATGGTTGAGGAACATGCACGAATAGGAAGAAGACATGTGTCTTGCTCTATTTTACATGAGAGGAATTAATAAAATATAAGAATGAGTTAACTAAAGAGATAAAATCAATTAAAAGAATAGATCAATCAGTTGAGAGAATAGAACTAGAGAATAGAAATTGCATGAGGATGAGAAGATATTTTAGCTCAATTAAATATTTGAAATATTCAATTGCATGTGCACAAAGATTGAATTATATTTAGAGATAACTCAATTTAGAAGAAATGGAAAACTTAAATAAATATTTGATTTATTTAAATTTAGAGAAGATATTATTGGAAGAAACAATTAAATAATTGGTATTATTTAATTTAGAATGACTTTGGAAGGACTAATTAAATAATTGGTATTATTTAATTTGTTGGAGGAATTAGAGGAATTTAATTAAATAAATTGATTTTATTTAATTGTTGGAAGAATATGAATCGAATAAATAAATTTGTTTGTTTATTTATTGATAGAAGAATTAGACTTAAATAAATATTAAGAATATTTATTTGGATAGAGTCATGCCATTTTTTGGTGTATACATTTTGCCCCTCTTTGAAGCAATGTGTTTTATCACATTGTTTCAAAGAATAAGTTTTTTGATAATGATACATGCTCCAGTTTACCCCTGGTATAGGTTTAACAATGATAGGATGCCCCCTCGGGAGATTGGATGGGAAGAAGGCAGAAGGCGTGAGACAGACAATCTCATGAAGAAGAAGGTGAAAAATAGGTTAGGTTTGAAGAAAGAACCAAATGATACGCTATGCAAGATAGAATGATAACACACACAAGCAAGTAAGCAAGTATGCACAAATGATACAAGAACAAACAAGGTATTGCCCCTATCTAGCTGTAAACCAACAATATGCGACAGTGTTGTCATGGCGGGTAACGATATACCCCTAGACCAACATGATAGGCATGTTATCATGGTGGGGAATGATAGATCCCTAGAGAAAACACGAAGTATAGTGTCTAGTTTCAGGAAATGAAGTATGTCATGTAAGACACGTGTGTTTGTCTGATTTTGACAATGTTACATCCTATATAAGAGAATTGATTGATTAATTAATTGAGTTGGTTTATGACCAGACAAGGATCAAGACCACTGATTGTGATTGGATTATTTGACAAGATTGACTTGACTCGATTAGCATGGATTAAGGGCGGACTTGCATTTGGATCATTGCTTAGACTGATAGCTAGAACTGTTGATGAGAGATACAATGATAGATAGAAAGTTGGTCGATAGAAGAATGACTCGACAGAAGGAATCACAAGCTTTTATTCAATAGTCTGTGGTTTGGATCCTTATATGCATGGGATATGGTATGGATGCTTTTGCGGATGTGAATGGTATGGATGCTTTGTGGATGCAAGTGGATATGAATGGTCTTTTGACATCTTGATAGTGCAAGTATTTTGAAGTGCTTATTTCATCATTGGGCAATTTTTTGAAATGTTGTAAGAAAATACAAGTATCTAGGTATAATTGAACCGAGATGACGTGAGTATCACTTACATGGATTTTGGTTTAGCAAGTTAATACAAGCATCAAGGTATAATTGAACCGAGATGACCTAAGTATTTCTTGCATATCAATAGACAAGGATTTCCCCCTTTCATGTTAGACCTTTGATGTCCTCGACGATCTTTTTCCGATCATGTCTTTAGACAAGGTTTTACATTACTAAAGTTTAATCCACAAATAGAAAACAAAGAAAATAATCATGCCCCCATCATAGCATCTCTAGCTTTCGGCATCGTTGAGTAGCATAAAAAGACATGATAACAAAAATCAACACACTATAACCTAACCTGATCACAACCACAAAACATTTTTGCATTTAGATGTGTTTATTTCTTGCCATAATTTAGGTAAAATCATTTAGAGTGCTTTAGGTACTTGCTATGCTTTGGATAGGTTAAGGTGTTGCATCAAAAAATTTTCTTGAAAGTGGGTTTTGCGTGTGCTTGCTTGCCTTGTGAAAGGTTCCACAATCCTTATTGGTGAGATGGACCCTAAGGGACTGACCTAGTGCCTCAGGGGCATATTTCTAAATGGCCTTGCCTATGTGACGACTCAGAGGCAATGTAGTTTAGGGTTGACTTTGATTGACCTAAGATATGGACTAGATGAGATACAATATGGAAAAGATATGGATCAGACATGGAATAGATATGGATCAGATAAGACATGATATGGAATAGATATGGATCAGATATGGAATAGACATGGATCAAATAAGACACGATATGGAACATATATGGATCAGATATGGAACAGACATGGATCAAATATGGAACAGATATGGATTAGATATGGAACGGATATGGATCAGATGACAAGGAAACACCACGAATAGGTAGATTTATAGGTGATAAAGAATGGAATGGGTAGGTATGAGGATGGACAATAGTGGATAGAAAGAAACAAGGATGTGATCTCCAAGGACTATGTCACATAATAATAACGTACCCCATTGTAAGTAGAATGCTTAGGATTTTTCATGGCAATGCTTATGACAATAGGAGGATAAGAGGATAATGAAGGATTTGTGTGGCTTGGAGGGATAAGATATGTCAAGAGACATCTAAAACAATTGTCAACATTGTGCCCCCAATCTTTATCAAGATTGAAGAAAATAGAGGAAGGGAAGATTAGGATGGATAGACTACACAATATAGGTAGGATAGGATAGGAAAAGGAATATGGAAGGAAAATGATAGGAGAAGAGTGATATGTCGATGAGACAAGGTGCCCCCAAGTGTAGGTGACATAGAAGATCAACTTACACATGACACCTGTTTGCTAGATTTTCATCGTTGGACAAAGGGATTTTTCTTGACTTTTTTTGATTTTTTTTTTGAACATTTGGATAGGATAGGTAGAATGGATGAGAGGGCCTCAAGTGCCTAGTTCTATGAAAGGTGATAGTCCTACAAGAAAGATGTCATCGCATGGACCATGTCAAGTGTTCTCATAGATGTTGGTAGGAGATTGCATGATAGTGAGATGAAGAAGGTAGATAGCGGATTATGGAAGATGTGATATTGGATGATGATGTGGAATATAGAGGGAAATATTATGCAAAAGTATGGACCACGTGAGTAGGATGGGGAAGATATGTAGGAGGTATATGGAAACATTTGTGAGATGGAAGGGAGTCATGACCGACGGTTGCACATATCGTGATAAACATTGAAGTTGGTGATGGGAAAGTAGTGTAGGAAGCAACGGAGACTTTTTCTTGTGGATGAATGACTTAGGCATGTAGGGATCCACATAGACTTAGTATTTTTTTGATTTTTGCTTGTCATGTGGGATGGGAGGATTTGAGACTTTTGGATGAAAAAGGAGGAAGTGAATGGTTAGGATTCTTGAGAGGTGGATGCCTCATGTAACTTGAGGGATTTTTGCTTAGGTACCCAAACCATTTTGCTTTTAGATAGTACCTATGAAGGTATGGGTTTGGGTGTATGCATCTTTTGTGCAGCTTCAGAGGTAATTATTTGTTGGCTGCAAACCCACACCTTTTTTAGTTTGGCATATAGGTGTGTGGGTGTATGCAACTCTTGAGAAGGATGTATCTTTGATTCTTGGCTTTTGTATCTAAGTCATGATGACTCTTAGGATTTTTGACTTGATAGGTAGAGGCATCCAAATTTTTATTGTTGAATTCTCTTAAGATGATGGAAGTGGAGTTGGAGGGAGTTCTTTATTTAGACAACATATGCATCTATTGGTCATGATTGGGATTGTTAGAAGATTCATAGATGGATGAATAAGATGTTGGAAGAAGCAGAGGTAAAATGCATGGAGGGATATTAGGAGTTGGAAGTAGCAGAGGTAGATTGGATGGTTGAAGGTGTATGGTGACATGTTTTTGGGATGTGTAGGATGAGGGAGGTGGAATGGCGACATATGTTTTGGGGATATGATAGGGTTTTTGATAGAAAGTGGAGGATTTTGAAGGAGTGGAAGAAGTACCAACATCTTGATATTGTTCACCTTGGGGTATGTATCCAAGGCCGTATAAATGAGGATGAACATTGACATGGACAGGCTCCAAAATTCCTTGCTCATGAAGGCCCAAACCTTTACCTTGATAGTTCATATGTTGGAGTATGCGGTGGACATCGGGATGATGTATAGGTGGAATAGTAGACATGAGTTCTTTATTGCATCGAGAAGGTGAGACAGAGGATAATGGTAGCTAGTGTTCAAAGGAGGAACACTCATGAGTGAAGGTAGTAAGACCAAGGATATATGGTGGGGGATCTGCAACATGGTTGATAATGGATGACGGAGGAGTATTATTGGTTTGGTCTTCTACGCTTGCTTGGGAGGCAAGTGTCTCATCAAGGGAAGTAGAAGTTGTTAGATCTTGGATGGGATTAGATGGGGTTATAAGCTCTGAACCATGGAATGCATAAAGTGGGCTAAGAGGATCATCATGGTCTACTTGATCGTAGGTGGGATCTTGATCATAGATAGGTTTTATCATAACGAGATTAATGTGCTCTTGTATAGGTTCTTCATTAACAATAATGTCTTGATCATAGAAATGATAGAAGTTATGGAGAGGTTGAAATTGGATCTCTTGCTCATGTATGGGCATAATATCGAATTGCTCATGGATAGCTTCTTCATCAAAGTTAGTATCTTGATCATGAAAAAGATATAGGTTACGAGGAGGCTGAAATTAGATTTCTTGCTCATGTATATGTATAAGATCATTGAAAAGATAAAGGTTATGCATGGGTCAGATGGGGGTGCTTTGATCTTGAATTAAACAAGGGGTTAATCTTTCCACATGTTCTAAAGTGTGCTCTTGACATAACGCTTGGTGTTATTGAATGGAAGTAGAGATAGAGGACTCTTGGATGGGATCTTGGTCAGCAATATGAAGGTATGACGAACCTTGACTTTGGTTCATGGTAGGAGGTTTTTCAACTAGCTCAAGGGGTCACCGGACTACATGAAGGGGTTGTAGTATTTAACATTTTTGAAGGCTCTTTGATAAGGTCAAGGACTAGGTTTTGAGGACATGGTTGACTCTCTATTGGTAGTCCTTGGATAACATCCTTTGTAGGTGTATGGGTAAATGAATGAGATAATGGATAAGTGGATTTTGGAATTCTCCATAGCTTTTCTTGTGCTACATATCTTTCCCAAAAATCATCTGAGGATTTTTTGTTTGTCGCATTAGAGCTTAGGGAACTTGATGTCACTGTTGGTGTAAGATTGGTATGCTTTGGGCTATGGGTTCTAGGAGTAGTGCTTGCCTTGTCAAGAGTATCATTAAGACATGAAAAGGATGCACGATTTTGGGGTGAGGCATATCTAGTACTGGCCTGTTTAGCTTGTAAGATTACAATTTGTTGCTGTATGGCTTAGAGTGCCTGAGCAATTGCTATGCAATCTTTGGGTGAGGCATCTAAGTTTAATTAGAGGAATCTCAGGTATTGGAGTTCTTGAGCAATTGCTTCTAATTGGGTTGTCATCTCTATAGAAATTGACACAAGACTGAAATGGGTACCTAGAAAGGTTGAAGATTTTCTCTCAAAAGACTGGGAAATACTCACTGTCACGGATGCACAGCAACAGATGCACTAAAAAAGAGGGTAAATGCATAGCAAGTCATAATATATGCATAGTTTTGATTAAAGATATGTGTGTAGTAATAGGTTATAAATGCACAGGAAGTCACAATAAATGCGCAGCAAGTCAAGACATATGCATAGCTTCAGAGGGTAAATGCACAGCTTTGGCTTTTTTGACTATTTTTGTAAATTTTGACACATTTTTGGGTATTTTTGGTTCCAAGTTAGTCTTTTTGATCTAATTCTGTCAATTATGGCAAGAAGACATAGCAAACACAAAGAATGTTTTCATGGTTTTTTAGATATTTTTTTTTGTAATTTTTGGACTCTTTTTTACTAAAAAGCAAGCACATATCCTAGGCTGGCTGGGACAATATAAACTGAATTCTCTATATTTCTAGTTGAGGCATCTTCAGGAAGTAATAATTGCCCTTCCCTGCACTGAATTATAGGGGTTTTTAGCTACTAAAAACAAAGGATTATTAATAAGTGCAACTGTTTGAGTGCTTATACATGTGACAGCACTTCTCCATTATGGAGTCTCCCAACTTGCAAGGGTTGTGCCTTGGAGGGTTTTGAGGGAGGTTTCTATCCATATAACACAACTTCACTCATTGTTTGAAGCTTTCATTCCAAACATATTTTATTTATAGTGGCTTAGCAGAGCTTGGATTTAGCTTGTTGCCACTTAAGGTCATTCTCACTTGAATGGAAGGATATCCAAGGGTAGGCCTCTCTAAAGGTTTAACACATGCAACATGATATGTCTGGCATTTTGGTCATCCAAGGTAGGGGAGAGCATAGGCCTAGTATCATTCTTAAAAGATGAAAGACAGTGGTTCTTTTCCCCTAATTAAAATCAAAAAGACTAAATGAGTTAGCTACTTGGGCAGACATGTGATTGTAGTAGTCAATTGTCCCTTATGAAAATGAAGTGTTTGGCATTCATGTCCATTGTCCCTTAAGAAAGAAATATGTTCCTAAGACGTAGATTACAAAAGGATATTTTTTTTTTATGAAAGCAATATGTTCCAAAGACTTAGATTGTAAATATAATTTGTTTAGTTGTCCCTTAAGAAAGTAATTTGTTCCTAAGACTTAATTTGCAAATATGATTTGTTCAATTGTCCCTTAAGAAAGTGATTTGTTCCTAAGACTTAGTGTGATAGGTTTTTAATTCTTCAATGCTTGTCCTGTATGAACATGTTAGGAAAACCCATTTCTCTATTTGAGTAATAAGAGGCTGCAAAAAGTTCATTAGTTCCACCAAAAACTCAATAGTTAGCATAAAATCAATTGAACCAAAAGTGCTTAACTTGTAGGTGAAAAATGAGAAATCTAGAAAAAATTTGATAATAATGATTAGGTACACTAGATTTGATATTATTATTAGATTCTATATGAAATTCTATGCAATTTCAAAAAAAATCGTGAAAATTGAATAAATTTTGCACAAGTTATAACCGTTTGAAGTTTTACAAAAGAAGGGTTGAATTTGACTAAGTGTACCTAACAAATCTAATAAATTTACCTCAAATTCTTTCACCATAGAAATTTGGGAGAACCAGCTTTCCAATGCCGTTGGTTTCATGAAAATATGACTCCTTATGCAAAAGATATGCCCAATTTCGTGAAATTGTTAAAAATAGGCCAAAAAAAGCAAGCATGTGCTAAAAATAGGGACACGGATTGAGATCTATTTTTCTCAAAATCTGTACACTTCCTACAAAACATAAGAGATACCTGGATAGGATTTTGATGTTTTCAACAAAACTCAAAAATCTTTTGAGCTAAAGTTACACAGATATGCCTGATTTCATGAAATTACTAAAAATAGGCCAAAAAAAGCAAAAAAAACATAAGCTAAAAATAAGGATACGGATTTGTGATCTATTTTTCTTGAAATCCATGAACTCTCTAAAAAATGTAAGAGATACCTAGATAGGATTTCAATGTTTTTAACAAAACCCAGAAACCTTTTGAGCTAATGTTACACCATTTGAATTCTCAACACCTATTCTCTGAATCCTCCTGTGTACGAAACCTTAGCACAAAAAAATTAGTTTTTAGATTAAATTAGGGCAGGGCCCCACAGTGGGTGCCAAAAATGTTAAGGGAAAATTGGATCTAAATGAATAATCAATATAATATATCAATAATACCCAAAACTCAATGAAAAGGGAAATAATCGAGATCAAACAAACAAAGACAAAAACCTTTGCAAACCTCAATATTTCATAGTTTCCATTGATTGCCTATCTCAATCGATCTTGTGTATGAATATGGCCTTCAGAAGGTGCACTTCATTGCTATTTTCCAAAAATATCAATTAAGAATGGCTATGATAGTTCATTGCAATGAAGATGAGCTTCACAACAATGATAATGATATGGTAACAAGTTGATCGCAAGCAAATAGAATGATTTGGGTGCCAAAGGCATGCTATAATTCATGTAGAGTAAGTTTACTTAAAGCTTGGATGATTGAAATGGAGGAATAGGGTTCAACTTATAGACTTGAGGGAAAGAAGATCAATGGTATAGAACGGTTGAGGAACATACATGAATAGGAAGAAGACATGTCTTGCTCTATTTTGCATGAGAGGAATTAATAAAATTGAAGAATGAGTTAACTAAAGAGATAAAATCAATTAAAAGAATGGATCAATCAGTTGAGAGAATAGAACTAGAGAATGAAAATTGCATGAGGATGAGAAGATATTTTAGCTCAATTAAATATTTGGAATATTCAATTGCATGTGCACAAAGATTGAATTATATTTAGAGATAACTCAATTTAGAAGAAATGGACAACTTAAATAAATATTTGATTTATTTAAATTTAGAGAAGATATTATTGGAAGAAACAATTAAATAATTGGTATTATTTAATTTAGAATGACTTTGGAAGGACTAATTAAATAATTGGTATTATTTAATTTGTTGGAGGAATTAGAGGAATTTAATTAAATAAATTGATTTTATTTAATTGTTGGAAGAATATGAATTGAATAAATAAATTTGTTTGTTTATTTATTGATAGAGGAATTAGACTTAAATAAATATTAAGAATATTTATTTAGACAGAGTCATGTCATTTTTAGGTGTATACAAATATGATCCACATTGAGACCCCAATAAAATTTCTTCTGAGGTGATTCTAGTTCAAGTATAAGCCCATAAAACAAAGGTAAAAGAAGAATCCACTTGAGATGTGTCAGGATGCCTTTTCTCCAAAACTCATAATTATCCTTAGTAATATTTGTTGAGAATTAAAGAGTCTCAACCTTGGTAATTCCTTGTATTTTTACATTGTATTTATTTATTAATTTCCTATTGTATTAATTGGATGCAAATCCTATGTTGTCATATTGTGGGAGTTGGCAAAGTGAGGTGTTGTCCTACATGGCATATGACCACATGTATTTTTTCCCTCACATGAAGAGATAGGCATCCCACTTAGTGATAGGGATATTTTTCCATGTGTCGGCATCTTGGATGTTGTGTAAGGGAATATTGACCATAACAGTCATGATAGATTCCTATAATGAAGTTATGACATGTAAGAGTCAGAAATAGGAGATTTTGTGACAGATGAAGATATGTGTCGAAGAGAATCTTTGAAAAAGGCATCTTTGGGTGCCCCAAGGTGGACTATGACATGTTGTAAGAGAATATACTATTTATATCTTATGTATAACAGATTCTCTTACAGCTGTAATTTATGACAACTATGACAGATTCTATGATAGTTGTAAGAGTCATAAGAGCATCTGTCATAGCCCATTTTAGAAATAGGTGACCTCCTTGGGATGAGGTGACTTGACAAGTGTCAGGATCATCTTACAGAGTTGGACAAGTGTTCATAGGCATGGGTTTCGGGCCATGAGGCCATGTTGGACACCCATCTCAATGTGGAGTCATTTTTGCCTTGTAATTATTATATAAATAGGTGCTTTTGAGAGGAGATGTATTACAGGTTTGACAACTACTGTTATGCTGCCGATTTGCCTCTAGATACAAGTGTCGAAGACTCCTGAGAGTTTGCATTGCAAGTGTATTGTAAACCATTTCAATTTTGATAATACATTGTGTAGGTTTTGGAGTGGGGTTTTTCACCTAATAATGGTTTTCTCCATGTATATCTTGTGTCTCTCTTCTTCTGTCTCACTTTATCATTTATGTTTTTGCTACAATATCTCTATTAGTGGTTTAACATTGCTCCAATTGTAAAGATAAAATTAAATTTTCACTCTCCTCCCCTCATTAGATTAGTGTAGGAAGCGATTTCTGCACACCTAGCTTCCTTTCAGTTGGTATCAGAGCCTGACTAGTTTTGGTTCTAGCTGCTGGGTAGGGGTTTTTTGAGCTAATCTTAGGTTGAGAGGGAGTGTTGTGTAGAGTATCCTATATCTTCTTGTAGCAAGGGGATGGCAACCACATCCAAAAGGTTAGAGGTTGAGAAATTCAATGGCATTAATTTTGAGTTGTGAAAACTCAAGATGGAGGACCTACTTGTTGATCGTGACCTATGGGAAACTGTATTTGGTACGAAACCTATAGAAATGTCACAAGTTGATTGGGACCTCAAAGATTGGAAGGCTAAGGGTCTAATAAGGTTCTATTTAGCTAACTTTGTCCTGTTGAATGTCCATAAGGAGAAGAGCATGAAAGATCTTTGGAAGAAGTTGGGTGATGTTTATCAAGCCATGTCCTTGGTAAAAAAACTTTTCCTAAAAAAGAAGTTGTTCAATCTGAAGATGGAAGTTGGAGGATCTGTTTCAGATCACATGAATGCTTTTAATATGATTGTTGCACAATTGACATCTATGGGTGTGAAAATGGAGGAGGAGGATTGATGCTTGACCCTACTTTGTTCTTTGATAGATTCGTGGGATGATCTTGTCATGCTTATTGGAAGTACCACTACCACCTTCAAGATGGAAGATGTGGTAGCTTTTCTATTATCTGAAGATATGCGGAGAAAGTCTTTTGAGGCAACCAAAGAGCCTCTTGCAGTTCTTGGAAGACCCAAAGAGAAAGGGAAGAAGAAGGACAAGAAAGGTGATAAGGGCAGATCCAAATCCCATGGGAGATCCAAATCTCCTAGAAAGTCCAAGGTTCTTTGTTGGAACTATGGTAAAACTGGGCATTTCTAAAAGGAATGCAAAGAGGAGAAGAAAAAGAAGAAGAAAGCTCATGATTCAGATTTTGACAAGTCACAAGATTATGGTGAAGCCTTCATCATAGCCTTTACCACCCATGCATCTGATGATGTGTGGTTGATTGATTCTGGTACATCATTCCATGTGACCTTACATCAAGACTAGTTCACGAAGTATGAAGAGTTCGATGGAGGAAGAGTGTACCTAGGTGATGACTCTCATCTAAAGATTGTTGGTCATGGAAGAGTCTCAATCTAATTCCCTGATGGACAAGTGAAGGGGATCACTAGAGTTATATACATTCCAAGCCTTGAATGGAACCTACTTTCTGTAAGTATGTTAAATGATGCAGGTGTGCAGGTTGTCTTTTTGAAGGATCAATGTAAGATGACTAGATGATCTATGGTGCTTGCGAAGGGTACTTGGAGAGGTACTATGTTTCAGTTGGAGGCATGCACTTTACAGTGCAATAGTTCTTTCGACTTGAAGAAAAGAGCTATAGTCACTTCATCCTCACCATCTAAACGAGTAGTGAAGAAATTTGTTGTAACTAGTTCTAATGGTAGTGCACATGCTTTGGAAGTTAAACTTCCTACTGAAAAGACTATGTTATAGCATTTGAGATATGGCCACATTGGTGAGAATGGTCTGTGTACCCTAAAAAATAAAAACCTTGTTGAGGGTTTAAATGATTGTAATCTCAAGTTTGACTTTTGTAAACATTGCATTTATGGAAAGCAAAACCGTGCTTAGTTTTACTCTAGTTTTCACAAGTCTTCTGGTGTATTGGATCTTATTCATTCTGATGTGTTTGGGCCTATTAATGTTTTGTTAATTTCAAAATCTGTATAGTTTGTATCTTTTATAGATGATTACAGTAGAAGGACATGGGTTTATTTTATCGAAAGCAAGACTAAAGTCTTTAGTCGAATTAAGGATTTTAAAGCTTTTGTTGAAAATTAGACTAGTAAGAAGATTAAGTGTTTGAGAACTGACAACGATGGTGAGTTTTGTTCAACAGAGTACGATAAGTTATGTAAAGAGCAAGGGATTGAAAGGCATAAGACAACTCTATATACCCCGCAGCAAAATGGAGTTGTAGAGAGGATGAATAGGACACTGATGGAGAAGGCTAGGAGTATGATTAGTGGAGCAAGCCTTGAACAAAAGTTTTTGGCTAAAGCTATTTCCAATGCTTTCTATCTGGTAAACAAATCTCCTACATTGGCTCTTGTTGGTAAGACACCTATGGAGGTGTGGTCTAGTAAGAAGCCTTCAGTTAGACATCTTCGTGTTTTTGGTTGTGAGGCATATGCACATGTGCCTAGGGAGAAATGGTCTAAATTGGAGAACAAGGCTGTTAAATGTATTTTCATTGGCTATGGTGTCAGTGTGAAAGGATACAAGCTTTGGGATCCTGTGGCTGAAAAAGTGTTGTATAGAAAAAGTGTTATCTTCAAAGAGCTAACACCTCCTTCCATTGTTCTATAGCCAAAACAGACAAAATAAAGAGGATGCAGTTTAGTTTCCTTCTACCCTTGAGAAGACTAAATAGATAAACCCTGTGAGGCCTGATGATGAGGAGAGCTCTAGCAACTCTAAAAGCTCAGAAGAAGCAAAATCTCAACTTCAGCCATTGAGGAGGTCTACATGAACAATAAAGCAACTAGGTTTGGTTATTCATTACTTGATTCTAGTTGTACTTTTGCTTTACTTACTAACACTCATGAGCCTAGAACTGTGAAAGAGGTTATGGGCATGAAAGATGCAGGTTCCTAGAAGGAGGCCATGGAAGATGAGATGGCTTCTTTGGAAAAGAATAAAACATGGGACTTGGTGCCTTTGCCTGATGGATGGAAACCCAATGGATGCAAATGGATGTTCAAGAAGAAATTTGGTGCAGATGGTAATGTTGAAAAGCACAAGGCTAGATTGGTTGTGAAGGGGTACTCACAAGCGGAGGGAATTGATTATAGTGAAATTTTCTCTCCCATTGCAAAGATGACATCCATTCGATTTCTATTATCTCTTGCAGCTGCTTATGACTTAGAGGTAAAATAGATAGATGTGAAGACAACTTTCCTTCATGGTGATTTGGAGGAAGAGATTTACATGTCACAACCAGAGCATTACATAGAGAAAGGAAAATAAAATTTGGTTTGCAAGTTAAAGAAGTCTTTGTATGGTTTGAAGTAGTCTCCTAGGATGTGGTACTTGAAGTTTGATGCCTTTGTGTTGTCAATTAGATATCTGAGATCAAAATTAGATCATTGTGTGTATTTAAAATTTGACAATGATCACATTATAATTATTGTATGGTATGTTGATGATGTTGTTGATTGGGAATGGTAAGAATATGATTTTTGATTTGAAGTCTCAGTTGTCAGCACAGTTTGAGATGAAAAATCTCAGGGTAGTCAGGTACATTCTAGGAATGGAAATCAAAAGAGACAGAGCTAACATAAAACTTTGGTTAAGCCAGAGTAAGTATGTGAAAACTGTGTTGGACAGGTTCAGCTGGTAGATTGTAGACCATTTTGTGTTCCTATTTCTTTGGGGACAAAGTTGTCTGTTAATGACTATCCAAAATCTCCTAGCGAGGAGGAGGATATGAGTAGAGTACCTTATGCTAGTACTGTTGGTAGTTTGATGTATGCTATGGTCTACACAAGACCAAACATTGCCCAAGCAGTGGGAGTCCTTAGTCGATTTATGGCTAATCTTGGACGGGTACATTGGGATGCAGTTAAGCGAGTGTTCATATATTTGAGGGGTACTTCTTAGTATTCCATTTTCTATCTTGGCAATACTACAGGACCTCCACATTCAGTTTGTATTTGTGGTTTTGTGGATTCTAATTGGGCAAGTGACATTGACAGTAGGAGATCCACCAGTGCCTATGTGTTCACTATGTTTGGTGGTACAATTAGTTGGATGAGTAAGAAATAGCCTGTGGTTGCTTTGTCCACTATAGAAGCTGAGTACATGGCTGCAACTCATTCTTGTAAGGAAGCCATTTGGCTTAAGAGATTGTGTTTAGATATTGGTGTTGATGCAAGACATATTACGATCAGTTGTGACAGTCAGAGTGCAATTTGCCTTGCAAAGAATCCAACTTTCCATGCCAAAACAAAGCATATTGATGTTTAGTTTTACTTTGTGTGAGACATGGTAGAGGATGGGAAGGTAAATTTTGAAAAGGTAGATACTTTAAAGAATGTTGTAGATGCATTGACAAAACCAGTGGGCACAGAGAAGTTTAGATGGTGTTCAGAGTCTATGGGCCTCTTAGCCTATATCAGTTAAATCCTATTAATTCTATTGGCTCTTACAAGGTGTTCGACAAGTGGGAGAATGTTTGGAATTAAGGTGTCTCAACCTTGGTAATTCCTTGTATTTTTACATTGGATTTATTTATTAATTGCCTATTGTATTAATTGGATGCAAATCCTATGTTGTCATAATGTGGGAGTTGGCACGGTGATGTGTCATCCTACATGGCATATGAGCACATGTATTTTTGTCCTCACGTGAGGAGATAGGCATCCCACTTAGTGGTAGGAATATTTTTTGATGTGTCGGCATCTTAGATGTTGTGTAAGGGAATATTGACCGTAATGGTCATGACATATTCCTATGATGAAGTTATGACATGAAGCGTCAAAAATAAGAGATTCTATGATAGGTTAAGACAAGTGTCAAAGATCATCTTTGAAAAAGGCATCTTTGGGCATCTCAAGGTGAACTATGACATGTTCTAAGAGAATATGTTATTTATAGCCTGTGTATGACAGATTCTCTTACAACTATAAGTTATGACAGCTATGACAGATTCTATGACTATTATAAGAGTCATAAGAGCATCTGTCATAGCCCATTTTAGAAATAGGCGACCACCTTGGGATGGGATGACTTGAAAAATGTCAAGAGAATCCTACAGAGTTGGACACGTGTCCATAGCCATGGGTTTTGGGCCATGAGGCCATGTTGGACTCCCATCTCAATGTGGAGCCATTTTTGCCTTGTAATTGTTATATAAATAGGTGCTTTTGAGAGGAGATGTATTACAGGTTTGACAGGTACTATTATGCTTCTAGTTTGTCTTTAGATACAAGTGTCAAAGACTCCTAAGAGCTTGCATTGCAAGTGTATTGTAAACCATTTTAGTTTTGATAATACATTGTGCAGGTTTTGGAGTGTGGGGTTTTTCACCCAATAAGGGTTTTCCCCACATATATCTTGTGTCTCTCTTCTTCTATCTCACTTTCTTGTTTATGTGCTTGCTGCAATATCTCTGTTAGTGGTTTAACATTGATATAATAGTGAAGATAAAATTGAATTTGTATTCTCCTCCCCTCATTAGATTAGTGTAGGAAGCGATTTTCACACATCTAGCTTTCTTTCAATATTAACCACAAAAGGATGAATTGCAAAACCCATCATACCTCCTCAAATGATTAGAGATTAAAAAAAAAATAGATATATGCTAATAAATGAAGCCAATAGAAGCAAACAACACTTATCCAAGAGTGAAAACATCCAAGTAATCAATCATAAGCCATAAAATTACAAGATGAAAAAAAGATACCTAATTTTGAATCTAAAAAAAGTGCATAGGTGGCTGTGAAGAGCTCCTAAATACCTTCCCAATACCGTAAGAATTGTGAAAATTAGATATCATGGAAAAGCATTATGAGCTTAGAAGATGAAAATAATGCCTTGACTTAAAACAACAAACCAAGTTTCAAACAACAAGATAAGGAAGAAACTCTAACATCACTATGAAGAGCATAGGATCAGCTTTCCATCGATATCTCATTTATGAAAAATGAAGTCCATATAACCAAGTAATGCTCCCTAGAAAAAACCTCCTTTGCTATGTAGTGTTGTGTGGTTACACAACATGCCCCATTTTGGATTAGCAAAATAGGGACCTGACTTTTCTTTCTTCTTTTTGCTTGCTTATTCCTTGCTTTGGGTAGTTTGGTAAAACCAATCATGTGTGTCATCTTTAATAGGGTGGATGCACCACCAGATGAGGTCAGTTGCCAAAGTTAGCATTTTCCATCATAAACCTCATGGTTGGAAAGTACACAAAATTCCAAGTAGGTTTCCCTTTTGGATCACCCCAATATTGTCTAAGCGCAGGGAGTCATGTTGAGTCAAAGTTCGGTCAACCCTGATATTTCCCATGGGGGGTCATATTTCTAACATTAGTCATGTTCTCTAAGATCACCCAGACTTAGAATTATCACCAATGACTCGTTAGGTACCTGATACACGATCGTCAAAGTTAAATAAGAGCTGGTATCTACCCATCAAAGAGCTTCATGTATTCGTGGGGGGTCATATTTCTAACATCAGCCATCTTAGCAAATATCACCCCTACGTGAATATCACCCTGCACCAATATGACGATGACATCATTCAATTCTGGAAAATGAAAGATATCATCCCGATGATGATGTCATCATCTCATTTGACCTATCGAGGGTCATTTATCCAAATATCTGTCATATTTTTCAATATGATGATGATTTTACCAAAACTAATAATTAATAAAACATCGATGGCAAAATGATGTCATCACGATCTATTCCCAAAGGGGATCATATTTTGAAGTACCCCTGATCTTAATTTCATGACCCAATATGCTCTATGGTCAAAGGTTGACCATATCATCCTGATCTTTAGTAAACATTTATCCCCCGCAAGATTAGGGGGGTCATATTACCCGAGAGGGGTCATATTTTCAAATATAACTAATCTTCAAAGGATCACCCCCTAGCATTAAATATGATCAAGATGGTAGATGAAGCCCCACCTATTTCAAATATAAATCGAACAATTAGCGACATCTATGAGAACCATGCAAATGATTGACGGATTGGAACAAAAAAGCACACTAAGCCCTAATTTGTCGTATTGATCCATTTAAAAGTAAATTCCAAGGTTATTTTCATTTACCTTACAATTAGTAGAGAATTATAGAGCTCATGAAAGTCAAAACCCTCATTAACCACCTGTTAGTGGATTGTGATATTCAACGCAATAGAATGGAAAGGGTGACCCCACAAGTTTACAGTGTTTCCTGTTATCAGTCATAAAGTCCAAAGGGGAAAGTGACATTAGATAAGTAATTTCAAAACCCTCTCCATTGTCATTTTCTATAATTGACTAGGTAAAATGCTTATCTTTACTAGGGTAAATCCACATGGTGATGTATGAAAAGTTTTAAGGTGATAAGTAATAATGATGATGCATGATATTGTTGAAAATGCCTATGGGAACCATAGGGTAAGATATGTCATGCTTATTGTAGGATCTAATGGAAGATGTCAGAAGGAACAGATCCAAGGCTGAATTCTTAAAGCCTATGTTTGTCCAACCTGAGGGGGTAGGGTTTTAGTATGGTGTCATCGGTGATACACATCAAGGGGATACAGAGTTAGATGCATGGACCAGAAAATTGGATGATGATATAGATAACCCTATACTAGACAAAGTATTCACGACTGGTATGTGGCATGCACTAGGTTTCCCATATGCCATAGATGCCATAGAGTTGGTAGTCAAGTGTGCCAGGAATTATAACTTGGAAACTAGAAGGGTAGAGAAACATGACAGGATATATTCTAATTTTTCAGTCAAGGGCCTCATAGCTACTTTCAACTTGCCAGTAGGAAATAAGGTGGTCAGGGTGGATCTACATAAACTAGAGAAAGAATACAATAATAATAAGAAAGATGCCCAGAAGAGAATGCATCAATGGAGGGCAAAGAGCAGGACCTATACAGCCTCAACCAAGCTGCCAGTGTACCCATATAAATTCAATTTTGATGATGAGCATCAATACATGATTGTCCTGTTAAGTAGGATGACTGGCAGGCCACATGCTGGTAATTTTGAGAATTAGATGTTTGGTATCATCTAGATGGTATTATATTTAGATAACAAGCCTCGGTGGGCTAACATAATCAATGATAGCCTAGATGAAGGGATGAGGAAGCTAGGAGGACAGGCATGCCTATTTTACATGACATCTTATGTTGTGTATTCATGTGCCTCCCAAGGAACATTTGATGCCCTACAAATAGTAGGCAAGCTAGGGAATAGCCCCAGAGATATGTATATATGGGATCATTATCCCCAACTACAAAGAAAAGTATACCTCCAAGATTACAAATTGGTGAATGATGCATTCTTAATGCATCTAGTTAGAACAATGGAGGAGGATAGGACCAAGAGGCTAAACATGGAAGCTCAAGAGGTCATTTACAAACATGGAGCCTAGTTTATCCAATTTTCTACTTTTTCATATATCAGGATTGAAGGATTTGAGGGACAACCCCTTATTTTACCAAGATACCCTACTGATAGGGTCATCTCGATGGAGTTTGTTAGAGAGGTGCCTACAACAGTTGAGGCTTATAAAGAATAGAAGAAGATCCCTCCTAGTTTATTTCCAGTATATATAGGATGGTATTTGTGCCCAGATTCATAGAGCATTAAGCATGCTATTGGGGGGCTAAAATTAATGTACTTACAGCCATTTCCTCTCACCAGATCATATGACCCTTATGACTGGATGCAAAAACTAATAGAGAAAAAAATACACCAAAAGCATCTAGAGGACTTTTGGACTCACTATGATGATGAAGTTGAGCCGAGAAGAAGAAAATATCAAAGGCACATGCTGAATCAAGTTAGGACTTTTGACTACATCCCAGTGTCCACCCAATTACATAATGATGATGGAAAGATAATGTCCAATGAATATGAGGAGAAGAAGGTGTACAATGACACTATATTGGCCCCTAATCTTACACAGCTAGAGGATATATCCTTGGATCAAATAATGCAAGGGGTGATCCAATTGACCCAAAGGTGGGTGGATGCAGAGATCACCAAACTGAAAAAGAGAGGTTTGGCTATCACTATGGATAGCAAGAAAAAGAGACAAGAGCTGTCAAATAAGGATTATGATGATTTCTTGATTGAGAAGAGAAAGTCCAATGGGGAGAGATTACCCACCATAAAAAAAGAGAGACCCTCCAAGGGTAACAAGGTGGAGAATGAGCCAAAGGGGGTGATCATCAAAAGAATTACATCTAAAGGTGATGGGCCATCTACATCAGCCCATGTGTCCACTTCACAACCACCCCCAGATAAACCAAAGACTAAGATATTGAGACCTGATACTGAAAGCATGGAGGTGTAGGTTGAAAAGCAAGTTTTACAAGATGATTTGGAGGAAGATGATCGCTTGGGAGAAAAACAAGTAAATAAAGAACATGGGGATGATGACTAGCTAATAACAAGCAAGAAAAGGAATCAAGTGCTGCAAACACTGCCACACAATAAGTAAAGAATAGCCATGAGGGGAGATGTCAGCACTAATCCCATCCTGTTAATAGGTATGGGTGGTGTAGCCTTTAGAAGAGAATTATAGCATCAAGTCCCCATTCCAAAAATAGCTTAGTTTAAGACTAAGAAGGTTGAAGAACAAAAAGAAAAAGAAGCACATAGGCCTAGCAAGGAGTCTCCTTTTCCCTTGGATGACATTGTGGAGCTATTATATGATGAGATAGTTAAAGATGTGACTGCCCAACACATGGAAACCCTGGTTGCTAATACCAGGATGACTCCTCATGGGACCCCATTGGCCTAGATGAGGATGTTACAAGAAGAAAAGAAAATGGATGAAACAAAAAAGGATAGTCTGGAGAGAGAAGCCCAACAAATAGGGCTGGATAATTTGGTTGATTAGGTTACAAGCCCTACAGCAATAGACTTGACATATAGGGGTGATGTAAGCCCAATTAAAGATAATAATCCACCTTTTGAGCCTAAAAGGACTGATGAGACAAGGCATACTGGCAGGGATGATGTTCCACTTGATCAAAACCATGACCAAAATAAGGCGCCCATAGAACCAAAACAATCAGAAGCACAACAACAGAGTGGTGGTGATAAGGGTAGAGGCCCAACATTAGAGAAAAATCAATTGAGGAAGAAGCCAATACAGAAGAAGTTGATACATCTAAGGGTACAGAACAAGGTTTGTCATAGGGTGACAGAACAGAGAAAGAGACAGAGAATGTGGTTGGGGGTGATCAAGGTGATCTCCAAAGCCAAAGTACACAGACTCCTCAAGAGGCCAACTTGCCACAAAATGAGCCTAAAGAGAAAGATAAAAAAATTTCAAAGGAAAGCTCAGAGGGGGAGGCACAAGATCAGAGTGTCAATACTTCACAAGAGCCTCCTCCACAAAAGGAAGTCCCTTAGCAGGAACAACCCCAGGAAGATCCCCCTCATGATAAGGTACATGAAAAAGAAATTAGGAAGGAGCCATCACCACCAAGGGCAGAATGTAACACAAGAGAACAAGACACCCAAAATATAGGGGGTTATCATGAGGAACCTAGGGGTGATGTACCTTACTAGTTGCAAAGAGAAGTGTACTAGTAAAAAGTTGAAGAGGTACAAGATTTTGATGTATCCACATTATTTATTGGGAGCATGATGAAACCCAGGAGAAATGCCAGGCTAATCTCAGCAATAAAGAGAGATCCTACAACTGGTAGGAGAAATGTACAAGTGGCCATGTCCATGGTTGAGAAAGAGAAGGGCCAAATAAATCTTGATGAGTTTTAGATCACTAATGTTGATTTAGGTTTTGCAAATGAAGATCAAGAAGGCCAAGAGGGAACAGACATAATTAACTCTCTAACACAAACGGTGAAGAGAGAAAAAGAGAAGAATAAAAGGCATAAGGAGCACATTGCTCAATTACATTCTTTCATTAAAGGATTAATTAATCTTGATCATACATAGGCTAGTATAGCCACTCCGTTGACCATCATATCTCAAGAGGAGATCACAGTGTTAGACCTAATGAAGCATAAGGAACTGGTAATGGAAAAGTGGATGTGGTCAGCCCTTTTTTGGGGTAGAAGATGTAGTAAAAACCTCTTTGGAAAGGTGGAATTCTTTAAGTGCATTAAAGAGAAAAATGGACAAGCTGCAAAATGAAGCAGGCAGAAGGTCATTTAAATTGGAAAAGGACCTAGATGCTCAAAGTGAGATGAAGAGGATTGATGCACAAATTTTGATAAGAAATAGTATATTGGATAATAATACTTCCCTGCTACTAGGAATCTGGTATGAAGATATTAGATTTGAATGTCATGTATTGAAGAGGTGCAACAACAAGCTCAGGGATATTAGTGTCAAGCTACATAGCCTAATGGCACATGAGGCAGAGATCCTGGAGCCTTTAGAAAGGAAAGTAGAGGGGAAAATTGAGAATCAAGATGTAGATTTTACTGTCAAGGCCTTTCATGACAATTTCAAACAAGTGATAGAGGACCCCCTGAACCACCTTACTAAAGAAGTAATGAATAAAGTCATGAGAATAAAAGTCAAGGTGGAGACTTATAATGAGACATTAAATAGTAGGAGAAGCAAGATGGAAGCCCTCAAGGCAAAACTCCACTCATAGACATGCAATAGTAAAAGCTAAAGTCCAAGATGGAGGTGATGTTGACAGGATAGTCCAAGCATATGAGTCTATCAGGGCAGTAATAAAGGTCCATATAAAGGATGATCTACATCAAAGTGATAGTGAAAACGAAGAAGAAGAAACTGAAGAAATGGTGAAGAAGAAGAGAGTGAAGAAGAAGAGGGAGACAAAGAGTAAGTAGAGGTACATCATCAAGCAAACATATGCATAGGCTACTTATAAGTAGTAAGTTTTGCCAGATAGTTGCTAGCTAATAGCTTGTGCCATAGAGGAAGAAGTTAACTAAGTCAATGAGGAATTGTTAGCCATTGATCTGAATCGATAAATCTTGACCGTTGGTCATGTGTAACCACCTCCTCTCCTTGTTCTATAAAAGGAGATGGAGAGCACTCTTTTGATTATTAGAAACTTAATTAAAATTTGATTGCTGAAGAATTCAAGACTAATTTCAAGGTTATTGTGAATGTACATGTTTTGCATACTGAATGAAAGAGAAGCTATTTTGATTACAAATCATTGTAAATCCTAAGTAATCTGTGAGTGGAATCTAGATATATGCATTGATTAGCTGCATCCCTTGGAGTGCTTTTTAGTTTGCATATGTTGTTTTCATTCTTTGTTCCTTTGAAGTTAGCATCAACCATACCTAGCTGTGGAACAACTTGGTGAATTATGGTTTGATTTCTTCTATTCATGATTGTATCTTGAATGTATGTGACTCAATAGCTAAAGGTTCACCAAATTTAGAAGTATTTCTTCAAATTTATTTGAATTTGATTACAAATCACCTCCATAATTGCAAATAACATACAATCTAAATATGCCTATATCTCATAAGTAATAAAAAAATATAGAGCATATTTTGAGTGAAAGCATGTTAAATTGATAAATATCATGCAAATACAGATAAATATCTATGATAAATATATGAATATCTATTTGTAGACACATTATTTGAATAAATATTCAATGTAGAAGCATGTGTAAGTTCATGATGATCAATGTTCAGAAGAATTGATCAAACTTACAAATATCATAGTGATCTATGGAATAGAGCAGAAATAACCTCATTTGTCAAGTGAATTTACGGAATACAGTTGTATTATTGATAATCTAGACAAACATAAGATCCCTTGAAATAGAAAATAGCATGTCACATCAACCTCTAAGTAATGTCAAATGATCATGACCTGATGGAGCCTTGGGGTCATCAATTTATCTTAAATTGATCATACTTTACAAGATAATAAAGGTTTGTTGTGCAAATTTTTATGCATGTTGTTATGACTAATAATCATCATCAACATAGATTGGTGCTAAAAGGAGGGCCTATCTTCACTACCTAGCAGGTGATTTAGTAACACATGTGTATTTTCCTGTGTCATAAATGAGGTAACATTCTCACGGATCATTACTTTAAATGTTTTGCAAAGATTTGTTATTTGGAGTTTCTCTTTATGTCTATTTATCGTGAATATTTTAGAATTGTGCATAAATATCTTAAGCTTTGCAATCAATTTTTGTGATTCTTGAAAGTTAAGTTGTCATTCAGGTTTTCTTACTAAATTTTTGAAGTAATTTGGTTGTGATACTTAATATCCTGATATCTGTGTGTGAAAGTCTCCAACCTGTTCATTCATATTTGCATCATTTCTGCAAATATTACATAAATATCTAGTCAGTTTTGGATTCTAGTCATAAATACATCCTTTGTAGGAGTAGTTCAGTTGATCTTTACAGTGAACCAAGCCAAATTTCCATAAATTGTAGAAATCCTGGATCTTAGGCCAAATACCAGGTCTAGATCTAGCAAACTTTTTGAGGAATTGCCTATTCATGGACTCAGACCTAGGACTATAGACATTCATCATACTCTTGGTTCTAGTACATCAGAGGCTTCATTAGGACATACTCTAATAACCCATGTTGGATTGCAAACACCTACATGACCACCTCTAACACCTCCAGTCCAACCTCCACTAGTCACAATGTCATTCATTGCTGCAGAGTCACCTCTGACTTTCAATGCATATCATCCTTTACCTAAAAATCCTAACAAGATTTGTCCAAAGCATCATCCATATCAGGATGCTGATGATTACATCAGAACATTCAAGGAAGCTTGTTGTAGAGCAAGAATTGAACATCAGAATGTGGTATGTAGATTATTTTTATTTTCCTTAGGGGAAGAGGTATATAATTGGTATATCAGTCTTGGTCAAGGTTCAGTTGGTTCATGGGCTGCCTTGGAGAAATCTTTTAAAGATAGATTCAAGATACATATAGATCCTTCAATGAATTATCACCTGATTGCCACAATCAAGAGATTTGAAGGAGAGCCTATTGGTAACTTTAATGCTAGATTCCAAAAGATGCTTTCAAAGATGGTTGCTCCTTATACTGTAGTAGATGAAGCTACTAGGAGTATATATTACTCAACCCTAGATCCTCTAACTTCTATGTTTATCAGGAGGACACATCCTGGTGTCACAACCTTGGTAGGAGCTTTTGAAGAAGCCATAAAAGTCAATCAGCAATAGATCCCTGCTCAAACGCCTAACATTGCATTTTCTACACATCCTAGATATCCTGCATATCCTACTCAACAATAGACTAATGGAGCTATGATGCCTCTAGCTGTAATGCCAAGTCCTCTACAAGTACCTCCACTTAGCATCATGCCACCTTCAAATGGAAATGGCCAGATGGTGCAATATCTAGGACATACACAAGTACCTTAAGATGTAGGATAGAATAGTAATAACAATGGTTCTTCCCTTTTCAAGCCTTAAACAAAGAATGTAGTGGCCAAAGTTTAGGAAGAAAAGGAAGAAATTAAAGAGATTTCAGCACAACTGAGGAAACTGACAACTGAAATCGCTCATTTGAGAAGTCAAAATTTCTATTCCCAACCAAATCAAAACAGAGGATATAATAATGACAAATCTAGATATCCTAATAGGGGATATAACAATAATAACAATAATAATAGTGGTAACAATAATGCCCCTAGATAGCCTAGAGTGTGGAACACTAGGCCAAACAATGGTTCCTTGCCATCACCCTTAGATAATCAACCTCCTAGTGAACCTAAGCAAACCACTAGAGTGAACCTGGCAGAGGCAACCCTTACAAACTGGTGTAGGATACACAACACCAATGCTCATGCGGAGCTGGATTGTCCTCAAATTAGGATAGCAGCCAGTATATTTCAAGCTGAAGTATCAAATACTGTAGGTAATCCACCTTTTGTTGAAAGAAATGAAATTGTCCTGTGTGGATATGACTCTTCTCTTGTATTGGAAAATTTCACCAATCATCCTCATTAGCAGATATCATCATCCATTGAGAACTACACCTTAGCATGTGAAGAGTTAGCTATGGCTTTCGAAACAAATTATGTTTTTCCTTTTGAAGATGAGAATGAGCCATCAGCCAAACATGAAGAAGTGTGTGCTTATCAGTAGCAATATCAGGGTAGACATAGCTATAAGCTAAGGAATAACTCAAATAGACCTACTGGCCCTTTGACTACATCCTTGCCTCCAAATAATTTTAACACACCTCCTGATCCCAAGGCAAGTAGTAACCCTAGATTTCCCAAAGTTAATGCTCAATACTTAGCACCACAGAATGTAGTGGCAAAAGCTAGTAATCAGTCTCCAGAATTTGACAAATTGGTCACATACTTAGCAAATGAAATGAAAAAGATCAAAATCAGTTTGTCATTGTCAAAGTTGTTTAAAACCCAAGCTATTAAGAGGGCACTCATGAAATCTTTAGATGACCCTATGCCAAAAGAAGACAATCATCCCACAAACTAGTCTTTGAATAAAGATCATGTAGTTAAAGATACTAATGTTAAACACAAAACTTTAGCTACTGTCCAAGCTACTGGCACATCTACTAATGTAATGCCATTGTCTATATGTAATGCCTTAGGGTTACATCCTGCCAAGTCACTAAAGAAAGCAACGCAGTTAGATAAAACTAAGGTGAGTGTTGTAGGAGAATTAACTCACATTCATATACAACTAGCATCAGATCCAAGAATTCAATACTACACTGATATTCAGGTAGTAGATATCCCTAACACATATGGAATGTTGCTCAGCAAGGATTGGTAAAAAAACACTTAATGGATACATGTCAACTGATTTTAGTCACATGTGGCTACCTTGGAAAGGGATTCCCAACTAGATTAGGAAATATGTTGAACCCTGTATGAAACATATGATCACTGAGTATAATAAAACCAATGAGATCATGTATGTAGATGTTGAACCCAGAGTTTACACCATCAGGCCCCAAACCATCAAGATAGAGGAGATCCTCATGTATGATGTTCATGTTCATAATGATAATCTTCAAGATGATAGAATAATTATAGAATCTGATCAAAGTTCAGATGATAATAAGGAAGCAGATCATTTTAGGAACTTTGAAATGTACTTATCGAGAGAGATGCAATGTTGCCAAATGCTAAATATGTCTAATGAAGATGTTTTGATTGAAGGATGGTGCAGGTTACATGATGAAGCACATTCTAAAAAGACTTGTGATGCTTGTTTAGATATGATGGAACTGGAACAAGCATACATCGAGAGGGGATCATCATCACCCACGATAATCATACAGATGGTTATAGTGATACTGACTCTTGTTTATCATCTACAGGTACAGAAGAATACACATATCATGATGAGAGTTACATTCATAAGATAGAAGAGATCTTAGTGTGCATTGAGAATAGTTATAAGAGTAACAAGAATATCACCCCAGGGACTGATTGTTTGATTGAATCAGATTATGAAGTATCTGATGAAGATAGTGATAGTAATTTGACCAAATTTGAAGAATTTTTATCAAAACAAATTTAGAAGATGCTGCTACAGCATACTTCTCCACATGATGCTCTAATTGAAGGTTTGTGCAAGTTACATGAAGCACCACATTCAGAGACTACTTGCTCATTATGCTTGCACATTTTGAAGAAGCAAATGATGCTTTGTTCAAAAGATCATTCTTCTAATAGTAAAGAGGAAAAACAAATATCAACTTCATATCAATCAGATAAGGTGAAGTTTGAGAAGAATGAGTTACTAAAATTAAAATGGTTATCAGGTGGTTCAGCCACTAGAGATAAAAAGAAAAGAGAAGGTCTAGATAAACCTTCAACTGAAGATAAGCCATGGATCCTTAGATTTGATGGATCTAAATCAAAATAAGGAGATGGAGTAGGAATAGATCTCAATGATCTAGTTGGGAAATCCTACTTAGCAGCATATAGATTACAATTCCCACGTACAAATAATGTGATAGAATATGAAGCTCTGATTCATGGGATATTGTTTGCACTCAATAAGAAAGTAAAGATTCTGCATGTCTATGGAGACTCAAAATTAGTGGTAAGACAAGTAAGAGGCATATATTCTTGCAATTACAAAAGGTTGTCTAATTACAGACATAGGGTATGGGATTTGATAGAAGATTTTGATGCATTCAACATCACCCATATGCCTAGAGAACAAAATTGTCGAGCAGATGCCTTGGCTCAAGCTGCAATTACTTTGGAACCATTATCCATATCTCGTCTAAAGAGGTTTTTAGTTGAATTAATATCAATGCCCTCTGTACTAGATAATGTCATCAATCTTTAGGTGTTTGATGATGACCAACACATTTTGGACTTCATATCAAACAAAGATGTATTTGATGCGCAAATCATAGATGAAAGAAATGTAGAAGATCATACCTAGGAGGAAGAAGAGATCATGGATCTGCCCAGTAACAAGATTCCCAAAGGGATGATAGAATTAGAAAGAGCATTTGATTTTGATAATATGCTAAAACAGAAAGATCTCCCTAAAGCAGACAGAGGAGAATATTCACTAGTCAACATAGGACAAGATGAAGAAAAAAAGAATGTCCTAATTGGTAAGGTGTTCATAGAAGAAGAAATGATAGGGATAACTCAAGCACTTAAAGATTATATCCATGTTATTACCTTGACCTATGATGAGTTGAAGACTTATGATACCTCAATTATCACCCATACCATACCGTTGAAGCCAGATGTTAAACCCTTTAGAAAAAAATAAAGGCCTGTTAATGCCTTATTGGAGCCCATCATTTTTGAAGAAGTAAAGAAATTGCTTAATGCCATAATCATATTCCCTGTGAGGCATTCTACCTAGGTAGCTAACCTGGTCCTTGTGAGAAAGAAAAGTGGCAATATCAGGTTATGTGTAGACTTTAGAAATTTAAATAGAGCTTCTAAAAAGGATAATTATCCTTTACCTTCACTAGATGAGGTCTTACAGATAGTAAATGGTGCAAAGACGATGCCATTTTTGGATGGTTTTTCAGGTTACAACCAGGTGATGGTAGATAAATTAGACAGATTGAAAATTACATTCACCACCAAGTGGGGTATATTTGCATACCTTTTGGATTGATAAATGCTGGGACCACTTTTCAATGAGCAAGGGATATAGCCTTCAGGGGGTTGATTGGTAAATGCATAGTCACATACATGGATGACTTGACAGTTTTCTCCAAGAAAAGAGGTGATCACATAGAAGACCTTAGGAAAGTGCTTAAGAAATGTGAATAGTATTGAATATCCCTAAATCCAAAGAAATGCATATTCAGGGTAACCATAGGTAAGTTATTAGGTCATTTAATAATAGAGAATGGGATCATCATTGATCCTACAAGAGTAGAATCAATCATGAAGATATAGCTTCCTGGAAGCAAGAAAGAACTAAAATCCTACTTTGGTAAGATAAACTTTGTTAGAAAATTCATTACCAGTTTTGCAGAGATTGTTAGACCATTGAATACAATGCTCAAGAAGGATACTAAAATTGAGTGGACACCTGAAGCCAGAGTAGCTTTTGAGGACATCAAGAAAGGTATATCTGATGCTCCTATTCTGATTAGTCCAGATTATACAAAGGATTTTTACATATATTCATTTTCTTCAGAACATACATCTACAGTAGTATTAACCCAAAGAAATGAGGCTAAAGAAGAAAAGCCTATAGCTTTCATGAGTTGCCCATTTAGAGATGCAGAGCTCAGATACATGGATGTTGAAATACAAGCCCTTGCTTTAGTCCAGGCAGTCAAGAAATTTAGACACTACATCTTGAGAAGTAAGGTAATTATTGTAGTACCAGATGCAGCAGTAAAGATGCTCCTGATGTAAAGTGAGCCTAGTGAAAAGAGAGCTAAATGGATAACAGTTCTCCAAGAATATGATATGGATATAACACCCATATCAAGAATACGATATGGATATAACACCCATGAAGTTGGTAAGAGGACAAGCTTTGAGCCAAATGATATCAAAAATTGATCCTAACATCATGAGCCATTAATATGTGATAAATGCTAAGGAAACTAAACAGTGGTATTCAGATATCAGGCACATCCTAATTACTAGAAGATGTCCATCAAGATTGTAGGCCTCACAGAAGAGAGCCTTGAAGATAAGATCACAAAAATACATAATAAAGGGAGGAATCCTTTTCAAAAGGAACTATGAAGGAATATATCTCAAATGCCTAGAGGCAAGAAGTAGATAAGGTGTTAGAAGAGTTACATGATAAATTTGGAACTGTACATGGATCACATTTAGCTACTGCTCATGCTATTCTTAGAGCAGGATACTACTGGCCCACTATCTTTAAGGACACTACTGAACACATTAAATGTTATCATACATGTCAGGTTTCTACTAATAGAGAAAGATATGCTGCTCAACCCTTGCAACTAGTGATGGAGATGCACCCATTTGCTCAATGGGGCATAGATTTCATAGGACCCATCAATCCTCCATCATCCTCAAGCCATAGTATGTATTGACTATCACTGATTATTGTACCAGGTGGACTAAAACTATTAGTAGTAAGACATGCAATGCAGAGGATGTGATCAAGTTTTTGGAAAGCAACATAGTAACCAAGTATGGCATTCCTTATGCTTTAGTATGTGATAATGGACCTACCTTTGCATCATTAAAACTATCATGTTGGGCTTTTGATCATGGAATCATTCTAAAGTTTTCTTCAAATTATTATCCTTAAGGGAATGGACTAGCCGAATCTACAAATAAGAACTTATTGAATATCATAAAGAAATTGATAGAGACAAATCCTAGGGAATGGAACTGTTAGAATCTGAAAAGATTATTAACCCAGAAAACTAGTGCAAATGAATATATATTTAAACTATGAATGCAAATGATACGAAATCAAAATAGCAACACAGAGTTAGTCTCTAAGAGAGTAATGCAAATGATAGAAGAAAAATAGCATTAAGAGGATGCAAAAGCAAAAGATACCAAATACAAGCCAGGTAGCATGCTTATATAGACTAGGAAGAGGGAGGAGGTGGCAACACCAACCAATGAGGAGCAACCATCTATTAGACTAAAGATAGGAAAGTATCTTCTTAAGATAGCTAATGGATGCTCACATGTAGGAAGGTGACACCTCACAACCACTCACCTAATAAGACATGCTTTATTAACCTAAGCGAGATTAATAGAGGTGTAGGAAAAACCTAGGAATATAGGGAAAAATAAATAACCCAACTAGGAAATAAAAACCTACACTAACACCCCCCATAAGCGACGCTTAGGTGGATGTAGAAATGGGTCCTGGCAAATCAAGCTGGATGAGGTACCCATGTACATAAAATTCCCCCCAAAGAGAGAAAAGAGATGTTGGGAATTAAGGTGTCTCAACCTTGGTAATTCTCTGCATTTGTAATGTTTGTATTTTATTATTCATTGCCTATGTTGTAAATAATTGAAAATTTCACTTTGTCATATTGTGGGATGTGGCACGGTGATGTGTCAATCCTACATGGAGTATGACAACTTGGTATTTTATCCTCACATGAGGAGATAGGCATCCCACTTAGTGGTAGGAATATTCTTCCATGTGTCAGCATCTTCTATGTTGTGTAAGGAATGTTTGACCGAAACGGTTATGACGGATTCCTATGACGGATCTATTGCATGTAAGAGTCGAGAATAGAAGTTTGTAAGACAGGTAATGACATGTGTCATGAAGCATCTTTGAATGAGGCATATTTGGGTGCCCCAAGGTGGAATATGATGTGTTGTAAGAGAATATGCTATTTATAGCTTGTGTATGACAAATTCTCTTACAGTTGTAAGTTGTAACCACTATGACAGATTCTATGACGGTCGTAAGGGTCGTAAGAGCATCTGTCATAGCCCATTTTGGAAAGTGGTGACCTCTTTGGGATGGGAGCTATGGACAAGTGTCAGATACATTCTACAATGTTGACCAAGTGTCCCTAGGCATGGGTTTTGGTCCAAGATGCCATATTGGATGCCCATTCTAAGAAAGGTCCCAAATTTCCTTGTATGTTCTATTTAAATAGGTGCTTGGAGATGGAGTTTGTAATACAGGTTTACAGGTACTGTTATGCTGCCAGATTGACTCCAGACATGAGTGTCAAAGACCATTGAAGCTTGCATTGCAAGTGTATTGTAAACATTCTTTCAGATTTGTTAATACATTGTGCAGATTTCTAAGTGTGGGGTTTTTAACCCGATAAGGGCTTTCCCCACCGTAAATCTCTGTCTATCTTCTTCTGTCTTCTTTCTGGCTCTTGTGATTTGCTATAATATCTCATGTTAATGGTTTAACATTGCTATAATAGTTAGGATAAATTTGAATTTGCATAGCCCTCTCCTCAATAGATTAGTGCAGGAAGCATTTTCTGCACACCTAGCTTCCTTTCAGTTGGTATCAGAGCTTGATCACCTTTGGTCCTAGTTGTTGGGTAGGGGTTTTTTGAGCTAATCTTAGGTTGAGTGGGAGTCCATGTAGAGTATTCGGTATCTTATTGCAACAACAAGATGGCAGGCACATCAAGAAGGTTTGAAGTAGAGAAGTTCAATGGGAGTAATTTCAAGCTGTGGAAGCTCAAGATGGAAGACTTGTTAGTTGACCTTTAGGAAAGTGTAAACAGAACTAAACCAGTTACAATGTCACAAGCTGATTGGGATCAAAAGGATCGGAAGGCTAAGGGTCTCATAAGACTTAGTCTTGCCAATTCTGTGTTGTTAAATGTCCATGAGGAGACTACTGCAAAACTCCTTTGGAAGAAGTTGGGGGATGTGTATCAAGCCAAATCCCTTGTCAATAAACTTTTCCTAAGAAAGAAGTTGTATTCTCTTCGAATGGAGGATGGAGGATCCGTGGCTGAGCATATGAATGCCTTTAACATGCTGGTTACACAATTGACATCTATTGGTGTAAAGATGGAGGAGGAGGATCGGTGTATGACCCTGCTTTGTTCTCTGCCAGACTCATGGGATTATCTTGTCATGGCAATCAGAAGCACCAGATCCACATGGAAGAGGTGGTTTCTTCACTGTTATCTAAAGAGATGCAGAGAAAGTCTTCTGAGGTAGCCAAAGAAGCCCTTGCAATTCATGGAAGACCCAAGGAGAAAGGGAAGAAGAAGGACAAGAAAGCTGAGAAGGGTAGATCCAAATCCCGTGGGAGATCTAAATCTCCTGGAAAGTCCAAGGCTCTTTGTTGGAACTGTGGCAAGACCAGGCATTTCTAAAAGGAATGCAAAGAGGAGAAGAAGAAAAAGAAGAAAGCTCCTGATTCAGATTCTGACAAATCACAAGATGACGGTGATGCCTTCATCGCATCCCTGGCAACCCATGCATCTGATGATGTTTGGTTAATCGACTCTGGTGCATCATTCCACTTGACCTCGCATTGAGACTGGTTCACTAAGTATGAGGAGTTCGATGGTGGAAAGGTGTATCTGGGTGACAACTCTCATCTGAAGATTGTTGGTTGTGGAAGAGTCTCTATCTGATTCCCTGATGGTCAAGTGAAGGAGATCTCTGGGGTTATGCACATCCCAGGCTTAGCACAGAACCTACTTTCTATAAGTAGTTTGAATGATGCAGGTGTGCAGGTTGTCTTTTTGAAAGAAGGATGCAAGATGACTAGAGGATCTATGGTGCTTGCTAAGGTTACTCAGAGAGGTACTCTGTTTCAGCTGGAAGCATGCATTTCACAATGCAATAGTTCTTCTGACTCAAGGAAGAGGGTAGCAGTCATTTCATCCCCACCATCTGAACGAGCAGTGAAGAAATCTGTTGTTTCTAGTCTCGATGGTTGTAATCGTGCATTGGAAGTTAAATTTCCTACATAAAAGACAATGTTATGGCATAAGAGATTTGGCCACATTGGTGAGAAGGGTCTGTGTACCCCAAAAAATAAGAACCTCATTGAGGGGTTAGATGATTGTAATCTTGAGTTCAACTTTTACGAACATTGCATTTATGGAAAACAAAACTATGTTCAGTTTTACTCGAGTTCTCATAAGTCTTCTGGTGTGTTGGACCTCATTCATTCTTATGTGTTTGGTCCTGTTAATGTTCCTTCATTATCAAAATCTATATACTTTGTATCTTTCATAGATGATTACAGTAGAAGGACATGGATTTATTTTCTCAGAAGCAAATCTGAAGTCTATAGCAAGTTTAAGGAGTTTAAAGCCTTTGCTGAAAATCAGACTGGTAAAAAGATTAAATGTTTGAGAACTGACAATGGTGGTGAATTCTATTCTACATAATTTGATAAGTATTGCAAGGAACTTGGGATTGAAAGACATAAGACAACTCCATACACACCGCAGCAAAATGGAGTTGCAGAGAGGATGAACAGGACACTGATGGAGAAGGCTAGGAGTATGCTTAGTGGAGCTGGTCTAGAACAAAAGTTTTGGGCTGAAGCTATTGCCACTTCTTGCTATCTGGTAAATAGATCTCCTACATCAGCTCTTGTTGGAAAGACACCCATGGAGGTGTGGTCTAGTAGAAAGCCTTCAGTAAGGCATCTTCGTGTTTTTAGTTGTGAGGCATATGCACATGTGCCTAGGGAGAAGCGGTCAAAGTTGGAGAACAAAGATGTTAAGTGTATCTTCATCGGCTATGGTGTTGGTGTGAAAGGATACAAGATTTAGGATCCCGTGGCTGAAAAAGTGTTGTATAGTAGAAGTGTCATCTTCAAAGAGCTTACACCTTCTTCCACTATTTTGCAGCTAGAAGAAAAAGAAAAGAAAGAGGATGTTGTTCAGTTTCCTCTCACCCCTGAGAAGACTGAACAGAAAGACAATGTTGGACCTGATGATGAGGAGAGCTCTAGCAGCTCTGAAAGCTTAGAAGAAGAAACTGAACCTCAACCTCAGCTCTTGAGGAGGTCTACACGGATGAGGAAGCAACCTGAAAGGTTTAGTTTTACATTGCTTGATTCTAGTTGTGCTTATGCTTTGCTCACTAATAGTGATGAACCTAGAACTGTACCAAAGGCTTTGGATATGAAGGATGCATGTTCCTAGAAGGAGGCCATGGAGGAAGAAATGGCTTCTTTGGAAAAGAATCAAACTTGGGACTTGGTGCCTTTGCCTCCTAGACGGAAACCCGTTAGATGCAAATGGGTGTTCAAGAAAAAGATTGGTGCAGATGGCAGTATTGAAAAGTATAAGGCCAAATTGGTTGCGAAGGGGTATTCACAAGTGGAGGGAATAGATTATGGTGAGATCTTCTCTCTCATTGCAAAGCTGACATCTATTCAATTCTTGTTGTCTCTCGCAGCAGCTTATGACTTGGAGGTAGAACAGATGGATGTGAAGACAACCTTCCTCCACAGTGACTTGGAGGAGGAAATCTACATGTCACAGCCAGAGCATTACATGGTAAAAGGTAAAGAAAATTTGGTTTGCAAACTTAAGAAGTCTTTGTATGGTTTAAAGCAATCCCCTAGGAGATGGTACTTGAAGTTTGATGCCTTTGGGTTGTCAATTAGATTTGTGAGATTGAAATCAGATCACTGTGTTTATTATAAGTTTGATGGTGATCGTATTCTCATTGTTGCACTATATGTTGATGATATGTTTCTCATTAGGAAGGGTAAGAATATGATTTCTAATTTTAAATCTCAGTTGTCATCTCAGTTTGAAATGAAAGATTTAGGGGCAGCCAGGTACATTCTAGGAATGGAAATCAGAAGAGACAGAACCAACAGAAAACTTTGGTTAAGTCAGAGTATGTTAAAACTGTGTTGGATAGATTCAACATGGGAGATTGTAAACCATTGTGTGTTCCCGTTTCCTTGGGGACAAAGTTGTCTATTGAGGATTTTCCAAAATCTCCTAGTGAGGTGGAGGACATGAGCAGAGTACCTTATGCTAGTGCTGTTGGCAGTTTGATGTATGCTATGGTCTATACAAGACCAGACATTGCCCAAGCAGTGGGAGTCCTTAGTCGATTCATGGCTAATCTTGGACGAGTTCATTGGGATGCAGTTAAGCGAGTGTTCAGATATCTGAGGGGTACTTCCAAGTATTCCACTTGCTATCATGGTAATGTTTCAAGTCCTCCACATTCTGTTGATATTTGTTGATTTGTGGATTTAGATTGGGCAGGTGACATTGATAGCAGAACATCCACTAGTGCTTATGTTTTTACTTTGTTTGGTGGTGCTATTAGTTAGATGAGTAAGTGATAACCTATTGTTGCTTTGTCCATGACAGAAGCTGAGTAAATGGCAGTAACTCATGCTTGTAAGGAAGCCATTTGTCTTAAGAGATTGTGTTCCGATATTGGAGTTGATGTAGGTCAGATCACGAGTAGTTGTGACAGTCAGAGTGCAATTTACCTTGCAAAGAATCTAACTTTCCATGCTAGAATGAAGCACATTAATGTTTAGTTTCACTTCGTGAGGGACATGGTTGAGGATGGAAAGGTAAATTTAGAGAAGGTAGATACTTTGAAGAATGTTGTAGATGCATTGACAAAACCAATGAGCATAGAGAAGTTCAGATGGTGTTCGGAGTCTATGGGCCTTTCAGCCTATAGTGGTTAAATCTTGTGTTTCTATTGGCTCTTACAAGGTATTCAACAAGTGGAAGAATGTTGGGAATTAAGGTGTCTCAACCTTGTTAATTCTCTGCATTTGTAATGTTTGTATTTATTATTCATTGCCTATGTTGTAAATAATTAGAAATTCCACTTTGTCATATTGTGGGATGTGGCACGATGATGTGTCAATCCTACATGGAGTATGACAACTTGGTATGTTGTCCTCACATGAGGAGATAGGCATCCCACTTAGTGGTGTGAATATTCTGCCATGTATCAGCATCTTCTATGTTGTGTAGGGAATGTTTGACCAAAATGGTTATGACAGATTCCTATGACAGATCTATGACATGTAAGAGTCGAGAATAGAAGTTTGTAAGATAGGTAATGACATGTGTTGTGAAGCATGTTTGAATGAGGCATATTTGGGCGCCCCAAGGTGGAATATGATGTGTTGTAAGAGAATATGCTATTTATAGCATGTGTATGACAGATTCTCTTATAGCTGTAAGTTGTAACCGCTATAACAGATTCTATGATGGTCGTAAGTGTCGTAAGAGCATCTGTCATAGCCCATTTTGGAAAGTGGTGACCTCTTTGGGATGGGAGTTGTGGATAAGTGTCAGATACATTCTACAATGTTGACCAAGTGTCCCTAGGTGTGGGTTTTGGTCCAAGATGCCATATTTGACGCCCATTCCAAGAAAGGTCCCAAATTGCCTTGTATGTTCTATTTAAACAGATGCTTGGAGATGGAGTTTGTAATACAGGTTTACAGGTACTGTTATGTTGCTGGATTGACTCTAGACATGAGTGTTAAAGACCATTGAAGCTTGCATTGCAAGTGTATTGTAAACATTCTTTCAAATTTGTTAATACATTGTGCAGATTTCTGAGTGTGGGGTTTTTCACCTGATAAGGGTTTTCCCCACCATAAATCTCTGTCTATTTTCTTCTGTCTTCTTTTTGGCTCTTGTGTTTTGCTGTAATATCTCATGTTAATGGTTTAACATTGCTGTAATAGTTAGGATAAATTTAAATTTGCATAGCCCTCTCCTCAATAGATTAGTGTAGGAAGCGTTTTCCGTACACCTACCTTCCTTTCAAGAGACCCCCCCAAAAGTAGAGAGAGTCAGGACTCCGAGTGAGAGGAAGAAGCCCCCAAGAAGATGAAGCATCCTACACCCCTAGCAAAGCTTGCAAATGAAGGAACTTGTTCTCAGTGAAGGGTTTGGTGAAGATATCAGCAACCTTCTTGGAAGTTGGATAGTAGCGAAGGTCGATGACATGGCCATGGATGAGCTCCCGGATGTAGTGCATGTGGACCTCTATGTGTTTGGTCCACTGGTGATGGACCAGATTTTATGAGATCTGAATGGCACTCTGGTTGTCACAAAATATGACTGATGGCCGTCTCATCTGGATACCAAACTCAGTGAGAAGATTTTGAAGCCAAATGGCCTCAGTGCCGGCATTCACAGCCCACCGATACTTGGCATCAGTAGAAGATAGAGCAATAGCAGACTGCTTCTTGCTCGACCAACAAACAGGACCTAAAACAAGTGAGAAGCTATAACCTGAAGTAGACTGGCAATCCTGAGAATCACCTGCCCAATCTAAATCTGTGTAGCCCACCAAGTCAAGCTCAATGCCTACTACATAGTGAATCCCAAAACTGTGAGTACCCTGAATGTAGTGAAGGATTCGCTTGGTTGCTTTCTAGTGTAGCTCATGAGGCTCCTGCATGAATCGAGAGACCATGCCTCCAACATATGAAATGTTGGGTCTCGTATGAGTCAGATAAATGAGACTCCCAACAAGCTATCGGTACAAAGTGCCATCAACAAGTGGAGAAGAACACTAAGCCTCAAGTTTGGCTCTAGAAAGGAAGGGAGTCAGAGCAGGCTTACAGTTAGCCATATGAAACCTCGAGAGCAAATCTAGAGAATACTTGGACTGTGTGATGGTGATCCCAGAAGAAGATTAAAAGATCTCAATCCCAAGAAAGTAATGCAACAAGCCCATGTTATTCATCAAGAACCTATAATGGAGGGCAGTTTTGACAGACCCAATGGTGGATGAAGAACTCTTTGTGATCAGTAAGTCATCAACCTACAGAACCAGAAATACGAGTGAATCATCCTACTGTAGAATGTAGACATTGGGATGAGAATGGCACCAAGTGAACCCAACTAATAGAAGGAAGGAGTCCATCTTGGCATACCAGGCCCGAGGAGCCTGTTTGAGGCCA
Source organism: Cunninghamia lanceolata (assembly GCA_027924645.1). Classification (NCBI taxonomy): domain Eukaryota; kingdom Viridiplantae; phylum Streptophyta; class Pinopsida; order Cupressales; family Cupressaceae; genus Cunninghamia; species Cunninghamia lanceolata. The sequence goes on from BSBN01001332.1 coordinate 8,356,060, forward strand.
TATAGAGACTTCTGAAGATGGCACACAAGTAAAGAATCCTGAATGAACCCCTATGGCTGCTCCATGTAGATCTCCTCCTGAAGGTCACCATGAAGAAAAGCACTCTTCACATCCATCTAGTGTACTTCCCAACGATTAGCTGCAGTAATGGCAAGAACAAGTCGGATGGAATTCATTTGAGCAACTGGCACAAAAGTCTCAGAGTAGTCAATCCCAGGAACCTGGAAGAATCCTTTGGAGACCAACCGAGCCTTATGCTTGTCAACTGACCCATTTGCTGCAAATTTTGTCCGATAGATCCACTTACATCAAACAATTTTTCTTCCCTTAGGAAGAGGGACAAGATCCCAAGTGTCGTTCCTCATCAAGGAACTAAACTACTCGTGCATAGTTGTATCCTACTCAGGAATACCAGAAGCCTCATGAAAAGACTGTGGATCTGAGATAGTAGCAATGAAGACATGTAGAGCATCCTGGAACTGTGAATGAGTCTGCCTAGTGTCTGATGGATCCCCAACCCCATCACCTGTAGACTGCAAGGTCTATCTAGCCCAAAGTGGACCGGAAGATGGAGAATTTGGAGGAGAATCATCAACCTCTGAATAATGACTAGGAGAGGAAGGAGGTGAGTCCTCTGAATTGCTCTCTGCATTGAAAATGGAGGTAGAAGACTGCTCAGGTGAATCTGACTCATCAGAAGATCTATCATGTATCCCAAGTGACTCCAATGTCAAAGTAGGAGTTGGAGAAGTGATAGAAAGTGAGCTCGAAGAGCCCTGCTCAAACTGAACACTCCTCTCAATGAATAACTCATGTGTAGTAGGGTGGAGTAACTGATAGCCCTTCACACCATCAGGATAACCTACAAATATGCAAGGTCTACTTTGCGGATCCAAGGCCTTATGTTTCTTTGCAGGAATGTGGGCCCATGCAGGAGAACCAAAAACTTGAAAGTGCTTAACTGATGGTTTCTGATTGCTCCAAGCTTCAAAACGAGTGACTCCCTTCAAGGCTCGATGAGGAACACGGTTCTGGATATAACAAGCACAGTTAATGGCCTCTACCCAATACTGTGGTGCAAGAGATCTAGAGTGAATCATGCAGTTCACCATTTCCTTCAAGGACCTATTCTTCCATTCTGCAACACCATTCTACTAAGGATTGTATGGAACTGAATGCTGCAAATCAATCCCCTCTGAAGTGCAAAAGCTCTCAAACTGATGGTTGACACTCACCACCATTGTTAGTGTGCAAAACTTTGATGGCTTTCCCAAATTGCTTCTCTACAAAAGTTTTGAAGTCCTGAAAATGATCAAACACATCTGACTTCTATTTGAGAAAGTACACCCAAGTATATCGAGAAAAGTCATCAATGAATGTGAGGACATATCTAGCCCTGCTGAAAGAAGGATGTTGAAATGGACCAACCAAATCACTATGAACTAACTCTAGTATCTGTGAAGCTCTCCATGCCTTACCTTTGACAAACTTTTCCTTAGGATACTTACCAAGAATGCAACATTGGCAAACACCACCTAAAAACTGGACTGAAGGCAACCTTGTGACCATGCTCTGCTGGTTGAGCTGCTACAAGTAGCGGAAGTTAAGATGGCTAAACCGCTTATGCCATAATCTACTCACATCATTAGAATGAGTGAGAAAAACAATCGAAGGAGGATTAGGAACAAAGTGAGAAAATAGATAGAGCCATGATTGATGATCTACTCTCCCAACTACAGTTGTAGAACCACTGTGTAACTCGCAAATCTCCACTGAATCAAGAGTGAACTCAACCCGCTTGCCTCAACCTATGTGAGTGATCTGGTATACCGATAGGAGATTAGTTGATAATGAGGGAACACAAAGAACATCATGGAATGTGTCATCCCCCACATCAACAGACCCTCTCCCACACACCTCAATAGGAGTGTCATCACCCATCAAAATAGAAGGCATAGTACACGGCTCCAAAGATACAAGTTATTCCTTAGATGAAGCCATGTGGTGCGAAGCACCCGAATCAAGAACCCAAGTGGATGGTGAAGAAGCAACTACAATAAGGGCCTTGCCCTTTCCTTTCCCCTTGTTGTTTTCTTTTGCCTTATTAGACTCCGCATTAGAGCTCTGTTTGATAGACTCAGGAACATTGATATTATTCTTCTCAAGAATGTGTGTCAAGTGATCAATTTGTTTCTTTAGACATTTATGTTCATCATGACCGGGTCTTTTACAATAGGCACATTGGACCCTCTCTTTCTTAGGTTTGTTGCCCTTGGAAGATTGGGTCTCATTAGTTGTTTTTGAAGCAACCGGTATCTGATCCTTCTTCTCCTTGCTATTCTTCTGTTTCTTATCCTTACTATTGTTGCTACTACTTTGTCCTTTTTGATCTTTTGTGCCTTGGTTAGCAGCCAAGGCATGTGAATTAAAGGACTTAAGAGTGCCCATCTAGATTAGCTTGTCCTGTTCCTGAGTGAGATTGACAGCAGAATCATCTAAAGATGGCATGGTGAATTGTGTACCAAGTGCACCCTTAGTAGCATAGAAAGTAGAAACAAACACAGAATATTCTAAACTTAGCTTAGAGAGAATACTAAGAATCAGTTGTTCATCTTTCTTTTCAATTCCACATTGTTTTAACTGCAACCTTAGTTTAGCTTAGAGAGAATACTAAGAATCAGTTGTTCATCTTTCTTTTCAATTCCACATTGTTTTAACTGTAGCCTTAGTGATTTTAATTTAGTGAAGAAATCTTGAATTGTGTTGAAATTGACTGGACTTAAACTAATTAGTTTATTTTCCAACAGATGACCCCTCATTGAATCTTGTGTGCCAAATAGTTTTTCTAGCTTTGTCCAAATTTCATTCGGTGTATTCAAAGACTTAATGTGAAAGAGCAAATCAAGAGAAATAGACAGACACAATGTTCCATATGCTTCATCACATTTGTTAAACCACTTAGGCTTATCTTCATCTTTAGCAGGTTCAGTTTCAAGTTCCATAGTTATCCTATTTAGTCTAGCTTTCCTTAAGTGAATTGTCATGCATGATTTCCAAAGTAATTGTATGGAGTTAGGATGGGTAGATTTGTTTGATCCATGATCAAGAAATGCAGAGAAGAAATGTCCAAAAGAAGAGAACCCAACCAAGACAACCCCCCCTTTTCACTCAATCAAAAAAACCCCCCAAGAAAATATGATTTGGCACTTTATATTAGTGCGTTTACAACTACCACTAGCAAGAAATACTAAGTGGTCTTGATTTCAATGCATTACAAAACCCTCATGAAGAGCATATGCTAAAAAAATAACTTTGGCACAATATCTAGAGAAATAAATAGCACCATTGCGATCTACTCAAAAAATTATGCACTTTCAAAACAAGAATCACCTCAATACGAGGTTGTATGTGAAAGTTATGATCTTCCAAAGTTTCCAAAACGAGAACTATGCAATGTCACAAATGAGAATCTATAATTTCTAAAATATTTTGGCATCAAAATTAAAAAACATCTGCACTAGTTCATAGAGTACAAAAAAATAGCCAAAATAAAAAAAAATCGTGGGAAAAAGAGTCTGTATGAGCAAGAACGGAGCATTTGAAAACTACCTTCAAAACTGCAACTGCCAATGGAGAGGGGTCCTGTTGTAGCTTTCTGAGCATATTTCTATAAAATATACAGATTGCATGCAAAAATGGAAAGATACCTAGATAGTTTTTCTGTGCTACGAACAAAACCCAGAAGGTGTTTTTCTTGCTAATGTACAGAAGATGTTGATCCAGTGTAAATAAAACACCTTTAGCTACAAAAAATGACCCCAACAACCAAACAATGACATGCAAAGGCTAAATCAGCTATGTAAGACAAGAAATGGCATGCTGAAACCTATAATATTGATTGAAAACACTAAATATGCAAGTTAGTGGTCAGATTTGAGCTCGAAACACCGGTTCCGCAACTGTATATGATGATCTCCGATTTCGGTGAAACGAAAGCCAAATCTGACTTTTTCAAGCCTTCTGGATGCGTTGGAACAACTGTAAATGCTACCAGTATAACCAGAAATGCTGCAATCACCCAGATTTCATAAAACACATGTGTAAACCCTAGAGATTAAAAAAGTTTCCATCAAACTTTTCTAATTCTCAAGATCATCCGAAGATGCAAGAGAAGAGCATATTGGGTTTTTTAAAAAACTGCAATAAGCTTAATTATCCCCCCTCAAATCTCTCAAATAATGAAACTAAAATCTACTTTTGCACATAGAAAGGCTCTGATACCATGTTAGAATCTAAAAAGATTATTAACCCATAAAACTAGTGCAAATGAATAGATATTTAAACTATGAATGCAAATGATACGAAATCAAAATAGCAACACAGATTTAGTCTCCAAGAGAGTAATGTAAATGCTAGAAGCAAAATAGCATTAAGAGGATGCAAAAGTAAAAGATACCAAATACAAGCCAAATATCATGCTTATATAGACTAGGAAGAGGGAGGAGGTGGCAACACCGACCAATGAGGAGCAACCATCTATCAGACTAAAGATAGAAAAGTATCTTCCCAAGATAGCTAATGGATGCTCACATGTAGGAAGGTGACACCTCACAACCACTCACCTAATAAGACATGCTTTATTAACCTAAGTGAGATTAATAGAGGTGTAGGAAAAACCTAGGAATATAGGGAAAAATAAATAACCCAACTAGGAAATAAAAACCTAGACTAACAGGAACACCCTATTAAAGTATGCCTTGTGGGTAGATGAACCAAGATGAAGGTTGCATTAGGAAACTCTTCTTATTAGCTAGTAGATGGGGTGGATCCTATCCTCCTTGTTAACCTAAAGATCTCCACATTGCAATTTACACAAAAGTATCTAGGCATAGATAGCAAATAAGAAGTCAGGTTGCTTCAGCTGATGAACCTAGAAGAAAAAAGAAACAGAGCAATTGATCAATTTCCTAAACATTAGGCTACTGTCAAATGCTGGTTTGATAAAGAACCAAAGTTAAAGCTTTTAGGATTTCAGATATAGTCCTTATGTGGGATAAAGCACAAGAAAGGAAAGGGGATCATGGTAAATTTGACAAACTTTGGATAGGTCATTTTCAAATTTTAGAAATCTTAGGAGACAGTACTTACAGATTTAAAACTCTAACTGGTGAGTGGTGCAGGAGCACCTCGAAGACATTGAGAATTTGAGGATTCTATACATTTTACTGTTATGTCCAAATGTTATATTGTAAGGCTTTCAAGCCATATTGAAAATGAACTGTATACGTGTCATTGAATTGTCATTAAAGAATTGTAACCGAACTGTAGTTTGTAACTGATCGGCAGTGGTGGTTCATTTTCCACCTTCTGTAACTGCCAAATCGAGTCTTTAAATAGCTGAGTTTGTAGAAGGAAATAGGGAGAAAAAATAATAAGAGAGAAGACTGTAAATTAACTCTGTGAAGGAATAAAAGTTCTATTTCTGGTGTAAATCCATAGAAGACATCATTTGGACTCATTCCACTGGTGGGTTTCTTTGAAACCAGTGGAATGACCACCATATAGAGTAGTTTGCTTTTTTCTGTTCTATGGGTTTTTGTAGTTCTGTGTGTGTTTTGTTTGGTTATAATGGAAGTCATCGGTGTGAGGAAAGCACATCGGTGGAGCCTTAAGAAGTCATGTCGATCAATGAAGTCACACCGATAGAAGGTGTATGTGTATATCGGCATGAGATACATTATCGGAGAGAGTCTTCGAAAGTTATAATGATTACCGGAGTCATAGCGATAAAAAGTGAAGTGCATGTTGTAACATCGAAGTATCGGCCTAGGCTTGGGAGTGCCTGCCGATGTTAATGGTCACGCTGATAGAAGAGAGGTGAAGGTTCATCGGAGTGAATGATTGTATCGGTGGAAGAAAGTCTGAAGTGGCCGATAAGATATGTCTGGCCGATAAGGAAGGAGAGGACGAAGCTTGGTGTTAAGCATATCGGTAAGAGATGTGAGATCGGCTGGAGAGTTTTCAAGTATGCTGATAGTGGTCTATCTCACTGATATGTGAAATATATGTGTATCCTGATGTTGTGTGGACCTAGAGAAGGGTGTTAAGCATAAATCCCTCATGTATGGTGGGTTGAATGGGTAGATCACCCTGTAATGAAATATTTCCTACTTGATGCTCTGCATCAGTGAGGATGTCCCATTACTAGTTAATAGACAGTTCCTTAAGCATTATTTCCAAGCCTGAAACAGGGTCATGTAAGTCAAATGTATCATAATGGGCCTTTTGTACAGTTGTTTGTACAGTTTTTGTTTTGTTTGTGTGTTTATTTGTTTGTTTTGTTGAGTTTTGTTTTGGTTAGTCAAGATGGTGCAACTTATCACCCTAAGAAAACAATCCAATTGTTAGGATTCAAGTGATGAGAACAAATTCCTATATAGGTTATGACTCATTTTGAAAAGAATGTTTGATCAGGTTTGTGATATCCTTGTCATCATGGTGCATTTTCTTAACTAAGGAGATTTTCACAATGACTCACCTAACGGCCTTGGGTTTGTGGAACACATAAGTATAGGTGTTAAATGAAAAATCCAAAGGGACTCTCTTGTTACCAATACAATCTCCAACCTAAATTAGCAAGTGACCACACCTTGCATATTAATCTTACATGATGATATCATATGAACAAAAGAGATAAATATTGAAAATTCAAAAGAATTAAATTAGGCCATCTAAGTAACTCTACCGGGGCTATAGATGCCTACTGGCAGTGGGGCTCTACTTAGGGGGATTGTATAGATAACCTTGTCAGGGCTATAGACGCTTGCTGGCAGCAAGGCTCTATCTTGGTTGGCTATGAGGGATGATCTCAAAATCTATAGCTTAACACCGATTACTCATGTTTTCAACTTACTTGTAAAGATGAGGATAATTAATCATGTGCACACACTTGATCCCTTGCTAGCATCGTTGCAATGATGAACATCATATCATTTAGAAAGGTCATAATACTTATGCCTAGAAAAAGTTAAGATGCTATGTTAGAATGTGATCACATCACTTGAATCATCTGAATTTGATTGTTTTCTTTGGTGGCAAGTTGTTGTGTGGTTACAAAACATGCCCCATTTTGGCTTAGCAAAATAGGGACCCAACTTTTCTTTCTTCTTTTTGCTTGCTTGTTCCTTGCTTTGGGCAATTTGGTAAAATCAGTCATGTGTGTCACCTTTAATAGGATGGATGTACCACTAGATGAGGTTAGTTGCCAAAGCTAGCATTTGCCATTGGTGCAAGAGCACCTCAAAGACATTGAGAATCTGAGGATTCTATACATTTTACTATTATGTCCAAATGTCATATTGTAAGGCTTTCAAGCCATATTGAAAATAAACTGTATATGTGTCATTGAATTGTCATTAAATAATTGTAACCAAATTGTAGTTTGTAACTGATCGGCAGTGGTGGTTCATTTTCCACCTTTTGTAACTGCCAAATCAAGTCTTTAAATAGTTGAGTCTGTAGAAGGAAATAGGGAGAAAAAACAGTAAGAGAGAAGACTGTAAATTAACTCTGTGAAGGAATAAAAGTTCTATTTCTGGTGTAAATCCATAGAAGACATCATTTGGAGTCATTCCACTGGTGGGTTTCTTTGAAACCAGTGGAATGACCTCCATATAGAGTAGTTTGCTTTTTTCTGTTCTGTGGGTTTTTGTAGTTCTCTGTGTGTTTTGTTTGGTTACAATGGAAGTCATCGGTGTGAGGAAAACACATCGGTGGAGCCTTAAGAAGTCATGTCGATCAATGAAGTCACACTGATAGAAGGTGTATGTGTATATCGGCATGAGATACATTATTAGAGAGAGTCTTCGAAAGTTATAGTGATTACCGGAGTCACAGCGATAAAAAGTGAAGTGCATGTTGTAACATCGGAGTATCGGCCTAGGCTTGGGAGTGCTTGCTGATGTTAATGGTCACGCCGATGGAAGAGAGGTGAAGGTTCATCAGAGTGAATGACTGTATCAATGGAAGAAAGTCTAAAGTGGCTGATAAGATATGTCTAGCCGATAAGGAAGGAGAGGACGAATCTTGTTGTTAAGAATATCGGTAAGAGATGTGAGATCAGCCGGAGAGTTTTCAAGTATGCCGATAGTGGTCTGTCTCACCGATAGGTGAAATATATGTGTATCATGATGTTGTGTGGACCTAGAGAAGGGTGTTAAGCATAAATCCCTCATGTATGGTGGGTTGAATGGGTAGATCACCCTGTAATGAAATATTTCCTACTTGATGCTCTGCATCAGATTGGTATCAGAGCGAGAAGATCTTGAGCGTGTAGATAGAGTGTTGAAGGAGGCAATCTACACCAAGAAGCATTGGTTTTTGCTATCTGATTCTTGTTGAGAAGTTTTATGGTTGCAGGTGCAAGTTCACTCACTGTAGTAGGCAGACAGGAAGGTTTGTCAAGAGGGCCAGAGGAGATGGTCCTTTGGTTGTCGCCAAAAGTCTTGGGGAGAGAGGCAAGAGAGGACTCCCAGGTGAGGGATAGGAGTGTTGTTGTAGCAGGGAGGAGTGGACTTCTGATGATAGAGATGCACCTTGGAGGCAGCCAATCAAACTCCATTGATAGGAGTCACAGTTGGAGGGTAAAGAAGAAGCAAAGGATGTATCAAGTCAAGGTTGAAGACATAAAGAGGTGAAGGTCATTTGAAGTAGACCACCTAACTCTTGGGACAAGAGTTTTCTTCATGCTAGGGAGTATGGTGCAGGAGCACCTCGAAGACATTGAGAATCTGAGGATTCTATACATTTTACTGTTATGTCCAAATGTCATATTGTAAGGCTTTCAAGCCATATTGAAAATGAACTATATATGTGTCATTGAATTGTCATTAAAGAATTGTAACCAAATTGTAGTTTGTAACTGATTGGTAGTGGTGGTTCATTTTCCACCTTCTGTAACTGCCAAATCGAGTCTTTAAATAGCTGAGTCTATAGAAGGAAATAGGGAGAAAAAATAGTAAGAGAGAAGACTGTAAGTTAACTCAATGAAGGAATAAAAGTTCTATTTCTGGTGTAAATCCACAGAAGACATCGTTTGGAGTCACTCCACTGGTGGGTTTCTTTGAAACCAGTGGAATGACCTCCGTATAGAGTAGTTTGCTGTTTTCTGTTCTATGGGTTTTTGTAGTTCTGTGTGTTTTGTTTGGTTACAATGGAAGTCATCGATGTGAGGAAAGCACATCGGTGGAGCCTTAAGAAGTCATGTCGATCAACGAAGTCACACCGATAGAAGGTGTATGTGTATATCGGCATGAGATACATTATCAGAGAGAGTCTTCAAAAGTTATAGCGATTACCGGAGTCACAGCGATAAAAAGTAAAGTGCATGTTGTAACATTGGAGTATCGGCCTAGGCTTGGGAGTGCTTGCCAATGTTAATGGTCACGCTGACTGAAGAGAGGTGAAGGTTCATCGGAGTGAATGACTGTATCAGTGGAAGAAAGTCTGAAGTGGCCGATAAGATATGTCTGGCCGATAAGGAAGGAGAGGACGAAGCTTGGTGTTAAGCATATTGATAAGAGATGTGAGATCGGCCGGAGAGTTTTTAAGTATGTCGATAGTGGTCTGTCTCACCGATAGGTGAAATATATGTGTATCCTGATGTTGTGTGGACATAGAGAAGGGTGTTAAGCATAAATCCCTCATGTATGGTGGGTTGAATGGGTAGATCACCCTATAATGAAATATTTCCTACTTGATGCTCTGCATCAGCCATCATAAACCTCATGGTTGGAAAGTACACAAAATTCCAAGCAGGTTTCCCTTTTGGATCACCCCAATATTGTCTAAGGGCAGGGAGTTATGTTGAGTAAAAGTTTGGTCAACCCTGATATTTCCCATGGGGGTTCATATTTCTAACATCAGTCATATTTACTAAGATCACTTAGACTTAGAATTATCATCCATGACTCATTAGGTATACGATATGCAAACATCAAAGTTAAATAAGAGCTGATATCTACCCATCGAAGAGCTTCATGTATTCGTGGGGGGTCATATTTCTAACATTAGTCATCTTACCAAATATCACCCCTATGTAAATATCACCCTGCACCAATATGACGATGACATCATTCAATTTTGGAAAACAAAAGATATCATCCTGATGATGACATCATCATGTCATTCAACCTGTCGAGGGTCATTTATCCAAATATCTATCATATTTTTCAATATGACGATGATGTCACCAAAATTGATAATTAATAAAACATTGATGGCATGATGATGTCATCATAATCTATTCCCCAAGGGAGTCATATTTTGAAGTACCTCTGATCTTAATTTCATGACCTGATATGCTCTATGGTCAAAGGTTGACCATATCATCCTAATCTTTAGTAAACATTTATCCTGCGCAAGATGACAAGGGTCATATTACCCGAGGGGGCTCATATTTTCAAATATCACTGATCTTTGAAGGATTACCCCCTAGCATTAAATGCGATCAAGATGGTAGATGAAGCCCCACCTATTTCAAATACAAATCAAACACTTGGCGACATCTATGAGAACCATGCAAATGATTGACGGATCAGAACAAAACAACACACTAAGCCCTAATTTGTCATATCGATCCATTTAAAAGTAAATTCTAAGGTTATTTTCATTTATCTTGTGATTAGTAGAGAATTACAAAGATCTAGAAAGTCAAAACCCTCATTAGCCACCTGTTAGCAGATTGTGATATTCAACGCAACAGAACGGAACGGGTGACCCCACAAGTTTACAGTGTTTCTTGTTATCAGTCATATAGTCTGAAGGGGAAAGAGACACTAGGTAAGTAATTTCAAAACCCTCTCCATTGTCATTTTCTATAATTAACTAGGTAAAATGCTTATCTTTACTAGGGTAAATCCACATGGTGATGTATGAAAAGTTTTAAGGTGATAAGTAATAATGATGATGCATGATATTGTTGAAAATACATATGGGAACCATAGGGTAAGATATGTCATGCTTATTGCAGGATCTAATGGCAGACGTTAGAAGGAATAGATTCGAGGCTAAATTCTTAAAGCTTATGTTTGTCCAACCTGAGGGGGTAGGGTTTCAATATGGTGTCATCGGTGATACACATCAAGGGGATATAGAGTTAGATGCATGGACTAGAAAATTGGATGATGATACAAATAACCCTATACTGGATAGAGTATTTATGACTGGTATGTGGCATGCAGTAGGTTTCCTATATGCCATAGATGCCATAGAGTTGGTAGTCGAGTGTGCTAGGAATTATAACCTAGAAACCAGAAGGGTAGAGAAACACGGCAAGATATACATTGATTTTTCTATCGAGGTCCTCACAACTACTTTCAACTTGCCAGTAGGAAATAAGGTCGTTAGGGTGGATCTACATAAACTACAGAAAAGAATAGAATAATAATAAGAAACATGCCCAGAAGAGAATGTATCAATGGAGGGCAAAGAGAAGCACCTATGCAGCCTTGACCAAGCTGCTAGTGTACTTGTATAAATTCTATTTTGATGATGAGTATCAATACATGATTGCCCTATTAAGCAAGATGACTGGCAGGCCACATGCTAGTAATTTTGAGAATTGGATGTTCAGTATCATCCAGATGGTATTATATTCAAATAACAAGCCTCGGTGGGCTAACATGATTAGTGATAGCCTGGATGAAGGGATGAGGAAGCTAGGAGGATAGGCATGCCTATTTTACATGACATCTTATCTTGTGTATTCATGTGCCTCCTAAGGAACATTTGATGCCCTACAGATAGTAGGTAGGCTGGGGAATAGCCTCGGAGATATGCATATATGGGATCATTATCCCCAACTACAAAGAAAAGTATACCTCCAAGATTACAAATTGGTGAATGATGCATTCTCAATACATCTGGTTAGAACAATGGAGGAGGATAGGAACAAGAGGCTGAGCATAGAAGCTCAAGAGGTCATTTACAAACATGGAGCCTAGTTTATCCAATTTGCTACTTTTTCATATATCAGGATTGAAGGATTTGAGGAACAGCCCCTCATGTTGCCAAGATACCCTGCCGATAGGGTCATCTTGATGGAGTTTGTCAGACAGGTGTCTACAACAGTTGAGGCTTATAAAGAACAGAAGAGGATCTCTCCTATTTTATTTCCGGTTTATATAGGATGGTATTTGTGCCCAGATTCATAGAGCATTAAGCATGCTATTGGGGGGCTAAAACTAATGTATTTACATCCATTTCCTCTCACCACATCATATGACCCTTATGATAGGATGCAAAAACTACTAGGGAAACAAATACACCAAAAGCATGTGGAGGACTTTTGGATTGACGATGATGATGAAGCTGAGGTGAGAAGAAGAAAATATCAAAGCCTCATGCTGAATGAAGTTAGGACTTTTGACTACATCACAGTGCCTGCCCAATTACATAATGATGATGGAAAGATAATGTCTAATGAATATGAGGACAACAAGGTGTACAATGACACCATATCAACCCCTAATCTTACACAACCAGAGGATATATCCTTGGATCAAATAATGCAAGGGGTGATCCAACTAACCCAAAGGTGGGTGGATACATAGATCACCAAACTGAAAAAGAGAGGTATGGATATCACTATGGATAGCAAGAAAAAGAAACAAGAGCTGTCAGATAAGAATTATGATGATTTCTATATTAAGAAGAGAAAGTCCAATGGGGAGAGATTACCAACCAAAAAACAAAAGAAGAGACCCTTCAAGGGTAATAATGTGGAGAATGAGCCAAAGGGGGTGATCATCGAAAGAATTGCATCTAAAGGTGATGGGCCATTTACATCAGCCCGTGTGTCCACATCACAACCACCCCCGGATAAACCAAAGACTAAGAAGATATTTAGACCTGATACTAAAAGCATAGAGGTGTAGGCTGAAAAGTAAGTTTTACAAGATGATTTAGAGGAATATGATCCCTTGGGAGAAAAAAATTAAATAAAGAACCTAAGGATGATGACTTACTGATAGCAAGTAAGAAAAGGAAGTAGGTGCTGTAGACACCACCACCCAGGAAGCGAAGAACAACCATGAGGGGAGATGTCAGCACTGATCCCATCTTATTAATGGGTATGGGTCATGCAACCTTTAGGAGAGAATTACAACATGAAGTCCCCATTCCAGAAATAGTTCAGTTTAAGACTGAGAAGGATGAAGAATAGAAAGAAAAAGAAGCACACAAGCCTAGCAATGAGTCTCCTTTTCCCTTGGATGACACTGTGGAGCTATCAAATGATGAGGTAGTCCAGGATGTGACTGCCCAATGCATGGAAACCCTGGTTGCTAATAGCAGGATGACTCCTCATGGGACCCCATTAGCCCAAATCAGGATGTTACTGTATACGCCTTAAAAATGACACGATTCGGTCTAAATAAATATTCTTAATATTTATTTCATTCTAATTCTTCTATCAATAAATAAATAAACAAATTTATTTATTTGATTCACATTCCTCTAAATTAATTAAATATCAAAATATTAAATTACCTATTCTAAAGTCAAAATTAAATTAAATCCTTTATTTAATTAAATTCTTCCAAACAATTAAATAATTCTTAATTATTTAATTAAGTCAAAATCATTCCTCCAAATTTGAATAAACCAAATCAAATTTATATAAATTCTCTCAGTCTCCAAAAATAAAATATAATCAAATATTTTATTTATTCTTCAAAAATCATGCACAATAATTAAATAAATTTATTTATTTAATTTGCTTTCTTATCTTCTAATTTTTCAAATATCTTCCAAATCTCCTAAAAATAAGTCTTCTTCTTCATGCACACAAAATTGAATAATTTATTATTTAATTTCTCTCAAATCATGCAAAAGCAAATCTCAAGTTGAGTTAACTAATTCAATCAACCTTGTTTTTATCAATATCTCTTAAATTAGAAAAAAGCTTTCTAATTTATGAAAAGCATGTCTTATCTTTAGAAAAGAAAGTAGTTAACTCAAATAAAATAACTTTTGTGTGACACTTGTCTTCTTCTTATTCATTGCACGTTCCTCAACCATTCTCAACCATTGATCTTCTCACTCTTTCTATACCATTGATCTTCATTCTCTCAAGTCTATAAATTAAACCATCTTCTTTCATTTCATTCATCCAAGTTTTAAGTATTGTTACTCTGCAAGAATTATAGCACGCCTTTGGCACCAATTCCTTCATTGCTTGTGATTACATTCGCTACTACGCACTACTACCATCATTATGAAGCTTCTCTTCATTGTGATATTATCACCGCCATTCTCAATCGACATTCTTGAACAAAGCAAAGAAGTGCACTCTCTGAGGGTTCTATTTCATACACGCAAGAATGATTTTGATAGGCAATCAATGGAAGTTTCGATCTAAGGAAGGTTTGCTTGTTGATTCATTGCTTATTTGATTAAATCTCTTTAGTTCACTATTTCATTAAAGTTTTGGGTATTTGATAGTGATATTATTGCATATTCATTGTTCATCCATTTTACCTTAACATGTTTGGCACCCACTGTGGGGCCTAGCCCCAAATTTAACCCAAAAACTGAGTTTTTGTGTTTTAGAAGGCCGTACATAGGAGGAAACAATGCATCTGACACATTCTAACATGCATATACTATCTGTTATGCTGCAAACATTCTTTCGGTGCATACAGACTTTGTTATGATGCATTTACCCTCTAATACAGTGCATCTATTATTTCAGTGCATACAGTCTTTGTTTTGGCGCATCTGACCTCTGATATGGTGCATTTACTGATTCTGTGCATTTGTTCCATCCTGCAGCGCATCTATTCCATCCTACAGCGCATCTATTTTGCAGTGAATCATTGTTTTAATGCATTTGATCATTCTTTCTGTTCATATATCCTCTGATTCAATGCATCTGTAAAGCTATGCATATGTCCTCTTATTCAACGTATCTATAAAGCTACACATATGACCTCTATTTCTGTGCATATGTACTCTGAATCTATGCATCTATAAAACTACGCATATGACCTTTGTTTCTGTGCATATGAGCTCTGTACCTGTGCATCTGATTCTGACATTGACTTTTTGAGTTTTCTTGTGGTTTTGCTAATGTTAACACTTTTTTGCAGGAATATTCTTGGACCCACTTGCAGGCTAGGTACTGGTTTAGATTCATATAGTTGCACTTGTTAGCTCACACTTTGATTTCTAAAGGGAAAGTAAAATGGATGCTCATGCAAATCTCACATAGTTTTTAACTAGGAAAGTGGTAATTGAATCATTGCTATCTTGCATATCATTGAACCATTGCTATTGCTATCTTTTCAAAGTTAACAACTCATTTCTATCTGGATAAAATTGAACTCATCATTGCTATCTAGGTAAAACTAAACCATTGCTATCTCGACCATCACTTCAAAGTTAACAATTCGTACTACGTGGATAAAATTGAACTCATCATTTCTATCTGGGTAAAACTGAACCATTGCTATCTCGATCTTCACTTCAAAGTTAACAATTAATGCCATCTGGGATAAAATTTAACTCATCATTGCTAGCTTGGTAAAATTGGACCATTACTATCTTGTTATCACTTCAAAGTTAACAAAATTCTGTGCTTACCCAAGTAGATAGCTCATCTAGTTTTTCTCATTTTAACTAGGGGAAAAGAACCACTGTATTCTATGTTTTGGGAATGATACCAGGCCTATGCTCTCCCCTATCATGGGTGACCAAAATGCCAGACATATCATTTTCACATGTGTTTTTCCTTTAGAGGGGCCTACTCTTGGATACCATTCATCCAAGTAGGAACGACCCTAAGTGGTAATAGGCTAGATGCCAAGCCCTTCCAAGCCACTATAAATAAATTATGTTTGGACCGAAAGCTTCAAACAACGAGTGCAGTTGTGTTATACCAACAGCCAACCTCCCCCAAAACCCTCCAAGGCACAACCCTTGCAGGCTGGGAGACTCCATAACTGAGAGTAGTGCTGCTGCATGTATAACCACTTGAATGGTTGCCTTTATTACTCACATCTGTTCTAGTGACCAAAAACCCTTGTAAACTATTTGAAACCTAGGATTTGCACTTGTTCTTTCTTTTTTAGTCCAAAAAGAGTAAAAAAATCACAAAAAAGAATAAAAAACCATAAAAATATTCTTTGTGTTTGCTGTGTCTTCTTGCCATAATTTCAGAAAATCAGATCAAAAAGACGTTCTTGCAACCAAAGTACCAAAAACATCAGAAAAATTCCAAAAAAAATTGAAAAAATACTGAGAAAAGCTAGAGCGGCATATCTGTCCTCTGTTCCTATGCATTTGTGCTAACCTGCGATGCATTTGCTTTGACTTTCAGCGCTTTCATTGTCTATTATAGCGCATTTACATTTTACCAGTGCAGCACATTTGTTGTGACTTACAGTGCATATATCAGTTTCCGCAGCACATCTATTCTGGCCCATGCGTGATAGTGAGCATTTCCACATCTTTTTAGAGAAAAATTTTAGGTTTTTAGGTACCCATTTCAGTCTTGTGTCAGTTTCTGTCAACATGACAAACCAATTAGAAGTAATTGCTCAAGAAATCCAATACCTACGAGAACAATTAGACTTTGATATCTTACCCGAAGATCATATAGCAATTGCTTAAGAACTCCAAGTCATACAACAAGAAATGACAATCTTACAAGCTGAACATGTCAGTACTAGCTATGCCCTGCCCAAAAAGCATACATCCTTTTCTCATCTTCATGATACTCTTAACAAGGAAAGCACCACCTCAAGTTGGAAAACATATACCACTCCATCTACTAGTCCTCCTTCACCATCTCCTAGAACACATGGCCCAAAGCATACTAATCCTACCATGGACAACTCCAAATCCATTCGTCCATTACCTCACTCCTCTACCTATGTACCTACAATGATGTGATCCAAGGGCTACAAGTAGAGAATCAACCATGTCCCCAAACTTTGGTCCTTGACCTTACAAAAGATGCTTCCAATAACATGTCAAATCGTACAACCCCTTCATGTGATCCTCAACCCCTTGAGCTTATCGAAGAGCCTCCTACCATGAACTGAAGTCAAGGTCCATCGTACCTTCATGTTGTTGACCAAGAGCCTATCCAAAAGTCTTCTACCTCAACTTCAATTCAAGCACATCAAGAGTTGTGTCAAGAGCACACTTTAGAACATGTGGAAACATCAACCCCTTGTCTAAATCAAGATCAAAGCACTCCCATCTGACTCTTACATAACCTTTATCTTTTTGATGATCCTATACCTATACATGAGCAAGAAATTCAATTTCAAACCATTCATAACCTATATCTCTTTTATGATCAAGATACTACCTTTGATTAACAAGCTATCCATGAGCAACTTGATCTTATACATGAATAAGAGATCAAATTCCAACCTCTCCATGATCAAGATATTATCATTGATGAAGAACATATACAAGAGCACCTTAATTCCATCATGCTAAATCCTATCTATGATCAAGATCCCACCTATGATCAAGAGTCTATCTATGATCAAGCAGACCATGATGATCCTCTTAGCCCACTTTATGCATTCCATGGTCCTAGGCTTATAACCCCATCTAATCCCATCCAAGATCCAACAAATTCCTCTTCCTTTGATGAGACACTTGCCTCCCAAGCAAGCATAGAAGATCAAACCAATAATAATCCTCCGCCATCCATTATCGACCATGTTGCAAATCCCCCACCGTACATCCTTGGTCTTACCGCCTTCATTCATGAGTGTTCCTCCTTAGAACATCAGCCACCATTATCCTCTATCCCACCTTCTTCACCCAATAAGGAACTTGTGTCTAGTGTTCCACCTACGCATAATCCTACTATCCACCACATACTCCAACATATGAACTATCAAGGTAAAGGCTTAGGCCTTCACAAACAAGGTATTTGGAGCCTGTCCATGTCAATATTCCTCCTCCTTCATATGGCCTTGGATACACACCCCAAGGTGAACAATATCAAGATGTTGGTACTTCCTCCACTCCTCCAAAGTCCACAACTTTCCATCACAAACCCTATCATATCCCCAAAACATATGTCGCCATTCCACCTCCATTATCCTATAATTGTCAAAAGCATGTGACCATACACCTTCCACCATCCAATCTACCTCCACTACTTCCAACTCCTAATATCCCTCCATACATTTTACCACCACTTCTTCCAACACCTTATTCACCCATCTATGAATCTTCTGACAATCCCAATCATGGCCAACAAATGCATGTGTTGTCTAAACAAAGAACTTCCTCAAACTTCACTTCCACCATCTCAAGAGAATTCAACCATAAAAATATGGATATCTCTACCCCTAAAATCAAAAATCCTAAGAGTCCTCATGACCTAGGATGTAAAATCCAAGAATCAAAGAAACATCCTTCTCAAGAGCTATATACACCCACACACCTATATGCCAAGATGAAAAAGGTGTGGGTCTGCATCCAACAAATGATTACTCCAAAAGATGCACAAGAGTTGCATACACCCAAACCCATACCTTCATAGGTACTATCTAACAAAAAAATGGTTTGGGTGCCTAAGCCAAAAGCCCTCAAGTTACATGAGGCATCTACCTCTCAAGAATCTCAACCATCCACTTTCTCCCATTCCATCCAAAAGTCTCAAATTCTTCCATACCACATGACAAGCAAAAATCAGCAAAATACTCAGTCTATGTGGATCCCTACATGCCTAAGTCATTCATCACAAGCAAAAGTCTCCCTTGCTTCCTACACTACTTTCCCATCACTAGCTTCAATGTTTATCATTGTATGTGAAACCATTGGTCATGATTCCCTTCCATTCCAAAACATTTTCATATACCTCCATCTCCCCTTCCTTCCACTATTATCCTACATACCTTCCTCATCCTATTCCTATGGTCCATGCTTTTGCATAAGCCTTCCCTCCATATTCTGCATTATCCTCCACTATTACACCTTTCGTAATCCGATATCTACCTTCTCCATATCACTTTCATGCAATCCCCTACCAACATCTATGAGAACACTTGACATGGTCCATGCGATGACATCTTTCTAGTGGGACTACACCTTTCATGGAACTAGGCACTAGAGTCCCTCTCTTCCGTATTCCACCTTCTCCTATCCAAAAAAAAAGAAAGAAAAAATGAAAAAAGTAAAGAAAAATCCCTTCATCCAATGGTGAAAATCTAGCAAACAGGTGCCTTGGATAAGTACCATGATGAAAACTTGGCAAACAGGTGTCGTGTGTAAGTTGATCTTCTATGTCACCTACACTTGGGGGCACCTTGTCTCATTAGCCTATCACTCTTCTCCTATCTGTTTCCTTCCATACCATTTCCTATCCTATCCTACCTATACTATCCAGTCTATCCATCCTAATCTTCCTTTCCTCTATTTCTTTGGTCTTGATAAAGATTGGGGGCACAATGTTGACAAATGTTTTAGATGTCTCTTGACATACCTTATCCTTCCAAACCATGCAAATCCTTCAATAATCCTCTCATCCTCCTATCGTCAAAGCATTGCTATGAAAAGTCCTAAGTATTTACCTATAGTGGGGCACATTATTCCTATGCGACATAGTCCTTGGAGATCACATCCTTGATTCCTTCTACCTATTCTTTATCACCCATACATCTACCTATCTATGGTGTTTCCTTGTCATTAGTATCATCCGATCCATATCTGTCCCATATCTGTTCTATATGTGATCCATGTCTGTTCCATGTTTCATATCTGATCCATGTATATTCCATATTGTGTCTTGTCTGATCCATATCTATTCCATGTCGTTTCTTGTCTGATCCATATTTGTTCCATGTCTAATCAATATCTATTCCATTTCGTGTCTTTTCTAATCCATATATATTCCATGTCTGATCCATAGCTGTTCCATATCTGATCCATATCTATTCCATGTCTGATCCATATCTGTTCCATATCGTGTCTCATCTGACCCATATCTTAGGTCCATCAAAGTCAACCATGAACTACATTGCCTCTGCGTTATCATGTAGTCAAGGCCATTTTCAATGCACCCCTGAGGCCTTCTTGTTCATCCCATAACTTGTCATCTATCCTCTAGTCCATCCATGGTCCAAGTCCATGAACTACATTGCCTCTGCGTTGTCACGTAGGCAAGGCCATTTCTCAAATGCGCCCCTGAGGCTTCACTCTCCCATCCATCCCATGTCTAGTCTTTCTATCTATTTGAGTCCACACAACTTTCTACCACCTAGGTCTTAGGTCCGTTAGGGTTTACCCTGAACTACATTGCCTCTGCGTCGTCACGTAGGCAAGGCCATTTAGCAATGAGATCCCAAGGCACCAGGTTAGTCCCTTAGGGTCCATCTCACCAAGAAGGATTGTGGAAGTCTTCTCACTAGGCAAGCAAGTGTAAGCAAAGCCCGCTTTCAAGTAGAAATCCTAACACAGGACATTAACCTATCCAAAGCAAGGAAAATAAACTCCTAAGGCCTTCTAAATGATTTTACCCAAATTATGGCAAGAAACAAACACATCTAAATGCAAAAATGTTTTGTGGATTGGAAATAGAGTCTTGATTTTTGCTATTATGCCTTTCTATGCTACTCAAGGATGCCAAAAGCTAGAGATGCTATGATGGGGGCATGATTATTTTCTTTGTTTGTTGTTTGTGGATTAAAATTTAGTAATGTGAAGCCTTGTCTAATGACATGATCGACAAAAGATCATCGAGGACATCCAAGGTATAACATGAAAGGGGGCAATCCTTGTTTGTTGATATGCAAGAAATACTCAGGTCATCTCAGTTCAATTATACCTAGATGCTTGTATTAACTTACAACATTCGAAAAAAGTACCAAAACAAAATGCCCAATGATGAAATAAGCACTTCAAAATACTTGCACTATCAAGATGTCAAAATCAAAGCATCCATTATATATCCATTATACATCCATACATCCATATCCCATGCAATAAAAGATCCAACAATGCAGAGTATCAATATAAATAAAAGCTTGTGAGTTCTTCTATCGAGTCTTTCTTCCATTAAACAACTTTCTATCTATCATCATATCTTTCATCCTTGTCCAGTCAATCTAAGCAATGATCCACATTAAGGTCCATCCTTAATCCATACCAATCAAGTCAAGTCAATCTTGTCAAATGATACAATCACAATCAGTGGTCTTGATCCTTGTTTGGTTGTAAACTAACTCAATCAATTATAATCTATCAATTGTCTTATATAAAATGTAACATTGTTGAAATTAGACCAACACACATGTCTTACATGACATGTTTCATTTCCTAAAACTAGACACTATCCTTCATGTTGCTCTAGGGATCTATCATTCCCCACCATGACAACACTATTGTATATTGTTATCAGTATATTATTGGTTTACCGCTTGATAGGGGCAATACCTTGTTTGTTCTTATATCATTTGTGCATACTTGCTTGCTTGCTTGTGTGTGTGGTATCATTCTATCTTGCATCACATATCATTTGACTCTTTCTTTAGTAAATTTCTTCATCCCTAACTTGTTTTTTTCACCTTCTTCATCATGAGATTGTCCATCTCACGTCCTTCTGCCCTTCTTCCCATCCAATCTCCTGAGGGGGCATCCTATCATTGTTAAACTTGTACTAGGGGCAAACTGGGGCATGTATCATTATCAGACTATTTATTCTTTGAAGCAACGTCATAAATTGCATTGCATCAAAGAGGGGCAAAATGTATACGCCTAAAAATGACACGATTCAGTCTAAATAAATATTCTTAATATTTATTTCATTCTAATTCTTCTATCAATAAATAAATAAACAAATTTATTTATTTGATTCATATTCCTCTAAATTAATTAAATATCAAAATATTTAATTACCTATTCTAAAGTCAAAATTAAATAAAATCCTTTATTTAATTAAATTCTTCCAAACAATTAAATAATTCTTAATTATTTAAGTCAAAATCATTCCTCCAAATTTGAATAAATCAAATCAAATTTATTTAAATTCTCTCAGTCTCCAAAAATAAAATATAATCAAATATTTTATTTATTCTTCCAAAATCATGCACAATAATTAAATAAATTTATTTATTTAATTTACTTTCTTATCTTCTAATTCTTCAAATATCTTCCAAATCTCCTAAAAATAAGTCTTCTTCTTCATGCACACAAAATTGAATAATTTATTATTTAATTTCTCTCAAATCATGCAAAAACAAATCTCAAGTTGAGTTAAATGATTCAATCAACCTTGTTTTTATCAATATCTCTTAAATTAGAAAAAAGCTTTCTAATTTATGAAAAGCATGTCTTATCTTTAGAAAAGAAAGTAGTTAACTCAAATAAAATAGCTTTTGTGTGACACTTGTCTTCTTCTTATTCGTTGCACGTTCCTCAACCGTTCTCAACTGTTGATCTTCTCATTCTTTCTATACCATTGATCTTCATTCTCTCAAGTCTATAAATTGAACCCTCTTCTTCCATTTCATTCATCCAAGCTTTAAGTATTGTTACTCTACAGGAATTACAGCATGCCTTTGGCACCAATTCCTTCATTACTTGTGATCACATTTGCTACTACGCACTACGCACTACTACCATCATTGTGAAGCTTGTCTTCATTGCGATATTATCACCGCCATTCTAAATTGACATTCTTGAATAAAGCAAAGAAATGCACTCTCTAAGGGCCCTATTTTATATACACAAGAACGATTTTGAGAGACAATCAATGGAAGTTTCAATATAAGGAAGGTTTGCTTTGTTGATTCATTGCTTATTTGATTAAATCTCTTTAGTTCACTATTTCATTGAAGTTTTAGGTATTTGATTTGATATTATTGCATATTCATTGTTGATCCATTTTCCCTTAACAGTTACAAGAAGAAAAACAAATGGATGAAACAAAATAGGACAATCCAGAGAGAGTAGCCCAATAGATAGGGCTAGATAATTTGTTTGATCAGGTTACAAGCCCTACAACAATAGACCTAACATATAGGGGTGATGTAAGCCCAAGTAAAGACAATAATCCACCTTTCAAGCTTAAAAGGACTAATGAGACGATGCATATTGGTAGGGATGATGTTCCACCCAATCAAAACCAAGACCAAAATAAGGCACCCACAGAACCAAAACTTTCAGAAGCACAACAATAGAGTGGGGGTGATTAGGGTAGAGGCCCAACATCAGAGAATAAATTAGTTGAGGAAGAAGCCAATATAGAAGAAGTTGATACATCTAAGGGTATAGAACAAGGTTTGTCACAGGGTGAAAGAATAGACAAAGAGATAGAGAATCTGGTTGGGGGTGATCAAGGTGATCTCTGAGGCCAAAGTACACAGACTCCTCAAGAGGCCAACTTGCCAC
The DNA here is from genome assembly GCA_027924645.1 of Cunninghamia lanceolata. NCBI lineage: Eukaryota > Viridiplantae > Streptophyta > Pinopsida > Cupressales > Cupressaceae > Cunninghamia > Cunninghamia lanceolata. The sequence goes on from BSBN01001332.1 coordinate 8,379,481, forward strand.
AAAATGAGCCTAAAGAGAAAGATCCAGAAATTCCAAAGGAAAGATCAGAGGGGGAGGCACAAGATCAGAGTGTCAATACTTCACAAGAGCCTCCTCCACAAAAGGAAGTCCCTCAGCAAGATCCCCCTCATGATAAGGTACATGAGGAAGAAATTAGGAAGGAGCCATCACTGCCAAGGGCAGAATGTAACACAAGAGAACATGACACCCAAAATATAGGGGGTTATCATGAGGAACCTAGGGGTGATGTACCTTACTGGTTGCAAAGAGAAGTGCACCGGCAACAGGTTGAAGAGGTACAAGATTTTGATGTATCCACATTATTTTCTAGGAGCATGATGAAACCCAGGAGAAAGGCCAGGCTGACGTCGACAATAAAGAGAGATCCTACAACTAGTAGGAGAAATGCACAAGTGGCTATGCCCATGGTTGAGAAAGAGAAGGACCAAATAAATCTTGATGAGTTTAAGATCACTAATGTTGATTTAGGTTTTACAAATGAAGATATTCGAAGGCCAAGAGGGAAAAGACATAATTGACTCTAACAGAAAGGGTGAAGAGAGAAAAAGAGAAGAATAAAAGGCATAAGGAGCACATTGCTCAATTACATTCTTTCATTAAAGGATTAATTAATCCTAATCATACATAGGCTAGTATAGCCACTCTGTTGACCATCATATCTCAAGAGGAGATCATAGTGTTAGACTTGATGAAGCATAAGGCACTGGTAATGGAAAAGTGGATGTGGTCAGCCATTGTTGTAGCAAAAAATGAAGTAAATGTTGCAAGTATGGGCCTAACTAGTGTTGTCATTGATGTCAACATACTTCTGTTACATTAATGATAAGGATTGGATGAGCTGTGTGTTGAGGATATTGAGAAAATTAGTCCTAGTCAGGAATAGAGAAGAACAATGAAGACAGTGAGGTAAAGATCCCAGTTAAGATGAAGATTAGAGGATGCACTTCAAAGGGGTTGTAGATCCAATAAAGATTTCAGAGGTCCACATGAATATCTGAAGAAGTTATGGCCACTTAAGTAAAACCAGTTCTAGCAAGTGTTCAGAGGTGATAGAGTGATACAGATAGGTCCGATGAGATCTGGAAGTGCAATATCCTATTCTGCAGATTTGGTAGAGTGTTTAGGAAGTTCATGTGAAGTGACAACTCAATTGGTTTGTGATCTGGAGGTTTGAAAGCATCTATTCCAATATGACAGTGATGAAAGACTGTGTTATTGAGGTTCCCGATGAAGGAGATAATGATTTCAATAGATAGTAGTAGTGCAGATGTTCTTGGTGATTTAGGAAAGCTTGTGGAGGTCTTTGGATTATGTCTAGTTCATGTTAGTGGTCCACATTAAAGATTAAGCTAGTAAATGAAGAATTACTTCTGGATGATGATGTTCTTCCTGAGTATGGCCGACTGGATGGGTTACACTCCCTGCGGATGATCTTGGAGATATTTTGTGAAGAATGGCGTGTTCCTTAAGAAGTATTAAAGTCTCAGATCTGTGTGGCCAACAGTGTGTTGATCCGCGTGAAGTTTTCTTAATAAGTCATGTTGTATTTATGTATTTGCTCTGTAATGTATGCCGACGTGGATGATAATTCCTAAGTCGATGCCTTGTATAAACAAAGAGTTGTTAAGTCATTTCAGTAGTATTGTGGAGATGAGAGTGCGGTAGAGAGGAGTAGAGTGAAAGGCAGAGTAGAGGAACTGAACTTAAATGGAACTAACTCAAGCATGGTGAAGATGCTATTCTCCAGTTCAAGTATGTGATACTTATTATTCTATAGACAGTGTGTCTCTTGTAGGCAGTGAGTGTCTTGTGAGCAGTGCGCTCAGGTAGTGAACCCTAATTGTGGTGTAGGAGCACCTAGAAAATCCTATTTTCTTTTGTAATAAGGTCTATTTGACCAATGTACTTTCATTTTAGTTTGTCTCTAGGTGCTTCAGGACCTAGAACATATTTTTGTAAGTCCAAAGTGACATAAAACACACTTTTGTCATATTGTAATCACATAGTGCCAAAATAGGGTAGTAGGACAGTTTGAAGCAGTTTTGGATCGGTTGGTCTCCCAACTATTTGCATCAGTTGGTTTTCCAACTGCTGGCAGGTTGAGTTGATAACAACTAGAGGAAGGAACTATCTAAGAAGGAGGAGGAGAAGTGTGAAGGGGATTTTGTGTATTGTTCTAAGGAGAAATAAAACTATTATGTTCTGTCAATTTGATTTCCATTCCCTGTAACTGTAATTTGTATAACTGTAGATTTCTATTCTTTTTGTGCTTTCAATTGCTACAGTATGTCAATATGAAGCATTCCACTGGTACGATTTCTGTTGAAATCAGAGGAATGACTTCATTGTACAAGTATTTGTTTTTGTTTCTTGTTTTGTTTTTATGTTCGACTGTGCAGAGGATCCAGAAAGAATGTTTTGCACAGTAGGGTGACCTAGCATCTCCATATATTAGGGTTTAGTTGAAGAGGAAGAAAGTAAACTGTGCATTGGCAAATCACTGGGACTCACAACAAGTCCACTAAAGTTGAGCTGTCTCACCAAGGGAGTTGGTCCATCAAGGCATCGGTTGAAGGATAGAAGACTTCACCGATAGAAGTAAGTCTTGCCGACGATGAAGAGTTGATCGACTCAGTGTGAGTCTTGTTGTATCTTGTTGAAGATAAATTTAGTTGAGCTATTAGTGTAAGGTAGAACAATGGTAAGACTAGAGTAAGTCATATCGATCCTTGTTGTCTGATGATTAGGATGAATCGGTGGCTCATTTGTTAAGTCTTATCATCTATGAGAAAAGTGGGACCCATTTTCCATTTTCTCTGTGCACTCCCTATCATATTGGTATCAGAGCAAGTTTTGAAGATCACTCAGGTGGTGTGGTCTTGGTGTATGCCAGACAATGAAAGTGAAGCAGAGGATGACATGATGCCTCCTAAAAGCATGTCACAAGATGCAATGAAGAAACTGATTAAAGTGATGTTTGAGTCCAAGCTCGAGGAGTTGAAAAGAACCAAGGGTAAGGATAGGGAAGATGAAAGTGATAGTGATGAAGGAGATACAAAAATTGATGAAACCAATAAGAGGATAGAGGAGATACCAGAAGACTAGAGGGCATTTGTAGATGCTTTGAAGTCAGTCAATAGGGACACCATAGATGGGTTACCTATGTATGGTGGAAGTATAGAAGCTGAAGAGGTGATTAACTAGATTGAGGCATTAAACAGTCATTTCAAATACAAAGAAGTCATTGATGATAAGAGGGTTAAGTTGGCAAAGGCAAGATTGAAGGGGTCTTCTCTTACATGGTGGAATTATGAGCAAGGAGAGAGAGTCAAGGAGGGGAAGAATATGATAACCTCCTGGGAAAGGATGAAGACCAAAATCAAGGCACAATTCTTACCTCTGGACTATAATGTGCAGATGTATAAGAAATTGCAGAACCTTAGACAGAGAGACCTTGATGTGAATGCATACACACAAGAGTTTCATAAACTCAGTCTTAGATCAAAGAGACAAGAAGAGTTAGAAAAAGTGGCAAGGTATCTGAATGGCTTAAGGATGAACATCCAAGATGAGATCAATAATATAGCACCCAAAACAGTGAACACGTGTTTCCAAATGGCCTTAAGGGATGGAGAGAAGATAAAGAGAAAGAGTGAGTAGAATAATAGAGGTAGAGGAGGAAGGAGTTTTAGAGGCAGAGGCAGTTTTGGAGGAAGAAGTCCTAACTAGAGGCCTAGTGGTGAGTCTAGCCAAGAAGAGCAAGTTGGAGACTCAAGTAGCAGAGGAGGCTACTAAGGAAGAAGGCCTAATGGAAGGGGTGGGACAAATGGATCAGGTAGAGGATACAAGTTCTCCAATATGAGATGTTATAATTGCAATCAGATAGGGCACCCGACATACAAGTGTTCAGAGAAGGCCTTGACTTCTCATGGTGGTGAGAAGAGAACCACTTTGATTTAAGAAGATGCAAGGAGTGTGACATCTCTTGAAGTGAATCTAACATCAGAGATGGGAGAAAATCTGATGATCAAGAGGATGCTACTCAAGGAACCAATGTAGACTGAACCGTCTCAAAGAAGGGCTTTGTTTAGAATCAACTGCAAGATCCAAGGTAAGGTTTGTAAAGTTATTATTGACTCTGGTTCTACTAATATTATTATATCTTTGGAAGAAATGAATAAGTTGAATCTATAAAAGATACCCCATAGTAGCCCATATAAAGTCAGTTGGTTGAATAAGGGGCAGCACATACTCATCAATGAACAAGCATGGGTAGAATTCAATATTGGGGGGTATAGAGATAAAATCTTGTGTGACATCCTTCCAATGGATGCTTGCCATCTTTTGTTAGGCAGACCATGGCAATTTGACAGAAAGGCTCATCATGATGGAGAAAAGAATGCTTACTCATTCCAAAAGGATGGTGTCACTTATAGGATATAGTCATTGGTAGAAGAGGATCCACAACATGTAGGGTCTAGTGTAATGATGGTAGGAGAAAAATAATTCATGGAAACATTAAAGGAAGGTGGTGGAGTAAGTTTTGCTTTGATTGTGAAGCCTAAGGGAGAAAGAGAGGAAAGTGTGAGGGAAGTAGGACCTGAGGAGGTCAGAGATCTGCTTGAAAGTTACAAGGGAGTGATTACAATAGACATACATGATTCCCTGCCACCTGTTAGAGATATTAGCCACTAGATAGACCTCATACCAAGAGCAGTACTTCCTAATAAGGAAGCATATAAAATGACCCCTCAGCAGAATGAAGAGATAGCAAATCAGATTCAAGAACTCCTAAACAAAGGACTGATAAGGAAGAGCCTTAGCCCATGTGCAGTACCTACTATTTTAGCCCCAAAGAAGGATGGGAAATGGAGGCTTTGTACCGATTCTAGGGCCATAAATAGGATAACCATCAGGTATAGGTTTCCTATTACTAGAATAGAAGATCTAATGGATTGTTTGCGAGAGGCTGCTTATTTCTCCAAGATAGACTTAAAGAGTGGGTATCACCAAATACAAATAAGAGAGGGGGATGAGTGGAAGACAACATTTAAAACCAATCAAGGGTTGTATGAGTGGCTTGTGATGCCTTTTGGTCTTTCAAATTCCCCTAGCACCATTATGAGACTAAGGAATGAGGTGTTGCAGGAATTCATAGGGAAATTTGTGGTAGTCTACCTTGATGATATCTTGGTGTTTATTAAGAGCAAGGAAGAACACATGAAACATTTGAAGATAGTCTTGAAGAGGCTACAAGATTAGAAGTTAATGATAAACTTGGAAAAGTGTGACTTCATGAAACAAGAATTGATTTACCTGGGCTTTGTCATCTCTAAGGGTGATTTGAAAATGGATTCTTCCAAGGTAGAAGCTATTTTGAATTGGCCTACACCTAGGACAGTAGGAGAGGTCAGAAGTTTTTATGGTTTGGCCACATTTTATAGAAAATTCATTAGGAACTACAATGATATTTGTGTACCTATGTTAGAGACCATTAAGGGTGGAGGTAAGGTGAAGTTTGTGTGGACAAAAGAGGTAGATTAGAGTTTTGAAAGTCTGAAGTAGAAAGTTGTCGAGTATCCTGTCTTAGTACTTCCTAATTTCAATAAGGTCTTCACCATTGAATGTGATGCAAGTGGGCTAGCCATAGGGGTAGTGTTGAGCCAAGAAGGCAGGCCAGTAGCCTTTTTCAATGAAAAATTGAATGAAGCTAAGAGGAAGTACTCCTCTTATGATTTAGAGTTGTATGCCATGGTACAAGCTTTGAAAAAATGGAGGCACTACTTGCTTCCTAAAGAATTTATTGTATACACTAACAATCATGCTCTTAGTTTTTTGAATGGACAGGAAAAGCTCAGTTATAGACACATGAAGTGGGTGAAAAGTCTTCAAGCATACACCTTCATCATCAAACATAAGAAGGGGACAACCAATAAGGTTGCTGATGCTTTAAGTAGAAGGGTGTTGACAGTGCAAGAAGTACAACTACAAAGCATGGGTGTTCAGGCACTCAAAGGATTGTATGAAGAGGACCAAGACTTCAAGGAGATTTACAAGGTATGCAGTGAGTTTGCTAATGCTTTCCATAGTGAATTTTTAGATTATACGCTGCAGGATGGACTTTTGTTTAAAGGGAGTCAAATATGTATCCCTAAGTGTTCAATGAGGGATAATATAGTGAAGGAGAAACATAGTGGTGGTTTAGGAGGACATTTTGGCTCAATAAGACCTTAGATCTAGTAAGAAGATTTTACTTTTGGCCAAGGATGCAATCTGATATTAGAAGGACTGTTGAGAGTTTTATGATTTGCCAGAGAGCAAAGGAGGTCTCAACCAATGCAGGACTATACCGACCTCTGCCTATACCAAATAGACCTTGGGAAAGTTTGAGTATGGATTTTGTGATGGGGTTACCAAAGACAAGGATAGGTTATGACAGTGTGTTTGTTGTGGTAGACAGGTTCAGCAAGATGGCTTACTTCATTCCTTGTAAAACCACCAATGATGCTAGTTACATTGCAGGCTTGTTCTTTAAAGAAATTGTCAAGATTCATGGATGGACTTTGAGTATTGTATCTGACAGAGACATCAAATTTATGGGACTTCTTTGGAGAACCTTGTTGAAAAGATTGGGTACAAATTTGTCCTTTAGCTTAGCCTATCATCCTCAGACTGATGACCAAACTGAGGTTGTGAATAGGTCATTAGGCAATCTGCTGAGATGTTTGACAAAGGAACATGGAGGTAGTTGGGATGTGGTACTCCCACGAGCAGAATATGCCTATAATGATTCTACACACATAAGTACAAGTCTAAGTCCTTTTGAAGTTGTCTATGGTAGTCATCCTAGAGGATTTTTTGAATTGAGAGATGTTCAAGGGTTGGAAAAAAGGTGTGGACATGCTAATACATTTGCAGAGGCTATGAAAGAGATCCATCAATAAGTTAGAGATACTCTACACAAGAATAGTCAGAAGATCAAGGCTAGATTGGATCAAAGGAGAAGGGATGTGTAGTACCAAATAGGGGATATGGTCATGGTTCATCTCAACAAGAACAAACTACCCAAGGGAAGCCACATCAAGTTGATGATGAGAAAAATTGGACCTTGTAGTAAGATTTTAGAGAAATATGGTCCTAATGCATACAAAATTGAACTCCCTGATGATATTGCTATTTCCCCTATATTCAATGTTGCTGATCTAACATTACATAGGAGTCCTGATATAGGATAAGGTACAGTAGATTCTGTCCAAGACAATACAGAGTGGGTGCAACATTTACCACCTAAGGAACCACCTAAGATGTAGTGCATCTTAGATAGCAGGACAGCCAAGAAGACAAGAAATCAGACCTATTTTGAGCACTTAGTCAAATCATAAGGACTTCCAGACTCAGAAGCCACATGGATGCTAGAAGAAGACATCAAAAGGAAGGGTGATGATTTGTAGCAGTTAGTCTCTAAGAGGACTTGAGATAACTTTCACCCAGGGAGTATGGTGCAGGAGCACCTAGAAAATCCTATTTTCTTTTGTAATAAGGTCTATTTGACTAATGCATTTTCATTTCAGTTGGTCTCTAGGTCCTTCAGGATCTAGAACCCATTTTTGTAAGTCCAAAGTGACATAAAACACACTTTTGTCATATTGTAATCACATAGTGCCAAAACAGGGCAGTAGGATAGTTTGAAGCAGTTTTGGATTGGTTGGTCTCCCAACTGTTTGCATCGGTTAGTTTTCCAACTATTGGTAGGTTGAGTTGATAACAACCAAAGGAAGGAACTATCTCAAAAGGAGGAGAAGTGTGAAGGGGATTTTGTGTATTGTTCAAAGGAGAAATAAAACTATTATGTTCTGTCAATTTGATGTCCATTCCCTATAACTACAATTTGTATAACTGTAGATTTCTATTCTTTCTGTGCTTTCCATTGTTGCAGTATGTCGATATGAAGCATTCCACTGGTACAATTTCTATCAAAATTAGTGGAATGACTTTGTTGTACAAGTATTTGTTTTTGTTTCTTGTTTTATTTTTGTGTTCGACGGTGCAGAGGATCTAGATAGAATGTTTTTCACAGTAGGGTGACCTAGCATCTCCATGTGCTAGGGTTTGGTTGAAGAGGAAGAGAGTAAACTATGCATTGGTGAATCACTGGGACTCACAACAAGTCCACCAAAGTCAAGAAGTCTCACCAAGGGAGTTGGTCCATCGGGGCATTGGTTGAAGGATAGAAGACTTCACCGATAGAAGTAAGTCTCACCAATGATGAAGAGTTGATCGACTCAGTGTGAGTCCTGTTGTATCTCAACAAAGATAAATTCAGTTGAGCTATCGGTGTAAGGTAGAACATTGGTAAGACTAGAGAAATTCATACCAATCCTTGTTATCTAATGATAAGGATGAATCAGTGGCTCATTTGTTAAGTCTTGCCATCTGTGAGAAAAGTGGGACCTATTTTACATTTTCTCTGTGCACTCCCCATCAAATTGGCATGTGCCATTTTGTTCTTTCTATTCTTCTAACAGAGAATACAATCTTGGGTTAATCACCCCATGGTTTTTCCCTTAACTAGGTTTTCTACATCAAAATATTGGTGTCTTGTGTGTTAATGTGTTTCTACTCTTGATTTAATGCATTATGTTTCCATGATTGATTTATTATTATGCTGCTAAATTACAAAGTGGATTTAAGTGTTTAACTAGAAGAAAGTTTTGAACAACTAATTCACCCCCCCTCTTAGTTGTCTGCCCTAAATCTAACAATTGGTATCAGAGCCAAGTTCCCCTAAAAGAGCTTAACCACTTGAGGGGATCCAGGATGTCATCCTACAAGAAGGATAGTCTGAAGTTTGATAGAACCAATTTTACTCTTTGGAAAAGTCGCATGCAATGTCACTTGCAATGTATGGGAATGTAGTATTGGACCATGGCTTCAAAGAAGTATACTCCTCCACAGAATGGTCTGAAAACTGTAGATGAAATCACAAATTCTTAAAACAATCTACGGAGTAAAGAAACTCTTTTAAGTGCCTTGTCTAATTCAGAGATGACAAATGTTGTTGACCTACAAACTGTTTTTGAGATTTTTAAAAAATTGGAACTTCTGCATGAAGGAGACAAGTATGTTAAATGTGCCAAACTACAAAATTTGAAAGGAAAATTCAAAAATTTGAAGATGAGAGAAGATGAAAATATCACTACTTTTATGCCAAGAGTAAATGAGCTTGTTTGTGGCATTAGATGTGCTGGTGGAGTCTTGGATGAAGATGAGATTGTTGGCAAAGTTCTTAGATCCCTTCCTGATTCTTACAAGTACAAGGTTACTACTATTGAAGAATTCAGATCTATTTCAAGTATCACAAGAGATCAATTGGTTGGTAAATTGGCTGCATTTGAATTGACTGAGTTTGGAGATGCCCCCCAAGACTGAATTTGCATTCAAAGCTAGTGCTTCTGTTAAAGGAAAACAAAAGTCTGATCTAGGAGAAAACTCTTCAAGGAAATTATCATGGTATGAAAAAGCTAGAAAAGACCTGGAAGAAGATGAAGTAGAAGCTACTCAACTTGAAGCCCTTATTACAAAAAGGCTGCCAAGAGGATCTGGTAAGTATGAAGGAAAATTGTCTTTTAAATGTTTTAACTACAATAAAATTGGTCAGTTTGCCTCAAGGTGTCCGGAAAGATTTTCAAGGCCAAATCCTAACAGATCAAGGTTCCAGAAGAATTGTTACTATGTTCATGAAGATGATGATAATAAAGGAGTAACAAATGATGAATTAGAGACAGGAAACAAATCCAGAAGTGACTAGATGTTTATTGCCATCAAGGAAGAATATCCAATACCCTCTAAATCTATCAATCATAAAATTGTAGAAAGAGCTCTGGCTGCCCAAGTTGAAGAAAAGGATGATTGGGTCATTGATAGTGGATGCTCTTACCATATGACAGGTGACAAAAATAAGTTCATAGATTTGGAAAGGTATGAAGGAAGAGTGGTAAAGTTTGGTGATAATTCTGCTGGCAGAATTAGAGGAAGAGGAACCATTTCTTTTGATGGAAAGAACAAAACCAGTAATGTATTATATGTTGAAGGTCTAAAGCACAATCTTCTCGATGTTAGATAGTTGGTGGACAAAGGCTATGATCTCTGATTCAAGAATGGAAAATGCAAGATCTTTGAAAGTTCCAGAACAAAGATTGCATCTGATACTCAAACTAAAGGTAATATCTTCCACTTGGTTGGTATTGATAAAAGTTTCTTATTTGTTCAAATTAATCAGAGTTGGTTGTGGCATAGGAGAATGTGTCATGTGAATTTTGATAATATCATCAAGATAAGCAACACTCAGGCTCTAAGAGATCTCCCAAGACTTGTAAAACCTATAAATAGTCTATACAAATAATTTTAGTTGGGTAAACAAAGTAGAGTCTCATTCAAAAGCAAGGAACAATCTTCTACCGGATTATTTGATTTAGTTCATACTGATCAGAATTGTGCAAGGTGATAGATACTTCATGCTATTAATTGATGACTACTCCCAGATGATGTGGGTTACTTTTCTTAAAGAGAAATTAGAAGCTCTTGAGAAATTCAAAATATTCAAGGCTATGGTAGAGAATGAAACTGGATTAAAATTAAAATGTCTGAGGGCTAATAGAGGTGGAGAATTCACATCCTGTGAGTTCATAGAATTCTGTGAGAAACATGGAATAAAAAGACAAAACTTTGTCTACTCCTAGGACTCCACAGCAGAATGGAGTAGTGGAGAGAAAGAACCAAACCATCTAGGAAGCATCTAGAACCATGATGATGGAAGCAAATGTTCCTCAGATCTATTGGAGAGAAGCTATAAGAACTGTAGTCTATACTATCAATCAAGTACAAATCAGAAGCAATACCGGAAGACTCCTTATGAACTTTGGTTTGACATCACTCCCACTATGAGGTATTTCAGAGCCTTTGGTAGCAAATGTTACATTAAAAGAGATGAAGATCTAGGAAAATTTGATGCTAGAAGTGATGAAGGAATATTCTTGGGTTATTATACTTAAAGAAAAGTATACTGGTGTTATAACAAGAGATTAAGGAAGATTGTGGAAAGTACAAATGTGAAATTTGATGAAGGTATTGAAAAACCCTCAAGGTTTTATGAATATAATGAAGATGATCAGAATGATGTTTTTGTTCAAGAAGTTCAAGCCCCTTCTGAAATTCAAATTCAAACTGATTTGGTAAATCAGGAAGAAGAAATAAGTTTGAATGAACCTATTCAACAATCAGAAGTACAAGAAACTCCCAAAGTTCCTAGGAATGTAAGACTGAATCAATCTAAAGATCAGATCATAGGTGATAAAAGCAAAGGTATATACAAACAAGAAGGATTCCTCAAGATTTAGAAGAGTATTGTTTGATTTCAAAGATTGAACCTAAGACAGTGAGTGAAGCTTGCAATGATGAAAACTAGACTAAAGTAATGGAGGAAGAGTTGATGCAAATTGAGAAAAATTGCACTTGGGATCTTGTTCTGAGATCTAAAAACAAGAATGTGATTGGAACCAAATGGGTCTTTCGGAACAAACTGAATGAAGATGGTGAAGTAGTCAGAAACAAAGCCAGATTGGTTTGCAAAGGTTACTCCCAAGTAGAAGGATTTGATTTTGAAGAAATTTTGCTCCGGTGGCAAGAATTGAAGTAGTCAGATTATTTCTTGCTTTTGTTGCCTTCAAGGATTTCAAAGTATATCAGATGGATGTCAAATCTACCTTCCTGAATGGTGACTTGGAAGAAGTATACATTGAGCAACCGGATGGATTTCAATTGTCTGATCATGGTGATATGGTCTGCAAGTTGAAGAAAGCACTGTATGGAGTGAAGTAAGCCCCAAGAGCCTAGTATGAAAGATTGGATAAGCATATTTTGAAGATTGGTTTCAACAAAGGTACTACTGATAGTAATTTGTATTTCAAAATTGACCATGAAAATATCTTGATAGTTGAAGTATTTGTTGATGATATTATTTTTGGAGGAAGAGATAGTATGTGCAAAATCTTTGCAAATCAAATGAAAAGTAAATTTGAGATGTCCATGTTTGGGGAAATGAATTTCTTCTTGGGTATGCAAATCACTCAAACAAAGAAAGGAATCTTCATTTCTCAGACCAACTATGTGAAAGAATTGTTGAAGAAATTTGGAATGGAAGACTCAAAACCAATGAATACTCCCATGGCAACCGGATGTAAATTGAGCAAAGATGATGACTCTCCGAAGACTTATTAGAAAAAGTACAGGTTAATGATTGGAGGACTGTTATATCTCACTCAAACTAGACCTGACATTATGAATGTTGTTGATCTTGTTTCCAGATTCCAAGTTGATCCTAGAGAATCTCATGTCATGGAAATCAAGAGGATTTTTAGATATCTAAAAGGGATAGTTGAGTATGGATTGTGGTATCCCAGAGATCATGATTTTTCTCTTCATGCATATACAGATGCAAATTGGGCAGGAGATGTGGATGACCGGAAAAGTACCAGTGGTGGAGCATTCTTTTTAGGGAAGAGATTGGTTTCTTAGTTGAGCAAGAAATAAGAGGTAATATCTCTGTCCACTATAGAAGTACAATATATTACAATAGCAGGTAGTTGCACTCAAGTTTTGTGGATGAAACAAATGCTAAGAGATATCAGAGTAGAATATGAAGAACCTATCACAATCTTCTGTGATAATCCAAGTGCAATAAACATATCTAAGAATTCGGTGTTGCATTCAAAGACTAAACATATATCCATCAAGTTTCACTTTTTGAGAGAGAAAGTAAACAAGAATAAAGTCAGATTAGAGTTTGTGCCTTCCAAGGATTAGATTGTAGATATTTTTACTAAACCTCTACCTAAGGACTATTTTGAGTATCTCAGGGAGAAGTTAGGGGTTATTACCCCTTTGGTTTTGCATTAAGGTGCACTGATGTGCATCAGTCTGGTGGATCTCACAGTCATCTTTTGTGGTCTAGATTGATGATGGGAAGCTACTACTCAGGGGGAGTAGCTAGCATGATTCTAAAGTAATGCAAGTATGTGCCCTTTTCCATTGATGTCAAAGGGGGAGAGAAGAAATGTGAAAAACAAATGGTTGCTAATCAAAGGGGGAGCAAGAAAGGAAGAGAAGACATGTGAATGGTTGTTGCTAAGGGGAATTGTGACAGTAAGGAGAAGCTCTTGTTTTGATGGTCAAAACAGTTTTTCACAACATATGTTGCCATCAATGACAAAGGGGGAGATTGTTGCGAGTTTGGGCCTAACTAGTGTTGTCATTGATGTCAACATACTTTTGTTGCATTAATGATATGGATTGGATGAGCTTTGTGCTGAGGATATTGAGAAAATTAGTCCTAGTCAAGAACAGAGAAGAATAGTGAAGACAGTGAGGTAAAGATCCTAGTTAAGATGAAGATCAGAGGATGCACTTTAAATGGGTTATAGATATGTGTCTTGAAATGATCCAGTAAAGATTTCAGAGGTCCACATGAATATCTAAAGAAGTTATGGCCACTTAAGTAAAACTAGTTCTAGCAGGTGTTCAGAGGTGATAGAGTGATACAGATAGGTCTGGTGAAATTCAGAAGTACAATATCCTGTTCTACAGATTTGGTGGAGTGTTTAGGAAGGTCATGTGAAGTGACAACTAAATTGGTTCATGATATGGAGGTCCAAAAGCATCTATTCCAATATGACCGTGATGATAGACTGTGTTCTTGAGGTTCTGGATGAAGGAGAGAATGATTTCAGTAGATAGTAGTAGTGTGGATATTCTTCGTAATTCAGGCAAGCTTGTGGAGGTCTTTGGATTATGTCTAGTTTGTGTTGGTGGTCCGCATTAAAGATTGAGCTAGTAAATGAAGAATTACTTCCGGATGATGATGTTCTTCCTGAGTATGGCCGACTGGATGGGTTACACTCCCTGTGGATGATCTTGGAGATGTTCTGTGAAGAATGGCATGTTCCTAAAGAAGTATTGAAGTCTCAGATCTATGTGGCTGATAGTGTGTTGATCCGCGTGAAGTTTTTCTTAATAAGTCATGTTGTATTTATGTATTTTCTCTGTAATGTGGATGATAATTCCTAAGTTGATGTCTTGTATAAATAAAGAGTTGTTAAGTCATTTCAATAGTATCATGGAGATGAGAGTGTGGTAAGAGGAGTAGAGTGAAAGGTAGAGTAGAGGAATTGAGCTTAAATGAAACTGACTCAAGCATGGTGAAGATGCTATTCTCCAGTTCAAGTATGTGATACTTATTATTCTGTAGATAGTGTGTCTCTTGTAGGCAGTGAGCCTCTTGTGAGTAGTGTGCTCAGGCAGTGAGCCCTAATTGGCATGTGCCATTTTGTTCTTTCATTCTTCTAATAGAGAATACAATCTTGGGTTAATCACCCTATGGTTCTTCCCTTAACCAAGTTTTCCACGTCAAAATCTTGGTGTCTTGTGTGTTATTGTGTTTCTACTCTTGATTTAATGCATTATGTTTCCATGATTGATTTATTATTATGCTACTGAATTACAAAGTGGATTTAAGTGTTTAACTGGAAGAAAGTTTTGAACAACTGAGTCACCTCCCCCTCTCAGTTATCTGCCCTAAATCTAACAGTAAAAACTTCTTTGGAAAGGTGGAATTCTTTGAGTGCATTAAAGAGAAAAGTGGACAAGCTGTAAAATGAAGTAGGCAGAAGGTCATTTAAACTAGAGGACCTAGATGCTCTAAGTGAGATGAAGATGATTGGTGCACAAATTTTGATAAGAAATAGTATATTGGATAATAATACTGCCCTCCTACTAGGAATATGGTATGAAGATATTAGATTTGAATGTGATGTATTGAAGAGGTGCAAACTCAAGGATATTAGTGTCAAGCTACATAGCCTAATGGCGCATGAGGCAGAGATCCTAGAGGCTTTAGAAGGGAAAGTAGAGGGGAAAATTAAGAATCAAGATGTAGATATTTTTATCAAGGCCTTTCATGACAATTTCAAACAAGTGACAAAGGACCCCCTGAACCACTTGACCGAAGAAGTAATGAATAAATTCATGAGAATAACAATCAGGGTGGAGACTTATAATGAGACATTAAATAGAAGGAGAAGCAAGATGGAAGCCCTCAAGGAAAAATTCCACTCATAGGCATGCAATAGTAAAAGCTAAAGTCCAAGATGGAGGTGAAGTTGACAGGATAGTCCAAGCGTATGAGTCTATCAGGGCAGCAATAAAGGTCCATATAAAGGATGATCTACATCAAAGTGATAGTGAAAATGAAGAAGAAGAAACTAAAGAGAATGATGAAGACGAAGAGAGTGAAGAAGAAGAAGGAGATAAAGAGTAAGTATAAGTGCATCATCAGGCAAACATATGCATAGGCTACTTATAGGCAATAATTCTGCCATATAGTTGCCAACTGGCAACTTGTACCATGGAGGAAGAAGTTGACTAAGTCAATAAGGAATTGTCAGTCGTTGATCTGAATTGATAAATCTTGACCATTGGTTATGTGTAACCACTTTCTCTCCTTGTTCTATAAAAGGAGATGGAGAGAACTCTTTTGATTATTAGAAAATTAATTGAAATTTGATTGCTAAAGAATTCAGGACTAATTTCAAGGTTATTGTGAATGTACATGTTTTGCATACTTAGTGAAAGAGAAGCTGTTTTGATTATAAATCATTGTAAATCCTGAGTAATCTGTGAGTGGAATCTAGATATATCCATTGATTAGCTACGTCCCTTGGAGTGCTTTTTAGTTTGCATATGTTATTTTCATTCTTTGTTCCTTTGAAGTTAGCATCAACAATACCTAGCTGTGGAACAACCTGGTGAATTATGGTTTGATTTCTTCTCTTCATGACTGTATCTTGAATGTATGTGACTCAATAGCTAAAGGTTCACCAAATTTAGAAGTATTTCTTCAAATTTCTTTGAATTTAATTAGAAATCACCTCCATAATTGCAAATAACATACAATCTAAAGCAAATGAACATGAAATATGCCTATATCTCATAAGTAATCGAAAAATACAAAGCATATTTTGAGTGAAAGCATGTTAAATTGGTAAATATCATGCAAATATAGATTAATATCTATGATAAATATATGAATATATGTTTGTAGACACATTATTTGATAAATATACAGTGTAGAAGTATGTGTAAGTTCATGATGAGCAATGTTTAGAAGAATTGATCAAACTTACAAATATCATAGTGATCTGTGGAATAGAGCAGAAATAACCTCATTTGTGAAGTGAATTTACATAATACAGTTGTATTACTGATCATCTAGACAAGCATAAGACCCCTTGAAATAGAAAATAGCATGTCACACAACTTCTGAGTAACGTCAAATGATCATGACCTTATCAACAGAGCCTTGGGGTCATCAATTTATCTTAAATTGATCGTACTTTACAAGATAATAAAGGTTTGTTGTGCAAATTTTTATGCATGTTGTTATGACTAATAATCATCATCAACATGTAGAAGGAAAAATAAGCCCCTGCAGGCTTAAACCCTAGTCACATGGGCAACCTGACACTAAAGGTAGGGGTTGGATGTGGGGCACTGATCTTAGATGTGACCATTGGTTTGATGCTTGCAAGTATGGAAGGAGATATTATAGTTTTTTTTAAATTAAGAAAAGGCAAATTAAAAAAAAAAAATTGGGGCCGTGGCCTCCACTTAGGTTGGTGGGGCCTAAGCCCAAGGCTCCGGTCTGCGGCCTTGATAGGCCTGTATGACCTGTGTGGCTTGGCAGGCCGTTCTTGTAGTAGCGGCAGGGGGAAGGTGGGTAAATGGTACCTGCGGGTACCTTAGTACCTACCTAAAATATTTTTTTAATATTGCTCCCTTTTCAATTAAAAAATACCTTTAGAATTTTTTTCAAACAAAATAACAACAATAAAAATAATAATTTCATAGAAATGTATTATATATTTTTTGAAATTGTACCATCGTAGGTGTTCATATAGGTGTTATACGACCCTGTAAAACAAATTTTTTTGCCTTTTTTGGTCCTACATCTAAAATTGACAAAAATATAGTCAATTTATAGGTTTTGATGCCTTCTGATTGCAACCGTGAGGTTAGATTCAGTCCAAGATACACCTCAAAAAATCTTGAAAAAATCTCTCAAAATTAGGGGAAGGAAATCAAAATCTGAGCTTTGATACCATGTAAGAGTCGATGATAGACTCAAGAAGGCCGATGAACACTTGCAATCACAACAACCTTCCACAATAAGAGACAAAACAACAATGCCAAGAAATGATGTAGAGCTTGACTTCACACAATTGGATTACATTACATTACACATGGCTTGGCTTGGCTTCTACTGAAATATACAATGTGATACCTCCCTTATATAGGCAAGGTGGAGTGATAGGACTTGGCCACAAAATTAAATGTAGGCCAACATAGATACAAATATTAAATGAAAAGTAGAGGATAAGATGTCCTTTAGATGACACAAATAATAAATGTCCTAGACACCACTAATAAATGCATGTAAGGCAAACTTGTAAGATGACAAGTGTCTTAATGCTATGACATGAGACAACTAGTACAAACTATTAAATGCACATTATTAAATGCTCCAAAAGACAACTAAGTAAACTTAAGAAGACTAATGTAAAGAGGACCGTGAAATAACTAACTACGTAAAGTCTCTTTTTACACTAATAAAGCAAACAAGGATTGGTTGTAATGCATAAGGCTCATCAATGAGAAAAATAGTCTACTCACAAGGCATTGGAACCTAAGAAATCCAAATAGGAGATGTAGGAATAGTGACCCTGTGGGTCACATAATTATCTCCACCACAATAATCCTAGAATGAGCTCATCAAATATCAATCCATACTAGGCCCCCGTAGACTAGTCAACCATCCTCTATGAAGTTCTTCCACACAAACAGAACTAGCCCTAGGTTATTCCTACACTTGACTAGCTTAGATAATACAAAAGTGAGAGTGACTTGGAGGTTGCCCATAGAAAGGGGGTGGTTCATGTGTGAAATCAAGGGTAATCCATTTACATTGTACTTGAGTCATGTTTTAGTGAACATAGTAATAAGACTAGATCCCTTGTTAAATAAAGTGACGCTTACCTTTTGAACAAGGTTTATTGAAGATAATGGAGGATAATGAAGGAACAAAAGAATCCCTAATAGTTCAAGGAGTTGGTGTGCTAGTTGGGAAAGACAAAGAGGATAGAAATGGGAGTAAGAAGGATCCCCCAAAGTTTTTGGTCTCATAAGTGTCAATTTCAAATCACATCCACAAGAAATTTAAACCCATTGTTACCATTCTAGTTTCTCAACCAATGGTCAATGGGGGAGGGTCATATATAAAGGAAGAAGGAAATAGTACATTTAGTTTTAGGCCTACAACCCAAGGAAGCTAGTACTCCTTGAAGATTTTGTCTTAGGGTCACTCCCAAGGAAGATACAACTCCTTGTAAACATTGTTTTAGGGTTACAACCCAAAGAAGCAACTACTCCTTAAACTAAGAATGAACTCAGAGATGATTAGAGTATGACAATCCTTCTAGTGTCTAAAGACTAACATTGAAGCACACACCTTTGATGATTGTAATTCTTCTTCTTATCATGATTGGATCAAGTAGGCACACTCGTCACTTCCCTCCTATCACAAATGTGTCTTCAAGATGAATCGAGATAGCCCTTATTTCTTCTACTCTTTCTCCTTCAGTCACACATCATAATACATAACATGTTCATATTCTAATCTTTACACACTCACATATTCATCTTCATAATCATACAATATCTAGATCAACTAGGTTTAAAATATATACATGATATTACATTGATTTCATTACAAGTTAGCCAATACAACAAGAATATTACAATTTACAAGTCAAACAAAGATCGTGTATCATGAAACATGTAGAGGACAAGCCTTAACATGTACTATCGGGTACTCCAAGAGAAGAAATACTCCTTGCAGACCCCAACACATGCTTAACCTAGTCCTAAGCATTCTTCACAACATCATCCTTAAAAGAATAACATCCACACACTTCACAAATTTGAAATAGGTCACCCTTAAGCAAGAAAACATGAATCTTGTAGCACATTGGCCTTTATAATGTTGGTGGTACTCAAGAATGATTAAATATTACTTGTTCTTCTTCTAGATGAGTCAGAATGACCCAAAAAAAATCTCCAACAACTCCAAGAACTCTGCACAACAAATATTTTTTTCCACACATCTTTAATCATGTGACCTGGGAATTGTCTGGCATCTAGAACACACCGTCACACTTCTGTCATTTGAAAACTAAACTTGTAGACCTCAAAAACACATGAAAATTGTATGGATGCACTCATACACTATTTTGAACATATCCTCAAAACTACATAGCCATAGCTATCACTATGGAGGAATGCAAAGCATTCCAAATAGTCTTCATCACCACTTTACTCTACCAGAGCACAATCTTGAACTTTGTCTCTCATATTTTTCACAACAGAGGAGCAAATGCTCTAAAACTTTAGATTTAGCACCCTTACATCATACTAAACTTAACCTATGAACTGCATGATCATATCTTCAAATGCAAAGGAATGTGGAGCATTTTACTGAGCAGTCTTCTAGGCAACTTCTTACAGTAGAAACCTTCACCAGCTTCTGGAGGCCAGAACCTTCATATAAAAACACATACATTCTTAGGAATAATAGGAAGGATCATAAAACATGTTATAGTTCATCAACAACATCTTCTCATCCTTAGCATAGCTTCCGTTATGTCAAAAAATGTCCCCTTGGGGGTGTTTCCCTCTTAAGGTTTAGCTCCCAGGTCCTTAGAATGCATTTAGAGTATCTTGCATGTTAATTGTGAATCCTAATGAGTAAAACCTAAAGTCTTATGGAAAATAGGACCTAGGGGTGCTACTTTGATGATCCAAGAAAAAAAATGGGAGGGTGGATATGGTCGCTAGTGCCCTAGTCCTTCTCTATTTTGGGTTAGCCCTAAATTTAAATGTCAGTTTTATGACCGTTATTTAGGTACTATGCTGACATCTCAAGTTTATATTATGAAATTCTTAGCGAGAATCTCTATAGTTGCATATATAAGCATGTTTAGTGTTTCATTTGCAATCTAGAATATGTCTAGTAGATGATTGCAAACTTTAAGCATATTTGTGATTTTAAGATAATCATTGTTGTAGAGCAGAGCATTATTATTGTGTTTGTGATTACAGATTTGACTTCATCTTCTATGTGATTGAAGAGCCCTCATTTATGTGAGATCTACACTTCAAGGTGACATCTATTGTGTTTTTTATCATTTATCATTTAGATTTTACCTCTATCTAGTAGGGATACACACTCTCATCTAACAATGTTGTTCAGAAGACTTGAATGTATTATGTCAGAAAATGTCTCCTTGGGGGCTTTTCCCTATTAAGGTTTAGCTATTGGGTCCTTAGAATGTATTTAGAGCATCTTGCATGATAATTGTGAATCTCGATGAGAAAACCCTTAAGTCTTATGGCAAATAGGACCTAGGGGATGTGGTGCAAGGGCATCCTCATGCACATGTTAATCAACATCATACACAAAATTTGAGGAAATAAAACAAATATTTTAATTCCCCAACACTCCATGTAAAAGACAAGGTAAGTTGCATATGGACAAAACTCCTAGTCACCTACATGCTAGAAGGCAAAGATTGAATAATGAAGAGTTTTCAATCACCCAAGTCATAAAAGAAAGCAATAAAAGAATCCCAAGAGTCACCTTTCTCCAAGTTGAATTCCACCAAGCAATAAGAGGAATACCAAGAGTCATTGGGACCCAAAATGAGGAAGATGAAACTATGCAAAGGAGATCTTATAAATCGATTGAAGTTTGGCTCCAAAAGGTATTGAAAAAGAAGAGAAGATCCCAAATTTATTTCTAATTTTTGCAAGTCATCAAGAGGATGTCCATGGGTGATGTTGAAGATAATTATCTAAGAGAAATACATCCATTTTGATGAGGCAAAGAAGGTGAACATCCATGGTGACTTGTTAGATGAAAAAATTCTAAATTTGTAAGCTTGTGGAGGTGGATAGTTGGAAAGTTTGTTGGAGATATTTCATAGTTGGATTTGTGGAGGTTATGTATGTGTGTTACCATCTTGATTGGCTGCATAAAAACATTTGGGTTGTAAGTATTTTCTGATGTTCATTTTTTATGAAATTCTCAAAATATGGTGTTACTTCATAGCTGAAATTGTTGCTACAACATTCACAATTTATTTAAACTTAAGGGCTGCAAGTTTAAGAGATTAATATACATTTATTTTTCTGCAACTAAAGGAATCAAAGGGACAAACAAAAATCCTTAATGGCTAGAAATCATCAAAGTTAATTTTCATCTAAGAGAAGAGGAGTAATCTTGGTAAACAATAATCTTAAGGCTGAAATTTAACAAGGATATGTTAGCACATACAGTATGTTTCAATCTTTGAAGTTTTGAGCACATGATTATGATAATTTGAAGGCATGAATATTGTTGTTACCACAATACATATAAGAGAAGTTGATTGGGCTGCATGATGGGACAATCCTTCATTAGATTCTCTTGTCTTGTCTGCATCAAATTGGTATTAGGGCTAGAAGATTTTGGGAAGTGATTTGACTAATTTGGATAACATGGTTCAATAGATTTTATGTTTAAGGATGGCTCTTAATAAGAAGAAAGATGGGAAAAGGGCATCATCATTGTTAAATACATTGTTCAAGTTGGCTAATAAGCTAGAGGAGGAAGAAATGGTGGAGGAAGAAATTGTAGCCAAGAAAGAGAGCAAGATGGAAAAGGAAAGCTTATTCTGAACTACTTGCAAATCAAAAGGTAAATGTTGTCAAGTTGTGATTTCAGATATTTTCATGGATAATATTGTTTCTGAATACATGGTAGATAAATTAGGTTTAGAAATAATACCACACCCCACACCCTATTATGTGAGTTGGATTCAAACTAGTAATCAGGTAATTGTAAATGAGCAATGCAATGTTCAATTTTACATATGCGGTTATAAGGATGAAATAGTTTGTGATATTATGCATTTGGATGTATGTCACCTTGTGTTTGGAAGGTTGTGGTATTATAGAAGGGCAATGAAGTATAACAAAAAAAATAACACATATGACATTATGGACAAAGATGGGATGAATTTTACATTAACAGACTTGAAGGGTGAGTGCATAGGAATTGAAAGCTTGTTGTTAGGTGAGAAGACAGATGTATAAAAGTATGAAGTAGAGACAAATGAGGTAATGGAAGAGGTAATAAGTTTTGATAACATGTTTAAAAAACCAGTTGAACAAGAAATTGAAGAAATTTCTTTTGAATTTGCTCAAACTTATGAAAGTAATAGTGACATTGATGTTGAAGTGGGTGATGTTTAGGAAGAAGAAGAAGAGACAACAAAAGAAGTTGTAGAGGACTCAAGGATAGTCCAAAGAGAGAAGATAGTTATGGAGGATAAGGAGATAACATGGTTCTCAGGAGAAGAACTGAGAGTTGAGAATGTTAATTTCAAGGAGAATGGAAGAATGAATGAAAAATTCAAAAATAAAAATGAATGGCTGAGTATGGTTGAGGTGCAACCAAAGAATTTAGAGAATAATGAAGAGAAAAATAATGTGTGGCCCAAAAAACATGAGGTGGATGAAGAAGTGAAGTATGAAGAAGAAAAATATGATTTCTTTAATATGTTTATTTCCTATGTAGGTAAAGAAGACAAAGTGGATGAAAGATAAAATAAATTTACAATTTCAGTCCAAGGTCAAGTTATAACAGGAAAACAAACAAAATCACATGACTACATTGTACCAAGTTGGCCTTGGCTCAAGAAGCATGTTTTTGGACCAAAAAGTACAAGTGCACCAATAGATACAAATGTACTTGAGATCCAGTAAAATGAAAACAATGCATGCATGCAAAGGAACTGGAAGACAAGAAAGAAGATCCATATTTGAGGTGGAACTCAAATTTCTTTCTTCCTAGGGAGTATGGTGCAAGGGCACCCTCATGCACATGTTAATAAACATCATACACAAAATTTGGGGAAATAAAACAAATATTTTAATTCCTCAATAGTCCAAGTAAAAGACAAGGCAAGTTGCATATGGACAAAAATCCTAATCACCTACATGCTAGACGACAAAGATTGGACAATGAAGAGTTTTCAAGCACCCAAGTCATAAAACAAAGTAATAAAAGAATCCCAAGAGTTGCTTTTCTCCAAGTTGAACACCACCAAGCAAGAAGAGGAATACCAAGAGTCATTGGAACAAAAAATGAGGAAGATGAAACTATGAAAAGGAGATCTTATAAATAGATTGAAGTTTGGCTCCAAAAGGCATTGAAAAAGAAGAGAAGAGCCCAAATTTATTTTTGATTTTTGTAGGTCATCAAGAGGATGTCCATGGGTGATGTTTAAGATAATTCTCTAAGGGAAATACATCTATTTTGATGAGGCAAAGAAGGTGAACATCCATGGTGACTTGTTAGATGAAAAATTAATGAATTTGTAAGCTTGTGGAAGTGGATAGTTGGAAAGTTTGTTGGAGATATTTCATAGTTGGATTTGTGGAGGTTATGTATGTGTGTTACCATCTTGATTGGATCCATAAAAATATTTGGGTTGTAAGTATTTTCTTTTGTTCATTTTTTATGAAATTATCAAAATATGGTGTTACTTCATAGCTAAAATTGTTGCTACAACATTCACAATTTATTTGAACTTAAGGGCTACAAGTTTAAGAGATTAATATACATTTATTTTGCTGCAACTAAAGGAATAAATGGGACAAAAAATATTCCTTAATGGTTGGAAATCATCAAAGTTATTTTTCATCTAAGAGAAGAGGAGTAATCTTGGTAAACAACAATCTTAAGGCTGAAATTTAACAAGGATATGTTAGCACATACAATTTGTTTCAATCTTTAAAGTTTTAAGCACATGATTATGATAATTTGAAGGCATGAATATTGTTGTTATCACAATGTACATAAAATAAGTTAATTGGGTTGCATGATGGGACAATCATTAATTGGATTCTCTTGTCTTGTCTACATTAGGATGATATTTTGATGACTCGAGCAAAAATGAGGGGTTGGATTTGGGTGCTAGCACCCTAGTCCTACCCTATTTTGGGTCTACCCTAAATTTCAATGTCAGTTTTATGAACGTTATTTGGGTCCTATGCTGACATCTCAAGTTTGAATTATGAAATTCTTAGTGGGAATATTTGTAGTTGCATATATAAGAATATTTAGGTTTCATTTGTAAACTAGATAGAAATTAGATGGATTTTATGTATAGTGGTGATTATAGAGCATTCAAAATATTCATTGTGTTGCAGAGTAGAGCATTGTTATTGTGTTTGTGATTACAAATTTGACTCCATATCCTCATGGAATGAAGAGTATCTTCCTTCCATGAGATCTACACTACAAGGTGATATCTATTGCATTTTTGATCATTTATCATTTTGATTTTACCTCTATCCCACCGAGATACACAATCTCATCTAACAATAGTGTTCGGAAGACTTGAATGTCTCTCTAGGGCTTGACCGAGGCAAGCCTCTAAACATCACAACCACCTCCCACACTCCTTTGTGATTTCAAGTTATAGGAACCAAGTTTTGTGGAGTGGAGTAGAAGAAAGGAGGTTGCAGACAACAAGGATTTGGGATCTAAAAGAAAGAGGACAAAGTTCAACATTTCAGGACACAGGCACTAGTCCCAATGTCCTCTGAAATTGCAGACACAGAAATAGAGTGAATAGTGATAATCAACATATGAAGAAGTTCCCACATCTTGAGAATCAACCTACTTTGGACTAGGGCACTAGTCCCAGTGTCCTCCACCTTTTCCAAGGTAGAAACATAAGATACAGTGCACATCAGTGTTGGAAGAAGATTTAGATTCTATGACCAAAATTGTACCTTGGACTAGGGCACTAGTCCCAGTGTCCCAACTATTCCACTTCCCAAACTTTGAAAAATAGTAAGTTAAGAATCTGTCCTTCACCTTAGTCTGAAACAATTTTTCGTAATTCATTAATTTGCTTACTATTTTGCTTATTTAGGGTTTTAAGAGTAATTGAGCATTGAATTGAGATAATTTTTGTATCCAAACTTCTACATCATTCCAATTGGGAGCTGAGCTTGATAGGTGATTTCTCTCACTCAGTTGATATGCCCTTAAATGTTTGGTGAGAAGGGAGGATTTGCCTTTAAAACCTAAAATAAAACAAACCATCAACATCTACCCCTCCTCTTTCTCTTCTAAACATTTTGGTGAAACCATGTTTTTGGACTTTTTGCACCTTTCTGAGTGTTCTTTGATATATTTGCATTCATTCATCTTATTGCATTCAAAAAATTACAAAAAAAATGAAAATTTTGAAAATTTTGAAAAAATTGGCATCCTAGGCTTGCATTTTAGAATAATTTGAATTAATTGGCATCTAATTTCATTAAATTTCTATTACTTTCATTATATATGATTTTAATTACAAAAGTTCATCATTTATTTTTCATTTGTATTGCATTTTCATGCTTAAATTGTCAAAAATTGCTTGAAATTGTGCATTTTTCATAAAAACCTTATTTTGCATTAGCTAGGGTTTGTAGTCAAAATCTTGTTTCAAATTTTATTATATTTTTAAAAAACTCATTATAACTGATTTCTAATTGTAGTGTTGCATCATAGTGGCTTTCTTTCAAAATTTCATGTCTAAGGTGTGAAAACCTTGCATTTTCACTAGATTTGGCCTTATCGTCTCTCTAGAATTGCATTAAAAGCATGTTGTGAAGGATTTTGCTACATTATTTGACTAATTTTAGGGTTATTATCTACTTTCCATCCTCAAATTATTTATAACACCATTTCTATCATGCTTTTACATTGAAAATTGATGAAAAATTGCATATTTTAGGTGCATTTTCACTAGGTTTTTACTTATCATCACTCTGGATTTACATCAAAGGCATGTTGTGAAGGATATTTCTGCATCATTTGAATGTTATTAGGAATATTATTTTCTTTTCCTCTTGAAATTTCTCACAACACCTCTTCTCTTAGGGATTTGCATGGATAATTTGAGAAAAAGGTGAAAACTCAAGCATTTTTAGGTCATAGTCATACATAAAATTACATTAAATGCATGTTGTGAAATATATTACTGTATCATTGGAATTTTATTCAACATATTTTTTTTGTCCTTGTTGAAATTATTCACAACACCTCTTTTCTTAGTGATTTGCATTGAAAAGGGTTCAAAAATCAAGCATTTTAGGTCATTTTCATACATACTTTTGCACTTGTTCTTGCATAAGTTTTGAAAATCTTTAATATCTGATTTGACATTCATTTGAAAACATACATGCATAGAACCTTCATGTCATTTTTCTATGGTATATTTGCCTGTATTTATCAAAGATCTTGATTTTCACAGATTCTTAACCCACATGAGTGAACATCCTACGATATTAGAAAGATTAAGCGAGTTCATTTCCATGAGTACAATGAAAAGGATAATTGCGATAACTCTTCTCCTATGCATTTAGTATCTACTACATGTGATCATGACATAAACTGGTCCTCTAATCATTGTATCAATTGAAAGGATACTTAGTCCAATTTTTTTTTTTTTACCATATGATACAACAATCCTAATATAAATATTTATATTGCAACAACCCACAACAAGAGAAAACAACATGAAACTCACTCTCTCTTGGAAGAAGATATAGGTATCAAATGAGGAAAACTAGCTCCATTAATTAACCCTAATGAATTTCATATTCATCACTAACGTCAAGAGTATAAGGTTTTTCCCAAAACTAATTTATTTATTTATTTTATTAATACTAATAATGAATATATAAAAGCCTTCTTTTAGACTAAATTCTTAAGAAGGAAAAATTACTTAATTAAATATTTACTATCATTGTAGCAAGGTGATAGGCAAATGTAATTAACAAGGTTAAATTATTTCTTTTATTTTACAAGGAATATTAATTACAAAGAAAATTGAGCAATTATAAGATTTCCTTCAAAGTAAAATAAAATAAAATTAATTTACTATCCTTAAGAAAATAGTAGCATCTATGCACTATATAAAAGAGAGAAAATGAAACTCCAATAGATGACAACTACCCTTAGACCCAGATATATATCTCTCATAACATAACACAAACAACTAAGACAAATTCACACATCTCTCTCTCTATATATAAACTCATATAAATAAAATGCACACATTTTAAATATATAATATTATATAATTCCTTTAAAATTTTATGCACATAATTAAAGTGACATTCATTTTATATATAATTATATTATTTTTATAATTTCTCATACATAAGTAAAATGCACTTATTACATACATTATTATTTCTTAAAAGTTTCTTAAATATAAATAAAGTGCAGCCATATTATTCAATGATTTTATACTCACAAAATAAAATCCATTTGTTATTTATAATTTAGAGTAGTAAAAAATTGGGGTATATATTATCTTATCGTATAATGGACTTAAAATAAAATAATTATATACTCTTTTATGAGTATTGAACAAAGGCCAAACGATATATATATTATTTTAGACTTAATTTTGGAGTAGAGCACACCACATCCTAAAATAATATAGCTGCAAACCCCTAGAATTGGCTGAAATTTTCTATTCTTTCTTACTTCTATTGTTTTTCTTATTCTTACACTTTTTTTCCATTTTTCTCTCCTTCTTTCTTGCCTAATTTTTTTCTCCATTGCACCATTTACTTCACTTATCTTTTTCCTCTCTTTAATTGCTTTATAATCCACTCTAATTTTTTTTTTTACTTTTCTCCTTTGCCTTCACTTCCATTATATTTTTCATTACTTTCTCTATATCCATATTTATCATTTCTTTCTTCATCCCATCTATTTTTTTTCTTTGTATCTCATAATCCCTTTTTCTTAGTCATTACTCTAACCTTATTCTTACATCTTTTTCTCTTTATTTCATTTTCACCAGTTAATCTATAATTTCTTATTCTTCTATCTTATCTTTTTTTTCATCTTATTTTATTATTCTTTATTTGTTTACTCATTTATTCTTACCATATTATTGACATCCCCAAACCTTGCTCATGGTGTCTTTATGAATGGAAACTTAATTCTTTTAGCCTCTCATATGTGACTTCCTAAAATTCTATTTTTTTTGGTTGTTTTTAGCAATAAAGATAGCTTTTGGATTGGTGGGAAAAAAATTAAAACAAATTAAGTCTCTTCTCTTGCCACGTACCACCTAGGGTTCTCAATGCCCTTTAAAAAAAACCTTAATTTAAAAAAAAACAAAAAAAAAACTATACTCTAAGCTGAGCACATCATTTATACAGTAAGCTTATAGCATTCAAAAAAAAAATATTATGAAACCATAGTTTTCCTCAATTTTGATACCTATATCTTCTTCTAAGAGAGAGTGAGTTTCATTTTGTTTTCTCTTGTTGTGGGTTGTTGTGGTGTGTGTGTATATATATATATATATATATATATATATATATATATATATATATATATATATTGGTATATATATATATATTAGGATTGTTGTATCATATGGTAAACAAAAAAAATTGGACTAAGTAAATGGTTCCTCCCATGAAGATATCCTAGTACAAGATGATGAAATCAATGACACCTTCCCTACAAGAGGAGAGACACATCTTTTGCAAGACATCATACCTCCTATTGTTGCAAATATGTGCCTATGTGATGTTGTCATTGATGTCAACATATCCTTGTTGCCATTAGTGTTAACTATGTCTTATTTTGTTACCTATTCAGGAGGCTGAAATGTTGAGGATATTGAGAAAATTAATGAAAACCTAATGTTTGAGGACCTTATGGATGTGTACAGGATTGTTAGAGCTTGCTCTAGTTAAGAATTGAGAAGTACTCATGAAGATTTGAAGAAGCTATGGCCATTTGAGTAGAACTGGTTCTTGCAATACTTAGATAGATAGAGTGACAGGAAAGAGTCTGGATTGGTCTGGTAATGTAAAATTACGATATGCGGATCTGAAGGCATCTTTGAAAAGTCAATGTGCGTCATCATCTCCAGTGGTTCATGGTTTGGAGATCCATAAGCTATCTTTCTAGTTTGACAGTCATGGCAGACAATGTTCTTAAGGTTCTGGAGGAAGATTCAAATTATTATGGTAATTTAGTATAGAGTGGATGCTATTAGTGAATTCAATATGCTTGTAGAGATCTCTAGATTGTGTGGCTATTGTGTTAGAAGTTCATGTTGAAGTTTGAGCTTGTTGTTGAAGATTTCTTGTTTGAGGTTGTTGTTCTTCCCAGTCTTGGCCGACCGGATGTTCTTAGCATGTTACGGATGATCTAAAGAGCATTTTATGAAGAGTGGCATGTTAATAGAGGTCTCAACTATGTTTGGCCAACAGTGTAATGATCCGCATTTAGTTTAGCCGACCTTGTTGATCATTCCAAGGTTGATCAAGTGTATAAATACTTGTTGAAGAGTTGTTGAAAATTATCCTTGTATGAAATGAATTAAATCCGAAGAAAGGATCAAAAGAAGAGCAGAGCAGAAGAGAAGCGAAGGGAGTATAGAGTGAAGAGTCAGTGAAGAAGTATTTGAAGATAGGAGCAGTTCATTCTTGTGAGTCTTCAAAGGGACTGATTCAGGCATGAATGTAGATGCTATATCTCAGTTCATTATCTCTATGTAAATCATAATTTCTTATAGGTAGTGAGCCTCTTCTTGAGCAGTGAGCTCTGGGCAATGCACCTAAAGGCATGTGTCTTCTATTTTCTTAAGTACTTTTAACAGGATACACATTTTTGTGGGTTAACCCCCACCATGGTTTTTTCCCCTTAACCAAGTTTTCTACATCAAAATTCTAGTCTTGTGTGTTCATGTTGTTTCTTCTTATGTGTTGATTTATGCTTAAATGTTTACATCATTAATCTGGTTGTAAATTAAGGAAGAAGATTTAAAAAATGGAGAAAAGGTTAAAGATTTAAGGACAACTGATTCACCCCCCCTCTCAGTTGTCCAGACTAATTCCAACAATTGGTATTAGAGCAAGGTTCCTCTAGAAGAAGCTTAACTGCTCGAGGAGATCTAGGATGCTGACTTACAAGAAGGATAGTCCAAGATTCGATGGAACATATTACTCTGTTTGGAAGAGTCACATGGAATACCATTTACAATGCATGGGTGATGCTTATTGGTTAATAACCAAAGATAAGTATGAACCTCTGGAGAAAGGTCCTTCAACTCCAGATCAAGTCAAAGATCCAGAAAATAACCTTCGAGCTAAAGAAGCCTTGTTGAGTGCCCTGACTGATTCATAAATGACAAATGTCTTTGGACTAAAAACTACTCATGAAATCTAGATGAAGTTGGAGAATCTATATGAAGGAGATGAATATGTCAAATGTGCCAAACTACAAATTCTGAGAGGTAAATTTAAAAATCTGAGGATGAGTGAAGATAAAAACATTACAATCTACATGCAAAAGATAAACGAACCTGTGTGTGGGATTAGATGTGCTGGATGAACCTTGGAAGATGTGAGGACCGCCCTTTTTACTATTGTTGTTATGACTATTTACAGTACTGTTATTGTTACTTTCATATTTGTGGGATAGCAGTTCCCGAAATTTGTCAGACTATTTAACTTTATTATGTTTTCGGAAAAAAAAACTAATTGGGTGATGTTTGGATAAGTTACTTTTCAGAAAAATGAATTAGGTGATGATGGAAAATTGTAATATGATTTTTAATTATGTTAAATTGTACTAGGGCATGAGAATGCATGTGTTATTTAAGTTGCTTCGGCTATGATGAATTTATGTGGTTACTGATCTTGTAATTGAGTGTGCAGGGACTACTAATCAAACCACAGATTTCGGAGATCATTCCACACCTTGTTATTTGTTATTCCCTGTTAAGCCGATCTGGTTCCATGAGGAACCAAGATCTCTTTGTGTTTGATGTCATGATGTAATGTGGTCTTTCGTATGGTCGAGTGGGTTAGGTTACCCTCATGTAACATTATTTTTTTATAAGTAAGTGTTGTAAAGAGATTGAATTTGAAATTTCTATTTTTTTTTTATTTAAATTATGAGGCCCTTTTTCTTGTGCTTTACCTTGACCTGGGGTGTCTTGTATGGGTTAAAATTGACCCTGGGTTCTACCCCATGGGTCCAGGGGCCCATTTGGCATGGGTAACCCTTGAGTAACCTCCATCTAGTCAACTTAACCTTCCCCTGAAGTTAAGTGGCGAAAATTGGAGGTAGGAGGGGACATGATGAGTTGTACCAACACTCAACCCATCCCCTCTACTTTTCCCTAGATAAGAGATGCCATCCATTAGTGAAAGTCACCTCTTCTTTAGTAAGATTCCCCCATGTACTATGGGGACACCCATGTGAAGAAAGGAGAAAGAGGCATGGGTCACCTGTCTTGTTCCCATTTAACTCTTTTTTTTTATTTCTCCCATGAGAAAGTGGAGTCACATGAGAGGAATAAGGAGTACCCTTGGGAATGGAGAGTGACATAAGCCACCTGGACAGAATAGTGGTTTTTGGGAAGGGTGAGGAGGTGACAAGTGTCACTTCCCCATTTCTCAAAATTAGAAGGAAAGAGAATTTTGGGTTATTTATTTTAAAATTTTGGGATGAGAGGGAGTTAGTTGAATTTTGGGGAAAAACTTTCATTTTGGCCTTACCAAAAATAGAGAAGTTAGTTTGGAAGATAGAGAAGGGAGAGGGAGTTGGTGGCTAAGTGTGGAAGTGAACTATGTGGACTCTGCAACAACTTCATCCCAGGAGGGCTTTGCAAGGTTGGTCTGAATTTTACCTTTGTTTTGGTAGAACTGAAATGTGCATGAAATGTGTGTGAAATATGTGTTTAAATTTGTTTTCTGTGGGGTTCTTGTCGGGTTGTTTGACAGAGCGTCTCCCACTTGGGAGAAATGCTCATCAAGTTTGGGGTAGGGGAGGAGAGATCCTCCTCGGGTGCATACCTGTTTCCATCTTTTGGGATGTTGAAAGCCTTGAGGGCATGTATCTGTGACTGTATTTTTGACTTGAGAGTCATATACAGATTTCTTACAAATTGTGATCACACTTGGTTGAGACCAAGAGAAATTTATATTAGTTCATTTTTCTGTCAGGGTGACACTCTGGAGTCGAGTGTGTCCACTCTCCTGCCCCTTATGAAACTCACTGTAGTTGAGTTTCCGTATTGTGTAAAATACCTACGGGTGTATGTGTGCTTTGGGATTGTTGTTGTTTCTGTTGTGAAGTGGAGTGTTTGAGTACCCAGGTGTGAGTATGGTCTCCCTAGCTCGGGGGTGACCCTCTTGCGGGTCTACGGTAGGGAGGAGAGCTAGACGAGTGGTCTTTTCTTCTTGATTGTCTTTGATACGCAGGTGTTTCTCTTGGAGCTTCTGGTTGGCTATTTATGAAGAAACAGTTCATCTTCTTGTCATGAGAATTAGGCCTGGTTCATTTCATAGAGATGAAGAGAGAACACCTCTCTTGTTATTGTTGTAAATTAATGTTATTCTGGGAGTGAATAAAATCACCTCCCTGATCTTGTTATTATTGGACTTTTATTGGTTGTCATAAGTTTTCAGTGGTATACTATTTGGGAGGAGAAAGTTCATATCTGGGAAGTTGGTATTCATGATTGAGAAGCTGTAATATGAATGTGCTTAAATTTTAAGTTGATGTTTGCAAACTTTGTTCAATAGCAATTTTTGTGTTTCAAGTATTACCAAGTTCGTTTTTGCAATTTAATCTGAGTTGTTTACATTTGAAAGTTTGGAATTGCTTCACTGAAATGCTAATTTTCTTTATAGTTCAATGCTAAAATGGAAAAGACAGTTTTAAATATTGGAGTTATTCTCATGGATTCTGATAATTTAGAGGAAATCTAGCATGTAAATATCTGATCTGTTGTAAATTTACGAAGTCTTAAATGTTTATGAAAATGGAAAATTATACTTATAATAAGGGGATAGTTAGTTACCATTTCTATCGATTACGTGAAATTGGGATATATATATATATATATATATATATATATATATATATATATATATTTATATCTAATTATTATGACAATTTCTTATAACAGGTTGATTTGGAGAAAATGCATAAAGTAGTGAAATTGAGAAATTTAGGAATTAGTTAAGCACATATAAGAATATTTTTATATATAAATAAATTTAAATATATGTATATATATAGATATATATATATATATATATTTCATATTTTGAGTAATTATCATTTTCTAGAATAATAGAGAAATTGAAAGTAAATTATCATTTTTATGAGATTGACTGATAAATATCAATATCAAAATAGATATATATATGTATATATATATATATGAAATATATATATATGTATATATATATATATATATATGAAATATATATATATGTATATATATATATGAAATATATATATATATATATCTCTAATTTTATAATCATTGATAAATATAAATATATATATATCTATATATATATATATGAATATATATATATATATATAAATATATATTTTATTGTTGAGAGAAATCAACGAATAGCACATAAGAATGGCGGTTAAAATTTAAGCCGCGGATAGAAAAAACACAGTCGCTATTTACAATGGGCGGTGGGGAGAAAACCCCACCGCAGGTTTTTTGTTACATTTGGAGGTGTGGAGTGGGGCGGAGCCCCACCCACACCCCACGTCGTGGGAATGTGGGTGGGGCTCCGCCCCACTCCACATCCCCCCCCCAATCCCTTATGCCTCCCGCGGCCTGCACAGGCCCGCCGCTCTGCGGCCACCCTGACCCTGCTTCTCTGTCACAGCAGCCACCGCCGCCCATGGCCGCCGTCGGCTGTGTCATCTAATGCAATAAAATGTTAGGGCTTGGGCCCTAACATATGATTGGTTTATTTAAATATAAATACAGTTTTTATATAACTCTATATATAGGCATATATATATTCTATATATGTCTATGTATATAGCTATATATATAATATAATAATGATTATATATCTATCTATATCTATATATTTATATATATAATATATATATATATATATAGATATAGATATATAAATCGTGGTAAACCAATTTCGTCCTATGCATAGACATTAAAATAAATATAATATATATATATGTATATATATATATATATATATATCGATATATATAAATCGTGGTAAACCAATTTCGTCCTATGCATAGACATTAAAATAAATATATTATATATATGTATATATATATATATATATATATATATATATATATATATCATATCGATAGGAGTAAATCTATGAACCATTTTGTTGGACCCTCGTTTAAAATCGTTATAAACTATGTCTCATGGATATAGAGAAAAAAAAAATATATAACAATTATATTCTCACAGTAGATGTTATTAAGTGTTGAACACAACAACCAAAGAAGATATATTACCATGAACAGAGTTTTATAAAGTGGTGAACCACCTACATCTATTGACAACGTCATACGAGTCACAATCAGTGTATGAATCGTAATTAAGAGTAACAGTAACAACAGTAATTCTAAACAAGAGAAAATAAAATTATAATGTAAAAGAGAGTTTAGGAATATTCAGTGATACTCTGGAAAGAGTTTCTCGGAAGTTTCAACTATTAATGTACTAATAATCACCCGGAAAATGAAGAGGAAAATTACACAACTCCTTGCTCAAAAGAACACTGGAAATAAACTTAAGAATCCACCACTGACAATCCATGTGGCCATATTAATCTCAACTGTAGCAAACGATCTCATATGTAAACCTGTAAGAGGTTCCGAAGAAGAAAAAAAAAAAAAAACTAACATTGGAAAACACAGAGGAGAAAATGCGCGACATTTCTCACATGGGATAAGAGAACTAAGTTGACGGACCCTTCTGCCAAATTTGCTTAGGAACAAGTTGACTAAGTATATACGAAGAGGAGGAACCTAGATCGGGGAAGATTAGGAGACCGAGTCCAGCGAAATAGTAAACCAGCCTTTGTGACCTAGATCATCCTGAAATTAGGTTTAATATCAACAATAGCTGCAGTAATAACCCTGATTGACGTAAATCATGAAGAAAGGTCAGGATGCACATAAAGAAAGCATAGAAAATGAAAGAGAGAGAGAGACCGAAATATAAACACACTAAATGAACTAAGAAATAGTTAAGGTAAGGGCGATAAAGATATAATCAAAATTAAGAACTTGTGAAAAGGGAAGAGAGGGCAACCAAACTGCCTTGTTGAAAATGCTAAGTCATAGGAGAAGTATGTTTCAGGAAACAAGAGAGGAGACAGACAACCGTGCCTGGCTGAAAAATGACTAAATAGGGAGATCACTAGCCGGTT
The DNA here is from genome assembly GCA_027924645.1 of Cunninghamia lanceolata. NCBI lineage: Eukaryota > Viridiplantae > Streptophyta > Pinopsida > Cupressales > Cupressaceae > Cunninghamia > Cunninghamia lanceolata. The sequence continues at coordinate 8,414,998 of BSBN01001332.1, forward strand.
TAGTCAGAACAAGGCGTCGTGGGAAGTGGATCCTCTATCAGCGAACCACGTGCGTAAATGAGTGCAGCGTAATTCCCACTAACGCCGTAAGGCATTATGCTACCGAACATTGCCGAGGGTTCGATTTAAGAACGTTGGTAATCTCACTCTTGCAATGACGTTAGCAGCATTGTATAGACCCTCTTGAGGATCTATATACTTCTAGATGCACGCAATTGTACTAGTATTCCGCCGAAGAGTGTAGCATTTTGCCATGAGAGAACACCGTTGAGTATGTGTACGCATGCGAAGGGGTTTTTTAGGATAGTGTGAGAAAAGTTTTTCATATCTCGTGTCATAACCACATGACAGATGTGGCTATGACACGTGCGATGTGTGTTGTGACCACATGGAAAATGTGGGCATGACAGAAGAATCAGAGATTGTGTCAAAAGTCCTTAGATCTTTGCCTAATTCATACAAACATAAGGTTGCTTCTATAGAAGAGATCAAGATTGTCTTAGATGTTACAAGAGATCAAATGGTTGGCAAAATTTTTTGCTTTTGAATTGAGTGAATTTAGCGATTCTCTTCCTAAGTCTGAATCTACATTCAAAGCCAGTGTTTATGGAAAACAAAGATATGATCCAGGTGAAAGGTCTTCTACAAGATCAAACAAATTTGTGAAGACAAGAAAGGATCTTGAAGATGTTGAAATAGAAACTGCATATCTTGAAGCTCTTATTGCCAGAAGAATGCCAAGAGGATCCAGTAAGTATGAAGGAAAATTACCACTCAAAATGTTTTTCTTGTAATAAGATGGGTCATTTTGCCTCAAGATGTCTGGAGAGGTTTTCAAAACCAAAACCCTAACATATACAAGGGTCAAAATAATTGTTACTATGTCTAAGAAGCTAGAGAAGAAGGTGTCACAAATGATGAATTTGATCATGGAGGTTCCTCTAAAAATGATTGGGTGTCTATTGAATCTACTAGCTGTGAAAATGTGGAAAGTGCCTTGGCTGCTCAAGTTATTGAAAAAGATGAATGGGTGATTGATAGTGGATGTTCTCATCATATGACTAGTGACAAAAGTAAGTTTGTGAGTTTTGAAAATTATGAAGGAGGGCTTGTGAAATTTGGAGACAACTCAGCTGGTAGAATTTGTGGTAGAGGATCCATCTCTTTTGATGGTAAGAACAACATCAATGATGTTTTGTATGTGGAAGGACTGAAGCATAATCTTCTCAGTGTTGGACAGTTGGTTGACAAGGTTATGATCCTCGATTCAAGGACAAAAAATGCAGAATCTTGGAAAGCTCCAAAACTGAAATTGTATCTAGTACTCAAACTAGAGGTAACGTCTTTCACTTAAGTAGTATTAGCAAAAGTTATTTGATTTCTTAGACAGATCAAAGTTGGCTATGGCATAGGATAATGTGTCATGTAAATTTTGATAACATTGTCAAAATAAGTTCCACTCAAGCTGTAACAGATCTTCTAAGACTTGTGAAACCTAATAGCATATGTAGAGAATGTCAATTAGGTAAATAGAACAAAATTTCATTCAAAAGTAAGGAACAAGGTTCAAGTGGGAGATTGGAACTGGTACATACTGATCTCTGTGGTCTTGCTAGAATTAGGAGTGTACAAGGAGACAAATATTTCATGTTACTGATTGATGATTACTCCCAGATGATGTGGGTAACTTTCCTGAAAGAAAAATTAGAAGCTCTTGATAAGTTTAAGGTGTTCAAGATGATGGTTGAAAATTAAATTGGTGGGAAATTGAAGTGTCTAAGATTTGATAAAGGTGGAGAATTTACTTCTAGTGAGTTTGATGCTTTATGTGAAAAGCATGGAATAAAAAGATAGTTATCTGCTCCTAGGACTCCTTAGCAAAATGGAGTTGTGGAAAGGAAGAACCGCACCATCCAAGAAGCTACTAGGACTATGATGATGGAAACAAATGTTCCTTAAGTTTATTAGAGGGAAGCTGTGAGTACTACTATCTACACTCTTAATCAGGTGTAGATCAAAGGAAATTTTGGTAAGACTCCTTATGAACTATGATTTGGTCATCCTCCTACCATGAGATATTTCAGAGTTTTTGGTAGTAAATGCTATATTAAAAGAGATGAGGATTTAGGTAAGTTTGAGGTAAGAAGTGATGAATGAATATTTTTGGGATACTCAACTCAAAGTAAGGCTTACTAGTGCTTCACCAAAAGGTTGAAAAAGATTGTTGAAAGTGCTAATGTTAAAGTTGATGAAAGCAAAGGACATTCCAGGTACTTCGGATATGATTCAAATGATCAAGATGAAAGTCAAAGTCAAGGAAGGTAAGTTCAAATTTAGACTCAGATTCAGATTGAACTGGAAACTCTAGAGGTTAGTGCAGATGATGAGGAACAAATTCAAGAAATAAAAGTTCAAACAATTTCCAAAACTCCCAGGTATGTAAGGATAAATCATCTTGAAGATCAGATCATAGGAGATAAGAGTAAAGGTGTTCGAACTAGAAGAAAATTTTTTGAAGATCAAGAGGATATTTGTTTGGTTTCAAGGATTGAACCTAAATCAGTAAGTGAAGCTTGCAATGATGAAAACTGGGTTAAAGCAATGGAAGATGAATTGATGCAAATTGAAAAGAATCACACTTGGGATCTTGTTGCTAGACCTAAGGACAAAAATGTGATTGGAACCAAATGGGTCTTCTGGAATAAACTAAATGAAGATGGTGAGGTTGTAAGGAATAAGGTAAGGTTGGTATGTAAAGGATACTCTCAAGTGGAAGGAATTGATTTTGAAGAAACTTTTTCTCTAGTGGTAAGGATAGAGGTAGTTAGATTGTTTCTTGTATTTGCTACTTTCAAAGATTTTAAAGTATATCAAATGGATGTGAAATCAGTATTTCTGAATGGATATTTGGAAGAAGAAGTCTACATTGAGCAACCGGAAGGATTTCAATTGTCTAATCAGGGAGATATGGTTTGTAGACTGAGAAAATCCTTGTACAGACTCAAGTAAGCTCCAAGAGCCTAGTATGCAATATTGGATAAGCATTTGCTTAAGCTAGGATTTAGCAAAGGTACTGTCAATACTAATCTATACTTCAAGATTAATCATGAGGAAATTCTAATTGTTGAGGTCTTTATTGATGATATCATTTTTGGTGGAAATAAATGTATGTGCAAAGCATTTGCTGATCAAATGAAAAGTGAGTTTGAGATGTCAATGTTTGGCAAGATGAATTTCTTCCTAGATCTACAAATTGTTCAGTCAGATAAAGGTATCTTCATATCTCAGTCCAAGTATGTGAAAGAATTGTTGAAGGAGTTTGGAATGGAGGATTCAAAGCTAGTAGATACACCTATGGTAACTAGATGCAAGCTAAGTAAAGATGATGACTCCCCCAAGGTAAATCAGAAAAGGCATAGATCAATGATTAGAGGATTGCTCTATCTAACTCAGACCAGACCTGACATCATGAATACAGTTGGACTTGTTGCCAGATTTCAAGTTGATCCAAAAGAATCCCATGTTATGGCTATCAAAAGAATTTTTAGATATCTAAAGGGGACAATTGATCATGGACTATGGTATCCAAAAGACAATGACTTCACTCTTCGTACATATATAAATGTTGATTGGGTAGGAGATTTAGATGATAGAAAAAGTACTAGTGATGGTGCATTCTTCTTGGGGAGAAGAATGGTCTCTTAGCTAAGAAAAAAGCAAGAGGCAATATCTGTGTCTACTGTAGAGGCAGAGTATATAGCCGCAACAAATAATTGTACTTAGGTTCTGTGGATGAAGTAAATATTGAAGGACATCATAATTATGTTTGAGAAGCTAGTCACAATTTTTTGTGATAATTCTAGTGCAATAAGCATCTCAAAGAATCTAGTATTGCATTCAAATACAAAGCATATATCTATAAAGTTTCATTTCTTGAGAGAGAAGGTAAATGAGAATGAAGACAAGTTGGAGTTTGTGCCTTCCAAAGATCAGATCGTAGATATCTTCACTAAGCCTCTTCCTAAGGATACTTTTGAGTATCTCATAGATAAGTTAGGGGTTATTACCTCTCTGATCAGAACTAAGATGCACTTATGTGCATCAGTCTGGTGAAATTCTCAGACATATCTTGAGATCCAGATTAGTGTTGAGAAGATACTACTCTAAGGAGTAGTCAATATGCAATTGTTGGGGATTAGTCTAAAATAAAAAGGGAAAGAAAAGATATCAAATTTGTGCCCTTTGCCATGATGTCAAAGGGGGAGAGAAGTCAAGTGAAAAAATTGGAAATGAATAGTTGCTGGTGAAAGGGGGAGTAGTGAAGAAAATGGTTGTAGGTGTGATAAGAGAAAGGGGGACAAGTTCTTGTCCTGATGGTTGAATTTAGTTTTTCACATCATATGTTGCCATCAATGACAAAGGGGGAGATTATTGCAAATATCTGCCTAAGCGATGTTGTCATTGATGTCAACATATCCTTGTTGTCATTAGTGTCAATTGTTCCTTATTCTGTTACCTATTTAGGAGACTAAAATGTTGAGGATATTGAGAAAATTAATGAAGACTCAATGTTTGCAGACCTTATGGATGTGGATAGGATTATTAGAGGTTGCTCCAGTTAAGAATTGAGAAGTCTGCATGAAGATTTGAAGAAGATATGGCAATCTAAGTAGAACCAGTTCCTGTAATACTCAGGAGAGACAATGTGATAGGAAAGAGGTCTTGATTGCTCCAGTAATGTAAAATTGTGATTTGTGGATCTGAAGGCATGTTTGGAAAGTCAATGTGTATCATCATCTCTAGTGGTTCATGGTTTGGAGGTCCGCAAGCTATCTTTCTGGTTTGACAGTCATGGCAGACAGTGTTCTTAAGGTTCCAAAGGAAGTTACAAATGATTCTGGTAATTTGGTATAGAGTAGATGCTATTGGTGAATTCAATGTACTTGTGGAGGTCTCTAGATTATGTGGCTACTGTGTTAGAGGTTTGCATTGAAGTTTGAGCTTGTTGTTGAAGATTTCTTCTTTGAGGTTGTTGTTCTTCCTAGTCTTGGCTGACTGGATGTTCCTAGCATGTTGCAGATGATCTAAAGAGCATTTTATGAAGAGTGCTATGTTAATAGAGGAAGATTCAAGTCTCATCTATGTTTGGCCAATAGTGTAAAGATCTATGTTTAGTTTATCTGACCTTGTTGATCATTCCAAGGTTGATGGAGTGTATAAATACTTGTTGAAGAGTTGTTGAAAATCATCCTTGTATGAAATGAATTAAATCTAAAGAAATGATCAAAAGTAGAATAGAGTAGAAGAGAAGTGAAGGGAGTATAGAGTGAAGAGTTAGCGAAGAAGTATTTGAAGATAGGAGTAGAAGTTCTTGTGAGCCTTCAAAGGGACTGATTTAGGTATGAATGTAGATGTTATATCTTAGTTCATTATCTCTATGTAAATCATAATTTCTTGTAGGTAGTGAGCGTCTTCTTGAGCTATGAGCTCTGGGTAGTGTGTCCAAAGGCATGTGCCTTCTATTTTCTTAAGTACTTTTAATAGGGTATGCATTTTTGTGGGTTAAGCCCCACTGTGGTTTTTCCCTTAACCAAGTTTTCCACGTCAAAATTCTGGTGTTGTGTGTTCATGTTGTTTCTTCTCATGTGTTGATTTATGCTTAAATGTTTACATCATCAATCTGGTTGTAAATTAAGGAAGCATATTTAAAAAACAAAGAAAAGGTTAAAGATTTAGGGACAACTAATTCACCCCCCCCTCTCAGTTGTCCAAACTAATTCCAACACCTACAACTACAATAGAAGAACAAATATTTCATGATGTTGGGGACCCTATTTATGTGATAGCACATGTACCTGATGAGAGAATAAACAAGATTGATAATGAACTAGCTGATTTTCAAGCATTAATGGAAAATGAAAGGATAACAAACCAAGCTATACCTATTATTCATAACATAAGAGAGTTACTGAAATAAGGATAAGATGGTGTTAATGTACTTTGAGGCTTAATACATATAATGCATCATAATGTCATGTCAATAGATGATCTAGACAACTACACATCACTCATGAACACATACCCTTGGGTAGTAGAAGATTTAACAAAATGTATTGAGAATAATGAATATGATTGTTCCCTTGATAATAATGATGATACAAAACCTAAACTTCATAACAAAACTTTACCTTTCTTTGATCCCAATACTCTGCCCGGCCAAGATGAAGCATTGGTCAATAAAGAAAAATATCTCATACAACAAAAAGCTTATCATGACTACAATGAAACAATTAGCAGGATAGAAGTAGAAGATGACTCTCTAAACTATGATGAAATAATTGGTATAATAGAAGTGGACAAGAAGAAGTTAAGAATTCACCTCATCCACTAAAAAATGGCATTGATTTAATGCTTGATAATAGTTAGTTTGGTTTTCCCTACAGGTAAGTATTTCTAACCCTTTACCTCCATTTTGTGTTTCCCCCATGATGTTTTATGTGTTTTTTAGGCCTCCTAGGATGGCCCTTGATTCTCTTGTAAGGTCAAGAATACTAGGAGACTACCTTTGTTGTGACCCTTCTTCTATTTGTATCATCATTCTTCTCCATTGCTTCTCCTCTTTTTTCATTGTTGTGTGTTGTGTCTTAAGGACATACCTTTGCAGTTGGTGACTTGGGGGCACCCTCCTATGTGATTGTCCCTAAGGCACTTGTTTCTCCTCTCTTGATTTATTGTTTACCTTCCTCTAGTGGTTCTATCTAGCTGGTGGATGATGAAAAACATATTATACTAATATGGACCAAGTGTCCCTTCATTGAGAAATCAAAAAATGGACCTAGTAGATACATGACGATGGGGTTGATATATATATAATCCAATGCTTAGCTAGTAGAATCACTCCATGTGATATTTTGATGTTGTCTTATCTCTCTTATAAAACATAACAATATTGCTACTCTGTGCACTTTGTCTATCTTAGATCTAGCCATGCATTGTTGTTTATCATGATTATATGGATACTAACACCTTTTCTTAAAGGAAATTTTGTGCTTGTGGGAACATTAGGTGATCATAAAGTACATGTCACCTTCAGGGGGCATGGGCTTTGTGAGAGCTTGTGCTCCCTTGTGTGTTTTCTTCCTACCTTAACATGCTTAATATCAGTACACTATATCAATGACCTTAAGGTGGGGACATATATAAAGTAAGTTGTCTAATGATTTTGGTACTAACGAAGCATGTTTGAAGCCCTCAATGGAGGTAGGATGTTGTATCTCCATGCGAGTGCACATCTTTCTTTTCATATTGCAATCACTAGGCCCTTTATGGAGGTGGGGATGGTGTATATCCCGTAGAGACTGCACATCCTATGATTTTATAAAAGTCCTCATATGAGGTGGGGAGGATCTTAGACTATCCTAACCCTTAAGCGTGTCTTCATCAATTGTTGTGGTGAAGCCCAATCATTGGTGTGTGCCTTTAATGTGCCTAAGATGGATGCAAAACTAGCAATAGGTTTTCTTCCATCGCTTGTTTGTCATGTTTTCTCTATGTCTTCCATGTGTGTGTGTATGTCATGTTTGTTCCTAAGCATAGTTTCAAGACTGGTGGCGATGAACTCCTCCTATTCTTTTGGATTTGTATGGCGTGTTTGTTCTCAAATGTTGTTTCAAGACCGGTGGTGATGAGCTCCTCCTAAACTTTAAAATTTGTTTGCTATGTCTGTTGTTCCTTATGTAATTTCAAGATTGGTGGCGATGAGCTCCTCCTACATTTGGGTTGTGTGTTTACATTCCTTGTACTTGCATTTGCATTTCAAATATGAGAAAATGAAAAGGAAATAATCATTGCATTCACTATATTCACTATGTTTTGTGTGTCTTCAATGATGTCTTCTCCATGTTTTGCATGCCTGTTACTGTCTTCAATGTGTTTAGCGTGTCTTCACCATGCTTGGTATGTTCGTTGTGTTTGTTGACCTTACTTTAATGCATGTATTGGCCTTGTGTTTATACATACATTAAGGTGGGGGCTAAATGTTATATCTAAAAATGTTGCCTTGACAGTTTTTCCCTCTTAAGTTTTAGCTCTCGGGTCCTTAGAATGCATTTAGAGCATCTTGCATGATAATTGTGAATCCTGATGAGAAAAGCCTGAAGTCTTATGGAAAATAGGACCTAAGAGATGACATCTTGATGACTCTTGATAAAAATGAGGGGTTGGACTTGGGTGCTAGCGCCCTAGTCTGGCCCTATTTTGGGTTTGCCCTAAATTTCAATGTTGGTTTTATGATCATTATTTAGGTCCTATGCCAACATCTCAAGTTTGAATTACGAAATTCTTAGTGGGAATATTTATAGTTGCATACATAAGCATGTTTAGGTTTCATTTACAAACTAGATGGAAATTAGATGGACTATATGTATATTGGTTATTATAGAGCATTCAAAATATTCATTCTGTTGTAGAGCATTGTTATTATGTTTCTGATTGCAAATTTGACTCCATCTTGTCATGGCATGAAGAGCATCTTCCTTTCATGATATCTACACTACAAGGTGATATCTATTGAATTTTTTATCATTTATCATTTGGATGTTGCCTCTATCCCACTGGGATACGCACTCTCATCTAACAATAGTGTTTGAAAGACTTGAATGTCTTTCTGTGGCTTGACTGAGGCAAGCCTCTACACTACAACCCCCTCCCACACTCCTTTGTGATTGCAAGTTAAAGGTACCGAGTTTCACATGGTGGAGTAGTAGAAAGGTGGTTGCAAACAACAAGGATTTGGGATATGAAAGAAAGAGGACAAAGTTTAGTATTTCAGGACACGGTGCTAGTCCTACTATTTTCTGAAATTGCAGACACAAAAATAGACTAAATAGTGGTAATCAACATCTGAAGAAGTTCCCACATCTTGAGAATCAGCCTACCTTAGACTAGGGTGCTAGTCTTAGTGTCCTCCACCTTTTTTGGGGTAGAAACAAAAGATACAATGCAGATCAGTGTTGGAAGGAGATTCAAATTTTGTGACCAAAACTATACCTTGGACTAGGGTGCTAGTCCCAGTGTCCCCAAATATTTTTCTTCCTAAACTTTGAAGAACAGTGAGCTATCAATATTTATCCTTGACCTTAGTCTAAAAGGATTTTCTGTAATTCATTAATTTGCTTACTATTTTGCTTATTTAGGTTTAAGAGTAATTAAGCATTGAATTCAACTATTCTTTGTTACATCTAAACTTTCACATCATTCCGAGTGGCATCCCAACCTGATAAATGATTACTCTTGCTTAGTGGAGATTCAAATTAGTTGATATGCCCTTGAATGTTTGGTGAGAAGGGAGGATTTTCCTTTAAAACCTAAAATAAAACAAACCATCAACATCTACCCCTCCCCTTTCTCAACCTAAATAGAATGTCTCTCTGAGGCTTGATCAAGGCAAGCCTCTAAACACTATAACCCCCAACCACACTTCTATGTGATTGCAGGTTATAGGTACTAAGTTCTGCAGAGTGGATTTACAAAAGGAGATTGTAAACTTGACAAGGATTCAGTATCTAAAAGAAGACAAAGTTCAACATTTTGGGACATGGGTGCTAGTGGTGGTATCCTCTAGAATTACAAACATAGAAACAAAGTAGATAGTGGTAATCAACATCTGAAGAGCTTCTGACACCCTGAAGAACATCTAGCATTGGACTAGGGCGCTAGTGGAGGTGTCCTCCGCATCCTCTGGGGCATAAACAAAAGATATAGTCAATATCAATGCCAGGATGAGATCTAGATTCTATTCAAAAAATAATAACTTGGATAGGGATGCTAGTGGAGGTGTCCCCAACTTTTTCACTTCCTGAACTTTGAAAAGTGGTAAGTTATAATCCCCTACCTACAATCTTAATCTAAAAGAATTTGTCGTAATTCATCAATTTGCTTATTGTTTTACATATTTAGGGTTTTAAGAGTATTTGACCATCAAATTGAGAAATTGACTAATAACATCCAAGTTTCCACATTGTTCCAAGTGATATCCAAACTTGTTAGGTGAATGCTCTCACTTAGTAGAGATTCAACTCGGTTGATATGTCCATGAATGTTTGATGAGAAGGGAGGATCTAAACCAAATCAAACCCCATTCACAATCCCCCCTTTTCACTTACTAAACATTTTGGTGAACCTGTTTTTTTGAATTTTTGCACCTTGCTGAGTGTTGTGTGTTAGATTTGCATTCATTCATTTTATTCCATTTGAAAAATTAAAAAAAAATTGAAAATTTTAAAAAAATTCGCATCTTAGGCTTGCATTTTAGCATAATTTGAATCAATTGACATTTAATTTCATTAAATTTCTATTATTTTCATTACATCTGATTTAAATTACAGAAATTCATAATTTTGTATTCATTTACATTGCATTTTCATGCTTAATTTGTCAAAATTGCTCAAAATTATGCATTTTTCATAAAAACCTAGTTTTGCATTAGCTAGGGTTTGTAGTCAAAATCTTGTTTCATATTTTACCACCCTTTTAAAAACCTCATTTAGGACTGATTTTTAGTTTTATTGTTGCATCATAGTATCATTCTTGCAAAATTTCATGTCCAGGGTTTGAAAAACTTGCAATTTCATTAGATTTGGCCTTATCGTCTCTCTAGAATTGCATTATAAGTGTGTTGTGAAGGGTTTTTCTGCATTATTTGACTGATATTAGGGTTATAATCTTTTGACCCTCCTCAAATTACTTACAAAACCCTTTCTGTTAGGCATCTACATTGAAAATTGGTAAAAATTTGTATAATTTAGGTGTATTTTCACTAGGTTTTGACTTGTCATCACCCTAGATTTGCATCAAAGGCATTTTTTGAAAGATATTGTTGCATAAATGGACTATTATTAGGCATATTATTTTCTATCCCTCCTGAAATTCTTCACAACACCTCTTCTTTCATTCCTTTACATTGAAAAAACATGAAAAATCAAGCATTTTAGGTCATTTTCATACATACTTTTGCACTTGTTGCTTGCATAAGTGTTGAAAATCTTTAAAATCTGACTTGGCATTCATTTTAAAACATACATATGGATTCTCAATACAACAATAATGCTAGGTTTGTTCATACGCCTCATTTGAAAAGAAGAGCTCGTGAACTTGAAATAACATTAACACCTCATGACAAAGAAGTGGTAGATACTGAAGGGCCTCTTTACATTACAATGAACATAATGGAAAGACCTGTGCATGGAACACTTATAGAACCTAATTGCATGACTAATGTGGTTACGAAAGAGTTCCTTCTTAAATATGATTTGGCGCAAGGTTATTATGAACCGTCGGATTTGAGAACTAAAACACATAATGGAGATTTAATGAATGCATTTGGGAAGATAACTTTATTGGTTTTAGTATATGATAAGGTCATGGATCAGTTATTTGATGTTATCCCCTTATCTAACCTCTTTTGTGTAAAATTAGGACATCCATGTCTTAAGGCTATGAGTGTCATCCCCTAAACTATTCATAGATGCCTAAAATTCCCTTTGCATGGAGAGATACGTACTATCCACCATAATTCATATCAACCTCTAGCTAAGAGCAAGAATTTCCTTCTTGATTACTGTTGGCCGCAACCTAATAGAGATCCTGAGCCATGAAGAGACTAATCTTTCCTGATACAAAGCAAAACAACTAGCTAGAGTGGTCAAGCCTCCTTTACAAATAATAAGAGAACAACATGCATTTGAAGATCCTCTTAGAGAAAAAGGAAAATGAAAAAATGACATAAGAATACAACATGACTATTATAATGACTATGATGAAATAATTGGCATGGTAGAAGTTGAGAAGGAAAAGTTTCATAACTCACCTCATCCACAGAAAGATGGTATCTGTGCTGAGGTTCCTCCCCTACCATCCTTATAAGGATCAGGAGGTTTTCATCAACAATAAAACATTTCCTTGAGACTAATAAAATTTGAACATGGTGTTTCCTCCTCTAATGTGCAAAATCCTATGGAAAAACATGACAATGCCTTTGAAGAGATGAATAGTAAGACAAGAAGGAATAGACAAGTAAGAGAAAGGGGGAAGAGAAGACAAGATTTTTCCCAATGAAATGGAACTTAACAAGAAAACATTCAACCTAACATTGAACAAAACCTAGACGAACTTAACACTAAACAATTTGAAGACAAGAACAAAAGTTGGGCTATGGTACCTTACACACCTCTTTCCTCTAGTATTCAAGATTGGGAGGAGGATGATTTGATCATTGATAACCTCTAGCATGACCCTGTCTACAATTATTTCTAACCCTTCACCTTTGTGTTGTGTTCCCCTGAGATGTGTTATATGTTGTTTAGGCCTCCTAGGATGGCCCTTGATTCTCTTGTAAGGTCAAGGATACTGGGAGTCTACCTCTTTTATCACCCTTCTTCTATTTGTATCATCATTCTTCTATATTGCTTCTCCTCTATTTTCATTGTTGCATGTTGTGTCTAATAGACATAGCATTGCGGTTGGTGACTTGAGGGCACCCTCCTACGTGACTATCCCTAAGACACTTGTTTATCCTCTCTTGATTTATTATTTACCTTCCTCTAGTGGTTCTATCTAGCTAGCAGATGATGAAAAACATATAATATTGCTATGGACCTAATGTCCCTTCAGCGAGAAATCAAAAAATGGACCTAGTTCATACATGATGACAGATTTGATATATATTATCTGACACTTGGATAGTAGAACCACTTCATGTGATATCTTGATGTTGTCTTATCGCACTTGCAAAACATAACAATATTGCTTCTCTGTGCACTTTGTTTATCTTGAATCTAGCCTTGCACTATTGTTTGTCATGATTATATGGATGATAACACCTTTCTTGTAGCAAATTATGTGTTTGTGGGAACATTTGGCAATCTTAAAGTACATGTCACCTCTAGGAGCATGGGTTTTGCGAGAGCTCATGTTCCCTTGTGTGTTTTCTTTGTACCTTAATGTGATTGATATTGGTACACAATATCAACCAACTTAAGGTGGGGGCATATATAAGGTAAGTTGTCTAATGATTTTGATACCAATGAAGCATGGTTGAAGCCCTCTATAGAGGCAGAATGTTGTATCTCTGAGTGAGTGCACATCTTTCTTTTCTATATTGCAATCATTAAACCCTCTATGGAGGCAGGGATGGTGTATTTCTTGAGGAGATTGCACATCCTATCATTTTCTAAAAGTCCTCCAAGTAGGTGGGGTAGATTTGAGACTATCCTAACCCTTAAGCGTGTCTTTGGTGATTGTTGTGGCAAGGTGCAATTGTCAATGTGTGCCTATAATGTGTCTAATATGGCTAAAAACCTAGTAATAGGTTTCTTCCATCGCTTGTTTATTATTTTTTCTCCATGTCTTCCATGTGTGTGTATGGCGTATTTGTTCCCAAGCATAGTTTCAAGACCGATGGTGATGAGCTCCTCCTATGCTTTGGGATTTGTATGGTGTGTTTGTTCCCAAGCATAGTTTCAAGACTGGTGGTGATGAGATCCTCCTATGCTTTGGTATTTGTATGGCATGTTTTCTCTCAAGTGTAGTTTCAAGACTCATGGTGATGAGCTCCTCCTACACTTTGAGATTTGTATTGCATATCTGTTGCCCCTTATGTAGTTTCAAGACTGGTGTAGATGAGCTCCTCCTACATTTGGGTTGTGTGTTTACTTTCCTACTTGCATTTGCATTTCATATATATGAGAAAATGAAAAAAGAAATAATCACTTTATTCACTGTATTCATTGTGTTTTGTGTGTCTTCAATGCTATCTTCTCCATGTTTTGTGTGTCTATTACTATCTTCAATGTGTTTTGCATGTCTTCATTGTGCTTGGCGTGTTTGTTGTGTTTATTGACCTTACTTTAATGCATGTATCAACCTTGTGTTTATACATTTATTAAAGTGGAGGCTAAATGTTATGTCAGAAAATGTCCCCTTGGGGGCTTTTCCCTCTTAAGGTTTAGCTCTCTAGTCCTTAGAATGCATTTAGAGCATCTTACATGATAATTGTGAATCCCAATGAGAAACCTCTAAAGTATTATGGCAAATAGGACCTAGGGGGTGCTATTTTGATGATCCCTGAACAAAAATGGGAGGGTGGACTTGGGCGCTAGCACACTAGTCATGGCTTATTTTGGGTCAACCCTAAATTTAAATGTCAATTTTATGACCATTATTCAGGTCCTATACCAACATATCAAGTTTGAATTACAAAATTCTTAGTGGGAATCTTTGTAGTTGCATATATAAGCATATTTAGTGTTTCATTTTCAAACTAGAAGATGTCTAGAAGATGATTCTAAACTTTAGGCATATTTGTGATTTCAAGATACTCATTGTTGCAGAGCAGAGCATTGTTATTGTGTTTGTGATTGTAGATTTGACTTAATCTTCTCATGTGATTGAAGAGCCTTCATTTATGTGAGATCTACACTTCAAGGTGACATCTACTATGTTTTTTATCATTTATCATTTGGATTTTGCCTCTATCCCATAGGGATATGCACTCTCATCTAACAACATTGTTTGGAAGACTTGAATGTCTCTCCAGGGCTTGACCGAGGCAAGCCTCTAAACACCACAACCCCCAACCAAACTCATTTGTGATTGTAGGTTATAGGTACTGAGTTCTACAAAGTGGAATTGTAGAAGGATGTTGTAGACAACAAGGATTCAGTATCCAAAAGAAAGAAGATAGAGTTCAACATTTTGGGACACGGGAGCTAGTGGCAGTGTCCTCCAGAATTACAAACACAGAAGGATAGTGGTAATCAACATCCGAAGAGCTTCTGACACCCTAAAGAACATCTAGCATTAGACTAGGGTGCTAGTGGAGGTGTCCTCCATATTCTTCGGGGAAGAAATAGAAGATATAGTGAATATCAGTGTTAGGAGGAGATGCAGATTATGTGTAGAAAATAATACCTTTGACAGGGGTGCTAGTGGAGGTGTTGCTGACTATTCCACTTCTTAAACTTTGAAAAGCAGTCAGTTATAATCCCCTGCCTACTATCTTAATCTAAAAGGATTTTTCATAATTCATCAATTTGCTTGTTATTTTACATATTTCTGGTTTTAAGAGTAGTTGATCATCAAATTAAGATATTGATTGATAACATCTAAGCTTCCACATCATTCCAAGTGATAACCCAACCTATTAAGTGAATACTCTCACTTAGTAGAGATTCAACTCGCTTGATATGTGCTTGAATGTTTGATGAGAAGGGAGGATCTAAACCAAATCAAATCCCATTCGCAATCCCCCTTTTCACTTACCAAACAACTTCTAATTCCCATCTTAATATTTCATCATGAAATCATCTTTGCTAACCACAAGCATGCTCAAAACAACTTTACTTGACACTGATCAAAGCATGGCATCCAACCATGAACATCAGGATCATCACTACATTGTACTACATCTCTATTACTATACTGGTATATCATCATCACAAACTAAGTGCTGACCTTACTCTAAGTGTTGACATCAATGACAACACATATTTCCAACAATGTCCCCCTTTGTCATTGATAGCAACACACACACCTGCTTATTATTCCCCTTAGATGCACATTTGTCTCTCTCTGCCTTTTACATCAAGGACAAAGGGTAATTACTTCTCCCCCTAGGGTACAAACTCTCCCCCTAAAGTACACATTTTATTAACTTTCTCCTCCTTTTATGTTTTATACACTTTTTCTTGAAGCAACTCATTGACTCCCCCTATCAGCACCAACTAGCTACCTACTCCCCCTGATAGGTAGCCACCATTAGTCTAGGAAAAAGATATAGTATGAACTCCCCCTAGATAGATGCACTACTATGCATCTAGCAAGGAGGGGCAATTACCCCTAACTTCTGTTGGAGATACTTAAAAGTATCCTTTGCCAGAGCCTCTGTGAAAATATATGCAATCTAATCCTTTGTTGGAATATATTCCAACTTCACTGAACATTCTCTGCAACCTTCTCTCTCAAAAAGTGATAACTAATTGATATATGCTTGGTTCTAGATTGCATCATTGGATTCATTGAAATATTGATAGCACTTGTATTATCACACGAAATAGGAATAGGCTCATCATATAGTACCTTGATATCCTTCAAGGTTTGCTTAATCCACAACACTTGTGTGCAACAAGATGCTACTGCAATATACTTTGCTTCTACAGTTGATAGAGATGTTGAATCTTGTTTCTTACTCTGCCATGAAATGAATCTGCTTCCTAAAAAGAAATCTCTACCACTTGTACTTCTTCTATCATCAACACAACTAGCCCAATCAACATCAGTGTAAGCACTTAGATCAAAGTCATTATCTGTTAGATACCATAAGTCATAATGTAGAGTTCCCTTGAAGTATCTAAATATTCTTTTTATTGCCTTCTCATGTGTTTTCTTAGGATTATCTTGATATCTATCAATCAAACATATCACATGCAAAATATCAGGTCTAGATACCATCAAGTATAACAATCCACCAATCATAGATCTATAGAGAGCCTAATCAACCTCTGAAGACTCATCATTCTTTCTCAAGTGACATTTAGTGACCACGGGAGTGCTTATTGGTTTGGAATCTTCAATACCAAACTTCTTCAGCATCTCTCTAACATACTTAGCCGAAGAAATAAAGATACCACCATCTAGCTGGGCAATTTGAAGACCAAGGAAGAAAGACATCTTGTAAATCATAGACATCTCAAACTGTTTCTGCATCTCTTCTACAAACCACTTACAAATACTATCATCTCCACCAAAGATGATATCATCAACATATACTGCAACTATCAATATCATATCTCCCTCTTCCTTGATGTAAAGATTACTATTTGTGGTACCTTTCTTGAAGCCTTGTAGAAGTAGGTATTTATCCAATATATCATACCAAGCTCTATGTGCTTGCTTAAGACCATATAAAGCCTTTTTGAGTCTCAACACCAATGTATAGATCTTATGACAACTAAAAACCATCTAGTTTCTCAATGTATACCTCTTCCTCAAGATCGCCATTCAAAAATGTTGACTTGACATCCATATGATAAACCTTGAAGTTCTTATGAGTAGCAAGGGCAAGAAACATCCTGATTGCCTCCATCCTAGCTACCAGCACATAAGTTTATTCAGAATCATTGCCTTCAACTTGTGAGTATCCCTTGCACACCAATCTTTCTTTGTTCCTCACAAATTCACCATCTTCTTTCAGTTTGTTCCAGAACACCCACTTTATTCCTATAACATTCTTATTGGCTAGTCTAGGAACCAGATCCCATGTCTAATTCCTCACTATCTAATTCAATTCTTCTTCCATTCCTTGTGTCCATCAATCACCTTTGTTAGCATCAACAAAGGTCTTGGACTCTACCTTTGATAATAAACACAAATTCACATACTTGTCTTAGCAAACCTTCTCCTTGTCTGCACACCATTATTCTTATCTCTAATGATCTGCTCTACTAAATGGTTCCTCTGGACATACTTTGTTAGAGTTTTAGGGATCTTCTCTGTTTCTTGTTCCTTTCCTTCTTTCTCTTCTTCTTCTTCTTCAATGCAAGGAAATATATCAGATCTAGAGTCCTCTTGTTCTTTTAAAATCTGATACAAGTCTTCATCTACCATGACATTTATGATTTCAATAATCTTTCCCAATCTCTTTTTGTAGCATCTATAGGCCTTGCTTCTTGTTGAGTAACCAAGAAATATCCCTTCATCACTTCTTGAATCAAGCTTTCCTAGGTCTTCTTCATCTCTTCTGATGTGGCATTTGCTGCCAAAGATCCTAAAGTATCTGACACTAAGAGGTCTTCCATACCATAGCTCATAAGGGGTCTTAGTGCTATTGAACCTCATTTGCACTATTTTGAGTAGGTAGACAATAGTATGAACTACTTCCTTCTAGTCCATATCAGGCAAATCTTCATCTTTCAACATATCCCTAGCCATCTCTTGCATAGTCCTATTCTTCCTTTCCACTACCCCATTCTCCTGAGGGGTCCTAGGAGCATTTAGATGTCTCCTAATACCATGATCTTCACAAAACATTTCAAGTTCATTTAAAGTAGACCCACCTCCTCTATTAGACCTTAAACATTTGATCTTAGCATCGAATTCATTTTCAACCATTGCTTTGAAAACCTTAAAATTATCAAAGGCATCTGATTTTTCTTTTAAGAAAGTAACCCAAGTCATCCTAGAATATCATCAATAAGTAACATGAAATACCTTTCACCTTGTTGAATCTTCATTCTTGTAGGGCCACATAGCTTAGTGTGAATAACCTCTAATGGCATTGAAGAAGAATACTCAGGTTGCTCTTGAAATTTGTCTTTGTTAACTTTCCCATCTGACATTCCTCGCATAGTGTGTTTGCAAGCTTGGTTATCTTAGGCATGTCTCTCACTGCATGAATATAGTTGATCTTTACCATATTATCAGAGTTGATGTTTCCCATATTGCAAGTATGTGTCTAACCGGTGTTGTCATTGATGTCAATTGTGGTCCTAATTTGATAAGTTAGATGCTTTGTATTGGCTAATGGAAGTGTTGGAGAAAATGAATAAATGATCTCAATATTGAGTTTCCAAGTGCTTTTGATAAAATTTGCTCCACCAGTGGAAATAGTGTGTGGAAGAGTGTCTTTGTTTACTAGAGAACAACCTGGTAGATTGCTAGACACATCTCCAGTAGAATGAATATCTTTGTCTATAGATTGGAAGTTATTTAGAGGCATGTTTGAAGATGTTATATCTTAAGTTTGAGCCTCCAGTATGAAGATTTGAGTGAGTTATGTTCACTAGAATAAAAGCTACATTTCCTAAGTTTTTACTAGTGATGGGGAGAAAGTATTTTGCTCTGCATTCCTCAGCATTGAAGTATTATGATCTGTAGTTTTATAATTAAATCTAGAATGATGAAAGTGCCTTCAACTCCAATGGTTCATGATTTGGTGGTCTGCAAGCTATCCTTTCTTTATGACAATGGCTGACAGTATTGTTCTTGTTCTCTGATCTGAACAATCTCCTTGATAGAGTGGTTAGAGATTGTGTAGTTGTTCATGGTGATTACAATGCACTTGTGGATGTCTCCTGATAGTGTTCCTACCTTTAGATTGGTCTGCAAAGAGAAATTTAGATCATGGATGAAGTTTGTTCCTTGAAGGCCCAGTGTCAACATCAGTCTAGGCCAATGTGGTTGTCTTCACTTCTTGCGGGGATGCATTGAAGATTATGGAAGCATGGCATGGCATGGAAGATTGCATTTGAGTCCTAGTTAAGGCATAATATGATTTGCATACATCTTTATCTTAGCAAATCTTGTTTAGGTCTAGACCTATTTCTTTGTATTATTGTAATGCTGACCTTGGAGAATGTTCCAATGGATGATTCAAATGTAATGTTGACCTTGATGTACATTCCAAGGTTAATGAATTGTATAAAGGCATAAAATGTAGTTGCAAAAAACATGTCCTGGAGTGAAAATTAAGAGATAAGTGTGAAGGTGTAAAAGAATAGAGTAGAGGAGTTATATTATGCTTCAATGGAACTGAACCCAGGCATGGAGTAGATGCAACCAAATTAGTTCACCATCTTTTGGCAGTGAGCCATCCTTTGCCAGTGAGCCATTTTTGGCAGTGAACATCAACATTTGCAGTGAGCAATTCAGGCAGTGAGCCCTAATGTAGTGAGCCTCTATTTTTTTAGTATTTCTATAACATATATATCTTGTGGGCTAACACCCACCATGGTTTTTCCCTCTTAGGGTTTTCCATGTAAAAATATGGTGTTTCATGTGTTGATTGTGTTATTGTGTTGAGTTTCTTATTTCATGCTTTCATGGTTAAATCTAAGTAACACTAAATAAGTATTTGAAGAGTTGATGTTCATAATTGTTCAAAGTTTTAGGGACAACTGATTCACCCCCCTTTTCTGTTGTCTAGTGGATTTCAACAATTGGTATCAGAGCAACGTTCCTTGAAGTAAGCCTAACAGCTTGAGGTAGATCCAGAATGTCCTACAAGAAGGAAGCCCTGTAGTTTGATTGAATAAATTATGCAACCGGAAGATATGCATGAAAAGCCATCTTCTTTGTACTGGGTACAAAGTATAGAAAGCGATAGAGACTAAACATACCATGCCTCTGAATGGTCTGACAACTGAAGATGAAATCAAGGAATATGAGTTAAACATAAAATCCAAAGATGCTCTGTTAAGTGTATTAACCACCACTGACCTGATAAAGGTCATGGATCTTGAAAATGCTCAAGAAGTTTGGGAAAATCTAGAAAATATGTATGAAGGAGATGATTCTGCAAAAAATGCCAAATTGTAGGGACTGAAAGCTAAATATGAAGGCTTAAAGATGGGCAAAGATGAAAACATAACATCCTACATGAAAAATGTTGATGAACTTGTTATTGGAATCAAAGCTATGGGAGGACCTATAGAGGAAAAAGAAGTTGTGATGAAAATTCTCAGGTCATTACCTAAATCCTACAATCACAAGGTTACAACAATTGAAGAAGTAATGACTGTGAAAGAAGTCACCAAGTATTAATTGCTAGGAAAGCTAACAGCCTTTGAGATGAGAGAACTTGGTGATGCTCTACCAAAGATTGAGACTTCCTTCAAAGCCAGTACTTCAGAAAAGATCTCCAGAGCTGAGAAGTATAAGGTGGAACCTGATGATCACCTTGATGAAATTGAAGCAAATTTTGTTGACAGACTACAAAGAGGTACCAATAAGTTTAAAGAAAAATTACCTTTTAAATGTTTTCATGTGGTAAAGTAGGTCACTATGCCTCTAAGTGTCTAGAAAGAATTGTAAGGAATAGAAAGAAATTTGAAAGTAGACCTAGAGTTCCAAAGAAATGCTATAATGTTAGAGATCTTGATGATGAAGGTGTGACAGATGATGAATCTGATGATGCTAGTACTAGTGCATATGAGTGTTTGTTTATTGCAATTAAAAAAGAGTTTGTGTCTACTAATCCTGCTAGTTGTGTGAAGGAAGAAAAACCAGTGGAAGAAAGTGCTCTGGCAGTTCAGGTTGAGAAAGATAAGGATGAATGGATAATTAATAGTGGATGCTCACATCACATGACTAGTGACAAAAGTAAGTTTGTAAGTTTGGAAAAGTATGATGGAGGACTAGTTAGGTTTGGAGATAATGCAACTAGTAAAATTTGTGGAAAAGGATCTATTTCTTTTGATGGTAAGCACAACATTGATAATGTCCTATATGTGAAAGGTTTAAAACATAATCTTTTGAGTGTGGGTTAGATGTGTGATAAAGGTTATGATCTAAGATTCAAAGACAATGGGTGCAAGATCATGGAAAGCTCTGAAACAATGATTTCTACCAGTGA
This sequence comes from Cunninghamia lanceolata, assembly GCA_027924645.1. Taxonomy (NCBI): domain Eukaryota; kingdom Viridiplantae; phylum Streptophyta; class Pinopsida; order Cupressales; family Cupressaceae; genus Cunninghamia; species Cunninghamia lanceolata. The sequence continues at coordinate 8,436,404 of BSBN01001332.1, forward strand.
GAAGACTAGAGGTAACATTTACTAGTTAAGAGGAACTAATAATTATGGTTTATTGGCCCAAATAGATGAGAGTTGGTTGTAGCATAGAAGGATGTGTCATATAAACTTTGATAATCTAGTAAAGATAAGTTCATGTTAGACTATAAGAGATTTACCAAAGCTTGTGAAACCCACCAATACCATTTGTAAAGAATGTCAATTGGGGAAGCAGACAAGAACAAGTTTCAAGAGCAAAGAGCAATTTTCTATCGGTTTGCTAGATCTAGTGCATATAGATCTATGTGGTCCTACAAGGGTAAGAAGTCTACAAGGTGATATGTACTTCATGTTGCTTATTGATGATTATTCTAGAATGACTTGGGTTACTTTAATAAGAGACAAATATGAAGCCCTAGAGAAGTTCAAATCCTTCAAGGCAATGGTTGAAAATCAAATGCTTGAGGTCTAATAGAGGAGGTGAGTTCACATCAAATGAATTCAACATTTTCTATGAAGAGAAAGGAATTAAGAGATAATTGTTTTCACCTAGGACTCCTTAGCAGAATGGAGCTGTGGAAATAAAAAATAGGATAGTTCAAGAGGCTGCAAGGACAATGATGAAGGAAGGAGGTCTGCTGTAAGTTTTTCTAGAAAGAAGCTATACTATTGCTGACAAGGAAAAGAGTTGTAGAAGAACAAGTGAGTTATTCTTTGTTTTCTACAGTTGAACCAAAAAATGTGAATGAAGCCTGCAATGATGAAAATTGGGTAAAGGCAATGAAGGAGGAACTAATGCAGATATAGAAGAATGAAACTTGGGAATTAGTTCCTAGACCTGCTGACAAAAATGTTATTGGAACCAAATGGGTTTTCAAGAATAAGCTAAATGAAAATGGAGAAGTTGTAAGGAGCAAAGCAAGACTTGTGTGCAAAGGATATTCTCAGATTGAAGGAATAGATTTTGAAGAGACTTTTGCTCCAGCAGCTCAGATTGAAGCAATTAGTATATTTCTGGCATTTGTAACTCACAAAGATTTCAAAGTGTATCAGATGGATCTGAAGTCTGTATTTCTGAATGGTGAGTTGGAAGAGGAAGTCTACATTGAGCAACCGAAATGATTCCAACTATCAGATCAAGGTGATATGTTATGCAGGTTGAAGAAAGCATTGTATGGACTCAAGCAAGCCCCTAGAGCCTGGTATGCAAGATTGGATACATAGTTATTGTAGTTAGAGTCCAATAAAGGTACTACTGATAGTAATCTCTATTTCAAGATTAATGGTGATCAAATTTTGATTGTTGAATTCTTTTTTGATGACATCATCTTTGGAGGCAATGAAGGTATGTGCATGAAATTTGCTGGTAAAATGCAAAAAGAGTTTGAGATGTCTATTTTTGGTGAGATGAATTTCTTTTTAGGTCTACAAATTACTCAATCAGATAAAGGAATCTTCATATCTCAGTCTAAGTATGTGACGGGATTGTTAAAGAAGTTTGGAATGGACAACTCTAAACTGGTATGTACTCTCATGGTGACTGCTTGCAAGTTGAGTAAGAATGATGAATCACCTATGATTGATCAGAGAAGGTACATATCCATGATTGGAGGTTTACTTTATCTAACTCAATCCAGACCTGATATAATGCATGAAGTTTATCTTGTAGCAATATTTCAAGAAGATCCTAGAGTTTCTCATGTGATGGAAGTTAAGAGAATCTTGAGGTATTTGAAAGGCACACTAGATCATGACTTATGGTATCCAAAAGACAATGATTTCACTCTCAATGCATATACAGATCCAGATTGGGCCAGAGATGTTGATGACATGAAAAGTACAAATGGAGATGCATTCTTATTGGGTAATAGATTGGTTTCATTGTTGAGCTAAAAACAAGATTCAATTTCCTTATCAACTATAGGAGCAGAGTATATTGCAGCAGCATGTTGTTATCCTCAAGTATTATGGATGAAATAGACTTGAAAGGACATAAGGGTTGTGTATGAAGATCCAGTTGCAATCTTCTATGACTTGATACAAGTGCTATAAACATTTCAGAGAATTCGGTGATGCACTCAAGAACAAAGCATATATCAATAATGTATCACTTCTTGAGAGAAAATGTGACAGAGAATGAAGTAAAGATGGAATATGTGTCCACAAAGGATCAAATTGTAGATATATTCACTAAGCCTCTGCCTAAGGACACCTTTGAGTACCTTAGAGAAAAGCTAGGGGTAATTACCCCTCCTACTCTAAACTAACATGCATAAGAATGCATCAATCCAGTGGTGTCTAGAGTCGCAGTCATTCTGGATTGATGTTTTCTGAGCTACCTCTCATGGGAAGTAGCTACATGTTCCTGATAAAGAAAGTGTTGATAACAAAGAAAAGTTTAGTCAAATTAGAGCAGCAAAATGCAAGTATGTGACCTTTTCCATTGATGTCAAAGGGGGATAAAAATCATGTGAAAAAACTTAGGGGACGAAAGAGTGCAGACATGTAAAGAGAAGGGAGAATCTTGTCTTGATAATCTTTTTAGTTTTTCACATCATATGTTGCCATCAATGACAAAAGGGGAGATTGTTGCAAGTATGTGCCTAACCAGTGTTGTCATTGATGTCAACTATGCTCCTAATTTGATAAGTTAGATGCTTTGTATTGTCTTGAATGGAAGTGTTGGAGAAAATGAGTAAGTGATCTAGATATTGAGTTTCCAAGTGCTTTTGAGAAAATTTATTCCTTTGGTGGAAACAATGTGTGGAAGAGTATCTTTATTTACTGAAGAAGTGTCTAGTAGATTGCATTGCATCTCTTGTAGAATGAATATCTTTGTCTGTGGATTGGAAGTTATTTAAAGGCGTGTATGAAGATGCTATATCTCAAGTTTGAGCCTCTGGTATGAATATTTGAGTGAGTTATGTTCACCAGAATAAAAGTTGTTTTTCTTGAGTATTTACTAGTGACATGGAGAAAGTATTTTGATCAGCATTCCTCTGCATTGAAATATTATGATATGTGGTTCTACAGTTAACTCTGGAACCATGATAAGTTCATTCAACTCCAATGGTTTATGATTTGGTCATCTACAAGCTATCCTTTCTTTATGATAATGGATGACAGTGTTGTTCTCTTTGCTCCAGTTTGAAGAATCTACTTGATAGAGTGGTTAGAGATTGTGTAGTTGTTTCTAGTGATTATAATGTGCTTGTGGATGTCTCCTAATCGTGTTCCTACCTTTGGATTATTCTACAAAAATAAATTTGGATCGTGGATGAAGTTTGTTTCTTGAAGACCCAGTGTCAACACCAGTCTAGGCCAACTTGATTGTCTTCGCTTCTTGCGGAGATGCATTGAAGATTATGGAAGCGTTTTGTGGTGTGGAAGATTGCATTTGAGTCCTAGCTAAGGCATAATATGATCTACATACATCTTTATCTTATCAAATCTTTTTTAGGTCCAGACCTATTTCTTTGTATTATTGTAATGCTAACCTTGGAGAATGTTCCAATGGAAGATGAATGTAATGCCAACCTTGATGTGCATTCTGAGGTTGATGAATTGTTTAAAGGCATAAAATGTAGTTGTGAAAAACATGTCCTGGAGTGAATGAAGAGATAAGTGTGAAGGTGTAAAATAATAGAGAATAGGAGTTATACTGTGCTTCAATGGAACTAAACCTAGGCATGGAGTAGATGCTACCAAATCATTGCACTATCTTTTGGCAATGAGCTGTCCTTGGAAGTGAGCCATCCTTCGTAGTGAGAGACTCAACATTTGTAGTGAGCAATTTAGGTAGTAAGTCCTAAGGAAGTGAGCCTCTATTTTTTGGTATTGCTATAACATATATATCTTGTGGGCTAACATCCACCATGGTTTTTTCCTTATAGGGATTTCCACATAAAAATTTGATGTTTCATGTGTTGATTGTGTTATTGTGCTGAGCTTCTTATTTCATGCTTTCATGGTTAAATCTGAATAATAGTAAATAAGTATTTGAAGAGTTGATGTTCATAATTCTTCAAACTTTTAGGGAAAATTGATTCACCCCCCCTCTCAGTTGTTCGATAGATTTCAACATCCCATTCTCTTGTGCCACAACCAACACTCACTAGATTGAGCTAGCAAACAGGTTCTTTGATTTACCTCGTTTAGATGATAGATATCACCATATGTCTTGATGCCTTCTGCAACTAATTTTTTGGACTCTACCTCCCTGATTTCAAAAACTTTAGCATTAAAGGTAAGATTGTATCCTTTACTGCACATTTGACTCACATTGAGAATATTATGCATTAGCCCTTTGACATAGAGGACATCCCCAATCTTGTTCTTCCCATCAATAGTTATAGCACCCTTTCTACAATTTTTTTCTAAGTCATCATCACCAAACTTAAAAGCTCCACCATTCCACTTCTCAAGGCTAATAAACTTCTCCTTGTCACTAGTCATGTGGTTAGAGAAACCACTTTCAATTACCCTAGCCTTGGCTTCTTCTTTTACATGAAAGGCAGTCCATACAACCATTGATTTATCAATATTATAACTTTTCACATTTTCCAATATCATTCTTTTTGTAACCAACATTCAAGGCCATGAAAAAGTGTTTGATCATTTGAATCATCATGATCCTCATCTTCTGAAGAATAAGTGCTCTCTATGGAATACAAACTTCTTTTGAACTTGTCTCTCTTGTTACTACCCCTTAATTCTTTAAAAGGACATTTAGAAGCAAAATGACCAATTTTCCCACAAATGAAACATTCAAAAGATAACTTACCTTTGTATTTGTTGGCACCCTTATTCAATCTTCCTATATTCAATCTTCTTACAAAGTTTGCCTCTACCTCATCAAAGTCATCATCTTGATCAACTGCTTTGTCTTCTGTCTTCTTACTTGCTTTGAATGTTGCTTCCTTCTTTGGAACACCTTTGTCAAATTCTCTCATTTAAAAATCTGTGAGAGCCAAACAATTGATCTATTATATATTTATTCAAATCCTAAGTTTCCTCAATAGAAGAAACCTTATGTCTGTATGATTTAGGGAGAGATCTTAGAACCTTCTTCACAATCTCATCTTCTTCCACTTCTCTTCCAAGACCTTGTTGGATTAGGTCCGGACAACTGAGAGGGGGGGTGAATCAGTTGTCACTCAATCTAGACTTTTCTAATGTTAGTCTTCCTTTGCAACTTATAATCAAATTAATAATATAAACCTTTTAGCATTAAACAACAAAACATGAGAAGAAACATAAATAACAAACTTGACACCAAGATTTTTGACGTGGAAACCCAGTTAAGGGAAAAACTACGGTGGGGGCTAACCCACAAAAATTAATACCCTGTTAAAAGTATTTTACAAATGGGAATGCACATGCATTCGAGCTCACTGCCCAGAGCTCACTACTCAAATGGAGGCTCACTACCTACAAAAAAGATTATAAGAGATTTACAAAGAATTTGAATTGGTAAAATGCATCCGCTAATGCTAGAGATCAGTTCTGGTTAAGTACAAATATTGATTCTATATACTTTATCTTTACTCTTCTCTTCTTACTATTCTACCTTCATTCAGATCTTAGATTTCTATTCCTTTCACATTTACTCCATGATCACACCACACACACTCAAAACATCCACAACAATCAGCTATATATATCCTTATCTTGAATTGCAATCACTTGCCAGTCGGCAACAACACTTAGAACTTTTATGAATGCTCTACTCTGTTGGCTAGATCTATGCATAACTTGAGGTGCAAACCAAAACTTGCTCTTGAGAGTCATCACTCATGTCAGCCACTATCATTGATCATCACCATTTGTCTAGCAAACAACCTCCATCAATCCAAACTTAAGATCATCTGCAAGGTTGACCTGTTCTTCTTTTGTCTGCTCTAACAAACTAGAACTCAGTACTCAGAGGCTAATATCTTTTGAATCCTTCATCACCGGAGGACAAAAATATGGATTTAGACTATCTTGACAATGAATATGATCCCCTAGATCTACAACTAATCATGACTTTCCACCAGAGAGATCCAGACCAAAATACCGAACCCTGTTACTGCTCTGTTCCTAACTACCTGGACTTAGACAAATTTTGAATCTGGTTTCTGGTATGAACAACTTGTGTTATGCAGATGATTGGGATGATCTTAGTTGCCATCAATGACAACACTTATTAATGCTAAGCAGTGTCTCTTTCCAACAATCTCCCCTTTTGGCATTGATGGCAACAATTAGTGAAAAATGACTAAGTGTCAGAAAAACTCCCCCTTTGCTTATACTCCATATTGTTGTTCATACTTCTTTCTAGAGATCCCCCTTTGCTAGATTCCTAATTTTTCACTACTCTTCACTCCCCCTTTAACATCAATGGAAAAGGGTGGGGTCCACAAGTCAAAACTCCCCAAAAATTCTTTATATACTGCCCTGTATGTACAATTTCTCATTAAGTTCTATTTACATAAACTTGAGAATGTCTGCAAAACTAGTTTTTATTTGCACAAGTTTGGAGGCCCAAGTACTCTTCATTCCATCCAAAATTGAAATGTACCCACTCAACACAAATGAATATGCTTTTAGCTTTGATAGATCTGATGGATCACTAGTCTGAACTGTAGTTTGAGCTTCAGATAGGGCATTATACATTGTCTCTAACTTAGGGGCAATTAATCCCTGGAGCTCACACATTCTTTTCATGATGTTGCCTTTCTCTTTGATGAGTTTCTTTATTTCCTTAGTCAAGTTAATTACTTGACATTCTTGACTTATAGGAGAAACCGTTAGAGGATCAAAATTTTGAGAGAGATTTGACAGTTTTTGTTCTTGCTTCTTTATCTTTTTCTCAATATCCTTATTAACTTTGGGCCATGATAGACATAATTTGTACATATCACTTCCATCATTTAGAGCATTCTAAATACTCTTTATGCTAATACCAAGTATTCTTCTATCATTTCCTATCAGGTTCTTTAATTCACAAAATTTCTTATTCAAGAATTTTTTTTGAACTTTTGCCTCCGCAGACTTCTCAAAGGACTCAACATGTGAATTTATTGAACTTACAATATTTTTTAGATGTCTAGAGGGGGAATCATTTTGATTCTTCTAATAGGTTGGAATTAATTTCTCCAAAATTCTGATTGCAAGCCCTAGTAGCTCATTTTCCTCCATGTGGAACTTTAACATCTTCTCTCTAGCCTTTACTTGGGTGAATGATGCTATTTTCATTAGTTGAATTAGAGAGAGAGAGTCAAAATTGGCTAGACCTTGGAGTAGCTCAGGTTCATCAAGTTCAATCATTTCTTTTTCAAAAAGACCTTTTACTGCATCTGTAGTGTCTCTTGTAACCATTCCAAAACCATCCTTTTGTTCATCTGATTTCTCAACATTTGCACCATCTTCTTCTACCTTATCTTTCTTTCCTTTTTCTTCCTCTTTCTCTATTTTACTCTTCTATGTGTTCTCACCAAAGGGACTCTTTCCTATTTTCTCACTGCTTTCTATTTGTTTTGGAGAGCTCTGTATGGTAGCAATTTCCTTTTCTTTTTTAGATGTATTAAGTGGATTAGGATTATCTCTTGCATCCAATATTCCTATATCCTTTTGATTTTATTGCTTTAGTTCTAGAATAGAGGCTTCACCCAATTAAAATTGTTGCTCAATGATGTTCTCTTCTTCTCCATCCAGAACTTCCTCTGTGACTATGGGGAAATTGTGCTTTTTCAATGCTTTCAAAAGAATTTCTTGAGTTTCTTCAATGATTTCACTTGTTTCTCCAAGCTTGAGTTTGTTCATTCTTCTTTTGCTTCTAACACCATATTTGACTTCTTTGAATATCATATCTATTCAAATGATAAGGAGAAATATGAGGACATAAGTTTATTAGCTCATGTTCCTTGATCTCCATGTCCTTGCTCTTGGCATTTTCTTTTCTCAACTCCAAGGTACTTGCCAGACTTTGTGGAAACTTAGAAGTTATCTCAATTAGTGCCTTGTTATAGATGTTGAGATATCTGATAGTTGCTTCTTCCAACACCCTTTTATCCACATCATTGTATTCATCATTGAATTCAATCATGGGTTTTAGATTACCATCTACAATGACTATCTTTATCACATCTTCCAAGGAAAGTGTGGGCTTCTCAATATATTCCTCATATGCTTCTGTCTTTTACTTTTTACTAGCCCTTTTGCTTCCAGATGACTTTTCTTTGGTCACTTTTGCATCTTTTGTTCCAGTTACCTTTAGTTCCTTGATTTCAATGTTAGAATCTGTATCTTCTTCTTCTTCTCTTATGCTTTCATAGGTTTGGGATGTTTTTGTTTTCTTCCTTCTCTCCCCTTTTTTGGATGGTTTTTCTTCCAATTTTACAGGGGCAACAACAGAGCTTCTAGTAGTTCTTGAAGTGGAATTGGGTTCCACCAGAGCAGTTGTTTGTTTCTTATCTTGTTTCTCTTTCTCAGCTTTTTCAGTTCTTTCTCTAAATTTCCTCACAACCTCCTTAGTTAGGCCTACATTTTCAACCAACTACTCAACTTGTTTTCTTACTTTCCTATTGGTTTCAGGTTCTCTAAGCTCAGTATGCATCTTTAAACTCAGTTCCTCATATGTCCCAAATCTTTCAACCATTGTGTCCTTAGGCTTGCTTAGAAGATGTTGAGCATACATGTCCATAACTCTCCCATCCACCTCATAACCCATTAGCATTATCCATAATGTTCTTGGTTCTATAGCTTCCATCAGACATTGATCAGTATCAACCATAAAACATATTTTATTTTTGTATTTCTCAACAATTGAATTAGGAATTCTTTCCCTTGAGTGCATTATGCTCTAAATTTTTTTGAAGTAACCCCATATTGCATTTTTCTGAGCTTTGAAATCTCCAATACTGTGAAGATGATCTCTGACTTGAATGGCAACTAGCTCATCATTAGTCAGTGTACACCTGTTACCCCAGGTACCTCATTCATAAAGTAGAAGAAAAGACATAGAACCAATGTACCATACTTGAAAGTTTTTTTCTTATCCTTCTTAATTTTGTTCAGATTCTCAATCAACTATTTTTGTAGTAATTCACACAAGTATAGTTAGTATCTTCCTTTAGCATCTTGTATGTAGCATATATGGCTATTCTGGAGATAGAATTTTCTCTGCTCGAGTGGTAAATCTTGTACCCAATCACCATGGAGGTGAATTTGATATCCAATTCTATAATATCATTGATGGTCATTTCTCTTCTATCAAACTTGGCACTGGTAGCATCAGTCACTATCTAGTTTTTCATGGCCTTGAGCATGGGTAATCCACCGATTGAGTTTAATCAAGTTACAATTCTGATAGCATCCTTGGTAATTTTGAATGGTTTGAACAACCAAATAAATTCATCATGCATCTAACTTAAAACATATCAGACCAATTCATCCTCATCAAATGTTGGAAACTCCATGATTTGAATACAGTGTTTATCTAGTAGTGCCTTATATTTGGGTTTAAGTTCACGTGATTTTCATCCCTGAGTTGTTTCTCAAATAGGTCTACATACCTTGAATCTCCAAATTCATCTATGTTTGCATGAATATAAACCCTAATGTCTTCAACATGCAACACACTATACGTAACACTTGAAAAAGCACCTAACGGGTCAACTTCTATTGATTTGTGAGGACGCTTCTTAAAATTGGGTCAAGGTCTTTTAGTAATGTCAAAAACATGAGGAGTAGCCATCTCAACAAATTTTAGATTCAAAGCTTCACAGAGAAGTACCTTTTTCTTCTGTGGGGTTGGTGATGATCAATTACTGGTTGAATTTGTTCTTTGTGCTTTAGTCTCTGGATTTACATCTCAAATGCTCTTCTTCTTATTTCCTCCAAGTGCAAAGTGATTCAAATGTGTGAACAAGTGACTTTTTATCTTTTACAAACCATAATTTGGCATTGTAATAAATACGTTGCTCTAACTTTATCCGATTACTCTATTTTTGATAGTTCTTTACGAATCATTTTGCAAGTTCTTATAACATCTTTTCTCCTAGAAATCCTTCCAAAGGTTTTGAGAAAAAATCTCCTTTTTTATTGTGCCAGATTCAGACACCCACTTACTAACTGGGGGAAATTGATGTTCAATGCAGCTCCCCCTAAGCCAGAGCTCCTGACTTAATTTCTGGAGGAATTATCAGCACTTGATTCTAGTGCAGACCCATCATCATTGTTTATTGTATCTTTCTTTACCCAAGTCTTGTTCATTTTGCTTCGTATCTCATTCACATCAATTTTTCTTTTGCCTATGTCTTGTTTTTGCTCATCTGGTCTTCTATTTACCAGACCTTTTCTTCCATTGTTCCTATTTCTATAGAATCTTGCAATATGACCAGATTTATTGCAGTTAAAGCACACAATATTATTTTTCTTATAAACTTGATTTCCTCTTTATCTGCACTGATTAGCCATGTATCCAAACCCATTGCAAACAAAACAACAACCATTGAAAGAATTGCTAATTCCTCTACTGTTAGCATTATTCATTATCATATTTCTACATTCATTTCATCTATGACCATACCTTTTACACTTGAATCATTGATCAAAGAAGGATGGACCATTTTGATTTACTTTGTTTCTGCACTAAGTAGCTCTATGACCAAATTTATTGCAATTGAGACAATTTCCATTGAATGATGGATATCTCTGAGCATTAGGCTATCTCACCAGAGGTTTTCTGGTTCTGTTTCTCCTATTCTCTGATTGAAAGTTTCTTTGACTAGATCCAGAGCTTTCACCTTTCTCATAACCAAGATCATGCTTGTCATCACCCCTTTTTTGACCTTTAATGAGTGCTTCAAGTTTAGCTGAGCTTATCTTGAACTTCTCCTTATACTCATTTGTAATTTCTAGGTCATGTCTGAGATTGATAATCTGACTCTCAAGTTTTCTTTCATTGTCTCTACTTTCTTGTAGATTAGATTCTAGGAGGCCATCTATTACATCCAATCTGCAACATTCTTTAGAACTCTCTTTTAGATTTTGATTCATATCTTCTTCAGCTTTCTTCCTATCTTCAATTTCCTTGGTTAGTCTCATCACCCCAGTTTCCATCTCATGTTTTAGGAGAGTAACTTCTTTAGCTAACTTTTCACATTCCTTTATCTTCTCATTCAGGGCTTTGTCTTCATAATGCTTTCCTAGTTGATGAGGTTGATCCTTTCCTTTAGCATTGGATTTGTTCAATTTTTCTTTTAAAATCTCAATGAAATCTTCAGCATTTTTGAGGTTATCTTGCAGCTCTTGAACTTCTGCCTTGGACTGCTCAAGATCATCTAGTGCAAGATTGAGTTGCCCTTGAAGGTTATATTCATCCATTTTACTACCTTCCCAGATCTTCCTTAAGCTGTTAAACTTTTTCAAAGGAACTTAGCTCTAATACCAATTGTTGGATTAGGTCCAGACAACTGAGAGGGGGGGTGAATCAGTTGTCACTCAATTTATATTTTTCTACTGTTATTCTTCCTTTTCAACTTATAATCAAATCAATGATATAAACATTTTAGAATTAGACAACAACACATGAGCAGAAACATAAATATCACACTTGACACCAAGATTTTTGATGTGGAAACCCGGTTAAGGGAAAAACCACGATGGGGGTTAACCCACAAAAATTAATACCTTGTTTAAAGTATTTTACAAATGGGAATGCACATGCATTCAGGCTCACTTCCTAGAGCCCACTACTCAAATGGAGGCTCACTGCCTATAGAAAAGATTATAAGAGATTTACAGAGAACTTAAACTAGTAAAATGCATCCGCCAATCCTAGAGATTAGTTCCACTTAAGTAGAAATACTAATTTTTTACACTTCATCTTTACTCTACTCTTCTTACTATTCTATCTTCATTCAGATCTTAGATTTCTACTCCTTTCACATTTACTCCATGATCGCACCATGCACACACTCAAAACATCCATAATATTTGGCTATATATATCGTTATCTTGAATTGCAATCACTTGCCAGTTAGCAACAACAACACTTAGAACTTTTATGAATGATCTTCTTTGTCAGCTAGATCTATACATAAATTGAGGTGCAAACCAAAACTTGCTCTTGAAAATCATCACTCATGTTGGCCACTATCATTGATCATCACCATTTGTCCAACGAAAAACCTCCATCCATCTAGAATTAAGATCTTCTGCAAGGTCAGCTTATTATTTTTCTGTTTACTCTGACAAATTGGAACCTGGTACTTAGAGGCTAATATATTTTGAATCCTTCATCACCAGAGGACAAAAATTTAGATTTAGATTGTCTTGGTAATGCATATGACTCCCCTAGATCCGTAGCTAATCATGACTTTCCACTGGAGAGATTCGGACAAAAATACCAGACCCTGTTACTGCTCTGTTCCTAACTGCCTAGACTTAGACGAATTTTGAATCTAACTTCTGGTATGAACAACTTGTGTTATGTGGATGGTTGGGATGATCTTAGTTGCCATCAATGACAACACTTTTTAATGTTAAGCAGTGTCTCTTGCCAACAGACATCTAATGCCATTAACTATTTCATCTACTCAGAGCATATTACTAGCAATGTCTTCTTCTTCTAACATTCTCAGGGTCTCAATTTTTTGTTTTGATGATTTGTATCTTGGCCTACTTCACTTTACTATCTCCTTCATAAATGCCTTCAAGTTTACTCCAGACTTCCTAAGTCAATTTGCAACCCATTACCTTTTGCAAGTTCTAAGTTAGCTAGCTCACACATGATAGCATTCTTTGCCTTGGCATTGTTATCATACAACTTAATTTCATTTGCATCTGTAGGTTCACTAGCAAGAGTAGTGTAACCCTTCTTGACTGATTGCCAAATTACATCCCTTAAAGAAGATAGATAGTTTTCCATCCTTAGCTTCCAAAAGGAATAATTTGTTCCATCAAACATAGGTACCTTGAGAGATCCATTATGAGCCATCACAAACCTTCCTCAAGTGGTTAAGCTTCTTCTAAGTAACTTGGTTCTGATACCAATTGTTGAACACACTAGGATACTGAGAGGGGGGTGAATCATTATCCAATCAAACTTTAAATCCTTTGGAGTAGATTAAAACTTAAATATTTCAACATTAACATAAACATGAAAGATCAACATAATGCACATCAACACATAACACTAGATATACGTGAAAAACCCCAAAAGGGGAAAAATCATGGTGAGGATTAACTCACAATATGTAAAGCTCAAAATTACAACTTTGTTTTAGGGTTACAACCCAAGGAATATACTACTCCGTAAAGATTTTGTTTTAGGGTCACTCTGAAGGAAGCTACAACCCAAGGAAGCAACTACTCCTTGGATTGAGAAGGAACTCAAAGATGATTATAGCATGACAGTCCTTCTACTATCTGAAAACTGACACTAAAGAACACACCTTTGATGATTTCAAAATTTTATACTTCTTCTAATGATTGGATCAATTAGGCACACTATTTACTTCCCTCCTATCACAAAAATGTCTTCAAGATGAATCAAGAGAACCCTTATTGCTTTTGCTCTTTTTCCTTCATTCGCATGTATCATAATGCATAACATGTTCATATTCTACTCTTTACACAATCTTCACAATCATACATCATCTAGAACAACTAGGTTCACAATATGTACATGATATTACATTGATTTCATTACAATTTTGCCAATACAACAAGAATATTACCATTTACAAGTTGGATAGAGATCACATATCATGAAACATGTAGAGTACAAGCCTTAACATGAACTACACATTACTCTGGGAGAAGAAACACGTCTTGTAGACCCCAATTCATGCTTAACTCGATCCTAAACATTCTTCACAATATTATCCTTTAAATAATAACATCCACACACTTCACAAATTTGAAATAGGTAGCCCTTAAGCAAGAAAACATGAAGCATGTAACACATTGACCTTTACAATCTTGGTGGTACTCATGAATGATTAAAAATTACTTATTCTTCTTCTAGATGAGTCGGCATGACTCACATAACATCTCCAAACACTCCTTTAACTCCGCAAAACAAATATTTTTGTTGTACACCTTTAATCATGTGACCTAGGAACAATCAGGCATTCGAAACACAATGTCACACTTATGTCATTTGAAAACTGAACTTGCGGACCTCAAAAACACTTGAAACTCATATAGATGCACTCATACACTATTGTGAACATATTCCCAAAACTACACAACCATAGCTATCACTATGAAGGAATGTAGAGCATTCAAAATAGTCTTCATCACCACTTTACTCTACCAAAGCATAGACTAAAACTCTGTCTCTCATATTTTTCACCATAGAGGAGAAAATGATCTAAAACTTTGGATTTAGTACCTTTACATCATACCAAACTTAACCTCTAAACTACATGACCATATCTTCAGATGTAGAGGAATGTGGAGCATTTTACTGAGCAATCTTCCAGGTAGCTTCTTGTAGTAGAAACCTTCACTAGCTCTTGGAAGCCAGAACCTTCATATAACAGCACATACTTTCTTAGGAACAACAAGAAGGATCATACAACATGCTACAGGTCATCAATAACATATTCTCATCCTCGGCATATATTCTAATTCCCATCTTAATACATTATCATTTATTTTAATGATTCTAATTCCCATCTTAATATTTCATCATGAAATCATCTTTGCTGACCACAAACATGCTCAAAAAAACTTTACTTGACACTGATCAAGGCATGACATCCAACCATTAACATCAACATCATCACTACATCTCATTGCATCTCCATTATTATACTGGTATATCATCATCACAAACTAAGTGCTAACCTTACTCTAAGTGTTGACATCAATGACAACACATATTGCCAACAAATGGTAAGCTATATTTAGAGTTAAGGTAATTCTCTGTGTAGTATGTTTCAAAATTTTTTGAGGTCTTCTCTTGGATTCTCAATATGGAAAAACCCCTAATGGAAAATGGAAACCAAAATGGGAGAAGAGAAAAAAATAGATCTTGTAATGGATAGCAGAGCTCATCCCTCTAATAAGGAGACTGTATCTAGGGAGAAAGAAAGAGAGGTAGCCACTAGAAGAAAAAAGAGTTTGGATCTATCTACCTCTAGAAAGAACTATCAATGAAGATTATGTCTTGGAACACCATGAGTTTCAATTGCTGCCACAAACAACTCTTGCTGAGAAATCATATTAAGGATAATAATCTTGTTATTCTTCTTAAATAGGAAGTTAAAATGTTGCAAACCAATTTTAAAGAGATTTCTCTGCACATTTGGCTTGGGACTTAGTACTATCTTAAAGAAGCTAAATTATCTTTACGTAGGATAGTTACTATGTGGAATCATTTGAAGATAAATGGTGAAATGAGGTTTTCCAATAAACACTTTTTGGTGATAGAAATCAATCTTACTCAAAGTAAACGGATCAAGATTAGCAAATGCATATGCCCCTAACACTAGGATATCCTAGAAGGATTTGTGGATAGAGCTAAACACTATCATTCAACTACACAAGGAAACTAATTAGAATATGGTGGGAGAATCTAACACTCCACTATTTCCTTCTAAGAAAATGGGAGGATTACAAGACTACTTTGAGAGAATGTTAGATTTTGTTGATTTTATTTTAGATGTAGGTGTTATGGACATAGATTTAAAAGGCCCCCCATTATATAACTAGTCTAACAAGACAATGGGACAATAACTAATTCAAGTAAGGTTATTTAGATTCCTCATTTCTAGAACATAGGAGATAATTGCAGACATATCTTTGAATGCTTTACCCATAGTAGGATTAGACCATAACCCTTTGCTCCAAAATTATAATTTGGATAGGTTGAATGGTGCCTACCCTTTTAGGTATTAAATAATGTGGTCCTCCCACCTAGATTTTAAAAAATGTGTCAAAAAATGGCAAAATATATCTATTAATGGTATTACCATGTTTAAAGTATCTCAAATACTTAGAAATGTGAACAAAAAAGTAAGGGGATGGAACATACATTCCTTTAGAAACATAGTCAATTGTAATACAAGTATATTAATGGTTGTCAAAGAAATTTTGTCTGCTAATCAAATAGATGAGGAGACGTGTTCTCAAGAGAAAGACCTATGAATAAAATGGCATAAAATTATGTACAAGGAAAAATTATTTTGGAAATAGAAGTCAATAATTTAGTAGTTAACAGAGGGAAACAAAAGCACTAATATTTTTCATGAATCTATCCGAGGATAGGAAAAACAACAAAGTTGAAAAATTCCTTCTATAGATGGAATAGAAGTTTCTACAGAAGAAGAAATTAGTAAATAAGTATTGGCTATTTCCAAAATCTCCTAAGAAGAGAAGTTAGGGGTGCATATGTTAATTATGAGAATCTATTGCATGGCATCTCTAAAGTTCTATTAAAGGAAGATAAGACTTCCATGACAAGACAAGTCACTGAGGATGAAGTCAAAATTGTTTCTTTGTCCTTCATTACCTTCATGTCCCCTAGACCTGATGGATTCCCTTTAGTGTTATTTTAGGAGTTCTAGTAAATTTTTGGTAATGATGTGGTTGATAAAACATATTAATTATTTTGCTCTAGAAGTATCCTGATATTGTTAAACAATACTTTTCATATCCATATCCCCAAAAGTGAAGAGGTAGAAATCATGGTTGATTATCACCCTATAAGTTTGTGTAACACAATCTATAAGATCTTCTCAAAGATCCTAGCCTTAAGAATTCAACCTTTATTACCTACTTTGATTTCCTGATAGAAAAAAAGGTTTTGTTCTAGGGAATGGAGTAATGGATGTTGTTATAGATACTCGTGAGGTGCTCCATTCCTTGGATAAAAAAAGAAAAGAGAGGAATGATTTTTAAGATAGATATTTGTAAAGATTATGACAAGGCCTCATGGGACTTCCTCTTTGTGGTATTAAGAAATTTTGGATTTAAGGAAAAAGTGCTTCAAATTATTCAATCTTGTGTGACTTTCCCAAAGCTTTTTGTTATTATGAATGATAGACCTAAAAATTTCTTTAGTAGTAGTGTAGGGGCATGATACAAGGAGACCTTATATCTCCTTACCTTTCTATAATCTTGGCAAAGATTTTAGGTAGAAACATCTCAAAGCTAGTTGTTGACTGATCTATTGATGGGATTCAACTTTCTTCTACTTCCCCTTAGCACTCCCATCAACAATTTGTTGATGGTATTATCCTCTTCATTAGGTCAACTCTAAGGGAAGCTAAAATATGGAGAAATATTCTAAATGTCTATGCCACAATTTTATGCTAACAAATAAAAGTCAATAAAAGCACATTGTATTTCTTTAACACCCCTCTATCTATACAACATCAGATTGTTGCTTGTCTTGAATGCAATATTGCCTTGTTGCCTACCACTTATCTAGGCCTTCCTCTCATGGTAAAAAAACTAAATCCTAATTATTGGAATGAGGTGATTGAAAGAATACAAAATAAATTAGTAGGTTGGAAATGGAAACTTCTCTCTCAAGCTAGAAATTTACAACTTCTGAAGGCATCACCGTAAATCGTCTATATCCACTACCTTTCTCTATGTAATATTTTAAAATTCATGGCTAAGATAAAAGCTCAAATTAAAAAAAGTTACTATGGATAGGTATGTATGAGAAAATAAGGATGGTGTTGGTCCATTAGGACATAGTTTTTAAACCAAAAGGTAATAGAGTACTAGGGCTTAGTAGGATTAAAATTTTTAACAAAGCTTTGATGGTGAAATTTGGGTGGGGTTTCATGAGAGACATTAAAGATTGGGGAAGATAATGAAATCTAAGTATTTCCAAGATATATATCCAAAACTATTCTTCTCTTTTGATAGGGACATTAAGGGCTCACTCATATGGAATAATATTGGTAAAGTTAAGAGCCTATTAGCTAAAGGTATTAAGTAGAGATTAGGTAAGGGAAACCAAATTCACTTCTAAGAGGACAACTAGCTAGAGAAGGGCCCCCTAAATTCTTTGCCTCAACTTCAACAACTCCATGTGGCTTCAATATGTAGGCTTGGGGAATTTGTTAGTGGTTATTTGGTTGGGAAGGGATCTAGGGATAGATGGACAAATTTCTAAGAAGTCACTAATGTTGGTCTAACTGTTGTTGTGTCTAAATTCCATAACAACCTAGACCTTTTTAGATTTCCTTTATTTCAGCAAGAGGATGATATATATTGGGCCCCCAACCCAAAGGGTTGGTACATTGTTGTACCTCAGGTTAATTTTTATAGTTGGATATTTGCAACTTTGACATAAAATGGTGTAGAACATGGAACAACAAGTCTATTCCTAAGATCACATACTTTTGGTGGATTTATACATAATGAAATTCTCACCTAAGACAATCCACAACATAGAAGATTCTCCTTCCCTAACAGATGGGTCAGTGCAAGACGTTGGGTCCACTTTTTGGCCAAAAAGTGGAAGTGTTTTCCCTGATTTTTAGAATTTGTCACATTTGACCTTAAAATTTGAAGCACTTAGAGATGGAATCTTTAAAAAGTCACTAAATATAAAAGGTAGTACTCGGAGTCTAGTTTCCAAATATGTAATTTGTTTCAATACCCAGATGATACAAATTGATTTTCAATAAGCATTTCTAAAAACCACTATTTAAAAGTCATTTTTTTAACCATACCATGCACGTGTAAGACCAACATAATTTGACCTAAATAAAAATATTTTTCAAAATCTTTTTGGAAAAAGATGTGTAGTATAGTGAAGTTTGATGAAGATATTTTTTATAATTTTTTTCTAAATAATGTTTTTTATTAATTTTTTATTAGGCCTAATTGATACTTTTGAAAACCCCTCATGTACAACCAACATAATTTGAGCTAAAAAAATCATAAAATTAATTTTTTTTTTCATTGTGTAAAGAATGATGTGTAGATTGATGACATATAATTTTTTTAAAAAAATTAAAAATTAAAAGTTATTAAAAAAATACAAACACCTGTCATTTCAAGTTTTTGGCCCAGTTTGCTCATAAATTAAATAATAAATAGAAGAACATGTCTAATAACAAAAAAAATTACATATTTGAAAACTAGACAATGTCATATGTAATGGGTTTTCATTTCATAAATTTTTTTTTAAAAAAAGGTCCTTAGCCATATAGGTAAACTCAGTTTTTCTCCTTGTTCTGTACTTAGAAAAAACTTGCAGGTCCAAGGCTCAAGGTCGGCCAACCATGCCTATCTCGAGCCTAAAACCCAAGCAAAGGGAAGGGAAAAGGTGGTCGGTGATTTCAAAATTCATAGAACGAGTACCCGTTTATAAAATAATGGGCACCTGATATTTTTTAAGAATGGGTACCCATTTTATAATGGGTACCTATTTCTATTATATCTTTTATTTTCCATATCAGGAAAAAACCTACAATTACTATATCCCTAAAACTTGCAAGTCTGATCCCGACAACGATAATTCATGCATTTTTTACAGGTGTTTTGTGGAATCTCTTGACAGGTCATATTCTCTTCATATTTTGAAAGGAGTCAATCATATGAACAATTCTAAAGTGAAATCAAGTGCATGAGCTATTTTCAAGAGGAATAAAGAAAGAAGGTTTTTGTTTTTACATCTACTTTTTACTTCAAAATCTATGGAACAAAGGATCTACATCTAATTCTACTTCAAAATTTTAAATAAGTACATCAATTATGAAATTAGATTAAGTATCAATTGTTATTTTATCAAGAGGGTTTGGTAATCATGGGATCAAATCAAAGAAAAAAACAATGGAGGGTAATGACACCTCAAGAAATTGAAGCAAATAGAGAGAAGGAAGCAAAAAGGCAAAGAGATAGAAGAGCAAGGATTCAAGAGATGAAGAATATTGAAGCATCTAGTTTCATGAGTATTGAAGAGAAAGACATTCAAGAGACAATAAATGATGGGATGAATGTAGATGATGCAAATGTGGAAATGGTGAATTTGGAAGAAAATTTGTCTATAGAAACAAATGCATGTATGTCTTCAAACCCAACTTTCGAAGATATAGAAAATGTGACTATACAAACAAATCCAGGTATGTCTTTAGAGCCACCTTTCAATGATATGGAAAACGCGACTATAGAAACAAATCTAGGTGTGTCTTTGGAGCCAACTTTCAATGATATAGAAAACACGACTACAGAAACAAATCCAAGTGTGTCTTTGGAGCTAGCTTTCAATGATATGGAAAACATAACTATAGAAACAAATCTAGGTATGTCTTCAAACCCACCTATTGATGATATGAATGAGAATGATATCCCTTTTAGGAGTGAAAATAAAAATATTTTATTTGAGATTGAAAGAAATGTCTTAAATAATCTTCTTGGTAAGATTTCTTGGAGGCAAATGAGAACTCATGCAAATAGATTATATAAAATATTTTTTATGGAAAAAGTCTTAGATTTCAATGTCAACTTATGATGCAATTGATGAAGATGTGGAAATTGCGAAAAGTAATGAAAAAGTTAGGCATCTTTGTAAAACCTAAAAAAAAAGATGAATCAATCAAACAAGTTTTATCTAGTGATGCTAATGATATTGATTCTATTGGTAAAAATAGTTGATCTAAAGATAGCAATGCAGCAAGAAGAGCTATAACAACTACTTTAGTCAATAAAACATCTTCTAATAAAAGAATGATAAGTAAGACAAGTGAAATTCTAAATATAAATCCTAAAACTTTGAGAAGAGCAACAAAGTGAAGAGAAGCTATTGAAAAAGATCTAATTAACCAATATTGGAGTTTTAGTGGTAAACTCCCAAGGTATGACATGAAATTAAATAGTGAAATCAAATATTTAATTGAAAAATATTGGCATGATAATACAAGGGTATCATCTAATGTTAGAGATGTTTTAAAATTACAAGTGTGGTCTAAAATTCATGATCCTCATCCAAAACATCTATTAGACATGACTCAAACTAAATTATATAAAAAATTCTTAGATGATTTAGTGTTAGAACCATTTAATATTACCATAAGCCAAAGATCTTTCGAGAAATGTAAACCTTGGTATGTGAAAATTAATAAACAGTGAATCTCTTGTTGTTGTAAAACTCATGTGCAATTTCATTAGTATTATGATGTTTTTTGATATATACGTTCTACTTTGCATACTGACAAAATTATGTAGGAATGTGGTATTAATATGCCACCTCAAACAATTAAGGAGTTTGTAGCAAGTTTATTTTGTGAAACATCTACTAGATGCTTATTTTATTCAAAAGCATGTATTTCTAGACAATGCAATAGATGTGGCAACTTTTCATTGTTAGAAGAATGTATGCATGAAAATATTTCACATGAATTTAGACAACAATTAGTGGATGTGAAAAGATTCAAGAATGTTGAATATTCTTTAAAGGATGAAAAAATTGGAAAGCGTTGTGAGTTAGTCACTAAAAAAATTTGTGTGCATGCATTCATCAAAGATTTTAAGGATAATATTGTATCCAAATATGTCAAACACTCCCAATATGCTTAATGGCTTGATGGAAAATTTTGTTCATGTAAAAACACATTTCCAATCGGAACTATCCTATCAGTGGTTGACTTTGCAAAAAACTATACTCTTGCTCCACAAGAGGAAATTCAATCTCAGTATTATAATTCAGTGCAAGTGGCCATATTTGTTCATATTGTATACAGACATGCAAATGATAGTACAAAAGATAATAGAAAATTTTTGAGGGAGTATCATTTCTATTTGAGTGATAACCGGTTACACTCTTCAGAGTTTGTGCAATATTGTTTCACAAAATTTTATGAAAGTTTAAAAGAAAGAGGAATCTAGATGGCACAACATTTCATATGGTCAGATAATTGTACAGGGCAATTCAAAAATGCAAGAATGTTTTATTGGCTATGTAGGGCTCATAGAGAAAAAATATCCGACATATGTGGAGTTTTTATGAAGTTGGACATGGTAAAGGAGAACATGATGGAGCTAGAGCATGTGTGAAAAGAGCTCTTGCTAGAGAGCAACTAAAATTTAAGGATGCAGCCAAATTTAGAGATGCACGTGCAATTATAGATTGGTGTAATGAAAAATTATCTATGGGATCAATTGAGAACTCTACAATTCGACGATTCTTTTGGTTAGTTGAAGAGAATATTCCTACTCGACTTGATTGTGAGACAATAACTAGATCAACAAAATGGCATTCATTTAAGAGTTCAAATGCAAGCACATGGACTATATGGAATAGGGAGTTTGTATGTTTTTGTCAATTTTGTATTACAAGTGATTGGGGGGCATGTGAAAATACAGAATGGGTTGAAGAATGGAAACAAAGATCCTTGGCACCTACAGAAACACAAGATCAACTTGAAACAACAATTGAAGATGATAATCAAATATTTGCATCAGATGACTATGATCATGTTTCAGACCTTGTACAAGAAGGTACTTTTATTTTCAATTTTTTTTAGTGCCATTTTTTTGTACATCTATATATAATTAATTATATATGTATGCATGTACAAATTTATGTGATTTAGATACATGCCACACTTTATTGAATTACATAATTTTTTTTGTAGGACATGTGTATGATGTTGTTGCACTTGAGGGAAATGAAGAGGAAACCAAGTATTGGTTGGCTCAATGTGTTGAGACAAAACAAAAGTTGTTACATCCTAGAGTAGATGATGATAACATGGAGTATCCAATAGGTTTTGTGGTTGTTGTTGGCACATGGCTACAAAAATATCTAATAAGAAGGAATGGTTTACCTGCATTTGAAGATTATGAAACACATAAGAAGATCATACACTACTCACATTTGGTTGTGGCAATAAATATAAAACTAGTCAGATATCAAGGCAAACCTTCTAATAAATAGTTACGGACACTTTTGATGGAAGAAAATGAGTCAATTATAGATGCATTACAAAAAAATTAGGATGTAGATGGTACACTGGAATAAATTTCTAGGTATGTAAACCATACTCTTACATCCCCTAAATCCATCCTCTTAAATATATCCTATAATGTTATCTAGTTACATGTAATGCATCAATGTTGTCTTTTTGGTATATAAATTCTTTCATTCTCATTTCAGCTTCTATATTACTCCCCTTCTCTTAAATCTTGTATCAACTCATGTAAATATATAGTTAATTTACTTGTACATTTTAACATTACTTTTATAGGTGTACCCTAGACAAGTAGTCAAATTTGCATGATTGTCAATAAAAGTTTTCACCATACAAGTATGTGAGGTCATTTTTGTAGTCTTCAACTAAAAGTGAATGCAAATTAGGTAATTGTATATACTTACATTATGGATTTCACATTCAACATGTTATCTAGTTACAAAATGCATCAATGTGTTATGTTTTTGGTATATAAATTCTTTCATTCTCATTTCAGCTTCTATATTATTCCCCTTGTCTTAAATTTTGTATCGACTCATGTAAATATATAGTTAAT
This sequence comes from Cunninghamia lanceolata, assembly GCA_027924645.1. NCBI lineage: Eukaryota > Viridiplantae > Streptophyta > Pinopsida > Cupressales > Cupressaceae > Cunninghamia > Cunninghamia lanceolata. Next base: position 8,459,870 of record BSBN01001332.1, read on the forward strand.
TTACTTATACATGTGAACATTACCTTTTGCAAGTGTACCCTAGACAAGTAGTCAAATTTGCATGATTGTCAATAGAAGTTTTCACCATACAAGTATGTGAGGTTATTTTTGTAGTCTTCAACTAAAAGTGAACGCAAATTAGGTAATTGTATATACTTACATTATGGCTTTCACATTCAACATGTTATCTAGTTACATAATGCATCAATGTGTTATGTTTTTGGTATATAAATTCTTTCATTCTCATTTCACCTTCTATATTATTCCCCTTGTCTTAAATTTTGTATCGACTCATGTAAATATATAGTTAATTTACTTGTACATTTAAACATTACTTTTTGCAGGTGTACCCTAGACAAGTAGTCAAATTTGCATGATTGTCAATAGAAGTTTTCACCATACAAGTATGTGAGGTCAATTTTGTAGTCTTCAACTAAAAGTGAACGCAAATTAGGTAATTACATATATATATACTCATATATTTCTCATCCATCCTCTAAAGACACCTGCTTGTACATCCCCTTAATTCATCCTCTTAGCTTCCCTTAAGCCATCCTCTTACATCCCCTTAAGCCATCAAGTTTTATCTTATACTTTGTAAATTGACTCGTGTACATCTCTCCAAGTAAGCTATCCTCTTTTGTATCCCCTTAAGACATCCTCTTCTAGCTGCCCTTTTAATTAATCCTCTTATACATCCCCTAAAGCCATCCTCTTATGTATCCCCTTAAGACATCCTCTTAGCTCCCCTTAATCCATCATCTTACATCCTCTTTTGTGTTATCTAGTTACATATTGCATTAATATATTTTTTTTGGTACATATTCTTTCATTCTCATTTACATTCATTATTTCTTGTAGGTGTATCCTACAAGTAGATTTTTCCCTGATTGCCACTACAAGAATTCATCATAATGTAAATGGTAGATCAATTTTGTAGTCTTGTCAAACTAATAACATGGACCTATAAGCTAATTGTATAGATATACTCATATGTTCCATAATGGACCTATTTTTTGTTTTGAGACTCTTTTTATGATCTATGTATTTAATTTTCATGGATTGAATATTATTTTATGATTTCCACAAATGATATTAGTGTAGAGGTTCAATAAGTATATAGTTTGTATTTTTCCTATCATTTTTGTACCCACTTTAGCTATGTTTTGAGATGTGTTGATTTAGCATTTATTTTATATTATTTAAATGCACAAAAGTTGAAAATACTTGTATAGAACCTATCCATCTACTCACTCTAACTCTCATTCATTCATGATTGTGTAGTAGTGTCATGATAGTTAAAGGGAAATAGTCCTAGAATAGTTTGCATATTTGAAATGGTTTAATATCACCTCTATGAATGCCATAATCCTCCTCTATATCCTTCAATCATTGTCTTGAATAGTCTAACGCTATCACCAATAAATATGCGACTGTGCTATCATATTACCTAGGTGTAGTCATAAGTATCTGGTATGGATTGAGTCATTGGTGTTGTAGAGTTATTTACGACTGCTAAGATAATAATGAGGGTTATCATGCATAGGTAAGGTAGTAAATAGTCATTATTTCAAACTAAATGACTACCATAAAGGTTACTCATTGTCATAGAAAAGTGAAGATTATTTTCATGCATGAAGATTATTGCCATATCCAATCTAGACTGTCATAAATCATTGAGATGTTCTCATAAGAGCAATTCAAATCTAAAAATCAATCATATTGAGGTTATATCATCTAAAGTCCATTGCAAAAACCCACATGACAATAATAAAACAAATAGGATAGTCATGAAACAAATAGTACACTCATGAAACAATAAAGTAGTCATGTTAGTCAAGAGGTTTTCATAGTGATTGATGATCTTATATAATTCTAAATGGTCATATGCTAGTTAGATAGACATGTATTTATGGCAACAAGTGGCCTTCATGAAATTCATAAGAGGCTACCAAACCAATTATAGGATTGTCCTAATGAAACAAGAGAGGACTTTAAAATGCATAAGTGGTCATCCCAACACCTATATGATTGTCATAACAATCCCTAATATCCACTTGCCTTCATGACCAATCAAAGATGTTATTAAGAACTTGAAGATAATCCCTAATACCCACTCAATATAACTACTAAGATAATGGCCAATCAAACCAAGACAAGAATCTACATAGCAAAATGAAACTCAAAAATGAAATAATTTCCTAGCACTAGAAACATTCTGAGTAATCATTATAAGGGATTAATGCACCAACATTGTCAACCAATAAGGTATAAAAGAGAAGATCTCAAGAGAATGTATAAATACAAGAGATCACTTGGAGAAGGCTACTAAAGATAAACACATGAAACTGGAAGTTCTGGAAAGAGCAGAAAATGGATTGTCAAAAATAGGGAAAATGAAGGGGCCTTGATAAGGTATATACTATCTATTCAAAAATTTGAAAAAATTATCTACACATTGTTCACTATTTCAGTTATAACTATTGAACCATAATGCATAATCACTTCTTAAATTAAAAAATGTAGTAGAGAGAAATCTTCTAACATGTCTCAATTAAATAATTTATAATCTAGAAGTGAACAATGAAGCATATTTAACATATTATATTTAACATATTATCTAACATACTAAAATGTTCGAGCATATAGTCAATAATATATACATGTAGATCTATCTAGATAAGTCTATGAAATACTATAAAATATAGGTAGGACCCATGAAATGTGTACTAAAACATCTACTCATAGTCAACATATAAATAAATACAAATCATAGTTCATGAAATACTGAAATATATCTAGAAGTACATGTAATAGCAAGTTCAACATATATAGTCAAAGTCCTGGCATGACATATATAAAAAATAATGCACATCATATAGTTTAGGCTATGAAATAAATATCTATGTCAGGTATGATCATCACTCAAGTTCAAATCTGAAACAGGCCTCTTTCTTCCTCGTGAAATAGATCGATCTACCTCATGCTATACACAAGAGAAAGAAACTTGCAATCAGATTTAATTTTTTTTAAAATGACACATACATGTGCTTCTAAAATGTAAATTTCATTTGATTGAAGATTTAATTTAATTTATAAAATACTCATATTAAATATTTAAATCTAGACTTTAATGTATGATTAAATTACCATATGATGTTGGTCATCTCCTCCCACATTCTATTGCCCAAGTGATCATAAAGCATCAGGTGTTAATTCCTAGATATTCAAATTTAAAACACTCAAGAATTAGGTTACCATCCAAATTTAATTTACTTTATAAAAAATATGAAATTAAATATTTAAATGTAGGCTTTATAGTGTGTATTTAAATTACCATGAAATCATGCTCATCTACTCCCACATTTTGTTGTCTAGGTGGTATAGTTGTTTCATCTTCTTGACCAAAAGTTTGACCTGCTAATTCCTAGAATTTCAAATAAAGCAAGTTTGAAATAAGTTAGAATTTATTTAGCATATAAAGACCTAGAAATTGCACATAGAAAATTTAGTAAAGTTTAGGACCTCAAAATGTGTGGATGGCTCATGAAATTATCCCTGACTAGCAACTTGACCAATGGTCGCACTCCTATCATCCTATACTTACATATATGGGTGCATATATAAATTTATATAAATTCAAAAAAGAAACTTAGTACAATTTTTTAAAACACACACCAGGGAATACTCAGGTATAACAACTAACAATGGAGGATCAGTGCAAGAAACACTTGAGCCATGTGGTTGGTTAGACATGGGAACTGCCACGTGACCTAAACCTCGCTACAACAGTAGTGTTTCACATACATGTACATTTAGTTATTTATTTATTTATACACTTGTTAATTTAAAATATAATATTGATAGGTTTCAAGAAGAAAATTTAAACTAGAATTAGATACATATGGTTTTAGGGTTAAGATATATTGGTTTACCCCATAAGGTGTAACAATCTCTATAGCTATCGATGCAAAACTCAATGTATCAAATCGTGATGTGGCCCTAGAGTGACTTGAGATTTGTACAACAAATAGTTCAGAGTTATATATTAATTCATTCAATTATTTATATAAATTTTGATACGTTTAAATTATGCACTTGAAATATTTAATAAAATGTGGTCAATGTACCTATGTAGGATTATCATCTGAATATAGTAGATCCAAGTATGACTCCACTTCTACTATAGCTACATCTGATGTGGATGTAGGAGTAGGACCATAACACGGTTGATTGTAATTTGTACACAAATGTGCCCTTGACATGCCTAAGGCTGTATGATGAGATGCATCGACTCCTCCATGATGCTCTCCACCATTGAATTCACCTGCCATGTGGGTAGCTTGTTCAATGAGATTGCCTGAGAGTCTACTCAATGCTCCTAATGTCGACAACACTACCCGGTGCTGAATAGGTGCAGGAATCATGGGCAAAACAAGAGAAACCATAGGAGTAGAAGGAATAGGTCGATTGGGATCAACTCATACCCCTGGTTTGTGTTGTGGCATGCCACAACCAACACCCTGAAATTCTCTCATATCAAAATAATTGGGTTTTTGAGCCAATTGAAACTCCACCCATAATTTTCTCAAAAAATATAGTGGTACCTCATAATTAGCATGTGGTGGGTGATCAAACGCCATCCATCATTGATCCTAAAAATGTCTCAAAATCACCTCATGCCTACACCACTTAATTGATATTCTTTTTTTTGTTGTAGGTATAGGTTGATTAGTTTTCAGGTGACGAAAAAATGGGGTTAATGTTTGTTTTGTTATGTGGAGATCATGGATGTCTTTATATGAAAGACCATCCACATAGAATTGCCTCCTCTCCTCATGCCAAAGGTGAAATCTATTTAGGTCTGCATCAATAGACCTAGCAGAATCAATAATGGTTTGCATCAAAGATGCAAACTGAACCACATTAGCAGGCATCAAGTGAGGTTGATTATTAATCAAATTAATGTTTTCCTCAATTGCATTAATATTTTCATTAATTCTTTGCCGCAATTGGGCCTCATCAAGTGGAGGGGGTGGGGGGTTTTGAGGTGGAGGGGGTGGGGGGTTTTCATAAAGAATGTCATCTATTAAAAATTTATCTAGACTCTGGTCATCCATTAGATGTCTCCTGCAAATTTCCAAATACATCCATATGAAAAACTTACAAATGTATAATTTCACAAATATATATATATATTGAAAACTTACAAACAAATATCTATAAATTTAAACTTAATCTAATAGATCTATAAATCAAAGTTTAAAATATCCATGAATTTAGAGAGCAAGTGAAAATTAAACATGCACAAGTTTATCATATAATATGATCAAATGATGATGCATCAACCCTAAATATATCTTTTATACCCTTATTTAATCTATCTTCTCAAACACATCTCCCATGCACAGTTTATCATTGTCATTGAAAATCAAAGGACTTCAAAAAGAAGCTAACTTATTAAAAGGTCATGCACCTACTACTTGAATAAAACTACTCTACTATTAAAATAATGAGATTGATATTTCATGAGATGTAAGAGTTCTAATGCTTGGTTTAACCCTCTATCTCTTCCATTCAATCACACCACCTTTTCCTAAGTGATTGCTTTACCTTCACAATTTGAACAACCATGATAATCTTGTGAAGGAAAGATTTAGGAAGGACAAAGGTGGATTTTTCACCTAAGGTGGGGTTAGCACAATATTAATGATTTTACAAGGGGGTAAAGGGCGATAAATTAAAGGGAAATTAAAGGTAGGGTTAGGACAATGAATAGGGATAAAAATTAGATGAAAATGGACATAGAGGAACTCTAAATCTAAGACTGTGGGAACAACATAGGCAAGGGGAACATGGATGGCTAGGGGTGATTTAGGCTAAGAAAATGGGGCCAAAATGATAGAAGACACACAAAAACATAATAAGGAATTTGTAGGGTGTACATTAATTTCATTATAACATGCATATGCATGCTTGTGTACATCTTATTGTGATGTCTTGTAGCTTTATTCATGGTTTCTAAGAACTTATTCATATTTCTTCATTTCTTTTTAATTATCCTATTAGAGAGACCTCAAGGATCACCCTCCAAGGTTTTGTAAATCTTGAAAAAGAAGAGGGGATACCATACCCTATGACTTGGCTCAAAGTTGTTCTCTCCTTGTCGATGTTTCATATTCTCTACCTGAGATATTTGATTCCCTTTTTATTAGTTTGAGTAATATTTCTAGAAGAGAGGGATTATATTTTTAGTAGAAAACAAAATCTAAAGATACATCAAATTTACATGCTTTTGTGGGAGAAATACATACACAAGACAACTTGAATCTCATTAAGATAAATGACTGGACTGAAAGCCTAATCAAACAAACATGAAACCCTAGTGTATAATATTTCCAATCACTTGTCAATGTAGGGTTTACCAAAGCAATAAGGCACATAAGAAACATAAAAATTTGCACTTTGGGGCATGGGCCAACAACCTCCTAGGTCTAACCCCATGCAACTAGTAATATGAAAGGGCTCATCACTAAAGATTAGACTAGCCTAGTAATGACATGATAGATGGGTATGCATGCAGATGAGTTAATAATTTTTGAAGAATGTATTTCTTTTCAATGTGGTTCATGGTAAGCTAACTCTTTGGAACTCAACACTTGATGAATGAAAAAATGAAAGATCCACCTACAAGCCTATAGGAATCAAAAGTGGGATTTGATATTAGGAAAGTGGGATGAGAAATACAAGCATGGACAAATCATGGAATTCTACATAGCATAAGGTAATAAATACAAATAATGCTAGTAAGAATAATGATAATAGAAATGTGGATAATGAAAGTTACAAAATACAAGAATAATGTCACTAGGTCTATGAAATTGCTATAGGCAAGAAGGTGAGGGTAGACAAGAGAAAAATATACTATGAAAAATATGAGAAGATATGAGTAGGACATATGATGGAATATAAAACATGGAAATACAAGTCGGATATATACATTACCAAAAGGAATTTATCAATATCAACAAAATTTATTCCTTCTAGAATGCATAAATGAAGGGTGTCACTAGGTACATCTATGGCCATGTGATAGAGTCTTAGTGAGGAGGTGAGAATTGATAATGTAATAGAAGATTGTCATAATATACATATATCATGTGGAAATCTATGATAGTAAGATACATGTATGAGTCATAGGGGGATCAATAACACTATATAAAGAGAATTATGATAGCAATCATAACAATAAGATATGATGATAGAGATAAATAGGAGAGGAATAAATGACTTATTGTGGCATAGATGATATAAATAATGAATGTATAATATGTATAAGAAAGATGTATATAGATAATAAGAGATGATTGAGATAGCAGATGGGGGTACAAAAAAGAGACAAATAGAGAGGTACAATGATCTACTATAGGATAAATGGGAAATGAAAACAAAGGGTTCTGGTGGGATGGAGTCAATCCTACTAATACATAAAATGGTACTATGAATATAGACTCATCATTGTCTAGAACAACACAACCATGGGGAAGAAAACTATAGGATAAAAACATAATATTACAAGGGCTAAAGTGGATAAATGTGCTATATTTAGGTCAAGATGAAGAGATCCCTAATGTTTTACATCCTCCTTAAACATGGTCAAGGAAGGACAGGGATAATAGGTACAAAGAAGAATCAAGGTAAGAAACAAATAGAGGAAAGAAAAGGAGTACCAAAAAACACATCATACGCTGTCCCCCAAGTGTTGGCATGTATAATAGCTCATCCACATAACAAGGGACAATAAACACAAACATAAGAATAAGGATGAGAGAATATATGTACAAAAGTAGGGTAGAGAAAGAGGCATCTAAGGATCACAACCAAGTGGGACTTTATTAGCCATAAGTTCATCATGCTCTAAATCAACATTTAAAGATGTTGTCAAACCAGCTATCTATGTCAACACAAGCAGTAAAGATGGATGAAAATGGTGAATTGTGGGCAAGACTATCAAGCATACTATCAGGTGGTGGTGGAACAATGTGTAGTGTGGATGATGTCTCAATAATGGTGGTTGCAATGGAATTAATAGGAGGAAAAGAATGCTCAAAGCAGAGAGAATCTAAGAGATGGAGAACTATGTAGTCAATGGGTGTGGCATGGGATTCAAAGGAAACTATGGGATCCTCAAAAGCAATAACAGTTGTAGAGGTCATAAATGGAATACTAGTAAATGATGATGAAGATATATAGTAAAGTAATTATAAGATATTTTTATTAGTAGTTTGCATTTTTAGGAGGATGGAAGAGTGGCTTGTTTGGAATTTCAAGTCAATTCAATATAAAATTTTGTTTGACCACAACAATTCAATTCGTAAAGCTTCTTTTGAATGCTATTACGTTCCCGTTAGAAGTCATTGAAAAGTCGAATGCATTCAAATCATACTCACACACAGTTAAATCTTGAAGCTTGGGTCTACATTTTAGAAATACTTTTGTTAATAGTTTTAGGCTTTATAGTTTAATTTTAGGGTTTATAGTTTAATTTTAGGGTTATAAAGATTATATTTTTAGGGTTTATAACTTTTAGTTTTAGGTTTTATGAACTTCATAGTTTTAGGGTTATAGTTTCAAGTTATAGTTTCACTTGTTTAGTTTTAGGGTTTATAATTTGGTTTTTTAGGGTTTACAGTTTAGGTTTTTAGGGTTTATCAAAACATATAATCACAAAAAAATCATAAAACTCTAATAACACTGAAACCCTAATTTTCATTTTAATCCTACAATCACAAAAAAACATAAAAAACAAGTTAAAAACTAGCAAACAACCAACTTGGAAGAGCTCAGTAGTGATGAGGTGGCGGGAGGAGGTGATAGGGCAAAAAAAACTCTAGATTTGTGCTGGTAGGGCCGTCAACAATGCATGCTCGTTCTTCGCTTGTCGCTGTAGCTGTCACCGTCGCTGGAGGTGGAGGAAAACGAGCCCGCAAGGCTTTTTTTTAAAAATATATACATTTTGAGAATGGGTACCCATTTAGTAGCGGCTACCCATTTAGTAACGGCTACCCATTTGGTAACGGGCACATGAAGCTAAACGGTAGTAATGGGTACCCGTTTAGGTTCGGGTGCCCGTTCCTAAACGGGTACCCGTTTCCTTGAAAATAGGTACCCGTTCCTATCGGGATTTTTTTTCCTTGTGCAACTTCCCTTACATGTGGACCGAGTTTCTTGCTTTTACCTAGATGCATGATGTGCCTATCTCATACATAAATAGTGTATTGAACCTATTCTTCCATTGTGAATTCTCTAGAAACATTTTGGAAGCACTTTTTTTAAAAAATGAGATTAATTGGGTGATATCTAAGTCTTTGAATGATGTTTTAGATAGCTAGACCTCCCCTTTTAAACATCTATCTATTAAGGAAATGTGGAATAAAAATCCCTCAACATATTGCTTGGAGAGTGTGGAAGGAAAGGAATAACTATATTTTTAGGGAAAAAGGTAAAAATGATAAGGTTGTCTTCTAAGCTATCTACAAGGGCATTACTAAGAATGTTTAGTTTGATGAGATATTTAAACCCACTTGTGACCCTATTTCCTAAGGAATGAGAATATCTAGAGTGTAGGGGTTACCCATGACCTCCACAATGTTGAATTTAATAAACAAAGGTTGAGAAAGATAGTTAGATGGAGAGCTCCACCTAAAGGTTGAGTCAAACTCGATTTTGAAGGGGATTCAAAAGGAAGCATGGAGATATCTAGTGGATGATGGATAATTAGGAATGAGAAGGGTAGTTCATTGTGGCATACTGTTGCAAGTATGAGGTTAACCAGTGTTGTCATTAATGTCAACATACTCATATTGCATTGATAAGAAGGATTGGATGAGCTGTGTGCTGAGGATATTGAGAAAATTAGTCTCAACCAGAAACAGTGAAGAACAGTGATGAGAAGGCAAAAGTACTCAATAGGTTGAGGATCAGAGCATGTGGATTAAAGGGTTTGTAGATATGAGTCTTGAGATGTTCTAGTTAAGATTTCAGAGGTCCATATGAAGATCTGAAGAAGTTATGATCGATCAAGTAGAACCAGTTCTGGGAGATGCTCCGGAGTGACAGAATGTTACAAAAAGGTCCGGTGAGATCCGGAAGTACATTTTCCTATTCTGCGGATTAGAATGAGTGTTTGGGGTGTCCTTTTGATGTGTCATCTTGATTGGTTCATGGTTTGGAGGTCCAAAAGCACCACTTTCAGTATGACAGTGGCGATAGACTGTGTTCTTCAAGTTCTGGATAAAGGAGAGAAGAGATTCTTGTAAGTAGAGGAAGTGCAGATGTACCTGGTCATTCAGGCAAGCTTGTGAAGGTTCTTGGATCATGTTGAGGTTGTGTTGTCGGTCTGCATTAGTGTTAGAGCCCCAGAATTGAAGATATTCTTCTGGATGAAGATGTTCTTATTCAGACTGGCCGACCGGTTGAGTTATTCATCTTACGAATGTTCTTGTGGATGATTGCCGACTTAGCTGATTGTTCCTAAGTTGATGCCTTGTATAAATAAAGGTTTGTGGATTCATTTTGAAGTGTGTTGTGGAGCGGATGAGTGTGGTATAGCGAAAGAGTGAAGGGCAGAGCAGAAGTATCTCGGGCTTAAATGGAACTGATCCAGACATGGTAAAGATGTCAATCTCTAGTTCAAGTTTGTAAAACTTATCATCTTGTAGATAGTGTGTCTCTTGTAGGTAGTGTGCCTCCTTGTGAGCAGTGTGCTCAGGCAGTGATCCCTAATTGGCATGTGCCATCCATTTTTCTTATTCTTCTAACAGAGAATAATCCTTGGGTTAATCACCCCATGGTTTTTCCCTTAACTAGGTTTTCCACGTCAAAATCTTGGTGTCTAATGTGTTGATGTTTATCTGCTCTGGTGTTAATGTTTTATGCTTTCATGAATGATTAATTGATATGCTATTAACTAATAAAGAAGAATCAAGTGTTTGAAGTAGAAGCAAGTTTTTGTACAACTGATTCACCCACCCTCCTTGTTGTGTGCCCTAGATCTAACAATTGGTATCAGAGCCAATTTCCTCTAAAAGGAGCTTAACCGCCTGAGGAGATCCAGGATGTCATCATACAAGGACAGTCCAAAGTTTGATGGAACCAACTTCTCACTCTGGAAAGGTCGCATGAAATGTCACTTGGAGTGTATGGGAAAAGCTTACTTGTCCATGGTCAGAAAAGCATATGTACCTCCACAGGGTGGTCCGACAACTCTAAATGAAATCACAGATGCTAAAAATAATCTGCGGACCAAAGAAGCTCTTCTAAGCACATTGACTGACTCAGAACTCTCAAATGTTATTGATCTACCAACTGCCTATGAGATCTAGGTTAAACTGAAACTTCTGCATGAAGGAGATGAGTTTGTTAAGAGTGCAAAGTTGCAAAGTCTCAAAGGAAATTTTGAAAGATTGAAGATGAGAGATGATGAAAATATCACTACTTTTATGCCAAGAGTAAATGAGCTGGTGTGTGGAATCAGGAATGCTGGTGGAGTTCTGGATGAAAATGAGATTATTTGCAAAATTCTCAGATCCCTTCCTGCTGCCTACAAGATCAAGGTTGCTGCCATTGATGAATTCAGAGCCCATACAACTGTCACAAGAGAGCAATTGGCTGGCAAACTGGCTGCATTTGAAATGACTAAGTTTGGAGATGATCCCCCCAAGACTGAATCTGCATTCAAAGCCAGTGCCTATGTGAAATGCAAACAAAGATTTGATCCATGAGAAAACTCTTCAAGAAAGCTGTCATGGTATGATCAAGCAAGGAAAGACATGGAAGAGGAAGAAGTAGAAATAGCTCAACTTGAAGCCCTCATTGCAAAAAGACTGCCAAGAGGATCCGGTAAGTATGAAGGAAAATTACCTTTTAAATGCTTCAACTGCAATAAGATTGGTCACTTTGCCTCAAGATGTCTAGAAAGATCTACAAGGTCAAACTCTAACAGACAAAGGTTCCAAAAGAATTGTTATTATGTTCATGAAGAAGCTGATAATGAAGGAGTAACAGATTATGAATCAGAGATGGGAGACAAATCTGGAAATGAATGGGTGTTTATTGCCATCAAGGAAGAAGAACCAATATCATCTGAATCTATCAATCATAAGGTTGTAGAAAGAGCTTTGGCTGCCCAAGTTGAAGAAAAAGATGATTGGGTTATTGACAATGGATGCTCTCACCATATGACAAGTGAGAAGAACAAGTTCTTAGATTTGGAAAGGTATGAAGGAGGAATGGTAAAGTTTGGTGACAACTCTACTGGTAGAATCAGAGGTAGGGGAACTATCTCTTTTGATGGAAAGAGCAAAATGGTAATGTATTGTAGGTTGAAGGATTAAAGCACAATCTTCTCAGTGTTGGATAGCTGGTAGACAAAGGTTATGATCTTCGGTTCAAAAATGGAAGATATAGGATCTTTGAAAGCTCCAGAACTGAGATTACATCCGGTACTCAAATAAAAGGTAATATCTTCCATCTGGTTGGTTCTAATAAAAGTTGTTTATTTGTTCAAGTTGATCAGAGTTGGTTATGGCATAGAAGGATGTGTCATGTAAATTTTGATAACATCATCAAGATAAGAAACACTCAGGCTGTAAGAGATCTTCCAAAATTGTTGAAACCTACAAATAGTTTGTACAAAGAATGTCAGCTAGGTAAATAGAGCAGAGTCTCTTTCAAAAACAAGGATCAGTCCTCTACCGGATTACTGGAATTAGTTCATACTGATCTATGCAGTCTAACAAGAATCAAGAGTATGCAAGGTGATAGATATTTCATGTTACTAATTGATGATCATTCCCGGATGATGTGGGTTACCTTTCTGAAAGAGAAATCAGAAGCTTTTGAGAAGTTCAAAATTTTCAAGGCTATGGTAGAGAATCAAACCAGATTGAAACTGAAGTGTCTAAGGTCTAATAGAGGTGGTGAATTCACATCTGGTGAATTCATAGACTTTTGTGAGAAGCATGGTATAAAGAGATAGTTGTCTGCTCCTAGGATTCCATAGCAGAATGGAGTAGTTGAGAGAAAGAACCAGACCATCCAGGAAGCTTCCAAGACAATGATGATGGAATCAAATGTTCCTCAGATGTTTTGGAGAGAAGCTGTCAGCACTGCAGTCTACACTCTCAACCGAGTTCAAATTAGAAGCAATACCGGTAAGACTCCTTATGAACTTTGGTTTGGTATAACTCCTACTGTGAGATATTTCAAAGTATTTGGTAGCAAGTGTTACATCAAAAGAGATGAAGATCTAGGAAAGTTTGATGCTAGAAGTGATGAAGGAATTTTCTTGGGATACTCCACTCAAAGCAAAGCATACCGGTGTTACAATAAGAGACTGAGAAAGATGATAGAAAGTACAAATGTGAAGGTTGATGAAGGAATTGAGAAGCCCTCAAGGTTTAATGAGTATGATGAAGATGATCAGAATGATGTTCTGATTCAAGGAACTCAATCCTCTCCTGAAGGTCAGATTCAGACTGATCCGGTAAATTAGGAAGAAGATGTTTATCTAGATGAGCCTGATTAAGAAACAGTAGTACAAGAAACTCCCAAAGTTCCAAGGTATGTAACTCTAAATCACTCTGAAGATTAGATCATAGTTGACAAAGCAAAAGGGTACAAACAAGGAGGAAAATTGCTCAAAATTTAGATGAATGTTGTCTGATTTCAAAGATTGAACATAAGACAATAAATGAAGCCTGCAATGATGAAAATTGGACCAAAGCAATGGAGGAAGAGTTGATGCAAATTGAGAGAAATCACACTTGGGATCTTGTTTCTAGACCTAGTAACAAGAATGTGATTGGAACAAAATGGGTCTTCCAGAACAAACTAAATGAAGTTGGTGAAGTAATCAGAAATAAATCCAGATTAGTCTGCAAAGGCTACTCTCAAATAGAAGGGATTGATTTTGAGGAAACCTTTGCTCTGGTGGCAAGAATTGAAGCAGTCAGACTATTTCTTGCATTTGCTACCTTCAAGGATTTCAAAGTATATCAGATGGATGTCAAATCTTCCTTCTTGAATGGTGACTTAGAAGAAGAGGTGTACATTGAACAACCGGATGGATTTCAGTTATCTGAGCATGGTGATATGGTCTACAAATTAAAGAAGGCACTATATGGATTGAAGCAAGCCCCAAGAGCTTGGTATGAAAGGTTGGATAAGCATCTTGTGCAGATTGGTTTCAACAAAGGTACTACTAATAGTAACTTATATTTTAAAATTGATCATGAAAACATCTTGATTGTTGAAGTATTTGTTGATGATATCATTTTTGGAGGAAAATATCGCATGTGTAAAACTTTTTCAAATCAAATGAAAAGTGAGTTTGAAATGTCAATGCTCGGTGAAATGAATTTCTTCTTGGGTCTACAAATTACTCAGACACAGAAAGGAATCTTTATCTCTCAGACCAAATATGTGAAAGAGCTTTTAAAGAAATTTGGAATGGAAGATTCAAAGCCTATGAACACTCCCATGGTTATCAGATGTAAGTTGAGCAAAGGTGATGACTCTCCCAAGGTGGATCAGACAAAATATAGGTCAATGATTGGAGGACTGTTGTATGTCACTCAAACTAGACCAGATATTATGCAAGTTGTTGGTCTTGTTGCTATATTCCAAGCTGATCCTAGAGAATCTCACGTTATGGCAATCAAGAGGATTTTTAGATATCTAAAGGGGACAGTTGAGTATGGTCTATGGTACCCTAGAGATCATGATTTCTCTCTTCATGCATATACAGATGCAGATTGGGCAAGAGATGTGGATGACCGGAAGAGCACTAGTGGTGGAGCTTTCTTTTTGGGAAAAAGATTGGTTTCTTGGCTGAGCAAGAAACAAGAGGCAATATCTCTGTCTACAACTAAAGCAAAATACATTGCAGCAGCAGGTAGTTGCACTCAAATCTTATCGATGAAGCAGATGCTAAGAAATATCAAAGTAGAATATGAAGAGCCTATCACAATTTTCTGTGATAATTCAAGTGCAATAAATATTTCTAAGAATCCGGTGTTGCATTCTAAGACCAAGCACATATCTATCAAGTTTCACTTTCTAAGAGAACAAGTGAACAAGGATGAAGTTAGATTGGAGTATGTACCCTCCAAGGATCAGATTGCAGATATTTCTACTAAACCTCTTCCCAAGGACTCTTTTGAGTATCTCAGGGAGAAGTTAGGGGTCATGGCCCCTCCGGTGATGAACTAGGATGCACTGATGTGCATCAGTTTGGTGGATATCACAGTCATATCTTGTGATCCGGATTGATGATGGGGAGCTGCTACTAAGGGGGAGCAGCTGGTATGATTTTGATGTGTTAAAATTGCAAGTATGAGCCCTTTGCCATTGATGTCAAAGGGGGAGAGAAGACATGTGAAAAACAAGTGATTGATGTCAAAGGGGGAGAGAAGACATGTGAAAAACAAGTGGTTGATGATCAAAGGGGGAGCAGTAAAGGAAGAGAAGACATGTGAAGAGTTGTTGCTGATAGGGGGAGCTATGACAGAAAGGAGAAGTTCTTGTCTTGATGGTTTTTCACATCATATGTTGCCATCAATGACAAAGGGGGAGATTGTTGCAAGTATGAGGTTAACCAGTGTTGTCATTGATGTCAACATACTCATATTACATTGATAAGAAGGATTGGATGAGCTGTGTGCTGAGGATATTGAGAAAATTAGTCTCAACCAGGAACAGTGAAGAACAGTGATGAGAAGAAGGCAAAAGTACTCAATAGGTTGAGGATCAGAGGATGTGGATAAAGGGTTTGTAGATATGAGTCTTGAGATGTTCCAGTTAAGATTTCAGAGGTCCACATGAAGATCTGAAAAAGTTATGATCGATCAAGTAGAACTGGTTCCGGGAGATGCTCCGGAGTGACGGAGTGTTACAAAAAGGTCCGGTGAGATCTGGAAGTATATTTTCCTATTCTACAGATTGGAATGAGTGTTTGGGATGTCCTTTTGATGTGTCATCTTGATTGGTTCATGGTTTGGAGGTCCGAAAGCACCACTTTCAGTATGACAGTGGCGATAGACTGTGTTCTTAAAGTTTCAGATAAAGGAGAGAAGAGATTCTTGTAAGTAGAGCAAGTGTGGATGTACCTAGTCATTCAGGCAAGCTTGTGAAGGTTCTTGGATCATGTTGAGGTTGTGTTGTCAGTCCGCATTAGTGTTAGAGCCCAGAATTGAAGATATTCTTCCAGATGAAGATGTTCTTATTCAAACTGGCCGACCGGTTGAGTTATTCATCTTGCGAATGTTCTTGTGGACGATTGCCGACTTAGATGATTGTTCCTAAGTCGATGCCTTGTATAAATAAAGGTTTGTGGAATCATTTTGAAGTGTGTTGTGGAGTGGATGAGTGTGGTATAGCGAAAGAGCGAAGGGTAGAGCAGAAGTATCTCAGGCTTAAATGGAACTAATCCAGACATGGTAAAGATGTCAATCTCTAGTTCAATTTTGTAAAACTTATCATCTTGTAGACAGTGTGTCTCTTGTAGGCAGTGTGCCTCCTTATGAGCAGTGTGCTCAGGCAGTGAGCCCTAATTGGCATGTGCCATCCATTTTTCTTATTCTTCTAACAGAGAATAATCCTTGGGTTAATCACCTCGTGGTTTTTCCCTTAACCAGGTTTTCCACGTCAAAATCTTGGTGTCTAATGTGTTGATGTTTATCTGCTTTGGTGTTAATATTTTATGCTTTCATGAATGATTAATTGATATGCTATTAACTAACAAAGAAGAATCAAGTGTTTGAAGTAGAAGCAAGTTTTTGTACAACTGATTCACCCCCCCTCTCAGTTGTGTGCCCTAGATCTAACACATACACTAATAACAAACAAGTTAGAAGTAATAATTAAGATGAGGTGACTGTTGTTGTAGACACCCAAATTTGTCCCAACTTTGTCCATGTCTAGCAACACCTTGTTAAATCATTAATCATTAAGCCAATTAATTAAATAAATTTTATTTATTTAATTAAAATCCCATTCAATCCCATTCTCATCCACTTAGCCAATTAATTAAATAAATTTTATTTATTTAATTAATTCCACATCATTTCTCAATCATATCCTATCCCCATCTCAATTAATTAAATAAATTTTATTTATTTAATTAATTTCCACATCATATCTTATCCCATTTTATTCATTTATCCTATTAATTAAATAAATTTTATTTATTTAATTAATTTCCAACTCATATCCCAACTAATTCAAATATTTTATTTGAATTAACTACTCACCTTTTATCACATTCCAACACTTGTCCAGTCAATCATGTGTTGTAAGACAACTTTCATTCATATCCTTCACATGCACAATTAATGGAATCTAAATTTAGTAACTTTCAATCCTAGCCATTCACATAGCCTCTGAATCTCCACCGTTGATTGATCTTGGCTAAGTCCTATATAAACACCCTCTCACTCCATATGAGACATCCAACAATCATATAGCACCTACATTATCATCTTGAGTATCTTGAGCATCTTGAGCATCTGATCATCCAATTGAGCTTTTATCATCAATCATGGCAGCTTTCAGCTTTGCATTTGTTTATTGTTGAAGAAGTAGTCCACATCCCTCAAACAAGGAATCGCACGGTCTAGGTGATGTTATGCTTGAATTGCATTGTTCTTTGATTTCATTTAGATTAGATTCTTTGATGATGGTAGGGTTAGGGTTTCATGACTATGTCTGATCTGCTACACCTGACTTTCACCTATCACATTTTGGCACGCCCGGTGGGACTCACGTCCTTGATTGACTTCATTTTTCGGAGTTGTTTTCTTTGAAGATCAGATTTTGCAGGTGCTTGCAGTAAATTCTAGTCGCTTCTGAATGAAAATCTGCCGCTTCCGGATCTCTGCGCCGCTTTTAAGCTGGAACAGGCCGCATCTACCTCTCTGGATCGCCTTTAAACAAACAGTCATCACCTACGGTAAAATTTGTATCACTTTTGTTTTAAAAAGGCTCGCCTGTGATTTTAGCACTGATTGCGGTTGCTTTCGACTGTATTTATCGCTTTTGACCTAACAGTGGCCGCTTTTGCACACATTCGCATTGCTTTTGACCTAACAGTAGCCGCTTTTGCACATGTTCGCATCGCTTTTGATCTGACAGTAGTTGCTTTCACACTGACCTGAATCGCTTATGAACTAAGAGTGATCGCCTGTGCAGGTTAGGGTTTTGACTATGTTTTTGCAGAATCTGGTCGCTTTTGTATTGCAACAGGTCGCTTCTGGGTATATCTGGATCACGTTTGAGTCGACAGAGGCCGTGTTTGAATTCATTAGAATCGCTTATGGACTGATAATGCTCATTTGTTAGGCTAGGGTTTTCTCTGTCGATGTGTTTTGCAGATACAGTTCGCATTTAGCCCTCAATTGATCACTTCGATTTTATGCGCATCGCCTATGAGCTGATAGGTGTCGCATACTGTATTTTCAGCATCGCATATGATCTGTAGTCTTTCGCCTCTGGTAAAATGAAGATTGCTTTTGATCAGCAGTGAATCGCATCTGGTAAGTTTTGTTGTTTTCAAATCTATTTTAGTTCTAGTTTGATTTTTTGGCTATTAATTGGGTATTTGCGCAACATCTTATCGATTTGTCCAAGAAAGGAGGTTATCAAACTACTGACATATCTGTTGTAGGTTCGATCGGTCCAAGATTTGTGGTTTTTCACTAAATTAGGCATATTTGGGCTTGGTGCTTAAAATGAATCATTGTTTGCTCCGTGCTTGATTTATCTTTTTGATTGCTTGCATGTGCTTGATTGTAACCCAAATTTAATGGCAAAAGTATCCTCTCCCCTTGCCTATCCAATGGATCTTGGGTGTATGAGAACTTGTCATTATCTTTAGAGGCCTGCCTTCCCGGTGTGAGAAGGGATATGACCCAAGCGGTAACGGGCTAAAGCCAAGTCTTTCCGAACTGCTATATAAGAAAAGTGTTTGTGTCGAAAGCCACAAACAACGGGTGCTGTTGCGTTATACCGATAGCCAACCTCCCCCAAAACCCTCCAAGGCGCAACCCTTGGAGGCTGGGAGACTCCATAACGGAGAGTAGCGTTGCCGTATGTATAACCACCCGAACGGATGCCCTTATTAGCAACTTTGTGTAGTAGCCAAAATCTTTCTATTTGTTGACACAGAGGGCAAAACCCTTGAAGCGGCCCTGATTCATGCGGTTCTTAGCCGAGGTAGCAGGGACAATCTAAAGGTTTAGAGAGGGTCAAGCCTTATAAGAAACTCAGATCTTGGTATGCGTGAGAAGTGTGTGCAAATGTAAGGAGGAGCCGGTGCTACCAAGATCTGGGAGCTACCCGCTTTGAATAGGTGCAGCTAGGGGATTCAACGGATACTGTCCTATCCTAGCCTAGGTTGTATTAGTTTGTGCTTGTTGTGAGTGTGAGTGACTGTTATCACTGTTTTCTTGCTGAAAAATTGCAAAATCAGACAACTTTTGGACAAACACAGTTGCTATTGAACCTAAACTGCTCGCACAGATCACAGACATCGCTTTTAAACCACAGATGATCACCTATTGCCTGAACCAAATTGCATTTGAACAACAGTTGATCGCATCTTACTGAACCAGGTCGCCTTTAAGCCGCAGTTAGTCGCCTTATGTCTAAACGAGCTCGCCTTTGAACAATAGATTGTCACCTTTAGTAAAATCTGAGTCACCTTTGATCAACAGGAAATCACCTTTGAACCAACAGTCGTCGCCTCTGGCATAGCATTCGCTTCTGGTTAACACTGTCATTCTCTGTTGAGCCTAAACCAGATCGCATCTGAGCTATTATTGATCACCTTTAGCATCCTTTGAGTCGCATTTGAGCTATCATCAGTCACCTGTAGCTAAATTACCTGCAAACCTTAGTCCCTCAGCTAAATTAGCCACAGGTCCAGCTTGCTTGAGTCTTAAACATCAGCTTTCAGACTTCTCTTTGATCCACAGCAAATACCTGGACTTTGTCTCCTATTTTTGAGCTTATCAATCAATCACAACTCATGAGCTTTCCATCTTTTTGAGACCCCAACCAGCAAATCAGACATCAACCCAATCATTTCAATTAGCAAACATCCTTCAGTTTTAGCCTCAACCAACATCATCCTTCAGCTTTAGCTTCAGCAAACAACATCCTTTAGCTTTTAGCTCCAACAAACATTAGCAACAAATAATCTTTCCCTTGAGTGTTTGAGCTATCCTCTAGGGAGAATGAACAACAACCCAACAACAACAACTTAGCCAAAACAAATCAACCAAGCGAATTAGCCAAACCAGCAAACCAAAACAACAACCAATCAACCAACCAGCCAACTATCATCTTTTGGGTCTCAAAACTTTGACAAGCTCAACTTCATCATCAACATCATGCCTCAAACTAGGAGTCAATATCGAGCTGAAATAGAAGCCAAATTGAAAGCTGAAATGGAAGCCAAATTGCAAGCTGAGATGAAACAATTCACAACACCTCTTAAGGACGCAACTCAATTCACAACTGGTATGCCTTCTCATATGTTTATGCCTCAAGGGTACACTATTGGCGAGTCATCTTCACAACGAATGCAACCTACACCATCCTTGGAAACTTTCGAAGAACAATCTTAAGACGACTCATCAGAATTCTAAGATACCTATCTATGGGACCAAGTTGAGAAACTCATGATATCTGAGCCTGATCGTTGCTTTCTCCAACTTGCTCGCATGGGTGCTAAACTACCAAAGGACTTTGACATATCCGCTATTAGAGAGCAAGATCCCAACACTACTGCTGTTGTTGTGAATGGACCATCTACTATAGTCACATCATCTCCTATTACATCGCAAACATCGTCCTCATTGCCTATTGTTGCTTCATTTGAGCCACCACGATCAGAGCATACTTTAGAACCATTGATAGTGCCCACCAATGTGCTCCCTCTCATGTCACAAAATCTCAACATTCCACCTTTCCATGTTCCTCAACATATCTCTCCTTCTACCATGACTGTTTCCATGCCTCAAGTAACACAAGCTGTCCATGTAAAACAAGCGCAAATACTTCGAGCATCACAAGCTATTCCCATTTCTTATAGTGTGCAAACCTCTCAAACCATTCCAACAACACATGTTGTCCATGCTTCACACCCATTGCAATCCACTACATCTCATACAAATACCATATCCCATATACCAACTGCTAATCCTTCCACGCTATCATATAATCCCAACGTTAGTCTCATTGACATGAGTGATCCCCCTGTTTCTCAAGCTAATCCAAACAATAAGATCGCTTATGTTGATCAACTTACATCCATGTCGTCATATTCTTCCAATCCTTCACACACCATCAATCCATCCTATGCTACCCAAAGCTTCCCTATTATCACCCAACACATGACACATACCAATCCTCATATTGTCCACAATACAAATCCAAATGTTTCTGTCGTATCTGCCAATCCCTCTGTCACTTACCGTGTCGTGAATTCAATACCAACTTCCCAACCATTCGCTACTATCAATCCACTACCCACTTCCCATGTGATGCACACCCAATTGCCGCTTGTGTCTCAAGGACAGCAATCCTCCAACACATACATGTCGCATACCAATCCTTTGACATACATTGTGGGTACACAACCGCAACAAACAGTCACAACTCCGTATATCCCACAACCGCAACCACAATATATCTCCTACCATACTCCACCTCCTTCGCAACAACAGCAATTATCTTCAGCAGATGTTCAACAGATGATTGATGAAAGGGTAGGACAAGGCAAGAAACCTTTTTCTCTCCAAAACATATGCGTCTGTCCATTTGACAAGTCTCTTAATATGATACATTTTCCACTACATTTTGAAATCCCACAATTTGATAAATACAAAGGGAAAGGGAATTCGGAAGACCATCTTCGAGCCTTTTTTGTGGCATGTCTCGATGTCTCTTATGACGATACGTATCTTTTGAGACTATTTCCTTGAAGCTTAGCAGGACAAGCTCTTGAATGGTTTTCTCATTTACCCTCGGGCATCAAATCTTTTGCAGAATTAGCAAACAAATTTTGATCACACTTTGCCTTCAACATTGAACATGAGGTAAACATGAATGACCTTGTCAATACCAAACAGTGCAACAGTGAACCCTTTTCTTCTTTTACCCAACGATGGCAAAATATGGCTAGCAAATTATCATGGGAAATACCTGAGAAACAACAGCTTGACATCTTTGTTCAAAATCTTCATCCTGAGCTGTCATTCCAACTACAATTACAGAGTGCTAGCACCTTTGATGAACTAACTTCCAAAGGAGTTATTATTGAACGAGCTTTAATTGCCAAGGGCACTATTAAGATCTTTCGCGACAACAAAGATTCTCCCCAAAATTCCAATGATAAGTCTCGCTTTTGGAACAAGAACAAGAATGTTGTAAATGACGGTATTGTAGATGTGAAGAATATTCAAACTATGAGAGCTCCCATCAACATTCAAGCAGCCTCTACACCAAGACAGCCTTTTCCACAATGAAGAAACCAATGCCAAACTTCCAATCCACGCTGACAATTTACACCATTAGTGGAACCCATGGAAGTTGTTCTTCAAAAGCTACTTCAAGCAGGAGACATTATTCTACCCGATGCACCACCAAATGGCGAACCACTCTTTTGAGCTCCTTGGTACAAAGAAAATGAGTATTGTGATTACCATCGAGTTAAAGGGCACAAAACAAATGGTTGTATGCGCTTAAAACATGTTATCCAAGACTGCATTGATCAAGGTTTAATCAACGTCACACCTTCAACAGCTCAACCTGCTCAACAACCAACATCAAACTATGATCTAGAGACTTTCAAGAATCCACTTCCATCTCATGATCAGACAAATAACCTTCAGGTTGGAAATGCTATTCTGTATAACTATGCATCATCTACCATTGGCCGCATTGACCATGCTCGCATTTCTACCATTACCATCCAAGGGAGAGCACCTGATTGTGCTGTAACCACGCGAAGAGGTCAGTTACTATTCAAGGAGCACCTCCTCACTCTCCTCGATCTCTCTCTGACTATAACCTCTTGGATCACCTTGGTCAAACACCCGCACACATATATATTCTTGAGCTGCTCCGCATATCCCCCGCACATAAAGCTATCCTTGATAAAGCCTTACAAGAGTCTTCGGTGCCTAATAATATTAATATCACACAATTCCAATCTATGGTCACTAGCATTGCAGCCCCTTGTCATTTGACCTTTTCCGACAAAGATCTTCAGCCCTCCATTCATCCGTCACATAACAAAGCCCTCCATATTGAAGTATTTGTTAAACAACGCCGTATCAAACGAGTCTTGATAGATGGGGGAGCTGGTCTTAATATATGTTCTTTGAAACTTATCAAGCAATTGGGATATTCTGAGAAAGATGTTGACACCTCCAAGGTTATTACCATCAGAGCATATGATGACGCTGAAAGAGATACCGAAGGGATTATCTTATTGCCTATTCAAGTTGGGCCGGTCATTACAGACACTCGCTGTCAAGTCCTTGATATTGATCTTCCTTACAACATCATCCTTGGTCGCCCTTGGATCCATACCCTTAAAGAAGTTCCCTCTACATACCACCAATGCCTTAAATTTCCACATAAGGGTGTTGAGGTTACCATTCAAGCTGATCCCAATCCATTTGAGTTCTGCCGTGCCTTTCAAGCTAAATATCAGAGTCCAAATCGCATTCCTATCAACACCGAGGCATATCCATCTTCATCCTATATAAACCCATCCGACCTTCTCAAGCCCTCATCTAGCAAAGCCGCTTCCAACCTCCATATCAAATATATCGAACATGGCCCTGGTGAATACAAATTACAAGAGTCCTATTGCGTTGGTACCCTTCCATTATCTCCTAAATCCCGCGGTAAGCCCTCTACATCCAAGTCAACTTCATCCTCCACTGTTATCAAAGCTCCCCCTACAGTATTCATTAAAGGTGGTTTCTTGGATGATGAAGACATTGAGGACATCAACTCTTGGGTATTCTTTGATGAAAATGACCAAGTCCAACTTGAAGTAGAGCGATACAACAATGGGTTTCGCATCATAAAGAACATGGGCTATAAAGGACATGGTGGCTTGGGATCACAAGAACAAGGACCTACTGAGCCCATTATTGTGTCTAAGAAGTTTAACAAGCAAGGCCTTGGTTACCAACCAGAGGTACCGCGACCCAAAGACATTAAGTGTATTTCTGATATTGACGTTGGACCTTCTTCGGTAGGAGAGACTTCTAATTCGGATACTATCGATGACTCCTCCCTTCATATCACTGACCTTTTTCAAGAACATTCCATCTTCATGTTTTCCGTAACCTCTTCTACTCATCACGATTCCTCCATTAGCTTTTCACTCGTATATCCTGACCTCATCGATTGGGACCAACAGGGGGCACCGATATTAGATACATTTGAAAATGACGAAGCCATTGCAGAATTCATGGGTTTGAGACAAGGTATTCCATTGGGGGATCACAAAGCAGGTTTCATGATGGATTTACCTAAACTAGCATATTTTGGCGGAAGTATCAAATCCTTCAGTCACAAAAGTGAAATAAACAAAATTCAACAAAATAGGTCACTAGGTGAAAACCGAAAGGCGCCTCTTGACCGTGAAAAAGTAAAAATAAAGGACATATCCGAAGGTGAAAACCTCTCTGAGGCGCCTGAAGATGAGGGATTTGATCTTCCTGTTGCCACTGATTACCATAAAAAATCAACTGTGCTAGTTGAAAAATCACAAGACATGAACTTGGGAACAGAGCAGAATCTGAAGATTACCTTTTTGGCAGCATCACTACCAGAGCAAGAACGAAGAAACTTCATAGCATTTTTTATGAGAAGAGCTATAAATTTTGTATGGACTTATGCAGACATACCAGGTCTAGATCCTTCACTGGTGGTACATCATTTAGCAGTATCTCCTGATGCAAAGCTTGTCAAACAAAAATTGCGCAAAATGCATCCACAAGTTGCCTTATTGGTCAAAGCAAAAATTCAAAAACTGTTAGAAGCAAAATTTATAAAGCCTATTGATTATCTAGGATGGGTTTCAAATTTGGTACCTGTAGGAAAACCAGATGGACGTGTTCGTTGCTGCACAGACTTTAGAGATCTTAACAAAGCTTGTCCTAAGGATGATTTCCCACTACCAAGCATAGACAACATTGTAGATCTTACAGCAGGACATGAAATGCTATCTTTGATGGATGGATTTTCAGGTTATAATCAAATCCGAATAGCAAAGGAAGACCAAGATAAAACATCTTTTATTTGTCCCTGGGGCACATATTGCTAGGTTGTAATGCCTTTTGGTCTTAAAAACACTGGAGCTACCTATCAACGAGCCATGACAGTTATTTTTCATGACCTTTTTCATACTATCATGGAAGACTATGTTGATGACATCCTGGGAAAATCCAAGACAAGAGAAGGACATCTACAAGTATTGGCACAAATCTTTGATCGATTAGAAAAATACCAAGTCAGACTAAACCCAAAGAAGTGTGTATTTGGTGTAACATCAGGAAAACTGTTGGGATATATTGTGTCTCGACAAGGGATAGAAGTGGACCCAGCTAAGGTAAAAGCTATCATAGAAATGCCTCCACCAATGAATCTCAAACAGCTCCGCAGTTTACAAGGTAGGCTACAATCTATCCACAGATTTATCTCACAACTAGCAGATAAATGTCATCCTTTTCAACATCTTCTTCGTAAGGGTGAACCTTTTAAGTGGGATGAAAAGTGTCAACAGGATTTTGATAAGATAAAAGAATACTTGGCAACACCTCCTGTGTTAGTACCTCCGATACCTGATCGTCCATTACTGCTCTATATATCATCAACAACCACAGCATTGGGTGCCCTTCTGGCTCAACATGATGACTCAGGCAAAGAACAAGCCATTTACTACATCAGCAGAACCCTTGTGGGCTATGAACTCAATTACTCATTCATGGAAAAAGCTTGTTTAGCATTAGTGTTTGCTTCCCAAAAGTTGCGACACTATATGCTGAACCAAACAACAAAGCTCATCTCTAATGTGGATCCCCTCAAGTATCTCCTTTCAAAAGCCCTTCTCACAGGGAGATTAGCAAAATGGGTTATGATCTTAAGTGAATTTGACATACAATATGTGAACCGCAAAGCTATCAAGGGACAAGTTATTGCTGATCAATTAGCTGTAGCACCCATCACAGACATTCAGCCAATATATCCAGAATTCCCTAATAAAGGATTGTTTCATTTGAATTCTCCAGCACGATGGCAACTATACTTTGATGGATCATACACACAATATGGTTCTGGAGTGGGTATCTTGTTTGTCACTCCCCAAGGAGATTGTATACCTAAATCATACAGAATAGCATTCCCATGTACCAACAACATAGCAGAGTATGAAGCTTTAATCACAGGCTTGCGCATGGTAGTACAATGGGCTATCAAACAGTTATGAGTCTTTGGTGATTCTCAGCTGGTTATCGAACAGGTCTTAGATGAATATCAAACGAAAGACGAAAAGCTTCTCCCATACAAGCTAATGGTGGATGATTTCAAGAAATATTTTGAGGATATTACCTTTGAGCAAATTCCCAGACTACAAAATAGAGCAGTAGATGCCATGGCTATGATTGGATCTCTTTTAGACATGCCATCTAACACCTATAAATGTGAGTTCTTGGTTGAACAGCTTTTGATCCCAGCATTTGAAGTTCCACAGTCTGAGCTTATATGTGAAATTGTTGGTCCCAACTCGTCGTGGTACAAGGATATATACGAGTATCTTTGAAATCAAATCTTTCCATGCCAACTATCCAACACCTAGCGCAAAACCTTTATTCATCGAGCCTCTCGTTACACTATCTTAGGAGACACCCTTTATCACCGGAGTCTTGATGGTATCCTCCTTAGATGTCTTGATTCCGAGGAAGCAAAAATGGCCTTACGTGAAGTACATGAAGGTGTCTACGGTTCACATTTCGCTAGCCCTAGCCTTGTTAAGAAACTTCTACGAGCAGGATACTATTGGCCAACTATGGAAAAAGATGCCCAGCACTTTGCAAA
This sequence comes from Cunninghamia lanceolata, assembly GCA_027924645.1. NCBI lineage: Eukaryota > Viridiplantae > Streptophyta > Pinopsida > Cupressales > Cupressaceae > Cunninghamia > Cunninghamia lanceolata. The sequence goes on from BSBN01001332.1 coordinate 8,487,050, forward strand.
GCGATGCCTACAATGTCAGAAACATGGAGATCTAATACATGCACCAGCACATGAGCTTCAACCTATTGTCACTCCATGGCCTTTTTCGCAATGGGGACTTGATCTCGTAGGTAAAATCCATCCTACTTCATCCAACGGTCATAAGTTTATTATTACTGCCACTGAGTATTTCACGAAGTGGGTAGAAGCCATACCAATGACCTATATCACAGGTAAACAAATAGCCAAATTCATCTTACACTACATTATTTGCCGTTATGGAGTTCCTCAAGCTATTGTCACAGACAATGGTCGGCCTCGCAAGAACCAAGAGGTTAGAGATCTTTGTAACAAGTTCCATATTCAACATAGATTCTCTACGCCTTATTATCCTCAGAGCAATGGTCAAGCTGAGGCCTCTAATAAGACAATCATCAAGATCCTTAAAAAGACTGTTAATGAAGCTGGTCGAGATTGGCATCTACAACTACATCCTGCATTATGGGCATATAGAACAAGCATTAGAACTCCCACTGGAGCCACGCCCTATGCTCTCGTCTATGGCACTGAAGCTATTTTGCCTATCGAGGTTGAGATCCCCTCTTTGCGCATATCCTTGCAACATACTATCTCAGATGAAGAGTATCGAGTATCCAGACTCCATGATCTTGAGCTATTAGATGAACGCCGCCTTACAGCATTGAACCATCTTCAAGTCTATCAAAACTGGCTACGCCGCAGCTACAACAAAAAGATCAGAGCACGCAGATTTCAAGTTGGCGACCTTGTCCTTAAAGAAAACCAAAGGAATCAACAACATCGAGAGAAACAGGGCAAGTTTGAACCCAATTGGCTTGGTCCTTTCATTATCACAGCAGTCTATGGATCAGGTGCATACACTTTTTCAACACCTGAAGGCGTTCCCTTGGATGAACCAGTCAACAGCGTTCATCTCAAGAAGTTTTATCCATAAATCTCAGCTATCCCTAAAAAAAAACAAACAAACAAACAAACAAAAACAAAAAATATATATGATAAATAATCCGTCCTCTGGTGAAAACCTGGTAAACAGGCGCCTTGGATAAGTACCATAGTGAAAACCTGGCAAACAGGCGCTATGTGTAGTGACCAGCTTCCCTCATCTGTTTGGTTCATTTGATCATATTTCCCCATTTCATCTTGTATAAGCCATAATCATAAGCCATATTGCAATGCCACACATAGCCTTTCATCTTCATCTTCATCTCTGCCAATGCTAGCTATCATATTTGAGACATTGTCATGATACCTATATCTTTTGGCACCTTAGCATCTTGGCCACATCTTTTCTGCATTGTCGCTTCTGCATAATAAACCTCATCCCGCACTGGGGGCATTTGTCGAGTCTTATTTGGAAGTGGATCCTGTTATCTCTAGCTCATAACACATCAAACAACTCAGCTTACAACACAACAAACCTTATCAACTTCAGCCATGGCACATATCCAACAACAAATGTGACTTAACGACTTGCAACCAGGACCCATATCTTCACAATCTATCCACATTCATCCAACAATCGCCACAAACGTCGCTTGATCAAACATCCACCCAACTAGTGACATCAATAAGAACTACATACAGCTCTATTGTTGATGCCTTGATCCCGTGGATACAGGGTATGTAGGCAATCTGAGATGCGAAGGAAGCACTCTGATTCAGGCTAAGACGATAGCCCCTTTCATCATTCATCTTTCATCTTTCTTCTAAACATCCTTCAATCTTTCAGCTCAAATTCTTCTATCTTTCATCCCTTACATCATCAATAAAACCCAGAACTACATATTCATCATGTCTCATCTTCATCGTAAATGTGCTTTGATCCCATGGATATAGGGTATGTAGGCAGTCTAGAATATGAAGGAAGTTTCCAGTACTCAAGCACAGATGATCCACCCCATCTTCTTCATCTTCTTTCCTCATCCATCTTCTTCTCTTTGATTAGCTCAAACAAGAAGCGAACCATGTGTAAATTGAAAGCTCAAGCACTTTAACCAATCAAAAGTACGCCAGAAGCTATTTGTCTGCATGCCTTAAGTCAACATTTGCTATAACAGTTTATCACCAACTTTAGCCTTCAACAGGATGTAGCTTTCCTCTTAACAAGGTGCCAACTTGATCTATCCAAGAGCACCCAAAATTTGGCAAGAGAATGTGGTGACAGTATCTTTTGTTTTATCTTTTGATTTATCTTTTGTCCCTTTTCTATGCCTAATCAAGACTGCCTTGATCCATTTATATCTTGGTATGTTGCGATGAAGTAAGGATTGGGGCATGGTCATATAGCTTTCGTATGCCGTGTTTGCGGGATGATCTTATTCTCTTCCTATGCGTATTGGTATCTTGTACATGTTGGGATTAGCATCTTACATATCAATATCTCTAGCATCTGAGAAGCTAAACAGTCTCTTATGCATTTGAGACTATTCTATGTTAAGACTAACTCCATACATATAACCAACAAGCTACTATTATGTGTAGTGGAGATAAGCTCAAACCATTGCTTGTAGCGTCAAAGTCCAACACTAGCTGTTATTCATATCTTGTGCATGTTGGCTCAACATCTTGACCTCATGCATTTAGACAAGATTGTAACACACTAGTTGCGCATTGGATACCTCAACACCTTGGTCTCTTATACCCTGGTGCATAACATCCATATGCTATATCAAACATAAGGACTGCATTTCTTTTCATTTTGAGCAATTACTTGAAAGCTGCCCATCATCATCCTACCTATTCATTCTATCTATCCATTCTATCATACTCAGCCAAGATCAATCATTTCCATCATCCTTTGTCCATGTTCCCGCTCCTGCAAAAACAAGTGTGTTAGCCATACATAAGTCCATCATATATATCTTTCATTACCATCTACCTATATGCATACATCTATCCATATCCTTACCATTTACATATCCATACATTTTCTATTCATTCCCATTTGCATAAACATCCATCCATAATCCATATATAATCCACATAACATGCATAGCCATCATAATATCAACATCATACCCATTACAGCATCATATAGATCACCAAAACTGCCATATATATATACATGTGTGTCAAAATACAAGTGTCTACAATACAAGCTGAGCCCTGAAAGAATGAATGTACAACATCAGCTCTAGGCCTCATCATAATACAATGTAAACAAAGGTATGCCCTAGTGACTACTGCCAGCTCCCTTGCCCTGACCACCACCACCACTAGATCCTGTACCTGGTCCTCCATCTCTCGGTGGCCCCATCACTGAGGCTACTGATCGAGATCCACCTGACCTCTGTGAGCTCGAAGCCCCTGATCTGCTCCTGAAGCTAGGCTGTCTCTGCTTTGCTGGCACAGCTCCATAGTATAAGCCTCTGTAATACTTAGCCTCACCCTGCACTCTTCGAAGCTCTACCTGTACCACTGTCAACTGTGTCACCAAGTACATCGTAGCTCCATCAGTCCCCAAGGTAGCCACTACTCTATCTCGCTCACTGGTCATCCCCTGCAGCTGCTGCACTGCCCTATCTCTCTCAGCTCGCAGACCATCCCTCTCTGCTCTCATAGCCTGCTCCTGCTGTATCACAGTGTCTCGCTCAAGTCTCATCATCTGCTCATGCTGCCTAGCTACATCTCTCTCTCCTGTCACTCTAGCTAGAGCACCGTCATCCTGTCTATCTCCCCCTGTGCTCTCAACTGTAGCTGAGCCTGATAGGTCTGTGCCTGTGCTTTCGCATGCCGCAGACTAATCATGGCCTGATGCCTATCCATCTCCACTCTCCTCAGCCTCATCTGTGCTCGCTGCCTACATCTCCTCTCCTCTTTGATCCGTCTCCGCAGCTGCTGAATACCAACATCATCACCTGCTCCAATCTGTGCCTGAGGCTGTGCTAATATAGCAGGTTGACCTGGCACCTACCCTAGCATCTGTATCCCTGGTGTAGCTGGCACAACTACCTGTGCTGGTGGAGCCCATCGTCGTCTCCTCCAAACTGGCCTCTCCATCCCAATCTCTCCTATCTCCCCATCTCGTGTCAACCGAGCCGGCCTTGCTGTCGCCCAGTATACATCATACTCTGGCAATGTGCCTGGATCTGCAGGACCCTATCCCCACTGCCATGCTACTGGCTGTAGTCCATCTCTCTCTGCCAAAGCTGTGTCCACCACAACCTCTGGACCCCAATCAAACACCTCCTGCCTCATCCTCCCAAAAACGGCATCACCTACTGGTACTGCCTGTGCCTCTCCAAACTGTCTCAGGGCTCTCTCTGGCAAATAGTGCTCTATGATATACACGCCGCGTCCAAAAATGTATCTCGCCTGTCTAGCATAGACAAGCTCCGCATCCTCCTCCTCCCACTGCTCACATCCTAGCCATGGCCTCCATACAAATCTATCTACCTCATCCAATCTCCTCCGCCAGTATACCACACCTCGGCGCTGTCGATATGTCAACACTCCTCTATACATCCGTGCAAATGGCTCTCCTACTGCTCTAGCCACCCATCCCTCTGGTCTCATCATCAGAATGTGCTCATACGCCCATACATGCAACACTGTCACTCCTGCCGACATACTGGCTCCAAACATATAAGCACAATCATGCAGGTAATGATAGAGCTGTCCCAACACGCACTCTGCCCATGCATATCTCGTGCCATAGGAAAACATGCCCTCCATCACTGTCCCCCATCCTACAGGAAAACCTCTGGCTCTCCTATCACCCACTAGCCATCTAATGATAGCCAATACCACCCACTGTAATTTGTCACAGAGCTCCTCCATCCTCCCCATTGGAATCTCTGAACCCTCTGCTCCGATGTCTGGTGTCCTAAACAATCTCCTGAATGCAGCTGAACCCATCTCCGGATCATAATCCACACGATCCCCATCTATTGGAATCCTCAAAATCCGGAATACATCCTCTAAGGTGATGGTCGCCTCTTCTGTCAGTAGCAAGAATGAACTGTGCTCGCTCATCCATCGCTCCACCATCGCTGTCATCAGCCCTCGATGTGCCTAAACTGGCTCTAATCGTGACACATGCTCCAAGCCCAGGATCTCTAACACCAGTAGCTCCTCTGCATCTAACCGTCTCACCAGCCGTAAATCTCTCAGATGGGGCTCTCGCGATAACAATGGCGGTAGTACATCCTGCATCATCCATTTACCCTTGTCAGTCCATTCCGTTAGTCATCCATATCAAAATTTGCTTCTCTATTTGCTATTCTATCTTCAACCTACCATAAGCATCCCATTTTACCACATGCGCTTCTTCCTAGCTTATTAGCGACTAGCTTTTCCTTATGTGCTACTGTTTTGCCCAAAAGCGAGCTCTTTTGCACATGCACCCTTGTTTTCACTACATGCGAGCTATTTTATCCTATGCGCTTACTGTTTGCCCATAAGCAAGCTCTACCTTTATAAGCACTTACTATTACTGCATATGCGCGCTATATCCTAAATGTGCATAGTTTTATCCTATAAGCGAGCTAACTAAACATATGCGACCATTCTAGCCTTAAACGCGTGCTACTTTCCCTATGTGAGCCATTTCTATCCATAAGCGAGCCACACTACGTGAAGCGACCGCTATTTGCTTATAAGCGAGCCCTTTCTATCCATAAGCGACGCATATTACTCTTTCCGCGCTTTTCGACTGTGTTTTTCCCACCGATGGGATGCGACCCGTTTTCCCCTATGCGACCTACCCGCGCCCATAAGCAACCAAAACTACCATAAGCACTCTCTATTCCTACATAAGCGACCTAAATGTGCTATTTCCTAACCTAGTCGCTTCTGGTGACGTGTGTGCATTAATTACACTTTTAGGCTATTAATTACACGCTTTTGAGAAAAGTTTTGAAACATACTGGTGCGCCTGCTCCCTCTGGTCGTCCATGTGTCCTCACTCGCTCCGTACGATGATCCCTGCGTGGAATAACCATCCTGCTAGCTCTGCAACTCTCACTCTCAGAAGCTCTAGGTTTCTCTAGTTTTTGAGCACAAATGAGCACAAATAAGCCTATTTGCCATTGAAGAACCTACTTATAGCCCTTCTCAAAACCCTAATTCTTCTATGCCACAGCTTATTTTCTTCCATCCAACTCCCATTTTCTTCCTGTCAGCCTTCTTTTTAGCCTTTTTCTTCTATCGAGAGCCAACCCAGCCCTTCCTGGTTAGCCTGGCTTACCTCTCGAGGGGGCATCACCTGCCAGTTACACTGGGGCATAACTTGTTTATCGAACGCATATCGTATCTTCTTTGACACAACGTTCTATCGAACATTGTATCAAAGAGGGGCAAAATGTAGACACCCAAATTTGTCCCAACTTTGTCCACGTCTAGCAACACCTTGTTAAATCATTAATCATTAAGCCAATTAATTAAATAAATTTTATTTATTTAATTAAAATCCCATTCAATCCCATTCTCATCAACTTAGCCAATTAATTAAATAAATTTTATTTATTTAATTAATTCCACATCATTTCTCAATCATATCCTATCCCCATCCCAATTAATTAAATAAATTTTATTTATTTAAGTAATTTCCACATCATATCTTATCCCATTTTATTCATTTATCCTATTAATTAAAGAAATTTTATTTATTTAATTAATTTCCAACTCATATCCCAACTAATTCAAATATTTTATTTGAATTAACTACTCACCTTTTATCACATTCCAACACTTGTCCAGTCAATCATGTGTTGTAAGACAACTTTCATTCATATCCTTCACATGCACAATTAATGGAATCTAAATTTAGTAACTTTCAATCCTAGCCATTCACATAGCCTCTGAATCTCCACCGTTGATTGATCTTGGCTAAGTCCTATATAAACACCCTCTCACTCCATATGAGACATCCAGCAATCATATAGCACCTACATTATCATCTTGAGTATCTTGAGCATCTTGAGCATCTGATCATCCAATTGAGCTTTTATCATCAATCATGGCAGCTTTCAGCTTTGCATTTGTTCATTGTTGAAGAAGCAGTCCACATCCCTCAAACAAGGAATCGCACGGTCTAGGTGATGTTATGCTTGAATTGCATTGTTCTTTGATTTCATTTAGATTAGATTCCTTGATGATGGTAGGGTTAGGGTTTCATGACTATGTCTGATCTACTACACCTGACTTTCACCTATCACAATTGTATGTTAGGGTCTCTATCTCGCCATCTCTTTAGGTTTATAGCATATTTAGTTAGAGGGAGACTCTAAATTTATCATTGATCTCATAAATGGAAATTCATAACTTGTGAGGAAACTATAAATCTATGCTTTCGATATTAAATAATTGATAAGACAATGCACTCTTTTTATGCCAATCATGCCTTCAGAGAAGAGAATAAGCTTGTTGATGTCTTAGCTAATGAGGGAGTTAATAATAAAGATTAGAAATGTTGGGGATAATTATCCAACATCCCATGCCATATGTCAAACATTTTTATCCATGATTGCTCCTAACCTTGTCATGATGAGACAAAAATTATTTCCTCCAAGTGATGAGAAGAGAAACTCCCCCAATGAGTTTTCCATCATTAAGATTTATGGTAAGAAAAAGGAGTTGCACCTAATGAAAAGAAAACACCTTTCAAATTGTCATATCACCAATTATATCCAAGAAGATAAGAGTTATAATGGTAGCACATGGACAATTTTGAGTGTGAATGAATTATTTGTTAACTCATTCATAAAGGTCACTTTCAAAGTTATTATTTGGCTTCAAATTTGTAGTTGAAAAATAGGAAGTGATAGGGTGAGAATTAAACCCTCATTGTGCAAAGATCTCAAAAACAATAAACAACTTTGGGATATCTTTTCTCAAGGAGGTATAAATCCCTATTTCAAAGGCATGAGGGGGTTTGATCCTTCCCTAACAATAAAGTTTGTTCAATCCATTACTGGAGCTTCCACTGGTCTATAGATTAATGGAAAGAAGATGAAAAATATGGTCCAAAGTAGGGACAAGGAATTCATTAATGTCTTTCTAGAGAAGAATTAGAAATTGGTTAAACACCAAAACGGATATAAAAAGAGAGAAGCTACCTAGCCAATGGAATGAGGTAACCCTACATCTCATCAAATATTTTACTCTGGAGGGTTGGTTTCAATGTGTCTTCCCTCAACACTTTACCCTTCTCAATCATTTCTATCATAACTAGTGAATTAGCAAGTTGATTTCTTTTTCTCTCATCCCTTGTAAAATCTTTAATATAGGTTTTAGTAACAATGTTGGTTTGCCCCTACATCTAGGGTTGATTTATTGTTTATATCATTTATGTTTAAGAAAATTTTCCTATCCTTCTATCTATCATGATGTTGAAGAGGCCAACCTTGGTGTGGGGAAAAGAAAAAAGCCACACCTACTTGGTGGATTCCTAAGAAGTATCCCAATGTTCATCCTATCCTTGTTGTCCATCTTTTTGTTGATAAGGATAACCCTAGTGTTAAAATGAAAACCCCTACCCTATAGATGCCTAAGAAGTCACCCAATGAACCTTTGATCTCCTCCTCCAACCTTGATCCTTGGAGGGCGAAGATTGTTGGAAAAAAGTAAAAGAGTAAAAATGTGGGAGGTGATAGTTCTCTAGGAGGGAAAAAATATTCAAGACTTTCTATCTAAAAAACTAAATCTAAGGTTGTTCCCTTGGTTGAGGAAGAAAAAAATGTCCGTTCCATCTAGAAAGCGGAGGAGTCCATTGATACTAAGAATGAAAGTTCAAATTATGAAGGCATTGAATTATATGTGGAGCTAAGTGAGGAAAGTTCTAAATCTAAGTCTCTAAAGGCTTCCCCTACTAATAATAAGAGAAAAAAAAATCTAGAGCGACAAGGTTAAGCTTCTGGCTTGTAAGGAGAAAAGTGGATAAGAATAAATCTATTAGAGGATAATCAATTTCTATTGAGTATTCCCTAGATTCTAACCCTCAAGAAGACAAGAGTAAGGTGGAAGTGAGTGTTAAGAAAAAATATGGGGATCCCTACAACATATGTTACATAAAAGAAAAGAAAATTATTGTCATCTATGAGGGCCTAATCAATTTGAAGCAGAAGTACAATAAAATGGAAGACACTATCTATAGTATGATCAAATTAAGAAAATCTAGTTTAAGCTTCACTACTTCTAGCCTTAGTCTAGTTCAAAAAGAGAAAGACAAAGGAAATGCTAAAAGGGTAAGAATATTATAGATGACTCTAGTGATGGATCCAATTCTTTTTCTATGAAGTTGTACCTTATTTCAAAAGAGAGGGATGTTGTGTCTAGTGTCTATAGTTTGGTTTATTCTCGTCAAGCCTAGGTGGTGCTTGCTAGTGTCTCCTAGTGTTCTTCTCTTGTTTTAGGCCTTTGTTGTTTGTAATGTTGCTTATTTTATTTTTTTGTTAACTTGCTTGTCTTGATTCCTTCATTGGAATCTATTATCATTTTTCCATTTTCCTTTTGTAAGGGTGGGGACCCTTTTTATCCTCTTTAATATTATCAAAACCAAAATATACTAAAAAATATAATGGATTTGGCAAAATTTGCTAGAATTGGTAATCATGGTTCCTTCTTTTACAAATGTATACAAAGCTTCTATATGGTGCTTTTACATTCATTTGTCATGTTTTGGATTTTCAAATCACCCATGTTATTTTGTAGCGAAGATTTAACTATGCTTAGAGAGATAATATCAAATAAAAATAAATTTTGTAAAATAAGACTTCTTTGTGATGCTTGTCATTACCTTTCAGTAAAAAAGAAAAATTGGTCTTTGACATAATAAATGAATTAAAAATTATTATAGAATTTGAGTATGATGTTTAAAACCTTTGTGGTTTACATTTTGAACACAACTAGTTAGTGTGGGGTCTAGGCATGGGTTTCTTAGGGGTGGCATGCCTTGTGGGGATTCATACCTTATTAATATCACACTTGTTGCTCTAATTTCCTATGACTATGGCTCATTTTTTTTTTACACAACTAAATTAAACTCAAGGTAGTATATCATTCTTAGGAAATTGCTCTCATATGCACATTACAAATGGGACAATCAAAAGGAAAAGGAGAAATTTTATAACAATTTTCTTTATGGAATTCCTTAAGAGCTATAGTTCTAGTTACAAGTCCCTTTCTAACTAATGTTGTAAGGTTTCCAAAATTCTATTTACTAGTGTCTAGTCTTCCTCCACATAAATATAGAGGGTGTATATTGATTATGGAGAATGGTAAATTGGCTCAACTATCTTACAAATGAAACACAACAAAATCTTCATCATAGCACATGCACCAAAATTATAATCTTCTTACAAACGACATCTAGATGTTACAGGAAACCACTGATGACAAGATCAAAACCTCATACTATCTCTATTAATTTTTCCATTACTTCTCCAATCAAATGTTAGACATTATCCTTCTAAATCAACCTGCCTACCTATTGGGGTTTTGTCCACCAACTATTGAAGAAAAGCTTGTTCTCTAAACATATTTCTATAGATACAACACCTTAAACATATCCAAGATGATGCCAAGCATCCTCCACCACCAATATTAGAAATCATCTAGAGAAAGTAACTTGAGGCTATCAGTATAGAATGTATTAAAAAAAGATACATGGTTTGCAACTATATCTATTTGGAAATAATCACCCAAATATTACATGTGATTAGTCCAACAAGAAGATCCATGAGTGTGATCTTTTTCAAATCCTAATATAAATTATATTATATAAATATTGCACATATTATAATATGTAATCTGATATATGCTTCTCACCACATATCACATTAAGAAAAAATAGCATATACTAAAATTTTAGCAACTCTAATGAAAACCCAATACCATATGATTCACCTTTTGAATAAAAATGGAAATGCCCTTTTTATATGTCCATATAACATTTTAATAATTACACCAAATTATAACTAGTGCAATGGAAACTCTTTATTTCTAGGCTTCAATTATGTCACCTAATTTTTCTATTTGGAGTATAAAATGTAATGGACAAGATAAAAATTAAAGTCAAAATAAAAAGTTTTCAACAATTCAATTAATAATTGGAGCCCATGAATATAGTGAGGTTTCCCTCCTCTCTTATCCTAAGTGAGAAATATGGACTGACTTGCATTCTAGCATAATGGTGGTAGATAATGCTAGGAGAAGCACAAGTCAACCAAGTTGTGCAATCAAGAGATTGCAATGAACACCAAAATTTATTTTTTGAATGTAATACACTACATAGAAGGCATAGAACAAGGAGTTGAAGTACACTGTTGGCATTTTGATCCTAAAAATTGCTCCAAATGCCAATCATTTTTTCCCCGAGCATGATTTCTAGATGCCAACTCCTTCTAACTGTAAGACTCAAGGCCCCATTGGTTGCAAGCATGTTTAACATTCTCCTTCAAAATAAAATTCCAATTAATAAATAGGGGATTAGAGATGGCCTCTATGAATGAGAGAAAATGAGATTAGGCAAGGCTAGAGTTCAGTGCAAATGAGATAAAGATTAGGATCTAAACTTTGATGATAAATGGATAAGGTAAGGATTAGGAAAAGTCCCCAAGATTGAGTGAAAGTGAAATTAGATAAGGCTAAAGATAAGTTGCATGTTTCAATAGAAATTGTCCAACTTATAAACTTGTCATTACATAAAGTGCAACCAAGTCAAAGTGAGCCTAAAACAAAAGTGAAAAGAATGAGGTATGCAATATTCACCTCCACAACTATAAAAAATCTATTAAATTTATTTCTATTTATATAGCATAATATTTAGTATGTAATACTAAAGTGTATTCAATTAAAATAAATAAAATAAAATATATTTTTTAAAATTCATAAACATTAGTAATATTTAAATTATCTTTAAATATGTTGAAAACCTAAACTAAAAATGTTCATAGCTTAGAAGATATCATTGGTCATTACAAATCAAGTGGTTCCAACCCTAAAAACAAAGCCACATCATAAATATTATAATACAAATATCATTGCAATATATAGTAAAAATAAGGTTTATTTATAGTGTTTATCAAAAGTTAACATGCAAATCAATATAAAAGTGTGTTTCACTCAGAAAAGGTAAATTTAGTTAAAAAATCAAAGAAAACATCAAAAGAATTACATCTCAATCCAATTTGGTGGTCAAGTTTTATGTATGGTGATTATTAAGTACTACAACTTAGTCAAATTTGCTTCAAGCATGGCAAGCAAAACAACTAGGTTTGAATTTTGTCACTAAACAAAGAGTCAAAATTACTTTAGTTTCTTCTAGATTGCATAATTCTAGTAATTTAAATCATTCTACAATATATATAGGAAAAAATTATGGACACAACATCATGACCTTGTAAGGGTGTGACAGTGTGGATGTTACATATTATATAGGATTGTGGCCCTCTCATGGGTGCGGCCTACACCTACAATCACCCCTCACCATCTGAACAAAAAAATATACAAATAAACATTTAACAAAAAATTAAAACCCTTACCTTGCAATAAACTCACATACAATGCCCTTCCAAACATTTCTTATCATTTTAAATGTTTATTTCAAAGTTTGGCTGCATGCTAATTATCAATGGTGGTTGCTTGATGCAAATGACCCTACCTGCAAAACAAATCAACCTCCTATAGTTTCCACCCTCTCCATAACACCTTTAGATGATGAATTCACAAAGCCTCATGAACTAGGGCCACTCCAAACCACCTTGCAAAGCCCATGAAAGAGATGCCCCCACTAACCATAATAATCAATTATGTATTCAACCATTTTCTATGATGTCATTGTGACAAGGAACCTAAACATTAGAGAACAAAATGACTATCTATTTGCAAGATCAAATTATAGAACCACACCAAAAATATTTTCAAGTTGGAACGAGATGGAGTTTTAACATTATGAACTAACATATGATAAAAATTAATAACTACAACTTCTTTATAGTCACATATTTGAGAATAGTAAAGCACATCATTATCTTCTAATAGAGCTTATCATGCTCACAATTAGTATTATAATCACCATCTAAGAACTGATGAGCTTGGTGAGCATGATAAGCTTCTATATGAATAACTCAAATTATCCTACTAACAAACATAAATAAATAATCATATAAAGGGGGCTTTGTACCTATCCTATTATGAGAAAAATAAAGAAAAATAACTAACTAAAAAGGTCACAACTCCATCTTGATCAATAGAAAAAAAAAAAAAAAAAGATAAGAAATTGATCACACTAGTAATTTAAACAAACTCCATAGCCCACAACCAAGTGGAAGTTGAAGTCATCTTGGCCTCACATGATGCCCCTTGGGATTGTGAATGGACTTACAACTTAACCCTAGAAGCACACTCTTATCAGTCATCATCCCTACATTATGATCCTAATTGTAATTAATCATCAATTAAAATTTAATTAATAGAAACAAATCAAAGTGTGTGAATAAGAATAAATGTGATAGCCCCAACAATGAAGCTACAATGGTCATAACACCCTTTAATCCTCATGTAGGGGACCATTTAACTTCATACCACCTTGGGTAACTCCACCCATTTGTACTTAGGTTAGTTTATCAATACCACAAGATGTGGAGGGCACATAGTATAGAGCAAATACAAAAATATTATTGTGAAAGAAAAAAACATTAACCAAGTGCCTAACAAATAGATGGAAGAAGTGGGTCAAGGAACTTGTTATCACAAATATGACAAAAAACCATGTGCCCCCTCCATTGATTCACTTCCTCACTCATGCCATAGGTTTGATTCTGTCATGTTTTTAGGGAAATATCCACACAACACATATAGTGTTAAAATCTTAAAGGCACACAATAGCTTAATGAAGGAATGCAATTTACAGTAAGAAGAATAATAATATAACAAATAGGTGGTCATGGGAGTCTTAGCACAATGCCTTCACAAACAATACCAATAATAGCAAAAGTATGAATATGTTTTGCATGTTTCAAACTAATAATTGTCCCCCTTCTTTGTCATATAGTGAGTGTTAAGCTACTAATTTCCTCCATTGCATTGTTTAATTGTTTATAATTGTTCACATTAAGCCTCATGTTGCATGGTTATAGCACACGATGCACTATATGAGCAAATATGGGATGCCAACGTGGGACTAATGATTACCATTCCTCTAGTTGAAGCGCTTGTGTTTTATTTTCCTTAGGATCACATGGAGCAAGAATGTAGCCCAAAATGAATTCCATCTACTTCTCACAATGTGATGTTAACGGATGCAATTGTTTGAATGGTTATCCCTGTATCCAACAAACGTTTTAGACTAAAGATCTCTAGCGAACATTGCATGGAAGCTCACCTCGCTCGTTAGAGGAATGCCTATCGAAATAATGAAAAATGAAAATTTAAAAACAGTCTAAAATTATTGTGATTGTTTACGGGAATCTACTATGTCGAGGTACACCATTATCGTGATGATCCCATTCTCCGCTCCATTCTTAAACGGCTCTGGTTGTACGAAAAGCTGAAGATGCGTTTGAAGTGCCCTCCCCCTCTCACATTCTGCGGTCTTTCTTCCATGAATGTCACATCCCCGACTCCCTCTTCTCTCTTCCACATTTTTTCGTTGTCTTCCAAATGTTTTGTTTGACAATTCCCTGTTTGTTGACATGCTCTCCAGTTAAAAATGGGTCCACCTTTCCCGTGATTACCGTGATAAATCTTTTCTGCACGTAATGGAAACGTGAATGACTCACTGTTTCTGAATTTGATTTCAACGGCTTGGAATGCTTCAGTGGTCGTCCATGGCGTACGCATGCTCGAATTTTCTCCAGGGGAACGCCTATCGGCGTAAAAATTCAACCACGCGGAAACGAGGAAAGCTTAAGTGACGTCACGGCTGTTTTAAAATTTGTTTGAACGTTTTTTTCGCCGATCACCGACCAGAACAATATATTGAAACTCATGAGAAGACCCGATTTTTATATTGTGAATGACTCACTGTTTCTGAATTTGATTTCAATGGCTTGGAATGCTTCAGTGGTCGTCCATGGCGTACGCATGCTCGAATTTTCTCCAGGGGAAAGCCTTTCGGCGTAAAAATTCAACCACGCGGAAACGAGGAAAACTTAAGTGATGTCACGGCTATTTTAAAATTTGTTTGAACATTTTTTTCGCCGATCACCGACCAGAACAATATATTGAAACTCATGAGAATACCAGATTTTTATATTGTGAAAGTCAATCAATCCATTTTCTATTTGTATGCTTTGTCAGAAAAATCACTACGATACTTCTGAGAAAAATCACTACGAGTTTCTAGGGAAGAAGACGGCAGTTAAATTAGTCTAGTCAGCCTAATTAGAGCATCATAGCAGAATTACGGGTACATCAACATTGCCTACATTGTTTGAGCACCACTCCACACTATCTTGTTGTCTTCGATCCGTGTCCACACTTGTTGAACCAACCCTCCTAGTGGTCTAAGGAGAGCGAGACATTTATGATTGGCAAACTTTCCAAGTGTATTTAAAACACTACACGTTATTCATATTGATTCAGACATTAGGAGGTTTGGGGCGAGTGAATTCTATTCATCAATTTTTGATCAAATGTCCATGTATGAGTTCAAATCCGTGTAATAGTTCAATTTGTGTATCAGTTCTATAAGCATAGATTTGACCCACACAATATTGTATAGTTAATTTGTATGTTTTAAGAATTTGGTTTGATCAAAGTTCTACAATGCCACCACCTTAAAAAAATCAATTCCTAGCCTTCTTCATAGCATATTATATCCATAAAATTTTGAGTTAAATATCACATTTAAACTATTTAATTTTTATAATTTTAGTTACATTTATTATTCTTATTTGAAATTATTTAGTTAGGTTAATGGTTAATAAAATAATTTTTTTTTTAATCATAGATTTATTTAATTGAGGTCTATTTGTAATGGTGAAATTTGCATAATCATGTTGCTTTCCCTTATGCTCTAGGTCCACATCAGTTGGAGTGACCTTTATGCAATAGAAAGTGTATAAATGCCATGTTTTCCACAACTCAAGACTTATTATCATTGTCATGACCTCGAAATGGGAATGCAAATCATAAATCAAACACTTACAAGATATGGCCGACTTCGAATAAGAAAGAACTAAGAAGACTTTACCTTTAGCATATATACGAGACAAGTTGAAGATGGCCGAGTTCATATGTATAAAGGAGCAGTGATTAACAATAAATAAGAAGACAACAAGGAATGTTAATAAAAAAAATTTATATTAGTAAAGGAGCAGTGATCATGAAATAAGAAATATTGCAAAGGCAATGATCTCATATAAATATAGTCTCATTCCAAACAAATCATCTATGAAGCACGATTTTATTATATAATAAAATAGTATGATTTGCTTATGTGAAATGGTGCAATAAATATGCATGAAGGGTGATGATTCTGCATAAGACAAACAAATATTATTAAGTACATTTGCAAAGGGTAGTGATCAGCAAATAGAGGCGACTATTAATGTTAAAAGGGTGTGTCTTCTAGCAAATCACCTCACTCATAGAGGTATATGACGTGAGAAAAGTTAAGAGCTTAGGGGGCATTGAATGAGATGTTTCGAAGTAATAAAAGGAAGAACTAATTTGATATATAGCATATTCTCATATCAAAAGGAATCTATCCATTGATCAAGCATAAGGAATAATAGTCATTGAATTGAGAGTAGACATTGGATTTGTAGAAAGTTATCTATTTACAGTCATATAGACTGTTAAGGCAACAAAGGATATATTATAAACATTATTGGATAAATATAATAGGTCAGATCATTGAATATTGACTGATTTATTTATATCACTGTCATATATATATATATATATATATATATATCATAAGACTCACCAGTCCTAGAAGAATGGCAAGCAAATGTGGAGGGAACCCTACCATTCCTCCCGAAGGGCCTATTTGGAGGAAGGATTGATCAGTACCCCTGCCATGCCTCCTTGTGGGGACTGTATGGAGGCCTTGTTGACATCTTATATTCTGCCAAGCCCCCCTAGGGACTGTTTGGAGGGAGAACTGAGCAAGACCCTATCATGCCTCCTTGAGGGGTCTGTATGGAGGTATTGTTGACAATCTATGCCCTACCATGCTTCTCAGCACCATCCCCTTCTATTACTGAGTTGAGTGAATAAATTGAGTTAACTGCATAGTAATAAAGAGATGATCTTTCTATATGAATATTGCTTATGAATTTGAATGCAAGGAAAATCTGATCTAACACTAATATTCCAAGAGGTATATTTGTATATCTATATTTTGTATATGTGTTTTCCTATGTCATGATTGCAGAATTAGAGCACAAGAATTATGTAGTTTGAAGATAGTCTAAATGGCAATTCCAAAACCCTAACCCTAACTTGTGGTATTTGAATTTTCTAAGGAAAATTAGGTAAGGGACATTACAATGATGCTCAAAATTATATACTCCATAAAACTAAACAATGGACTTCAAGACATGGAATCAGGGATAATGTATGTTTAGGATGATGAAGCAAACTTATGATTAGAATGCAAGCAATTAAAGGTCGATTGCCAAGAAAGGGTGGCTCTTCATCACTCCTTTAAGATTGAGGAGGGTGTTTGTAGAGGTTATGGAAACACAAATATAGAGATTAAATCAATGCAATTGATCTATAAAAAAAAACCCTATGTGTAGAGATGCCCCAAGAGTTTTTCACTAAATAATGTTCCACTAGTTTTATTAATGTTAGACCATGAAACCCCCCATAAGCAAATTGAAACATATCATGTATGCAACCAAAGATTTTTAAATTTTAATGCCTCATTGATTTCTAATTTTTTGAAAGAAGAAAATTAGATTAATGATGCATGTTATTATATATGATGCACTAAAATTATGTTATTCTATTTGAATTGATAAATACTATAATAATGATTCATTAATATTAGCTTATGTGTTGTGAATTTTTATAACTAAGAATATTGAAGTTGGTTCTAGCTTAGGGATTGAAAATTTTAAATATATTCTTTATCCTTTTAAAACATAAATTTAAATATTGGTAATGATGACAAAATCAACACCACATGGATTGCCTTATTTGGTTTTGATATTGTAACTTGTCATGTTGATGCATGAGCATCCCAGGTTGCAAAGCAATCTTGCATCAACCCAAAATATTTGCATTATTTTCTTTTCTTTCATTTCAGTTGCAGTTTAGTAATTTGTAGTTCAACATTTCCTACCACATTTTACAACATCTTCATATCAGAGCTCATAGAGCAAGAATTTTCTTCTATGTCATGTTAGCTACATCATATTTAGATTTTAGGAGATTTGGATTTATCTATAGAAAGTTATCGCTATCGAAAGATCATCAGCTTTCACAGAGTAGAGCATTCAAGCAGTCAGTTGAGAAGAGAAGGTTACAGAGCACTTCTGTGACTTGTGGAGCCAAATGGAACATCACACATGACACATAAGGACTAGATTGACCTTCCTTGAGGTCCGCACCAAATTTCATTCATTTGCGGAGCAATACATGTGTTGTAGTCTAACCTACATGTTTCTACATGTTTTATCATTCATTGGAGTTTGTAACCTATTGTAGTCGATGTAGAGGATTCTATGAGCTTGAAGATGATATATATACATCTCCTAGATACATTAGGAAGGCAGTTAGTGAATTTGATAATGTTGGCAAGAGACACTACTAGGCATGTTAGGTGTTGTCATTAATGGCAACTAAATCTATCTTACACACCCACATTACATCAATGGATCACACTGGAAGTCAAAATGTAGAATTGTCTAAGTCTAAAAAGATAGGAACATAGCATATGACAAGGTTTGAAGCATCTTGGTCTGCAATTCTCCATAGGTAATCACATTGTACTATAGATCTAAGGGAATGATAAGGCATGCCAGGGCTACCTAAATCCAAGATATAGGCTTTGGTGATGAAGGGATTGATAGTTACAAGCATCTGAGTATCAGGTTCTAGTTAAACAATTTAGTCTAGTGAAGAACATGTTGACTAGGTGTTTGATCATTATGTAGATTAGGAAAAGTTGTTGGTTGATCAATTTGTGAGATCCAGTGGTATTGGACAACATGTAAGATGACTTGGATACATAATTTTTGGTTTGCATTGGTATTTGTGCATGGATTCAGCCGACAGAACAATGTTCTTAAAAAGTCTCTAAGTTTTTCCTAAGGCCGACTACAGTTGATGTAATTTCATATAGCAGACATATATGATTGATGGATTTGAGTATTTGGAGGTGTGGATTAGTGAATATGAAGGAATAAGTAGAAAAGTGTAGTAGAATCAAGTCTGAAGTGAAGAAATCTAAGCTCTGGATCATGGCATAATAGTAAAGTAGGACAAAAAGATGAAGTGTGTAAAGTCAATATATTGTGCATAACTGGAAATATAATTCTGCATTGTTAGACGCTATTCCTCAGTTCAAACATTCTAGTGAACTCTTGTAATTAATTTTGTAGGCAGTGAGCCTCCTTGAGTAGTGAGCTCTGGGTAGTGTGCCAAAGGCATGTGCCTTCCCCATTTGTAATACTTTTAATAGAGTATAATTTTTTGTGGGTTAACCCCCACCATGGTTTTTCCCTTAACCAGGTTTCCACATAAAAATATTGATGTTATGTGTGATCATGTGTTGTTATTTTATGCCTTCATGGTTATACTATTAATCTGTTGATAAGTTCTAAAAAGGATTAAGTGCAGCAAAAGATAGAATTTGTAGAACACTGATTCACCCCCCTCTTAGTGTTCCTTAATTTCAACAAATGGTATCAAAGCTTGGTTCCTTGGAAGAAGCTTAACAGCTTGAGAAAGATCTAGGAAAGAGTTTCAATGGGTTCATTCAGATATTTTGATGGCATGAATGAATAACTTCAAGTTGCTTTAGACGATCTTAGTCAGTCCAGATCAAAAATCAAAGAACTGAAAGAGAACATTAAAGAGGCTAATGATTTCATCCAAACCTTGAAAGGGCAACTAAGCAAATCTATGGAAAAGAGGAAGGAGCTACTTTAGCGGTTAACAAATCAGAATGAAGACAATGACATGGATGAGGCATTAAAGGAGAAGACAAGAGAATGTGAGAAGCTGACAAAAGAAGCTATTGTCCTAAAACATGAGATGGAATCCAAGCTGATGAGACTAACTAAGGAAATTGAGGAAAGGAAGAAGACTGAAGAAAACTTGAATCAATCTATGAAAGAAAGAATAGAAGAATGTTGTAGATTGGATAGAATAATTGGCCATCTAAAGTCTGATCTACAAGAAAATAGAGACAATGAGGAACAACATGAAAGGCAAATTGTCATTCTCAAACATGACCTAGAAGCTACAAATGAATACAAAGAGAAGTTCAAGATAAGCTCAGCCAAACTTGAGGTGCTCCTTGATAGTCAAAAGAGGGTAGATGATAAGCATGGTCTAGGATATGAGAAAGATGAAAGCTTTGGATCTAGGAATAAGAGAAAAAGACCTAGAAGACCTCCAATTAGACAGCCTGATGCTCAAAGGTATCAATCCTTCAATGGAAATTATTTCAAGTGCAATAAATTTGGTCATAGAGCTACTCAGTGTAGAAGTAAAATGAATCAAAGTGGTACATCCTTCTCTGGTCAATGCTTTAATTGTAAGAGGTATGGTCATAAATCCAATGAATGTAGAAGTATGATAATGAATAACTCTAGCAACAGAGAAAATGTCGATTCTTTCAATGGCAAATGTTTTGCATGCAATAGATTTGGACACATGGCTAACGAGTGAAGATCAAGAGGGAATCAAGAAAATGGGAAAAGAAATGTTGTGTACTTTAATTGTAATAGATCCAGTCATGTCGCAAGATTCTACAGGAGCAAGAATGATAAAAGAAAAGGTCCAGTAAATAGAAGCTAGAAAATGTAGAGAAAAGGATAAAGGCAAGGGCAAAGTAAGTGTGAATGAGATCCAAAATGAAATGAGCAAAACATGGGTGAAGAAAAGTGTAATGATTAATGGTGATGGGTCTGCACTGGATTTCAATGTTGGTAATCCCTCTGGGAATTAAAATTAGAGCTCTAGCTTAGGGGGAACTACATGAAAGATCTAATTCCCCATGCTAGTTAGTGGATGCCTAAATCTGGCATGTTGAATGAATAAAGAAAAGACTATTGTAGATATGTTGAGGCAAATTTTGGAATAAAAGAAGCTAATTTGGTTGATTGTAGAGCAATTAAAGATTGATTGTATTAGGAAATAGAGTAACCAGATGAACTAGGGCAAAGCATTTATTACAATGAAGAATTAGGTTTTGCAGAGGATAAAAGATCATTCATTCAAACACTTGAATCACTCTGTATTTGAAGAGAACAAGGCGAAGAGCACCTGAGCTGATATTTCAGAGATTTGAAGTGCAAAGAACAAATTTAACAACTAACCCTAATTCTGTGAAGAAAAATAAATTTTTTTGTGAAGCTTTAAACTTGTGATCCTTTGCAATGGCTACACCTTTGGTTGTTGATATCATTGAAAGGCCCCGACCCAAATTCAAGAAACATCCACACAAATTTGTAGAGGTTGATCCATTAGGTGCATTTTCTAATGTCCCACATGGAGTACTGCACATTGAAGACATTAGGGCTTATATTTACTCTAGCATAGATGAGTTTAGAAACCTTAAGTTGTTGGATCTATTTGAGAATCACCTAAGGAATGAAAACTATGATCTTAAACATGAGTACAAAGCCCTAGAAAATAAACGTGCTTCATTCAGGTTATAGAGTTCCCGTCCTTCGATGAGGATGAGTGGGTTTGGTATGTTTTAATTTGAATGTATGATGAGTTTATATGGTTAATGAAACCCTTCAAGATCACCAAGGATGCCATCAAAGCTATGACAGGGTTGAACTCATCTGGTGGACTACCAATGTTGAAGTCAGTAAATAATCAAACTGTAATTGATGCTACCAACTCAAGGTTTGACAAAAGGGCAATGACAATAAATGACATCACTAATCTAGATGTCAAATTTGCATCAATGGTGATTGGATACAAGATATATCATTCTAGCAGGGAGAATTCTATATTTGGTACATCTATCTATGTAGCTTATCAGATGTTGAGAGAGAATACTGACTATGACTTATGTGAGTTGCTATGGAGCCAACTAATAGAAAATTTGAATAAAGTTAAGAAGGATAAGAAGAACACTTTCAAATATGGTATGCTAGTCCTGCGCTTGTTCTTCTATTTCATGAATGAGTTGCCAGGGATGAAGAGTTTGTATTGGACAAATGAAAAACTAGTTGCCATCCAAATTAGAAACCACATGCACAATATTGGTGATTCTAAAGCCCAAAGGACTGCTATTTGAGGCTATTTCAAGAACTTTTAGAATGTAATGCACTCAAGGGAAAGAATCCTTAAGTATGTGGTTAAAAAATACAAGGATACCATTTGTTTTATGGTGGATACAAATCAATGTTTAATGGAAGTAGTTGAACCAAGAACTATGTGCCTCATGCCCATGGGATATGAAGTTGATGAACAAGTATTGGATATGTATACACAACACCTTCTGAGTAAACCAAAGGACACTACAGTTAAAAGATTTGGGACATATGATGAACTAAGTGTGAAACTACATGTTGAGCTTTGAAGACCAGAAATCAAGAAGAAGGCTCAAAAGCAAGTAGAAATGTATACAAAGAGAATTGGGATAACCAAAGAGGCTATGAGAATAACCAGGAAGAGAATCGAGCAAGATGAAGAAAAACAACCCAGTGCTCTGGAAGTCTCCACCAGCCAACCAATAAAAACAAGAAGTTCTGTTGCTGCTCCTGCTCACACAAAATCTATCATAACAGAGAAATCAGAAGACAAACCATTTGGTAAAGATGGAAAAAGAATGAAGATTAAAGCATCCAGAACATATGTGATCATTATAGATGATGAGGAAACAGAATCAGATGAAGTAGTAAAGGAAATAAACACAAAGAAAGTAGAAGCTTCAAGCACTGCAAAAGACAAGCCTTCTGAAAGTATGAAGGTAAGTAAAAGACAAAAGACTAAAACCCATGCTAGAAAATCCACTTTGTCTGTAGAAGAAATTGTGAATGTTGTAACAATTCATGGGAATATGAAACCTATAATAGAATACTATGACACTTTTGATGATACAAACAAGAAAATTTTGGATGATGCCACTGTAAAATACTTGAATACATTCAATAGAGCTCTGGTGGAAATTTTGTCTGAAATTCCTAAGAGTCTGAGCAACATTTTGGAAATGAGGAAAGAAGTTGCTAAAGCTAAAGATTTAGAGCTAAGAGAACACATATTATCCAGTCTATGTCCGGTGATCTCCCATAAAGAAGTAGATAATATTTTTAAAGAATTGAAGACATGATATTTCCACAGTCCATAAGTTTTTTATTCATTTTTAAAGAAGTCAAAAATGAATTCAGAAGAAAGATAAGGACAACCAAGCTGATGATTGGAGACATTGATGAAGTTGTCCAAGAAATAGAATAGATTCTAAGGAAAGTACTGAACAAGAACAAGTTCTATGTGGTTTTAGAACCCACTGATACTGATGACACATCAATTATGAATGATGAAGAGTTACAGGAAAATGAGCTACAACTTGGAGTAGATGATGCCTCCATTTTGGAAGAAGAAACATTGAATAAAGAAGATGAAGAAATGATGAAGGAAGATCAAGAAAAGGAAATTGATGGTGGAATTGATTCCTCCACTTTGGATGTTGAGGAATTTGATAATACTGCCACTAAGGATACACCAAATCCTCCAGAAGAGAAGAAAGAAGATATTTCTAATATGGATAAAAGAAATAATACTTTTGATGACAAGGCGGAGAAGGTAGAAGCAGAGAAAAAGAGTGAAATTGATGAGCAGGACAAGATGGTTGACTCTGAAAAGGGAGAAGATGGAGGCTCTGAAGAGCATAAATCTGAAACATCATTTTGGGCAACAGACACTACATAAGTAATGAAAGAAATTTTGGAGAGAGACAAACAAATTATAGAAGATTAGGACATAATGCAAGGACTAATCAGTTTTGATACCTTATCACCTATACAGAAGATAAAGTTGGCATCTATTGCACAAGCTAAGGCTAGAGAGGAAATTTTGAAGTCCCATATAGAAGATAGCGAGTTGCTTGGCCTTGCATCTGGGATTTTGGAGAAAATCATGCCCACGTTTAAGGACTCATGAGCATCTCCCTTTAGTCAGTTGAAGAGTCTGATAAACTCTGTAAGTTCTCATTCTAAATCCTTAGAGAAGTCAGTAGAAGTTAAAGTCAGAAATGAATTTAATGAGAAGAGGTTTGCTGAAATAAAGAAAATAATTAGTAATGATAGATTAGGGCTTGATACTAGTCTAAAGAATATTCAAAATTCCCTCTTTGAAAGAGCAGAGATTTATAAGTTTTGTTTAAATCAGTCTAAAGTTGTTGAAGATATTGAGAAGAAGATTAAGGACTTAGAGCTCAAATTGTCTAACATTTCTCAGCCATATAGTCCTTTAAATGAGTCTGTAACTACCAAAGAATGCCAAGTAGTGAGTTTACAGAATGAATTGAGTGACTTGGAAAAGGAAAAGGTTAGAGTTTTTAGCAGATTGGATGAGCTCCGAGGACTTATTTCCCCAAGATAGATAGTATGTATGATCTATTGGCAGAATCCCAAGCTGCTACTGCTACTAGTGATCCTACTGATCTTCAAAAGGTAGAATCATAGGCAATTTTGCCCAGTGGGCATATATCTATTTTGGGCAGCATTAAAAAGAACTGGGACAATGAATTGACAAAGTTGAAAAAGATTTTTGGTGATATCTTTTTGCTAATGAACAAGGATTAAGGATTGTATATTCATATGTGGAAGCATATACTTAGAGTTTTGACCCATGTACATAAATTTTTTGCATGAATTTTGATGTGCAGATTCTAGCCTTTGCCATTGATGTCAAAGGGGGAGAGAAAAAGTAGTGAAAAATGAAGAATTCATCTAAGAGGGAGCATTGGATATCATAAGTGTATACAATAAGGGGGAACTATTCTAACACTTAGTCATATTTCACTAAGTGTTTTCATCAATGCCAAAGGGGGAGATTGTTGACAAGAGACACTGCTAGGCATGTTAGATGTTATCATTGATGGCAACTAAATCTATCTTACACATCCGCATTACATTAGTGGATCACACTGGAAGTTAGAATGCACAATTGTCTAAGTCCAGATAAACAAGAACATATCATATGACAGGGTTCATCATCTTGGTCTGTAATTCTCCATAGGTAATCACATTGTGCTATAGATTTGAAAGAATGATAAGGCATGTCAGGACTACCTAAATTCAATATTTTAGCCTCCGGTGATGAAGGGATTGATAGTTAAAAGCATCTGAGTATTGAAAGGAAGCTAGGTGTGCGGAAATCACTTCCTACACTAATCTAATGAGGGGAGAGATATAAAAACTCAATTTATTCCTTATCACTACATCAACATACAACATCTAACAAAGTTACTATAGCAATGCACAAGAACTAGAAAAAAGAAAGAAGAAGAGAGACAAAAATTTACGATGGGAAAAACCCTTGTCAGGTGAAAAACCCCACACTTAGAAACCTGCACAATGTATTAACAAATCTGAAAGTTGTTTACAATACACTTGCAATGCAATCTTCAATGGTCTTCAACACTCATGTCTGGAGTCAATCCAGTAGCATAACAGGACCTGTAAACCTATAATACAAACTCCATCTCCAAGCCCCTGTTTATATAGGAAATACAAGGCAATATTGGACCTATCTTGGGATGCGCGTCCAAGATGGCTTCATAGAACAAAAACCACAGCTAAGGACACTTGGTCAACATTGTAGAATGTGCCTAACACTTGTCCATATCTCCCATCCCAAACAGGTCACCTATTTCCAAAATGGGCTATGACAGATGCTCTTACGAGACTTATGACTGTCATAGAATTTGTCATAGCGGTTACAACTTACAGCTGTAAGAGAATTTGTCATACACATGCTATAAATAGCATATTCTCTTACAACATGTCATATTCCACCATGGGGCACCCAAATATGCCTTATTCAAAGATGATTCATGACACATGTCATCACCTGTCTTATAACCTTCTATTTTTGACTCTTACATGTCATAGATTCGTCATAGGAATCCATCATAATCGTTTCAGTCAAACATTCGCTTACACAACATGGAAGATGCTGACACATGGAAAAATGCTCCTACCACAAAGTGGGACACCTATCTCCTCATGTGAGGGAAAAATTACAAGTTGTCATATTCCATGTAGGATCGACAGATCACCGTGCCACATCCCACAATATGACAATATGGAATTTACAAATGTTTACAACATAGGCAATTAAATAATAAATGCAAACATTACAAATGTAAGGAATTACCAAGGTTGAGACACCTTAATTCCCAACATTCTCCCACTTGTCAAACACCTTGTAAGAGCCAATAGAAAAACATGATTTAACTACCATAGGCCGAGAGGCCGATAGACTCTGAACACCATCTGAACTTCTCTATGCCCACTGGTTTTGTCAATGCATCTCCAATATTCTTCAATGTATCTACCTTCTCCAAATTTACCTTTCCATCCTCAACCATGTCTTGCACGAAGTGAAACTAAACATCAATGTGCTTTGTTCTAGCATGAAAAGTTGGATTCTTTGCAAGGCAAATTGCCCTTTGACTGTCACAACTAATCATGATCTGACCTGCATCAATACCAATATCTAAACACAATCTCTTAATCCAAATGGCTTCCTTACAAGCATGAGTTTTTGCCATATACTCAACTTCTATCGTGGACAAAACAACAACAGGTTGTCTCTTACTCATCCAACTAATAGCACCACTAAACAGTGTAAACACATAAGCACTGGTGGATCTCCTATTGTCAATATCACTTGCCCAATCTGAATCCACAAATCCATGAATATCAATAGAATGTGGAGGTCCTAAAACATTACCATGATAGAAAATAAAATCCTCAGAAGTACCCCTCAAATATCTAAACACTCGCTTAACTACATCCCAATAAACTTGTCCAAGATTAGCCATAAATTGACTAAGGACTCCCATTGCTTGGGCAATGTCTAGTCTTGTGCAGACCATAGCATACATCAAATTGCAAAAAACACTAGCATAAGGTACTCTACTCATGTTCTCCACCTCACTAGGAGATTTTGGACAATCCTCAACAGACAACTTTGACCCCAAAGAAACGGGAACACGCAATGGTCTACAATCTGCCATGCTAAACCTATCCAACATGATCTTCACATACTTACTCTAGCTTAACCAAAGTTTTTTGTTGGTTCTGTCTCTTCTGATTTCCATTCCTAGAATGTACCTGGCTGCCCCTAAATCTTTCATTTCAAACTGTGCTAACAACTGAGATTTAAAATTAGAAATCATATTCTTACCCTTCCCAATGAGAAACATATCATCAACATACAGTGCAACAATGAGAATACGATCACCATCAAACTTATAATACAAATAGTGATCTGATTTCGATCTCACAAATCCAATTGACAAAAAAAAGGCATCAAACTTCAAGTATCATCTCCTAGGGGATTGCTTCAAACCATACAAAGACTTTTTAAGTTTACAAACCAAATTTTCTTTACCTTTCACCATGTAATGCTTTGGTTGTGACATGTAGATTTCTTACTCCAAGTCACCATGAAGAAAAGTTGTCTTCACATCCATCTGATCTACCTCCAAGTCATAAGCTGTTGTGAGAGACAACAGGAATCGAATGGATGTCAAATTTGCAATGGGAGAGAAGATCTCACCATAATCTATACCCTCCACTTGTGAATACCCCTTCGCAAACAATCTAGCCTTATACTTCTCAACACTACCATCTACACCAAATTTCTTCTTAAACACCCATTTACATCCAATGGGTTTCCATCTAGGAGGTAAAGACACCAAGTCCCAAGTTTGATTCTTTTCCAAAGAAGCCATTTCATCCTCCATGGCCTCCTTCCAGGAACCTGCATCTTTCATGTCCATAGCCTCTGATATAGTTCTAGGTTCATCACTATTAGTAACCAAAGCATAAGCACAACTAGAATCAAGCAATGTAAAACCAAACCTTTCAGGTTGCTTTCTTATCTATGTAGACCTCCTTAAGAGCTGAGGTTGAGGTTCAACTTCTTCATCTGAGATTTCAGAGCTGCTAGAACTCTCCTCATCATCAAGTCCAACATTATCTTTTTGTTCAGTCTTCTCAGGGGTAGCAAGAAAATGAACAACATCCTCTTTCTTTACTATTTCTTCTGGCTGCAAAACAATGGAAGATGGTATAACCTCTCTGAAGATGACACTTCTTCTATACAACACTTTTTTAGCCTCAGGGTCCCAAAGCTTGTATCTTTTCACACCAACACCATAGCTAATGAAGATACACTTAACAACCTTGTTCTCCAATTTTGACTGCTTCTCCTTAGGCACATGTGTATATGCCTCACAACAAAAAACACGAAGATGCCTTATCGAAGGTTTTCTACTAGACCACACCTCCATGGGTGTCTTTCCAATAAGAGTTGATGTAGGAGATCTGTTTACTAGATAGCAAGCAGTAGCAACAACTTTAGCCCAAAACTTTTATTCTAGGCCAGCTCCACTAAGCATACTCCTAGCCTTCTCCATCAGTGTCCTATTCATCCTCTCTATAACTCCATTTTGTTGGGGGGTGTATGGAGTTGTCTTATGTCTTTTAATCCCAAGTTCCTTGCAATACTTATCAAATTCTGTAGAACAGAACTCACCACCATTGTCAGTTCTCAAACATTTAATCTTTTTACTAGTCTGATTATTAGCAAAGGCCTTAAACTCCTTAAACTTGCTATAGACTTCAGATTTGCTTCTAAGAAAATAAATCCATGTCCTTCTACTATAATCATTTATAAAAGATACAAAGTATACAAATTTTGATAACAAAGGAACATTAACAAGACTAAAGACATTAGAATGAATAAGGTCCAACACACTAGAAGACTTATGAGAACTCGAGTAAAATTGAACACGGTTTTGTTTTCCATAAATGCAATGTTCACAAAAGTTGAACTCAAGATTACAATCATCTAACCCCTCAATGAGGTTCTTATTTTTCAGGGTACACAGACCCTTCTCACCAATGTGGCCAAATCTCTTATGCCATAACATTGTCTTTTTAGTAGGAAGTTTAACTTCCAATGCACGATTACAACCATCAAGACTAGAAACAATAGATTTCTTCACTACTCATTGAAATGGTGGGGATGAAGTGACTGCTTCCCTCTTCCTTGAGTCAGAAGAACTATTACATTGTGGAATGCATGCCTCCAACTAAAACAGAGTACCTCTCCTAGTACCCTTAGCAAGCACCATAGCTCATCTAGTCATCTTGCATCCTTCTTTCGAAAAGACAACCTGCACACCTGCATCATTGAAACTACTTATAGAAAGTAGGTTCCATGCTAAGCCTAGGATGTACATAATCCCAAAGATCCCCTTCACTCGACCATCAGGGAATCGGATAGACTTTTCCACGACCAACAATCTTCAAATGAGAGTCGTCACCCAAATACACCTTTCCACCATCGAACTCCTCATACTTAGTGAACCAATCTCGATGCAATGTCATGTGGAATGATGCACCAGAGTTGATTATCCACACATTATCAAATGCATGGGTTTTTAGGGCTACGATGAAGGCATCGCCATCATCTTGTGACTTATCAGAATCTGAATCAGGACCTTTCTTCTTCTTCTTCTTCTCCTCTTTGCATTCCTTTCAGAAATGCTCAGTTTTTCCACAGTTCCAACAAAGAGCCTTGGACTTTCCAAGAGATTTGGATCTACCCTTATTAGCTTTCTTGTCCTTCTTCTTCCCTTTCTCCTTGGGTCTTCCACGAACTACAAGGGCCTCTTTAGCTGCCTTAGAAGACTTTCTGTGCATCTCTTCAGACAATAGCAAAGAAACCACTTCTTCCATTTTGAATGTGGATGTGGTGCTTCCAATAGCCATGACAAGATGATTCCATGAATCAGGCAGAGAACAAAGCAGGGTCATACATTGATCCTCCTCCTCCATCTTTACACCAATAGATGTCAATTGTGCAACCAACATGTTAAAAGCATTCATATGTTCAACAACAGATCCTCCGTCCTCCATTTGAAGAGACTACAACTTCTTTCTCAGAAAATTTTTATTAACTAGGGATTTTGCTTGATACACATCTCCCAACTTCTTCCAAAGTAGTTTTATAGTAGTCTCCTCATAGACATTTAACAACATAGAATCAACAAGACTAAGTCTTATGAGACCCTTAGCCTTCTGATCCTTGAGATCCTACTCATCTTGTGACATTGCAACTAGTTTAGTTCCATTAACACTTTCCCAAAGGTCTCGGTCAACAAGCATGTCTTCCATCTTGTGCTTCCATAGCTCAAAATTATTGCCATTGAACTTCTCCACTTCAAACCTTCTTGATGTACTTGCCATCTCCTTGCTACAATAGAAATCAAAATACTCTACACAAACTCCCACTCAACTTGAGATCAGCTCAAAAAACCCCTACCTAATAGCTAAGACTAAAACTGGCCAGTTTGTGATACCAACTGAAAGGAAGCTAGGTGTGTGGAAATCACTTCCTACACTAATCTAATGAGGGGAGAGCTATACAAATTTTATTTATTCCTTATCACTATAGTAATATACAACATCTAACAGAGTTACCACAATAATACACAAGAACCAGAAAGAAGACAGAAGAAGAGAGACAAAGATTTACAGTGGGGAAAACCCTTATTGGCTGAAAAACCCCACACTTAGAAACCTACACAATGTATTAACAAATCTGAAAGTTGTTTACAATACACTTCCAATGCAAGCTTCAATGGTCTTCAACACTCATGTCTGGAGTCAATCTGGTAGCATAATAGTAGCTGTAAACCTGTAATACAAAGTCCATCTCAAAGCACCTGTTTATATGGAAAATACAAGGCAATATTAGACCTATCTTGGGATGGGCACCCAACATAGATTCATGTACCAAAACCCACACCTAAGGACACTTGGTCAACATTGTAGAATGTTCCTGACACTTGTCCATAACTCCCATCCCAAAGAGGTCACCTATTTCCAAAATGGGCTATGACAGATGCTCTTACAACACTTACGACAATCACAGAATCTATCATAGCGGTTACAAGTTACAACTGTAAGAGAATATGTCATACACATGCTATAAATAATATATTCTCTTACAACATGTCATATTCCACCTTGGGGTGCCCAAATATGCCTTATTCAAAGATGCTTCATGACACATGTCATCACCTATCTTATAACCTTCTATTTTCGACTCTTACATGTCATAGATTCGTCATAGGAATCTATCATAACCGTTTCAGTCAAACATTCCCTTACACAACATGGAAGATGTCGACACATGGAAAAATGCTCCTACCATACAGTGGGATGCCTATCTCCTCATGTGAGGACAAAATTACAAGTTGTCATATTCTATGTAGGATCGACACATCACTGTGCCACATCCCACAATATGACAATATGGAATTCACAAATATTTACAACATAGGCAATTAAATAATAAATGCAAACATTACAAATGTAAGGAATTACCAAGGTTGAGACACCTTAATTCCCAACAAGTATCAGGTTGTGGTTAAACAGTTCAGTCCAGTGAAGAATAGGCTAACTTGGTGTTTGATCATTATGTGCATTAGGAAAAGTTGTTGGTTGAACAATTTGTGAGATCCAATGGTATTGGCTGACATGTAAGATGACTTGGATACATAATTTTTGGTCTGCATTGGTATTTGTACATGGATTCAGCTGATAGAACAATGTTCTAAAAAAGTCTCTAAGTTTTTCCTAAGGCCGACTGCAGTTGATGTAATTTCATATAGAAAATATATATGATTGATGGATTTGAGCATTTGGAGGTGTGGATGAGTGAATATGAAGGAATAAGTGGAAAAGTGTAGCAGAATCAAGTGCAAAGTGAAGAAATCTAAGCTCTGGATCATGGTAGAGCAGTAAAGCAGGGCAGAGAGAGATGAAGTGTGTAAAGTCAATTTATATTTTGCATAACTGGAACTATAATTCTGCATTGTTGGATGGTATTCCTTAGTTCAAACATTCTAGTGAACTCTTGTGATTAATTTTATAGGCACTAAGCCTCCTTGAGCAGTGACCTCTGGGTAGTGTACCCAAAGGCATGTGCCTTCCCCATTTGTAATACTTTTAACAGAGTATAAATTCTTGTGGGTTAACCCCCATCATGGTTTTTCCCTTAACTGGGTTTCCACATAAAAATCTTGGTGTTATGTGTGCTCATGTGTTGTTGTTTTATGCCTTCATGGTTATATTATTAATCTATTGATAAGTTCTAAAAATGATTAAGTACAACAAAAGATAGAATTTGCAGAACACTGATTCACCACCCCCTCTTAGTGTTCCTTAAATTCAATAGATAAGGTAGATAGTTAGATTCTTTTTGGAAGGCACTTTCATGCCATACCTTGCACAACTATTGTAACCTAGAAAGCAAACCTGTGAGCCCTTTGATTGTAGCCTGCATGTTTCTAGAATATAAGCATTTTGATTGTCTGATATATTGAGCATTTGAATCTTCCATTGTAGTCTATATTTGTGTTATTTCTATTGTGTTTACTCTTGCTTCATGGTTTGGATAGTCCCTTCTTAGGACCCTCCATCCATGACTGCACCACATGTTTTCTAGGAAGCTTTAGTGAAGGCCCTATATTATTAAACAAAAACTAGTTACTCAAAATTTATGTTAATCTTTGATTAATTTAGTTATTAATCCATGGAATATTTGTAATGAGTAATGCCTAATAGGTGATCTACTTATACAAGCACTATCTAATATGGATAGGTCAACTTACATTGAGGGGGGGTCATTTTGCCTCACGAAAATTTGTTAGTGTCCAATGATGGTCTACAAACAATCTAGGAAAGGGAGATTGGTAGGCTATATGTTGAGTATGTGGAACAAGATGCTAGGTGTTGTAAGGAATGCATAGGAAAAGACTAAGTGTTATTGGCATTATCAGCTAAGAAATCTTAATTGTACAACTAAAATGGTTAGAGTAAAACCAAGAATAATGTAGAGATTAATTGAATCAAAAGGAAGATTGAATGTTTGAACCTAGGAAAATTGAGAGATTTTACCAAAAATACTACTAAGCATGTCACTAATTAGGTGAGGCCAAAAAACTCAATGAAGAAAATATTTCCAAAATAATTAAGGAGCCACAAAGAGGACCAAAGAAACTTTGAAGGGTAGAGTCCATGAGGCTTTATAAAAGCCTAAAAGATTTAGACTTTAGGCTACTAAATAGTGAACACTAGTGCATAAAATTGTTGAGTAGGACATGCAATTCAAAGGAAAGGATGAATCAAGTAATTATGGAAAGGTATAATGTGCCATTGAGATTAGTGATGTCCAAGTCTATTGTATCTATTTGTGGGTTAGTCCTATGTGTAGGGATTATTAAATTGTAGTGTTGTGACTATAAAATGATTCATGTGTGTGACAAGCTATGATATTATTATATATGTGTGTTGGCCTAGTGTAATGTGTCTTAAGCTTGTGATGTGGATCCATGACAAGGAAGACTATATGGTGAAATCCAATACTTAGTCAAGAGGCCTTAGTAGGAATTGTTTAACTAACCATAGTGGAGATTGGAGCTCCATGACCACTTATAGTGTACTCAAGTGGGTTTTCTTGTTATGAGTAGCAAGAAGGTTCATTGGTCATGAGGGTTATGTCTATTAGTTGTCATAGCCTCCTATATTGTTAGGGTGCACTTAAGTCTAGATGTGTGTGTGTGCATGTGTATGTCTAGAAGGTCCTAACCTAAAATAAAATACATGGGATCGACACCACTAGATTTGGAATGACAAGAGGATGCATGTTGGCTACCTTCACTTGGACTATCTCGATTACCAGATAACTCATTTATACCATATGAGTCAAGGTATCCTATTGTGACAGTGGCTAGGTGGAAAAGTATGACTGAGAATTTTAGGTGAGCTTTAGACTATATAAAAATTGAAGGATCAAGGTGATGTCCTACTTCCATTTCTTGTAGTACAACGTGTTAAAAAATTTATATTTTATTTCATTAATTAAGATCATAGATTGTCTATCAAATTCGTGGTTAACTTTAGTTTAACTCATGTCTTAGTTGTTTGTGGTATAATTCCTAGTGAAATGTGGAGTTAATCGGGTTCCTCTAGATTGGATAAGCCACCTATTGATAGAGCCATGATGGGAGTAGATGTAACTTTAGTTTAACTTATGTCTTAGTTGTTTGTGGTATAATTCCTAGTGAAATGTGGAGTTAATCGAGTTCCTCTAGATTGGATAAGCCACATACTGATAGAGCCATGAGTGGACATAAATTCCATCATCAACCCATGGATTCATAGAAAAATTAAATCATTGAGGGGTCCATTGGTACTATGAGGCATTTGAAATTCTTTGTGTGCTCTATCTAAACCATTAAAGACCATTAATGGTAGTCTCAGGTCATGTAGGAGAGTTTTTGGAATTGTGGAAACTTTCAAAAGAAATACAAGAAATCAACTTAGAACCAAATGAAGTGAATGTTGGAATATAGTGAAAAATAGGACATCTAGAAATTTAGAGCTGAGGAAAAAGTGAGAAGGAAATTTGAAATCTTATTAAGATTTCACAAAGGAATAAATGAGTAAATTTAAAGATGTAGGAAAAGTAGGATCTAGTTATAGAACTAGACAATTGGATAGGGTGTGGGATGAAAGAAATGATATCCTAAACTCTATGGAAAGTTTAAAAAGAGGAGGGAAAGGAAGATATGAAGATGTGGTAAATACATGTAGGACTAGATGCAGGAAGTGGAGGTGCTTGAATGTTATTCAAAAAATTTCTTATTATCTTTAGATTGGTAGATGTTTGAGCCTTCTTAAAATCTTGTTAGTGTTTTTGAAGGTTTACAAACCATTGAAAGGGTTGATGGAGCCATTTTTGAACTTTGTCATTAGTTTTGAAGGTTTACACACCTATCACAGCATCAATGCTTCATCCCTTTCTCTTCTTTGTTGATAATTTCAAATGTTCATGAACCATGGAAAGTTCCAAAAAATGATTTGTTGATGATTTCAAGGGTTTGTGAACCATGGAAAGTGTTGAGAAAAGTCTTTCTCTTTCCTTTAACTCTTTGTCAATCATTTCAAAGGTTCACATACCTTTGAAAGCATCAACAAGCTTTCACAAAGGATCAAAAGGCCTAACAAAGATTGATAAACTTTTAGATAGGATCAGAGGTGGATGAATGATATGGAATGAAGGGAGGAATGTTGAGTATTTGGTCAATATTGCACAAAGTAGAGGGAAATGAAGAAAATGAAGAAAATGAAGGAAGTGAAGGGATCAATAAAACTTCTAGGGATTTCACATAGAAAAGGAAAGAGGAGCTCGAAGTTAGGATTGTATATATGAAGTGAAAAGATACATTTGGTAGTCCACTAAATTTGTACAACTTAGTAAAATACACCAAAATGAATTAGAAACACCCCACACTTATTATTTTTAAGATTTTGTAGACAATCTAACACATGATAGAACATGGGGAGGCAAAACATCACTATAAAGAAAAATATGACCAAGGTAGAATGCATTAAAGGGAATCTTATATTGGTTTCAATGATGGGAAAAATAGGTACAAGGAAACAAAGGAGCCTTGAACATACAATTTTTGCAAATTTTGAACCTGGTGCCAACATTGGCTCTAATTGGGGACATGTGGCTCTTATAGGCATAGTGAGAATCTAGCGATCTATAAAAGAAGACAAAAAGGGAAAAAGGGATGAGGAGGGGGGAGACAAAGCAAACCAATATGTATAAGGCAAAGGAAAAATGAGGAAATATGTACATGAAAACCTACAACCAATGACATGAGGGCATAAAGATACAATTAAAAGTATGGTTGTAGACACAAATTAAAAAAAATTATACATTAGACCTAGTCTTAAAAGACTTGGTTTGTCTTGTTTATGGCACATGGCATATAACTCAAAAGAATAGTTTTACCCTTGATAGATCAATACCATGATATTGATCAATTTAAAAAATCCTCCAATCACCTTGATGGATTGTGGCATCATCCCATTCTTCAACAATATATGTGAACATATATTTCCACTATATTGTTCTTGGTACAAAACCCATATTTTTGTAGCATTTGATGTAGAGAATTTTTATGTGCACTTTTTCTAGTAATACAAGGTTTGACTCAAACTCTCAAAAATATCTTAGCCTCCATTCAAATATAATCACTTCCCATAACCTACTGCAATCTTTCAAAATGAATCCTTTGGTTAGCAACCTAAAATACAAATGCATGCAATGGCTTTGTAAACTTGTAGGTAAATGAATCTTTTAGTTTTATTAGTTTCTAGCTATGATTCAAAATAGAGAAAATTTACCAATTATTTGGATTTTTATTACATAAAACCATTATCTAAAAAATTCCAAGCTTCCATACTAGACCCTTTCTCACTAGGGAGAGGAATTGATTGAATTTTTTTAGTTTAATTGAATAAGCCAAATAAAGCTTTCCACCAAGTTTCAAGCATCAAGATGACAATAGAAATAGTACCCTACTTAAGTAGCTAAATATTCTTAAGTTTCCTTACTCAATGAAAACAATAATCAACTATATTTTGAGTAATTATCAAGTTCTAGAGTAATTATAACATTGAAATAGAAGTTTATTATAAAATTCATATGCTATTTGAAATTAATTGTGTAGACACCTAAAATTGACCACTTTGCTCAACATCAAGTCTTGATTCCCTAAATCGATCATTTTATCCCAAAATTGACCATTTATCATCTAAATTTAATCAGTTGTCCCTTGATTGTCTTGATTTATCACATCTTTCCAATTATCTCAATTATTAAGACATATGATCATAATTATCCCCAGTTATCCCTGTTATGGAGTAAAAAGTATCCCTATGCATTTTTGCCTCCTAGTTTATGTAGGAGTCAAGGACAACACTGAGAGGGGGGGTGAATCAGTGTTGTGTGAATTTTCAAATCTTTTTCAAGCTTTAACTTGCAGAGCATAAGGGTGAGAAAGTTATCATTGAATTGTCAAACACATATGCACATAACTTTGTCAAACACATAAACAAAACTCATGAGTAAAACATACAATCATAGAGAGATGATCAATATGAATCAAGACACAAGAATTGCACGAGTGGAAAACCCTCCAGGGGTAGAAAAACCACTCCAAAACTGCCTCACTAGCTTAACTGATAAAATATGCCTCACTGGCTACAATACATGTCTCACTGACAAATGTTAAGGTCTCACTGACCTGTAAACCTCACTGGCATACTGTTTAGAAGCACCAACTTCAAGGAGCACCAACCCCTAATACAGAACAAACTGAAAAACAAGAATTCAGAGGGTTTCTCTGTTTCAATACAAAACATTTCTTCTCTCATGTGTCTGTCAAATGTCCATTCTGTTCAAAATCAATCCTACATCCGGATACACTCAATAACCCTGCATTTCTCTGTATGTTTCATCTCTGTCTCACAAGTCATACCATCAATGCACCTGAAAAAACTATTATATCTAAATTGGATGTCTTTTCACCTTTCACATTCTGCACAGTCATTTGCTCTCACTGAAGATCATTTTGTCCTTTCATTTCAATTTCTTCATCTCCCTGCAAATAAACTCTTTATCTTCACAAAATATTAACAACCAACTTCAATACATTATTTCCTCCCTGATTCATAAAATAGAATTCTTTATTTTCTTACAAGACAAATCTTCTGCATGAAAACCTTTTCAATACCTGCATAAAACCATCTAAAAATATAATATCAAACCCTATTGAAAACTCTTCATATTCTCTGCTCATATCTACAATCTCTGCATGACATTTCATATTCTCCAAAACACAAAACCCTTCAATCTGATTATCTTCTCTGCTGCAAATTCCTTCAAACAAATTTTTCATTATCCTCTTCAAATTCTTCTTCAAAAATTATTCAAATTCTTCTCTACATATTTCTTTTTCATAAAATCATTTTCATTTCTCATCAATCTTTTCATTTTCCTTGTCTCTGCAATATCATTTGGCAAAAATAAAAACTACAAACAACCTCCTGCCATTAAAAATCCATTTTGGATTCATATATATCTTTTCATAAAAATAAACTCTCTTTTAAAAAAAAAAATCTTCCTCTTTCTTTTTTTAAAAATCTTTCTTGTCATGAGGAGAGTTTAAAAATAGAATAAAATCTTAACAAAAATCTCCTTAAAAATTTTCAAGAAAATCTACTTTAAAAACTTCTCAAAATCTCCTTTTTTTAAAAAAGACTAAAAATAGTCTTAAAAAAAATTCATTAAAAGATGCCCCTTTCTTTTTTTTAAAAAGAATAATTCCCTCCTTTAATAAAGCCACGGGTGAACTAATAATAAACTTTTCATTTTTGTAAAGCATATTAATGCTTTTTGAACTCATAAAAAAACTTCAAAAATCGGGCTCCACTTAATATTTTAAAAAATACAAATCTTTCCTTAAATAGTATGGAGGTAATTTTGAATTTCTTTTTGGCACTTTTGAAAAGATTAGAATTTTCCTCTTATGTCGGACTCCACTTTTCAAGGTATTTGAAAAGTCTTTATGCGCGCCCATTACACTTTCAAAAAGAACCATTAATGCCCATCGCATAAGAAGCAACCGGTGAAGGTGGTAAGAAATTTAAGGGGGCCGGTCCTCCAATGTTGCTTATATCCTTTTGCAGGTCACTTAAGTGGCAATTACCTGGAGAAGCAGGTTAAAAATAAAACAATAGTGTAAAAATCATATGGCAGTCTCAATAGGGCTATATAAGAATTTTTATAAGATGACTAATTACCATTTAAGTCATATTTAAACCTTGAAGAATATGACCTCATTGAACATCTCTAAAATGACAATTTTCTGCCACTCTTTTGTCTTTTATGTATACTCTTTGCAAATTCCAAATACCTTGACAACACATTGAAGTATAAATCAACTGAAAGCAATGAGGTAAATTGAGAACTCCTAACGCATTAACTTGATCATAATATGAAGAAGGACCATCATCTGAATACATCAGTGAATATTCTGAACCACAAAAACTGCCATCAGAATAAAGCAATCAACCTGTTACAACCTTGGGACAATGAAGACTAGTATACCATTGAAGACTAGATCATGTTACTGAAGACTATGCCATTGTGTTTCACTGATATCAAATAACCAAGCCACTGTCATTATGAAGATCATTCCACCAAACCATTGTCATTTTCAGGGGATCATGATATCAAACTAATGCAGGATAACATTAAGAGCATATCAATTGCCATGAAAAGACATGAGACTAGAGATGATTGAAATAAACCAAAGATCACATGGATACTACCAAAGAATGAATAACACCAATCCATCTTATCACCATGAGATGAAGCAACCTCTCTCAGATCCATGCAGAACACTTTTTGTCATCAATACTACATTACATCAAACCAAGTCCACATCTCAGTGCAATGAACACAACTCTTGATCCTTTAACAAGTATGTATCTCTACACTGCATAACCAAACATGATATGCACTTCATCAAGTATGAAATGAATCACAACTTCTTAAGCAAAATCTGTCCAAACATAGATGAGCACACATGAATGATGAACATTTGTCCAAACATGAATGATAAACATTTGTCAACACTTGACAACCCTAAACAAATCACCTTGTGACTTCACTTACCAAAGAACATAAGAAGACACATTGAAGGCCAAACCTGATCAACCAAGTCTTGATGATATCAAACAAACTGAGTACACCTTTTTGACATCAATGACAACCTGACTCCATCAATCTCCCCCTTTGTCATTGATGGCAAAACTACCTGATGCAATTTTTCTTTCTCCCCCTTTTTGACATCTGATGACAAAGACACAAAAACTATTTGCTCCCCCTATGTTGAATACCACTTAAGACACTGATTATTTTTGCAATTTGCTGTCCAAAACTTTTCCTGAGAACTCTGAGCTCTTTCCATGTTCATCTGCATATTGAACAACTATAAAAACCTGAGAGCAACAAAACATCAAACAATCATGTAAGGCATATCAAACCAAGCACCAAACCACTGTTACAAGCTGCCCTATACCACTTCTAATCACAACACAAATTTGTACTGACATCAATGAGATCCTCTGATTACTTCCTTTAACAAACTCCTGAAACACTGATACACTTCTTGACTTAGCCCTGAAGTAAACCATCCAATTACTGACATCAAACCATCCATGCTAAGAAAAGAAAAAAAAAACATGTCACCATCAAACACCTTTTGACATGAAAAAGAATGAAGACCATCTGAATAAATGAAGACTATCCTGTTGTTCCTGCACATCTGCACATCTTTTTACAATATACTGTCAAATCTGATATATACATCACCACATCTGAAACATACTTCAATCTTCAAACAACAAACACATGATAACATCTAAAGAAAACTTCTTGAGAATAGCCAAGATCCATTATACAAATCAGCCTATCAAGATTGCACAACCTTCACCATCAAGCTCTTCTTAAAACAACACTTTGCAAAACCAAACGCAGAGAAAAGTGTTATGAATTGACTTCTTTCATTTAGCCAACACAGACAAATATTTGATAAGAGCTCTTTGCCATGATAACCAATACTTTTCAAAAAACAAGATCCCATTAGACTGCAATATCATAACAACTCAACCATTGTCAGTAACAACATGCTATGAACAAAATATGAATAGAATCATTTATAAACCAAAACTCTCTACAATATCAAACTCTTTGTGCTTTGAACCCCTGACCATCCTTTTAAACATCTTGTATACATACTGAACTAAAGATCACCTGATACCACTAGAATCATACAATTTGTACATACTACCCTGAAACATATTACTGATGAAAAATATCAAAGAACCATGTGAGATTATTACATCAAGAGCACTTCCATATGAGCATCCAGTCCATCAATTTTGCATACCAATTGCATTAATAAGCTCTTCCTGCATCACTGATATACTAAAAATCAACTTAGTTAGCAGCATCTTCAACAACTATCTCACAAGATTGGAAAAATATGATAAACAAGACAAGATCACCATTCAAATGATCTCCTTCCTGAAACTTCTTGGGGTCAATTGATAGCACATGAACAACTCCCCCTTACTTCATGATATCTGTTATGCAACAGATGAAATGACTTGTGCAAGATGCACAAGCTTAGATTCTGACTTCTCTTTACCTTCTTTCTGCTTCCAAATTTTCATAGGTGCTTTCTTCCTCCAAACCCTTTTTGCTTCTTTTCTTTTCCACTTTTTCAAATCAGGTGAAACTTTCCTACAACTGTGTGCTTTATGACCAAGAGTATTGCAATTATAACAGACTATATTACAATCATAATCAAATAACTGATAGTGCCTTTGATCATTCATATTAAGCTTCCATGCAGGATTATACCTTCTATGCACTTTACAATTTCTTTGTATGTGTCCAACATTATTGCACTTGTAACATACAAGGTTAGTATTCCTTCTACAATCAACTGCTTTATGCCCAAAATGATTACAAGTATAACAGTAACCATTAAATGAATAGTTATACCTGTACATGTAAGCTTGTCTTATAGGTGCAATACTTATTCTTTGATTGTTCACTTTTCTTTTAGGAGCATCAGGCAGATCAATTTTTCTTCTAGGAGTATCTCTAGCTTTAGAAGACTCTCCTTCTTCATAACCAAGTCCAAAAGTATCCCCATGTTGTTTTTGTTTTCCCAACATCTCATTTAACCTGCTTGTGCTCTCTTCAAATTTCAGATTCTTTTCTAATTGCTTCTTAACATCCTCAATTTCTTTACTTAAAGAGATTATTTCTTTTTCTAGCTTTTGACATTCAACCTTTTTAGTTTCCAACTCAGATTTTGTTTCATCGGTTATCTTCTTAGCTTTCTCAACCTCTATCTTCAAACTGACAATCAATTTGTCTGATTCACTTGCTTGATTCTTCAAGTCTACAATCAGGTTTCTTGCCTCTTCAAGATCTAAAACAACTTTGTCCTTGAATTCTTTCTCTTGTATAAGCTGATTTTTAATCTCCTGTTTTCTTTACTAAGTTGCTTAATTGTATCCAGGGCACATAGAAGCTCTACTTCAAAATCAACCTCACAAATATCTTCATTAAATTCCTGTTCATCTTCATTATTAGTCTCAATAGCAAAGATATCTTTTCTTTCATTAAATTTATCAAAATTCTCAACTACATGACCATTCTTTGTATCAATTATCAAGGGTGACAAATGCAACAAATCATTACTGGGCACAACTGAGGCTTGTTTTACCATCTTTTGATCAGCATCTTTATTTGACATCTTAATTCTATTCTTCTTACCCATTTTACTCCACTACCAGGACCTACCCAAGCTGATTAAGCTACAAAAGGGAACCTTGCTCTGATACCAATTGTAGGAGTCAAGGACAACACTGAGAGGGGGGGTGAATCAGTGTTGTGTGAATTTTCAAATCTTTTTCAAGCTTTAACTTGCAGAGCATAAAGGTGAGAAAGTTATCATTGAATTGTCAAACACATATGCACATAACTTTGTCAAACACATAAACAAAACTCATGAGTAAAACATACAATCATAGAGAGATGATCAATATGAATCAAGACACAAGAATTGCACAAGTGGAAAACCCTCCAGGGGTAGAAAAACCACTCCAAAACTGCCTCACTAGCTTAACTGATAAAACATGCCTCACTGGCTACAATACATGTCTCACTGACAAATGTTAAGGTCTCACTGACCTGTAAACCTCACTGGCATACTGTTTAGAAGCACCAACTTCAAGGAGCACCAACCCCTAATACAGAATAAACTGAAAAACAAGAATTCAGAGGGTTTCTCTGTTTCAATACAAAACATTTCTTCTCTCATGTGTGTCAAATGTCCATTCTGTTCAAAATCAATCCTACATCCGGATACACTCAATAACCCTGCATTTCTCTGTATGTTTCATCTCTGTCTCACAAGTCATACCATCAATGCACCTGAAAAAACTATTATATCTAAATTGGATGTCTTTTCACCTTTCACATTCTGCACAGTCATTTGCTCTCATTGAAGATCATTTTGTCCTTTCATTTCAATTTCTTCATCTCCCTGCAAATAAACTCTTTATCTTCACAAAATATTAACAACCAACTTCAATACATTATTTCCTCCCTGATTCATAAAATAGAATTCTTTATTTTCTTGCAAGACAAATCTTCTGCATGAAAACCTTTTCAATACCTGCATAAAACCATCTAAAAATATAATATCAAACCCTATTGAAAACTCTTCATATTCTCTGCTCATATCTACAATCTCTGCATGACATTTCCTATTCTCCAAAACACAAAACCCTTCAATCTGATTATCTTCTCTGCTGCAAATTCCTTCAAACAAATTTTTCATTATCCTCTTCAAATTCTTCTTCAAAAATTATTCAAATTCTTCTCTACATATTTCTTTTTCATAAAATCATTTTCATTTCTCATCAATCTTTTCATTTTCCTTGTGTCTGCAATATCATTTGGCAAAAATAAAAACTACAAACAACCTCCTGCCATTAAAAATCCATTTTGGATTCATATATATCTTTTCATAAAAATAAACTCTCTGTTTTTTTAAAAAAAAATCTTCCTCTTTCTTTTTTTAAAAATCTTTCTTGTCATGAGGAGAGTTTAAAAATAGAATAAAATCTTAACAAAAATCTCCTTAAAAATTTTCAAGAAAATCTACTTTAAAAACTTCTCAAAATCTCCTTTTTTTAAAAAAGACTAAAAATAGTCTTAAAAAAAATTCATTAAAAGATGCCCCTTTCTTTTTTTAAAAAAGAATAATTCCCTCCTTTAATAAAGCCACGGGTGAACTAATAATAAACTTTTCATTTTTGTAAAGCATATTAATGCTTTTTGAACTCATAAAAAAACTTCAAAAATTGGGCTCCACTTAATATTTTAAAAAATACAAATCTTTCCTTAAATAGTATAGAGGTAATTTTGAATTTCTTTTTGGCACTTTTGAAAAGATTAGAATTTTCCTCTTATGTCAGACTCCACTTTTCAAGGTATTTGAAAAGTCTTTATGCGCGCCCATTACACTTTAAAAAAGAACCATTAATGCCCATCGCATAAGAAGCAACCGGTGAAGGTGGTAAGAAATTTAAGGGGGCCGGTCCTCCAATGTTGCTTATATCCTTTTGCAGGTCACTTAAGTGGCAATTACCTGGAGAAGTAGGTTAAAAATAAAACAATAGTGTAAAAATCATATGGCAGTCTCAATAGGGCTATATAAGAATTTTTATAAGATGACTAATTACCATTTAAGTCATATTTAAACCTTGAAGAATATGACCTCATTGAACATCTCTAAAATGACAATTTTCTGCCACTCTTTTGTCTTTTATGTATACTCTTTGCAAATTCCAAATACCTTGACAACACATTGAAGTATAAATCAACTAAAAGCAATGAGGTAAATTGAGAACTCCTAACGCATTAACTTGATCATAATATGAACAAGGACCATCATCTGAATACATCAGTGAATATTCTGAACCACAAAAACTGCCATCAGAATAAAGCAATCAACCTGTTACAACCTTGGGACAATGAAGACTAGTATACCATTGAAGACTAGATCATGTTACTGAAGAC
Organism: Cunninghamia lanceolata; assembly: GCA_027924645.1. NCBI lineage: Eukaryota > Viridiplantae > Streptophyta > Pinopsida > Cupressales > Cupressaceae > Cunninghamia > Cunninghamia lanceolata. Next base: position 8,531,990 of record BSBN01001332.1, read on the forward strand.
TATGCCATTGTGTTTCACTGATATCAAATAACCAAGCCACTGTCATTATGAAGATCATTCCACCAAACCATTGTCATTTTCAGGGGATCATGATATCAAACTAATGCAGGATAACATTAAGAGCATATCAATTGCCATGAAAAGACATGAGACTAGAGATGATTGAAATAAACCAAAGATCACATGGATACTACCAAAGAATGAATAACACCAATCCATCTTATCACCATGAGATGAAGCAACCTCTCTCAGATCCATGCAGAACACTTTTTGTCATCAATACTACATTACATCAAACCAAGTCCACATCTCAGTGCAATGAACACAACTCTTGATCCTTTAACAAGTATGTATCTCTACACTGCATAACCAAACATGACATGCACTTCATCAAGTATGAAATGGATCACAACTTCTTAAGCAAACTCTGTCCAAACATAGATGAGCACACATGAATGATGAACATTTGTCCAAACATGAATGATAAACATTTGTCAACACTTGACAACCCTAAACAAATCACCTTGTGACTTCACTTACCAAAGAACATAAGAAGACACATTGAAGGCCAAACCTGATCAACCAAGTCTTGATGATATCAAACAAACTGAGTACACCTTTTTGACATCAATGACAACCTGACTCCATTAGTTTATCTCCTAGGTCCCTGTGTTTACACTTTACATGCTTAATACTTATCCTAGAGCAATTTCCCCTGAAACCCATGTCTAATTGGACTTAGGGGCCAATTTTAAAGGGTTAATCAAGACCCAAATTAGCCTTGGGACTTGGGTACCTGTGCCCAAGTCTAAGTTGATTTGTCGAGACCCAAATTTAAGTGTGTCAACATAGGACCTTTAAAAAGGTTTCCCTCTGTTGACCTTTTCAATTTGAATTATGAATGTTTGCGGGAAAGCATATATAAGTGAGTTTATGTCTTCATTTTACACCTAGATGGATAATGAAAACTTGTGATATTGAGCTAAGGGATTTATAGGTATTCATTGTGTTACAGAGAAGAAGTGTGTAGTTATTGTGTTTGTTTGTTACAAATTTGGCTTCATCAATCCATCTCCTCATGATTTGAAGGATATTCATCTTGGTGAGGGGTTCACCTCTAAGGTGACATATATTTGTGTTTCAATCATTTCAATTCATCATTTGATTTGGCCTCTGCCCTTCTTAGCCACACACTCTATCTAACAACAGTGTTGAAATACTTGAATGTCATTCTAGGGATTAACTAAGGGAGGCTCCTAAACACCATAACCCCAAACCCCTCTCTTTGTGATTGCAGGTTACAGGTGTAGGATTTGGCAAAGTGCGGGTATAGAGAAGCAATTTAGAGGATAAAGATTCAAGATCTTACAAAAAGTGATTCTACCCTACTAGACTAGGGCGCTTGTCCTGTAGTCCTCTCGATAAGACTTATCCCAAACTCAGGAGCTGAACATCATCTGACACTACTCATTGTTCCAGATCTATAGAAAAACTGCCTTATTAGACCTGGGCACCCACCCCGTACTCTGCAAAGTCTTTGCCTCCATAAATCTAACTTTAAGTAAGTTTCTGATCCTTTTTGAGTGCTTTCCTATCTGGTGATTTGTAGTATTCTATTCATATGTACTTGATTTCATTATAATTAAGGTTTAAGGCTTATTGAATCTAGGGTTTGACAAACCTCTCAATCTAATAAATCTTTCCATATCATTCCTAAGTACACCAACCTTTAGTTGAGTCCTCTTTCATCTATAGAGAGTTGGCTCAGTTGTTGTCCTTGAATGTTAGTGTGAAAGGACTATTTGATTTGATAGATCTTAACACTATCCACCATCTTCCCACTTTTCATACATAAAAATTTGGTGAACCCATGTTTTTAATAAACTTGCATCTTTATGAATGTTATAATCAATCCTTGCATACATTCATATCATATTATTTATCTTGCATTGAAAATTTTTGCATACATTTAATTTTTTTTTAAAAAACAAGCATTCTAGGCTTGCATTGAAGCTTAGTTTTGCATATCTTGCATTGTATATCATAAAAAGATTTAATTTTCTGATTTTACATCAGATCTGATCATTATTACAGTAATTCATCATTAGTTGATATCAAATATTGCATTTACAAGTTGCATTTGCTAGGGTTTTGCTTAAAAAGTGGCATTTTTCATATAACCTAGTCTTTACAAAAACCAAGGTTTGTAGTCAAATTTTCATTTTCAGATTTTTCTACTCCTTTTCAACATTCATTCAAATCTGATTTTGAATTATAGTTTTGGATCATAGTGCAAACTTTTGCATCCTAGCTTTGAAACTTTCATCATTTACAATTACACATTGTATATTTCAACAAGCATTACTACCTTACACCTTTTGGTTGTTCTATTAGTTTATGCATTCAGTATTATATGCCTTTGCATGAGTTTTATAACCCACTTCCCTAATAAGAACATCCTTATAAGGAGAAGCCATAAACTAATGAGATCTAGTGCTTTGAATAGTACCGATATATGCAAACATCAGAAAATCCATTAAACACTTACTTTACAAAGGGTGAATCACAAAATTTGAAAGATATCATACCTCCTACCATGATGGAAGAACAAATATTTAATGATCTAAAAGATCCAATTGATGTCATACAACATGTACTTGATGATCAAATCAACAAACTTGATAAAGAACTAGACGATTTTCAAGCATTTGTGGAAAAAGAATGGATAGCTGAAAAGGTTGTACCTATTGTTCATAGTCTAAGAGAACTATTAAAATAAGGACAAGACAGTGTTAACACAATCTATGGGATATCTCATAGAGTGGGTAACAATAATATGTTAGTAACTGACTGCGCGAATATTATGAACAATGTGTCATCACTGAATCATACATAGGTATTGGCACCTATACCAACTATAGGAATGGTCACTTTCACATCATCAATCCTCACTACTAATGTACAAGTTAATAGTAATGCTAAGACTAGCATGGGAGTATCTAATGGCACTCATTCACAAAATTACAAGGTTGTGGGATTCAATTATCAAAACCTAGAACCTAAGGTGTCTTCCTATATGAATAATCATTCTCAACCACTTGTCCATTCCACCTATTCTCAACTACCTCTTCATTCCACCTATTCTCAACCACCTTTCATTACCATTCATAACTAGTCACCTCTAAATTTCATGACTACAACTAATTCTTCTAACCTGCAAACTACATCACCTAATGATGCCATCTTAAACCAACTCTTGCAAGGCATGACCTTCTTACAATAGAAAGTGACAAATTTGACCAATACTTCTTCTCAACCTAATATACGAACATATCATGCTCGTATCCCTTTATCTTTTTTAATCCTAAGAGCTCAGATGCCTGATAAGTTTGAGACTCCTTGCTTTGTAAAGTACAGTGGTAAAGGTGATCCTAATACTCATGTGGCAGCATTAATGAGTATGTGTAGTGATTTCTTCTTTGAAGAAGACTTGTTAGAAATGCTCTTTCCACGATCCCTCAAAGATACTGGTTTGGAATGGTTTTGCTCGTTACCTCAGAATTCAATACATTCTTTCTCATAGCTTGTTGATCAATTCTTACAATACTTCCAAGAAAATATTAGACCTTCAATCTCATTGATTGATTTAGTTCATTGCAAACAAGGTCAGAAAGATAAGTTAACTGAATTTATCAATCGATATCAAGCTCTTTTCACATAGATACAATATTTGATTACAAATGAGGATGTTTAGAAGATATTCATTATGAATTTACAACCTAACATCCATGAGAAAATTCTCTTGATGAAGTATGGCTCTTTTCAACATCTATGCATAGCCCTTCGTGATTACTAGCTTTTGTCTAGTTAGTATGAGAATCAAAACTCATCGGCTAAATTTGGTCAATCTATATCTGAAACATTAAAAAGAAACTTTAAGAGGAATAACAAGAGTTTCATCAAGATTAATGGATAGCATTTGAGTGATTTTCAATCTCAAGTGTTCAGAGATAGTTTACTCCATTATCTGAATCTTTTCGATCAATTATGAATCAAGTAGTAAGCAACAATCTTTTGAAACTTCCTCCTGTGAAACCATTTGATAGTAAAAAGATACAAGGACCATCATTTGATGCTAATTCCTTTTGTCAGTATCACCCCTTGGCAGGACATGACACTGAAGAATGTATGTGTCTGAAACATGAAATTCAAGATGAAACATTATATGTGTTTGAAACATGACACTGAACAATGTATGTATCTGAAACATGAAATTCAAGACCTCATCAATTCTAATATAATATAGGTAACTAGTGTGAATGACAATGAAAATAAGTTAGTTTCCTCTCCAAATTAGAATTTACAAATCTTTGCAAATCCTTTTCCTAAGCATAACAACAACAATATGGTAGAGCAAAATAAAATAGAGCAGGAAGATGATTACCTTGACTATGATGAGATAATTGGTATGATAGAAGTGGATATGGAAAAGATAGAAGACATACCTCTTCCATGAGGGAAAGGTATCTATACCAAGGTTCCTTAGCCATTATCCCTTCAAGGATTGAGAGACAACTAGAATACACTAGATACGAAAATCAAGCAACCTCGATAGGATAACATTTAAAAGCAAGAAAAAGTTGTCATGATGGAAAGTATCATGTTTCATCGTGAAAGACTCATTCATCAAGAAAATTAGAACAAGAAAGAAAAGGCTCAGAAAAGAACAAGGTGACTGTCATTGGTGGGAAATAATAATGATTCCCCTCCTCATAAGCAACTAAAGATTTTAAATATACAGGATCTTGAGAAACAAGCAAATGTACATGATAGTCCTAGAAATAAGAATCAATCAAGTATGAACTACTCACACTTTTTACCACATTTGATAGAGCATCTCTCCAAGATGCTCACAAGTTCCAACTTCTCTTAGATATACATATGCTATAATATTGTGTTGTGTTCCCCCATGTTGTGTTATATGTTGTTTAGGTCTCTTTGGATGACCCTTGATACTCTTGTAAGGTCAAGGATACTAGGAGACTGCCTCTATTGTGACCATTCTTCTATATGTTTCTACATTCTTCTATTCTTCTCTCCTCTATTTTGTTGTTGTGTGTCATGCCTTAGGGGCATAGCATTGTGGATGATGTCTTGGGGGTATCCTCCTACATGGTGTTCCTAAGGCACTTGTTCTCCTCTCTCATTTTTATTGTTTACCTTCTTCAGTGATTCTACCTAGTGGGCGGATGACAAGAACAAACAAATACTGATAACGACCATGTGTCTCTTCAACAAGCAAGCAAAAATGGACCTAGTCCATATATGAAAATGGGGTTGATATATATATCAGAAACTTGACTAGTACAATCACTTCGTGTGATCTATCATGTTATCATATCTTTTGTAACAAACTTTTGTGATACACTCAATCTACTTCAATGCACTTTGGATGGTTTTGTATCTCATCTTGTTGTTACACTCAATTCTGAGATACCTACAGTATAAGCCCAACAACTATACTTGGTTCTGAACCCACAAGTGTAGCCTTGGTTCTTTGATGTAATATGATTTATGTATAGCTTTCATAATTTGATTTGGTTATTATCTTAGAGTAAGATGTTCTAACCTTGTCTCTTGTTGATTATCTTAGCAATCCATATCAATGTCTTTGTGGGAATATTCGGCAATCATGGCACATGTCACCTTTGGTGGCATGGGCTTTGTGAGAGTGGTGCAGGAGCACCCCATAGACAATATAAATATGCATAAGACATTAATATGTTTTTAGACATTTCATGCTATCTCATAGCATTTTCAAATGTAACATTTTGTATGGGCATTTTATGTTTGTAAACTCCAAACTTGACTTTCTAGACAAGTTGGATTAAGGGAAGGGTAAACAAATGTGTCTTAACCTAAAGAGTTTTGCTGTCCCATACAAAATAGTTGTCATATAATTAATTAGGAGTTTCCACCTATAATCTTGGTAGGCTCAAATCCCAGAAATAGAGGAGAATGTCAGTCCCTCACATTGGGAAAGTTAAATATGGAATGGAGCAGAGCAGTGATGGGGGGGTGTGTTGTGTGTTTTGTCCTTTGGAGAAAAACAGTCGAAATGTATTTCTGAAACATTAAGGAGGAGGAATAGAAGTTCTTTAAATTGTTTTCCTTTTTAGATTCTGAATGCTGTATGGACCATTCTGTGTAGAAATTGTATATAATTTAGTTTTGTGCATTTGGAGTCGAATTGAATAAATCCATTCCACTGGCAGATTTTTGGGAAATCAGTGGAATGGATCTGTAGATTAATTTCCCTATTTTTGGTTATTCATTTTGGGTATGGAAGGTTAGGAATTGCAGGAAATCCTCCAGGGAGAACTGTCATTTAGTATGTATACACTGCATTTACAGGGTGAATAGCTTGTGTGTATCCATCCTTAGTATCTGTGTATGTATCACTGTCCAGGTCGGGAGCCAATTCAAGTCTGAAATGTAAGTTTTGGAGACATCGACGTGAGTTCCCACCTATGTCGCCGATGAAGGAAGCATCGGCGTAAGGATTTTGAGTGTTGCCGATGTCCATTCGTTTTTCATTCGGCTAAGTCCCTTTGCCTTTGAGTTCCGCATGTATATGTCGCAATGTATATTGCCTTATATATCGCGACATACAAATGCGAAAAATACAAGCAATAAATTCCATTTGATAATCCCTTCGAGTCCGGCATTGTATAAAATCATTGTATATCGCCAATATACAAGCCCGCATATACAAGGATTTAACTTTGTTTAATACCGATTTCGGGTCCGGCGCTTGTATCTCACACAGTGCTTTGTATGTGAATAGTGCCATGTATATTTTGTTTGTATATTCCGGGGAGTCTGGGTAGCCCATCAGAGTGAGTTATGCCGTCGGCAGAAAGAAGAAAGGTGGCACTGATAGTTAGTGGTCTCGCCGATAGAGAGAAGTCATCAGCGAGAGAGGGGTGTATCGGCGAAAGAATTCAATGCTGGACCGACAGTCCAAGTGTTGCCGATGGGCAACTTGGTCAAGGGTGGTGACCGTTGGAGGAGGTGACCAGGACCAGCGATCACTGGTTGAAGATTATAAGCATTGGTGTGAGGGAGAGCGTCGACAGGAGATTCAAGGGGTTCACCGATAGGCGATGTCTTAACGACAGGCAAGAGGGGGATTGTTTCGGTGAGATATTGGGAAAAGTCTTGCCGATATCTACTATAAAGGTCTTGTAGGTGCTGAAAGGGTGATTGAACTAGATTTATATGCTTTAGTTTGTGAGAGCTCTGCATCAAGTGGTATCAGAGCTCAGCGAAAGGACTGGGCTATTTATGTATTGATTCTGTCATTAAGAAGATAGAGCTAGAGAAAGGTCGACAGAGGTATTGACAGAGTCTGAGAGTGTTTATGTCAGACACAGAAGGTAAAGAAGGGGCTAGTAATATGCCTCCAAAGGGGATGACCACCGAAGTGGCCAAGAGGTTCAAGGAGATGGAGGAACTGATCAAGATTGGAGTCAAGGAAGCACTCCAAGCTGAATTGAAAGCCTTAGGAAAAGGCCAAAAAACAGACGAGGAGTCTGATGGAGAAGAAGAAGAAGGAGAAGAGGAAATGACCTCGACACAGACAGGAATATCTACAGATCAGAAACAATTTCTGGAGGCTATCAAATCGCTCGGTAAGGAGTTGTCCGAATCAAGAATGGAGATTCTGATGTTCAGTGGAAAGATGGATGTAGAAGAAGTCATCGAATGGATTGAGGCTTTGAACAATTACTTCGAGTACAAGGAGGTACCGGAGAATAAGAGAGTCAAGTTTGCTACAACGAAATTGAAAGGTGCTGCACTCACATGGTGGAACTACACCCAGGGGGAAAGGGTGAAGAGTGGAAAGAACATGATCTCATCCTGGAGTAGGATGGTAGACAGGATCAAGGCTCAGTTCCTACCAGCAGACTATGAAGTGCAGATATACAGGAAAATCTAGAATCTCAGACAGAAGGATATGGATGTATCCACCTATACAGAGGAATTTCACAAATTGTCCCTAAGATGTGGACTTGCTGAGGATGAGAAAGGAAGAGTTGCCAGGTATATTAATGGCCTAAAGTATAGCATACAAGATGAGATCACCATCTTAACACCAGAAACTGTAGACAAGTGTTTCCAAGTGGCACTGAGAGTAGAAGAGAAACTGAAGAGAAGGCAAGTGCAGAGTAACAAAGGAAGAGGCAACAACATGAGGGGAAGAGGATCAGCCCCTACAATAAGGAAAACCAATGAGGGTCAAGAAAACATTGGTAAAGGACAGGAATAGTCTGATTACAGAGGTGGATGGAAAGGTACAATAGGCAGATTTGGAGGAGGAAGAGGTTCTAATACCTTTTCAGGAAAATGTTACACCTGTGGTGAGTTTGGTCATCCATTTTTCAAATGTCCAGAAAGACAAGGTTCATCATCCAGAGATGATAGAACAAATGACAAGAGAGTACATCTTGTGCAGGAAGAGAAGCTAGAGGAAAGTGTGCAGAGTTCAAACACTTATAAAGGAGATAGAGCTCCTAATAATTGTGGATACCCTAAGGAGGGCGAAGCATTGATGCTAAGGAGAATCAGCTTGAAGACATCCAAGGAGATGATGCAGAGGAGAGCACTTTTTCGGACTACTTGCAGAAGCAAACGCAAAATATGCAAGGTAGTAGTAGACTCTGGCTCAACAGATAATATGGTATCTCAAGAAATGGTGGATAAACTGAATTTGGAAAGAATTCCACATCAAAATCCATACAAAGCCTCTTGGGTAAGTAATAGTCAATCACTTTTAGTGTATGAACAGGCATATGTTGATTTTCAGATTGGGAATTATCAGGATAGAGTTTTGTGTGACATATTGCCCATAGAATGTTGTCACCTACTTTTGGGTAGGCCATGGCAATTTGATAGGAGAGCATTGTATGATGGATATGCTAACACATACACCATCAAGAAGGATGGGAAAACTACTGTGTTGATTCCATTGCAGGAAGATGTTGAAGAAGAAAAGACAGGTAAGATTATCTTGGTAGGTAAGAAAAAGTTTGTGAAGATACGTACAACAGAGTCACAAAAAGTTGAGGATATTCCAAGGAGAGGAGATCACAGTTTGAAGAAGACTTTAGTTCTGGCTGACAAAGATCAGATGGATCAACAGAAGATCCAGAAGCAGGTTTGTCCACAGCCACAGGCTGATTGGGAGTGCAAGGATGCAATCTTAATAGGGACTATAGTTTGTCCTCTAACAGTTGAAAGACCAACACATTCTGTCATAACAGTAAAGGAGGTTCCCACTGTCCATGATCAGACAGAGATGATGGTAGGAAGCAATGATCAGCAAGGTGTGAGGAGAAACTATATTGCTAGGCATGAGTATTGGCCTCCCTGGCAGCAAGTTGCAGCTCAGAGATTTGCAACAACAAGATCAGGAGACAGATATGAGACAGGAGCTACAGATGGATTCAGTCAAAGCATTAACTCATGGGACATGAGTTCTTTTCAAATGGGGGAGTATGGTGCAAGAGCACCCCATAGACAATATAAATATGCATAAGACATTAATATGTTTTTAGACATTTCATGCTATCTCATAGCATTTTCAAATGTAACATTTTGTATGGGCATTTTATGTTTGTAAACTCCAAACTTGACTTTCTAGACAAGTTGGATTAAGGGAAGGGTAAACAAATGTGTCTTAACCTAAAGAGTTTTGCTGTCCCATACAAAACAGTTGTCATATAATTAATTAGGAGTTTCCACCTATAATCTTGGTAAGCTCAAATCCCAGAAACAGAGGAGAATGTCAGTCCCTCACATTGGAAAAGTTAAATATGGAATGGAGCAGAGCAGTGATGGGGGGGGTGTGTTGTGTGTTTTGTCCTTTGGAGAAAAATAGTCGAAATGTATTTCTGAAACATTAAGGAGGAGGAATAGAAGTTCTTTAAATTATTTTCCTTTTTAGATTCTGAATGCTGTATGGACCATTCTGTGTAGAAATTGTATATAATTTAGTTTTGTGCATTTGGAGTCGAATTGAATAAATCCATTCCACTGGCAGATTTTTGGGAAATCAGTGGAATGGATCTGTAGATTAATTTCCCTATTTTTGGTTATTCATTTTGGGTATGGAAGGTTAGGAATTGTAGGAAATCCTCCAGGGAGAATTGTCATTTAGTATGTATACACTGCATTTACAAGGTGAATAGGTTGTGTGTATCCATCCTTAGTATCTGTGTATGTATCACTGTCCAGGTTGGGAGCCAATTCAAGTCTGAAATGTAAGTTTTGGAGACATCGGCGTGAGTTCCCACCTGTGTCGCCAATGAAGGAAGCATCAGCGTAAGGATTTTGAGTGTTGCCGATGTCCATTCATTTTTCATTCGGCTAAGTCCCTTTGCCTTTGAGTTCCGCATGTATATGTCGCAATGTATATTGCCTTGTATATCGCGACATACAAATGCGAATTATACAAGCAATAAATTCCATTTGATAATCCCTTCGAGCCCGGCGTTGTATAAAATCATTGTATATCGCCAATATACAAGCCCACATATACAAGGATTTAACCTTGTTTAATACCGATTTTGGGTCCGGCGCTTGTATATAGCGCTTGTATCTCGCACAGTGCTTTGTATGTGAATAGTGCCATGTATATTTTGTTTGTATATTCCAGGGAGTCTGGGTAGCCCATCGGAGTGAGTTATGCCGTCGGCAGAAAGAAGAAAGGTGGCACCGACAGTTAGTGGTCTCGCCGATAGAGAGAAGTCATCGACGAGAGAGGGGTGTATTAGCGAAAGAATTCAATGCTGGGCCGACAGTCCAAGTGTTGCCGATGGGCAACTTGGTTAAGGGTGGTGACCATTGGAGGAGGTGACCAGGACTGGCGATCACCGGTTGAAGATTATAAGCATCGGTGTGAGGGAGAGTGTCGACAGGAGATTCAAGGGGTTCGCCGCTAGGTGATGTCTTAACGATAGGCAAGAGGGGGATTGTTTCGGTGAGATATTGGGAAAAGTCTTACCGATATCTACTATAAAGGTCTTGTAGGTGCCGAAAGGGTGATTGAACTGGATTTATATGCTTTAGTTTGTGAGAGCTCTTGTTCCCTTGCATATTTTCTCTCTACCAAGTAATGTGCTTCATACTAGCAAGTGGTATCAACTACCTAAGATGGGGGCATATATAATAGTATCTGTCTGATTATCTTTTGACGTTGACAAAGTGTGTTTGAAATCCCTCTTTGCAAGGCAAGATGGTGTATCTTTTGAGCTAGTGCACATCCTTTTAAAAAGGAAGCAAAAAGTCATCATCACAAGGAGAGATTATGTATCTCTTGAGCTAGTGCATATCCTTTTATACAGAGCCCTTCTATGGAAGGCAAGATGGCGTATCTCTTGAGCTAGTGCGCATCCTTTTATACAAAGTCCTCTATGGAGGTGGGGCTAGATCTTGAGTCATCTACCCTTAAGCATGTCTTTGGTGGTTGTGGTAGCGTAGCTCAATTATTAGGTGCGTTTGGCATGTTTTAGATGGTGGGACTTAGCAATAAGCTCCTTCCATTACTCGTGTTTGTCGTGTATAAGACGTATAGTGTGTCTAGGCATACTATGTAGCGCTCTTGTATTCCATGCATTTTCCTTGTATTTTTGTCATTTCTTCTGCTTAGTGTGGTCTTTAGGCATGTAGTGATGAGATCCCTTCACACTTGGGTTATTTTTTGGCATGTCTTCCCCTTGGTGTGGTCTAAAGGCGTGTAACAATGAGCTCCCTCCACATTTTGGGTTTTTGTTTTGTGTATTTTTGGTGGTCTAAAGGTGCATAGAGATGAGCTCCCTCCACCCTTTAGTTTAGGATTTTGTTTTAGTTGTTAAATCAATGTATTCTTCATGTATTGCGTGACTTCTCTCATGCCTTATTTGTGTATTGCATTCTTCCACTTTATTCTCTATGCTTTGCATGTTTCTTATTGACTTCATTGTGTCTTGCATGTCTTCCACATGTTTTCTAGTGCTTATCTAAGATTGGAAGCTAGAAATAGTCCGCCAACCTTCAAGTATGCCATGGCTCTATGTGCTTGGCGTGTTTGATGTGCTTCAACCATACTTTAACGCATGTATCCAAAATCGTAAGATCATATATACATTAAAGTGGGGCTAAATTTTATGGAGTAAAAAGTATCCCTATGCCTTTTTACCTCCTAGTTTAGCTTCTAGGTCCCCATGTTTACACTTTACATGCTTAATACTTATCCTAGAGCAATTTCCCCCAAAACCCATCTCAAATGGGACTTAGGAGCTAGTTTTAAATGCTTGATCAAGAACCAAATTGGCCTTGGGACTTGGGCACCCATGCCCAAGTGTAGGCTGATTTTCTAAGACCCAAATTTAAGTGTGTCGGCATAGGACCTTTAAAAAGGTTTCCATCTATCGACCTTTTCAATTTGAATTATCAATGTTAGTGAGAAAGCATATATAAGTGAGTTTATGTCTTCATTTTACACCTAGATGGATAATGCAAACTTGTGGTATTGAGCTAAGAGATTTCAAGGCATTCATTGTGTTGCATAGCAGAAGTGTGCTGGTATTGTGTTTGTTTGTTGCAGATTTGGCTTCATCAATCTATCTCCTCATGATTTGAAGGATCTTCATCTCCATGAGGGCTTCACCTCTAAGGTGACATCTATTTGTGTTTCAATCATTTCAATTCATCATTTGATTTGGCCTCCACCCTCCTTAGGCATGCACTCTATCTAACAACGGTGTTGGAAAACTTGAATGTCATTCTGGGACTTGACTAAGGGAATCTCTTAAATACCACAACCCCCAAATCCCTCTCTTTGTGACTGCAGGTTATAGGTGTAGGATTTGACAATGTGGAAGTATAGAGAAACAATTTAAAGGATAAAGATTCAGGATCTTGTAGAAAGTTGTTGTGATTATACCTTGCTGGACTAGGCCGCCTACCCCATAGTCCTCTCGACAAGATTTATCTCGAACTCAGGAGCTAAACATCATCCAACACTGCTCACTATTTTAGATCTACAAAAAAACTAACCTATCAGACTTTGGCGCTCGCCCCATAGTCCACAAAGTCTTTGTCTCTAGAAATCTAACTTCTAGTAAGTTTTTGATCCTTCTTGAGTGCCTTCCTGTCTGGTGCTCTATAGCATTCTATTCGTCTGTACCTGATTTCATTATAATTAGGGTTTGAGTCTTATTGATTCTAGGGTTGGAAAAATCTCTCAATCTAATTAATCTTTCCAGATCATTCTTGAGTGCACCAACCTATAGTTGAGTCCTCTTTCATCTATAGTGACTTGGCTCGGTTGTTGTCCTTGAATGTTAGTGTGAAAGGACGGTTTGATTTGATAGATCTTAACACTATCCACCATCTTCCCACTTCTCATACCTAACAATCCCTAAACCTAACCATTTTCCTAAGTTATAAAACCCATTTCCTAGATAAAATAATTCCCAACACATGATTTAATTAATTTTTAGTAATTAAATCCCACTTTTCTCTCTCATAAATAAATAAAAGAAACATAAAATTCTTTTATTTGCCACACTAAACAATTAATAACTAACTCCCACAAATATTTAAAGTAAATTAATATTTCCTTTTATCCTCCACCATAAATCTCATAACTTCTCAACCAACTTAATCTTGGCCATCATTCTCTCATCAAATCCTCGCCATCGATTCTCCTTCCTAATGGTCTATATATTGACATAATCAAGAGACATTTTTTTTTATCATTGATCTATCCTACTTTGCAACATCATCTCAAAGAGGTGCAAAATGTAGACACCTCAAATTGACCACTTTTCTCAACATAAAGTCTTTATTCCCTAAATCGATCATTTTATCTCCATATCGACCATTTATCTTCTAAATTTAATCAATTGTCCCCTGATTGTCCTAATTTATCATATGTTTTCAATTATCTCGATTATCAAGACATGTGGTCATAATTATCCACATTTATCCCTAAATCTAATAATTTTCCTAAGTCATAAAACCTATTTCCTAGCTTAAATAATTCCCACCACATGATTTAATTAAATTTTATTAATTAATTCCCACTTTTCTCTCTCATAAATAAATAAAAGAAATATAAAATTATTTTATTTTCCACCCTAACCAATTCATTACTATCTCCCACAAATATTAAAAATAAATTAATATTTCCTTTTATCCTCCACCATCAATCTCATAACATCCCAACCAAATTAATCCTGGCCATCCATCTCTCATCAAATCCTCACTGTCAATTCTCCTTCTTGGTGGTCTATAAATTGACATAATTGGGAGGAATTTTTATCATCGATCTATCCTACTTCGCAACATCGTCTCAAAGAGGGAAAAAATGTAGACACCTAAAATTAACCACTTTTCTCAACATCAAGTCTTGATTCCCTAAATCGATAATTTTATCCCCAAATTGACCATTTATCCTCTAAATTTTATCAATTCTCACTTGATTGTCTTGATTTATTACATCTTTCCAATTATCTTGATTATCAAGACATATGATCATAATTATCCCCATTTATCCCTAAACCTAATCATTTTCCTAAATCATAAAACCCATTTCCTAGCTTAAATAATTCCACCACATGTTTTAATTAATTTTTATTAATAAAATCCCACTTTTCTCTCTCATAAATAAATAAAAGAAATATAAAATTCTTTTATTTTCCACCCTAACCAATTCACAACTATCTCCCACAAATATTAAAAATAAATTAATGTTTCCTTTTATCCTTGACCATTGATCTCATAACTTTCTGACCAACTTAATCCTGGCCATCAATCTCTCATCAAATCCTCATTGTTGATCCTCCTTCCTGATGCTAATAATTCGAGCAACTACAATAGTATCACTTTGAGCAATTCCACCATTTTGATGCAACAAGAATCAAATCATGGGTAACTTTGTGTTGTTTATTCATTTGATGTTTTGGTTTCTAGCTTAATCAAAGGTCATGTTAGTGTACATTAAAGGTTTTTGCAATGTTGTTTGAAATCTTTCATTAGATCTGCATTTAATGTGTGTAAATTGTTTGACTTTTATTAATAGTGCATCAAGTTATTTGTCTAGGTTTTGCTTATTTGTTTCTTGGTTTAGAGTGAAATCATATATTTTAATATATTCAAATGATTGTAGAGCCCAAATTATGTGGCTATCATGTGTATACTTTTACTTCTAATGTAGTTCTCTAATGAAAACATCTTCGAATACCAAATTCAAAGGATTAAGTTGCCCTAGTTTTAAAGACTCATTCTAATAAACAAATTAGAAAGCTTTAAATTTCCATACTTACTATGATGGAAGTTTTTCAAATCTTACATATTACAAGAATTTGTAATTGATCAATAGCATCTATTATCCAACCACGAGCTTTTGTGATTTTTAAAATATTAAATTATTGAATTTTATGGAAGTGTAAAAGCTACATGTAGGTGTATATAGAAGGCCCCTAGATTAGCTTATTAGTGACATCCTTCTTTAGACCTAGGCACACATAGTGGAAAACAAGTTCATGAAAATGCAAATAATTACACCCAAGTAAAACATCTATGAAGTAGATTGTATGTGGAACCTAGTGCCAAAATCTTGAAAATTAGAATCATTTGTCAAGTCATTTGATCACATGTTTAATACTAAATTATCATTTCTAAATTTCTATCAGAATGTTTTAGCAAATGACAACAAATAATATCAACAATACACCAATTTTTATAAGCCTTAAATCTATCTCAACAATTCAATTTATCTCAGTTTTTAATTTCTCAACATTACTATCTCAACTTCATAAATTAACTTAAAATTTAATCTCAATTATTAATTATCATATAGCTTAGTCATCTAAATTAATTATCTAATAATGTTTATTTGTAAAAGAATATATAAGTACAATATAACTTTACAAAACATTAACAGATAACATTATTAATGCCGAGAGGCATTCTACAATGGCAGCACAGGGTGGATTGTAATAGAAGGAGTGTGTTGGCATTAGTGTGTTAAAAATAACTATTACCTTTTACCTTAAAATTGATAGCTATTTACATGTCAAATTATTAATTAATGCTAAGTGGCATTCTATAATGGCAGCACGGGGTGGAGTGTAATAGTGTGAGTGTGTTAAAAATAAATATTACCTTTTACCTTAAAATTGAGCCATTTACATGTTAAATTATTAATTACGCCGAGGCATTCTACACTCATAGTAAGGGCTGAAAGATTTAGATTCCCATAAACAATTAAGATCCAGATTCCCAAGTAAACAAAATTCATAAAATGAAATCAAATTTTTAAAAAATTTATGGGTTAAAAAAGAAAATAATTTGATTTGTTAATTTGAAATTTTTTTTTATTTTGTTAATTATAGTTGAGAAATTGATGGACATAGGGTTGAGTGAAAAAAAAAGTCAACATGTATCAATTATACATGTTTTAAGTTTGAATCTTAATTGATTTATATAAAAAAATGTAGTAGTACAATTTAATCAATAAAAAGTTTCAATTTGATTTGTTAATTAATTTGATGGGAAATATATAAATATTAAATAACTAGTATATTTATATTTAAAAAAATACATCTATAGTACGCCTAATAAAGATTTCACTCCATAACTGCCCAAGTTTTTCTATTTTTCTATTCATTTGGCTTCCACAACTGCCAACTTTTTCTATTTTTCTATCCATTTGGCTTCCACGAATTTATTTATTTGCACATTTTATGAATTTTGTATACATGGGAATCTGAATCTTGTTTACATGGGAATCTGAATCTTAATTGTTTACGAGAATCTGAATCTTTTAGCCCTTGTTGTGAGTGTAGAACGCCTCTCGGCGTAATGAAAATTAGAATCATTTGTCAAGTCATTTGATCACATGTTTAATACTAAATTATCATTTCTAAATTTCTATTAGAATGTTTTAGCAAATGACAACAAATAATATCAACAATACACCAATTTTTATAAGCCTTAATTCTATCTCAACAATTCAATTTATCTCAATTTTTAATTTCTCAACATTACTATCTCAACTTCATAAATTAACTTAAAATTTAATCTCAATTATTAATTATCATATAGCTTAGTCATCTAAATTAATTATCTAATAATGTTTATTTGTAAAAGAATATATAAGTACAATATAACTTTACAAAACATTAACAGATAACATTATTAATGCCGAGAGGCATTCTACAATGGAAGCACGGGGTGGATTGTAATGGCATGAGTGTGTTGGCATTAGTGTGTTAAAAATAACTATTACCTTTTACCTTAAAATTGATAGCTATTTACATGTCAAATTATTAATTAATGCTGAGTGGCATTCTATAATGGCAGCATGGGGTGGAGTGTAATAATGTGAGTGTGTTAAAAATAAATATTACCTTTTACCTTAAAATTAAGCCATTTACATGTTAAATTATTAATTATGCCGAGAGGCATTCTACACTCACATTAAGGGCTGAAAGATTCAGATTCCCGTAAACAATTAAGATCCAAATTCCCAAGTAAACAAAATTCATAAAATGAAATCAAATTTTTAAAAAATTTATGGGTTAAGAAATAAAATATTTTGATTTGTTAATTTGAGAATTTTTTTTATTTTGTTAATTATAGTTGAGAAATTGATGGACATAGGGTTGAGTGAAAAAAAAAGGTCAACATATATCAATTATACATGTTTTAAGTTTGAATCTTAATTGATTTATATAAAAAAATGTAGTAGTACAATTTAATCAATAAAAAGTTTCAATTTGATTTGTTAATTAATTTGATGGGAAATATATAAATATTAAATAACTAGTATATTTATATTTAAAAAAATACATCTACAATATGCCTAAAGATTTCACTCCATAACTACCCAAGTTTTTCTATTTTTCTATTCGTTTGGCTTCCACAACTACCAAGTTTTTCTATTTTTCTATCCATTTGGCTTCCACGAATTTATTTATTTGCACATTTTATGATTTTTGTTTACATGGGAATCTGAATCTTAATTGTTTACGAGAATCTGAATCTTTTAGCCCTTGCTGTCAAGTTTTTCTATTTTTCTATTCGTTTGGCTTCCACAACTGCCAAGTTTTTCTATTTTTCTATCCATTTGGCTTCCACGAATTTATTTATTTGTACATTTTATGATTTTTGTTTACATGGGAATCTAAATCTTAATTGTTTACGAGAATCTGAATCTTTTAGCCCTTACTGTGAGTGTAGAACGCCTCTCGGCGTAATTAAATAATTAAGCAAAATTATGTACGTAGTAAATAAAATGGGTTGTGAAGTAAATAAAATAACTTTAAATTGATATCTGTGAGATTTTTTAAAAATAAATGTATTTAAGATGTATTATAATGATACTATTTATAAAACATTTATGTTAAAGTATATAAATTAAGGAGACACGAAATTTTAACAGTGCCAAAAATTTCGTATTAAAAAATTAAAGTGACTTTTCACTAGGGAAAGCCGGCAGCGACCCTTTTAACATCCTTAAGTAAATCTATTTTATCTATTACAGGAAGTGAAAAATAAATAAACTAGCGCTTCCACCCATAGGAGGTTCAAGGATTTCGCCGATACGAACAACCGACGAGTTCAGAAAATTTTCCGGCGTGAATTTTTTTTTTATGGTGAGACAATTCCGAGCACTTTAATGCTCACATATAAAAGCCTCTCGGCTAACTAATAAATCCATTTTATCTAATTCTTTAGATTTGGATCATAGAAAGCCAACTCAAGATTCAAACATGAAAAAAAAAATAGAGGCGGTGGTTTTTACTCTAGGAAAAACCTGCAAGGAAAATAATAAGTAAACAGATTATCTAGGTCCAGATAGCACCGAAGGTGTAGGGGCATTTGAAAGCTCCCTGTAGTAAGTAGGATTACCTGTAAACGAGCAAGGAACATCATCCAACGTCTCTATTAAACCCTCCAACGCCTTCACCACAGTGGACATCGCTGGCCGCTTCGTAAAATCTTCCTGTACACACCACATTCCCACTTTTATCAATTTTACTGCCTCCTCTCTTAAGCTTGTTTCCTCTTCTTGAAATCCCTCGTATACCAGATCTATCAACCTCCCCTCCTCTGCTTTAACTTTTAATATTGAATACAAGCCGTTCTCTGAAAGCTCTCTGCTTCTTTTTCCGCTGACAATTTCTACCACCATAACGCCAAAGCTAAATACATCCGCCTTCTCCGTGAAGTGCATGTTCAGTAATTCAGGCGCCATATACCCAGGTGTCCCTCTCAGCAAGGTTATCACTTCACTTTGCTCTCTGTTAATCAACTTTGCCAGGCCAAAATCTGAGACCTTCGCATTGAAATTTTGGTCCAGGAGAATGTTCTGGGGCTTGATGTCGAAGTGTATTATCTGTTCTCGACAATCTTCATGTAAATATGTTAATCCTCTTGCAATATTCAGAACTACTTTGTATCTAGTCTTCCAGTCCAACAAATGTTTATGCATCTTGTTGGAGAATATCCATTTATCCAGAGACCCGTTTGGTAAATGCTCATATACAAGCATTCGATGGGCCTTTTCTGCACAGAAGCCCTTCAGTCTTACCAAATTAAGATGATCAATTATTCCTAAAGTTTCCACTTCTGCCCGGAATTCCTTTTTCCCTTGTCCTGCTCCGTCAAGGCGCTTCACTGCTATCTTTGAGCCGTCAGAGAAGACACCTTCATAAACTGAACCGAATCCTCCGCTTCCCAACTTCATACGAAAGTCATTTGTAGCATTCTGTAATTCTTGGAATGAGAAACGCAGAGGTAAGCCTGCCGGCCAATCTACAGGATCGTCCTCATCTTCATCCTTTTCCTGTCTTCCTTTTCGATACTTAGTTATCCATGTACACAATAAGAGAGAAAGGAGAAATACACCACCAATGGCAGCACCAATGATAACTATAACATTAATCCTCTTAGCCCTTGACTGAACTTTAATGTAAGCAGTGGAATTGTAAAATTCATCATTATGATTATTCATTTTCAGAGAGTAGACATTGGACTCCAGATAACAATAACCCTTAGAAAAATTGGCACCATACTTGAAAAACGCAGCTTTGCAAGAGCAATTTGTAAGGCAGAGATTTTGACAGTAATCTCGTGAGACCAACTGTGGAATGGAAGGATTATTGTAATGATAAGTAAAATAAGAAGCATGCTCCAACTTCAATAATTGATGACCATGAGCGCTATTACTGCTTATGGATGCATCTGAGCATACAAGAGGTCTGAGCGGAAGACAGCCTAAATTAGGCATTGTGGCGTCAATCGGATCAAAAGCATTGCCCTCTTTCGGACAGCTGCACTGTCCGTCTTTGCAAACGCCATAGTTTCCGCATGGCGTTGGATAATCGCACACACCCAATAATTGAATAAAGGTTGACAAATAGTCAATCATAGATCTTTCTATCTGTTCTAGAAATGAATAAAACTGCATATGCCCATCTGAATCAATCTTAGTGTACAAGCTATTCTTGGGTATAGGAATTGGTGGAAAAGCCAACCCTTTCTCAGTATAGAAATAGACCGACACGTTGTAGAACTGGATATAAGATAAATTTACAGGTGAAGGTTTATAAGGAAACGTATAATACCTTTGAGGGGGTTGTGTGGCTGTAAACATACCGAAGGCATCAACAGTCAAGGAATAATAGAAAATACCTGGGCTTGTATTAGTAGGCGAAGTGTTTGCAATGAGCTTTTGCCCCACTTTCAGATTCTGCCCCAACAGCAGGGTATCGGTGGGATGATCAAAAGACTGCCACATGATTCCATTGGAGGTGTTAAAGAGAACAAGGTTCCCAGATTCTTGTATCGCCATCCGTTGAAAATCGTCGGTGGATGTGTTTGTAGACCAGACGAGAGTGCCATCTGCGTCCCTTAACACGATATCTCCCGTGGAGGTGAGTGTCAGGGTTGCGTTTTCTTGCACCATCTGCTCTCTGTTTGAACTCCACACCATTTGCATGTCCCGCATATCACCGTTATTGGATTTGATAAGAAAGAAAGTTGCAAATAGGTAGCCTGTGTCACAAGGACTGCCATAGCAGAAGAATCCGCATCCAAACTGCAGATTCATATCATTATACAAGATAGCGGCGGTGAGAAGAATTGGCCTGACGAGTGCATCTCCGTAAACTGATGATGGCAAGAAATCTAAAGAGTGGATATTGTTGACCCATGTGGTGCCTCTGTATGCAGTTGCAGAAGTAAGAGCAGAGTTCTCTGTAAATAGCCTTAAAAGGAAGAGACTCAGAAGTAATAACCTAAAAGGACGAGAGGACGAAAAATAGTCCGCTGTTATCGTTCTTCAATACATAAATGATGTAGAAGGGATGCAGCGCAGGAAAGAAAAAATGTTTGGAGGGCATATCTGAAAGTGGATAGCGAATACAGGGCACAGCTATTTCAAACTCTCAAATGTCGATGTAATGACGTAACTTCCACCCGCGATCGAAAGAGAAACATAACTTCCACGCTCAACTTGCACAGCGTGACCACCTGTGTGTTGACACTAAAGGTAAGAAGTGAGCAGCTTGATGAAGATCAAATGACTGGATGATGATCCAATAACTTTTGCCTAGCGGGCCCCGCTAAACCACATGGAAATAATTGCCCTCTCACCTGCTTCAATAAAAAATTGATGCGTGCTAGCCGGCGCAGAGACCGTCTTAATATATTAAGATATTTCGCATGGATTGGTGTTTATACTTACCAAGCCATCGGTTTGACCATTAATTGCAACATGTAGAAATTAAACTAGCAAACGCACCTTGATGTGCAATGGGTACGCCGAAGAGTTGTGGAAGTTGAATTTCATTGCTTTAAACTTAGTATATTTATATTTTAAAAAATATATCTACAGTACATGGAGAGAGATCTTTTAATTGGGTTTTTGGTTTTTTTTTTTTTTTAATTTTTATTTTTGGCATTTATAAATTACTTACAACTAAAATATTTGTATTTTGGTTTAAAATAGCAAAAGCATCTTTGAGAGTGGTGTCAAAGTTTAGTAGTGCATTTAATGTGGTGTTTCATTATGATCCTCTATCTTAATAATTTCATGCATATAATTTTTGTTTTGTTTTTTAGATTGGAATCTTATAAAATTATATGGAATCTTGGAATCTTTCAGCTCTTGAACTCCACCTGTGCTATGATTGTAGAACGCCTCTCAGCGTAATGAATGATAATTGTCTTGTATCCTTATGGTTTATGTTTTTTTTTTTAAAGTGTGGTGAATTAATTTTTATAATCTTAATAGATTTTAAGATTTTCATGTTTCGCTTGGTAGCTATTTCAAATGTGTGAGCTTTCATGTTTGGTGTCTAGTCTCTATTTGCATGCATCCACTTTCTAAATCCTTGTTCATGCACTGCATCTGGGTTCACTTGCATTCCATTAGTCATCACATATGCATATTATTTGAAGCATGTATGTTTATTTATTAGAAGCTTCATATTTCACATTTTTACGCCTACATTTAATAGGCATTCTCTTGCAAATATAAGCATTCCCACCATGTACATCATGTTTATTTGTCATCTAGCCCACCATCATGCATCCTCTCATGGGATGTCACATGATACAATGATCGATCAAACTTAGCGACCCTCATTACTTTTATAATTTCACATCTTTGCATAATTTGGAGGTCGAAAGGATTAAAATTAAATTTAGGCGCTGTAATTTTAGATTGAAAATTCCTAATTGGCTAAAAATATTAAATTTCAATAAAAAACTTTTGATCTGTTTTAATTTGTAAATGATATGGGAATAATCTCGAGACCTCAAAAATGGTGTGCATTCTATGTCATGGGAGCCCATTGTGTTCAATATGGCTTTGGAAAAACTGCACACCATTTTTAAAAAATTCATTAAGGAGCAACTCTAGGATTGTAATTGGCAACAGCCAAGCCTGCAATTAGTCCTATGTTGATTGTGCAAACAAATTTTCTCCATATAATTAAAATAATATCCATAATTATCAATACTTTATAGTGTATGTCCAATTTAATAAAATAAATCAAAATTCAAAAAACACATGGTTTAAATTTATTTTAATTAAAACACATGTGCCCCTAAATCCCAGAGGGGTACGATGAAGAGGTCTTAAAGGTGGATTATTGGGTCCTTAACAAACTAATGTGTTGTTTAGAGCATAGCTTCCCATGGACACATGTGATCTTTAGATTGTTAGTGTGAAACAAGTAATTATGAGAACTCTCTCTCTCTCTCTCATGGATATGTAAATTTAAACATTACAAGTATATGACTTATAATTTGTAACTCTAAATTGTTCATTTTGAATAATTTTTTTTGTAAGAAAACATCACAATATTATGGTTAAATAACAAATATATAGTATAAAATCTTGATATTAAATTATATATATATATATATAATGTATGAAATGTTGATGTGATGACATAACTTCCACTCGCAATCGAAAGAGAAACATAACTTCCATGCTCAACTTGCACAGCGTGACCACCTGTGTGTTGACACTAAAGGTAAGAAGTGAGCAGCTTGATGAAGATCAAATAACTGGATGATGATCCAACAACTTTTGCCTAGCGGGCCCCGCTAAACCACATGGAAATAATTGCCCTCTCACCTGCTTCAATAAAAAATTGATGCATGCTAGCCGGCGCAGAGACCGTCTTAATATATTAAGATATTTGGCATGGATTGGTGTTTATTCTTACCAAGCCATTGCTTTGACCATTAATTGCAACATGTGGAAATTAAACTAGCAAACGCACCTTGATGTGTAATGGGTACGTAGTTGAATTTCATATCTTTAAATGAATGATAATTGTCTTGTATCCCTATGGCTTATGCCATTTTTTTAAAGTGTGGTGAATTAATTTTTATAATCTTAATAGATTTCAAGATTTTCATGTTTTGCTTAGTAGCTACTTCAAATGTGTGAGCTCTAATGTTTGGTGTTTAGTCTCTATTTACATGCATCCACTTTCTAAATCCGTGTTCATGCACTACACCTAGGTTCACTTGCATTCCATTAGTCGTCACATTTACATATTATTTGAAGCATGTATGTTTATTTATTAGAAGCCTCATATTTCACATTTTACACCTACATTTGATAGGCATTCTCTTGCAAATACACACATTGCCACCGTGTACATTATGTTTATTTGCCATCTAGCCTACCATCATGCATCATCTCATTAGATGTCACACGATACAAAGATCAATCAAACTTAGTGACCCTCATTCTTTTATAATTTCACATCTTTACATAATTTGGAGGTTGAAAGGATTAAAATTAAATTTAGACATGCTATAAATTTAGATTGACAATTCCTAATTGGCTAAAAATATTAAATTTCAATAAAAAATTTTTGATCTATTTGAATTTGCAAATGATATGGGAATAATCTCGAGACCTCAAAAATGGTGTACATTCTATGTCATGGGAGACCATCGTGTTCAATCTCACTCTGGCAAAATTGCACACCATTTTTGAAAACTTCATTGATGAAGCAACCCTAGGATTGTAATTGGCAACACTCAAGCCTGCAATTAGTCCTATGTTCATTGTGCAAACAAATTTTCTCTAGATATAATTAAAATAATGTCCATAATTTTCAATACTTTATAATGTCAATCCAGTTTAATAAAATAAATCAAAATTCAAAAAACACATGGTTTAAATTTATTTTAACTAAAACACATGTACCCCTAAATCCCGGAGGGGTACAATGAAGAGGTCTTAAAGGTGAATTATTGGGTCCTTAAGAAAATGATGTGTTTTCTAGAGCACAGCCTCCCATGGACACGTGATCTTTAGATTGTTGGTACGAAACAAGTAGTTGAAATAATTCTCTCTCTAATAGATATGTAAATTTAACCATTAGAAGTATATGACTTATAGTTTGTAACTGTAAATTGTTCATTTTGAATAATTTTTTTGTAAGAAAACATCACAATATTATGGTTAAATAACAAATATATAATATAAAATTAATTTTAAATTAAATAACAAATATATATAATTATTATGTATGAAATATTTAATTAACTATGATATTAAATATAGAATATTATATTATATAATAAAATGTTTTAAATATAAAAATTAAATATTATATATAATATAATATATAGTTAAAGACTCTAGTGAAATCCGTGGTTTATAATTACCTTTAAAAAAGTAACTTAGAATATAACATTGAAATAGTTATATTCTTAATGTACATCCATGGTTTTTAATTACCAATTGAAGAGGGAGAGAAGACTATCCAAGTCTGCAAAGCATATGTGTGAAGACCATCATCGTGAAAGGCTTTTCCCTTGATGGCTCTGTTCATTTTTGTTGTTCAAGATGAGAAGATACCATGAACAAACAATCCCAGTCGTCAAAATCTCAAGAAAAACCCTCATCTTTTTCCTACTAAACACTTTGATATAATGAATGTTTGGGTTTAATTACAAAAGGAGGAAACATGGCCATCGATCTATCATCATGTGGGTGAAAGAACATGGTGGAGTCATTATTTTTTTTCTTTTTATGTTTCCTATTTTAATTCACATGGGTTGATTCATAAAAAGTTAAAGACATTAATTTTTTTTTCAAAATTTAACAAACATTTTAAATGTTGGAAATATGCAGCCATAAAGACTAATTCCTCGAAACCCAATGAAAGATGAATTATGCAAACAATAACTAGAAATACATATGCAAAAAGAAATAGACAATCATACCATCAATGGTGACACAAGATATACCCTGGGAAAACCTAACCTCTAAAAGCATCCATCTCTCATGTATTATTCAGCAATAAAGATTACAATACATAATGAATACCCTGAAACATCAAGCTCTCTACTTACACTCCATGTGAACAAGCATGTAACCACACATCAAATGTCATCCTTCAAACACTCACAAATGCAACATGCACAAGATGCTCAATCAAGCTAAACCCATCCCATATCCAACAAGACAAATAGCCAACCTCAATAACTATGCGTGTGCTTTTATAGAGATAAGCTCACACAAATACAACTTGTGGTATGGTAAAACCATCTTCCCCAAAACCATGAGTCTACAAAACCATTGACCCCCATATTTGATTATTGGTACTAAATGTTCCTAATAATTAAATAATTACAAATAAATAATTAATTACTTTATGTGTCCCACACACATAAAATAATTAACCCAATGATACATACCATGATTACAAGTGGCACCAAATAAATATTTAATGTGGATAAACACATTACATGGATGCACCACAAATAAATATTTATTTTACATAATTAAATAGTACCAATGTTATGCAAGGTGTACAACACATCTACTCCAACATTATAACTCAATTTATATACCTTCTATCTATCATTGTTATATTTAACTTACAAGAATACAACTTGTATTTTAGTATTTTTTAACATTTCTCTCTATATAATATAATCTGTCCATATTTAATAATTTATATTATATAAAAGATAACATATAGAAATAAATATTTTAATATACAAAATAAATAATTAATTATATATATATATAAATAATTTGTAATAAATTTTATATAAATATATTATAGCAGATATATCTATAATATATAATTTATTTATAAATGTTAAATATTAATATAATTATTATAAATATATAATTGTAACATTTAATACTATATTAAAATAATATAAATGTAGCCGATAAGGGCATGGTTCGATGGTTAAGTCAATCGGTTGTAGTGGCGGCTGCTAGAGTTCAAACTCCCACTGGGCCAACAAGCTCACAGGCATTACGCCTTTGTTGGGCCAACGAGCTCATGGGTTTGAAGTGTTCTTTCTTGGGGATGAGGTCCATTGTGTTGTGGCCTCACTGGTTCATAGCTCCGGGCAAAAGTGTTGTGTCGAGCCAGAGGGCGTGTCACACCAGCATCACCGGTCACATTAAAAAGTTTACCAGGCGCATTAAAAAACAAAATATATAATATAAATGTAATATATTTTATATAATATGTAATTTAATTTCCATGTTGAATACATCTATATGTGCAATTTTTAACACTCATTGCCAAAATGAATTGACTTTATGTATGACACTTAATATACTATAGCTAGAAGAGATGAGAAGGAATTATAATTGGATTGAGGAGAAGGTGAGCAGAGGCAGAGTTCTTCCTAAGCCCTCCCTCTGGATTGACATTATAGAAGAAATCAAAAAAAAAGTTGAAGTACTCTCAGAGACAACCCTAATATGTCGCTTCATCGAGCTAAAGCTCAGTAGAAATTAATTTAAGGAGTGGGTGGAAGAAATCTAGCAAATCCGCTAGATTATCAAATTTCTTCCCAAAGGTTTTTATAGCCACCTTCCTCTCAATTGTTGATTGTGACATGATTTTAAGGGGAAGAAATTGGCCAAGAGCTGGAGCACCACTGTATATGGGGAAATGGTTGCCAAATTTTGATCCGATGAAGTGTGATCCATATGATGAAACTAAATGGATCAGACTATATAATCTTCCATTGGAGTTTTGGACTAAGGATTATCTTCTAAAAATGAGGTGATTAGTTGGAATGGTAACAACCATTGATTCATAGCTCTTCAATAGCGATTCATATTTGTTTTCCAAAATTCAAGGGGAGGCCATTTACTTGATTCTGAATGAAATTATTATTCATATAAAGGATTATCAAAGGACATAGAAATTGGAGATTGAAGAGAGGTGATACTTTTGCTTAAATTTCTCCAGCCGTAGTCACTATCAAGACTCATGCCTGAAGGAAAGGAAAATTTTCAAAAATCTAGAATGGACAAAATCTAGAATGGACAATTAAGGGCAAGGTCACCTCACACCACTGTACTCCTCAAGACAATGACATCTGTGACCCCCATGGTCAAGAGCCTAATCCAAATTAGGAAGAAAATACAGTGAACAACCCCTATGTAATGAATCTAGAAAGCGATATAGGTGATGAGGCTCCCCCCAAACACAAAATGAAGTGATAGGTTCTATCTTTTCAAACTAAAATTCCTAGGATCACAAAACCTAATTAGGGCAGAGTAAAATAGTAAACACTAATAGACATTTGATTTCCACAGTCCATAATTAGGGTAGAGTAAAACACAATTTATATTGGAATGGAAATATTTTTTAAAACCTTAGCCGAGCCATGATTAGGGCAGAGTTTTCTTCACGTTAGAACCTTGTTTTTCCTTTCAACATTTTAATGTGCTCTACATTCAAGTTGAGTTTTAGAATATAGAACTCCATTCTTATATTTCTTAGGATCCACAATAATGTGTGGCATTTCCTTCTCTCTACATATGTTGACATTCTCACCATGCAATGAGATGGTGGCAAATGATAAATCCATCTATATTTTTCTTGCAATAGATGCAACCCAATTTTGTGACAAAAACATTACCCATAGGGAAATGAACTATAATGGTTTCCATTAGAATGGATTCGCATGGATATGTAGCCAATTGATTGAAGCTCAATACTATTGATAATGCCAATAACATGTACATCTCTTGAAACCATTGCAAACAATTTCCCATAAGACTTAGAGATCTTGAGGCATAGTTCATTTACAATTTCAAGACACATTTAACATTACTAGAAGCACCATAGTGAAACATGCAATAGTGTACTAGTCATCCACTAGTTAGAAAAGAAGTAAAGAAAGGGTCTATGTTTATTTGAACCTCCACAAATGATGTGCTTAGGTAATCTCAATGTTTTCTTATGCATTTACATTAACTAGGGGTCACTAGAATAGCTATTCGATTCAGGAATCCTAGGCAATGTAACTTCAACATGAATGTTAAAAGAAACTTACAGCATTTATTTGCAACGCGTCATGGACATTGTCAAAATTTCTTGTCTTACTAGAAAAAAATTGCAATACAAATGTTAGAATGGACCCAATGGAACCTCAGCCATTGAAAATGCAATCCTACGTGTTTTGTAAGTTTGTGTAGATTTCTAAACTTCCATGACCTATGATTCAAGGATCTCTTACCGAACATCCTTTGACTTTGAGAAAACTATTAATGATTAAATTTTTGTTTTGATCTCAAATAATTTACTTAGACACCAGTCTATCTATCCATTTCACATAAGAATGATAAATAATAACTTTATTTTAAATTAATTTGTTCTTGACTTCAACCTTTATTAAATATTTTTATAGTATTTTTGAACTACGTAAACAAATTTCAGTATTTAACTTGCTAATAATAATAGGACTAATGATTTTAAAGAGTTGACCTTTCAATTGCTTAAATGTAAGATGAGTCATTTGAGTCACTTTAGCTTAGTCTTTTTATAGTTTTTCCTACACGGAATTGGAAGAATCTAGCATTGATTGATTGCAATTCCTAACCAACTGGGGATAAATTTTCTTGCAGTGAGGGAATGGTCAAGTACACTAATGCTCTAATTTTATGTTTAGGAATCCTAAACAACTCAATTAGTGAAAATTCTATCATTATTTGATGTAGAGGATATGTATTATATCAATTAGGACATGTAAGTAGGAAATAGACTTGATTTAGATATTATGATAGAGTGTTCATCTAGTACATATTGCAACACTTGATTTTTTTCCCTAATTTCCTTTTGTTTGCATAAAGAGTTCATATTTACTCATAGCCATTTTCTCTTGTTGAAATTGTTTCTTCACTCATAGACATTTGCATTTGCACTATTATGTTTTGAAGGATCAACATTAGTTGAAGGGACTTGTTCTTTCTTAGTATTTCCACATGTATCTTTTGCATTAAATGATTTTTTGATTAAGAGTTCTTTTATTTTCTTGAGTATTTATTTGTACAATATTTATTTCAACCTCTACATTAGCTTTATTTTTTCCTTTATCATCATAGGATTACAAGTATATGATTTAACAACAACCTTTGAGTTGGGAGAAATGCCTATTTGCCTATTTCTAAAATCATAGTCACTTCAAACTTTTACAACCATGACTTGTGCTAAAGCCTACATAATATCTTTAGATAAAGGTCATGCCCTTTTGCATCTCTATTTCATGAGATCCTTGAGATGGAGATTGTCATGTCTAGATATTTTATATTGGTCATAATAACTGATTTGATCATACTCATTGATTTCTTCATTAGCAAAACAAGCATCATATTCACTTTGGTCAAACTTTTCAACATAATCACATGTATATGCCTCCTCATAATTTTTAGGTTCATACTCTTATTCATAGAGTTCTTAATCCCTTGCTTCTTCCTTCTCTAAAATTATTGTGGCTATTGCACATTTAGTGGAGTCATGTAGCATATGAAAAAGCTCACACTAATTCACCTCTTTTTACATATTGATATCATCCTTTCTCAATGTGTTAGGAGTATCTCTTTCATGTACTCAACGATTTCATTTTATTTGTGCTAATTATTTTCCACGTGGAATAGGTTTCTTAGACCAATCATGTAGTGCATATTCTTACCCAACTTGGATATTAGAGATCTAGGTGTAGTGTATCTTCTTACTCACCTTGGATATGAAAGATCTAGGTGTAGTATGTCTCCAAGATTCACCTTTAGATATTAGAGATATAAGGTAGATAACCACGCCATGCAAGCCTTAGACTACCATTGTAATCCTTCCTTTTGGAATCATATATGATTCATCATGTGTTAATAAAACCATGACCAAGTGTGTTTCTTCATTTCCACTTGAGTGATTGTATTTTGTGTATGCTATTCATAGCTCATTCCCATAGTCAAGAGGGGTGGGCCTTTGGGTTCAACATGTTGAGTGGCAGACTCACCATTGTTGGTTTATGGAATGGAGTCATGACGATTAATTGTGGAGCTTGAGGATCTCATTAGAGCTACAGAGGTCTCACTTACAACTTGGAAGAATTTTGTAGCTTTCATTTATTAATTTTTGTATTTTTTTATTGAGAAAAGTTGTAAAATGGTAATTATTGTTCTTACGGAATTGGGGGTCTATATGTCCTACATGAATTATTTGGTTGTGCACATGAATGAAAGGCATCAATCAGTAAAATCTATGAAAACCAGGGTGTATGTCTGTAGTCCTGCAACAATGGCATATTTGAGTCGATTCTTGTAGGGTTTTATCATAATGCATTCCAATATGTTCTTTTTGATGTATTGAATATCATGGTGATTCTTCGAGCAATAATGTTATATTGGACAAGTTGCTCAATGCTCAGATTAATGATGAATTCTACAACTATTTTCCATGTAAACAACCTTGTTTAAAGAATGTAAATAGTTAGCCAAGATGGGAAACCATATGTAACAACTAGATCTCTCTGTATATAGGCCTTGTTTAATTTTTTTTGCCTTGCTCTGCTATTGTTGAATCTTATCTATGCATGAAGAATAGTGAAGTCTTCTACCTTGATTGAAAGTACCGTTATTTTTTACATCCAGATGTGAACTTTTGCAGATCTGTGATGGGCAGTAATTTCCTAGAGCTCTTCATGTTGGCTATAATAGTTAGTGTTTTCATGGATGATACTAATAGCCCTATTCAATACATGCTAATAGCTATATATTTTCCTGTTTGAAAATGCCTCGAAATGTCCATAAATAAAAGAACCTTTAAATAACTGTCAGGGATGCTGACGAATGACTATATAAGAAATTCTTTATTTAAATGAATGAGATGCCCAGTTTGGTATTTAGTTTCTATTTGTATCAACAACTCTTATACTTTGCTTAATATCCCTTTGAGAGCTTCTATGTTTGTTCTTTCTGCTTTCCAAGTCTTGCGAGACATTTTCAATTTTATCAAATTTGCTACATATTTATGTTTTGTGCTTCATATCTGAACTTTCACCTTGGGTTGCAATAAGCTGCCACTTTCATGAAGCAATATTATCTTGCACACTTCTAGTATTTATCAACCATTATATACTTATGAAAAGTTGAATCTTGTAAATTGTCCAAGCTTATCTTTGAATCCTTTTCCTTTGCATGCAAATCTAAACATTGTGTTTATTTAGATGATCTACATGTTGCATTTTTATATTTTTGTATGCTTAAAAGAAAAATGCTTGTACATATTTAATTTTTTATTTTAATTAAATGTAGATCTCTTTACATAGTTTTATCTAGAGATATGGCTGATGATTAGAGATCTCATCATTCCACGCGGTCTCAGCATGAAGTTGAGGCTAGGAATAATTTTTACAATGATAGCATTTCTAGATTAGATAATGCTTGGAAATGTTTGGATCAAACTATACAGAACCCCCAAAATTTGGCTAATAGAGATAGATTAGTTAATATTCGGTGCGAGATTAGACACATGATTGAGACAATAAAATCATACAATCCATATGATGATATTAGCACTGAGGAGTTTTATAGGTCCCTTGCTAGGACTATTACTGGAACTGAGAATATCAAAATTATTTCTGATAGAGTTTAATTACATAATGTGCATACTATGTTCCCTTTTTATACTGGGAAAGACAAAGTTAGAGCTTATAATGTTACCAAGTGTACAGATCCACTAGTTGGTCCATTTATATATCCTAGATTTTTGGTAGCCAATCATAGATGGCCTCATAATGACGCGTTGCCACTATATTTTTGCAAACAATTATATGCTGAGTTTCATTTAGGATTATCTGTGGATTACACATCTATGCCTACACATGCTCGACAGGGCAAGGGGAGGTTTGTTGATAAACCTCAATTTCGACGTCCAGATTTGCCACCACCTAAAAATAAGAGGGCATTAGTTGGTCCAAACCTTTTGGTTCTTCCAAAACGTTTGGAATTAGCAGCAGCAGGAGATGCAGCAATCGCACCGACTAGATCCAGGCTTTTTGACAGGATGACCACCATTGCTACTCAAGTTGATCAGATGTCATCTGATCGTGTAGGGAGATACTTACTACGTCCATGGATTGGCCTTCCTCCCACTGAGGCTACATCTACAAATTATGACCCCTACATTCATGCAGATCTGCCATCCCCATCAGATGTGACCCATATGAGTGACACCATTGTATGTAATGTTGCTTCAGCTTCCATTCTTGATTTACTATCAACATACCAATTTATTAGTGATGAGTATGGTATTCCTTTAGATGCTGTATCGACTCATATTGGATGACATACTAGTAGATAGTCAGGTCAGGGTGAGGTAGCTTCACAAGACCAGAATATTCTAGATCAGCCTATAGCCCCCACACAGCATCAGGGTGCACCTAATGTACATGGCACATATAGCACACTTATTTTTGGCACTGGTCCTTTACCTTCAGATATAGGTGTTCCTAATTTTACCATTTATTCATCTGAGATTAGTTGGATTGGTAGAGTGCTCCAGGATGTGCAGGTACTTGAATAATTTCTATAATTTGCGTTCTACAAATTCATGTGTATATATTAAATAAACTTGACTTAAAAGTATCTCTCAGTATTCATTGAAATCTTGTATTTGAAAATTTATAGCAACAAGGGGATAATTTGTCGCGCTTCAGAGATCTAGAGCATGTAGAGGATCTCATGCACAATACATTTGAGGTACATTTACAATATATATATATATAAATTACATGATAAATTCACACATGTTGAAAGTACAAAACTTTAAGATGATTTTACATATATACACACATGTACATTAAATTAAATTATGTACTTCCTTGTGCAGGGAGGTGAATCAGGTCATGGATCAGCTTCTAGAGAGAGATCAAGGCATGGATCCACACATGGATCAGGATCCAGAGAGAGATCGAGATGTAGATCCACACATGGATCGGCAGATTGATCTATATCTTCTTATGTTTGACATTATCCAGTTTGACATTTGAGATTATGGTTTGACATTTTATATTATGGTTTGACATTTGCCTTTGTGGTTTGACATTATGGTTTGACGTTGGACATTATGGTTTGACATTAGACATTATGCTTTGACATTTTATATTATGGTTTGAACATTATATCCTCTAATTAGACATCACTACATTAGGATTTGAATAAATAATAAATTTGATTCATGAGCAAATCATAAATGATTCTTGTTTAATCCTTGCATGACAAGAAATACATTAGATTTAAATAAATAATTGGAAAAGATAAAATTATTGTTCTAAAAGTAGTTAACAAATCTCTTCCTCAATAATTGTTATGTGCTTTGTGATTCCAAATCATGTCTTTTGTAAATTTGGTTCGTGTTTGTGGCTCATAGCTAGCCTTGTAAGACATTCATTGTATTCTTGATCATAGGGATTAAATATCACTAGAATAGGAATTTGTAATATCTAAAATGATAAAAAATGAAAAATGGATGATATATGCTTCCAAATTAGAGCAGACATTCGTTTACTTATTTGTAATATTATAGAGGCCAATGTTTTATAATAGATATTACAAATCGGATTTTTTTTAATATGGTAAATGCACTATATTTTAATGTTTTATAAACAAATTTTGGATGTAGATTAAACCCTAAAATGTTAATATGAAACCATAAAACGTCAAATTGAAAGGTCCTAATATATAAATTTGAAACTCTAATACATGAATTTTAAAACCCTAAAAAATCTATTTGAAACACTATGTACATCTATTTTGAAACCCTAAAATGTGGATGTCAAACCACGATAACATTTTAATTGTGTATTCTTAAGTATGAGAATAGATTTATGATTATCTTTAAGTAGGGCTTGAAATTATGGTTTTGGGAGCTTTCTAGAAAGAGATATTTTATAAAAGATAAGAAATTAATAGAACACATAGTGATATACATAGTTTTGGTATACATAGTGATATACCTCTTTAACCCTTCACCCCATTAATATAGATCTATTCTTGATATACTTGTGACCTTCTATGTTAGACATATGCATGTGTTTTCTATGAATTTGCATATGCATGTGTTTTCTATGGATTTTTTGTTTCATCGTGTCTTATCTTTTATATCCTTCATTAAGTTGGTTAGTGCCTACCCTCTTATGTTATAGATACAAGTGATAGTTACACATACTTTCCATAAGGATTTTGTTGATGAGTCAAGTCCCTTAATATTGTTCCCATTATCTTGGTGTTGAGTGCCAACTCTAGAAGAATGGAGTAGTAGCTCTAAGAGCCAACATACTTGTTTTTCACCATTTTAAAAACTCATATTTCTATTCTTGAACTGCACATTATCAAATTTATAGAAAAATAAAATGATCAACAAGAATTGCTAGGTAGTGATTAGCCATTGTCATTTCTAATAGTTTCAAAGTCAATACAAAAGGTAGATCCCTTAATACTTATCTCAACATTTTATAGGATTCCAAGGGATTGCTCTTGTGTCTTATTGGGGCCATGAATAATAATACATGGGGGGAAGGTTGTGAGGTAGGACAAGCCACGGGGATTGAAGAATCCTTTGGTACCACATTTAGCTTTGAACTAGTGTAATGACCACATTGCACAATTGATATCTATTCATTATCATAGTTATCAATAATTTTGTGTCATAAAATGGGTGTATGTGTGCAACTATTACTCCCATCTTTATATCTTCAAAGTGATCATCTAGTATTCTTGTTTTCTTGGATTTTTTATTGTACATATATTTTCATAGTTGGGTTGGGAATGGAAATTTTAGGGTCTATTTTTACTTTTTAACTTTCTAGAACATGAGTTATTTTTGTATTCAATGAGTTTATCTCTTGTTTGAAAGTTACATGACTAGTTTGGTATACTGGTTTTCTAGTGAGATATAAATTTGAACTTAATCCCATGCTACTAATTAGAGTATATGTTTGAATTTACTTAGCCTTGTAATGTACTTATTTGTAATATCTATTATAGTGCATTTACCATATTACAAATTCCTATTTTTCATTTTTTACATGTCTAAATTATATCTAAAATGATAATAAGTACATGATAACAGTTGAATCATATGCAATGTACTACTCCAAAAAAAAGAAAATGTGAAGCAAAGGCCAACTCCATGCCATCCATAACAAACTCAATAAAATTTCATTCACATGTATAGACACAATTACATTGAATTTGGATATTTAGATAAAAGAAATATCTATCTAAGTATAACAATATATATATCACTAACATTAATTTATTAAAGATTAAAATTAAAGGTTAGATAATTTCCTTGCTTGAGTTATGTATGAATTAAATAATAAGTTAGAAAAGCTAATATTTCATTAATAGATGTTTTCTAAGTAAAATGCATGAATAAAATAAAAGTAAATTTAATTTATTATCACTCAAAAATTATTACTTTTAAAATATTATTAACTAAGATTTATTTCTACTTGATTAAATTTGTGAAGTAGAAGTCAAATTATACTTGGATTAAAACGAAAGAGAATTTTAGTAAGATGCTAAATTACACAAGTTTAAAGATTGAACTATCCTTTGGCTAATTGTACAAGCTATTTAACTAAATTGGTCTTGAGATTAGCATTCCCTACCCTCAAGAACTAAGCTTAACTAAATTGGTTTTGAGATTTAATGAAATTATTTGAATTCAACATAAAATAAATTGTCATAGAAAATATATACATGTACAAAAATAGCTTAAAGTTCTTGGTACATATAATCTGGATCCTCTCTATCTTTTATTATCTCTAAAATCCTTTCATGATCTTCAATAGGCAACCTCCACCTTTGTTTGGCACGTCCTCTTTTTAGTAAAGTTTCAAGATTTATTCGTTTTGCTATAACTAAGTGACTATAATGCAGAACCTTTTGACTTGGCATATAATCAATAAATATAATACCATTTGTATCTATTTTTGTTTTTTGATAGTATGTGCTTTCAACAACCACTGATCCAGTTGGATACTCTTGTCCATCACCATCTGTCATTGATTCTAAAAGTTTGCATTTTAGTTGCGTACATCTTAGTAGATAGTAATCTACACCTTCTGTATTGTCAGGATCTGCAAGAACAACAAAATATCTCCTGTACACACCATGTAGTACAAGTTAAAATTCAATTAAAAAAATTAAAAAATTATAAATCAAATGTACAAGTTAAAATTTAATTTAAAAATTTAAAATATTTACCTGTAACAACTAAATCTAATACACGTTCATAATCAGCTGAATACAAAGGATTATAGACATCTACAATGTCATTATCTTCAAAAGGGTTTGACGTGGCCACTAATTGTTTTATTTCCCATTCTGAAACATACCCATCTCTAATATTTTCACATTGTAGAGTATTTGCATTGTTCTCAATGCAATCAACACAAAAACATGATTTTTTTCACTTGAATTACAGAAGGCCTGCTATGTCCTATTGTCATGATTTGAATCTCACTTTGAGGACTAAATGTATAGTTCTCAGAGAAATTAACAATAGACAGAATACACCCTGGTGGAAAACAATTCTTTGAGTCACAAAATTACTTAGCTTGCCATCTAGCACCATGACAATGTTCAATATGTGGATATATGATATTGCAAAATTTTTTTATAAACTCATTGCTTGACAACTCACTCTCTTTAGAACAATTTTTTTGCTCTCAACTCCTGACTTTGTTGAGTACTTCTCATATTCAAATCTCTTCTACATAACTTGCATCGAATGATCAATATTGTCAACTTGTACAAGATTCTTCAAATTTTCACAATCATTACATATATTTTTTATACACTACACTTTGAATTCATCTAAATGTTCTGATTTTTCACATAGAAGAGTTTTCACAAATTGTGTTGTACTTCTAGGGATGACTATATTTGGATTAATTACTGCCATAGCTTTTTTATATGACTGTAGGTGTAGATGAAATTTAACATGATTTCAACAACAACAATTCTCACGTACCTTATTTATACATACAAAACTTAGTCGTAGACTCTCAATCATCCTTTGACAAATCTTCACATCTGAAAATTCTTGCTTGAATGCTTAAAAAAGTTTACTTTGTGTTGTATCTATAAAATGTTTGGGATGTGAATTTTTTGTACCATCTTCACCTTTTATCTATATAGTGTCCCTTCTATTGGAAGAAACACGAGAGTCGCTGGTCCAATATTCAATCACCTGTTCCTTTACATCTTCTGAGATTCTATCTTTTCGGGGAACCCTGCAAATATTTACCTAATTTTTCTCAACATTTCCATCCAATCTATTTCTCCTTGCAATATATCTTTGAACAGTTCTCTTAGAAACATTGAGTAATTGAAAAATTGCTTGAACTTGTCTTCTATGTGATAATTTCTTACTAGAAATTACAGTCATTAATGCTCTACGTGTAGCACTTAAATCAATAGGTCGACTCTTGCTTTCAATAGAATTCAATGCTTCTTGTAAGTTTTCAACTATTGTTTGCTTTAATGAACCTGATGACTTTTTCTTATTATCAACCCCTAACAACTCTAAAATAGGGGTCATCTCTTTTTTCCTAAATAACTTTACAAATAACTGTGCTCTTCCAATTATAAACTTATTTTTAAAAAATTCATCCCATATTTTTTTAGAGTGTAATTTTACTGTGCTTTCAGGTACCATATCTTCAGATGAAATATTTTTGAAAAGCGAATCCTCATCCATCTCCATCAGATTTTTCATACCAAGGAAAAAATTTCTATCACCACTTTCAATTTGTTCTCGTACCTGTACTCCTTGGTCATCAACAATTTCCATGGGTTGTTCTTGAGTAGATGTTCCTTCATCGACATTTGTAGTATCTCTTCTTCGATCATACAACCTTTTTCTTGTCTTTTTATTGCCCATCACAAATTGATCAAATTTGAATTCACCTGCATGCAAAAATAACACATGTACAAATACTTTAACCTCTATTTTTTGAAGATCTAGGTCTACATTCAATAAATTAATGGTTTTGATTAATTACACATTTTAGAGCACGGTACCTGAGAATACAACTCCGCCCCTATTGAAATCAGTGGTTCTTTTTTCTCCAAATTTCTA
The DNA here is from genome assembly GCA_027924645.1 of Cunninghamia lanceolata. Taxonomy (NCBI): domain Eukaryota; kingdom Viridiplantae; phylum Streptophyta; class Pinopsida; order Cupressales; family Cupressaceae; genus Cunninghamia; species Cunninghamia lanceolata. The sequence goes on from BSBN01001332.1 coordinate 8,571,001, forward strand.
TAATTTAATAATTTTGAAAAAAACCCCAAAGAGTTAAAAAAGCCAAAAAAGGCATTAAAAAAACACTTTCAAATCATTGTGTTTTTGAATATGAATTTGCCCTTGTTCAAATTAGTGGTTCTTTTTTTCCAAATTTTTATAATTTATTCATTTAAAAAAGCTAAAAATAAAAAAATAAAAAAAATACAAAAAAGGCATTAAACAAATGCTTTCACATCATTGTATTTTTCAAGATGACTCTGTCTTTCGAAATCCTTGTTTTTTAATTTTATTGCAATTCATTAATTAAAAAATAATAAAAAAGTCACAATTTTTTTCAAAAAAAAATAAAAACAAAGGAGTAGGTTCGACTGAATACCATTAGATCAAATCCAATTCGATCGAATATGTCTATGTGGCATCCTACTAGACAGCAAAGTCACCATTTTCTCATACTTTCTAAAACTTTCAACTTCTGCTCAATATTTTTACAATCAAAAATTTTTTTTTTAAAAGAAAAATGCCCTTTTGTAGAGCTCAAAGTGCTGAATGTGGAAATATATATGTTTTTATATTTTGAGTAATTTTACGATATAAATATTTGAAAATAATGCAAGTAGGTTGTTCAAGTTCAAAAAGGGGCTAATTTGAAACTAACAAAAAATAGTAAAACATCATTTTAAAATTTGACAAATATATCATGCCCCAGAGGAGACAATCATCTTCAAAAGGGTATAATTTGTTTTTTGGAAATGAAAAAAAATTAAACAATAGTTAACGTTAACTGAAAACTATCAAAATTGGGTAAGATTGACTTTAAAACGTTATTACGAGAAAAATATAGATCAACTTTTCTTTTTTTTTCCCATGCCTTAGATAATGAAGTCACCTATTTGGAGAAAAAAAATCAGGGGAAAATTCATTTTTTTCTATTTATTTATCGACATCAACTAAACATCACTTTTTCTTCAAATTTTTAGCATTTCAAAATCTGCTCTTAAATTGATAAAAAAAAAATCAAAACAATTTTTAAAAAAATCTAAAAAATTAGATTAATAAACTTCAACAAGAGATCTACATTTTCTTAGTTTACATCATTTTGAAATTCAAAATATAAAGACCACTTTTATGTCGTCGGAGTTGAGAAGTTTTTTTTATGTTGGCCGATTCCTTTATAAAGTGTGACACAAGTTTGTGCTTTTACCCCAATTGCATTTGCATTTGCCAGACTACAAATTTAGAGGAAGATGAGGAAGCGGGGAAGACAGGGAAGAAGAGGAAGATGTAGAGGAGGAAGAAAGTGAGGATGACGATGAGGAACTGGAGGAAAACATTGTAGAAGCCCCCAAAACATAGATTAGATGACTCTTCAACACATGTTCTAAGGAAGTGACAGATGCAATCTTCAAAGTGATAGGGGCTCATGTCTTCAGTGGAGGTCATATCCATGATGGCTTCCTATATGAAGAGTTCCTAATGAACTTTGTTCTGATCTTGGGAAGGAAAAGTAGCGGGAAGCGTATGGCAACTAGTTTCGTCAAAGCCACCATTGTGAACACAACAAAGGTTGCTATTTCCAACTTTAACAATTGACCAAGTTATGGCTCAATGGATGGGATCTTTGATGTAGCAACAGTAAATATAAACCAAGTGGCAAGTCAACCTTTGGTAGTTTATAGGCAAGGCATATGGAGGAATAGCATGGAAACTTTTGTTTATTTTGTCAGCTAGTACGAGGATTTTCCATCCCCATCCCAAGTGGAAAGAGCCATTGAATTGGCTGATGGACTTAGATTCCTCTAGCGGTATGTCCAATAGTTTAGGAAATATCTCTATTCTCTGTAATTGGTTTTCTTCAACTATTTTTGATTTATGTATTTGGTTTGTTAATTTAATATATCCATTGTCATACTAGCAACACTTATTCACCAAAAAAATATACTATAGCTAAAAAAAAACAAAGGCACATTAGAGGAAACCTAATGGGAAGAAGACAGAGAATTGAGAACCACAACAACTTCCCATTCTTCTTTGAGAAATTATGTAGTCTACCATAAACTACTCCTTTGTTTGGTTATGATTCTCTTTCTACAACCAACTTCCATTAGGCTCCCTTTCTTTTTTATTCTTGATTGAAACATGTGAATTCTTGCAACACAATTTTTTATGCTATTCCGACTCAAATTAATTACCTTCTTTAGATCATCTCTAATGGATTGCAAATGTCTTTCAAGATGATTAGTTCTAACTTCCAGTTTATGCCCTTTTTCATTTAAAGTCTTGCACATATCTCCTAGGATGTCTCCATAGTCTTGATTGAAACAACAATCCATAGAGGGATGAGGATGATCTCATTTCAACTAAACCACCTCAGCATAGAGCTTGGGGTCATAATGGGTCTCAACATTCCTAGTCACCTTCTATCTCCTCTCAACCCCATGAGGAGAGTGCTCCTATTTGGTTGGACAACTTGCTTTCTCACTTGAGAGAAACATAGAGATAAGAGATAGAATGGCTTAGAGAACAGCTTTTAGTTAGTCATTTCACACCAAGAATCCAATGATGACACGTCTATGGGGAGCTAGACTTAGAACAACACGATAAATTAATATAAATATAATTGAGCAATAAATATCTATAAAAATTAAACATATAAATAAATAAATATTAAACTATATTAAATATTGTGTTAAATATAATCTCCATCAGTGCATTCAGTAACCATTACTTCCCATAGACTGAATTGGAACTTATCACATGTATTTAAATAAATATTTGGATTATTTGCACTAGATCTAATCTTTTTTAATAAATTAATACTTTATATGTTATTCATATAAAATTTTATATTACACTATATCTTTAATAAAATTGGAAAAAAAGATTATATATTAATCTATTGTTTGAGTAAAACAAATAATCCCAAAATGCTTAATAGACTAATATTTTATATATTATTCATATAAAATTTTATATGACACTATATCATTAAAGAAACTATATATATATATATATGTGTGTGTGTGTGTGTGTGTGTGTGTGTGTGTGTGTGTGTGTGTGTGTGTGTGTGTGTGTTGTCCATGTTTTCTCGCTCAATTCTCCTAGGGGAGAGGACCCTATTGCGCATGTTCCAATAAATATGATAGTATTTGTGGATTTAAGTCCCATTATTTTTAAAGTTTAGCACTAGTAGCTGTGACTTCAAGGTTGTTAGTCTTGACTATAAGTATTTATAATTTAATGAAATGTGCTCTTTAAATCTAAAAAGCAACCAATCCAATCATGCCACATCAGCGCACCAACAAGACATGACTTAATGCACAACTATTGGTCCACCTTTTTTTTTTTGGGTATTTTTGGACATCTCAACAAAAAGCATGTTGATGTGGTATCATATTTGATGATGTGGACTTGAAATCTTAGTTATAAGGAGGGGCCTTGCCAAGTACACTATTGTAAAATTTTTGGAATGATTTAAAATTACAATGTATAATTTTGAGAGGTGTGAAGTCAAGGTTCTCAACTATTGGGTCCTCTGCCTAACCTCAGTATACACTATAATAGCCTTCAAACATTTTTTTCTTGATAGTTGGCACGCACTTCTTTCCTTGCAATCTGTGCAACCTTGTGATATGATTGGTACACCAATGAACCCTTACATTCTTTTTGGGGGAAATTTCCTACAGTAAATTGCTTGGTGTTACCACGATAACATGCATGGGGTTACCGCGGTAAAAGATGAAGAAGGATTATTATTATTATAATATATTCAAAGCCTTTCGCCATCAATTTCTATGCCAAGCCGATTTGTCTCATTGAGAGAACGCCTTTGACGTAGATACTCAATTTAAAAAATGGATATTTAATAAAAAAATATAAGCGGCTACAGTTATAAAAAGAATAACTGGGAACGATGAAACATCTTTTCAAAGCTAAGATAAACGCGTATTAAAAGGAAATATAAAGAGGCAACAATAAAAATGAAAACAAATTTGCCGAGACGAGATCATGGATGACGTAAGGAGCATAGGAGAGCTCTATGGCATAAGCTTGGGCCATGGATAACAATTGCTTAGTAGAGGTGAATTGCAAGACTTTAAACATCTTCAAATAAACATTTTTTTTAAAAGAAAGTTATGGATTTTGACCATGAAAGGCCTATTCAACATTCAAACATCATCCAACCCCTTCACGCTAGTGGAAATCACTAGCCACCTGGTAAAATCGTCTTGCACAGACCACATTTCAAATTTTAAGAATTTTATTGGCTCCTCTATTAAGCTCGATTCCTCATCTTGGAAGACCCTCATATACCAAATCAATTAACCTTCCATTCTCTGCTTCTTTTTCTCAGCTTCTTTTTCTACTCATAATTTTTATCTGTTAGAAATTAAACTTTACATTTTGTAATAAAATTATTTTAGTGATCTAATATTGGTAATTATAAATATTTGTATAATATATTAAATGAACATTATTAATATTGTTATATTTTGATGTTATTTACAATTTCAACATGATATCAAAACATGTAATTAGCCATAGGCATCTGTACGGGAATGCTATCTGCCGGAATTAAGACCTCCTGATTATTAAGATAATCTGGCAATCAGATCACCATTGCGGGAATTAAGACCGCCCGAAGTATTTTCGCCCTTGGGTTTTTGGTTTTCGCGGTTTTTGTTTTTCCGTCATGAATATCTTTGCATGTGTAAGAAATACCACGGGGGGAGCTTTCAAAAAGCATTTAAAAATCGATATATGTATTCAAATGATTTTGCGTTTGGTCCCTTCTAAGTGTAAGCCCTCTCTTATGTGTCAATATTCAATGGTGAAAGCGAGATCCATAAATATTCATGCATGCCTCTTTCCCGGCCCCACTTGCTATTTTATTTAATAGTCAAGATATTTTAAAATAAAAATATTAATTACTAAGTTTTAAATATTTTAATTATTAAATATTTAATTGTATAATAAATTTATATCTTAAATTAATTGTTTTCATATTTTCTTCTATGATAGAGAGATATTATTTTACTTATTAAAATAATGAAGACAGTTGGATTTATCTACTATTTATTTGGTTTTAGAATTGTAAAATATATTTTTATTTTTTGCGTGTTTAATAAATGAGTTAATTTTAAAGATTATGAAAATATTATGCCTCTATATAATAAAATAATCTTTAAATAATATATTGATGATGTCTTCATTGAAAGCTTACACAAAGCCATGAATACTAAAAATGCATCATGCAGTAGTTTATTACTAGTGGTTGCACAGATTTTGTGTGCCTTTCTCTGCATCTCCATCTACCAATTCACCATTCCTTGCACTCTCAAAAATGCCAATCTCCCAATACTTAGCATCCAACATATCATTGTCAGACAATTGATCAGACAAATCTACTGGATTTGCACTGCCACTATCAGCAGAAGTTGTGGCCTTAAATGCATCATAATCTTCATGCCCCAAGGACTTCAACCAAGTATTGGGATTTAAAACCCCTTCAATGTCCTCAATTACTTTGCTAATAAAATTCTGCACAAAATGAAGCACATTAGAATAGTCAACTAGAGATGAATTTTCACTCATTTCGATGAGATCTACAATAATAATGGGTTGCACCAGAACAATGGAAGAATCAGCCTCCACTCAATGAAATACATTAACAAGCATCTGTATCAGCGAAGTCTTAGCAGTGATTTGATTGACAACTATTTGAAAATAGAATCTATTAAGCAATAGCTAATTACGAAATGGAGTGAAAGCAATTGTAAATTGCAATGATTAAACAATGAACAAGAGGTGATATATATAGGTGAGAGAGGTGAAGAGCTTGAGTCAACTTCACCACTCCTCTCACCAAGTGTCGAATGAGTATCAACACATAGCTTGGAGATTCCAATACAACTCTCTAAGTTTGACACCTAGCACCTAAGGTGGCTTAAAGCCATGTGCTAAAATTAATTACTTAGAATAAGTAATATAAGGTATAGTTTAGCACTAACACCCCCCTTAAGCACAACTTAGGTGAGTTCAAGAAGAGATGGGTCCCAGATACAAGTCCTAGTGAGGTACCCATTTACAATGAAATCTCTCAAAAAACGGAGTAAGATAGAAAACCCAGTGGGAAAAAATTATCCTCCAAAAAGAGAGAAAAGATGCATGAATCTAGAAGATGCTTGTGTACCAATGTTGATGCTGAACTGCGACTGATGACTCTATAGATGCAAGTATCATGAGTATTCAGGAACATTAACCAAATTTGAGATATGATCCAATGCAAGATTCGGGTTCATTTACCATAGGCTCTCGATTGTGAGATATAAACTGATGATAATCTGTTGCAAGATTAAGGATCATTTACCATAGGATCTCATAAAATGTTTGAAGGATCATTCGATCGACCTGTTTCTCAATGAAGGATCATTTGATCGACTTGTTTCTCAACCAAGAATCATTTGATCCACCTTCTTTTAGTTGCAACCTCATTAAGATAATTTAGGTGACATAATCTTCTATAGTATTAAGAGTTATACTTATGAGGTGACTTCTTTTATTCGATGCCCTTCCCTTGGGTGTTTTCAAGGTCACAATGTGAACAAAGATTCTTGTTGAAGTTGATCACACATATAAACTATCTAGATGAGATGTAATTTCAAACTTAGAAGTACAGAAAGTGAAAATAGAGAAATGAACTCGATGATACCCCCCCTTACTTTGCTCCCCCTTCTTTGTGGCACATTATAATTTAGTCCATATACATTGACTATCCAATTTTGGAACCAAAAATTACACTTTACAAAGTTTAAAAGAACCTATCCAATGTCTCAAAGTTGCCCCTAAAGTGTGAAGAACCCCCCAAAATTGTATTTTATTTCCTTAGTGCAAGTAGCATAATGTGAAATGCCTATTCTAACACTAACAAAGAATAATTTTAAATACTTTTGGGAAGAAAAAATAAATTACCCCCTCATTGTGGCACATTATTTTTAGTGTATATACATTTTTAATGCAACTACCAAAAAGCGTTACCACTAAAAAATTAATACAAATCCCAATTAATTCTAAAAAGAAAAAATATTATGAGAAATCGTTTTAGAAAATTCCCCATAAAAAATGAGAGGACTTAGGGTTCGGGCAAATTTAGGGAAAAAGTTTTGAATGAGACTCCCAATGCCCAAAATTAGGGCACCACAAAAAGAATGGAAAAGTATGAACAGGGGATGGCAGTGGCGGCCATGGTGAGGGACGAATAGAGGATTTACGCCTCAGCAAGGATGGGAATGGCGTTGCCAAATAGAGATGGTGACGTCTTGCAGCCAAAATCTACCTCTGATGATAGGTCGCCTCTATAAAGTCCACCACGCAGGTTTCTGAGGTGAAAACAAGGCCATCATTGTGTACTGCTGGGATCCCTTGCTATCACAGGGTTTGATTCACCCTTTTTGCTGGATGTTTTCAATGCTTTCGACCCCTATCTTCCTTCCCTCATTGTTGTGTGTGGTCAAATGGATTGGCCTAGGGTTTTATTTTCCCCTGCCTTGACTTCAAACACAAAAAGTTATGCCTCTTTACAAAGAAGATCAGATTCACTATAAGGAGGCACGAGGAGCCTTCAAACAACTAAACAAGGGCACAGTTTGCTTGGCAGATCTGCCGCCAAAGAGTTCCACGTGGCCTATGTGCTACAGTTTTGCCCTCATGACCAGTGGCCATGGGAAAATTGAGACTCTGCTTTGCCCTTCCTACTTGGCTTGCACCCTCTGATGTAGATCAACCTTTGTGCTGGTCATTGGATGCCTTTCTACTCAGATCTGTGGCCTTCCATTGAACCACACACTTTGTGTTTAGCAACAGCAACAGCACCTTCAACTGCCAACGTAGAAGAGGGTGACTTCACAAACAGAGGGCATCGACATTGCAGGCGACTGGCCCGTCCCTTTACTGGACTGGGTGTTGCCATGCTGCCCTGAGATGAGCAGCGTCTGTGTTGTGCACCGCAGTTTCAAACCCTGCACTCACAGATTAACCTTGCATTCACAAGGAAAACAAACCAACTCATCGAAGAAAATAGCAAACAGTTGTGATTCAAGCATCGGATGTGGGTGTATGGTGCCCCTCTTACTGGTCGTTCCACACGCTTCTTCTACTTCTGTCGATGTTAAACAAAAAACAGATAGCACTTAGAAATAAAATAATTTCAATGTAAAAACGTTGATCCACAAGCAAAATGAAACCAGTGAGAGCATGCCTCCAAATGAATCAGCCAACGACTTAGTTTGGCTCTGATACCATATTAGAAAATAGAATCTACAAAGGAATAGCTCATTACCAAATGGAGTGAAAGTAATTGTAAATTACAGTGATTAAACAATGAACAAGAGGTGACATATATAGGTGAGAGAGGTGAAGAGGTTGAGTCGACTTAGGAGACGACTTCAACACTCCTCTCACCAAGTGTCAAATGAGTGTCGACACATAGCTTGGAGAGTCCAATACAGCTCTCCATATTTGACACCTAGCACCTAAGGTGACTTAAATCCATGTGCTAAAATATATCAATTATAATAAGTAATATAAGGTATAGTTTAGCACTAACAACAACATTCTTACTCCTCAAGTAAATGTTATAGCAAGTACTCACAATCTGAAGCAGGGTATCCCCATGAAGCGGCACAAAGTAAATTCTTGAGCACAACAAGCTCCCTATTTTCATCTTCCAGATCATGGCATTTACACACCGACTAAAAAATATGAAACAATTTACCATTTCCCCTTTCACTACTATCAACCTCACCACATAAATACAAATAAATGATCTATTTTCATCTCCCAGATCATGGCATTTACACACCGACTCAAAAATATGAAACAATTTACCATTTCCCATCAACCTCACCACATAACCAAGTCATAAAAAGTGATGTTAATTAATTAGTTTTCTCTATTTTTCTAGATTTAATTGATAATCCTTTCTTAATCTAGAAACAATAGAAAAAAAGATCGAGACAAGTTTCCAAATATCCACGTAAAAAAGAGTCTTTTTAATTCTATGTGTGTCGCATAGATAACAAATTGTTAAATTGTCATGGTTCAATCATGTTGCACCAGCACCTCTTTCCAAATAAAATCTAAACCTCATTTGACTAAAATGTGTTAGTTGTTTATTTCTACAAACAGTCAGTGTTTTTAACTTAATTCTTTCCTAATCCTGAAACCAAACTATAGTTCTACGTATAGGGGATATTCAACAGTCAAAAGTAAAATTTGAAGGACAAATATTCACCACTTTTATTACAGATGAGGTGTAAAATTCTTGTTGACTATTTGACCATTGAAATGGATGAAGTTTAAATAGAGTTCTAAGGGTTAAAAAAAGGTTTAGTTAATTTTTATTATCACTGAATGTATGAAATTTGCATTTTTTCTTCAAAACATTTCAGCTATTGGCAAATTCGTTATACAAATTTCACGCAACTGCTAGTGGTTATGTTCTTGTGGGTGAAGAAGCCACTTACACGAGTTAGAGAGTAGAAATAAAAGTAGTGTAGATTCCTTGCTGGCATGAGTGCCCTATAATACATCAACATCTAAGCATGGCGGATTTTGAACAAAGAGTTTGACATGGCTTTGCTCACGCGCTAGACATTACAACATTAAATTATATTGCAGCCTGCCATTCTCATTAAAAGCCAAATGTTGCCATGAGTGAATTCTTCATCGTCCTCACTTTCTTTCCATTACAAAATATAAAAATCATAGGGAAAAAATGTGATTGCCTCTATGAGAGGCATGGAAGATGTGGTGAAAAAATCAGTTTTTAAAAGGTTCGCTAAAAGTTGGTTACAAAGGATGAAATTGATTCATCGGTATTTTGGGAGCATAGGAAGGAGGACATGGAGGTGGAGAGAGAAAGACTCATTATTACTATCTCTGGTTTCAGCTTTTATGCCGTGGGTTTATTATTTCCTTATCATTTGGGCGAGGCATTATAAAGTGGGTAGAAATTTCCAGTGAAGTACATTTCTGCAACAGAAATTTTATGGCAATTTCAATTTCTAGTAAAGAATTGCATGCAATTTAAGGTTTTGAATGTTTTAAAAGGGCATTGAATTTTTTTATTTTTATTATATTATTTTTTGCTAAATAGGGGTATGGGTTTGAAGATTTAAAGTTGGTTGTAATTTTTATTTCACACTATATTATTTATTAGATGGAAACAAAAGAAAGGAATTTGAATTACTAATCATTTACAATAGAGAAAGTTCTTCAAAATATTTGTAAAAGTACTTTTAGAGATACAAAGTAAATATTTTGCCATTTAAAAAATTAAAAGTTGTTTTATTTAAAAAGCATTGGGATTATTTTAATTTTCTTACTTAAGAAGGTGTGTAATATGGTTAAAGAGAAGGAATGTTAAGATATTGGTGTTATTGGAGGTTACAAGTTCAAAGCTCTTTATGGTAATTTTGTATTATTTTATTGTAATCTTCATATTGATGATTTATAAAGTCAAATGTTTGAACTCAACATTCTATGGCATTATGAGCTTTACAAATATACTTGAAAATCTTGTTTGTCTTGATTGGACTTTCAATATTGCAATTCTTAAGGACTAATATGTCAAAGAGTAGGTGAGGAAACATTGGAGGTTAGAGGAATTTATACATCTCAAGCTAGCTTCTTGCTCAGAGAACTCCAATACAAGCACCATTTTTTAATTCGTGTTCTTTCCACTAGATGTTGCTAGTGATGAAGAATTGATATATTAAGAAGCCTATTTTTGAAGACAAGAATAGATCTAGTGTAGATACGATTCAATGTGGATTGTTGTCTAGATAGTTCAGAAGTCTATGGATCTTTAAAATTATACCCTTACAAGGGTCAAGAGATAAGTTGATAGAGCATTATGGATGTACTTCAACATGGATTGGTGTCCAACAATATCAGATATTTGTGATTTGGGACTTTGGGAAGTGTTTATCCAAGAACTTCAACCTTGCGAAGCCAAAATTTGGGACCTTTGCATTGAAATTTTGATCTATGAGAATGTTGTAAGGCTTGATGTCAAAATGTATTATCCACTTTCAAAAATCTTCATGTAAATATGTTAAATCTCTTGTAATATTAAGAACTACTTTGTATCTAGTCTTCCATTCTAGTAAATGCTGATACATCCTATTGGAAAATATCCATTTATCAAGAGATCCATTTGGTAAATGCTCATATACAACCATTTAATGGAACTTTCCTACACAAAAACCCTTTATTCTAAAAACATAAGTTGATCAATTTTCCCTATAGTTTCTACTTCCACCTATAATTCCTTTTTCCTTTTTCTTGCTTTGTCAGAGCACTTCACTGCTATCTTTGAGCCATCAGACAAAACATCTACATAAACTAAAGTGTGTCCTCTGCTTTCCAACTTTATACTAAAGTTATTTGTAGCATTCTATAATTATTGGAGTGAGTAATGCAAAGGTAAGACTACTTACCAATCTACTGGATCATCTTCATATTCACCCATTTCGTGCACATAACATTTTATACTGACTTCTCCATGCACACAATATGTAACATCACATTCCATAAAACTCATCAATTAACTTAAATATTTATCTTAATCAAGAAATAGATATCAACATGATTATCCAAATCAAAGTTTAACAAGAATGATTCATTATCATTTCAACAATTAAGCATGTTATTCTAAACAAAATATAATAAAGCTTCAATTACAATATTCAATTACATATCCTTAGTGAATAACTTTCACTATGCATGTATAGGTTATGTTCAAGGCATCAAATATAAAAATTATACATAATAATTGATCATTAAGTCATAAAATCAAAAAGCACTACATCTGGAACTTTTGACATCTATCTTCATAAGCCTCAACTTGTCTCATTCTTGGGAAGGAGACCATCATCTCGGTGCTTTTCCACCAACCATGGACCAGTGGTCCCCCACACAACTTCCTACCTAGAAGGGGCCCTACCTTTCACGGAAGGGATAGATATTAGGAACCGTTATGTTAACTATCTAAATATCTGGTGTTGTGTCCTTCATAATGCCTCTCAGTCACAAAACTATAGATCCACTCTAACTATGTATGACACTACTAGAGACATTATGCCATCTGGAGCACTGTATACTGACAATGCATATAGAGACAGATGCATTACTTTGGTCAAATATTTACATATATATATGCTTTGCAATGAACATAATCGTATGTCCACCACCCTTGAATTAGCAGCTATCTCATCCTACAGTAAGGTTAATTTGACCTCTCTCTCTAGGTATAGTATAAGTGGGTTCAATTTGATTCATAGTCCATACCAGGACAATCGACTCCCATCTTAGCATTGCAATGATTTAATGGGTTACTTTCACAACAAGGGAGTTGTGACTCCTCGTCACTTTGTCCCACTTTCTAATCATATTAAAATTCAAACCAAATTCACCAATCTAGGTCTCCCATGGTTTACAATTTCAATATGAACTATCATATAGGTTAGAATCCCAATCATGGTACCATAGGCATGCCTTACCTTAAATCTAATTAGAATAGTTTCATAATTAAATGATAACTCAAATTACCCATATGAGTTTTTAATGATAAATATTCTCACCATAGAGTTCACTCATAAGTAAAGAGAAGGGTTTAAATTCTAGTAATAATATCCATATAAAACTTAAGCTATTCATGCTTCCCATTCTTCTAGGTTATCAATAGTAAGAAAAGATGATGGAAGTTTGTCATTGATGCCAAAAGGTGTGTAGTTCCTTCATGAGGTTTTGTGTGTGATGTCACAGGTGATTTGGATGACATAGTGGCTTCATGAGAGTCAAAGTGCTTTGGAGAGTATGCTATGTTTGTCAAATTGGAGATGATGATCATCAGGAGTTGAGTTGTTTCATGCTAGGAGCTCATATGATATTATGCACTTGGATGAGTTGGCATTGATGCCAACTTGAGGTTTTTGTTGGAAGGATGAAGTTGCTCCATGTTATTATCTTTACCTCTAGATCAGGATGCTCTGATGATTAACTAGTTTGTGCTTCAAGTTCATCAGGTATATGACATTTTTCATATGCTTCATATTTGATTATAGGATGAGATGCCTTGTTCTTTCTATGTAAAAGGAAGTTTAATGTTGTTGGTGCTAAGTCTCAGTGACAGTAATGAGAAGTATAGTGGTAGTGAAGTTGAGAGTGTTGATTGTTGTTTTTATGAGGTCTCCTATATTGTCAAAGAAGGGGTTCAATCAAGTTTGATGATTACAACTTGGAAGTCTAGTTATGCTTTCATGTTCTAGCATTGCCCTAATACATAAACCTAATCCTTTGTCTACCCATCATATGACCCAGTTGCTTTTATTTTATTTTGAGGTTGACTGTTGTTTGAAGGTTACTTCATAATGGGTTACCGTCTAGAGTAGTTTTATATTGTGGAGGTCAATGGCCCTTGACCTAAGGTGACCGGGCTCATGGTGGAGCAAGGTTGTTTTTAGGCAAGGATTAAAATTGATGGTCAAAATTCAAATTTACAGTACCCATAAACTTCATACCTACGCTCAATTTTCAAATTTGTTTTTGTGCCCTAGTGGACCTTTGTGGATAGGAAATTTGACTGCCTATGATAAAGAATGTATGTTTGACAGTTTTATAACTATCTAAAACCCCAAAAATGGCTGTGTATGTTATGTTTTTTATTCACACAAAATGTTGAGACATGGGTTGGATGTAATGATGGAAATAGAGGTGCTACAGAGAGTATTTTGAATGTTTTTCTATGTTTTAACAAGTGCTAATAAGATGATACAGTACAATTAGTCTATAATAAAACAAAGAGCATGTGGTCGCGTGTTTTGAGTAACAACACATTTTATCATTCTGAACTAGTCATGAGTAGTGAGATATTGCATTCATAATGAGTTTGAGATAAGATTGAGAAGTTTATTTTGTGTCATCTTTAATGTATACTACAAGAGTGATTAAGTTTAGTGGGGTTAATGTGATTATAATGTGATTATTGTCAAGGAGTGTTTTTATTGTTCATCATCTATATGATAGGGCATATGGTGGAGACGATCTAGTCATTGTGATCATTATCATGCAAAAGAAGATGGTGTATTCAGATGTTACAGTTTCATGATATCATTGTGATCAGGAGTTCATCCTCATTATTATTTTGTAATCTTGTCAAAGGAGATACAAGGTTTTGAAATGGTTTGCATGGTTATTGACATGTTTGCAGGGGATATTGTAGTATTGTTTTATATTATGTTATCATTGAAAAGTGATGTTGTATGCATGTTAAAGAAGGTTGAGTCTTTTGATGCATGGTAGAGAATCAAGGTAACCCCCTGAATTGAGTTTTCTTTCTTATGTTTACTTCTTTCCAGTGATGCATTTGATTGCCAATGAGGCACATTTTGCCAGTGAGATAGCTGTATTTGCCTGTGATGCTATAACTAGTGAGGTTCTCTTGCCAGTGAGGCATTTTGTGTAACCAGTGAGGTTCTCCTACCAATGAGGCTTTTTGTATAGCTAGTGAGGCATTTTGTGTAGCCAGTGAGGCATGTTTTTTGATTAAGCTACTGAGGCATTTTCTGAGTGGTTTTTCATCCCTACGAAGTTTTTCTACTCATCAAAACATGTGTTATGGTTCATGTTTGTCTCTATGTGTTCATGTGCCCTAATACTTTATGGTTGATTAAGGTCTTGTACACTCTATTCATCATTATACTTGTATGATTCTTTGATGTCTATATTATTTTCTATTCACTATGTTAAAAGGTGCAAAAACTTGTTAAGGTTTATAGACTAGTGATTCATACCCCCCCCTCTCAATGGTCCTATACTCCAACAAGTGGTATCAGAGCATAGGTTTCCTATAGAACTCTAACAGGCTTGGGTAGGCCTTGATAGTGGAGTACCATGGGAAAGTGTAAAAGAAATAGTGAAAAGAAAGATGCCAAGCAAACCCCAATCAAGTCTTGCAATGAGTTATTGCATGAGTCTCTCCTGAATGATGACATAAAGTGTGATAAAAGGAATTATTCTGCAGTTGAGAGTTTTAATAAAAGGGAATACTTCATTGTAAGTGTAGATGAACAAGAACTTGATGAAAGAAAAGATTATTTTGTTGTTGAGATTGATGATGACAAAAGAGATCTCTTTGTGGATGTGGATGACTATGAATAGGACTATGATAAACAAGAGTGTGAAGTTGATTTAGAAGGTGAACTCTTGTGTGCTCTAGATATAATCAAGCAACTCAGTAAAGATAATCAGAAATTAAAAGATCAACTTCGACAAGAAAAAGATTCCAAATACAAGGTATGTTTAGATTTTGCAAAAGTTTCTTTAGAGTTTGAAGAGGCAAGAAATTAGGTTGTTAACTTAAAGATTCAAGTTGATGAATCTGATAAACTAATTATAAGTCTAAAGATTGAAATAGAAGAACCTAAAAGGGTCGTTGATTTTACAAAATTTGATCTTGAAGTCAAAACTAATGAATGCCTAAGATTGGAGTTAGACATAGTTTCTTTGAGAAAGGAATTGGAAGAAGCATCTTCTAAGTTGACAAGAATCTTCAGTTTGAAAAGAATACTATTGCTTGAATGACATATTGAGTAAGCAAAAGCATCACAAGGACACTATAGGTCTAGGTTATGTAGAAGGACAATGTTCTAAAGCCAGGAACACATTATAGATTTGGGTCATCATACTACCGCTCCTACAAATAAGACAGAAGATAAAAGTGTTGATGAAGGTAGAAGGACAAGTAGAACCTCAAGACCTCCACCTGTTAGGCAATACCATTCAATAAGGTAAAACTACTCCCAGTTTCATGGTTATTGCTATTCTTTACATATTTATGGTCATAGAGCTAGAGATTTTAGAACAAGAATTTGTTGGATGAATAAAAGTCATAATCATGTGAGGAATGTTAAGAGAGGTTTGAATACAACATGCTTAGAAGAAATTATCCTTTCTTTGGTCTAGACAACAACATTATATGTTATAGGTGTAATGAGTTTTGACACAAAGCACAATGGTGTAAGAAAAATTTGATGAAACCATCTAGGGACTACATGTTCAAACAAAAGCAAAAGAATACCTTGAGTAAGGAGAAGAAAAAGACTATACAAGTATGGAGAAGAAAACAAGATCTAGGAGATGAAAAACCAAAACCAATGCATATTACTTAAAAGATATTACCCACTATATAAAGTCAAGGGGAGATAATCATGGTCTTATCTTTTGCCCCAAGGAGTTAGTAGAATCATCTTATGAGTAGCTTTGTACAATCACGATGATCTTGTTTAGCATTGTGCATCCTATGTCAAGATTTATGATGTGATTTGTTTTCTTTTTCCATGGGAGATTGAAGGTTTATTACATCAAGAACAATCATGTGAAATGGTCTTGATACAAAGGATATGACATCTCTGACTACATGAAAGGAGCTTTACAGACCTTATGGTTGAGAGTGCAGGTTCTGTAGATCTTTTGTTTTTTATGTAATAGTGCAGTATAGCTAAGTAGCATGTTGGAAACAACTTGGAAACCTCTATCCTTATGTTTTTGCAAAGGAGTAGTTGCAAACATAGAGCTTGTGTTACAAATCTTTTCAAACTTCTCACCTTAGTTGCTGATTTCTATATGTGTGCAGAGCCTTGGAACAAGGTAATGATGTATGCAGGTCTTGTGCAATGAGGAGCAACACTTTAATAGCAAAGATAGTCATTAAGTAAAATAGTGGAGTGATAATAGCCTCAAGGGTCAATAGCAAGTTTGTCAAATGTCTAACAAGAGACCATTTTCAAAACACTCTTACAAATGCTACCTATAAAATGCAAGAAAAATGTCCTCATTGAAATGCTTGACAGAGGACTGTCAACATCTGATAGTGAGTCTATGTTTGTTGATACTACATTAGAGGTGACACTACTCTTGATACTACTGTTTAATATGTTCTGACAATAAACCAATGTTTAAATCCCTGTTGTGTCAACAATAATGTCCATTTCAATGCCTATGTCTTGACAAGTGATGATTGGACAACAAGTGCTCGTGCTCCATGAGTTTCACATACTTCCTCATGTTAGGGTCATCAATAAGATTCATTCAAGGTGTTCTAAATGCTTCATCACTGTAAAGAATTTGAGTACTTTACAATAATGGAGTGTAATACCCTTAATAAGTGACATGAAATTGGTGTTGAACTCTCCTTCTCACTTTATTGCAATATTTATGGATTCTAAGAGTGATATTGCACTAAAGTTCGGTGTTTTGACAGTGATGTCTATTTGGAGATACATTGATACAAGGTTTGATAATTTACATAAAATGAAACAAGAGATTCAGTGCTTTAATTCTAATAGTCTTTGAAGGGCCTTTCTTCTTGACAGAATTTGGCTAGAACAAAGGTGGAAATCTCTGTGTGTCATCAGGAAAAGGAAAATCTTGATTGATATGGTTGGTACACGATCACAGTGATCCTTGACAGGACAAGATTTTGATCTACAACTAGAAAAATATCATAACAGTAGTACTGTGTTTGGTGCAGTGCTTTATATTATTTCATGGTGTATGGTTCTTGGTTTATAGATGACAGTTTTTAAGGATTCATTGATAAATAGTATGCTTTGTCTGCTACATAACAATGGTATTTTCTAATAATTTCATCTTATCAATAGTTAAGAACACATAGCTTTGCAAGAGGACAGTCAGTTGTTTGATGATTATGGGTCAGTAAGGTTATTTTAAAATCTTGGTCAGTAAGGTACTTTAAAGGTTTCATGTTTCTTGTTCATCATTGGAAGGAGTTGACAAAGAATTCATAGCTTCATGGGTTGTTGTTGTCATGTAGAGGTTTGATGAGCATCTAAAGTATTGTGGCAATTTTCTTTGGTAGTCTTGGTGTTGTCAGGAGTCATGGATAGATGTTCAAAGTGTTACAGTGCTTAGTAATCTCTAGATGTTATTAAAGATACAATCTAGATATTATCTTAAAAATATCTTTATGATCATAACACGTAGTTCATGACTATAGCTAACTTGGTAGTTTTGAAGCAAGTGACATGACTTTATTATGTTGCTAACCTTATTGATATAGCAAACTTACTGATACAGCAGCCTTGATGATGTACCAAACTTTTATGTATGCAAAGCATTAGTATTATGTGTGGAATACAGGGTTTTGTAATATAGATGATTTTCAGTGATCTGGCATTCTGATTTGATAGTGATTTATCTTGACAAAGCAAGTTGTTTGTAGGTTAGTAGTTTCATGTCATAGTGTTAACAGGGACAATGTGTAGTAGATCTTTATTTGTGAGTGATCTAGACACTTGGGCAGCCTTTGTGTGTGGAATAGGATATGCCAAAAGGAGATGATAGATAGGGGGTTCCTTGGTGCAGATTGTGTTAGGTTCCTCACATCTTTTGCCATTGATGTCAAAGGGGGAGTGAGAGAGTGAAGAAGATCTTTTTCCATCAATGACTTGAAGGGGGAGATTGATGGAAGTTTGTCATTGATGTCAAAAGGTGTGTAGTGCCTTCATGAGGTTTGGTGTATGATGTCACAGGTGATTTGGATGACATAGATTTGGATGACATAGTGCCTTCATGAGAGTCACATTGCTTTGGAGATTGTGTTATGTTTGTCAAATTGGAGATGGTGATCATCAGGAGTTGAGTTGTTTCATGCTAGGAGCTCATATCATATTATGCACTTGCATGAGTTGGAATTGATGTCAACTTGAGGTTTTTGTTGGAAGGATGAAGTTGTTGCATGTTATTGTCTTTACCTCTGGATCGAGATGCTCTAGTGATTAACTAGTTTGTGTTTTAAGTTCATCAAGTATATGACATTTTTCATATGCTTCATATTTTATTATAGGATGAGATGCCTTGTTCTTACTATGCAAAAGGAAGTTTGATGTTGTTGGTGCTAAGTCTTAGTGACAGTAATGAGAAGTATAGTGGTAGTAAAGTTCAGAGTGTCTATTGTTGTTTTTATGAGGTCTCCTATATTGTCAAAGAAGGGGTTCAATCAAGTTTGATGATGATAGCTTGGACGTCTAGTTATGCTTTCATGTTCTAACATTGCCCTAATACATAAACCTAATCCTTTGTCTACCCATCATAGAACCCAATTGATTTTATTTTATTTTGAGGTTAACTATTGTTTGAAGGTTACTTCATAATGGGTTACCAGCTAGAGGGATTTTATATCATGGAGGTCATTGGCCCTCGACCTAAGGTGACCGGGCTCATCGGTGGAGCAAGGTTGTTTTTAAGTGGGGATTAAAATCGATGGTCAAAATTCAAATTTACAGTGCCCATGAACTTCATATCTACGCTTAGTTTTCAAATTTGTTTTTGTGCCCTGACAGACCTTTGTGGATGGGAAATTTGACGGCCTATGATAAAGAATATATGTACTGTCTAAAACCCTAAAAATGGCCAGGTATGTTATGTATTTTATTCACACAAAATGTTGAGATAGGGGTTGGATGTAATGATGGAAATAGAGGTGCTACAAAGAGTATTTTGAATGCTTTTGTATGTTTTAACAGGTGCTAAGAAGATGATACAATACAATTAGTTTGTAATAAAACAAAGAGCATGTGGTAGTGTGTTTTGAGTAACAACACATTTTATCATTCTGAACTAGTCACGAGTAGTGAGATATTCATTCATAATGAGTCTGAGATAAGATTGAGAAGTTTATTTTGTGTCATCTTTAATGTATACTATAGAAGTGATTAAGTTCAGTGGGGTTAGTGTGATTGTAATGTGATTATTGTCAAGGAGTATATGACAGGGCATATTTTGGAGATGATCTAGTCATTGTGATCATTATCCTACAAAAGATGATGTTGTATTTAGATGTTATAGTTTCATGATATCATTGTGATCAGGAGTTTATCCTCATTATTCTTTTGTAATCTTGTCAAAGGAGATATAAGGTGTTGAAATGGTTTGTAGAGGTTATTGACATGTTTGCAAGGGATATTGAAGTATTGTTTTATATTATGTAATCATTGAAAAGTGATGTTGTATGTATGTTAAAGAAGGTTGATTCTTTTGATGCATGGTAGTGAATTAGGGTAATCTCCTGAACTAAGTTTTCTTTCTTATGTTCACTTCTTACTAGTGAGGCATCTGATTGCTAGTGAGGCACATTTTGTTAGTGAGGCAGTTGTATTTGCCAGTGAGGCTACAACCAATGAGGTTCTCTTGCCAGTGAGGCATTTTATGTAACCAGTGATGTTCCCTTGCCAGTGAGGCATTTTGTATAGCCAGTGAGGCATTTCATGTAGCTAGTGAGGAATGGTTTTTGATTAAGGTAGTGAGGCATTTTCTGAGTGGTTTTTCATCCCTATGAGGTTTTTCCACTCATCAAAACATGTGTTATGGTTCATGTTTGTCTCTATGTGTTCATGTGCCCTAATGCTTTATGGTTGATTAAGGTCTTGTGCAATCTATTCATCATTATACTTGTATGATTCTTTGATGTCTATCTCATTTTCTATTTAGTATGTTAAAAGTTGCAAAACTTGTTAAGGTTTCTAGACCACTGATTCATCCCCCCTCTTAGTGGTCCTATACTCCAACAAAAGATTCCTCACTAATCATTTGGATAGCATGCAAAGCTACCATAGAATAAAACATTGATCTTTTGTTTAACACACCTCCTCTTTTATCAAGGGGTAGATAAGTACTGCCTTGGTTATTTCAATAACCCTTTAAACAATAGTCAGGTTCCATGTAAGGTGACTCAAGATTTTGGTTGAGTGCTATAAGCAAAGTTTAAAGTTAAAGTCTTATCGACCATCACCAAAGTTCATGGTCACTACCTTGGCCACATGCAGGCCAAAAAATTGAGTATGTACTTAATACAATAGTTCTACACTTCTCATGCCATGAGCACTTTCGGCTTGACTCATTATACGAGCCTTGGAACTATTATTATCAAAAGCCATGTCGATAATTGACATGTAAATGTTACAGTGGATATATGCTCAGCCTTAATGGCCTCGAGCTATATTTACAATAAAGGCTATAATGGATTAGAGCTTGGCCTTAGCGGCCTCAAGCTACATTTACAAACAAAGTTGAAGGGTTTAAGGCTTAGCCTTATCAACCTCGAGCCACTATATAAAGAACATTTCAATGGTTAAAGGCTCGACCTTATTGGCCTTGAGCCACTATAATAACAATGAAAGCATAAAGCTAACAATACAATAAACATGCTATAAAGTAGTCAACACTTACAATATCAGAAAGCAAATAATGAAAGGTTATGTTCTTATAGACATTCATTCCACCTGAATGAAGTTGTTCGATGCTATCTTCCCCAATTCAACTGACTTTTATTTCTTGCTCTATTCCTCTTCCTAAGCGTAGAGAGCACACCTAAATAATGATTCCCTTCCAAAAAATGATACCCAGTGATAACAATAAACTTGTTAGCATTCCCCTTTTTGGGCATGCTAAGCATATTGGGAACTACCACCCTCACCATGATGCGATGGGTAGTTTTCCCACTCAGACAACTTGTCGGTTTCATAGGGACCCGTCATCCCAATACTTGTTATCGGTAAGCCTTTAGTGAGCATAAAGCTCCCATTGGTTCAAATAATCACATTATCACTCCACTACTATGGGTGATGTCATCTATAACAAATAAATAAACATAATAGTATACAAAGGAATTCGATATTAGATTTATATAATCATAGTATAATATTATTTCATGCATCTTCTTGATGGATGAAATTACTTATATCAATGAAGGTGTCATCCTTCCACATTACCACCTTCATGGTGGTAGGGTCAACATGTGGTTTAGGGGTTGAGCACCGCCCCCCCTTCTTCCGTAAAACCCAAAACATATCAAACTAAGAATAATGGATTCATAATCTTGATTCGGGGATAAATAAATTAAATAAGAAGATACTCTACCACATGGTAAGGCTAACTCTCCACTCACATTGACATTCTAAGAAAGTCATTAGGTCAAGTTGATGCAAGATTGTTGAAATAACTCAATTGACAAGATGACACAAAAGGAAAATCAACTGCCAAAGAAAAAGTGTAACTTACGCCAACTCACACGGGTTCATAAGGACATAAAGTCTATCACTCAGATGGAAATTGATCCCATTTACCATCACCTATCTCTTCCTCCCAGATGATACTCTCCTTCCATCTTAGAAGGATGATTACTTTCCTGATCCAACTCACAACTAGAAAATCATGATTAGTGTATCATCATATGATTGATAAATCATAATAATTAAATAATCATTTCAATCTAGAAATCTATATTTAACTAACATTAGTTAGAAACAATGATTAATCTAACATTTTCCACAAACATCTAATCATCCAACTCTTAACTAATCCTCCTGATTACCATGCATAAGTAAGATTAAGCTAATCACAAGTTACAGATGTAACACAATAAGAGAAATAGAAGATAATTCCAATAGTAGAAACAATGATATCTATAAGGAAATGCTTAATCTACATAGGCCTTGACTAAACTTTTATATAAGTAATAGAACTTTCAAACACATCACTTTTATTATTCACTTTTAGAGAGTAGAAATTGAACTCTAAATAACAACCACTACTAGAAAATTGGCACTATACCTACATAATGTTTCTTGCAAGGCCAACTTGTATGGCAAAGGTTTTGATAGTAATTGAAGGAGTGCATGATAAAAAATCAAAGGAATTGTATGATCAATCTTTATTTTTATTTCTCATTTCCATACAACCCATTTGCATGTGAATTATTTTTAGAACAATCAATTTTTATTTAGGAATATTTTTTCACCACAACTTATTTTGATGCATGTTTATTTTTATTTTTCTCACTAATTTCCATATGTGATATGCATGAAAACTTTTTTATTCTCTACATGTAATGTGATTATATATCTACAATTTTTTAGTTTGCTTTGTAAAAATGGATCTTATATATTCTACAAAATCCTTCAATGAAACATAGAATTTAAGATTTGATACAATAGTTGTGTATAGATTTAATTAGTTTTTTAAGCTCTATATTTTTTTTTCTTAAAGATTTTTTTAGTATAATGTTAGAGCTATTGTGTTATTTAGAAAAAAAAATTGGTATCAGAGTAGGTTGAAAAAAATGTGAAAATGAAAAGTACATGTCAGTAGTTATCTCCAAATTATTATTGGAATGGCTCGTGGTAGTATCTTACCATTCTATTTTTTGTTATTTATAGGATAAAACTATGAATATTGGAGCATCAAAGACCCTACTATTGTCCCAAGATATTTGTGAATTAGTATATGCTAAACCTATAAAATAGAATGATCTTAATGCTTTGATAACAAATCATGAAAATTAGTTAAAAGATGACATAAAGAAGGACAATTGATCTTTACTCACTATTCAATCTACGTTAGATATATCAATTTTCCCCCATATTGCTAGCATGAAAAAATCAAAAGATATATGGGAGGCTTTACAAGTTGCATATCAAGGATCTAATAAAGTTAGATTGGTAAGACATTAAACCTTTAGAAGAGATTTTAAAAATTTAAGGATGAAAGAAGCTAAGTCAATTCAATATTTTATTACAAGGACTCAACGTATTGTAAGCCAACTTAGAACTCATGGAGAAGTTGTAACAAAGAAGAAATTGTAGAGAAGATTCTAAGATCTTTCCCTCCAAAATTTAATCTAGCAATGATAACCATTGAAAAAGAAAAGATCTAACTACATTCAAAGTGGCAAAGTTGGCGGGTTCTTTATAGTCTCATGAAAAGCAATGCAACATTCTACAAGGAGTTTGGTGTAAGCTTTCCAATATATAGTATGAATCAAAGAAAGAGATCTACAACTCCTCTTTCTAAAACAAATAAATATAAATGAGGGCCTTCTCATAGTAGAGGATGTGGTAGAGGAAGAGGAAGAGGAAGAGGAAGAGGAAGTGGAAGAGGAAATAATAGAGGAAGAGGAAAATTTAATGTGGATCATAGAATTATTTAGTATAGGTAATGTGTATGATATGGACACTATGAATCTAAGTGTAGAATGAAGAAATCTGATTTGAATAAGTCAAAAGCCAAATATACTAAGAAGTATTTTGAATATGCAAAAAACTCCACATTCTTCAAATATAAATTGGAAAATGAAGATCATAAACATGCGTGGTTCTTCAATAGTGGCTGCTCAAACCATATGACAAGTAAATTTGAATTCTTTGTAAAATTAGATGATTCTTTGAGAAGTCAAGTAAGATTTGGTGATGATAAAAAGGTTTATGTAATGGGAAAAGGTACTCTTTTTGTAAATACTAAGCGAGGAGAAACTACTTACATTCAAGATATTTGCATGTGCCAAAATGACAACATAATCTTTTATTTATTTGGGAACTAGTAGCGAAAAATTATAAAGTTATTTTGGAAGATAAATGGTGCAAGATATTTGATAAATCAACTAATTCTCATCTTGTAACAAAGGCTCTTATGACAAAGAACAAGTTATTTCCTCTCACACTGCTTTTCACTAAAGTGCTTTCCCTTAAAGTAACCATAGATGAATCATGGTTATGGCACGAACATTATGGACATTTGATTTTTCAAGGATTTCATTTGCTTCACATGAAGAATATGGTGAGAAGGCTTTCGGCAACTCAAGTGAAAGAAGTTTGCTTAAGACGTGCACATAGAAAGCAACACCAAGATTGTTTTTCAGTGGAAAAATCATGGAGGGAAAAAGCTCCTCTTGAGTGTGTGCATGGTGACAATTGTGGTGATATGCAAGATCCATCCTTGGATATAAGAATCTTTATTTTTTTACTTTTATTGATGATTTTTTTCACCACACATGGATCTATTTTCTTAAGTATAAACTTGAAGCCTTTGAATGCTTCAAGAATTTTAAGGCTATTGCTGAAAAAAAGAGAGTATCATCTCAAAATAATCAGAATAGATAGAGACGGGGAATTCACTTCAAAAGATTTCTCTAATTTTTTAAGCAATTATGGAATCAAGAGACAACTTATTATAGCTTATGCCCCCCAAAAAAATGGTATATAGAAATAAAAATTATACCATTATGGAAATTGCATTAAGTATGTTGTAGTAAGAAAACGTTATAAATTATTATTTCAGAGAAGTGGTGGCAACAATAGTATACATCTTGAATCAAAGCCCCACAAAATTAGTTAAGAACATCACACAAAAGGAATATTCGAGTGGTCACTGGCCGCTTGTGGCTCAATTCAATATATTTGGTTGTCCAATAAATGTTCATATTCTAGTTTAATAGTGGAAGAAGTTGGACGCAAAATCTCAACTTTATATTTTTGTGGTATTTTTTAATGCAACTAATGGGTATATATTTTAAAATCTTTACACAAAGAAATGTATTGTAAGTCAACACATGGCTTTTGATGAAGGGGTAGTATGGTAGTGTCAACAAGGTGTAGAAAAAAGGAACATCAACAATTATGGACATAGAAAATAATAGTGATCCTTCTCTTCCAAAAATCTCAAGTGGAAGTTAATGATCCAATAGTAACTCAAGTGGAAGTACAATCTATAACAATAGCTCAAGTTCAAGTTCTCCAAGCTCAAGTTCACCAAGTTCTCCTAATAGCACAACTTAAAATGATAGTTCAAGTTAAACATCAAGTCCAAGCTCTTCAAGTTACTAAGTTTGCTTTACTTAGTCAAATTCAAGTTGAACACTCTATGCATGAAGACGCAATAAAAGAGAATGTATGGGTTGATGCTATGTATGAAGACATGGAAGCAATTGATAAAAATAATACATGGGAATTAGTGTAACTTCTAAAAGGTAAACAAGTGTAAAAGTCAAATGGATTTATAAGGCACAAAATATCATGTTGATGGTTCTATGAAATGACACAAGGAAAGATTAGTTGCCAAGGGATTTGCACAAACATCTAGATTAAATTATTGAAAAACTTTGACTCTAGTTGGAAGATTTGATATGATCAAGATTATATTGGAAATTGCTACACAATATAAGTGGATTTTATATCAGATAGATGTAAAATCAATACTCTTTAATGGTTATATAAATGGGTAAGTCTATTTCAAACAACCCATGGGCTATGAAATTCTAGGAAAAGAAAAATTGGATTACAAGTTGAAGAAAGCTCTCTATGGGTTGAAATAGGTCCCACGTGCTTGGTATGCAAGGATTGATAGTTATTTCTTGAAGAAGGGATTTCAAAAAAGCCACTTAGAGCCAACGTTGTATATCCAACATGTTGTTAATGATATTCCCATTGTTTGCCTTTATGTTGATGATCTTATTTATATAAGTAATAGAAAAACTCTTATAGAGAAATTTTAGGCAAAAATAAAATGGGAGATTGAAATGTTAGATCTAAGACTAATGCATTATTTTCTTGGTATGGAAGTGCAACACTAATAAAAAGGTATATTCATTTCTCAAACCAAATATCTCACTAATTTATTGAAAAATTTAGAGAGAATTCATGCTCACTTGCTGCAAATCCCTTAACACTTGGTGAGAAATTAACCAGAACAGACATTGTTGGTCACCTCATAAAATTATCTTATACACAACACATTCCAACTTTTAACAATTTAACTGACTCCTCTTTTACATCCATTTCTTCATCTTCAAGTTCTAGATATATGAGATCTATTAACCTCCTTTCCTCTTCCTTAATGTGTAACACTAAAAACAAGCTATCCTTTGAAAGTTATCTTCTTCATTTTCCACTAATAATTTCTAACACCATAATGCCAAATCTAAATATATTTTCCTTCTTTGTGATATGCATGTTGAACAACTTAGGTTCCATATACCTTGGTGTGTTGCAAGTATGGGCCTAACAGGTGTTGTCATTGATGTCAACATACTTCTATTGCATTAATATCAAGGATTGGATGAGTTGTGTGCTGAGGATATTGAGAAAATTAGTCCTATCAAAAACAAAGAAGAATAGTGAAGACAGTGAAGCTCTATGAAGTGAAGATCCCAGCTAGATGAAGATCAGATGATACACATCAAAGGGTTTGTAGATATGTGTCTAAAGATGATCCAGTCAAGATTTGAGAGGTCTGCATGAAGATTTGAAGGAGTTATGGCCATATGAGTAAAACTGGTTCTGGCAGCTATTCAAAGGTGACAAAGTGATACAAATAGGTCCAGTGAGATTTGGAAATGTAATATCTTGTTCTATAGATTTGGTGGCTTGTTTAGGAAGCCAATGTGAATTGACAACTCAATTGGTTCATGGTCTGGAGGGCCACAAGCAATTATTCTAATGTGACAATGATGACAGATTGTGTTCTTGAGGTTTCGGATGAAGATGCGAATGATTTCAATAAGAAGTAGTGTGGATGTTCTTTGTGATTTAGGCAAGCTTGTGGGGGTCTCTAGATTGTGTCCAGTTTGTGTTGGCGGTCCGCATTGAAGATTGAGCTCGTAATTGAAGATTTACCTTCAGGTGATGGTGTTCTTCCTAATTTTGGCTAACCAGATGTTCTACACATAGTGCGGATGATCTTGAAGATATTCTGCAAAGCATGGCATGTTCCTCAAAGAAGATTGAAGTCCCAGATATGTGTGGCCGATAGTGTAATGATAGACATAAAGTTTTGTAATAAGTCAAGTTGTATTTGTGTAATTGCTTTGTAATAAAATAAAGTATGTATTGTGCCAACTTTGATGATCATCCCAAAGTTGATGTCTTGTATAAATAAGATTTGTGAAGTCATTTGAAAGTGTCCTTGTCGAGATGAGAAAGTGGTAGAAAGGAGAAGAGCGAAAAGCATAGCAGAAGTGTTGAGCTTAAATAGAACTATCTCAAGCATGGTGAAAATGCTAATCTCCAATTCAAGTATGTAATATTTATATTATTCTATAGACAGTGTGTCTCCTATAGGCAATGGGCCTCTTGTGAGCATTGTGCTCAGGTAGTGAGCCCTAATTGGTAAGTGTCATTTTTGTTCTTCTTATTATTTTAACAGAGAATACAATCTTGGGTTAGTCACCCTGTGGTTTTTCCCTTAACTGGGTTTTCCACATTAAAATCTTGGTGTCATATGTGTTAATGTGTTTTTACTCTTGGGTTATTACATTGTGCTTCCATGATTGAATCATTATTATGCTGTAGAAATATAAGAAGGATTTAAGTGTTTAAAAATAAAAAATTTTGGTGACAATTGATTCACCTTGCCCCCTCTTAGTTGTTTGTCCTAAAACCAACATGGTGTCCCTCTCATCATGAATACCACTTCAAATTACTGTCTATTAATCAACTTCAACAACCCAAGATTTGACATTCTCCCATTGAAATTTTGGTCCAAGAGAATGTTTTAAGGCTTGATGTTAAAATGTATTTTATGTTCTTGACATTCTTCATGTAAATATGCTAATCCTCTTGCAATATAAAGAACTACTTTGGATCTAATCTTCTAGTCTAGCAAATGTTGATGAGTCTTGTTGGAGAATACCCATTAATCCATAAATTAATTTGGTAAATGCTCATATAGAAGTAGTTGATGGGATTTCTATGAACAAAACCCATTATTATGTCTTAGACAAATGACAAAAATATTTATGAAGGGGATTTCAATGCAATTTTGTCATCTGCTGAAAAGAGTGGTGGCCTCTCATGCCATTCCTAATCTCAAAAGAATTTTTAGAATTTTGTAAGGACTTGGATATAATGGATTCAGAACCCAAGCAAAAGGTGTACACTTGGACCAATAGGCATATGGGCTTCAACATAGAAAAATGGCAAGAATTTTTTTCTTATTTAGCTAACTAACTTATGTCCCCTCATTTACTAGAATCCTCCTTACACCTTTCATCGGGTTTGATCACTTTCCTATTCTACTTTTGATCATTGAGAACAAACCACCCATCTAGTGTTAGTTTAAATTCAAACCTATGTGATTTAGAAGAGAAGACTTATTAGAAATTATTCATCAATGGTGGAATGGTGTTGTGATCCAAGAGGACTGTAAGATGTTCATATTTTCCAAAAAACAAATTCACCTTAAAGAAGAACTTAGGAATGGAACAAATACTCCTTCAAGAATGTCTACAAAGGAAAACAAATAATAGAAGAAGAATTGGAAACAATGAACATGAAGACCTAATTTCCAATGAAATATATCAAGATAACTTAATTGGAGAGGAGTTAATGTCACAACATTTAGATATTCTAGCGAGGGAAGTCTAAATCAAGAGATACTTGGTTGGTTGTGGGGGGCCTAAACACAAAGTTTCTCCATAATCCTTAAAAAATCAAAAGAAGTTAAAATAGAATTACCAATATTAGCTCTATGGATGGCTGCTCTTTGTCAAAGGCAAAAGATATCCAAAAAGAGATAGTTCCTCCTTTTTCTAAGATTTGTCGAAAGGAAATGACACTTTAGACCCATGGAATTTTGACCACTTTATGGATAACATTCCTTGTTTGGTTAGAGATGAAGACAATATAAGACTTATGGCTCACACCATTGATAATGAGGTGAAAATGGATACCTTTCAACTACACCTAGACAAGGCTTTAGGACTTGTATTCTTTGAAATGTGACACAAGTGCAATGTGAATGAGTTAGCTTTGGTAAGACACATGAACTGCCTCCTTTCTATGGGAAACCTCCAAGTCACTCTTGCTCTCATGGCAAAATTCAATTGAGTGGAGGTGTAACCCAAGGGTGGTTTTGTTCTCATGGAAGCAGAATGTCATGGAGGGAGATTGACCAATATGTGGGCCTAGTATATATTTTTGTTTGATGAATGTGCTCTACGGAGGTTGTAGTGGAGATAACTATATGACTCAAGAGGTCACTAGTTCTATGTCTCCTATTGGGGTTTCTCACATTCCAACAGCTAGTCCTAAGACTATTTTTCTTGTTGATTTCTCTAAGGTGTTGTAATCTATTCTATTTTTCTTGGATGATTTGTTGTATGTGATCTCTTTGTTGAATGATTTTGAGAGTGTGCTCTTTCTCTTCAACTGTTTGTGTTGTGTGTTGAGGCCTAAGGTGTATTTCCTATATTTCTTCAAGAATAGCCTTAATCCAATCTTCCCTAACCCTTGGCAACATCAAATGCTTGAACCTAAGAGAACTATTTATGTTGATCTAGGTTTAATTAGGTGTTTGAATTTTATTAATTTTGACTTCATGTGTATGTCATGACATTATTGAGTGTGTAAAGCTCTAGATTCCTTAATTTTTTTTGCATTTTTCTTATGTATGCAACTATTATGAATGCAAACAAGTTTTGATTCCTTTTTCTGGTTTGAATAAATAAAATTATCTAATTAACTATGAAAGGAAATATGAATGAAACAATATGAATTTTGTAACGGGATGCATTATTACACATCATGAGGGAAAGCTACTTGTGGCCACGTCTACTAAATTAACCAATGGTTCTAATAATGTGGCCGAAGCTTCTGCTCTAGTGCATGGTCTTCAGCTAGCTTTCGATAATGTCTTTAAGACAGTGTGGATTGCAGGTGACTCTTTAAATATAATAAGGGCAGCTAAGAACATGAAAATGGAGAACTGGCAATTAGAATATATCCTTTGCCAACCCTGGGAACTCATTGAGAAGTTGGATTCCTTTCAAATTACACGTTGTTACAGAGAAGGAAATAGGATAGCAGACTTCTTGGGCAATGATGCGATTGATCAATCACAAGATGAAATGCTATTCAATCCTTTTCAAGGAAATGTTCCATCTAATGTCTTAGCTGGTATTAGGGAAGATAATGTTTCGCTGGAGGAATGGAGGATTTCCCTTCCAGTAATACGAGGTTTTGGATCTAGTTCAATGTGTTGACTTGCATCCTTCTGTTTTAGTCCGGTCAAGACTCGGGGGATCTCATTGGCTATGGGTCTACTCATAGCAAGCAGTTAAGCCGTGTGGATAGGTGGAGCCGAGGTGGAATGGAATGTCTTTCTTGAGACGGAGTCATTTAAGGATTAGTCAGATAGGAGGTGAGGACTTAAAATGGAAGATGGACGGTTTCGTTGACAGGAAGAGCAAGTCTGTAAGTAGAAGATCTTGTCACTTATGGAAAATCTATCAAGCATGGCCGATCTCAATGTCCCCTAAGAATGTCTGGAATCTTAAGGACCATTGCAGGATGGGGGAATTTATTTCAAGTCAGGGATGTTTGTTTTATTAGACGTTGGGTCGAGTGCCATCTCATAACTATTCCGGGAGTAAAGAAATATGGGCGATGTCTCCATCCGTGCAGATTTAAAAAGGCTTTTAATGTGTTGTAGACTTAACCGTGTGACGATTAAATTGATGCAGGATCTCTTATGGAATTAAAGGTTTTAGTCATCACCAGGGGTACAATTCCCTCGGCCCCTGCCACCTTGCTTGCTCGTTCATTGAGAACTCATGCCATAACACTCGTATTTAAGAATGTGATCTTCTAAGGCTTGTCAACTCATCTATTTAATCTCCTTGTATTCTCGGTTTGTTTCACGCATTCCAGTAGTTGTTTCTTTCTGGATTTCAATAATAGCGCTCTGGTCTTCAAATCTACGAGTATTCCTCCCACCACTTGAGGGAGAACCTGCTTATCATGAAGCTCTGAACGCAGTGTTTTTGAGGCAAATCTTTGAGGTGGAGTGTGACAGCATCGGATTTTCCATTCAATGTGTGCTTGGCTACTACCTCTTTCAGCCCGAAGATAGGCAGCTCAAGGGCTCTAAAATAGTGTGCTCTTTTATGTCTAATAATTTTGAATCGATGCAGGACCAGGAGTACACCAACTCCATTGGATTCACAGTAGTGAAGCCTTCCTTTCTCAGCATCGACAGATGGAGGGATGCGCTGACAACGTATGACTATGAGTATGGATAGGCCCCGATCAGTGGGATATTCGATTGTGGGCTGCTTTAAACCTGACATCATGCAACTTGTGTTTTCACTGGAATACAACGAGGACTTCTTCTCGACTGTGCCAATGCTTTCATTAGACTACTTAGTGTTAACCATTTCTAGCTTCCTGGGGAGTTAGTGACTAGAGCTAAGGAGGTTTTTAATGCAATTTGATTTCTTATGCCTATGCCACCATGCTCCAGATCTAGCGCTAGGGCCCCCACGAGCTCCAAGAACTCCTCTGTTTGCTCTTCCTTTTCCTATGCCACCCCCCAGAAACATCACGACTCTGATTCAGAGTAGTTTGTTGTAGGCAATGATAGTGTTTTGCTTTTTTTTATCGAGATGGTGTATCTCGTCCGCTTTTGTATTTTCTATAATTTTTTGTTGTGACATACCAGATGTTTCATTCTCGGTATTTTCTTTATGGATACTATAATTACGCTCTTTCTTAATATAATGTCTGGTGTTACATCACCTTTATAAAAAAATAATATGAATTTTCTAATGTAATCTAATCCTATGTTTTTGTAATTTGTGGTTTAATTTTTGAATCTATTCTAGAATCTAAAATTACTTTGAAATGAAATAATTTGTATTGAAATTTAATCTATGAATTGAAGGAAATCTAATTGAAGCAATGCTAATCAAATCAAAACCTATCAAGGAAAAAGAAATACAAATATTGCTTCCCCAAGAGCAAGAGTGTGATCTAATTAACTACTTGAAAGCATGAAAACCTGGCATCTCTTTGGTGCATTAACCTAGCATATCCTCAGAAGTCCTTTTTGTGGCAACCTCCTCTCTTCTGTAGTAGTGAGGAACTCCTCTTGGAAATAGGGATGAAGATGCAATTGGTTTGAATCGAAATTGATTTGAATGTGGATTGAGCTATAAAAGCTATGATGAAATAATTAAAGCTACAAGAACTATGAAGCACTAGGGGATTTCTTTTTTGAAATAAATTGGTGAGTGTTATGATTCTATGAAGCCTTTAAGGCTTGGGAAAACTAAACTAAGAAAATTAAAAGACTCTCAAAGTCATGTGAAGAGCATAAGCATGCTATGGGGGGCAAAAAGAAAGGCTTGAATGAGCATGCAACTACGAATTTGCCTCCCATAATGCATATAGGAAGGGGTATTTATAGATTGGATATGCTCATGAATGGTGGGGTTCATTGGTAAATTAACTCCCTTGATTGGAGAGTTAACATGATTGATTGAAGAGTAAACTGGGCTAATTGGGGAGTGAACATGCCTTGAAAGTTTATCACTTGAGCAAGAATGGAGTTAACATGATATTGATGGAGAGATAAAAGTAGCTCAATTGGAGTTAAGAATAGAGTGATTGGAAGTGGAGAATAAGTTAAAATATTCTAGGCTCAGTTAGGGTTGAAGTGCCATGCAAAATTGGAGCAAAAGATGGAGCTAATTTGGTTCCAAACTGAAAAGACACTTGTATGTTACAACATGACTAGGTCACCCAGTTTGCTAGGGTAGGTTACCTAGGGGAGATCTAGTTAAATAGAAGGGTCACCCAGGGAAGATCTAGAAGTCAAAAGGGGTGACCCATATAGGATTGGTTCTATAGGTGGTTTTTTTACTCTTTGAAATGTGACTCAAGCACAAATTTGGATGAGTCATCCTTGATACATCACATGAACCCTCTCCTTGCTAAGGGTGACATCCAATTCACTCTCTCTCATGGTAGGATCCAGTTGAGTGGAGGCATAACCTAGGGGTGGTTCTATTCTTGTGAGAGAAGAACATCACGGGGAGCGGTTAGATGGTCCTGGGGTTTGGTATGTCGATGTTTGTTTCTCTATGACCATGATGGTGGAGATAACCCTCTGACCAAAAGGGTCACTAGTTGTTGATCTCCTATTTGAATTCTTAAGGTTCCAACATCTAGTGGGTAGACTATTCTGCTCATTGATGAGCCTAGAATGTTGTAACCTTTCTTCATTAGCCTAAATGACTTGTTGTATTTTGTTTGCTTGATGTATGACCTTAAGGGTGTGTTCTTGTTCTTCTATCATCTATTGAGTGTGTTGTGGTCTTGGATGTATTTATTCTATTTCCTCAAGGATAGCCGTAACCCACTCACCTCTACTTTTGGGCACATTCATATGCTTTGATGAGAGAGAGTTGATAAGAGTTGACTTTTTGTTTAATCTCAAATTTGTGATGTGACCAAAGGTTTTCTATGATTTCACTAGATTGTTGACCTTGTGATGGTATCAAGGAGTTTATTACTATGTTTTCAAGTTGACCTCATGATGAAATTGAGAGTTTTGTCTACTTTCTTTGTTTTGATTTTTCTCTTTTTTAATGTTTTTCAATTTTGATGTATGCAAGATAAATTAATGGAAAGCAATGTTTTTATTCTTTTTTGATTTGATAAGATGATCTAATTACTATGAATCAAAATATCAATGCAAACCTATAATGAATTTTCTTAAAGCAAACTAACTATGTTTTTTGTTCTCGAGATTGATGTTGGAGTCTATTATGATAAAAGAAAATAACAATTAATCTAGTGCAATACAAGAAACTATACTAACAATGCATACTATATCAAGAGTAAAGAAACAACATATTACTTTACTCAAGAGCAATTTGATTAGCTGATTACTATGAAAACTTTTAAAGAACCTGTTGTGAATCTAGCACATGAGCTTTGCACTATCCTAAAATATTCATGTATTTGGAAACCTTTTTCTCCTCTACAGTTGCAACAGGGTCTTCCTCTTGGTGATAGGGACAAAGGGAGCAACTAATTCCAAATGGCTTGAGCTTTGAGACCTAAAATTGAAATTGAGAGAGCTCGGGAAGAGCTATGAATTCTATGAAAGCACTATACGAGCACACTAGGTATGACTTGAGAGAAAATTGAGAGCATAAAAATGTTGTATGAAGCTTTTGAAATCATGGAGAACTATTTTAAGAATAAAATAAAAGGAACATAAGTCCTATAATGAGCATCAAAATGCTAATGGAGAGCAAAAGCAATGATTTTTGAATAGCTACAACAATGAATTTTCCTCCCATAATGCATATAGGAGGGTGGTATTTATAGGTTGGGAGAGATCATAAGAGGTGAGATTGATCAAGAAATTAACTCAATTGATTTATGAGTTGACAGGTTTTATTAAGGAGAGAACTGGGTTGATTAGACAATGAACTAAGCTTGATAGATTATCACTCATGGATGAAAGAGAGTTAACATGATAAGCAACAGAGATAAGAATATCTTTGTTGGAGCTAAGAATAAAGTGATTGGGAGTGGAGATGGAGTTAGAAATAGATTAGTCTCAGTTAGGGCTGAATTTGGCATGCAAACTGGAGCCAAAATAGAGCTACTTTTGGCCTAAACTAAAGAAGAATTCATGTTCAAAATATGACTAGGTTGCCCCTTTTGATAGGACTAGTCACATGTGGGGATCATGGGTCACTAGGTGAGATTAGGAAGTGTTAGGGGGCAACACACAAGAACAGGGTCCTCCAAGTGAATTTGAGAGCTAGAAATGGTTAGAAGGGGCTAAGGATGGCATCAGAACCTGGAGATTTACTAAAAGATAGAGGGAAGGTGGCTCACCCCTTGTAATAGGACAAGTCACCCTTGAGATTAGGGGTCTCCCCTAGGGGGATCATGGGATTCCCAAGGGGATATGAAAATACCAAATGGTGACATAGAGAAGGAAGAAATGGGTGACAAAATTGATGATGGGGAATGATCTAGGAGGCTAATAGGAGGCTTCTAAAATATTGAAATGGATGAAAGGAGCTTAGGAAAAGTGTATTTCCCATCTTTCAAAACTAGGGTGTTAAGTTGATAAAGTTAGAAAGTGATAAAAATGAATAGTTAACAAGGGGTGAAGGATGAAGAAACAAGACCTAGGAGGGCTAGCTAGAGGACTAGGGAAACACAAACAAAATGAAGAACTTTGATGTATGTGTCACCAAGAGAAATACTACTGGGAGGGCATAATTATATGTTAAAGTGAATAATTTATCTATTCACTATATCTTAAGTGTACTTAGGTTTATAAGGTTAGACAACGTCTTGTCTAATTGAATGTGCAACCTTTTAGAGGATAGAGGTTACCTAGTTTAATGGTAAACCTCATGTGCATACCTTTTGAGGTTGGAAGACTTTCCATCTCACCTCAAAAGGCACTTTGTAGTCATCCAACACTTGTCACACATGGTAGTTAGTTGACGCATTCCAAGTGATCCAAAGGTTGACACCTATAGTCCACACTTGTCTATGTGCATGTACTGCATTATGGGGCACTTGTCATTCCACATGCAAGGTGGATTGCCTCATCCATGGCTATATAATAAGGCATTTCTATGTAAATTATTAAGTGAGATTAATATATGTTTATACTCAAATTAGGTTCATCAATATCATTGATTTCTTATCTCTATTTATCAATTTCCATATTGTGAGAGTGAATATCAAGTTCTGCAAAGCATCCATAGCTATTCAACATGGTATCATAATTTCATGGGGGCAACACTAGCATTTGGTCATGTATATTAATTTGGATACTCCATCTCATAACTACAACATTAAATAAACCTATTGTGGAAACCAACATGATGAAACAATGTGTCCTTATTTCTAACATATTTCTTTCAAACTCCTCTATTAGATTCCAAATCTACAAACACCTATTACTACATCTGTATCCCAAGTTTATATCTCCATGGCTTCTAGTGATTCATTGCACCAGGACATTGATGTTGTCTTTCTAGATCCACCACATTGGGATGTAGATTTGGGAGACATTATTGAGCACATTCATCTTCTATTTGATGACAATTTAGGTGAAGTTGCATCTACCTTGTCTTCTTTAGATATGATTGATCTTCCTTATCCTACATTATCTTCTATAGTAACAATATCAGATTCTTATGGTTTTGGTTATCACCATACATATATGGTTCATGTGGTTCCTGTTATAGAATCTTCTATGATACCTAATTTACTCCATCAGTATTCGTCACATGACAACATTGGGTTGGAGATTCTTGAGCATTTTTTGAAGACATCATGGGCATCATTTGAGTCTTTGAATCATGTTTAGATTTCAGAGGCATTCCTACATCTTTGTGTATGTTCCTATTAGAAATGGGGAGATTACATTCACACTTGTATGGTTCGATTTCTTGGACTATGGGGAGAAATCTAGTTCAATGTTCATGGATTCTCTTTAGCATACTTCATCGAGCATCTACATGCACTACAACATAACTAATGGGGAGGCTTCTATGTCTCTCATTGTATTTTTCCTATTTTGGGGAAATTTATTATACACAAGTGATAGAAGTTGTCCTAGGAGGTCATGATATAAGTCCTCCTTCTTCTTCACTTGTTTACTTTTCATGCATTTTGTTTCTCTTTTTGGAGAGGATTTTTGTTCCCACAGGGTTATCTCCTTTACTCCACTTTATGAGAAATTTTGTACATGGGTAACTAACATGACCTAATAGTTAGGACTCATATTTATGTAACTCTTGCACTTTTGTGATCTCCCTATCTATCACTTAAGGTGGGTGTTAGAGGGAATAATTTGTCTATTCACTATTTCTTAAGTGTACTTAGGTTCATAAGGTTAGACAACATCTTGTCTAATTGAATGTACAAGCTTTTAGAGGTTAGAGGTTGCCTAGTTGTTTGGTAAACCTCATGTGCATACCTTTTGAGCTTGGAAGACTTTTCATCTCACTTGAAAAGGCACTTTGTAGTCATCCAACACTTTTCACACAAGGTTGTTGGTTTGTACATTCCAAGTGATCCAAAGGTTGACACCTATAGGGTAGTTGTCTACATGCACATGCCACATCATGGGGAACTTGTCAATCCACATGCAAGGTGGATTGCCTCAACCATGCCTATATAATAAGGCATTTTTGTGTAAATTATTAAGTGAGATTAATATATGATTATGCTCAAATTAGGTTCATCAATATCATTGATTTCTTATCTCTATTTATTGATTTCCATATTGTGAGACTGAATATCAAGTTCTACAAAGCATCCTTGGCTATTCCAACATTATATTCTTACATGTATATGTTTAGGATTACTACTCATCATTAGATCATTGTGTAGGTCGATTCACAATTTTAGTTCTTACATATTTTTCCTCTTGGGGATGGTAGTCTACATGAAAAGTATGTATCATTCTCAATCTTAGACTTACCTATTGTCATTATCTTGCAATTGTACATGAAATAATGTGCATTAGTTTGACATTAATTATATTCAATAAGTACTAAAAATAGAAATGAGGAAATGTATCATTGATCTATGAGTCATAAGTATACTCGAATCACCTCACTTTTCCATGGGGACCTGTAAGAATGAAAGCATGCAAAAAGAGGGTGTAAGAACATTGCAAATGTGAAACTACTTCTAAATGCATTTAAATGAACTAAACTAGAGAAGAGGAGAGAGAAGAACTTGGAAGAAATAAGGTCGAGTGGTGACAAAATTGTGCATGCAAGTAGTTGACGGAAAGCTATTGATGAGGGGATTGAAAAGATGGAAACTAACCCTCCTCTTGCTAAGTTTTGGGTATGAAAAATGAGAAAAATCCCTCTTTCAACCCTAGTTTTTTATATTTATTTTGGTTAAATGAATCCATTATATTCTAGCTTTCTTGTCGCATTGTCTTAGTTCTATCTTTTCAATCATTTTGTAACTTTGTGTTTGTCAAATTTTGAATGTTTCTTGTAGTTTCTAGGATGATTTTACCCTTCCAAGGTGTGGGGTAGGGTCAACCCTTTTGAAATGGTTGATCACTGTCATGAATCAAGGGTGATTCCCTAGGGGGATCTAGGGTCACGTAAGGGGATTTGCTCTTGTGAAAGGGCTAACCCACCTAGAGTGCTTTTGGATGGAATATGTTGTTATTTGATGCTTCTAATGCTTGATTTTGCATAGTTTTCACTACTAAACTCTTCTATTTATTTCAATTTTCTAATGATATATGTTTTTTTGTGAGACTCTATCATGTCTTATGCTTTTTTTATGAAACTTTCTATTTTTGGAGATCTCAATTAACATTGTTTGTGTACAATAGGATGCATGCATTTGATGGAATCTGACATGTGACCAGGCTTGGTTTGTTGATGCCTATAGGGCTTTGTCTTCTATAGATCATTCTATTATTAGAAGGATTGGTTCGAATCTTATTTCTCAAATTTCAATGGTTCATCCTCCACAAATCTGTTGTGACATTCTAACATACTGGGAAGTAGATAGAAACACTTTTTGATTTCCTCACATATCAAGAGGGTGGATCATCACTATTTATGATGTATATCACCTGCTAGGTGTTCCTATGAGAGCAGAGCACCTTTAGATCCTTGAGATCGAGTCTAAGCAAGAATGATAGTCAAGTGCCACTATTATGGGGGTTACACATCCTAGAGTTTTATCAGGAGTTTATCTCATTTAGGTTCATGACCTTGACATTTCACCTTTATGAAAGGTTCTCATTAGATTGATTACTTCTAGGCTATCGAGGGATAAGGGATCAATGAGACTTAGATCTGGTGTTGGGAACCTATCATTTAGAGGTGTGAGCAAGGTATAGTTTTCGCATGGGGGATTGATATCCTCGCCATGGTCTATTGAGACATGTATCATATTTTAAGGTGAGGAGGTCATGCATTCATTCATTTGAAGGATAGAAATGGATTGGTTGAGTCTCATCACACCAAAAGAGTTCTTCAACAGTTTCATGAGGAATTTCTAGGACTTGCTCCTAGTTTATACTTGTTATAGATATGCTCAAGAGATGGTGGAAGTAGAGCATAGGGAATCCTTCTAGACCACTTTGAATCCTAGTGTTCCAATTATGAGGCTTGTTTATGGACTGGATAGAGGCATACAAGGCCTTCTTTTGCTCAAGGGCTAGTGGTCATTGAGGAGGAGCTTGAGGACTCTTTAGATGAGGATTATGATATTGAGAGGGAGGAGTATGATGAGGTTAGCATGGGAGGAGACAAAGAGATTCTTTCTGATAAGGAGGCAACTATAGCTCCCTTAAATGGTCCTTTGTCAAATAATTAGAAAAATTTTGATTGTTATATTATTCTGCGAAGATCACTTTTGTATTCCCAATTTCCCTCTATTGATGATAACTAATTAAGCCAAACATCTATTATCTCTCTTATGTCTTTCATACTATGATAATTTCAAGACATATTTCTCACGAAACATAATGGTGTAGACTGCAATTAGATAGTGGAGAGGTTCCCATAGTGACAGGGGATTCTATATTAGGTATATTAGTTCATCAAAAATGTTTTTTAAACTAAAAAAATATTAAAATTATTATAAATGTCTATTATTTATTGCACTACAAAAGGATTTCTAAGGCTCACATTTTATAGTCAATAGATGCACTAAATATTTAGTTTAAAAATATTTATTAAATAGTAAATTTTTTACCAAAATAGATGGTAGAGACTTGGTATACATAGATATCATTGTCAATATTCTAAACTATTAGAAATGTTTATTATAACCTATTATAAATGTGTATTCTTTATTCCACTACAAAAGGATGTGTAAGGATCATATTTTGTGGTCAATGGAGGCACTCAATATTCAAATTTAGAATAATTATTAAATAGTAAATATTTTATTAAAATAGATAGCATAGAGTTGACATACATAGATTTTAGTGCACATATTCTAAACTGACATAAATTATACACATTCTCTATCTAGAAGATTTAGAATCTCATATTCCAAAATAAAGTCTATATAAAAAATGCATATTAACTGTCCCAAATACATAAGTAGTTGCTACCCATTAAAAGGATTGTAATACATATATATAATCATTTAACAACAAAATGGACTATAACTCTCCCACCAAATTAAGTTAAAAGTTTCATATCTCATCATGAACATAACATCTCCAAGTCATATTTGCCCAACAACTTGTCATGTCCACAATGAATGCATGCAAGCATTATATCAAATTTGTAAGGCTCAACAATGAAGTTGTCAAAATAATTTTAATGAAAAGAAACCAACAAGAACAAAGAAATACAATCAAATTTGTGACCATAATTCAAGAATTTTAAAATCTATCAAATCCATTAATTGATTCCTCTATCTTACATGCTTCAATCTTGACAATTCAATATCATCCAATCAAATGAAAGTGCATATATTAGAAAAAATTACTATAGTCCATGACATGGCTATAAATACATCCTTTTCTCTACTAGATTTTTTCTAAAGCACCATTTTTTCTACAAATTTTTGATTATACCATACTTTTTGCACTCTACTATCACCATACATAATCATCAAGCTTCTATATTGTTTCCAATCTATTAACTACCACTATAAGTTCATATTACCCTTGTCACAATATTATTAATTATAAGTTTAGATTATACTAACTTCATTCATTTCCTTTGGCTTACATTTCCTTCGTTTCATGTTCATACTTGCTTTTAAATGCTATGTATACTATATGTACATATTTTATTTATGTATATAGTTTAAATTCTATTTATATTGTAAGATCAAGTAATATGTAAATGCCATATATAATATACTTGTTATATATACTATATGTTTATATTATCTATTCATTTTTTCGTAAAAATAAAAGAACTCCTATACCAAACAACTCCTAGGATACCAGATATATACTATAAATCATATATATACTAAAATATCCACATGTAAAATAATATCAAAATATTCTTAGATCTAGAATACTCAAATGATTTTTAACAACCAAATATAAAAAATTCTGAAATCTAAAATATTCACAACATTTAGAAAAAGATATGTACTCAAATCCATTCAAAAACTAGACATGCACTACTATGACCCAAATAAATTATTTTTTATGAAATATAATTTGAAACTCTTTGAAAACTTATGCCAAACCATATAAAATATAATTTTAAATCACTTTCTAGTCTCCAAGATCACATGAAGGTGAGGTGAGAGCAAAAACTAAATAAACTATACAAATGTAGTCACAAAAATTGTTATATGGATTATAAATCATTGTACACATATAGAGAGACATCACAATATGTTGGAATTATTTTTTTATTAATCAAATGTGTAGAAAAATATTGAAACATATTAAATATTACAACAATACAAATGATTGGTAAGTTTGAAATTATCTTATGTATGTTGGAGCTCCTTCCTCCACAACCCTACAAATAAAAACCACTAAAAATATGGTAATATACAAAACAATCTCTAAACTACAAATACAACCTTTGTATGAGATTTCACTCAAGAAATCAAATGGTTTTCATCCTTTGATCTCCAAGAATCCATGGGTTTTCATCCTCAAATTCTATTGTTAGCACAAATGCTCAAGAAGTGAAGAAAACTGATAAATTTACAAAATATATCAATTGAAGAATCTAGCTAGCTTAAATAAAGTTTATGGGAACTAATCCAAATGTCTCATTGTATCTAAAAAATAAAATATTGCAATATTAATTTCTTTGCAAATATTCCCTCTCCAATTAATTCCACTAAAAACATGTCATAACTCCTCCTTGATTCTCAATATTTTTTAGCTAGTGAAGACACTCTTCTTACACCCACTTAAAATTATCATAAATAACTATGAGATGCTCCTCTAACATGTAAAATAATAATATTTTATTTTTTCAAGATGGTTTCCCAAAATAAGTTATTTATAACTCCCCCACTAATTACCAACCATAGCTATCTAATTAGGTGTTGTCATAGAATTTCTCCTAACTAAATATACTAAGTGATTTGGGAGTTGCATATACTCTATTTATAAATTCCCATTCTTGATTTGAGACATTCATCAATAAAATTTAATATTTATTTAGCTCATTTTTTAAATATGCAAAAATATAATTAGTAATGGAGGCCAAAAATTAGTAATTATTTTATTAGCATTTTCCTTTAGCCCAAAAGAATTATTGAAATGGGCTTTTGGTGCACAAATATAAACTAATTGAAAATGAGACATTAAAAGTGTAGCATTCCTAAAATTGCTTGCCCTCAAGCAATGCAAATTCAAATGTTTCAAGATTCTTGATTCCTTTGAAATGTCATTTTTTGTAGGTGGGTTACTCCAACAACCCAAACACTATGTGATGACTTTGTTTCTCTTCTTTTTCACCCTTGTATCAATGATGCTATTTGATACCCATATGAGTAGCACTCTAATAGCTATGAACATTAAATCATGCAAATTAGTCTATTATAAATACATAATGCCATGAATTGAAACATACTAAGGGATAGATGTTGAGTGGTATTGTAGAAATTTTCTCCCAATTACAACTAGAAAAACCATGTTTACTTTTAGTTTCAAACATATTTACTCAAGTATCCTTCAATCCACTTATTCACTATTTTTATTTTTTTAACTATTTGTGACTGATAACTTGTGCTAGGAGTGAGTTTTGAATCCATCAAATGAAATAAATCCTACCAAAAGAAACCAACAAATCTACTATCTTTATTGTACTAACAATATTTTTAGGCAACCCATGTAGCCTAAACACCTCTCTAAAAAATAGTTCTACCACATGATGTGCTTTGAATTCAAAATAAATGGGAAAGGACTATGCATACTCATCTAGCCTATCCAAAACAACATGAATCCAATCTTTACCACATATCATGGGAAGACTCATGATGAAGTTCATGAATACACTTTTTGAATCTTGATGGGGAATAAGCAATGGGTACAACAAGCTTATAGGAAAGACATTCTACTTCATTGTCTTGGTATGTGATGTACTCCCAAGTGTGTTTGAGATAATCCTCCTCAAAGTTTCTCCATGAGAACTCTCTCTTATATTTGTACAAATCTTGTAGCTTCTAGAGTGTCCTGCGATGGGTGTATCATGTAAAGCTTTCAAAATCCTTTGTTTCATCTTCGAATTAAGCACTAGAAAGACTCTATCCTTATATAAAATGAGACTATCTACTCGCACATATGTATGTCATCATTCACATTTCCATCTAAGATCTTTGTAGAAAATATATTCTTGGCATATTCTGACGTGATAAGAATCTTCTAAATGCCCTAAATGATAAAAATAGAATAAAGAGTAAGCATTCTAGAAAAGGCATCAACAACTAATTTTTTATGCCTCTCATATATTCCATGTCAAAATCCTAAGCTTGGAGTGTCCTTACCCATTTTTGTTGTAGATATTCAAATTCATGATCTCCCAAGAAGAGCTTTAGTCTATTATAATCTATCTCAACTATAGATCTACCGCAAAAATAGATATTTTCTTTTTTTTTTCAAAACATACATGATGACAAGCATCTTCTTGTCATAAATAAAGAAACCATTTTTGAATCTTTTAACATTATACTCTCAATTACTTTGGGATGCCTCTTTTTCATTTTAATCAATCCAACTCTCTTTCTTGAAACCTCACATTATATAGAAAATAGTTGTGAGAAATATAAAATAGTAAGAACTTGACATGAGTTTATTACCTTCTCAAGCTTTTAAAATGCTTCTTATTATATATCCTTTTGCATGCCTTGAGAAATATTAACATGGCATATGTATAAAATATTTGTGATGCCAATCTCATATGTAGATTCCTTTGTAAATAGATCATGTTCCACTATAGTTCTATAGATCCATTCTAGGTCTATCAAATGATACTCCCATATTTTGCTACACAAGAAAATATCATTAAAAGATCAAAACATTTTTTCTCAACTAACCACTATATACCTAATTTATCATGGATCAAAA
This sequence comes from Cunninghamia lanceolata, assembly GCA_027924645.1. Classification (NCBI taxonomy): domain Eukaryota; kingdom Viridiplantae; phylum Streptophyta; class Pinopsida; order Cupressales; family Cupressaceae; genus Cunninghamia; species Cunninghamia lanceolata. The sequence continues at coordinate 8,615,713 of BSBN01001332.1, forward strand.
ATGGTATTTTCATTGGTCAAGTCACATAGCATGACCAAGAACTCAATTTGTTTAGGATTACATTTAAAAAATATTTTTTACACATCTTCCTTATGGATGCATATATGATGGTACTACCTTGATCTCAAATCAATTTGTGAGGAATAGACTAATCCATGCAACTCATTAATGAGCTCATCAATCATATGAATGGGGTTGCTAAATGTCATTTGGTCCAATTCTCTATAGTCAATGCCTATCCTCATGTTTCCATCCTCTTCCTTATCAAGGACTATAGATAAAGAAAATGGGATAGAACTAATGTGTTCCATTTTAACAAATTCTTTAAGAGCTATTTCCTCTTTATATTTCCTTGATTGGTGTTAAGGAGTGCTCATGACATGCTTGGAGCATGGTTCCAACTCTATGACATGTTGGAATCATCTATATGGTAGAAATCTTAGAATCATACTATTGAACACCATAGTATGTTGATTCAAAAGAGTTTGAATATCAAAACAATGACTATGATGCTTACCAAAAAATGAAATAATGTGCATGCCCACCATCACCAAGAAACTTTCTTCCCAAAGAAACTTTCTTCCCAAGAAACCTATCACTTGCAAGAATTTACCTTATCTATGACTACTATTAGAGATCCATTAAAGAAACCTCCAACCACCACAACTTTTCCATCTAATTTAAACCTTAGATCCCTATTTTGATGATTTTGTATAAACTCCCCAATGAAACAACCATTGTACATGTATAACCATTTCAATTCTCATAACATAGATCATATCACATACCTTATGATTGCCCATGGTAACATTGAGGAGTTTTCTTATCCAGGTTCATAGAATGGTGAATCTATTAGCAACCATGAAATTAAACTCATAAAAAACTTCAACCTTTGTGTGCCTCACAATGTCTTCTATTTTTTATGTTCTTTAATTATAACATCAAGACCCCACACCATCATACATATGAGAAATCTTGGACTTGAGAAACAATCTCTATGGAATTTTATACAAGATGTACCCTTCATCTTTTCATGACTATTAGAGTTTGTAATTCATTGCATTTCCATTGAACACAACTAGTCTTAGCGATGTCAAAAACTTCCTCTATGTCTTTTAAGGTGATGTTATTTTCCCCTCAGGTAATGATTTTCTTCAAGAGATGGATGGACTCGGTAAACATACCAAAATAGAGCTAAAAAAGAAAAGTCAATTGAATCTTATTGAATAGTATCAAGAGACATTTAGAAACGATCAAGTAGATGCAATTGGTAGGTGTAAAAAGAACCAGATCACACCTTTTCCAGCATCCACCTAGCCACACGCCATTGTATATTCAATCTTTTTAAGTTGTACATATCATTGTCCATCAAACAAGCAAATTATAAGGAAGGTGGTTTGATAAGTTCTCAAATAAAATTGATAAAACAACTTTTAGTATTTCAACTATAAGCATTTCTACTACAACCATAAACATCTACACCTGATATGTGCTGGTAGCTAGAAACAAATATCAGATATAAAGATACTGGTGAAAGCAACTTTAACAACTTTTACAACAGGTTGGTTAAATGATTGTGTAATCGCAGGTTTTTAAGCCAGATCCCACGGCCTCTGCCAACGTTAGCTAATCAAAACGTGTGCATGATTGACCTTCCTGCCCGCACTGGCTATATAGAGGACACCTCCAGTCGATCATTGTCTGTGTAAGGTTGACCCTCTGGCCCGTGCTAGGCTATCTGGAGATGCCCAAAAATTTGTCATTATGATCAAGGCAGCAGAGGGTTTGTGTGCTTCCATTTATCTATAATAATATTCCAAAATCCCCGTATGTTTTCAATTAAAACCCTTAGAGCCCCTTTATGACTATATGTTTTTATTCCAGTGGGATCGCAACTGATATCAAATGCTGGAAATATTGAAGATCATTCCTCTAACGATGATATTGAGCCAATAACTAAGCTTGTCATACTCGTGACTCCTTGCTTTGATCGAGTATAACTATAGTTTTGCCATACTACACAAAATTCCTCACAGAAGTTATTTAACTATGCTTTGAAATTTAGTGTGCAGAAGCTTGCATAGAGGAGTGTTGATAGGAAGCCTGTACAGTGGGGACAGAACCAGTTAACTTGACGGAGAAGGGATCGACTGAGGAGATTTGACGCCAAACTATGAAATGATCGTTGAGGATCTATCCCGAATGCACACTCATATTATGTTCCATCCTCTCTATCATCCCAGCAAATCTCTCTGTAATCCTTCTTCTCTTCTTCAGTCAGATTTCGAGATTTTTCAAATGATCTTTCTCGGGGTATTCGAAAATAGTCCTCACGTTCCTTTATAAATCTTTGCAAATCTTTCCAAATCGTCCCAAAATAATAAAGGTATATCCTCTGCATAAGTTTCTATGCTCGGAATCTGTGAATGAAAGACGATATTGTGTGCCTAAATTTGCGTTATTTGACTGATGCAATGAGCTGGAGGAGGAGAAGAAGATCCAATAATAACTTAAATGTCCTATGGAATGCTATGGTTGTAGGATACACACAAAATGGGTCTATAGAAAAGGTTTTAGAAACTCTCAGGCAAAGGTGATTGGCAGATTTAAAAACAAACATAATTGGAACGGTATTGACATCCATCATAGCATATGGAATAGGGAAATTTGTCAATGTATTTAATTACCCTGATAGACATGCATGCAGAGGTAGATAGTTGACAAAATGGAAGAACAGAAAATTGCAAAAGAAAACAGAGATAAAAATTAATGGAACCTGGATACACCGTTTAACTAGGCGAAGATTTGAAGCTGAAGTCAATTGCTGCAGCTCCAACCTCCTCCAAGAGCCTCTTCCCAAAGTCAATCCCCAATCAAACCTCCAAATTTTTATTTTTAGAGAGAGATCTTCCCCTTCTCTCCAGAACCCTCTCCACCTTTTTAGGAGGCTCAACACATGATCCAATGCCAACTAACTGACAACCATTTCTACTTTTAATTTTTTTTTGCTATAATTTTTAATTTACAACCTTTAATATAATTTTATTTTAGTATTCATTATATATTTATTATATGACAATTCATAATTATCAATAAATAGTTTTTTATCAAATTTATTTACATTTATTAATACCTTTATAATTCTTAATTTTATAATATTTTATTTATTTCATAATAATAATAATTATTATTATTTATTGACCCTATATTACAATATAATATATTTTCCATATAACTACAATTCTCATTAGGTAGTTATATTTATTTATCAAGAATGTCTTTCTTATCCAAATAATTTTATTTTAATATAACGATTAACCAAAGCATTGAATAGATAATTCCAACTAAATAATCCAAATACCAACAATACCTAACCATTATGCACAGTCGGAAAACAATACCACACAACAATGGAGACAGACAGTCCTGCCCAAACTGACGACAATGACTGGATGCAAAACTGAAGACTCATTCTCTTCAAGGATGATGACAACTAGGGAACCTTATGTTAACTTTGGATCAACATTTTCCATTGGTTTAAGGCATGCTCAGACTTGTTAGTTCAGTTGGAGTTGATGCCAGATACCTACAACCTACAGCCAATAATATGGTCAAACATGTATATATATAATCACATAATCATGCACACCATGAAAGGAAATCATAGTGTAGCAGGGTACTCGTGCATGAGTAATACAACATTGTTCCTTTTGATAGAAACATATCAAACAAATAACTACATTACACATCAAAATTAGTTATTGAATAATCAACATAGAACAATTAGTCATATAACAAGCAATCACCTGTAATAACATCACAACCATGATCAGATAACTCAGCTCTGAATCAAATTAATCCACACCATCTAGTATATCCATAGCTAGTCATAACATAAACATAAACACCAGTAATTAAAACATCATCAAACAACATCATAACTGAGTCTACAACAAATAGAATGCCATAATGTCTAGTCCTAATAGGACAACTATCAGTCTGACAGAAGGAAAAATGAGGGGCACTACATCATCCCCCCTAGAATCAGGCTTACTCCCAGAAGCCTTCAAACAACTATGGATACAACTCTCGCATCCAAGATGCATCCTCCCAATGAGTCTGTTGGTCCATGATATACATCCTGAGCATATCCTTGAGGACCTGATTAACCCTCTTGGTCTGCCCATCAGTTTCTAGATGTTATGCTGAACTAAACTTCAACTGAGTCCCCAATGCATGTTGTAAGGACGTCTAGAGAGCTAAAGTAAATAGTGAATCCCTAACAGAAATAATCTTTCCAAGAATTCCATGCAATCTGACTATATCCTCCAAGAGAATTTTGGACATAGAAGAAGCATTATATGATGACTGAATAGGAGAGAAGTGTGCTACCTTAGTCAACCTATCCACAGTGACCATAATGACATCATGATGATGAGAGGACATAGGAAAACCGACTATAAAATCCACTAAAATTATGTCCCATTTCAATTCTAGAACAAGATGTGGCTGAAGAAGACATGTGGGATGTTGATGTTCTGCCTTAACCCTCTAACATTCTAGACACCTCGAGACAAAATCAGCAATATCCATCTTCATTCCAACCTAAAACTACAATTGACAAAGGTTTGCGTGCATCTTTTTGACACTCAAATGAGTTGAATAGGGTGCTCGATTTGCCTCAACATAATTAGGGTATGAAGACCTTCTAAAAGTGGAACATAGATGCGACCCAAGTGCCTCAAGAGACCATCTAACTCAAGGGAGTAACTAGCAAATCTACCCTCCAAGGGCCTGCCTAACTCAACCTCTATCTTCACTTCCTAATACCAGCTATCGATAGGAAGTGCTGCAAGAATTTGACCTCTCAAATCTACTCCAAGAGTGACTGCTAAAAGCTCATGTCTTCGCCAACTAAGAGCATCTGCCACAACATTCTCCTTACCTTGAATATACTTCACCTCAAAATTGTACTCACTGAGGAATTCCATCCACCACCTCTGCCTAGCATTCAAGTTTGGCTACATGAATATGTACTATAAACTATGGTGATCACTATGCAGCTCAAACCGGTGCCCTGGCAAAAAATGTCTCCATCTCACTAATGCATGCACGATGGCGGCTAACTCCAAATCATGTGTGGGATAGTTCAACTTGTGATCTTCAAGTTTGTGAGACTCAGGCTATCTTGCGACCATCCTGTATTAAAATTGCTCCTAGACCCTCTAAAGATGCATCAATACACACCACAAAATCTTCGGTAGGATTAGGAACTTCCAAAATGGGTGCACTAGTCAACCACTCCTTGAGAGTCTGAAAGGCTGCTTGACACTACTCCGACCAAACAAACTTCTTTCCTTTCCTCTAAAGGGAAGTTATAGGGTGAGCTATTTTCAAAAAACCCTAGAAAGAATGTCGATAATAGCCTGCTAGACCCATAAAACTATGAACCTCTAAAACATTAGTGGGTGCAAGCCAATCCATGATGGCTTGGATCTTCGAAGGATCAACGGAAAGTGATATCTATTGTTCATAGTCACCTTATTCAACTATTGATAGTTAATACACAATCGAAGGGATCTATCTTTTTTCTTCACAAAAATAATAGGTGTTCCCCAAGGAGCGACACTAGGAAGAATGAACCCCTTTTCTAACAACTCCTCTAGCTACAATCGAAGCTCCTTAAGCTCTTGAGTGGTCATCCAATACAGAGCTTGCGAGATAGGTTCTGCTCCAAGAACAAGGTCTATCTTGAAGTCAATATCATTCTTAGGTGGCATTCTTGGAATCTCACTAGGAAAAACATCTGCATATTCCTTAAGGATAGGATGATCGTTGAGGGACACCTCTTGACTCTCCCCTAACTCCTAATCGTCAACCATCATAGCAAACAAGTGGCAACCTTGATGCATACATCTCCTCGACTGGATGGAAGAAATCATATGCAAGGAGATGGGTCTTTGAATACCAACCACTTCTACCTCGCTGCCAAAATCATCTAAACATTGCATTGACTTGTGTCAACAATCTATCACTGCTTGATGAGAATCCAACCAATCCATACCCAACACTATATCATAAGATCCTAGGGGTATGATTCGAAGATCCACCATGGTAAATAGAGGACCAATCCTCAAACCACAACCATACACGAGGGATTCTGCTAATCTAGTTCTAGAGGCTAACTCAACCTCTAGGCATCTTCCTAGACAATCACCACCCAAGGACAACCTCAAGTTGTTAGGCGAGGATTACAAAAGGACATAATCTTCAGAGTTTAAGAAACTAGGACAAACTAATGGGCTCATATAAAACCAAAGTACCCAGTGTTAGAACTGGGCTCTGATACCATATGTAACGCCCCACCATGGAACTCTAAAGAACAACATAATTATACTATGTAAAAAGGACAATTTTTACCTTAAATGGAAGACATAAGAAAGTAACATTTAATATATTTATACACATCATTAAACTAACATTTAGTCCTCTAAGGTTCCATGGTTACATTACTGACTAAAATAATAAGATCTCACATACATCATGAATTAACTAACATCAATAGTTCATTCCAAATATATTACATTAAATGGATAAACATATACATTTTAAAATCATAACATCAGATAATTAATCATCAGGAACATATAAATAGAACTACAAGTACATATGCAATTTTCCTTACATGAGGATACAATAATACATTGTTTACACTATGACCTTTCTGATTACATTGGAATACATTCATTATGATTTGACTAAAACACAGGCTAGTATATGAGCATAAATAACTGTATTCTCCAACTAGTACAAGATCTGATATCTGATACACAAGATACATCATCCTTGCACACGAACAATAACAAGGGAAAACCAATGGAGATAAAGCACATCCACTTGACCATGTGGAACCCTAAGGTCCACCCCCTGTGCTAGGAGATAACATAAGGTCCCACCACAACAGATTGTTAGGCAAACAATAGACTATAAAGAACAAGGACTACACAAGAAACCAACAAGTCAGGTCAATATCACAAGCAACTCTATCATCCCTTCCAGAGGCATCACATAACGAATGGGGATAGCACAACTAGGCAATGCTAGGTTGCAGTAAGGAGAGTGTCATCGTATGGTCCTGACATGGGTTATCCTGATAGTCTCTCACTAGATGTTGGCCCCCATCTATGGTTATCCTGATAGTCTCTCACTAGACACCAGCCCCATAGGGTGACACATACAGAACCAACATTCCTTTTGTGAGGACAAGGAAGTTGATTTTGGCAACCAGGCCTTGTTACCCTATCCTTAGTCTAAACAAGCACTACATGCATGGGTGAGGTAACCAATTATCTTGTTTAATGTGAAATCTATACTTTCTCCCTAATTCATTTTAGGTTAACACTTGTTTACCAACTTTCAATGGGTTACCTTGGCAGCCACTTTGGGCATCGGTCCCACTTTGAAACCCACTCTACTATCTGCATCTAAAAAACCCTATCCATCAAGCATAATAATTATCATCATAACAACAAGTATACATGAACAATGCAAGGCATTAACCTTCTTGCATATCAACTTTATCACAAGGACAACTCACAAAACATTGCCCACAGCTTCCAAATGAAGCAATCCATAATCAACTTACTCCTCGTTACAATAACTAATGTCTCCCCATTTACAAAATCCAATACAATATTTATTACATGCTCAATACTATAATGAGCCACATCATCCATGAAGGACTTCATTCCACATCATAATAAATTTTTAACATAACATATACATGAAAACAAAACATAAAAGCCTATGCCTCTAGAAACCTAACCTTGACAACTTGACTCTATTATGACCACTGATACAACTAACATAAGTTTCACTCACAATTAACCAATTATCTAAATCAAAATCCCAATACAATGTTTATAACCCTAATTCCAATCCCATTAGCCAAATACCAACTTAACAAAATCATTATATAGAAATCATAATTAAGTAAATATCAATTTAAATTAAACTATCAACATTGAATATTTAATCACATTGAATTTCATTTAATCATATTTAAAAAATGCATCAGATGCAATGCAATCTATATCAACTAAATTTCTTTATTTTATTCCTTTTCAAAATATAGATAAATCAAATGATCTAATCAAATACCCTCTCAATTTATATTTTATTTTTAATTGATAATTGAATATAAGATATATATTTTATAACTCATTACCCTAATAAATTAACTTACTTGATGATTTTACTAATAACATTATTAAAGATTTCTAATTGATTTGGGCATTTAACTAATCAACTACTATGATTGAAATAATAATAATAATAATAATAATAATAATAATAATATATACCATGGATCATTGGATAGTAAATACTTTTCATCCAAAGAAAAGTAAATAACTTATTGTTTTTTACATTAGGACTTAAATTTGACAGTCAAACTTGACTGTCAAGCAATTTTTTTTAATGACAGTTATCTATTCAATAGTGCCTTTAAAATACTATGACCTACTTTAGTATAAGTAAATTATATAAAAACCAAATATACATATCATCATAATCCTAAATTTTGACAGTTTGTTCTTGAAATCTCTCCTTTCATATGATACAGTCCTTTTAAAATTTCAGTTGTATTTTATAGATAAGACATCTAAATATAGCTATAACACTATTAAACCCAGATTTACATAACTACGTAAATTTTCTGTCAAATGCAATAACTTCCTGTAGTCGTGTTTAGGGAACATATGGAGAATCTGCTAAATCGCAAGGGTCATGGACTAAATCAGACCCGTAGTTAGATTGATTCAATGGCTTTGACATGTTCCCACATGTTTATAATACTCTTGATAACTACTGACCAATTACATTATGCATATTCTTCTCTTTACAAAGCTAATCACTTCAAGACTAAAAAGACTGTGGATGATAATTAAAGTGGAAATATCCAAAGCCTTTTATAGATACTGTTAGAATCTCCTAGAATAATTCCATTAACATTGTCCCTGAGTCTCTTATCTACTAATTCACAGTTGATCCTTTTATCACAAGGAATTAAATTAGACCTATTTATGTGAAATTGGATTTGTTTTGGTTTAGTGTTTAAATCCTCCTTTCACCCTTTACATTCAAGGACCCTTGGATCGAGTGGCAGAACACTATCAGGTCCTTGGTCACTTACAAATGTAGGAAAACTTGGATTAGGGTATTTGATTATTAAATTTCCTTCTCTTATGCTCATCTATCCATCAAAACCCTAATTATGCAAATATGGCAATAAACAGATGAATAATGGAAAATGCCTCTATAGAAAGCTATAAAATTACAAGTGACTATGCAATTATTTTCAGGGTTTTGAGGTAGAAATGTCAGAGACAAAAGAGAGGGTACCCAAGTCCAGTGCCCTACTTATTGTCGGGATCTACAGACAAGATCTGCAACCTGTTCTTGCTGCACTGAAGGTTTTTCTGTTACAAAACTTCAAGGACTAATGAGTGGGTACCCAAGTTTAGGGTGCCCTTTTCCTCCTATTCTACAATTCTGACACTCCAACATACCCTCCTGCAACTTCACTTTGGGAGGGGGTTGTGGTGTTTAGGAGCTTGCCTTAGTCAAGCCCTAGAAGAACGCTTATAGAGAGTACGTGCCTAGGGAGGTAGAGGCAAAACCAATTGAAATAATGATCACAAACATATAAAATATCACCTTGTAGTGAAGATCTCATGGGAGGAAGATGCTCTTCATTCCATGAGGAAATGGACGCTCAAATTTGCAAACACAAACACATAGACAACACAAATAAGCTCTTGTAACACAATGAAAGCCTTGAATCACCTTGAGAATGCATAAAGTTCACAATGATCATTTAGTTTATGAATGAATGCCTAAATATGATTTTATATGCAACTACAAACACTCCCGCCAAAATTTTTGTAATTCAAACTTACCGTGTCAGCATAGGACCCAAATAACAGTCACAAGCTGACACCCAAAAATTGGGACTGCCCTAAAATAGGCCAGGACTAGGGAGTGAGCGGCCAAGTCCTCCTACCTATTTTGGGTAGGGGTTATCCCTAGTAGTCCCCCTAGGTCCTATTTGTCAAGACACGTAGGGGTTTTCTCATTGGGATGTTGAAATGTGATGTAAAATGTCCTAAATGCACATGAAAGGCCCGGGAGCTAAACCTTAAGAGGGAAAAGCCCCCAAGGGGACATTTTCTGACATTACATTTAGCCCCTACTTTAATGTATGTATAAACGCAAGGCCAATACATGCATTAAAGTATGGTCACAAATATAGTAAACACGCCAAGCATGGAGAAGACACGCCAATCACAAAGAAGATAGTAACAGGCATGCAAAACATGGAGAAGATAGTTATAGTCATGCAGAACACAGAGAAGACAACAAATGCATAGAAGACACATTAATGCATAGAAGATAGGCATGATTTCTTTTCTTTTCTTTTTTCTCATATATATAAAATGCAGATGCAAGTATTGGAAAGTAAACAAACCTCCCATAATGCAAGAAGCACTCATCATGTTGGTCTTTAAACTGCATATATGGGGAAACACACATGCAAGACATGCAAAACCTCCCAAAATGTAGGAAGCACTCATCGATCTAGTCTTTAGACTACATATTGGGCAATAGACATGCCAAACAAAGCAAGCATGCCAAACACACACATTTGAAGATATGGAGAAAACACGGCAAACAAGAGACAGAGTGTTCCTATTTCTAGGTTCAACACCATCTCAAGCACATTACAGGCACACACCGATGATTGGGCTTCACCACAACAATCACCGAAAACACTCTTAAGGGTCGAGTTAGTCATAGAACTGCTCCCTGCCTCCGCAGAGGACTTTTGAAAATGACAGGATGATACAATATACTCTGAGAAATACATCATCCCCGCCTCCATAGAGGGCTTAAAATAAAAATGGATATACGTGATATCCCACGTCCGTAGAGGGCTTACATGATTGATTGATTGATTGCAAACAAATTTGGGATGCAGGAAGCACTCATTGACCTGGTCTATAAACTGCATCTGAGGATAAGCACATAACTAACATCTACAATAGATAGCTTACCTTATATATGCCCCCACCTTAAGGTGATTGATATCAGGTATTGATATCAAGCACGTTAAGGTAGGAAGAAAACACACAAGGGAAAATAGACTCTCACAAAGCTCATGCCCCCCAAAGGTGACATGTATTTTATGATCACCAAATGTTCCCACAAACACATCCCTGCAATAAACATGTTAGTGTCTACAACATCATGATAAACAACAACATCAATGCATATGATTAACCACACAAAGAGACAAGGTTATACCATGAATTTAGAGTTCAAGGATAACCGTGGCGCTATATCATGAAGCTCTCTGAATTGAGTACCACCAAGGCTAAATTCAAAGACAAACAAAGGTGCATAGAGCAACAGTATTGTTAAGGTTTATAAATGAGATAGAAACATCACCATAGTCACTATTTGAAAATCATGATTGCTTCCACTAGCCAAGTGTCAGATAATTTATTACAACCCCATCATCATATTAGGAACTAAGTCCATTTTTTGATTCCTCTTGAAAGGGACACTAGGTCTGCATCAGTATAAATGTATTTCATCATCTACCCGCTAGATAAAAATATTAGAGGAAGGGAAACAATAAATAAGAGAGGAGAAACAAATGTCTTAGGGACAGTCACATAGGAGGGTTCCCCCAAGTCATGAACCGTAACGCTATGTTCGTAAGACACAACACACAATGATGAAATCAGAGAGAGACAATTTAGAAGAATGATGATACAAATAGAAAAATGTCATAATAGAGGCAGTCTCCTGGTATCCCAGGACCTTACAAGACAATCAGGGGTCATCTCAGGAGGCCTAAACAACACATAACACATCACAGGGGAAGCACATCATGAGAGAGATAAAGGGTTAGAGATACTTACCTATAGGGACTTCATATTAGATTTTGGAACTTGCAAACCTCTTGGTGAGGTACTCAATCACGTTTAATGCAAAATTTGAGTGGTTCTTATGAAAGTCTTATTTATTATCATATGATGTTTGTTTCTCAAATTCTTGTTTAAATGAGACTTTTTGTTGCTTATGAGGAGCGGAACCACTATTTTCTCTTACTGCTGATAGTTGTCTAACTCTTTTCCAAATTTTATCGAGTTTTCATTATTGAATCTTTCTAGCACGATAATGGTAATCATCCTGTACCATCTTACTTGTCTGTATTAGTTGTTGTTCTTGCTTTTCTGATGCATTTGTATTATCTCCCGATCCATATAAGGATGATGGAGGAGGAACCTCAACATAAATTTCATTTCTTCGTGAACAAGGTGGATTGTCCACTTGTTTCTTATCCACTTCAATCATTCCTATGATGTTATCATTATCTAAGTAATCATCCTCGTCTACTTCCACTAAACCCTGTTCCAACATAGTGGTTTCAATATGCTTAGGGAAAGGATTAGTGAAGATTTGTAAGTTCTGATTCGGTGAACCAACTGACTTGTTTCCATTATCATTCACACCTAATACCTAGATGACATTTGAATCAATAAGGTCATGTATCTCATGTTTAAGATGCATACATCATTTAGTGTCATGTCCTTGCATCTGATGATAATGACAAAAGGCATTAGCATCGATGTAAGGTCCTTGTTTACTAGGATCAATAGGCTTGATCGGGGGAAGCTTCAAAATGTTATTACTCACAGCTTGGTTCATGATGGAATGATAAGACTTAGATATCAGAGTAAATTTTATTGGTTGATATGATGCTTTCTTCAGATTTGTGATAGCTAAGACATTTGAAAAGTTGTTCATATTCGGTCCATTAACCTTGATGAAGCTCCTATTATTACTATTACTCTTAAATTTGTTTTGTGATGATCCATCTGTGGATTGACCAACTTGAGCAGATGAGGTTTGTTTTTCATACTAACTAGATGAAAGTTGATAATCATGAAGCGCAGTGCATAAATGTTGAAAAGAGTTATACTTCATCAAGAGGATCTTATCACAAATATTAGGTTGTAGATGTGTAATAAATATCTTCTAAACATCATCATCTTTCATCTGATACTGAATCTGTGCATAAAGTCCTTAATACTGACTAATGAATTCAGTCAACTTCTCTTTCAGACCTTGTTTACATTGAACCAAGTCAATAAGAGTGACTTGGGGTCTAATATTTGCTTGAAAATGTTGTAAAAATTGATCAATCAACCATGAAAAGGAGTGTATTGAATTCGGAGGCAAAGAGCAAAACCATTCTAAAGTAGTATCTTTGAGAGATTGTAGGAAAAGTTTTGCCAACAAATCCTCTTCAAAATAGAAATCGCTACATATAGTTGTAAACGCTGCCACATGAATATTAGGGTCACCTTTTCCACCATATTTTTGAAAGCAGGGAGTCTCAAACCTCTTAGGCATAGGAGTTCTCAAGATTACATAGGAAAGGGGATTACGAGCATGATATGTTGGTAAACTAGGTTGTGAAGAATTTGTCAAGTTTGTTACCTTTTGTTGTAAAGCAGTCATGCCCTGTAAAAGTTGGTTTAGGATGGCATCATTGGGAGATACAGTTTGTTGTGAGAAATTGGAACCAAAGTGAGGAGGTGAATGAGCTTGAGATATGATAGGTGGAGGCTGAGAATATGTCAATGGTGGTTGGACATAATGGTAGGTGGAAGATGGTTACGAGTAGGTCATATGTGGCTAGAAATGAGTGGAAATGATAGGTGGTTGAGAATAATTATGCATAGAGGAGGTCCCCTTAGAAACCAAATTCTGATAATCAAATCCCATAGCTTTGTAATTAGTGCCATTAGATACTCCAATACCAGTGGTAGCATTACAACAAGCATTTGCATCAGTTGTTAAGATGGTTGATGTAAAGGTGGATATTCTTGTAGTCAGTATAGGTGCCGAAACTTGAGTATGAGATGGTGACAAAGTGTTATTTATCACTTGTGCACATTCAGTCACTGGCATAATGTTGGTTTGTACAATATATGCTAGACCATGAATTGCATTTACACCATCTTGTCCCTCTTTTATCAATTCTCTTATATTCTAAATTGTAGGAACAACTTCTTCAGCTATTCTCTCATTTTTCATAAATGATTGAAATTGGGCTAGCTCTTTATCCAAATTTTCTATTTACTCATCAAATACATATCATGTTGCCTCAATAGTGTCATCAACATCATGAAAAGTTTGCTCTTCCATTGTACTTGTAATGGGTGTAATATCTTGTAATATTTCAGTCTCTCCTTTTGTAAAGAAGGTGTTCAATGTGCTAACTTTTTCAAGAGCACTAGATCCCATGTGTCTTATGCTTCTTCTTAAAGGAATATTTGTCTTAGGGCATCGAGCTATTAGACTCATGCAGCAATATGCTCAAAGTTTAGGTGCAAACTATTGTTGTCAATCAAGTATGCACCCTTGCTAAGTTCATAGAAACTTAGCTACCTATTGAAATATGGAATCATTCTCAGATGTGGGTCTCCTATTATGAGAATGAATCTCCACAGTGAGCTAGTTCTCTTATCATTCCTAAACTAATGACTTATTGTGGAAAAGGAGTAGAGGGTAACTGACATGCAAAACTAACTCTTTAATTTAATCTAGATGAATCTATTCACTCACATACAACCCTTCAAACTTTAAACTTTCACAATCCCACCTATGAGATTTTATCCCTAAATAATTTGTAATAAGGTTTAATTAAAACACAAATTACAACCAGGAGCAAACGTGTAATTTAGCAGCATCGAGACATGATAAAGGACAAGAAATTGTCACAATAAGACATCAAATCAAGACTGCAAAAAACACATAAGTAGATGGAATAGGAAAATTTTCTATTCTAAACTGAAAGGATTATAATGCATAAAATGAAATATGAGCCAACTGTCTGCATACAACTCTCGTGTGAACAAGAGAGAAGAAACTAGTATCAACTGACTGAGAAAAACTAAGATTTTCCTCCTATAAATGCCTCAAAAAGATCCCCTCAGAAGAAAGATAAAAATATTTTTAAAAATAGACCCTAAGTCCATTTTGTAGCTACTCATAAAAGCCAAAAATAAAGCTCTAGATCTACCACCAATCTAGAAAGTAAAGCTACAAAACTACCCTCTCATATGGTCCCACCATATAACTGCTTTTCTCTGCTCATAAAAGCTCCAAAATTTGTCCTATATGACTCTAAATAAAACAAATTGAAATGGAATATTTGATTTATTTTATTAGTCTATAAATTGGCTAAAATAGTTAAGTTTTAAAAGTAATTTCTCAATGATTGCTTTAAAACTAACTTTACAATGCCATAGCAATTTTATTCTAAATCTCCATTTGATATGATTTTTTACAAAAATAAACAATATCTGGCTCATAATCTTGCCAAAATATTTTACAAGATATCACTATTGATTTTCTATAAAAATCATAAAAAAAATGATGAAAATATTACATACATTTTGCAAAAAATATGAAAGCCTTAAAGGCTTGTCACCTTGGCTCTAACTCTACAAATGCATGTCCATGTGTTGATATTCTACCACCTCATCTTTGTCTTCATGCCTTGGACAATGCCACTTCACTGCCTTTGACTTTATAAAGATCAAACAAAAGAGGGAGTGTCAGCATCTCCACATCATAATTGCGAGGCATTATCAAATGCAAGGTTTTGACCATGATCCCATTTGGATAAAATGATCATGTTGTCTTGCATGGTTAAAAATACGATAAATGACAATATTTGGTCAAACGAAATGAAGTCTCAAACCCTAAAAATTAGGCATTTTCATTTGTTGTCTGCTATGAGCTTGCTCTACTACTCTCATGTCACTGACTTGGGGGTTTGTGGCTCTGCATTTTCTTCCTCCATTCGATGGATTTTGTGGTCAAAAATCTCACCATTCTGAGCAAAATGATGGCAGAAGTATTGCAAGTAATGTATATGCCCCTTTCGACTATTGTTCTTTATCATTTTCTATCTTCTTTGGTTGGCTGTTTCAAAAGTTGTGGCTCTTTCCATACACTGCAATCTTTGACATTTTCACTTCTTCTTTTTGTTTGAACTCTATGATCGTGGAAAAAATGAGAAAACCTTCAACTTCGGTTGCGGCCATACTATCTCTTTACTCTACAACTTTGTGGGTAAGCTCTCATTTCATTACTCTCATTGTATTTTCTTTTGCTTCACTATATGTGTAAACAATAATCAGGGTTTCACTATTCATCAGTTGGGTATCTCAAAATACCTTCATATTTAGTATGGCAGTGGCATAGAGTGCATTCTGTGACTTGTTCTTTGTCATTTGATATGAAAAATTTGATGTTCCCTTGACTACAAAATGAGGGTTTCATTTTCTTTGCATATAAGTGATTTATCTGGAATGGCCACTTTGTAGACACTCCATACTATTTTGTTTGACTATATCTACAAAAAGAAAAAAAGGGGTCGAAAGATTTAACAAGGGTTTCTTGTTTTGTATGCAAATATTATCTTTCTGTGGCACAACCTTGGCATACACACCTTAGTTTATCATTCTTCTTTTTCTTTTGCAAAATATGTTAGGGTTTGAAAACTTGACATGTGTATCCTGAAAAATGAACATGAATGGCATTTCCATTATGGCCTTAGCTCAAATATATCTCTGCAAACTCCTTTTCATTGTATGAACCAAGATTTGGGAACTGAAGCAAAGGTTTATATTTTGAGCACAAAATACTCCTATGGCATACACTACACATGATATTCTTCTCTCCTTCCTTATGCTATCACAAGTTGATCACATTCATTATCATTGATTAAAAAAGTAAGGATTTCATATGCTATCCTTTTCTATATCTCCATTTGCCAATCTAGTGGACTATAGCAAATACATACCTCAAACATGACTGATGACTTCACTATGTCATGACATTTTGGCACTGTATCTGATGAAGAAGCCACTTTATTTACCTATTCTATATACATTGTGGCAACATGATGACTTTTTGTTGTTCCTCCTTACTTTATCATATCAAATGCATTATATATGATCTTTTGTAGGACATCAATCAGTTCCCCTGTATCCTATGTCACCAGTTTGACAGATCATTTCTTATGATGAAGATGTTGTTTGAACTCATTCATGTACTAGATATAGCTATGCACTTATACACTACACTTGATACATAATGACATTTTGTAGCATGAAATATGATGACCACACCAGTATAACTATTCCTCTACCACATGATAATGATGTTCTTTTGCAACACCTGTAACAAAGTGTCCTTTTAATCCTTTTGAAATTTGTCAAAGACAAAATGGGCCATCTGATCTCACTGTCTTGTACTCATTTACTATAGATCTGCAATACTAACATGTTTCTTATATGACACATAGCATGTAATACATGTTGTCATGGTGCTCAAGCTTTGTCAGTAGAAAAATGTGATGCATAATTGGATATATTTCCTCATCTGAAAGGTAACTTATGTAACTTAATTCTAAATCTGATTTTTCCATTTCATAAAAATGTGAAGCTTAATGCTTTGATACTCACTTATTCTTGCAAACTTGCTTACTGATTTATAATGGATACTCCCCATTGGATTATTGATCATAGATGAGTAAGCAAGTTTGAAAATGCATGCTGAGCTTGACCCTTGTGGGAGCCCATTTTACACCACATGCTAAATGTCTTTAATCAGCTACATGACACATCCTATGCCTGCACATGAAATAAACAGATTAGAATAAAACAATGATGTTCCATGGTTGCTTCCTTCTTTCTCAGTTCCTTCTTTATGTGGATGATATCATTGATCAATGCTCTATAAACAAAGTGTTATGTCTCTTTTGATAGGATGGGGGATTTCATATCTGGAGCTCTAACGGGGCTTTCCAACATTTTTCAAGCACATGCCAAGGTCAGGAGCAGGACTGGAGGCTACTATGAAGATCGACGAAACATCCAAGGCAAAGGCTATGAACTCTCCTATCTCATTCATTAGATGGATAGTATTTTATTTGTATCTACATATGTTCATCTATAACCCACAACTTGTGGGGACATCTAATATGTCATTATTTCCTTCAATGCAATGCTTATTTCTTTATGTATTCCAATTTGTAAATGAATAATCATTGTGGTGAATAAAATACTTATCTCACTTGATTGCTCTACAATGTAATGAATGATCTAAAATCTTTCTTCCTTTCTCAAACAACTGAATTGCATTTATCATTGAAACATAATAACTGTGCAAATAACTCATAATAGAAGTAAATTAAAACTTACTCAAAAATAAAAATGTTATAACTACTCAACCAATTTTTGAGCTGTGGTAAAAAAGTGGTAACATTTCTAGCAACTTCTATATGCTTGCCTGCTAAGCATTTGACCAGTTCCCTTGAACATCCATTAGGCATTGAGTCATATTATGTCCTTCACTAACTCAGAAAACACTGCAATTCTGCTCTCCAATAGTTCAAACAACAACAGAAAATTGAAAACAAAATCTACTGAAAGGAAACTAACAAGCCCTGATGGCCAAAATAAAATGCTGAAAATGTACATGAGTACTTATTCAGTACAACCTAAACTAACCTACTCTAACTAGCTAAGAAAGCGGATCAAACAAAACCATTTACTAGGTCAATAAAATAATTGCCCTTCCTCCACGATCTGCAATACTTCATTAGCTTGTGACTTGACCAAAAGAGATGGAATAAGAACCAACAGGCAGCAGACAGCTACAACACCTCTCTGAACGGGAACATGAAAGTACTCACCTATTTGGTGAACTGATCAAACAAACAAGGAAGTTGATAATACTCAACTTGGTACCTTTCTTGCTGATGTAGATCAATATCATTATGAGGTTGTGCCCTCTTGTTAGCTGCCAACCCAACCAGATATCTAATAGGACACCCCCTAGAAAGTGTTGGATCAGATAGAAAACATTTTACATGGTTAGGGGCAGCAATATCATCTTCATTCTACATGATGGCCTGCCATGTAAGCTATTCCTCCATAGTCAATGGGCCATCCTCCTCTGTTGGGGTTGCTAACAACTCATCGAAGCTATTAACTCTTAATAGACTCTTAGAAAGAGTCAGACTAGGTCTTTCCAACATACCATCAATTGGTGCAACAATAGCTTCAAGTTTCTCTATGCGACAGTAAGGCAGCTCTTTTAACCAGTCTAGATTAGGTTGTTGACTGGGCTACTCCATAACTAGTGACACATTCGAGAATGCAATCACCTCTTCCTCTTGCCATTACTATCCTAGATAACTCTCTTCCAAAGAGGCTAACATATCATCTAAAACATCTAAGTGTGAACAGAAAAGCTCAATCTCAACTTGCAAAAGATTCTCCTTAAGCTCTTGATCCTTTGAATCTAGACTGTCTTCACAAATCTACCCTTGGATCAACAAGTTATCTAAATGGTCTTAATCACTGTGGTGTTTAGAACTTGGTATAGCTATGTTGGTTTCACTTCCATACTCAAGTTTAGAGGGTTCATCAAACAGATTCACTAAAAATTGAAGTTCAACACCAACTTCTTGCACATCATCTAAGTTTACAACAGTGACCCCAAAACTATTTGAAAGTAAACTTTCTTCACAATTTTCCTAATTTTCTGATGAAAAGTGGGCATCAATTACATCATAACAACTTTCATTAAGCCTATTGGGCTCCAAAATAGGTCCCTCCTTATTTCCCTCTTCTTGATCTAAGATGCTATTATTATATTGATTATCTTTTCTCAACAACTCCTTAGAATGTTGAGGACCCTCTTGCTGTTTTGAAATTGCTACCTCTGGTATGAGCATGTTCTCCACCTCTGGTTCAACAAAATCAAGAAACTGATCAAACAAGGTCACAGACTCTTCCTCATGATCTCGTGTCTTCCCAGATGAGATTTGGGCTTTCAATATTTGCACTTGAAGGCCTTCACCTTGTGACTTCTGCACCTTGCTTTCATGCATCTTATGAACATCATCAAATTTTTTTTCAAATGACTCAAATTTCAAAGGGCTCAGTATCAAATTTGAATCAACTTGCCCTATACAAATAGCATCAACCTTTTTGTGTGAAACAACCTCTTGTACTACACGGCTTTCTAAAAAAAAAATCATCTTTTACAAAACAAGGGGAATCATTAATGCAAGCAATGAAAGCTTTGTAAGGAGGAGTATTTTTGGCTTGATCTTCAACTTCTCTAAATGATACTGCTTCAAAGCTATATGCAGTAAATTTACCTTCCTAGCCTCCTTCATAGTGGGTGAGTCATTTTGGAAGACAATAGGGCCATCCTTACAAAGGCCAATCGTGATAGGACAATCAGATTTGTCTTGTTGGGAAACTTGGGGATCTTTTTGGATCTCCTGCGGTAAAGAATGTTGCTAAAGGGGCTGATCTACAACTGTGCTAGGCTGAACTTGGTTATTTTCCTCAACTTGCAAGGGATGAGGGTTTTTGAAACTAGGCAATTTAAACTTATTAGGCTGCCTTGTGGAATCAAGAACTTCATTCTACCTAAAACTTGGGATTTTAACTTTAGGGGCACTAAGAGGTTTATCTTGTCTGAAACTCAGAAAGCTATACCTACGTACCTCTTCTTGAGCAGGTTGTTCTGAGATAGCAGGGCTTGCTTTGTCTTGAGCAAGCAAGAGCTTTGTTTGTGTAGCTACTTCTCTTTCAAGATTATCTTCAAACTATCTTGTTTGTGTCTCCAACTCTTGATCAGAGATAAAGGTCTCACAGGGTGGCTAATTTTGAATCATAATATGCTCAGACTATACCAACTTAGGTTCTTGCAAGGGTAAAGGGTTCTTGAAACTGGGAATCTCAACTTTGGCAGGGATAACAAGTACACTTTGATTAAAATTTACAAAATTATACCCACATACCTCATCCTGAAAAGGCTGATTTTGACTGACAGGGGGAGCTTGAATTCATTTTCCATGAATTTGATGAAGCAAAAACCTCATTTTTTTTTCTTTAGCTGCTATTTCTTTTTCAAAATGTGCTCTTTGTGCCTCCAACTCCTCCTCATGAAGATATGCCTAATAGGCTAATTCATCCTGCTGTCGATTGTATTCAATCTGCCTATTGATCTCATCTATTGACCTCATCATTTCCACCAAGGTATCATTAATTGTGTCTTTAACCTCCCTCATTCCAGACTGTGTCAGCTGATCGGAAGGTTGAGCAGGGGTGGGTGGGTGGAAAACATGTTGTGCATGCTGGTATGCTGTTGCTACATGGTTGTTTAGAATAAAACCAATTGCACGATTGCTCTAGTATAACTAATAGGATGTATGATTGGTAACACCATCATGATATGGTGGATGATATAAACTAATCATCCTAACACTAGAAAAATAACATGTAGAGTCACCAAGTATGCTAGTTGCTTGCCTCCAAAGCCTGGATTCACTGATACACACACCAAATATCAGATATAAATGATCTAACTATGGAGTAAAAAAGTCCAACTTGTCCCACCAGGCTTGCCAAAAATTATTGGTACCAAGGTGGGGCTTATTTACCAGGTGCTTAAAAGATATTTTCAAGACCGTGATAGGCTAAGAACAGCACCAAACTTCTTAGCTTCAAAATTTGTCCCACTGGGTGTGCTAAAAAATGTTGTCAATCAAGTATGCACCCTTGCTAAGTTCATAGAAACTTAGCTACCTATTGAAACATGGAATCATTCTCAGATGTGGGTCTCCTATAATGAGAGTGAATCTCTAGAGTGAGCTAGTTCTTTTATGATTCCTAAACTAATGACTTACAGGGGAAAATGGATAGAGGGTAATTGACATGTAAAACTAACTCTTCAATTTAATCTAGATGAATCTATTCACTCACAAACAACCCTTCAAACTTTAAACTTTCACAATCCCACCTATGAGTTTTTATCCCTAAATAATTTCTAATAAGGTTTAATTCAAACACAAATTACAACTAGGAACAAATGTGTAATTTAACAACATTGAGACATGATAAAGGACAAGAAATTGTCACAATAAGACATCAAATCAAGACTACAAAAAACACATAAGTAGATGGAATAGGAAAATTTTCTATTCTAAACTGAAAGGAGTACAATGCATAAAATGAGATATGAGCCAACTGTCTGTATACAACTCTTTTGTCAACAAGAGAGAAGAAATTGGTATCAACTGATAGAGAAAAACTAAGATATTCCTCCTATAAATGCCTCCAAAAGATCCCCTCAGAAGAAAGTTGAAAAAACTCCTAAAAATAGATCCTAAGTCCATCTTTGAGCTACTCATAAAAGCCAAAAATAAAGCTTTGGATCTGCCACCAATCTGGAAAATAAAGCTGCAAAACTACCCTCTCATATGGTCCCACCATAAAAACTATTTTTCTCTGCTCATGAAAGCTCCAAAAATTTGTCCTATATGACTCTAAAGAAAACAAATCGAAATGGAATATTTGATTTGTTTTATTAGTCTATAAATTGCCTAAAATAGTTAAGTTTTAAAAGCAATTTGCCTATGATTGTTTTAAAACTAACTTTACAATGCCATGGCAATTTTATTCTAAATCTACATTTGATATAATTTTTTGCAAAAAAAAACAATATCTGGGTCATAATTTTGCCAAAATATTTTACAAGATATCACTATTGATTTTCTATAAAAATCATAAAAAAATGATGAAAATATTACAAACATTTTGCAAAAAATATGAAAGCCTTAAAGGCTAGCCACCATGGCTCTAACTCTACAAATGCATGTCCATGTGTTGATATTCTACCACCTCATTCTTGTCTTCATGCCTTGGACAATGCCACCTCACTGCCTTTGAATTTATAAAGATCAAACAAAAGAGGGAGTGTCGGTCTCTCCACATCATGAATGCTAGGCATTATCGAATGCAAGGTTTTGACCATGATCCCATTTGGATAACATAATCATGATGTCTTGCATGGTCAAAAATATAAGAAATGACAATATTTGGTCGAACAAAATGAAGGGTCAAACCCTAAAAGTTAGGCATTTTCATTTGATGTCTGTTGTGAGCTTGCTATGTACTCTCATGCTGCCAACTTGGGGGTTTGTGGGTCTATATTTTCTTCCTCCATTCGATGGCTTTTATGGTAAAAATCCTCACCATTCTAAGTAAAATGATGGCAGAAGTATTGCAGGTAATGTATATGCCACTTTCGACTATTGTTCTTCATCATTTTCTATCTTCTATGGCTGGTTGTTTCAAAAGTTGTGGCTCTTTCCATACACTGCAATCTTTGACATTTTCACTTCTTTCTTTGTGGCTCTGTGATTGTGGCAAAAATGAGAAAACCTTCAACTTGGGCTACGGCCATACTAGCTCCTTACTTCTCTGCAACTTTGTGGGCAAGCTCTCATTTCATTACTCTCATTGTATTTTCTTTTGCTTCACTATATATGTAAACAATAATGAGGGTTTCATTATTCATCAGCTAGGTATCTCAAAATACCTTCATATATAGTATGGCAGTGGCATAGAATGCATTCTGTGACTTGTTCTTTGTCATTTTATATGAAAATTTTGAAGTTTCCTTGACTACAAAGTGAGGGTTTCACTTGCTTTGCATATAAATGATTTATTTGGCATGGCCACTCTGTAGAGACTCCATACTATTTTGTTTGATTGTATCTGCAAAAAGAAAAGAAGGGGTCAAAAGCTTTAACAAGGGTTTCTTTTTTCTAAATGCAAATATTATCTTTCTGTGGCACGGCCTTGGCATACACACCTTAGTTTATCGTTCTTCTTTCTTTCTTCTAAAAAATATGTTAGGGTTTGAAAAATTGACATGGGTATCTTGAAAAATGAACATGAATGGCATTTCCATTATGGCCTTAGCTCAGATATATCTCTACAAATTCTTTTTCACTGTATGAACCAAGATTTGGGAACTGAAACAAAGGTTTATCTTTTGAGCACAAAATACTCCTATAGCATACACTACACATGATATTCTTCTACTTCCTTATGGTGTCACAACTTGGTCACATTCATTATCATTGATTAAAAAAGTAAGGATTTCATATGTTGTCCTTTTCTGTATCTCCATTTGCTAATCTAGTGTACTGTAGCAAATACATACCTCAAACATGACTGATGACTTCACTATGTCATGACATTCTGGCACTGTATCTAATGAAGAAGCCACTTTATTTACCTATTTTGTATACACTGTGGCAACATGATGACTTTCTGTTGTTCCTCCTTACTTTATCATATCAAATGCATTATATATGATCTTCTATAGGACATCAATCAGGTCCATTGTATCATATATCACCAGTTTGATAGATCGTTTTGTATGATGAAGATACTATTTGAACTCATTCATGTACTAGATATAGCTATGCACTTATACACTACACTTGATACATAATGACATTTTGTAGCATGAAAGATGATGACCACACCAATTTAACTATTCCTCTACCACATGATAGTGATGTTCATTTGTAACACATGTAACAAAGTGTCCTTTTGATCCTTTTGAAATTTGCCAAAGATAAAATGGGCCATCTGATTTAGCTGTCTTGTACTTTTTTACTACAGATCTGCAATACTAGCATGTTTCTTATATGACACATAGCATGTAATACATGTTGTCATGGTGCTCAAGCTTTGTCAATAGCAAAATGTGATGCATAATTGTATATATTTCCTCATCTAAAAGGTACCTTATGTAACTTAATTCTAAATTTGATTTTGCCATTTCATAAAAATGAGAAAGTTAATGCTTTGATACTCACCTGTTCTTGCAAACTTGCTTATTGATTCATAATTGATACTCCCCATTGGATTATTGATCATGGATGAGTAAGCAAGTTTGAATATGCATGCTGAGCTCGACCCTTGTGGGAGCCCATTTTACACCACATGTTGAATGTCTTTAATCAGCTACATGACTCATCCTATACCTGCACATGAAATAAATAGATTAGAATAAAACAATGATGTTCCATGGTTGCTTCCTTCTTTCTCAGTTCCTTCTTCATGTGGATGATATCATTGATCAATGCTCTATAAACAAATTGTTATATCTCTTCTGATAGGATAGGGCACTTCATATCTAGAGCTCTAATGGGGCTTTCCCACATTTTTTAGGTACATGCCGAGGTCGGGAGCAAGACTAGAGGTTACTATGAAGATCGACAAAACATCCAAGGCAAAGGCTATGAACTCTCATATCTCATTCATTAGATGCATAGTATTTTATTTGTATCTACATATGTTTAGCTATAACCCACGACTTCTGTGGAACATCTGATATGTCATTATTTCCTTCAATACAATTATTTCTTTATGTATTCCAATTTGTAAATGAATAATCACTGTGGTGAATAAAATACTTATCTCACTTGACTGCTCTGCAATGCAATGAATGATCTGAAACCTTTCTTCCTTTCTCGAACAACCGAACTGTATTTATCATTGAAACATAATAACTATGCAACTAACTCATAACAAAAGTAAATTAAACCTCACTCAAAAATAAAAATGTTATAACTACTCAACCAATTTTTGAGCTGTGGTCAAAAAATGGTAATGGCTATGTTATAAATGCTTGATTTTTTGTACTTTTTCAATGTAAATGAATGAAACAAAAGGTGTTGTAAGAATTTTGATCAATGGAATAAAAATTATGTCTGATATCAGTCCAAACAACAATAAGATCATTCAAAACACACTCTTGATGAAAATCTAAGATGACGATAAGTCAAAATATTGTGAAAATATGTCAAAATATGTAATTTTTTCGTCAAATCTCGATGCAAAAGAGCATAACAAAGGGTATTTTGAGGAAAATGATTGTGGATAAAAAAATATATCAATGATAACAGCCACTTAGTGTCAAAATATATGTAACAACATGCCTTTAGTGCCACTTAAGGTCAAACCCTAGTGAAAATATAGCAAAAATAGGCTATTTTTC
Source organism: Cunninghamia lanceolata (assembly GCA_027924645.1). Lineage (NCBI taxonomy): Eukaryota > Viridiplantae > Streptophyta > Pinopsida > Cupressales > Cupressaceae > Cunninghamia > Cunninghamia lanceolata. The sequence goes on from BSBN01001332.1 coordinate 8,641,747, forward strand.
ATGGTTTTTCGACTCCAAGAGCTAGAAAAAGGGGTTTTGTAATAAATTTTAGGAGGTGTAGCAAATAAAAGCTATGATATAAATCACCTCAATCCATAAAATTTGTCACAACACACTTGAAGTGCAAACTAGGCCAAACCCTAGGGCAAAATAGCAAAAATATGTAGTTTTTCACCAGATTTTCAATACAAGAGCCCAATAAAAGGGTATTGTGAATATTTTTAGGAGGGGAAGAAAATATTTACCCTGATAACAACTAATTAGTGTAAAAATATTTTTCACAACATGCCTATGGTGCAAATTTTGAGAATTGATAAGGCCAAATCTAGTGAAAATCAATGTTTTTCAAGCCCTAGGTTTGAGATCTTGACACAAAATGCTATATGAATGTTTTGAAGTATGATTTATGATGAAATGAGGTGTACTTAGACATAAAACTGAATTCCAAGCTCTAAGATGGCAAATACGAGTGCAAATCTAATGAAAATGCATGAAAATTGCTAGTTTTCTGTTGAAATTTTCTATACAAAAATGCAAATATTTGAAATTGAAATACAAATTTACACCAAATTAGTAGCCACCTTGGTCTCCTTGACACACTTTGCAGCTACTCGTTATTATGGATGATATTCCACTCTGCCACTTGAAGTTCAAATGCCTTTCCAGCAACATGGGTGACCCCATCTCTACCCATGTCCACCATATCCATGCTCCCAGAGACTGATATTTACCATAGATTGACACAAAAATCTCCCACAAATTGAACCAGGGCCTAATTATTGGCCATAGACAGGCATACAAAGAAATAGGCCGTGAAAAGCCTTATTTCCCATAAATGCCCAATAGTAAAGGCATGATCAAACAAAAGCCCAGTGATATAAGGTTTTTTAATTCACTTTGCTAGAATGGTCATTTTCTACAAATAAACTACCTAAATAGGCATGTATGCAACATGTGGAAGTAGTGGAAAAGTCATGTGAATTATTTTATAGAGTGCCAGCTACACGAATATGTGCCTGGGTGCAACAAACAACCAAAATCTTGGAAGCCCAGTTTAATAAACAACCTCCATGCAACCTATTCTACTGCCACTGTGCCGTGCATAAAAAAAAAACAAAAGATTCCTTGGACAAAGATAGGTGCACCACACCTCTCTCCATGCATGTAATCTCTCTCTCCTCTGCAATAAAAAAAACCCATAGAAAACACACTTTCAATGGTTGCATCAAAAGTGTCTGAAAGTATTATTTGCTCCATGCTAGATTCATGAGAAGGAGAAATAGGAATTTAGAGACAAAAAATTATAATCTCCTGCATTTAGTACAGATTAAAAATAAAGTAAAAACATAGAATATACTCCTAAGGAAGCTAATTCCTTACATTTATAATTTAACCTCTATGCTTCCTCTCTTGCATTCGAGACATAAACATATATAAGAAACTTTCTAAATGAAAGTTTAGTTAGTTTAGTTATTCTATTCCTATGTCTATGCTTCCTTGCTTGCATTTGAGACATAAACATATATAAGAAACTTTCTAAATGAAAGTTTAGTTAGTTTAGTTATTCTATTCCTATGTTGGTCGTACGGCCTTTAAAGGAGATTTTTCAAGATGAAAACATAATTCACATTAGTTTATGCTATACACAGGGCTTATGGCCTTATAAAATTAGTTTGTCATTTTTAAGCATGTTCTTGATGTTTTTGCATAATAAAGGCTACTGGTAATGCTTTTCATTACTTCAATAATTTCATAATGACTTTAATATTTCACTCAAGAAAAGAACTGATGCAAAATGTCGCAAGGTACTAAGAAGTTATAAGAATTCAACAGGAAAAATACTAAGATGTAAAGATTGTTTTCAAAGTAAAAATCTAATGCTTGCAGGAGTTACATATACATACATATATTTATTTTAGAGAGAGAACAATTAACTAGGGAATGGTATAAATTTACAAGATTTGAAGAAAAAGAATGATAACCTAGAAAGTTTATGGTTTAATCATTAATGTATGATCTTATTGTTTCTTCTGACATGTATAAATGGCTGAAAGAAAACATAAATTTGTCTGTTTCTATCAAGGGTGGCTTCAATAAATAGGCTTCACTGATTAGAAGAACATGGGAGTTGAACACGACTGCTACCTTGCAGATACACAAGGGAGGCATCTACAGAAAATATATTTTAAAATGAAGACTTTAGACCCAAAATATTGCTTCTAATAGTCACATGGTATTGCTAGACACAGTAATAAGTTAAACCAAGATTGAATGATTTTTAAAAAGGAAATGGTTCTGGTGCCATTCTACATAAAGCAGAGTATTAAAGGGCCAAGCCCACACAATAAATGAGATCAATTTCAAAATCTTGGAAGAGAGTTATTTTTAGTTTCAAATGTTAAAGAGGGTCATAATCTTCAATGGAGGAATTAATTTCATCAAAATAGAGAACTCATATTAAATAGGAAATTCAATAGGAACTTGTACTTCTTCTTTAAATTTGAAAGCTAATTTACAGATCAATTTATTTTCGAGTAAAAATCATACCCAGATTTAAGCTATTTCCCCAAATTCCTGTAATTTTCCAATGATTCTGTTTGTCTTCTTCTTCATGTCCGCCTTTACAGGATCCCCAAATTTTTCTTTTTCACCAAATTATATCCCTTTTTCCCTTTCCTAAACTTAGCAATTTTGAAAAGAATTAAATTCCCAAGTCATTCCACTTTCCTATATTTTCTCTTTTAATCCCCCCCACTAAGTTTTAAAACTACAATTATACTTTTCAATTTGATTTTTTAGTAAACACTTATGAAAACAGCGTGCACATAAATAAATGTGTATTCATAAAATATTAACATTTCTAAGTGATTGTGTGTGCATCCCATCATGACCATTCGATTTCAGAATGTTAGGCACCCTCTCTCCCATGATGCTCTCCTTCTTATGATTGTGTCATTTGTTTGTCACACTTATGAAAACAACATTAAAACATTAGTCCATATTAATACTTCAGATAAAATCAATATTATATCATCAAAATACCCTGCATAGTCCATAATAATATTCTTCTTAGTTGTTTTGGAACCATAAATCTAAAATTTAATGTTTTAAAATAAATTATAAGCCTATTTAAAAATGGGATGAGACAGTTCATCACATTTAGTTTTAGTTTTCATAGCTCCTTCATTTAATTATGACATTTACTTTTCTTAGATCCCTCCTTTAATTAGATTAAGCTAGATCACTAAAAAAAGTTTCGTTTTCCTTTATAATAATGATATACAAAGTAAAATTTGCAGCAAAATATACAATGCTTCATTTTCTTCGTATCTAGGAACGGCATGACATTATAATATATGTTTTGCTTACTAAGTGTTCACTTCATCCTCTTACACGGTCAATATTCTAGATTGAATAGATCAAAACATTCTGAAGGTATTGAACAAGTATATAGAGTCTAAGGCAAGCCAAAACTAATTTAAAATGGGCAAGGCACATCAATATCTAGTAGGAAGTAAAATGAATTAACATTTATTTCATTGGTCTTCCAAATGTGGTTTTCCCTGTCCTAATCTTTTTGGTCAAGGACTTCACTTTGTCCATAAGCGAAAAAGAAATCTGTGCCCAGAAATACCTGGGAAGATAACAACTGAGGCAGGCTAAAAGAAACGATTGTAAACCCATGGAATTCGGCTATGTTTTCGATTATTTGTAAGCCTATCTGAGGGACTTTGACGTCACCACATCGACATTGCGAGTTTTAATAGTACTGGCGTGGTGCTTTGTCAATTCGTTGCCATGAAAGCTCTCCAATTTAAAAGTAGACTGTCTGTGAAAGAAATAAATCAAGCATTTGTTTTGCTGGTTCATATCCCTTGGACATCACTTCCGTGTGCAAGAATGATAACCGCGGACTACTTTTTGTCCTCTGGTTTTATTTCATTAGTTATGAGGCTCTTCCTTATATCGTCCTCGTTATTTTCAGAGAGCTGTGCTCTTACTTCTGCAACTGTATACGGAGGCACCACATGGATCAACAATCTTCAGTCTTTACCTTTCTTGCCACAGTCATCTTACGCAGATGCACTCGTCAGGCCAATTATTCTCACCAACAATATCTCATATAATGATATGAATCTGCAATTTGGATGTGGATTCTTCTGCTATGGCAGTCCTTGTGACACCGGCTACCTGTTTGCAACTTTCTTTGTGGTCTACACCGCTCACGGTGAGCTGTTTGACATGCAAATGGTGTGGAGTTCGAACAGAGAGCAGATCGTGCAAGAAAATGCAACCCTAACACTCCCGTCTACAGGAGAACTTATGTTAATGGATGCAGATGGCATTCTCGTCTGGTCTACAAATACATCCACTCAAGCGTTTGGAAGGATGGTGATCCAAGAATCCGGGAACCTTGTTCTCTTTAACACCTCTGGGGGAATCATGTGGCAGTCTTTTGATCATCCTACTGATACCGTGCTGTCAGGACAGAAATTGATGGTGGGACAGAAGCTTATTGCAAACACTTCTCCTACGAATGTCAGCAAAGGTAACTTCTATTCTTGCTTGCTTCCCGATAGCTTTGCTATGTTTACGGTCCCTGCACCCGCTCAAATGTATTTTAGGTATCCAAGGCCATCTACAGCTGTCCATTTCACTTACATGCAGTTCTACAATGAGACCATCTATATATTTTCTGAAGAAGGATCACTAACAATCAATTACTCTGTACCGAAAAGTTCCCTCTATTATAAGATTGATTCAAATGGACATTTCATATTCTGTTCGGTTATACCAAAAACAGGAAGATCTTTCACTGACTATTTGACTATTTGGCTGTATGCGATTATCCAAGGGCATGTGGAGAATATGGTGTTTGCACAAATGATCAGTGCAGCTGTCTAAGTGATGATGACAATGCTTTTTATCCGAGTGATGTATCAGAACCCAATTTGGGATGTGTTCCCCAGATTCCTCTGGTGTGCTCAGACAAAAGTAGACCCCAAGGGCACCAATTTTTGGAACTCGAGCACGTTTCCTACTTTGCTTATTCTTTTGAAAATTCTTCAACAAGAGGGTTGGTCTCAAAAGATGAATGCAAAAACCTTTGCCTCAATAATTGCTCTTGCAAGGCTGCTTTTTTCAGGTATGGTGCCAATTTTGCTATCGGTTACTGTTATCTGGAGTCCCATTTCTACTCTGTTAAAATGAATGCTCCAAGTGACGATTTTTACAATTCCACTGCTTATATTAAATTTCAGTCAAGGCCTAAGGAGGTTAAGCATTTGGTTATAGTTATCATTTTTCCAGCTGTTGGAGGACTATTTCTCCTGTTTCTGTTTGTGTGGGTAGTGATAAGTAAGCATCATAAAGGCAGACAAGAAAAAGATGATGATGAAAGTGATCGTCTAGATTGGCCAGCAGGTTTAACTTTGCGATACTCATTTGCAGAATTACAAAACGCTACAAAAGACTTCAGCATAAAGTTGGGCAGCGGAGGATTCGGTTCAGTTTATGAGGGTGTTCTGTCTGATGGCTCAAAGATTGCAGTGAAGCGCCTTGACAGAGCAGGACAAGGGGAAAAGGAATTCCAGGCAGAAGTGCAAACGCTGGGGAACATTCGTCATCTTAATTTGGTGAAACTGAAGGGCTTCTGTGCAGAAAAGTCCCACCGAATGCTTGTCTACGAGCATTTACTAAATGGGTCTCTGGATAAATGGATTTTTTCAAACAATGGCCAGCAACGCATGATGGACTGGAATAGTAGATTCAAAGTAGTACTTGGTATTGCAAGAGGATTAACATATTTACATGAAGAATGCCCAGAATGCATAATACATTTTGACATCAAGCCCCAGAATATTCTCCTGGACCAAAATTTCAATGCGAAGGTCTCAGATTTCGGCTTGGCAAAGTTGATTAACAGAGAGCAAAGTGAAGTGATAACCATGCTGAGAGGGACACCTGGGTATATGGCGCCTGAGTTACTGAACATGCATTTCACTGAAAAGGCAGACATATTTAGTTTTGGCGTTATGGTGGTAGAAATTGCCAGTGGAAAAAGAAGCAGAGAACTTTCAGAGAACGACTTGTTTTCATTGTTACAACTTAAGGCAGAGGAAGGTAGGTTAATAGACTTAGTATATGAGGGACTTGAAGATGAGGAAACGGGTGTAAAAGAGGAGGCCGTAAAATTGTTAAAAGTGGGAATGTGGTGTCTACAGGACGATTTTACCAGGCGGCCAGCGATGTCCATTGTGGTGAAGGTGTTGGAAGGTTTAGTAGACATGTTGGATGATGTTCCTTGTGCGTTTACAGAGTCATCTGTTGCTTCTAATCAGCAGTTGCTTTTCACAGCTCATTTTAACCATAGCAGGAAGCTCTCCTATGTTCCTACACCTTCAGTGCTATCTGCGCCCAGATAATCCGTTTATTGATTTATTTGTCTGTACAGGTTTCCTTTTCTTTCGTTTAGCGTTGAATACTTTCTAGACATTAGATAAAAGCTACTTATTTGAAGATGTTTACAGGTTCGTAGTCTGCCTCTGCTCAGCTTTTGCTTTCCACACGCTACGCTCATACTGTGGAGCTCTCCAATTCTCCCACATCATCTGTGTTATATGGAAGTGGAAATTTTATTTAAATTCAATTGTTTTTTTTTCCTTGTTCATAATCAAGAGCCTCTATACTTATATTGTAAAGATGTTTAAGAGACTTTTTTTTATCGTTAACATCTGTGGAACGATTCCACGATGACTCTTTTAAAATAAACTACAATGTAGCCTGGTTACAAATGGCGTCATTGATGATGGGTTTTGACATATTTTATATTAGTGAAAAATGTATCTCAGATTTACTTCCACTAATATGTGACGCCCGTGCTTTGTGTATCTCATATTTTAGCTAAAGCAACATATCTCTATGAGGTCTATATAGATCTCGTCTTCTACTATTCATCTTTGTGTTTCCTCATAGCACATTTAGTCTGCTAAATTTGTCTTTTCACTTGGTACCATCAGGTGCCCCAAATCAATAATCGAATGATAAAGATATATCAATAATCATGTTTAAACTAATTAAGAGATAAGACTGTGAATCTAATTAATAAGTTTAAAGGGTTGATAAATACTTAATAATTATTTGGATGTGATTGTTGGTTTTATTTTCAATAATTGATGTGTTCTAATTTGTAAAATGGTGTAGGTTTTTATTTATTTATATTAGGTTTGTTTTGTATTATTTAGACTTGAATTTAATTTGTTTAGATTTGTCTTGGAGTGAGTCATGAGAGTTCAGTTCTTGGCATGTTCTATGTAAATTACTCTTTCCTAGTTTAGATATTCAGAAGTTACACTTCCTAATTCCTAATGATTGTAATTTCCACATCTGACTTCTCACATACTTATTTCAATTGTTTTGCATAGTGTGGATATTTTCGTTTATATGCATGTAGCTTCTTGCATTTCTTATATTGTTAGTATTTGTATTATGTCTTACGATTAGTAAATGTCTATTCTCCTATTTTAATTTTTAGGGCATTGTTACACTAGTGATCTTTGGTCCATCTCTAATACAATAGTTCTTAATTATTTTAAGCTTTTTTGCACAATCTATCTTATTCTTAACGGTATGGTGTTTAGGTTAATCTATTTTATTTCTTATTTTTGAGAGCACTAGGTTCTTAAATTTTGGGTGTTGAGATAATCTTTTATCAAGGTGTAATGATATTAACCTCACCATTGTGTCTTGAAGTCCCAAAATAGTCTATTTTAGCATTCATTCTACTTAAAATGAATATTTGAATGTCTTGAGCGATAAACACATGCAAGTTTATTTTAGACTCAAGCTCACTAAATTTAGGCCCTTGGATTGCTTCCACATCTTGCCTATTAATTTTTTACAATATGTAATCCTTTTCCACCCTCTACAATCTATTTTTTTGAGGCCCCATTAACATCTATTATGAAAAATTAACTTTGAGCTCATGCAATAAACTGGTATTCTTTTAAATTTCTCATGCTTTGTGATTTTGATAGCATTGATGCTAGCATCAAGCTTTGAATTATGTGTTTTTTCCAATTGCATCATGCATCTATGTGATTTGTTTTATGCACATTAGTGTTCTCTTGACATGCATCTAATTGCCATTTTCTTACAACGCCTTTTGTATTAGCCATGTCTTGTGGTCTTGATTTGGTTGTATTCAAGTCTATAGTGATTTCTCCCCTAAACTTGAGCTATTTCAAATATGAATTCATCAATGCCCTCACATATGCCAATTTAAACATTCCATTTCCCTAGACTCACTAAGCCTTAAATATTATTTAAATTCACATCATCTATAATGTTATTATTTTCATATCCAAAGCAACTTCAATATCATCCAGACATAGATTGTTTATTTGCTCTAACTTGGAGAGATGTTCATTTCCATGCCTATAGTATTTAAAGTATGAGCTCTAATGAATTTTGTTCATTCCCCTTGTACCTGAGATAGTACTAACAATAATCTAATTGTGCTAACTTCTACAAGAATGTGGCATTTCATATCCATGAATTCTAGTGGAATTCAGGGTATGAGTAAATTATAGTATACCTAGAGATTCACCTCTAGGTTCCAAAATTGTGTTTTTAAGTTCATTAATGATGTGTCATGTTTCCCATGAGTAAATGCTTATTTTTCATGAGTCATCTTCCTATTTTCCATGTCACTAATTTTGTGACAACATTCTAAGCTTTCATATGTCTACTTCTAGATTTATTAAAGGCTTTATGTCGGATATCTTTCTATAAATGGAGGTATTTTTCAATCATTTCAAATCTAAGTCCACATCTAAATGTGTTAATTTTTTGTACTCAAGATTTTCTTCATACCTAAGGTTCCTTATAGTATGCTATTGACTAACATTTGCATGTTTGCTAATTTAAATGTGCAATTCAAACCTAGAGTTTTTATATTGTCGATTATACTCAGCATCTCATATCTATAGATAATCTTAAGAGAATTATATTTTCTAGTTTAAAAACACCTTTTGAGTTCATATGTGTTAAATGGTTAAATTTAAAGTCCACACCTTATTCAAATTGTGATGACATGTGTCACACTAGTTGACTATTTTAAAATCACCTTTCTAGACCATGGAGTGAACCCACAATAATGTGTCCCACTTGTGGGACGAGGCAAAAAAATGAGCCCAAGTAAAAGAAAATTAAAAACACCTTTGATGAAGGTCCTTTCTAGATTTCTTTAATGTTTTCACATTATTTAAAAAGGTATGTACCTTCAAATGGAGGTACCTTCATTCAAAGGTATGAAGGTTCCCTCAAATGAAGGTCCCTTCCATGACATTTTTTTCACCTTTTTCTTTGCAAAAAAAATTGTTTTGAAGCCTGGGTTGGACCATCAAACTAAGTCATCGGGATATGAGATTTGTAGGATTACGACCCTCAAAATAATCTTTCTAAAAAGTATAACTTTTAATATATTTAATTTAATTATTATATTTTTTTATATTTTCTTATGAACTTGGGTTTTTCACTGAATGCATGGAAAAATAGAAAAATAAAGAATAAGTTCTAAAATATATCTACACTATGTATTGATGTCCTTGCTTCAACAAAAGAAAAAGGTTATTTTGGATATATGTAGAAAAATTTGTGTAATTATGGAATAAAACTATCTAAATTATAGTTAATCTCACATCAAAAAAATAATAATAAATAAAATATGAAAAAAATATATAAAAAATATATGTGTACTAGATATTGGTGTTACGAATCTATGTCTAGAAATTTTATCTTTTTTTTGAAAAAGGTTATGCATGATAGAATAAACATGACTTTTTAAAATATTGTTAACTATAAAAAATAATTTATTGAAAATTACGTTAAAATTTTCAAAAAATATTGTTTAAAATATTTAAAAAATATATATTTAGAATGTACACATGAAATCTCAAAAATCACTAGTCCACATCATCTTCAAATTCTTTGGAATAACATCTCTTTTAACCCAAAAGAGTAATATTATAATACTACATTGAGTATTTAAAGATACATCGACACTAAGTCTAAGTATGATAATGATGATTGCTTAACACAATGCTATCCTATGCTTTAACAAAATCATCACATAATTTTTTTTTAATTTCAAATATAAAATATTATTTCCATTGAAATCATAGCAATGCAACAAAGTATCAACTCCAATCCCTTATGAATGTCAAAGTCATACATCTCTAATATTTCATTCACGTTCAATAATCCATCCCATTTACCAACCTTAATAAAGTAAAATCATAGAGAAACTAATACATCCATAAGTTTGCCTTGACAATATACACTCATCAACATATATAGCAATATTTGCAATATTGCATTTTTCCAATACTCACTTTCATTTGGAAGAATCAAATTCTTATATATTCTAGTGGCATCCTAGTACAATTTCTTGCCTTTTGCTCCTCCTTTGTAAACCGAAGAAGAGGGAGCATCATAGAGGTGATTTATGTCCTACCATGAAACTGAAGGCTTCCTCATGCTATCTACATGATAGCCCAACCCATCCTGAAGAAGATAGCCCTCTAAGGTCATCATGATAGTGTATTAGATTTTAATATTGCATTTATAACCCTTTCCCAATGCATACCTATAGAAATAAAACCTAAATCCATGCAATGGAACAACAAGTGATTCCAATCCATGGAAGAAGTCCATTTGAAATCATGCCCATTAAACACCATGACATGCATGCTTCGACATAATTATTGATTTATGTTAAAACACAATAACATTTAAATGTGCATTTTATAAAAACAATCCAATGTGTTAATATTATATATTAATTGTAAAAAGTTCTTAGCTTTTATAAAATCTCTTGGAATGTTCATTATCTATAAGGGAATTTCACATTTACTGGGTTTATTATTTCCTCCTTGATTCCCATACAAGGAAGTATTTACCTTTACAATGTTACATTATTTCCTATAATGCACATGTAGTAATTTAAGAAGTGAAAGCATTTTACCAGAGATTATAATTTACTTTCCTTCCAAAAATATTAAAATATGAGAGAAGTATAATATTATTTCCAAAATTACATCTTTTACTTAGCTCATAATTCAACTATTGCCTTATAAATTCTTCCAAACCTTCCTATAAGGCAACTGGAAAACTTCTATTTAACTAACTTAAAGCAGTAAAGTAGTTTTCTTTTTCTCGTATATATATCAAACGAATAAAGTGAAGTAATTCGATAGGCTTTTGTTGAGTCCATATTAAGCTACACTAGCATTGTGTTGTGCCTCAAACTGAAATTTGTTTTGGGAGAATATTATTTGTATAAAACATCATAGTATTTGAATGTCCCATTCACACATTTAATTACTTACCCATAATAATGTAAGAACCAAGGCTTTAAAATATGGTAATATAAACATTCAATTATTTGGAAATAGATATCATTAGTTTAAATCCCACATTTACCTCATTTGATAGACATGTAGTTTACACTTTTGTTTCACCTTTTGTTTAAAACATTTATTCCTTTTCCACTCTTTCCCATGAAGGAAATTTGAAGTTTCTAATTAAATAATTTTATATGCAAGATTAGAGTAATGGAATTTAGGGTTCTAGAAGCCCTTTTAAGGTTGTATACAGGGAATAACCAACATAGGCTCATGCCTTCTTACTTTCTTCAGAGAATTCTTCTTTGTGCAGTGCCTCTAGAAGACTATTTCAGCTATTTCCCATGGCTATTTTCCTTGTGGGTTTCTACAGATTTGGGTGCCATCCTTAGAGAGAAGATCTCATTTATTTGGTAAGGAAAATACCTACCATTGATAGTGCCATGGATTATTTTTGGTTTGAAGTTTGTCATAATTAAATTTCATTTCAAAATCTCTGTGGGTACCGAGTTTGGTTCATATTTCCTTCATAAATAGTATGTTTAATGTCATAACAAGGCTACAGACCTATATGGAATGGGGCAACTAGGCATGAGGCATACCTCATTAGCTATGGCACTCATGTCTACCTTGTATTCCTTCCAATTCCTATTGAATTTTTTTTGGTGGTTTGGTTGTGGCTTCATAAGTGCCTAAATTGGCCTTAAAAAATATCACATTTATTTTATTTTATCTCAGTGTGGCTGCAACGAATTGGTTGTTGTAGCTACAACTACAAAATGGAATATATCATTCCCGAGTTTTCTAATTTTGGATCCTTCCTGATTAAAGCAAATCATGGTTGCAGGCATAAAAGAATTGTTTGATTCACAAATTGTAATTAGAGAAGATTTAAAAAAATCACAATGTTAAATATGGTTTCTTAATTTCCCATAAAGTTATTATTCTATGCAATGAATGCAAGACTTAACATACATTATTCAACATTCCAAGGATATTTCATTTGGAGAAATGTAACTCATTTATTAAAACACCCATAACAATTTGAATTCTAAATTGTTCATACCTATTCAATAGGAAGGGACAGTAAAATGTTTTATTGATAATGTCAAATGATACAACGCAGTGTGATTTATACAAGGAGGAAGATACAGTTCACATAACTGTATAACAGTTTTAACTGCAACAATGTAATACCAGTTATTAATATAATTATACACCAACATTCCCCCCCTTATTACATTGTTCCTGCAATAGTACCAAGGGACCTACCCTAAATGCTAATATACTCAATAAAGCTGATTACATAATATGAACACATTTTATAGAAGATCTTCTCCAAAAGAACAAATCTTGAACCAAGAGGGGCTCCATCATGCTATCTCATCTACCCTCAAAAAGGCATAGCTTCAAGCTATGTTCTTGAGCTCTTTAGTCCTGAACTCTCAAATCACAGAGTCTTGAATTATTCGACAACAATCCCTAAGAGATACCATAGATCTCTATCATTGTCTAGTGACCGCAAAAGGGTATAATTCTTGATCATATACTCTGAAGCTTGTTGGACAACAATCCATATTGAGCTCAACACCAAATCCCAAACCTGTCTCCAAAATAAAATCTTCACAAAACATACATTCTTCAAATCCGTTAGCATCAACAAAGAAAAGAAAAACAACTAAAACCAAAAATGCTTCTCAGGCAAAGCATCATCGCAAAGCGAGAAGCTAACTTGAGATGATGGAAAATCCTCCACCCTCTGATGCCGCCTGCCTCCAATATGACTTGGTACATTTTAACCAACTGATGTCTTGGATGAGTCTTTGGAGGCATCATTAGGAGTAGTATAAATAGCCCTGAGAGCATAAGTGATCTTTGACATATGTGCATTCATAATTAAAAGATGATAATGTCAATTTGAACCAATGATAGACTCATACACTAGTCAACCTTATATCTCCAAGATATTATTAAACATTCATCAAATTAATCTTCAACAATTTTTAGCTTATTACTCCAAAATATGCAAATTCAACTTTAATAAAATGTCCTACTTATTTCTCCAAAATATCTCCAATAAGTTGCACACCTTTACAAACTTAATTATCTCTAAACAATTTCCTTATTCATCTATATACTTGAACTTCATACTTAGAAAATACATGATTATAAACCCTTTCAAACTGCATATAAAATAAACAATTTTGCAAAACTATTTATTGCGCCTCTAGTGTGCCTAAAATGCCTTCTTAACTATTTAATTTGTTCAATAATGGTGCCTCTTCAGCTCTAAATACATTCATCATTGAACACAAATTAAAATACTGTAAATAAAGAATCAAAACATGGCCAACTCACTCCAATCTACTCATCTGTACACATAGTTAGTCTTTCATGTCAATGGTTTCATTTTGTTGATATTGCTGGATAAACATATTTCAGACCAGCAAGACTTCTTAGATCTCATTTCCCTAACCAAAGGCAAATACAGAGAAAACGTCCCATCTGTGAACTTTTCTGACCTCTCTAAACACTATGATAACTATTTATATCTTTCCCATAACCATAATACCAGCAGTAAAGAGCACAACATCTAGCATTGTAGAATAAATTATACTGAAACAACATAATAAGCATGGCTTCACCTTTTAAAACTATAATAATATACCTTCAATACTTCAACTCTAATTTTTCTCTAGTCACCTGACTTCAACATATATGTGGTTTCCTCTTCAAATCACTTATGGTTATATTAAAACCTTCAAATGCATCTGGTCATGAATTTTAAATGCCTCGAATTGAGACAATGCAAACTTTGTGGGATTCAAATCGTTTCTTCTGTACATGCCTCAATAATCAAAAGATATCCCTTCTAGAAGGCTCTTCAAAATATTCATCTTATCATGCCTCAAATCAATGCTTCTCTGATACCATATGAAGGGGCAGTAAAATATTTTATTGATAATTTCAAACTATACAATGCAGTGTGATTTATACAAGGAGGAAGATGTAGTTCACATAACTGTATAACAATTTTAACTACAACAATGTAATACCAATTATTAATATAATTATATGCCAACATTCAAAAGTGACCTGCTATGTTTATTTTTATTTTCCTACAATTCCTACTGGTCTCCTCCTTTTTCCTTGTCTATTTCTTCCCCTTCTTCTTTCCAATTTACCCTTTTTCAATTCCTTTCCTTGACTTTTCCCAATGTTCCATCAGTTGTTTTCCTCACAACTAAAGACAAGTATAAAGATTTGGATTTCATGTGGCCTTGGGCCCAATACCTCCATGCAACATTCCTAAGCAACTCACAAGTGTTACTTGCAGGTGTAACAACTATAAGGAAAAAAATCAAACAGTTCATTCCATTCCTTTGCCATCCATCAAGAAGAAAATAATGTCATTTATCTAATCATTTCCTTTCTCTGTCACCTATTAGGTGAAAGAAGGAAATAATATTGTTTATCTAATCAATTTATCTTTCCTTTAGTTGGAATGAAAAATTGTATTTCATTTGTATTGTTGAAATATTGGAAGAAGACAAACGAATATTCACTGTTTTCAATATGTTGGCAATTAAAAAATAATAATAACATTATGCTCATATTTCTACTTCATTATATATATTTACATGTGTATTATTTATGTATTATTACACATGGAAATATATGTATATTGTGTTATTTAAATACTTTATATATTTACCTGTGTGATATTTAAATAATATTACACACAGAAATATATATAGTGTAACTTATATTCACATTATATATTTATGTGTGTGATATTTAAATAATATTATACATGGAAATATATAGTGTAAAATAAATTAATCTAATAGTTTCATTAATAAGGATTAATGATTTCTAAAATGTTATATAATTTGTTTATATAGAAATATATAAATATATATAAATGTTACCTCTTAGTTTCCAATTATAGCTAAGGATTAATTAGCCAAGATAAAACCAAGAGGATTATAATCAATGTTCAAATGGCTAACTACTTTACCCGTAACCGAGTCTATATGCAATTTACTAATGTGATTGTGTGTGTGTGATTATATGCATGACAACCTTAGAAGAGCTAGGTTCCTCTCTTCTATGATACTCTTTCTTCTGGAATGAGGTCATGGCAGATCCTATCACACTCATGTAATCTAATTGGTAGTTAGTCTGTAATCATGGCATCATATATATATATATAATCATGCTATAATCCTCAATCAATTTATGCCACTATAACATAAAATGTCAAATACTTCTTGATTGTGTGATAGAACAATTCTTCCATATTACACATAAAATGTTGCATGTATCAGTAGTATAACATGAAATATATCCATGTGATATATTCAAAGTAACGTCAATGTTAAGTACAAATAAAAAGGGGTTGGGCCATTCTTAACGCTTTAGTTGCAATAAGTGATAGAAAGTGAAAATTTGGTTAAAAATGTTGATCTCAATGTCCCACTTTGTCTAAAAAGTAGAATACAGTATTGTGGGATTACCCCATATTTAGCATAGTACTGCTATATGGACCCCAATGCAATAGAAATTTAATGGTTGGTCTATTATATAAAACTATCATCTTGACTTGACTCTAATGACTATGATATGTCATTGCAAATGTGATAGAAATCTATTACAAGTCATAACACATGGACTCATCCTAGAAATAAATTTAATGATTATTTTACATGAAGCAAGTCTAGACAAATTAAATTCTATAGTTTAAAGTCCAAGTTTTTTATGTGTGTTAACTAATTACTTTAGCAATATCCATCTAGTATCTAACTTCATTTCATTTTTTCTAAGAAGATTATCATTGAATGTTTTCATGGAACAATGTTTGAGAGTGCATTGCTGAATATAAGGAGGTAGTAGAGAATCTAGTGAAGAACTAATCCAATTCAATTCAGTTTAAGCTTTTAATATAGGTATATGTGAATTCTACAAGGCAATCTCAATGAGAATTTAGATGGCTTTATTAGTAGTTGTGATTGTAGAGATGATTTGGTAGGCATGCACAAACTTATTGTAACTTGGAAGAGTTTGGTGGCTTAGGTGGGAAAACACTTTGAGTCTTGTAAAATCAAAATTTGTCATATATGAATTTAGAAGGAAGTAGGTTCACAGTAGCTAAAAATAGGTCTCCCTATGTGTAATTGATTTTGTAGGGACTTTTCTATCATTTAGTCTAAGTCTATTAGCTATGGAAAATCTATTTTATCTTAAATGAGTCTTGTCCTTGTAGAGAATACTATCTAAGCTTTAATGAATATTTGGGAATGACTTTGATATTTGTAATCTATGGATAACCATATGGTAGTTGCTTCCTACTATCTATGTTTCCTTTCTAGATATAATTTTTATTACTATGTCCCTAGACATGATATTCTAACTTATGCATCTAAATGGTGGTTATTTTCTATTGAAAGTGTAATGTAGAAAATTACATACCCTTGTAATTTCACACTATGTTTAGCAATTATTTTGACATTTGCATAATCTCTCCACATAATAGGCTAGGTTTATGCGATTTTGGTGTATTTCCTCTACTCCTCTTAAAAATTTATTATGATGCTTAAATGTTTGCATGGCCCTAAGGTGTCTTGTATGACCAGGAGCTAGTTTTACCTAGACACAAGTGCTCTGCATGGATGTCAACACACCAAACTAGCATCCCACATCTATTTTCTAATAAGTATCCATTTTTGGGCATTACAACATGTCTTGGGTGATCATGAGGATTCCTTTTAATGCATCTGGAGGTTGCAGAATGACTCCTTGCATGGAATTTTGAGATTTCTCCCTCTTAGAAGTGTAATGGAAAATATTTTTGAAATCTATTCTCACATTCATTCAACCTCTCTCAATCCTAGACACACTTTGGCTTTCGTACAACTATTTGCAAGTTTCTCTTGTGCAAACTAGACTCCCACAGTAGCTATTACGGATTTTGGTATTCTTATGTATTGTGAGAACATCTATCTTGGCTCTTAGGGTTTTATTTCACTTGTTGTGAGGTTCTCTTCACCAAGGTTCAAATATGCACATTTATTTTGAGTTCATGGGAGCTTGTTGCCTCCTCTCATTGTTCATATTGGTAAGATTGTTTTGGTTTTATATGCATTGTATTTCATTCTAAATCTATTTAGTAGTTGCATAGTTTTACAATAGTGTAGACCACCATTTCAGTTAATCTTTCTTGGTGTAGGCAACCATTTATTTTCATTGCATACGCTGCATATTTTGGGTTTCTCTCCCCATAGACTAGGGAAGGAACTATTGTTATTTGATTTTTTTAATTATTGTTCTTACCTTCCTAGATACACTTAAAGGATAAGAAAACATACTTGTTTTCCTTTTAGTTTTATTCTCTACGTCTATTGTTGCTCATGAAGATATAAATACCAACATTAGAACTTGATTGAGGCAAGTCCCCAAGTAGCCCCACAATTTTTTCTCTTACTTTTGTAGGTCTCTTGGAGTGTAGATCTTATATCTACACAGAGGCTTTGTGTGACTTCCTTTTGTTCTTATCTCTCTTCATCTTCTTTAATATAGTTGACTTTATTTTAATTTTTGTATTACTTAGAATATTACTGGGTGTGTTTGCATTAAAATTTATGTTGTCTAGGTGATTTGGGTCCATAAAAAATAAAGATTTTCATTTTTCACAAGTTTTAGACTCCAGTACCTAGTGTCTAGAGCAAACGTCCTCGCATCGAGCTATCATATGAGGCTGAGAACCTCTCCTTACTATCACAAGTTCCTCTTTCCTAGATTATTTCATTTCTATAATTATCTTGTTTAGTTTCTATTTACAGTAGCTATTTTCTACATTCTATTCATTTCCCCTTCATTGCCAATCACTTGTTAAGGTTGTATTCTTTTAATTGGTACTGATATTGGTTTTTTAGTAAGCTAGAGTAGATTACTTGACATCTAATAGCTCAGATAGTAGATCCCAAGTGTGGTGTTTATGATTAACTCCCTTGATCGAAAGTATTTGATTAAGGAATAGTTTTTCCTCACTACATTTTTGGTGAACCCGACATGTTCTAAACATATTAAAACCTTCTCTTCATTGTTGCAATTCACCCTACATTTTTGGTGAACTTGACATATTGAAACTAATACATTTCTATCTTGGTTGTGATTCATCATCCTTCTTTGGTGAATTCTCTTCTCTAAAAGAAAACAAACAAAACTTCACATTTTCTTCTCATCACTTAGCAATGAGTGTTGTAGAGCCTGAACATAGTTTATGATCTTTATGACTAAGTCTTCCAATTCTAAGTACGTGGTGTGTAGGAGTGAGAGGAATTTAAGAAAATTGTCGAATATGGAATTTTCTGCTAATACTTCCATGCCTATTCACTCAGCTTTTGATTTCACTCATCTTCCTCCTAAACAAATTAATGTGTCTTTTTCATCTCCTTCTTCTCGCTCTACACCGATGACTTCATTTCAAGATGCAGAGCTAGATTTTGATCACAAAGCAGCACTTGAATATATCCCACAAGGAAAAATTAATGACATGAATCACCACTTGGCCGATTCTTAGGATTTCTTGCATTATGTGGAAATTTCTAGTTTGATTGTCTGTTTGGTTGATGCTCTTCGTGTCATGTTAACAAATCATCCTTAGGGTATTAATTTTATTAGGGGCCTTGCTCCTATAGTGCATAGTAATACCCTGCCATTGGCAAGCAGTGTTTCGAGTGCACAACAATCTTAGTCTTAGACTCCTAGAAATCAACTCTACCTACCTCTTCCCTCTTCGTGTGTTCAAACATACACTTCTTCTCATATGACTACTAGTGTTCCACAAAATACTAGTGCAAGTATTCTTCCACCCCATGTCACTTTGTCTTTTAATGTTCCTTCTAGTGGTCTTGATGTTTCCAACCTACTTTCACAACCTCTCATTTCTAGCTCACTTCTTCAACTTTCACATACTATAGACCCTGTGATAAACTGAATATTACAAAATGTTGGTACCTTACAGTAACAACTTGCTTCTTTGTACACTTCATCAGCACAACCCCTCATACCTACTTACTATTGATGCAATCCTCTCTCTCTTGCTGTCCTAACTACACCATTTCTATAGGACTTCAGGCACCTAGATTTGAGAAGTACACAAGAAAAGGTGACTTGGAGTCTCATATCTCTGCTTTCACTACTCTTTGCAGTGACTTTCTATTTTAGGATACTCTATTGATATCTCATATCTCATGCATTCCCTCACCTCCATTTTCTCTCTAGTGATAAGCTATCTTTGATTCATCACTCTCCAATCAGCTGAGTTCACTAGGTAATCAGCCTTGTTGACTCCCCAATCTATTCTTGTTAAGGCATCAGTCATATGAGTTAAATCTCCAATCAATTCCTTCTTCTAAACCTATAAATACCCCCTCCCTCAAGCACGAAGGGAGGCAAATTCATTGTGCACACAGCTCTTGCCAAATTTTTCTCTCCAACTTAGCATTCAAATGCTCTTATAGGACGAAGGTGCTTTTTTCTTTATTTGTTCAATCAAGTAGCATCACGCTACTTCATTCTATGCCATTGTACTCAATCCAAGATCTCATCGAGTTCATACAAGCTTCATAAAAGATTCTTTTTACTTCTTTGGGTCTTTTTGTTGTCAAGAGGATCACCGGTTACCATAGAAGAATTCAAGGTTGCCTATTACAAGGATTGCTAAGGGTGGTGAAGTCAACAAATCTTCGTGTCTCTCTAGTTCCTTCATTGTTTTCTTTCAATTTATGGTAATTAGAAAATCAAATTTACTCTTGGGAACATTAAAATGTTGCTTTTTCCTTGATAATTAGATTTTTCATGTTAGATTAATCACTTTCATATTTCTAGATCTATATTGTTAGAAGAAGCATTTTCCCTTTTCTTAGATTAAATTGCATTCAAAACATCAAAAACACAAAAAAAATAGGTTTACATTGCATTGAAAAATTCATATAGAATTGCATACATATGTCCCTTTAATAAATTAGAAGCACTTTCATTTCCAAAACACTCTAAAAAAATACCAAAAAGAATGTTTTGCATATCATTTTAGTTTGCATGCATATAGAGAC
The DNA here is from genome assembly GCA_027924645.1 of Cunninghamia lanceolata. Lineage (NCBI taxonomy): Eukaryota > Viridiplantae > Streptophyta > Pinopsida > Cupressales > Cupressaceae > Cunninghamia > Cunninghamia lanceolata. Next base: position 8,662,268 of record BSBN01001332.1, read on the forward strand.
ATTAGAATAGAGAAAATTGTAAGCCCTCGATTCCATCACCAGGTAATCACTATTCAAATGATTCCAAACAAACCCTTGATTTCATCACAAGGTAAAAACAAAGTCAAAACATGAGTCAAACCCTAAATCAAACAAAACCCTAGGTCAAAACCCTAGATCCAATTAAGGTTACTAATCACACAACTTCTTCTCTTCTGATTCATGAATGTGCTTAGGAGTGAGAGGAGAGTGGGTGAGGGCTATCCATGATGAGATCGAGGAGATCCATCCATGACCACAGCAACAAACATTTGTCTTACCCCAAGGAGACCCATTCGTCCTCTTGTATTTAGAAGAAACTAGAGTATGACAGATACAATAAGAATTCTTACAATGCCTACAAAGACAAGAGACCATCAATAAAAATAACCATTCACCTACACAGATGTGGAATTTAAAGAATCCAAATAGAAGAAGAGAAACTAGTGACCCTTCGGGTCAGGATTATCTCAACTACAACAACAATTGAGCGAAACATACAACAAAATGCATAGCAACAAAGGCCACAAAACTTGCCAACCCCTCTCTGTGAAGTCCATCTCTCCAACAAGCCAGACCCCCACTGTGTCTCACCTCCTCTTGACTAGTTAATTCCACGTGAGTGAGAGTGATGTGGCAGATTGCCCTGTGGTAAGGAGGGAAATGGTCTATGTGCGTGCCAAAATCTAACCCGACAGCCCTAGGCAACCGGAGTCACGATTTTGAGTGTACATATTTTGGTGAACCTGATGTGAAGAGCAAAAACATTTGGTTTTGTTGTTCATGTTCCCATTATTTGGATCTCATAGAAAACTACAAAACTTTCTTCATAGTTGCTTTTACCACTTCGGCTTCCATCATCTGCACCATCTTCCATTCCGTTTATTCTGTGGTGTCTATGGCACCCCCGAATATGATGGAACCTGACTTAAACGAAGGGAACATTCCCTCAAGGGAACCAGAAACTCCCTCATTTGATAGGTATGTGCCACCACATCCAGACATGCCAATCACCAACTGTTATGATTACGAGGATTCTGACTATGAGCAAGATCAAGGAGAATCTAGACGCTCTCTATATTTCAACAACCCATCTTGGGAGAACAATCCGTCCATACCAAATGTGCCGCATAAAGCAATAAGGGTAAGGTTAGAAATACATCAAATACCCACCTTGATGAAGAGGTTAAAAGGTTGGAAAGGCATCTACAAGAAACCAAAGATGATCAAGAAGCATTGAGGATTGCCTTAGAAGAAGAACAAAAAGAAACTATTGCATGTTAGGAAGCTCATACTATGAAATTATTCAAAGAGAACATCCTAGAAATGAAGAAACCCCTAGAGATACAACTCCTATAGATTTAATCACAACTCTAGTGCAAAGAATCAAAATCCTAGAAGCAGAGAAAGTTTCTCTAGAAAGAAGACTCAAGTATCATGAACAAGACTAGGGGGGATCTCAAAATCCCCCCTACCTAAATTACTATTCTTGACATGCTAGTAATGACACTTGTCTAAATGGGAACCCTCCTATTCAGAACAATCTAATGAATCTAACAATGGGTTATCAAAACCCACCTACAAAGTTATTATTAACAACCCCGCAATCTTAGAGTGCTTTCTTAGGAATGTATCTTGAATATTTGAAAGAGCCTCTAGACTAAAATGTAAGAAATGTGTAACTACCTCAGCCATTACCAGATCTCCCAAAGTTGAAAGGAGAAGGAGATCCAAATTCTCACATCAAAGCCTACACTACAACCATAAGAGAGCTCCTTCCTTGGGATGTGGTTGTCGCAAAAATTTTCCTGAAAACACTTGAAGGCATCACCTTGGAATCGTATTATCTTCTCCTAGAAGCTTCAATCCATTCATTTAGACAACTAATCGGAGAGTTTGTCAGGGCGTTTGACATGAACAAACTCATGAAAACAAGGATCAGAGAATTCCTTAAAATGAAACAAGAACCAAATGAATCCGTAGCACATTTCATCACCATATGAGGCAAGTCCTCTATTCTTCAACCATTTCTCCAAACATGGACCATCAAGAACTATGCAATCTCTTCTTGCATACCCTTAACAAAGACATGAGAGAAGATGTTCAGAAACTACCATATAAGTCCTATGAAGAGGCATTGGAAAGTGCCTTAAGAATTGACCAAGACGCCATTGATAGTGGTAGAAAAGTCTATGGTTCAAAGAAATCTAATGAAGGAAGACACATGAAACAATGCCTCTGTCGTTAAAATCCTCAAAAACAATAGGAGTGTAACCACAGGCGAGGTGATGGATCAACCCCCTATCAAAAGAATAAAAGATGATTACAATGGGAGAGATTATTATCCTCCTAACATAAAAGCCATAGATCGACCTAGAAACAATGTGTATTATCCTTAGGACAACTACCAAAGTTGGAACCACAATGGAAATAGGAATAGAAATGACGAAAGATATGAAAGACCCCTGTATGAATTCAACCAATTTTGTTCTTTTCATAGAACAAGTGGGCATAGCACAGAGTCTTGTAGGGAATACAATAGATTCATAGTAAGACTTTTGTAAGACCAACAACATTTGTTTATAGAAATGTTCTTAAACCCACAGGAGGTCACCCCGGATAACAAAGATACAAGACAAAACCAAGCTCCAATAGCGCCACAAAATGCATACATGAAAATTTATCAAGGTCCATTCCCCGCACAGAAGGATACAAAAATGACAAATCAAAACAAAGAAGCTCAGAGTAGTAACCCTGAAATGCCACCACAGCTAGGACAAAAAGGAGAAACTAGGTTGATTGGATTGGTCGAGATTATGCACAATGAAGAACAAGAGGAAGATCATGAGGAAGAAAATGAGGAAATAGAAGCACATGAATGCACCATTTCAGTGGTAGAGCCAATATCAATTCTAATTGGACCTTATGACCTCATAGAAGACTTGAAGAAAATGTATGCAGACATTTCGTTCATTGACCTCCTTAAGAACTCCCTCTCACATCGTTCCAAATTACTGCAAGTAATAGCCCTAAAATATCTTGACCAAATCACACCACCTCCTAGTGAACAAATCAACCATGTGGACTACAATCTTAGCCCACCAAACTTAGAACTTAAAGATCTTGGGTTCTTCTTCGACTTACAATAGATGCCCTCTGAGGCAGAGTTAACAAAGAAAGGGGACGTTGCACTATATCTTCAAGTGTTGATCTATGACACATGCATTACAAACATTAATCGATGATGGAGCTACAATGAATATAGTTCTTTCTTCCTCTTAGAAAGAATGGGCTATGGACATACCAACATTATCGCTTCAAGAGACACTCTAAGTGGACATGATAATTTGAAAGCAGCCACCATAGGAAATATTACCCTTCCAGTGACTTTGGGACCCAAAACCATTCCAACCACTTTCTATGTTATAGATAAGGACACAAGATATAACTTGATTCTTGGGAGGCCATGGATACACAAGATGATGGCTATGTCATCTACACTATTTCAAGAGGTCCACTTTTTACACTTAGGGAAAGTGTATGTCGCACAAGGAGATCCAGAGCCTTTCAGCATGTTAAAGTCAAATATTTTAAAAATTTGCATAGGTATTCCCATAGACTATGAGCTCCCTACCAACAAGTTAACCATCCCAAATCCTACACCTCAATTGATATGCATCAAATAGATGGAAACTCTGGAAAAGACCATAAACATTACATAAATCAAAACTCTAGAGAATGGGCCACTACCAAAGCAAAGGGAAATGGTTTCAAAGAAAAAATGATTGAAATTATGGAGTTGATTGAATAGGAAGGACCACTCTAATTCCCATTGGAAATACTCATGATCGATGTCCAAGAGGTCTACAAAATCTTTCCTTGCATAGGGGCAGAAGCCTCATAGAACTAAAGGACCAGTCTTTTAGACCACCACATTAGATATGAGAAATATAGACCCACATGGTTTCTCAGATGTAGAAGAAGACTTGATGGAAGGTTGCACACCGCTATCACCACTAAGTGAATCACGTACCCCCAAGACATTAGAAGAAATAGAATCATATGAACCTCTCACACCAATAGAGGATTCACATCAACCAGTGATACCCATGGAAGAAGTACATTCTATTGATAATGAATCAACCAATGTTATATGAATACTATCTAAGATGTCAAATGAATTTGGTGAATGGGAAGCACCTCAGGTACAAATAGAAATGGTTGAAAGACTTCCTGATGAGGATGAAGAGAGCAAAGGTATCTTCCATAGAGAGTGGAAGATGAGAGTGATAGTCGGTATTGATGACCCTATCATTTTTTAACTACCAAAAAGTTATATTTGGTATGCCATGGATCTGAGACTAGAACCCAATGGGAGGACATGCATAAGTTTTGTTCCCCTTGATGAGCAAAGGGAGCCACAAACTCCTTTTGAATTATTCCAATTCTTGCAAAGAATCCAAGAGAGACTTGACATAAAAGTTTACATCAAGAATAGTTCAACCTATTAGCAGAGCTATTAAATTGTGATGGGGTTCTATATTGGACTTCTTCTCACCAAGATGCTTTTTGAGACTTATTGCATCTCATGATACTAAGAGAAACCACTGAGCTAGTAGCAATTGATTCAAATGACAAACATTACTGAGTAGGAGAACTTGTCCTAAGAAGGGGAAGCATGAAAAATAAGAAAAGAAGATGAAAGAGAGATTTCTTGGAAGATTGGAAAGGTCCTTACATGGTTAAGGAAGATGTTGGAAATGGTGCCTATCTCTTGTGCACAATGGAGGGAGAGGAATTTGGAAAAATAGTTAATGCCTTTCACCTCAAGAAATATTATGTCTAAAAGACCAAAAGAATCATAAAACATAAAATACAAAAAAAAATAAAAAAAACAAAAATATCAAAAACAATTTGTTTCTTGCATTTCTGCATGATTCTATTCAATTTGCATTACTATTTGTGACATGCTCTTGTACAATTTTCCCTTTAGTAAGGAGTCTAATGTTGTCTAGATATATGTTATCTTTTCAAGACCTAAACATCCCCATTTTTCACAATCACCATTATCCCCCTTCATTCCCAGTGATTCTAATCAAAACCTAGCTCTTAGCTTTACACTGATCCTAGTCTTAATGAGTCAAGATGTTAGGTCTAAACAAAGTTAGTATTCAAACCTATAGTGTTCAAAGGAAGCTTGTAAGTAGACCTTCTTAATTTTTCCCTAGTAGTAGAGATGTCCAACCAAATTACAAAAACTTTATGTGGTGCTCAGCCCCTTATCTTTCTTGGCCAAAAATGCCAGGAAGATCATAACTTTGAAGGAAGCAATCTAAGATACGAGTGAATAAAAAATGAGGGGTCAAAATAAGAGTGTCAAGAAGTGAGAATTGAGAGATCAAAGCATTGCATATAAAAAGTCCCAAAAAGTATTCATTTCTTGAAAAGTCAAAAAACCCAAAAAAAATGAGAAAAATCAAGTGAGGAAAATACAAAAAAAAAAGAAAGAAAGAGAGATACAAAAAAGGACTGAAAGAGAGAAGATTGTTGAATGTTCATACTCTTGGGTGGAAATTAGTCTAAGCTCGAAGCCTCAAGGGTGACATTCTAACAGAGAAAGAAAGGTACTAAGCACACACACACACACACACACTAGTTGACCAAAACCGAAGAGTCTAGTAGTCGAGATAGCATCATCTTCTATCTAGGGACCCTTGTTCTTTCCCATTTATCCTTTACCCCAGGTGTATCTTGCTTGCCATCTATGATCTAAGTCTAGCAAACATCAACAAAATTTGCTACTTGTCTAAAGTTGAAAACTTGTTAGCTTGTCTTATCTAGATAAGGATTAGTGTTTAACCTTTAATGAAGTCTAGAAATTAGAAACACTCCATATTCACTCCTACTCCCCACTTGAGTTTCCCTAAATCCTATCTCACAACCTTGAATACGTCTCTTGCATCAGGCCAGCTCGCAATCCCCTAAATTGAAAATCATATTTAAGAGTAGTCACTGTGTTTGTTCCATATTGTATTCATGTCAAAATGGGAAAAGGAGTCTCAAATCAATAAAGTCAAATATCATATCTCATGACATTCAGTAAGTGCTATAGTTTCATTTACAACATTTCTTGTGTTATTGCATTATCATAGTGTAAGTTGTATATCATATATATATCCCACAAAACTATAAAAACATGTCATCATTGTCATACTTCCATTTGTTAAAAGAGTTGAAAAGGTCAAACACAATAAAAAAGATCCTAAAAACTTCCAAACATGCACAAGAGATGATTACAAAATTCTACAAGAGAAAAACCATAGAAAAGGATAAACTTTCATAGATACATCCGAAGTTTACATGTGCAATGGTATCAAAGAGCTAAGGAAAAATGCTCTCGAGAGAAGTAGAGGATCCCCATCCAAGGGGGCATGAATTTCAATAAAAGTAAGTCAAGGGTGGTTCCCTTCGACAGAACCCTCAAGGCTTTGGCTCCTCTGTCTACGAGTACCACTAGTCACTCCATGAGATTTGTGAGAATGATGTGTTCTACTGCAGGCATGAGACTGTGAAGGCCCCGCCATACTAGTATTAGGACACTAAAAATTAAGGCAAGTCATCTCCTGAAGTACTTTGTTCTCACCATGAAGCATGTCAACCTGGGTCTTCAACTCTATAATCATCTAACACCCATGGTAGATAGGGACAAAAATGTTAGTGTGTCGTCCCGCAGCAGAGAGCACACCAGGATCATCCAAAAGATGATCATGAGTCATCCTAGTAAAGGGAAAGGTCATTCCGATGTTAACCTCACGAACCAAGTCCCTCCACTCTTTGACATTGCTTGAAATGCTAAGTCAAGACAAGACCAAGTCAATGCCACATGAAAAGAGAAAGACAAAGTTAAGTGAAAATAAATAGATAAAACTTACATGGATCTCTAGGCTGCCAGTCAGGGTCAAGCTAACACATCCCCTCATCTTAATGAGGAAGTTGAGGAACACCAAAAGGACCTTCGGGGATATCAAGAACCTCATCTGGAACACTAATGTCATTAAAATCATCATCCTCAAGAGGGACCTCATCTAATGAATCTTCACTCTCAAGAACATTGTCCTTGCCAGTGGACTTTGAGTCAACTGTCACAACTAGAGATTGGGAAGGAGTCCCTCTCCCTCCCCTCCGTCCTCCTCTAGAAACCCTAGTGTTAAAGATGCCTTGAGTCAAAGGTGTCCAAACAATGTTCTTCTGTCCAATCTCCCCCATCTCTTGAACGGTCCTGTAACAAGTGGACACTGGGGGCAAGTCCTCAAAGACATCCTCATCAAACTGCTACAAACATGGTCCACCTGATGAGTCTCAACTTGACCATTATGGTCTGTGATCTCTAAAACCTCATGATAATACATTTTCATCTCATCATCATGGGACCAAGCCCCCTCCATGTCCTGATAAGGGTCAGAAATCATGTCACCGTCAGTAAGGGTAGCAATAGTGAGAAGAGTAGCATCAAAATGACCAATATGTGCCCACCTCACTGCTCTCAGTAGTTGCCTATCCAGAAGAGGAATGAGCTTCTATAAGGCCTCATATGCTCAAAAATCCATGTCATAATTAGAGAAGAGTGGCTAAAAGCTAGAGCCCCTTGCTGAGAGATTTGATAAAAATCTTTGTAGACCATCACCAGGATGTCAGGTCCACATGCATAAACTGTGCCCTCCTCTAATCCTTGAATAATGGGTGCCCAACACCATCTCATACGAGTTGAGGCCTTGTCTCCCAATAGCCTCAAAGAAATAAAGCCAATCAGAAACCTCCTCAGAAGTGGGATGTGGAGTCATGGCACAGATGTGAGCTAAACTACTGTCTAGTCCCCAGGGTGATTAATCCCCATAAATGCAGACCAAGAATCCCTGTCCTCATTGGACTCACTGATAGGAAGAGATAAGGGAAGTTCCCTCATAGGTGCTCCAAGAATGCGATATACATCATATTGAGTGATAATCCACTCTCCAGAAATCTATGGGAACCAGAATGTGTTCCTATCTACATCCCAGTAAGTCAAGATGTCACAACATATGTGGGATACAAGATGAATCATAGGAACATGGCAAACTCTAGCAAGACCTTCCCTCTTCAGTGTAGCATGATCCTCAGTACTCAATGAAGCAATAATCCCTGAGAGCCATCCCTGCTCTCAACAGGCATTCCATCAGATACGCATGTCTTGCAAAATCAGAAGAGAACTTTAGATTAGATCTTGTAAACTCATAAAATCCCTAAAAATCATAAAACTACAGAAAATCTCACAAAAAAATCACATATACCATCAAAAATTGCAATAAATAGGTATATTCAATGACCAAATCATGTCAGGTCAAAGTGAAACAAGTGTTAAACAACATCAAATGCTGTCAAAAATTAGTCCAATAGGGTCGCCCCCAGGCAACCCAGGTGTTTTTCAGGATCTCCCCCGGGCGACCCTATTGTCAAACAGGATCTCCCCTAGGTGACCCTGCTTGACAAATGGGGTGACCCTAGGAGCAAATCCCTCAAGCAAAAATCACTATAAAATACCCATTTTTTTACCGATTTCAGAAAATGAAAGATCAATCTTGCTCTAAACGATGAGAGGAACACGATGCAATAGAGAAAATCACCAAAAATAGACAATTTTAAGAGATTTTTCACAAAATGCAAACTAGGGATTAAAGAAGTTTTTTTCACTGATTGCATACCTGATTCATCGTGGTTGAGGAAGAGGCAGCCATCTCTACGATCTCCTTGACGATTTCTCTCTATCGATTGCTCTCACAAATGATTTCATCATCGTTTTGCTCTAATCTCACAATTTGGCTCACTTTGTTTGCCTTTAGCTTAGTTCATTTATGCATTTTAGACTAGTTCTTTGCTTTTATGCTTCCATTTCATGCATTGTTTTGCGTGCTCTCACCCCTGCAGGTCCAAACTGACAAAGGCAAGCAATTAGTCAAACTCAAGCGATCTATGGTAAGATTCATCATTTCATTTTTCATTATTTACATTGATATATTTAAATATCAGATTAACACTAGTTATTGCAGGTACAAATTATAGAAAAAATTGACAATAGGTAAGACCTAGTTCGAGAATGGTACCTACCTTTCATGTAGACTACCATCCCTGAGAGGGCAAATATGTAAGCACAAAAATCACGCACTGCCTCCACGAGGACCCCTATGATGATTCAAATCCTTGTCATGTACATGTAAGTCTAAAAATAAATCCTTCGAGCAGCAGGCCTCTTGATGATGTGTCCTCTCTTTTTGTCTTGTGTTGTTTCTTCCTTTTCAATTTCCCTCTCTCCCCATTTGCGATGCTTTTCGACATTTGTTGTGACACTTTCTAGCTTTCGACCTTTGATCCTAAGCCTTTTAAGTGTCTTGTAGGTGAGTTTTCACCTCTCCCCTTTGTTTTTCCTCTAGTGCACCTCATAGAAGCCTTCTAGAGGTCCCCCGATCCATCTCCCACTGACAGTTTTCATTTTCAACCAACTAATCCAAATCTCCCTCTACTATTTCCAGATCTCCCCTAGAGATCCTGCATACACAAGTGGAGATTTGGATTCTTCCACATGACTGACCTATTTCTTGATGCAGAACCCATCCTTTTCTCCTCTTCTACCATCTCCCAGACTATTTTTCTACATCTAACCTTGTACAGCCTGGATCTCCCCTAGGCGACCCTAGTGGTAAAAGGGGAGACCCTGCTATTTTTGGACCTGTGGAAAAACTCAAGTTTCTCTCTCGTTTTTGCTCTTTTTCTTCCTTGATTTTGATCCTTGATATAGAGTTAACTATTCCATGCACCCACACATGCATAATTAGCTCTGTTTGGTCTTAAATTAACTCTCTAATCAATCTCATGCATTCCCTCACCTCCATTTTCTCTCCAATGATAAGGTATCTTTGCTTCATCACTCTCCAATCAGCTGAGTTCACTGGGTAATCAGGCTTGTTGACTCCCCAATCTATTTTTGTTAACTCATCAATCATATAAGTTAACTCTCCAATCAATTCCTTCTTCTAAACCTATAAATACCCACTCCCTCAAGCACAAAGGGAGGCAAATTCATTGTGCACACAGCTCTTGCAAACTTTTACTCTCCAACTTAGCATTCAAATGCTCTTACAAGATGAAGGTGCCTTTTGATTTATTTTTTCAACCAAGTAGTGTCATGCTACTTCATTCTATGCCATTGTGCTCAATCCAATCTTTCATCGAGCTCATACAAGCTTCATCAAAGCTTCTTTTTGCTTCTTTGGGGCAATTTGTTGTTAAGAGGATCACCTGTTGCCATAGAAGAATTTGAGGTTGCCTATTACAAGGATTGCTGAGGGTAGTGGAGTCAACAAATTTTCATTTCTCTGAGGTTCCTTCATTGTTTTCTTTCAATCCATAGTAATTAGAAAATCAAATTTGCTCTTAGGAACAGTAAAACATTACTTTTTCCTTGATAGTTAGATCTTGCATGTTAGATTAATCACTTTCATATTTCTAGATCTACATTGTTAGAAGAAGTATTTTCCCTTTTCTTAGATTAAATTGCATTCAAAACATTGAAAACACACAAAAAAAAACATAGGTTTACATTGCATTGAAAAAGTCATAGAATTGCATACATATTTCCCTTTCATAGATTAGAAGCACTTTCATTTCCAAAACACTTTAAAAAAATACCAAAAAGAATGTTTTGCATATCATTTTAGTTTGCATGCATATAGAGACATTAGAATAGACAAAATTGCAAACCCTCGATTCCATCACGAGGTAATCACGGTTCAAACGATTCCAAACAAACCCTTGATTTCATCACAAGGTAAAAACAAAGTCAAAACTTGAGTCAAACCCTAGGCCAAACAAAAACCCTAGGTCAAAACCCTAGATCCGGTTAAGGTTAGTAATGACACGACTTCCTCTCTTCTAATTCACGAATGTGCTTAGGAGTGAGAGGAGAGTGGGTGAGGACTATCTATGATGAGATTGAGGATTTCCATCCACGACCACATTAACAAACATTTGTCTTACCCCAAGGAGACCCATTCGTCCTATTGTTGTTAGAAGAAACTAGAGAACGATAGATACAACACGACTTCTTACAATGCCTACAAAGACAAGAGGCCATCAATGAAAACAATCATTCACCCACACAGATGTGGAATTTAAGGAATCCAAATAGAAGAAGAGAAACCAGTGACCCTTTGAGTCATTGGGTTATCTCAACTACAACAACAATTGAGTGAAACATACAACAAAATGCACAGCAACAAAGGCCATAGAACTTGCCGACCCCTCTCTGCAAAGTCCAGCTCTCCAATGAACCAGACCCCCGCCTCCTCTCGACTGGCTAATTCCATGTGAGCGAGAGTGACATGGTAGATAACCCCGTGGCAAGGAGGGAAAGGGTCTATGTGTGTGCCTTAATCTGACTCGACAACCCCACGCAACTGGAGTCACAATTTTGAGCATACAGAAACTGTTCCCCCATTCCATACAACATTGAATTTGTTTTGTTCACTTCTTGACCATTCTATTCTCTCTTTTGATCAATTGGTAAATCAATTCTTACAGTATTTTAGGCTAACATTGGGCCTTAGATTACTTTCACAGATATGTCCATTGTAAACAGAGAAATAACAAAAAAGTAATTGATTTTATTTGTCATTACCAATCTTTGTTTTCATAGATTCTATATGCCCTGCCTAACTCTAATGTGCAGTGAGTTTTTATACGAAACCTATAGTCATAGATATGGGACTAGATTTTGTTTCAATGTGTTATTCTTCTTTTACACATCTTTACACTGCATTGTGTGACTATCAACAATTGTTAAGTTAGTTTGAGATTTCTACCTCACCAGCTCTTGCTAACTAATTTGGTGCTTCCACATCTTATAACTACAATAAAAAGAAAATAAAATTACAAAAATATTTCATCAGCAGTAATCAATACTCTAGCGGTTAAAGCACCTTCATAAGATACTCTAGCCCTCCTTGCTCCTAAAATGAATAATAATAGAAAATTCACTCTTTTAAAGGAGTCTCTCTATAGCATTATGGTACAACTCCTAAATAGCAGTTTGGTGCAACTACCTCCCATCTATCCTCTATATACCCACAAGCCATTGTTGCCTTCGTATGACCCAAAGGCCTTTTGTCAATTCTATCAAGTCCTGGGTCTTGATATTCATTGATGTCTATGTATGAAGCACATAGTGTAGGACCTCATCGACTAGAATGTTATAGAGGTCTCGGGTGCAAATAACAAAAGTTAAAAAGTTAGTGGCTCCTACCAACTAGCATTTGTAGATATAGAGAGATTTGATGCCTCATCATAGCTTGAATTTTGTTGACCTTGCTTCTCCCTTTGTGGTGCTAGAGTTGACTCTTGATGTTTCCTTTTCTCATTCTTATTTTGAGATGATAGCTATGGTTGACATTTGTTCTCATCCTACTCAAGAACATCATGTTCTCAAGACACTTATCTCCTTCTCTTTTGATGACAGCTTGAACAATATGTCTAAGACACCTTTTTACATTGTTGCAGAGGTAAATGGGCAACCTGTCAAAGGTGTTCTCATTGATCCTCTCTTTGTCACTAATGATATCACAGAGGAGTTTCTATATATCCATGAGCTGTATAATGACATTTATGATCCATTTGATATTTTTATATAGTGTCACGATGGGATGTCTAGACCGACTCTTGGTTTGATCACCCTTTTTGTCTAGGTAGGACCATAGACTCTGGACATTACTTTATCTATCATTCCTACTACTGACCATTATCATGTGAAGTTAGGTGTACCTTGGATTACTTCAATGAGAGTGGTCACCTCGGTAGTTCATCGATGTCTAAAGTTTCCTTATGATGGTGTTGTGCATACAATCCATCATAGTGGATTCATGTGACTCGTCATGTAAGGAAATTTCTATCTAGACTAGTTTTGGCTAGCCCCTATTGAGCCACTTTGACCCCGTAATGACTTTCTATTTATATCATATCAGAAGTTCAAAGAGAGTAGGATTGCTCTATTGTCAGTTGGCCCCTCAGTTTCCTCTTCTTTGGTTAGTCCCCCTGTGGTGCCTCTATCTTCAGAGGCTACTTTTGTTCCTTCTTCTACTCCTTAAATAGATAAAGAAAATAAATTCATACAGAGTGCAGCTCATTGTTCCTATGCACTTGGTTAATACTCTACAGTACCTCCTCCTATCTCTTACATGAGAACTCATGATAGACATATAGTACTATTATGTCGTAAAATGTCCCCCTAGGACTTTTATCTCCTAAGTTTAGCTCATGAGTCCCTTGTGTTTCATTATACATGTTCATTTTAACTCTTGATGCAAAATGGCATGAAACCCATGTCAAATGGGGCTTGAGGGACATCTGTGAGCTTAACCCTACCTTAAAATAGGATCTAGGGCCTCGGGCTCTCATACCCTATTCTTGCCCTATTTTAGGTAGGTCCTAAATTTGAATATCAGTTATATGACTGATAAAAGGTTTCGTTGCTAACATATTAAGTTTGAATTATGAAAATTGTAGTAGGAATTCATATATAAGTATGTTTAGTGTTTCATTTGTAAACTAGAAGATGACTAGAAGATGGCAAACTTATGATTGTAGAGCATTCAAAGCATTCATTGTTGTAGAGTAGACTTGTTTTGTTATTTTGTTTGTTATGCAAATTTGGATTGATCTTCTCATGTGTTGAAGGATATTCATCTATATGCGAGATACATCTCTGAGGTGATATCTATTTGTGTCTGAATCAATCATTTATCAATTTGTTTTTTTCCTTTATCCCACAGGGATATACACTCTTTATCAAATAATGATGTTAGAAGGCTTGAATACTATTCTGGGACTTGACTGAGGCAAGCTACTAAACACCACAACCCCCAACCCTCTCCTTGTGATTGCATGTTACAAGTATTGAGTTTTGTGGAGTGGAGTTGCAAAGGAGTGTTGCAGAAGATAAGGATTCCAGATCTAAAAGAAAGAGGCAGAAAAGAACATTGATAGGGCTTGGGTGCTAGTCCCTATGCCCTTCGGAATTGCAGACTTGAAAATCTTCTGAATAGGGATCATTAGTGTCAGAAGCAGTCCAAATGCCCCTGAAGAAATTGCCACCTTGGGCTTGGGTGCTAGTCCTTGTGCCCTCGACTGTTCCATATTCTAAACTTTGAAAAACGGTATGTAACTAATCTCTGTCTATTGTCTTTGTCTATGAGCATTTGTTGGAATTCATCTATTTGTTTACAATTTTGCATAATTAAGGTTTGAAGAATAATTGGACATTAAATTAACACATTAATCATCAATTTCTAAATTTCCCTATCGTTACAAGTGACAACCAACCTGTAGGTAAATTCTCTTGCAAAAGTTGTGATTCAACTCGATTAAATGTCCTTGTATGGTATGTAGTGAAAGGAGGATTTAGGCATATCATCAAATCAAACCTTTCCCCCCTTTTCCTACATAACAAGTACAACCTCATGCAAAGGGTTTCCCTAGAGTTCATCAATCCCTATTAGCTGGTTTTGTTCCTCCTACCTCCTCAATTGCACCAAGAAACCAGTCTTTGTTGAGTACTCCTCACCCTCCTCCTGTAGTTGTTCCCCAACCTTCATTGGTTTCTTCTATTCCTCCTATCCCTCTGGTGGTACGAGGAAAGCAACCCATGTTATGGACCCCTTCCCCTACTCCTATGGTCTCTCCACCATTAGTGGTTACCTCTGTTGGTCCACGATGCAGGAATGCATATGTTCTTTCGGAAAAATGTACATGAATGAAATGAAAGGAAAGATTTTTAATGACGTCTACTAGATCAAGCAATTTAAGGTACCAAGTGTTGCAGTCCTAAGATATTTTTAAGTTCCACAGTCTTAAGACCAAGCAATCTAAGGGATCAAGAGTGGCAGCCCTAAGATATTTTCATGTTCCGCAGTCTTAAGACATTTTCACCTAGCAATCTAAGGGATCAAGAGTCGCAGCCCTAAGATATTTTCAAGTTCCGTAGTCTTAAGACATTTTGACCAAGCAGTCCAAGGGACCAAGAGTCGTAGTCCTAACATATTTTCAAGTTCCGCAGTGTTAAATACATTTTTAAGTTCCACTAGATATCCACTCTCTTCTATTATGAATCTTGACCAAGCAACACTACACGGCTTTAAACTTAAAAAAAAGCAATTGCATAGTTGATACCTAATACGACAACAATGCCCGGGGTGTCGATGCCCATGGCCTAGAAGCGAGAAAACACAGAGGAAATGGAGTCGTTGTAGTCAGGCAGATACGCTTCCAATACATCGATGCGGCTCTTACGGCCATCCCTCCGGCCTGTCTTGAGTGGAATGAAAGGGCCGCCTAATGACACAATCCCATCTCTCGCCGACAGCACTAGAATGTTTGCGCATGACACCACTCCGGTGTATTCCCTCTCTACCACCTCTTTTATGGAGTCCAAATACCTGAAGTGTCGCAGGCTGAAGCTCCGGTCCGTCTCCTTCTCCGACACGCTCTTCCTCATCAAGTCCATCAGAAGAGACACATCACATGACTGTAACCAGATTCATTAGCATTAGCAATTGCAATAGCGAAGAAATCAAAGAGACGAACCCTAGATCATAATGCATTACATTACATACCTCCACAGCGCAGCCGTGGAAGATGTTTCTGAGCCAGTAGAAAGCAGTGTTCTTGTGGCGCTTGTAGAGCAGACGGACCTACTCCTAAATGATCTCTTCTGCCTGCGGGCACGAGTCCCTGTAGTAATTCATCACCAGCCCTCCTCCATTCGAAACACTCTCATTCCCCGCACTCACAAACCCACTTTGCAACTGCAAGCTCAGCACAACACAAAGCACAACCCACACAGAGCCCATCATCATCTTCTCTTTACTTAAGTGCTGTGAGAAACACACTGAGCTCAACCCAGATTTATAATAGAGAGCAGGAATGTTGCAGAGCCCACGTGCCCACGAATCTACATCAATCCATTGCGACACTCACTTTTGTGTTTAGCAAAAACATATCGATTAATGTCCACTCTTCTTCCGTTCTTGGATGGCTCCATGATGTACGACATAACTGTGAGGAACTCTGCGATCCGTCCGATAGACTAAAATGTGCAAGATAATCAATGGTAGATCAAGAATGAAGTGATAAAAGAGATAAAATTGAGACTAATGATCTACTCTCCACAATAAACATCTCACTAACAACCACTAAATTGGGAGTGAACTCAACGTATTTGCCAAAACCTGTTTGAGTGATTTGATATACTAATAAGAGACTATTTGACAATAGGGTCACACAAATAACATCCTAAAATGTTCCATCCCCCACCTCAAAACACCCTCTCCCACACACCTCAATAGGAGTGTCATCAACAACCATTAAAATAGTCGGTGTAGAACAAGGCTCTAATGATGTAAACTCACTTTGAGATAAGGCCATCTGATGTGAAGCACCCAAATCAAG
Source organism: Cunninghamia lanceolata (assembly GCA_027924645.1). Classification (NCBI taxonomy): domain Eukaryota; kingdom Viridiplantae; phylum Streptophyta; class Pinopsida; order Cupressales; family Cupressaceae; genus Cunninghamia; species Cunninghamia lanceolata. Next base: position 8,678,813 of record BSBN01001332.1, read on the forward strand.
AACCCAAGTGGTTGGTAAAGAAGCAACTACTATGAGGGCCTTGCCCTTTCCTTTCACCTTGCTATTATGTTTTGCCTTTGTATACCCCTCATGTGAACTCTATTCTACTAACTCAAGAACTTTGATGTCAATATTCTCCATAGTATGAATCAAGTGATCTATCTATTTCTTTAAACACTTATGTTCATAATGATGAGGCATCTTGCAATAGGAAAATTTAACCTTCTCTTTCTTAGGCTTGTCACCTTTCGAATAAGAGGTCTCAAAGGATACTTTTGAGGTAGCAGTTTTTTTATCCCTTTTCTCCTTATTATAGTTGTTTTCTATTTCTATCCTTATTTCCTAATCCTTTCTATTCATTTGTGTCTTGATTGGTGACTTAGAGGATTTTAGAGTTTCCATCTATATGAGCTTATCACATTCCCTAGTGAGAGAGATGACAAAGCCATCTAAATATGACATAGTGAACTAAGTTTCTAAAGCACTCTTGGTGGTATTGAAGGTAGAATGAAAGATTTAATAATTGAAACCAAATTTACAGAGAATATTGAGGAATAGTTTTCACCTTTCTTTTCAATTCCATATTATTTTAAGTACAATCTTAGTAATTTCAATATAGTGAAGAAGTCCCAAATAGTGTTAAAACTGCTTGGTCTCAAACTAATGACTTCATTCTCCAATTGATGACCTTTCATGGAATCTTGAGTTCCAAACAGAGTTTCCAATTTGGTCCAAATTATTTTTGGAGAATTTAAGGATCCAATGTGAAAGAGAAGATTGGGAGATATAGACAAACATAATGTTACAAAAGGGTCATCACATTTATTAAACCACTTACATTTTTTTTTCAATTCGAGCTGGTTCAAGTTCTAACCCCATTGTAATTCTATGCAGGGCTACCTTTATTAGATGTATCGTTATTTTAGATTTCCACTCACATTCATTTTATGGTGTAAGAAGAGGAAGTAAAATTTCATCCAAGATGTAGAAAACAAGAGTCCAAAAAAGAAAGTGTGTTAAAAATAGACAATACAAATACACCCCTATAACTAGTTGCCAAAATGACCCCCAATAAGTACAATGTTTGGCAATTTATGATTAGTGTGACTTACTATGTGTATACTAGATTTATAGAGTTTTTTAGCACCCAAAAATGGCCAAAATTATAAAAGAAATATGTTTTTATAGAATAGGAAAAAAAAAACACTACACCATAGTACAGAGCTCAAAAAATGCAAACTTTGAAAAAATGACACTAAAAAGAGAGGTCATTTGTGAATGTTAAGAGTATTTTAGGTTCCAGAAAACATGATTGGATAGTAAAATCTTTGATAAAAATTAAAATCTAGAAATTTGGAACATCAAATTAGAAAACCAATCATACTACTATTAAGAGCATGAAAGTTTATCCCAAATAAAAAAAAATGCCTAAAAAAGGCCTCTGTATGGTTAAGAATGGGCCTCATGAAGTTTGTCTATAAATATAAAAATATTAATAGTGAGGGGAAGAGGATCTTGGTGGCTAGAGGATGGTTTTATGGTGGCAAAAAATGGAGGCACCACTAGTAGTGACGGTGATCTTGCCAAGTGCTAGCGGTGTAGAGGCAATTGTATTGCAACCTGGGCAATGAATGCATAGAAAATAGGTGGTAGAAGGGTCAAAGAAGTGGCATTGAAGTCAAGGATAGGTTGCTAGCTGGTGGCACATGAGCTGCAGGTTAGTGGTGCTCAAGGCAAGGCTCACTTAAGCTAGAATGGGCCTCCGAGTGGGTTAAGTGGGCCAGATTGGGCCCAAATGATGGGTTGTGCCCTATCCAATGGGGGCACAAGGAAACAAAAATATATTTTTAAAATTATAAAATTAATTGTATGTTATGCTTTTGTAGGGGTTGTATGACCTCAATAAGCAAATTTGTTTGTCTCAAATTTGTCTTAGCCTAATTTTGAAAAAAATTATATGAAGATGAGGATTCTAGGCCTTTTGAATGCAATGATAGGGGTCATTTGGCTTCAAAATGCCCCCAAAATGAACAATTCACCTAATGCCATGAACAAACCACTCGTTGTAAACTAGCTTCTAGAGCTCTAATTTGGGTGAAATGAAAGACAAAATTGACTTTCTCAAGCTTCCCAAATGCTATAGAATAGTTAAAAATGCTACCAATATTACCAAAAAGTTACATCACCTAGATTTCAAAAAATACAAGTTTGAAACCACATGTTAAATTTTTTTTGTTAAACATTTCTAATTCTCCATATCATTCAAAGATGAAAGAGAAGAGCACATTGGGTCTTAAGGAAACATGCATACAAAGTGATCGGCCCCGTCTAAATCTCTCAAATATGAAAACTTAGAAGATTTAACCATACACCATATGTTTAGATTCCATGATAGAATCTATAAAATAGATGATAACCGAGAAACTACTATAGAAAATATAAACTATTAAAGTACAAATATAAAAAAACAAAGATCAAAATAACATTAAAGATTTGGAATCCAATGAGAGAAATGCAAATTCTTTAGAGACACATATCTGTAATAAGTAAAACTATATAAAGGAAAGTTCACAATAGCATGAAAATTAAATTACAAGCTATAGATGTATACACCCACACACACACAAATTCCTCTTGGATTCATGAATTGGGATGATGACAAGTCCAATAACTCTTGACCAATCCCACTTAAGAGTTGAGTTAACTCAATCTAATTGAGACAAAGGTGGTCTTGACTCAAGAGAGGTAGCAACTTATTACCTTCAATCAAGGATTAATGAGGTAGTGGTGGTACTTGTGTACCTCGAGTCAAGGTGTACACATGTCATTATTAGTTACTTAGGTGAGAATAAATAAATATCCTAATTATCCTAAATTAACTTATTAAATAGGCGCAATATTACACTAAAGATAGAACATATCCAAGGTGCATAAAATATTACACTGGAATATATAAAATATTGATGCTCAACAATTATAGAATTGGAAGTTTCACATCTCTATTGATTAACTACTATAAACTTTAAATTACTAATTTAGGTTATAATATTTTATCTTTCTAGATGGTATAATGTTACAAAGAAATAATAAAATTTATTAATTTATAATAGTGTAATTTTTTTTAAACAAATAAAAAAACATTTCAAATGTTTAAGAATAGTTGATAGAATATGCCGATTTTAAACAAGTTTAATAGTGAAAGTATATATTTTATAATATGAATTATATAATTTAAAAAAAGGAATAGGATTGACTTTCAATGTATATATTAAATGATTTTTTATATTGTTTTCCCCTAAATAAAAATAACAATTAATTTCTATTTTTGAAGAAGGAATCAAGATTATAGACACATATGTCTACCATTAATTTAGTGTCTCAACTTTATGTAGTTGTGTAAAATATGGGTCTACTGGGTGTGTGCAAGAAGTTGAGTCCACTTTTTGGCCAAAAAGTGGAAGTGTTTTCCCTGATTTTTAGAATTTCTCATATTTGACCTAAAAATTTGAACCACCTAAAGGTGGAATCTTGAAAAAAGTCAGTAAATATGAAATGTAGTACTCAGATTCTTGTTTCCAAATATGTATTTTTTTAATACCTAGATGACACAAATTGATTTTTAATATGCGTTTCTGAAAACCACTGTTTAAAAGTTACTTTTTTTTACTATATCATGCATGTGTATGTCATCCATATTTTGACCTAAATAATTATATTTTTCTAAATTATTTTGGGAAAAGATTTTTAACTCACTGAAGCACGTTTTCCATATTTTTTTGTTAATTTTTTATTGGCCATTTTTGGTGTTTTAAAAACTCGTCGTGTATGTCATGCATAAGATGACCTAAAATTATCATTTTTTGGATTTTTTTTTCAAATTGAAAAGAATTATCTGAAGTACGTTTTTGTACAATTTTTTTACAAAAAATTATTTTAATAAAAAGTTATTAAAATACTAAAAAACCCCGATAATTTAAGTTTATGAACCTGTTTCATTAGAAATTAATTTAAATATAGAAAAACTAATCCAATTGCAAAAAAAAATTACATATTTGGAATCTACACTGTCTCATCTATAATGGGTTTTAATTTTGTCAAAAAAATCTACAAAAATGGCCTCCAGACATATGCCCAAAGACACTATTTTATTGTGACATTGACAGGACCTTCAACTTGTAGGTCAAACTAGGTCCAAAGCCAAGGGTCGGGTTTCCAAGCCTTTTTTTGACCCAAAACCCATAGCAAAAATTGGGTCAGAAATTCAAATTTTATGAAATAGGATCCCGATATAGAAATGGGATCTCGTTTCAAAACGAGATCCCATTTTAAAACAAGATCCCATTTCAAAAAGGGATCTCATTTCTATAAAACGAGATCCCGCTTTTGGCTCGGGCCCCTAAAGCAAAATGGGATCCTGTTTCATAAAAAGAGGAATCCCATTTTGGTTTACCCGATTTCGGGTTTTTTTCTAAGTTCAAAACTTCCACCTTAAGTGGACTCATCTTTGTGCATTTACCCTACTACCTTTTAATAAATTCACTTTACTATGTATTTGCCTCATCCTTCCCACTGAAAGCATTCTATGAAATGCCATATCTTTATACCTTGAATATCTTAAAGTTTAAATTAAAAAATCATGTGTTACAATGCATTCTTCTTGGTCTAACACATCAATATATGAGACATACCTTAGATGACCTCATCTTGAATGGTTAGATTTTTTAGAGCAACAATCATCTAATAGTTTCTTCTTGAAGGTAGTCCCAAATTCTATTCAACATGAGAAATTGCCATTCCTAAATACTGTGACCCTATATTCTATTCAATCTAGTAAATACCAAGCTTGCCTCAAACTCTCAGAAAGATCTTAGCTTTGATGCCAATATAATGGCTTCCCATTACTTTCTCTGATCTTTCAAAATGAATCCTTTGATTAGCAATCTAGAAAATCGAAATTCATATTCATCTTTGTAAAGTTTAGATAAATGAATTTCTAGCTATAATTCAAAACATGGAAAATTTGCCAAGTATTTTTATCTTTATTACATCAATCCTTTAACTAAAAAAAACCCTTACATGCTAGAACCTTTCTTTCCAAGGAGAGGAATTGATCAAATTATTTTTTGGCTAAATGAAGAAGCCAAATAGATCTTTCCACTAAATTTTGAGTGTCAAGTTGACAATAGAAACCATACTCTACTTAATTAGCTAAATATTCTTAAGTTTCCTTACTCTATGAAAACAATAATCAACTATATTTGTAGTTATTATCACATTCCAGACTAATTATAACACTGAAATGGAAGTTTACAATGAAATTCATGTTATTTGAAATTAATGGTTTGAGTTTTATTAATAGTATGTCAAGTTATTGCCTAGGTTTTACTCATTTTTGCTTGAATCTATGTGAAGTCTTATATTTTAGTCTAGTCAAATGATTGTGGAGTCCAACTCACATGACTATCACATGTATATTTCTACGTCTAATGTAGTTCTCCAATGATAAGCATCTTACCATACTAAATTTAGAGGATTAAGTTGCCCTGGTTTTAAAAACTCTTGCTTCATTAAATACATTACAAAGCTTAAAATTTCTTTCAATACCTATTGTGATAGAGTTGTTCAAATCTTGTAGCTTACAATGATTTGTAATTTATCAATACCATATGTTATCTAACCATGAGCTTTTATGAGTTTTATAATAATAAATCACTATATTTTATGGAAGTATAAAAGCTAAATGTAATTGCATAGTGTAGGCCCCTTAATCTTTTTCTTAGAGCCATCATCCTTCTTTAGATGTAGGTACATATAATGAGATTTAACACATTCTAGAAGTACTAAAGATGGAATTCTATAATGCACATTACCACACTAAGGGAAACCATCCATGAAGTAGAATGTATGTGTGACCTAGTCCCAACATCTTGAAAATCAAATTCATTTGTCATAGTTAGTTGATCACATATTTAATACTAGATTATAGTTTCCAAAAGTCAATCACAGTTTGTACAAATGACAATAAATAATATCGACACCAATTTCCATAAGCCTTAATTCTATCTCAGCATTTCAATTTTTCTCAATTTCCAATTTCTCAATATTACCATCTCAACTTCATAAATTAATTTAAAATTTAATTTCAATTATTAATTATCATATAATTTAATCATCTAAATTTATTATATAATATTTATGTTTATTTTTATCAAAAAATATATAAATACAATATACTTTTACAAAATATCAACAAATAACATTATAATATTATACTGATACTATTTATCAAACAAATTTATTAGTAGATAGGCTATTAGTGGGAGCTTTTGCTTCTAGAAAACTGTAGGATGCTAGAAAAATGTCAGACACTAGAAAATATTTTTGTCATTCGATTTTCATTTTCAGGCATTCTTTATTTGAAAAATTTAAATGATGTTGGAGCTGTTGGCACTAAGCAATTGGAGCTATTGGTGGGCCCATGCCAGAATGTTCCCCATCCTGTGTACCCCACTCTGGATGTGAGTCGATAAAAGAGAGCCGTTAACTAGGACGACACTGTTTGCATCTGTCTTTAGGGTAGTTTTGGTTGTTGTCTCTTTCTTTTCTTTATTTCTGGCGAATCCCCCTACAAATGACACTAAAGAAATGGGGAACTCAGCTTTAGACGGGCACCAACCAGTGCTCTAACTTTCCTTTGTGATCTCTGTTAGGACATTTTTAGCTGATTAATCTAAACTGCATAATGCCAATCAACAACCCATTAAGGCTTAAATGGGTGCAACCTAGATTTCGACAGCTAGGTTTGCAACATATGAAAGTCCCTATTCAATTGCCATTTTAACTCTGCATTGCTCAAAGTCAGCGCTCACTAGCTAATATTAGCGCAAGCTTTTGTGAATACTTTGGTGTCATGTCATTTTTCTTAAGTCTTACTGGAGTGCACCTATTTTGTGCAAAAACCAACACAGTCAAGAGAAGTAATGAATCTACACTCAAGGGGTGGCTGAAAAAAACCTGGAATGGGGGAAGAGAAAGTAAAATATAGTACAATTTTTTCCATTAGCTCTGATTTTGGCCAATGAGGAGCCATCATTATTACTAATCAATACAACAAAGAATGTTTTTCTAGAGAGTGTTGTAGTCAAGGGGCTCATCAATGGACCAGTAATCTTTTCCTATAACTACTGGGTGCAGTCTAAGAAGGATGTTCTCAAAAAAAGAATCTTTTTCAGCAACAAAGCACTTATGTGTGTGCTTTTTATACTATTTATTGTTTTAAAGGTAGATATTTATTAGTTCATAACCAGGTGTACATCAGCTTACAATAATGTGGTTGAAGGGTTTCTTCAGGGCACCTATTTTTCTATCTCTCTTTCTCTATCATAATAGCCATACTTGTCATCTCAGACTCCACCTAGCCTGAAAGACCTTTGGTTGAAGGAACTATAGGATCTACACAACAATGGTGAAAGTGCATGAAGGCATTCTGATAGAATTTATGATTATGATGTGTATAATGATCTGGGGGAACCCAAGCCAGAGCAGGGACCTTGCCAGACCAGTTCTTGGTAGTGAGAAAATTCCCTATCCGAGGAGATGTCGAACCGACATCCTCCAATGAAAAAAGGTAGATCTTATGCTACTTTAAGGGATACCTATATTTGGGTCCTGGATTTTCCTTATTAAAGAACAATGTATTACAAGGTCAAAGAAATATGATTTATATTGGCAAGAGTCCCAATGACTTTCTATCCGTATTCCTTGGATTTCTTTCTCCTCATATTAGATGGATTGCATTACTTTTGCATCTCCCCACTGATTTAGTCAAATCCTACTATCTTTCCATTCACAATATATCTATTGTCAGAGCTGGTGAGGCTAGATGCTCAAACACAAGGCCACACTCATTAGCCATCCAATGGATCAACCCAGCAGTGTGAATGGTAAAAACAAATAATCTCACCTCTGCATACCTAGCAAAGGGGTCTCCCCAATGCAATTGGGTGTTGAATGAAGAAACATTCCAAAGTCTAAGAATACTAATCTAAAGAATCATCTACTGAATTTTAAAATTCTGACTCATTCAACCATATTCTAAAATTCTTATTATAGCTGCTTTGTCAGTAAATGCTTAATGACAGTTTCTAAGGTTTTGTTCAATGAGAAATGTAATGGATTTCTGCAACAGTTGCTACTAAATAGACATTCTAACAATGTTTCTACTTGCTTCATTAAAACAGATCCACCAGAAGAGAGCAGGGTGGGGAAACCTGTTCCTTTGTATGTACCTTGTGATGAAACATTTAAGGAGGTCAAGAAAGATACCCTTGATGCAGGAGGGATGAAAGCAATTTTGTATAACTTGATTCCATCCTTACTAGTCAATTTTTTTGGATCCACACAAGGAGTTCTAGTGCTTCTTTGAAGTAGAGGCTCTATATATAGAGGGGGTTAGAGTTAAATTAGACCTTCAAAGTGAACTCTTAAAAAAGATGCCAAAGATAGTGAGTTGGATTGGAGAAATCAGTGAGGAGCTTCTGCGGTATGACACACCAAGCATCATCTCAAGTAAATACCTTCTTCCTTGTCTTTAGGAATTACTTAAGCAATAGAATTAAGTTATGTTTTCCATGGTTCTCAGTATGGATGAAGTAGATTGCATCTGTGTATGCCTTTTATAATTTTGAGACGGATGTTTTATTATTGTAGAGGATAGATCTGCATGGTTGAGAGATGATGAGTTTTATCATCAGACATTGGTAGGCATAAATCCCATGTCCATTGAGTGGTTAAAGGTATGTATTTTTACCTTTTTTCTTCTTAGAGATATGGCCTTCTTCCCATCCTAGAAATTGATCAACGAATGGAATATTATAATGATTTTGTAATCTAAATTGTAAATGTTAAAATGGTGCAGGAGTTTCCTCCTATGAGAAAGCTGGATCCAGCAATCTATGGGTCACCAGCGTCAGCATTAAAAGAAGAGCATATCATAGGTCAACTCAATGGAATGTTTGTGAAGTAGGTAAACTATATATATCTAGTATTGCTTCTCTATTATAGGCTCTCTCAAATAGTTTAAGTGTAATCTAGCCACAATCTTTGCACAGTCATTCTAAGATTGTTGTACCATGTTTGATACTATGCAGGCTCTAGAAGAGAACAAATTGTTCATTTTGGACCACCATGATGCATTTATTCCAATTTTAAATGGAATCAATGCCGTGCATGGGAGAAAGACCTATGCTACAAGGGAAATATTTTTCTTAACTCCTATCAATACTCTGAAGCCTATTGCCATTGAGCTTAGCCTTCCACCACCAGCTCTTTAGAGTCAGTCAAAGCGAGTTTTAACTCCTTGAAATGATTCAATTACTCAATAGCTCTGGCAATTCGCCACAGCTCATGTATGTTCCAATGATGCTGGTGTCCACTAGTTGGTCAATCACTAGTAAGATTTCCTATTTGATTTAAGGGTTTGTTTTTAGGGTAGTGAAGTTTGGCCTAATTCAATGGTTAAATGACTGAGTTTCGTGATTCAACCAATTAAAAATTAGGTGCCTTAAAAATCAATTTCTAATGCATTGTACAAATTGACAGGTTGTGTACACATGCTTACATGGAACCCTACGTTATTGCACCTCATAGACATCTGAGTGCTATGCACTCTATCTTCAAACTACTTCATCCACATATGCACTACACAATGGAAATCAATGCAATGGACTGACAAACCTTGATCAATGCAAAGTGAGTGATTGAATCCTCTTTTACATCCTGTAAAATATAAGAAATGCCCAACCACTTCAACATGATTGGGAAATACTAATCAAATGCACAAATGACATGTTGACCACAATACAAATAGATGACTTCAACACATCCATGCATTTAATCACAACTAACAATCTCACAAAAGTTATAGATATATATAGGAGAGAAAGAGATAAAGAGAGAGATAATTAGAACAAATATATATAACCAAAAAAACATATGGTTAAGACTAGGCTTACAATTACAATTAGGGTTAGGGTCAGGGGTAGAATTAGGGTTATAGATAGAATTAGAGTTAGGGTTACAATTAGGGAAATCTTTATAACCAAAAAAGTTGAACTTAGTGTTAGAATTAGAATTACCATTGGGGTTATGGATAAAATTATGATTATGGTTAGAATTAGGGTTATAGATAAAATTAGGGTCAATGTTAGATTTAGGTTTAGGGTTATAATTAGAATTAGGGTTAGTGATAAATTATGGTTAGGGATAGAATGAGAGTTAGGGGGAATAGAGAAAGAGGGATAGAGCTAGATATAAGAGATATAGAGGGAAAGAGAGATAATAAAGAGAAGAAGAGAGAGACAAAGAGAGAGCCTGAGGGAGGGAGAAATCATGAGAGATATAGAGAGTGCAAAAGATAGAGATATAGATAGGAGAGAAAGAAGCAAAGGGAGAGATAATTAGAGCAAATATATATAACAATAAAACATATGGTTAAGATTAGGGTTACAATTAGGGTTAGGGTCAATGTTATAATTAGTGTTAGGGTTAGGGATAAAAATAGGATTAGGGTTAGAATTAGACTTAGGGTTACAACTAGGGTAAATAATTTTAACCAAAAAAAATTTTTAGGGTTAGAGTTGGAATTATAGTTGGGGCTAGGGATAAATTTATGATTAGGGTTAGAATTATGGTCGGGTTAGGGTTATGAAATTAGAATTAGGGTTAAATCTAACTAGAAATTCTAGCATATAATAGATTTAGGGTTAGGGTTGTGTGCACAAGTGAAAGATAAATTTATGATTAGGGTTAGAATTAGGGTTGGGTTAGGGTTGTGAAATTAGAATTAGGGTTAAATTTAATCAAAAATACTATCATATAATAGATTTAGGGTTAGGGTTATGTGCACAAGCAAAACATGATAATATAAATGAACTTGGATTGTGAAGGAAATATATATACCACTATGAGGACAACCATGTGTTTGAATAGGTTGAGGAACAAGATTACATTAAAGTGTTAGAGAGAGGGGAACAAAGAAGTGGAGAGGGATGTGGAGAGAGAGAGAGAGCATTATAATTAGGGTTATTGATAAATTACGGTTAGGGATATTACAGTTAGGGGGGATAGAGCTAGAGATAAGAGATATAGAGGGAAAGAGAGATAAAAAGAGAAGAGAGAGACAAGGACAAAGAAAGGAAGAAAGAGGGAGGGAGGGAGGGAGAAAGCATGAGAGATATAGAGAGTGCAAAAGATAGAGATATATATAGGAGAGAAAGATGCAAAGGGAGAGATAATTAGAGCAAATATATATAACCAAAAAATATATGGTTAACATTAAGGTTAGAATTACACTTAGGCTTAGGGTCTGGGATAGAATTAAGGTTAGTGATAGAATTAGAGTTAGGGTTACAATTACGTAAACTATTTATAACCAAACAAATTGTAAGGGTTAGAGTTGGAATTATGGTTAGGGTTAGGGTTATAGATAAAATAGAGTCAATGTTAGAATTAGGTTTAGATTTAGAATTAGAATTAGGGTAAGGACTAGAATTAGGGTTATGAATAATTAATTAAGGTTATATATATAATTAAGTATATCAAATATTAATATAAATTATTTTGAAGATTGAATTTAATTATTGATATTTAATTTATCTATTCAAATTAACTTTGACTAATTGATTATCATTTAATCTCAAAACTATATTATTATGATATTTATCGACAGCTACTTACCAGCCATAATTTTATTTATTTTCTTAAGCTAGTATCCAACTTAATGAAATAAACACTTTAAGAAGTGCACTTGAAGCCATGCCAACAATTGTTTGGTAGATTTATTTATTATTATTTCTACAATTTATTTCCCAATGTCTTTCAAACAAGTCTGCATTTCAAATTTACAATTACAAAATTGATACACCCTAATCAAATACAATTACAACTATGTTCTTTCTTCATATTCTTGCATTCCAACTTTACGGTTACAGATGAGATATTGATAGACCCTATCGACTATTCCGTTGCACATAAATTTATGTTACTATAAAATAAATTAACAAGACATGAAATGTTTTCAGTGCCAAAAATTTGGTATTATAAAAAACGTCAAAACTTAGTGCCGTCACTGCCAAAATCTATTGATGTTCAAACCGACAAATTTGAAAAAAAATCTATTTAAGTCCGGAAATAGGAAAAAAAAAAGTCAACAGCGATTGTTAAACACCTTAAGTAAATCTATTTTATCTATTCCAGAAAGAAAAAAATTTTAAAATCCATTTTAGCTAATTCTCTAGATTTGGATCATAGAAAGCCGATTCAACATTCAAACATAAAGAAAATAATATAGAGGTGGGGGTTGGTTTTTCACTAGGAAAAAACTGCAAGGAAAATACATAAATAAACAGATTATCCAGGTCCAGATAGCACCGAAGGTAGAGGACCATGGGAGAGCTCCCTGTTGTAATTAGGGTTACCTGTAAAAGAGCAAGTAACATCATCCAACGTCTCTACTAAACCCTCCAACGCCTTCACCACAGTGGACATCGCTGGCCACCCCGTAAAATCTTCATGTACACACCACATTCCCACTTTTATCAATTTTACTGCCTCCACTCTTACGCTTGCTTCCTCATCTTCGAATCCCTCATATACCAAATCTATTAACTTCACCTCCTCTGCTTTAACTTGTAACATTGAATACTAGCCATTCTCTGAAAGCTCTCTGCCTCTTTTTCCGCTCACAATTTCTACCACCATAATGCCGAAGCTAAATACATCTGCCTTCTCTGTGAAATGCATGCTCAGTAACTCAGGCGCCATATACCCAGATGTCCCTCTCAGCAAGGTTATCACTTCACTGCTCTATGTTAATCAACTTTTCCAACCCAAAATCTGAGACCTTCTCATTGAATTTTTGGTGTTCAGAGGCACTATACTTAAATATCATCCATTTCAATGATCAAAGGTCAATAGTAATTTTACACCTCATTTACAACAAAAAATGGTAAATATTTGTCCTATTTTTATTGGCTAAAATTGACCTTTGACTATTGAAGTGGATGATATTTAAGAACAGCCATTCAGAGGTTGATGTAGAAATGTATTATCAGTTCTCCTCAATCTTCATGTAAATATGGTAATCCTCTTGCAATATTCAGAACTACTTTATATCTAGTCTTCGAGTCCAGCAAATGTTGATGCGTCTTGTTGGAAAATATCAATTTATCCAGAGACCCATTTGGTAAATGCTCGTATACAAGCATTCGATAGGCCTTTTCTGCACAGAAGCCCTTCATTCTTACCAAATTAAGATGATCAATAACTCCTACAGTTTCCACTTCTGCCCAGAATTCCTTCTTCCATTGGCCTGCTCCGTCAAGGCGCTTCACTGCTATCTTTGAGCCGTCAGATAGGACACCTTCATAAACTGAACCGAATCCTCCGCTTCCCAACTTCATAAGAAAGTCATTTGTAGCATTCTGTAATTCTTGGAATGTGTAACGCAGAGGTAAGGTTGCCGGCCAATCTACAGGATCGTCCTCATCTTCATCCTTTTCGTGTCTGCCTTTTCGATACTTACTTATCCATGTACACAATAAGAGAGACAGGAGAAATACACCACCAATGGCAGCACCAATGATAACTATAACATTAACCCTCTTAGGCCTTGACTGAACTTTAATGTAATCAGTGGAATTGTAAAATTCGTCACTATGATTATTCATTTTCAGAGAGTAGACATTGGCCTCCAGATAACAATAACCCCTAGAAAAATTGGCAGCATACCTGAAAAACACAGCTTTGCAAGAGCAATTTGTAAGGCATAGATTTTGAAAGTAATCTCATGAGACCAACTGTGGAATAGAAGCATTATGGTAAGAATAAGTAAAATAGGAAGCATGCTCCAACTTCAATAATTGCTGACCATGAGCGGTGTTACTGCTTATGGATGCATCTGAGCATACAAGAGGTCTGAGCGGAAGACAACCTAAATTGGGCTTTGTGGTGTCAATCAGATCAAAAGCATTGCCTTCTTTCGGACAGCTGCACTATCCATCTGAGCAAACGTTGTAGTTTCCGCATGACGTTGGATAATCGCACACAGCCAATATTTGCGTAAAGGTTGACAAATAGTCAATTACAGATCTTTCGGTTTTTTCAGACATTGAATAAAACTGCAGATGCCCATGTGAATCAATCTTAAAGTACAGGCAACTTTTGGGTATACTAAAATTGATAAATGGCGACACGTAGATGGACTCATTGTCAAACTGCATATAAGATACTTTCACAGGTGGAGGTCGATCAGGACTATACCTATAATACATTTGAGGGGGTGTCGTTGCTATGAACAGAGCTAAGCCGTTGCTATGAACAGAGTTAAGCCGTCCACAGACAACGAACAACAGAAAATACCTTGTCTTGTATTAGTAGGAGAAGTATTTGCAATAAGCTTCTGCCCCACCAACAGGGTATCAGTGAGATGATCAAACGACTGCCACATGATTCCATTGGAGGTGTTCAAGAGAATAAGGTTCCCAGATTCTTGTATCGCCATCGCTTGAAAATCATGGGCGGAGATTCTGGTATTTGTAGACCAGACGAGAGTGCCATCTGCGTCCTTTAACACGAGTTCTCCCGTGGAGGTGAGTGTCACGGTTACATTTTCTTGCACCATCTGCTCTCTGTTTGAACTCCACACCATTTGCATGTCCAACAGATCACCATTCTTGGCTTTGATAACAAAAAAAGTTGCAAATAGGTAGACTGTGTCACAAGGACTACCAAAGCAGAAGAATTCGCATCCAAACTATAGATTCATTTCATTATATAAGATAGCAGCAGTGAGAAGAATTAGCCTGACGAGTGCATCTTCGTAAACTGACGATGGCAAGAAATCTAAAGAATGGTTCTTGTTGACGTAAAGGGAGTTTATAGGAGGGCACATAGCTATTTCAAACTCTCAATGCCGAAGTGATGACGTAACTTCTAAAGGCGATGAGAAGAAAAAATAAACTCCCTTTTAGATGGCCCAATGAAAGACCACCACGATCAACTTGGACAGAGTGACCACCTTGATAGCATTTCTAGGAAATAAGAATCGACTAATAGAAAGAATGATGGCATCAAAATCAAGTAATAGATTATGAAAGAGAAGTTGTACATATAGGTGAGGAGAAGTGAGGAGGTTGAGTCGACTTAGAATTCAACTTCAACACTCTACTCACAAAGTGGTAAAAGGATGTCAACACATAGCTTGGAGAGTTGTGTCAAATTCTCCAAGTCAACACCTAGCCACCTAAGGTGGCTTAAAACCATGTGCTAATTATATTATTTAGAATAAGCAATATATAATAAGGTTTAGCACTAACGCCCCACTTAATCATAGCTTAGGTGGGTACAAGAAGAAATGGGTCTCGACTACTAGGCCTAGTGAGGTACCCATATACAAAGTAATCTCTCATGAAGTGGAGAAAGGTAGAAAACCCTATGGAAGAAAACTACCCTCCAATAGAGAGAAAAGATGCATAAAATTATACAAGTGAAGAAGTACTACTTCTTTCACTGAGTACAATATATGTTTCCCTTAATCAGAGAGAAAATAATAGAAGCTCTATGACACTCCCCCATAATACGTGTCCTTCTATAATGAGGCTAGATAGTTGAAAAAGGATGTAGATGTAGATCCAAGAACGCCAAAAAATTTTCCTTCCCTTGGGAAGAAATAAAACCAACTCAAGATGCATGATATCTTCCCATACTGGAAGATGTATGTATGATCTTGAATCATGTTGAAGTTGATCCAAGGATGATGATGCCCATTGTGATGCCTTTGAAGAGTGCTTAGGTCTGCCCATGTCGATGCTAAAGGATGCCATAATCAAATCAGGTGCATGCCTAATAGATGAAGAGGATGACAATCTAGAACCATGTGTAGATGGATGTAGAGCATGAATATCCAAAGGGAAAAATGGAGATGCAGGTTCATCAAAATTGTCATCGAAGAGAAGACTAATGTTGTGCTTTTAAGTCAGCAATGTGGGACTCTACAAACAGACAAGCAATGTGAGGTAGAAATCTGTCCCAAACAACAATGCTAGGAAGACTGATATATGTATCTTGATGCAAAGAAGTGTTGGAATCTTTCGAAGAAGTGACTCTGAAGTTTGATTGAAAAACAAGAGATGGTGGAGTAATGATGATTTCCTCTATGTCAATTGGACATTCTGTATACATATCATGATATGGGATGTGTTTTTTGATCATAACAGGATCATGCGGGAAGGGAGAAATGCTAGAGTCTCCATGTATTTCCCAAATTTTGATCCATAATGCATGTGGACACCCAATATCCATGATGGCATACAAAGACGAATCCGGTATATATAAGTTGATTAATCCACAAATATGATCACGATTATTGAACTACTTATTCTTCTGAGATTGGTTACCTAGTTTACGGATGAGTCCATCCAAACATGGCATGATATTATGGTACCTAAGGTGTTTAAGGATGCCATCACACCAAGGCTTTAATTACCCTTGTTTAGGTTGATTACAAAAGAGTGAGTTTCATATCCCATAATTACAAATAGATTAATTCCTTTAGACAATAGAAATCAACACATTATAAAATCCCCTTCTGATTAGGTGACCCCCCAAGTTTTAGCACATTATAACTTAGTGTGTTTTACAACGGAAGTAGGTCCAATAGATGGGAAATGTGAAAACATTAACTTTGCAAAAAATGGTGCTCAATTTCGAGCCATTCAGTGGAGTCAGCAAGGAAAGAAGATTACAATGATTTTATATGTGAGGGGGAATTCATCTCCTACCAACTCGAGCCTCACCCTTCATCTTCATTTGACAAAGATAGAAGGGTTAAAAACCATTAACTTTTACAAAGCAATTTTCTCAAATATTTAAAATGCCCCCACACCCCCCCTATTTTGTATTTTCATATTGCTTAGTGGTTGAGACAATTAAAAAAATTGCTTAAATTTAACACTTAAACACAATTTTAAATATTTTGCAAAAAGTAAGAAACAAAATATTTAGAGGCCCAATTAGGGCTAAGCGCTAGAAAATGTAGTGGCAACCAGTTATGGCAATGGTGGCTAGGTGAGAGTCTTGGGCACTAGAATGGAAGAAGATACCTCTCTTGCCAAATTGATCCTCCAAGAGGTAGCACTAGAATCTGTAGATCTGGGCGCACACCACAAAAGCACAGGGTGGATTTGGGCAAAACAAACATCACCCCAGAGGCCACAATTTGAAACCATTAGAGCTTTGACCCTGCAACAAAATGGCAAGCCGAATGTAGGAGATGTCAACCTCCAAGGTTGCTAACCGCAATTGTTGAAATGGCAAAGAACTCTATTGTTGAAGGTGACAAAGATAGTGATGGTGACCTTGGCAGAAACCCTTCAAACTAGTGGTCAATGAGTGTTGGGGTGGAAACACTAAATGAAAAATGCCCTCACATATTTGCAGAAATGGCAACCCAAAAATGACGAAATGCACCTAGAAAAAATGCTTTTGCAAAATAAACACTAGATCTGAGCACAAACAAAAGAGAGCACTCAGACAAGGGTTTGATTGGGGTGCACTTGCCCCCATTTTTATTTTGACAGTTCAAACGTCTTTATCCTCATTCTTGCTACACCTTTTTTGTGGGTTGCAGGGCCTTGATTGTGCCTTCCAAGGACGTCTTTGTTGCAAATGTGTGCCTATGATGTGTTGTCATTGATGTCATCATATCTCCTTGTTAGAGACAGTGAAGATAGTGCAGATCAGTAAAGTAGATTGCTCCACATTTTCAGCGAAATGAAGATCAAAGTCTGTAGACTAAAGGGTTTGTAGAGGATTGTTTGAAGTTGCTCCAGTCAATATTTGAGAGGTCTGCATGAAGTATTGGTGAAGTTATGGTCATCTGAGTAGAACCAAGTTTTTGCTATTGTTCAAAGGTAACAAGGTAATAGAAATTTGGTCCGGATTGCTCCGCATTGAAATATTATGGTTTCTAGAGGTATGTTTGGGATGTTGGTGTGTATTCTCAACTCAAGTGGTTCATGGTTTGGAGGTCTGCAAGCAATCTTTCTAGTGTGACAGTCATAACGGTTAGTGTTCTTAAGTTCCTGGATGAAAATACAAGTGTCTCTAGTGATATGAGGTGATGCAATTGTTCTTGTTGATTTCATTATGCTTGTGGTGGTCTCTGGATCGTGTGCCTTTTGTATTGGTGGTTAGCATTAAAGATTAAACTCGTGGTTGAAGATTTCTCCTTGAGTGTTGCTGTTCTTTCCAGTCTTGGCTAACCAGATGCTTGGTGCGTGTTGCAGATGATCTAAGAGAAGTTCTATGGAGCATGGCATGCTGTTCAAGGAAGATTTGAGTCCCAAATATGTTTGGCCAATAGTGTAATGGTTCACATGTAGCATTTTAGGTCATGTGATTGTAATGCCTATCTTGGAGAATGTTCCAGATAGATGATTGTAAGGTCGACTTTGATGTTCATTCCAAAGTCAATGTCATGTATAAATAAGTGTTGTGAATTTGTCGAAATGGGGGAATGTGAGCGAAGATGCAGATTTAGAAAGGAAGTGTTTGGGAGTAGAGCAGAGGTGTTGTGTGCTTCAATGGAACTGAACTTTGGCATGAAGAAGATGTCGTTTCTCAATTCAATTCATCTATGTTAGTCTTGTGAATGTTTCTATAGGCAGTGAGCCTCTTTTGAGCAGTGACCTCTGGGCAGTGCACCTGAACGCAAGTGCCTTCCCATTTTCTATTCTTTTAACAGAGAATAAATCTTGTGGGTTAACCCCCACCGTGGTTTTCCCTTAACCAGGTTTCCTCGTAAAAATCTTGGTGTTATGTGTGTTGATTATGTTTATACTCATGTGTTATTGATTTATGCATTCATGGTTAAATCATTAATCTGATAATAAGTGGCAAACAAATTTGAAAGTAGCAAAATTCAAAGTTTTGAGACAACTGATTCAGCCCCCTCTCAGTTGTCTATGCTTATTTTCAACAATTGGTATCAAAGCTCTAGTTCCTCTAAAAGAAGCTTGACTGCTTGAGGAGATCCAGGATGTCGACATACAAGAAGGACAATCTGAGATTTGATGGAACAAATTATTCTCTTTGGAATAAATGGATGGAATGTCATCTGTAATGCATGGGTGATTCTTATTGGTTGATAACTAAGGATGAGTATAAGTCTCCGAAGAAAGGCCCTTCAACTCTAGATGAACTCAAAGATGATGAACACAACATTTGAGATAAAGAAGCATTGTTGAGTGCCCTAAGTGATACAGATATGACAAATGTTCTAGAAGTGAAAATCGCTCATGAAATTTGGAAGAAGTTGGAAACTCTGTATGAAGGTGCTACATATGTCAAATTTGCTAAGCTACAGAGCCTGAAGGGCAGATATTAAAGTTTAAGGATGAGTGAAGATCAAAACATCACTTACTATATGCAGAAGGTGAATAAACTTGTGAGGAGTATCAGGAATGCTGGTGGAGTATTGGAAGAATCAGAGATTGTTGCCAATGTACTCAGATTCTTACCTGCTACATACAAGAATAAAGTTGCTGCTATTGAGGAGATCAGGACTATCATAACAGTTGCAAGAGATCAGTTGTTTGGCAAGATTTCAGCATTTGAAATGAGTGAGTTTGGTGATTCTCTTCCTAAATCAGAATATGCATTTAAGGATAGTGTTTTTGGAAAGCAAAGATTTGATCCAGGTGAAATCTCTTCAAAAAGATCAACCAGATATGAAAAGGAAAGGAAGGAACTTGAAGAAGATGAATTTGAGCTTGAACAACTTGAACCCCTTATTGCCAAAAGATTACCAAAAGGGTCCGGTAAGTATGAAGGAAAGTTGCCTTTCAAATGTTTTGCTTGCAATATGATTAGTCATTTTTCTTAAAGATGTTCGGAGAGGGTTTCAAATTCAAACCCTAATAGACCTAGAGGTTAGAAGAAATGCTACTATGTCCAAGAAGTTTCTGATGGAGTCACAGATGATGGGTCTGATATGGGAAGTGCCTCTGGAAATGATTGGGTGTTCATTGCTATCCAAGAAGAAGATCTAGTGCCTACTGGATATACTAGCTGTGTGAATCTAGAAAGTGCCTTGGCTGCTTAGGTTGAAGAAAAGGATGAGTGGGTGATTGACAATGGATGTTCTCATCATATGACTAGTGATAAAAGTAAGTTTATAAGCTTTGAAAATTATGAAGGTGAATTATGAAGTTTGGAGGCAATTCAGCTAGTAGAATATATGGCAGAGGATCCATCTCTCGTGATGGTAAGAAAAATACTAATGATGTTCTGTATGTAGAAGGATTGAAGCATAATCTTCTCAGTGTTGGATAGTTGGTTGACAAAGGGTATGATCTTCGATTCAAGGATGAAAAATGCAGAATTTTTGAAAGCTCCAGAACTGAGATTGCATCTAGCACTTAGACTAGAGGTAATATCTTTCATTTAAGTAGTGCTAGTAAAAGTTGTTTGATTGCTCAGATTGATCAGAGTTGGTTATGGCATAGGAGAATGTGTCATGGAAACTTTGGCAACATTGTCAAGATAAGCACTACTCACGCTATGAGAGATCTTCCAAAGCTTGTAAAACCTAGTAATAACATGTGTAAGGAATGTCATTTGGGCAAACAGAGAAAAGCTACATTCAAAAGTAAAGAACAATTTTCAAGTGGATTATTGGAAGTTGTGCACACTAATTTGTGTGGTCCTGCCAAAGTTAGGAGTTTACAAGGATATAGATACTTTATGTTGTTGATTGATGATTACTCCTGGACGATGTGGGTCACTTTCTTGAAAGAGAAATCAGAGGCTCTTGACAGATTCAAGGTGTTCAAGGCTAAGGTGGAGGATGAGATTGGTGTGAAGATAAAGTGTTTAAGATCTAACAGAGGTGGAGATTTTACCTCCAGTGAGTTCAATGAATTTTGTGAAAAGCATGGAATAAAAAGATAGTTACCTACTCCTAGAATTCCTCAGCAAAATGGAGTTGTGGAATGGAAGAATCGGACTTTTCAAGAGGCTTCTAGAACCATGATGATGGAAGCAAATGTTCCATATACTTATTGGAGAGAAGCTGTGAGTACTGTTGTCTACACTCTTAACCAGGTGCATATCAAAGGTAATACTAGTAAAACACCCTATGAACTGTGGTTTGGTAATGCTCCTACTATCAAATACTTTAAATTTTTTGGTAGTAAATGTTATATCAAAAGAGATGAAGAATTAGGCAAGTTTGATCCAAGATGTGATGAAGGAATATTTCTGGACTATTCTAATCAAAGCAAGGCATACTGATGCTTCAACAAAAGATTGAAAAGGATTGTACAAAGTGCTAATGTCAAGGTTGATGAAAGAAAGGAAAGACCTTCCAGGACTTGTGGATATGATTCAGATAATCAGAAGTTCAAGAAAATCCCAAAACACCTAGGTATGTAAGGTTGAATCATTTTGAAGATCAGATCATAGGAGATAGAAATAAAGGTGTTCAAATTAGAAGAAAAATTGCTGATGAATAAGTGGAGTATTGTTTGAATCCAAAGATTGAACCAAAATCAGTGAATGAAGATTATAATGATGAAAGTTGGATAAAAGCAATGGAAGAAGAATTAATGCAAATTGAAAAGAATCATACTTAGGAAAATGTAATTGGAACTAAATGTAATTGGAACTAAATGGGTCTTCCGAAATAAATTGAATGAAGATGGTGAAGTTGTGAGAAACAAAGCAAGTGAAAGGAAGCTAGGTGTGCAGAAATCACTTCCTACACTAATCTAATGAGGCGAGAGCTATGCAAATTCAATTTATTCCTTATCACTACAGAAACATTCAACATCTAATAGAGTTACTACAGAAATACACAAGAACCAGAAAGAAGACAAAAGAAGAGAGACAAAGATTTACGGTGGGGGAAACCCTTATCGAGTGAAAAACCCCACACTCACAAACTTACACAATGTATTAACAAATCTGAAAGTTGTTTACAATACACTTGCAATGCAAGCCTCAATGGTCTTTGACACTCATGTCTAGAGTCAATCTGGTAGCATAACAGTACCAATAAACCTATGATACAAACTCCATCTCCAAGCACCTGTTTATATAGGAAATATAATGCAATATTGGACCTATCTTGGATTGGGCATCCGACATGACTTCATTGACCAAAACCCATGCCAAAGGACACTTGGTCAACATTGTAGAATGTGCCTGACACTTGTCCACAACTTCCATCCCAAAGAGGTCACCTATTCCCAAAATAGGCTATGACAGATGCTCATATGACACTTACGACTGTCATAGAATCTGTCATAGTAGTTACAACTTACAGTTGTAAGAGAATCTATCATACACATTCTATAAATAGCATATTCTCTTACAATATGTCATATTCCACCTTGGGGCACCCAAATATGCCTTATTCAAAGATGCTTCATGACACATGTCATCACCTATCTTATAATCTTCTATTTCTGAGTCTTACATGTCATAGATTCGTCATAGAAATCCATCAACCGTTTCGGTCAAACATTCCCTTACACAACATGGAAGATGTCGACATATCGCAAAATGATCCTACCACAAAGTGGGATGCCTATCTCCTCGTGTGAGGACAAAATTACAAGTTGTCATAGTCCATGTAGGATTGACACATCACCATGCCACATCCCACAATATGACAATATGGAATTTACAAATATTTACAACATAGGCAATTAAATAATAAATGCAAACATTACAAATGTAAAGAATTACCAAGGTTGAGAGATCTTAATCCCCAACATTCTCCCATTGGTCGAACACCTTGTAAGAGCCAATAGAAAAATAGGATTTAACTGCTATAGGCCGAAAGGCCTATAGACTCCAAACACCATCTGAACTTCTCTGTTCTCATTGGTTTCATCAATGCATCTGTAACATTCTTCAAAATATCTACCTTCTCCAAATTTACCTTTCCATCCTCAACCATGTCTTGCATAAAGTGAAACTAAACATCAATATGCTTGGTTCTAGCACAAAAAGTTGGATTCTTTGCAAGGCAAATTGTACTCTGACTGTCACAACTGATCGTGATCTGACCTGCATCAACACCAATATCGAAACACAATCTCTTAACCCAAATGGTTTCCTTACAAGCATGAGTTGCTGCCATGTACTCAACTTCTGTCGTGGACAAAGCAACAACAGGTTGTTGCTTACTCATCCAACTAATAGCACCACCAAATAGTGTAAACACATAAGCACTGGTGGATCTCCCACTATCAATGTCACATACCCAATCTAAATGCACAATTCCATGAATGTCAACAGAATGTAGAGGTCCTGTAACATTACCATGATAGCAAACGGAATACTATGAAGTACCCCTCAAATATCTAAACACTCACTTAACTACATCCCAATGAACCCATCCAAGATTAGCCATAAATCGAGTAAGGACTCCCATTGCTTGGGCAATGTTTGGTCTTGTGCAAACCATAGCATACATCAAACTGCCAACAACACTAGCATAAGGTACTCTACTCATGTCCTCCACCTCACTACGAGATTTTGGACAATCCTTAATAGACAGCTTTGTCCCCAAAGAAATGGGAACACACAATAGTCTACAATCTGCTATGTTGAACTTGTCCAACACGGTCTTCACATACTTACTTTGGCTTAACCAAAGTTTTCTGTTGGTTTTGTCTCTTCTGATTTCCATTCCTAGAATTTACATGGCTGCCCCTAAATCTTTCATTTCAAACTATGCTGACAACTGAGATTTAAAATTAGAAATCATATTCTTACCCTTCCCAATGAGCAACATATCATCAACATACAGTGCAACAATGAGAATACGATCACCATCAAACTTAAAGTACACATAGTGATCTGATTTCGATCTCACAAAGGCATCAAACTTCAAGTACCATCTCCTAGGGGATTGCTTCAAACCATACAAAGACTTCTTAAGTTTGCAAACCAAATTTTCTTTACCTTTCACCATGTAATGCTCTGGATGTGACATGTAGATTTCTTCCTCCAAGTCACCTTGAAGGAAAGCTGTCTTCACATCCATTTGTTCTACCTCCAAGTCATAAGCTGCTACAAGAGACAACAGGAATCGAATGGATGTCATCTTTGCAATGGGAGAGAAGATCTCACCATAATCTATACCCTCCACTTGTGAATACCCCTTCGCAACCAATCTAGCCTTATACTTCTCAACACTGCCATCTGCACCAAATTTCTTCTTGAACACCCATTTGTATCCAACGGGTTTCTATCCAAGAGGTAAATGTAGCAAGTCCCAAGATTGATTATTTTCCAAAGAAGCCATTTCATCCTCCATGGCCCCCTTCCAGGAACCCGCATCTTTCATGTCCATAGCCTTTGATACAGTTCTAGATTCATCACTGTTAGTAAGCAAATCAAAAGCACAACTAGAATCAAGCAATCTAAAACCAAACCTTTCAGGTTGCTTTCTTATCCGTGTAGACCTCCTCAAGAGCTAAGGTTGAGGTTCAGCTTCTTCATCTGAGCTTTCAAAGCTGCTAGAGCTCTCCTCATCATCAGGTCCAACTTTGTTTTTCTATTCATTCTTCTCAGGGGTGAGGGGAAACTAAACAACATCCTCTTTCTTTTCTTTTTCTTCTAGCTACAAAAAAGTAGAAGGTGTAAGCTCTCTGAAGTTGACACTTCTTCTATACAACACTTTTTTAGCCACAGGGTCCCAAAGCTTGTATCCTTTCACACCAACACCATAGCCAATGAAGATACACTTAACAGCTTTGTTCTCCAACTTTGACCACTTCTCCCTAGGCACATGTGCATATGCCTCACAACCAAAAACATGAAGATGCCTTATTGAAGGCTTTCTACCAGACCACACCTCCATGGGTGTCTTTCCAACAAGAGCTAATGTAGGAGATCAGTTTACCAGATAGCAAGAAGTGGCAATAGATTCAGTCCAAAACTTTTGTTCTAGGCCAGCTCCACTAAGCATACTCCTAGCCTTCTCCATCAGTGTCCGGTCCATCCTCTCTGCAACTCCATTTTACTGCGGGCTATATGGAGTTGTCTTATGTCTTTCAATCCCAAGTTCGTTGCAATACTTATCGAATTCTATAGAACATAACTCACCACCGTTGGTAGTTCTCAAACATTTAATCTTTTTACCAGTCTGATTTTCAGCAAAGGCTTTAAACTCCTTAAACTTGCTATAGACTTCAGATTTGCTTCTGAGAAAATAAATACATGTCCTTCTATTGTAATCATCTATAAAAGATACAAAGTATATAGATTTTGATAAAAAAGAAACATTAACAGGACCAAACACATCAGAATGAATAAGGTCCAACACACCAGAAGACTTATGAGAACTCGAGTAAAACTGAACACAGTTTTATTTTCCATAAATGCAATGTTTGCAAAATTCAAACTCAAGATTACAATCATCTAACCCCTCAATGAGGTTCTTAATTTTTAGGGTACGCAGACCCTCCTCACCAATGTGGCCAAATCTCTTATGCCATAACATTATCTTTTCAGTAGGAAGTTTAACTTCCAATGCATGATTACAACCATTAAGACTAGAAACAATAGACTTCTTCATTACTCATTCAGATGGTGGGGATGAAGTGACTGCTGCCCTCTTCCTTGAGTTAGAAGAACTATTGCATTGTGAAATGCATGCTTCAAGCTAAAATAGAGTACCTCTCCGAGTACCCTTAGCAAGCACCATAGCTCCTCTAGTCATCTTGCATCCTTCTATTGAAAAGACAACATGCACACCTGCATCATTCAAACTACTTATAGAAAGTAGGTTCTGTGCTAAGCATAGGATGTGCATAACCCTAGAGATCCCCTTCACTCGACCATCAGGGAATCATATAGAGACTCTTCCACGACCAACAATCTTTAGAGGAGAGTCATCACCTAGATACACATTTCCACCATCGAACTCCTCATACTTAGTGAACCAGTTTCAATGCGAGGTCATGTAGAATGATGCACCAGAGTTGATTAGCCACACATTGTTAGATGCATGGATTTCTAGGGCTATGATGAAAGCATCACCATCATCTTGTGACTTGTCAGAATCTGAATCAGGAGCTTTCTTCTTTTTCTTCTTCTCCTCTTTGCATTCCTTTCAAAAATTCTTAATTTTGCCACAATTCCAACAAAGGCCCTTGGACTTTCCAGGAGATTTGGATCTCCCACAGGATTTGGATCTACCCTTCTCAGCTTTCTTGTCCTTCTTCTTCCCTTTCTCCTTGGGTCTTCCACAAACTGCAAGGGCCTCTTTGGCTGCCTCAAAAGACTTTCTTGGCATCTCTTCAGACAACAGTGAAGAAACCACTTCTTCCATTTTTAATGTTGATGTGGTGCTTCTGATTGCCATGACAAGATGATCCCATGAGTCTGGTAGAGAACAAAGTAGGGTCATACACCGATCCTCCTCCTCCATCTTTACACCAATAGATGTCAATTGTGCAACCAGCATGTTGAAAGCATTCATATGTTCAGCAACAGATCCTTCGTCCTCCATTTGAAGAGAATACAACTTCTTTCTCAGAAAAAGTTTATTAACCAGGGATTTTGCTTGATACACATCTCCTCATGGACATTTAACAAATCTAAAAGTTTTACAGTAGTCTCCTCATGGACATTTAACAACAGGTTACAAATCTGAAAGTTGTTTACAATACACTAGCAATGCAAGCTTCAATGGTCTTTGACACTCGTGTATGGAGTCAATCCAACAGTATAACAGTACCTATAAACTTGTGATACAAACTCCATCTCCAAGCACCTATTATATAGGAAATACAAGGCAATATTGGACCTATCTTTGAATAAGCATTCAACATGGCTTCATGGACCAAAACCCACACCTAAGCACACTTGGTCAACATTGTAGAATGTGCCTGACACTTGTCCACAACTCCCATCCCAAAGGGGTCACCTATTTCTAAAATGGGCTATGACAGATGCTCTTACGATATTTACGACCGCATTAGAATCTATCATAGCGGTTACAACTTATTGCTGTAAGAGAATCTATTATACACATGCTATAAATAGCATATTCTATTACAACATATCATATTCTACCTTGGGGTACCCAAATATGCCTTATTCAAAGATGCTTCATGACACATGTCATCACCTATCTTACAACCTTCTATTTCCAACTCTTACATGTCATAGATTCATCATAGGAATCCATCATAATCATTTTGGTCAAATATTCCCTTACACAACATGAAAGATGCCAACACATGGCAAAATGATCCTATCACAAAGTGGGATGCCTATCTCCTCATGTGAGGACAAAATTACAAGTTGTCATATTCCATGTAGGATTGACACATCACCATGCCACATCCTACAATATGACAATATGGAATTTACAAATATTTACAACATAGGCAATTAAATAATAAATGCAAATGTTAAAAATGTAGAGAATTACCAAGGTTGAGACACCTTAATTTCCAACAACAAGATTGGTGTGCAAAGGATACTCTTAGGTAGAGGGAATTGACTTTAAAGAAACTTTTGCTGCGATGGCAAGAATAGAAGCAGTTAGACTATTTCTTGTCTTTGCTGTTTACAAAGCTTTCAAAGTTTACTAGATGGATGTCAAGTCAACATTTTTGAATGGAGATTTGGAAGAAGAAGTTTATATTGAGCAACCAGAAGGGTTCTGGTTCTCTGATCAAGGAAATATGGTCTACAGATTGAGGAAAGCATTGTATGGACTTAAACAAGCACTAAGAGCCTGGTATGCAAGATTAGATAAGTATCTGTTTAAGTTAGGATTTAGTAAAGGCATAGCTGACAGTAATCTTTATTTCAAAATTGACCATGAACACATCTTGATTGTTGAGGTATTTGTTGATTTTTTGGTGGAAATGAGAGTGTGTAAAAAAATTGTTGATCAGATGCAAAGTGAATTTGAGATGTCCATGCTTGGTGAAATGAACTTCTTCTTAGGTCTGCAAATCATTCAGTCAATAAGGGCATATTCATATCATAGTCTAAGTATGTGAAAGAGTTGTTGAAATTTTTTGGAATGGATGATTCAAAACTAGTGAGTACTCCCATGATAACCAGATGCAAGTTGAGTGAAAATGATGACTCTCCTAAGGCAAATGAGAAAAGGTATAGATCAATGATTGGAGGATTGCTTTATTTGACTCATACTAGCCCTGGTATGCAAGATTAGATAAGTATCTGCTTAAGTTAGGTTTTAGTAAAGGCATAGCTGACAGTAATCTTTATTTCAAAATTGACCATGAACACATCTTGATTGTTGAGGTATTTGTTGATTTTTTGGTGGAAATGAGAGTGTGTAAAAAATTTGTTGATCAGATGCAAAGTGAATTTGAGATGTCCATGCTTGGTGAAATGAACTTCTTCTTAGGTCTGCAAATCATTCAGTCAATAAGGGCATATTCATATCGTAGTCTAAGTATGTGAAAGAGTTGTTGAAATTTTTTGGAATGGATGATGCAAAACTAGTGAGTACTCCCATGATAACCGGATGCAAGTTGAGTGAAAATGATGACTCTCCTAAGGCAAATCAGAAAAGGTATAGATCAATGATTGGAGGACTACTTTATTTGACTCATACCAGCCCTGATATTATGAATGTAGTTGGCCTTGTTCCTAGATTTCAAGCTAATCCTAGAGAATCTCATGTTGTAGCAGTCAAAAGAATTTTCAAATATCTAAAGGGGACATCAAATTATGGCTTGTGGTATCCTAAAGATGATGATTTCACTCTTCATGCATATACAGATGCTGATTGGGTAGGAGATGTGGATGACAAAAAGAGTACTGGTGGTGGTGCATTTTTCTTAGGAAAGAGATTGGTTTCTTGGTTAAGCAAAAAGCGGGAGGCAATATCTCTGTCTACTACTGAGGCATAGTATATACTAGCACCAAGTAATTGTACTTAAGTCTTATGGATGAAGCAGATGCTGAAGGATATCAGAATTATGTTTGATGAACCTGTTACAATCTTCTGTGATAATTCAAGTGCAATAAACATTTCAAAGAATCTGGTGTTGCATTCAAACACAAAGCACATATCCATTAAGTTCTACTTTTTGAGAGAGAAGGTAAATGAGAATGAAATCAAATTGGAGTTTATTTTTTCAAAGGATCAGATTGCTGATATCTTCACTAAGCCTCTACCTAAGGACACATTTGTGTATCTCAGAGAGATGCTAGGGTTTATTACCCCTCCTGTTAAGAACTAAGATGCACTAGTGTGCACCAGTCCGGTGGAACATATGGTCATATCTGGTGATCTAGATTGATGTTAAGGTGATGCTACTCAGGGGGAGTAGTTAGTATGTTCTAAGTTCAGTTTGGTCTTGTCTAAGAAACAAAAAGGGTGAGAGATGATTGCAAATATGTGTCCTTTGCCATTGATGTCAAAGGGGGAGAGAAGTCATGTGAAAAACTTGGATGGAAGTGAGTAGTTGTTGGTGATAGGGGGAGCAGTGAAGAAAGTGGTTACATGTGTGTTAAGAGAAAAGGGGAGAAGTTCTTATCTTGATAGTTGAATTAGTTTTTCACATCATATGTTGCCATCAATGACAAAGGGGGAGATTGTTGCAAATGTGTGCCTATGATGTGTTGTCATTGATGTCAACATATCTCCTTGTCATAGATAGTGAAGACATTGCATATCAGTAAAGTAGATTGCTCCACATTTCTAGTGAAATGAAGATCAGAGTCTGTAGACTAAAGGGTTTGTAGAGGATTGTCTGAAGTTGCTCCAGTCAAGATTTGAGAGGTCCGCATGAAGTATTGGTGAAATTATGGCCATCTGAGTAGAACCAGGTTTTTGTTGTTGTTTAGAGGTAACAAGGTAACATAAATATGGCCTGGATTGCTCCGCATTGAAATATTATGGTTTGTGGTTCTAGAGGTATGTTTGGGATGTTGGTGTGTATCCTCAACTCAAGTTGATCATGGTTTGGAGGTCTGTAAGAAATCTTTCTAGTGTGACAGTCATGACAGTTAGTGTTCTTAAGTTCCCAGATGAAAATGCAAGTGTCTCTGGTGATCTAAGGTGATGTGGTTGTTCTTGTTGATTTCATTGTGCTTTTGGTGGTCTGCATTAAAGATTGAACTCGTGGTTGAAGATTTCTCCTTGAGTGTTGCTGTTCTTTCCAGTCTTGGCCGACTAGATGGTTGGTGCATGTTGTGAATGATCTAGATGTTATATGGAGCGTGGCATGCTATTTGAGGAAAATTTGAGTCCCAACTATGTTTGGGCAATAGTGTAATGGTTTGCATGTAGGATTTTAGGTCCTATGATTGTAATGCCTATCTTGGAGAATGGTCCAGATAGATGATTGTAAGGCCGACTTTGATGTTCATTCCAAAGTCGATGTCATGTATAAATAAGTGCTATGAAGTCATGGAAATGGGGGAATGGGAGCGAAGATGCAGATTTAGCGAGGAAGTGTTTGGGAGTAGAGTAGAGGTGTTGTGAGCTTCAATGGAACTAAACTTTGGCATCAAGAAGATGTTGTTTCTTAGTTCAATTCATCTATGTTAACCTTGTGAATGTTTCTATAGGTAGTGAGCCTCTTTTGAGCAGTGACCTATGGGTAGTGCACTCGAAGGAAGTGCCTTCCCATTTTCTATTCTTTTAACAGAGAATAAATCTTGTGGGTTAACCCCCACCATGGTTTTCCCTTAACTGAGTTTCCACGTAAAAGTCTTGGTGTTATGTGTGTTGATTATGTTTATGCTAATGTGTTATTGATTCATGCTTTCATGGTTAAATCATTAATCTGATAATAAGTGGTAAAGAAGTTTAAAAGTAGCAAAAGTTAAAATTTTGAGACAACTGATTCACCCTTACCTCTCAGTTGTCTGTGCTTATTTTCAATAGTCTTCAAGAATTGACAAATCTCAATGCTTGCGAGGGTCACCTTGCAGATCTCAATGCCTCAACATAAAAGGCCACTTGTAGTTTTCTATGTTGTTGTGTACCAAGATGAACCTTCCCAGTCTCACCCTCTATGTAAAATAAACCCTTACCAGAGTCTACGAAACAAATCTTCAATTGGGCTTCTGGGTGTGCCCTCAACCATGGGCTCCTTGTTGTGGCATGGAGTTCACTCTTGGGAAATGTCATGTTGTCACCTCCAATGCCTTCACGTTGGCCTTCACAACTCCTTCTCCCTGCCTCAAAACAATCCCCCTTTGCTATGGCATTATTTCCTACAAACAACGACACCTTCAATTGGGTTTCAATCAAAATTGAACCAGCAAACTAATTTAGTTTTTCTTTGATACCATCTAAGAAATAAAAATCAACTAATAGAATGTTGGCATCAAAATCAATTAATAGATTATGAAAAATAAGTTGTACATATAAGTGAGGAAAAGAGAGGAGGTTTAGTTGTCTTAGGATTCGATTTCAACACTCCACTTACCAAGTGGCAAAAGGATGTTGACACATAGCTTTGAGAGTTGTGTCAAACTTTCAAAGTTAACACCTAGCCACCTAAGGTGGCTTAAAGCCATGTGCTAATTATATTATTTAGAATAAGTAATATATATAATAAGGTAAATATTACTAATAGTATTTAATGTACACACTAACCATTTGATCTTTTACACACCAGTCATTTTATTTAATGTTTAGAGAGTTATGGAGTTTGACCATAGAAAGCCTACTCAACATTGAAACATAGAGGGAAAAAATAACCAAATGGTAGGTTGTTCTTTGATAGTAAAAACGTATAAGGAATAGAAATAATTATTTGTACCAAAAGGAAGTGCAATGGTTATGGGGATTACAATTTAAATATGACTTCTTAAATATTTGAAAGTAGAATTAGGTGAATAGAGAGGTGTAGCATTTTATAAGAGGTCTTAAGTTCCAATTGTAAGTATTCTATAAAAAGTTAATACAACATCAAAGATTATTCACTTCTTTCCCTGATTGAGTCGTTTTGTAGGGATAAGCCTCTAATTGTGAATGCAAGTGTTTATCAAGTGTTGCATAGGATTTAATTGATTTTGAGGACATAAATTGACTCTTGATCTCAATTTACATTCTATGACAATAGATAGAATTTCTCCTTGGTAGGATAGAGGAATTATAGGAAGAAATAAGTTTAACACAGACATTAAAACAATCTCTTTCAATGATCTCAAATAATACTAAAGTTGAGAATGGAATTCTATATAGGTGAGAATGAAATTTATATAGGTGAGAATGAAAGTTGTATATGCAATATCAGTAAAAATATTTATGAAGAGATAAAGATAGAGAGTATCAACCCCAACTACAACGAAAGTGTTGACAAAAGTGGAGAAGGAATACCATTTAAAGAGCTGGGGTCATAATGATTATGCCCACTCCTAGCATGAGGATATAAAAGCTAAAGGAAGTTGTGAAATGTGTGGAGGGAGGTGCAGGGTTTGAATAATTAGCATGCTAGAGACCATGGACCATGTCTCCTCTATAATGAGTGCATAAAATACATAAAGCTTGCCTAAATGTGCTACAATGCCTTTGAGGTTATCAAAAAGGACAAGAAAGAAATAATAGAGTTTAATTAATTATCTTCCTTACTTTTTGTGTCAATTGATGGGAAATAAGACAACTTAGTTTTGTCTTTGATCTATTCCTGAATGAGTTTTAGTTATTGTTGTTGAATGTAAGGAACATGACGCCACTCATTATTCTCTCAAGAACATAATTATATCCATAGTGGTCAAGGAAGGCACTTCTTGATGGGTGTTTCTATACACAACAACCTTAGATAAAATACTAAGTACTTTATCTCTCTTCAAATGAATCTTATCTCATCAATCTAGAATTAAAAGACTACCCAAAGGTTTATACTATTAGGTGTTCACTTGTGAGATAACTTAGTGATGAATGTGTTCTGCTATTACAAAAAAGGGACATTACATAGGAACTAGGAAAATGTGTGGGCCTCTTTGGAGTGAATTGTAGAAAATGTAAGAAACCCACAAAAAACTTTTCAAATTTGTAGTCTAAAAACTCCGTATTTCATCAAATTTGACATTTTTGACAATGCTTATTTTCAAAGAAATTTCAAAAGAAGGGGAGGAAGAGAAAGGTTGGTAAAATTGTAAGGATAATTGCAAACACAATGCTATGCTCCAAATAGACAGATTCCAGAAATAAATCATTCCCTACTTAACTAGATTACCCACAATGATATAGAAAATAGTGCAATCTTCAAGGAAATTTAAGATCTTCAAACCATAAGAATTCATTAAACACCCATAGTTAGACATAGCTTAATTAAATCCTTACAATTGAACTGAAATCAAGAGAATGTTCAAACTAACCATACACAACAACTTACAATTAGTAAATTACCAATGGTATGAACATAAAATCCATCAAATATCTCAAGCATTCATCATAAATGCAATTGAACCTTAACTAACTGAAGGTGAAAATGAACCATGGTTTCCAAATAATGAATAACACCATACAAATGAGCAATAACACCTAAGTTTTGTTTGTATTCAATCAAAAATTCAGTAGAGTTTCAACAATTCTATCTTTCATAGCTTACAAAACAAAGAGAGTGATTGTCTTTTATATAGAAGAGGCAAGAGCACAGAGTTTACAATAAATGGTGAGGACTAATCCAACACCAATGGTCTAGATTTCTTGACATTAAGTTTTGTGGAAAGAGTTAGTTACAAACTCATTTCTACTTTTGTCTTTTAGCAAAAAGACAAAATTATAGCTTTTGGACTCATATAAATAAGACAAAATAGTGCTTTTTCATTAGTTGCAATAGGACAAATTAGTTGACAAGTTAAAAAATCCATATGTAGCACATTTTTGAGAAGAAATATCCAGTTGGAATTTGTACTAGCTAACAAGGTTACAGATGTCATCAAAATTTGAATTTCAGTCTCATTCTTCCATCAAAATTTCATCCAATTTCTACTCTTTATTCAAGTAAGCCATCAAATTAGGTGAATAGCTACATCAATGTCTTCACATGGGGGACCTTTTGCAAAATATGACATATGAGTTTGTGTATCATAAGCCTTTGCATATGTTTTTTAGGGAGATTTTCTTGAGTTGGATCCCTTCCAAAAGTTTTGAACTTTTTGCAAGAAGGTAGATGCTATAGCAACACTAGATTTGTTAAAATCACAAGGTGTCTCCAAAAGTCCTTGTAACAACATTTTCCACTAAGGTTTGAATTCATCAACTTCGTTCAACATGTCAGACTCCATTTTTTCTCTTAATCCTACATACCTCCCAGTTAGATCACTCAAAATGTCACAACAATCATTAAAAATGTCACATGACTGACCCCTTATAGGGGCAGCTTGTAAGGAAATAAGACCATCTCAAAACAAACATCTGAGAACAACAATGTCTTCAGTAGGTTTAAATTTCTTTAGACTGCCTCAAAAATATGAACAACTATGCCACAAAGTGGAATCAGACATAGTTCATTTCCCACATTAACCCTTAGAAGGAAGTGATTGCAATTTAGAAATAAACCAGTTTTAGTAGCAATTATTAAATAGATTCAATAAGAAGAATCAGAAAGCATGAATGACAAATTAGACAAGAAGAACACAAAGGTTTATGTGGGGAAAACCCTTATGGCTAAAAAACCCCGCAATCCAAAAACTCAAACCCATTGTATTATTTGGCAACTATAGAATACAGTTACAATACAACTGTAGGCTCTAAGACTTTTCACATAGACTTTACATCTTGTTTAATTTGGAGAATAACTCGATAGCATAACCTCTATCTAATTCGATCTCACTCTATCTACACATAGTTCTTTTCATATGTATACCTTCATAGTATTCACATTATTAACTAACTGTCCGAGTAACAAAACCATTTTGAATTCCATGTTATACCAGAAACCAAACGATCTAATTCCTGTAGCAAAAAGTCAATTCATTTAAATATCAGAGACATGTTGAATCCTTTTCTATTCTTCTGCCACATCAAGGAGTTGTCAGTTACCATCATCGTGGTCCGCACAGACATCATGTTCCCAACCTTCAATCGGCATGTCGAAGAGACGACTTATGAACTCCCTTCGACATTCAAATGTCTCACCGAAGATTATATAGCACCATGGTATCCACATCGACACACAATACACATCATTGGCCGGTTCATATAGCCACCATTGGCATTCAATACAATTATATGAAATGTCGATGGTACAACATCCAAGGTCCCCATGATAATACGATGTCACTTTGATACAATTCCTTTGGTGGTGTTCACCACTACCAGCACCCGCCATCGAGATATTAAAGAGACCTTGAACATTGTCTCTCTGAAATGCCAATCACTCCATTCACTTCACAAGAATGATGTGAAATGAGAAATATATCACCACGCATTCAGCCACATCACCAACAAGACCCACTTAATAGGCATATCAAAGAGACTCATTCTCATGTTCCACGGAAAGAGTTTATCCCACTGATGAGAGCTTTAACACCATTTACCACTGCTCATCGTCCATTGAGGGGACTAGGAATATCATCCTTCTGAAACTCAACTATCAGGCCAATAAACTTGAAGCTGACGTCTTCTAAGCTAGCAAGTTTGAGGCACAATTTCTCAACATTCTCCCACATGATGAAGAACTTACTGTC
Organism: Cunninghamia lanceolata; assembly: GCA_027924645.1. Classification (NCBI taxonomy): domain Eukaryota; kingdom Viridiplantae; phylum Streptophyta; class Pinopsida; order Cupressales; family Cupressaceae; genus Cunninghamia; species Cunninghamia lanceolata. The sequence continues at coordinate 8,714,534 of BSBN01001332.1, forward strand.
TCCCAACCAATGCTTGAAGTCACTATATCAGCCAAGACACCAATCTAATCCAATACATATGCAACATATCTAACTTATAGCAAAGGATACAACATACTGCCTCTACTCCACTATGCTCACATCTTATGCAAAAGCATAAACAACATCAGCTTCAAGCCTTCAACCTGAACACAACCATAAAGTCATTCTCCATAAATCAAGATAGAATGTTAGCTAGAACAACAACCAGAAAACTGATTGCTTCCATCCAACTGAACAAAAAACCCACTTGACTAGAAATAGCACACACAGATGGTGCTAAAGCATCCAACCAATCTATACCTCCAAGGTATCAAAGAACATAGTAGACTAATGCCATAAACATAGCCAACCCATCAACTGTAAATACAAGCTCCATGTGTCAACCAGTTGAAGAATACTAAACACATCCACGAACTCCCACTACATAGGTAATGTAAATCTAAAAATAATCAAGGCATACCAAGTCTACCAATAGCATCATATGGAAAGTGTGACCATCATGTAGCACCAAGGAAACATCCACAATGATATGCAAAACCTGTAAATAAACAACTCTCACCACCAGTCTAGAACTCTCCCAAGTTCTCCACACCCAACAAAGGAAAGAGATAAAATAACTTCCATATCATCATCCAAGAACATAAGTGAAAACATATGACCACAAGATAGTGATCACAAATAGCTCCAATCAAACCTCAAACTAATGTAATGTGAAACCAAACATCTAGGAAGATAACCAAGACTAAAGAGAGAAAAATTGCACATCATATACCTATAGAAAATCCTTCTACACACACCTCTAAATGTCTAATGTGTCAAGTATGATCTCCTTCACAATCCCCAAAAGAAAATCCATAACAACACCCAAAAACGTTCAATCTCAAGAGACCAAACACAACATATGTATCAAATAACCAGCATGGATGTAAGCCTCTCAAACCAAAGAAGACCAAACTAATCCATTTTCTATCTCATGAAATTAGCCCATAACCTATCTCCTAATATTCCTCATCAATAAAAATGCAATCCCAAGGAAATAACAATGCTATCTATCACTCACAACAAATCCTCCAGAACCATCTATTAGTAGTTCAAGATCCATGTCTATGAAAGATAAAGTATATAGACTCATGCTAAACCATCCTCAAATGAGTCTCCATACTAAATGACCATGAGTAAATTCAATCCCATGAGAACTAGAGGACAAAAAATATAACACAGCTGAAAGATATAATGGACAAATACCTTTAAAATTATAAACAACTGAGTAGACCAAGAGTGGGGAAATGAGAATGCTCCACTAAGATATGCAAGCCATAATGACTCCTCTAAGATCAATCTCCTCACAGGTCTCCTGTTGAACTCACATCCAACCAAGGTGTACACTTCTCAGACTTTCTACTAAAATCTCTTTAATAACCAACTCAACACTTACCATTCTTCTCTCATCTTAAGATAAATTCAGCCTCACCTTATTCTCCATGTATCCATAAGCACTTGAAAATAATCATCTCATGCTAAACTCCAAATGCATGACTGCACCTTCATGAAGTTTTTGAGCAAATGACCAATGTAGCAAAAACATAGAGAACCTCTAGACCATTGTCAAAGCTCCAATCATATGAAATAAAAACTTATCATGACATCATGATCTTCTCATCCTTCTTAGGAGATTCCATGCTACAAGTGAACATAACATGGTCTCAAGTAAAATGTATCATGCTAAACTCCAAATGCATGACTACACCTTCATGAAGTTTTAGAGCATATGACCAATGTAGCAAAAACACAGAGAACCTCTAGACCATTGTCAAAGCTCCAATCATATGAAAGAAAAACTTATCATGACATCATGATCTTATCATCCCCCTTAAGAGATTCCATGCTCCAAGTGAACATAACATGGTCTCAAGTAAAATGTATCATGCCAAAATGTTAATCTAGAATCAAGAGTATATCATGACATAATAGCAACATAGTCTAAACCAACATCACCTGTCAAGTACCACCAACACCTCAACCAAATACTCCATGAGTTTCATGGCTTTCAAGATGTTACACATCCTCAATATCATGAGGATGACCTATCTCCAAATAGTGTCCATGCAAATGTGAAAGAATCCTTTTGTAGCAACAAGATCTAAGAAGTCCTCCTAGTAACATCTGTAACACGAAGGAAGATCATTCACCACCAAGTGATGAATTCCTAGTCATTGCTGAAGCTCCCACTAAACCATGACATCCGAGCTCTCAAAGCATCATGACCAAAAAATTACTAATCTAAAAATCCTCCAAGTCCACACACCAACACATCCATCTGACAAAAAATACCAAGTGGAACTAAGATCTCCAAACCAAGCTAATACACAATCATTGTCAAAAGATTACACAAAACTATGTATCCAAGCTATTCATGAGACCATGATACACATGCTATAGGTCCCCATAACTGACTATTTAGGTACTCTATGACATCCATTCTCTCATCCCAAAGCAGCCACACCAATGCACAAGTGGCCACAAACAAAGCCAGATAACAAGTTTGCATCAACACTGAATCAACCTCATGGATATAGACAGTCCACTTCTGAGTTATCCCACTGTAGCTCCAATGGGTAGCTAATCCACAAGATACATAACTTGTAGATCCAATCAATATAACATGCAAACCCATCATTGCACTAGTAATTAGCAAACTGAGATCTCAAAGAGAAAATACTATGTAGACAACATGACTCAAACACCAGATTACATACAAATCTTATTTTCCAAACTTGTCCATAAACTGACCACTATAGTTTAGGAATCCAAAAGCATTACCACAAAAATGTTGAGTGAGATATCACATACCAACACTCCTATGTAGGGAAAGCATCACCTCCTCACACCATGCATAGAGCATGAATATAAAACTACAGCTATCTCATCTAGCAACACTCCAAAAGCCAGGGTCTAGAAAATAGCTTTACTATCACTTCACAAAGCCACAAGTTTTTCTCTAGATCGTGTAAAACCTGCAAAACCATTGTGTCTTCAAAAATACCCATGCACATCCATACCCACTTACATCTGGATGGCACAAAAGTTTGAAACAAAAAACACCATAACAATTAAACCAGAATAATGGATTATCATGAATATGCATAACTGTAGATTTTTAGGAAAAAAACTATAAAACCCTTAGATCCAAGGAACATGAATCTAAAACATGCAAGTACAAAACATCCTTAAAAGGAACAACAATTTAGGAACTTCAGGCCCACTTGTAAGCCAACTCCACAACCCCCAACATGCACATGCATTCAAGAGAGTTTGGCTATTGCAAAATCTTTCAGCCCATCCAATGATCAACTCCATAGCCTATGTGCAATTAGGGTAATAAAAGACAAAGCCTTCCAATACTAGGAAGGAACACCCAACATAAACACATTAGTCCATGGATGAATAATAGCCCAATATTCTCCATACCACTTGGAAGCCTCTCACACAGACACCTAATATGAAGGCTTTGCTGCAATACAACCACAGAGCAAAAAATCCCACCCCATGCATCAGGATTATTCTGCTATCAACTAGGAGCCTCAAACCCCATCATTACAAAATGACCAGCCCCAATTTCTCCATCTTCAACATCCTTTAGGCTGCATGATGTCTCCTGAAACTAAAACAAAACAGCAAAATACTTACTCTTCAAAGAGGATCAATCATCAGTTGATTCCTTCAAATTTCCTCAAGCTTGCCAAACTAAGAAATCTTCACAGAAGGAATACCCAGAACTAGAAACACTAGGAACAAACAAATCCCAGAACCTAGCTCTAATACCACTTGTAAGGAAATGAGACCATCTCACAACAAGCATCTGAGAACAACAGTGTCTTCGGTAGGTTTAAATTTCTTTAGATTACCTCAAAAACACGCACAACTATGCCAAAAAGTGGAACCAGACATAGTTCATTTCCCACATTAACCCTTAGAAGGAAGTAATTACAATTTAGAAATAAACCAGTTTTAGCAGCAATTATTAAACATATTCAATAGGCAAAATCACAAAGCATGAAGGACAAATCAGAGAACAAGAACACAAAGGTTTACGTGGGACAACCCTTATAGGTAAAAAACCCCAAACTCCAAAAACTCAGACCCATTGTTTTAGTCAACAACCATAGAATACAGTTACAATACAACTGCAGGGTCCAATACTTTTCACAAAGACTTTACATCTTGTTTAATTTGGAGAATAACCTAACAGCATAACCTCTCTATCTAATTCGATCTCACTCTATCTCCACATAGTTCTTTTCATATGTATACATTCACGGTATTCACATTACAAACTAACTGTTCAAGTAACAAAACCATTCTGAATTCCATGCTATACCAGAAACCAAATGATCTAGTTCTTGTAGCAAACAGTCAATTTGTTTAACTGTCAGAGACATGTTAAAGCCTTATTTGTTCTTCTGCCATGTCAAGGAGCTATCAATCACCACCATCATGGTCCCCACCAACATCGTGTTCCCAACCTTTAATCGGCATGTCGAAGAGACAACTTATGAACTCCCTTCGACATTTGAATGTCCCACCGAAGAGCCTATAGCACCATGGCATCCACATCGACATATAATACACTGCATCAGCTGGGTCATATAACCTCCATTAGCATTCAATACAGTTATCCGAAATGTCAAGGGGACAACATCCAAGGTCCCAATGATAATACAACATCACTTCGATACAAGTCCTTCGCCGGTGTTCACCACTACCAACACCCGCCATCGGGATATCGAAGAGACCTTGAACATCATCTCTCTAAAATGTAAAACACTCCATTCACTTCACAACAACGATGTGAAAAAAGCAATATATCACCACACGTTCAGCCACATCACCAACAGGACCCACTTAATAGGTGTATTGAAGAGACTCATTCTCATGTTCTGCTGAAAGAGTTTGTCCAACCGATGAGAGCTTTAACACTGTTTACCACTACTCATCATCCATCGAGGGGACTAGGAATATCATCCTGCTGAAACTCAACTGTCAGGCTAATAAACCTGAAGCCAATGTCTTCTAAGCCAACAAGTTTGAGGCACAATTTCTCAACACAGCTTCTTGCTTGGCCTTTTTAGATATCTCAATTCTGAACATCATTGCCTCCATCCAATAGTGAGGCTCTACATGATTTTCCTTTGTCATAATTTTCTAACCTATCGAAAATTTTATAAACAACTAAGTCATCTTTTCCAGCCTAGGGAAGACCACCTCATGATATTCATCATTCGTAATGCAATCATCCTCTAATTGATCCATATCCCTCAAAATTAATGAAAAGTCTTCCCAAGCCTCGACATCAACATCAATATCTTGGCACCCTTCATTATAAATTTTACCAAGCCACTCTTGCATTGCTTTGGCTACATGCTTTATTTTATCAAATTCATGAAACTCTTGTTTGGAGAGAATTGGAGGAGTAGCTACAGTGTCGTGATCTTTCTCTAAAGGGCCTACTAAGTATTCAATACAGGCATGTAGTTCTTCATTTTGCTCCCTTAGTTGGTTCTTGTTTAATTCATCCTTATCTATTCTTTAAATGATCGTAGCAACTAAATTCTTGAATTCTTCAATTTCTTAAATCCTTGATGTAGGACCCAAATTAATAGACTTAACTTGGAAGTCACTCATCTCCATGTCTCATTTATTCTTATCAGCCATGGGAGTTGCATTTTCTACAATTCCAGACCTCATAGCATCCCTGGTAATGTGAGATAAGACTTTATCCCTTTTCTTCTCTTGAGGATTATCTATTTTATTTAGGAAGCTGGTTAAATCTTGAGAGAAAAATTCTACTTTCGACTGCTTTCCTTTCAGCCTGGTCTACAGCCAATTCAGTGCCAAAGAATAAGAAGAATTAATGAATGTATGTTTAGAGGAAGTGGAAACAAGAACTTCAATCTACTCTACTGATTTATTCTTGTTCCTTTCATTGGACTAATCTGTGATATTGTCATCCTTATTTGTTTAGTCATTGGCTGATGGAATTTTGGTATGGCCTTTGGCCTGAAATTCTTTTAATGGGGGCTCAACTGTTAGACTTTCATTTTTTTCACTGCTCCTTGTCTCTTTTTGCTTTGAGTCCCTCATCTTCTAATCGAATGGGACATCATCTTCTATAGCCAGATCAATTATATCAACATCATTTATTGCCTTCTTGATATTGCTATCTTGAAATGTTGAGGTGAGCTCTTCATGGCTGCTAGGGATGTTTAATTCTATGCAAACCTTTTCAATACCCTCCAGAGATGGAACTTTTGGAGAGGAAGGAGCATCTGAACATATGTTGAGCAGAGGGGCCAAGGATTGACTGATCACATGAAGTTAATGTTGCCTCCTCCGGTACATAAACTGGGTACAAATTGGAAAAGGGAGAAGATGGAAGTGAATGTGGAATAGAGGGGTAAGGAGGGAAGGTTATGGGAATTGGTATATGTAGTGGCAACAAAAAAGCTGATAAGAATATAGTAGTGAAGGATGAGAGAGATGGAATGGAAGTGGAAGGGATGGGTAATGGGACAAGAACTGGGATAGAGGAGATAGTAGAAGATGAAGGGATGGTGGAAGATGATGAAGTAGTAGGAAAGGTAAAGATGTCAATGGAGAAAAGTACCAGAGAAGAAAGACGTGGTGAGGATGGCGTGGCAATCATAGCTATGGAAGAGGTGAAAATGGGTTTTGAAATTGATGTTTGGAGGGGTGAAGTGGAGTAGGAAGAAGAAAATAGAAAAGATGAGGTAGATGCAGTTGCTGGGGCTGAACTAGATGGTGTGGATGAAGTAGAAAGAGGAAAGGGAATAGAGGACATAGTACTTGCAGGAATGGTGGGGGTAGTAGTAACAATAACAGTAGCAGTGGTAGCATATGTGGTGGGAGCGACAATGGCAAGAGGGATAAGAAGGGAACTAGATCTTGTTTCTTCTGTGTCATCTTAGCCTTGGGCGCCTCAGCTGTTTGAGCTTGATCAAATTTTCTCTAGTATGTGATCTAGCAGCTGGTCATGATACACTGTCCCTCATCTTTTTCATGCTTCCTTCCACTTTCTCTTTCCCCTTTCCTTTAACCTGGGGTGCTAGAATTTCATCTTCATTTTCTTCACTGTCAACCTCTATAGGCTTACCCTTTGATATGTAGGCTCCTCAACTCCATCCTCTGATATCCCTTCAGCAGATTCTTCAAATATTCTTCTTTTAGGCTCAAGGGAGTATAAGTTAGCTGAACCCCTTGTGCTACCAGCCTTGTCGCCTGGGCATTTACATAGTTCATACTAAACTTTATATTTTCCTTCATGATTTCATCAAGGGATCCAACCTCCTCCTTGGCCCAGTTTGGAGGTGGAATGGGTTGGTCAATGACCATCCTCCAAACTACCTCTTTTATCAATTCCCAGTCATCCTCCAATTGATCAGGTACTAGAGAGATTTTGAATCTTTTGATATAATCCAGTGGCAACATGGCATATATTTTCTTCTTAACCTCATGTTCATCATTGTAGTTTGCCTAGAAATCTTCTAGTTGCTCATCATGGGCATACTTTCTACTGACATTTTTCTCTAGTCTATGCAATGGTCAAAATTGGCCCTTTCCTTATAGAACAAAAGGTGATATTCCTATAGATCCACATCAAATGATTCTGTAGCAATAGGAGTGATGTAGGTATAAAATGCTCTTCCAACAACAAGTGGGAACGGAATGGTGGCCCTATGCAACCCCTTCAACAAATTGTGTGTCGTGCCAATTTATCTCATCATTTTCAACATCATCATTTTATCTATTGGGTACTTGTACAACCTATAAGCTACACCTGTAAATCCTACTACCCTTAGATATGTGAACTTAGGAAATTGGATGAACCAATATCCATACTATGATCCCATGTTCATTGCTTGAATTGACATCCTCCTGCTAACATCTCCATGGAGTATTCTTGTGATGTGCATAGTAAATGCATCATTTACTCTCCTAAAGTTTGCAAGAGAGCTTTCCTTTCGGAGTTGAGGGTAGCATTCGTATACTTTGAACTCAATATCAATATTCCCCACTTCTCCAAGTCTAGTCAATCCTGGATATGGGAGGCTTCTTGCCAACATTTATACTACATAAGAAGTCATGTATAATACTAAGGTTTACACCAAGTTTGAGAACTAGGCATGAATATTATCTCAGATGATTTTTTACTAGTAAAACTTGTGTGTACCATTGATCAATTCCTCTACAAAAGTGAACATCCACCCCTCAAAAGTTGAAGAGGTGGGGAGCCTCATGACTCTGCTAAATAAAGTGACCATATCATTGATTTTAGTTTTGAAATTCCTCCTGTATAATGTGGCAAGAAATTTATCCAAAGTAGCCTTTCGTTTCTTCATCCACCTCTCATTGATTACTTTCCTGCACCTCTCAGAAGATTGATTATAGAGAGCTTGTGCTTGATGCTTAGTCAGCTTCACTACCTTTTCGAGATCATAGATATCAAAAGCCTTTGCTATGGCATCTTTAGTGACGTCATCTATGACCCTACCATCTGGTGCCACAATTTTCCTTACAATCACATCGTATTGTTCCCATCACTCAATGATAATCTTTGTACATAGTGTACTAAGGTTGGAAATCTTGTTGCCTATGCAAGGCTGTTATATACCATCTTCCTGGCCCATTCCATTGGACTAGGGCCATACATCCTCAAGCTAAAGTCCTCTAAGTCTACATGCCCCAGATCTATGTCAAATACCTGATCCCTATTGGAAGTGATCTTTAATTTAGCTGTGACTCCTTTGAACTTGTACTTCATGTTTGCTAGCCTTGAAGACACGTGTCTTGCCAAAAGAGTTAAAATGAACAAACTTCTATTAGATTCAATAATCACATCTTAACACATGAATTCTAGTAAATTGTGTAGTACAATCATCATCTAAATAATTTGGTCCTTTGTAGGTTCTGTATATTCATCAGGATACTTACAGTAACCAACTGAATCCAAAACAAATCTCTTTAGAACTGAAACTGATAAAGCAATAAATCCACAAATAATGTAATTTTCAAAATTTAATCATCTAAAGAGATTTCTCTATGCAATCTAATGGTTTGGCCATTAATTCAAATTAAAATTACCATTTAATATTACTTTCACCCATATTTTGGTTTATTTCCAAATTGCGAGTCTGAGGGCATCATCCGGATATGTGGGTAAATAACTATCAACAAGATATGAGGAAAACAATGGCCTAATGTGCTAATAAACTCTGAAGGCTGCAAACAAAGTCTTTATACATCATCTAGCATCATCCATTTCTTGATTATCTTGAAAACGGGTGACTTAGGATGTTATCAGGTCATATGCATATACTATGCATTACTCCACAAAGAAGACTTAAAAATATTGGGCAGGAGTTAGTGTCTCAACTGCATCTGCTGGATATCATGGTCCAAGTGGATGGGAAATACTTTTGCCCTACAGGATATTGTAGGGCTAGTCAGTGTTGCAGGATATGTGGGAAAAAGCCCTCCTATTGGATATACGGGAGTATGACATCTTACCAGATTTGGCAGGTAAACTGGTTAATTCAAGATATATGCACATCTCAGTGGAATCCCTGCATTCTCATTTCAAAGCGATATAACATTGTAAGCAAGAGAATGGCGACCATCAGGATATGCGAGACTTTGAGGTCGTACTAGATTTAGCAGAGGTTCGAAAGTCAAGCGAATATGCGGGTTTCACTTGCTATACCGAATATATCCCGATGCTAATGAACTCTCTGCACGGGTGTTTTGAGGGTTCTAGAGGCAAGTTTGTTGCACTTTCTTGCTAATCAAGATTATGTGGGGAACTTAACATCTACCAAATGTATCCAGATCCTAATTGTACTCCTGCATTGAATGAAACTTAACAGTTCTACCTTCTTGGCAAGGATTTTTCCCGTGAAGAGATATATCCTGACTACCACCATAATTCCACGAGGGAAAAAGAAACCTCTATTCTTGTAAATTTTCTCTATGGTCTGTCATTTTCAAATTTTCAAGTTTCAAGTTTTAATCCTACTTACCCTAAACCACTTATGACCAAAGAACAGTGTCTGGACCCCCGTTTGACAAAGATACTTGAATTTTTGAACAAGGATCCCTAAACCCTAGTTGTTTGAAAACCATAGTTAAACACTTCAGTTTATCATACTGGAATTTAAATATTCAAACTCAAAAATGGGAATGATAAACCCTAGTTTTCAAATGCTCCATCACAGTTACTTTGTTGTTGTTTGAGTTTCATGGAAATCATGTAAAATTAAAAACCTGGACACAGAAAGAAGATATGTGAAGTTTTCATCTACTCTGCACATGGTATGGTTGACCTCTAGCTCGGCAAACAAATTGACTATCGATCGCTGCAAGCTCACACTAGCATACTCCAATCTTTATTTCAAGCTCTTAAACTCGTGAATGCAGAATGAGGAAATGAAACTTCAATTTCAAGCTTGTAAACCCCCTTTGAATTCATAATAAATGTTCAGTGTACGCTTGATAGGGTGGAAGGCACCATGCGCAAACTGTGACGTCATCTAGATCTTGCAAGGTTACGAGGGTTGCGGGAATGTATTGTGGTTCCGGATATATCATGTAGTGCGTTGGGAACCCGCAATATCCCTTAGACCATTGAATCTCTACTTTTCAATGTTTTAAGCACTCTAGTGTGGAATGGCCTAGGATGTGGGTTTTTTTGGGGTTGTCATGATAAATCTTGTTGACCGGTGAAGACCCACTTTATCCTCTACACACAAAAACTCCTCCAACAAATTAACAAGATACACATTATTCTCTCTATGGAAACCTCTAACGTCCTAACATGGGTAAAAGCTCCGCTTTTGAAAAAATGGTCAAAAATGAGAAATTTCAAAGGCGAACCATATGGAAAAATGTAAAAAAAAATAAAAATGCTCAAGTCCACCCTATAATTCTATATGAAGTAATGGATCATTTTGAAAAAAACTCTAAGAAGATGGACCTTGAAACTCATGCCAAAATAAAAAACGGGGTCCACATTTCAGGGAAATGGGGCATGTGTATAGGGCACATCAACACTCAAAGAGGGGTGGAAATCAAAAGTAGATTTCACCATATTTAAAATTTAAATTTTTTGTTCTTAGCATTAAACAACTAAATTTCATCTAATTTGTATAAATTTATAAAAGTAAAAGTATTATGTGTGAATCAAGTCAAATCTGCAAAGAATCAAGAAATGTTGTCCTCTATAAAGGAGTTCCAAATTTGTATAGTGGCAATTTCACAAGAAGATTTTACTCCTAAAAAAGCTATCTAATCACCAAATCAAAATATTCAGTCTCAGTGTTTATCTTGTAGTTATGTGTTATTTTTAGGTAATAAGATTAGAAAATTAATTATCACCTATTAGTCAACTTTATATTAATAGTTCTCTATATGTTAAGAGCAATTCACGCTTCACCCTATATATCATTTTATTTAAAACTCCAATTTAAGATTGAAGAACATTCATGATCTCATAGGGAGGGCAAATTTAGAACGAAATCAATGTTGTATGCAAGACATTATATCTATTCCTTAACAAGTTAGTATACTATTATTAGAGAGTTGAATCTTTATTTAAAAAATAAATAGAACACATCTTCTTGATTTTTGCTTCCTTCCTTAGTACATATGTATTGAATCAAAATACTTACTATCATAGGCATAGCACATAAGTTTTCATTATCTTTTTTTCCTAAAGGTGTATATAGTACAATGCTTATCTCAGTTATTTTTGGAGCCAAAAATAACCTCTATAACTCAAAGTTTACATTTTAGTGTTCTCAACATTAAAATACAAGGTTAAGACACCTTTTCTAACACCCTTAATGTAGCACATTGCATACATCAAAACATTTTAATTATGTCATTTTATGATTGGGAACATGAGGCATTATTTTCCATTTGTCTAGGAATGGGAGAATCCACATGGTCGTAGTTGAGTAAAATTAAACGACGACTAGTATTATTGAATGGAGTAGATTCATTGTTGATCTCTAAGATATGGTTGATAATAAAATTGAAGTCCTAGAAAGCCTTAGTGTATTTCAAATTATAGAACAAAATACTTTTATGACAGTGAAAAATCTAGACATGATGTGACATATGCAATTGCCTATGTTATTTAATTACTCCCTTGTACATCCTGTAATGATCAATTACAAGAAATGAGTGAATTCAAAATTAAGGAAGATTTATTTACATTAAACCTACATAAAATATTTTTATTCATGTATTTAAAATATATAAAAAAATAGTTTCCTCTAAATTCCATGAAGATTAAATAGTTGACATATGTTATATTTATCAGATATGTCAAAAGTGAATCCAATTTTTTTAATAAATTCTATATATGTATTTTCATTTTTCTATAAGAAAAGCCTACACAAAAAAGAAGATTTAATCTCTCACATATGACAACATAGTATTCTTTCTTGAACAAAATATTAAGGTGTTGGTTTGGTTTTACTTGTTTAGATAATGGATTCCAATAGATTTTATGTCTATTTTGTATTAGTTTTCTCATCCATAGCGAAGCATAGGGATGGCATTTTACATTTTCTTCTACTAGTTTTTGTATGTATATTTTCACAAATTAATGGTAGTATCCAAATCTCACTAGAAGTAGAGGTATGAGAAAGTACACTCTTTGTACATAAGTATGTTACCATCCTACCAATGATGAATCCTTGTATGCAATGTAAGTATCATCTAGGAGATCTACTTTGTACACTTGGTAGTCAAGACAACATATCTTCCATAGTCTCATCAATTGACATTTCCTAGTTAGTTATGGATGTTGGCTTGGCTAATTTTTATTATTTCTCTTGAAGTGGTTCAACAAATACGTGGGTTTGATTATTTTGCTATTTTTTTTAAAGTTGTGAATAACTTTTTATCTGCATATGGTGCATCCCTCAATGCCTCCATTTGCATCATAGATGAGTTGTTACTTTTTACATAGTTTTGCATCCTTCCTCAGAAGAAAATCCTTCACTATCTAAGGTTTTATTTATGAATTGGAAACATATTTGACATTATATTTTAAATTTCATAAGAATGGTCTAATCATTGTTTGGTGTAATGATGATTCATTTATAGGGAACAAGGACAAACCTTTTGGTTCTTTAGACCATGTTTCATATGTAACAGATAAATCCTGATTAGCAGAACTAGATCAAGGGTCATGAATTATTTTCAAAAACTATTATTTTGTAGTAGTAAAGGAAACCTAATTAGTTTTATAAAGATTAATTTCTCTCCCATAACTCTATTACAACTACACTTGGGGTAAATGGTAGTCTCTCTCACAATAAGTTGATGTCAACTATGTGCATTCGAGAATAAAACTAGATTGTAGTTGTTTAGTCAAGTATCTAGTTATTGAAAACATCTTAAAAACTAAAATTAAAGGTGTCCAAAGCCATTGACCTTAAATGAATCAAATATTACACATGTTTTGCACTATTAGAGAGGTGTGATCAAATTGATTCATAAAAATCTATTATTAAATTTATACTAGTAGCATCGTACTTGCATCTTAATTGTATTTTTCCACCACCATACTTGTACCAACAATGTCAATAATTGTGAGAGTAGAAGTGCCCATTCTAGCATAAACAATTAGATGTGGAAATTTGCATAGGAATGAAATTATTTATAAGCATTTCCATAATACATTGTAAAGAAGCTTGAATGGGCATTAATAGAATTAATTATTTTGATGTTATCCTATGAGAGCATTATGGTTTGATTTTTAGAAAATATGTGCTTGCAAATTTCAACACTACCACCATAATGCTAAATCTAATTATATCCTCCTACACCATGAAATGTATGGTCACTATCTTAGGTGACAAATACCCAAGTGTCCCTCTTAGCAAGGTTATCACATCACTTTTCTCTCTATTAATCAACCTTGCCATTCCAAAATTTGAGACCTTTGCATTGAAATTTTGATCTAGGAGAATGTTTTGAACCTTGATGTCAAAATGTGTTATCTTCTTTGAAATTCTTCATGGAAATATATTAATCTTCTTTTAATATTCAAAACGATTTTGTAACTAGTATTCCAATCCAACAAATATTAATGTGTCTTTTTTGAAAATATCCATTTATCAAGAGACCCATTTGATAAATACTCATATACAAGCATTCAAAATGTCTTTCATACATAGAAGCCCTTTAGTCTTATAAAATCAAGATGATTAATGTTCTAGGAGAAGGTTGTACCTTAATGTAAATGGGCAAGAGGAAGACTATAATCAATGCAGAGTGTATTACAAGGAAAAATAATATACTATAATGTATATAAATCCAAATGCATACACAACCATTCATCACATTCATATGAAAACTAGTACAAATCATCATATATTCAATATATATAGTTGCCATATATTCATATAAATATCTCAACCCATGATATCCCTTATACATATTCTTCTTACATATGTTATTGTTTGAACTTCTTTCTTTCCTACCTATCTCTTCGTACTTACACATTTTTCTCTTACTTTCTACTTTGTGTGTGTTTATACATATTGTTACATAGAGGGAGCTATCCTTTTACTTATTATGACCCTTAGGTTCTATTATAGGTCAGTTACAAGTGTTGCACATGTCTCCAAGACATGTTGACTTTATCCACTAGTCTACAAAATGTTGTCTACCTCTCTAAAATGACCAAAATTTCCTCCTACATCTCACAAAATTATAAAAATCTCTCCTTCTCAAGGAAGGATGTTCTTATATCTACTCTTCACCTAGTTATAGTTTTTGTCCTACTGGAGAATGACCTATCATAATACATGAATGTGGCCATTGACCTTTACTAAAGTTGCTTCTCCATTGCTAACAAATCTTGGAAGTTCAATTGAGTTTATGATCTTCTTTTCTTCCCCCAAGAGACTTTCCAAATGCTCCAAGCATAGGTTGATCACCTCTCTCAAGGTTTTGACATGTGCTCTTAATCTTTCCCTTTGATTGTGCACCTATTGGCATTGGTTGTGCTAGTTTCTTTATCTATGTCCTTTGGCTTCCATCCATGTCATTTGATTTTCAATGTTATTCGTTAGTATTTTGAGAACTTTTGTCGATGCATCCCATCCTATGTAGATTTGATATAATGTGTTAACATTGCTAAAGGTAGTTTACATATTGTTGACTTCCATCTCTAATTTAGTTTGTATTGTGGTGCATTCCTCTTTATGTCTTCTAACTATTTATTTCCCTATTTTTTTGGCATTTCTTGTCTAATTTATTCTCTCCTTGAGTCTTGGTTGTAAATTAGTTGATTCTTTTATTATTGTAGCTAGTCATTTAGGAAAATATAAGTGTCCATAGTAACTTTTGGTGGGCCTAATTATAGCACACTTAATGATTCTTGGATGGACTATGTAATATCCATTTATTAATGTATCAAACTATCCCTAACCATGGTATGTAAGATGTCTCCTAGTTAAAACTTTTAGAGAGGAGAGATCCATATGAGGTCTACTTATGGGTCAAAAGTCAATGGTGTGAGCAAGGCTGGTGGTAGATATACCCCAAGATACAATTTATTTTCTTGTGCTAAATATTATTTGATTTTTTCTATAGGATCCATTTTTGAGGATACTAGTGAATGTTCTGCCATTATAGTTTTCCCTTTATATCCCTGCTTTGTCTATAGTGTTTCTTGTTTATTTTCCTTGTTTTTTTTTTAATTTCATTGTTACCTCTTCTTGGACTCTTGTGCAATATTTTCTTCTAAGTCCTTAATTAAATCTTTCATGCTTATTTCTGGCATGACATAGTCTAGCTATTCTATTATTTTCTCTTTTTCTTTTTCTTCCAACAAAACTATGTAGGCCTTTTGAGAGGTCACTAAGGTTTCTTGTCTAATTTTTATTAAGCTTCCTTTTCCTACATCAATATAATGACTACTCTCTATTTACACCTTTATTCCACATTCTACATTTGTTCTAGTTTCTCTTTGCTTGATGGGTAGAGGTTTGGTGCTGCTTAATCTAATTATTTTTTCCTTATATCCTCCTCTAACTATGCCACCTATTTTTTTTCTTTTTAGGAATGGTGACTAATTTATTCAAAGATGCTACAACAATATCCATATTAGAATGAGGACTTCCTATAATGTAATCTAGCATTGCTTATGTCATTACCTACTTAATTGTTGTAGAAACTAAAGGGTATTTGTAGTATTTGTAGGGGCATTCATGGTGTGAATGGTGAATAGTATAGAATTTGAGTATCCATTAACTCTTCCTCTTTTTATTATTTTTGTCCCCTAAATATTTGTGGTGCTTGTACTATTTTGGCCTTGTTTATTTATCATTCCTCAACTAGTTTTACTCTTTCCAACTATGCTCTTGTGAGCCTATGTTGTACATCTATTGTAGAGGTTTTCATTTTCAACTCCTCTTCTATCTTTTCCTCTTCCTCAAAAATTTGGGAATGTTCCATTTTAGATTTCAAATTTTGTCTTCATATTGGTTTTGAGGATTTTTCTACAGTTTTCTTGTTTTTGACACTCATCTATAGTAGAGCCTCTATGGCCTCTCTTATTGGTGATTCGTTTCGACCTTCTTCTATTTTAGGGTAGAGGTCACACTTTTGGCCAACTAAATAGTTTTTATAGAAATGGTTTCACTCTAAGTAGTTCCATACAAAACCACGTAGCACCTATGTGGAATTAATGGCATAAATAGTTCCACCTGAAACTTTTTTTCTCAATTTTTTTAAACATATAAAATTTGATTTGAAATTTCAAAAAGGTCTTTGTTTACATTGAAGGTTTTGGGCAAGAATGTTATGCTCAGAACCTTTCCAAGTGGTACAATCTCATGTGAAATTGTCTATGTGGCATCTCATGTGGAAGGCAACCTCCCTATTTACAATAAATTAAACAAAACTTCAAGTTCAACTATAAATTTCTCCAACCAAATGGTATTTTCATGAAAATTTTAAAATACCCTTTGATAGATGTCAGAGTCTAGAAATTAGAAATATTCTTTTTATTATTTTGATTAGTTCTATTAGGTTTATTTTTAAATTTACTGCAAGTAGGTTATTTTAATCAAACATGTAGTTGATTAGAAATTAAAAATAAATAGGTAAAACATATTTAAATGTTTTGAAAAATATATGGTGCAATAGAGAAGAAATTCTTCTCCAAGATAGTATTTTTTTAATAAAAAATAAATAATTATACAAAACATGATGTCCCATGAAAACTATAGCATTTTGATTAAATTTCACTTTAAAAAGTTATTACAAAATAATTATTCACAAAAAAATAATTTTCTTTTTCCATGCACTAGATATTTTAGTTTTCTAATTTTTTAAAAAACAAATAAATAAAGTTAATTTTTCTATATTTTTCTTGACATCCCATCAACGTCACCTTTTCCAAAAAAATGAGCAATTAAAACTCATATCTTAAATTTATAAAAAAATATCCAACTAATTTTGAAAAAAATTAAAAATTATAAGCATAAACTACATTAAAAAAAACTAAATTTCATTATTTTATGTCATTTAAAAATTCAAAACATACATATGACTTTTTCATCATTTAAGGTCAAAAAATATATTTGTGTTGGTTGTTTCCTTTATAAAAGTGTGACACAGTTCTAAACTTTTACCCTTTATTCTTTTCCAGTTGTGTGATTTCTAACATTCTTCTTTGATGCATGAGCATCCAAGATGTAGAGGAAATCCTGTGTCATCCAAAAAAATATTGTTATTTTAATTTGGTTTATTTTCAATAAGGGATTAGGGGATAGGAGAATAAATATTTTGATTTGCAACTTTGTAATAATCCTTGTGACAAAAATTGTAAATGTATTTTTTGAGGAATTATGCTCTCGTAAATGTTTCAAAGGCATAAATGGTCAAATATTCCATTTGGAAATCCCATTTCTGGGTGGGACCACTTGGTATGTATGCTATTGTATGTTCAATTGCATTCTTTGCATGTATTTGCAAGTTGGCCACAAGATTTGCATGTTGTTGCATGTCTAGGTCATAACTGTGAGACCCAGTCTTGGTAAAGTGGGCATAAATTTCTCATTTTCGATCAAAATATAAAAATTTTAAATGTTCTTTAAAGATGGCAAAGAGGTACACAAAATCTAGAAACAAATTTAGAAAACTTGGAAAAATGAGGGAGCACTGATAGGAAGAAAGTGACAAGTTTTCTTGGTGGTTTAGTGGAGGTTGTTTTCAGAAATCAATAGTGGTTTCTTCTCACACAATTTCTATATATTGATGCTTGCTCATTTGGTGAAGGGGGAATTTTGGAGAAAGTGTGGTTGCATATCCACATGTTGATGGAATGAATCTAGAATGTTGAGTTGCATATTTTTGTATGTTTGAAGCCTATGTTGTATGAGAGCATATGAACTCCATGTTTATGTATCTCATTTTTAGATTTTAAATATAATACATATTGCATATTGTTTTTCCATTTTATGTGTTTCAAATTAAATTTCTTCCGAGCTCACATAGTGTTGTATGTGTGTTTGTGATAAGATTTTAAAGGGAGAGTTTCCCACTTACATTATTCTTGTAGATACCTACAATAACCTTTTTCTAATTATTCCTCTCCTAATTTTTATGCATTCTAGAACCCCTTATCTCAAACCTTGATGTTTCAAATTTTAATGTCTTTGACCTCTACACTTTTGTTGCACTTATTGTTATTGATGGTGGGGAGTCAAAGATTTTTGTTACTACTGGGGGTTTTGGATCCTTCATAAAACTCCATTTCCGATGCAACTTATACTTTCCTTTTTCTAACTTCCATTACAACTTTATCTTCATTTTCTTTTTTATATACTTATCATATGTGCCAAATCTTTTAGCCTTGAGATATTTTGGTACTCCCAATAGTGCTTTTATGTTGGCATTTACCAGTTCATCAATTATTTTGTAGGGTAATCTAGGTACCCATGACTTCCTTGGTTCCACTACTTCAATGTAGAAAAAAATGTGTTAATGATGAATGTGATGTTCCTTTGATATTTCTACACTATCTTTATTTCAAATGTTTTATTCTTTAGATTCTTTTCATACCATGATTTATGTCTCTATTTCTGTCATGCCCAATCTATAATATTTGAGCATGAACAAAAAAAAATAGATTAATTCCTATCTAAAATGCCAATTTTAACTCTAGTTTAAAAATAGTAAAAACCATATAACTAAATTTTAACTAATATACCATATGCACAACCAAAATTGAATACACTTTTACATTAGATATAAGTTTTGTATATATGAAAAATCAAGATTTTAACATTTCTAATACAATAATCCACAATTACAATCAGTGTCATATGATTATCCATTCTCAAGGTGAGAAAATACTTTCTTAGCATTAGTACCCTTCACAAGTAACAGTCTTGAATCTACATAACTAAATATAAACATTAGTTTCGTAAAGTTAATAAATAAACATATTAGATATCATTGCACAAGATGAGGAGACCACTAGCCGTAAGGGCTAGACCTAATGTCTCGGGGGCTCATCCATTATGGCCTTGCCTACATATACACGTTGCAGAGACTTCCTAGTTCGATATAACTGGGCTTGCAACCACAAGGTTGACTTAGATACGTTAGCACATAAGGGATGCAGTTCATAACATAATATTTTCTAGTGTCAATAAACCAATTAATATACACATCCCTATTGTTCTTAAGATTAAATACATAATATGATGGCTATATCATTCAAGTTCTAAAAAGTGCATGCAACAATTAAATTTATAAATAATCTCTACAAGGGTAAAATAGGGAAGTTATAACATCAAAAATATTCCAACCATTCTCTTGGATATAGGCAAATACTTAGATTGTAATAAATGAGAAGTTCTAACATCAATACGAAATTATCATCATATATTCAAGTTCAAAATAAAATGATTTATAGCACTATGATGCAATAACATACCTAGTATAAATTCAAATTTACTATAACAATGTTATTTCCTTCATAAGTATGACTTAAACAAGGTTGACAATATTCTATTTATTTATATATTCACTAATTCATTATATCATTCTAGACTTATTAAAAGAATGAACCCTTTATAGTCAATGCTACACCATACTAGAACCAATGTATTAAAACATTATTATCAAAGATCTAGGAATATATATGATGTTGATAAATTAAACATAATTTCAACTTCTAATTTCTACCTACTCATTCCCATGAACATTGATATGAAACACACTTTCCATTATATTTCTCTCATCCTCATTTATACTATAATTTAAAGTATTAGTCTCATTCCTAAATTATAATCTAGAATTCTATTATCTAAAAAAAAAGTAAATTATAGCTTGAGGTATCTAATGAAGAGCCTACTACATTTTCCATTTAATAACAAAACCTCCAATTCCCAAGTCATTAGAGAAATGCACAATTATCTCTAGAGTTTTTTTCTTTCATACACTACTAGTTACACATTAAAGAGTCTAAGAAAAATAATTCTCTCTACTTTCTTAAATGAGATTCAAAACTTCAATTATTGACCTATATAAAATAATTTCAAGTGTTGACAAACATTCTAGATCATTGGAAATAAAATATTTCTTTTATCTTCTTTCAAACTCAAAATCTACCTCTTACCATTCTTACCAATACAAGCACACAATAATATTAAACATAATATACATAATGTATTAAAAATGAAATGTATTTAATTAAATTAGTCTCCTATCTAATCTCAAACTTAATTCAATGAATAGAAATCAATTTAAGAATAAGAATAAAATGAAATAATTGAATAGAAATAGCCTTAACATGAAAAACCACCTAGTAGTAAATCTATCATAACTTTCTTATTTATTAGTTGAATTAGAAAATTCAAGATGTTTTCGAAAGGTAAGATTAAGGGGAATAACACCGAGAAAACAATTAGAGAACTTATATAATATGAGGGGTAGTCTGTACTGCAATCATCCATTTCCCTCAAATTCAAATTTAACCCAAACTTGGTCTTGAATCGAGAATGACTGAATTACTCAAAAGTATTCCCTATGTTACAATGAATAATAGAAGTACTAAAAAATCCATATCTATTTTTTTTCTTAAATTTTGACATTGAAAGGACTATACAATATATATGTCTGATTCAGTAATTGTTCTTATAAACTAATCAACATAAGAGTTTAATTTGACCTTCTTACACTACGAGTATATTCTTGATTCAATCTAATATTTGCATGTAACTAAATATATGAAAGATTATCTAATCATACCCATTCCAAGAAAGAAAATATGAAAATTCATCTAGCACACTTATACAATGAAAATAATTTATTTCCAACAAAGTAAACTACCAAAAAAATCCTAGATTTTCAATTTTTTTCTACAACAGTAATAAAAATTACATATCTTTCTGAATACTTAACAAAATCTGAACCCATTAAATGTTCCAAAAATATTAAATAAATATTCTAAGAACCTAGAATCAATTTTAAAATCCCTTTCTCGTATAGAGAGCAATTTATAAAACATCAGCAGGGTATACAACAAGGTTTTAGTAGGGTTACAAAAATACTAAAATCATGATAACTTTATCGATACTTATTAAAATTTAAAACCGTAAGATGTTTCGGAAAGATGAAAACATTACTCACAAAAACCTAGAAACCTTTGTATAAAATAATTCATATGAAAAGATAAATTTCATGAGACAACAACAAGTTTTCTTGAAAGATTTTAGAAAAAACATTAACATAAATAATGGTGAGTTTTCAAGAAAATACCTCAAGAATTTAATTAATGAAGAATACCTCCAAATTCCCATGGATGTACACTTTATTTGCCTCATCGAAATGAATGTAATTTCCTTGAAGAATTATCTTCAATATCAGCTATGGATGTCCTCTTGATTACCTGCAAAAATCAGGAATAAACTTGGATTCTTCTCTTGATTTTCCCCTCTTCTTGCTTGTGGCATCTGTTTCTTTCCTAGAAATGTGATTCTTGCAATTTCCTTTTATTTCTTTTTCTTCATGACTTGGATGCTCAAAGACTCTTCAAGAGGAGAAGACTCTACAACATCCACTCTCATCACCCATTTTCTTGTCAACTAAAAATACATTAAAACAACTCTAAAACATATTTTTTTGTGAATAAACAAGTACCCTACCCATAGGTGATTGACCCATGGTGTTAATTTTACCAAAAATAACCTCCACAACACACAAGAATAGTTAATTTAAATTAATTAACTTAGAAACCATATAAAAACCTTATTGCTAAATTCTAATCTCTTTATAAATTATATCATAACTTCATAAACAAATATATCATATGCATAAGATATTATTAGTGAAGATTAGGCCCTACACAGATGCTCCTGTAACAAATAATTATACATAAACTATTTCTATAGCACAATAGAATTACAACTATATTCAAATCAGACATATAATAATAATACTTAGACAAATCCATGTGGAGGAAACATAATTGAAAACAAGGCATATAAAGTATTTGCATTCCTAAATGAAGTAAATGATCAAAATGCAAATCTCATACTTTGTTTATCTTCCAGATTCTTCTTTACCATTAATGTCTCTTGGTATTGTTATAACTAAAACCCTTTTAAGAATTCTAATTGACAATAATAATTAGCATAATAATTTCATGAAGATCAGGTAGTCTAATAAATAAAATAAAATCTATACTTCAAATTTAACTAAATAAGAAAACATCGATATATCTACCATTAGAGTTATTAGATAGGATTTAGGCACCCTTACATTCTCCCTCCCTACGAATGGACTTCCTCCTGGAAGTCCTCAAGAGGATATAATATTCCCTTGCTTCATCACATCAAATAAGAGTTAGACTAACATATTTATTTAATAGAAAACAAAAATGCTAAGATACCATTACTATTTCAAAAGAAAACACAATACACATTAGAATTGTAGGAGTCTCTACATTATCATTTATCAAAAAAGGATGTTTCGCAATTACTAAAATTACATCTAAAAATATTACCATATGTCAAATTCGTAACTCTGACACATTCAACAATGGGTAGATGCCCAAAGAGATACATTTATATATTACTGAAACAAGAGTAACAAGATACCAATGCTTTATTTATAATTTGAATCATAATATGAAGTACAACAAAACCTAGAGACCATGAAATTATGATTTATCCATTAGTATATTTAGCAGTTACTTATTATAAAAGGAACCAATTTAGATGACTTTAACATTCATAAATACATCCACCAAAATAACTTGTTTATATCAGTACTAATTTATCAAATCTAATGCAGCCACATTTCCTCATAACACCTCTCAACACTTACACACCACAGAATTTCAACTTCATACATAACACATCACGTACACACCCTATGGAATGAGAATGATCAGTGCCAAATAGATCTTACAAAACTTCACAATAAACATTCCCCAAGCCATCTATTCCCCTATACAACCTGCTAGGGACCCCTCTAGGGTATAGAAATTTACACAATTCACATTACTCCACAAAAGCTAGCAGCAACAAAAACTGATAAAGCCTCAAAATAAAGAAGTTTTGAATGAATAAAATTTCAAATAAAATCAATTAATAAAACTTCATATAAAAGAAAATTAAATAGCAGAAGTCAAAAACAATAGTTCAAAAAAAAACCAAAAAACCTTAATAAAATAGTCCTTGAGGCAAAAGAAAAATTTGTAATTACAAACTACCAAATATCTTGAAATTTTTTAAAACTACTAGCTCAATAAAACAAGAGAGAAAATAACAAAATAAAAATTTCAAAATTTTTCATAAAAATTTACATCACAATCACCATGTGACTTCAAACGAGCCACCAAAGGGGAGGAGGTGAAAGTGGTGGTCTCAAACCACACAGAGCTTAATAATAGATTATCATAATGCATGTATCTCACACAACCCAGGATAACCATATCATATACCACAAAAGGAATTGATCATGAAATGTATACAAATTGTAATCACTAACATTATACTTTCAAATAAAATTTGCAATTAAAACAATTAGGAACTATATGAATAATTAAATCACAATTTACTTTGGTATCCACAAAAAATATAACTACTCATTCACAAAGAATCTGCACAAGGGGGATTCTTCTTGGGACACAATTATAACTCCCTTTGCATAAATGTAGCTCCCTTTGCATAAATGTAGCTTCCTTTTTCACAAAATGTAGCTCCCAATTCACAATTGTAGCTCCCATTTCACAAATGTAGCTCCCTTTTCAAAAATGTAGCTCACATTTCACAAATGTAGCTCCCCTTTAGTCCCATTACAATAGCCAACCAATCATTCACCCAACTCCCATACAATCTCCCAAACTCCCAGTCTCCGATACTCCCATTCTCCCAAACTCCCATTCATTCTCCCAAACTCCCAAAATTCCCAAACTCCCAAAACTCCCAAAATCCCATTCATTCTCCCAAATTCCTTGTTGGTTGTTTTAAATTTCCAACCTAATCTCAAAAGAGCGACCTATAAAATAGCCAATTCTAATAATGGGATTGCTTTGAGGGATTGGCCAACAAATAGAAAATGGGTTTTCAATCATTTTTCTCTACACTTTAGGCTCTGCAAAACCAAGGAGGGTGTTCCTAACATCATTTTGACAATGGATTTCTTGTTATTTCTCTCAAAATATTGCTTTAAATATATATGTTCTTTCTAAAATGTTTAAAAAATTACTGATATAGAGAAATAATGGGCTATATTCTCAAGCTTTAACATAATTCTTTACAGAAGAACATGCAGGTAAACTAATGCCTATAACCTATAACTGAAAGGGAAAATTCTTTTGATATTAAATAAGGATGATCATGGGGTTCCATAAAATAACAGTTATGTAGGATCAATGCCTAATTCCTAGGTCATAGAGTCAAAACTAGATATAAATGAAAACCCTACTATAACCAATGTGCACTCAATTCACTATGATGATAAAATAATGCATTACATTATTATATTTCACTAGTTTCAAGACTAACTCTACTTAGTTATCCTTGTAAATTAATATTACATTCAATATCCTCTTAGAGCAATTATTTTACTACTTGAGTAAATGCCATAAGATAAATATGCATACATAGGGAAGACTGTGATGATGAATAAATTGATCCTTAACCAAATTGTATTCATAAATGTAATAAAGTACACATAAGTAGGATACATTATAATCTAAAACTCAACAACATTCTTTATATTGAACTAATGCTGAATTATAAATAGTTCTACAAATACATCAAAGTATTAACTCAAAACATCATCTAAATTTGGAAAACTAATTCTATTTTCATGTAATAGTTATACAAAACTCCTCCAAGATCATATTGATCCCATACTTTAGACATTGTATAGAAAGTATGACCTAAAACCAATGACTATCAATAAGCCTTGAATTCCCTTTTATAAAACAAGGGAGCAAACAAGATTTAGGCTTAAAGACAAAAGATGTCACATTTTCAATTGATTAAATGAAGTTGTAACAGGATGCAGATGTAACCATCTCTTAACTAACAAGAGATGCCTTTGTAACAAAATACCTCCATCATACTGAGATATTTGCTTTGATCTATATGCTTTCTCACTTTGGTGAGAGTCTTTCAGGCTATGATGCTGATGGATGGCCATTTGTTAGATGTCGTTAGAGCCTAGACACCCTTCATGTGCCATCTAATTATTCAATAAGAACATTCACTACTCTGCCTATTCCAGCCACATGCACAAGAGTGAGAGTACATGCAAGGAACAATATCAAAAGAAAACCCCATAAATTGGAGTCTCTCTCTTTATGCCCAATATCCTTTACAAGGGTGTGACTCCTCACTTCTAATTGAGAGGTTACCAACCAACTTAACTAGATAGAAACCAAAGGAAATCACATAGAGCTAGTCTTGGTAGCACCAAAAATCTAGCTAAGAGAGCAGTAGCAACAACCAAAAAACTCCTTTCTACATTCACATGTTCCATCTAGAGGGGCAACACTCCCACAACTAGAGTTGTTACTCTGTTAGGAAAAGTAGATGTGGGGGAAGGGCAAGGAGGCAATGATTCCTCTCTACTTGAGAACTTAATCTACAACTCACAAAAATAAGGAACTACTAGAGTCAAGAGATTAGATCTCATGGC
This sequence comes from Cunninghamia lanceolata, assembly GCA_027924645.1. Taxonomy (NCBI): domain Eukaryota; kingdom Viridiplantae; phylum Streptophyta; class Pinopsida; order Cupressales; family Cupressaceae; genus Cunninghamia; species Cunninghamia lanceolata. The sequence continues at coordinate 8,740,820 of BSBN01001332.1, forward strand.
CCTCATCCAGATGAATAGAAGGAGAAAAGAAGGGTTTATAGGATGTCAATGGATGCTACTACAACTCTATAATATTTCCAATTCCTCCCATTCTATAGATGAAAAATCTTCTTATCTCTTCATTCTTTAAGGATAGATTGCTAACCATGAATATAGAGAAGAAAATCCTATAGAACAGGGGATCAAAAAGAGCATACAAAACCAATGAGTGTCCATACTATATGCACAGAAAAATGGTATGTGGAATAGCATCAGAAGAACCTATTTATAGAAAACTCAGTAGATTTTACACACTTTGATATGTCCTTGATCAATTAATTCTAGTAATTTCCATGGTATAGTGGCCATAAATGGAAATCTTTTGATGACTGCGAAAAATGGGTAGACAGATCTAGCATTTCATCATCTCACATAATTGAAAACATCATTTCCTACATTGAAGCCACCAGATTAGTTGTCTCAGTTTCAACACTTAACTTAATCATCCCATCAAAATTTGTCATGAAACAAATGAAAGGTCATTTCTAGTATGAGCACAGATCCCCAAGGGTTGATCCTACATCATGCTAATCTTTTAGTTAGTAAATTCCCTCATAATGGCAATGGAGAGCTAGTACACACTTGAGAAATTAATTTTGCACTGGTTTATCACATGCCACCACATCATTCTTTAAATTTTTGAATATGAGTTGTCAATCACCATGGTAGATGGTTTAAATCAACGATGTCAATGCATTCGACTAGGGAAAGAAAACCTGTCATTAATTCCAAATGAGCATGAGCAAAAATAACATGCCACCTGGACTGCCACCAGAGCCATGACTCCAAAAAGAACATTCAAACAACACCAGTAAGGTGGCCTTTTTCATTTCCACAATGAAAAGATCTGGTAGGAGATGGACTTCTGTAGATTGGTAGAAACGATTAGATCTACAACATAATATGGAGCAAATCCTCCAAAATACCCCTTAGCCCACAAAGAACTTGCCATGTAGCATGGATCAACGAATACCATTCAACCATTCATGAAGATGGACACGTGGCACCTTCCCACACTTCCATAAGAGCTACAAGGGCCCACTGTTGAGGATCAGCACAAGAGCAATACACATGGTAACTTGCCACCTTGTCTGTTAGGAACCCACCCCTTACTATGAATGAAGTTTGAAGCAAAGATCTAATGTTGCATGGTGTTCTTTTGCTACTCTGCAGATGTTCATTTCTTTGATATTTTATTCCCTGCGGAATAGCAGAAACTAATAAAAATATGCCCCCTATAAAATGGGAACTAACCATACAAAAACCTTTTAAAAACAACCTTCATTTACTAGAGAGAAGGGGGCCACGAGAGTCATCAAGGGGTTCAAATTTAAAACCTTGGCATATTGAAAAAACCTTAAATATTGGTTAAAGAAGGTGGGTGAAAGGCAATGACCTGGTTAACAACGTGCTTTAAGACATTAACCTAGAAACTTAAGGAACCCATCACAGGCTATCAATGGTCAACCTAAAATTATAACAAAAGTAACTTCACTATTTGCATTGAACAACAATAGGGTTTAGGGTCTAAGGGTACTATTAAGAATGTTTTAACAAGTAAAACCCTAGGCCAGAGACCTTTTACCATGATGGCACAAAATTAGGAAAAATACTAGAACCAGGGGATAAATTTTATATGGTTCCACCATTCCGAAAACTCCTATACTCCCAATCTCCCAACACAACCAACCACAACACCATCACCAACTCCACAAAACCACACACACAATTTTGTCAGTATCATCACAAAATAAGACAAAAATATATACATGCTCGATAGAAATCATTTATTGCAATTGTAAGAATACATCCATGAACATATATATGTTGACAATGATCTACTAGACATTCATTCCAAATAGTTAATCAATCAACATTTATCTCTACTTACCATGGTTAGACCCAAAAGGCTCCAAAGTTTGATAATCCTTGCTCTGATATGTAATGTCATGCCCAAGCTATAATACTTGAGCATGAACCACAAAACATAGATTAATTCCTATCTAAAATGCCAATTTTAACTCTAGTTTCAAAATAGTAAAAATGATATCACTAAATTTAAATTGATATACCATATGAAAAACCAAAATTGAATGTATTTTTACATTAGATATAAGTTTTGTATATATGAAAAATCAAGATTTTAACATTTCTAATACAATTATACACAATTACAATAAGTTTCATATGATCATCCATTCACAAGGTGGGAAAACACTTTCTTAGAATCAGTGCCCTACACAAGTAATAGTCCTGAATGTGCACAACTAAATATAAACTTTAGTTTCTTAAAGTTAATAAATAAACATATTAAATATCAGTGCACAAGATGATGAGACCATCAGCCCTAAGGGATAGACCTAATGTCTCGGGCGCTCATCCATGATGGCCTTGCCTACATATATGTGTCATAGAGACTTTGCAGTTTGAGTTAACTAGCCTTGTAACCACAAGGTTTACTTAGATACATTAGCTCATAAGGGATCTAGTTCATCACATAATATTTTCTAGAGTCAATAAACCAATTAATATACATATCCCTATTGTTCTTAAGATTAAATACACCATATGATGACTATATCATTCAATTTCTAAAAAGTGCATACAACAACTAAATTTATAAATAATCTCAATAGGGGTAAAATAGGGAAGTTATAACAACAAAAATATTCCAACCATTCTCTTGGATATAGGAAAATACTTAGATTGTAATAAATGAAAAGGTCTAACATCAATATGAAATTATCATCATATATTCAAGTTCAAAATAAAATGATTTATGTAACTATGACGCAAGAACATAGTTAGTATCAATTCAAAATTACTATAACAACATTATTTCCTTCATAAGTATGACTTAAACAAGGTTGACTAGATTATATATATATTCACTAATTTATTACATCATCTTATACTTATTAAAAGAATGAACCCTTTATAGTCAACCCTACAACATACTAGAACAAATGTATAATAACATTATTATCAAAGATCTAGGAATATATATGATGTTAATAAATTAAACATAATTTCAACTTCTAATTTCTACCTACTCATTCCCATGAACGTTGATATGAAACACACTTTCCATTATATTTCCCTCATCCTCATTTATACTATAATTTAAAGTATTAGCCTCATTCCTAAATTATAATCTACAATTCTATTATCTAAAAAAAACATGTAAAATATATTTTAAGGTATCTATTGAAGAGCCTACTACATTTTCCATTTAATAAGAAAACCTCCAATTCTCAAGTCATTTGAGCAATGCACATGTATCCCTAGAGTTCTTTTCTTTCGTACATTACTAGTTACACATTAAAGATTCTAAGAAAAATAATGCTCTCTACTTACTTAAATGAGATTCACAACTTCAATTATTGACCTATATAAAACAATTTCAAGTGTTGACAAATATTCTAGATGATTGGAAATAAAATCTTTCTATTATCTTCTTTCAAACTTAAAATCTACCTCTTACCATTATTACCAATACAAGCACACGATAATATTAAACATAATATAAATAATGTATTAAAAAGGAAATGTACTTAATTAAATTAGTCTCCTATCCAATCTCAAACTTAATTCAATGAATAGAAATAAATTTAAGAATAAGAATAAAATGAAATAATTGAATAGAAATATCCTTAACATGAAAAACCACCCAGTAGTAAATCTATCATAACTTTCTTATTTCTTAGTGGAATTATAAAATCAACATGTTTTTGAAAGATAAAAGTAAGGGAAATAAAACCCAGAAAAAAAAAATAGAAAACTTGTGTAATATGAGGGGGTAGTGTTTACTGCAATCATCTCTTTCCCTCAAATTTAGATTTAACCCAAACTTGGTCATGAATCAAGAATGATTTAATTACTCAAAAGTATTCCCTATGTTATAATGAGTGATAGAAGTACTATATATATATATATATATATATATATATATATATATATATATATATATATATATATATATATATATATATATATATATATATATATATATATATATATCTTATTTAACAATTGTTCTTATAAGTTAATCAACATAAGACTTTAATTTGACCTTCTTGCACTACAAGTATATTCTTGATTCAATCTAATTTTTGCGTGTAACTAAATATATGAAAGATTATCTAATCATACCCATTCCAAGAAAGAAAATATGCAAATTCATCTAACACACTTATGTAATGAAAATAATTCATTTCCAACAAAGTAAACTACTGACAAAACCCTAGATTTTCAATTTCTTCTACAATAGTAATAAAAATGGCATATCTTTCAGAATACATAATGAAATTTGAAACCGTAAAATGTTCCAAAAAGCTTAAATAAGTATTCTTAGAACCCATAATCAATTTTAAAATCTATATAAATATAATAATTTTATGAAGATCAGCTAATCTAATATATAAAATAAAATCTATACTCAAAATTTAAATAAATAAGAAAACATAGATATATCTACCATTAGAGTTATAAGATGGGATTTAGGAACCCTTACAGTTTCTCCTATATTTAAAAATACTCTACTAATAATCATTTTTCATCTCTTTTTCTAGCTTGAGAATAATGTTTATTTTAGTGATTCTTCCCCATTCAACTTTAAGGATCATTCTAACCTTAAGTTGGCTACCATGTATTGGATAGATAGATTTGCATCAAGTCCATCAACTAATATGAAAGGGCAATACTTGTTTTCTATTTTTAATGTGGTTAGGTAAGGCCATAGAATAATTGGTATTTTGACATCCCACTCTATGTCATTTCTATTATACATATTTTTCAATGTTGTGACCAATATTTTTTTAAAGTCTACACTATCCACATTCACTTGTGCATGGTATGGACTACTTCTATTGTGTGCCATGAAATTTTATAATAGTTTTGCAATAGTCTTATTAACAAAGAATTTCCGTTGATCCTCATAATACTCATTAGAGACCTAAATCTTGTTATAATATTTTCATAGATAAATTTAGCAATCATTCTTGTAGAACAACCTTTGGTATCTTGTTCCTCTAATCACTCAGTGAAACTATTCTACTCGTGTTATGATAAACCATGCATGTGTTTTTTGCATTGGTGGTTCAATGGGCCTAATAATATCAATTACCCATTTCTTAATGGGAGTGTATGCCACAATATGTCACAAATGAATCTCATCTTTTGTGGTATGTATTCCTACTCTCTGGCATATATTACATTTTCTCACATAGCTATTCACATCTCTAAATATAGTACACCACCATAATCCTACCAACATTACTTTCCTAGCTATACCTTATCAGAGTTATGTCATTCTAAAATGTCTTAATGTGATTTTCTAAAAATATCATTCCTCCAATGATATATATCTTTCCCTCAACTTTAGTGTAAGGGAAGGATCTTCACAATAATCTTTTCTTCTCTTCTTTTGTACTTCTTTCAATATATTCCCTTATTGGCAATAATATTTCTACTTCACTAAGTTCCTAAGGTACCACATTTATTTTGAATAATTTTGTGCAAGGCATTTAATCACCAATAGGCCCTAAACCTTCTCAATTTTTAATTCTAGAAAAATAATCTAGCTCTTGGTTAGCATTTCTGGGTTTCACCATTATTTTGTGGTTAGCTTTGCTAGGTTTCACTATGATTTTGAACTCAAATTATTGAAATAAAAGAAACCAATGGCATATTCTTCCTTGAATCGTAGGTCTATTTAATATCTATTTTAGTGGTTCATGGTCTGTGAATAATACAAATGGAATAGCTGGTAGAAAATGCCTAATTTTATGAAATGCATACATGATCTCCAAGGCTTCTCCCTATCATTATGTATTTCTATTTAGACTTTGAAGGATTCCTACTAGCAAAAACTATTGGACGATCTTTATTTCCTCTCGGTTGTGCTAGCACTGCACCTATTGTAGTAGTAGAGGCATTTACATGGTCAAGGAAGGGCGACTTCCAATCAAGGAAAATCAAAATTGGTGCCTTTATAATCTTAGTATTTAGGGTGTCAAATGCCTTCTATAATTTTTCTATCCATTCAATGTTGTTATTATTTTTCTTCTTGAATAGCTCTTTTATTTTCTTTGAGATTATAACATAGTTCCTAATAAATTTGTGATGGCATCCTATATATCCTAGAAATGTTTTTACTTTTAATACCATCTTTGGTGGTTGTAGGTTTCGTGTTATTTCTACTTTGAAGGGATCCACCATCTTCCCTTCTTTGCATATAATGTTCCCTAAGAGGGTACCCAATGATACTATAAATGTACATTTCTTTATATTCATGGCTATTTGGAGGCTCCTACACCTCTCCAACATCAAGCTCAACACTTGTACATGATCTTTCAATAGTTCATAAATAATCCAATCATCTAAGTAGACTTCTAAAAATTCATGTATGAAATCCTTAAAAGAACTGACCATGATCCTACTGAATATTGTTGGTGCATTCTTCAGACTAAATAGCATGACAATATATAGAAATTATCCCCATTCTATGAAAGAGGTTATCTTGGGTTTATCTTTCTCTTAGATATTCACCTAATTGTAACCTAAAAATCAATTGATAAAAGAGTATACTTCTATACTAGTCTCTAATTCTAATACTTCTATAAAGATTATGGGAAATGGATCATGAATATATGTTTTATTTATCTCTCTAAAATTAACACAAATTTATATCTTTACTCTTATATATATTGAATAACCATTGGACTTATCCATTCTAAATCCTCTATAGGTTTAATGGTTTCTCCATATAGCATCTTTTTTTTTAAAGGTGATAAATCACCCATATTGTATTAAAAAAATGTAATTACAATGTCCATAGGAGGGAAACCAAGAACGTATCATATTCTTTAACGTTTGAAAAATTCACCCGCATGTAGCAAGGAGAAGAGTAAGAGAAACCAAAAAGACCAAGAAACATAGAGGGGACATCACCCTAACTAGCCTGTCTACTTTGAATTGGAGTCATGATGCTCCTGAGGAGGCAACAGCTGAAAGGGGGGTAAATGAAGGAGTACTCAAAGCTCATGGGAGACTAGAGCTAGATCGGGAGTGTGATGGTGCAAGAACTAGATTGTGTTAAAAACCTCTTTTGCCCTATTCACAAGCCCATCAGGGAGTTGGAATCTATGAGCATTAAGGGGATAGTTGAATGCATTGGTGCAATCCAACCTGAGGCCTCTTTGTAGACCCATGTATACACACACAGTTTGGTGCAAAGTTTGTAGGAGTCACCGATCAAATATCCCTCCAATCGGTGCCAAATCCTCTTGATAATCTAGACCATCAACGCTAAATGCCATCTATCTGTGTTGAAGAAGGAGGTGTGAACCAAACTGTTAGCATCTTATCTAATTCCTATTTTACTTTGAATTTCACATTAGGATTAAGGTTGAATAGTCTTTGTATAATGGCTTTTTACCCTTCATTCAATTATATTTTCATTATCCTGGCATCTTCTTTTATTCCATTCATATTTGTAAAAAACCCAAGGAAGAGATCATCATAATCTTTTTACACTTCTACCACTTGCATGACTTCTTTCTCCCCATAATAGTTACCAATCTTTTCTAACTTAGATATCCCCTCACTTGTGATGTTTTCTTCTTTTATCCTTAAGGGTTGGTAAAAGTATTAGGACTTGTATAGGTTTTGTGTTGATAGTCCTCTTTCTCTCTCCTCCATGTGTACTTCCAGATTCTTGGGATCTTCTTTATTTTAAATCATTTATATTTTCTTTATCTTATAATGGTTCATGTTTGATACTATCTCCATCTTTTTCATCCATTCTTTTTTATTCCATATCTCATGTTCTTTGTATGGAGCCTTTATTCTTTTCTCCAAAATTCTTTCCCACTTCCTCTTCTGAAAGGGTAATTGCATGTTTCATTCATTATAGGATATGAAATTGGTTATTAGGGGACCTATTTATTAGAATATTTTACAAAATTATTCTTTAATCATAATTTGACTTCTTGTTTTTTCTTCTTCTCTTGGTTGATATACAATGCTTTTTCAATGGTTGATAGTGTCTAGTAAAATAGTTGTATGCAAAGCCTTTAATTGAATTCTATCTTTTCATTCCAAATTTCAACACATTGTTGAATGTCTTCATTATAGTCAAATATTCCATCATATTCTCTAGTGCAATCCCATTCCCTTTCTTCCAAAAGTATAGTTTTTATTAGTATTGTTAGCGCTTTTTAGGTGGGGATGTTTGGTATATGGGTATACTATTAGAAATGAAGGTAAACAACTATCAATGAAAATTTAATATAGATATTTAACTGTGTAGAACCAAACTAGAGATAGTATGAAATAAACATAAAGAAATAATGGAACAAAATATTAAACACATAACATAGTGTTTACATGGAGAAACCCTTTGAGGAAAAACTCCACACAGGAAGAGATTCACCAATCTCTATTAACTTCAACAGAGTTTACATTACAACACTATCAATTTTCACTTCATTCTTTAATCTAGCAATACATGTTTTTCCAGTCTTAACTTTCTATTTTGCTCATTCACAACCATAATATGATATCCTCACAAAGGGGTTTCCTTTGAGGGAAACAAATTCTAACATAGCCTCTACCATCAAATATATGACCTAGTGAGGAATGGTTCAAATTTATAATGAAAAATATATAAAATGTAGCTTTTGGGGGTGCTGCCTCTAAAACCCCCACTTGGGCGTGGCCCTCATACCCCCCGTTAGGGGATGGTCCCCCAGACCCTGTAAGCACTAAAATCACACACGGCCTCCATGAGGACCCTATGATGATTTTAATCTTTGTCACATACATGTAAGCATCAAATAATGTCCTCTAAGCAGCAAATCTCTTGATGATGTGTCCTCTTTCTTGTCTTTTGTTGTTTCCTCTTTGTCATTTCCTCTCCCGCTCTATTTTTGATGCTTTTTGTGACACTTGTCGATTTGCATTTTTTGAGCTTTCGACCTTGCTCCTAAGCCTTGTAAGCATCTTGTAGGTGATTTTTCACCTTTCCTCTATTTTTTTCATCCTCTACACCCTCTAGAAGCCTTCTAAAGGTCCCCCCTATCCATCTCCCACTTTTGGTTTTTAGTTCCACTCAACCAATCCAAATGTCCCCTTATTATTTCAATATCTCTCCAATGAGATCCTATAGGTGCAAGTGGAGATTTGGATTATTACACGTGACTGACCTATTTCTAGAGGCAGAACACCTCCTTTTCCTCTTTTCTGTCATTTCCCACCATGCAGTTCTTCATAAAACCTTGTCCAGCCTAGATATCCCTCAGGCGACCTAGGGTTTCCCCACAGGTAACCCATGGTTGCCTAGAAGTGACCCTACTAATGAAAGGGGCGACCCTTTTGTGTTTCCAGCTATGGAAAAACTCAAGTTTCTCACTCATTTTAGCTCTGTTTTCACCTATTTTTCTTCTAGTTCACATGATTTTTGATGCCTAATATGGAGTTGACTATTTCATGCACCCAAACATGCATAATTAGCTCTATTTTATCTAAAATTAACAACTCAATCAATCTCATGCATAGTCTCAACTCCAATTCCTCTTCAGTGATAAGTTATTATTAATTTATCACTCCATAGTTAGCTGAGTTCACTGAGTAATTAACCATGTTAACTCCCCAATCAATCCTTGTTAACTCTTCAATCAATTGAGTTAACTTCTCAATGAATTGCACCTCTCATCCCTTCTTCTAACCTATAAATACCCTTGACCTGTTCATTATTTTCCAAGTTGAGAAAGTTGGAGAATACTCTTCTCATCTTCACAAGTTTTTTCAAGCTTCTTCATAGGCCTTTGAGCCTCTTTCTTTATTTCTTTCTTTAGTTTTCTAAAGCTTCAATGCTTTCATTATTGCATAGCTTCAAAGCTCTTCCATGGAGGCAAATTCATTGTGCACACAACTTTTGCCAGTTTTTTCTCTCCAAATTAGCATTCTAATGCTCTCACAAGATGAAGGTGCCTTTTGCTTTATTCATTGTTCAACCAAGCATCATTACACTTCTCAACGAAAGCTCTTGTTGAGCTATTTCAAGCTTCAACAAGCTTCTTTTTGCATCTTTGTGTCATTTTATTGTCAAGAGGTCTTCTCGCTGCTTCAAAAGGACTTGAGGTTGCCAAGATCAAGGATTTCTGAGGGTAGTGGAGTCACACAAATCTTCATTTCTCTCAGGATCCTTCATTGCTTGATTCAATTCATAGTAATTAGAAAACCAAATTTGCTCTTGGGAATAGTAAATCTTTTCTTTTTCCTTGATAGTTAGATCTTGCATGTTAGAATAATTGTTTTCATATTCCTAGATCTAGATTATTTAAAGAAACAATTTGCCTATTTAGATTAGATTACTTCAAAACAATCAAAAACCCAAAAACATAGACTAATATTGCATTAGGAAAAATCATATTAGCTCGCATTCATATTTCTCTTTCATAGATTAAATAGCACTTTTCATTTCCAAAATACTAAAAAAGAACAAAAAGACGTTTGCATATCATTTAGCTTTGCATGCATATAGAAACCCTAGAAAAGACAAACTTGCAAACCCTCGATACCATCATGAGGTAAACCACGATTAAATGATTCAATCAAACCCTTGATCACATCACAAGGTAAAAACAAGTCAAATCATAGCCAAACCCTAGGTCAAAACCCCAAGTCTAGATAAGGGTTGTCATCACACATTTACCTCTATTTTGGCTCATGAATGTGCCTAGGAGTGAGAGGAGAGTGGGTGAGGGCTATTCATGACAAGATTGAGGAAATCAATCCATGACAACAACAAGAGACATTTACACTACCACAACAAGACCCATTTGTCCTCTTATTGATAGAAGAACAAAGACAACTCGAAATACAACAAGAACTCATTCAATGCATAGAAAGACAAAAGGACATAAACAAAGAAACCACTTATCCACACAAAGGTGGAATAGATGAAACCCCAATAGGAGAAGAGAAACTAGTGACCCTTTGAGTCATAGGGTTATCTCAACAGCAACTACCATCAAATGAAACATTCAACTTAGCACACAACAACAAAGGCCACAAAACTTGCCAACCCCTCTCCGCAAAGTCCAGGTCTCCAACGAACTAGACCCCCAACATGTCTCACCTCCTCTAGACCGGATACTTCCACAAGAGGGAGAGTGACATGGAAGATCAGTTCGTGGCAAGGAGGGAAGGGTCCGTGTGCACACCAAAATCTGACCTGACAACCCCAGGCAACTGGAGTCACGATTTTGAGTGTACAAACCCCGGAGAGGGGGACTCCCCTGGAATAAAATGTTCTCCATAACCAACATACATCATGTACTGAGATCAAACATGCAGCTGAAACAACTACCTGGTGAAAACATTCATCCCTTATGGATGATTTACAAACAATAATAGGAATAATAAATTACATAAGACTTACAAGGTTGATGGGACCTTAATCCGAGCATATACCACCATCTTGCTTCACAACACACAAGTGTATAATCTAAGGCTTCTTTTCTAATGTCATCTCTCTCAATTTTTTCTCCATATATGTTAGGTATTCTAGTAAATTCCCTACCCCAGAATAGCTAGGTAGTTTGATATGAGATATTCCCCTTGTAATGCAATGAATCCTATGGGTTTGTGGTATTACTACTTCAATTTATCTATTATTTTCTATTAGTTGTGATGTGACTTTTCCTTCTATGGTATTGTTTCTATCTATTTTATGAATTCTTTTAAGGCTACTCACTTTTCTAACCCCTAAATCTCTTCTAGCTATAATGTTTGGCTCATTAATGAGCCATGACTCTATCACATCTTCATTGTTAGTACTATAGTGGCTATTATCTAAATCAGTTTCCCCTTTTGAGTTTAGAATCTTATGTATTTTTATCTTGGGAATCCTTCCTAGAGAGTACAGTCTTTTATAACTTCCTCACCTTCCACATTTTCCTCCTATGCCACTTCTTCTATGTGTGTGACACTCATGTTAGTATATATGGTTATGTGAGCTATCCTATCATCACCATTAAAAATTAATTCTTTTTCCTCAAATCAAACACTCCATTGCAATTTACAAACCATTCTAAGTTAAATAAGACACTAAACATTTTGAAAGGATTTTTTATTTTAATGAGCTCAAAATCTACTTCCCTCTTTATTCGTAGCCAATTTATGTCCATATTTATGTATCTTCCTATTATGTATATAGGTGATCAATCTAGCAACATCATATTGTACAATCTTTCATGTAATAGTGGTCTTCCTAGATTTTCCCAAACCGTTCTAGGCATTATACATACATCAACACCTACACTAGATTTTTACATACATTAGAATAGGGTATTTCCAATCTTCTATCAAATTTGGTTGTTCTTCTTACTTCTTGGGTTCTACTAGTTTCATGGTTCTTATTCCAATATTTAGTGAATTATCTTAGTTTTTATAGTATAGGCTCATCTTCTCTGAATTTGAACAACACGTTTAATATTAGTGGCTTTTTTTCAAACAAATAGGCCCTTTCGTAATCTTATTTCTCCTATTCCTATCTAATATTGTTTGTACCTTTTTCTACTATTACATTATGACCTTTCTTAGTAGGGAATGATACAACACTTTCTTCTTTTGATTCATTTAGTACTAATCCTCCTTTTGTGGTGTATGTACCACCTGTTGTTAGTTTTCCCACCACCAAAACTTCTACTATTTTAAAAATTAAATTAAAATTTTAAATAAATTTAAAATATAAATATTTCATTAATAATCTTTTAAAATATAGACATGCTCTCTAAAAAATAATTAAAAAGGATAATTATAAAAAATACTCAAAAGCTAATCCAAGTTAGTTTACTTTTTTAAAATTGAATTATAAGAAATGAATGTTTCTAAAATTTTTAAAAATAATGCAACTTAAAAAAAACTAAAAAACTTCTAAAATGAATGTTTCTAAAATTTAAAATAATAACTCAACTTGGAAAAATAACTCAATATATATTATTTTATTTTAAATTCATGCTTCTATTTTGAATATTATTTTTTTAAATTATATTTAACTAATAGGCTTTTATATGTAGATATTTACCTAAAAGCAAGTAATTGTCATGCCAAAATAACATTTTTAGTTACAAGATTTACATTTTTTATCATTCACTTTTTTTAACTTCTCCCACATAACTCTTCTTTCACATTTTACTTTCTCTTTTCCTTTTCTACTACAATACCATGGATTTCATCTTCAACAATGCTATATTCATCATTCAAACAACAATATCATCACCCCACCAAGGGTTTGAAGTTTTACTAGATGAGTTCTTCAAAGATAAGAAAGATAAAAATTCAATAGCTTACCTAACACAAATCATAGAATGTACCATTTTTTACTTACACGAATATGCCCACAATAATAACAAGAAGAGACAATTTCTATAGTGTACTGGGAGTCATAGGCATAGAAACTACATTGAAAAAGAAAACAATCATAGGAAATCAAGCTACAAAACCTCAACTTTTTGCTAAAAATCATACTGATGATAATGGTTCATTTGATGTAGGAATTTAGGAAGAAAGAAAACCCAAAAGAGATACCACTAGACCCACCAAATGTGTAGGATATTAGATATTAAAAAGAAAAAAATTGAGGGGTTTGTGAGTTACGTGATATCAAGGTCTACAGTATTGAAAATATAAGGAATTGCAATATTATTGGTAGTTGAACTAAGTAAACCCTAAGAGCTTCAGGTTTCCTCTGTTGGTGCATATAGACAAGTTCATGAGGGCCATGGTCATTTCTAGCATGCAATAGGCGAGTGCTATAGTTTAGGGAGTGGTAATCCAAGAGTATTAGGTGTATCATGGTTAATTATTATTTTTCTAAAGTGAGTAGAGGACAATAGGTTTGAGTATGACAATGATATCACATGGGATGACAATTTGTAGCAACATTGATCTTGAGGTAGTAATTTCTCACTACAAATCCATGCTCATTTGTGATTCCATTTTTTCATCAATCCTAAAGGTATACATATTATTTATATTTTATTTAAAGAAACAAATACCCCTAGGCCTTGGGTGAAAATAAATTTTAGTACTATTCATACATGACTCGCTCATCCAGGCCTAGTTTGTTTCTCTAAAGTTGTTGATCATGAGGCCAATAGTACTAGGAATAATGATAGTTCTAAGCAAATTTTGATGAACATTATCAATTTACATAATAGGTATGTTTGTCATCATCAAATAAGTAGAGATAATGTGGATTTTACACAAGAATTGAGTTTTACAAATGTTGAAGTCCAATCTATTGTAAAAAATTGTTGTTTGATGTCATTATTATGATATCCTATAATACTGAGTAAGGAAATGTTTTCATGAATCATGAATGTAAAAGGGATCTAAAATATGGGAAAATTGATGTCAATATCTCTAGGAGAAAGAGATACAAAGATGGGTGTGGTTTTCTTTGATGGATTATTAGAACAAACATGTATGCATTCAAGGAGTTGTTGAGGTCTTCATTAATTCAAATGAGAGGGATGAAAAAGATCCCAATGTGATGTTGGTGGAGGCCCATAAGAAAAAGAAGGATAATTATATAGAAGAGTACTATGAGGCTTTATACCATAATAGGTATACAAATGATAGGTTATGTGTCAATCGAGGGTGTAGCATCATGGGTACAAACAATGATAGTCCTAGCAAAAATATATAATGAAGTATCATGTCTATGAGAAGATCAAGAATGGTAGTTTGTAAGTGGAGAAAATATAGAAGGGGTCTATGAGAGGATTTGGATAACCTCCTAAAATGGTTGTGGTGTGGGGAAATTCAATAAGATCTAAAAATATTATGAAGTTTGTTACATATAGGATCGACAGGTACAAAAATGGGTTGGATGGAAGTAGGAAGATAATTATAATGCAAAGGTGGGGTTATAGTGGTAAAATAAGAAAGGATAGGTGTATGGATGATTTTATCTAAATCATCATGGTCAAAGAAAAGAGAAGTGAAAGAGAAAGATATGGATGAGGTATGTCCATGGGAAAAGTTAATGGAGAATTAGTGTAAAGTGTTGGAAAAGTGGAAGGTATAGAAGTGGTTGGTGGTGGAGGAATAATGTAAGTCATGGAGAAAGAAGTGTAGAGGTATGTATCAGTATCATAATATAAGAAGTAAAGTCATGTGTTGTATCATAGAAGACATCATCATATGGTAAAGAGGGATCATGATTAATGTGTGGTGAAGAAAAAATAGATGTAGAATGATGGAAATCATCAAATGAGGAATGTGTAGTAGAACAAGGATTAAGTTGGTTCAATGTGACATAGTGAGAATATTCATTGATATTGTTATGGCTAATGATGTCCTCAAGGAAATTGTTTATAGAATAATAATGAAATGGCATGGGAGAAGAGTCAAAAATAAAAGTCACAAAATACTTAGGAACAAAGCGAAGGTCATTGATAAGATCATATAAATAAGTGAAAGAATACAATGAAACTAAGATCCAATAAATGAAATGGATGGATGGGCACATATCGTAAAATTTGAAAAATGTCACTAAGATAAATACCTAGGTAAGTGTAGAGGAAATAAAAATAATAGTATAATCATGTTAGAACACACTGATATACTGAGAGGGGGGTGAATTATTATATACCAAAACTTAATCCAATTCAACTTTGTTAACCAAAACCTTTTACAACATTAAACAAAAGATAAAGCATATTAAGCAGATCAAAGAACAACACATGAGCACATAACCATAACACTAGATTTATCTAGAAAACCCTAGAAGGATAAAACCACAATGAACAGGCTGCTTGGATCTACTGTCCAAATCCAGCCTCACAAATAATGCTAAAATTGATTACGACAGGCTTTAGGGATACAAACCAAGGGAGGACAAACTCCCTAAAATACAATTCAACAACACTTAAACATCTCACTCAACAGATCTCACTGATCAACCTCCTCCGCAAGATCAACACACTTAACTCAGACTCAAACCTTCACTTCCTTTGCATAGTTGTTATTGTTGTCTTCAACACACCTTCACATCCACTCTAATTCACTCTCACACTAACTCACATAACCTCACACACTCTCTCACAATCACCCTATACACAACAAATAATTTATTTTAATATTTATACCTTGCACAAACAACAAAATCTTTCTCCTTCATAAGACAAGATGAAATGTGCAACAGCCACACCAGGTTGGCATCCAAACAATGTAGAAATCCAATGCAGTTCAATCCAAGTGATAAATAAAACCTATTCTTCATTAACACATTCTTCCAAGCTAGCACACACTTCCAAGCATTCGGTGGGATCATCAAAGCACATCAAGTTAGCCCAGCAAACCCTTATCCCTCCACAAAATAGCTCTAGACCTAAAGCAGTACTGGAGAGACCAATTAGCATCATGTGGATCACTTCACAAGCAACATAAGATTTGTACAAATCTTCTCAAACATTCTTTCTTTTGAATTATACATCTTCTTTCTGGTGTAGAAGAACAAATATCGAACATGGCATCACATACAACCACTAAACATCAAGTCTTGAGATAGAACATTGAGAAACCAACTTGCAGTACACTTTAGCACCTGAAACCTAAAATGAACAATCATACTGAATATCTAAACTCATCCTCCAAAATATCAAAGCCAAGAGATAAAATGTGGTGAAATATGGTGGCTTTTGTTATCTCTTCCATATAATCGTAATTAGCAACATGATAGGTTTTTGTTCTGCTGACTCTGGAGAACTTTTGTGATATATAAAAAAATTGAAGCTTTAATATAACAATATTCTGATTTATAATTGACCATCCTTCAAACTATAGGACCTCATCTTCAAAAGTAGAGAAGTGCAGAGCATTTCTCTGACACCTCCTAACTATAATCATTCTAAACCTCTATCTTCACTCTATTAGCTCTAAAATCTTTTGCGTTAACTTTCAAGCTCTCAAATCAGGAGCATAAAATCTTCACTTTTATCTGTATATAAATTTCTAACCACAAGGCCATACCTTGAAATGCAGAGGAATGTGGCATTCTCCCAAATTGCTTCAGTGCAAACTCCAGTGTCTTTGATATCCTAAATCTTTCTTTCAAGATTAAATCAATGCCTTTCGTTAGGAAACAAGAAATACAATATTCACCACACTAGAGACTTCATTGCTAATATCAAACACAACTTCTAATAAAACAAGAATCTTCAAGTTAGCACATTGTTTTTCTCATAGCTTTCACCTCTACATGAATTTTAAAAGATAGCGTACAATTGTGTATAGATTATACTGATCCAATAAGTATACATAGTACATGAAATTCATCATTTGACCCTTTACTTCACAACTTCTCTGATCACCTCAGCATATACTCATCACTTTACTTCTCTCTCTCCCAACATTCTGCAATCTTATCCATCACTGAACATCATCTTGTTGACAACACATATGCAACAATATCCCCCTTTGGTGTTGATGGCAACATGATATGCAAATTTCTCCCCCTTTGACATCAAGGACAAAGGACTAGTGATCTTCTTCTAAACTTATCTTCTATTAGATGCCCATGTCTTCATTCTTCTTCTTTCACCGCTCCTTATCTATTAGCTCCCCTTGACTAATTTTTCCTTGTCGTTCTTCTCACCTTCTTATCTATTTGCTCATCCTGAGAGTTAGGCTCCACCAATCCAGGGATAAAGATATGTCTTGAACTGCTCCCCCTAGATAGATGCACCATCTATGCATCTACTTAGGAGGAGAAATAACCCAGAACTTATGTCTGACATACTCAAAAGTATTCTTAGAAAGTGCCTTGGTGAAGATATTTGCAACTTGATCCTTTGTAGGCACATACTCCAATCTAACTTCTTGATCTCCAACCTTCTCTCTCAAAAAGTGATACCTAATAGATATGTTCTTGGTTCTAGAGTGCATCACTAAATCCTTTGAAATATTGATGGCACTATTATTGTCACAAAGTATAGGAATAGGCTCATCATATACTACCTTGATGTCCTTTAATGTTTGCTTCATCCACAACACTTGGGTGCAGCAAGCTACTGCTGCTATGTACTCTACCTCTGTGGTTGATAAGGATACTAAATCCTTCTTCTTGCTAATCCATGAGACCAACTTGTCTCCCAAAAAGAAATCTCCTCCACTGGTACTTCTTCTATCATCAACACTAGGCCAGCCCAATCTATATCAATATAACCAATTAGGGAAATTCATCACCCTTTTGATACCACAGTCCATGTTCTAGAGTGCTTTTCAAATATTTGAATATTCTCTTGACTTCCCTCACATGTGTTTCCTTAGGATTTGCTTGAAACCTTGCAACCAAACACATAGATTGCATGATGATAGGCCTGGATGTTGTTAGATATAGTAGGCCTCCAATCATAGATCTATACTAAGTTTGATCAGCTTTAGGTGACTCATCATCTTTACTCAAATGGAAACCAATTACCATAGGAGTACTTACTAGTTTGTTGTCTCCATGCCAAATTTCTTTAACATCTCCTTGGCATACTTTGCTTGAGAAATAAAGATGCCATAATTTGATTGAGTAATTTGGAGTCCAATAAAGAATGATAACTCACCTAACATAGACATTTCAAATTCTTTCTACATCTCTCCTACAAATTTCTTACACATCTCATCATATCCACAAAAGATTATATCATAAACATCCACAACAACACTTGGAATTTGTTCACCTTCAATTTTAATGTAAAGATTACTATCTATGGTACCTTTCTTGAAACCCTGCTACAGTAAGTATTTATTGAACCTTGCATACCAAGACCTAAGGGCTTGTTGGAGACCATACAGGGCCTTCTTAAGTATTCATACCATGTTTGGTTCTTCTAATAACTAAAATCCATCAGGCTTCTCTGTATAGACTTCTTCTTCTAAGTAACCATTTAGGTAGGTAGATTTGACATCCATCTGACACACCTTGAGTCCCTTATGAATTGCAAATGCAAGAACCATTATGATTGCTTCCATTCTTGCCACTGGAGCAAATTTCTCTTCATAGTCAACACCTTCAACTTGTGAATAGCCTTTGCAAACCAATTTTGCTTTGTTCCTGACCACCTCTCCATCTTCATAAAGTTTGTTCCTGAATACCCATTTTGTACCTATCACATTCTTGTCTATAGGCCTTGGCATCAACACCCAAGTCTGATTCTTCTCTATCTAATTTAGTTATTCTTCCATAGATTGTATCCATTTTTCATCCTTGCTAGCTTCATAAAAAATTTTAGGGTTCACTCTTGATAGTAAAGAAAAACTTACTTGTTCATTTGTTCTTACAAATATTCTTCTTGCCTATACTCCTTCATTATTGTCTCCAATGATCTGATCTTTTGAATGATTCTTTGAAACATTCTTGGCTGGAGTCTTGGCAATCATCTTGAGTTTCTTCCTCTTCCTCAACTTTTTCTTCTTCTATGCAAGCAAGTACATGTAGCCAAAAATCTTCTTTCTCATTTATGATTTGATGTGACTCTTCATCCACTTTAACATTTGCACTCTCAACTATCTTGCTCAACCTTTTGTTGTAGCATTTGTAGGTTTTTCTCGTAGTTAAATATCAAAGAAAGATTCCCTCATCAGCTCTTGAGTCAAACTTTCCCATACCTTCTTCATTCCTTTTGATGTAGCATTTACTTCCAAAAACTCTAAAATACTTGATTGATGCTGGTCTTCCATTCCATGACTGATAAGGTGTCTTGGTATTGTGCACTTTTAGTTGTCCCTTGTTAAGAATGTAGATAGAAGTATGGATTGCCTCTTTCTAATATGTATCTGGCATCTTGGCTTTACTCAACATTATCCTAGCCATCTCTTGAACTATTCCATTCTTTCTTTCGACTACTCTATTTTGCTGAGGATTTCTTACATTAGAATAATGCATTTTTATTATATGTTCTTCACAAAATTCCTCAAACTTGTCTAAGGTGAACTCACCACCTGTATCAAACCTTAGACACTTGATTCTAGCATTCATTTCATTTTCAACCATGGACTTGAAAATCTTAAACTTACTAAAATCTTTTGATTTTTCTTTCAAGAAGGTAAACCATGTCATTCTAGAGAAATCATCAATAAGAAACATGAAATACATCTCACCTTTTAGATTGTTTATCTTGGTAGGTCTACATAGATCAGCATGAACCAATTCTAATGGCCTTGTAGATGAATACTCCTTGGAATTGAATCTTATAACTTTTTTCTTCCCCATTTGACATTCCTTGCATAAGGTGCTTGAAGCCTTGATGATCTTTGGTATGCCTCTTACTGTTTGCATGGGCTAATCTTGACAAGATTATAAAAGTTGATGTTCCCCATTCTTTTGTACCACAACCAACATTCATTTGTTTGTCCTAGAAGAAAAGTCCTTTCATTAGTTACCTTTAGATTATACAAGTTTCCTTCTATCTTAGATCCTTCTGCCACCAATTTTCCTTACCTTACTCTTTTGATTTCATACCCTTGATCATGAAATGTGAGACTATATCCTTTGCTACACATTTTACTTACACTACGAATATTATACATGAGACCTTCTACATAAAGAACATCATGTGTCTGAGACTTTCCATCAATACTTATGGTACATTTTCCAGTGAATTTTATAGAAGAGTTATCTCCAAACCTAACTAGTCCACAATTCCACTTACCAAGATTGATGAATTTGCTTCTTTTCACCTGCCGTATGATTTGTGCATCCATTGTCTATCACCCAGACATTTGTTTTCCCTTGAGTATGAAATGCTATTTGGACAAAAATTAAATCTTGAACTCCATTATCTATCTCCTACCTTTTGGTAGAATCACTTTCCTCTGCTTGCTCAGTAACATCTATCCACTGAGATTTTGTTTTTGCCAAATCACTCCTGCAATATCTTTCTATATGTCTAAACTTGTTGCAAATCTGACATACCACATTTACATCCGCTAGTAAAGCAAGAGGACTTCTACTTACAAGATTTCTTCTATTCATTTTAGACTTGTAATCCATAGCCTTATGACCAAATTTGTTGCAGATAAAACAATAACCAAAGAAAACACGATTGAACCTTTTCATGGAGAATTACCTTGCATGAAGAGATCATCCTTGAGGCATCATGAGATCTATACACTCAGTATCATCTGGTCTCCCAAGATTTGCCTTCTCTAACTCCCTTTTGAGTGATTGAATCTCTTTCTCAAGTCTTCTACACTCTTTTGTCTTAGCTTCAATCAAAGAACTTTGTTCTTGATTCTTTTTCCTTGCCCAATCCAAGTCTTCAAGAGAAAAAAAAAACAAGTTCACCCTCAAAATTAACTTAATATTCCTCTTCATTTGTAGTCTTGTCTAAACCATCTGAGATCACACCTAGCCATGATTAGAGATTCTCCTTTTTCCTCATCTAAAAAATAGTGATCTACTTCTTCTTTGGAACTATAGTCTTCTTTAAAAAGAAGATTCCTCTTGAAATTGTTTCTCTTGAAACCCTTTCTGTTATTTTCATTTTCTCCAAAAGGACATAAATAGAGGCAAAATGACTGATTTTACCACAATTAAAACATTTGAAAGGTAACTTACCTTTATACTTTCTTGATCCCCTTTTCAGTTTCCTAACAAAGTTTGCCTCTTCTTCCTCGTCTTCATTGCATACATCAGACGTTCCTTCATTATTCATAGTATTGAAAGAAACTTCTCTTTGGCATGATCCTATGACTTCATTTCTCATCTCATAGGTAGTAAGGGACCCAAACAACTCCACCACTATAATTTTCTTCAGATCTTTAGCTTCTTCAATTACAGAAACTTTTGAATAAAACCTGTGAGGGAGAGTTCTCAATACTTTCTTCACAACTAATGAGTTAGCTATATATTCAACCATACTCCTACTTCCACTGATTGCTTTGTCTCCTTGGTGCAAATATCTGGCAATGTTCTCTTCTTTCATCCTTAGATTCTCAAAAGCTATTTTGTAGGATTGTAATTTTGCTTCCTTCATGGTGACATTTCCTTCATAAAGTTCTTTGAGTTTCTTCCATAGATCCTTTTTTGTCTTGCACCTTGCCACTTTGATTAACTTTGAACTACTCAAACCACCTAAGATGAAATTCTTGGATTTAGCATTGTTTTCATGAGCCTTCCTCACATTTGCATCTATAATAGGATGTTTAGGTTCAACATTATCATTCATGATATCACTCCAAACATCATACCCTAGAAAGGTTAGATAGGCTTCCATCCTTACACTTCAGAATTCAAAGTTACTTCCATCAAATATCAAAGTTTTAGAACAAGATTCCTTTTGAGCCATGTGTTCTATTCCAAGATCTACCTTCAACTATTAGGTTGCACCAATGAACTTAGCTCTGATACCAATTGTTAGAGCACACTAATATACTGAGAAGGGGGTGAATAAGTATATACAAAAACTTAATCCAATTCAACTTTATTAACCAAAAAATTTTACTACCTTAAACAAAAGATGAAGCAAATTAAGTAGATTAAAGCACAACACATGAGCACATAACCATAACACCAGATTTAAATGGAAAATCTTAGAAGGGAAAAACCACAGTGAACACGCTGCTTGGATCTACTATCCAAATTCAGCCTCACAAATCATGATCAAAATGATTACAACAGGCTTTAGGGATACAACCCAAGGAAGGACACACTCCCTAAAATACAATGTAGAAACACTTATAGAATGAGGCTACAAACTTTGAACATCTCACTCAACAGATCTCACTGATCATCCTCCTCCGCAACATCAACACACTTAAATTAGACTCAAACCTTCACTTCCTCTGCACAACTATCACTATTATCTTCAACCCACCTTCACATCCACTCTCATTCACTCTCACACTCACTCACATAACCTCACACACTCTCTCACAATCACCGTATCCACAACAAACAAGTTCTTTTATTTATACCTTCTACCAACAACAAAATCTTTCCCCTTTATTGGCCAAGATGAAACATGTAGAATGAAACATGCAATGGCCACACGAATTCAACATCCAAACAATGTAGAAATCCAATGCAGTTCAAGCTGATTGATAACAATGATCTATTCTTCACTAACACATTTTTCCAAGCTGGCGCACACTTCCAAGCATCCAGTGGGATCATCAAAGCACATCAAGTTGATCTAGAAAACTCTTATCCTTCCACAAAATAGCTCCAAACCTAAAGGGGTAGTAGAGGGACCAATTAACATCATGCAGATTACTTCACAAGCAACATAAGATATGTACAAACCTTCTCAAACATTCCTTATTTTGAATTGTACATCTTCTTTCTAGCGCAGACAAACAAATACTAACCCTGACATCACATACAACCACTGAACACTTGATCTTGAGATAGAACATTGAGAAACATACTTGTGGTGCACTTCAACAATTGAAACCTAAAATGAACAATCATACTAAATATTCAAAATCATCCTCCAAACATCAAATTTAAAATAAAAACTATGGTGAAATGAAGTGGCTTTTGCTATCTCATCCAAATAACCCTAATTAGCAACATGATAACTATTTGTTCTCCTTACTCCAGAGAACTTCTTGTTGCAAGTATGGGCCTAACTAGTGTTGTCATTGATGTCAACATACTCTTGTTGCGTTAATGATAAGGATTGGATAAACTGTTTGCTGAGGATATTGAGGAAATTGGTCATATTAGGAATAGTGAAGACAGTAAGGTGAAAGTCCTAGTTAAGATGAGGATCAGAGGATACGGTTCAAAGAGCTTGTAGATATGGGTCTTAAGGTGATCCAGTAAAGATTTCAGAGGTCCACATGAAGATCTAAAGAAGTTGTGGCTGCTCAAGCAAAACTAGTTTCGGTAGGTGTTCAGAGGTGACAGAGTGATATAGATACGTCCAGTGAGATCTAGAAATGCATTATCCTATTCTGCGGATTTGGTGGAGTGTTTAGCAAGTTCTTTAGAAGTGTCAACTCGATTGGTTCGTGGTCTGGAGGTCCACAAGTATCTATTTCTTTGTGACAGTGATGACAGACTATGTTCTTGACATTCCGGATGAAGGAGAGAAGGATTTCAGTAAGAAGATGTAGTGTGGATGTTCTTGGTGATTTAGGAAAGCTTGTGAAGGTCTTTGGATCATGTCTAGTTCATGTTGGTGGTCCACATTAAAGTTTGAGTTTGGAATTGAAGAATTATTTCTGGATGATGGTTTACTTCTTGAGTCTGGCTGACCAGATGAGTTACACATCTTGCAGATGTTCTTGTAGATGTTTGTCGAATTAGATGACTATTCCTAAGTCGATGCCTTGTATAAATAAGGGATTGGAAAGTCATTTCATTTGCATCTTGTGGAGATGAGAGTGCAGTAGCGAGGAGGAAAGAGAAATGCAAAGCAGAAGTATTGGGCTTAAATGGAACTGACTCAAGCATGGTGAAGATGCTATTTTCAAGTTCAAGTATGTGATACTTATTAATCTGTAGACAGTGTGTCTCTTGTAGGTAGTGAGCCTCTTGTAAGCAGTGTGCTCAAGCAGTGAGCCCTAATTGGCATGTGCCATTTTGTTCTTTCTATTCATCTAACAGAGAATACATTCTTGGGTTAGTCACCCCATGGTTTTTCCCTTAACCAGGTTTTCCATGTCAAAATCTTGTTGTCTCATGTGTCAATGTGTTTCTGCTCTTGATTTAATGCAGTGTTTCATGATTGATTAATTATTATATTGCTGATTTACAAACTGGATTTAAGTGTTTAATTGGATAAAAGTTTTGGACAACTGATTCATCCCCCCCTCTCAGTTGTCTACCCTGAATCTAACAATTGGTATCAGAGCTAATTTCCTCTAAAAAGAGCTTAACTGCTTGAGGAGATCCAGGATGTCGTCCTACAAGAAGGATAGCCCAAAGTTTGATGGAACCAACTTTAATCTCTGGAAAAGTTGCATGCAATGTATTGGAATGCAGTACTAGACTATGGCTACAACGAAATATACTTCTCCACAGAATGGCCCAAAAACCTCAATTGTAATATAGATGCTGAAAATAGTCTACGAACTAAAGAAGCCCTTTTAAGTGCCTTGTCTGATTCAGAGCTTTCAAATGCTGTTGACCTACAAACTATTTTTGAGATTTGGGAAAAACTAGAACTTCTTCATGAAGGAGACAAGTATGTTAAATGTGCAAGACTACAGAGTCTGAAAGGAAAATTTGAAAATTTGAAGATGAGAGAAGATGAAAATATCACTACTTTTATGCCAAGAGTAAATGAGCTTGTTTTTGGCATTAGATGTGTTGGTAGAGTGTTGGATCAAGACGAGATTGTTGGAAAAGTTCTCAGATCCTTTCCTGCTTCTTGTAAGATCAAGGTTGCTGCCATTGAAGAATTCATAGCTCATACAGTAGTCACAAGACATCATTTGGTTGGTAAATTGGCTACATTTGAAATAACCAAGTTTGGAGATGCCCCCCCAAAACTAAATCTTCATTCAAAGCCAGTGCCTCTGTAAAAGGTAAACAAAGGTTTGATTCGGGAGAGAAATCTTCAAAGAAACTCTCATGGTATGAAAAAGTAAGAAAAGACCTAGAAGAAGAGGAAGCAGAAACCACTCAACTTGAAGCTCTTATTGCAAAAGGACTGGTAAGAGGATCCGGTAAGTATGAAGGAAATTTGTCTTTTAAATGTTTTAACTACAATAAGATTGGTCATTTTGCCTCAAGATGTCCAAAAAGATTTTCAAGGCCAAATCCTAACAAATCAAGGTTCCAAAAGAATTGTTACTATGTTCATGAAGATGATGATAATAAAGGAGTAACAGATGATGAATCAAAATTAGGAAACAAATCTGGAAGTGATTGGGTGTTTATTACCATCAATGAAGAAGATCCAATGCCCTCTGAATCTGTCAATCAAAAAGTTGTAGAAAGAGCTTTGGTTGCCCAAGTTGAAGAAAAGGATGATTGGGTCATTGATAGTGGATGCTCTCACCATATGATAGGGAACAAAAATAAGTTCATAGATTTGGAAAGGTATGAAGGAGTAGTTGTAAAGTTTGGTGATAATTTTGCTAGTAGAATCAGAGGTAGAGGAACTATTTCCTTTGATGGAAAGAACAAAACCGGTAATGTACTGTATGTTGAAGGATTGAAGCACAATGTCCTCAGTGTTGGATAGTTGGTGGATAAAGGCTATCATCTCTAATTCAAGAATGGAAAATGCAAGATCTTTGAAAGTTCTAGAATAGAGATTGCATCCAGTACCCAAACAAAAGGTAATATCTTCCATTTAGTTGGTACTGATAAAAGTTGTCTATTTTTGCAAATTGATTAGAGTTGGTTATGGCATAGGAGGATGTGTCATATAAATTTTGGTAATATCATCAAGATAAGCAACACTCAGGCTGTAAGAGATCTTCCAAAATTGGTGAAACCTACAAATAGCTTGTGTAAAGAGTGTTAGTTGGGGAAATAAAGCAGAGTCTCATTCAAAAGCAAGGAACAATCTTCTACTAGATTATTGGACTTAGTTCAAACTGATTTATGTGGCCTGGCAAGGATCAGAAGTGTGCAAGGTGATAGATATTTCATGCTATTGATTGATGACTACTCCCGGATGATGTGGGTAACTTTTCTAAAAGAGAAATATGAAGCTCTTGAAAAATTTAAAATATTCAAGGCTATGGTAGAAAATGAAACTAGATTAAAATTGAAATGTCTAAGGTCTGATAAAGGTAGAGAATTCACATCCGGTGAGTTCATAGAATTTTGAGAGAAGCATGGAATAAAAAGACAACTGTCTGCCCCTAGGACTCCTTGGCAGAATGGAGTAGTGGAAAGGAAAAATTGGACCATTCAGGAAGCATCTAGAACCATGATGATGGAAGTAAATGTTCCTTAGATCTTTTGGAGAGAAGTTGTAAGCATTGCAGTCTATACTCTCAATCAGGTACAAATCAAAAGCAATACTGGTAAGACTCCTTATGAACTTTGGTTTGGCATCACTCCCACTGTAAGGTACTTCAGAGTTTTTTTAGCAAATGTTACATTAAAAGAGATGAAGATTTAGGCAAATTTGATTCTAGAAATGATGAAGGAATTTTCTTGGGTTATTCCACTCAAAGTAAAGCATACCAGTGTTACAACAAGAGATTGATAAATATTATAGAAAGTACAAATGTGAAGGTTGATGAAGGGATTGAAAAACCCTCAAGGTTTCATGAATATGATGAAGATAATCAGAATAATGTTTAAGCTCCTTCTGTGATTCAGATTCAAATTGATCCGGTTAACTAGGAAGAAGAGATGAATTTGGATGAACCTGTTCAAGAAGTAGGTGTACAAGAAATTCCCAAAATTCCCAGGTATGTAAAACTGAATCACTCTGAGGATTAGATCATAGGTGATAAAAGCAAAGGTGTACAAACAAGAAGAAGGATTACTCAAGATTCAGAAGAGTATTGTCTGATTTCCAAGATTGAACCTAAGATAGTGAATGAAGCTTGCAATGATGAAAACTAGACTAAAGCAATAGAGGATGAGCTAATGCAAATTGAGAAAAATCACACTTGGGATCTTGTTCCTAGACCTAGAAACAAGAATGTGATTGGAACCAAATGGGTCTTCTGGAACAAACTAAATGAAGCTGGTGAAGTAATTAGAAATAAAGCCAGATTGGTCTACAAGGGTTACTCTCAAATAGAAGGAGTTGACTTTGAAGAAACTTTTTCTCTGGTGACAAGAATTGAAGCAATCAGGTTATTTCTTGCTTTTGTTGCCTTCAAGGATTTCAAAGTATATCAGATGGATGTCAAGTCTGCCTTCTTGAATGGTGACTTGGAAGAAGAAGTATACATTGAGCAACCGGATGGATTTCAATTGTCTGATCATGGTGATATGGTCTGCAAGTTGAAGAAAGCACTGTATGGACTGAAGCAAGCCCCAAGAGCCTGGTATGAAAGATTGGATAAGCATCTTTTGAAGATTGGTTTCAACAAAGGTACTGCTGATAGTAATTTGTATTTTAAAATTGATCATGAAAACATCTTAATTGTTGAAGTGTTTGTTGATGATATCATTTTTAGAGGAAGAGATAGTATGTGCAACATGTTTGCAAATCAAATGAAAAGTGAATTTGAAATGTCCATGCTTGGAGAAATGAATTTCTTCTTGGGTCTACAAATCACTCAAACAAAGAAAGGAATCTTCATTTCTCAGACCAAATATGTGAAAGAATTGTTGAAGAAATTTGGGATGGAAGACTCAAAGCCAATGAATACTCCCATGGCAACCAGATGCAAATTAAGAAAAGATGATGATTCACCTAAGACTAATCATAAAAAGTATAGGTCAATGATTGGAGGATTGTTGTATCTTACTCAAACTAGACCAGACATTATGCAAGCTGTTGGTCTTGTTGCTAGATTCCAAGCTGATCCTAGAGAATCTCATGTCATGGCAATCGAGAGGATTTTTAGATATCTAAAAGGGATAGTTGAGTATGGTCTGTGGTATCCTAGAGATCTGTTGATGACTGTTTTGATGCAATCATAACAATAAGTCAAAATTCACATGACATGAACTGTAACTATACTTGAAAGACAAGAAGGAATCATTTGGTGATTCAACTAATCCCAAGTCTACAATGGTTCGGTTGGTCAAGTTCAGTTGGTCAATGTGAAGCTGTAATGTTCAAGGGGCCTTACATAGTTTAGGTTTGTTTTGTGGTTTACTGGCCTAAGAATATGCAAAAAGGTCATGAGGTATGTCAATGCTTTTCATTCCTTTGCATAAGAGTGATACTGGGCTGCAAGTTTCAGAGGGTTTTCTTGGATTTTATGCAGCTGTCTTCTTCATGTACTTATGAAAAACTGTCTACTTAGACTCTGTTATGCATGCTTCTTCAGATTTGAGACAATTTCCTTTAGATTTCTGCGTTTTTAGCTAGATAATTCAGATGGGTTGGGAAAAGTTAGAGAGATCTAATCTATACTTCATCTAATCTACCGAAGGATCTAAGTGTTTCTGTTATCCACTATGTAAATACCACAGTAGTTTGATCAAATCCACAGTAAAAACCTTAAATGTAAGTCCTGAGCATTTTCACAAACATACATTTAAAATTGCAAGCTCTCAAAGAAGATATTTCAAAACACAAAGAAGAGCAGGAGAACACTCAGAAGATAGATGCAGAACTCCAGATTCTATTGCATTAGAAACGAATAGCCATACATGATTTACAATGTAAGAATGACTCTTAGTTTCATTGATCATACTACAGAGAACTTACAAGCTTTACAGATACAGTAAGGCAGCCAGACATTCCACGCGCACCTTACTGCAGACAAACAGGCGACCTCCTTCTTCTACTCTAAACTATGCTAAGCTATCCTGCTGTATTTTCCTAAAATCTCTGTGTGTAGCCCCTGTTGTAAAGTATTACAGTGTAGAGAGGCACAATATATAACATCCTGATTGTCCTCACTACAGCAAAAAAAACCTAACTGACCCCCTGGTTCAAACCTCTAGTTACAGCAATAAATGCAGGTGAACCAGTTCTCAAAAATATCTCAGAGCCATGGTCAAATCTGGGCGAAATATTGCCCCTTCTGAGAAGTTCCAGCAGCTGGGCAATAACTTCTGTCTGTCTTTTGCAATAATATCTTCAGCTGCGACCTTCCTCTTCACTTGAATGGCTTTGACTTTTGCATTTCATCTCTATCTTCTTGCTCCTGAGATCTGATCTTCTGCCTCCATGAGGTCACTGTATTGACTTTCCAGCTGCTTCCTCAACTGCAAGCCTGCAAGACAAGACCAGCAATAAGTTTCACATTTATCACAAAAGACAGCAGGAAACTAGAATAAGCGTTTAAATCCAAGTGACTGCGCAAGATCGTGGAAATCAGATCTAGAATCCGCTCAAAACGCGTCAAAAATGCGCCCAAGCTGCTCAAAATTGATGGGTCAACCATCGCTGACTGAAAAAATGTCAGAGGCGCCAAAAAAAACACTTCAAAACTCCACCGCTTCATTTCCCGCCCATCGGCATGATACTCGCAGTCGGTGCGTCAAAAAACAAGTTGGTCGATATACCTCATCATCATGATATTTCGGAAAATATGATGCTTTCCCTCCTGAAGGTTTAGATGAACGTCATCATGATATTTGACTTCTGCATATGGAGAAACGAACAACAACATCATCATCATATTTGAAGGAGAATAGGAGGATGCGACTATAATCATGCTGCTGAGGAAAGGAAGATGATGGTGACGTCATCATGATATTCGGGCTTCATTGAAATGCTAACGATGACGTCATCATCATGATCGGTTAAGATCAGGGGGATAATTGCAATATCGGGTCACCTAAGGAGCATGATCAGGATGATGAAGTGAATATGATCCTTTCGCGGCCAAGGTAACCCTCTCGAGAAAATCAGCATGATGAAGATCATCATCATATTTGGGGCGTATGTCGAACTGGGAAAAGGACGTCATCATCATGATAATCGGGAGCCGGATCGCGCTTGGAAAATATATCCTGCTCGAAGGAAAAATGATGATGATGACCATCAGGAGGATATTTGCCTCTTCGTTATTCAGATCGGGATGACGTCATCATGATATCCGGAGCCTTCGCTAAACTTGAAACATGACGTCATCATGATATTTCGCTAACCGGATCATGTTTGAGAAAAATCCTGCCGAAAGGAAAATATGATGATCATGAGCATGATCAGGATAAAAATATGATGATGATGATGATCAGGATGTTCTCAAAAAAGGTTGCATTTTCGGCAGGAGGACTTGGCGAAATATCGGGCGCACAAACAAGATCATGATGATGATGTTGTTAATAGGACAGGATAAAAATGATGATGATGACGTCATCATCATATTCGCGCTAGGGTGATTGTAAAATATGATGATGCTGTTCATCAGGATATTTACCTCTCATCGATTTATCATGATGACGTCATCATGATAATTTGTCTTCGAAGCACAAGGATAAGTTGGTCATCATGATAAATCGCTAGGGTGATATTGCAAAATATGATGATGCTGTTGAAGAAATGCGATATCGACCACCTCTTAATAGATAGGCTGATCATCATGATGTTTCGGCAAACGGATATCAGGAGGATATAAAGATGATGATGCTCCTGCGAAATTATCATGATGATGATGTTTCTAGCACTTAGCGAATTCAGCGAATATTGTGGAAGATCAGGATGATGATCAAGAAGCCGTCATCATCATATTTCGAAGTTCAGCAAATATCATGATGATGACCTTGCGAAAGGGAGACCAGGAGGATATGAAGTCATCGTCATCATCATATTTCGAATGCCAGCAAATATCATGATGATGACCCTCCAATAGGTTTTGAACGTGCGCATGTAAATATGCCGAAGGTGATTTTGTTAAGTCAGGGTGATCCTATACCATCAGCATGATATTTTAAGATCAGGCGATGCAAGGATATCATGATGATGCTCGCGATAAAAAGGCCGTTCGACGGGGGGAACCTACCTTGACCCAAAGCCGATGTCATCATGATATTTGAACCTCAGGATATTATCGGGGGGGGTTCAAATATGATGATGATGACGTTTATACAGCAAAATCGAGTTTATAGTATGACCTTCCTAAAAGACATCATGATGCTGCATAATGCGAAGATCATGATGATGATGTCAACATGACTTAGAATAAAAAATGATGATCCTCCTGCGAATATCAGGTTTGACCAAGACTTTGACCGTGCATAACTTCCACATATGGTCGAATTTTCAAGTGAAGTAAAAGGCAAACCTGCATGAAATTTCAAGCTCTTTCAAAATATGAGGTCACAGAAACAAAATATGAATTTTGACAAACAGACCTCATGATGATGACCTACCTTATCATATATCATGATGATGATGCACTTGACCTTCATTTTTACCAGACCGCCAGAAAGCAGAAAAAACACAAGCAGAAGCAAAAAGCAAGACACCAGCAGGGGTCCTCGTTTTGCTAAGGAGCAAAATGGGGCGTGTTGTGAACATCACAACAACTAGCAACCAAAACAAAACAATTAAATTCAGAGTGTTCAAGGAAACTAGATGTAATGAACTCATAACTTCCAACTATCTTTTCCTGCAAATTACTATTCAGCTTGAGACTCAAAGTGTTCAATAAAGATGCATGAATTTCCATTTTCAGTTTAGTTGTGTGCATGTGATTAATTATCCTCATCTTGAAGATCGGTTGAACAAACCAGTGACTGACATTAGCCTACGTAGGTGAGGATATTCCCTCATAGCCGACCAGATAGAGCCTTGCTGCCAGCGAGCGTCTATAGCCCCGGCAAGGTTATCATTACAATTCTCCTAAGTAGAGCCCCACTGCCAGCGAGCGTCCATAGCCCCGGTAGAGTTACTTAGATGGCTTAATCTGGATTTTCAGTATAATCCGCTTTATTCATTTATTCATTTATTTTTTGTTTTCTAATTTGGAAAGATTTCACAAGATATAGTAATTGTAACTTCATGATGATGCAAGGAGTGGACACTTGCTGAAATTAAGCTGAGAATTGTAATGGTAGCAAGGGTGACCTCTGATTTTTCACCTAATATCTACACTGGTAGGTTCAACAAACCCAAGGATTTTAGGTGTGTCATCGTGAGAAACCTGCTTCGAATTCTCAATCACATTTATTGAATACGAAACTTCAGAAGATGAACAACTCTCTACATTCATGACAGTGACAAGTTATGTGTAAATTGCAAATGGTTAACCTGAATACCCTAAATTATAAACTGTTTTGAATGGTTGCTAGTTCTGCTCCCTAATACTCTACAGTAAAATAAAGATCCCTGCTGAGGAGACAACAAACAAACCAAACAAACAGGCTGTACAAACAAGATCATGATGAGGATCATCATGATGTTGTTAACAGGACAGCAACAAAACTGTACAAAACTGTACAAACAGACAGAAACAAAAAAGCAAAAAAAAAAAAAAAAAAACAAGCTATACAAACAACCAACCAAAAGGAAAAAACAGCAAAAGAAGACCACAAAAAGAAGAACAACTAACAACTACCCCATCAGACTATATACCAGCCTCTCCAAGGCAAACTGAAACCCAGGAAAAAAAAGACCCAAGAACACCCCTACTTGCATATTTCTTTAGGTTGTGCAGGAGTAACAGGGTACTGGTGATGGTTCTCATCCTAGCAGATTTATCTTTGAATTCTGAAAAAAAATCTGATATTCTAGATTCATTGTGTTTATCAGAATAGCTCTTAACTAGTAACTGAGGCTGCTCATCAGGTTTATGATTAATCCATATGCATGTCTTATCTCTTGAATTCCCATAATCAAAATAGCATTTATCATTGTTAACTAAGGAAAGGAAAGAGACAACCTGATGTGCCTTTAGCTCTGTGGAACACACTTGTTTATTAGTAGCTGGCTCTTCATCCAGCTCTGCATTTTCATTGCCCAGCTCTATGTCTAGTCCTTTTTCAAGTTGAAAGATGAATGACTCTAGATGTATCATTTCTTCATCTTCATCCAGCTTTGTTCCTTCATTCTGGATGTTCAGTTTATCCTCAAATTTAGCACATCTCTCAATGTTCTCATTAGTTTCCTGCACATCAGCACTTAAGTAAGTATCTTCATCATCATAATCTGACATACAGAAATTAATCATTTCTAAATCACTTGAGAGTAAAAGTGGGATGACATCTTTTGATTGATAGGAATACTCCCCTGTTTTACTTTCAACATGGTGCTGGGGCGATGTCTGATTATGCACAGCAGCTACATGATCCTCTGTATCCTCTTCTTTCAAAAATTGTTCATCAGATGACCCACAGTTATCGTCCAGTGTGGAGTCTGCTTCTATTAACCTGCAACAATCATCACATGACTCCTGGAGAGAGATTTTATTATCCTTTATTCCTAGCATTGGTTCCATCGTTGTATCCTCTACACGTTTAACGACCGTTGCTGCTGCATCCTTCTGTCGCTCAATAATCTCCTCAATTCCTTGCCAACTTTCAGCCTTATACACATATTGGACTGGGAAATTGTATGTAACGCACTCTTCCACCTCTTGTCTAATGTCATGACCAAATCTGTCTATTGCATTGTTTTCCTTATCTGAAGAATTTCCGTCAGACTTAATGAATAGTGCTGTTCTATTGCTGACACACTTCTTTCTACTGTTTAACATCATAACCTCCTCAATCTGCGTCCCATTGTTGGTAACTCTATAGACACCTGGCTCAACAGCAGCATATAAGATTTCATTAGTTCGATTATACTCTGTTATCATATGTCTCATTCTGGGCTCTGCCTTTATTCTGATCTGGTTTGGGATGCCTCTCCATGGTAACCACATGTGTGAAAAGTCAGTAGCCATATATCCGTTTAATGTCTTGGACCAATCCCTACTCAGCAACATTCCATAATTTGCGGGTATATCCACTACTTGGATGTCAATGATTTGGCTCACCCTAGGGTCTGAAGCTAACTGCACCTGTATGTTCATGAGTTCTCCTATCACACTAACCTCGGTCTTATCTAATTGTGTGACAACCTTGGCAGATTTGGTGGGAGTCAGCCCGAGATTTTTACATATTCCTAAGGGCATTACGTTGGCTGAAGCACCAGAATCTACCATGCAATTGTGTATATTCTTCCCACACAACCTAACAGTTAACAAGAAAGGTTGAGTATCCCTCTTATCCGCATGTATTACTACATTTGTGTTGGAAGGCTGCTCAACTTTCTTACCTTTCTCCTTAGGTGGTGAATCACTACTAGGAACAGTTATATCAGCAGACACCATGTTTGTTATGGATGTATCTAGGGATTTTAAAAAAGCATTTCTGATCCCTGGGGTCTTCAATAATTCATTTAGAGGTATGCTGACCTTCATTTTCTTTATTTCCTCTGACAAGTAATTCATTAGTCTTGTTGTCTCTACTGCTTCTGTCTTACTTGTTTGATCCTTTTGCACTGTTGTTCCGTTATTTGTGTGCTGACTAGCTTTAAGTATGGCAGGATTGTTGCTAGCATTCTGATCTGGGGGTGTATTGATGTTATTCGGAGGAGTGGAAGTGGTGAAAGGTCCTCCCGGCCTAGGGTTGTTCCTCAAATTGTAGATGTGGCTTTTATTTGTCTGTTGAAAGGCCTGCACCTCCTCTGTTTCATTTAATATCTCGTTTTCAGATTCAAAAGGAAACTGAAAAGCATTTAACACAAAGGCTGATTCGGGATAAAGACTTTCACAATAGTATGGTTCATCCTCTAGCAATTCATCCTCCCTCTCTTCTGCAGTTGCAAAGGTAAACGTTTCTAAGACTAATGCTGTGTCATATTCTGAGGGTACTACCTCATTACCCTTAGGAATGAGAAATTCTGAGGTAGGAGGCTGTACATCTACGTTGAAGATACTAGCTGCCAAGTGGAATTGTGGACAGTCATGCTCAGCATGGGCATTAGTATTGTGAAATCTGCACCAATTTTTGGGTGCTGTATTGGCCATTTGTATGTTAGTTATTTGTTTTGCACCATGATTATCCATATTCTCGAAAGGAGAAGCTAGAGTACCGTTGTTGGGCCCAGTGTTCCATGTCTTGGGTGGCCTAGGTTGATTCTGGTTCTTGTTATTGTTGCCCCAGGTCCTATTATCTATCACTGGCCCCCTATTTTGCATTGGTTGCCCCTGACTGGGGCCTTGATGCTGATTGTAGTTTTGGTTCTGATTGTACTGCTGGTTCTGGTTGAGACTATAATTCTGATTTTGGCCTTGGTTGTGACCTTGAGGTGGATTGTAGTTTTGGTTGCTTCTGCCATAGAGATTCTCATTTCTTAGCTGTGTCACTTCGGTTGTTAATCTTTTCAGATGTGCAGTAATTTCTTTGATGTCTTCCCTATCATCTTGTGCTTTTGCCACAGTTACATCCCTAGGAAGTTGGAAGAAAGGCTGACCATTATTCTGACTGTTATTGGAAGTACTAGCCGTGTAAGGAGTTATAGCCTGGATTGGAGTAGGATTATACACAGGTGTGTAAGAAGGAACCGGATTTATTAGTGGAGCATGTTGCACAGGGACTCCATTCCATGGGTGTGCCTGATTCTGCACCCCAAAATTTCCTCCAAATGGACTGTAGGCTGTATGTCTCATTTCTTGGTTCACTGAGGCTGCCTCTTTATAGGCTTTGGATACTGAATCTATGTCAGGTTTCCTTTTGACAAACATGGCAGTTAAAGGATCCAAAGCAGCATAGTACATAGCCAACAAGGGAGCATCAGCTATGGTATAAGGGGCGGCTAGCCTAGAATAGGCCTTTTGAAATCTGTCATTGAAATTATCAATTAACTCTCCCTCACCTCGTTTTATAGCAGCCAACTTATGATACAAAGCACAAGGGTCAATGGGTCCTCTAAATCTTGACAGAAATGCTTCTTCCATAAGTGCCCAGGAAGAAATGTAACTATTGGGTAAGTTTACATACCAGCTAGAGGCCTGCTCATTAAAGGTGTAAGGAAACAACCTACACACAACATCCTCGTGCTCTAACATAGCCCTAAAACATGCTTCCTTAAATATTCTAATATGATCTTCTGGGTCTTGATGTAACTGGTATTTGGGACATATCTTTTCTGGATTTTTTGGCATGTCATGATAATCATTGAAGAATATGGGAGAATTGACATCGAAATAAGCCATTGCAGGTGTTTGAGTTTGACTTGAACTTGCAGAAATACCTGGATTGATTGGTGGATTAGGATTTAGAGGAGGATTGAGACCTCCAGAAGTGCCTGAACCAAGATTTAAAGATCTGAACAGTGATCTATCGGGACTTACAATACTACGAATGTTAAAAGGTGACCCAGGAGGTGTTCCAGATGAACTTCCTGCTTGCGATATCTTTGGATTCCAAATTAAAGGGCTCTTACTTCGCCTTGTATCAGGTAGTTGCACAAAGATATCTCCTGAACTGGACCTAGACCTAGTCACTCTGTTACTGTCGTTAGCTAGTTTGAAATGAAACCTAACTCAGGTAGGCCCTCCTTCTAGCGCCAGAAAACTGTTGATGACTATTTTGATGCAATCATAACAATAAGTCAAAATTCACATGACATGAACTGTAACTATACTTGAAAGACAAGAAGGAATCATTTGGTGATTCAACTAATCCCAAGTCTACAATGGTTCGGTTGGTCAAGTTCAGTTGGTCAATGTGAAGCTGTAATGTTCAAGGGGCCTTACGTAGTTTAGGTTTGTTTTGTGGTTTACTGGCCTAAGAATATGCAAAAAGGTCATGAGGTATGTCAATGCTTTTCATTCCTTTGCATAAGAGTGATACTGGGCTACAAGTTTCAGAGGGTTTTCTTGGATTTTATGCAGCTGTCTTCTTCATGTACTTATGAAAAACTGTCTACTTAGACTCTGTTATGCATGCTTCTTCAGATTTGAGACAATTTCCTTTAGATTTCTGCGTTTTTAGCTAGATAATTCAGATGGGTTGGGAAAAGTTAGAGAGATCTAATCTATACTTCATCTAATCTACCGAAGGATCTAAGTGTTTCTGTTATCCACTATGTAAATACCACAGTAGTTTGATCAAATCCACAGTAAAAACCTTAAATGTAAGTCCTGAGCATTTTCACAAACATACATTTAAAATTGCAAGCTCTCAAAGAAGATATTTCAAAACACAAAGAAGAGCAGGAGAACACTCAGAAGATAGATGCAGAACTCCAGATTCTATTGCATTAGAAACGAATAGCCATACATGATTTACAATGTAAGAATGACTCTTAGTTTCATTGATCATACTACAGAGAACTTACAAGCTTTACAGATACAGTAAGGCAGCCAGACATTCCACGCGCACCTTACTACAGACAAACAGGCGACCTCCTTCTTCTACTCTAAACTATGCTAAGCTATCCTGCTGTATTTTCCTAAAATCTCTGTGTGTAGCCCCTGTTGTAAAGTATTACAGTGTAGAGAGGCACAATATATAACATCCTGATTGTCCTCACTACAGCAAAAAAAACCTAACTGACCCCCTGGTTCAAACCTCTAGTTACAGCAATAAATGCAGGTGAACCAGTTCTCAAAAATATCTCAGAGCCATGGTCAAATCTGGGCGAAATATTGCCCCTTCTGAGAAGTTCCAGCAGCTGGGCAATAACTTCTGTCTGTCTTTTGCAATAATATCTTCAGCTGCGACCTTCCTCTTCACTTGAATGGCTTTGACTTTTGCATTTCATCTCTATCTTCTTGCTCCTGAGATCTGATCTTCTGCCTCCATGAGGTCACTGTATTGACTTTCCAGCTGCTTCCTCAACTGCAAGCCTGCAAGACAAGACCAGCAATAAGTTTCACATTTATCACAAAAGACAGCAGGAAACTAGAATAAGCGTTTAAATCCAAGTGACTGCGCAAGATCGTGGAAATCAGATCTAGAATCCGCTCAAAACGCGTCAAAAATGCGCCCAAGCTGCTCAAAATTGATGGGTCAACCATCGCTGACTGAAAAAATGTCAGAGGCGCCAAAAAAAACACTTCAAAACTCCACCGCTTCATTTCCCGCCCATCGGCATGATACTCGCAGTCGGTGCGTCAAAAAACAAGTTGGTCGATATACCTCATCATCATGATATTTCGGAAAATATGATGCTTTCCCTCCTGAAGGTTCAGATGAACGTCATCATGATATTTGACTTCTGCATATGGAGAAACGAACAACAACATCATCATCATATTTGAAGGAGAATAGGAGGATGCGACTATAATCATGCTGCTGAGGAAAGGAAGATGATGGTGACGTCATCATGATATTCGGGCTTCATTGAAATGCTAACGATGACGTCATCATCATGATCGGTTAAGATCAGGGGGATAATTGCAATATCGGGTCACCTAAGGAGCATGATCAGGATGATGAAGTGAATATGATCCTTTCGCGGCCAAGGTAACCCTCTCGAGAAAATCAGCATGATAAAGATCATCATCATATTTGGGGCGTATGTCGAACTGGGAAAAGGACGTCATCATCATGATAATCGGGAGCCGGATCGCGCTTGGAAAATATATCCTGCTCGAAGGAAAAATGATGATGATGACCATCAGGAGGATATTTGCCTCTTCGTTATTCAGATCGGGATGACGTCATCATGATATCCGGAGCCTTCGCTAAACTTGAAACATGACGTCATCATGATATTTCGCTAACCGGATCATGTTTGAGAAAAATCCTGCCGAAAGGAAAATATGATGATCATGAGCATGATCAGGATAAAAATATGATGATGATGATGATCAGGATGTTCTCAAAAAAGGTTGCATTTTCGGCAGGAGGACTTGGCGAAATATCGGGCGCACAAACAAGATCATGATGATGATGTTGTTAATAGGACAGGATAAAAATGATGATGATGATGTCATCATCATATTCGCGCTAGGGTGATTGTAAAATATGATGATGCTGTTCATCAGGATATTTACCTCTCATCGATTTATCATGATGACGTCATCATGATAATTTGTCTTCGAAGCACAAGGATAAGTTGGTCATCATGATAAATCGCTAGGGTGATATTGCAAAATATGATGATGCTGTTGAAGAAATGCGATATCGACCACCTCTTAATAGATAGGCTGATCATCATGATGTTTCGGCAAACGGATATCAGGAGGATATAAAGATGATGATGCTCCTGCGAAATTATCATGATGATGATGTTTCCAGCACTTAGCGAATTCAGCGAATATTGTGGAAGATCAGGATGATGATCAAGAAGCCGTCATCATCATATTTCGAAGTTCAGCAAATATCATGATGATGACCTTGCGAAAGGGAGACCAGGAGGATATGAAGTCGTCGTCATCATCATATTTCGAATGCCAGCAAATATCATGATGATGACCCTCCAATAGGTTTTGAACGTGCGCATGTAAATATGCCGAAGGTGATTTTGTTAAGTCAGGGTGATCCTATACCATCAGCATGATATTTTAAGATCAGGCGATGCAAGGATATCATGATGATGCTCGCGATAAAAAGGCCGTTCGACGGGGGGAACCTACCTTGACCCAAAGCCGATGTCATCATGATATTTGAACCTCAGGATATTATCGGGGGGGGTTCAAATATGATGATGATGACGTTTATACAGCAAAACCGAGTTTATAGTATGACCTTCCTAAAAGACATCATGATGCTGCATAATGCGAAGATCATGATGATGATGTCAACATGACTTAGAATAAAAAATGATGATCCTCCTGCGAATATCAGGTTTGACCAAGACTTTGACCGTGCATAACTTCCACATATGGTCGAATTTTCAAGTGAAGTAAAAGGCAAACCTGCATGAAATTTCAAGCTCTTTCAAAATATGAGGTCACAGAAACAAAATATGAATTTTGACAAACAGACCTCATGATGATGACCTACCTTATCATATATCATGATGATGATGCACTTGACCTTCATTTTTACCAGACCGCCAGAAAGCAGAAAAAACACAAGCAGAAGCAAAAAGCAAGACACCAGCAGGGGTCCTCGTTTTGCTAAGGAGCAAAATGGGGCGTGTTGTGAACATCACAACAAGATCATGATTTCTCTCTTCATGCATATACAGATGCGGATTGGACAGGAGATGTGGATGACCAGAAGAGTACCAGTGGTGGAGCATTCCTTTTAGGGAAGAGATTAGTTTCTTGGCTAAGAAAGAAACAAGAGGCAATATCTATGTCCACAGCTGAAGCATAATATATTGCAGCAGCAGGTAGTTGTACTCAAGTTTTGTGGGTGAAGTAGATGGTAAGAGACATCATAGTGGAGTATGAGGAACCTATCACAATCTTCTGTGATAATTCAAGTGCAATTAACATCTCAAAGAATCCAGTGTTGCATTCAAAAACTAAACATATATCAATCAAGTTTCACTTTTTGAGAGAGCAAGTGAACAAGAATGAAGTCAGATTGGAGTTTGTACCTTCCAAGGAGCAGATTATAGATATTTTTACTAAACCTCTTCCTAAGGACTCTTTTGAGTATCTCAGGGAGAAGTTAGGGGTTATTACCCCTCTGGTTCTGAATTAAGATGCACTGATGTGCATCAATCTGGTGGATCTCACAGTCATATCTTGTGATTCGGATTGATGATGGAGAGCTGCTACTTAGGGGGAGTAGCTGGTATGATCCTAAAGTGTTAAGAGTTGCAAGTATGTGCCCTTTGCCATTGATGTCAAAGGGGGAGAGAATACATGTGAAAAAAAAGTGATTTCTGATCAAAGGGCGAGTAGTAAAGGAAGAGAAGATATGTGAATGGTCGTTGGTGATAGGAGGAGTTGTGTCAGTAAAGGAAAGTTCTTGTCTTGATGGTTTTTCACATCATATGTTTCCATCAATGACAAAGGGGGAGACTGTTGCAAGTATGGGCCTAACCGGTGTTGTCATTGATGTCAACATACTCCTATTGCATTAATGATAAGGATTGGATAAACTATTTGTTGAGGATATTGAGGAAATTGCTCATATCAGGAACAGTGAAGAACAATGAAGACAGTAAGGTGAAAGTCCCAGTTAAGATGAGGATCAAAGGATGCAATTCAAAGGGTTTGTAGATATGTGTCTTAAGGTAATCTAGTAAAGATTTCAGAGGTTTGCATGAAGATCTGAAGAATTTGTGGCCGCTCAAGAAAAATCGGTTCTGGCAGGTGTTTAGAGGTGACAGAGTGATATAGATAGGTGCGGTGAGATCCGAAAATGCATTATCCTATCCTGTGGATTTGGTGGAGTGTTTAAGAAGTTCTTGAGAAGTGTCAACTCAATTGGTTCATGGTCTAGAGGTCCGCAAGTATCTATTTCTTTGTGACAATGATGACAGACTGTGTTCTAAGGTTCTAGATGAAAGAGAGAAGGATTTTAGTAAGAAGATGTAGTGTGGATGTTCTTGGTGATTCAGGAAAGCTTGTGAAGGTCTTTGGATCATGTCCAATTCGTGTTGGTGGTCCGCATTGAAGTTTGAGTTCAAAATTGAAGAATTATTTCCGGATGATGGTGTACTTCCTAAGTCTAGCCGACCAGATGAGTTACACATCCTGCGGATGTTCTTGTAGATGTTTTCCAACTTAGATGACTATTCCTAAGTTGATGTCTTGTATAAATATGGGATTGGAAATTCATTCCATTTGCATCTTGTGGAGATGAGAGTGCGGTAGTGAGGAGGAAAGCAAAAGGTAGAGCAGAAGTATTGGGCTTAAATGGAACTAACTCAAGCATGGTGAAGATGCTATTTTCCAGTTCAAGTATGTGATACTTATTCATCTGTAGACAATGTGTCTCTTGTAGGCAGTGAGCCTCTTGTGAGCAGTGTGCTCGGGTAGTGAGCCCTAATTGGCATCTGCCATTTTGTTCTTTCTATTCTTCTAACAGAGAATACATTCTTGGGTTAGTCATCCCATGGTTTTTCCCTTAACCAGGTTTTCCACGTCAAAATCTTGGTGTCTCATGTGTAAATGTGATTCTGCTCTTGATTTAATGCATTGTGTTTCATGATTGATTAATTATTATATTTCTGATTTACAAAGTGGATTTAAGTGTTTAATTGGATAAATGTTTTAGACAACTGATTCACCCCCCCTCTCAGTTGTCTTCCCTAAATCTAACACTTCTATGGTATATTAAAATAGTTGAAACTTGAATATAATAGTATTCTCATTTATAACTGACCAACCTCCAAACCATAGGAGCTCATCTTCAAAAGTGGAGAAATATAGAGCATTTGTTTGGAACCTCCTAATTGCAATCATTCTATACTCTATCTTCACCTTATTAGCTCTAGAATCTTCTATGGTAACTTTAAAGCTCTGAATTAAAGAACATACAATCTTCACACTTGTCTCTATATAACTTTCAAACCATGAGACCATACCTTAAAATGCGGATGAATGTAGAGCATTCTCTCAAACAGCTTCAGTGGAAACTCTATTGTCTTTGACCTCCTGAATCTTTATTCCAAGATTAACTAAATGCCTTGCCTTAGGGAACAAGAAATAAAATATTCACCACTCCATAGATTGTATGCTCAAAATCATGACCTCAGTTGCCTGGGGTTGTCGAGTCAGATTTTGGCACACACACGGACCCTTCCCTCCTTTCCATGAGGTGAACTACCATGTCACTCTTGCTCTCGTGGAAGTAGCTA
Organism: Cunninghamia lanceolata; assembly: GCA_027924645.1. Classification (NCBI taxonomy): domain Eukaryota; kingdom Viridiplantae; phylum Streptophyta; class Pinopsida; order Cupressales; family Cupressaceae; genus Cunninghamia; species Cunninghamia lanceolata. Next base: position 8,784,121 of record BSBN01001332.1, read on the forward strand.
TTAGAGAGGAGGTGAGATACGGCGATGGTCTGGCTCGCTAGAGAGCTAAACTTCACAGAGATGGGTCAGCACGTCCTAGGGGCTTTGTTGTTGTGTACTAATGTAGATGTTTTGTTTGATGATTTATGTTGTGGAGATAACCCTATGACTCAAAGGATCACTAGTTACTCTTGTTTTGTTAGGGTTTCTACTATTCCACCTCTATGTGGGTAAGTTGTTACTTTCATTGATTGCTTCTTGTCTTTCAATTCTTTGGGTGATTGCACATTGTATTTGAAGTTATCTAAATGCCTCTAGTTGTTGTAAGACAAATGGATATTGTTGTGGTCTATGATGGATTTCCTCAATTTCATCAAGGATTGCCCTCACCCACTCACCTCTTAATCCTAGGCACATTCGTGAGCCAAGACAAGGGATAGGCATATGTTGGCTAACCTTGACTAGACTTTGGGTTTTGACTAAGGGTTTTTGGTTGACCTAAGGTTTAGTTGTGCATTGACTTTTGTTGACCTTGTGATAGTATCAAGGGTTTTCAATTTATCTAAATACCTAATGTTTTTGTTCTTTTCTTGATATTTGATGAATGCAACTATATGACATGCAAAACTTATTTTTGTGTTTTTTTGGTATTTTTGGAAATAAAGATGCTTTTTAATCTAGAAAGGGAATTATGAATACAATTACAATGAATTCTACCTAGTGTAATTATTCTATGTTTTTTAGGGTTTTCGAATGTTTTGAAATGATTTAATCTAGAAAATGAAATTGCAAGTAATTGAAATAAACTGAGTGCAAATTACTTCTAAAATACTAGATCTTACTATTCTATCAAGGAAAAAGCAATAAATTACTAATCCCAAGAGCAATTTCAATTTTCTAATTACTACCAATTGATAAAAAGTATAGAGGAACCTAAAATAAAGAAGACTTGTGAGCCTCCACTAACCTCAGAGATCCTTGATGGCAACCACATATCATCTTGAAGCAGCGGGAAGACCTCTTGGCGACAAGACAACACAATGAAGTGAAAGAAGCTTTATGAAATGATCTCAATGTGAGTTGTTGATGAGCATGATGACTTGATTGAAGCAGCATAATGATGCTTGAAGAACTTTATGTGAAAGCTTGATGAACAATGAACAAATAAAAATGAACCTTCGTCCTATGTGAGCATGAGAATGCTGATTGGAGAGAAGAAACTTAGAAAGATTTGTGTGCACAATGAATTTGCCTCCTCTAGAAATGCTTTGAAGCTATGTAATAATTAAAGCTTTGAAGCTTTGGAGAGCTAAAGAAAGAAATGAAGAAAGAGGCTCAAAGGCCTATGAAGAATCTTGAAAATGCTTATGAAGATGAGAAGGGTATTCTCCAACTTGCTCAACATAGAAAATAATGAAGAGGGGAGGGGTTTTTATAGGTTGGAAGAGGGTATTTAACAAGGATTGATTGGGGAGTTGATAGGATTGATTACTCGGTGAAATTAATTGATTAGGGAGTGATGAAGTAATGATAACATATCACTAAAGAGGAAATGGAGTTAGAAGAATGCATGGGAATGCATGAATTGTTAACTAAATATGAAATAGATCTAATTATGCATGTGTGGGTGCATGAAATAGTTAACTCCATATTACGCTCAAAAATCCATGCAAATAGGAAGAAAAATGGGCAAAAATTGAGCTTTTTTGAGTTAGAAACTTGAGTTTTTTTATGGCTAAAAACATGATAGGGTCACCCATGGGTCACCTAGGGGGTGACCTTATTGTACAATAGGGTCTCCCAAGGAAGATCCTATTGCTTAGGGCTCTAGGTGAAAATTAACAGTTGGAGATTGATTTTGGAGGGATAAGGAAGCCATCAGGCTCCAAAAACAAGTCAAAATGATGCAAATGATGTGGTTGCCACTTTTATCAATCCAAATCACCTAGGGGGACACCCTGAAGTACTAGGAGGCAACCCTGAACTAACAGGGGATGACCCTGGAACAATATTTTTGAATTGGTCATAAAACTTGTAGGAGCTCATTCAGGCACATATGGACTCCTTTTTAGGTGTTTTTTAATTTGAACACAATGGTACGATTAGTTTTTTCTTGGAAGTGTAAAGAAATCATACTTTTAGACCATTTTTTTCACGGTATCTTGTCATTCTCTTAAGCCCTAAAAAGTTTGGTGGCCAATTGGAAGGTGAGTTGGATGGGAAAGGTCAATTACAACAAATAGATGAATACAAGGTTTAGGGACAAAGTCACAAGCACATGAAACAAGAATCGACAAGTGTCGAAAAGGTGTTGAAAAGCGTCGACAACAAAGAGAGAGAGAAAATGACTAAGGGGAAACAACACAAGATGAAAGAAAAGACACGTCACCAAGAGAATTTCTGCTTAGAGGATATTATTTAATGTTTACATGTACATGACAAGGATCATATATCATCATAGGGGTCCTCATGGAGGTTGTGCATGATTTTTGTGCTTACATATTTGCCTCCTTGGGGATAGTAGTCTACATGAAAGGTAGGTACCATTTCTGAACTAGGCCTTACCTATTATCAATTTTCCCATAATAGTACTTGCAATAACTAGTGTTATCTCAACATATCAAAATGAATAATGAAAACTAAAATGATGTTTTACGATAGATCATGAGAGTTCGACTACTTGTTTTCCTTTGTTGGTGAGACCTGTAGGAATGAAAGCACATAAAACAATGTATAAAAGATGCATAAAATAAATAAAACACATGCTAAGCTAGAGAGGAGGAGAATATATTCTCCTTTTATTGAAGATTTTGAAGAATGCATTTGATTTTTAGGGTTTTTGATGTTTTACAAATTTTTTAGGTTTTTTTGATTTTTTTAATTTTTATGGTTTTTGTGGAGATTTTGCAAAGGTTCAATTTGACACTCCTTGAGGTCTTTGGAAGACCTATATTTATTGAAGGGATCTCTACCCTTTCCCCCTTGCATGGGGAGACTTGCACACTTGAGTGCACACTTTCGTTCTTTTGACTTGTTGGAGTGACTTGTGCTCAAAAATTATTTTACAAATGAGACCTCATTGGTTGAGATCTATACTTAGCTTTAATTGACATCTTGTACTTCACTTTCTCTCTTGTGTATATGGTTAGATAGAGATTTTATTTTTCTTAGGACAATGGATACCTAGGATGACCACATATGGATGATGCAATTTGTTTTTGTCTTTTTGAGCCTATATATATGAGTGTAAGTGACAATATGTAGATGCAAGAACACAAGCGATGCTGAAATGAAACTTTAACTTCTACTGAATGTCATGAGTTCTGACATTGAGTTTATTGCTTTGAGACTCTTTTTCTTATTTTGGTATGAATGCATTGTGGAACAAACAATATGACTACTCTTTAATATGATTTTCAATCTAGGGGATTGCAAGTTTTTCTGATGTAAGAGACCTATTTAAGAATATGAGATGGGGTTTTTAGAACTTTGGGGAGCAAGAATGAAATGGAGTGCTTTTGAATTTAGGTTTTCCTAAAGGCTAAACACTGATCCTTATATAGATAAGACAATTTGACAAGTTTTCAACTTAGGAAAGTAACAAATTTTATTGATGTTCGCTAGACTTAGATCATAGATGGCAAGCAAGATAGACCTAGGGTAAAGGATAAATAGGAAAGAACTGGGCCCATCCCTAGATAGAAAATGATCCTCAAGACTACTAGACTCTTTGTTTTGGTTAGCTAGTGTGTGTGTGTGCTTTGTACCTTTCTTTCTCTATTAGAATGTCACCCTTGAGGCTTCAAACTTAGACTAATCTACACCCAAGAGTACGCACGTTCAACAATCTTCTCTCTTTCACTCTTTTTATTTATTTACTTTTTTTTTGTATTTTCTAGACTACCTCACTTAATTTTCTCATTATTTTAGATTTTAGATTTTTATGAAAATGAATGCTTTTTGGAACTATTTTGATATGCAAGCTTGATCTCTCAATTCTCACTTTTCAATACTCTTTTATTTTGATCACTCATTTTTTTTATTCACTAAGATTTTAGATTGCTTCCTTCAGAGTTTTGATCCTCTTGATGTTTTTGACTAGGGAAGATATGGGGCTAAGCATCACCTAAATTTTTTCTAATCTACTTGGACTTCTCTTCTACCAGGGAAGAATTGGGAAGGTCTTCTTGCAAGCTTCCTTTGAACATTGTAGGTTTGAATACTGACTTTGTTTACCAAACATCTTGGCTCATTAAGACTGGGATCAATGTAAAGCTAAGAGCTAGGCTTTAATTAGAGTCACTAGGAATGAGGGGGGATAATGGTGATTATGAAAATGGGGAATCTCTAGGTCCTGAAAGGATGACGTATATCTAGGCAAATTTAAACTCCTAACTAAAATGAAAATGATACAAGAGCAAGTCATTGAGTGTAATGCAAGATGAATAGAATGATACTAAAATGCAAGAAACAAACTTTTTTTTTTGGACATTTTTATTTTTATATTTTTTTTGTATTTTTATGTTTTATGATTTTTATGAATTCTAGACATAATATTTCTTGAGGTGAAAGGCATTGCCTGTTTCACCAAATTCCTCTCCCTCCATTATGCACAAGAGATAGGCACCATTTTTGATATCTTCTTTGACCATGTAAGGAAATTTCTAGTCCTCTGTGAATGTTCTTTTTCTTCTTTTCTTATTTTTCATGCTACCTCTTCTTAGGACAAGTTCTCATATTCTGTAGAGTTTGTCATTTGATTCTATTATTTCCAACTAAGTGGTTTCCCTTGGTAGTGTGAGACGGAGTAAGTCTTGAAAGGCTTGTTGATGGGAAGGAGTCCAATATAGGACTCCATCACATCTTAAGAACTCTACTAACAGGTCAAACTGCTCCTACATGTAAATTTTCAAATCTTGTCTATCTTGAATATTTTGCAAAAACTTGAAAAATTCAAAGGGGGTTTGTGGCCCCCTTTGCTCATTAGGAGGGACAAAGCATATACTTGTCCTCCCATTTGGTTTTGGTCTTAAATATGTGGAATACCTGATGTAACTTCTTGGAAACATTGAAATGACAGAATCATAAATGGCAACTAATACCCTCATTGTCTACTCATTATGAAATGTTCCCTCACTCTCTTCATCTTCATTGGGGAGTCTTTCAACCATTTCAATTTGTACTAAAGGTGCTTCCCACTCACTAAGTTTGTTTGATTGTACCGAGGCAAAGTTGGTTGGATTCCCTTGTGGTTGAGACACCATGAACATCTTAGGTAACATTCCTATTGCATTGATTGATTCATTTTCAATAGAATGCACCTCCTCCATGGGTGTCAATGGTCTATATGAATCCTCTATTGGTGTGAGAGCCTCATACGAGTCCGCTTCTTTTGGTGTATCTGGGGTCGAGGCCCATTGGAGGGAACGTAGTTGGGACAAGCTTTGGGGGATGTGGTTCGAGCCCAGTTTTGGGGAATAGTGTTGGGGTCCAGTGTTGGGGAAGTCAATGGGGAAGGGTGTTTAGGCCCAGTGTCAGGGTGTGTCAAGAAGGAAAGGGGTTTGGGGCTTGTGCTTAGCATTGGGGAATATAGTCAGAGTGTGAGGTCGGGGCCTAATGTTGGGGAGCATTGTCAGTGAACGTGTTTCAGGGCGAGTGTTGGGGAAAGGCATTATGGAGTGGGGTCGAGGCCTGCTATTAGGTGACTTGGAGTTCTCATAAAATCTGGTCCGGTGGGGTTTCCATAAAATATGGTCCAGTGGGGTTTCTAGAAAATCTGGTCTGGTGTGGTTTTCACAAGAACTGGTCTGGTGGGGTTTTTCATAAAATCTGGTCTGGTGGGGTTTCCGTAAAATCTGGTCCGATGAGGTTTCCACAAAATCTAGTCTAGTGAGGTTTCTATAAAATTTGGTCTGGCGGGGTATCCTCAAACTCTAGTCCGGCGGGCTTTCTAGATAATTCAATTCGATGGGGTTCCCATAAAATTTAGGAAGGGGGAGCTTGGCAAGTTAGGCCAACTCGACAACTCTAGAGACTTGGGGGACTTGGGCAAATGGGTGACTTGGCTAGAGGGGTTCGTTCGACCTAAGGGGGCTTGGACGGCCCAGAGTTAAGCCAACATTTCAAAACATGGTCGGCGACATGCATTGTTGGACATTGTTAGCTAGTGCGCTGAGGCCTATCTAGAGGTTGACTCATGCCACTTCGCCAACATTAGTGGATGTCGTTGTTTAGGAAAGGGGGCGAGGCCCATTATAGGGAATATAATTGGGACAAGCTTTGGGGGATGTCGTTCAAGCCCAGTTTTGGGGAACATGGTTGGGACCCAGTGTTGGGGAAGTCAACGGGGAAGGGTGTTTGGGCCCAATGTTGGGGTTCCTGTTTAGCATTGGGGAATATTGTCAGAGAGCGAGGTCGGGGCCTAGTGTTGGGGAGCATCGTCAGGGAAAGTGTTTTGGGGTGAGTGTTGGAGAAAGCCATCGCAGAGTGCGGTCGAGGCCTACTATTAGGGGACTTATAGTTTTCATAAAATCTAGTTTGGTGGGGTTTCCACAAGAACTGACCTGGTGGGGTTTCCGTAAAATCTGGTCTGGTGGGCTTTCCACAAAAACTGGTCCGGTGGGGTTTTCATAAAATCTAGTAAGGTGGGGCTTCCACATAATTCAATTCCATGGTGTTCTCATAATATTTAGGATAGGTGAGCTTGGCAAGTTGAACCAACTCAAGGAAAGCCATCATTTCAAAACATGGTGAGTGCCCTATGCTGTCGGACACCGCTAGTTAGTGGGTCCGACTCTTGTCCAGAGGTTGACTCTTGCTACTTCGGCAACTTTAGTGGGCATCGTTGTTTAGGAAAGGGGTCAAGCCCCATTGTAGGGAACATAGTTTGGACAAGCTCTAGGGGATGTCGTTCGAGCCCAGTTTTGGGGAATGGGGTTGGGGCCCAGTGTTGGGGAAGTCAACAGGGAAGGGTGTTTGGGCCCAGTGTCAGGGTGTGTTAAGGAGGAATGGGGTTCATGCTTAGCATTGGGGAATGTCGTCAGAGTGCAAGGTCGGGACCTAGTGTTGGGGAGCATCATCAGGGAACATGTTTCAAGGTGAGTGTTGGGGAAAGCCATCACGGAGTGGGGCGAGGCCTACTATTAGGGGACTTGGGGTTCTCATTATTTTTGGTTTAGTTGGGTTTTTATAAAATTTGGTTTGGTGGGGTTTCCATAAAATCTGGTCCAGTGGGGTTTCTACAAAACCTAGTCCGGTGGGGTTTCCGTAAAATCTAGTCTGGTGAGGTTTTCGTAAAATCTGGTCCAGTGGGGTTTCCTCAAAATCTAGTCCTGTGGGGTTTCGTCAAAATCTAGTCCAGTGGGGTTTCCACATAATTCAATTTGATCTGGGGTTCCCATAAAATTTAGGACAGGTGAGCTTGGCAAGTTGGACCGAATCAACAACTCTAGAGACCTGGGGGATTTGGGCAAATGGGTGACCTGGTCTGAGCAACTTATCGAACCTAAGGGGGCTTGGATAGTCTAGGGGAAAGCCATCATTTGAAAACATGGTTGGCGACCTTTGCCATTGGACGTCGTTAGTGGGGTTGAGGCCTGTCTAGAGGTTGACTCATGCCAGTTCACCAATGTCAGTGGGTGTCATTATTTAGGAAAGGAGTCGAGGCCCATTGTAGGGAATGTAGTTGGGACAATCTCTAGGGTATGTGGTTCAAGCCCAGTTTTGGGGAATGGGGTTGGGGCCCAGTGTTGGGAAGTCAATGGGGGAGGGTGTTTGGGCCTAGTTCAGGGTGTGTTAAGGAGGAATGGGGTTTGCAGTTCATACTTAGCATCGTGGAATGTCATTGGAGAGCGAGGTCAGGGCCTGGTGCTGGGGAGCATCGTCAGGGAACGTGTTGCGGGGCTAGTGTTGGGGAAAACCATCACGGAGTGGGGTCGAGGCCTGCTGTTAGGGGATGGGGTTTTCATAAAATCTAGTTTGGTGGGATTTCCACAAGAACTAGTCCGATGGAGTTTCCATAAAATCTTGTCTGGTGGGGTTTGCGTAAAATCTGGGCTGTTGGGGTTTCCACAAAATCTAGTCTAGTGCGGTTTCTGTAAAATCTGGTCTAGTGGGGTATCCTCAAAATCTAGTCCGGTGGGGTTTCTAGATAATTCAATTCGATGGGGTTCCCTTAAAATTTAGGATGGGGGAGCTTGGCAAGTTGGGCCAACTCAACAACTCTAGAGACCTGGGGGACTTGGGCAAATGGGTGACCTAGCCCGAGTGACTTCTTCGACCTAAGGGGGCTTGGACAAGCCAAGGGTAAGCCAACATTTCAAAACATGGTCGGCAACATGCATTGTTAGACATCCTTAGCTAGTGCGGCTGAGGCCTATCCAGAGGTTGACTCATGCGACCTTCGCAACATCAATGAGCATCGTTGTTTAGGAAAGGATGCAAGGCCCATTGTAGGGAATGCAATTGGGACAAGCTCTAGGGGATGTCATTCGGGCCCAATTTTGGGGAACGGGGTTGGGGCCCAATGTTGGGGAAGTGAACAAGGAAGGGTGCTTGGGCCTAGTGTCGGGGTGTGTCAAGGAGGAATGGGGTTCAGGGTTCGTGCTTAGCATTGGGGAATGTCGTCGGAGAGCGAGGATGAGGCCTAGTGTTGGGGAGCATTGTCGGGGAACAGGTTTCACGGCCAGTGTTGGGGAAAGCCATCACAAAGTGGGATCGAGGCTTGCTTCTAGGGGACTTGGGATTTTCACAAAATATGGTCCAGTGGGGTTTCCACAAGAACTGGTCTGGTGGGATTTCTAGAAAAATGGGTCCAATGGGGTTTCTGTAAAATTTGGTTATGTGGGGTTTCCATAAAATCTGGGCCAGCGAGGTTTCCACAAAATCTGGTCCAATAGGGTTTCCACAAAATCTAGCCCGTTAGGGTTTCTGTAAAATATGGTTAGACATCATTAGTCAGTGGAGTTGAAGCCTATCTAGAGGTTGACTCATACCACTTCGGCAACATCAGTGGATGTCATTGTTTAGGAAAGGGGTCGAGGCCCATTGTAGGGAACACAATTTAGACAAGCTCTGGGGATGTGGTTTGAGTCCAGTTTTGGGAAATGAGGTTGGGGCCCAGTGTTTGGGAAGTCAATGGGGAAGGGTATTTGGGCCTAGTATCAGGGTGTGTCAAGGAGGAATGGGGTTCATGCTTAGCATTGGGGAATGTCGTCGGAGAGTGAGGTCAGGGCCTAGTGTTGGGGAGCATCATCAGGGAACGTGTTTCAGGGCGAGTGTTGGGGAAATCCATCGTGGAGTGGGGGTCAAGGCATGATGTTAGGGGACATGGGGTTTTCATAAAATCTAGCCTGGTGGGGTTTCCATAAGAACTGATCTGGTGGGGTTTCCAGAAAATCTATTCTGATGACTAGGTTTCCACAAGAACTGGGCTGATGGGGTTTACATGAAATCTGGTCGGATGGGGTTTCTGTCAAATCTGGTTTGGTGGGGTTTCTACAAAATTTGGTCCGGTGGGGTTTCCGTAATATCTAGTCTGGTGGGGTTTCCTTGAAATCCAATCCACTGGGGTTTCCACATTATTCAATTCAAAGGGGTTCCCATTAAATTTAGGACAGGCTCACTTGGCAAGTTGGACCAACTCGTGACAAAGGAGTGTAAATCTCTGTTATGTCTTCCTCAAGATCTAAGGTGTGTGGGTCTGCATTCCTCAAGTCTAACGTAGTGGTTTTGAACACTGGACCTGGAGTTCTATGAGGTTTCTCCCCTATGCAAGGGAAGAGTTTATAGGTAGGTTGAATGTTGATCATGAGTACTTCTAGAGGGAATTGTAGAGGTCCATCTTGCTCTATCGATTCCATGATCTTAACTATCCTTTCCTCAAGAACAATTTCTCTTTTTTTGGTGGTACCTCATTCTCTAAAGTTTTCATCTCCGTAGTGTTTATGGTCTTCTCTAGAATTTCTATTCACTTGATGCATAACAATTGAGGTGTAGGACTAGGGACAATCAATTTATTGGTGGGAAGTTCATAATCAATGGAGATGCCTATACACTTGTCTTATGTGTTTGATTTCAACATGCTAAAAGGTTCTGGATCTCCTTTCACAATGTATACCTTCCCTAGATGTAAGAATCGATCTTCTTGAAATAACATTGATGGTATGAGCTTCATCCTATGGATCCATGGCCTGCCAAGAAGTAAATTGTATGATGTATCCTTGTTGATAACATAGAATGTGGTTAGGATAGTATTGGGCCCAATAGTCATGGGAAGCATGATCTTCCCTATCATAGCAGCCTTTAGGTTATTGTACCCACTCAAGGTGTCTCATGAAGAGGTGACATTTGCATGTCCATAACCCATCCTCTCTAAAGGAGAGAATGGAACTATGTTCACTATAGCTCCATCATCAATTAAGGTTTGTTTAATGCAAGTGTCATAGATCCAAACTTGTAAGTACAACACAGGGTCTCCTTTCTTGGTTAGTTCGGCCTCATAAGGTATTTTCTTTAAGTCTAAGAAGAACCCTAGATCATCTCTTACCTTTTTAACTGGGGATTGATCTATCACCCAATCTATAGTTGTGTTTCTATTATTTTTAAGAATATTAATGACAGGAGCATTGTTCCCCATGTCTTCCTTTGTCAAATTTCCATTTGTGCCATAGAATTTTATACCACTATCAATGGTTTCTTGATCTATCCTCAAAACACTTTCCAATGCTTCTTCATAGGATCTATATGGTAATTTTTGGACGTCTTCTCTCATGTATTTGTTTAAGGCATGCAAGGGAAAATCACATAATTCACGATGGTCCATGTTTGGGGCACTGGTTGAGGAATAGATGAGTTGCCTCCACCTAGTAATGAAGTAAGCTATGAATTCTTTTTGTTCTTGCTTCATGGCGAGGAATTCTCTGATTCCTATTTTGACGAGTTTGTTCATTTCAAATGCCATGACAAACTCTCTGATTAGTTGTTTGAATGAGTGAATTGAAGACTTTGGAAAATGATAGTGTTTAGGGTTAAAATGTAGAAGCAAGATAGAAGGTTTCAAGTCCCACATTGTCACTTGCTAAAACATTAGGGAAGGAAGGGATGTGTCTAGGGATAAACTACTAATTTCTAATATTGTCTTTTCCTATTAATTGTGTCTATGTAACTATGTGAATCAGGTTTTACAAGCTACTATCTCTTTCTAACCTTAAAACCCTAATTTCCAAATCAAACTACAATAATTTAATATTTGATATAGATGGAACTGAAATGATTACAAAAATGTAAAGTAAACAAATCAGAAACTATGTACCTAGAAATTGAGGAGCAGTTGGACTAGGGCACTAGTCCCAGTGTCTTGAAAGTTTTTGAATGTTAGAATTTCCTACACCAACTGCTTTTCACTCTTCAGGAGCTTCCAGATCCTAGAAAAATCATCTAGTTGGACTAGGGCACTATTCCTAATGTCTCAAAAGTCTCAAAATCATAAAATTCAAATGCCATGATGACTGTGTCTGTAATATCAGTCTTCCTGTCGCTCCTTTCCACTGGATACTGACAAATGTAACCTACACATGCAAAAATAGGAGAAAGATGGCTGCGGCTATATAGGAGCTTGCCTCAGTCAAGCCTCATTTTTGGTATTCCTACCTCAACAATAGCCATAGATAAAGATTTGCAAATGTGTGTGCAAGCCTAACAAAGTGTATGTAGAAATATCAAACCCTAGATGCCTCAATCAAGGGAAGATCAATGACTTGCTTTAACTTAATGAACAAACACAACTTCACCTTATGGAGATGAAAGCAATGAAGACTTGCATGAACAAGAAGGTGAATTAGCAATGTCTGCTAAGGATCTCCAAAATCAGTGTTGGAGGCTTCAACCCTTCTCTCGATCATGCAAAAGGTGTACAAACCCTAGGAAGAGCAAGATAGTCTCAAGATCTTGATTCCTAATCTCCATCCATTGTCTCCATTAAAGTAAATTCAAATAACTTCAAAAGCTTCAACAAAATCACTGATCTTCAATGGTAATTTTGGCAGAGTTTGGGCATAAATCTTGCATAAAGATTGTTTGTCATGAAATGATTTTCAAGTGTCTTTTTATATCTAACCTTAGGAATTTTAAATTTCAAAATTAAGATGTCGACATCACACAAAAATGAAAATTTGAAAATGGAATCCTAGAATGCATGGAAATAGAAAACATCCCTCCAAAATTTAGGACCCTAGGAAATAGGGTAGGACAAGGGAGCTAGCACCCAAGTTAAAGCCATAATTTCTCGCTCAGGACTACCTCAAGGAGGTTAGGGGACCCCAAATCCAAGTTTACTTTTCACCTTCAATCTTCATTTACTCCAAAATATTACATTCTTGTAGTTAGACCTAGGTCAATCAAGGTTCGGGAAGGTTTGTAATAAACTAGGTTAAACGGTCACCAAAGGAGAGGAGCTAAACCATGGGAATGAAAGGAAGCTAGGTGTGTTGAAATCACTTCCTACACTAATCTAATGAGGGGGGGAGAGTGCAAATTCAATTTTATCTTTCAATTACAGATTATGTTAACCCACTAACAGAGATATTGCAACAAACACATACACAAGAATGTAAGACAAAAGAAGAGAGACACAAGATATACAAGGGGAAAACCCTTATTAGGTGAAAAACCCCACACTCAAAAATACAACTCAAATGTATTCCATAAACAATGAAGGTTACAATACAGTCATAGAGCCAATGTTCTTGCAGGAGTCTTGGACACTCATATCTAGAGATGATCTGGCAACATAACAGTACCTATCAATCACATAATGCATCACCTCTCCAAAGCACCTGTTTATAAAGAACATACAAGGCAAAATTGGCTCCACATTGAGATGGGCATCCAACATGGCCTCATGGACCAAAACGCACACCTATGGACACTTGTCCAACACTGTAGGATGCCCCTGACACTTGTCAAGTCACCCCATCCCAAGGTGGTTGCCTATTTCCAAAATGGGCTATGACAGATGCTCTTATGACTCTTACAACCGTCATAGAATATGTCATAGCTGTCATAACTTTGTCACAGGAATCTGTCATAACCATTTCAATCAATATTCCCTTACACACATTCCATGATGCCGACACATGGCAAAATATTCCTACCACCAAGTGGGACACCTATCTCCTCATATGAGGAGAAATTTACATGTGGTCATATGCCATGTAGGATGACACATCATTGTGCCAACTCCCACAATATGACAACATAGGATTTGCATCCAAATTATACAATAGGCAGTAAATAAATAAATACAATGAAATATTACAATGAATTACCAAGGTTGAGAGGCCTTAATTCCCAAGAGGGAAATTGTACCATTCCATATAGAAGGACATTTTTTTACATAACATTTAGCCCCCACTTTAGTGGCCATATGACACTATGTGCATATGAAACTAAAGGGAATTAAATACATCATGAAAAGGATACCCAAATGGATACTATAGAGGATGTCAAAGTGTTGTTGCGAGAGAGGGAGAAGACCCCAAGTCTGTAATCTTGCAAGACCACAAAGTTAGGAACCACAACATGCAATGGGACACTTGTCGAAAAATCAAAAACCAAATCAACCTGCAACCACCACCAATAAGTTAGTCCATAACCACTAAGGGGGTTGAGTGATGAGACATGATGAGGGAGGAAATCAAGGAAGATATATGCCCCCTTGTTTCTGCTTTCTTAGTCTAAAAAGCAAAAACAAGTAGATATCTTCTCGTGTCAATTTCAAGGAACGTTGATGAGGAATGCATTGTGAGGGTTGTTTAAAGAAACAATGCCCAAGAATAATACATTGGATAAGACAGAGAGTGGAACCAGGATTCCTACAATGCAACAAACGATACGAAAATCTGAGTTCGATAGCTCAAAATATAGGCTTAAGGGTGAAACTGTTCAATTTTGCACCTAGATAGTAATAGGAATTCTCAACCACTTACTATATGTAAAGGGAGTTTTCAATTCTCACTATTCATTGTTACTTGTCATTGTGTAGAGGAAAGAAGGAGGAGAGAGAGATTGATGATGCCAACCTGACATCCATACTAGCTTCCGCGACTGGAGATGCTTCAAGCCTAAGTGGTGGAGAGGTGTTTCAAGGTCGAGGTAGACTCCTAATCTTTGCTTGTACTATCATTAATTCTATTCCTTGTTGATTTTGTCATTTTTCATGCCAATTAGGAAAATCTAGACAAGGGTTCCCAACAGGGGCACCCAAGTCCACTCAGGGCACCCAATGTTCTCTTGGGGTGCCCAAGTTTGAGTCTAGAAAGGACAAGGGCCCTAGGGACAGGGCACTAATTATTATAGCAGATATTTAGTTCCATTTTCATGTGGTTTACTAATTCATTCTCTCATTGTTTGTCGTGCAGGTCATTATGGGGATGCGAGAGCATACAGGTGGTCACCTGATGTTGCTACTTCATGATCACATCAGCACCATGACTAATGCTAAGAGAGAGCACTTACAGGCAGTGGGTCTCTAGTGGGTATTCGACATGCCCATAATTAGGTTTCACTCTAGTATGCTAATGGAATTGATGGAGAGGTTGAATGCAGATACTTCTACACTCCATCTGCCTACAAGGGAGATGACCATTATGCTGGAGGATGTATACACGATCCTACACTTGCCTATACATGGGGAGATAGTGAGGGTCATGGAGCGTCTCTTAGTGGCATATACATGGGAGAGACAAATGTACTGTATAGGCTGTATAATCACTCAAGTAGAGTGTGGGCACATATAGCTTCAGTTACTAGAGCAAGGATGTGGTGACATCCCTCTTATTTAGAGGATTATGATTGTCATAGTAGAATTAGCAACTGCACTAGATGGATGAGGCATTCACCTTCACAGGGGCCTTGTTCTTATTATTAAGGTTATAGAGGAGCATCAAACAGTCTATGTGTGGGGGTGCAGTATGCTTGTGCACCTCTACTATGATTTGGGACGGTATGTCCATTATGAGGCATAGAGCTTGATGTGCACATTACTATAGGTTCGGGCCTTTGAGCACATCAGATGCACGTGGCCTACAAGATTTGCTATAGAGACAACATTCACCTATCGATAGGTCCATGCCTATCCTCTTATCAGATGCTAGAGGCACAGTGATCTACCATACTAGAGGATTGTGTTGATAGATTGTAGCCTAGCAATATTATCTGGAGACCATATCGTCACTATATAGCATGGCCAGGTCAGTGGAGATAGTTAGCGAGGATGCAGAGGGATCAACTGATGGTTGGTCACCTCTATCATGTTGTCTCATGGTTCTACTTTGATCATATTGCACAATAGTTTGGATGCCAACATGATGTACCCATAATGCATCCGAGCTAAGCGCACTCTGTGCGTTGTGTAGTCAAGGAAAACAACACCTGACGTTGACACTAGCATATGTGGTAGTTAGTGATGATGATGCTCCAAAGGATGCAGAGCTGATATTTGATGCAAATGATGTCAGAGTTACTCGAGAATATTAGATATAGTGGCAAACAGTGCAGCCCGCTCCTATTTATTCGCCTGGTCATCATACAAGTGATCCTCGACCTTGGGCCAGTCATGGGAGTGACACTGGGATAGAGGATGACATGAGTGACTTCATATGATACTATGATCTAGATGATGATGAGGATGATACTGATGATGAGGAGGAGGTCCCATCATGATTCGTCTTCGAAGCGAGACTGAGGTGAGGCCAGTAGGAGGCAGATAGTGATGAGGAGGCCAAGTCTCAATCACAGTCAAGAGCTCATGGTCTTGTTAGGGTTAGCCGGCAGAAGATATCAATTAAATGCTAATAAAGATTAAATAGACGAATGGAAATACACATAAATAATAACAACGAGAGACAAGTTTTAATGTGGTTCACCCAAACTCAGGCTACATCCACTAAACAGAGAGTCCAATATTATTATCCAGTAAATCAAACCGATTACAATCAACAATCCCTGCAACTCAATACCACTACAAATGCTACAATACAATATATCAAAACCCTAACCCTTAGCCGCTTTTATCAAGCCTTTTTGTCGGTTACAAAAATTAGGGTTTTCTTATGTCGGTCATAAAAAATAGGATTTTTTATGTTGGCCCTAAAAAAATTTTCTTGGGGGCTGCCGCCCCCGAACCCCAGCAAGGATACATGGCTAGTGTACAGTACTTTCCTGATCAATCGCCACCTACCAACAGGTCTAACCCCTGTGGATATGAGGAGGTCAAGCTAGGATGAGTGAGGGGATACTAGTAGTTGTATGCCCCTAGCTACAGAGGCAGCTGCAGAGCTAATCACACCCTTAGCTATCCGAGATCCATCTTAGTGAGATGGAGATCTATGTAGGATGCTTGTTATGTTTAGATGTAGTTGTTTGTAATTATTTGGTTATGATGTTTATATGAGGTACTGATATCTATTTTATTTTCTTTTTGTAGTTGCGATAGACGCATGGCATGACTTGGTGAGTCATGTCATAGCAGAGATAGTTCCAACTGATGCGGCTAAGTAGCGGGTGTGGGTAGGATACTCACCACATCCATCCATAGGTCGGCATGTGTAGATCTTTATGCATTTCATGAGATATCATTTATTAGTGGATTCTATTCTAGATTAAGCTATCTAGAGATCTAAGCATGTGAAGGTGGAGCTCTAGATGCTACGCGAGTAGGAAACAACTGTACCTATATTTGAGAGAGAACTTGTTTCTAGAAAGATCTTACTTCATGACCTATGCCAGGTGAGAGTTGATAGAGATAGGGCTTAGACAGAGAGACATCAGTACAGTGGATGTATATGGAGCTATAGGGTGAGGTGCTAGGACTGGGAGGGGAGATCAGGGGGTTATGATCGCAGAGTGTCTCTAGGAGTCATTCGTGATACATAGCCACACATGGTCAAGCCTCCATCACACGTGCACCATGAGGTCCCGAGGGCACAGGTGATAGGGGTTTAGCTATGTGATATATATTATGTACTATGACACCCCATTTTTATATATGGGATAGTTGACTCGGATGTATATGCAAACTGATGATTATATATATGAGGTGTTTCCTTATTACCATTTCTAGTGTTGTCTAATCTATCACATGTGATTTATGTAAAATGAAACTAGTGATAAATGTTAAATGTTTATGAGGAAATTTAATTATTGCAAATGTGATACTAAACAATTCTTTATCGAGCATATAGTAAAAGCACAATGATTAATAAGTTTCACACATAAGTAATATTCTATACTATACTAAGGTTAATACAAAAGTGATCTTAATAAAGCATGTTTAACAAGATACCACAATGATTAACTAAAAGAGAGTTCTATGTTAAATGAATTAAGAAAAAATGATCATATCTTGTTGAAATTGAAGCTAAACTAACTAATAAGTTTTTCTTTTTAAAGTATCATCTAACATATAATCTTAACCATAAAATTTCTTGAGGTGTGCGACATTACTAGGTTCTTTAAGTGGCATACCTTGTTTGTCAGGTAGCTTATACACTCCTGATCCAAAGGCTTCAATAATGACATATGGTCTAAGGCAATTAGGGATGAACTTTCCTTTTTTCTCTAGGAGGTGCTTTCACGTTGCGTTGATTCTCATAAAGTACCAAGTCTCCAATGTCGAATGAACAGTGTATAACATGCTCATTGTATACTCTTTTGATATGCCTTAAGATGCTCAAGAGCATTGATACATTATTCATCTAGCATTTCAAGTTGTTGTAATCTCTTTTCCCTTTCTGTGTCATCGTCAATAACATCTCGCAAGGAGACTCTTAATGAGGGAATTTTGAGTTGTAAAGGCATTAACGCATCAGCGCCATAAACAAGATTATATGGGGTAGTTCTAGTAGCCATACAAATACTTGCTCTATAAGCCCATAACATGTAAGATAATTGAATATGCCAATCTTTCTATTGTTTGTTAATAGTTTTGCATAAAATCTATCATATAACCTTGTTTGAAGCTTCCTCTTGGCCATTTGACCGAGGATAATAAGGTGTAGAGAAGGGCAAAAGCACAAAGCTATGTCACACTTTTATAAAGGAAATGGCCAACGTTGATCCAACTTTTAAACTTGAATCACTAAAAAGTGACATATATGTTTTGAATTTTGAAATGATGTAAACTAATAAAATATATATATTTTTAGTATATTTTATGTTTGTATTTTTAAAAAAAATTAAAAAAATTATTTGAATATAGTTTTTAATAAATTGACACTATAATTTAGTTTTTGATAAAATGCTGAAAAATGAAGTTACATGAGACGTCAATCTTTATATAGTAAATTTTTTTTTTTCTTCAACTTTTTTGTGTGTATTTATAACTTGAAACTTTAGTGCATGGATATATTTTTTTCCTATTTTGATAAATATATTTTTAAATAAATAATAAAATGTGCATGTATTAAAATGTAGTTGTTTCCATTCGACATCAACTTTCATATTAACTATTTATCTAAAATAGAAAAAAAAAATTTACAATCTTAATATAAATTCTTTTATCTAGTGCACCATATTTTTTTTAGTTTTTTTTAATAAGTTTTACTATTTTTCCTTGACATGGTAATTGACCTAATGTTTTGTGCTGATAACCTACTTTTAGTAAAAATAGAAAGGAAAATATAAATAATAATTAAATTATTAATATATATATATATATATATGAAAACTAAACTTATAGATCTACAAAAGGTTATTTTTATATATTTTTAAAAATGTTATTTACATGACTAGAAGTTGTTGAAATATCAAGTTTTTCCAATAATTTTATTTTTTTGGTAATTTGGCCTCATAGTGGTGTTACATATGCATTTAGCTAACAATTTTAGTTGGAAAGGTTGCGGACATATCTAACTTAGCTAGAATGAATCTTACAAGATCATATGTTTGACCAAAATTAATTTTTAGTTAGAAATACTTAAATTCACTTGTGCTGATAAGTCGACTGAAAGTGTGACACAACTTTGTGCTTTTACCCAGAAGTGATGTTGAATGTGATACATTTCTAGAAATTTCTTCACTTCGTTGTTCTTGAATGGTGTTACATTGTTATAGACCAAGGAGGAAGGTATACCAAATCGAGAGATTATGTTATCTTGTATAAAATGACAAATTACGTCAGCAGTCGTGGATTACAGAGGGATGACTTTGACCCACTTTGTGAAAGAATCGGTAGTAGTGATGATAAATGTATGTCCTTTAGAGGAGGCTAGAGAGATTTTACCAATTATATTTAATCCCTAAATAGAAAATGACCAAGGTGACACTTGGGCATAGAGTTCCTAGGCAGGCGCTTAGATCAAATGTTGATGTTGTTGACATTGAGGACACTTCTTGACATAAGCAAAGGAATCTTGTTCCATGCATTTCCAATAATATCCCATATGTATTAGTTTTTGTGCCAATGACTTTCCTCCAAAATTCCCTCCACAAGTACCAAAGTGAGTTTCTTCTAAAGCTATTGGAATCTCTGAATTACTAAGACATTAGAGAAGGGTACCATTATAACTTCATCTATATAGGACATTATCTAGAATGATATAGCACACTGTAATTTTGTGTAGGCAAACTTAGGCATTCTTAGACATTTAATTAGGGATGGCTCCATCGCATAAATGGTTGTCTATATGGGAGAACGATTCATCAGAGTTTATATCATAGTAAAAATCAAGACTTGCAACTACAACATCTTCTACAATTGGTGTTTAAGATTTTGGATAATAAACGTAAATTCATCAAGAGAATCATCAGGATATATAAGGGAAGTTGTGCTTGCCATGGCATCTACATGTCGATTGTCTTTTCTTAGAATAGTATCAATTGAAAAGGATTGAAAATACTTTAATAAAGTCAAAGAAAAATCACGATATTGAGACAATTTGTCTTGTTTACCTTGATATGATCCATTTATTTGTCTTACAATTAGTTGCGAATCACCATATATAGTGAGGTTTTTATGTTTAAAGCCAAGGCAACATGAAGTCCTCCAATAAGAGCTTTGTACTCAACATTGTTGTTTGTGCATTAGAAGCATAGCTGGTAAGCCATAGGAATCAGCTTACCTACAGGGGGTACCAGTATGACACCAATACTTGACCCAGATTGACATCTTGATCCATTAAAATATAATTCCCATTTATCCTCTGTATCAATAGCTAAGATTGGATCATTGAGGAATGTCCCCTGATTCTGTATAGAAAAGGGAGAGGGTGCTTCAGCTAAATGGTCGGTTAGTGCTTATCCTTTAATTGCTTTCTGAGATATAAATTTGAGATTGAGTTCTGCTAACAACATAACCCATTTAGCAAGGCGACTGGAAAGATCTTTTGTAGCAAATAGATGTTTCAAAGGGTCAAATGTATCTCAACATTTAGGAGATAATGCCTAAGCTTTTGTGTTGCAAAGGCAAGAGCTAAGAATTATTTCTCAATGACTGTATATCGCAATTTATAATCGAGCAATGTTTGGCTGATATAATATACAACACATTATTGGCCTTAAATATTATGTTGTGCTAATAAAGTTGCAAGAGCATTATTAGATGCAGAAGTGTAAAGTATAAAAGGTTTATCAAGAATGGCCGGTTGTAAAATAAGAGGTTTAGCAGGGTAACTTTTTATGTCCTTAAAAGCCTTCTGACATTCCAAATTCTAATAAAATTTTGTATCCTTCTTCAGTAGTTGAGTAAAAGGGTGGCTCCTATCCACAACTTGTGAAACAAATTGAGGAATGGCTTGTATCTTCCCTTGTAAACTACGAAGTTGAGATATGTTTTTAGGTGGCGGAATGTTAACGAATGCATCAATCTTTTTCGTATCTACTTCAATACAACGATTTGAAACTATGAATCCCAACAATTTTCCACTGTCAAAACCAAATATGCACTTGCAGGGATTTAATGGTCATGGTGTATTTCTTTATTCAATCAAAGATCTAGCAAAGAGTCATGGCGTGATCTTGGCGATGAATAGACTTTGCCAAGATGTCATCGACATAGTCCTCTAAGATATTATGCTTGTAATCATGAAAGATAAGAGTCACGAAGCCTTTGGAAGTTGCTCCAGCATTCTCAAGTCCAAATGGCATGACTACCCAACAAAATGTACCCCAAGGTGTTATAAAAGTAGTTTTATATTGATCGTGAGGGTTTATGAAAATTTGATTATATCTTAAAAATCCATCCATGAAGGAAAGTAATTCATGGCCATCTATTAAATAAACAATCATATCAATGTTAGGAAGTGGGAAATCATCTTTCAAGGATGCAAGGTTCAAATATCTAAAATTGGTACACATGCGAATATGACCATCGGGTTTAAGGATAGCCACTATATTCAAGATCCAAGGTGAATAGGCAATAGGGCAAATAAATCTAACTTGTAACAGATTTTCTATTCAACCTTAACATGTAACGTGATCTTAGGATTAATCTTACGAATTATTTGTTTAAATGGCTTAGCATCTAGTTTTAGTACAATATTATGTGTTACAATCTTAGGATCAATACCAGGCATATCCAAATAGTTCCAGGCAAACAATTTAGAAAATTTGTGTAACAATTTTGCCATGTCTTCTTTTTCTTCTACACTTAAGCAATCACCTATAGGGATGATTTTTTTAATGTTATCTTTCTTCATGAAAACATCAATAGTCTTTCCATTAAGTAGAGTATTGTGGTCTAGGAGATCGGGTGATTGTAATAATTCTTTAGATTCTTCTTCAGGTTTCAAAGTAGTATTTATCATGCTAACAGACATTCCAAAATATGCAACACTATTTAAATAATAAGCCAATCCACATTTATGATGGTAATGGGGAATATTGTCGTAAGCACCCAAGAATTTAATTATTGCTTCATCTGTTGAAAATATGTCTAAGGGTATCTCTCCTAGAGGACAAGTAGTGTCAATCATCTTGGGGAAGATCAAATTAAATGTGGATATTGTATTCACATTAAGAGTAGGATGTTTACGGGCTTTAGATTTCCTATTTAAGGGTTATATCCAATAGCACTTGAGTAATGTTGCAAAGCGGATTATATAGGTACATGAATCCCTTGTTGATTAATACCACAATCATTACCTACATAATTACAATTCTTATAGAGGATCTGAAATCCTTGACCATAGAGTGAAGCCATTTCTTTGGAAGAAGGTGGGGCTTCATAAGTCTCATAATATGTAGTGTAAGTAAGAGTATTATCTGTGTTTGTTAGCAAAGAGACTTTAGTATTTGAACAATGAGATGTTTCATGTCTTAGGAGTGGAGTTGTTAATTTTCTACTCACCTATAGAGGGAGATAAAAAATCTAATAAACCCCAATCATCACCAATAAATGCATTTGATTATTTTGATTCTTGCACAACATTATCTATAGTAGAAGGGGTTGAAAAGTCAACCTTCAGATTGTTTAAGGTCTTATGTTGAACAATTTGCTTTTGTGATTAAACTTGTAAACAAAGATCTGGTTCAGGATCATCATGAATAGTATGAAGTTTATATTTATGAACAAACTTGATTGAACGATGAGGGCTAGAAGGAACCACCCCTAGCACATGAATCCACGATCTTCCAAGAATCATGTTGTAAGATAAAGAGCAAGGCATGACATGAATTAGGGTAGGTAGAGTTATAGGCCCAACTTGTATAGGTCAAGTTATAGTGCCTACAGATTGTATTCCAACATTATCAAAGCCATGGATACTTATCCTATCCGGTTTGATCAAAGATGTATCAATTTTAATCTTATACAATAGATTGATGCTACAAACATTAATAGTTGATCCATTATCAATCATAACTCGTTTAATTAGTTTATTATTTATTGTAATGAATATAATAAAAGGATCGTATTGATTTTGAACTTCAAGAGATGGCAACTCATGTTGTTGAAATAGAATGTATGTTTTTGTCGCATGCATACAATCAAGAAGAGCTGCTACATCATTAGGTTTTACAATGGTTGGTACAATCACCTTTTGTAAAGCTTCTTGGAGCATTCCATGTTATGTAGGTGAAGTATGTATAAGTTCCTAAAGAGATATCTTAGCAGGAGTAGCACAAAGTTGCTAAACAAGATCATAATCTTGACCAACCTTATGCATTAAAAAAGGTGCTTGAGGAAACATAGGTTGAGAAGCTAGTAAAGATATCGAAATGCTCGATTGTTGTTTGCTTTGTTTATTATTACAAGTATTGTAAGTATGAACAACCACAGTATGACTAGGTTGTTGTAAATTTTGATGTGTTATCTATTTAGCATAGTTATAAATGTAATTAGGAGGATGGGAAGAAGGTGAAGGACCTCTAACAATGAGCACTAGTTTAGAAGGAGGTTGAAAGGCATTTGAACACAAAGTGACAACTATTCTCAGTTTCATAGATTCTTCTTTAGTTTTAGGAACATAGATTGCATTTACAAATCTTTGAAACAACGACATTTTAGGAGTCGTAGTGGAATGTTCAATTGAGATAAAGTCCTCAAGGGCTTCATCTAACATATTGAAGTCATCACAACTAAATGGCTCATCATATACATGAAAGTCTTGTAAAAAGTAATCAGACATTTTAACATGCTCAAATTAACCCAAGACCTAAATGTAAAATGATTAAGCATAAAACTTTGTGAAAATGTAATGAATAACACCACACAACACACAAAGCTCCAATTTCAAACTCTTTTAATGAAAGGGTTAAAAGAAATCACCAAATTTCAATTTGACAAAAGAGGGTTTGCAACCTAAATATGTTTTAGGACAGCAAACTAATTCATATATGAGTTTGTAAAGGATGCAAATTCTTTAAAGCACGGGCTCACCAAAATGTTTAGGGTGAAAATGTGGAAGCAAGATAGGAGGTTTCAAGTCCCACACTTTCACTTGCTAAAATATTAGGGAAGCAAGGGATGAGTCTAGGGATAAACTACTAATTTTGAATGTTCTCTTTTCCTATTAATTATGTCTATGTGACTATGTGAATTAGGTTTTACAAGCTAGTGTCTCTTTCTATCCTTAAAACTCTAATTTCCAAATCAAACTACAATAAATTAATTTTTGATATAGATGGAACTGAAATGATTCCAAAAATGCAAAGTAAACAAATCAAAAATTGTGTACCTATAAATTAAGGAGCAGTTGGACTAGGATGGTAGTCCCAATGTCCCTAAAGTTTTTGAATGTCAGGATTTCCTGCACTAGCTACTTTTCACTCTCCGAGGGCTTCCAAATACTGGAAAAATCATCCAGTTGGACTAGGGTGCTAGTCTCAGTGTCTTGAAAGTCTTAGAATCATGAAATTCAAATTCTATGATGACTGTGTCTATAATATTAGTATTCCTATCACTTCTTTCCATCATATCCTAACAAATGCAACCTGAACATGCAAATGGAAGAGAAAGATGGTTACAAATATATAGGAGCTTGCCTCAGTCAAGCCCTATTTTCAATATTCCTACCTCAACAATAGCTAGAGATAAAGATTTGTAGAAGTGTGTGCAAACCTAACAATCTGTATGCAAAAATATCAAACCCTATATGCCTCAATCAAGGGAAGATCGATAACTTTCTTTAAATTAATGAACAAACACAACTTCACCTCATGGAGATGAAAGTAATGAAGACTTGCATGAACAAGAAGGCGAATCAGCAATGTCCACAGAGGATCTCCAAAATCAATGTTGGAGGATTCAACCCTTCTCCTAATCATGCAAAAGGTGTACAAACCCTAGGAAGAAAAAGATAGTATCAATATATTGATTTCTAATTTCCATCCATTATCTCCATGAAAGAAAATTCAAATAACTTCAAGAGTTTCAACAAAATCGTTGATCTTCAATGGAAATTTTGGCAGAGTTTTGACATAAAGCTTACACAAAGATTGTGTGTCAAGAAATGATTTTCAAGTGTCTTTTTATATCTAACCTTAGGATTTTCAAATTTTGAAATAAGATGTTGACATCGCATGAAAAAAAAACTTTGAAAATGGAATCCTGGAATGCATGGCAATAGCCAGCATCCCTCTAGAATTCAGGACCCCAAGAAATAGGGTAGGACAAGGGCGCTAGCACCCAAGTCCAAGCCCTGATTTCCCACTCAGGACAGCCTCAAGGAGGTTAGGGTACCCAAATCCAAGTTTACTTTTAACCTTCAATCTTCAATTACTCCAAAATATGGCATTCTTCCAGTTAAACCTAGGTTAGTCAAGGTTCAGGAAGGTCTATAATAAACTTGGTTGAACGGTCACCAAAGGAGAGGAACTAAACCATTGAAAATTGTACCATTCTATATAGGAGGACAATTTTTGACATAACATATAGTACCAATCCATGGCTATTCCTTTGAGGGTTTTTGGAAAGATCTTGGCAACAACCCCATCCCAATGGAAGAGTTCTCTTATTGATGTGGTGTAAGCCTTAATATGTGAATTTGGATCTCCTTCTCCTTTGAATTTCAAGAGATCTAGCAATGGTCGAGGTAACCGCATGTTCCTTATGTCCTGAGAAAGGTGCTTTGAGATTAATGTGTTGATAGTAACAACCTTGTAGGTGGGTTTTGATAACCCATTATCTAATTTGTTGGGATTTCTTAATGCTATTGGATTGTTCTAAATAGGAGGATTCCTATTCAGACACGTGTCATTATTAGCATTTCATGAATAGTAGTTGAGATAGGGGGGATTCTAAGATGTGCCCTGGCCTTGTTCATGGGATTTTTGTCTTCTTTTAGGAGCAACTTGTTATGCTTCCAAGATTCTAATACTTTACACTAGAGTTGTGATTAGGTCTATAGAAGTGGTAGCTCTAACCTTGTTTCCTTATTTCTAGGATTTTCTCTCTGAGTATGGTCATGGTGGTATGTTTCTTCTTGTGCAACATTTTCTCTTTGTTCTTCTCACAAGGCAACTCTTAAAGCTTCTTGAGCATATTTTGCCTCTTGTAAGTGTCTTTCTAATTATTTCACTTCCTCATTGAGATGAGTACTTGATACGCTCATGAAAGGTTGCTTGGGTTGATGTATTTTTGACCTTACCCTCCTAGCTTTATGTGGTGCATTTGGTATGGCTGGATTGTGCTCCCAAGCTGTGTTGTTGAAAGACAA
Organism: Cunninghamia lanceolata; assembly: GCA_027924645.1. Lineage (NCBI taxonomy): Eukaryota > Viridiplantae > Streptophyta > Pinopsida > Cupressales > Cupressaceae > Cunninghamia > Cunninghamia lanceolata. Next base: position 8,810,250 of record BSBN01001332.1, read on the forward strand.
AGAATACCTGGATTATCTTTGGTCTCTTTGGTCTTGTTCATAATCTGAGTCTTTGTAGTCATAGTAGTCGGTGATTGGTGCATCCAGATGCGGCGGCACATACCTATCAAAGGAATGAGTTTATGGTTCTCTTGATGGAATATTCCCTTGGTTTAGATTGGGTTTCGACATATTTGGGGGTGCCGTAGACACTACGGAATAAATGGAACAGATGATGGCGAAGGCAACAAAAGCTAAAGCGGTGGATGTGGCTATGAAGAATAAAGTGAAACTGTTTTGACAATTTTTTTGAAGCATTGAACATTTTTGAGATTTAAATAATGGGAACACAAGCTACAAAACCAAAAGATTTTGTAATTCATGTCAGGTTCACCAAATATGTATGCTCAAAATTGTGACCTCAGTTGCCTAGGGCTATCAAGTTAGATTTCGGCATGCAGATAGACACTTCCCTCCTTGCCATGGGGTGAACTGGCATGTCACTCTCACTCTTATGGAAGTAGCTAATCGAGAGGAAGCAAGACATGGTAGTGGTCTGGCTCGTTGGAGAGCTAAACTTCACGGAGAGGGGTTGATAGTTCCTAGGGCCTTTGTTGTTCTGTGCTAATGTAGATGTTTCATTCAATGATTGTTGTTGTTGAGATAACCCTATGACTCGAAGGGTTACTAGTTACTCTTCTTTTGTTAGGGTTTCTACTGTTCCACCTCTCTGTGGGTAAGATGTTACTTTCATTGATGGTTTCTTATATTTCAATTGATTAGATGATTGTAGTTGTATTTGATGTTGTCTAAAAGCCTGTAGTTATTGTAAGACAAATGGATCTTGTTGTGGTCTAGGATTGATTTCCTCAATTTTATCAAGGATTGCCCTCACCCACTCACCTCTTAATCCTAGGCACATTCATGAGCCAAGACAAGGGATAGGCGTATGTTGGCTAACCTTGACTAGACTTTGGGTTTTGACTTAGGGTTTTGGTTGACCTAAGGTTTAGTTGTGCATTGACTTTTGTTGACCTTGTGATAGTATCAAGGGTTTGCAATTTATCTAAATGCCTAATATTTTTTTTCTTTTCTTGATATTTGATGAATGCAACTATATGACATGCAAAACTTTTTTTTGTGCTTTTTTGGTATTTTTAGAAATAAAGTTACTTTTTAATATAGAATAGAAAATATGAGTCCAACAACAATGAATTTTAATTAGTGCAATTATTCTATGTTTTTTGGGGTTTTCGAATGTTTTGAAATGATTTAATCTAGAAAAGGAAATTATAAGTAATTGAAATAAACTATGAGTGCAAATTACTTCTAAAATACTAGATTTGAATATTCTATCAAGGAAAAAGTAATAAATTACTAATTCCAAGAGTAATTTCAATTTTCTAATTACCACAAATTGATAAAATGTATAGAGGAACCTAAAATAAAGAAGACTTGTGAGCCTCAACTACCCATAGAGATCCTATATGGCAACCTCGTATCCTCTTTAAGCAGCCGGAAGAGCTCTTGGCAACAAGACAACACAAAGAAGCAAAAGAAGCTTTAGAAGCTTTAAGAAATGAGATCAATGTGAGCTATTGATGAGAACAATGGCTTGATTGACGCAGCATAATGATGCTTGAAGAGCTTTATGTGAAAGCTTGATGAACAATGAATAAATAAAAAGGCACCTTCATCTTGTGTGAGCATGAGAATGATGATTGGAGAGCAAAAACATAGCTATAGCTATGTGCACAATGAATTTGCCTCCTCTAGAAATGATTTGAAGCTATGCAATAGTGAAAGATTTGAAGCTTTGGAGAACTAAAGAGAGAAATGAAGAAAGAGGCTCAAAGCCTTGTGAAGAAGCTTGAAAAAGCTTGTAAAGATGAGAAGGGTATTCTCCAACTTGCTCAAATTGGAAAATAATGAAGAGCAAATGGGTATTTATAGGTTGGAAGAGGGGATGAGAGGTGGAATTGATTGAGAAGTTAACTCAATTTTATTTAAGATTTAACAAGGATTGATTGGGGAGTTGACAAGATTGATTACTTAGTGAACTCAATTGATTAGGGAGTGATGAAGTTGTTGCCCCCTTTTTTTAAAAAATACATCCTAAGTCCATTCTTTGTTTTTCCCTCCCATTGTTTGTCGGTCATTTTCACTTAGTTCCTCCTTCGGGCCAAATTCACTTAGCCATTTTAGTAAGTCAGTAATCTTTTTCATTTTTGAAGTAAAGTCAGTGGGTTCACAAGTTCTTGAACCACCTGACTTGCTGACTTGTCTTGGGTTTCCCATGCTTTGAGTCTATTGTTATATCTCCACATAAAGTCTTTCCTTTGTAGTCAGGAGGTCGGGGGTTCTTTGAAGTTTTGAATCTCTGACTCCTAGTTCAAGAGTTCATCTTTTTCCTGACTTGTTGACTTCATGTAGCGCACTTTTCCAAGTGATGTCAACTATGCTGGCATATTTTATAGAAGATTGACACTTGTCCTTATCCATTCAATTTGAGGTACATGCAGACACAGTGGCACAATTCTCAAAGGTAAAATTGAGGCATGCATTTATGAGTTATAATGACAAGTTCGCCACCAATATTTAATATCTTTCTTGGGAGAATTTAAGAGAAGTGACTTGGATTGATTTTAAAGCCTGGCTAAGGTGATATTATGTGCAAGAGAATGCATTGTAGAAGAACAAATGGCTAGCTTGCTACGTGCAAAATTTTAGCTTAGTTTCATCCTCGTAGGTCAACATAGCTGTCAACTCTTTTCTCTCTCCATAAAGGTTTCATATCTTCTTTGAGGAGTTAGAGATTTTTATTTCCCTTGTATCTACACAAAGAGCTCTCTGTTGGTGTCTTGCCTCATCCTCTACTTTCTGTGTGCATCTCTGAGTCTCTTGTTTTCTGGTTCTTGGAGCACATAAAAATGAAGTTTAAATTCCAAGGGACCCTTGTAACTTCCATTATGGAGAATGGTCTTTTTGGTGTGAGGGATACAAATTTGGGCCATGTTGACTTAGATGATTTTTGGAATAGAATGTGGTCTAAGAAAAGAACTCCCTTGGTGGAGAAAATTATCAGCAACGGCTTGCATAAAACTAGCGGCTTTCCGCTTGCTATGCATTGTCCTGAATTAATGGTTGCATGCACCAATGGTTATTTCCCAGACTCTCAGGAGATAACACTTCCAATGGTGTTGTGGTGGCAAGAATTGATTCTGAATCTGTTACTTCGGCCCTAAATTTGGAAGAGCATGAAGATAACGCTGATGTTTCTGTATCCTTAGCTTGGAATTACTATAATGATAGAAAGGATTGGTGTTGTACCTGCATTGCCAAGTATTAGCTAGAAGAAGAAAAGACTGGTAAGTCTTGGCTGCCTGCTAATCTTAAAAGGACCCATTTCAAAGAAGAAATCTTAAACATGATAACCCTGGTAAACAGAGTAGTTGGGAGTCTCGAGTCAGATGTTTTCAAGTTTTGGATGTGTAGGTTTATTTTGATAATTTACAGAGATCACCAGATTGACTGGCTAAAAAGCATCAATGGTTGTCTACATGAGCAGCTGGTGAATTTTACATGAAGTGTAATCTTTCACATGTGATCCTAGCTGGTCTACATCTTGGCGTTAAGAGAGGTTGCTTGGCTTGGTCTAAGGACTCAAAGGAGTTCTTCAGCAAGCATGCCTGTGTATCAAATTTTTCCTCAATTCTAAAGAAATGAAGGAATGAAAGATTTCAGATGTGTGAATGATGCTTTTTCTATGATGTTAGCTAAAAGAATTGATGGCTCAATAGAGAAAAGATTTTCTAAATAAGCATTTGCATTGGTCACAAAATTTGGAAGTATTTATAATTAGTTTGATCACTTCTCGTATTTGCGAATCGGGGTTATGAAAATGTCCCATTAAAATTGCCTCAATACCCCTCTAATTATTTGGTGTTGCTAGAGGTATGCCACCAAATGGCAATAGTAAATGTCAAATACTAGGCAATAAAAAATAAATGATATTCTTTTCCCATGTCTTCGTCTTTTTATTCATATAAAAGCAATGATGGTGCTCTAAATGTGGACAAATTGTTGTCTGAATTTAGCCTTCTTAGTTTGTCTCCCCATGTATCATTTGACAACAAAAAAATTATAAAGGAAAATATGCATGGAGGTGGTTCCTACTCACACTTTCCTTAGCTTGAATATTTTTGGGAGGACTGCATTGATCACAAAGAAGTTCAAAAAAGGAAGTGGATGAGATTGACTATTGATCAAGGCCGTGCCTTGAAGTTGAACATTCAAGTGTCTGATATAATTGATTTTTTTCAGATCTTCTGGGTGAAGAAATGATACAGTGTCAAGGGAAGCTTTGCCCCTAATAAAATGGTCTGAGAAGAAGGTTATAGATATTATGTTTTTGTCATTTCATGTTTTAAGGAGAACAGAAAAATGGTTGCAGACAAAGATCAAGGAATATGTTGGTTCATCAACACCAAGGGACTCAGCCTCTCAGAATCAAGCTAGGTCCTAAATTGCCACCTCGTATAGAAGAGTATCTAGTTTGGACTTGACTCTGCAAAGAGTCAACTCACAATCAAATGGTGATGGAGAAGGTCCACCTGAGGAGATTAGCAAGTTGAAAACCACCTGTGAGCAAGATGTTCAAATGACGAAGAGAAACACCAGATTGTGCTTTATAATCTAAGGTAGACCATGTGTCCCTGCCAAACAATCATGTAAGTGATTTTGATTCTTTCATTTTCTCATAATTGGGAGAATATAATTTATTGCATTCATTACTCAATCCACCTAATTCCCCTCAACAAAAAGAGATGCCTGAGCAAAACCCTCATCGTGCACCAATAGTGGCGACTACCAATGCCACCAATGCATTAGTCTCATCCCAAAACTAGTTCAAAAAGGTAGTCCAAAAGAAGAAGAGGTACAACATTCTAGCTAATGAATGCATCGATACTGTTGCTAGTTTGTTGCAGATGGTCCCAAAACATAAACATGCAAAGAGGATGTCGAGGATAGTAACAGATACCACCTCGGGAAACTAGTTTTTAGAAATTGCAGACCCGCTGGTTGAGAAGAATGAGGATGAAATAACTGAAGCTGACTTTAGAGTAAGCTGAGTGGATCTAGGGCCATCAACTACCGAGGGTGATTTGTACCACATGCACTATTCGGTGGACAACATCTCTAAAAGGATGAAAGACTTGCAAGATGAAAATTTGAAGCTACTAGCACATGTAAGTTATTTGTCTTTCTTTGCCAATTCAATTGCTAAAGTGATAACTCCCTCTACTGGAACCTCCTCCACTGTCAAACTCCCTACTCTCAACCTGAATCTACTTCAACAAGTTAGAACTTCTTTGTCTCTAATGAAGGCTATGGATCACTAGGTTGAGAAGATCATCTTCGATGGTCTCATATTCATCGAGGAGGCAGTGAAATTGTTTGATTCCATACATGCTAAAAGAGAAGTTTTTATAGTAGAATTTGAGAAAGCTCGAAGTGACCACCACAATTTAAATATAGCCTCTACGGAAGTGCAAGAAATCACCAACATGGAGCCTGGTATTCTAATGGCTGAAGAAGTCATAGTTGATCCTAAAGAATTAGATATCACTGTGTGGGCTGATGCATTGGAATGGAAAATTTGTATTATTGTTGTAGCTGAAGAAGAAATGGGAAAGGCAATGGCAGTTTATTACAAAGAAATGATGAGAATTAAAAGAGATTTTGCTTCTTTGGAGGTAGAGGCCAATGGATCTAATGATGAAAAACTGTTGGATGTCAAGGTGATCAAATAGAATTTCAAGAGGGTAGTGATAGAGGAGATAGTAAAGTACAGTGCAATTGTGGGGGAGTCATTGGGAAGACTTTCTAAACTGGAAGCACACATTAACAATTGTAAGGGTGGCATCGATGAAGTATATCATGAAGTGACTGACTCTGACTGGGCTATCATGAGAAGGAAGTATCGTATCAGCATGACTGAATCCCCACCTGGCATGGCATTAACACCTGTTATCAACAAGTTCAGAGCATACAAAGCAAGATTGTGAGCATAGGTACCCCAATAGCGTAAAGTGTCACTAGAGAAGGCGGATAGTTAAGGGAAGATGAAGACATGGATGAGGTGGGCAATGGTGACTTGGGCTTGCAAATCTTGAATTGATTTTAATTTAAGGCTTTTAATTTATCTCTTTCTTGCTCTAAAACTATTGGCTCTGGAGGGCCATTTATTATTATTATTATTATTTAAGACATCTTTAAATCGACTATTTCAAGAAGCCATTATGGTTTTTCAAGAAATTTATGGTTTGGCCTAGCTATATATTCTAAATGGCTTGTCAAATTAGGAATCTTTTGCAAAACTTTGTTTCTAGAAAGGGTGATAGTTAAAATTTTGCTTTTCAGCTTCTATGATATATGCAATATAGTTAATACAGTGGAGATTGGATGGTCATAGACTTTGTGTTATGATTATTTGAATTCATATTCTTCTTAAGTTGGATGTGTTTATGCTGATGTTAATGGTATTCATGTGTTCTAGTGGTTGATATTAGAAAATCTTGCTCACTACTTTGAAAAATCTATTTGTTGATATCTTATTTGAGGTGGTGAATTCATGTGTATGTATAATATCTTCAATATATGTTATGTTGTCGAAAGTCTATGAACTTCTAGAGTTAGAGTTAGAGTTGTAGATTTGCCTTTATTTCTTCCCAGTTAAAATCTTTGCCTTTATTTTTCTTTCTGGTCAAAAGTAATCTCAAGTTTACATTCCTCAGAATATATGTCAAAGGTAGCTGCGCTTTGTTAAATAATCAGAGAGCCTGTGTAGAATACCAATATATTGGGCTCAACTATTGATTACATTTTTCACTTGTCTGGGTGTGAGTATATAGAGTTAGGTTGCAAATCTGTTAACCAATAGATTTTTGGTGACTCTACTAGGGAGATAATCTTGTTTTATTATACACCTTTGTGAGTTGCTTGGTTGATCTTTATGGTTCTTCAGGGAAGACGTGCGCCAATTTTGCAACCTAATAATGATTGGTTGATAGGAGATCAAGAGGACATTATTACTAGCCTTAGACTTGTTGCTTGGAAAACCAGAAGAACCAATTAGTAGTATCACATGTTGGAAACAAGGCAGATAACTGAGATGGGGGGTGAATCAGTTATCTTAAATATTCAACCTTCTTATCTTCTTTTACAATTAGTGCAGCATCAAAACATATAACCATACATAATCATGAGAGTAGAAAGGAAATCAACACACATAACACAAGGATTTTTACGTGGAAAACCCGGTTAAGGGAAAAACCACGGGGTGACTAACCCAAGATTGTATTCTCTATTAAAAGAATAAGAAGTACAAAATGACACTTGCCAATTAGGGCTCACTGCCCGAGCACACTGCTCACAAGAGGCTCATTGCCTATAAGAGGCAAGTGTTTGAACTAATGAGAAGCATCTACATATGCTGAGGTTCAGCTCTGATTAGGCTCAATACACTGATTTACTGCACTTTATTCTTCCTCTTCTTTAGTGCTACTACTTTGTCACATACCGGACCTGTATTGCTGCTTCCACACTACTCTATGCTTTTCTTTGCACAACACAACACACCACACTCACCTTCATACCGAAATCAATCTAGTATATATATCCGCATCAAGGATTTCCACATCTTCCTAGTCGGCATCTGAAAAACTCAAGATATTTCTAAACTCTGGTCTGTCGGCTGAATCCATGCTTACTAAGTGATGTGTATCAAAAGGATAGTTATAGAAGTCATCAATCATGTCAGCCAACCATGAATGATCCCTCAAGAAACTTGATCACCATCAATTTCTCATTTGGATTAAGGTTTAATGCTCTGTCAGTCAGTTCTACTTTGCCTGTCAGGGACCCAACACTTATTTGCTCATATCTTTTCACTCTTTCACCACTGGAGGCTCAATATATGAAATGTAGTATTCATGATATTCTTATTGACTTCCCCAAGTCTATACTTTTCTGGGATACATCCTCTGAGAGATTCGGACCTGATTGTCGAACCTTGCTGCATGCTCTGTTCTTGCTCACCGGACCAAGATACTCTTCAATCTGACTTTTGGTATAGACATGTCATGTGCTACAGATGTGTGGAATGGACTTTGTTTCCATCAATGACAACACTCATGAAGCCACACAGTGTCTCTTGCCAACAATCTCCCCCTTTGGCATTGATGCCAACACTTAGTGAAAATGACTAAGTGTTATAGCACACTCCCCCTTGGCTGATGCTATGTTCTTATGTACACTTTTTCAAAGCTCCCCCTTAGCTAGATTCCACATTTTTCACTGCTCCTCACTCCCCCTTTGACATCAATGGCAAAGGGTGGAATCTGCACACCAAAATTTAGAAAATTTAACCTATACATAGTCGCATAAGTATATATACAAGTCATACTTACATATACTTAAGTATATCTGCAAAAGTTATTTTCAACTAGACAAATTTTGTTGCCCAACTCTACTTCATCCTGTCCAAAATTGAGATATGACCACTTAACAAAAATACAAAAGCTTCTACCCTCTTTAAGTCTGTCAGATCACTGGTTCGGGCTGTAGTCTAAGCATCAGTTAGGGCCTCATGCATTGCCTCTAACTTAGGGATAATTATCCCTCTTAATTCACTCATTCTGCTTATTCTATTTTTCTTCTCCTTCTCAAGCTTCTTTATTTCATTTATAGCTGCAATAGTCTGACACTCTTGATTCATTATGGAAGAGGTGAGAGGATCAAAATTTTGAGATAAGCTTGAAGGTTTGCTCTCTTGTTCTTCGACCTTCTTGGTAATGTCTGTTGTCATGGTGGACCAAGATAGACAAAATTTGTATAGATCTCTGCCATCTTTAAGAGCATTTTCTAGGCTCTTTATTCCAATATTCAGATTTCTCCTATCATTTGCTATGAACCCCTATACTTCAGAGAATCTTTTACCTAAAAATTCTTTCTAGACTTTCTCCTCTGCTGATTTCTGCAAAGAATCAAAATGTGTGCTAACAGAATTAACAAGAGATTTCAGATTACCGGATGAGGAGGCCGAAAGATCCTTTTGAAAGGATGGCATAATTTTCTCTAGCACACTAGATGCAATCTCTATTAGCTCACAGTCTTCCATGTGAGACTTCAGAAGTTTTTTTTTCACTTTAGGTTGAGCAAAAGATGCTATCTTCATTGTCTGGACTAGATAGAGAGTCAAAATTGAGTTGTCCTTGAAACAGCTCCGGTTCATCCAATTCCATCATTTCTTTTGTCAGGAAGTCTTTAACTACTTTTGCAATGTCTCTTGTCAGAGACAAAGTTTTCTCTCCTTCTGTAGCCTTAGGACTGTCATTTGGGGTCTTCTCTATTTGATCTTTTTCTCTTCCCTTGACCTCTTCTTCTTGACTAATTTTCTCTTCCTTTCTTTCTTCTCCTTCAGTTCTGGAGTCTGCTAGGGGATCTAGAAGAGATATGTTTACTTCTTCATGGACTTCCTCTTCCGGAACAAAGGAATCCAAGTCCTTAGTCTTCTCTTCACTTATCTCCTTTGACTTTTCTGTAGCTTTCTTAGTAGAATCTTCCTTAGATGCACTTGATCCTTCGACATCCATGGTAGAAGGTTCATCACTTATGTCCTCTATAATTAGAAGATTGAATCTTTTATAGGCATTCCAGAGGATGTCTTCAGTCTCTTTTGCCACCTGACTAGTCTCTCAGAGCATAAGCTTGTTCATTCTGGCTCTGCTCTGGAACTCATCCTTGCAATCTTTGAAGATCATGTTCATTTGTTTTGGAGTGATGGAAGGATAGAGCTAAATAGCTATTTGCTCCTAGATCTCCATATCCTTTTCCTTAGCATTATCTTTTCTGAGTTCAATTACTTTCTCTAAACTCTTTGGGATTAGAGAAATAATTTCAATGAATGCTTTATTATATATGTTTAAGTACTTAACTGTAGCTTCTTCCAAGATCCTTTTATCCGCGTCATTATTCATCATAGAATTTTTTCATTGGTTGCAGATTCCCATCCACAGTAACTTCCTTGACTACATCATCAATGGACAGAGTAGGTCATTCAACAAACTCTTCTACCTCTTCTTCCTTGCTATGACCGATAGAGGGTTCACCGGATGCTTTCTTCTTCTTCTTCTTCATTTTCTTGACTTCCTCATCAGTCTCAGTTTCTTCATCATCCTTCTGACTTGTATAGGACCTTGTGGCCTTTTTATTTGTTCTCTTCTCTCCCTTTCCGGATGTCTGGGCTTCTGGTTTTTATGCTTTTTGGCTCTTAGAGGTGGCAGGTGTAGAGCTCTTTGAAGATCTAGTCTGGGAGGCGGCTTGCACCAGAACACTTTCTTTTTCTATTTTTTGTCTCTCTTTTTCTGGTTGCCTTAGTTCAACATGAATTTTCACACTCAATTCTTGAAAGGTGCCAAACCTTTCTGCCTCAGGGTCCTTGGGCTGACTCAAGAGGTGTTGGATATGCAGCTCCAAAATCTCCTCATCTACCTCATAGCCCATTGGCATAATCCAGACTGTCCTTGGCTCCACTACCTACATTAGGCATTGATTGGTGTCCACAATGAAGCACACTGTATCCTTGTATTATTCAACCAAAGATTGGGGGATTCTTTCTCTAGCCTACATCATACTTTGAAAGTTCTTGAAGTATCCCTAGAGTGCTATATTTTGTGCCTTGGCATCACCAAGCCCATACATATAGTCTATGATTTGTATGGCTACTGGTCTGTCATTTTGCCATATCCAACCACTGGATCTGGGTAGCTCATTCATATAGTAAAAGAATAAACATAGAATCAAGTCACCATAATTAAATGAATTCTTCTTATCCTTCTTTATTTTTTGTAGATTCTCTAACAGTTGGTTCAGGAGAAGCTCACAAAGATCATAGTTAGCATTTTTCCTTAGCATTTCATATGTAGTATATATAGCATTTTCAGATACTGAATTCTCCCTGCTGGAGTGGTAGATTTTGTAACCAATTATCATAGAGGCAAATTTAATATCCAGATCTATGATGTCTCCTATTGTCATTGCCCTCTTGTCAAATTTTGATCCAGTAGCCTCACTTACAGTTTGGTTTTTGATTGATTTGAGAGCAAGCAACCCACCGGATGAGTGCAATCTGGTTACCGCCCTAATGGCATCTTTTGTGATCTTAAATGGCCTCATCAACCACATGAAATTGTCATACACTCTTCTCAGAACATACCGGACCCATTCATCTTCTACAAAATAGGGGAAATGGATGCAATGTCCAAAATGCTTATCCCGGATGGCTTTATACTGAGGTTTGAGTTCAAATGATTCATCTATTAACTGCTTGTGATAGATATCCATTAGCTTGGATTCCCCAAATTCCTCAATATTCACATGAATGTATGCCCTAACATCTTCTACATGCAAAACCCCATGAGGAATGCTTGAAAAGGCGCCTAAGGGATCCACTTCTAGAGATTTGTAAGTATGTTTCTTAAACTTAGGGCACAGCCTATCAGTGATTTTGACAACATTTGGAGTAGCCATTTTTCAAAAGATTCAGAGAGAGATATTCAAGAGAGAAAATACCTTTTTACGCTTCTAGGGTTCACGATATGAGCTAGATAAGATTGCTAGTTGAATCAACTTCTGCAGTTGATCTTTGAGAGGTTTGAGGCAATTTTGATGCAGAGCTCCTTCTTTCTTCTTCTAGAAAGCAAATGTACAAATGATAATCAAAAGAAGCCTTATATTTCTACGCAAACCCTAATTCCATATTGCAATAAATGCACAACTTAAGTCATTCTAGTTGCCTTGTTCTCCTTGCTTTGAGAGAGGTCTTTCTAAATCACTAAGATGCACTTAGGAAGTTTCTTGGTGATAAATGACAATCTATCCCCCTTTTTCAATCATTCCAGTTATTCGCAGATCAAGATATTTGAATTTTAAATCATACTAGATCTAACTATGGGAATCCTACTTTTACCAGATGATTGTTAAACTGGATCAATCTTGGATGATTAACCTCTTCAAAACTTCTTGCGAATCTTCCATATTTTTTACCAAGGCTTATTTAGATATTTCTCTGAGAGCCCTTTAATCCACAACTTTCCATGTGCCAATTTCAGGCACCAATTGACTGGCTGGGGGAATTTGTTTTCCTTTGTGACTCCCCCTAAGCTAGAGCTCATTTATTTAGTTTTCAGAAGGAATATCAGCACCAGATTCTGGTGCAGATCCATCCCCAACATTTTTTGTACTTCTCTTCATTCAAATCTTGTTCATTTCCCTTTGAATTTCATCCACATTCACTTTTCCTTTTCCTTTGTCTTGAATTTGGTTATGATGCACTGGACCCATTTTGTTCTAATTCTTACTTTTGCAGAATTTGGCAATATGACCGAATCTATTGCAATTGTAACAAACAACATTTCTTTGCATATCTGACTAGTATCCTCTTGATTTGCATTGATTAGACATATGTCTCATTCTATTGCATGCAAAGCATCTACCATTGAATGAATTGTTTATTTGCATATTTCTACATTCATGAGATTTGTGACCATACCTTTTGCAGTTAAAGCACTGTCCAGAGAAGGATGAATTAGTTTGATTCATTCTTCTTCTGCACTGATTTGCTTTATGACCAAAGTTATTGCAATTGTAGTAGTATCCATTGAAGGATGGATATCTTTGAGCATTTGGTTGCCTTACTAGAGGTCTTCTAGGCTTGTTCCTTGGATTCCCTAATCTAGAGTTCTTCTGACCAGATCTAGAGCTTTCACCCTTTTCATATCCCAAGCCATGTTTGTCATCTACCCTCTTTTGGCTTTCAAGAAGAACTTCAAGTTGAGCAGAGCTTATCTTGAATTTCTCTTTGTATTCATTTGTTGTTTGAAGATCCCTTTTAAGAGTGTCTATCTAATTTTCCATCTATTCTTCATTGTCTCTAGCTTCTTCAAGATCAAATTCTAGATGCCTGATTATTCTATCCATTTTGTGGTAGCCTTCTGACTTCTCCTTGAGAGATTGTTTTAGATTATCTTCAATTTTTCTTTTCTCTTCAATTTCTTGGGTGAATTTCATAACCCCTGATTCCATTTCATGTCTTACCATTATGACCTCTTTTGACATCTTCTCACATAACTTGTTTTTCTCATTCAGATCTTCATTGGTATTATTGGCTTCACTTTAACTTGCTAATTGCTGAAGTAGTTCCTTTCTCTTTTTCATAGAGATACTCAAGTTTTCCTTCAGTTCATTTATGAAGTTATCAGCTTGTTTGAGTCTTTCCTTCAATTTGTTGACTTTAGAGTGAGAATGCTCAAGATCATCTAGGGTAGACTGAAGTTGTTCCCTCATACCATACATATCCATTGAGATTCCTATATCTTCCTCAATCTATTAGGCTCTATTTGGAGGAGCTTGGCTCTGATACCAATTGTTGGAAACAAGGTAGATAACTGAGAGGGAGGGTGAATCAGTTATCTTAAATATTCAACCTTCTTATCTTCTTTTACAATTAGTGCAGCATCAAAACATATAACCATACATAATCATGAGAGCAGAAAGGAAATCAACACACATAACACAAGGATTTTTATGTGGAAAACCCAGTTAAGGGAAAAACTACGGGGTGACTAACCCAAGATTGTATTCTCTGTTAAAAGAATAAGAAGTACAAAATGGCACTTGCCAATTAGGCCTCATTGCCTGAGCACACTGCTGACAAGAGGCTCACTGCCTATAAGAGACTCACTATCTACAAGGTATATAAAATATAACCAGATGTTTGAACTAATGAGAAGCATCCACATATGTTGAGGTTCAGTTCTAGTTAGGCTCAATACACTGATCTACTGCACTTCATTTTTCCTCTTCTTTAGTGTTGCTGCTCTGTCACATACCTTACCTATATTGTTGCTTCCACACTACTCTCTGATTTTCTTCACACAATGCAACACACCACACTCACCTTCATATTGAAATCAATCTAGTATATATATCTGCATCAAGGATTTCAACATCTTCCTAGTCAGCATCCAGAAAACTCAAGATATTTCTAAACTCTAGTCTGTCGGCTGAATTCATGCTTACTAAGTAATGCATATCAAAAGGATAGTTATAGAAGTCATCAATCATGTCGGCCAACCATGAATGATCCCTCAAGAAACTTGATCACCATAAATTTCTCATCTGGATTAAGGTTTGATGCTCTGCTAGCCAGTTCTACTTTGCCTATCAAGGACCCAACACTTAGATGCTCATATCTTTTCACTCTTTCACCACCAGAGGCTCAATCTCTGAAATGTAGTAGTCATGATATTCTTGTTGACTTCCCCAAGTCTGTACTTTTTTGGGATACATCCTCTGAGAGATCCAGACCTGATTGTCAGACCTTGCTGCATGGTCTGTTCTTGCTCACCAAACCAAGATACTCCTCAATCTGACTTTCGGTATAGACATGTCATGTGCTGCAGATGTGTGGAATGGACTTTGTTTCCATTAATGACAACACTCATGAAGTCACACAGTGTCTCTTGCCAACATCACCAAGTTGACGAAGTGCTAGAGGAAGAACAAGAGCTTGGTGAAATTATAGCAGAAAATGCACATTGTTTTGCTGACACTCAGGAATTAATTTTCATAGAAGGAATTGTTCCTGTACCGAGAAGAGAAAGACCTCTCCAAATCCAAGAGGTTCCTCACAATAGGCCAAGAAATCCTACTGCCAAACTAGGGAATCAGATTCCTGTGAGACCAGCTCTCCCTCACAATAACCAATAAGTGGTTTGGCAACTCTACTTGATTGTTTATTCATATATTTGTAGGAGTGGGCTATGAAAAGATATACACGAGGTGATAGGAAAAAGGGTATATCTGATATTGATTTTGATTTGCTCCAATCTTTGAATTTTACTCTTTTCCCTCCTACAAGAAGAGTTAGATCTTTAAGTAGACCATCCTCCCCACCACCCACAAAGACTGCCGCTAGCTCATCTTGCCAAAGCTTGACTCTACACAATACTATCCTACCTTTACAAGTAAATTTCCCTCCTTTTAACATGACTCAACAACAACCTCCACCTGTCCCATGGGGTGTTGCTATTGGACCACTTAATCTCAGAGCTAACTTACATGACCTGCCTAGAGGATCAGGGAAAATTCTACGTAAGTTTAAGGGTGATGGCAAAGTTACTCCTGAAGAACACATTAATGCTTTCTTCGTTGCATGCTCTATCCTTGGTGTCCAACATGAAGATGTATCTATTAGATTATTTGTTGAGTCACTCACTGACATGGCTGCTGAATGGTTTTATCATCTCCCTAATGACTCTATTAGAGATTGGGCTATGATGAGACAAATATTTGAGGAAAGATTTAAGACTACTGATAATGAACATGCATTAGTAGCCCAACTCTCCACTATGAAGAAAGAGATTCATGAAGAAATGAGGGAGTACGTGCCCAAGTTCAATAGACTAGCAAATAGAATCCCTACAAATGTCAAACCCGGAGATGGATTAATGATGTTTTTCTTTATCAATTCAGTGCCACCTGATGTTAGTTATGCTATTAAAAGATAAGGAGTTCCTAACTTGGCTAATGACCAATCATTGACTATAATTATCGAAGATGATTTGATTACTATAGGGAAGTGGAAAAGAGAGTTACAAACTAGTAAACCTTCAGCAACCAGTTCTACTAATCCTATCATTCAGAGGATGGAAAATGACATTATTACTCTAAAACGTCAGATGCCTAAAGGTCCTTAGCAATCTCCTCAGAGAGGTTATAATAGGACGTTGCAGTTGCCCGGTCCTACCCAACAGTTAACTATTGAAGGACCTTCAGCTAGTAAGAATAACCATATGGTTTGCAACTTCCATCTTACTTCTGACCATGATGGAACATTTTTTCTTAAGATGATGAGGTTTATACAAATGCTTTCCATGAATGAACACACTAAATAACCCCTAGTGGAAGAACATCCTACACCTAGAGATGCTGGTGTGAATTTCTTTGAATACAAATCAGATGAAGGGAGTGGAGAAGATGTATATACTGAAGTAGACAACCCCAACTCTGTGGCATTTACTATAGGTTAGCAAGCACAGAGAGGACAAAATACTCAAGGCCAATCTAGTAATTCGTATCCTACCCCTAAGTATATCCTAACAAGACAAAACAATGCTAAGAAAGCAGAGAACAAACCACCCAAGACTAAAGATGCCGAGGTACCTTCTACTTCATCTTCTCCAAATTTAGTCTCAAGTTCATTTGATATTTTAGAATCATGTAAGAACACAAAGATTGAGATTTCTGAAGCTGAGTATTTGAGGGTTGATCCATCTAAACTTGATAGAATAATCAGATATGTCAGGCAGGACCTTCCCCTTCCCATTGTAACACTCAAGTGTCCAGTGATACCGAAACGCTTACTAAAAGCCAAAACTATTCAAACTCTGGTCCTCAAGACCCTAATGCCCAAAATCCTTTTAGCAAACTAGAACCTTTTTATGTCTCTCTTTACATTGTTGGTTTTAAACTCAATAATTATGTTATTGATTCTAAAGCCTCAGAGAATGTTAGGCCTGCACAAGTTGCTAAAGCCTTAGGTTTGTCCTATACACCCACACATGGAAAATGTTTTTCAATGGATGGTTGTCCAGTACCTATCCTGGGTCAGGTTAAAGATGCCCAAACTGCCTTAGCTGCCTTCCCAAAGAAAAGATTGAAGCTGACTATTCTTATGGCAGACATACCTGCCTACCTGCCAGTTATGGGATGCTCTTAAGTTGTAGCTTCTGTAAGGACCTAGGAGGTGAAATTCAAATGGGTTGGTCACATGCCCTAATACTTATTGATGGGAAGAAAGTCAGCCTCAATCCTGAATCCAAAGCCAAATTCACTATGCTTAAATCTAGAGATCCTAGGGCAGACATTTTGTTTATGGAAACTGGGTTGGGCACTTACATGTGTATGTCTATAGAAGATGAAAATATGAATTTAATCAGTCCTGACCTGGTTGATGAGCTATGAACTCTGGAATTTGATGGGAGTTTTTCTACCAAAAATTCTAGGCCAGGGGTTGTTCTGATTTCACCTAATGGTTACTCCTTTCCTTTTTCTTTTAAATTGGAATTTGAGAACATGAATAACACTGCTGAGTATGAGGCTTTGTTATTGGGCCTAGAGTTGGTGAAAGAAAAAGGTGTGAAACAATTGAAGGTTAAAGGAGATGCTAAATTAATTGTTAAATAGGTAAGAAATTTGTACACGGTTAAAAATGGTAGATTGAGACATTATCAGAATAGGGTATGGGATTGTATTAAAGATTTTGATGCTTTTCCATAGAAACAATCCCCAGAGAATAGAATTCCAGGGATGATTCTTTAGCTGTTTCAGCATCCCTTCTCCTACCACATCAAGATTTCAAAGACAAACCATATAGGATTGGAGTGGTGTATAGGCCAAACGTCCCTAACAATGTTAATCACTGGCAAGCTTTTAATTCTGATCAGCAAATTATTTCATTTCTTGAAAAAGCTGAATCTTTTGCCAATATATTCTTTGAAGGAAGTAGTGAAGAAAGTAATGATGTTTTAGAAGGAGAAATAAAGTCCTTTGATAATTCAAGATCAAGAGTCATACAATTGAAAGGAAATAAGATTCCTAAACAGCTTGTCTCTCTTAAAGATCTTTTTAATCGACATGATTAATACCATAAAAAGAAGAATAAAGTTTTAATTACAACTTTAGCCAATTACGATAGGGTGAATATTGGCACTGAAGCTGATCCTAAACTTGTATACATTGGTAAATGTTGTTTCGAAGAAGAAAGGGAATGTTTAATTTCTTTACTTATTAGATACAAGGATGTTTTTGCATGGTGTTATGCTGACCTTAAGAAGTTCAGGAATGGAGAAATACAGCATCATATTCCCTTGAAGCCTAACACCATACCTTTTGCCAATTCAATTGTTGAAGTGATAACTCCCTCTACTTGAACCTCCTCTACCATCAAACTCCCTACTCTCGACTTAAATCTACTTCAACAAGTTAGAACTTCTTTGTCTCTAAGGAAGGCCATGGATGAATGGGTTTAGAAGATCATATTTGATGGTCTCATATTCATCGAGGAGGTAGTGAAATTGTTTGATTCCATACATGCTAAAAGAGAAGTTTTGATAGTAGAATTTGAGAAAGCTCGAAGTGACCACTAAAGTTTAAATATAGCCTCTAAGGAAGTGCAAGAAATCGCCAACATGGACCCTAGTATTCTAATGGCTGAAGAAGTCATAGTTGATCCTAAAGAATTAGATACCATTGTGTGGGTTGATGCATTGGAATTGAAAATTTGTATTATTGTTGCACCTGAAGAAGAAATGGAAAAGGCGGTGGTAGTTTATTACAAAGAAATGATGAGAATTAAAAGAGATTTTATTAGTTTGGAGGTAGAGGCCAATGGATCTAATGATGAAAAACTGTTGGATTTCAAGGTGATCAAATAGAATTTCAAGAGGGTAGTGACAGAAGAGATAGTAAAATACAGTGCAATTGTGGGGGAGTCATTGGGAAGACTTTCTAAACTAGAAGCACACATTAACAATTGTAGGGGTTCCATCGATGAAGCATATTGTAAAGTGACTAAATCCAACCAGGCTATCATGAGAAGGAAGCATCATATCAGCATGACCGGATCCCCACCTGGCATGGCATTAACACCTGTTATCAACAAGTTCAAAGCATACAAAGCAAGATTGCGAGCACAGGTACCCCAAGTGGCACAAAGTGTCACTAGAGAAGGTGAAGAGTCAAGGGAAGATAAAGACATGGATGAAGTGGATGATGGCAACGTGGACTTACAAATCTTGAATTGATTTTAATTTCATGCCTTTAAGTTATCTCTTGCTTGCTCTAAAACTATTGGCTTTGGAGGGCCATTTATTATTATTATTGCTTAAGACATCTTTAAATCAGATGTTTCAAGAAGCCATTATGGTTTTTCAAGACAGTTATGGTTTGGCCTAGCTATATATTCTAAATGGTTGGTCAAATTAGGGATCTTTTACAAAACTTTGTTTCCAGAAAGGGTGATAGTTAAACTTTTGTTTTTTAGCTTCTATGATATATGTAATGCAGTTAATACAATGGAGATTTGGATGGTCATAGACTTTGTGTTATGATTATTTGAATTCATATTCTTCCTAATTTGGATGTGTTTCTACTAATGTTAATGGTATTCATGTGTTCTAGTGGTTGGATGTTAGAAAATCTTGCTCACTACTTTGAGAAAATTATCTGTTGATATCTTATTTGAGGTGGTGAATTCATGTGTATCTATAATATCTTCAATATATGTTATGCTCTCAAAAGTTTGTGAACTTCTAGAGTTAGAGTTGTAGATTGGCCTTTATTTCTTTTCGGTTAAAAGCTCTGCCTTTATCTTACTTTCTGGTCAAAAGCAACCTCAAGTTTACATTCTTCAAAATATCTGTCCAAGGTAGATGTGCCTTATTAAATAAGTAGAGAGCCTGTGTAGAATACCAATATATTTGGCTTAACTATTGATTACATTTTTCACTTGTCCAGGTGTGAGTATGTAGAGTTAGGTGACAAATCTGTTAACTAACAGAAGTAATGATAACTTATCACTGAAGAGGAAATGGAGTTAGAAGAATGCATGGGAATGCATGAATTGTTAGCTAAATATGAAATAGAGATAATTATGCATGTGTGGGTGCTTGAAATAGTTAAATCCATATTAGGCTCGAAAGTCCATGCAAATAGGAAGAAAAAAGGGCAAAAATGGATCTTTTTTGAGTTAGAAATTTGAGTTTTTCCGCAGCTGAAAATGTGACAGGGTCACCCATGGGTCACCCCTTTCACCAGTAGGGTCACCCAAGGGGTGACCCTATTGTACAATAGGGTCTCCCAAGGGAGATCTTGTTTCACAAGGGGAGATACTATTACTTAGGGCTCTAGGTGAAAATTGGTAGTCAAAGAATGATTTTGGAGGGATAAGGAAGCCATCTAGCTCCAGAAACAAGTCAAAATGATGCAAATGATGTGGTTGCCCCTTTTATCAATCCAAATCACCTAGGGAGTGACCCTAGAACAATATTTATAAATTGTTCATAGAACTTCCAGGAGCTCATTCAGGCACATATGGACTCCTTTTTAGGTGTTTTTTTTTAAAGTGCATGATTTTTTGAGAGCTACGCAATGGTACCATTAGTTTTTCTTAAAATTTTCATGAAATAATACTATTAGACCATTTTTGTTAGGGTATCTTGTTAGTCTCTGAAGCCCTAAAAAGTTTTGTGGCCAAATGGAAGGTGAGTTGGATGGGTGATGAAGAAAGAATGGATGGGAAATGTCAATTCCAAAAAATAGATGAATACAAGGCTTAGGGACTAAGTCACAAGAACAAGAAACAAGAATCGACAAGTGTCTAAAAGGTGTCGACAACAAAGAGAGAGAGAAAATTACAAAGGGGAAACAGCACAAGATGAAAGAAAAGAAACATCACCAATAGAATTGTTGCTTAGAGGATGTTATTTAACGCTTCCATGTATGTGAAAAGGATCATATATCATCATAGGGGTCCTCATAGAGGCTGTGCGTCATGATTTTTGTGCTTACAGAGACTTCATTCTCAATATCATACATAAATCCTTCCAATAAAAAAAGAATCTTCATGTTAGCACATTATTCTGCTCACAACTTTCACCTCTGCATGAACTTCAAAAGATAGGGTACAAATTTGTACAGATGATACTTATCTAGTTAGTATACATAGTACATGACATTCATCATCTTACCCTTTACTTCACAACTTCTCTAATCACCTCAGCATAAACTCATGTCACTTTGCTTCTCTATCTCATAGCATTCTGCAATCTTATCCATCAGTGAACATCACAATGTTGACATCAATGGCAACACATATGCAATAAATCAATCATATGGTGATGTAGGCAAGTACAAAAGAGATCATCATATAATCAAATGGAAAAAGTTGTAAGATGAGGAGCATAATCTAACACAATGGGTAGGATTGAGATATCAAGCATGAGCTATATGTCTAAAGCAAGTGGAGTAGGAGGAGAAGTGTAGCTAGGCAGATAACTATCATGGTTTATAGAAGCTTGTCTTTGTAGAAAAAAAGAACAATGGTGTTTGAGAGATTGATTATCAGTAGTGTATTTTTTTCTTTTTGGGCTTCATTGGACTACTCAAAACATTTGCCCCAATCATAACAAAGCCATTCACAACCACCTAAGAAAGATAGGATTAGCATTCCACCTTACCTTTTGTTGTGATTTGTTCTCTTCATCTTTTCATTATTTTTAATAGTATGTCTATGGTTGGATATTATTGTTTCATCCTCTTAATTCACCTTTTCCTTACCTAAGGTAAGGATTCAAATATAGGGGGCAAATCAAGCCATTGAAGAAAAGATCCTTTGTAATCGACAATACTTCGTCTTAATTCCCCTACTCCAACACTACAAATCCCAAGCTAAGTCATTTTTCAAAAACTCCTAAATCAATATAGCTTTGGGGTTTTATATATACTCATTAAAAATCATAAATTTTCACTTTCTATAGGATGTCATAATTAGTTCTAATAATATTCCAAATTTATAAGTCCTTCAATTTATTGAAGAGATTTACACAAAGTCAAATTTGAGATATGTATGTTGATCTTTTTATGAAAATAATTAAATTACATAGACATAGACATCCAATATACTTTATTTATTTTAAAGAGTATATATATATATATATATATATATATATATATATATATATATATATATATATATATATATATATATATATATATATATATATATATATATATATATATATATATATATATATCCTACGTCTAGTGCAAGTGGAAATTATGGCATTAATTTTGGCTAATAGTGTTGTTATTTAGGTGCAAATGGGTATACTTGCAATGATTGGGAAAACACTATTCCCCAAGCTAAACACTTGACAAGTAGTAAAGATTGGAATGGGAATATGCTTCTATATTACATTTTAGTCAAGTGAAGTTTCCAAGATTTGTCTTTTTTTGATTGCATAGTATTTGATTATCGATTCATTTCCTTAGTGATACATTTTCATTAATTTTGAGTAATATTTAATGAAGTACGAATGGGTAGAATTGAGAACGATTAGATTAAATCTAATCTCTCAAATCTTACATGTTAATTCCACAAGCTCTGATGGTGTATGCCATGCAGGAAGAACAACCTCTTAGCTACTTTTATTTGATGCATTGCTTCGATGAATATCCCTTCTAACACTTCATCAATAAGAAGAAGAAAAATAAAGTAAGCTAAAAAATTCTTTATTCCTAAAACCAAGTTAAAATAAAGTGAGAATAAAAAATACATAATACATATGCCCTTAGATACAAAATACTGTTAAAGGGTGGCATTATATAATATTTTTTTACTATCCCATGGTAGTTGATTGATTTTCACTAGTAGTGGTTATTAGTCCAATTAGTAGTGGCTAGCAAATGGATTTTGTAATATATAATTGGCTCTTGACTTTTGTGTGATAGAGCCAGAGCAGAAAGTTCAAGAAGTCATTCAAGTGTCAACTTCATAGCAATCTTGGCGAGGTCATGGCTAAAAGCATAGTGCTTATGATAAGATTCTAGGTTGGAGATAGATGTGAAGGTATGATGTCATCTACATGATTGTACAAGCTCTAATGGTGACCACCATGTTAGAACAATAACCACATAGATAAGATTTTTGTAGAAAAACACATATATTTCCAAATGGAATGTTTTTTTGTTGTCTTACAATACAAGAATGTCTAGGTGGGGCTTTTTATATTAATTATCTTTTTGGGTTGTAGAGTCAATAGAATATAAATTTCATCTTTAAAATTTATGTTTTGTTTTTAAAGTATACATTTCATTGTTATAGAATTTAAAATTTGTCTTGAGTCAAAGAGAATTTATTTTATAAGTTCATAATATGAATGCATCACAATGAAGTCAAATTAAAATGTATGGGTGTTAGGTAGTCAGTTTGATTTGGATTCCATAAATTGGGATTTTTTTTTTCAAAGTCTAACAACTCATTTCTTTGTATTTTTGGATTAGGACTATTTTTAACAAAAAAAATTACTATATTGGTTCATGTTTGGCTAGTGTGCTTAATCTAGATTTCACAACATGGGGTTAATTTTTTCGGTGTGTAAAAACTTGGTTCTTCTTGTTTTGGGATTTTGGCTATTTTAAGATGAATATATTATTGTATTGATTCATTTTGAGAAACCATTACAAGTAAATAAAATTAATTATTTGGTTATAATACTGCAACATGCTTAATCTAAACTTCTTATACTGATTTTAGTTTTATTTTTCTTGTAAGAGGTTTTGGAATCTTAAAATTATATGGATGTTGGATTGTAGAGGTGATAAATTTCACATTTTAGGTTCAATTCTCTCTTGAGTGTAGGTAAAAGGTTGTTATAGGATTTATACCTTGTCTTGGTTCAATGAGAATTTATTGTTTTTCTTGGAGTGTGGGTGGAGAGGAAGTAAATTGTTTTGGGGTTTGGATTGGAGAAATTTTTATGTTTCTTCATTTCAGGAATGTATGACAATGAAATAAAACAATATTACACTTCATCCCCTCCATCCATTTCTCATGCCATGCCTACATGCTCTCTATTTCTTTTTGAGAAATTACCACAATTCTTTCTTCCCTAATTAGAATGGAGTAAATTGACCTCTCTTTCTTGTTAGTGTAGGTTTTTTTATTTTCCTTAGGGATATTTCTTTTTCCTACACATTATTGAGCTTGCTTAGGTTTATTATAAGTGGTTAGGTTTATTATAAGTGGTTAATATGAGGACACGCGGCGAAATACATCAGCTACATGTGTAACTCTCTCCCACACATGGGTAGTTGAGTTACACATCCTTTTTTGGCTTTTTGTGCCACCTCTCATAACCACTATTTTGTCCTTACCTAAAAAGGTTATGGGGTAGTTAGAGTTCTCACACTCTTTTGTCTTTATGTGCCACCCCTTAATAACTCCTTTTTTGTCTTTATGTAAGGAGATTATGCCACATGTTTTGGCATTTACCAAGTAGGTAAAATCTCCCACCTTTTATGGGATATGGGAGTTATTACACCACTATTTTGTCCTTACCTAAAAAGGTTATGGGGTAGTTAGAGTTCTCACACTCTTTTGTCTTTATGTGCCACCCCTTAATAACTCCTTTTTTGTCTTTATGTAAGGATGTTATGCCACATGTTTTGGCATTTACCAAGTAGGTAAAATCTCCCACCTTTTATGGGATATGCGATTTATTACACCTCTTGGATGTATATGCCCTATTTTTGCTATATATACAATACTCTCCTCTCACAATATCAAGTTCACAAGCTTGAATATCAGTTCAGTGATAGCTCAGTGAGAGTATTGAGAGTCTTCTCAAAATTTTCTTTCTTTGTCTCTATTTTTCTCTCATTTCAGATATCTCTTCATTCTACTATTTTGATCTTCGATCATCTATTGAGTGGAGGCGCATATGATCTACGACCGACACAAGATCCTGGCTCAGTTCTCGCTTCTTGCAGAATCTAACATGGTATCAGAGCACAGGTCATCGGTTCGAGTCCCTCGAGCCCTCGACCCTTTGTCCGCGTAAGCTCAGCTTATCGATGTGGTATGTAGTGGGTATGAATCCCACATGGTATGTGGTTGTATCCGGCTCTAACCTGGTATCAGAGCTCTTCTCCTGATTTATTTGAGAATCTAACATGGTATCAGAGCCGTGTTGTCTAGTATAGCTCATTATTTTTCTGATTTATTTGAGAGATTTGAGATTATTAGATCGCTAATATTTTTCTTAAAAACCAAGTATGCTCTTCTCCTGCATCCTTGAATGAAATAAAGAATTAGAACAGTTTAAAGGAAAATAGGCATCTGGGTAATCTGGTTTGCATATATGTGTTCTTGTGAGATCTGGGTGATTGCAGCTTTGCGGTAATATTGGAGGCATCTTTCAGTACTTACAGAGTGTCCAGAAGGCTTGAGAAAGTCAAAAGTGACTTTTACTCCACCAAAATCAGAGATTGGAGCACACGGTAACAAATCGGGGTTATTTTAAAAAAAAAAATTTACCGGAGCCATTTTTATTTGTGCTTCAAATTTCCAGCTTCTACTCATTTTCAGAAAAAAAATATTTCTGGGTTTGCTCCTAGGGTCGAAAACCTTTTTGGGTATCTATTAGTTTTTGGAATTTTTTTTTTAATTTTGTGAAAATCAAGTCAAAATCAGGCGTGAGCCGTTTTTGATGAGCATATTCAGCAACCTTTCTTAAAATTCGCATAACTTTTGCCTCGGGTGTTAGATTTTTGCAAACGAATACTTGACAGAAAGCTAGAAATGAGAACTTTCCATCCACATAGGTCTCATTAAAAATTCTATCATTTTCCATCAGATATTGCAGGTTGAATCTGCTGCACTTTTTATCTTCAATAGGTCTTTTCTTTTGCCTCAAATCTCCATTTTTAAAAAATGAATAGGTAATGGAAAGGTATTGAAGAGTATTACACAGCTATAAGGCTATTTTTTTCAGATTTTGTATCAATTTTATTTGTATCAAAATTTTAAATTCTGGCCATTGGAGGCCTAGAAAGCATTGAAATCTGATAAAAGGCCTTGTAATTGCACTAATTATAAAGTGCCAACCTTGTAATATTTGGGGGGGTGATTTTTGAGACTTGTGGAAAGGGGGGTGTCTTATGTGCTCTATTTGAGTTACATGTTTTTTTGGGGTGGTTGTAATCATTTTGGCGGTTCATCATGGATTTCGGTTATTTCCATCCTTCTGCTGTTAAGTTAACCTCAGAGAACTATTTGTCTTGGAAACAAGGGATAAAGAATCAATGCCTTGAGGAGGATCTATTGCCCTATCTCCTTGGACTCGTTCCTGAGCCAAGTGACTATGAACAGAAGAATACATGGTTTAACAATAATGACATGGTTTATGGACTAATATGTATTACTATTTTTGAGGATATTCTACATCGCATAGAGCACACTGAGTGCCCTTTCACTGCTTGGACCATCATTAAATAGTTGTATGGAGACTTTGGATCTTCATTTGATAGTGATGTTTCCTTGGATGACCAGGCTCTTATGGATGATACTGAGACTTCTTTTGCCCCATCTTGTGTGACATACATTGATACCCCATCTTCAAATATAGCACCTATTGCTTCATTAGATTCCAGAGATGCTTCTTTGAGAGCTTCTAGTGATTCTTTGCAATAGGATCATTACAGTCTTCCTGATTGGGATTCCTATTTATCAGACATTGGATGTTTGTTAGTGGAGTCTCACATTACAGATTTGGGAGACACTATTGATTTCATTCATCTTCTCTTTGATGGAGTTGATTCTTCTTCAGATGTTTTGAGGGCACATTCAGACCCTCTTGTTCCTTCTTTGCCTACATTTGCTTCTACAGTGACAGTTTCTGCAGATACTCATGAGTCCACACATCTGACTTAGTCATCATTCATGTTGACATCCTCTACAGAAGTACCAGATTCTCATTGGTCCAGTTGTCTTACCGATGGTGAGCACCATACATCCATGGTTACTGTACCTAAATCTTCTATGGTACCTGATCCATATCAGTATTTGTCACAGTTTGGCATTGGCTTAGAGATCACTGGGAAACATTTGGAGAAGGCTTCCTTGTCTTCAGAGAAGATATCATCTTCTGAGATTGTTCTTCATCCTCCTATTCAGTCACAGTTTGGTAGTGGATTGGAGACATTTGAGTAGTTTTTAGGAGCATCATTGTTGTCTTTGGATCATGTGCAAAGTTCAAAGACATTTATCTTTCTTCCTTCATATTCCTTTCAGGAATGGGAAGAAATCCTGCATACATTATTGGTCTTGTTTCTTCCTAAGTGGAGGAACATTGTTCGACGATCATGGATCATCTTCAACATTCATTTTTGGGCATCTACCATCAGTGCAGGACACTCTACATTGGGGGGCTACTTGGCCTCTCTTCTTTTCATCTCTCTTTTGGGGAGGAGTTTTGTCCCACTGGGTTTTCTCCTTTTCTCCATTTGTGAGAGATTTCCTTTGCATTTGTTCATGGGTACCTTGTTGCAAGTATGAGGTAAACCAGTGTTGTCATTGATGTCAACATACTCATATTGCATTGACAAGAAGGATTGGATGAGCTGTGTGCTGAGGATATTGAGAAAATTAGCCTCAGTCAGGAACAGTGAAGAACAGTGATGAGAAGAAGGCAAATGTACTGTATAGGTTGAGAACCAGAGGATACGGATTAAAGGGTTTGTAGATATGAGTCTTGAGATACTTCAGTTAAGATTTCAGAGGTCCACATGAAGATCTAAAGAAGTTGTGGCTGTCTGTGTGGAACCAGTTTCAGCAAGTGTTCAGAGGCGATAGAGGATCACAGAAAGGTCCGGTGAGGTCTGGAATTGTATTATCCTAATCTGCGGATTGGAAGGAGTGTTTGGGATGTCCTTGTGATGTGTCATCTCGAGTTGTGTATGATTTTGAGGTCTGGAAGTACCTTTTGCATTGTGACAGTGGCGACAGACTGTGTTCTTGAAGTACCGGATGATGAAGAGAAGAATTCCGGTAAGCTAATGAAGTGCGGATGTTTTTGATGATTCAGGGAAGGTTATGATGATCATTGGATCATATCTAGTTCGTGTTGGTGGTCCGCATTGAAGTTAGAGTTGGATTTGATGTTATGGCTACCAGTTGTTGGTGTTCTCCCTGTAACAGGCTGACCGGATGTTCTACATGCCTTGCGAATGTTATTGTGATGTTTGCCGACTTAGATGATTGTTCCTAAGTCGATGTCTTGTATAAATAAGTGTTTGAGAATTCATTTTGATGTGTGGATTCTGTGGATGAGTGTGGCATAGCAAAGAGAAGTGGGAAAGGTAGAGCAAGGGTTTTGGGCTTAAATGGAACTGATCTGGACATGGTAGAGATGTCATTCTCTAGTTCAAGATTGTGATTCTTATCACTTTGTAGACAGTGTGTCTCCTTATAGGCAGTGTGCCTCTTTGTGAGTAGTGTGCTTAGGCAGTGAGCCCTAATTGGCATGTGCCATTCATTTTTCTTATTCTTCTAATAGAGAATAATCCTTGGGTTAATCACCCTGTGGTTTTTCCCTTAACTGGGTTTTCCACATCAAAATCTTGGTGTTCAATGTGTTGGTATTTATCTGCTCTTATGTTTATGCATTATGCTTTCATGGATGGTTAATTGATATGCTGTTAACTAACAAAGAAGAATCAAGTGTTTGAAGTAAGAGCAAGTTTTTATACAACTGATTCACCCCCCCTCTTAGTTGTATGCCCTAGATCCAACAATTGGTATCAGAGCCAAGTTCCTCTGAAAAGAGCTTAACCACTTGAGGAGATCCAGGATGTCGTCATACAAGAAGGATAGTCTGAAGTTCAATGGAACCAACTTCACTCTGTGGAAAGGTCGCATGAAATGTCACTTGGAGTGTATGGGAAAAGCTTACTTGGCCATGGTCTCAAAACCATATGTACCTCCACAGGGTGGTCCGACAACTCTGAATGAAATCACAGATGCTGAAAACAATCTGTGGACCAAGGAAGCTGTTCTAAGCACATTGAATGACTCAGATCTCTCAAATGTTATCGACCTACCAACTGCATATGAGATCTTGACTAAACTGGAACTTCTGTATGAAGGAGATGAGTTTGTCAAAAGTGCAAGGTTGTAAAGTCTGAAAGGGAAATTTGAAAGATTGAAGATGAGAGAAGATGAAAACATCACTACCTTTATGCCAAGAGTGAATGAGCTGGTATGTGGAATTAGAAATGCTGGTGGAACTCTGGATGAAAATGAGATTGTTTGTAAAATTCTCAGATCCCTTCCTGCTGCTTACAAAATCAAGGTTGCTACCATTGATGAATTCAGAGCCCACACAACTGTCACAAGAGAATAATTGGCTGGCAAACTAGCTGCATTTGAAATGACTGAGTTTGGAGATGATCCACCCAAGACTGAATCTGCTTTCAAAGCCAGTGCCTATGTGAAAGGCAAACAAAGATTTGATCTGGGAGAAAACTCTTCAAGGAAGATGTCATGGTATGATCAAGCAAGAAGAGACATGGAAGAAGAGGAAGCAGAAACAGCTCAACTTGAAGCCCTCATTGCAAAAAGACTGCCAAGAGGATCCGGTAAGTATGAAGGAAAACTACCCTTTAAGTGTTTCAACTGCAATAAGATTGGTCATTTTTCTTCAAGATGTCTGGAAAGATCTGCAAGGTCTAATACTAACAGATAAAGGTTTTAAAAGAACTGCTATTATGTTCATGAAGAAGATGACAATGAAGGAGTAACAGATGATGAATCAGAACTAAGAAGCAAATCCATAAATGAATGGGTGTTTATTGCCATCAAGGAAGAAGATTCAATACCCTCTAAATCTGTCAATCACAAGGTTGTGGAAAGAGCTTTGGCTGCTCAAGTGGAAGAAAAGGATGATTGGGTTACTGACAGTGGATGCTCTCATCATATGACTGGTGACAAGAATAAGTTCTTAGATTTGGAAAGGTATGAAGGAGGAATGGTAAAGTTTGGTGACAATTTTGCTAGCAGAATCAGAGGTAGGGGAACTATTTCCTTTGATGGAAAGAGCAAAATAGGTAATGTACTATATGTTGAAGGATTGAAGCACAATCTTCTCAGTGTTGGTTAGTTAGTGGACAACGGCTATGATCTCCGGTTCAAGAATGGAAAATACAGAATCTTTACAAGGTCCGGTACTGAAATTGCATTCGGTGCTCAAACAAAAGGTAATATCTTTCATCTGGTTGGTTCAAATAAAAGTTGTCTATTTGTTCAAGTTGATCAGAGTTGGTTATGGCATAGAAGAATGTGTCATGTAAATTTTGATAACATCATCAAGATAAGCAATATTCAGGCTGTAAGAGATCTTCCAAAATTGGTGAAACCTACAAATAGTTTGTGCAAAGAATGTTAGCTAGGTAAACAGAGCAGAGTCTCTTTCAAAAGCAAAGATCAGTTCTCTACCGGATTGTTGGAATTAGTACATACTGATCTTTGTGGTCCGACAAGAATCAAGAGTCTGCAAGGTGATAGATATTTCATGTTGCTAATTGATGACCATTCCCAGATGATGTGGGTTACCTTCCTAAAAGAGAAATCAGAAGCCCTTGAGAAGTTCAAAATCTTCAAAGCTATGGTAGAAAATCAAACCAGATTGAAACTGAAGTGTCTAAGGTCTGATAGAGGTGGTGAATTTACATCTGGTGAGTTCATTGACTTTTGTGAGAAGCAGGGTATAAAGAGACAGTTGTCTGCTCCTAGGACTCCACAACAGAATGGAGTAGTTGAGAGAAAGAACCGGACCATCCAGGAAGCTACCAGGACAATGATGTTGGAAGCAAATGTTCCTCAGATGTTTTGGAAAGAAGCTATCAGCACTGCAGTCTACACTCTCAATCGAATTCAAATTAGAAACAATACCGGTAAGACCCCCTATGAACTTTGGTTTGGCATCACTCCAACTGTGAGATATTTCAGAGTATTTGGTAGCAAATGTTATATTAAAAGAGATGAAGATCTAGGAAAGTTTGATGCTAAAAGTGATGAAGGAATTTTCTTGGGTTACTCCACTCAAAGCAAAGCATACCGGTGTTACAATAAGAGACTGAGGAAGATGATAGAAAGTACTAATGTGAAAGTTGATGAAGGAATTGAGAAGCCCTCAAGGTTCTATGAATGTGATGAAGATGATCAGAATGATCCTCTAGTGCAAGGAGCTCCTTCCTCCTCTGAAATTTAGATCCAGATAGATCCAGTAAATCAGGAAGAAGAAGTTTGTCTGAATGAGCCTGATCAAGAATTAGTAGTGCAAGAAACTCCAAAAGTTCCAAGGTATGTAACTCTAAATCACTCTGAAGATCAGATCATAGGTGACAAAAGTAAAGGGGTACAAACAAGAAGAAGAATTGCTCAAGATTCAAATGAATACTGTCTGATTTCAAAGATTGAACCTAAGACAGTAAATGAAGCTTGCAATTATGAAAACTGGACCAAAGCAATGGAGGAAGAATTGATGCAAATTGAGAAAAATCGTACTTGGGATCTTGTTCCCAGACCTAGAGATAGGAATGTGATTGGAACAAAATGGGTCTTCTAGAATAAACTGAATGAAGCTGGTGAAGTAATCAAAAACAAAGCTAGATTGGTCTGCAAAGGCTACTCTCAAATAGAAGGAATTGATTTTGAAGAGACCTTTGCTCCTGTGGCAAGAATTGAAGTAGTCAGATTATTTCTTGCATTTGCTACCTTCAAAGACTTCAAGGTATATCAGATGGATGTCAAGTCTACCTTCCTAAATGGTGATCTGGAAGAAGAAGTTTACATTGAACAACTGGATGGATTTCAATTGTCTGATGATGATGATATGGTCTGCAAGTTGAAGAAAGCATTGTATGGATTGAAGCAAGCCCCAAGAGCATGGTATGAAAGGTTGGATAAGCATCTTGTGCAGATTGGATTCAACAAAGGTACTGCTGACAGTAACTTATATTTCAAAATTGATCATGAAAACATTTTGTTGTTGAAGTGTTTGTGGATGATATCATTTTTGGAGGAAGAGATAGTATGTGCAAAACTTTTGCAAATCAGATGAAAAGTGAGTTTGAAATGTCTATGCTTGGTGAAATGAATTTCTTCTTGGGTCTGCAAATTACTCAAACAAAGAAAGGGATCTTCATTTTTCAAACCAAATATGTGAAAGAATTGTTGAGGAAATTTGGTATGGAAGATTCAAAGCCAATGAACACTCCTATGGCAACCGGATGTAAGTTGAGCAAAGATGATGACTCTCCAAAGGCAGATCAGACAAAGTATAGATCAATGATTGGTGGATTGTTGTATCTCACTCAGACTAGACCAGATATAATGCAAGCTGTTGGTCTTGTGGCAAGATTCCAGGCTGATCCTAGAGAATCTCATGTTATGGCAATCAAAAGAATTTTTAGGTACTTGAAAGGAACAGTTGAGTATGGCCTATGGTACCCTAGAGATCCGGATTTCTTTCTTCATGCTTACACAGATGCAAATTGGGCAGGAGATGTGGATGACCGGAAGAGCACCAATGGTGGAGCATTCTTTTTGGGGAAGAGCTTGGTTTCCTGGCTAAGCAAGAAACAAGATGCAATATCTCTATCTACAATTGAAGCAAAATACATTGCAGTAGCAGGTAGTTACACTCAAATCTTATGGATGAAGCAGATGCTAAGAGACATTAAAGTTGAATATGAGGAGCCTATCACAATTTTCTGTGATAATTCAAGTGCAATTAATATTTCTAAGAATCTGGTATTGCATTCTAAGACTAAGCACATATCTATCAAGTTTCACTTTTTGAGAGAACAAGTGAACAAGGAAGAAGTCAGATTGGAGTATGTTCCCTCCAAGGATCAGATTGCAGATATCTTTACTAAACCTCTTCCCAAGGACTCTTTTGAATATCTCTGGGAGAAGTTAGGGGTCATGGCCCCTCCGGTGATGAACTAGGATGCACTGTTGTGCATCAGTCCGGTGGATATCACAGACATATCTTGTGATCCGGATTGATGTAGTCGAGTTGCTTCTAAGGGGGAGCAGCTAGTGTGATTCTGATGTGTTAGAATTGCAAGTATGAGCCCTTTGCCATTGATGTCAAAGGGGGAGAGAAGACATGTGAAAAACAAGTAGTTGATGATCAAAGGGGGACTAGTAAAGGAGGAGAAGACATGTTGCTGATAGGGGGAGCTGTGACATAAAGGAGAAGTTCTTGTCATGATGGTTTTTCACATCATATGTTGCCATCAATGAAAAAGGGGGAGATTATTGCAAGTATGAGGTAAACCAGTGTTGTCATTGATGTCAACATACTCATATTGCATTGACAAGAAGGATTGGATGAGCTGTGTGCTGAGGATATTAAAAATATTAGCCTCAGTCAGGAACAGTGAAGAACAGTGATGAGAAGAAGGCAAATGTACTGTATAGGTTGAGAACCAGAGGATGCAGATTAAAGGGTTTGTAGATATGAGTCTTGAGATGCTTCAGTTAAGATTTCAGAGGTCCGCATGAAGATCTGAAGAAGTTGTGGCTGTCTGTGTGGAACCGGTTCCAGCAAGTGTT
Organism: Cunninghamia lanceolata; assembly: GCA_027924645.1. Lineage (NCBI taxonomy): Eukaryota > Viridiplantae > Streptophyta > Pinopsida > Cupressales > Cupressaceae > Cunninghamia > Cunninghamia lanceolata. Next base: position 8,843,536 of record BSBN01001332.1, read on the forward strand.
CAGAGGCAATAGAGGATCACAGAAAGGTCCGGTGAGGTCCGGAATTGTATTATCCTAATTTGTGGATTGGAAGGAGTGTTTGGGATGTCCTTGTGATGTGTCATCTCGAGTTGTGTATGATTTTGAGGTCTAGAAGTACCTTTTGCATTGTGACAGTGGCGACAGACTGTGTTCTTGAAGTATCGGATGATGAAGAGAAGAATTCCAGTAAGCTGATGAAGTGCGGATGTTTTTGATGATTCATGGAAGGTTATGATGATCATTGGATCATATCTAGTTCGTGTTGGCAGTCCACATTGAAGTTAGAGTTGGATTTGATGTTATGGCTACCAGTTGTTGGTGTTCTTCCTGTAACAGGCCGACCGGATGTTCTACATGCCTTGCAAATGTTATTGTGATGTTTGCTGACTTAGATGATTGTTCCTAAGTCAATGTCTTGTATAAATAAGTGTTTGAGAATTCATTTTGATGTGTGGATTGTGTGGATGAGTGTGGCATAGCGAAGAGAAGTGCGAAAGGCAGCGCAAGGGTTTTAGGCTTAAATGGAACTGATCTGGACATGGTAGAGATGTCATTCTCCAGTTCAAGATTATGATTCTTATCACTTTGTAGACAGTGTGTCTCCTTGTAGGCAATGTGCCTCTTTGTGAGCAGTGTGCTTAGGCAATGAGCCCTAATTGGCATGTGCCATTCATTTTTCTTATTCTTCTAATAGAGAATAATCCTTGGGATAATCACCCCGTGGTTTTTCCCTTAACCAGGTTTTCCACGTCAAAATCTTGGTGTTCAATGTGTTGATGTTTATCTGCTCTTGTGTTTATGCATTTTGCTTTCATGGATGGTTAATTGATACGCTGTTAACTAACAAAGAAGAATCAAGTGTTTGAAGTAAGAGCAAGTTTTTATACAACTGATTCACCCCCCCTCTCAGTTGTATGCCCTAGATCCAACATACCTAACATGGCCTACTAGCCGGGACCCATCTTTTCACCCACCTAAGCTATGCTTAAGGGGGGGTGTTAGTGTAGGTTTTTTATTTTCCTTAGGGATATTTCTTTTTCCTACACATTATTAAGCTTTCTTAGGTTTATTATAAGTGGTTAGGTTTATTATAAGTGGTTAATATGAGGACACGTGGCGAAATACATCAGCTACATGTGTAACTCTCTCCCACACATGGGTAGTTGAGTTACACATCCTTTTTTGGCTTTTTGTACCACCTCTCATAACCACTATTTTGTCCTTACCTAAAAAGGTTATGGGGTAGTTAGAGTTCTCACACTCTTTTGTCTTTATGTGCCACCCCTTAATAACTCCTTTTTTGTCTTTATGTAAGGAGATTATGCCACATGTTTTGGCATTTACCAAGTAGGTAAAATCTCCCACCTTTTATGGGATATGGGAGTTATTACACCACTATTTTGTCCTTACCTAAAAAGGTTATGGGGTAGTTAGAGTTCTCACACTCTTTTGTCTTTATGTGCCACCCCTTAATAACTCCTTTTTTGTCTTTATGTAAGGATGTTATGCCACATGTTTTGGCATTTACCAAATAGGTAAAATCTCCCACCTTTTATGGGATATGGGAGTTATTACACCTCTTGGATGTATATGCCCTATTTTTGCTATATATATAATACTCTCCTCTCACAATATCAAGTTCACAAGCTTGAATATCAGTTCAGTGATAGCTCAGTGAGAGTATTGAGAGTCTTCTCAAAATTCTCTTTCTTTGTCTCTATTTTTCTCTCATTTCAGATATCTCTTTATTCTACTATTTTGATCTTCGATCATCTGTTGAGTGGAGGCGCATATGATCTACGACCGACATCAGATCCTGGCTCGGTTCTCACTTCTTGTAGAATCTAACATGGTATCAGAGTGCAGGTCATCGGTTCGAGTCCCTCGAGCCCTCGACCCTTTGTCTGCGTAAGCTCAGCTTATTGACGTGGTACGCAGTGGGTACGAATCCCACATGGTACGTGGTTGTAGCCAGCTCTAACCTGGTATCAGAGCTCTTCTCCTGTTTATTTGATAATCTAACATTTCTACCCAAAAGTTTTTATGGCTCTTCCTTTCTTTTGATCTAAACAAAACTAATAAGAGAAAATTTTAAAATTAATGATTTGAGACTCATTTTGTTTGAATTTGAAAGCACAAAAGTGGAGTTTTGTGTAAAAGATGAATAAGCATGTAATGTTGATTTTAGCCACACAAAATATGCTTATTGTCATTACATTTCAACATGTGAAATTTAAATCACTCGATCTCTTGTTAGGAACCCATGTTTAACCCTTCTCTTTACTTTCTTAGTATATTATTGTTGGATGCATATGCTTTGTAAGTCGTCCCGTGAGTATATTGTATTATCCCACATTCGTGGGAAGTAATAGTTGTTTAGATTAGACTTAGTATATAAGTGCATGTTAAGGCCAATGAAGGCATCCATGAATTTATTGTATTGAGCTTGCTCAAAGGAGGTTGCCCCCTCGAAGTGGCCTGTGATCAATAAATTCCTTCTTTGTTTTTACTATTTCTATTATTTCATGCATTTTTCATTATATTGTTGTAGGAGGTTCCTCTCATATGGTATCAAAGTGCTTTCTTGGGCTTGCTGGGTGGAATTTTTGCCAAATTTTTGTTTGCAGTGGCCTCAAGGCACTATGATTATTGCAGTAGTTCTTTTTTTTGCATCTGTATTATTCATTTCAATTGTAGGTTTGGATCATGGAATTGTTGCAAGTATGAGGATAACTAGTGTTGCCATTGATGTCAACATACTCATATTGCATTAATGAGAAGGATTGGATGAGTTGTGTGCTGAAGATATTGAGGAAATTAGTCTTAATTAGGAACAGTAAAGAACAGTGATGACATTAAGGTAAAAGTCTAAGATAAGGTGAAGATCAGAGGTTGTGGTTTAAAGGGTTTGTAGATATGAGTCTTAAGATGATCCAATCAAGATTTCAGAGGTCCACATGAAGATCTCAAGAAGTTTTGGTCACTTAAGTAGAACCGGTTCTGATAGATGTTCAGTGGTGACAGAGTGTCACAGATTGGTCCGGTGAGCTCCAAAATTGCATTATCTCATTCTACGGATTGGAGAGAGTGTTGAAGAAGTCTGTGTGAAGTAACAAATAGATTTGTTCATGGTTTAGAGGTCTAGAAGCACCTTTTTCATTATGACAGTGATGACAGACTGTGTTCTTGAAGTTTCAGATGAAGAAGAGAAGAATTCTAATAAGCCGATAAAGTGCGGATGTTCTTGATGACTCAGGAAAGGTTTTGGTAATATTTGGATCATGTACAATTCTTATTGGTGGTCCACATTAAAGGTTGAGTTTGCATTTGAAGAATAACCATGGATATTGGTGTTCTTCCTAAGACAAGTGACTGGTTGTATTACACGTCATGCAAATGATCTTATAGGTGTTCGCCGACTTAGATGATTGTTCCTAAGTCAATGCCTTGTATAAATAAGGGATTGTGAATTCATTTTGAAGCGTGTCTTGGTGTGGATGAGTGTGGCATAGCGAAGAAGAAGAGTGAAAGGTAGAGCAGGAGTTTTCAGGCTTAAATGGAACTGATCCAGGCATGGTAAAGATGTCAATCTCCAGTTCAAGTTTGTAATACTTGTTACTTTGTAGACAGTGTGTCTCTTGTAGGCAGTGTACCTCTTGTGAGTAGTGTGCTCGGGCAGTGAGCCCTAATTGGCATGTGCCATCTATTTTTCTTATTCTTCTAACAGAGAATAATCCTTGGGTTAATCACCCCATGGTTTTTCCCTTGATCAGGTTTTCCAGGTCAAAATCTTGGTGTCTCATGTGTTGATATGTATCTGCTCTGGTGTTTATGTTTTATGCTCTTATAAGTGATTAATTGATATGCTATTAAATAACAAAGAGGATTTAAGTGTTTGAATTAGAAGCAAATTTTGCACAACTGATTCACCCCCCCTCTCAGTTGTGTGTCATGAATCCAACAATTGGTATCAGAGCCAGGTTCCTCTTAACAGAGTCTAATAGCTTGAGGAAGATCTAGGAATTCAAATGGATGTATATGGTTTAAGGGAGCAACTCAAGACTGCCCTTGATGATCTTGAGCAGTCAAACTTTGAAGTCAATGAATTAAAGGAAAGACTCAAACAGGCTGATGATTTCATGATAGAACTAAAAGACAAATTAAGTCTCTCTATGAAAAAGAGAAAGGAGCTACTTTAGCAATTGGCAAGTCAAGGTGAAGCCAGTGATACAAATGAAGATCTGAAGAAGAAAACCAAGTTATGTGAAAAGTTATCAAAAGAAATCATTATGGTAAGACATGAAATGGAATCAGGAGTTATGAAGTTTACCCAAGAGGTTGAAGAGAAAAGAAAAACTGAAGATGATCTAAGACAATCTCTCAAGGAGAAATCAGAAGATTACCACAAGATGGATAGAATTATTAGACATCTTAAATCTGATCTTGAAGATGCTAAAGATAATGAAGAAAAACTTGAGGATCAAATTGTCTCTCTTAAAAGGGATCTTCAAACAGCAAATGAATATAAAGAGAAATTCAAGATAAGTTCTGCTCAACTTGAAGTTCTTCTTGAAAGTCAAAAGAGGGTAGATGACAAGTGTGGTTTGGGATATGAGAAAGGAGAAAGCTCCGGATCCGGTCAGAAGAATCTTAGATTAGAAAATCCAAGGAACAGGCCTGGAAGACCTCCGGTAAGACAGCCTAATGCTCAAAGATATCCATCCTTCAATGGATACTGCCACAACTGCAATAACTTTGGTCATAAAGCTAATCAGTGTAGAAAGAGAATGAATCAGACTAATACATTCTTCTCCGGACAATGCTTCAACTGCAAAAGGTATGGTCACAAATCTCATGAATGTAGAAATATGCAAATGAACAATTCATTCAATGGTAGATGCTTTGCATGCAATAGAATGGGTCATATGGCTAATCAATGCAGATCAAGAGGATATCAATCAAATATGCAAAAAAATATTGTTTGCCAAATTTGCAATAGATCCGGTCATATTACAAAATTCTGTAGAAGCAAGAATCAGGACAAAAGAGGTCCGGTATATTATAATCAGAATCAAGATAAGGGAAAACAAAAAGTGAATGCAGATGAAGTTCAAAGTGAGATGAACAAGATTTAGGTGAAGAAAAGTACAGAGAATGTAGGGGATGGATCCGCACCAGACTCTGGTGCTGATATTCCTTTTGAAAATTAAAAAGTGAGCTTTGGCTTAGGGGGAGGCACAAAGAAAACCTTGTTCCCCCAGCCAGTCAATTGGTGCCGAAATTGGCACAAGGAGAGTTGCAGATTAAAGGGCTCATAAGAGAAACATCTAAGCAGACTATGGTTAAGATTTGGATGATCCGCAAGATGTCAGATTCAAACTGATCCGGTAAATTAGGAAAAAGAAACAGGTCTGAATGAGCATGATCAAGAAGCAGAAGTGCAAGAAACTCCCAAAGTTCCAAGGTATGTAAGACTGAACCACTCTAAAGATCAGATCATAGGTGACAAAAGAAAAGGTGTGCAAACTAGAAGGAATGTTGCTCAAAATTTAGATGAATGTTGTCTGATTTCAAAGATTGAATCTAAGACAATAAATGAAGCCTGCAATGATGAAAATTGGACCAAAGCAATGGAAGAAGAGTTAATGCAAATTGAGAAAAATCACACTTGGGATCTTGTTTCTAGACCTAGAAACAAGAATGTGATTGGAACCAAATGGGTCTTCTGGAACAAACTAAATGAAGTTGGTGAAGTAATCAGAAATAAGCCTAGATTAGTTTGCAAAGGTTACTCTCAAATAGAAGGGAGTGATTTTGAAGAAACCTTTGCTCCAGTGGTAAGAATTGAAGTAGTCAAACTATTTCTTGCATTTGCTGCCTTCAAGGATTTCAAAGTGTATCAAATGGATGTCAAATCTGCTTTCCTGAATGGTGAGTTAGAAGAAGAAGTGTACATTGAACAACCGGATGGATTTCAGTTATCTGAGCATGGTGATATGGTCTGCAAATTAAAGAAGGCACTATATGCTCTAAAGAAATCTCCAAGAGCATGGTATGAAAGGCTAGACAAACATCTTTTGAAGATTGGTTTCAACAAAGATACTGTTGATAGTAACCTATATTTCAAAATTGATCATGAAAACATCTTGATTGTTGAAGTATTTGTTGATGATATCATCTTTAGAGGAAGAGACAGTATGTGTAAAACCTTTGCAAATCAAATGAAAATTGAGTTTGAAATATCAATGCTGGGTGAAATGAATTTCTTCTTGGGTCTGCAAATTTCTTAATCAAAGAAAGGAATCTTTATTTCTCAAACCAAATATGTGAAAGAATTGTTGAGGAAATTTGGGATGGAAGATCCAAAGCTAATGAATACTCCCATGGCAACCAGATGTAAGTTTAGCAAAGATGATGACTCTCCTAAGACAAATCAGACCAAGTATAGATCAATGATTGGAGGATTATTGTATCTTACTCAGACTAGACCAGATATAATGTAGGTTGTTGGTCTTGTGGCGAGATTCCAGGCTGATCCCAGAGAATGTCATGTCATGGCAATCAAAAGAATTTTTAGGTACTTAAAATGAACAGTTGAGTATGGTCTATGGTATCCTAGAGATCATAATTTTTCTCTTCATGCATATACAGATGCAGATTGGGCAGGAGATGTGGATGATAGGAAGAGTAAAAGTGGAGGAGCATTCTTTTTGGGAAAAAGGTTGGTTTCTTAGCTAAGCAAGAAACAAGAGGCAATACCCCTATCTACAACTAAAGCAAAATACATTGCAGCAGCAGAAAGTTACACTCAACTTCTGTGGATGAAGCAAATGCTAAGAGATGTTCAAGTAGAATATGAGGAGCCTATCACAATTTTCTGTGATAATTCAAGTGCAATAAATATTTCTAAGAATCCGGTGTTGCATTCTAAGACCAAACATATATTTATCAAATTTCACTTTCTGAGAGAGCAAGTGAACAAGGGTGAAGTCAGATTGGAGTATGTACCCTCCAAAGATCAGCTTGCAGATATTTTCACTAAACCTCTTCCCAAGGACTCTTATGAGTATCTCAGGGAGAAGTTAGGGGTCATTGCCCCTCCGGTGGTGAACTAGGATGCACTGATGTGCATCAGTCTGGTGGATATCACAGTCATATCTTGTGATCTGGATTGATGATAGGGAGCTGCTACTCAAGGGGAGCAGCTGGTATGATTTTGGTGTGTTCAAGTTGCAAGTATGAGCCCTTTGCCATTGATGTCAAAGGGCTAGAGAAGACATGTGAAAAAAAAGTGGTTGATGATCAAAGGGGGAGCAGTAAAGGAAGAGAAGACATGTGAAGGGTTGTTGCTGATAGGGGGAGCTGTGACAGAAAGGAGAAGTTCTTGTCTTGATGGTTTTTCACATCATATGTTGCCATCAATGAAAAAAGGGAAGATTGTTGCAAGTATGAGGATAACCAATGTTGTCATTGATGTCAACATACTCATATTGCATTAATGAGAAGGATTGGATGAGCTGTGTGCTGAGGATATTGAGGAAATTAGTCTCAATCAGGAACAGTGAATGGTGCAGGAGCACCTCAAAACCCGAAGGACTTAGAAGATTCCTTTCATTTTTCCAAATGTTATATTGTAAGGCCTTAGGCCACTTTCAGTCTTAGTTGGCCGAATAATGACATAAGTGTCAAGAAAATAATTAAAAAGAATTGTAACCAAACAAACTTTGTAACTAAAATGGCAGAGGTGGTTGTAGACGGTTCGCCTTCCATCTTGTAACTACCGAGTGAGTCTTTAAATAGGTGGTCTGTAGATAGATAGACAGAAGAGAGAGGAAGAACAGATTTGTATGTATATTCTAGAGGAATAAAAGTAGTTTTTGTCCTGGTCTAATTACAATTATATTGATTGGAGTCATTCCACTGGTGGATTTCTTTGAAATCAGTGGAATGACCTCTGTGTAGTTAGATCTACTTATGTTCTGTTAAGTTTTTATTTATTTCTGTGTGTTCTATTCGATTACAATGTGCAGAGAAGGTTAGTAGCATGAATTCTATGAGTATATCACTTTTGTATGTCAATGAGCATTTTATGTGTATCCCGCAGATGTGTGGGGAGAAAGACAATCTGTGTGTATACTATCTAAGTATGTCAGGTATATAGTTTGTGTGTATACATCATTTGTATGTTGGGAACAATTTGTGAGTATCTGTCATTTGTATGTCGCAGACAATATATGTGTATACCACAGTTGTATGTGAAAGCATTTTATGTGTATCCATCAATTGTATGTCAGGTTTGTATGTATGTAGCAAATGTACATTGTGGTAGATGCAAATGATGACCGGCTGTAGCAGTCGCAGCAGAAGGAGATACAAAGGAATTACCAGCGATAGAAGGTGGTGCATTGTATATGCAAAGGTAAGAGATTAGAGTCATCAAGAGAAGATGTTGGGAGTCACAGCAAACTGCAGGGTCATGGCGATAGAAAGATTATCGGTGTGAGAGGCATGATCAGAGGAGAAGATTGGAGTTTGGCCAAAGAGTAAAGTCATGCCGACGGTTCAATGCTCATCGGAGTAAGTTGTATTATCAGAGAACAAAGGAAAAGTTACTCCGACAATACAAAGTTTGAGTGATGGATTCTATCCATTGGAGAGGGTTGGCATGTCAGTGAAAGAAACTAAGAAGTGGCCGATAAGGTAGGTCAAGCCAATAAGAAAGGAGAGGATCATTTCGGTGAGAAAATAGAGATATCTTGCTGATAGGAAAGTGAATACATATTTTGACATTGTATGGTCTTTATTGAAGGGGTTTTAAAGGGAATGAAATATAAACCCTAGGTATGGTGGGTTTTAATGGGTTTTCACCCTATTTGTGAGCTTCTACTGTGTGCCTCTGCATCAGTGAAGAACAGTGATGACATTAAGGTAAAAGTCCAAGATAAGGTGAAGAACAGAGGATGCGGTTTAAAGGGTTTGTAGATATGAGTCTTGAGATGATCTAGTCAATATTTTAGAGGTCCGCATGAAGATCTGAAGAAGTTATGGTCGCTCAAGTAGAACCGGTTCTGATAGATGTTTAGTGGTGACAGAGTGTCACAGATTGGTCCAGTGAGCTCTGGAATTGCATTATCTCATTCTGCGGATTAGAGAGAGTGTTGAAGAAGTTCGTGTGAAGTAACAAATAGATTTGTTCATGGTTTGGAGATCCAGAAGCACCTTTTTCATTATGACAGTGATGACAGACTGTGTTCTTGAAGTTTCATATGAAGAAGAGAAGAATTCCAGTAAGCCGATAAAGTGCGGATGTTCTTGATGACTCAGGAAAGGTTTTGGTGATCTTTGGATCATGTACAATTCTTATTGGTGGTCCGCATTAAAGGTTGAGTTTGCATTTGAAGAATAACCACGGATATTGGTGTTCTTCCTAAGATAGGCCGACCAGTTGTATTACACGTCTTGCGAATGATCTTATAGGTGTTCACTGACTTAGATGATTGTTCCTAAGTTGATGCCTTGTATAAATAAGGGATTGTGAATTAATTTTGAAGCGTGTCTTGGTGTGGATGAGTGTGGCATAGCAAAGAAGAAGAGCGAAAGGCAGAGCAGGAGTTTTTGGGCTTAAATGGAACTGATCCAGGCATGGTAAAGATGTCAATCTCCAGTTCAAGTTTGTAATACTTGTTACTTTGTAGACAGTGTGTCTCTTGTAGGCAGTGTGCCTCTTGTGAGTAGTGTGCTTAGGTAGTGAGCCCTAATTGGCATGTGCCATCTATTTTTCTTATTCTTCTAACAGAGAATAATCCTTGGGTTAACCACCCTGTGGTTTTTCCCTTGACCAGGTTTTCCACGTCAAAATCTTGGTGTCTCATGTGTTGATATGTATCTGCTCTGGTGTTTATGCTTTATGCTCTCATAAGTGATTAATTGATATGCTATTAAATAACAAAGAGGATTTAAGTGTTTGAATTAGAAGCAAGATTTGCACAACTGATTCACCTCCCCCCCTCTCAGTTGTGTGTCCTGAATCCAATAGGAATAATCCCAATCCGCTTAACTGTGGGAAGTGCCTGGGTATAGCCCCAAAACTCATTGTGAGGAGCACCACAGGAACCCCAAAATAGTTGGCCCATTGAGAGGACCTGCCAGGGAAAAGGGCAACGGCCCCTACCTGATTGACTAGTTCCCATCCGTGAGGTAAACCAAGAGCTGTCATTTGTGGCAAAGTACTTATCAATTTTACCTGAGCCATGGAGTGAGGGGTACTGCCCCAATACGCAAGCCATTAGACAACATTGGTGGCCGAGTGACTCCCCTGAACCTTTAGGTAGTTGAACATACATGGGGTCCATATCTGTTGCCAACCGAAAAATCGTAGATTGAATTTATCCTTAGCTGTTTGTAGATCTCATTGCAGATCGTTTCCAGAAAAAAAATAAAAAATAAAAAATAATTTCTATTTTTTCACCATATCTTCTTTGTTTTAGCCCCTTTTCCTCTCAAAATTCACTGGAACCCCTGAAATTTTATTCTGCATATTTCCTTCCTTGAGGACCCTATCCCAAATTCCACTTATCGAAGCCAGAAATCCCACATTTGTCTATTTTTAGGTTTTTCCATAACTTCTTCGATTCTCACCCAATAGCCTTCAAATTTTGCCACAGTGTTCATTTCCTATTTCTGCTCCTTTTTCCCTCTTAGACAAATTTTTCCATTCTTTCACCCCGCTTCTCAAATCCCCGTTTTCTACTTCCCTATCCCTCAGAAAGTGTCCAAAACCTAGTCAAACCCCAATTACCCATCAGATTTTTTCCCAAATCCAAATTTTCCTTTACAAAAAAAGTTTCCATTTTTGCTTTTCTACCCATTCCCAAAAAAAAATTTCTCTTGGCTATGGTTGTCACCTACACAGGAGCAAAAAACATGGAGGATGAACTTGCAACCCTCAAGACCAAACTCCAAGATCTAGATGAAAAAATTCTCAGCCTCAATCTTCAGCATTCAACCATGAATAATAGACGGCGGCCAGAGTCTTTTGCAGACACTGAGTTCTCTTCTTCTAGCACTTTTCTTGGGTTGAAGCTTGATTTTCCTCGCTTCAATGGTGATGATCCGATTGGATGGATATACCAAGCAGAACAATATTTTAGTCTACATAATACTTTTGATGTCAACAAAGTCCCACTTGCATCCTTTCATTTGGAACATGAAGCCCTTCAATGGTTCTATTGGTACATCAAGGCTCATGAAGAGCCAAAATGGATAGATTTTTGCAAACTTATTTTGCAACAATTTGGTCCTAGTGCTTTTGATGACTTCACATGAGCACTCACTAAACTTCGCCAAACTAGCACTGTGAGAGAATATCAGATAGAATTTGAGAAATTGGCCAATCACACAGAGGGATTATCTGATGAATTCTTCAGGATTTATTTTGTCAGTGGTCTGAAGGATGCAATCCATTCTGAGGTTAAAATGTTCTATCCCAACACAATGATGGAAGCCTTAGGGTTGGCTAAGTTGGCAGAGCAAAAGATCATAGCTCAACAGCGCTCCAAATCCAATTTTGTTCCATTTAGAAATATGGTTTCCCAAAGACCTCCAATCATGCCAGCTCCTAGAACAACTCCTATCAAGCATTTGATTGAATTAGAGATGCAGGCACGTAGAGAAAAAGGGCTTTGTTATAATTGTGATGAGAAATTCACTCGGGGACATAGATGTGTTGAGAAAAAGCTCTATCTCTTGGGTGTGGATTCTCCACCTGCAACTAAAGTTTATGAAGATGCTCAGGATATAGTAGATGGTCAGGTCAAAACTCAGTAGCAGTCTGTTGACCCTACTTCTTAGGAAGACCACCCAGAGATCTCTCTCCATGCTTTAGCAGGAGTCACCACCCCACAAACCATGTGGGTCAAGGGTTACTTCAAGAAGCTCCCTCTTACAATACTCATTAATTTTCATAGCACTCATAACTTCATTGACCCTCGGATCACCAAATAGGCTGATTGTTTTGTCCATCCTTGCTCTAGCTTTGAAGTCATGATTGCCAATGGGGGCACATTACCTTGCAAAGGGAAGTGTCGCAATGTGCATATCTCTATTGGAGATTATAACCTGCACTCTAACATGTTTGCCTTGCCCTTAGGCAGATGTGATGTGGTTTTGGGTGCTTAATGGTTATGCACACGTGGACCCATCTTATGGGATTTTGGTGAACTTTGGATGTAGTTTTCAGACAATGGGAAAAAACACACATTCAAGGGCTTACAACCAAGGTCTCTCAGCATCATCAGTTCACATTGCATGGAAAAGCTTCTTAAGAAGAATTCACATGGTGTCATCGCTCAACTCTATTCCATTCAGTTCGGATCTACAACGAATTTTGGATAGATATGCATGTGTCTTTTCTAAACCAGTGGGATTGCCACCTTCACAACCAGAGGACCACCATATTCAGCTCCTTCTTGGAAGAATTCCTCCCAACATCAGGCCCTACTATTACCCATTTCACCAAACGATAGACATTGAGATGCTCGTTTGAGACTTACTGAAGCAAGGTATTATTCACCCTAGTACCTGTTCCTTTTCTTCACCAGTTCTTCTTGTCCAAAAAAAAGATGGGTCATGGCACCTCTGCATTGACTTCCAAGCACTTAATCACATCATAATCAAGGATAACTTTCTGATTCCTGTTGTTGATGAGCTTCATGGCGCTCATTTTTTCTCCAAGTTGGATCTTCATTCTGGGTATCACCAAATTCAAGTTCATGAGGATGATATCCCTAAAATAGCTTTCCACATGCATGATGGCCACTATGAGTTTTTGGTCATGCCCTTTGGCCTCACTAATGCTCCTTCAACATTCTAGGCATTGATGAATAAAATATTCCGGCCCTACTTGTGGAAATTCATTTTGGTCTTCTTTGATGATAACCTCATCTATAGTAAAACATGGGCTAAGCATCTCCAACATCTAGATCTTGTACTGAAACTTTTCTCTGATCATCATCTCTATGCAAAACAGTCTAAATGTGTTTTTGGCCAAGAGGAAGTGGAGTATGTCAGGCGTATTGTTTTAGCCCAAGGGGTTCGAGTGGATCCTACCAAAATAGATGCCATGAAAAATTGGCCACATCCTTAGACACTCAAGAGCCTCTGTGGTTTTTTAAGACTGACTGGCTACTGTCGTAAGTTTGTCAAGGATTACAGGAATCTTGTAGCTCCATTAATAATGATGTTGAAAAATGATGCTTTTACATGGACACATGCTGCTGAGTGTGCATTTGAAAAACTGAAACAAGTTATGTGTGCTAGACCTGTTCTAGCTATGCTAGATTTTTCCAAGCCCTTCACTATTGAGAGTAATGCTTGCGGCAATGGACTTGGTGTTGTTCTCCTTCAAGATGAACATCCCATTGCATTCACCAGCAAAGCCCTTTCTGGTAAGAATTTAGTACTCTCTACATATGAGAAGGAAATGATGGCTATTTTGCATGAAGTACAAAAGTGACAGCCATACCTACTAGGGAATCATTTCTGCATCAAGACTGATCACCAGAGTCTGAAATATTTCCTAGATCAATGGGTCTCCTCCCCAGCACAGTAGAAATGGGTTACAAAACTCATGGGTTATGACTATCAGATCACTTACAAGAAGGGTAAGGATAATATTGTGGCAAATTCTCTTTCTTGCACATTTGATGACCAAGCTTCTCTTTCAGCTATTTCTATGCCTGTTCCAAATTGGTTGGAATCTGTCCACTAGGGCTATGTCAATGACTCTTCATTATCTCAAATCATCCAATAGTTGGCCAATAACCCTTCTGCTATATCGCATTACTCTTGGGATGGTGCTTCTCTGAGATACAAGGGTCGTCTGGTGCTTCCCTAGAGCACAGATCTTCAACAAGTTGTCTTCTATGAACTCCATGCTTCTCCATCGGTAGGGCACTCTAGGTTCCTCAAAACTTATGAGAGGGCACGACGTAACTTCTTTTGGAAGGGAATGAAAAGGGTAATTCAATAGATGGTGGCTGAATGTGATACCTGCCAATGTAACAAGGGTGAAATGACACTCCTTCCTAGATTTCTCAAACCCTTGCCCATCCCTACATAGATTTGGATAGATATTTCTATGGATTTCATTGAGGGGCACCCTAAATCTGGAGGGAAGACAGTGATATTGGTTGTGGTTGATTGCCTCTCTAAATATATTCATTTTGGTGACCTCAGCCATCCTTATACCACCTCCTTAGTCAGACAAATTTTCATGGACCATATCTTCCTCATGGCATCCCTTCTTCCATTGTCTCAGATCGTGATGCAACTTTCACCAGTCATTTTTGGATTGAACTATTTCAACACACTGGCACCAAACTGAAGATGACTTCAGGGTATCACCCAGAAACAGATGGTTAGACTAAAATTATCAACAAATGTTTGCAAACTTATCTTCATTGCTTCACCTCAGAACAACAACATTAGTGGGCAAAGTGGTTCCCTCTCACTGAATGGTGGTACAATACCTCCTACCACACTACATCTAAAATGACTCCATATGAAGTAGTCTATAGTCAGGTACTACCAGTGCTCCTTCCATACACCCCCAGCAGTTCACCAATTTAAGCAGTCGACACGGTTCTCCGAACCTGAGATCAGATTCTTTGCATTTTGTAGTACAATCTTCACATGGCAAGAAATCGAATGAAACACCAAGCTGATCAACACCGTTCTGAGTGCACTTTTCAAGTAGGTGATATGGATTTTCTTCATCTATAGCCATACAAGCAATCATCTCTGAAACTCAAAGGGTATCATACGCTGGCTCCAAAGTTCAATGGGCCATATAAGGTTCTTCAGAAGATTGGGTCAGTTGCTTATAAATTGGGGCTTCCTCCTTCTTCTCGCGTTCATCCAGTATTTCATGTCTCTTGTCTAAAGAAAGTTCTTGGCACCAACATCAAAGCACAAACTATTTTACCAGAACTGGATAACGGAGGATCCATCATTTTGGAGCTGGAGGCAATCCTCGACAGGTGCACTCGTCAGCTTTGCTCTCGATCCATCACAGAGGTATTAATTTAGTGGCACGAAATGCAACCAGAGGATACTACATGGGAACCACTCCTTCATATTAAGCAATAATTTCCACATCTTAAGCTTTGAGGACAAAGCTTTTCTAAGAGAGAGGGGATGTTAGGAACCCATGTAAATGACCCTTCTATTTACTTTGTTAGTATATTGTTGTTGGACGCATAATCTTTGTAAGTTGTCTGATGAGTATATTGTATTATCCCACATTTATGGGAAGTAATAGTTGTTTAGATTGGATTTAGTATATAAGTACGTGTTGAGGCCAACGAAGGCATCCACGAATTTATTGTATTGAGCTTGCTCAAAGGAGGTTGCCCCCTCGAAGTGGCCTGTGATCAATAAATTCCTTCTATGTTTCTACTATTTCTATTATTTCATGTATTTTTCATTATATTGTTGCAGGAGGTTCCTCTCATCTCTCTTATTTCAAGAATTTTTTAATTAAAATTTTAGTATTTAGGCATTTAAATTTATAAAAAAAATATATATAAATTAAAGTGCAGAAGGTTAAATTTTTGGTAAAAATTTAGTGAATATGTAGTGTTCATCTAGAGAAGAGGAAATTTTGTAGACAACTGATAAGAAAGGCATCATTCTTATGGAAACACAAAGAATTGTGAAAATAATGAGGAAAATGATAGAAAATGTAATGATTTGATGGAGAACAAAATATTGGTGGTTATTTCTTTGAGCTCCACTTGGCCCTAGCTATTATTTGTAGCATTGATCACAATCCAATTTGGTGAACATATTTAGCCAATGAATTGGATCTATTTGTAATATTATCACAATTTAATTTGATTGCATCTCTCAAATCTCCAAATGTGTGAGGTAAATGTCATTCCATTATAAATAATTTTCTATCATTTCATCTTAATATTACAAGAATATATGAATTGACATACAACTTTTGATGCAAACCTAAGGGTAAATTTAGTATTTGGTTTTGTAATAATTTTAAATTTTCATGCATGGAATCTCTTCAACATTTTTCAAGTACATCATAGTTAAATAAATAAATTTAAAAAAATTGTATTTATTATAATCTTTTTATAAATTATAAAACTATTGAAACTTACCCAATTAGGTCATTAATTTTTTTTAAATTAGATTTGACTGTTAGAAATACACGAGCACCATTATACATGCTTTAAATTCAACTCATTATGGAATGTAACATTTCTTTATACAAAAATTTTATCAGTTGTGATTCTTATAAATGTCAAAGGTGATTGGTGTAGGTAATATCCTTCCTATTCTTAAATTCAACTTTTTTTTTCCCTTAAAGGGATTATAATATTTATTCATAATAAAATTTGGAAATATATTATAAAAATTATGGTGATGGTCAACAAATCTATGAAACCATATTGCATTGAGGCATTCTTTCAAGCAATCTGCATGTCTGGTCTACGCATCCACATTTCGCATACACATCTACCAAGAATGTTGTAACTACAACATTTGATAGAAAATTTCTATCACAGAATGCAAATTTAGATGAGGAGTCAATTTATGTCCATGACCATAAAAACAAAAGAACAACTATAAATTATTTAATTGTTAAATGTAACATTTATGCTCAGTTGAGAACCCCTCTCCAGTAGTTTCTAGAATATAATTATTTAGATTTGAGACTTTATCTCATATTAGCAGGTAAGTAAATATTTTTTAGAGATTGATTAACAACTCCTTTTGACGTTGTATTAATTTTTTATAGATTTTTTAGGACTAAAACTTATAACTTCTTATAACTTCTCAATTGACCCAATGCTACTTTCAAATTTATAGAACATTCTGTATAAATTGCAATCAACCTAAACATTACACCTCCTTCTTATGCAAGTGCTATAATTTTTTTTAAATGTAAATGGTACATGAAGGGAAGCTAAGTGTGCAAAAGACGCTTCCTACACCAATCTAAGTAGAAGAGGGTTGCAAAAAAATTTTAAAGCACTTGAACAGTTATAGACTCAAACTTAGATGCACATTCAAAAAGTATAAAATAGATTGACAATAAAACCATGTCACAGAAATCATGTGGGGAAAACCCTTACAAGAGAAAAAACCTCATATTCCAAAACACAGCTCAATTATATTATTTAGTAACAACAAACAAGTTACAATATAATTGCAAAGCTATGCTCTTGCAGGAGTCTTCACACTTCTTTAGAATTTAGAAGAAATTTCAATAGCATAATGGTACTTCAACAAAAAACAATCCCATCTCCAATATACAAGTGCTCAATATATAGAAGCTTACAATGCATTAATTAGAGACTTCCCAAATCCAACACCCAATATTGAAGATGCATCATGGAAGGTGCCAAAAACATTGAACATAATATTCCAAGTGTCAACACCTGCAAACATGCAACTACTAGTTGTTACCAAACCTACACATGCAAAACTACACCTACAAAAACATAATTGCACCTCCAAAAAGGGTATCCTTATCATAAGGAAAGTGCCAACATGCATAAATCCACCTTTAATAGAAACTTCCAAACTTGACTCCTCCTTAGAAATAGAAATTGCATGTTGTAACTGGTAGGTTGAGACACACTAATCCCAACATTCTCCCACTTGTCAAAGACCTGTCAAGAGTCATCTGTAATCAAATGCTCAAGGCCCCAAGGCCCATGGAAACAACACACCATCTATAATTCTTTGTGCTCACTAGCTTTGTCAGTGCATTTGCAATATTTCTCAAAGTATCAACCTTCTCCAATATCACCTTTCTATCTTCTACCATATAACAAACAAAATGAAATTGAAAATCAATGTGCTTTGTTCTAGCATGGAAAGTGGGATTCTTTGCTAAGAAAATGGCACTCTGGTTGTCATAATAGATAGTAATATGTTCTGCATCAAAACCAATATCCAAACACAACCTCTTAATCCAAATGGATTCCTTGCAAGCATGAGTAGCTTCCATGTACTCAGCTTCTATCATAGACAAAGTGACTATGGCCTATTGCTTACTCATCCAACTTATAGAACCACCATACATCATGAACACATATCCACTGGTGGATGTTTTGCTATCAATATCACCTGCCCAATTTGAATCCACATATCCAAGAATACTTATAGAATGTTGAGATCTAGTAGGATAACCATGATAGCATAGGGAATACTTGGAAGTACCTTGTAAATATCTGAACACTCTATTTACTACATCCCAATGTACCTATCTAGGATTATCCATATAGCAACTATGGACTCCCACTTCTTGGGCAATGTTTGGCCTTGTACAAACCAGCGTATACATCAAACTACTAACAACACTCACATATGGTACTCTGGTCATGTCCTCCATCTTAGTAGGATATTTTGGATAATCCTCCATAGAAAACTTCATCTCTCGCATCAGCAGAACAACTAACTGCTTGCAAGCTACCATATTGAATCTATCCAAAATTAATTCACATACTTGCTTTGGCTTAACCAAATCTTTCTACTAGCTCTTTCTCTTTTGATCTCCATCCCTGGAATATACCTTGCTGCACCTAGATCCTTCATCTTGAACTGTGCCGACAACTGAGACATTAAATTTGAAATCAAACTCTTACCATTCCCAAAAAATAGCATATCATCTACGTACAATACAATTATGAGAATGCGACCATTATTAGATTTGTAATATACACAATGGTCAGATTTAGATCTCAAAAATCCCATAGATAACACAAAAGTGTCAAATTTTTGGTACCACATTCTAGGAGACTACTTCAACCCATACAAAGACTTCTTCAACTTGCAAACCAAATTTTATTTACCTTTTACCATGAAATGCTATGGCTGTGACATATAGATCTCTTCCTCAAAATCACCATGAAAGAATGTTTCCTTTACATCCATCTATTCCACTTCTAGGCCTTTACATCCATCTATTCCACTTCTAGATTATACATTGTTACAAGTGGTAACAGGAACTGAATTGATGTCATCTTTGCAATAGGAGAGAATATCTCACCATAGTCATTTCCATTCACTTGAGAATACCCCTTCACAACCAACCATGCCTTGTTCCTTTCAACATTACCATCAGGACCATATTTTTTCATGAACACCCATTTACATCCAATAGGTTTCCATCCTTTAGGAAAAGGTACCAGATCCCATGTACTATTTTTCTTTAAAGCATCCATTTCTTCATACATGGATTTCATCTAGAAATGTGCATCACTCATACCTATAGCCTCTCTAACAGTCCTAGGCTCATTAGTGTTAGAAATCAAAGAAAAAACACAACTAGAATCCAACAATGAATAACCAACTATTTCTGGTGAATAATCAAAACTTTCTAGTGGCTTCCTAGCACATGCAGACCTCCTCAATTGTTAAGGTTGAGGTTCTTCTTCATTAGGACTTTCACAGCTACTCGGTCTCTCCTCAACAATAGGTCCAATAGGAGTACGTAGTTCACCTTTCATTGGAATAAGTAGAATCTAAGCTACCTCCTTCTTCTACTTCTCCTCTTACCCTGGCTGCAGCTCAACTATGGAAGGTTTCGTCCCTTGAAATATTACACTTTTGTTGTGGAGACCCTTTTAGGCCACTGGATCCCAAATCTTATACCACTTCACACCAACACCATAGCCAATGAAGATACACTTAACTACCTTGTTCTCCAACTTGGACCTATTTACACTTGGAACATGAGCATAAGCTTTGCAACCAAAAACTCTGAGATGTCTCATCAAAATATTCTTACCAGACCATGCCTCCATGACTGCCTTTTCAATAAGAGCCAATGTAGGAGATCTATTTATTAGATAACATCCAATGGCTATAGCTCAAATGAACCAAAATGTCTACTCAAGGATAGCACCACTCAACATACTCCTAGCCCTCTCCATCAACGTCCTATTCATCCTCTTCACAACTCCATTTATTTGTTGGATATGTTGGGACATGTAAAGTTAGCTCCCAAACATGCATTATTATTGCCACAAAAATCCATTAAAATTCTTAGTTTGTGCATTTATAGTCAAAATCCCTTATTTAGATCTAATCTGAGACAATTTATAGGGGTTTTTTCTTTCAAAAATTTCTAAGTAAAGTTTCCCCTTTACCATTGTATTTTCTTCCTTGTAAAAAAATGGTTCATTTGAGGCCTTTGTCATTAAATCAACAAGTTCTCAAATTACTGATTTTGTCGACGAGGTTTGTAGGTTCAGGTTTTTGTCAATTTTTTGACAAGGTGACAACAGGGCAAAAAGAAAGAAAAAATCTAAGGAAAAGAAAGAGAAGTGCAAGCCTTTGTCAGTGAAAGTTTGTGTTCGCGAACTTCAAAGTTTGCCACTGAGAGGTTTTGTCAATGGCAATTTTGTTGACAACAAAATGGAAAGAAAGGTAGTGGTGAAGGGAAGAATTTCTAAGGCAAGAAGAAATGTTTCTAAAGAGAAGATGAAAGGTGGGAAAGTCTTCTTTGGGGAAACCTTGATTTTGTGAACTCTAGGTTTTGCTGACAAGAGGTTCACTAATAGACCTTTTTTCCAACAAAGGGAGAGATGGAAGAGATGAAGTAAATCTGCAAAGAAAGAAAGATGGTTTGAGAAAAGAAAAAAATGTTGATAAAGAAGAAAGCGGCTAAGCCTTCATAAAAAAAAAAACATGTGGTTTGTAAACTTGGAAGTTCACCGACAACTTAGTTTTCCATGAAGCATTTTCATGAATAAAGAAAAAATAAAGGAAGGAAGAAGGTAGAAATGAAGGAAAGGAGTGGAAGTGACAGTTTGCCATTTTTTTTTTGTCGATAAGGCAAAAAGGGGGTTGAGAAAGAAGACAAGGTGGCAACAGAAGAAAAGAAAGAAAATTCCATAGTTTGTGAATGTAAAAGATTGCCGATAAAGAGTAAAAAGAAGAGAAATAAGGCAAAGAGCATTTAATGGTAAGAATGATGGTTTGTGAACTTGAAATTTCACTGAATGAACATTTTGCCGACTTGCAAATAGGTCGATTAAGAAAAGAAGTACCCATTATAGAAAGGGCATAAATTTAGGATTCAACTGGTCCGATAGAGATGAAGATGATGATTAATCAAGTAGGATTTTGAATTCTTCATGTACGACCAGATTTAGAGAAGGCCTAAAAAGGAAAATTGGAAAACACTTTTAAAGTGTTGTAAAAACCTTGAAGGTGCAAAATTCCTAAAAACAAGCCATGATTACAGGATTATGCAGGTAGATTTGTAACCAAAATTTAATAATTTTGTAGAACAAGGCCATTCAATGGATAGCACAGTGAAATTCTTCAATGTATAGGTACTCATGGCGGATAAAGTAGATGAAATTGATGTTGCAGGTATCAAGGAGTGGACTCAAACCTTCCGTATTTATTGCTCCAAGTACCCAAGGCATGTGGGCAATCTTCTAGTGTCAGTTTTCAGAGTTGTCAGGGAATGGGCATGCTTCCAATCATGTAGATTTTGTGACATAACAGTGGGCTAGATTCAATGAAGCATGAGTGTATCCCTTGACTGAGTGCAATGCTTGTAATTGTGCAATGAGTTGAATTGCAATATATGCATATGTTTTTGATGCATTAGGGGTTGGTCAATTGGTCATTTTTCTCTCAACAAGTTTAGAGATCCATAAGTAGAAGAGAAAAGATCATGTTTGTAGTTTTTGTTCTTCAAGAAATAGCTATGAAATATTTGCTACATATTTTGCAATATTTGTTTTGAATCACTATTTTTCTCCACCATTATAG
Organism: Cunninghamia lanceolata; assembly: GCA_027924645.1. NCBI lineage: Eukaryota > Viridiplantae > Streptophyta > Pinopsida > Cupressales > Cupressaceae > Cunninghamia > Cunninghamia lanceolata. The sequence continues at coordinate 8,865,373 of BSBN01001332.1, forward strand.
GTGTTATTCTTAGCAAACTTTAATCGTAATTATTGATTTCTCTTGCCACATTTAGTGTATGAACGTAAGCTCTAATTTGAATGAGTATGAAGACTCTTAATTCATTTCCAATCTCTATAAATGATCATTTCAATATTATATAAGGAAGAACATGGTGTGGTGTTGGAGTATTAAGCATTCTCAGTGATTTGGTATTGATTGTCATGCTTTAGAATATTCAAATACGTAGTCATATATTTCTTTGTAGTTGTGTTCCTCTGTTGAATGGTAGACTCTCTAGCCCAACAAATAGGCACGAGTCTGAGGAACCTGTGATCACCGAAACTTTTTTTAAAAAAACTTTATATCAAAGTCTTTAAACATAATAGTAGTTCCACCAAAATCCTTATTCTATAGGATTGCCTTTATCAACTATATAGGGGTTTTGTAACAACTAGCTCTTAGTTTAGTGACAAATTTGGGGTTAAGAAAGTGATTTGGGTTTGGTTATTCAAATATTTTTAGTTGTTCATCTGGTTTAGAAGTCAATACATACTTAGGTATACCCCTTGGAACATATCTCTAGAGTTTAAGTTGAGTTCAAAGTGAAGAGGAGTTTACCCACTCCTGTTTGTTGGCTAAAATCATCCTAACCTTGTTGATAAACCTTCTTCAAATCACTCTGATGACATCCCTAGCCTAGGTGATTTAGGAATGTTTTAGAGTTTCAAGTTGTAGGTAATTTAGGACCCAATAGGGTGTATGGAGTTGTCTTATGTCTTTTAATCCCATGCTCCTTATAGAACTTGTCAAATACTTCCGAACAAAACTTACCACCGTTATCGGTCCTCAAACAGTTAATCTTTCTATTAGTCTAATTTTCAACCAAGGCCTTAAACTCCTTAAAATAATTAAAGACTTCAGATTTACTCCTGAGGAAATAAACAAATGTCCTACTATAGTAATTCTATGAAAGACACAAAACATACAGATTTTCTTAACAAAGGAACATTCATAGGAACAAACACATCTACATGAATATAGCCCAAAACCCCAGAAGACTAATGAGAACTAGAAAAAAAAAAAAAAACATAGTTTTGTTTTCCATTTACACAATGTTTGCAAAATTCAAACTTGAGATTACAATCATCAAGGCCTTCAACAAGGATTTTATTTTTAAGGGCTCTAAGACCCTTCTCACCAATATGACCAAATGTTTGGTGCCATAACATTGTCTTCTCCACTAGAAGCTTCAGCTCTAAAGCATTTGCAGCCTCAGGTACCCAAAGAGTATGACCATCATATGTACAAACAAAAGACTTCTTCACGACTAGATCTGATGTTCAGGATGAAAAATCCAAAGGCCTTTTCTTCAGTATATCAAAAGAACTATTGCACTAAATAGTGCGTGCATCAAACTTGTATAAAGTACTAATCTGAACACCCTTAGCTAACACCATAGTTCCTCTCATCATCTTACATCCTCCACTCGAGAAAACAACATACACACCTATATCAATCAACTTACTCATAGAAAGAAGGTTTCGTGTCAAACATAGGATATGCAGCACACTATCAATCCCCTTCACTCTACCATCCAGGAATCTAATATTGACTCTTCCACAGCCAATAATCTTCAGATGAGATTTGTCACCTAGATACACCATCCCACCATCATACTCTTCATACTTTGAGAACCAGCCCCTATGCGAGCTCATGTGGAAAGAAGCACCTGAGTCTATTAACCACACATCTTCTGATGCATGTGTTGCTAAGGCTATGACAAAAGCATCTGCATCATCCTAAGAGGATTTATCAGAGTTAGAATTAGAGAAGTTCTTTTTACCTTTCTTTTTCTTCTCCTCCTTACAATCTTTACGAAAATGACCAGATTTGTCGTAGTTCTAACATTTCTCCTTAGACTTGCCACGAGACTTAGATCTCCCTAAAGATTTTGATTTTGAATATTTTTCCTTTTTCTTGCCTTTCTCTCTAGGTCTACCACAAACAACAAGGGCTTCATTGGCCATCTTGAAAGATTTCCTTCTCATCTCTTCAAACAACAACAATGCAACCACCTCATCCATTTTGAAACTAGTAGTCATACTTCCAATAGCCATAACTAGGTGATCCCATGAGTCTGAAAGAGAACATAATAGAAGCATGCAATGATCTTCATCTTCTATCTTTTCACCAATAGAACCCAATTGAGAAATCAACATGTTAAATGCAGTCAAGTGATTTGCAATGAACCCTCCATCTTCCATCTTCCATCTTTAGAGAGTACAATTTCTTTCACAGGAATAACCTGTTTACCAGGGATTTAGCTTGATAAACATCTATAAGCTTCTTCCTAGGAGATTTTCCACTCTTCTCTTCATGGACATTCAAGAGCACTAAATTAGCCAAACAAAGTCTAACAAAACCCTTAGCTTTTTGATCCTTTAGATCTCACTCTTTCTGGGTCATATTGATTGGTTTTGTTTTGGATATTGTAGCCCATAGATCTCTATCCTCAAGCATATCCTCCATCTTCAACTTCCATAACTCGAAGTTTCTACCATTAAACTTATCCATCTCAATCCTACTAGATGTGCTTGCCATCTTTTGCCTGCAATAAGGTCATGAAAATATACTTTTATAAAACTCCCACTTAAACTAAGATCAATACAAAAAACCCTTCAACCCAACAAAGGAAACAAAGTTGGCCAGGCACTGATACCAATTGAAAGGAAGTTGAGTGTGTGGAAGATGCTTCCTACACCAATCTAAGCAAGAGAGGGTTGCAAATATATCTTAAAACCCTTGAACAATTATGGACTCAGACTTAGATGCAGATTCAAAAAGTATAAAATAGATTTGTTAAGTATGAAAAAGGAGAATGATGACAATGAATATGCATACTAGATCAAACCATTTTCCATATAACATTCAAGGACAAGACCAAACCAAATCACTACCGAATGAAGGTGGACTTGGCTACAGATCTTGTACTCAAGTATGTTAGAGATAGATTAGATTTAATTTAGCCTTTCTATAAAACCATATGTCAACAATGCATGAAACCCTAGTTGTACAAAGATCATCTTATAATAGAATAAGTACGATAGCAATCCATAAACTAATTGTATAGGGATGATTAGAGGAATGGTAGAACTCTTCCCCCAAAAGTAGAGGTGTCGGAGGACCAATTTGGGACTGCCCAAGTCCTAACTAATGGAATATGCCAGAAATTGGAATTGTTGCTAATGCTACCCTAATGCCATATCTGAATTGAGAAAGGGAAGGAGGACATGGGAGGTACTTCCCAGGTCCTTAGTGATGGAAAACCTTGAAACTACCTCCGGATCCTGAAAACTTGTTCTTCACACAATCTTCCTGTAGCCCTGTATTTTCTAGATCTTGCTCCTGTAATCTATACACAAGAAGATAAAAAGGGGTTTGGGGGTTATGGTGTTTAGGGACTTGTCTTAGGCAAATCTTGGGATAGCATTGAAGCTTCCCAACACCATTGATTGATAAAGAGTGTGTGTCCTTGTGGGTACAAAGGCTAAAAATAATGATAATATGATGATTCAAATGATGATAAGAAAATAATGATATCACCTATGTGATTATCTATTATAATGATGTAGATCCTTCAAATGCTAAGCATGATAGATGATATCTCCATGTCTGCAACAAAACACACAATAACAATACACAAATATGCTCTAGAATCATAATGAATGCTCTTACTTGCTTCACCTCAAGATCTCAAGTTAGATATCCCTTTCTTAGTTGATAATAAATTCATAAACACACTCATATATGCTTTCCCACTGATAATCATGAAATTAAACCAAAAGAGCCAACAAGAAGAAACCTTTTGAAGGTCCTTGGCCAACATAACTTTAAATTAAGATAAACCTAAAAGGGGGGACATGGGCAGTACCGCCAAGGTCCATCAGCCCTTTTTGGGTCTAGGGTAAGGTAAGTGAAGGGGTTCATATTCTAATTTTACATTAGTGTTAGGAAATTTTATATTGGAATAAATATTTAGAATGTATAATGTAATAAATGGGACCTAGGAGCTAAACAAGGAGGTAAAAAGACAAGTGAACACTTTTTACTCCATAACAAGATTAACAATAAAACTGTAACACTGAAATTATGTGAGGAAAACCCTTACGGGAGAAAAAAACCCCACTCTAAAACATAGCTCAATTATATTATTCAACAACAACAAACAAGTTACAATATAATTATAGAGCTATACTCTTGTAGGAGTCTTCACACTTCTTCAGGATTGAGAAGAAATTTCAATAGCATAATGGTACTTCAACTAAAAAACAATCCCATCTCCAATATACAAGTGCTCAATATATAAGAGCTTACAATGCATTAATTGGAAACTTTCCAAATCCAATGCCCAAGACTAAAGATGCATGATGGAAGACATAAAAAACATTGAACATGGAAAATAGTAATATTCCAAGTGTCAACACATGCAAACATGCAACTACCAATTGTTACCAAACTTGCACATCCAAAACTACACCCGCCAAAATATAACTGCGCCTCCAAAGAAAGCATCCTTATCATAAGGAAAGTGCCAACATGCATAACTCCACCTTTAATAGCAACTTCCAAACTTGACTACTCCTTGGAAATAGAAACTACACGTTGTAACTGATAGGTTGAGACACACTAATCACAATAGTACGGAGATACATGATTTCAATAGGACTTAGATAAATATGCAATTCTAACCATTACACTATTTAAGAGGTGGAGGGAGTGGCATATTTCCTTCCATATATGAAGTCTTTCAATAAACTTGAATAGGGCTTTCCTTCACACCCTTCAGCTACGTATATGCCAAGAATTCTTTCATTCAGCAAAATGTGATTCCCTTTGCCAAAAAGTGGAACACGTTTCCATGCCTTCACCCACATATATAACAAATTCCCCGAAGCTGGAATGAATCTACATGCAACATTTTCTATTCTCCTATTATTTTAGTCCCTTCATGATAAGAGATTCTAATAAAGATGAGATCAAGGAGTGACCCACTCAGTTGTCTTCTCTGGTCTGGAGATATCTACCTATAACTTGGTGAAGAGATTTCAAGAAGGGATAGACTTTGTGTTAAGCGAAGAATAGATAAAGACAAAAGCAAACAACAATAAAATAAACATAGAAATTAAACTCAGACTAGATGTAGAAAAGAAGGACAAGTTTTTTAATGTGGTTCACCAATTGGCTATGTCCACACGGAGCAGGGGATTGCTCTCTGTATTACTTCAGGAATCAAACTCTCTTACAGAATGTATATGCAGCTCATTATCAATAATAATAAAACTCAACTGTTCCTACAACTATATTCATTTAACTCCACTCCAGATTAATAATGGTCAATTGCAATCACCACCAAAGGAAAAACCTCATCGTGGGAAAATAAGAGCATGTAGAGGTCGATGTATAAAGAGAGGAGGTAGTGGTAGCTGATAGGATGTTACAAATAGTTAAGGATTGAGATGTAAGCATTACAACCATGTAGGATTGGGCTGCACTCATAGTCCACGTACACCAACAATCTCCCACTTGAAGTTCAATCCGAGCTGCAGAAGAGTTGTGCAGAGATATCCCCTACTCTAGGCTTATTGTTGAAACTTGACAATGCTAAGAGAAGTCTGATAGAACTCGAACTTCTCCCTTAGAACAATCTTCGTCAAAGCATCTATCGGATTCAGTTTGGTGTCAATCTTCTTTAACTGCAACTTACCCTCTTCAAGTACATTCCGAATGAAATAATATCTCAAGTCTATATGTTTGGTGTGATTATGAAAAGCAGAGTTCTTTACCAAATGAATAGCATTGTTGCTATCACAAAAGAGAGTAAAAATAGATTGCTTACACCGCAATTCACCCAATAACTATTGTAGCCATATCATCTCCTTTGCTCCTTCAGTGAGAGCAATGTATTCAGCCTCAGTGGAAGAGAGTGCAACAACTTGTTGCAAACGTGAAATCCAACTAATTGCAACCCCTGCAAAAGTAAACACATACCCTGTTGTAGACCTCCATTTGTCCAAGTCTCTGGCTATATCAGAGTCAACATACTCATGCAGCTGAGTATCCTATCCTCCAAAACATAAGCATAATCTGAAGTACCTCTGAGATACATGAATATCCACTATACCACTTGCCAATGAGGTTTGCCTTCATTGCTCATAAATCTTCTCACAACTCCCACTGCATGTGCAATATCTGGACAAGTACAAATCATGGCATACATGAGACTGCCAACTACAGAGGAATAGGGAACACTCTTCATGTGTTCTTGGTCTTCATCAGTTTGAAGACACATAGCCGATGACAACTGAAAATGATCAGCCAATGGAGTATTAATAGGTTTTGCATGCTTTATATTGAACATGTCCAAGATTTTATCAATATGTGTCTCTTGAGATAATCTAATTTGTCTCTTCTATCTATCCCTGATTATTGTCATGCCAAGAATCCTCTTGGCTGCCCCAAGATCTTTCATGGCAAACCACTGAGATAAATGATGCTTCAATTCCTTAACAACTCGCATGTTGCTACTAGTGACTAATATACATTCATCAACATAAAGTAAGAGTATGGCAAACTCACCACTTCCAAGCCACTTGAAGTAAAGACACATATCAAATTGTAGCGAATGAAGTTATGCTCAGCCATGAAGCTATCAAACTTACGATACCATTACCTTGGGGCTTGCTTGAGCCCATATAAAATGCACTTCAGTTTGTAATATAAATGTTCTTGGCCCTGTTTTATAAAACCTTTAGGTTGCTCCATGTACAAATCTTCTTCAACATCTCCATGTAGAAAAGTCATCTTGACATCAAGATGTTCAAGCTCAAGATCCCACATAGCTGCCATACCCAGGACTGCGTGAATGGTTGTCATTTTGACAATGGGTGAGAATATTTCATTGAAGCCATTCACCTTTTGCTGATCAAATCCTTTTACTACCAATCTTGTTCGGTAGTGGTGTTTGCCTCCATCTTCTTTTTTTAGCTGATATACCCACTTGTTCTTCAAAAGTCTTCGATTAGGTGGGAGCTTCACCAAGTCCCAAGTGTCATTGGCCTGCAAAGAGGCCATTTCTTCATGCATAGCCTCCATCCACTTCACCAAGTTTTCATCTTTGCAATCTTGTTTGAAGGTTGTAGGCTCTAACTGGTCTGAAAGTAAAAGCTCATAATCATCCATTTTAGATGGAGGCTTCTTCTGTCTAATTGACCTCCTCAATTGAGGTGCTGGCTCTGGCAAGTTACCCTATTCTAGTAAACTTCTCTGTTTAGACATGATGCTCTGTTCTCTTTCCCCAAGTTGAGTATGTGAAAACACCTCATGTGTCTGTCCAGGAGTTAGAAGAGGTGGCATGTTGCCCTCAAAGAGCTATGTGGAACCTGGTGTAAGCTACACATAAACTTGTGGAGGCTATGTATGGTTAACTGGATGCTATGATAACTTGTCAAATATCAGAGGAATATCTATATGTTGCGTTGAATTATTTATAGGCAATAATGAGGTAGTAAAGTGCTATGTATGACCACCAATAGGGTGCGTGGTATATTGGTCTTCCATAGGCAGCGTGGGAGCTGAAGGAAATATATGCTGCATTTGAAATAATAAAGGCTTTTTATCATGCTTTGAAGTATGGAATTGAATTTCCAAAGACTTTTGAATGTTTTCAACTTGCATTGTATTTTGTATAGGCTATGTTGGAGCTTCAACTGGTAGCGATGGAGACATTATGACCTGCGTAGAACTTGATGAGGACTTAGCAATGTGTGCCATATACTTTGTTGACTTTTCAACATATTGCGTATGACTCCCAACAGGTAGCGTATCATCAGAAGGGAAAGAAACTTGTTGCGTTTGCACTCCTATAGACTGTGTGGGGCCTCCAACAGGCAAAGGGTGATAGGCTCCACTCAAGACATTTGATTTCCCCTATGCATTTGACACATGATTTGTGTTTTCAAACATATCAACCTATATGAATTCATTTGAAGAAGTTCTTTGTTTCTGTAAGGCTCAGAAAATTTTTTTATTAAAAAATGACATCATGACTGTGAACAAGCTGCTTGGCAGCTGGATCCTAAAAATGGAACCCATATTGCTCTTCGCCATAGTTGACAAATATGCAGTGCCAAGACTTAGAATCCAACTTCGAGTGCTTTTCCTTGGGGACATGTGCGAAGGCTTCACAACTGAAAACTTGAAGATGAGAATATGATATCTATTTCCCCAACCAAACTTCGTTAAGGATATCAAAATCTAATCTAGATGAGGGGCTTCTATTGATAAGATATATGCCTATGTTAACCACCTTTGCCCAAAACTCCTTGCTTAGGCCTACATTGGACAACATGCATCGAGCCCTCTCAAGAATGGTTTTGTTCATTCTCTCAGCTGTATCACTTTCTTGAGGAGTGAATGGTACTAATTTCATCCTTCTAATGCCATGATCTACACAAAATCTATTGAACTCCAAAGAACAACACTCTCCCCCATTGTCAGTTTGCAAACATTTGATTTTATTCCCTATTTAATTCTCTGCCAGTGCCTTGAAAATTTTAAATTTTGAAAAGGCTTCTAATATTCTATACATCATGTATACCCATATTTTTTGAGTATAATCATCAATAAAAGAGACAAAATAATTTGCATCGCCAAAAGATGTTACCTCCGTAGGTCCGAAGACGTCAGAATGCACAAGCTCCAAAGGTGATGTTTTCTTTTCATGACCGGTCTTTAGAAATTTGATTCACCTTTATTTTCTGTGGAGACAATGCTCACAAAACTCCAAATCCACATATTTTAGTCCTAGTAGTTGATCCCTTTGAAGCATAACTTCAAGTCCCTTTTGGCTCATATGTCCGAGCCTCTTATGCCAAACATCTGAGCTGCTGTCTACTATTGCCATTGCAGTTCCCACTTCAACATGACACTCTAACACCTAAAGACTACCCAATTTGTAGCCTTTCAAGCACCAAAAGACCCTTGGTTACTTTCCAAGTATCTATAGAAAATTTGACATCACACCCTTGAGCATAAAGCTGACTTATAGATATTAGATTCTGTTTCAGTGTGGGAACATATCTCACATCTTTCAAGATCCATTTATTTCTATTTTTCAATGTCAATATCACATCACCTTTTCCTACGATTTCACATTATTTATATCACCCAGAAAAACTTATCTGAACATACCTTCTTGATAATTTGAGTAAGCACCCCGACATGGAGTAGCATGGAAGGATGCACCAGAATCAAGCACCCATGAATCTGTAGTAGTATCACTCACCGACAAAACTAGAACACCTTCATCTTTATCATATGATGTGTTGGCTTCATTATTTCTCACCTTCTCTTGTGCATTTTTGTAGTTCCAACAGTTCTTCTTTGTGTGACTAGCTTTGCCACAAAACCAACATTCTCCATTCCTACCTCTGGACTTTGATCTTCTGGCAGATTTAAACCTTCTTCTATTAGCATTTCTGCCTCTATCTTGACCCCTTCCTCTATTGCTACTACTTATAGTAGTCAAGGCATCACCGGATGAGGGTTCCTAATTTTTCCTCTACATGTCTTCACTGAGAAGAGTAGCTACAACATCATCAAATTTGAGTTTATTCTTGGCAACCATCGAAGTGCTAACTACCATCACCACTCCTTCACAGTTGTTGGGTAGAGAACATAATAACAAGATTGCTTTGATTTCATCATCTAGATTGATACCTACAAAAATCAACTGAGTGACTAGAGTATTGAATTTATTGAGATGATTTGACATAATCCCACCTTCTCGCATTTTTAGATTGTATAGTTTCTTCATGGTGAAAACCTTGTTTGATGTCGATGCTATTTCATACATATCTGAAAGCTTATCCCATAGCTCTTTTGATGTCTTCTCTGCTGAAACACTGAACATAACATTGCTTGACAGCGAGAGAAAGATGGTGGCCCTTGCCTTCTTATCCAATGTCTCCCATTCTTCATCGGACCTAGAGCCTTGTGCTTTGCTTTTTCCTAACAATACAATTGAGAGATCCTACTTGATCAACAGCGATTCCATATGAACTTTCCACAGCCTGAAATTCTGCCTTGAAAAATTTTTGATTTTCCATTTGTCTACTTCGTCCATTCTTTGGGAATTCTTCACTATTCCCAACCAGCTTCACCACTGGGCTGCTTCGTCGAACTTCTTCACCAAAGCTCTGATACCAATTGTTGAGCGAAGAATAGATAAAGACAAAAGCAAACAACAATAAAATAAACACAGAAATTAAACTCGGACTAGATGTAAAAAAGAAAGACAAGTTTTTTAACGTGGTTCACCAATTGACTACCTCCACACTGAGCAAGGGATTGCTTCCTGTATTACTTTAGAAATCAAGCTCTAATGCTAAAACTCAGCTGTTCCTACAGCTATATTCGTTTAACTCCACTCTAGACTAATAATGGTCAATTACAATCACCACTGAAGGAAAAACCTCATCGTGGGAAAATAAGAGCATGCAGAGGTCGATGTATAAAAAGAGGAGGTAGGGGTAGCTGACAGGACGTTGCAAATAGTCAAGAAATCTAGAGACTGGATATTGTTGTTCCATGTTCCGCTGCTGTATGCAGTTGCGGAAGTAAGAGCAAGGCTCTCTGCAAATAGTGAGCACGATATAAGGACGAGCCTCAGAAGTAACGAAATTAGACGAGAAGAGAACGAAAAATAGTTCGTTATCATTTTTCAAAACAGCAATTGTGTTCAAGGGACAGAGCGCAGAAAGATAACATATTCGAATGAGAGACAAATGGAAATTAGAAAGCTTTCATGTCAGTGAATAGGGAAGGCAGGGGTTAGGGTTAACCATAACGCAAAGTTCACAATCAAATTAGTCGTTACCTTTTTGAAAAAACCAGAGCAATATAGAAGTCAAAGTCTGTCGGACTACCATAGACTAACAAACCACTAAAAAAAAATTATACCCGAGGGCCGAAATCTACGCGTTTACAATCGTTTAGAATAGGACATCTCGAAGAGCATCACTAAAAATATATGGTCTCCAATCAAACAAAATTTGCTTTGACTTTACTCAACTAAATTCAAGTGCATTTCGGATTCTAAATTTAATTTTTGCTTTGGCTTAGACTGGGGCTTAAATTTGACGGTCCACCTTCCCTGTCAAGAAATTTTTTTTCTACGGTTTCATGTTTATCATTGCCTTTCACATGACAATTATTTTTTTTTAATGCAAGTCAAATTTTCTAAGAGCACTTTGTACCCAATATCCTTGTTATTAACAAAAAACTCCATGGATATGGTTTTATGCACTAAAGTGACGTGAAGGATGATTATACCAATTAAACTAGATTTGAAGCTATCATATCCTATCCTATCACAACGTTTCTTGTCCTCAAAGAGTTCAGTTCACTATATCACATTGTTTAAAAACAAAAGAAGGGACTCTATTATTAGTATCCTTGTGATCAACCATAACATACTTTTGCATAAGTGTTATAAACCATTTTTTTATATAAAGTTTACAATAGTTTCATGGTTCATTGTTTATGATCAAAAAAATGACCAAATCATTACCCATTTCTTCAATATCATTTGTTCAATATGGTTAGAGTTTTTGGAAGTATTTATTGAAAAATAACACAGTTGAATCCAAAAATATTTTCAACCAAATAAAATATAATACAGATAAGGAAAACACATACAATGCAGATCCCAATTTGTCAACACTACTTCATTCAATCGGCACCAAACAAATCTATCATACCAAAAATTATATTAAAAAAATACAAGAAAGAAACACAAAAAGATTAAAAAATAGTCAATTTAAAGAGACTTACCAGCACCACAAATTGATGCAGTCATGCAGTTAACAATTAAAGATCGAGTCCAAATCTCCAATGGTTTTGCTCAAGGAGGTTCAAAAAAAAAATTGAGAGTGGGAATTTTCACTCTACAAAAAAAAATTATAATATAAAAATATTATTTGTAGCTAGGCTAATAATATAAAAAAACTCAAAGAATATTTAGAAATTTAGAATATCTTTAAAAAATCTAGGAAAAAAATTAAAATAATAGAAATTGTTGAAAGTTTCTATTTGAGAATTTTCACTCTTAAAAAAAATTATAATATAAAATATTATTTGGAGATGCAGGCTAATAATAACTCAAAGAATATTTAGAATATCTTTCAAAAATCTAGGAAAAAAAATAAAATAATAGAAATTGTTAGAAAGTTTATATTAGAAAATTTAGAAATAAAAGTAAAAAACATTTAGAAATAAAAGTAAAAAGCATGTATTTGTAATTTTGTATTGTTTTTAACACACATATATATTGTATTGAGTGCTTCTGGATTAAACTGTGCTGGAGTTTTTTCCCTCAACGTTTCGAATCACACTCTTTGATTCATCATCAGGAGAAAAAGATGTAAGAGAAGGGAGAACAATTGAGATACAATTGCAGACCAAGCTCAATAAATAAAAAGAGGGAGCAGGGTGGTGCAGAGCCCAATAGGAGACAAGGGGAAAAAAAGAGAAAAAAACATACAAAAATGAACAAGAATACAAGCCAATAAATACAAAAAAGGCTAAGAACCAAAGGCAAACCTCCTAAATAGATGAAAAATAAAAAGAAATAAAGAAAGAACAAGGGGATATAAAAATGATTGCAAAAGAAAACATAAATAAAAATAAAAATGGGGGGAAATCTACCAATAATTACGAGAATATACATGAAAAGAAAAATATACATCTATATGTATAAGTTAACAACAATATCATAAATAAGTATAATAAAAGTATATCTTATTGTGTATATATGAATATATAAGAATCCTAATATATATATATGAAAGCAATTCTGAACAAAATTAAGTCAATCAATACAACCAAGTAAAAAAACAAAAACAAGAGGGTTGGACCTGAAAAAACTCAAGGAGAAGAGAATTTAAAAATAAAAAGAACAAATAAAAGCAAAAATTGGAGGAAAGATGATTTATATTTGAACACATATATATTTTTTATATATAAGTAGTTTCTATTACAAAATTAAAAATAAAAGCAAAAAACATGTATTTGTAATTTTGTATTGTTTTTAACACATATATATTTTATATATATAAGAAGTTTTTATTAAAAAAATTAAAAATAAAAGCAAAAAACACATATTTATATATAAAGTTTCTATTTAAAAATTTAAAAATAAAAGGAAATATATATATATATATATATATATATATATATATATATATATATATATATATATATATATATATATATATATATATATATATATATATACACTATACAGTTAAATTTTAATATTAATTGTTTTTTTACGGTTTGTAAAAAAATTTACATGTATTAACATACAGTCAAATATTTATTTTCATTGTATTTTATGGCTAAAATCTTTAAATACAGGTTACGGCCATCAAATTTAAGCCCTGGCTTACACTTACCCTATTCCATGTAGAATTACCCAAACAAACATTTTACGTTGTGTTGCAATATTTAAATTTGTATATTTAGTCGATAGGCTTTTATATGTGAGCATTATAGTTCTCAGAATTGTCTCACGCCATAAAATAAAATTCACATCAATAAATTTTCTCAACTCGTCAGTTGTTCCTATCAGCTTATTCCTTGAACCTCCTATGGGTGTAACTGTGCAAGTGCTAGTGTTAGATATTGTGAGTATTGAGTCTTCTAATGAAAACAAATGGTTTATTTAGATTAATTAAATAAATTAATTAAAAAATAATTATATTAGATAATAAAGTTAGGACTCAATGATTGAATTGAATTATATGTGATAATTAAATAAGAGGAAAGAGTGTTTAGTTTTATGATTAATGATATAGCTATTGTCATGAAATTATTTAACACAGTTTAATGAAATATAAGAGTCTACCTTATTACACAAAAACCACATATTGATTTAGGGACTTGTAGGATCAATCCCTATTGTCATGAACATAATACGTCATGTGGGGTTGATTAAAGACACATGAGAATGATCTAATACAATGTGGCCTTGAAAAGCTAGTTACCTTTGTTTTCTCAATCTCTGAATTTGTCAAGGTGGTGTCTAGAGACATTTTTGAGGAGCTTGTCAATTTGATATGCGAAATAATTCTCCTAGGTCAAACACCTTGGTGGACTAAATTAATAGTGATGGAAAAGATCAAACACAATGCCTTCGTAGACATGAAAATGGTCTATATGATGATGATGTAGATTCAATGGCTTTGGTGCTTTTGAATTCAAAAGAAAATGCTCTAATAATGCTTTCATTCCATAATGACCATACTCTATGAAATTAAATGCACAATGAATGTCTATAAATACCATGGCATAACAAAGTTGCATGATTAATGGTCCAAGTTTTATGGTCTCTGGCCATCACTCCCCTATCTGAATAAATGGATTTCTAAATCCTGAAGACCGATTGTCCAGGGTAATATTGACATGTTCCCTTGTGCAAAGGGTTTCTTTATTGTGATCTTTGCTTCTGTGGAGGCTAGGGATTCAATGCTAGATGGCAGGGTGTGGTTATGGGGTGAGCACTCCCTTCTGCTCAAACCTTGGACTCCTTTATTCAATCCTTTGTCAGAACCACTTAATATTAGGCCTATTTGGGTCAGACTTCCCAATCTGACCCTCCAGTTCTGGGAGGAATTCTGCTATGAGGTGATCGGTAATACTATTGGTCGCTACCTTTTGGTGGATAGACCTATGATTCTTATGGGACTCTGTACGTATGCTCGCATTCTAGTAGATATTGATATATCCAAGCCTCTTCATGGAGAGATAGTTTTAATGGTGGGGGATTGTCCTAGATCCCAACTTCTTGACTATGAGGGATTACCCTTTTGCTACCATCATTGCTTCACTACCAGATATTTGGCCTCAGATTGCCATCACTCTCATCGAAAGACTGGCTCAACGTGGTGGTAGATACTCATTTGGAACATTTGATTGTTTATGATTTTTTTTGAAGGTTAATTCAGACTATGTGTCCCCTCCCTCGCCTCCCCCTATGACTTCTGGGTCCCTAGTGGGGATTTCAGTTTCTACTCAGACTGAGGCTGTGGGATTGTTGGTGGCTGCTTGTTATCATGTTGGGTCTTCAACTCTGATTATGGTTCCTTCTATTCGTGAATTGATTACAACTCCATCAGTTCTTTCTTTAACTCTAGCTTTACCTGCTTTGTTGCGTGAGAGTTTTGTAGTTGCGGCATCTATTGAGGATCCCTTCCTCTCGCCTTTCTCTAAGGATTTGGACTCAGAGCTCTCTTGGATTGTGGTTCATAGTAGAAAGAAGGGTCTCCCTAAATTTGTTGCTGCTCTACGACCTAGGGTCAAGGCAGTTAGATTTGTTGGCTCGGGTTCAAGGATTGTTTAGTTCTGTTTGTTTTTCTATCTTATAGCAGAGATAATGTTTGTGTGTTGTTTGTTTACTGTTGTTGGCATGTTTGTGGTGTGTTTGGTCCTACCCTGATGGCTTGTTGTAAAAGGGTCAACACCCTAGTTTGTTGCTTATCTTACTAAAAAAGAGTATGTTGCATGAAATATTTATAGTTGACTTATAATGGCTAGTGAAAGGGGCAAGGAAGTTTGAATTAGTGCCACGTCCCATTTTCAAACACCTATTTTAGAATGTTTAAATTGGTTAAATAAATTATTAGGGAGAATAAAATTGATGTTTTTAATGTTGAGCAATATAAACCATAACCTAATCTAATGTCATACATAATCACATTATAATCCATCAGCATATCCATACATCCATAAAATAAAATAAATCCATACATCCATACAATAAATCCATAACCATAACATAAATCCATACAACCATAAACATAATGCATAATCCACATCATAATCCATCATATCAACATAACATAATGCATAATCCATCATGTCCATATAAAAGCATCATATTCCATCAATTGCCTACATATATAATATCATGGTACAAAAATGTTAGTGTATACATCATAATACATCATGCCTCTAGGGCATATGGTCCAAAATACATCCACGATCCATCTCAATTAGCTATGTCTAGCCCCCTCTGATATTTCTTACTATGCTGTCTCATCTATTGCTGGTAGCCGTGGAGGTGGTCCTTGCCATGGTGGTCCCATCGCCATTGAACCCCCTATCCTCATTGTACCTGACTGCCTTGATTGGGACGGTGCTACCTAATCCAACACCCTCTATGTTAGAACTACCACATAATAGTGTCCTTTCTAGTAGGCTACCTCTCTCACTGCTAAAGTAGCATCTCTCTGTGCAGTAACCATCTCATCAAACACCCCCACTATCCCCCTTAGTAGTAATAACTCTCGAGCCATCTCTCTCCTGCCTCAATCATGCTACCTCACTTTGGTATCTATCCCTCTCCATTCTTAGAGCATTCTTCTCTGTAATCATGCTATCTCGCTCCCCTTGCATACTATCCCTCTCCTCCCAAAGCTAGTCTCACTCTAACATTGTTGCATCCCACTCACTCCAAGTTGTGGCTAACTGCATCTCCAGGGTGTTGATCATGTCATCTATCCCCTCCGACTATACTGGTGAATGGGCCCCTACATCAACCTCCATATCCTCCTCTCCCTTTGCCTCACCCTCTCCCTCCTCCTCCTCCACCATCTCCTCCATAATGACCTCCTCTACTATCTCCTCCACGATGACCTCCTCTACTATCTCCTCTCACTCTCTCCTCCCATGACCCCTCCTCTGTCCACCTTGACCTCTGGGTCTTGCGCATCTACCTCCACCTCCTCCTCCTCCATCTCTACCACCACCACCACCATCTCCACCTCCCCCATCTCCTCTTGCCCCTCCTCCGACAACTGCTCCTCCTCCTCTTCATTGTCTCCTCCATCGCACCTCCACTGTTGGCCACATCCTACCTAGCATGTCCTGTCGGGTAGGTTCTTGGAACCTCTATGGCATATGTTGTCACCAATAAGCCCTGTAGCCTACTGTGTTCTCCGCATCCTCCAGCCCCACATGTAACCACTCTGTCTATGCTACCGACCTATCAATCCATGGCCCCCAAGTACTAACCTCATTGCATACTTGGGAAAAAATATGTGGTCCCTTTGCCAACCCCTGTACCTGTCCAAACTGCGACACAACTCTATCTTGCCTATAGCACTCAATGAAATATGCATATCACCCAATTAGGTAGTAAGGTGTCAGCATGTATTCAAGTACATGGTCAAGTCCTCCTTCCATCTACAATGTGCCATGTAGGGTCTCTATATGATATCCCCTTCCTGCAACTCGTTAAAAATCCTCCATTAATACTAGATGTCCTATAAAGACCTGTACTACACTCTCTGGTCCCAGCAATAAGCAATCGACTTGTCATCTCCTTGTACACCCCTTGGCCCCACTAGCTGAGACACTGGAATGTGCTCCCAAGTCCACACCTACAAAAGTGTAATATGGCCTATACTGGCCTCCAAACCATATATGATGGCATGCAAGTCCTTGTACAAATATGCCAATAGGAATGCTCCCGATGTAAACTATTGTCCATGATGTAACTTCTCTGTGATGCAATTTGCCAAATTAATAGAGAAATGCCTCTGCTCTTATCAGGCAGCACAATGTTGTTGATAAGAGCCATCATGTATAAAGCCTTGTCAAGCACCTACCCTTGACAGGCATCCACATCCAACTTCCACCTCATATGTGACACATTCACCTGCCCAAACAACTGTGTCAGCTGCACATCCACTGCCCTCGTAGATGTGTACACTAATCAAGTTTGGATCAGCAACCATAAGATCTGCCAGACATCCTCAAGGGTCACTGTCATTTCCCCCCGTCAGGGAGATGGAAGGTGCTGGTCTCAGATTGCCACCTCTTCACTAGCGTCATGAGTATCGTCTAGTGTGCCTAAATCGCTAGCATATGCATACATAGTATAATCCACACCTTTTATATACATCCTAGTCATCCTATGTAAATCTATCTGACACTTGTAGTGCTGCAGACCATAACTCTTGAGTCATCATTGGCTCTGAAATCACTTACACAATCCAATCACCCATCAATCCTCAGAATTACAAAAAATTTCCATAACCCTCCTATTTTTTATATCCTCCCTAGGTGGATCTGTTGAAACACGAAGTGAATCTATTATTTAGCACACAGGTCCTTTCCCTTGATGTATATGTCAATTTATCCCATATATCCGTTGATTTGATGCACATTAACTTCGGCATCATGCTACCACTCTTTTTTTGTGTAACCGCCGAACCATTCGATGCACTTTTCTATCTGTTACACATTTGTTCCATTTTTGTGGATCCGCCAAAGGTGCTCTGCATTCGTATAATTTTCTGTACACTCACCATTCAGTGGTGCATCCTTCAAATTGTGATTGACAAATGCAAAACCCAACATTTTCTACCCCTCATTAATGCCCTGTAAGTAGCCCCCAAGACTTCATTCAGGTGACATACCTATGCTGGAGTACCCTCTCATTGTCCATCCCTCCTCACCCAATCAACATGATGTACCACATCAAGAACCTGAGCTCCCATCTCTCTACTCCTCTTTTTTGCTCTTCTCCAATTCACTTTGCTAGAGGGTGAAAATGACTTATTTTTACCCCCTAGGTGTTTTTTATAGCCCTTTTTCACATTTTTGCCTCCCATTTTCACCCATTTGCTTCATTTTCCCCATGTTTCTTCCCTCCTTCCTAATTTTTTCTCCTGGGCCCCTTTTTACCTACACAACCTCTCGAAGGGGCATCACCCTACTATTGCCTTTTCCCAAAATTCTTCTAGATAAAAGTTGATTGGTGTATGTCATCTATCCCTTATTCTTTCGAAACCACTACATTTTATTTTTCTTTCAAATAACATTATTTTAACGTTATTTCAAAGATGGGCAAAATGTAGACACCTAAAAATGGTCATGCCATATCGCATCATCTTTATTATAATTGATCAAGTAAAATTGATCAATTGCCCTCCATTTCACACAGATACTAATTAAATAATATTTAATTATTTAATTAATATTTTTCCCACCCCGTTCTTCTATCTAAAATCATTAAATACCTTATTGCCTCTACTATAGTCCTAAATTAAAATCTATTTACATAGGACTATAGTTCCCCTTCATTCCAAAAAATTAAATAAATATGTCTATTTATTTAATCCCACATTTTATCCATTTGTGATTACTCTTAGTAATCATCATTAATTACCCTAAATCTTGTGCACATGGATTAATTTGGAAAAATTAAGGTGTAGAGTTTTAAAACTACATTTTTCTATGTTTTTATTTCCAGCATTTTGGTCAATATGTGACCTTGAATTGGCTAAGTATCAGTGTTTTATCAAGTTATGCCCGTGCATATGATATGTGTCAAAGTGATGGGGTTTTGATGATGCATAGTGGTGAAGAAATTCAGAGGTAGTGCGGAGTTGCCATGTGGTGTCTGTGGAACAAGCCAGGTGTCATCTTTCAGTTTGGTTGTAGTGCTTGATGTGTTCCCCGCATGTTTCTTTTAAAGAGTTTTGAGTCTCGATAGATGGTGCCACGTGTTAGCACGACGAGGATTCAAGGGAAACTTTTCATGGAGGTATCTCAAATGCCCGCCAGCTTACCACATGTCTTTTTATGAATATGGTGGAGCTTGCCATGTGTTCCTGTGTTCAGGCTTCTTTATTAATCTTTACATGTCTTAGGGTGATGTATGATCATGGTGGGACCCAAGCTTCAAGATTAGTGAAAGTAGTAGATGATACCACGTGTCGGCATGACGGATGTTTGAAGGGGAAGTTCTCATAAAGTTTTTTGAAGTAGCGTGAAGCTGCCACGTATCTCAGTCTTGACACCAACGGGGCCTGCCATGTTTCACAAAGGAGTTAAGTCTTTTGTAAAGTTTGGGAGTGACAGACAATTCCACGTGTCGGTATGGCGCATGTTTAAGGAAGCATTTGAAAAGGGCCTTGCAGGGAGAGTGCCATGATGCCACGTATATTATTTTTTGGAGTCTTTTGAAGCCTGCATCTGGTGCCACCTGTTTCAATGGTATTTGATGCACCCGCCGACCAATAAGGATGCAAAAAATGGGTGGGAGAATCTAATATATCTAAAGACTTAGAGTGTCGATTATAAGGAGAAGAGTCGAAGCAGGCATCTAGAATCTAAAGGAAATCTTCAAGGCATGGGTCTTCAACAACATCTTTAGTTAAATGCCAATTCTGTTTTCGCAGGTGATTGGATTTACAGCTGTCGTCTAGGTTTGCAGCTTCATTTTTATGCTATAAATAAGAGGGCTTGTGATACAGAGAAATATACAGAGAAATATATAGAGAAATATTTAGGAGAAATATTTATAATAGAGTATTTTGTGCTATTGACTAAGGATATATCATTTTGCCTTTACAGTTGCTTTCAAGAAATAGAGACATTGTGTATCTGTGCATACTCTTTGCCTTGTATACTTTTTTTGGAAATATTAATGAAAAGAGACCTCTATTATGTGCATTCTGTGATGTTTTCTAAGTCATTTTGCAAGATCTTTGAATGCAGCCTTTCAATAAAATGTGTTATACATTCTGCTTTTGTTAATCATTCATGTAGCTCTTTAACTTAACAGAAATCTTTATGATTTAATCATTGTGCTTATTGTGAATTAAGACATATCATTAGCGCATCGCCTTAGGAACTTAGTTTTATATTGTATCTATAATCTTGTTTTTTCTACCCTTTTCCCAAAACCCCATTAAAAGGAAGAGCCAACTTCTATAAAATCTGGATGTTGCTTCAAAGATCAATCCCACATCTTTGAAGTTTCCCATGTTGGTGATGGATCACACCTACAAATTTATGCATCAATAGTTTTTGGCACGCCCGGTGGGACCATTCATAAGATCTTGATCAGGGTCATATGAGCCAGTGGCTAGGAAGGAGTTAGAGCTGTGGACCAACAACAAGAACCCAGTCAACCGCTAATCCAGGAATCTTATTGCCTCCATTAGTAGCTACTCCAAGAAGAAGAGTAAATCGACTAGCAAGAGCACCAGGAATAGCTATGGCAGCACTTGCTCCTCCTCCTCTGCCACAGAACTTTGCAAATTGGAACAACAATAGTCCCCTTATCCTCCCAACACTACCAGATACCTGAGATCCAATTCTTGCTAATGCTTTGAAAGCATTACCCAAGTTTAGTGGAGAAGAGTCCAAGACTGCAGGGGAACACCTCCAAGATGTGTTGGATGTGTGTGATGTGCATGTCATCACAGAACAAAATGTTGCTATCAGATTGTTGGTTACTTCTTTCAAGGGAAAAGCTCTAGATTGGTATAGGTCTTTACCCTGAAATTTAATATCTACATGGGATCATCTCGGAGATGCTTTCTTTGCAAGATTTAGTGAGAAGGTTGATAGATCATCCCTATTACAGCAACTGGTTACCATAAAGAGAGTGCCTCAAGAAGCCATAACAGATTTCAACACTAGGTTTCAAAAGACTTCAGATAGAATCCCTGCCACAGCTGGGCCATCAGCAGGTATGGCAATTGTATTTTATCTTAAGACTTTTAATTCTGATATCTCAGTGATGATTTAGTCCCTAAGAGGACAGACCCTACTAGAAGCATATGAATTAGCTGTAAGAGCTGAGAATAGCCTAATAGATGTTGGGAAATTACCTTCAAGGCCTCCCATGCCTATGTTCCCAGAGATTTCTATTCCCCTGCCACAAGAAGCTCCTAATCCTCCATCTGTCCCTATGTCCATGTACACTTTTCCAACACCTCAACAACCCACCACATTAGCACCTTCTGCCCCTCCATATGAAATGGATGATGTCAAGAATATTCTTAGGACCTTTCCAAATGAAATTATTAATCTCAAAAGGTAGAAGACTTCTTATCCAAAACCTCCTTACCAAGGATTCTAAGGTAACAAGCTTCCATACCAGCCAAATCAATACCAAGGGACACAAAGACTAAACAATCCTCAATGTTTAAACCAGCTAGTCCCAGTACCCACAGCATTGTAAGTTGTCCTAGCTAACTCAGGTAGAGAAATAGTCCCTGGACAAAATAACCTAGCAAAAGATTCTAATCCTTGGTGTTTCCCTTGCAACAATGCCCATATGCCAAGAGATTGTCCTAGGAGCAATTTACAATAGAAGATAGCAAAGAAAAGAAGAATGGAAGGTCAAACTATTGTGTCTAATGCTCCTCCATATTAGTTACCTAGTGTTTAGAATGCAGTAATGGTTCCCCAAATGTAAGGAATGTCCATTGAACAAGAAGAAGAAATTTCCCTAGAGCATGCCTTATTTTAATGGATTGAAGAAGAGGACTCGGTGTTTGTAAATGAAGCATCTACCTCTAAGAAGCCCTTGGTATAGTCTAACTATTTCACTAGGTCAAAGAGAAGGATGGTTGAACAGCCTGAAGCCATCAATAATGAAGCATCTAGAGTTCCTTCATTCCAAACTCAATATAAGCCCACTTCAAGACAAGAGGTATCTTTGGTAGCTCAGAATCAAGGAGTCTCTAACCAGGTGGTGGAAATAACAAGATATCCCTACTATCCTAAGACACAAATGCTGGGGCTTCTGAATGTGGTTGAGCAATTAAAGAAAATCCCTATGAATGTGTCAATATGGGATATGCTGGCTATTCCTGAACAAAAGTCACTATTACAGGAAGCATTGCAGTCTCAAACAGATTCTAAAGTGGTTAACCCAAAAGAAGGAGGCATAGATAAGGGAAAGGCTCAAAACAAAGATGCTCCACCTCAATAGACAACCCTCTGGTAAACAGCATGCCAGAGGTAAGTAAGCCTAAGCCAAACCCATTTTATTTAACCCTAATAGTGGGTAAGAAACTGTTTCATAACTCCATGATAGACTCAAGGGCTAGTACCACAGTCATGCCTAAACAAGTAGCTAATGCTTTTAAAAATAGAGTACCAACTGTTAGCTAAAGGGATTATGCAATTAGATGGGAAGCCTATCCAAACCATAGGAATTATCAAACAACTCCCATTGCAGCTATATACGCCCAAATATTATTGTCTTGCAAGATGTAGTGATCATTGATATTCCCCCAGTCTTTGGACTATGCCTATCTAGAGATTTCACTACTAAAATAGAAGGGTATATGTCACTAGATTGGTCACACTTGATCTTGAGAACCAAGTATGGGACAAAGATGAAGGTGTTATATGAGTCTCTATCTAGAGAACATATCATTGAAGAAACACCACCAAAGTTTGAAGTGTCTCATGGTATGATGAATAAGGAAGACAAAGCTTTTATTGAAGATATAGGGGAATGCACTGAATATGATCAAAAGGAAGAAGAGAACAATCAACTGATGTCTATGATGCAGAGTGACCCTTATGGCAACTATGATTCTACTAGTTTAGGAACATATGTAATCTTTGAGGAAGATCAAGAAATACCAAACATAATGAGTCAAGAGATAGATGAAAAGGAAGATTCTAATAAAGATTCTAAGATCTAGACCTTAAACTTCAATGGAGCTAGGAGCAAGAATGGTGCAGGATCAGGTATCTATCTCACCTATCCAAAGGGAGAAAAAATTCTTAGAGCCATACGCTTCCAGTTTACTTGCACAAATAATGATGCTGAATATGAATCTCTGGTACATGGTCTTATGTTAGCCAAGAAGAAATGGATAAAGAATTTGATAATCAAAGGTGATTCAGAGCTGGTTGTGAAACAAATCAGAGAAAATGTTGTGGCAAAGAATGTGAGAATGAGATCTTATCGTCATAGGATTTGGGATCTGATTGATGGCTTTGATGCTTTTAATATAGAAGTTGTACCTAGAGCTCTGAATACTAAGGGAGACAGGATGGCACAAGTTGGCTCTTAGTTTGACCCAACAAGTGATCTTCTTATCAATAATGAAGCAGTGAAAGTCATTATTAGACCCGCAATCCCTAACAATGTTCAAAACTGGTAGGTTTTTGACAATGACCTTCAAGTACTTTTGTTTTTATAGTAATCTAGAGAATTTGTTGACTAGTTATAGCCTAATATTGAGGAAGCATATGGTAACTAAATCATTCAATTGAAATCTAATTAGTTTCCGAGGGGGTTAATAACATTGGAGGACTTGTTTGATCCAGATGATGCAAGCCTAGATAAGAGGAAGTTCATAGCAAGCAAAGAAGATTATTCTAAAATTTAGGTTAGCGAAGGAAGGAAGCTGAAAGTAGGTAATGCCACCACTCAGGAGGAAAAGGATAAGTTAATCTCTTCATGCAACCAATATGATAGAGTGATTGCATGGTCCTATGATGATCTACATGGTTATAATAGGGACATTATCCAACATACCATAGAGCTTGCTCAAGGATAAAAGCCTGTCCGCCAAAAACAGAGACCAGTGAATCCTAGAATTGAACCTTTAATGGTGGATGAGTTACAAAAGCTTCTTGAGTCTAAGATTATTTTCCCAATCAAGCATTCAACCTGGGTATCAAATTTAGTGCCAGTAAGAAAAAGAATAGGGATATTAGGCTCTGTGTAGATTTTAGAGACTAAATTAAGCTTCATTAAAGGATCATTATCCTCTGCCATCTATGGAGCAAATCTTACAAATAGTGGCTAGATCAGAAAGATTTTCTCTTCTTGATGGTTTTTCAGGAGACAATCAAATTTGGCTAGTGGACGAGGACTAGTACCAAACAATGTTCACAACCAAATGGGAAACCTTTGCATATGCCAAGATGCCCTTTGGTCTCTCAAATGCTGGTGCCACTTTTTAGCGCACTATGGATATAGAATTTAAGGGACTTATAAATAAGATCATTCTAATTTATTTAGGTGATCTCACTATATTTACAAAAAATGCCAAAGATCACTTTGAGCATTTAGAAGATGCTTTTTAGAGGTGCCAAGAGTTTGGGATTTCTTTAAATCCTAAGAAGTGTGTTTTTTCTGTACCTTAAGGGAAACTTTTAGGACATATTGTTTCAAAAGATGGAATCTCTATTGATCTAGAGAGAATCAACGCCATACTAGACTTATCCTTACTAGTCAATGAAAAGGCAGTTCAATCTTTCTTGGGGAAGATGAATTTTGTCAATAGATTCATATCTAATTTTGCAGGGTTAGTCAAGCCTATTACTCTGATGTTGAAGAAGGACTTAACCTTTAAGTGGACAACTAAAGGGAGGTAGGGTTTTGAAGAAATTAAGAAGGCTATCTCCACTACTCCTGTACTGCAGAATCCTGATTTCTCCAAACACTTCATAATGTATGTGTATGGAGGTGAGCCTAGTATTGTAGCTATCCTAACTCCAAAAGATGACAAAGAAGAAGGAGAACATCTAGTTGCATTCTTCTTGAGAACATTGAGAGAGTATGAATCCAGGTATAATTTTGTTGAAAAGCAAGCTTATGCCATAGTTAAAGCACTTAAGAAATTTAGACACTTGGTAATAGGGAACAAAATCTTTATACTAGTAGCTCATTCAAGTGTTAGAGAATACATTATGGAGGGTGAAATTACAGATAAAAGAGCTAACTGGATAACCAAGATCTTCGAATATGATGTAGAAGTAAGGCCTACTAAATTGGTTAGAGGAAGAGGGCTCTGCCAATATATTGTTCAAGACACAGAAGCATCATTGTCGAAAGAAACAGAGGATGAAACAATGTTAAAACTCTAGGAGCTTGATCAAGACTCTTGGGTATCTGACAGGATACAGTTTATGAGAACTGGTATTTTCCCTAGGGTGTTCTCTCCTGACAAAAGAAGATACTATAGGCAGCAAGGAATTAATTTTGTCTTGATTGATCACATGTTTTTTAGAAAGAATTTTGATGGAATTTTACTAAGATGTGTTGAAAGGGATGAAGCTCAAAAGATACTACATGAGTTACATTATGGAAAATTAGGAGGACACTTTTTAGCAAAGACTACTACTATCAAAATTACACAGGTTGGGTATTATTGGCCTACATTGTTCTCAGATTGCCATCAAATGGTTAAAGAATGTCAATCCTGTCAATTTTATGTTGGGAAAAGGAGAAATGTAGCTTTGCCTTTAAATCCTATAATTATAGAAGAGCCTTTTGCACAATGGGGATTGGATTTCATAGGTATGATTAATCCAATCTCTAGTTCGGGACACAAGTGCATCCTCACCACCACTGATTATTTTACAAGATGGAGTGAAGTTGTCCCACTTAAAGAAGCCACCGAAAAGGTTATTCTAGATTTTGTGGAAGAGATAACTACTCATTTTGCTCCCCGTACCATTATATCTGATAATACAAAGGCATTTCTAGGCTCAAAATTATCTGAGTTTGATTTGAAGAATGGTATATATTTGAAGACTTCATTCAACTATTACCCATAGGGAAATGGTTTAGCAGAGTCAACCAATAAGAATCTAATTAGACTCATAAAAATGATGGGAACTGATCACCAAAGGGAGTGATATAAGCATTTCAAAACAACACTATGGGCTGACAGAATCACACCAAAGCAAGTGATCAAGATATCTCCTTACGAATTAGTCTATTTCAAGAGCGCATT
The DNA here is from genome assembly GCA_027924645.1 of Cunninghamia lanceolata. Classification (NCBI taxonomy): domain Eukaryota; kingdom Viridiplantae; phylum Streptophyta; class Pinopsida; order Cupressales; family Cupressaceae; genus Cunninghamia; species Cunninghamia lanceolata. The sequence continues at coordinate 8,891,988 of BSBN01001332.1, forward strand.
TATGCCTTTAACTGTGGAAATCCCTACTTTATAGATGGTTACACAAATGGAAATTGAAGAGAATGGTCCTGTTTAGGGTAAAATTAGGATTTGTTAATATTTAGTGTCTTAGATGTTTGAATCCTCCTTTCACCCTATACATTCAAGGATCTAGGGTTGAGTGGAAATTCACTATCATACCCTAGATAGCTGTGAGATGTAGGGAAGCTTGGATTAGGGAATTTAATTACCAATTTATCTTCTCTTATGCTCAATTGACCATTAAAACCCTAATTATGCAAATACAACAATTAATTGATGAATAATGGAAAAAGCTCTTGCAGAGGGAAGTAAAATAGCAAATCATAGAGTACCTATTTTTGGGGTTCCGAGGTGAAATGGTCAGGGACACTGGAGCGGGTGCCCAAGTCTAAGGTACTAGTTTCTTTGTGAGATCCAGACCTCCTTCCGACACTGATCAGCACTGTAACTCCTGTTTCTGGAAATTTAGCTGTAGAGGACACTAGAGCAAGTGCCCAAGTCTTGGAAATGCTCTGGTGTCTTGCTTCTCTTCAGATCTGGAATCTTTGATGTCTTATAATCCCTCTTGTAACTCCACTTTTTCCAAATACGACACCTGTAACCTGCAATCACAAGACTTTGGGAGGGGGTTGTGGTGTTTAGAGGCTTGCCTCAGTCAAGCCTTGGATGACACTTAAGTCTCCAAACACCGTTGTCGGATAGAGAGTGTGTACCCTTATGAGGCAGAGGCAAAAACCAAAGGAATTGATAATGAAAACATAATATAATGTCACCTTGTAGTGAAGATATCATGGGAGGAAGATGCTCTTCATTCCATGATGAAATTGATGCTCAAATCTATAAATACAAACACACAAACCACACAAGTCTACTCTTGCAACACAATGAAAGCCTTGAATCACCTTGAGAACACTTAAACATCACAATTGCCATCTAGTTTACAAATGAATACTGAAACATGCTTTTATATGCAAGTACAGACACTCCCGCCAAGATTTTCGTAATTCAAACTTACCGTGTCGGCAAAGGACCCAAATAACGGTCATAAACTGACACCCAAAAATTGTGGCTGCCCCAAAATAGGGCAAGACTAGGGCATGGGTGCTCAAGTCCTCCCCCCTATTTTGGGTAGGGTACAGCTCAAGGGGTCCTCCTAGGTCCCATTTGTCATGTTACCTAGGACTCATTCCATCGGGATGCCAAATTATGAACTAAGATGTCCTAAATGCATGCAAAAGGCTCGGGAGCTAAACCTTATGAGGGAAAAGCCCCCAAGGGGACATTTTCTGACATTACAGGTCCAATGTGGGTGAGACTTGCAGAGTTATTGGAAATTCAAGAGAAGAGAGAATCATCACATGAATCCTTGATGAATCACCAACAGACCGTAAAGAGTTGGTTTGACCAAAAGACTTCTAAACCAAATTTTGAGGTTAGGTCTTTGGTTTTAAAATGGGATGAGAGGGCTTCTAAGCTAGGGCATCACAACAAGTTTGATTCATTATGGACTAGTCCTTTTAAAATCGACACCTACAAGCAACATAACTCATATGAACTGGAGACTATGGAAGGAGAGCCAGAAGAGATTCCTGTCAACGAGATCTTTTTGAAACATTTCACATAGTTTCAAATTCTGTCCCTGTACTATAGTTAGTTAGTGTTTTAATGTTTGTTTCCTTTTTTTTTTTGCTTTTGCCGCTTTCCTAATAAGTGTTCTAGTAACATGCGTCCTTAGCACATTGTCCTCTATGCCTCATATTTCCCCTTCCCTCTAAGCCATTAGAGTACACGTACTTCAAGGGTGATAACCAATCATTCTTAAAAGATCATTGTCATTAATGAGAAGTGTCACAAAATCTTGTTAGATTTAAAATATTTGCTAACTATCACTTTGGCATGTATCTTGAGTCATTTATCACGATTGCCCATTTAATGCCGCATTAATTCCTCTGACAGGGTCGAGAAGTTAAAATGCCCCTTTGCTATTTCATTTGTCATTTCATTGCTTCCAGGGCCTTTCTAAAATTCCTTTTGTCCATTCCTTTTAAGCCTTTAGTGTGAATTCCAATCATAGCAAAGTTTCAAGTTTAGGTTTCTAGAATCTTGAGTCTTGTGCAGAGATAGCAAAGCAAAAGATTATGGAGGAAGAACAACCCACCAAAGGGGCTGAACAAGAGGGTCTTTTTGATTTACCAGAGAAATGGAAGAAATGAAAAGCGTATGCATCAACCAAATGGCAGCCAAGAATTAATTGGCCTAGGACTAGGCCCTTAGAGAAGAGGAACATGATCGATCCTTCACAAGTGGAAGACTACGCAGATGGAATTTTTGACCCTTGTGTTGCCACGAATCCAAAGAATTTGAGGGAGGGAGCACACTAGAGATTTCTCCTACGAGAAAAGAAGGGTGAGTCTAAGACTTTTGGCATGAGAATTTGGACTTCTCAATTGGCCCAATTCATGGTTCCTACTGTCCATCCTTATCCTAAGTTAGTCTGGCTATGCGCAAATCTTTTTGATGCCTAAACTTCAACAATTTAGAAAAACAAACTTATGCTCTAGATTACTCCTAAGGCAATATGAGATATGTTAGGTCTATATCATGACCGAGATGCTCATTTTTATGATATACCCAGGATGCAGAGCATATGGCAGAGTGTCCGTGCGAAGGTTGGGTTTCTAAATGCAGAGTTGTGTTTGGATAAAGAAAATGCTTAGTTGCCTCTGTTGCCTCTAGCCTGACTCTGGTTCACTTCAGACGTGCAAGACGCTTGTTCCATGTTGGCCTTCATTTTCAGTCAAGACGACTATGCCAATGTACATGATTGGCAATTGGTAGCTATCTTCAGACTCAAGATGGTTGATAAGGCCACACAATACAAATTTGATTTTGCAGAGCATATTTCATAGGCCTTGGTTGAGCAACTCTCCAATTTTTCTAGCATGCAGACTTTTAGGTATTCAGCATATCTCTTCCCTCTAATTTTATATCATAATCACCAGTTTTTTCAATAGTATTTTTGGCTGGATATGTATGACCTCGAGGTAGATAGTAGGAAAACTACCCCTGTGTCTGCATGGACTCATATTCTTTTAGAAACCTCAGACCCGTATGAGTTTGCATAGTATTTTATAGCACCCATTGTTGAGCAATGGTACACTGAGGGTATTGAGATTAGAATGACCGATTGGACAAGGGGTTTTATCAAAAATTCCAAAGTTCCTTGTGACTATTTCTTTGGGGCCCATTTTACCATAATAAGGCTTCATGGCTTTGCCAGTGAACTAGTCATGCTTTTGAAGGTCTTAACTCCTAGGGTTGTGGTCTTGGAGGTTGCTCGCCAGCTGTCAATCATTGATAATAACTTTGGGAGTAAGAAGAGGAAAAAGAAATTTTATGATACCCCTTGGACTAAATCAGGAATCACGATAAACAAGAGGGAAACATAGCATCTTTTACTAAATAAGCCAGCAAATTATGGGTTTTTAATGATACATGATCAATGGAATTATGATCCAGACAGTTTCCTGGCCTCCTAGATTATGAAGAATAATGTTCATACAGTTTTCCTTCATGACAGTCGGCCATTTTGGGAGCAACAGAGATCACCAAAGATAGATACTCTGAATGTCTATGTGGATCTAACAGATGTGCTTGTTGAAGCTCCTAAGCTGTGGGAGACATTTTACACTGTTATTCAAGATTATGACCCTAAGAAGCACATGACTCATGGTTTGAGGTAGACTTTAAGGAATAAAGATTGGTCAGCTGAAAAGATAACAGCCTATTGGAAATATAGGTAGGAAATTTTAGAGTTTACCAGAACCTTAAGGCAAGTTGCAATAGATGAGGAGTGGGAAAGATTATGGGATAAAGATCACATGACTCCTATTTCCAGCCCTGACATAAGCAATTTACCAAGCCATGAAAAGGAGATAGAAGAAAAGGAAGAAACTATTGAACAAATTCTAAGAACCACTTGGCCACCATCTCTTAGTGTCCTTGCATAGCAGAAGGTTACACAACAACCGTCTCATGAGACCCAAATAGCTTCAGCATCAGGGGCTCTTGGAGCGGCCACTTCAAAACAATCACCCATTTCTATACAAGAAGCAATATCGGAGGAAGATCCTAAAGGCACAGTTGAGAAGCCTTTGAGGAAGAGGTGGAAACTAAAGAAGCAGGCAGTAGATGAAGAAGAAGATATCATGGGGGGATCACAACAACAAACCCTTGCAACAAATGCACCACCATAGGTAAGTATCTCTCCTCCCTTTTCTCCTTCTCAGTCTTCTTCTTTTGGGGTGGCAACCCAAATGCCCCATATTTCCACGTCTCCTGCCACCTCTACTATGCCTTCACAATCTGTTTCCCCCCTATTAGCTCATCAATTTTGTCAGTATCATGGGCTTTTGGCTTACCTATGCTTTCCCCAACCATGTCGAGACGAACCTTTGTCCAACCAGACCCCAGTCAACAAATTACCACTATACCATATGGTCTCCCACAAGGTTATCCCTTTGCTGAAGGACTAATAGCTTCTCCCCCTACTTTTCAAACTCAAGCAGAGGCAACCAAGAAAACAAGGGAATCCATAAGAGAAAATCTAAGAGAATGAAAGAGAGCAAAAACCCCGCTACTCCACACATGAAAACATTCTTTGATCCAATTTAGCAATCTCTCGCCATTATTCATATGAGCCCCAATATGGTCAAGCCTCTGGAGGAGATGAGGCTAGAGGATTATACTATGAATGCAGTGGCCATGGATTTGACCTAGTATACGCCTCAGGACAAGGTGGAGCTAATGAATGAAACTACTACAGCTGCAACAATAGACTATTTGAAGGTGACAAAGAAGTTATAAAAGATAGAGTCAGACCTCACTAAGACAAAGGCTACCATTAGTTGCCTTACCGTTGAGATAAAGACAAAAGACTTGGAAATTGATAACTTGAATAAAGATATCCAATCTACTATATCATTGCAGGTGTATCAAGCATCTCAAGTGAATGTTACAACCTTACATGAATTGACACAAATAAAGGCTACTACTAGTGCACTTGAGCAAGAAAATATTCTTGCAGAAAAGAAGGTCCAAGACAAGGTCCAAGAGGTGTTACATCTACAACAAAGTCTAAAGAAAGGATAGGACTAGAGAAGCACTTATCAAGCGTAATATATGGCCAAGCAAGAGAAGCTCAAACAATTGACCATTGAACTGCATCAGAGGCCTCAAAGCACTAGAGTCTTAGCAATGGTAAAAGAACTTTACGTATCTTCATGGTAGAGGATCTCAGATGAAGTCACATAACTGAAACCTGTTCTTAGTTTTCTATTGAATTCCCAGTGACTGCGTGAAAAGGTTGAGTCTTTGGTAGAAGATACCTTGTCCTATGTTTCTGTGAGAGTTTCAAACTCTTAGCTTTTATTACAGAAATTGTATGATGCCTCAGATGAAGCCTTGCTAGTAGCAGGGGTTGCTGATAGGATGACTGCAGTAGAAAGAGTCAATGAAGTGTTGAGCTGCAATGAAGCTGTAACAACGTGCAAGGCCCTGCTAAATGTTGTGAAGGAGGGTGTTAAAGGCATGAAGTGGCATATAGAAAGGTTGGTACATATGGGACTCCCATCTCCTTTCTCTAAAAATAGCACAGTTTTGATGAAACATGAGATAAAGACACAACTTCTCTCGAAGCAAAATGATCAGACTATTTTCCAGAGTCTAAGTGATTCGTTGAGGAGGATCCTAAAGGCATAGTTGAGAAGCCTCTGAGGAAGAGGTAGAAACTAAAGAAGTAGGTAGTAGATGAAGAAGAAGATATCATGGGGGGATCACAACAACAAACTCTTGCAACAAATGCTCCATCACAGGTAAGTATCTCTCCTCCCTTTTCTCCTTAGTCTTCTTCTTTTGGGGTGGCAATCCAAATGCCCCATATTTCCACATCTCCTACCACCTCTGCTATGCCTTCACAATCTATTTCCCCCTTATCAACTCATCAATTTTGTCAGTATCACAGGCTTTTGGCTTACCTATGCTTTCCCCAACCATGTCGAGAAGAACCTTTCTCCAACCGGACCCCAGTCAACAAATTACCATTATACCATATGGTCTCCCACAAGGTTATCACTTTGCTAAATGACTAATAGCTTCTCCCCCTGCTTTTCAAACTCAAGCAGAGGCAACCAAGAAAGCTAGGGAATCCAGAAGAGAAAATCTAAGAGAACGAATGAGAGCAAAAACCCCGCTACTCCACACATGAAAACATTCTTTGATCCAATTTAGCAATCTCTCACCATTATTCATATGAGCCCCAATATGGTCAAGCCTCTGGAGGAGATGAGGCTAGAGGATTATACTATGAATGCAGTGGCCATGGATTTGACCCAGTTTAGGCCTCAAGACAAGGTGGAGCTAATGAATGAAAATTATACAACTGCAACAATAGACTATTTGAAGGTGACAAAGAAGTTATAAAAGACAGAGTCAGACCTCACTAAGACAAAGGCTACCATTAGTTGCCTTACCGTTGAGATAAAGACAAAAGACTTGGAAATTGATAACTTGAATAAAGATATCCAATCTACTATATCATTGCAGGTGTATCAAGCATCTCAAGTGAATGTTACAACCTTACATGAATTGACACAAATAAAGGCTACTACCAGTGCACTTGAGCAAGAAAATATTCTTGCAGAAAAGAAGGTCCAAGACAAGGTCCAAGAGGTGTTACATCTACAACAAAGTCTAAAGAAAGAATAGGAGCAAAGAAGCACTTATCAAGCACAATGTATGGCCAAGCAAGAGAAGCTCAAACAATTGACCATTGAACTACATCAGAGGCCTCAAAGCACTGGAATCTTAGCAATGGTAAAAGAACTTTACGTATCTTCACGGTAGAGGATCTCAGATGAAGTCACACAACTAAAACTTGTTCTTAGTTTTCTCTTGAATGCCCAGCGGCTGCGTGAAAAGGTTGAGTCTTTGGTAGAAGCTACCTTGTCCTATGTTTCTGTGAGAGTTTCAAACTCTCATCTTTTATTACAGAAATTGTATGATACCTCAGATGAAGCCTTGCTAGTAGCAGGGGTTGCCGATAGGATGACTGCAGCAGAAAGAGTCAATGAAGTGTTGAGCTGCTATGAAGTTGCAACAACATGCAAGGCTCTGCTAAATGTTGTGAAGGAGGGTGTTAAAGGCATGAAGTGGCATATAGAAAGGTTGGTATAGATGGGACTCCCATCTCCTTTCTCTACTAATAGCACAGTTTTGATGAAAGATGAGATAAAGACACTACTTCTCTCGAAGAAAAATGATCAGATTGTTTTCCAGAGTCTGAGTGATTCGTCGAGGAAGATCCTAAAGGCATAGTTGAGAAGCCTCTGAGCAAGAGGTGGAAACTAAAGAAGCAGGCAGTAGATGAAGAAGAAGATATCATGGGGGGATCACAACAACAAACCCTTGCAACAAATGCACCACCACAGGTAAGTATCTCTCCTCTGTTTTCTCCTCAGTCTTCTTCTTTTGGGGTGGCAATCCAAATGCCCCATATTTCCACATCTCCTGCCACCTTTTCTATGCCTTCACAATTTGTTTCCCCCTATCAACTCATCAATTTTGTCAGTATCACAGGCTTTTGGCTTACCTATGCTTTCCCCAACCATGTCGAGAAGAACCTTTCTCCAACCAGACCCCAGTCAACAAATTACCATATACCATATGGTCTCCCATAAGGTTATCCCTTTGCTAAAGGACTAATAGCTTCTCCCCCTGCTTATAAAACTCAAGCAGAGGCAACCAAGAAAGCAAGGGAATCCAGAAGAGAAAATCTAAGAGAATGAAAGAGAGCAAAAACCCTGCTACTCCACACATGAAAACATTCTTTGATCCAATTTAGCAATCTCTCACTATTATTCATATGAGCCCCAATATGGTCAAGCCTCTGGAGGAGATGAGGCCAGAGGATTATACTATGAATGTAGTGGCCATGGATTTGACCTAGTTTAGGCCTCAGGACAAGGTGGAGCTAATGAATGAAACTTCTACAGTTGCAACAATAGACTATTTGAAGGTGACAAAGAAGCTATAAAAGACAGAGTCAGACCTCACTAAGACAAAGGCTACCATTAGTTTCCTTACCATTGAGATAAAGGCAAAAAACTTGGAAAAGCTATCGTGAAGCAAAGTACAATAGAAAAGCTATCGTGAAGCAAAGTACAATAGAAACGACCTTGGCTTGTATTCTTTGGAGAGATGTTTGCAATAAGCTTCTGTCCCACCACAAACTTCTGCCCTAGAAGCAGGGTATCAGTTGGATAATCAAAAGACTGCCACATGATTCTACCGGCGGTGTTATAGAGAACGAGGTTCCCAGATTCTTGTATCTCCATCCGTTGAAAAGCTTGGGGGGATGTATTTGTAGACCAGACGAGAGTGCCATCTGCATCCCTTAACACAAGTTCTCCTTTGGAGGTCAGTGTTAGGGTTGCATTTTCTTGCACCATCTGCTCTCTGTTTGAACTCCACACCATTTGCATATCAAACAGGCTACTGTCAGTGTTGTATACAACAAAGAAAGTTGCAAATAAGTAGGCTGTATCACAAGGACTACCATAGCAGAAGAATCCACACCCAAATAGCAGATTCATGTCATTGTATGAGATATTGCTGCTCAGAAGAATCGGCCTGACGAGTGCATCTGCGTAAATTGACGGTGTCAAGAAATGTAGAGACCGAATATTGTTGTTCCAAGTTCTGCCTCCGTATGCAGTTCCGGAAGTAAGAGCAAGGCTCTCTGCAAATAGTGAGCATGACATAAGGAAGTGCCTCAGAAGTAAGGAGATTAGAGGAGGAGAGGACGAAAAATAGTCCGATGTTACCATTTTTCAAAACAGCAGTTATGTTGAAGAGACAGCGCGCAGGAAATAACATATTCGAATGAGAGACAATTGGAAATTAGAGTTTTCATGGCAATGAATAGGGAAGGCAGGGGTTAGGGTTAACCATAACGGAAAGTTCAAAATCAAATTACTTGTTAACTTTTAAAAAAAACCAGACCGATATTGAAGTCAAAGTCTGTCCGACTATCATAGACTAACAAAGCAATAAAAACAAAATAATACCGGAAATCTATGGGTTTGCAATCGTTTAGAATACGAAATCTCGAAGACCATCATGGTCTCCAATCAAACAAAATTGCTTTGACTTTACTAAATAAATTCAAGTGCATTTCGGATTTTAAATTTAGTTTTTGCTTTGGTTTAGACTTACCCTATTCCACGTAGAATTACGCCGTGCAATAGCCGAAGCATATGTAAGAGGAAGAAAACAAACATTTATGTTCTGTTGCAATATTTAAATTTGTATATTGTTAGGTCTTGTGAATCTTGAGTCTTATAACGAAAACACATGCTTTATTTAGATTAGTTAAATAAATTAATAAAAAATAACTATATTAGATAATAAAGTTAGGATTTGATGATTGAATTGAATTGTATGTGATAATTAAATAAGAGGAAAGAGTGTTTAGTTTTATGACCAATGATATAGCTATTGTTATGACATTGTTTAACACAGTTTGATGAATGTTTAAGAGTCTACCTTATTAGAAAAAAACCTTACCTATTGATTTAGGGACTTGTAGGATCAATCTCTATTGTCATGAACCTAATACGTCACATGGGGTTGATTAAAGGCACATGAGAATGATCTAATAGAATGCGGCCTCGAAATGCTAGTTACCTTCACCTTCTCGATCTCTAAATTTGTCAAGGTGGTGTATAGAGACATTGTTGAGGAGCTTGTCAACTTGATATGCGAAATAATTCTCCTAGGTCAAACCCCTTGGTGGACTAAATTAATAGTGATGCAAAAGATCAAACACAACATTCGTAGACATGCAAATGGTCTATATGATGATGATGTAGATTCAATTGCTTTGATGCTTTTGAATTCAAAAGTAAATGGTCTAATAATGCTTTCATTCCATAATGACCATCCTCTATGAAATTAAATGCACATTGAATGTCTTTGAATACCATGGCATAACAATATGTTGCATGAAATGTTTATAGTTGACTTATAATGGCTAGTGAAAGGGGCAAGAATGTTTGAATTAGTGTCACGCCCCATTGTCAATCACCTACTTTAGAATGTTTAAATTGGTTAAATAAATTGTTTAGAGAGAATAAAATTGATATTTTTAATGTTGAGCAATTTTATTTTTAAAAAAATGAATATTCTAGAATCTTTTATTGGAATAACTACCATTGTACTAGTTTGAGGTGGATGCAGGATAGTGTTTTCTCTTCGACAGGTTGAAGGAGAGTATCATCGAAGAAAGGATAATACATGGCGATAGTGAGACAGATGAACCAAATGAGAGAACATCGCACACACATTACATGAGTTTGTTGTATGATTGAATGAGGTCACATGTAGGAAATTCATCTTGTTTGTCATCATGTTAGTTGTTGTTATGTCATTTGTTGTTGAGTTGATTATCATCACATTGGTATGTGTACGCTTTGCTATTTTTGTGTACTTACAATTTGTGACAGATGGCTATTGTCATTTGTGGTAGTTTATTATATTATTATTTATTATGGGGAATCAACTACTATTATTCGTATAATAATATCACATTTGCATTCCTTTTTATGTTAAAAATATTTATAGCTATATTATCATGTTCTTGTCAATACGATTATTATTATGACTAATATTAGATTTTGTTTTTGTCTAATCCCTTATTATTATGCAAAATAATAACTCTTAATAATGTCTTTTTGAGAAGAAGAGTGGAGTTAAAGGGAATTTAAGTACTCTAAGACTCCAATGGTAATGGAGGTTGAGAGAATGGATAAGGTTAATAAATAAGAGTATAGTTAGTTAATGCAGGGAGAACATGGGCCATGAAGGAACATGCATGATGTGGAGAAATTTAATTGTTTTAGGTCGCATTGAAACTAGACTTTTTCTTAGTCATTCATGGAGTGGAGGCTAAAAGATAGCTAACATCATTCAGTAAAGTGGAAGTGAAATGAGGTGTAGGAGGAGGCAGTTGCAACCGAAAACCCTTGAGAGAACTCATCTGTTAGGGATGCGGCCACAGGTGTGGAGGGGTTTGTTCATTCATTTCCCCAAAATATGCAAAACACCATTCAACAAACCCATATGGCAGAGGTCGTGGGTAGAAGGAAGTTGTGGAGGCAGAGTAGATGTTATGCAAGGATATTGATCTTCTTAGAAAACTTGTAATATGCAATCACTGAGAGAATACGAGGGAAGTCTAGAATCCTTAATATTGGGGTTATTGTCTCATGGAGTCTTTGCCTCTGGCAGCTGTGCAAGAGTTCTCAAAAACACTTTGTCAACAAATACATTTTGTGAATATTACTGCAACTACTACATTACTTGGGCAATGTAATTGAGGTGTGAAGAAGGCAGAGAGATGAAGGAATGCTTTACACAGGTATGTGGTTCACCGTGTTCATAAATCCATATTTATATAGTAAAATTTGGATGAGGCTTTGATATTCTTAGAAAAAAAACTTATTTATAGGAATTATAAACCGAGTTTTTGTTTTATTTTTCACATATATAAATCTCTAAGCTTGACTAATGAAAGAATCAAATCCATCTTAAGTTCACCTTGTGTTGAATATAGTATCTAATTTAGGAATTATAATAGGACTACTCTTTTTCATATTGCTTGAGGTCAATTACATGGCCGATATTCAATAGTTTGGCCTCTTGTTAGAATCAAGTTATACGTTTTTGGCCATTTGGCATATAAGTCAGCTACCGCCGTTGCATTTGTAACATCTGGTGAAATTCGTCTATCCTTTTAAGATGTCGTTACCTATCTTCTAGGCTAGAAGGTCATGGCCAAGTTGAGGAGTTTGGCTTTATGCCAACAATTCGTCAGAAAACTTTTAAAACCCTTTATCAAATCCATTTTGTGCATACGCCTGCAAACGCTGCTCTTTTTTTTGGTAGAATCAATGAAGCACTTTGCCAAGTAAACATGTTTTCCTATGCCTCCATTTTTTAAACTTTTGTCTTTCTATGCACATCTTTGAGACCGTGGTAGGGGGAGTCTAACCTGGCTTCACATTTGCGGATTGTATTTGTTTGAAAGGTTCTAAGCCGCTCAACAGATCCATTTGGTGCATATTTTTTAACCATTGTGACCCTAACATACGTTTAGTGTTGTAGTGTTTGAATATTCTTTTGAAATGGGCTAATGATCTTTGTAATGGCCTCTATTAATTTTCAAATGCAAATCCATGATTTTGTCCCTGGAAAACTAACCCTGTTATTAAGTTAGAAACCCAACTCAGGGTCGATTATTCATAGTGTCCATGTGAAGTCGAATGCATACCACTCTTGTGACTATCTATGTTGGAGGGTCGTCTAGGCTGTTGATAGTCATTAAGCCAACTTGGTAGAACACAGAAAGATTGGACTATGATTGGTAGCATTGTTGTGACCCATGGATGGGATTATTAATAAATCTAGCTCTTGTCATTCTTGGTAGAGGGTTAAAAGAACTCCTTGAAAGAAGAAAATTGTCAATTGCATAAATTCTCCTTTGACTATGGTAAAGTAGAGTGGGTCAGCATAGTTTTATTGTTTCACCCATTTTTATTCCATTATATTGTAAGTTTATAAACAAATCATGAGAACCACTATTTTTAAGCATATAATCTCATAAATGTTACATCAATAGTGGGTGTCAATGTGTTGTTAATATAAATATATTATTGATGTGTTAATGTTATTATGTGAATATAAATCTTTAGTTATGAATTTGAATTATTCTTATATTATTGTATTCCAATTCAAGGGTGTAATAGGAAACAATAACTATTTATTATATTATGTATAAATAGAACTTACTCCGAAGTAAAGGAATACCATATGATCTTGAAATAAAGATCAACTCAGGTATGCTTGGCTTGTTGATTTAACCAACTCAACACAAGGGAAACTCAAGAATTTATAGAACTAGGGATAGCCCATTTACTTGACCATTTTATGTATGAAAGATAAGTGAGATCTTCTCAAGATAGTGTATGATGGGAGACTAGACCTTGATAGTACATGTATATGCTAATTTGGGCTTATGACTATCTGTCTAATATAGCAAAAAGTTGTTTAGACAATTCAACAAGTTTGATAGCATTATTTTTAAAAGTATATTGTAATATCCTAAAGAAATCCTAGTGTAAATAGGATGATGATGTCATACTAGGTAGAAATTGATTGTATGACTCTTGAGATGATGGTCGCTTTTCCAAGTCCAAGATGGTGGAAAAGTACTTACCATGTAATGGGATTTAGAGTGTAACAAATCAGTTAGACAGTTTAACCTGATTGTGTATTAAGTTCCCTAGAGAGGAGACGAGGTATTAGTATTGATATTTTGATTCTCTTGAAAATGATACTCACAAGTAAGGTATGCCAGAAGTTAGATATTTGACAGTTAGTTTATGTGATGTTCTATATTAGGTATTATTGATAATGTTTATATAGAAAGACTAGTAGACCAACTCAAGGGACAAAATATAAATCTAGGTTTGGATGTTTGATAATGATAAGACCAACTTAGAGGTAGGGTATGCCTTGAGTTTGGTGATATTATATTTCTAATCTTGTGTTCCATTTTGTGTTTTCATTATTATTGCACAATCTTGTGGGTGAGTCAAGCAAGAGAGTAGTGTTGTGAATGGATGACCTGCACTTATGTGACTAATATTTGAATGCTTTGGCCAAAGTGATGTTATAGTTATAAACATCACTAGTTCACTATACCACAGAGTCCATGTTAGTGAGATATCATGTTAACTAGAGGGGATCTACAGGTTCATGATAAGATGCGTGCAATAGGTGTGTACATCTTTATTTTCACTTGGTTCTCAAATTGGTTCTACTACAAAATCACTATCTACCACCCTTATATAAGGGTCAAGCCACTTCTAACATGAATGTGTGCGGCAGACCACTAGTTTGTGGTTGGAGGTAAAGCACTCAGATGATGCTCTCTCCTATAGATGAAAACCACATTGCTTACACTTATATTATAAGAATATGACTGATGGTCAATTTTATTGTAATAAATGTTTACTTTTATATAATTGATATACATTGGTGGACTAGAAGGATAGTAGTCATAATCCAATTTTGTAGCCTATTATTTTATTTGTAAGCATGTAGCATGATGATCTTTGTAATGATGTAATGTTAAAAATACTATTATGAAATGTAAAATCTTCTTGTTTATCTAAAAAATTTAAAATTATATTATTTTGGGAATAATTGCAAGTATGTTACTTGTTTAAATTGTGTTGGTTGAAATACTCATTACAATAAGAATTGGAGGCTTAGAGATTCTAGGATCATTTCGGTTCTCCTCAAGATTGACTAGGATCAATCTTGTGTAATACAAAAGTGGACTATAGGGATAAGGTGGTGATCTTGAGGAAGGGGGTGAATGTTTAGATTATATTTTACTACTTCAAATGTTTTAAATATAGATATATTTTAAATACTAAAAGATATCAATAGTTAGGTATCTATTAAATAATATACGAATATAATATTTAAGATAAGGGTTGCAAAGTTAATATATTTTGATGTTTTATAAGTATAATGGTGAAAATTGTGTGCCCATACAAATTCTCATTTAGTTTTGGATTCACTTTAAGAGGACAACTTAAAATAATTACATATTAATAAATGGCACAATCTTTTGTGATGTTGGGCTCATTCCCTAATCTTCCAACTATCCCCATTCACACACATTCTCACACATTTGACCTTACCCCATCTATTCCTATAATTTTCTCATACACATTACATCCCCCATGTAACAAAATTTTGGAATATAAAATAACAAAGATAAATGCACTTAGTTAATCCTAATGGCCCAAAGATAGTTGTCATCTATTTTGATTGCAACTTTTGAACTATAACTCAAAATTACAACTTTTATATATGTTGAATGTACAATGACAAAGTCTACACTAGGTTGCTCTTTTAAATTGGTGAATTGCTCCCATGCATGCAAAATCATCCACACCCATGTAACAGACCTTAAATTTTTTAAAATTCAAATTCAAGTGTTAGCTAACTCTTACCCATTCTTTTCCCACCTAGAGTGGACTAAGCACATGTTTGTGTGATTTATTGTTATGACCTTTTATTTAAAGATATTTAATTAAAATTACTTAATCAAGCAATAATTTAGATATCACTGACAATTATGAAAGGAGTTTGTGAGGAGTACTTCAATTGGAGCACCTAACAATAATCTAATTTTGCATCTCAACATCCTAAAGCATTTGTATTTTGGATTCTTTTTATCCATGATCATATTGTAACATCCCAATCTGAATGTAATAAATAACATTTGAAAAAATAATTGCAAATAATCGACAAATTCACATATTCATTTTTTTCTTATCAAAAGAAGTTAAGTATATTTATGATTACATAATGATTGTCCACTATAATATATGAAGGTCTCATTACTTGCTACTTACAACTTTATAACAATTACATGTATAAATGAAGTAATGTCTTATGTATCACAAGTCTTCAACAATTCAACTCTAGGAGGGAGAGCATCACTTGGCTATTTTTCCTCCAACCACAAACTGGAAGTCCCCTACTCACCTTCCTATTGGAAGTGCCCTACCCTTTGTGAGGGTATAGATATTAAGAATCAACAAGATTCGATGTGCCATCTGAGAACTAGTGTGGTGCCCTAGAAATAACAATTGGTTATACAACTTCTAGTCTACCTTTAGCTATGTACAACCAATCTGATTGTTCATGCAAACAAGGACGCGGTGAATCGACAAAGCAAGCAATGATTTTGCATTACTTTGGCCAAAGTTTCAAAATAAACGAGTCGACTATTCACACACCTCTTTCTTGACTTAGAGACAAACATTCTTCTATTCTTAGTAGTTATACACAAATTAATGATAAATTAATGGTTATTGTAACCCTATTTAACTGTCTAATAGACATAACCAATATTCTTTCTACTAAAGGTCAACTAGATAGTTATAGGATATAAACTTGGTTGACTTAAAATCATCCGTTGAGCCCCTCATTGCGTCCTCACAATCTCGAGTCTTTGACAACTATCAATTACTCAATGTTTAGTCAACCCTAGTTTCATGCTTAGAAATTAGTCAAGATGTTTTGATATATGATAATCTTTATGTCATATAGTGTTAGTTTAGACTCCCTTGAGTATTCGTAACTTCTCCCTGAAGTTAGGATACACAATTACATAGATTGAACATAATATGTTAACCTCATGAACTATAAGGATCTATAATGCAAGTTTAATCATATATTTTAAACATAGCAACCAAGGTCTTATTGTCTTTTCAACCAAAGAGCAAACTACCTTTTTTTTTAAGTTTATGCCAATCTAAGAACTTGAATGGTCTTACAAAACATATTTCAACTAAAAATATTATGTGTATATAACTTGAAGTTTACTCTAAACTAGAGTTCTTATTTCAAAAGTAGATTTTACTAGGTAACAAGGATTCTCAAGGCATATTTATGAGTATATATATCTACCTATATAATATATCTATATGCTCATAAATAGGTCCTTTGTTTTTTTGTTTACACAGGACTTCTCATCTATCCAATCAATTTATGACAACATTGTATAGCTTATTTTGCATTCCTATAGTCATACATAGATGAGGATATTATCTATCTGCTATATCTCAACCAAGATAAGGTATCTATGTATATGTCTACTAGCTTAGATCTCAGCCAAGTTAGAGGTAATTATTTGTATCTAATGGTCATATCATTGCCAATACAAGGATAAGTGTTTTTTAATATTTAATGGTCCTGTCATTGTCGATACAAAAGACAAGTGTTTATATCTATTGACCACATTACAGTCATTTCCAAGATAATATCTATATAACTATCAACCATTACATAGCCAATACAAGGTATACATATGAATGTATACATACATGCATAGATACATACTTATCAACCTTCTTGCAGTCACCTGAAGGTACACACACACACCTATTGGCCTTTCCTTAGTTAATACAATACTATGTTTATCATTACGATGAGTGTATTATAACTAATACATTAATACCTATACAATTTGATGAATGTATAAATAAAATGATGCATTTATCAGTTTGATGCCACAACTAGTTTATTGATGCATTGAACAAATCACATTGCATATAGCTAGTTCTGATATTTATATCACAACTAAGTGAGTAATACATATAGCAATTCAAAGCTTGTGCAACCTGTATAATAATAATGTTTGATTATGAAGTCCAAAATTCATATTATTTCTCCCACCAAAACACTTACCTCTTGGTCTTCTTTATCCATTGTGGATATTGCTTTATTAAAGATATGTATTGCTGTTGTTATGCATAGCATTTTAACTTCATACAGAGATAATAAAATTATTCCCCTTCTCCTATGGATGTATGGTGAACCATGTAAATTGATTGTCTCATGTGTCTAATTATTAATTTCTACTCTATTACTCTTTTTGCTTTCACTATTCCATTTTTTTAACAATTGGTATCAGAGCTCAGTTAAGGAGAACTTTGGTTGAGGAATTTGTGACAAATTTTTGAAGAGATGGAAGAAGCAGACAACTGGAGAATAGAGAAATTTTCTGGGTAGAACTTTGGGCTATGGAAGCTTCAAATTCATGCCCTACTGATTTAAAAAGACCTAGCCATCATACTAAAAGGAATGATAGCAAAACTGGAGAAGATGACATATGACAAATGGAATGTGATGGATCAAAAAGTAGCTGCTACAATTATCCTTTTGTTGTCCAGTAATGTCCTATTTAATGTTGCCTCAGAAAGATTAGCAAAACAAATTTGGGACAAGCATTGTGACATGTATGAGACGACATCAGCAACCAATAGGGTCTTCTTGTTGAAGAAGTTATTCAATCTGAAGATGAAAGAAGGAAAAGGTTTTACAAATCATTTCAACAAATTGAACACCATGATCAGCCAACTAGTTTCCGTAGAAATCAACTTTGATGATGAAATGAGAGCTATGTTGCTCTTGTGTTCTCTTCTCGATAGCTAGGATAGTGTGGTGATGACTATTAGGAATTTGGCATATGGGAAAAGAGGATCTGAAGATAAGGAAAAGAAAAAGGAAGTAATGTTAAGATTTAACGATGTCACGACCACACTTCTCAACGAAGACATGAGAAAAGGACAAAATAAAACATCCAGAGAAGCCTTGGTCTTAGGCAATAGGGGAAGAACCCAAGATCAAGGAAAATACAATAGGAAAATATCTAACTCTACCAAGAGATCAAAGTCAAGAGGATGGAAATAAGGTTGCTGGTTTTGTGGAAAAGATTGGCATCTCAAGAAGGATTGTTGGTGTTACAAGAAAGCTGAAAAATAGCTGAAAGAAAATGAGGTGAACATGACATATGAAGATGATGGAGGAGCTCTAGTCTTGACAACAAGTGAAACTATAGCCAACTCATGGATATTAGAATCTAGTGCCTCCTTTCATACAACCTCAAATCGAGATGCCTTCAAAAACTATTAAGGAAAATTTGGTAAATTTTATCTCGATGACAATGAGCCATGTGAGATAGTTGGAAAAGGGGACATCATGTTACATCTAAAGAATGGAAACAACTAGCTATTGAATGATGTAAGACATGTTCCTAAGCTAAAGAGGAACTTGATTTCCATGGTACAACTTGATACTCAAGGGTGTAGCATGATCTTCTCTTCTAATATTTGGAAAGTGACCAAAGGATCCTTAGTTGTTGCAAAAGGTAGTAAATTAGGATCACTTTATGTGCTAGAGTCTCACGCTGAAGTGGGAGCTACAATGGCCATAGTGGACAGTGGGACGAAACTTTGGCATAAGAGACTTGGCTATATGAGAAAGAAGGGAATGGAAATTTTGCTCAAAAGAGGTCAACTTTCTGGTTTACAATCAGTAGATTTAGAGCTATGTGAGCATTGCCTTTATGGGAAATAAAGATGGGCTAGCTTCTCCAAAACTAGACATGACAAGAAGTCAAGACCCTTGGAACTTGTGCATTCAGATGTGTTCGTTCCCATAGAGGTAAACTCCATTGGAGGAGAAAACTATTTTGTAACCTTTTTAGATGATTGCACCCATAAAGTTTGTGTCTATATGCTCAATAGAAAATCCAAAGTGTTTACAAAATTCAAAATCTTTAAGGCTTTTGTTGAAAATCAAATCGGGAGAAAAATTAAATGTCTAAAACCTAGCAATGGGGGGAGTTTTGCTCTTTGGATTTTGATACTTATTGTCCAGATAATGGCATCCAATGCATCAAGTTTATACCATTTACAACTCAAGAAAATGGTGCAGCCAGAAGTCTAAATCGTGCAATTCTAGGGAGGGCACGTAGCATGCTCTCTAATGCTGGTTTGAGTAAAGAGTTTTGGGATGAGGAAATTAAAACAACAGTCTATTTGATCAACATAAGTCCTTCTACTAAGCTAGATTTTGACATTCTGGAAGAAGAGTGGTTTGAAAGGAAGATCTCCTACAATCACCTTCAAGTCTTTAGCTATGAGGCATTCACTCACATTCCTAAAGAGAAGTGAACAAAACTGGATTTCAAATCCAAATGATGTATCTTCGTCAGTTATGGGGAAGAGCAATACGGATTCAAGTTGTGGGATCCTGTTGCAAAGTAAATCATTCGTAGCCATGATGTGGTCTTTAATGAAAAAGTGTTCTAAGCCATGCAAGCACAAAAAATACAAGTAAAGGAGTATATATCAGTTGATGATATTGGGAGTGATATGTAGTTTTCACATCCAAATGTGGCATCACATCGCTTGATGGAAATTCAAATTCAACATTGGCACCTACTCAGTCATTTAGCCTGAACAAAGATGCATAGGGAAATGCAAGTTCAAATTTGAATAGACCAAGTGTGGTGCTATAGATAACTACAAGTCTACTAGGAAGCTTAGCACAAGGTATTACTCTGCCGTCACTTAACTTTGGTTCACATTCTGGAAATGTTGACATAGTGAGTGCTCAAGCTCATATCTGCCACCCATTACTTATTCACAAAATTCAGTGGGAGCTAATCCCACGTGGCCAGAGGATGAAATATGCTCAAATATGTTTCAGCCTTTCGGTAAGAGAGTGTCTTGTTATGAATTTGATGCACATAATTCAAATGCCACTCAAGACCTTTTTAATCTGCCCTCATAGCATGATACATAGCTCTCTGACACGTAGCCTCCTAACAATTCAAGGGAAATTTCACTAGCACCTTTGAACACTTCTAATTCCATGCAGCCTATTGAAAGTCCTACACAGCCTAGAAATGGTGATTCAGATCTTAATAGTGGTGTAAGATGCACACAAAATATAGTGGGAAATGTCCCCATGCGGGCTCAAGAGGCAAAGACTTTGGGACAATGCCTCATAGTCAAGCTTCATTATTATTACCATACCACATGCCTTCTTGGTCATATGGTCAATGCTCTAATCACCTGCCTGGCTTCTATTACCCGCAACCTCAGGAAGAAGGTAGATAGTTTCAAAAGAATGTGGAAGACATTTCTATGTAGCCTTTCAATATGCAATCACTGCCAGCTAAACATTTGGTTCAACATTTAAATTTTCCCATGTAGTCAGTAAGATAATTGCCAAAATGAAGGGGGGAGAATTTAAACACTAAAGAATTACATGGCAGTGCTAATCAGAAATAGAGGAATACTAAAATTGAACAGGGCATTGCACATGAACAGGGCAGTCTACAACCACAAATTCCTCCATTAAGGAGGTCTATTAGGGAGAGGAAACCTCCATCCAAGTTGGATGATTATCAATTGCTCTTTTGTAATCAATTAGAGCCAACAACATTCTGAGAGGCCTACAATTCTAAGGATAGTGAAAAGTGGATGGCTGCAATGAAAGATGAAATGGAGTCCCTTGTGTCTAATCACACTTGGTACTTGGTAAATCTTCCACCTGATCGTAAAGCATTGAATAATCAATGGGTCTATAGACTGAAAGAGGAAGAATGAGGCACAAAAGGCTATAGGGCCAGACTTGTAATGAAAGGGTATGATCAACAAAACGAAGTAGACTTTAATGAGATTTTTTACCAGTTGTAAAGATGAACACAATTTGAGCCATCTTGGGCTTGGTAGTATTTTATGACCTTGATCTTGAGCAACTCGATGCCAAAACTGTATTTCTCCACGGTGACATAGAAGAAGAATTATACATGCATCAACTCGAAGGTTTTTTCAAGCAAGGGCATGAGAATCTGTATTGCAGATTAAGGAGGAGCTTGTATGGGCTAAAACAAGCCCCAAGGTAGTGGTACATCAAGTTTGATAACTTCATGATGGAGAATGAAATTATACATTGTGAATCTAATCCATGTCTATATTACAAGGTATTGGCAAATGGTGAATTTGTTTTATTGCTACTCTATGTTGACGACATGCTCATAACCAGCACCAACATGAGAGCTATTGGTGATTCGAAGAAACTCTTGGGTAACAAATTTGCATTGAAGGACCTTGGGGCAGCAAAGAAGATTCTTTTCATGACCATTATCTGGGATAGAAAGAAGAAATAAATCAAATTATCTCAGCAAAAGTATATTGAAAAAGTTTTGGATAGATTCAATATGAGAGGTGCTAAGCTGGTTACCACCCCACTTGCCGATCATTTTCACTTGTCTTCCACATTGTACCCCAAGACAGAAGAAGATTGAGACTACATGAAGAAAATTCCATACTCATCAGTTGTTGGAAGTCTTATGTATGCAATGGTGTGTACCCATCCTAATATTACACATGTAGTGGAAGTTGTGAGCCGGTTCATGAGTAATCTTGGTAAAACTCATCGAAAAGCTGTGAATTGGATATTGAGGTATCTTAAACACACTTTTGATTATGCCTTATGCTTTGGTGGGAATGATGCATAGCTACAAGGCTTCATTGACTCTAATATGGTAGGTGACTTGAATAAAAGAATGTCTACATCAGGCTATGTTTTCACTTTTGTCGAGGTAGCTATCAACCGAGTCTCAAGATTGCAACAAGTGGTTTCTCTTTCCATCACTGAGGCTAAGTACATTGCCCTCACTAAAGGTGTGAAATAAATGGTTTGGTTGTAGCATTTGTTAACTGAGTTGGGGTCTAAACAACAAGTTTTTACTCTCTTTTGTGATAGCAACAACACTATCCATTTGGCCAAGAATGCGGTATTTCATAACATAACCAAACACATTGAGCTGAGGTATCACTTCATCCATATAATGATTGAAGAAGGGAAGTTGCAAGTTGAAAAGATTGACACAAAGATCAATCTAGCTGATGCTTTGGCCAAGGTTGTACCTCGAGAATAGTTCAAATTTTGTCGGGCTTCTCTTGACATTGTCAAGATGTGACATTGAGACTAGAGTAGGGGAGTGAATAGAAATCATTGGACTTCAAGCAAGATATTGTTGGATTATGAAGTCCAAAAGTCATTGTTTCTCCCACCAAAACACTTGCCTCTTGGTCTTCCTTATCCATTGTTGATATTGTTTTATTAAAGAAATGTATTGTTGTTGTTATGCATAGCATTGTAACTACATATAGAGATAATAAAATTATTCCCTTGCTCCTGTGGATGTAGCCAATTTATGGTGAACCATTTAAATTGATTATCTCATGTGTCTGATTATTATTTTATGTTCTATTGCTCTTTTTGCTTTCATTGATCCATTGTTTTAACAAATAGTGCATATTCCCATTCGAATGTAGGTAACACAACCCATACATGATGCCTTTTTCATAGTAGAAGAATGTAATGCTACCATTACAATGGTATTTGTAGTAGGTCAATACCTATAACACAAGAAACACAAAGATACCTAAAACTAATCAATGCTTCAACAAGATAACGATGCCTATACAATTCAATGTTGCACCATGTAATGCATATAGCTATAAATGAAATAATTTATTTGAAGCATAAACAGATTTAAGCATATAGCTTATTCAATTCTTGTATACAGTTCAATAGATATAGCTTGTTCGATGTTAATATATAGATTTTGAATCTATTTCCATAATGAAGCCTATACAGTTCTTTGAATGAACTTTTAGCATTACTATGATGTAAAACTATTCAAATAAGCCACACACACATACATTCATACCTCTAATAATGCAAAATGAATTGAATAATCCTCCTCACTGCTTGGTTTGTATCATTCTCCATCCATCCAAGAATGCGTGGGGTTTCACTTAAAATAAACTTCCTTCTCTCAACTACCCATGACCTGTTTTTGAGATGTCTAAAATTGGGCATAATGGAGCTTGCCACCCCTCCTCCACTCTTCCTAGAATCTAGGGAGGCACAGTAGAGGTTTATCAATTAAAACCTTTAAAATCTCCTCAACAAAACGAACAAGGAACTTTGATTATCTTAGTTTTTACTATGCTCTTAACTAAATGCAATGGTTCTCACAAAACAAAAGGTATTGATATGCATTTTGAATGCTAAAATATTAATCCAATGGGTAAACTATCAACGATAGTATCTTTTGAAACTAACTTACACAAATTAGATCTCATAATCATGAATAGACCTGATAGGTCAGCTACTCAAGTTGACGCAATAAATAGATGTGTGAGCAATCTTCTTGAATACCGACGTGGAAAATAAAATTGTCGATGCAATGGGTGACAACCTCATGCAAGCAAAAGATGATCACGTCATTAAAGCATCATTAATGTGATGAAAATACATAAAGACCAAGAAGCGCACCAAAATCAACATAACCTCCAAGTGAGTGTGAGTTCCCTAATGCCACGTCGATCACTTATCTCTTGTGATCTATTTCCCTCTCCCTAGTGATGCTCTTCCTCCTCGTCTGAGAGGAGAAAAAATGCTCTTACATTCACCTCATTTGTACATGACAAGTAGTTAGTTCATCTCATAAATCAATTAAATACAATAATAATATCTCATATAACATTCCATTGCATATTCAATAATGTAAAATAAACTCATTTTCTAAGCTAGCGTAACTTCACATCAACATATCTATTTCTCTTTCTAACTAACAATTTCTAAAATAAAATGATGAAATAAATTCCCTTAGAAGAAGGCTGTAACATGTATGGTTGATCCTACTAAGGGGGTCCATAAGGAGAATATAAACCTTGTAATCCAATGATATCCCTTAGATTCTTATAAGCACCACCAATCATTAACATTCAAAGAGGAGAAGACTTTGAGATGGACTATTGATCAAAGGTGTGTTTTATTAGGAATGAAACCCACTAGTTATAGGATGGATACATGGATGAGAAATGATCTATAGATGTAGATTCAACCTATGTAGAAGAAAGAATTTGTGAGAGTTCCAATAAATTCTCGATAGATTAGAATATTTTTCAATGCAAAGATATATCAATTTCAATCTCACATCATATTTATCTTCAATCTTCATTTCTAGAGATAAGCTCCTTAACTCTTTTTACATTTAATTTCTTAGCTTTGTATTTAATTCACTAATTATCACTTGCAAGACTTAATTAATTAATCTAGGTTGACTTACGATTATATATGTATATGTATATCTATATGGATATTTATATGTGTGTGTGTATATATATATATATATATATATATATGTATATGTATGTATATATGTATGTATATATGTGTATATATATATATAGATATACATATATATATATATATATGTATATCTATATATATATGTGTGTGTGTGTATCTATATATATATATGTATATATGTATGTATGTATATGTATGTATGTATATATATGTATATATATATGTATATACACACATATATATATATATACATATATGTATATATATATGTATGTATATATATATGTATATATATACATATATATGTATATATGTATATATATACATACATATATATATATACATATATACATATATATATATATATATATACATACATACATACATACATACATACATACATATATAGATATATATAAGCCTAGATTAATCATAGAAAATTCTTTATTTTCCTTTACATTTGGTGAACCCATCTACTCTTACATGACCTAGTTTCCCCCAATATTTATCCTAAATATTATAGTTTCTAGATTAATAATTTCCAAATTTTTAGATCTTATTTCTAGAACTCACTTCAATTACATTAATACTTCCTTATTTTATGGTTTTCTATGCTTATTTACATATCTTATCTTTCATGCACACTTGTCACCCTTAACTAAATGCTTGTTTTACATCATAGATTCTCATGGGCTTATATCCTTGGTGTCTATTTATGCTTCATGTTGTCTATGCCTTTATTTTTGCAAAATTTATATTTTATGATATTTGTGTGCCCCTCATGTTTTAATTCACTACGTGATTATAAATGACATTTCTTGTTAGGATTTCATATATACTGAGGTTTTAGATATGTACATTAGTCCTAATATTGTTAAAATTATATTGTGCACATGTGGGTTTGCAAGTATGTTGTGTATACACTAGTCCATGTGCCCTAACTAGTTTGTCAATCCAATGGGCTCCATTGTGATTGACTTATGTAGGCCCATGTGGATTGTGGTCTTGGATCCTTTTTATTCTTAATTCCATATATTTTAAGGTTTCCCTTGTGTAAATGGGCAATGTTAGAAACCATGCATACATAGGTGTCTTCCTTGAACCTTGGTAGCATCTGTAAAGATTAATAAAGATTTGTGGTGTCTTTGATGAGATTGTAGGTGATTTAGCAAGTACATGAATGTGATGTTTAATTATATGGAACCGTGTGATATAAATTCTAAATCTACATTTACTTGGGTGATATAACCCCAAAACAAATGCATCAAACATCCATATATTCATATAACCATTACATATAAACATCATACATAACCACATCATAATCCATCAATAAATCCATACAACCATAAACATACTGCATAATCCACATCATAACCCATCATATAAACATCATATACAATCACATCATAATCCATCAATAAATCCATACATCCATAACATAAATCCATACAACCATATACATAATGCATAATCTAACATAATTCATAATCCATCATATCCACATGAAAACATCATATAGCATCAATTGCCTGCATGTGTGTGTGTGTTAATATATATATATATATCTCACAATGTCATAGTACAAAAATTCCAATGTATACATCATAATACATCATGCCTCTAGGGCATATGGTCCAAAATCCATCCACAATCCATCTCAACTAGCTATGGCTAGCCCCCTCTGATCTCTTTGATTGTGCTGGTTCATCTGATGTTGGTGGCCCTAGAGGTGGTCCTTGTTGTACCTAACCACCATGACTGGGATGGTGCTACATAATCTGGCACCCTCTATTCTATCAGTACTATCACATAATAGTGTCCTCGTCAGTAGGCTAATTCTCTCACTACTAAAGTAGCATCTATAGGTGCAACAACCATCTGATCAAACACCCCCACCATTCCCCTGGTGATAAAAACTCTTAGGACATATCTCTCACCTACCTCAGTCGTGCCACCTCACTCTAGTATCTATCCCTCTCCACTCTTAAAGTATCCCACTCTATAATCACGATCTTGCCCCCTACATACTGTCCCTCTCCTCCTTAGGCTGGTCTCACTCTAACATCATCGCATCCTGCTCACTCCAAGCTGTAGCAAACTACATCTCCGGGGTGTTGATCATGTCATCTATCCCCTACTACTATACTAGAGAATGGGCCCCTACATCAACCTCCATATCCTCCTCTCCCTCTATCTCACCCTCTCCCTCTTCCTCCTCCACTATCTCCTCCATGAAGATCTCCTTTACTATCTCCTCCATGATGACCTCCTATACTATCTCCTCTCCCTCTCTTCTCCCATGTCCCCTGCTATGTCCACCTTGACCTCTGGGTCTTGTGTCCTTGCCTCCACTACCACCTCCTCCCTCTCCTTCACTTCCATCTCAACTACCACTACCCCCATCTCCACCTCCCCCATCTCCTCGTCCCATGGATTCTTCTCCTCTCCCTTGTCTCCTTCATTGAACCTCCTCCACTGCTGCCCACATTCTACCTAGCATGTCCTATCATCTAGGTGCCAGGAACCTCTCTGGCATATGTTGTCACCAATAAGCCCTCCATCCTTCTATGGTCCTCACATCCCCTGACCATGTATGTGGATCTCAATCTACCAATGACAACTATAATCACTCTTTCTGCACTATCGCCCTATGAATCTGTGGCCCCCCAGACACTAACCTTGTTGTATGCTTGGGCAAATACATGTGGTCCCTCTGTCAACCCCTATGTACCTATCCAAACTACTATACAACTTTTTCTGGGCTATAAATTTCAATTAAATATACATATCACCCAATCAAGGTGCAAGGTGCTAGAATATATGGGTACATGGTCAAGTCATCCTACCATTTTCCATGTTCCAAGTAGGGTCTCCATATGATATCCCCTACCTACAGCTCATTAAAAATCCTCCACCAATACTAGATGTCCCCAAAGACCTATACTACACTCTCTGATCCTAGCAATAAACAATTATCTCATAATCTCCATATACATCCCTCAGCCCCACTGGCTAGAACACTGTAATGTGCTCCTAAGCCCACACCTACAAAAGTGTAATAAGGCATGTATTGGCCCCCAAACCATACATGATGGAGTGTAGGTCCCTACACAAATGTGTCAATTGGCACACTCTGTTGGAAAGAGACACTGCTCTGATCAATAATTGAATGTTGTCATTGATGGTAACATGGCAAAGAGATTCCACCAACAAGGTAAAGGGACCTTACTCTAGTAGATCAACTTGGTTTGACAACAAGGCATAAAAGGATTCTGGTCTGGAAGCCTAAAACGACTATGTATGGGTAGTATGCATAATAAGTGTTAGAGATTGGGTCAGTATGCCTCTGCAATTGAAGGTCATTACATGTGGCTTAAATATGTTAATCATAGCGATTTGGTGATGATATGTTCCAGTTTTCAATTCATGACTTCCTCTGGAAGTCATATGGTGAAATAACTAAGTCCAGGTGAATAGAGTTAAGTCAGAAACAATGCACAGTACCAAAGAAAAAGGGTCTGCATTCCTCCACTATGGCATATTTTGTCTTGTGATTCTGTGGTAGAAAATATACATAGGTCATGACTTCCAAAATCTAGAGTTATAGCTTCTGAAGCTCAACATATCATTGTCAACAAGTTCTCCAGTATTGGCTTCCAGTCTGATAGTATTCTTGACAGAGTGACAGTTCTAAGATCTGTATTTTTCTATAAAGGTCTATAATCTTTTGTAGTTCTGAAGGTATGATAAGAGGTCAATGATGAATGTTTGTAATGATTTTAGAGTCTCATATGGTCCACAGTGGAAGTTATGTTGTGATAGTTGAATTGGTTAAGTGTGTTCTTAAGGAACAAGCTAACAGGCATGTTGGATCTATATGCGGAGAAGATATATTGTTTGTACAATGAATCTAAGTGATTGAATGATTTGTGCTGATCCATATGAAGACTACCATATGTTTTCTTGAGTTTGCATTGCTATTTATGCACAAGATCAAGCTGACAAGGTACAACACTTGTATACATGTTTCATGTTTGGGTTGTTGACCTAATTAAATGAGATGAATCTTATTGCAGATCTATATTTGTTGAATTTCTCTATTGGATGCATTGGTGTGTGTGGTGTGGATGCGAATTCGATATGTGTATGATCTAAAGTAGTTTACCAAGCGGAAAAGGATTATAAGGGCAAAAAATAGAAGCAGGTGTGAAGTAGAGCAGAAAAACATGGCATACATTATGAAGTAGTTTGAATCTATATATTGACCTAATAAGTACTACACCTCAGCATTTTGTAGATGTACCTGTAGCAGTCATCTCTTTGTAGTGAGCCAATCCTTCTTCTATCTTTTCTTCTATTTGGCAGTGAGCCTATTGCAGTGATTATTTCTTTAGACAGTGAGCCATAAGACAGTGAGCCTTCATGTAATTCAGTATTGTTATCATAGTATATTGTGAGCTAACACTCACCATGGTTTTTCTCTTTTTGGGTTTTCGACATAAAATCCTGGTGTCTATGTGTTATGAATTTGTGGCTTATCTTCTCATGTTTACTTTACTTTCATGTTATTGAATTTGGTAAATGGATTAATGAATGTGTAAATAAAAAGGTTTTAATAATACTAATTCACCCCCCTCTCAATATTCTTTGCACTCAATAATTGGTATCAGAGCAAGGTTCCTTGGAAGAAGTCTAACAACTTATGGAAGATCTGGAATAGTGTACTCATGGTAGCAAGAAGATTTGGAAATTACTCATATGAGAGAAATGAATAACTAAAAGAAGCTCTTATTGATCTTGAAAAATCTAAAGCAAAAATCATAGATCTCAAGGCTAATGTTCAAGAAGCTAATGAATGCATCCTAAAGCTAAGGGAGCAAGTTAGGAAGTTTAAAAAAAAATCAAGGAGGTAAATGACCAATTGGATGAAGAACATCAAATCCTAGATAGTTTAACATTGGAAGTTGAAAAGAAAGAAAAGATTGAAAGGCACTTGAATCAAGTTGTTAAGGATAAGTCAGAGGAATGAGATAAATTGGCCAAAGATGTGTTACTTCTAAAATTTGATATGGAAGCAGCTAATAGCTATAAAGAAAAATTCAGAATAAGCTCTACAAAGCTTTAGGAGTTGATTGAAAGTCAGAAGAGTTTAGATGACAATAAAAGGCTTGGGATTTGAAAAAGGAGAAAGCTCAAAATCGGGACAAGGAAACACTTAGTTTATACAAAATAAAGGCAACCAATTCTAGAATTAAAGAAGAAGACCTAGAAGACCTCCCTTTAGACAACCAAATGCTCAAAGGTGCCCATCTTTCAATGGCTATTGTTTTAAATGCAATAAGTATGGTCATAGGGATACTCAGTGTGGGAGTAGAATAAATCTTGAAATGTTTCAACTTTCTTTGGTTAGTGCTTTAATTGCAAGAAAATTGGTCATAAAGCAAATGAATGTAGAAGTATGATAAGGAATGGTCCCAACAATGCAAGAAATACTCAATCTTTCAAAGGGAAGTGCTTTTCTTGCAATAGATTTGGACACATGGCTAACCAATGCAGATCAAGAGTAAATCAAAGTAATCAAGGATAGAGGAATGTGGTATGCTACAATTGCAATAAGTTTGGACATATTGCAAGATTTTGCAGAAGAAAGAATATAAAAAGGAACAAGTTTTCAAAAAGGAAAAATACAGAATAGATGAATGATAAGGGAAAGGAAAAGGTTGATCTGGTTGAAACCAAGAAAGAGATGGGAAAATCTAGATAAAGAAATATGTGATTTAAGTCAAGGATGAATCCGCACCAACCTCTAGTGTAAATACTTCCTTCAAGAAGTAAATTGGGAGTTCTGACTCTGGGGGGAAGTATTGAACATCCTAATCCCCTAGCCAGTTAGTTAGTGCTGGGATCCAACACAAAGGTATCATGGAAAGCATCATATAACATGTATTTTGAAAGTATTTCTGAAAGAAAAGGATCAAATGTGGAACAATGTGGAGCAATCTAGATCAACTGTACTCTATAGCAAAATGCTTTGACAATTTTTTGAAAGAACATTTATGATAATTAGGTTTTTAGTGAGAGATGATTAAGAGTGTTCCAACCAAAGGAAAAATCACTTTGCATTCAATCTCTCAAGTGTCTAAGGCAAACTGAAGTGAAAAATCCCAAGCAACATCAAAGGTTTCTAGAGATTCAATACAACTAAAAGTGATTTCAGAAGAAAGAAACCCTAATTCAGAAAAAGAGGTATTTACAGCTTACAAACCCTATTGTAAAGTTTGAATTACTCTGGGAAAATGTTTACTCCGAATTAAGACAAATAAAAAGCCTCGTCCCGAGTTCAAGAAACATTTCTTCAAATCACTAGAAAATGATCCTATAGGGGCATTCTTAAGTACTCCACATGGAATTATGCTTATGGAAGATGCTAGGGCATATATTCATACCAATCTAGAGGAATATGATCACATGAATCTAGGAAAACTATACTTGGATGAATTGACTACTATTGATATTGTGTTGAAAAATGAATATAAAGTTATGGGAGAAGAGAAATTAGACACCTAGTTGGATTTTCCCATGATTATGAAAGATACATGGTTTAAGTTTATTTTAAGTAGGATTCATGATGAGTTTTTGTGGATTGATGAACCATACATGATAACTAAGGAAGCCATTAAAGCCGTAACTGGTATGCGTTCTTCTGAGAGGGTTACGGGTTTAAAGAAAATAAAGAACAACTTGGTAATGCAACTAAGAAGAGCCAGATTTGATAAGAATGCCCTCACAGTAAATGGTATTAAGGATCTAGCTATTAGATTTGCATCAATGATTATTAGGTACAAAATATACTTTTCCAACAAGGAAAATTCTATGTCTACACCAGCTATATACACAACATATGATATGATAAAAAACAATACAGATTATGACCTATGTGAATTACTTCAGAATGAACTGATGGAGAAATTGAAAAGAACAAAAGAGTCAAATCATCCTTTCAAATATGGAACACTGATCACTTGTCTACTCTTCTACTTCTAGAGAGAACTACTTGACTTGGGAAGCATTGTCTAGCTCGATCACACACTAGTAGCCACTCAGATAAGAAATCATTTACAGAATTTGGGAAATGAAAAAAAGAAAAATGAAATTTTATGGGAATATTTCAAGAACTTTCAAAAGAAAATGTTATGTAGAGTCCAGATACCTAAAAATGTAGTAATAAAATATGAAAAAGACATTGCATTCATGGTAGACAAAGACAAATACTTCATGGAAGCTATGGGACCAAGAACTATATGGGTCCCTGCATTAGGGTATGAAGTTGCAGAAGATATTCTGATTGAATTAGCTGATGTATTACAAAGCAAACTAAAAGATCTTAAAGAAGATAGATATGGGACATTTAAGGAATTATCCTCCAGAATGTCTATGGAACATGAGTTATCAAAGAAAACATCATATGAACCAACAAATAAGGCAAAGACCAAAATAGGATAATCAAAGCCCATAAGTACTCTAGTAGAATCGACATCATATACTTCAGAAAGGAAGGATGAGATATGAAATGCAAAAACCACCATCTAGCCCAGAAAAAGAATAAGGACCTCATCCATTATAGGAACCACAACTAAAGCAGAGAAAGAAAAGGTAGCAGAAGAGAAGAAAAGAAAGAGAGTTACACCTAGTGAAGAACAAGTGGCAAGAGACATTGTTGCAAATCAAGTCCAAATTTACTATGCTAGAAATTTTTTGGAAAAGCAACAAAGAACACAAATCTTTGTTTTATCTGAGTTTTTACAAGGACCAATAAATCTGAATTCTATGTCTCTAGTGCAGAAATTCAAATTGGTATCAATTGTGCAAGTTAGGGCTCAGGAAGAAATGCTGAAAACACATATTCAAAACAATGAACTCATTGATGAAACATCTGGTATTTTGGAGAAGATGAGACCCTCATACTCGAGAGATACATAAGTATCATCAACTAATCAACTCAAAGGTCTAGTAAAATTTGTAAGTACTCATTTCAAATCCTTTGAAAAGTCTGTTGACATTAAGGTAAGAAAGGAATTTGAAGACAAAAGACTAGTAGAGTTAAAAACCAAGTTAGAAAATGGCAAAATTCTATTAAGAAACAATATTAAGAATATGGAGAATACAATCAAGGAAGCCTGTGATATATATATAAATTTTGTTTGTCACTGCTTGAGATCACTAAAGAAATAGAAGAAAAGGTCAAAAGCATGGAGCTTCAACTAGTAAATATTTCTAAGAGCTTTGATCCAATAGTCGACTCCATCAACAACATAGAAATACAAGTTGTAAATACTCAAAACAACACTAGTAATCTACTCAGTAGAGAGAAAGAAAAGAAAAATAGAATATGCCAGTTGATAAGGATGATAAGTCCCAAAATTGAATTCATGACAAGTCTAGCTGCAAAAGCCTTAAGAGTTCAGGAAATAACTGACCTACCTATTAGTGTATAGAAGGCAGGCATCTAGTATTCCAAGTAAATAAGAACATCCAAATTTTGGATAGTGCTAAAAATAGGTTGGTTGGAGAGTTAACACAATTAAAAAATGTGTACAATGATATCCTTTCACATGGAACTAACTCGTTTGACAAATTGTAATTGTACATATGTTGAAGAATTTGACAATTTTGAAGTTTTGACATAATTTTGATATCTGTACATACACCTTTGCCATTGATGTCAAAGGGGGAGAAGAAAACCAGTGAAAAATGGGTAGGAGAACAAAAACATAGTGTATATAGTAAGGGGGAGCAGAGGAGCATTTTTCACTAAATGTTGCCATCAATGCCAAAGGGGGAGATTGTTGGCAAGAGACACTGCCCTGATGAATGATTGAATGTTGTCATTGATGGAAACAAGGAAAAGAGATTCCACCAACAAGTAAAAGAGACCTTACTCCAGTAGATTAACTTGGTCTGACAACAAGGCATAAAAGGATTCTGGTCTGGAAGCCTAAAACAACTAAGTATGGGCAGTATGTAGAGTAAGTGTCAGAGATTAGGTCAATATGCCTTCACAGTTGAAGATCATTACATGTTGTTTAGATATGTTAATCATAGGTATTTGGTGATGATATGTTCTAGTGTTCAAGTCATGATATCCTCTAGAAGTCATATGGTGAAATAGCTAACTCTGGGTGAAGAGAGTTAAGTCAGAAACAGTGCACAGTACCAAAGAAAAAAGGTCTGCATTCCTCTGCTATGGTATATTTTGTCCTATGGTTCTGAGGCAGAAAATATACATACCATGACTAGACCTAAATCCAGAGTTATAGCTTCTGAATCTCAATAGATCACTTTCAACAAGTTGTCCAGTATCAGTTTCCAGTCTGTGAATATTCCACTATGATAGAGTGACAGTTCCAAGATGCGCATTTTTCTATAAAGGTCTATAATGTCTTGCAGTTCTGAAGGTATGCTAAGAGGTCAATGATGAATTTTGGATATGATTTTTAGAGTCTCATATGGTCCTTAGTGGAAGTTATGTTGTGACAGTTGAATTGGTTAAGTATGTTCTTAAGGAACAAGCCAACAGGCATGTTAGATCTATATGCAGAGAAGATATATTATTTGTACAATTAATTTAAATGATTGAATGATTGGTGCTAACCCATATGAAGTCTACCATATGTTTTCTTGAGTCCACATTGCTATTTATGCACAAGATCAAGCTGACAAGATACAACACTTGTATACACGTTTCATGTATAGGTTCCCAACATGATTATGAGATGAATCCTATTGCAGATATATATATTTTATGGATTTTGGTGTTGTATGCATTGGTGTGTGTGGTGTGGATGTGAATTTGATATGTGTATGATCTAAAGTAGTTTGCAGAGTAGAAAAGGATTATAAGGGCATAAAACAGAAGCAAATGTGAAGCAGAGCAGAAAAATAGGGCACACATTATGAAGTCATTTGAATCTGTATATTGAGCTAATGGGTACTACACCTCAGCATTTTGTAGATGCACTTGTAGTAGTCATCTCTTGGTAGTGAGCCAATCCTTCTTCTATCTTCTCTTCTATTTAGCAGTGAGCTTATTGCACTGAGCATTTCCTTGGATAGTGAGTCCTAATGTACTGAGCCTTCATGTAATTCAGTATTATTATCATAATATATTGTGAGCTAACACTCATCATGGTTTTTCCCTTTTTGGGATTTCCACATAAAATCTTGGTGTCTATGTGTTATGAATTTGTGGCTGCTCTTCTCATGTTTACTTTTCTTTCATGTTATTGAATTTGGTAAATGAATTAATGAATGTGTAAATAAAAAAGGTTTAAAGAATACTGATTCACACCCCCTCTCAGTATTCTATGCACTCAACATGCTTCCCATGTAAACCATTGCCCATGCTATAGCATTTCTGCGATGCAATCTGTGAAACCAATAGAGAAATGCCTCCCACTCTTATCAGGTAGCACAATGCCACTGATAAGAGTCATCACATATAAAGCTTTGTCAGGAACCTGCCCTTGACAGGCATCCACATCCAACTGCCACCTCATATGCAACACATCAGCCAACCTAAACAACTATATTAGTTGCACATTTGTAATGTCCCCATTACGCTAGATAGA
This sequence comes from Cunninghamia lanceolata, assembly GCA_027924645.1. Classification (NCBI taxonomy): domain Eukaryota; kingdom Viridiplantae; phylum Streptophyta; class Pinopsida; order Cupressales; family Cupressaceae; genus Cunninghamia; species Cunninghamia lanceolata. The sequence continues at coordinate 8,927,309 of BSBN01001332.1, forward strand.
GTTAGTCTATTATCGAGTTCCCGTAGACTAACCAGCCTGGTTAGGGAACCACTATTGGAGATGACTTGGATGGGTTTGTTAGTATTTGAGTGGATTTTGGCATGGTTTCAATGTGATCTTTAGTTTGACACTTTCTAGGGTGGATTTGATTGCTTAGGCATAGAATTACTATTTTTGACAAATTAGGGTTTTTGTCCTTTCCAAGATTTTTAGTGTTAGAGATGAAGCATCTTGGCGAGACCTTTCCAATGGAATATAGATCACTAGATTTTGAGATCATTTGGACCTCTATTTTAAAGTCCATAAATTATTAATGTTTATTTAATGTTGGACATTAGGTTATAATGGCTATGTGTCAAAAAATGAAATATTAATATGTCACTTAAGTTATAATGTTGGAGCACTCACCTTGGATTTATAAAAAGTGACTTAATTAAATATTTCCTCCAAAAGGTGAATGGACCCCTTAGAGGAATTATAAAAAGGGGAAAAAAGAAATTCATTTGGCATGTTTTGATTATTCATTTGCTTTGGCTTTGGCTCTACAAAGAGTTTGATGGTTTTGGAGAAATTTGAAACCATGGCTTTTGGAGACGAAAACCTCCATTAGTAACAACATTTTGCAGGTGTGAAAGATCATCTAAGGGTGCTAGAAGAGGGAAATACACTCAGTGTTCACATTTGTGCTTCGATTTTGATACACTTTGGTGAGGGTTTGTGGAGTTCATGCACATATCTTATACAGATTTTTGGGAGCAACTAAGAATACAATTTGGTGTAGATTTAAAAAAGGTTATTGAGGAGTTTGAGACTACACACTATTTTCCTTGTTGGTTGTACACTCCATCCATTGCCATACCTCATTTGGAGAAACATATAGGGATGTTTTGAACGTTATTTGACTTTCTATTGTGGTATTGGGTTTCTATCAATAGGGTCGACCAGTTTACAAGGGTTTAAGGAGGGTTTTAGATCAGTTTAGATCAAGGATTTTTTTAGTGGTGAATCTTCACCAATTGGTGAACAATTGAAATTGGGGACTCCAAAACTGGCAAATAGTACGAGCTCTACAAGAGTCTAAATCAACTAATTTTTACAGAAATGTATTTTGTCTTGGTTAATTTGCCAATGTATTATTTTTTTAAACTAATAAATCAAGTTGATTCGCCAAGTAAATTATGCAGCATTGGAGTGGATTCGTCAGTAATTTATAATGTAATTATAAATATTTATTCTATTCTCCATTAATAGTATATTCCTTCCATTAATTTTGGGCCAATATCACCATTAATAATGAATTCCCACTTAATTTTAGGGATATTTTCGCTTTGAAAAGGGGTTTTATTTTTTTCCATTGATTGCCTTTTTAATTGAATGGATGTGGTTTAATTCTGGGGGACTCTATGCATACGCCTTTGAAAAGGATTATTGAGGCATGGAATTTGTTTTGGACCACACGATTAGATTTAATCATGTGGCCTGAAACAAATTATGGGCCTTAATAAGCCTTCTCAAAGATACATGCACAGAGTGCCGCGGAATTGAACCACAGTCATTCGATTAAAAAGGTAATCAATGGCAAAAAAAATCACCTTTTTTAGTCTTTGTTTTAAAGTGAGATATTTTAAAAATATTGAATCTGTGTGTGCTCTAATGCTTTTTAGATAGTGGATTCATGCTTGGTGGTGAGGGGCTCTACCCCTCGACCCCACCTGTATCACGATAGGAGCATGTTGAGCCGCTGTCCCCCGACCCCATGATCCCCATAAGGAGCACTACCCCTTAACCCCACCAGTGGATGCTGCCCCCAGGTCCCTGCTTCAACATTAAAAAAATTAAAAAATGTATTAGGTGATTGCACTGACCAACTATGAAAAATTTTAAAGGAAAGATTCACCATTGTAATTAATTTCTTTAGTAATTATTCACTAGGATTCACAATTGTAATTTCTCTTTTACCAATTATTTACTAGGATTTGCCAGGATTTTACAATTTTTTTTAATAATGTGTATAGACTTGCCAGGAAAATTAATATTTTCTTTCACAAAAAGGAAAGATTTGCTAGAAAAAATATGGCACTTAGCTAGGATTCACTAGGATTTTATAGGCTGTTTTAGGGGGGGGGTCCTCCTTAAAGTTATCACTAGTTTAGATCATTCACTACTGTAGCAACATTCACAGCTAGGCCATACCATATTCTACGATATTGTGGGACATCTTGGAGTTGGTTCACACTCATTATTGGTTGTTATGTTACTTATTAATGGTGCCTAAGGTTACACACCACTTCCCTACATTTGTGTGGATGTAAACATCTATCTGTATGTATTTTGGAGGTGTTTTCACGGCATTGGTATTGCTAGTTCACCTACAACAAATGTATGAAGTTGAAGAACTTGAAATGGGTATGTCACAATAATTCATCTTGAGCAATAATAACATCTAGGTCTTTGTTATTTTGCTTGTACCTATCATAGTTTTTCTGGGATATCATTGCATGTCATATATTTCATTATTATCTACAAAAAAATCACATGCAAAACACACAAACCCCTTCTGCAACTTCTATCTAGTTCTAAAAGACCACAAAAGAAAAAAAATAAATATAACATAATATAATAAACTAAAAGAACAAATAGGGGTGGTGCATTACAGTAGTATCAGAGCATAGTTGTATCTTGTCATCCTGTGCAGTTAAGTATCATATTTAGAGTCATGGACAAATTCAGTGAAGAAGAATTACAAAAAAAAACTTTACAATGCCGATAGGAATCTGGAACACCTACCTTAGTCAAAATGGGTTCTACACAACATTTTGGAGGAAGTAGAATTATGTCTTTACAAGGTTAAACAGTCACCTTATGAGTTGATGCAACTCACTATGACTCTTGTGGTGCATTCTTTGGTTAAGACAATGCTTATGAGACATCATAGTAAAAGTGTAAAGCTTTTAGTCACCATCTGTCTTAGTGAGATTACAAGGATTACAGCTCCTAAGGACCCTTATAAACATGACATATTGAGGGAGGTTCTATAGCTGATTGTGGAGAGCTTTCATGGGTTTCCTTATGATGAAGGCTCTACCTTTGACCTAGGAAGGTTAATATGCTAGAAGTAATGGCAAGATCTAGATCTTGTTATCTTTTTAATGTTTTAGAATGTGATGATCTTATTCTTCAGTTGTTTCATAATTTCATAGCATTGATCTATGAGGATCATGGACAAGCTATTTTTTCCTACATGGAAACCAATATGGTCCTAATCATTGATGAATATGTTACTATTCCTTAGACTCTCATGTAAATGTTGTTTGCTACTTTGACTCATGAAAAACATATGACTATATATGGATTATTGGTCAAAAGAGTATTCATAAAATGTGAAGAGCTGGAACCTTTCTTGGATTTTGGGGAAACTAATGCAGCTAATAAGGATGAAGATGTGGGCAACAAAAGTGACAGCTACAACCCTAGATACAGATTTAGAGCTTCCCAATGAAGCTGATAACACTAGTGAAAATGTTGGGATAGTTGTGAAAGGAAGCAAGGTATGCAGAAAATGCTTCCTACACTGATCTAATGAGAAAAGACTTATGTAAATTTCTACTTTTACAGTTACAAATTAAGATGCACATTAACAGAAGGATAATAACAACTTTCAAATGCAAACAAAAAACTCACAACACAAGATATATGTGGGGAAAACCCTTTTAGGTAAAAAAACACCACACTCAAAGCTGCCCAATATATTATTCAGAAATCAAAAAGATTACAATATACTTGCAAAGCAAGCTTTTATAGGAGTATATCCAACCAGAGATCCAGGAGGTAACTCAACATCTATAAGATTCTTACATACAACCTCCATCTCAAGTTCCTGATATATATGAGATACAATACAGTACACCACCAATGGTAATTACAAAACCATGATCTAAAACCACCCAAAAGTGGTGCCCAAATTATCTCCAATCAAAGATGCCTTGTGATGTACCAAACCATACACCAACATGTGTAACTTTCCCCTTTAAAGCTCTTTTATATGTCCAACACATTTTTACATTTGCCAAAACCAGAGGTCCAACTTCTAGAGGCCATAACTTTTGATTCAGGTGTCCGATTAACGAATCGTTTTATGTGTCGAAAAGCTCATGAAGTGCTCTATCACCCTGTAACTTGCTATGCCAGGTATAAAAAAATTTGGGACATTTAGAGACGTTTTGATATCCAAAAATTGAGTTCAGAACGTTTTTGGCAGTTTGAAAAAAATAGAAACTTTAATATCTCACAATCCAGATATGATCTTGAGTTGAAACTCACCCAAGATGTTTACTTAGTTGTTTCGCGCCTTCTGGGAAAATAAAAGGTCAACTTGAGGTCAATTGAAGGACTTATTAAAAATAGTAAGTCTCACTATTTTAAGCTCATTTGGAGACTTTTAGAAACTTTGAAGGTTCCAGACCATTCTCCAAGATAAAGGCTATTCAAAAAGACCAAAACTAGAAAGAATAGTAATCTTTCAAAGTTGCAAGGTTGAGACACTTTTGTTAACATTCTCCCACTTATCGAACACCTTGCAAGAGCAAAGGGAGCATCAACACCATGATTTAATTACTAGGGGCCATAAGGCCCATGGACTCTTAACACCATTTGAACTTCTCTGTGCTCACAGGTTTTGTCAAGGAATCTGCAACATTCATCAAAGTTTCAACTTTTTCTAAGTTTATCTTTTCATCCTCTACCATGTCATGAACAAAATGGTACTTGACATCAATATGCTTAGTCCTTGCATGGAAACTAGGATTATTTGCCAAACATATGGCACTCTAGCTATCACAACAAATAGTAATCTTCCCCGCATCAAACCCAACATCAAAACACAATCTTTTAAACCAAATGGCTTCTTTACAAGCATGATTTTCTTCCATGTACTCAACTTCAGTAGTGGACAAAGCGACCATAGGTTTCCGCTTACTCATCCAACTAATAGCACCACCAAACATAGTGAACACATAAGAACTAGTGGATCTCCTGCTGTCAATGTCACCTGCCCAATCTAAATCCACAAATCCACGAATACAAAGTGAATGCCGAGGTCCTATAGGATAATCATGATAACATAAGGAATACTTAGAAGTACCTCGCAAATATCTGAATACTCTCTTTACCACATCCCAATGTACCCATCTAGGATTAGCCATAAATCAACTATAGACTCCCACTGCTTGGTCAATGTCTGGTCTTGTACAGACCATCACATACATCAAATTGCCAACCACACTAGCATAAGGAACTCTACTCATATCCTCTATCTCAGAAGGAGACATTGGACAATCTTCAATAGATAACTTTGTCCCCATTGTAATAGGAATAGTCAAAGGTCTGCAATCTATCATGTTGAATCTCTCCAACACAGTGTTAACATACTTACTCTAGCCTAACCAAAATTTTTTGTTTGCTCTCTCTTCTGATTTCCATTTCTAGAATGTACCAAGCTGCCCCTAGATTTTTCATCTCAAACTATGCTGACAATTAAGACTTCAAATCAAAAATCAAACTTTCACCATTCCCAATGAGTAACATATCATCGACATATAATGCAATAATGAGAATGCGATCATTGTCAAACTTGTAGTAAACACAATGATCTAAAATCCAATACTCAACACAAAAGGATCAAACTTCTAGTACCACATCCTAGGAGATTGTTTCAAACTATACAAAGACTTTTTCAACTTGCAAACCTAATTTTACTTACCTTTCACCACGCAGTGCTCTAGTTGTGACATATAGATTTCCTCCTCCAAGTCGCCATGAAGGAATGTTGTCTTCACATCCATTTGTTCCACTTCTAGATCATACGCTGCTGCAAGAGATAATAGGAACCGAATAAATGTCATCTTTGCAATAGGAGACAAAATCTCACCATAGTCAATTGCCTCCACCTAAGAATACCCCTTCGCAACCAATCTAGCCTTATATTTCTCAACATTGCCATCTACAGCAAATTTCTTTTTAAACACCCATTTGCATCCAACAAGTTTTTGTTCTTCAGGCAAAGGCACCAAGTCCCAAGTATTATTGTTTTCCAAAGAAGCCATCTCCTCTTCCATGGCCTCCTTCCAGGAACCTACATCTTTCATACCCACAGCCTCTTTCACAGTTCTAGGCTCATCAGTGTTAGAAATCAAAGCAAAAATACAACTAGAATCATGCAATGAATAACCAAACCTATCAGGTTGTTGCCTTATCCATGTTGACCTCCTCAAATGTTGAGGTTGAGGTTCTTCATCTTCTTCTAAAATTTTAGAGCTGCTAGAGCTCTCCTCATTATTAGGTCCAATAGATATTTTTGGTTCAAATTTCTCAAGGGTGGAAGGAAGCTAAATCACATCATCTTTCTTTTCTTCTTTATTTGGCAGCAAGACAAAAGAAGAAGGATTGAGCTCTCTGAAGATCATGCTTCTGGGTAAGTGCAAGAAGATGGGGGGCCAAAAAGGGGTCTTAAGTGGCCAATTTTTCTGAAATTAGGAAATATTGGCCTTGGATGAGAAATTGAGCATAGTTACACTCAAAATTTGGAGATGCAACCAAAACAATGTTCGTAGTGCTCCGAGTCTACTTTCTAAACTACTATTTTGTTTTGAAAATGGCATAGATTAAGGGGTTCAAAAGAGGGAGCCACAGAAATTGGTGTTGTTTCTGTCAAAAAAACATAACATAGCATGTTTTGTGGCTCCCTCAAAAGGTCAACTTTCTTTTGGTATTTTTAAAATCGCTTCGGTGAGAAATTAGCTAATAGCATGTAGTTTATGCTCGATTTTTCTGATAATTTTTTGATGAATATTTGATTTTTTACTAATTTTTAAAGTGGACACATCCTAAAAAATAGAATTTTGGCCGTGCTACCCCTATAAATTTTGAAAACTAATTGAAAATCATTTTTTTATTTTTTTAATATTTGTAGAATGGAGTCTAGTTTCTAAATATGTAATTTTTTTGAAATTTGAATGAATAGTTATTTTACAATGAAAAAAAGACCAAACAGTGGTTTTTGCATAAAAACGGACACACAAACAAAAGAAATTAAAGATGAAAGGCTTAACATTGTTAAAATGTGAAAAAAATCACATTGTCAAATAGCTAAGAGAAAGCCTAACATTACCCATGTGTTCGATTTGTTCAACCTTGAAACACGTGCAAATCTGAGGGTTAGCACGAACGAAATTATGTGAAATTTTGAAGAATATAGAAAAACACGTCTGTGACTGTTCATAAGGCACTCCAAGCCTTTGGGTTGGAAATCCAAAGCAAATCCCAAGCCCAAGGCTTGGGATTCCCAAAGCAAGAAATAACGCGAGCACGTTATGTTTTGCCTTACATTTTTTCCCGCAAGTCTGTCTTTTGCCATGTTTGACATAACGCGAGCACGTTATAACGCGCTCGCGTTATGTCCCACTCAAATTTTTTTACATTCAAGGCTATTCATCATGAGGGTTAAGGCATAAGGGATAGAGTTGGAAGGTTTACGGATAAGGGATTAGCGTTTAAGGTATAGTATCGAGCCCGTTGAGGGTCTAGGAATAGGGATAGCGTTTAAGGTTTAGGGATGAGGGATGACAGATTACGGTTGAGGGTCGAGGGATCAAAGTTAAGGGTTGAGGGATTAGGGTTTGACATTAAGGGTTGAGGGTTGAGGTTCAAGGGTCAAGGGTTTAGGGATAGGGTTTAGGGTCGAGGGATTAGGGTTAAAGTAGAGTGTGGAGGGTGTAAGGATTAGGGATAGGGTTGGAGGGTTTAGGGATAAGGGATTAGGGTTTAAGGTATAGTATCAAGTTTGTTGAGAGTTTAGGAATAGGGATAGCATTTAGGGATTAGGGATGAGGGATTATAGTTGAGGGATGATGGATTAGGGTTGAGGGTTGAGGGATTAGGGTTTAGGGATAAGGTTTAGGGTTGAGGGTTAAGGGATTAGGGTTTAAGGTATAGTGTTGAGGGTTGAGGGTAGAGGGTTTAGGATTAGGGTTTAGGGTTGACGGATTAGCATTTAATGTCGAGGTTAGGGTTAGAGTGTTGAGGGTAGAGGGATTAGGGATAGGGTTTAGGGTTTAAGGTTTAAGGATTGAGGGTTGAGGCTTTAGGGATGAGGGTTTAAGGCTTAAGATATAGTGTCAAGTGTTGAGGGTGTAGGGATAGGGTTTAAGTTTTAAGGGTTAAGGGTTGAGGGATATGGATTAGGGTTTAAGGTATAGTGTTGAGGGTCGAGGGATCAGAGTTAAGGGTTGAGGGATTAGGGTTTGACGTTGAGGGTTGAGGGTTGAGGTTCGAGGGTCAAGGGTTTAGGGATAGGGTTGAGGGTCGAGGAATTAGGGTTAAAGTAGAGTGTGGAGGGTATAAGGATTAGGGATAGGGTTGGAGGGTTTAGGGATAAGGGATTAGGGTTTAAGGTATAGTATCGATTCTGTTGAGGGTGTAGGAATAGGGATAGCATTTAGGGTTTAGGGATGAAGGATTAGAGTTAGGGGATGACAGATTAGGGTTGAGGGTTGAAGGATTAGGGTTTAGGGATAAGGTTTAGGGTTGAGGGATGAGGGATTAGGGTTTAAGGTATAGTGTTGAGGGTTTAGGGATAGGGTTTAGGGTTGAGGGATTAGGATTTGACGTTGAGGGTTGAGGGTTTAGGGTTTAGGGTTAGGGTTGAGAGATGAGGGATCAGAGTTAAGGGTTGAGGGAATAGGGTTTGACGTCGAGGGTTGAGGGTTGAGGTTCGAGGGTCAAGGGTTTAGGGATAGGGTTGAGGTTGAAGGGATTAGGGTTAAAGTAGAGTGTGGAGGGTGTAAGGATTAGGGATAGGGTTGGAGGGTTTAGGGATAAGGGATTAGAGTTTAAGGTATAGTATCGAGTCTGTTGAGGGTTTAGGAATAGGGATAGCATATAGGGTTTAGGGATGAGGGATTAGAGTTGAGGGATGAGGGATTAGGGTTGAGGGTTGAGGGATAAGGTTTAGGGTTGAGGGTTGAGGGATTAGGGTTTAAGGTATAGTGTTGAGGGTTGATGGTTTAGGGATAGGGTTTAGGTTTGAGGGATTAGGGTTTAGGGTTGATGAATTAGGGTTTAATGTTGAGAGTTGAGGGTTGAGGGTTGAGGGTTGAGGTTGAGGGATAGGGTTAATGGTCAAGGGATTAGGGTTAAATAAGAGTGTCGATGGTAGAGGGATTAGGGTTTAAGGTATAGTATCGAGCCTGTTGAAGGTCTAGGAATAGGGATAGCGTTTAGGGTTTAGGAATGAGGGATTAGAGTTGAGGGATGACGGATGACAGATTAGGGTTGAGGGTTGAGGGATTAGGGTTTAGGGACAATGTTTAGGGTTAGGGTTTAAGGTATAGTGTTGAGGGTTTAGGGATAGGGTTTAGGGTTGAGGGATTAGAGTGAAGGGTTGAGGGTTTAGGGTTTAGGATCAGGGTTGAAGGTCGAGGGATTAGAGTTAAGGGTTGACGGATTAGGGTTTGATGTTGAGGGTTGAGGGTTGAGGTTCGAGGGTCAAGGGTTTAGGGATAGGGTTGAGGGTCGAGGAATTAGGGTTAAAGTAGAGTGTGGAGGGATGACAGATGATAGATTAGGGTTGAGGGTTGAGGGATTAGGGTTTGATGTTGAGGGTTGAGGGTTTAGGGTTAGGGTTGAGAGATGAGGGATCAGAGTTAAGGGTTGAGGGATTAGGGTTTGACGTCGAGGGCTGAGGTTCGAGGGTCAAGGGTTTAGGGATAGGGTTGAGGTTGAAGGGATTAGGGTTTACGGACAAGGTTTAGGGTTAGGGTTGAGGGATTAGGGTTTAAGGTATAGTGTTGAGGGTTTAGGGATAGGGTTTAGGGTTGAGGGATTAGAGTGAAGGGTTGAGGGATTAGAATTTGGCGTTGAGGGTTTAGGGTTTAGGATCAGGGTTGAAGGTCGAGGGATTAGAGTTAAGGGTTGAGGGATTAGGGTTTGATGTTGAGGGTTGAGGGTTGAGGTTCGAGGGTCAAGGGTTTAGGGATAGGGTTGAGGGTCAAGGAATTAGGGTTAAAGTAGAGTGTGGAGGGATGACGGATGATAGATTAGGGTTGAGGGTTGAGGGTTTAGGGTTAGGGTTGAGAGATGAGGGATCAGAGTTAAGGGTTGAGGGATTAGGGTTTGACGTCGAGGGCTGAGGTTCGAGGGTCAAGGGTTTAGGGATAGGGTTGAGGTTGAAGGGATTAGGGTTTAGGGACAAGGTTTAGGGTTAGGGTTGAGGGATTAGGGTTTAAGGTATAGTGTTGAGGGTTTAGGGATAGGGTTTAGGGTTGAGGGATTAGAGTGAAGGGTTGAGGGATTAGAATTTGGCGTTGAGGGTTTAGGGTTTAGGATCAGGGTTGAAGGTCGAGGGATTAGAGTTAAGGGTTGAGGGATTAGGGTTTGATGTTGAGGGTTGAGGGTTGAGGTTCAAGGGTCGAGGGTCAAGGAATTAGGGTTAAAGTAGAGTGTGGAGGGATGACAGATGATAGATTAGGGTTGAGGGTTGAGGGATTAGGGTTTGATGTTGAGGGTTGAGGGTTTAGGGTTAGGGTTGAGAGATGAGGGATCAGAGTTAAGGGTTGAGGGATTAGGGTTTGACGTCGAGGGCTGAGGTTCGAGGGTCAAGGGTTTAGGGATAGGGTTGAGGTTGAAGGGATTAGGGTTTAGGGACAAGGTTTAGGGTTAGGGTTGAGGGATTAGGGTTTAAGGTATAGTGTTGAGGGTTTAGGGATAGGGTTTAGGGTTGAGGGATTAGAGTGAAGGGTTGAGGGATTAGAATTTGGCGTTGAGGGTTTAGGGTTTAGGATCAGGGTTGAAGGTCGAGGGATTAGAGTTAAGGGTTGAGGGATTAGGGTTTGATGTTGAGGGTTGAGGGTTGAGGTTTGAGGGTCAAGGGTTTAGGGATAGGGTTGAGGGTCGAGGAATTAGGGTTAAAGTAGAGTGTGGAGGGATGACGGATGATAGATTAGGGTTGAGGGTTGAGGTTCGAGGGTCAAGGGTTTAGGGATAGGGTTGAGGGTCGAGGAATTAGGGTTAAAGTAGAGTGTGGAGGGATGACGGATGATAGATTAGGGTTGAGGGTTGAGGGATTAGGGTTTGATGTTGAGGGTTGAGGGTTTAGGGTTAGGGTTGAGAGATGAGGGATCAGAGTTAAGGGTTGAGGGATTAGGGTTTGACGTCGAGGGCTGAGGTTCGAGGGTCAAGGGTTTAGGGATAGGGTTGAGGTTGAAGGGATTAGGGTTTAGGGACAAGGTTTAGGGTTAGGGTTGAGGGATTAGGGTTTAAGGTATAGTGTTGAGGGTTTAGGGATAGGGTATAGGGTTGAGGGATTAGAGTGAAGGGTTGAGGGATTAGAATTTGGCGTTGAGGGTTTAGGGTTTAGGATCAGGGTTGAAGGTCGAGGGATTAGAGTTAAGGGTTGAGGGATTAGGGTTTGATGTTGAGGGTTGAGGGTTGAGGTTCGAGGGTCAAGGGTTTAGGGATAGGGTTGAGGGTCGAGGAATTAGGGTTAAAGTAGAGTGTGGAGGGATGACGGATGATAGATTAGGGTTGAGGGTTGAGGGATTAGGGTTTGATGTTGAGGGTTGAGGGTTTAGGGTTAGGGTTGAGAGATGAGGGATCAGAGTTAAGGGTTGAGGGATTAGGGTTTGACGTCAAGGGCTGAGGTTCAAGGGTCAAGGGTTTAGGGATAGGGTTGAGGTTGAAGGGATTAGGGTTTAGGGACAAGGTTTAGGGTTAGGGTTGAGGGATTAGGGTTTAAGGTATAGTGTTGAGGGTTTAGGGATAGGGTTTAGGGTTGAGGGATTAGAGTGAAGGGTTGAGGGATTAGAATTTGGCGTTGAGGGTTTAGGGTTTAGGATCAGGGTTGAAGGTCGAGGGATTAGAGTTAAGGGTTGAAGGATTATGGTCTAATGTTGAGGGTTGAGGGTTGAGGTTCAAGGGTCGAGGGTCGAGGAATTAGGGTTAAAGTAGAGTGTGGAGGGATGACAGATGACAGATTAGGGTTGAGGGTTGAGGGATTAGGGTTTGATGTTGAGGGTTGAGGGTTTAGGGTTAGGGTTGAGAGATGAGGGATCAGAGTTAAGGGTTGAGGGATTAGGGTTTGACGTCGAGGGCTGAGGTTCACGGGTCAAGGGTTTAGGGATAGGGTTGAGGTTGAAGGGATTAGGGTTTAAGGTATAGTGTTGAGGGTTGATGGATCAGAGTTAAGGGTTGAGGGATTAGGGTTGAAGGTTGTAAGGATTAGGGATAGGGTTGGAGGGTTGACGGATTAGGATTTGACGTTGAGGGATTAGGATTTGACGTTGAGGGTTGAGGGATTAGGATTTGACATTGAGGGTTGAGGGATTAGGATTTGACATTGAGGGTTGAGGGTCAAGGGATCAGAGTTGAGGGTTTAGGGTTTAGGGATCTATAGCAGGACAAAACGCGAGCGTGTTATAGCGCGAGCGCGTTATAACGCGCTCATGTTTTGTATTTCTACTGAAATGGTAAAAAAGTGGTTACCCCCGTGATCCAGGCCCACATGCTCTATTTTCTTACTGATTCTGCGCGTGCTCTGACAAAAAAGAAGTGCTTTCATGCTATTGGGAAGTTCACATGCACATTTGACACATTGTACCACCTTTGCATGATCTTTCCACCACCTTTTCTGCTTTGCCAACTTGAGAAGGAGGAAATAACATAGTTTTCAAACCAAATTTGATATACATCTATACAAGTTTCAATTTTTGTAGTATTGCAATGTTAATTTTGATTCAATTTTAAGAATTTAACATTGAAAAGGAAGCAAGTGGTGAAAAACTCAAATTGTTGAGGAGTTTGATGCAAGAAGATAAAAACACTACATAATTGGGTACTCTCTCCATTCAAATCTTTGTTTTTTAGGTATGTCAAGTCTTTACATGCATGTTCTTTACATTTTCCTTATTTTGGATTGAATTACTTTATCATGCTTTATCATACATGTTTAAAATAGACACATTTCCAATCAAGAAAGCAACCTACAATCTCACATGATGCCATGTATATTTTCTACACTTGGGCTCTTTAATAATTATGTGTAATAAACAAACCTTAGTTCATACCATGATGTCAAACTATACAAGAATAAATCCTTACAACATAAAAAAAATACAATCCCACTATTATCATGTATTCATTTCTTAGGAACTAATATTGGTCTCTTTATCATGCTACAGACAAATTCTCCGTCATGCCGAGGAAACGATCAAGAATTAAACCAACACAGGAAGAGATAGAAGCTAAGAATGCAAAGAAAGCAATGGCTATGAGGGAACTTCGTGAGAAGAGGAAATTGGACACGATAAATGAAGACATACCAATTGAAGAGGAACCACAACCATCACAAAGAGATATGGTATTGGCGGCACAAAGAGAACGAATGCAAAAACTTCGTGGTACGAGAGATTTGAATACCATAGTTGGAGACACATCCTTTATCGCAAGACAACATGTAGGGACACCATCTACCACATCTCAAGTTAAGAGTACATCATCACTCACATGTGATGAAGGAGGTACGCCATCGTTCCCACCTCAACCTCAAGGTATGTCATCTATTCCATCTTCGATCGAAGGTATGCCATCTAACCCATCTCATTTAAATATTGATGAAATTCCTAATGTTGAGATGAATTTACCTAACTTGACACCACCTAGAATTTTGCATAGAAAGCTAAAGTATTTGATTGATATTGATGAGAATATTTTGCAGCCAATGGAAGGTAAGATTCCAAAACGCACTTGTAGAAGATATGCTAATAAGATTTGGAGATTGTTCTTTGAAAAGTTAAATGAGACTGCAAGATGTCAACTATTCGTTGAAATGATGCGAAGTATAAAGTATAGGTCTATCATGAAGATTCTTGGGTTGAGAACATTAGAGGCTTCAAGTGAAAAATCTATTGTCAAGAATCTAATGAGTGCGTATGAGAGTGTGGGTAACACCTCATGCACAAAAGATAGTAATGCAACACGGCGTGTGATTACATCGACTATAGCAAGTAGTCAAACGAGGAAAGCTCGTCTCATTAGAAAGACAAGTCAAAAATTGAGAATTAATAGGAAAACTTTATCAAGAGCCATTGGAAGACGCCAAAGAATTGAGGACACTAATGCCAATGAATTATGGGCATTCTCGGGGAGACTACCACGAAAAGATAAACCAATTGTTGAAGCATTGAGATCATTAATTGAAGACTTTTGGAAGAATTACACAAGGGTATCTCCGAATCAAAGGGATGTGGTAAGAAGGAGAATTGGTAGTCAGAACCGCGAGCCACATCCAAAGCATTTTTTAGATGAGACTCAAACACAGTTTTATGGTAAATTTCTAGAGAAGTATCCTCAAATTAAAATTTGTCAAAGATATTTTGAAATGCTAAAACCTTTCTATGTTAAGATAAATCACACACGCACTACTTGTTGTTGTAGATTACATATTGAATTTTCTAACCATTTTGATGCTTATAGGTCTATATGTTTAGATATGCATACTAACAATGATTTGCAGGGTTGTGCCATATGTGCCCCACCAACATCTTCAAGAGACTTCATATCAAGAATTTTATGTGAAAGAGAGGAAGGTCAAATATTCTACAAGAAATTATGCTTGGATGGCACATGTCATCGTTGCAGTGGCTTGCAACATTTGCCAATATGTGAACATATGGAAATAACACATGCGGTTGGAAATGAACTAGTAGAGTTTGGCAAGTATAAAACAGTGGCATACAATACAAAAGATGGTAAAGAAGCAAAGAGGTGTGAATATGTTATTGAAAAGATTCTAATGTATCAGTTTATGCCTATATTTCGTGACAGCATAGTGTATGAGTATGCAAGACATGCCCATAGAGCTCGATGGTTGGACTTGCAATTCAAGTTATGCAAGGACACATTCCCAGTTGGTAGCATTGTTTCAGTCGTCGACTTTGCAGAGAACTACAGTCTACAGCCACAGCGTGAGGTGCAATCACAATATTACAACTCCACATAGGTTTCTATATTTGTGCACATCGCATTCATTCATGCGAATGATAGTACAGAGGATGACAGAAAGATCATAAGGGAGTATCATTTCTATATTAGTGATGATCGCACGCATTCTACGGAGTTCGTGCAAGGTTGCTTTCAGGTGTTCTATAATGATTTAGCTAGAAGGGGCATATTGTTCAGTCAGCATATCATATGGTCAGATAATTGTGCATCACAATTCAAGAACTCGTAGAATTTCTATTGGCTGAGTAGGAGGCATAATTTTACAGGTATTCAACATATGTGGAACTTTTGTGAGGCCGGGCAAGGAAAGGGGGAGCATGATGGTGCAGGAGCATATATCAAAAGAGCCATAGCACGAGAAGAGTTAAAGTATAAAGACAATGCAAAGTTGACAGATGCAAAATTGATTGTCGAGTGGTGTAATGCTTCCATGGGTCCAGGTAATGAAGGTAAGTCTTTAGTTCGTAGATTTTTTTGGTTGATAGATGATACTAACATTGCACCATATGAGGATTGTTGTACACTGACAGGATCAAATGAGATGCACTCTTTCAGAAGCTCAATTGCAGGTTCATGGAGTATCCATACACGAAAGATGTCATGCTTTTGTTCTTCCTGTACAATTCAAGTCTAGGATGAGTGCGAGTCAAAGGAGTGGGTTGACGAATGGTAGTTAAGTTATCTTAGCCCACTTGACACGTATCGACCCCCGACGACATTGGAACTAACACAGATGGAATCGTCAGTTGACTTTGACCACATATCAGATTTAGTTCAACCAGGTAATATAGGGCACATATATGCATCTAATTTCATCTAGTTCAACCAGGTAATGTCATCTTACTTTGTAGTGTTTTTGTAATGTTGACTAATTTCATCTAATTTGCTACACATATCAATGTAGGACACGTATATGCAGTTATTGCAGATGAAGCTAATGAAGAGGGAACAGATTATTACTTATGTCGTTGTGTTGAGGCCAAAAAGAAATTGGAGGCCCCTGTTACAGATGGAGAAAACATCGAATACCCTACAGGATCAGTGGTTATTACTGGAACATGGCTTAGAAGGTACCCACATAAGAGTGTTAATATTTGGCTATTTCAGGACTTTGACATGCATCGAAAGATTCTTCATTACTCGAACCTTGTCGTGGCATCCAATGTTCATTTGATAAAGTATCGGGGTAGACCTTTGAACAAAATATTGTGGAAGGTGCGTGAGTCTGACCATGAAGCAATACTTGACACAATAAAGAGTAGAGCAGATCCAGATGGTTCATTGGATTAATTTGTAAGTATTCACATTGATTTTGTAAAGTTATGTTACATTGAGTTGTAAGTATGCACATTAATTTGTAAGGTTTGTCTTTTTTTATTTCCTCCTGCATTTTTACACATATGTACACATTTTTACATCATCATGTTATGCATTTTTGTTGTCCTGCTCCTGATGCGACCAAACTCATAACTCACCCTACTAGACACCATTTGATGATCTCTCCAACACTCTGGATCCAGGGCGCCCAATCATGATGATGACCTATATACCATTCTCCCAAGGCGCTCATAATGAATGAATGATAAGGAGTGCCTTGACCTCTATAATCAAGGTGATTTTAAGTCACTTTGAGTCATTTGGGGTCAGTTTGAGTCTTTGAGTCATGTTGCAAAAAAGTGTCAATGTTGTCCTTTGCATTTTTGGTGTCTTGCTCGTGATGTGACCAAACTGACTGTTCCAACGCATTCGGATGGGTACATTTACACTAGGCATGGTCTTGTTTTTCACCCAAACATGTCGAAACAGTCTGAGCTACATTGTACCAACGATATCCCTGAAGAGTCCAAAGTGCAAAAAGGCTGCAATCTTTGACAAGATGTTACTCAAAAACCATGTCACTTAGAAACATTCTGTCTGAGGCAACGGGATCACGTAGAGTGCCTCTATAATAACCTCTCTCAATTTTTTATAGCTCTGAGGCATTTGCCCGTGGTGAAAGGTTTTCTGCTGCCCCAAAAATTGTCAGAAGGAGGCAGTGTAAAGTTGCAAAGGGGTGTAACTTTTGTCCTGCTCCTGATGCGACCAAACTGACTATTCCAACGTGTCCGAATGGGTACATTTATGCTAGGCATGGTCCTATTTCTCACCCAAACATGTCGAAACAGTCGGAGCTACATTGTATTGACGATATCCCTGAAGAGTCCAAAGTGTAAAAAGGAAGCAATCTTTGACGAGATGTTACTCAAAAATCATGTCACTTAGAAACATTCCGTCTGAGGCAACGGGATCAGGTAGAGTGCCTCTACAATAACCTCTCTCAGTTTTTTATAGCTCTTAGGCATTTGCCCGTGGTGAAAGGTTTTCTGTTGCCCCAAAAATCGTCAGAAGGAGGCAGTGTAAAGTTGCAAAGGGGTGTAACTTTCGTCCTGCTCCTGATGCGACCAAACTGATTGTTCCAACGCGTCCGAATGGGTACATTTATGCTAGGCATGGTCCTATTTCTCACCCAAACATGTCGAAACAGTCGGAGCTACATTGTACCGACGATATCCCTGAAGAGTCCAAAGTGCAAAAAGGCAGCAATCTTTGACGAGATGTTACTCAAAAATTGTGTCACTTAGAAACATTCTGTCTAAGGCAACGGGATCACGTAGAGTGCCTCTACAATAACCTCTCTCAGTTTTTTATAGCTCTGAGGCATTTGCCCATGGTGAAAGGTTTTCTGTTGCCCCAAAAATTGTCAGAAGGAGGCAGTGTAAAGTTGCAAAGGGGTGTAACTTTCGTCCTGCTCCTGATGCAACCAAACTGACTATTCCAACGCGTCTGAATGGGTACATTTATGCTAGGCATGGTCCTATTTCTCACCCAAACATGTCGAAACAGTTGGAGCTACATTGTACCGACGATATCCCTGAAGAGTCCAAAGTGCAAAAAGGCAGCAATCTTTGACGAGATGTTACTCAAAAATCGTGTCACTTAGAAACATTCTGTCTGAGGCAATGGGATCACGTAGAGTGCCTCTACAATAACCTCTCTCAGTTTTTTATAGCTCTGAGGTATTTGCCCGTGGTGAAAGGTTTTCTGTTGCCCCAAAAATCGTCAGAAGGAGGCAGTGTAAAGTTGCAAAGGGGTGTAACTTTCATCCTGCTCTTGATGCAACCAAACTAACTGTTCCAACGCATCCGAATGGGTACATTTATGCTAGGCATGGTCCTATTTCTCACCCAAACATGTCGAAACAGTCGGAGCTACATTGTACCGACGATATCCCTGAAGAGTCCAAAGTGCAAAAAGGTAGCAATCTTTGACGAGATGTTACTCAAAAATCATGTCACTTAGAAACATTTTGTCTGAGGCAACGGGATCATGTAGAGTGCCTCTACAATAACCTCTCTCAGTTTTTTATAGCTCTTAGGCATTTGCCCGTGGTGAAAGGTTTTCTGTTGCCCCAAAAATCGTAAGAAGGAGGCAGTGTAAAGTTGCAAAGGGGTGTAACTTTTGTCCTTCTCCTGATGCGACCAAACTGACTGTTCCAACGCATCCAAATGGGTACATTTATGCTAGGCATGGTCCTATTTTTCACTCAAACATGTCGAAACAGTCAAAGCTACATTGTACCAACGATATCCCTGAAGAGTCCAAAGTGCAAAAAGGCAGCAATCTTTGACGAGATGTTACTCAAAAACCATGTCAGTTAGAAACATTCCGTCTAAGGCAACGTGATCAAGTAGAGTGCCTCTACAATAACCTCTCTCAGTTTTTTATAGCTCTTAGGCATTTGCCCGTGGTGAAAGGTTTTCTGTTGCCCCAAAAATTGTCAGAAGGAGGCAGTGTAAAGTTGCAAAGGGGTGTAACTTTCGTCCTGCTCCTGATGTGACCAAACTGACTATTCCAACGCATCCGAATGGGTACATTTATGCTAGGCATGGTCCTATTTCTCACCCAAACATGTCGAAACAGTCGGAGCTACATTGTACCGACGATATCCCTGAAGAGTCCAAAGTGCAAAAAGGCAGCAATCTTTGACGAGATGTTACTCAAAAATCATGTCACTTAGAAACATTCCGTCTGAGGCAACGGAATCATGTAGAGTGCCTCTACAATAACCTCTCTCGGTTTTTTATAGCTCTGAGGTATTTGCCCGTGGTGAAAGGTTTTCTGTTGCCCCAAAAATCGTCAGAAGGAGGCAGTGTAAAGTTGCAAAGGGGTGTAACTTTCGTCCTGCTCCTGATGCGACCAAACTGACTGTTCCAACGCGTCCAAATAGGTACATTTATGCTAGGCATGGTCCTATTTCTCACCCAAACATGTCGAAACAGTCGGAGCTACATTGTACCGACGATATCCCTGAAGAGTCCAAAGTGCAAAAAGGCAGCAATCTTTGACGAGATGTTACTTGAAAACCGTGTCACTTAGAAACATTCCGTCTAAGGCAACGGGATCATGTAGAGTGCCTCTACAATAACCTCTCTCAATTTTTTATAGCTCTGAGGCATTTGCCCGTGGTGAAAGGTTTTTTGCTGCCCCAAAAATCGTCAGAAGGAGGCAGTGTATTAAGTCAGGATGAAAGCCTATTCACTCTAGGCACCTGTTTTTGACCAAATCACACATGCACCTTGAACAACTCTGTCTTCAAGGCGCTTTTCTCTAATCTCTGTAACTCTCCAAATCCACTAAGGCGCAAATTTGACCTCTTGGGCTCAAGATATAGGTTCTTCATCCAAGGCGCCAGAATGGTCCAAAGGCGCATTTCACCTCTAACCTCACATCTGACCTTACTTGGAGGCGCTAAACCTTTTGACATTTCAAGTAACTTCAAGAGAACTATTTTTCCTTAAGGTGGTTCACTCCTTGCAATTGGATGTATGGTACTTGTAACTCATTTGATTGACTTTGTAATATTTCTTCTTCTTGCAAAGTAGATAAGGATGATATAAGCTTACATCATGAATTGGAGTAGAAATCTCTCTTGGACTTGCTAGGTGAAAGGACTTGAACTTGAAAGACTTGAAGTTGATGAAGTGATCCTTCATGATGGCCTTTGACATTACCTTCCCAGAGTGTAGATGATAACACCTTCCTTGGATAAAGTGGATAACCTCTGACCTAAACTTTGAAGCTTGATGAATCTTGAAGATTGGGTTTCCTCCTACTCCCCTTTTGGGCTCCACTCTATCAAAGGCATATTTAGTTGTCCAAGGCGCCAACATTCACTCAGGGGCGCCCAAAGAGAAAGTTTACAACTCTAGGGCGCTAAACTCTTATGCAAAAATGGTCATCATCAAAGGCGCAAAAATGGGTCTCTGGGTGCCAATCTCTACAAGACATTCCATCTCATTGCTCTCCTCCATTACAAGCGCTCACTTACCTCAATCTTGGGTGCATACCAACATCCCAACATCCAAATCACCTAGGCGCTCAAAACCTTCAAGACTCAAGGTGCATTTTATGATCAAACAAGGTATCTCCTGAACAAGGCGCTCATAGTCTCATCAGGGCGTTAATCATCATCATGAGCGCTCATATTGTTCTAGGTGCACAGTTATCTCTAGAATGCTCAAGGCGCACATACCCTTCTCTAGGCTAGTTTACACTTATTCAAGGCGCTCATTCCAAACTTACATGAACTCCTCATTACAAGACGCACAAACTAGATGATCCTAGGGCAAAGACCTAATTTAGCACCCAAGGTTGGAAGACTCTTTGTGAGCACCCAGTGTTTGAAAGCTCTTTGTGTTTGGTGCATTAAAATGAATTTGGCACCTAAGTAGTATTGAAACACTCAACTGAGCGCCTAAAGCCCATGAGAGAAGTGATATGCGCCTTGATAGGAATATCATGGAAGATGAGTTTACTGAATGGCGCCTTGAATGACTTGGTTGATTAAGTGTTTTAGCGCCTAGATATGGGATGAATCATTGAGCGCCTTTGGTTGAGATGATGTCAGCACCTTTGAGATTATAACACCTTGGAGTCAAGTTCGAAGGAGCACCTTGAGAAGGTAAAACACTTCAAATGTTTTCAAGGAATTGGAGAAGTCACTTAGTGCCTAGAAGGAATTCTAGAGCAAGAGGGTTGGAGCACCTTGAGCTTCAAGTCAGATATGCGCCTAGACCTCTACCCTTTAGCAAGTTGAAGCCCTCTGAGCCTTGACAACGTGAGAATGCCTTATAGTGAATATGCGCCTTGGGCAAGGTTGAATACAAAGTTGAGGAGTAAATCATAATGAGTAAGTGCACTGTAGGGTTAGATGATAAAGACTAGTGCCTTGAGTGTCTTGGTCAAAATTTTGACGTGAGAAGTCTTGCAAGATCAAACCCTGGAGTGCGCCTTAGAGAGAACCTATTGATCCTTTGCTTTGACAAGATTTGGGCGCCAGAATGATCCTTAATAAATGGAATGTATCTACACCAATTTTGCACCTTTAGGGAAGTGATGGTGGCCAGAATGATCCTTAATCTCATGTTTGTGCGCCTAGGTCTAGAAGCAAGATTTGAGCGCCTTAGGATAGGGTTTTTTGCACCTTGTCTTGGAGAGTGAATTTGCGCCTTGGATGATGTTGAAGTGCCTTGGGATGAAATGCACCCAAACTTACAGAGGGCCTTCAGTGAGGGAGTTGAAGAGAGTGCTTAGAGGAAGGATAGCCTTAAGATCAAACTAAGTACTTAGAAACCTAAGATTAGTGCCTTATTTGAAGTTATACACCTATTCTGGCAGCAGAGAGTGAGTTTGAGTGTGAAGAAGTGAATGTCTGCGCCTTGAAGGGGATACAAAGGGAAGATGATGCACCTTGATGGGTTGATGATGGAAATTTGCGTTTTGGAGCTAAATGTGCGCCTTGAATCTAAATGATATTTGAGTGCTTAGAGGTAAATAGGGGCACCTTTGAGAATTCTTTGTGCTTTAAGGAATGGATTGTGGCGCTTTGGACTAAGGTAAGTCCTGAGCACTTCCAATGCTTTTAAGGAGCACCTTGAAGGAGATAGTGCATAGAGGTACAATGAATCTTCCGGAGAACATGAATAGACAACTAAGTCTCCAACTTGAGTCTTCTAAGTGAATTGGATGATGAAGAGAGTCTAGTCATTTTGGGCGCTAGTATCAGGATGAATCATTGAAAATGGGTGCCTAGAACTAGAAGGCGCCAATGCATGAGTTCAAGGATCCTCAATTGGAGCGCCTAGCCCAGATGGCTATAGATTGAAAGTTTTAAAGCTAAGTGATGTCTCTTAGGTGAATTCCTAGCCCAGGTGCATGTGTTGGGAAAAACTCTTTGGCTCTAGCGCCTAGAATTGGGAGCTTTGTAAGATGCACCAATTGATGAAACATTTCCATTTTGCGCCTAGAATAGAACTCTCTCACATAGTTGAAATTGACTTGATAGAAGGAGATAAGTCTTAAGGACTACTTTGGCGCCTCACTTGCCTATCTCACCTTTGAAATGCGCTTTGGTTGATGATCATCATTGATGGAGCCTAGTGAAATGTAAAGCTATTTGCATCTCCAGAGGATCAAAATTGGATCAGGAGATCATCCTTGTAGTTGAGATTGACAGAGAAGTGTTAAAGGAATCACTTCAAATGGGCGCCTAAGCTAGTTGAGGCGCATATCAATTCCACTGTAACTCCAAACTGATGCTTAGGATCCAGTCATCTCCTAAGGCGCAGTTCCATTCACCCATGACCTCGCTTGGCGTCTAAAACTTGGAAACTCCTTTGGAAAGCTCCTGTTGCGCCTAGAAGATGAGTTTGGGATATCAACTTGCAAAAGGCTTAGAAACTCTTCAAAGATGTTAGGCACAATCCCATGGCACTGGAGCTCAGTTTTGGCGCCTTCAAGGAATAGCACATGAAGGAACTTGGGAGGTCAGGTGCTTGTAAAAGGGAACACCTTGGAACATCTTCCAGGGGTTGAAGTAGTAAGAAAACATCAAGTGAGTCTAGGCGCACTCCCTTGTGTGAATAGTTTAGCTCTGGCGCCTAGCCACAGAGTGAGCCAGAAGAAGTAGTTTGGACATTAGAAGATAGGCGCTCATTCTACAATGAAGCATTCCACCTTCCTAATCAACAAAGACTTGCAAGAATTGACAAAGGAAGCTAAGGCGCACCTTCTACTTGTTTCCACCTCCAGAATGCGCCTAACCTTGAAAGGGGGTTCAAAGATGTTTGTTAGACCTTTTCACTCAAGGCGCTCACCTTAGGCGCACTTTCTAAGTCCTTGTCACCTCAAGGAAACACCTAGTTTGGAAGGTGCTTGCCCTGTTCTCCACTCCTTTCAATTGGCGCCTAGAACATAGAATGCATGAAAGGAGCGCCTAGACTCCAGAGGGCTCATTTGGGTGCCTAGCATTTAAAACACTTTCATAATGATGATGTTTTGGCGCCTACTCTTGGAAACAATCCAGAGCATCCATAAACTCTAATTGGCACCTAATGTTGACAAGGCGCAACTTCAGGAGGAGGTCACCTCAACTTGGCGCCCAAGTCAGAAAAACCTGTAAATCCTTCAAATATGCGCCTACCTTGTGAGGTGATGAGTTGAACATTCCAAATCTTCAAATGTTGCTCAAGTAAGGAAGACATTGTAACATCAAGGCTTCAAGGCCTGTCCTTGTATTTCCATTGAATGAGTTGTACTTCATGCTATTGAAAGCATTTTCCATGTAATAAGACATTGCAAGTTGATTGAATCAAGTAACAAGACAAGTACCCAACTCTAATGTTGTTTCATTCAAATAGTTATCTTGATGTATATCTTTATGTTATTGAAGTAGTTGATGAATTGTTAGCAAGTAAAAGTGTTTAAGTAAGGAAAATTTTTCGTAGAACTAGTTGGGTATCTTACACTTACACCATGCCTATCCATCAAACATCACAATGCAATCAAAATCCTAACAACATGCCCATGATCCAAGATCAAGTACAATCATGCAAAGATATTATCAATCACAAGCCTATTAAGAATGAACTAGAGTCTTCTAGTACCATACTTTTCCATCAAACACCATCATGTAATCCATGGCCTATCAAGCCTATCAAAGAAAATACAAACATCCTATGTAATACAATCAGACTTTAAATATTTGAAGTAGCTATCTACAAATATCCATTCAAAAGTGGATTTATAATGCAAGTATGGACGCCATCAATAAAAAAGATTTGTATTAACCAAATATCCATATACGCATACATCAATATCTGTCGATATAAGTATAACATATATACAAAATAGCCATATAGGCTTACAAGAATGCCATATAGGCATACAATGTCAACTATGTACAATACAAAATATATGTCCACAAATGCCATATAGGCATACAACAGAGGAACACAATAAAAAGTCATTCCCCTCTAGCTGGTGAAGAGAATAAATCATGAGCAGCCTTTGATCTTCTAGGGGATGGAGACATGCATGTGGGTGGTCTACTATGAACCCGAGGGCTACTCCTCCTATTTAGTTCTTCCTGCACCTTTACCTGTTACAAAAAAAAGTATAGATATTAATATATAGAAATTACATGTTATAAAAAAATGAAACATTTAACAAAATAATCACTTACCGCTAACATATAATCTGTCTCCTCGCTTGCCTCAGTAGCAGGAATAGGCCCTGGTGATGTCATGTCCTATAGAAACCATCCAGATAGAAATTAAACTTCAAATCAATAATTTTTTGATTTTTCAAAAATAGACAACTATAACAATGAATGTAAATTGAAATTTACTAATCTGCCTCATACCCCTGTCAATGCCATAGAGCTATGAATCGCAGAGGCCACACCCTGCTCCATTGCCCTATGAACATGGGGAGGTGTATCCGCAGCCTGCATCATCTGGAAATAAAACAACATTATTCAATTACGAAAACTATAATAGTGATGCAAATCATGGCTCCTAACATACACACACGCTCATCTAAACATGGAAGTACACACAATAAAACACACAAATCACATACAAAAATTTAGTAAGTACAATTCATTCATTAAACTATTTATTTTATTACCTCCGTAAAGCTTTGAAGTCCACCACCGCTGGCAGGTGTTGCCATGAAATCTACAGTGTTAACCTATTCAACATCCAAAATCAGAAATTAGAATACCATTCATATAACGATGCTATTCACATGTAATATTTATAATTGTTTACTAGTTACATACCTCGACAGTAGATGATCTAGTGAAAAATGTAGGTGGAGAACCACTGAAAACTGCATTGACGCTATGACCCTGAAATTTCATTAAAATCATCAATTTAAATTAGTTAATCTTGTATTTCAAAAATAAAATTTAATAAATTAAATTCAATAAACTTGCTAATATTTACCTGAGTATCAAGGCCGAAAGTCTCACTCAGGAGGGTATCTGTCATCACCATCTGCTCAGCTGCAGATGTAGCCTGTGCACCTGCGTCCTGACTGTCCATGGGGTCATAACCACAGGCTGACCCGCAAGCCTGGCAAGTATGCGGTGGGACCCTACTCCTCGCACTATCTCCCAACCCACTCTGTGTTGCAGGATCGGCATGCTCTATGATGCTCTGGGTCAAGGCACTAATCGACCTCAGTGTATCGACCTCAACACTCTCCTTCACAATGGAAGGAATAGAAACATGCTCGTGGGCTGGTCTGCTGATTACTCATCTCACTACCCGCTGTGGGTCAAGACGTGCCCCTGGTCTATCCTGTGCTGAGCCCCCACCTCTACCCTGGAAGTCCCGCATATCAAAATAGTTTGGCACTTTATTGAGGACAAACTCGGAGTAGAGTTTCCTCAAAAAGTATTGCGGGACCTCATTGTTATTGCATGGAGGATGGTCAAAAACCATCCACCACCTCTACCCGAAATTGTCCCTTATCGCTTGGTTGTTGCACCAATGGATAGGGAACCTCTTGCATGTAATGGGTGGAGGTTGATTTGTTTGTGGGTTTGTGAAAATTGAACACAAGTCTACTTTTGTAATTTGTAATTTTTTGACATCTTGGTATGACAATTTATCTGCATAGTAATCTCTAAACTCTCTCTTTTTATCGGTCCAACTAGTTATTTGCTTGCTAATTGAATTTACATTTGATAACATAGACTCAAGAGATTCGGCAAGCGTGGACCTATGCAAGGTTGAAGTGGAAGGATCTTTCAACCTTGCAATTATATCTTCAATTTGTTTTTTGTTGTTTTCAATTTCCCCCATTATATTATCTTGTGTTCCAGGGGCATGTCGAGGAATGAATGGAGGAGGTTGTTGTTCTGCAGGTATTTCTTCCTCAAGATTTTGTGGATTTTGAGGAGGAGGAGGAGGTGCATTAACATTTCCTACAATTAATAAAATATACATCAAAAATCAACAAAAACCTACCTATTTAGGAAGAAATTCAAACAAAAAAACAAAGATAACTCACCCCTTTAGCGTGCTCGATGTCGCGGTGGCATTTCGGTGATGAATTGACAAATCTTTTGTGTTGAACGGTGTTTTGTAGAACGCGAGCGCGTTTTTGGAAGGGTTTTATGCCGCGGGTGGAGGAAAAATTGAGTGAAATGAAATGACAGCGGCTATTTTTTTTTATAAACAATAGTTTATAATGCGAGCGCGTTATGGCTCAGTAATGACGAGCCTAAGGCTTGTCATTGCCAAGCCATAATGCGAGCGCGTTATAACGCGCTCGCGTTTTGCCCTAAATTTTTTGGCCACTTTTTGGCCCCCCATCTTTTTGCACTTACCCTTCTGCTATATAGAACTCTTTTAGCTACTAGATCCCAAAGCTTGTACCATTTCACACCGATGCCATAACTAATGAAGATACACTTTAGAGCCTTGTTCTACAACTTAGACCTCTTCTCCTTAGGCACATGTGCATATGCCTCACAACCAAATACTCAAAGGTGTCTTAATGAAGGATTTTTACCAGACCATACTCCATAGGTGTCTTATCAACAAGCACTAATGTAGGAGACCTGTTAACTAGGTGATAAGAGGTAGCAACAGCTTTAGCCTAGAACTTTTGTTCAAGACTAGCTCCACTTAGAATACTCCTTGCTCTCTCCATCAATGTTATATTCATCCTCTCTACAACTCCATTCTGTTGAGGGATATACGGAGTTGTCTTGTGCCTCTCAATCCCCTATTCTTTATAGAACTTGTCAAAATCTATTGAATACAACTCACCACCATTGTCAGTCCTCAAACATTTAATCTTTCTATCCTTCTAATTCTCTACAAGAACTTTGAACTCTTTGAATCTATTAGACTTCAGATTTACTTGTAAGGAAATACACCCGTGTCCTTCTACTGTAATCATCAATGAATGAAATAAAGTAAACAAATTTTGAAATCAAAGGACCATTAATAGGACCAAACACATCAGAATGAATCAAGTCTAACACCTTAGAAGATTTGTGAGAATTGGAATAAAATTGAACATGGTTTTGTTTTCCATAAATGTAATGTTCACAGAAATCAAACTCAAGGTTACAATCATTCATACCCTCAACACGATTTTTATTCTTTAGGGTCCTCAAACCCTTTTCACCGATGTGACCAAGCCTTTGGTGCCATAACATTGTCTTCTCAGCTAGAAGTTTCATCTCCATAGAATGAGAACCCTTAGGCACCCAAAAAGCACAACCATTGGAAGTAGATGCAACAGTCTTTTTTTCTACTAGTTCCAATGGTGAGGATGAAGACTTTGAAGCTCTCTTCTTTGAAATAGAGGCACTATTACACTGAACTACACATGCATCAAACTGAAATAGAGTGCCAATCTGAACACGCTTAGCCAACACCATAGATCCTCTAGTCATCTTACATCCTCTATTCGAGAAAACAACCTGCACACCCACATCATTTAATTTAATTACAAAAAGAAGGTTCCATGTCAAACCAGGAATATGTAGAACACCATTGATTCCCTTTACCTGTCCATTAGGGAATCAAATCAAGACTCTTCCATGGCCAACAATATCTAGGTGAGAATCATCACCCAAGTACACCTTTCCACCATCATATTCTTCATATTTTGAAAACTAGCCCTAATGCGAGGTCATGTGAAAAGATGCACTAGAGTCAATAAGCCACACATCCTTAGATGCATGCATTGCCAAGGAAGTGACAAATGCTTCTCCTTCATCCTAAGAGGACTTGTTAGAATCTGAATCATGATTCTTCTTCTTTTTCTTTTTCTCCTCCTTGTACTCCTTGTAGAAGTGACCAGATTTGCCACAGTTCCAATAAAGGGCCTTGGACTTTTCAGGAGACTTAGATCTCCCATGGGATTTGGATCTTCCTTTTTCTTCCTTCTTCTTATCTTTTTTCTTTCCCTTCTCTTTAGATCTACCACAAACCACAAGAGCCTCCTTAGCTAATTTAGAAGACTTTCTCCCCATCTCTTCAAACAATAGCAAAGAAACCACTTCATCCATCTTGAAGGTGGTAGTGGTACTCCTAATGGCCTTAACAAGGTGGCCCCATGAATTTGGTAAGGAACACAATAATGTCATACATCAATCCTCCTCCTCCATCTTCACACTAACAGAAGTCAACTGGGCAACAAACATATTGAATGTCTTTAAGTGATCAGCGATAGATCCTCCATCTTCCATCCTCAGAGAATATAATTTCTTTTGCAAGAATAACTTATTTACCAGGGATATAGCCTGATAAACATCTCCAAGCTTCTTCCAAAGATCCTTTGCAGTCTTCTCTTCATGGCTATTCAGGAGCACTAAATCAATCAAACAAAGTCTTATCAAACCCTTAACTTTTTGATCTTTGAGATCCCAGTCGTCTTGAGACATTGCTGTTGGTTTTCTACCAGATACAACTTCCCATAAATCCTGATCTACAAGCATGTCCTCCATTTTGAGTTTCCACAACTCAAAATTACTTCTATTAAACTTCTCTATTTCAAACCTCTTAGATGTACTCACCATCTCTTACCTATAACAAAGATTTCAAAATTCTCTGCACAAGCTCCCACTCAAATGAAGATTAACTCAAAAAAATCTCTACCCAACAACTAGAACCAAAGGTGACTGGGCTTTGATACCAACTGAAAGGAAGCAAGGTATACAGAAAATGCTTCCTACACTGATCTAATGAGGAAAGACTTATGCAAATTTTTACTTTTACAATTAAAGATTAAGATGTACATTAACAGAAAGATAATAACAACTTTCAAATGCAAACACAAAACTCACAACATAAGATATATGTGGGGAAAACCCTTTCAGGTAAAAACCCCACACTCTAAAGCCACCCAATATATTATTTAGAAACCATAAGGATTATAATATACTTGCACAACAAGCTTGTACATGAGTATATCCAACCAGAGATTCCAGAGGTAACTCAAAATATATAAGATTCTTACATACAACCTCCATCTCAAGTTCCTGGTATATAGGAGATACAATACAATACACCGCCAATGGTAATTACAAAACCATGAGCTAAAACCACCCAAAAGTAGCGCCCAAATTACCTCCAATCAAAGATGCCTTGTGATGTACCAAACCATACACCAATATGTGTAACTCTCCCCTTTACATCTCTTTTATGTGTCCAACATGTTTTTACATTTCCCAAAACTGAAGGTCCAACTTCCAAAGGCCATAACTTTTTAATCTAGGTGTCCAATTGACGAACCATTTTATGCGTCAGAAATATCATGAAGTGCTCTATCACCCTGTATCCCACTACACTAATTACAACAATTTTTGAGATGTTTAGAGAAGGTTTGATACCCAGAAATTGAGTTCAGAACTTTTCTGACAGTTTCAAAAAAATAGAAACTTTAATATCTCACAATCCAAATATGATCTTGAGTCGAAACTCACCCAAGATGTTTACTTAGCTATTCTACACTTTCTGGAAAAATTTTAGGTCAACCTGAGGTTAATTGAAGGACTTACTAAAAATAGTAAGTCTCACTATTTTAAGCTCATTTGGAGACTTTTGGAAACTTTGAAGATTCCAAACCATTCTCCAAGATAAAGGGTATTCAAAAAGACCAAAACTGGGAAGAATAGTAATCTTTCAAAGTTGCAAGGTTGAGACTCTTTTCTTAACAAGTTGAGATCATTGATATAACTTCAAATGATGAGCTTGTTGAAGGCAAAGAGGATGAGATTTTAAAAATAGCTAATAATGATGATTCTACATTTATTTTTAGTGATGATATATGTGGTGTTCTTGATTTTGAGAACAAATCTGATTTCACATTACATGTAGCTGATCTTGAGTAGAGTCCTAGTGACCTTCTTGATTTGGATCCACTACTAACTATTGAAGATGATAAGGAAGAGGCACAAGTGATTTGAGATAGGCTTGGAGTCATTGATAACATGTATGAATGTTCTGATTTTAGTATTCATCGTAGCAGCAGCTTACTTTCTTCACATGAACATGGTTGGCAAAATCAGTTTGTGGTGATTGTTGATAATCCATTGTTTGAGATGGGTGTTTATATGTCGTATGACAATTCACCTTTTGAGTCGAATGATGGGACTACTCATGATTGTAGCATTGCACTTGGTGAAAATAGCAAGGTATGGGATATGGGAGAAGATTCAAGACTTGAGTTGGAGTGTAGTTTTCAACTTCATTTTGATTTAGGTTCATATTATGAGGTGATTGGTTACCCTCTTGGGAAACCACTGGATATGAAATGTGTAAAGAAGACAAAATAAGATTGGATAATGAATGTTGTGACACTGGGAGATGAAGTATTCTCATGGAATGAATTGATTTGGATCCAATGCTAACTATTGAAGATGATAAGGAAGAGGCACAAGTGATTTGAGATAGCCTTGGAGTCATTGATGACATGTATGAAGGTTCTAATTTTACTATTCATCATAGAAGTACTTTACTTTCTTTGCATGAACATGGCTGGCAAATTCAATTTGTGGTGATTGTTGCTAATCCAATGTTTGAGATGTGTGTTTATATGGTGTATAACAATTCACCTTTTGAGTTGAATGATGGGAATACTCACAATTTTACCATTGCACTTGGTGAAAATAGCAAGGTATGGGATCCAGGAGAAGATTTAGAACTTGAGTTGGAGTGTGGTTTTCAGCTTGATTTTGATTTAGGTTCATATTATGAGGTGATTGGTTACCCTCTTGGGAAACCACTAGATATGAAATGTGTAAAGGAGGTAAAAGAAGATTGCATAAGGAATGTTGTGACACTAGGAGATGAAGTATTCTCATTGAATGAATTGATTCATGGAGACTTCTTCATTTCTGATTTTGAAAGGTTTTCCAAATAATGCTCTTAAGCTCGCTAGAAATTTTAGAATAGCAGCAAGGAAAGGTGGTTTAAATCTTTTTACTTATGTAGCTTTGGATAAAGAAGGACTTAAACATGACATCTACATGTTCAACAATCCATATTTTTGATCGAATGATGTTTCACCTCATACTAATCTTTCTTTGGGGTTGTTCTTGAAGACAACAATTGCTCTTTGCACCTTGGTTGTTGATGACGAGAATGACTTACATCATGATAGTTGTTTGACATAACCCCTAGATGGCATTTTTAGCACTCATGGAGTTGTTATCATCCTTGAAAACAAATCACATTCTATGTTACATGATGTTGATCCTAAATAAGAAAATGTATATGAGATTGATGGGTCTCAGGAGTCCAATCAGTTGGATGGACAACTAAAGGTGAATGAAGACCAAATTAGTGCAACCATCAGACATTTTCATGACACCCTCATGATGATGGGAAAATATTGTTGGAGGTCTTCACGAGAACATATGGACCCTTATGGAGAATTTCCCCTTTCAGATTCATAGGTGCTTAGAAAAGTGATAATAGAGATGAAGACCAGTTACATGCAGCTACTCTCATATAGAGATCACCTACTCCATATTGGTGAGATCTACTATGATGCACTTAAGAGGAAAGAAAGGGAAGTGGATAATCTTATTGATGAGCTTATTGTCATGGAGGATTCCTTGAAGAGCACTCAAAAAGCCCTTGAAGAATTAGATATTCAAATTGATGAGTTCTGTGAGGATTTGAGCTTGGTTCAATCTTCATCATCCACAATAGATATATAGTCTTCTATGGCTATTATGACACCTATGAATGGTAGTGGAACTCATGGTTTGAGGGGGGACCCCCTAACATGGTCAAGTATGAGGAGGTTTCATTGTTGCATGAGTCTAAAGATAGGAATGATTCTAACATTCCTGAGTTTTCACATAGATTGTACCATAGTGACCATGAGTCACCTTTGAGGGAGGGCCAATTGTTGGCTTAGGATTCATATCACACATTATGGGATGAAGTGCTTCCATCTTTGGAAGATGGAATTAGAGATTACAGGTATCCGACTCTATTACTTTCAGATGGTTGTTTATGGGGTTAGGGATTAGATTTTCATCCTACAAATGTGTCCTTGGTAGAGTTTGCAACTTCCTTGTTTCAAGAAATTCCATTGGAGGTATGGCTACATGGAAGTTGTGGTTTTAGTTAGAATGATGGCATTGTTAGCCTAGCCCACAATGATGGAGTTCTGCTCCATAAATTGGTAGGGGATGACTATTCTATTTATTGGGACAAGGTTTTCTTTCATAATCTATGGAGGACAGTAGTTGTTTGGGAGTTTGGAGGAGAGTTGCATCATCTCATCAACATTGGAGAGTGGCATAGGGTTGGTAATTTGGCACCCTACGATCCTGACAGTTTTGTGTGCATTCCCATAGGTTGGATTTCTAGTCTCAAGGCTACTAATATATTTCATATCACAAACCAAGGAGGAGTTGTTACATTTTTTCTGGCACCTATGTGGGGTACTCATCACATCCTTGGGAGATTTATAGAGGTTGGGAAGAGGTGTTGTGATGCTGGCACTTCAAGTTGCTTCCATCTCCTCATGTTTGATGGATGTAAGGTTGTGATGTGTTGGGATCTAGGTGGTGATAGGTGTGGTATGATAGTTTGATGTGATTCTGATGTGTTTCTTCACCAATCTCGGCATGGTGAAGATCATATCAGAGTGGCACAGTGGAATTCAATAGGTGTTGAGTCTGGTAGACTTCCAATTAGGTCATGGGATCCATGGATTCCTATGTCTGGTAGATTGTTCTACATTAGTGTAGTTGCCTATAGTGATGTTGAGCATGGTTTTATCTCTACCCACCGAATGCAGTGGATATATTATTAAGTATTCAGACTAATTTGAGATCCTAGTATTCAAGTGACCTACCAAGGTATCCATGTGAGGATTGCTTGGGCACAAGCAATCTTTAGGAAGGGTGGACTGTAATGTCCCCATCACTGAATATCGAGTTAGTCTATTATGAGTTCTTGTAGACTAACCAACCTAGTTAGGGAACCACTACTAGAAATGAATTGGATGGGTTTGTTAGTATTTGAGTGGATGTTGGCATGGTTTCAGTGTGATCTTCAGTTTGGCACTTTCTAGGGTGGATTTGATTTCTTAGGCCCAGACTTACTATTTTTGGCAAATTAGGGTTTCTGTTACTTTCAAGATTTTTAGTGTTGGAGATGAAGCTTCTTGGAGAGACCTTTCCAATGGTCTATAGATCATTGGATTCTGAGATCATTTGGGCCTTTATTTCAAATTCTATAAATTATTAATGTTTATTTAATATTATACTTTGCGTTATAATGGTTAAGTGTCAAAAAATGAAATATTAATAACTTAAGTTATAATGTTGGAGCACTCACCTTAGAATTATAAAAAGTGACTTAATTAAATATTTCCTCTGAAAGGTGAATGGACCTCTTAGAGGATTTATAAAAAGGGGAAAAATCAATTCATTTGACATGTTTTAATTATTCAATTGCTTTGGCTTTTGGCTCTGCAAAGCGTTTGAGGGTTTTGGAGAAATTCAAAAACATGGCTTTTGGAGATGAAAACCTCCATTAGTAATAACATTCCATAGGTGTGAAAGATCATCCAAGGGTGCTAGAAGAGGCAAATACACTCAGTGTTTGCATTTGTGCTTCAATTTTGATACACTTTGGTGAGGGTTTGTGGAGTTCATGCACATATCTTATACAATTTTTTTTTAGCAGCTGAGTATACAATTTGGTGGAGATTTAAAGAAGCTTATTGAGGAGTTTGGGATAGAACACTATTTTCTTTTCTGGTCATACACTCTAGCCATGGCTATACCTCATTTGGAGCAGCATTTAGGGATGTTTTAAATGTTATTTGACTTTATATTGTGGCATTAGGTTTCTATTAATAGGATCAACCAGTTTGCAAGGGTTTAAGGAGGCTTTCAGATCAGTTTAGATCATTCACTACTATAACAACATTCATTATTGGGTATTACGTTACTTATTAATGCCGCCTAGGGTTGCACAACACTTTCCTACATTTGAGTGGATGTGAACATCTATCTGTATGCATTTTGGAGGTGATTTCATGGAATTGGTATTGCTGGTTCACATATAGCAGATGTATGAAGTTGAAGAACTTGAAATGGGTATGTCATAGTAATTCATCTTGAGAAATAAAAGCATTTGGGTATTTGTTATTTTGCTTGTATCTATCACAGATTTTTTGGTTATCATTGCATTTCATACATTTCATTGTTATCTGCAAAAACATCACATGTAAAACACAAAAACCCCTTCTAAAACTTTTGTCTAGTTATGAAGGACCACAAAAAAAATATAACATAATGTAATAAACTAAAACAACAAACATGGGCAACTCATTACAGTGGTATCAGAGCACAGTTGTATCTTTCCATCATATGTAATTAAGTATCAGATTTAGAGTCATGGATAGATTCAGTGAAGAAGAATTACAAAAGAAACTTTATAATGCCGGTAGGAATCTTCAACACCTACCTTAGTCAAAAAGGGTTCTACACAACATTTTGGAGGAAGTAGAATTGTGTCTTTACAAGGTTGAATAGTCACCTTCTCAATTGATGCAACTCACTATGACTCTTGTGGTGCATTCTCTGGTTAAGCCAATGCTTATGAGACATCATAGTAAAAGGGTAAAGATTTTAGTCACTAGCTATCTTAGTGAGATTACAAGGATTACAACTCCTAAGGCTCCTTACAAAGATGACATATTGAGGGAGGTTCTACAGCTGATTGTTGAGAGCTTTCATGGGTTTCTTTATGATGAAGGCCCTACCATTGGTAGGAAGGTTAATATGCTAGAAGTAATGGGAAGATCTAGATCTTATTATCTTTTTAATGTTTTAGAATGTGATGATCTTATTCTTCAGTTGTTTCAAAATTTCATAGCATCGATCTGTGAGGATCATGGACAAGCTATCTTTCCTACATGGAAACCATCATGGTCCTAATAATTGATGAATATGTTACTATTCCCCAAACTCTTATGTCTATGTTGTTGGCTTCTTTGAGTCATGAAAAACATATGACTATATATGAAATATTGGTCAAAAGAGTGTCCAGAAAATGAGAAAAGATGAAACCTTTCTTGGATTTTGGGGAAATTAATGCAGCTAGTAAGGATGAAGATGTGTGCAACAAAAGTGCAAAATTACAGCCTTAGATATAGATTTAGAGCTTCCTAATGAAGCTGATAACACTAGTGAAAATGTTGGGATAGTTGAGATCATTGATATACCTTCAAATGATGGGCTTGTTGAAGGCAAAGAGGATGAGGTTTTCAAAACAAATAATAATGATGATTCTACATTTATTTTTTAGTGATGATGATATAGGTGGTGTTCTTGATTTTTAGAATAAATCTGATTTCACATTGCATGTAGTCAATCTTGAGTAGAGTCCTAGTGACCTTGATTTGGATCCACTGCTAACTATTGAAGACGATAAGAGGCACAAGTGATTTGGGATAGCCTTGGAGTCATTGATGACATGTATGAAGGTTCTAATTTTAGTATTCATCATAGAAGTAGTTTACTTTCTTCGCATGAACATGGCTGGAAAATTTAATTTGTGGCAATTGTTGCTAATCCATTGTTTGAGATGGGTGTTTATATGGTGTATGAAAATTCACCTTTTTAATTGAATGATGGGAATACTTGTGATTTTAGCATTGTACTTGGTGAAAATAGAAGGGTATGGGATCCAAGAGAAGATTTAGAACTTGAGTTGGAGTGTGGTTTTCAGCTTGATTTTGATTTAGGTTCATATTATGAGGTGATTGGTTACCCTCCTAGGAAACCACCAGATATGAAATGTGTAAAGGAGGTAAGGAATGTTGTGACACTAGGAGATGAAGTATTCTCATTGAATGAATTGATTCATGGAGACTTCTTCATTTCTGATTTTGAAAGGTTTTCCAAATAATGCTCTTAAGCTTGCTAGAAATTTCAAAACAATAGCAAGGAAAGGTGGTTTAAAGCTTTTTACTTGTGTAGATTTAGAGAGAGAAGGACTTAAACATGACATCTATATGTTCAAAAATCTATCTTTTGGATTGAATTATGTTTTACCTCATACTAATCTTTCTTTGGGGTTGTTTTGAAGACAAGAATTGCTCATTACACCTTGGTTGTTGATGATGAGAATGCCTTACATCACGATAGTTGTTTAATAGAACCCCAGGATAGAATTTTCAGTGTTCATGGAGTTGTTATCATCCTTGAAAAAAAACTAGATATTATGTTACATGATGCTGATCCTAATTCAAAAAATTTATATGAGATTGATGGGTCTTAGGAGTCCAATCAATTGGCAGAACAACTAAAAGTGAATGAAGACTAGATTAGTGCAGCCATCAAACATTTTGATGACACCCTCATGATTCATATGGACAAATGTTGTTGGAGGTCTTTAGGATAACATATGTAGTCTTATGGAGAATTTCCCCTTTCATATTCATAGGTGCTTATAGAAGCGATAGTAGAGATGAAGACTAGTTACATGTAGGTACTCTCAGATAGAGATCACCTACTCCATCTTAGTGTCATCTACTACAATGCATTCAAGTGGAAAGAAATGGAAGTGGATAAGATTATTGATGAGCTTAATGTCATGGAGGATTCCTTGAAGAGCACTTAGAAAGCCCTTCAAGAATTAGAGATTTAGATCGACAAACTTTGTGAGGAGTTGAGCTTGGTTCAATCTTCATCATCCACAACAGATAACATAAATCCATACAACTATATGCATAATTTATAATCCTCATAATCCATCATATCAACATAACATAATGCATAAATGATCATATTCACATGAAAACATCATATATCATCAATTGCCTGCATGTGTGTGCATATATACACACACACACACATATATATATACACATATACATATATATATATACATATACATATATATATATATATATGTATGTATATGTATATATATATGTATATGTATGTATATATATGTGTGTGTGTGTGTATACATCATGCCTCTAGGTCATATGGTCTAAAATCCATCCACAATCCATCTCAACTAGTGATGGCTAGCCCCATCTGATCTCTCTGAAAGTGCTGGCCTTATCTGCTACTAGTGGCCTTAGAGGTGGTCCTTCCCATAGTGGTCCCATTGCCATTGAAACCCCTATCCTCATTGTACCTAACCACCCTGACTAGGATGATACTACATAATCTAGCACCATCTATGCTACCAGAACTGTCACATAATAGTGTCCTCGTTAGTAGGCTACCTCTCTCACTGCTAAAATAGCATTTATTTGTGCAGCAACCATTTGATCAAACACCCCCACCATCCCCCTAGCAATAATAACTCTTGGACCATATCTCTCGCTGACCTCAATCATGTTGCCACTCTAGTATCTAGCCTTCTCCACTCTTAGAGCATCCCACTCTTTAATCATGCTATCTTGCCCCCTACATGCTTTCCCTCTCCTCTTGAGGCTGGTCTTACTCTGACATCGTCGCATCATGCTCACTCTGAGCTATTGCTATCTACATCTCTAGGGTGCTGATCATGTCATCTATCACCTACTACTGTACTGGCAAATGGGTCCATACATAAACTTCCATATCCTCCTCTCCCTTCACCTCACCCTCTCCCTCCTCCTCCTCCACTATCTCCTCCATGTTGATCTCCTCTACTATCTACTCTATGATGACCTCCTATATTATCTCCTCTCTCTCTCTCTCCTCCCATAGCCCCTCCCCTATCCACCTTGACCTCTAGGTCATGTACCCTTGCCTCCACCTCCTCCTCCTCCCTCTCCTCCTCTTCCATCTCAATTGCCACTACTACCATCTCTAACTCCCCCATCTCCTCCTCCCCCTCCTCCCATGGCTGCTTCTCCTCTCCCTTCTATCCTCCACTGAACCTCCTCCACCACTGCCCACATCCTACCTAGCATGTCCTACCATCTAGGTGCTAGGAACCTCTGTGGCATATGTTTTCACCAATAATCCCTATAGCCTACTATGTTCCTGACATCCTCTAACACTGTATGTGGATCCCAATCTACCAACAGAAACTATAATCACTCTATCTACACTATCACCCTATGAAACTATGCCCCCCAAACACTAACCTTGCTGCATGCTCAAGAAAATACATGTGGTCCCTTTGTCAACCCCTATACCTATCCAAACTATCACGCAATTCTATCTGGCCTATAATGCTCAATAAAATACACATATCACCTAATCAGGGTGCCAAGTGTCAGCATATATGGGTACATGGTCAAGTCCTCCTACCATCTGCCATGTGTGAGGTAGGGTCTCTATATGATATTGATGGGGAGGACTTGGCTTAGAAAACCTATCTTGACACAAAACTTCAAGACCTATGTCATACCCCAAGTCTCCCTACCAATTTAAGTTCTCCTAGACATTTTCTACCCCAAAATGTCTAATTTAACCTAAGTAATCTATTACAGAGGTGAAAGGCCTATTTGTCTATTATTCCCAATATAGACCTTACTTTCTTGGCATGAGGCATTCTTCTTTGTCCTCACTGCTTCCAAGATTCCTAATTTCCAAGGCTTATAGCCTTCTTGAGCCCGTTATCAACCCTCCTCTCTGGGTCCAGGGTTCTGATTACTTGGTGCTCAATTCCTCCTACTCTATTTTTCACCCCTACCTTTTTAGACTACAACTTGCATACCTAGCCAGGCTATAGCAGAGCTTGCCCAGGACAAGTTCTTATTGTCTCTCATTGACAATCCAACCACTAACACCAATAGGAAAACAAGAAAGAAGATCTCTGCTTGATGGCCCTCCATGACTGTACAGGGAAATTGCAAGGACATCAAGACAAAGACATTTTGTACAAATAGAAACAAAAGAACAGAAAACAAATTGACTACTCTCCTTTAAATCGAGTTATGCAAGAATTCTACAGACAATGCACAAATAGATTCAAACTGTCAATGTTCTTATTCTGAAGTTCTTTTTGTTTACATTCGATGTCTGTTCTCTAACTTTTTTTCTTCCAAACGCTTTACAAAAGCAAAAACCATTTTTTATCTTATTCATCCTTTTTCTGTTATTGGACAGTTAGGGTTTTCTATTTATTCGGTTAGGTTTTCTATGCATCCTTGAACCCATCAGTTCACATACATTATCAGCAAACCATGCTCTTCGCTCACCGATCATACTTCCCCTGTCAGCATGCTTTCTATCACGATACATTCCACTTTGCATGTACATACAATGCCTTTGTGCAATATGTGGACCCGCGACCTTCATTTTCCAAATGTATGTTCCTTCACATATACATTCATTTGTATCATACAATATCAAAATATGTATTCATTTTATCATCGGCAAGATAATCTATTGTCTTATCGACATATACATTTGCTTTATTCATCGCCCAAACTTACTACACACTCCTCCTGATATGCATTGTATTGTCTTTGCTTTTGGCAAGACTCCTTCCGTCGCTCAGACTTTGACCCTGTCTTCCGATCTTCATCTCACACCGATATGCCTCATATCCACTTCGCTATTCAGCCAGATCTCCTACTGTTGGTCACACTTCCATATCTTCTCTTGATGTCCATTCTTACTCTGATAGATCCACATTGCATATACAAACAACACTTGCATGCATCTGGTGGGGTCCACAACTTACACTTCCCTATGTATAGTACGGTCAATGTATCTCCATTCATACATTCACCGCATACGTTACTAATATGCAAGAGGTGGGACCCATGCTCCTCAATCTTCCCTTGTATCTCATGACCTTGTATCTCACGAACTGTATGTTCATTCATTCACTTGCAACATACAAACCCCCCGATATATAAAGGCAGAAAACATACAAGCTGTACCGCCATACAAACTATTCCGCCATACAACTGACATATACACATGACATGTCTTTGACATGCAGATGACATATATACACAGAATGCATGTTCATGTTATTGAACCCAAATGAACCCACTCCTTCATTGATCCCGCGCCTTCCTATTTGAAAATCAAAAACATCACACCAAAAATGTGAAAGTATATATGTGGGCTCCAAGCCCTTGGTGCTCCTACACCATACTCCCCCTACGCAGAAAAAGTCAAGTCACCTCCAGTGACAACAAGGCAAAATCAATGCCCCACTTCTTAAACTCAGACTCTGCAACCCAGGTAGCTTCTGCTTTAGGCAAATGTTTCCATTTGATCAGATGCTCCATGTACACGCCATGTCTGGTCTATTTCTGCACTCAAGAATCCAGAATTTTCTCAGCTTGTGGTTTGAGTGTAGGGGGCAAGGTTACATCACTCACTGTCTATGCAGCCTCTGAACTAGATCCATCTATTACTGGATGAGGACCTTTATAATGTACCAAGTCTTGAACATTGAACACTGGTGAAATTGCCAAGTCTACTAGCAAATCAATCCTATAGGCATTGTTACCATACTTGTTCAGAATTCTGCAAGGACCAATCCGTCTCATTTGTAGTTTAGTTGGCATCCCTTTCTGCAATCTAGCTTTGTTCAAATGAACCATGACTAAATCACCAACTTCAAACTGAACATCCTTCCTATGTGCATCTACCCTATCTTTGATTTTTTGGGTATTTTCCATCAATGTCTTCTTGACTTGGTCATGAATCTCCTTCATAGATTGTGCAAAATCCTCTACATGACCACTCTATCTTCCATGTCTCCAAGATGTCAGAGTTCATATACACCTCGAGGATGCATTCCATACACTATCTCAAATGGACTTTTGCTAGTAGTCCTATTCACATTGTCATTATAGGCAAATTCTGCCTGATAAAAGACCTGATCCCAACTCTATCCATATTCTTTCGTCAAACACCTTAACAGGTTGCCCAATGTCCTATTCACCACTTCTGTTTGGCCATCCATCTGTGGATGATATGCTGATCCAAAAGACAAGTTTGTTCCTAACATCTGCCATAAAGTTTTCCAGAAGTGTCCCATAAACTTAGCATCTCTATCAGACACGATGCTTGCTGGAAGTCCATGAATCCTTATTGTTAGGGTTAGCCGGCAGAAGATATCAATTAAATGCAAATAAAGATGAAACAGAGAAATGGAAATACACAGAATTAATAACAGCGAGAGACGAGATTTAACGTGGTTCACCCAAACCCGGGCTACATCCACCAAATAGAGAGTCCAATATTATTATCCAGTAAATCAAACCGATTACAATCAGCAATCCCTGCAACTCAATACCGCTACAAATGCTACAATACCATTTTCAAACCCTAACCCTTGGCCTCTTTT
Source organism: Cunninghamia lanceolata (assembly GCA_027924645.1). NCBI lineage: Eukaryota > Viridiplantae > Streptophyta > Pinopsida > Cupressales > Cupressaceae > Cunninghamia > Cunninghamia lanceolata. Next base: position 8,969,008 of record BSBN01001332.1, read on the forward strand.
TATCAAGCCTTTTTGTCGGTTACAAAAATTAGGGTTTTCTTATGTCGGTCATAAAAAATAAGATTTTTTTAAGTCGGCCCTAGAATTTTTTAAGTCGGCCCGAACCCCGGCGAGGATACATGGCTAGTGTACAGTACTTTCCTGATTAGTCACCACCTACCAACAATCTCCCACTTGGAGACTGATCAGGCTCCACACCAAACAATCTCCCACTTAGAGACTGATCCTGGACAACGCCGCTGCGCATGCAGCTCCCACTGGAAATAAGCACCCTAGACTCTACTGTTCTATTTTTGTTGTTGTCAGTCTAGAAGACCAACCGAAGCTAAAGAGGAGCTCAGCTTCTCCCTTGTCACTGCCTTTGTAAACATATCCGCTGGATTTTCATCTATATGTATCTTTTCTAGCCTTAACTGTCCATTATCCAACACCGACCGAATGAAGTGATACCTCAACTGTATGTGTTTGGTCTTTGAATGAAAAGCAGAATTCTTTGCAAGATGTATGGCACTCTGACTATCTGTATACAAAGAACTGTTAGCCTGTTGTTTACCCAATTCTTCAATGAAAGATTGTAGCCATATCATCTCCTTGCTTGCCTCTATAGTGGATAAAGCAACCACCTTTTGCAACCTAGAAATCCAACTCACCGATGTTCCACCTACAGTAAAGACATAACCTGTAGTACTCCACCTGGTATCAATATCCCTTGCCAAATCTGAGTCTACATAACCTGTTAAATCAATATTAGAGCCCCCAAAACATAAGTGTTTATTAGATGTACCTCTCAAATATCTGAGAATCCATTTGACCGCATTCCAATGCTCAAATCCGGGATGACTCATATACCTGCTAACGACTCCGATAGCATGTGCAATATCCGGTCTCGTGCATACCATGGCATACATTAAACTTCCTGCAGCTAAAGCATAGGGTACCTTGGACATTTTTTCTTCCTCCTCTTGTGTCTTTGGACACATCTCCTTAGTCAATTTCAAATGACTAGGCAAAGGTGTGCTAACAGCTTTTGCATTCTCCATATGGAATCTTTGCAACACCTTTTCAACATAAGCAGCCTGAGATAGAGTCAATTTTCTGTTCTTCCTATCTCTGCAAATTTTCATACCAAGGATTTGTTTTGCTGCCCCCAAATCTTTCATATCAAATGACTGTGCCAACTGCTGTTTTAACTCTCTTATGTGATCTATGTTAGACCCAGCTACAAGCATGTCATCAACATATAAACATAAAATAATGTAGTTGTCATTATCGAACCTCTTAAAATAAACACAATGGTCAGAATTACACCTACTGTAGCCTTGCTCAGCCATAAACTGTCAAATTTCAAATACCATTGCCGAGGTGCTTGTTTCAGGCCATACAAACTCTTCTTCAATCTGCACACTAGTTTCTCCTTACCTTTGACCTCAAATCCTTGGGGCTGTTCCATATAGATCTCCTCCTCCAAATCACCATGGAGAAAGGTAGTTTTAACATCTAGCTGTTCCAAATGTAAATCTTCAGCAGCCATAATGCTTAAAACAGTACGAATAGAAGTCATCTTGACAACCGGAGAAAATATCTCATCAAAATCAATGCCCTTTTTCTGTGCAAATCCTTTTACAACTAACCTGGCCTTAAATCTTTTCTTACCTCCATCTTCCTCTTTCAGCCTGTAAACCCATTTATTTGGTAAAGCCTTTTTACCTGCAGGTAACTTACATAATTCCCAAGTCTGATTTTTCAGCAAGGAGTCTATTTCTTCTTTCATTGCAAGCTCCCACTGAACCTGTGTATCCACCTGCATAGCTTCATCATACCCTTCTAGTTCACCAGCATCTGTTAACAAAATAGAATACAAAGAGAAAGAAAACCTTTCAGGAGGTCTACTTATCCTTGTCGACCGTCTAACATTCACTGGAGTTTGTGGTATTTCTGGTTGCTGTTGCGGAGCATGAGGAACCACTAGAACATCACTATTTGGAGTATCATCCAGCACCACATAATCCTTTTCTTTCTTCTAATGCTGCTGCAGCTGATCTTTGTACAACACCTTCTCATTGAATATAACATCCCTGTTTCTCACAATTTTCTGATTTTCAAAATTCTAAAGCCTATAACCAAAGTCATCAATGCCATATCCAACGAAGGTACATTTTTTTGATTTTGCATCCAGCTTGGTTCTATTTTCAGAATCTATATGTGCAAATGCTTCATAGCCGAAGGTTTTCAGAAAAGAATAACTCACCTTCTTGCCTATCCATGCTTCCTCTGGAATACCACAGCCCAAAGGAACTGAAGGACCTCTGTTAATTAAATATACAGCAGTGTTGACAGCCTCTGCCCACATATTTAAAGGCAGCCCAGCATGCAATCTCATGGTCCTTGCATGCTCCATTATTGTCCTATTCATGCGTTTAGCCATTCCATTTTCCTGTGGAGTCCCTGGAACTATTTTTTGCCTATGAATTCCATTAAAGGAACAATAATCTTCAAATTCTTTGCTGCAATACTCACCGCCATTATCAGATCTGAGACATTTTAATCTTTTACCTGTCTCATTTTCAACCAAGCTTCTCCATTTCTTAAATGTTTCAAATACATCAGATTTCTATCTAAGGAAATAAATCTAGACCTTCCTAGTTGCATCATCTATGAATGTAACATAATACCGAGAGCCACCGAAAGAAGATACCTGAGCTGGTCCCCATACATCTGTATGCACAAGCTCCAACTTTTCATTTTTCTTTTGCTTCCCATCTCTGAGAAAACTGACTCTCTTTTGTTTTCCATACACAACTTTCACAGAAATCCATATTAATACATTTCAGACCTAGTAAAACTTTCTTAGAATGAAGTACCTTCATACCTTTTTCACTCATATACCCAAGTCTGTTATGCCACAGTGTTGTTTCAGAACCTGCAGCAACTTTTCCAGTCTCTTTCTGCAAACCTGCAGCAACTGTTCCTGAACCTATTTGTTTTTCCTCTGTAATAGTTAAAGTAGAAGGAACAGTATGACCTGTACAAATATATAAGGTGCCTATTTTCACACCTTTTGAAACTTTCTAATTTTTATCAGTAAATGTAACAGTGCAACCTTGTTCAGTTAGCTGCCCTGCTGAAATTAAATTCCTACTGAGCCTTGGAACATGTCTTACCTCTTGTAGTAGCCAATAATTCCCATTCTGCAACTTAATCTTGATTCTTCCCTTTCCAACAATCTGACAGGGTTTGTTATCTCCCAAATAAACCAGCCCAAAATCCCCTTGGACATAATCAAGAAAATAACTTCTATGGGGCGTAGCATGAAATGAGGCCCTTGAATCTAAAACCCATGAATCATCAGCATTATCTAGGGAAAGAATCAAAGCATCATCTTCAGACTTATTGCTTACCACATTTGCTTCCTTATTGCCTTCTTGTTTGTCTCCTTCTTTGTTCTTCCGAGACCAGCAATCTTTCTTCAGATGACCTAGTTTTCCACAGTACCAGCAATCCTTCTGTCCTCTGGTTTGGGATCTTTTGTCCTTTAATTTTCCTCATGACTTCCCATGACCTCCAGAACCTTTTCCTCTCTCCTTTGATCTACCCCTGCTTTCTGCATTCAAAACACTGCCTGATTTGGATCCACCTGAGCTTTTCTTACGAATTTCCTCACTCAGAATAACACCAACAACATCATCAAATTTTAGGGTATTTAAACCAAAAACAGAGTTACTAACCGCCATTACCAAACTATCCCAGCTTTCAGGCAATGAACATAATATCAAGAGAGCTCTAACTTCTTCATCAAATTTTACATTTACAGAAGTCAATTGACTGACAATCGTATTAAATTCATTTAAATGACCTGTCACAGATCCACCTTCAACCATTTTCAAATTAAACAACTGCTTCATGAGAAATACCTTATTTGAGGCTGAGGGTTTTTCATACAATTTAGCCAAAGCTTTCATCAGACCATCTGTTGTCTTCGCTTTCATTATATTGAATGCCACCGACGGTGCCAGGCACAACCGAATGGTTCCCAGTGCCTTTCTGTCAAGAAGATTCTAATCCTCATTAGACATTGTTGCCAGTTTCTTGGCTACTCCTTCCAACGGCCTCCATAAATCCTTTTGATAGAGGTAATCCTCCATCTGCATCTTCCATAACTAATAGTTCTGCCCATTGAATTTATCAACCTTTGTTTTACCCTCGTCCGCCATTGCTCCCACTCAACCGTGAGACTTTCCTGTAGACGATAATTGAACACAACCCGCTCTGATACCACTTGTTAGGGTTAGCCAGCAGAAGATATCAATTAAATGCAAATAAAGATGAAACAGAGAAATGGAAATACACAAAATTAATAACAGCAAGAGACGAGATTTAACGTGGTTCACCAAAAACCCAGGCTACATCCACCAAATAGAGAGTCCAATATTATTATCCAGTAAATCAAACTGATTACAATCAGCAATCCTTGCAACTCAATACTGTTGCAAATGCTACAATACTGTTTTCAAACCCTAACCCTTGGCTGCTTTTTATCAAGCCTTTTTGTCAGTTACAAAAATTAGGGTTTTCTTATGTCGGTCATAAAAAATAAGATTTTTTTAAGTCGGCCCTAGGATTTTTTAAGTCAGCCTAAACCCCGGCGAGGATACATGGCTAGTGTACAGTACTTTTCTGATCAGTCGCCACCTACCAACAATCTCCCACTTGGAGACTAATCAGGCTCCACACCAAACACTTATGACCTCTTTGATAAACAAATGAGTTATATGAATGGCATCATTAGTCACCTTACATAGAATGAAATGACTCATCTTGCTAAATCTATTAACAACTACAAAAATACTATCAAAACCAGTCTTAGTCTTTGGTAGACCAACTACAAAATCCATACTTACACAGTCCCATGGTCTGGAAGGTATGGTTAGTGGTTGATACAGTCTTGCATTTGAGGAAGTTCCCTTGGCCTTCTGACAAATGATACACTGCTCGACATACTTTCTTATATCTTTGTGCATCTTTGGCCAATAGTAGAACCTCTGGACTAACTCCAATGTTTTGTTTAGACCAAAATGTCCACTCAAACTACCATTATGCTTCTCATATATGAGATTTTCTCTCATGGATCCTTTTGGTACACACAATTGTCCACCTTTGAATAGCAATCCCTGCTGCAATGTGTAATCTACAAATTCACTATGAAAGTGATTTTCAAAATCTTGACAGACCTTGTATGCTTCAGCAAAATCTTCATCCTCTTTGTAGAGGACTATGAACTCTTCCATCCCTATGCTTCTTAAATGCATCTCTTGTACTGTAAGAAACCTCCTGCTTAAAGCATCTGCTACCTTGTTGAGCTATCCCTTCTTATGCTTAATTGTGAATTTGTAGGACTATAAGTACTCCATCCACTTGATATGCCTATCGCTCAACTTATCTTGTGAGTTCAGAAAACTCAAAGCTTGATTGTTTGTATATACAAAAAATTCCTTAGGTAGGAGATAATGCCTCCATTTTCTAAGTGCTTGGACTAGAGGATAGAGCTCCAAGTCATATGAAGAGTATCTTCTCTTTGTTTCATTTAGCCTCTCACTGAAAAAGGCTACTGGTCTATTCTCTTGGTTGAGTATTGCACCTACTGCGACATGACTAGCATCACATTCTAAAGTGAATAACTTATCAAAATTTGGTAGCACTAACACTGGCTGTGTGGCTACTTCTTTCTTCAACAAATCAAAACTCTTATCAGTTGCTTATGTCCATTGAAACTTTGTTTTCACTCCACCTTTTATTGTATCAAGCATGGGTGCATAAATAGCACTAAAATTTTTTATGAATTTTCTATAAAACTGAGCTAAGACATGAAAAATTCTCACCTCATTTTCTGCTCTGGGAGTGGGCCAATTCAATATGGCTTCTACCTTTGACTTGTCCATTTTCAATTCTCCTTTGGACAACACAAAACCAATGTATACCAATTCCTACTTCATGAATTCACACTTCTCCAAATGTATGGTTAGTTGTTCATCATGTAACTTTTTCAAAATAGTATTTACATGTTCAAGATGCTCTTCTTTAGTTTTACTAAAAATCAAGATGTCATCTAGATAAACAACTACAAATTTACCCGTATAGTCCTTGGGGACTTCATTCATGAGCCTCATGAATGTGGTAGGAGCATTTGATAAACCAAATGGCATAACAAGCCATTCATACAGTCCTTCTGTGGTCTTGAGGGCCATTTTCCACTCATCACCTTCCTTGATTCTGATTTGGTGATAACTACTTTTCAGATCTATCTTGGTGAAGTATTTAGGCCCTCCTAAACAGTCCATAAGATCTTCAATTTTGGGAATTGGAAATCTATACCTTATGGTGATCTTATTGATAGCTCTAGAGTCTGTGCATAGTCTCCATGTTCCTCCTTTCTTTGGTGCCAACACTGTAGGCACTGCATAAGGACTTATGCTTTTTCTAATCAATCCTTGGTCAATAAACTCTTGTACCTGTCTGTCTATCTCCTTATGTTGTTATAGAGTCATCTTGTAAGGAGTTTTGTTAGGCAGACATGCTCTTGGAATCAGATCTATCTGATGGCTAATAGTTCTTTGTGGAGGTAGTGTTGTTGGTGTTCCATCACTAATGATGTCCTTATGCTGTTCCAGTATAGTCTGTACCTCTTTTGGGACCACTACCTTTTTGTCTTTTTGCTCTCCTTAGGCTTTAGTATGATAGCATAGCCAATACCATCCTCCTTAAGAGTGTTCAAAAACTCTTTACCACTCACAATTAAGACATTAGGACTTTTTGTCTTATTTCCTTCTTCATCTTCCAATGATTGAATTTTATAGGTGACACCATCTTTTTGAAAAGAATATGAATTCTTCTCACCATCATGTATGGCCTTTCGGTCATACTGCCATGGTCTACCCAATAAGAAATGACATGCATCCATGGGTAAGATATCACAGAGTACCTTGTCTTTATATCCACCTATACCAAACTCTACCCAAGTTTGCTCATTGACTATCACATGTTGACCTTTATTTAACCATGTGACTCTATATGGATTTGAATGAGGTATTCTTTGCAAATTTAATTTTCTAGCCGCTTCATCTGACACTATGTTATCAGTAGACCATGAGTCTATGATTACTTGACATACCTTATTCATAATCTTGCATCTGATTCTGAATAAAGCTCTCCTTTGGCTTGGTTCAGCTTTCACTGGTTCTTTGATCAAAGTTCTCCTTACCATGATGTTCTCTCCCACTTCTGAGGCTAGACTAACTTCAGGTGATTTTCTACTTGAAGCATCATCTTGTACATAATGATTTCTTTTATCAACTCCTTGAGAAGAAGATGTGCCCTTATCAGGACACCTATATGCTGGATGGCCTAATTGACCACAATTGTAGCATTTCATAGTGGCAAAGTAGGATCCTCTGCTTGATCCTCCTGATCTTCCTCTATTAGATCCCCTTCCTCGATAGTTTCCTCTACTACTACTAGTCTCTCCACTCTACTCTGTGAGTTTAGATTCTCCTTGGGGCCTTTGATCAGTGTTCCTACCACCATAATTTCCTCTTCCTCTGTTGTCTCTACCTCTTCCTCTTAATCTGCTACTTGACTCTTGTTTCTTCTTGCCCTTCTCCTCTACCTTGAGTGCTAGCTGGTAACATTGATGCACTGTTGTAGGGCTAAATAAGTTGATTTCCTCTTGAATACTCCACCTCAAACCATTGAGATATCTTGCCACTTTTACATTTTCATCTTCCATCACCTTAGACCTTAGGCATAGTTTTTGAAACTCCTCAGTGTATGCATTGACATCTAATTCTCTTTGTGTCAAATTTTGTCGTTTCTTGTGCAACTGGACTTCATAATCTCCAGGCATGTAGACTTCTTTGACTTTAGCCACCATACCTTTCCAAGTAGCTATAGGTTTCTTGCCTTCTTTTTCTCTTTCAGTTTGAACAAATTTCCACCATGTCAAAGCAGCTCCTCTGAGTCTTGATTTAGCCACCTTCACCTTTTGTGCTTCAGTCACTCCATCACATTCAAAGTGATTTTCTATACCTTCTATCCCTTCCATAACCAAATCAGGTTCAATCTTTCCACTAAAAAGAGGAACTCCTTCCAATGTCTTACCACTCATGGCTTTTAAGGCTTTCAAGAAAGGTTCTTCTTCCATCTTAGGATCAGGTGTGGGCTCTTCATCTTCTACAGACACACCTTTTTCCTTACCTTTAGAATTTTTAATCTTCAGACTGACTTCTTTGGTCTTTTCCATCATTAAACCCAATTTACTTTCCATTTCTGCCAATCTTTCCTGTAGGAGCCTATTCTCCTCTTCTTGCTCATCAACCTTCTTTTCCAATTCTGGGATTGTCACCATCTTCTTGGATGAACCTATAGACTCACTTGAACTCGGTGATGACATACAACTTCTTCTATTCTAATCTAAGAATAGCCCAAATCTTTAACTCACTCTGATACCAATTTGATGGGGAGGACTTGGCTTAGAAAACCTATCTTGACACAAAACTTCAAAACCTATGTCATACCCCAAGTCTCCCTACCAATTTAAGTTCTCCTAGACATTTTCTACCCCAAAATGTCTAATTCAACCTAAGCAATCTATTACAGAGGTGAAAGGCCTATTTGTCTATTATTCCCAATACAAACCTTACTTTCTTGGCATGAGGCATTCTTCTTTGTCCTCACTGCTTCCAAGATTCCCAATTTCCAAGGCTTATAGCCTTCTTGAGCCCGTTATCAACCCTCCTCTCTGGGTCCAGGGCTCTGATTGCTTGGTGCTCAATTCCTCCTACTCTATTTTTCACCCCTGCCTTTTTAGACTGCAACTTACATACCTAGCTGGGCTATAGCAGAGCTCGCCTAGTACAAGTTCTTATTGTCTCTCATTGACAATCCAAACACTAACACCAACAGGAAAATAAGAAAGAAGATCTCTGCTTGATGGCCCTCCATGACTGTACAGGGAAATTGCAAGGACATCAAGACAGAGACATTTTGTACAAACAGAAACAAAAGAATAGAAAACAAACTGACTACTCTACTTTAAATCGAGTTATGCAAGAATTCTATAGACAATGCACAAATAGATTCAAACTATCAATGTTCTTATTCTAAGAGTTCTTTCTATTTACATTCAATGTCTGTTCTCCAACTTTTTTTCTTCCAAACGATTTACAAAAGCAAAAACTAGTTTTTATCTTATTCATCCTTTTTCTGTTATCGGACAGTTAGGGTATTCTATTTGTTTGGCTAGGTTTTCTATTCATCCTTGAACCCATCAGTTCACATACATTATCAGTAAAACATGCTCTTCGCTCACTGATCATACTTCCCCTGTCGGCATGCTTTCTATCATGATACATTCCCCTTTGCATGTACATACAATGCCTTCATGCAATATGTGGACCCGCGACCTTCATTTTCCAAATGTATGTTCCTTCGCATATACATTCGTTTGTATCATACAATATCAAAATATGCATTCACTTTATCATCGACAAGATAATCTATTGTCTTATCGACATATACATTTGCTTTATTCATCACCCAAACTTACTACACACTCCTTCCGATATGCATTGTATTATCTTCGCTTTTGGCAAGACCCCTTCCGTCGCTCAGACTTTGACCCTGTCTTCCGATCTTCATCTCACACTGATATGCCTCATATCCACTTCACTATCAGCCAGATCTCCTATCATTGGCCACACTTCTATATCTTCTCCCAATGTCCATTCTTACTCTGACGGATCCACATTGCATATACAAACAACACTTGCGTGCATCTGGTGGGGTCCACAACTTACACTTCCCTATGTATCTTACGGTCAATGTATCTCTATTCATACATTCGCCGCATACATTACTAATATGCAAGAGGTGGGACCTGCGCTCCTCAATCTTCCCTTGTATCTCACGACCTTGTATCTCATGAACTGTATGTTCGTTCATTCACTTGCAACATACAAACCCCCTGATATACAAAGGTAGAAAACATACAAGCTGTACCACCATACAAGCTGTTCCGCCATACAGCTGACGTATACACATGACATGTCTTTGACATGCAAATGATGTATATACACAAAATGCATGTTCATGTTATTGAACCCAAATGAACCCACTCCTTCATCGGTCCCGCGCCTTCCTATTTGAAAATCCAAAACATCACACCAAAAAGTGAAAGTATATACATGGGCTCCAAGCCCTTGGTGCTCCTGCACCAGATATCCCCTGCCTGCAACTCATAAAAAATCCTCCACCAATACTAGATTTCCGCCAAAGACCTTAACTGCACCCTCTAGTCCCAACAATAAGCAATTGGCTCATCATCTCCCTATACACCCCTCAGCCCCACTAGTTGGCACATCGCAATGTGCTCCCAAGCCCACACCTGCAAAAGTCCAATATTGGCCCCCAAACCATATATGATGGAGTACAGGTCCCTATACAAATGTGCCAATAGTCACGCTCCCCATGTAAACTATTGCCCATGTAGTAGCTCTCTATGATGCAATCCATCAAACTAATAGAGAAATGCCTCCCACTCTTATCAGGTAGCACAATGCCACTAATAAGAGTTACTACATATAAATCTTTGTCAGGAACCTACCTGTGATAGGCATCTATATCTAACTAACACCTCGTATGCAACACATCAGCCCATGTAAACAACAATGTTAGCTACATATTTGTAATGTTCCCATTACACTAGATAGAGTTAGTCTATTATTGAGTTCCCATAGACTAAGCAACCTAGTTAGAGAACCACTATTGGTGATGACTTGGATGGGTTTGTTAGTATTTGAGTGGATATTGGCATGGTTTTGGTGTGATCTTCAGTATAGCACTTTTTGGGGTGGATTTGATTGCTTAGGCATATACTTACTATTTTTGGCAAATTAGGGTTTTTGTCCATTTTGGGTTTCTTAGTGTTGAAGATAAAGTGTCTTGGCAAGACCTTTCCAACAGTCTATAGATCACTGGATTCTGAGATAATTTGGGCCTCCATTTTTAAGTCCATAAATTATTAATGTTTATTTAATATTGGAATTTGGGTTATAATGGTTAAGTGTCAAAAAATGAAATATTAATAAGTCACTTAAGTTATAATATTGGAGCGCTCACCTTAGAATTATAAAAAAATGACTTAATTAAATATTTCCTCCAAAAGGTGAATGGACCCCCTAGAGGAATTATAAAAAGAGGAAAAAGCAATTCATTTGACATATTTTGATTATTCATTTGCTTTGGCTTTTGGCTCTGCAAAGAGTTTGAAGGTTTTGGAGAAATTGAAAACCATGGCTTTTGGAGACGAAAACTCCATTAGTAACAACATTCCGTAGGTGTGAAAGATCATCCAAGGGTGCTGGAAGAGGCAAATACACTTAGTGTTTACATTTGTGCTTCTATTTTAATACACTTTGGTGAGGGTTTGTAGATTTCATGCACATATGTTATACAATTTTTTTGGAGCAGCTGAGAATACAATTTGGTGTAGATTTGAAGAAGGTTATTGAGGAGTTTGGGACTCTACACTATTTTCCTTGTTGGTTGTACACTCCATCCATGGCCATAACTCATTTGGGGCAACATTTAGGGATGTTTTGAATGTTATTTCACTTTCTATTGTGGCATTGGGTTTCTATTAGCAGGGTCGACTAGTTTGCAAGGCTTTAAGGAGGGTTTCAGATTAGTTTAGATCATTAACTAATATAGCAACATTTATAGTTGGGCAATACCATAGCCTAGGACATTGTGGGGGAACTTGGAGTTGGTTCACACTCATTATTGGTTTTTATGTTACTTATTAATGGCGCTTAGGGCTGTACAACACTTCCCTACATTTGTGTGAATGTAAACATCTATCTCTATGCATTTTGGAGGTGTTTTCATGGTATTGGTATTGTTGGTTCACCTACAATAGATGTATGAAGTTGAAGAAATTGAAATAGGTATGTCATAGTAATACATCTTGAGCAATAATAGCATTTGGGTCTTTGCTATTTTGCTTATATCTATCATAGTTTTTTTGTGTTTTCATTACATGTCATATATTTAATTGTTATCTGTAAAAACATCACATGCAAAACACAAAAACCCTTCTATAGCTTCTGTCTAGTTTGAAAAGATGAGAAAATAAAAAAAAATATAACATAATATAATAAACTAAAAGAACAAATAGGGGCGACTCATTACAACATCCACTGCCCTCTTAGATGTGTACACTTATCAATTCTGGATCGACAACCATAAGATCCACCAGACATCCTCAAGGGTCACCATCATCTCCCCCGTCAAGAGATGGAAGGTGCTGGTCTCAGATTGCCACCTCTCCACTAGCGCTATGAGAATCATCCGATGTGCTTGAATTGTTGTCATATGTGCTACATAGTATAACCCACACCTCCTAAATACATCCTAGTCAACCTGTGTAAATCTATATAACACTCGTAATGCCACCAACTATCACTCCTGAGTCATCACTAGATCTGAAATCACGTACACAATCTAATCACCCATCAGTCCTAACAATTCCAACAAAATTTCCATAACCCCCCCTCCTATTCTATTTTTCCTCCCTAGGCAGATCCACCAAAACATAGAGCATATCTATCATTTAGTACACATGTCCTTTCCCTCAGTGTATCCACTGATTTGCCTCATATATCTGCTGATTCGATGCACATTCACTATTGCAACATTCTACCACTTCATTTTTTGTGAAACCACTGGACCATTCGATGCATTCATTGGTTCATTGTGCATTTGTTCCATTTTTGTGGATCTGTCGATCCACTAGCAGATCCATTGATCCACTAGTGGAGCCACCAAAGTTACTTTGCATTCGCATTATTTTTTGCACATTTGCCATTTGGTGGTGCATCTGTCGAATCACAATCAATGGATGCACAACCCAACATCTTCTACCCCTCATTAATGTCCCCTAGCTATCCCCCAAGACTTTGTTCAGGTGACATGCCTATCTTGGAGCGCCCTCCCATCATACATGCCTCCTCACTTGGTCAAACACGATGCACCACGTTAGAAACCTGAGCCACCATCTCTCTACTCCTCTTTTCTTTTCTTGTCCAATTCACTTTGCCAAAGGGTGAAAATTATTTATTTTCACCCCCTAGGGGTTATTCATAGCCCTTTTTGGCATTTTTACCTCCCATTTTCACCCATTTGCTCTATTTTTTGCCATTTTCTTCCCTCCTTCCTAATTTTTCCCTCTATTCATTTTTCTCCCATTTTTCATCTATCAAGATCTTTCCCAAGCCCCATTTTACCTACACAACCTCTCAATGGGGCATCACCCTACTATCGCCTTTTTGTAAAATTTTTCTAGGTAAAAGCTGATTAGGGCCTGTCACCTATCCCTTATTCTTCTGAAACCACTATATTTTATTTTTATTTGAAATAACATTATAATAATGCTATTTCAAAGAGGGGTAAAACGTAGACACTTGAAAATGGTCACATCATTTCCTGTCAACTTTATTATAATCGATCAATTTTAATAAAGTAAAATTGATCAATTACCCTCCATTTGACACATATATTAATTAAATAATATTTAATTATATAATTAATATTTTCCCACCTTGTTCTTCTAGCTAAAATCATTAAATACCTTATTTCCTCTACTATAGTCCTAAATAAATATCTATTTACATATGACTATAGTTCTCCTTCATCCCAAAAAATTAAATAAATATGTTTATTTATTTAATTCCACATTTTATCCATTTGTGATTACTCTTAGTAATCAACATTAATTACCCCAAATCTTGTGCACATGAATTACTTTAGAAAAATTAAGGATTACATTCACCCATGCTTCTAGAGGATACACGTGTCATAAAATGTACATGCAAAGTGCATGCATGTACATGACAAGTGGTACTTTGGAAGCATGGACAAATCTTTCTTATCCTGGTTCCTTCAATTTAAAAATCCACTTGGCCCTTTTCCCTAATTTTAAATTACACTTGTCTTCTTTTGTAATTTAAAACTCTACCACTTTCTCCCATGCATAATTTAAAAATCCTCACAAAATCCAAACCTTACCTTTTCATAAATACCCCATACCTTTCATCTTTCTAATTAAGCTCAACCTTCCATTAATCCCAAAGGTAATTCTTCACCTTGGATCTTCCATAGATCATGGAGCCTTCCCATCACCCAACATCCTCTTGCCATTTTTCATGTTCTCCTTGCTTGAGAGAGCTCAAGCAATGAGAGCCATTGATCCCAATCCTACATTCATCTATTGTAAACTCTATAAATTGAAGCTCTCCCCTTCATTTCAACAACACTTTTGAATGCAAGTAAATGTTGTTAATTTGAGCACTTAAACATCCAAATCACATACAATATAATCTAGGACATATCAAAGGAATTTCATAGTCATGGGTGCATTTATTTTATTTTGAAATTTCTTTTTAGTCTTATCTTGAGGTTGTAACTGATTATGAATTGAATAGGTTAATGGTGTTTTAGATTGTTTATCATAGTTCACTTTCACTTGCATACATTTTGGCATGCCCGGTGGGACTCACATCCCTAGCAATTAACAAAAAATTATTGTTTTAGTTGATTTTGCATGTGTAGGTGATGGTTTGGTGGATTCATACCTAGTTCAGTGGATGCGCTCTATGTTTCGGCAAATCCATGAGGATGACTATGTTGTGGCCTTTTAGTGGTTTTAACTCATTTTCTATCAATTGTAAAAATATTTTCTTTCAAATTTTTGACAAGGAGTGACTTTAGCAAGCAGCTATGCTATCCATTTGTCAAACATTTCAGGATTGGTTTAGGTTTTGGTGTTGATTCTACTAACTTTCTGTTGCAGAACGTAGTTCGATGGATACATAACGAATCACGGAAGTGCTCTACACTTTGGCAGATAGACTTGCAAATGACATCTCACCTCATCTAAACTATAAAATTGTTTGTTTTATCTTCTTTGCTGGGTTTTAGTCTTTGGTTTCTTATAGGAAATAGGTTTTCTAGGTCAATATGCTACTTGTTCTAAAATTTAATGCCAACTTGACGACATAATTTGACAACTTGATCTTATTTTTGTTGGAAAAATCTAGTCCGGTGCATCCACAACTATTTGGCATGAAAGGAAGCTAGGGATCATCCCAGAATAATGGGTTACACTTTTTGGCCAAACGTGACATTGAAATCAATATTTTGAACTAAATCTTCATGTTTTGACACCTATAGCCACTAAACCATTAGGAATTTGAAGATGATGCAAACTAGTTATTTCTGAGATTTTGTTTGTAGATTCTAAATATATATATTTTTTAAAAAAATTGGACTTAAATTGTAATTTTTTTTGCATCTCCTTTGATAAGTGGTTTTTAATTGTAAAAAAACATTTTTTTAAAGTGATGTGTATTTCGTAGCACATAACTTTTTTTCTACAAAGGATAAAATTTTAATTCATTTTAATTTAGATTGGTAACATCGATATATAGTGTATGTATTTGGTTTAATAATGTTTTGTTAAATATATATTTTTTAATTAATTTTTGAAGTCAAACCAATTATAATTTAGACATAGGTGTATTCCATAAAACATAATTTTTTCTGTTTTTATTGAAATTCAATTTTTTTTCTTTTGTTGAAACAAGGACATGAGTCAATACCTAGTGCATAGATTTTTTTACAATTTTGTTTTAGTAATTTACTAATTATCCATGTGTGTAGAATAGAGAACTTGATGTTTGGTGAAAAACATACATTCACAAGAAATAAAAAATAAATATAATAATCAAATTAAATATATTTAAAATTATATTTGTTGGGAAGCTTATAATAAGGACTACATACTTACAAAGCATAAATTTCAAATGAATTCATTTGATCCCTCAAAAAATAAATCAAAATTAATTTTTTATTAGCATTTTGATAGGTGTAGAGGAGACTCCATTATAGGTATGGTTTAAAACTAGCAGTGTTCTATCTAAGGGGATTTGAATCTAAGGGGGTTTGATCAAACCCTCTTCAATTAAAATCCTTTAAATGGAACCTTTCAAGGCTTAAATCATTATATTTTCTAAAAATATGTGATTTCAACAAAAATCAAGATGTCCCAAAAAGTGTAACCCATTATTGTGGCAGCACCGCTAGGTGTGCAGAAATCGCTTCCTACACTAATCTAAAGAGAAGAGATGAGTGCAAATTCTTTTTAACCTTTACAATTACAGTTTTATTAACATAACAATGGAGCTATTGCAGCAATACACAACACAAGAATGTAAGATAGAAGAGAGAGAGAGAGAGAGAGAGAGAGAGAGAGAGAGAGAGAGAGAGGATTTAATGTGGGGAAAACCCTTACGGGTGAAAAACCCCACACACCAAAACCTGCACAATGTATTATCTAAACAACAAGGTTTACAACACACTTGCAATGCAAGTCTTTATAGGGGTCTTTGACACTTATATCTGGAGACAAACCAATAGCATAATAGCACATGTCAATCACATAATACATCTCCTCTCAAAGCACCTGCTTAAGTCGAAGTTTATAAGGCAAAAATGAACTTTCCTTGAGATGGGCATCCAAGTTGGCCTCATGGCCCAAAACCCACACCTAGGGACACTTCTCCAACACTGCAACATGGTCATGACACTTGTCAATCATCCCATCCCAATATGGTCACCTATTCCCAAGTTGGGTAATGACAGATGCTCTTACGCATCTTACGACCATCATAGAATCCATCATACTGACAGTACTTACAGCTGTAAGAGAATCTGTCATATACTGGCTAAAAAAAGAATATTCTCTTACAACATGTCTTAATCTCCTTGGGGCACTGAAAGATGCCTTGTGACACATACATGTCTTCACCTGTCATAGAACATTCCATTTACGACTCTTACATGTCATAGATTCTGTCATAGGAATTTGTCATAATCATTTTGGTCAAGATTCACTTTCACACTAGTCAAAGTGCCAACACATGGAAAAATATCTCTACCACTAAGTGGGATACCTATCTCCTCATGTAAGGACAAAATTACATGTGGTCACCTTCTACATAGGATGACACATCACCATGCCAACTCCCACAAGATGACAAAATAGGATTTGCATCCTTATTACACAATACAACATAAATAAATATATTACAATAAATAAATACAAGGAATTACCAAGGTTGAGACACCTTAATTCTTAACATTCTCCCACTTGTCGAACACCTTGTAAGAGCCAACAGAAATAACAGGATTTAACTGCTATAGGCTAAGAGGCTCATAGACTCCGAACACCATCTTAACTTCTCTGTGCCCACTATTTTTATCAATGCATCCACAACATTCTTCAAAGTGTCTACCTTCTCCAAATTCACCTTCCCATCCTCTACCATGTCTCACACGAAATGAAACTGTACATCAATATGCTTTGTACTAGGATGGAAAGTTGGATTCTTTTCTAGGCAAATCACACTCTGACTATCACAATAGATGGTAATCTATTCTGTATCAACACTAATATCTAAACACAATCTCTTAAGCCAAATGGCTTCCTTGCAAGCATGAGTTGCTGCCATATACTCATCTTATGTCGTGGACAAAGCAACCATAGGTTGCTACTTACTTGTCCAACTAATTGCACCACCAAACATAGTATACACGTAAGTACTAGTGGATCTCATGCTGTCAATGTCACCTACCCAATCAGAATCTATAAATCCATGAATACAAACTAAATGCAGAGGTCCTATAGGATTACCATGATAGCATATGGAATACTTGGAAGTACTCATCAAATATCTAAACACTCTCATTATTGCATCCCAATGTACCCATCCAGGATTAGCCATAAATCGACTAAGGACTCCCACTGCTTGGGTAATGTCTAGTCTTGTGTAGACCATAGCATACATCAAATTGCCAACAACACTAGCATAAGGTACTCTGCTCATGTCCTCCACCTTACTAGAAGATTTTGGACAATCATTAATAGACAACTTTGTCCCCAAAGAAATAGGAACATATAATGGTCTACAATCTGCCATGCTGAACCTATCCAACACAGTCTTCACATACTTACTCTGGCTTAACCAAAGTTTTCTATTAGCTCTATCTCTTCTAATTTCCATTTCTAGAATGTACCTAGCTGCCCCTCAATTTTTCATCTCAAACTATGCTAACAACTGAGACTTCAAATGAGAAATCATATTCTTACCATTCCCAATCAACAACATATCGTAAACCTACAATGCAATAATGAGAACATAATCATTGTCAAATATATAATACACACAATGATTTGATTTCAATATTAGAAATCTAATCGACAACACAAAGGCATCAAACTTCTAGTACCACATCCTAGGAGATTTCTTGAAACAATACAAAGACTTTTTCAACTTGGAAACCAAATTTTCTTTACCTTTTTCTATGTAATGCTCTAGTTGTGACATGTAGATCTCTTCCTCTAAATTGCCATGCAGGAATGATGCCTTCACATCCATCTACTCCACCTCTAAGTCATAAGATGCTACAAGAGATAATAGGAACTGAATAGATGTCAGTTGCAAGAGATAACGGGAGAGAAATTTTCACAATAATCAATTCCCTCCACTTGTGAGTACCCCTTTAGAAATGGTATGGCCTTGTACTTTTCAACACTACCATCTACACTGAGTTTCTTCTTGAACACCCATTTGCATCCAATAGGTTTTCATCCTTCAAGAAAAGGCACCAAGTCCCATCTTTTATTCTTCTCTAAAGAAGCCATCTCATCTTCCATTGCCTCCTAGGAAACTGCATCTTTCATGCCCATAGCCTCTATCATAGTTCTATTCTCATCAGTGTAAGTAAGCAAGGAAAATGCACAACTAGAATCAAGTAATGAATAACCAAACCTATCAGGTTGCTACATTGTTCATGTAGACCTCCTCAATGAATGAGGTTGAGGTTCTGCTTCTTCTTCTGAACTTTCAGAGCTGGTAGAGCTCTCTTCATCATTAGGTCTCATAGGGTCTGTCAGTTCAGTCTTCTTAGGGGTAGAAGGAAACTAAACCACATCATCTTTCTTTTTTATTTCTTTTGGTTGTAGAACAACGAGAGAAGGTGTTAGCTCTCTAAAAATAACACTTCTTCTATACAACACATTTTCAGCCATAGGATCCTAAGGCTTATATCCTTTCACAACAACACT
Source organism: Cunninghamia lanceolata (assembly GCA_027924645.1). Classification (NCBI taxonomy): domain Eukaryota; kingdom Viridiplantae; phylum Streptophyta; class Pinopsida; order Cupressales; family Cupressaceae; genus Cunninghamia; species Cunninghamia lanceolata. The sequence goes on from BSBN01001332.1 coordinate 8,988,242, forward strand.
ATAGCCAATGAAAATACACTTAACAACCTTGTTCTCCAATTTAGACCATTTCTGCATAGGCACATGTGCATATGCCTCATAACCAAAAACACGAAGATGTCCAACTGAAGGCTTCTTACCAGACCACACCTCCATAGGTGTCTTACCAACAAGAGCTGATGTAGGAGACCTATTTACCAGGTAGCAAGTAGTGGCTATAGCTTGAGCCCAAAACTTATGTTCAAGGCTTGCTCCACTAAGCATACTCCTAGCCTTCTCCATTAATGTCATATTCATCCTCTCTTCAACTCTATTTTGTTGTAGGGTGTATGCAATTGTCTTATGTTTTCAATCCCTTGCTCTTTACAAAACTTATTGAACTCTACCAAAGAAAACTCACCACCATTGTCAGTTCTTGAACACTTAATCTTTCTACTAGTCTGATTCTCAACAAAAGATTTAAACTCTTTGAATTGACTAAACACTTTAGACTTGCTTTTGAGAAAATAAATCCATGTCCTTCTACTATAATCATCTATAAAAGATACAAAATATACAGATTTGGAAATCGAAGGAACACTAATAGGACTAAACACATCAGAATGAATAATGTCCAACACACTAGAAGACTTAGGAGAACTAGAGTAAAATTAAACATGGTTTTGCTTTCCATATATACAATGTTTACAAAAGTCAAACTTGAGATTATAGTTACTTAACCCTCAATGATTCTTTTATTTTTTAGGGTTCTAAGACCCTTCTCACTAATGTGGCCAAATCTCTTATGCCATAACATTGTCTTTTCAGCAGGAAGCTTAACTTGCAAAGCATGAGCATCCTTGGGTACCCAAGATGTACTACCATCAGAATTTGTTACAGTAGATATCTTCACTATTGGTTCAGATGATGGGGATGGAGTGACTGTAGCTCTCTTCTTCAAGTCAGAAGAACTATTGCACTATGAAGTGCATGCTTCCAGCTAAAATAGAGTACCTCTCCAAATACCCTTTGCAAGCACCATAGATCCTCTAGTCATCTTGCATCCGTCCTTTGAAAAGACAACCTACACACCTGCATCATTCAACTTACTTACAAAAAGTAGGTTATGTGCCAAGCCTGGGATGTGCATGACCCTAGTGATCCCCTTCACTCATCCATTAGGGAATCAGATTAAGACTCTTCCATGACCAACAATCTTCAGATGAGAATTCTAACCCAGGTACACTCTTCCACCATCAAACTCTTCATACTTTGTGAACCAACTTCAATGTGAGGTCATGTGGAATGATTCACCAGAATCAATCAACCACACATCATTAGATACATGGGTGGCTAGGGCTGCAATGAAGGTATCACCATCATCTTGTGACTTGTCAAAATCTAAATCTGGGACATTCTTTTTCTTTTTTTTCTTTCCCTCTTTGCATTCCTTTCAAAAATGCCCAGTTTTTCCATAGTTCTAATAGAGATCCTTGGAGTTTCTAGGAGATTTGGATCTACCCTTCTCAGCTTTCTTATCGTTCTTTTTCCCTTTCTCCTTAGGTCTTCCACGAACCGCAAGAGCCTCTTTGGCTGCTTCAGAGGACTTTCTCTGTATTTCTTGAGATAATAGTAAAGACATCACTTCATCTATTTTAAAGATGGATGTGGTGCTCCCAATAGCCATAACAAGATGATCCCATGAGTCTGGTAAAGAACAAAGTAAGGTCATACAACGATCCTCCTCCTCCATCTTCACACCAATGGATGTCAACTATGCAACTAACATGTTGAAAGCATTTAGGTGATCTACAATGGATCCTCTATCCTCCATCCTTAGAGAATACAACTTCTTTCTCAAAAAAAGCTTGTTCACCAAGGATTTGGCCTGATAAACATCTCCTAGCTTCTTCCAAAGGTCTTTTGTGGTCTTCTCATAATGGACATTTAACATGACATAATTAGCTAGACTGAGTCTTATGAGACCTTTAGCCTTCTAATCTTTGAGATCCCAATCATCTTGTGCCATTGCAGTTGGTTTTACACTAGAAATGGTTTCCCATAGGTCTCGATCAACAAATATGTCTTCCATCTTAAGTTTCCATAACTCAAAATTTGTGCCATTGAATTTCTCCACCACTAATCTTCTGGATGTGCCTGCCATCTCCTTCCTATAACAAGATTATAGACTACTCTGCACAAACCCCCACTCAACCTAAGATTAACTCAAAAAAATCCCTACCCAGTAGCTAGAACCAAAACTAGCCAAGGCTCTGATACCAACTAAAAGGAAGCTAAGTGTGCGGAAATCACTTCCTACATTAATCTAAAGAGGAGAGATGAGTGCAAATTCTTTTTAACATTTACAATTACATTGTTGTTAACATAACAATAGAGGTATTGCAGAAATACACAACACAAGAATGTAAGACAAAAGAGAGAGAGAGAGAGACAAGATATAATGTGGGGAAAACCTTTATGGGTGAAAAACCCCACACTCCAAAACCTGCACAATGTATTATCTAAACAATAAGGTTTACAACACACTTGCAATGCAATTCTTTATAGGAGCCTTCGACACTTGTATCTAGAGACAAACTGGTAGTATAATAGTACCTGTCAATCACATAATACATCTCCTCTCAAAGTACAATAGAAGTTTACAAGGAAAAAATGAACTTTCCTTGAGATGGGCGTCCAACTTGGTCTCATGGCCCAAAAACCATGCCTAGGGACACTTGTCCAACACTACAGCATGGTCATGATACTTGTCACATTACCCCATCCCAATATGGTTAGCTAATCCCAAGTTGGGTAATGGAAAATGCTCTTACGCATCTTACGATTGTCATAGAATCTGTCATACTAATAGTACTTACAGCTGTAAAAGAATCTATCATACACTGACTAAAAATAGCATATTCTTTTACATGTCATAACTCTCCTTGGGGAACCCAAAGATGCCTTCTTCCAAGATGCCTTGTGACACATGTCTTCACCTATCATAGACCATTCTATTTACGACTCTTATGCATCATAGATTCTGTTATATGAATCTGTCATAACCGTTGCACTCAAGATTCACTTACACACTAGTCAAAGTGCCAACACATGGAAAAATATCTCTACCACTAAGTGGGACTACTATCTCCTCATGTGAGGATAAAATCACATGTGGTCACCTGCCACGTAGGATGACACATCACTGTGTCAACTCCCACAATATGACAAAATAGGATTTGCATCCTAATTACACAATAGGCAATAAATAAATATTTTACAATAAATAAATGCAAGGAATTACCAAGGTTGAGACACCTTAATTCCAAACATGGTAGATGCATTTTGTGCATTAGTGGACACATCAAGTATAAACACTGCTCCCTCATCAATAGTTCTATCAAATCTAATTTAGATTTCTGACCTTAGTTGAATGTTGAATAGCATTTTTTAGTTTGCACTTGACTAGTTTTCTTAGATTTGGGCTAACCTTGCTAACATATATTATTTGATGATTTTTCTAAATCTTTGTTTTGCAGCCCCTTAGTTAGTCCAAGAATATCATAAGTAAACTACTAATCAATTTGTTGCATCCCCATGGTCAAATAATCTCATAGTTTTCTACTAATTTAGTTACTAAGTTTAAAGTAGGGATAATTAACTTTGATTGCTTTGTCTTGGAATAGTTAAAGTTGTATGCTCTCTTCTCACACCATCGGGTGATCTTGGCGATCAAAAACATTTTCTATTCCCCTTTGTTTCTTGTTCATACCTAGGGTATCACTTCACATATTCTCTCTCCTTGTACTCCATGCAATCTAGGAGATCAAAAGTGAGTGATATTCCTTCCCTTTAGGAGGCCTACTAGGAGATTTTATCAACCCTAGGGATGACCTCAACCACGTGTATTGGTGGGGTATATAAAGGAGGGAGAGAAAAAGATATACCTCAAGGTGAACACAATTGGTCCAAATTGATCCCTAAGACCCTCAGTCCACTGAGATTTGTGTTGGTGACATTTGTGGCATGTTGCTTGGAATCTTGATCACGGTCTTGTACCTCATTGTACCTTGAGTATATAGATGATGCCCTAGACACCTTGTTCATCCTATATTAATACCCTTTGGCTGTATAAGATTGTAGTGCACTAGATACTAGTTAGACCCAGGAAGTTACTCACCGCACAAGCCACATTCATTCTATCGCCAAGTGCAAATGCCCTTTAGAAATGGGAATATATGTCATGTATGCTCTCCCCTTGCATCATAGAGTGATCCTAAGTGATCAAATACAATTATTGATCCTCCTCATGGGACTTGCACGTTACACCTAAATAAACGTAGCGAGGTGGGATTATGAGCTTATACACCTATTTCTATGAAATTTAGGGTGTTACCTGTTTGGCATGTCTTCTTGTGAGAGACCACTACTTTTCATTAGTCTTAAAACTCTGCTAAAAGTCCAAACCAAGTGTTTCTTTTACTTGAAAATTTATCAATTAATCCTTTTGATATCAGACTGCACCCAAATTAGGAGGTCCACTACTTGTTTCGGCAGATACGCTTTGTGCCAAAATTACTATGCAGTTTACCATCAGACTATCAAAAATATACCTTTGACTATCAAAACCATAAATAAATGGATCCACTCTGTATTTTGATGAATGCACTCAAACCATTGACACAAAAATACTAAAATAGTTAGCTCAACCTACTTGATCCTAGGGTCCAGTTATGTCTTATATCTCATATCAACGAATCCACTTAGAACCATTTTGACATATCCATATTGCCTATGGAACAACTTGATAGACTACTTGTCTAGTCCAAAATTAGGCATCTCTGAGTTAGTCACCTACTTCAGCTAATCTGATACCTATTTCAATGAATCTACTTACCCTTTAGCATATACACAGTGTCTTTCGATGGATTCATCTAGTCTAATGCCGCTAACAAACCATAACATATGTTATATGTAGTCACCTGTTGCAATGTATACACTTTGTTTTAGCAAATACTATATGTCTTAGTGGATCCATTTCAAATCTATTAGATATCCATCACATCATTTCAAACCCATCCAATTTGTTATTTCCCATCATCCACCCAACTTTACTTGTCATATTCAGTTGTTCAACATCATCCAACATACAAGCATCCATGAACAACCTTAGCTTGATCCTCTCCACAAAACTAATAAACATCCACATATCCCCAAATCAAATTCTCTTATTTGATTTAACATCAACCAAATTCAAAAATCCAAAACCAAACATCATCCACACAAGAATATAATTTGTCTTAGATCTTGAACAACTGATCATCTCTCACATTTCCTTGAGGGTTTATCAATCTCAAGTAGACAATCCATAAGCCATCCATCCACTGACTAAAATTAACCCTTACTTAAGAACATAGTCTATCTTAAGTATAGTAGGTTAATTTAAATCTTTTTTTGATTCCCATTGCTTGAGAACTTTGTCTATCTCAAATATTAAAAGTCAAAAATCACCCATTCAAATATCACATTCAAGATCTAGTGCTTAGAAACCTCTTAAACAAACCATCATCCTAAAAACATCCAATCACCTTGACATCTAATGCATAGTTAACATTTTATGCCTCCTGTCACACAATCACAACCTTAGAGACAAATGGATTCTAGAAGAAGAGAAACCTTTTCATGGAATGCTCAACCATAAACACAATTAGACCCACAATCACCATGAGGATCATCTATGAGAAGCCCCATAGGGTACGTAGACCAAACTGAAGTGGGATAAGCATCACAACAATACTCCCCTTATTTTTTTGACTCCCATAACGACAAAAAACTACATGACAAATTTGAAAACTTCATTAGGGACCATAAAGATGAATTCCTCAAACAACTCATTGATGAGGGAGCTAGACTCCCTCACCATTTTGACCAAGATAAATTGAAAAGCCTTATTCATATTACACCATCCACTCCTGTATATGACAATCCTTGGGCCAATGTGGTCAATTCCAACAACCACATTTTCTATGTAGATCAACAAATAGGAAGGGGCATTCACCCACTGCCTACAAATGCCATTCTCAAAGCACCTGTCTATGGGATGACATCCACACCCATCCAAGCTACAACCACCAAAGTGGTTACCATCCCACAATAACTTCCTCCACTTTCTATCTTGGAAAGGGATGGGACAACCCACTCCATGCTTCCTCCAAATACATACCAAGAAACACTTCCACTCAACACATCTCACCAAATCCCCTAACAAATCAACCCCTTCCTATTGACTCATAATCCCAACAACAACACACATATCATTCATCTACTCACCAATCCCTTCTTCAACACATGGACACATCCCAACACAATCTTCAATGAGAAACCCTCCACTCATTCATTCACAACCACCACAACATCAACATCAACAACGACATCAACTCCAAAAATTGACACATTTCTCCACCATCCATCCAAATTCATCACACCCTAAAACTGTCAACATCCCTCCACAAAATCCAACCCATCAATAGTACAATACCTACACATATCCACCACCAAGCATGCCACAAAATATCAATCCCATGAACACATCTCCAAACTATTCACAACAAATGGCGTTGCTTTCATCATATCACACATATTATACACCAAACCCTCCTCTTACCAATCCTTTCGATCTAGAATGGAAAGAGATGAAACATGCTTTTAAAGAATTTATAGCTCATCGCATAAAAGAAACATTACACATTTGATGAGTTATGTCCATACCCCTTAGATTGACCTATGACCATGGTCCCTTTCCCCCAACACTTCGAGATACCCAAATTCAACAAATATAAAGGGAAAGGAGACCCCTGTGACCATGTCAAAGATTTTTTTATTACATACCAAGAGGTTTCTTATGATGATCAATATCTATTATGCCTCTTTCCATGCAACCTAGGTGTACAAGCCTTAGAATGATTCATGAACCTACCCCATGGCTCTACTTCTACCTTTTCTGATTTGTTAGAAAACTTTGTTGTGCATTTTTCCAATAATCTGGAACACAAAATCACTATGCTCAATCTTTGCAATGCTAAGCAATGTAATGGGTAAATTTTCACATCATACTTATAGCAATGACAATCACTTGCTAGTTGACGTCCCTAGACCATGCTAGAAAAACAACTTGTAAATATCTTTATTCAAAATCTCACTAGTACAGAAACAACAATATATGACTTAAAAAAACTACTTAAAACTGCTTATAAATGACCAAACATGGTCACATGACCATTAGTAGTTTATTACCAGTCATTTATAACATGACCAAATTGATGACTAAACCATTTTCAGTCATTTATTGGTTGTTTTGATTGATCGATTTAGTAGTATATTTAGTCATTGATTGATGTAATCTAGTCACTTATTTAGTCATTTTTATTCACTGATATATTTAGTCATTAATTTAGTCACTGATTGTTGTTAACTGGTCAATTATTTAGTCATTTTTATTCACTAATTTATGTCCATTGGTAGTGTATCTAGTCATAAATTTTAGTCATCATTTTGATCAATTTGGTAGTATATTTAGTTTTTTTTATTCACTGTTCACTAATTTATGTCAATTGGTAGTATATTTAGTTAATTTAATTATTAATTAATGTCAATTAGTAGTATATTTAGTCATTTTAATCAAGGGGAAGAAGCATCACCACAAAATCACATCAACCATTTTGAAGCTTACATAATGAAAAAACTTTGAGAATGTAAAAACAACTTGTTTTATTGATAAAAAATGCTTACAAGCAACATATAGATCTAAAAATAAGTTAAAATTCTTTGTCTTTGCTACAAAACCTTCATGGTTACAATACATAGCTCAAAGAATGAGAAAGAAACTAATTTTTTAAATATCATGGAGCACAGAACCACAAAGACATTCATAGATGTCTTCTTCACAAATCTATGACCGCCCCTTGAAGCTACTATCCTAGTTCAAGATCACACTATCATCTCTATAGAGATCCTGTCTCATGCACCCAACTTGCTCTAGTTTATAAGATGCCACTCTAAATTGTTACTTGTAGCAATAAACTATCCTTATCTTTGATGATTATGCCTCTAATGATTATCATCTTTAGTAGGATGCCTCAATTGTCATGGACTGTTATTCAACATTGCCTTATGACTAGGCTATGCATTGTCCTAATCAAACTTGTAGCTTCTTGAAAGGCATTGTCCAATCACTTATCAACCTAATGTCATGCATTTTCCCTTTATAAAATAACAATGCCTCATGATTTCCACTACCTAGCTCATTATTCTAGCATTCTTTCACATGTACTCTTCCTCCCATCAATGTAGAACACTACCCCTCTATTGAATTCCTTGACTACCTTTGACATCACTATATCTTTTCCAAATTCCTCAAAAATAGTTCATCATTACTATTAATACATAGGTATGCATTTTATGTTATTTGCCAGAATGTTACAAGTTCACATAGTCCATCATTGGTCCTATCACTTATCACATCACCATCATTGGGTTGTCTCCTTACCCCTTTAAATGCCTCTTGAGACATTGACAAGATTGTAACCTTTGTGTAGTTCTTCTCATTGACTCTAAGATTATATTTTAATGTTTGCATGATCAATGTCTTTTGCATGAATCTCTACCCCTTGACAGTCACTTGTAGGTTTTCATCATCATAGATGGATGCTCTTTCACATATTGTCCTTTCAATCCTCACTTTCATACATCCTCATTTGCAAACATATTCACTCAAGTTTGAGGAGTGCTTCTACCATGGTCATAATTGTTTTGGAAACACTGTCATTTCCATGATGCCATTTGATCAAGACCTTCACTTTTTGTTTCCAGGTTAGATTGAAGCTATCCAATCTCTTCACACTCTTCTCACTATATTGTTTGAAACATCCCTGTGCCTTCTACTTATTGGTGCAGGAGCACCAAGGATACAAGAAGACTTGATTTCTCTTTCTTTGAAGTTCATTTTTGTTTTGTTTCATAAGGTCATAGAGACCACTTTCATGATGTAATAAGGCTATGTGCCATGATGTAAAGGACTATGTCCATATATCTATAAACTGTTGTCATAGAAACAAGGAGGGCAGTCATATGTTTCTCATATTTGTAAGCCTTGCAAAGGCATGGTCAAGGAGTCTATGACATGTTTATGTCTTGAGGACATTGTTAAGTCATAAACTAGTCATAAACAAGTCCTAAAACCATCAAAGACCATATGCCACAGTTGTAAATGCCAAAACAAGGTGATTATTGTCCTAACACAAGGTAGTTGCAGGAAGGTATTTGATGGCTATGGACAACCCATTGACCCAACTGCCTTCTAACTGCTTCAAGGAGATTGGATAAGGCTTATTAATGCCTTAAACATGATGATTGTAACATGTGTGTGGAGGAATTCTAAGCAATACAAGACAATTTTCTACTTTTTTGTGTCATTTTTCTGAGTTTGTTGCATAATAGCCCGTACTTGTCTATGGTACAGCTCTGTCATGGGGTCTAGATCATATGGGAGTGGAGTATGATGGAATAACTATCTACCAAGTATAGTTTGGGCTCCTGTCATTGAAGGTGAGGCATTCTACAACCATTGGACATCTAACTACTCATTGAACTTGTTGTTTCCTTAAGCAATTCACTATTTCTGTGCATGCCCCATACATGTACGGTCAAGTTGTGACTAGTGGATATGATGGAGAGTTAGGTTGGTGAGTCACATTTCAATTGCAAGTAGTTTGAGTTCTTGACATTCATTTAGATTGTTGTATTCCTCCTTTCTTTGCAAGTGATTTGAAAACCCTCAACTAGGGTTCTGACAACAATTTTAAGATGCCTCTTTCATTCCACTAAACCACCAAACTCTATGATTAGTGGAATGAGTTTCCCCATGTCTATTTTCATGTCTTGTAAGGTCTCTTTGTGCAGAGGACTGTTGTTAAGTTTTCATTGACTAGACTTAGCAAAACCATGTGCTAAGTGTTTGACAAGAGTAACAGTAGTATGATTTTTGAGGACAGTCGGTCAAAACAACAAAGGGAGGTTGAATCTTGTGGTTTTGGGATGCCATTGACATGTTCAAATGGTCAAGAGAGTTTCAATCTACCATTTGAGGGTACTTGCTTCACAAAATAGGCCTAATTAGGGCTTAAAACCACTAGGAGGGTTATTGGTTAGGGCATACTTTCCAAAACAACCCAAACCCATTCTAGAGTAAGTTGTGGGGAAGCATATTGGGTATCTTTTAATTGTTTGATTTTTATTTTTGAAGGTCTATGTAAGAAGATATCAGGGTTGTTCTCTATTTTTAGGGCTACTAGCCATTTTTGAGGTTTGTAAAGGAAGTGTTGGTCCTGTAGGTGATCTGCCTTAACCAATGGATTGAATGAGTCTTCTAACATCTTAAATTAACCCTTCCATGATGAGCCAAGGGTTCCCTTCTATTGTTCCCACTTTTTCATGAAGATCTTTGTTTTTGGGCTTGTAGGTGAAGTAAAACCTTGTCAAGTTTGTCTATCCTTTTCCATCCAATTTGCCTCTACATCATAGCGGTACCAGAGCCATAAATGGTTCTATTGTTGGCCTGGTATATGTCAGTAGAGGAGAGTGAAAGAGAGGCTAGAAATATGCCTCCAAAGGGGATGACCACCGAAGTGGTCAACAAGTTCAAGGAGATGGAAGAGAAAATCAAGAGTGGAGTCAAGGAAGCACTCCAAGTAGATTTGAAGGCATTGAGGATAGGAAAGAGGATAGATGAAGGTTTAGATGAAGAGGAAGAGAAAGAGGAAGAAGAAGAAGAGTAAGAAGAGGTAGAGGTACCAGCTGATCAAAGGCATTTCCTTGAAGCCATCAAGGCAATTGACAAGGATTCTTCGGAGGCTAAGATGGAGATTCCCATGTTTAGTGGGAAGATGAATGCTGATGAAGTCATGGAGTGGATTGAGGCTCTAAACAACTACTTTGAATACAAAGAAGTTCCTGAAAGTAAGAGGGTTAAGTTTACAAAAACTAAACTCAAAGGTGTTACCCTTACATGGTGGAATTACACCCAAGGAGAGAGGGTAAAGAATGGAAAGAGTATGATCTCTTCATGGAGCAGAATGTTGGAGAAGATCAAGTCCCAATTTCTTCCATCAGACTATGAGGTGCAAATCTACAAGAAGATGCAAAATCTCAAGCAAAGAGATTTGGATGTGGCTACTTACACTGAGGAGTTTCACAAATACACTCTTTGTTGTGGGTACATGGAGGATGAAAAAGCCAAGGTGGCAAGGTATCTAAATGGCTTGAGGTTCAATATTCAAGATGAAATTAGTTTATTGACCCCTAAAATTGTGTAGACGTTCTTTCAAGTGGCACTAAGGGCTGAAGAGATGTTGAAAAGGAAAGGTGAGTAGCAAAGTAGAGGAAGAGGTGGCAGAAATTTTAGGGGTAGGAGCAGTTTTGGGGGTAGAAATCAGTCCCAAAGAAGCCAAGGGGAATCTAGTTTCCAAGAACAAAGTGGAGAATCTGGTTCTAGAGGAGGTTTTAAAGGAATAAGGCCTAATGGGAGAGGTAGATTTGGTGGACTAGGAAGAGGTCCTAATGTCTTCACAGGAAGGTGCTATAATTGCAACCAAGTGGGACATCCAACCTTCAAATGTCCTGAAAAGCAAGCCTCAAGCTCCCATAAAGGAGAGAGAAGGAACCAATTGATCTAAGAGGAAGATTGCCAAAGTGTCAACTCTCCAATTGGAAGTGCAGCCTTGGTCCATGAAGGAGAAAGTTTGATGATGAGAAGAACCATGTTGAAGGTGCCTCAAACTCAAGAACCCCCTCAAAGGAAGACATTGTTCACGACAACATGCAAGGCCTATGGTAAGATTTGCAAGGTAATTGTTGATTCAGGCTCAACTAAAAATTTGGTTTCCATTGAAATGGTAGACAAATTGAAATTGAAAATGCTTCCTCATGTTAGTCCTTATAAAGTATCATGGTTGAATAAAGGGCAACAAGTTTTGGTAGATGAACAATCATGGGTTGAATTTGAGATAGGAGAGTATAAGGACAAAATTTTGTGTGATGTGATTCCTATGGATGCTTGTCATTTGTTGTTAGGAAGCCCATGGCAATATGATGTTCAATCACAACATGATGGTAAAACTAATTCTTTCATCATAACTAAGAATGGTAAATAGTATAGAATGGATCCATTGCCTGATGAGCATGTAGAAAAGAATGTTAGGTCAAGTGTCATGATTGTGAGTGGGAAAGAGTTTCTAGATGCCCTTAAGGAGGAAGGAACCCAAGGGTATGCTCTGATTTTGAAGCTTAAAAATAGTCCTAGTTTGCATGATCCTAGTAAGGAAGAAGTTCCCTATGAGGTGTAACAATTGCTAGAGAAGTATAAGGGGATTATGGTAGAAGAAATGCCTAATGAGTTACCATCTATTAGGGACATAAGCCATCAAATTGACTTCATATCAGGATCTACTTTGCCAAACAAAGCAGCCTACAAGATGACACCTTCATAGAATGAAGAGATTGCCAAGCAAGTACAAGAATTGTTGGATAAAGGATTGGTGAGAAAGAGTCTTAGCCCATGTGCTGTCCCAACAGTCCTAGCCCCTAAAAAGGATGGTAAATGGAGGTTGTGCATGAATTCTAGAGCCATTAATAAGATTACCATAAGATATATGTTCCCTATGCCAAGGATTAAGGACCTAATGGACTGTTTAGGAGGGGCTAGATACTTTTCCAAGATAGACCTTAAGAGTGGGTATCATCAAATTAGAATCAAACAAGGGGATGAATGGAAGACAACATTCAAAACAAATGAGGGTCCTTGTGAGTGGTTGGTGATGCTATTTGGTCTATCTAATGCTCCAAGTACTTTTATGCATCTCATGAATGAAGTGTTGAGAGATTTCATTGGTAAAGTTGTTGTGGTATATTTGGATGACATTCTTTTTTTCAACAGGACTAAGGAGGAGCATTTACAACATTTGGATCAGGTTTTGAGGAAGTTGCATGATGAACAATTGATGATCAACATGGAAAAGAGTGTCTTCATGAAGGAAGAACACATCTATCTTGGTTTTGTGATTTCACAGGGTAGTTTGAAGATGGATCCAACAAAGGTAGAAGCCATTTTGTCATGGCCAACTCCAAAAATAGTAGGTGATGTGAAAAGTTTCCATGGTTTGGTAACATTTTATAGGAAATTTATAAGGGGTTTTAGTCACATTTGTGCACCAATTTTGGATTCCATCAAAGGGGGGCAGAAATGTAAGTTTTTGTGGACAAAGGCAACCAATGATTGTTTTGAAATTCTGAAACAAAAGGTAGTACAATAGCCCATACTTGTTTCGTCTAACTTTAATAAGTTGTTTGTGGTAGAATGTGATGCTAGTAATCTTGCTATAGGGGTTGTCCTAAGTCAAGAGGGCATGCCTGTTGCTTTATTTAGTGAAAAATTTAATAATGCTAAGGGAAAGTACTCTACTTATGATTCAAAATTGTATGCAATGGTGCAAGCTTTTAAAAAATGGAGGCACTATCTTTTGCCAAAAGAATTTATTGTTTATACTGACAACCATGCACTTAGTTTTCTGAATTCTTAGGAGAAAATCAATCATAGGCATATGAAATGGGTTGAGCAACTCCAAGCCTATACTTTTTCAATCAAACACAAGAAGGGGCAGGCAAACAAAGTGACAGATGCATTGAGTAGGAGGGTGTGTATGGTTTAAGAAATTCAGTTGCAAAGTGTAGGTGTTGATGCTCTCAAACACATGTATCAGGATGATGAAAATTTTAAGAAGGTATATGAAGTTTGTTCACAATTTTTAGACTCTTATCATTCTAATTTTTTTGAGTTTTTGTTGCAACAGGGGTTGTTGTTCAAAGGCAGCCAACTATGTGTTCCTAAATGTTCCATGAGGGAGAACATTATAAAGGAAAAACATTGTGGTGGACTTGGAGGTCATTTTGGATTGGATAAAATATTGGATCAGGTGAAGAGGTTTTATTTTTGGCATAAAATGCAATCAGATATCAGAAAATTTGTTGAATGTTGTAGTGTTTGTCAAAGGGAAAAGGGTACTTCATCTAATGCTGGTCTATATCAGCCACGTCCTATTCCTAATAGGCCATGGGAAAGTATTAGCATGGAATTTGTGTTGGGTCTTCCTAGAACTCAAAGAGGCTTTGATATTATATTTGTTGTGGTGGATAGATTCGGTAAGATGGCTCATTTCTTGTCATGTAAATGTACTAATGATGCTTCTCACATTGTTGGTTTGTTCTTCAAAGAAATTGTTAGAATCCATGGTTTGCCTCTTAACATTTTGACTGACAGGGATCCAAAGTTTGTAGGCCATTTTTGGAGCACTTTGTGGAAGACGTTGGGCACTCAATTATCCTTTACTTTAGCCTATCACCCTCAGACTAATGGCCAAATTGAGGTGTTGAATAGGTCCTTGGGAAACCTTCTTAGGTGTCTTACCAAGCAACATGGAGAGCCATGGGATATGATCATCCCTCAAGCAGAGTTTGCCTATAATGATTCCACCAATAGAAGCACAAGAAGGAGTCCATTTGAGATTGTTTATGGTCTTCATCAAAGAGGCGTTCATGAATTGAGTGATCTCTATGGATTGGAAAGGAAAAGTGCTCAAGGTGAAGAATTTGCATTGGCCATGAAGGACATTCATGATAATTTCATGGAAACTCCTCAAAAGAACAATGCCAAGTACAAGGAGAAAGCCAATGAAAAAAGGAGAGATGTGCAATATAAGGTTGGGGATTTGGTCATGCAACATTTGAAGAAGGAAAGACTTCTTGAGGGGCATCCAACCAAACTTCTCATGAAGAAGATAGGACCATGCTGGATTGTCCACAAGTTTGGGCCCAATGCCTATGAGATTGAACTTCCTCAAGGCTTGGCCATATATCCTATCTTCAATGTTCAGATTTGTTTCCTTTCAAAGGTGATTCTAATGTAGATTTAGAAGCAGTTATGACAGCAGTAGGAGATGAAGATTGGGTCAAAGGTCTTCCACCCAATCAGCCATTGAAGTTGGAATGCATTCTTGTCACCAAGGTGTTGAAGAAGACAAGGAAGAAGACATACAAGCAATTTCTTGTCAAGTGGAGTGGCTTGCCTATTGAAGATGCCACTTGGATGACTAAAGAAGACATCTTGAAACATGGTGTCACCATTGTTGATCTACTTCCTCAAGAGACTTGAGTTCTCTTTCCACTTGAGGAGTATGGTGCAGGAGCACCAAGGATACAAGAAGACTTGATTTCTTTTGCTTTGAAGTTCATTTTTGTTTTGTTTCATAAGGTCATAGAGACCACTTTAATGATGTAATAAGGCTATGTGCCATGATGTAAAGGACTATGTCCATATGTCTATAAACTGTTGTCATAGAAACAAGGAGGGCAATCATATGTTTCTCATATTTGTAAGCCTTGTCAAGTCATGGTCAAGGAGTCTATGACATGTTTATGTCTTGAGGACATTGTTAAGTCATAAAATAGTCATAAACAAGTCCTAAAACCATCAAAGACCATATACCGAAGTTGTAAATGCCAAAACAAGGTGATTATTGTCCTAACACAAGGTAGTTACAGGAAGGTATTCGATGGTTATAGACAACCCATTGACCCAACTGCCTTCTAACTGCTTCAAGGAGATTGGTGAAGGCTTCTTAATGCCTTAAACATGATGATTGTAACATGTGTGTGGAGGAATTCTAAGCAATACAAGACAATTTTCTACTTTTTTGTATCATTTTTCTGAGTCTGTTGCATAACAGCATGTACTTCTCTATGGTACAGCTTTGTCATGGGGTCTAGATCATATGGGAGTGGAGTATGATGGAATAACTATCTACCAAGTATAGTTTGGGCTCCTGTCATTGAAGGTGAGGCATTCTACAACCATTGGACATCTAACTGCTCACTGAACTTGCTGTTTCCTTAAGGAATTTGTTGTTTCTGTGCATGCCTCATACCTGTACTGTCAAGTTGTGACTAGTGGATATGATGGAGAGTTAGGTTGGTGAATCACCTTTCAATTGCAAGTAGTTTGAGTTCTTGACATTCTTTTACATTGTTGTATTCCTCCTTTCTCTGCAAGTGGTTTGAAAACCCTCAACTAGGGTTCTGACAGCAATTTTAAGATGCCTCTTTCATTCCACTAAACCACCAAACTTTGTGATTAGTGGAATGAGTTTCCCCATGTCTGTTTTCATGTCTTGTAAGGTCTCTTTGTGCAGAGGACTGTTGTTGTTAAGTTTTCATTGACTAGACTTAGCAAAACCATGTGCTAATTGTTTGACAAGAGTAACAGTAGTATGATTTTTGAGGATAGTCAGTCAAAATAGCAAAGGGAGGTTGAATCTTGTGGTTTTGGGATGCCATTGACATGTTCAAATGGTTAGGAGAGTTTCAGGCTACCATTTGAGGGTACTTACTTTAGAAAATAGGCCTAATTAGGGCTTAAAACCACTAGGAGGGTTATTATTTAGGGCATACTTTCCAAAACAACCCAAACCCATTCTAGAGTATGTTGTGGGGAAGCATATTGGGTATCTTTTAATTGTATTATTTTTGTTTTTGAAGGTCTATGTAAGAAGATATCAGGGTTGTTCTATGTTTTTCGGGCTATTAGCCATTTTTGAGGTTTGTAAAGGAAGTGTTGGTCCTGTAGGTGATCTGCCTTAACCAATGGATGGAATGAGTCTTCTACCATCCCAAATTAACCTTTCCATGATGAGCCAAGAGTTTCCTTTTGTTGTTCCCACTTTTCCATGAAGATCTTTATTTTTGGGCTTGTAGGTGAAGTAAAACTTTGTCAAGTTTGCCTATCCTTTCCCATCCAATTTGCCTCTACATCACTTATGGCTCTTAGTGTAAACCTATCATCCATGAGTCTTTAAGTGTTGCTCAACCTCGAATGACTATCACTACCTTTTGAGTTTCTTATATAGTCATATCACTATCATAATTGTTCCTTGTGGGTGAGACCATGATATGAAGGGTTATTGCAAACAACAAAGAGAGGACTTTCAAAGCAAAAATACAATTTTTAGTACTTGATGTGAGGCCTAATTTTTACATTATTGTTCATGAGACTATTTGTAGTGATATTGTTATTATTTTTATGTTGAGAGACTATTGATCCTGGAATCTTGTTTGTTTATCCTAATTGCTTTTAAGGAATAATTGTGCAATGATAATTAGATGTTGCTTTTAAGAAAATGATGAATGGTTAATATTGGAAATGGAGCTTTAATGTGATTTTAGGATGTTATATGGAAGAATGTTTATGTATGCATGTATTTAAATTGCTTCGGCTATGATATCTCTATGTGTTATCGACTTCAAGTTTGAGTGTGCAGGTATTGCTAACGAAACCACATATACAGGAGATCATCCCACACCTATGTTGTATCCCTTGTGAGCCGATCTAGTTCCACGAGGAACTAAGATCAACCTCATGTTTTGTGAATTGTTGTAATGTTGTATTGTTGTAATGATGCATGAGGTTAAGGAAAATAGTCCTATCTTATGAATTAATTTTATTGTGATATGTGTTGTAGGAGATGATGTTTTGAATCTTGTTTTAACTTTATTTCTTTTTTGACCCTCTTCTTGTGTTTTTACTTGACTCTAGGAGTCCTAACTAGGTTTAAAACAACCTTAGGTTATACCCCATGGGTCAAGGGACCTTTTTGACTAGGATAACCTTGGGTTAACCTCCATATGGTCACTTCAACCTCAGGGTGAAGTAAAGTGACGAATTTGGAAGCGTGGGGGACAATGGGATGAGTGGAATCCACACTCAGGCCCACTTCAAAGTCATGGAGCAACTCTATGATTCCCTAATAATGGAGTGCTTGTCTCCATGTGCCTCTCTTTTTGTGGGGTTTCCCTTAATGAGGGTGTTGTGTCACCCACCCTCTTATATTTTAGTTTACTTAATTGTATTTTATTTCAACATGTGGGCTTTAATGGGTGATCTTTTGGAGTGGGGGTAAATTGTTTAAAAGACCACTAAGATAATGGATGAGGGTGGTTGCCTTGTTTAATGCCACTTGGGAAATTCAAAAATAGAAGGAATTAGTTTTAAAAGTGAGAGGATGAGGAGAGGAAGGGGGTTGGTTCATTGTGGAAAGAAGGAGATTTTGGAGAAGGAAGCTTGAGAGGAGCTCTACATCAACTTTCATTCCTTAATTGGGCTTTGAAAGGTTGGTGAATCAAGTCTACTCTCTTATGTATCTGATGTTTTATATGTATGTTTGTCTTCTTGCTTGTTGAATGAGTTTGCAAATGTCTTCTATGAGTATTCTGTTATTGTTTTGGGGTTTTGTTTTGGTTGTATAAAGAGCTCCTTCCAGTTGGAAGGAAATGCTCATCTTGTATAGGGAAGGGGAGGTGTGACCCTCCTCAGATGTCATCTTGGTTCTTGTTGTAAGAAATGCCTTGAGGGCAAGTTGGTATTTTTGTAGCCTAGAGGGCTTATTGGCTTTGAGAGCCTATTGGAATATTCCGGGTAATTTGATTAATTGGAAGGCATGAAGCCTTGTGGAAAGATAAATTGTTGGCTTGAGGCCTTGTGACAAAATGGGATATAATGTGAAAGGGATGACACCTAGAGGTAGAGATTGTCTACTCCCCTACCCTCCATGAACTCACCTAAGCTGGTTCATTGTATTGTGAGTATACTTTGGGTTTGTGTGTGTGTTATTGGATTTGTTGTTGTAGTTCATTGTTGTGATGTGTTTGGTTTGTTTTACCCTGGGTATGAGGATGGTCTCCCTAGCTCGGGGGTGACCCTCTTGCGGGTCAAAGGTAGGGAGGAGAGCTAGATGGTTGTTGTTGTCTCCCTTGTTGTCTTGCAGGTTACTGTTGGAGCATGTAAAAAGAATTGAAGAAGTCTTACCTTGTTAAAGAAATGTTCTATTTCCTATTTGAAATGAGAGCTTGGTCATCATAGTTTCATTATGTAAAAGTTGTAGAGAGAACTTCTCTCTTGAATTTGTTGTAAAAATTGGTACCTTAGGAGTGGAGAAATAATCCTCCCTATTTCTGTTATCACCATTGTGTAAGTTGGGAGAAGGGAGTAATTTACTTCCTTTGAGTGTATGTGAGTTGTGGGATTCTTACAGTTTATTGTTCTTTGTTATCAAGTTTTAAGTTGTGAGACTTGTTGTTGATTTGAATCAATTGATAAATATATCCCTTGTAATATATAGTGAGAAAGTTATTTACAGTTTTATGAATGATGCAATTTACCTTTGAAAACAAAATTCATATCTAGATTGAATTATGCAATGGAAAAGTTTTTAATCGATTTACTTGTTTGTTTACTTGAAGTGAGAAAATTAGTAGTTCATTTATTAACCTTATCTCTTTAATATATTTGAATCAAAACGTGTTCTTGATAGATTAAAATGTAGTTAAAATAATCCGTTGTGCATGGATATTTACTTCCTGATGTTCTCAAGGAATTGCTATATTTGAAAAATAAAATAAGAGGAATGTTGTGATGAATTAAATGCATAGAAATATATATATATATATATATATATATATATATATTAATGAACAGAAATTGTGAAAATTTTTAATTGTGTATATATACATATATATATAAATATATATATATATATATATATTAAAATAGTTTTAAATTAAATATATTTGTTGATTTGAGGTATATATATATACATATATATATATACATATATATATATACATACATATATATATACATACATATATATATAGATATATATATTATTTTTAATTAATATTAATTGAAAAATACGATATTGAAATGAAATTTCATCATAATGGAGTTCGCTGTTATACACAATCATTAATTTACATATAATATGGTGGGGGTTTAAACCCCCACCGAACCCTTTAAGCAGTGGGTGTGGGGAGGGGCGGAGCCCCACCCACACCCCACGATGTGGGATGTGGATGGGGCTCTGCCCCTCCCCACATTCCTGCCCCTCAAAAAAAAAAAACCGCGGACTGTGCTGCCCTCGCCGCTGAACGCTCCCCTCTGCCACCATCGGAGACGGCCTCCCACCGCGGTCCCCACTTCCGTCCGCCACTACAATCTCCGTCCACCACCATTGCCATCGGCCCCCCTGCGACCTTCATTATATTCACCTCTGACCTCCGTCTGCCGCCGCTATGGCCACCGCCATTCCCACCTCCTTCTCTGGCACCGCCGCCATAACCCTGCAAGAAAACAATACATATAGGAATAAGAAATGTTAGGGTTATTTAACCATAATAAAAGAAATAATTTATATATATATATATATAGATAACTATATATATATGTATATTTATATATATATTAAATGTACTTGAATGAGCTTGCACTATCAAGATGTTCTATTAAAAAAAAGAAAAAACATATATATATATATTATATATACAATTGGGAAAGTTTTAATGGGCTATTATAATTTGCCTTAATAGCAAATTACATTAAATTCGTTATAAGAATATTGTAATTTTGTTAGAATTGTAAATTCTTTTAATAAAGAATTATGAAGTATGGAAAAAGATTTAACGTGAATAAAATTTAAATGCAATTTAAAAGAGTTAAATTAAGAAATTTGTAAACCGTGAAACAAGCAACGATGTAAAACAAATTGATAGAGGATTATATAAGGAATGCGAGGAAGTATTTAACAAATAGAGATAACCATTTAAGAGCATCTATCTACCTAGAGAACCTTATTCGAAGCAAAAATGAAATGACTCAAGCATCGTAAACAGTAACCACATGCTCATGTGAGTGGAATATTCCGTTCAACAATCAATTAGACAACTTAAACATACGCACCGAGCACGCTTACACATGTGAGGGAGGCTTTCAGAGTAGTTAGAGAAAAAAAAAATATATTTCGTATCATGACCACATGACGCATGTGGACATGACACATGGTATTACGTGTTGTGAACGCATGTGAAATGTGGGCATGACATTTGGTATCAAAGTCCAGAGTTTCAAACACTGGGCTTGTATGAGCACATTATTACTTCCACGATTAAACTAACTAGAGTCTACTTCATTTTGTAGAATGCCTCCCAGATGAGTTTGACAGACACAGTCCCGCCGCACTCTAGCCACTAAGGTGCACATTGATCCTTCAACTATGGGACTGGATCAGCCAGCCCCACCAGAATAGCCAATTCCACAAGTTCAGCCAGTTATACAGGCATAATTAGTTCCTCAAGTACTGCAAGCACCACCAACCCCACCAGATATGGGACCACAAATATTATAGGCCTTATAGGCTATCTTGGATAGGCTTCCACCGGTTGTAGTTGAGCCACACATTGAGCCACGTGATGAGCCCCACGATGTTCTGTGAGAGGAGCCACGCGTGGAGCCACGAGCTAAGTCTCATGTCGAACCACGTGTGGAGCCCTGCATAGAGCCACAAGGGGTGCCACGTGTGGAGCCTTATGTCGAGTTGCCGGATACAGAGGAGGTTAATTCGGTTGGCAGGGCTCGTAGTAGGAGCCCCATACATCATGCTAGGCATGACGAGATAGTGAGAGTAGAGCATTTTGGTTCCAGGCCTTATGAGAATCATACAGAAGAGCCTTACAAGGGGCGCAGTGACAGAGGAGATCCCATTAGGGATATATTGAGGTTGAACCCTCCTACATTCATTAGAACTATAGAGGGAGCCAAGGCAGAGGCCTGGCTTATTAGTTTGGACAGGTGCTTCGCGTTGCATCCATATGCAGGCAACACGAAGGCCTGTGTGGCAGTACACTTCTTATGGGATGCAGCAGCTACATGGTGGCGCACTAAGGAGCACAAGCGTCGCCTTTCCATAGATACATTCTCATGGGAGACTTTTAATGAGCGCTTCAACACGTGTTATCTATTAGACCACTACAGACAACATCGTATAGATGAATTTCATGACCTACAGTAGAGGGGACTCTTAGTGGCACAGTATGAGAGTAAGTTTATAGAGTTATCCAGATATGCAGAGTATCTGCATGATGAGAAACTCCTAGTGGATAAATTTATTAGAGGATTAAATCACAGTATAGCAGGACCTGTTCGGATGGCAGATCCCCAAACTTTGAGCGATGCTGCCGAAAAGGCTTATATTGCTAAGGAGATTCAGGGACGGAGGCAAAATTCTCATCCTCAGTTCTAGGATTAGGGACAGCAACAACATCAACAGAATTATCATAGGCCAACACAGCAATCCAACAAAGGAAGATACAGTTCAGCACCATTACCTCCTAGGCCTCCACAACAACAGCAGTCACAGTAGCAACAGAAAGCTAAAACACAATAGAAGTCATATGGGGGAAATAATAGAGGTTGGAAACAATAGGGCCTGCATAGAGATCAGAGAGAGCAAGGACCACCTGTGGGACATGCGAGGTCATAGTAGTCTTATAGGGGTTCACAAGGGTCTACTGGCAAAACAGGACAGTAGCAGTCGAGTAGGACTCAAACTATACAGGTACAGGTTAGAGGCCCTTGTTATACTTGTGGTGAAGCAGGACACATAGCTAGAGAGTGCCCATAGGGTTATACAGCTGGGGAACAACATCATGCAGGAGTTTCCAAGTAGATTGTGGGTGACGTGGGTAAATCCCACCATATGTTTGCAGCGGTTAACAACTACCAAGTTGATTATCAGGGTTCAGTTATTGAGACAGTAGGTATGATTGTAGAATCTCCCATCTCTATCCTTTTTGACTTCGGAGCTACCAACTCTTTTATATCTACATCGTTAGTGGGACGTTGCAAGCTAGTGGCTTCTAGGCAGGACATTAGGTGGGAAGTCGAGTTGGCCTCTGGGGCTAGGATGTCAGTTGATACCATGGTCAGAGATTGTGAGATTTCCTTGGGTTCTTTCATTACAACTTGTGATCTTAGGATTATTCCATTAGGGTCCTACGGCATAAGTCTTGGTATGGATTGGCTTGCGGCTCATAGATCCAAGCTAGATTGCCATTAGAAGACAATTAGTTTCTTAGACTGTAGACACCTAAAATTAGATTGCTCTGCAAACTAATTTTTTGTACCTCACACTAATCCATTCCCCCAATCTGCATATCCCTGGTGATCAATTAATTCACCTAATTAATCCATTTAACCTTACAACCCTATCCTATTAATTGAATGAATATTCCTAATATTCATTTAATTGATTTATCCATTTCCCTAATCCCTGTTAATTAGATAAATCATGCTTATCTAATTAACCTTGTCTCCCACTCACTTCCACTCACTGAATATAAAATTTAGTTGTCTCCCACTCACTTCCACTCACTGAATATAAAATTTAGTTGTCTCCCACTCACTTCCACTCACTGAATATAAAATTCAGTTGTCTCCCACTCACCTCCACTCACTGAATATAAAATTTAGTTGTCTCCCACTCACCTCCACTCACTAAATATAAAATTTAAATGTCCCCCACACTCCTCCACTCTTCCCAAAATAGGAATTTTTAATTTGTCTACTAGGAATAAAAGATTCACTAATATTCCTAGCCCTTGATCTTGTCAAATGAATCCTCACCCTCCATCCTCATCTCCAAAATTCTATAAATTGGACCTTCTCTAAACCATTTTGGAAAGACTCCTTAATGCATCAGAACTCTGTCAAAATCATTCCCCAATCTCCTCATCTCATCAAACCTCTGCCAAAATCACTCTAGCCATCCTCAATCTCCATCTAAATCACTTTGTCTCTCATCTACATTGTGTTGTTGAGTACTTGAGCAATCCACATCTACACATTTAGTCACTCTAATGAAGGGAACAATCTGAGGAGCTCTCTTGGGTGCATCTCCTTCCCGCATGGATTCGTGAGGTCTTCATGAAGGTATAATTGTGTATTTATGCATTAGATTAGTTATTATCTTCATTTTGATTTCATTGATCACATAGACAATCATGGCACATCGGTTGAGATAGTGGGCATACAGAAGCCCATGACTGCTAGAACGATATCCACTCAACAACTTAAGCGTTGCATGCGAAGGGTTGTCAGTTGTTTGCTATCATAGTCAGTGATAGATCAGAAGATGAACCTGAGACTACATTAGATGATCACCCCATCCTGAGATAATTTGCAGATGTCTTTCCACTAGAGTTACCTGGTATGCCTCCACAGAGAGAAGTTGATTTCCACATTGATTTAGTACCAGGGGCAGAACCAATATCTCGTGCACCATATAGAATGACTACACATGAGCTTATAGAGCTTAAACTGTAGTTAGAAGAATTATTAGAGAAGGGACACATCCGACCTAGCATTTCACCATGGGGCCAACCAGTTATCTTCATAAAGAAGAAGGATGGATCTCTTCATCTATGCATGGACTACAAGCAGTTGAACAAAGTGACGGTGAGGAACCGATATCCTTTGCCGAGGATTGACGATCTCTTTGACCAAATGCAAGGAGCCAGAGTGTTTTCAAAGATTGATCTTAAATCTGGGTATCACCAATTGAGAATTATAGAGGCAAATATTCACAAAACTGCTTTTCGAACTAGATATGGCCATTATGAATTTACAGTGGTACCTTTCAGATTAATGAATGCCCCTGTTGTGTTCATGAGTCTTATGAACGGGGTGTTATGCGCTTACCTAGATCAGTTCGTGATCATTTTTCTAGATGACATTTTGATCTATTCACGGACCGAGGAAGAACATGTGGGCCATTTGTGTAAGGTATTGTAGTGTTTACGTGAGCAACAGCTTTATGGCAACCTGGCAAAATGCGCCTTCTTCAGGATAGAGGTGTAGTATTTGGGACACATTTTATCAGGTGATGGTATCTCCGTAGATCCATCGAAGATCAGAGCAATTCAGGATTAGCCAGCACCCACTAGTGTAACAGAAGTAAGGAGCTTTATGGGACTAGCCGGTTACTATTGTAGGTTTGTCGAAGGCTTCTCCAGGATAGCTCATCCTATCATTTCCCTTTAGCAAAAAGGGAAAGGATTCACTTGGATTAAGCAGTGTGAGAAGGCCTTTGGGATCATTAAGGAACGTCTTACCAGCGCTCCTATATTAGTTGTTCCTGATCTGGCAAAAGACTTTGTTGTCTGTACAAATGCATCTTTAGAAGGATTTGGAGCTATGCTTATGCAGCATGGCAGAGCAATTGCTTATGAATTGTGAAAACTTAAAACACACGAGTTAAACTACCCTACTCACGATCTAGAGCTAGCAGCTGTCATTCATGCTCTTGTTCGTTGGAAACACTTTCTCTTAGGCCGACACTTTGATCTTCATTTGGACCATCATAGCTTGCAGTATATTTTCACATAGCTGAATTTGAACACCCACCAGCGGCGTTGGATGGAGTCCTTATGCAAGTACAACTTTGATGTCCACTACATCAAGGGAAAGGAGAACGTGGTCACTGACGCGTTGAGTCGAAGGTGCCACGAGATCCTTACTCTGACTTTGAAAGTGGATTTGAGATCTCGTATTCTACAACATCTGCTTGAGGACGAGTGGTTTCTTGAGGTGCAGTAGGAAATTCAGAATCAGAGGGTCCTAAAGGGTAAATTCGTAGGATATTCCCTAGAGTCAGATGGATTACTTAGACATAAGCAGCGCATCTATGTACCCCATGCGGGTGATCTGCGTGCAGTGATACTTTTTGAGGCTCATAGAGCACCCTATACAGCTCATCTAGGAGTGAAGAAGATGCATGCAGATTTGCAACAGTTATATCATTGGGCAGGAATGAGATGCGACATTGCAGAGTACGTTGCTCGATGCCTTGAGTGTCAGAGAGTCAAGGCCGAGCATCAGCATCCAGCAGGACTTTTGTACCCCCATGAGATACCTGAGTGGAAGTGGGACACCATTTCTATGGACTTCATTGTTGGTCTACCTATGTCATCATGACACAATGATGTCATCATGATGACAGTTGACAAGTTGACCAAGGTGGCGTATTTCTCATGGTACGCACAACGTACAATGCACCATCAGTGGCAAGAGTGTTCCTTGATCAGATTGTCAGACTGCATGGAGTACCTCACTACATTATATCTGATAGAGACTCTGTATTCACATCTTCATTTTGGAGAGCTTTACATCAGGTGTTGGGCACACAGCCCAACTTCAGTTCTACTTACCATCCTGAGACTGACGGTCAAACAGAAAGAGTTAATCAGGTGTTAGAGGATATGATGCGCATGTATGTTATTGATGCAGGAGCATCTAGGGTGTAAAAGCAATCTTGCATCAACCAAAAAAAAATGTTGTTTCTTTTCAATAAGGGCTAAATTTGGCATGGTTACTATTTTTAGTAAGTTTGCATTTGTGCACGGTTGGATACAAAATCTTACGCAAACCTCTAGAATGGTGAATTGAAGCTTATGGTGAAGAAATCACTTCAATATCATTTGTCGTCTGTGAGATATTAAAATTTCAAATTCCAAAAATCCTATTAAAATATTCAAAGTCAATTTTGAGGCACTTAGAGGCTCTGGATGGGCCCGAAATTTGGTGGGAAACCCAAGTAGTCTACCTATCAGTACTATTTGGCACTCCATCGTCTTTTCGAGAGCTT
The DNA here is from genome assembly GCA_027924645.1 of Cunninghamia lanceolata. NCBI lineage: Eukaryota > Viridiplantae > Streptophyta > Pinopsida > Cupressales > Cupressaceae > Cunninghamia > Cunninghamia lanceolata. The sequence continues at coordinate 9,014,833 of BSBN01001332.1, forward strand.
TCCGAAAAGGTATTATAATTGAAAATCCAACGGTCGGATAGAAAGTTATGGCCCCGCAAAGTTGACCTATTTTTGGAGGGAGATGCAAATTTTGAAATAAAGCTGGTGGTCGCCAAAAAGGGCTATAGATAACCATTTCTGGGAACCCTTAGGGTAGTAGAGTTAAGGGGGGCCAGTGTAGAGTCAAGAATAGGAGGGAAAATAGAAACCCTAGCGGATTTGGGGTTACAGAAGGCTGGAGATTCTAGAGTCTTGTGGTTGGGAAAGCTGTAATGTGTTGCAGCTAGTAGAGGATTCATCCTCCGATTGTAATTGAGCTTCTGTAATGTAATGAGTTGCCCAGATCAATAAAAAAAAGTTCTACTTTTTGTGTTCAATTTCTGCTGTTGTGTGTTTTGTGATTTACCCCCTTCATCAATTATGGATCATCAGTCTAAATGGGAGGAGTACTTGTATCTGGTTGAGTTCACCTACAATAATGGGCATCACAGCTCATTGGGTATGCCTCCTTACCAGGCTTTATACAGCAGACCTTGCAGAATGCCTTTGAGTTGGGATCGGTTAGAGGACCGAGTTGCCATTGGTCCCAAAATAATCTAGGATATGGAACAACAGGTTACTTTGATTAGACAGAGACTGCAGGAAGCTCAGGATAGACAGAAGAAGTATGCAGATGCGAAGAGGATGGATCAAAGTTTTTCAGTAGGTGACAGGGTGTTCTTGAGAGTGCGACCGCATAAGAGTCCAATCCATTACGGAAAAGGCTCTAAGCTCGCACCCTGGTTTGTAGGACCTTTTGAGATCCTAGAGAGGATAGGACCTGTAGCCTACCATTTACCCTTGCCACCTAGCCTGTCTCGTATCCATGATGTCTTTCATGTTTCAGTTCTACATCGATATATTTCTGATTTATCTCACATATTGGATTGGAGTGCTCTTTAGGTAGAAGTAGATGAACAGCTGGCTTTGGAGCCAATACGCATATTGGCTCGTCGGACACTGGGCCTTCGAGGTTGAGAGCTGGACCAAGTTAGGGTCCAGTGGGATATGTCCGATGAGGTCACTGCAACATGGGAAGATGCTACGAGACTGAAGACACTTTACCCTCACCTCTTTGATGACTTCCAGGAGGAAGTACAATCTTAGGGGGAGAGGATGTGAGGCCTACTTTTTACATTACTGTTCATGAGACTATTTGCAGTGATATTGTTATTATTTTTATGTTGAGAGACTATTGATCCTGGAATCTTGTTTGTTTATCCTAATTGCTTTTAAGGAATAATTGTGCAATGATAATTAGATGTTGCTTTTAAGAAAATGATGAATGGTTAATATTGGAAATGGAGCTTTAATGTGATTTCAGGATGTTATATGGAAGAATGTTTATGTATGCATGTATTTAAATTGCTTCGACTATGATATCTCTATGTGTTATTGACTTCAAGTTTGAGTGTGCAGGTATTGCTAACGAAACCACATATACAGGAGATCATCCCATACCTATGTTGTATCCCTTGTGAGCCGATCTAGTTCCACGAGGAACTAAGATCAACCTCATGTTTTGTGAATTGTTGTAATGTTGTATTGTTGTAATGATGCATGAGGTTAAGGGAAATAGTCCTATCTTATGAATTAATATTATTTTGATGTGTTGTAAGAGATGATGTTTTGAATCTTGTTTTAACTTTATTTCTTTTTTGACCCTCTTCTTGTGTTATTACTTGACTCTGGGAGTCCTAACTAGGTTTAAAACAACCTTAGGTTATACCCCATGGGTCAAGGGACCTTTTTGACTAGGATAACCTTGGGTTAACCTCCATATGGTCACTTCAACCTCAGGGTGAAGTAAAGTGACAAATTTGGAAGCGTGGGGGACAATGGGATGAGTGGAATCCACACTCAGGCCCACTTCCAAGTCATGGAGCAACTCCATGATTCCCTAATAATGGAGTGCTTGTCTCCATGTGCCTCTCTTTTTGTGGGGTTTCCCTTAATGAGGGTGTTGTGTCACCCACCCTGTTATATTTTAGTTTACTTAATTGTATTTTATTTCAACATGTGGGCTTTAATGGGTGATCTTTTGGAGTGGGGGTAAATTGTTTAAAAGACCACTAAGATAATGGATGAGGGTAGTTGAGTTGTTTAATGCCACTTGGGAAATTAGGAAAATAGAAGGAATTAGTTTTAAAAGTGAGAGGATGAGGAGAGGAAGGGGGTTGGTTCATTGTGGAAAGAAGGAGATTTTGGAGAAGGAAGCTTGAGAGGAGCTCTACATCAACTTTCATTCCTTAATTGGGCTTTGAAAGGTTGGTGAATCAAGTCTACTCTCTTATGTATCTGATGTTTTATATGTATGTTTGTCTTCTTGCTTGTTGAATGAGTTTGAAAATGTCTTCTATAAGTTTTCTGTTATTGTTTTGGGGTTTTGTTTTGGTTGTATAAAGAGCTCCTTCCAGTTGGAAGGAAATGCTCATCTTGTAAAGGGAAGGGGAGGTGTGACCCTCCTCAGGTGTCATCTTGGTTCTTGTTGTAAGAAATGCCTTGAGGGCAAGTTGGTATTTTTGTAGCCTAGAGGGCTTGTTGGCTTTGAGAGCCTATTGGAATATTCTGGGTAATTTGATTAATTGGAAGGCATGAAGCCTTGTGAAAAGATAAATTGTTGGCTTGAGGCCTTGTGACAAAATGGGATATAATGTGAAAGGGATGACACCTAGAGGTAGAGATTGTCTACTCCCCTACCCTCCATGAACTCACCTAAGCTGGTTCATTGTATTGTGAGTATACTTTGGGTTTGTGTGTGTGTGTTATTGGATTTGTTGTTGTAGGTCATTGTTGTGATGTGTTTGGTTTGTTTTACCTTGGGTATGAGGATGGTCTCCCTAGCTCGGGGGTGACCCTCTTGCGGGTCAAAGGTAGGGAGGAGAGCTAGATGGTTGTTGTTGTCTCCCTTGTTGTCTTGCAGGTTACTGTTGGAGCATGTAAAAAGAATTGAAGAAGTCTTACCTTGTTAAAGAAATGTTCTATTTCCTATTTGCAATGAGAGCTTGGTCATCATAGTTTCATTATGTAAAAGTTGTAGAGAGAACTTCTCTCTTGAATTTGTTGTAAAAATTGGTACCTTAGGAGTGGAGAAATAATCCTCCCTATTTCTGTTATCACCATTGTGTAAGTTGGGAGAAGGGAGTAATTTACTTCCTTTGAGTGTATGTGAGTTGTGGGATTCTTACAGTTTATTGTTCTTTGTTATCAAGTTTTAAGTTGTGAGACTTGTTGTTGATTTGAATCAATTGATAAATATATCCCTTGTAATATATAGTGAGAAAGTTATTTACAATTTTATGAATGATGCAATTTACCTTTGAAAACAAAATTCATATCTAGATTGAATTATGCAATGGAAAAGTTTTTAATTGATTTACTTGTTTGTTTACTTGAAGTGAGAAAATTAGTAGTTCATTTATTAACCTTATCTCTTTAATATATTTGAATCAAAATGTGTTCTTGATAGATTAAAATGTAGTTAAAATAATCTGTTGTGCATGGATATTTACTTCCTGATTTCTCAAGGAATTGCTATATTTGAAAAATAAAATAAGAGGAATGTTGTGATGAATTAAATGCATATATATAGATATATATATATATATATATATTAATTAATGAACAAAAATTGTGAAAATTGTGTATATATACATATATAAATATATATATATTAAAATAGTTTTAAATTAAATATATTTGTGGATTTGAGGTATATATATATACATAGATATATATACATATATATATTTATAGTTATATATATTATTTTTAATTAATATTAATTGAAAAATATGATATTGAAATGAAATTTCATCATAATGGAGTTCGCTGTTATACACAGTCATTAATTTACATATAATATGGTGGGAGTTTAAATCCCCACCGAACCCTTTAAGCAATGGGTGTGGGGAGGGGCGGAGCCCCACCCACACCCCACGATGTGGGATGTGGGTGGGGCTCCGCCCCTCCCCACATTCCCCACCCCTAAAAAAAAAAACTGCAGCCTACGCTGCCCTCGTCGTAGGACACTACCCTCTACCACCGCCAGAGACGGCCTCCCACCGCGGTCCCCACTTCCCTGCGCCGCTGCAATCTCTACCCACTGCCATTGCCATCGGCCCCCTTGCGACCTTCATTCTATTCACCTCTGCCCTCCGTCCACCACCGCTGTGGCCACCGCCATTCCCACCTCCTTCTCTGGCGCCGCTGCCATAACCCTGCAAGAAAACAATACATATAGCAATAAGAAATGTTAGGGTTATTTAACCCTAACATATGAGTTGGAAGTTTAAACAAAATAGTATTAAATTTTAGTGGTTATTCCACTAACCATAATAAAAGAATAATTTATATATATATATATATATATATATATATATAAATATATATATCTATATATATAGATAACTATATATATATGTATATTTATATATATATTAAATGTACTTGAATGAGCTTGCACTATCAAGATGTTTTATTAAAAAAAAGAAAACATATATATATTATATATACAATTGGGAAAGTTTTAATGGGCTATTATAATTTGCCTTAATAGCAAATTACATTAAATTCGTTATAAGAATATTGTAATTTTGTTAGAATTGTAAATTCTTTTACTAAGGAATTACGAAGTATGGAAAAAGATTTAACGTGAATAAAATTTAAATGCAATTTAAAAGAGTTAAATTAAGAAATACGTAAACGGTGAAACAAGCAACGATGTAAAACAAATCGATAGAGGATTATATAAGGAATGCGAGGAAGTATTTAACAGATAGAGATAACCATTTTAAGAGCATCTATCTACCTAGAGAACCTTATTCGAAGCAAAAATGAAATGACTCAAGCATCGTAAACAGTAACCACATGCTCATGTGAGTGGAATATTCCATTCAACAATCAATTAGACAACTTAAACAGACGCACCAAGCACACTTGCGCGTGCGAGGGAGGCTTTTGGAGTAGTTAGGGAAAAATTTTGATATTTCGTATCATGACCACATGACGCATGTGGACATGACACGTGGTATTACGTGTTGTGAACGCATGTGAAATGCGGGCATGACACTTGATCAATGATTTTTTTAAAGTTTTTGTAGTTGAACCATAATGAAAAATCTATAGAACATTATCAATAAAAAACTAACAATTACTGGACTTGATAAATAAGATCATAAAAAAAGATATGCATTGAATAAAATTTCTTTTGAAGTATAGGGAAGCCTTGATTCCTTCAAGGAAAAAAAACTATAAAGAAATGTATAAAGATTAACTCAAGGCCATGTTGCAGTGGTAACAATGTGACATGTATTGAGTGTGTAAATTTGGAATTTGAAAATTTATATATTATTGTCCACTAGTAACCAAATCAGGTTAATAGAACTACACGAAAAATACATTTCACATTAAAAGTTAATAAGGAAAATAAAAATAAATCATAAATCATAAATCACAATGAGTTCTTTTGTGCCTCTTAATTTTGTGAAATGTTGTAGTTGTAATTGCCTTGGTAGAAATGTATGCAAAATGTGGAACCATGGACAAGGCACATGAATTGTTTGATAGAATGCCTCAAAGAAATGTAGACTCATAGATTCCAATGATTGCAAGATACACATAAATTAGATTTTTTTGAAAAAGCTATAGAAACTTTCAAGAAAATGCAATTGGTAGGTGTAAAGCTAGACTGCACAACCTTTGCCAGCATCCTCCCTGCATGTTACAAAATGGAAGCTTTGGAATAGGGAATGGGCATCCATAAAAGCATAATGGACAGTGAATTTTTGTCAGATATTATAGTTGGATAGAATGCCTCAAAGAGATGTCATCTCTTGGAATGCAATTATTGTTGGAAAGGCTTTACAAACTTTCAAGAAAATGCAATTGGCAGGTGTAAAGCCAAATTCCACAACCTTTGCCAGCATCCTTCCTTCCTATGCCAAAATGGGAGCATTGGAACACAGTATGGACATCCATCAAAAATTAATGGATAGAAGAATTTTGTTAGATGTTGTAGTTCCAACTGCCCTAGTAGACATGTATGCAAAATGTGGAAGCATTGACAAGGCATTTGAACTATTTGGTAGAATGTCTCAAAGAGATGTCATCTCATGGAATGGAATGGTTGTAGGATATGTACAAAATGGATTTGTTGAAAAGGCTTTAGAAACTTTCATGCAAATGCAATTAGCAGGTGTAAAGCCAAATTTAACAACCTTATCCAGCATACTCCCTTCCTGTGCCAAAATGGGAGCTTTGGAATAGGGTATGGACATTCATCATAACATAATTGAAGTAGGATTTTTGTCAGATAGATATGTATGCAAAATGTGGAAGTATAGATAAGGCACATGAACTGTTTGATGGAATGGCTCAAAGAGATGTCATCTCTTGGAATGAAATGATTGTAGGATATGCACAAAATGGATTTTGCACGGATTATCTTTTTCAATTATTCTTTAAGTCCTTGAAAGTCTTCCCTAAGCATTTCATGTCATACCTATTTGAAAAGGTCGTGTATCCTTGTCTAATTTTATGTTTTTGTTCCTTATCATACTCCCGCAGTTAGCCCAAATCCTCTTGGTGGGTGTGCGAGAGCTAAAGGACTCTAAATTATGTTTATCACTTTCCCATAGCTCATAGAAATCTCACCAGTGGTATTGCGGTGTAAGTGTATATTGATTCAGGGTTTATCGCAAACCCATGGTTGTCTCAAAACAGGTTTGTGGCATTATGGTGTGGGGTAGTTCAAAGTAGCATTTTCTTGGTCTTTCAAACCCACAATGGCTTCTAACAAGTCTTGCAAGTTCACAGTGAGAGTTGCAAATAGCATTTGTTGTGGATCACAACCCCACGGTGGTCAATGTAATGGTTTGTGGTGCTGTGCTAAAGGACAAGTCAAGGGAAACAAACTTGCAGCCCCATGATGTCTAATTCCATGGCATGTGGTAATGTGGTGAAAGTTAAAGTAATGGTGGTTACCCCACCACGCCGCAACAGTGACCTCACTAGGTCTATGGGGTGATGGTAAATGGAAAGTAGTGGACAATGATTGTCAAAAGAGCTCCCATGATCTCATGATGGCTATCAACAAGGCATGCAGTGATGCAGTAAGGCATTCAATGCTAAAATAACTACCCCACCACCCCATGAATGTCATTAATAATAATGCATGTGGGATTGCAACTATGGAGGATCATTAATGCAATTCTTGCAGTAATCTCCCATCTGTTGGAATTATCTAAATTGATGATTCACATTTGAAACAATATGAATGATGAGATTTACCATTCTTTCAATATGAACCAGAGTAACGTCGAGGAGATTTGTGCCACAACTAAATAAAATTCATAATTTCTTCACATTTTCTCATTCAAGTGAATTCAATGGCAATTGGCAACTGCAAAATCAATCTTTGGAGCACTATGCAAACTTCATTCAATTGGGTAAGTGAAAATTCATCCACTTTTGCATCTAGTTAATTTATGCTTGCATTCTTCATTCAATTAAGTTTAATAGAGCAAGTAGTTGTCAAAACCCTAGTTTGTAGAGATAGTATACAATGGCACCTAATAAGGCAGAGTATGTAAGTAAGAAGGTTGAGTCCTTGTTAGATATTTTGCCAAACTCAGTTGATAAATGGTTCAAAGGGGTTTTCAAAGATGAATTTCAAGGATGTAGAGATGCTATAGTTCCTATTTCCAGTTGGAATTTATTCTAGTACTTCTATGACAAAAAAGATCAACAAGCTCCTGCATGGAACTTGTGGATTCTAGACATGGAAAAGTTGACATTGCCCAACATCTTTGTAGAGATTAAACTTATCATAGTCATGGCACACTATTATCACCCAGCTACTAAGATAGTAGGGTTACCTAATGGCTCACCACTGGTAACAATATCAAGGAACATAATAATAGAGTATTTCATGCTTAACAAGAAGGCTCTGGAAGTTGTAGATACTCAAAAGAGTGGAGAAGACTACAAGAGGTTGAGGAAAACCTATAGGACTGATGAACTACCCATGTACATGAGAAAAGGTGCCAATAATATAAGAATGCCTATTCCTACTACCTTTATGTAGCCCTTTCTTGTTGATGATTTCAGAGTTTATTTCAAGAAGACCTATTTTGCATTGTGTCAAATTTTGGGGGTAGATGCACAAGATAAGCTGCCAATGGGAATAATGATGATGGCAATGAGGATTCATATTTTCATAATATTGAATTGAACATTCAACATGATTTTGCCTCATATGTGGAAAAACAATTGCATGAGGGATTTCTTCACATATTAGAGAATAGGGGACAACTGACATTCAAACATTATTCTCTTTTGTGCCATTTGATTCTGTTTTAAAATAGAATATGCTGGGGTTCAAAAATGACATTGACTATGGTTGATGATAAGGGTATAGATTCCCTGTATAAAGTTGGTGTTACCTTTGGGATAGGAATTGTAAGAAAGGTGACTATGTTTCCTTTCATGATGATTTCTTTGTCAAGATTATGGATTCTTTAGGGCACCCCACACCAAGATTAAGGAAATACATAAGGAAAATATTGAGACTTCATGAAATGATGCCGGAGGAAGGGCATACACACAATTTTGGTGACTTTTTCTTTTTGCCAAAATGCACACTGATAAGGGCATATGGATGCACTCAAGCTCCACATATTTTGCCTAAGCTCTATCCTTAGAGGTTCACATTTCTTCAATTTATGTGGAAAATGTTGTGGATGGAGAGGGATTTGACGAAAAAATAGAAAAAGGGGACCATTTTGCCAGATTTGACTGTGTTTCAAGGATTTTCTATTAGTACTGACACCCTTGAGGAGTAGCAAGAGTACCTAAAAATTAGATATTCTTTGGAATGTGCTAGAGAAAGGGTTTTTGATTCAGAAGGTCACATTAATTTTGTGAGACAAACAATTCTTACAAAGTCTGGGGTTACCCATCATGTTGATTATGAGGAAGATATCATGAAAAATTGCCTCACCCCAGATGAGGTATATAGCAAGAAAAAAATGGGACATATTGATGGACATTAAATATGAGAGGAGAAAACAAAACCCTAAATTTTTAGGATTCTTTGTTGAAGAGAATGACTGAATAAGAAGAATCAATTTGACTCTTGACAATTTTGAAAGGATATATGGAAAACCAAAAAAGAGTCGGCCTACAAAGGTTGTTTAGCTCCCTGTAAAGAGGTAAACTAGAGTTCATATTTGAAAACTTGATCCTGATAGAATGACAATGTAAGATACCTCACTCCCTAATCAACCACCTCCAAAAAGGCAAAGGACTAATGATGTAGTTCCATTAGTGCCCTATGAGATGAGTGAATGGATGGGAGACATAGAGGAGGTTGCTGACATATTGCAACAAATGAATGAATATGGAGAGGTTGATCAGCCTCCTGCATAGGAAGCAGAGGCTCACATGCTTGAGGTTAGAAAACAAGGTCAAGAGCAGGGAGAAAAGGAAATACATGATGATGAAAGAATCATTGAAGATGATCAATTCATCAACACTCTTGAATTCAAGGACTTTTGGATGAAGTTGAAGATGAGGAAATTTGATGAAAAGGTGGAAATAAATAAAATGGGAAGTGATGAATCTCAGCATGAGAAAATTGTTGCTCAAACTTTCAAACATACAAAAATAGATGAAATAAGTATCAGTCTTGAGGAGGCCAGACAACTTCTCTTAAAGAGCAATATGATGATCATTCCTGGGATCGACTTGAAGACAATGTTCCTTCTTCACCAAATCAAAAATTAAGATGATCCAATGTTGGTATTTGAATTTGACTATGAGAATGGTATAGGTGGTGTGGGATATAATCCCAAAATTTAAACATTGGCCATATGGAGCATGCAAAGAGCACTCAGAAACCAAGGTTGCTAGATGTTGTGAAAGAAATGAGGGGTTCAACAATGGTTAAAACATTGAAAGATACCTCAACATTGGAAGCAGCCAATATCACTATGCATTCAGCCATGTTCATTAGAGCTGTAGTTAAAAACATGGAACAAAAGTTTCTTGAGTATGAAAAGAGTCAAAAGGAAATTAATGAAGAGGTAAATAGATTATTCATGGAAAAATTTAGATTGAAGCAACAAATGAAAGGTGTTGGTTCATCTCAGAGCCTAGCAATTGTGCCTTATAAAGTTCATGTGCCACCTGAATTTGATGACAAAACTATTCCTAATGAGCATTTGAATGCTCTTAAACAAAGTTTTGAAAATGAAATTGAGAAATTAAAATAGGCCAATGAGAACATTTAAAAGGAGAACAAAGCAAAGATTTTCAGCATCATTGAAAAGATTTTGGAGTACAGGATTAAGATGGTGTTGGATAAGATTGAGGAAGTACATAAGTGCTACACTTCTTTGTCCTAGGTAATTGAACAATTGAAGATCAATCTTTATATTTTGGATCTTGTGTATACAAGATGGCAACCTGCACATCATAGTTTGATGACTTTATGTGAAGTTTTGTAATGAAACCTAGATACTCCTGCTACTCTCAAGCCAACTGAGAAGATGGTAAAAATGATCTTGGATGGGTATCAGTATATAAATGGAGAAAGTCATAAAATGTCAGCAAAGATTGATTCTTTTGCCTCTTTCAAACTTCAATTCATCCCATTGATTTTGGCAGAGGACAAATAAATCAAGGGTTTTGATGAATGGAAAGATGAGTTTGACCAAATTGTTTCTCTTATAATTGATCATTTGAAGAAGGATGAGGACATCAATGTTCTCAATTTCAATGTGATTCTGGATAGAGTAATTTCTTTGGATGAGCTGGATATGCCAAGTTCATCATTGATGTCAGAGTGTTGTTGGATAAGAGATGGCCTCATGACTACACAATAGACCAATCAGAGAAAAATTATTTGGCTCCTGCAAAAGAATAGGGCCTTGAAGATGTTGTAGTTGAAGAACCGAACCTTCAAACACTCTATCATGGAGAAGGGGACTTTGCTAGATTAGGATGATCATAGGTCTCCTATGTTGATTAACGGACTACAAGTGTATTGCAAGTGCTGTGAGCTTCCAATCAATATTGTCTACTCTCTCTATTTTCTCTTACTTATGTTTTAAGCAAAACTAATGTTTAGTTTATACAAAGAGGCATGGATTTTGAAAAGATGCCATATTTTGTAATAGTATGAAGCTTGTTTCTTCTCTTATAAAAGAGAAACCAAGACCTAATTTTGATATCATCATCATAGGCATTTATAGAAACATATATGAGGAGACTTTTGTTATATTGTAATAGCTATTTGAGGTAATCAACGGAGAAGAAGATTTAATCTGATGCTTGAATTCTGGTTAAGATATCTAAGAGATCATTTCTTTGTTTGTAATGAGGAGGCTTAGTTCACCTAATGTTAAGATATCTGTGTATTATCAAATCACAGATGTTCATTATTGTTTCCTTCACACAAGCATATTCAATGCATGTGGAGGCTAGAAGTTGTATTACAAACTAAAGCTATCATCTAGGACATACAAGAAACTCTAGCATCTAGAAAACATATAGAACATACAAGAAATTATATTGTAACTAAACAAAATTAATTTCAACCAAAGTAAGAAAACTAAGAAGAATGATTAAACCTAACTTTAAATGCACTTCAAATCAATAGTGAACATCTCAGGTTTTGTATACAATGTACCAGAAGAATAATGATGATTACATTCAAAAATGTATTAGTAAAACAATAGTGAATAAGCATACCTATACTTAGATCTTTATTACATTCAATAATAAATTACACCATACATATAACCAAAGTTTAGGTGAGAAGCTAACCTCTTAATGTGATAGGCTAGTTAAGGTGACAAAACATCATCATAATCATCTGCATTACCAAGAAGATCAAAATCTTGATCACTTGTGTCTGCAACCACTTGATTTTTTTGTCATCCTCATATATGGTATGATTCTCATTCTCTCTTCCAATCTTATCATTGGTAATAGAAATCTCTTCTTCAAACAATCCATCGTCTTCATCCACTTCTTCAAATATTTCTTGTAAATTAACATATTGCCCATCAGGTATTATATTGACAACTTCCATGAATTTTTGTTTGGGATGACTCTGTTTGAATGACACATGACCATCCTAGGCTTCTTACATCATCAATTAGAAATGATTGGTTAATTTGAAGATGGGAAACATATGGCTCATCCATCTTTGATAACAAATGCCCTTTATTTGTGCATACAAATCCATACTCATCAAATTATACTGCAGATGGTCGGATCCACTTACATTTTAATAATATAGGACTATTTTTACCAAAATACACTTGAATAATTTTTTGGACGAATCTAACATAAATTTTCTTCTCAGTTTCGTGAAGAAATTCAGCACTAACAACACAATCACAATTTGTCTTTCCTTTGTCTTTTTCTTCCACTCTTAAATGACTCCCATAGGCCCACATTCCACTAAAAGGCATAGCCCATAAATGTGAAGATTGTGAAAGCTCACTTTCCTCCATTGTTATATCTTGAACTTCTTCTTTTGCATCACTGACTGCATTAGCAATCCATTCTTCAAATTCTACCAGAGCATAATAGTAAGCAATAGCATAGACAAGGCAGTGAACTGGTTTAAAAAATGCCTCAAAGAAATGTGGTCTCATTGTGATGGGATGCCATGACAATCCATAACAATTCATTTGTCATGGCATTCATCATGGAATTCTATCACCATGTGACCACATTTCTTTGAGGCATTTTTTCCAAAGATCATTGCCATGTCTATGCTACCACATTTTTCATACATATCTACCAAAGCATTTTATCAAATAGTTCACTGCCTTGCTGCTATAGCTAAAAGCCTAAAATAGGTGATTTTAAACAGTCTATGGATTCTTTGAAAAAATCTATCAAAGCATAATAATAAGCAACAATCTATGGTCTCATGGTTTTTTTTTTGGTGCAAAAATTAGTGTAATTTTATATGCATTTTTTTGCAAGTTTTAAACACATTTTTTTGGCAATTTTGTTGTTTGAAATGGGGAAAAATCTCTGTGGTTAGTTTTGTGCATTTTTTAATTGTAGGATTCTCATAGTTAGTGAAAAAGGTAGTGTTCATGAAGGAATGGAAAAGATGAGTAGATCTTTTGAATTATACCCATACTATGCAATGGCATTGAATCATTTAGCAAACCTTTTTTACTTCATAGAGAAACATTTTCTTGTGGAATAGTTGACTAAGACAGCTCTTGTTTCAACTGACCACCCTCTCATAAAATCTCATTCATATTATAATATTGCATGATCTTATCATAGTAAAAGTGATTATGACACCGTTGGACACTACTACATGGTATCAGTCAAGGAAATCCAGAGGCCATAGGATTTTGTGGATAGATTCAATTGAAGCTGGGAGATCTTAAGAGTTCTTTCTCAAATTTTGAAAAGGTTCTAGAGGTCCACATTGAGAACTGTGAGAGCTTAAAATTTGTAGGCCACATATATGCTCAGCAAGACCAGGCAGAGAATGATTTGTAAATTTTAAGAAAGACAACTTGCATAGATCCATGTGATGCCCATGCATTTATTAAGATGGGTGAGTTATTAATATCAGATCAGACCCTAGTGTAGCCTTAGATTCTCTTGAGACAACACAGTCTCTTTTGAAGAAGAGTAGAGAAGAAGTACCCATTCAATTGTTAAACAACATTGGGGTTCTTCATTTTGACCGTGATGAACTAAATTTGGCTCAACAAACTTTTATAAAGGGATTAGGAAATGACATTTGGGTTGAATTCATAAATAAAAGCCCCAGTACCAATTTTGTAGTTTTTCTTGTGCTTGTTAAGGATATGGAATTCTTCCATCGACTAGAAGAAGGTGGTGTTTCACGTGATCTACCATAGGATAAAGTCACAACACTATTTAATTTTGCTAGGTTGTTTGAACAACTACATGATAGTTAAAAAGAAAATCTTTTATATAGGCTAATATTGTTCAAGTTTCTTGATTATGTGGATGCATATCTATGTCTTGCAGCCATGGCTTAGGCTCAGAATGAGATCCAACTAAGCCTAGAATTGATTGGGGATGCACTTAAGGTGGATAAAAACTCACCAAATGCTTTATCTATGCTTGGAAAAAATAGAACTGAAAATAGATGACTGGCTTAAAGAAAAAGAAACAATTAAAGTTGCACAAAGTAAATCAGATGCAAAGAATTCTTATGTTGACATTTCATTTGGAAATTGGAATTATTTTGCAGCTTTTCACAATGAGAGGAGGAATCCAAAGGTGGAAGCACATCTTGAGAAGGCTAGAGAATTGTATTGTAAAGTGTTGGCACAAAGACCAGGAAATGTTTATGCTACAAATGGGGCAGCCATTATGCTAATTGAAAGGGGTCAATTTGATATTGCAAAGGAAATTTTTACACAGGTACAAGAAGCTATAGAAGGAAACATCTTTGCTCAGATGCCTGATGTGTGGGTAAATCTAGCACATGTTTACTTTGCACAAGGATAGTTTGTGCGTGCAATGAAAAAGTATTAAAATTGTTTGAGAAAATTCTATTTTGGTACTGACACCCAAATTTTATTATATTTAGCTCAAACACATTATGAAGCAGAACAGTGGAAAGATTGTAAAAGAAAAATATTAATAGTAGATTGTAACTTCTATAAGTTACCAATTGCAAAGCTATAGATTTTGTGTTTATAAATGTAATGAGGGTTTTAAATTACGTCTAAATTCACTGTAGAGAGTGTTCCCAAATCTGACTTCAAATTCATTGTAGCAAACTCTAAATTCCTTGCCTGCCTTTTTAGAAGTCTCTAGGTCCTCTCCTCTTTATCGCCAAAGCAAGTAGTTTCTATAACTCAAAATGCCTCAGTGCGAAGTAGCTCTAGGAAAGTACTTTGATCTCTACATTCTTGACCTTTTGTTTTTCGGTGAGTCCACCACAAGCAACTCTGAACGGTTGGAGATATTCCAAGTTGAGTTCATGAGGAGCATGTTAGAGTGCCTGCAAGTGAAGAGTGTGATGGTGATGGGCCATATCTATGGTGGATTTGTGGGCTTATGGATGGCGTACATCTATTGCCTCATAATTATGAGCTCCAGTGCCCTCAAGCAATGATGATCTATTCAATGAGTTTGACACCATTGATATCAAGGATGTTCATCTTCCCAATTAATGAAGGAGGAATTTTGTAATGAATGTGAATAATGAATCATGCCAATACGTCCCACCAAAAATTTCTTGAAATGTTTTTTTCAATTTTGTCTAATCTGTATTTGCATGACTAACTATTTAGTTATTTTTATTTTTGTGACTAAATAATTTTTTAGTCAATAAACAAATTAGTCATTTATTTATTCATTTATAGTTGAGTTGCAAAAAATTAGTAGAATTTAGTCATTTTTAGTTGTTGTGACTAAAATTTTTAGTCACTTAGTCATTTATTTGCCAAATTCTACTAGTGTCTAAATCAAGAAATGGGTTTCCATTTACAAGTCCATTGTTCTTCTACATTCGACAAAATCATTAACAATGGAAGTATCAATTAAAAAGGCCCTTATTTCCAAAGGTTTGGTCAACATTTATAAAAAAGGACCATGATAAAACTTCTCATGACAAGCCTAAGTTTTGGGCCAAAAACAAAAACACCATAGGCCATGGTGTTATCGACACCAAACACACAATTTGCAGCATGTAAACCAAAGGACATCCCCATGGTACAAATTTTTTTGTAGCTAAATAATGTCTCTGTACCACTTGGACAACCCAAATGCAAGTACACTTCACTAGGGGAACTTATTGAAGTTGTTTTTCAAAAATTGGTCCAAGCCAACATGGTTGTGTTCCCTACAACCAAACCATTCAATGAAAACTAACCCAGGCCTACTTGGTACAAAGAAAATGAATATTGTGAATATCATCACATCAAAGGACATTCCATGGCCAAATGACAAAACTTAAGAACTACATCCAAAATCTTGTTGACCATGGGGAAATCCAAGTAGAAGGAAGTACCAATACATCACCTAATGATGTCTTGGGAGTGTCCTAGGATCCCCTTCCCAATCATAACCAATCATCATCTTTCACTACCAACCAAAATAATCATACCAATCATATCTAGTATACCAGTCTCCCTTATAAATATGACAATGTTGTGGGTAGAATTGATTTTGATTCCACAAGTGTCTCCACCATTAAGCTCAAAAACAAAGCCCCTGAATGTGTTTTCACCATATGATGTGGATGGGTAACCATTAAAGAAGGTTTTCTACCATCCATTGCCCTAGCATCTAAGTATAACCTCCTAGATCACCTAGGAAAAACACCAGCACAAATCTCCATCCTAGAACTTCTGAAGACATCTTTCATCCACCACAATATACTTGATAAAGCCCTCAAAGAATCTTGTGTCCCCACCAACGTTCAACTTGAGAAATTCCAAAATCTTGTCACCTAGCTATCATCCTCATATCACCTAACCTTTAGCCAATTTGACATGCCACTCATCGAACCCTCATGTAATAAAGCTTTGTACATTGAAGTTTAAATTGTGAAACATTAAGTCAAACATGTTGTTTTGGATAATTGATCTAGTTTGAAATTGTGTACATTAAAATTCCTAAAACTATTGGGGTATTTAGCTGATAACCTAGAACCCTTGGTGATTTCCATCAAGGCATATGACAATATAGAAAGAGAATATGAAGGTACCATTTTCCTTCCCATCAAGGTGATTCTTATCATACAACCTACCCTATGTCATGTTATTGATCTTGATCCCCTTATAATATCCTCCTCGGTCAACCATGGCTTCATGCCATGCAGGCCATTCCCTCCACCTACATTAATGCCTTAAATTTCCACATAATGGTGTCGAAGTCACTATCCATGCCTATCAACACCACTTTGAATTTTTCAAATCTTTGGAAGTTGTATATGATAGGTAGTTCCATTGCCCTAGCACTTATGGGGTCCATATCAAAGACACTACATCTTGTCCATCTACTTCTTCTAAAACATCCACTTCATCTCAACCATCCACCTGCAACTCTACCCCAATCTGTCAAGTGTCCACGGTCAAGATCATTAACAAAGGTTGTGTGGAGTATGAACTTCATAATACTTTCCATGTGGGGAAACTCCATTTGTCCCCTCAGTCTCATGGGTGCCTATTGTAAGAAAAAGATCTTGAATAGGTTCACAGAGAAAATGATAAAATTCCCTTCACTCCAATAGAGATATCTCAAGAAGAAGAAGGAATCACATACCTCCCAGATAATTGGTTATATCATGATGAGCTTGATAAAGAAGAGGTTGACCTCACTTACTTGAAGAAGAGATATCCTATGCCATATCAAATATGTGAAAAAAATCCTTATCAGGGAAAAAGACTTGGAATTAATGAGCAAGGACCTACTAAGCCTATTCTAGTAGAACCATATTCACCAAAGTAATATACCAAATACTTTAGCTTAGGATATGCATTGCCTACTATGAAAATCAAGGGTCCTCATGAACATTCGAAAGTAGCAACTAATCCTCTTATTGATATTGACAACATCACACTGGATGTCATGATAGCTTCATGCAAAGATCTTGAGCTATCATGTTTCTTCCATGACAATACCATTTGCCTCATCAATCTCCCTCTTGTCCATCCCATCCTCATCACCTATGACCAACAAGGACCACTGTCTATCGATGTATTCCAAAATGATGAGGCTCTCAATGCATTTCTTTAACTCTATAACACATTAAAGTATGAAGTCTGTCTGAATGTTAACACCTATTTTGAGGAGCAGGGGGAGTTCATTAGTCAAAATAAAAAATCCAAAAATAGAAAAATGTCCCTTAGTGAAAACCTCTTTGAGGAGCTATCAGGCACAAAAGAGAAAAATAAAGACGTATATCCTAGTGAAAACCTCTCTAAAGCACTAGGAGATGAGGAACTCCACCTTCCTCCCACACCTCCACATTAGAAGGAACATTCAACTATCTTGATTAAAGGTACATAAGAGATCAACCTTGGCACCAAGGAACAACCCAAAATTACCCATCTTACAAAGGGCCTCATCACTGAAAAAACCTAGTATATCAACTATACTCTAGAAAGCACCAAATACCTTCACTTGGTCCTATGTGGATATGACAGGCTTAGATCCTTCATTGGAAGTTCATCATCTTGTGGTAGATCTAGATACAAATCCCATCAAATAGAAGCTCTGTCAAATGCATCCTCAAGTTGATTTGCTAGTCAAGGAAGAACTACAAAAACTGTTGGAGGTAGGCTTCATTCGCCCTATTGATTACCTCAAATGGGTCTCAAACATAGTTCTTGTTGCTAAGAAACCTAGGGGCATTAGATTCTATACATATTTTTGAGATTTAAACAAAGCATATCCAAAATATGATTTCTCGCTCCCAAACATTGACATCATTACTGAATTGACAGCTGGTCATAGAATGATCTCCCTAATGGATGGCTTTTCTAGGTATAATCAAATCAGAATCACTCCCAAAGATCAACATAAAATATCTTTTACATGTCCTTAAGCCACCTATTGTTGGCAAGTAATGCCCTTTGGACTCAAAATTGTAGGATACCAATGATCCATGACCACTATTTTCCATGACATGCTACACAAAATCATGGAGGACTATGTGGATGGCCTCCTCATGAAATATAGAACAAGGGATGAACACCCTTAACTGCTATAATGTATATTTGAGCATCTAAGGGAATACAAGCAATGTGATATGTCTCAATCCTAAGAAGTGTGTCTTTGGGGTAACATCGAGAAAACTTTTAGGCTTCATTGTTTTTCATAGAGGAATTAAAGTTGATCTAGCTAAAGTCACCATCATCACAAAAATGCCAGCAATAGTGACTTTGAAGCAACTCCACAGACTTTAAGGCAAATTCTAGGCCATCTTCAAATTCATTACCCAACTCACTGATAAGTGACAACCGTTCTCTCACCTGCTTCGAAAAGATGTGCAATTCAAGTGGGACCAAAATTGTTAGTAGGCATTTGATCAAATGAAATAATATTTGACATCACCTCCAGTCCTCATGGCACCCATTCCTAGAAAACTCCTATTATTGTACATATTAGCAACTTTAGTCGCATTGGGGGAAATTTTAGCACAATATGATGAAACTGGCCATGAAAACACTATCTATTACCTCATCAGGACCCTTTCCAACTATGAGTTTAATTATACACCTATGGAATGAGCATGTCTAGATATCATTTTTAGCTCCCAAAAGCTATGAAACTACATATTACATCACTCAATTAATCTCATCTGAAAAGTTGACCCTCTCAAATACCTTCTTTCTAGGACTTCCCTCATAGGATGATTGGCTAAATGGGTTATGTTACTTTGTGAGTTTGATATTGAATTTGTGGAATGCAAAGCTATTAAGGTCAAGTTATGGCAGATCAATTAGCAGAGGCTCCTATCATTGACCGTCAACCTCTCACTATTGATTTTCCAGATGAGTCCATCCTTACAACTACAAAATTAGTTATCTAGAAATTATATTTCGATGGTTCATTTACATGTCATGGCTTAGGAGATGGATTACTTTAGGTCACTTCCTAAGGAGACTATATTGCCAAGGCATATAGGCTTTCCTTTCCATGCACAAATAATGTGGTTGAATATGAAGTCTTGATTATTAGCCTCAAAACAATAACTTAGTGGAACATCCAATAGTTACAAGTTTATGGTGATTCCCAATTGGTCATTAAGTAGGTCAATGATGAATACCATACTAAAGATGACAAAATGGTTCCCTATAAACAAATGGTTGATCGCTACCAACTCCACTTCATCTACATCTAGTTTGAACAAGTGCCTAGACTTTACAACAAAGTAGCTAATGCAATGGCTACTATTAAGTCCCTCTTAGATGTGCCACATGATAGTCATCAATGTGAATTCATTATGGAACAATTCCTCATGCTAACAAACAAAGTTGCAAACTCCAAATTTATAGGTCAAATAGTTAGTCCTGAGTCCCCTTGGTATCATCACATTTACACTTATCTCCAAAATCACACCATTCCACCTAACTTCTCTCACAAACAACAAAGATCCCTTGTTTGCCAAGCCTCACATTATACTATCCTCAATGATACCCTTTATCATCGAAGCTATTACGGAACTCTATTATGATGTCTAAATATAGAAAAGGCTTACATCACACTACAAGAATTTCACACTGGTATCTATGGTGCTCATACAAGCGCTATTGTCCTTGCCAAAATACTCTTACGTACAAGATATTATTGGCCAACTATGGAGGATGACACCTATGAATATGTTAAGAAGTGTAAACCTTATCAACAACATGTAGATCTTATTCATTCTCCTTCCTAGGCTTTACAATTGATAATAACACCATGGTCCTTCTCTCAATGAGGCCTAGATTTCGTTGGCAAGATTCATCCCCCTCATTCGATGGGCATAAATTCATCATCACTACCACTGAATACTTTATGAAGTGGGTTGAAGCCGTTCCTCTCACCTTTACCACTGGCTCTCAAATCACTAAAATCATCCTATATCATCTCATTTACCATTTTGGTATCCCATCCACTATCATCATAGATAATGGAAAACCCTTCAAAACTAATAATGTTCACACTCATTGTGAATAACTTTACATTCAACATCATTGGTTCACTCCATACTATCCCCAAGGAAATGACCAAGCTGAGGAAACTAATAAAACCTTGCTAAAAATTCTCAAGAAGGTTATCAATGAAACTGGTAATGACTGGCACCTCCATATTCATCCATCCCTTTGGGCATATCACACAAGCATTCAAACAACTACAGGAGCCACTCCATATTCACTCGTATTTAGTTCTAAAGCAATCTTGCCAATTGAGATCAAACTCCCCTCCTTGCACATTTCTTTGCATAATCTTATCACTAAGGAGGAATATCACATTGCACACCTGTAAGAGTTAGAGTTATTAGATGAAGGACACCTTAATGCGTTGAATCATCTTGAGGCATATCAAAATTAGCTCTATAGAACCTACAATAAGAAGATCCATACCAGAGAATTTTTTGTAGGTGACTTAGTCGTAAAAGAAAATTTGAAAAATCTTTAGGAACAACACAAGAAAGGCAAGTTTGAACCTAATTGGTTGGGCCCCTATACGATTGTCTCTAAGTATCATTCTAGAGAATACCATCTAGCCACTCCTAAAGGTGAAGAACTTGAAGAACCCATGAACATCATAAATCTCAAGAGGTTTTATACCTAAGCCACTAAATACCCCATTAAAAATGCAAGAAAATTTAAAAAAAAAACAAAAAAAATATAATATCAAAAAATTAGAAAAGCTAGAAAAAGTACAAAAAAGTAAAGAGAAATAATTCTTCCTATGGTGAAAACTACATCTCGTGGGATCTAGGATAAGTACCATAATGAAAAATTGTTTGTAGGCATCATGTGTAGAAACCAGATCCATTATCCTCTAGATTGTCTTCCATAACACCAACCATCCTCCCTCATCTTTTTTACTACCACATAAGCACAAGTAAATTGTCCCTCATCTCCCCACATCCCCCCATGGCATGAACCCATACATTCTTTTAACCTTATTAATTATCCACAACTTTGCCTTTGTTGGGTACAACTTGGGAATTTGAGGTTTGTGTTGAATTGGTGTTTGCAACTCTAATTAAATCCCACTACCCACCTCCATGGAACCCATCCTCATTCATCCTCCTTTGTCCCCCTAGATCCTAGTACTACCCACCTTCTTGGTCCCAAAAATGGCTAAGCCTAATCACTTAGCACTGTTATATATTGTTTGTTCTATAGCTGAATCAAGATACTCGTCAACTGTTGAAAAGTGCACTACAACTGAGAGGGGAAGGGTGAATTAGTTGTAAGCAATATTTCAAAACCATTAACACATCAACCAATCAACACAGTGTTTGTATTTTAACCATGAAAGCATGAAACAAAAACCTAATCACATTAACACATTCAACATAGGAGACACCAAATTTTTACATGGAAAACCCCGTAGGGGAAAAACCACGGTGAGTGTTAGCTAACAATATAATATGTTATAACAATACTAAAAATTAGAGGCTCAGCACCAAAAATGCTCACTACAAGAAGAGGGTCATTGCCAATGGGGTGGCTCACAACCAGTGGGTGGCTCACTACCAAAATTGGTGAACTGAGATAATCACATCTACACCATGCTAGAGTTCAGTTCCATTGAAGCACAATTAATTTCCTTTGATCTACTCTACTCTTTCACTTTAGACTTATCTACTCATCCTCGCACTTGTTTCTCTTTTTCACAACTTTGTTACATACATTTATACAATTCATCAACCTTTGAATTTACATCAAGGTCATCATTACAATCAACCATTGGAACAATATCCAAGGTTGGCAAAAATACATACATCAAGATAAGTCTGGACCTAAATAGATTTGTGGATGAAAAGAATGAATGCAGATCACATAACTCCTTAGTTGGGACTCAAATGTAATCTTTTACGCCACAACACGCTTCCACAGTCTCCAAAGCATAACTACAAGTAGTGAGAGCAACCAAGTCAGCTAAAACTAGTATTAGCACTAAGACATTTAGGAGCACGCTTCATGCACAATCTAGATTATACTTTGCAGACTAATCAAAAGGTAGGAAAACAATCTAGAGATTCCCACATGCACGTTACAATCACCAATAACTTTCACCTAACCCTCAAATAGTTTATCTAGAAGATTCTTCAAACTGGAGCACTTGAACATTACTGTCGACCACTGTCATAAATGAAAGATTGCTTGCAGAGTACCAAATCATGAACCATTTGAACTGAAGCCACATAACATCATCACAAACTTGATTCTAGAACTATAGACTATAAAACTTAAATGTGAAAAAATGCAGAGCATAATACATTCTCCATGTTATCATTAAATACATAGAAAAATAGCGTTTACTCTGGTGAACACAACTCGCTCATATCTTCATACTAGAGGCTCAAACTTGAAACATAGCATCTATAGACATCTCTTAACATTACTTCCCATCTCCAGATAAAGATATTCAACCTACATGATATGTGGAGAAAAACATTACAATGTTCTGGCAGATAGAACAGTTTTGCACTTACCTATACTTGTTGAATTAATTTCCTTAGATGTTGACTTCAGGTGTTGACATCAATGACAACACTCACTGCTCATACTTGCAACAATCTCCCCCTTTGTCATTGATGCAAACACATGATATGGAAACCATCAAGACAATCAAACTTGCTTTGCTTCTTTGGTCCCCCTTACTTTATGCTTTCTCAGAGTTTTTCAAATGCAGTTCTCTTCCCCTTTGACATCAATGGAAAAGGGTGCCAAACCTTATTTTCTTCTTTAGTTATCATATCTCAATTCAGATCTTAGTGTACTCCTCCCCTAGTTATCAGCATTGCAACACTTACTGCACTTTATCAGAAACTTATATCAACAACTCTACCTCCTCCCCTGAGGGGTATTCTTCAAAACATGAATCCAGATTGAAGAATGAGACTTTGGGCACCACTTGACTGATGCACTTCCCATGCATCTTAGTTTAGGGAAGGAGGGGTAATAACTCCTAACCTTTTCCTGAGATACTCAATGGTATCCTTAGGCAGAGGCTTGATGAAAATATCTGCAATATGATCCTTTATACACACATATTCCATCTTTACTTCATTCTCTCTTACCTTTTCTCAAAAGAAGTGATACATTATTGATATGTGCTTTTCCCTTGTGTGCATCACTTGATTCTTTGAAATAATTATAGCTCTTGTATTGTCACAAAAGATTGAAATTGGTTTTTCATACACAACTCTTATACCATTCAATATTTTCTTCATCCAAAGCACTTAAGTGCAACAACATGCTGCAGCAATATATTTTGCTTTTGTAGTAGATAAATAAATTGATTCTTTCTTCTTGCTCAGCCATGAAATCAATCTGTTACCCAAGAGGAAAGCACCTCCATTTGTACTTTTTCTATTATCAACATCTCCAACCCAATCTACACATGTATAAGCACTAAGAGTGAAATTACTATCTTTTGGATACCACAATCCATAGTCTAAAGTGACTTTTAAATACCTCATGAGCCTCTTGACTACCATCACATGTGACTCTTTGGGATCTTCTTGAAATATTTCAACAAGACATACTACATGCATTATGTCTGGTCTAGTATGGGTTACATAAAGTAGTCCTCCAATCATAGACCTATACTTCTTTTGATCAGTCTTACATGATTTATCATTTTTTCTTAGCTTGCAGCCAGTTACCATAGGAGTACATACTATCTTAGAATCCTCCATTCCAAACTTCTTCAACAATTCTTTCACATACTTGGACTGAGAAATGAAAATTCCTTTTTCTGATTGAGTAATCTGCAATCCTAGAAAGAAATTTATTTCACCAAACATAGACATCTCAAACTCCTTTTACATTTCCTCTGCATATTTCTTACACAGGTCTTCATTTCCTTCAAATATAATATCATCAACAAAGACTTCAATAATCAGAATTTGATCATTATTGATTTTGAAATAAAGATTACTATTTGGAGTATCTTTGTTGAACCCTAATTGCAAAAAATACTTGTCCATCCCTGCATACTAGGCTCTAGGATCTTGCTTAAGTCCATACAATGCTTTCTTCAATATGCACACCATGTCACCTTGATTTGACAACTAAAATCCTTCTGTTTGTTCAATGTTGACTTCTTCTAGTTCTCCATTTAAGAAAGTAGACTTCACATCCATCTAGTACACCTTGAAATCTTTGTGTGCAGCAAATGCTAAAAACATTTTGATTTCTTTAATCTTTTCCACTAGAACAAAAGTTTATTTAAAATCTATACCTTCAACTTGAGCATATCCTTTACAAATGAGTCTTGCTTTGTTTCTGACCACTTCACCACTTTCATTCATCTTGTTTCTAAAGACCCATTTAGTTCCAATCACATTCTTATCAATAGATCTAGAAACCAATTCCCAAGTTTTGTTCTTTTTTGTCTGCATTAGCTGTTCTTTCATAGCTTTTACCCAACTTTCATCATTACAGGCTTCACTAACATTTTTAGGTTTAATTTGTGATAGTAGACAATAGTTCACTTATTCTTCTACAAGTCTTTTCCTTGTCAATACCCCTTTGATTTTGTCACCAATAATCTGATCTTCAGAATGATTAATCCTCACATATCCGGGAGTGTTAGCAGCACTTTCTAGAACTTTTTCTTTTTCTTCTTCGCTGTCTTGTTGATTAACTTTTTCTATAGTAATAGGTTCATCAGATTCATAGCCACTTAGATCAGATATTCTTTCCCTATTTTCATCAACTTTTACATTTGCACTCTCAATGATCTTTTTCAATATCTTATTATAGCATCGGTAGGCCATACTCTTAGTAGAATATCCAAGGAAAATTCCTTCATCACAGCTTGCATCAAAATTGTCTAACTCTTCATCTCTTCTAATATAATATTTTCTTCCAAAAACTTTGAAATATTTCACTATAGGAACTCTTCCATACCATAATTCATAAGGAGTTTTAGTGTCATTACCTTTGGCATGAATTTTGTTCTGAATATAGATAGTAGTGTGTACAGCTTCTCTCCAATATAATTCTAGTAGGTTAGCCTCCATCATCATTGACCTAGCAGCCTCGTGAACTATCATTTTTTTTTCTTTCAACAACTCCATTCTTCTCAAGAGTTCTAGGAACATACAATTGTCTCTTTATCCCATGTTCTTCATAGAATATATTGAATTCATTTGATGTGAACTCACCTCCTCTATCAAACCTTAGGCATTTGATCCTTAATTCTAACTCATTCTCAACCATTTCCTTGAAAATTTTGAACTTATCTAGGGCTTCTTATTTGTCTTTTAGAAAAGTGACCCAAGTCATTCTAGAATAATCATCAATAAGCAACATAAAGTATATGTCTCCTTGCAGAATTCATATTTTTGTAGGACCACACAAGTCTATATGGACCAGCTCAAGCAATCCAACAAAAATTTGTTTTTTTCTCTTGAAACTTGTCCTTATTTTTTTTTCCCATTTGGCATTCCTTGCACATAGTATTAGTAGGCTTCATAATCCTAGATAGATCTCTCAAAACTTGTACTGAGCTTATCTTCACCAAGTTGTCAAAATTGATATGACACATATTTCTATGCCACAACCAACTCTCATCTGTATGAGCCAACAAAAAACAATTATTAGTTCCTCTCAAATGATAAACATTACCTCTAGTCTTTTTCCTAGTAGCAATCACTGCTCTAGAGCTCTCCATGATCTTGCATGCATTATCTTTGAATCTCATATCACGCCCTTTATCACACATCTGACCAACACTTAAAAGATTATGCTTTAGACCTTTCACATATAGAACATCATCTATATTATGCTTACCATAA
The DNA here is from genome assembly GCA_027924645.1 of Cunninghamia lanceolata. Lineage (NCBI taxonomy): Eukaryota > Viridiplantae > Streptophyta > Pinopsida > Cupressales > Cupressaceae > Cunninghamia > Cunninghamia lanceolata. Next base: position 9,041,381 of record BSBN01001332.1, read on the forward strand.
AAAAAATAGACCCTCTTCCATAGATCTGACAAGCTGCATTGTCTTCAAACCTAACTAATCCACCATCATACTTTTCCAAACATACACAATTACTTTTGTCATTGGTCATGTGATGTGAACATCCACTATCAATGATCGTTTCATCCTTCACCTTCTCAACCTAGACAGACAGAGCACTTTCTTTGACTAGTTTTTCATCCTTCACATAGCTAGTAGGATTAGTAGACACATGATCTTCCTTAATAGAAATAAACAAGAATTCATTTGTACTAGTACTATTTGTTGAAATTAGGGTAGACAACTAAGAGGGGGGATGAAATAATTCTCTCACAAATTTATCATTTTCTGTATTTAATCTTCTTAACAATTTATCAACAAACTAATGATATAACCATGAAAGCATGAATCAAGAACACATGAGAAGAAACATAATAAACACACATAACATAAGGAATTTTATGTGGAAACCCAATTAAGGGAAAAACCATGGTGGGGGTTAACCCACAAGAATTCATACTCTATTAAAAGTATTACAAATTGGAAGGCACATGCCGTCAGGCACACTACCCACAGCCCACTACTCCAAGGAGGCTCACTACCTACAAAATTGATTACATGAGTTCACTGAAATGTTTGAACTAAAGAATAGCATCTAACTATGCAAAATAATAGTTCTGGTTAAGCTCAGTACACTAACTTTACACACTTCATCTTTCTCTGCCCTGCTTTACTGTTCTTCCATGATCCATAGCTTAGATCTCCTTTCTTCTCACTTGATACTACTATAATTCACACTTATCCCTTCATATTCACACATCCTCATCACAAAATTCTTGAATCCATTGATCATATATATCTACTACATGAAATTACATCAACTGCAGTTGGCCTTAAGAAAACTTGGAAACTATTTCAAGAACACTGTTATGTTGGCTGAATCCATGTACAAACATTAATGCGGACCAAAACTTATGTGTTAGAGTCACCTCACATGTTGGAAAACACCACTATATCTCATAAATTACTTGACCAATCACTTCTCTTCATCCACACAAGGATCAAACACCTCATTAGCATATTCTTCACCGGACTGAACTGTCTAACAAAAACCTGATACTCAGATGCTTGTAACTTACAATCCCTTCATCATCGGAGGATAAAATCTTAGATTTAGGTGGCCCTAGCATCCCTTAACATTCCCTCAAATCCACAACACAATATGATTTCCTATGGAGAAATGTGGACCAAAATGTTGAACCCTGTTATATGCCCTGTTCCTATCTATCTAGACTTAGACAAATTTGCAATCTAACTTCTAGTGTGAACAGATGATACAATTTGCATGTGTAAGATGGATTTAGTTGCCATCAATGACAACATATGACATGCCTAGTAGTTTCTCTTGCCAACAATCTCCCCCTTTGGCATTGATGGCAACACTTAGTGAAAAATGACTAAGTGTTAGAATAGCTCCCCCTTACTATGTACACTTGTGATTTCTAATGCTCCTCCTTTGATGAATTCCTCATTTTTCACTATTTTTCCTCTCCCCCTTTGACATCAATGGCAAAGGCTGGGATCTACGTATCAAAATTCTTGTAAAAAATTTATGTACATGGGTCAAAACTCTAAGTATATACTTCCATATATGAACACACAGTCCTTAAGCCTTGTTCAGAAACAAAAAGCTATCACCAAAAATAATTTTTAGTCATGACAATTCACTATCCCAGTTCTTCTTTATGCTACCCAAAATGGATATATGCCCACTGAACAAAAATGCCTATGATTCTGCCTTTTAAAGATCAATAGGATCACTAGTAGCAGCAACAACTTGGGATTCTGCCAATAGATCATACATAGTTTCTAACTTGGGGGAAATCAGTCCCCAGAGCTCATCCAATCTTCCCAAAACTTTGACCCTTTCCTTCTCCAAATTACTGAATTCATGTCACAAACTCACTACTTGGCATTCTTTGGTTGCTACAGACTTAGTGAAAGGACTATAGGAGTGAGAAATGTTAGACAGTTTGAGATCTAATTCCTTAATCTTCTCAATACCTTCAACAACTTTAGATAGATTTAGACAAAACTTATAAATCTCTGCACCTTCAGAGAGAGCATTTTGAATACTCTTTACACTGGTATCAAGCACTGATCTATGATAGCTAATTATTTTCCTTATTTCAAAAAATCTCTTCTCATTATATTCATTTTTTACTTTAACTTCTACTGACTTATCAAAAGTTTCAAAATGAGTACTTATAGAGTTTGTCAGAGTCTTCAACTGACCAGAGGGGGATTCTGATGAGTCCTTCTGAAATGTAGGCATGATTTTCTCCAAAATCCAAGATGCAAGACCAAGTAATTCACTATCTTCTATATGGGATTTCAAGATTTCCTCTCTGGCATTAGCTTGTACAATAGAGGCCAACTTCATCTTTTGTACCGGTGACAGAGTATCAAAATTGATTGGGCCTTGTATTATATCCTGATCTTCTACAACTTGTTTATCTCTCTCCAAAATTTCTTCCACTACTTTTGTAGTGTCTCTTGCCTAAAATGATGTTTTAGATTTATATTCTTCAGGGCCTCCATCTTCTTCCTTTTCAAACTCAACCACATTGTCATGCTCATCATTTTCATTCTTTTTCTCTACTTCTTCCTTCTCTGCATCATCATCAAAGGCATCTTTGCTTTTATATATCTCAGAAATGTCTTCTACATTATTCTCTGAAGGATTTTGTGTATCCTCAGTAGTAGTATTATCAAACTCCTCAACATCTAGAATGCAAGAATCAACTCCATCATCAATTTCCTTTTCTTTATCTTCCTTCATCATCTCTTCATCTTCTTTATTCAATATTTCTTCTTTTAGAATGGAGACATCATCTAATTCAATTTGATGCTCATTTTTCTACAGCTCTTCATCATTCAGAATTGATGTGTCAATAGGTTCTCCTATAACGACATAAAACTTGTTCTTGTCCAGTGCTTTCTTTAGAATTTGTTTTGTTTCTTTAACAACTTCATCAATGTCTCCAATCATTAGCTTATTTATCCTTTTATTTCTTCTAAATTCATTCTTGACTTCTTTGAAAATTTTATTAGCTTCCTTTCTGGAGATTATAGGACACAAACTGGATAATACATGTTCTATTAGCTCCAAATATTTTGCTTTGGAAGCTTCTTTTCTTATTTCCAAAATGTCTCTTAAACTCTTAGGAACTTTTGACAAAATCTCCAGTAGTGCTCTGTTGAATACATTCAAGTATTTTATAGTAGCATCCTCCAAAATTCTCTTGTTAGCATCACTGCAATGATAATAAAATTTAGTTATTGGCTTTAGGTTTCCATCTACAGTGATTAACTTAATGATGTCTTCCATAGAAGGAGTAGGCTTCTCAACATCAGCGTTTGACTTATGCCTTTTACTTGGCTTTTTGCTTCCAGAGGGTTTCTCCTTAGACACTTTAACTGCTTTAGTGCCCGAGGCCTTCAATTCTTTAACTTCACTGTCTGAGTCAGTTTCTTCTTCATCTTCCTTCTCTACACTAACATTTGCTCTTTTTCTCTAGGTTCTACCACTTCCATTTTGTACTGATCAATAGTAACCATAAAACAAATGGTGTCCTTGTATTTTTCAACCACAACCCTAGGTATTCTATCCCTAGCTTGCATTATACTCTGGAAGTTTTTGAAGAATCCCCAAAGTGCAATCTTTTGTGCATCATAACTACCTAGACAACTTAAATGATTCCTAATTTGGACTACTATCGGTTTGTCATTTGACCAATAAATATTATTATTCCCAGAGAGCTCACTCAAGAAATAAAAGAAAAGACATATAATTAGTGTACCATATTTGAATGAGTACTTCTTGTCTTTATTTATCTTGCTTCGATTCTCCATAAGTTGGTTCAGCAATAGTTCATAGAGATCATAGTCTGCATTTCCTTTTACCATCTAATATATAGTATAGATGGTTGTTCCAGACACTGAATTTTCTCTGCTAGAGAAATATATCTTGTACCCTATTACCATCAATGTGAATCTAACCCCATGATCCTCTATATAATTTATAGTCATAGCTCTCTTATCAAATTTTGATCTGGTTGCCTCTATGACTTTCTAATTCTTCACAGCCTTCAACTGAGGTGGAGTACTAGTTGAATTCAATCTTGTAACTACCCTTATTGCATCTTCTGTGATCTTGAACAGATGATTCAGCCATAAAAATTCTTCGTGGATATGGCTCAAGACATACCGAACCCATTCATCCTCTATGAGACATGGAAACTCAACAAACTGTATGAACTTCTTGTCTTTTAGGGATTTGTACTCTAGTTTGAGCTCAAAATCTTCATCTTTTAAGTGATTCATGAAAAGATTAGAAAATCTTGAGTCGCCATGCTCCTCTAGAGGCGAGTGAATGTAAGCCCTAATATCTTCTATGTGAAGAAATCCAAATCAAACCCCAGAAAATGCTCCCATTAGATCGACTTCGATGGACTTCAAGGGGTGCTTACTAAACTTCATCTTAGGTCACTCGGTGATGTTCACAACTAGAGGTGTAGCCATTTCAAAAGATTAAAGCTTCATAGATAAATACATTTTTCTTCATGGAATTAGGGTTAGTTGTTGAATTCATTCTTTGCACTTCAAATCTTTGAAAATTCATCTTAGGTGCTCTTTTCCTTGTTCTCTTCAAATGCAAAGTGATTCAAGTTTTTGAATGAATGACTTTTTATCCTCCACAAAAAATAATTCTTCGTTGTAATAAATGCTTTGCCCTAATACATCTGGTTACATTGTTTCTGCATATAGTCAATCTTTAATTGCTCTGTAATCAATCACATTAGATTCTTTTCTTCTAGAATTTGCTTCATCAGATCTGCAATAGGCTTCTATTTCTTCATTCATCATGCCAAATTTAGGCACCCACTTGCTAGCAGAGGGAATTAGATTTTCAATACAGTTCCCCCTAAGCTAGAGCTCTTGGAGGAATTATTAGCACCGGATTCTAGTGTGGACCCATCACCATCATTCATTTCACATTTCTTCACCCATGTTTTGTTCATTTCATTTTGGAACTCATTCACATCTACTTTACCCTTTCCTTTATCTTGTTTTTGCATGTTTTGGTTTCTATTCATCAGACCTTTTCTATCATCATTCCTAGTTACGCAGAATCTTGCAATATGACTAGATCTATTGCAATTAAAGTACACAACATTTCTTTTCTCATTTGCTTGATTCCTTCTTGATCTGCACTAATTAGCCATGTTTCCAAATCTATTGCATGCAAAACAGTTGCCACTGAAGGAATTAACATTTCTTCTATTGTTAGAGTAGTTCATCATCATACTTCTGCATTCATTGGATCTATGACCATACCTTTTACAATTGAAGCATTGACTAGAGAAAGATGGACCATTTTGAATCATTCTACTTTTACACTGAGTAGATCTATGACCAAATTTATTGTAATTGAAACAATTTCCATTGAAAGATAGATATCTTTGAGCATTAGGTTGTCTTACCAGAGGCCTTTTAGAATTCCTTCTTTATTTTATTGCTTTAGGATTTCTTTGACTAGATCTAGAGATTTCACCTTTCTCATATCCCATACCATGTTTATCATCTGCCTTTTTTTGACTCTCAAGTAGCACCTCAAGTTTGGTTGAGCTTATCTTGAACTTTTCTTTATACTCATTTGTAGCTTCTAGATCATGTTTGAGAATGACAATTTGTCTTTCAAGTTCTTCCTCATTATCCCTGGTTTCTTGTAGATTAGACTCTAGATGACCAATAATTCTGTCCAATCTATAGCACTCTTCTATTCTTTCTTTTAGAGACTGATTTATGTTTTCTTCATTCTTCTTTCTTTCCTCTATTTCCTTCATTAGCCTCATTACTTTGGATTCCACTTCATGTTTTAATACAACAGTTTCTTTTGCTAGCTTCTCACATTCCTTTGATTTTTATTTTAGAGCCTCATCCATGCCATTGTCTTCATTATGATTTGATAGCTACTAAAGTATCTCCCTTCTCTTTTCCATGGATTTGATCAGTTTCCCTTTTAAAGTTTAAATGAAATCCTCAGCATCTTTAAAATTCTCTTGTAGTTCTTTGAATTCTACTCTAGATAGATCAAGGTCTTCTAAAGCAAGTTTAAGTTGTTCTATGATGCCATCAAAATAATTGAATGAACCCATTAAAATACCTTCCCAGATCTTCCTCAAGTTCTTTCTTCCAAGGACCCTTCCTCTGATACCAATTGTTGAAATTAGGGTAGACAACTAAGAGGGGCGGGGGTGTGAATCAGTTGTCTCAAAACTTTATCCTTTCTATATTTAATCTTCTTAACAATTTATCAACATACTAATGATATAACCATGAAATCATGAATCAATAACACATGAGCAGAAACATAATCAACACACATAACACCAGGATTTTTATGTGGAAACCTGATTAAGGGAAAAACCATGGTGGGGGTTAACCCACAAGAATTTATACTCTATTAAAAGTATTACAAATGGGAAGGCACATGCCTTCAGGCACACTGCCTAGAGCTCACTGCTCAAAGGAGACTCACTACCTACAAAATTGATTACAAGAGTTCACTGAAATGTTTGAATTGAAGAATAACATCTAACTATGCAAAGTAATAGTTCCGGTTAAGCTCAGTACATTGACTTTACACACTTCATCTTTCTCTGCCTTGCTTGCATGATCTAGAGCTTAGATCTTCTTGCTTCACACTTGATACTACTATAATTAACACTTATCCCTTCATATTCACACATCCTCATCACAAAATACTCAAATCCATCAATCTTATATATCCGCTATATGAAATTACATCAACTACAGTCGGCCTTAAGAAAAGTTGGAAACTATTTCAAGAACACTATTCTGTCAGCTGAATCCATGCACAAACATTAATGCAGACCAAAAGCTATGTGGTCAAGTCACCTCACATGTCAGCCAAAACCACTGGATCTCATAAATTACTTGACCAACCAATTCTCTTCATCCACACAAGGATCAAACACCTTGTTGTCATGTTCTTCACCAGACTAAACTGTTTAACCAAAACTCGATATAGAGATGCTTGTAACTTACGATCCCTTCATCACCAGAGGATAAAAGATTGGATTTAGGTAGCCCTAACATCTGTTAACATTCCCTTAGATCTGCAACACAATATGATTTCCTGTGGAGAAATGCAAACCAAAATGCTAAACCCTATCATATGCCCTATTCATGTCTATCCAAACTTAGACAAATCTGTAATCTAAGTTCCGATATGAATAGATGATACAATGTGGATGTGTAAGATGGATTTAGTTGCCATCAATGACAACATCTAACATGCCTAGTAGTGTCTCTTCCCAACACTATTATCATCAGACTCATCATCTATTACATCATCATCATCAAGATCTTTGACATAATAGAATTTCTTGACAATTCTAGGTCTATTTTCAAATTTCTTCTTGCCTCTTTCAATTCTCTCTGAACATCTGGAGGCATAGTGACCAATCTTACTGTAGGAAAAACATTTGAATGTTAATTTGCATTTGAACTTACTGGTACCTCTTTGCATTCTATCTACAAAGTTGGCTTCAACTTCATCAAAGTCATCATTAGATTCCACAACATACTTCTAAGCTCTTCATGTATTTTCTGAAGTGCTATATTTGAAAGTAGTCTTAGTCTTTGGCAAGGCATCACCAAACTCTCTCATCTCAAAAGAAGTAAGATTTCTAAGCAATTGATCTTTTGAAATCTTTTTCACACTCATAACCTCTTCAATTGCTACGACCTTGTGAATATAAGATTTGGGAAAAGACCTAAGAATCTTTAGCACAACCTTACCTTCATCAATAGATCCTCCTAGACCTTTGATTTCATTGACAATTTCATCAACTTTTTGCATGTAGATTGTTATGTTCTCATCTTCACTCATCTTTAGGGCTTCATATCGTGCCTTCAGGTTTTGTAATTTAGCACTTTTCACATAATCATCTCCTTCATATAGATTTTTTAAATTATCCTAGATAGCATGAGAAGTTTCTAGATCCATAACTTTTAGTAACTTAGTATTAGATAAAGAACTTAGCAAAGCATCTCTGTCCCTTCCATTTAACTCATACTGATTGACTTCATCATCGGATGACGGACCATTTGGAGGGAGAGCATACTTTGTTTCTACCATCTTCCAAACATTATAACCAAGAGAAATAAGATGACTTTTCATTCATACCTTCTAGAGAGCATAGTCTATTCCATCAAACTAAAGAGACTCTTTCTTGTGCACCATCCTAGATATATCTTGAGATATTAGGCTTTTTACCAAGGAACCCTCACTCTAATACCAATTTTTGAAAAGTGCAATACAACTGAGAGGGGGGATGAATCAAATGTAACTAATATTTCAAAACCATTAACACATCAAAACTAATCAACACAATGTTTGTATTCTAACCATGAAAGAATGAAAAAAAAACTTAAGCTCATTTACACATTCAACACAAGAGACACTAGATTTGTTGGGAACATAGTCAAGAGACACTGTTGATTGGGTAATGTTGTCATTGATAAAAATAGGGTAAATAGAACATTATGGAGCTAATGATGATTGGGAACTTAACTTGGAATAACCTGCATACAAGATTCTGGCCTAGACACAAAAGACTAAGGAAAAATGGCTAAGTATAGATAACACAGAGTTAGTAGCAGAGACTCAAGTGGTATTCCTCCGTAGTTGATGGTCAAGGTATGCAGTTTAGTTATGTTATTCAAGATTGTCTGGAGATGCTATATTTAAGATTACAAGTCTTGATGACTTCTGGAAGACAAGCTATGATTGGCTTAAGTCTAGGTGAACATAATTTAGGAATAGTGCAGAGTGCATGATTATTATGGTATGCATTTCTTCGCAAGTGATTGTATTAGTATGTAGCTTTGAGATAGTATGGATAGGTGTCAAAAGCATACAATTAATGAGTTATAGAGTCTTAAGTAATCTGGAAGATTGTCTACAAAACTCCAAGTTTCGACAGTTGGTTGGCTAGTATTTCACAAAGGTAGAAGAGTCAATTTTGAGTTCTACATTTCACCACATAAGGACATCATGACCTGCAGTTGGTAAGATTTGATCTGTGAGGTATGAGGAATAGTTGATGTGATTCTTTGAGTCTCATTTAGACCATAGTAATAATTTTGGTGTGATAGTTGATTAGGTCAAGCATGTTCTAAAGAGACAAGTCGACAGACAGTTAGATCCATATCCAGAGAAGATATATTGTTTGAATAATAAATCTAAGTGGTTGTATGACTGGTGCTAACCTAAATGAAGATCATTATATGTTTGGTTTGGTCCACATTACTATTTGTACACTTGATCAAGCCGACAAGGTAGAATACATTATATACGCACTTCATATCTAGCTTGCCGACCTGATTATTATTTGAATCTTGTTGCGGATATAAATACTAGTTGGATTATGATGTAGAAGTATGTGTGTGGTGTGAATTTGAAGTGTGAAGGATTATGAGTAGAGTGCAGAGCAGAAAAAGTTAAACAAGGATAGAAAATAGAGTATATGTAGTTGAGTTGAGAAGCAGGGCAGAATAAATGAAGACCTTTGAATCTATATATGGAACCTTCAATGGAACTATGATCCAACATGTGGTAGATGCATTTATAGTAGTTCATCTTTTGCAAGTTAGCCAATCCTTCTTATTTCTTCTTTTCTCTTAGTAGTGAGCCTTTGTGTAGTGAGCACTTCTTCATAGCGCAGTGATCTCTAAGGCAGTGAGCCTTCTTGTAATTTGGTATTGAGCTATCATAATATATTGTGAGCTAACACTCACCATGGTTTTTCCCTCTTTGGGTTTTCCACGTAAAAATCCCAGTGTCTATGTGTTATGTCTTTATGGTTGCTATTCTTATGCTTGTTTTGCTTTCATGTTATTAATTTTAGAAATTGGATTAACAAACAAGTTAACAAGTGGTTTTGCGGAATACTAATTCACCCCCCCTCTCAATATTCTTTACTTTCAATAATTGGTATCAGAGAAAGGTTCCTTGGAAGAAGCCTAATAGCTTGACGGAGATCTGGGAGAATTCACTCATGGCAGCTAGGAGATTTGGAAACTTCTCAAACAATATTAAATTGGAAGCAACTCTTATTGATCTTAAAAAATCTGAAGTATAAATTAGGGATTTGAAGGATAACATTCAAGAAGCTGATGAATGCATTCTAAAGCTGAATGAACAAGTCAAGAAATTCAAAGAAAAATATAAAGATGTTAGTGAACAATTGATATCAGTAAATGAGACCCTGGATGATTTGAAAGTGGAAGTTATTGAAAGAGATAAGAAAAAGAATATCAAAATTTGATGGTAAAAATCAAGATAGAAGAATGTGTCAAACTAGAAAAAGAAGTTGTGAGCCTGAAAACAAACCTGGAAAAAGTCAAGAGCTATGAACAAAAGTTCAAGATAAGTTCTGTAAAACTTGATGAGATGATTTCTAGCCAAAAGAGTTCAGATGACAAGCAAGGCTTGGGATTTGAGAAAGGAGAAAGTTCAAAATCAAGACAAGAAAAATTTTAGATGAAGCAAAACAAAGGGAACCGATTTAGGAATGAAAGAAGAAGGCATAGAAGACCTCCAGTCAAACAACCAAATGCTCAAAGGTACCCATCTTTCAATGGCCATTATTTTAATTGCAATAAGTTTGGTCATAAAGCTACTTAGCTAGGAGTAGAATAAATTAGAATGTTCTATCATTCTCTGGTCAATGTTTCAATTGCAAGAAAATTGGTCATAGATCAAATGAATGTAGAAATCTAGTAAGAAATGGGTCTTACAATTCAAGAAATACTCAATCATTTAATGGAAAGTGTTTTGCTTGCAATAGATTTGGACACATGGCTAATCAATGTAGATCAAGGATGAGTTCATTTAGAAGATATCAAGGATAGGGAAGTATTGTGTGCTACAATTGCAACATGTTTGGACATGTTGCAAGATTTTGTAGAAGCAAGAATGTGAAAAGAAACTACTATGCTGAAGAAAGGAAAAAAGAATAGAGGGATGATAAGGGAAAGGAAAAAGTTGATCTAGTTGAAACTAAGAAGGAAATGAGCAAGGTTTGGATTAAGAAAGACATTGACAATATCAAGGATGGATATGCACCAGCCTCTGGTGCAGATACTTCCTCCAAGAAGTAAATTGGGAGCTCTGGCTCAGGGGGAGCTTTGTTGAAAATCCAAAACCCCCAGCTAGAATGTTAGTGCTGGAATCTGGCACTAAGGTATGTTGTGAAGAACTCTATGACAAATCCTCTAAAAGAAATTCTGGTAGAGAAAAATCTAATGTAGAGCATTGTGAAACAATTTGGATTGCCTGTAGTTGTCATAGAAGTGTTTGGCAGCTTTTTGAAAAATTGCATTTATGATGATTAAGTTAAGGCTTCAAGGGGTTAAAAGGATTGAATTCATAAAAGATTAATTACTTTGCATTTGAACTATCAAGTGTCTAAGAAAAATTGAAGCAAAACTCCAAGCAACTCAGAGATTTCCAAAACAATTCAAGCTAAATTGATCTTAGGTGAAGGAAACCCTAATCCAGATAAAGAGGTATTTTCCATTTAAAATTGTGCCACAAATTTGTTTGATTATTCATGGAAATGGAAACACCACAAGTGGTGGATATCAATGAGCGATCCCAAATGAAATTCAAGAAACATCCATTCAAATCAACTAAAGTCGATAAAATGGGTGCATTTTTAGATATTCCACATAGAGTAATGCATGCAAAGGATGTTAGGGCTTACATCCATGTTTCCCTAGAAGAGCATGGTGACAACATATTCTTAGACTTGTATCTGAAGCATCTAAGCAGTGATCATTTTGAGTTGAAAGAAGAATACAAAGCTCTAGAGGAGAAAAAATTCATTCAATATATAAACTTCCCTACATTTGCAGAAGATGAATGGGTTTGGCACATCTTGAGTAGAATCTTGATGAATATATGGGGTTGGAACAATCCTTCAAGATCACCAAGGAATAAATTAGGGTTGTGACTAGACTAAGCTCAATCAATAGTATTCCCCTATTGAAATATGTGAAGAATGATATAGTAATGGTAGCCACCTAAGCAAAATTTGATAAAAGGGCTTTAACAATAAATGATATTGAAGATCATGCTATAAGATTTGCATCCATGGTGTTAGGATACAAAGTCTATTTCACCAATTGAGAGAACTCTATCTCTGGCATAGCCATATACACTACCTATCATAAAAGAAAACAAATATCCCTTCAAATTTGGTATGTTGATCATCTGTTTGTGTTTCTACTTCATGCATGAGTTGTCAAAGATGAAGAACTTGTTTTGGTTAAAAAGTCATCCAGTTGTTGTACAAATTAGGGATCATTTAAATAGCATTGGAAACTATGATTAAAAAAATATAGCTCTATGGGGCTATTTCAAGAACTTCTAAAGAATTATGTAATCAAGAGAAAGAATTCCAAAAGCATTTGTGGAAAAATACAAGGATGACATATGCTTCATTATAACCAAAGATCGATGCATGATGGAGGCTGTTGAGCCTAGAACTATTTGGGTTATGCCAATGGGATATGAAGTAGATGGAGCTATTCTAGATAATTATGCATAACACATGCTAAGAAAGCCCCATGACCCCAAAGAGGAAATATTTGGAACATATGAAGAACTATCTACAAAAATTCATGTTGAATTAAGAAAACCTGAAATCTCTAAGAAAATGCGGAGAGTGGTAGAAGATTATGCCCTGAGACAAGGCTTCACAAAAGAACAAGTGAAAGAGGCAAGGGAAAAAGCACAATTTAAAAGGGTAGCAAAAGAAAAGAGAGAAAGTGAACCAATTAAAGCTCTGAAAGAATCCAAGAGAAAGACAAAAAACTAGAGGTGTCAAGAAGGAGAACCAGGGGATCTACCTCTACAGAAGCTCCATCTATTCCCTCTGATTCTAGACCATTTGCAAGTGTGGAAATCCCTACTACTAGTCATAAAAGGAAGGAAAAAAAGGCTAAAAGAGTGCATGTAAGCATTTCAGTCGATGAGGAAGAGACAAAAACAAATGAAGAAGTAAAAAGGATGAAAATTGAGGCTCCAAAAGTCTCCAAAAGAAGTAAAGAGACAACCTTAAGGAAGGGCATAACAAAGAAAAGGGCAAGGAAAAATTTATCATAGCTAGAAAAGGCTACAATAAGCCTAGGAGATGTTCTTAAGGCTATCATAGTGGACTGAAATCTGAAAGTAATGGCCCAATTCTATGATGATTATAATGATGCAGATAAAAGGGTTTTGGAAGATTCCATAGTAGAGTCTCTGAACATATACAATAAGGCTTTTATTGAAATCATTGGTGATCTTCCTGATAGCTTGAACAACATTATGTATGCAAGGAAAAAAACTACCATGACCAAAGATACTAAAATCAGAGAGCACACACTTGTGAGGTTATGTCCAGAGATCACCCTAGAAGAAAATACCATGATCTCCAAAGCTCTTAATAAAGAATTCATAACAAAGAGGAGAGTGAACACTCTTATGGGAGGTGATATTGAAAAAGTGGTTAAGGAAACTGAAGAAACCTCTAAAGATATTAAAAGTATTTAATCTCCCTACAATTTATGAAAATAAAAGAACAAATGATGGAGACGCATCTATTTCAAAGATAAGTTAGGACCAAGGATTGGATAGAAATGAACAAGCTCTTGAAGTTGATGGAATGGGTATGACAAATCAAGACCAATATGAGACTGGTTTTCTTCCCAAGCAACATGCTAATATTGAAAAAACCAATGAGCACTCAAGGAGCCTTGTACTGGAGTAGAATATTGGTGCAAATGAGGACAAATACATGGAATCCCCTGAACAAGATAAAGGAGATGAAGTCTCAGGTTTGACAAGAGACACTGCTACGGATACAAAAGCATTTTTGGAGAAACAACAAGTCTTGGATGAGTTTGAACTATTGCAAGGACCAATAAACCTAGAATTAATGTCCCCTGTGTAGAAATTTAAACTAGTATCAATTGTGCAAGAAAAGGCACAGGAAGAAATTTTGAACTCTCACATATAGAATAGTGAACTGATTGGTGAGGCATCAAACATTTTGGAGAAGCTGATGCCATCATATTAGAAGGACACCTCTTATCTTCAATAAGTCAACTAAAAGAACTCATAAATTCTGTAAGTAAGCATTTTGAGTCCTTATAAAAATCTATTAATATTAAGGTTAAAAATGAATATGAAGACAAAAGATTAGTAGTATCAGAAACCAAGTTAGAAAGTGACAAAATTCTGTTAGAGAGTAGCATCAAGAATATGATAAATGCAATCAAGGAAGCCTATGATATGTACAAATTCTATTTGTTGTGGCCTAAAACTACTAAGGAAATTGATGAGAAAGTCAAAAGCATGGAGCTTCAACTTACAAGTATTTATAAGGCCTTTGATCCAGCAGTGGACTCAATCAACAACATAGAAACACAAGTTGAAAATATTCAGAACAACATAAGTAGGAAACTAAACACAAAGTGTATCTATTGAGAAGGATGTTAAGCTTAAAAATTGAGATCATGACAAATCTTGTAGCAGAAGCACATATAGCTTCATAAGTTGACACACATGTTGATGTGCAAAAGGCATAAAAATTAGTCTTTTTGATAAGTAGTCACATTCAAATTTTGGAAAGAGCTAAGATTCAATGGGATGGAGAGATTATAGAATTAAAGATTCTGTATACAGATATTCTTTCACCAACAACTAATTGAGTTGAAGATTGTATGTGTACATATGCGGCAGAGTATGAAATTTCTTGCAGCTTTGACATAATTTTGACTTTTGTACATATACCCTTTTCCATTGATATCAAAGGGGGAGAAGAAGACCAGTGATAAATGGGAAAAAACTTTAGGGGGAAAAGAATTAGAGTAAGGGGAGAAGATATACATTTTTCACTAAGTGTTGCCATCAATGCCAAATGGGGAGATTATTGGCGACATAGTCCAGAGACATTGTTGATTGGGTAATGTTGTCATTGATGGAAACAAGGAAAATAGAGCATGATGGAGCTAAGGATGATTGAGAACTCAACTTGGAATAGCCTTCATTCAAGGTTCTGGTCTAGACACAAAAGACTAAGGCAGAATGGCTAAGTACTAATAACACAGAATTAGTAGCAGAGACTCAATTGCTATTCCTCCATAGTTGATGGTCAAGGTATGCAGTTAAGGTATGTTATTTAGGATTGTTTGGAGATACTATGTTCAAGATTACAAGTCCCGATGACTTTTAGAAGACAAGCTATGATTGGCTTAAGTCCAAGTGAACACAATTAAGTCAGGAATAGTGTAGAGTGCATGAGTATTCTGGTATGCATTTCTCCACAATTGATTGTATTAGTATGCAGTTTTGAGTCAGCATGGATAGGTGTCAGAAGCATACAGTTGATGAGTTATAGATCTTGAAGTAATCTGGAAGATTTTCTACAAAACTCCAATTTCCAGTAATTGGTTGGCCAACACTTCACCAAGGTAGAAGTGTTAGTTCTGAGTTATGCATTTCACCACATAAGGACACCATGACCTGTGGTTTGTAAGATAAGATCTGTGAGGTATGAGGAATGGTTGATGTGATTTTTGAGTCTCATTTAGTCCGTAGTAAGAATTTTGGTGTGACAATTGATTAGGTCAAGCATGTTCTAAAGAGACAAGTCAACAGGTAGTTAGATTAATATGCGGAGAAGATATATTATTTGAATAATAAATCTAAGTGGTTGTATGACTGGTACTAACCTATATGAAGATCATTATATGTTTGGTTTGTTCTTCATTACTGTTTGTACACTTAATCAAGATGACAAGGTAGAATACATTGTATACATTCTTCATATCCAGCTTTCTGACCTGATTATTGTTTGAATCTTGTTGCAGATATAAATACTCGATGGATTGCGATGTAGAAGTATGAAGGATTATTAGTAGAGTGTAGAGAAGAAAATTTTAAACAAGGATAGAAAATAGAGTATATGTAGTTAAGTTGAGAAGTAGGGTAGAATAATTGAAGACCTTTGAATCTATATATTGAACCTTCAATGGAACTATGATCCAGCATGTGGTAGATGCATTTACAATAGTTCATCTTTTGGCAGTGAGCCAATCCTTCTTCTTTCTTCTTTTCTCTTGGCAATGAGCCTTTGTGTAATGAGCACTTCTTCATAGGGTAGTAAGTCTTCAGCAGTGAGCTTTCTTGTAATTTAGTATTGAGCTATCATAATATATTATGATCAAACACTCATCATTATTTTTCCCTCTTTGGGTTTTCCACGTAAAAATATTGGTGTCTATGTGTTATGTCTTTATAGTTGTTGTTCTTCTTTCGTGTTATTAATTTGGGTAATTAGATTAATAAACAAGTTAACAAGTGGTTTTATGGAATACTAATTCACCCCCCCTCTCAGTATTCCTTACATTCAACAATATTTTTACGTGGAAAACTCCATAGGGGAAAAACCATGGTGAATACATTAGCTCACCATCTAATATGTTATAACAATATAAAAAATCAGAGGCTCACTGCCAAAAATACTCACTGCAAGAAGAGGCTCACTACCAATGGGGTGGCTCAGTGTTGGTCGGTGGCTCACTGTCAAAATTGGTGAACTGAAATAATAGCATCTACACCATGCTAGAGTTTTGTTCCATTAAAGTACAATTAATTTCCTCTGCCCTTCTCTACTCTTTCACTTCAGACTTATCTACACATCTTCGCACTTGTTTCTCTTTTTCACAACTTTGTTACATATATTTATACAATTCATCAACCTCAGAATTTACAAGGTCAGTATTACAATCAGCAACCATTGGAACAATATCCAAGGTCGGGAAACATACATACATCAATATAGGTCTGGACCTAAATAGATTTGGGGAGGAAAAGAACGAATGTGAATCACATAACTCCTTAGCTAGGACTCAAATGCAATCTTCTACACCACAACATGCTTCCACAATCTCCAAAGCATAACCACAAGTAGTGAGAACAACCAAGTCAGCTAAAAGTAGTGTTAGCACTAAGACATTTAGGAGCACACTTCATGCACGATCTAAATTATACTTTGCAGACCAATCTAAAGGTAGGAACATGATCTAGAGACTCCCACAAGCATGTTACAATCACCAATAACTTCCACACAATCCTCAAACACTTTATGTAGAAATTTCTTCAAACCAGAGCACTTGAACATTATTGTTGGCCACTGTTATAAATAAAAGAACACTTGTGGAGCACCAAATCATGAACCATTTGAGTTGAAGGCACATAACATCATCACAAATTTAATTCCAGAACCACAAACTATGAAACTTAAATGCGGAGAAATGCAAAGAAAAATACATTATCCTTGTTATCATTAAATACATGGAAATAGTTTTTACTCTGGTGAACACAACTCACTTAGATCTTCACACTAGAGGCTCAAACTTGAAACATAGCATCTACAGACATCTCTTAACATTAGTCCCAATCCGTAGATAAAGATATTCAACCTACAAGATATGCAAAGAAAAACATTACATTGTTCTGGTACATAGAACAGTTTTGCACTTACCTATACTTGTCTAATTCATTTCCTTAGATGCTAACTTTAGGTGTTGACATCAATGGCACCATGACACCACTTATTGCTCATACTTGCAACATCAACAACCTTGACTACATACACATGACTTATCCTTTTGACCCCCATTTTTTGACACACCCCTCATTGAAGCCTTCACAAGATATATCATTCCCCACATCAGACATCATCATCATCATCCATCCATCCAACTGTTTCGAGAAAGGATTGATTGTGTATGGTCAATTAACAATTGTTTTATTTTACCCTGATTATATCATTATTATTTTCAACCCTCTTGTGCTATCCTCAAGGTTTCCACGATCCTTCATATCATTGTATGCTTATAAGGTATCAATCACAGGGGCATGCTCTTTCATTTCTTGGATGCTTTGTCTATATGGTTATTTTAGTTTCAGGATTCCCAAGGCTCCCCCAAGCCTTACTTGACACTAAGATCTCATTCTATCTATTGGTTATTTTTTGAGTAATCCACATAGTGTCCATCATGTGTCCTGTGTCATGCCAAGATAACCTCTTGTATGTTTCTTTTCATGTCAATCCTATGCACATGATGCATGGTCACCTTGGTTCCTTATACCCTGGTGCATAACAACTCATGTTATATCAGAATAAGTGCTCACTACATATGCAATATTTTAAATGCATTCAAAGTTATCCCTCTTCCTAGGAATCTAAGTGTTTAGTATCTCCCATAGGGCTTGGATTGATAACCCATATCCCTTGTTATGGGTGCCTAGACCACATATTCCTATACATTATCACACTCATCCCCTTTTGGATCTATGATTCAAGAATTAATACTCTTCTCATTCCTTCTACACTACACTTCCCAACAACCATCGTAGGGGTTTGGGTTGAAACCCTACATACCCTCTCATCAAACCCTCTCCCTTTCCTACTAACTTTTAAATTACTCCATGTGCAAGAGCACTTTATCGATGTCCACCCTCCCACATTGATGTATTCATTGATATGATTGTACCATGACATCGACATCCATTACACACACATTAGTATTTTCCACATCATTCCATTATATATATATATAAGCATTTTTTCATACATAATTTCCATCATAATCCATCATACATAGAATCCATTTATCCATATACCCTAACAATGTACAATAACACACATACCATAACCATGGTTCTTTTGCAACACTCAAATCCACCCAATAATCACACATACATCCACATAATAAAAAATCCCATCCATGCCTAATACATCCATGAATCATACATGTACATACCACCCATCTTGAATCACATCTATACATATCTAATATCATCCTTAGCATATAGACATCATATCCATCAAATGCATCCATACATCACCAACACATGCCTTCATGCCTCACAAATGCAATGGAATTTATTTCCATCTAGTAAAATCCTCTCAAGGTAGCAAGTGAGCTTGCTAACTATTTCATTGTGTACCTCTTCATAATCCACCTCATAACACATGCATCAAACATCCATATAACCATAACATATAAACATCATACGTAATGACATCATAATCCATCAATAAAACCATACAGCCATAACATAAATCCATATAAACCATAACATAATATAACATCATACATAATCACAACATAATCCATCAGCATATCCATACATCCATAAAACAAAATAAATCCATACATCTATACAATAAATCTATAACTTAACATAAATCCATACAAACATAAACATAATTTGCATAATCCACATCATAATCCATTACATCAACATAACATAATGCATAATCCATCATTTCCATATAAAAACATCATTTACCATCAATTGCCTACATGTATATATTTCTCTCACAATGTCATGCTATAAGAATGTCAATGATCATAATACACCATGCCTCTAGGTAATATGGTCCAAAATACATCTACAATCCATCTCGACTAGCTATGGCTAGCCCCCTCTGATCTCTTTAACTATGTTGGCTCATTTGTTGTTGCTGGCCTTGGAGGTAGTCCCTGCTATGGTGGTCCCATTGCCACTGAACCCCTATCCTTGTTGTACCTGACTACCCTGACCAAGATGGTGATACCTAATCTAGAACCCTATATTCTATTGGTACTACTGCATAATAGTGTCCTCGCCAGTAGGTAACATCTCTCACTGCTGAAGTAACATCTCTTTGTGCAACATCCATCTAATCAAACACCCCCACCATGCCCCTAGCAGCAATAACTCTCAAGTTGTATCTCTCTCCTACCTTAGTCACATCACCTCACTCTAGTATCTATCCCTCTCCACTCTTAGATCATCCCACTCTATAATCATGTTATCTTGCTCCCCCTGCATACTATCCCTCTCCTCACAAAGCCAATCTCACTCTAACATCACCACATCCCGCTTTCTCTGATCTCTAGCTAACTGCATCTCCAAGGTGATGATCATGTCATCTATCCCCTCCTATTGTACTAGCGAATGGGTCCCTACATCAACCTCCATATCCTCCTCTTGCTCCGCCTCACCCTCTCCCTCTGCCTCACCCTCTCCCTTCTCCTCTTCCTCCACCATTTCCTCCACAATGACCTCCTCTAATATCTCTTCTCCCTCTCTCCTCCCATGACCCCTCCTCTATCCACCTTGACCTCTAGGTCCTGTGCCTATACCTCCACCTCCTCGTCCCTCTCCTCCTCCTCCATCTTTATCACCACCACCACCATCTCCACCTCCCCCATCTCTTCCTCCCCCTCCTTCCATGGTTACTCCTCCTCCACCGACCCTCCTCCATCTCTTCCCACATCCTAACTAGCATGTCCTACCATCTAGGTTCCAAGAACCTCTATGGCATGTGTTGTCTCCAATAAGCCCTATAGCTTACTGTGGTCCCCAGGTCTTCCAGTCCCGCACGTGGATCCCTATCTACAAATGACAACTATAACCACTATGTTTGTACTACTTCCCTATAAATCCATGGCCCCCAAGTACTAACCTTGTTGCATACCTAGGAAAATATATGTGGTCCCTCTGCCAACCCCCATACCTGTGCAAACTATTGCACAAATCTATCTTTCCTATAACATTCAATGAAATATGCATATCACCCAATGAGGTAGCAAGGTGTTAGCATTTATTAGTACATGGTCAAGTCCTACCATCTGCATGTGCCATGTAGGGTCTCCATATGATATCCCCTACTTGCAACTAATTAAAAATCCTCCATCAATACTGGATATCCTGCAAAGACCTATACTACACTCTCTAGTCCTAGTAATAAGCAATCAACTCATCATCTCCCTGTACGCCCCTCAACCCCACTATGTAACACACTATAATGTGCTCGCAAGACCACACTTGCAAAAGTGTAATATGGCCTATACTGGCCCCTGAACCATATACAATGGAGTGCAAGTCCCTGTACAAATGTACCAATAGACAAACTCCCCATGCAAACCACCACCCATGCTATAGCATCTCTGCAATGCAATTTGCAAACCAATAGAGAATGCCTCCTACTTGTATCAGGAAACACAATGCCATTGATAAGAGCCACCATGTATAAAGCCTTGCTAGGCACCTACCCCTAATAGGCATCCACATCAAACTGCCACCTCGTATGCGGCACATCATCCTGCCCAAACAACTGTGTCAGCTACACATTCACTTCCCTCGTAGATGTGTACACTAATCAAATTTAGATTAGCAAACTAAGATCCACTAGACATCCTCGAGGGTCACCATCATCTCCCCCATCAGAAGATGGAAGATGCTAGTCTCAGACTGTCACCTCTCCGCTAGTGTTGTGAGCATCATCCGATGTGACCATATCACTACCATATGCACTACATAATATTATCCACACCTCCTAAATACTTCCTAGTCATCCTATGTACATTTATTTGACACTCATAGTGCCACCGATCATCACTCTCGAGTCGTCAGTGGATCTACAATCACCTGCATAGTCCAATCACCCATCAGTCCTCAAAATTCCAACAAAATTTCTATAATCACCGCTTCTATTTTTTTATTTCCTCCCTAGGTGGATCCACCAAAACATAGAGTGAATCTTCTGTTTAGCACGTAGGTCCTTTCTCTCGGCATATTTGTCAATCTACCCCATATATCCATCAATTTGATGCACATTCACTAGCACAACATGCTAAGACTTTGTTTTTTGTGCAACTACTGAACCATTTGACAGTCGCTAATCTGTTGCACATATGTTCCATTTTTTTGTGGATCCGCTGAAGGTGCTCTACATCCATGCCATTTTTTGCACATTCACCATTCAGTGGTGCATCCTCTAAATTGCAATTGGCAGATGCACAACCTAACATTTTCTACCCCTCATTAATGTCCTATAACTACCCCCAAGACTTCATTTAGGTGATATACCTATGCCAGAGCACCCTCCCATCACCCCTACCTCCTCACCCGGTCAACATGATCCACCACGTCAAGAACCTGAGCTTCCATCTCACTACGCTTTTTTTCTTTTCTCCAATTCACTTTGCCAAAGGGTGAAAATGATTTATTTTCACTCCCTTAGGTGTTATTTATAGCCCTTTTTTCACATTTTTGCCTCCCATTTTTACCTATTTGCTCTATTTTTCCCACTTTTTCTTCCTTCCTTCCTAATGTTTTTCCCTCTATTTGTTTTTTTTCTTGTTTTCCTCTTTTAAGAGCTTTCCTGAGCCCCTTTTTACCTATGCAACCTCTTGAGGGGGCATCACCCTACTATTAGCTTTTTCCAAAATTCTTCTAGATAAAAGTCGAATGGGGCATCTCACCTATCCCTTATTCTTCTGAAACCACTATATTTTATTTTTCTTTGAAATAATATTATTTTAACACTATTTCAAAGATAGGTAAAATGTAGACAACTAAAATGGCCACGCCATTTCCCATCATCTTTATTATAATTGATCAAGTAAAATTGATCAATTGCCCTCGATTTGACACATATATTAATTAAATAATATTTAACTATTTAATTAATATTTTTCTGTTCTCTTTCTTGTATCTAAAATTGTTAAATACCTTATTTCCTCTACTATAGTCCTAAATAAAAATCTATTTACATAGGACTATAGTTCCTCTTCATCCCAAAAAATTAAATAAATATGTCTATTTATTTAATTCCACATTTTATCCATTTGTGATTACTCTTATTAATCATCATTAATTACCCTAAATCTTGTGCACATTGATTAATTTGGAAAAATTAAGGATTACATTCCCCCGTGCTTCTAAAGGATACACTTGTCATAAAATGTACATGCAAAGTGCATGCATGTACATGACATGTGGTACTTTGGATGCATGGACAAATCTTCCTTGTCCCATTTCCTCTAATTTAAAAAACCACTTGGCCTTTTTTCCCCCATTTTAAATTACACTTGTCCTCTTTTGTAATTTAAAATTCCACCACTTTCTCCCATGCATAATTTAAAAATCCTCACAAAATCCAAACCTTACCTTTTCATATTTATACCCCCATACCCTTCATCTACCTAATTAATGCCAACCCTCCATTAATCCCAAAGCCAAATCTTCACCCTTGGATCATCCATGGATCATGGAGCCTTCCCATCACCCAACATGCTCTTGCCATTTGTGATGCTCTCCTTTCTTGAGAGACCTCAAGCAATCAAAGCCATTGATCTCAACATTTAACTCAACCTTCCATTCATCCATTCGAAACTCTATAAATTGAATCTCTCCCCTTCATTTCAACAACACTTTTTAATGCAAGTAAATGTTGTTAATTTGAGCACTTAAACATCCAAATTACTTTCATTATAATCTAGGACATATCAAAGGAATTTCATAGTCATGGGTACATTTATTTTATTTTGAAATTTCATTTTAGTCTTTTCTTGAAGTTGTAATTGATTGTGAATTGAACAGGTTAATGGTGTTTTATTTTGTTTATCATAGTTCACTTTCATTTGCATACACTTTTATCTCCTTTTGGCATGTGGCATGAGCTGGTCCTGATCCCCAATCCCTAACATTACAGAGTACCAAAGTTCTTAGGATCACGGTGTTAGGTTTTCTTGTTTTACTTTGCTTTTATGCATGAGTTTTAAATCCTCATGTATCTTTGATCCCCGACACTATGAGTTTACTACATCCTTTAAGATTAATGTATCAGGCTTAGTCATTTTCCCTTGATATTTGAGCAAGTGATCGATGGTAGCCTCGATCTTTGATCCTCAACAAATTTATAGTGTATTAAGTCTTTCAAGATTATAGGTCAGTCTTCATTTGTTTTGACTACTTCTTAAGCTTTGGTTTGACACTATCCCTAATCCTAAATGTATTAACTTATTTCAAGATTAGTCGGTTAGAGTTGCTCATTTTTGGTTGTCTTTTCGGAATAAGTTGTTACAAGTATGGCCCTAACTGGTGTTGTCATTGATGTCAAGAATTGGATGAGTTATGTACTGAGGATATTGAGAAAATTAGTCCTATTAGAAATAGAGAAGAATAGTGAAGATACTGAAGTTCTATGAAGGAAAGATACTAGCCAATTGAATATCAGAGTATGCACATCAAAGGGTTTGTAGATATGTGTCTGAAGGCGCTCCAACCAAGATTTTAGAGGTTCGTATGAAGATTTGGAGAAGTTATGGCCATATGAGTAAAACTAGTTTTGTTAGCTATTCAAAGGTGACAGAGTGGCACAAATAGGTCAGGTGAGATCCAGAAATGCAATATCATGTTCTGCATATCTAGTGGCATGTTTGAGAGGTTAATAGGCATTGACAACTCGATTAGTTCATGGTTTGGAGGCTCACAAGCAATTCTTCTAATGTGAAAGTGATGACCGGCTATGTTCTTAAAGTTTTGGATGAAGATACGAATGATTACAATAAGCAAAAGTGGTGCGGATGTTCCTGGTGATTCAAGCAAGCTTGTGGGGGTCTCTAGATTGTGTTCAATTTGTGTTGGTGGTCCACACAAAAGATTGAGCTCGTAATTGAAGATTTACCTTTGGGTGATGGTGTTCTTCCCAGTTTTGGCTGATCAGATGATTTGCACATGTTGTAGGATCTTGAAGATGCTTTGCAAAGCATGGCATGTTCTTTGAAGAAGATTGAAGTCTCAGCTATGTGTGGCTAACAGTGTAGTGATGTGTATGAAGTTTTTGTAATAAGTCAAGTTGTTTTTGTAATTGCTCTGTAATAAAATAAGTGTATGTTGTGCTGACATTGATGATCATTCCAAAGTTGATGTCATGTATAAATAAGAGTTACGAAGTTGTTCAAAGGTATCCTAGTGATCATCATGAGAAGGTGGTAGTGAAGAGGAGTGAAAAGCAGAGTAGAGGCATTGAACTTAAATGGAACTGACTCAAGCATAGTGAAGATGCTAATCTCTAGTTCAAGTATGTAATATCCACTCTTTTGTAGATAGTGTGTCTCCTGTAGGTAGTGTGCCTCTTGTGAGCAGTGTGCCTCTTGTGAGCAGTGTGCTTAGGTAGTGAGCCCTAATTGGCAAGTGCCATTTTATTCTTCATATTCTTTTAATAGAGAATACAACCTTGGGTTAGTCACCCCATGGTTTTTCCCTTAACCGGGTTTTCCATGTTAAAATCTTGGTGTTATCTGTGTTATGTATGTTTTTGCTTTTGATTTATTGCATTATGCTTCCATGATTAAATCCTTAATATACTATTGGAATATAAGAAATTTTTAAGTATCTAAGAATAAAATTTTGGAGACAACTAATTCACCCCCCCTCTCAGTTGTCTGTCCTTAAATCAACAATTGGTATCAGAGCTAGTTCCTCTAGAAAAAGCTTAACCACTTGAGGAGATCCAAGATGTCATCCTATAAGGACAGTCCAAGGTTTGATGGAATGAACTACACTCTTTGGAAAAGTTGCATGGAATGTCACTTGTAATGCATGTGAGAGTAGTATTGGAACATGACTACAAATGAGTATATGCCTCCAAATAATGGTCCAACAACTCTAGATGAAATTAGAAATGCTAGAAATAATCTTTGAGCTAAAGAAGCCTTACTAAGTGCCTTATCTGATACAGAGATGACAAATGTTATGGGATTAAAAACTGCTTATGAAATTTGGACAAAGCTAGAGATTCTACATGAAGGAGACAAATATGTTAAATGTGCCAAGTTACAAAGTCTGAAAGGAAAGTTCAAAAACCTGAAGATGATTGAAGATGAGAATATCACTACATTTATACCAAAGGTAAATGAGCTGGTGGAACATTGGATGAAGATGAGATTGTTGCCAATGTTCTCAGATCCTTACCTCCTGCTTACAAACACAAAGTTGCTACTATTGAGGAATTTAGATCATTAACAAATATTACAAGGGATCAATTAGTTGTGAAGATAGCTGCATTTGAGTTGGCTGAGTTTGGAGATGCACTCCCCAAGACTGAATCTACATTCAAAGTTAGTGCCTCTACAAAAGGCAAACAAAGATATGATCCAGGAGAAAGTTCCTCAAAGAAATCAACATGGTATGATAAAGAAAGAAAAGATCTAGAAGAAGATGAGTCAAAAGCTACACGAACCCCTTATTGCAAAAAGACTACCAAGAGGATCTGGTAAGTATGAAGAAAAATTGCCTTTCAAATGTTTCAACTACAACAAGATTGGTCATTTTACCTCAAGGTGTCTAGAAAGATTTTCAAGGCCAAACCCTAATAGATCAAGAAGATGATGATGGAGTAACAGATGATGAATCTGAGATAGGAAACAAATCTGGAAGTGACTGGGTGTTTATTTCCATCAAGGAAGAAGATCTAATGCCTATTGAATCTGTCAATCATAAGATGGTAGAAAGGGCTCTGGCTGCTCAAGTTGAAGAAAAGGATGAATGGGTCATTGATAGTGGATGCTCTCACCATATGATTGGTGACAAGAATAAGTTCATAAACTGAGAAAGATACGAAGGTGGAGTTGTAAAGTCTGGAGATAATTCTGCTGGTAGAATTAGAGGCAGAGGAACCATTTCTTTTAATGTAAAGAACAAAACCAGTTATGTTCTGTATGTTGAAGGTTTAAAGCATAATCTTCTCAGTGTTGGGTAGTTGGTAGACAAAGGCTATGATCTTCATTTCAAAAATGGAAATGCATGATCTTTGAAAGCACTGGAACTGAGATTGCATCTAGTACACAGACAAAAGGTAATATCTTTCACTTGGTTGATATTGGAAAAAGTTGCTTATTCATTCAAATTGATCAGAGTTGGTTGTGGCATAGGAGAATGTGTCATGTGAATTTTGATAATATCATTAAGATAAGTAACACTCAGGCTATAAGAGATCTTCCAAGACTAGTGAAACTAGCTAACAATTTGTGCAAAGAATGTCAGTTAGGTAAGAAAAAAAGAGTCTCATTCAAAAGTAAGGAACAATCTTCAAATGGATTATTGGACTTGGTGCACACTAATCTATGTGGTCTGGCAAGAATCAGGAGTCTGCAAGGTGATGGATATTTCATGTTGCTGATTGATGACCACTCCCAAATGATGTGGGTGACTTTCTTAAAAGAGAAATCTGAAGCACTTGAGAAATTCAAAATATTCAAGGCTATGGTAGAAAATGAAACTGGCATAAACAGAAAATGCCTCAGGTCTGATAGAGGTGGAGAATTCACATCCAAAGAGTTCATAGAATTCTATGAGAAACATGGGATAAAGAGATAGTTATCTACTCCAAGGAATCCATAGCAAAATAGAGTAGTGGAGAGAAAGAACCAAACCATCCAGGAAGCTTCTAGGACTATGATGATGGAAGCAAATGTTCCTTAGATCCATTGGAGAGAAGTTGTAAGCACTGCGGTTTACACTCTTAATCAGGTGCAAATCAGAGGCAAGACTAGTAAGACTCCTTATGAACTTTGGTTTGGCATCACTCCTACTGTGTAGTATTTTAGAGTCTTTGGTAGAAAATACTACATCAAAAGAGATGAATACCTTGGCAAGTTTGATTCTAGGAGTGATGAAGGAATATTCTTGGGTTATTCTACTCAAAGCAAAGCTTACCGGTGTTATAACAAGAGATTAAGAAAGATTGTAGAAAGTACAAATGTGAAGGTTGATGAAGGCATGGAAAATCCCTCAAGATACTATGAGTATGAAGCAGATGATCAAAATGATAGCTTAGACCAAGAAGAACAAGTCCAAACTCTAGTCCAAATTGAAACTGATCTAGATAATCCATAGATACAAGAAGAAGAGATAGGCATGGATGAACCTGTCCAAGAATTACAAGTGGAAGAGAATCCCAAAACTCCCAGGTATGTAAGACTAAATCATTCTAAAGATGAGATCATAGAAGATAGAAGCAAAGGTGTTCAAACAAGAAGAAATATTGTTCAAGACTCAATGAAGTATTATCTGATTTCAAAAGTTGAACCAAAATAAGTAAGTGAAGCATGCAATGATAAAAGTTGGGTTAAAGCAATGGAGGAGGAATTGATGCAGATTGAAAAGAATCACACTTGGGATCTTGTTCCTAGACCTAAGGACAAAAATGTGATTGGGACTAAGTGGGTCTTCTGGAATAAACTGAATGAAGATGGTGAGGTAATAAGAAAAAAAAGCCAGATTAGTTTGTAAAGGTTATTCTCAAGTAGATGGAGTTGACTTTGAAGAGACTTTTTCTTCGGTGGCAAGGATTGAAGAAGTCAAATTATTTCTTTACTTTGCTGCCTTCAAGGACTTCAAGGTATATCAAATGGATGTCAAGTCTTCTTTCCTAAATGATGATTTGGAAGAATAAATATACATTGAGTAATCAAATGGATTTCAACTATCTGATAATGGAGACATAGTCTGCAAATTGAAGAAGGCATTGTATGGACTCAAACAAGCCCCAAGAGCCTGGTATGAAAGATTGGACAAGCACCTTCTAAAAATTTGCTTCAACAAAGGTACTGCTGACAGTAACCTATATTTTAAGATTGGTCATGAAAATATCTTGATTATTGAAGTATTTGTTGATGATATTATTTTTGGAGGAAATGATAGTATGTGCAAAACTTTTGCAAATCAAATGAAAAGTGAATTTGAGATGTCTATGTTTGGGGAAATGAATTGCTTCTTGGGTCTGCAAATCATTCAAACAAAGAAAGGGATCTTCATATCACAAACCAAATATGTGAAAGAATTGTTGAAGAAATTTGGCATGGAAGATTCAAAGGCAATGAATACTCCCATGGCTACTAGATGTAAGTTGAGTAAAGATGATGAATCTCCTCAAGTTGATCAGAAAAAATATAGGTATATGATTGGAGGATTGCTCTATCTCACTCAAACTAAACCTGACATTATGAATGTTGTTGGTCTTGTTTCCATATTTCAAGTTGATCCTAGAGAATCTCATGTCATGGCAATCAAGAGAATTCTTAGGTATTTAAAGGGAACAGTTGAGTATGGATTATGGTATCCTAAAGATCATGATTTCTCCCTTCATGCATATATAGATGTTGATTGGGTAGAAGATGTGGATGACTAGAAGAGTACCAGTGGTGGTGCATTCTTTTTAGGGAAAAGATTGGTTTCTTGGCTAAGCAAGAAATAAGAGGCAATATCTTTGTCCACTACAAAAGTAGAGTATATTGCAGTAGCACGTAGTTGCACTTAAGTATTGTGGATGAAGAAAATGTTAAGAGACATTAGAGTAGAGTATGATGAACCTATCACAATTTTCTGTGATAATTCAAGTGCGATAAATATATCAAAAAATTTGGTGTTGTATTCAAAGACAAAACATATATCCATCAAGTTCCACTTTTTGAGAGAGTGGGTAAACAAGAATGAAATTAGATTGGAGTTTGTGCCCTCAAAGGATCAGATTGTAGACATTTTTACCAAACCTCTACCTAAGGACTCTTTTGAATATCTCAGGGAGAAGTTAGGGGTTATTACCCCTCTGGTTTTGAATTAAGGTGCACTGATGTGCATCAGTCCGATGGATCCTACAGTCATATGTTATGATATGGATTGATGCTAGGAGGCTACTACTCAGGGGGAGTAGTTAGTATAATTTTGAAATATGAAAATTGATTGTAAGTATGTGCCCTTTGCCATTGATGTCAAAGGCGAAGAGAAGACATGTGAAAAACAAAAAGTGGTTGCTGATCAAAGGGGGAGCAGTAAAGGAAGAGAAGACATGTGAATGGTTGCTGGTGATAGGGGAGCTATGTTAGTGAGGAGAAGTTCTTGTCTTGATGGTTAAAATAGTTTTTCACATTACATGTTGCCATCAATGACAAAGGGGGAGATTGTTGTAAGTATGGCCCTAACTAGTGTTTTCATTGATGTCAACATACTCCTATTGCATTGATGTCAAGAATTGGATGAGTTATGTGCTGAGGATATTGAGAAAATTAGCACTATTAGAAACAGAGAAGAATAGTGAAGACAATGAAGTTCTATGAAGCAAAGATACCATCCAGTTGAATATCAGAGTATGCGCATCAAAGGGTTTGTAGATATGTGTCTAAAGGTGCTCTAGCCAAGATTTTAGAGGTCTACATGAAGATTTGGAGAAGCTATGGCCATATGAGTAAAACTAGTTCTCGCAGGTGTTTAGAGGTGACAGACTGGCACAAATAGGTCTGGTGAGATCCAGAAATGCAATATCATGTTCTACAGATCTGGTGGCATGTTTGGGAGGTTAATAGGCATTGACAACTCGATTGGTTCAAGGTTTGGAGGTTTGCAAGCAATTCTTCTAATGTGACAATGATGACCAACTATGTTCTTGAAGTTCTAGATGAAGATGTGAATGATTACAATAAGCAGAAGTGGTGTGGATGTTCTTGGTGATTCAAGCAATCTTGTGGGGGTCTCTAGATTGTGTCTAGTTCATGTTGGTGGTCCACACTAAAGATTGAGCTCATAATTGAAGATTTACCTTTGGGTGATGGTGTTCTTCCTAGTTTTGGCTGACCAGATGATTTGCACATGTTGCAAATGATCTTGAAGATGCTTTGCGAAGCAGGACATGTTCCTCAAAGAATATTGAAGTCTCAGCTATGTGTGGCTGATAGTGTAGTGATGTGCATGAAGTTTTTGTAATAAGTTAAGTTGTTTTGTAATTACTCTATAATAAAATAAGTGTATGTTGTGCTGACTTTGATGATCATTCCAAAGTTGATGTCATGTATAAATAAGAGTTATGAAGTTGTTCAAAGGTATCCTAGTGATCATCATGAGAAGGTGGTTGTGAAGAGGAGCGAAAAGCACAACAGAGGCATTGAACTTAAATGGAACTGACTCAAGCATAGTGAAGATGCTAATCTCTAGTTCAAGTATATAATATCCATATTCTTTTGTAGATAGTGTGTCTCCTATAGGCAGTGTGCCTCTTGTGAGAAATGTGCTCAGGCAGTGAGCCCTAATTGGCAAGTACCATTTTATTCATTGCATTCTTTTAATAGAGAATACAATCTTGGGTTAGTCACCCCATGGTTTTTCCCTTAACTGGGTTTTCCATGTTAAAATCTTGGTGTTATCTATGTTATGTATGTTTCTACTTTTGATTTATTGCATTATGCTTCCATGATTAAATCCTTGATATACTATTGGAATATAAGAAAGTTTTAAGTATCTAAGAACAAAATTTTGGAGACAACTGATTCACCCCCCCTCTCAGTTGTTTATCCTTAAATCAACATAAGTTATATGGTATCTCTAAATCCTAACCTTTGACATGCTAACCTATTGAGTTTTTTCAGAGTTGATGTCTTGGGCTTGTTCACATTGATCCTCCATTTTTGTAGGTGTCCTCCATCCACCCTAACCCAAGAATCCCAATATCATTGTACATTCTTTTTGGGTTTGGTGAGTCAAGTTTTTTATTTTTTCTTACCATTTTAGTAAGAGTTCAAGGTTATCCCAAAATCCTGATCCTCGATAAGATTTACATTCTTTTATTTCTAATCAAGATCAAGTGGTCATAGTATTTTATTTTTCTAAGGCATGGGTTATGAGGTATTTCTAATTCTTGATGCTTGATGTTTTACAGAGTACTATCCTTTGGGAGGGTATCAAATTCTTGAGATCCATGATGCTTTGTAATGAATTTAAGACTAATCTCTATAATTTTCCTATTTGCTACTTTATGCACTTCATGTTGATATCTTTCAAAAGAGTATTTGATGATCGTAATGGATGTGGTATACATATCTAACCAAATAAGTATTGTGATGGATTCTAATGGACAATTTTGGTGCTTAATGCAAAAATGCAAGAGGACCCCCAAGCAAAAGAGATGAAGTATGACTTCAAGGGGTATCACTCCCCAATAAAAATGTTCACACCATATCCTAAGGTTGGAGATACAAACCTTGAGCATGTGAACATCCATGAATTCTTGCAGAGAGTACATAGAGAAGGAGACAAAGCTTTTTTGACACAGTAAATGGTTAGTTCTAGGTCAATTTAGGAAACCACTTTCCCAATATGCCTCCAATCTCCTAAACTTGTATTTTCCTATGCGCAAAGGTATGACCAAAGACAAAGGAAAGTGTTTAGTTTAGCCAGACATGTAGTGCTTGAGATTGGGGTTGATATGATAGAAAGATTTCTTGGACTCCCCACATATGCGAAATATGAACATGTCAACATGAAGACTTCCTTAGACTACTATGAGAAGATTACTAAAATGGTGATATATTACATTAACCAACATCTCCTCATCATACAGAGGAAAAACCCTCTAAAAATCACAAAGGTGCACAACAGGAGCAAGTTCAAGGAATATGGTAAAGATGTAAACACACTTCTAAGTAGGGTCTTTGGTCTTGCTACCACCAAGGAATGGAACCCATAGATCTACCAGTTCTGTACAGATTTTTGATGGGAAGAAGATTGATTGGGATAAAATCCTTAGTGATAATATTCATGATTAGCAAGTAGATGTGCTATAGAATAGTCAATTTTACATGACCTCATATCTAGTGTACCTCCTAGCTTACCAAGCTAGCTTTCCAGAGCTTCAGTAGGTTGGTTCTCTTCAACTCAAAGAAACCAAAGTTTATGATTATTTCCGATAGTTGGAGCTCAGAGAGAGATAAAAGAATTATTGTTTAGTCAATGATGCATTTGTTTATGAAATTGTTTGGGGGATTGAGAATGACTATGCATAGAGACTATCTATGGAAGCCACAAGAGAATTGATAAACTGGGGCAACTTGTATATCTAGTTTAAGGCCTTCACATATATTAGAGTGGCTAGGTTCCACAAGGCCCCATACAAGCTACCAAGGTGTCCTAGTGACATGATAAATTTGTTGGAAATCTGTAGGCAAGTGACAGAGATGCATAATTTGGTAGCTAGTAAGCACAAAGTTGGTTTCTAATTTCCCATCAAGGTAGGTGGATATGCCTACGTCAATATGATAAATGCCAAAACTACAGAGATATAGATGATTCGCCTATCCTTGGATTTGTTCAACCACATGAATAGGTATGATCCAATTGGAAAAGTCAGCTAGTTAATGTGGTCTACTATAAACATGAGCCAACCTTGGAAGACCATTGGGTAGATTGTCTAGATGACCATGAGGTCAAGAGGAGGGACTACTTTAGGTTAACCTTGGTATTGGTCAAGGCTTGCAACATAGGGAGGGTTCCCAAAGGACTCAAGGAAGATGGAAAGATTTTAGACCCTTCCTACAATAGAAATAAGGTCTTCAATGAACCCATTGGAGACATTGATTAGACTGTAGAGGAAGATTCCTCTATTGATGCTAGGGACAAGGTAGTTGTCGATAGGAGTTTGGACTAGTTGAAGAATCCTTATGCAATGATTGACCCATACCCAACCTCTAATGAATCCAAATATTAGAAGAAGAAGAAAACTAAGAAAGGGGAATCCTCAGCCCCACCTAAGGAAATGGTTATAGCAATAGCAACAAGACTAAAAGAGTCAAGAGAATCTAGAGTTGCCACTTCTACAATGGAGAAAGAAAAGACAAAGGTCTAGTGGTGGTTCAATCGAATGAGGATGAGCTACCTCTGATTAGGAAGAAGTAGGATGTACAACCTCCTCTTGTTGCCTAGGATCCCAATCATCATGTGTTTGAGGAAGCAACCCTCATAAAATCTCCCACACACATACACCTCTTGCCTCACCATATCCACAAGAATCTATGCAATCATGAACCCCCTCTTTCTCATATCCCACACAAACTACTACACAATTGGCTCCCTAGGTGTCAGAACCTGTACCACAAGAACCTCAACTTCCACCACCTCAAACTTTAGTTGCACTTCAAAAAACCACCACACATGCATACTAGGACATCACCTTAGCCTTCCCCTCCAAGGGTAGTAAATGCAGGTTTGGGGCTTCTAGTATGGTTGAACCATACTATTGAGAAAAGGGAGAGGACTTACATAGAATAGGAAGATTTCTCAGCAGTGGTGGAAGTTTTCAAATCTCAAGCAAACCCAAAAGGAGATAGAAAACTCTACACCATAGCGACTGATGCACAAGGAGCTAGAGTAGCTTAGGAGGCCACTACATTAGTAGACAAGGAAGAATCTTTATTGGCACCCAGAGACTACAAAATCCAACAAGTCAACATGGGTCACTAGGCAAGGGAGGAAGAAAAGTAAACATTGCAGGGAGCTATGACCACCATCCTAGAGAGGATGAAGAAATATTAAATAAGAAAAGAAGAACTAAAGAAATAGGTGGGTCAGCTCACTACTTACATCACACATCTAGTTTTCTTGGTTGATTTAAGTGCCCCTGCCATAATGGAAGCCTTACAAAATGACAGTCATCAAGTGGATCTTGAGGGAGTCCTCCCTGCTACCACTATATAGAAAGATGCACTGGAGACTCTTGGTAGTAGGGTCATCAAGGAGGCAATGAGAGATTATCACATAATTAGTGATGAGGTAGAGAAATAGTAAGAATTGGAGGGTCAAGTTGATCAAGAACTCTTAGTATGGGAGGAATACCTCCTAGTTTTGTAGAGAATGAAGGTATTACCTTTTGATGAGTCCCGATTACGAATTTTTCACAAGGATGATTAGGGCTTGGTAATTGAGTGGCTACAAGCTGGTAAATTGAGGGTCAAGGTGTTACGGAAGTGTAAACATAAACTCAGATCTAGGAGGGATGTAGTAGATGGGGACATGAAAAATATTAATAAATTCATTGAGACAAATTCCTTATACCTTAAAGGATAAATCTTACATGGTCCTCCCTACAATTAGAATGGTCAAGGATTTCATAGAGTCCCTTCACAAGTAGCTAATTGAGTAGGGCATAGATGAATTAATGAGACTAAAAGCTACATTTACACAGTTATAGGGATAGCTAATCAAATTCATAGAGCTCTGCCACAAAACCAAGCAGTCAGAATTTTCCCAAAGAATGAAGATGAAGTACCATCAAGGTCTAAATCAAAATGATATAAATGAGGCCTCCCTTAATTTCCATAGCCATTTTTCTAGAGAATCCTGATATCGTTTTAATTTATCTCAAATTCATTATTCTTTCATGGACATAATAAATCAATTCAAAATGAGTTGATATTGAAATATGTCCCAAGAGGATGACATGATATATAACTTGTAAATCTTGTAATACTAGATACCTAGGCATAGGTATGGGGCTGACATGATGTAAATTTTAAAATTTTGAGGAAATCATATTGTTATAGAGTAAAATGTTTACCCTTGTTAATCGGGACCTATTTTAACACCTTTTGAACATTAAACTATAAAATCTTGATATTGATGAATAAACCTAACATAATAAACTTAGGAATGGCCTAAGCCCACGACATTTGACATTGCCCAGAGTTTGTGGGGCTCAAGGACCAGGGAACTTAAGCCCCTATTTTGTGGTGCCAGCTTAGAACACCTCCTTATCTTATGCATGTCAGCCCCATATGGTTTAATTTGTCACTTTTGAGTTGGAATACATATAAGAAGGAGTTTTACAATTAATTTTACACCTAGATGACTATTTTTCTTATTAACAGAAGAAAAGAATTGCTTACATGATTGATCTTATATGATTAAGTTCTCTTCATGCTTGGAATTGCTATTTGCTTGTGGATGTTATGAAAATTCATTTTCAGGTCTTGAAGGAAGTTCAAGCCTTTTCCATTTCTCTCCTTGTTGGTACATGATCTTGAGTTATCTACTCCAACTAGGGTTTCACATATTGTGGTAATCTTTATCCTTTTTATTCATACTTTCATTACATATTGTAGATATAGCCTCTTCCTTCCTAGGGCACACACTCTTGGATCACTAATCATCATTGTAGTGGAGATGTAAACACCAACATGGGTTTTGACTAAGGCAAGCCCCTAAACATAGCACAACCTTTCCCTCTTTTCTTGTGTGTAGGTCACATTTAGAGGATTTAGGTTACAAGGAGTTATAGGACTAGAGAAGACTCACAAACAAAGACACTTAGACTCTAATTTTCTATAGAACCCTAACCTAGGTCTAGGGTGCCCAACACCTTGGTCCTTTGGTGACTATGAATCTAGATTTAGATTCTTCTGTCTCCTTATCTTTGTTGTTCTTCTAGAATCTTTATATCAGTTTTTGATAGTTAGTTATTGGCAGATCTTGGTTAATTAGGGTTTCATCATTTGCCCTAGTTTGCTTGATAGGATTTGGTTGAATTTGGTTGATGCTCCTCTATACAACAAAAGAATAGAACCCCTACAGCTTGTCTCTCCTCCATGGGTAGTAGCCAAGCTTGGTTTGTGTTCTAATGTTTGATAGAAGAGAGTTTTGACCTAGTTTAATCTCTTAGGCTAAGTCTCTCTTTTCTACACAACATTATGGTGAACCTGACTTGTCTTGCATTATTGAATCCTTCTTCTTTAAGATATGAGTTGTTTGCTGCCCTATATCTGATTGGAATTGAGTTCATTAATCATTTTACATACATGTATAGCTAGTTTTTTGCATAGTTTAAAAATTAGGGTTTATAAGAGCTTTGCATTCCTAGAAAATCTAGCTAGTTTCAAACCTATAGTTTATAGATTAGTGAGTTGTTTCAGATCTTGTTGTGCATTGTTAGGTTTTTAAAACTAATTTCATTTGTTGTACCTTATAAGTCTTGGTGTTTAGACCATTTTTACATCCTTGCATGTGAAATTTGGAAAATAGATATTTCATTCTAGATTTGAAAAAACCATATTTGTCACTTTGTTTGCATTTCATAAGGTTAGATCATCATAGCATGAATTAAATTTTTTATTTTTGCATCAAATCTGATTTCTGATACACTAATTAATCATTCTATAGTGTTACATCTTGCATTTGAACCTTTTCAATGCTAGGATTTGTAAAAAGGTTACATTTTCAAGAAAACCAAGTTAATGTTGAAATATAGGGTTTGTGATTGATATTTTGTTTCAGATTTTTCTGCTATCATTTACATTTCAAATATGATTTTACTTTTCTCTAATACATTATAAATGTCATTTTGCATTGAAATTTGAAAGGAAGAACAATTTTGAATTGGAAAATTTTGAAAAAAGATTTAAAATTCGGGTTTGATTTGAGCAATATTTTATATTTAAGTGGATGTGAGTAGAATTGAAATTGATCAAGGATATATTAAGTACATTATGTTTGTTTTCATTTGAACAAAACATTGCTTCATTTAAACAAAAGCTCAAATCCTTCTTTCACTACATTATTCATTTGTTCTATTTGTGCATCTTGTGTGTTACTAAATCTTGTAAAAACTTTATGATCTTTGTGACTTGATGCTCCTAGTCTAACATTCTTGTGTGATGAAGTCTTCAAATCATGGGGTCTAATATTAATGTTGACACATCAAAATCTAAAATTTTTAATCAAATCACACAACTTCCTACTACACTTATCCCTAAAGCATCAACTTCTCATGAAACCATTGTTATTGATGACCATGTAGCTCTTGTTCTCGAAGCTCAAATTTAATGGTTAGAAATTGAGTTGGCTAACAATCAACAGTTTGTAAGATCAAAACATATAGTTGAGGAGGTCATCCTTGTTGTTGAGAGTCTAAGAGGTTTATTGCTTGAAGGATAAGAGGGAGTGGAAGTCTTATGTGGCCTAGCTCACATAGTGCATAACAATATTATGTTAGTAGCTAGTTGTGCTAAAATCATCACCAATGTGACTTCTTCCAATCTAATAAGGGCTCAAGTGTCGACACCCCCTACTACTACATACACTTCTTCTATTCTCACAACTACACAACCAAGTAATAGTGCTACCACATGTGTTTGGTTATCTACTGGGAATCTCGTTCATCATTATAGTGACATTCCATATAATTACACAAATTCCACACCTAATGTTACTCCACCTACATATAAATATTTTATCACTTTCCAAAATGCTTCACATACATCAACACACTCGATAGCTATTCCTTCCAATCCACCAATATTTACTTGGTTCATCTTCCAAACCTATCATTAACCAATTGTTGCAAAATATGACTTCCATCCAACAACAATTGGCTAGCATAAGTAATAGTCCACCTAAACCTAATATGACAATACATTATATACATAACCCTTTGTCTTATTCAATCTTAAGAGCTCAAATTCCCAAGAAGTTTGAAACCCCTTTGTTTAAGAAATATAATGGGAAAGGATATTCTAACAACCATGTGGTAGCCTTTAAAACAATGTGTAGTGATTTCTTCTTTGAAGATGCAATTTTGGCAAAACTCTTTCCTAGGTCACTCAAAGACACATACTTGGATTGATTTTGCTCATTGCCTCTAAATTCCATCACTTCTTTCTCACAACTAATCAATAAATTCCTCAAACACTTTAAAGTGAACATTGGACCTCAAGTCTCTTTCACCAATTTGGTTCATTGCAAACAAGGAATAAAAGAAAAAATAACTAATTTCGTGGGGTGTTATCTATAAAGGGTAAAATGTGGATAGTTGGTTTTTGGTAGTTTTGTGTGTGTATCCTCTTTTCACCCTTTCATTCAAGGACCTAGGGTCGAGTTACAATGTACTATCATACCCTAGGTCACTATGAGATGTAGGGAAACTTGGATTTTTATGATTTGATTGCCAATTATCTTCTCTTATGCTCAATTATACATCAAAAACCTAATTATACAAATACGACAACAAGTAGACAAATATAAAAAAATGCTGCTACAAAAAGGTAAAATAACAAATAACTATGTACCTATTTCTGGGGTTCAGAAGCGGAATAGTCAGGGACTAAAGAGTAGGCACCAAGTACAAGGCCCTACTTTTTTTGAGATTGACAAATAAGATCTGCAACCTGTTCCTGTTGTACCAAAGGTTTTCCCATCACAGAACTTTGAGGACTAATGAGAGGGTGTCCTTGTCCATGGAGCTATTTTCTTCTCTGATCTATGAATCTGACACACTGTTGTACCCTCATGCAACTTCACTTTGTCTATAGCTTCAACTTATAACCTACAATAATGAAAACTTTGGGAGGGGGTTGTGATGTTTAGAGGCTTGCCTTTGTCAAGCCTCAGAGAGACATTCAAGTCTTCCAAACACCATTGTTAGATAGAGTGCATACCCTTGTGAGGCAGAGGCAAAAACCAAATTATAAATGCTAAAAAATACAAAGGATATCACCTTGTTGTAAAGATCTCATGGGAGGAAGAATCTCTTCATGCCAGGAAAAAATGATTCCTCAAATATACAAATACAAACACATAGACAACACAAATCTTCTCTTGCTACATAATGAAATCCTTGAATCACCTTTAGAGCACAATAGCTTTTTGTTTGCAATCATCTAGTCATGCTCTAGTTTACAAATGAATGCTTAAACATGCTTTTATATGCAACTACAAACAATCCCTCCAAGAATTTTGTAATTCAAACTTACTGTATCGGCATAGGACCTAAATAACGGTCACAAGCTGACACCCAAAATTTGGGACTAACCCAACATAGGGAAGGACTAGGGCGTGGGTGCCCAAGTCCTCCCCACTATTTTGGGTAAGGTTAGGTTCAAGGGATCCCCCTAGGTCCCATTTGTCATGAAACTTAGGGATCATTTCATCAGGATGTCAAATTATGATGTAAGATGTCCTAAATGCAGATAGAAGACCCAGAAGCTAAAGCTTAGGAGGGAAAAGCCCCCAAGGGGACATTTTCCCATGTTACATTTAGCCCCCACTTTAATGTATATATAAACATGAGGCTAATACATGCATTAAAGTACGGTCAACAAACACTATAAACACACCAAGCATAGAGAAGACACGCCAGACACATTGAAGACAATGACAAGCATGCAAAACATAGAGAAGACAATTACAATCACACAAAACATGGTGAATACACTGGATGCATAGAAGACACATTAATGCATAGAAGATAAGAATGATTTCTTTTCTTTTCTTTTTCTCATATATATGAAATGCAGATGCAAGTACAAGGAAAGTAAACACACCTCCCTTAATGTAGGATGCTGATGCAGAGGTAAAACGCAACGGGAGCTTACAAATGGGAAGGCGGAGTCATTAACACAAACAGCATGTTAAAAATCCTATCGATTTAACATCATCATCATATTTCTTGCTAACACAGACAGCATCATCATATTTCGAAGAGGCATGAAATATCCTCCTACTGACTATTGTTCACCTCCTTATCACCTTTTGCCTTTCGCCTGTCAACAGCATCATGATATTCGGCTAGTGCAAACATCCTCCTAATGTTCACTGTTCATCTTACCGCCAAACACTATCTTCATCATCATGATATTCAACATCACCTTCATCAGCAGGATATAAAATATCCAGTTGCTCTCATATATCCTAATGACGACAACTTCCAGCACCTTTCCTTCGATGCTTACGTCACCCTGATATCCTGATGATGATTATCCTGATGACGATGACGTCACATGCAGTTCCTTCAATATCTGACTACTCGAACAACAGCATCATGATATGACTTATCCGGTCATATTGAAACATCCTGATGATGTTAACCAAACCTTATGCCGATGACTTACGCCGATGCCAAAACACTTAGCGACAGCAGGATAAACTTGCATAGGGTGATATTCGCAATATCCTGATGATGACCTCTCCGGTACTTAGCCAAAAAATTGAACTTTCCTCCCGCATATGATAGCGATATGCGGGTGATGGGCACACACGGAAGATGATCCTGATGCCGATATACACACTGAGTATATATCCGACTTATATCATCCTGATGCACTTGAAACATGCAATCTTTGTCAGCTTCATAACCCGATCCGGATAGCGATATACTCGCAGATGACGATGCGACTCACTCCGGCTGGAAAAGCACATGCAGACCCCTGTATATCCGTCAGCTGCATGCAAACTCACAGAACCACACAATTTCACAAAGAACATATGATGATCGGGCCGGATCACCTTTAGATCAAAACTTAACAATTTATCTTCCTGAACCCTAGCACATGAGGAAGCTAGGTTGATTCATAGCATGCTACCAACTGATCTCTCAAACAATGAAATGCAGAAAACTAAAATGCAACCTAAACTATCATACATGACCATTCCACTGATTCACAGAATCAACTGGTGGAAGGGTTGAAATAATCCATTAACCTGTAATCAGAACAGAAATCAAAATAGAAACAACTGATAAACCAGATAATGCAATTGATGAGATCTTATTCAGATGAAACAAATGTCCTGTTTCTACAACAATGTCTCACAATGCCTGGACTGATCACCAGTACAACATAACACAACTACTACTCTCCTGAACATCTATGATATATCTCAAACCCTAACTGATCTGAGTTATTTATAACAATATCCTATGAGTACTACCAACTCGATTCCCAGCGGCTGGGAGCTTCCAAGCGGCTGGGAGAGGATCGCTCATACTACGAGCTCTAACTGCCTACACACTCTCCTAGGCTGATCTAATACATATGCATCGGTCCAATGGACCTTATTACATCATGAAGTCAAACATACTAAAAATAGACTAATGTCCAGACATGCAGACTATATCCTGTCTTGTAGGGGTGCTCCTGCACCAGATGCACTCATTGTGCAGGTCTTTAAACTACATACATGGGGCAACACACACACACAAGAAACACCAAACCTCCCATAATGCAGGATGCACTCTTCACATAGGTCTTTAGCCTACATATGGGGAAATAGACATGCTAAACAAAGCAAGCACGTGAAAACACACACACTTTGAAGACACGAAGAAAACAAGGTAGACAAACGATAGAGTGTTCCTATTTCTAGGTCAACACCATCTCATGCACATTATAGGCACAAACTGACGATTGCACTTTGCCACAACAATTGCCTAAGACACGCTTAAGGGTTGAGTTAGTCACAAAACTGCTCTATGCCTCCCGATGAGGACTTTTAAAAATGACAGGATGGGCACTCTCCACAAGAAATACACTACCCCTACCTCCACAGAGGGCTTAAGATGATTGATTGGTTGATTGCAAAAAAACTCAGAGTGTAGGAAGTACTCATCACACTAGTCTTTAAACTGTACCTGAGGACAACCACATCACTAATATCTATAATAGATAGCTTACCTTATATATGCCCCCAAATTATATCAGCAATAACAGCCACCTAATGCCAAAATATCTGTCACAACATGCTTATAGTGCCACTCAAGATCAAACCCTAGTGAAAATATTACAAAAATAAATAATTTTTCACAATTTTTCAATTCTAAGATCTAGTGAAAAGGGCTATTGTAAATAATTTTAGGAGGTGCATCAAATAATAGCAATTATATCAGTCACCTCAATCCATAAAATTTGTCACAACACACTTGGAGTGCAATCTAGGCCAAACCCTAAGGCAAAAATAGTAAAAATGTGCAATTTTCACCAGATTTTCAATACAAGAGGCCAATAACAAGGTGTTGTAAATAATTTTAGGAGGGGTAGAA
This sequence comes from Cunninghamia lanceolata, assembly GCA_027924645.1. Taxonomy (NCBI): domain Eukaryota; kingdom Viridiplantae; phylum Streptophyta; class Pinopsida; order Cupressales; family Cupressaceae; genus Cunninghamia; species Cunninghamia lanceolata. Next base: position 9,083,995 of record BSBN01001332.1, read on the forward strand.
GATAATACCCCTGATATGAGCCAATTAGTGCAAAAATATTCTTTACAACATGCCTATAATGCAAAATTAGAGAGTCGATAAGGCCAAATTTAGTGAAAATCAAGGTTTTTCAAGCCCTAGGTTTGAGATCTTGATACAAAATGCTATATGAATGTTTTGTAAGCTGATATATGATGAAAATTAAATTCTCTCAGATCTGAAAATGATTTTCCAAGCCCTACGATGCAAAATACAAGTGCAAATCTAAGGAAAAATCAATGAAGATGCTAGTTTTTGTTGAAATTTTCTATGCAAAAATGCAAATTTTTGAAATTTAAATAAAAATTTACACTAAAATGCAACACTACATCCAAATGCAAATTTGAATGAGTGTCTAAGATCAGTAGAAAAAATCTGAAACAAGATTTTACCTACAAACCCTAGATTTTGGAATTACAAGGTTAGATGTAAAATTCACAATTTTCAACAAAACCCTAGCAATTTTATGATAAAAATGCAATGTAAGATATTGATTTTTTGTAATTTTCTGCAATTTAGCTCATATCTAATGCAAAAATCATAAATTTGATGAAATTCAAATTAATTGATGCAAAATAGAAAACCTAGAATGCAAATTTTCTCTAATTTTTCCAAATTTTCAAATTTTTTGTAAGTTTTCCAATGCAATAAGATGAATGAATATATGAATGAATGAAATTACTATAAATCTGAAGCAAAAAACTTAGCAACTTGCAAATAAGTCCAATAACATGGGTTCACCAAAATGTAAAAAGTAAAATTTGGATAGTTGGTTTTTGGTAGTTTTGTGTGTGTATCCTCCTTTCACCCTTTCATTCAAGGACCTAGGGTCAAGTTGCAATGTCCTATTATACCCTAGGTCACTATGAGATGTAGGGAAACTTAGATTTTTTATGATTTGAATGTCAATTATCATCTCTTATGCTCAATTATATATCAAAACACTAATTATGCAAATACGACAACAAGCAGACGAATATCGAAAAATGTTGCTACAGAAAGATGTAAAATAAAAAATAATTGTGTACCTATTTTCAGGGTTCAAAAGTGGAATAATCAGGGACTAAAGATATGGTACCCAAGTCCAAGGCCCTACTTTTTGTTGGGATCGACAAACAAGATCTGTAACCTGTTCCTATTGTACCAAAGGTTTCACCATGATGGAACTTTGATGACTAATGAGTAGGTGCCCTAGTCCAAGAAGCTATTTTCTTCTCTGATCTGTGAATCTGACACTCTATTGTACCCTCATTCAACTTCACTTTATCTATAGCTTCAACATGTAACCTGTAATCATGAAAACTTTGAGAGGGGGTTGTGGTGTTTAGAGACTTGCCTCAGTCAAGCCCCAGAAAGACATTCAAGTCTTTCGAACAACATTGTCAGATAGAGAGTGCATTCCCTTGTGAGGCAGAGGTAAAAACCAAATGATAAATGCTAAAAAACACAAATGATATCACCTTGTAGTGAAGATCTCATGGGAGGAAGAAGCTCTTCATGTCATGAGAAAATTATTGCTCAAATCTGCAAATACAAACACATAGACAACACAAATCTTCTCTTGCTACACAATGAAAGCCTTGAATCACCTTTAGAACACAATAGCTTTCTAGTAATCATCTAGTCATGCTCTAGTTTACAAATGAATGCCTAAGCATGCTTTTATATGCAACTACAAACACTCCCACCAATAATTTCATAATTCAAACTTATCATGTCGGCATAGGACCCAAATAATGGTCACAAGATGACACCCAAAATAGGGCAGGACTAGGGCACGAGTACCCTAGTCCTCCCCCATATTTTTGGTAGGGTTAGGTTCAAGGGATTCGTCTAGGTCCCATTTGTCATGAAACTTAGGGATCATTTCATCGGGATGTAAAATTATGATGTAAGATGTCCTAAATGTAGATAAAAGACTCGAGAACTAAACCTTAGGAGGGAAAAGCCCCCAAGGGGACATTTTTTGATGTTACATTATCAATCCCTCTTCTCATAAATTCAATATTCTATTTAGGATGCTAATGTACAAATAATATTCATTGGAACTTACAACCTCACATCCGTGACAAACTCTTGTTGATGTGTTATGATTGTTTCACTCATCTTTGCATGGCTCATCACAATTATCAACTTTCAGTTAGTCAGTATGAGCATAATAACTCATCAGATCTAGTTGGTCAATTCGAAGCCTTGCACAATCATTAATTCAAAAGACAACAAGAATTTCATCAAAGTTAATACAATATCAACAAATCAAATTCAAAAGTATGTAGTGGCTGCAACATCTTTTGCTCCTGCCCCATATAAATTGAAACCTAAGACAAGGCATTTCACACCATTATCAGAGTTTCTCTACTCTATAATAATACAACTATTGAACAATAATTGCATCAATATTCCACCTATTAGACCTCTCAATCTAAGTAAGGTGCAAGAATCTTCCTTTGATTTGAAGACCTTTTATCAATTTCAACCCACAATTGGTCATGACACTGATAGATGTATGCATCTTAAAGATGAAGTTCAAGAGCTCATTAATTCCAATGTCATCTAGGTCATTGGTGTAAATGACAAAGGGAATAAGTTGGTGGCTGCACCTAATCAAAATTTACAAATATATACAAATCCATTACCTCATCATGAATCTAATGTTGTGAATCTATCTCAAGAACAAGATTATGAGGATATATTTGCATGGTGGATGCTTCCCTCATAAAAAGTGAGCAGAATCTAAACATCCTATATCTTTTACTCCACATGATGCTACTATTGAAGCTCCTAATGGACCCTTATACATCACTATTTGAATCAATGATAAATCCATTCAAGGTTCTATGATTGATCATATTTGCATGGTAAATGTAGTAACTGAAGAGTTTCTCTACATTCATAGTTTGCATGATTAGAGTACATGATGGGTCTATCCTTCCAACTCTTGGTGCCTTAACTCTTGAAGTTAACATTGGGTCGAGAAAGTTGGATGTTTCTCTTTTCATCATTCTTACATCGAACTTATTTCATGTGAAGTTGGGTCACCCATGATTTTGCTCCATTAAGGTAGTCCCCTCTATGGTTCATAAGTGCCTAAAGTTTCCATTTGAGGGATGTCTGCATGTTGTACATCATAGTTAGTAGTAGCCCAATGATCACAATGGACACTTTTACACTTGACTACTTCTAGCCAAAACTAGTTGTAGTCACTCAAGCTAGAGATGATTTATTCTTTTTGTCATATCAAAAGTTTAAAGAAAAGAAAATTATAGAGTTGTCTCTTAGTAACTTACCTCCTTGTTATATCCCTATACCTCCCTGATCTTTTGAGGCTATGATGGTAGTTCCCCTTGTCCCACAAGTGATGAATGAAGTTAAGCCTGAATCAAAGGTTCTTCCCCATACCTGAGCCTTTGGTAAATATGCTAAGGTTCCCCCTCTACCCTCCCTTCAAGGACAATGAGGCAACCTCTGAGCACAAAACATACCTCCTCACAATCATAATATGACTTTTGTACCACTCGCCTCTGCAAAGACTAGTGGAAATCAATCGATTATGCATGTATTATTTCCTGAGGTTTATCAACCACTCAAGGATGCTCAAGCACTTCCACTTGTTTCACAAGTTGAGAAGGAAGAGAAACCCACATTGAGGAAGCCTTCCCCATTGTGTCTCAACCTTTGGTGGTTCCTCTAGTTTCTTCTAATGTTCCTAAAACAAAGGAAGAAAAGGAACCCACATTGAAAGATACTACATTTCCCTTAACAAACATCATGAACAAAGCTAAGCGAAATAGATTTACAAGAGAAAGAAACAAGCATCATCATTATATGCCTTCACTTGTTGTAGGAGAGGAGAATCTCCCTCCTCACAAGTGTCTTTCACCAACGAATGTAAAAGAGATATCTATTGATGCTTCATCTCCTCTAAAAAAAGAGGATGCTTCACAAGCTATAGCAGAACCTATTGTGATATACTTTGATAGAGAATCTGAAGGTAAGGACAATACATGTATGGATCTTGTTCCTTACACCACACTTTCTATAGTTCCTCTTGCATCTTGTCCACCTTTCCAAATTGGTGGTGAGCAAGATTGGCAGGAGGATGATTTTCTTTAGGCCAACTTGAAGTGTGGTCCCTTATGAGTGCATGTGATTGTTTTCCCTTGTATTGTGTTTCTTGGTTCTTTATTTATGTTATTTTTGAGCTCTCTTTGGATGACCCTTGATACCCTTGTTGGTACAAGGATACAAAGGGACTAAAATTTGTTGTGACATTCTCTCTATTTGTATCATCATTCCTCTATATGTCGTAATTTGCATTTTTTTCCTTTGGGGACAATGCAAGGTGTAGGATGATTTGGCATTCTCCCTTGTTGACCCAAAGGGTTTTTGTTTGATTTTATGTGATACTTCTTCCTTTATCTCCATAGTTTTACTAACTAGCAGATGATGACAATTCTAAATATTTATAGTCTTGAGATGTCCCCTATTATAAAATCACTCCTATACTAAAGCTAGTTAGATAGATCCATTTGTGTTATTTCTTTTTACTTGTACAGCTTATGTGGCACCTTGTTTCTATGCTCAACATCATACCATGACTACACATGACATTGTGCATCATGCTCACAAGATCACCTTAGTTTGCCTTGTTTGGGGACAACCCCTTTGTGTGATGTAGTTTTTGGAAACACATATCTTATGGGCATATGCTTCTAAAAAGCTCTCATGCCTATCTTTTGTTTTATTCTACCTTAAAGCAATTACTCCCTAGTGGAATTAGCAATCACTTTAAGCTGGAGGCATACATCACGCTATGCTCTTTTTATTACATATTTATTCATTATAATCGACATGGAACTCACCTGATGATTCAGTGGTCCTCACTAGCCTATAATGTTTTCATTTTGGTTGTTGGTCCATGAGCTATCAGGTACAATGAAGTTTTCTAGCCTATGTGCTTCATGTGACTTGTCATGGTCACTTAGTAATTTGACAGTCCATACTAGTGTGTGGTCCACGATATCATTTCTCTTCACATGACCCCTAGCGATAGAGCAAGCTAGAAATAGAATCATGTATGTTTGTTTCCATGTTTGTTTATGTTGATGTATTTTCTAAACTTGTATTCTCTTAATGATTAAATGTGTCTTGTGTGTCTTCATCATGTTTTTCATGTGTTTTGTGTGTATACTTTGTGCCTTATATATTCTTGGTGTTAATCATGTATGCATTGTGCATAACATGTATTGCCTTTGTGTATTGTGTATCTTTCATGTGTATTCCTATATATGTTTGTAGTACTCCATGTATGTGTGAATTATGTTCCTATGTCTTGCATGTTTGCAACCTTAGAATCCTATGCTTGGGGCCTACTATAGTTCTCAACTTGGTGGAATTCTTTGGGATTCTATGTTTTTGTGTTTGAAATCTGTCTTCACCTTACTCTAGTGTGAGTTCTAATGTAAGTTTGTACCCATGCTAAAGTGGGGGCTAAATGTTATAGAGTAAAATGTTTACCCTTGTTAATTAGGACCTATTTTAATTTGAACATTAAATAATAAAATCTTGATCCTGATGAATAAAAATGATAGAATAAACATAGGAATCACCTAAGCCCGTGCCATTTGACACTCCCCTGAGTTTGTGGGGCAAAAGGACCAAGGCACTTAGTGACCTGGTCCTAGACGGGTCCTTTAGCCCCTCTTTTGTGGTGTTGGCTTAGAACACCTCCTTAGCTTATACATGTTGGCCTTATTTGGGTCCATTGGTCATTTGTGAGTGGGAATGCATATAAGAAGGATTTATACAATTCATTTTACTCATAGATGACTATTTTTCTTATCAAGAGAAGAAAGGAATTGCTTACATGATTAATCTTCTATGCTTAAGTGATCTTCATTCTTAGAATTGCTATTTCCTTGTGGATGTTATGAAATTCATTTGTAGGTCTTGAAGGAAGTACAAGCCTTCTCCATCTCTATCCTTGTTGGTTCATGATCTTGAGTTATCTACTCCAACTAGGTTTTCACATCTTGTGGTAATATTTATCCTTTTCATTCATACTTTCATCACATATTTTGGATCTAGGCTCTATCCTCCTAGGGTATGCACTCTTGGATCACTAATCATCATTGTAGTGGAGGTGGAAACACCAACATAGGGTTTGACTAAGGCAAGCTCCTAAACACAATACAACCTTTCCCTCCTTTCTTTTGTGCATGTCGCATTCAGAGGATTCATGTTACAAGGAATTACATGAATGAAGAAGATTGACAGGCAAAGACACTCAGACTCTAATTTTCTATAGAACCCTAATCTAGGTCTAAGGCATCGAGTGCCCTAGTGGTTTGGTGCCCCTAAATTTAGATTCAGGTTCTTCTTTGTCTCCTAATCGCTGCTATGCTTTTAGAATCTTTATATTAGTTTTTGACAATTAGTTATTGGCAGATCTTAGTTAATTAGAGTTTCATCATTTTCCCTAGTTTTCTTGATATGATTTGGTTGAATTTGGTTGATTCTCCTCTATACAACAAAAGAACAAAACCCTTGTAGCTTGGCTCTCCTCCATGGGTAGTAGCCAAGCTCAGTTTGTGTTCTAATGTTTGATAGAAGAGATTTTTTACCTAGTTTAATCTCTTAGGCTAAGTCTCTCTTTTCTTCAAAACACATGTAACTTGTAAATTTGAATTAGGTCTTATCCTACTAGGCTAACCTAGTCATGGATGTAATAAAACATCACCTTTATAAAAAGGAGTGACACTTGGTTTTGGGGATGAATATAAAGATTTTGCTACAAGACTGGAATTTTGTAAGGCATTTAAGGGCAAGTTGTAACACATATGTAGTGTGGGAATCTAGTTTTCACATATAATCTACCCACTTTGGTGCCAATTGATAGAAAACATCTGGTCTTCTCTGTGTTCCTACCATTTTGTGATAATGTGTTTGAACTTTCATTTGTATTTGGTATATCTTTGTGAGACAAATACTTAATTGTTATATCATGATTTGAGATTGATGAATAAAGTTGATTACTGACATGTAATACGGTGTTTTCTTACTTTCCATTCTAATGTCTCATGTAATTCTTAGACTCTTGCATTTGAGATGCACATGATTATGTGAAATACTAACCGTTACAATTTAATTTATTTTGAGTCTCATTAGATTTCCTAAGTATAGTGGAATCAAATATAGAGTCTGCCTTTTTCTTGTTTTCTTTCTTCAAATCCTTAACCCTCTTTTGCATTTTCTTTGTAGTCAGATTAGTTTAGGATTAAACTTAAGAATTGTGAACGTAAAGATAATACTTGTCTTCTCAAAGACCTTATTTGTTTAGTCTAGGTTTATTCTTACTAGCACACACCCCTTGAACAAACACTCACATAGACCACTTAGTTTCTCCAACATTGTTGTGACCTAGCCAGCAACGACCTTGGAGGAAACTAATAATTTGGTTAGTTACCTTTTCAAGAGAAGTAGAGTGATCATCATTCTACTAGAAGTTGATGTGCAAAAATATCCATCAACAAGAACATTCCAGAGAAGCAAGATGATCAAAATCCTTTCGAATGTCCATCAAAGGTGTAATAGTCAATGAAATAGTGAATATCATTAACAATGCAGGAACACTAGCCACCAAATCAAAAAGAAACTCATTGGCTACATGGGAAAGTGACTTGAGTAGGGTATTGACCACCAACCTATAATCCTCTATAATGCCAATAGACATAATAGTACATGATCAATAGATTAGGGAGGAAGAGTGACCTCCATTAAAGAAAGAATATTTATAGGACTAGGATTTATCCCAAGTTTTGGCTAGTAGTGGAGTGGGGTTGGATAGTTTACAAATTTTAATTTAATTGTTGGTGAGGAGGTAAAACATTGTTAAGAAAAGAAGGATTTAATTTGGGAAAGATTTGATGATGGGTATTGGTATGTGGGGCAAAAGCATACCAATGTGGTATTGAAGATGATGCTAAAATTTGGTAGGTTAAGGGGTGTAGGATTAGGTGGGAATTAGGAAGTTGTAGAATAAGAGGGTGCAGAGTTGACAAAACTAGAAACACTTCAATTCATTTGAATTTATTATCAATGTATTTTCTTGAGGGTCTGGAGATGGGTCATTGAAAGAAAGTGGAATGAGGGTAGATTAGGTAGCAGAGCAATTGTGATACTTATGAGATAGAGAGGGTTAGTTCTACCTAGGAATATTTTCTATAGTGGAGGGGGTGGTTCCTACACATTTTTCTTTCTTTTATCTTGTAGTGATGTAGGAGGAATAGAAGTGTTTAAGGGAGGTGGAAGAGTAGATGATGGTATAGATGATGTATAAGATGGAGGTATACTTGATAGATTGGGAGCATCAACAAGGAAAAGTAGTCTATTAAAGACATCCTTATGGGATATACAAAAATAGAAGATAATCATATTATTGAGAGGGGCTATAAGGACATGGCCATAAATGATCTAGAGAGAAGCGATCCCAGGGAGAAATAGCTTGGTAGTTTATATGGGGGATGGTGAGAAAAATTCCATTAAGAGGGAATTTTAGGCATTGGTGAATAATGAAAGGAATAAAATGCATTGTCTAAAGCCAAGGATGCTCCAAGAGAAGGTGATAACATTCATATATGGGGATGACACAACATAGAATGTCTAGGAGTTGTTGGTGTGAATAGGGTATATTACCTAACTAGTTCTACCATAGCTCCTATTGACACTTTCCAAGTTAAGTTTACTTAGGGCATTTAATATTTGTGTCTTATATCATAGGATTAAGACACTTGTCATGATCACAAGTTTTCCTAGGGCTCAACCTTACCTATATAATCAAGGGTTTTCATTGTACATAATCATCTTATGTATCTTGTATCTTTTATGCATCATTATCTCTTTTTAGAAATATAGCACTTGTGTTGATTCTCTTATTATGGAATGTTGTTTTGGTTGTAGGTGATATTGGGCATCCCTTGAGTCTATTTTGTGACTCTTACATGGTATTGGATCTTTAGAACTATAATTCCCTTCCTTTGCTTAGAGATATTTTACCCAAAAATTTTGTAAAGTGCATCCTAGTGCAAAATGGACCTCAAGATTGAGTTTCAAAGGCATGATAGATGAATTTTGACATAAAATATTTCAAATTTTAGAGTCTAATTTTTTTGTCATTTTCAAGGGTTTGAAAAAAATCATTGATAAAAATCCATACAATTCATGTGGTTCCATACAGTATGGATATGATAGGTCATACAAGTTGTAGGCATCAACACATAGTTATTGATAGAAAAATTGACATATTTTGAGGAATATTCTCTTGTGTGGCACAATTTGATTCATTGTTGGGTATGGTTTATTGCGTCAACATATTTGTTGTACGTATGACAGGCCAAAGGGTGACATTATTTATTTTTTCCTACACAGTTGAGGCTTTTGTTTGATAGTTTTTGTAGACACCTAGATTTGACCTTATCATTCATCATAGTCATCTCCTGTCATCTTATCCCTTCCCTTTAGCCAATTAAATAAATAAATAAATTACATTTTTTTATTTAATTAATTTTATCCATTTTCCCCTAGCTTTTCTAATAATTAATTAAATTATTAGCTCTCACCTTCTCCCATAATTATTTAAATAATTTTATTGTTGAATTAATTATATTTTCCCACTTATCCTCATCTTGGCACCAAAATCTAAAAATTCTAAGATGACCTTATGAGGATAGGTCTTATCCTTCCCTTAATTTGTCTCACTTAATCTTGTCCATCCATCCATCCTTGAACCATGTCTTGACCCATGTCTCATTTGATCTTAGCCATCGATGCCTAATTTAATTTTGACCATTCATCCATTTGTCTTAGATCATATAAGTTAGAGCATCCTTAAGTCATTTTCAACTAGAGAGCATTTTCATGACTAGATCTACCTACAACTAGAGCTTTCTACCTAGAGTACACCATGATCAAGGGGCCATTATCTACACATTTTGAGAGTAATGTTTTGCTGCTAGTGTGAACAATCAACATTTATACATCAAATATATTATCAAGCATCATTGGAGCACATCCACCATTCATCCTATTGCATAAAGGGCTACTATGAAAACATTATTTCATTATTTTCCTTTGATTTTGATATTTTTTTCTCATTTTGAGGTGATTTAGATGTGAAATAGGAGATTTCATTATGATTGATTTCTATTTATTATTTCACATTTCTGCATCATACATTTTGGCACACCTAGTGGGACCCACATCCCTTGATTAACCTTAGTTTTGCAAGTTTTTTCTAGCCTATTGTTGTAGATCTGGATGTGAGTTTTTGTAGGAAGTGTCACATGCCAAAATTGACCTCACTATTGAATTCAGAAGGCCTAAAAACCCTAAGAACCATATAAAATCTGATATATTTTGGAGGTCAAAATTTTTTGAATTTTTTTTACTTTTAGATTCATACCATATGGATTTATACCATATGGATCTGTACAATATGGACCCTGTCATACACTGATCTATCTCTATGATCGTAGGCTTATTTAAATTCAAAATATGCAATAAATTTTTTCAATTTATTCTAAAGTTATATAGTTTTGCATCCACAAATATTTTCAAATATTTCTAAAGTTACTTATATTTGCATCAACAATATTTAAAAACATTAGATTAAAAGAAAGATAATAATTTTCATCATCACCTTTTTAAAGACTGAGAGTATATTTTAAAGGCACTTTAAAACATTAGGATTTGAAAAAAATAAATAAGCTTTAAGATTGGTTGTATATAGTTTAAGGAATGTTATAGTTTAATGTTTTGGTGGCTAACCTTAGCGCTCAAGTCTCTAACGAGTTGTGGTCTTTCCTTAACCAGGTGGTTATTTTGACCCTGACTGACCATGTTTAAAACATAACCATGTGTTCACATTGAAGTTTAATGTTAGTTTTTAACATGTATTGTTAGCACTTTTTGTTAACCATTAAGTTTTCTCTTAGGCGCTGACAGTTATATGTGAACACAATGCATTGTAACCAATAGTAGTTACTGAAATTGCCAACATTAACTAGCCCATGTGACCACATAGACACTGATAGCTAGTGGTCAAGTTAACCACTAGGGAGTACCCTCTTTCCTTCTACTTAGAAAAATAGGCATTTTTTTTCTTTTTCTGATAAAATGGTCAAATCGTATCAGAGTTTTACAAATTTATAGTCATTGGAAAGATAATTTAGTGTACTTCACATTGGTACAAGTATTGTTATAAAATCTAACATGGATTTCTAGGAGCACTCATCTAAAGTTGACTTTTGTGTTTTAAATCAAAATTTAGTGATTCTTTTTAAATTGCGTAGAAAGTCATAAAAATTTATTGGTAAAATTTAATTAGCTATACATAGTCACATATTTTTTGAGTTTTATTAGATCTATCATTTTAGACAAGTACTTTTTTGTGACATCACATTTGGATTTAGGCATAAAAAGAACTTGTGTTTGTTTCATTTTTGTTGGAGGTGTGTGTATGCTCTTCCCTCACATTGTAAAATGATCTTGGGAATAAAAAATGCCCTTTGAGTACCTTCATATTCACATCGCACATTTCAATTTCTAAGGGTTAATTAACATTGCTTGTGTGGGTTAAGTTGTTGTGTATGCTCTCTCCTCTCACCACAAGGTTATCTTGGAGACCAAAAACACCATTTGATTCACTATTGTCACCCTTTCTTAAGAGGCCTACCTTGGAGACACACCCACTCCAAGGGGGGATGACCTCAACTTTAGTGTTCTGATGGAGTATAAAGAGCGAGAAGTGAATTGAAAGACACACCTCTTGGAAGTTAGAATTTAATCATTTAGGCTAAGCCCCCAATAACTTTATACCTTGGGGAAGTGAAGGTGAAGGGTGGGCTACCCTCTTCTGCCAGCTTCTTGCCATTGTTTCACTTTTATTTCATGGATTTGGGTCTCATGTACCTTGTGCATATCAAGGACTCCCTTAGAGACTTGTGCATCTTAGTTTAAGACCTCTTGGCCACAACCAATTGATTAATATTAGTCTTTTTCAAGTGTCTTGCATGTCTTCATATATTGCAACAATCCATTTTATCAATTTTTAAAGTCAAGTTTGCCATTGTGTCTTCTTGTGTATTTGAAAAAATTCTTGCCAAAGCATCAAAACACAAACATAATTTTCACTAGCATTTCCATCATAACCACATTGATCCAAATCCATACCAAAATCAAGTTGGTCAAGTCAAAACCTAGATATTTCATCCTTATCTGTATGTAGTCTTTGTCAATGTTGGATACACTTTCTTAGGACTTTATCTACCCCTAAGATTAGTGGAATCCCCCATCATCATCCTAATCATTGTTTGCAATCAAAAAAGATCTAGATCTTTACTTGATCCAAAATTTGGTTTTGTCCTTACCATCTCCTTCATCATTTGTAAACCATCCACATTTCATCTCAAACATTGATAAAAAAGTTGAACAATCAAAATTTGCAAGATTCAAACACAACTTCACTTCACTATTTCATGCCCCTATATCTAGATCTCAAATGAAGAAGACCATGGATTCTCATGTGATTATTGAAGACATTGCACATAATGATAACATAAGTGAACCCAAGGAACAAGAGGAATATTCACCAAGATACATAGAGTCCATTAATAACATACCAAACAAGGTTTTTGTTGTAGAACACTCCCTTGATCAATAGGATGACATTGACATTGTTCAAATTGAAAAACATAGAAAACTTAAAAAGAACTCCAACTCATTACCTCCACCACCCAATGATCCTAATTCAACTCATGCTTATCAATTAGGTCAATCTGTACATCATTTTCCACAAGGATAATCAAGCCACCACACATTCCTAAATATTACACTTCATCACAAAACACATCCTATCATGACGTGATGTCATCATTACCCATTTACTAAACCCATCAAACTAATCCATCTACATCTCAAATTCACCCAAAAATTGTCTTTACAAAAATTTCACCTCAACCTGCTATATCCCCATTTATATCTCATGTCAATTCATTATCCACACCCCTCATGACCTCATAACACTCTACCATACCTTTATATATCACACCCTAAAGCACATATCAACCTATCATGTCCAATCCTATGACATCACAACCCATCCATCACATTGTCACACAACACATGTCATCTTCCACACCCCTTGTGGCTTCTCTTACACATACGATTTATCAATTGCAAGATGAAGTAAAGAACTTACATACAAAGGTAGAAATTGGATTCCAATGCAAAAAATACAAATTTGAATAGTTTTGTTGCCATCCTCTTGATCAATCCATCATAATGACTCCTCTTCCTCCTAACTTTGAAATTCCTAAATTTGACAAGTATAAAGGAAAAGGAGATCCTAGAGACCATGTCAATTCGTTTTACATGGCTTTTCAAGAAGTTTCCTATAGTGACATTTATCTCATGAAACTTTTTCTATTAAGTTTGTCACATCAAGCCTTAGAATGGTTTCAACATCTCACTCCCAGTGACATTAAAACATTTCTAAAACTAGCTGAAACATTTGTCATACATTTCCCCTATGATGTTGAACATGAGGCTACAATGATAGATCTTTGTAATTCTAAGAAAAATAATCAAGAAAGCTTCACCACTTACCAATAATGGTGGAGAAGGCTTGCAAGTAGAATTCCATGGCCAATCCCCAAAAAACAATTAGTTAATTGTTGCAAGTATGTGCCTAACCGATGTTGTCATTGATGTCAACATATTAGTGTTATTATTGGTATCAACTGTGCTCTTGTTTTGATGCTTTCTTGTAATGAGTTAGATGCTTTGTGTTTGTCTATGTAAGTATTAGAAGATCCAGATATTGATGATATTGATAAAATTTTCTTCTCCAGTGGAAATAATGTGTTGTAGAATATCTTTGTCTACAGAAAAATAGTGCAATAGATTGCTTCACACTTCCTGTAGAATGGATATCTTTGTCTACAGATTGGAAGTTATTTAGAGGCATGTCTGAAGATGCTATGTTTCAAGTTTAAGCCTCCAATATGAAGATTTGAGTGATTTAAATTCACCAAAGTGAAAACTAATTTTTCTAAGTACTCACTGGTGACAGGGAGAATGTATTTTGCTCCGCATTCCTCTGCATTGAAGTATTATGATATGCAATTCATGATTTAAGTTTGAAATGATGTTAAGTGCCTTCAACTCTAATGGCTCATGATTTGGTGGTCCATAAGCTATTATTTCTTTATGACAATAGTTGATAGTGTTGTTCTTGTGCTCTAGTGTGAAGAATCTTCTTGATAGAATGGTTAGAGATCATGTGGTTGTTCATGGTGATTACAATGAGCTTGTGGATGTCTCCAAATCATGTTCCTACCTTTGGATTGGTCTGCAAAGAGAAATTGGGATCGTGGATGAAGACTGTTCTTAGAAGACTTAGTGTTGACACCACTTTTGGTTGACTTGGTTGATTTCACTACTTGTACAGATGCATCAAAGATTGTAGAAGTGTGAAGTGGAGTGGAAGATTGTGTTTAAGTCCTAGCTAAGGAGTGGCATGATCAGTATACATCTTTACATCTTTTCCTTAGCTAATCTTGTTTAGGTCCAGACCTATTTCTATGTATGTTTGTAATGCTGATTTTGGAGATTGTTCCAATGGTTGATGAATGTAATGCTGACCTTGATGTACATTCCAAGGTCAATGAATAGTATAGAAGCATGTAAATTAGTTGCAAAAAAATTATGTAAGTGGAAAAATGAAAATATAAGTGTAAAAGTGTAAAAGAGTATAGTAGAGGAGATATACTATGCTTCAAAGGAACTGAACCTAGGCATGGAGTAGATGCTATCAAATTAGTTCACCAATCTTTGTAGTGAGCCAACCCTTGGCAGTGAGCCTAAACATTTGCAGTGATCATATTAGGCAGTGAGCCCTAAGGTAGTGAGCCTCTATTTTTCAATATTGTTATAACTTATATATTTCTGTAGGCTAACACCCACCATGGTTTTTCCCTTTTAGGGTTTTCCATGTAAAAAACTTGGTGTCTCACGTGTTAATGATATTATTATGTTAAGTTACTTATTTCATGCTTTCATGATCAAATCTAAATAATAGTGAAAAAGTGTTTGATTTATTAATGTTATTAAGAGGTCAAAGTTTTGAAGACAACTAATTCACCCCCCCTCTCCCCATCTCAGTTGTCTAGTGTATTTCAACAATTGGTATCAGAGAAAGGTTCCTCAGAGGTAAGCTTAACAGCTTGAGGTAGATCCAGAATGTCTTACAAGAAGGAGGCTCTACAGTTGGATGGAATGAATTATGTAACCTGGAAGATACACATGAAACACCATCTTCTTTGTATTGGTTATAGAATATGGAAAGTGACATAGACTAAATATACCATGCCTCCAAATGGTCTGACAAATGAAGATGAAATCAAAGAATATGAGTTAAATATAAAAGCTAGAGATGCTCTGTTAAGTGCATTGACTGAATTTGACTTGCTAAAAGTTATGGATTATGAAACTGCTCAAGAAGTCTGGGAAAAGTTGGAAAATCTATATGAAGGGGATGTATCTTTAAAAGTACCAAATTACAGGGACTGAAAGCTAAATATGAAGGTTTAAAGATAGGTGAAGATGAAAACATAACATCCTACATGCAAAAGATTGATGAACATGTAACTGGAATCAAAGCTATGGGAGGAACTATTGAGGAGAAGGAAGTTGTGATGGAAATTCTTAGGTCATTACCTAAATCCTACAGTCACAAGGTAGCTGCAATTGAAGAAGTAATGACTATGAAAGAGGTTGACAAGGATTAGTTGACAGGAAAGATTATAACCTTTGAGATGAGAGAACTTGGTGATGCCCTACCGAAGATTGATACTGCTTTCAAAGTCAGTACTTCAGAGAAGATATCCAAATCTAAAAAGCACAAGGTTGAACTTGATGAAGAGTTTGATGAAATCGAAGTAAACTTTGTAGACAGACTACAAAGAGGTTCTAGTAAGTTCAAAGGCAAATTACCTTTCAAATGCTTTACATGTGGTAAGGCTGGTCATTATGCTTCTAGATTTCTTAAAAGAATTGAAAGGAATAGGAAAATATTTGAGAATAGACCTAGGGTTCCAAATAAATGTTGGAAAGAGACACTACTAGGTATTTCAGATGTTGTCATTAATGGCAACTAAATCTATCTTACACATCTGTGTTATATCAGTGGATCATACTAGAAGTCCAGATAGATAGGAATAGAGCATATGACAGGGTTCAAAATCTTAGTCCGCATTTCTCTATAGGTAATCATATTGTGTTGCAGATCTAAGTGAATATTAAGGGATGTAAAGGCTACCTAAATCTAAGATTTTAGCCTCTAGTGATGGAGGGATTGTAAGTTACAAGTATTTGAGTATTAGGTTTTGGTTAGACAGTTTAGTCTGGTGAAGAACAGGCAGACTAAGTGTTTGATCCTTGTGCGGATGAAGAGAAGTGGTTGGTCAAGTAATTTATGAGATCCAGTGGTATTGGTTGACATGTGAGGTGACTTGGATACATAAGTTTTGGTCCACATTGATGTTTGTACATGGATTCAGCTAACAAAATAGTGTTCTTGAAATAGTTTCCAAGTTTTCTTAAGGCTAATTGTAGTTGATGTAATTTCATGTAGCGGATATATATGATCGATGGATTCAAGCATTTTATGACATGGGTGTGTAAATATGATGGGATAGGTGCAAAGTATAGCAATATCAAGTGCTAATCAAAGAGATCTGAGCTCTAGATCATGGCAGAGTAGTGAAGTAGGGAAGAGAGATGAAGTGTGTGAAGTCAGTGTACTGAGCTTAAATGGATCTGTAATCTTGCATAGCTAAATGCTATTCTTCAATTCAAACATATTAGTGAACTCTTGTAATTGATTTTCTTCTTTAAAGCATCCTACACATGCATCTTCTCCTTCATCTGTAATGCGGGAACAGACAGTTGTTGACAAGATTGGTTGGACCTTTTTAATCTCCTTTTTGGCTTTAGCTTCATCACAGATATCAGAATTAATTTGTTCAAGAAATTGAACCAGCTGAGGGAAAGTAACTTCTTTCATTTCTATTCCATCAACAACCATATTCTCTAAAACTTTCTTATGATAAAATTCTCCTATTGTAGAACCAAAGCTTTTTAAGAAAGTGGTGTACATCAAATCATGTTGCTGTTCATGTCCAGATAAATAGAAATGCTCATACTGCTTCTTGCAGTATTGTTTGAAGTTTCTCAAATCTTTACATTTCCCTTTTATAAATTTTTGATATTCTAATTTCTCCATTACATCTCTTTTTCCCACAAAGAGTCTGAGAAGCTGAGCACATACCTAATCTGTACCGGAATCCAAAAGTCTTTCTTTATAATCATCTTCCTGACATTCCCATACATGCTTAGCAGTACCGGTCATAGCATTGAGTGCTTGCTTGATTACTTCCTTTTCTTCTGCATCAGGATTAGTTGCCATATAATTTGTAATCCATGACCGCATAGCATCTATACCTCTAGTGTTCTCTAACACTTCAAGTTTGTCAAAGTTGACAAGTGGAGGTGTGTCAGCTTTGTATGTCTGGATATTTTTGAAAGGATCATTATCCTTCCCATTAGTACTTGATCCTCTAGCCATCTGTACTACACCCTTGGATGGGGGTACATTTTCATATGTTCCTAGCTGAGGATTATAGACTTTTGTTTCTTCTACCAAAGAAGATCTAGGATTCAGACTTGGACCTTCATACTGGGCTTTCAGGTATCCTTTAGAGTTGGCTGGAAAGTTTTTTATCTTAACAACTTGCTTGCTGGACTGGCTTGCAGTCTGCATTACCATTGATTCATTTCTTACTAATGTTTGAACATTAGCATATTCTGTTTGGACTAAATCTTTGATCTCTATATCATACTGTCGGAGAGAATTGAATTCATCATGCATCTCTAAGATGCGTTGTCCATTGTGCTTGACATGGAGATCCATAGTATTAACTTGAGATCCTAGCACATCCATTTCCAATTTAAGAGCATTGCGAGCTTTCTCCGTTGCTTGAAATTGTTCTTGACTTTTAATTTCATACTGATGCTGAAAAGCATCATAACTAGCCTTAAGCTCAGCAAGTTCTTTTCTAACTGTATTAGTCCATTCTTCTGACAATCTTTTCTCTAGTTTCTCTAGTAGTTGGACTATAGTGTGGAAATTTTCCTGATGACTCAGATGTGCCTTTTGACTTTTAATGGCTTCTATTTCTGCCCATTTCTTTCTATCTTCCATAAGAAGCATGGTTTTTCTTATGCACAGATTTGTCCAATTTAGCAAGTTACTTTGGCTAGGAGCGCTGCCTCCTATTGGGAAAACATGGACAGGCTAGCATTGGACTTTGTAATGACCTTTAGAATCTATGAGCATAAAATCCTTAAAGGGAGGTATTCTACCAGGTATTGTACAAGTTCCACCTGGGGTATCTACAATTGAACTATTTTTGACCTCAATACTTTGTTCAGGTACATCGAAAACTGTTGAGGACATCATACGAACTTTTCCTGACCTGGGAGGAAACACACAGGAACAGTCTTCACATTTAAATAAACCATTTTCTAGTTCTGAGTACTTTTGATGGGAACAAGTACTAAGTGACTATGAGGATAGTTCCGGAGGAACACTTGATCTTGATTGATTAACAGAGGGTATCTTAAAAAGACTCTCAAAACCTTTCCTAGGACTACTCAAAGTAGTGTACCCGAAGGCATGTGCCTTCCCTTTTGTAATACTTTTAATAGAGTATAAATTCTTGTGGGTTAACACCCATTGTGGTTTTTCCCTTAACCAGGTTTCCACATAAAAATCCTAGTGTTCATGTGTGATGATCTTGTTATGTTTTATTTTTGTGTTCATGCTTCTTTCTTTTGGATGTATGTGGTAAATTAATAAAGGAACATAATATTAAGTTTTGCATAGCACTGGTTCACCCCTCCTCTCAGTGTTCCTTAATTTCAACAATTGGTATCAGAGTAAGGTTCCTTGGAAGAAGTTTAACATCTTGAGGAAGATCTAAGAAGGTGTTTCAATGGGTTCATCCAGGTATTCTGATGGCATCAATGAACAACTTCAAGTTGCTTTAGAATATCTTGATCAATCTAGGGTAGAAGTCAAAGAATTGAAAGAGAACCTTAAAGATGCTGAGGATTTCATTCAGACTTTAAAAGGACAACTGAGCAAATCCAATGAAAAGTGGAGGGAGCTACTTCAGCAATTAGAAAATCAAAATGAACACAATGGCATGGATGAGGCTCTGGAGGAAAAGTCAAAGGAATGTGAGAAGCTGACAAAAGAAGTTGTCCTAAAACATGAAATGGAATCTGGGGTGATGAGACTAACCAAAGAAATTAAGGAAAGGAAGACAACTGAAGAAAACCTAAATCAATGTCTAAAAGAAAAAATAGACGAGTGTTGCATACTGGACAAAATAATTGGCCACCTAGAGTCTGATCTACAAGAAATTGGGGATAATGAGGAAGAACTTGAAAGGCAAATTGTCATTCTCAAACATGACCTAGAAGCTGCAAATGAGTACAAAGAAAAGTTCAAGATAAGCTCAGCCAAACTTGAGGTGCTGCTTGAGAGTCAGAAGAAGGTAGATGATAAACATGGTCTAGGATATGAGAAAGGTGAAATCTCTAGATCTAGTCAAAGAAATCCTTAAGCAAGAAAACAAAGAAGGAATCCTAGAAGGCCTTTGGTAAGACAACCTAATGCTCAAACGTATCCATCTTTCAATGGAAATTGTTTCAATTACAATAAATTTTGTCATAGAGCTACTTGCTATACAAGTAGAGTGAATCAAAGTGGTCCATCTTTCTCTAGTCAATGCCTCAATTGTAAAAGGTATGGTCATAGATCTAATGAATGTAGAAGTATGATGATGAACTACTCTAACAATAGAAGAAATGTCAATTCTTTCAATGGTAACTATTTTGCATGCAATATATTTGGACACATGGCTAGTCAGTGTAGATCAAGAGGGAATCAAGTAAGTGAGCAAAGAAATGTTGTGTGCTTTAACTACAATAAATCTGGTCATATTGCAATATTCTGTAAAAGAAAGAATGATGGTAGAAAAGGTCTAGTAAACAAAAACCAAAACATGCAGAGATAAGAGAAATTCAAGGGTAAAGTAGATGTGAATGAGATCTAGAATGAAATGAATAAAACATGGGTAAAGAAAGGTGAAATGAATGATGGTGATGGGTCCGCACCAGAATCCGGTGCTAATAATTCCTTTAGGAATTGAAACAGGAGCTCTAGCTCAAGGGGGGCTGTATTGAAAAGTTAATTCCCCCTGCCAGTAAGTGGGTGCCTAAATATGGCATGATTAATGAAGTTATAGAAGCCTATTGCAGATCTGTTGAAGCAAATTTTGGAAGAAAAGAAGGTAATGCAATTGATTGCAAAGCAATTGAAGATTGATTGTATTCAGAAACAGTGTAACCAGATTAATTAGGGAAAAACATTTATTACAATGGAGAATTAGGTTTTGTAGAGCATAAAAGGTCATTCACTCAACATTTGAATCACTTTACATTTGAAGAGAACAAGAAGAAGAGCGTCTAAGATAAAACTTCAAAGATTTGGAGTGTGAAAAGCGAATTCGATAGCTAACCCTAATCCTGTAGAGAAAAAGGTATTCTTGTGTGAAGCTTTGAATTTGTGATCTTTTTCAAATGGCTACACCTCTGGTTGTGAATATCACTGAGTGACCTAGGCCAAAGTTTAAGAATCACCCTTTCAAGTCCACTGAATTCGATTTGATGGGAGCATTTTCTGGTGTTCCATATATAGTTCTTCATGAATCAATGTTTGTTGATCTATTCATGAATCACTTAAAAGATGATAATTTTGAGCTCAAACCAGAGTACAAAGTCTTGAAAATAAGAAATTTATACAATTTGTTGAGTTTCCAAATTTCACAGAGGATGAATGGGTTTGTTATGTCTTGAGCTGTATCCATGATGAATTTATATGGATGAATCATCCATTTAAGATCACAAATGATGCAATAAGGGAAATTATAGGGTTAAACTCAACTGGTACTCTACCTCAATTGAAGGTCGTGAAGAATCAGGAAGTCACAGAGGTAACCAGATCAAAATTTGATAAGAGAGCTATGACTATAAATGATATAGAGGATCATGGGGTTAGATTCGCATCACTGGTGATAGGGTACATGATATATTTCTCTAGCAGAGAAAATTCAGTGTCTGGAACAACCATTTATACTGCATATCAGATGGTAAAAGAAGATGCAGACTATGATCTCTGTGAATTGTTACTGAACTAGCTTATGGAGAATCTAAGCAAGATAGAGAAGGAAAAGAAGTACTCATTCAAATTTGGTACCCTAATTATGTGTCTTTTCTTTTATTTCTTGAGTGAGTTCCCTAGAAAGAAGAATGTATATTGGTCTAATGACAAACCAATAGCAATTCAAACTAGAAATTATTTGAATGGTTTGGGTAAATATGAGGCACAGACATCTACACTTTGGGGATTCTTAAAAAATTTCCAAAGTATGATGCAGGCTAGGGATAGAATACCTAGGGCTATGGTTGAGAAATACAAGGACACCATTTATTTTATGGTTACTGTGGATCATGCCCATGGGGTATGAAGTGGATGGACATGTATTAGAACTGTATGCACAACATCTATTGAGCCAACCTAGGGATCCAACTAATGAAAGATTTGGAACATATGAAGAGATTTCACTAAAGTTGTATCTTGAATTCAAGGATACTAAAATCAAAAGGATTGTGAGGAAAGAAGTTGAGCAGTTGGCTGAGAATTTAGTCCTTACCAAGGAATCTGTGAGGCAATATAGGGAAAGGACAGTGAAAGCTAAGAAGGAGAAGCAAGATAGGGAACATGGAAGTGTTCCAAAAGAAACCCCTTCTAAGTCAAGGACTACTAGGAGTTCTGGTTCAACCTCTGGTGCATCACCTTCTCCTATTACAGAAAAATTCAAAGAAAAAGCTATCAGTAAAAAAGGAAAAAGGAAAAAAGTAATGGGCAAAAGATCATATGTTAGTATGGAGAAGGAGGATGAAGAAGAAACTGATTCAGATGATGAAGTTAAAGATTTGAAGGCCTCAGGCACCAAAGCTACTAAAGTGTCTAAGGAGAAGTCCTCCAGAAGAAAAAAGTCAAGTAAAAGGCATAAGTTAGAGGCTTATGTTGAGAAACCTACTCTTTTTGTGGAAGACATCATTAAGTCAATCACTGTAGATGGAAACTTAAAGCCAATGATTGAATTTTATTATCATTATAGTAATGTTGAAAAGAGAGTTTTGGAGGAAGCAACAGTTAAATACTTGAATATCTATAGTAAGACTTTATTTGAAATAACTTCTAAAATTCTAGAAATAAGAAAAGAGAATACAAAAGATAAAGATTCTGAGCTCCAGGAGCATGTGCTAATAAAATTGTGTCCTCAAATTACTCTGGATCAAAAGAACTTGATATTCAAAGAAGTGAAAGAGGACTTTAGGAGTAAGATCATAATGAATATGCTCATGCTGGGAGAGATTTATAAGATAGTTGAAGATACTCAGGAGATTCTTCTGAATGCATTGAAAAGGCATAATCTTCCCACTATTGAAGAAGAAACTGATGGTGAAATTGATTCATCCATTCTAGATGTTGAGGAATTTGATAAAAATGATAATAATGGTGCTGCTGAGGATACACAAAATCCTCTAGAAGCTAATGCAAAAGATATTTCTAATATAGATAAAAGCAAGGATGCCTCTAATGATGATGCAGAGAAGGTAGAAGCAGAGAAAAAGAATGAAAATGTGGTTGACTCCAAAAAGGGAGAAGATGGAGGCCCTGAAGAGCATAAATCTGAAACATCATTTTGGGCAAGAGACACTATAGAAGCAGTGAAAGAAATTTTGTAGAGAGATAAATAAGTTGCAGAAGATTAGGATGTAATACAAGGACCAATCAATTTTGATACTTTATCACTGGTACAGAAGATGAAGTTGGCCTCTATTGCACAAGCTAAGGCTAGAGAGGAAATCTTGAAATCCCATATTGAAGATAGTGAGTTGCTTGGTCTTGCATCTAGGATTTTGGAGAAATCATGCCTACATTTCAAAAGGACTCATTAGCATCCCCCTCTGGTCACTTTAAGAGTCTAATAAACTCTATAAGTACTCATTTTGAAACTTTTGAGAAGTCAACTGAAGCTAAAGTCAGAAATGAATATAATGAGAAGAGATTTGCTGAAATAAGGAAAATAATTAGCTATGATAGACTAGTTCTTGACACCAGTGTAAAGAGTATTCAAAATGCACTCTTTTAAGATGTAGAGATTTATAAGTTTTTCCTAAATAGGTCTAAAGTTGTTGAAGATATTGAGAAGAAGATTAAGGACTTAGAGCTTAAATTGTCTAACATCTCTCAGTCCTATAGTCCTTTAATTGAGTCTGTAACTACTAAAGAATGTCAAGTAGTGGGTTTGTGAAATGAATTGAGTAACTTGAAGAAGGAAAAGGTTAAATTTTTGGGCTGATTGGATGAGCTTTGAGGACTGATTTCTCCTAAGTTAGAAACTATGTATGATCTATTGGCAGAATCCCAAGCTATTGCTGCTACTTGTGATCCTACTGACCTTCAAAAGGTAGAATCATAGGCATTTTTGTTTAGTGGGCATATATCCATTATTGGACAACATAAAGAAGAACTGGGACAATGAAGTGGCATGGTTGAAAAACATTTTTGGTGATATCTTTTTGTCGATAAACAAGGCTTAAGGACTGTGTGTTCATATGCAAAAGCATATACTTAGAGTTTTGACCCATGTAAATAAAATTTTTGCATGAATTTTGATATACAGATCCTAGCCTTTGCCATTGATGTCAAAGGGGGAGAGGAAAAGTAGTGAAAAATGAGGAATTCATCTAAAGGGGGGCATTAAAAATCACAAGTGTACATAGTAAGGGGGAGCTGTTCTAACACTTAGTCATTTTTCACTAAGTGTTGCCATCAATGCCAAAGGGGGAGATTGTTGGCAAGAGACACTGCTAGGCATGTCATATGTTGTCATTAATGGCAACTAAATCTATCTTACACATCCACATTGTATCAGTGAATCATACTAGAAGTCAGATTGTAGATTTGTCTAAGTCCGGATAGACAAGAACAAAGCATATGATAGGGTTCAACATCTTAGTCTGCATTTCTCCATTGGTAATCATATTGTATTGTAGATTTGAGTGAATGTTAAGGGATGTAAGGGATACCTAAATCCAATATTTTAGCCTCTAGTGATGAAGGGATTGTAAGTTACAAGCATCTAAGTATCAAGTTTTGGTTAGACAGTTCAGTCTAGTGAAGAACACATCGACTAAGTGTTTGATCCTTGTGTGGATGAAGAGAAGTGTTTGGTCGAGTAATTTATGAGATCTAGTGGTATTGGCCAACATGTGATGTGACTTGGATACATAATTTTTGGTCTGCATTGATGTTTGTGCATGGATTTAGCTAATAGAACAATGTTCTTGAAATAGTTTCCAAGTTTTCTTAAGGCCGATTGCAGTTGATGTAATTTCATGTAGTGTATATATATGATCGATCGATTTGAGCATTTTATGACATGGGTGTGTGAATATGATGGAATAGGTGCAAATTATAGCAATATTAACTGAGAATCAAAGAGATCTAATCTCCAAATCATGGTAGAGTAGTGAAGCAGGGTAGAGAGAGATGAAGTGTGTGAAGTCAGTGTACTGAGCTTAACTAGAACTGTAATCTTGCATAGCTAGATGCTATTCTTCAGTTCAAACATTTTAGTGAACTCTTGTAATTGATTTTATAGGTAGTGAGCCTCCTTTGAGCAGTGAGCTTTGGGCAGTGTGCTCAAAGGCATGTGCCTTCCCTTTTGTAATACTTTTAATAGAGTATAAATTCTTACGGGTTAACCCCCACTGTGTTTTTTCCCTTAACTAGGTTTCCACATAAAAATCTTGGTGTTCATGTGTGATGATCTTGTTGTTTCTATTTTTATGTTCATGCTTCTTTCTTTTGGATGCATGTGGTAAATTAATAAAGGAACATAATAATATGTTTTTCAGAACACTGATTCACCCCGCCCTCTTAGTGTTCCTTAATTTCTACAAGAAATGCTATTATGTTAGAGATCTTGATGATGATGGTGTAACAGATGATGAATCTTATGATGCTAGTACTAGTGCAAATGAATTCCTATTTATTGCTATTAAAGAAGAACTTTTATCTACTAATCCTACTAGCTGTGTAAAGGAGGAAAAGCCAGTAGAGGAAAGTGCTTTGGCTATTCAGGTGGAGAAAGATAAGGATGAATGGATTAATGATAGTGGATGTTCACATCACATGACTAGTGACAAAAGTAATTTTGTGAGTTTGGAAAAGTGTGATAGAGGATTGGTTAGGTTTGGAGATAATGCTGCTAGTAAGATTTGTGGGAAAGGATCTATTTCTTTTGATGGAAAGCACAACACTCATAATGTATTATATGTGAAGGGTCCAAAGCATAATCTTTTGAGTTTTGGGGTCCAAAATCATGGAAAACTCTGAAACTGTGATTGCTACTGGTAAGAAGACTAGAGGTAACACTTACCAGTTAAGTGGAACTAAAGATTACTGTTTATTGGCCCAAGCAAATGAGAGTTGATTGTGGCATAGAAGGATGTGTCATATAAACTTTGATAATTTGGTGAAGATAAGTTTAGGTTAGGTTGTGAGAGATTTACCAAAGATTGTGAAACCCACAAATACCATTTGTAAGGAATGTCAGTTGGGGAAGTAGACAAGAACAAGTTTCAAGAGAAAAGAGTAAATTTTTGCCAGTTTACTAGATCTAGTGCATACAGATCTCTGTGGTCCTACAAGGGTGAGAAGTCTACAAGATGATAGGTATTTCATGTTGCTTATTGATGATTATTCTAGAATGATTTGGGTTACTTTTCTAAGAGATAAATCAAAAGCCCTAGAGAAATTCAAATCTCTCAAGGCAATGGTGGAGAATGAAATAGAACTAAAAATTAAGTGCTTAAGGTTTGATAGAGAAGGTGATTTCACATCAAATGAATTCACCATTTTCTATGAAGAACAAGGGATAAAGAGACAATTGTCTGCACCTAGGACTCCTCAGCGGAATGTAGTTGTGGAAAGAAAGAATAGGACAGTTCAAGAGGTTGCTAGGACAATGATGAAGGAAGGAGATCTACCAAAAGTTTTCTTGAAAGAAGCTATACATATTGTTGTCTACATTCAAAACTAAGTTCAAGTGAAAGGTAATGATACTAAAACTCCTTATGAATTGTGGTACAGAAGAATTCCAAAAGTAAAATACTTCAAAATTTTTGGAAGCAAATGCTATATTAGAAGAGATGAAGATCTAGGGAAATTTGATGTAAGGTGTGATGAAGAAATTTTCCTTGGTTACTCTACCAAGAGTAAGGCCTACCAGTGCTAGAACAAAAGGCTGAAAATGATTGTTGAAAGTGTAAATGTGAAGGTGGATAAAGAAAAAGGTAGAATCTCAGATATGAGTGGCTAATGAATTAGATGAGCCTGTTGCTATAATAAGTGAAGAAAAAGTTGATCAGGAAGATAGTCAAGATGAAAAAGAAAAGACTCTGGAAAGCACTACCAAGACTTCCATGTATGTAAGAATTAATCATTCTAAAGATCAGATTATAGGAAACAAAAGAAAATGGGTATTGACAAGGAAAAGAGCTATAAAAGAATAGGTGTATTACTATTTGCTTTCAAAAATTGACCCTAAAACTATGAATGAAGCCTACAATGATGAAATTTGGGTAAAAACTATGGAAGAGGAGCTAATGCAGATAGAAAATAATCAAACTTGGAAACTAATTCCTAGACCTACTGAAAAAAATGTGATTGGCACCAAATGGGTTTTCAAAAACAAGATAAATGAGAATGGTGATGTGGTAAGGAACAAAGAAAGATTGGTATGCAAAGGATACTCTCAGGTTGAAGGAATAGATTTTGAAGAGACCTATTCTCATGTGGCAAGAATTGAAGCAATTAGAATGTTTTTGGCATTTGTAGCATTCAAAAATTTTAAAGTGTATCAGATGGATGTTAAGTTTGCTTTCTTTAATGGTGAGTTGGAAGAAGAGGTCTACATTGAACAACTAGAAGGATGCCAAATATCAAAACAAGGTGATATGGTGTGCAGATTAAAGAAAGCCTTGTATGGGCTGAAGCAAGCCCCTAGAGCCTAGAATGCAAGGTGAGACAAGTATTTGTTGCAATTAGGATTCAGTAAAGGTACTGCTGATAGTGACTTGAATTTCAAAATCAATGTTAACTAGATCCTAATTGTTGTGGTCTTTGTTGATGACATTATATTTGGAGGAAATAAAGGCATGTGCATGAAGTTTGTAGGTGAAATGCAAAATGAGTTTGATTTGAGATCTTTTTGTTTGGTGAAATGAATTTCTTTTTAGGTCTACAAATTAATCAATTAGATAAAGGAATCTTCATATCTTAGTCCAAGTATGTGAAAGAGTTGTTGAAGAAGTTTGGGATGGAAGACTTTAAATAGGTATGTACTCCCATGGCAACTAGCTATAAGTTAAACAAAATTGATGAATCTCCCAAGACTAATCAGAAAAGATACAGATCTATGATTGGAGGATTGCTTTATCTAACTCAAACAAGCCCTGATATAATGCATGTAATTTGTCTTGTTGCAAGATTTCAATCTAATCCAAGAGAGTCACATGTGATGGCAATTAAGAGAATCTTGATGTATTTAAAAGGTACACTAGATCATCGAATATGGTATCGAAAGTATAATGATTTCACTCCCAATGATTATACCGATGTAGATTGGGCCAGAGATGTTGATGACATAAAAAGTACAAGTGGAGGCACTTTCTTCTTGGGTAATAGATTGGTTTCATGGTTGAGCAAGAAGCAATATTCAATCTCTTTGTCAACTACAAAAGTAGAGTATATTCCAGCAGCATGTTGTTGTACTCAAGTGTTATGGATTAAGTAGACTGTGAAGGACATAAGAGTTGTGTATGAAAATCTAGTTGTAATCTTCTGTGACAATACAAGTACTATAAACATTTCAAAGAACCTGGTGATGCACTCAAGAACAAAACATATATCTATAAGGTATCTCTTTCTAAGAGAAAAGGTAATAGAGAATGAAGTAAAGATGCAATATGTGTCCACAAAGGATAATATTGTAGATATTTTCACAAAGCCTCTGCCTAAGGATACTTTTGAGTATCTCAGAGAAAAGTTAGGGATCATTACCCCTCCTACTTTGAACTAAGATGCATAAGAATGCATCAGTCTAGTGATGCTCAAAGTCTTATTCTTTGATCTGGATTGATGTTTTGAGGGCTACCTCTTAGGGGGAGTGGCTAGATATTCCTGATAAAGAAAGTGTAGATAACAGAGAAAGTTTAGTGGATCAGAGAAGCATCATGCAAGTATGTGCCCTTTGCCATGGATGTCAAAGGGGGAGAGAAATCATGTGAAAAACTTAGAGAAGAAAGAGTGTAGATGTGTAAAGAGAAAGGGGGATAATCTTATCTTGCTGGTCTTTATAGTTTTTCACATCATATGTTGCTATCAATGACAAAGAGGGAGATTGTTGCAAGTATGTGCCTAACTGTTGTTGTCATTGATGTCAACATATCAGTGTTGACATTGGTGTCAATTGTGCTCTTGTTTTGATGCTTTCTTGTAATGAGTTAGATTCTTTATATTTGTCTATGTAAGTATTGGAAGATCTTGATATTGAGGATATTGATAAAATTTGCTTCTCCGGTTGAAACAATGTGTTGTAGAATATCTTTGTCTACAAAAGAACAATCTAATAGATTGCTCTGCATTTCCTGTAGAATTACTATCTTTGTCTATAGATTGGAATTTATTTAGATGCATGTCTAAAGATGCTATATTTTAGGTTTGAGCCTCTGTTATGAATATTTGAGTGAGTTATGTTCACCAGAGTGAAAGTTGTTGTTTTTCTGAGTACTCACTAGTGACAGGGAGAATGTATTTTACTTAGCATTCCTCTACATTGAAGTATTATGATTTGTGGTTCATGAGTTAAGTCTAAAATGATGTTTAGTGCCTCCAACTCCAATGGCTCATGATTTGGTGGTCCACAACCTATTATTTCATTATGACAATAGCTGACAGTGTTATTTTTGTGCTTCGGTGTGAAGAATCTTCTTGATAGAATGGTTAGAGATCGTGTGGTTGTTCCTGGAGATTACAATGAGCTTGTGGATGTCTTCTAATTGTGTTCCTACCTTTGGATTAGTCTACAAAAAGAAATTGGGATCGTGGATGAAGACTATTCTTAGAAGACTTAGTGCCGACAATAGTTTTGTCCAAATTGGTTGATTTCACTACTTGTGGAGATGCATCCAAGATTGTAGAATCATGTAGTGGCATGCAAGATTGTGTTTGAGTCCCAGCTAAGGCATGGTGTGATCAACATACATCTATACATCTTTTCCTTAGCTAATCTTGTTTAGGTCCAGACCTATTTCTATGTATGTTTGTAATGCCGACCTTGGAGATTGTTCCAATGGTTTATGAATGTAATGCTGACCTTGATGTACATTCTAAGGTTGATGAATTGTATAAAAGCATGTAAAGTAGTTGCAAAAAATGTATGTAAGTTGAAAAATGAAAAGATAAGTGCGAAAGTGTAAAAGAGCAGAGCAGAGGAGATATACTGTGCTTTAAAGGAACTTAACCTAGACATGGAGTAGATGCTATCAAATTAGTTCACCAATCTTAGCTATAAGCCGCCCCTTGGTAGTGAGCCACCTCTTGGCAGTGAGCCAATTTTAGTAGTGAGCCTAAACATTTGTAGTGAGCATATTGGGTAGTTAGTCCTAAGGAAGTGAGCCTCTATTTTTGGTATTGTTATAACTTATATATTTATGTGGGTGAACATCCACCATGGTTTTTCCCTTTAAGGGTTTTCCACATAAAAATATTAATGTCTCTTATGTTGATGATATTGTTATGTTGAGTTGTTAGAATATGAAAAGATAAATAACCTAGAAAACTAGTGCAAAAAAATAGATATTAAACTATGAATGCAAATGATACGAAATCAAAATAGCAACATAGTTATTCTCCAAGAGAGTAATGTAAATGCTAGAAGCAAAATAACATTAAGAGGATGCAAAAGCAAGAGATGTAAAATACAAGCTAGGTAGCATGTCTATATAGACCATGGAGAGAGAGAGAGAGAGAGGAGGTGGCAACACCAACCAATGAGGAGCAACCATCTATCGGACTAAAGATAACAAAGTATTTTCCCAAGATAGCTAATGGATTCTCACATGTAGGAAGGTGACACCTCATAACCACTCACCTAATTAAGCATGCTTTATTAACCTAAGAGAGATTAATAGAAGTGTAGGAAAAAACTAGGAATAAAGGGAAAAATAAATAACCCATCTAGGAAATAAAAACCTACACTAACACCCCCCCTTAAGCAAAGCTTAGGTGGATGTAGAAATGGGTCTTAGAAAATCAAGCTTGATGAGGTACCTATGTACATAAAATTCCCCCCTCGAAAGAGAGAGAGAAGAGACCACCCCAAAGAAGAGAGAGTCAGGACTCTAAGTGAGAGGAAGAAAACCCCCACAAAGATGAAGTATCCTGCACCCCCAGCAAAGCTTGCAAATGAAGGAACTTGGCCTCAGTTAGACTTAGGGCACACAATTGAGAGGGGGGGTGAATCAGTTGTGCAAAAATTTCTCCAATTTACACACTTAAATCCTCTTAGTGATTAGCATTATATTAAACATGAAACATAATGCATTCAAATCAAAAGAAGAAACTCATCAACACATAAGACACCAAGATTTTGATGTGGAAAACCCCGTTAAGGGAAAAACCATGAGGTGATTAACCCAAGAATGTATTCTCTATTAGAAGAATAGAAAGAACAAAATGGCACATGCCAATTAGGGCTCACTGCCCAAGCACAGTACTCACAAGAGGCTCACTGCCTACAAGAGACACACTATCTTCAAATAAATAAGTATCACATACATGAACTGGAGAATAGCATCTTCACCATGCTTGAATCAGTTCCATTGAGCTCAATACTTCTGCTCTGCCTTTCACTCTCCTCTTTGTTACCACACACTCATCTCCACACAAAAAAAGGTGAGTTCAAACTGACTTCACAAACCTCATTTATACAAGGCATCGACTTAGGAATAATCATCTAAGTTGGTAAACATCTGCAAGACGTGTAATACATCTAGTCATCTAGTCTTAGGAAGAACACCATCAACTAGTGGTTATTCTTCAAATGCACACTCTAACTTCAATGCGGACCACCAACATGAATTGGACATGATCCAAGGATCACAACAACCTTTCTCGAATAACTTGAGAACATCCACTCTTCATCTGCTTGCTAGAATTCTCCTCTCCTACATCCGGAGTTTTAAGAACACAATCTATCATTACTGTCACAAAGGAATAGGTTCTTCCAGAGCTTCAAACCATGAACCAATCGAGTTGACACTTCACAGGGATGTCTTCAACATTCCCTCAAATCCACAGAATGGGATAGTGCATTACCAGATCTCACCGGACCTATCTGTGTCACTTTATCACCTCTGAACACCTACCGAAGTCAGTTCTACTTGAGCAGCCATAACTTCTTCAAATCTTCATGTGGACCTCTGAAATCTCTACTGGATCACCTACAGACACATATCTACAAACCCTTTGATCCGCATCCTCTGATTATCATCCTATCTTAGACTTTTATCTTATAGTCATCACTGTTCTTCACTGTTCTTGATTGAGACTAATATTCTCAATATCCTCAGCTCATGGCTCATCCAAACCTTATCATTAATGCAACAGGAGTATGTTGACATCAATGACAACACCAGCTAGGCCCATACTTGCAACAATCTCCCCCTTTGTCATTAATGGCAACATATGATGTGAAAAACCATCAAGACAAGAACTTCTCCTTACTGTCACTACTCCCCCTATCAACAACAACCATTCACATGTCTTCTCTCCCTTTACTGCTCCCCCTTTGATTAGAAACCACTTGTTTTTCACATGTCTTCTCTCCCCCCTGACATCAATGGCAAAGGGTACATACTTGCAATTTCACCACTTCAGAATCATACTTGCTGCTCCCCCTGAGTAGCAGCTCCCCAATATCAATCTAGATCACAAGATGTGACTGTGATACCCACTAGACTAATGTACATTAGTGCACCTTAGTTCATCATCAGAGGGGCAATAACCCCTAACTTCTCCCTAAGATACTCAAAAGAGTCCTTAGGTAGAGGTTTAGTAAAGATGTCTACAATCTGATCCTTGGATGACACAAACTCCAATTCGACTTCATTCTTGTTCACTTTCTCTCTTAGAAAGTGAAACTTGATAGATATGTGTTTTATTTTTGAATGCAACACCAGATTCTTAGATATACTTATAGCACTTGAATTATCACAGAAGATTGTGATAGGTTCCTCATACTCCACTTTGATATCTCTTAGCATCTGCTTCATCCACAAAACTTGAGTGAAACTACCTACTGCTGCAATATATTCTGCTTTAGTTGTAGACAGAGATATTGCCTCTTGTTTCTTGCTTAGCCAAGAAACTAATCTCTTCCCCAAAAAGAATGCTCCACTACTGGTACTCTTCCGGTCATCGAAATCTCCTTCCCAATCAGCATCTGTATATGCATGGAGAGAGAAATCATGATATCTAGGATACCAAAAACCATACTCAACCGTCCCTTTTAGATATCTAAAAATCCTCTTGATTGCCATGACATGGGATTCTCTAGGATTAGCTTAGAATCTAGCAACAAGACCAATAGCTTGCATAATATCTAGTCTAGTTTGAGTGAGATACAACAATCCTCCAATCATTGATCTGTACTTTGTCTGGTCTACCTTAGGAGAGTCATCAATCTTTGCTCAACTTACATCTGGTTGCCATGGGAGTATTCATTGGCTTTGAATCTTCCATCCCAAATTTTCTTAACAATTCTTTTACATATTTGGTCTGAGAAATAAAGATTCCTTTCTTTGTTTGAGTAATTTGCAGACCCAAGAAGAAATTCATTTCACCAAGCATAAACATCTCAAACTCACTTTTCATTTGATTTGCAAAAGCTTTACACATACTATCTCTTCCCCCAAAGATGATATCATCAACAAATACTTCAACAATCAAGATGTTTTCATGATCAATTTTGAAATATAAGTTACTGTCAGCAGTACCTTTGTTGAAACCAATCTTCAAAATATGCTTGTCCAATCTTTCATACCAGGCTCTTGGGGCTTGCTTTAATTCATACAGTGCCTTCTTCAACTTGCAAACCATGTCACCATGATCAGACAACTAAAATCCATCCGGTTGTTCTATATACACTTCTTCTTCCAAGTCACCATTTAGAAAGGCAGACTTGATAGCCATCTGATATACCTTGAAATCCTTGAAGGCAGCAAAGGCAAGGAATAATCTAACTACTTCAATTCTTGCCACCGGAGTAAAAGTTTCTTTAAAATCAATTCCTTCTATTTGAGAGCAGCCCTTGTAGACCAATATGGCTTTATTTCTGATTACTTCACCAACTTCATTTAGTTTGTTCCAGAAGACCCATTTGGTTCCAATCACATTCTTTTCTCTAGGTCTGGGAACAAGATCCCAAGTGTTATTTTTCTTAATTTGCATCAATTCTTCCTCCATTGCTTTGGTCCAGTTTTCATCATTACAGGCTTCATTTATTGTATTAGGTTCAATCTTTGAAATTAGACAATATTCATCTAAATTTTGAGCAATTTTCCTTCTAGTTTGCACACCTTTTCTTTTGTCACCTATGATCTAATCTTCAGAGTGGTTCAGTGTTACATACCTTGGAAATTTGGGAGCTTCTTGCACTTTTGCTTCTTGATCAGGCTCATTCAAACCTATCTCTTCTTCCTAATTTACCGGATCAGTTTGAATCTGACTTTCAGAAGAGGATTGAATTCCTTGAACTAGAACACCATTCTGATCATCTTCATCATATTCATAAAACCTTGAGGGTTTCTCTATTCCCTCATCAACCTTCACATTTACACTTTCTATCATCTTTCTTAGTCTCTTGTTATAACACCGGTATGTTTTTCTTTGAGTAGAGTAACCCAAGAATATTCCTTCATCACTTCTAGCATCAAACTTGCCTAGATCTTCATCTCTTTTGATGTAACATTTACTACCAAAGACTATAAAATATCTTACAGAAGGAGTAATGCCAAACCAAAGTTCATAAGGGGTCTTACTGGTATTGCTTCTGATTTGAACTCGATTGAGAGTATAGACTGCAGTGCTGACAGCTTCTCTCCAATAGATCTGAGGAACATTTGCTTCCATCATCATGGTCCTAGATGCTTCATGGATGGTCCAGTTCTTTCTCTCCACTACTCCATTCTGCTATGGAGTCCTAGGAGCAGACAACTATCTCTTAATTCCATGTTTCTCATAGAACTCTATGAACTCACTAGATGTGAATTCTCCATGTCTATTAGACCTCAAACATTTCAACTTTAATCATGTTTCATTCTCTACCATAGCCTTGAATATTTTGAATTTCTCAAGAGCTTCTGATTTCTCATTTAGAAAGGTTACCCACATCATCCGAGAATAGTCATCAATTAGTAGCATGAAGTATCTATCACCTTGAATACTCCTAGTTCTTGCCAGACCACAAAGATCAGTGTGAACTAAGTCTAATAATCCAGTAGAGGACAATTCCTTGATTTTGAATGAGACTCTACTCAGCTTACCCAACTGACATTCCTTGCACAAGCTATTAGTAGGTTTCACCAATTTTGGAAGATCTCTTACAGCCTGAGTATTGCTTATCTTGATGATATTATCAAAATTCACATGACACATCCTTCTATGCCATAATCAACTTTGATCAACTTGAACAAATAAGCAACTTTTACCAGTAACAACCAAGTGGAAGATATTACCTTTAGTTTGAGTACCGGATGCAATCTCTATTCTAGATCTTTCAAAGATTTTGCATTTTCCATCCTTGAATTAGAGATCATAGCCTTTGTCCACCAACTGTCCAACACTGAGAAGATTGTGCTTCAAACCTTCAACATACAGTACATTACCAGTTTTCTTCCTTCCATCAAAAGAAATGGTTCCTCTTCCTCTGATTCTACCAGTAGAATTATCACCAAACTTTACCACTCCTCCTTCATACCTTTCCAAAT
This sequence comes from Cunninghamia lanceolata, assembly GCA_027924645.1. Lineage (NCBI taxonomy): Eukaryota > Viridiplantae > Streptophyta > Pinopsida > Cupressales > Cupressaceae > Cunninghamia > Cunninghamia lanceolata. The sequence continues at coordinate 9,119,389 of BSBN01001332.1, forward strand.
CTACAAACTTATTTTTGTCACATGTCATATGGTGAGAGCATCCAATGTCAATAACCCAATCATCCTTTTCTTCAATTTGGCCAGCCAGAGCTCTTTCCACAGTCTTAAGATTGACAGATATTGAGGACAATGGATCTTCTTCCTTGATGGTAATGAACACCCATTCATTTCCCGATTTGTTTTCTATCTCTAATTCATCATCTGTTACTCCATTATCATCATCTTCATGTACATAGTAACAGTTCTTTTGGAACCTTGGTTTGTTAGGATTTTGCCTTGAAAATCTTTTCGGACACCTTGAGGCAAAATGACCAATCTTATTGCAGTTAAAATACTTAAAAGGTAATTTTCCTTCATACTTACCGAATCCTCTTGGCAGCCTCTTTGTAATAAGGGCTTCAAGTTGAGCAGTTTTAACTTCTTCTTCTTCCAGATCTTTTCTTGCCTTTTCATACCATGACAATTTCCTTGAAGAATTCTCTCCTGGATCAAACCTTTGTTTACCTTTAACAGAGGCACTGGCTTTGAATGTTGATTCAGTCTTGGGGGGGTCATCTCCAAACTCTGTCATTTCAAATGCAGCCAATTTCCCAACCAATTGTTCTCTTGTGACAATTGTATGGGCTCTGAATTCTTCAATGGTAGCAGCCTTGATTTTGTAAGAAGCAGGAAGGGATCTGAGAATTTTACCAACAATCTCATTTTCATCCAAGCCTCCACCAGCATTTCTAATTCCACAAACTAGCTCATTCACTCTTGGCATAAAAGTGGTTATATTTCCATCATCTCTCATCTTCAGTTTTTCAAATTTCCCTTTTAAACTCTGTAACCTTACACATTTAACATACTGGTCTCCTTCATGCAAAAGTTCCAGTTTATTCCAAATCTCAAAGGCAGTTGGTAGGTCAATAACATTTGAGAGCTCTGAGTCAGATAATGCGCTTAGAAGAGCCTCTTTGGTTTGTAGATTATTTTCAGCATCTGTGATTTCATTTAGGGTTGTCGGAACACCCTGTGGAGGTACATACACTTTTGTAACCATGGACCAGTATGCCATTCCCATACACTGCAAGTGACATTTCATGCAACCTTTCCAAAGAGCAAAGTTGGTTCCATCAAACTTTGAACTATCCTTCTTGTAAGACGACATCCTAGATCTCCTCAAGTGATTAGGCTCCTTTTAGAGGAACTTGGCTCTGATACCAATTGTTAGACTTAGGGCACACAATTGAGAGGGGGGTAAATCAGTTGTGTAAAACTTTCTCCAATTTACACACTTAAATCCTCTTAGTGATTAGCAGTATATTAAACATGAAACATAATGCATACAAATAAAAAACAGAAACTCATCAACACATAAGACACCAAGATTTTGACATAGAAAACACGGTTAAGGGAAAACCCATAGGGTGATTAACCCAAGAATGTATTTTCTGTTAGAATAATAGAAAGAACAAAATGGCACATGCCAATCAGGGCTCACTTCCCAAGCACACTGCTCACAAGAGGCTCACTGCCTACAACAGACACATTATCTACAAAGAAATAAGTATCACATACATGAACTGGAGAATAGCATCTTCACCATGCTTGAATTAGTTCCATTAAGCTTAATACTTCTGCTCTGCCTTTTGCTCTCCTCTTCGCTACCACACACTCATCTCCTCACAAAAAAAAGGTGAGTTCAAACTAACTTCGCAAACCTCATTTATACAAGGCATCGACTTAGGAATAATCATTTAAGTCAACAAACATCTACGAGAACATCCGTAAGATGTGTAATACATCCGGTCAGCCAGTCTCAGGAAGAACACCATCAACCAGTGGTTATTCTTCAAATGTGCACTCTAACTTCAATACGAACCACCAACATGAACTAGACACGATCCAAGGATCACAACAACCTTTCTGGAATCACTTGAGAACATCCACTCTTCATTTGCTTGCTGGAATTCTCCTCTCCTACATCTAGAGTTTTAGGAATACAGCTTGTCATTACTGTCACAAAGGAATAGGTTCTTCCAGACCTTCAAACCATGAACCAATCAGGTTGACACTTCACCTAGACACCTTTAACATTCCCTCAAATCCATAGAATGCGATAGTGCATTACTGGATCTCACCGGACCTATCTGTGTCACTCTATCACCTCTGAACACCTGCCGGAGCCAGTTCTACTTGAGCAGCTATAACTTCTTCAGATCTTCATGCGGATCTCTGAAATCTCTACTGGATCACCTACAGACACATATCTACAAACCCTTTGATCCACATTCTCTGATTATCATCCTATCTTGGACTTTTGTCTTACAGTCATCACTGTTCTTCACTGTTCCTGATTGAGACTAATTTTCTCAATATCCTCAGCTCACGGCTCATCCAAACCTTATCATTAATGTAACAAGAGTATGTTGACATCAATGACAACACCAGTTAGGCCCATACTTGCAACAAAACACTCTCTCGAAGATGAAGTATCTCACACCCCCAGCAAAGCTCACAAATGAAGGAACTTGCCCTCAGTGAAGGGTTTGGTGAAGATATCAAAAACTTGCTCAAAAGTCAAATAGTAGTGAAGGTCGATGACATGGCCATGGATGAGCTCCCTGATGTAGTGCATGTGGACCTCAATGTTTTTTGTCCACTGATGATGGACCGAATTCTATGAGATCTGAAAGACACTCTGGTTGTCACAAAATATGACTGAAGGCTATCTGATTTGGATACCAAACTCAGTGAGAAGATTCTAATGCCAAATGGCCTTAGTGGTGGAATTCAAAGCCCCTTGATACACAGCCTCAGTAGAAGATAGAGAAATAGTAGACTACTTCTTTCTCGACCAACAAACAAGACCTAAACCAAGTGAGAAGTTGTAACCTGAAGTAGACTTGTGATCATGAGAATCGCCTACCCAATCTGAATCTATGTAGCCCACCAAGTCAAGCTTAATGCCCACTATGTAGTGAATCCCAAAACTGTGAGTACCTTGAATGTAGTGAAGGATCTACTTATCTTCTTTCTAGTACAGCTTATGAGGCTCCTAGATGAATCGAGAGACTATGCCTACAATATATGAAATGTTAGGTCTCGTATGAGTCATATAAATGAGACTCCTAACAAGCTATCGATACAAAGTGCCATCAACAAATGGAGAACACTGAGCCTCAAGTTGGACTCTAGAAAGAAAAGGAGTTGGAGCAGGATTATAGTTAGCCGTATGAAACCTCGAGAGCAAATCTAGAGCATACTTGGATTGTGTGACTGTGATCCTGGAAGCAAACCAGTAGAACTCAATCATGAGAAAGTAATGCAACAAGCCCAAGTTAGTCATCAAAAATCTATCATGAAGGGTAGTTTTGACAACCCCAATGGTGGATGAAGAACTCCCTATGATCATCAAGTCATCAACATAGAGAACCAGAAATAGGAGTGTATCATCCTACTATAGAATGTAGACATTCAGATCAGAATGGCACATAGTGAACCCAACTGTCAGAAGGAAGGAGTCCATCTTGGTATACCAGGCCTGGGGAGCCTATTTGAGGCCACAGAGAGACTTCCAAAGATGACACACAAGTGAAGAGTACTGAACAAACCCTTGGGGCTGCTCCATGTAGATCTCCTCCTGAAGTTCACCGTGAAGAAAGGCACTCTTCACATCCATCTATTGTACTTCCCAACAATTGGCTACAATAATGGCAAGAACAAGTCAGATGGAGTTCATTCAGGCAACTAGCGTAAAAGTCTCAGAGTAGTCAATCCCAGAAACTTGGGAGAATCCTTTGGGGACCAAGTGAGCCTTATGCTTGTCAACTGACCCATCTGCTACAAATTGTGTCTAATAGATCCACTTACATTAAATAAGTTTTCTTCCCTTAGGAAGAGGGACAAGATCCCAAGTGTGGTTCCTCATCAAGGAACTATACTCCTCTTGCATAGCTATATCCCACTCAGGAATACCAGAAGCCTCGTGTAAAGACTATGGTTTTGAGGTAGTAGAAATGAAGACATGTGGAGCATCATGGAACTATGAATGAGTCTGCCTGGTGTTTGATGGATCCCCAACCCAATCACCTATAGACTACAAGGTCTATCTAGCCCAAAGTGGACCAGAAGATGGAGTATCCAGAGGAGAATCATCAACCTCTGAATGATGACTCTTCATCGGAAGTGGAGGAAGAAGACAACTCAGGTGAATTTGACTCATCAAAAAGAACTATCATGTATCCCAAGTGACTCCAATGTTAATGTAGAAGGAGATGGAGAAGTGATAGAAAGTGAGCTTGAAGAGCCCTCCTCAAACTAAACACTCCTCTTAATGAACAACTCATGTGTAGTAGGGTGGAGTAACCAATAACCCTTCACACCATAAGAATAGCCTACAAATATGTAAGGTCTGCGCTGTAGATCCAAGGCCTTGCGTTTCTCTATAGGAATGTGGGTCCATGTAGGAGAACCAAAAACTTGAAAGTGCTTAACTGATGGTTTTCAACCGCTCCAAGATTCAAAAGGAGTGACTCCCTTCATGGCTCGATGAAAAACATGGTTCTAGATATAACAAGCACAGTTAATGGCCTCTTCCCAATACTATGGTGTAAGAGGTCTAGAGTGAATCATGGAGTTTGCCATTTCCTTCAAGGACCTATTCTTCCATTCTACAACACCATTCTACTAAGGATTGTATGGAACTAAATGCTACAAATCAATCCCCTCTGAAGTGCAAAACCACTCAAAATGATGGTTGACATACTCACTGACATTGTCAGTGCACAAAAGCTTGATGGCTTTCTCAGATTACTTCTCTACCAAATTTTTGAAGTCTTGAAAATGATCAAATACCTGTGACTTCTATTTGAGAAAGTACACCCAAGTATACTGAGAAAAGTCATGAATGAATGTGAGGACATATCTAGCCCTTCTGAATGAAGGATGCTGGAATGGACCAACCAAATCACTATGAACTAACTCTAGTATATGTGAATCTCTCCATGTCTTTCCTTTGTCAAAATTTTCCTTAAGATGATTACCAAGAATGCAACCTTGGCAAACACCACCTGAAAATTGAATTGAAGGCAACCTTGTGACCATGCTCTGCTAGTCGAGCTGTTGCAAGTAGCAGAAGTTAAGATGGCCAAACCACTTATGCCATAATCTACTCACATCATCAAAATGAGTGAGTGAAATAGTCAAAGGAAGATCAAGAACAAAGTGAGAAAATAGATAGAGCCATGACTAATGAACTGCTCTCCCAACTACAACTATAGAACCACTGTGCAACTCATGAATCTCCATTGAATCAGGAGTGAACTCAACCCGCTTGCTTGAACCTGTGTGAGTGATCTGGTATACCGATAGGAGATTAGTTGATAATGAGGGCACACAAAGAATATCATGGAATGTGCTATCCCCCACATCAACAGACCCTCTCCCACACACCTCAATAGGAGTGTCATCACCCATCAAAATAGAAGACATAGTACACAGCTCCAAAGATGCAAGCTCTTCCTTAGATGAAGACATGTGGTGTGAAGCACCCAAATCAAGAACCCAAGTGGATGGTGAAGAAGCAAATGCTACAAGGGTCTTGCCCTTTCCTTTCCCCTTGTTATTTTCTTTTTTCCTTGTCAGACCCCTCATTTGAACTATGTTTGATGGACTCAGGAACACTAATATTATTCTTCTCAAGAATATGTTTCAAGTGATCAATTTATTTCTTCAAACATTTATGTTCATCATGACCAGGTCTTTTATAATAGGCACATTGGACCTTCTCTTTCTTAGTCTTGTCGCCCTTGGAAGATTAGGTCTTATTAGTTTCTTTTGAAGAAATTGGTATTTGATCCTTCTTCTCCTTGCTATTCTTCTGTTTCTTATCCTTACTATTGTTGTTACTACTTTGTCCTTTCTATTCTTTTGTGCCTTGGTTGGCAGCTAGGGCATGTGACTTAGAGGACTTAAGAGTTCCCATTTGGATTAGCTTATCCTATTCCTAAGTGAGAGAGATAGCAAAATCATCTAAAGATGGCATGGTGAATTTAGTACCAAGTGCACCCTTAGTAGCATAGAAGGTAGAAACAAATACAAAATATTTCAAACTTAGCTTAGAGAGAATACTGAGAATCAATTGTTCATCTTTCTTTTCAATTCCACATTGTTTTAACTGCAACCTTAGTGATTTCAATTTTGTGAAGAAATCCTAGATAGTGTTGAAATTACCTGGACTTAAACTAATTATTTCATTTTCCAACATGTGACCCCTCATTGAATCTTGTGTGCCAAATAGTGTTTCTAGCTTTGTCTAGATTTCATTTGGTGAATTCGAAGACTCAATGTGAAAGAGAAAATCAAGAGAAATAGACAAACACAACGTTTCATATGCCTCATCGCATTTGTTAAACCACTTAGGCTTATCTTCATCTTTAGAAGGTTTAGTTTCAAGTCACATAGTTATCCTATGTAATCCAACTTTCCTTAAGTAGATTGTCATGCATGATTTCCATTCAAAGTAGTTGTAAGGAGTTAGAATGGGCATAGTTGTTTGATCCATGATGAAGAAATGCAAAAAAGAAATGTTGAAAAGAAGAGAACATAACCAAGACAACCCCTCTTATCACTCAATCAAATAACCCCCCAAGAAAATATGATTTGGCTCTTTATATTAGTGTATTTACAACTGCCACTAAGTGGTCTTGTTTCCAATGCATTACAAAACCCTCACAAGTTAAGTGTATGTTGAAAGTACAATACTGAGACTTAGCCAAGAAAAAATAACATCACCACTGCAATCTCAATGAAAAATCATGCACTTTCAAAAAAAGAATCGCCTCAATACGAGGTTGTATGTGAAAGTTAAGATCCTCTGAAGTTCCAAAATTGAGAACTGTACAATGTCACAGGTGAAAATCTATAATTTCTAGAATTTTTTTGTATCAAAATCAGAAAAATGTCTACTCTAGTGCATAGAGCACAAAAAAATAGCTAAAATCAAAAAACAATTCGTGAGAAACAGAGTCTATATGAGAAAGAACGGAGCATTTGAAAACTGCCTTCAAATCTGCTACCAATGGAGAGGGGTACTACTGTAGCTTTATAAGTTTAATTCTACAAAATATATAGATTGCATGCAAAAACTAAAAGATACCCAGATGGTTTTTTAATGCTGTGAACAAAACCCAGAAAGTGTTTTTCTTTCTTATGTATAGAAGATGTAGTTTTAATGTAAACAAAACACCTTTAGCAATAAAAAATGGCATGCAAAGGCTAAATCAGCTACCTAGGACAAGAAAAGGCATGCTAGAACCTACAATATTCATTAAAAACACAAAATATGCAATCCGGTTGTCAGATTTGAGCTTGAAACCCCAGTTCCGCAATTGTGTTTGACGATCTCTAATTTTGGTGAAGTGAAAGCCAAATCTAACTTTCTCAAGCCTCTTGGATGCATTAGAATAGCCAAAAATGCTTCCAATATAACCATAAATATTACAATCACCCAGATTTCATAAAACACATGTGCAAATCCTAGAGATTAGAATGTTTCCATCAAACTTTTCTAATTCTCCAGATCATCCATAGATGCAAGAGAAGAGCATACTGGGTTTTTTGAAAAATTGCAATAAGATTTATTATCCTCCCCAAATATTTCAAATAAGAAAACTTAAATCTATCCTTGCACATAGAATAGCTCTAATACCATGTTAGAATCTGAAAAGATTAATAACCCAAAAAACTAGTGCAAATGAATAGATATTAAACTATGAATGCAAATGATACGAAATCAAAATAGCAACACAGAGTTAGTCTCCAAGAGGTAATGCAAATGCTAGAAGCAAAATAGCATTAAGAGGATACAAAAGAAATAGATGCAAAATTCAAGCCAGGTAGAATGCTTATATAGACCAGGGAGAGGGAGGAGGTGGCAACACTGACCAATGAGGGGCAACCATCTATCAGACTAAAGATAGCAAAGTATCTTCCCAAGATAGCTAATAGATACTCACATGTAGGAAGGTGACACCTCATAACCACTCACCTAATTAAGCATGCTTTATTAACCGAAGCAAGATTAATAGAAGTGTAGGAAAAACATAGGATTAAAGGGAAAACTAAATAACCCATCTAGGAAATAAAAACCTACACTAACATGAGTTACTTATTTCATGCTTTAACATGATCAAATCTAAATAATAGTGAACAAGTGTTTGATGTGTTAATGCTCTTACGAGGTCAAAGTTTTGAAGACAACTGATTCACCCCCTGTCTCAGTTGTCTAATACATTTCAACATTAACATCTTTATCCAAAAATGACCTTTCATCTTCAAGTTCATTGTCTATCCTCTTTTGATGAGGTCATAGAAAAAGGTAGCCTTATTGAAAAATCCCTTATTGTCAAAAGATCACTCAAAACATATACCAAAGACTCTAATCACTCAAATGACAAATTCAAATCATGGACTAGGAACAAATATGTAGTTAATGATGGAGTTACCAATTTAAAACATATCCAAACAAAACAACAATCTCAAACAAATGTGCACAATATCCACAAACATGCTCCCATCTCACTTCCCACAAAAAAAAATTAGGACAACTTCAATCTAAAAACAAAACTATTCTGATTTAAGTGAACCTCTTGAGATGGTGTTTCATAAGCTAGCACAAACCAACATGATCAAATAACTATGACAAAACATTATGATGACAACTATCCTAAACATTCACGGTATAATGGCAATGAGTATTGTGACTATAATCGTACCAAAGGACATTCTACAAACAAGTGTATGTCTCAAAAATTATATCCAAGATCTTATTAATCAAGCAAAATTAGAAGTAACCCTCAATTCATCATCAATGACCAATTGAGTATTTATCAAGATCCTTTTCTAAAGCATTGTCAATCCACTTCATCCTCTCTTTCCACTTCAAATCAATCCAAAAATAATCATGCCAATAATATCCATTATAATAAGAACCCTTACAACTATGACTTTGTTGTAGGGCGTATTGATCATGATCCCTCACAAGTTATCACCATTACCATAAAATCTAAGTCTCATGAATGTGCTCTGACAACTCGACATGGAATCATTACTATCTCAAGACGTCCATCATCCTCATCACCCCAATCATCCCATTACAATATCCTAGACCACCTTGGAAAAACTTCTACACAAATAGCTATTTTAGACCTCCTCAAGGCTTCACCCATTTATATATATTAGACCATGCCTTACAAGAATCTCAAGTCCCTCATAATATTGATCTTGAACAATTCCAATCTCTTGTGAGTCACCTATCCTTGACATACCAACTTGACTTTACCCAACATGACATGCCTCCCATTGATCCATTGCATAACAAAGCCCTTCATATTGAGGTCATCATTGCCAAACACATAGTTAAATGTGTTCTTTTAGATAACTAATATGGCTTGAACTTATGTACCTTAAAATTGATAAAGCAATTTGGATACTCTGAAAGTGAGTTAGAACCAAGTGTCATTACCATCAAAGCTTATGATAATGCTAAGAGAGATCACTCGGAACCATATGTCTTCCTATAAAAGTGGGACCTATGCTACAAAAGACTGCATGCCATGTCATTGATCTTGACCTTCCATATAATATCTTACTTGGTCACAAATGGATACATGCTATGTAATCCATTCCCTCCACATACCATCATTGCTTGATGTTCCCTTACAATGGTATAGAAGTTAATATCAAAGCAAATCCCCAACCATTTGTATATTGTCGAGCTTGTTGATTGTCAGGAACACTGAGAGGGGGGTGAATCAATGTTCTCTAAACTTTTTCTTATACTTTTACTTTCAACCATTTCAAATGATTTATCAAATAGAAGCATAATACACAAATGAACAACATCCACAAAAGCATGACACATAACACCAAGATTTTACATGGAAAACCCAAAATGGGAAAACCCACTAAGAAGATTAGCTCTCATATATATTACAATATTTACAAAAATAATGTTCAGGCTTGGTCACTCCATGGGCCTAACATTTTAACTCACTGCCATGATGTACAACTAAGTTTAGCAGGCTCACTGCCTCAACCCTAAACTTAGCAAGATTACAATGAGGGTTGTTAAACCCTATTGAAGGCTCACTACTAGCTTATTGTCTTGATGACAAAAAAATTGCTTCCAATCAGATCACACATGACAACTAGATACTACTTACGCATTTGCCAGTATGCCAGGGTACAGTCATTTATCAACTAAATTCTAGATCCCAAGTCTTCATTTCTGTTTCTCTTCTAACTCTGCTCTTCTATTTGCATGCTTGCATTACACACACACCTTACTTGACTGAAGATCATCACTCTTATATATATATCTGCATCATGATTTAATCCATAATCAGGTTAGCATCCAATAAGTGAAACATGTACATAGAAAGATGTACCTTTTCACTCAATCCAATGCACCATATGTTGTGTGGACCCAAATCTTCTCCCAAACATGTTCATATAGGTCAAATGTAATCATTCAATTACTTATATAGATCCTCCAAACATTAAATCTTCTCCACACAATGATTAATATACTTCTCAGTCTCTTCCTTAGGAGTATACTTAACAACTTCATTTGTTAACTTACAACTTTTACTGAGAATCTTAGAACACCTTTCAAATCATATCAAGGACTCTTTACACATTCCCAATCTTATCCTTAGAACCATAAGCCATTATATCATCTTGTGGAGAAATGTGGACCATTAAAACTTAGACTTTGTCTCTGTCAAACGTTGTCAAACACTATGCCAATACATAGTAGCTTATAGCTAACCTTCCAATGAACTTTAGATCTCCTGACTCTAGGAAAAGATACTCCATATAAGTGTTTACAACACATCAAGGCTGCATCACAAAATACTTATTTGCAAAGGAATGCGGACCATTGCACTATGCCCTTTTCATTGTTCTTGCTCCAAGATGACTTCCGAAGGAAATCAGGACATAATCTTTAAGGCATAATACTGTCAAACAATTGAGAACATCATACCTAAACCACATTACCAGATCAACTTTTACGGAGTCATACTATCCAGCTTACTATCCTCTACTTTGCATACTTTCCATACTTATCCATTTTCTGTCAATCAAACCTGGAATCCAACATGTTCTTCCAGAGTTATCTTTTCCTATCATGGTGATAGGTTCTTTGAGCCTCATTTCCATCGGTGACAACATACAGGTCCATATCAGAGCAGTGTCTCTTGCCAACAATCTCCCCCTTTGGCATTGATGGCAACACTTAGTGAAAAATGCCTAACTACTCCCCCTTACTATATACATTGTACTTTCTTGCTCCCCCTAAGATGATTATCCATTTTTCACCGATCTACTTCTCCCCCTTTGACATCAATGGTAGAGGGTGTGATCCGGAACCAAAAATTTGTCAAAATCCCAAAAATTGATGTACTCAGCTACATATTTACAAGGGCAATCTACCTCTTTGTATTACATGTATTTGAGAATGTCATTGAATAAGTTCTTGATTTGTGCCCACTCATTATCCCAACCTTTCTAAGAATTATCAAAAGTGTCCACTATAGAGAAAGGCTAAAGCTTTTGCCTTATTAAGATTAGAAGGCGTGCCTATTTGTATAACTACCCTAGCCCCTGCAGTAAGATTTGTCATTGAGTCCAGTTTAGGGTAGACTAGTCTCCTTAGTTGTCCCATTCTTCTTTTTATTTGATATTTTCAATTTAATAACTTAGTCAAATCATTGTGGATGCAGATGACTTTTGCTTCCTTATTTCTAACTGATTCTGTTGTCGGATCAAATTTGTTAGAGATGTCCATCATTCTCTGTTCCAACTCTGATCTTTTCTTCAATCTCCTGAGTAGCTTTTGGCTAGAATAGGCAAAATTTGTACACATCTCCATCTTCTTTCACAGTTCTTTAAATGTTGGCTATGGAATTATCTAATGAAATCTTATCCTTGGCTATCATTGTCTTTAATTCTTCCAGTCTTTGTCCTTCAAATTCCTGCCTTACTTTTGTTTCTACAGATTTCTCAAAAGATTCAAACTTATTTCTTACTGAATTTATTAATTTCTTCAAATGACTTGTTGGGGGCATGGATGAATCCCTCTTGTGGGTAGGCAATAACTTCTCCAAAATCCTAGATGCTTCATCAATCAGTTTACTATTCTCAGTAAGTGATTTCAACAACTCTTCTTGAGCTTTTGCTTGAACAATTGAAGCCCACTTAAATTTCTATGTTGGAGACATCATGTCCAGATTTATTTGACCTTGTAGTAATTCTGGTTTATCCCAATCTTGTTTCTCTTTTTCTAGCACTTCTTTTACTGAAGCATTAGTGTCTCTTGTCACCTTTTCCTTACAAAGTGAGAGTTTCTTTTTCTTTTCTCCTTCAATCATGGCTTCTGTAATGGATGAGATCCTTATTCATTTTCTAGGACTAGACGATGGTCTCTCCTCTTTAGATCTCTTATCTTTTCTTTCTGGAGTGTTTGATGCCCATTCTACTAGAGTATTTGTGAACTTCGATCCTCTTTATTTGGTTTCTACCTTAAATGTTCATCTAATGTTCTTTCTAATTGCTTAGGTTCCATCAACATTCTGGAAGATACTTCTGAGAAAGTCTCGAATTTGTCCTCTTTGGGATCAGTAGGTTTACTTAGTAGTGTATCAACTAATTTAGTCAAGACATCTTCTGCAACTTCATAACCTAGTCCAGGGACCCATACAGTTATTGGCTCCATAGCTTCCATGAAGCATTTATCTTTATCCACCATGAATACAATGTCCTTTTCATACTTTGTCACTAAATTTTTAGATATCTAGAACTTTCTTACCATTTTCTATTAAAAATCTCTAAAATATTTCCACATGATTTCATTTTACATATCTGCATTACCCAAACTTTGTAAATGATTTCTTATTTGAGTAGCTACAGGAATGTGATCAAGCCAGATAACATTTCCTAGACCAGGTAACTCTTTTAGGAAGTAAAAGAGTAAACATGTAATCAATGTTCCATATTTGAAAGGATGATTAGTTTCTTTTGCCCTTTTCAAGTTCTCCATAAGTTCATTTTAGAGCAATTCACAAAGATCATAATCCGTATTGTTTTTTGTGATGTCATACGCTATGTATATAGTTGACGTAGACACAAAATTTTCCTTATTCGAGAAGTATATTTTGTATATGATAATCATTGATGCAAATATGATAGTCAAATCTATGATATCATTCACTACAAGACCATTCTTCTTAAGTTTGGCTCCAGTTAGCTACATTACCACATTGTTCTTCATTTTCTTTATACCTAGAACCCTTTTGGAGGAGCTCATGCTGGTTACTTCTTTAACATGGATTCTTTAGTTATCAAATAGGGTTCATCAAGCCATAAAGATTCATCATGAATTCTTCTTAGAATAAGCTTGACCCATGCATCGATCAGAATTGGAGGAAAGTCCAACCAAGTGTCAAATTTCTTTTGCCATAGAACTTTGTAATCATCTTTCAGCACAATGTCCACAATAGTCAGTTCATCCAAATATAGTTTTCCTAACTTCATAGGATCATATTCTTCTAAACCGGTATGTATATATGCCCTAATATCTTCCATATGCATGACCCCATGTGGAGTAATTGAGAATGCCCCTAACAGATCATTTTTCGGCAATTTGAAGAATTGTTTCTTAAACTTGGGGCGACACATTTTTCCTATCTTGATTACATGAGGAGTAAACATTTTTCTAGAGCAATTTTAATTTTCACAGTAGGGTTTCAAGTTGCAAATACCTCTTTCATCAAAATAGGGTTTCCTTGATCTTGATTTGAAATTCTTTGGAGAGTACTATAGTTCTTTTGATTTTTTCTTTGGTTTGCCTTGGTCACTTGTATGCAAAGTGATTTTGAAATCAAACAAGTCTCCTTTTATCCTCCTTGTGGCTTGATCTAGCCATCATAAATGCTCATTTCTAGAATGTTGCCAAAACCTTTCACTATAGAGCATAGTCGATTAGGATTGCTCTGCAATATACCACATTGACCCTTTTTCTTCTAGTTTTTCTTCTAATAGGTGTGTCACATCAGATTCCATTATACATTTTTGTGTCAGATTCTAGTACCCAATTTCTAATTGGAGGCTTTGAATTTTCTACACTATTCCCCCCAAGCCAGAGCTCTCAATTTACTTCTTAGAGGAGGTATCTGTACCGGGTACTAGTGTAGATTGTTCCCTGACTTAAATTAATCCTTTCTTGATCCATACCTTGTTCATTTCTTTCTTGGTTTCAATCGGAACAACTTTTTCTTTTCCCTTGTCATTTCTCTACTATGATTTTCTTTCTTCAAAATAGTGATTTCTCTTCTCATTTCTGCTTCTGCAAAACCTTGTAACATGTCCAAATTTGTTGCAATTGAAGCACACCACATTCTTTTGACCTTGATTCCTTTCATTGATTGAATTTTATCTATATTGATTAGCCATATATCCAAATCTATTATATGCAAAACATTTTCCATTGAATGATTGACTATTCCTTGTATTTTGAAACTTAGTTCTTACTGAGCTTCTGTATTCATTTGATCTGTGTCCCAATTTATAGCATGCATTGCACCTAATAGAATTTGACTCACTTTACTTCTGCATATAATAGCTTTATGACTAGTTTTATTGCAGGTGAAGCATTTGCCTTTGAATGATTTTTCATTGCTTAGACTTTTCCTGATCTGATTTCTACATTCATTTTCTCTATGACCAATTTTATTGCAATTGAAACACTGACCAAAGAATGATGTAATCTTTTGCTTTGTTTTGCTCCTACACTGAGTAGCCTTATGACCAAAATTATTACATGAATTACAATAACCATGAAAAGATGGGTACCTTTGTATATTTGGTTGTCTGACTAGAGGTCTTCTAGGTCTTCTTTTTTGATTTCTGAAATGATTTCCCTTGTTTTGTTGTACTTCAATGTTTGCTTGAATAGATTTTGAACTTTCCCCTTTTTCATATTCCAAACCTTGCTTGTCATCTGCACTCTTCTGATTGCCAATTATTTCATCAAGATTTGTGGTACTTATCTTGAATTTTTCTTCAAAACTTTTGGCCTTGTCTAGGTCCATTTTTAGACTTGCAATTTCTTTTTCTAGTTTTGCACAATCTTCTGATTTGTTCTTCACAATTGAATTCAAATCATCCTCTACTCTTGATTTTTCTACAACTTCTGCTTCCAAATCATTCAAGGCTTCATTTACTAATAATAATTGGTCATTGACTTCTTTGTATTTGTCTTTGAATTTCTTGACTTGCTCCTTTAGCTTCAAGATGCATTCATCAGCTTGTTTCAGATTTTCCTTTAGATCTTTGACCTCTGCTTCAAAATTTTCAAGATCCATAAGAGCTTCTTCTAGTTGGTTGTACCTCTCATAATTCCCATACCTTCTTTCTGCCATGATCACACTATCCCAGAACTTCCTTAAGTTGTTAAATTTTTTCCAAGGAACCTTGCTCTGATACCAATTGTTGATTGTCAAGGACACTGAGAGGGGGGGTGTGAATCAGTGTTCTATAAACTTTTTCTTGTAATTTTACTTTTAACCATTTCAAATGATTTATCAAATAGAAGTATAATACACAAATGAATAGAATCCACAAAAGCATGACACATAACACCAAGATTTTACGTGGAAAACCCAAAATAGGAAAACCACAGAGAGGATTAGCTCTCATATATATATTGCAATCTTTACAAAAATAATGTTCAAGCTTGATCACTCCATGGGCCTAACATTCTAGCTCACTACCATGATATACAACTGAGTTTAGTAGGCTCATTGCCTCAACCCTAAACCTAGCAAGATTACAATGAGGGTTGTTAAACCCTATAGAAGGCTCACTACCAGCTTATTGTCTTGATGACAAAAACTTACTTCCAATTAGATCACACATGGTAACTAGATACTACTTAAGCATCTACTGCTATGCTAGAGTGTAGTCATTTATCAACTAAATTCTAAATCCCAAGTCTTCATTTCTACTTCTCTTCTAACTCTACTCTTCTATTTGTATGATTGCATTACACACACACACACCTCTACATACACACCTTACTTGATTGAAGATCATCACTTTTATATATATATCTGCATCATGATTTAATCCATAATCAAGTCGACATCCAAGAAGTGAAACATGTACATAGAAAGATGTACCTTGTCGGACAATCCAATGTACTGTGTGTTAGACAAACCCAAATCTTCTCCCAAACATGTTCATATAAGTCAGCTCTAATCATTCGATTACTTACATAGATCCTCTGAACATTAACTCTTCTCCGCACAATGATTAATATACTTGTCAGCCTCTTCCTTAGGAGTATACTTAACAACTTCATCTGCTGACTTACAACTTTTACTAAGGATCTTAGAACACCTTCCAAATCATATCAAGGACTCTTTACACATTCCCAATCTTATCCTTATAACAGCAAGGCATTATATTATCTTGCAGAGAAATGCAGAGCATCAGAACTCAGACTTTGTCTCTGTCAAACTTTATCAAACACTATGCTGATACATAGCATCTTGTAGCTAACCTTCTGGTGAACTTCAGATCTCTCGACTTTGGAATATGATACTCCATATAAGTGTTTACAACACCTCAATATTGCATCACAAAATTCTTATCTGCGGAGGAATGCAGACCACTGCATTATGCCCTGTTCACTATTCCGGCTATACCTTTGCTTACCTAGACTCAGACATTTCTCCAAGATGACTTCCAAAGGAAGTCATGACATAATCTCTGAGGCATAACACTATCAAATAATTGAGAACATCATACCTAAGCCGCATTATCAGATCATCATCTGTGGAGGCATATTGTCTAGCTTACTATCCTCTACTCTATATACTTTCCATACTTAGCCATTTTTTGTCAACCTGACCTGGAATCCAACATGTTCTTTCGAAGTTATCTTTTCCTATCATGGTGATAGGTTCTTTGAGCCTTGTTGCCAATGATGACAACATACATGTCCATATTGGAGCAGTGTCTCTTTCCAACAGAGCTATGGTATCCATTTATCAAAAGACAATTTTTGTCCCACTAATGATATTTCCACACAAGTCAAGGATACATAATTTTCATCATACATCCATAAAACTAACCTTCCATCCACATCATCATCTAAAGTCACAAAGATCAAGATAATTGACAAAGATTGTGGTTAATATGAGCTACATAATGTCTTTCATATGGGTCAATTACCTTTATCTCGAAAGACCCATGGTCATTCTCCACAATGTTCCTCTATGCAAAAGCCAAGCACTAAGCATTTCGGGTCTACTACTTTCTCCTCTAAAGAAACCTTGGATCAAGAACAAGTTGAGAACTCTTGAGACTCTTGTCTCTGTAAAGATGAATCTGATGATGAAGAATCTCCACTTGTCCATCTCAAGAAAAGTTATCCTATTCCATCACATATGTGTGAAAATATAAGATACAAAGGTAAAGGCCTTGGAATTCATGAGAAAGGAATTATTAAGACAATACCAATAGAGGTACATCATGACCATTTAGGATTAGGATAAATGCCTCCTAGTTTGGAAACCAAACATCCTCATGCTACCTCTACAATTCAAGATGAACCACCTAATGACATTGAAAGTACCATCGATGGGATCATCAATGCCTCTCCTCAAGACCTTGATATTTGATGCCTTTTCCATGACAATGCCATCTTCACTATCTAACCATTATCAGTCACTAATTCCATTACCTAGGATAAAAAAATCTAATATCTCTCACAACTTGTCAAAATGATGAAGGGTATTGTTGGCAAGAAAACATAGGAACATAGTCTAGAGATTTAAACCTGAGTTTATTTTTTAAGTCTGTTTATACCCCTGATGTGATAGTGATAGAATTGTTGAAATTAGGACAGACAACTGAGAGGGGGGGTGAATCAGTTGTGACAAATTTTTTTATATTTTACTATATTTAATCTTCTTTACCACTTATTAAAAGATTAATGATGTAACCATGAAAACATGAATCAACAACACATGAGCAGAAACATAATCAACACACATAACACCAAGATTTTTACATGGAAACCTGGTTAAGGGAAAAACCATGGTGGGGTTTAACCTATAAGATTTATTCTCTGTTAACAGAATAGATAAATGGGAAGGCACTTGCCTTTGGGTGTACTGCCTGAAGCTCACTACTCAAAGGAGGTTCACTACCTACAAGAACATTCACAATGTTAACATAAAGTTTGAACTGAGAAACAACATCTTCTTCAAGCAAGGTTTAGATCCATTGAAGCACACAGCACCTCTACTCTGCTCCCACTCACTTCCTCACTACATCCACATCTTTGCTTACATCACCACATTTCCATGACTTCATTACCCTTATTTATACATGACATTGACTTTGGAATGAACATCAAAGTTGGCTTAACAATTATCTATCTAGAACATTCTCCAAACTTAAAATGCTTCATGCGAACCATCACACTATTAGCCAAACATAGCTAGAACTTGAATCTTCCTTGAACAACATGCCACACTCCATAGAACTCTTCTTAGATCATTTGCAACATACACCAAGCATCCAGTCACCCAAGACTAGAAAGAACAACACTCAAGGAGAAATCTTCAACCATGAGCTTAATCCTTAATGTGGACTACTAGAACAATAGGCACATGATCCAAAGACCACTACAAGCACAATGAAATCAACAAGAACAACTGCATCACCTCAAATGACCAAAAACACTTGTATCTTCATCACGAAACTTAAGAACACTAACTGGCATGACTATCACACTAGAAATATTGCTTGTAGACCTCTAAACCATAAACCACTTGCATTGATGACACACACCAACATCCCAAACATACCTCTAGATCCACAAACCATAATATTCCAATGCGAAGCAATCCAAACCACATTCCTATCACTTTGTCACCTCTGAACAACTGCAAAACCTGGTTCTACTTAGATGGCCATAACTTCGTTAATCCTCATGCGGACCTCTCAAATCTTGGCTAGAGAAACTTCAAACTATCCTCTACACAACTCTTTTATCCACAAACTCTGATCTTCTTCTCACAAGAAATGTGGAGCAATCTACATCACTGAACTGCACTGTCTTCACTGTTTCTGACAAAGAGATAAATAACTCACTTGTTTCTTCTGGAGAGGCTAATTTTCTCAATATCCTCAACATACAAGTCTTCTAAAAAGTAATAGAATAAGATATAGTTGACACCAATGACAACAAGGATATGTTGATATCAATGACAACATCAATTAGGCACATATTTGCAACAATCTCCCCCTTTGTCAGTGATGGCAACATATGATGTGAAAAACTTATTCAACCATCAAGACAAGAACTTCTCCCCCTTTCTCTTATCTCACCTACAACCAATTTCTTCACTGCTCCTCCTTTCACCAGCAACTACTCACTTCCATCCAAGTTTTTTACATGACTTATTTCCCCCTTTGACATCAATGGCAAAGGGCACATATTTATAGTCATCTCTCACCCTTTTTATTTCTTAGACAAGACCAAATTGAACTCAGAACATACTAACTACTCCCCCTAAATAGCATCCCCTTAACACCAATCTGGATCAAAAGATATGACTGTGAGTTCCACCACACTGATGCACACTAGTGCACCTTAGTTCTGAATAGAAGGGTAATCACCCCTAGCTTCCCTCTGAGATACTCAAAAGTGTCCTTAGGTAGAGGCTTAGTGAAGATATCTACAATTTGATCCTTTGAAGGAACAAACTCCAATTTGACTTCATTATCATTTACCTTCTCTCTCAAAAAGTGAAACATGATGGATATGTGCTTTGTCTTTGAATGCAAAACATGATTCTTTGAAATGTTTATTGCACTTGAATTATCATAGAAGATTGTAATAGGTTCTTCAAACATAATTCTGATATCCTTCAACATTTGCTTCATCCACAAAACTTGAGTACAATTAATTGATGTTGCTATATCCTCTGCCTCTACAATAGACAGAGATATTGCCTCCTACTTTTTGCTCAACCAAGAAACCAATCTATTTCCCAAGAAAAATGCACCACCACTAGTGTTTTTCTTGTCATCCACATCTCCTGCCCAATCAACATCCGTATATACATGAAGAGTGAAATCATCATCCTTAGGATACCATAAGGCATAATCAGATGTTCCCTTTAGATATTTGAAAAATCTTTTTACTACTACAACATGAGATTCTCTAGGATTATCTTGAAACCTAGCAACAAGGCCAACTGCATTCATAATATCAAGTCTAGTATGAGTCAGATAAAGCAGTCCTCCAATCATTGATCTATACCTTTTCTATTCTGCCTTAGGGGAATCATCATCTTTACTCAACTTGCATCCGGTTATCGTGGGAGTACTTACTAGTGTTGAATCCTCCATTCCAAACTTTTTCAACAACTCTTTTACATACTTAGACTGAGATATGAAGATGCCCTTATCTGACTAGATGATTTGCAGACCCAAGAAAAAGTTCATTTCACCAAGCATGGACATCTCAAATTCACTTTGCATTTGATCAACAAATTTTTTACACATGCTCTCATTTCCACTAAAGATGATATCATCAACAAATACCTCAACAATCAAGATGTGTTCATGATCAATTTTGAAATAAAGATTACTGTCAGTTGTGCCTTTGCTAAAACCTAACTTGAGTAGATACTTGTCTAATCTTGTATATCATGCTCTTGGGGCTTATTTAAGTCCATACAATGTTTTCCCCAACCTGCATAGCATATCTCCTTGTACAAACAACTGAAATCCTTCTGGTTGTTGAATGTAGACTTCTTCTTCCCAATCTCCATTTAGGAATGCTAACTTGACATCCATCTAGTAAACTTTTAAAATCTCTGTAAGTAGAAAAGGCAAGAAATAATCTGACTGCTTTGATTCTTGCCACTGGAGTAAAATTTTCTTCAAAATCAATTCCCTCTACCTGAGAATATCCTTTGCACACCAATCTTACTTTATTTCTCACAATCACCATTTTCATTCAATTTATTCCAGAAGCCCCACTTAGTTCCAATTACATTTTTGTTTTCAGGTCTAGGAACAAGATCCCAAGTATGATTCTTTTCAATTTACATTAATTCTTCTTCCATTGCTTTTACCCAACTTTCATCATTACAAGTTTCATTCACTAATTTTGGTTCAATCTTTGAAATCAAACAATACTCTTCTTGTTCTTCAGCAAATTTTCTTCTAGTTTGAACACCTTTATTTCTATCTCCTATAATCTAATCTTTAGAATGATTCAACCTCACATACCTAGGAATTTTGGGATTTTCTTGAACTTGTTCCTCAACATTTACACTAGCTTCTTGAGTCACTTGATTCTCGAGAGCAATATGAATATGTGTTTGAGGTGGGTAAGTGCAGGAAGATGGGGGGCCAAAAAGGGGTCTTAATGGCCACTTTTTTTCTGAAATCAGGAAATACTGGCCTTGGATGAGAAATTGAGCATAGTTACACTCAAAATTTGGAGATGCAACCAAAACAACGTTCGTAGTGCTCCAAGTCTACTTTCTAAACTACTATTTTGTTTTGAAAATGGCATAGATTAAGGGGTTCAAAAGAGGAAGCCACATAAATTGGTGTTGTTTCTGTCAAAAAAACATAACATATCATGTTTTGTGGCTCCCTCAAAAGGTCAACTTTTTTTCGGTATTTTTAAAATCGCTTTGGTGAGAAATTAGCTAATAGCATGTAGTTTATGCCCGATTTTTCTGATAATTTTTTGATGAATATTTGATTTTTTACTAATTTTCAAAGTGGACACATCCTAAAAAATAAAATTTTGGCCGTGCTACCCCTATAAATTTTGAAAACTAACTGAAAATTATTTTTTTTTTTTTAATATTTGTAGAATGGAGTCTAGTTTCTAAATATGTAATTTTTTTAAAAATTTGAATGAATAGTTAATTTACAATGAAAAAAAGACCAAACAATGGTTTTTGCCTAAAAATAGACACATAAACAAAAGAAATTAAAGATGAAAGGCTTAACATTGTTAAAATGTGAAAAAAATCACATCGTCAAATAGCTAAGAGAAAGCCTAACATTACTCAACTGTTCGATTTGTTTGACCTTGAAACACGTGCAAATCTGAGGGTTAGCACGAACGAACTTATGTGAAATTTTAAAGAATATAGAAAAACACGTCTGTGACTGTTCATAAGGCACTCCAAGCCTTTGGGTTGGAAATCCAAAGCAAATCCCAAGCCCAAGGCTTGGGATTCCCAAAGCAAGACATAACGCGAGCGCGTTATAACGCACTCGCATTCTGTTTTGCTTTGCATTTTTCCTTTACCGCAAGTCTGTTGTTTGTCATGTTTGACATAACGCGAGCACGTTATAACGCGCTCGCGTTATGTTCCCCTTAAATTTTTTTTACGTTCAAGGCTATTAATCATGAGGGTTAAGGGATAAGGGATAGGGTTGGAGGGTTTAGGGATAAGGGATTAGTGTTTAAGGTATAGTATCGAGCCCGTTGAGGGTCTAGGAATAGGGATAGCATTTAGGGTTTAGGGATGAGGGATTAGAGTTGAGGGATGACATATTAGGGTTTAGGGTTTAGGGATAGGGTTGAGGGTCAAGGGATCAGAGTTAAGGGTTGAGGGATTAGGGTTTGACATTATGGGTTGAGGGTTGAGGTTCCAGGGTCAAGGGTTTAGGGATAGGGTTTATGGTCGAGGGATTAGGGTTAAAGTAGAGTGTGGAGGGTGTAAGGATTAGGGATAGGTTTGGAGGGTATAGGGATAAGGGATTAGGGTTTAAGGTATAGTATCAAGTTTGTTGAGGGTTTAGGAATAGGGATAGCATTTAGGGTTTAGGAATGAGGGATTAGAGTTGAGGGATGATGGATTAGGTTTGAGGGTTGAGGGATTAGGGTTTAGAGATAAGGTTTAGGGTTGAGGGTTGAGGGATTAGGGTTTAAGGTATAGTGTTGAGGGTTGAAGGTTTAGGATTAGGGTTTAGGGTTGATGGATTAGCATTTAATGTCAAGGTTAGGGTTAGAGTGTCGAGGGTAGAGGGATTAGGGATAGGGTTTAGGGTTGAAGGTTTAAGGATTGAGGGTTGAGGCTTTAAGGATGAGGGTTTAAGGCTTAAGATATAGTGTCAAGTGTTGAGGGTGTAGGGATAGGTTTAAGTTTTAAGGGTTAAGGGTTGAGGGATATGGATTAGGGTTTAAGGTATAGTGTTGAGGGTTGATGGTTTAGGGACAGGGTTTAGGTTTGAGGGATTAGGGTTTAGGGTTGATGAATTAGGGTCTAATGTTGAGAGTTGAGGGTTGAGAGTTGAGGGTTGAGGGTTAAGGTTGAGGGATAGGGTTAATGGTCAAGGGATTAGGGTTAAATAAGAGTGTTGAGGGTAGAGGGATTAGGGTTTAAGGTATAGTATCGAGCCTATTGAGGGTCTAGGAATAGGGATAGCATTTAGGGTTTAGGGATGAGGGATTAGAGTTGAGGGATGATAGATGACGGATTAGGGTTAAGGGTTGAGGGATTAGGGTTTAAGGTATAGTGTTGAGGGTTTAGAGATAGGGTTTAGGGTTGAGGGATTAGAGTGAAGAGTTGAGGGATTAGAATTTGACGTTGAGGGTTGAGGGTTTACGGTTTAGGGTTTAGGGATAGGGTTGAGGGTCGAGGAATTAAGGTTAAAGTAGAGTGTGGAGGGTATAAGGATTAGGGATAGGGTTGGAGGGTTTAGGGATAAGGGATTAGGGTTTAAGGTATAGTATCGAGTCTGTTGAGGTTGTAGGAATAGGGATAGCATTTAGGGTTTAGGGATGAGGGATTAGAGTTGAGGGATGACGGATTAGGGTTGAGGGTTGAGGGTTTAGGGTTTAGGGATAAGGTTTAGGGTTGAGGGCTGAGGGATTAGGGTTTAAGGTATAGTGTTGAGGGTTTAGGGATAGGGTTTAGGGTTGAGGGATTAGAGTGAAGGGTTGAGGGATTAGGATTTGATGTTGAGGGTTGAGGGTTTAGGGTTTAGGATTTAGGGTTAGGGTTGAGAGACGAGGGATCAGAGTTAAGGGTTGAGGGATTAGGGTTTGACATCGAGGGTTGAGGGTTGAGGTTCGAGGGTCAAGGGTTTAGGGATAGGGTTGAGGTTCAAGGGATTAGGGTTAAAGTAGAGTGTGGATGGTGTAATGATTAGGGATAGGGTTGAGGTTCAAGGGATTAGGGTTAAAGTAGAGTGTGGAGGGTGTAATGATTAGGGATAGGGTTGGAGGGATTAGGGATAAGGGATTAGGGTTTAAGGTATAGTATCGAGTCTGTTGAGGGTTTAGGAATAGGGATAGCATTTAGGGTTTAGGGATGAGGGATTAGAGTTGAGGGATGATGGATTAGGGTTGAGGGTTGAGGGATTAGGGTTTAGGGATAAGGTTTAGGGTTGAGGGTTGAGGGATTAGGGTTTAAGGTATAGTGTTGAGGGTTGAGGGTTTAGGATTAGGGTTTAGGGTTGATGGATTAGCATTTAATGTCGAGGTTAGGGTTAGAGTGTCGAGGGTAGAGGGATTAGGGATAGGGTTTAGGGTTGAAGGTTTAAGGATTGAGGGTTGAGGCTTTAGGGATGAGGGTTTAAGGCTTAAGATATAGTGTCAAGTGTTGAGGTTGTAGGGATAGGGTTTAAGTTTTAAGGGTTAAGGGTTGAGGGATAGGGATTAGGGTTTAAGGTATAGTGTTGAGGGTTGATGGTTTAGGGATAGGGTTTAGGTTTGAGGGATTAGGGTTTAGGGTTGATGAATTAGGGTTTAATGTTGAGAGTTAAGGGTTGAGGGTTGAGGTTTGAGGGTTGAGGTTGAGGGATAGGGTTAATGGTCAAGGGATTAGGGTTAAACAAGAGTGTCAAGTGTAGAGGGATTAGGGTTTAAGGTATAGTATCGAGCCTATTGAGGGTCTAGGAATAGGGATAGCATTTAGGGTTTAGGGATGAGAGATTAGAGTTGAGGGATGACGGATGATGGATTAGGGTTGAGGGTTGAGGGATTAGGGTTTAAGGTATAGTTTTGAGGGTTTAGGGATAGGGTTTAGGGTTGAGGGATTAGAGTGAAGGGTTGAGGGTTTAGGGTTTAGGGTTTAGGGATAGGGTTGAGGGTTGAGGGATTAGAGTTAAGGGTTGAGGGATTAGGGTTTGACATTGATGGTTAAGGGTTGAGGTTCAAGAGTCAAGGGTTTAGGGATAGGGTTGAGGGTTGAGGAATTAGGGTTAAAGTAGAGTGTGGAGGGTATAAGGATTAGGGATAGGGTTTGAGGGTTTAGGGATAAAGGATTAGGGTTTAAGGTATAGTATTGAGTCTGTTGAGGGTGTAGGAATAGGGATAGCATTTACGATTTAGGGATGAGGGATTAGAGTTGAGGGATGACAGATTAGGGTTGAGGGTTGAGGGATTAGGGTTTAGGGATAAGGTTTAGGGTTGAGGGCTGAGGGATTAGGGTTTAAGGTATAGTGTTGAGCGTTTAGGGATAGGGTTTAGGGTTGAGGGATTAGAGTGAAGGGTTGAGGGATTAGGATTTGACGTTGAGGGTTGAGGGTTTAGGGTTAGGGTTGACAGACGAGGGATCAGAGTTAAGGGTTGAGGGATTAGGGTTTGACGTCGAGGGTTGAGGGTTGAGGTTTGAGGGTCAAGGGTTTAGGGATAGGGTTGAGGTTCAAGGGATTAGGGTTAAAGTAGAGTGTGGAGGGTGTAAGGATTAGGGATAGGGTTGGAGGGATTAGGGATAAGGGATTAGGGTTTAAGGTATAGTATCGAGTCTATTGAGGGTTTAGGAATAGGGATGGCATTTAGGGTTTAGGGATGAGGGATTAAAGTTGAGGGATGATGGATTAGGGTTGAGGGATTGGGGTTTAGGGATAAGGTTTAGGGTTGGGGGTTGAGGGATTAGGGTTTAAGGTATAGTGTTGAGGGTTGAGGGTTTAGGATTAGGGTTTAGGGTTGACGGATTAGCATTTAATGTCACGGTTAGGGTTAGAGTGTCAAGGGTAGAGGGATTAGGGATAGGGTTTAGGGTTGAAGGTTTAAGGATTGAGGGTTGAGGCTTTAGGGATGAGGATTTAAGGCTTAAGATATAGTGTCAAGTGTTGAGGGTGTAGGGATAGGGTTTAAGTTTTAAGGGTTAAGGGTTGAGGGATAGGGATTAGGGTTTAAGGTATAGTGTTGAGGGTTAATGGTTTAGGGATAGGGTTTAGGTTTGATGGATTAGGGTTTAGGGTTGATGAATTAGGGTTTAATGTTGAGAGTTGAGGGTTGAGGGTTAAGGGTTGAGGGTTGAGGTTGAGGGAAAGGGTTAATGGTCGAGGGATTAGAGTTAAATAAGAGTGTCGAGGGTAGAGGGATTAGGGTTTAAGGTATAGTATCGAGCCTGTTGAGGGTCTAGGAATAGGGATAGTGTTTAGGGTTTAGAGATGAGGGATTAGAGTTGAGGGATTAGGGTTTAGGGATAAGGTTTAGAGTTAGGGTTGAGGGATTAGGGTTTAAGGTATAGTGTTGAGGGTTTAGGGATAGGGTTTAGGGTTGAGGGATTAGAGTGAAGGGTTGAGGGATTAGGATTTGACATTGAGGGTTGAGGGTTTAGGGATAGGGTTGAGGGTCGAGGGATTAGAGTTAAGGGTTGAGGGCATTTTCTATCAAGAACTTGATTATGAGGGCTTTCCCCTTCATTGTTATGCCTATCATATGGCAGAGCATCTGGCAAGCTCTTGCAGGAAAGAGATGTGATCAATGCAAAGGATGTGATGAATCTATAGCAGGACAAAACGTGAGCGTTATAGCGCAAGTGCATTATAATGTGCTCGCATTTTGTCTTGCTATTGAAATAGTAAAAAAGTGGTTACCCCCGTGATCCAGGCCCACATGCTCTATTTTCTTACTGATTCTGTGCGTGCTCTGACAAAAAAGAAGTGCTTTCATGCTGTTGGGAAGTTCACATGCACATTTGACACATTGTACCACCTTTGCATGATCTTTCCACCACCTTTTTTGCTTTGCCAACTTGAGAAGGAGTAAATAACATAGTTTTCACACCAAGTTTGATATATATCTATTCAAGTTTCAATTTTTGTAGTGTTGCAATGTTAATTGTGATTCAATTTTAGCAATTTAACATTATAGATTGGTTAATAGTATTGTTGTTAGTAATGATATTTGAGTGTTATTTAATTTAACATTGAAAAGGAAGCAAGTGGTGAAAAACTCAAATTGTTGAGGAGTTTGATGCAAGAAGATAAAAACACTACATAATTGGGTACTCTCTCCATTCAAATCTTTGTTTTTTAGGTATGTCAAGTCTTTACATGCATGTTCTTTACATTTTCCTTATTTCGGATTGAATTACTTTATCATGCTCTATCATACATGTTTAAAATAGACACATTCCCAATCAAGAAAGCAGCCTACAATCTCACATGATGCCATGTATATTTTCTACACTTGGGCTCTTTAATAATTATGTCTAATAAACAAACCTTAACATACCATGATGTCAAACTATACAAGAATAAATCCTTACAACATAAAAAAAATGCAATCCCACTATTATCTTGTATTCATTTCTTAGGAACTAATATTGGTCTCTTTATCATGCTACAGACAAATTCTCCATCATGCCGAGGAAATGATCAAGAATTAAACCAACACATGAAGAGATAGAAGCTAAGAATGCAAAGAAAGTAGTGGCTATGAGTGAACTTTGTGAGAAGAGGAAATTGGACATGATAAATGAAGACATACCAATTGAAGAGGAACCACAACCATCAAAAAGAGATATGGTATTGGTGGCACAAAGAGAACGAATGCAAAAACTTCATGGTACGAGGGATATGAATACCATAGTTGGAGACACGTCCTCTACCCCAAGTCAACATGTAGGGACACCATCTACTACATCTCAAGTTGAGAGTACATCATTACTCACATGTGATGAAGGAGGTATGCCATCGTTCCCACCTCAACCTCAAGGTATGTCATCTATTCCATCTTCAATCGAAGGTATGCCATCTAACCCATCTCATTTAAGTATTGATGAAATTCCTAATGTTGAGATGAATTTACCTAACTTGACACCACCTAGAATTTTGCATAGAAAGCCAAAGTATTTGATTGATATTGATGAGAATATTTTGCAGCCAATGGAAGGTAAGATTCAAAAATGCACTTGTAGAAGATATGCTAATAAGATTTGGAGATTGTTCTTTGAAAAGTTAAATGAGACTGCAAGATGTCAACTATTCATTGAAATGATGCGAAGTATAAAGTTTAGGTCTATCATGAAGATTCTTGGGTTGAGAACATCAGAGGCTTCAAGTGAAAAATCTATTGTCAAGAATCTAATGAGTGCGTATGAGAGTGTGGGTAACACCTCATGCACAAAAGATAGTAATGCAACACGACGTGTGATTACATCGACTATAGTAAGTAGTCAAATGAGGAAAGCTCGTCTCACTAGAAAGACAAGTCAAGAATTGAGAATTAATAGGAAAACTTTATCAAGAGTCGTTGGAAGATACCAAAGAATTGAGGACACTAATGCCAATGAATTATGGGTGTTCTCAGGGAGACTACCACAAAAAGATAAACTAATTGTTGAAGCATTGAGATCACTAATTGAAGACTTTTGGAAGAATTACACAAGGGTATCTCCGAATCAAAGGGATATGGTAAGAAGGAGAATTGGTAGTCAGAACCACGAGCCACATCCAAAGCATTTTTTGGATGACACTCAAACACAGTTTTATGGTAAATTTCTAGAGAAGTATCCTCAAATTAAAATTTGTCAAAGATATTTTGAATTGCTAAAACCTTTCTATGTTAAGATAAATCACACACGCACTACTTGTTGTTGTAGATTACATATTGAATTTTCTAACCATTTTGATGCTTATAGGTCTATATGTTTAGATATGCATACGAACAATGATTTGTAGGGTTATACAATATGTGCCCCACCAACATCTTCAAGAGACTTCATATCAAGAATTTTATGTGAAAGAGAGGAAGGTCAAATGTTCTACAAGAAATTATGCTTGGATGGCACATGTCATCGTTGCGGTGGCTTGCAACATTTGCCAATATGTGAACATATGGAAATAACACATGCGGTTGGAAATGAACTAGTAGAGTTTGGCAAGTATAAAACAGTGGTATACAATACAAAAGATGGTAAAGAAGCAAAGAGGTGTGAATTAGTTATTGAAAAGATTCTAGTGTATCAGTTTATGCCTATATTTCATGACAGCATAGTGTATGAGTATGCAAGACATGCCCATAGAGCTCGATGGTTGGACTTGCAATTCAAGTTATGCAAGGACACATTTCTGGTTGGTAGCATTGTTTCAGTCGTCAACTTTGCAAAGAACTATAGTCTACAGCCACAACGTGAGGTGCAATCACAATATTACAACTCCACACAGGTTTCTATATTTGTGCACATCGCATTCATTCATGCAAATTATAGTACAGAGGATGACAGAAAGATCATAAGAGAGTATAATTTCTATATTAGTGATGATCGCACGCATTCTACGAAGTTCGTGCAAGGTTGCTTTCAGGTGTTCTACAATGATTTGGCTAGAAGGGGCATATCATTCACTCAGCATATCATATGGTCAAATAACTATGCGTCACAATTCAAGAACTCACAGAATTTCTATTGGCTGAGTAGGAGGCATAATTTTATAGGTATTCAACATATGTGAAACTTTTGCGAGGCCAGGCATGGAAAGGGGGAGCATGATGGTGCAGGAGCATGTATCAAAGGAGCCATGGCACGAGAAGAGTTAAAGTATAAAGACAATGCAAAGTTGACAGATGCAAAATCAATTATCGAGTGGTGCAATGCTTCCATGGGTCCAGGTAATGAAGGTAAGTCTTTAGTTCGTAGATTTTTTTGGTTGATAGATGATACTAACATTGCACCATATGAAGATTGTTGTACACTGACAGGATCAAATGAGATGCACTCTTTCAGAAGCTCAATTGTAGGTTCATGGAGTATCCATACACGAAAGATGTCATGCTTTTGTTCTTCCTATACAATTCAAGTCTGGGATGAGTGCGACTTAAAGGAGTGGGTTGACAAATGGCTGTTAAGTTATCTTATCCCACTTGACACATATCGACCCCCGATGGCACTGGAACTAACACAGATGGAATCGTTAGTTGACTTTGACCACATATCAGATTTAGTTCAACCAGGTAATGTCATCTTACTTTGTAGCGTTTTTGTAATGTTGACTAATTTCATCTAATTTTCTACACATATCAATGTAGGGCACGTATATGCAGTTATTGCAGATGAAGATAATGAAGAGGGAACAGATTATTACTTATGTTGTTGTGTTGAGGCCAAAAAGAAATTGGAGGCCCCTGTTACAGATGGAGAAAACATCGAATACCCTACAGGCTCAGTGGTTATTACTGGAACATGGATTAGAAGGTACCCACATAAGAGTGTTAATATTTGGCTATTTCAAGACTTTGACACGCATCGGAAGATTCTTTATTACTCAAACTTTGTCGTGGCATCCAATGTTCATTTGATAAAGTATCAGGGTAGACCTTTGAACAAAATATTATGGAAGGTGCGTGAGTCTGACCATGAAGCAATACTTGACACAATAAAGAGTAGAACAGACCCAGATGGTTCATTGGATTAATTTGTAAGTATGCACATTAATTTGTAAGGTTTGTCTTTTTTTTATTTCCTCCTCCATTTTTACACATATGTACACATTTTTACATCATGTTATGCATTTTTGGTGTCTTGCTCCTGATGCAACCAAAATCATAACTCACCCTACTTCCTCTAGACACCATTTGATGATCTCTCCAACACTCTAGATCCAGGGCACCCAATCATGATGATGACCTATATACCATTCTCCCAAGGCACTCATAATGAATGAAAAGAAGACCAAGGGTGCCCAAGCTTAATAGACTTATTTCTTTCAATTTTGATGATCCAAACTCTTGCAATACGACATCCACTTTCATGCCTTTAGATCTTCTTTCACATACAGGGTGCTAAATCAAGTTGAAAAATCTACATAAGGGCGCCAAAATGGATGAAAGGAGACATGAAATGCGCCTTAGGACTCCATGCTAAGGTTTGAGCCATGATGATGAAACTTAGAGCTTTTTCCTTTCCTATGCACTCATCTAAGATGTTTGAATGATAAGGAGTGCCTTGACCTCTATAATGTATATTGGGCACCAAAATCAAGGTGATTTTAAGTCACTTTGAGTCATTTGGGGTTAGTTTGAGTCTTTGAGTCATGTTGCAAAAAAGTGTCAATGTTGTCAAGTTGTACAAAGCAACTTTTGCATTTTTGGTGTCCTGCTCGTGATGTGACCAAACTGATTGTTTCAACGCATCTGAATGGGTACATTTACACTAGGCATGGTCTTGTTTTTCACCCAAACATGTCAAAACAGTCTGAGCTACATTGTACTGACAATATCCCTGAAGAGTCCAAAGTGCAAAAAGGAAGCAATCTTTGACGAAATGTTACTCAAAAATTGTGTCACTTAGAAACATTCCATCTGAGGCAATGCAATCATGTAAAGTGCCTCTACAATAACCTCTCTCATTTTTTATATCTCTGAGGCATTTGCCCATGGTGAAAGGTTTTCTGCTGCCCCAAAAATCGTCAGAAGGAGGCAGTGTAAAGTTGCAAAGGGGTGTAACTTTCATCCTACTCCTGATGCAACCAAATTGACTATTCTAACGCATCCGGATGGGTACATTTACGCTAGACATGGTCCTTTTTTTCACCCAAACATGTTGAAACAGTCTGAGCTACATTGTACCCACGATATCCCTAAAGAGTCCAAAGTGCAAAAAGGCAGCAATCTTTGACGAGATGTTACTTGAAAATTGTGTCACTTACAAACATTCTATCTGAGGCAATACGATCATGTAGAGTGCCTCTACAATAACCTCTCTCAGTTTTTAATATCTCTAAGGCATTTACCCGTGGTGAAAGGTTTTCTGCTGCCCCAAAAATCGTCAAAAGGAGGCAGTGTAAAGTTGCAAAGGGGTGCAACTTTCATCCTGCTCCTGATGCGACCAAACTGACTGTTCCAATGCATCTAGATGGGTACATTTACACTAGGCATGGTCCTTTTTTTTACCCAAACATGTGGAAACAGTCTGAGCTACATTGTACCCACGATATCCCTAAAGAGTCCAAAGTGCAAAAAGGTAGCAATCTTTGACGAGATGTTACTTGAAAACCATGTCACTTACAAACATTCTATCTGAGGCAACGTGATCATGTAGAGTGCCTCTACAATAATCTCTCTCAGTTTTTTATATCTCTAAGGCATTTGCCCGTGGTGAAAGGTTTTCTACTGCCCCAAAAATCATCAGAAGGAGGCAGTGTAAAGTTGCAAAGGGGTGTAACTTTCATCCTGCTCCTGATGCAACCAAACTGACTATTCTAACACGTCTGGATGGGTACATTTACACTAGGCATGGTCCTTTTTTTTACCCAAACATGTCGAAACAGTCCAAGCTACATTGTACCCTTGATATCCCTAAAGAGTCCAAAGTGTAAAAAGGCAGCAATCTTTGACGAGATGTTACTCAAAAATTGTGTCACTTACAAACATTCTGTTTAAGGCAACGTGATCATGTAGAGTGTCTCTACAATAACCTCTTTCAATTTTTTATATCTCTAAGGCATTTGCCCGTGGTGAAACGTTTTCTGCTGCCCCAAAAATTGTCAGAAGGAGGCAGTGTAAAGTTGTAAAGGGGTGTAACTTTCATCTTGCTCCTGATGCGACCAAACTGACTATTCCAACACGTCCGAATGGGTACATTTACGCTAGGCATGGTCTTTTTTTTTACCCAAACATGTCGAAACAGTCCGAGCTACATTGTACCCACGATATCCCTAAAGAGTCCAAAGTGCAAAAAGGCAACAATCTTTGACGAGATGTTACTTGAAAACCATGTCACTTACAAACATTCTGTCTAAGGCAACGTGATCACATAGAGTGCCTCTACAATAACCTCTCTCAGTTTTTTGTATCTCTGAGGCATTTTGATGAAGGGGGTAAATCATAAAACACACAATAATAGAAATTGAACACAGAGAATAGAACTTTCTTTTATTAATCTGGGCAACTCATTACATTACAGAAGCTTAATTACAATCAGAGGAATCAGTCCTCTACAGGCTGCAACACACTATAGCTACCATCACTAGGTTCTAGAATCTTCTGCCTTCTGTAACCCCCAAATCAGCTAGGGTTTCTGTTTTCCCGCCTATTCTTGACTCTACACTTGCCCCCCTTAACTCTCCTACTACCCAGGGTTCCCAAAATGGTTATTAATAGCCTTTTTGGCGGCCAACAACCTAATTTCAAATTTTGCATCTCCCTCCAAAAATAGGTCAACTTCTGGGAGCCATAACTTTTGATCCAAGACTCCGATTGACGAACTGTTTTATGTGTCAGAAATCTCGTGGAGTGCTCTACGTGCTAAGAACCTGCTCTACTAGTTCCGGCCATTTTAGGGCCCATACGGGGCCATTTAGTGCCTCAAACCTGAGTTTGAATAATTTTCAGGCATTTTTCAGGAAATGGAAACTTTAATATCTTTCATCTCGTAAATGATCTTTGTATGATTCTTTCACCAAAGGTCTTATATTTCTATTATGTAACTTCCTGTAAATTTTGACTTCATTCCGTGCCCAAATGCAAACTTTCTAAAAATAACAGTTTACTATTTTTAGCAGTTTGGGAAAACTGAAAGTTCTACATTATTATTCAGGTGATTATGGGACCAGAACCACAGATTTTGAGAAGAAATGGGTAGAACATCAATAATTTTGAAACACTTTTTTTTTTGGGTGATGCAAGATTGCCCTTATACCACTGGATGCTCCTGCATCAGACACTCAGGGTAATTTGAGAAGTGACCTTGTCACATCTCAGGTGTTTGTGTGAGGAAAACCCAAACGGTCAACCTCTGCCTTAGACAACCAAGAAGAATCTTGAATAGGCCTTCCTTTCCATTTCAGTAGATATTCTTCATATTGCCTGTTTCGAGTACTCCTTCCCACACGGCTATCCAAGATCTCTTCTATCTCCTCTATTGAAGTAGATGTCGGAATACTCCATTGCACTTCTGTTGGTCCATCCTCTATTCCACCTTCATGATATTCTGTTAAATCAGCGATGTTGAAAACAGGGGAAATGTTGATCCCACTCAGTAGCTCTACCTCATATGCATTTTTGGAATCATGCTTCTTCAAGATTCTGCATGGTCCAAATTTCTTCATTTTTAATTTATGGTATGTTCCAATAGGGAACCTTTCTTTTCTCAAGTGAACCATGACTTCATCTCCCACCTGGAACTCCTTATACCTCCTCTTCTGATTTGCCTTAGCCTTGTACTGAGTAGTCATCTTATTAATGTGCTTTCTCACCTCTTCATGCAAATTCTTCATATGTTCTGCAAAGTCTTCAGCCTCGGCACTTGTCTTTTCTCCCGTATCCAAATTCCTTAACTCTGAAGCATTTCTTGGACTATTGCCATATACAATCTGGAATGGTGATTTACCAGTACTCTATTGACATAATTATTGTAAGCAAATTCTACTTGTGGTAAAATCAAATCCCATCCCTTGGGCTTATCTCCTACCAAGCATCGTAGTAGGTTACCCAAACTCATATTCACCACTTCAGTTTGTCCATCAGTCTGTGGATGGTGTGCAGAACTGAACTTCAAGTCTGTCTTCAACTTCTTCCACAATATCCTCCAGAAATAACAAACAAACTTGGTATCTCGGTCTGAAACTATGCTTTTTGGTAGACCATGTAGTCTCACCACTTCCCTAAAAAATAACTCTACAATATGAATAGCATCATTAGTCTTCTTACAAGGAATAAAATGTGTCATTTTTGAGAATCTGTCCACCACCACAAAAATAGAATCATGTCCTCTCTGTGTCCTTGGTAAACCAAGAACAAAATCCATATTGATATCATCCCAGGGCTTCTCTGGTATAGGTAATGGGTGAGACAACCCTGTATTCTAACTTATTCCTTTTGCCATTTGACATACTCTACAACTTTGCACAAACTTCCTCACATCCTACTGCAACTGTGGCAAATAATAATTTTCACCAACAATTGAAATGGTCTTATCTCAACCAAAGTGTCCAGCCAATCCTCCACTATGCTTCTCTTTAATTAGGTTCTCTCTCATGGAACTCCTCAGAATGAACAACTGGCTTCCTCTAAACAACATGCCATCTTGGATTATGAAATCCAACCATCTTGTCCTGTCTAAAGTAATAGGCTCCAGACAAGCTTTCCAAGCCTCTGCAAAATCTAGATCTTTAGGATACAAATTTTTGAGCTCATTGAACCCAACAACCTCTATCTTCATTTCTGTCAACAAATTTTGCCTTCTGCTCAAGGCATCTGCAACTCTGTTGGACTTCCCACTCCTGTGCTTCAAAACAAAGGTATAACTCTACAAAAACTCAACCCATTTTAAGTGCCTTTGGTTCAACTTTCCTTGACTATTAAGATACTGCAAAGCCTAATGATCAGTATATAAAACAAACTCTTTTGGTAACAAATAATGTCTCCATTTCTTCAAAGCCTGAACTATGGCATAAAATTCTTGATCATAAACATAATACTTTTTCTTGGCATCATTAAGCTTCTCACTAAAATAGGCAATGGGCTTACCTTCTTGGCTCAAAATAGCTCCTATACCACTACCACTGGCATCACAATCTACCTGAAATATCTTATTAAAATCTGGAAGTGCCAAAAGGTTGTTTTATGACTTTCTACTTTAATGTATCAAAGCTCTTGTCTGCCCCTTTAGTCCATCTAAACTCTTTTCTATCCCCTCTCATTGTTTCAATTAGGGGTGCACAAATGCTACTGAAATTCTTGATAAACTTTCTGTAAAAACTTGCCAATCCATGAAAAGATCTTACCTCCGTTGCACTCCTTGGTGTAGGCCACTCAATGATAGCCTTTACTTTTTCTGGGTCCATCTTAAGACCTTCCTCTGAGACAACAAAGCTCAGGTATACCAACTCCTTTGCAAAATTGTATTTCTTTAGATTAATCAACAACTTCTCCTCCCTCAGCTTCTCTAGAACTCTTCTGATATGCATCAAATGCTCATCCCAAGTCTTACTGAAAATTAAAATATCATCTAAATAAACAATAACAAAACTTCCCAAAAATTCTTTCAATACCTCGTTCATGAGCCGCATGAATGTGCTCGGTGCATTGGTTAGCCCAAATGGCATGACTAACCACTCATACAAACCTTCCTTTGTCTTGAAGGCTGTCTTCCATTCATCCCCTTTTCTGATACGGATTTGGTGATACCCACTCTTCAGGTCAATTTTTGTGAAGTACTTGGCTCCACTCAAATAGTCCATGATGTCATCCATTCTTGGCAATGGAAATCTATACTTGATCGTTATCTTATTGATGGCTTGAGAGTCTATACACATCCTCCATTCTCCATCTTTCTATGGTGCTAGTACTATAGGTACCGCACATGGACTTAGGCTCTCCCTTATTAGTCCCTTCCTCAACAACTCCTGAACTTGTCTGTTCAGCTCTTCATTCTCTGCAGGGGTCATTCTATGGGCTGCCTTGTTTGGCAAACTGGCTCTTGGTATCAAATTCATTTGATGACTTATCTTCCTTACTGGTGGTAAACCTTCTGGTACATTATTAGAGATAATGTCCTGGAACTCTTCCAACATATCTGAAACTTCTACTAGTACATCTTCACATTTCTCTTGACTAATCTTAGGAATCAATGCAAAGCAATATCACTCATGCTTCATACCCTCCAAAAATTTCCTACCATCTACCAAACAAATTCTGGTAGTACTACATACCTTTTCTTCCACCTCCTTCAAGGGCTTCAACTTATGACAAGAATATGTGTTTGCATGGCCATCATGGACAGCGCTCCTATCATACTGCCACAGCCTCCCCAACAGCATATGACATGCATCCATCGGTATGATATCACACAGCACCTCATCATGGTAGTCACCAATCTTGAACTTCACTAAACACTACTCATTGACCAAAGCTCTATAGTCCTTCTGCAACCATGCAATCTGATATAGATGTGGATGCTTTCTTCTTGTCAACTTCAACTTGTCAACCATCTCTTCTGAAACCAAATTATCAGTGCTTCCACTGTCAATAATAATACCACAACACTTACCCTCACATTTGCACCTTGTGCGGAATAAACTCTTCCTCTGATTGGGTTCTTTCTCCTCATTCAGCAAGGTTCTTCTGACAACTAGGGTTTCTCCTCTTTCAGCATCTTCAGAATGCTCAAAATGTACATCTTCATCTACATGTGCAACTCGTGCATTACCTTCAGGTCTTCTATTTGTCCTTCCTTGATGTTGCGAACACTCATATGCTCAATGCCCTTCTTCTCCACATTGGAAATAGGCTCCTCTGAAACCTCCTCTTCTAGGTCCTTGCCCAGGTCTTCCTCTTCCTCTTCCTCTTTGATCACCATTGTTCTAGTCACTAGGGCTGTAGGTATTATCCCCTCTTTGATTTTGACTGGTGCCTGCTTCTTCACTTTTCTTTTGATTTTCATTACGGCCTCCATAGGGTCTTCCACTAGTCCTTCCACCTTGACCTCTTCCCCTTTGCTTGCTATCAAATCTTTTGTTCATCTTTTCTTCCACCTTCAAGGAAAATTGGTACGCATCTTCTATGGTGGTCATTTTGACTAGGCTCAACTCCTCTTGAATACTTGGCCTTGACCCATTAATGTAACAGGCTACCTTCTCCTTGTTGGGCTCTACATGACCTATCTTGATAGTAATTTTATAAAACTCTTTTGTATACTCCTTAACAGATTTGTTAGATTGCTTCAGTCCTTGCAGCTTCTTCAGCAACTCCATCTCATAGTCCACAGGAATGAATTGCTTCTTCAGTTTCTCCACCATCCGATCCCATCGGGTGATCTTTGCTTTTCCTCTTCTATTCCTCTCCAATTGGACCTCCTTCCACCAAATATTGGCATGGCCTTCAACTTTGTTTTTGCAAACTTAACTTGATCTGGGTCCTCCACATCTTCATACTCAAAATACTCCTCCATGTCATTGATCCAATCAATAAGCTGTTCTGGATTCAAATCTCTAGAATATGTAGAAACTTCAATCCTGGGCCTCTTTCCAATCTTTGAAATGACCATCAACAACCTTACTTCTGCAGCATCTTTGGCAGCTTCTTGTTCTTCCTCAGATAGCTCTTCTTCAACTTCATCTTCACTTTCTTCTCTTGTCCTCAGCTCAAACCCTCTTCGTAGCTCCTCTTGCAATGCATTGATTTGCCTTTGTAGGGCTCTAAAACCATCTTCTGTCAAAGCATTCCTCCCAACACAATTTCTTCGTGGAGGCATCTTGGTCTCTGTAGCAAACCCACAACCTCAGGTCCTGGTGCAATCTGCCTCACGGTCGGTGATTTGTCTACACACTCAGGAACCCTCGCTCTAATACCACTTGATGAAGGGGGTAAATCATAAAACACACAATAATAGAAATTAAACACAAAGAATAGAACTCTCTTTTATTAATCTGGGCAACTCATTACATTACAGAAGCTTAATTACAATCAGAGGAATTAGTCCTCTACAGGCTGCTACACACTACAGCTACCATCACCAAGCTCTGGAATCTTCTACCTTCTGTAACCCCCAAATCAGCTAGGGTTTCTATTTTCCCACCTATTCTTGACTCTACACTTGCCCCCCTTAACTCTCCTACTACCCAGGGTTTCCAAAAATGGTTATTAATAGCCTTTTTGGCGGCCAACAACCTAATTTCAAATTTTGCATCTCCCTGCAAAAATAGGTCAACTTCCGGGAGCCATAACTTTTGATCCGGGACTCCGATTGACAAACCGTTTTATGCGTTAGAAAGCTCGTGGAGTGCTCTACGTGCTAAGAATTAGCTCTTCCAGTTTCAGCCATTTTAGGGCCTGTACAAGGCCATTTAGTGCCTCAAACTTGAGTTTGAATAATTTTCAAGCATTTTTCGAGAAATGGAAACTTTAATATCTTTCAGCTCACAAATGATCTTCGTATGATTCCTTTGCCAAAGGTCTTATATTTCCATTATGTAACTTCCTGTAAATTTTGACTTCATTCCGTGCCCAAATGCAAACTTTCTAAAAATAGCAGTTTACTATTTTTAGCAGTTTGGGAAAACTGAAAGTTCTACATTAT
The DNA here is from genome assembly GCA_027924645.1 of Cunninghamia lanceolata. NCBI lineage: Eukaryota > Viridiplantae > Streptophyta > Pinopsida > Cupressales > Cupressaceae > Cunninghamia > Cunninghamia lanceolata. Next base: position 9,158,745 of record BSBN01001332.1, read on the forward strand.
TATTCAGGCGATTATGGGACCAGAACCACAAATTTTGAGAAGAAATGGGTAGAACATCAACAATTTTAAAACACTTTTTTTTTAGGGTGATGCAAGATTGCCCTTACACCACTGGATGCTCCTGCATCACATTTGCCTGTGGTGAAAGGTTTTCTGCTGCCCCAAAAATTGTCAGAAGGAGGCAGTGTATTAAGTCAGGCTGATGAGGTCAGTGGTGTTTGAGTTTTAGAGCTCCTTGATGACCTGATCCTGATAGTGGGCGCGTAGAGGAAGGAATGATTAAGGCGCACTTTGATAATCATTTCACCCTAGGTGAGCACCTAGGTAGAATTTGGAGTGGAAGCATCAAATAATACCTTGGATTTTTAGATGCTTATTTTAGCTCAAATCATCATTATCTTGTGCCTAGAGTTGGAGTCTAACTGCCTACGGAGTCAAGGACATTTCATCATCCAGAGAATCCCAAACATGTGCCTTGAACAAGTGATGCTACAAGTGGTGAACAAAATGGGCGCCTTGAAGAATTGAGCCCTCCAAGACATCTTACAATTGCCTAAAAGTCCAAAATTTACACAAGTGAGTTAAGGCACCATTTTCCATCTCCAGAGCCTCCTTTGAGCACCTTAACATGGAGTGAATGTTTTAGTCTATGAAAGATTGCGCCTAATGAATATAACAACCCCTTGAGACACTAGGATGAACTAAGTTAACAAAATAAACTTCATTGAGGGAGGCGCACTTGTGCATCTAGACAACTCCAGTAAACACTTATTTGAACTAAGGCACAATTTCACTCCTCTACAATCATCTTCTAGTGCCTTGAAAGCTTAGTGTTTGAAACTATCATGATTTGCACCTAGATGAGGAAGTATCTATAATGAGTTGAAGCCACTTGAACGGCAAGCATGAAGGGAGTGTCCAAACTTACCCAAGGAAGTGCCTAGAGGAATGGAAGTTGAGTTTGAAGATAGATGACCTTTCGAGTGCACTTGCCCTTGAGTGACAATTTGATTTGGCACCCTTATGTAAATTTAGATATGATCTAGTGCTTTGAGGTTGAGTGGAGTAATCTTGGCACCTTTGTGTGTTGTTTTATACCTTGATGAGCACCTTGGAAGAATGGACGTTTACTCACCCTTGAGCACCTTAGTTCCAAAGATTGAATTTGAAGAGTAATACTCCTTAAAATGCCTTTATGAGAGCGATGAAACTAAGTAGCATAAGAGATGATAAGTGTAAGAGCTTAGGGACTCAAGGCACATTGTAGGGTCAAGAACATCAAGTTTGTGCACCTAAGGAGAAAATCAAGCTTCAGACAGCTCATCAAATGGCGCCTTGGTAGAGGAGTTGCCAAAAGACCTTAAAATTGAAAATTTGATAAAATAACTCACATTATGAGTTTAGGCACCTTTCCAAGATCAAGATTTCATATAGTGCCTTGAGTTGTTACTTTCATATTAGTGCCCTAGCATAAAGAAGAAGTCCTCAAATGTGCTTTAAGGAGGAAGATTGGTGATGGGAGTAATTATGAGCGCCCTAGAGTGTTTGAAGTGGGAAGTAGTAAAGGATAGCGCCTTGAATGAGTTTGAGCGCCTTGAAGAGGATTGAACTCCTTGATAAATTAGAGGATTGAGTGCTTAAGGGATAATAGGATCTTTTGAGACTATTGGTAAGTGTTTGGAATCATTAGAATTTCAAAAATAAGATAAAGACCCTAGGCGCTATCTCCTACTTGGAACATCACACATGGGAACATGGAAACTAGATTTATTGAAGGAATGATACTTTAGCACCTTGAGGGTGCATGAGTCAAAATAATACTAAATTGGTGCTTAGTCCAATTGATTGAAATCATCTTGGGCACATTTTCTTTCTTTAGTTGGGTTTAACTTATTTTGGTGCCTTGGTGAGAAGTTCTCTAGATATGAGTTAGAACCATCAAAATAATAAAACTTGCCAAGAAAGAGAGGCATTTTTATGAAGTTTTTCCTCAATGTTGAGCGCCTAGGAGGTAGATTGCTCAAGAGAGGGTTAGATACTCTATATTTCACTCTATTGTTGACTTGTCTAAAAACAATGGAAGCATAGAATTAGAAGCATAGAATTATCAACTTTTGTACCTTTGAACTCACTATTGGCGAGACAACATACCATCGGCGAGCTTAAAATTTCATCAGCCGATAGGCCGATGCCACCATGATTCCGTTTGATTTCACTTCTGACAAACATCCTATCATTGACTCTTATCAGTTAGATAGACCACTATCGATGACTTTATATCCTTTCACACCGATGTCTTTGTCACTCTAATACAAGACTCTAAGTCCCTCGCCTATTGGTAGGACTTAATACCATCGGCACACTCAAAAACTCTTCTACCGACACACTGATCTCACGAATGAAAACCTTCAAACCACACCCGTCGGTGAGACTCCAAACATCGATGAACTCTAATCTCATTGGGCCGATACACTGATAGATTTTGACTGTTAGTGTGACCCCCTTCATCAGAAAATCTCTCAACTGCTCTTCCAATGCGTAGATGGGATTATCTTCTGATACACTGATGTCTTCGACTTCGAACCACACTCGTCGGCAAGACAGAGCACTATCGGCAAAGCCTAACCAAGGTCTGCCGATATGCCGATATGACCAACTCTTGATGTTGATACAAGGTTCTTTTGCAGGCAAAGGGCGCCTAGGCTTATGGGGCTCAATTTGATGTATTTATTGAAAGCTCAAGGTGAATTGATGCTTATTGAAAATGCCACTTAGTCCTTCATTTGCATTATAGGCACCATTTTCTATTGACTTATATACTCCTCCTCATGCTAGGGTGCCATAATGAAGTGGTTTAGACAATAGGTGCGCTTCACTTACCAGAGGCTTGTTCTCGTTCCACCTTAGGTGCACTTTTATGGTGGAATAGGTGTCAATGGGTGCCTTGTCTTAAATGAATGCTCTCTCTAAGTTGGATGCCCTTTTGAGGCTTTATGAGTTGCAAATTACGCCTTAACCCTTCATGCTTGTTGCTCAATGTTTGAATGTTTAAGAAAGTCTCCTTTAGGCACTCATCTTAATGACTTTTTCTCAAGGCACAATCATCCTAATGACTTGGATATTCATCCTAGTGTTTCAGGATATCAGGCTACCAGACTTAGTCATTTTTAGGATCTCAAACATAAAGAATAACATGATGATTCATTTTTTTTTAAATACAACTTTTATCTTTTAGTTCCAAAATGAAGTTTAGGTGATACTTGAATAACAATAGCTAGCTTATTGGATCAACAAACATCCTATGTAATACAATCAGACTTTAAATATTTGAAGTAGCCATCTACAAATATCCATTCAAATGTGGATTTATAATGCAAGTATGGATGCCATCAATAAAAAAGATTTGTATTAACCAAATATCCATATAGGCATACATCAATATCTATCGATATAAGTATAACATATATACAAAATAGCCATATAGGCTTACAAGAATGCCATATAGGCATACAACAAAGGAACACAATAAAAAGTCGTTCCCCTCTGGCTAGTGAAGAGAATAAATCACGAGTAGCCTTTGATCTTCTAGGGGATGGAGATGCGCATGTGGGTGGTCTACTATGAACCCAAGGGCTACTCCTCCTATTTAGGTCTTCCTGCATCTTTACCTGTTACAATAAAAAGTATAGACATTAATATATAGAAATTACATGTTTTAAAAATTGAAACATTTAACAAAATAATCACTTACCACTAACAAATAATCTGTCTCCTCGCTTGCCTCAGTAGCAAGAATAGACCCTGGTGATGTCATGTCCTATAGAAACCATCCAGATAGAAATTAAACTTCAAATCAATAATCTTTTGATTTTTCAAAAATAGACAACTATAACAATGAATGTAAATTGAAATTTACTAATCTGCCTCATACCCCTGTTAATGCCATGGAGCTATGAATCGTAGAGGCCACACCCTACTCCATTGCCCTATGAACATGGGGAGGTGTCTCCGCAGCCTGCATCATCTAGAAATAAAACAACATTATTCAATTACGAAAACTATAATAGTGATGCAAATCATGGCTCCTAACATACACACACGTTCATCTAAACATGGAAGTACACACAATAAAGCACACAAATCACATACAAAAATTTAGTAAGTACAATTCATTCATTAAACTATTTATTTTATTACCTCCATAAAGCTTTGAAGTCCACCACCCCTGGCAGGTGTTGCCGTGAAATCTACAGTATTAACCTATTCAACATCTAAAATCAGATATTAGAATACCATTCATATAATGATGCTATTCACATGTAATATTTATAATTGTTTAATAGATACATACCTCGACAGTAGATGATCTAGTGAAAAATGCAGGTGGAGAACCACTAAAAACTACATCGACGCTATGACCCTAAAATTTCATTAAAATCATCAATTTAAATTAGTTAATCTTGTATTTCAAAAATAAAATTTAATAAATTAAATTCAATAAACTTGCTAATATTTACCTAAGTATCAAGGCCAAAAGTCTCACTCAGGAGGGTATCTGTCATCAGCATCTACTCAACTGTAGATGTAGCCTATGCACCTGTGTCCTGACTGTCCATGGGGTCATAACCACAGGCTAACCTGCAAGCCTAGCAAGTATGGGGTGGGACCCTACTCCTTGCACTATCTCCCAACCCACTCTGTGTTGCAGGACCGGCATGCTCTATGATGCTCTAGGTCAAGGCACTAATTGACTAGAGTGTATCAACCTCAACACTCTCCTTCACAATGGAAGTGATAGAAACATGCTTGTGGGCTAGTCTCCTGATTACTCATCTCACTACCCACTGTGGGTCAAGACGTGCCCCTAGTCTATCTTATGCTGACCCCCCACCTCTACCCTAGAAGTCCCGCATATCAAAATAGTTTGGCACTTTATTGAGGACAAACTCGCAGTAAAGTTTCCTCAAAAAGTATTGTGGGACCTCATTATTATTGCATGGAGGATGGTCAAAAACCATCCACCACCTCTGCCTGAAATTGTCCCTTATCGCTTCATTGTTGCACCAATGGATAGGGAACCTCTTGCATGTAATGGCTGGAGGTTGATTTGTTTGTGGGTTTGTAAAAATTGAACACAAGTCTAATTTTGTAATTTGTAATTTTTTGACATCTTGGTATGACAATTTATTTGCATAGTAATCTCTAAACTCTCTCTTTTTATCCATCCAACTAGTTATTTGCTTGCTAATTAAATCTATATTTGATAACATAGACTCAAGAGTTCAGCAAGCGTGGACCTATGCAAGGTTGAAGTGGAAGGATCTTTCAACCTTGCAATTATATCTTCAATTTCCTTTTTGTTGTTTTCAATTTGCCCCATTATATTTTCTTGTCTTCTAGGGGCATGTTGAGGAATGAATGGAGGAGGTTGTTCTACAGGTATTTCCTCCTCAAGATTTTGTGGATTTTGAGAGGAGGAGGAGGAGGAGGTGCATTAACATTTCCTGACAATTAATGAAATATACATCAAAAATCAACAAAAACCTACTTATTTAGAAATAAATTCAAACAAAAAAATAAATATAACTCACCCCTTTGGCGTGCTCGACGTCGTGGTGGCATTTTGGCGACGAATTGATAAACTTTTTGTGTTGTATGGTGTTTTGCAAAATGTGAGCGTGCTTTGGAGGGTTTGCAAGTCACGGGTTGAGAGGAGAAAACAGAAAGAAATGAAATTGGAAACCTTTTTTTTAATTTATAGTAAGTCATAATGTGAGCGCATTATAACGCGCTCGCGTTATGACTTAATTTTTTTTAAAATTAATTTGGCCACTTTTTGGCCCCCCATCTTCTTGCACTTACCTAGGTATTTTATTTTGATCATCTAATTCATATCCAAAAGACTTGGAAGGTCTCTCCATTCTTTCATTAACCTTGACATTAGCACTTTCAACAATCCTTTTCAATCTCTTGTTAAAGCATCGATATACCTTGCTTTGGTTAGAATAACCCAGAATATTCCTTCATCACACCTTGCATCAAACTTGCCTAGATCTTCATCTCTTTTGATATAGCATGTATTATCAAAAGCTCTAAAGTATTTCATAGTAGAAGCATTACCAAACCATAGATCATAAGGATTTTTACGAGTATTACCTTTGATCTGCACCTAGTTAAGAGTGTAGACATCAATACTCACAACTTCTCTCCAATAGACATACATTGGAACATTTTCTTCCATCATCATGGTTCTAGCAGCTTCTTGAATAGTCTAGTCCTTTCTTTCCACAAGTCCATTCTATTAAGGAGTCCTAGGAGCAGATAACTATCTTCTTATTCCATGCTTTTCACAGAATGCGTTAAACTCACCAAAAGTAAAATCTCCACCTATGTCAGATCTTAGACACTTTATCTTCACATCAATCTCATTCTCCACCTTAGCCTTGAACACCTTGAATCTATCAAGAACTTCTAATTTATCTCTCAAGAAAGAGATCCACATCAACTAGGAGTAATCATTAATTAGCAACATAAAGTATCTATCTCCTTGCAAACTCTAAACTCTGGCAGGACCACACAAATTAGTGTGCACGAGTTCCAACAATCCACTTGAAAATTGTTTTTTACTTTTGAATGTAGTTCTGTTCTGTTTTCCCAATTGACATTCCTTACACATGTTATTAGTAGGTTTTACAAGATTTGGAAGATCTCTCACAGCCTGAGTAGTACTTATCTTGACAATATTATCAATGTTTACATGACACATTCTCTTATGCCATAACCAACTCTGATCAATCTAAGAAATCAAACAACTTTTACCAGTACCACTTAAATGAAAGATATTACCTCTAGTCTATGTACCAGATGTAATCTTAGTTCTGAAGCTTTCCAAGATTATGTATTTTCCACCCTTGAATTGGAGATTATACCCTTTATCAACCAATTATCCAACACTGAGAAGATTATGCTTCAACCCTTCTACATACAAAACATCATTAGTGTTATTCTTACCATCAAGAGAGATGGATCCTTTGCCATGGATTCTAGTAGCTGAATTATCTCCAAACTTCACAATTCCACCTTCATACCTTTCCATACTTACAAACCTACTCTTATCACCTATCATATGATGAGAACATCCACTGTTAATCACCCATTCATCCTTTTCTTCAACCTAACCTGCCAAGGCACTTTCCACATTCACATAGCTAGTAGATTTAGTAGGCACTGGATCTTCTTCTTTGATAGAAATGAACACCCATTCATTTCTAGAGGTACTTCCCTTATCAAATTCATCATTTGTAATTCCTTCATCAACAACTTCTTAGACATAGTAGCATTTCTTCTGAAACCTAGGTCTGTTAGGGTTTGGCTTTGAAACCCTCTCCGGACATCTTGAAGAAAAATGACCAATCTTATTGTAAGCAAAATATTTGAAAGGTAACTTTCTTTCATACTTACCAGATCCTCTTAGTAATATTTTGGCAAAAAGTGCTTCAAGTTCTTCAAGCTCTATTTCGTCTTCTTCAAGTTCCTTCCTTGCCTTCTCATATTTGGTTAGTCTTCTTGAATAGCTTTCACCTAGATCAAATCTTTGCTTCCCAGAAACACTAGCCTTAAAAGCAGATTCTGATTTAGGAAGAGAATCACCAAACTCACTCATTTCAAATGCTGAAAGCTTGCCAACCAACTGATCCCTTGTAATAGTTGTTATAGTTTTGATATCCTCAATAGTAGCAACTTTATGTTTATATGAAGCAGGCAAGGATCTGAGTACTTTGGCAACAATCTCTAATTCTTCCAGTATTCCACCAGCACTCCTGATACTACTCACAAGTTCATTCACCTTCTGCATATAGGAAGTGATGGTTTCATCTTCACTCATCCTCAAACATTTGTATCTACCCTTCAGGCTCTGTAACATGGCACATATGACATATTCATCACCTTCATACAAATTTTCCAACTTCTTCCAAATTTCATGAGCAGTTTTAAAATCTAGAATATTTGTCATTTCTGTATCAGTCAGGGCACTCAACAATGCTTCTTTAGCTCTAATGTTGTATTCAACTTCCTTGAGTTCATCTAGAGTTGAAGGGCCTTTCTCTAGAGGCTTATACACATCCTTAGTTATCAAACAATAAGGATCACCCATGTATTGCAAATGACACTCCATTTGATTCTTCCAAAGAGAGTAATTTGTTCCATCAAATCTTAGACTATCCTTGTATGTCGACATTCTAGATCTCTTCAAGTGGTTAAGCTTCTTTGAGAGGAACTGGCTCTGATACCAATTGTTGAAATTAGGGTAGACAACTGACAGGGGATGAATTAGTTGTCACAAATTTTTTTATCTTTTGCTAGATTTTATCTTCTTTACCACTTATTAACAGATTAATGATATAACCATGAAAGCATGAATCAACAACACATGAGCAAAAATATAATCAACACACATAACACTAGGATTTTTATGTGGAAACTCAGTTAAGGGAAAAACCATAGTGGAGGTTAACCCACAAGATTTATTCTCTATTAAAAGAATAGATAAATGGGAAGGCACTTGCCTTCGGGTGCGTTACCCAGAGCTCACTTCTCAAATGAGGCTCATTGCCTACAAGAACATTCACAATGTTAACACTAAAAGTTTGAACTAAGAAACATCATCTTCTTCATGCAAGGTTTAGTTCCATTGCAGTGCACAACACCTCTGCTCTGCTCCCACTCACTTTGTCACTACATCCACATCTTTTCTTACTTCCCCACATTTCCATGACTTCACAACCCTTATTTATACATGACATTGACTTTGGAATGAATATCAAAGTCAACCTAACAATCATCTATCTGGAACATTCTCCAAGATAGGCATTACAATCAATTACAATTACAAGACTTAAAATGCTTCATATGAACCATCACACTATTGACAAAACATAGCTAGGACTTGAATCTTCCTTGACCAATATGCCATGCTCCATAGAACTCTTCTTAGATCATCCACAACATGCACTAAACATCTAGTCAACCAAGACTGAAAAGAACAACAACACTAAAGGAGAAATCTTCAACCATGAGCTCAATGCTCAATGCGGATCACTAGTACAATAGGCACATGATCCAGAGACCACCACAAGAACAATGAAATCAACAAGAACAATCATATCACCTCAAATCACCAAAAACACTTGCATCTTCATCCAGAAACTTAAGAACACTAACTATCATGACTATCACACTAGAAAGATTGCTTGTGGACCTCCAAACAATGAACCACTTACGTTGAGGACACACACCAACATCCTAAACATACCTTTAGATCCGCAAACCATAATATTCCAATGCAGAGCAATCTAGACCAAATTCATGTCACCTCTGAACAACAGCAAAACCTGGTTCTACTCAGATGTCCATAACTTCATTAATCCTTCATGCGTATCTCTCAATTCTTGGATGGAGCAACTTCAAACTATCCTCTACACAACCCTTTTGTCTACAGACTCTAATCTTCTCACTAGAAATGCGAAGCAATCGACTTCACTGAACTACATTATCTTCACTATTTCTGACAAAGAGATATGTAACTCACTTGTTTCTTTTGGAGAGGCTAATTTTCTCAATATCCTCAACATACAATTCTTCTAAACATGTAAAAGAATGAGATAAAGTTGACACCAATGACAACAAGGATATGTTGACATCAATGACAACACTAATTAGGCACATATTTGCAACAAGAATAACAGATAAATGCAGTAATGTATAACATAGTATGGTAAGGTAGAATCCTATATACAAAATCATAAACAACATAAACAATTATATTGCTTCAACAATCCTTATATCTTCATATTATATATAAGGCAAGTATTATAATAGCAGGTCTAAGTCTCTGCTCTACATTATCCTTCTATATATACTATTATCATATCTCACTACTTATGTCTTCTATCATACTATCTATTACATATACATGGTATTAGAGATTGTGATGTCAGAAAATTTCCCCTTGGGGGCTTTTCCCTCTTAAGGTTTAGCTCTCGGGTCTTTTGCATGCATTTAGGACATTTTGGTTCATAATTTAGCATCCTGATGGAATGAGGCCTAGGTAACATGACAAATGGGACCTAGGAGGACCCCTTTAGCTATACCATACCAAAAATAAGGGGGAGGACTTGGGCACGTACACCCTAGTCCTACCCTATTTTGGGGCAGCCCCAATTTCTAGGTGTCAGTTTATGACCATCATTTGGGTCCTTTGCTGACACGATAAGTTTGAATTACAAAAATCTTGGCGGGAGTGTTTGTAGTTGCATATAAAAGTATGTTTAGGAATTCATTTGTAAACTTGATGTCAATTGTTATGTTCAATTGTTCTCAAGGTTATTCAAGGCTTTCATTATGTTGCAAGAGCAGATTTGTGTGGTTTATGTGTTTGTGTTTGTAGAATTAAGCATCCATTTCATCATGGAATGAAGAGCATCTTCCTCCAATGATATTTTTACTACAAGGTGACATTATATTATGTTTTCATCATCAATTCCTTTGGTTTTTGCCTTTGCCTCACAAGGGCACACACTCTCTATATGACAATGATGTTTGGAGACTTAAGTGTCCTCTGGAACTTCACTAAGACAAGACTCTAAACACCACAACCCCCTCCCAAAGTCTTGTGATTGCAAGTTTTAGGTGTTGCATTTAGGAAAGGTGAAGTTGTAGGAAGGATCAACAGATGTCAAAGATTTTGGATCCAAAGAGAAGTAGGACGCCGAAACATTTCTAGGACTTGGATGATTGCTCTAGTGTCCTCTGCAGCTGAATTTTTGGAAATAGGAGTTATAGTGCTGATCAATGTCAGATGGAGGTCAGGATCCCACAAAGAAACTATCATCTTGGACTTGGGCACCTGCTCCAGTGTCCCCAACTACTCCACCTCAGAACCCCAGAAATAGCTACTCTGTGATTTGATATTTTACTTCCGTCTACAAGAATTTTTTTTATTCGTTAGTTTATTGCCGTATTTGCATAATTAGGGTTTTAATGATCAATTGAGCATAAGAGAAGAGAAATTGATAATTAAATTCCCAAATCCAAGCTTCCCTACATCTCACAATGATCTAGGGTATGATAATGAATTGCCACTCAACCCTAGATCCTTAAATGTATAGGGTGAAAGCAGGATTCAAATATCTAAGACATTAAACATTAAACAAATCAAATTTTACCCTAAACATTTTGGTGAACCCATGTTTTTGGACTTAAATTTTAACTTTTTGAGTGTGTGTCATCATATTTGGATTTATTTCATTCATCCATATAGTTTTTCATCTTATTACATTAAGAAAATTACAAAAAAATTGAAAATTTTGAAAACCCTAGGTTGCATTTTCATATAGATCACTAAATTGCATCAATTCTTTCTAAATTTTCCTAATTCATGATTTTTACATCAGATCTGATATAAACTATAGAAAAACACAAAAATTTAATAATTTGCATTGCATTTTCATCATTAATTTGCTAGGCTTTTGTAGAAATTTTGAAAATTTTCATATAACCTAGTAATTCCAAAATCTAGGGTTAGTAGGCAAAATCTTCTTTCAAAAATTTCTACTGATTTTAGAGGCTCATTCAAATTTGTATTTTTTTTTATTCTTTCATTTTAGTGTAAATGTGCATTTAGATTTAAAATATTTGCATTTTTGCATAGAAAATTTTAGAAAAAAACTAGCAATTTTCATGCATTTTCATTAAATTTGCATTAGCATTTTGTATATTAAATCTTGAAAATAATTTTCAGATCTAAGATTAATTCATTTTCATCATATATCAAATTTAAAAACATTCACATAACATTTTGTGTCAAGATCGCAAACCTAGGGCTTCAAAAACAACTATTTTCATTAAAATTGGCCTTATCGACTCTATAAACTTGCACCATAGGCATGTTGTGAAGAGTGTTTTTGTATTAATTAGATATTATCAAGGTAATAATTTTTTTCCCCTCCTAAAAATCTTCACAACACCCTTTTAACGGGCTCTTGTATTGAAAATTCGGTGAAAAACTACATATTTTAGCTATTTTTGCCCTAGGGTTTGACCTAGTTTGCACTCTAAGTGTGTTGTGATCAATTTTATGGATTTAGGTGACTGATATTATTGATTTTATTTTCTTCACCTCCTGAAATTCATTACAACACCTCTCTTTCTAGGTCTTGGAATTCAAAAATAGTGAAAAATTTGCATATTTTGCTATATTTTCACTAGGGTTTTACCTTAAGTGGCACTAAAAGTGTGTTGTGTTGGAAATTTTGACACCAAGTGGCTGTTATTACAGATATTATTATTTTTTCATCACTATTTTCCTCACAACACCCTTTGTTATGCTCTTTTGTATTGAGTTTTGGTGAAAAATGTGCCTATTTTGACATATTTTCACTATATTTTGACTTGGCATTATTTTGGATTTGCACCAAGAGTGTGTTGAGAAGGGTCATATTGTTGTTTTGGACTGATATCAGACATATAATATTCTACCATTGATCAAAATCCTTACAACATTCTTTATTTCACTCATTTGCATTGAAAAGGTACAACAAACCAAGCATTTTCGGCACTCAATCATATCCTTCTCTTAGGATTTGTTCTCTCAGTTTGTCCATTTTGTGTTGTATGCTTTTGTATAAGCTTTATGACATGTTGTCCTAATAAAAATATCCCTTTGAGAAGAAGTAAAAGGTTAATGGGATCTAGTGCTCTTGAAGAAAATGACATTCCCACCTCTAATAATCCTTTGAGCACCTTCTTTACAAAGGGAGAAACTCAAATTGTGCAAGATATTATACATCCTCCAACCACAATGAAAAAATAAAATTTTCATGATGTTGATAATACTATTGAGGTAACAAGATATGTATCTGATGAGCAAATAGAAAAATTGGATAAAGAGCTAGCTGGATTTCAATCATTTATGGAAAATGAGAGAATAGATAAAGAAGTTGTCCCTATGATTCATAATATAAGAGAATTGATAAAAGAAGGACAAGATGGTGTTAATGAAATTCACAGTCTAGTATATATTGTACAAACCAATATCTTGCTAGTGACCAAATGTGCACAAGCAATAAATAACACTTTATCACCATCTCATACTCAAGTATCCATACCTATACCAACTATAGGAATATTGACTTTTACATCAATGATCTTAACAACTGTTGCAAATGCTTGTAGTAATGCTACCACTGGTATTGGAGTATCTAATGGCATTAATTACAAAGTTGTGGGATTTGATTATCAAAATTTGGTTCCTAAAGGGACCTCCTCTATGCATAATTATTCTCAACCACCTATCTATTCAACTCATTTCCTACCACCTATTACATACTAACAACCATCTTCCACCTATCACTATGTCCAACCACCATTGGCATATTCCTAGCCTCCGCCTATCATATCTCAAGCTCATCCACCTCCTCACTTTGGGTCTAATTCCTCACAACAAATCACATCTCCCAATTATGCCATCCTAAACCAACTTTAACAGGGCATGACTTCTTTACAACAAAAGGTAACAAACTTGACAAATTCGTCACAACCTAGTCTACCAACATATCATGGCTATAATCCCCTGTCATATGTAATCTTGAGAACTCCTATGCCTGAGAGGTTTGAAACTCCTCACTTTGAAAAATATGGTGGAAAACGTGATCCTAATATTCATGTGGCAACATTTACAACTATGTGTAGTGATGTCTATTTTGAAGAGGATTTGTTAGCAAAACTTTTCCCATGATCTCTCAAAGATACTGCTTTAGAATGGTTTTTCTCTTTGCCTCCAAATTCAATACACTCCTTTACATCATTGATTGATCAATTTTTACAACATTTTCAAGAAAATATCAGACCCCAAGTCACCCTTATTGACTTGGTTCAATGCAAACAAGGTCCCAAAGAAGAGTTGACTAAATTCATTAGTTGATGTCAAGGACTTTATGCACAGATTCAGTATCAGATGAAAGATGAGGATGTTCAAAAGGTATTCATTACAAATCTACAACCTAATATGTGTGATAAGGTTCTCTTGATGAAATATAACTCCTTTCAACATTTATGAACCACCCTTCATGATTATCAACTTTTGTCTAGTTAGTATGAAAACCAAAACTCATCAGCTCAAGTTGGTCAATCCATGGGTGGATCATCACAAAACAATTTTAAGAGGAACAATAATAGGAGTTTCATCAATATCAATGGACCAAATATGAATGTGTCTACTATAAATAATCCAAAGAAACCATCGTATCAACCAAGAAAGTTTACTCTGATATCTAAGTCCTATCATTCTATCATGAACCAAGCTATGAGTAACAACATTCTATAGCTTCCCCCGATCAAGCCTATTGATCCTAGTAAACAAGGAGCTTACTTCGATGATAACACCTTTTGTCATTATCATCAGACACAAGGACATGACACTAAATGATGTATGCATCTTAAACATGAGATACAAGACCTTATTGATTCAAATGTCATCTAGGTATTGGGTGTGAATGATAATCGAAATAAGTCGATTGCTCTGTCGAATTTGAATTTACAAATCTTCAATAATCCTTCCCTAAACATAATAAAAACAATATGATGAATAGGGCTTAATGGAAGTAGACGAGGATGATTACTTGGACTATGATAGTATCATGTGAATTATTGAAGTGGATAAGAAACAAATGGATAATCCACCTCATCCATGAAGAAATGGAATTTATGCTAAGATTCCTCCTCCATTATCCTTATATGGATCGGAAGACAATCAAAATGCATCAGAAAAGCAAGAACAAAAATTGATATAGATGAGTAAGATGGTACAGGATGATGCCCATTATTGTTCTAGAAAGAGTCAGCAATGAAAGCTTGCTAAAAATCAGAAAAGAGCAAGATGATAATCAACAGTCAAAAATAATAGTGGTTCTCCCCCTCATAAGCAACACAAAGTCCCATTTCAACAAGAATTTGATAAACAAACATCATATGATAACAAACAAGACTTTCATAAGAACCACTCAAATTTTGCATTAAATATTATTGAGTACCTCTCTAAGAGGTTTGCAAGCTCCAAGATATAATACAAAGATCCTACATGTAAGTATCTCTAACCCTTTATATCTCTCGTGATGTGCTTCCCCTGTGATGTGTTATGTGTTGTTTAGGCCTCCTAGGATGACCCTTGACTATCTTGTAAGGTCTAAGATACTAGGAGATTGCCTCTATTGTGACCTTCTATTTGTATAATCATTCTTCTATATTGCCTTTCTCTCTAATTTCATTGTTGTGCATTGCGTCTTACAGACAACATTGTGGTTAGTGACTTGGGGGTACCCTCCTACATGACTATCCCTAAGATACTTGTTTCTTCTCTCTTATTGATTGTTTTCCTTCCTCTAGTGTTTCCATCTAGGAAGCAGATGATGACAAACATTTACACTAATGCAGACCTAGTGTCCCTTTCGAGAGCAATCAAAAATTAGACTTAGTTCCTAATATAACGATGGGGTTGTATATCTTATCCGATGCTTGGCTAGTGGAAGCACTCGTACTTTCTACATAGTGAATTTGATGATGATTCTATCACATTTACAAACCTTAAAAATATTGCTCCTCTATGTACCTTTGTTTGTCTTTGAATCTAGCCTTAGCGGTACTCAATTTGAAGAGCTTCGTAATATAGCCCTATAGTTATCCTCGAGCTTTGGATTCGTTGTATAACCTTGGCTCTTTGTGTGGTTAATCATATGCATTGATGTTGTTGTTTATCATGATGTTGTAGACACTAACATGTTTCTTATAGGGATGTGTTTGTGGAAACATTTGGTGATCATGAAGTACATGTCACCTCCGGGGGGCATGGGCTTTGTGAAAGTCAGTATTCCCTTGTATGTTTTCTTCCTACCTTAATGTGCTTGATATTGATACTTGATAGCAACCACCTTAAGGTGAGGGCATATATAAGGTAAGCTATCTGTTATAGATGTTAGCAATGTGTTTGTCCTTAGGTGCAAAGACCTGCGTGATGTGTGCATCATGCATCCTAAGTTTGTTTGCAATCAATCAATCAATCATGTAATCCCTTTGCAGAGGCGGGCTATTGAGCATATCCTTTTTCTTAAGCCCTCTGTGGAGGCAGGGATGGTGTACTTCTTGGAATAGATTACATCATCCTATCATTTTCAAAAGTCCTCTATGGAGGCGGGGAGTAGTTTTGTGAC
The DNA here is from genome assembly GCA_027924645.1 of Cunninghamia lanceolata. NCBI lineage: Eukaryota > Viridiplantae > Streptophyta > Pinopsida > Cupressales > Cupressaceae > Cunninghamia > Cunninghamia lanceolata. Next base: position 9,175,007 of record BSBN01001332.1, read on the forward strand.
TAACTCAACCCTTAAGTGTATCTTTGGTGATTGGTGTGGTGAAGCCCAATCATCAGTGTGTGCCTATAATGTGCCTAAGATGGTGTTGGACCTAGAAATGGGTACACTCCATCTCTTGTCTACCGTGTTTTCTCTATGTCTTTAAGTGTGTTTGTTTTGGCATGCTTGTTTTGTTTGGCATGTTTGTTGCCCCATATGCAGTATAAAGACCAATGCCTTAGGGTTGTGTTTCTTGCATTTTGGTAGGTTTTGCATGTCTTACGTGTGTGTTGCCCCATATATACAAAGGCCTGCATAATGAGTGCATCATGTATTATGGGAGGTTTGTTTACTTTCTAGTACTTGCATCTGCATTTCATATATATGAGAAAAGAAAAGAAAAGAATCATGCCTGTCTTCTATGTATTAATGTGTCTTCTATGCATTGACTATCTTCTCTATGTTCTATGTGACTATAACTATCTTCTCCATGTTTTGCATTCCTGTTACTATTTTCTATGTGATTGGCATGTCTTCTCTATGCTTGATGTGTTTGTTGTATTTGTGACCTTACTTTAATTCATGTATTGGCCTCACGTTTATACATACATTAAAGTGGGGACTAAATGTAATGTTAGAAAATGTCCCCTTGGGGGCTTTTCACTCTTAAAGTTTAGCTTCTGGGTCTTTTGCAAGCATTTAGGACATCTTAGTTCATAATTTGGCATCCCAATGGAATGAGCCCTAGGTAACATGACAAATGGGACCTAGGAGGACCCCTTGAGCTGTACCCTATCCAAAATAGGGGGGAGGAGTTGTGCGCCCATGCCCTAGTCCTACCCTATTTTGGGGCAGCCCTAATTTTTGGGTGTTAGTTTATGACCATTATTTGGGTCCTTTGTTGAAATGGTAAGTTTCAATTACGAAAATCTTAGCAAGAGTGTTTGTAGTGGCATATAAAAGCACGTTTAGGCATTCATTTGTAAACTAGATGGCAATTGTGATGTTTAAGTGTTCTCAAGGTGATTCAAGGCTTTCATTGTGTTACAAGAGTAGATTTGTGTGGTTTATGTGTTTGTGTTTGTAGAATTGAGCATCCATTTCATCATGGAATGAAGAACATCTTCCTCCCATGATATCTTCACTACAAGGTGACATTATATTGTGTTTTCATCATCAATTCCTTTGGTTTCCGCCTTTGCCTCACAAGGGTATGCACTCTCTATCTAAAAATAGTGTTTGGAGACTTAAGTGTCCTCCAGGGCTTGACTAAGGCAAGCCTCTAAACACCACAACCTCTCCCAAAGTCTTGTGATTGCATATTACAAGTGTTGCATTTGGGAAAACTAAAGTTGTAGAAAGGATCAAAAGACATCAAAGATTCTAGATCTGAAGAGAAGTAGGACACTAGAGCATTTCTAGGACTTGGGCACTCGCTCTAGTGTCCTCTGCAGCTGAATTTTTAGAAATAGGACTTATAGTGTTGATTGGTGTTAGAAGTAGGTAAGGATCCCACAAAGAAACTGGCACCTTGGACTTGGGTGGCCGCTCTAGTGTCCCCAACTATTCCACCTCAGAACCCTAAATACAGATACTTTGTGATTTGATATTCTATTATTTGTCAATTTATTGTCGTATTTGAATAATTAGGGTTTTAATGATCAATTGAGAATAAGAGAAGTAAAATTGATAATTAAATTCCCAAATCCAAGCTTCCTTACATCTCACATTGATCTAGGGTATGATAGTGAATTGCCACTCGGCCCTAGATCCTTGAATGTATAGGGTGAAAGGAGGATTCAAACATCTAAGACATTAAACATTAAATGAATCAAATTTTACCCTAAACATGGATGTGTCCCTTATAGAGAAACCTTGGAATCATCTTGTATGTTAGCCTTATCCTCCACACTTCTTATGCAGTGAGTTACAGTAGGTTCTAGTCAATGCTCTACCTCCTACCAGCATCATGCCCGCTTTTTGAGAATATGTCTTATCTTCAAGACATATCATATTAAAATAGGATGTTCTTGTACACAATTTTAAGCTGAGTGAGTATGGTGTCCCACTACTTTTTAGCCTAATGCAGTACTTGTGCCTGGCCCTCTAATTGAATTTTTTGTGTTTTCTTCTTCTCAAAGAGTTGAAGGTATCTGAATCTTCTAGGCATTTTTCTTAGCCTCTATGAATATTCCTATTAAGTGAGCTAATCTGCGACTTACCAATTACCTTAGCTATTTTACCTATGCTTTGATCTGTTCTCTCTGCTCTTATAGCTGTTGCAACTATGTGTGGGTGTTCTCAATTTGTACCCTAATTTCTCCATTCATATCTTTTAGTGGATCATATGTGGCTACAATTTGAGATATTTGTATCTCTAGATTGTCTATCTTATCCTTTATATTTTTAGTAGTTGTAGGCCATTGCAAGAAAAATTGATACAGTATAGGTGCCTCTCCCATGGATTCTTGGATGTTTTTGATTTGTGTTTCCAACTATGTATGTGCTGATGGACATTTCTTAGAAGCCTTAGCCATGATTTTCCTATTTATTTCCTCTATGACCTACTGTTTCACCTTTACTTCTTGATACTTTAATATTTCTTGCAAGTTGCCAACCAGTTGCTTCAACTCTTACGTAAGTGGTAGTGTTGTGTCTCTTTGAACATTTGGAAACTTATTTTGAATTGTATCTATAGCCTATTGTAGTTATTCAGTGCTCTCTACATGTTGATGCAAGATTTATTCCCTTGATATAGTATGGAAGATGTACCCTAGTTGTAACTTTTGAATTGGTGAGATTCTAGAGAGGTTGATGTATGATCCAATTAGAGGGAGTTGTAGTAGCTGAGGGATGACCAGTGGTTGTATTTGGTTTTACTACACTAGGAAATCTTTGATTGATTGTATGGGGGGGAAGAAGTGGAGACCTATGGAGTATCTATTTGCCCTACTTGTTGTGATCCTTCTCCTTGTTCCATCTCCTATATATTCTGTGGAGGTGATTCCACTTGTTCTTGTTTTTTATTTCTTCTCCCCTTAGTGTATCATATGCTTTATTTGTAATTTCCTCTATTTCCTTCTCTACATTCTATCTTTCTTCCTCTAATAGGCTCATAAGGTTATTCACCCTCTATTTTGCTCTTAGTTCTTTTGCTTGCATCTCTATTATTTTTTCTTTTTACTCAATAGAGATGGCTGGATCCATGTCATGTATTGCTTTGTACTGTGTTCCTTCTTCCATCTTTAGGGCTTGTTCCCTTCTCTTTCTCATTGCTTTTGTCAACTCATGAGGGAAGTCTTCCATTATGTCCACCAGTGTTTGGTCACTTTTCTACACATGGATAATGATAGCTCTTTATATTATTTTCTTGTTCTCCTTGAAGACTTCATTATATAATTCTTGTTGCAAATATGTGCATAGTCTGTGTTGTCATTGATGTCAACATATCCCTCTTTCCATTGGTGTCAACTGTATCATATATTATTGAATATTTAGAAGACTAAAATGTTGAGGATATAGAGAAAATTAACGAAGATCTAAGTACGTGAACCATATGGCTGTGTAGAGGATTGTCTGAGGAAGCTCTAGCTAAGATTTGAGAGGTCTGCATAATCATTTGAAGAATTTATGGCCTTCTGAGTTGAACCAGGTTTTGTAGTGCTCATAAAAGAAAGAGTGATAGGAAATTGGTTGGGATTTCTCTGCAAATAAAACACTATGATCTGTAGATCTAGAGAAATGTTTGGGAAGTCAGTGTATGTCATCAACTTAAGTGGTTCATGGTTTGGAGCTCTGCAAGAAATATTTCTAGTGTAATAGTCATAACAGACAGTGTTCTTAAGGTACCAGAGGAAGATGCAAGTGATTCTGATGATTTAGAGTAGTGCGGATGTTATTTCTCAATTCAATGAGCTTGTGGAGGTCTCTAGACTGTGTGCCTAGTGTGTTGGAGGTCCAAATTGAATATCAAGCTCGTTGTTAAAGATTTCCTTCTTGGTGTTTCTATTCTTCCCAGTCTTGGCTAACCAGATGATCTAAGAGCAATTATATGGAGCATGGTGTGTTGATCAAGGAAGATTTGAGTCCTAGTTATGTTTGGCTAATAGCTTAGTGATTCGCATTAAATCAGACACTTATAGTGCTGACCATGATGTTTATTCTAAGGTTGATGAAGCATATAAAGGCATGTAGTTGAGTTGTTGAAAATTATCCTTGTGTGAAATAATCAAATCCTAAGAAAGGATTAGAGGTAGAGCAGAGAAGAGGAGTAGAGAAACAAGAATAGTAAAGGATGAAGTGATAGTGAAGAAGTATTTGAGAGAAGAGTGGAAGTTTTGTGAGCATTCAATGAGACTGAAACAGGCATGTTGAAGATGCTATTTCTCAGTTAAATCTTTCTATACTAAACATAAATTTCTTTAGGAAGCGATCCTCTTTAAGCAGTGAGCTTTGGGTAGTGTGCCCGAAGGCAAGTTCCTTCTCATTTCTTTCAAGTACTTTTAACAGGGTACAAATCTTATGGGTTAACCCCCACCGTAGGTTTCCTGTAACCGGGTTTCCACATTAAAAATCTTGGTGTTAAGAGTGTTCATTATGTTTCTGCTCATGTGTTATTGATTCATGCTTTAATGTTTATATCGTTAATCTATTTGTAAGTTATGAAAGAAGTTTAAAATAAGAAAAGGTTATATTTGTGGGACAACTAATTCACCCCCTCTCTTAGTTGTCTAGCCTAATTCCAATAATTCTATTGTATTCTTTAGGCTACCATAGTGCTAGATGGCATTTACCAATGCATTCAAATCTGGTATGGCCTCTTCTTCCTCTAGTTTCTCTTGTTGTGCTTTTGTTATTATCTTTATCATTGATACTTTTGCTTTCTTCTTTTGCAACAATTTTTTGCTTCTACTTTCTCATGTTCTTCTACTCCTGCTCCTTTTTACTTTTTATTTTTTCTTTTTCTTCTTTTAAAATTTCTTCTACATCTGGGTCTTTCTCTACTTGTTGTGGTTTTGATATGTTCTGTGATGAGAATATTATTTCTGGTGTAGATAGGGTACTCGAGGTATCAGAGTGTAGCCTTTCAGACTTCCTAGTTTATGGGGTTATTGATGTGCTGCTCTATGGTAGTTGTGTGGTAGACAATGATGCCAAGGAGCTAGGTTGTGGTGGTATACCCCATTTTTCATGTAACTTCTCCTTATTCTTCTCCACTTTTTCCTTTGCATCTTTCTTTTGTTGCCTATCCATAAATTTCCCTATACATTCCAAATCTCTCTACATTTCGATCTTTTGGTTTGCTCAATAGGTTCTATGTATAAGCTTGTATTTCCTCCTTTTTAATTTCGTATGGAAGTTTAGGTATCCAGTATGTCATGGGTTCTATCACCTCCATATATGTGTAATCCTTGTCTACCATGAATGTAATATGGTTTATGTAGTGTTTAACTAACTCATAAGGGATCATTTCCCTAGCTTACATGTTTGGTTTATATACTGCTTAACTAATATGTTTGGTGAGCCTCTTGGAGTAGTGAGCTCTAGGAAGTGCACCTGAAGGCAAGTGCCTTCGTATTTATTTCAAGTACTTTTAATAGGGTACAAATCTTGTGGGTTAACTTGCACCATGGTTTTTCGTTAACCAGGTTTCCATGTTAAAAATCTTGGTGTCAGGAGTGTTCATTATGTTTCTACTCATGTGTTATTGATTCATGCTTATATGTTTATATCATTAATCTATTTGTAAGTTTTGAAACAAGTTTAAAATAAGAAAAGGTTATATTTGTGGGACAACTAATTCATCCCCCTCTCAATTGTCTGGCCTAATTCCAAGAATTGGTATCAGAGCCAGTTCCTCTAAAAGAAGATTGACCACTTCAAGAGATCCAAGATGTCAACTTATAAGAAGAAAAGTTCAAGATTTGATTGAACAAATTACTCTCTTTGGAAGGTGCGCATGCAGTGTCATTTAGAATGTATGGGTGATGCCTTTTGGGCAATAACTAAGAATGAGTACAAGATTCTGAAGAATGGTCCTACAACTCTTGACAAACTCAGGGATGCTTAACATAGTATTCGAGCTAAAGAAGCATTGTTGAGTTCCCTGAATGATACAGAAATGACAAATGTCCTAGAATTCAAAACTGCTCATGAAATCTGGAATAAGTTGGAAACTCTGTATGAAGGTGATAAACATGTCAAATGTGCCAAGCTACAGAGCCTAAAGGGTAAATACAAAAGGTTGCTAATGAGTGAAGATGAAAACATTACTTCCTACATGCAGAAGATAAATGAACTTGTGACTAGTATTAGGAGTGTTGGTGGAGTATTGGATGAATTAGAGCTTGTTTCTAAAGTGCTCAAATCCTTACCTATAGCATACAAGCATAAAGTTGTTGCCATTGAAGAAATCAGAACTGTGACAACTGTTACAAGGGATCAGTCAGTTGGTAAGCTTTCAAAATTTGAAATGAGTGATTTTGGTAATTCTCTTCCTAAGTCTAAATCTACATTTAAGGTTAGTATTCATGGAAACAAAAATATAATCTGGGTGAAAGCTCTTCAAGAAGATCAAATAGATTCAACGGGACAAGGAAGGATCTTGGAGATGATGAAACTGAGTTCGATGAACTTGAAGCCCTTTTTTCCAAAAGATTGCCAAGAGGATCCAGTAAGTATGAAGGAAAGTTGTCATTCAAATGTTTTTCTTGTAATAAGATTGGTCATTTTGCCTCAAGATGTCTGGAGAGGGGTTCAAGGCCAAACCTTAATAAACCTAGAGTTTAGAAGAAATGCTACTATGTCCAAGAAGCTAGTGAAGAAGGAGTCACAGATGATGAATCTGATCATGGAGGTTCCACTGAAAATGATTGGGTATTCATTGCAGATCCAGTGCCTACTAAATCTGCTAGCTATGCAAATGTGGAAAGCGCCTTGGCTACTCAGGTTGTAGAAAAAGATGAATGGGTAATTGATAGTGGATGTTCTCATCATATGATTGGTGATAAAAGTAAGTTAAGGCAGAATTGTGAAATTTGGAGACAACTCATCTAGTAGAATCCATGGCAAAGGATCCATCTCTTTTGATGGTAAAAATAAAACTAATGATGTTTTATATGTGGATGGATTGAAGCATAATCTTCTTAGTGTTGGACAGTTGGCTGACAAGGGTTATGATCTCCGGTTCAAGGATGGAAAATGCAGAATCTTGGAAAGCTCTCGAACTAAAATTTCATCTGGTACTTAGACTAGAGACAACATCTTTCATTTAAGTAGTTCTAGAAAAAGTTGTTTGATTGCTCAGATTGATTAGAGTTGGTTATGACATAGGAGAATGTGTCATGTGAATTTTGATAACATTGTCAAGATAAGTTATACTTGGGTTGTGAGAGATCTTCCAAAACTTGTGAAACCTAATGATAGCATGTGTAGAGAATATCAATTGGGTAAACAGAACAAAATTTCATTCAAGAGTAAAGAACAATTTTGAAGTGGATGGATGGAACTTGTGCATACTGATCTATGTGGCCCTGCTAGAATTAGGAGTGTGCAAGGAGACGGATATTTTATGTTGCTGATCGATGATTACTCCTAGATGATCTGGGCAACCTTCTTGAAAGAAAAATTAGAAGCTCTTGACAAGTTCAAGGTGTTCAAGGTTATGTTGGAAAATGAGATTGGTGAAAAACTAAAGTGTCTAAGACCCAACAGAGGTGGAGATTTTACTTCCAATGTGTTTGATACATTTTGTGAAAAGTATGGAATAAAAAAATAGTTATATGCTCCTAGGACTCCTCAGCAGAATGGAGTTTTGGAAAGAAAGAACTAGACCATTCAAGAAGCTTCTAGGACCATGATGATGGAAATAAATGTTCCGCAAGTCTATTGGAGAGAAGCTGTGATTATTGTTGTCTATACTCTTAACCGGGTATAGATCAAAGGCAATTCTAGTAAGACACCTTATGAATTATGGTTTGGTCATCCTCCTACTGTAAAATATTTCATCATTTTTGGTAGTAAATGCTATATCAAGAGAGATGAGGATCTAGGGAAGTTTGATACAAGAAGTGATGAAGGAATATTTCTAGGATACTCTAGTCAAAGCAAGGCATACCGATGCTTTAACAAGAGATTGAATTTTTTTTTTGAAAGTGGTAATGTTAGAGTTGATGAAAGCAAAGAGATCTTTCAAGTCTTGTGGATATGATTTAGATGATCAAGATGAAAGTCAAAATTAAGGAAGGCAAGTTCAAACTTAGACTCAGATCTAGATTGATCTAGAATATCCAGTAACTCAAGAAGTTAGTGCAGATGTTGAGGGACAAGCTCAAGGATTAGAAGTTCAAACAAATCCCAAAAGTCCTAGGTATGTAAGGTTGAATCATTCTGAAGATCAGATCATAGGAGATAGAAACAAAGGTGTTCAAACTAGAAGAAGAATTGCTGATGATCAAGAGGAGATTTGTCTGATTTCAAAGATTGAACCAAAATTATTAGGTGAAGCTTGCAATGATGAATATTGGGTAAAAACAATGGAAGGAGAATTAATACAAATTGAAAAGAATCACACTTGGGATCTTGTTCCTAGACCTGAAGAAAAAATATGATTGGCACTAAATGGGTCTTCCGAAAAAAACTAAATGAGGATGGTGAAGTTGTGAGAAACAAAGCAAGCTTGGTGTATAAAGGATACTTGCAAGTGGAAGGAATTGATTTTGAAGAAACTTTTGCTTTGGTGGCAAGAATAGAGATAGTCTTATTATTTCTTGCATTTGCTACTTATAAATATTTCAAGGTCTATCAGATGGATGTCAAATCAGCATTCCTGAATGGAGAATTGGAAGAAGTCTACATTGAGCAACCAGAAGGATTTCAATCGTCTGATCAGAGAAATATAGTCTACGAGTTGAGAAAAGCATTATATGGACTCAAACAAGCCCCAAGAGCTAGGCATGCAAGATTAGATAAGTATTTGCTAAATATAGGATATAGCAAAGGCATTGCTGACAGTAATCTTTACTTCAAGATTGATCATGAGTACATTTTGATTTTTGAGGTATTTGTTGATGATATCATTTTTGGTGGAAATGAGAGTACGTACAAAACATTTGCTAATCAGATGTAGAGTGAATTTGAGATGTCCATGTTTGGTGAAATGAATTTCATCTTAGGTCTACAAATTATTCAGTCAGATAAAGGTATCTTCATATCTCAATCTAAGTATGTGAGAGAATGGTGTAGACACTATAGGAGGGTTCATTGATGGGGAGCGCATAGCAGGAAATGTAGAACGGGCCCTAGTTACTCACAATCAACAAGACCTAACAAAAGAGCCACTAATACATTTTGATTGGTCAGACAATTGTCATCGAAAAGACTTTCCTAATTCTTACCATTGATCAAACTTACACCGATAACTATCTTTACTTTCTCTTCGGTGAGATACCATGGGACTCACACTGAGTCATTTAACTCCTTACCCTCGGTGAGACTTCTTCTATTGGCCAAGCCTTGCAATCTCTCTACCGATCCACTGATGGCCGTTAAGTTTCCCTCGCCTTAACTGTGATGGCTTCCACGCCAGTTAGCTATGACCTTATCGGTGAGACTCTTCTCGTCGGTGAAACCTTTAACTCATCAACCAATGTTGCACCTCTTCCTGATGGTATTTACCTTTGGGGAGACCCTCCTCATCGGTGAGCACTTATAGGCTCTGGCCGATGTGCTAACGAAACAACATCCTCGGTGAGACTTTCACTATCAGTGGGACTTACTCCAAGGCTACTGATACACCAATCACTATGATGTCACTTTTGACCTCCACTCATCAGCATAACAATTGCTAGTGGCTACCTTAGGGTTTTCTATGCTGATATGCTGATGCATAGTTTACTTCCTTCCAAACCCTAGCACATGGAGATGCTAGCTAAACCTACTGTGAAACTCGCACTGTCTAGATCCTCTGCACCACTGAATAGGAGAAACAAAACAAAAAAACAAACAAATATTCATACAACAAAGCCATTCCACTGATTTCAACCAAAATCTTACCAGTGGAATGCTTCACATCGACATATTGCAACAACGGGAAGCACAGAAAGAATGGAAATCTATAGTTATACAATTTGCAGTTACAGGAAATAGAAATCAAAATGACAGAACAGAATTGTTCTATTTCTCCTTAGCAAAATCACAATTACATTTGATCACATTTCTTCTTTGATCTGATTACAATACCATTATTTGGTTCATTCCTCTGGGTTTATAAACTCACCCTAAGGAAAACCAACCAATTCCAAGCAGCTGGGAGACCGACTCCAAATGGCTGGGAGACCAACCGTCTTAACTGCCCTACTACCCTATTTTGGCATTATGTGATTACAATTTGACAAAAGTGTCCTAAGTCACTTGGGACTTACAAACTGAAATAAAAATGCATTGGTCAAATAGACCTTATTACAACATAAAACATGATTTTGTAGGTGCTCCTACACCATACTCCCCGAGCAAAAATTGTCTCAAGTCCTCTTAGAGACTAACTGCTATAAATCACCACCCTACTTTTTGATGTCTTCTTCTAGCATCCATGTGGCCTCTGAATCTGGAAGTCCTTTCCATTTGACTAAGTGCTCAAAATAGGTTTGATTTCTTGTCTTTTTGGCTATCCTGCTATCCAAGATGCACTCCATCTTCGGTGGCTCCTTAGGTGGTAAATACTACACCCACTCTGCATTGTCTTGGATAGAATATGTTGTACCTTCTCCTGTATCAGGACTCCTATATAATGTTAGATCAGCAACATTGAATATAGGTGAAATAATAATATCATCAGGGAGTTCAATTTTGTAAGCATTAGAACCATATTTCTCTAGAATCTGACAAGGTCCAATTTTTTGCATCATCAACTTGCTGTGTTTTCCTGTGTAGTCTATTCTTGTTGAGATGAACCATTACCATATCTCCTATTTAATACTACACATCCCTTCTTCTTTGATCCACTCTAGGTTTGAGCTTCTGACTAATCTTGTGTAGAGTATCTCTGACTTGTTGATGGATCTCTTTCATAGCCTTTGCAAATGTATCAGCATGTCCACTCCTTTTGTCCAACCCTTGAACATCTCTCAATTCAAAAATTCCTCTAGGATGACTACCATAAACAACTTCAAAAGGACTTAGACCTGTACTTCTGTTTGTAGAATCATTATAGGCATACTCTACTTGTGGGAGTACCACATCCCAACTACTACCATGTTCTCTTGTCAAACATCTCAGCAGATTGCCTAATGACCTATTCACAACCTCAGTTTGGCCATCAGTCTGAGGATGGTAGGCTGAACTAAAAGATAAATTTGTACCCAATCTTTTCCACAAGTTTCTCTAAAAATGTCCCACAAATTTGTTGTCTTTGTCAGATACAATACTCAAAGGTAACCCACGAATCCTGACAATTTTTTTAAAGAACAAACCTGCAATGTAACTAGCATCATTGGTGGTTTTACAAGGAATAAAGTGAGACATCTTGCTAAACCTGTCTACCACAACAAACACACTTTCATAACCTATCCTTGTCTTGGGCAATCCCATCACAAAATCCATACTCAAACTTTCCCAAGGTCTGTTTGGTATGGGCAAAGGTTGATACAGTCCTACATTAGTTGAGACCCCCTTTGCTCTCTGGTAAATCATACAACTCTCAACAAACCTTCTAATATCAAATTGCATCCTTGGCCAAAATTAAAATCTTTTAACGAGATCTAAGGTCTTATTGATCCCAAAATGTCCTCCTAAACCACCACTATGTTTCTCCTTCACTATATTATCCCTCATTGAACACTTAGGGATACAGAGTTGACTCCCTTTAAACAAAAGTCCATCCTGCAATGTATAATCTAAAAATTCACTATGGAAAGCATTGGCAAACTCATTGCATACCTTGTAAATCTCCTTGAAATCTTGGTCTTCTTCATACAATCCGTTGAGTGACTCAACACCCATGTTTTGTAGCTGTACTTCTTGCACTGTCAACACCCCTCTACTTAACGCATCAGCAACCTTATTGGTTATCCCTTTCTTATGCTTGATGATGAAGGTGTATGCTTGAAGACTTTCCACCCACTTCATGTGTCTATGGATGAGATTTTCCTATCCATTCAAAAAATTGAGAGCATGATTGTCAGTGTATACAATAAATTCCTTAGGAAGCAAGTAGTGCCTCTATTTTTTCAGAGATTGTACCATAGCATACAACTCTAAATCATAAGAGGAGTATTTCCTCTTAGCTTCATTCAATTTTTCACTAAAAAAGGCTACTGGTCTGCCTTCTTGACTCAACATTGCTCCTATGGCTAGCCCACTTGCATCACATTCAATGGTGAAGACTTTATTGAAATCAGGAAGTACTAAGATAGGATACTTGGCAACTTTTTGCTTCAGACTTTCAAAACTCTGATCTACCTCTTTTGTCCACACAAACTTCATCTTTCCTCTTCCTTTGATGATCTCTAACATAGGTGCACAAATATCACTATAGTTCTTAATAAATTTTCTATAAAATGTGGCCAAGCCATGGAAACTTCTGACCTCTCCTACTGTCCTAGGTGTAGGCCAATTCAAAATAGCCTCAACCTTGGAAGAATCCATTTTCAAATCACCCTTAGAGATGACAAAACCTAGGTACACCAATTCTTGTTTCATGAAGTCATACTTTTCCAAGTTTATCAGTAACTTCTAATCTTGCAGCCTCTTCAAGACTATCTCCAAATGTTCCAAGTGCTTTGCCTTGCTCTTACTGAACACCAAGATATCATCAAGGTAGACTACCACAAATTTCCCTATGAATTCCTGCAACACCTCATTCATCAGCCTCATAGGGGTGCTAGGGGCAGACAAAAGACCAAATGGCATCACAAGCCACTCATACAACCCTTCATTAGTTTCGAAAGCTGTCTTCCACTCACCCCCCTCTCTTATCCTTATCTGGTGGTACCCACTCTTCAATTCTATCTTAGAGAAATAGGTAGCACCTCCCAAATAGTCCATTAGGTCTTCAATTCTAGGAATATGAAACCTATACCTAATGGTTATCCTATTTATTTCCCTATAATTAGTACATAGTCTCTATTTCCCATCCTTCTTTGGGGTTAAAATAGTAGGTACTGCACATGGCCTAAGGCTCTTCCTTATAAGCCCTTTGTTTAGGAGTCCTTAAATCCAGTTTGCTATCTCTTCATTTTGCTGAGGGATCATTTTATATGCTGCCTTAATAGGAAGTACCGCTCCTAGTATGAGGTCTATCTGATGGATAATGTCTCTGACAAGTGGTAGGGAATCTGGTATATCTTTTACAATCACTCCTTTGTAACTCTCAAGAAAATTTGTGACCTCCTTAGGCCTTACTTCTCTCAAACTTTTCTTCTTTTCCCACTTAGGCTTCACAATCAAAGAAAAACCTACTCCATCACCTTCCTTTAATATATCCATGAATTCCTTTTCTCCTACCATCATTACACTAGACCCTACATGTTGTGGATCCTCTTCTACCAATGATTGTATCCTATAAGTCACACCATCCTTTTGGAATGAGTAAGTATTCTTTTCTCCATCATGATGAGCCTTTCTGTCAAACTACCATGGTCTACCTAACAAAATATGGCAAGCATCCATTGGAAGGATGTCACACAAAATTTTATCTCTATACCCCCCAATACTGAATTCTACCCATGCCTATTCATTGATGCGTATGTGATGCCCCTTATTCAACCAACTGACTTTATATGGACTGCTATGGGGTATCTTTTCTAGATTCAACTTATTCACTGCTTCCAAAGATATAATATTATCAGTAGAACCAGAGTCAATAATAACTTTACAAACCTTACCTTGGATCTTGCAGTTGATTCTAAACAAAGCCCTTCTTTGAGATGGTTTAGTCTACACTGGTTCCTTCAGTAATGTCCTCTTAATCATTAGATTTTCTCCCATTTCTGATGCTAGATTCACTTCAGGAGATGTCACACTCATTGCATCATCTTAAATCAAAGTGGTTCTTTTCCCACCACCATGAGAAGTTGAGGCCTTCTCTGGACACTTGTATGCTGGGTGCCCTATCTGATTGCAATTATAACATCTCATATTAGAGAGTTTAGATCCTCTACCTGATCCATTTGTCCCACCTCTTCCATTAGGCCTTCTTCCTTGGTAGCCTCCTCTACTACTAGAGTCTCCAACTTTCTCTTCTTGGCTAGACTCACCACTAGGCCTCTGGTTAGGACTTCTTCCTCCAAACTGCCTCTGCCTCTAAAATTTCTTCCACCTCTACCTTTATTATTCTGCTCACTCTTTCTCTTTATCTTCTCTTCAACCCTTAAGGCCATTTGGAAATACTTGCTCACTATTTTTGGTGCTAAGATGCTGATCTAATCTTGGATGTTCATCCTTAGGCCATTCAAATACCTAGCCACCTTCTCTGACTCTTCTTCTTGTCTCTTTGATCTAAGACTAAGTTTATGAAACTCTTGTGTGTATGCATTCACATCAAGGTCTCTCTATCTGAGGTTCTGCATTTTCTTATACATCTACATAATATAGTCTAGGGGTAAGAATTGTGCCTTGATTTTGGTCTTCATCCTTTCCCAACAGGTTATCATATTCTTCCCCTCCTTGACTCTCTCTCCTTGCTCATAATTCCACCATGCAAGAGTAAGTCCCTTCAATCTTGCCTTTGCCAACTTAACCCTCTTATCATCAGGGACTTTTTGTATTCAAAATGATTGTTCAATGCCTCAATCCAGTCAATCACCTCTTTAGCTTCCATACTTCCACTATACATAGGTAACCCATCTATGGTGTCCCTATTGACTGAATTCAATGCATTTACAAATGCCCTCTGGTTTGCTAGTATCTCCTCTGTCTTTTTATTAGTTTCATCAATTTCTATATTCCCTTCATCACTGTCACTTTCATCTTCCCTATCTTTGCTTTTGGACTACTTGAACACTCCCAACTTGGATTCAAGCATCTCTTCGATCAGCACCTTGATGGCATCCTGTGACATACTTTTGGGAGGCATCCTCTCTGCCTCTGTCTCGCTCTCTTTGTCTGACATACACTACTCACAGATAGCACCCAAACACCAACACTCCTGCAAATCCTCAATTTGACTTGCCACCCCAAATCTTTTTAGGCTCTGATACCAATATGATAGGGAGCACACAATAGAAAATGTAGAACGGGCCCTAGTTACTCACAGTCGGTAAGACCTAACAAAAGAGCTACTGATACATTTTGATTGGCTAGACAACCATCATTGGAAAGACTTTCTTAAGTCTTACCATTGATCAAACTTACACCGATAACTATCTTCACTTTCTCTTCGGCAAGATACTACAGGACTCACACCGATTCATTCAACTCCCCATCATTGGTGAGACTTCTTCTATCATCCAAGCCTTCCAATCCCTCTATCGATGCACCGATGGTGGTTAAGTTTCCCTCACCTTAACGGTGATGGCTTCCATGTCAGTTAACTGTGACCTTATCAGTGAGACTCTTCTCATCGGTGAAACCTTTAACTCATCTACTAATGTTGCACCTCTTCTTGAAGGTATTTACCTTTGGTGAGACCCTCCTCATCGGTGAGCACTTAGAGGCTCTGGCTGATGCACTAATGAAACAACATCCTCAGCGAGACTTTCACTATTGTTGGGACTTACTCCGGGGCTGCTGATACACTGATCACTCTGATGTCACTTTTGACCTTCGTTCGTTGGCGTGACAATTGCTATCATCCACCTTAGGGTTTGCTATGTTGATATACCGATGCACATTTTATTTCCTTCCAAACCCTAGCACATGGAGATGCTAGGTCAACCTACTGTGCAAATCACACTGTCTGGATCCTCTGCACCACTGAACAGGATAAACAAAACAAAAAAGTAAACAAATATTCATACAATGTAGCCATTCCACTAATTTTGACTAAAATCTTACTAGTGGAATGCTTCACATCGACATATTACAACAACGGGAAGCACAAAAAGGATGGAAATCTATAGTTATACAATTTGCAGTTATAGGAAATAGAAATCAAAATGACAGAACAAAATCATTCTATTTCTCCTTAGCAAAATCACAATTAAATTTGATCACACTTCTTCTTCGATCTGATTACAATACCATCATTTTTTTCATTCCTTTGGGTTTATAAACTCACCCTAAGGAAAACCAACTGATTCCAAGCGGTTGCAAGACTGACTCCAAATGGCTAGGAGACCAACCGTCTTAACTACCCTACTGCCCTATTTTGGCATTACACGATTACAATTTGACGAAAGTGTCCTAAGTCACTTGGGACTTACAAAGTGAACCTGAAACAAATTGAAATGAAAATGCATTGGTCAAATAGACCTTATTACAACACAAAACATGATTTTCTAGGTGCTCTTGCACCATTCATAGAATGAACTATCTGGACCGTGTAGCAAGAGTAAACACAATAGAAACAACTCAAAGAAATGGAAAAAATGCAGATTAAGTTAGTCAGTATAACAAAGAATTCAAATATAATTTGGCCAGCAACACATAAGCTTACAATTTGGGCTCACAAGCTTGATTACATACACGCGAAAGATAATCCTTTGAAGCTCCTTCACAAAGAATCTAACTATCAAACTTCTAAATCATGAGAACTTGATAACTACTTTCCTAAGGATCTATTATATCTTTATATATCATTTTCAAACGAATAGGTTCCTCCGCATCGATCAAGGAAGGTCACAAACTCCAATGAAGAGCTATAATGTGTACATCGATAGGTCAGGCCTAAATGGATAGAACGCTTCCTCAAATGGATGAAAAAATGTGTAAACCTCTAGGAAGGGTCGGCCATGAACCAAGGATCATTGAATGTTGTGTTATTAGGATCCACAAGTCAAGGAATGATCTGCAAGCCTTCTCCTATAACTAATTTGTTTGAGACTATCAGGATGCTCTACTATGAGAAAAATAATTGATCTTCTAATAGCGATATCTTTCCGGTAACTGATCCAAATGCTCTGGATTCTTGGTATGATGTAGATGAATGAATGTAGATTCTAAGTCTAGATCTACAAGATGTGAAATGCCAAAACTAGACCACAAGCTAAAACTACTTCTGACTGAACTGAAAAATGAAAGAACTAAAATGCAAATGTTTTTGGTTGATGCAAGATTGCTCTTGAATTAGGGATTCTCCTGCATTAGACATTTAGGGTTATTCAAAAAGTGAGTCCCTCACTTTTCTGAGGCTAAGGGAGAACCAAGACAGTTCACCTCAGCCTGAGAAATCCAAGACGAATCTTCTTCTGGTCTACCATTTCACTTCACAAGGTATTCTTTGTATTGGCTTCAGCTAGTGTTGTGTCCAACTCTACTATCCAAAATGTCTTCTATCTAATTTGGTGCTTGTTGTCGTAACTACTTCTTCAAGTCCTCTTCCATGTTGTCACTGAACTCTACTTCATGATACTGATAGAGATTTGCAATGTTGAAAATAGGTGATATACCTAATGTCTCTGATAGCTCTACTTCATATGCATTTCTTGAATCAAATTTTCTGAGTATCTTACAAGGTCCAAACTTCTTCATCTTCAACTTGTTATATGTCCCAACTAGGAATCTTTTTTTCTTAAGTACACCATCACTTCATCTCCCTCTTCAAATTCCTTATGTCTTCTCTTCTCATCTTCCTTTTCCTTATACTTACTGTTTATATCCTCCAAATGCTTCTTCACCTGATTATGCATTGTCTTCATGTGATTTGCAAATTTTTCTACTTCTCCACTTCTCTTTTCCTCTGTACTGATGTCTCTTAATTCTATAACTCCTCTAGGATTCACTCTGGTAACAATCTCAAAAGGTGTTCTTCTGGTACTCCTGTTTACTGAATTATTGTATGCAAACTTTGCTTGTTAAAGAATCAAATCCCAACTTTCAGTCTTCTCTCCAACCAAACATCTCAACAAGTTTCCCAAACTCCTATTCACTACCTCTGTCTGTCCATCTATCTATGGATGAAAAGTTCAATTGAACTTCAAATCTATCTTAATCTTCTTCCAAAGTGTCTTCCAAAAATATCCAACAAACTTTGTGTCTCTGTCTGAAACTATACTCTTAAGTTTGATGCAATCTCACAATCTCCTTGAAAAATAGGTTAGCTACATGCACTGCATCAGTTGTCTTCTTACAAGGTATGAAATGAGCCATCTTTGAAAATCTATCAACTACTACAAATATTGAATCATGTCCTCTCTATGTCTTAGGCAATCCCATTACAAAATCCATGCTGATGTCTTCCCAAGGTCTCTCCAGTATTGTCAAAGGTTTATACAATCCAATGTTCTGACTACTCCCTTTTGCAACTTGACAAACTCTACAACTCTATACAAATCTCTAAACATCCTTATGTATCTAAGGCCAAAAGTAATTTTCACTTATCAAAGCCACTATCTTGTCAATGCCAAAATGTACTGCCAATCCACCACTATACTTCTCCTTAATCGGATTCTCTCATTGAACTTCTAGGTATGTACAATTGACTTCCTTTGAACAACATATCCTCCTAAATGAAATAATCCAACCACTTACTCCTATTGTAGTCATGATATTTCCATAGTCCATGATGATAGAATTTGTAATTCTTCTAGAAGAAAATTGTGTTTGCTTTTGTGTCTCAATGTTTTGGATCACACTCTATGATCCATCATTAGGAGGAAAGGAAAAGAATGTGAATGAGTTAGATTGTAGAGATGTTTCTTAAAAAGAGAGAGGAGGTTGGCATGGATAGCAAGAAAAACTAGAGGAGTTATTAAATAGGGATAAGAAAGGAATAGCTAAGATTCAACAAAGTTAAAATTAAGAACATCAAAGAGCAAAAATAAATACAAGAAGATAAATAGAAAGAAGCCAAAAAATGTTAAATAAAGCAAAGATAATTGAAAAGTATAATTATATAGCTATATATATGTGTGCAAATAAAACAAATTCAAAAATAATTCTATAAATGTAAGCAATAAAGTGAATATATTACTATATACGGAGAAATAAAAGTGTCTAAAATTGAAGGTGAAAAAAGAACCCATATATGTATGTAAAAGAAGAATCTCAGAATCAGAGAAGTGTGGAGGGGAAATTGGAAAAAATAAAAGCAAGCATGAGAAAACATGTAGAAAGCAAAGAGGGGGGGGAGTGCAAATAAGAGATGGAAGCAAAAAGGGGGGGGGAATAGAATGTAAGTGTAGATGAGAGAGAATGCAAAAAATAGATAAGTAAGAACGAGAGATAGTGTGCAAAAATAAGAGAGGGTGAAAGCCAAAATAGATAAGAAAATGTAGACTCATGCAAGAGAGGGGAAAGTAAATGAGATATAAATGCAAAGAGAGAAGAGAGGTAAGAATAAAGAGGGAGACAAAAATATAATAGAGAGGAAAAAATGTAAAGAATAAATGCAAAAGAATATATATATCTATGTTAGTGTCTAAATATATAGAAAAGGGGGGATGAAAATGTGAGAAAAATGTCAATGCAAGGGGATGTAAATACGAGAAAATGCCAGTGCAAGAGAGAGAAAAGGGGGGGGGATATATATATATATATAAAGGAGTCTAAAATCTACAAATGAATATATAAGTATATAGAAATGCAAAAATATAAATATATATAACTATAAAATATGTGAAAATAAAGAAGTATAGGGAAGTATATACCTTGACAAGAAACAAAGAATATATATGTATGTATATAAAAATGCTTATGTATATCACTAAAAACATGTGTGCCAGAAGACATCAAAGAAAGTAGAGGATAAGAAGATGAGAGAAGGAGAAATTGATGTTAAAAAATTGAGGGGGCTAAAACAAAATAGGTAGCCTCATGAAAAAGAAAGAAAGAAATAAAGAAGGAAAGAAAGAAGAAGAGGGTCAAAAACCTAGAGGAGAGGGACATTGAGAATGAAACACAAGGGTGAAGAAGAGGGGAGAGAAAAAGAAGGAAAGAAAGTATGAGGGGTAACAGGAAAGGGGAAGGAAAGGATAGAGGGGAAGGGCAAGGGGGAAGGAAGGGCAGAAAAGGATGGCCAAGGATAAGAGTGAGGTCTCAAGGATAGGTTGACAGGAAAGAGGGAGCAAGGGGGAGAAAAGAAGAAGAGAAGGAGGGAAAGGTGAAGTGAAGACACAGACAAGAAGAGGGGGGAACACAAGAGGAGGTTAAGGTTAATCAAGATGGGGAATGGTGAATTTTAAGGGAATTTAATAGGGGGTTCCAAGTTTGGCTTAAATTCCATCCCTAATCTCTTTTTAGGTTGGTAGGGTGGTTTTTGATGAAAATGGCCTCTTTAAGTTTTCTCTTGTGGAAATTGTCTTTCTTGGCAAGGACATGGGTGTGTTCTAGGTGATTGTGGTGCTTGGTGTTAGAGGAATGATCAGCGAGGGCCGATTTTGTGACCCTTTCATGTCTAATATCTACACTATGCTCTTTGATTCTTGTGCAGATAGATCTTCCTGTTTCGCCAATGTACAAGGTACCACGGGAGCAATCTATTTTATAGATACCTGAGTTTAAGAGACTATCAATGGGGTCTTTCATTGAAGGGATGAGATTTCTAATGGTCAAAAAAGGTTTGAAGGCACAATTGAGCCCTTTCTTGTGAAGGATTTTGGCAATTTTGTTAGAGATACCTTTAATGAAAGGTAGGCTAGTACTAAAACCACAATCTGTTGGTGTAATTAAATATTTAATTACACTTTATTAAGTTTACTTAGGGCTAATTTTAGTCTTAGGTTATTCTTAAGTCATATTAGGGTTTTTCTCTAACTTGCAAATATAAAAGCAAGTTCTCACATGTAATTCATGAATCCATTTCATTAATTCATCATTATTGTGCAAATTATTCCTCTTTGCTTTTTTCTCTTGTGGAAGGTAAATCTTAGGTTTTGCAGGTGATCTTTGTGGCTTGAATTAATTATCAGATTCAACATAATCAAAGTCTTGATTGCTAGGTTTGGTCTTAAGATAGGTTTGGGCTTGTTTAAAAGCTCTCTTGATTCATTTTTTGCTGTACCCATTACATTTGAAAACTTTGGTAAGGTGGGACAACTCTTGGTTAATGTGATCATTATCATAGATGTGAAAGGCCCTAGTAGCTAGGGATTTGAGGACACTAGACTTGTGGTTGGGGTGGTGGTGGGAGGAAGCAAGAATATAGAGGTCTGTGTGGGTGGATTTCCTAAAGACTTGACAGCCAAGGGAACAATCCTCTTTTTTGATGAGGAGGATGTCAAGGAAAGGAAGTTAGTGATTGGTTTCCAGTTCTTTGGTGAACTTGATGCAAGGGGCAATGTTGTTGAGGTGATTATGGAAGATTTCAAGTTGTTTGAGGCCATGTGGGCAACATATGTTGGTGTCATCCACGTAGCACTTCCACCAAGTTGTTTTAAGAGGGAAAGAGTTTAGAGCCAGCTCTTCAAAATGCTCCATGTAAAGGTTGGCAATGACTAGGGATAAGGGGGATCCCATGGCAACACCATCAGATTGCTCATAAATCACACCTTGGAAGGTGAGGAACATGGATTTTAAGAAGAGTTCAACAAGGGATGCAATTTCTTTAATGGTCTTCTAGCTAACAAGCATAATGGAGTCAAGGAGAGGGAATTTGGTGAAAAGGGAAACAACATCAAAGCTGACAAGGATATCATCATTGTTGACCTTCTTATGTTTGATGAAGTCAAGAAAATGGGTTGAGTCCTTAACGAAGGAAGGAGTTTTTCCAATGAGAGGAGAAATTAACTTAACCAAATAGGCAGCAAGTTTATAGGTAGGGGAATGAGTGGTGTCGACAATTGGTCTCAGTGGAGTGTTGGGCTTGTGAATTTTAGGCACCCCATAGATGCGCGGTGTGACTTCTTTCTTAGGCATGAGACATTTTTTGGTGCAATCATCGAAGGAAGAAAGAGAGATGACACTTTTTACAAGAAGATAAGGGTAACACCATAGTTATCATGAACAAACTTGACTACACCACCAAAATGTTGGACCTCCTGAATAATAGTGACAGCTACACAATTCTTCCCCGTAATCCTGTTTCCAAAATCTTCAAACAAGTAAAAAGTGCCATCTCTCTTTCTTCCTTTGATGATTGCACCAAGAAATGTCTCATGCCTAACAAAGAAGTCACACCGTACATCTACGGGGTGCCTAAAATTCATAAGCTATTCCTTTCTTATCCCCATTTAATAACTCCTCTAGTTTTTCTTGCTATTCGTTCTAGCCTCCTCTCTCTTTTTAAGAAACATCTCTGCAATCCAACTCATTCACATTCTTTTCCTTTCTTCCTGATGATGGATCATGGAGTGTGATCCAAAATGTTGAGACAAAAAAGAAAACATAGTTTTCTTCCAAAAGCATTGCAAATTCCATCACTTACTGCTATCTATCACAACAGGTTCCTTACATGTTTTCCAAGGTTCTACAAAATTAGTGTCTCCCTCATACATGTTTATCAATTCATCAAATCCCAACACTTCAACTCTCATCTCTGTCAACAAGTTTCTTCTCCTACTCAATGCATCAACAACTTTGTTTGGTTTTCCACTCCTATGCTTCAACATAGAAATATAACTCTACATGAACTCTACCCATCTCATATGTCTCTAATTCAACTTACCTTGACTATTCAAATACAACAAATCTTGATGATCTGTATACAACACAAACTCCTTAGGCAACAAATAATGTCTCCACTTCTTCAAGGCTTGAATTATGGCATATAACTCCTAATCATAAACTAAATATCTTTTCCTTGCATCATTCAACTTCTCACTAAAATATGCTACTAGTCTACCTTCTTGACTTAACACTACTCCAATTGTTTTTCCACTTGCATCACAATCAACTTGAAATACCTTATTGAAATCTGGTAATGCCAAAATAGGTTGCTCTGTCACTTTCTACTTCAACAATTCAAAACTTTTATCTGCTCCTGATGTCCACTTGAAATCTTTTCTGTCACCTCTCATTTTCTTTGTCATAGGGTTACAAACTAAACTAAATTTTTTTATGAACTTCTGGTAGAAACTAGCCAATCCATGAAATGATCTAACTTCTCTAATGCTCTCTAATGTAGGCCATTCAACAATTTCTCTCACTTTATCAGGGTCCATCTTCAATCCTTCCACTAAATCACAAATCCCAAATATACCAAGTCTTCCTTCATGAAACTACACTTCTTGATGTTTATCAGCAATTTCTCTTCTCTTAATCTCTACAAAACTTGTCTAATATGCCACAAATGTTCCTCTTTTGTCTTACTAAAAATCATAATATCATCCACATATACAATCACAAATTTAGCCAATAATTTCTTTAGAACTTCATTCATCAATCTCATGAAAGTACTCAGTGCATTTGTCAATCCAAAAGGCATCACTAACCGCTCATACAATCCTTCATTTGTCTTAAAAGTAGCTTCCATTCATCACCTTCTCTGATTCTGATCTGATGGTATCCACTCTTCAAATCTATCTTTGTGGAATATCATGCTCCACTCAAACAATCCATGATATCATCCATCCTAGGCAAAGGAAATCTATACTTAATTGGGATCTTGTTTATTCCTCTAGAATCAATACACATTCTCCATTCTCCATCTTTCTTAGGTGCCAAAACTACAGGTACTACACAAGGACTCAAACTTTCTATGATCAAACCTTTCCTCAACAATTCTTATAACTATCTATTCAATTCTTCATTCTCTACTAGTGTCATTCTATGTGCTACTTTGTTAGGCAAACTTGCTCTGGGTATAAGATCCATGTGATGATTGATACTTCTTATACATGACAATCTTTTAGGTACATTATCTAATATGATGTCTTCATACTCTGTTAACAACTCCTTTATCTCCTCTGGCTGTGATTCTTCAGTCTCTTTATTCAATGCTTCAGGCTTCTTAGGAATCAAGGCACAATACATATTCTCATGCCTCAAACCATCCAGAAATTTTCTTCCATCTACCAAACAAATTCTAGCATTCCCACATACTTCACTCTTAGGGTCATCTTCCAAAGGAATCAAAGTAATTCTCTTTCCATTTAATATTATAGTATATGTATTCTTTCTCCCATCATGTATAACTTTTCCATCATACTGCTAAGGTCTACCTAACTAGATATGACAAACATCCATAGGGATAATATCACACAAGACTTCATCATGATAAGATCCAATATGAAATTTCACCAAACATTGTTTACTCAATAGTATAATATGATCATCTTGAATCCATGCTATCTGATAGGGCTTAGGGTATTTCAATCTTTCCAACTTCAACTTAGTCACCATCTCCTCTCAAACTAGGTTATCTGAACTACCACTATCAATCACAACTTTACAACACTTACCTCTTGATTTGTATCTAGTTCTAAACAGACTCTTCCTTTCCAATGGTTCCTCATTTTTCTCTATTTAAAATAGTGCTCTCCTCATCACCAACGATTCTCCTTGCTCTAGTTTGCCAACAGAACTGGGTGGTTCAATAGGTTCTTCTTCAACATAGGCTACTCTTCATTATTTTTTGTCCTCTTACTTGTACTACCCTGATTACATTCAAATTCTCTATGTCCTTCACCTACAAACTTGAAACAAGTACCTCTAAATGTTCTCTTATCAAATCCTCTTCCTTCTCTTTTGTATCCTTCATTCCAATATGCACTAGGGTTTCCTCTCTGATAAAAAATTGTCATCTCTCCAGTAAGCATTGTTATCTCTGTCATCCTTCTTCAACAGCTGTCAAACTTGTTCTACTCCACAAATGATCTATCATCTCCAGAAAATGTTCTTCCTCTCTAAAATTTACCTCCTCTACCTCTCTATCTCTGATCATGCCTCTTATTCAACTTCTCTTCAACTTTCAGGGCAAACTGATATGCTTCTTCCAAAGATGTTATCCTTACCAAGCTTAGTTGTTCTTGAATGTTCAATCTCAATCCACTGATATATCTAGCCACTTTCTCCTTGTTTTGTTCACTATGTCCTATTCTTATGATCATGTTATGAAATTTTTTAGTGTACTCCTTCACATATTTCTCCTTTTGTCTTAGGTTTTGCAGTCTTTTCAACAACTCCAACTCATAGTCAACAGGTATAAACTGATTCTTCAACTTTGTCACCATCTAGTCTCAATTTGTAATCTTTTCCCTCCCTCTTCAATTTATTTTCAACTGAACTGCTTTCCACCATATAATAGCATGTCCTTTCAACTTTGTCTTTGCAAATTTCACCTTCTCTAGATCTTCCATCTCTTCATACTCAAAGTATTCTTCCATGTCATTTATCCAATCAATCAATTCTTCAAGATTCAAATTACTAGCATAGTTTGGCACATCAACTTTAGGTCTCTTTCCAATATTTGAAATCACTCATAGCATATTTACTTGATCTGATTCTTCCTCTTCATCACCTCCTAGGGTTTTGCTAGTTTGTTCAGCAAATTAAAATTCTCCTTCATCATCGCTTTCAACATTAGGTCTCGGTGTCAATCCTCTTCACCTATCTTCTTCAACAACATCCAAACAAATTCACAACTTTTTCATCATCTCCATCATCTCATCCATTCGACCATTTATTATTCCAATAGAAACAACTCTCATTGGCGACATTCTTCCTTGGATCAAGTGCAAACTACCTCAGGTTCGGTGATCGGGCTACAAGGTGACAACTACCTCTCAATAGGTGATTGGTTGCAACACAAGTAACCTACCTCAATTCAGTGCTCTATCCACAACAAGATCGTACATAATTTCCTCGCCAACATTGCTCAATTCACTCCCAAAGATTCAAACTTTTGCTCTAATACCACTTGGTGCAGTCAGGGTAGGAGGGTTCACAAAATGAACTATCTGGACCATGCAACAAGAGTAAACACAATGGAAACAACTCAAAGAAATGGAACAAATGTAGATTCAATCATTCGATATATCAAAGAATTCAAATACAATCTAGATGACAACATGCGGGCTTACAATTTGGGCTCACAGGCTTGATTACATACATGTACAAGATAAAGCTTTGAAGCTCCTTCGCAAAGAACCTAACTATCAAACTTCTAAATCATGAGAACTTGATAACTACTTTCCTAAGGATCTATTACATCTTTATATATCATTTTCGGACCAATAGATTTGTTTGTGTCAGCCAAGGAAGGTCACAAACTCTGATGAAGAGTTGTAACATGTACGTAGATAGGTCGGGCCTAAATGCATAGAACACTTCCTCAAATGGATGGAATAATGTGCAGACCTCTGGGAAGGGTTGACCATGAACCAAGGATCATTGAATATTGTGTCATTAGGATCCGCAAGTCAAGGAATGATATGCAAGCCTTCTCCTATAGATGATTTATCTGAGACTATCAAGATGCTCTACTCTGAGAAAAATAGTTGATCTTCTAATAGTGATATCTTTCTGGTAACTGATCCAAATGCTCTGGATTCTTGATAGGATGTAGATGAATGAATGTAGATGCTAAGTCTAGATCCACAAGATGTGAAATGCTAAAATTGGACCACAAGCTGAAACTACTTCTAACTAAACCACCTGAACTGAACTAAAAAATGAAAGAACTGAAATGCAAACAACTAAAATGCATTTTTTTTTATGCATCAGAGAATTTTTGAAAACATTTGGAATAGAAGATTCAAAGCTAGTGGGTACACCCATGGTAATCAGATGTAAGTTGAGTAAAGATGATGATTCTACTAAGGCAAATTAAAAAAGTTATAGATCAATGATTGGAGGACTGCTCTATCTGACTCAGACCAGACTTGATATCATGAATGCAATTGGACTTGTTTCTAGATTTCAAGTTGATCCTAGAGATTCCCATGTTGTAGTAGTCAAAAGAATTTTCAAATATCTCAAAGGGACACTTGATTATGTCTTATGTTATCCCAAGGATAATAACTTCACTCTTCATGTTTACATAGATGCTAATTGGGTAGGAGATGTGGATGATAGGAAAAGTACTAGTGGTGGTGCATTCTTCTTGGGAAGGAGATTGGTCACTTGGATGAGCAAAAAGCAAGAGGCAATATCTCTGTCTACTACAGAGGTAGAGTATATAGCAGTAGCAAACAATTGTACTCAAGTTCTGTGGATGAAGCAAATGTTGAAAGACATCAGAATTGTGTTTGAAGAGCCTGCTACAATCTTTTATGAAAATTCAAGTGCAATAAGCATCTCAAAGAATCCAGAGTTGCATTTAAAGACAAAGCATATATCAATCAAGTTTCACTTCTTGAGATAGAAGGTTAATGAGAATGAAGTCAGATTGGAGTTTGTTTCTTCAAAGGATCAGATTGCAGATATTTTCACTAAGCCTCTACCCAAGGATACTTTTGAGTATCTCAGAGAGAAGCTAGGGGTTATTACCTCTCCTAATCAAAACTAAGATGCACTAGGGTGCACCAATCTGGTAGAATTCACAGTCATATCTTGTGATCCGGATTAATGTTAAGGAGATACTACTTAGGGGGAGTAGTCACTATGCAAATTTTGAGATCACTCTAAAACAAAAAGGGGGAGAAAACATCACAAATATGTGTCCTTTTCCATTGATGTCAAAGGGGGAGAGAAGTCATGTGAAAAACTAGTTCTTGATAAAAGGGGGAGCTATAAAGAAAAATGGTTGTAGGTGTGATAAGAGAAAGGGGGAGATGTTCTTGTCTTGATGGTTGAATTAGTTTTTCACATATGTTGTCATCAATGACCAAGGGGGGGATTGTTGCAAATATGTGCCTAATCGGTGTTGTCATTGATGCCAACATATCCTTGTTGCCATTGGTGTCAACTATATCCTATTTTATTGATTGGTTAGAAGACTGAAATGTTGAGGATATTGAGAAAATTAATCAAGATCTAAGTATGTGAACCATATGGTTGTGTAGAGGATTGTCTGAGGAAGCTCTAGCTAAGATTTGAGAGGTCCGCATAAAGATTTGAAGAAGTTATGGCCTTCTGAGTTGAACCAGGTTTTGTAGTGTTCAGAAAAGAAAGAGTGACAGGAAATTGGTTTGGATTTCTCTAGAAATGAAACACTATGATCTACGGATCTAGAGACATGTTTGGGAAGTCAGTGTGTGTCATCAACTTAAGTGGTTCATGGTTTGGAGGTCCACAAACAATCTTTCTAATGTAACAGTCATAACAGACAGTGTTCTTAAGGTACCAGATGAAGATGCAAGTGATTCTGTTGATTTGGAGTAGTATCGATGTTATTGCTAAATTCAATGTGCTTGTGGAGGTCTCTGGATTGTGTGCCTACTATGTTGGAGGTCTGCATTAAAGATCAAGCTCATTGTTGAAGATTTCCTTCTTGGTGTTGCTATTCTTCCCATTCTTGGCTGACCAGATGATTCTAGTGTGTTGTGGATGATCTAAGAGCAATTATATGGAGTGTGGTGTGTTGATCAAGGAAGATTTGAGTCCCAGTTATGTTTGGCTGACAACTTAGTGATTCGCATTAAGTTAGACACTTGTAGTGCCAACCTTGATGTTTATTCCAAGGTTGATGAAGCATATAAAGGCATGTAGTTAAGTTGTTGAAAAGTATCCTTGTGTGAAATAATCAAATCCTAAGAAAGGATCAGAGGTAGAGTAGAGAAGAGGAGGAGCAGAGGAACAAGAATAGTAAAGGATGAAGTGATAGTGAAGAAGTATTTGAGAGAAGAGTAGAAGTTTTATGAGCATTCAATGAGACTAAACCAGGCATGTTGAAGATGCTATTTCTTAGTTAAATCTTTCTATACTAAACATAAATTTCTTTAGATAGTGAGCCTCTTTGAGTAGTGAGCTCTGGGTAGTACGCCTGAAGGCAAGTGCCTTCTCATTTCTTTCAAGTACTTTTAGCAGGGTATGAATCTTGTGGGTTAACCCCCACCATGGTTTTCCCTTAACTGGGTTTTCATATTAAAAATCTTGGTGTCAAGAGTGTTCATTGTGTTTCTTCTCATGTGTTATTGATTCATGTTTTAATGTTTATATCCTTAATCTATTTGTAAGTTGTAAAAGAAGATTAAAATAAGAAAAGGTTATATTTGTGGGACAACTGATTCACCGCCCCTCTCTTAGTCATCTAACCTAATTCCAACAATTCTATTGTATTCTTTAGGCTACCATAGTGCTAGATGGCATTTACCAATGCATTCAAATCCAGTGTGGTCTCTTCTTGCTCTAGTTGCTCTTGTGTTTTTATTATTATCTTCATCATTGATACTTTTGCTTTCTTCTTTTGCAACAATTTTTTGGTTATACTTTCTCATGTTCTTCTACTCCTACTCCTTTTGACTGAATTATGCTCCTTTTTACTCTTTGTTTTTTCTTTCTTCTTCTTCTTCTCAAAGCTTAGTTGTATCAACACATTTGAAATTTCTACATCTAGGTCTTTCTCTACTTGTTGTGGTGTTGATATGTTTTGTGATGAGAATACTAGTTCTAGTGTAGATTGGGTACTCAAGGTATTAGAGTGTAGCCTTTCAGATCTCCTAATTTGTGGGGTTGTTGATGTACTGCTCTATGGTAGTTGTACGGTAGCCAGTGATGCCAAGGAGCTATGTTGTGGTGGTATACCCCATTTTCATGTAATTTCTCTGTATTCTTCTCCACTTTTTTCTTCACATCTTTCTTTTTTTTCCTATCCATAAGTTTCCCTATACGTTCCAAATCTCTCTACATTTGGATCTTTTGGTTTTCTCAATAGGTTCTATGCATAAGCTTGTATTTCCTCCTTTGTAACTTTGTATGGAAGTTTAGGTATCTAGTATGTCGTGGGTTCTATTACCTCCATATATGTGTAATCCTTGTCTACCATGAATGTAATATGGTTTATATACTGCTTAACTAACTCATAAGGGATCCTTTCGCTAGCTTACATGTTTGTCTATAAGGCTTTGGAAAATCCCCAGTAAGTGGTGGTAAATGAAGGTTTGTCTTTAAAAATTTA
The DNA here is from genome assembly GCA_027924645.1 of Cunninghamia lanceolata. Classification (NCBI taxonomy): domain Eukaryota; kingdom Viridiplantae; phylum Streptophyta; class Pinopsida; order Cupressales; family Cupressaceae; genus Cunninghamia; species Cunninghamia lanceolata. The sequence continues at coordinate 9,205,014 of BSBN01001332.1, forward strand.
TTCTGCAACTATTCTGTCTACTTTCCATAGCTTGGCTTTATAATTGGGTAAAGCATTCATGAAGTAAAAGGTGAGGCATATGATCAATGTTTTATACCCGAAGTTATAATTTGAGGTCTTTGCTTTCTGTAGATTCTCCATAAATTGCTCCCTCAACACTTTGCATAGGTAAAAATCTTTTCTATCTACTACTATTTGATATAGTGTGTGAATGGCTATGCCGATGGCTGAACCTTCATGGTTTGCATAATAAATTTTGTAAGCACTTCCCATGGTTTTATACCTTACTACAAGGTTGGTAATTTTATTTACATTCAATCTCTGCCCATTTGGTGTTGCATTGGTGAGTTTTTTGACCTCGTCATTTTTATCATCTTTTTGAATGATACTTCCCCTACTGCACTCAGTCTCATGACTACTTGGATTGCTTGTTTGGTTATGCAGTATGGTCTATCCAAGTATATGAATTCATCATGTATATGACTCAGTATAATTCTTACCCATTCATGGTCGACATAGAAGTCTAGGTAGTCTTTCCATATATCTAATTTCTTCTTTCCTATCTCCATATTGTGGCAAATAGTTTGTTTGGTCTAGCTAGAGGAGTGTGTTGCATAACTCCTTCAATTTAATATGTTCTATCTTCGAGATTAGTGAATGTATATATTTCCTTATATCCTTTGTGTAGATAACATTTGGTGGAACCCCTAAAAATGTGACATCTTTGTCTACCTTCATTGCTTTATATTTTTTTATATTTCAACCTTGGCTTCTAAGAAATATTGATCAGTATAGGGGTGGCCATTTTTCTTCAACTGTTGTTAGGGTTTTACTACTTTTCTCATCTTGTTTGGTCACACTTAAACTCTTTTATATAATATAGGATGCAATTGTGTCTAAGTTTAGTCAAATTTAGAATTAATTGTATTTTCTTGTTTCTCTTTTGGTGGGTTTTTGTAGCTGTTAAGTGTAAGCCGTGACTTATGACAGGCTGTCGCTGTACCTCATCATTTAATTTGTTTTCAGATGTCAAAAACCAGGGTTGTGTCCATGGCTGTCTGCAACTAGGGATTCTATAGTTACCAATTTATAGCTAATCCTAATTTAAAAAGAGATTAATCTATCTACTTGTTGAATAAATTTAATGAATGCTAGAAAATAGAATAAAATAGGAAATTTACTTAAAGTAGAGAAATAGTAACATGCATCTATCTATTAAAACAGGAAACACCTTTATAATAGAAAACATAAACAATAAAATAGTGGTACTAGCCTCCTACCTGAGTGGTGAGAGTGGGCCCTTGCTCCACACCCTTGAGGCTGAAGGCTATAGCAGGAAATCAGTACAAAAGATGATCACAACTAAATTCAGTCCAATTCATTCATTTCTGCATTCATGAAAATATGGCTAACACAGAACTAAGATCTCTGAGAGTCAGAATAATTTTATCATTGTATATTTCTTCTACTATTTCTGAGAGTATATATGAAAATGAGTGATGATATATCACTGAACTTATCTACTAGTCTTTCTATGAGATGACACCATCTCTTTATTGTACTTAACTGTCTAACTCATGAAAAATAACCATGCGAGAAAGGTAGACTTGAGTGAAACAGAAGTCCACTCAGAAGTCTAAGTTTAAGTCTTAATACACTTGGGCATCAAAGCCCTGAAAATAAGGATATTAGGTTAGTTCAGTTCATAACTCATGCAAAATCTTTGAAAAGATAAAACTTTAGCAGTTTAACTAATAGTTGACCCTTCACCACTCAGGTGATGCTTTGAGTGAAGTGAGGGGTATTAAGATCACTGCTGAGAGTGTCTGGTCAGTAGCTCTACTGAAAATATGCCCTACTCTTAGGAGGCACCGGAGATATCTGTTCCTATCTGCAGCTCCGGAGATACTCCAGACTCTCGTAGAGCCTCGGAGAGGCATTCCTCATATCTTCAAAACTTCAGGTGTCATGGTTCTTTGGTATTGTCTCCAGAGATCATTGAAGATGATCTCCAGAGATGCACAAAATTGTTGTTCCTAGCATCTACACCTGTTGATTCAAAAAGAGAGAGAAGTTCTGTATTTTTTCATCAATTCTACGCACATTAGTCACTTAATCAGAAATTCTAATCTTAAGTAATCTATCTTAATTAATCACAAAATAGAATGATCTTGCTAACTTATTTGGGTGCATACACTAGGAAAGATGAATTGAGAGGGGGGGAAAAGAGAGGCAAAAAGATGTATTTCATGAGTGCAATTTGGCACTCATCATCGCCCCCATACCTAAGGTTTGGCAAGTCCTCCTGCTTTTCACATTCTAGATTTATTTTGGTGAAGTAGCCTGTCAGTCAGTCTATAATCCTAGAGATAGGTGGTCCAAGTGATTCTGTTGATGTTACCATTTCCTCTGTACTTATCAACTTGCTTCAACTAGTTCTCCAATTTTTCATCTTCCATCTGTTCTGCCCAAACAGGGAGTGGTTCAATTATTAGAGGGGGCCTGAATTGTCCACCTATCCATTCCTATTTATGTGTATCCATTAGTTTAGATATCAACTTTGCCTTTCTCATGAATAATCTTAGGTTTGCAGGGGTGACCACCTCTCTAAGTTTCTGCTTTGGGGTCAAAATATTCCATCTCCTCTTTGGTACAACAAGTACGAAATTTGCTGAATTAACCATAAAAAGACCAAAGTCAATGGAGCATTCCTACAAACTTTTCAGGTATAATGGCAACATTCTGGTTGCATTTTCAGGATGATAGATAAGGGACCTGAATTGGGTCCAAAGAGCAAATGGATTGGGACATTCTTTTTTGTTGAAGAGATCTGTTTTTAAATCCTTTTGAAGATGATCTTCCATCCTTTCATTCCAGATCTGGTGGTTTCTCATTAGGGACATGAATGCCTTAAGCTGGCATTCTCCCATAAAGTGATTAATAATGAAGGCTATATCATTAATACAGAACCCATGCAGGTATAATTCACATAGGAAATTTTTGTCCTCATCATTGCTCCTAGTGTAAGCTGCCATGAATCCTTCTACTATTTTGGTATCCTCAGTTATGTCAGACAGGACTAAGAAGAGTTTCCTTTGTAGTACCCTTTCTTGTAAGAACATTGAATAGCTGGCACTTGGAGGCCTACAAGATAGAATTTCTGAGGAAAGGGAGGCCATTTTAATGATTTTGCCTTCCAAAGTTTCTATTCTTTTTGCTATGGCAGTGACTGCCCTTTGTAACTGCAACATCGGCTTGGAGGCCTCAAATTCTCTACACCTTTTCTCCCAATGAAACAGGGCTTTGGGAATGTCAATGGGGATTGGACCCACATAGGCATCTATTTGGATTTCCTACTCATCGGTTGCCTTTGGGCAAGACAATTCTTGAATATATTCTTCTTGGTCATCCAGTCTGTTATTGGCCTAAGTTAGTTGTTTATCCTGGCTTTGTACCTTCTCAATCAGTGCTGCCATTATTGTGAGGCCATTGTCTCTAGCCATGGTGAGCTCAGAAACCTTCTGTGCTGCTTCTTTCTTTTTTTCTTCCACCAATTTGGCTACCTCACATTTTTGTGCTTCCAACTCTGCCTCTTTTTCCTAGATGATTTTATCCTTGCTTTGGAGGTCTGTTTGGATATTTGCAATAATTTGTTTCAGCTCCATCTCCACCTCTACTCTTACCTTCTTGAGGTTAATAATAATCAAATTCTTTCCCCAGAGCATTCTTTTTAAATTTTCAATTTCTTCCATCAATTGTTGTTCTGTTGAAATTTCTATATCCTCTTGGTCAGAGGGATGAGATAGAGTTTCTGCCTCTATTTCTATGGCTGTTGGCTCATCATCAAGGTTATCCATGGCCATCTACCCTACTCTTCCTAATGTATCCATTTGCCCTATTCCTCCTTCTTCAGTCTTCCTGTCCTAAGGATCCTCTACTGCTGCTGGCACTGATGAAGGCCCAGCTTTATCCTCACATGTTCTCAATTCTAGGAGTGCCTTAGTGAGCAAGGTAGTATCCTTCTTAGCTTGTGAGAGCTATCTCTTCCTTTTGCTTCTCTGGAGCAAAGGTGGGGTTAGTGCCTTCGGAGTAGGTCTCCCTTCCTCAAAACCTGAGGAGATAGTAAAAGTTTGTAAGTTTCCTGTCTCCAGAGCGAATGGTGGTATTGAAACTGGACTTGACTCCATATGAATAGATGGTGCTAGAGAATTTTCACTTTGCTTCCTCTTCCTGACTAGAGGGATCTCATCTAAATCATGGGATGGTTCTTCAGCCCACCACTTTTCCTTAATTCCCTGTCTTGACCTTTCCTCTGTTAATTCCTTAGGCCAAGATTCCTCAAGTAGAGTCATCTTTTTCCTGACTGACTGAGTCATGTATAGGGTTTGTGTAGGAGTAGGTTCTGTAATTTGTTTGCCTTTCCTCTTTTTGTCAGGAACAGGGGCTGCAGATGAAGTGGCCTTTTGTGAGGGTAACTTCCCTTTGTGAACAATTATGGAGGAGGCTAAAGGCTCAGTTTCTTCATCTTGGTGAGAAGGAGAACTCTCACCTTCTGGTTGTGCTATCTCTGGTTCTCTAACTTGGGGGTTGTGCTCAAGAAAGTTTTGCAATAGTTCTTCTCCATTGGCCTGAGATAGGAAGTGGTGCTTGACTACCAGAAAGATGAGGCCATGATGTTTCATGGGTCCCTTATTCTACTGATATTTCTCTATAGTTGCCCTGATGGAAGAATATAAGAAATTGGGGATATTTATGCTATATTCAGGGTGTCTATTTCCATGTCTGAGAAAAATCAGCATTTTCATGATTGGCCCTAAAACTATAGAGAATTGGCCATCACAAGTAAAGTACTTCATTAACTAGGTAGCAATAGATGCCCAAGGGTTTGGGAGTGTGGACCTCAAAATTCCTTTGAATTCATTCTTATTTGTATGTAATTGAATAGAAGGTTCACCACGAAGAGAAAAATTTCTAATCAAATCAGTGTATAAGGTTTTCAGGTGGTAGACCCTCTCACCTTGTTCGGGAAGTCCAGAAATGTGGTTGATAATTGCTAAGGAGAGATTGATTTGGTTTCCTCTCACAATTGTTTGGTTGTCTCTTAAATTCCTGAGGAATTCATCCACAATATCCTCTTGAAACCCTTCAAATTTGTCCAGGAAATCTAACCATCCAGCAGTCCTTAAAATGTTTGCTGTAGCTACATCCTTCAGAAGACCCACATTATTTTCTGGTTTAGACTTCTTCTTGACTCCCATTGCTGAATTGATGCCACCTTCTGTGTTTATTCTTTTACCTCCCCAATCCACAGTCTATCTTTCCCTCTTATCTCTGTGGGCTCCAGAGTATTTTTCAAATTGCTCTGTAGACTCCGGAGAATCACTTAATTTACCTTATGCTTCAGTCTATTTCAGAGATTTGAATGAGGGATGTTATTATTTTTTTTTCAGTTTAGGCTTATGTAGATGGGTTAAGGGACCAAGGCAGCCATAAATGTAGCAGACTGACAAGGCACTCTGGAGGTAAGGTGGCATTAAGGCACAGATGGCGGCATGCTTGGATGTGAAGAAAGAAATGATGGCGAAAGGACGTGTCATCATGGCAGCACCCAAAATAGAAAGACAGGACAGTTACTAATAATGATTAATTAAAGACAAATTTACCTAGATCAGTTTTAATGATGAGGCGATGTACATGGGAGAGATGCTGTGTCATTTTAGAAACTGCACGTGTTGTGGCAATTGAGCAGTGGGTTGAGATGATGTCCACTTCCCATTTGTACGTGACCTGCAATCATTGTGTTGAGTGGTTCAAAAATCCATGCCCTTAGGTGATGTCAGTGCTGGTTCATGGATACTCTTGCAATTGATTATTATTGTAATTTAATTACTCTTTGTGATGAAGTAGAGGATGAGTCATGACGACCTCATCATATGATTTGTCTACTTTACTGCCTGGAGAGGTGGGTCCCTCCCTTATTATAGAGACTAATGGTGTTATTGACAGAGCACTGGAGGTGCCCCTAATTGGAAAGCACCGAAGGTGCTCCTAATTGGAAAGTGCCAGAGGTGCTCCAGTTTGAGAAGTGCCAGAGATGCATGGTGTAGACACCCAAATTTGTCCCAAATTTGTCTATGTCTAGCAACACCTTGTTAAAACATTATCCTAGACATCTTGTAGCATTTTGTCCTAATTTCCCTAATCCATTAAGCCAATTAATTAAATAAATTTTATTTATTTAATTAAAATCCTATTTAATCCCATCCTCATCCTACTTAGCCAATTAATTAAATAAATTCTATTTATTTAATTAATTCCACATCACATCCCTATCATATCCTATCCTCATCCCAATTAATTAAATAAATTTTATTTATTTAATTAATTTCCACATCATATCTTATCTCATCCTATTCAACTTCTCAATTAATTAAATAAATTTTATTTATTTAATTAATATCCAACTATATCCCAACTAATTCAAATATTTTATTTGAATTAAGTCCTCTCCTTTCATCACATTCCAACACTTGTCCAGTCAATCATGTGTTATAATTTTTATCCTTCACATGCACAACTAATGGGACCTAATTTTAGTATTTATCTACACAAGCACACCTAAGCCTTATCTTCCCTTGCCACATGTCAATTGACTATAATTTCTTGATGTGCAAGGAAACCTAACTTAATCCTATCCATCCATTTCATCTAAAGCCCTAATTGATCCTATCCATCCATTGGAACCAAGCCTTTCCTATAAAGCAAGCCTCTTTTGAGCCATTTGAGACATTAGAGAGGAGATTAGGAGGAGACATGAGAGAAGAGATTAGAGAAGGGATGATTCTTCTTCATGCAACCTCACTCTACTGAATTTTTATCTCAAGCCATTATCCATCATCTTTAATCCATCTAGCTTGCATCCTTATCAATGTTATGCTTCAGAATTGAGCAACCAACACAACAAAACAATCAATCAATCAAGCTCATCTTGCATCTTCGAGGTATTGAATTATTTGGGTTTAGGTTATTGCATTTCATTGTTTTAATCATTTCCATTTGCAAATCCAAATTTTTTGATATAAATTCAAGGGGGCTATCCCTCTAATCATGAGACAAATCCCAAGCCTAAGCTGACAATTCAAGGGGGTTATCCTTATAATCATGAGACAAGACCTAAGCCTATAATCACAATTCAAGGAGGCTACCCCTCTAATTCAAACAATGAAATAAAACCAAAGCCCAAGATCACAATTAAAGGTGGCTATCCTCCTAATCCAAATCATGAAGATAAACCAAGAACTAAGGTCACAATTAGAGGAGCCCCTCTTCCTAATCCAAATCACGAGGATAAACCAAGACCCAAGGTTACAATTAAAGGTGGCTATCCTCCTAATCCAAATCATGAAAGTGAACCAAAGCCCAAGATCACAATTAAAGGAGCCTCTCCTCCTAAGACCAAGTTTATACTTCGAGGAGGATATATCTTTATTGATGAGGATGAGACAAGTCCAAAACCTAATCCATCCACACATCAAATCAATTCCACATCAACTTATCCCACTTCATACCAATCTAATCCATCCACACATCAAATCAATTCTACATCAACTCATCCCACTTCATCTCAACCAAATTCATCCACATGTCATATCAGCCCTTTATCAACCTATCACAACCCTTATCCATATCACTCCATATCATAACAATCATTATCCTATGCAACCCCTCCATCATCATCACATCAACACATTTACCAACATCAACAACAAATCCAAATGCCATCCCAACCTCAACAAATTCCACCTCAATCCTATGTGTCATCCACCTTAACTTCATCCCAACCTCATCTATCTACACATCATGTCAATGCCACATCAACCTATGAACATCCACCTCAAGCTTATCCAATCCCTCATGCTGACATTCCAATGCACTACCAAGCCCATCCACAAAGCAATCAAGTGATATTACAAGAACAACATCCAAGTCCCAATGGTCCCTTGTACATAAATCAAGCAAGTCCAAGTACACCTTTTCAACAAGACCACCAAGCACCATTGATAGATCTAAGTCCACCTTTGCAACAAGAAGCACATGCAAGTCTAAGTGGTCCCTTGTACATAAATCAAACAAGCCCAAGTTATCCTATGCAAGATCTAATAACCTTTGACAAGGGAGATACCAATCTAGAGTGGCGACCACCATCCAATCACATGCCAACAAATGAGCCAACAAGTCCTATCCCAACACCACCATGTGATCCCATTCCTAGTCTATTAATCCCTCTACCTTTCAAACCACCAATCCCTCCATTACCTTCATCACCATGTCATTCTAATCCTTCACCAAAGGATATGGCTAAGAGAGTTTTACAAAGGATGCTTGAAGCAAAACTCATTGAACTTCCTGAAGTCAAACCATGTGAAGAAAGTCCATATGATGAACATGATTATTGTGCATACCATAGGACCAAAGGCCATGATACAAATACATGCCCCATGTTTTTCCCAATTGTTTACAAGGTGTATCAACATACAATAAGAAATCATGCCACATCATCCCAATCCCATGTGTCACACCCATCTAGTCCACATCCTAATCCATCAAACTCCATTATCCTTCCATCCAATCAAAATCCTAGTCCTACGCTTACAACATCATCCTCTATTATTGCTCATCCATTATATTGCCCATCTACACATACACTTGCAAAGGATGTGATCCATTGGCTACTAGCTAGGAATAAACTACCTCCGTGTCAAACACCCATTCATGAGCCTACCAAAGAATTTCGAAAGGTCATGTCCAATCCTTTAATCCCATCATGTGGTCCACCTATCCTTGAGCCTTTTCAAGAGCCCTCCATTAACATTCTTAGCCCTTCAAGCCCATCATGTGACCTACAAGCCATCAAGCCTATTTGCAAACCTTCTATCATTAATCCAAGTCAAGAGTCATCATGTTCTCATGTTGTTGACCCAAAGCCTATCCAAGAGTCTTCCACTTCCATTCAAGCAACCCAAGAGGTATGTCAAGCATTTAATCCTAAGCATGTGGAAACATTAAGCCCTAGTCCAACTCAATATCAATACACTTTCATGCAACCTATCCATAATATCTACCTTATTTATGATCAAGATGATACCTATAAAGAAGCTATCCATGAGCACCTTGATCCTATCCATAATCCTATATCTATCCATGAGCAAGATATCCACATTGCTCCTAGTCATATGCCATCTAGCTCTATTCATAATGCGCAAACATCCACTTGTCATGATGAGACACTTGTCCCCCAAGTAAGCATAAAAGATCAAACAAATAACTTGGATCTTAGTGAACACAATGCTAATCAAGATCCTAATGATCCTCCTTCCATATCCATCATCGATCCCATTTCAAATCCACCATATCTAATGGGTTTATCCACCTTTGTCCATGAATGTTCTTCCTTAGGACAACAACGACCTTTGTCCACTTCATCTTCTCCATCCAATAATGAACTCAAGTCTAGTGTTCAAACCACACCTGGTCCCATTGTCCATCACATACTCCAAAACATAAACTACCAAGGTAAAGGCCTAGGCCTTTATAAACAAGGTATTTTGGAGTTGAACCATGTCAAGATTCCTCCATGCTCATATGGCCTTGGATACACACCCCAAGGTAAACAAGCTAAAGATGTTGGTAATCCCTTCATTCATCCTAAACCTACCACTTTCTATCACACCCCCCATCATGTTCCCAAAACATATGTAGCCATTCCATCTCCATCATCCTATAACCATCAAAAACATGTGACCGTACACTTTCCACCATCCACTTTGCCTCCACTTTTACCAACTCCAAATATCCCTCCATCCAGCTTGCCACCATTGCTTCCAACACCTAACATACCTATCATTCATAAGTATCCTTACATCCCTAATCATGGCCAACAAAAGCACACATCGTTTAAGCATAAAGCTTCCAATCATTCCATCCACTCCACCCACCCCATGGGATTCAAAAGCAAAAATTTTGATGCCTCTACCTATAAAGCTAACAATCCTACCAAAAATCCTAAAGGTCTTCATACCTTAGGACATAAAGAATCAAACTCAAAGCAAAGTTCATCTAAGAAACCATCCAAGCCCATACCTCCAAATGCAAAGCTCAAAAGCAAAATGGTTTGGGTTCCTAAGCAAATAGCTAGCAAAGCGAATGAGGCATCCTCATCCACATCTCAAGAATCCCAACCACCTATATCTATCCAAAAGCCTACTTCCATCCAAAACTTCCATTCCCTTCAAAAATCCCACAAGCAAAGGAAAAACACTAAAAATATTAAATCTATGTGGATTCCTAAATCACTTCATCAACCATCTCCTAAGCAAACATCTCCATTGCTTCCTACACCACCATCTCACCAAAAGCTTCAATGTTTATCATGGTGTGTACAACCGTTGGTCATGGTTCCCTTCCACTCCACAACATTTCCACATGCCTCCATCTCCCCATCCTTCATCCATTATCTTACATATCTTCCTCATCACCTTCCTATGGTCCATGCTTTTGTATAAGCCTTTCATCCTAAGTCCAACATAATCCACTATCCCCCATCCATCTATCCTTGCATGAACCTTTCATAATCCATTTCATCATTCACTATCTACCTAATCCATCTCCCATCCACACAATCCCTTATCAACATTGATGAGCATAATGACATGGTCCATGCGATGACATCATCCATCTCTAAAGGGACAATATCACCTCTCATAGCACTAGCCACTTGAGTCCCTCCTATCCATTACCATGGTGAAAACCTAGCAAACAGGCACCATGTGTAATTGTCAACCCATCTAAAAGCAAAAAAGAAAAAAAAAAAAAAAGAAGAAAAAAAAATCAAAAAAGTAAAGAGAAATCCCTTCGTCCAACGGTGAAAACCTGGTAAACAGGCGCCTTGGATAAGTACCATGATGAAAACCTGGCAAACAAGCGTCATGTGTAGGTTGATCTTCTATGTCACTTACACTTGGGGGCACATTGTCTCATCCAACCTATCCATTTCCCAACTATCTATCCCATTATATCATACCAACCTATCTTATTCTATCTTGTCATCCTACCATCCTTAGCCATTACATAAACATGCCTATCCTATTGAACCCATTTATCCATCCTTCCGCCTTTTGATTTTGAAGAAGAGATAGGGGCAAAATATTTAAACATGTTTGGATCTTTCTTGGCATACCTTCTTTCCAAACCATGTCCTATCCATTGACCATAAGCCATCTTATTCAAACCAATCTATCATGTCATCCCTTGGTCATGAACTTTGTCATGTAAAATCCTAAGAATTACCACCTAGAATGGGGCAAGTTCTTCTTATGTGACATAGCCTTTGAAGATCACATCCTAGCTCCCCTATGATCCATCCACTATGGCATATCCTTATCATGAGCTTTCCATCTTATAGCTTATCCCCATCCATTTATCATGAGCTTTCCACTATAGCCTACCTATCCATTTATCATGAAGCAAGCATCCATCCCTTATATGGCCTATCCCATCTATCCACCTATTTATCATGAGCTTTCTATCCCATTTAATATGAGCCCATCCATTTATCCATCCTTGCACCTAGACTTGGTTTTCTCCCTTGTCATTGGTATCTAGCACAAAGGCTACTCCAATTGTAAATCCATTGACATCCCAAAACATTCAAAAATCCAAAAAAATCAAAATATCCCAAAAAATTCAAAAAAATCAAAATATGTCGAAAAATCTAAAAAATCAAATATCCAATGAAAAATTCAAGCAATAACACTGATTCAATCATCATCCAAAACAATCCATTCCATCAACATTCAATCAAAATCAAATCATCATCATTAATCAATTATTCCTATCAATAACATTCATTCATCCATTTCAATCAATCACTTCTTCCAATCATATCAATCAAATCAATCTAAGCAATGATCTTAAATCCAAGTCACACTAATCCATATCAAGCAAGCTAAGCAATCAAGGAACATTATCTAATCAAATCAACAAGTTTTTATCCTAATATTATCATGAACCAAATCAATCATCATCAATGGGATATAGCGTTCCCACATCATCCTTGTGTTGCTCTAGGGATATAGCTTTCCCCACAATGACAACACTATCTATCAAAACAATCAAACAATCAATTATTGGTTTATGACTTGACAGGGGCAATACCTTGTTTGTTTTTGAATCATTTGTGCATGCTTGCTTGCTTGCTTGTGTGTGTTATCATTTTATCTTGCATTTGTATCACATTAGTATCATTCCAGCTAATATTCATATCTTGTGTATGTTGGAATAGCTTTTTGCACTATCCTTTGCATCTAAGGTCATATTATACCTTTTGTGCAATCAGACTTCAATGCTCTAAGTTTTCTTCCGCATACATTAGACAAGGTTGTATTACGCTGGGGCACAAGACACATCGTCACCTTGGTCCTTATACCTTGGTGCATAACGTCTAGTGCTATATCAAACATCATGGTTGCTCACTTTCATTGCAGCATAACGCACCATCATTTCTTCTATCTATCCCCTTATCTTTCTTTTGTAGCCAAACCATTTCTTTTCGAGAGACTACCCGTGTTTGCCCAACCCGCCTATCCTCTCGAGGGGGCATCATCATCCTCATCCTCATCATATCCTACATCATCATCATCCTTTTCCTCTATCCATACCTTAGCTTCTTTGAAATGATGTTACTCAACATAAATCTCATCATCTCAAACATCATCTCAAAGAGGGGCAAAATGTAGACACCCAAATTTGTCCCAAATTTGTCTATGTCTAGCAACACCTTGTTAAAACATTATCCTAGACATCTTGTAGCATTTTGTCCTAATTTCCCTAATCCATTAAGCCAATTAATTAAATAAATTTTATTTATTTAATTAATTCCACATCATATCCCTATCATATCCTATCCTCATCCCGATTAATTAAATAAATTTTATTTATTTAATTAATTTCCCCATCATATCTTATCTCATCCTATTCAACTTCTCAATTAATTAAATAAATTTTATTTATTTAATTAATATCCAACTATATCCCAACTAATTCAAATATTTTATTTGAATTAAGTCCTCTCCTTTCATCACATTCCAACACTTGTCCAGTCAATCATGTGTTACAACTTTTATCCTTCACATGCACAACTAATGGGACCTAATTTTAATATTTATCTACACAAGCACACCTAAGCCTTATCTTCCCTTGCCACATGTCAATTGACTACAATTTCTTGATGTGCAAGGAAACCTAACTTAATCCTATCCATCCATTTCATCTAAAGCCCTAATTGATCCTAGCCATCCATTGGAACCAAGCCTTTCCTATAAAGCAAGCCTCTTTTGAGCCATTTGAGACATTAGAGAGGAGATTAGGAGGAGACATTAGAGAAGAGATTAGAGAAGGGATGATTCTTCTTCATGCAACCTTACTCTTCTGAATTTTCATCTCAAGCCATTATCCATCATCTTTAATCCATCTAGCTTGCATCCTTATCAACGTTATGCTGCAGAATCGAGCAACCAACACAACAAAGCAATCAATCAATCAAGCTCATCTTGCATCTCCGAGGTATTGAATTATTTGGATTTAGGTTATTTCATTTCATTGTTTGAATTATTTCTATTTGCAAATCCAAATTTTTCGATATAGACATTGGACCAACTTCTGGGAACTGATCATACTGAAGCTTAATTATTTCAACTGTCCTGAAGAAGGGAACCGCTATTTTACTGGTTTTCAACTCCCTTGGCCAAGAAAGATAGCCATTTGCTAGTTTTCCATCTTCCTCTATTTTTTTTTTTTTAAAATTTTAGAAGGTAGCCATTGCTGGTTTTAAACCTTTCCTTTTTTAAAAAAAAATTTAGAAGGTAGCCATTGCTAGTTTTCAACCTTTTTTTTTTTTTTTCAAAATAATTCAATCCAACACCGTGACAGAGGAGGTATCCCCTATATCAAAACATAGATTATTCAGAAACTCTTCTTTAGTAGATGGTCTTTTGTAGAGCCTGATTCGGTGACCATTTACTAGAAATGTGTCTGTGCACCCATCAATAGGTTGCAATAATACAATTCCATTTTCAAACACGTCTTTTATTTGATAAGGACCCAGCCAGTGAGTCTGCAATTTCCCCTTGAATTCTTTGAATTTAGAATCATAAAGAAGAACCCAATCTCCTTGTCAAAATGTCCTTCTCTTAATGTGTTGGTCATGCCATTGCTTCCTCTGGTATTGAACCAGTTCTGTTTGTTGAATGACTTTTGTCTGAATTTCATCCAACTTGTTGAGCTAAAGAATTTTGTTTTGCTGAATTATAGACAATGGCAGACCAACATCCAATACAGTTTTAAGTGTCTGGAGTTTAAATTCTATAGATAATATAGGCTTTTTCCCATAAACCAATTCATATGGTGAAAACTTTGTTGTGGACTTCCAAGTGGTGTTGTAAGCCCAAACTACTTCAGGTAATCTACTAGCCTAATCTTTTCTGTTCATTGCCACTATCATTGTCAGAATATTCTCAAGTTCTCTATTAGTTACTTCTATTTGCCCATTTGCTTGAGGATGGTAAGGTGAAGATTTATTTTGCTTGACTTGGTATAAATCTATGAATGCCTTTATTACCTGTGAAGTAAACTGAGGTCCTCTGTTTGAAACTATTGATCTTGGGGCTCCAAATCTTAAGAAAATTTTATTGTAGAGGAAATCAGCAACTTTTTATTCTCTTGCAAACTGTAATGCTTGAACCTCAGCCCACTTAGTAACATAGTCTGTGCACACTAGAATATACTCCTTGCCTAATGATGGTGGTGAAATTGGTCCCACAAAGTCTAGACCCCATTGCTCAAATGGTTCCATCATGACTTGAGGATGTAGTAGCATTTCCTGGGTAAAGGTTGGCTGCCCCATCCTTTGGCACTGGTCACAGTGCTACACATACTTCTTTGTGTCTTTATGAAGAGAAGGCCAGTAGTAACCAACTCCAAGGATCTTGTGGACTATCCAGTGGAAAGAGTAGTGGCCACCAGATGGTTCATCATGACATGCTCTCAACACATCAAAAGTCTCATCAGCCTTTAAGCACTTGCGTAGAATGAAATCAAGACCACATTTAAATAGTAAACCATTCAACCATTTGTAGGATAAACTTTCTTTAACTAAACGTTTTCTTTGTTTTGAAGTAAAATTGGATGGATACAAGCCTGTAGCTAAAAGATTAGCTATGTCAGCAAATCAAGGTGCAGTAGTGGATATGGCAAAAAGATGTTCATCTGGGAGTTTGTTCTCCACTAGTTGGTCTTCCCTTCCTATATGCAATCTTGACAGAAAATTAACAACCAAATTAAACTTCCCTAGATTATCAACTATGGTAATATCAAATTCTTGCAATAGCAATAACCACTTGATGATCCTTGCACCTACTACTAGTTTATTCATTAGGTACTTGATGGCTACATGATCAGTGTGCACAAATATTTTATATCTAGTGATATAATGCCTGAATTTGTTTATAGCATAGAAACTGCCAAGAATTCTTTTTCAGTTGTTCTATAATTTCTTTCTGCAGAGGTAAGGTTTTTGCTGATGTAATAAATAGCATGCATACCTTCTCCTTCCTCCTTTTGTCCTAAAACTGCCCCAATGGATTCATTTGAAGCATCAGTTTGTATGTGAAATGGTAAAGTCTAATTAGGTCCCCTTAAGATTGGTATGACAGTAAGCTTCTCCTTCAAAGTTTCAAATGCTGATTGACAATCTCCTGTCCACAGAAATTTTGTTTCTTTGTTAAGCAGGGTAAACAGGGGGGTAACTATCCTGCTAAAATTTTCTATGAACCTCCTATAGTAGCCTGCATGACCCAGAAAACTTTTGACGTCAGTCTAATTTTTGGGTGAAGGCAACTATGTGATTACTTCTATCTTGTTTTGATCCACTTTGATCCCTTTTTCTAAAATATGGTGTCCCAAAACAATTCCTTCCTCCACCATCATAAAACATTTCTCATGGCTAAGGGACAGTTGATTTTTCTCACAGCATTTTAGTACTTTTTTAAGGTTTGTGAGAGCTTCCTCAAAGTTATCCCCATACACAGTAAAGTCATCCATGTAGACCTCCATGCATTCATTAGCCAGTTCAGCAAAAATAGCTAGAACCAATCTCTGAAATGTAGTTGGGTCATTGTATAGCCCAAAGGGAAGAACTTTGTAAGCAAAGGTTCCCCAAGAGCATGTGAAGGTGGTTTTGTCTTGGTCTTCAGGTGCTACTTGAATTTGATTATACCCACTGAATCCATCTAGAAAAGAAAAATACTTTCTCCCAACAAGGTTGTCCAAAACTTGGTCAATAAATGGTAAGGGAAAGTAGTCCTTTTTTGTGGCCTTGTTGAGTTCTTTATAATCAATACACACCCTCCATTTCCCATTCTTTTTAGGCACAATGACAAGGGGTGAGACCCATTGACTGTCTGAGATTGGATATATGAACCCTGCCTGGAGTATTTTTTCTATTTCAGTTTTGACAATGTCCTTTAAAGCAGGATTCAATCTTCTTTGTGCTTGACTGATAGGTTTAATATTCTCAGTGTAGATATGATGGGTACAGATCTCAGGAGGTATGCCTTTCATATCTTGGTATTCCCAGGCAAAAGATGCTGAGTGGGAGACCAAAAGATGGATAAGTTTTTCTTCCTGACTTGTTGTTAACTGAGTATTTATATTAAGTGTTTTCTCTGGCAGAATCATGACCTATTTTGTGATTTGATCCATAGATGTGGTGAGTCCATACATTGGTATCATGGTATTGAGAGGACAAGAATGTGGAAGTAACATGTGGAAGGTGGCTAAGTCCTTGTAAAAAGTTTCCCCACAAGGAATAATGTTGGCAAGGTTACAATGAGAAGAAATAAGAAGTTCTCTCTGAGGATCTTGGGCGAGTTCCATCACATCTTTATTGATTAGGATGTGAGTGAAGTCTTCCGTTGTATCATAGTATACTTCTTCTTGTAATTCTCCCAAATGTTCCTTAATGGTTACCATAGCTAATGAGGCACTGTTGTCCATGTTCTCTGGTTCATCCACCCATACTCTTCCTATGTAATGCATTGATGGTTTAGCTAGAGGATATAGAGATATTTTCTTTAGATCTATCCCATTAGAAATGACCATATCTCCAGTTCAACAATCAATAGATGCTGCTGCAGTAGCTAGCCATGGTCTTCCTAAAATCAGTGGATAAGCATTTCTCTAGTTTCTAGGTTCTAGTATTAAGAAATCCACTGGGAATTCCCATGAATCTATCACAACAGGTACATCAGTGATTACTCCTTTTGGAACAGCTACTGACTGATCAACAAGTTGAAGAATTGTAGTTGTGGATTGGATACCTAATAGAGCTAACTTGTCTATTGTATGAACCATCATCACATTAATTATTGCTCCTAAATCAACCAAAACATTTGAAATTTCTACCCCTGAGATGAAAATAGTTATGACAGGATTTCTAGGGTCTCCATATTTTGGGAGGAGAATTTCTCCCATCAATAGATCCACTACTTTTCCTTCCACCTATATTGTGGAGGGAAAGTTTTTCTTTTTGCCCTTTGTTTTGATACAATACTCTTTAATGAACTGATTTAGTTCCGATACATCTCTGATTGCCTGGAGAAGAGGAATTTCAATGTTTAGCTATTTGATTTCTTGTAAAAGTTTTGATTCCAGATTGGTTTGGATTTGTTTTTGTAGAATCTTTCTCTAGGGAGCATTTTGTTTAGCCATTCTGGGTATGGTGCTAGCTTTTCCATCTTTGGAGCATCTCTGGAGCTCTTGTCAGAATTGTGTTCAAGACTGTTCTTCGGAGCCGCCCTTTTAGGAGTAACTCTGAAGTTGTCTATGGATGATTTTTCTAGCACTTTTTCATTAGTAATCTCCTCTGGGGGTTGATTGGATGGATTTTTAGGTTCCTCATCATTGGTTACTTTAACTATAGTTGGAGGAGATGGTCTTGGGAATGTTTTCCCAAAACACAGTTGGAGATTATTTGAATATATAGCATTAATTCTAGCCAGATTTTCTTGCTCTGTCATGTAGATAGCTACTCCTTGTTTATTCCATGGGTTTGGTATAGGCTGAGCTGGCAAAGGTGGTTGACTAAATGGTTCATTTTGTGTTTGACCCTATGTGTTGGAGGATCCAGTTAGTAAAGCCTGTTGTTAAGGTTGGAAACATCTAGGTTGTCCTTGGTATTGTTGATTATATCCCTATTGAGGACCCCATTGAGGTTGCATGTTTTGTGATCCAAACTGTGGTGGCCACTGTTGATTTCCCCAAGGCTGATTTTGCCAGTTTTGGTTTTGCCAATGTTGACTTGGCCAATCCTGTTGTCCCCAAGGAGGATTATTTTGAGGGCCATGCCAAGTTGGATTCCACTAATTATTTCCCCAATTAGAAGGACCCCTGTAAGAAGACTGGTTTGGATACTAATTATAAAGGAAATTTCTGGTTTGTTTTTGTCCCACATAGTTCAACTCCTCTTCTATCACAACATTCTTTTTACTCAATCTTTTCAAGGCTGGAAGTTGACTACACTGACTAGTAGGATGTTCCCTATCACAGATCTGACAAATCTCTGATTTGTCCAAGGGGCATTCTCTCAACAAGTGTTTGTTTCTACACCTAGGACCATAGATGGAGAGTGGTTTAGTTGCTCTATTTTGATCAGTTGTTCTAGTTTTTACTTGAATCCCATCCAATGTGGTATTTAGTTGGACCAGAATGTTTGTTTTTAGATTTGCAATTTCCTCCATCAACTGTCCTATTTCATTCTTCCCTTTAAAAGTTTTGGATGACCTAACTCCATTTTGGGTTCTAGAATAGTTCCTACAAAGTTCCTCTATATCAGGTATTTCCATTTTGTTAATTTTCCCTTTTCCCATTAGGTCTAGTGCCTCTTTTGATTCTTTATCCAATCCTTTTATAAACAAGGTTCTGGCCAAGGAGTGATCCACTGGATTGCCATACCTTCTTAAGGAAAAATTAAACCTATCCACATTGTCTTCTAAGGATTCTTCCTCCCCCTGCCTAATTTTAAACAATTCTTCATTTTTATTACTGGATCTGCAATAATCTTGGTATTTTTCCAAAAACTCTATTTCCATTTGATCCCAAGAATGGATAGAATTCTGGGTAAACCCATAAACCATCTCATCACAGAATCTTTCAGGGTTGAAGGGAACAGTTTGACTTTCTGGTTATCTAATCCATAATCATAAGTTTGGCAGACTACTTTGAATTCAAACAAGAACTGATCTGGATCCTTAGAAGAAAGTCCTCTAAAGTTTGGCAGGTGTACTGGTGAGATATTCTTCATAGGAGCATTGTCTCCAGCAACCAAAATAATAGGATAAGAGAAGGTTCTTGGAGCCTGATTTTCCTCTTCCCCATGATTATCATTTTCCATGTTTAGTACTGGTTCTTCTTTCTGAGGCTCTAGGAAATTAGGTTCTACCAAAGGATTTGCCTCAAACTTTGTTGTAATTCTTGGATATAATTAGCAAGTGGAATGTCTAGAGGATCTAAGGGATTGTTGTTCTGAGGTGCAAGTTCTAAATTAAGATCTAGGTTTCCTTCTTCAACAAGATTTTGTACCACCCCACTGCTTTCCCCTATGGTGTGTTGTTGGGGTGTCTGCTTAATATATCTTCCTTTTAGATCTCTAGCTCTAACCATACAGATCTATCCTAAAAACTGCTTTAACTCAGTGTCCCTAATTAACACAAACTATCCTTGGCAACAGCGCCAAAAATGATAGGCTATCGCTATACCTCATCATTTAATCTATTTTCAGATGTCAAACACTAGGGCTGTGTCCATGGCTATCTGTAACCAGGGATTCTATAGTTACCAGTTAATAGCTAATCCTAATTTAAAAAGAGATTAATCTATTTGCTTGTTGAATAAATTTAATGAATGCTAGAAAACAGAATAAAATAGGAAATTTACTTAAAGCAGAGAAACAGTAACATGCATCTATCTATTAAAATAGGAAACACCTTTATAATAGAAAACTAAAACAATAAATCAGTGGTACTAGCCTCCTGCCTGATTGGTGAGAGTGGGCCCTTGCTCCACACCCTTGAGGCTGAAGGCTATAGTAGGAAATCAGCACAAAAGATGATCACAACTAAATTCAATCCAATTCATTCATTTCTGCATTCATGAAAATATGGCTAACACAGAACTGAGATCTCTGAGAGTCAGAATAATTTTATCATTGTATATTTCTTCAACTATTTCTGAGAGTATATATAAAAATGAGTGATGATATATCACTGAACTTATCTACCAGTCTTTCTATGAGATGACACCATCTCTTTATTGTAATTAACTATCTAACTTATGAAAAATAACCATGAGAGAAAGGTAGACTTGAGTGGAACATAAGTCCACTCAGAAGTCTAAGTTTAAGTCTTAATACACTTGGGCATCAAAGCCTTGAAAATAAGGATATTAGGATAGTTCAGTTCATAGCTCATGCAAAATCTTTGAAAAGATAAAACTTCAGTAGTTTAACTAATAGTTGACCCTTCACCACTCAGGTGATGCTTTGAGTGAAGTGAGGGGTATTAAGATTGCTGCTGAGAGTGTTTGGTCGGCAGCTCTGTTGGAAATATGCCCTACTATTAGGAGGCACCGGAGATAGTTGTTCCTGTCTATAGCTCCAGAGATACGTTTGTAGCTTCTTGTTTAGCTTCAGAGATACTCCAGACTCTCGCAGAGCCCTGGAGAGGCATTCCTCATATCTTCAAAACTTCAGGTGTCATGGTTCTTTGGTATTGTCTCCAGAGATCAATGAAGACAATCTTCAGAGATGCACAAAATTGTTGTTCCTGGCATCTACACCTGTTGATTCAAAAAGAGAGAGAAGTTCTACATTTTTTCATCAATTCCACGCACAATAGTCACTTAATCAGAAATTCTAATCTTAAGTAATCTATCTTAATTAATTACAAAATAGAATGATCTTGCTAACTTATTTGGGTGCAGACACTAGGAAAGATGAACTAAGAGAGGGGAAAAAGAGAGGCAAAAAGATGTATTTCATGAGTGCAATTTGGCACTCATCAACTTAGCTCTGAACGGTCTTATTTATATTTCCTATATTATGTTATAATACATATGGTACATTTATGAATTTCTTGTATTTATTTCTTACTCCACATGTTGATGGTAATGTTTTAATCTCACACCATTGACATACCTTATTACCGCATTTCCATTAATTTGCCTTAATCTTACCTCTCCTAATTCTGCAATCTTGTGTATGTGGTAAGGTTCAAGCCAATGAACTTTTAGATTCTGATGATTTTTAAATTTACTGTCATAGAGAAAAACATTTTTCAATTCTTTCTACTAGGGGTCATCCTCATTCAACCGCAAAGTGAGTTCGGTGTGTAGATTTGGAATTATAAAGTTTGTTTGTAATGTTGCATCTATTCCATACACTAGTTCTAATGGTGTGAACTTAGTACTTCTTTTATATGATATGTGGTAATCTTGTAGTACCACAAGTACTTTCAAATCCCAATCTTCTCTATTGCTATCACACATCTTGGCTAACTTGTGGTTCTAATAATCTTGTTCAAAGCTTTGCTTGCCCCACTTGCTTGGGGATGGTAAGCTGAACTCTTGTTATGGGTAACCATGAAACTATGTTGTAACTTCTCAATCATGTTATTCACAAAATGTTTACCTTGATCACTAGTTATACTGAGTGGACATCCAAATCTTGTGATTAGATTCTCATATATGAACTTGGTGGTAGTCTTTATGGTGCAATCCCTAGTAGGTTCAACTTTCACCCATTTGGTTAAATATTCAACCCTTGTAATTATGAATCTCACTTTAGAATGTTTGGTTCAGGAGTCTATTGGTCCAATAAAGTCAATTTCTCATTTTTCAAATGGGATTTTGGATAGTACTAGGTTGAGTAGAATTTCATCTCATGCAGTTGGTCTTCCTATCTCACATTGTTTTACATATGTTTTAGCATCTTTCTGTATTGTAGGCCACCATAACTCGACCAATTTTATCCTTTTTGTGGTTCTTTCTCTTAAATTGTGGCCCCCTAATATTCCCTCATGTTCTTCTCATTGTATGGCTTCTCTTTCATGTTCATACACCACTCTCCTTATGATGTCATCTTTTCCTATTCTATGCAATTCTCCTTTTATTAATGTATATTGTAAAGCATTCAACATTAATGTTTTCCTATCTTGTGGTGGCATGCCTTCTAGATATTTACCTATGGATAATAGGATTGTTATGTTATGTAATTATTTTGTTACCATAGTTATTCTAAATAGATTTACCTTGGTAGGTCTTCCTCATGAATATCTAGTTCTTCCACTATGTCAATTCTAGATAGATAGTTTGGACCTTGGTTATTCTTACTAGGTTTCAATATTATCCTAAAGTCAAACTCCTAGAATAGGAGTTGTCATTGGCATATCCTTCCTTCAATGATTGGTTTGTTCAATACGTATTTTAAATGTTTGTGGTTGGTATAGAAGGTGAATGGTGTAGATAACAAGTAGTGTCTCATTTTTTGTAATGCATACGCCATATAGCTAAAGATTCTCTTTCTGTTGTTGTATAGTTTATTGCTTCTTTGGATAACATATGGCTAGCAAAGGCTATAGGTTGGTCTTTATTACCTTTGGTTTGTGCTAGCATTGCCCCTACAGAAATCCCTAATGCATCAACATACACATGGAATTGTATGTTCCAATCTAGAAATATCAGTATAGGTGCCTCAATAATCTTTTATTTCAACATGTCGAAAGAAGTCTAGCATTATTCATTCCACTCATTATTCTTACCACATTTCTTTTTTATAAGTTCCTATAGTGGTGTTGCTATTATGAAATATCCCCTGATGAATTTGTGGTGATATCTAGTATATCCCAAGAATGTCTTTATTTCAGGCATTATTTTTGGTGAAGTGTCAGTATTAATGTAATTTTTAGTGGGTCAACGATCAGACCTTCTTTGCATATGATATGTCCTAAAAAGGTACCAAAAGATACTGCAAACATGCATTTATTCAAGTTTAGTGATATGTGTAATCTTCTACATTTGTTTAGCATCATTCTTAGTGCTTGTACATGATATTTCAATAGTCCATATACTATCCAGTCATCTAAGAATCATGGATGAACTCTTTGAATGTGTTTATGATTATTCTATTAATATTACAGGTGTATAGAATTATTGGAATTAGGGCAGACAACTAAGAGGGGGGTAGGGGGTGGGGGGTGAATCAGTTGTCACAATACTTTTACACTTGTTACACTTAATTCTTTCCTACTACCTTTTAGCAGATCAATACAATAACCATGAAAGCATGAATCAATAACATATGAGCAGAAATACAAATTACACAATTGACACCAATAATTTTGAATGTGGAAACCTGGTTAAGGGAAAAACCATAGTGGGGCTTAACCCACAAAGATTATACTCCATTAAAAGTATTACAAAATGGGAATGCACATGCATTCGAGCTCACTGCCCAGAGCTCACTACCTACAGAAGGAAGATTACAAAGAGTTTGAACTGATAATTAGCATCTACCAATGCAAGGATTTAGTTCTGGTTAAGCACAGAATATTGACTTGATACACTTCATCTTGTTCTGCCCTGTTTACTGCTCTACCGTAATCTAGACCTTAGATCTCTTCTCTTTTTGCACTCGTATCTACCCTTTTTGCACTTACTTCATATTCACATCATCACTCTTTCCAATACACTCAAATCCATCGACTATATATATCTACCTTAAGAAATTCAATCACTTTCTGTCAGCCTAGTGAAGAACTTAGCAAACAACACATACTTTGTTTTGTCGGCTAAATCCATACACCAATGTTGATTTGGACTAGAAATAATAGTTGAAGGTAACCATTCATGTCCCACTAACATTATATCCATACATAACTCACAAAAATACTTCTAGTAGATCTGCATAAAGATCTAACACATGTCAGCCATTTCTTTACTGAACTATTCTGTCATATTAGGACCGATACTCAGATGCTCATAACTTTTAATCCCCTTGTCACCGGAGGATGAAATCTTGGATTTAGATTGTCTTGACATTCCTCTACACTACCTCAAATACACAACACACAATGATTGACTGGAGAAATTCACTGAACAAAATACTAAACTCTGTCATATACTCTGTTCCTATCTATCTAGACTTTGACAAATCTTGAAACTGACTTTCAGTATGATCTGATACTGCACTGTGGATGTGTGGAATGAACTTAGTTGCCATCAATGACAACACCAGTCATGAGTAGCAGTGTCTCTTGCCAATAATCTCCCCCTTTGGCATTGATGGTAACACTTAGTGAAAAATGACTGTGTCGAAGTTACTCCCCCTTACTCTATCCTCTTATGCTTCTCCACTAGTTGTAGAGCTCCCCCTTTGCAAGATTCCTCATTTTTCACTATTCTTCACTCCCCCTTTGACATCAATGGCAAAGGATGGGGTCTGCAGGCCAAAATTATCAAAAAAATTCTGTATATAGTGCTGCATATGTGCACCCAAAGTTATATTTACATGAACTTTAGTATATCTCCAAAAATTTTCTTTAGGAGGACTAACTTTGTATCCCAACTCTTCTTCATACTATTCAAAGTTGAAATGTGGCCATTTAACAAGAATGCTTGTGCTTTAGCCTTCCAGAGGTCAATGGGATCACTTGTTTTTATAGCAGTTTGGGCTTCTGATACAACATTGAACATTGCTTCTATCTTAGGGGAAACTGATCTCCAAAGCTCACCCATTATTGCTTCAATGTTCTCCTTTTCTTTTGTTACTTTCTTTATTTCTTCTATTAGGTTGATTGCTTGACACTCCTTACTTTCCACTGATACTATCAATAGATCAAAAGCTTGGGACATACTTGCCAATTTCTGTTTGGTGTCCTTTATTTTATCTTCTATATCCTCTAAGACTTTAGGAGTACGAAAAAAAACTTATATATCCTTCCTCCATTTGAAAGAGCATTTTGAACACTCTTTATACTATTATCTAGGATCAATCTGTCTATCCCAATCATACCTTTAAGTGCATCAAATCTTTTTCTATTAAATTCATTTTGAAGTTTAACTACTACAAATTTTTTAAAGGACTCAATGTGAGTACTTACAGAACCTACAAGGCTTTTCAGATGTCTAGAGGGAGAGTCAGAAGGATTCTTTTAGAGGGTTGGCATTATCTTCTCCAATACTTTAGTTGCAAGACTTAACAACTCACTATCCTCTAAGTGAGATTTCCATATCTTTTCACTTGCTTTGGCTTGTGTGAAGGATGCTATCTTCATCATTTGGACTAGAGAGAGAATTTCAAAGTTGATTGGTCCTTGAATTAGTTCTAGTTCATCAAACTCTAGCATCTCTTTACTCAAAAAAAATTTCATTGCATTTGCAGTGTCTCTTGCTACCATTTCTGAACCGCTTTCCTTTCCTTGAGTTTTCACAGTATCAGGACTATCAACATTTGCACCATCTTCTTCTACTTTATCTTCCTTACCTTTGACTTCTTTTTCTACTTCACCTTTCTCTGTGTTATTTGCAGTTGCATTCTTCCATTTGACTTCACTATTTGTAATTTGTTCCTGAGGATCTTGTGTAGCAGCAATAAGATCAACATTATCTTCTTTTCTAGATTGATTAGGAGAAGTTGGAGTATCTCCTACATCATTAGTTTGGTCCACCATCTCTGTATCTTCTTTTTGTATTTGTTCCTCTTCTGGAACATAGGAGTCATCAACCTTAGTTTGTTACTCATTAATTTTCAAGTTTTCAATATCTGGTATTGATGAATCAATCCCAATATCAGTCTCATCCTCAACAAATGGAAGATTGAGTCTCTTCAATGTACTTAGAAGTATTTCCTATGTTTCTTTAACTATTTGGTCCAATTCTCCAAGCATCGATTTGTTCATTCTCTTCTTGCTCCTAAATTCATCCTTCACTTCTTTGAATATCATATTCATTTGAACTTGAGTGATCTAAGGACATAGTTTTATCAATAGATGTTCTTTGAGCTCCATATCCTTGCTTTTTGCATTTTCTTTCCTCAACTCCAAAATGTTTACAAGACTTGGAGGGATCTCAGAAGTTATTTCAATTAGGGCCTTATTATAGATATTCAGATATCTAACTGTTACTATCTCTAACACCCTCTTATCTATGTCACTATATTCATCATAAAATTCAATCATGGGTTTCAAATTTCCATCCACAGTGACTGATTTTATTACATCTTCCATGGAGATTTTTAGCTTCTCAACATATGAATCTATCTTCTACCTTTTGTTTGTCTTTTTGCTTTCAGAGGGTTTCTCCTTAGTCACTTTGGCAGCTTTTGTTCTAAATGCTTTCAACTCCTTTACCTCAGCATTAGAATATGTTCTTTCTTCATCAACTTTTGTGCTTTTATAGGTTCTTGTGGCCTTTGTTTTCACTCTTTTTACTTCTTTTCTAGATGATTTGCCATCCGATATCTCAAGATTTTGAGGTTTTGGAGGAATAAGGGTAGCAACAAAGCTTCTAGTAGTCCTTGATGTGGAGGAAGATCCTACCAGAGCACTTCCTTGTTTCTTATCTTGCTTCTCCTTCTCATCCTTTTTACTTCTTTCCTTGAATTGCCTCATAGCTTCCTTTGTGAGACCTAGATTATTGGACAACTGCTTAACTTCTTTTCTTACTTTTCTATCAATTTCAAGTTTTCTAAGCTTAGTATGCAATTTTAAAATTAACTCCTCATATGTCCCAAATCTTTCAACTATTGTGTCTTTTGGCTTTCTTAGAAGATGTTGAGATTACATATTCAAGATTTTTCCATCTACTTCATACCCCATGGGCATGATCCAAATAGTTCTGGGTTCCACTACTTCCATTAAGCACTGATCAGTGTCAACCATAAAACATATCTCATTCTTGTACTTCCTGACAATTGTTGTAGGGATTCTTTCCCTTGAATGCATCATACTCTGAAATTTCTTGAAGTATCCCCAGGTAGTAGTTTTCTAAGCTTTAGATTCACCAATGCTATGTAGGTGATCTCTAATTTGAATGACAACTGGCTCATCATTAGTCCAGTTCACACCCTTTACTCCAGGTACTCCATTCATATAGTAGAAGAACAAGCATAGAACCAATGTACCATATTCAAAAGTGTTTTTCTTATCTTTCTTAATTTTGTTCATGTTCTCAATCAGCTAGTTCAGTAACAACTCACATAGGTCATAGTCTGCATTTTCCTTCAACATTTGATATGCTGCATATATAGCAGTTCTGGAGATAGAATTTTTCCTACTGGAGTGGTAAATCTTGTACCTAATCACCATGGAGGAAAATTTAACATCTGGTTTTATAATATCATTCATGATCATTGCCCTTTTGTCAAACCTGGCACCGATAGCATTAGTCACTGTCTAGTTTTTCATGGCTTTCAGCATGGGTACTCCACCAGTTGAATTTAACCCAATTACAATTATGATAACATCCTTGGTAATCTTGAATGGTTTTAATAGCCATATGAATTCATCATCCATCTGACTCAAAACATACTAGACCCATCCATCTTCATTAAATGTTAGAAACCCCATAATTTGAAGAAAATGTTTATCATACAGTGCCTTATATTAAGGTTTATGATAGTGATTCGCATCCATTAGTTGACTCTCAAACAAATCTACAAACCTTAAGTCTCCAAATTCATCTAAGCTCGCATGAATATAAACCCTAATATCCTCAATATGCAACACACCATATGGAACACTTGAAAAAGCACCTAATGGATCAACTTCTATTAATTTGGGTCGAGGCCTTTTAGTAATGTCAACAACCAAAGTTGTAGCCATTGCAAAAATTACAAGTTCAAAGCTTCGCAGATAAATACCTCTTTTCACTAAATTGGGGTTGATAGATAAATTCGTTGATCATACTTCAATTCTTTGTAATCTAAGATCAAACACTATTCTTCTTTCTTTCTTCAAGTGCAAAATTGATTCAAATGAGGAGTGAATAGATTTTTATGCTCTGCAAAACCTAATTTGCCTTTGTAATAAATGTGTTTCCCTAACTTCATCTAGTTACTCTGTTTCATGATAGTTCTTCATGAATCACTCCGCAAGTTTTCATATCAACATCTTTTCTTTTGGAAATCCTTCCAAAAGTTCTAAAATAATTCAAAATATCCACTTTCATTGTGCCATAATTAGGCAACCACTTTGATGCAGAGTGGCACAAGGGAAGCAACACACAAGGGTTTACTCTACTATCCTTTGCCCACTCACCCACTTCAAACAGCCTTCAACCAAGCAACCAAAGGCACATTCAAGGGTGTATGAAGGATTTGGTATCCTAGTGATGGCTCCACCTTCTAGGCTTCTCCAACACCTCAGGACAGATCAATGAACACCTTCTATGCAATTGGTTTGATCTCCAACTTCCCAAAATTCTTCAACCTATATCTTGACTAGTAAGGCTACTAGCCCTTCAAACTAGGTTTTATCAACAAAAATTGACAAAATCCCAAATGACTAGGAAAGCAAATGATGGTTTTAGATACCCTTTATGGGACCCTATCAAACTCCCAAGTCTCCTGTTCCAACTCCACTCCAGCAATCTAGAACACTCATTAGGTCTCTAGGCCTAATTGATCAGGTTAGGGCTAGGTTACAAAGTAAGTGCTCAAAATTGGGTGCATAGGTCAAGGGTACGAATTTGGAATGTCTCTACCATGCCTAAACAACTCAAAACCATCATTTATTTGCTCACCCTATTAGGATTCTATCATCTACAACCTCAAATAGCATGAATTTGGTCAAATACAATGAAATACTTGACCTAGGGCATCACCTTAAAAATTGAAAACAGCATCTCCCAGCAAAATGCTTCTGTAATCCTAGAGTACACATCCCTAGCCTACATTTCACCAGTTTTTGTGAATTTTCACTAGTGGGAATGCATTCTAGGGCCGGTTTTAGGTGGCAAACCCTAGAAAACAGGGTTTCTAGACCTGTTTTGAAAGAAAAATCAATAACTTGTGACTCTAACCACTTCAAACCTCAAACCAGTTGCATGAGAACCTTGACTCTAAGCACTTTCATAAAAATGACATTTGCACATGTGACAAGTCCGTACAGTCCGTACACAACGAGAAAAGCAAGAAAATTTACTATTTTCTGTAGTTTCAATGCCCCAAAACTCTGTACCAGGTCTCATCTGCCATACAGGAGTGAAATACAAAAAATGTTTCCAACCGATCCAAGTCAGTTTCTAACTCCTAAAAATAGTTTGCAACTATTAAAACTAAGTGACAACCAGCCAATGTGTCATTGACACTATTGGTAACTTGTTACACTATGGAGTTTTTACATTTTCAAGAGGATGGCGATTAGGTTTGCTTGTCAAATGAGATCAAAACCACCATCCTACTTCCTACAACATGCTAAAACACTAGAACCAATCAAAAGACTCAAAAACCACTCATTAGGCCTACTAGGCCTAAGTGGTTCAACAGGGGTCCAAGTGGACTAAGACTGAGTGGGGTTTATATGGTCACCCTAAACATCTTGACCACACAAGAGGACCTTCCATCCATGGCTAAATCCTTATTACAATCAAAACCACAACTTTCAAAAAATGCAAAGAAAGTGACTTTAGGAACCAAGGTGCTCCTAGGTGCCCTGCACCACACTTACTGACTGGGGTAATTTGATTTTCAATGCAGCTCCCCTTGAGCTAGAGCTCCAAATTCAATTCCCAGAGGAATTAACAACACTAGATTCTGGTGCAGGCTCATTACTATTGTTCTCAATTTTTTTCTTGACCCAAGTCTTGCTCATTTCATTCTGTATCTCACATCAATTTTTCTTTTTCCTTTGTCTTGTCTTTACTCATCTAGTTTTCTATTTACCGGACCTCTTCTTGCATTATTCGTACTTCTGTAGAGTCTTGTCATATGACTAGATCTACTACAATTAAAGAAAACAACATTTCTTTGCATGTATACTTTATTTCTTCTTGATTTGCACTAATTTTCCATGTGTCCATATGCATTACAAGTAAAGCAATAACCATTGAAAGAGTTGCCATTTTCTCTAGAGTTATTCTTTATCATACTTCTGCATTCATTTGATCTATGACCATATCTCTTACACTTGAAGCATTGACCAGAGAAGGATGGATCATTTTGATTTACTCTGCTTCTAGACTAGGTATCTCTATGACCAAATTTATTGCAATTAAAAAAATTTCCATTGAATGATGGACATCTTTGCGCATTAGGCTGTCTTACTGGAGATCTTCTAGGTCTATTTTTCCCATTCCTTGATTGAAAATTTCTTTGTTCAGATCCAAAGCTTTCACCTTTCTCATATCTAAGACCATGCTTGTCATCATCCTTTTTTTGTCCTTCAAACAGTGCTTCAAGTTTAGCTGAGCTTATCTTGAACTTCTCCTTGTATTCATTTGCAACTTCTAGGTCATGTCTGAGAATGACAATTTGCCTTTCAAGTTCTCTCTCATCATCTCTACTTTCTTGTAGATTAGACTCTAGGAGGCCAGCTATCCTGTCCAATCTATAGCATTCTTTAGTTCCTTCTTTTAGATTTTGATTTAGGTCTTCTTTAGTTTTCTTTCTATCTTCAATTTCTTTGGTTAGCCTCATCACCCTGGATTCCATCTCATGTTTTAGGACAACATCTTCTTTGGCTAACTTCTTGCATTCCTTTGTCTTCTCTTTCAAAGCCTCATCCTTGTTGTTTTCATAATGATTTTCTAGTTGAAGAGGTTGTTCCTTCCTCTTTTCATTGGATTTACTCAATTTCTCTTTTAGAATCTCAATGAAGTCTTCAACATTTTTAAGATTCTCTTGCAGCTCTTGGACTTCTGCTCTAGATTGCTCAAGATCTTCTAGAGCAAGATTAAGTTGCCCTAGGAGGTTATATTCATCTATTTTACTACCTTCCTAGATCTTCCTCAAGTTGTTAAACTTTTTCAAAGGAACCTTGCTCTAATACCAATTGTTGGAATTAGGGTAGAAAACTGAGAGGGGGGGTGAATCAGTTGTCACAAAACTTTTAAACTTATTACATTTAATTCTTTCCTACTACTTTTTAGTAGATCAATATAATAACCCTGAAAGCATGAATCAATAACATGTGAGCAAAAATACAAATTACAGAATTGACACCAAGAATTTTTAACGTATAAACCTGGTTAAGGGAAAAACCATGGTGGGGGTTAACCCACAAAGATTATACTCTATTAAAAGTATTACAAAAGGGGAATGCACATGCATTCAGGCTCACTACTCAAAAGAAGGCTTACTACCTAAGAAGGCTCACTACCTACAAAAGGAAGATTACAATGAGTTTGAACTGATAAGGAGCATCTACCAATGCAAGGATTTAGTTCTGGTTAAGCACATAATACTGACTTGATACGCTTCATTTTGTTTTGCCATGTTTACTACTCTGCCATAATCTGAACCTTAGATCTCTTCCCTTTTCACACTTACTCCATATTTGCATCATCACTATTCCCAATACACTCAAATCTATTGACTATATATATCCGCCTTAAGAAATTCAATCACTTTTTGTTAGCCTAGTGAAGAACTTATCAAACAACACAAATACTTTGTTCTATTAGCTGAATCCATACACCATTGTTGATGCATACCAGAAATAACAATTGAAGGTCACCATTCATGTCGAACACTAACATTATATCCCATACGCAACTCACCAAAACACTTCTACTAGATCTACATAAGGACCTAACATAGGTTGGCCCATTCTTTACTAAACTGTTCTATCATATTAGGACCTGGTACTCAGATGCTCATAACTTTTAATCCCCTTATCACTGGAGGTTGACATCTTGGATTTAGATTATCCTGACATTCCTCTACACTACCTCAAATACGTAGCACACAATGATTGACTGGAGAAATCCACTGACCAAAATACTGAACTCTACCGTATACTCTGTTCCTATCTATCCAGACTTTGATAAATCTTGAAAATGACTTCCGATATGATCTGATATTGCACTATGGATGTGTGGAATGAACTTACTTGCCATCAATGACAATACTCATCATGAGTAGTAGTGTCTCTTGCCAACATATACTTTAGGCCAAATGGCATAATAGTATACATGAAGGATCCAAACTTGGATGTAAAAGTAGTTTTTGGGTGATCCTCTTCTCTTATCTTAACTTGGTGATAACCAGAAAATCTATTAGTAAAAGAGTAGATTTCCATACCATCTACTAATTTGAGTATTTATTTAGTAAAGGGGGTTGGAAGTGAATCATGTATGCATGCTTTGTTGAGTTCTATATAGTTGACACATATCCTTCACTAGTTTTATTATTTTTTGCTACCATAGTGTTGCAAGTATGGGCCTAAATGGTGTTGTCATTGATAACAACATACTCCTATTGCATTAATGATAAGGATTGGATGAGCTGTGTGCTGAGGATATTGAGAAAATTAGTCCTAATCAAGAACAGAGAAGACTAGTGAAGATAGTGAGATAAATATCCCACTAAGATGAAGATCAGAGGATGCACTTCAAAGGGTTTGTAGATATGTGTCTTGAGATGATCCAGTAAAGATTTTAGAGGTCAGCATGAAGATCTGAAGAAGTTATGGTCACTTGAGTAAAACCAGTTCTGGTAGGTGTTCAGAGGTGATAGAGTGATATAGATAGGTCTGATGGGATCCAAAAATGCAATATCCTATTTTGTAGATTTTGCGAAGTGTTTAGGAAGTCAATGTGAAGTGACAACCCAATTGGTTCATGATCTAGAGGTCTGCAAGAATCTATTCCAATATGACAGTGATGACAGACTATGTTCTTGAGGTTCTGGATGAAGGAGAGAATGATTTTAGTAGGCAGTAGTAGTGTGGATGTTCTTGGTGATTTAGGCAAGCTTGTGGAGGTCTTTGGATTGTTTCTAGTTCGTGTTGGTCGTTTGTATTAAAGATTGAGCTCGTAATTGAAGAATTACTTCTAGATGATGATGTTCTTCCTAAGTCTGGCCGACTAGATGAGTTACACATCATGTGGATGATCTTGGAGATGTTCTGTGGAGAATGGCATGTTTCTAAAGGAAGTTTGAAGCCTCAGATCTTTGTGGCCGACAGTGTGTTGATCCGCATGAAGTCTTTTTGTCATTAGTCATATTGCATTTATGTATTTGCTCTGTAATGTATGCCTACTTGGATGGATATTCTTAAGTTGATGTCTTGTATAAATAAGGAGTCATAAAGTCATTTCAAATGGTCTTGTGGAAAGAGGAGTAGAGCGAAAGGCAGAGCAGAAGTATTGAGATTAAATGGAACCGACTCAAGCATGGTGAAGATGCTATTCTTCAGTTCAAGTATGTGATACTTATTATTCTATAGACAATGTGTCTCTTGTAGGTAGTGGGCCTCTTGTGAGAAGTATGCTCAGGCAGTGAGCCCTAATTGGCATGTGCCATTTTGTTCTTTCTATTCTTCTAATAGAGAATACAATCTTGGGTTAGTCACCCCATGGTTTTTCCCTTAACTGGGTTTTCCACATCAAAATCTTGGTGTCATATGTGTTAATGTGTTTCTGCTCTTGAATTGTTGCATTATGTTCTATGATTGATTTATTATTATGCTACTGAATTAAGAAAAGGATTTAAGTGATTAAATTGCAAGAAAGTTTTGACAACTGATTCAACCCCCTCTTAGTTGTCTGTGCTAAATCTAACAATTGGTATCAGAGCCAAGTTCCTCTAAAAGGAGCTTAACCACTTGAGGAGATCTAGGATGTCATCCTACAAGAAGGATAATCTGAGGTTTGATGGAACCAATTTCACCCTTTGGAAAAGTCACATGGAATGTATGGGAATGCAGTATTGGACTATGGCTTCAAAGAAGTATACTCCTCCACAGAATGGTCCAAGTTTCGTAGATGAAATTAGAGATGCTGAAAATAATCTGCAAACTAAAGAAGCTCTTCTAAGTGCCTTATCTGATTCAGAGCTAACAAATGTTGTTGACGTAAAAATTGTCCATGAGATTTGGGAAAAAATGGAACTTCTGCTTGAAGGAGATAAGTATGTTAAATGCACCAAGCTACGGAGCCTGAAGGAAAAATTTGAAAACCTAAAGATGAGAGAAGATGAAAATATCACTACATTTATGCCAAGAGTAAATGAGCTTGTTTGTGGCATTAGATGTGCTAGTAGAGTCCTGGATGAAGATGAAATTGTTGGCAAAGTTCTCAGATCCCTTTATGATTCTTACAAATATAAGGTTGCTACCATTGAAGAATTTAGATCCTATTCAGGTATCACAAGAGATCAATTGGTTGGTAAATTGGCTGCATTTGAATTGATCAAGTTTGGAGATACCCCCCCTAAGACTGAATCTGCATTTAAAGATACTGCCTATGTAAAAAGAAAACAAATGTTTGATCTGGGAGAGAACTCTTCAAGGAAACTATCATGGTATGAAAAAGCAAGAAAAGACCTGGAAGAAGATGAAACAGAAGCTGCCCAACTTGAAGTCCTTATTGTAAGAAGACTACTAAGAGGATCTGGTAAGTATGAGGGGAAATTTCCTTTTAAATGTTTTAATTGCAATAAGATTGGTCATTTTGCCTCAAGGTGTCTAGAAAGATTTTCAAGGCCAAATCCCAATAGATCAAGGCTCCAAAAGAAATGTTACTATGTTCATGAAGATGATGATGAAGGAGTAACAGATGATGAATCAGAGATAGGAAACAAATCTAGAAGTGACTGGGTGTTTATTGCCATCAAAGAATAAGATCCAATGCCCTCTGAATCTGTCAATCATAAAATTAAAGAAAGAGCTCTGGCTGCCCAAGTTGAAGAAAAGGATGGCTGGGTCATTGACAGTGGATGCTCCCACCATATGACAGGTGACAAAAATAAGTTCATAGATTTGGAAAGGTATGAAAGAGTGGTAAAATTTGGTGATAATTCTGCTAGTAGAATCAGAGGTAGAGGAACTATTTCTTTTGATGGAAAGAACAAAACTGGTAATGTATTGTATGTTGAAGGCCTAAAGCACAATCTTCTCAGTGTTGGACAGTTGGTGGACAAAGGCTATGATCTCCAATTCAAAAATGGAAAATACAAGATCTTGAAAGTTATGGAATAGAGATTACATCCGGTACTCAAACTAAAAGTGATATCTTCCACTTGGTTGGTACTGGTAAAATTTTCTTATTTGTTCAAATTGATCAGAGTTGGTTGTGGCATAAGAGAATGTGTCATGTGAATTTTGATAATATCATCAAGATAAGAAACACTCAGGCTGTAAGAGATCTTCTAAGAGTTTTGAAACCTACTAATAGCTTGTGCAAAGAACGTCAGTTGGGCAAGTAGAGCAGAGTCACATTCAAAATTAAGGAATAGTCTTCTACCAGATTATTAGACTTAGTTTATACTAATTTATGTGGTCCAGCAAGAATCAAAAGTGTGCAAGGTGATAGATACTTCATGCTATTAATTGATGACTACTCCTGAATGATGTGGGTAACTTTTCTAAAAAAGAAATCATAAGCTCTTGAGAAATTCAAAATATTCAAGGCTATGGTAGAGAATGAAACCGGACTAAAATTAAAATGTCTAAGGTTTGACAGAGGCGGAGAATTCACATCCAGTGAGTTGATAGAATTCTGTGAGAAACATGGAAAAAAAAGATAGTTGTCTGCTCCTAGGACTCCACAACAAAATGGAGTAGTGGAGAGAAAGAACCAAACCATCTAGGAAGCATCTAGAACCATGATTATGGAAGCAAATGTTCCTCAGATCTATTAGAGAGAAGCTGTAAGCACTATAGTCTATACTCTCAGTCGAGTACAAATCATAAGCAATACCAATAAGACTCCTTATGAACTTTGGTTTAGCATCACTCCCACTATGAGGTATTTCAGAGTCTTTGGTAGCAAATGTTACATTAAAAGAGATGAAGATCTAGGAAAATTTGATGCTAGAAGTGATGAAGGAATATTCTTAGGTTATTCTACTCAAAGCAAAGCATACTGGTGTTATAACAAGAGATTAAGGAAGATTGTGGAAAGTACAAATGTGAAGGTTGATGAAGGTATTGAAAAACCCTCAAGGTTTTATGAATATGATGAAGATGATTAAAATGATGTTTTTGTTCAAGAAGTCCAAGTTCCCTCTGAAATTCAGATTCAAACTGATCTAGTAAATCAGGAAGAAGAGATAAGTTTTAATGAACCTATTCAAGAATTAGAAGTGCAAGAAACTCCCAAAGTTCCCAGGTATGTAAGACTGAATCACTCTGAAGATTAGATCATAGGTGATAAAAGAAAAGGTGTACAAACTAGAAGAAGGATTGCTCAAGATTCAGAAGAGTATTGTCTAATTTCAAAGATTGAACCTAATATAGTTAATGAAGCTTGCAATGATGAAAACTGGACTAAAATAATGGAGGAAAAGCTGATGCAAATTGAGAAAAATCACACTTGGGATCTTGTTCCTAGACCTAAAAACAAGAATGTGATTGGAACCAAATGGGTCTTCTGGAACAAACTGAATGAAGATGGTGAAGTAGTCAGAAACAAAGCTAGATTGGTTTGCAAGAGTTACTCCCAACTAAGAGTTGATTTTGAAGAAACTTTTGCTCCAGTGGCAAGAATTGAAGTAGTCAGATTATTTCTTTCTTTTGTTTCCTTCAAGGATTTCAAAGTATATCAGATGGATGTCAAATTTACCTTCCTGAATGGTGACTTGGAAGAAGTATACATTGAGAAATCGGATGGATTTCAATTGTTTGATCATGGTGATATGGTCTGCAAGTTGAAGAAAGCTCTGTATGGACTGAAGTAAGCCCCAAGAGCCTAGTATGAAAGATTGGATAAGCATCTTTTGAAGATTAGCTTCAATAAAGGTACTGCTGAGAGTAATTTGTACTTCAAAATTGATCATGAAAATATCTTGATTGTTGAAGTGTTTGTTGATGATATCATTTTTGGAGGAAGAGATAGTATGTGCAAAACCTTTGCAAATCTAATGAAAAGTGAATTTGAGATGTCCATGTTTGGGGAAATGAATTTCTTCTTGGGTTTGTAAATCACTCAAACAAAGAAAGGAATCTTCATTTCTCAAACCAAATATGTGAAAGAATTGTTGAAGAAACTTGGGATGGAAGACTCAAAACCAATGAATACTCCCATGGAAACTAGATGTAAATTGAGCCAAGATGATGACTCTCCTAAGGCCAATCAGAAAAAGTATAGGTCAATGATTGGAGGACTATTATATCTCACTCAAACTAGACCTGACATTATGAATGTTGTTGGTCTTGTTGCTAGATTCCAAGCTGATCCTAGGGAGTCTCATGTCATGGCAATCAAGAGGATTTCTAGATATCTAAAAGGGATAGTTGAGTATGGATTGTGGTATCCCAGAGATCATGATTTTTCTCTTCATACATATATAGATGTGGATTGGGCAGGAGTTGTGGATGACCGGAAGAGTACCAGTGGTGGAACATTCTTTTTAGGGAAGAGATTGGTTTCTTAGCTAAGCAAGAAATAAGAGGTAATATCACTGTCCACTGTAGAAGAAAAATATATTACAGTAGCAAGTAGTTGCACTCAAGTATTCTGGATTAAACAGATGCTAAGAGATATCAGAGTGGAGTATGAAGAACCTATCACAATCTTCTGTGATAATTCAAGTGCAATTAACATATCAAAAAATCTGGTGTTGCATTCAAAGACTAAACATATATCCATCAAGTTTCACTTTTTGAGAGAGCAAGTGAACAAGAATGAAGTCAGGTTGGAGTTTGTGCTTTCCAAGCATCAGATTGTAGATATTTTTTCTAAACCTCTACCTAAGGACTCTTTTGATTATCTCAAGGAGAAGTTAGGGGTTATTACCCCTCCGGTTATGAACTAAGGTGCACTGATGTGCATCAGTCTGGTGAATTTCATAGTCATATCTTGTGGACTAGATTGATGTTTGGGAATCTACCACTTAGGGGGAGCAGTTGGTATGATTCTGAATTGATGCAAGTATGTGCCCTTTGCCATTGATGTCAAAGGGGGAGAGAAGACATGTGAAAAACAAGTAATTGCTAATCAAAGGGGGAGCAAGAAAGGAAGAGAAGACATGTGAATGGTTGTTTCTGCTAGGGGGAGTTGTGATAGTGAGGGGAAGTTCTTGTCTTTATGGTTATAACAATTTTTCACATCATATGTTTCCATCAATGATAAAGGGGGAGATTATTTCAAGTATGGGCCTAACCGGTGTTGTCATTGATGTCAACATACTCCTATTGCATTAATGATAAGGATTGGATGAGTTGTGTGCTAAGGATATTGAGAAAATGAGTCCTAATCAAGAACAAAGAAGAATAGTGAAGACAGTGAGATAAATATCCCACTAAGATGAAGATCAGAGGATGTACTTCAAAGGGTTTGCAGATATGTGTCTTGAGATGATCTAGTAAATATTGTAGAGGTTTGTATGAAGATTTGAAGAATTTATGACCACTTAAGTAAAACTGGTTTTGGAAGGTGTTCAGATGTGATAGAATGATACAGATAGGTCTAGTGGGATCCAAAAATGCAATATCCTATTCTGCGGATTTGGTGGAGTGTTTAGGAAGTCAATGTGAAGTGACAACTCAATTGGTTCATGATCTAGAGGTCTGTAAGCATCTATTCCAATATGACAGTGATGACAGACTATGTTCTTGAGGTTTCGGATGAAGGAGAGAATGATTTCAGTAGGCAGTAGTAGTGTGGATATTCTTGGTGATTTAGGCAAGCTTGTGGAGGTCTTTGGATTGTTTCTAGTTTATGTTGGTGGTTTGTATTGAAGATTGAGCTCATAATCGAACAATTACTTCCAGATGATGATGTTCTTCCTAAGTCTGGCTGACCAAATGAGTTACACATCATGTGGATGATCTTGGAGATGTTCTGTGGAGAATGGCATGTTTCTAAAGGAAGTTTGAAGTCTCAGATCTTTGTGGCCAACAGTGTGTTGATCCGCATGAAGTCTTTTTGTAATTAGTCATATTGCATTTATGTATTTGCTATGTAATGTATGCCTACTTGGATGGATATTCCTAAGTTGATGTATTGTATAAATAAGGAGTCATAAAGTCATTTCAAATGGTCTTGTGGAGATGAGTGTGTGGAGAGAGGAGTAGAGTGAAAGGCAGAGCAGAAGTATTAAGCTTAAATAGAACTAACTCAAGCATGGTGAAGATGATATTCTTTAGTTCAAGTACGTGATACTTATTATTCTATAGACAGTGTGTCTCTTGTAGGCAGTGGGTCTCTTGTGAGAAGTGTGCTCAAGCAGTGAGCCCTAATTGGCATGTGCCATTTTGTTCTTTCTATTCTTCTAATAAAGAATACAATCTTGGGTTAGTCACCTCGTAGTTTTTCCCTTAATTAGGTTTTCCACATCAAAATCTTGGTGTCATATGTGTTAATGTGTTTATTCTCTTGAATTGTTGTATTATGTTTCTATGATTGATTTATTATTATGCTGCTAAATTAGGAAAAGGATTTAAGTGATTAAATTGCAATAAAGTTTTGACAACTGATTCACCCCCTTTCAGTTGTCTGCCCTAAATCTAACACATAGGACTTATCCATTCTGCATCTTCTACCAGTTTAATTATTCTTGCCATAATCATTTTTTCTAGTTTTATTTTAACCTTCTTCTTCATGTTAGGGTTCAATCTCTATGGTCTTTTCGTTTGTGGTTTAACACCCTCTTTTAGTTGTATTTTCATTACTCCAGCTTCCTCTTTTAGTCCTTTGAGATCTGTAAATGTTCTAGGAAATAAATCTTCAAATTTAGATAGTAACTTTGCGAGTTACGTTACAACCCTTTCATCCCAAGAATCTCCTATTTTAGTTAATTTAGGATCTACCTCTTTCGCAATGTTCTCTTCTCTAAGTTTTACTAGTTGCTATAGAACTTCTTTTTGGGTTCTAGTACTATTTCAATCTCTCTTTCTCCTTGGTGTACATCAACATCCAAGTTGTGTTCTTCCTCATCATTTTGTTTTTGTGTTCTATGACATCTTCATTCAATATGTTTGATTTCATTATCTATCCATTGTATTAGTTTCCAAATACCTTCAGTTTTTAGCGGTCGAGGGCTTTGTTGTGGTATTTCTTCTTCAATTTTTTTGACTAATATTTATTTTCAGATTTTCTTAAGTCTAGTGTGGATATGTTCATTAGTATTAGACAATGAGAACATGTGTAGAAAGTATTCTTTTAGTTCATTACATTCTTTTGTTTTGGCCCTATGTTCTTGGTTTATGTACGAAGTTTATGCTACTAGTGATAATGTCCAATAGAATAAATGAATGTATAATGTTGTGTTGTACTCATTTCTTCCTTCCTAGACCAATATGAACATCTCTAAGTGCTCTTGAGATGTGATTTGCCCTTGGTTTTTTGGTATAATTTCATACTCTCCTTCTAGTAGGTATAAAGTTTTTTTAAGGATCTTGAAAATTGGCTAGTGTTGGATTGTGTGTTTGTGTGTATTCCACTAGCTTGTGGCATTGCATATTAATGTGTGCCATATAACATCTACTCTACATTGTTCATCATGAAAAGTTTTCTCCATCTCTATAAGATAACTATCTAGGTTTCTAACTCGTAAAATTTTGGAAGTTTTATATGGGATATTCCTCTTGATATGTGATTAATACATCAGGATACTTGGGATGTGTTATGTTGTTGATGTTCTAAATTGTGGTTTGTGTTTTGGGGTGTGAGATAATTAAATAAAGTGGTTTGTGATAAGTATCCATATGTAATTTTGACCATAAAGACATTTTGGAACCCTGCTACTGACCAGGTTTTAGTTTTTGGTTCATCTTGTAGCCAAGTTGTGAGTACATATTCACTATCTATGCTATTGTTATCACATTCTATTTGTTTCACTCCCTGTAAATTTCTAACATGTCATATTTGGGTAGTTTTACTATGTAGTATAATTATTTTGAGTCTTTGTCTATATAGTTTTCTTGGTTGATTTCCTATGTTTAGGCTTCATCAATACTTCTTCCTAAGGGAATATGTTTTACTCTAGTGTCATCTGTGAAAGATATTTCTTCTTTCCTTGAATCCACAATTCTATTTGCATTAACAAACCATTATATCTAGTGCATTGAATGAATCAAATGGTTCCTTCATTGCTACTATTTCAAAATCAACCAACTATTTGACCCACATTATGTTAGCATTTACCTTTTTCAAGGTTCCTAGTGTATGCATTACTAACCCATCTACTAGGATAATATTGTAGGGTGTTTCTATCAATGTTGGTGTTCGTAAGTATTCCGATACTCTTTTTGGTAACATTTTTACATCTATGCCTAGGTCGACCATAACCTATTTGTTTTTATGATGGTTTACGTGGGCATTTATCATTAGTGCTCTTCTCTTCCATTATCTATCAAATTTTCCCATTTTTTTGATTTGTGGTTGGTGACTGTGTTCTTTATTCTAATACTTGTAGAATTGTTTCAATTTGTCTATAAGGTTCTATTGTTGTGTTAGTTGTATTAGTTGTTTGAGTGCCCTTATTTCTTATTTTGAAAATAAGCTTGTTTGGTGTTGTTACTTATGTTGTTCTTTGGCTATTATTTGTTTTGATTGTTCAACAATTCTATCATGTTGGTTTCTATTAAGGAATATGTTATCTTCTTGTATCTTAGTGTCATTGTTTTCTAATCTTGTGTTATTTGTACCTTATCTAGTAACTACTGTAGCTTTGGTTTTATTATTCTTTCTCTTTATGTTTGTTTGTTTATGATTTGACTTATTAGTGTAATGTTCCTCCTCTATGTTATCAGAGTCATACTTGTTTTCCTTATGACACCTTCTGGTTGTTTGTATTGTATCCTTAGGTGTCCTCCTTATAATGAAAGATCTCTTTTGTGAATTGAATCCTTGTATATCATCACTTTTGGATTTATGAGGTGTGTTTCTAAAATATTGTTGGGCTTCATTACAAGAAAATAGATCATGATTGGAGCTACTAGAGAATGTGCAATTCTTCTTCCTATCTCCCTAACATTCATTAGCAAAATGTCCTTGTTTACCACATTTATAACAAGATGCATCATCTCCCCTTATTCCTCATCCATGACCTCACCCTCCTCTATATCCATTGTACTAGACCTTAAACTCATTATAGTAATTGTTCATGTATGGTATTGAGTTAGGGTTTGTGTTTTGTAGTGTTTTAATATTTCTCTGATTAGCCCAACTAGGGGTTTATATCCATAATTCTAGATGTATAATGGCCTCTCTACTAATCCTTTTACATGTTTTGATTGTCTTCTCTATTATTGCAGTGTACATTGCACCATGGTTCATGGCCATCATCATCTTCCCTTAGCCTAAAAAGTTTTGAAGGGTAGTCTTCTGCCTCATGGTCATCCTAGTCTCTACATATACCACAATAAAGTGTATTATTTCATTTTCGTATTGTCTTTTGATCTAGCTTTGTTGTGATAACTTTTCTTTTACCTTTTATTGATGGGCATTCATTCTAGAG
This sequence comes from Cunninghamia lanceolata, assembly GCA_027924645.1. Taxonomy (NCBI): domain Eukaryota; kingdom Viridiplantae; phylum Streptophyta; class Pinopsida; order Cupressales; family Cupressaceae; genus Cunninghamia; species Cunninghamia lanceolata. The sequence goes on from BSBN01001332.1 coordinate 9,247,741, forward strand.
ATGTCCTTATTTTGTACTGTAAGAGCACCATATGTTCGGTCTCTACTTTTGTGGACTTATTTTTGTGCTAGGATTTCTTGCTTGAGTTTATGTTGTTACCATTCTAATTTAACTTTTTCTTTCTCCATATTCTCCTTAGTTTTGTCATTTTTCCACAAGTTTGAGACTCTACGTGGCATGCTAGAGTTACTACTTTTGAGTATGAGTTGAAAAATTTTCCATCTAGGGATGTCCTGATGTTAGGCCTTAGTCCTAAAATAAACCATTCTATTCTTTGTTGTTTAGTCAACGGTCTTCTAGTTCTGGTGAGATTTCCTTGAATCTTTTTGTCAAAATCCTTAATAGACTCTCCCTCATTTTGGACCATGTCCCATATTTTGCTTACTCCCTCAGTGGGTATGTCTAGCGAGGAAAAATTATCGAGAAACATTGGCTTGATTTCAACCCATGATTTATCATGGTTAGGACATGTTTTTCAATACTAATTTAACACTTCATTCCTTATGGTTCAAACAAAATCAAATAGTTTGGTGTAGTCCCTTGTTATATTTTTTATCTACCATGTAGACTCTAATACGAAAACATATTTTTCTTCTTTTGTAGTATGTTTCCCAAACACTAGTAGTTTGATTGGTGAATCCATCTTTTGTTGTTGTTGTGTCTTATCTTCTTTGTGGTGTGTTTGATTTATAGTCTTTTGTTTTTTCTTAGTTTCTCTTTGTAGAAGAGGTTTTCCTTCTCTTACCTTATCCCTTTGTAATTGTATATCAAAGTATTTTTCCCTAATAATTATTTGTAAATCCTTTTGATTTCTTCTCTTTCTTTTTGTGTATCTATCTCTTTGTTTAGTTCTTCTATCGAGATTATTTTTGATTTATAGGGAACTTGAGGTGACTCTTGGTCGGGGGCTTGTATCTTTTCAAATTTGCATTTCATTGTAGGGGAACATGTCTTTTTGTTTGTTAGTGACATTTTGTTAGTTCTTAATAACAATTCTCTTGATTGTCTTATACTATTGAAATCAATGTTATCTGGCGCCACATCTATTCCTCTTTCTCTTATTCTCATCACACTCTGATTCATCATATAATCTTGGTATTCCTCATCAAAATTTAAAGGCTGGAGATTTTTCATGGGGCTCAATATTGGTTCCCATTGCTCATTGATTCTGATATGGACATTAGTGATTTCAGGGTGAACATACAGTGATTTACCTAATCATGGTAGGGTTAGGGTTTTATTATAGTCATCTTCCCATTCTCTTTTGGAATCATCATAAGCAATAATACTTCCTTCTATATTTCTAAGTATTTCTTTGGCCTTATAAATGTGTGTCGTTATTGGTTCTAGATTTTTATTCTTGTCAGTCTCTATTATCTCTACGGCAATCCCTATGGCACGCTCTTCTTATATCACCAAATTTGTTACATCTTTTTGTCTAGCTACACCCACCTTGGCATGCTCAGCAACACCCTTATTGGAGTGCTCATCTTATTCCTTTTCTTCCACAATCTTTATGTTTTACTCTCTCCTTGTCTCTTTTTCTTTTTTCATCCTTCTATAGTATCTTTCCTATCTTTCCTGGGTTTGTTTAAATCTCCTTTCTTTTATGTCTAATTCTATTCCAATTTTTATTGTGTCACTAATTTCTCTTAATTTATTTTTATCCCTTTTCTCATGGGTGTTTTTGATATGGTATTTCATTAATCCTTATGTATCATGTGGTCAGTTTAATCTGAATGGTTACATCTTTTCACATGTCTTTTCAGATCCTTCCCCCTTTTCATTTGTCATCCCCTTAGGTGCCTATCCCACTCTCACAAAGCTAGGTCCTAAGATAAAAAAAAAAAGTCATGTTATCTTTCTAATTCTTTTCCTCTCCTCCACAATTTTCTTCTACTTGTTTTATCTTTATTTTTTCTTCACTGTTCTGTCTAGGGTCCTCAGAACCAAATGTTGGCAAGAAAAGTAGGAACACAATTTAGAGATTTGAGTATGATTTTATTGATTAAGTTCATTTATACCCCAAATGTGAAAGTGATAGAATAATAGATATATCCAGTAATGTATAACATAGTGTAGTAAGGTATAATCCTATATACATCATCATACATAACATAAACAATTAGATCTTACTCCATCAATCCTTATATCTCCATATTATATATATTAGGCAAGTATTACAATAGCAAGTCCAAGTCTCTACTATGCATTATCCTTCTATATATACTATTATCAGATCTCTCTTCTTACTTCTTCTATCATACTATCTATTATGTATATACTTGGTATTAGGGATGTGTTGCTTATAGAGAAACCTAGGAATAATCTTGTATGTTATCCCTATCCTTTACACTTCTTTTGTGGTGAGTTGTAGTAGGTTCTGCTATGTAAAGAAGAAGAAGAACATGAAACTTTGTGTAATCATGACTGCGAGACTCCTCATAGGGCCATGGCTCAAACCAAATGATTGGAAGATAGTACCTTTTACACTTGGGACCATGGTTAGAGACAATCATAGTGGAGGAACCAAAGGAACATCAATACATTGCAAAATACACTTTCAACTATGGTGAAACAACCCTCTACAGCTACCACCCAAATGAAAATAGAGGATATTAGAATAACTATAATGGTGGAAGAGGAAGAGGAAGAAATAAAAAATGCAAGGAGGATGCAACATGTTATATGTGTGGAGAAAAAGGACATTATGCCAATGAGTGTATAGAAGATAAGAAATAAACCTGTGGGTTTTGCGGTAAAATAGACCATGATTTGTTTAAATGTGAGAAAACACAACAATATTTCAAAAATGCACTACCACCTACTAAAAGTGATAACCTAGAATAAATTAATGCATGCAAAGAAGAAAAGTGATGTAAAAATCCCAAAGGTAGAACTACATGTGGATAGGAAATGCTTAAGAGCACACATAAATAGAGAACAAGTGAAAGCAAGACAACCAATCCTAATAGAAGAAGAATTGCTAGAAAAATATTATCTAGAGAAGAAAGAGAATCTTAGGAAGGAGGAAATTTCTAAGTATAGAAAGAATAATAAATTTAAAGTAGTTACTAGGGGAGGGATAGACACTACAAACAAAAAAACAATCTCAAGAGAATAAGAGGAAGAAGAAGAGGAAGAAGAGGAGTACTTCCCCACCAAACAGACTCATGATTTTATTATAGAGAAGGTGAAGAAGATAATTAAAGAAGAAAAACATTAGAGGATTATCATAAGGCTAGCTTCTTAGAAAAGGAAGCTCTATCACTTAAAGAATTGGCCAACTTGGTAGAAAAAGAAAATATACTAGAAAAGCTAAGACAATTTGTAAAATATTGGAATACAAACAAATCTAGTAATAGGAGGCCATAAATATGAAGTGTGGTAAAAACCTCTAAAAATTGGGAGAAGAAACCAGACATGATTGAACTATAGGTTCATAATAAATTATTCAAGAATGTATTGGTTGGTCTTGGAGCACATGTCAGTATTATGCCTAAATAGGTATGGGAAGAACTTGGATGACCTATACTACATGATACTCCATATAACATTTCTTTAGCCATATAAAGAGAAAGATAGACTTTGAATTTATTGAGATGGAGAAGCCTTTTGATACCTTTAATATTCTATTTAATTTGGAATGGTTTGTGAATTACAATGGGATTTTTTACTCCCATAAGGAAGAGATGACATCTTTTGGGAAAGATCAAGTAGTGCACATCCCTTTGAAGGAGAGATATATGTTGAAAATAGTGACTACAACACCAATTTTGAGAAGGTTGTAGAAGAATGACTAAGGAATAAGCCAACAAAAAGATCAAGAAAAATATTAGGGGATAGAAGATCACATAGCCTAAAAAATATTCATAAGTTAGCTACTAAACATACTGCAAAGAACAAGAATGTACCACAAATTTAGGAGGAGAAGGATAGTAAACATTTTGGCAAGGAACTAAATGTTGGGAAGAAACTATGATGGAAATGATAATAGGAAATAAATGAGCAATTGCACCTTAAGTGCAATGGGTGTGTTCATAGGCACTTGAATTTAGTGAGGAGCTACTAGAAACAACATTTCTCCAATGAAGTCGGAGTCACTAGGAAGTCTCTAATTATTCAATCCAAGACACAAGGAATGATGCGATAACTAGGCCCCTAGGTTTCGGTACCTTCCATGTATAGCCTATAATAATAAATTGATTTGTTACTAATTTTATTACCAAACACCTTATGTGGTGGACTTTAAATATGGAAATATGTGTATTTTTTAAAAATAACACTACAAATATATAAAACATATAGTTGATTATATATAAAAATGTTTATAATTATAAAAACTAAATGTATATAGATATTTTCATGCTTTAATTATTTCTCTTGTAACATTTCAATTATTTATCAATATTGATTTAGTAAAATATATTTTATTTTTACATATGCCTACTTTTAATTTTTTTTAATATTTTATACTCTTAAAAATCTAAACAATTAAATGATATTTTATATGGTATAAAAAAAAATACCATAAAGGAAGTTTAACAGAGGTTAGGTAATTTACTAGAATGAATAACAAGCTCTAGACTGGTCTAGTTTTTTTAATTTTGAACTTCATTGAGTGGGAATGGAAGTTTGTGGTTTGGAGAGGCCTTCGATATGTAGATGGTCATGCTCTGTCCCCTAGTAGATCTATGAGTTATAAGGAAAGTGATATATGGAAAAAAGTACTCTTCTCTTTGGTCTTTGTCCCCACTCACATGGACTTGGACTCTTGTGTTTCATGTGAAGTAATTGTGTGTGATGATTCAGTAGAAAGAATTACTTTAAGATTCCTTGATTCAAAAGTGGATAGAGTGGTGCCTAGGATGGAGAATTTTCTTATCAGTAGTTTCTCCTTCATACCTAGCATATATTCAGTTATAAAATGTATAAATGGCCTTTGGAAGCTAAAAGGAAATGTTCTTTTTGATGCTCTTGTGTGTGGACTATTCCTTTCCTAGTTTTCCTTGAAGGACTTGACATTCTAAAAACCCTTATTGAAGGTCCTTGGTTTTATGGGAAGACCAATCTTTCCTTGAGAAAATGGAGACCTATTTTTGACCCCTTATTATACTCATGTTTAGTGGTGCCAACTTGGGTTCATCTCCCAAGTCTACCTTTTTATACTTGGGATGAAGAAATGATTAAAGAAATAACAAACTCTTTTAGCCAATTCTTGACCCTAGATTCTATGATCAAAAGCAAGATTAGATTGGTATTTTCTAGGTTTTGTGTTCATGTAGAAATCTCCAAACCCTTCCCAACTTCATTAATCAAGGATCTAACTATAGGAAATGGTCTTAGAATATCCTATATGAGAACTCTAGATTGTATTGCCAAAACTGTACTAGACTTGGCCATCTTATCTTAGACTAGCCTAAAGTTTCACATAAGAATAGTAGTCCAAAGTTAAGGGTAACTCTAATCACTAAAAAAATGAATGGACCTGCATGGTAATCCAATGATGAGATATAGTACTAAACACATACATGTAACCATATAGATATGACCTCTCAGTAGTATTCTTCTTGGTGACATGCAGATTGAAGTTCTTCACCTTGTTTGTGTCTCCCTTATCACCTAGCTAACCTTGTTCGATCATGTGTCTTCATCATTTACCCTTTGTCAATATTTTATTTTTGTCACTTTGTAACCTATTGACTTAACCTACCAACATCACAAGATAGGAACATTATTTTCCCTATGTTTCTTTCGTCCATTTCAACATTTCAAAGGCCATCAATTGACCTCCAAGATGATTCCTCGTCATCAATTTAACCCCATGTTCTTTCTTTCTATGTTGTCCCCTTCCATTTCCAAAACTCCATGGGTGACCATGAAACTCCCTTAGATCTCCAAGATGATTCCTCGTCATCAATTTAACCCCATGTTCTTTCTTTCTAGGTTGCTCCCTTCCATTTCCAAAACTCCATGGGTGACCATGAAACTCCCTTAGATCTCCCCTAGGTGACCTAACCTAGAAAAATAGGTGACCCACCCTCTTGAGATCCTTAAATCTATCTCTAGGTCCTAAAGTTTACTTTATACCCCTTTGATCATTCTTAGCCCCTAAAACTACCTGCAAGACCCATTATTTCTGGGTTTCATTTCCAAAAATCCCATGGGGGACACCTAAACTCCCTTGGATCTCCCATGGGTGACCTGCCCTATTAATCTAGGTGACCCAGTCAATTTTTAACATGTGTGTTTATCTTCAATTCATGCCCAAATTAGCTTTATTTTTCCTCTAGTTTGCATGTATCTTTAGGTCTAACTATGCCTAGTCTATTTATAAGTCATCCACTCTTAATCACTCTATTCTTATCTCCCATAAAACTATTCTTATCTATTTATCAACCCCATGCTAACTCCATTCCTCCTTCAGTGATAAGCTTTCCAGTCTAGTTCACTTCCTAATCAAGCTTAGTCACTCCTCAATTAATCATGTTAACTCTCCAATCATGGAAGTTAACTCTTTATTCAACTCCACCAATTGTCAGCTCTCCCAACCTATAAAAACCCCTTCTATATGCATTAGGGGAGGAAAATTCATTGTTGCACATCTATTTCTAGATTTTTTTTCTCTCCAAAGCATGCTTATTCTCTTCATAGTACTTGTGAACTTTTTTCTTTCTTAGTATAGTTTCCAAGATTTAAAAAGATTCAATAACCTTCATATGCTCACCAATTTATTTTCCAAAATCCAAGCCATAGTGCTTCAATAGTTTCAATAGATCATATTTCCTATCATAGCTTCAATACCTCAATCCCATATTCAATCAATTGCTTCTTCATCTCTTTTACTAAGAGGATATCCACACTACTATAGAGGAGAGGACATTCAAATTAAACGACTTTTGAGGATAAGCCAGGCTCACCACCAAAGAGAATCTAAAATTTTCATGCTTTCATAGTTAATTAGATCACACTCTTGATATTGGAGAAGTAATTTTTGTATTTCTTTTTCCTTGATAGGATTAATTTTGGTTTAATTAGATTAGCATTGTTTAGAGTGGATTTATTGCAATTCATAGATTACATTTTCATTCAAACAATTTCAATTTCTAGAATAGATTTGAAAATCGTCTCACAAAATACAAAAACATAGGATTAGATTGCATTCCAAAAACTCATTTAATTGCATTCATATTGTAGACACCTAAAAATGTCTTGACCATATAACCATCCTCCGACATCACCCATATCACTAATTCTTAATCTAATTAATTAATTGAATTTCTATTTAATTAATTATCTCATCCAACCCTAAAATCATTAATCTATCCTTCATCCAACAACCCTTAAAATTGAATTAATTTAATTAATTCAATAGTTACACTTACTAACATTAGCCCAATTAATTAAATAAATATGAAAAATATTTATTTGGTTAAATTCTTCACTTCCCTAAACCTAATTAATTAGATAAATTATGTTTATCTGATTAATCAAGCATACTAATTAGTCTATCCCTAACCTAGTTGATTAAATACCTATTATTTAATTAGCCACCCTAGCCTACATAACCCCTAGACCAAGATTAATTAAATAAATCATTATTTAATTAATTTTAAACCATGATTACCCCACCCGATATTTTTTTCCAGCCACATTAACTAAGCTAATCACCTTGATTAACTTGGTCAAAGCTCGATTAACACATTCTCTCACACTCAACGAGTTAAAAATTACAAAATATTCACAACACTCCACCTCATTATTACCACATTTATGAAAAGAACATCTTCCTCTTTTTTATCTTACATGTGTAAGAACCCATAATTACACACGTGTCCTTGGATTTGCACATCTACACATAAAATGGAATTTTTAATTACACCTCCTCCAAGGAAATTAATTTTAAATTTTCTCATCCATCTAATCTCATTTAATGCTAAGTCCTCCTAAAAAATGAATAAAATGTTCATTTTTATTCTCCACCCTCCAATCTTGTTGATCAAATCCTAGCCCTCCATCTCAAAATCAATCTCATCACCTTGTCTCAACAATGAATCTCCACTATTGGATCAAAACTCCCTCCAGTTTACCTATAAATACAAGCTCTCACAAGCCATTTGATCATCCAAGTTTTGAGTAGTGTTGTTATGCTAAAATTTCTCCCATATTTTCATCTTTATCTAGGCTATAGTGACTTGAATAAGAGTTTAGAGAGCATTTCACATTGAAAATATGGCCATGAGTGAAGCTAGAGCTTGTGGGTGCTAAGTTGTTGACCTTATCTAGGAGATGGAAGATTTCAAGGTATAATGTGTGTGTTTTATACGTTTCATTTGTGTTTTTAACCCTTGAGATTTATCTTGTCTTCTTTTGGCATGCCTGGTGGGACCCACATGGTGCCAAGCTGACTAATTTTCTATTTGAGTTGTGAAAAGAGACATGTTTGCAAGATTTTGGTGGCTAAAGCTCTCAGTTTGGTGCCATCCAGTCACATAGTGGTGCCATTTCTCTAATTTCTGGTGCCATTTCCACCTATTTTGGTACCATATATCCATGACATTTTGGGACTTTGTTAGGCTTAGAAAGCCTTTTTAATGCATTTTTTAGGTTTTTAGGGGAATCTAGGACATCTTGCTCTCTATTTTTGACAAAAATACATAGGTGTAAGGGAGCATACTGCAAAAATTTCTCTAGAAATGCTTAAAATATGTTTCTTGTCTAACCATAACTCATTTTGCCTCACACTAACAACTTTTGGTGCTCTAATCTGACATTTGGTGTTTATGGATAGGATAGAAGACTCTCTAAACTCCTTTTGAGCTAACATTTGGAACTAACAACCTTATTTTTAATAGATTTAGAGAGAATGTTATTTTTTTGCCATACACACACAAAATGGTGTCATTTGGTTGAGCAACAAGGTAAGATAGGTAAGAAAATAATTTCGTGCCATTTTATGAAATTGTAATAGCATCTTTGGATTTAGCGACATCCTTCTAATTTCTAGTGCCATTTTAAATTCTGTTATGCCTGCTATCTAAGCTCAGAAAATTTAGCGTTGTCTTTGTTTTGATGCCATTGCGCTTATTTGTAGTGGCATTTGACTGACTTTTAACACCATTTATCTTATTTTGGGACCATTTCTATAACAATATCTTAGGATTTGTGTAGGTTGTTAACACACTTTATAGGGAAAAGAATGCTCATCAAAGTCATAAACTTAAACTACTAACATGTTTCCTTGCAGGACTTTGTTTTTATGTGTTTGCATTGTTAGCATAGGAATGTTTGATTTGGTGCAGCTAAAATGAACTTGCGTGCTTAAACCTAGGAACATTCGTTTGGTGCTTAAAATGAACTTAATCATTTGGTGTTATTGGTGCATTTACACATCCTTGTCAAGTAGATCCCAAGATAGAACAAAAGTATCCTCTCCCACCTTTCAAATTATCTTGGGTGTAAGAGAAATTGTTCTATTTTATTTTTATCTTTTTAGGAGAGCCTATCTTGGTGGGAAAAGAGGTACTCACCCCAAGGGACAACTCTAAGTGGTGCTTTCAATTTGGTCCACTATATAAATGGTTTTTACAAAAGCTAAAGACTTCTTGGTAAAGTATTCTTATTCTGATAGTTCCCTAGTATCGATACACTTGTGTATGCGATATGTCAACCCCATTCTTTCCTTGCAAAAGGATTGATTTAAGTGGCTAGGATATTCTCTTCAGTGAGTCATTGCTGCATGAATACGCATCAAGTCCTTGAATTGCCAATAGACACCTTAAGTTATAAGCCTACTCTATTGACCTATTGGTGTCTTGTTGAATGCAAGGGTATGATGCCCCCATGATTACTCAACATAAGGCTCCCTTGAGATGAGATAGAAATCCTTGGCTTAGTATAAGTCACTTGTTGACTTTCTGAGGAGAGGGTGATTGGGTCATCCTTCCAATCCTGGAGGCCCCTACTTGTCCTCTCTTGCAAAGACAAAAGAATGTACACACCCATCTTAGGTGTGATGACATTTAAGTCGACAGATATTCCGAGTGTGGGTTGAACAAGTTGCCATTTGCCATTGACCTTAGATAGACTAAGCATTGTTTTAAAGTGTATTCAATTGTGTCTAGACCCGTGGAAATTCAGCCTTGGGGGGATTTTAAACATACACATAATGCTTACACTTCTTATTAAACATTTGATTGTATTCTCTTGTTTGGATTGTTTGTATACTTGCCAAGAAATCTCATTTAACATTATCTAAAATTGCTTGAACCATTTGAAAAATCAAACCATTGAACATTTGAGCCTTTCAAATCAACCTTTTGAACTTGAAATTCCAAAATTTGAGCCTAAAAACCAAAAATTTGCCTAAAATTTCCAAAACCCTAGACAAACTCCTAGACTCTGTTGGTGCCTACTGCTAGTTCAAGTTTCAAACATACATTCATAGGCCCCTTCATAAAAACCAAAAAATTTCTAAGTGCCTCGGCCTCCTAAAGTTGCATGCATGTATCTTTGTATATGCATTGATGTTTGTATGAACATTTGAGTGTACATGTGCAAATATACATTGGTGAGCTTGAAAATAATGTCCAATTGGCTTCAAAAGGTGTAAAAAAATAGTTATATGCATTTTGTATGCATATCGAGTTGTACATTATAGGCATATTCCATCGCAGACTCTGGGAATATTCTGTGCTTGCATATCGGGTTTGCATGTATTTTTTGTTTTTCATGTCCGCACATACAATGGCAATATGCAACGGGCACATACATCGACAATATGCAAAGGAAATATACAAGGTCGACATACAAAAGGTCATCGACAAAGCTTTGTATATCGGCAACTCAACAAATTGTCTCCCCAATGGCCAATGCATATACAAAGGAGAATGTATGTCTGATATACATTGGAAACATCCAAAAGGCACATACAAAGAAAAGATACATACAAGGTAAGAATCAAGGGGTCGGGCCCACTGGTTGTATATCCACGTTGTATGTTTCCACATACAAGGGTTATATGCAAAGGGAAAACATGCAAAGCTCGGACACGAAAAGAAAGTATGTTGTTGCAGTTGGTTTCATAAAATTTTGGGGTCCATAGGATGTACATTGTACATTGTATGTGCCGATATACAATGGATAAGATACATGGCCCAGACCTGAAGAGTTGTACATTCTGGTTGATACAGCATTGAGTCTACGGCTTGTATGTATGTGTGCATTATATATGCTAATATACAAAGGAGGTAAGATACAACTTGGACCCGATGGCGGTTTCAATTTGCTCCATAATGATTTGAAGTTCGTTGGTTGTATATTGCATGTTGTGCATATGATATACAATGCAATATACAAAGAGAAAAACATGCAAAGCCTAGACTTGAAAATTGTTATAATCTGGTTCATAGGTGGCTTGGGTCCAAGGATGTACATTACACATTGTATGTGCAATATACAAAGCGATATGCAAGAATAGAGATGCAAGGCAAAACCTGATGGTGATTTCAAAGTGTTTAATAAAGTTTTGGGGTTCACGCCTTGTATGCAGGGCACTGTTGTATGTATATACAATCCCGTATATACAAAGATTCAAATGTGTTGCGGGTGGTTGAATGTATATGTGTTTGCATATACAAAGGAAAAAAAGGGAAAAGTCAGTGATGGAAAAAGGGTGCCTACATGGCGCAATCTTATTGGCTGATGGACTTTTCAAAGTGATTTGGAGGCGCAGATCTCAGTGGGAAGAGGGAAATCGACGGTCATGGTCCAAACTTTCAGGGGCAAAGGATTTTCTTTGTATCTGCATTTGTTCAAGAAGGAAACTTCAACACGCAAGCCATTGTTGCATCCCATGGGTAGGTTGGCCATTAATGGTAGGATTGTAGAGAGGTATGGGTAGAATGGATAGGTCAACTACCTGATTTAGGGAGAAAATCTTGAGGCAGCGATGTAGATCTTGATTTCACCTGCTCTTTCCTCTGTTTCCCTTGCCCTCCTTAAATTTTTTGAGCACCACTTCTCATGGTGCAGTGTATCTGGTGAAATTTTGATATGACCCTGTAATTAATTGCTAAGTACACATTCATGGTATATATCTGAACTATGTTGCTCATTGTAAGGTTGTTGAAGACTTGGGCATTTTTAGAGAAAATAATGAAGAACAAAGCCTTTCTTGGTTGTTCTGTCTCATTTTGGAGTTTATGAGTTACATTTTGAATGTAGGTTGCACATATTTTCAGTTTTAGTGTTGTTTTATATGAAAAATGCATTGTTGCATATGTTTAATTGCTTGTCTCCATTGTTGTATGCATAGCTTCTTCTGAATCTGGTTGCTAAGGGTTCCTTAGATTCTAGGATGTAGATTTCTGTATTGCATGCTTGATCTGTGGCTTCCATTCAAGGAGTGGATTAAATTGTTTTAGGTTAAGTATGGAGAAGAATGTATGTCAGTAGGGATATTTGTAAGTAGAGACAACTAAATACTCAGTCTTGGGTGGTGTTTGTAAGGAAAATACCAGTCCTAACCCCTTGAAACTTGAATGCTAGTGCAAATCATTCATTTGTATACGTCTAGTTGACTCCTTACCCTGAGATGGGCACTAGTCTGCTCCCTGTATAGTAGTTATGATCCAAAACCCCCTATCTTGCATCCAAAATATAATACAAATCATTTCATAATTCCAATTTGTTAGTTCGTAGGAGTAGGAATAGGACCCCTACATACTCTCATCCTCAACCAGTTAGATATGTCCAAGAATGTTGCCAGCCTTGTGATCTATCATGCATATCTTGGTCCATACATGAGAGTATTCTACTTGTTATTGTAAAGCTAAATCTTTTTGTCATCAAGGGCGAGTCAAAGGTTAAATCTTTAGCTATTAGGGATACCCCCCTTGGTTCTGCAGAGCCTAAGGAAGAAGAGGAGATATTTATAGAGTCTATCTCTTGTACTGTTGGCCCTGGCCTGGAAATCCTATTGATCAATGATGGTTACCTTCGTAGGGATAACTAGGAAACATCTAGTTTGGAAAAAATCCAATAGATTTGGTGACTCTATTGGGGAAGAGTCAAATAATTTAAAGGCTGGAAAATCTAGTCCATGTAAAAGTTGTTGCAACAAGACCAAAGAAAAACCATGTGGTGCTCTGCTGGCGGAATGAATCGAGAAAATAATAGTGCCTTGTTGATATTTTGTTCTCTCTGTGAGAGGTGGCGACTCTATTGATTGAACCTATCCAAGGTTGCAACATATTTCTAGGTATTTCATCTTTTGATTCAAAAATAATGATGAGTTTAGAGCAACAACCCTGGTTGTGCTCTCAAAGAAGACCATTTTTTATTAATAGATATAAGCCCATAAATTTCAAAGGAATATATGGTCACCCAAATGTTATTCCCAATAAGATTAGAAAATGTTTAACGAGATATAGTGGATCAAATTCTGAGTCTGTAAATAAACATCTGCAACATTTTTGTAATTTGATAGAAGATTATGAGGTAGAGGTTGAAGATGTAGTAATGAGACTTTTCGTTCAGTCGTTAGAGGATGATGCCAAGGTCTAGTTTTCAGACCTGCCTGTGTGTTTAGTTTCTTCATGGGTAGATTTAGAAGTTGCATTCCTAGAGTAGTTTGGTGAAAGATTTGATTTGGCCTCATTGATCATACATTTCATGAATATCCAAAAGGAAGATGAGGAAGTGGTTCCATCCTTTAACCTTAGATTTATTAAGTTGGTCAAGCAGATTTCTAAATATATGAGACCAAATGATGCATTGTGCTTGGCAATTTATTTGGCTGCATTTGATGAAGAAATGAGTTATTTATTGAGAGATAAAGAACCAGCTACACTTCACCAGGCCTACAAAGTTGCTATGGATATTGAAAATAATCAGAAATATGGAATACCAGTAGGTTTCATGACTGCAAGCTTTCAAAATAGTTTTCAAAGTGAATGTGTTTCTATTGTTCCAATGTGATCATTGAGAGATGATTCTGTAGAAGGAAATACATTTCAGAACAATGGGTGCAATCATGATGTGATGCATAAACATAAAGAAGATGTTGTAGAAAATATAGGCACATCCTATAATGGTGAAGACAAATATTGTTCTCAGCCTCTAGAAAAGAAGCCTACAGATGCAAAATGCATTTCAAATGATGAAATGAAAGATATACATGAAGTTGTGTCTTGCAGTAATAGGCATATCTCAGTTATTCATGATTATTTGTATGAGGTGGATATGTAGAGCTTCACTCTGAATATAGAAAATGTTGATTCAAGGGATGGTAGTGAATATGTTAGTGATTGTTAGCATTCAGATGCATATGTGAGCCTTTCAGATGATGAAATATATATGGATGCTGAGTATGAATGCTTCCTTGAAGATTATGACCACCTCTACAATGCAGAGGTTGAAAAATTTGCTTTTGATTATCAGGGCATTGGTGAAGAGGAAAATTAGGGTCACTATTCAGATGTGAATGGACAAGTTGCAGATGTGTGTGCTCATATAGTTGGGGATAATGTTAGTTGCAGGGGTGACTACAAAGCCTTCAGTGAAGGGCTGTACTCTGAGCTATTTGTGCCTTCCCTTGAGGCATTCTAGGTGGACCTTAATGATAAAGCTACTGAGCACAATGATGATGGATATTTGATTGATTATAAAAATGAGTATGATTATGAGATGTTGATTGTGTCTTAATACTACTTGTTCAGTTCAGAGAAGCTTTTATTTTTTGATGAAAGGCAAAATTTAGATGTGGATTCATTTGTTTCATGTGGGTCTATTATTTTTACAAGAAAATCAATGACTCATGTGACGATGACATTCTACAACTAATGACAATGTATGCAGATGAATCTAGTTGTAGATTTGTTAAAGAAAAAGAAATGGGCAGGAGCATAAATAATTGCAAAGTAGGGTGCTGCAAACAACAAAATGTTTTCAGGATTCATTTGAAGAAATCAAAATAAAATTAGATATTTGATAAAGGAAAATTCTGGTTTTTCCTCTTTGGTGGCCCTAGGCCACCAAGTAAATTTTTTTAAAAATAATTTGTGATGCAGGTTGGTGCAGTGTTTGACTCTATTGCCCAATGGATACGGACTGGTCTGCATCCTAGAGATCTATGGTTCTTGCCATGCCTACAAGAGGCATGCATCCCCAGACAAAGCCAATGTTGGTGCCTACTGCTGGTTCAAGTTTTAAACATACATTCGCAGGCCCCTTCATAAAAACCCAAAAAATTCTAAGTGCCTCGGCCTCCTAAAGTTGCATGCATGTATCTTTGTATATGCATTGGTGTTTGTATGAACATTTGTGTGTACATGTGTAGATATACATTGGCGAGCCCAAAAATAATGTCCAATCGACTTCAAAAGGTGAAAAAAATAGTTATATGCATTTTGTATGCATATCAGGTTGTACATTACAGGCATATTACATCGCAAACTCTAGGAATATTCTGTGCTTGCATATTAGGTTTGCATGTATTTTTTGTTTGTATGTCTACACATACAATGGCAATATGCAACGGGCACATACATCAACAATATGCAAAGGAAATATACAAGGCCGACATACAAAAGGTCATCGGCAAAGCTTTGTATATTGGCAGCTCAACAAATTGTCTCCCCAATGGCTGATGCATATACAAAGGAGAATGTATGCCCGATATACATTGGAAGCATGTAAAAGGCACATACAAAGAAAAGATACATACAAGGTAAGAATCAAGGGGTCGGGCCCACCAGTTGTATATCCGTGTTGTATGTTTGTAAATATAAGGGTTATATGCAAAGGGAAAACATGCAAAGCTTAGACGCAAAAAGAAAGTATGTTGTTGCAGTTGGTTTCATAAAATTTTGGGGTCTGCAAGATGTACATTGCACATTGTATGTGCCGATATACAATGGATGAGATACATGGCCCGGACCTGAAGAGTTGTACATTCTGGTTGATACAGTGTCGAGTCCGTAGCTTGTATGTATGTGTGCATTTTATATGCCGATATACAAAGGAGGTAAGATACAACTTGGACCCAATGGTGCTTTCAATTTTCTCCATAATGATTTGAAGTCTGTGGGTTGTATATTGCATGTTGTGCATGCGATATACAATGCAATATACAAAGAGAAAAACATGCAAAGCCCAAACTTGAAAATTGTTATAACCTGGTTCATAGGTGGCTTGGGTCTGAGGATGTACATTGCACATTGTATGTGCAATTTACAAAGTGATATGCAAGAATAGAGATACAAGGTAGAACTCGATGGTGATTTCAAAGTGTTTTATAAAGTTTTTGGGTGCGCACCTTGTATGCTGGGCACTGTTGTATGTATATACAATCCTGTATATAAAAAGATTCAAATGTGTTGTGGGTGGTTGAATGTATATGCGTTTGCATATACAAAAGTGAAAAGGGGAAAAGTCAGCGATGGAAAAAGGGTGTCTATGTGGCACAATCTTATTGGCCGATGGACTTTTCAAAGCAATTTGGAGCCGCAGATCTCAGTAGGAAGAGGGAAATCAATGGTCATGGTTCAAACTTTTAGGGGTACAGGATTTTCTTTGTATCTACATCAGTTTGAGTAGGAAACTTTAGCACGTGAGCCATTGTTGCATCCTGCGGGTAGGTTGGCTATTAATGGTAGGATTATAGAGAGGTATGGGTTGAATGGACAGGTCAACTACCTGATTTAGGGAGAAAATCTTGAGGCAGCGGTGTAGATCCTAATTTCACCTACTCTTTCCTCTATTTCCCTTACCTGCATTAAATTTTTTGAGCACCAATTCTCATGGTACAGTGTATCTGGTGAAATTTTGATATGACCCTGTAATTAATTATTGAGTACACATTCATGGTATATATTTGAACTATGTTTCTCATTGTAAGGTTGTTGACGACTTGGGCATTTTTTGGAGAAAATAACGAAGAACAAAGCCTTTCTTGGTTGTTCTATCTCATTTTGGAGTTTATTAGTTGCATTTTGAATGCAGGTTGCACATATTTTTAGTTGTAGCGTTGTTTTATATTAAAAATGCATTATTGCATGTGTTTAATTGCTTGTCTCCATTGTTGTATGCATAGCTTCTTCTGAATCTGGTTGCTAAGGGTTCATTAGATTCTAGGATGTAGATTTCTATATTGGATGCTTGTTCTGTGACTTCCATTCAAGGAGTGGATTAAATTGTTTTTGGGTTAAATATGGAGAAGAATGTATGTTAGCAGGGATATTTGTAAGTAGAGGTAGCTAAATACTTAGTCTTGGGTGGTGTTTGTAAGGCAAATACTAGTCCTAACCCCTTGAAACTCGAATGCCAGTGCAAATCATTCACTTGTATATGTCTAGTTGACTCCTTACCCTGAGATAGGCACCAGTCTGCTCCCTGTATAGTAGTTATGATCCAAAACCCCTGTCTTGCATCCAAAATATAATACAAATCATTTCATAATTCTAATTTTTTAGTTTGTACGGGTAGGAATAGGACCCCTGCATACTCTCATCCTCAACTAGTTAGATATGTCCAAGAATGTTGCCAACCTTGTGATCTATCATGCATATCTTGGTCCATACATGAGAGTATTCTGCCTGTTATTGTAAAGCTAAATCTTTCTTTCATTAGGTGAGTCAAAGGTTAAATTTTTAGCTATTAGGGATACTCCCCTTAGTTCTACAGAGCCTAAAGAAGAAGAGGAGATATTTATAGAGTCTACCTCCTATACTATTGGCCCCTGGCCTAGAAATCATGTTGATCAATGATGGCTACCTTGTAGGGATAACTAGGAAGCATCCAGTCTGGAAAAATCCAATAGACTCTATCTCACTTTAGCACCATAACTTCTCTATTTGATGCCTACAAATTCCCCTATGGCACCATTTCCTCTAGCACCATAATTCATTGTTTTGATACTATTTACCTAATTTCTACCACCATTTCACTATGTTTTGATGACTTCTCACCATAAATTGATTCTATCTAGAAACTAAATCTCACACATGTTTGGTAAATTGTCCCAGAATCCTTGAGTCCTGCCCAGTCATAATCTGTGGCCACCTTGTCAAAATCTGTCAAAATCCAAATTCATCTTTAACCTTCATTCATAATCATTTTGTCTCAATCCATCCACTATACTTTCATTTTGACCTTAGAGAAGAACCACTTTGACTATTAGACCCTTCATCTCATATCATTAATCAATCACTAGGCCCAACCATAATCAATCTCTTTTATCCCCACATAATCCAACCTAGCCATACATTTCAATTTTCACCTTTGGACCTTTAATTTATCCATTCCAAAGTTGATCTCAAATCCAACATTCACCAAACCTTATCCAAGTTCCATCCATATTATCCACAAATCAAAATCATCCAAAATCCAAAATCCAAAGATCATCCAAAAATCCAAACATCAATCAACATCCAAAACTATACGCCAAATCAATTTTGTGCAAAAATTAAATATAGATCTTACTATCATCTATTATCCCATTTTGCTTGTTGGTCAATAGTCTACCTTCAAGAAAAAGAATCCTCCCCTCTTTTCCTAAGGTCATAAGTCTACCTTAATTAAAGAAGGACATCCTTTTTTAAAATCCAAAGATCTAGATTTATTCAAGCTCATTTTTATTTGAACATCTTTTACAAACATCATCAAAATTTTAATCATCCAAAACATCCAAATCACCTAAGGTTTCCCTTAGTTTATTATCATCTAAAAACCATTTAGCCAAATCATCTAAGGTCTTCCTTGGTTGATTATTATCCAAACCATCTTAAGACTACCTTATACATATCATCATCCCTTTCAAATTCATCCTAAAATCATTCTTCACCTGCTTCCCAAAACCATCTTACTTCATTCATTCCCATCATCCAAGTTTTTTGAAAATCAATTCATCCATTTATCTTTGAATTTTTAACCTCTAAGGTTTCACGTCCATCCTCATACCTTATCATTAATCATCCTTAGGTTTGTAACTTTTGAGACTAATTCTCTAAAGCTAAAAACCTATATCTTACCATATCCATATTCAACCTTAGGTTTAGGATTTCAAAATTTTATTCTCTTAAAGCTAAATCTTTGTTCCCTTTCACCATATTCTCATCATCATCTATCCTTGGGTCCACTACTTTTGAAATCTATTCTCTAAGGTCTCGATCTTTATCCATCCAACCAAATCCACACCCAAATCAATTATATGCCATTGAAAAGGTCACAAGCTAAGAAGAAAAAAGAAATGGAACCTTTTAGAGTCAATTTTGGCATAGGGATGCCTCAAACCGACCAAAACAATGTCCTTGTATTCCAACAACTACCAACATTTGATGCCAATGCTATGTTAAATCCTTTTCCACCAACCCAAGCAACCAACACTGACCAAGTGGATCAAGATGTCCTAGATTTCACACAAGACATCGATTCCATGGACATAGTCGATAGACTCCTAAAATTGGATCCCAATAGATATCTTGAATTCCTCCTTCAAAATGGTGCCAACATACCTAATGTGACCACATCATCACAACCTTACACATCTCATACTATTCCTGACACATCCACAATTCCTATAAACACATCCAATACACCAAATGTCTCGACCATGTCAACATCCACCATCACTACATCTACACCACAAATCACCCTTAACACCCCCAACAACACCATGCATGCAAGTAATTCCACAAGTGTACCCCTACTTGACACTAACACCATAGCTTTCATCACCTAATTATTTTCACAACCACCTTGCAACACATCCAACATCCCTAACAACAACCCATGTAATAACCCATCATCCAATTTCATGTATGTTCAAAATCCAATCTCCCAAGAACCCATCACATCCTCCGTCCAAACATCACAACAAAATCCTAATAAAAACCAACAAATTATGTCACATGTTCTAGAACAACTTCTCGCCTACCAACAAAAACTCACACATCAAAACCAAATCACCCAAAACCAAATTCCACCTTTCCTCCAACAATTAATCCAAAATCAACAAAGCTACATTCCACAACCACAACCCACACAAGATTTATCTAGCATTGTGCAAACATTGATCCAAAAAGTTGATGACATACAAAATGGAAACAAAAGAAAGCAATATTCTTTCAAAGATGTTTGCCCATATCCATTTGATAGAACATTACACATGCCCCCCTTTCCCAAAAGTTTTGAAATGCCAAAATTTGACAAATACAAAGGAAAGGGAGACCCTAGGGAACACCTTAGGGAGTTTTATATAGCTTTCCTAAAACTCTCATATGATGATACCTATTTGATGAGACTATTTCTTAGAAACCTCGGTGGTCAAGATATTAAATGGTTTGGTCATCTTCCCCCCAGAATTAAGACATTACATGAGATTGCTGAGAAATTTGTGAACCATTTCTCCTATAACTTTAAACATGAAATATCCATGACCGACCTTTTCTTCCTTCTTGTAAAGACAAAGAGGCTTAGCAAGAAAACTCCCTTGGCCCATTCTTGAAAAATAAGAAAACTGTGTTTGCGACTAACCTTAACCAAGAAATGGGGTTCCATTTGCAAACCCAATGTGCATCAACCTTTGAGGAGGTTATACACAAAGGAACAACCATAGAAAGAGCCCTTATTTCTAAAGTCTCTATAAAACTTTACAACAAGACAAACAACAACAACAAAGTCAACAACAGTAACACCAACACTTCCCACATGAACAACAATGCACAATCCAATGACAAACCTTGGTTTTTGAGTAAGAATAAGAATACCCTCAATAACAATGGCACTGATGTGAAAGCCATCCAAAATGTACAAAATCTCACCCCACCAAGTACATCCATGAATAATAATGTTCCTAAAGGACTACCAAGACAAAACAACAATGCTAAGAGAAAGTTCACACCTTTAGGGGAGCCCATTGAAAATGTATTGAATAACCTTGTAAAGGTGGACTTAATTGCATTACCACCTATTAGAGATTATGACGAAAATCAATTTAACCCCTCTTGGATTGATGAGAATGCCTATTGTGAATACCATCGTGTGAAAGGGCATAAGACATCTAACTACATAAGGTTGAAACGTGGTATACAAGACCATATCGATCAGGGTGATATAACCATCAAGGAACCTCTGAGACAATCACCAAATGCCAACTTAGGAGCATACATGGATCCCCTTCCTAACCACAATAAAGGAAAAGCATCCTCTTCCAACCAAACATACAATGTTGTACCACTTCCCTCTTTTTTTGACTCCATTATGGGATGAATAGAAGATTACTCCAACCACATCAACACTATCACCATTAGAGCCAAAACACCAAATTACACTGTTACTACTTGTCACAACTGCATTTCCATCCATGGATCCTCTACTAATGATCAACCATCTACATCTGTACCTACCAATCCACCATCTTCTCACAAATACAACCTCTTAGATCACCTTGGAGAAACCCCCGTACAAATCTCCATCCTCGAGCTACTCAGCACATCTCCCCTCTATAAGGAAGTCCTCGACAAAGCCTTAATGGAAACCCAAGTCCCCACAAACTTGAATGTTGACCAATTCCAAGCCAATTTTAGGCTAGATCACTTCACCTCACCATCTCACATTCTTTGAAAAGGATCTTCTCACCTCTAACAATTTACATAATGAAGCCCTACACATAGAAGTATGTATCCACAAACACATCATAAAATGCATCTTAATAGATGGTGGCTCTAGTCTAAATCTTTGCACTCTGAAACTACTAAAACATTTAGGATACTCTGATGTGGTTGTAGACTCTAGTGAGTGTATAACTATTAAAGGATATGATGACTCTGAAAGATTGTCTGAAGGCACCATCAAGCTTCCCATTCAAGTGGGACAAAAGATACTAGAAACCAAATGTTAATTCCTTGATCTTGACATCCCATTCAACATCATCCTTAGTTGACCATGGATCCATTCCATGCAAGTCATCCCATCCACATTCCACCAATGCCTAAAATTTCCATATAATGGCACAAAAGTCACTATCTATGTCGGTCCCCATCCATTCCAATATTGTAGCTTCTTGGAAGGACATGATAGCACTTTATGTCCTTACAACAATACTACTAAAACATCCACCTCCAATGCTACCACTGAAACATCCACTTCATACATTGATTCCTCTAATATTGTAACCACCTCACAAACATTCACACCTCCTAAGGTCAAGATCAAGGTGAGCGATGTGGGATGTGGAGAATATGACCTACATGGCAGATTTTGTGTGGACCTATTACCATCTTCTAAAACATTTGGTACTCCTAAGGAAGAGGAAGTTTCTACGGTGCTCATTAAATCCAAGCCGTCACCTACCTTCAAGAAAAAAACACCTCCTTGAACAAGATGTTCTCGAAGACATATCCTCATGGTTGCTCAAAGAAGAAGAAAATCAAGAAGATCCTACTCTCCCCACCAATATATATGGAAAAGTTCTTGAAATTGTCAAGTATATGGGTTACAAAGGAAAAGGTGGCATAGGCCTTCATGAACAAGGAATTATAGAGCCCATCCAAGAAACAAGTAACCCGTATCTCCATGGGTTAGGGTATGGAAAACAAGAGTCTACCCCCACCAATATTGAGTGTATCTTAAGTGAGGTCACGAAGGCCTTCCCTACGATAGACAACATCAATGAAGAGGACCATCAAGACTCTTTCAATGACTTCACCGAGCTCTTAAAATCATTCATATGCATCATCTACACCTTAACCACCATGCCATCCACATCTAATGATATGCCTCTTATTTACCCCCACCTCATAGATTGGGACCAACAAGGACCTCCTATCCTCGATGTCACACAAAATGACGAAGTAATAACCGAAATGATGGGGGTTAGAGATCACTTTCCCCTTAGAGATCCTAGGGTTAGCTACATCATGGAACTAAACACATTTGCATACTTTGGGGAGACAATCCAAACTCTTAGTCACAAAAATATGAAAATAAAAATAACATCCCCTAGTGAAAACTACTTTGTGGCACTTTTAGATGAAGACAAAATCAAAATAAAGGATGTATCACCTAGTGAAAACCTCCATGAGGTGCTAGGGGATGAGAGGATGGAACTCCCCAAAGTATCCAAGCTATATCAAGAGAGATCACGAATCCTAGTTGAAGCATCACATGAGATGAATCTTGGAATAGAAGAGACACCCAAGATCATATTTTGAGTAGAGTCCCTCACAAAAAAAGAAAAAGAGTCTTTCTTAGGTTTCTTCAAAGGAGTCATAACTTCACATGGACATATGCTGACATGCTGGGATTAGATCCTTCTCTAGTTGTCCATCACCTTGTGGTGCATTTTGATGCAAAGCTAGTAAAGCAAAAGTTGAGGAAAATGAATCCCCAAATGGCACTCCTTGTGAAGGTAGAGCTCAAGAAGCTCTTAGATGTGGGATTCATTCACCCTATAGACTATCCTGAATGGATATCAAACATTGTACCAGTCACAAAAGTCACTGGGGGCATCCATTGCTACATAGATTTCAGAGACCTTAATAAGGCTTGCCCTAAGGATGATTTTTCACTACCTAACATAGACATGATAATGGATCTCACTACAAGTCAAGAGTTGTTATCCTTGATGGACAATTTTTCAAGGTACAATCAAATAAGCATAGCTGAAGAAGATCAACATAAGACCTCCTTTATATTTCAGTGGGGAACATACTACTAGGGTGTGATTCCCTTTGGATTGAAGAATGTAGGAGATACCTATCAGAGGGCAATGACTATTATCTTCCATGACCTTTTTCATAGTATAATGGAAGATTGTGTTGATGATCTACTGGGGAAGTCCAAAACTAGAGAAAAGAACTTAAATGTGTTGACTAAAATCTTTGACAGGCTAAAGTAATACAATGTGCAATTAAATCCCATGAAATGTGCCTTTGGGGTCACTTCCAGAAAACTCCTAGGATACATTGTGTTAAGAAGAGGAATCAAAATTGATGCTGCCAAAGTCAAGGCTATAGTGGAGATACCTCCACCCAAAACACTTAAGCAACTTTGAAGACTACAAGGGAAACTTCAATCCATCTGTCGATTCGTAGTGCAGCTTGTCAACAAGTGTCAACCATTTCAACATCTTCTCTAAAAAAACATAGCTTTTGTATGGAATAATCAATGCTAGAGCACCTTTGAACAACTAAAGGATATCTTGCTATCCCACCCATCCTTATTCTACTGAAGTAAGGATAACCCCTCATTTTATATATATCAACAATAGATATAGTGATAGGGGCTTTGTTAGCACAACACAATGAACAAGGAAAAGAAAGAGCAATATACTATATCAGTCACACCTTGGTGACCTATGAGCTGAGCTACACTCCAATTGAATAAGCATGTCTTGCTATTGTATTCACTTCCCCAAAGTTAAGACACTACATGCTCAACCACAAGACTAAGCTCATTGCCAAGATTGATTCACTAAAATATCTACTGACTAGAGTAGCTCTTATAGGATTAATGACAAAGCAGGTTATGATCCTGAGTGAGTTTGACATCAAATATACTAAATAGAAATACATTAAAGGATGAGTGAATAATAATCAATTAGTCGATGCACCAATCCCAATAGAACAAACACTGCTTGTAGAATTTCCAGATGAGTCAATATTGACAATAGCACCGACAACAAATACATGGAAAATGTATTCTTTTGGATCCTACACACATCGTGGCTAAGGGGCATGCATCTTGTTTGTCACCCCTCAAGGGGACACTATCCCTAAATCCTACAAAATCACATTTCCATGCACAAATAATGTAGTGAAGTATGAGGCCCTCATCACAAGACTTCACATGGGGCCATTTAGTGGAAAATTGAGAAGCTGACAATTTATGGAGACTCCCAATTAGTCATCAAACAGGTTAACAATGAGTACAAGACAAAGGATGATAAACTCCTATCCTACAAAAGGATGGTAGATGATTTCAAAGATTATTTCCATGGTAGCCATTTTGAGAAAATTTCATGGTTAAGCAACAAAGAAGTAGATGCTATGGCCACCATAGGATCCTTGGTCGATATGAAAAAGGATAACAAAAAGTATGAGTTTCTGATCAAAGAACTTTCGGTACTAGCTTACGATGTACCAAAATTAGAGCTAGTGTGCGACATTGGTTGTCCCTTATCTCCTTGGTATCAAAAGACCTACATGTACCTTCATGACAACCTCATCCCACCAAACCTATCATCCACACAATACAAGAGCTTCATCTACCGAGTTTCCTATTTCACCCTCATAGGAGACACTCTATCAAATAAGTCTTGATGGTACTCTTTTACAATGTCTTGATTCTAGGGAAGCCAAAGTCACCTTCCAAGAGGTACACAAATCCATTTGTGGGATACACTCTAGTGGACCTACCTTAGCAAAGAAAATTTTGAGGACATGGTACTATTGGCCAACCATGGAACGAGATGCTTACAAATTTGTGACGAAATGTCTACCATGTTAGCAACACGGTGATATCATCCATGCACCTTCATAGGAATTGCATCCACTAACAACTCCTTAGCCCTTTTCATAGTGGGGACTCAACCTTGTAGGAAAAAATCACCAACCCTCATCTAATGGCCACAAGTTCATCATTATCGCTACTGAATACTTCACTAAGTGGGTTGAAGCTATTCCACTTAGTTTTACTAAAGGCATCCAAATTGGTAAATTCATCCTTCATTAAATATGTTGTTATGGAATTCCCCATTCCATCATCATGGATAATGGGAAACTATTTAAAAGTTAGGAATTCCACATCTTGTGTGAGAAATTCCACATCCAACATCATTTTTCCACACCCTATTACCCCCAAGTTAATGGTCAAGCCAAGGCTTCTAATAAAACCATCTTACGCATTCTAAAAAAAGATAGTTAATGAAGCCAATCGTGATTGGAAGCTTCATCTTAACCCCACCCTATGGGCCTACCATACAAGCATCTACACACCCACAAGAGCCACACCATACTCATTAGTATTTGGTTTTGAAGCCATTTTACCTATTGAGGTCAAGCTCCCGTTACTTAGGATTACATTGCAAAATATAATCACTGAGGAGGAGTATCAAGTTACATGACTAAATGAGCTAGAGCTACTAGATGATAAATGCCTAGATGCTCTTAATCACCTTCAAGTCTATCAAAATTGCCTATGCCAAATCTACAACAAAAGGATCAGCAACTACAAGTTTGAGATAGGTGAACTTGTCCTTATGGAGAATTAGAGAAACCTACAAGAGCATACCAAGAATTGAAAGTTTGAGCCTAATTAGTTGGGACCATACGTCATAACAACTAGCTATGGCTCAAGAGCATATTATCTTGCAACATCTAAGGGGCAACTTCTAGATGAACCTATGAACATCATGAACCTAAAAAATTTCTATGCATAGCCCATCAAGTATCCCAAAAAACACAAAAAATACAAAATTTAAGAAAAAATTGAGTGCAATAAAGCCATCCAATGGTAAAAATCACTTCAGTGATGCCTTGGATAAGTACCATAGTAAAAACCTATCTTAGGTGCCATATGTAGTGGCTAGTTCTACCATCTAATAAGTCATCTTACCCATCATAACATTCCACACATGCACATCCCATGGCTTGGAATTTTGAAACATCAAATCCCATCACCCATCCTACATTATCCCACCTAAGGCTAATCCATGAAACAAGGATCCTTGTATGTTGTCCCTGTACAACTCAAATATTCAGAAAAACCCAAAAACATTAGAAAAATACAAAAAATCTGAAAACAATACAAAATAAAAAAATTCCAAAAAAATCACAAAATCACGAAAATACAAAAACAATCCCACATCATGAAGTCAAACTAGAACTACATATTCATCTCACTCGCATCTTAAAATACATTGATCCTATGGACACAGGGTATGTATGTAGTCTGGAATATGAAGGAAGTATCCAGTACTCAAATAAATAAGATGTACCCATCCAACCCGTTAGATGGTCCCTATCCTCTAAGATTACTAAATTCACCAAATAATACACATGCTAATTATAACATCAAAACATCATATCCTATGCGAAAATCATCAATCAATAAAACCAACTGTTGACCCATTTTTCTCCATCTAGAGTCAAATAGTCCACCTTGAAAATCTCTTAGATATCCCCTAGAATATGGCCCTACAAGCCTTTATCTTTCAAATCCCAATGTTCTACCTTGCAAAATCCTTAAAGAAATCCTTGCAAGAAACCCATAAAAACCTAGAAACCTTATGTCTCCAATTGCCTTCCTTCACAGGGATTTACCATCTTCATACTTAGTCACTTTTTTGCATGGATATCTAGATGATGTCATCTAGATCTTAGCTAATAACCCAAATATTTCTTAATATCCCAAACCTTAGCTAAGGTCCTAATATCCCCTCATCCAGATGGTGCCTAATATCTGGGTCCTTCTTAATATCCCCAACCTTTGCGAATGTCCTAATGATATCATCTGATGCCCCTCCCCAAAAGAAGTACATTTGATGATGACATCATCTAGACATTCTGCCTTTGGTATATCTACCTAGTGTTGATGTCCTGATGATGTCATCAGAGCCCTCTTTGACAAAGTTCTTCATGATGATGACGTCATCCAAATATTAAGTTAGAATCCAAATATTAAGTTGATATCCATGCAGATGATAGTTTATCTTTACTATGAAGGTAAATTTGATGGGTGTATATCAGTATATCGCATGCCTGTAGACAGCCTAAAGCTGACATCACATCTCTTCTGCATGGCTACGAAATGTGGACACATGGCCTGTTCCCAGGAAGGATGAAAAGATTTATGAATGGGGACCCGCATGGTGGTGTTTTGTGTGTTTTTATGGGGCTCATGTGAAAATAGTTTATTTCTTTATATGCGGCTCCAAAATTGTGACATGTGTAAAGATAGTAGTGGGGTCGATAATCAAATAGTAGCGTAGTGTCGTAGGAGAATCTTGGTTGTAGGGAAGATTCTATGCATGGCTATAGAATGATGACACATGGACATCCAGATGTCAGTTCACCGAAACTTTGACTGCAGATATTTCCCCCATCATGAGGAATTTCTACATGATCTAAAAGACAAAAGTGCTTAGAAGTTCCTCCTCTTTCATTTGGTGAGATATTTGGCAGGGGGGATATTCTCCTTTTAAAATATGATCCAAATATCATGATCTAGATGTGCACATCTAGATATCAGGATGATCTTTGACTATGGATGGGTTTGTAGGCGCGACTAACAAGACATCTCATCGACCAACTTGAAGTGTTTTAGAGGTAGATATTTAGCTTTTATCTTAGTTGTTGGGCTTTGCAAAGGAAATTCACAGAGATTGGTACAATTCTTCAATGCAACAGGACTTTAGTGGCTCGATGGCAGATTCTTCTATGATCTACAATGACTTTTGTTCTTTCATCTTCAATGGTGTGTCCTATCTTGTGTATGGGAAACCATTTCTAGGGTTGCAGATTTACGAGAGGCATTATCTCTATCCTCTTTATCATTGGTTCCTAACTTGCATTGATGGTGGCATTGGTGGTCTTAGATCTCGTGCATCTACCTTAGTGCCCTCTGTACAAGAATTTGTTATAAAATCAGTGTAATCTTCACTAGAAGTAGGAGTTAGTAATTTTTGGGTTGTTATGCTACCAAATTTCTTGTAGTCAAACCTCTTAGTGTAATTGTAGGATTATTTGAATATGACTCACTGTGCCTATAGCCTAGCCTCTGTTGTCCTTTGATTAATCCACCCATGATTGTAATTAATTATCCCATGTATTTTCCTACTACTAGTTATTTTGTATTGTAATTGTTTTTGTCCTTCATGATCAATATATTCACAATTTCTTGCCTCTCTTATGCTTTGATTTCTATGTTTTACTTGAATTTTTAATCTATTCTATGAGTAAAGTAGGTCCTCCATAGGTTAGGTCTTCATACCGAAACCACAATCAATCTGATAAGTCTATGTGAATTTTCATTGTGAGTTGAGATCATTGTTGTGTCTATTCTAGGGTTTCTACTACTCATGAAATCTAGTGCATCACCTTTATTTCCCTTTCAGTTTCTTCCTAACCCTTTTCCTTTGCATTGTTATCACTAGGTTTAGTTAGATTTTCTCTGGGCATTAGGCTTAGAATGAGGAACTAGCCTTCTCTAGAGGTTTGATTTTAATTTACAAGGTCCCACACCTTCAGATCATTCCCATTGTGTCATTAGAATGCTTGGACTATCTCCAAGATGGGTGCAATTCTATGTGACAATAGTTTCTGGCACACTCAGTGGGACAAAGTTGATGATCCTTATCATCCATTGAAGAGTTCTAGTGTGCTCTTCATTGCATCGTGCCAGTATGGACAGTCTCTCAAACACCATGGTGACTTCACTAGTCAGATCTTCTGATGAAGTAGCCTCAAGTGCCTAAAAAGCTTCAATAATCAGGATATTTGGTGGTATTCCTAGATTAAAGTGCTTTCTCAAGCATCTTCAATCACCTGACAACTCTCTTCTAGTATGTTTCTAGTCTTCAAAGTACACCCATTCTCCTTACTGTCAAAGAATATTTCAATGTACATTTGCTTTTCAATGCCCTAATATGTCAGGCTGTTATGGAAGCCATGGTTTTTTCTCTCCGTCAAGAATAGGCTTCCATACATCCAACATAGCGTTCACACCACTATCATGGCCTTGCTAAGAAACAAACCCTTTGTGGCTTTTAATGGTGATAGCCCACTAGACCTAGCACAATGTGATGACATCCCTATTTTATCCCTAAAGGCTATCCCCTTATTCATTGGTGAAAATGCCACTACTCCTGCTAAGCATATCCAAGACATTGCCAATGTATGCTCTATTTACAATGTTACCCAAGAAAATGTCATAGTAAGGCTCCTAGATTCTTCCTTGAAGGGAAAATCTCTCCACTGGTATAGGGGGTTACCTGTAAATTCAATTTACAATAGGGATGAGTTAGGAGAAAGGCTCTGTTAGCACTTTGAAGGCAAGAGTGATCATTTGTTCCTGATAGAGCAGTTTGCAACTATTAAAAGGGCTCCTTATGAATACATGGTGGACTTTAATTTTAGATTTCAAAAAATGGTACAGAATCCCACCATTGGTGAGGCCTTCCCCTAATCTTGCATTCTTGTACTATTTGATATCCTTGCATAGTGATATTGTTGTCATGATCTAATCTCTAGGTAGGGATGTGTTACCTGATGCCTATGAGGTAGCCATTAGGGAAGAAAATTGTTTGATTTTGGCTAGAAAGATTGCCCCTAGGCCTCCAATGCCATTATTTCTAGAAGCCCCAATTATTCAGCCAATTATTGCACCAGTTCCTACAACTAATGTGCCATACCAAGCTCCTAATCAGCCCTATCCACTTAGCAGGCAACCTTGTCAGAGGAAAAATCAAAGACAAAATCAACTGATTTGTATTAGGTCCCTAAACTCCTTGAACTCAACTGCTACAAACACATCAAGTGTGCTTGTCCCAATTCAAAATAGCCTAGCCCAAGGTGATGAGCGACACCATCCATGCAATCCATCAGCAGTCCCAAAAGAGTAGATGGGATCTAGCCAATAGGTTGTAGTGGGACAAGGGAAAAAGCAATCTAAATGTGTGTTTCTGAATTGGTATGTTGAGGAGGTTTCTATGCCTCATGAGCTTCCTAACTATATTAAAAATAAAGAAGACAGGCAGTTGGTAGTAGATCAATAGCAAGGAAGTAGTGAAGAAAATGACAAATTGTAGTAGGTTGAGGCCCAACATGACAATGAAATTCCATTCCATGGGGAGGAGCATATAAGTAGTCCTATACTAAAGAGTGTAGAGGAATTGGAGGAGGTTCATTTTGGGGATGAGCTTGATATTTTTTGTTCAAACTTAGAAAGTAAATTAGTGTCTCTATATGAGGTAAATCCTGAGCAATACAAATAGATTGAGGAAGCAGTAATCCCTCCATTTGATATACAAGAGTCAAAGTAGAGACATGAGATCAATCCTATTGATTTGCATATCATTTCAAGGGGATGCCCTATCATGCATCTAGCCTAGCTAGAGACACATCAAAAAGAGTCACCACTTGTCATGCTTACCTCTAAGCATGAAGTTGAGCATTAAAATGAGTGGGATTAGCACATCTATTCACCTCTTGGTAGTAGCATCAGTAGTCAATTCAAGTGGATAGGTGAGTTTATCTGCATTCCTGAGGAATTCTCCATCAATTTGTTGTATGCCCATCCCTCCCCCACCTCCTGTTAGCTGCCACAAGCATGAAAAACATTGTAAGTTGTTAACGAAGGGTAGTTACTTTCAAGAACCAGTTAATGGCTTTCTTTAAAGTTAGTTCTAGTTGGTTAATTTAGGAGTAGGTTAGTTTTGTTTCTATTTTAGGTGTCTAGTTTCAATAAGTTCCCTTGCACTCTATTGTATTCTCATTAGGAGGATACATGCTTGCTTTTTTTCTGTCTTGTCTTGGGAGCTTGTGTTAGAAATAGTCTGGACAACTAAGGGGAGGGGTGAATCAGTTGTCCCACAATTTTTAACAATTTCTTCTTTTAATCTTCTTTAACAACTTTCAATCGGATAAAAAATAAAGCATGAATCAATAACACAAGAGCAGAAATAAATTGATCACACATGACACCTCAATTTTTATGTGGAAACCTGGTTAAGGGAAAACCATGATGGGGGTTAACCCATAAGATTCGTACCCTGTTAAAAGTAATTAGAAGAAAAGGGAAGGAACATGCCTTCGGGCTCACTTCCCAGAGCTCATTGCTCAAGAGAGGCTCACTCCCTATAGAATTTATGTTTAATAGAAAAAGAATGAACTGTGAAATAGCATCTTCTTATGCCTAGTTTAGTTTCTTTGAAAGCTTACAAAACTTCTTCTCTACTCCAAATACTTCTTCTCTAGCTCTTCATCTAAACATCTCTTGTTCTTCTGCTTTTGCTCTACTTTTCTTAACCTTTGATCCTTTCTTTGGATTTTATTGATTTTGCACAAGGATAATTTTCCACAACTCATCAAGTATTTATATGCTTCATCAACATTGGAATGTACATCAAGGTTGGCACTACAAACATCTAACTTAATGTGAATCACTAAGCTATTGGACTAAACATAATTGGGACTCAAATCTTCCTTGATCAACACACCATGCTTTGTAGAATTGCTCTTAGATCATCCGCAACATGCTTTAATCATCCAGTCGACCAAGACTAGGAAGAACAACAACACAAAAAAAAGGAAATCTTCTTTGACAAGCTCAAACTTCAATGTAGACCTCCAACATAGCAGTAACATGATCCAGAGACCTCCACAAGCACACTAAATTCAATAAAAACATCCACACTCCTTCAAATCATCAGAATCATATTAGAAAGATTACTTGTGGACCTCCAAACCATGAACCACTTGAATGGATGATACACACTAACTTCCTAAGCATGTCTCTAGATCTATAGATCATCATTTGACGCATCCAGAACAATCTGGATCTCTTTCCTATCACTCTGTCTCTTTTAGATACTGCAAATCTAGTTCTACTCAGATGGCCATGGCTTCTTCAAAACTTCATGCAAACCCTTCAAAACCTAATTGGAGCTTCTTTAGATAGTTCTCTACTCAACCATATGGTCTGCATACATTGATCCTCATTAATTTGTCAATATCGTTAACAATACATCCTTGTATACAGGTAGCAAAATAGGATACAATTGACACCAATGGAAACAAGGATATGTTGACATCAATGACAACACCACTTAGGTACATATTTGTAACAATCTCCCCCTTTGTCATTGATGGCAACATATGATGTGAAAAATTGATTTGACCATCAAGACAAGATCTTCTCCCCCTTTCTCTTATTACTTCTGCAATCACTTTCTTCAATACTCCCCCTTTCATCAGCAACTAGTTTTTCACATGAACTTCTCTCCCTCTTTGACATCAATGGAAAAGGGAATATATTTGCAGGCTTTTCTCCTTATTTTTTTTCAGACCAAACTCAAAAATTACATGCAAACTACTCCCCCTAAGTAGTGCCTCCTTGACATCAATCCGGATCACAATATGTGACACTAAATTCCACTAGACTGATGCACTCTAGTGCATATTAATTTTGATTAGGAGGGGTAATGACTGCCAACTTCTCTCTGAGATACTCAAACGTATCCTTGGGAAGAGGCTTAGTGAAAATATTTGTAATCTAATCCTTTGAAGACACAAACTAAAAGTTGACTTCATTCTCATTTACTTTCTATCAAGAAACGAAACTTAATGGATATATACTTTGTCTTTGAATGGAACACTAGATTCTTTGAGATACTTATTGCACTTGAGTTGTCACAGAAGATTGTGACAGGCTCCTCAAACATAATTCTGATGTCCTTCAACATTTGCTTCATCCACAGAACTTGAGTGTAATTGTTTGCGGCTGCTATATACTCTGCCTCTATTATAGATAGGGATATTGCCTCCTACTTTTTTCTCAACCAAGAAACTAGTCTACTTCCTAAGAAGAATACACCACCACTAGTACTTTTTCTATCATCTACATCTCCTACCCAATCAGCATTTGTATTTGCATGAAGAGTGAAGTCACTATCTTTTGGATACTACAGTCCATACTCAAGTGTTCCTTTGAGGTATTTGAAGATTCTTTTGACTGCTACAACATGGGATTATTTAGGATTACTTTGGAATCTAGCAACAAGCCCAACTGCATTCATGATATCAGGTCTGGCCTAAGTTAGATAGAGCAATCCTCCAATCATTGATCTATACCTTTTCTAATTTTCCTTAGGGGAGTCATCCTCTTTACTCAACTTACATTTGGTTACCATAGGCATACCTATTGGCTTTGAATCTTCCATTCCAAACTTCTTCAACAATTCTTTCATACTTAGACTGAGATATAAAGATACATTTATCTGACTGGGTGATTTATAGACCTAAGAAGAAATTCATCTCACCAAACATGGACATCTCAAATTCACTTTGCATCTAATCAACAAATGTTTTGCACATGTTCTCATTTCCACCAAAAATGATATCATCAACAAACACCTCAACAATCAAAATATTCTCATGATCAATCTTGAAGTAAAGATTACTGTCAACAGTGCCTTTGTTATATCCTAGCTTTAACATATACTTATCTAATCTTCCGTACTAGTCTCTTGGGACTTGTTTGAGTCCATATAATGCTTTCCTCAATCTGCAGACCATGTCTTTCTGATCAAACAACTGAAATCCTTATAGTTACTCAATGTAGACTTCTTCTAACTCTCCATTTAGAAATACTAACTTGACATCCATCTAAAAGACTTTGAAATCTTTATAAGTAGAAAAAGAAAGAAACAATATGACTACCTCTATTCTTCCCACACTTGAGAATATCCTTTGCATACCAACCTTGCTTTATTTCTTACAACTTCACCATATTCATTTAGTTCCAATTACATTTTTGTCCTCAAGTCTAGAAACAAGATCCCAAGTGTGATTCTTTTCAATTTTCTTTAGTTCTTCCTCCATTGCTTTTACCTAGTTTTCATCATTACAAGCTTCACTTACTAATTTGGGTTCAACCTTTGAAATCAAACAAATCTTTTCTTGATCTTCAGTAACTCTTCTCCTAGTTCAAACACCTTTATTTCAATCTCTTATGATTTGATCTTTAGGATGATTCATCCTTACATACCTGGGAGTTTTGGGATTGCTTGGGTTTCTATTTCTTGAGCTTGTTCCTCAACTTCTGCACTATCTTCTTGAATTACTAAATTTTTCAGATCAATTTTGATCTGAATCTGAGTTTGCACTTGCCTTTCTTGACTTGGATTTTCATCTTGATCATCTGAATCATATCCACAAGCCCTGGAATGTCCTTCTTTGCTCTCATCAACTTTGACATTGGCACTTTCAATAATCTATTTCAACCTCTTGTTAAATCACTAGTATGCTTTACTTTGAGTAGAGTAGCCCAGAAAGATTCCTTCATCACTTATTGCTTCAAACTTGCCTAGATCCTCATCTCTTTTGATATAGGATTTACTACCAAAAATTCTAAAATATCTTATAGTAGGAGGATGACCAAACCAAAGTTCATAAGTTGTCTTACCAGTATTGCCTTTGATCTACACCTGGTTAAGAGTGTAGATAGCAGTACTTACAGCTTCTCCCCAATAAACTTATGGAACATTTGTTTCCATCATCATGGTCTTGGTAGCTTCTTGAATGGTTCGATTCTTTCTTTCCACAACTCCATTTTGTTGAGGAGTCCTAGGAGCAGATAACTATCTTTTTATTCCATGCTTTTCATAGAATGTATCAAACTCACCGAAGGTAAACTCTCCACCTCTGTTGGATCTCAGACACTTTATCTTTACACTAATCTCATTTTCTACTATAACTTTGAACAGTTTGAATTTGTTAAGAGCTTCTAATTTTTCTTTTAAGAAAGTTACCCACATCATCCAAGAGTAATCATCAATCAGCAACATAAAATATATGTCTCCTTGCACACTCCTAATTCTAGTAGGACCACATAGATCAATATGCACAAGTTCCAATCACCCACTTGAAAATTATTCTTTACTTTTGAATGATGTTTTGTTCTGTTTACCCAATTGACATTCTCTACACATGATATTAGGTTTCACAAGTCTTGGAAGATCTCTCACAGCCTGAGTAGAACTTATCTTGACAATGTTATCAAAATTCACATGACACATTCTCCTATGCCATAACCAACTCTAATTTGTCTGTGCAATCAAAAAAATTTACCAGAACTACTTAATTGAAAGATGTTACTTCTAGTTTGTGTACCGGATGCAATTTTAGTTCCTGATCTTTCCAAGATTCTGCATTTGCCATCATTGAATCAGAGATCATAACCCTTGTCAACCAACTGTCCAACACTAAGAAGATTATGCTTCAGCCCTTCCATATACAAAACATCATTTTTGTTATTCTTACCATCAAAAGAGATGGATCCTCTACCATGGATTCTACCAGCTGAGTTGTCTCCAAATTTCACAATTCCACCTTCATATTTTTCAAAGTTTATAAACTTACTTTTATCACCAGTCATATGATGAGAACATCCACTATCAATCACTCATTCATCATTTTCAACAACGTGAGCAACCAAGGCACTTTCCACATTTGCATAGCTAGAAGATTCAGTAGACACTAGATCTTCTTCATTGATAGTAATGAACACCCAATCATCTTCAGTGGCACCTCCATGATCAAATTCATCATCTATGACTCCTTCTCCAGCTTCTTGGACATAGTAACATTTTTTCTGACCTTTATATCTGTTAGGGTTTGTCTTTGAAAATTTCTCCATACATCTTGAAGCAAAATGACCAATTTTATTACAAGAAAACATTTGAATGGCAAGTTTCCTTCATACTTACCAGATCCTCTTGGCATTCTTCTGGCAATAAGAGCTTCAAGTTCTGTAGACTCAATTTCATCATTTTCAAGATCCTTCCTTGTCTTGGAAAATCTATTTGATCTAGAAGAAGAGATTTCACCTAGATCATATCTTTTTATTCCATATACACTAGCCTTAAAAGTAGATTCAGACTTAGGAAGAGAATCACCAAACTCACTTAATTCAAAAGCTGAAATTTTGCCAACTAGCTAATCTCTTATAAATTTTGAGGTAGTCCTAATCTCTTCTATAGAAGAAACCTTATGTTTGTATGAATCAGGTACAGATCTAAGTACTTTTCCCACAATCTCTGATTCTTTCAAAGTTCCACCAGCACACCTAATACCACACACAAGTTCATTTATCTTTTGTATGTAGATTGTGATGTTTTCATCTTCACTCATCCTCAGATTTTCAAATTTTCCTCTTAGACTTTATAGCTTGGCACATTTGACATGTTCATCACCTTCATAAAGATTCTCCAACTTCTTCCAAATTTCATGAGCAATTTTTAGTCCAAAGACATTTGTCATTTCTGAATTAGTCAATGCACTCAATAATGCTTCTTTAGCTCAAAGGTTATTTTCAGCATCTTTGATTTGATTTGGAGTTGAATGACCTTTCTCTGAAGGTTTATAAGTTCAACATTGGTTATCATCCAAAAAGCATCACCCATGCATTACAATGGCACTCCATGCAACTCTTCCAAACAGAGTAATTTGTTCCATCAAATCTCAGACTATCCTTCTTTTAGCTCAACATCTTGAATCTCCTCAGGTGGTTAAGATTCTTTTAGAGGAACTTGGCTCTGATACCAATTGTTAGAAATAGTTCAGACAACTGAGAGGGGTGAATCAATTGTCCCACAGTTTTTAACAATTTCTCCTTTTAATCTTCTTTAACAACTTTCAATCAGATAAACAATAGAGAATGAATCAATAACACAAGAGCAAAAATAAATTAAGCACACATGACACCAAATTTTTACATGGAAACCTAGTTAAGGGAAAACCACAGTGGGGATTAACCCATAAGATTCATACCCTATTAAAAGTACTTAGAATAAAAAAGAAGGCACATGCCTTTGGGCTCACTACCTAGAGCTCATTGCTCAAGAGAGGCTCACTACCTACAAAATTTATGTTTAATACAAAAAGAATGAATAGTGAAATAGCATCTTCTTATGCCTGGTTCAGTTCCTTTGAAAGCTTACAAAATTTCTACTCTACTCCAAATACTTCTTCTCTAGCTCTTCACCTAAACATCTCTTGTTCTTCTGCTTCTCCTCTACTCTGCTCTACTTTTGATCCTTTCTTTGGATTTTATTGATTTCGCACAAGGATAATTTTCCACAACTCATCAACAAATATTTATACACTTCATCAACCTTGGAATGAACATCAAGGTCGTCACTACAAACATTTGACTTAATGTGAATCACTAAGCTGTCAGCCTACACATAACTGGGACTTAAATATTCTTTGATCAACACACCATGCTTCATAGAATTGCTCTTAGATCATCCGCAACACGCTTGAATCATCTGGTTGGCCAAGACTAGGAAGAAGAACAACACAAAGAAGGAAATATTCTTTAAAAAGCTCAAACTTCAATGTGAACCTCCAACATAGCAGTAACATGATCTAAAGACCTCAACAAGCACATTGAATTCAACAAAAACATCTACACTCCTTTAAATCATCAGAATCACTTGCATCTTCCTCCAAAACCTCAAGAACACTGTCTGTCATGACTGTCATATTAGAAAGATTGCTTGTGTACCTCCAAACCACAAACCACTTGAATGGATGATACACACTGACTTCCCAAACATGCCTCCAGATCTATAGATCATCATTTAACACATCCAGAACAATCTAGATCTCTTTCCTATCACTCTATCTCTTCTAGATACTACAAACTAATTCTATTCAGATGGCCATGGCTTCTTCAAAACTTCATACGAACCCTTCAAAACATAACTAGAGATTCTTAAGACAGTCCTCTACTCAGCCATATGGTCTGCATACATTGAGCCTCATTAATTTTATCATTATCCTTAACAATCTAGTCTTCTATACAAGCAACAAAATAGGATATAGTTGACACCAATGGCAACAATGATATGTTGACATTAATGACAACACCACTTATGCACATATTTGCAATAGCTTGTCTAGTTGTTTAGCTCCTCTATTCTTGTTACAGTCTCTTTTGACCCCATGCTAATGGATTGATAAGGCCACTAATCTATTTTTTTAGTAGGCAAACATCCTTGAGAGGTCACTAAAATGTTGACCCATTTTCCTCCATCTAGAGTCAACTAGTCCACCTTGAAAATTTCCTAGATATCCCCTAGAATATGGCCCTGCAAGCCTTCATCTTTCAAATCCATGTGTTCTACCTTGCAAAATCCTTGCAAGAAACTGAGAAAAACCTAGAAACCTTTTATCTTCAATTGGCTTCCTTCGCAGGGATTTCCCATCTTCATACTTAGTCATTTTTTGGCATGGATATCTGGATGACGTCATCTGAATCTTAGCTGATATCTTAGATATTTTTTAATAACCTAGACCTTAGCTAAGGTCTTGATATCCCCATCATCTAGATGGTTCCTAATATCTAGATCATTACTAAACATACCTGGCCTTTGTGAATGTCCTGATGACATCATCTAATCCCCCTCCCCAAAACAAGTGCATATGATGATGATGTCATCCAGACATTCCACCTCTGGTATATTCCCCCAATGTTAATGTCCTGATGATGTCATCCAGATCCCCTCTTTGAAAAAGTTCTTCATGATCATGACATCTTCTAGATATTAAGTTGATATCCATGTAGATGATGGTTTCTCTTTGTTGCGAAGGTAAATTTGACGGGTACATATTAGGATATCGCATACCCGTAGACTGCCTAAAGTTTATGTACATCCCTTCTGCATGGATGCAAAATGTGGACACGTGGCCTATTCTCTAGAAGGATGAAAAGATTTATGAGTGGGGAGCCACGTGGTGGTGTTTTCTGTGTTTCCATAGGGCTCATGTGAAAATAGTTCATTTCTTTATATGCAGCTCCAGAATCATGACATGTGTAAAGGCAACAGTGGGGCTGATAATTGGATGGTAGCACAGTGTCACAGGTGGATCTTGGCTGCAAGGAAGATTCTATGTGTGGCTGTAGAATGATTACATGTGGACATCCAAATGCCAATTGACCACAACTTTGATCATGGATATCTCCTTCATCCTAAGAAATTTCTACATGATCCAAAAGACAAAAGTTTTTAGAATTTCCTCCTCTTTCATTTGGTGGGGTTTTTTGGTAGGATATTCTCATTTCAAAATATGATCCAAATATCATGATCCAAATGTGTACATCTAGATATTAGGATGATCTTTGACTATGAATGGATTTATAGGCTCGATTGATAAGACATCCAAGTGACCAACTTGAAGTGTTGCAAAGGTAGATATTTAGCATTTATCTTAGTTGTTGGGCTCTAAAGATGAAATTCATAGAGATTGGCACAATTCTTCAATGCGATGGGACTTTGGTAGCTCAATGATAGATTCTTCTATGTTCTACATTGACTTTTGGTCTTTCATCTTTAATGCCCTATGCTATCTTGCATATGGGAAACCAATTCTAGGGTTACAGATCTGCTAGAGGCATGACCTCTATCCTCTTTGTCATTGGTTCCTGGATTGCATTAATGGTGGCGTTGGTGGTCTTAGATCCTATGCATCTACCTTAGTTCCCTCTATACAAGAATTTTTTTTAAAAGCATTGTAATCTTCAATAGAAGTAGGAGTTAGTAATTTTTGCGTTGTTATGCTTCTAAATTTCTTGTAGTCAAACCTCTTAGTGTAATTACAAGATTATTGGAATGTGACTCACTATTCCTATAGCCTAACCTCTACTATCTTCTCATTAATCCACCCATGATTGTAATTAAATATATTGTATCTTTTCCTACTACTGGTTATTTTGTATTGTAATGGTTTATGTCCCTCATGATCAATATATTCACAATTTCTTGCCTCTTATGCTCTAATTTCTATGTTCTACTTGAAGTTTAATCTATTCTATGATTAAAGTGTCTCCTCCATAGGTTAGGTCTTCATACTGAAGCCTTAATTAGTCTGAAAAGTCTATGTGAACTTTCTTTGTGAGTTGAGATCATTGTTGTGTCTATTCAAGGGTTACTACTACTCATGAAATATTGTACATCACCTTTATTTACCTTTTAGTTTCTTCCTAACCCTTTTCCTATGCATTGTTAGCACTAGGTTTAGTTAGCTTTTCTCTAAGCATTAGGCTTAGAATGAGGAACTAGCCTTCTCTGGAGGTCTAATCTCAATTTGCAAGGTCCCACACCTTGAGATCATTCCCATTGTGTCATTAGAATGCTTGGATTGTCTCCAAGCTGGGAACACCGACCATAATCATCACATATGGACTTACTATCCTTTTTCCCACCTTTTGAATTTTATCAAACAACATCTAATTGATTCTCACCTTTACGAATATATCGTTCCTACAATAGGTAGAATCCATCATCTCATCAACACTTAGCTTGGCAAGGGATATAATGGATGTTTGTGTAGTTCGTTGGTCTTTTTTATTATTGATTTCCATCTTTTGTCTTCTTCTAGGAATCATTCTAAAGCTACCTTGATCTCACTATATCATGGTATGTGGCGGAAAACACCTAGAATAGACATGGTCTTTGTTTTTGTATGTTGTGCTTGTGGGTTGATTTTATTACTCCAAGAATAGTATTCATATCTTGAAGATAGGATTGGTTCTAGCATAGTGTTTCCCTTTTGCATATAAGGCTAGTCATACCTTCTATGTACTAAGGGAATTTATGCTATGAGTCCCCTTTCCTCATCTAGGCAAGGTGATACTATCTTGGGCATGCATGAGGTCAACCTATTGTTTGAGTATTGTCCATGTAAAGTTGGATACATATCATCACTTGGGTCCTTTCATACCTTGCTGAAAAATATCCTATTTTTCTATAATAAACCTAGGAATGCTCTCAATAATATCAATGAATGTACTTTACCTAGCTTACCCATCCCCTTTTCTATCAATCATTCAACATACTATCTAGACCTAGCATCTAAAAATGATCCCTCCCACCCATTCACCCACTCTAACATATCCCCACCATCCCTAAACCTATCCCCACCACCCAACCCCATCACCTAGGGTTTAAAAAGAATCACATGTATCATGACATCCAACCATTATATCTGCTCATCCAATTTTCATTACATTTATCCATTACCATTTCATTAATCATTTAATTTGCATAATCATCTATCATTAACCATTACATTTATCCATTACCATTTCATTAATTATTTCATTTGCATAATCATCTATCATTAACCATTACATTTACCCATTATCATTTCATTAATCATTTCATTTGCATAGTCATATATCATTTACCATTTCATTAATCATTTCATCATTTTACCATACCTATTGCATATCCATTAACCATTATCATCATTCATTTATCTATTCACATCCATATATGTTTATTAATCTAAGAATATATTTCATCATTCACATCCATTTTCATTCATAATATATATTTATTAATTTGAGAATATATTTCACCATTCATGTCCATTTTCATTCATAATATATGTTTATTAATTTGAGCATATATCCCATTCATGTCATCATATACAGATAAAGCATCCATAGTAAAATAACATCCATAAACCATTTACAAAAGAATTAATCCATCTATCTATGCAATCCATAACACATCCATAAACATCTATCATAACATCCATAAGGCATAACTCATCATATCATAAACAACATAATCATAAACCATCATAAAATGCCATAATACATACACCATCATACCATAACCATCCATACTATCATAAAACATCATATCTTAAATAATACAATGTCATGATACAAAATTACCACAAGGGGCAAAATACATCAGATAAAATAATGATCAACCTTGGACTGATGCCCCTTGGAAAAATCGGTAGGAGACCCAAGACGTAGCTGTTGTTGCTGCTGAGGTGGCTGTTACAGAGCTACCTATGGCTGCTGCATAGAATACACTGATCTCCTAGACCTGTATGACCCAGACATCCTTGATCCACTCCTCTGACTATAGCTAGGCACCCACTGACCTTGCGAAACTGCTGCACACTAAGCACCATAATAATACTTGGCCTAGAACATTGCTCTAACAATTGATCCTATAACTGCTAAATACACTACTAGGAATCTGAGTAAATCTGACCTATAATGGTGTCATCTACCATCCCCTACAGTCCAGTAACCTCTACATGTAAAGCCCCTACCTATGCATCTGCCACTTGACATAGGGACCTCTCTATGTCTCTCTCTATGGTAACCCTAGCCACCTACACCTGTAACTACATCACCTTTGCTTATAACAACCCTACGTGTACCTGTAATGCATTGATCTACCCATCTCCATCTCCCCCACCCCCTCCATCCAACAAAGAAGCTTTTTCCTATAGCTGGGCAAGCTCCTGCCTCTAATGAGTCACCAAGTCCTCCAAACTACCCACATGTGCCTATAGGGTCCACACATCATCCTCATTGTTGGAATGAGTATGCCAACATTTAGTATGTGTACCAGGAATAGGATTATTCTCTGTCCATAAACTCTTTGCCTCGGTAGCCCTAGCCCCTATAAATGTCATCTAAGTCACTAGCACCTACCGTTGTTGTGTCTACAGTCTGACCTACTGTTGGGGTGGTGCTTGTGGCAGTACATGCCTAGGTCCCTACTACTGCGATGGTGCTCGTGGCGGTGACATCCATCCCCATTGAGCTTGATGTTGAGGTAGTTCTTATGGAGGTGCTTGCCTTAGCCCTTGTTGTTGTGGTGGTGCCTACGGTGGTGCCATCTATCCTACCTATGCAGGTGCCTAATCCTACTACTGATGTACTTACCCAAGTGCCTGCTATCACTGAGGACTTTGATGTCCTCACCTCCATCATCTCCCAGCCAACACCTACTCTGCTACTATTGTAGCCAACATCCCAATGGCATCATCCTCATCTACCTCTAACTCATCTAGCACTATCTCCTCCACCTCATCTCCCTCTTCTTCCACAGTGAAGTCAAGCTCAGTTTCTAGAACTGTCAAATGGATCGGCCTCCACACTCCCCACTGTAAGAGTCAATGTGACTCAGCAAGCCAAGATCACCTGTAATCAAGACAACCTTCCACACAAAGATAACAGAGAAGATACTAAAACAATGCAGTAAGAATCTATACAAAGATCATATGAAGCTATATGAAATACAATGAGTGAGCCTTGCTTATAAAGGCAAGGTGAGAGCTAGAAGGGTGGAGTGAAAGGTGGAGATATTCCTACAACATGTGTCAATTAGAGGATGATAACTATCTACACATGTGGAGGATAAGATAACTCACTCCAACTATCAACAACTCAACACACAACTAGACTCAACTAGACATCTAGAAGACTCACTAAGTCAACTTAACATGTGTGAATTATGTGTTCACACCAACACCCCCCCTTAAGTGCAACTTAGGGAGTAGTTAACTAAAACAAGATGCAATGATGGATGGGTCCCAGCTACTAGGCCATGTTAGGTACCCATGTACAACAAATCTTAAGTGGAGAAAAGGAGAAAACCTCATGGGACAAAACTCCTCTCCAAAAGTGAGAAT
Organism: Cunninghamia lanceolata; assembly: GCA_027924645.1. Taxonomy (NCBI): domain Eukaryota; kingdom Viridiplantae; phylum Streptophyta; class Pinopsida; order Cupressales; family Cupressaceae; genus Cunninghamia; species Cunninghamia lanceolata. The sequence goes on from BSBN01001332.1 coordinate 9,291,975, forward strand.
GCAAAAACAAATGAAGGATGTGATGGAAGGAGGACTCAAGACCCCCCAAGGACTACATCCAACACATATATACAATCAATTACCCCCCCATAGGAAAGCATGTGTGAGACTATAAGTCCCCTCGATAATGAAGTAGCTCCTGTGCTGATGGTGAATGCCCAAAGAAGAATGCTGAACAGAATCCAAGGCCTACAAACAAAATTCTTTCCCTTAGGAAGAAACAGGTCCAAAGGTTGATGAAGAAACTCCATCTCAAGGTATGAGGGACAAGGTCTCATGATGTATGATGTCTCTAAAAAACTGCTCAAGTGTCCACATGTCACAACCAAATGATGCCACATGACTAGGTACTGCATGCCTAATCAAAGAATGTGACAATCTAGGACAAGATGAAAACTCAAGATCATCAATCTCCAAAGATGAAGTATCCTCCAAATGATGCTCAAGATTCTCCAACTCAATGCCAAACTATGACAAGTGAATGGGAGAAGATGATGCCTGCTCATCCAAAGTAGAAGATTCAACTCCTTCAAAGAGGAGATGAATATCATAAAAAATATCCTCCAAGTCATCAAGATAGGACTCACGAAACAAGTTTGAAATACCCGTGAAGTACTCATCCCATAAACTTGTATCTGGAAGACAATGAATATCCTGCTTAACTGAAGTGGATGAAGCTATGTCAATGCCAATGTCTAAAGAAGTAGGAGAAGGAGGAAGCTCAAAACTAGTCTTAGGAACCAATGTAGATTCAAGAACACCAAGGTTCAAGTGACCAAACTTCTCCTTAGAAACATGATTCACACTTGATGAATGATTGTGAATAGCCATCAATGGATCTACATCATCAAAAACAAAATGGGAGAAAGTATACAAGCAAGATGCATGATGAGCCATCCCAGCTACAATGATATCTTTTCTCTCCAAGTCCCGTATGATCATAGAACTAGGAGTCAACTCAACTGTCTTCCCTACACCACAATGAGTAATCTGATAAATGGAAAGGAGATTGGTTGTCAAGGAAGGTACACACAACACATTGTTGAATGTATTCTGTCCAACATCAATATTTCCTTTGCCAGTTGCATTCATGCATGTATTGTTACCCATCAAAATAGGTGGTGAAGTACATGACTGAAATGAAGAGAACATCCCCTATGAAGATGCCATATGATGAGAAGCTCTAGAATCAAGAAGCAATCTCTCTGACTATAGACTTGTTGATGCAAAGAGTGCTTTTCCTTTTCCTTTGTATGACCCATTAGCAAAGTCTATTGTTCCTATAGATGTAGAGGATGATGGTGGTGAAGAAGGAGACTTGGGTAAAACTATTGTTGATGAAGAATACTCAATGTTATGTTTTTGAAGAAGTTGTGACATCTCTTCAAACATTTTCTCATAACATTTAGTCTCATCGTGACCCAATTTGTTACAATAAGAACACTTTGGCTTCTTCTTCTTATTGGACTTCTCTTTGGAAGAAGAGTTGGGGGTTTTATTTGATTCTTTTTCTTGCTTATCAGATTTTGAATCCTTTTGTTTCATTCCCTTATTATTTGAAGCCTTAGGATCTTTTGTGCTTTGTGTTGCAACTAGAGCTTGTTTTCTAGGAGACTTCAATGTGCCCACGTGTAGTAGCTTAGCTTGTTCTCATGTGAGTTGTGCAGCAAACCCCTCAAGTGAAGGCATTTCAAACTTACTACCAAAATCATCCATTGTAGCATAAAAGGTAGAAACATAAACTGAATATGCAGGACCCAATTTTGCAAGAATAGATAGAATCAATTGTTCATCTTCTTTCTCAAGACCACTTTGTTTGAATTGCAACCTAAGAGACTTAAAATTGGTGAATAAGTCTTCAATTTGATCAAAATCTTAAGGATTAAGTGCAATTAGCTCATTCTCCAATTTGAACCTTCTTATTTTATCTTGCTTGCCAAATAGATTGTCTAGTGTTGTCCACATCTTATTTGGTGTAGTACAAGACTCAACATGAAATCTCAGATCTGGAGAAATAGAAAGACAAAGTGTACCAAAAGCCTCATCTCTTCTATCTAACCATTTTCTTCTCTTAGTTGCACCTATGAGTTCAGGATCTGTGCCTAAGGTTATTCTATGTAACTTTTATTTATACAACACAAACTCCATGTTTTTCTTCCATTCAAGATAATTATATGGAGTTAAAAGTGGAAATTGAGGCACATCCATGATGAAAAAGAAAGATAACAAGACAACAACACCCCTTTACTATGCAAGAGAGCCCCCCCAATTTGTTGTGGTACTTTATACTTAGTGTGATTTACAATTGTCCTCAAGGGACCAAAATTGGGAAAATAACAAAATCTCTTAAACAAGAGATCTGAGTGAGATTACAATTAATCACAATGATGTATTACATAAAACAAATCCTCTCAAAATAAATTTCACCTCCTCAAGTATCAAAATGCCCAAGTTATCAATCAAATGTGAAAAAATTGACAAATGAAATTAAATAAACCTAGAGCAAAAATTGAGAAAAGTGCATCAATGGCTTGAAAGAGCTCCTGAATACCTTTCTGATGTTACAAGAATCACGAAAATCAGAGATTGTGGCAAAAAGTTATGAGCTCAAGAGCCAAAAAAACAAAGATCTGTCTTCAACCTACAATAAATGCTATCAAATAGAAAAATCTATGAAAATGACTGATACTACTGCGAAGTTCTCTCTATTAGCTTTCCGTTGATATATAATTTGCCCAATTTCGACACCGTGGACAAAAGTTGTGCAAAAAAAAAAGCCCTACTTTAGGACTTTTAGGAGCAAAAACAAGTCCCCCTGACAGAATATTCCTTTGTCTAGCCAAAATATACTCCTAGTCTATAGAACCACTCTCTACAGAAAAAAACTCTCCCTATTGGGTTAAAAACCACTATCAAGGAAAAAACACCAGTTTTGGGAAAAAATTGATGTCTGAGGAAAATCGCCTTTCAAGCCACGTAGGGGTACTGTCCCAGGGACCCGAGCCTTAAGGCTTCCTACTAATAGTAGCCAAGGGAAGACCACCTATAGACCTATGAAATGTTTATGGTTGATAGAAATTTGTAAAGGATCACTGAGATCCGCCGTTGAAGGCTTCGATGACAAAGACTACCGAATACTTGGAATTATTCACTGAGGGTTTCTTTTGACCGGTGTTGACTACTAGTATTTTCACCGAGCATCAAACCTAGATTGCTAAAGCAAAACCATTGATCTATGTCAAAACAAATGTGATAGAAATTTTCCACCGAATATAAAGCTCATGGAATAAAACTTCATGATTGTTGTTAGTTAGAGACTATTGAACACACCAAAGTCTGCGGGTAAACAATAGGAAACAACCAACGAACATAGAAACAATCAGAAACTTACTAGATCTGTGGCTATTTGGGTGTGAAGACTACTAAAAAAGCAGTGAATGCCACTGGCAAAAACAAAATTGCCGAAGAAACTGTCACCGTTGCCAAGTGAAAGACCCGACGGATCTTTTGTATAGAAATCACCAAGTGAAAACTTTCAAATCTACGAGAGATCACAATGATGCCAATTTAGACTACAAAGTTTAGATGATACCACCAGGTCCAAAAAGAACATAGTCACTGGAGATTCAGCCACTTTCGGGCTAGCACAAGACCACAGTTTGTAAAGCCAAAACTGCCAGATGTTTGGTAAAAACTGCTGACGGATCAAAACAATGCTACCGGAGGGATTACTGTCGACTCGTTTCAAATGAATCTACCAGCCGAGAGTCTATTGACCACTATGAACTGGAATTACGGCTTGGTAAAAACAACAATGTACATACCACTGATGAAGAATGAAGCTCGCTGATGCCAAGGAGAAACTGACGATCAAAGACTACGTTGATCAAAACAACCGATGTGTAAACTTCTATGGCCACCGTTGATAAACAAATGCCCATGTGGGTTTATTGCCTGTACCAAAGACTCTTTGATACCTTTGATTAAATGATATTGGTCAACAATTGTTATTTAGCCACCAAAACCATTGTCTTGACCGCTGAAATAACCCTGACTGCTGAAAATTGCAAATCTGTACATTTTTTTAAAAAAATTGAAATTTTTTTATAAAGGCTGAAGCTTGGTATGAGGTCTTGCAGGGCCTTTAGGAAAAATCCCACCAAGATCAATAGGGCCCACACCTATAGGCACCTATGGAGTATGGTGCCAACAGGGGTTACAGTACCCTATTAGTACCCTCAACACAATTTTTTAAAATAAAAAAAAACTTTCGCAATTGATTTTTCAAACAAAACTTTATAAGATCCACAAGAAAACAATTAAACCAGTGGACAAAACAATACCTAGATGGTTTTTAATGTATTTGTCTAATGATGCAAACAAAGTACACAGATCTAACTGATTTGACTAATGAAGCCATTGCAAAGATGGTACAGGGTAAGGCCGTATGGATTTCGCCAAGGGACTAGGAGCACAAAAAATTTTGCCAAAATTTTTGATGACAAAATTCAGCAAATGAACAATTGATCTATATAGATTTGGGACTCCTAATTGCAACCGTGATGTCAGATTTGCTCGAGGATGCACTTATGATGCTTCTCCTAGCAAAACCTCTCCAATGACGGAAGGAAATTGCAGATCCCGCTCTGATACCATGTAAGAGTCAATGTGACTCAGCAAGCCAAGATCACTGGCAATCAAGACAACCTTCCACACAAAGATAACAGAGAAGATGCTAAAACAATGGATCAAGAATCTATACAAAGATCATATGAAGTTGTATGAAATACAATGAGTGAGCCTTGCTTATAAAGGAAAGGTGAGAGCTAGAAGGGTGAAGTGAAAGGTGGAGATATTCCTACAACATGTGTCAATTAGAGGATGATAACTAATTGCACATGTGGAGGATAAGACAACTCACTCCAACTATCAATAACTCAACACACAACTAGACTCAACTAGACATCTAGAAGACTCACTAAGTCAACTTAACATATGTGAATTATGTGCTCACACCAACACTCACCATTGATTAAAATCTAGGGTGGTCCTTGCATCCACCATAGTACTCCTCTAATCCCACTGCATAAGCTGCAATCCCACAAAATCCACAATAGCCACTTGGGGCTCTATCCTTGACAACCGCCTGATATCCAATGGCATCCTCCCAAAAATCACCATCACCTATGGCAAGTCCTATTGCAATCCAAATTGTCTCATCACCCATGAGGGGAAATACATATCGATAGTATGATCTCCTTGACCTATCAAGTACCTGGCCTAGAATGTATATGGCATATGAATGTTCTCATCTGGCTAGGCATCCACTCTAATGTATGGGCATCAAACTATATGAACCAAGTCATAAAAAATGTGATGCCAATGTTACAACTATCCAACATAGTAATACTGAATAGGCGATCAGTATAAAAAGAGAAATGCCTTAAATTGCACCTAAAATAAAGCACCATGTGGCCTTGTGATGCCAATGTCCTCAAAGACCCACACATGAAGTAATCTCAAGCCAGTAGATAGAGCCCCATCCAAGTGATATACAATAGTGTGTATCTCATGATACAATTGTCCTAACATCCATGCCCCCCATGCATACACCATATCATGACAAACCATCTTCTCGATCTCCACTCCTGAATCCATTGAGAAGCCTTGCGTATGTCGATCTGACATCACTATACTGTTGATAACTGAGAGGGGGGTGAATCAGTTATCCTAATTATTTCTTTTTCTGAACTTTCTTATTAATCAATGCAGCATTAATTCAAACAAGCAAACATAACCATGAAATGGAGATACACATGACACAATATTTTTGATGTGGAAACCCTATTAAGGGAGAAAACCACGGGGTGATTAACCCAAAGATTATTCTCTATTAGAAGAATAAGGAAATACAAAATGGCACTTGCCAATTAGGGCTCACTGCCCGAGCACACTGCTCACAAGGAGGCACACTGCCTACAAGAGACACACTGTCTACAAAAGAGTGTTATACAATACTTGAACTAATTGGGAGCATCCACATATGCTGGAGTTCAATTCCGGTTAGGCTCAATACACTAATTTGCTGCACTTCATCTTTCCTCTTCTCTTATGTTGCTTTCCTTTCACATACCAGACCTTCCTTACTATTTCTACTCTGCTCTGCTTTTATTCGCACATCACATATGACCACAACACATCTCACAACTAAATCCATCCTATATATATCTGCATAAGTGATTTCATTCTCTTCTTAGTCGGCACCTAGAACAGTTAATCTTTTCACAAACTCTATTCTGTCAGTTGAATCCTTACACATCAAGTAAGGCGGATCAAGCATATACTTGTAGAAATCATTGATCATGTCGACCAAACATAATTCATGTCTTCATAACCTTTACCACCATCAGAAACACTTCCAAAAAATAGTCTGATGTTCTGTCAGTCAGTTCTTCCTCTGTTCACACTGTCACTTAGGAACCCGGTACTCAAGTATTCATATCTTTTACCTCATCTATCACTAGAGGCTAAAACCTTGGAATCTATCACTCAAAGTAGTCCTCTTGACTTTCCCAAATCTGCACTTCACCAAGATACTTCCTCTGAGAGATCTGGACCTGTTTGTCGAACCTTGCCACATGCTCTGTTCCTATTTACCAGATCACAATATTCTTCACTCTAACTTCCGGCAGAGACATACCATGTCCTGCGGATGTGTGGGATGAACTTTGTTGCCATCAATGACAACAATAATGAATCCATATAGTGTCTCTTGCCAACAATCTCCCCCTTTGGCATTGATGGCAACACTTAGTGAAAAATGACTAAGTGTTTACACTATGCTCCCCCTTGGATGATACTCTATCTTTATATACATTTTCTGGAGCTCCCCCTAAGTTGGATTCCTCATTTTTCACTACTCCTCACTCCCCTTTTGACATCAATGGCAAAGGGTAGGGTCCGCATACCAAAATTTTCAAAATTTTAACTATACTTAGCCATATAAGTATATATATACAAGTTGTACTTACTGTAGTTAGGGTAAAATTGCAAATTAGGGTAAATGTATAATCAGCAATGATAAAAACCCTAGCAATGCACAATGAAGCACAAGACAACATGAAAATCAAAATAACAAATGTAAATGCAAACCGATCTCCATGCTATGCTTGATTTATCTCCATTGCTCTTCTCCACCTCGCATGAGCATGCAAGATTTTGAAGGATTATTGTTGGAAGAATGTTGGGTGCTCATTTCTGCAGCATAATATTAAGATGAAGATGATATGAGGATGATAGTTGAAGGATGCAAAGGCTCTAATGATATTTCAACAGCATAATGTTACTTGAAGCTCCATGCATGCTAGAAGATTTGGCAGGATAAGGGTACTTGAGGCTCAATGCATGCTAATGGCTTGTGAGGGGTTTGATTTATAGGAAAGGCTTGGTTCCAATGGACGGCTGAGATTAAAAAGCTAATTGATTGATGTGAATGGCTAGGATTGATTCGGTATTCCCACTCTTCAAGGGAGTTGTAGTCATTTGACAAGTGTCAAGGAGAATAGGGCTCATGTATGCTTGTGTACATAAAAAGTACTACATATAAAAGATATTAAATAAAAGGCTGTAGTACTACTTATCTTTTTAAATGAAAGAGGCACACATGTCGGCTAAATGATAAGATAAATTAATTAAATAAATAAAATTTATTTAATTAATTGGAAAGTCGGCTTATGATGAGAACTTAATTCAAATAAAATATTTGAATTAGTTGGGATATGAGTTGGATATTAATTAAATAAATAAAATTTATTTAATTAATTGGATAGTGGGATTAGGGTATGATTGGGAAATTAATTAAATAAATAAATTTTATTTAATTAATTGGCTAAGTAGGATAAGGATGGGATTTAAATGGGATTTAGGACAAAATGCTACATGATGTCTAGGATAATGTTTTTAACTAGGTGTTGCTAGACATGGACAAAGTTGGGACAAATTTGGGTGTCTACATTTTGCCCCTCTTTGAGATGATGTTCGAATGATGAGATTTATGTTGAGTAACATCATTTCAAAGAAGTTATGGTATGGATGGAGGATAGGGATGATGAAGTAAGGATATGATGATGATGAAAAGATAGGATGATGATGCCCCCTCGAGAGGATAGGTGGGTTGGACAAACACGGGTATGCTCTCGAAAAGAAATAGTTTGGCTAAGAAAGATAGCTAAGAGAATGGATAGAAGAAATGAATGATGCGTTATGCTGCAATGAAAGTGAGCAACCATAATGTTTGATATAGCAGTAGACATTATGCACCAAGGTAGAAGGACCAGGGTGACGAGGTGTCTGTTGCCCTAGCGTAATACAACCTTGTCTGACGTATGAGGAAGAATACTTAGAGCATTGAAGTCTTAATGCACAAAAGGTATGATATGACCTTAGATGCAAAGGATAGTGCAAAAAGCTATTCCAACATACACAAGATATGAATATTAGCTAGAAAGTTCTAGATTTGATACAAATGCAAGATAACATGATAACACACACAAGCAAGCAAGCAAGCATGCACAAATAATTCAAAAACAAACAAGGTATTGCCCCTGTCAAGCTGTAAACCAATGATTAATTGATTGTTGTTTTGTTTGTTGAGTGTTGAGAGTGTTGTCATTGCGGGGAAGGCTATATCCCTAGATCAACACAAGGTTGTTTGCTGAGTTGGTTGGCTGATTGATTTGGCTTACAACAAGGCTGGGATCAAGACCATGGATTGCGATTGGATAACTTGGCTTGATTGATTAACTTGATTGGTGTGGATTAAGGATGGGCTTGCACTTGGATCATTGCTTGGAATAGTTGGAAGATGATGAAATGATGGATGAAGATTGATTTGATGAAATGTTGATGATGGGATGATATGAGGTGGATTGAGATTCTTTTGATTTGTTGAAGTGATTGGATTTGTTTTGATTGGAGTTGATGTGATTGAGTTGATTTGCTTTGGTGTTGATGTTTGCTATTGCTGGGTTGATTGTTTTGATGATTGGATTGTTTTGAATGATGATCGTGATGCTGTGATGATTAGAGTGTCGATTCAATCTAAGCTTAAGCAAGTGTTCTTAGTATGCTCAAAGGATGTAAAACAAACAAGGTATTGCCCTTGTCAAGTCATAAACCAATGATTGATTATTTGTTTGATGATGATAGTGTTGTCATTGCGGGGAAAGCTATATCCCTAGATCAACACAAGGATGTGGGAACGCTATATCCCATTGATGATGATTGTTGATGATTGATTTGGCTCATGACAAGATTAGGATCAAAAACTTGTTGATTTGATTGGATAATGTCCCTTGATTGATTGGCTTGCTTGATACGGATTAGTATGACTTGGATTTAAGATCATTGCTTAGATTGATTGGATTGATATGATTGGAAGAAGTGATTGGTTGAAATGGATGAATGAATGTTATTGATAAGAAGAATTGATGATGATGAGGATTTGATTTTGATTGAATGTTGATGGAGTGGATTGTTTTGGATTGATGATGATTAGTTTTATTGCTTGGATTTTTTTTGGGTTTTGGAATATTTTGATTTTTTTTTTTTTTTTTTTTTTGACATGTCAATGGATTTACAATTTGGTAGCCTTTGTGCTAGATACCAATGACAAGGGAGAAAACCAAGTCTAGGTGAAAGGATGGATGAATGGGATTGGATGGATAAAAGGATGGGCTATATAAGGGATCGATGCTTGCCTCATGATAAACAGATAGGTAGGCTATAGTGGAAAGCTCATGCTAGACAGATGGGGATAAGCTATAAGATGGAAAGCTCGTAATAAGGATACGCCATAGTGGATGGATCATAAGGGAGCTAGGATGTGATCTCCAAAGGCTATGTTGCATAGGAAGAAATTGCCCCATTCTAGGTGGTAATGCTTAGGATTTTACATGACAAAATTCATGACCAAGGGATGACATAATGGATTGGATTTGGATAGGATGGATAAATTGTCAATGGATAGGACTTGGTTTGGAAAGAAGGTATGTCAAGATATATCCAAACATGTTTCAATATTTTGCCCCTATATCTTCATCAAAATCAAAAGGAGGAAGGGTGGATGAATGGGTTCAATAGGATAGGCATGTTTATATAATGGCTAAGGATGGTAGGATGACAAGATAGGATAAGATAGGATGGAAAATGATATAATGGGATAGATAGTTTGGAAATGGATAGGTTGGATGAGACAATGTGCCCCCAAGTGTAAGTGATATAGAAGATCAACCTACACATGATGCCTGTTTGCCAGGTTTTCATCATGGTACTTATCCAAGGCGCCTGTTTACCAGGTTTTCACCGTTGGACGAAGGGATTTCTCTTTACTATTTTGATTTCTTTTTTTTTAGATGGGATGACAATTACACATGGCGCCTGTTTACCAGGTTTTCACCATGGTAATGGATAGGAGGGACTCAAGTGGCTAGTGCTATGAAAGGTGATAGTGTCCCATTAGAGATTGATGATGTCTTTGCATGGACCATGTCATTATGCTCATAGATGTTGATAAGGGATTGCGTGGATGAGAGATGGATTAGGTGGATAGTGGATGATGAAATGGATTATGGAAGGTTCATGCAAGGATAAATGGATGGGGATAGTGGACTATGATGTGGATTATGTAGGCTTATGCAAAAGCATGGACCATAGGAAGGTGATTGAGGAGATATGTAGGATAATGGATGAAGGATGGGGAGATATAGTTATGTGGAGGTGTTGCGGAGTGGAAGGGAACCATGACCAATGGTTGCACACACCGTGATAAACATTGAATCTTTTGGTGAGATGGTGGTGTAGGAAGTAATGGAGACGTTTGCTTAGGGGATGGTTGATTAAGTGATTTAGGAACCCACATAGATTTAGTATTTTTAGTGCTGTTGTTTTGCTTGTGGGATTTTGGAAGGGAATGGAAGTTTTGGATGGAAGTAGGCTTTTGGATGGAGATAGGTGATTGAGATTCTTGAGATGTGGATGAGGATGCCTCATTTGCTTTGCTAGCTATTTGCTTAGGAACCCAAACCATTTTGCTTTTGGGCTTTGCTTTTGGAGGTATGGGCTTGGATAGCTTTGTGAATGTACTTTGCTTAGAAGATGGATGATTTAGAGACTTTTCACATTGATTCCCTAAGGCATTAGGGTCCTTAGGAGTTTTAGTTTGATTTTTGGCTTTATAAGTAAAGGCATCCAAATGTTTATTTTGGAATCCCATGGGATGGATGGAGTGGATGGAATGATTGGAAGCTTTATGCTTAAACAATGTGTGCTTTTGTTGGCCATGATTAGGGATGCAAGGATACTTATGAACAATAGGTATGTTAGGTGTTGGAAGCAGCGGTGGCAAGGTGAATGGAGGGATATTTGGAGTTGGTAAAAGTGGAGGCAAAGTGGATGGTGGAAGGTGTATGGTCACATGCTTTTGACATTTATAGGATGATGGAGGTGAAATGGCAAGATATGTTTTGGGTAGATGATGGGGTTTGTGATGGAAACTGGTAGGTTTAGGATGCATGAAGGGATTACCAACATCTTGGCCTTGTTTACTTTGGGGTGTGTATCCAAGGCCATATGAGCATGGAGGGATTTTGACATGGTTTGGCTCCAAAATACCTTGTTCATAAAGGCCTAGACCTTTGCCTTGGTAGTTCATGTTTTGGAGTATGCGATTGACAATGGGACTAGCTGAGGTTTGAACACTAGACTTGAGTTTGTTATTGGATGGAGAAGCTGAAGTGGATAAAGGTTGTTGTTGTCCTAAGGAAGAACACTCATGTATAAGGGTGGATAGACCAATAGGACATGATGGATTTGAAGTAGAATCGATAGTGGATGATGTGGAAGGAGGATCATGAGGATCTTGATTAGCATTGCATTCACTAAGATCCAAGTTATTTGTTTGATCTTTTATGCTTACTTGGGGGACAAGTGTCTCATCATGACAAGTGGATGTTTGCTCATTATGGATAGGGCTAGATGGAGGATGACTAGGAGCAATGCAGATATCTTGCTCATGGATAGATATAGGATTATGGATAGGATCAATGTGCTCATTGATAGCTTCTTCATAGGTATCATCTTGATCATAGAGAAGGTACATGTTATGGATAGGTTGAATGAAAGTGTTTTGATCTTGAGTTGGACTAGGGCTTAATGTTTCCACATGCTTAGGATTAAACCTTTGACATACCTCTTGGGTTGCTTGAATGGAAGTGGATAACTCTTGGATAGGCTCTTGGTCAACAACATGAGAACATGATGACTCTTGACTTTGATTCACAATAAGAGACTCTTGAATAGGCTTGATGGCTTGTAGGTCACATGATGGGCTTGAAGGGCTAGGTATGTTAATTGAGGGCTCTTGGATAGGGTCAAGGATATGTGGACCACATGATGGGATTATGACCTTTGGAAGTTCTTTGGTTGGCTCATAAATGGGTGTTTGACATGGAGGTAGTTTATTCCTAGCTAGTAGCCAATGGATCACATCCTTTGCAAGTGTATGATTGGATGAACAATATAATGGATGGATGATAAGGGTAGATGGTGTTGTAGGCTTATGATTAGGATTAGGTTGAGGGCTAATTAGGTTGGATGGATTAGGATTTGGACTAGATGGGGGTGACACACGGGATTGGGATGATGTGGCATGATTTCCCATTATAGGTAGGTACACCTTGTAGACAATTGGAACAAATATTGGGCATTGATTTGTATTATGGCCTTTGGTCCTATGGTATGCACAATAATCATGTTCATCATATGGACTTTCTTCACATGGGTTGATGGGGGGAAGTTCAATGAGTTTTGCTTCAAGCATTCTTTGTAAAACTCTCTCAGCCATATCCTTTGGTGAAGGATTAGAATGACATGGTGATGAAGGTAATGAAGGGCTTGGTGGTTTGGAAGGTAGAGGGATTAATGGACTAGGAGTAGGATCACATGGTGGTGTTGGGATAGAATTAGTTGGCTCATGTGTTGGTGGGTGATTAGATGATGGAGGCCACTCTAGATTGGTATCTCCCTTGTCAAAGGTAATTAAGTCTTGCATAGGATAACTTGGATTCATTTGATTTATGTACAAGGCGCCACTTGGATTTGGATATGATTCTTGTTGCAAAGGTGGACTTAGGTCTATCAATGGTGCTTGGTGGTCTTGTTGAAAAGGTGTACTTGGACTTACTTGATTTATGTACAAAGAGCCATTGGGACTTGGATGTTGTTCTTGTAATATCACTTGATTGCCTTGTAGATGGGCTTGGTAGTGCATTGGAATAGTGGCATGAGGGATTGGATAAGCTTGAGGTGGATGTTGATAGGTTGATGTGGCATTGACTTGGTGGATAGGTGGATTAGGTTGATAGGAAGTAGATGGATATGGCATGTGGCTATGACGTGGATTAGGTTGGTATGGAATGGCTAAAGATTGTTGTACTTGTTGATCTTGACTAGTGGCTAAAAGGTGTTGGACTTGGGCTATGGAGTGTTGCAGTTGAGGTGATTGGCTTGCATGGGGTTGAGCTTTTTGGATGAAGAATCGTAATATTTCAATGGCGTCTAGGTTTAGGGGTTGTGATCCTTGATAAAGATTTTGGAGGAATCTTTGGAATTTGATTTCTAGGTCCTCTAGTGTAGACATGTTGTCACCAAGTGTTTATCTTAAGTCCTTTTAGCAAGTGCTTGTTTAGGGATTTGGATGATGATGTGGCTGGTTTGGATGACTTGGCTATGTTTGGGATGAAAGTGATTGGGTTTGAATGTTATTGGAAGAATGTGTAGGATGACTTGTCTTTATGTGTTTGGGTGTTTATAGCTTGATGTGGCAATATTCAAACAAATGATTATGCATATACACACATGAATCACTCACACAAGACACATAAGCAAGTTATTAGTTTGAAAGAATGTGATGATGGTTAAGCAAGCATGTGAAGACACTCAACAAGTCCTATTCAAGGCAAGGCCACTATCACAAGGAGGTTCTAATGAAAATCCGGGGGACCGGCACCCCACGAGCATCCAGCAAGCCACTTAAGACTTTAACTAACCCTACTAGGAGTTTTAATATACACAAAGGTACACCTCCTTTCGAGTTAGCACTGTATGGTGAGCGCTAATACCGGTTAGACTTGGCTTTCGCCTTATCTTATGATTTTTATAGCGGACCGGATGAAAGTACCGCTTGAGGTCGTTCCCTTGGGGTGGATACCAAGGCAGGCCTCTCTAAGGCTAAACAAAAGCAACACAAGTAAATGTTTTTGATCTCCAAGTTCGTGTTGGGACGCGAGGAGAGAGCATACACATTTACTTAGTCACACTCGCATGGGGTTCATTAACCTTAGAAATTTAATGTGTAGAAGACAATGCAAGAACTTGTTTGTTTTAAAACCCAAATCCAAATGTGATGAAAGACAATGGTTCGTTTTAGCCCAATGTTTTGATGTGAATTTGCAAACAATTGTTCATTTTATACCCAAAATCCAAATGTGTTTGCAAATAATGATTAGAAGATGGGAAATGAAATGATTGCACCTGGTTGATTCGCTATCCAAATTGCTGTAGATGTTGATGTCAATATTGCTCTAGCTCCTTATGATCACCTACAACATAAAAAAAATGATATTATAATGCAGGCATAAAAAAATAGGTTCATCAGGCAAGAAAAATTGTAATTTTAGATGCATAGCCGAATTAGATTTGATTATTTCGATAGATTTTTGGTTCAAAAATTAAAAAAGCAAAGAAGAGACCCCCATTAATTTTCAGAGAGCTTTCTGAAAATGTAAAGAAATCAGAAAAATTCCCTGATTTGCGCCCAGAAATGCGGATTTATGAAAATGGTACAGTCAGCAAAGATCTGATGTTTTCGCAATATAAACGACCTCTAAATTAAATCTGCAAAATAAAGACCCCCATTAGAATTTTAAGAGCTTTCCAGAAATGTAAAAATTTCTGAAAAATTCGCTGATTTACGCCCAGAATTGCGATTTTATGAAAAAACATAAAAACGTGATAAATCCCGCAAAAATCGCGATAAACCCAAAATGTTTCTGCTGTAGCTTTCTTATATCATGGACAAACTTGTGCTAAAATCTTGTAGAAAAATTCACAGCCGTTTGGAAGATATGATGAAATCTTTAAAACCTAGGGTTTTGTCCAAAAAGTAGCAAATCTGCAACAAAAAGTTAATTAAACCTGCAAAATTCAACAATGGGGGTTAGATGAAAGCAAATTTTTACTACAAAAACCTGCAAAAAAGATCAAACGAAGTGGGTCCCACCGGGCGTGCCAAATGTAGTTAGGGTAAAATTGCAAATTAGGGTAAATGTATAATCAGCAATGATAAAAACCCTAGCAATGCACAATGAAGCACAAGACAACATGAAAATCAAAATAACAAATGTAAATGCAAACCGATCTCCATGCTATGCTTGATTTATCTCCATTGCTCTTCTCCACCTCGCATGAGCATGCAAGATTTTGAAGGATTATTGTTGGAAGAATGTTGGGTGCTCATTTCTGCAGCATAATATTAAGATGAAGATGATATGAGGATGATAGTTGAAGGATGCAAAGGCTCTAATGATATTTCAACAGCATAATGTTACTTGAAGCTCCATGCATGCTAGAAGATTTGGCAGGATAAGGGTACTTGAGGCTCAATGCATGCTAATGGCTTGTGAGGGGTTTGATTTATAGGAAAGGCTTGGTTCCAATGGACGGCTGAGATTAAAAAGCTAATTGATTGATGTGAATGGCTAGGATTGATTCGGTATTCCCACTCTTCAAGGGAGTTGTAGTCATTTGACAAGTGTCAAGGAGAATAGGGCTCATGTATGCTTGTGTACATAAAAAGTACTACATATAAAAGATATTAAATAAAAGGCTGTAGTACTACTTATCTTTTTAAATGAAAGAGGCACACATGTCGGCTAAATGATAAGATAAATTAATTAAATAAATAAAATTTATTTAATTAATTGGAAAGTCGGCTTATGATGAGAACTTAATTCAAATAAAATATTTGAATTAGTTGGGATATGAGTTGGATATTAATTAAATAAATAAAATTTATTTAATTAATTGGATAGTGGGATTAGGGTATGATTGGGAAATTAATTAAATAAATAAATTTTATTTAATTAATTGGCTAAGTAGGATAAGGATGGGATTTAAATGGGATTTAGGACAAAATGCTACATGATGTCTAGGATAATGTTTTTAACTAGGTGTTGCTAGACATGGACAAAGTTGGGACAAATTTGGGTGTCTACACTTACATATACTTAAGTATGTCTGAAAAAGTATTCTTCAGCTGTATAACTTCTGTCGCCCAACTCTGCTTCATCCTGTCCAAAATTGAGATGTGACCATTCAATAGGAAAGCAAATGCTTCAACCTTCTTAAGATCTATCGGATCATTGGTCCGAGCTATAATCTGAGCATCATTTATGGCCTCATGCATGGCCTCTAACTTAGGGATAATAATCCTTCTAAGTTCACTCATCCGGTTAATTATGTTCTTCCTTTCCTTCTCAAAATTCTTTATTGCATTTGTGATTGCAATAGTTTGACATTCTTGATTTACTATGGAGGAAGAGAGAGGATCAAAACTTTGAGACAAACTTAGTAGTTTATCCTCTTGCTCTTTTATTTTCTTCTCAATCTCTACTATTGCTTTGGACCAGGAGATACAAAATTTGTATATTTCACTGCCATCCTTAAGAGCATTTTCTAAGCTCTTTATCCCAATACTCATATTTCTCCTGTCATTAGTGATTAATCCTTGTACCTCTGAGAATCTCTTATCCAAAAACTCCTTCCAGACCTTTTCTTCAACTAATTTTTCTAGAGAATCAAAATGTGTACTAACACCGCTGACTAAGGTTTTGAGATTACTAGAAGAGGAGGCTATGGGATCCTTCTGAAAAGATGGCATGATCTTTTCCAGCACTTCGGATGTAGCTTCTATCAACTCAGAGTCTTCCATATGAGACTTTAGGAGTTTCTCATTGGCCTTGGCATTTGCAAATGAAGCTATCTTCATTGTTTGTACTGGAGAAAGAGAGTCAAAATCAAATGGTCCTTTTAGCCATTTCGGTTCATCAGACTCCATGCTCTCTTTTGTCAAGAAGCCCTTGACAAATTCTGCAGTGTCTCTTGCCGAAGATAGATGTTTCTTCTCTTATGCACTCTTATTTCTTGAAGCTTTCTCTCCTTAAGCATTCTTAGTACTGTCATCTCCTTTTTCTTTCACCTCTGCTTCTTTCTCCTGTACTCTTTCTTCTCTTTTAGATCCAGAGACTGTCGGGGAAATCAAAGGAGAGATGTAAGTCTGTTCAAGGGCCACTTCTTCCGGAGCAGAGGATTCCAAGTCCATAGCTATTTCTGTACCCAAGTCCTCTATAATAGGGATGTTGAATCTTTTGAATGCATTCTAGAGGATTTCTTCTGTCTCCTTTGCAACTTTGTCAGTTTCTCTGAGCATAAGTTGATTCATCCTTGCTTTGCTCCTAAACTTATCCTTACAATCTTTGAATACCATGTTCATCATCTTGGGATGAATTGAAGGATATAGCTGAATAGCTATCTGTTCCTGGATTTCTAGATCTTTTGCTCTAGCATTGTTCTTCCTTATTTCAAGTCTTTTCTCTAAGCTTTTGGGAATAAGAGAGATAATTTCAATAAAAGCTTTATTGTAAGTATTTAGAAAATTAACTGTGGCTTCCTCCAGAATCTTTTTATCTGCTTCATTATATGCATCATAGAATTCTGTCAAGGGTTGCAGGTTCCCATCCACAGTGACTGCTTTCATTACAACATCTAAAGGAAAGAGTGGGTTTTTCAACATATTCCTCTTACTTCTCTTCTTCTCCTTTACTGGTAGAGTGTTCACCGAATGATTTCTTCTGTTTCTTCATTTTCCTAATTTCTTCATTAGATTCAGTCTCCTCTTCATCCCTTTGACTGACATAAGCTCTTGCAACTTTTGTCTTTGTTCTCTTCTCTCCTTTACCGGATGATTGTGCTTCCAGTTTAGATGCCCTTGAGCTTTTAGCAGTGGTAGGTGCAAATCATTTTTAAGATTTGGTCCGGGTGGAGATTTCTACCAGAACACTTTCCTCACTTTTCTTTTCTGCCTTCTTCTTCTCTTCCTCAGCCTCTTCCTTCTTCTTCCTATGAGCATCAAGTGCCTCCATTGAGATGCCAAAGCCTTTGGCCACATCTTCTACTTCTTTTCTCACCTTCCTTTTGATCTCTAGTTCTCTGAGTTCCACATGAATCTTTACACTTAGTTCCTCAAAGGTTCCAAACCTTTTTGCCTTTGGATCCTTTGGTTGACTTAGCATGTGTTGAACATGTAGCTCAACAATTTGTTCATCTACTTCATACCCCATAGGCATGATCCAGACTATCCTTGGCTCTACTGCCTCCATTAGAGATTGATCAGTATCTACCATGAAGCACACTGTGTCCTTGTATTTCTCAACCACTGGTTTAGGGATTCTTTCTCTAATTTGCATTGTATTCTGAAAATGCTTAAAGTAACCCCACAGAGCCATATTCCTTGCCTTTGTATCCCCAAGATCATGCAAGTAATCCCTAATCTGAATTGCTACAGGTTTGTCATTTTGCCATGCCCATCCATTTGATCCAGGCAGCTCATTCATGAAGTAGAAAAATAGGCATATTATTAGTCCAATATATTTAAAGGAGTTTTTCTTCCCTTCTTGATCTTCTGTATGTTTTCCATTAGTTGGCTCAATAGAAGTTCACAGAGATCATAATCTGCATTCTTTCTTAGCATCTCACAGGCTGCGTATACTGCAGTTCTGGATACTAAATTCTCCCTATTGGAATGATATATCTTGTATCCTATTAACATAGATGCATACTTGATATCCAGGTCAGTAATATCTTCAATGCTCATTGCCCTCTTATCAAATCTTGATCCGATGGCCTCTACAACAATGTTGTTTTTGATAGATTTGAGGACAGGAATTCCTCTGGAGGAATGTAAACTAGTTACTGCCCTAATTGCTTCCTTGGTGATCTTGCAAGGTCTATTCAGCCATAGGAAGTTATCATGCACCCTACTCAATACATACCAGACCCATTCATCTTCTTCAAAATAGGGGAAATGAATGAACTGATCAAAATGTTTCTCCTGGATGCCCTTATATTCTGGTTTAAGCTCAAAAGTAACATCTATCAATTGTTTGTGATAGATGTCTCTCAGTTTGAATTCCCCAAACTCTTCAATATTTGCATGTATGTAAAGCCTAATGTCTTCTGTGTGCAAAACACCATGCAGAACACTGGAAAATGCACCTAGGGGATCTACCTCTAAGGACTTGTATGGATGTTTCTTAAATGTAGGGCGAGGTCTATCATAAATCTTTACAATATTCGGAGTACCCATTATCAACAGATTTGTAGTGAAATATTTGAAAACAGAAAATACCTTTGGCACCTTTCGATTTCACGGAGTTGGCTGGATTGATCTCTGGAAGTAATAGCTTTTGTAAGTGATCTTCGATGAACTTGAGGAATTTTGTTGCAGAGCTCCACTTTTCATTTCTTCTTCAGTGTAGAATGAACAAGTGATTAATGAGAAACCCTTATATTGCTCCGTAGGCCCTAATATCATATTGCAATAAATGCTCGACCTACATTATTCTGGTTGTGCCTTATTCAGGTGACTTGAAGAACCAGATCAACCCTGATCTTTAAACATCTTGTGGATCTTCCAAATCTTAACCATAGTTTATTTTGATGTATCCCTTATGAATCCTTTAGTCTGCAACTCTTCTTGTGCCAGTTCCGGCACCAATTGACTGGCTGGGGGAACAAGGTTTTCTTTGTGTCTCCCCCTGAGCCAGAGCTCACCTTTTAATTTCTGGAAGGAATATCAGCACCAGAGTCTGGTACGGATCCAACCTCTATGTTCTCTAAACTTTTGTTCACCCAAATCTTGTTCATCTCATTCCTAACTTCATCTGCATTCACTTTTTGTTTACCCTTATCTTGATTCTGATTATGATATACCGGACCTCTTTTGTCCTGATTCTTGCTTCTACAGAATTTTACAGTATGACCGGATCTATTGCAGATTTGGCAAACAACATTTCTTTGCATATTTGATTGATATCCTCTTGATCTGCATTGATTAGCCATATGACCTATTCTATTGCATGTAAAGCATATACCATTGAATGATTTGTTCATTTGCATATTTCTGCATTCATGAGATTTGTGACCATACCTTTTGTAGTTAAAACATAGTCCAGAGAAGGATGAATTTGTCTGATTTATTCTCTTTCTGCACTGTTTAGCTTTATGACCAAAGGTATTGTAGTTGTGGCAGTATCCATTGAAGGAAGGATATCTTTGAGCATTAGGCTATCTTACTGGAGGTCTTCTAAATCTGTTCCTTGGTTTTTTTGATCCAAAAGTCTTCTGACCAGATCCAGAGCTTTCTCCTTTCTCATATCCCAAACCATACTTGTCATCTGCCCTCTTTTGACTTCCAAAAAGAACTTCAAGTTGAGTAGAACTTATCTTGAATTTCTCTTTATATTCATTTGCTGTTTGAAGATCCCTTTTGAGAGAGACAATTTGATCCTCAAGTTTTTCTTCATTATCTTTAGCATCTTCAAGATCAGATTCAAGATGTCTGATAATTCTATCCATCTTGTGGCAATCTTCTGATTTCTCTTTGAGAGATTGTCTTAGATTATCTTCAGTTTTTATTTTCTCTTCAACTTCTTGGGTAAACTTTATAACTCCTGATTCCATTTCATGTCTTACCATAATGATTTCTTTTGATAACTTTTCACACAACTTGGTTTTCTCCTTCAACTCTTCATTTGCATTATTTTCTTCGCCTTGTATTGCCAATTGCTGAAGCAGCTCCTTTCTCTTTTTCATAGAGAGACTTAATTTATCTTTTAGTTCTCTCATGAACTCATTAGCCTGTTTAAGTCTTTCCTTTAATTCATTGACTTCAAAGTTTGACTGTTCAAGATCATCAAAGGCAGTCTTGAGTTGCTCCCTTAAACCATATGCATCCATTTGAACTCCCAGATCTTCCTCAAGCTGTTAGGCTTTGTTAGGAGGAACTTAGCTCTGATACCAATTGTTGATAACTGAGAGGGGGGTGAATCAGTTATCCTAAATATTTCTTTTTCTGAACTTTCTTATTAATCAATGCAGCATTAATTCAAACAAGCAAACATAACCATGAAATGGAGATACACATGACACAATATTTTTGACGTGAAAACCCTGTTAAGGGAGAAAACTATGGGGTGATTAACCCAAAGATTATTCTCTATTAGAAGAATAAGGAAATACAAAATGGTACTTGCCAATTAGGGCTCACTACCCGAGCACACTGTTCACATGGAGGCACACTGCCTACAAGAGACACATTGTCTACAAAAGAGTGTTATACAATACTTGAACTAATTGAGAGCATCCACATATGCTGGAGTTCAGTTCTAGTTAGGCTCAGTACACTAATCTGCTGCACTTCATCTTTCCTCTTCTCTTATGCTACTTTCCTTTCACATACCGAACCTTCCTTACTGTTTCTGCTCTGCTCTGCTTTTATTCGCACATCACATATGACCACAACACATCTCACAACTAAATCCATCCTATATATATCCACATAAGTGATTTCATTCTCTTCTTAGTCGGCACCCGGAACAGTTAATCTTTTCACAAACTCCGTACTGTCGGCTGAATCCTTGCACATCAAGTAATACGAATCAAGCATATACTTGTAGAAATCATTGATCATGTCGGCCAAACATAATTCATGTCTTCATAACCTTTACCACCATTAGAAACACATCCAGAATATAGTCTGATGTTCTGTCAGTCAGTTCTTCCTCTATTCACACTATCACTTAGGAACCCGGTACTCAAGTATTCATATCTTTTACCTCATCTATCACCGTAGGCTAAAACCTTGGAATCTATCACTCAAAGTAGTCCTCTTGACTTCCCCAAATCTGCACTTCACCAAGATACTTCCTCTGAGAGATCCGGACCTGTCTGTCAAACCTCGCCACATGCTCTATTCCCGTTTACTGGATCACAACATTCTTCACTCTGACTTTCGGTAGAGACATACCATGTCCTGCGGATGTGCGGGATGAACTTTGTTGCCATCAATGACAACAATAGTGAATCCATATAGTGTCTCTTGCCAACATATACCCCCAATCACAACACACAAAAATAAGGTTAAATCATCCACTCTTGCCATCAAGGTCTGAGTGTAGCTCATCTATCTTTGATCTCCTATCAGAATCAGGTGACCTAGGGCAAAGGCCCTATCAAGGGCTACTCATCCTATCCTAACATCATAGGTAGCCCATGTTCAAATAATAGACAACCTCAAAATCTGATACACATCCTCCAAGGTGATGGTGATCTCACCCATGGGTAGGAGGAAGGAGCATGTCTCGCTCCACCATCACTTCACTAGCCCCATCATCATGGCCCTATGTGCCTATATGATGGGCATCTTGGACACTCTAACTAGGCTAATATAGCCTGGCTGAAACCATCTAACAACACCATAACTATGGAAACTCATCACTCCCACAAAGCCATAATATTCCCATCAATATGCATCTACAAAATAAACATAAAAATACTAATTTTTCTTCTAAATCATTACAATAAGTGTTATTCTTAGTTGCTATGGCACCAAAGTAGACTTTGGTGCCAATTTTAAGAGTTTTGGTTCCACTCCTATGGATGGTGCCAATCCTATCCATTTTGGCACCTATCTAGAGGATGGCACCAATCCTGGCCATTTTTGCACCACTCCCAAGGATGGTGCTAATCCTATCCATTTTGGCACCAATCCTAGCTATTTTGGTGCCGATCCTACCATATTTGGTGCCAAACTAACATTTTATGTTGAAAATCATTTGCAACCCCATAATCCAGGGTGCCATTCGAGAGGATGGCACCGAAAAACCTAGTTTTTGAGCCATTATAGATAATGGTGCTAGAGTGCCAGAATATGGTGCCAATCCAGAACCCAATCAACCTAGGGTGCCAAACTAGAGTTTGGCACCACAAATTCCCATTATGGCACCAATGCACTAAAAAAGACCTAGTTCGACATGGCATTGAACCAGAGGATGGCACCACAAAAATTTGAAATAGTGCTAAAACTCCCCAAAATCCCCTTTGGCCGATGGTACCATTCTAGAGGATGGCACCAATCTGACCACTGATCATGCCAAATGACTGCTTTATGGAACCAGACACCCTAAACCTACCCTTTCCCATGCAATAAACGACCCAAAACTGTAAAATTGATAAAGTGAAGGATAGTCCACATACTCGTGGGTCCTCCAATGGTGATCTCATGTAAGTACAGATTCAATCAGATCGATGCTCGTAGCATTGTAATGGTGGTTGCACAACCATCTCCTCTTCTCTCCTCTTGTCCAATAGGCTCAATGTGTGCAAATGTGGCACTTTGGGCCCACATTTTTTATTTATAGAAGACCATTTCATCCTCCAACACACTTTTATCTCCCCAGGGTGCAAAACATAACCTTTTTCACCTATTTTTCTTCTTGTCAATCTGTTTTCCTATCCTCTATCCATTTTTCACCACCATTTCCTCCTTTTGAGAGATCACCCAACTTTTTTTTAATTTTTTTACCTGACCACTTGAGGGGGCATCCCTCATTCATTTTATTCCATCCTGGTAGCTGGGGCAAATTATTTGACTTGACACCATATCCCTACTACGTCACGATGCAATGTCAAAGAGGGGCAAATATAGACACCTAAAAATGTCTCAACCATCTAACTATCCTCTAACATCAGCCATATCACTAATTCTTCACCTAATTAGTTAATTGAATTTCTATTTAATTAATTATTTCATCCAACCCTAAAATCATTCATCTATCCTTCATCCATCAACCCTTAAAATTGAATTCATTTAATTAATTCAATAGTTACACTTACTAAAATTAGCCCAATTAATTAAATAAATATGACAAATATTTATTTGGTTAAATTCTCCACTTCCCTAAACCTAATTAATTAGATAAATTATGTTTATCTGAATAATCAAGCCTACTAATTAGCCTATCCCTAACCTAGTTGATTAAATACCTATTATTTAATTAGCCACCCTAGCCCACATAACCTCTAGACCAGGATTAATTAAATAAATCATTATTTAATTAATCCTAAACCATGATTACCCCACCTACTAATGTTTCCAGCCACATTAACTAAGCTAATCACCTTGATTAACTTGGTCAAAGCCTCATTAACACCTTCTCCCGCACTCCACAAACTAAAAATTATAAAATATTCACAACACTCCACCTCTTTATTACCACATTTATGAAAAAAACATCTTCCTCTTTTTATCTTACATGTGTAAGAACCCATAATTACATGTGTCCTTGGATTTGCACATCTACACATAAAATAGAATTTTTAATTTCACCTACTCCAAGGAAATTAATTTTAAATTTTCTCATCCATTTTATCTCATTTAATGCCAAGTCCTCCCCAAAAAAGATTAAAAGATTCATTTTTATTCTCCACCCTCTAATCACGTTGATCAAATACTAGCCCTCCATCTCACAATCAATATCATCCCTTGATCTCGATAATCAATCTCGACTGTTGGATCAAAACTCCCTGAAACTTGCCTATAAATACAAGCTCTCAAAATCCATTTGATCATCCAAGTTTTAAGTAGTGTTATTATGCTAAAATTTCTCCTATTTTTTCATCT
The DNA here is from genome assembly GCA_027924645.1 of Cunninghamia lanceolata. Lineage (NCBI taxonomy): Eukaryota > Viridiplantae > Streptophyta > Pinopsida > Cupressales > Cupressaceae > Cunninghamia > Cunninghamia lanceolata. Next base: position 9,316,831 of record BSBN01001332.1, read on the forward strand.
TTAGCTAGGATATAGTGACTTGCATAAGAGTTTAGGGAGCATTTCACATTGAAAATATACCCATGGATGAAGCTAGAGCTTATGGGTGCTAAGCTCTCGATCTTATCTTGGAGAAGGAAGATTTCAAGGTATAATGTGTGTGTTTTATGCATTTCATTTATGTTTTTAACTTGAGATTTATCTTGTCTTCACATATTTCCCTTTCTAGTTAATTAAATCATATTTCTATTCAATTTGGAAAAAGGAACCAAAATTTGATTGCATTCATTGAGTTGCATTTCATAAGAAAAACACAAAATATTAGGAAACATATAAAGTGAAAAACCCTAAATTTCATCAAAAGGTATATCATACATTCAAAAAATCACACAAAAGTTAAACCTAAGTTAAACACTTAGTCAAGATACAACTCTCTCCCAAGCATCTGATGTGTCCGAGGATTAGAGGAGATTGGATCAAGGATATTCTCGAAGAGATAGGAGAGATCCATCCATGACCACAACAAACACAATAAACATTAAAAGATAAAGAACACACTCTTAGGATCATCCAACAAGAAACCAACATACATTGAATCATCCAAACAAATAAGAATAGGTTGTAAGATATCATACTCATCAAGTAGAGAAATAGTCTACCCACAAGGCATTGGAACCTAAGAAATCCCAATAGGAGACACAAGACTAGTGACCCCTTGGGTTACATAATTATCTCCATCGCAATAGTCTGCAATAGTCCTAGAATGAGCTCACCAAATATCAGCCTATACTTTGTCCGCAGACCAACCAACCATCCCATGTGAAGTTCTTCCATGTGAATAGAACCACCCCCAAGTTATGCCTCCACTCAATTGGATTCTTTCACGAGAGCAAGAGTGACTTGAAGGTTTCCCATAGTGTTGTGTGGTTACACAACACACCCCATTTTGACTTGACAAAACAGGGACCCAACTTTTTGCTTCTTTGGCTTGTGTTTTTCTGCTTTTCAGTGGTCTGGTAAAAGTAAGTCATGCAGGTGACCTTGCATAAGGGAGATGGGTAAGTCATCATGATGAAGCTAGTTTGTCAAAGTTAAAATTTCATATCAATAACCTCATGGTTGGAAAGAGTACAAAATTTCATGCAGGTTTACCTTTTGGATCACCCTTATATTCCTTAGGGAATGAGAGTTATGGTGAGTCAAAGTCCAAGTCAAACCTAATATTCTTGGGGGGGTCATATTCCTTAACATCAATCATCTTATGTAAGATCACCCCGATCCAATTTTATCACCCGATAATATAATCATTTGGTCCGAAACTTTAGACATCAATTTTACATGGTAGTGATGTTTACCCATCAAACAATTTCATATATTTTGCAGGGGTCATATTTTAAAAATCACCCGATATTCTAAATATCACCTAATCTTTCAAATATCGCCCTGCCACATAATATCACCCCAGAGCCAATATGCTAATAATGTCATCCAATCCTGATGAACAAAGAAAATCACCCTGACGGTGACATCATCATCCTTTTTACCTCGTGGAGGTATATTTCCAACGATCACCCTTTTTCAATAGCATGACAGTGACATCATCCCGATCTTTCAAAAGGGAGTCACTTTAGTTTTGAGCGGTCACATTAAAACATCACCCGACATTCAAAACATGACCTGATATTATAAACATCACTTGATCTTTCAAATATCACCTGATCTTCTAAAGATCACCCCCTCCTCTTGCCTTGTAACATTTAATGCACAAAAATGCAGTAGGTGGATTCCCGTCGATTGCGAATGCGATACAAACAGCTGGCAACATCCATGGATTTCATGCAAAAGATCAATGGTTTTGATCAATTTAACCTAGTTTTTCCCTAATTTGCCCTACGAAGGAGGTTAAAAGTGAATTTCCAAGGTCATTTTGCATTTACCTTGTGAAGAAATGAGAATTTACAGAGTAGACATTCAAACCCTCATACGAGCTACCTGCAGAAGGATAATAGCTTGCAGTAGAACGGAACATGTGATTCTCATCATTTGAACCCCTTTTCCATAATCATCAGCCTAATTCAGGAGATAAGCATTATCAGGTAAGTAATTAAAAGCCATCCTGTCATCATTTTCTGCATGTCTAGGTAGTATGCTTTTCCAGTGGTTTGAATCTATAAGTATGTATATCATGATGAAATAGAGATTAATAAGTACAATATGCATGATGCTGTAAATGTATAATGTTGTATGCATGCATGTGAATATTATGGTAAGACCAGTCATGTTCATTGCAGGAATCCATGGTGGACATCAGGAGGAACAGGTCTGAGTCTAAATTTCTTAAGCCTATATTTTCTCAACCTGAAGGAGTGCAGTTTAAGTATGGTGTCATTGGAGATACTCATCAAGGAAATACAGATTTAGTAGCATGGTCATCCAAGATGCATGACGATAAAGATAGTACCCTACTAGATGCCATATTTACATCAGGAATGTGGCATGCAACTTGATTTCCCTATTCCATGGAAGCTCCAGAATTGATAATAGAATGTACCAAAAATTACAACCCACAGACGAGGCGGGTGGAAAAACATGGCAGGGTTTATGCAAATTTGTCCATCAAAGGGATTACATCTACTTTCAATCTTCCAATTGGAAAGAAAGTAGTCAGTATGGATATATACAAATTGGAGATTGAATATGAAAATAATAAAAAAACTACAAGAAAGAGGATATACCAGTGAAGATCAAAGAACGTCACTTACACTACCTCTGCCAAATTACTAGTGCATCTGTACAAAATTGATTTTGATGATGAATATCAATATATGATTGCCCTACTCAGCAGGATGACAGGCCAGCCTACTACTAGAAGTTTTTGGATGTTTGGAGTCATCCAGATGTGCCTTTATACAAAAAACAAACCATTATGGGCTAAAATCATCAGTGATGCCTTAGATGAGCAAATGATGAACCTAGGGGGCCTGGAATGTTTATTTTACATGACTTCATGTGTTGTATATTCATGTGCTTATAAAGGAACATTTAATGCACTAACCACAGTTGGAGAGATTGGTGGCAGTATAAATGATACCCATATATGGGACCATTACCCTCAGTTGCAGAGAAAAGACCATCTCCTTGACTATAAATTGGTGAATGATGCATTTTCCATGCATCTAGTCAGAACAATGGAGGAGGATAGAACTAAAAGACTGAGCATGGAAGCTCAGGAAGTTATATAAAAGCATGGTGCCTTGTTCATTTAGTTTGCCACATTTTCTTACATCAGAATAGAAGGTTTTGAAGGACAGCCATTAAATTTACCCAGGTACCTTACTAGGGGTAGTCCTGATGGAGTTTTTGAGACAAATATCTTCTATACCGGATGCATATAAAGCAAACAATAAAATACCTCCAGTTTTGTTTCTAGTAACTATAGGGTGTTACATATGCCCTGATTCTGAAGGCATAAAGAAGGCCATAGGAGGTTTGAACTTAATGAAGTTAAAGCCATTTCAATTGGCCAGATCATATGATCCCTATGGAAGAATGCAAAAGATCATGGGGAAGGCCATACACCATAAGCATTTAGAGGATTTCTGTACTAACTGTGATGATGAGGTTGAGGTTAGAAGAAGAAAATATCAGAGAGTCACCCTCAATCAGGTTAAGACATTTGACTGCATTCTAGTGCCTGTACAATTAAAGAAAGATGATGGCAAGACTATGTCCAATGAGTATGAAGATAAAAAGGTGTATAATGACACAATTTTAGCCCCTAACCTGAAGCAACCTGAAGACATTTCATTAGATCAGTTTACAGGTGGGGTGCTGTAGTTGATCCAATCATGGGTAAATGAACAAATCAATACATTGAAGAAGAAATATGTGGCCATCATAGTAGATAACAAGAGGAAAAGGTAGGAGATTCCAGATGAAGAATATGATGAATTTCATGTTGAGAAGAGAAAATCTAATGGAGAAAGGCTGCCACCTCAGAAACAAACCAAAAGACCCCCCAGAGGAAGGAATAATGATAGTGAACCTAAAGGGGTGATAATTGAAAGAGTTGATATACCAGCTGAAGGTGCATCTGCATCAAGATAGGCATCAGCCTCATCTACACAGCCTTTAGTAAATGAACCAAGAACTAAAAGAATCCTAAGGCCAGCTCTGGAGACTACAGGAGTACCAGATAACGAAAAAACCTCACAGCAGAATGTGGAAGGAGATATCATCCTTGAGGAGGAGCCAGTGAATAAAGAACCTACAGGAGATGACCCCATGATGGTCACAAGAAAAAGGAGGACACCCCTGGTGGCATCTCCACCTAAATAATAGAGAATATCTATGAGGGGTGAGATAAGACATGACCCCATAGTATTAAGGGGAGCTAGTAGTGAAGTGTTCGGGAAAGAATTACAACATGATGTGCCACTTCCTACCATCATTCAGTTTAAGACTGAGAAGGCCGAAGAGTAAGCAAAAGAAGCCACTAGAGTAGGTCAAGGTGGTCCTTTCTCATTGGAGGAAACTGTGGACCTATCAGATGATGAAGTGGTACAAAATGTAACCTCTTAGCAGATGGAGACCCTTGCTTCCAACATTCACATGACCCCACATGGAATGCCATCAGCATAGATGGCGATATTGGAAGAGTTGAAGCAAGCAGAGCAAGAGAAAGAAAATATCCCAGAGAGGGTAGCCCAACAAATCAGGGTTTATAAGTTAGTTGATCATGTAACTAGCCCTGTGGTGATAGACCTAAGATATAGAGAGGATGTAAGTCCCAAACATCAAGTAGGTGTACCTGATAAAGCAAAAAATATTGAGGAGGTCGAGTAGATAGAAATGAAGAGCAATGCTCCAGATATGGGTCAACAACAATAGGAGATATTAGTTGAACTAAAAATAGTAGAAGTCCAGCAAAAGGGTGGGAATGATAAAGACACATCAGGTAATGATACCCCCCGGACTCAAGAAACCTCAGGTGATAAAGAAATATCAGGTCATAATGACCTTAAGACCCATGAGGTAGATATATCTGGTGTAGAACATAATGTGATCCAGGATCAAGTAGATGCACCTAGTACAAACATAATGATATCCATGGATACAAATATACCTCAAGATGAGGAAATTATCAAGGTGGATGAAACACAAAAGGAGGGAGTAAAAGATTAGGTCCAAGACCAACATGTAGATACACAGCAAGATCCTCCCCTGCAAGAGGAAGTTCCTCAAGAAGAAGAATAACAATAGGATCCCCCTCATGATGAATATCATGAAGAAGAAATTAGGAAATAACCCTCTCCATCAAAAACTGAGATAGATGCTAGAGATCAGGGTGGGCATCATGATGATGGACAACAAGGATCTGGAGATCAAGTACCTGAATGGCTTGAGAAAGAAATAGGTACAAAATTAAGTTTTGAGATTTAGGAATTTGATGTTTCAACATTATTTTTAGAAACCATCATGAAGCCTAATAGGAAAGCTAGATTGACATCTGCAATTAGAAGAGATCCTACTACAGACAGAAGGACTGCTCAGGTAGCACTTCCCATTATTGAAAAGGAGAAAGGCAAAATCTCCCTAGAAGAAATCCAGATCACCACAGTCAACTTGGGGTTTGCCAATGAAGACCAAGAAGGTCAGGAAGGGAAGGATATAATAGATTCTTTAACCCAAAGGGTGAAGAAAGAAAAGGAGAAGAATAAGCAACATAAAGAGCACATTGCTCAGCTACATTCATACATAAAAGGGTTGATTAACCCTGATAATACATCATCAGATCAGGCAGTCCCATTGACTACAATCTCTCAAGATGAGGTTAATCAATTAGACCTTATGAAGCATGAGTCAGTGATCATGAGGAGGTGGATGCTGTCAGCACTCACGGGAGCTGAGGAAGTAGTGAGAGCCTCTTTGTAGAGGTGGAATTCTTTGAGTATCTCAAGGAAGAAAGTTGATAAAATACAGAATGAGGCTGGAAGAAGGTCATTCCAGTTAGAGAAAGCCTTGGGTGCTTAGTGAAATAAAGAGGATTAATCCTCAGGTCCTGAAAAATAATCAAGTACTGGATAATAACACTTCCATGCTAGTGGATATTTGGTATAAGGACATTAGGTTTGAATGTGATGTACTGAAGAAGTGCAGTAGTAAGTTAAGAGATATTAGTGTGAAGCTACACAGTATGATGTCCTATGAAGCAGAAGTCCTAGAAGAGGGAAAAGTAGAGGGGAAAATCAAAAACCAAGACATGGACTTTGCCATAAAAGCTCTGCATGATAACTTCCAACCGATGGCTAATAATCCTCTCACCCACCTGACAAAAGAAGCAATGAACAAGATCATCGGGATCAATGTCAGGGTGGAGAACTATAATAAAACATTGAGCAACAGGAAGGGTAAATTGAAGACCCTCAAAGATAAATTTCAAGCCCATAAGTACGCCATCAGTAAAGCAAAACTTAGGATGGCGGGGAAATTGGAAGAATAGTAGAATCATATGAAAATATCAGGATGATAATGCAAGTCCATATACAAGGCGATATTCATCAGGGTGATGAAGACACAGAAAGTGATGATCATGATGATGAAGAAGAAGAGCCTGATGAGTAAATGAAGATGTGCTACAAGGGAAATATATGCATCAGGTACTTAGAAGAAAATAAGTTACCTAGATGGTTGCTAGTTGGCAACCTGTGCCACGAGAGATAGTTGACTAAGTCAAAAATAATATCCACCATTGACCTTAATTGATAAATCTTGACCGTAGGTCATTTGTAACTGCTTCCTCACCTTATTCTATAAAAGGTGTAGGGATGCCTTATTTTGAACATTCAGAAGCTTAATTAAAATTTGTTTGCTGAAATATCAGGGTCTATTTCAAAGTTATTGTAAACATACATATTTTTTCATACTTAATGAAAGAGAAGACAATTTTGATTACAAATCATAGTAAATCCTGAGTAATCTATGTTTGGATTCTTGATACATGCTTTGATTAGTTGCATCCCTTGGAGTGCTTATCAGTCTGCATGTATTGTCTTCATTCCTCATCCTTTGAAGTTAGCATCATCTATATCTAGCTATGGAACATCCTAGTGAAAATATGGTTTGATTTCTTCTCCTAATGACTGTATCAAGTGTATATGTGACTCAATAGATTCATCATAATTTGAAGTATTCTTTTCAATTTCTTTTAATTTTAGAACAATTCACCATCACAATTGCAAATAATAGATAATCAGAAGAAAATAACATGAAATATGTAGACATCTTGTAGACAATTGAAAATTCATAGCATATTTAGAATTAAAGCATGTACAATTGATAAATATCATGCAAATATTTAAGCATAGACATATCATTTGAAGAAATATACTGTGTAGAATAACCTTTTTGTGTAGCATCTTTACAAGAACAGAATTTACTGATAAACAAACGTAAGGCCCCTAAATGGAAAACAACAACACACATCAACCACTGAGTAACATCAGTAAATTATGAACTAATCCACAGAGACTTGGGATCATGAATTCTTTGGATTCATCGTATCTTTCAAGATGAGTAAAGGTTGTTGTGTAACTTTTATTCTATGTTTGCTTATGACTAACATCATGATCAACATAAATTGGTACTAGAAGGAGGGCCATCAAGCCATCTTGCTCATCATCGGTAGGTTTTGTCTGATTTGATGATGTAGATAGTAAGGTAACACTGCAACACCATTGAATTTCAAATCATACGCAAAGATTTGTTGTTTTAAGCTTGTACATGCTAATCATTTGTAAAGTTTTCAAAATTAATCATAAATATTGCAAGCTTTGTGGTAAATCATCATGAATTTGCAAAGATAAGTCCTATTTTAGGTAAATTTGTCAAAGCTTTGACGTAAAATGTTATAGAAACCTGATATCCGGTTGCAAGTGTTACCAAACCTCAATATCACCTCATATTTGCATTATTTGTGCAAATATTTCATAAATATCTAGTTAGTCTCACTTTCTGACCGCAAATACAACCTTTGCTAGTAAATTCCAACCGATCTTTGCAGTCAACCAGCTAATTTTCCTTAAATTTGAGAAATCTTGGCTCTCAAGCCAAATACCAGTCCTGATCCACTAGACTTTTTGAAGAATTACCTGTCAGAGGATTTAGACCTAGAACTGTAGACATTCATCACACTCCTAGTTCTAGTGCATTAGGAGCATCACTAGAACATCCTCCTGTAACTCCTATTGGTTTACAAATACCTAAAGGATCACCTATCACACCTTAGGTCCAACCTCAACCAGTCATACCTCAGGTTCAACCTCCACTGGTTGCAATGTCATTCTTTATAGCAGAATCACCTTTAACTTTCACAGCATATCATGCTTTACCAAAGAATCTAGATAAAATTTCTCTAAAGTATCATCCATATCAGGACTTTCAAGGAAGCCTGTTGTAGGGCTAGAATAGAGCATCGGGATTTTGTATGCAGGTTATTTCCATTTTCCTTAGGGGAAGAGGCCTATAACTAGTATATTAGTCTTTGTAGGGTTCAGTCAGGTCATGGACCATCCTAGAGAAAGCTTTTACTAATAGGTTCAAAATACCTATCGATCCTTCAATGAACTATCATTTATTTGCCACAATCAAATGATTTGAAGGAGAACCTATTGTTAACTTCAATGCTAGGTTCCAGAAAATGCTATCTAAGTTAGTTACCCCTTATACCGTAACTGATGAAGTTGCTAGGAGCATATATTATTCAGCCCTAGATCCATTAACTTCCATGTTTATCAGCAGAGCACATCCTAATGTCACAACTTTGACACAAGCTTTCCAAGAAGCTATCAAGGTCAGCCAGTAGCTAGTTCCTGCTCCAATGCCAAACATTGAATTTCTCACACTTCTTGGTTATCCAACATATCCTGCCTAGCAATAGCCTAATGGAGCCATGATACCTCTAGTTGTGATGCCAGCACCATTACAGATACCTCCACTTAGTATCATGTCACCTCCAAATGGAAATGGCCAGATGTTACAGTATTTGGGACAAATACAAGCACCTCGGGTTGTAGATCAGTCTAACAAAAACAATAATGGATCTTCCTTTTTCAAGCCTTTAACAGAAAATGTAGTGGCCAAGGTTCAGGAAGAGAAAGAAGAAATCAATTAAATATCAGCATAGCTAAGGAAACTTACTACTAAAATTACTCACTTGAGGAGTCAGAACTTTTATTCTCAACCAAATCATAATAGAGGCTATATCAATGATAGACCCAATTATCCTGATAGGGGCTACAACAATAACTACAATAATAATAATGGCAACAATAATCCTCCCAGATAGCCTAGAGTGTGGAACACTAGGCCAAACAATGGTTCTTTGCCATCACCCCTAGACAATCAACGTCCTGGTGAACTTAAATAGACTACTAGAGTCAACCTTGCAGAAGCAACCCTCACTAACTGGTGCAGAATTCATAACACCAATGCACATGCAGAGTTAGATTGTCCTCAATTTAGGATTGCTGCTAGTATTTTCCATACTGAAGTGTCCAATACTTTAGGAAATCCACCTCATGTAGAAGGGAATAAACTTTTTCCTTGTGGATATGATTTTGCCATTAGTGCTAGAAAGCTATATGCAGCATCCTTATCAGCAGACAGTGCCTGCTCACTAAGATTACACCCTGGCTTGTGAGGAATTAGCCATGGCTTTTGGGTCAAATTATGTTTTCCCCTTTGAGGATGAAAATGAGCCCTCAAATGAACATGAGGAGGTACATGCATATCAACAGCAATATCAGGGTAAACATAACTACAACCTGAGAAATAATTCCAATAGGCCTACTGGTCCTTTGACCACTTCCTTGCCTCTGAACAATTTCAATACACCTCCTGATCCCAAAGCAAGTAATAACCTTGGATTTCCCAAGGTTACTGCTCAATATTTAGCATCACCAAATATAGCACCAAAGGTTGTGAGTCTGCCTCATGAATCTGATAAGTTGGTCACTTATCTGGCTGATGAAATGAAAAAAATCAAAATCAACCTATCCTTGTTTGAATTGCTTAAAACCACTGCTATCAAGAAAGCATTCATGAAATCACTAGATGATCCTACTCTAAAAGAGGATAGTCATCCCTCAGGTCAGTCTGGTAGTAAAGATCATGCTGCTAGAGACACCAATGTCAAACACAAGATACCAACTACTGTTCAAGCTACAGAGAACTCCCACATGACCTTATATAGAGAGAAGAGTGAGTCACCTCCTTTCCTCTTTACCATAAGGATGTTTAGTAAAAATTTGCACAACTATTTGGTACACTTAGGAGCATCTACCAATGTAATGCCCTTGTCCATATGCAATTCTTTAGGGTTGCATCCTGCTAAATCATTAAATAAAGTGACACAATTGGACAAAACAGAAGTGAGTGTGGTAGGAGAACTAACTCACATTCATATGTAGCTAGCATCGAATTCGAGAATCCAGTACTATATTGATATTTAGGTAGTTGATATACCTGATACCTATGGGATGTTACTCAGTAGGGACTGGTCTAAAACCCTTAATGGATACATGTACACAGATTTCAGTCACATGTGGTTGCCCTAGAAAGGGATACCAAATCAAATAAGAATAGATGCTGAGCCTCGTATGAAGCACATGATCAATGAATATAACAAAACCAACGAGATCATGTATGTGGATGTGGAACCCAGAGTTTACTCCATCAGACCCCAGACTCTTAGAATAGAGGAAATCCTGATGTATGATGTTCATCATCATCATCATGATGACCCTCAGGATGACAAAATAATTGTAGAATCTAATTATAATCCTAAAAATGAAAATAAAGTAGATCACTTCAATAATTTTGAGATGCGCTTATCTAAATAGTTGAAGCAATGTCAATTATTAAAGATACCTGTTAATGATATTCTAATAGATGGATGGTGCAGGTTGCATAATGAGTCACATTATGAGAAGACCTGTGAAGCATGCATAGATATGATGGAGCTGGAACAAGCATGCAGTGATGAATCACTATCATCATCATCAGAGGTAAGTTCTATAGACAATGATAGTGATACTAAATTTTGTCTGTCTTCTGCAAGAACAAAGGAAGCTATATAGTAGGATGAAGGTCATATTTAGATGACAGAGGAAATGCTACTATGTAACCAAAGTAATGTTAAAAGAAAAAAGAAAATCACCCCAGGGAGTGATTGTTTAGTTGAATTAGATTATGAGTTATCTGATGAGGACAGAGGCAACAATCTATCTAAATTTAAAGAGTTTCTATCAAAAGAGATTCAGAAGATGACACAATAGTAGAGATCCCCATAAGATGTCTTGATTGAAGGCTGGTGCAGGTTACATGAAGCACCTCACTTAGAGACTGCTTGTTCACTGTGTTTACATATTTTGAAAAATCAAATGTTTCCTAGTTCAGAAGATTATCCTTCTAATAGTAAAAAGAAAGAAGAGACATCAGCTTCACACAAGAAAGGAAAGATGAAGTCTGAGAAGGCTGAGATACCAAAGTTAAAATGGATATTAGGTGGTATAGCTACTAGAGCTACAAAGAAAAAAGAAGGCTCAGATAAGCCTTTGGCTGAAGATAACCAATGGATCCTTAGATTTGATGGATCCAAGTCAAAACAAGGAGCTGGAGTAGGGATAGATATTGTTGATCCAGCTAGAAAATCTTACTTGGCGGCATACAGACTGCAGTTCCCCTACACCAACAATGTAACAGAGTATGAAGCTCTAATTCATGGGATACTATTTGCCCTTAAGAAGAAAGTGAAAATTCTCCATGTCTATGGAGACTCAGAATTAGTAGTGAGACAAGTAAGAGGAATTTACTCCTGCAATTATAAAAAACTATCCAATTATAGACACAGGGTGTGGGACGTGATTGAAAATTTTGATGCATTTAATATCACCCATCTACCCAGAGAATAGAATCATAGGGTAGATGCTTTAGCCTAGGCTAACAACACTTTGGAGCCACTATCTATTTCTAGTCTGAAGAGATTTTCAGTAGAATTGGTATCAGTACCTTTTGTTCTTGACAATGTAACCAACCTCCAAGTATTCGACAATGACCAGGATATCCTAGATTTCATCTCCAACAGGGATATATTTGATGCACAAATCATAGATGAGAACAATGTAGAGGATCATGTCTGGGAAGAAGAAGAAATCTTAGAGTTGCCCAGCAATAAGATTCCTAAGGGAATGATAGAGCTAGAGAGAGCATTTGATCTGGACAACATGCTAAATAGAAGGATCTTCCAAAACTTGATGGAGGACAATATTCACAGGTTAATATTGGACAGAATGATGAAAAGAAAAATGTTTTGATAGGAAAAGTTTGCACAAAAGAAGAGTTGGAAGGAATAACCCAAGATCTCAAAGATTACATCCATGTCATTGCCTGGACCTATGATGAGTTAAAAACGTATGACACATCAGTCTTCACTCACACCATACCCCTTAAGCTAGATGCCAAGCCTTTCAGACAGAAGCAAAGGCATGTCAATCCTTTGTTGGAACCCATTATTTTTGAGGAGGTTAAGAAATTGTTAAATGCCAGGATCATATTTCCTGTGAGGCACTCCACCTGGGTAGCAAACCTAGTTCCAGTGAGGAAGAAAAATGGAGACATCAGATTATGTGTGGACTTCAGGAACTTGAACAGAGCATCCAAGAAGGATAATTATCCTTTACCTTCCCTGGATGAGGTCCTACAGATTGTGAATGATGCTAAAATGATGTCATTTCTAGATGGTTTTTCGGGCTATAACCAGGTGATGGTGGACAAAATAGATAGATTAAAAACTGCCTTCATCACAAAGTGGGGGATATTTGCTTACAGGTGCATGTCATTCAAGTTAATCAATGTTGTAGAAACATTCCAGCGAGCAATGGACATAGCCTTCAGGGGCTTAATAGGAAAATGTATAGTCATATACATGGATGACTTAACAGTGTTCTCTAAAGATAGAGGAAACCATGTAGAAGATCTCAGAAATGTGCTTAAAAAATGTGAACAGTATGGGATATCCCTGAACCCCAAGAAATGCATACTTGGGTAAACCACATGAAAATTACTAGGCCACCTGATAATTGAAAATTGGATTATGATTGATCCTGACAGGGCGGAATCCATCATGAAAATACAGCTTCCTAGAAGCAAAAAGGAGCTCAAATCTTACTTTGGTAAGATTAATTTTGTTAGGAAATTTATCACTGGCTTTGTAGAAATTGTTAGACCTTTAAATGCCATGCTCAAGAAGGACGCTAAAAGTGAGTGGACACCAGAAGCTAGAGCAGCTTTTAAAGACATTAAAAAAGCTATATCTGATGCTTTAGTTCTGATCAGTCTAGACTACACAAGGGACTTTTACATTTATTCATTTACTTTAGAGTATACATCTGCAGCAGTGCTGACACAGAGAAATGAAGAAAAGGAGGAAAAGCCCATAGCCTTCATAAGCTACACTTTCAAAAATGCTGAACTCAGATACATGGATGTTGAAAGGCAGACACTTGCTCTAGTTCGAGCAATAAAGAAGTTCAGGCACTATATCCTGAGAAGTAAAGTGATTGCTATGGTACCTAATGTAGCAATGAAGAAGCTATTAATGCAGAGTGAGCTAGGTGAGAAAAGGGCTAAATGGATCACTGTCCTAAAAGAATATGACATGGATATTACACTCATGAAGCTAGTAAGAGGACAAGCTTTAAGCCAAATGATATCAGAGATTGACCCCAATATCATGAGTCAACAGTATGTTATTAATGCAAAGGACAATGGAGAATGGTACTCAGACATCAGACACATCCTGATTACTGGAAGATGTCCTCCAAGACTATAGGCCTCACAAAGGAGAGCCCTAAAAATAGGGTCACAGAAGTATATGATGAAAGGGGGAGTCCTTTTCAAGAAAAATTATGAAGGGATATACTTAAGATGCCTAGAAAGGCCAGAAGCAGACAACGTGTTATCAGAATTACATGACAAGTTTGGAACAGCACATGGGTCATCCTTGGCCACTACTCATGCTATCCTCAGGGTAGGATACTACTGGACCACAATTTTTAGGATACTGTTGAACATATTAAATGCTATCATGTGTTTCAAGTTGCTACTAACAAAGAGAGATATGCTGCTCAACCTTTGCAGCCAATGATGGAGATGCGCCCATTTGCACAATGGGGAATGGACTTCATAGGACCAATTAACCCTCCATCATATTCAAGCCATAGGTATGTCTTAACAATTACTGACTACCGTACCAGGTGGACTGAAGCTATTAGTAGCAAGAACTGCAATGCTGAAGATGTCATCAGATTTCTAGAAAGTAAGATAGTCACTAGGTATGGAATTCCCTGTGCTTTGGTATGTGACAATGGGTATGCTTTTGCTTCAACAAGATTGTCAAGATGGGCTTTTGATTATGGGATCATATTGAAGTTCTCCTCAAACTATTATCCCCAAGGGAACGGATTAGCAAAATCCACCAATAAAAAATTGTTGAATATCATAAAAAAGTTAATAGAAAAGAACCCTAGGGAGTGGAACACCCTACTAAAATATGCCTTATGGGTAGATAGAACCAGGAATAAGGCTACATTAGGAAACTCACCTTTTCACTTAATATATGGGGTGGATCCCATCCTTCTTGTTAACCTAAAAATTCCTACACTGCAGTTTGCACAAGAGTACCTGGGCATAGACAATAAAAAAAAGTCAGGTTGCTTCAATTGATGCACCTGGAAGAGAAAAGAAGTCAGGCAATTGATCAATTTGCCAAATATCAGGCTGTTGTTAAATGCTAGTTTGACAAAAGAGCCAGGGTTAAGGCCTCTAGGATCTCAGATTTAGTCCTGATGTGGGACAAAGTACATGAGAGGAAGGGAGATCATGGTAAGTTTGGTAAACTCTGGATAGGTCCCTTCCAAATTTCTGAGATATTAGGAGACAACACTTACAGGCTTAAAAACTTGACAGGTGAGGATGTTCCATTACCAATTAATGGACAATTCCTCAAACATTATTTCCAAGCCTAAGTTAGCTTCATGACAGTCATGTGTATCATAGTGTGTATATTTGTATAATTTTTTGTATAGTTTTGTTTTGTGTTTTGTTTTGCTTGCTTGTTGAGTTTTGTTTTGGTTAGTCAAGATGATGCAACTTATCACCCTAGAAAATAACTAAATTGTTAGGATTCAAGTGATGAGAACAAATTCATATATAGGTTATGATTCATTCTGAGAAGTACTTGTGATCAGGTCTGTGATATCTTTTCATTAGGGTACCTTTTCTTGACCCAAGTGATTCTTCCACAATGACTCACCTAACAACCTTGGGTTTGTTGAACACACAAGTATAGGTGTTAAGTGAAAAATCTAAAGGGACTCCCTTGCTACCAATACAATCTCCAACCTAAATCAACAAGTGGCCATACCTTGCACACTAAGCTTATATGATGAGATCAAATTTATAGAATATAAATATTGAAAAATCAGAAAATAAATAAAATTAGGCCATCTAAGTAACTCTACCAAGGCTATAGATGCCTGCTGGCAGTGGGGCTCTACATAGGGGGATTATATAGATAACCTTGCCAGGGCTATGGATGCCTACTGGCAACAAGGCTCTATCTAGGTTGGCTATGAGGGATGATCCCAAACTATGTAGATTAACATCAGTTAGTCATGTTTTCAACTTGCTTTCAAGATGAGGATAATTAATCATTTGCACACACCTGATCCTTTCTTAGCATTGTTGCCATGATAAAAACCTTATTATACAGAAAGATTATGATGCTTATACTTAGAAGAGTTAGAATACTATATATGAATGTGATCACCTCACTTGAATCATTGGAATTTGTTTGTTTTCTTTGGTGGCAAGTTGTGTGGTTACGCAACACGCCCCATTTTGACTTGACAAAATAGGGAGCCAACTTTTTGCTACTTGGCTTGTGTTTTTCTTCTTTTCGGTGGTCTGGTAAAAGTAAGTAATGCAGGTGACCTTGCATAAGGGAGCTAGGTAAGTCATCATGATGAGGTCAGTTCATCAAAGTTAAAACTTCATATCAATAACCTCATGGTTGGAAAGAGTACAAAATTTCATGCAGGTTTGCCTTTTGGATCACCCTGATATTCCTTAGGGAACAAGAGTTATGGTGAGTTAAAGTCCTAGTTAAACCTAATATTGTTTGGGGCGTCATATTCCTTAACATTAGTCATCTTATGTAAGATCACCCTGATCCAATTTTATTACCCAATAATCATTTGGTCTGAAACTCCAGACATCAATTTTATGTGGTAGTGATGTTTACCCATCAAACAGCTTCATATATTTTGTGGGGGTCATATTTCAAAAATCACCTGATATTCTAAATATCACCCAATCTTTCAAATATCGCCCTACTGTAGAATATCACCCCAGAGCCAATATGCTGATGACATCATCCAATCCCAATGAACAAAGAAAATCACCCTGACAGTGACGTCATCATCCTTTTTACCTCATGGAGGTATATTTCCAATGATCACCCTTTTTCAATAGCATGACAGTGACGTCATCCCGATCTTGCGAAAGGGAGTCACTTTAGTTTTGAGCAGTCACATTAAAACATCACCTGACATTCAAAACATGACCTGATATTCTAAACATCACCTGATCTTTCAAATATCACTCAATCTTCTAAAGATTGCCCCGTCCTCTTGCCTCGTAACATTTAATGCACATAAATGCAGTAGGTGGATTCCTGCCAATTGTGAATGCGATACAAACACCTGGCAACATCTATGGATTTCATGCAGAAGATTAATGGTTTTGTTCAATTTAACCTAGTTTTGCCCTAATTTGCCCTACGAAGGAGGTTAAAAGTGAATTTCCAAGGTCATTTTGCATTTACCTTGCGAAGAAATGAGAATTTACAGAGTAGACATTCAAACCCTCATATGAGCTACCTGCGGATGGATAATAGCTTGCAGCAGAACGAAACACATGATTCTCATCATTTGAACCCCTTTTTTGTAATCATCAGCCTAATTCATGAGATAAGCGTTATCAGGTAAGTAATTAAAAGCCCTCCTATTGTCATTTTTTGCATGTCTAGGTAGTATGCTTTTCCAGTGGTTTGCATCTGTAAGTATGCATATCATGATGAAATAGAGATTAATAAGTATAATATGCATGATGCCATAAATGTATAATGTTGTATGCATGCATGTGAATATTATGGTAAGACCAGTCATATTCATTGCAGGAATCCATGGTGGACATTAGGAGGAACATGTCTAAGTCTGAATTTCTTAAGCCTATGTTTTCTCAACCTAAAGGAGTGCAGTTTTAAGTATGGTGTCATCAGAGATACTCATCAGGGAAATACAAATTTAGTAGCATGGTCATCCAAGATGCATGATGATAAAGATAGTACCCTACTGGACGCCATATTTACATTAGGAATGTGGCATGCAGCTAGATTTCCCTATTCCATGGAAGCTCTAGAATTGATAATAGAATGTGCCAAAAATTACAACCCACAGACGAGGCGGGTTGAAAAACATGACAGGGTTTATGCAGATTTGTCCATCAAAGGGATTACATCTACTTTCAATCTTCTAGTTGGAAAGAAAGTAGTCAGTATGGATATGCGCAAATTGGAGATTGAATATGAAAATAATAAAAAGACTACAAAAAAGAGGATATACCAGTGGAGATCAAAGAATAGCACTTACACTGCCTCTGCCAAATTACCAGTGCATCTGTACAAAATTGATTTTGATGATGAATATCAGTATATGATTACCTTGCTCAACAGGATGACAGGCCAGCCTACTACTGGAAGTTTTAAGGATTGGATGTTTGGAGTCATCCAGATGTGCCTTTATATAGAAAACAAGCCATTATGGGCTAAAATCATCAGTGATGCCTTAGATGAGCAGAAGATGTACCTAGGGGGCCTGGAATATTCATTTTACATGACTTCATATGTTGTATATTCATGTGCTTATAAAGGAACATTTAATGCACTAACCACAGTTGGAGAGATGGGTGGTAGTATAAATGATGCCCATATATGGGACCATTACCCTCAGTTGCAGAGAAAAGACTATATCCTTGACTATAAATTGGTGAATGATGCATTTTCCATGCATTTGGTCAAAACAATGGAGGAGGATAGAATTAAAAGACTGAGCATGGAAGCTCAGGAAGTTATATATAAGCATGGTGCCTGGTTCATCTAGTTTACCACATTTTCTAACATCAGAATAGAAGGTTTTGAAGGATAGCCATTAATGCTACCCAGGTACCCTATTGATGGGGTAGTCCTGATGGAGCTTTTGAGACAGATATCTACTATACTGGATGCATATAAAGCAAACAATAAAATACCTCCAGTTTTGTTTCCAGTAACTATAGGGTGGTACATATGCCCTAATTCTAAAGGTAGAAAGAAGGCCATAGGAGGTTTGAACTTAATGAACTTACAGCCATTTCCAGTAGCCAGATCATATGATCCCTATGGAAGAATGCAAAAGATCATGGGGAAGGCCATACACCAAAAAAATTTAGAGGATTTCTCGACTGATTGTGAGGATGAGGCTAAGGTCAAAAGAAGAAAATTTTAGAGACTCACCCTCAATCAGGTTAAGACATTTGACTGCATTACAGTGCTTATACAATTAAAGAAAGATGATGGCAAGACGATGCCCAATGAGTATGAAGATAAAAAGGTGTATAATGACACCATTTCAGCCCCTGACCTGACGCAACCTGAAAACATTTCATTAGATCAGTTTATAGGTGGGGTGCTACAGTTGACCCAATCATGGGTAAATGAACACATCAATACACTGAAGAAGAAAGGTGTGGCCATCACAGTAGATAACAAGAGGAAAAGGAAGGAGATTCCAGATGAAGAATATGATGACTTTCTTGTTGAGAAGACAAAATCTAATTGAGAAAGGCTGCCACCTCAGAAACAAAGCAAAAGACCCCCCAGAGGAAGGAAGAATGATAGTGAACCTAAAGGGGTGATAATTGAAAGAGTTGATATACCAGCTGAAGGTGCATCTACATTAGGATAGGCATCAACCTCATCTGCACAACCTTTGGTAGATGAACCAAGAACTAAAACAATCCTAAGGCTAGCTGTGGAGACTGCAGGAGTACCAAATAAGGGACAAACCTCATAGTAGAATGTGGGAGGAGATATCATCCTTGAGGAGGAGCTAGTGAATAAAGAACCTATAGGAAATGACCCCATGATGGTCACAAGAAAAAAGAGGGCACCCCTGGTGGCATCACTACCTAAAAAATAGAGAGCATCTATGAGGGGTGAGATAAGACATGACCCCATAGTATTAAGGGGAGCTGGTAGTGAAGTGTTTAGGAAAGAATTGCAGCATGATGTGCCACTTCCTACAATCATTCAGTTTAAGACTGAGAAGGCCGAAGAGCAACTAAAAGAAGCCACTAGAGCAGGTCAAGGTGGTCCTTTCTCATAGAGGAAACTATGGACCTATTAGATGATGAAGTGGTAAAAAATGTAACCTCTCAGCAGATGGAGACCCTTTCTTCCAACACTCACATGACCCCACATGGAACCCCATCAGCATAGATGGTGATATTAGAAGAGTTGAAGCAAGCAGAGCAAGAGAAAGAAAATAGCCTAGAGAGGGTAGCCCAACAAATCGGGCTTGATAAGTTAGTTGATCAGGTAACTAGCCTTGCAATGATAGAACTAACATACAAAGAGGATGTAAGTCCCAAACATCAAGCAGGTGTACTTGATAAAGTAGAAAATATTGAGGAGGTCAAGAAAATAGAAATGGAGAGCAACGCTGCATATATGGGTTAGCAACAACAGGAGATATCAGTTGAACTTAAAATAGTAGAAGTCCAGAAAAATGGTGGGAATGATAAAGACACATCAGGTAATGATGCCCCCTGGACTCAAGAAACCTCAGGTGATAAAGAAATATTAGGTCATGATGACCTTAAGACCCAAGAGGTAGACATATCTGGTCCATAACAGAATGTGATCTAGGATCAGGTAGATGCACCTAGTATGAACACAATGCTATCCATGGATACAAATATACCTCAAGATGAGGAAATTCCCAAGGTGGATGAAACAAAAAAGGAGGGAGTAAAAGATTAGGTCCAGGACTAGCATGTAGATACACAGCAAGATCCTCCCCTGCAAGAGCAAGTTCCTCAAGAAGAAGAAATACAACAGGATCCCCCTCATGATGAATATCATGAAGAAGAAATTAGTAAATCACCCTCTCCATCAAAAAATGAGATAGATGCTAGAGATTAGGGTGGGCATGAAGATGATGGACAACAAGGTTCAAAAGATCAATTACCTCAATGGCTTGAGAAAGAAATCGATATGAAATCAGGTTTTGAGATTCATGAATTTGATGTTTCAACATTATTTTCAGAAACCATCATGAAGCCGAAGAGGAAAGCTAGATTAACATCTGCAATTAGAAGAGATCCTACTATAGGCAGAAGGACTTCTCAGGTAGCACTTCCTGTTATTGAAAAGGAGAAAGGCAAAATTTCCCTTGAAGAAATCCAAATCACCACAGTCGACTTGGGGTTTGCCAATGAAGACCAAGAAGGTTAGGAAGGGAATGATATAATAGATTCTTTAACCCAAAGGGTGAAGAAAGAAAAGGAGAAGAATAAGCAGCATAAAGAGCACATTGCTCAGCTGCATTCATACATAAAAGAGTTGATTAACCCTGACAATACATCATCAAATCAGGTAGTCGTATTGACTGCAATCTCTTAAGAGGAGGTTAATAAATTAGACCTTATGAAGCACGAGTCAGTGATCATGAGGAAGTGGATGCTGTTAGCACTCATAGGAGCTAAGGAAGTAGTGAGAGCCTCTTTGCAGAGGTGGAATTCTTTGAGTATCTAAAGGAATAAAGTTGATAAAGTACAAAATGAGGCTAGAAGAAGGTCATTCTAGTTAGAGAAAGCCTTGGGTGCTCTGAGTGAAACAAAGAGGATTAATCCTCAGGTCCTAATAAATAATCAGGTACTAGATAATAACACTTCCATGCTAGTGGATATTTGGTATAAGGACATCAAGTTTGAATGTGATGTACTAAAGAAGTGCAGTAGTAAGTTAGGAGATATTAGTGTGAAACTGCATAGCATGATGTCCTATGAAGCAGAACTCCTGGAAGCCTTAGAGGGAAAAGTAGAGGGGAAAATTGAAAACTAAGATGCGGACTTTGCCATAAAAGCTCTACATGATAACTTCCAACCGATGGCTGATGATCCTCTCACCCACCTGATAGAAGAAGCAATGAACAAGATCATGAGGATCAAAGTCAGGGTGGAGAACTATAATGAAACATTGAGCAACAGGAAGGGTAAATTGGAGACCCTCAGAGATAAATTTCAAGGCCATAAGCATGCCATCAGCAAATCCAAAACTTAGGATGGCTGGGAAATTGAAAGAATAGTTGAAGCATATGAAAATATCAGGACAATAATACAGGTCCATATACAAGGTGATATTCATCAGGGTGATGAAGACACAAAAAGTGATGATCATGATGAAGAAGAAGAAGAGCCAGATGAGTAAATGATGATGCACTACAAGGGAAATATATGCATTAGGTACTTAGAAGAAAATAAGTTACCTAGATGGTTGCTAGCTGGTAACCTGTGCCACGAGATATAGTTGACCAAGTCAAAAGGAATATCCACTGTTGATCTTAATTGATAAATCTTGATCATAGGTCATTTGTAATCGTTTCCTCACCTTATTCTATAAAAGGTACAGGGATGCATTATTTTGAACATTCAAAAGCTTAATTGAAAGTTGTTTGCTAAAATATTAGGGCCTATTTCAAAGTTATTGTAAACATACATGTTTTGCATACATAATGAAAGTGAAGACCATTTTGATTACAAATCATAGTAAACCCTGAGTAATCTATGTTTGGATTCTTGATACATGCTTTGATTAGCTACGTCCCTTGGAGTGCTTATCAATTTGCATGTATTGTCTTCATTCCTCATCCTTTGAAGTTAGCATCATCTGTATCTAGCTGTGGAACATCTTGGTGAAAATATGGTTTGTTTTCTTCTCCTAATGACTGTATCAAGTGTGTATGTGGCTCAATAGCTGAGGATTCATCATAATTTAAAGTATTCTTTTCAATTTCTTTTAATTTCAGAACAATTCACCATCACAATTGTAAATAATAGATAATCAGAAGCAAATAACATGAAATATGCAGACATCTTGTAGACAATTGAAATTTCATAGCATATTTAGAGTTAAAGCATATACAATTGATAAATATCATGCAAAGATTTAAGCATAGACACATCATTTGAAAAAATATACTATGTAGAATAACCTTTTTGTGTAGCATCTTTATAGGAACATAATTTACTGATAAATAAATGTAAGGCCCCTAAATGGAAAACAGAAACACACATCAACCACTAAGTAACATTAGTAGATTATGAACTAATCCACGAAGACTTGGGATCATGAATTCTTTGGATTCATCAAATCTTTCAAGATGAGTAAAGGTTGTTGTGTAACTTTTATTCTATGTTTACTTATGACTAACATCATGATCAACACATAGCAAGGAGGTGGTTCATGTATGAAATTGAGGCTGACTCATTCATGTTGTGATTGATTCACATTTTAGTGAACCTGATACGAAGAATAATTTTTTTTATCAAGCATTATCATTGCTTTCATATCATTTCCAAATCCACTCCCTACCATTACCATCAAATTCATTGTCACACTCATCATCATTATTTATTCCATATATTCTATAGTGTCTAAAGCACCCCTAAATATGATAGAGTCTAAAGCCAACCTAGGAAATATTCCCTCTAGAGCACCTAAGAGGCCATCTTTCAATAGGCACATGCAACCTGATCCAATGGAACTAGTTATCAATTACTTTCTCTATGATGACTACTGAACACACCAAGTTACTGAGAGGGGGGTGAATTAATATGTAAATAATCTTCAATTTTAACAACTTCAACTTATCTAGAGTCGATTAAAACTTAATCATCACAACATTAACATGAACATGAAAGATTAACACAATGCACATCAAGACATGACACCAAATATACATGGAAAAACCTATGAGGGAAAATCAATGATGAGGATTAACTCACAATATATGAAGCTCAAATAATAACTTTGTTTTAGGGGTTATAACCCAAGGAAGCTGCTACTCCCTAAGTAAATTTTATTTATGATCACTCCCAATGAAGCTTCTACTCCCTGATGACTTTGTTTTAGGGTCACTCCCAAGGAAGCTACTACTTCCTCAAATGAGAACACACTTACAAAAGATTACAATATGATAGTCTTTCTACTATCTGAAAACTGACATTGAAACTCACACTTTTGATGATTGCACTTCTGCCTCTTCACACTTTCTTTTGATGATCTAGTCAATTATGCACACTCTATACTTGATCACTATCACAAATATGTCTTCAAGATGAATTTGTACATCATCAACAACTTCTACTCTTTCTCCTTCAGTCTCATGTCAACAATGCTTTTATTCTATTTGTTATTTGTTTGCAAACTTTTCAATCACATGTTGCAACTACAATTCACCTCACTCACTTTGATTCACTATTTATACATGATGTTACATTGATTACATTAGTTATCAACCAGATAAAACATGAAAAATACATTTACAAGTCGGCCAGACAACACACAATATGAAATGTGTAGAAGATAGGTCCTAAGTGAAGACACATGTTACACCTGTAGAAGATCCATGCCTTGCAGACACTAATGCTTGATTAACTAGGTCCAAAATATCCTTCACATATTCAAAAACCAAGGAATTACATTTGCACACTCCACTCATTTGAAAATAGGACATCTTTAAGAAAAACACATGGAGACTCGAAGTATAATGGCCATATCAACTTGAAAACCTTGTACGATACTAGAAAAAAGAAAGATCTTTCTAAAACTTTTCTAGATGAGTCCACATGACTCATACACCATCCCTAAACACACCTTTACCACCACACATAAAAGAATTGTGCCGCATAGTTTCAATCATTAACTCTGAGAAGAAGCTATCATCTGAAACACATTGCAACATACTGTCATTTGAAAAATTGAGTTGCGGACCACCAAGAACCCTACAACTAAAAGAAATCTTGTAATACATGTCCATAAACATCTCCTCAAAACTACAAATGCAATCACTCATTTGTGGAGGAATGCAGAGAATTCCAATAGGCCTTTATCACTGGCTTAGTCTGCCAGAACACATGCCGGTACTCTATCATGCATAACATTCACACCAAAAGGTCAAATGATCTAAAAACTTGGAATTAACACCTTCATTGCATCCTAAACATAATTCTAAAACTACATGGCCATATCTACAAATATAGAGGAATGCAGAGTATTCATTGTCCTATACATAACATCTTCACAAAAGTGACACTATCTTCAAACAATTAACAACAAAACACTCTTCTGGTAATTCAATAATCATGGAACTTGGATCATACATACCACATGCCATCAGTAGCATCAACCACACATTTGATGATCTTTGTGCTTCTAATATCCATCTTAATAAGAACTATATCTTCTCTCTTTTCTTGTTGGAGGGGACATGACATCCAACCATGAACTGTATCTTCTTCTCTTGTTCTTCTTCTCACTACATCTTCTTTTCTTGCTCTTCTTATCTTGTTGTATCTTCTTCTCTTATTGGATGGTACATGACATCCAACCATGAACACCGTCACAGCACCATGATAGTGTTGACATCAATGACAACCCTATGAACCATATGTTTTACAATATACCCCTTTGGCATTGATGGCAACACAAATCTGCTTTTCCCCCCCTTTGACGTCAAGGACAAAGGGCAATCACTACCTCAATTAGAGACCACATACTTGCACATTCTTTCTTAGGCCATTACTTCTTCTGCAGCAAACAAACTCCCCTTAACATCAGCAACCACTACCTACTCCCTCTGAGAGGTAGCCACCATCAGTCTAGGAACAAGATATAACATGAACTCCTCTTGGATAGATGCACCATTATGCATCTAGCAAGAAGGAGGGGCAATTACCCCTAACCTCTACTAGAGATCCTAAAAAATATCCTTTGCTAGAGCCTTTGGGAAAATATCTGCTATTTGATCCTTTGTTGGAATATATTCCAACTTCACTTCCTTCTCTGTAACCTTCTCTCTTAGAAAGTGATACCTAATTGTTATATGGTTCATTCAAGAATGCATCAATAGATTCTTGGAAATATTGATAGCACTTGTATTGTCACACAAGATAGGAATAGGCTCATCATACACTACCTTGATATCCTTCAGGTTTTGCTTCATACACAACACTTGTATACAATAGGATATTTTTGCAATGTGCTTGGCCTCTACAGTAGATAGGAGCACTTAATCTTTCTTATTTATCTTCCATTAAACCAATCTGCTTCCTAAAAGGAAAGCACCACCACTTGTACTTCCTCTATCATCAACATAACTAGCCCAGTCAACATTAGTATAAGTACTCAGATCAAAGTCATTACATCTTGGATACCATAGGCCATAGTCTGGAGTTCCTTTCAAGTATCTTAATATCCTTTTCACTGCCTTCTCATGTGTTTTCTTTGGATTGACTTGATATCTGGCAATCACAAAAACTACATGCATGAT
This sequence comes from Cunninghamia lanceolata, assembly GCA_027924645.1. NCBI lineage: Eukaryota > Viridiplantae > Streptophyta > Pinopsida > Cupressales > Cupressaceae > Cunninghamia > Cunninghamia lanceolata. Next base: position 9,342,582 of record BSBN01001332.1, read on the forward strand.
ATCATGTCTAGAAGCAGTCAAGTACAACAGTGCTCCAATCATAGACCTATAGACAGTCTGATCCACCTCTAGAGATTCATCATCTTTGCTAAAGTGACATCTAGTGACCATGGAAGTACTCACTAGTTTTTAATCCTCCATACCAAACTTCTTTTACAACTCTTTGACATACTTAGCTTGAGAAATCAAGATACCACCATCTAGCTGAGAAGTTTGAAGTCCAAGGAAGAAAGACATTTCACCAATCATAGACATATCAAACTTTTTTTGCATCTCCTCTACAAACCTCTTGCACATATCATCATCTCCACCAAAGGTGATGCCATTAACATATACTACAACTATCAATATTATGTTTCCTTCTTCCTTGATGTACCTTTCTTAAAGCCCTACTAAAGTAAATACTTTTCCAATCTAGCATACCAAGCTCTAGGTGCTTTCTTAAGACCATACAAAGCTTTCTTGAGTCTGCACACCATGTCCTGATCTTCTGATAGTTGGAAACCATCTGGTTGTTCAATGTAAACCTCTTCCTCTAGGTCACCATTTAGAAATGCTAACTTAACATCCATCTGATATACCTTGAAGTTCTTATGAGAAGCAAGAGCAAGGAACATTCTAATTACCTCCATCCTTAATACTAAAGAAAATTTCTCCTCAAAATCAATACCTTCTACTTGTGTGTATCCTTTGCATACTAGTCTTGCCTTATTCCTTTCAACATCCCCTTATTCATTTAGTTTGTTCCTATAAAATTCTAATTTTCTAGTCTAGAAATCAATTCCCACATCTAATTCTTTTCAATCTGATCCAATTCTTGTTCCATGGCTTTTATCCATCCATCATCCTTGCTGGCATCAACAAAGTTTTTGGGTTCAACTTTTGATAACAAACACAAGTTTACTTGCTGACATACTTTTACAAAACTTCTCCTGGTTGGCACACCCTTATTCTTGTCTCCAATGATCTGATCTTCTGAGTGATTCTTCTGAACATACATTGCTAGAGTCTTAAGCATCTACTCTGGTTCTTGTTCTTGTTCCTTTTCTTCCTTTACTTCTTTATTTACAATGCATGCAAAGATATTAGTTTCAAAGTCCTCTGATTAATGTGAAATTTGATATAGGTCTTCATCTACCATGACATTTGTTCTTTCAATCATCTTCCTCAACCTCTTTTTGTAGCATCTATAAACCTTGCTTCAGGTTGAGTAGCCAAGAAAGATCCCTTCATCACTTCTTGAATCAAACTTTCCTAGGCCTTCATCATCTCTTCTGATATAGAATTTTCTTCCAAAATTTTTGAAGTATCTAACTATGGGAGGTCTTCCATACCATAGCTCATAAGGGATCTTAGTGTTGTTGACCCTCAATTGCACTCTGTTAATTATATAGACAATACTATCAACTGCATCCTTCTAGTACATATCAGACATATTTGCATCTTTCAACATTGCCCTAGACATCTCTTGCACAGTCCTATTCTTTCTCTCCACTACCCCATTTTGTTCAGGGGTCCTAGGAGCTAACAAATGTCTCTTGATACCAATATCTTCACAAAACATTTCAAATTCATTTGAAGTAAACTCACTTCCTCTATTAGACCTCAAACATTTAATGTTGGCATCAACTTCATTCTCCACTATAGCTTTGAACACTTTAAATTTATCAAGGGCATCTAATTTTTCTCTTAAGAAAGTAACCCAAGGCATTCTAGAATAATCATAAATAAGCAACATGAAGTACCTCTCACCTTGTTGACTCCTTACTCTAGTAGGGCCACATAGATTAGTGTGAATCATTTCCAATGGCGTTGGAGAAGAATACTCGCTTTTGATGTTTGTCTTTGTTCACTTTCCAATTTGACATTCCCTACATATTGTATTTGTGGGCTTGATTATCTTAGGCATATCTCTCACTGCATGAGTAGAAACAATCTTCACCATATTATCAAAATTGTTGTGTCCCATTCTCTTATGCCATAGCCAACCTTCACTAGATCGAGCTAACAAACATGTTCCTCTATTTACCTCCTTCAAGTGATATATATCACCATATGTCTTGATACCTTCTACCACTAATTTTCTAGATCTTGTCTTCCTAATCTCACAACCTTTGGCATGAAAGGTGAGATTATACCCTTTACTAAACATCTGACTGACACTAAGAAGATTGTGTTTTATCCATTTGACATAGAGGACATCCTCAGTCCTATTCTTCCCATTAATAGATATAGCACCTTTTCCACAGATCTGTGCTAACTCATCACCACCAAACTAGATAACACCACCATCCCACTTCTCAAGGCTGATAAACTTCTCCTTGTCACTAGTCATATGATTTGAACATCCACTATCAATCACCCAAGCCATGGATTCTTCTTTTGCATCAAAGGAAGTCCATACAACCATTGATCTTTCATTGTTTTGATTTGTTTACAAGGTATCAATCTTCTCACAAGTTCTAGCATCATCCTTTTTGTTACCAACATTTAGGGCCATGAAAAGTGTTTCATCATTTGAATCATCATGATCCTCATATTCTAAAGAATAATTACTTTCTATGGAATAGAAGCTTCTCTTGAACTTGTGTACTATTATTTCTCCTTAATTCTTTGTAAGGATATTTAAAAGAAAAATGACCAACCTTTCCACAATTAATACATTTAAAGGGTAACTTACCTTTGTATTTGCTAGTACCATTCTTCAGTCTTCTTACAAAATTTGCTTCAACTTCATCAGAGCTCTCATCTTCATTAGCAAACTCTTCTTTGGTATTCATACCAGTTTTGAAAGTAGCTTCTTTATTCGGAGCATTACTTCCAAAATCTCTCATTTCAAATGTAGTAGGGGTAAAAAATAATTTGTCTATAGTGTAAGTATCATAGTCTATAGTCTCCTCAATGGAAGATACATTATGACTATAAGATTTGGGAAGAGATCTCAAAACCTTTTTAACAACTCCATCTTATTTCACTTCTCCACCAAGACCTTTAATGTCATTGACCACTTCATTTACCTAGAGAATATATCTAGCAATGTCTTCATCCTTTGATATTTTTAGGTTCTCAAATTTGCTCTTGAAGATCTGCATCTTAGCTTGCTTTACTTTCTTATCTCCTTCATAAATAGCTTTAATTTTATCCCAAACTTCTTGAGTAGAATTGAAACTCATTACCTTTGAAAGTTATGAATTAACCAACCCACTCATGATAGAAAACTTTTTCTTAGCATTGTTTTTATACTTCTTAACTTCATCTGCATCAATAGGAATAGAAGTAGGAACTATGTAACCAGTCTTGATAGAGTCCTAAATACCGCACCTTAGAGAATTGATATAAGCTTCCATCCTTAGCTTCCAAAAGGCATAATTTGTCCCATCAAACCTAGGTATCTTGCTGGATCCATTCTATACCATCCTAAACCCTCCTCAATTGGTTAAGATTCCCTTAGAGGAACTTGGCTCTAATACCAATTGTTGAACACATCAAGATATTGACATGAGGGGGTAAATCAGTATCTAAACAATCGTCAATTTTAACAACTTAAACTTATCCAGAGTAGATTAACACTTAATCATCACAACATTAACAGGAACATGAAAGATTCACACAATGCACATCAACACATTACATCAGATATATGTGGAAAACCCTAGAAGGGAAAACCATGATGAGGATTAACTCACAATATATCAAGCTCAAATAATAACATTGTTTTAGGGGTTATAACCCATGGAAGTTGCTACTCCCTAAGTAACATTGATTTAGGTTCACTCCCAAGGAAGCTTCCACCCCTTGATGACTTTGTTTTAGGGTCACTCCCAAGAAAGTTACTACTCCCTGTACTTACAAAAGATTACAGTACGACAGTCTTTCTACTATCTCAAAACTAACATTGACACTCACACTTTTAATGATTGCACTTCTACCTCTATACACTTTCTTTTGAAGGTCTGATCAATTAGTCACACTCTATAATTGATCATTGTCACAAATATGTCTTCAAGATGAATCTGGACAACATCAACTTCTGCTATTTCTCCTTCAATCACACATCAACAAAGCATTTCCTCTACTTTTTATCTTCTTGCGAACTTTTCAATCACATTGCAATCACAATTCACCTCACTAACTTTAATCCACTATTTATACATGATATTAGATTGATTACATTTCTTCTTGCACAAATACATGAAAAATACATTTACAAGTCAGCCAGACAACACAAAATATGAATCATGTAGAAGATGGGTCCTAAGTGAAGCCACACAATACACCGACAGAATATCCATGCCTTGCGGACATCAACACTTGCTCAAATAGGTCCAAAACATCCTTCATATCTTAATACACCAAGGAATTACATCCACACACTCTTCTCATTTGAAAATTGAGCAACTTAATCAAAACACATGAAGACTTGAAGTATAATAGCCATATCAACTTGAAAGCCTTGTGCGGTACTAGAAATAAGAAAGATATTTGTGAAACTTTTCTAAATGAGTCCACATGTCTTATATAACATCCCCAAACACATATTTGCCACCACAAATCAAAGAATTGTGTCACACAACTTTAATCATTAACTCTAAGAATAATTTTTCATCTGGAACACACTACAACATGCTGTTATTTGAAAAATTGAGTTGCAAACCACCAAGAACCCTAAAACTGAAAGGAAGAATGTAATACATGTCGATAAACATCTCATCAAAACCACAAATACAATTAATCATTTTTGGATGAATGCAAAGCATTCCAATAGGCCATCATCACTGGCTTACACTGCTAGAACACATGTTGGTACTCCATCATGAATAACTTTTACAACAGAAGGACAAATGATCTAAAAACTTGGAATTAACACCTTCACTACATCATGAACAAAATTCCAAAATGACATGGCCACATTTACAAATGTAGAGGAATGTAGAGCATTCCATTGTCCTATATTGAACATCTTCATAGAAGTGACACTATCTTCAAATAATCAACAACAAAACACTCTTATGGTAATGTAATCATCATGGAACTTGGATCATACATATTACAGGCCATCAGTAGCATTAGAAACACATTTGGTCATCTTTGTACTTGTAATTCCCATCTTAATAAGAACTATATCTTCTATCTTTTCTTGTTGGAGTGGACATGACATCCAACCATGAACTGTATCTTCTTCTCTTGTTATTCTTCTCACTATATCTTCTTTTCTTTCTCTTCTTCACTTGTTGTATCTTATTATCCTATTGGATGGGGCATGACATCCAACCATGAACATCATCACACCACCATGATAGTGTTGACATCAATGACAACCTAGTAACAATGTTGACATCAACAATCCTATGAACCATATGTGTAACAATTCTAACTATGAAAATGATAGAAGAGAACCTTGTCATTCTCTCACATTCAATGATCCCATATCGGAAGAAGGAATAGTCATTCAACCCACTCATTCTAGGGCACCTAAAGTGCTAGTGCAATCAGAAATTCATCATGTGGATCAACCTTCAATACGTTATACAACCTACTTCGATGATGAAGTAATATGTTTAGAAAAAGAGTTTCAAGAAGCTAAAGAGGCTCAAGAAGATTTACGAATTTCTTGTCAAAAAGAATGGTGAGTGTAGACACCCAAATTTGACCATGTCTTGCAACACCTAGTCAAAAACCCTATTAGAGACATTATGTAGCATTTTGTCCTAATCCCACTCTTAATCCATCCCATTTAATCCATTATCCAATTAATTAAATAATTTTTTTTATTTAATTAATTTCACATTCATAATCCTACTTTCCAATTAATTAAATAAATTTTATTTATTTAATTAATTTCCCATTCCTATCCTAATAATTTTCCAATTAATTAAATAAATTTTATTTATTTACTTAATTTCCCATTCATAATCCTATCCTATCCTAATCATCTTCCCAATTAATTAATTTCCCAAAAATATCCCAACTAATTCAAATAAATTATTTGAATTAAGTCCTCACCTTTCATCATAAGTCGACATGTGTGCATATTTTATTTGAATCATGTGTGGTAGTACAACTTTCATTTAAAATCCTTCATATGTACAACTCATGGGACCTAATTTTATTATTTGTGTACACAGTCACATATGAGCCTTATCTTCTTTTGTACACTTGTCACATGATTTCAACTCCCTTGAAGAGTGGGAATAACTAATCAATCCTAGCCATCCACATCAATCATTTAGCCTTTTAATCTCAACCATCTATTTGAACCAAGCCTTTCCTATAAATTAATCCCCTCATAAGCCATTAGCATGCATTGAGTTGGACTATCCTTATGCTATTGAAATCACATTAGAGCCTTAGCATCTATCATCCATTATCATCATCTTCCATCTATAAATCATTTATCTATCATCTTTATCTTATCATTATGTTGTATAATTGAGCAACCAACATATCAAATCAATCAAAGAATTCATCGTGCATACATCTATCATTTGAGGTATTGAAGGATTTGGATAGAAATCCCTTCGCCCAAAGGTGAAAACCTGATAAATAGGTGCCTTGGATAAGTACCATGATGAAAACCTAGCAAATAGGCATCATGTCTAGGTTGATCTTATATTTCACTTACACTTGGGGGCACATTGTCTCATCTATCTTATCATTTCCAACCTATCATTTTCCATCTTATCATGTTCCATCCTACCATACTATCCTATCCTACCATCCTTAGCCATTACACCCATATACCTATCATGATCCTCCATCCATCCTCCCTTCTTGCTTTTGATCTTGATGAAGACATAGAGGTAAAATGTTGAAATATGCTTTTGATATCTCTTGATATACCTCATCATTTCCATACAATCCTATCATTATCCACCTATCACAAGCCTTGTCATGTAAAATCACATCATGTCATCCTTTCATCATAAGTTTTGTCATGTAAAAATCCTAAGTCTACTAACTAGAATGGGGCATGTTATTCCTATGTGACATAGTCTTTGGAGATCACATCCTAGCTCCATTATGAGGCATACATCCATACACCATAGCCTATCCTTATATCTATCTATCTATCATGAGCTTTTCCTTCCATGTCCTATCCTTTTTATCCACCCATTTATCACGAACCTTCCATCCCATCCCATTCATCCATCCTTGCATATAGAATTGGTTTTCCCTTGTCATTGGTATCAAGAACAAAGGATACCTAAATTGTAAATACAATTCCATCCCAAAATATTTTGAAATTAAAAGAAATCAAATATTCCCAAAAATCCAAAAAAATAAAAAATCCATCAAAAATCCAAGCAATAAAACCAACCCTCAAATAAAATCCATCACTTCATGAAAAACTAAATCCAATCAAATCAACTATCATCTATCATCAATTCAACCATCAAATCAACTTCATCAAACTCAAATCCAATCAATCCATTCACAATAATCCATCATCATCAAAATCAAATCACATCACTCCATCATTAAATCAATCCAATCAATCCAATCAATCAATCAAATCAATCACATCATCCCATCAATTCCTCAATCCAATTAATCAAAATGTCCAACAACCAATCCAAACAATGATCCAAATGTAAGTCAATCATTAATCCATACCAATCAAGCTAATCAATTGTGTTAAATTATCCAATCACATTAATGTCCTTGATCCTAATCTTGTCATAAACCAAATCAAATCAAACAATCAATCATCATTATCACACATCCTTGTGTTGATCAAGGGATATAGTGTTCCCTACAATGGAAACACTATCATTAGAAAAATAATCAAACAATTAATCATTGGTTTACAACTTGACATGGGCAATACCTTGTTTGTTTTTGTATCATTTGTGCATGCTTGCTTGCTTGTGTGTGTTATCTTTTAATCTTACATTTGTTTCAAATCCGTATCATTTCCAACTAATATTCATATCTTGTGTATGTTGGAATATCTTTTTGCACTATCCTTTGCATCTAAGGTCATATCATACCTTTTGTGCATTAGGACTTTAATGCTCAAAGTTTTCTTCCTCATATGTTAGACAAGGTTGCATTACATTGGGGCACAAGACACGTCGTCACCTTGGTCCTTATACCCTGGTGCATAATGTCTAGTGCTATATCAAACATCATGGTTTCTCACTTTTATTGTAGCATAACACATCATTCATTTCTTCTATCCATTCCCTTACTTTTCTTCCTTGACCAATCCCTTTCATTTCAAGAGCCTACCCATGTTTGTCCAACCCGCCTATCCTCTCAAGGGAGCATCATCATCCTATCTTTCCATCCTCATCCTCTCTTTCCATTTCATTATCCTTTTCCTTCACACCTTAGCTTCTTTGAAATGATGTTACTGGACACAAATCTTATCATCTTGAACATCATCTCAAAGAGGGGTAAAATGTAGACACCCAAATTTGTCCATGTCCTGCAACACCTAATCAAAAATAGTATTAAAGACATCATGTAGCATTTTATCCTAAAATCCCACTCTTAATCCCATTTTTCCATTAGCCAATTAATTAAATAAATTTTATTTATTTAATTAAAATCCCTCTCCTAATCCCACTTATCCATTAGCCAATTAATTAAATAAATTTTATTTATTTAATTAAAATCCCATTAAGCCAATTAATTAAATAAATTTTATTTATTTAATTAATTTCCCTCACATATCCCAACTCATTCAAATATAATATTTGAATTAAGTCCTCACCTTTCATCACATTTTGACACTTGTCCACCTCTTAATTGAATCATGTGTGGTACTACATTTTTCATTTAATATCTTTCACATGTAGTACTTTTTATATACATAATCACATATGTAGTACTTTTTGTGTACACAGTCACATATGAGCCTTATCCTCCTTTGTACACTTGTCACATGACTACACCTTCATTGAAGAGTGGGAATAATTGAATCAATCCAATCCATACACATGTCAAGTCAATATCACATCAACTTATCCCACTTCATACCAATCTAATCCATCCACATGTCAAATTAATTCCACATCAACTTATTCCACTTCATACCAATCCAATCCATCCACATGTCAAGTCAATGTCACATCAACTTATCCAACATCATACCAATCTTATCCAACCATATGTCAAACTAATGCCACATCACCATATCCCATTTCTTCCAACATCAACCAAATTCCACCACTATTTATATCAAAAAACCTTTTACCTACATATCCTACCATGTCATCTCATCACCAAACCCATCCACAAGGCAACCAAGTGTCATCACAACAAGAACATGCAAGCTCAAGTCCACCTTGGAAACAAGATCAAATGTCCTCAACTTCATACCAATCCCAAGACCTTTTATATACATATCCCACCATTTTACCCAACCACCAAGACTATCAATGGCCTCCACAACAAGCACAAGTGATCCTAAGCCCACCTTTGCAACAAGAAGCACATCCAAGTCCAAGTTATCATATGCAAGACTTAATTACCTTTGACAAGGGAGATACCAATCTATAGTGGTCTCCACCATCCAATCCCATGTCAACACATGAGCCAACAAGTCCTATCCCAACACCACCATGTGATCCTACTCCTAGTCCATTGGTCCATCAACCTTCATTACCTTCATCACCATCTCATTCTAATCCTTCACCAAAGGATGCAGATGAGATAGTTTTACAAAGGAAGCTTAAAGCAAAACTCATTAAACTTCCTGAAGTCAAACTATGTGAAGAAAGTTTGTATGATGTGATGTGTAAGGTTGTCATTAATGTCAAAAGGATGGTTAGTTTGTGGCTTCATCACATGATGCCTTCTCAAGATGCTTCAAGGAGTGCTTCTTACTCTATTGATGGTTTGGTGTTCATACCCTATTGATGAATGTATTGATGACAAAAGGTGTTGTGCATTGATCTAAGAGAGGTTGTAAGGATGTTCATTCATCATTCACATTTAATTCTTAATGTTCACCATGGATCTGAGAGAGGTTGCTTCATCTCATGGTGATAAGATGGATTGGTGTTATTCATTCTTTGTACGGGTTCATGATATAAGTTTGATGTCAAAGATCTATCAACAAGGAAAAAATGGTCATCTCAGGATGTGCTCATCTATGTTGTTAGGAGTGCCTCAAGGCAAGGTTGTTGGTGATATATTATTGTTGTTGTGCCCCAAGGTTGTAACATGTTGATTGCTTTATTATGATAGCAGTTTTGGTGGTTTAGAATATTCAATGATGTATTCATATGATGGTCCTTGTTCATATCATAATCATGCTTCAAATAAATAAGATTATCAAAGGTTCACATGGTGTTTGATTGTCAAAGTTGGTTGTTAGATGGTGACTTGGTTCATAGGATTATTCATGGGTTCCTTTAAGTGTTCGTATGCTTTAGAGGATAACAAGGATACATTGAAGTCACTTTGTCAATAGTAGATCTCATTATGACAGCTTTAGTATGTTGAGAGTAAAAAGGAGATACAATTAGTTTAGATTGGTTGTTCATACTTCATCTCATTAAACACTGAGAGGATCTAAAGCTCTAGTGTTCTCTTCAAAGTAAATTGATTTAAGAAGTAAAGGATCTATATGACAGAGGTAGAGATTAAGAAATGGATGTTTCATTCATCAATTGTTCTAAATTATTAGGGTTATGTGGAAATCTAAAGTCTACATTCTAAAGCTCTTTGTTTAAAACCCTAAGGTTAAAGCATTTTATCAAAACTCTTTATTGCCCATCACATAAACCAACACTTTTTGCTTTATTTTTTAATTGACATGCTATAGCAGGTAAATGTCACTTAAGTGAAGAAATGGAAGGGTCAAGCAACATGGGCAACTGGCCCTCTTGCCTAGCCATACTGATACCACAAGTCTTCTTTCATAAGTTTGAGCAGCAAAAGTGAATCAAAGGTTATGTTTCAAAGTTCATTGGGCGTACAATTGAAAATCAAGATTCATATTTAAACTTTGTCTCCTCCATCGTGAGTTTGCAAATTGAAGTGAATTTAAACATCACTCCTGTCTAATTGTAGTGTATGTGATTTTTAGTGCCTATTTTTAGTCTTTTTCAAAAGGCAAATTTTTATGGATGCAAAGGCACTATTTTAAAGAAGATTCTCTTTCTTATTTTAAATCTTCCTTGTGGCATTTGAAGGAGGATGTCATAGGATTTAGAACTTTAGAAGATATGCTTTAAAAAGCTAATTTTAGTATCTGTGAAAAAGATAGATTTTGTGGAGTCTCTTTTTATTTCCACTCGTGGCAAAGAGATAATAAGGAGAAGTTTTTTAAGGAAAGAAATTTTTTAAAGAGTATTATTTTTAAGGAGAGATTTTTTTATTGGCTTCCTTGTGAGAAGACTCAAATGATTTTCTTGGAGAGTCTTTTTATTTTTTCTTGCAGATGAATGAGAGATCTTTTGCAGATAAAAATATTAAAGGTTTCAAAAAATATGAAAGACATTTGTGTATTTAGAAGTTGTACAAATGATATTTTTTATGCAAGGGAAAAATGATTTTTGAAGACTTGTTTTTGTTGAAAAGAAAATGAAGAATTTGAAGGAGAAGATGAAAAGTTTGAAGAGGTTTTTAAAGTTCATACAGAGATATGAAAAATGGATGAAAGAGAATGGCCTTGAAAAAGATTGATTTTATTTTTTCTTGCAGGAATGAGAAGAAGAAAATGATTGGTCATGGGAATGAAGAGAAAATTAGTTTTATTTTTCTTTTCAGGTTCTTCATAGATGTAGTGATGAAATATATGATGTTTTTATGCAAACAATGTTGTAGAAGATGATTTTTTTTGAGAATGTGAAAGGACATTAAATTTGTATATAATGAAGTTACAAGTACATTGGTAAAGGTGTGGTAGTGTGAGATCAATATGTAGAATTGAAGAGAATTTAATGAAGATTCAAATTGAAAAGAAAATATAGATAAATAAATGAGAAAACCAATTTGTAGTGAAAAAGACATATTTCCCTGATCAGGTGAATTAGATGATTTCAAGGATAAAGTGTCAGAGGATTGGAATGATGGAATATATGTTGTAGATAAGTTGATTTGAATGGTGCAAAGTAGATTGAATTGCAATCACTTCTTCACATGAGATTTTCTATTTTGATTGATTAAGAAAAGCTTGTGTGACACAATATGCTAGTGAGGCTTATAGGTTAGTGAGACCTTAACATTTGTCAGTGACACACATATTGTAGCCAGTGAGGCAGTTTTTGGAGTGGTTTTTCTACCCCGGGAGGGGTTTCCACTCATTAATTCTTCTTGTGTTGATGTCCTATATAATTTCTTGTGTTGATGATTTGCATAATTTCATGTGTCCTATATAATTGAAAATTTGGTGAATGTGCTTTTTTTAATTGATTCATTTGAGACAAATCTTATTGACAATTTTAGAAAAGAAATAAAAATTGGTTTCTGTATATCAACACTGATTCACCCTACTCTCAGTGTTGATTGTACTCCTACAATTGGTATCAGAGCCTAGGTTCCCTTTTGAAGCTTAATTAGCTAGGGTAGGTGTTGTGTGTGGAGTACCATGGGTAAATGCAAAAGAAATAAGAGCAAGAAAATTGTCAAGTCTCAGACTAGTCAAAACTCTTCATCTTTATCAAATTCAAAGGTTGATATCGAACCTATTGATATAAATGTTGCCCAAGTTGAATATGATATTGTATTAGAAGAAAAAGTTTCAGGAGTTCCTCAGTTTGATGGTTCAGATTTTTGAGTTTGTTATGTTAGAATGCAAGTGTATTTATCCTCTTTAGGATATGATGTTTTAATGTCAGTTGAGAATGGGTATTGTATTACTGCAAATAAAAAAGAAGCTATTGAGTATAATTATATTGCAAAGAAGGCCATATTGTCTGCTCTATCTAATGATGTTTCTTGTCAAGTTATACATTGTGAAACAGCTTAGGATCTCTGGAAAGAATTGATAAGAATTTATCAAGGTAATGATAAAGAAGAGGACAATTTGGTGTCTAATGAAAGTAACCATGAAAGAAGACAATCACATAAAGAAGTTGAAACCCAATTAGATTCAAAAGAAGCTAACATCATAAGTGATGATGATCAGGAATATGACAAACAAGATTATGAGATTGATATTGAAGGAGAGCTCATATATGCTCTAAGTGAACTCAAGAATTATAAGAAGGAGAACCAGAAATTAATGTTGCAACTACAACAAGAAAGAGACTTCAAAGACAAAGCACTCTCTGATCTTGAAGAAGCAAGTATTTAGATTGCAAATTTAAGGACATAAATTCATAACTCAGACAATTTGATTATCAATATGAACATAGAGGTTGAGGAAGCTAAGAGGATAGAAGATGTTTCAAAATATGATCTTGAAGTTAGAAGGATTGAGAATCTGAAATTAGAGGGTGAAATTAATAATCTGAAAAAAAAAAAAAAAAAGTATGAAGGTCTCAAGATTTTGTCCAAGAAGTATCAGGAATTTGAAGAAAGTACATACAAGTTACATGAGATGTTGGGTAAACAAAAGCATCATTAGAACACAACTGGTTTAGGATATGAAGAAGGAGAGTGTTCCAAAGCCAGAGAGACTTCCAGAAGAAAAATTGATTTAAATCATCATCTTGCTAAAGATAAAAAGAAGTGTGAAGCTGAGGAGATGACCAAAGATGAATTTGTAAAAATGCACAATCAAAGAAGAAAGTTTAGAAGAAATATTCCAGTAAGACAAGCATACATGTATAGGTATAATTATTCATTTAATGGTTACTATTATACTTGCAATCACTTTGGAAACAAGGCAATTAATTGTAGAAGAAGTCAATTTGTCTCAATATGGAATACTAATGTTATATGTTTCAAGTGTCACTCTCCTAGTCAAAAAGCATATAGTTGTACAAGGTTTGAAAGAATTGTATTACCTGATTTGAATGGTGGGGAAAAAAAAAAGGTTGAAAAGATTTGGATAAAACAAAACATGACCAGAAGAAAGCACCTGTGAAAATTTGGAACAAAAAAGAAAGTAAAGAGAAGTCAGATTCTAAACCTGTGCATCTAGCATAAGTCACTTCATTAGTTGCATAACAAATAGCATGAAGTAAGGGCTAGTTGTTCATGTCCTATCAAATATCCCCAAGAAGTTTCAAGAAGGAGATCATTTGATGTTTGAATATGATGATCTTGTTTCTGGATTCATCTCTGATAATGTTTGTGTGTAATAGTGATACAGGGCAAGATTGATAAAGTGTTCAAGGATTCAATCCACAAAGAGTTTGATGATGTTAAGTGATTTGGTTTTCTTTGTCATATCATGTTGGTACTTACAAATATTAAGTTGTCATGGTGTTGTAGTTCAATGGGATCTTGATTTTGTGAAGTATTGATTGTCTTGGCAAAGAGATTAAGATGTTTCAAAATATCTTATCATATATTAGAATGTGTTGGCTAAGGTGGATCATAGCACTTATCTTTGCATTTAATTTGTGCAAAGTGTTGTTGCAAGAAGAATTTGTTGATGCAGTTAGTATGTTGATATGTAGACTTGATGGGCTGATTTGAATAATGATTGGTAGGATATTGGGTATTCAAAATAAGTTATTTCATAGCATATGTCTCTGTATTTGCTTGTGCAAAGGGATTGATAGTGGTTTTGTATATATCAGATTTGACATGGTGTTGTAAAAGGCGTCATGTGTAGGAACAGGAGGATGATATTCATCAAGATAGCCTTTATTCTTTTTAGATGGTATTCATTCTCTTTCATGTCAAGAAATGTGTACAAGAGTAGATTGGTTGCAGGTTGATAGTTCATGTTGTTTCTATAATGGAAATCTTGATTGTCTCTTATGTGATTATCATGCCATCATAAGTTGTATAATCTTCATGTTGATATTTATGAGTGAAAGAGTGTGATGAGTTAGTCTTGCATGATGTTCAAATTCATGTGTCATGTCAAAGGGATGATTTATCTAAATTCTAAGTGCTATATTTATGCCATCATGCTTTATGCTTTGGGAGTTATTCAATATTTGTCATGTCAGTCAAAAGGTGTTGATGATTGAAGAAGAATTGTTTGTTTGGAAAATTTGTCTTTCAATCTCATGTGATGTTTTTGATTATATAAGTCAGAAAAAACTAGGGGCTGAACCCTTACATTAAGACAAATAGAGACCATAGAGGCTCAAGTACAAAAAGAGCCACCAGACCAGCTACAACATAAATAGCATATACAACCTATAAAAAGTGGATAGTAAGTAGGAGTAGATAGAAAGCATAAAAAGTAACAAAACTAAGGAGATACATTCTCCTAGCCTTTAGCCAGAAATTCAACAAAATCATCATAAAGCCAAAGTATGAATATCCTTCACCATGGTGGTCTCCTCAGTGGTCTCTCAGAAACAACAACATCAAGGGGGTCAAGATTGTTAGGAACATCACAACTAGGAGTCTAAATTGGCTTAGGCAGCTCCAAAGCAAGATGAAAATTATATAAACAAAGGATAAGGCCTTGATGTAGAGGGATAGGCCTTTTAGAGGGTTTCTTATCCATCTTAGTTTTAACCCTAAAAATAGAGTGTTCAAGGGATAATATTAAGTCAAAAGGGAAACTAATAAGAGCATTACACCGGAAATCATTAAGCAGAGGGAGGTGATAATTATAAAACCTGGTGAACTGACCCTCCAATGTGAAGTATTTCATGAGAAGAAAGCACATCTCATCCCATGGCTCTAGCAGCTTGGCCCGTTCAAACCCTCCCTAGTAGGGAACTAATTCCTCTCCTTCCCTCAGAAAAAGCTTCTAGTTCAAATGATCAACCACCTTCACCTTCCTTTGCAACTTAGTGCCCTTAGTAGAAAGACCAGTCACCATGGCTATGACTTGTTTAGTGATTTCAAAACCAATTCTTCCCACAATAACTCTATGATTATGCCAAGAATGGACAAATTACACAGACAAATTTTCATCAAAACCATTCACGCATTCCAGAAAAAGACTAATGCCACCTTCCTTGCAATAATGCCAAACCACAACATTATCCTTGAATTCATAGCAAGATATTGGCTCCGTGTGAATCTTGTCTCCCCTCATTACCTCCTTTCTCTCAAAGACATAGAAAACACAGAGCCAAGAAATCATAGAGTGTTTTCAGAAGGTAATTCTAATAGCTTGGGAAGGAATAATGAAATACTAAATGAGGCAATCAATTAAACTGCACAAGTCATCATTATCCTGAAGTGCCTTCCCCTAACTCCAAATGATGCCAACCCTTCCCATGCTCAAAAATGATAATCATAAATTTCCTATGATTACCATATAACCAACTTGCCTAAGCACGAGTAATAAATTATGCTGAAATGATATTATACAAAGAAGTACAATAGTTCATAAAAATCATGTAGTTCAAAATACACATCATCAACACCCAGAAAAGTTGACTAAATAGCCTGGGACCCTCTCTATGATGAGTCATCCTTGACAAGTCATCTCTTTCTGAATTAGTTCCCTTATGTTAGCAGGAATAATTTTAAATTGGCGCCAACATCGCCAATTCGTAAATTGCTAACCATAATCAATAAGAGCATCAGCAACCCCATTCTCCTCTCTATAAATATGAGAGAGTTCCACTCTAGAGATCCTCTAGACTAGGATTTAGATATCCACAATAATATCCTTGAGTCTTCACCCACAGATCGAAGCATTAGTAACTACATCAATGATCAGTTTTGAATCCCCCTAAATATGCAAATGAGGAATGCCAAGAGAAATAGCCAATTTAACCCCCCATAAGAGAGTAGAGGCTTCACCATAATTATTACTTTGAATACCTATCCCACCAGCATAGGCAGCAACTAGCCCCCCTTTGTCATCCCTGATAATCCCACCACCACTAGCCTTACCATTGGACTTAGAAGCCCCATCAAAGTTAAGTTTGAACCAATGGGGCCTTGGAGGGGTCCATCTAGTATTTAATCTCTGAATCTGTTTAGAGTTATCATATGTCATAATTTGGTTAAGAATTCTCCAATTGATTGCAATTTGTTCTTCCTCTTGAGTAAGTGGTTTATCAACAATTTTGATGTGAGAGCTAACAATGCTTTCAATGAGGAGCTTAGAGAGAGATTGAAAGACTTGAGAGGAGTCCCTGACAACTTCCCTAAATATTCTATTATTTCATTCCTTCCATAAAGTCCAACCAAGGAAGGGAAGAGTTTGGTTCCAATGCTCCACAAGCCCAGGATGTGATAATGTAGGACACCAATTAGCAATGACTTCCCTAACATCTGGATTACAGACCCATTAAATGCCAAAGTTCTACAAAATTGTACTCCAAATTTCCATTGCAAAGTCACAATGAAGAATTAAGTGAGAAATAGTTTCTTCCTCCTTAAGGCATAGGAAACACCTATTCACCAGGATGAATCCCCTCCTCTGCAAATTATCTTGGGTTAAAATCTTATTATGAACATCAACCCACCAAAACATATTAACTTTAGGAATAAGATTATGACTCCAAAATTTCCTCCAAAGGTCATTTTCATGAACATCAGGGATCAACAGATGGTAAGTAGAGGTAACTGAGAAATGACCTCTCTTATCAGGCCACCAATACAACTCATCTTCCCTAGGAAAGAGAGGGATTTTGGCACCCAAAAGCATTTGTTGAATAGAACTCATCCTAGGAATAAACTCAGGGTAATGAGCACAATAGTCAAGAAGATTTTTCCAAAGTTTGATACCATTCTCAATATGAATATAATGGCAGACTTTTGACCCAAAAAACTATTTGGTAATATTAGCAACAATCCCATAATCTCCCTGATCAGCAGGGGCCTTGTCAACAACCCAAGTGTCCTCCCAAAAATTAATAGTATTACCACTCCCCAATTTCCACCTAAGCCCCTGTTTGAGTAAGCTTCTACACTTTAGTATTTTGTTCCAAATAATAGAGCCCTAAGGAAGCTCCTCCTAATAAAGGAAACTAAGATTGCCAGCACCATGTAAATACTTGGCTTGCATAATGGCTCCCCATTCTTTATGGCTATGGACCAGATTCCAGTTAATTTTGGCAAGGAGGGCTTTATTCATATTTCTTATAGATCTAATATTAAGACCCCCTGAGATTTGGGAAGGCAGACCTTCTCCCAACTAACCAAAGACATCCTCTTTTTATCTTCCACACCTGTCCACAGAAAATTTCTTTGGATTTACTCCAATTTGTCAGCAATAAACCTAGGCATTTTAAAAAGAGATAGAAAATAAGTAGGAATACCTTGAAGAGAAGCACGTAAGAGCTGTAATTTACCAGCACTACTCAAGAGCTTCCCCTTCCAGCCAATCAGCTTCTTTTGAGTTTGTTCCAAAATTCCATTCCAAAATCTTGGAGAGACATCTTTAATAGTTAAAGGAAGGCAAAGATAGACAGCAGGAAGATCAGCCTCAGTACAACCGATAATGTTAATAATTTTTCTTCGGAGATCACCCTAAGTGTTGAAAAAATAAACATTACTTTTCTAAAAATTTATGTTTTGACTAGAAGCTTTGGCATAGTAATTGAGAATATTCTTCCAACTTCCAGCTTCAACCACAAATGAGATACCAAAGAGGATGGTATCATCCACAAACTACTGCACAAACATAGGAGGTATAGAAGAAGAAGGTTTAATGCCCACAATTTCCTTAGAGTGAACATATCTCCCAAGGGCATTAACCATCATGATAAATAAATATGGGAAAAGAGGATCTCCTTGTCTAATCCCCATCGTGGAAGATAAAAAGCCTCTAGTGACCCCATTAGCCAAAACTAAGAATTTAACAGTGGAGATAGCTTCCTGAATGAGAAGGGAGAGTTTATCATTAAAACCAAACTTTTGGATAACCTTAAAAATAAACTTCCATTAAACTCTATCATAGGCCTTAGAAATGTCTAGCTTTAGAACCATACCAGGGATCCTACTCTTTGCCATAGAATGAATGGTTTCATGAGTGGATATAATAGCATCTAAAATATTTCGACTAGGGACAAAGCCTTTCTAAGAAGGGGAAATAATTTTATCTAGGAAAGGTTGGAATCTCAGAACAAGCAATTTGGTACACATATTATAAATGGTATTGCACATGATAATAGGTCTAAAATCAATAAGAAACATAAGATTTGGCTTCTTAGGAACAAGAACAATAAATGTATTGTTGATCTGCTTTAGAAGTTTACCAGTTCTGAAGAAATCCCTAATAGCTGTAGTTACATCAAAGCCCACAATATCCTAATATTCCTAAAAAAATATCAAAGGAAAGCCATCAGGGCCTGTGGCTTTGAAAGGACCTATGGAGAATAAAACAACATGAACCTCTTCCTCAGAAATTGGTTTCAACATTTCAATGTTGTCCTCCTCCGTAATCAATGAGGGGATTTTATCAAGGAATTGATCCATAATCTGACCATTGACAACATTATCATCTTGTTTTGACAACAATTTCTGAAAAAACAAAGCAACTTGATTACCAATCTCATTGTCATCCATGATAGTATTTCCATCCTCCAAACATAATTTAGAAATAGAATTAGCTTTCCTATGCTTCATAGCTGAAAGATGAAAAAAGGATGAATTACAATCCCCTTTTTTGAGCCACTGAACTCTGGACTTTTGTTTCTAGAAAATTTCTTCTTTATTCATAAGGTTCTTCCAGTTAGAAATCAGATTACTTTCCTCCTGGGTAATGTCTTCTATAACAACTCCTTGAGCCATCAAATTTTAAAGGTCAACTAATTTACCAGAGATAGTTTCCTTTTGAATAAACACATTACCAAAACAATATTTGTTCCAACCACGGACCTCTTGTTTAATATGTAAGAGCTTCTTGACCAGCCTAAACATAGGAGTACCCTGAACCAGAAGTTGCCACCAATTAGTCAGAAGACTCCTAAAATCTTTATGTTTAATCTACATAGCTTCAAATCTGAAAGGGAAGGGACCACACCTATGCTGGACCATCCAATTGAGGAGAATAGGATTATGATAAGAAATAGTTCTTGGTAAAGCCACCAAACTTAGATTAGAATGATTATCCAAGTTATTGGAGATGAATCTATCCAATTTAACTTGTATCATTTGATCCCCTCTTCTACTGTTGGACCAAGTAAAATTTAGATTCTGAAGCTCCACATCCAACAACCCAAAGCTATTGATAAACTCAGAAAAATCAAACATACTATCAGAATAATCAAGAATACCCCCAATTTTCTCTGAAGGGTATAAAGGAGTATTAAAATATCTAGCCAACATCCAAAGAGAATGAGGGGAAGTGGAAAGGAGAGTAGACAAGTCCATCTACAAAGTTTTCCATAGGGCCCCTGTGTTTGGGGCATATATATTGATTAAGAACCAATTAAATGAAGGCATAGAGAAATTGACAATTAGAAAATGCTTACAAGAAATAGTAAGAGTACCATGAATTTTAGCATTATTCCACATAGTAACGATCCCTCCAGAAGCACCCATAGTAGGGCTAATACAAAAGAAGCATTAGGCTAGATTCTGTCAGCTATCATCTTAAAGTTCTCCTTAGACATTTTAACTTCCTGAAGTAAAAGAAAATCAATTTTATGATCCAGAATATAGTTCTTGACTTTGAACTATTTGGTGGGACTATTAAAACCCCTCATATTCCAAGAAAGAATTCTCATTTGGGAAGTTTTTGAGATTGAATCTCTAGTGTTTTTTGTTTACCACTAGCAATCTCCCTAGAAATCTCTTGTTGCCTTGTTTCTTTTTGTAGGGTCACCCAATCCACAGTGGCCTCCATGAGGCATTTAACTAGTTAATGTTCATTTTGGTGTTTCCAATAAGGTCCTAAAAGACCATTCAATATAATAAGGTTTGTTTGACCAATGCATGTTATTTTAGTTTGTAACTAGGTTTATGTTGTAAGTCCCAAGGACATTTGTCAAGCTGTAATATTGAAGGTTGTTAGATAATTAGGAGGTTGTTAGGCAGTTGTGATCCCCCAGCCACTTGGAGTCAATTTAGTACTACCCATGGCGAGTAGATAAATACTCCAGAGATCATCGATTGTAATCAATGTGAAGTTGAGTTGTGTAATTGTGAGAGCAAAGCATCTATATACATTTTTGAAAGCATAAATAATAAGGTCCTATTTTGTGTCATGCAACTTTCTGTTATTTGATCTCATTAGGTTTTCCTCTTTAATAATTGATTTGCTATTTTGGGATCAAGATGGATTCTTAATCCATTCCACTGGTTAGATTTCTTCAAAATCGATGGAATGGTTGTACAGTGTTTTAATTTTGTTTTTTATTTTGTTCATGTTCATGTTTGCAGGATTGCGTACAGTATGCATTGAAAGATCCTAGCATTGTCATGTGCTAGGTTGGTAGGGTGAAAGGTCTGTAAGATCGTCGAAGAAATAGATCTGTGTAATTGCAAGCTTTTCAGCGGATCAAATCAGCGAAATTCCACTTTGTTTCATCAGATATACAATCTGTGTGTATATCACAAATGCATGTCAGATATACATTCTATGTGTATATCACAAGGGTCTATTGAGTGTCTATGTCGTAAAGCATATCAGGAAGCATTGAGGCATTATATGTCAAGATTAGTAAACATACATTGCGAATATACATTCTATGCGCATATCGCTAATGTATGTCAGGTTCATTTCCTATGTATCCCGCAATTGTAAGTCACGAGTATCTAACAAATGGTTATCGAGATTGTATGAAGTGAACATACATTGTGAATGTGCAATTGTATCGGCATACAAAGAAGTCAACAATTCAGTCAAACCCATCAAATGCATATCTGAAATGCATGTTGTGAATGTACATTGCAAATGTACATTAGGTTTACATACAAAGGAAGTCAGCAGTCAATGGTCAGTTCTCCATGCATGTTCTATGAAGTATGTGAAGAATGAATCTTGTGAATGTATATTGAGCATATACATTATGCAGATACATTGTATCAGATGCAAGAGGTGACCGGCGGCAGTGATGAGGAAAACTGGCGATCATAGGTCAACTGAAGTATGTTACGATTGTATATCGCAACTGTATATTCTGAATATACATTAGGTAATGTATCTTGTGGTAGATACAAGCATTGGATACATACATCAGGGTGATCATTTGTAAGGTGGCTGATAAAGAAGAGGTCGGTATGAGGTATGCGATCGGAAGAAAGACATTTTGGTTAGCCGATGTTAATGTTCTTACTGATAGGCGAGTAATGTGAAGATATACATCGGTGAATGTATGTTAGGGCATTTTGGCTCCTCATCATTTCCTGAAGGGTTGGTCTTCCTTGCCTAGAATCTGTTTCAACATCAACAGATTTCTTAGTCCTGTGATTCTTTTTCTTAGGGGTAACCCACTTAGCTTGGTCATTACAGTTACCACTAGGTCCAATTCTAGTGATCAGAGAAGGAATAGCAGACTGATTCTCAGAAAACCCCTCCTTTAGGGTCCCAACAGTGGTCCTATCAATGGTAGAAGGCCTCTATTTAGAAGATGGTTGAACTGTCTCAACACTATTATTGCAAATAGATTCTAGGATTTGGGCATTCAACACAAGTGTTGAAGGAGACCCATCAACATCATTAGCAGCCTCAGCAGGCTGGGATTGAATCTCGCCATCTTCAAGCACCAAGGGATCCTTTGTAACCTATTGATCGAGGGTCTGGCAATCAATACAGTCAGCCTTCTGAACACCCAACTCCATGTTCCTCTCAATATTGTCTCCTGCAAGATAGGTATCATTTTCCTCATGACCCCCCATTCCCTAATTGTCAGGAATGTCTTCTTTTGATGAATTATCATCTCTCTCTTTATTCAGATCAGAAGTTTCTCCCACTTTCTTAAGCTTACAATGGGCCATTAAATGACCCTTCTTATAGAGCTGACAAAATGTAGTAGCATTTTTATAAAGGATCAGATGTGTCTAGATCCCATATTTAGAGTTCAGCTCTATGGTCATGGGGAGGGTTTTGTGAACCTCCACATTAACACAGAATCTAGCATGCACACAACAGGATTTAGTCTGAGTGGTGTTATCCAGAGTCACATATTGGACAAAAGTATTACCAATAGTAGAAAAGATTTTTTCATCCCAATATTCCAGAGGAAACCCAGGAAGCCTCACCCAAACTGGGGTAGTCCAGATCAAATCAGTACTAGGATCAAACTTGGGTCTCCAAGTACACAGAGAAAGAGAATGAGTACCATATAGCAATGACCCTCCTGGAAAAATGGCTAACATATCCTCTCTACTAGTAAATTTAAAGAGAAACAATCCCCTCGCCATAGCTATGACAAACACACTTCCTTTGACCTTCCATCAATTAGACACCCACTTCCACACCATTGCAATATTAGAGCGAAGAGAAAAACACTTACCAACTAGAGCTAGGTCCATGGCTGCCATGATTTCCTCAACTACATCATTAGGTATGTCCAGTACCATACCTTCCACTAATTCCTTTTGAACTGGAACCCCAGAAGTACCTTTAGGAGAAAGATTCTCCCTTCCTATGAAAACCCCTTTCCATCCCTTGGAACAATCCTTACCCACCAATGGCTACGTCCCAAAGGTACTGCCTGAGGTAGTAACCTCCATCTTCAAAGGACAAAGAAATCAGAAACCCTAAAAAACCCTAGAAAGCCATAGGAAGTAGATCGAAAGCAGAGATTGTTGTTAAATTTTGTAAAACCCTTTAGTGATGTTAATTCCATTCATATTGCTCTTTTTCATTTGACTTTATCTGATGTGATGTTAATAGGAGTGTGTCAATCTTCATCTTCATAAGTGGTATTGTGACAAGAAGTGGTATTATGTTGAGAGTTTGGTACAGTCTATGAGCAGTCTATAATAGAGATTTGATGCTTTGATTGATATGTCTCACATGATGTTTCTTTCAAGTCCCATGCTTCATGGTGTCCTATTGCTCACAAGTTAAAAATTTGTGTAATATGTAGATATACAAGGATAGAACTTTCAAAACAAGTTTTAGAACAACAAATTGCAAAAGTGATCAGTACCTTAAATTTTTATTGACTTGTGGTATCAATGATTTGGGTAAGAAATATCTCAATTCTTGGTTGGTATGAAAGATAATAAGGTTAGTGATAGTGTTTGTGATCCAAGAAATAAGTAACCTGTTGGTTGATATCAGTATAATTTGCTAGTCTCTTGCTAACATTATTTATGAGTTATTTTTCTCAGGGGGAGACAATAGTCCTTTGTCATTGAATGAAAAAAAGGGGGAGTGAGAGGAGGTGCTAGTTTTGCCATCAATGACAAAGGAGGAGATTGATGAGTAAGGTTGTCATTGATGTCAAAAGGATGGTTAGTTTGTGGCTTTATCATAGGATGCCTTCTCAAGATGCTTCAAGGAGTGCTTCTTACTCTATTGATGGTTTGGTGTTCATACTCTATTGATGAATGTTTTCCATGGATTTGAGAGAGGTTGCTTCATTTCATGGTGATAAGATGGATTTGTGTTATTCAATATTTGCATGGGTTCTTGATATAAGTTTGATGTCAAAGATCTATCAACAAGTCAAACATGGTCATCTCAGGATGTGCTCATCTATGTTGTTAGGAGTGCCTCAAGGTAAGGTTGTTGGTGATATATTATTATTGTTGTGCCCCAAGGTTGTAATAGGTTGATTGCTTTATTCTGATAGCAGTTTTGGTGGTTTAGAATGTTCAATGATGTATTTAGATGATGGTCCTTGTTCATATCATGATCATGCTTCAAATAAATAAGATTATCAAAGGTTCACATGGTGTTTGATTATCAAAGTTGGTTTTTAGATGGTGACTTGGTCCATAGGTTCCTTTAAGAGTTCACATGCTTCAGAGGACAACAGGGATATATTGATGTCACTTTGTCAGTAGTAGTTCTGATTATGACAATTTTAGTATGTTGAGAGTAAAAAGGAGATACAATTAGTTTAGATTGGTTGTTCATACTTCATCTCATTAAACACTAAGAGGATCTAAAGCTCTAGTGTTCTCTTTAAAGTAAATTTCTTTAAGAAGTACAAGATCTATATGACAGAGGCAGAGATTAAGAAATGGATGTTTCATTCATCAATTGTTCTAAAGTATTAGGGCTATGTGGAAATCTAAAGTCTACATCCTAAAGCTCTTTGTTCAAAACCTTAAGGTTAAAGCATTTTATCAAAAATCTTTATTGCCCATCACATAAACAAAAACTTTTTTTTTTAATTGACCTTCTGTAGCAGGTAACTGTCACCTAAGTGACAAAATGGAAGGGTCGAGCAACATGGGCAACCGGCCCTCTTTCCTAGCCATACTGATACCACAGGTCTTCTTTCATAAGTTTGAGTGGCAAAAGTGAATCAAAGGTTATGTTTCAAAGTTTATCAGGCGTGCAATTGAAAATCAATCATTCATATTTAAACTTTGTCTCCTCCATCATGAGTTTGCAAATTGAAGTGCATTTAAATGTCACTCCTATCTAACTGCATTGTATGTGATTTTTAGTGCCTATTTTTAGTCTTTTTCAAAAGGCAAATTTTTATGGATGCAAAGGCACTATTTTTAAGAAGATTCTCTTTCTTATTTTAAATCTTCCTCGTGGCATTTGAAGGAGGATGTCATAGGATTTATAACTTCAGAAGATATGCTTTAAAAAGCTAATTTTAGTATTTGTGAAAAAGTTAGATTTTGTGGAGTCTCTTTCTATTTTCCACTCATGGCAGAGATATAATAAGATTTTTTTTAAGGAAAGAGATTTTTTAAAGAGTATTTTTTTAAGGAGAGATTTTTTTATTGGCTTCCTTGTGAGAAGTCTCAAATTATTTTCTTGGAGAGTCTTTTTATTTTTTCTTGCAGATGAATGAGAGAGATCTTTTGCAGATAAAAAGATTGAAGGTTTCAAAAATATGAAAGACATTTGTATATTTAGAAGATGTACAAATGATATTCTTTATGCAAGGGCAAAATTATTTTTGAAGACTTGTTTTTGTTGAAAAGAAAATTAAGAATTTGAAGGAGAAGATGAAAAGTTTGAAGAGGTTTTTAAAGTTCATACATAGATATGAAAAATAGAGGAAACATAATGGCCTTGAAAAAATTTGATTTTATTTTTTCTTGCAGGATGGAGAAGAAGAAAATGAATGATCATGGTAATGAAGAGAAAATTTATTTTATTTTTCTTTTCAGGTTCTTCATAGATGTAGTGAATAAATATATGATGTTTTTATGCAAACAACATTGCAGAAGATGATTTTGTTTTTTGAGAATGTGAAAGGACATTAAATTTGTATATAATGAAGTTAGAGGTACATTGGTAAAGGTGTGGTAGTGTGAGATCAATATGTAGAATTGAAGAGAATTTTCTGAAGATTCAAATTGAAAAGAAAATACATATAAATAAATGAGAAAACTAATTTGTTGTGAAAAAGACATATTTCCCTGATCAAGTGAATTAGATGATTTCAAGGATAAAGTGTCAGAGTATTGGAATGATGGAATATATGTTGCAGATAAGTTGATTTGAATGGTGCAAATCAGATTAAATGGCAATCTCTTCTTGCACATGAGATCTTTTGTTTTGATTGATTGAGAAAAGCCAGTGAGGCACAATACGCTAGTGAGGCTTATAAGTCATTGAGACCTTAACATTTGTTAGTGAGACACATATTGTAGCCAGTGAGGCATGTTTTTTAGTTAAGCCAATGAGGCAATTTTTGGAGTGGTTTTTCTACCCTGGGAGGGTTTTCCACTCATTAATTCTTCTTGTGTTGATGTCCTATATAATTTATTGTGTTGATGATTTGCATAATTTCATGTGTCTTATATAATTGAAGATTTGGTGAATGTGCTTTTGTTAATTGATTCATTTGAGACAAATCTTATTGACAATTTTAGAGAAGAAATAAAAATTGGTTTATGTGTATCAACACTGATTCACCCCCCCTCTCAGTGTTGATTGTACTCCTACAGGATGAACATGATTATTGTGCATACCATAGGACCAAAGGCCATGATACAAATAAATGCCCCATATTTGTCCCAATTTTTTAAAAGGTGCATCAACATACAATAAGAGAGCAATATATATCCAATCTCATTAGCCCCCCATCCAATCCTTATCCTACTCCATCCAACCCAATTATCCCTCAACCAAATCCTAATCATAAGCTTACAACACCATCTACCCTTATCATTCATCCACTATATTGTCCTTATACCCATACACTTGCAAAGGATGTGATCCATTGGCTACTAGCACATAATAGAATGCCACCATGTCAAACACCCATTCATGAGCCTACCAAAGAACTTCCAAAAGTCATGTCCAATCCTACAACTCCTTTACATACCCCAAATATCCTTGAGCCTCTTCAAGAGCCCTCCATTAACATGCCTAGCCCTTCAAACCCATCATGTGATCCACAAGCCATTAAGCCTATTCAAGGACCTCCCATAAGTCCAAGTCAAGAGTCATCATGTTCTCATGTTGTTGACCAAGAGCCTATCCAAGAGTCATCTACTTCCATTCAAGCAACCCAAGAGGTATGTCAAAGGTTTAATCCTAAGCATGTGGAAACATTAAGCCCTAGTCCAACTCAAGGTCAAATCACTTTCATACAACCTATCCATAACATATATCTTTTCCATGATCAAGATGATAGCCATAATGATGAATCTATCCATGAGCCACTTGATCATATCCATATCCCAACAACCATTCATGAGCTAGTTGTCCAAATTCAACCTATCCATAACATTTACCTTCTCCATGATCAATATGATACCTATGAAGAAGCTATCCATGAGCACCTCAATCCTATCCATAATCCTATATCTATCCATGAGCAAGATATCCAAATTGTTCCTAGTCATTCACCATATAGCCCTATCCATAATGAGAAAACATCCATTTGTCATGACGAGACACTTGTCCCCCAAGTAAGCATAGAAGATCAAAGAAATAATTTGGATCCTAATGAACATAATCAAGTTCCAAATGATCCTTCCACATCCACTATCAACTCCATTTCAAATCCACTATCATGTCCTAATGATCTTACCACCTTCATCCATGAGTGTTTTTCCTTAGGAAAACAACAACCTTTGTCTACCACCCCACCTTATCCATCCAATAATGAACTCAAGTCTAATGTTCAAATCACACCTAGTCTTATATCCCATCGCATCCTCCAAAACATGAACTACCAAGGTAAAGGCCTAGGCTTTTATGAACAAGGTATTTTGGAGCCAAACCATGTCAAGGTCCCTCCATGCTCATATGGCCTTGGATATGCACCCTAAGGTAAACACTTTAAAGATGTTGGTAATTCCTCCATCCCTCCTAAGTCCACTTTCCATCAAAAACCACATCATATACCCAAAGCATATGTCACCTTTTCACCTCCACCATCCTATAAACCCCAAAAGCATGTGACTATACACCTTCCACCACCCACTTTACCTCCATTACTTCCAACTCCTGACCTTCCACCATATACTTTATCTCCACTTCTACCAACACCTAATTACCCCCTATCCAAAAGTACCTTTACATCCTTAATCATGACCAACAAATGCACATATTGTCCAAACATGAAGCTTTCACTCATTTCACCCATCCCATGGGATTCCAAAATAAACATTTGGATGCCTTTACTTATAAAGCCAAAAATCCTACCAAAAATCCTAAGGACACAATCCTACACCACCATCCAATCAAAATATTCAATGTTTATCATGGTGTGTGCAACCATTGGTCATGGTTCCATTCCATTCGGTAACACTTCCACATACCTCAATCTCCCCACCTTTCATCCATTATCCTACATATCTCCCCAATCACTTCCCTATGGTCCATGTTTCTGCATAAGCCTTTTATCCATCCTTTTCCATAAGTCCTATATCATCCACATCACAATCCACTAGCCTACCCTACATAATCCACCATCTACCTAATCCATCTCCCATCCACACAATCCTATACCAACATCTATGAGCACACTCGACATGGTTCATATGACGACATCCATCTCTAATGGGACACTTTCACCTTTCATAGGACTAGACACTTGAGTCCCTCCTATCCATTACCATGGTGAAAACCTAGTAAACAGGTGCCATGTGTAATTGTCATCCCATCATAAAAAAGAAAAAAAAGAAGAAAAATAAAAAAAGTAAAGAGAAATCCCTTCATCCAATGGTGAAAACCACCCTTGGTGGCACCTTCGATAAGTACCATGATGAAAACCTAGGAAATAGGGGTCATATGTAGGTTGGTCTTCTATGTCACTTACACTTGGGGGCACATTGTCTCATCCATCTTATCATGTCCTATCTTTCCATATATCATCCTACCATCCTTATCCATTACACCTACATAGACCTATCCTATCGAGTCCATCCATCCTTCCTTCCTCCTTTTGATCTTGATAAGGATATAGGAGTAAAATGTTGAAATATGCTTTGGTTATCTCTTGGTATACCACATCCTTTCCAAACCAATTCTATCATAAGCCTTGTCATGTAAAACCCATCATGTCACCCTATTGTCATAAGTGTTGTCATGTAACATCCTAAGTTTACTACACATAGAATGGGGCATGTTATTCCTATGTGACATAGCCTTTGGAGATCACATCCTAGTTCCATTATGAGGCATATATCCATCCACTATAGCCTATTCTTATATCTATCCATTTATCATGAGCATTGCATCCACTATTGCCCATCCTTTTATCCACCCATTTAACATGTAGCCTCTATCCCATTTACTATCACCCATCCATTTATCCTTCTGTCTATCCATCCCATTCATCCATCCTTGCATCTAGACTTGGTTTTTACCTTATTATTGGTATCAAGCACAAAGGCTACCTAAATTATATATCCATTAGCATTTTCTAAAACATTTCAAACAAAAATCCAAAAAAAATCAAATATTCTAAAAAACCCCATAAAATCAAAACATTTCAAAAATACAAAAAAAATCAAATATTCCAAAAACACAAAAAAAATCAAAATATGTCAAAAAATCCAAGCAATAAGATCAATTCAATCATCATCCAAAACAATCCACTCCTTCAACATTAGATTAAAAGAAAATCATCATCATCAATTCTACTTATCAATAACATTCATTCATCCATTTCAATCAATCAACACAATCTAAGCAATGATCTTAAATCTAAGTCACACTAATCCATATCAAGCAAGCTAATCAATCAAGGAACATTATCCAATCAAATCAACAAGTTTTTGATCCTAATCTTGTCATAAACCAAATCAATCATCATCAATCATCATTAATGGGATATAGCATTCCCACATCCTTGTGTTGATCTAGGGATATAACTTTCCCCACAATGACAACATTATCATCATCAATCAAATAATCAATCATTGGTTTATGACTTGACAAGGACAATACCTTATTTGTTTTACATCCTTTGAACATACTAAGAACACTTGCTTATGCTTAGATTGAGTGGACACTCTAATCATCACACCATCACTATCATTATTCAAAACAATCTACCTAGCAACATCAAACATCAAAACCAAAGCACATCAAGACAACCATCAAAACAAATCCAATCAAAATCAATCAAAAGAAAATCATTCCAACACATATCATCCCATTATCAACATTTCATCAATCCTAATAAATCCATAACTTGATCAATTCAATCCATTTTCATCATCTCATCAATAAAAAAAATTAGAACTACAACTCATTTCCATCATTAAGTGCCTTGATCCCGTGGATACAAGGTATGTAGGCAGTCTGTGATGCAGAGGCATCCACACTATAACCTTCGCATATAGCATGAATGTCTGCAGACCAACCTCATCATCATCATCTTCGCCATCATCATCATATTCCCTAAAACTACCAACAGCATCATCATGTTCTGCGTTACACAGTCAGCATCATCATATTTCGGACGATCGCAAACATCCGCCTGCCGACTACTGTTCACCTCCGCTTTCCTCCTAACATCATCATGATGATGTTCAACGGGCGCACACATCCTCCGGTTGCACTGTTCATCGGGCTCCGAACTCCATCGTCATCATCATATGCAACACTTCCTTCGTCAGCAGGATATTCAACATCCGGTTGTCCCAAATATCCTGATGACGTTCACCTTCAGCAGCTTACCTTCGATGCTCCGCTACCCGATGACACAAGCAACAGCATCATGATCTACTTTATCCGGTTCTCTTCGAAACCTCCTGATGACGCTAATACACTTTCTGCCGATGCCGATACTTAACGACAGCAGGATGAACTCGCATAGGGGGGATATCTCAATATCCTGATGACGATGACGTCACCCAATATCCTGATGACCTTCTCAACACTTAGCCAAAAACACGAACTTTCTCTTCCGCATCTACTCGCGATATGCGGATGATTGGCACTCCCGATATGATGATCCTGATGCCGATGCACTCCTCGGCTCCTCCTGCTGATGATCACCCCGACGAACTCACACTTCATGCAATCGACAACATCATGCCGATCTCCTCCCCTTATCCGGATGATGATGTCTAACCCGACTGCAGGATATTTGCAGAAATATCCTGATGATGCCGTCTCCACGAACTTCTGCACTTAGCGAAATCTCTCTTCGCCGATCCACCAGGGATGACCCGATCCAACTCAGGGTGATCTTCCAACTCAGTCAGCTTATCAACTCGACCTAGCACATGAGGATGCTAGGGTCTTCAACATCTCTTGACCGCGATCCTGCACACCTGCATGCAAACAAACAAACTACTACCTACCCTAATGTACATTACCATTCCACCGATCAGACAGATCAACCGGTGGAATGGATCAGGAAATCCATGCAGCCACGCAAACCAGCAGATCGATTATACAAAGGAGATCAACAGAAAATGAAACAGGATCTTTATTGATTCAAAGATGCAATACAATATGATGTTCCTCACACAGAACACTCAACTCCTCTGCTGGATGCAACACTACACTGCCGATCGATGATCTCCAATCAACCGATCTCATGCTTATAAAGATTTGCCTACGAGTACTACTGACCCAACTCCAAGCGGCTGGGAACTCTCCAAGCGGCTGGGAGATCCCACCGAACATACATCATGACAGCTGTTATAACTAACTATCTAAAAATAGCAAAAGCCCGGTCAGCATGATCTTATCATGATCAGCGTGACATTATTACATGCAATTGGTCTAACAGACCTTCTTGGAAACACAAACAAGACCTAAACTGCTAACTGCCTCATCAAGACCAGCTGTCAGGTAGGTGCTCCTGCACCATACTCCCCAACAGAAAAGAACTCATGTCCCATGAGTTTAGTCTGTGGAAGTCTTCCACCTGTACACCTTGCTTTGTCAATCTGTTGACCTGCTCCAGCTTTATCTGCTGCTGTCTCTTGGCTGCTCCAAGACTTCTGAACTGTAACTTGCTTTCTGGCAAGTAAATCATCATGCCTGTTGATGTAGGCCTTCTTCTCACATACCCTGTGTTTGTCAGGTTGCCTAACCAGAACCTCTGGCTGAACTACCTCTTGAACTTCTGAAGTGTTCAAGTCTATCTTCCTTTCAACTCTTATAGGACAAACAATAGTCCCAACTATGACAACATCCTTGTCATTCTTCTGAACTGGTGGCTGTTTGCACCCCTGTTTCTGAACCTGCTGCTGACCTCTGTCAGTCACAACTGAAACTTTCTTCAGCTTGTTGTCTGTAACAACTCCTTTCTCTGCAGTGTCCTGAACTGCCTTCATGCCTGCTCCTCTAGGCATCTGCACATACTCCTTCTTTCCCATTAAAATGATTTGAGCTGCCTTCTGTACTGCAGCTTTTGCCTGCAATGGCATCAACTTAAT
The DNA here is from genome assembly GCA_027924645.1 of Cunninghamia lanceolata. Taxonomy (NCBI): domain Eukaryota; kingdom Viridiplantae; phylum Streptophyta; class Pinopsida; order Cupressales; family Cupressaceae; genus Cunninghamia; species Cunninghamia lanceolata. The sequence continues at coordinate 9,375,468 of BSBN01001332.1, forward strand.
AGTCTTCCCATCCTTCTGGATGGTGTAGGTATTAGCATACCCATCATACAGTACCCTTCTGTCAAATTGCCATGGTCTACCCAACAGCAGGTGACAACATTCCATAGGCAATATGTCACACAAAATTCTATCCTGATATGGTCCAATCTGGAAATCCACATATGCCTGCTCAGAGACAAAAAGTGATTGCCTATCACTCACCCAAGATGCCTTGTAAGGGTGTGGATGTGGAATCCTTTCCAGCTTCAGTTTATCAACCATCTCCTGAGATACCATGTTGTCTGTTGAACCAGTATCAATGACAACCTTACATACCTTACCTTTGCTCTTACATGTGGTTTTGAAAAGAGCTCTTCTTTGCATCATATCCTTTGATGCCTGCAAACTAATTCTCCTTAACATCAATGATTCTCCACTCTCTGGATAGCCAAAATTCTCAGGACCCTTGTTTGAACTCTGTGCACTTTCTTCTTCTTTCTCTTCTTGTACCAGTTGTACCCTCTTGTCACTTGTTCTATCATTTCTGGATGATGAACCTTTGTTTTCTGGACATTTGAAAGATGGATGACCAAACTCTCCACAGGTGTAACACTTTCCTGAAAATGTAGTAGAACCTCTACCACCTCCAAATCTTCCTCTATTACCTTTCCATCCACCTCTGAAATCAGACTGTCCCTGTCCTTTACCAGTGTCTTCTTGAACCTCATTGGTTTGCTTTTGTGCAGGGGCTGCTCCTCTTCCCCTATTGTTTCCTCTTCCTCTCATGGACTTATCATGTCCTCTGTTCAGCTTTTCTTCAATCCTGATTGCCATTTGATAACAATCCTCCACATTCTTAGGGTTAGCTAACACTAACTCATCCTGTATGTTAAACCTCAAACCAGCCAAGTACCTAGCCACCTTTTCTACCTCATTCTCATGATGACCAGATCTCATACTCAACAGATAAAATTCCTCAGTATATGATTTCACATCCCTGTCTTTCTGCTTTAAAAATTGCAGCTTCTTAAACATCTGGATTTCATAATCCCTTGGCAAGAATTTACCCTTTATCCTTGCTACCATCTTATCCCATGAAGTGATCTTAGACTTCCCTTGTTTCCTTCTCTTAGATTGTACATAATCCCACCATACCAAAGCATGACCTCCTAACTTGGTCTTTGCAATTTTTACCTTCTGATCCTCAGCAACATCTTCACATTCAAAGTGATTATCCAGTGCAGCAATCCAATCCAACAACTCATCTTCATTCAAGCTTCCAGTATATTTGGAAACATCAACCTTTACCTTAGGTTTTTCACTCTGCACTGCCTTTAACAGTTTTGCCAACCTCTGGTCTTCAGCATCCAGATCTTCAGCTACCTCTTCATACTCTTCAACAGTATCTGCATCTTCTTCAGACTCACTGTCTTCCACTTCCCTCTTTTTGTTCTTTTCCAGGGCTGTCAGCCTGGCTTGAAGTGCTTCAGCAAGCTCCTTCATCTTCCTCATCTCTCTAGCATGTTTCTCCTTCATCTCCTGCAATTCCCTTGCAGTACCACTACCTTTAGGAGGCATTTTGTTAACCTCTCAATCAACACACAACACAATCAACTCTATCTCTACCTCTGCCCTTTCGGTGACAGAATCAACACACAACAGCCCAGACCTTTTGCTGAACTCTGATACCACTATGATGCAGAGGCATCCACACTATAACCTTCGCATATAGCATGAATGTCTGCAGACCAACCTCATCATCATCATCTTCGCCATCATCATCATATTCCCTAAAACTACCAACAGCATCATCATGTTCTGCGTTACACAGTCAGCATCATCATATTTCGGACGATCGCAAACATCCGCCTGCCGACTACTGTTCACCTCCGCTTTCCTCCTAACATCATCATGATGATGTTCAGCGGGCGCACACATCCTCCGGTTGCACTGTTCATCGGGCTCCGAACTCCATCGTCATCATCATATGCAACACTTCCTTCGTCAGCAGGATATTCAACATCCGGTTGTCCCAAATATCCTGATGACGTTCACCTTCAGCAGCTTACCTTCGATGCTCCGCTACCCGACGACACAAGCAACAGCATCATGATCTACTTTATCCGGTTCTCTTCGAAACCTCCTGATGACGCTAATACACTTTCTGCCGATGCCGATACTTAACGACAGCAGGATGAACTCGCATAGGGGGGATATCTCAATATCCTGATGACGATGACGTCACCCAATATCCTGATGACCTTCTCAACACTTAGCCAAAAACACGAACTTTCTCTTCCGCATCTACTCGCGATATGCGGATGATTGGCACTCCCGATATGATGATCCTGATGCCGATGCACTCCTCGGCTCCTCCTGCTGATGATCACCCCGACGAACTCACACTTCATGCAATCGACAACATCATGCCGATCTCCTCCCCTTATCCGGATGATGATGTCTAACCCGACTGCAGGATATTTGTAGAAATATCCTGATGATGCCGTCTCCACGAACTTCTGCACTTAGCGAAATCTCTCTTCGCCGATCCACCAGGGATGACCCGATCCAACTCAGGGTGATCTTCCAACTCAGTCAGCTTATCAACTCGACCTAGCACATGAGGATGCTAGGGTCTTCAACATCTCTTGACCGCGATCCTGCACACCTGCATGCAAACAAACAAACTACTACCTACCCTAATGTACATTACCATTCCACCGATCAGACAGATCAACCGGTGGAATGGATCAGGAAATCCATGCAGCCACGCAAACCAGCAGATCGATTATACAAAGGAGATCAACAGAAAACGAAACAGGATCTTTATTGATTCAAAGATGCAATACAATATGATGTTCCTCACACAGAACACTCAACTCCTCTGCTGGATGCAACACTACACTGCCGATCGATGATCTCCAATCAACCGATCTCATGCTTATAAAGATTTGCCTACGAGTACTACTGACCCGACTCCAAGCGGCTGGGAACTCTCCAAGCGGCTGGGAGATCCCACCGAACATACATCATGATAGCTGTTATAACTAACTATCTAAAAATAGCAAAAGCCCGGTCAGCATGATCTTATCATGATCAGCGTGACATTATTACATGCAATTGGTCTAACAGACCTTCTTGGAAACACAAATAAGACCTAAACTGCTAACTGCCTCATCAAGACCAGCTGTCAGGTAGGTGCTCCTGCACCAGTCTGGAGTAAGAAGGAAGTGTCTAGATTCAGGCACAGATGATTTTCCTCTTTCTCCTCTCCTCATTTCTTCTATCATCTATCTCCCATATCATCAATAAACACCTAAAATCCAATCAATCTTCATTCATCATTTCATCATCCTTCAAATCAATCAAATCATTTCAAGCAATAATCCAAACACAAGTCATCCTCAGTCCATACCAATCTTGTCAAATTATCCAATTGCAATCAATGGTATTGATCCTAATCTTGAAGTAAACCAAATTAATCAATCATCATCATCAAACATCCTTGTGTTGATATAGGGATATAGCATTCCCTACAATGACAACACCATTATCATCAACAACAAAACAATCAATCAATTAATCATTAGTTTATAGCTTGACATGGGCAATACCTTGTTTGTTTTTGTATCATTTGTGCATGCTTTCTTGCTTGCTTGTGTGTGCTATCTTTTTATCTTTCATTTGTATCACATTGATATCTTTCCAGCTAATATTCATATCTTATGTATGTTGGAATAGCTTTTTACACTATTCTTTGCATCTAAGGTTCTATTATACCTTTTGTGCATTAGGACTTCAATGCTCTAAGTTTACTTCCTCATACATTAGACAAGGTTGTATTATGCTGGGACACATGACACATTGTCACCTTGGTCCTTATACGTTGGTGCATAACACATCATTCATTTCTTCTATCCATTCCCTTATCTTTCTTCCTTGACCAATCCATTTCATTTCGAGAGCCTACCCATGTTTGTCCAACCCACCTATCCTCTCGAGGGGGCATCATCATCCCATTTCATCTTCATCCTTATCATACCCTTACATTTCCATCCTCATCCCATCTTTCCATCATCATTATCCTTTTCCTCTATCCATACCTTAGCTTCTTTGAAATAATGTTACTTGACACAAATCTTATCATCTCAAAGAGGGGCAAAATGTAAACACCCAAATTTGTCCATGTCTTGAAACGCCTAGTCAAAAACCCTATTAGAGACATCATGTAGAATTTTATCCTAATCCCACTCTTAATCCATCCCATTTAATCCATTAGCTAATTAATTAAATAATTTTTTTTTTAATTAATTAATTTCCCAATCATATCCCAATCCTATCCTAATCATCTTCCAATTAATTAAATAAATTTTATTTATTTAATTAATTTCCTAACAATATCCCAACTAATTCAAATAAAATATTTGAATTAAGTCCTCACCTTTCATCATAAGCCAACATGTGTGCATCTTTTATTTGAATCATGTGTGGTAGTACAACTTTCATTTAGAATCCTTCACATGTACAACTCATGGGACCTAATTTTAGTAATTGTGTACATGGTCACATATGAGCCTTATATTCTTTTGTACACTCAGCACATGACTTCAAATCCCTTGAAGAGTGGGAATAACTAATCAATCCTAGCTGTCCACATCAATCATTTAACCTTTGAATCTCAACCATCCATTTGAACCAAGCCTTTCCTATAAATTAATCCCCTCATAAGCCATTAGCATGCATTGAGTTGGAGTATCCTTATGTTGCTGAAATCACATTAGAGCCTTTGCATCTATCATCCATTATCATCATCTTCCATCTATCAATCATTCATCTATCATCTTTATCTTATCGTTATGTTACATGTCATGGCCACATTTTCCATGCGGTCACAACACGCATCACACGTGTCATAGCCACATCTATCATGTGGTTATGACACAAAATATTAAAAAAAATTCTCACGCTTCCCTAGAAACCCCCTCGCATGCGTAAGCATGCTCGGTGGTGTATGCTCAAGGTGAAAACACTACAGTTGTCGGTGGGGTACTAAGTACAATTACATTCTTCCAAATGCAAGCGGTCCAACAAGGGGGTCTCTACGACACCGTAACGTCGCAACAAGGTTTGTAATATCAAGGTTCCTAACCCTAAATCTTGACAGATTTCGGCAGCATAACGCCTCACGGCGTAAGTGGGAATTATTCAACACTATACTTCTTACGGGGTTCCCTAATAGATTAACAACTTCCCACGATGCCTTGTTCATAATAAACTTACACTTGATCTCCCTATTGGGTCATTTTTCAACAAAGCATGATTGTCTGTCTCCTTTCTCATTTCCTGAAATATACTCCTCCTCCAGACTTAGTATTCTCAACAAGGTCATTCATTTGCCCTCTCTTCCGTTTCTCTGGATCTTAATTTTGATTGTATTTCTATCATGTTCACCTTGGCTATTTCTCAGAAATCTATTTTGTTTATATATTGGTCTCTCTCTCTTTTGTTTTCTAAGTTTTCTTTATGTTTATCCTGTCTCTACTTCATATTCCTCATCAATCAGAGTTATCACTGTATTTTTAAATTACTTTAATCCTAATTCCCAGATGGATCAGATTACATAAACTGGTTTACTACTTCACTGGACTCCGTCTCTTAGTTTTCTCCGCTCTAGGATTCACCTCTACGTTTGTATTAATTGTAAAGTCATCTTGTTCCTAAGCCGGATTATCGGAAGGGTAAATCCACTTAGTTCTCTTAGCCTAGTTTGAAATTTCCGCACATTTTCTCCTCTATGTTTTCCAATGTTAGTTTTTCTTCTTCTTTCTCTCTCTTGATTTTCTCAATTGGACGTTTACTAACTAAACTGGCCACACACATGGAATGTCTGTGATGGCTTCTTTATGTTTATTTCCAGTGTTCTTTTTAAAAGAGAGACGCATAATTTTCCTCTTCATTTTCCTGATTATTAATTTACGATAAATGAGAAACTTCCGAGAAACTCTTTTGAAACTACATTATATTAATATATATGTGTTTATAATAGTTTTTTTTTTGTTTTACATTTCTAATATATACTTCCTTGTCTTTATTAATTCTCTTTAATATAAAACTCTCCTTATTTTTTTTTAATTTAAAATAAGGGAATTCTGACTTCACCTTTAAATTGATAGCAAATAATTCTCATATATATATATATATTTATATATATATATATATTTATATATATATATATTTATATATATATATATTTATATATATATATATATACAATATTAGATCCCTTTAATATATTGTATTCTTTATAAAGAACCAAACTATGGAAACAAATCATATTTTAGTTGGTTGCTTTGTTGCAAACCCTAACTACTTTTTTTTTTGTTTCTGATGTAGGGCAGAGAGCAGGAGAGGCGGCGGCGTCCATGGGACTGAGGGCGCAGTGGACGGTGGAGTGGCTAAGCACAGAGGTGGGAGCACGGGAAAGAGGGTAGGTGGTGGTGTGAAGTGTGGAGGGTAGTGTTTGGGCCGCGACGGAGGTGGTGCGGGCCGCGCAAAGTGCAGCGGATGGAGGTTCGCTGGAGGGAGGGGGCATGGCGTGTGGTGTGCGCAGTGGTAGAGCCGCGGGAGGAGGTGGCCCGTGGGTTGGAGTTTAGCGGGGGTGTGGGGAGGGGCAGAGCCCCCACTCACATCCCACTATGTGGGGTGTGGGTGGGGGCTCCGCCCCTCCCACACCCTTTTAACAATTGCGGTGGGGGTTTGAACCCCCACCCTATTAAATTTCATTTATTTTTTTTCTTTAAAATCCTCTCTGTGTTTTTTTTTTAAAACAAAAATAGAGAATACAATTTATTTTTGTATATTTATTTCCATTAAAATTTCAGTTTGTATAAATAATTTCATTCTATATAAACGTTGTAATTCAATATAATTTTTTTTATAAACAATTTAACATTTATTAAATCAATATATATATATATATGTATATATATATTTTCCCCTTTACTCAATTCAAAGTTTAAACACAGATTCATCAATTAATCTCCTCTCGATAGTTAAACGATATACAGTATTATTTGATGTAACGGACAAATACTTTGCAAGTTAAATAACGGTTTAACTTTATAATGAATACAGTTGCATTTTCCAAGATATTCCGTCACCGTTCAATTAATAATTTGAGAATATAAAATATAGAGAATGAAGTATAAATCTATTTAACTTCCATATACCATCACAGTTCATCTAGTAATTGCAATTTAAATACAGGAAATTAAATATAAATCTATTAAACTTCCTTTCACAATTTTATGAATAAATATATATATGCAAATTCTGAAATTGACGTCATACAAATAGTGTTAAACTTTCTTTTTTTTTTCTTCTATTCAATCTAACTTGCTAATTCCAATTTAATGCATATTAGTCTAAATTAGAGAATGGAGAGAATAAGTAAAATTACATTGACTCACAACTAGTTCAAATTACAATATCTAAAAAATTAACAAAATACATAATTTCCTCCAAACACCTCCAAACAATACGATAGATAAAATTTTACACCTTTGTCTAAAACAACCATACATTTCACTACTTAACAAATAGTTACACCAAGTATACATAAACTGTCAAAATTCATAACTAACAAACTCTATTGAAGGGAAGAATTTCTCTCTTTCCCCAAACAATAAATCTTACAACTTCAGAGGAAGAAAATCCCTCCACAATGAACTTAAACAATATGAAGCTCAATGAACCAAACTCTTCTTATAGTATGGATGGAATTCACTCTCCCTAATTACAGAACTCCCCAATTCCATCAAGAAGCTTCAAGAGAAAACCTGCATATCAAAACAAAACAAAGAAGAAAACACTAGTCATCTAGCTCTCCTCCCTACCGTAGACCCGCAAGAGGGTCACTCCCGAGCTAGGGAGATCATACTCACACCTGGGTAACTCAAGCAATCCACTTCACAACAGGGAACAACAACAAACCCAATACTCACATACACTCGTGGATAAATTACACAACACGAAAGCTCAACTACAGTGAGCTTCACAAGGGGTAGGAGAGTGGACACACTCAACTCCAGAGTGTCACCCTTATAGATAATATAACCAACACAATTTTATCTTGGCCTCAAGCCAAATTTGATAACAAATTTTCCAAAGAGTTTGTATTTGGACTCTCAAGCCAAATGACACAATTCTTTTCAAGTTCCACTCCCATCCCCTCAAGGCTTTCAACATCCCAAAAGACGAAACTAGGTATGCACCCAAGGAGGATCACTCCTCCCCTACCCCACACTTGATGAGCATTTCTCCCAAGTGGGAGAAGCTCTGTCAACATCCTGACAACATTTCCCACAAAAACAAAATCTAAAACACAAGCAAATAAACAACTTTCACACACTTTTCATGTAACAATCAGATATACGAAAGAAAGGTAATAACAAACCAACCTTACTAAGCCCTTCAAGGATGAAGCTGATGTAGAGCTCCACTGAGATCTTCTCCAACCTAAGCCACCAAACTCCCTCTCCCTTTTTCCTCTTAAAGCAAATTTTCTTGATTAAAAAATAAAAAATAAAACTCTTCAAAATTCAACTAACTCCCTCCCCATCCCAAAATGAGATTCAAATAACCCAAATCCTCCCAGTTTAGAGGAATGGGGAGGTGACACTTGTCACCTCCTCACTCTTTCCCCAAAACACTATTATGTCCCAAGGGATGAGTGTTGGCTTATGTCACTCACCCATCCCTAAAGTCCTCCTTATCCCTTACCTCATGTCATTTCTCTTACGCATGAGAGAAATAAAAGGAGTTAAAGGAGGAAAAGACAGGTGACCCATGCCTCTTCTTCCTTCCTTCATTATGGATGACCACACAACTCATGGGGAATCTCACTAATGGTGAGGGTGACTACAAGTCAATTCCTCTATAAGTGATGGGTTTGTAGTCATCTCTTACCTTGGGGATTGAAGAGGGATGGGTTTGGGTGTTGGTACAACCCATCCTATCCCCCCCATACCTCCAATTTTCGTCACCTAACTTCAGGGTGAAGTTAAGATGACCTTATGGAGGTTACCCAAGGGTTACCCATGTCAAATGGGACCCTGGACCCATGGTGTATAACCCAGGGTCAACTTTAACCTATTCAGAATACCCAAGGTCATGTTAAAATACAAGAAAAGGCCTCAAGAATTTAAATAAAAGAAAAGAAATTCAAATTCAATTTTTTTTACAACACAAATCATAACCCAGTGTTACAAGAGGGTAGACCTAACCCATTCGACCTTAAGAAAGACCACATTACAACAACACATCAAACACAGAGTTGATCTTGGTTTCTCGTGGAACCAGATCAGCTTAACAAGGAATAACAACAAAAAGGTGCAGAAAGATCTCCGGAATCTGTGGTTTGATTAGTAAATCCTACACACTAAATTACAAGATCAGTTTCACATATAATCATCATAGCCGAAGCAACTTAAAAACATGCATTATCATGACATAGTTCTAAATAGCATAAATGAAATCATATTACAATTTTCTTTCCATCATCACCTAATTAACTTTTCTGAAATGTAAACGTTATCCAAACATCACCCAATTAGTTTTTCCGTTATCATAATGAAGTTTAATAGTTTGAAAAATCTAGGAACTACTATCCCACAAATATAAAAAGTATCAGTAACAGTAATGTAAATAGTCACAAGAACAGAAGTAAAAAGGGTAGTCCTCATATCCTCTCCCCCTAAGACTATACTTCCTCCTGGAAGTCATCAAAAAGGTGAGGATAAAGGGTCTTTAGTCTCGCTGCATCTTCCCATGTCGCTATGACTTTTTCATATAGGTCCCACTGGACCCTAACCTAGTCCAGCTCTCGACCTCGAAGGGCCAGCATCCGATGAGCCAATATGCGAATTGGCTCCAACACCAGCTATCCGTCTACCTCTACCTGAAGAGCACTCCAATCCAACACGTGAGATAAGTCAAAGATATATTGACGTAAAACTGAGACATGAAATACATCGTGGATACATGACAGGCTAGGTGGCAAGGCTAGATGATAGGCTACAGGTCCTATCCGCTCCAAGATCTCAAAAGGTCTTACAAATCGAGGTGCGAGTTTAGATCCCTTCCTGTAATGGATTGGACTCTTGAGCGGTCGCACTCGCAAAAATACTCTGTCACCCACAGAGAAGCTTTGGTCTGTTCTCTTAGCATCGGCATACTTCTTCTACCTATCCTATGCCTCCTGAAGTCTCTGTCTAATCTATTTGACCTGCTGTTCCATATTTTGAACTATCTCTGGACCGATGGCCATTTTGTCCTCTATCCGATCCCAACTCAATGGTGTTCTGCATGGTCTGCCGTATAAAGCCTGGAAAGGAGGCATACCCAATGAGCTGTGATGCCCATTACTGTAGGTGAACTCAACCAGATATAGGTACTCCTCCCATCTAGACTGATGGTCCATAACATACATGTGAAGCATGTCTTCTAACACCTGGTTAACTCTCTCTGTTTATCCGTCTGTCTCTGGATGGTAAGCTGAGCTAAAGTTGAGTTGCGTGCCTAATGCCTGATGTAAGGCTCTCCAGAATGATGAAGTAAATATAGAGTCTCTGTCGGATATAATGCGGCGAGGTACCCCATGAAGTCTAACAATCTGATCAAGAAACACCTTCGCCACTGATGGTGCATTGTACGTTGTGCATATCGGTGAAAAATGTGCCACTTTGGTCAACTTGTCAACTGTCACCATAATAGCATCATGGCGACGTGATGACATAGGTAGACCAATGATAAAATCCATAGAAATGGTGTCCCATTTCCATTTAGGTATCTCGTGAGGGTACAATAGTCCTGCTGGATGCTGATGCTCAGCCTTGACCCTCTGGCATTCTAGGCAATGAGCAACATATTCTGCAATGTCACGCCTCATCCCAGCCCAATGATAAAGCTGTCGTAAGTTAGCATGCATCTTCTTCACTCCTGGGTGTGCTGCGTAGGGTGCTCTATGAGCCACTGATAGAATCACGGTATGAAGATTACCCGCAAGGGGTACATAGATGCGCTGTCGATGTTGAAGCAAACCATCAGACTCAAGGGTATATCCTGCGAATTTGCCCTCAAGGGCCCTCTGATTTAGAATTTCCTGCTGCACTTCAAGAAACCACTCATCCTCCGGTAGATGCTGTAAGATGCAATCTCTCAAGTCCACCCTCAAAGTCAAGGTCAGGATCTCGTGGCGCCTTCGACTCAAAGCATCAGCGACCACGTTCTCCTTCCCTTTGATGTAGTGGACATCAAAGTCATATTCGCATAAGAATTCCATCCAACGTCATTGGCGAGCGTTCAAATTTGGCTGTGTAAAAATATACTGTAAGCTATGATGATCCGAATGTAGTTCAAAGGGTCGACCTAAGAGGAAGTGTCTCCAGTGGACCAGAGCATGAATAACTACTGCGAGCTCTAAGTCGTGAGTAGGGTAGTTTAACTCATGTGTCTTCATTTTTCATGATTTTTATGTGATCGCTCTACCACCCTGCATAAGCACGACTCCCAAACGCTCTAATGATGCATTTGTGCAAACAACAAACTCCTCTGCAGGATCTGGAACCGCTAAAATAGGAGCACTGGTAAGACGCTCCTTGAGGACTCCAAAGGCCTTCTCACACTGCTTGGTCCAAATGAAACCCTTCCCTTTTCGCTGAAGAGAAGTGATGGTATGTGCTATCCTGGAAAAGCCCGCGACAAACCTATGGTAGTAACCGGCTAATCCCATAAAGCTTCTGACCTCTGTCACATTGATGGGTGCTGGCCATTCCTGAATTGCTCTGATTTTGGATGGATCTACGGAGATGCCATCGCCTGATAAAATGTGTCCCAAATACTACACCTCTGTCCTAAAGAAGGCACACTTCGCCAAGTTGCCATAAAGTTGCTGCTCTCGTAATCACTGCAAAACTTGACGCAAGTGCTCCACATGCTCCTCCTCGGTCTGCAAATAAATTAAAATATCATCTAAAAATATGATCACAAACCGATCTAGGTAAGTACGGAACACCCCGTTCATGAGACTCATGAACACTGCAGGGGCGTTCGTCAACCTGAAAGGTACCACTGTGAATTCGTAATGGCCATATCTGGTTTGAAAAGCAGTCTTATGGATATCTGCCTCTGTGATGCGCAATTGGTGATACCCAGATTTTAGATCAATTTTCGAGAACACTCTGGCTCCCTGCATCTGATCAAAAAGGTCATCAATCCTAGGCAGAGGATATCAGTTCTTCACCGTCACCTTGTTCAACTACCTGTAGTCCATGCATAATCGAAGAGACCCATCCTTCTTCTTCATGAAGATAACCGGTGCGCCCCATGGTGAAACGCTAGGTCGAATGTGCCCCTTCTCAAGTAATTCCTCTAACTGTAGCTTAAGTTCGGTAAGTTCATGTGTAGTCATCCTATAGGGTGCACGGGATACCAGCTCCGCACCTAGCACTAAGTCAATGTGGAAGTCCACTTCTCTGCGTGGAGGCATACCTGGTAATTTCGGTAGAAATACGTCGGCAAACTCTCTAAGGATAGGGTGATCATCTAAAGTAGCCTCAGGCTCATCCTCTACTCTATCACTGACTGTAATAGCAAACATCTGACATCCCTTCCACATACAATGCTTAAGCTGCTAAGCGGATATCATGCGAACAGCCGTGGGCTTTTGAATGCCCACTATCTCAACCGATGAACCATAATCATCTAAACAACTAATCATCCTCTGGCGACAATCTAGCTTGGCTCTATGTGCCGCAAGCCAATCCATACCCAGAACTACACTGTAGGATCCTAATGGCATAACCCTAAGGTCACATGATGTAGTGAAGGAACCTAAAGTGATCTTGTAGTCTTTAACCAAGGTATCTACTGACATCCTGGCCCCAGAGGCCAACTCAACCTCCCACCTAATGTCTTGCCTAGAAGCCACCAGCCTGCAACGTTCCACTAACGATGTAGACAGAAAGGAGTCAGTAGCTCCAGAGTCAAAAAGGATGGAGATGGGGAAGTCCCCAATCGTACCTATTGTCTCGATGACTGAGGCCTGGAAATCAGCCTGGCGGTTATCAACCACTGCAAACATGTGGTGGGATCTACCCACGTCACCTACGGTCTGCTCAGATCCTCCTGATTGGGGCTGTCCCCCTACTGTAAATCCTTGCGGGCACTCTCTAGCCAAATGCCCTGCCCCACCACACACATAACATGGTCCTCTAGCTTGTAACTGCCCTAACTGTGTCTTGCCTGACTGTTGCTGCCCAGTCCATCCAATGGACCCCTATGAGCCTTTGTAAGACTGCTGAGACCTCGTGGGTCCTGCCGATGATCCCTACTGTCTCTGATCTCTGCGTGAACCCTGCTGCTGCCAATCACGGTTCTGTCCTCCTTGACCCTTCTGTTGGAATTTAGGTTTTTGCTGATGTTGCTGCTACTGTGGAGGCCTAGGAGGTAATGATGAAGAGTTATATCCTCCTCTCTGTGTTGTGTTTTGAGGCCTTAGAAAGTTCTGCTATTGTTGGGGATTACGATCCTAATACTGCGACCATGAATTCTACCCTCATCTCTGAATTTCCTCTGCTATAAGGGCTTTTTCAACGGCCTCACTCATGGTCTGGGGATCCACCATACGAACTAGTCCTGCTATCCCGTGATTCAGCCCTTTGATGAATTTGTGTATCAAGAGTCTCTCGTCATGGAGGTACTCCATGTAATGAGAAAGCTCAATGAATCAGCTCTCATACTGAGTAACAGTGAGTCCCCTCTACTGTAAATCATGGAACTCATCGATCCTATGCTGTCTGTAATGTTCTGACAAATATCATGCATTAAAGCCCTCTATGAAGATATCCCAAGTGAGTGTATCTACGGAAAGTCGGCGCTTGCACTCTTCAGTGTGCCATCAGGTAGTTGCTGCATCTCTCAGGAGATGTACTGCCACTCGTGCTTTCATGTTGCTTCTGTATGGTCGCAATGCGAAACACCTGTCTAAACTAATCAGCCAAGCCTCAGCCACAGCTCCCTTTGTAGCACCTACGAAAGTGGGTGGGTTGAGCCTAAGTAGATCTCTGATGGGGTCCCCTCTGTCTCTAAGTCCCATAGCTGGCTCTTCCACACCATCCTCATACAATCCATGATGTACCTATTCTGCCCTCTAGGTCTCATCTCGTCTCAAAGGTCTCAGAGGACTCCTACTCCATGCACGGTAGGCTGACCCTACCTCCTCTACTATAGTGTCGGGGATCTCAACGATAGGCTCCACACGTGGCACCTCTCGCAGATCAACACGGGGCTCCTCAAGTGGCTCAACATGTGACTTGGCACGTGGCTCCCTACGTGGCTCCTCTCGCGGATCAACACGAGGCTCAACACGTGGCTCGAGAATCACTGGCGGTAACCTCTCTAACATAGCCTATAGTGCCTGTAAGATCTGTGGACCTATATCCAACACTGGTGGTGCCTGTGATACTTGTGGTGCTTGTGGTACAGGTGGTGCAGGTGGTGCTGCTGTAACTGTGGGTGCCCGTCCCTCAGCTGAGGAATCGCTATGCACCTCGGTGGACACTGTGTTGTGTGATCACGCTCGTCGAACACGTGAGGTAGGCATCCTACAAAACAAGGTAGAGACTATTTAATCAAAGTTGCGGAATAATAACGTGCCCAAATATGCCCAGTGTTTAAACTTGGGCTCTGATACGAAATGTCATGCCCACATTTTCCATGCGGTCACAACACGCATCACACGGGTCATAGCCACATCTGTCATGTGGTTATGACACAAAATATCAAAAAAATTTCTCACGCTTCCCTAGAAACCCCCTCGCATGCGTAAGCATGCTCGGTGATGTATGCTCAAGGTGAAAACACTACAGTTGTCAGCGGGGTACTAAGTACAATTACGTTCTCCCAAACACAAGCGGTCCAACAAGGGTGTCTCTACGATGCTGTAACGTCACTACAAGGTTTGTAATATCAAGGTTCCTAACCCTAAATCTCGGTAGATTTCGGTAGCATAACGCCTCACGGCGTAAGTGGGAATTATTCAACACTATACTTCTTACGGGGTTCCCTGATAGATTAACAACTTCCCACAATGCCTTGTTCATAATAAACTTACACTTGATCTCCCTATTGGGTCATTTTTCAACAAAGTATGATTGTCTGTCTCCTTTCTCGTTTCCTGAAATATACTCCTCCTCCGAACTTAGTATTCTCAACAAGGTCATTCATTTGCCCTCTCTTCCGTTTCTCTGAATCTTAATTTTGATTGTATTTCTATCGTGTTCACCTTGGCTATTTCTTAGAAATCTATTTTGTTTATATATCGGTCTCTCTCTCTTTTGTTTTCTAAGTTTTCTTTATGTTTATCCTATCTCTACTTCATATTCTTCATCAATCAGAGTTATCACTGTATTTTTAAATTACTTCAATCCTAATTCCCGGATGGACCAGATTACATAAACTAGTTTACTACTTCGCTGGACTCCGTCTCTTAGTTTTCTCTGCTCTAGGATTCACCTCTACGTTTGTATTAATTGTAAAGTCATCTTGTTCCTAAGCTGGATTATCGGAAGGGTAAATCCACTTAGTTCTCTTAGCCTAGTTTGAAATTGCCACGCATTTTCTCCTCTATGTTTTCCAATGTTAGTTTTTCTTCTTCTTTCTCTCTCTTGATTTTCTCAATTGGACGTTTACTAACTAAACTAGCCACACACATGGAATGTCTGTGATGGCTTCTTTACGTTTATTTCCAGTGTTTTCCTCTTCATTTTCCTGATTATTAATTTACGATAAATGAGAAACTTCCGAGAAACTCTTTTGAAACTACATTATATTAATATATATGTGTTTATAATAGTTTTTTTTTTGTTTTACATTTCTAATATATACTTCCTTGTCTTTATTAATTCTCTTTAATATAAAACTCTCCTTATTTTTTTTTAATTTAAAATAAGGGAATTCTGACTTCACCTTTAAATTGATAGCAAATAATTCTCATATAAATATATATATATAAATATATATATATATACAATATTAGATCCCTTTAATATATTGTATTCTTTATAAAGAACCAAACTATGGAAACAAATCATATTTTAGTTGGTTGCTTTGTTGCAAACCCTAACTGCCTTTTTTTTTTTGTTTCTGATGTAGGGCAGAGAGCAGGAGAGGCGGCAATGTCCATGGGACTGAGGGTGCTGTTGGTGATTGTTTTGATGCAATCATAACAATAAGTTAAAATTCACATGAAATGAACTGAAACTATACTTGAAAGATAAGAAGGAATCATTTGAGATTCAACTAATCCCAAGTCTACAATGGTTCGGTTGGTCAAGTTCAGTTGGTCAATGTGAAGCTGTAATGTTCAAGGGGCCTTACGTAGTTTAGGTTTGTTTGGTGGTTTACTGGACTAAGAATATGCAAAAAAGATCATAGATTTGTCAATACTTTTCATTCCTTTGCATAAAAGTGTTACTGTGCTGCAAGTTCAGATGATTTTCTTGAATTATTACTGCTTTCTTCCTTATCTATTTATGAAAACTGTCTACTTATAGCTCTGTTATGCATGCTTCTTCAAATTTGAGACAACTTCCTTTAGATTTCTACGTTTTCAGCTAAATATTTCAGATGGGTTGGGAAAAGTTAGGAAAATCTAATCTATACCTCATTTAATCTACCGAAGGATCTAATTGTTTCTGTTATGCACTATGTAAATACCACAGTAAAAAAACCTTAAATACAAGTTCTGAGCATTTTCACAAACATACATTTAAAATTGCAAGCTCTCAAAGAAAATATTTCAAAACACAAAGAAGAGTAGGAGAACACTCAGAAGATAGATGCAGAACTCCAGATTCTATTGTATTAGAAACGAATAGTCATACGTGATTTACAATGTAGGAATGACTCTTAGTTTCATTGATCATATTACAGAGAACTTACAAGCTTTATAGATACAGTAAGGCAGCCAGACATTCCACGCGCACCTTACTGCAGACAAACAGGCGACCTCCTTCTTCTACTTCTAAACTATGCTAACTTGCTGTATGTTCCTAAAAGAAAATCCTGTTGTAGCCCCTGTTGTTTTCCTAAAATCCCTGTTGTAAAGTATTACAGTGTAGGGAGGCACAATATAAAGACATCCTGATTGTCCTCACTACAGCAAAAACCTAACTGAACCCTTGGTTCAAACCCCTGGTTACAGCAATAAATACAGGTGAACCAGCTCTTCAAAATATCTCTGAGCAGTGTCAAATCTGGGCGAAATATTGCCCCTTCTAAGAAGTTCCAGCAGCTCAGCAATAACTCTTGTTTGTCTGTTGTAGTAATACTCTTAGCTGCAACCTTGTTCTTCACTTGAATGGCCTTGACTTTTTCGCACTTCATCCTTATCTTCCTGCTCCTGAGATCAGATTTTCTTCCTCCATGAGGTCACTGTGTTGACTTTCCAGCTGCTTCCTCAACTGCAAGCCTGCAAGACAAGGGAAGCAATAAGTATTTCATTTATCACATAAACAGCAGGAAATTAAAATAATCATTTAAATCCAGGTGACTGTGCAAAATCATGGAAATCAGATCCAGAATACTCTCAAAACGTGTTCAAAATGCATACAGACCGCTCAAAACCCATCGGGTCAACAATCGCTGACCAAAAAAAATGCCACGGGCGCCAAAAAATGGTTTAAAACTCCACCGCTTCATTTCCCGCCCATCGGCATGACTATCGCCATCGGCGTGTCAAAAAACATGTTGGCCGATATTCTCTATTTGGCCGATGTTCACTTCATCTGCATGATATTCTGGAAATATGATGCTCTCCCTTCCGAAGGTCCAGATGACGTCATCATCATACTTCGCTTCTGTATATTGGGGAAAAGAATAACATCATCATCATCATCATGTTGAAGGAAAATAGGAGGATGTGAAATATGATCCTGCTGCTGAGGAAAGGAATATGATGGTGATGTCATCGTCATATCCGGGCTTCATTAAAATGCAAAAGGTGACATCATCGTCATGTTTAGTTAAGATCAGGGGATAAGTGTAATATCGGGTCACCTAAGGAGCATGATCAGGTGGTGAATGTAATATGACCCCTTTGCGGCCAAGGTAACCCTCTCGAAAGATCAGGATGATGATGATCATCAGGATATCCGGGGCTTTGTCGAACTTAGAATAAGACGTCATCATCATATTCACAAACCGGATCGTGTTTTGGAAAATATCCTGCCGAAGGGAAATGTGATGATGATGATCATCAGGATATTTGCTTCTTCGTTTATCAGATCGGGATGACGTCATCATGATATCCGGGGCTTTTGTTAAACTTAGAACATGACGTCATCAGGATGTTTTCGCTAACCGGATCATGTTTTGGGAAAATATCCTGCCGAAGGGAAATGTGATGATGATGATCATCAGGATATTTGCAAAAGGTCATATTTCATGGCAGGAGGACTTTATGAAATATCAGGTAGACAAACAAGATCATGATGATCTTGACAATATGACAGGATAAAAAATATGATGATGATCCTCCTCATTGAATATCATGATGACGAAACCATCATATTTCTATCGGAGCATGAGGATGAGTTGAGGTCATCATCAGGTTAGCGCTATGGTGATTTTTTTAAAATATGATCATGCTGAGGAATGGAATATCACCCTCCCTTTAAAAGATAGGGTGATCATCATGATCATGCAAAAGGAGATCAGGAGGATATGATGACATCATCATCATCTTCGCGAACCGGATCAGCAAATATGACCCTCTTGTGAAAGATCAGGATGATGATGATCATCAGGATATTGACATGCGCACGCAAATATGCAAATGGTGGATTTTCTAAGTCAGGGTGATATTTAATATCAGCATGATATTTTGGAAATATGAGGTGATGTTAAAATATCATGATGATGCTCGCGATACAAAAGACCGCTCGACGGGAAAAACTTTCTATGACTTAAAGTTGACGTCCGGATATTTGAACCTCAGGATATTATCGGGGGGGGTGTTTCAAATATGATGATGATGTTCTTCATACAGCAAAACCGAGTTTATAAAATGTGACCCTCCTAAAATCATGATGCTCACGATGCGCATAAGGCCATTTGACGGGTAAAGGGCACTACCACCTAAGATTGACGTCCGGATATTGCGACTGCATGATTTTTATCGGGTGATAGACCAAGATCAGGATGATCTTGACAACATGACTGAGGATAAAAATATGATAATCACTTGTGATTATCAGGTTTGACCAAAACTTTGACTGCTCATAACTCCCTCATATGGACGAATTTTCAAGTGATGCAAAAGGCAAACCTGCCTAGAATTTCAAGCTCTTTCTAAATATGAGGTCACAAAAACAAAATATGAACTTTGACAAACTGACCTCATGATGATGACCTACCTCATCCCGACCTTCATGATGATGATGCACCTGACTCATTTTTACCAAACCACCAGAAAGCAGACAAACACAAGTAGAAGCAAAAAGCAAAACATCAGCAGGGGTCCCCATTTTGCTAAGGAGCATAATGGGGCGTGTTGTGAGCATCACAACAACTAGCAACCAAAACAAAACAATTAAATTCAGAGTGTTCAAGGAAACTAGATGAAATGAACTCATAACTTCTGACTATCTTTCCTGCAAATTACTATTCAGCTTGAGACTCAAAGTATTCAATAAAGATGCATGAACTTCCATTTTCAGTTTAGTTGTGTGCACGTGATTAATTATCCTCATCTTGAAGATCGGTTGAACAAACCAGTGACTGACATTAGCCTACGTAGGTGAGGATATTCCCTCATAGCCGACCGGATAGAGCCTTGCTGCCAGCGAGCGTCCATAGCCCCGGCAAGGTTATCGTTACAATTCTCCTAAGTAGAGCCCCACTGCCAGCGAGCGTCCATAGCCCCGGTAGAGTTACTTAGATGGCTTAATCTGGATTTTTAGTATAATCCGCTTTATTTATTTATTTATTTATTTTTTGTTTTCTAATTTTGAAAGATTTCATAAGATATAGCAATTTGTAACTTCATGATGCAAGGAGTGGACACTTGCTGAAATTAAGCTGAGAATTGTAATGGTAGCAAGGGTGACCTCTGATTTTTTCACCTAATATCTACACTGGTAAGTTCAACAAACCCAAGGATTTTAGGTGTGTCGTCGTGAGAAACCTGCTTCGAATTCTCAATCACATTTATTGAATACAAAACTTCAGAAAATGAACAACTCTCTACATTCATGACAGTAACAAGTTATGTGTAAATTGCAAATGGTTAACTTGAATACCCTAAATTTTATACTGTTTTGAATGGTTGCTAGTTTTGCTCCTTAATACCCTAAAGTAAAATAAAGATCCCTACTGAGGAGACAACAAACAAACCAAACAAACAGGCTGTACAAACAACACAACAAAAGACAAACTGTACAAACAGAAAGAAGCAAAAAAAGCAAAAACAAACAGAAGACAAGCTATACAAACAGCCAACCCAAAAGAAAACACAAAAGAAGAACACAAAAACAAAAACAACTACCCTACCAGACTATATACAAGCCTCTACAAGGCAATTAGAAACCCAGGAAAAAGACCCAAAAAACACCCCTACTTGCATATTTCTTTAGATTGTGCAGGAGTAATAGGGTACTGGTTATGGTTCTCATCCTAGTAGATTTATCTTTGAATTCTGAAAAAAAATCTGGTATTCTAGATTCATTGTGTTTATCAGAATAGCTCTTAACTAGTAACTGAGGCTGCTCATCAGTTTTATGATTAATCCATATGCATGTCCTATCTCTTGAATTTCCATAATCAAAATAGCCTTTATCATTGTTTACTAAGGAGAGGAAAGAGACAACCTGATGTGCCCTTAGCTCTGTGGAACACGCTTGTTCATTGATAGCTGGCTCTTCATTTAACTCTTCATTTTCGTTGCCCAACTCCATGTCTAGTCCCTTTTTAAGTTGAAAGATGAATGACTCTAAATGTATCATTTCTTCATCTTCATCCAGCTTTGTTCCTTCATTCTGGATGTTCAGTTTATCCTCAAATTCAGCAAACCTCTCAATGTTCTCATTAGTTTCCTGCACATCAGCACTTAAGTAAGTATCTTGATCATCATAATCTGACATACAGAAATTAATTATTTCTAAATCACTTGAGAGTAAAGGTGGAACAACATCTTTAGATCGACAGGAGTACTCCCCTGTTTTATTTTCAACATGGCATGGGGGTGATGTCTGATTGTGTACAGTAGCTCCATGATCCTCTGTATCCTCTTCTTTCCAGAATTGTTCATCATATAACTCACATTTATCATTCAGTGAAGAGTCTGATCCTATTGACCTACAACAATCTTGAACTTGGTCATTCAATTTAAAGAAGTCGGTCGTAACACTAGGATTTTCTTTCTTTTCTATGACTTCACTAGTTTCTACAGTAGGGATCTTATCAGTTTTATTGTATTTTAATTTTGCCAATGCTTGTTTACATTTCTTTGCCAAATCATGTTCGTTAAAACTTTTCAGGTCAGATCCTGAGGTTTCTTCTTGACAAATATTCCTTAGTAGTTCTATATATTTATCAAATGTATCAAGATGAACCTCACTTTCCTTTTCTTTTTCATTAAATCCTTTTTGCTTATTATCTAGAAAAGGGACATGAGCTGTGATTTCTTCTCTGCATTTTTTAGGATATTTATACTTTTCACTAACTTTAATCACAGCCGGATCCTGACGAAAAGACAGATTTTTTTTCTTACCATCACATGATTCCTAGAGAGAGATCTTACTATCCTTTATTCTTAGCATTGGTTCCATCTTTGTATCCTCTGCACATTTAATGACCGTTGATGCTGCATCCTCCTGTCGCTCAATAATCTCCTCATTTCCTTGCCAACTTTCAGCCTTATACACATCTAAGAGAGAGATTAGTCTTTTCAAATATAAACCTAATCTTGTAAGAAAAGATAGACAATTCAGCTCACCATGCTCTGCGGACTTATGTATCCTACACCTTCCAAATAAACCATAGCTATATAGATTTTTAGGATAAAGCTGGTTATTCAAAGCTTTCTGAAATGAAGGAATGTCAACTTGAAAACTATCCCTATATGAGTCCATTGAAAATGGGACCCTCTTTCAACTTTTAGGCCTTTGAAATTTTATGAGATCTAACATATCTCAGAATATAACATTTAAAACTCAAAATTTTAACCCTAAACCAAATCAGGCCCTCCTTCTAGCGCCAGAAAACTGTTGGTGATTGTTTTGATGCAATCATAACAATAAGTTAAAATTCACATGAAATGAACTGAAACTATACTTGAAAGATAAGAAGGAATCATTTGAGATTCAACTAATCCCAAGTCTACAATGGTTCGGTTGGTCAAGTTCAGTTGGTCAATGTGAAGCTGTAATGTTCAAGGGGCCTTACGTAGTTTAGGTTTGTTTGGTGGTTTACTGGACTAAGAATATGCAAAAAAGATCATAGATTTGTCAATACTTTTCATTCCTTTGCATAAAAGTGTTACTGTGCTGCAAGTTCAGATGATTTTCTTGAATTATTACTGCTTTCTTCCTTATCTATTTATGAAAACTGTCTACTTATAGCTCTGTTATGCATGCTTCTTCAAATTTGAGACAACTTCCTTTAGATTTCTACGTTTTCAGCTAAATATTTCAGATGGGTTGGGAAAAGTTAGGAAAATCTAATCTATACCTCATTTAATCTACCGAAGGATCTAATTGTTTCTGTTATGCACTATGTAAATACCACAGTAATTTGATCAAATCCACAGTAAAAAAACCTTAAATGCAAGTTCTGAGCATTTTCACAAACATACATTTAAAATTGCAAGCTCTCAAAGAAAATATTTCAAAACACAAAGAAGAGCAGGAGAACACTCAGAAGATAGATGCAGAACTCTAGATTCTATTGTATTAGAAACGAATAGTCATACATGATTTACAATGTAGGAATGACTCTTAGTTTCATTGATCATATTACAGAGAACTTACAAGCTTTACAGATACAGTAAGGCAGCTAGACATTCCACGCGCACCTTACTGCAGACAAACAGGTGACCTCCTTCTTCTACTTCTAAACTATGATAACTTGCTGTATGTTCCTAAAAGAAAATCCTGTTGTAGCCCCTGTTGTTTTCCTAAAATCCCTGTTGTAAAGTATTACAGTGTAGGGAGGCACAATATAAAGACATCCTGATTGTCCTCACTACAGCAAAAACCTAACTGAACCCCTGGTTCAAACCCCTGGTTACAGCAATAAATACAGGTGAACCAGCTCTTCAAAATATCTCTGAGCAGTGTCAAATCTGGGCGAAATATTGCCCCTTCTAAGAAGTTCCAGCAGCTCAGCAATAACTCTTGTTTGTCTATTGTAGTAATACTCTCAGCTGCAACCTTGTTCTTCACTTGAATGGCCTTGACTTTTTTGCACTTCATCCTTATCTTCCTGCTCCTGAGATCAGATTTTCTTCCTCCATGAGGTCACTGTGTTGACTTTCCAACTGCTTCCTCAACTGCAAGCCTGCAAGACAAGACAAGCAATAAGTATTTCATTTATCACATAAACAGCAGGAAATTAAAATAATCATTTAATTCCAGGTGACTGTGCAAAATCGTGGAAATCGGATCCAGAATACTCTCAAAATGTGTTCAAAACGCATACAGACCGCTCACAACCCATCGGGTCAACCATCGCTGACCAAAAAAATGCCACGGGCGCCAAAAAATGGTTTAAAACTCCACCGCTTCATTTCCCGCCCATCGGCATGACTATCGCCATCGGCGTGTCAAAAAACATGTTGGCCGATATTCTCTATTTGGCCGATGTTCACTTCATCTGCATGATATTCTGGAAATATGATGCTCTCCCTTCCGAAGGTCCAGATGACGTCATCATCATACTTCACTTCTGTATATTGGGGAAAAGAATAACATCATCATCATCATCATGTTGAAGGAAAATAGGAGGATGTGAAATATGATCCTGCTGCTGAGGAAAGGAATATGATGGTGATGTCATCATCATATCCGGGCTTCATTAAAATGCAAAAGGTGACGTCATCGTCATGTTTAGTTAAGATCAGGGGATAAGTGTAATATTGGGTCACCTAAGGAGCATGATCAGGTGGTGAATGTAATATGACCCCTTTGCGGCCAAGGTAACCCTCTCGAAAGATCAGGATGATGATGATCATCAGGATATCTGGGGCTTTGTCGAACTTAGAATAAGACGTCATCATCATATTCGCTAACCGGATCATGTTTTGGGAAAATATCCTGCCGAAGGGAAATGTGATGATGATGATCATCAGGATATTTGCAAAAGGTCATATTTCTCGGCAGGAGGACTTTATGAAATATTGGGTAGACAAACAAGATCATGATGATCTTGACAATATGACAGGATAAAAAATATGATGATGATCCTCCTCATCGAATATCATGATGACGAAACCATCATATTTCTATCGGAGCATGAGGATGAGTTGAGGTCATCATCAGGTTAGCGCTAGGGTGATTTTTTTAAAATATGATCATGCTGAGGAATGGAATATCACCCTCCCTTTAAAAGATAGGGTGATCATCATGATCATGCAAAAGGAGATCAGGAGGATATGATGACGTCATCATCATCTTCGCGAACCGGATCAGCAAATATGACCCTCTTGTGAAAGATCAGGATGATGATGATCATCAGGATATTGACATGCGTACGCAAATATGCAGATGGTGGATTTTCTGAGTCAGGGTGATATTTAATATCAGCATGATATTTTGGAAATATGAGGTGATGTTAAAATATCATGATGATGCTCGCGATACAAAAGACCGCTCGACGGGAAAAACTTTCTATGACTTAAAGTTGACGTCCGGATATTTGAACCTCAGGATATTATCGGGGGGGGCGTTTCAAATATGATGATGATGTTCTTCATACAGCAAAACCGAGTTTATAAAATGTGACCCTCCTAAAATCATGATGCTCACGATGCGCATAAGGCCATTTGACGGGTAAAGGGCACTACCACCTAAGATTGACGTCCGGATATTGTGACTGCATGATTTTTATTGGGTGGTAGACCAAGATCAGGATGATCTTGACAACATGACTGAGGATAAAAATATGATAATCACTTGTGATTATCAGGTTTGACCAAAACTTTGACTGCTCATAACTCCCTCATATGGACGAATTTTCAAGTGATGTAAAAGGCAAACCTACCTAGAATTTCAAGCTCTTTCTAAATATGAGGTCACAGAAACAAAATATGAACTTTGACAAACTAACCTCATGATGATGACCTACCTCATCCCGACCTTCATGATGATGATGCACCTGACTCATTTTTACCAAACCGCCAGAAAGCAGACAAACACAAGCAGAAGCAAAAAGCAAAACATCAGCAGGGGTCCCCATTTTGCTAAGGAGCATAATGGGGCGTGTTGTGAACATCACAACAGGTGCAGTGGACGGTGGAGTGGCTAAGCGCAGAGGTGGGAGTGCGGGAAAGAGGGCAGGCGGTGGTGTGAAGTGTGGAGGGCGGTGTTTGGGCCGCGACAGAGGTGGTGCGGGCCGCGCAAAGTGCGGTGGATGGAGGTTCACTGGTGGGAGGGGGCGTGGTGTGCGTAGTGGTAGAGCCGCGGGAGGAGGTGGCCCCTCCCACACCCTTTTAACAATTGCGGTGGGGGTTTGAACCCCCACCCTATTAAATTTCATTTATTTTTTTTCTTTAAAATCCTCTCTGTGTTTTTTTTTTAAAACAAAAATAGAGAATACAATTTGTTTTTGTATATTTATTTCCATTAAAATTTCAGTTTGTATAAATAATTTCATTCTATATAAACGTTGTAATTCAATATAATTTTTTTTATAAACAATTTAACATTTATTAAATCAATATATATATATATATGTATGTATATATATATTTTCCCCTTTACTGAATTCAAAGTTTAAACACAAATTCATCAATTAATCTCCTGTCGATAGTTAAACGATATACAGTATTATTTGATGTAACGGACAAATACTTTGCAAGTTAAATAACGGTTTAACTTTATAATGAATACAGTTGCATTTTCCAAGATATTCCGTCATCGTTCAATTAATAATTTGAGAATATAAAATACAGAGAATGAAGTATAAATCTATTTAACTTCCATATACCATCACAGTTCATCTAGTAATTGCAATTTAAATACAGGGAATTAAATATAAATCTATTAAACTTCCTTTCACAATTTTATGAATAAATATATATATGCAAATTCTGAAATTGACGTCATACAAATAGTGTTAAACTTTCTTTCTTTTTTTCTTCTATTCAATCTAACTTGCTAATTCCAATTTAATGCATATTAGTCTAAATTAGAGAATGGAGAGAATAAGTAAAATTACATTGACTCACAACTAGTTCAAATTACAATATCTAAAAAATTAACAAAATACATAATTTCCTCCAAACACCTCCAAACAATACGATAGATAAAATTTTACACCTTTGTCTAAAACAACCATACATTTCACTACTTAACAAATAGTTACACCAAGTATACATAAACTGTCAAAATTCATAACTAACAAACTCTATTGAAGGGAAGAATTTCTCTCTTTCCCAAAACAATAAATCTTACAACTTAAGAGGAAGAAAATCCCTCCACAACGAACTTAAACAGGATGAACCTCAGTGAACCAAACTCTTCTTATAGTACGGATGGAATTCACTCTCCCTAATTACAGAACTCCCCAATTCCATCAAGAAGCTTCAAGAGGAAACTTGCATATCAAAACAAAACAAAGAATAAAACACCATTCATCTAGCTCTCCTCCCTACCGTAGACCCGCAAGAGGGTCATCCCCGAGCTAGGGAGATCATACTCACACCTGGGTAACTCAAGCAATCCACTTCACAACAGGGAACAACAACAAACCCAATACTCACATACACCCGTGGATAAATTACACAACACGAAAGCTCAACTACAGTGAGCTTCACAAGGGGTAGGAGAGTGGACACACTCAACTCCAGAGTGTCACCCTTACAGATAATATAACCAACACAATTTTATCTTGGCCTCAAGCCAAATTTGATAACAAATTTTCCAAAGAGTTCGTATTTGGACTCTCAAGCCAAATGACACAATTCTTTTCAAGTTCCACTCACATACCCTCAAGGCTTTCAACATCCCAAAAGACGAAACCAGGTATGCACCCGAGGAGGATCACTCCTCCCCTACCCCACACTTGATGAGCATTTCTCCCAAGTGGGAGAAGCTCTGTCAACATCCCGAAAACATTTCCCACAAAAACAAAATCTAAAACACAAGCAAATAAACAACTTTCACACACTTTTCATGCAACAATCAGATATACGAAAGAAAGGTAATAACAAACCAACCTTACTAAGCCCTTCAAGGATGAAGCTGATGTAGAGCTCCACTGAGATCTTCTCCAACCTAAGCCACCAAACTCCCTCTCCCTTTTTCCTCTCTAAAGCAAATTTTCTTGATTAAAAAAAATGAAATAAAACTCTTCAAAATTCAACTAACTCCCTCCCCATCCCAAAATGGGATTCAAATAACCCAAATCCTCCCAGTTTAGAGGAATGGGGAGGTGACACTTGTCACCTCCTCACTCTTTCCCCAAAACACTATTATGTCCCAAGGGATGAGTGTTGGCTTATGTCACTCACCCATCCCTAAAGTCCTCCTTATCCCTTACCTCATGTCATTTCTCTTATGCATGGGAGAAATAAAAGGAGTTAAAGGAGGAAAAGACAGGTGACCCATGCCTCTTCTTCCTTCCTTCATTATGGATGACCACACAACTCATGGGGAATCTCACTAATGGTGAGGGTGACTACAAGTCAATTCCTCTATAAGTGATGGGTTTGTAGTCATCTCTTACCTTGGGGATTGAAGAGGGATGGGTTTGGGTGTTGGTACAACCCATCCTATCCCCCCCATACCTCCAATTTTCGTCACCTAACTTCAGGGTGAAGTTAAGATGACCTTATGGAGGTTACCCAAGGGTTACCCATGTCAAATGGGACCCTAGACCCATGGTGTATAACCCAGGGTCAACTTTAACCTATTCAGGACACCCAGGGTCATGTTAAAATACAAGAAAATGCCTCAAGAATTTAAATAAAAGAAAAGAAATTCAAATTCAATTTTTTTTACAACACAAATCATAACCCAGTGTTACAAGAGGGTAGACCTAACCCATTCGACCTTAAAAAAGACCACATTACGACAACACATCAAACACAGGGTTGATCTTGGTTCCTCGTGGAACCAGATCGGCTTAACAAGGAATAACAACAAAAAGGTGCGGAAAGATCTCCAAAATCTGTGGTTTGATTAGTAAATCCTACAGACTAAATTACAAGATCAGTTTCACATATAATCATCATAGCCGAAGCAACTTAAAAACATGCATTATCATGACATAGTTCTAAATAGCATAAATGAAATCATATTACAATTTTCTTTCCATCATCACCTAATTAACTTTTCTGAAATGTAAACGTTATCCAAACATCACCCAATTAGTTTTTCCGTTATCATAATGTAGTTTAATAGTTTGAAAAATCTAGGAACTACTATCCCACAAATATAAAAAGTATCAGTAACAGTAATGTAAATAGTCACAAGAACAGAAGTAAAAAGGGTAGTCCTCACATTACAGAAGTGAGCACCCAACATTCCTCCAACAATCATCCTTCAAAATCTTGCATGCTCATGCGAGGTGGAGAGGAGCAATGGAGATAAATCAAGCATAGCATGGAGATTGGTTTGCATTTACATTTTTTATTTTGATTTTCATGTTGTCTTGTGCTTCATTGTGCAATTGTTAGGGTTTGATCATTGTGTTTATTCATTTACCCTATTTGCAATTTTTACCCTAACTACAGTGAGAGAATGCTCTAAGAGAACAACTAGGTGGGGCAAATAATGAAAATCAATAAAATAGAGAAACCCAAAGAACTATAAGTGCTACCCTTACAGACCTTGTAGAAACACTAATCCAATAGATTAGGACATTATAAGAAACATGAGTAACCTATTAAAGACAAATAACAAAGGCACATGAAAATGCTCACAACATTGCAATGGAACAAGACTAGTGGGGAATCTCAAAACCACCCATACCTAAAATTCTATTTACGAAATGGAATAAATTACATAGTTCCAAATGGAACTCATCCAATGAAGAAATTTTAAACCATTCAAAACCATCAACTAGCTTACTCTACCATGGTCAAGTATCAAAATCTAGAAAACCCACCAATGGAGTTGATGCTCTCAACCTCACAATCTCAAACTAAATTCCTAGGGACTTCTCTTTAGTACCTAAAATAACCTCTCAACCATGCCATACAAAATGTGTTTCTACCATGTCCCCTCCCTGACTTACCAATGTTCAAGGGAAAGGGAGATCCAAACTCTCATATCAAAGCTTATACAATTTCCATGAGAGAACTCCTTCCTTGGGATAGAGTTGTAGCAAAGATTTTCCCTAAGATTCTCAAATAGATTGTCGTAGATTGGTATTATTGATGACCTGAGGCTTCAATACATTCTTTTCCACAACTCATCAGAATAGGGATACAAGAATTTCTAACTATGAAACAAGACACAAATGAATTAGTGGCACATTTTGTTACATGATGGAGACAAGTGCTATATTCATTGATCAGTGCCTGAAAGATGGATCATAGGGAATTGTGTGACCTTTTCTTGCATTCCCTTAATAGGGATACTCAAGAGGAGGTATAGAAATTAACTTAAAAATCCTATGGGGAGGCATTAGAGAGTGCATTGCGAATTGACCAAGCTGTCATTGATAGTGAGTGAAGAACTTATGGCACAAATGGATGACTAATGACTCAAACAAGTGAGAATGGTTGGAACAACTTTTGCATGATAAAAATATTAAAGAACAATAAAAATTCAACCATGGATGGGGTGACAAATCAACCCCTAATAAGAAACAAGGTGAGAGACTATCATAATGGAAGAGACTATTTCCATCCAAATGTAAATGTGATAAATCAACCACACAATAATGGAAACCCTCCCAAATTGTGGGTGATCTATTTGAAGAAGGAATGTCTAGAGTGAGCTAGTTCTCCTTATTATTTGTTTCTAATCTAATGACTTGTAGAAGAAAAGGGATAGAAGGATATGCTGAAATAAAATCTTGACAAAAAGGCGATACCCCGGACATAAACTCCTAAGGATCATGCTCACAAACAATTTTTTGAATAGTAATTCTCACAATCACATCAATGACATACAATTCATCAATACTTTGCATTAAGGTTCAAACAAAACACAAACATGCAACCTAAACTATATGAAAATCTGCATCATTCTTGTAATTTCGAGACATAACAAGGACATGCATTATGTCACAATGCAACATCAAATTAAAAGTGCAATCATGAGACAAATAAGGAAGGAAAACTCTATTATTCTATATAACTAAAAGGAGTAATGAATACATAGACTGAATACAACACTCTCAGTGTGAGAGGAAGACTCTAATATAAAGTTGCACTCTGATCTCTACTCTATGCTATAAAACTCTAACTGGGACTAGAACTGGAACCAATGAAAAAGAAATGAATCTTTGCCATATATCCTCTGAAATCAACCTCTCCCTGAAAGCTGGAAAAAGCTCCTAAAAATAGTCCACCAAGCCCATTTTCAATCTCCTAAAGAAAGCACAAATAAAAGTACTCAAAAAGAGTCCAAGTTGTGAAAATAAGATGCCAAAAGGTTCCTTGATGTGGCCCCACCAAAAATCTGCATTATTCTGCCCATGAGATCTTAGTTTTTTGTCCTTATCTGCCTCTAAATAAAACAAAATGAGAAGGAATATATGATTTGCCCTATTATCTATAATTGACTAAAAATACTTTAATTTTTAAAGCAATTTATAAATGATTGCTTTAAAACTAAACTTTACAATACTTGGCAATTTTAATTTATCTCCTATTTGATTTGATTCCCTACAAAAATAAATCTCTATGGCTCATAATTCTGCCATTTTGCAATTACAATGTTTGATTTTTCTAAAAAAATCATAAAAATATAAAGGCATGACATATAGTTTTAGAAAAAATAAAAAACCCTAATGGCTTATCTCCACATGAACTGGCAATTTTTAGGGCATATGTGGCATATGTACTTGTCTCACATTAAAAATGAAGGGTTTGTATATTACCTTAAGGCATGAAGTCCATTTTTATCTCCAAGGGCTATTACAAGGTAACTTAAATGTTTTGAGGCATGAAATATCTTGAGGGAGCAATGGCTCGACCTCACCAAGTCATGAAACCTAGGCAGCATATATGGTGAACACCTAATACCCCAAAGGTATTAATCTAAGCCCAAAGAAGAAAAGAATGTGACAAAAATGTCAACATTTGATTAGGGCTTAATGAAACCCTAAGATCAAAACATGTTTGCCCTATCATGTCAGGCTTATTTTGGAACTTCACTTTTGAGGATTTGGGCTTTGTAGCCAACATTGAAACCCCTAGGGTTTCAAGCATGAAAATTGCATCTCTCTGGCATTTTTGTGCTCGATCACCATGGATTTTTAAATAAAAAGAAGGTAAATGGTTTCCTGATGTATATATGACTTCTTTTCTCCATCTCCTTTCAGTTTTCCTTAAATTTTTGAGATAAAAAGGCTTATAGAGCCGCGGCCTGTGTGCATATTCTAATTATTTTTGTTTATATTTGTTCACTGTTGTTCCTTTCCTCTACACATGGCTGTGATTATTGCATTTCTTGAGAGAAAAATTGAGGCTCAAAAGGAACTTTTGGCTTTGCACTAATATGTATTGTCTCCATACACAGGTAATTGTTATATCTAACTCTGTATCTTTCATTCTTTCAAGGCATTGTAGCTTCTGAGGGGTAAAGACCCACGGCTATATGTTCTCTTTTTTTTGTAGCTACACTTACTTTGTGAGAATAAAATGGGTTTACCTGAAGCATATCAGACCACATGTTAGCTTTGTATTTTAATGCAGTCTCTAAACCTTCTTACTTTTCTTGAAAGTGCTTGTTATAATTTGTTTCTGAACAAACCATGTATATTGTTCTTGTTTCTTGAAAACCCTAAGAGGGTTAGAGAAAAATTCAATCACCATTTTCTCTTCCTACAAGTAACATTTCTAAAGGCCACGGCCACTCTTATGCATTTCATTGTATTATTTCTAAGCATTTGTCTTCAACAACTTCCTTTGTATGATCGTGATAGGCTTGACTATAACCCTTATGATAGCTCTGCATCTATGTTTTTGTGGCCGTGGCTGTAACCTATATCTCTATGTAGTCTTTACACTTTTGATGGCTTGAAACCACTCATGAGACCCATATCTACATAGAACCACAGTATCATTTTATTTGCAATTTCACATTGATCTAGTTGTTGATAAAAATACAACTCTTTAACATTTCTATGTTGTGAATGAAAGGTGCTCCAGAACCCATGAAAACATGAAATGGATCTCAAATTTAGACTCCAATTTTTTGCATTAAACTATAACAATACATTTGTGAATATCTTATAGTTGCTCTTCAAACTGTCACTTCTTTTAATATACAATGTTTCTATGGCTATGGGGTCGTGACTAGCAAACAAGATCTTTGCATCTACCTTGACATTTCATTTCTCTATAGATGTCTTTTGTGTTTGAACAACTAAATAATGTACTTTATATCTCTCTAGATGTGCTCTTTGTATATGATGTCTCCACATGATATGTTACATTTACCTTCTCTCTGTCATTACTTTGACTGCATGTTTTCTTAAGATAAAATGACAAAATTTGGTAGATGGCATCTGCTATTTGGATATGAAAGTCCATTTTACCATAGCTCTATGCATTATTTATATATTCCTTCAAAACAAACTCAGATTTGTTCACTGCTCTTGTAGATGCTCTCTATTATGATGCATTTGAGATCTCTCATTTTGTATTGCAATTACTTTGGTGCAGGAGCACCTACCTGACAGCTGGCCTCCATGAGGCAGTTAGTTTGTTATGAGTCTTGTTAATGTTTTCAAGAAGGTCTTATAAGACCAATGCATGTAATAAGGTCATGTTGACCATGCTTTACTATTTTTAGGTAGTTTGTTATGACAGCTGTTATGCTGTATGTTCGGTTGGATCCTCCCAGCCGCTTGGAGATTTCCCAGCCGCTGGGAATCGAGTGGTAGTACTCGCAGGAGATCCTATTTATGTATGAGGATCGGTTGGTTTTAGATCAGAGATCAGATATAGTATTGTATTGCAGGAGAGTGAGACAGAGGGAGAGACTGAATATTGTATTGCATCTTTTGAAATCAATAAAGATCCTGTTTGTGTTCATTCTCTGGTTGGATTCCATTGTTTAATCGATTTGCTGTTTTGGTGGGTACATGGATTCGCTGATCCATTCCACCGGTTGATTCATCGAATCGGTGGAATGGCTATGTACAGTAGGTTAGGTTTTAGTTTGCATTTTCTGTTTGTTCATGTGCATGTTTGCAGGATCGCGGTCGAGATGTATTGAGAACCCTAGCATGGGCATGTGCTAGGTCGTGTTGGTTGTTCGAGTCTAGAAGATCACCCTGAAAGTAGATCGGGTCACCTCAGGAGGTCCGGCGGATCAAAATTCGCTAAGGTTGGAAATTCATCAAAACGGCATCATCAGGATATTTCTGTGTATATCCTGCAGTTACTTCGGGCGTCATCCGAAAAGGTGGAGATGAGCATGATGCAGTAGATTGCATAAGGTGAATGTGCGTCGGGGTGATCATCATCAGGTGTTGCCGAGGAGGAGCGTATCGGCATAAGGTAGAAGATCAGGTTGATAAAGTCATCGTGGACCGATAAGGTTAAGTTTGGCCGACAGCAGGATAGTGAAGAAGTTGCATATGACGTCATCGTCATCAGGATATACGTCATCAGGATATCGGGGCAGCAGGATATTGAGGAGCTGCATGTGACGTCATCGTCATCAGGATAATCGTCATCAGGATATCGGGGTGACGTAAGCATCGAAGGAAAGGTGCGTGAAGTTGAGTATCATCATCAGGATATATGGGAGGAACCGGATGTTCTATAACCTGCTGATGAACATGATGTTGAACATCATGATGCTGAAGGTAGAGGTTGGCGGTAAGGTGAACAGTGAACGTCAGGAGGATGTTTGCGCTTGCCGAATGTGATGATGCTGCCGATAGTCAGATATGATGATGCTGCTGACATCCGAAAGGGCGAAGGCTTGTCTGCAGGAGGATATCGGTCGGCAGGGGAAATATGATGATGCTGATAGTGTTAAAGAAAATATGATGATGATGATGAAGGGTTGCGGACATCCATGCTGTATGTTAAGGTTATAGTGTGGATGCCTCTGCATCATAGTGGTATCAGAGCTTAGCAAAAGGTCTGGGCTGTTGTGTGTTGATTCTGTCACCGAAAGGGCAAAGGTAGAGTTGATTCTGTCACTGAAAGGACAGAGGTAGAGAAGTGAGAGGTTGACAAAATGCCTCCGAAAGGTAATGGTACTGCAAGGGAATTGTAGGAGATGAAGGAAAAACATTCCAGAGAGATGAGGAAGATGAAGGAGCTTGCTGAAGCACTTCAAGCCAGGCTTGTAGCCCTGGAAAAGAACAAAAAGAGGGAAGTGGAAGATAGTGAGTCTGAAGAAGATGAAGATACTGTTGAAGAGTATGAAGAGGTAGCTGAAGAACTGGATGCTGAAGACCAGAAATTTGCAAAACTGTTAAAGGCAGTGCAGAGTGATAAACCTAAGGTAAAGGTTGATGTTTCCAAGTATAATGGAAGTTTGAATGAAGATGAGTTACTGGATTGGATTGCTGCACTTGATAATCACTTTGAATGTGAAGATGTTGCTGAGGATCAGAAGGTAAAGATTGCAAAGACCAAATTAGGAGGTCATGCTTTGGTATGGTGGGATTATGTACAATCTGAGAGAAGGAAACAAGGGAAGTCAAAGATCACTTCATGGGATAAGATGGTAGCAAGGATAAAAGGTAAGTTCTTGCCTAAGGATTATGAGATTCAGATGTTTAAGAAGCTGCAATTTTTAAGGCAGAAGGAAATGGATGTGAAGGCATATACTGAGGAGTTTTATAAGTTGAGTATGAGATCTAGTCATCATGAGAATGAGGTAGAAAAGGTGGCTAGATACTTGGCTGGTTTGAGATTGAACATACAGGATGAGTTAGTTTTAGCTAACCCTAAGAATGTGGAGGATTGTTACCAAATGGCAATCAGGATTGAAGAAAAAGATGAATAGGAGACAAGATAAGTCCATGAGAGGAAGAGGAAGCAATATGAGGGGAAGAGGAGCAGCCCCTACAACAAGGCAAACCAATGAGGGTCAAGAAGACACTGGTAAAGGACAGGGATAGTCTGATTTCAGAGGTGGATGGAAAGGTAATAGAGGCAGATTTGGAAGTGGTAGAGGTTCTACTACATTTTCAGGAAAGTGTTACACGTATGGTGAGTTTGGTCATTCATTTTTCAAATGTCCAGAAAACAAAGGTTCATCATCCAGAGATGATAGAATGAATGACAAGAGAGTACAACTTGTGCAAGAAGAGAAAGTAGAGGAAAGTGTACAAAGTTCAAACACTTATCAAGATAGAGTTCCTGACAATTATGGATATCCTAAGGAGGGAGAAGCATTGATGCTGAGGAGAATTAGTTTGTAGACATCAAAGGATATGATGCAAAGAAGAGCTCTTTTCAAGACCACATGCAAGAGCAAAGGTAAAGTATGTAAGGTTGTCATTGATACTGGTTCAACAGACAACATGGTATCTCAGGAAATGGTGGATAAACTGCATTTGGAAAGGATTCCACATCAAAACCCTTACAAGGCATCTTGGGTGAGTGATAGTCAATCACTTTTTGTCTATGAACAGGTATATGTGGATTTTCAGATTGGAGCATATTAGGATAGAGTTTTGTGTGATATTTTGCCCATGGAATGTTGTCACCTACTGTTGGGTAGGCCATGGCAATTTGATAGGAGGGTATTGTATGATGGGTATGCTAATACCTACACCATCAAGAAAGATGGGAAGACTATTAAGTTGATGCCATTACAGGAAGCAGCTGCAGCACAGGGGGTAGCCAAAATCATTTTAGTGGGAAAGAAGGAATTTGTGCAGAAGCCTATAAGAGCAGGCATAAAGGCAGTTGAGGACACTGCAGGGAAAGGAGTTGTTAAGGACAATAGGTTGAAGAAAGTTTCAGTTTTGACTGACAGAGGTCAGCAGCAGGTTTAGAAACAGGTTTGTAAACAGCAACCAGTTGAGGGGAATGACAAGGATGTTGTCATAGTTGGGACTATTGTTTGTCCTATAAAGGTTGAAAGGAAGCTAGAGTTGAACATTGCAGAAGTTCAAGAGGCAGTTCAGATAGAGGTTCTGGTCAGACAACCTGACAACCACAAGGTATGTGAGAGAAGAAGGGCCTACATTGACACACATGAGGATTTACTTTCAAGAAAGCAAGTTACAGTTCAGAAGTCTTGGAGCAGCCAAGAGACAGCAGAGGACAAAGCTGGAACAGGGAAGAACACTGCAAAGGCAAAGTGTAAAGGTGGAGGACTTCCACAACCAAACTCATGGCACATGAGTTCTTTTCTGTTGGGGAGTATGGTGTAGGAGCACCTACCTGACAGCTGGCCTCCATGAGGCAGTTAGTTTGTTATGAGTCTTGTTAATGTTTTCAAGAAGGTCTTATAAGACCAATGCATGTAATAAGGTCATGTTGACCATGCTTTACTATTTTTAGGTAGTTTGTTATGACAGCTGTTATGCTGTATGTTCGGTTGGATCCTCCCAGCCGCTGGGAATCGAGTGGTAGTACTCGCAGGAGATCCTATTTATGTATGAGGATCGGTTGGTTTTAGATCAGAGATCAGATATAGTATTGTATTGCAGGAGAGTGAGACAGAGGGAGAGACTGAATATTGTATTGCATCTTTTGAAATCAATAAAGATCCTGTTTGTGTTCATTCTCTGGTTGGATTCCATTGTTTAATCGATTTGCTATTTTGGTGGGTACATGGATTCGCTGATCCATTCCACCGGTTGATTCGTCGAATCGGTGGAATGGCTATGTACAGTAGGTTAGGTTTTAGTTTGCATTTTCTGTTTGTTCATGTGCATGTTTGCAAGATCGCGGTCGAGATGTATTGAGAACCCTAGCATGGGCATGTGCTAGGTCGTGTTGGTTGTTCGAGTCTGGAAGATCACCCTGAAAGTAGATCGGGTCACCTCAGGAGGTCCGGCAGATCAAAATTCGCTAAGGTTGGAAATTCGTCAAAACGACATCATTAGGATATTTCTGTGTATATCCTGCAGTTACTTCGGGCGTCATCCAAAAAGGTGGAGATGAGCATGATGCAGTAGATTGCATAAGGTGAATGTGCGTCGGGGTGATCATCATCAGGTGTTGCCGAGAAGGAGCGTATCGGCATAAGGTAGAAGATCGGGTTGATAAAGTCATCGTGGGCTGATAAGGTTAAGTTTGGCCGACAGCAGGATAGTGAAGAAGTTGCATATGACGTCATCGTCATCAGGATATACGTCATCAGGATATCGGGGCAGCAGGATATTGAGGAGCTCCATGTGACGTCATCGTCATCAGGATATCGGGGTGACGTAAGCATCGAAGGAAAGGTGCGTGAAGTTGAGTATCATCATCAGGATATATGGGAGGAACCGGATGTTCTATATCCTGCTGATGAACATGATGTTGAACATCATGATGCTGAAGGTAGAGGTTGGCGGTAAGGTGAACAGTGAATGTCAGGAGGATGTTTGCGCTTGCTGAATGTGATGATGCTGCCGATAGTTGGATATGATGATGCTGCTGACATGTGAAAGGGCGAAGGCTTGTCTGCAGGAGGATATCGGTCGGCAGGGGAAATATGATGATGCTGACAGTGTTAAAGAAAATATGATGATGATGATGAAGGGTTGCGGACATCCATGCTGTATGTTAAGGTTATAGTGTGGATGCCTCTGCATCATACTTCTTCCTGTAGCATACATTTGATATTCATGAAAGTTGTATTGGCTGACTGCCCCTATAGTCATCTTTTACATTGATTCTGCATGTACTTTGAATGATCCAATTCAGTTTGTCATAGCTGATGGAAGATTGAATAAATATCTGAATCTTATTATTTATGAACAAATATTATTGATGAGGTACTTTTTGTGCTAGAGTTGAATGTTGCACCTTCTGTAGATGGACATGAACAACTGTATTTGATTCTTATTGTTATCATGTCAGTCACTTAGAATCATTGAGACTTTCTTATGAATGGGATACTACTCCATGTGGATAGTGTAGTGCCTGATGCTCCATTTTTCTTTCTCCTATAGCACTATCTACTAGAATTTATATTTGTCTCTCCATGATGCAGTTGTTCTCATACTTTCTGAAGCAAGTCTAACAAAGTGAAAGGAAACTAGATAGCTTGTATCTATGTTTACTTTTGATATGCATACATTGGATATCTTCAAAAAAATCTGCCTTATTACTTTGACTTTTGATTATTCTATCAGTGTATCATATCAAATGCAAATGCATATACATACCAAATAAATCCTTCCAACTGCATTCTGGTGTTTTGTTTATTGTAATCATCTAATATTATTTTTGATAATATAAAGCAATAATGACAACTATCCTTTTGCATTGAATATTGTCCTGAAAGAGTTCAACTTACTCTTATGATTCCATTTCATCCTTTGAGGTGTAGTCATAGGTGTATTCTGTTCCTAACATTAATGTATTTGACTTCTTTCTACTCATTCAGTTTGTCATATAATTAAAGCAATGTGAATAATGATTCTTTATTTTTCCATTCATCCCTTCTGAGATTAAGGGGAAGCAACATGGTGGGCTCAACCCTTGTGGGAGCCCACTTGACACCACATGTTGATATGTCTTCAATCAGCTACATGACTTATACTATACATACACATGAAACAAACAAATTAGAATAAAACACTAAAATTCCATGATTGTTTCTTTCTCAATTCCTTCTGCATGTGGATGATGTTTATTGATCAGTGCATTATAAACAACATGTTTTGCCTCTTCTGATAGGATGCAAAGATCTCATAACCGGAGCTCTAATAGGACCCTTCCCACATTTTTGTAGGTTCATCTCGAAGATCGGGAGCAACATAGAAGACAACTTTGAAGATCAAAAACCTCCAAGGTAATGATGTCTATGACCTTCTCTTTCTATCTTTAGATGCATAGCATTTCCTTTATAGTTGCATTTGTTTAGCTATACCCACAACTTGTGTGGGACATTTGATATGTCATTATTTCCTTCAATACAATGTTTATCCTTTTATGTATTTCAACTTGTAAATGAATAATCATTGTGGTGAATGAAATACTTATTTCTCCTATGAACATTCTGCAATGCAATGAATGATCTAAAAAAATTCCTTCCCTTGAACAACACAACTGACCTACAATTAACATTGAAACACCATAACTATGCAAATAACTCATAACAAAAGAATGTTAACCTTCACCCTAAAAATGAACTTGTCACATCAGCTCTACCAATTTTTTAGTTGTGGTGAAAAAATGGTAACATTTCTGGCAACTTCTACTATATGCTTGCCTGCTAAACATCGAATCAGTTGCCTTGAACATCCATTTGGAATTGAGTCATACTCTACTCTTCTCAAACTCATAAAACACTATAATTTAGCTCTCCAACAGTCCTAAAGAGCAACAAAAAACTTAAACAAACTAAACTAAAAACAAACTAACATGCCCTAATGGCCAAAAGAACCTGTGCAACAGCACTTAGGGAAACAAAAACTAACTAAAAGTAAATGTGCAGAAAGCACTTATTGACTGAAAATACTATGCTAATCTTACTCTAACCAACCAAGGAAGCTGGTCAAACAAAACCATTCATCGATTGGGTGAAATAACTGCCTTTCCTAACCAACTGAGGATGCTTCTCATGCTTACCAACTGGCAATAAGGAGTGAAAAACAAGAACACTCCTTATAAATTGTTGTATTGCAACCTGAAGAGCAC
The DNA here is from genome assembly GCA_027924645.1 of Cunninghamia lanceolata. Lineage (NCBI taxonomy): Eukaryota > Viridiplantae > Streptophyta > Pinopsida > Cupressales > Cupressaceae > Cunninghamia > Cunninghamia lanceolata. Next base: position 9,415,675 of record BSBN01001332.1, read on the forward strand.
AACCAAAAGTTTGAATTCCTTGACTCTGTTCAAACATACTTCTTATCAGCCATGAATGGGCAAGTTTTATCTATTGTTCCTTGACTACAGTCTCTTTCCTAGGGGTACTAAAAATCCCTTGAAGCTTGTTGGCCACTTTATTGGCTAAATGTCTAATGGGGCATCCTCTTGAAAGGATGAAACTTGAATTCCCATTGCTTGTCTCATTCTTATTGGCTATCTCCTCAACCACAGTTGCTTCTTGCATTGGTTGAATCCCAACTTCAACTTTGTGCTCCTCCACAATCGAGTTTCCTTCATTTAATTACTCATGAACCAGTCTTTTGTCTAAATGGCATTCATCATACTGTTTACCCCACTATTCTACACATTCTCCCTTAAAATATGTCGGCATAACATCCAAGCATAAGCAGAAAAGCTCAATTTTAGATTGAAATACATCCTCATTAGTTGAAATAGGTTTGCTTTGATATACTTGTTCATGAATCAACATGTTATCTGAATATTCTGCAACACTTGGATGGTCAAAACTTGGCATAAACATGTTTCTTTCATCCTCAACATCAGATCCAGGAAGCTCATAAAGTAGATTAACTAAAACCTTTTCCACACTATCTAAATTTGCAACAAAATCATCAAGGTCATACCAAAATTTAATTTCATCACGATCCACTTGATTTTTTGATTAAAAAGGGTTGTATTTTACCTCATGACAGTCTTCAATCAGCTATGTAACCTCCATGGAAAACTTATCTTCACCCTTTTCCATTTGATCCAAGACCTCTTCGTCAAATTTCTTAGCTTCAATTGGTAGCTCACCAGATGGTTGAGGATCCTCATGCTACTCTAAAACTGCCATCTTTGGTACGAGCATGGTCTCTTCATCTGATTCTACAAAACTAGGTGACTGATTGAACAAGGTTACAGATTCTTCCTCATTATCTAGTGTCTTCTCAGATGGGACTTGGGCTTTTAGTCTTCACAATTGAAGGACTTCACCTTGTGACTTTTGTACCTTACTTTCATGCATCTTATGAACAACATCAAATTTTTTTTTAAATGACTCAAAATTCAAAGCGTTCAGTATCATATTTGAATCTACTTGCCCTACACAAACAACATCAACCTTTTCATGTGAAACAACCTCTTGCACTACATGACTTTCTAAAAAAATTTTATCATCTTTTACAAAAAAAGGAAGCTCTTCAGTGAAAACATCAGAAGGTTCCTTAGGAGGAGTCTCTTCTAGTTTGATCTTCCACTGCTCTAACCAATATTACTCCATAGCTATATGCAGCAAATTTACCTTCCTAGCTTCCTTTATGGTGAATGAGTCATTTTGTAAGACAATAGGTCCATCCTTGCAAAGGTGAATGGTGATAGGGAAATCAAATTCATCTGATTGGGGAAATTGGGGATCTTCTTGGAGGAAAAGAGACTCTTCAAGTCACTGATCTGGAATTGTACTAGGTTGAACATTATTATTTTCTTCAACTTGCAAGGGGTAAGGGCTTCAAAAACTAGGAATTTTAAACTTGTTAGGCTGCCTTGAGGGATCAAGAACTTCATTCTGCCTAAAACTTGGGATTTCAACTTTAGGAGATTCAAGAGGTTCACTCTGTCTGAAACTTGGAAATTTATACTTACATACCTCTTCTTGAGTAGGCTATTTTGGAATAGCAGGAGCTCCTTGGGCTCAAGCAAGCAAGAGATTTGTTTGTGCAGCTACTTCCCTCTAAAGATTATCTTCAAATTGTCTTTTTTATGTCTCCCACTCTTGATCAGAGATAAAGGTCTCACAGGGTGGCTTCTCTTGAAGGTAAACTTGGTGATTCAACTCTTGCTACTGCAAGTCAGGCTCTTCATACTATCTTGGTTGAAGTACCCCTCCTTTTTGGTATTGACAACCTTTCATGCTTGTAATTTTTTTCTCATACTGTGCTCTTTGTGCCTCCAACTCCTACTCATGCAGATAGGCTTGGTAAGCCATTTCCTCCTGGTGTTGTTTATACTCTTGTTACCTCTTAATCTCTTCCATCTAATTATTAAAGTCTGACAAAATGTCATTCATCATGTCATTAAGTTCTTTTATTTCATACTACTTTATCTGGTAAGAAGGCTAACTAGTAGACTGGGCAGGAGTGGTTATGCGGTAAGCATCCTGAGTGTTTCGACCAAACTAGCATTGTGATTGCTTGTATGAAGCTAATAAGAAAACTGAGCAGGGGTGGGTGGGTGGCAATTATTCTATGCAAGCTGGCTTTGCAGGGCCATAGAATTAGAAACATCAGCTTGATTGGTTTGATATGGCTAATAAGGGGCCTTGTGGACAACATTTTCATAGTATGGTGGTGGATATTCATATTGTCTATGAAAATATGACATTTCTACTCATATGCAAGTTGGAAGATGGAATGAAAAGGTGAATTTTATAACATACTAGCACTTGATCATACTGAAACTAGTATATTTGAACTGAAAGTTGCTAGGTATACTTGTAAGAAGCCTCTGAAGGCTAGAACAATCCTGTGTATACCTGAACAACAACTATGAGGGTATGAACTTACTTGATTGCACCATTAGCCAAGTCAGACTTGACTAAACTATTGAAACTTGGAAACCCTCCTAGATTGTGGGTGATCTATTTGGAGAGGGAATCTCTAGAGTGAGCTGGTTCTCCTTATGATTTTTTTCCTAATCTAATGACTTGCAGGGAAAAGGGATAGAAGGATATGCTGAAATAAAATCTTGACAAAAAGGTGATACCCAAGACTTAAACTCCTAAGGATCTTACTCATAAATAGTTTTATGAACAGTAATTCTCAGAATCACATCTATGACATACAATTCATCAATACTTTGCATTAAGGTTCAAATAAAACACAAACACACAACCTGAACTATATGGCAATCTACATCATTCTTGCAATTTCAAGACATAAGAAGGACATGCAATCTATCACAATGCAACATCAAATTAAAACTATAATCATGAGACAAATAAGGAAGGAAAACTTTGTTGTTCTGTATAACTGAAAGGAGTAATGAATACATAGATTGAATACAACACTCTCAGTGTGAGAGTAAGACCCTGATATCTCTGCACTCTAATCTCTACTCTATGCTATAAAACTTTAACTGGGACTACAACTAGAACTGCTAAAAAAGAAATGAATCTATGCCATATATATCCTTTGAATTTAACCTCTCCTTGAAAGCTGGAAAAAGCTCCTAAAAATAGTCCACCAAGCCCATTTTCAGGCTCCTAAAAAAAACAAAAATAAAAGTACTCATAAAAAGTCCAATTTGTGAAAACAAGATGCCAAAAGATTCCCTGATATGGCCCCACCAAAAATCTACTTTCTTTTGCCCATGAGATCTTAGTTTTTTCCCTTATTTGCCTCTAAATAAAAAAAATTGAGAAGGAATACCTAATTTTCCCTATTAGCTATAACTGCCTAAAAATAGTTTAAGTTTAAATCAATTTATAAATGATTGCTTTAAAACTAAACTTTACAATACTTGGCAATTTTAATTTATCTCCTATTCGATTTGATTCCCTGCAAAAATAAATCTCTATGGCTCATAATTTTGCCATTTTGCAATTACAATGTTTGATTTTTCCAAAAAAAAGCATAAAAATATAAAGGCATGACATATAGTTTTAGAAAAAATAAAAAGCCCTAATGGCTTATCCCCACATGAACTGGCAATTTTTAGGGCATATGTGGCATATGTACTTGTCTCACATCAAAAATGAAGGGTTTGCATATTACCCTAAGGCATGAAGTCCATTTTTTATCTCCAAGGGCTATTACAAGGTGACTTAAATGTTTTGAGGCATGAAATATCTTAAGGGAGCAATGGCTTGACCTCACCAAGTCATGAAACCTAGGCAGCATATATGGTGAACACCTATTACCCCGAAGGTATTAATTTGAGCCCAAAAAAGAAAAGAATGTGACAAAAATGTCAACATTCAATTAGGGCTCAATGAAACCCTAAGATCAAAACATGTTTTCCCTATCTTGTCGGGCTCATTTTGTAACTTCACTTTTATAGGATTTGGGCTCTATAGCTGACATTGAAACCCCTAGGGTTTCAAGCATGAAAATTGCATCTCTCTGGCATTTCTGTGCTCAGTCACCATGGATTTTTGTATAAAAAGAAGGTAAATAGTTTCCTGATGCATATATGACTCCTTTTCTCCATCCCATTTTAGTTTACCTTGAATTTTTGAGATAAAAAGGCTTATAGAGCCGTGGCCTGTGTGCATATTCTAATTATTTTCATTTACATTTGTTCACTGTTGTTCATTTCATCTGCGTACAACCATCATTATTGCATTTTTTGAGAGAAAATTTGAGGCTCAAAAGGAACTTTTGGCTTTGTACTACTATGTATTGTCTCCATACAAAGGTAAATATCATATCTAACTCTGTATCTTTCATTCTTTCAAGGCATTGTAACTTTTGAGGGGTAAAGACCCATGACCATATGTTCTCATTTTTTGTAGCTGTACTTACTTTGTGAGATTAAAATAGGTTTACCTAAAGCATATCAGATGACAACTTAGCTTTGTATTTTAATGTAGTCTCTAATCCTTCTTACTTTTCTCGAAAGTGCTTGGTATAATTTTGTTTCTGCATAGACCATGTATATTGTTATTGTTTCTTGAAAACTCTAAGAGGGTTAGAGAAAAATTCACTCACCATTTTTTCTTCTTGCAAGTAACATTTCTAAAGGCCACGACTGCTTGTATGCATTTCATTGTATTATTTCTAAGCATTTGTCTTCAACAACTTCCTTTGTATAGCCATGATAGGCTTAACTGTAACCCTTATGATAGCTCTACATCTGTGTTTTTGTGGCTGCAACTATAGCTTATATCTCTGTGCAGTCTTTACACTTTTGATGGCTCAAAACCACTTATGATACCCATATCTACATAGAACCACTGTATCTTGTTCTATTTGCAATTTCACTTTGATTTGGTTGTTGATAAAAATACAACTCTTTAACATTTATGTGTTGTGAATGAAAGGTGCTCCAGAACCCATGAAAACATGAAATGGATCTCAAATTTAGACTACAATTTTTGCCTTAAACTATAATAATACATTTGTGGATATCTTGTAGTTGCTTTGCAAACTGTCACTTCTTATGAGATACAATGTTTCAGTGGCTATGCGGCCATGACTAGCAAACAAGATCTTTGCATGTACCTTGACATTTCATTTCACTATAGATGTCTTTTGTGTTTGAACAACTAAATAATGTACTTGATATGTCTCTGGACATGCTCTTTGTATATGATGTCTCTACATGATATGTTACATGTACCTTCTCTCTGTCATTACTTTGAGTGCATGCTTTCTTAAGATAAAATGACAAAATCTAGTAGATGACATCTGCTATTTGGATATGACAATTCATTTTACCATAGCTCTATGATCACTTTACATTGTGAATATATTCCTTCAAAACAAACTCAGATTTGTTCACTGCTCCTATAGATGCTCTCTATTATGATGCATTTGAGATCTCTCATTTTGTATTGCAGTTAGTTCTTCCTGTAGCATACATTTGATATTCATGACAACTGTATTCATTGACTACCCCTACAATAATCTTTTACATTAATTCTACATGTACTCTGGATGATCCAATTCAGTCTGTCATAGTTAATGGAAGATTGAATAGATATCTAAATCTTATTATTTATGAACAAACTTTATTGATGAGGTACCTTTTGTGCTGGAGTTGAATGTTTCACCTTCTTTAGATGGACATGAACAATTCTATTTGATTCTTCTTGTTATCATGTCAGTCACTTGGAATCATTAAGACTTTCTTATGAATGAGATACTACCCCATGTGGACAGTGTAGACCCTGTTGTTCCATTTGTCTTTCTCCTATAGCATTGTCTGCTAGAATTTATATTTGTCTCTCCATGATGTAGCTATTCTCATATTTTCTAAAGCAAGTCTAAAAAAGTGAAAGGAAACTAGATAGCTTGCATCTATGTTTACTTTTGGAATGCATACATTGGATATCTTCAAAGAAATCTACCTTATTACTTTGAATTTTGATTATTCTATCAATGTATCATATCAAATTCAAATGCATATACATACCAAATAAATCCTTCAAACCACATTCTAGTGTCTTGTTTATTGTAATCATCTAATATTATTTCTAATGATTTGAAGTAGTAATGAGAGTTGTCCTTTTGCATTGAATGTTGTCCTGAAAGAGTTCAGCTTACTCTTATGATTCCATTTCATCCTTTGGGGTGCAGTCATAGGTGTATTATGTTCCTGACATCAATGTATTTGACTACTTTCTACTCCTTCATTTTTTCATGTAATTAATGCAATGTGAATAAAGATTCTTTCTTTTTCCATTCATCCCTTCTAAGATTAAGGGGAAGCAACATGTTGGGCTCAACCCTTGTAGGAGCCCACTTGACACCACATGCTGATATATCTTCAATTAGCTACATGACTTATCCTATACCTACACATGAAACAAACATATTAGAATAAAACATTGAAATTCCATGATTGTTTCTTTCTCAATTCCTTCTGTATGTGGATGATGTTTATTGATTAGTGCATTATAAACAAAGTGTTATGCGTCTTTTGATTGGATGCATAGATCTCATAACTGGAGCTCTAATAGGACCTTTCCCACATTTTGTAGGTTCATGTTGAAGATCAGGAGTAGGATAGAAGACAACTTTCAAGATCAAAAACCTCCAAGGCAATGATGGCTATGACATTCTCTTTCTATTTTTAGATGCATAACATTTCCTTTATAGTTGCACTTGTTTAGTTATACCCATGGCTTGTGTGTTTGATATGTCATTATTTCCTTCAATGCAATATTTACCCTTTTGTGTATTTCAACTTGTAAATGAATGATCATTTTGGTGAATGAAATACGTATCTCTCTTGTGAATGTTCTACAATGCAATGAATGATCTGAAAATATTTTCTTCTCTTGAACAACACAACTGAACTATAATTAACACTGAAACACCATAAGTATGAAAATAAATCATAATAGAAGAATGTTAACCTTCACCCTAAAAATGAACTTGTCACATCATCTCTTCCAATTTTTGAGTTGTGGTAAAAAAATGGTAACACAAAACATACAAAACCAAGAAGAATATAGAAATTCCCAATGATTATGAGTTGTCAATAAACAAAAGATTCATGCCAGATCCAACTTTTTAATCAATATGAGTTAATAATAGAGAACCACTTAGTGAAATAGTAAACAACATGAAGATAAAAACCTTCAATAAGTGGGAATTGTGAAACCTAGAGAGGTAGTCCCAAAGGAGACAATGGCTTAAATCATGGAGTGGTTAGAAAAGGATGGCCTCACTTAATTTCCTTTAGATGTTTTCACATGTAATGTATGTTCCAAAGGTGAAAAAGAGTAGATTAATGAGACCATCCCATGCATAGGTAAAATTCCCCAAAAGGCAAAGTGGCCTACATACAAGGAACAATTTCAAACTAAAATGTTAGACATGAAAAAGGTATATCCACATGCCTTGTAAAATCATAAGGAAGAAACGTTATAAATTTATACCTCTTTGATGCCACCTAAAGGAATATCATCAAGTGAGTCATACGTACCTCAAACATAGGAAGAAAGTGATCACTATGCACCAATTTTTCCCTCTAAATATACTTATATGCCATGGACACCACCAATGCAAGTAGAATCTAATAACCATGAAGAAGTCAATTCAGTTGATAATGAGTCAACAAATACTCTAGAGGTTCCATCTAGAGCTTTTATAGCTCCCAACCCACAAGAACAACCTTCTACTTCGATCTTGGTACCATCCAACATATTTGATATTGATACATGGGATGAACCTCTAGTCCAAATTGAAATGATTGAAAGAATCCTTGATGAGGATGAAGTTACAAAGGAGAATTTTGTAAAGAGTGAAAGTTACATATAACCATAGAAGTAGAGGATTTCATTGTCCTTGAATTACCCAAGAAATATGTAGTGTATTCCATGGACTTACAACTAGAACCAAATGAAAAGACAAGTATAAGCTTTGTTCCCCACATGAGCAAAGGGATCCACAAATTCCTTTTGTGTTGTTTTAATTTTTACAAAGTATCCAGGAGTGTGCTAAAGTCAAAATATATATCCAGGATAAATTTGATTTGCTCATTGAGCTTTAAATTATGATGGAGTTCTATATTGGACTCCCTCTCATCAGTAGGCCTTCAAATCCTTGGCTTCTATCATGTTAACTGGAGAAGTCGCAGAGCCAAGCACACAAGAACATAGTAATCCTTCAAGACCATATAGAATAGGATAAGTTTTCTTCATGAAGGAAAGTACAAACATCAAGAAACATAGGAAGAAAATAAATTTTCATGAATATTGGAAAGGTCCCTATATAATCAAAGAAGACGATGTAAACTATGTGTATCTTATGTGCACATTGAAGGTGAGGAATTTCATGAGATGATTAATGCCTTTCACATCAAGAAATACTATGTCTAAAAAACCAAAAAAAAAAATCATAAAAATCCAAAATAAATTCAAATATCTTAGAAATAAAAAAAATATTAAAATCATGAAAAGTCAAAATTTTACATTTTCATTATATTCCATCATGCATTTTGTAAATGACAAGCTATTCTTTGATCTTTGTCTCAATAAGGAGTCTAATGTTTCTTAGGTATATGTTGACCCTTTAAGCCTTTGAGATCCCCTATGATCATGTTTACCACTTATCATTTTCCCCTATTCATTTCCCAATGGTTCTAATAAAAGCCTAGATCTTAGTTTTGCACTGATCCTAGTCTTAATGAACCATGATGTTGAGTCTAAGAAAAGTTAGTATTCAATACTAGAGTACTCATAGAATCTTGCAAGTAGACCTTCCCCATTCCTCCTTAGTAGAACATAAGTCCAACTAGATAGTAAAAGCCCTTGGTGGTGCTCAACCCCTTATCTTTCTTGGCCAAAAATGATAAGGGGGTCATAGCTATGCAAAAAGCAATAAAAAAATATAAGTGAATAAAAAAAGAGAGATAAATAATAATAATAATAATAATAATAATAATAATAATAATAATAATAATAATTAATAATAATAATAATTAATAATAATAATAATAATAATAATAATAATAATAATAATAATAATAATAAAATGAGAGAAAGAAAAAGAGAGATTGATCATGAAAGCAAGAATACCAGAGCAACAAGAAAGAAAACATATCAGAAAATAAAAAAATAAAAAAAAGATATTGCAAATTACAAAAAAGAAGAGAAATACAAAAAAAGAGATAAAGAGAAGATTTTTGATGTTTGTACTCTTGAGTGGAAATAAATCTAAGCTTGAAGCTATGAGAGTGACATCTATTAGATTAAAAAAAGGTACAAAGTACACACATGCACTAGCTGAGCAAAACCAAGAGTCTAGTTGTCTTTAGGGCCATCTTCTTCTTTGGAGCCTTTCCCTTACCTCAATTCTATCTTGTGAGGCATCATTGATCTAAGTCTAGAAAGTATTAATAAAGTTTGTCACTTGTCTAAGTTGAAAGCTTGTCAAAGTGTTTTGTCTAGATAAGGATCAGTGTCTAGCCTTCCACAAAGGAAAAATATAGAACATCCTATCTCCTCCCCACTCCCACTTGACTACCTAATCCTATTCAATGGTTTAGTAGGCCTCCCTATACAAAGTCAACTCAAAATCCATTGAGTCAAAAATATTGTTTACGAGTGGTCACATTGTTTATTCTATTTGCATATATCATCTTACATAGAGAAAATTAAAAGCAATAATTTTATAGGTTGTGATATTGCATAAAATAGAAAAATATGTTGCATTCATACTTTCATGTGTCCTTGCATCCATGGATTTCATACTCCATATAATCTACAAAAAGATAAAAAATTATTGCATTATCATGGTGTTCTTTAAGTTAGAGATCTAAACCATCCAAGTGCACAAAAGATAGAAGAAAGGGGCCATGTGATACAAAACATAAATCTGAAAGGAGTGACCACATTACATATCAAAAGATTATGAGTTTGTAAAACAAAGAGAGAGAATGCATACTTCAAGTCTCCCCATGCAAGGAGGAGGTACTAGAACTAAGACTACCTAGAGTGTCAAGGATGATTTTGACCAATAGAGCATTCAAGGCAACTACTCCTAGGTCTCCTCCAACTATTTGATACATCAGAACCCTTGTGAACCCTATGAGAATGAGAAGGGACCCTACTAGGACCCCATGAGTAAAAAGGACCAGCTACATTAGTCCGTGAAGTATGCATATGCATCCAAAGGTTAGCTATTTGTTGAAGTATATCGATCCTAGCCTCAAGTGTAATATTCCTAACCCGCTAAGAAATAAGCTCCTGACCTGAATGATAAGTAGGAGCTAGGATATTTATGTGACAACTAGCGAAGGAGGGCAAGTGAACATCATGTAGTAAATCCTCCTTCAAACAAATAGTGGTAGGGGTTAGTATATCTAATCAAGCATTGTGAAAGAGCTCCCTCCATCCCTAATAGGAAGTGAGAAGAAAAACTATTAGTCAAAGAGTAAGCTTACAATAAACATAGTAGTAAACAAAGAAAGGAATAGAGAATGAGATCCTTATGAGGATCGCCAACTTGCCATGTAGGAACATGAAGCCTTATATCCTCATATGACGAAGGAACATGTCTAGGAGGTGTAGCCACTAGCACTACCTCATAAAAGAGAATATCTCCATCTCCTCATGTGTTGACCCTATCATGCTCCTCTCTCTTATGATCATAATCCTCATATATAAATTCCTCATACTCCTCAACGACCACTAATCTCTAATAAAGGGATGGCCTCATGCATCTCTATCTCACTCCATGAAAATGCCTCATGATTGGAACACCAAGAGTCAAAAGGGTCCAAAAGGATGTCATGTGCTAATCATCTACCATCTCCTACATAAATCTATAAAAGTATTGACAGGGGACAAATCCTCTAGGAAGTCCTCACCTAGCTACTAAAGTACTCAGTCAATGTGATGGATATCAACCAAATCATTCCTACCTTGCAAGGGAAATGTATCTGTACAATAGTCTTGCATCTCCTTGTCACCTAGCCACCAACCCTCCATATTGGTATAGGGATCACAAATTAAATCAAGGTTAGTGAGAGTCCTAGCCATAGCATGTGTAGTAGCATCATAGTAACAATTTCAACTCGAGTAAAAGTTCAAAGTTGTGTCACACTTTAGGCCAACTTATCTATATAAATGAATTTAAGTATTTCCAACTAAAAGACAATTTTGGTGCAGTATATGTTCTATCTATATTAGTTCTAGCTAAATTAGATCTAGGCCACAACTCTTCCAAGTGGAACCATCCAATAAAAACATATGTAGCACCACTTTGGGGATAATTTACCAAAAAATGAAATTATTTGAAAAACTTGAAATTATAACAAATCCTACTCATGCAAATAATCATTTTAAAAGAATATAAAAATACCCTTTTGTAGATCTATAAGTCTACTTTGTACAAATATAAAATTTTAAACATTTAAATTAGTTTTTATTTTTTATTTTTTATTTTTACTAAAAGTAGTTCATCAGCATGAAAATATGATGTTTATTGTCCTCTCAACAAAAAATAGTAAATTTTTTAAAAAATTTATGATGCACTAGAGGAGAGATTCCATGTCAAGATGATATATTTAAAAATATATATTTCTCAAAATGCGAAAAAAATGAATCCGTGCACTAAAGTTTCAAGTTATGAATACACAAAAAAGAATATAATGAAAATAAATGAAATTTACTATATAAAGTGCAACATCTCATTCAATGTTATTTTTCAACATTTTATAGTGTCAATTTTATAAAATACTACATTTAAATAATTTTTTAAATTTTTTTAAAAATACAAACATAAAATACACTAAAAAATTACATTTTATGAATTTACATCATTTTAAAATTCAAAACATATATGTGACATTTTAGTGATTCAAGTTAAAAAGTTAGATAGGTGTTGGCCATTTCCTTTTTAAAAGTGTGACACAGCTTTGAAATTTCACCCACTCACCCACATAACCCTCAACAATTTGGGATCTAGGAGTACCATACCTCTATGATATGGTATAATGTGCTCATACATCTATGACATGATAAGAGAGGGATGATTGAAATCAAGTTCTCCTCACCTTGAAACATAGTACAAGTCTTGATAGACCATGACAAGGATTTCAATCCCCCAAGTGAAAACTATACCCTACTCTAGTCTTTGAATGATTGGTGCCCAACACCATTTGATCCTCAATGCTCCCTTATCTCCTGACAATTTAGAAGTGACTAAACCAATAAGAAATCTCTGCAAAGGTGAAATACAAAGACTAGGAACAAAAATGAGCTAGACACCTATCTGATCTTTGGGGTGAATGACCCCCATGATAGTAGCCCAAGATAGTTGCTCCCTCTTAGACTCACTCTCAAGAAGTTGAAGGTGCTCTCCTCTCAAAAGAACCCCCAGTATGCAATATACATCATACAAAGTGATAGTCCACTCTCTTGATACCTAGGGGAACTTGAAAGTGTTCCTATCAATGTCCCAATATGTTAAGATGCTAGAATAAATCTTGGAAGATGAGTAAACAACTAGAACTCTGGTAATTAGGTCCAAACCCATCCTCTTTAGAATAGCATGATTCCTAGAAGACAAGGCCTCATAACCACATTCCATTGGATGTGTGTATATTGTTGCACATAAGGAAAGTTGAAAAAGATCTCCAAAACTCAAAAAAACCCAAAAAAAAGAATAAAACATGACAAAGTTTCACAAAAAAATCATATATTGCTAAAAAATTACAATAAATAGAATAGGTTAGTATTGAGAAATAGAAAAAAATGAGTATTATACGCATCAAATTTCTAAAAATTTCATCTAGAGACTTTTTGGGTGGGTCACCCAATTTACCAAGGCAAAAATCCCCTAAGCGACCCTAAAAATTGGGTAGATCTCCCCTGGGTGACTTACCTTGGCAATGCAGATGACATTTCTAATGCCTTTGCATGATTAAACTACTCTCAAAAACACTAGAAATGTCTGAAATGTGACAAGTTAAAGGTAGAAAATGATCAAAAACTAGAAAACTAAGACAATGCAACACTAAAACTTGAATACTACAAATTCTTTTAAGAGAAATAGACAAAATAAAACTTATGGTTTCAAAACATTTTTTATCATTTTAATTCCTTGTTGTCAGTGGGAGGAAGGTTAACCACCACCTTCTCATTCCCCTCTTCAATATCTCTTTGTTAACTACTTCCTTGTATAATTCTATCAGCGTTTCACTGTGTTTCTTCTTATTTATCTTCTCTTAGATTAGTTTCATTTGATTGCATTTTTGGGTAGTTGTAGCTTTTGTAGTGATCTCAACTAATCATTTTATATGCTTTCATTCATGCAAGTTCCCATGGTGAAGTCAGGCGATTCAGGTATACTTACAACTCACATATCAATAGTATGTTTCCACATTTCTATTTTAGTACTTATTAAATATCACTAATGTCAAACTAATACTTGTTATTTTAGGTACCATTGTGGGATAAAAACAATAGGTAAAGCCTAGTTTAGGAATGGTGCCAAACTATCATTTAGAATCTAGGTTAGGAGATTTCCATGAAAGGACTTCTAAGGATATGTCAGGCTCTTGTGCCAAAGAGAATCTAGGTTTTTCATGCTTTCATAGTTAATTAGATCACACTCTTGTTCTTGGAGAAGTAATTATTATATTAATTTTTCTTTGATAGGAATATTTTTTGTTTAATTAGACTAGCATTTTTTATAGTCAATTTATTGCAATTCATAGATTACATTTTCATTCAAGCAATTTCAATTCATAGAATAGATTTGAAAATCATCTCACAAAATACAAAATTATAAGATTAAATTGCATTAAAAAAAGTCTTTAATTGCATTCATATTACCCTTTCTAGTTAATTAAATCACATTTCTATTCAATTTAGAAAAAAGGAACCAAATTTTGTTTGCATTCGTTTAGTTTCATTTCATAATAAAAACACAAAAATATTAGGAAACATAGAAATCCAAAAACTCTTGATTTCATCACAAGGTATATCATATGTTCAAACAATCACACAAAAGTTAAACCTAAGTTAAATGATTACTCAACATACAACTCTCTCCCAAGCATTCAATGTGCCTAGGGATCAGAGGATATTAGATCAAGGCTATTCTCGAAGAGATAGAAGATATCCATCTAAGACCACAAAACACACAACAAACAATAAAAGAGTAAGAACATGGTCTTAGGATCACCCAACAAGAAAATAACATACAACAAATCTCTAAACATGTAAGAGTCGATGATGGACTCAAGAAGGCCCAAGATCACCTGAAATCTCAACAACATTCCACAAGAAGAGAAAAACCAACAATGTGAAGAAACAATGCAGAGCTTAACTTCACACAATTGGATTACATTGCATTACACATGGCTTGGCTTGGCTTGTGTTGAAATATAAAATGTCATACCTCCCTTATATAGGCAAGGTGGAGTGATAGGACTTGGCCACAAAAATTAAATGTAGGCCAACATAGACACAAATATTAAATTACAGCTGGAGGATACGATGCCTTCTAGATGACACAAATAATAAATGTCCTAGAAACCACTAATAAATGCATGTAAGACAAACTTGTAAGATGACAAGTGTCTTAATGCTATGACATGAGACAACTAGTGTAAAACTATTAAATGCACATAGATATACATTAAGAAATGCTCCAAAAGACAACTAAATATACTTAAGAAGACTAGTGTAAAGAAGACATATAAATAACTAACTAGGTAAAGTCTATTTTTACACTAACACCCCCACTTAAGTGCAACTTAGGAAGAAGCAAACAAAACATGAATGCATGAATGAGTCTTGGCTACTAGGCCATATTAGGTACTCACAAACAACAAATCTCAAGTGGAGAAAAGGATAAAAACTCATGGGACAAAACTCCTCTCCAAAAGTGAGAATGCATGTAAACATTAGGGGAAATTTACATATAAAATGGGCCTCCTAAGAAAATCTAAAAAAGCAAAACTTTTCTCATATTATACAATTAAATAAATATAAATTAATTAACTACATGAATTATGCAAGGTCACATATTTCTATTATAATTCTTTTAAAACTCGAGTTCACTTTTCTTTTATATTATTTATTTTCTATTTTTTTTTTTAAGTTGTATTTTAAAAGATACACTTTCTAAATTAAAACTCAAGTTCACTTTTGTTTTTATATTATTTCTTTTCTTTATTTATTTTCTATTTTCTATTTTATTTTTAAGTTATATTTTAAAAGATACACCTTCTGATTCCATGCTTTAAACTCAAGTTTTACTTAAAGAATGTACTAAAAAGTAGTTTAAGATTTTTAATCATATATAAAGAATAAAATGAACATTTTAAATAGCTTTTTTATTTTCCTTTCTCTAAAATATAAATAAATATTTTTTAGCTTTTATCTTCCTATTATATTTCCTTTTAAAACTCAAGTTTCCTTTTCTGTTTATATTATTTCTTTTCTTAATTTCTTTTTTCTTTCAATTTTTTTTATCTTTATATTTTTAAAATCTACACTTCCTAAGAAATGATTTGTTGAAATGTTTTTTAGATTTTTTTCCTAAAGAATGAAAGTAATTTTTAGAAAACATAATAATTTCTACAATAGAACATAAGAATATGAATCTAAAAAACAAAAAAGAATCTTTATTATTTAGAACGATGATTGAGATAGAATAGGATATCTGGAGTTTAATTAACCATCATGAGTTAATTCATAGGATTTTAAAAAGTTTAATTTTATAAAATTATTCTTATTTTGAATGATGTCATCATAACGGTTGATGTCATCTTTTAATTAATTTTTGATAGCTCAATATTTTGATGATGCCATCCTTAGGAGGCCCATTTTTATGTAAATTTCCCCTAATGACAAACATGTACAAGTGATGGAAAGAGGACTCAGAACCCCCCTAGGACAACATCCATCATGAATATACAATAAAACATCCCTCCATAGAAGAGAGTGAATGAGATAATATGTCCCCCCATAATGAAGTAGCTCTTGTGCCAATGGTGCATGCACAAAGACAAAACACAATCCAATGCCTACAAACAACATTTCTCCCCTTGAAAACAAACTATTCACTAGTATATGTAGAAGAAATTCCAACTTCAAATCAAGAAATGAGGGAAGAAGTCTCATGAGATATTATGTCTCTGAAAACTACTCAAGTGTCCACATGTCAAAATCAAAAGATGCCACAAAATTAGGTACTCCATGCCTAATCAGAGAATGTGACAATCTAAGACAATAGGAAAACTCAAATTCATCGAGCTCTAAATACAAAGATGGTGTGACAATATCTATGCCATAACTATCATCAAAGAGGAGAGATAACTCCTCAAATGTGTCTGTAAGATAAGAGTCCCAATAAGGAAGACTCAAATGATTAGCATCCTGCTACAAAGATTCACTAGAAGCTCTCAATGAAGCATCT
Source organism: Cunninghamia lanceolata (assembly GCA_027924645.1). Taxonomy (NCBI): domain Eukaryota; kingdom Viridiplantae; phylum Streptophyta; class Pinopsida; order Cupressales; family Cupressaceae; genus Cunninghamia; species Cunninghamia lanceolata. The sequence continues at coordinate 9,432,282 of BSBN01001332.1, forward strand.
CTATACTCAGAAATAGAAATTGTTGCAAGTATGTTCGAATTAGTGTTGTCATTGATGTTAACATGTTTGTGTTGTCATTGGTGTCAATTGCATCTTCTGATGTTGCAGTTGTTGATTGATTAAGTTGTTGCAGTAATGAGATTTCAATAGCTTGTAGTAGCACTGATGATGTTAGTATAGTGTTCTTATTGTTGGGTTTCCAAGTGCTTTTGAGAAAATTTGATAAATACTGAAGACGGTGTTGTGAAGAAGTATTCTGGCTTATAGGATACTATCTAAGTTTTTTCTTTGTATTTCCTCTGCATTAAAGATTGAAGTGTGAGGTTTGGATATGTTTTAGAAAAGTAGTTGAAAATGTTAATTCCAAAATTTAGTGGTCTAAAATGTTGTGGCTTGAAAGTTATGTTCACCAGTTTGAAGACAATGACTGGCAACACTTGCAATGTGACTGAGAGAAATTATTTTGCTTCGCATTCCTCTATAGTTTGGTTTTTGGTCTTATAGTTTTGGATGAGATCAAGATCTATATCTATGTTTCATCCAAAGGAACTATGATTTGGTGCTCTGGAATGTAGTTTTCTTGAGTAGTAGAGCCTAGTAGTGTTTGTTGTGAGCAGCCGATGAACTGTCTTCAAGTGAGATTTGTTGTAGCTAGATTTGTTGGCTCCCAAATGATTTTGTGTTGTTTGTGGATGTTTCCAGATTGTGTTAAAGGCTTATGCTTGGTCCACAAGCTATGATTGGGTTCTTGGAAGCATGTTCCTAAGTGTTCTTGGTGTTTGCACAAGTTTAGCCAACTTGGATGCTAACAATAATTACAGATGTGATTTGTGGATTGAGGAAGCATGTTGAAGCATGTGAAGATGTATTTAGGTTCAAGCTAAGTTGTGGCACATTCCACCTTCATTACTTTGCTCCATACGAAGGTTTAGGTCTAGACCTAATTTGAATTATGTATGTTTGCCGACCTTGGAGATGGTTTAAGTGGTAGGAGAGTGTGTTGCTGACCTTGATAAATGTTTCAAGGTTGATGATTGATATAAATAAGTGTAAATGATTCATGTGTAAGTGAGAAAATGTGAAGATGAGGATTTTTGTGTTGTGAGGCTTCAAAGGTGGTATGTATTATGCTTTATTGGAACTAAACTTAGGCATGTGGTAGATTCTATCATATTAGTTCATCGTTGTGAGCCCTTTTGGTGCAATGAACCTATTGCAATGAGCATTTCTTTAGATAGTGATTGCCTGGGAAATGAGTCCTTTGGCAGTGAGTCTCTTTGTAATTCAGTATTGATACTACTATATATTGTGAGCTAATCCTCATTGTGGTTTTTCCCTTCTAGGGATTTCCACATAAAAATTTGGTGTTCTCTTGTGCATGGTGTTGATATGATTAAGTTTTTGTTATCTATTTTTCATGTTTAATATTCATAAAATATTTAGGGTTTAAGTGAATTGATGTGGATGTGATTATGTTTGTGAGAGTTTAAAGTTTTTGATACAACTGATTCACCCCCTCTCAGTTGTCTTGTGCATTCAACATATAAATAGGTGATGTAGAAGATGTGATCTCAACAAGAGAAGATAAGGGAGCAAGAGAACTCTTTGAATCCAAAGAATCAAGCTCATCTAAAGTGTCATCACCATTGGGTATGTTATCTGCATCATCAAGGGGAATGAGGCAATTTACTACAAGATCAACTGGAAATGGTGAGACATGAGGGTCTCCATACAAGTCCCAAATTTGAATCCAAAGTGTGTGTGGTCCGTTATGAGTCAAAAGCTTCCACCTAGTGTCATAATCAATAGTAGTGCTAATTATACCAATAATATTGTTAAGGAAAAATTGGATCTAAATGAATAATCAATATAATATATCAATAATATCCAAAACTCAATGAAAAGGGAAATAATTGAGATCAAACAAACAAAGACAAAAACCTTTGCAAACCTCATTACTTCATAGCTTCCATTGATTGCCTATCTCAATTGATCTTGTGTATGAATATGGCCCCCAAAAGGTTCACTTCCTTGCTATTTTCCAAGAATGTCAATTGGGAATGGTTGTGATAGTTTATTGCAATGAAGATGAGCTTCACAACAATGATAATGATATGGTAACAAGTTGATTGCAAGAAAATAGAATGACTTGGGTGCCAAAGGTGCATTGTAATTCCTCTACAATAAGTTTACTTAAAGCTTGGATGATTGAAATGGAGGAATTGTTGGAATCAAAGCAGATAACTGAGAGGGGGGGTGAATCAGTTATCTCAAATATCTTAACTTTCTTTTCTCCTTTATTAATTAGTGCAACATCAAAACATATAAGCTTAAATGATCATAAGAACAGAAATAAAATCATCACACATAACACAAGGATTTTTACATGGAAAACCTATTAAGGGAAAAACCACGGGGTGACTAACCCAAGATTGTATTCTTTGTTAAAAGAATAAGAAGTACAAAATGGCACTTGCCAATTAGGGCTCACTACCCGAGCACACTGATCACAAGAGGCACACTGCCTACAAGAGACTCATTATCTATAGAACTTACAGAAGGTAATTAGGTGTTTGAACTGATGAGAGGCATCTACAAATGCTAGAGTTCAGTTCTGGTTAGGCTCAATATACTGATCTGATGCACTTCATTCTTCCTCTGCTCTAGTGATGTTGCTCTGTCACATATCAGACTTCTATTGTTGCTTCCACACTTGTCTTTGCTTTTCTTCACACTTTATTTCATCACATCTATACACGCACTCCTACATACTAGAATCCATCTAGTATATATATCCACATCAAGGATTTCAACAACTTTCTAGTCGACAACTAGAATACACAAGATATTTACAAATTACTGATCTGTCAGCTGAACCCATGCTTGATTTGTGATGTGTATCAAAAACATAGGTATAGAAGTGATCACTCATGTTGACCAATAATGTATGATCCCTCAAATTGTTTTATCAACATCAATTATGCATCCAAATTGAAGTCTAATACTCTACTGATTAGTTCTTCCTCTATCTACTTTGCTTGTCTAGAACCCAACACTCAGATGCTCATATCTTTTCCATGTTTTATCACCGAAGGTTAAATATTTGGAATATAGTAGTCATGATACTCCTCCTGACTTGTCCAAGTCCACAACTTGTTGGGTTAGACCATCTGAGAGATCTAGACTTGATTGTCAGACCTTGTTGCATGCTCTGTTCTTGTTCACCGGACCAAAACAATCTTGAATCTGACTTCCGGTATAGGCATACTATGTGCTGCGAATGTGTGGGATAGACTTTGTTGCCATCAATGACAACACTCATGAAGCCACATAGTGTCTCTTGCCAATAGGAATATGGTTAAATTTATAGACTTGAGGGAAAGAAAATCAATGGTATAGAAAGAATCAGAAGATCAATGGTATAGAATGGTTGAGGAACATGCACGAATAGGAAGAAAACATGTGTCTTGCTCTATTTTACATGAGAGGAATTAATAAAATAGAAGAATGAGTTAACTAAAGAGATGAAATTAATTAAAAGAATAGATCAATCAGTTGAGAGAATAGAACTAGAGAATGGAAATTGCATGAGGATGAGAAGATATTTTAGCTTAATTAAATATTTGAAATATTCAATTGCATGTGCACAAAGATTGAATTATATTTAGAGATAACTCAATTTAGAAGAAATGGAAAACTTAAATAAATATTTGATTTATTTAAATTTAGAGAAGATATTATTGGAAGAAACACATAAATAATTGGTATTATTTAATTTAGAATGACTTTGGAAGGACTAATTAAATAATTGGTATTATTTAATTTGTTGGAGGAATTAGAGGAATTTAATTAAATAAATTGATTTTATTTAATTGTTGGAAGAATATGAATCGAATAAATAAATTTGTTTGTTTATTTATTGATAGAAGAATTAGACTTAAATAAACATTAGGAATATTTATTTGGATAGAGTCATGCCATTTTTGGGTGTATACATTTTGCCCCTCTTTGAAGCAATGTGTTTTATCACATTGTTTCAAAGAATAAGTTTTTTGATAATGATACATGCTCCAGTTTGCCCCTGGTATAGGTTTAATGATGATAGGATGCCCCCTCGGGAGATTGGATGAGAAGAAGGCAGAAGGCGTGAGATGGACAATCTCATGAAGCAGAAGGTGAAAAACAGGTTAGGTTTGAAGAAATAACCGAATGATACGCTATGCAAGATAGAATGATAACACACACAAGCAAGCAAGCAAGTATGCACAAATGACACAAGAACAAACAAGGTATTGCCCCTATCTAGCTGTAAACCAATGATATACGACAGTGTTGTCATGGCGGGTAATGATATATCCCTAGACCAACACAATAGGCATGTTATCATGGTGGGGAATGATAGATCCCTAGAGAAAACATGAAGTATAGTGTCTAGTTTCAGGAAATGAAGCATGTCATGTAAGACATGTGTGTTGGTCTAATTTTGACAATGTTACATCCTATATAATAGAATTGATTGATTAATTAATCAAGTTGGTTTATGACTAGACAAGGATCAAGACCACTGATTGTGATTGGATCATTTGACAAGATTGACTTGACTCGATTAGCATGGATTAAGGGTGGACTTGCATTTGGATCATTGCTTAGACTGATAGCTAGAACTGTTGATGAGAGATACAATGATAGATAGAAAGTTGGTCGATAGAAGAATGACTCGATAGAAGGAATCACAAGCTTTTATTCAATACTTTGCGATTTGGATCCTTATATGCATGGGATATGGTACGGATGCTTTTGCGGATGTGAATGGTATGGATGCTTTGTGGATGCGAGTGGATGTGAATGGTCTTTTGACATCTTGATAGTGCAAGTATTTTGAAGTGCTTATTTCATCATTGGGCAATTTTTTAAAATGTTGTAAGAAAATACAAGTATCTAGGTATAATTGAACCGAGATGACCTGAGTATCACTTACATGGATTTTGGTTTAGCAAGTTAATACAAGCATCAAGGTATAATTGAACCGAGATGACCTGAGTATTTCTTGCATATCAATAGACAAGGATTGCCCCCCTTTCATGTTAGACCTTTGATGTCCTCGATGATCTTTTTCCGATCATGTCTTTAGACAAGGTTTTACATTACTAAAGTTTAATCTACAAATAGCAAACAAAGAAAATAATCATGCCCCCATCATAGCATCTCTACCTTTCGGCATCGTTGAGTAGCATAGAAAGACATGATAACAAAAATCAAGACACTATAACCTAACCTGATCACAACCACAAAACATTTTTGCATTTAGATGTGTTTATTTCTTGCCATAATTTAGGTAAAATCATTTAGAGTGCTTTAGGTACTTGCTTTACTTTGGATAGGTTAAGGTGTTGCATCAAAAAAAATTTCTATAAAGTGGGTTTTGCTTGTGCTTGCTTGCCTTGTGAAAGGTTCCACAATCCTTATTGGTGAGATGGACCATAAGGGACTGACCTAGTGCCCTGGGGGCACATTTCTAAATGGCCTTGCCTATGTGACGACTTAGAGGCAATGTAGTTTAGGGTTGACTTTGATGGACCTAAGATATGGACTGGATGAGACACAATATGGAAAAGATATGGATTAGATAAGACATGATATGGAATAGATATGGATCAGATATGGAATAGACATGGATCAGATAAGACATGATATGGAACATATATGGATCAGATATGGAACAGACATGGATAAAATATGGAATAGATATGGATTAGATATGGAATGGATATGGATTAGATGACAAGGAAACACCATGAATAGGTAGATGTACAGGTGATAAAGAATGGAATGGGTAGGTATGAGGATGGGCAATACTGGATAGAAGGAAACAAGGATGTGATCTTCAAGGACTATGTCACATAATAATAACGTGCCCCATTGTAAGTAGAATACTTAGGATTTTTCATGGCAATGCTTATGACAATAGGAAGATAAGAGGATAATGAAGGATTTGCATGGCTTGGAGGGATAAGATATGTCAAGAGACATCTAAAACAGTTGTCAACATTGTGCCCCCAATCTTTATCAAGATTGAAGAAAATAGAGGAAGGGAAGATTAGGATGGATAGACTAGACAATATAGGTAGGATAGGATAGGAAAAGGAATACGGAAGGAAAATGATAGGAGAAGAGTGATATGTCAATGAGACAAGGTGCCCCCAAGTGTAGGTGACATAGAAGATCAACTTACACACGACACCTGTTTGCCAGATTTTCATCGTTGGACGAAGGGATTTTTCTTGACTTTTTTTTTTTAAACATTTGGATAGGATAGGTAGAATGGATGAGAGGGCCTCAAGTGCCTAGTTTTATGAAAGGTGATAGTCCTACAAGAAAGATGACATTGCATGGACCATGTCAAGTGTTCTCATAGATGTTGGTAGGAGATTGCATGATAGTGAGATGAAGAAGGTAGATAGTGGATTATGGAAGATGTGATATTGGATGATGATGTGGAATATAGAGGGAAAGATTTTGCAAAAGCATGGACCATGTGAGTAGGATGGGGAAGATATGTAGGAGGTATATGGAAACATTTGTGAGATGGAAGGGAGTCATGACCAACGATTGCACATACCGTAATAAACATTGAAGATGGTGATGGGAAAGTAGTGTAGGAAGCAACAAAGACTTTTTCTTGCGGATGAATGACTTAGGCATGTAGGGATCCACATAGACTTAGTATTTTTTTAATTTTTTCTTGTAATGTGGGATGGGAGGATTTGAGACTTTTGGGTGTATGCATCTTTTGTGCAGCTTCGGAGGTAATTATTTGTTGGCTGAACCCACACCTTTTTTAGTTTGGCATATAGGTGTGTGGGTGTATGCAACTCTTGAGAAGGATGTATCCTTGATTCTTGGCTTTTGTATCTAAGTCATGACGACTCTTAGGATTTTTGACTTGATAGGTAGGGGCATCCAAATTTTTATTGTTGAATTCTCTTAAGATGATGGAAGTGGAGTTGAAGGGAGTTCTTTGTTTACACAACATGTGCATCTATTGGTCATAATTGGGATTGTTAGAAGATTCATAGATGGATGAATAAGATGTTGGAAGAAGCAGAGGTAAAATGCATGGAGGCATATTAGGAGTTGGAAGTAACAGAGGTAGATTGGATGGTTGAAGGTGTATGGTCACACATTTTTGGGATGCGTAGGATGAGGGAGGTGGAATGGCAACATATGTTTTGGGGATATGATAGGGTTTTTGATAGAAAGTGGAGGATTTTGAAGGAGTGGAAGAAGTACCAACATCTTGATATTGTTCACCTTGGGGTATGTATCCTAAGCCGTATAAATGAGGATGAACATTGACATGGATAGGCTCCAAAATTCCTTGCTCATGAAGGCCTAAACCTTTATCTTGATAGTTCATATATTGGAGTATGCGGTGGACATCAGGATTATGTATAGGTGGAATACTAGACATGAGTTCTTTATTGGATGGAGAAGGTGAGATAGAGGATAATGGTAGCTAGTGTTCAAAGGAGGAACACTCATGAGTGAAGGCAATAAGACCAAGGATATATGGTGGGGGATCTATAGCATGGTTGATAATGGATGATGGAGGAGTATTATTGGTTTGGTCTTCTACGCTTTCTTGGGAGGCAAGTGTCTCATCAAGGGAAGTAGAAGTTGTTACATCTTGGATGGGATTAGATGGGGTTATAAGCTCTGAACCATGGAATGCATAAAGTGGGATAAGAGGATCATCATGGTCTACTTGATCAGAGATAGACTCTTGATCGTAGGTGGGATCTTGATCATAGATAGGTTTTATCATAACGAGATTAATGTGCTCTTGTATAGGTTCTTCATTAACGATAATGTCCTAATCATAGAAAGGATAGAAGTTATGGAGAGGTTGAAATTGGATCTCTTGCTCATGTATGGGCATAATATTGAATTGCTCATGGATAGCTTCTTCATCAAAGGTAGTATCTTGATCACGAAAAAGATATAGGTTACGAGGAGGATGAAATTAGATTTCTTGCTCATGTATATGTATAGGATCATTGAAAAGATAAAGGTTATGCATGGGTCAGATGGGGGTGCTTTGATCTTGAATTAGACAAGGGGTTAATCTTTCCACATGTTCTACAGTGTGCTCTTGACATAACGCTTGGTGTTATTGAATGGAAGTAGAGATAGAGGACTCTTGGATGGGATCTTGGTCAGCAATATGAAGGTATGACAAACCTTGACTTTGGTTCATGGTAGGAGGTTTTTCAACTAGCTCAAGGGGTCACCGGACTACATGAAGGGGTTGTAGGATTTGACATTTTTGAAGGCTCTTTGATAAGGTCAAGGACTAGGTTTTGGGGACATGGTTGACTCTCTATTGGTTGTCCTTGGATAACATCCTTTGTAGGTGTATGGGTAAATTAATGAGATAATGGATGAGTGAATTTTGGAATTCTCCATAGCTTTTCTTGTGCTACATATCTTTCCCAAAAATCATCTGAGGATTTTTTGTTTGTCACATTAGAGCTTAAGGAACTTGATGTCAATGTTGGTGTAAGATTGGTATTCTTTGGGCTATGGGTTCTAGGAGTAGTGCTTGCCTTGTCAAGAGTATCATTAAGACAGGAAAAGGATGCACAATTTTGGGGTGAGGCATATCTAGTACTAGCCTGTTTAGCTTGTAAGATTACAATTTGTTGTTGTATGGCTTGGAGTGCTTGAGCAATTGCTATGCGATCTTTGGGTGAGGCATCTAAGTTTAATTAGAGGAATCTTAGGTATTGGAGTTCTTGAGAAATTGCTTCTAATTGGGTTGTCATCTCTATAGAAAATTGACACAAGACCGAAATGGGTACCTAGAAAGGTTGAAGATTTTCTCTCAAAAGACTGGGAAATACTCACTATCATAGATGCATAGCAACAAATGCACTAAAAAAGAGGGTAAATGCATAGCAAGTCGCAATATATGCGTAGTTCTGATGAAAGATATGTGTGCAGTAATAGGTTATAAATGCACAAGAAGTCACAGTAAATGTGCAGCAAGTCGAGACATATGCATAGCTTTAGAGGGTAAATGCGCAGCTCTAGCTTTTTTGACTATTTTTGCAAATTTTGACACATTTTTGGGTGTTTTTTGTTTTTTGGTTGCAAGTTAGTCTTTTTGATCTAATTTTGTCAATTATGGCAAGAAGACACAGCAAACACAAAGAATGTTTTCATGGTTTTTTAGATATTTTTTTTGTAATTTTTGGACTCTTTTTGACTAAAAAGCAAGTACATATCCTAGGTTGGCTGGGACAATATAAACCAAATTCTCACTATTTCTAGTTAAGGCATCTGTGGGAAGTAATAATTGCCCTTCTCTACACCAGATTATAGGGTTTTTAGCTACTAAAAACAAAGGATTATTAATAAGTGCAACCGTTTGAGTGGTTATACATGCGACAACACTACTCTCTGTTATGGAGTCTCCCAACTTGCAAGGGTTGCACCTTGGAGGTTTTTGGGGGAGGTTTCTGTCAGTATAACACAACTTCACTCGTTATTTGAAGCTTTCACTCCAAACATAATTTATTTATAGTGGCTTGGTAGAGCTTGGATTTTGCTTGTTGCCACTTAAGGTCATTCTCACTTAGATGGAAGGATATCCAAGGGTAGGCCTCTCTAAAGGTTTAACACATGCAAAATGATATGTCTAGCATTTTGGTCATCCAAGGTAGGGGAGAGCATAGGCCTAGTATCATTCTAAAAAGATGAAAGACAATGGTTCTTTTCCCCTAATTAAAATAAAAAAGACTAAATGAGTTAGCTACTTGGGCACACACGTGATTGTAGTAGTCAATTGTCCCTTATGAAATTGAAGTGGTTGGCATTCATGTCCATTGTCCCTTAAGAAAGAAATATGTTCCTAAGACTTAGATTACAAAAAGATATTTTTTCCCTTAAGAAAGCAATATGTTCCAAAGACTTAGAATGTAAATATAATTTGTTCAGTTGTCCCTTAAGAAATCAATTTGTCCCTTAAGAAATCAATTTGTTCCTAAGACTTAATTTGCAAATATGATTTGTTCAATTGTCCCTTAAGAAAGCGATTTGTTCCTAAGACTTAGTGTGATAGGTTTTTAATTCTTCAATGCTCGTCCTGTATGAACATGTTACTAAAACCCATTTTCTCTATTTGAGTAATAAGAGGCTACAAAAAGTTGATTAGTTCCACCAAAAACTCAATAGTTAGCATAAAATCAATTGAACCAAAAGCGCTTAACTTGTAGGTGAAAAATGAGCAATCTAGAAAAAATTTGATAATAATGATTAGGTACACTAGATTTGATATTATTATTAGATTCTACATGAAATTCTATACAATTTCAAAAAAATATTCATGAAAATTGAATAAATTTTGCACAAGTTATGACCGTTTGAAGTTTTGCAAAAGAAAGGTTGAATTTGACTAAGTGTACCAAACAAATCTAATAAATTTACCTCAAAATTATTTCACCATAGAAAATTTGGGAGAACCATCTTTCTAATGCCGTTGGATTCATGAAAATATGACTCCTTATGCAAAAGATATGCCCAATTTCGTGAAATTGTTAAAAATAGGCCAAAAAAAGCAAGCATGTACTAAAAATAGGGACACGGATTGAGATCTATTTTTCTCAAAATCTATACACTTCCTACAAAACATAAGAGATACCTAGATAGGATTTTGATGTTTTCAACAAAACTCAAAAATCTTTTGAGCTAAAGTTACACAAATATGCCTAATTTCATGAAATTACTAAAAATAGGCCAAAAAAAGCAAAAAAAACATAAGCTAAAAATAGGGACACAGATTTGTGATCTATTTTTTCTTGAAATCCATGAACTCTCTAAAAAAAGTAAGAGATACCTAGATAGGATTTCAATGTTTTCAACAAAACCCAGAAACCTTTTGAGCTAATGTTACACCATTTGAATTCTCAACACCTATTCTCTGAATCCTCCTATGTACGAAACCTTAGCACAAAAAAAATTAGTTTTTAGATTAAATTAGGGCAGGGCCCCAAAGTGGACGCCAAAAATGTTAAGGGAAAATTGGATCTAAATGAATAATCAATATAATATATCAATAATACCCAAAACTCAATGAAAAGGGAAATAATCGAGATCAAACAAACAAAGGCAAAAACCTTTGCAAACCTCAATATTTCATAGCTTCCATTGATTGCCTATCTCAATCGATCTTGTGTATGAATATGCCCCTCAGAAGGTGTACTTCATTGCTATTTTCAAAAAATATCAATTAATAATGGCTATGATAGTTTATTGCAATGAAGATGAGCTTCACAACAATGATAATGATATGGTAACAAGTTGATTGCAAGCAAATAGAATGATTTGGGTGCCAAGGGCATGCTGTAATTCATGTAGAGTAAGTTACTTAAAGCTTGGATGATTGAAATGGAGGAATAGGGTACAACTTATAGACTTGAGGGAAAGAAGATCAACAGTATAGAATGGTTGAGGAACGTGCGTGAATAGGAAGAAGACATGTGTCTTGCTCTATTTTGCATGAGAGGAATTAATAAAATTGAAGAATGAGTTAACTAAAGAGATAAAATCAATTAAAAGAATGGATCAATCAGTTGAGAGAATAGAACTAGAGAATGAAAATTGCATAAGGATGAGAAGATATTTTAGCTCAATTAAATATTTGGAATATTCAATTGCATGTGCACAAAGATTAAATTATATTTAGAGATAACTCAATTTAGAAGAAATGGACAACTTAAATAAATATTTGATTTATTTAAATTTAGAGAAGATATTATTGGAAGAAACAATTAAATAATTGGTATTATTTAATTTAGAATGACTTTGGAAGGACTAATTAAATAATTGGTATTATTTAATTTGTTGGAGGAATTAGAGGAATTTAATTAAATAAATTGATTTTATTTAATTGTTGGAAGAATATGAACTGAATAAATAAATTTGTTTGTTTATTTATTAATAGAGGAATTAGACTTAAATAAATATTAAGAATATTTATTTAGACAGAGTCGTGTCATTTTTAGGTGTATACAAATATGATCCACATTGAGACCCCAATAAAATTTCTTCTGAGGTGATTCTAGTTCAAGTATAACCCCATAAAACAAAGGTAAAAGAAGAATCCACCTGAGATGTGTCAGGATGCCTTTTCTCCAAAACTCATAATTATCCTTAGTAATATTTTTTGAGAATTAAAGTGTCTCAACCTTGGTAATTCCTTGTATTTTTACATTGTATTTATTTATCAATTTCCTATTGTATTAATTGGATGCAAATCCTATGTTGTCATATTGTGGGAGTTGGCACAATGAGGTGTTGTCCTACATGGCATATGACCACATGTATTTTTGCCCTCATATGAAGAGATAGGAATCCCACTTAGTGGTAGGAATATTTTTCCATGTGTCGGCATCTTGGATGTTGTGTAAGGGAATATTGACCATAATAGTCATGATAGATTCCTATGATGAAGTTATGACATGTAACAGTTAGAAATGGGAGATTCTATGATCGATGAAGATATGTGTCAAAGAGCATCTTTAAAAAAAGTATCTTTGGGTGCCCCAAGGTGGACTATGACATGTTGTAAGAGAATATACTATTTATATCTTATGTATGACAGATTCTCTTACAGCTGTAATTTATGACAGCTATGATAGATTCTATGACAGTTGTAAGAGTCATAAGAGCATCTGTCATAGCCCATTTTGGAAATAGGTGACCTCCTTGGGATGAGGTAACTTGACAACTGTCAGGATCATCCTACAGAGTTGGACAAGTGTCCATAGGTGTGGGTTTTGGGCCATGAGGCCATGTTGGACACCCATCTCAATGTGGAGTCATTTTTGCCTTGTAATTATTATATAAATAGGTGCTTTTGAGAGGAGATGTATTACAGGTTTAACAAGTACTATTATGCTGCTAATTTGCCTCTAGATATGAGTATCGAAGACTCCTAAGAGTTTGCATTGCAAGTGTATTGTAAATTATTTCAGTTTTGATAATACATTGTGCAGGTTTTGGAGTGTGGGGTTTTTCACCTAATAAGGGTTTTCCCCATGTATATCTTGTGTCTCTCTTCTTCTGTCTCACTTTATCATTTATGTTTTTGCTACAATATCTCTATTAGTGGTTTAACATTGCTCCAATCGTAAAGATAAAATTGAATTTTCACTCTCCTCCCCTCATTAGATTAGTGTAGGAAGCAATTTCTACACACCTAGCTTCCTTTCAGTTGGTATCAGAGCCTGGCTAGTTTTGGTTCTAGCTACTGGGTAGGGGTTTTTTGAGCTAATCTTAGGTTGAGAGGGAGTGTTGTGTAGGGTATTCTATATCTTCTTGCAGCAAGGGGATGGCAACCACATCCAAAAGGTTAGAGGTTGAGAAATTTAATGGCATTAATTTTGAGTTGTAGAAACTCAAGATGGAGGACCTACTTGTTGATCCTGACCTATGGGAAACTGTATTCGGTGCAAAACCTATAGAAATTTCACAAGTTGATTGGGACATCAAAGATTGGAAGGCTAAGGGTCTAATAAGGTTTTGTTTAGCTGACTCTGTCCTGTGGAATGTCCATGAGGAGAAGAACATGAAAGATCTTTGGAAGAAGTTGGGTGATGTTTATCAAGCCATGCCCTTGGTAAAAAAACTTTTCCTAAAAAAGAAGTTGTTCACTCTGAAGATGGAAGTTGGAGGATCTGTTGTGGATCAAATGAATGCTTTTAACATGATTGTTACACAATTGACATCTATGGGTGTGAAAATGGTGGAGGAGGATTGATGCTTGACCCTACTTTGTTCTTTGATAGATTCGTGGGATGATCTTGTCCTGCTTATTGGAAGTACCACTACCACCTTCAAGATGGAAGATGTGGTAGCTTTGCTGTTATCTGAAGATATGCGGAGAAAGTCTTCTGAGGTAGCCAAAGAGCCTCTTGTAGTTCATGGAAGACCTAAAGAGAAAGGGAAGAAGAAGGACAAGAAAGGTGATAAGGGTAGATCCAAATCCCATGGGAGATCCAAATCTCCTAGAAAGTCCAAGGCTCTTTTTTGGAATTGTGGTAAAACTGGGCATTTCTGAAAGGAATGCAAAGAGGAGAAGAAAAAGAAGAAGAAAGCTTATGATTCAGATTTTGACAAGTCACAAGATTATGGTGAAGCCTTCATCACAGCCTTTTCCACCCATGCATCTGATAATGTGTGGTTGATTGATTCTAGTGCATCATTCCACATGACCTTACATCAAGACTAGTTCACGAAGTATGAAGAGTTCGATGGAGGAAGAGTGTACCTGGGTGATGACTCTCATCTAAAGATTGTTGGTCATGGAAGAGTCTCAATCTGATTCCTTGATGGACAAGTGAAGGGGATCACTAGAGTTATGCATATTCCAAGCCTTGAATGGAACCTACTTTCTGTAAGTATGTTAAATGATGTAGGTGTGCAGGTTGTCTTTTTGAAGGATCAATGCAAGATGACTAGATGATCTATGGTGCTTGCGAAGGGTACTTGGAGAGGTACTATGTTTTAGTTGGAGGCATACACTTTACAGTGCAATAGTTCTTCTGACTTGAAGAAAAGAGCTATAGTCACTTCATCCCCACCATCTGAACGAGTAGTGAAGAAATTTGTTGTAACTAGTTCTAATGGTAGTGCACATGCTTTGGAAGTTAAACTTCCTACTGAAAAGACTATGTTATAGCATTTGAGATATGGCCACATTGGTGAGAATGGTCTATGTACCCTAAAAAATAAAAACCTTGTTGAGGGCTTAAATGATTGTAATCTCAAGTTTGACTTTTGTAAACATTGCATTTATGGAAAGAAAAACCATGCCCAGTTTTACTCTAGTTCTCACAAGTCTTCTGGTGTATTGGATCTTATTCATTCTGATGTGTTTGGGCCTGTTAATGTTTCGTTAATTTCAAAATCTGTATAGTTTGTATCTTTTATAGATGATTACAGTAGAAGGACATGGATTTATTTTATCGAAAGTAAGACTAAAGTCTTTAGTCAATTTAAGGAGTTTAAAGTTTTTGTTAAAAATTAGACTAGTAAGAAGATTAAGTGTTTGAGAACTGACAATGATGGTGAGTTTTGTTCAGCAGAGTATGATAAGTTATGTAAAGAGCAAGAGATTGAAAGGCATAAGACAACTCTATATACCCCACAGCAAAATGGAGTTGTAGAGAGGATGAATAGGACACTGATGGAGAAGGCTAGGAGTATGATTAGTGGAGCAAGCCTTGAACAAAAGTTTTTGGCTAAAGCTATTTCCAATGCTTTCTATTTGGTAAACAAATCTCCTACATTGGCTCTTGTTGGTAAGACACCTATGGAGGTGTGGTCTAGTAAGAAGCCTTCAGTTAGACATCTTCGTGTTTTTGGTTGTGAGGCATATGCACATATGCCTAGGGAGAAATGGTCTAAATTGGAGAACAAGGCTGTTAAATGTATTTTCATTTGTAATGGTATCAGTGTGAAAGGATACAAGCTTTGGGATCCTGTGGCTGAAAAAGTGTTGTATAGAAAAAGTGTTATCTTCAAAGAGCTAACACCTCCTTCCATTAGTCTACAGCCAAAATAGACAGAAAAGAAAGAGGATGCGGTAAGTTTCCTTCTATCCTTAAGAAGACTAAACAGACAGACCCTGTGAGCCCTGATGATGAGGAGAGCTCTAGCAAATCTAAAAGCTTAGAAGAAGCAAAATCTCAACCTCATCCATTGAGGAGGTCTACATGAATGATAAAGTAACCTAATAGGTTTGGTTATTCATTACTTGATTCTAGTTGTACTTTTACTTTACTTACTAACACTCATGAGCCTAGAACTATGAAAGAGGCTATGGGCATGAAAGATGCAGGTTCCTAGAAGGAGGCCATGGAAGATGAGATGGCTTCTTTGGAAAAGAATAAAACATGGGACTTGGTGCCTTTGCCTAATGGATGGAAACCCAATGGATGCAAATGGATGTTCAAGAAGAAATTTGGTGTAGATGGCAATGTTGAAAAGTACAAGGCTAGATTGGTTGCGAAGGGGTACTCACAAGTGGAGGGAATTGATTATAGTGAAATTTTCTCTCCCATTGCAAAGATGACATCCATTCGATTTCTATTATCTCTTGCAGCTGCTTATGACTTAGAGGTAAAATAGATAGATGTGAGGACAACTTTCCTTCATGGTGATTTGGAGGAAGAGATTTACATGTCACAATAAGAGCATTACATAGAGAAAGGAAAATAAAATTTGGTTTGCAAGTTAAAGAAGTCTTTGTATGGTTTGAAGCAGTCTCCTAGGATGTGGTACTTGAAGTTTGATGCCTTTGTGTTGTCAATTAGATATCTGAGATTGAAATCAGATCATTGTGTGTATTAAAAATTTGACAATGATCACATTCTGATTATTGTATGGTATGTTGATGATGTTGTTGATTGGGAATGGTAAGAATATGATTTTTGATTTGAAGTCTCAGTTGTCAGCACAGTTTGAGATGAAAAATCTTAGGGCAGTTAGGTACATTCTAGGAATGGAAATCAAAAGAGACAGAGCTAACAGAAAACTTTGGTTAAGCTAGAGTAAGTATGTGAAAACCGTGTTGGACAGGTTCAGCTGGTAGATTGTAGACCAATTTGTGTTCCTATTTCTTTGGGGACAAAGTTGTCTATTAAAGACTATCCAAAATCTCCTAGTGAGGAGGAGGATATGAGTAGAGTACCTTATGCTAGTATTATTGATAGTTTGATGTATGCTATGGTCTGCACAAGACCAAACATTGCCCAAGCAATGGGAGTCCTTAGTCAATTTATGGCTAATCCTGGACGGGTACATTGGGATGTAGTTAAGCGAGTGTTAATATATTTGAGGGGTACTTCTGAGTATTCCATTTGCTATCTTGGCAATACTACAGGACCTCCGCATTCAGTTTGTATTTGTGGTTTTGTGGATTCTGATTAGGCAGATGACATTGATAGCAGGAGATCCACCAGTGCCTATGTGTTCACTATGTTTGGTGGTACAATTAGTTGGATGAGTAAGAAACAACCTGTGGTTGCTTTGTCCACTATAGAAGCTGAGTACATGGCTACAACTCATTCTTGTAAGGAAGCCATTTAGCTTAAGATATTGTGTTTAGATATTGGTGTTGATGCAAGATAGATTACGATCAGTTGTGACAGTTAGAGTGTAATTTGCCTTGCGAAGAATCCAACTTTCCATGCCAGAACAAAGCATATTGATGTTTAGTTTCACTTTGTGTGAGACATGGTAGAGGATGGGAAGGTAAATTTGGAGAAGGTAGATAATTTAAAGAATGTTGTAGATGCATTGACAAAAGCAGTGGGCACAGAGAAGTTTAGATGGTGTTCAGAGTCTATGGGCCTCTTAGCCTATATCAGTTAAATCCTATTAATTCTATTGGCTCTTACAAGGTGTTCGACAAGTGGGAGAATGTTTGGAATTAAGGTGTCTCAACCTTGGTAATTCCTTGTATTTTTACATTGCATTTATTTATTAATTGCCTATTGTATTAATTGGATGCAAATCCTATGTTGTCATAATGTGGGAGTTGGCACGGTGATGTGCCATCCTACATGGCATATGACCACATGTATTTTTGTCCTCACATGAGGAGATAGGCATCCCACTTAGTGGTAGGAATATTTTTTGATTTGTCAGCATCTTAGATGTTGTGTAAGGGAATATTGACCGTAACGGTCATGACATATTCCTATGACGAAGTTATGACATGAAGCGTCAGAAATAAGAGATTCTATGATAGGTTAAGACAAGTGTCAAAGATCATCTTTGAAAAAGGCATCTTTGGGCATCTCAAGGTGGACTATGACATGTTCTAAGAGAATATACTATTTATAGCTGATGTATGACAGATTCTCTTACAACTATAAGTTATGACAACTATGACAGATTCTATGACTATTGTAAGAGTCATAAGAGCATCTGTCATAGCCCATTTTTGAAATAGGTGACCACCTTGGGATGGGATGACTTGAAAAGTGTCAAGAGAATCCTATAGAGTTGGACAAGTGTCCATAGCCATGGGTTTTGGGCCATGAGGCCATGTTGGACTCCCATCTCAATGTGGAGCCATTTTTGCCTTGTAATTATTATATAAACAGGTACTTTTGAGAGGAGATATATTACAAGTTTGACAGGTACTATTATGCTTCTAGTTTGTCTTTAGATACGAGTGTCAAAGACTCCTAAGAGCTTGCATTGCAAGTGTATTGTAAACCATTTTAGTTTTGATAATACATTGTGCAGGTTTTGGAGTGTGGGGTTTTTCACCCAATAAGGGTTTTCCCCACATATATCTTGTGTCTCTCTTCTTCTATCTCACTTTCTTGTTCATGTGTTTGCTGCAATATCTCTGTTAGTGGTTTAACATTACTATAATAGTGAAGATAAAATTGAATTTGTACTCTCCTCCCCTCATTAGATTAGTGTAGGAAGCGATTTTCACACACCTAGCTTCCTTTCAATATTAACCACAAAAGGATGAATTGCAAAACCCATCATACCTCCTCAAATGATTAGAGATCAAAAAACCAAAATAGATATATGCTGATAAATGAAGCCAATAGAAGAAAACAACACTTATCCAAGAGTGAAAACATCCAAGTAATCAATCATAAGCCATAAAATTACAAGTTGAAAAAAAGATACCTAATTTTGAATCTGAAAAAAGTGCATAGGTGGCTATGAAGAGCTCCTAAATACCTTTCCAATACTGTAAGAATTGTGAAAAATAGATATCATGGAAAAGCGTTATGAGCTTAGAAGATGAAAATAATGCCTTGACTTAAAACAACAAACCAAGTTTCAAACAACAAGATAAGGAAGAAACTCTGACATCACTATGAAGAGCATAGGATCAGCTTTCCATCGATATCTCATTTATGAAAAATGAAGTCCATATAACCAAGTAATGCTCCCTAGAAAAAACCTCCTTTGCTATGTAGTGTTGTGTGGTTACACAACATGCCCCATTTTGGCTTAGCAAAAAAGGGACTTGACTTTTCTTTCTTCTTTTTGTTTGCTTATTCCTTGCTTTGGGTGGTTTGGTAAAATTAGTCATGTGTGTCATCTTTAATAGGGTAGATGCACCACCAGATGAGGTTAGTTCCCAAAGTTAGCATTTTCCATCATAAACCTCATGGTTGGAAAGTACACAAAATTCCATGTAGGTTTCCCTTTTGGATCACCCCAATATTGTCTAAGGGCAGGGAGTTATGTTGAGTCAAAGTTTGGTCAACCTTGATATTTCCCATGGGGGGTCATATTTCTAACATTAGTCATGTTCTCTAAGATCACCCGGACTTAGAATTATCACCAATGACTCGTTAGATACCTGATACGCGATCATCAAAGTTAAATAAGAGCTGGTATCTACCCATCAAAGAGCTTCATGTATTCGTGGGGGGTCATATTTCTAACATCAGCCATCTTACCAAATATCACCCCTGCATGAATATCACCCTGCACCAATATGACGATGACGTCATTCAATTCTGGAAAATGAAAGATATCATCCCGATGATGATGTCATCATCTCATTTGACCTATCGAGGGTCATTTATCCAAATATCTATCATATTTTTCAATATGACGATGATGTCACCAAAACTAATAATTAATAAAACATCGATGGCATAATGATGTCATCACAATCTATTCCCCAAGGGGATCATATTTTGAAGTACCCCTAATCTTAATTTCATGACTCGATATGCTCTATGGTCAAAGGTTGACCATATCATCCTGATCTTTAGTAAACATTTATCCCCCGCAAGATTAGGGGGGTCATATTAACCGAGAGGGGTCATATTTTCAAATATCACTGATCTTCAAAGGATCACCCCCTAGCATTAAATATGATCAAGATGGTAGATGAAGCCCCACCTATTTCAAATACAAATCAAACAATTGGCGACATCTATGAGAACCATGTAAATGATTGACAGATTAGAACAAAAAAGCACACTAAGCCCTAATTTGTCATATTGATCCATTTAAAAGTAAATTCTAAGGTTATTTTCATTTACCTTACAATTAGTAGAGAATTACAGAGCTCAAGAAAGTTAAAACCCTCATCAACCACCTGTTAGTGGATTGTGATATTCAACGCAACGAAACGGAATGGGTGACCCCACAAGTTTACAGTGTTTCCTGTTATCAGTCATATAGTCCAAAGGGGAAAGTGACATTAGGTAAATAATTTAAAAACCCTCTCCATTGTCATTTTCTATAATTGACCAAGTAAAATGCTCATCTTTACTAGGGTAAATCCACATGGTGATGTATGAAAAGTTTTAAGGTGATAAGTAATAATGATGATGCATGATATTGTTGAAAATGCATATGGGAACCATAGGGTAAGATATGTCATGCTTATTGTAGGAGCTAATGGAAGACGTCAGAAGGAATAGATCAAAGGCTGAATTCTTAAAGCCTATGTTTGTCCAACCTGAGGGGGTAGGGTTTTAGTATGGTGTCATTGGTGATACACATCAAGGGGATACAGAGTTAGATGCATGGACCAGAAAATTGGATGATGATACAGATAACCCTATACTGGATAGAGTATTCATGACTGGTATGTGGCATGCAATAGGTTTCCCTTATGCCATAGATGCCATAGAGCTGGTAGTCAAGTGTGCCAGGAATTATAACTTGGAAACTAGAAGGGTAGAGAAACACGGCAGGATATATTCTAATTTTTTAGTCAAGGGCCTCATAGCTACTTTCAACTTGCCAATAGGAAATAAGGTGGTCAGGGTGGATCCACATAAACTAGAGAAAGAATACAATAATAATAAGAAATATGCCCAGAAGAGAATGTATCAATGGAGGGCAAAGAGCAGGACCTATACAGCCTCAACCAAGCTACCATTGTACCTGTATAAATTCAATTTTGATGATGAGCATCAATACATGATTGTTCTATTAAGTAGGATGACTGGCAGGCCACATGCTGGTAATTTTGAGAATTGGATGTTTGGTATCATCTAGATGGTATTATATTTAGATAACAAGCCTCGGTGGGCTAACATAATCAATGATAGCCTGGATGAAGGGATGAGGAAGCTAAGAGGACAGGCATGCCTATTTTACATGACATCTTATGTTGTGTATTCATGTGCCTCCCAAGGAACATTTGATGCCCTACAAACAGTAGGCAAGCTATGGAATAGCCCCAGAGATATGTATATATGGGATCATTATCCCCAACTACAAAGAAAAGTATACCTCCAAGATTACAAATTGGTGAATGATGCATTCTCAATGCATCTAGTTAGAACAATGGAGGAGGATAGGACCAAGAGGCTAAGCATGGAAGCTCAAGAGGTCATTTACAAACATGGAGCCTGGTTTATCCAATTTTCTACTTTTTCATATATTAGGATTGAAGGATTTGAGGGACAACCCCTCATTTTACCAAGATACCCTACTGATAGGGTCATCTTGATGGAGTTTGTTAGAGAGGCGCCTACAACAGTTGAGGCTTATAAAGAATAGAAGAAGATCCCTCCTGGTTTATTTCTAGTATATATAGGATGGTATTTGTGCCTAGATTCATAGAGCATTAATCATTCTATTGGGGGGCTAAAATTAATGTACTTACAGCCATTTCCTCTTGCTAAATCATATGACCCTTATGACAGGATGCAGAAACTACTAGAGAAAAAAATACACCAAAAGCATCTGGAGGACTTTTGGACTCACTGTGATGATGAAGTTGAGCTAAGAAGAAGAAAATATCAAAGGCACATGTTGAATCAAGTTAGGACTTTTGAATGCATCCCAGTGCCCGCCCAATTACATAATGATGATGGAAATATAATGTCTAATGAATATGAGGAGAAGAAGGTGTACAATGACACCATATCAGCCCCTGATCTTACACAGCTAGAGGATATATCCTTGGATCAAATAATGCAAGGGGTGATCCAACTGACCCAAAGGTGGGTGGATGTAGAGATCACCAAACTGAAAAAGAGAGGTTTGGCTATCACTATGGGTAGCAAGAAAAAGAGACAAGAGCTGTCACATAAGGATTATGATGATTTCTTGATTGAGAAGAGAAAGTCCAATGGGGAGAGATTACCCACCAAAAAAAAAAGACACCCTCCAAGGGTAACAAGGTGGAGAATGAGCCAAAGGGGGTGATCATCAAAAGACTTCCATCTACATCAGCACATGTGTCCACATCACAACCAACCCTAGATAAACCAAAGACTAAGAGGATATTGAGACCTGATACTAAAAGCACAGAGGTGTAGGTTGAAAAGCAAGTTTTACAAGATGATTTGGAGGAAGATGATCCCTTGGGAGAAAAACAAGTAAATAAAGAACATGGGGATGATGACTAGCTAATAACAAGAAAGAAAGGAATCAGGTACTGCAGACATTGCCACACAATAAGCAAAGAACAGCCATGAAGGGAGATGTCAACACTGATCCCATCCTGTTAATAGGTATGGGTGGTGTAGCCTTCAAAAGACAATTACAACATCAAGTCCCCATTCCAAAAATAGTTTAGTTTAAGACTAAGAAGGTTGAAGAACAGAAAGAAAAAGAAGCACACAGTCCTAGCAAGGACTCTTCTTTTCCCTTGGATGACATTGTGGAGCTATTAGATGATGAGGTAGCCAAAGATGTGACTGCCCAACGCATGGAAACCTTGGTTGCTAATACCAGGATGACTCCTCATGGGACCCCATTGGCCTAGATGAGGATTTTACAAGAAGAAAAGCAAATGGATGAAACAAAAAAGGATAGTCTAGAGAGAGTAGCCCAATAGATAAGGATGGATAATTTGGTTGATTAGGTTACAAGCCCTGCAGCAATAGACTTGACATATAGGGGTGATGTATGTTGGATCTAGGGCACACAACTAAGAGGGGGGTGAATCAGTTGTACAAAACCTGCTCTTATTTCAAACACTTAAATCCTCTTTATTATTTAATAGCATATCAATTAATCACTTATGAAAGCATAAAGCATAAACACCAGAGCAGATATATATCAACACATGAGACACCAAGATTTTGACGTGGAAAACCCGATCAAGGGAAAAACCACGGGGTGATTAACCTAAGAATTATTCTCTGTTAGAAGAATAAGAAAAATAGATGGCACATGCTAATTAGGGCTCACTACCTAAGCACACTGCTCAGAAGAGGCACACTGCCTACAAGAGACACACTGTCTACAAAGTAACAAGTATTACAAACTTGAACTAGAGAATGACATTGTTACCATGCCTGGATTAGTTCTATTTAAGCGCATAAACTCCTGCTCTGCCTTTCGCACTTCTCTTCGCTATATCACACTAATCACCCCAAGACCTTCTTCAAAATGAATTCACAATCCCTTATTTATACAAGGCATCGACTTAGGAACAATCATCTAAGTCGGAAAACATCTACAAGATCATTTGCAAGATGTGTAATACATCCGGTTGGCCAGTCTCAAGAAGAACACCAATATCCATGGTTATTCTTCAAATGCAAACTCTAACTTCAATACGGACCACCAATAAAAATTGTACATGACCCAAAGATCACCAAAACCTTTCCTGAGTCATCAAAACATCCACACTTTATCAGCTTACTGGAATTCTTCTGTTCTTCATCTGGAACTTCAAGAACATAGTCTGCTATCACTGTTATAATAAAAAAGGTGCTTCCGGACCTCCAAACCATGAATGAATCTAGTTGTCACTTCACACGAACTTCTTCAACACTCCCTCCAATCTGTAGAATGGGATAATGCAATTCCAGAGCTCACCAGACCAATCAGTGACACTCTGTCACCACTGAACACCTACCGGAACCGGTTCTACTTGAGTGATCATAACTTCTTCAGATCTTCATGTGGACCTCTGAAATCTTGACTGGAATATCTCAAGACTCATATCTACAAACCCTTTAAACTGCATCTTATGATCCTCAACCTATTGAGGACTTTTGCCTTTTTGTCATCATTGTTCTTCATTGTTCCTGATTGAGACTAATTCCCTCAATAACCTCAGCACATAGCTCATCCAATCCTTCTCATTAATGCAATATGAGTATGTTGACATCAATGACAACACTGGTTATCCTCATACTTTCAACAATCTCCCCCTTTGTCATTGATGGCAACATATGATGTGAAAAACCATCAAGACAAGAACTTCTCCTTTTTGTCACAGCTCCCCCTATCAGCAACAACTCTTTACATGTCTTCTCTTTCTTTACTACTCCCCCTTTGATTTTCAACCACTTGTTTTTCACATGTCTTCTCTCCCCCTTTGACATCAATGGCAAAGGGCTCATACTTGCAATTTTAACACATTAGAATCATACCAGCTGCTCCCCTTGAATAGCAGCTCCCCATCATCAATCTGGATCACAAGATATGACTGTGATATCCACTAGACTGATGCACATTAGTGCATCCTAGTTCATCACCGGAGGGGCCATGACCCCTAACTTTTCCCTGAGATACTCAAAAGAGTCCTTGGGAAGAGGTTTAGTAAAAATATCTGCAAGTTGATCCTTGGAGGGCACATACTCCAATTTGACTTCACCCTTGTTTACTTGCTCTCTCAGAAAGTAAAATTTGATAGAAATATGCTTGGTCTTAGAATGCAATATCGGATTCTTAGAAATATTTATTGCACTTGAATTATCACAGAAAATTGTGATAGTCTCCTCATATTCTACTTGAATATCTCTTAGCATCTGCTTCATCCACAAAAGTTGAGTGCAACTTCCTGCTGCTGCAATGTATTCTACTTCAGTTGTAGACAGGGATATTGCCTCTTGTTTCTTTCTTAGCCAAGAAACCAACCTTTTTCCCAAAAAGAATGCTCCTCCACTTGTACTCTTCCTATCATCCACATCTCCTGCCCAATCTGCATCTGTATATGCATGAAGAGAAAAATTATGATCTCTAGGATACCATAGACCATACTCAACTATTCCTTTTAAGTACCTAAAAATTTATTTGATTTCCATGACATGAGATTCTCTGGGATTAGCCTGGAATCTTGCCACAAGACCAACAGCCTGCATTATATTTGGTCTAGTTTGAGTGAGATACAATAATCCTCCAATCATTGATCTGTACTTTGTCTAATCTGTCTTAGGAGAGTCATCATCTTTGCTCAACTTACATCCGGTAGCCATGGGAGTGTTCATAGGCTTTGAATCTTCCATTCCAAATTTCTTCAATAGTTCTTTCACATATTTGGTCTGAGAGATAAAGATTCCTTTCTTTGTCTGAGTAATTTGTAGACCCAAGAAGAAATTCATTTCACCGAGCATTGACATTTCAAACTCACTTTTCATTTGGTTTGCAAAGATTTTACACATACTGTCTCTTCCTCCAAAGATGATATCATCAACAAATACTTCAACAATCAAGATATTTTCAAGATCAATTTTGAAATATAGGTTACTATCAGTAGTACCTTTGTTGAAACCAATCTTTAAAAGATGTTTGTCTAGCCTTTCATACCATGCTCTTGGAGCTTGCTTTAGACCATACAGTGCATTCTTTAGTTTTCAAACCATATCACCATGCTTAGATAATTGAAATCCATCTGGTTGTTCAATGTAGACCTCTTCTTCTAAGTCACCATTCAAGAAAGCAGATTTGACATCTATCTGATACACTTTGAAATCTTTGAAGGCAGCAAATGCAAGAAATAGTCTAACTGCTTCAATTCTTGCCACCGAGCAAAGGTTTCCTCAAAATCAATCCCTTCTATTTGAGAGTAGCCTTTGCAGACTAATCTAGTTTTATTTCTGATTACTTCACCAATTTCATTTAGCTTGTTCTGGAAGACCCATTTGGTTCCAATTACATTCTTGTTACTAGGTCTAGAAACAAGATCCCAAGTGTGATTTTTCTCAATTTGCATCAACTCTTCCTCCATTGCTTTGGTCTAATTTTCATCATTGTAGGCTTCATTTATTGTCTTAGGTTCAATCTTTGAAATCAGACAACATTCATCTGTATTTTGAGCAATTTTCCTTCTAGTTTGCACACCTTTGCTTTTTTCACCTATGATCTGATCTTTAGAGGGGTTCAGTATTACATACCTTGGAACTTTGGGAGTTTCTTGCACTTCTATTTCTTGATCAAGCTCATTCAGACCTATCTCTTCTTCCTGATTTACGGGATCAATTTGAATCTGTCTTTTAGGAGAGGATTGAGCTCCTTGAACCAGAACACCATCTTGATCATCTTCATCATACTCATAAAACCTTGAGGGCTTCTCAATTCCTTCATCAACCTTCACATTTATACTTTCTATCATCTTTCTCAGTCTCTTATTGTAACACCAGTATGCTTTGCTTTGAGTGGAGTAACCCAAGAAAATTCCTTCATCACTTCTAGCATCAAACTTTCCTAGATCTTCATCTTTTTTAATGTAACATTTGCTACCAAATACTTTGAAATATCTCACAATAGGAGTGATGCCAAACCAAAGTTCATAGGGAGTCTTACCGATATTGCTTCTGATTTGAACACGATTGAGAGTGTAGACTGCAGTGCTGACAGCTTCTCTCCAAAACATATAGGGAACATTTGCTTCCATCATCATTATCCTGGATGGTTCGGTTCTTCCTCTCTACTACTCCAGTCTACTGTGGAGTCCTAGGGGTAGATAATTGTCTCTTTATACCATGCTTCTCACAAAAATCTATGAATTCTCCAGATGTGAATTCACCACCTCTATCAGACCTCAAACATTTTAGTTTTAATCCGGTTTGATTCTCTACCATAGCCTTGAAGATTTTGAACTTCTCAAAAGCTTCTGATTTCTCTTTCAGAAAGGTAACCCACATCATTTGGGAATGGTCATCAATTAGTAACATGAAATATCTATCACCTTGCATACTCTTGATTCTTGTCGGACCACATAGATCAGTATGAACTAATTCTAATAATCCGGTAGAGGACTAATCCTTGCTTTTGAATGAGACTCTGCTCTATTTACCTAGCTGACATTCTTTGTACAAACTATTTGTAGGTTTTACCAACTTTGGAAGATCTCTTACAGCCTGAGTATTGCTTATCTTGATGATGTTATCAAAATTTACATGACACATCTTTCTATGCCATAACCAACTCTGATCAACTTGAACAAATAGACAACTTTTATTAGTACCAACTAGATGGAAGATATTACCTTTTGTTTGAGTACCGGATGAAATCTTAGTTTTGGAGCTTTCAAAGATCCCACATCTTCCATTCTTGAACCAGAGATCATAGCCTTTGTCCACCAACTGTCCAACACTGAGAAGATTGTGCTTCAATCCTTCAACATATAGTACATTACCAGTTTTGTTCTTTCCATCAAAAGAGATAGTTCCCCTACCTCTTATTCTACCAGCAGAATTATCACCAAACTTTACCATTCCTCCTTCATACCTTTCCAAATCTAAGAACTTGTTCTTGTCACTTGTCATGTGGTGACAGCATCCACTTTCAATAACCCAATCATCCTTTTCCTCAACTTGGGTAGCCAAAGCTCTTTCTACAATCTTATGATTGATAGATTCAGAGAATATTGGATCTTCTTCCTTGATGGCAATAAACACCCATTCATTTATGGATTTGTCTCCTATCTTTGATTCATCATCTGTTACTCCTTCATTATCAGCTTCTTCATAAACATAATAACAATTCTTTTGGAACCTTTGTCTATTAGAATTTGACCTTGTAGATCTTTCCAGACATCTTGAGGCAAAATGACCAATCTTATTGCAGTTGAAGCACTTAAAGGGTAATTTTCTTTCATACTTACTGGATCCTCTTGGTAGTCTTTTTGCAATGAGGGCTTCAAGTTGAGTTGTTTCTGCTTCTTCGTCTTCCATGTCTCTTCTTGCTTGATCATACCATGATAGCTTCCTTGAAGAGTTTTCCCTTGGATCAAATCTTTGTTTGCCTTTCATAGAGGCACTGGCTTTGAATGTAGATTCAGTCTTGGGGGGATCATCTCCAAACTTGGTCATTTCAAATGCAGCCAGTTTGTTAGCCAATTGGTCTCTTGTGATAGTTGTATGAGCTCTGAATTCATCAATGGCATCAACCTTGATTTTGTAGGCAACAGGAAGAGATCTGAGAATTTTGTGAACAATCTCATTTTCATCCAAAACTCCACCAGCATTCCTAATTCCACACACTAGCTCATTTACTCTTGGCATAAAGGTAGTGATATTTTCATCATCTCTCATCTTCAATCTTTCAAATTTCCCTTTGAGACTCTGCAACCTTGCACTCTTAACATACTCATCTCCTTCATGCAGAAGTTCTAGTTTAATCCAGATCTCATAGGCAGTTTGGTAGGTCAATAACATTTGAGAGCTCTAAGTCAGTTAATGTGCTTAGAAGAGCCTCTTTGGTCTGCAGATTATTTTCAGCATCTGTGATTTCATTTAGAGTTGTCGGTCCACCCTGTGGAGGTACATATGCTTATCCCATACACTCCAAGTGACATTTCATGAGACCTTTCCAAAGAGAGAAGTTGGTTCCATCAAACTTTAGACTATCCTTCTTGTATGACAACATCCTGGATCTCCTCAAGTGGTTAAGCTCCTTTTAGAGGAACTTGGCTTTGATACCAATTGTTGGATCTAGGGTACACATTTGAGAGGGGGGGTGAATCAGTTGTACAAAACCTGCTCTTATTTCAAACACTTAAATCCTCTTTGTTATTTAATAGCATATCAATTAATCACTTATGAAAACATAAAGCATAAACACCAGAGCAGATATATATCAACACATGGGACACCAAGATTTTGACGTGGAAATCCCGGTCAAGGGAAAAACCACAGGGTGATTAACCCAAGAATTATTCTCTGTTAGAAGAATAAGAAAAATAGATGGCACATGTCAATTAGGGCTCACTACCCGAGCACACTGCTCACAAGAGGCACACTGCCTACAAGAGACACACTGTCTACAAAGTAACAAGTATTACAAACTTGAACTAGAGAATGACATCTTTACCATGCCTGGATTAGTTCCATTTAAGCCCAAAAACTCCTGCTCTGCCTTTCACACTTCTCTTCACTATATCACACTCATCATCGCAAGACCTTCTTCAAAATGAATTCACAATCCCTTATTTATACAAGGCATCGACTTAGGAACAATCATCTAAGTCGGCAAACATCTACAAGATCATTTGCAAGACGTGTAATACATCCGGTCGGCCAATCTCAAGAAGAACACCAATATCCATGGTTATTCTTCAAATGCAAACTCTAACTTCAATGTGGACCACCAATAATAATTGTACATGACCCAAAGATCACCAAAACCTTTCCTGAGTCATCAAGAACATCCACACTTTATCAGCTTACTGGAATTCTTCTGTTCTTCATCTGGAACTTCAAGAACACATTCTGTCATCACTGTTATAATGAAAAAGGTGCTTTCGAACCTCCAAACCATGAATGAATCTAGTTGTCACTTCACATGAATTTATTCAACACTCCCTCCAATCTGTAGAATGGGATAATGCAATTCTGGAGCTCACCGGACCAATCAGTGACACTCTGTCACCACTAAACACCTGCCGGAACCAGTTCTACTTGAGCGATCATAACTTCTTCAGATCTTCATGCAGACCTCTGAAATCTTGACTGGAACATCTCAAGACTCATATCTACAAACCCTTTAAACTGCATCCTCTGATCCTCAACCTATTAAGGACTTTTGCCTTATTGTCATCATTGTTCTTCACTGTTCCTGATTGAGACTAATTCTCTCAATAACCTCAGCACACAACTCATCCAATCCTTCTCATTAATGTAATATGAGTATGTTGACATCAATGACAACACTAGTTATCCTCATACTTGCAACAATGTAAGCCCAATTAAAGATAATAATCCACCTTTCGAGCCTAAAAGGATTGATGAGACAACGCATACTGGTAGGGATGATGTTCCACCTAATCAAAACCAAGACCAAAATAAGGCACCCATAGAACCAAAACAATCAGAAGCACAACAACAGAGTGGTGGCGATAAGGGTAGAGGCCCAGCATTAGAGAAAAATCCGTTGAGGAAGAAGCCAATACAGAAGAAGTTGATACATCTAAGGGTACAGAACAAGGTTTGTCATAGGGTGACAGAACAAAGAAAGAGATAGAGAATGTGGTTGGGGTTGATCAAGGTGATCTCCAAAGCCAAAGTACATAAACTTCTCAAGAGGCCAACTTGCCACAAAATGAGCCTAAAGAGAAAGATCAAGAAATTCCAAAGGAAAGCTAAGAGGGGGAGGCACAAGATTAGAGTGTCAATACTTCACAAGAGCCTCCTCCACAAAAGGAAGTCCCTTAGTAGGAACAACCCCAAGAAGATCCCCCTCATGATAAGGTACATGAGGAAGAAATTAGGAAGGAGCCATCACCACCAAGGGTAGAATGTAACACAAGAGAACACGACACCCAAAATACAGGGGGTTATCATGAGGAACCTAGGGGTGATGTACCTTACTGGTTGCAAAGACAAGTGTACTAGTAACAAGTTGAAGAGGTACAAGATTTTGATGTATCCACATTATTTATTAGGAGCATGATGAAACCCAGGAGAAATACCAAGCTAATCTCAGCAATAAAGAGAGATCCTACAACTGCTAGGAGAAATGTACAAGTGGCCATGTCCATGGTTGAGAAAGAGAAGGACCAAATAAACCTTGATGAGTTTTAGATCACTAATGTTGATTTAGGTTTTGCAAATGGAGATCAAGAAGGCCAAGAGGGAAAAGACATAACTGACTCTCTAACACAAACAATAAAGAGAGAAAAAGAGAAGAATAAAAGGCATAAGGAGCACATTGCTCAATTACATTCTTTCATTAAATGATTAATTAATCTTGATCATACATAGGCCAGTATAGCCACTCCGTTGACCATCATATCTCAAGAGGAGATCACAGGGTTAGACCCGATGAAGCATAAGGAACTAGTAATGGAAAAGTGGATGTGGTCAACCCTTTTTGGAGTAGAAGATGTAGTAAAAACCTCTTTGGAAAGGTGGAATTCTTTAAGTGCATTAAAGAGAAAAATGGACAAGCTGCAAATTGAAGTAGGAAAAAGGTCATTTAAATTAGAGAAGGACCTAGATGCTCAAAGTGAGATGAAGAGGATTGATGCACAAATTTTGATAAGAAATAGTATATTGGATAATAATACTTCCCTGCTACTAGGAATCTGGTATGAAGATATTAGATTTGAATGTCATCTATTGAAGAGGTGCAACAGCAAGCTCAGGGATATTAGTGTCAAGCTGCATAGCCTAATGGCACATGAGGCAGAGATCTTGGAGGCTTTAGAAGGGAAAGTAGAGAGGAAAATTGAGAATCAAGATGCAGATTTTACTGTCAAGGCCTTTCATGACAATTTCAAACAAGTGATAGAGGACCCCCTGAACCACCTGACTGAAGAAGTAATGAATAAAGTCATGAGAATAAAAGTCAAGGTGGAGACTTATAATGAGACATTAAATAGTAGGAGAAGCAAGATGGAAGCCCTCAAGG
The DNA here is from genome assembly GCA_027924645.1 of Cunninghamia lanceolata. Classification (NCBI taxonomy): domain Eukaryota; kingdom Viridiplantae; phylum Streptophyta; class Pinopsida; order Cupressales; family Cupressaceae; genus Cunninghamia; species Cunninghamia lanceolata. The sequence goes on from BSBN01001332.1 coordinate 9,463,893, forward strand.
CAAAAATCCACTCATAAACATGCAATAGTAAAAGCTAAAGTCCAAGATGGAGGTGACGTTGATAGGATAGTCCAAGCATATGAGTCTATCATGGCAGTAATAAAGGTCCATATAAAGGATGATCTACATCAAAGTGATAGTGAAAATGAAGAAGAAGAAACTAAAGAGACTGGTGAAGAAGAAGAGAGTGAAGAAGAAGAGAGTGAAGAAGAAGAGGGAGATAAAGAGTAAGTATAGGTGCATCATCAGGCAAACATATGCATAGGCTACTTATACGTAGTAAGTTTAGCCAGACAGTTTAACTGACAACTTGTGTCATAGATGAAGAAGTTAACTAAGTCAATGAGGAATTGTTAGCCATTGATCTGAATTGATAAATCTTGACCGTTGGTCATGTGTAACCACCTCCTTTCCTTGTTCTTTAAAAGGAGATGGAGAGCACTCTTTTGATTATTAGAAACTTAATTAGATTTGATTGCTGAAGAATTCAAAACTAATTTCAAGGTTATTGTGAATGTACATGTTTTGTATACTTAATAAAAGAGAAGCTATTTTGATTACAAATCATTGTAAATCCTAAGTAATCTGTGAGTGGAATCTAGATATATGCATTAATTAGCTACGTCCCTTGGAGTGCTTTTCAATCTGCATATGTTGTTTTCATTCTTTGTTCCTTTGAAGTTAGCATCAACCATACCTAGATGTGGAACAACCTGGTGAATTATGGTTTGATTTCTTCTATTCATGATTGTATCTTGAATGTATGTGACTCAATAGCTAAAGGTTCACCAAATTTAGAAGTATTTCTTTGAATTTATTTGAATTTCATTACAAATAACATACAATCTAAAGCAAATGAACTTGAAATATGCCTATATCTCGTAAGTAATCAAAAAATACATAGCATATTTTGAGTGAAAGCATGTTAAATTGATAAATATCATGCAAATACAGATAAATATCTATGATAAATATATGAATATCTATTTGTAGACACATTATTTGAATAAATATACAGTGTAGAAGCATGTGTAAGTTCATGATGATCAATGTTCAGAAGAATTGATCAAACTTACAAATATCATAGTGATCTGTGGAACAGAGTAGAAATAACCTCATTTGTGAAGTGAATTTATGGAATATAGTTGTATTATTGATAATCTAGACAAACGTAAGATCCCTTGAAATAGAAAATAGCATGTCGCATCAACCTCTAAGTAATATCAAACGATCATGACCTGATCAATGGAGCCTTGGGGTAATCAATTTATCTTAAATTGATCATACTTTACAAGATAATAAAGGTTTGTTGTGCAAATTTTTATGCATGTTGTTATTACTAATAATCATCATCAACATAAATTGGTGCTAGAAGGATGGCCTATCTTCACTGCCTAGCAGGTGATTTAGTAACACATGTGTATTTTCCTGTGTTAGAAATGAGGTAACATTCTCACAGATCATTACTTTAAACGTTTTGCAAAGATTTGTTATTTGGAGTTTCTCTTTATGCCTGTTTATGGTGAATATTTCAGAATTGTGCATAAATATCTTAAGCTTTGCAATCAATTCTTGTGATTCTTGAAAGTTAAGTTGTCATCTAGGTTTTCTTACTAAATTTTTGAAGTAATTTGCTTATGATACCTAATATCTTGATATCTGCATGTGAAAGTCTCCAACCTGTTCTTTCATATTTGCATCATTTATGCAAAGATTACATAAATATCTAGTCAGTTTTAGATTCTGGTCATAAATACATCCTTTGTAGTAGTTTAGTTGATCTTTACAGTGAACCAAGCCAAATTTCCATAAATTGTAGAAATCCTGGATCTCAGGCCAAATACCAGGTCTAGATCTAGCAAACTTTTTGAGGAATTGCCTATTTGTGGACTCAGACCTAGGACTGTAGATATTCATCATACTCTTGGTTCTAGTACATTAGAGGCTTCACTAGGACATACTCTAATAACCCATGTTGGATTTCAAACACCTACATGACCACCTGTAAAACCTCCAGTCCAACCTCCGCTAGTCACAATGTCATTCTTTGCTGCAGAGTCACTTCTGACTTTCAATGCATATCATCCTTTACCTAAAAATCCTAACAAGATTTGTCCAAAGCATCATCTATATTAGGATGCTGATGATCACATCAGAACATTCAAGGAGGCTTGTTGTAGAGCAAGAATTGAACATCAGGATGTGGTATGTAGATTATTTCCATTTTCCTTAGGGGAAGAGGTATATAATTGGTATATCAGTCTTGGTCAAGGTTCAGTTGGTTCATGGGCTACATTGGAGAAATCTTTTAAGGATAGATTCAAGATACATATAGATCCTTCAATGAATTATCACCTGATTGCCACAATCAAGAGATTTGAAGGAGAACCTATTGGTAACTTTAATGCTAGATTCCAAAAGATGCTTTCAAAGATTGTTGCTCCTTATACTGTAGTAGATGAAGCTACTATGAGTATATATTACTCAACCCTAGATCCTCTAACTTCTATGTTTATCAGGACACATCCTGGTGTCACAACCTTGGTAGGAGCTTTTGAAGAAGCCATAAAATTCAATCAGCAATAGATCCTTGCTCCAATGCCTAACATTGCATTTTCTACACATCCTAGATATCCTGCATATCCTACTCAACAATAGACTAATGGAGCTATGATGCCTCTAGTTGTAATGCCAAGTCCTCTACAAGTACCTCCACTTAGCATCATGCCACCTCCAAATGGAAATGACCAGATGGTGCAATATCTAGGACATACACAAGTACCTTCGGATGTAGGATAGAATAGTAATAACAATGGTTCTTCCTTTTTCAAGCCTTAAACAAAGAATGTAGTGGCCAAAGTTCAGGAAGAAAAGGAAGATATTAAAGAGATTTCAGCACAACTGAGGAAACTAAGAACTAAAATCACTCATTTGAGAATTCAAAATTTCTATTCCCAACCAAATCAAAATAGAGGATATAATAATGACAAATCTAGATATCCTAATAGGGGATATAACAATAATAACAATAACACTAGTGGTAACAATAATGCCCCTAGACAGCCTAGAGTGTGGAACACTAGGCCAAACAATGGTTCCTTGCCATCACCCTTAGATAATCAGCCTCCTAGTGAACCTAAGCAAACCACTAGGGTGAACCTGGTAGAGGCAACCCTTACAAACTGGTGTAGAATACACAACACCAATTCTCATGCGGAGCTAGATTGTCCTCAATTTAGGATAGTAGCCAGTATATTTCAAGCTGAAGTATCAAATACTACAGGTAATCCACCTTTTGTTGAAAGAAATGAAATTGTCCCATGTGGATATGACTCTTCTCTTGTATTGGAAAATTTCACCAATTATCCTCATCTGCAGATATCATCATCCATTTAGAACTACACCTTAGCATGTGAAGAGTTAGCTATGGCTTTTGAAACAAATTATGTTTTTCTTTTTGAAGATGAGAATGAGCCATTAGCCAAACATGAAGAAGTGTATGCTTATCAGCAGCAATATCAGGGTAGACATAACTATAAGCTAAGGAATAACTCAAATAGACCTACTAGCCCTTTGACTACATCATTGCCTCCAAATAATTTTAACACACCTCCTGATCCTAACGCAAGTAGTAACCCTAGATTTCCCAAAGTTAATGCTTAATACTTAGCACCATAGAATGTAGTGGCAAAAGCTAGTAATCAGTCTCCAGAGTCTGATAAATTGGTCACATACTTAGCAAATGAAATGAAAAAGATCAAAATCAGTTTGTCATTGTCAGAGTTGTTTAAAACCCCAGCTATTAAGAGGGCACTCATGAAATCTTTAGATGACCCTATGCCAAAAGAAGATAGTCATCCCACAAACCAGTCTTTGAATAAAGATCATGTAGTTAAAGATACTAATGTTAAACACAAAACTTTAGCTACTATCCAAGCTGCTGGCACATCTACTAATGTAATGCCATTGTCTATATGTAATGCCTTAGCGTTACATCCTGCCAAGTCACTAAAGAAAGCAACGTAGCTAGATAAAACTAAGGTGAGTGTTGTAGGAGAATTAACTCACATTCATATACAACTAGCATTAGATCCAAGAACTCAATACTACACTGATATTCAGGTAGTAGATATCCCTGACACATATGGAATGTTGCTCAACAAGGATTGGTAAAAAAACACTTAATGGATACATGTCAACTGATTTCAGTCACATGTGGCTACCTTGGAAAGGGATTCCCAACTAGATTAGGATAGATGTTGAACCCTATATGAAACATATGATCACTGAGTATAATAAAACCAATGAGATCATGTATGTAGATGTTGAACCCAGAGTTTACACCATTAGGCCCCAAACCATCAAGATAGAGGAGATCCTCATGTATGATGTTTATGTTCATAATGATAATCTTCAGGATGATAGAATAATTATAGAATCTGATCAAAGTTCAGATGATAATAAGGAAGTAGATCATTTTAGAAACTTTGAAATGTACTTATCGAGAGAGATGCAATGTTGCCAAATGTTAAATATGTCTAATGAAGATGTTTTGATTGAAGGATGGTGTAGGTTACATGATGAAGCACATTCTAAAAAGACTTATGATGCTTGTTTAGATATGATGGAACTGGAACAAGCATACATCGAGAGGGGATCATCATCACACACGATAATCATACGGATGGTAATAGTGATACTGACTCTTGTTTATCATCTACAGGTATAGAAGAATACACATATCATGATGAGAGTTACATTCATAAGATAGAAGAGATCCTAGTGTGCATTGAGAATAGTTATAAGAGTAACAAGAATATTACCCTAGGGATTGATTATTTGATTGAATCAGATTATGAAGTATCTGATGAAGATAGCGATAGTAATTTGACCAAGTTTGAAGAATTTTTATCAAAACAAATTTAGAAGATGTTGATATAGCATACTTCTCCACATGATGCTCTAATTGAAGGTTTGTGCAAGTTACATGAAGTACCACATTCAGAGACTACTTGCTTATTATGCTTGCACATTTTAAAGAATCAAATGATGCTTTGTTCAAAAGATCATTCTTCTGATAGTAAAGAGGAAAAAAATATATCAACTTCATATCAATCAGATAAGGTGAAGTTTGAGAAGAATGAGTTACTAAAATTAAAATGGATATCAGGTGGTGCAGCTGCCAAAGATAAAAAGAAAAGAGAAGGTCCAGATAAACCTTCAACTAAAGATAATCCATGGATCCTTAGATTTGATGGATCTAAATCAAAATAAGGAGATGGAGTAGGAATAGATCTCAATGATCCAGTTGGGAAATCCTACTTAGCAACATATAGATTACAATTCCCATGTACAAATAATGTGACAGAATATGAAGCTCTGATTCATGGGATATTGTTTGCACTCAATAAGAAAGTAAAGATTCTACATGTCAATGGAGACTCAAAATTAGTGGTAAGACAAGTAAGAGGCACATATTCTTGCAATTACAAAAGGTTGTCTAATTATAGACACAGGGTATGGGATTTGATAGAAGATTTTGATGCATTCAACATCACCCATGTGCCTAGAGAACAAAATTGTCGAGCAGATGCCTTGGCTCAAGCTGCAATTACTTTGGAGCCATTATCCATATCTGGTCTAAAGAAGTTTTTAGTTGAATTAATATCAATGCCCTCTATACTATATAATGTCATCAATCTTTAGGTGTTTGATGATGACCAACGCATTTTGGACTTCATATCAAATAGAGATGCATTTGATGTGCAAATCATAGATGAAAGAAATGTGGAAGATCATACCTAGGAGGAAGAAGAGATCATGGATCTACCCAGTAACAAGATTCCCAAAGGGATGATAGAATTAGAAAGAGCATTTGATTTAGATAATATGCTAAAATAGAAAGATCTCCCTAAAGCAGACAGAGGAGAATATTCACTAGTCAACATAGAACAAGATGAAGAAAAAAAGAATGTCCTAATTGGTAAGGTGTTCATAGAAGAAGAAATGATAGGGATAACTCAAGCACTTAAAGATTATATCCATTTTATTACTTGGACCTATGATGAGTTGAAGACTTATGATACCTCAATTATCACCCATACCATACCATTGAAGCCAGATGTTAAACCCTTTAGAAAAAAATAAAGGCCTGTTAATGCCTTATTGGAGCCCATCATTTTTGAAGAAGTAAAGAAATTGCTTAATGCCATAATCATATTCCCTGTGAGGCATTCTGCCTGGGTAGCTAACCTGGTCCTTGTGAGAAAGAAAAGTGGCAGTATCAAGTTATGTGTAGACTTTAGAAATTTAAATAGAGCTTCTAAAAAGGATAATTATCCTTCACCTTCACTAGATGAGGTCTTACAGATAGTAAATGGTGCAAAGATGATGCCATTTTTGGATGGTTTTTCAAGTTACAACCAGGTGATGGTAGATAAATTAGACAAATTGAAAATTGCATTCACCACCAAGTGGGGTATATTTGTATACCTTTTGGATTGATAAATGCTGGGACCACTTTTCAATGAGCAATGGATATAGCCTTCAGGGGGCTGATTGGTAAATGCATAGTCACATACATGGATGACTTGCAGTTTTCTTCAAGAAAAGAGGTGATCACATAGAAGACCTCAGGAAAGTGCTTAAGAAATGTGAACAGTATTGAATATCCCTAAATCCAAAGAAATACATATTCGGGGTAACCATAGGTAAGTTATTAGGTCATTTAATAATAGAGAATGGGATCATCATTGATCCTACAAGAGTAGAATCAATCATGAAGATATAGCTTCCTGGAAGCAAGAAAGAACTAAAATCCTACTTTGGTAAGATAAACTTTGTTAGAAAATTCATTACCAGTTTTGCAGAGATTGTTAGACTATTGAATGCAATACTCAAGAAGGATACTAAAATTGAGTGGACACCTGAAGCTAGAGTAGCTTTTGAGGACATCAAGAAAGGTATATCTGATGCTCCTGTTCTGATTAGTCCAGATTATACAAAGGATTTTTACATATATTCATTTTCTTCAGAACATACATCTATAGCAGTATTAACCCAAAGAAATGAGGCTAAAGAAGAAAAGCCTGTAGCTTTCATGAGTTACCCATTCAGAGATGCAGAGCTCAGATACATGGATGTTGAAATACAAGCCCTTGCTTTAGTCTAGGCAGTCAAGAAATTTAGACACTACATCTTGAGAAGTAAGGTAATTATTGTAGTACCAAATGCAGCAGTAAAGATGCTCCTGATATAAAGTGAGCCTAGTGAAAAGAGAGCTAAATGGATAACAATTCTCTAAGAATATGATATGGATATAACACCCATATCAAGAATATGATATGGATATAACACCCATGAAGTTGGTAAGAGGACAAGCTTTGAGCCAAATGATATCAAAAATTGATCCTAACATCATGAGCCATTAATATGTGATAAATGCTAAGGAAACTAAATAGTGGTATTCAGATATCAGGCACATCCTAATTACTAGAAGATGTCCATCAAGATTGCAGGCCTCACAGAGGAGAGCCTTGAAGATAAGATCACAAAAATACATAATAAAGGGAGGAATCCTTTTCAAAAGGAACTATGAAGGAATATATCTCAAATGCCTAGAGGTAAGAAGTAGATAAGGTGTTAGAAGAGTTACATGACAAATTTGGAACTGTACATGGATCACATTTAGCTACTGCTCATGCTATCCTCAGAGCAGGATACTACTAGCCCACTATCTTTAAGGACACTACTGAACACATTAAATGTTGTCATACATGTCAGGTTTCTGCTAATAGAGAAAGATATGCTACTCAACCCTTGCAACCAGTGATGGAGATGCACCCATTTGCTCAATGGGGCATAGATTTCATAGGACCCATCAATCCTCCATCATCCTCAAGCCATAGTATGTATTGACTATCACTAATTATTGTACCAGGTGGACTAAAACTGTCAGTAGTAAGACATGCAATGCAAAGGATGTGATCAAGTTTTTGGAAAGCAACATAGTAACTAGGTATGGCATTCCTTATGCTTTAGTATGTGACAATGGACCTACCTTTGCATCATTAAAACTATCAAGTTGGGCTTTTGATCATGGAATCATTCTGAAGTTTTCTTCAAATTATTATCCTTAAGGGAATGGACTAGCCGAATCTACAAATAAGAACTTATTGAATATCATAAAGAAATTGATAGAGACAAATCCTAGGGAATGGAACTGTTAGAATCTGAAAAGATTATTAACCCAGAAAACTAGTGCAAATGAATATATATTTAAACTATGAATGCAAATGATACGAAATCAAAATAGCAACACAGAGTTAGTCTCTAAGAGAGTAATGCAAATGACTGAAGCAAAATAGCATTAAGAGGATGCAAAATCAAAAGATACCAAATACAAGCCAGGTAGCATGCTTATATAGACTAGGAAGAGGGAGGAGGTGGCAACACCAACCAATGAGGAGCAACCATCTATTAGACTAAAGATAGAAAAGTATCTTTCCAAGATAGCTAATGGATGCTCACATGTAGGAAGGTGACACCTCACAACCACTCACCTAATAAGACATGCTTTATTAACCTAAGCGAGATTAATAGAGCTATAGGAAAAACCTAGGAATATAGGGAAAAATAAATAACCCAACTAGGAAATAAAAACCTACACTAACACCCCCCCATAAGCGATGCTTAGGTGGATGTAGAAATGGGTCCTAGCAAATCAAGCTGGATGAGGTACCCATGTACATAAAATTCCTGCCAAAGAGACAAAAGAGATGTTGGGAATTAATGTGTCTCAACCTTGGTAATTCTCTGCATTTGTAATGTTTGTATTTATTATTCATTGCCTATGTTATAAATAATTAGAAATTCCACTTTGTCATATTGTGGGATGTGGCACGGTGTTGTGTCAATCCTACATGGAGTATGACAACTTGGTATTTTGTCCTCACATGAGGAGATAGGCATCCCACTTAGTGGTAGGAATATTCTGCCATGTGTCAGCATCTTCTATGTTGTGTAAGGAATGTTTGACTGAAACGGTTATGACGGATTCCTATGACATGTAAGAGTCGAGAATAGAAGTTTGTAAAACAGGTAATGACATGTGTCATGAAGCATCTTTGAATGAGGCATATTTGGGTGCCCCAAGGTGGAATATGATGTGTTGTAAGAGAATATGCTATTTATAGCTTGTGCATGACAAATTCTCTTACAGTTGTAAGTTGTAACCACTATGACAGATTCTATTACAGTCGTAAGGGTTGTAAGAGCATCTGTCATAGCCCATTTTGGAAAGTGGTGACCTCTTTAGGATGGGAGATGTGGACAAGTATCAGATACATTCTACAATGTTGACCAAGTGTCCCTAGGCATGGGTTTTGGTCCAAGATGCCATATTGGATGCTCATTCCAAGAAAGGTCCCAAATTGCCTTGTATGTTCTATTTAAATAGGTGCTTGGAGATGGAGTTTGTAATACAGGTTTACAGGTATTATTATGCTGCCAGATTGACTCCAAACATGAGTGTCGAAGACCATTAAAGCTTGCATTGCAAGTGTATTGTAAACATTCTTTCAGACTTGTTAATACATTGTGCAAATTTTTGAGTGTGGGGTTTTTCACCTGTTAAGGGTTTTCCCCACCATAAATCTCTGTCTATCTTCTTCTATCTTCTTTTCTGGCTCTTGTGATTTGCTGTAATATCTCATGTTAATGGTTTAACATTTCTATACTAGTTAGGATAAATTTGAATTTGCATAGCCCTCTCCTCAATAGATTAGTGTAGGAAGCATTTTCCGCACACCTAGCTTCCTTTCAGTTGGTATCAGAGCTTGATCACCTTTGGTCCTAGTTGTTGGCTAGGGGTTTTTTGAGCTAATCTTAGGTTGAGTGGGAGTCTATGCAAAGTATTTTGTATCTTATTGTAGTAAGGAGATGGCAGGCACATCAGGAAGGTTTGAAGTAGAGAAGTTCAATGGGAGTAATTTCAAGCTGTGGAAGCTCAAGATGGAAAACTTGTTAGTTGACCGAGACCTTTGGGAAAGTGTAAACAAAACTAAACCAGTTGCAATGTCACAAGCTGATTGGGATCAAAAGGATCGAAAGGCTAAGAGTCTCATAAGACTTAGTCTTGCCGATTCTGTCTTGTTAAATGTCCATGAGGAGACTACTGCAAAACTCCTTTGGAAGAAGTTGGGGGATGTGTATCAAGCCAAATCCCTTGTCAATAAACTTTTCCTAAGAAAGAAGTTGTATTCTCTTCGAATGGAGGATGGAGGATCCGTGGCTGAGCATATGAATGCCTTTAACATATTGGTTACACAATTGACATCTATTTGTGTAAAGATGGAGGAGGATCGGTGTATGACCCTGCTTTGTTCTCTGCCAGACTCATGGGATCATCTTGTCATGGAAATTAGAAGCACCACATCCACATTCAAAAAGGAAGAGGTGGTTTCTTCGCTGTTATCTGAAGAGATGTGGAGAAAGTTTTATGAGGTAGCTAAAGAAGCCCTTGCAGTTCATAGAAGACCTAAGGAGAAAGGGAAGAAGAAGGACAAGAAAGCTAAGAAGGGTAGATCCAAATCCCATGCGAGATCCAAATCTCTTGGAAAGTCCAAGGCTCTTTGTTGTAACTGTGGCAAGACCGGGCATTTTCGAAGGAATGTAAAGAGGAGAATTAGAAAAAAAAAGAAAGCTCCTGATTCATATTCTGACAAATCACAAGATGATGGTGATGCCTTCATCGCAACCCTAGCAACCCATGCATCTAATGATGTGTGGTTAATCAACTCTGGTGCATCATTCCACATGACCTCACATCGAGACTAGTTCACTAAGTATGAGGAGTTTGATGGTGGAAAGGTGTATCTAGGTGATGACTCTCATCTAAAGATCGTTGGTTGTGGAAGAGTCTATATCTGATTCCCTAATGGTCGAGTGAAGGGGATCTCTGGGGTTATGCACATCCTAGGCTTAGCACAGAACCTGCTTTCTGTAAGTAATTTGAATGATGTAGGTATGCAGGTTGTCTTTTCGAAAGAAGGATGCAAGATGACTAGAGGATCTATGGTGCTTGCTAAGGGTACTCGAAGAGGTACTCTGTTTCAGCTGGAAGCATGCATTTCACAATGCAATAGTTCTTCTAACTCAAGGAAGAGGGCAGTAGTCATTTCATCCCCACCATCTGAATGAGCAATGAAGAAATCTGTTGTTTCTAGTCTTGATGGTTGTAATCGTGCATTGGAAGTTAAACTTCCTACAGAAAAGACAATGTTATGGCATAAGATATTTGGCCACATTGGTGAGAAGGGTCTGTGTACCCTAAAAAATAAGAACCTCATTGAGGGGTTAGATGATTGTAATCTTGAGTTTAACTTTTGCGAACATTGCATTTATGGAAAACAAAACTGTGTTCAATTTTACTCGAGTTCTCATAAGTCTTCTGGTGTGTTGGACCTCATTCATTCTTATGTGTTTGGTCCTGTTAATGTTCCTTTGTTATCAAAATATATATACTTTGTATCTTTCATAGGTGATTATAGTAGAAGGACATGGATTTATTTTCTCAGAAGCAAATCTGAAGTCTATAGCAAGTTTAAAGAGTTTAAAGCCTTTGTTGAAAATCAGAATGGTAAAAAGATTAAATGTTTGAGAACTGACAATGGTGGTGAGTTATGTTCTACATAATTTGATAAGTATTGCAAGAAACTTGGGATTGAAAGACATAAGACAACTCCATACACACCGTAGGAAAATGGAGTTGTAGAGAGGATGAACAGGACATTGATGGAGAAGGCTAGGAGTATGCTTAGTGGAGCTGGTCTAGAACAAAAGTTTTGGGCTAAAGCTATTATCACTGCTTTCTATCTGGTAAATAGATCTCCTACATCATCTCTTGTTGGAAAGACACCCATGGAGGTGTGGTCTGTTTGAAAGCCTTTAGTAAGGCATCTTCATGTTTTTAGTTGTGAGGCATATGCACATGTGCCTAGGGAGAAGCAGTCAAAGTTGGAGAACAAAGATGTTAAGTGTATCTTCATCGGCTATGGTGTTGGTGTGAAAGGATACAAGATTTGGGATCCCGTGGCTGAAAAAGTGTTGTATAGTAGAAGTGTCATCTTCAGAGAGCTTACACCTTCTTCCACTATTTTGCAGCCAGAAGAAAAAGAAAAGAAAGAGGATGTTGTTTAGTTTCCTCTCACCCCTGAGAAGACTGAACAGAAAGACAATGTTGGACCTGATGATGAGGAGAGCTCTAACAGCTCTAAAAGCTTAGAAGAAGAAGCTGAACCTCAACCTCAGCTCTTGAGGAGGTCTACACAGATAAGGAAGCAACCTAAAATGTTTGGTTTTACATTGCTTGATTCTAGTTGTGCTTATGCTTTGCTCACTAATAGTGATTAACCTAGAACTGTACCAGAGGCTTTGGATATGAAGGATATAGGTTCCTGGAAGGAGGCCATGGAGGAAGAAATGGCTTCTTTGGAAAAGAATCAAACTTGGGACTTGGTTCCTTTGCCTCTTGGACGGAAACCCGTTGGATGCAAAAGGCTGTTCAAGAAAAAGATTGGTGCAGATGGCAGTATTGAAAAGTATAAGGCCAGATTGGTTGCAAAGGGGTATTCACAAGTGGAGGGTATAGATTATGGTGAGATCTTCTCTCTCGTTGCAAAGCTGACATCCATTTGATTCCTATTGTCTCTCGCAGTAGCTTATGACTTGGAGGTAGAACAGATGGATGTGAAGACAACTTTCCTTCACGGTGACTTGGAGGAGGAAATCTACATGTCACAGCCAGAGCATTACATGGTAAAAGGTAAATAAAATTTGGTTTGCAAAATTAAGAAGTCTTTGTATGGTTTGAAGCAATCCCCTAGGAGATGGTACTTGAAGTTTGATATCTTTGTGTTGTCAATTAGATTTGTGAGATCGAAATTGGATCACTATGTTTATTATAAGTTTGATGGTGATCGTATTCTCATTGTTGCACTATATGTTGATGATATGTTGCTCGTTGGGAAGGGTAAGAATATGATTTATGATTTTAAATCTCAGTTGTCAGCTCAATTTGAAATGAAAGATTTAGGGGCAGCCAGGTATATTCTAGGAATGGAAATTAGAAGGGACAGAACTGACATAAAACTTTGGTTAAGTCAGAGTAAGTATGTTAAGACCGTGTTGGATAGATTCAACATGGGAGATTGTAAACCATTGTGTGTTCCCGTTTCCTTGGGGACAAAGTTGTCTATTGAGGATTGTCCAAAATCTCCTAGTGAGGTGGAGGACATGAGCAGAGTACCTTATGCTAGTGTTGTTGGCAGTTTGATGTATGCTATGGTCTGTACAAGACCAGACATTGCCCAAGCAGTGGGAGTCCTTAGTCAATTCATTGCTAATCCTGGACGAGTTCATTGGGATGTAGTTAAGCGAGTGTTCAGATATCTGAGGGGTACTTCCAAGTATTCTATTTTCTATCATGGTAATGTTTCAGGTCCTCCGCATTCTATTGATATTCGTGGATTTGTTGATTTAGATTGGGCAGGTGACATTGATAGCAGGAGATCCACAAGTGCTTATGTTATTACTTTGTTTGGTGGTGCTATTAGTTGGATGAGTAAGCAACAACTTGTTGTTGCTTTGTCCATGACAGAAGCTGAGTATATGGCAGCAACTCATGCTTGTAAGGAAGCCATTTGGCTTAAGAGATTGTGTTTCGATATTGGAGTTGATGCGGGTCAGATCACGATCAGTTGTGATAGTCAAAGTGCAATTTGCCTTGCAAAGAATCCAACTTTCCATGCTAGAACCAAGCACATTAATGTTCAGTTTCACTTTGTAAGGGACATGGTTGAGGATGGAAAGGTAAATTTAGAGAAGGTAGATACTTTGAAGAATGTTGCAGATGCATTGACAAAACTAGTGAGCACAGAGAAGTTTAGATGGTGTTCGGAGTCTATCGGCCTTTCAGCCTATAGCGGTTAAATATTGTGTTTCTATTGGCTCTTACAAGGTGTTCAACAAGTGGGAGAATGTTGGGAATTAAGGTGTCTCAACCTTGGTAATTCTCTGCATTTGTAATGTTTGTATTTATTATTCATTGCCTATGTTGTAAATAATTGAAAATTCCACTTTGTCATATTGTGGGATGTGGCATGGTGATGTATCAATCCTACATGGAGTATGACAACTTGGTATTTTGTCCTCACATGAGGAGATAGGCATCCCACTTAGTGGTAGGAATATTCTTCCATGTGTCAGTATCTTCTATGTTGTGTAAGGAATGTTTGACCAAAATGGTTATGATAGATTCCTATGACGGATCTATGACATGTAAGAGTCGAGAATAGAAGTTTGTAAGACAGGTAATGACATGTGTCATGAAGCATCTTTGAATGAGGCATATTTGGGTGCCCCAAGGTGGAATATGATGTGTTGTAAGAGAATATGCTATTATTAGCATGTGTATGAGAGATTCTCTTATAGTTGTAAGTTATAACCGCTATGACAGATTCTATAACGGTCGTAAGTGTCGTAAGAGCATCTATCATAGGCCATTTTGGAAAGTGGCAACCTCTTTGGGATGGGAGCTGTGGACAAGTGTCAGATACATTCTACAATGTTGACCAAGTGTCCCTAGGTGTGGGTTTTGGTCCAAGATGCCATATTTGACGCCCATTCCAAGAAAGGTCCCAAATTGCCTTGTATGTTCTATTTAAACAGGTGCTTGGAGATGGAGTTTGTAATACAAGGTTACAGGTACTGTTATGTTGTCGGATTGACTCCAGACATGAGTATCAAAGACCATTGAAGCTTTCATTGCAAGTGTATTGTAAACATTCTTTCAGATTTGTTAATACATTGTGCAGATTTCTGAGTGTGGGGTTTTTCACCCGATAAGGGTTTCCCAGCGTAAATCTCTATCTATCTTCTTCTATCTTCTTTCTAGCTCTTGTCTTTTGTTGTAATATCTCATGTTAATGGTTTAACATTTCTGTAATAGTTAGGATAAATTTAAATTTGCATAGCCCTCTCCTCAATAGATTAGTGTAGGAAGCATTTTTTGCACACCTAGCTTCCTTTCAAGAGACCCCCCCAAAAGTAGAGAGAGTCAGGACTCTGAGTGAGAGGAAGAAGCCCCCCCAGAAGATGAAGCATCCTGCACCCTCAGCAAAGCTTGCAAATGAAGGAACTTGCTCTTAGTGAAGGGTTTGGTGAAGATATCAACAACCTGCTTAGAAGTTAGCTAGTAGCGAAGGTCGATGACATGGCCATGGATGAGCTCTCGGATGTAGTGCATGTGGACCTCTATGTGTTTGGTCCACTAATGATGGACCAGATTTCATGAGATTTGAATGGCACTCTGGTTGTCACAAAATATGACTGATGGCCGTCTGATCTAGATACCAAACTCAGTGAGAAGATTTTGGAGCCAAATGGCCTCAGTGCCGACATTCATAGCCCCCCGATACTTGGCCTTAGTAGAAGATAGAGCAATAGCAGACTACTTCTTGCTCGACCAACAAACAGGACCTGCACCAAGTGAGAAGATGTAACCTAAAGTAGACATGCGATCCTGAGAATCACCTGCCTAATCTGAATCTGTGTAGCCCACCAAGTCAAGCTCAATGCCTACTACATAGTGAATCCCAAAACTGTGAGTACCCTGAATGTAGTGAAGGATCTGCTTGGTTGCTTTCTAATGTCACTCATGAGGCTCCTGCATGAATCAAGAGACCATTCCTACAACATATGAAATGTTGGGTCTCGTATGAGTCAGATAAATGAGACTCCCAACAAGCTACCAGTACAAAGTGCCATCAACAAGTGGAGAACACTGAGCCTCAAGTTTGACTCTAGAAAGGAAGGGAGTCAGAGCAGGCTTACAGTTAACCATATGAAACCTTGAGAGCAAATCTAGAGAATACTTGGACTGTGTGATGGTGATCCCAGAAGAAGACTGAAAGATCTCAATCTCGAAAAAGTAATGCAACAAGCCCATGCCAGTCATCAAGAACTTGTCATGGAGGGTAGTTTTGACAGCCCTAATGGTGGATGAAGAACTCCCTATGATCAGTAAGTCATCAACATACAGAACCAAAAATAGGAGTGAATCATCCTACTACAGAATGTAGACATTGGAATCAGAATGGCACTGAGTGAACCCAACTGATAGAAGGAAGGAGTCCATCTTGGCATACCAGGCCTGAGGAGCCTGTTTGAGACCATAGAGAGACTTCTAAAGATGGCACACAAGTGAAGAATCCCGAATGAACCCCTATGGTTGCTCCATGTAGATCTCCTCTTGAAGGTCACCATGAAGAAAAGCACTCTTCACATCCATCTAATGTACTTCCCAAGGATTAGCTATAGCAATGGCAGGAACAAGTCAGATGGAATTCATTTGGGTAACTGGCACAAAAGTCTCAGAGTAGTCAATCCCAGGAACCTGGGAGAATCCTTTGGAGACCAAGTGAGCCTTATGCTTGTCAACTGATCCATCTACTGCAAATTTTGTCTGATAGATCCACTTACATCAAATAAGTTTTCTTCCCTTAGGAAGAGGGACAAGATCCCAAGTGTGGTTCCTCATCAAGGAACTAAACTACTCGTGCATAGTTGTATCCCACTCAGGAATACCTGAAGCCTCATAAAAAGACTGTGGATCTAAGGTAGTAGCAATGAAGACATGTGGAGCATCCTGGAACTATGAACGAGTCTACCTAGTGTCTGATGGATCCCTAACCCCATCACCTGCAGACTGCAAGGTCTATCTAGCCCAAAGTCGACCGGAAGATGGAGAATCTGGAGGAGAACTCATAAGAAAATAATTAGCTTTTGCTTTGGGAATGAGTTCATTACCTTGAGGATCCCTTTTGAGAGAAATATCACATGTCAGGTTCCTTTTCTGCTTCTTTAAGTCTTTGGTCAAGACTGTGGCAGCAAAGGTACTTTTAATCTCATCCAGAGATTCTTGACCCGCATCCATTTGTTTGGCTAGCCAAACTGCATTAACTGGTTTCTTTTTCCTTTAATCTTTTAGCTTACTTGTATAAGTTAAGTCTTGATAAAGCCTTGGGAATTGATACTTATTCTGAATAATAATGAAATTAGAATCAATAGTAAACGGTTCCCATTTCTGAATAGCTTTTCTTCCAATAACACCATCATATCCATCTACTTCATAATAGATGAATTGCAAAGTATCCATGAATCCATCAAATCTGATTTCAATTGGAGCTTCACAAATGGCTATACTATCACCCTTTTCAGAATTACCAAAGGTGATCTTTCTAGTTCCCTCCATCCAAGCATCTTGAGGGAATGCATTATATTTGGCAATGTTTAAAAGTTGGTATCATGATTTTGTTCATAGCCTGAGAGATTAAAAGTGCCTTTGCTGCCACAGTCCTGACCAAAGACTTAAAGAAGCAGAAAAGGAACCTGACATGTGATCTTCCTCTCAAAAGGGATCCTCAAGGTAGTGAACTCATTCCCAAAGCAAAAGCTAACTATTTTCTTATGAGTTCATCTAAAGCATTAACTTGCAGAACAGAAGTTACCGACCTTGAAAAATAAGGTATCATTCAAACTTCTGAATCACCATTTTCATGCCATGCAATGTATGTTCCAAAGGTCAATGAGAATGGAAAGGAATTACCTGAGAAGTAGCTAGTTGTTAATTACAAGCTGTTAAATGATTGTCTTGTTGATAATAGACATCCTCTGCCAAGTAAGGATCATATCTGGAAGACTATTCAAGGTAGTCATGTTTATTCTAAATTTGATCTTACCAAAGGGTTTTGGTAGATTGGTCTTAAAAGTGCTAACTTTTACAAAACTGCATTTTCAGTTCCTCAAGGTCTTTATGAATGGATTGTCCTTCCATTCGGTATTAAAATAGCTCCCTCCATTTTTCAGTAGAAAATGGATGTTATTTTTAGACCTTATGCCAAATTTATCCAACCCTATCTAGATGACATTCTTGTCTTCAGCCAGGCTATGCCCCAGTATCTTGCTCATCTCCGCCAATTCCTCTCTATTTGCCAACACCATGGTCTTGCTATCAATCCTTCCAAGTCTTTCTTTGTACAGAACCATATTGTGTTCATCGGCATCAAGCTTCTTCCGGGGGGGAGAATGGAAGCACAACCACACATCCTGAATAAGATTTCCAATCTTGCTATTACAAATGTTAAAGAGTTACAATGCTTTTTGGGCCTTGTTAACTACATTGCAGGATTTTATTATAAGCTTGCTAAAGATTGCCTTGAGTTAAATAAGCTCTTAGGCAAGAAGCCACCAGCATGGACAACCAAGCATGACAGTCTGATTGACTGCATCAAACACAAATGTTCTCAACTTCCACCTCTTAAGTTACCAGGTAATGGTTTCAAAATTGTAGAAATAGAAGCTAGTGAAGGTGCATGGGCTGGTGTTCTCCGAGAATAGAGAACGACATCTCACAACCCCAAAGACAAAGGTGAGATTGTCAAGTACATCTCTGGTAGCTTCAAGAATAGTGAAATAGACTACCATAGTACCCATAAAGAAATCCTTGCTGTTGTCAATACTTTTCAAGCATTCCAAATGTTCATTGCTGACAAGAGATTTCTTTTGAAAAATGATCTACAAAATCTGTGAGGATTCTTTAGAAAAGAATCAAAGAATAAAGTTGTAAGAGGTAGACTCCTTCAATGGGCTCAACTGTTGAGTACCTATGAATTTGATTTTGTTCATCTTCCAGGAGTTGAAAATATTTTTGTAGATTTTATGTCTAGAGAAGGACATTCCAATTCAACGGAAGCAGATGTTCTTGTACAAGGGGTAGTTGGGATCATCCGAATTAGAGAACAAAGGTGGTACGAAGAAAGCTGTCATGAATGGAGTACCAATCCTTTTCAGCAAAGAAATTTACATAACTTCTAGATGGCTAATGATTTCCTTACTGATTGTTTTAAAATGCTAGTGGCTAAACAATAATTGACCCACCCAGGTTTATGGACTAACCAGCCATTCTTTCAATTTTCAGCCGAAGCAGAACCGATTGAGCCTGACATCGGGCATGTACTTCAGAACTGGTGTGGAGACTTTGTTCTTCCTGTCAAATTTCTTAATCCACTAGTAGAATGCCCTGATCAATGGTTAAATGCATAACAGGGCAAAAGTCTGATAAGAGACCTTTTCCAAGGACCCTATCCTCCTGCTAAAGATTTACAATTCAATGGAACCTTAGCTTATATCGGCTGCATATTCAAACTTGAGTTTGACTCCCCAGATGAAAATCCAATTAGCAGGCACCTTTGCCAAATCTATGGCCCTGTGGGTTCCTCTTCTGTGTTTGAACATTGGACGATAGGGAATCGATTGAGATACTTTCACTCTCACCAAACACCTATCTAGATTCACACCAAAACCTACCGGATGAATGGACCAACACCACAAGCTATGTCTAGAGGTTTATACGGTCCATACAAGATGAAAACAATGAGCATTATCTGGAAAGAATAGGAAGCAAGTCAACCCTCTGGATGCATTCCCCATTCATCCACACAAACTTGTGCCAATTGCATCAACCTATCAGCCGATGATCCAAGAGTCCCTACTTATGGCACCAATGGCAATTTTCGGTCTCCTGACTGTACGCATCCTGATGGTGAATTTTGTGAAGGTTGCTTATTCAATCCACCAGTTCCTCTGAACTCCAGCACCACCAACAATATTGGTTCTTAGGCTAATGGATGGGCTTGTCATCCATCGAGAGCATCTATCATCTCATTGAACACGATAGACATGGGCCCTTCCATGAAAAAAGAGGAAAGCTTACGTGCCTTACAGTAAGTATGAGTTATTCTTCTCATAATCAAAAAGTTGTCATGTAATCTATTTTCTTTCTTTGTTGGTCTATCGGGTCCACTTCTTTTCTATTCATGAGTTATTGGGATCCATCAGGAGATTCCTATCTTCACATGGATAACTCTCTGAAAAGAAGTTGCTACGTGTCGACTTCTTATGGACGGATTTCAAACAGAATTCTAAGAAAGGGGTTAAAAGTTCTACCCTCCCTTCCTATATAAGGTGACGGGGCCACCTACATTTCTCAACGAATTCTAGGCAAGTGAAGTCTTAGAGAGTCTATGTCCAAGTAAGTGAAGGAGTACCATTATCTCTGGTTTGCTCTTACGTTAGTCTATTGTAAACAAGAGTACCATTATCTCTGGTTTGCTCTTAAGTCAATCTATTGTAAACAAGAGTGCTATTATCTCTAGCTTGCTCTTCGTCGTGTTAAAACTCCCATCAATGACAGTGCGCATTGTAAGATGATGAATGTATTGTTCCTAAGTATTAGAAATCATAATTTATATAAGATTTATCTGAGAGTCAGATATTCTGTTCCACATTTCATTTGTCATTTGCAGCTGTGTTTAAAAGTTAAATTAGATTGTGATGTGGTTGGTTCATAATTGAATACTACAAATATTCATGTAAAGTATAATGCTCAATGACTAACAAAAGTTCACAATTAAATACTACAAATATTCATGTAAAGCATAATGCTCAATGACTAACAGAAGTCTCTGATGAAGTTCATTCAATTGCACAATCACAACTTCTGATGAGTGATTCCATTAGAACAAAATCCACTAATATGCAGTCTGGATTACAAGAAGAGTCTAGGACTATCCAGTCTATGACCCATACAGTTCATCAATATTAGACTGTCAAGACAATGAATTTCCCTTCTAGTGCTAAGGGATATTTACAAGCTCAGTATGAAGGACCCAAGTTGGTCACTGAGGTAAAGAAGCCTATCATAGAAAAGATTTTTGATCCCTTAACAGGGACTCTAATTACATATCTACTAATGCCAATACTGATGAAAGTCAGGTAATCAAGCAAGCTCTTAATGCTATGACAGGTGTAGAACAAAGTGTCTGGAATAGATTAGAGAAGTCTCAGATATTATATTCTGCATTTCATTTGTCATTTGCAGCTGTGTTTAAAAGTTGGTATCAGAGCAGATGATGTTATTGTTTGTTGTTATCATTGGTGTCTAACCATAACCAGCCAATAAGTGTTTAAGTTATTCTACTGTATTGCTCCTTATATTGCTCTTTGTATTTCTCATACACTCAGACCAATGTTGTAAGTCCTTGTTGTGTAAGTCTCGTCTAAGCTTGTTGCGTCAGGGTAGATTTGAGGCAGTAATTTGTATTTCGAGCACAGATTTGAGCGTAAGTTTGAGCACAGGATGGATCGAGCAAGCACTTCTGGATTGACTATGGAAAACATCGACCATACAGCAGATCGTAACATAGAAGTTAAGTTCACCAACTTCTTTGCTAATAATGAAAGTTCTTTTTGTACACTCCTAACACAAGTAGTAATGTTTTAGATGAAGTTTTTGCTAGTAGTCAGTTTCAAGATAAAGAATTTTGTGTGCCTAAGATTAAAGCTTCTGAAATCTATAAAGATGTTCCCAATAGTGTTGTTGATATGTTTAATAAAAATAAATGTTTGAAGAATTGGTTTGGATATAAGACCTCCCAAAGATGTCATGTAGCTACTCTTCAACATGTAGTTACCGGAGGTAGTAAGGGCAAGTTAAATTTGTTTTCAGATGCCCTCGTTTCTAAATTTCAGAAAGATGCCTTAGCCAGTTTTGATAATCCTCAGTTTATACATCTATCCTATGTTCAGATAGGTATCTGTGCACACTACCACAAAGGATTACCTATCATCGTAATTATGATGTTGAAAGATGCACGATTTTACAAGTTGTCTCATTCCCTATTATGATGTCCAAAGGCCCAATCTATGTAGATTACCTACTAGACTTTCCTGTCAGTCTAAAGAACAAGCTTAGGTCAATTTGATGACCATAGATAAACAATCTTCTGATGAAGATTCAGAAGTCTCCTTCTTTTGCAGAATGCCTCGAGGGGACACCCGTGCAGAGTTGGACAAGGTTATTGAAGAAATTGTCCAAATAGAGTCTCATCTCCACACAATGGACATGGGACAAGAGACATGGAAAAAATTGACCACTAAGTTGGAACAACATAAAGCAAGAAAATGTTTCTTGCTCCAGGAAAAAGAAAGGCCTTCCAAACTACCAGTACACAGGAATCCTCTGTTGACTCATGCAGAAAGTCCCACACAACATGGATATCAGCCACTTCAACCACAATGGCCATTGGGATCCCCTGTTCCTAGAGTATCAAGACCACTGGATCAGCAGTCTCTTAATGATGCTCCAGCTCTAGGAAGCATGGCACGAAGGATATGGAGAAGAAGCCGAAAAGCCTTTCTTGAGAAAGTTGTTGTGCAAGCATAGGGAGAAATTTCAGAGATAGATGATGAGGAGAACTTCTACCTCACTGAAGAAATGGAAAAAGCTCCTGAGCTTGATAAGTTTGTTAACCGGTTTAATTTAGTTGGATCTATATAGTTGCCCGCTCAAGCTTCCTTTTCGGAAGAACAACTGTATTGTGAAGAAAAACCTTACAGTCCTCTTGTCCATCACACTCTTGTAGAACAAGAAGAGCCTAGAATCACATTTGATGAAGGCTCCAGCAGTAGACAGATGAAATCTCATACATGCACAATAGCCCACAAGGAACCCTATCAGCATAATACGTGCACTAATGTATGTCCAAGAATGATACTGACAATTCATTTTCCAGGTATAATGGCTTACCCTCTGGCATTTTTGATTGATACAAGAGCAGATATTAACATTGCCAGATATAATGCATTCCCTTGAGATGCTTGGATGGAGGGAACTACAAAGATCACCTTTGGTAATTCTAAAAAGGGTGATAGTACAACCATTTGTGAAGCTCTGGTTCAAATCAGATTTGATGGATTCATGGATACTTTGCAATTCATCCATTATGAAGTAGATGGATATGATGGTGTTATTGGAAGCAAAGCTATTCAGAAATGGGAACCATTTACTATTGATTCTGATTTCATTATTATTTAGAATAAGTATCAATTCCCAAGGCTTTATCAAGACTTAGCTTATACAGTAAGCTAAAAGATGAAAGGAAAAAGAAACCAGTTAATTGTTTGGCTAGCCAAACAAATGGATGCGGGTCAAGAATCTCTAGATGAGATTAAAAGTACCTTTGCTGCCACAGTCCTGACCAAAGACTTAAAGAAGTAGAAAAAGAACCTGACATGTGATCTTCCTCTCAAAAGGGATCCTCATGGTAATGAACTCATTCCCAAAGCAAAAGCTAACTATTTTCTTATGAGTTCATCTGAAGCATTAACTTGTAGAACAAAAGTTGCAGACCTTGAAAAACAAGGTATCATTCAAACTTCTGAATCACCATTTTCATGCCATGCAATGTATGTTCCAAAGGTTGATGAGAATGGAAAGGAATTACCTAAGAAGTAGCTAGTTGTTAATTACAAGCCATTAAATGACTGCCTTGTTGATAATAGACATCCTCTGCCAAGTAAGGATCATATCTGGTAGACTATTCAAGGTAGTCATGTTTATTCTAAATTTGATCTTACCAAAGGGTTTTGGCAGATTGGTCTTAAAAGTGTTGAATTTTACAAAACCGCATTTTCAGTTCCTCAAGGTCTTTATGAATGGACTGTCCTTCCATTCGGTATTAAAATAGCTCCCTCCATTTTTTAGCAGAAAATGGATGGTATTTTTAGACCTTATGCCAAATTTATCCAACCCTATATAGATGACATTCTTATCTTCAACCAAGATATGCCCCAACATCTTGCTCATCTCTGCCAATTCCTCTATATTTACCAACTTTTAAACATAGCTGTAAATGACAAATGAAATGCGGAACATAATATCTGACTCTCAAATAGATCTTATATAAATTATGATTTCTAATACTCAAGAACAATACATTCATCATCTTACAATGCGCACTGTCATTGATGGGAGTTTTAACACGATGAAGAGCAAGCTAGAGATACTAGCACTCTTGTTTACAATAGACTGACTTAAGAGCAAACTAGAGATAATGGTACTCTTGTTTACAATAGAATGATGTAAGAGCAAACCAGAGATAATGGTACTCTTTCAATTACTTGGACGTAGACTCTCTAAGACTTCACTCACCTAGAATTCGTTGAGAAATGCAGGTGGCCCCGTCACCTTATATGGGAAGAGAGGGCAAAACTTTTAACCCCTTTCTTAGAATTCTGTTTGAAATCCATCCATAGGAAGTCGACACGTAGCAACTGCTTTTCAAAGAGTTATCCATGTGAAGATAGGAATCTTCTAGTGGATCCCAATAACTCATGAATAGAAAAGAAGTGGACCCGACAGACCAACAAAGAAAGAAAACAGATTATAGGACAACTTTTTGATCACAAGAAGAATAACTTGTGCTTACTATAAGGCACGTAAGCTTTCCCCTTTTTCCATGGAAGGGCCCACGTCTATCGTGGTCAAAGAGATGATAGATGCTCTCGATGGATGACAAGCCCATCCATTAGCCTAAGAACCAGTACTGTTGGTGGTGTTGGAGTTCAGAGGAACTGGTGGATTGAATAAGCAACCTTCACAAAATTCACCATCAGGATGCGTATAGTTAGGAGACCAAAAATTGCCACTGGTGCCATAAGTAGGGACTCTTGGATCATCGGCTGAGAGGTTGATGCAATTGGCACAAGTTTGTGTGGATGAATGGGGAATGCATCCAGAGGGTTGACTTGCTTCCTGTTCTTTCTAGATAATGCTTATTGTTTTCAGCTTGTATGGACCATATAAACCTCTAGACATAGATTGTGGTGTTGGTCCATTCATGCAGTAGGTTTTGGTGTGAATCCAGATAGATGTTTGGTGAGAGTGAAAGTATCTCAATCGATTCCTAACCGTCCAATGTTCAAACATAGAAGAGGAACCCGCAGGGCCATAGATTTGGCAAAGGTGCCTACTGATTGGATTTTCATTTGGGGAGTTAAACAAAAGTTTGAATATGTAGCTGGTATAAGTTGAGGTTGAATTGAATTGTAAATCTTCAGCAAGAGGATAAGGTCCTTGGAAAAGGTCTCTTATCAGACTTTTGCCCTATTCTGCATTTAACCATTGATCAGGGTGTTCTACTGGTGGATTAAGAAATTTGATAGAAAGAACAAAGTCTCCACACCAATTCTAAAGTACATGCCCAATGTCAGGATCAATCGGTTCTGCTTCGGCTGAAAATTGAAAGAATGGCTGGTTAGTCTATAAACCTGGGTGGGTCAATTATTGTTTGGCCACTAGCATTTTAAAACTATCAGCAAGGAAATCATTAACCATCTGGAAGTTATGTAAATTTCTTCGCTGAAAAGGATTGGTACTTCATTCACGACAGCTTTCTTCGTACCACCTTTGTTCTCTGATTCAGATGATCTGAACTACCCCTTGTACAGGAACATCTGCTTCCATTGAATTGGAATGTCCTTCTCTAGACATAAAATCTGCAAAAATATTTTCAACTCCTGGAAGATGAACAAAATCAAATTCATAGGTACTCAAAGCTTTTTAGAAAAGTTGTGAACATAAAATCATGATTTTGTTCATGGCCTGAGAGATAAAAGTTTTCATATTGTAGCTCACAATATTGCTGGAAATACTTGAGATATTTACATTTACCTTTGATGAACTTATTGTAGGCCAACTTTTCTCTGGTGTCTGTTCTTCCGATGAATAGACGTGTCAACTGAGCACAGACTTGATCTGTACCTCTACCAATTAGGTTTTCTCTGAAAGTGTCATCTAATCTATCCCAGACACTTCTTGCTACACCTGTCATAGCATTAAGAGCTTGCTTGATTACCTGACTTTCATCAGTATTGGCATTAGTAGATATGTAATTAGTTATCCAAGCTCGCATGGCATCTATTCCTCTTGTATTAGCTACATCTTCAAATTTATCAAAGTTTACAAGGGGAGGTGTATCTGCTTTTAGAGATAGATGATAAGGAGAACTTCTACCTCACTGAAGAAATGGAAAAAGCTCCTGAGCTTGATAAGTTTGTTAACCAGTTTAATTCAACTGGATCTATACAGTTGCCTGCTCAAGCTTCCTTTTCAAAAGAACAACTATATTGTGAAGAAAAACCTTACAGTCCTCTTGTCCATCACACTCTTGTAGAACAAGAAGAGCCCAGAGTCACATTTGAAGAAGGCTCTAGCAGTAGACAAATGAAAGTTCATATGCGCACAATATCCCACAAGGAACCCTATTGGTATAATATGTGCACTACTATATGTCTGGGAATGATACTGACAATTCATTTCCCACGTATAATGGCTTACCCTCTGGCATTTTTGATTGATACAAGAGTAGATCTTAACATTGCCAGATATAATGCATTCCCTCGAGATGCTTGGATGGAGGGAACTACAAAGATCACCTTTGGTAATTCTGAAAAGGGTGATAGTACAACCATTTGTGAAGCTCCAGTTCAAATCAGATTTGATGGATTCACAGATACTTTGCAATTCATCCATTATGAAGTAGATGGATATGATGGTGTTATTGGAAGCAAAGCTATTCAGAAATGGGAACCATTTACTATTGATTCTGATTTCATTATTATTCAGAATAAGTATCAATTCCCAAGGCTTTATCAAGACTTAGCTTATACAAGTAAGCTAAAAGATGAAATGAAAAAGAAACCAGTTAATCCTGCAATATAGTTAACAAGGCCCAAAAAGTGTTGTAACTCTTTAACATTTGTAATAGCAAGATTGGAAATCTTATTTAGGATGTGTGGTTGTGCCTCCATTCTCCCCATCGGAAGAAGCTTGATACCGATGAACACAATATGGTTCTATGCAAAGAAAGACTTGGAAGGATCGACAACAAGACCATGGTGTTGGCAAATAGAGAGGAATTGGCAGAGATGAGCAAGATACTGGGGCATATCCTGGCTGAAGACAAGAATGTCATCTAGATAGGGTTGGATAAATTTGGCATAAGGTCTAAAAATAACATCTATTTTCTGCTAAAAAATGGAGGGAGCTATTTTAATACCGAATGGAAGGACAATCCATTCATAAAGACCTTGAGGAATTGAAAATGCGGTTTTGTAAAAGTCAGCACTTTAAAGACCAATCTGCGAAAACCCTTTGGTAAGATCAAATTTAGAATAAACATGACTACCTTGAATAGTCTACTAGATATGATCCTTACTTGGTAGAGGATGTCTATTATCAACAAGACAGTCATTTAACGGCTTGTAATTAACAACTAGCCACTTCTTAGGTAATTCCTTTCCATTCTCATCAACCTTTGGAACATACATTGCATGGCATGAAAATGGTGATTCAGAAGTTTGAATGATACCTTGTTTTTCAAGGTCGGCAACTTCTGTTCTGCAAGTTAATGCTTCAGATGAACTCATAAGAAAATAGTTAGCTTTTTCTTTGGGAATGAGTTCATTACCTTGAGGATCCCTTTTGAGAGGAAGATTACATGTCAGGTTCCTTTTCTGCTTCTTTAAGTCTTTGGTCAGGACTGTGGCAGCAAAGGCACTTTTAATCTCATCCAGAGATTCTTGACCTGCTTCTTGTTCTTTCCAAATAATGCTCATTGTTTTCAGCTTGTATGGACCGTATAAACCTCTAGACATAGCTTGTGGTGTTGGTCCATTCATGTGGTAGGTTTTGGTGTGAATCCAGATAGGTGTTTGGTGAGCGTGAAAGTATCTCAATCGACTCCCTACTGTCCAATGTTCAAACACAGAAGAGGAACTCGCAGGGCCATAGATTTGGTAAAGGTGCCTGCTGATTAGATTTTCATCTAGGGAGTCAAACACAAGTTTGAATATGGAGCCGGTATAAGTTGAGGTTCCATGGAATTGTAAATCTTCAGTAGGAGGATAGGGTCCTTGGAAAAGGTCTCTTATCAGACTTTTGCCCTATTTTGCATTTAACCATTGATCAGGGCATTCTACTGGTGGATTAAGAAATTTGATAGGAAGAACAACATCTCCACACCAGTTCTGAAGTACATGCCCAATGTCAGGATCAATCAGTTCTGCTTTGGCTGAAAATTGAAAGAATGGTTGGTTAGTCCATAAACCTGGGTGGGTCAATTGTTGTTTAGCCACTAGCATTTTAAAATGATCAGCAAGGAAATCATTAGCCATCTGGAAGTTATGTAAATTTCTTCACTGAAAAGGATTGGTACTCCATTCGCAACAGCTTTCTTTGTACCACCTTTGTGCTCTGATTCGAATGATCCGAACTACCCCTTGTACAAGAACATCTACTTCCGTTGAATTGGAATGTCCTTCTCTAGACAGAAAATCTGCAAAAATATTTTCAACTCCTGGAAGATGAACAAAATCAAATTAATAGGTACTCAACAGTTGAGCCCATTGAAGGATTCTACCTCTTACAACTTTATTCTTTGATTCTTTTCTAAAGAATCCTCGCAGATTTTGTAGATCACTTTTTAAAAGAAATGTCTTGCCAGCAATGAACATTTGGAATGCTTGAAAAGTATTGACAACAGCAAGGATTTCTTTATGGGTACTATGGTAATCTATTTCACTATTCTTGAAGCTACCAGAGATGTAGTTGACAATCTCACCTTTGTCTTTGGGGTCGTGAGATGTAATTTTCTGTTCTTAGAGAACAGCGGCCCATGCACCTTCACTAGCATCTGTTTCTACAATTTTGAAACCATTACCTGGTAACTTGAGAGGTGGAAGTTGAGAACATTTGTGTTTGATGCGGTCAATCAGACTGTCATGCTTGGTTGTCCATGCCAGTGGCTTCTTTCCTAAGAGCTTATTTAACTCAAGGCGATCTTCAGTAAGCTTATAATAAAATCCTACAATATAGTTAACAAGGCCCAAAAAGCGTTGTAACTCTTTAACATTTGTAATGGCAAGATTGGAAATCTTATTCAGGATGTGTGGTTGTGCCTCCATTCTCCCCCCTGGAAGAAGCTTGATGCTGATGAACACAATATGGTTCTGTACAAAGAAAGACTTGGAAGGATTGACAGCAAGACCATGGTGTTGACAAATAGAGAGGAATTGGTGGAGATGAGCAAGATGCTGGGGCATATCTTGGCTGAAGACAAGAATGTCCTCTATATAGGGTTGGATAAATTTGGCATAAGGTCTAAAAATAACATCCATTTTCTGCTGAAAAATGGAGGGAGCTATTTTAATACCGAATGGAAGGACAATCCATTCATAAAGACCTTGAGGAACTGAAAATGCGATTTTGTAAAAGTTAGCACTTTTAAGACCAATCTGCCAAAACCCTTTGGTAAGATCAAATTTAGAATAAACATGACTACCTTGAATAGTCTGCCAGATATGATCCTTACTTGGCAGAGGATGTCTATTATCAAAAAGACAGTCATTTAACAGCTTGTAATTAACAACTAGCCACTTCTCAAGTAATTCCTTTCCATTCTCATCAACCTTTGGAACATACATTACATGGCATGAAAATGGTGATTCAGAAGTTTGAATGATACCTCGCTTTTCAAGGTCGGTAACTTCTGTTCTACAAGTTAATGCTTCAAATGAACTCATAATAAAATAGTTAGCTTTTGCTTTGGGAATGAGTTCATTACCTTGAGGATCCCTTTTGAGAGGAAGATCACATGTCAGGTTCATTTTCTGCTTCTTTAAGTCTTTGGTCAGGACTATGGCAGCAAAGGCACTTTTAATCTCATCTAGAGATTCTTGACCCACATCCATTTGTTTGGCTAGCCAAACTGTATTAACTGGTTTCTTTTTCCTTTCATCTTTTAGCTTACTTGTATAAGCTAAGTCTTGATAAAGCCTTGGGAATTGATACTTATTATGAATAATAATGAAATCAGAATCAATAGTAAATGGTTCCCATTTTTGAATAGCTTTGCTTCCAATAACACCATCATATCCATCTACTTCATAATGGACAAATTGCAAAGTATTCCTGAATCCATCAGATCTGATTTGAACTGGAGCTTCACAAATGGCTGTACTATCACCCTTTTTAGAATTACCAAAGGTGATCTTTGTAGTTCCCTCCATCCAAGCATCTCAAGGGAATGCATTATATCTAGCAATGTTAAGATCTGCTCCTGTATCAATCAAAAATGCCATAGGGTAAGCCATTATACCTGGGAAATGAATTGTCAGTATCATTCCCAGACATACAGTAGTGCACGTATTATGCCAATAGGGTTCCTTGTGGGCTATTGTGCGCATATGAGCTTTCATCTGTCTACTGCTGGAGCCTTCTTCAAATGTGACTCTGGGCTCTTCTTGTTCTGCAAGAGTGTGATGAACAAGAGGACTGTAAGGTTTTTCTTCACAATACAGTTGTTCTTCCGAAAAGGAAGCTTGAGTGGGCAACTGTATAGATCTAGCTGAATTAAACTGGTTAACAAACTTATCAAGCTCAGGAGATTTTTCCATTTTTTTAGTGAGGTAGAAGTTCTCCTCATCATCTATCTCTGAAATTTCTGCCTGTGCTTGCACAACAACTTTCTCAAGAAAGGTTTTTCAGCTTCTTCTCCATATCCTTCGTACCATGCTTCCTGGAGCTGGAACATCATTAAGAGACCACTAATCCAATGGTCTTGATACTTTGGGAGTAGGGGATCCCAATGGCCATCGTGGTTGAAGTGGCTGATATCCATGTTGTGCGGGACTTTCCACATGAGTCAACAGAGGATTCCTGCATACTAGTAGTTTGGAAGGCCTTTCTTTTTCTTGGAGCAAGAAACATTTTCTTGCTTTAAGTTGTTCCAACTTATTCGTCAATTTTTTCCATGTCTCTTGTCCCATGTCCATTGTGTGGAGACGAGACTCTGTTTGGACAATTTCTTTGATAACCTTGTCCAACTCTACACGGGTGTCCCCTCGAAGCATTCTACAAAAGAAGGAGACTTACGAATCTTCATCAGAAGATTGTTTATCTATGGTCATCAAATTGACCTGAGCTTGTTCTTGAGCTGATGCATATTCTTCAGACTCTGACTCAGTTTCTATCTCAGTACTGGATAGTATGATATCTTCTGAGTCTGATGGATATCCATTGATGAATTCAAATTCATCATCCTCAACACCTGCTTCTCAGGCAGCGTGAACTTTTCCTTTTCCCTCTTTCTTATGTCTGTCCAGACATTTGTTTGCAAAGTGATCACCCTTGTAAATGTAGCAGGTAGGTTTCCATTTCTTGGATCCTTTTCCTTTCTTATCTCTTTTTCTGAAATATCCATTCTTACGAGGATATTTACTATACTTTTTCTTCTTCTTCTTGTAAGGCTTCTTAGGCTTCTCACAGTTATAACAAGAAGATTTACCCTTTTCTAGAAATTGGGTAGAAGGCATTATCTGGTAGCAAACAGAAGAGGAGAGTAAAGGTTGTATCCTTTTTATTTCTTTTTTTGCTTTTCCTTCTTCACAGATATCTTCATTTATCTACATCAGGAACCGAACTAACTGAGGAAAGGTTAGTTCCTTCATTTCAATATTTTCTATCACCAGATTTTCTAGAACTTTCTTGTGATAGAATTGTCCTATCATTGTACCAAATCTTTTAGAAAAGTTGTGAACATAAAATCATGATTTTGTTCATGGTGTGAGAGATAAAAGTTTTCATATTATAGCTCACAATGTTGCTGGAAATACTTGAGATCTTTACATTTACCTTTGATGAACTTATTGTAGGCCAACTTTTCTCTGGTGTCTGTTCTTCCAACGAACAGACGTGTCAACTGAGCATAGACTTGATCTGTACCTCTACCAATTAGGTTTTCTCTGAAAGTGTCATCTAATCTATCCCAGACACTTTGTGCTACACCTGTCATAGCATTAAGAGCTTGCTTGATTACCTAACTTTCATTAGTATTGGCATTAGTAGATATGTAATTAGTTATCCAAGCTCGCATGGCATCTATTCCTCTTGTATTAACTACATCTTCAAATTTATCAAAGTTTACAAGGGGAGGTGTATCTACTTTTAGAGATTGAATATTTTTAAATGGATCGATAGGATCAGATCCATTAGGATTGGAACTAGTACCATAGGCCATTTGGAACATTCCTTTTGCTTGTTCCTCTAGAGTGGTATCTCTTAGAGTCCCTGTTAAGGGATCAAAAATCTTTTCTATGACAGGCTTCTTCACCTTAGTGACCAGCTTGGGTCCTTCATACTGAGCCTGTAAATATCCCTTAGAACTAGAAGGGAAATTCATTGTCTTGGCAGTCTAATGTTGACAAATTGTATGGGTCACAGACTGGATAGTCCTAGACTCTTCTTGTAATGAAGACTGTATATTAGTGGATTCTGTTCTAATGGAATCACTCATCAGAAGTTGTGATTGTGTAATTGAATAAACTTTGTCAGAGACTTCTGTTAGTCATTGAGCATTATGCTTTACATGAATATTTGTAGTATTCAATTGTGTACCAAGCACATCACAATCTAATTTAACTTCACTTCTGACCTTTTACAAAAGTTCTCTCTGCTGATCTAAAGATCGCTGTTGAGCGACCCACCAAGTTTCAGCTTGACTCTTGAACTCATTATACTGGGTTTTGAGTTCCAGGAGATCTTTATTAACAAAGTTCATCCACTGATCAGTAAGACGCTTTTCCAAGCATTCAAGAGTGGAAATTAGAGAATGGAAATTCTCTTGAGCACTTAGACATGCTTTATCAGCCTTGACTGCTTCGATCTGATGCCAAATCTTTCTATCCTCAGCAAGAAGCAGAGATTTCCTCATACATAGATTAGTCCAATTAAGCAATTTGCTTTGACTGGCACCTTGGGAGTTTTCAGAAACAGGAAATAAATGCAAAGGCCAGAAATCAACTTTGAAAGTACCGGTAGTATCATAAAGGATAAAATCCTTAAATGGAGGGATGGTACCGGGAATAGAACAAGGACTTGCAAGAGTGGTTACTATCTTTTCATTTGATTTAGAGATATCTTGCTCAAGTAAAGTGGCTTGTCTGGCTAACATCATGCGGACATGGCCAGATCTAGGAGGATTCAGGTTAAATACAAAAGAACAGTCTTCACATCTATACAACCCATTATCTAACTTAGAAAACTTTTTATGGGTGCAGGTAGGACTAGTAGATGTGGCTAGCATGGTGGAACTGCTAGGTTTAGAAATAGAAGGAACTTGAAAAAATCTTCAAAACCTTGAGAGGGTTGTAGTCTAACGCTCTGGGAGCGAGGAAGAGGATTCATAGATGGACCAGGTTGGTTATAATTAAAAACTCTTTATGTTCTCATGGAAGGTCCAGTGCGCAAAGCAGGTTGGTTGCTGGATGAGAATCTGATTACTGCCTGATCATCTATTTCTTCAATTGAGATGCCTCTCAATTGTGGTTGTTTCTCATTTTCAAAAATATTCAATCTTTGAAAGCAGATACACCTCCCCTTGTAAACTTTGAAAATTTTGAAGATGTAGCTAATACAAGAGGAATAGATGCCATGCAAGCTTGGATAACTAATTACATATCTACTAATGCCAATACTGATGAAAGTCAGGTAATCAAGCAAGCTCTTAATGCTATGACAGATGTAGCGCAAAGTGTCTGGGATAGATTAGATGACACTTTCAAAGAAGACCTAATTGGTAGAGGTACAGATCAAGTCTATGCTTAGTTGACACATCTGTTCGTCGGAAGAATAGACACCAGAGAAAAGTTGGCCTACAATAAGTTCATCAAAGGTAAATGTAAAGATCTCAAGTATTTCCAGCAATATTGTGAGCTACAATATGAAAACTTTTATCTCTCAGGCCATGAGCAAAATCATGATTTTATGTTCACAACTTTTCTAAAAAGCTTTGGTACAGTGATAGGAGAATTCTATCACAAGAAAGTTCTGGAAAATCTGGTGACAAAAAATATTGAAATGAAGGAACTAACCTTTCCTCGCTTCGAGGGGACACCTGTGTAGAGTTGGACAAGGTTATTGAAGAAATTGTCCAAATAGAGTCTCGTCTCCACACAATGGACATGGGACAAGAGACATGGAAAAAATTGACCAATAAGTTGGAACAACTTAAAGAAAGAAAATGTTTCTTGCTCCAGGAAAAAGAAAGGCCTTCCAAACTACCAGTATGCAGGAATCCTCTGTTGACTCATGCGGAAAGTCTCGTACAACATGGTTGTTTCTTGATAAAGCCTTGGGAATTGATACTTATTCTGAATAATAATGAAATCAGAATCAATAGTAAATGGTTCCCATTTCTGAATAGCTTTGCTTCCAATAACACCATCATATCCATCTACTTCATAATGGATAAATTGCAAAGTATCCATGAATCCATCAAATCCAATTTGAACCGAAGCTTCACAAATGGCTGTACTATCACCCTTTTCAGAATTACCAAAGGTGATCTTTGTAGTTCCCTCCATCCAAGCATCTCGAGGGAATGCATTATATCTGGCAATGTTAAGATCTGCTCCTGTATCAACCAAAAAAGCCAGAGGGTAAGCCATTATACCTAGGAAATGAATTGTTAGTATCATTCCCAGACATACAATAGTGCACGTATTACGTCGATAGGGTTCCTTGTGGGCTATTGTGCACGTATGAGCTTTCATATGTCTACTGCTGGAGCCTTCTTCAAATGTGACTCTGGGCTTTTCTTGTTCTGCAAGAGTGTGATAGTCAAGAGGACTATAAGGTTTTTCTTCACAATATAGTTGTTCTTCCGAAAAGGAAGCTTGAGCGGGCAACTGTATAGATCCAGCTGAATTAAACTGGTTAACAAACTTATCAAGCTCAAGAGCTTTTTCCATTTCTTCAATGAGGTAGAAGTTCTCCTCATCATCTATCTCTGAAATGTCTCCCTGTGCTTGCACAACAACTTTCTCAAGAAAGGCTTTTCGGCTTCTTCTCTATATCCTTCGTGCCATGCTTCCTGGAGCTGGAGCGTCATTAAGAGACCACTGATCTAGTGGTCCTGATACTCTGGGAGCAGGGGATGCCAATGTCCATCATGGTTGAAGTGGCTGATATCCATGTTGTGCGAGACTTTCCGCATGAGCCAATAGAGGATTCCTGCATACTGGTAGTTTGGAAGGCCTTTCTTTTTCCTAGAGCAAGAAACATTTTCTTTCTTTAAGTTGTTCCAACTTATTGGTCAATTTTTTCCATGTTTCTTGTCCCATGTCAGTTGTGTGGAGATGAGACTCTATTTGGACAATTTCTTCAATAACCTTGTCCAACTCTGCACGGGTGTCCCCTCGAAGCATTCTGCAAAAGGAGACTTTCGAATATTCATCAGAAGATTGTTTATCTATGGTCATCAAATTGACCTGAGCTTGTTCTTGAGCTGATGCATATTCTTTAGACTCTGACTCAGTTTCTATCTTAGTACTGAACAGTATGATATCTTTTGAGTCTGATGGATATCCATTGATGAATTCAAATTCATCATCCTCAACACCTACTTCTCAGGCAGCACAAGCTTTTCCTTTTCCCTTTTTCTTATGTCTGTCCAGACACTTTAGGAGAGGAAGGAGGTGAGTCCTCTGAATTACTCTCTGCATCAGAAATGGAGGTAGAAGACTGCTCAGGTGAATCTAACCCATCAGAAGATCTGTCATGTATCCCAAGTGACTCCAATGTCAAAGTAGAAGGAGTTGGAGAAGTGATAGAAAGTGAGCTCGAAGAGCCCTACTCAAAATGAACACTCCTCTTAATGAATAACTCATGTGTAGTAGGGTGGAGTAACTGATAACCCTTCACACCATCAGGATAACCTACAAATATGCAAGGTCTACTCTACGGATCCAAGGCCTTGCATTTCTCTGTAGGAATGTGGGCCCATGCAAGAGAACCAAAAACTTGAAAGTGCTTAACTGATGGTTTCTGACTGCTCCAAGGTTCAAAAGGAGTGACTCCCTTCAAGGCTCGATGAGGAACACGGTTCTGGATATAACAAGCACAATTAATGGCCTCTGTCCAATACTGTGGTGCAAGAGATCTAGAGTGAATCATGCAGTTTGCCATTTTCTTCAAGGACCTATTCTTCCATTCTGCAACACCATTCTACTAAGGATTGTATGGAACTGAATGCTGCAAATCAATCCCCTCTTAAGTGCAAAACCTCTCAAACCAATGGTTGACATACTCACCACCATTGTTAGTGTACAAAACTTTGATGGCTTTCCTAGATTGCTTCTCTACAAAAGTTTTGAAGTCCTGAAAATGATCAAATACCTCTGACTTATGTTTGAGAAAGTACACCCAAGTATATCGAGAAAAGTCATCAATGAATGTGAGGACATATCTAGCCTTGCTGAAAGAAGGATGCTAAAATGGACCAACCAAATCACTATGAACTAACTCTAGTATTTGTGAAGCTCTCCATGCGTTACCTTTGTCAAACTTTTCCCTAGGATGCTTACCAAGAATGCAACATTGGCAAACACCACCTGAAAACTGGACTGAAGGCAACCCTGTGACCATGCTCTGCTGGTTGAGCTGCTACAAGTAGTAGAAGCTAAGATGGCTAAACTGCTCATGCCATAATCTACTCACATCATCAGAATGAGTGAGCAAAACAATCAAAGGAGGATTAGGAACAAAGTGAGAAAATAGATAGAGCCATGATTGATGATCTTCTCTCCCAACTGCAACTATAGAACCACTGTGCAACTCGCAAATCTTCACTGAATCAAGAGTGAACTCAACCCGCTTGCCTCAACCTATGTGAGTGATCTAGTATACTGATAGGAGATTAGTTGATAATGAGGGAACACAAAGAACATCATGGAATGTGCCATCCCCCACATCAATAGACCCTCTTCCACACACCTCAATAGGAGTGTCATCAACCATCAAAATAGAAGGCATAGTACACGGCTCCAAAGACACAAGTTCTTCCTTAGATGAAGCCATGTGGTGCGAAGCACCCGAATCAAGAACCCAAGTGGATGGTGAAGAAGCAACTGCAACAAGGGCCTTGCCCTTTCCTTTCCCCTTGTTGTTGTCTTTTGCCTTATTAGACCCCGCATTAGAGCTCTGTTTGATAGACTCAGGAACATTGATATTATTCTTCTCAAGAATGTGTCACAAGTGATCAATTTGTTTCTTTAGACATTTATGTTCATCATGACTGGGTCTTTTACAATAGGCACATTGGACCCTCTCTTTCGTAGGTTTGTTGCCCTTGGAAGATTGGGTCTCATTAGTTGTTTTTGAAGCAACCAGTATCTGATGCTTCTTCTCCTTGCTATTCTTATGTTTCTTATCCTTACTATTGTTGCTACTACTTTGTCTTTTTTGTTCTTTTGTGCCTTGGTTAGTAGCCAAGGCATGTGACTTAGAGGACTTACGAGTGCCCATCTAGATTAGCTTGTCCTGTTCCTGAGTGAGATTGGCAGCAGAATCATCTAAAGATGGCATTGTGAATTGTGTACCAAGTGCACCCTTAGTAGCATAGAAAGTAGAAACAAACACAGAATATTCTGAACTTAGCTTAGAGAGAATACTAAGAATCAGTTGTTCATCTTTCTTTTCAATTCCACATTGTTTTAACTGTAGCCTTAGTGATTTTAATTTAGTGAAGACATCTTAAATTGTGTTGAAATTGCCTGGACTTAAACTAATTAGTTTATTTTCCAATATATGACCCCTCATTGAATCTTGTGTGCCAAATAGTTTTTCTAGCTTTGTCCAGATTTCATTTGGTGTATTCAAAGACTCAATGTGAAAGAGAAAATCAAGAGAAACAGACAGACACAATGTTCCATATGCTTCAACACATTTGTTAAACCACTTAGGCTTATCTTCATCTTTAGCAGGTTTAGTTTCAAGTCTCATAGTTATCCTATTTAGTCCAGCTTTCCTTCAGTGAATTGTCATGCGTGATTTCCAAAGTAATTGTATGGAGTTAGGATGGGCAGATTTGTTTGATCCATGATCAAGAAATGCAAAGAATAAATGTCCAAAAGAAGAGAACCCAACCAAGATAACCCCCCCTTTTCACTCAATCAAAAAACCCCCCCAAGAAAATATGATTTGGCACTTTATATTAGTGCATTTACAACTACCACTAGCAAGAAATACTAAGTGGTCTTGATTTCAATGCATTACAAAACCCTCATGAAGAGCATATGTTGAAAAAACAACTTTGGCACAATATCTAGAGAAATAAATAGCACCATTGCGATCTACTCAAAAAATTATGCACTTTCAAAATAAGAATCGCCTCAATACGAGGTCGTATGTGAAAGTTATGATCTTCTGAAGTTCCCAAAATGAGAACTGTACAATGTCACGAATGAGAATCTGCAATTTCTAAAATATTTTGGCATCCAAATTAAAAAATGTCTGCACTAGTGCATAGAGTACAAAAAAATAGCCAAAATAAAAAAAAAATCGTGGGAAAAGGAGTCTGTATGAGCAAGAACGGAGCATTTGAAAACTACCTTCAAAACTACAACTGCCAATGGAGAGGGGTCCTACTGTAGCTTTCTGAGCATGTTTCTATAAAATATACAGATTGCATGTAAAAATGGAAAGATACCCAGATAGTTTTTCTGTGCTATGAACAAAACCTAGAAGGTGTTTTTCTTGCTAATGTACAAAAGATGTTGATCCAGTGTAAATAAAACACCTTTAGCTACGAAAAATGACCCCAGTAACCAAAAAATGACATGCAAAGGCTGAATTAGCTACCTAAGACAAGAAATGGTATGCTAGAACCTACAATATTGATTGAAAACACCAAATATGCAAGTTGGTTGTTAGATTTGAGCTCGAAACCCCGGTTCCACAACTGTGTATGACTATCTCTGATTTCGGTGAAACGAAAGCCAAATCTAACTTTTTCAAGCCTTCTGGATGCATTGGAACAACTGAAAATGCTACCAGTATAACCAGAAATGTTGCAATCACCCAAATTTCATAAAACACATCTGCAAACCCCAGAGATTAAAAAAGTTTCCGTCAAACTTTTCTAATTCTCAAGATCATCTAAAGATGCAAGAGAAGGGCATACTGAGTTTTTAAAAAAACTGCAATAAGCTTAATTAGCCTCCCCCCCCCCCCGAATCTCTCAAATAAGGAAACTAAAATCTACTCTTGCACATAGCAAGGCTTTGATACCATGTTAGAATCTGAAAAGATTATTAACCTAGAAAACTAGTACAAATGAATAGATATTTAAACTATGAATGCAAATGATACGAAATCAAAATAGCAACACAGAGTTAGTCTCCAAGAGAGTAATGTAAATGCTAGAAGAAAAATAGCATTAAGAGGATGCAAAAGCAAAAGATACCAAATACATGCCAGGTAGCATGCTTATATAGACTAGGAAGAGGGAGGAGGTGGCAACACTGACCAATGAGGAACAAACCATCTATCGAACTAAAGATAGCAAAGTATCTTCCTAAGATAGCTAATGGATGCTCACATGTAGGAAGGTGACACCTCACAACCACTCACCTAATAAGACATGCTTTATTAACCTAAGCGAGATTAATAGAGGTGTAGGAAAAACCTAGGAATATAGGGAAAAATAAATAACCCAACTACGAAATAAAAACCTACACTAACAGGAACACCCTATTAAAGTATGCCTTGTGGGTAGATAGAACCAGGATGAAGGTTGTATTAGGAAACTCTCTTTATTAGCTAGTATATGGGGTGGATCCTATCCTTCTTGTTAACCTAAAGATCTCCACATTGCAATTTGCACAAAAGTATCTAGGCATAGATAGCAAACAAGAAGTTAGGTTACTTCAACTGATGAAGCTAGAAGAAAAAAGAAATAGAGCAATTGATCAGTTTCCTAAACATTAGGCTGTTGTCAAATGCTGGTTTGATAAAAGAGCCAAAGTTAAAGCTTTTAGGACTTCAGATCTAGTCCTTATGTGGGATAAAGCACATGAAAGGAAAGGGGATCATGGTAAATTTGACAAACTTTGGATAGGTCATTTTCAAATTTTAGGAATCTTAGGAGATAGTACTTACAGACTTAAAACTCTAACTAGTGAGGATGTCCCATTACTAGTTAATAGATAGTTCTTCAAGCATTATTTTGAAGCTTGAAATAGGGTCATGTAAGTCAAATGTATCATAATGGGCCTTTTGTACAGTTGTTTGTACAGTTTTTGTTTTGTTTGTGTGTTTATTTGTTTGTTTTGTTGAGTTTTGTTTTGGTTAGTCAAGATGGTGCAACTTATCACCATAAGAAAATAATCCAATTGTTAGGATTCAAGTGATGAGAACAAATTCCTATATAGGTTATGGCTCATTTTGAAGAGAATCTTTGATCAGGTTTGTGATATCCTTGTCATCATGGTGCATTTTCTTAACTCAGGAGATTTTCACAATGACTCACCTAATGGCCTTGGGTTTGTGGAACACATAAGTATAGGTGTTAAATGAAAAATCCAAAGGGACTACCTTGTTACTAATACAATCTCCAACCTAAATTAGCAAGTGACCACACCTTGCATATTAAGCTTACATGATGATATCATATGAACAAAAGATATAAATATTAAAAATTCAAAAGAATTAAATTAGGCCATCTAAGTAACTCTACCGGGGCTATAGACGCCTGCTGGCAGTGGGGCTCTACTTAGGGGGATTGTATAGATAACCTTGTTGGGGCTATAGACGCCTGCTGGCAGCAAGGCTTTA
Organism: Cunninghamia lanceolata; assembly: GCA_027924645.1. NCBI lineage: Eukaryota > Viridiplantae > Streptophyta > Pinopsida > Cupressales > Cupressaceae > Cunninghamia > Cunninghamia lanceolata. The sequence continues at coordinate 9,504,523 of BSBN01001332.1, forward strand.
TCTTGGTCGGCTATGAGGGATGATCTCAAAATCTATAGCTTAATACCGGTTGCTCATGTTTTCAACTTACTTTTAAGATGAGGATAATTAATAATGTGCACACACTTGATCCCTTTCTAGCATCGTTGCAATGATGAACATCATATCATTTAGAAAGGTCATAATACTTATGCCTAGAAAAAGTTAAGATGCTATGTTAAAATGTGATCACATCACTTGAATCATTTGAATTTGATTGTTTTCTTTGGTGGCAAGTTGTTGTGTGGTTACAAAACATGCCCCATTTTGGCTTAGCAAAATAGGGACCCAACTTTTCTTTCTTCTTTTTACTTGCTTGTTCCTTGCTTTGGGCAATTTGGTAAAATCAGTCATGTGTGTCACCTTTAATAGGGTGGATGTACCACTAGATGAGGTTAGTTGCCAAAGTTAGCATTTGCCATCATAAACCTCATGGTTGGAAAGTACACAAAATTCCAAGCAGGTTTCCCTTTTGGATCACCCCAATATTGTTTAAGGGCAGGGAGTTATGTTGAGTAAAAGTTTGGTCAACCCTAATATTTCCCATGGGGGGTCATATTTCTAACATTAGTCATATTTACTAAGATCACTTAGACTTAGAATTATCATCCATGACTCATTAGGTACGCGATACGCAAACATCAAAGTTAAATAAGAGCCGGTATCTACCCATTGAAGAGCTTCATGTATTTGCGGGGGGTCATATTTCTAACATCAGTCATCTTACCAAATATCACCCTTGCGTAAATATCACCCTACACCAATATGACGATGACATCATTCAATTTTGGAAAACAAAAGATATCATCTCGATGATGACATCATCATGTCATTCAACCTGTCGAGGGTCATTTATCCAAATATCTATCATATTTTTCAATATGACGATGATGTCACCAAAACTGATAATTAATAAAACATTGATGGCATGATGATGTCATAACAATCTATTCCCCAAGGGGTCATATTTTGAAGTACCTCTGATCTTAATTTCATGACCTGATATGCTCTATGGTCAAAGGTTGACCATATCATCCTGATCTTTAGTAAACATTTATCTCGCGCAAGATGAGGGGGGTCATATTACCTGAGGGGGCTGATATTTTCAAATATCACTGATCTTTGAAGGATTACCTCCTAGCATTAAATGAGATCAAGATGGTAGATGAAGCCCCAACTATTTCAAATACAAATCAAACACTTGGCGACATCTATGAGAACCATGCAAATGATTGACGGATCAAAAGAAAACAACACACTAAGCCCTAATTTGTCATATTGATCCATTTAAAAGTAAATTCTAAGGTTATTTTCATTTATCTTGTGATTAGTAGAGAATTACAGAGATCTAGAAAGTCAAAACCCTCATCAACCACCTGTTAGTAGATTGTGATATTCAACGCAACAGAACGGAACGAGTGACCCCACAAGTTTACAGTGTTTCTTATTATCAGTCATATAGTATGAAGGGGAAAGCGACATCAGGTAAGTAATTTCAAAACCCTCTCCATTTTCATTTTCTATAATTAACAAGGTAAAATGCTTATCTTTACTAGGGTAAATCCACATGGTGATGTATGAAAAGTTTTAAGGTGATAAGTAATAATGATGATGCATGATATTGTTGAAAATACATATGGGAACCATAGGGTAAGATATGTCATGTTTATTGTAGGATCTAATGGTAGACATTAGAAGGAATAGATTCGAGGCTAAATTCTTAAAGATTATGTTTGTCCTATTGGCAAAAGACACTATATGGATTCATGATTGTTGTCATTGATGGCAACAAAGTTCATCCCACACATCCGCAGGACATGGTATGTCTCTACCAGAAGTCAGAGTGAAGAATGTTATGGTCCGATAAATAGGAACAGAGCATGTGGCAAGGTCCGACAGATAGGTCCGGATCTCTCAGAGGAAGTATCTTGGTGAAGTGTAGATTTGGGGAAGTTAAGAGGACTACTTTGAGTGATAGATTCCAAGGTTTTAGCCTCCGGTGATAGATGAGGTAAAAGATATGAATACTTGAGTACCGGGTTCCTGAGTGACAGTGTGAACAGAGGAAGAACTGACTGACAAAACATCAGACTATTTTCTGGATGTGTTTCTGATGGTGGTAAAGGTTACGAAGACATGAATTATGTTTGGCCAACATGATTAATGATTTCTACAAGTATATATTTGATCTGCATTACTTGATGTGCAAGGATTCAGCCGACAGAACATAGTTTGTGAAAAGATTAACTGTTCTAGGTGTCAACTAAGAAGAGAATGAAATCACTTATGTCGATATATATAGGATGGATTTAGTTGTGAGATGTGTTGTTGTGAAATGTGATGTGTGAATAAAAGTAGAGCAGAGCAGAAACAGTAAGGAAGGTCTGGTATGTGAAAGGAAAGCAGCATAAGAGAAGAGGAAAGATGAAGTGCAGTAGATCAGTGTACTGAGCCTAACTGGAACTGAACTCTAGCATATGTGGATGCTCCCAATCAGTTCAAATATTGTATAACACTCTTGTGTAGACAGTGTGTCTCTTGTAGGTAGTGTGCCTCCTTGTGAGCAGTGTGCTCGGGCAGTGAGCCCTAATTGGCAAGTGCCATTTTGTATTTCCTTATTCTTCTAATAGAGAATAATCTTTGGGTTAATCACCCCATGGTTTTCTCCTTTAACAGGGTTTCCACGTCAAAAATATTGTGTCATGTGTATCTCCATTTCATGGTTATGTTTGATTGTTTGAATTAAATGTTGCATTGATTAATAAGAAAGTTTAGAAAAAGAAATAATTATGATAACTAATTCACCCCCCCTCTCAGTTATCAACAATTGGTATCAGAACTAAGTTCCTCCTAATAGAGCCTAATAGCTTGAGGAAGATCTGGGAGTTCAAATGGATGCATATGGTTTAAGGGAGCAACTCAAGACTGCCCTTGATGATCTTGAGTAGTCAAACTCTGAAGTCAATGAATTAAAGGAAAGACTCAAACAGGCTGATGAGTTCATGAGAGAACTAAAAGACAAATTAAGTCTCTCGATGAAAAAGAGAAAGGAGCTGCTTTAGCAATTGGCAAGACAAGGTGAAGAAAATAATGCAAATGAAGAGCTGAAGGAGAAAACCAAGTTGTGTGAAATGTTATCAAAAGAAATCATTATGGTAAGACATGAAATAGAATCAGGAGTTATAAAGTTTACCCAAGAAGTTGAAGAGAAAAGAAAAACTAAAGATAATCTAAGACAATCTCTCAAAGAGAAATCAGAAGATTGCCACAAGATGGATAGAATTATCAGACATCTTGAATCTGATCTTGAAGATGTTAAAGATAATGAAGAGAAACTTGAGGATCAAATTGTCTCTCTCAAAGGGATCTTCAAATAGCAAATGAATATAAAGAGAAATTCAAGATAAGTTCTGCTCAACTTGAAGTTCTTCTTGGAAGTCAAAAGAGGGCAGATGACAAGTATGGTTTGGGATATGAGAAAGGAGAAAGCTCTGGATCCGGTCAGAAGACTTTTGGATCAAAAAATCCAAGGAACAGATTTAGAAGACCTAAGACAGCCTAATGCTTAAAGATATCCTTCCTTTAATAGATATTGCGACAACTGCAATACCTTTGGTCATAAAGCTAATCAGTGCAGAAAGAGAATAAATCAGACAAATTCATCCTTCTCCAGACAATGTTTTAACTGCAAAAGGTATGGTCACAAATCTCATGAATGCAGAAATATGCAAATGAACAAATCATTCAATGGTAGATGCTTTACATGCAATAGAATAGGTCATATGGCTAATCAATGCAGATCAAGAGGATATCAATCAAATATGCAAAGAAATGTCTTTTGCCAAATTTGCAATAGATCTGGTCATACTACAAAATTCTGTAGAAGCAAGAATCAGGACAAAAGAGGTCCGGTATATCATAATCAGAATCAAGATAAGGGTAAACAAAAAGTGAATGTGGATGAAGTTAGGAATGAGATGAACAAGATTTGGGTGAAGAAAAGTTTAGAGAACATAGAGGTTGGATCCGTACCAGACTCTGGTGCTGATATTCCTTCCAGAAATTAAAAGGTGAGCTCTGGCTCAGGGGGAGACATAAAGAAAACCTTGTTCCCCCAGCCAGTCAATTGGTGACGAAACTAGCACAAGAAGAGTTGCAGACTAAAAGATTCATAAGGGATACATCAAAACAAACTATGGTTAAGATTTGGAAGATCTGCAAGATGTTTAAAGATCAGGGTTGATCCTGTTCTTCAAGTCACCCGAATAAGGCACAACCAGAATAATGTAGGTCAAGCATTTATTACAATATGATATTAGGGCCTGTGGAGCAATAGAAGGGTTTCTCATTAATCACTTGTTCATTCTACACTCAAGAAGAAATGAAAAGTGGAGCTCTACAACGAAATTCCTCAAGTTCATCGAAGATCACTTACAGAAGCTATTACTTTAGAGATCAATCCAACCAACTCCGTGAAACCGAAAGGCACAAAAGGTATTTTCTGTTTTCAAATATCTCATTGCAAATCTCTTGATAATGGGTACTCTGAATATTGTAAAGATTTCTGATAGACCTCGCCCTACATTTAAGAAACATCCATACAAATCCTTGGAGGTAGACCCCCTAGGTGCATTTTCTAGTGTTTCGCATGGTGTTTTGCACACCGAAGATATTACGGTTTATATACACACAAATGTTGAAGACTTTAGGGAATTCAAACTAAGAGATATCTATCACAAACAATTGTTAGATGATTCATTTGAGCTCAAACCCCAATACAAGGGCCTCCGGAACAAGCACTTTGCACAATACATACATTTCCCCTGTTTTACGGAGGATGAATGGGTTAGGTACATTTTGAGCAGAATACATGACAATTTCATGTGGTTAAATGGACCATTCAAGATCACTAAAGATGCCATCAGGGTAGTTACTAGACTACACTCATCTATTGGGATTCCTGTTCTTAAATCTATAAAGAACCAAACTGTGAATGAGGCTACCGGATCTGAGTTTGACAAAAGAGCAATGACAGTAGATGACATCACTGATCCAGATGTCAAGTTTGCTTCTATGATCATTGGATATAAGATATATCATTCTAGCAGAGAAAATTATGTACCTGGAACTGCCTTCTATACAGCTTATGAAATGCTAAGAAAGGATGCAGACTATGATCTTTGTCAGCTTCTCTTGAACCAACTCTTGGAGAATCTACAGAAAATCAAGAAAGATAAAAAGAATTCATTCAAGTATGGTGGATTAATTTTGTGCTTGTTCTTCTACTTTATGAATGAGCTTCCCAGATCTAGTGGCTGGGTATGGGAGAGTGATAGGCCAGTAGCCATCCAAATCAGAGATTATTAACATGGACTTGGTGATAACAAACCACAAAGTACAGCTTTGTGAGGATATTTCAAGAACATCCAGAACATGATGCAAGCAAGAGAAAGGATTCCCCAGTCTCTTGTTGAGAAATATAAAGACATAGTCTGTTTTATGGTAGAAACTGATCAGTGCCTAATGGAGGTAGTAGAACCAAGGATAGTCTGGATCATGCCCATGGGATATAAATTTGATGAATAGATTGTAGAGCTGCATGTTCAACACATGCTAAGTCAGCCTAAAGATCCAAAGGCAGAGAGGTTTGGAACCTTTGAGGAGCTGAGTGTAAAAATTCATGTGGAACTCAGAGAACCAGAGATGAAAAGAAAAGTGATAAAAGAAGTAGAACATATTGCCCAAGGCCTTGGCATCTCAAAGGAGGCACTTGATGCCAACCAGGAAAAGAAACAAAAAGCTGAGGAAGAAAAGAAAGAGGCAGAAAAGGGAAGCAAGAAAAGTGCTCCGAAAGAAACTTCCACCCAGACTAGATCATCAAAGAAACCAGCACCTGTCCTTTCTAAAAGCTCAAAACCAGAAGCCCAGACATCTGGAAAAGGAGAAAAGAGAACAAAGAAAAAGGTAACAAGGTCATATTTTAGCCTAAAGGATGATGAGAAAACCAAATCAGATGAGGAGGTAAGGGAACTAAAGAAGAAGAAGAAATCATCCGATAAACCTACCACAGGACAAGACAAGGAAGAAATGGCAGAGGAATTTGTTGAAAAGCCCACCTTGACTTTAGAAAGTGTAATAAAATCAGTCACTGTGGATGGAAACCTTCAACCAATGGCCAAATTTTATGATGATTACAATGAGGTTGACCAAAAGATCCTACAGGAAGCTACAGTCAAGTACCTGAACATATATAATAAGACCTTCATTGAAATTATATCTCTTATTCCCAAGAGCCTTGAAAAGGAGTTAGAAATAAGAAAGAACAATGCCATGGCTAAAGACCTTGAGATCTGGGAACAGATAGCTATTCAGCTATATCCTTCAATTGATCCCAAGACAATGAACATGGTATTCAAAGACTGCAAGGATGAATTCAGGAGCAAGGCAAGGATGAATCAGCTTATGCTTGGTGAGACTGACAAGGTAGCCAAGGACACTAAAGAGATTCTCCAGAAAACCGTCAAAAGATTTAATCTTCCTATTATAGAGGACTTGGGAACTAATCCCTCAACCATAAGTGTTGCAGAAGAAACTACTGAGAAAATGACAAAAAAGGTGGACTCTGAACAGACTAACATTTCTCCTCCGGGTTCCCCTACAGCCTCCAGATCTAAAGAAGAAGAAAAATTGTAGGAGAAAGAAGCAGAGGTGAAGGAAAAAGAAGATGACAGTGCTAAGATTGTAGAAGGTGAGAAGACTTCAGCAGAGAAAACTACAACTGCTAGTGGTGGAAATGTAGAAGGAGAGAAAACTCCAAAGGATAGCTCAAAGACTGCAGAAGAAAAGAAACATCTGTCTCCGATGAGAAACATTGCACAAACTGTCCAAGATTTCCTGAACAAAGAAACAATGGAGATTGATGAACCGGAGCTTCTACAAGGTCCATTCAATTTTGATTCTCTTTCTCTAGTACAGACAATGAAGATAGCTTCATTTGCAAATGCTAAGGCTAATGAAAAACTCCTAAAGTCTCATATGGAAGATTGTGAGTTGATAGAAGTTGCATCCAGAGTGCTAGAAAAGATCATGCCATCTTTTCAGAAGGATCCCATAGCCTCCTCTTCTGGTAATCTCAAAACTTAGCCAGCGGTGTTAGTACACATTTTGATTCTCTAGAAAAATCAGCTAAAGAAAAGGTCCGGAAGGAGTTTTTGGATAAAAGGTTCTCTGAGGTACAGGGTTTGATCATTAATGATAGGAGAAACATGGACATTGGGATAAAGAGCTTAGAAAATGCTCTTAAGGATGGCGGTGAAATATATAAATTTTGTATCTCCTGGTCCAAGGTAACAGTGCAGATTGAGAAGAAAACAAAAGAGCAAGAGGATAAACTACTAAGCTTGTCTCAAAGTTTTGATCCTCTTTCATCCTCCATAATAAATCAAGAATGTCAGACTATTGCAATCACAAATGCAATAAAGAATTTTGAGAAGGAAAGAAAGAACATAATTAACCGGATGGGTGAACTTAGAAGGATTATTATCCCTAAGTTAGAGGCCATGCATGAGGCCATAAATGATTCTCAGATTACAGCCCGGACCAATGATCCGATAGATCTTAAGAAGGCTGAAGCATTTGCTTTCCTATTGAGTGGTCACATCTCAATTTTGGACAAGATGAAGCAGAGTTGGGCAACAGAAGTTGTACAGCTGAAGAATGATTTTTCAAACATACTTAAGTATATGTAAGTACAACTTGTATATATATATACTTATGCGGCTAAGTATAGTTAAAATTTTGAAAATTTTGGTATGCGGACCCTACCCTTTGCCATTGATGTCAAAGGGGGAGTGAGGAGCAATAAAAAATGAGGAATCCAACTAAGAGGGAGCTCCAAAAAATGTATCTAAAGATAGAGCATCATCCAAGGGGGAGCATAGTGTAAACACTTAGTCATTTTTCACTAAGTGTTGCCATCAATGCCAAAGGGGGAGATTGTTGGCAAGAGACACTATATGGATTCATGATTGTTGTCATTGATGGCAACAAAGTTCATCCCACACATCCAGAGGACATGGTATGTCTCTACCGGAAGTTAGAGTGAAGAATGTTGTGGTCTGGTAAATAGGAACAGAGCATGTGGCAAGGTCCGACAGACAGGTCTAGATCTCTTAGAGGAAGTATCTTGGTGAAGTGCAGATTTGGGGAAGTCAAGAGGACTACTTTGAGTGATAGATTACAAGGTTTTATCCTCTGGTGATAGATGAGGTAAAAGATATGAATACTTGAGTACCGAGTTCCTAAGTGACAGTGTGAACAGAGGAAGAACTGACTGACAAAACATTAGACTATTTTCCGGATGTGTTTCTGATGGTGGTAAAGGTTGTGAAGACATGAATTATGTTTGGCTGACATGATTAATGATTTCTACAAGTATATGCTTGATCCGCATTACTTGATGTGCAAGGATTCAGCCGACAGAACAGAGTTTGTGAAAAGATTATCTGTTCTGGGTGCCGATTAAGAAGAGAATGAAATCACTTATGCGGATATATATATAGGATGGATTTAGTTGTGAGATGTGTTGTTGTGAAATGTGATGTGCGAATAAAAGTAGAGCAGAGCAGAAATAGTAAGGAAGGTTCGGTATGTGAAAGGAAAGCAGCATAAGAGAAGAGGAAAGATGAAGTGCAGCAGATCAGTGTACTGAGCCTAACCAGAACTGAACTCCAACATATGTGGATGCTCCCAATCAGTTCAAGTATTGTATAACACTCTTTTGTAGACAGTGTGTCTCTTGTAGGCAGTGTGCCTCCTTGTGAGCAGTGTGCTCAGCGAGTGAGCCCTAATTGGCAAGTGCCATTTTGTATTTCCTTATTCTTCTAACAGAGAATAATCTTTGGTTTAATCACCCCATGGTTTTCTCCCTTAACAGGGTTTCCACGTCAAAAATATTGTGTCATGTGTATCTCCATTTCATGGTTATGTTTGCTTGTTTGAATTAAATGCTACATTGATTAATAAGAAAGTTTAGAAAAAGAAATAATTAGGATAATTGATTCACCCCCCTCTCAGTTATCAACATGTCCAACCTAAGTGGGTAGGGTTTTGGTATGGTGTCATCGGTGATACACATCAAGGGGATACAGAGTTAGATGCATGGACTAGAAAATTGGATGATGATACAAATAACCCTATATTGGATAGAGTATTTATGACTAGTATATGGCATGTAGTAGGTTTCCCATATGTCATAGATGCCATAGAGTTGGTAGTCAAGTGTGCTAGGAATTATAACCCAGAAACCAGAAGGGTAGAGAAACACGGCAAGATATACATTGATTTTTCAGTTGAGGTCCTCACAACTACTTTCAACTTGCCAGTAGGAAATAAGGTGGTTAGGGTGGATCTACATAAACTATAGAAAGAATAGAATAATAATAAGAACGATGCCTAGAAGAGAATGTATCAATGGAGGGCAAAGAGAAGAACCTATGCGGCCTCGACCAAGCTGCTAGTGTACTTGTATAATTTCTATTTTGATGATGAGTATCAATACATGATTGCCCTATTAAGCAGGATGACTAGCAGGCGACATGCTAGTAATTTTGAGAATTGGATGTTCAGTATCATCCAAATAACAAGCCTCGGTGGGCTAACATGATTAGTGATAGCCTGGATGAAGGGATGAGGAAGCTAGGAGGATAGGCATGCCTATTTTACATGACATCTTATGTTGTGTATTCCTGTGCCTCGTGAGGAACATTTGATGTCCTACATATAGTAGGCAGGCTAGGGAATAGCCCCGAAAATATGCATATATGGGATCATTATCCCCAACTACAAAGAAAAGTATACCTCCAAGATTACAAATTGTTGAATGATACATTCTCACTACATCTGGTTAGAACAATGGAGGATAGGACCAAGAGGTTGAGCATAGAAGCTCAAGAGGTCGTTTACAAACATGGAGCCTGGTTTATCCAATTTTCTACTTTTTCATATATCAAGATTGAAGGATTTGAGGAAAAGCCCCTCATGTTGCCAAGATACCCTGTCGATAGGGTCATCTTGATGGAGTTTGTTAGACGGGTGTCTATAGCAGTTGAGGCTTATAAAGAACAGAAGAGGATCTCTCCTATTTTATTTCTAGTTTATATAGGATGGTATTTGTGCCTAGATTCACAGAGCATTAAGCATGCTATTGGGGGGCTAAAACTAATGTATTTACATCCATTTCCTTTCACCACATCATATGACTCTTATGACAGGATGCAGAAACTACTAGGGAAACAAATACACCAAAAGCATCTGGAGGACTTTTGGATTCACTATGATGATGAAGCTGAGGTGAGAAGAAGAAAATATCAAAGCCTCATGCTAAATGAAGTTAGGACTTTTGACTACATCCTAGTGCCCACCCAATTACATAATGATGATGGAAAGATAATGTCTAATGAATATGAGGACAACAAGGTGTACAATGACACCATATCAACCCCTGATCTTACACAACCAGAGGATATATCCTTGGATCAAATAATGCAAGGGGTGATCCAACTAACCCAAAGGTGGGTGGATACATAGATCACCAAACTAAAAAAGAGAGGTATGGATATCACTGTGGATAGCAAGATAAAGAGACAAGAGTTGTCAGATAAGGATTATGACGATTTCTATATTGAGAAGAGAAAGTCCAATGGGGAGAGATTACTAACCAAAAAACAAAAGAAGAGACCCTTCAAGGGTAAGAAGGTGGAGAATGAGCCAAAGGGGGTGATCATCAAAAGAATTGCATCTAAAGGTGATGGACCATTTACATCAGCCCATGTGTCCACATGACAACCACCCCCGGATAAACCAAAGACTAAGAGGATATTTAGACTTGATACTAAAAGCATAGAGGTGCAGGTTGAAAACCAAGTTTTACAAGATGATTTAGAGGAATATGATCCCTTGGGAGAAAAAAAATTAAATAAAGACCCTGGGGATGATGACTTGCTGATAGCAAGCAAGAAAAGGAAGTAGGTGCTGTAGACACCACCACCCAAGAAGTGAAGAACAACCATGAGGGGAGATGTCAGCACTGATCCCATCCTATTAATGGGTATGGGTCGTGCAACCTTTAGGAGAGAATTACAACATGAAGTCCCCATTCCAAAAATAGTTTAGTTTAAGACTGAGAAGGCTAAAGAATAGAAAGAAAAAGAAGCACACAGGCCTAGCAATGAGTCTTCTTTTCCCTTGGATGACATTGTGGAGCTATCAGATGATGAGGTAGTCCAGGATGTGATTGCCCAATGCATGGAAACCCTGGTTGCTAATAGCAGGATGACTCCTCATGGGACCCCATTGGCCCAAATGAGGATGTTACTGTATACACCTAAAAATGATACGATTCAGTCTAAATAAATATTCTTAATATTTATTTCATTTTAATTCTTCTATCAATAAATAAATAAACAAATTTAATTATTTGATTCACATTCCTCTAAATTAATTAAATATCAAAACATTTAATTACCTATTCTAAAGTCAAAATTAAATTAAATCCTTTATTTAATTAAATTCTTCCAAACAATTAAATAATTCTTAATTATTTAATTAAGTCAAAATCATTCCTCCAAATTTGAATAAATCAAATCAAATTTATTTAAATTCTCTCAGTCTCCAAAAATAAAATATAATCAAATATTTTATTTATTCTTCCAAAATCATGCACAATAATTAAATAAATTTATTTATTTAATTTGCTTTCTTATCTTCTAATTCTTCAAATATCTTCCAAATCTCCTAAAAATAAGTCTTCTTCTTCATGCACATACAATTGAATAATTTATTATTTAATTTATCTCAAATCATGCAAAAGCAAATCTCAAGTTGAGTTAACTGATTCAATCAACCTGTTTTTATCAATATCTCTTAAATTAGAAAAAAACTTTCTAATTTATGAAAAACATGTCTTATCTTTAGAAAAGAAAGCAGTTAACTCAAATAAAATAGCTTTTGTGTGACACTTGTCTTCTTCTTATTCATTGCACGTTCCTCAACCATTCTCAACCATTGATCTTCTCATTCTTTCTATACTGTTGATCTTCATTCTCTCAAGTCTATAAATTGAACCCTCTTCTTCCATTTCATTCATCCAAGCTTTAAGTATTGTTACTCTGCAGGAATGACAGCACACCTTTGGCACCGATTCCTTCATTTCTTGTGATCACATTTGCTACTACACACTACTACGATCATTATGAAGCTTCTCTTCATTGTGATATTATCATCGCCATTCTCAATCAACATTCTTGAACAAAGCAAAGAAGTGCACTCTCTAAGGGTCCTATTTCATACACACAAGAACGATTTTGATAGGCAATCAATGGAAGTTTTGATCTAAGGAAGGTTTGCTTTGTTGATTCATTACTTATTTGATTAAATCTCTGTAGTTCACTATTTCATTGAAGTTTTGGGTATTTGATATTGATATTATTGCATATTCATTGTTTGTCCATTTTCCCTTAACATGTTTGGCACCCACTGTGGGGCCTAGCCCCAAATTTAACCCAAAAATTGAGTTTTTGTGTTTTAGAAGGCTGTACGCAGGAGGAAATAGTGCATCTGACACATTCTAACATGCATATACTATCTGTTATGCTGCATACATTCTTTCAGTGCATATAGACTCTGTTATGATGCATTTACCCTCTAATACAATGCATTTGTTATTTTAGTGCATATAGTCTTTGTTTCGGCACATCTGACCTCTGATACAGCGCATTTACTAATTTTGTGCATTTGTTCCATCTTACAGCGCATCTATTCCATCCTACAGCACATCTATTTTGTAGTGAATCATTGTTTTAACGCATTTGATCATTCTTTCTATTCATTTATCGTCTAATTCAATGCATCTATAAAGCTATGCATATGTCCTCTAATTCAACGTATCTGTAAAGCTACACATATGACTTCTATTTCTGTGCATATGTACTCTGAATCTGCGCATCTGTAAAACTATGCATATGATCTTTGTTTCTGCGCATATGAGCTCTGTACCTACGCATCTGATTCTGACATTGAGTTTTTGAGTTTTCTTGTGGTTTTGCTAATGCTAAAACTTTTTTGTAGGAATATTCTTGGACCCACTTGCAGGCTAGGTACTGGTTTAGATTCATATAGTTGCACTTGTTAGCTCAAACTTCAATTTCTAAAGGGAAAGTAAAATGGATGCTCATGCAAATCTCACATAGTTTTTAACTAGGAAAACGGTAATTGAATCATTGCTATCTTGCATATCATTGAATCATTGCTATTGCTATCTTTTCAAAGTTAACAACTCATTGCTATTTGGATAAAATTGAACTCATCATTGCTATCTGGGTAAAACTAAACCATTGCTATCTCGACCATCACTTCAAAGTTAACAATTCATGCTACACAGATAAAATTGAACTCATCATTGCTATCTCGATCTTCACTTCAAAGTTAACAATTAATGCCATCTGGGATAAAATTTAACTCATCATTGCTAGCTTGGTAAAATTGGACCATTGCTATCTTGTTATCACTTCAAAGTTAACAAAATTCTGTGCTTGCCCAAGTAGATAGCTCATCTAGTTTTTCTCATTTTAACTAGGGGAAAAGAACCACTATATTCTATGTTTTGGGAATGATACCAGGCCTATGCTCTCCCCTATCTTGGGTGACCAAAATGCCAGACATATCATTTTCACATATGTTTTTCCTTTAGAGGGGCCTGCTCTTGGATACCATTCATCCAAGTCGAAACGACCCTAAGTGGTAATAGGCTAGATGCCAAGCCCTTCCAAGCCACTATAAATAAATTGTGTTTGGACTGAAAGCTTCAAACAATGAGTGTAGTTGTGTTATACCGACAGCCAACCTCCCCCAAAACTCTCCAAGGTGCAACCCTTGCAGGCTGGGAGACTCCATAATGGAGAGTAGTGCTGCCGCATGTATACCCACTTGAACGGTTGCCTTTATTACTCACATTTGTTCTAGTGGCCAAAAACCCTTGTAAACTATTTGAAGCCTAGGATTTGTACTTGTTCTTTCTTTTTTAGTCCAAAAAGAGTAAAAAAATCACAAAACAGAATAAAAAACCGTAAAAATATTCTTTGTGTTTGCTGTGTCTTCTTGCCATAATTTTAGAAAATTAGATCAAAAAGACCTTCTTGCAACCAAAGTACCAAAAACATTAGAAATTTTTTTAAAAAAATTACAAAAATACTAAGAAAAGCCAGAGCGGTGCATTCGTCCTCTATTCCTACGCATTTGTGCTAACCTGCGGCGCATTTGCTTTGACTTTCAATGCTTTCATTGTCAGTTACAACGCATTTACATTTTACCAGTGCAGCGCATTTGTTGTGACTTACAATGCATATATCCGTTTCTGCAGCGCATCTATTCTGGCGCATGTGTGAGAGTGAGCATTTTCACATCTTTTTAGAGAAAAATTTTAGGTTTTTAGGTACCCATTTTAGTCTTGTGTCAGTTTCTGTCAACATGACAAACCAATTAGAAGCAATTGCTCCAGAACTCCAATACCTATGAGAGCAATTAGACTTCGATATCTCACCCGAAGATCGTATAGCAATTACTTAAGAACTCCAAGTCATACAACAAGAAATGACACTCTTACAAGCTGAACATGTCAGTACTAGCTATGCCCCGCCCAAAAAGCATACATCTTTTTCTCGTCTTCATGATACTCTTAACAAGGAAAGCACCACCTCAAGTTGGAAAACATATACCACTCCATCTACTAGTCCTCCTTCACCATCTCCTAGAACACATGGCCCAAAACATACTAATCCTACCATGGACAACTCCAAATCCACTTGTCCATTACCTCACTCCTCTACCTATGTACCTACCAATGATGTGATCCAAGGGCTACAAGTAGAGAATCAACCATGTCCCCAAACTTTGGTCCTTGACCTTACAAAAGATGCTTCCAATAACATGTCAAATCGTACAACCCCTTCATGTGATCCTTAACCCCTTGAGCTTATCAAAGAGCCTCCTACCATGAACTGAAGTCAAGGTCCATTGTACCTTCATGTTGTTGAACAAGAGCCTATCCAAAAGTCTTCTACCTCAACTTAAATTCAAGCACATCAAGAGTTATGTCAAGAGCACACTTTAGAACATGTGGAAACATCAACCCCTTGTCTAAATCAAGATCAAAGCACTCCCATCCGACTCTTACATAACCTTTATCTTTTTGATGATCCTATACCTATACATGAGCAAGAAATCCAATTTCAAACCATTCATAACCTATATCTCTTTTATGATCAAGATACTACCTTTGATAAACAAGCTATCCATGAGCAACTTGATCCTATACATGAACAAGAGATCAAATTCCAACCTCTCCATGGCCTATATCCTTTCCATGATCAAGATATTATCATTGATGAAGAACATATACAAGAGCACCTTAATTCCATCATGCTAAATCCTATCTATGATCAAGATCCCACCTATGATCAAGAGTCTATCTATGATCAAGCAGACCATGATGATCCTCTTAGCCCACTTTATGCATTCCATAGTCCCAGGCTTATAACCCCATCTAATCCCATCCAAGATCCAACAAATTCCTCTTCCTTTGATGAGACACTTGCCTCCCAAGCAAGCATAGAAGATCAAACCAATAATAATCCTCTGCCATCCCTTATCGACCATGTTGCAAATCCCCCACCGTACATCCTTGGTCTTACCACCTTCATTCATGAGTGTTCCTCCTTAGAACATCAGCCACCATTATCCTCTATCCCACCTTCTTCATCCAATAAGGAACTTGTGTCTAGTGTTCCACCTACACATAATCCCACTATCCACCTATTGTTATATGGAGCCTAATCAGACTCGGAGGTTACATTTTCCCCACTTTTATCAGCGCAGTTTCCCCCCAAATTCCTATGGGGTCAAGGGGCAGCGCCCTTTGCGGGGGTTTGGGGGCAGTGTCCCCAAGATGGGGTCAAGGGGTAGTGCCCTTTGCGGGGTCCAGGGGCAGCACCCCCGAAACTTCACACAGTTTTTTATTATTTTATAAAGGCACTAGGAGTTATTTTTCATTGACCGACATAAGAAAACCCTATTTTTGTAACTGACAAAAAGGCTTGATAAAAGCAGCTAAGGTTTAGGGTTTTAATATATTGTATTGTAGCATTTTGCAGTGGTATTGAGTTGTAGGGATTGCTGATTGTAATCGGTTTGATTTACTGGATAATAATATTGGACTCTCTGTTTGGTGGATGTAGCCCAAGTTTGGGTGAACCACGTTAAAACTTGTCTCTCGCTGTTATTAATTCTGTGTATTTCCATTTCTCTATTTAATCTTTATTTGCATTTAATTGATATCTTCTGCTAGCTAACCCTAACACCACCACATACTCCAATATATGAACTATCAAGGTAAAGGCTTAGGCCTTCACAAACAAGGTATTTTGGAGCCTGTCCATGTTAATATTCCTCCTCCTTCATATGGCCTTGGATACACACCCCTAGGTGAACATATATCAAGATGTTAGTACTACCTCCACTCCTCCAAAGTCCATGACTTTCCATCGCAAACCCTATCATATCCCCAAAACATATGTCGCCATTCCACCTCCATTATCCTATAATTGTCAAAAGTATGTGACCATACACCTTCCACCATCCAATCTACCTCTGCTACTTCCAACTCCTAATATCCCTCCATACATTTTACAACCACTTCTTCCAACACCTTATTCACCCATCTATGAATCTTCTGACAATCCCAATCATGGCCAACAAATGCATGTGTTGTCCAAACAAAGAACTTCCTCAAACTTCACTTCCACCATCTCAAGAGAATTCAACCATAAAAATCTAGATATCTCTACCCCTAAAATAAAAAATCCTAAGAGTCCTCATGACCTAGGATGCAAAATCGAAGAATCAAAGAAGCATCCTTGTCAAGAGCTATATACACCCACACACCTATACGCCAAGCTAAAAAAGGTGTGGGTCCGCATCCAACAAATGATTACTCCAAAAGTTGCACAAGAGCTGCATACACCCAAACCCATACCTTCATAGGTACTATCTAAAAAAAATGGTTTGGGTGCCTAAGTAAAAAGCCCTCAAGTTACATGAGGCATCTACCTCTCAAGAATCTCAACCATCCACTTTCTCCCATTCCATCCAAAAGTCTCAAATTCTTCCATACCACATGACAAGCAAAAATTAACAAAATACTTAGTCTATGTGGATCCCTACATGCCTAAGTCATTCATCCAGAAGCAAAAGTCTCCCTTGCTTCCTACACTACTTTCCCTTCACCAGCTTCAATGTTTATCATTGTATGTGAAACCATTGGTCATGATTCCCTTCCATTCTAGAACATTTTCATATACCTCCATCTCCCCTTCCTTCCACTATTATCCTACATATCTTCCTCATCCTATTCCTATGGTCCATGCTTTTGCATAAGCCTTCCCTCCATATTCTGCATCATCCTCCACTATTGCACCTTCCGTAATCCAATATCTACCTTCTCCATATTACTTTCATGCAATCCCCTTCCAACATCTATGAGAACACTTGACATGGTCCATGTGATGACATCTTTCTAGTGGGACTATCACCTTTCATGGAACTAGGCACTCAAGTCCCTCTCTTCTGTATTCCACCTTCTCCTATCCAAAAAACAAAAGAAAGAAAAAATGAAAAAAGTAAAGAAAAATCCGTTCGTCCAATGGTGAAAATCTAGCAAACAGGTGCCTTAGATAAGTACCGTGATGAAAACCTGGCAAACAAGCATCGTGTGTAAGTTGATCTTCTATGTCACCTACACTTGGGGGTACCTTGTCTCATCAGCCTATCACTCTTCTCCTATCTATTTCCTTCTATACCATTTCCTATCCTATCCTACCTATACTATCTAGTCTATCCATCCTAATCTTCCTTTCCTCTATTTTTTTGGTCTTGATAAAGATTGGGTGCACAATGTTGACAAATGTTTTAGATGTCTCTTGACATACCTTATCCCTCCAAACCATGCAAATCCTTCAACAATCCTCTCATCCTCCTACCATCAAAACATTGCCATGAAAAATCCTAAGTATTTACCTACAGTGGGGTACATTATTCCTATGCGACATAGTCCTTGGAGATCACATCCTTGATTCCTTCTACCTATTCTTTATCACCCATACATCTACCTATCTGTGGTATTTCCTTGTCATTAGTATCATCCGATCCATATCTGTCCCATATATGTTCTATATCTGATCCATGTCTATTTCATATCTGATCTATGTCTGTTCCATATCGTGTCTTGTCTGATCCATATCTATTCCATGTCATGTCTTGTTTGATCCATATCTGTTCCATGTCTAATCCATATCTATTCCATATCATGTCTTATCTAATCCATATATATTCCATGTCTGATCCATAGCTATTCCATATCTAATCCATATCTATTCCATGTCTGATCCATATCTATTCCATATCGTGTCTCATCTGACCCATATCTTAGGTCCATCAAAGTCAACCATGAACTACATTACCTCTGCATTATCACATAGTAAAGGCCATTTTCAATGCACCCGTGAGGCCTTCTTGTCCATCCCATAACTTGTCGTCTATCCTCTAGTCCATCCATGGTCCAAGTCCATGAACTACATTGCCTCTACATTGTCACGTAGGCAAGGCCATTTCTCAAATGCGCCTTCGAGGCTTCACTCTCCCATCCATCCCATGTCTAGTCTTTCTATCTATCTGAGTCCACACAACTTTCTACCACCTAGGTCTTAGGTCCATTAGGGTTTACCCCAAACTACATTGCCTCTGCGTCATCACGTAGGCAAGGCCTTTTAGAAATGAGCTCCTGAGGCACTAGGTCAGTCCCTTAGGGTCCATCTCACCAAGAAGGATTGTGGAAGTCTTCTCACCAGGCAAGCAAGTGTAAGCAAAGCCCGCTTTCAAGTAGAAATCCTGACACAAGACATTAACCTATCCAAAGCAAGGAAAACAAACTCCTAAGGCCTTCTAAATGATTTTACCTAAATTATGGCAAGAAAGAAACACATCTAAATGTAAAAATGTTTTATGGATTGAAAACAGAGTCTTGATTTTTGCTATTATGCCTTTCTATGCTACTCAAGGATGCCAAAAGCTAGAGATGCTATGATGGGGGCATGATTATTTTCTTTGTTTGTTGTTTGTGGATTAAAATTTAGTAATGTGAAGCCTTGTCTAATGACATGATCGGCAAAAGATCATCGAGGACATCCAAGGTCTAACTTGAAAGAGGGCAATCCTTGTTTGTTGATATGCAAGAAATACTTAGGTCATCTTAGTTCAATTATACCTAGATGCTTGTATTAACTTGCTAAATCAAAATCCATGTAAGGAATACTCAGGTCATCTCGGTTCAATTATACCTAGATGCTTGTATTAACTTACAACATTTGAAAAAAGTACCCAAAAAAAATGCCCAATGATGCAATAAGCACTTCAAAATACTTACACTATCAAGATGTCAAAATCAAAGCATCCATTATATATCCATTATACATCCATACATCCATATCCCATGCAATAAAAGATCCAACAATGCAGAGTATCAATATAAATAAAAGCTTGTGAGTTCTTCTATCGAGTCTTTCTTCTATTAAACAACTTTCTATCTATCATCATATCTTTCATCCTTGTCTAGTCAATCTAAGCAATGATCCACATTAAGGTCCATCCTTAATCCATACCAATCAAGTTAATTCAATCCTGTCAAATGATACAATCACAATCAGTGGTCTTGATCCTTGTTTGGTTGTAAACCAACTCAATCAATTATAATCTATCAATTGTCTTATATAGAATGTAACATTGTCGAAATCAGACCAACACACACATCTTACATGACATGTTTCATTTCCTAAAACTAGACACTATCCTTCATGTTGCTCTAGGGATCTATCATTCCCTGCCATGACAACACTATTGTATATTGTTATCAGTATATCATTGGTTTACCGCTTGACAGGGGCAATACCTTGTTTGTTCTTGTATCATTTGTGCATACTTGCTTGGTTGCTTGTGTGTGTGTTATCATTCTATCTTGCATCGCATATCATTTGACTCTTTCTTTAGCAAATTTCTTCATCCCTAACTTATTTTTTTCACCTTCTTCATCGTGAGATTGTCCATCTCACATCCTTCTGCCCTTCTTCCCGTCCAATCTCCCGAGGGGGCATCCTATCATCGTTAAACTTGTACTAGGGGAAACTGGGGCATGTATCATTATCAGACTATTTATTCTTTGAAGCAACGTCATAAACTACATTGCATCAAAGAGGGGCAAAATGTATATGGCTAAAAATGACACAATTCAGTCTAAATAAATATTCTTAATATTTATTTCATTCTAATTCTTCTATCAATAAATAAATAAACAAATTTATTTATTTGATTCACATTCCTCTAAATTAATTAAATATCAAAATATTTAATTACCTATTCTAAAGTTAAAATAATATAAAATCTTTTATTTAATTAAATTCTTCCAAACAATTAAATAATTCTTAATTCTTTAACTCAAAATCATTCCTCTAAATTTGAATAAATCAAATCAAATTTATTTAAATTCTCTCAGTCTCCAAAAATAAAATATAATCAAATATTTTATTTATTCTTCCAAAATCATGCACAATAATTAAATAAATTTATTTATTTAATCTGCTTTCTTCTAATTCTTCAAATATCTTCCAAATCTCCTAAAAATAAGTCTTCTTCTTCAAGCACATAAAATTGAATTGTTTATTATTTAATTTCTCTCAAATCATGCAAAAGCAAATCTCAAGTTGAGTTAACTGATTCAATCAACCTTTTTTTATCAATATCTCTTAAATTAGAAAAAAACTTTCTAATTTATGAAAAGCATGTCTTATCTTTAGAAAAGAAAGTAGTTAACTCAAATAAAATAGCTTTTGTGTGACACTTGTCTTCTTCTTATTCATTGAATGTTCCTCAACCGTTCTCAATCGTTGATCTTCTCATTCTTTCTATACCATTGGTCTTCATTCTCTCAAGTCTATAAATTGAACCCTCTTCTTCCATTTCATTCGTCCAAGCTTTAAGTATTGTTACTCTATAGGAATTACAGCACGCCTTTGGCACCAATTCCTTCATTGCTTGTGATCACATTCGCTACTATGCACTAGGCACTACTACCATTGTTGTGAAGCTGCTCTTCATTACGATATTATCACTACCATTCTGAATTGACATTCTTGAATAAAGCAAAGAAATGCACTCTCTGATGGCCCTATTTAATACACGCAAGAACGATTTTGAGAGGCAATTAATGGAAGTTTCGATCTAAGGACGGTTTGCTTTGTTGATTCATTGCTTATTTGATTAAATCTCTTTAGTTCACTATTTCATTGAAGTTTTGGGTATTTGATTTGATATTATTGCATATTCATTATTGATCCATTTTCCCTTAACAGTTACAAGAAGAAAAACAAATGGATGAAACAAAACAGGACAATCCAGAGAGAGTAGCCCAATAGATAGGGCTAGATAATTTGTTTGATCAAGTTACAAGCCCTACAACAATAGACGTAACATATAGCGGTGATGTAAGCCCAAGTAAAGACAATAATCCACCTTTCGAGCTTAAAAGGACTAATGAGACGATGCATATTGGTAGGGATGATGTTCCACCCAATCAAAACCAAGACCAAAATAAGGCACCCACAGAACCAAAACTTTTAGAAGCACAACAATAGAGTGGGGGTGATTAGGGTAGAGGTCCATTATCAGAGAATAAATCAGTTGAGGAAGAAGCCAATACAGAAGAAGTTGATACATCTAAGGGTATAGAACAAGGTTTGTCACAGGGTGATCAAGGTGATCTGTAAGGCCAAAGTACATAGACTCCTCAAGAGGTCAACTTGCCACAAAATGAGCCTAAAGAGAAAGATCAGGAAATTCCAAAGGAAAGATCAGAGGGGGAGGCACAAGATCAGAGTGTCAATACTTCACAAGAGTCTCCTCCACAAAAGGAAGTCCCTCAGTAGGAGAAACCCCAGCAAGATCCCCCTCATGAGAAGGTACATGAGGAAGAAATTATGAAGGAGCCATCACTGCCAAGGGCAGAATGTAACACAAGAGAACAGGACACCCAAAATACAGGGGGTTATCACTAGGAACCTAGGGGTGATGTACCTTACTGGTTACAAAGAGAAGTGCACTAGCAACAGGTTGAAGAGGTACAAGATTTTGATGTATCCACATTATTTTCTAGGAGCATGATGAAACCCAAGAGAAAGGCCAAGCTGACCTCGACAATAAAGAGAGATCCTACAACTGGTAGGAGAAATGCACAAGTGGCTATACCCATGGTTGAGAAAGAGAAGGGCCAAATAAATCTTGATGAGTTTAAGATTACTAATGTTGATTTAGGTTTTACAAATGAAGATATTCAAAGGCCAAGAGGGAAAAGACATAATTGACTCTCTAACACAAAGGGTGAAGAGAGAAAAAGAGAAGAATAAAAGGCATAAGGAGCACATTGCTCAATTACATTCTTTCATTAAAGGATTAATTAATCCTGATCATACACAGGCTAGTATAGCCACTATGTTGACCATCATATCTTAAGAGGAGATCACAGTGTTAGATTTGATGAAGCATAAGGCACTGGTAATGGAAAAGTGGATGTGGTCAGCCATTGTTGCGGCATAAGATGTAGTAAATGTTGTGAGTATGGGCCTAACTAGTGTTGTCATTGATGTCAACATACTTCTGTTACATTAATGATAAGGATTGGATGAGCTATGTGTTGAGGATATTGAGAAAATTAGTCCTAATCAGGAATAGAGAATAACAGTGAAGACAGTGAGGTAAAGATCCCAGTTAAGATGAAGATTAGAGGATACACTTCAAAGGGGTTGTAGATATGTGTCTTGAAATGATCTAATAAAGATTTCAGAGGTCCGCATGAATATCCGAAGAAGTTATGGCCACTTGAGTAAAACTACTTATGGCAGGTGTTCAGAGGTGACAGAGTGATACAGATAGGTTCGATGAGATCCGGAAGTGCAATATCCTATTATGTGGATTTGGTGGAGTGTTTAGGAAGTTCATGTGAAGTGACAACTTAATTGGTTGGTGATCTGGAGGTATGAAAGCATCTATTCCAATATGACAGTGATGATAGACTATGTTCTTGAGGTTCCTGATGAAGGAGATAATGATTTCAGTAGATAGTAGTAGTGAGGATGTTCTTGGTGATTCAGGAAAGCTTGTGGAGGTCTTTAGATTATGTCCAATTCATGTTGGTGGTCCACATTAAAGATTGAGCTAGTAAATAAAGAATTACTTCTGGATGATGATGTTCTTCTTGAGTATGGCCGACCGGATGGGTTACACTCCCTACTGATGATCTTGGAGATGTTCTGTGAAGAATGGCGTGTTCCTTAAGAAGTATTAAAGTCTTAGATCTATGTGGCCAACAGTGTGTTGATCCGCGTGAAGTTTTTTTAATAAGTCATGTTGTATTTATGTATTTGCTCTGTAATGTATGCCAACTTGGATGATAATTCCTAAGTCGATGTCTTGTATAAATAAAGAGTTGTTAAGTCATTTCAGTAGTATTGTGGAGATGAGAGTGTGGTAGAGAGGAGCAGAGTGAAAGGCAGAGTAGAGGAATTGAACTTAAATAGAACTAACTCAAGCATGGTGAAGATACTATTCTCCAGTTCAAATATGTGATACTTATTATTATGTAGACAGTGTGTCTCTTGTAGGCAGTGAGCGTCTTGTGATCAATGTCCTCGGGTAGTGAGCCCTAATTGTGGTGCAGGAGCACCTAGAAAATCCTATTTTCTTTTGTAATAAGGTCTATTTGACCAATGTATTTTCATTTTAGTTTGTCTCTAGGTGCTTCAGGACCTAGAACATATTTTTGTAAGTCCAAAGTGACATAAAACACACTTTTGTCATATTGTAATCACATAGTGCCAAAACAGGGTAGTAGGACAGTTTGAAGTAGTTTTGGATCAGTTGGTCTCCCAACTATTTGCATCAGTTGGTTTTCCAACTGCTAGCAGGTTGAGTTGATAACAACCAGAGGAAGGAACTATCTAAGAAGGAGAAGTGTGAAGGGGATTTTGTGTATTGTTCTAAGGAGAAATAAAACTATTATGTTCTGTCAATTTGATTTCCATTCCCTGTAACTACAATTTGTATAACTATAGATTTCTATTCTTTCTGCGCTTTCCATTGCTGCAATATGTCGATATGAAGCATTCCACTGGTATGATTTCTGTCAAAATTAGAGGAATGACTTCATTGTACAAGTATTTGTTTTTGTTTCTTGATTTGTTTTTGTGTTCGACGGTGCAGAGGATCTAGAAAGAATGTTTTGCACAGTAGGGTGACCTAGCATCTCCATGTGCTAGGGTTCAGTTGAAGAGGAAGAAAGTAAACTATGCATTGGCGAATCACTGGGACTCACAACAAGTCCACTAAAGTTGAGCTGTCTTGCCAAGGGAGTTGATCCATCAAGGCATTGGTTAAAGGATAGAAGACTTTGCCGATAGAAGTAAGTCTCACCGACAATGAAGAGTTGATCGACTCAGTGTGAGTCTTGTTGTATCTCGCTGAAGATAAATTCAGTTGAGCTATCAATGTAAGGTAGAACAATTGTAAGACTAGAGAAAGTCATATCGATCCTTGTTGTCTGATGATCAGGATGAATCGGCGGCTCATTTGTTAAGTCTTATCATCTGTGAGAAAAGTGGGACCCATTTTCCATTTTCTCTATGCACTCCATATCATATTGGTATCAGAGCAAGTTTTGAAGATCACTCGGGTGGTGTGCTCTTGGTGTATGTCAGATAATGAAAGTGAAGTAGAGGATGACACGATGCCTCCTAAAAGCATGTCACAAGATGCAGTGAAGAAACTGATTAAAGCGATGTTTGAGTCCAAGCTCAAGGAGTTGAAAAGAACCAAGGGTAAGGATAGGGAAGATGAAAGTGATAGTGATGAAGGAGATACAAAAATTGATGAAACCAATAAGAGGACAGAGGAGATACCAGAAGACCAAAGGGCATTTGTAGATGCTTTGAAGTCAGTCAATGGGTTACCTATGTATGGTGGAAGTATGGAAGCTGAAGAGGTGATTAACTATATTGAGGCAATGAACAATCATTTCAAATACAAAGAAGTCCTTGATGATAAGAGGGTTAAGTTGGCAAAGGCAAGATTGAAGGGGTCTTCTCTTGCATGGTGGAATTATGAGCAAGGAGAGAGAGTCAAGGAGGGGAAGAATATGATAACCTCCTAGGAAAGGATGAAGACCAAAATCAAGGCACAATTCTTACCTCTGGACTATAATGTGCAGATGTATAAGAAATTGCAGAACCTCAGACAAAGAGACCTTGATGTGAATGCATAAACACAAGAGTTTCATAAACTCAATCTTAGATCAAAGAGACAAGAAGAAGAGTTAGAGAAAGTGGCAAGGTATCTGAATGGCTTAAGGATGAACATCCAAGATGAGATCAACAATATAGCACCCAAAATAGTGAACACGTGTTTCCAAATGGCCTTAAGGGCTGAAGAGATGATAAAGAGAAACAGTGAGTAGAATAATAGAGGTAGAGGAGGAAGGAGTTTTAGAGGCAGAGGCAATTTTGGAGGAAGAAGTCCTAACCAGAGGCCTAGTGGTGAGTCTAGCCAAGAAGAGCAAGTTGGAGACTCAAGTAGCAGAGGAGGCTACCAAGGAAGAAGGCCTAATGGAAGGGGTGGGACAAATGGATCAGGTAGAGGATCCAAGTTCTCCAATATGAGATGTTATAACTACAATCAGATAGGGCACCTGACATATAATTGTCCAGTGAAGGCCTTAACTTCTCATGGTGGTTAAAAGAGAACCCCTTTGATTCAAGAAGATGCAAGGAGTGTGACATCTCCTGAAGTGAATCTAACATCAGAGATGGGAGAAAATCTGATGATCAAGAGGACGCTGCTCAAGGAACTAATGCAGATTGAACCGTCTCAAAGAAGGGCTTTGTTTAGAATCAACTGCAATATCCAAGGTAAGGTTTGTAAAGTTATTATTGACTCTGGTTCTACTGATATTATTATATCTTTCGAAGAAATGAATAAGTTGAATCTAGAAAAGATACCCCATAGCAGCCCATATAAAGTTAGTTGGTTGAATAAGCGGCAGCACATACTCATCAATGAACAAGCATGGGTAGAATTCAGTATTGGGGGGTATAGAGATAAAATCTTATGTGACATCCTTCCAATGGATGCTTTCCATCTTTTGTTAGGTAGACCATGGTAGTTTGATACAAAGGCTCATCATGATGGAGAAAAGAATGCATACTCATCCCAAAAGGATGGTGTGACTTATAGGATACAGTCATTGGTAGAAGAGGATCCACAGCATGTAGAGTCTAGTGTAATGATGGTAGGAGAAAAAGAATTCATGGAAACATTAAAGGAAGGTGGTGGAGTAAGTTTTGCTTTGATTGTGAAGCCTAAGGGGGAAAGAGAGGAAAGTGTGAGGGAAGTAGGACCTAAGGAGGTCAGAGATCTGCTTGAAAGTTACAAGGGAGTGATTGTAATAGACATACATGATTCCCTGCCACCTATTAGAGATATTAGCCACTAGATAGACCTCATACCAGGAGCAGTACTTCCTAATAAGGCAGCATATAAAATGACCCCTCAGCAGAATGAAGAGATAGCAAATCAGATTCAAGAACTCCTAAACAAAGGGCTGATAAGGAAGAGCCTTAGTCCATGTGCAGTACCTACTGTTTTAGCCCCAAAGAAGGATGGGAAATGGAGGCTTTGTACTGATTCTAGGGCCATAACTAGGATAACCATCAGGTATAGGTTTCCTATTCCGAGAATAGAAGATCTAATGGATTGTTTGGGAGAGGTTCTTATTTCTCCAAGATAGACTTAAAGAGTGGGTATCACCAAATACAAATAAGAGAGGGGGATGAGTGGAAGACAACATTTAAAACCAATGAAGGGTTGTATGAGTGGCTTGTGATGCCTTTTGGTCTTTCAAATAACCCTAGCACCATTATGAGACTAATGAATGAGGTGTTGCAGGAATTCATAGGGAAATTTGTGGTAGTCTACCTTGATGATATCTTGGTGTTTAGTAAGAGCAAGGAAGAACACTTGAAACATTTGGAGATTGTCTTGAAGAGGCTACAAGATCAGAAGTTAATGATAAACTTGGAAAAGTGTGACTACATGAAACAAGAATTGATTTACCTGGGCTTTGTCATCTCTAAGGGTGATTTGAAAATGGATTCTTCCAAGGTAGAAGCTATTTTGAATTGGCCTACACCTAGGACAGTAGGAGAGGTTAGAAGTTTTCATGGTTTGGCTACATTTTTTAGAAAATTCATTAGGAACTACAGTGATATTTGTGTACCTATGTTAAAGACCATCAAGTGTGGAGGTAAAGTGAAGTTTGTGTGGACAAAAGAGGTAGATCAGAGTTTTGAAAGTCTGAAGTAGAAAGTTGTCGAGTATCCTGTCTTAGTACTTCCTGATTTCAATAAGGTCTTCACCATTGAATGTGATGCAAGTGGGCTGTCCATAGGGGTAGTGTTGAGCCAAGAAGGTAGGCTAGTAGCCTTTTTCAATGAAAAATTAAATGAAGCTAAGAGGAAGTACTCCTCTTATGATTTAGAGTTGTATGCCATGCTACAAGCTCTGAAAAAATGGAGGCACTACTTGCTTCCTAAAGAATTTATTGTATACACTGACAATCATGCTCTTAGTTTTTTGAATGGACAGGAAAAGCTCAGTCATAGACACATGAAGTGAGTGGAAAGTCTTCAAGCATACACCTTCATCATCAACACATAAGGGGACAACCAATAAGGTTGCTGAAGCTTTAAGCAGAAGGGTGTTGACAGTGCAAGAAGTACAACTACAAAGCATGGGTGTCCAAGCACTCAAAGAATTGTATGAAGAGGACCAAGATTTCAAGGAGATTTATAGGGTATGTAGTGAGTTTGCTAATGCTTTCCATAGTGAATTTTTAGATTATACATTGAAGGATAGACTTTTGTTTAAAGGGAGTCAACTATGTATCCCTAAGTGTTCAATGAGGGATAATATAGTGAAGGAGAAATGTAGTGGTGGTTTAGGAAGACATTTTGGGCTCAATAAGACCTTAGATCTAGTAAGAAGATTTTACTTTTGGCCAAGGATGCAATCTGATATCAGAAGGACTGTTGAGAGTTTTATGATTTTCCAGAGAGCAAAGGGGGTCTCAACCAATGCAGGACTATACCAACCTCTGCCTATACCAAATAGACCTTGGGAAAGTTTGAGTATGAATTTTGTGATGGGGTTACCAAAGACAAGGATAGGTTATGACAGTGTGTTTGTTGTGGTAGACAGGTTTAGCAAGATGGCTCACTTCATTCCTTGTAAAACCACCAATGATGCTAGTTACATTACAGGCTTGTTCTTTAAAGACATTGTTAGGATTCATGGATGGCCTTTGAGTATTGTATCTGATAGAGACAGCAAATTTGTGGGACATTTTTAGAGAACCTTGTGGAAAAGATTGGGTACAAATTTGTCCTTTAGCTTAGCCTATCATCCTCAGACTGATGCCCAAACTGAGGTTGTGAATAGGTCATTAGGCAATCTGCTGAGATGTTTGACAAGGGAACATGGAGGTAGTTGGGATGTGGTACTCCCACAAGCAGAATATGCCTATAATGATTCTACAAACATAAGTACAGGTCTAAGTCCTTTTGAAGGTGTCTATGGTAGTCATCCTAGAGGAATTTTTGAATTGAGAGATGTTCAAGGGTTGGACAAAAGGAGTGGACATGTTGATACATTTGCAGAGGCCATGAAAGAGATCCATCAATAAGTCAGAGATACTCTACACAAGAATAGTCAGAAGATCAAGGCTAGAGTGGATCAAAGGAGAAGGGATGTACAGTACCAAATAGGAGATATGGTCATGGTTCATCTCAATAAGAACAAACTACCCAAGGAAAGCCACATCAAGTTGATGATGAGAAAAATTGGACCTTGTAAGATTTTAGAGAAATATGGTCCTAATGCATACAAAATTGAACTCCCTGATGATATTGCTATTTCCCCTATATTCAATATTACTGATCTAACATTACATAGGAGTCCTGATATAGGAGAAGGTATAGTAGATTCTGTCCAAGACAATATAGAGTGGGTGCAACATTTACCACCTAAGGAACCACCTAAGATGTAGTGCATCTTGGATA
This sequence comes from Cunninghamia lanceolata, assembly GCA_027924645.1. Lineage (NCBI taxonomy): Eukaryota > Viridiplantae > Streptophyta > Pinopsida > Cupressales > Cupressaceae > Cunninghamia > Cunninghamia lanceolata. Next base: position 9,533,859 of record BSBN01001332.1, read on the forward strand.
GCAGGACAGCCAAGAAGACAAGAAATCAAACCTATTTTGAGCACTTAGTCAAATCGTAAGGACTTCCAGACTCATAAGCCACATGGATGCTAGAAGAAGACATCAAAAAGAAGGGTGATGATTTGTAGCAGTTAGTCTCTAAGAGGACTTGAGATAACTTTCACATAGGGAGTATGGTGCAGGAGCACCTAGAAAATCTTGTTTTCTTTTGTAATAATGTCTATTTGACCAATGCATTTTCATTTTAGTTTGTCTCTAGGTCCTTCAGAACCTAAAACCAATTTTTGTGAGTCCAAAGTGACTTAAAACACACTTTTGTCATATTGTAATCACATAGTACCAAAACAGGGCAGTAGGACAATTTGAAGTAGTTTTGGATCGGTTGGTCTCCTAACTGTTTGCATCGGTTGGTTTTCCAACTATTGGTATGTTGAGTTGATAACAACCAAAGGAAGGAACTATCTTAGAAGAAGGAGGAGAAGTGTGATGGGGATTTTGTGTATTGTTCAAAGGAGAAATAAAACTATTATGTTTCGTCAATTTGACTTCCATTCCCTATAACTACAATTTGTATAACTGTAGATTTCTATTCTTTCTATGCTTTCCATTATTGTAGTATATCGATATGAAGCATTCCACTGGTATGATTTCTATCAAAATTAGTGGAATGACATTGTTGTATAAGTATTTGTTTTTGTTTCTTGTTTTATTTTTGTGTTTGACGGTGCAGAGGATCTAGACAGAATGTTTTGCACAGTAGGGTGACCTAGCATCTTCTTGTGCTAGGGTTTGGTTGAAGAGGAAGAGACTAAACTGTGCATTGGTGAATCACTGGGACTCACAACAAGTCCGCCGAAGTCAAGAAGTGTAGCCAAGGGAGTTGGTCCATCAGAGCATCAGTTGAAGGATAGAAGACTTCGCTAATAGAAGTAAGTCTCACCAATGATGAAGAGTTGATCGACTCGGTGTGAGTCCTATTGTATCTCAACGAAGATAAATTTAGTTGAGCTATTGGTGTAAGGTAGAACAATGGTAAGAGTAGAGAAATTCATACCAATCCTTGTTGTCTGATGATAAGGATGAATCAGTGGCTCATTTGTTAAGTCTTTCCATTTGTGAGAAAAGTGGGACCTATTTTACGTTTTCTCTGTGCGCTCCCCATCAAATTGGCATGCGCCATTTTATTCTTTCTATTCTTCTAATAGAGAATACAATCTTGGGTTAATCACCCCATGGTTTTTCCCTTAACCAAGTTTTCCACATCAAAATATTGGTGTCTTGTGTGTTAATGTGTTTCTACTCTTGATTTAATGCATTATGTTTCCATGATTGATTTATTATTATGTTGCTAAATTACAAACTAGATTTAAGTGTTTAACTGGAAGAAAGTTTTGAACAACTAATTCACCCCCCTCTCAATTGTCTTCCCTAAATCTAACAATTGGTATTAGAGCTAAGTTCCCCTAAAAGAGCTTAACCGCTTAAGGAGATCCAGGATGTCATCCTACAAGAAGGATAGTCTAAAGTTTGATAGAACCAATTTTACTCTTTGGAAAAGTTGTATGCAATGTCACTTGCAATGTATGGGAATGCAGTATTGGACCATGGCTTCAAAGAAGTATACTCTTCCATAGAATGGTCTAAAAACTGTAGATGAAATCACAAATACTTAAAACAATCTACGGACTAAAGAAACTCTTCTAAGTGCCTTGTCTGATTCAGAGATGACAAATGTTGTTGACCTACAAACTGCTTTTGAGATTTCAAAAAAACTAGAACTTCTGCATGAAGGAGACAGGTATGTTAAATGTGCCAAACTACAGAGTCTGAAAGGAAAATTCAAAAATCTAAAGATAAGAGAAGATGAAAATATCATTACTTTTATGCCAAGAGTAAATGAGCTTGTTTGTGGCATTAGATGTGTTGGTGGAGTCTTGGATGAAGATGAGATTGTTGGCAAAGTTCTCAGATCCCTTCCTGATTCTTACAAGTACAAGGTTGCTACTATTAAAGAATTCAGATCTATTTCAGGTATCACAAGAGATCAACTAGTTGGTAAATTGGCTGCATTTGAATTGATTAAGTTTGGAGATGCCCCCCAAGACTGAATCTGCATTCAAAGCTAGTGCTTCTGTTAAAGGAAAACAAAAGTCTGATCCAGGAGAAAACTCTTTAAGGAAATTATCATGGTATGAAAAAGCTAGAAAAGACCTAGAAGAAGATGAAGCAGAAGCTACTCAACTTGAAGCCCTTATTGCCAAAAGGCTGCCAAGAGGATCTGGTAAGTATGAAGGAAAATTGTCTTTTAAATGTTTTAACTACAATAAAATTGGTCAGTTTGCCTCAAGGTGTCCAGAAAGATTTTCAAGGCCAAATCCTAACAGATCAAGGTTCCAGAAGAATTGTTACTATGTTCATGAAGATGATGATAATGAAGGACTAACAAATGATGAATTAGAGACAGGAAACAAATCTAGAAGTGACTGGATGTTTATTGCCATCAAGGAAGAATATCCAATACCCTCTAAATCTGTCAATCATAAAATTGTAGAAAGAGCTCTGGCTGCCCAAGTTGAAGAAAAGGATGATTGGGTCATTGATAGTGGATGCTCTCACCATATGACAGGTGACAAAAATAAGTTCATAGATTTGGAAAGGTATGAAGGAGGAGTGGTAAAGTTTGGTGATAATTCTATTGGTAGAATTAGAGGAAGAGGAACCATTTCTTTTGATGGAAAGAACAAAACCAGTAATGTACTATATGTTGAAGGTCTAAAGCACAATCTTCTTAATGTTAGATAGTTGGTGGACAAAGACTATGATCTCCGATTCAAGAATGGAAAATGCAAGATCTTTGAAAGTTCCAGAACAAAGATTGCATACGGTACTCAAACTAAAGGTAATATCTTCCACTTGGTTGGTACTGATAAAAGTTGCTTATTTGTTCAAATTAATCAGAGTTGGTTGTGGCATAGGAGAATGTATCATGTGAATTTTGATAATATCATCAAGATAAGCAACACTCAGGCTCTAAGAGATCTCCCAAGACTTGTAAAACCTATAAATAGTCTGTGCAAATAATGTCACTTGAGTAAACAAAGTATAGTCTCATTCAAAAGCAGGAACAATCTTCTATCGGATTATTGGACTTAGTTCATACTGATCTATGTGGTCCGGCAAGAATCAAAATTGTGCAAGGTGATAGATACTTCATGCTATTAATTGATGACTACTCCCAGATGATGTGGGTTACTTTTTTGAAAGAGAAATTTGAAGCTCTTGAGAAATTCAAAATATTCAAGGCTATGGTAGAGAATGAAACTAGATTAAAATTAAAATGTCCGAGGTCTAATAGAGGTGGAGAATTCACATCCAGTGAGGTCATAGAATTCTGTGAGAAACATAGAATAAAAAGATAGAACTTTGTCTGCTCTTAGGACTCCACAGCAGAATGGAGTAGTGGAGAGAAAGAACTGAACCATCTAGGAAGCATCTAGAACCATGATGATGGAAGCAAATGTTCCTCAGATCTATTGGAGAGAAGTTGTAAGAACTGTAGTCTATACTCTCAATCAAGTACAAATTAGAAGCAATACCAGTAAGACTCCTTATGAACTTTGGTTTGGCATCACTCCCACTGTGAGGTATTTCAGAGTCTTTGGTAGCAAATGTTACATTAAAAGAGATGAAGATCTAGGAAAATTTGATGCTAGAAGTGATGAAGGAATATTCTTGGGTTATTATACTTAAAGCAAAGCATACTGGTGTTATAACAAGAGATTAAGGAAGATTGTGGAAAGTACAAATGTGAAGTTTGATGAAGGTATTGAAAAACCCTCAAGGTTTTATGAACATAATGAAGATGATCATAATGATGTTTTTGTTCAAGAAGTTCAAGCCCCTTCTAAAATTTAGATACAAACTGATCTGGTAAATTAGGAAGAAGAAATAAGTTTGAATGAACCTGTTCAAGAATCAGAAGTGCAAGAAACTCCCAAAGTTCCTAGGTATGTAAGACTGAATCACTCTAAAGATTAGATCATAGGTGATAAAAGCAAAGGTATACAAACAAGAAGATGGATTGCTCAAGATTTAGAAGAGTATTGTTTGATTTCAAAGATTGAACCTAAGACAGTGAATGAAGCTTGCAATGACGAAAACTAGACTAAAGTAATGGAGAAAGAGTTGATGCAAATTGAGAAAAATCACACTTGGGATCTTGTTCCCAGACCTAAAAAAAAGAATGTGATTGGAACCAAATGGGTCTTTCGAAACAAACTGAATGAAGATGGTGAAGTAGTCAGAAACAAAGCCAGATTGGTCTGCAAAGGTTACTCCCAAGTAGAAGGATTTGATTTTGAAGAAATTTTGCTCCAGTGGCAAGAATTGAAGTAGTCAGATTATTTCTTGCTTTTGTTGCCTTCAAGGATTTCAAAGTATATCAGATGGATGTCAAATCTACCTTCCTAAATGGTGACTTGGAAGAAGAAGTATACATTGAGCAACCAGATGGATTTCAATTGTCTGATCATGATGATATGGTCTGCAAGTTGAAGAAAGCAATGTATGGAGTGAAGCAAGCCCCAAGAGCCTAGTATGACAGATTGGATAAGCATCTTTTGAAGATTGGTTTCAACAAAGGTACTACTGATAGTAATTTGTATTTCCAAATTGACCATGAAAATATCCTGATAGTTGAAGTATTTGTTGATGATATTATTTTTGGAGGAAGAGATGGTATGTGCAAAACCTTTGCATATCAAATGAAAAGTGAATTTGAGATGTCCATGTTTGGGGAAATGAATTTCTTCTTGGGTATGCAAATCACTCAAACAAAGAAAGGAATCTTCATTTCTCAAACCAAATATGTGAAAGAATTGTTGAAGAAATTAGGAATGGAAGACTCAAAACCAATGAATATTCCCATGGCAACTGGATGTAAATTGAGTAAAGATGATGACTCTCCCAAGACTTATCAGAAAAAGTACAGGTCAATGATTGGAGGACTATTATATCTCACTCAAACTAGACCTAACATTATGAATGTTGTTGGTCTTATTTCCAGATTCCAAGCTGATCCTAGAGAATCTCATGTCATGGAAATCAAGAGGATTTTTAGATATCTAAAAGGGATAGTTGAGTATGGATTGTGGTATCCCAGAGATCATGATTTTTCTCTTCATGCATATACAGATGCAGATTGGGCAGGAGATGTGGATGACCGAAAAAGTACCAGTGGTGGAGCATTCTTTTTAGGGAAGAGATTGGTTTCTTGGCTGAGCAAGAAACAAGAGGCAATATCTCTGTCCACTATAGAAGTACAATATATTGCAGTAGTAGGTAGTTGCACTCAAGTTTTGTGGATGAAACAAATGCTAAGAGATATTAGAGTAGAATATGAAGAACCTATCACAATCTTTTGTGATAAATTAAGTGCAATAAACATATCTAAGAATCCAGTGTTGCATTCAAAGACTAAACATATATCCATCAAGCTTCACTTTTTGAGAAAGTAAACAAGAATAAAGTCAGATTGGAGTTTGTGCCTTCCAAGGATCAGATTGTAGATATTTTTACTAAACCTCTACCAAAGGACTCTTTTGAGTATCTCAGGGAGAAGTTAGGAGTTATTACCCCTCCATTTTTGCATTAAGGTGCACTAATGTGCATCAATCTGGTGGATCTCACAGTCATCTTTTGTGGTCTAGACTGATGATGGGAAGCTGTTGCTTAGGGGGAACAGCTAGAATGATTATGAAGTAATGCAAGTATGTGCCCTTTGCCATTGATGTCAAAGGGGGAGAGAAGAAATGTGAAAAACAAATGGTTGCTAATCAAAGGGGGAGTAGGAAAGGAAGAGAAGACATGTGAATGGTTGTTGCTAAGGGGAATTGTGACAGTAAGGAGAAGCTCTTGTTTTGATGGTCAAAACAATTTTTCACATCATATGTTGCAAGTTTGGGCCTAACCAGTGTTGTCATTGATGTCAACATACTTTTGTTGCATTAATGATAAGGATTGGATGAGCTTTGTGCTGAGGATATTGAGAAAATTAGTCCTAGTCAGGAACAAAGAAGAACAGTGAAGACAGTGAGGTAAAGATCCTAGTTAAGATGAAGATCAGAGGATGCACTTCAAATGGGTTATAGATATGTGTCTTGAAATGATCTAGTAAAGATTTCAGAGGTCCACATGAATATATAAAGAAGTTATGGCCACTTAAGAAAAACTAGTTCTGGCAGGTGTTCAGAGGTGACAGAGTGATTCAAATAGGTCCGATGAGATCCAGAAGTACAATATCATGTTCTGCGGATTTGGTGGAATGTTTAGGAAGGTCATGTGAAGTGACAACTAAATTGGTTCATGATCTAGAGGTCTGAAAGCATCTATTCCAATATGATAGTGATGATAGACTATGTTCTTGAAGTTCTTTATGAAGGAGAGAATGATTTCAGTAGATAGTAGTAGTGTGAATGTTCTTGGTAATTCAGACAAGCTTGTGGAGGTCTTTGGATTATGTCCAGTTTGTGTTGGTGGTCCGCATTAAAGATTGAGCTAGTAAATGAAGAATTACTTTAGGATGATGATGTTCTTCCTGAGTATGGCTAACTGGATGTGTTACACTCCCTATGGATGATCTTGGAGATGTTTTGTGAAGAATGGCATGTTCCTAAAGAAGTATTGAAGTCTCAGATCTGTGTGGCTGATAGTGTGTTTATCTACGTGAAGTTTTTCTTAATAAGTCATGTTGTATTTATGTATTTTCTCTGTAATGTATGCCGACTTGGATGATAATTCCTATGTTGATGTCTTGTATAAATAAAGAGTTGTTAAGTCATTTCAATAGTATTGTGGAGATGAGAGTGTGGTAGAGAGGAGTAGAGTGAAAGGTAGAGTAGAGGAATTGAGCTTAAATGGAATTGACTCAAGCATGGTGAAGATGCTATTCTCTAGTTCAAGTATGTAATACTTATTATTCTGTAGATAGTGTGTTTCTTGTAGGTAGTGAGCCTCTTGTGAACAGTGTGCTCAGGCAGTGAGCCCTAATTGGCATGTGCGATTTTGTTCTTTCATTCTTCTAATAGAGAATGCAATCTTGGGTTAATCACCCTATGGTTCTTCCCTTAACCAACTTTTCCACGTCAAAATCTTGGTGTCTTGTGTGTTAATGTGTTTCTGCTCTTGATTTAATGCATTATGTTTCCATGATTGATTTATTATTATGCTACTGAATTACAAAGTGGATTTAAGTGTTTAACTGGAAGAAAGTTTTGAACAACTGATTCACCCCCCCTCTTAGTTGTCTGCCCTAAATCTAACAGTAAAAACTTCTTTGGAAAGGTGGAATTCTTTAAGTTTATTAAAGAGAAAAGTGGACAAGATGCAAAATGAAGTAGGCAGAAGGTCATTTAAACTAGAGGACTTAGATGCTCTAAGTGAGATGAAGATGATTGGTGCACAAATTTTGATAAGAAATAGTATATTGGATAATAATACTGCCCTGCTACTAGGAATCTGGCATGAAGATATTAGATTTGAATGTGATGTATTGAAGAGGTGCAGTGGAAAGCTCAAGGATATTAGTGTCAAGCTACATAGCCTAATGGCACAAGAGGTAGAGATCCTAGAGGATTTAGAAGGGAAAGTAGAGGGGAAAATTAAGAATCAAGATGCAAATTTTTCTATTAAGGCCTTTCATGACAATTTCAAACAAGTGAAAGAGGATCCCCTGAACCACTTGACCGAAGAAGTAATGAATATATTCATGAGAATAATAGTCAAGGTGGAGACTTATAATGAGACATTAAATAGAAGGAGAAGCAAGATGGAAGCCCTCAAAGAAAAATTCCACTCACAGGCATGCAATAGTAAAAGCTAAAGTCCAAGATGGAGGTGAAGTTGACAGGATAGTCCAAGCATATGAGTCTATCAGAGCAGTAATAAAGGTCCATATAAAGGATGATCTACATCAAAGTGATAGTGAAAATGAAGAAGAATCTAAAGAGAATGATGAAGAAGAAGAGAGTGAAGAAGAAGAGGGAGATAAAGAGTAAGTATAAGTGCATCATCAGGCAAACATATGCATAGGCTACTTATAGGTAGTAATTCTACCATATAGTTGCCAACTGGCAACTTGTACCATGGAGGAAGAAGTTGACTAAGTCAATAAGGATTTGTCAGTCGTTGATCTGAATTGATAAATCTTGACCATTGGTTATGTGTAACCGCCTTCTCTCCTTGTTCTATAAAAGGAGATGGAGAGAACTCTTTTGATTATTAGAAAATTAATTAAAATTTGATTGCTAAAGAATTCACGACTAATTTCAAGGTTATTGTGAATGTACATGTTTTGCATACTTAGTGAAAGAGAAGCTGTTTTGATTATAAATCATTGTAAATCCTAAGTAATCTGTGAGTGGAATCTGGATATATCCATTGATTAGCTACGTCCCTTGGAGTGCTTTTCAATTTGCATATGTTTTTTTCATTCTTTGTTCCTTTGAAGTTAGCATCAACCATACCTAGTTGTGGAACAACCTGGTGAATTATGGTTTGATTTCTTCTCTTCATGACTGTATCGTGAATGTATGTGACTCAATAGTGAAAGGTTCACCAAATTTAGAAGTATTTCTTTAAATTGTTTTGAATTTAATTAGAAATCACCTCCATAATTGCAAATAACATAAAATCTAAAGTAAATGAACATGAAATATGCCTATATCTCATAAGTAATCAAAAAATACAGAGCATATTTTGAGTGAAAGCATGTTAAATTGATAAATATCATGCAAATATAGATAAATATCTATGATAAATATATGAATATATGTTTGTAGACACATTATTTGAATAAATATACAATGTAGAAGCATGTGTAAGTTCATGATGAGCAATGTTCAGAAGAATTGATCAAACTTACAAATACAATAGTGATATGTGGAATAGAGCAGAAATAACCTCGTTTGTGAAGTGAATTTACAGAATACAATTGTATTACTGATCATCTAGATAAATGTAAGACCCCTTGAAATAGAAAATAGCATGTCACATCAACCTCTGAGTAACGTCAGATGATCATGACCTGATCAACAGAGCCTTGGGGTCATCAATTTATCTTAAATTGATCATACTTTACAAGATAATAAAGGTTTGTTGTGCAAATTTTTATGCAGGTTGTTATGACTAATAATCATCATCAACATGTAGAAGGAAAAATAGGCCCCTGCAGGCTTAAACCTTAGTCACATGGGCGACCTGACACTAAAGGTTGGATGTGGGGCACTAATCTTAGATGTGACCATTGGTTTGATGCTTGCAGGTATGGAAGGAGATATTATAGTTTTTTTTTTTAAATTAAGAAAAGGCAAATTAAAAAAAAAAGTTGGGGCCATGGCCTCCACTTAGGCTAGTGGGGCTTGATCCCAAGGCTCCAGTTTGCGGCCTTGATAGGCCTGTATGACCTGTGTGGCTTGGCAAGCCGTTCTTGTAGTAGCGGCAAGGGGAAGGTGGGTAAATGGTACCTGTGGGTACCTTAGTTCCTACCTAAAATATTTTTTTAATATCGCTCCCTTTTCAATTAAAAAATACCTTTAGAATTTTTTTCAAACAAAATAACAACAATAAAAATAATAATTTCATAGAAATGTATTATATATTTTTTGAAATTGTACCATCGTAGGTGTTCATACAGGTGTTATACGACCCTGTAAAATATTTTTTTTCTTTTTCTGGTCCTACATCTAAATTCAACAATTATATAGTCAATTTATAGGTTTTGATGCCTTCTAATCACAACCGTGAGGTTAGATTTAGTCCAAGATACACCTCAAAAAATCTTGAAAAAATCTCTTGAAATTAGGGGAAGGAAATCAAAATCTGAGCTTTGATACCATGTAAGAGTCGATGATAAACTTAAGAAGGCCGATGAACACTTGCAATCACAACAACCTTCCACAATAAGAGACAAAACAACAATGCCAAGAAATGATGTAGAGCTTGACTTCACATAATTGGATTACATTACATTACACATGGCTTGGCTTGGCTTCTGTTGAAATATACAATGTGATACCTCCCTTATATAGGCAAGGTGGAGTGATAGGACTTGGCCACAAAATTAAATGTAGGCCAACATAGACACAAATATTAAATGACAAGTAGAGGATAAGATGTCCTTTAGATGACACAAATAATAAATGTCCTAGACACCACTAATAAATGCATGTAAGACAAACTTGTAAGATGACAAGTGTCTTAATGCTATGACATGAGACAACTAGTACAAACTATTAAATGCACATTATTAAATGCTCCAAAAGACAACTAAGTAGACTTAAGAAGACTAATGTAAAGAGGACCATGAAATAACTATGTAAAGTCTCTTTTTACACTAATAAAGCAAACAAGGATTGCTTGTAATGCATAAGGCTCATCAATGAGAAAAATAGTCTACTCACAAGGCATTGGAACCTAAGAAATCCAAATAGGAGATGCAGGAATAGTGACCCTGTGGGTCACATAATTACCTCCACCATAATAATCCTAGAATGAGCTCATCAAATATCAATCCATACTAGGCCTCTGTAGACTAGTCAACCATCTTCTACGAAATTCTTCCACACAAACAGAACTAGCCTTAGGTTATTCCTACACTTGACTAGCTTAGATAATACAAAAGTGAGAGTGACTTGGAGGTTGCCCATAGAAAGGAGGCGGTTCATGTGTGAAATCAAGGGTAATCCATTTAAATTGTACTTGAGTCATGTTTCAGTGAACATAGTAATAAGACTAGATCCCTTGTTAAATAAAGTGATGCTTACCTTTTGAACAAGGTTTATTGAAGATAATGGAGGATAAGGAAGGAACAAAAGAATCCCTAATAGTTCAAGGAGTTGGTGTGCTAGTTGGGAAAGACAAAGAGGATAGAAATGGGAGTAAGAAGGATCCCCCAAAGTTTTTGGTCTCATAAGTGTCAATTTCAAATCACATCCATAAGAAATTTAAACCCATTGTTACCATTCTAGTTTCTCAACCAATGGTCAATGGGGGAGGGTCATATATAAAGGAAGAAGGAAATAGTACATTTAGTTTTAGGGCTACAACCAAAGGAAGCTACTACTCCTTGAAGATTTTGTTTTAGGGTCACTCCCAAGGAAGATACAACTCCCTGTAATCACTGTTTTAGGGTTACAACCCAAGGAAGCAACTACTCCTTAAACTAAGAATGAACTCAGAGATGATTAGAGTATGACAATCCTTCTAGTGTCTAAAAACTAACATTGAAGCATACACCTTTGATGATTGTAATTCTTCTTCTTTTGATGATTGGATCAATTAGGCACACTCTTCACTTCCCTCATATCACAAATGTGTCTTCAAGATGAATCGAGATAGCCCTTATTTCTTCTACTCTTTCTCCTTCAGTCACACATCATAATACATAACATGTTCATATTCTAATCTTTACACACTCACATATTCATCTTCACAATCATACAATATCTAGACCAACTAGGTTCAAAATATATACATGATATTACATTGATTTCATTACAAGTTAGCTAATAGAACAAGAATATTACAATTTACAAGTCGAACAAAGATTGCGTATCATGAAACATGTAGAGGACAAGCCTTAAGATGTACTACCAGGTACTCCAAGAGAAGAAATACTCCTTGTAGACCCCACCACATGCTTAACCTAGTCCTAAGCATTCTTCACAACATCATTCTTAAAAGAATAACATCCACACACTTCACAAATGTTAAATAGGTCACCCTTAAGCAAGAAAACATGAATCTTGTACCACATTGGCCTTTATAATGTTGGCGGTACTCAAGAATGATTAAATATTACTTGTTCTTCTTCTAGATGAGTCAGAATGACCCAGAAAAAATCTCCAACAACTCGAAGAACTCTGTACAACAAATATTTTTTTCCACACATCTTCAATCATGTGACGTGGGAATTGTCTAGCATCTAGAACACACCATCACACTTCTGTCATTTGAAAACTAAACTTGCGGACCTCAAAAACACATGAAACTCATATGGATGCACTCATACACTATTTTAAACATATCCTCAAAACTACATAGCCATAGCTATCACTATGGAGGAATGCAGAGCATTCCAAATATTCTTCATCACCACTTTACTCTACCAGAGCACAATCTTGAACTTTGTCTCTCATATTTTTCACTACAGAGGAGAAAATGCTCTAAAAATTTAGATTTAGCACCCTTACATCATACTAAACTTAACCTATGAACTGCATGACCATATCTTCAAATGCAAAGGAATGTGGAGCATTTTACTGAGTAGTCTTCTAGGCAACTTCTTACAGTAGAAACCTTCACCAGCTTCTGGAGGCTAGAACCTTCATATAACAACACATACATTCTTAGGAACAATAGGAAGGATCATAAAACATGCTATAGGTCATCAACAACATCTTCTCATCCTTAGCATAGCTTTCGTTATGTCAAAAAATGTCCCCTTGGGGGTGTTTCCCTCTTAAGGTTTAGCTCCCAGGTCCTTAGAATGCATTTAGAGTATCTTGCATGTTAATTGTGAATCTTGATTAGTAAAACCTGAAGTCTTATGGAAAATAGGACCTAGGGCTGCTACTTTGATGATCCATGAACAAAAATGGGAGGGTGGATATGGCCGCTAGTGCCCTAGTCCTTCCCTATTTTGGGTTAGCCCTCAATTTAAATGTCAATTTTATGACCGTTATTTAGGTACTATGCTGACATCTCAAGTTTGAATTATGAAATTCTTAGTGAGAATATCTGTAGTTGCATATATAAGCATGTTTAGTGTTTCATTTACAATCTAGAATATGTCTAGTAGATGATTGCAAACTTTAAGCGTATTTGTGATTTTAAGATAATCATTGTTGTAGAGCAGAGCATTATTATTGTGTTTGTGATTACAAATTTGACTTCATCTTCTATGTGATTGAAGAGCCCTCATTTATGTGAGATCTACACTTCAAGGTGACATCTATTGTGTTTTTTATCATTTATCATTTAGATTTTGCCTCTATCTCGTAGGGATACACACTCTCATCTAACAATGTTGTTTAGAAGACTTGAATGTATTTTCTCAAAAAATGTCTCCTTGGGGGCTTTTCCCTATTAAGGTTTAGCTCTTGGGTCCTTAGAATGTATTTAGAGCATCTTGCATGATAATTGTGAATCTCGATGAGAAAACCCTTAAGTGTTATGGCAAATAGGACCTAGGGGATGTGGTGCAGGGGCATCCTCATGCACATGTTAATCAATATCATACACAAAATTTGGGGAAATAAAAAAAATATTTTAATTCCCCAACACTCCATGTAAAAGACAAGGCAAGTTGCATATGGACAAAACTCCTAGTCACCTACATGCTAGAAGGCAAAGATTGAACAATGAAGAGTTTTCAATCACCCAAGTCATAAAAGAAAGCAATAAAAGAATCCCAAGAGTCACCTTTCTCCAAGTTGAATTCCACCAAGAAAGAAGAGGAATACCAAGAGTCATTGGGACCCAAAATGAGGAAGATGAAACTATGCAAAGGAGATCTTATAAATAGATTGAAGTTTGGCTCCAAAAGGCATTGAAAAAGAAGAGAAGAGCCCAAATTTATTTCTAATTTTTGCAGGTCATCAAGAGGACGTCCATGGGTGATATTGAAGATAATTATCTAAGAGAAATACATCCATTTTGATGAGGAAAGAAGGTGAACATCCATGGTGACTTGTTAGAAGAAAAAATTCTAAATTTGTAAGCTTGTGGAGGTGGTTAGTTGGAAAGTTTGTTGGAGATATTTCATAGTTGGATTTGTGGAGGTTATGTATGTGTGTTACCATCTTGATTGGCTGCATAAAAACATTTGGGTTGTAAGTATTTTCTGATGTTCATTTGTTATGAAATTCTCAAAATATGGTGTTACTTCATAGCTGAAATTGTTGCTACAACATTCACAATTTATTTGAACTTAAGGGCTGCAAGTTTAAGAGAGTAATATACATTTATTTTTTTGCAACTAAAGGAATCAAAGGGACAAACAAAAATTCTTAATGGATAGAAATCATCAAAGTTAATTTTCATCTAAGAGAAGAGGAGTAATCTTGGTAAACAATAATCTTAAGGCTGAAATTTAACAAGGATATGTTAGCACATACAATTTGTTTCAATCTTTGAAGTTTTGAGCACATGATTATGATAATTTGAAGGCATGAATATTGTTGTTACCACAATACATATAAGAGAAGTTGATTGGGTTACATGATGGGACAATCCTTCATTAGATTCTCTTGTCTTGTCTGCATCAAATTGGTATCAGAGCTAGAAGATTTTGGGAAGTGATTTGACTAATTTGGATAATGTGGTTCAATAGATTTTATGTTTAAGGACGACTCTTAATAAGAAGAAAGATGGGAAAAGGGCATCATCATTTTTAAATACATTGTTCAAGTTGGCTAAGAAGCTAGAGGAGGAAGAAATGGTGGAGGAAGAAATTATAGCCAAGAAAGAAAGCAAGATGGAAAAGGAAAGCTTATTCTGAACTACCTGCAAATCAAAAGGTAAATGTTGTCAAGTTGTGATTTCAGATATCTTCATGGATAATATTGTTTCTGAATACGTGGTAGATAAATTAGGTTTGGAAATAATACCACACCCCACACCCTATTATGTGAGTTGGATTCAAACTAGTAATCAGGTAATTCTAAATGAGCAATGCAATGTTCAGTTTTACATATGCGGTTATAAGGATGAAATAGTTTGTGATATTATGCATTTGGATGTATGTCTCCTTGTGTTTGGAAGGTTGTGGTATTATAGCAGGGCAATGAAGTATAACAAAAAAAATAACACATATGACATTATGGACAAAGATGGGATGAAATTTGCATTAATAGACTTGAAGGGTGAGTGCATAGGAATTGAAAGCTTGTTGTTAGGTGAGAAGACAGATGTATAAAAGTATGAAGTAGAGACAAATGAGGTAATGTATGAGGTAATAAGTTTTTATAACATGTTTGAAAAACTAGTTGAACAAGAAATTGAATAAATTTCTTTTGAATTTGCTCAAACTTATGAAAGTAATAGTGACATTGATGTTGAAGTGGGTGATGTTTAGGAAGAAGAAGAAGAAGAAGAAGAAGAAGAAGAGACAACAAAAGAAGTTGTAGAGGACTCAAGGATAGTCCAAAGAGAGAAGATAGTTATGGAGGATAAGGAGATAGCATGGTTCTCAGGAGAAGAACTGAGAGTTGAGAATGTTGATTTCAAGGAGAATGGAAGAATGAATGAGAAATTTAAAAATGAAAATGAATGGCTGAGTATGGTTGAGATGCAACCAAAGAATTTAGAGAATAATGAAGAGAAAAAGAATGTGTGCCCCAAACAACATGAGGTGGATGAAGAAGTGAAGTATGAAGAAGAAAAATAAGATTTCTTTAATATGTTTGTTTCCTATGTAGGTAAAGAAGACAAAGTGGATGAAAGATAAAATAAATTTACAATTCCAGTCCAAGGTCAAGTTATAATAGGAAAACAAACAAAATCACATGACTACATTGTACCAAGTTGGCCTTGGCTCAAGAAGCATGTTGTTGGACCAAAAAGCACAAGTGCACCAGTAGATACAAATGTACTTGAGATCCAACAAAATGAAAACAATGCATGCATGCAAAGGAACTGGAAGACAAGAAAGAAGATCCATATTTGAGGTGGAACTCAAATTTCTTTCTTCCTGGGGAGTATGGTGCAGGGGCACCCTCATGCACATTTTAATCAACATCATACACAAAATTTGGGGAAATAAAACAAATATTTTAATTCCTCAACACTCCAAGTAAAAGACAAGGCAAGTTGGATATGGACAAAAATCCTAATCACCTACATGCTAGAAGACAAAGATTGGACAATGAAGAGTTTTCAAGCACCCAAGTCATAAAATAAAGTAATAAAAGAATCCCAAGAGTTGTTTTTCTCCAAGTTGGACACCACCAAGCAAGAAGAGGAATACCAAGAGTCATTGGAACAAAAAATGAGGAAGATGAAACTACGAAAAGGAGATCTTATAAATAGATTGAAGTTTGGCTCCAAAAGGCATTGAAAAAGAAGAGAAGAGCCCAAATTTATTTTTGATTTTTGTAGGTCATCAAGATGATGTCCATGGGTGATGTTGAAGATAATTCTCTAAGGGAAATACATCTATTTTGGTGAGGCAAAGAAGGTGAACATCCATGGTGACTTGTTAGATGAAAAATTAATGAATTTGTAAGCTTGTGGAAGTGGGTAGTTGGAAGTTTTGTTGGAGATATTTCATAGTTGGATTTGTGGAGGTTATGTATGTGTGTTACCATCTTGATTGGATCCATAAAAACATTTGGGTTGTAAGTATTTTCTTTTGTTCATTTTTTATGAAATTATCAAAATATGGTGTTACTTCATAGCTAAAATTGTTGCTACAACATTCACAATTTATTTGAACTTAAGGGCTACAAGTTTAAGAGATTAATATACATTTATTTTGCTGCAACTAAAGGAATCAAAGGGACAAAAAATATTCCTTAATGGTTGGAAATCATCAAAGTTATTTTTCATCTAAGAGAAGAGGAGTAATCTTGGTAAACAACAATCTTAAGGCTGAAATTTAACAAGGATATGTTAGCACGTACAATTTGTTTCAATCTTTAAAGTTTTAAGCACATGATTATGATAATTTGAAGGCATGAATATTGTTGTTATCACAATGCACATAAAATAAGTTAATTGGGTTGCATGATGGGACAATCATTAATTGAATTCTCTTGTCTTGTCTACATTAGGATGATATTTTGATGACTCGAGCAAAAATGAGGGGTTAGATTTGGGTGCTAGAACCCTATTCCTACCCTATTTTGGGTCTACCTTAAATTTCAATGTTAGTTTTATGAACGTTACTTGGGTCCTATGCTGACATCTCAAGTTTGAATTATGAAATTCTTAACAGGAATATTTGTAGTTGCATATATAAGAATATTTAGGTTTCATTTGCAAACTAGATAGAAATTAGATAGACTTTATGTATACTGGTGATTATAGAGCATTCAAAATATTCATTGTGTTGCAGAGTAGAGCATTGTTATTGTCTGTGATTACAAATTTGACTCCATATCCTCATGGAATGAAGAGTATCTTCCTTCCATGAGATCTACACTACAAGGTGATATCTATTGCATTTTTTATCATTTATCATTTGGATTTTACCTCTATCCCACCGAGATACACAATCTCATCTAACAATAGTGTTTGGAAGACTTGAATGTCTCTCTAGGGCTTGACCGAGGCAAGCCTCTAAACATCACAACCCCCTCCCACACTCCTTTGTGATTTCAAGTTATAGGAACCAAGTTTTGTGGAGTGGAGTAGAAGAAAGGAGGTTGCAGACAACAAGGATTTGGGATCTAAAAGAAAGAGGATAAAGTTCAACATTTCGGGACACGAGCACTAGTCCCATTGTCCTCTAAAATTACAGACATAGAAATAGAGTGAATAGTGATAATCAACATATGAAGAAGTTCCCACATCTTGAGAATCAACCTAGTTTGGACTAGGGCACTAGTCCCAGTGTCCTCCACCTTTTCCAAGGTAGAAACATAAGATACAGTGCACATTAGTGTCGAAAGAAGATTCAGATTCTATGACCAAAATTGTACCTTGGACTAGGGCACTAGTCCCAATGTCCCAACTATTCCACTTCCCAAACTTTGAAAAACAATGAGTTAAGAATCTGTCCTTCACCTTAGTCTGAAACAATTTTTCGTAATTCATTAATTTGCTTACGGTTTTGCTTATTTAGGGTTTTAAGAGTAATTAAGCATTGAATTGAGATAATTTTTGTATCCAAACTTCTACATAATTCCAAGTGGGTGCTGAGCCTGATATGTGATTTCTCTTGCTTAGTGGAGATTCAACTCAGTTGATATGCCCTTAAATGTTTGGTGAGAAGGGAGGATTTGCCTTTAAAACCTAAAATAAAACAAACCATCAACATCTACCCCTCCTCTTTCTCTTCTAAACATTTTGGTGAAACCATATTTTTGGACTTTTTGCACCTTTCTGAGTGTTGTGTGATATATTTGCATTCATTCATCTTATTGCATTCAAAAAATTACAAAAAAAATGAAAATTTTGAAAATTTTGAAAAAATTAGCATCCTAGGCTTGTATTTCAGAATAATTTGAATTAGTTGGCATCTAATTTCATTAAATTTCTATTATTTTCATTATATATGATTTTAATTACAAAAGTTCATCATTTATTTTTCATTTGTATTGCATTTTCATGCTTAAATTGTCAAAAATTGCTTGAAATTGTGCATTTTTCATAAAAACCTTGTTTTGCTTTAGCTAGGGTTTGTAGTCAAAATCTTGTTTCAGATTTTATTACCTTTTTAAAACACTCATTAGGACTGATTTCTAATTGTAGTGTTGCATCATAGTGGCTTTCTTTCAAAATTTCATGTCTAAGGTGTGAAAACCTTGCATTCTCACTAGATTTGGCCTTATCATCTCTCTAAAATTGCATTAAAAGCATGTTTTGAAGGATTTTGATGCATTATTTGACTGATGTTAGGGTTATTATCTACTTTCCAATCTAAAATTATTTATAACACCCTTTCTATCATGCTTTTACATTGACAATTGATGAAAAATTGCATATTTTAGGTGTATTTTCACTAGTTTTTACTTATCATCACTCTAGATTTACATCAAAGGCATGTTGTGAAGGATATTTATGCATCATTTGAATGTTATTAGGCATATTATTTTCTTTTCCTCTTGAAATTTCTCACAACACCTCTTCTCTTAGGGATTTGCATGGATAATTTGAGAAAAAGGTGAAAACTCAAGCATTTTTAGGTCATAGTCATACATAAAATTACAATAAATGCATGTTGTGAAATATATTACTGTGTCATTGGAATTTTATTCAACATATTATCTTTTTTCCACTGTTGAAAGTATTCACAACACCTCTTTTCTTAGTGATTTGCATTGAAAAGGGTTCAAAAATCAAGCATTTTAGGTCATTTTCATACATACTTTTGCACTTGTTCTTGCATAAGTTTTTAAAATCTTTAATATCTGATTTGACATTCATTTGAAAACATACATGCATGGCACCTTCATGTCAGTTTTCTATGGTATATTTGCATGTATTTATCAAAGATCTTGATTTTCACAGATTCTTAACCCACATGAGTGAACATCCTATGATATTAGAAAGATTAAGCAAGTTCATTTCCATGAGTACAATGAAAAGGATAATTGTGATAACTCTTCTCCTATGCATTTAGTATCTACTACATGTGATCATGACATAAACTGGTCCTCTAATCATTCTATCAATTGAAAGGATACTTAGTCCAAATTTTTTTTTTTGTTTACCATATGATACAACAATCCTAATATAACTATTTATACCGCAACAACTCACAACAAGAGAAAACAACATGAAACTCACTCTCTCTTGGAAGAAGATATAGGTATCAAAACTGAGGAAAACTAGCTCCATTAATTAACCCTAATGAATTCCATATTCATCACTAACGTCAAGAGTATAAGGTTTTTCCCAAAACTAATTTATTTATTTATTTTATTAATACTAATAATGAATATATAAAAGCCTTCCTTTAGACTAAATTCTTAAGAAGGAAAAATTACTTAATTGAGTATTTACTATCATTGTAGCAAGGTGATAGGCAAATGTAATTAACAAGGTTAAATTATTTCTTTTATTTTACAAGGAATATTAATTACAAAGAAAATTGAGCAATTATAGGATTTCCTTCAAAGTAAAATAAAATAAAATTAATTTACTATCCTTAAGAAAATAGTAGCATCTATGCACTATATAAAAGAGAGAAAATGAAACTCCAATAGATGACAACTACCCTTAGACCCAGATATATATATCTTATAACATAACACAAACAACTAAGACAAATTCACACATCTCTCTCTCTATATATATAAACTCATGTAAATAAATTGCACACATTTTAAATATATAATATTATATAATTCCTTTAAAATTTTATACACATAATTAAAGTGACATTCATTTTATATATAATTATATTATTTTTATAATTTCTCATACATAAGTAAAATGCACTCATTACATACATTATTATTTCTTAAAGTTTCTTAAATATAAATAAAGTGCAGCCATATTATTCAATGATTTTATACCCCCAAAACAAAATCCATTTGTTATTTATAATTTAGAGTAGTCAAAAAGTGGGGTATATATTATCTTATCATATAATGGACTTAAAATAAAATAATTATATACTCTGTTATGAGTATTTAACAAAGGCCAAACGATATATATTATTTTAGACTTAATTTTGGAGGAGTAGAGCACACCACATCCTAAAATAATATAACTGCAAACCCCTAGAATTGGCTGAAATTTTCTATTCTTTCTTACTTCTATTGTTTTTCTTATTCTTACACTTTTATTTCCATTTTTCTCTCCTTCTTTCTTTCCTATTTTTTTTCTCCATTGCACCATTTACTTCACTTATCTTTTTCCTCTCTTTAATTGCTTTATAATCCACTCTATTTTTTTTTTACTTTTCTCCTTTGCCTTCACTTCCATTATATTTTTCATTACTTTCTCTATATCCATATTTATCATTTCTTTCTTCATCCCATCTATTTTTTTTCTTTTTATCTCATAATCCCTTTTTCTTACTCATTACTCTAACCTTATTCTTACATCTTTTTCTCTTTATTTCATTTTCACCAGTTAATCTATAATTTCTTATTCTTCTATCTTATCTTTTTTTTCATCTTATTTTATTATTCTTTATTTGTTTACTCATTTATTCTTACCATATTATTGACAGCCCCAAACCTTGCTCATGGTGTCTTTATGAATGGAAACTTAATTCTTTTAGCCTCTCATATGTGACTTCCTAAAATTCTATATTTTTGGTTGCTTTTAGCAATAAAGATAGCTTTTAGATTGGTGGGAAAAAAATAAAACAACTTAAGTCTCTTCTCATGCCACATACCACCTAGGGTTCTCAATGCCCTTTAAAAAAAACCTTAATTTAAAAAAAAACAAAAAAAAACTATACTCTAAGCTGAGTGCAGCATTTATACAGTAAGCTTATAGCATTCAAAAAATATATATTATGAAACCCTAGTTTTCCTCAATTTTGATACCTATATCTTCTTCTAAGAGAGAGTGAGTTTCATTTTGTTTTCTCTTGTTGTGGGTTGTTGTGGCATATATATATATATATATATATATATATATATATATATATATATATATATATATATATATATATATATATATTAGGATTATTGTATCATATGGTAAACAAAAAATATTGGACTAAGTAAATGGTTCCTCCCATGAAGATATCCTAGTACAAAATGATGAAATAAATGACACCTTCCCTACAAGAGGAGAGACACATCTTTTGCAAGACATCATACCTCCTATTGTTGCAAATATGTGCCTATGTGATGTTGTCATTGATGTCAACATATCCTTGTTGTCATTAGTGTTAACTGTGTCTTATTTTGTTACCTATTCAGGAGACTGAAATGTTGAGGATATTGAGAAAATTAATGAAAACTCAATGTTTGAGGACCTTATGGATGTGTACAGGATTGTCAGAGCTTGTTCTAGTTAAGAATTAAGAAGTACTCATGAAGATTTGAAGAAGCTATGGCCATCTAAGTAGAACTGGTTCTTACAATACTTAGATAGATAGAGTGATAGGAAAGAGGTCCAGATTGGTCTGGTAATGTAAAATTATGATTTGCGGATCTGAAGGCATCTTTGAAAAGTCAGTGTGTGTCATCATCTCTAGTGGTTCATGGTTTGGAGATCCGTAAGCTATCTTTCTAGTTTGACAGTCATGGCAGACAATGTTCTTAAGGTTCTGGAGGAAGATTCAAATTATTATGGTAATTTGGTATAGAGTGGATGCTATTGGTGAATTCATTGTGCTTGTGGAGGTCTCTAGATTGTGTGGCTACTGTGTTAGAAGTTCATGTTGAAGTTTGAGCTTGTTGTTGAAGATTTCTTGTTTGAGGTTGTTGTTCTTCCTAGTCTTGGCTGACCGCATGTTCTTAGCATGTTGCGGATGATCTAAAGAGCATTTTATGAAGAGTGGCATGTTAATAGAGGAAGATTCAAGTCTCAACAATGTTTGGCCAATAGTGTAATGATCCGCATTTAGTTTAGCCAACCTTGTTGATCATTCCAAGGTTGATCAAGTGCATAAATACTTGTTGAAGAGTTGTTGAAAATCATCCTTGTATGAAATGAATTAAATCTGAAGAAAGGATCAAAAGAAGAGCAGAGCAGAAGAGAAGCGAAGTGAGTATAGAGTGAAGAGTCAATGAAGAATTATTTGAAGATAGGAGCAGTTCGTTCTTGTGAGTCTTCAAAGGGACTGATTCACGCATGAATGTAGATGCTATATCTCAATTCATTATCTCTGTGTAAATCATAATTTCTTATAGGTAGTGAGCCTCTTCTTGAGCAGTGAGCTCTGGACAGTGCACTTAAAGGCATGTGTCTTCTATTTTCTTAAGTAATTTTAACAGGATACGCATTTTTGTGTGTTAACCTCCACCATGGTTTTTTCCCTTAACCAAGTTTTCTACATCAAAATTCTAGTCTTGTGTGTTCATGTTGTTTCTTCTTATGTGTTGATTTATGCTTAAATGTTTACATCATTAATCTGGTTGTAAATTAAGGAAGAAGATTTAAAAAATGGAGAAAAGGTTAAAGATTTAGGGACAACTGATTCAACCCCCCTCTCAGTTGTCCAGACTAATTTCAAAAATTGGTATTAGAGCAAGGTTCCTCTAGAAGAAGCTTAACCGCTTGAGGAGATCTAGGATGCTAACTTACAAGAAGGATAGTCCAAGATTCGATGGAACATATTACTCTGTTTGGAAGAGTCACATGGAATACCATTTACAATGCATGGGTGATGCTTATTGGTTAATAACCAAAGATAAGTATGAACCTCTAGAGAAAGGTCCTTCAACTCCAGATCAAGTCAAAGATGCAGAAAATAACCTTCGAGCTAAAGAAGCCTTGTTGAGTGCCCTGACTGATTCAGAAATGACAAATGTCTTTGGACTAAAAACTACTCATGAAATCTAGATGAAGTTGGAGAATCTATATGAAGGAGATGAATATGTCAAATGTGCCAAACTACAAATTCTGAGAGGTAAATTTGAAAATCTAAGGATGAGTGAAGATGAAAATATCACAATCTACATGCAAAAGATAAATGAACTTGTGTGTGGGATCAGATGTGCTGGCTAAACCTTGGAAGAATCAAAGATTATGTCAAAAGTCCTCAGATCTTTGCCTAATTCATACAAACATAAGGTTGCTTCTATAGAAGAGATCAAGATTGTCTCAGATGTTACAAGAGATCACATGGTTGGCAAAATTTTAGCTTTTGAATTGAGTAAATTTAGTGATTCTCTTCCTAAGTCTGAATATGCATTCAAAGCCAGTGTTTATGGAAAATAAAGATATGATCCAGGTGAAAGCTCTTCTACAAGATCAAACAAATTTGTAAAGACAAGAAAGGATCTTGAAGATGTTGAAATAGAAACTACATATCTTGAAGCTCTTATTGCCAGAAGAATGCCAAAAGGATCTAGTAAGTATGAAGGAAAATTACCACTCAAAATGTTTTTCTTGTAATAAGATTGGTCATTTTGCCTCAAGATGTCTGGAGAGGTTTTCAAAACCAAACCCTAACATATACAAGGGTCAAAATAATTTTTACTATGTCCAAGAAGCTAGAGAAGAAGGTGTCACAAATGATGAATTTGATCATGGAGGTTCCTCTAAAAATGATTGGGTGTTCATTGATATCAAAGAAGATGATTGGGTGTCTACTGAATCTGCTAGCTGTGAAAATGTGGAAAGTGCCTTGGCTGCTCAAGTTATTGAAAAAGATGGATGGGTGATTGATAGTGGATGTTCTCATCATATGACTGGTGACAAGAATAAGTTTGTGAGTTTTGAAAATTATGAAGGAGGGCTTGTGAAATTTGGAGACAACTCAGCTGGTAGAATCTATGGCAGAGGATCCATCTCTTTTGATGGTAAGAACAACATCAATGATGTTTTGTATGTGGAAGGACTGAAGCATAATCTTCTCAGTGTTGGATAATTGGTTGACAAGGGTTATGATCTTCGATTCAAGGACAAAAAATGTAGAATCTTGGAAAGCTCCAGAACTGAAATTGTATCTAGTACTCAAACTAGAGGTAACGTCTTTCACTTTAGTTTTAGGAAAAGTTGTTTGATTTCTCAGACAGATCAAAGTTGGCTATGGCATAGGATAATGTGTCATGTAAATTTTGATAACATTGTCAAAATAAGTTCCACTCAAGCTGTAACAGATCTTCCAAGACTTGTGAAAACTGATAGCATATGTAGAGAATGTCAATTGGGTAAATAGAACAAAATTTCATTCAAAATTAAGGAACAAGGTTCAAGTGGGAGATTGGAACTAGTACATACTGATCTCTGTGGTCCTGCTAGAATTAGGAGTGTGCAAGGAGATGAATATTTCATGTTGCTAATTGATGATTACTCCTGGATGATGTGGGTAACTTTCCTGAAAGAAAAATTAGAAGCTCTTGATAAGTTTAAGGTGTTCAAGATGATGGTTGAAAATTACATTGGTGGGAAATTGAAGTGTCTGAGATTTGATAAAGGTGGAGAATTTACTTCTGGTGAGTTTGATGTTTTATGTGAAAAGCATGGAATAAAAAGATAGTTATCTGCTCCTAGGACTCCTCAGCAAAATGGAGTTGTGGAAAGGAAGAACCGCACCATTCAAGAAGCTACTAGGACTATGATGATGGAAACAAATGTTCCTTAAGTTTATTAGAGGGAAGCTGTGAGTACTACTGTCTACACTCTTAACCAGGTGTAGATCAAAGGAAATTTTGGTAAGACTCCTTATGAACTATGGTTTGGTCATCCTCCTACCATGAGATATTTTAGAGTTTTTGGTAGTAAATGCTATATCAAAAGAGATGAGGATTTAGGTAAGTTTGAGGTAAGAAGTGATGAATGAATATTTTTGGGATACTCAACTCAAAGTAAGGCTTACTAGTGCTTCACCAAAAGGTTTAAAAAGATTGTTGAAAGTGCTAATGTTAAAGTTGATGAAAGCAAAGGACATTCCAGGTACTTCAGATATCATTCAAATGATCAAGATGAAAGTCAAAGTCAAGGAAGGTAAGTTCAAGTTCAGACTCAGATTCAAATTGAACTGGTAACTCTAGAGGTTAGTGCAGATGATGAGGAACAAATTCAAGAAATAGAAGTTCAAACAATTTCCAAAACTCCCAGGTATGTAAGGATAAATCATCCTGAAGATCAGATCATAGGAGATAAGAGTAAAGGTGTTCAAACTAGAAGAAAAATTTCTGAAGATCAAGAGGAGATTTGTTTGGTTTCAAGGATTGAACCTAAATTAGTAAGTGAAGCTTGCAATGATGAAAACTGGGTTAAAGCAACGGAAGAGGAATTGATGCAAATTGAAAAGAATCACACTTAGGATCTTGTTGCTAGAACTAAGGACAAAAATGTGATTAGAACCAAATGGGTCTTCCGGAATAAACTAAATGAAGATGGTGAGGTTGTAAGGAATAACGTAAGGTTGGTATGTAAAAGATACTCTCAGGTGGAAGGAATTGATTTTGAAGAAACTTTTTCTCTAGTGGCAAGGATAGAGGCAGTTAGATTGTTTCTTGTATTTTCTACTTTCAAATATTTTAAAGTATATCAAATGGATGTGAAATCAGCATTTCTAAATGGATATTTGGAGGAAGAACTCTACATTGAACAAAGGGAAGGATTTCAATTGTCTAATCAGGGAGATATGGTTTGTAGACCGAGAAAATCTTTGTACGGACTCAAGTAAGCTCCAATAGCCTAGTATGCAAGATTGGATAAGCATTTGCTTAAGCTAGGATATAGAAAAGGTACCATTGATACTAATCTATACTTAAGATTAATCATGAGGAAATTCTAATTGTTGAGGTCTTTATTGATGATATCATTTTTGGTGGAAATAAATGTATGTGCAAAACATTTGTTGATCAAATGAAAAGTGAGTTTGAGATGTCAATGTTTGGCAAGATGAATTTCTTCCTAGATCTACAAATTGTTTAGTCAGATAAAGGTATCTTCATATCTCAGTCCAAGTATGTGAAAGAATTGTTGAAGAAGTTTAGAATGGAGGATTCAAAGCTAGTAGATACACCTATGGTAACTAGATGCAAGCTAAGTAAAGATGATGACTCCCCCAAGGCAAATCAGAAAAGGTATAGATCAATGATTGGAGGATTGCTTTATCTAACTCAGACCAGACCTGACATCATGAATACAGTTGGACTTGTTGTCAGATTTCAAGTTGATCGAAAAGAATCCCATGTTATGGCTATCAAAAGAATTTTTAGATATCTAAAGGGGACAATTGATCATGGACTATGGTATCCAAAAGACAATGACTTCACTCTTCATACATATATAAATGTTGACTGGGTAGGAGATGTGGATGACAGAAAAAGTACTAGTGATGGTGCATTCTTCTTGGGGAGAAGAATGGTCTCTTAGATAAGAAAAAAGTAAGAGGCAATATCTGTGTCTACTACAGAGGTAGAGTATATAGTAGCAACAAATAATTGTACTCAGGTTAGGTGGATGAAGTAAATATTGAAGGACATCAGAATTGTGTTTGAGAAGCTAGTCACAATTTTTTGTGATAATTCTAGTGCAAATAAGCATCTTAAAGAATCTAGTATTGCATTCAAATACAAAGCATATATCTATAAAGTTTCATTTCTTGAGAGAGAAGGTAAATGAGAATGAAGTCAAGTTGGAGTTTGTGCCTTCCAAACATCAGATCGTAGATATCTTCACTAGGCCTCTTCCTAAGGATACTTTTGAGTATCTCAGAGAGAAGTATATTACCTCTCTTGTCAGAACTAAGATGCACTTATGTGCATCAGTCTGGTGGAATTCTCAGACATATCTTGAGATCTAGATTGGTGTTGAGAAGATACTACTCTAAGGAGTAGTCAGTATGCAATTGTTGGGGATTAGTCTAAAATAAAAAGGGAAAGAAAAGATATCAAATTTGTGCCCTTTGCCATGATGTCAAAGGGGGAGAGAAGTCATATGAAAAACTTGGAAATGAATAGTTGCTGGTGAAAGGGGGAGCAGTGAAGAAAATGGTTACAGGTGTGATAAGAGAAAGGGGGACAAGTTCTTGTCCTGATGGTTGAATTTAGTTTTTCACATCATATGTTGCCATCGATGACAAAGGGGGAGATTATTGCAAATATCTGCCTAAGCGATGTTGTCATTGATGTCAACATATCCTTGTTGTCATTAGTGTCAACTATGCCTTATTCTGTTACCTATTTAGGAGACTAAAATGTTGAGGCTATTGAGAAAATTAATGAAGATTCAATGTTTGCAGACCTTATGGATGTGGATAGGATTATTAGAGGTTGCTCTAGTTAAGAATTGAGAAGTCTTCATGAAGATTTGAAGAAGATATAGCAATCTAAGTAGAACCAGTTCCTGCAATACTCAGGAGAGACAACGTGACAGGAAAGAGGTCTGGATTGCTTTGGTAATGTAAAATTGTGATCTGTGGATCTAAAGGCATGTTTGGAAAGTCAATGTGTATCATCATCTCTAGTGGTTCATGGATTGGAGGTCCGCAAGCTATCTTTCTAGTTTGACAGTCATGGCAGTTAGTGTTCTTAAGGTTCCAAAGGAAGTTACAAATGATTCTGGTCATTTGGTATAGAGTAGATGCTATTGGTGAATTCAATGTACTTGTGGAGGTCTCTGGATTATGTGGCTACTGTGTTAGAGGTCTGCATTGAAGTTTGAGCTTGTTGTTGAAGATTTCTTCTTTGAGGTTGTTGTTCTTCCCCGTCTTGGCCAACTGGATGTTCCTAGCATGTTGCGGATGATCTAAAGAGCATTTTATGAAGAGTGGTGTGTTAATAGAGGAAGATTCAAGTCTCAACTATGTTTGGCCAATAGTGTAAATATCTGTGTTTAGTTTATTTGACCTTGTTGATCATTCCAAGGTTGATGAAGTGTATAAATACTTGTTAAAGAGTTATTGAAAATCATCCTTGTATGAAATGAATTAAATCTAAAGAAAGGATCAAAAGTAGAATAGAGTAGAAGAGAAGTGAAGGGAGTATAGAGTGAAGAGTTAGCGAAGAAGTATTTGAAGATAGGAGCAGAAGTTCTTGTGAGCCTTCAAAGGGATTGATTCAGGCATGAATGTAGATGTTATATCTTAGTTCATTATCTCTGTGTAAATCATAATTTCTTATAGGTAGTGAGCCTCTTCTTGAGCTATGAACTCTGGGTAGTGTGTCCGAAGGCATGTGCCTTCTATTTTCTTAAGTACTTTTAACAGGGTATGCATTTTTGTGGGTTAAGCCCCACTGTGGTTTTTCCCTTAACCAGGTTTTCCATGTCAAAATTTTGGTGTTTTGTGTTCATGTGTTGATTTATGCTTAAATGTTTACATCATCAATCTGGTTGTAAATTAAGGAAGAATATTTAAGAAACAAAGAAAAGGTTAAAGATTTAGGGACAACTAATTCACCCCCCCTCTTAGTTGTCCAGACTAATTCCAACACCTACAAGTACAATAGAAGAACAAATATTTCATGATGTTGGGGACCCTATTTATGTGATAGCACATGTACCTGATGAGAGAATAAACAAGCTTGACAATGAACTAGCTAATTTTCAAGCATTAAAGGAAAATGAAAGGATAACAAACCAAGCTATACCTATTATTCATAAAATAAGAGAGTTACTAAAATAAGGACAAGATGGTGTTAATGTACTTCGAGGCTTAATGCATATAATGCATCATAATGTCATGTCAATAGATGATCTAGACAACTACACATCACTCATGAATACATACCCTTGGGTAGTAGAAGATTTAACAAAATGTATTGAGAATAATGAATATGATTGTTCCCTTGATAATAATGATGATACAAAACCTAAACTTCATAACAAAAATTTACCTTTCTTTGATCCCAATACTCTTCCCAGCCAAGATGAAGCATTGGTCAATAAAGAAACATATCTCATAGAACAAAAAGCTTATCATGACTACAATGAAACAATTAGCAGGATAGAAGTAGAAGATGACTCTCTAAACTATGATGAAATAATTGGTATAATAGAAGTGGACAAGAAGAAAGTTAAG
Organism: Cunninghamia lanceolata; assembly: GCA_027924645.1. Classification (NCBI taxonomy): domain Eukaryota; kingdom Viridiplantae; phylum Streptophyta; class Pinopsida; order Cupressales; family Cupressaceae; genus Cunninghamia; species Cunninghamia lanceolata. Next base: position 9,563,191 of record BSBN01001332.1, read on the forward strand.
AATTCACCTCATCCACTAAAAAATGGTATTGTTTTAATGCTTGATAATAGTTAGTTTGGTTTTCCCTACAGGTAAGTATTTCTAACCCTTTACCTCCATTTTGTGTTTCCCCCGTGATGTTTTATGTGTTGTTTAGGCCTCCTAGGATGGCCCTTGATTCTCTTGTAAGGTCAAGGATACTAGGAGACTACCTCTGTTGTGACCCTTCTTCTATTTGTATCATCAGTCTTCTACATTGATTCTCCTCTTTTTTCATTGTTGTGTGTTGTGTCTTAAGGACATGCCTTTGCAGTTGGTGACTTGGGGGCACCCTCCTATGTGATTGTCCCTAAGGCACTTGTTTCTCCTCTCTTGATTTATTGTTTACCTTCCTCTAGTGGTTCTATCTAGCTAGTGGATGATGAAAAACATATTATACTGATATGGACCAAGTGTCCCTTCATTGAGAAATTAAAAAATGGACCTAATCCATACATGACGATGGGGTTGATATATATATAATCCAATGCTTGGCTAGTAGAATCACTCCATGTGATATTTTGATGTTGTCTTATCTCTCTTATAAAACATAACAATATTGCTACTGTGTGCACTTTGTCTATCTTGGATCTAGCCATGCATTGTTGTTTATCATGATTATATGGATACTAACACCTTTTCTTAAAGGAAATTTTGTGCTTGTGGGAACATTAGGTGATCATAAAGTACATGTCACCTTCGGGGGGCATGGGCTTTGTGAGAGCTTGTGCTCCCTTGTGTGTTTTCTTCCTACCTTAACATGCTTAATATCGGTACACTATATCAATGACCTTAAGGTGGGGGCATATATAAAGTAAGTTGTCTAATGATTTTGGTACTAACGAAGCATGTTTGAAGCCCTCAATGGAGGTAGGATGTTGTATCTCCGCACGAGTGCACATCTTTCTTTTCATAATGCAATCACTAAGCCCTTTATGGAGGCGGGGATGGTGTATATCCTGTAGAGACTGCACATCCTATCATTTTATAAAAGTCCTTAGATGAGGTGGGGAGGATTTGAGACTATCCTAACCCTTAAGCATGTCTTCATCAATTATTGTGGTGAAGCCTAATCATTGGTGTGTGCCTTTAATGTGCCTAAGATGGGTGTAAAACTAGCAATAGGTTTTCTTCCATCGCTTGTTTGTCATGTTTTCTCTATGTATTTCATGTGTGTGTGTATGTCGTGTTTGTTCCTAAGCATAGTTTCAAGACTGGTGGTGATGAACTCCTCCTATTCTTTTGGATTTGTATGGCATGTTTGTTCTCAAATGTATTTTCAAGACCGATGGTGATGAGCTCCTCCTAAACTTTGAAATTTGTTTGGTGTGTCTGTTGTCCCTTATGCAATTTCAAGATTGGTGGCGATGAGCTCCTCCTACATTTGGGTTGTGTGTTTACATTCCTTGTACTTGCATTTGCATTTCAAATATGAGAAAATGAAAAGGAAATAATCATTGCATTCACTATATTACTATGTTTTGTGTGCCTGTTACTGTATTCAATGTGTTTAGTGTGTCTTCACTGTGCTTGGTATGTTTGCTGTGTTTGTTGACCTTACTTTAATTCATGTATTGGCCTTGTGTTTATACATACATTAAGGTGGGGGCTAAATGTTATATCTAAAAATGTTGCCTTGGCGGCTTTTCCCTCTTAAGTTTTAGCTCTCGGGTCCTTAGAATGCATTTAGAGCATCTTGCATGATAATTGTGAATCCTGATGAGAAAAGCTTGAAGTCTTATGGAAAATAGGACCTAAGAGATGAAATATTGATGACTCCTGATAAAATGAGGGGTTAGACTTGGGTGCTAGCACCCTAGTCTGGCCCTATTTTGGGTTTGCCCTAAATTTCAATGTTGGTTTTATGATCGTTATTTGGGTCCTATGCCAACATCTCAAGTTTGAATTACAAAATTCTTAGTGGGAATCTTTATAGTTGCATACATAAGCATGTTTAGTTTTCATTTACAAACTAGATGGAAATTAGATGGACTTTATGTATATTGGTTATTATAGAGCATTCAAAATATTCATTGTGCTGTAGAGTAGGCATTGTTATTGTGTTTCTGGTTGCAAATTTGACTCCATCTTGTCATGGAATGAAGAGCATCTTCCTTTCATGATATCTACACTACAAGGTGATATCTATTGAATTTTTTATCATTTATCATTTGGATGTTGCCTCTATCCCACTGGGATACACACTCCCATCTAACAATAGTGTTTGAAAGACTTGAATGTCTTTCTGTGGCTTGACTGAGGCAAGCCTCTATACACTACAACCCCCTCCCACACTCCTTTGTGATTTCAAGTTAAAGGTACCGAGTTTCATAGGGTGGAGTAGTAGAAAGGTGGTTGCAGACAACAAGGATTTGAGATATGAAAGAAATAGGACAAAATTTAATATTTCAAGACACGGGTGCTAGTCCTACTATTTTCTGAAATTGCAGACACAAAAATAGACTAAATAGTGGTAATCAACATCTAAAGAAGTTCCCACATCTTGAGAATCAGCCTACCTTGGACTAGGGTGCTAGTCTTAGTGTCCACCTTTTCTGGGGTAGAAACGAAAGATACAATGCAGATCAGTGTTGGAAGGAGATTCAGATTTTGTCACCAAAACTATACCTTGTTCTAGGGTGCTAGTCCTAGTGTCCCTAAATATTTTTCTTCCTGAACTTTGAAGAACAATGAGCTATCAATATTTATCGTTGACCTTAGTCTGAAAGGATTTTCTGTAATTCATTAATTTGCTTACTATTTTGCTTATTTTGGTTTAAGAGTAATTAAGCATTGAATTCAAATATTCTTTGTTACATCTAAACTTTCACATCATTCCAAGTGGCATCCCAACCTGATAGATGATTACTCTTGCTTAGTGGAGATTCAAATTAGTTGATATGCCCTTGAATGTTTGGTGAGAAGGGAGGATTTTCCTTTAAAACCTAAAATAAAACAAACCATCAACATCTACCCCTCCCCTTTCTCAACCTAAAAAGAATGTCTCTCTGAGGCTTGATCAAGGAAAGCCTCTAAACACTATAACCCCCAACCACACTCTTATGTGATTGCAGGTTATAGGTACTGAGTTCTGCAGAGTGGATTTACAAAAGGAGATTGCAAACTTGACAAGGATTCAGTATCTAAAAGAAGACAAAGTTCAACATTTTGGGACATGGGTGCTAGTGGTGGTATCCTCTAGAATTACAAACATAGAAACAAAGTAGATAGTGGTAATTAACATTTGAAGAGCTTCTGACACCCTGAAGAACATCTAGCATTGGACTAGGGTGCTAATGGAGGTGTCCTCCGCATCCTCTGGGGCATAAACAAAAGATATAGTCAATATCAGTGCCAAGATGAGATCTAGATTCTATTCAAAAAATAATAACTTGGATAGGGGTGCTAGTGGAGGTGTCCCCAACTTTTTCACTTCCTGAACTTTGAAAAGTGGTAAGTTATAATCCCCTACCTACAATCTTAATCTAAAAGAATTTGTCGTAATTCATCAATTTGCTTATTGTTTTACATATTTAGGGTTTTAAGAGTATTTGACCATCAAATTGAGAAATTGACTAATAACATCCAAGTTTCCACATTGTTCCAAGTGATATCCAAACCTGTTAGGTGAATGCTCTCGCTTAGTAGAGATTCAACTCGATTGATATGTTCTTGAATGTTTGATGAGAAGGGAGGATCTAAACCAAATCAAACCCCATTCACAATCACCCCTTTTCACTTACTAAACATTTTGGTGAACCTATGTTTTTGAATTTTTGCACCTTGCTAAGTGTTGTGTGTTAGATTTGCATTCATTCATTTTATTGCATTTGAAAAATTATAAAAAAATTGAAAATTTTGAAATTTTTTTAAAAATTTGCATCTTAGGCTTGCATTTTAGCATAATTTGAATTAATTGGCATTTAATTTCATTAAATTTCTATTATTTTCATTACATCTGATTTAAATTATAGAAATTCATAATTTCGTATTCATTTACATTTCATTTTCATGCTTAATTTGTCAAAATTGCTCGAAATTATGGATTTTTCATAAAAACCTAGTTTTACATTAGCTAGGGTTTGTAGTCAAAATATTGTTTCATATTTTACCACCCTTTTAAAAAACTCATTTAAGACTTATTTTTAGTTTTATTGTTGCATCATAGTATCATTCTTGCAAAATTTCATGTCCAGGGTTTGAAAACCTTGTAGTTTCACTAGATTTGGCTTTATCGTCTCTCTAGAATTGCATTATAAGTGTGTTGTGAGGGATTTTTCTACATTATTTGACTGATATTAGGGTTATAATCTTCTGACCCTCCTCAAATTACTTACAAAACCCTTTCTGTTAGGCATCTACATTGAAAATTGGTAAAAAATTATATAATTTAGGTGTATTTTCACTAGGTTTTGACTTGTCATCACCCTAGATTTGCATCAAAGGAATTTTTTGAAAGATATTGCTACATAATTGGACTATTATTAGGCATATTATTTTCTTTCCCTCCTGAAATTCTTCACAACACCTCTTCTTTCATTTCTTTACATTGAAAAAACATGAAAAATCAAGCATTTTAGGTCATTTTCATACATACTTTTGCACTTGTTGCTTGCATAAGTGTTGAAAATCTTTAAAATCTGACTTGGAATTCATTTGAAAACATACATATGGATTATCAATACAACAATAATGCTAGGTTTGTTCATACGCCTCATTTGAAAAGAAGAGTTCGTGAACTTGAAATAACATTAACACCTCATGACAAAGAAGTGGTAGATACTGAAGGGCCTGTTTACATTATAATGAACATAATGGAAAGACCTGTGCATGGAACACTTATAGAACCTAATTGCATGACTAATGTGGTTACGAAAGAGTTCCTTCTTAAACATGATTTGGCACAAGGTTATTATGAACCGTCAGATTTGAGAACTAAAACACATAATGGAGATTTAATGAATGCATTTGGGAAGATAACTTTATTGGTTTCAGTATATGATAAGGTCATGGATCAGTTATTTGATGTTATCCCCTTATCTAACCTCTTTTGTGTAAAATTAGGACATCCATGTCTTAAGGCTATGAATGTCATCCCCTAAACTATTCATAGATGCCTAAAATTCCCTTTGCATGGAGAGATACGTACTATCCACCATAATTCATATCAATCTTCGACTAAGATCAAGAATTTCCTTCTTGATTACTATTGGTCACAACCTAATAGAGACCCTAAGCTATGAAGAGACTAATCTTTCCTAGAATATAGATGATACAAAACAAAACAACTAGCTAGAGTGGTCAGGCCTCCTTTACAAATAATAAGAGAACAACAACATGCATTTGAAGATCCTCTTAGAGAAAAAGGAAAATGACAAAACAACATAAGAATACAACAAGACTATTATAATGACTATGATGAAATAATTGGCATGGTAGAAGTTGATAAGGAAAAGTTTCATAACTCACCTCATCCATGGAAAGATGGTATCTATGATGAGGTTCCTCCCCTACCATCCTTATAGGGATCAGGAGGTTTTCATCAACAACAAAACATTTCCTTGAGACTAATGAAATTTGAACATGGTGTTTCCTCCTCTAATGTGCAAAATCCTATGGAAAAACATGACAATGCCTTTGAAGAGATGAATAGTAAGACAAGAAGGAATAAACAAGTAAGAGAAAGAGGGAAGAGAAGACAAGATTTTTCCCAATGAAATGCAACTCAACAAGAAAACATTCAACCTAACATTGAACAAAACCTAGACGAACTTAACACTAAACAATTTGAAGACAAGAACAAAAGTTGGGCTATGGTACCTTACACACCTCTTTCCTCTAGTATTCAAGATTGGGAGGAGGATGATTTGATCATTGATAACCTCTAGCATGACCCTGTCTACAAGTATTTCTAACCCTTCACCTTTGTGTTGTGTTCCCCTAAGATGTGTTATATGTTGTTTAGGCCTCCTAGAATGGCCCTTGATTCTCTTGTAAGGTCAAGGATACTGGGAGACTGCCTCTTTTATCACCCTTCTTCTATTTATATCATCATTCTTCTATATTGCTTCTCCTCTATTTTTATTGTTACGTGTTGTGTCTAATAGACATAGCGTTGCGGTTGGTGACTTGGGGGTAGCCTCCTACATGACTATCCCTAAGACACTTGTTTATCCTCTCTTGATTTATTGTTTACCTTCCTCTAGTGGTTCTATCTAGCTAGCAGATGATGAAAAACATATAATATTGATATGGACCTAATGTCCCTTCAGCAAGAAATCAAAAAATGGACCTAGTCCATACATGATGATAGATTTGATATATATTTTTGACGCTTGGATAGTAGAATCACTTCATGTGATATCTTGATGTTGTCTTATCATACTTGCAAAACATAACAATATTTCTTCTCCGTGCAATTTGTTTATCTTGAATCTAGCCTTGCACTATTGTTTGTCACGATTATATGGATGATAACACCTTTCTTGTAGGAAATTATGTGTTTGTGGGAACATTTGGCAATCTTAAAGTACATGTCACCTCTAGGAGCATGGGCTTTGCGAGAGCTCATGTTCCCTTGTGTGTTTTCTTTGTACCTTAATGTGATTGATATCAGTACACAATATCAACCAACTTAAGGTGGGGGCATATATAAGGTAAGTTGTCTTTGATTTTGATACCAATGAAGCATGGTTGAACCCCTCTACAGAGGTGGAATGTTGTATCTCTGAGTGAGTGCACATCTTTCTTTTCTATATTGCAATCATTAAACCATCTATGGAGGCAGGGATGGTGTATTTCTTGAAGAGATTGCACATCCTATCATTTTCTAAAAGTCCTCCGAGTAGGTGGGGCAGATTTGAGACTATCCTAACCCTTAAGCGTGTCTTTGGTGATTGTTGTGGCAAGGTGCAATTGTTAATGTGTGCCTATAATGTGTCTAATATGCCTACAAACCTAGCAATAGGTTTCTTCCATCGCTTGTTTATTGTTTTTTCTCCATGTCTTCCATGTGTGTGTATGGCGTATTTGTTCCCAAGCATAGTTTCAAGACCGATGGTGATGAGCTCCTCTTATGCTTTGGGATTTGTATGGTGTGTTTGTTCCCAAGCATAGTTTCAAGATTGGTGGTGATGAGATCCTCCTATGCTTTGGTATTTTTATGGCATGTTTGCTCTCAAGTGTAGTTTCAAGACTCATGGCGATGAGCTCCTCCTACACTTTGAGATTTGTATTGCATGTCTATTGCCCCTTATGTAGTTTCAAGACTGGTGTGGATGAGCTCCTCCTGCATTTGGGTTGTGTGTTTACTTTCCTACTTGCATTTGCATTTCATATATATGAGAAAATGAAAAAAGAAATAATCACTTTGTTCACTGTATTCATTGTGTTTTGTGTCTTCAATGCTATCTTCTCCATGTTTTGTGTGTCTGTTACTATCTTCAATGTGTTTTGCGTGTCTTCACTATGCTCGGCATGTTTGTTGTGTTTATTGACCTTACTTTAATGCATGTGTCAACCTTGTGTTTATACATTTATTAAAGTGGAGGCTAAATGTTATGTCAGAAAATCTCCCCTTGGGGGCTTTTCCCTCTTAAGGTTTAGCTCTCCAGTCCTTAGAATGCATTTAGAGCATCTTGCATGATAATTGTGAATCCCAACGAGAAACCCCTAAAGTATTATGGCAAATAGGACCTAGGGGGTGCTATTTTGATGATCCCTGAACAAAAATGGGAGGGTGGACTTGGGCGCTAGCACACTAGTCCTGGCTTATTTTGGGTCAACCCTAAATTTAAATGTCAGTTTTATGACCGTTATTCAGGTCCTATACCAACATATCAAGTTTGAATTACAAAATTCTTAGTGGGAATCTTTGTAGTTGCATATATAAGCATATTTAGTGTTTCATTTTCAAACTAGAAGATGTCTAGAAGATGATTCTAAACTTTAGGCATATTTGTGATTTCAAGATACTCATTGTTGCAGAGCAGAGCATTGTTATTGTGTTTACGATTACAAATTTGACTTAATCTTCTCATGTGATTGAAGAGCCTTAATTTATGTGAGATCTACACTTCAAGGTGACATCCATTGTGTTTTTTATCATTTATCATTTGGATTTTGCCTCTATCCCATAGGGATATGCACTGTCATCTAACAATGTTGTTTGGAAGACTTGAATGTCTCTCTAGGGCTTGACCGAGGCAAGCCTCTAAACACCACAACCCCCAACCAAACTCATTTGTGATTGTAGGTTATAGGTACTGAGTTCTACAAAGTGGAGTTGTAGAAAGATGTTGTAGACAACAAGGATTCAGTATCCAAAAGAAAGAAGATAGAGTTCAACATTTTGGGACACGGGAGCTAGCGGCAGTGTCCTCCAGAATTACAAACACAAAAGGATAGTGGTAATCAACATCCGAAGAACCTCTAACACCCTAAAGAACATCTAGCATTAGACTAGGGTGCTAGTAGAGGTGTCCTCCATATTCTTCGAGGAAGAAATAGAAGATATAGTGAATATTAGTGTTAGGAGGAGATGCATATTGTGTAGAAAATAATACCTTTGATAGGGGTGCTAGTGAAGGTGTTGCCGACTGTTCCACTTCTTAAACTTTGAAAAGTAGTCAGTTATAATCCCCTGCCTACTATCTTAATCTAAAAGGATTTTTCATAATTCATCAATTTTGCTTGTTATTTTACATATTTCTAGTTTTAAGAGTAGTTGATCATCAAATTGAGATATTGATTGATAACATCTAAGCTTCCACATCATTCCAAGTGATAACCCAACCTATTAAGTGAATACTCTCACTTAGTAGAGATTCAACTCAGTTGAAATGTCCTTGAATGTTTGATGAGAAGGGATGATCTAAACCAAATCAAATCCCATTCGCAATCCCCCTTTTCACTTACCAAACAACTTCTAATTCCCATCTTAATATATTATCATTCATCTTAATGCTTCTAATTCCCATCTTAATATTTCATCATGAAATCATCTTTGCTAACCACAAGCATGCTCAAAACAACTTTACTTGACACTGATCAAGGCATGGCATCCAACCATGAACATCAGGATCATCACTACATTGTACTACATCTCTATTACTATACTAGAATATCATATCACAAACTAAGTACTAACCATACTCTAAGTGTTGACATCAATGACAACACATATTTCCAATAATGTCCCCCTTTGTCATTGATAGCAACACACACACCTGCTTATTATTCCCCTTAGATGCACATTTCTCTCTCTCCCCCTTTTACATCAAGGACAAAGGGCAATTACTTCTCCCCCTAGGGTACAAACTCTCCCCCTAAAGTACACATTTTATTAACTTTCTCCTCCTTTTATGTTTTATACACTTTTTCTTGAAGCAACTCATTGACTCCCCCTATCAGCACCAACTAGCTACCTACTCCCCCTGATAGGTAGATACCATTAGTCTAGGAAAAAGATATAGTATGAACTCCCCCTAGATAGATGCACTACTATGCATCTAGCAAGGAGGGGCAATTACCCCTAACTTCTATTGGAGATACTCAAAAGTATCCTTTGCCAGAGCCTTTGTGAAAATATATGCAATCTAATCCTTTGTTGGAATATATTCCAACTTCATTGAACATTCTCTGCAACCTTCTCTCTCAAAAAGTGATAACTAATTGATATATGCTTGTTTCTAGAATTCATCACTGGATTCATTGAAATATTGATAGCAATTGTATTATCACACGAAATAGGAATAGGCTCATCATATAGCACCTTGATATCCTTCAAGGTTTGCTTAATCCACAACACTTGTGTGCAACAAGATGCTACTGCAATATACTTTGCTTCTACAGTTGATAGATATGTTGAATCTTGTTTCTTACTCTGCCATGAAACCAATCTTCTTCCTAAAAAGAAATCTCCACCACTTGTACTTCTTCTATCATCAACACAACTAGCCCAATCAACATCAGTGTAAGCACTTAGATCAAAGTCATTATCTCTTAGATACCATAAGTCATAATGTAGAGTTCCCTTCAAGTATCTAAATATTCTTTTTATTGCCTTCTCATGTGTTTTCTTAGGATTATCTTGATATCTATCAATCAAACATATCGCATGCAAAATATCAGGTCTAGAAACCATCAAGTACAACAATCCACCAATCATAGATCTATAGAGAGCCTAATCAACCTCTGGAGACTCATCATTCTTGCTCAAGTGACATTTAGTGACCATAGGAGTGCTTATTGGTTTGGAATCTTCAATACCAAACTTCTTCAGCATCTCTCTAACATACTTAGCCTAAGAAATAAAGATACCACCATCTAGCTGGGTGACTTGAAGACCAAGGAAGAAAGACATCTTGTAAATCATAGACATCTCAAACTCTTTCTGCATCTCTTCTACAAACCACTTACAAATACTATCATCTCCACCAAAGATGATATCATCAACATATATTGCAACTATCAATATCATATCTCCTTCTTCCTTGATGTAAAGATTACTATTTGTGGTACCTTTCTTGAAGCCTTGTAGAAGGAGGTATTTATCCAATATATCATACCAAGCTCTATGTGCTTGCTTAAGACCATATAAATCCTTTTTGAGTCTCAACACCAATGTATAGATCTTATGACAACTGAAAACCATCTAGTTTCTCAATGTATACCTCTTCCTCAAGATCACCATTCAAAAATGTTGACTTGACATCCATATGATAAACCTTGAAGTTCTTGTGAGTAGCAAGGGCAAGAAACATCCTGATTGCCTCCATCCTAGCTACCAACACATAAGTTTATTCAAAATCAATGCCTTCAACTTGTCAGTATCCCTTCCACACCAATCTTGCTTTGTTCCTCACAACTTTACCATCTTCTTTCAGTTTGTTCCAGAACACCCACTTTATTCCTATAACATTCTTATTGTCTAGTCTAGGAACTAGATCCCATGTCTAATTCTTCACTATCTAATTCAATTCTTCTTCCATTCCCTGTGTCTATCAATCACCTTTGTTAGCATCAACAAAGGTCTTGGACTCTACCTTTGATAATAAACACAAATTCACTTATTTGTCTGAGCAAACCTTCTCCTTGTCTGCACACCATCATTCTTATCTCTAATGATCTGCTCTACTAAATGGTTCCTCTGGACATACTTTGCTAGAGTTTTAGGGATCTACTCTATTTCTTGTTCCTTTCCTTCTTTCTCTTCTTCTTCTTCAATGCAAGGAAATATATCAGATCCAAAGTCCTCTTGTTCTTTTAAAATCTAATACAAGTCTTCATCTACCTTGACATTTATGATTTCAATAATCTTTCCCAATCTATTTTTGTAGCATCTATAGGCCTTGCTTCTTGTTGAGTAACCAAGAAATATCCCTTCATCACTTCTTGAATCAAGCTTTCCCAGGTCTTCTTCATCTCTTTTGATGTGGCATTTGCTGCCAAAGATCCTAAAGTATCTGACACTAAGAGGTCTTCCATACCATAGCTCATAAGGGGTCTTAGTGCTATTGAACCTCATTTGTACTATTTTGAGTAGGTAGACAATAGTATGAACTACTTCCTTCTAGTCCATATCAGGGAAATCTTCATCTTTCAACATATCCCTAGCCATCTCTTGCATAGTCCTATTCTTCCTTTCCACTACCCCATTCTCCTGAGGGGTCCTAGGAGCATTTAGATGTCTCCTAATACCATGATCTTCACAAAATGTTTCAAATTCATTTAAAGTAGACCCACCTCCTCTATTAGACCTTAAACATTTGATCTTAGCATCGAATTCATTTTCAACCATTGCTTTGAAAACCTTAAAATTATTAAAGGCATCTAATTTTTCTTTTAAGAAAGTAACCCAAGTCATCCAAGAATATCATCAATAAGTAACATGAAATACCTTTCACCTTGTTGAATCTTCATTCTTGTAGGGCCACATAGCTTAGTGTGAATAAGCTCTAATGGCACTAAAGAAGAATACTCAGGTTGCTCTTGAAATTTGTCTTTGTTTACTTTCCCATCTGACATTCCTTGCATAGTGTGTTTTCAAGCTTGGTTATCTTAGGCATGTCTCTCACTGCATGAATAGAGTTGATCTTTACCATATTATTAGAGTTGATGTGTCCCATATTGCAAGTATGTGTCTAACCAGTGTTGTCATTGATGTTAACATATCTATGTTGTCATTGATGTCAATTGTGGTCCTAATTTGATAAGTTAGATGCTTTGTATTGGCTAATGGAAGTGTTGGAGAAAATGAATAAACGATCTCAATATTGAGTTTCCAAGTGCTTTTGAGAAAATTTACTCCACCAGTGGAAACAGTGTGTGGAAGAGTGTCTTTGATTACTAAAGAAGAACCTGGTAGATTGCTAGACACATCTCCAGTAGAATGAATATCTTTGTCTGTAGATTGGAAATTATTTAGAGGCATGTTTGAAGATGTTATATCTCAAGTTTGAGCCTCCAGTATGAAGATCTGAGTGAGTTATGTTCACCAGAATAAAAGCTACATTTTCTGAGTATTTACTAGTGATGGGGAGAAAGTATTTTTCTCTGCATTCCTTAGCATTGAAGTATTATGATCTGTGGTTTTATAATTAAATCTAGAATGATGAAAGTGCCTTCAACTCCAATGGTTCATGATTTGGTGGTCTGCAAGCTATCCTTTCTTTATGACAGTGGCTGACAATATTGTTCTTGTTCTCTGATCTAAACAATATCCTTGACAGAGTGGTTAGAGATTGTGTAGTTGTTCATGGTGATTACAATGCACTTGTGGATGTCTCCTGATAGTGTTCCTACCTTTAGATTGGTCCGCAAAGAGAAATTCAGATCATGGATGAAGTTTGTTCCTTGAAGGCCCAGTGTCAACATCAGTCTAGGCCAATGTGGTTGTCTTCACTTCTTGCGGAGATGCATTGAAGATTATGGAAGCGTGGCATGGCATGGAAGATTACATTTGAGTCCTAGTTAAGGCATAATTTGATCTGCATACATCTTTATCTTAGCAAATCTTGTTTATGTCTAGACCTATTTCTTTGTATTATTGTAATGCTAACCTTGGAGAATGTTCCAATGGATGATTCAAATGTAATGCTGACCTTGATGTACATTCCAAGGTTACTGAATTGTATAAAGGCATAAAATGTAGTTGCAAAAAACATGTCTTGGAGTGAAAATTAAGAGATAAGTGTGAAGGTGTAAAAGAATAGAGTAGAGGAGTTATATTGTGCTTCAATGGAACTGAACCCAGGCATGGAGTAGATGCAACCAAACTAGTTCACCATCTTTTGGCAGTGAGCCATCCTTGCCAATGATCCATTTTTGGTAGTGAACATCAACATTTGCAGTGAGCAATTTAGGCAGTGAGCCCTAAGGTAGTGAGCCTCTATTTTTTTAGTATTTCTATAACATATATATCTTGTGGGCTAACACCCACCATGGTTTTTCCCTTTTAGGGTTTTCCATGTAAAAATATGGTGTTTCATGTATTGATTGTGTTATTGTGTTGAGTTTCTTATTTCATGCTTTCATGGTTAAATCTAAGTAACACTAAATAAGTATTTGAAGAGTTGATGTTCATAATTGTTCAAAGTTTTAGGGACAACTGATTCACCCCCCTTCTCAGTTGTCTAGTGGATTTCAACAATTGGTATTAGAGCAACGTTCCTTGGAAGTAAGCCTAACAGCTTGAGGTAGATCCAGAATGTCCTACAAGAAGGAAGCCCTGTAGTTTGATTGAATAAATTATGCAACCGGAAGATACGCATGAAAATCCATCTTCTTTGTATTGGGTACAAAGTATAGAAAGTGATAGAGACTAAACATACCATGCCTCTGAATGGTCTGACAACTAAAGATGAAATCAAGGAATATGATTTAAACATAAAAGCCAAAGATGCTCTGTTAAGTGTATTCACCGCCACTGACCTGATAAAGGTCATGGATCTTGAAAATGCTCAAGAAGTTTGGGAAAAGCTAGAAAATATGTATGAAGGAGATGATTCTGTAAAAAGTGCGAAATTGTAGGGACTGAAAGCTAAATATGAAGGCTTAAAGATGGGCAAAGATGAAAATATAACATCCTACATGGAAAAGGTTGATGAACTTGTTATTGGAATCAAAGCTATGGGAGGACCTATAGAGGAAAAAGAAGTTGTGATGAAAATTCTCAGGTCATTACCTAAATCCTACAATCACAAGGTTGCAACAATTGAAGAAGTAATGACTATGAAAGAAGTCACCAAGTATCAATTGCTAGGAAAGCTAACAGCCTTTGAGATGAGAGAACTTGGTGATGCCCTACCAAAGATTGAGACTTCCTTCAAAGCCAGTACTTCAGAAAAGATCTCCAGAGCTGAGAAGTATAAGGTGGAACCTGATGATCACCTTGATGAAATTGAAGCAAATTTTGTTGACAGACTACAAAGAGGCACCAGTAAGTTCAAAGAAAAATTACCTTTTAAATGTTTTCATGTGGTAAAGTAGGTCACTATGCTAGTACTAGTGCAAATGAGTGTTTGTTTATTGCAATTAAAAAAGAGCCTGTGTCTACTAATCCTGCTAGTTGTGTGAAGGAAGAAAAACTAGTGGAAGAAAGTGCTCTGGCAGTTCAGGTTGAGAAAGATAAGGATGAATGGATTATTAACAGTGGATGCTCACATCACATGACTAGTGACAAAAGTAAGTTTGTAAGTTTGGAAAAGTATGATGGAGGACTGGTTAGGTTTCGAGATAATGCAACTAGTAAGATTTGTGGAAAAGGATCTATTTCTTTTGATGGTAAGCACAACATTGATAATGTCCTATATGTGAAAGGTTTAAAACATAATCTTTTGAGTGTGGGTTAGATGTGTGATAAAGGTTATGATCTAAGATTCAAAGACAATGGGTGTAAGATCATGGAAAGCTCTGAAACAATGATTTCTACCGGTGAGAGGACTAGAGGTAACATTTACTAGTTAAGAGGAACTAATAATTATGGTTTATTGGCCCAAATAGATGAGAGTTGGTTGTAGCATAGAAGGATGTGTCATATAAACTTTGATAATCTAGTAAAGATAAGTTCATGTCAGACTGTGAGAGATTTACCAAAGCTTGTGAAACCCACCAATACCATTTGTAAACAATGTCAGTTGGGGAAGCAAACAAGAACAAGTTTCAAGAGCAAAGAGCAATTTTCTATCAGTTTGCTAGATCTAGTGCATATAGATCTATGTGGTCCTACAAGGGTAAGAAGTCTATAAGGTGATAGGTACTTCATGTTGCTTATTGATGATTATTCTAGAATGACTTGGGTTACTTTAATAAGAGACAAATATGAAGCCCTAGAGAAGTTCAAATCTTTCAAGGCAATGGTTGAAAATCAAATGCTTGAGGTCTAATAGAGGAGGTGAGTTCACATCAAATGAATTCAACATTTTATATGAAGAGAAAGGAATTAAGAGATAATTGTTTGCACCTAGGACTCCTCAGCAGAATGGAGTTGTGGAAATAAAATATAGGATAGTTCAAGAGGCTGCAAGGACAATGATGAAGGAAGGAGGTCTGCCATAAGTTTTTCTAGAAAGAAGCTATACTATTACTGACAAGGAAAAGAGTTGTAGAAGAACAAGTGAGATATTCTTTGCTTTCTACAATTGAACCAAAAAATGTGAATGAAGCCTGCAATGATGAAAATTGGGTAAAGGCAATGAAGGAGGAACTAATGCAGATATAGAAGAATGAAACTTGGGAATTAGTTCCTAGACCTGCTGACAAAAATGTTATTGGAACCAAATGGGTATTCAGGAATAAGCTAAATAAAAATGGAGAAGTTGTAAGGAACAAAGCAAGACTTGCATGCAAAGGATATTCTCATATTGAAGGAATAGATTTTGAAGAGACTTTTGCTCCAGTAGCTCGGATTGAAGCAATTAGTATATTTCTAGCATTTGCAACTCACAAAGATTTCAAAGTGTATTAGATGGATGTGAAGTCTGTATTTCTAAATGGTGAGTTGGAAGAGGAAGTCTACATTGAGCAACAGAAATGATTCCAACTATCAGGTCAAGGTGATATGTTATGCAGGTTGAAGAAAGCATTGTATGGACTCAAGCAAGCCCCTAGAGCCTGGTATGCAAGATTGGATACATACTTATTGTAGTTAGAGTACAATAAAGGTACTACTAATAGTAATCTCTATTTCAAGATTAATGGTGATCAAATTTTGATTGTTGAATTCTTTTTTGATGACATAATCTTTGGAGGCAATGAAGGTATGTGCATGAAATTTGTTGGTGAAATGCAAAAAGAGTTTGAGATGTCTATTTTTGGTGAGATGAATTTCTTTTTAGGTCTACAAATTACTCAATCAGATAAAGGAATCTTCATATCTCAATCTAAGTATGTGACAGGATTGTTAAAGAAGTTTGGAATGGACAACTCTAAACCGGTATGTACTCTCATGGTGACTAGTTGCAAGTTGAGTAAGAATGATGAATCACCTACGATTGATCAGAGAAGGTACATATCCATGATTGGAGGATTACTTTATCTAACTCAATCCAGACCTAATATAATGCATGAAGTTTGTCTTGTAGCAATATTTCAAGAAGATCCTAGAGTGTCTCATGTGATGGAAGTTAAGAGAATCTTGAGGTATTTGAAAGGCACACTAGATCATGACTTATGGTATCCAAAAGACAATGATTTCACTCTCAATGCATATACAGATCCAGATTGGGCCAGAGATGTTGATGACATGAAAAGTACAAATGGAGATGCATTCTTATTAGGTAATAGATTGGTTTCATTGTTGAGCTAAAAACAAGATTCAATTTCCTTGTCAACTATAGGAGAAGAGTATATTGCAGCAGCATGTTGTACTCGAGTATTATGGATGAAATAGTGATGAAGGGGGTAAATCACAAAACACACAGTAACAAATATTAAACACAACAAATAGAACTTTCTTTTATTGAACTGGGCAACTCATTACATTACAGAAGCTTAATTACAATCAGAGGAGGAATCCTCTACTGGCTGCAACACATTACAGCTTTCCCAACCTCAAGATTCTAGAATCTTCCACCTTCTGTAACCTGAATCCGCTAGGGTTTCTATTTTTCCCCCTTTTTCTGGACTCTAGACTGGCCCCCCTTGACTCTACCCTGCCCAGGGTTCCCAAAATAGTCATAAATAGCACTTTTTGGCGGCCTCTAGCTAAATTTCAAAATTTGCAACTCCCTCCAAAAGTAGGTCAACTTCTGGGAAGCATAACTTTTGATCCGGGTGTCCGATTGACGAACCGTTTTAAGCACCAGAAAGCTCGCGATGTGAAGTATCACACCAGAAATCCATAAATAGATTTCCATCAACTTTTTGAGATGTTATGAGAAGTTTTAGTGCCTCATATCTCGTTTCGTAAATTTTTAGGGGCTTTTCAAAAAATAAAAACTTTAATATCTTTTAGCTCACAAATGATCTTTACCTGATTCCTTTGCCAAAGGTCTTATATTTTCATTATGTAACTTTTTGGAAGTTTTTGCTTCATTACGTGCCCAAATGCAAACTTTCCTAAATAGGCAGGTACACTTTCCTAAATAGGCAGGTCGCTATTTTTAGCAGTTTTGGAAAAACTGAAAGTCCTACATTATTATTCTGGATATTATGGAACCAAAAACACTAATTATGGGAAGAAATGAGAACAAATACAATGGTTTTGAATTAACTTCTTTTTTAGGTGATGCAAGATTGCCCTTACGCCTTTGGATGCTCCTGCATCAAACACCCAGGGTAAATTTGAGAAGTGACCCTATCACGTCTCATGTGTTTATGTGAGGAAAACCCAAATGGTCAACCTCTGCCTTAGACAACCAAGAAGAATCTTCAACAGGCCTTCCTTTCCATTTCACTAGATATTCTTCATATTGCCTGTTTCGAGTGCTCCTTCCCACATAGCTATCCAAGATCTCTTCTATCTCCTCTATTGAAGTAGATGCCAGAATACTCCACTGCACTTCTATTGGTCCATCCTCTATTCCACCTTCATGATATTCTGATAAATCAGCAATGTTGAAAATAGGGGAAATATTGATCCCACTCGGCAGCTCTACCTCATATGCATTTCCTGAATCATGCTTCTTCATGATTCTGCATAGTCCAAATTTCTTCATTTTCAACTTATTATATGTTCCAATTGGGAACCTTTCTTTTCTTAGGTGAACCATGACTTCATCTCCTACCTAGAATTCCTTATATCTCCTCTTCTGATCTACCTTAGCCTTGTACTGAATATTCATTTTATTAATGTGCTTTCTCACCTCTTCATGCAAATTCTTCAGATGTTCTGCAAAGTCTTCAGCTTCGACACTTGTCTTTTCTCCGTTGTCCAGCTTCCTTAACTCAGAAGCATTTCTTGGGCTATTGCCATATACAATCTGGAATGGTGATTTACCAGTACTCCTATTGACAGAATTGTTGTAAGCAAATTCTGCCTGTGGTAAAATCAAATCCCATCCCTTGGGCTTATCTCCTACCAAGCATCGTAGTAGGTTACCCAAACTCCTATTCACCACTTCAGTTTGTCCATCAACCTGTGGATGGTGTGTAGAACTAAACTTCAAGTCTATCTTCAACTTCTTCCACAATGTCCTCCAAAATAACCAACAAACTTGGTATCTTGGTCTGAAACTATGCTTTTTGGTAGACCATGTAGTCTCACCACTTCCCTGAAAAATAACTCTGCAATATGAACAACATCATTAGTCTTCTTATAAGGAATAAAATGTGCCATTTTTGAGAATCTTTCCACCACCACAAAAATAGAATCATGTCCTCTCTATGTCCTTGGTAAACAAGAACAAAATCCATGCTAATATCATCCCATGGCTTCTCCGGTATAGGTAATGGTTGATACAACCCTGTATTCTGACTTGTTCCTTTTGCCATTTGACACACTTTGCAACTCTGCACAAATTTCCTCACATCCTGTTGCAACTGTGGCCAATAATAATTTTCACCAATAATAGCAATAGTCTTATCTCGACCAAAGTGTCTAGCCAATCCCCCACTATGCTTCTCCTTAATCAGGTTCTCTCTCATGGAACTCCTTGGAATGCACAACTGACTTCCTCTAAACAACATGCCATCTTGGATAATGAAATCCAACCATTTTGTCCTATCTAAAGTAATAGGTTCCAAACAAGCTTTCCAGGCCTCTGCAAAATCTAGATCTTTAGGATACAAACTTTTGAGCTCATTGAAACCAACAACCTCTATCTTCATTTTTGTCAACAAATTTTGCCTTCTGCTCAAGGCATCTGCAACTCTGTTGGACTTCCCACTCCTATGCTTCAAAACAAAAAAATAGCTCTGCAAAAACTCAACCCATTTTAAGTGCCTTTGATTTAACTTTCCTTGACTATTAAGATACTGCAAAGCCTAATGATTAGTATATAAAACAAACTCCTTTGGCAACAAATAATGTCTCCATTTCTTCAAAGTCTGAACTATTGCATAAAACTCTTGATCATAAATAGAATACTTTTTCTTGGCATCATTAAGCTTCTCACTAAAATAGGCAATGGGCTTACCTTCTTGGCTCAAAACAGCTCCTATACCACTACCACTAGCATCACAATCTACCTGAAATATCTTATTAAAATCTGGAAGTGCCAAAACAGGTTGTTCAACCACTTTCTATTTCAATGTCTCAAAGCTCCTGTCTGCTCCTTTAGTCCATCTAAACTCTTTTCTATCCCCTCTCATTGTCTCAATTAGGGGTGCATAAATGCTACTGAAACTCCTGATAAACTTTCTATAAAAAACTTGCCAAACCATGAAAAGATCTTACCTCTGTGACACTCCTTGGCTTAGGCCATTCAATGATAGCCCTTACTTTTTCTGGGTCCATCTTAAGACCTTCTTCTGAGACAACAAATCCCAGGTACACCAACTCCTTCTTTGCAAAACTACATTTCTTCAGATTAATCAACAACTTCTCCTCCCTTAGCTTCTCTAGAACTCTTCTGATATGCATTAAATGCTCATCCCAAGTCTTACTAAAAATCAAAATATCATCCAAATAAACAATAACAAAACTTCCCAAAAATTCCTTCAGTACCTCATTCATGAGCCGCATGAATGTGTTCGGTGCATTGGTTAGCCCAAATGGCATGACTAACCACTCATACAAACCTTCCTTTGTCTTGAAGGTTGTCTTCCATTCATCTCCTTCTCTGATACGGATCTGGTGATATCCACTCTTTAGGTCAATTTTCGTGAAGTACTTGGCTCCACTCAAACAAGCCATGAGGTCATCCATTCTTGGCAATGGAAATCTATACTTGATCATTATCTTATTGATGGCTCAAGAGTCTATACACATCCTCCATTCTCCATCCTTCTTTGGTGCTAGTACTGCAAGTACCGCAAATGGGCTTAGGCTCTCCCTTATCAGTCCCTTCCTCAACAACTCCTGAACTTGTCTGTTCAGCTCTTCATTCTCTGCAGGGGTCATTCTATGGGCTGCCTTGTTTGGCAAACTGGCTCCTGGTATCAAGTCCATTTGATGACTTATCTTCCTTACTAGTGGTAAACCTTCTAGTACATTATCAAAGATAATGTCCTAGAACTCTTCCAACATATCTGAAACTTCTACTGGTACATCTTCACAGTTCTCTTGACTAATCTTAGGAATCAATGCAAAGCAATGACGCTCATGCTTCATACCCTCCAAAAATTTCCTACCATCTACCAAGCAAATTCTGGTAGTACTACACACCTTTTCTTCCACCTCCTTCAAGGGCTTCAATTTATGACGAACTCCATCTTTTGTTAGGGAATATGTGTTTGCACGGCCATCATGGACAGCGCTCCTATCATACTGCCACGGCCTTCCCAACAGCATATGACATGCATCCATCGGTATGATATCACACAATACCTCATCATGGTAGTCCCCAATCTTGAACTTCACTAAACATTGCTCATTGACCAAAGCTCTATGGTCTTTCTGCAACCATGCAATCCGATATTAATGCGGATGCTTTCTTCTTGTCAACTTCAACTTGTCAACCATCTCTTCTGAAACTAGATTATTAGTGCTTCCACTATCAATAATAATATCACAACACTTACCTTCACATTTGCACCTTGTGTGGAATAAACTCTTCCTGTGATTTGGTTCTTTCTCCTCATTCAACAAGGTTCTTCTGACAACTAGGGTTTCTCCCCTTTTAGCATCTTCAGAATGCTCAGACTGTGCATCTTCATCTACATGTGAACTCGTGCATTACCTTCAGGTCTCCTATTCATCCTTCCTTGATGTTGCAGACACTCATATGCTCGATGCCCTTCTTCTCCACATTGGAAACAGGTTCCTCTGAAACCTCCTCTTCCAGGTCCTTGCCCAGGTCTACCTCTTCCTCTTCCTCTTTGCTCACCACTGTTCTGGTCACGAGGACGGTAGGTGTTATCTCCTCTCTGATTTCGACTGGTGCCAGCTTCTTCACTTTTCTTTGCATCTTCATTTCGGCCCCCATAGGGTCTTCCACCAGTCCTTCTGCCTTGACCTCTTCCCCTTTGCTTGCTGTTAAATCTTTTATTTAGCTTCTCTTCCACCTTCAAGGAAAATTGGTATGCATCTTCTGTGGTGGTCATTCTGACGAGGCTCAGCTCCTCCTGAATACTCAGCCTCAACCCATTAATGTAACGGGCTACCTTTTCCTTGTTGGGCTCTACATGGCCTGTCCTGATAGTAATCTTATAAAACTCTTCTGTATACTCCTTAACAGACTTGTTACCTTGCTTTAGTCCTTGCAGCTTCTTCAACAACTCCATCTCATAGTCCACAGGAATGAACTGCTTCTTTAATTTCTCCACCATCCAATCCCATCTAGTGATCTTTCCTTTTCCTCTTTTGTTCCTCTCTAATTGGACCTCCTTCCACCAAATACTGGCATGGCCCTTCAACTTTGTTTTTGCAAACTTGACCCGATCTGGGTCCTCCACATCTTCATACTCGAAATACTTCATGTCATTGATCCAATCAATGAACTGTTCCGGATTCAAATCTCCAGAATATGTAGAAACTTTGATTCTGGGCCTCTTTCCAATCTTTGAAATGGCCCTCAACAACCTAACCTCTGGAGGATCTCCTACAGCATCTTGTTCTTCCTCAGATAGCTCCTCTTCAGCTTCATCTTCGCTTTCTTCTCTTGTTCTCGGATCAAACCCTCTTCGCAGTTCCTCTTGTAATGCATCGATTTGCCTTTGTAGGGCTCTAAAACCCTCTTCCGTCAAAGCATTCCTCCCAACATGATTTCTTCATGGAGGCATCTTGGTCTCTGTAGCAAACCCACAACCTTAGGTCCTGGTGCAAACTGCCTCACGGTCAGCGATCTGTTTACACACTCAAGAACCCTTGCTCTGATACCACTTGATGAAGGGAGTAAATCACAAAACACACAGTAACAAATATTAAACACAGCAAATAGAACTTTCTTTTATTGAACTGGGCAACTCATTACATTACAGAAGCTTAATTACAATCAGAGGAGGAATCCTCTACTAGCTGCAACACATTACAGCTTTCCCAACCTCAAGACTCTAGAATCTTCCGCCTTCTATAACCTAAATCGGCTAGGGTTTCTATTTTTCCCCCTTTTTCTAGACTCTACACTGGCTCCCCTTAACTCTGCCCTGCCCAGGGTTCCCAAAATAGTCATAAATAGCACTTTTTGGCAGCCTCCAGCTAAATTTTGAAATTTACAACTCCCTCCAAAAGTAGGTCAACTTCCGGGAAGCATAACTTTTGATTTGGGTGTCTGATTGACGAACCATTTTAAGCACCGAAAAGATCGTGATGTGAACTATCACACTGGAAATTCGTAAATAGATTTTTGTCAACTTTTTGAGATGTTATGAGAAGTTTTAGTGCCTCATATTTCATTCCGTAAATTTTCAGGGGCTTTTCAGAAAACAAAAACTTTAATATCTTTCAGCTCACAAATGATCTTTACCTGATTCCTTTGCCAAAGATCTTATATTTTTGTTATGTAACTTTCTGGAAGTTTTTGCTTCATTACGTGCCCAAATACAAACTTTCCTAAATAGGCAGGTACACTTTCCTAAATAGGCAGGTCGCTATTTTTAGCAGTTTTGGAAAAATTGAAAGTCCTACATTATTATTCTGGATATTATGGAACCAAAAACACTAATTATGGGAAGAAATGAGAACAACTACAATGGTTTTGAATTAACTTCTTTTTTGGGTGATGCAAGATTGCCCTTACGCCTCTGGATGCTCCTGCATCAAATAGACTTTAAAGGACATAAGGGTTGTGTATGAAGATCTAGTTGCAATCTTCTGTGACTTGATACAAGTGCTATAAACATTTAAGAGAATCTGGTGATGCACTCAAGAACAAAGCATATATCAATAATGTATCACTTTTTGAGAGAAAATGTGACAGAGAATGAAGTAAAGATGGAATATGTGTCCACAAAGGATCAAATTGTAGATATATTCACTAAGCCTTTGCCTAAGGACACCTTTGAGTACCTTAGAGAAAAGTTAGGGGTAATTACCCCTCCTACTCTAAACTAACATGCATAAGAATGCATCAATCTAGTGGTGTCTAGAGTCGCAGTCATTCTGAATTGATGTTTTCTAAGCTACCTCTCATGGGAAGTAGCTACATGTTCCTAATAAAGAAAGTGTTGATAACAAAGAAAAGTTCAATTGAATTAGAGTAGCAAAATGCAAGTATGTGATCTTTTCCATTGATGTCAAAGGGGGATAAAAATCATGTGAAAAAACTTAGGGGATGAAAGAGTGCAGACATGTAAAGAGAAGGGAGAATCTTTTCTTGATAATCTTTTTAGTTTTTCACATCATATGTTGCCATCAATGACAAAGGGGGAGATTGTTGCAAGTATGTGCCTAACCAGTGTTGTCATTGATGTCAACTATGCTCCTAATTTGATAAGTTAGATGCTTTGTATTGTCTTGAATGGAAGTGTTGGAGAAAATGAGTAAGTGATCTAGATATTGAGTTTCCAAGTGCTTTTGAGAAAATTTATTCCTTTGGTGGAAACAATGTGTGGAAGAGTATCTTTATATACTGAAGAAGTGTCTAGTAGATTGCTTTGCATCTCTTGTAGAATGAATATCTTTGTCTATGGATTGGAAGTTATTTAGAGACATGTATGAAGATGCTATATCTCAAGTTTGAGCCTTTGGTATGAATATCTGAGTGAGTTATGTTCACTAGAATAAAAGTTGTTTTTCCTGAGTATTTACTAGTGACATGGAGAAAGTATTTTGCTCAGCATTCCTCTGCATTGAAGTATTATGATATTTGGTTCTATAGTTAACTCTGGAACCATGATAAGTTCATTCAACTCTAATGGTTCATGATTTGGTCATCTGCAAGCTATCCTTTCTTTTTGATAGTGGCTGACAATGTTGTTCTTGTGCTCCAGTTTGAAGAATCTACTTGACAGAGTGGTTAGAGATCATGTAGTTGTTTCTAGTGATTACAATGTGCTTGTGGATGTCTCCTAATCATGTTCCTACCTTTGGATTAATCTACAAAAATAAATTTGGATCATGGATGAAGTCTATTTCTTGAAGACCTAGTGTCAACACCAGACTAGGCCGACTTGATTGTCTTCGATTCTTGTAGAGATGCATTGAAGATTATGGAAGCATGTTGTGGTGTGGAAGATTGCATTTGAGTCCTAGCTAAGGCATAATATGATCTGCATACATCTTTATCTTATCAAATCTTTTTTAGGTCCAGACCTATTTCTTTGTATTATTGTAATGCTAACCTTGGAGAATGTTCCAATGGAAGATGAATGTAATGCCAACCTTGATGTGCATTCTGAGGTTGATGAATTGTTTAAAGGCACAAAATGTAGTTGTGAAAAACATGTCCTAGAGTGAATGAAGAGATAAGTGTGAAGGTGTAAAATAATAGAGAAAAGGAGTTATACTATCCTTCAATGGAACTAAACCTAGGCATGGAGTAGATGCTACCAAATCATTGCACTATCTTTTGGCAATGAGTTGTCCTTGGCAGTGAGCCATCCTTGGTAGTGAGAGACTCAACCTTTGTAGTGAGCAATTCGGGTAGTGACTCCTAAGGAAGTGAGCCTCTATTTTTTGGTATTGCTATAACATATATATCTTGTGGGTTAACACCCACCATGGTTTTTTCCTTATAGGGATTTCCACGTAAAAATCTGATGTTTCATGTGTTGATTGTGTTATTGTACTGAGCTTCTTATTTCATGCTTTCATGGTTAAATTTGAATAATAGTAAATAAGTATTTGAAGAGTTGAGGTTCATAATTCTTCAAACTTTTAGGGACAATTGATTCACCCCCCCTCTCAGTTGTTCAATAGATTTCAACATCCCATTCTCTTGTGCCACAACCAACACTCACTAGATTGAGCTAGCAAACAGGTTCTTCGATTTACCTCCTTTAGATGATAGATATCACCATATGTCTTGATGCCTTCTGCAACTAATTTTTTGGACTCTACCTCCCTAATTTCACAACCTTTAGCATTAAAGGTAAGATTGTATCCTTTACTGCACATTTGACTCACATTGAGAAGATTATGCTTTAGCCCTTTGACATAGAGGACATCTCCAATCCTGTTCTTCCCATCAATAGTTATAGCACCCTTTCTACAATTTATTTCTAAGTCATCACCACCAAACTTAAAAGCTCCACCATTCCACTTCTCAAGGCTAATAAACTTCTCCTTGTCACCAGTCATGTGGTTAGACAAACCACTTTCAATTACCCTAGCCTTGGCTTCTTCTTTTACATGAAAGGCAGTCCATACAACCATTGATTTATCAATATTATAACTTTTCACATTTTCCAATATCATTCTTTTTGTAATCAACATTCAAGGCCATGAAAAGTGTTTGATCATTTGAATCATCATGATCCTCATCTTTTGAAGAACAAGTGCTCTCTATGGAATACAAACTTCTTTTGAACTTGTTTCTCTTGTTACTACCCCTTAATTATTTAAAAGGACATTTAGAAGCAAAATGACCAATTTTCCCACAAATGAAACATTCAAAAGGTAACTTACCTTCGTATTAGTTGGTACCCTTATTCAATCTTCCTATATTCAATCTTCTTACAAAGTTTGCCTCTACCTCATCAAAGTCATCATCTTGATCAACTACTTTGTCTTATGTCTTCTTACTTGCTTTGAATGTTGCTTCCTTCTTTGGAACACCTTTGTCAAATTCTCTCATTTAAAAATCTATGAGAGCCAAACAATTGATCTATTATATATTTATTCAAATCCTGAGTTTCCTCAATAGCAAAAACCTTATGTCTATATGATTTAGGGAGAGATCTTAGAACCTTCTTCACAATCTCATCTTCTTTCACTTCTCTACCAAGACCTTGTTGGATTAGGTCTGGTCAACTGAGAGGGGGGGTGAATCAGTTGTCACTCAATTTAGACTTTCTAATGTTAGTCTTCCTTTGTAACTTATAATCAAATTAATAATATAAACATTTCAGCATTAAACAACAAAACATGAGAAGAAACATAAATAACACACTTGACACCAAGATTTTTGACGTGGAAACCCGGTTAAAGGAAAAACCACGGTGGGGGTTAACCCACAAAAATTAATACCTTGTTAAAAGTATTTTACAAATGGGAATGCACATGCATTCAGGCTCACTACCTAGAGATCACTACTCAAATGGAAGCTCACTACCTACAAAAAAGATTATAAGAGATTTACAGAGAATTTGAATTGGTAAAATGAATCCGCCAATGCTAGAGATCAGTTCCAGTTAAGTACAAATACTGATTCTATATACTTTATCTTTACTCTTCTCTTCTTACTATTCTGCCTTCATTCAGATCTTAGATTTCTATTCCTTTCACATTTACTCCATGACCAGACCACACACACTCAAAACATCCACAACAATCGGCTATATATATCCTTATCTTGAATTGCAATCACTTGCCAGTCGGCAACAACACTTAGAACTTTTATGAATGCTCAGCTTTGTTGGCTAGATCTATGCATAAATTGAGGTGTAGACCAAAACTTGCTCTTGAGAGTCATCACTCATGTCAGCCACTATCATTGATCATCACCATTTGTCTAGCAAACAACCTCCATCAATCCAGAATTAAGATCTTCTGCAAGGTTGACCTATTTTTCTTCTGTTTGCTCTAACAAATTAGAACTCGGTACTCAGAGGCTAATATCTTTTGAATCCTTCATCACCGGAGGACAAAAATATGGATTTAGACTGTCTTGACAATGCATATGACTCCCTTAGATCTACAACTAATCATGACTTTCCACCAGAGTGTTCCAGACCAAAATATCAGACCCTGTTACTGCTCTGTTTCTAACTGCCTAGACTTAGACAAATTCTAAATTTAATTTCCGATATGAACAACTTGTGTTTTGTGAATGATTGGGATGATCTTAGTTGCCATCAATGATAACACTTATTAATGCTAAGCAGTGTCTCTTTCCAACAATCTCCCCTTTTGGCATTGATGGCAACAATTAGTGAAAAATGACTAAGTGTTAGAAAAACTCCCCCTTTGCTTATACTCCATATTGTTGTTCATACTTCTTTCCAAAGATCCCCCTTTCCTGGATTCCTCATTTTTCACTACTCTTCACTCCCCCTTTGACATCAATGGAAAAAGGTGGGGTCCACAAGTCAAAGCTCCCCAAAAATTCTTTATATACTGCCCCGTATGTACAATTTATCATTAAGTTCTATTTATGTAAACCTGAGAATGTCTACAAAACTAGTTTTTATTTGCACAAGTTTGGAGGCCCAAGTACTCTTCATTCTATCCAAAATTGAAATGTACCCACTCAACACAAATGAATATGCTTCTGGCTTTGATAGATCTGATGGATCACTAGTCTAAACTGCAGTCTGAGCTTCAGATAGGGCATTATACATTGTCTCTAACTTAGGGACAATTAATCCCCGGAGCTCACACATTCTTTTCATGATGTTGCCTTTCTCTTTGATGAGTTTCTTTATTTCCTTCGTCAAGTTAATTACTTGACATTCTTGACTTATAGGAGAAACTGTTAGAGGATCAAAATTTTGAGAGAGATTTGACAGTTTTTGTTCTTGCTCCTTTATCTTTTTCTCAATATCCTTATTAACTTTGGGCCATGATAGACATAATTTGTACATACCACTTCCATCATTTAGAGCATTCTAAATACTCTTTATGCTAATACTGAGTATTCTTCTATCATTTCCTATCAGGTTCTTTAATTCACAAAATTTCTTATTCAAGAATTCTTTCTGAACTTTTGCCTCCGCAGACTTCTCAAAGGACTCAACATGTGAATTTATTGAACTTACAATATTTTTTAGATGTCTAGAGGGGGAATCATTTTGATTCTTCTAATAGGTTAGAATTAATTTCTCCAAAATTCTGATTGCAAGCCCTAGTAGCTCATTTTCCTCCATGTGGAACTTTAACATCTTCTCTCTAGCCTTTACTTGGGTGAATGATGCTATTTTCATCAGTTGAATTAGAGAGAGAGCATCAGAATTAGCTAGACCTTGGAGTAGCTCAGGTTCATCAAGTTCATTCATTTCTTTTTCAAAAAGACCTTTTACTGCATCTGTAGTGTCTCTTGCAACCATTCCAAAACCATCCTTTTGTTCATCTGATTTCTCAACATTTGCACCATCTTCTTCTACCTTATCTTTCTTTCCTTTTTCTTCCTCTTTCTCTATTTTACTCTTCTATGTGTTCTCACCAAAGGGACTCTTTCCTATTTTCTCATTGCTTGCTATCTGATTTGGAGAGCTCTATATGGTAGTAATTTCCTTTTCTTTTTTAGATGTATTAGGTGGATTAGGATTATGTCTTGCATCCAATATTCCTATATCCATTTGATTTTATTGCTTTAGTTATAGAATAGAGGCTTCACCCAATTCAAATTGTTGCTCAATGATGTTCTCTTCTTCTCCATCCAGAACTTCCTCTGTGACTATGGGGAAATTGTGCTTTTTCAATGCTTTCAAAAGAATTTCTTGAGTTTCTTCAATGATTTTACTTGTTTCTCCAAGCATGAGTTTGTTCATTCTTCTTTTTCTTCTAACAGCATCTTTGACTTCTTTGAATGTCATATCTATTTGATCAGGGGAAATATGAGGACATAAGTTTATTAGCTCATGTTCCTTGATCTCCATGTCCTTGCTCTTGGCATTTTCTTTTCTCAACTCCAAGGTACTTGCCAGACTTTGTGGAAACTCAAAAGTTATCTCAATTAGTGCCTTGTTATAGATGTTGAGATATCTGATAGTTGCTTCTTCCAACGCCCTTTTATCCACATCATTGAATTCAATCATGGGTTTTAGATTACCATCTACAGTGACTAACTTTATCACATCTTCCAAGGAAAGTGTGGGCTTCTCAATATATTCCTCATATGCTTCTGTCTTTTACTTTTTACTAGCCCTTTTGCTTCCAGATGACTTTTCTTTGGTCACTTTTGCATCTTTTGTTCTGGTTGCCTTTAGTTCCTTGATTTCAATGTTAGAATCTGTATCTTCTTCTTCTTCTCTTATGCTTTCATAGGTCTGGGATGCTTTTTTTTTCTTCCTTCTCTCCCCTTTTTTGGATGGTTTTTCTTCCAGTTTTCCAAGGGCAGTAATAGAGCTTCTAGTAGTTCTTGAAGTGGAATTGGGTTCCACCAAAGCAGTTGTTTGTTTCTTATTTTGTTTCTCTTTCTCAGCTTTTTTAGTTCTTTCTCTGAATTTCCTCACAACCTCCTTAGTCAGGCCTAGATTTTCAACCAATTGCTCAACTTGTTTTCTTACTTCCCTATTGGTTTTAGGTTCTCTAAGCTTAGTATGTAGCTTTAAACTCAGCTCCTCATATGTCCCAAATCTTTCAACTGTTGTGTCCTTAGGCTTCATTAGAAGATGTTGAGCATACATGTCCAAAACTCTCCCATCCACCTCATAACCCATTAGCATTATCCATAATGTTCTTGGTTCTACAGCTTCCATCGGACATTAATTAGTATCAACCATAAAACATATTTTTTTTTTTGTATTTCTCAACAATTAAATTAGGGATTCTTTCCCTTGAGTGCATTATGCTCTATTTTTTTTGAAGTAACCCCATATTGCAGTTTTCTAAGCTTTAAAATCACCAATACTGTGAAGATGATCTCTGATTTGAATGGCAACTAGCTCATCCTTAGTCTAGTGTACACCTATTACCCCAGGTACCTCATTCATAAAGTAGAAGAAAAGACATAGAACCAATGTACCATACTTGAAAGTGTTTTTCTTATCCTTCTTAATTTTGTTCAGATTCTCAATCAACTATTTTTGTAGTAATTCACACAAGTATAGTTAGTATCTTCCTTTAGCATCTTGTATGTAGCATATATGGTTGTTCTGGAGACATAATTTTCTCTGGTGGAGTGGTAAATCTTGTACCCAATCACCATGGAGGTGAATTTGATATCCAGTTCTATAATATCATTGATGGTCATTGCTCTTCTATCAAACTTGGCACTGGTAGCATCAGTCACTGTCTAGTTTTTCACGGCCTTGAGCATGGGTAATCCACCGGTTGAGTTTAATCAAGTTACAATTCTGATAGCATCCTTGGTAATTTTGAATGGTTTGAACAACCAAATAAATTCATCATGCATCTGACTTAAAACATATCAGACCAATTCATCCTCATCAAATGTTGGAAACCCCATTATTTGAATAAAGTGTTTATCTAGTAGTGCCTTATATTTGGGTTTAAGTTCACATGATTTTCATCCCTGAGTTGTTTCTCAAATAGGTCTACATACCTTGAATCTCCAAATTCATCTATGTTTGCATGAATATAAACCCTAATGTCTTCAACATGCAGCACACTATACATAACACTTGAAAAAGCACCTAACATGTCAACTTCTATTGATTTGTGAGGACGCTTCTTAAACTTGGGTAGAGGTCTTTCAGTAATGTCAACAACATGAGGAGTAGCCATCTCAACAAATTTTAGATTCAAAGCTTCATAGAGAAGTACCTTTTTCTTCTGTGGGGTTGGTGATGATCAATTGCTGGTTGAATTTGTTCTTTGTGCTTCAGTCTCTATATTTACATCTCAAATGCTCTTCTTCTTATTTCCTCCAAGTGCAAAGTGATTCAAATGTGTGAACAAGTGACTTTTTATCTTTTACAAACCCTAATTTGGCATTGTAATAAATGTGTTGCCCTAACTTTATCCAATTACTCTATTTTTGACAGTTCTTTACAAACCATTCTGCAAGTTCTTATAACATCTTTTCTCCTAGAAATCCTTGCAAAGGTTCTGAGAAAAAAATCTCCTCTTTTATTGTGCTAGATTCAGGCACCCACTTACTAACTGGGGGAAATTGATGTTCAAGGTAGCTCCCCCTGAGCCAGAGCTCCTGACTTAATTTCTGGAGGAATTGTCAGCACCTGATTCTAGTGCAGACCCATCATCATTGTTTATTGTATCTTTCTTTACCCAAGTCTTGTTCATTTTGCTCTATATCTCATTCACATCAATTTTTCTTTTGCATATGTCTTGTTTTTGCTCATCCGGTCTTCTATTTACCGAACCTTTTCTTCCATTGTTCCTATTTCTACAGAATCTTGCAATATGACCAAATTTATTGCAGTTAAAGCACACAATATTTTTTTTCTTATAAACTTGATTTCCTCTTGATCTGCACTAATTAGCTATGTATCCAAACCCATTGCAAACAAAATAGCAACCATTGAAAGAATTGCTAGTTCCTCTATTGTTAGCATTATTCATTATCATATTTCTACATTCATTTCATCTATAACCATACCTTTTACACTTGAATCATTGATCAAAGAAGGATGGAGCATTTTGATTTATTTTATTTCTACACTGAGTAGCTCTATGACCAAATTTATTACAATTGAGACAATTTCCATTGAATGATGGATATCTTTGAGCATTAGGCTATCTCACCAGAGGTTTTCTAGTTCTGTTTCTCCTATTCTCTGATTGAAAGTTTCTTTGACTAGATCCAGAGCTTTCACCTTTCTCATAACCAAGATCATGCTTGTCATCACCCCTTTTTTGACCTTTAAATAGTGCTTCAAGTTTATCTGAGCTTATCTTGAACTTCTCCTTATACTCATTTGCAATTTCTAGGTCATGTCTAAGATTGATAATGTGACTCTCAAGTTTTCTTTCATTGTCTCTACTTTCTTGTAGATTAGATTCTAGGAGGCCAGCTATTACATCCAATCTACAGCATTCTTTAGAACTCTCTTTCAGATTTTGATTCATCTCTTCTTCAGTTTTCTTCCTATCTTCAATTTCCTTGGTTAGTCTCATCACCCCAGTTTCCATCTCATGTTTTAGGAGAGTAACTTCTTTAGCTAACTTTTCACATTCATTTATCTTCTCATTCAAGGCCTTGTCTTCATAATGCTTTCCTAGTTGACGAGGTTGATTCTTTCCTTTAACATTGGATTTGTTCAATTTTTCTTTTAAAATCTCAATGAAATCTTCAACGTTTTTGAGGTTATCTTGCGGCTCTTGAACTTCTGCCTTGGACTGCTCAAGACCATCTAGTGCAAGATTGAGTTACCCTTGAAGGTTATATTCATCCATTTTACTACCTTCCTAGATCTTCGTTAAGCTATTAAACTTTTTCAAAGGAACTTAGCTCTAATACCAATTGTTGGATTAGGTCCAGACAACTGAGAGGGGGGGCGAATCAGTTGTCACTCAATTTATACTTTTCTACTGTTATTCTTCCTTTTCAACTTATAATCAAATCAATGATATAAACATTTCAGAATTAGACAACAACACATGAGCAGAAACATAAATAACACACTTGACACCAAGATTTTTGACGTGGAAACCTGGTTAAGGGAAAAACCACGATGGGGGTTAACCCACAAAAATTAATACCTTGTTTAAAGTATTTTACAAATGGGAATGCACATGCATTCAGGCTCACTTCCCAAAGCCCACTACTCAAATGGAGGCTCACTACCTATAGAAAAGATTATAAGAGATTTACAGAGAACATGAACTGGTAAAATGCATCTGCCAATGCTAGAGATTAGTTCTAGTTAAGTAGAAATACTAATTTTTTACACTTCATCTTTACTCTACTCTTCTTACTATTCTATCTTCATTCAGATCTTAGATTTCTACTCCTTTCACATTTACTCCATGATCACACCATGCACACACTCAAAACATCCATAATAATCGGCTATTTATATCATTATCTTGAATTGCAATCACTTGCCAGTCGGCAACAACAACATTTAGAACTTTTATGAATGCTCTTCTCTGTCAGCTAGATCTATGCATAAATTAAGGTGCAAACCAAAACTTTCTCTTGAAAATCATCACTCATGTTGGCCACTATCATTGATCATCACCATTTGTCCAACAAAAAACCTCCATCCATTCAGAATTAAGATCTTCTGCAAGATCAACCTATTCTTTTTCTGTCTACTCTGACAAATTGGAACCTGGTACTCAGAGGCTAATATATTTTGAATCCTTCATCACTAGAGGACAAAAATTTGGATTTAGATTGTCTTGGTAATGCATATGACTC
The DNA here is from genome assembly GCA_027924645.1 of Cunninghamia lanceolata. NCBI lineage: Eukaryota > Viridiplantae > Streptophyta > Pinopsida > Cupressales > Cupressaceae > Cunninghamia > Cunninghamia lanceolata. Next base: position 9,596,859 of record BSBN01001332.1, read on the forward strand.
CCCTAGATCTGTAGCTAATCATGACTTTCCACTGGAGAGATCCGGACAAAAATACTGGACCCTGTTACTGCTCTATTCCTAACTGCCCAGACTTAGACAAATTTTGAATCTGACTTCTGGTATGAATAACTTGTGTTATGTGGATGATTGGGATGATCTTAGTTGCCATTAATGACAACACTTTTTAATGCTAAGCAGTGTCTCTTGCCAACAAACATCTAATGCCATTAACTATTTCATCTACTCAGAGCATATTACTGGCGATGTCTTCTTCTTCTAACATTCTCAGTGTCTCAATTTTTTGTTTTGATGATTTGTATCTTGGCCTACTTCACTTTACTATCTCATTCATAAATGTCTTCAAGTTTACTCCAGACTTCCTGAGTCGATTTGCAACCCATTACCTTCACAAGTTCTAAGTTAGCTAGCTCACACATGATAGCATTCTTTGCCTTGCCATTATTATCATACAACTTAATTTCATCTGCATCTGTAGGTTCACTAGTAGGAGTAGTGTAACTCTTCTTGAATAATTCCCAAATTCCATCCCTTAAAGAAGATAGATAGTTTTCCATCCTTAGCTTCCAAAAGGAATAATTTGTTCCATCAAACATAGATACCTTGAGAGATCCATTATGAGCCATCACAAACCTTCCTCAAGCGGTTAAGCTTCTTCTGAGTAACTTGGTTCTGATACCAATTGTTGAACACACTAGGATACTGACAGGGGGTGAATCATTATCCAATCAAACTTCAAATCCTTTGGAGTAGATTAAAACATAAATATTTCAACATTAACATAAACATGAAAGATCAACATAATGCACATCAACACATAACACTAGATATACGTGAAAAACCCCAAAAGGGGAAAAATCATGGTGAGGATTAACTCACAATATGTAAAGCTCAAAATTATAACTTTGTTTTATGGCTACAACCCAAGGAATCTACTATTCCTTAAAGATTTTGTTTTAGGGTCACTTCAAAAGAAGCTACAACCCAAGGAAACAACTACTCCTTGGATTGAGAAGGAACTCAAAGATGATTATAGCATGACAGTCCTTCTACTATCTGAAAACTGACACTGAAGTACACACCTTTGATGATTTCAAAATTTTATACTTCTTCTAATGATTGGATCAATTAGGCACACTATTTACTTCCCTCCTATCACAAAAATGTCTTCAAGATGAATCAAGAGAACCCTTATTGCTTCTGCTCTTTTTCCTTCATTCGCATGTATCATAATGCATAACATGTTCATATTCTACTCTTTACACACTCACATATTCATCTTCACAATCATACATCATCTAGAACAACTAGGTTCACAATATATACATGATATTACATTGATTTCATTACAATTTTTCCAATACAACAAGAATATTACCATTTACAAGTTGGATAGAGATCACATATCATGAAACATGTACAGGACAAGCCTTAACATGAACTACACATTACTCTGGGAGAAGAAACACATCTTGTAGACCCCAATGCATGCTTAATTTGATCCTAAACATTCTTCACAATATTATCCTTTAAACAATAACATCCACACACTTCACAAATTTGAAATAGGTAGCCCTTAAGCAAGAAAACATGAAGCATGTAACACATTGGCCTTTACAATCTTCGTGGTACTCATGAATGATTAAACATTACTTATTCTTCTTCTAGATGAGTCAGCATGACTCACATAATATCTCCAAACACTCCTTTAACTCCGCAAAACAAATATTTTTGTCGTACACCTTTAATCATGTGACCTAGGAACAATTAGACATTTGAAACACAATGTCACACTTCTGTCATTTGAAAACTAAACTTGCAGACCTCAAAAACACTTGAAACTCATATAGATGCACGCTATTATGAACATATTCCAAAAACTACACAACCATAGCTATCACTGTGAAGGAATGTAGATCATTCAAAATAGTCTACATCACCACTTTACTCTACCAGAGCATAGACTAAAACTCTGTCTCTCATATTTTTCAGCACAGAGAAGAAAATGATCTAAAACTTTGGATTTAGCACCTTTACATCATACCAAACTTAACCTTTAAACCACATGACCATATCTTCAAATGCAAAGGAATGTGGAGCATTTTACTTAGCAATCTTCCATGTAGCTTCTTGTAGCAGAAACCTTCACTAGCTCTTGGAAGCCAAAACCTTCATATAACAGCACATACTTTCTTAGGAACAACAAGAAGGATCATACAACATGCTACAGGTCATCAATAACATATTCTCATCCTTGGCATAGCTTCTAGTTCCCATCTTAATACATTATCATTTATCTTAATGATTCTAATTCCCATCTTAATATTTCATCATGAAATCATCTTTGCTGACCACAAACATACTCAAAAAAACTTTACTTGACACTGATCAAGGCATGACATCCAACCATTAACATCAACATCATCACTACATCTCATTGCATCTCCATTATTATACTGGTATATCATCATCACAAACTAAGTGCTAACCTTACTCTAAGTGTTGCAATCAATGACAACACATATTGCTAACAAATGGTAAGCTATATTTAGAGTTAAGGTAATTCTCTGTGTAGTACGTTTCAAAAATTTTTGAGGTCTTCTCTTGGATTCTCAATATGGAAAAACCCCTAATGGAAAATGGAAACCAAAATGGGAGAAGAGAAAAAAATAGATCTTGTAATGGATAGCAGAGTTCATCCCTCTAATAAGGAGACTATATCTAGGGAGAAAGACAGAGAGGTGGCCACTAGAAGAAAAAAGAGTTTGGATCTATCTACCTCTAGAAAGAACTATCAATGAAGATTATGTCTTGGAACACCATGAGTTTCAATGACTGCCACAAACAACTTTTGCTAAGAAATCATATTAGGGATAATAATCTTGTTATTCTTCTTATATAGGAAGTTAAAATGTTGCAAACCAATTTTAAAGAGATTTCTCTGCACATTTGGCTTGGGACTTAGTACTATCTTAAAGAAGCTAAATTAGCTTTATGTAGGATAGTTACTATGTGGAATCATTTGAAGATAAATGGTGAAATGAGGTTTTCCAATAAACACTTTTTGGTGATAGAAATCAATCTTACTCAAAGTAAACGGATCAAGATTAGCAAATGCGTATGCCCCTAACACTAGGATAGCCTAGAAGGATTTGTGGATAGAGCTAAACACTATCATTCAACTACACAAGGAAACTAATTAGAATATGGTGGGAGAATCTAACACTCCACTATTTCCTTCTAAGAAAATGGGAGGATTACAAGACTACTTTGAGAGAATGTTAGATTTTGTTGATTTTATTTTAGATGTAGGTATTATGGACATAGATCTAAAAGGCCCCTTATTATATAACTAGTCTAACAAGACAATGGGACAATAACTAATTCAAGTAAGGTTATTTAGATTCCTCATTTCTAGAACATATGAGATAATTGTAGACATATCTTTGAATGCTTTACCCATTGTAGGATTAGACCATAACCCTTTGCTCCAAAATTATAATTTGGATAGGTTGAATGGTGCCTACCCTTTTAGGTATTAAATAATGTGGTCCTCCCACCTAGATTTTAAAAAATGTGTCAAAAGATGGTGAAATATATCTATTAATGGTATTACCATGTTTAAAGTATCTCAAATACTTAGAAATGTGAACAAAAAAGTAAGGGGATGGAACATACATTCCTTTAGAAATATATCCAATTGTAATACAAGTATATTAATGGTTGTCAAAGAAATTTTGTCTGCTAATCAAACAGATGAGGAGACGTGTTCTCAAGAGAAGGACCTATGAACAAAATGGCATAAAATTATGTACAAGGAAGAATTATTTTGGAAATAGAAGTCAATAATTTAGTAGTTAACAGAGGGAGACAAAAGCAGAGGGAGACAAAAGCACTAATATTTTTCACGAATCTATCCGAAGATAGGAAAAACAACAAAGTTGAAAAAATCCTTCTATAGATGGAATAGAAGTTTCTACAGAAGAAGAAATTAGTAAATAAGTACTGGCTATTTCCAAAATCTCCTAAGAAGAGAAGTTAGGGGTGCATATGTTAATTATGAGAATCTATTGCATGGCATCTCTAAAGTTCTATTAAAGGAAGATAAGACTTCCATGACAAGACAAGTTACTGAGGATGAAGTCAAAATTGTTTCTTTGTCCTTCATTACCTTCATGTCCCCTAGACCTGATGGATTCCCTTTAGTGTTATTTTAGGAGTTCTATTAAATTGTTGGTAATGATGTGGTTGATACAACATATTAATTATTTTGCTCTAGAAGTATCCTGATATTGTTAAACAATACTTTTCGTATCCATATCCCCAAAAGTAAAGAGGTAGCAATCATGGGTGATTATCACCCTATAAGTTTGTGTAACACAATCTATAAGATCTTCTCAAAGATCCTAGCCTTAAGAATTCAACCTTTCTTACCTACTTTGATTTCCTGATAGAAAAAAAGGTTTTGTTCTAGGGAATGGAGTAATGGATGTTGTTATAGATACTCATGAGGTGCTCCATTCCTTGGATAAAAAAAGGAAAGAGAGGAATGATTTTTAAGATAGATATTTGTAAAGCTTATGACAAGGTCTCATGGGACTTCCTCTTTGTGGTGTTAAGAAATTTTGGATTTAAGGAAAAAGTGCTTCAAATTATTCAATCTTGTGTGACTTTCCCAAAGCTTTTTGTTATTATGAATGATAGGCCTAAAAATTTCTTTAGTAGTAGTGTAGGGGCATGATACAAGGAGACCTTATATCTCCTTACCTTTCTATAATCTTGGCAAAGATTTTAGGTAGAAACATCTCAAATCTAGTTGTTGACTGATCTATTGATGGGATTTAACTTTCTTCTACTTCCCCTTAGCACTCCCATCAACAATTTGTGGATGGTATCATCCTCTTCATTAGGTCAACTCTAAGGGAAGCTAAAATATGGAGAAATCTTCTAAATGTCTATGCCACAATTTTATGCTAACAAATAAAAGTCAATAAAAGCACATTGTATTTCTTTAACACCCCTCTATCTGTACAACATCAGACTATTGCTTGTCTTGAATGCAATATTGCCCTGTTGCCTACCACTTATCTAGGCCTTCCTCTCATGGTAAAAAACTAAATCCTAATTATTGGAATGAGGTGATTGAAAAATACAAAATAAATTAGTAGGCTGGAAATGGAAACTTCTCTCAAGCTAGAAATTTACAACTTCTAAAGGCATCATCGTAAATCATCTATATCCACTACTTTTCTCTATGCAATAGTTTAAAATTCATGGCTAAGATAAAAGATCAAATTCAAAAAAGTTACTATGGATAGGTATGTATGAGAAAATAAGGATGACGTTGGTCCATTAGGACATAGTTTTTAAACCAAAAGGTAATAGAGTACTAGGGCTTAGTAAAATTAAAATTTTTAACAAAGCTTTGATGGTGAAATTTGGGTGGGGTTTCATGAGAGACATTAAAGATTGGGGACGATAATGAAATCTAAGTATTTCCAAGATAGATATCCAAAACTATTCTTCTCTTTTGATAGGGACATTAAGGGCTCACTCATGGAATAATATTGGTAAAGTTAAGAGCCTATTAGCTAAAGGTATTAAGTAGAGATTAGGTAAGGGAAACCAAATTCACTTCTAAGAGGACAACTAGTTAGAGAAGGGCCCCTTCAATTCTCTACCTCAACTTCAACAACTCCATGTGGCTTCAATATGTAGGCTTGGGGAATTTGTTAGTGGTTATTTGGTTGGGAAGGGATCTAGGGATAGATGGACAAATTTCCAAGAAGTCACTAATGTTGGTCTAACTGTTGTTGTGTCTAAACTCCATAACAATCGAGACCTTTTTAGATTTCCTTTATTTCAGCAAGAGTATGATATATATTGGGCCCCCAACCCAAAGGGTTGGTACATTGATGTACCTCAAGTTAATTTTTATTGTTGGATATTTGCAACTTTGACATAAAATGGTGTAGAACATGGAACAACAAGTCTATTCCTAAGATCAAATACTTTTGGTGGATTTCTACATAATGAAATTCTCACCCAAGACAATCCACAACATAGAAGATTCTCCTTCCCTAACAGATGGGTCAGTGCAAGAAGTTGGGTCCACTTTTTGGCCAAAAAGTGGAAGTGTTTTCCTTGATTTTCAGAATTTGTCACATTTGACCTTAAAATTTGAAGCACTTAGAGATGCAATCTTTAAAAAAGTCACTAAATATAAAAGGTAGTACTCAGAGTCTAGTTTCTAAATATGTAATTTTTTTCAATACCCAAATGATACAAATTGATTTTCAATAGGCATTTCTAAAAACCATTGTTTAAAAGTCACTTTTTTTTAACCATACCATGCATGTGTACGACCAACATAATTTGACCTAAATAAAAATATTTTTAAAATCCTTTTGGAAAAATATGTGTAGTACAGTGAAGTTTGATGAGGATATTTTTTTATAATTTTTTTTCAAATAATGTTTTTTATTAATTTTTTATTAGGCCTAATTGATACTTTTGAAAACCCCTCATGTACAACCAACATAATTTGAGCAAAAAAAATCATAAAATTAAAAAAAAATTCATTGTGTAAAGAATGATGTGTAGATTGATGACATATAATTTTTTAAAAAAATTAAAAATTAAAAGTTACTAAAAAAATACAAACACCTGTCATTTCAAGTTTTTGGACCAATTTGCTCATAAATTAAATAATAAATAGAAGAAGATGTCCAATAACAAAAAAAATTACATATTTGAAAACTAGACAATGTCATCTGTAATGGGTTTTCATTTTATTAAAAAAAATTTAAAAAAAGGTCCTTAGCCATATAGGTAAACTCAGTTTTTCTTCTTGTTCTGTACTTAGAAAAAAACTTGCAGGTCCAAGGCTTAAGGTCAGCCAACCATGCCTATCTCGAGCCTAAAACCCAAGCAAAGGGAAGGAAAAAGGTGGTCAGTGATTTCAAAATTCATAGAACGAGTACCCATTATAAAATGAGTACGCGTTACATAACGGGTACCCGTTTATAAAATAATGGGCACCTGATATTTTTTAAAAATGGGTACCCATTTTATAATGGGTACCTATTTCTATTATATCTTTTATTTCCCATATCAGGGAAAAACTTACAATTACTATATCCCTAAAACTTGCAAGTCTGATCCCGACAACGACAATTTATGCATTTTTTTACTTATAGGTGTTTTGTGGAATCTCTTGACAGGTCATATTCTATTCATATTTTAAAAGAGTCAATCATATGAACAATTCTAAAGTGAAATCAAGTGCATGAGCTATTTTCAAGAGGAATAAAGAAAGAAGGTTTTTGTTTTTACATCTACTTTTTACTTCAAAATCTATGGAACAAAGGATCTACATCTAATTCTACTTCAAAATTTTAAATAAGTACATCAATTATGAAATTGGATTAAGTATCAATTATTATTTTATCAAGAGGGTTTGGTAATCATGGGATCAAATCAATGTCAAAGAAAAAAATAAAGGAGGGTAATGACACCTCAAGAAATTGAAGTAAATAGAGAGAAGGAAGTAAAAAGGCAAAGAGATAGAAGAGCAAGGATTCAAGAGATGAAGAATATTGAAGCATCTAGTTTCATGAATATTGAAGAGAAAGACATTCAAGAGACAATAAATGATGGGATGAATGTAGATGATGCAAATGTGGAAATGGTGAATTTGGAAGAAAATTTGTCTATAGAAACAAATGCATGTATGTCTTCAAACCCAACTTTTGAAGATATGAAAAATGTGACTATACAAACAAATCCAGGTATGTCTTCAGAGCCACCTTTCAATGATATGGAAAACATGACTATAGAAACAAATCTAGGTGTGTCTTTGGAGCCAACTTTCAATGATATAGAAAACACGACTACAGAAACAAATCCAGGTGTGTCTTCAGAGCCAGCTTTCAATGATATGGAAAACATGACTATAGAAACAAATCTAGGTATGTCTTCAAACCCACCTATTGATGATATGAATGAGAATGATATCCCTTTTAGGAGTGAAAATGAAAATGTTCTATTTGAGATTGAAAGAAATGTCTTAGATAATCTTCCTGGTAAGATTTCTTGGAGGCAAATGAGAACTCATGCAAATAGATTATATAAAATATTTTTTTATAGAAAAAGTCTTAGATTTCAATGTCAACTTATGATGCAATTGATGAAGATGTGGAAATTGCGAAAAGTAATGAAAAAGTTAGGCATCTTTGTAAAACCTAAAAAAAAAGATGAATCAATCAAACAAGTTTTATCTAGTGTTGCTAATGCTATTGATTCTATTGGTAAAAAGAGTCGATCTAAAGATAGTAATGCAGCAAGAAGAGCTATAACAACTGCTTTAGTCAATAAATCATCTTCTTATAAAAGAATGATAAGTAAGACAAATGAAATTCTAAATATAAATCTTAAAACTTTGAGAAGAGCAACAAAGTGAAGAGAAACTATTGAAAAAGATCCAATTAACCAATATTGGAGTTTTAGTGGTAGACTCCCAAGGTATGACATGAAATTAAATAGTGAAATCAAATATTTAATTGAAAAATATTGGCATGATAATACAAGGGTATCATCTAATGTTAGAGATGTTTTAAAATTACAAGTGTGGTCTAAAATTCGTGATCCTCATCCAAAACATCTATTAGACATGACTCAAACTAAATTATATAAAAAATTCTTAGATGATTTAGTGTTAGAACCATTTAATATTACCATAAGCCAAAGATCTTTCAAGAAATGTAAACCTTGGTATGTGAAAATTAATAAATAGTGAATCTCTTGATGTTGTAAAACGCATGTGCAATTTCATTATTATTATGATTTTTTTGATATATATGTTCTACTTTACATACTAACGAAATTATGTAGGAATGTGGTATTAATATGCCACCTCAAACAATTAAGGAGTTTGTAGCAAGTTTGTTTTGTGAAACATCTACTAGATGCTTATTTTATTCAAAAGCATGTATTTCTAGACAATGCAATAGATGTGGCAACTTTTCATTGTTAGGAGAATGTATGCATGAAAATATTTCACATGAATTTGGACAACAATTAGTGGATGTGAAAAGATTCAAGAATGTTGAATATTCTTTAAAGGATGGAAAAATTGGAAAGCGTTGTGAGTTAGTCACTAAAAAAATTTGCGTGCATGCATTCATCAAAGATTTTAAGGATAATATTGTATCCAAATATGTCAAACACTCCCAATATGCTCGGTGGCTTGATGGACAATTTCATTCATGTAAAAACACATTTCTAATTAGAACTATCCTATCAGTGGTTGACTTTGTAGAAAACTATACTCTTGCTCCACAAGAGAAAATTTAATCTCAGTATTATAATTCAGTGCAAGTGGCCATATTTGTTCATATTGTATACAGACATGCAAATGATAGTACAGAAGATAATAGAAAATTTTTGAGGGAGTATCATTTCTATTTGAGTGATAACCGGTTACACTCTTCAGAGTTTGTGCAATATTGTTTCACAAAATTTTATGAAAGTTTAAAAGAAAGAGGAATCCAGATGGCACAACATTTCATATGATCAGATAATTGTACATGGCAATTCAAAAATGCAAGAATGTTTTATTGGCTATGTAGGGCTCACAAAGAAAATAATATCCAACATATGTGGAGTTTTTATGAAGTTGGACATGGTAAAGGAGAACATGATGGAGCTGGAGCATGTGTGAAAAGAGCTCTTACTAGAGAGAAACTAAAATTTAAGGATGCAGCCAAATTTAGAGATGCACGTGCAATTGTAGATTGGTGTAATGAAAAAATATCTATGGGATCAAGTGAGAACTCTACAATTCGATGATTCTTTTGGTTAGTTGAAGAGAATATTCCTACTTGACTTGATTGTGAGACAATAACTGGATCAACAAAATGGCATTCATTTAAGAGTTTAAATGCAAGCACATGGACTATATGGACTAGGGAGTTTGTATGTTTTTGTCAATTTTGTATTACAGGTGATTGGGGGGCATGTGAAAATATAGAATGGGTTGAAGATTGGAAACAAAGATCCTTGGCACCTACAGAAACACAAGATCAACTTGAAACAACAATTGAAGATGATAATCAAATGTTTTCATCAGATGACTATGATCATGTTTCAGACCTTGTACAAGAAGGTACTTTTATTTTCAATATTTTTTATTGCCATTTTTTTGTACATCTATATATAATTAATTATATATGTATGCATGTACAAATTTATGTGATTTAGATACATGTCACGAATTACATAATTTTTTTTGTAGGACATGTGTATGATGTTGTTGCACTTGAGGGAAATGAAGAGGAAACTAAGTATTGGTTGGCTCGATGTGTTGAGACAAAACAAAAGTTGTTACATCCTAGAGTAGATGATGATAACATGGAGTATCCAACAGGTTTTGTGGTTGTTGTTGGCACATGGCTACAAAAATATCTAATAAGAAGGAATGGTTTACCTGCATTTGAAGATTATGAAACACATAAGAAGATCACACACTACTCATATTTGGTTGTGGTAATAAATATAAAACTAGTCAGATATCAAGGCAAATCTTCTAATAAATAGTTATGGACACTTTTGATGGAAGAACATGAGTCAATTATAGATGCATTACAAAAAAATGAGGATGTAGATGGTACACTGGAATAAATTTCTAGGTATGTAAACCATACTCTTACATCCTCTAAATCCATCCTCTTAAATGTATCCTATAATGTTATCTAGTTACATGTAATGCATCAATATTTTCTTTTTGGTATATAAATTCTTTCATTCTCATTTCAGCTTCTATATTACTCCCCTTCTCTTAAATCTTGTATCGACTCATGTAAATATATAGTTAATTTACTTGTACATTTGAACATGATTTTTGTAGGTGTACCCTAGACAAGTAGTCAAATTTGCATGATTGTCAATAGAAGTTTTCACCATACAAGTATGTGAGGTCATTTTTGTAGTCTTCAACTAAAAGTGAATGCAAATTAGGTAATTGTATATACTTACATTATGGATTTCACATTCAACATGTTATCTAGTTACATAATGCATCAATGTGTTATGTTTTTAGTATATAAATTCTTTCATTCTCATTTCAGCTTCTATATTATTCCCCTTGTCTTAAATTTTGTATCGACTCATGTAAATATATAGTTAATTTACTTGTACATGTGAACATTACATTTTGTAGGTGTACCCTAGACAAGTAGTCAAATTTGCATGATTGTCAATAGAAATTTTCACCATACAAGTATGTGAGGTCATTTTTGTAGTCTTCAACTAAAAGTGAATACAAATTAGCTAATTGTATATACTTACATTATGGCTTTCACATTCAACATGTTATCTAGTTACATAATGCATCAATGTGTTGTGTTTTTGGTATATAAATTCTTTCATTCTCATTTCACCTTCTATATTATTCCCCTTGTCTTAAATTTTGTATCGACTCATGTAAATATATAGTTAATTTACTTGTACATTTAAACATTACTTTTTGCAGGTGTACCCTAGACAAATAGTCAAATTTGCATGATTGTCAATAGAAGTTTTCATCATACAAGTATGTGAGGTCAATTTTTTAGTCTTCAACTAAAAGTGAACACAAATTAGGTAATTACATATATATATATATATATATATATATATTTCTCATCCATCCTCTAAAGACACCTGCTTGTACATCCCCTTAATTCATCCTCTTAGCTCCCCTTAAGCCATCCTCTTACATCCCCTTAAGCCATCAAGTTTTATCTTATACTTTGTAAATTGACTCGTGTACATCTCTCTAAGTAAGCTATCCTCTTTTGTATCCCCTTAAGACATCCTCTTCTAGCTCCCCTTTTAATTAATCCTCTTATACATCCCCTAAAGCCATCCTCTTATGTATCCCCTTAAGACATCCTCTTAGCTCCCCTTAAGCCATCATCTTACATCCTCTTTTGTGTTATCTAGTTACGTATTGCATTAATATTTTTTTTTTTGGTACATATTCTTTCATTCTCATTTACATTCATTATTTCTTGCAAGTGTATCCTACAAGTAGATTTTTCTATGATTGCCACTACAAGATTTCATCATAATGTAAATGGTAGATCGATTTTGTAGTCTTGTCAAACTAATAACATGGACCTATAAGCTAATTGTATAGATATACTCATATGTTTCATAATGGACCTATTTTTTTGTTTTGAGACTCTTCTTATGATCTATGTATTTAATTTTCATGGATTGAATATTATTTTATGATTTCCACAAATGATATTAGTGTAGAGGTTCAATAAGTATATAGTTTGTATTTTTCCTATCATTTTTGTACCCACTTTAGTTATGTTTTGAGATGTGTTGATTTAGCATTTATTTTATATTATTTAAATGCACAAAAGTTGAAAAGACTTATATAGAACCTATCCATCTACTCACTCTAACTCTCATTCATTCATGATTGTGTAGTAGTGTCATGATAGTTAAAGGGAAATAGTCCTAGGATAGTTTGCCTATTTTAAATGGTTTAATATCACCTCTATGAATGCCATAGTCCTCCTCTATATCCTTCAATCATTGTCTTGAATAGTCTAATACTATCACCAATAAATATACGACTGTACTATCATATTACCTAGGTGTAGTCATAAGTATCTGGTATGGATTGAGTCATTGGTGTTGTAGAGTTATTTACAATTGCTAAGGTAATAATGAGGGTTATCATGCATAGGTAAGGTAGTAAATAGTCATTATTTCAAACTAAATGACTACCATAAAGGTTACTCATTGTCATAGCAAAGTGAAGATTATTGTCATGCATGAAGATTATTGCCATATCCAATCTAGACTGTCATAAATCATTGAGATGTTCTTATTAGAGCAATTCAAATCTAAAAATTAGTCATAATGAGGTTATATCATCTAAAGTCCATTGCAGAAACCCATATGACAATAATAAAACAAATAGGATAGTCATCAAACAAATAGGACACTCATGAAACAATAAAGTAGTCATGTTAGTTAAGAGGTTTTCATAGTGATTGATGATCTTATATAATTCTAAATGGTCATATGCTAGTTAGATAGACATGTATTTATGGCAACAAGTGGCCTTCATGAAATTCTTAAGAGGCTACCAAACCAATTATAGGAGTGTCCTAATGAAACAAGAGAGGACTTTAAAATGCATAAGTGGTCATCCCAACACCTATATGATTGTCATAACAATCCCTAATAGCCAATTGCCTTCATGACCAATCAAAGATGTTATTAAGAACTTGAAGATAATCCCTAATACCCACTCAATATAACTACTAAGATAATGGCCAATCAAACCAAGACAAGAATCTACATAGCAAAATGAATCTCAAAAATGAAATAATTTCCTAGCACTAGAAACATTCTAAGTAATCATTATAATGGATTAATGCACCAACATTGTCATCCAATAAGGTATAAAAGAGAAGATCTCAAGAGAATGTATAAATACAAGAAGAGATCACTTGGAGAAGGCTACTAAAGATAAACACATGAAACTGGAAGTTCTGGAAAGAGCAGAAAATGGATTGTCAAAAATAGGGAAAATGAAGGGGCCTTGATAAGGTATATACTATCTATTCAAAAATTTGAAAAAATTATCTACACATTGTTCACTATTTCAGTTATAACTATTGAACCATAATGCATAATCACTTCTTAAATTAAAAAATGTAGTAGAGAGAAATCTTCTAACATGTCTCAATTAAATAATTTATAATCTAGAAGTGAACAATGAAGCATATTTAACATATTATCTAACATACTAATATGTTCAAGCATATAGTCAATAATATATACCTGTAGATCTATCTAGATAAGTCTATGAAATACTATAAAATATAGGTAGGACCCATGACATGTGTACTAAAACATCTACTCATAGTCAGCATATAAATAAATACAAATCATAGTTCATGAAATACTGAAATATATCTAGAAGTACATGTAATAGAAAGTTTGACATATATAGTCAAAGTCCTGGCACGACATATATAAAAAATAATGCACATCATATAGTTCAGTCTATGAAATAAATATCTATGTCAGGTATGATCATCAGGGTAAGTGCAGGAAGATGGGGGGCCAAAAAGGGGTCTTAAGTGGCCACTTTTTTTCTGAAATCAGGAAATATTGGCCTTGGATGAGAAATTGACCATAGTTACACTCAAAATTTGGAGATGAAACCAAAAAAATGTTCGTAGTGCTCTGAGTCTACTTTCTAAACTACTATTTTGTTTTGAAAATGGCATAGATTAAGGGGTTCAAAAGAGGGAGCCACAAAAATTGGTGTTGTTTCTGTCAAAAAAACATAACATAGCATGTTTTGTGGCTCCCTCAAAAGGTCAACTTTTTTTTGGTATTTTTAAAATCGCTTCAGTGAGAAATTAGCTAATAGCATGTAGTTTATGCCTGATTTTTCTGATAATTTTTTGATGAATATTTAATTTTCTACTAATTTTTAAAGTGGACACATCCTAAACAATAGAATTTTGGCCGTGCTACCCCTATAAATTTTGAAAACTTATTGAAAATCATTTTTTTATTTTTTTAATATTTGTAGAATGGAGTCTAGTTTTTAAATATGTAATTTTTTTGAAATTTGAATGAATAGTTATTTTACAATGAAAAAAAGACCAAACAGTGGTTTTTGCCTAAAAACGGACACACAAACAAAAGAAATTAAAGATGAAAGGCTTAACATTGTTAAAATATGAAAAAAATCACATCGTCAAATAGCTAAGAGAAAGCCTAACATTACCCATGTGTTCGATTTGTTCAACCTTGAAACACGTGCAAATTTGAGGGTTAGCACGAACTAAATTATGTGAAATTTTGAAGAATATAGAAAAACACGTCTGTGACTGTTCATAAGGCACTCCAAGCCTTTGGGTTGGAAATCCAAAGCAAATCCCAAGCCCAAGGCTTGGGATTCCCAAAGCAAGAAATAACTCGAGCGCATTATAACGCGCTTGCGTTATGTTTTTCCTTGCATTTTTCTTTCCTGCAAGTGTGTCTTTTGCCATGTTTGACATAACGTGAGCACGTTATAACGCGCTCGCGTTATGTCCCACTCAAATTTTTTTACATTCAAGGCTATTAATCATGAGGGTTAAGGCATAAGGGATAGATTTGGAGGGTTTACGGATAAGGGATTAGCGTTTAAGGTATAGTATCGAGCCCGTTGAGGGTCTAGGAATACGGATAGCGTTTAAGGTTTAGGCATGAGGGATGACAGATTACAGTTGAGGGTCGAGGGATCAAAGTTAAGGGTTGAGGGATTAGGGTTTGACATTAAGGGTTGAGGGTTGAGGTTCAAGGGTCAAGGGTTTAGGGATAGGGTTTAGGGTCGAGGGATTAGGGTTAAAGTAGAGTGTGGAGGGTGTAAGGATTAGGGATAGGGTTGGAGGGTTTAGGGATAAGGGATTAGGGTTTAAGGTATAGTATCGAGTCTGTTGAGAGTTTAGGAATAGGGATAGCATTTAGGGATTAGGGATGAGGGATTATAGTTGAGGGATTAGGGTTTAGGGATAAGGTTTAGGGTTGAGGGTTGAGGGATTAGGGTTTAAGGTATAGTGTTGAGGGTTGAGGGTTGAGGGTTTAGGATTAGGGTTTAGGGTTGACAGATTAGCATTTAATGTCGAGGTTAGGGTTAGAGTGTCGAGGGTAGAGGGATTAGGGATAGGGTTTAGGGTTGAAGGTTTAAGGATTAAGGGTTGAGGCTTTAGGGATGAGGGTTTAAGGCTTAAGATATAGTGTCAAGTGTTAAGGGTGTAGGGATAGGGTTTAAGTTTTAAGGGTTAAGGGTTGAGGGATATGGATTAGGGTTTAAGGTATAGTGTTGAGGGTCGAGGGATCAGAGTTAAGGGTTGAGGGATTAGGGTTTGACGTTGAGGGTTGAGGGTTGAGGTTCGAGGGTCAAGGGTTTAGGGATAGGGTTGAGGGTCGAGGAATTAGGGTTAAAGTAGAGTGTGGAGGGTATAAGGATTAGGGATAGGGTTGGAGGGTTTAGGGATAAGGGATTAGGGTTTAAGGTATAGTATCGATTCTGTTGAGGGTGTAGGAATAGGGATAGCATTTAGGGTTTAGGGATGAAGGATTAGAGTTGAGGGATGACAGATTAGGGTTGAGGGTTGAGGGATTAGGGTTTAGGGATAAGGTTTAGGGTTGAGGGCTGACGGATTAGGGTTTAAGGTATAGTGTTGAGGGTTTAGGGATAGGGTTTAGGGTTGAGGGATTAGGATTTGATGTTGAGGGTTAAGGGTTTAGGGTTTAGGGTTAGGGTTGAGAGATGAGGGATCAGAGTTAAGGGTTGAGGGAATAGGGTTTGACGTCGAGGGTTGAGGGTTGAGGTTCGAGGGTCAAGGGTTTAGGGATAGGGTTGAGGTTGAAGGGATTAGGGTTAAAGTAGAGTGTGGAGGGTGTAAGGATTAGGGATAGGGTTGGAGGGTTTAGGGATAAGGGATTAGAGTTTAAGGTATAGTATCGAGTCTGTTGAGGGTTTAGGAATAGGGATAGCATTTAGGGTTTAGGGATGAGGGATTAGAGTTGAGGGATGAGGGATTAGGGTTGAGGGTTGAGGGATTAGGGTTTAGGGATAAGGTTTAGGGTTGAGGGTTCAGGGATTAGGGTTTAAGGTATAGTGTTGAGGGTTGATGGTTTAGGGATAGGGTTTAGGTTTGAGGGATTAGGGTTTAGGGTTGATGAATTAGGGTTTAATGTTGAGAGTTGAGGGTTGAGGGTTGAGGGTTGAGGTTGAGGGATAGGGTTAATGGTCAAGGGATTAGGGTTAAATAAGAGTGTCGATGGTAGAGGGATTAGGGTTTAAGGTATAGTATCGAGTCTGTTGAGGGTCTAGGAATAGGGATAGCGTTTAGGGTTTAGGAATGAGGGATTAGAGTTGAGGGATGACGGATGACAGATTAGGGTTGAGGGTTGAGGGATTAGGGTTTAGGGACAAGGTTTAGGGTTAGGGTTGAGGGATTAGGGTTTAAGGTATAGTGTTGAGGGTTTAGGGTTGAGAGATTAGAGTGAAGGGTTGAGGGATTAGAATTTGGCGTTTAGGGTTTAGGGTTTAGGATCAGGGTTGAAGGACGAGGGATCAGAGTTAAGAGTCGAGGGATTAGGGTTGTATGTTGAGGGTTGAGGGTTGAGGTTCGAGGGTCAAGGGTTTAGGGATAGGGTTGAGGGTCGAGGAATTAGGGTTAAAGTAGAGTGTGGAGGGTATAAGGATTAGGGATAGGGTTGGAGGGTTTAGGGATAAGGGATTAGAGTTTAAGGTATAGTATCGAGTCTGTTGAGGGTTTAGGAATAGGGATAGCATTTAGGGTTTAGGGATGAGCGATTAGAGTTGAGGGATGAGGGATTAGGGTTGAGGGTTGAGGGATTAGGGTTTAGGGATAAGGTTTAGGGTTGAGGGTTGAGGGATTAGGGTTTAGGGTTGATGAATTAGGGTTTAATGTTGAGAGTTGAGGGTTGAGGGTTGAGGGTTGAGGTTGAGGGATAGGGTTAATGGTCAAGGGATTAGAGTTAAATAAGAGTGTCGATGGTAGAGGGATTAGGGTTTAAGGTATAGTATCGAGCCTGTTGAGGGTCTAGGAATAGGGATAGCATTTAGGGTTTAGGAATGAGGGATTAGAGTTGAGGGATGACGGATGACAGATTAAGGTTGAGGGTTGAGGGACTAGGGTTTGATGTTGAGGGTTTAGGGTTTAGGGTTAGGGTTGAGAGATGAGGGATCAGAGTTAAGGGTTGAGGGATTAGGGTTTGACGTCGAGGGTTGAGGTTCGAGGGTCAAGGGTTTAGGGATAGGGTTGAGGTTGAAGGGATTAGGGTTTAAGGTATAGTGTTGAGGGTTGATGGATCAGAGTTAAGGGTTGAGGGATTAGGGTTGAGGGTTGTAAGGATTAGGGATAGGGTTGGAGGGTTGATGGATTAGGGTTGAGGGATTAGGATTTGACGTTGAGGGTTGAGGGTTTAGGGATAGGGTTGAGGGATTAGGATTTGACATTGAGGGTTAAGGGTTTAGGGATAGGGTTGAGGGTTTAGGGATAGGGTTGAGGGTTGAGGGATTAGGATTTGACATTGAGGGTTGAGGGTCGAGGGATCAGAGTTGAGGGTTTAGGGATTAGGGATCTATAGCAGGACAAAACGTGAGCGCGTTATATAGGGTAAAAAAGTGGTTACCCCCGTGATCCAGGCCCACATGCTCTATTTTCTTACTGATTCTGCACGTGCTCCGACAAAAAAGAAGTGCTTTCATGCTATTGGGAAGTTCACATGCACATTTGACACATTGTACCACCTTTGCATGATCTTTCCACCACCTTTTCTGCTTTGCCAACTTGAGAAGGAGGAAATAACATAGTTTTCAAACCAAGTTTGATATATATCTATTCAAGTTTCAATTATTGTAGTATTGCAATGTTAATTGTGATTCAATTTTAAGAATTTAACATTGAAAAGGAAGCAAGTGGTGAAAAACTCAAATTGTTGAGGAGTTTGACGCAAGAAGAAAAAAACACTACATAATTGGGTACTCTCTCCATTCAAATCTTCATTTTTTAGGTATGTCAAGTCTTTACATGCATGTTCTTTACATTTTCCTTATTTTAGATTGAATTACTTTATCATGCTTTATCATACATGTTTAAAATAGACACATTCCCAATCAAGAAAGCAACCTACAATCTCACATGATGCCATGTATATTTTCTACACTTGGGCTATTTAATAATTATGTGTAATAAACAAACCTTAGTTCATACCATGATGTCAAACTATACAAGAATAAATCCTTACAACATAAAAAAAATACAATCCCACTATTATCATGTATTCATTTCTTAGGAACTAATATTGGTCTCTTTATCATGCTACAGACAAATTCTCCGTCATGCCGAGGAAACGATCAAGAATTAAACTAACACAGGAAGAGATAGAAGCTAAGAATGTAAAGAAAGCAATGGCTATGAGGGAACTTCGTGAGAAGAGGAAATTGGACACGATAAATGAAGACATACCAATTGAAGAGGAACCACAACCATCACAAAGAGATATGGTATTGGCGGCACAAAGAGAACGAATGTAAAAACTTCGTGGTACGAGAGATTTGAATACCATAGTTGGAGACACATCCTTTATCGCAAGTCAACATGTAGGGACACCATCTACCACATCTCAAGTTGAGAGTACATCATCACTCACATGTGATGAAGGAGGTACGCCATCGTTCCCACCTCAACCTCAAGGTATGTCATCTATTCCATCTTCGATTGAAGGTATGCCATCTAACCCATCTCATTTAAATATTGATGAAATTCCTAATGTTGAGATGAATTTATCTAACTTGACACCACCTAGAATTTTGCATAGAAAGCCAAAGTATTTGATTGATATTGATGAGAATATTTTGTAGCCAATGGAAGGTAAGATTCCAAAACGCACTTGTAGAAGATATGCTAATAAGATTTGGAGATTGTTCTTTGAAAAGTTAAATGAGACTGCAAGATGTCAACTATTCGTTGAAATGATGCGAAGTATAAAGTATAGGTCTATCATGAAGATTCTTGGGTTGATAACATTAGAGGCTTCAAGTGAAAAATCTATTGTCAAGAATCTAATGAGTGCGTATGAGAGTGTGGGTAACACCTCACACACAAAAGATAGTAATGCAACACGGCGTGTGATTACATCGACTATAGTAAGTAGTCAAACAAGGAAAGCTTGTCTCATTAGAAAGACAAGTCAAGAATTGAGAATTAATAGGAAAACTTTATCAAGAGCCATTGGAAGATGCCAAAGAATTGAGGACACTAATGCCAATGAATTATGGGCGTTCTTGGGGAGACTACCACGAAAAGATAAACCAATTGTTGAAGCATTGAGATCACTAATTGAAGACTTTTGGAAGAATTACACAAGGGTATCTCTGAATCAAAGGGATGTGGTAAGAAGGAGAATTGGTAGTCAGAACCGTGAGCCACATCTAAAGCATTTTTTGGATGAGACTCAAACACAGTTTTATGGTAAATTTCTAGAGAAGTATCCTCAAATTAAAATTTGTCAAAGATATTTTGAAATGCTAAAACCTTTCTATGTTAAGATAAATCACACATGCACTACTTGTTGTTGTAGATTACATATTGAATTTCCTAACCATTTTGATGCTTATAGGTCTATATGTTTAGATATGCATACTAACAATGATTTGCAGGGTTGTTCCATATGTGCCCCACCAATATCTTCAAGAGACTTCATATCAAGAATTTTATGTGAAAGAGAGGAAGGTCAAATATTCTACAAGAAATTATGCTTGGATGGCACATGTCATCGTTGCGGTGGCTTGCAACATTTGCTAATATGTGAACATATGGAAATAACACATGCGGTTGGAAACAAACTAGTAGAGTTTGGCAAGTATAAAACAGTGGCATACAATACAAAAGATGGTAAAGAAGCAAAGAGGTGTGAATTAGTTATTGAAAAGATTCCAGTGTATCAGTTTATGCCTATATTTCGTGACAGCATAGTGTATGAGTATGCAAGACATGCCCATAGAGCTCAATGGTTGGACTTGCAATTCAAGTTATGCAAGGACACATTTCCGGTTGGTAGCATTGTTTCAGTCGTCGACTTTGTAGAGAACTACAGTCTACAGCCACAGGGTGAGATGCAATCATAATATTACAACTCCACACAGGTTTCTATATTTGTGCACATCGCATTCATTCATGCGAATGATAGTACAGAGGATGATAGAAAGATCATAAGGGAGTATAATTTCTATATTAGTGATGATCACACGCATTCTACGAAGTTCGTGCAAGGTTGCTTTCAGGTGTTCTACAATGATTTGGCTAGAAGGGGCATATCGTTCAGTCAGCATATCATATGGTCAGATAATTGTGCGTCACAATTCAAGAACTCGCAAAATTTCTATTGGCTGAGTAGGAGGCATAATTTTACAAGTATTCAACATATGTGGAACTTTTGTGAGGCCGGGCATGGAAAGGGGGAGCATGATGGTGCAGGAGCATGTATCAAAAGAGCCATAGCACGAGAAGAGTTAAAGTATAAAGACAATGCAAAGTTGACAGATGCAAAATCAATTGTCGAGTGGTGTAATGCTTCTATGTGTCCAGGTAATGAAGGTAAGTCTTTAGTTCGTAGATTTTTTTGGTTGATAGATGATACTAACATTGCACCATATGAGGATTGTTGTACTCTGACAGGATCAAATGAGATGCACTCTTTCAGAAGCTCAATTGCAGGTTCATGGAGTATCCATACATGAAAGGTGTCATGCTTTTGTTCTTCCTATACAATTCAAGTCTGGGATGAGTGCGAGTCAAAGGAGTGGGTTGACGAATGGCAGTTAAGTTATCTTAGCCCACTTGACACGTATCGACCCCCGACGGCACTAGAACTAACACAGATGGAATCGTCAGTTGACTTTGACCACATATCAGATTTAGTTGAACCAAGTAATATAGGGCACGTATATGCATCTAATTTCATCTAGTTCAACCAGGTAATGTCATCTTACTTTGTAGTGTTTTTGTAATGTTGACTAATTTCATCTAATTTGCTACACATATCAATGTAGGGCACGTATATGCAGTTATTGCAGATGAAGATAATGAAGAGGGAACATATTATTACTTATGTTGTTGTGTTGAGGCCAAAAAGAAATTGGAGGCCCCTGTTATAGATGGAGAAAACATCAAATACCCTACAGGATCAGTGGTTATTACTGGAACATGGCTTAGAAGGTACCCACATAAGAGTGTTAATATTTGGCTATTTTAGGACTTTGATATGCACCGGAAGATTCTTCATTACTCAAACCTTGTCGTGGCATCCAATGTTCATTTGATAAAGTATCGGGGTAGACCTTTGAACAAAATATTGTGGAAGGTGCGTGAGTCTGACCATGAAGCAATACTTGACACAAGAAAGAGTAGAGCAGACCCGGATGGTTCATTGGATTAATTTGTAAGTATTCACATTGATTTTGTAAAGTTATGTTACATTGAGTTGTAAGTATGCACATTAATTTGTAAGGTTTGTCTTTTTTTATTTCCTCCTGCATTTTTACACATATGTACACATTTTTACATCATCATGTTATGCATTTTTGGTGTCCTGCTCCTGATGCGACCAAACTCATAACTCACCCTACTAGATACCATTTGATGATCTCTCCAACACTTTGGATCTAGGGCACCCAATCATGATGATGACCTATATACCATTCTCCCAAGGCGCTCATAATGAATGAAAAGAAGACTAAGGGCTCCCAAGCTTAATAGACTTATTTCTTTCAATTTTGATGATCCAAACTCTTGCAATATGACATCCACTTTCATGCCTTTAGATCTTCCTTCACATATAGGGCGCCAAATCAAGTTGAAAAATCTACATAAGGGTGCCAAACTGGATGAAAGGAGACATGAAATGCACCTTAGGACTCCATGCTAAGGTTTGAGCCATTAAAGTCTCTTGATATTAGGCGCTCATGATGATGAAACTTAGAGCTTTTTCCTTTCCTATGCGCTCATCTAAGATGTTTGAATGATAAGGAGTGCCTTGACCTCTATAATGTACATTGGGCACCAAATCAAGGTGATTTTAAGTCACTTTGAGTCATTTGGGGTTAGTTTGAGTCTTTGAATCATGTTGCAAAAAAGTGTCAATGTTGTCAAGTTACACAAAGCAACTTTTGCATTTTTGGTGTCTTGCTCGTGATGTGACCAAACTAACTATTCCAACGCGTCCAGATGGGTACATTTATTCTAGGCATGGTCCTTTTTTTCACCCAAACATGTCGAAACAGTCAGAGCTACATTGTACCAACGATATCCCTGAAGAGTCCAAAGTGCAAAAAGGCTGCAATCTTTGACGTGATGTTACTCAAAAATTGTGTCACTTAGAAACATTCTATTTGAGGCAATGAGATCATGTAGAGCGCCTCTACAATAACCTCTCTCAGTTTTTTATAGCTCTGAGGCATTTGCCTGTGGTGAAAGGTTTTCTGCTGCCCCAAAAATCGTCAGAAGGAGGCAGTGTAAAGTTGCAAAGGGGTGTAACTTTCGTCCTGCTCCTGATGTGACCAAACTGACTATTCCAACGTGTCTGAATAGGTACATTTACGCTAGGTATGGTCCTATTTTTCACCCAAATATGTCAAAACAGTCAGAGCTACATTGTACCGACGATATCCCTGAAGAGTCTAAAGTGCAAAAAGGCAGCAATCTTTGACGAGATGTTACTCGAAAACTGTGTCACTTAGAAACATTCTGTCTGAGGAAACGCTATCACGTAGAGTACCTCTACAATAACCTCTCTCATTTTTTTATAGCTCTGAGGCATTTGCCCGTGGTGAAAGGTTTTCTGCTGCCCCAAAAATCATCAGAAGGAGGCAGTGTAAAGTTGCAAAGGGGTGTAACTTTCGTCCTGCTCCTGATGCGACCAAACTGACTATTCCAACGCGTCTGAATGGGTACATTTATGCTAGGCATGGTCCTATTTTTCACCCAAATATGTCGAAACAGTCGGAGCTACATTGTACCGACGATATCCCTGAAGAGTCCAAAGTGCAAAAAGGTAGCAATCTTTGACAAGATGTTACTCAAAAACCGTGTCACTTAGAAACATTCCATCTAAGGCAACACTATCACGTAGAATGCCTCTACAATAACCTCTCTCGGTTTTTTATAGCTCTGAGGCATTTGCCCGTGGTGAAAGGTTTTCTGCTGCCCCAAAAATCGTCAGGAGGCAGTGTAAAGTTGCAAAGGGGTGTAACTTTCATCTTGCTCCTGATGCGACCAAATTGACTGTTCCAACGTGTCTGAATGGGTACATTTACACTAGGCATGGTCCTATTTTTCACCCAAATGTGTCGAAACAGTCAGAGCTACATTGTACTAACGATATCCCTGAAGAGTCTAAAGTGTAAAAAGGCAGCAATCTTTGATGAGATGTTACTCAAAAACTATGTCACTTAGAAACATTCTGTCTAAGGTAACGCGATCATGTAGAGTGCCTCTACAATAACCTCTCTTAGTTTTTTATAGCTCTGAGGCATTTGCCCGTGGTGAAAGGTTTTTTGCTGCCCCAAAAATTGTCAGAAGGAGGCAGTGTAAAGTTGCAAAGGGGTGTAACTTTCGTCTTGCTCCTGATGCGACCAAACTGACTGTTCCAACGCGTCTGAATGGGTACATTTACGCTAGGCATGGTCCTATTTTTCACCCAAATATGTCGAAACAGTCGGAGCTACATTGTACCAATGATATCCCTGAAGAGTCCAAAGTGTAAAAAGGCAGCAATCTTTGACGAGATGTTACTCAAAAACTGTATCACTTAGAAACATTTCGTTTGAGGCAACGCGATCACGTAGAGTGCCTCTACAATAACCTCTCTCAATTATTTATAGCTCTGAGGCATTTGCTCATGGTGAAAGGTTTTCTGCTGCCCCAAAAATCGTCAAAAGGAGGCAGTGTATTAAGTCAGGATGAAAGCCTATTCACTCTAGGCGCCTGTTTTTGACCAAATCACACATGCGCCTTGAACAACTCTGTCTTCAAGGTGCTTTTCTCTAATCTCTGTAACTCTCCAAATCCACTAAGGCGCAAATTTTACCTCTTGGGCTCAAGATATAGGTTCTTCATCCAAGGCGCCAGAATGGTCCAAAGGCGCATTTCACCTCTAACCTCACCTCTGACCTTACTTTGAGGCACTAAACCTTTTGACATTTCAAGTAACTTCAAAAGAACTATTTTTCCTTAAGGTGGTTCACTCCTTGCAATTGGATGTATGGTACTTGTAACTCATTTGATTGACTTTGTAATGTTTCTTCTTCTCGCAGAGTAGATAAGGATGATATAAGCTTACTTCATGAATCGGAGTAGAAATCTCTCTTGGACTTGCTAGGTGAAAGGACTTGAACTTGAAAGACTTGAAGTTGATGAAGTGATCCTTCATGATGGCCTTTGACATTACCTTCTCGGAGTGTAGATGATAACACCTTCCTTGGATAAAGTGGATAACCTCTGACCTAAACTTTGAAGCTTGATGAATCTTGAAGATTGGGTTTCCTCCTACTCCCCTTCTGGGCTCCACTCCATCAAAGGTGTATTTAGTTGTCCAAGGTGCCAACATTCACTCAGGGGCACCCAAAGAGAAAGTTTACAACTCTAAGGTGCTAAACTCTTATGCAAAAATGGTCATCATCAAAGGCGCAAAAATGGGTCTCTGGGCGCCAATCTCTACAAGACATTCCATCTCATTGCTCTCCTCCATTACAAGTGCTCACTTACCTCAATCTTGGGCGCATACCAACATCCCAACATCCAAATCACCTAGGCACTCAAAACCTTCAAGACTCAAGGTGCATTTTATGATCAAACAAGGTATCTCCTGAACAAGGTGCTCATAGTCTCATCAGGGCATTAATCATCATCATGAGCGCTCATATTGTTCTAGGCACACAGTTATCTCTGGAATGCTCAAGGCGCACATACCCTTCTCTAGGCTAGTTTACACTTATTCAAGGCACTCATTCCAAACTTACATGAACTCCTCATTACAAGACACACAAACTAGATGATCCTAGGGCATAAGGGCGCTCAAACTAGATCTTTGCAAAAACTCCCCAAGCATTCAAACTTTTAAGGCGCCAAAAGTGGTCTTTTCTACAACTTCTCTAGCCATATGCCTTGGGTGCTCAAACCTTCCTTGAACTCCAATTATTCAATCCAGGGTGCTCAACTACCTCCTCAAGGCACTCTATCTCAAGTATTATTACTCTTCTTAAAGACCTAGGTGCACATTGTGGGGTATTCTACTCAACAAGACCTAGGCACTCATTATGAAGACTCCAATTATCAAGGTTCACTTCAACTTTCAAAGGCGCATTTTGGACTCCAAAGGTGTTAGGTTAAAGCCACTAGGGCGCTAGATACCAAACGGGGCAAGGTGTCAGAACCTCCTTTAAGATGTAAGAAAATCTCCTCAAGGCACAGCTAAAGGCGCTCCAAACCATACCAAGGCGCTAATATCCTCATCCAAGGTGCTAAAACACTTAATGCAAGTTCTTCAAGTTCTTCAAGTACTTATCCAACTTGATTCCTCCAACACAGGGCGCATATCTTTCTTCATGTCTTCTCTAGGCACATTTCAAGGTTTGATCTAGATGGTGCAATGTCTACTTGAGTTGGCCCCAGGGTGCTAAGTGAGTACTCTAAGCAAATCTTCTCCAGATGCCCAATATTGTCCAAGGCGCCAAAACAATACCTCCCACTATAGGTGGTAAATGACTTATCCAATTCCTTGAAAACATTTGAAGTGTTTTACCTTCCAAAGTGATCAATTTCTATCATCTGTGGCGCATATTACCCTTAGATATTCAACCTTACTCTCTTCATCAAGACCTCTCCCCATCAAGGTGCCCAAGTCGCTTCAACATGCCAAGAATACTCCTTAAATGCCATCCTCTTGAAGGTGCTAGATTGGTTAAGGCATTCATCTCTGGAGACTTTAATCATCAGGGCGCTCTCATTCCATTAGTAAGGTGCTTCTACTCTTAGGCACAAATTCAACTCAACCAAACCTTTCCTGATGATGGCCTATGCTTCTAGGCGCTCATTTACTCTAAAATGGACCAACCTCAACTCCAAGGCGCATTTCCACTTGATCTTCATCCATGTAATAAGACATTGCAAGTTGATTGAGTCAAATAACTAGACAAGTACCCAACTCTAAGGTTGATTCATTCAAGTAGTTATCTTTGATCTATATCTTTGTGTTGTTGAAGTAGTTGATGAATTGATAGCAAGTAAAATTGTTTAAGTAAGGAAAAATTTTTGTAGAACTAGTTGGGTATCTTACTGTCATGTCCCCGTTTCTGGCCTGATCATCAAATGAAGAATGAGTTAGCCTATTCCTCATTCCCAGAGGCTAATTCGAAATAATGAGGGAATGAATTGGTTTTTGACTAACTTTTGTTTTTTGCAGGAACAAAGTCACAAACTTGAAATTAGTTAAGTCTGGATGCTAAACTTGACTAAGGTAGGACTCCTAGAGTCAGGGCGCACTTTCTTGCTTGCTCAATGTCAAATGTGTGCCTAACCAAGAATCATGGAGCTTTGAAGCACTTTAATCACATCAACTAGGGCGCCTAAGTGAATAGAGGTACAATGAATCTTCTAGAGAACATGGATAGACAACTAAGTCTCCAACTTGAGTCTTCTAAGTGAATTGGATGATGAAGAGAGTCTAGTCATTTTGGGCGCTAGTATCAGGATGAATCATCCAAAATGGGTGCCTAGAACTAGAAGGCACCAATGCATGAGTTCAAGGATCCTCCATTGGAGCGCCTAGCCCAGATGGCTATAGATTGAAAGTTTTAAAGCTAAGTGATGTCTCTTAGGTGAATTCCTAGCCCAGGTGCATGTGTTGGGAAAAACTCTTTAGCTCTGGCGCCTAGAATTGGGAGCTTTGTAAGATGCACCAATTGATGAAACATTTCCATTTTGCGCCTAGAATAGAACTCTCTCACATAGTTGAAATTGACTTGATAGAAGGAGATAACTCTTAAGGACTAGTTTGGCGCCTCACTTGCCTATCTCACCTTTGAAATGCACTTTGGTTGATGATCATCATTGATGGTGCCTAGTGAAATGAAAAGCTATTTGCATCTCTAGAGGATCAAAATTAGATTAGGAGATCATCCTTGCAGTTGAGATTGACAGAGAAGTGTTAAAGGAATCACTTCAAATGGGCTCCTAAGCTAGTTGGGGCACATATCAATTCCACTGTAACTCCAGACTGACACTTAGGATCCAGTCATCTCCTAAGGTGCAGTTCCATTCACCCATGACCTCGCTTGGCGTCTAAAACTTGGAAACTCCTTTGGAAAGCTCCTGTTGTGCCTAGAAGCATGAGTTTGGGATATCAACTTGCAAAAGGCTTAGAAACTCTTCAAAGATGTTAGGCACAATCCCATGGCACTGGAGCTCAGTTTTGGCGCCTTCAAGGAATAGCACATGAAGGAACTTGGGAGGTCAGGTGCTTGTAAAAGGGAACACCTTGGAACATCTTCCAGGGGTTGAAGTAGTAAGAAAACATCAAGTGAGTCTAGGCGCACTCCCTTGTGTGAATAGTTTAGCTCTGGTACCTAGCCATAGAGTGAGCCATAAGAAGTAGTTTGGACATTAGAAGATAGGCGCTCATTCTACAATGAAGCATTCCACCTTCCTAATCAACAAAGACTTGAAAGAATTGACAAAGGAAGCCAAGGTGCACCTTCTACTTGTTTCCACCTCCAGAATGCGCCTAACCTTGAAAGGGGGTTCAAAGATGTTTGTTAGACCTTTTCACTCAAGGCGCTCACCTTAGGCGCACTTTCTAAGTCCTTGTCACCTCAAGGAAACACCTAGTTTGGAAGGCGCTTGCCCTGTTCTCCACTCCTTTCAATTGGCGCCTAGAACACAGAATGCATGAAAGGAGTGCCTAGACTCCAGAGGGCTCATTTAGGTGCCTAGCATTTAAAACACTTTCTTAATGATGATGTTTTGGCGCCTACTCTTGGAAACAATCCAGAGCATCCATAAACTCTAATTGGCACCTAATGTTGATAAGGTGCAACTTCAGGAGGAGGTCACCTCAACTTGGCGCCCAAGTCAGAAAAACCTGTAAATCCTTCATTTGGTATCTATTTATTTGACAAAATTCTCTCTACAAAGCTATTGAGCTTGTAATCTTGAGCCTTGCAAGTTTCAAGTGTTGGGGTGATGCTCCCTCAACAAGCAAGGTGATGCTCCTTTGTGATACTGTGAGGTGTTGACATTCAGTTGACATCATTGAGTTCAATTGAGTTGCTCAAGTAAGGAAGACATTGTAACATCAAGGCTTCAAGGCCTGTCCTTGTATTTCCATTGAATGAGTTGTACTTCATGCTATTGAAAGCATTTTCCATGTAATAAGACATTGCAAGTTGATTGAATCAAGTAACAAGACAAGTACCCAACTCTAATGTTGTTTCATTCAAATAGTTATCTTGATGTATATCTTTATGTTATTGAAGTAGTTGATGAATTGTTAGCAAGTAAAAGTGTTTAAGTAAGGAAAAATTTTCGTAGAACTAGTTGGGTATCTTACACTTACACCATGCCTATCCATCAAACATCACAATGCAATCAAAATCCTAACAACATGCCCATGATCCAAGATCAAGTGCAATCATGCAAAGATATTATCAATCACAAGCCTATTAAGAATGAACTAGAGTCTTCTAGTACCATACTTTTCCATCAAACACCATCATGTAATCCATGGCCTATCAAGCCTATCAAAGAAAATGTAAACATCTTATGTAATACAATCGGACTTTAAATATTTGAAGTAGCCATCTACAAATATCCATTCAAAAGTGGATTTATAATGCAAGTATGGACGCCATCAATAAAAAAGATTTGTATTAACCAAATATCCATATAGGCATACATCAATATCTGTCGATATAAGTATAACATATATACAAAATAGCCATATAGGCTTACAAGAATGCCATATAGGCATACAATGTCAACTATGTACAATACAAAATATATGTCCACAAATGCCATATAGGCATACAACAGAGGAACACAATAAAAAGTCATTCCCCTCTGGCTGGTGAAGAGAATAAATCACGAGCAGCCTTTCATCTTCTAGGGGATGGAGACATGCATGTGGGTGGTCTACTACGAACCCGAGGGCTACTCCTCCTATTTAGTTCTTCCTGCACCTTTACCTGTTACAAAAAAAAGTATAGACATTAATATATAGAAATTACATGTTATAAAAAAATGAAACATTTAACAAAATAATCACTTACCGCTAACATATAATCTGTCTCCTCACTTGCCTCAGTAGCAGGAATAGGCCCTGGTGATGTCATGTCCTATAGAAACCATCCAGATAGAAATTAAACTTCAAATCAATAATCTTTTGATTTTTCAAAAATAGACAACTATAACAATGAATGTAAATTGAAATTTACTAATCTGCCTCATACCCCTGTCAATGCCATAGAGCTATGAATCGCAGAGGCCACAACTTGCTCCATTGCCCTATGAATATGGGGAGGTGTATCCATAGCCTGCATCATCTGGAAATAAAACAACATTATTCAATTACGAAAACTATAATAGTGATGCAAATCATGGCTCCTAACATACACACACGTTCATCTAAACATGGAAGTACACACAATAAAACACACAAATCACATACAAAAATTTAGTAAGTACAATTCATTCATTAAACTATTTATTTTATTACCTCTGTAAATCTTTGAAGTCCACCACCGCTGGCAGGTGTTGCCATGAAATCTACAGTGTTAACCTATTCAACATCCAAAATTAGAAATTAGAATACCATTCATATAACGATGCTATTCACATGTAATATTTATAATTGTTTATTAGTTACATACCTCGACAGTAGATGATCTAGTGAAAAATGTAGATGGAGAACCACTGAAAACTGCATCGACGCTATGACCCTGAAATTTCATTAAAATCATCAATTTAAGTTAGTTAATCTTGTATTTCAAAAATAAAATTTAATAAATTAAATTCAATAAACTTGCTAATATTTACCTGAGTATCAAGGCCGAAAGTCTCACTTAGGAGGGTATCTGTCATCACCATCTGCTCAGCTACAGATGTAGCCTGTGCACCTGCGTCCTGACTGTCCATGGGGTCATAACCACAGGCTGACCCGCAAGCCTAGAAAGTATGCGGTGGGACCCTACTCCTCGTACTATCTCCCAACCCACTCTGTGTTGCAGGATCGGCATGCTCTATGATGCTCTGGGTCAAGGCACTAATCGACCTTAGTGTATCGACCTCAACACTCTCCTTCACAATGGAAGGGATAGAAACATGCTCGTGGGCTGGTCGGCTGATTACTCGTCTCACTACCCGCTATGGGTCAAGACGTGCCCCTGGTCTATCCTGTGCTGAGCCCCCACCTCTACCCTGGAAGTTCTGCATATCAAAATAGTTTGGCACTTTATTGAGGACAAACTCGCAGTAGAGTTTCCTCAAAAAGTATTGCGGCACCTCATTATTATTGCATGGAGGATGGTCAAAAACCATCCACCACCTCTGCCCAAAATTGTCCCTTATCGCTTGGTTGTTGCACCAATGGATAGGGAACCTCTTGCATGTAAGGGGTGGAGGTTGATTTGTTTGTGGGTTTGTGAAAATTGAACACAAGTCTAATTTTGTAATTTGTAATTTTTTGACATCTTGGTATGACAATTTATCTGCATAGTAATCTCTAAACTCTCTCTTTTTATCGGTCCAACTAGTTATTTGCTTGCTAATTGAATTTACATTTGATAACATAGACTCAAGAGATTCGGCAAGCGTGGACCTATGCAAGGTTGAAGTGGAAGGATCTTTCAACCTTGCAATTATATTTTCAATTTATTTTTTGTTGTTTTCAATTTCCCCCATTATATTATCTTGTGTTCCAGGGGAATGTCGAGGAATGAATGGAGGAAGTTGTTGTTCTGCAGGTATTTCCTCCTCAGGATTTTATGGATTTTGAGGAGGAGGAGGTGCATTAACATTTCCTACAATTAACGAAATATACATCAAAAATCAACAAAAACCTACCTATTTAGGAAGAAATTCAAACAAAAAAATAAAGATAACTCACCCCTTTGGCGTGCTCGACGTTGCGGCGGCATTTTGGTGATGAATCGACAAGCTTTTTGTGTTGATTGGCATTTTGTAGAATGCGAGCGCGTTTTGGAGGGTTTTGAAGCCGCGGGCAGAGGAGAAAATAAGACAGAAATGAAATGAAATGACGTTTTTTTTTATTTATAGCGCTTTATAATGCGAGCGCGTTATAACGCGAGCACATTATAATGCGCTTGCGTTATGGCTCAGTAATGATGAGCCTGAGGCTTGTCATTACCAAGCCATAACGTGAGCGCGTTATAACGCGCTCGCGTTATGACTTAAATTTTTTTGAAAATTTTTTGGCCACTTTTTGGCCCCCCATCTTTTTGCACTTACCCATCACTCAAGTTCAAATATGAAAGAGGCCTCTTTCTTCCTCGTGAAATAGATGGATCTACCTCATGTTGTACATAAGAGAAAGAAACTTGCAATCAGATTTAATTTTTTGTTAAATGACACATACATGCGCTTCTAAAATGTAAATTTTATTTTGAATTTCATTTAATTGAAGATTTAATTTAATTTATAAAATACTCATATTAAATGTTTAATTCTAGACTTTAATGTATGATTAAATTACCATATGATGTTGGTCATCTCCTCCCACATTCTATTGCCCAAGTGATCATAAAGCATCAGGTGTTAATTCTTGGATATTTAAATTTAAAACACTCAAGAATTAGGTTACCATCCAAATTTAATTTACTTTATAAAAAATATGAAATTACATATTTAAATGTAGGCTTTAAAGTGTGTATTTAAATTACCATGCAATCATGCTCATCTACTCCCACATTTTATTGTCCAGATGGTATAGTTGTTTCATCTTCTTGACCAAAAGTTTGACCTGCTAATTCCTAGAATTTCAAATAAAGCAAGTTTGAAATAAGTTAGAATTTATTTAGCATATAAAGACCTAGAAATTGCACATAGAAAATTTAGTAAAGTTTAGGACCTCAAGATGTGTAGATGGCTCATGAAATTATCCCTGACTAGCAGCTTGACCAATGGTCGCACTCCTATCATCCTGCACTTACATATATGGGTGCATATATAAATTTATATAAACTCAAAAAATAAACTTAATACAATTTTAGTATAATTTTTTAAAACACACACCAGGGAATACTCAGGCATAACAACTGACAATGGAGGATCAGTGCAAGAAACACCTGAGCCATGTGGTCAGTCAGACATGGGAACTGCCACGTGACCTGAGCCTCACTGCAACAGTAGTGTTTCACATACATGTACATATAGTTATTTATTTATTTATACACTTGTTAATTTAAAATATAATATTGATAAGTTTCAAGAAGAAAATTTAAAATAGAATTAGATACACATGGTTTTAGGGTTAAGATATATTGGTTTACCCCATAAGGTGTGTCAATCTCTATAGCTATCGATGCAAAACTCAATGTATCAAATCATGATGTGGCCCTAGAGTGACATGAGATTTGTACAACAAATAGTTCACAATTATATATTAATTCATTCAATTATTTATATAAATTTTGATACGTTCAAATTATGCACTTGAAATATTTAATAAAATGTGGTCAATGTACCTATGTAGGATTATCATCTGAATATAGTAGATCCAAGTATGACTCCACTTCTGCTATAGTTGCATCTGATGTGGATGTAGGAGCAGGACCATAACACGGTTGATTGCAATTTGTACACAAATGTGCCCCTGACATGCCTAAGGCTCTATGATGAGATGCATCGACTCCTCCATGATGCTCTCCACCACTAAATTCATCTGCCATGTGGGTAGCTTGTTCAATGAGATTGTCCGAGAGTCTACTCAATGCTCCTAATGTCGACAACACTGTCTGGTGCTGAATAGGTGCAGGAATCATGGGCAAAACAAGAGAAACTATAAGAGTAGAAGGAATAGGTCGATTGGGATCAACTCATGCCCCTGGTTTGTGTTGTGGCATGCCACAACCAACACCCTGAAATTCTCTCATATCAAAATAATTGGGTTTTTGACCCAATTGAAACTCCACCCATAATTTTCTCAAAAAATATTGTGGTACCTCATAATTAGCATGTGGTGGGTGATCAAAAACCATCCACCACCGATCCCAAAAATGTCTCAAAATCACCTCATGCCTACACCACTTAATTGATATTCTTTTTTTTGGTGTAGGTATAGGTTGATTAGTTTTTGGGTGATGAAAAAATGGGGTTAATGTTTGTTTTGTTATGTGGAGATCATGGATGTATTTATATGAAAGATCATCCACATAGAATTGCCTCCTCTCCTCATGCCAAAGGTGAAATCTATTTAGGTCTGCATCAATAGACCTAACAGAATCAATAATGTTTTGCATCAAATATGCAAACCAAACCACATTAGGAGGCATCAAGTGAGGTTGATTATTAATCAAATTAATCTTTTCCTCAATTGCATTAATATTTTCATTAATTCTTTGCCACAATTGGGCCTCATCAAGTGGAGGGGGTGGGGGGTTTTGAGGTGGATCACGGGGTGGGGGGTTTTCATAAAGAATGTCATCTATTAAAAATTCATCTAGACTCTGGTCATCCATTAGATGTCTCTTGTAAATTTCCAAATACATCCATATGAAAAACTTACAAATGTATAATTTCACAAATATATACATATTAAAAACTTACAAACAAATATCTATAAATTTAAAGTTAATCTAATAGATCTATAAATCAAAGTTTAAAATATCCATGAATTTAGAGAGCAAGTAATACTTGAAAATTAAACATGCACAAGTTTATCATATAATATGATCAAATGATGATGCCTCAACCCTAAATATATCTTGTATACCCTTATTTAATATATCTTCTCAAACACATCTCCCATGCACAGTTTATCATTGTCATTGAAAATCAAAGGACTTAAAAAAGAAGCTAACTTATTAAAAGGTCATGCACCTACTGCTTGAATAAAACTACTCTACTATTAAAATAATGAGATTGATATTTCATGAGATGTAAGAGTTCTAATGCTTGGTTTAACCCTCTATCTCTTCCATTCAATCACACCACCTTTTTCCTAAGTGATTGCTTTACCTTCACAATTTGAACAACCATGATAATCTTGTGAAGGAAAGATTTAGGAAGGACAAAGGTGGATTTTTCACATAAGATGGGGTTAGCACAATATTAATGATTTTGCAAGGGGCTAAAGGGGGATAAATTAAAGGGAAATTAAAGGTAGGGTTAGAACATTGAACAGGGATAAAAATTAGATGAAAATGGACATAGAGGAACTCTAAATGTAAGATTGTGGGAACAACATAGGCAAGGGGAACATGGATGGCTAGGGGTGATTTAGGCTAAGAAAAAGGGGCCAAAATGACAGAAGACACACAAAAACATGTTAAGGCTGATATGGACACAAAAACATAATAAGGAATTTGTAGGGTGTACATTAATTTCATCATAACATGCATATGCATGCTTGTGTACATCTTATTGTGAGGTCTTGTAGGTTTATTCATGGTTTCTAAGAACTTATACATATTTCTTCATTTCTTTTTAATTATCCTATTAGAGAGACCTCAAGGATCACCCTCCAAGGTTCTGCAAATCTTGAAAAAGAAGAAGGGATACCATACCCTATGACTTGGCTCAAAGTTGTTCTCTCCTTGTTGATGTTTCATATTCTCTACCTGAGATATTTGATTCCCTTTTTCTTAGTTTGAGTAATATTTCTAGAAGAGAGGGATTATATTTTTAGTAGCAAACAAAATCTAAAGATACATCAAATTTACATGCTTTTGTGGGAGAAATGCATACACAAGACAACTTGAATCTCATTAAGATAAATGATTGGACTGAAAGCCTAATCAAACAAACATGAATCCCTAGTGTATAATATTTCTAATCACTTGTCAATGTAGGGTTTACCAAAGCAATAAGGCACATAAGAAACATAAAAATTTGCACTTTGGGGCATGGGCCAACAACCTCCTAGGTCTAACCCCATGCAACTAGTAATATGCAAGGGCTCATCACTAAAGATTAGACTAGCCTAGTAATGACATGATAGATGGGTATGCATGCGGATGAGTTAATAATTTTTGAAGAATGTATTTCTTTTCAATGTGGTTCATGGTAAGCTAACTCTTTGGATCTCAACACTTGATGAATGAAAACATGAAAGATCCACCTACAAGCCTATAGGAATCAAAAGCGGGATTTGATATTAGGAAAGTGGGATGAGAAATACAAGCATGGACAAATCATGGAATTCTACATAGCATAAGGTAATAAATACAAATAATGATAGTAAGAATAATGATAATAGTAATGTGGATAATGAAAGTTACAAAATACAAGAATAATGTCACTAGGTCTATGAAATTGCTATAGGCAAGAAGGTGAGGGTAGACAAGAGAAAAATATACTATGAAAAATATGAGAAGATATGAGTAGGACATATGATGGAATATAAAACATGGAAATACAAGTAGGATATATATATTACCAAAAGGGATTTATCAATATAAACAAAATTTATTCCTTCTAGAATGCATAAATGAAGGGTGTCACTAGGTACATCTATGGCCATGTGATAAGAGTCTTAGCAAGGAGATGAGAATTGATAATGTAATAGAAGATTGTCATAATATACATATATCATGTAGAAATCTATGATAGTAAGATACATGTATAAGTCATAGGGGGATAAATAACACCATATAAAGAGAATTATGATAGCAATCATAACAATAAGATATGATGATAGAGATAAATAGGGGAGGAATAAATGACTTATTGTGGCATAGATGATATAAATAATGAATGTATAATATGTATAAGAAAGATGTATATAGATAATAAGAGATGATTGAGATAGCAGATGGGGGTACAAAAAAGAGGCAAATAGAGAGGTGCAATGACCTACTATAGGATATATGGGAAATGAAAACAAAGGGTTCTAGTGGGATGGAGTCAATCCTACTAATACATAAAATGGTACTATGAATATAGACTCATCATTGTCTAGAACAACACAACCATGGGGAAGAAAACTGTAGGATAAAAAACATAATATTACAAGGGCTAAATTGGATAAATGTGTTATATTTAGGTCAACATGAAGAGGTCTGTAATGTTTTGTATCCTCCTTAAACATGGTCAAGGAAGGACAGGGATAATAGGTACAAAGAAGAATCAGGGTGAGAAACAAATAGAGGAAAGAAAAGGAGTACCAAAAAACACATCATACGATGTCCCCCAAATGTTGGCATGTATAATAGCTCATCCACATAACAAGGGACAATAAACACAAACATAAGAATAAGGATGAGAGAATATACGTACAAAAGTAGGGTAGAGAAAGAGGCATCTAAGGATCACAACCAAGTGGGACTTTATTATCCATAAGTTCATCATGCTCTAAATCAACATTTAAAGATGTTCTCAAACCAGCTATCTATGTCAACACAAGCAGTAAAGATGGATGAAAATGGTGGATTGTGGGCAAGACTATCAAGCATACTATCAGGTGGTGGTGGAACAATGTGTAGTGTGGATGATGTCTCAACAATGGTGGTTGCAATGGAACTAATAAGAGGAAAAGAATGCTCAAAGCAGAGAGAATCTAAGAGATGGAGAACTATGTAGTCAATGGGCATGGCATGGGATTCAAATGAAACTATGGGATCCTCAAAAGCAATAACAGTTGTAGAGGTCATAAATGGAATACTAGTGAATGATGATGAAGATATATAGTAAAGTAATTATAAGATATTTTTATTAGTAGTTTGCATTTTTAGGAGGATGGAAGAGTGGCTTGTTTGGAATTTCAAGTCAATTCAATATAAAATTTTGTTTGACCACAATAATTCAATTCATAAAGCTTTTTTTGAATGCTATTACATTCCCATTAGAAGTCATTGAAAAGTCGAATGCATTCAAATCATACTCACACATAGTTAAATCTTGAAGCTTGGGTCTACATTTTAGAAATACTTTTGTTAATAGTTTTAGGGTTTATAGTTTAATTTTAGGGTTTATAAAGATTATATTTTTAGGGTTTATAACTTTTAGTTTTAGGGTTTATGAACTTCATAGCTTTAAGTTATAGTTTCACTTGTTTAGTTTTAGGGTTTATAATTTGGTTTTTTAGGGTTTACAGTTTAGGTTTTTAGGGTTTGCAATACAACATGGTTTTAGGGTTTATCAAAACATATAATCACAAAAAAATCATAAAACTCTAATAACATTGAAACCCTAATTTTCATTTTAATCCTACAATCACAAAAAAAACATAAAAAACAAGTTAAAAACTAGCAAACAACCAACTTGGAGGAGCTTAGTAGTGATGAGGTGGTGGGAGGAGGTGATAGGGCCAAAAAAACTCTAGATTTGTGCTGGTAGAGCCTTCAACAATGCATGCCCATTCTTTGTTTGTCGATGTAGTTGTCGCCGTCGCTGGAGGTGGAGGAAAACGAGCCCGCGGGGCTTTTTTTTTTATATATATACATTTTGAAAATGGGTACCCATTTAGTAATGGGCACATGAAGCTAAATGGTAGTAATGGGTACCCGTTCAGGTTCAGGTGCTCGTTCCTAAACGGGTACCCATTTCCTGGAAAACAGGTACCCATTCCTGTCGAGATTTTTTTCCTTGTGTGACTTCCCTTGCATGTGGACCGAGTTTCTTTCTTTTACCCAGATGCACGATGTGCCTATCTCATACATATATAGTGTATTAAACCTATTCTTCCATTGTGAATTCTCTAGAAACATTTTGGAAGCACTTTTTTAAAAAAATGAGATTTATTGGGTGATATCTAAGTCTTTGAATGATGTTTTAGATAGCTAGACCTCCCCTTTTAAACATCTATCTATTAAGGAAATGTGGAATAAAAATCCCTCAACATATTGCTTGGAGAGTGTGGAAGGAAAGGAACAATTATATTTTTAGGGAAAAAGGTAAAAATGATAAGGTTGTCTTCTAAGCTATCTACAAGGCCATTACTAAGAATGTTTAGTTTGATGAAATATTTAAACCCACTTGTGACCCTATTTCCCAAGGAATGAGAATATCTAGAGTGTAGAGGTTACCCATGACCTCCACAATGTTCAATTTAATAAACAAAGGTTGAGAAAGATAGTTAGATGGAGGGCTCCACCTAAAGGTTGAGTCAAACTCAATTTTGAAGGGGATTCAAAAGGAATCATGGAGATATCTAGTGGATGATGGATAATTGGGAATGAGAAGGGTAGTTCATTGTGGCATACCCTAATAACAAAGGAGTTAGAAGTAATAATTAAGATGAGGTGACTGTTGTATGTTAGGGTCTCTATCTTGCCATCTCTTTGGGTTTATAGCATATTTAGTTAGAGGGAGACTCTAAATTTATCATTGATCTCATAAATGGAAATTCATAACTTGTGAGGAAACTATAAATCTATGCTTTTGATATTAAATAATTGATAAGAGAATGCACTCTTTTTATGCCAATCATGCCTTCAAAGAATAGAATAAGGTTGTTGATGCCTTAGCTAATGAGGGAGTTAATAATAAAGATTAGAAATGTTGGGGATATTTATCCAACATCCCATGCCATATGTCAAACATTTTTATCCATGATTGCTCCCAACCTTGTCATGATGAGACAAAAATTATTCCATCCAAGTGATGAGAAGAGAAACTTCCCCAATGAGTTTTCCATCATTAAGATTTATGGTAAGAAAAGGGAGTTGCACCTAATGAAAAGGAAACACCTTTCAAACTGTCATATCACCAATTATATCCAAGAAGATAAGAGTTATAATGGTAGCACATGGAAAATTTTGAGTGTGAATGAATTATTTGTTAACTCATTCATAAAGGTCACTTTCAAAGTTATTATTTGGCTTCAAATTTGTAGTTGAAAAATAGGAAGTGATAGGGTGAGAATTGAACCCTCATTGTGCAAAGATCTCAAAAACAATAAACAACTTTGGGATATCTTTTCTCAAGGAGGTATAAATCCCTATTTCAAAGCCATGAGGGGGTTTGATCCTTCCCTAACAATAAAGTTTGTTCAATCCATTATTGGAGCTTCCATTGGTCTATAGATTAATGGAAAGAAGATGAAAAATATGGTCCAAAGTAGGGACAAGGAATTCATTAATGTCTTTCTAGAGAAGAATTAGAAATTGGTCAAACACCAAAATGGATATAAAAAGAGAGAAGCTACCTAGCGAATGGAATGAGGTAACCCTACATCTCATCAAATATTTTACTTTGGAGGGTTGGTTTCAATGTGTCTTCCCTCAACACTTTACCCTTCTCAATCATTTCTATCATAACCAGTGAATTAGCAAGTTCATTTCCTTTTCTCTCATACCTTGTCAAATCTATAATATAGGTTTTAGTAACAATGTTGGGTTGCCCCTACATCAAGGGTTGATTTATTGTTTATATATGTTACATCCCTCTTTTTGGAATTGATTATGCTATTTACTTTTATTGCAAATTTCAGTTATATAATATGTTGTGGACGACATGGAAACTGGTGATATATTTAGACAAAGTTAGTTCTATGAAATTTTGGAATCTATTGATTATTATCAATGTGATATTTTAAATTAAAATGTCTTTTTGTTAAGAGAAAATGATGTTTGGATATATATTATGCTTTGATTTGGGATATAGGTGCTTTGACCACAAAAATTGTATGTGAGATTGTCATTGCAGGAACAGGTGGACCATGTTCGACAGGAAGAGAAAGTATCTTTGAGAGAGAGTATAGACTTTGGGAATTAACCATGGGTGTTTGTTACTGAAAATGCCAAATAGGTAGATAAACCTTGAAGCCATTAATTTAGTCATGTTTTCAACTAGGATAGTTTAAGACTAGATGTCGACATCTGAAGATAAGGTTTAACACCCTTTTCGTAAGTCGTCATATAGAATTTTGGAATCGACGTTGTTGTCATAAGTCCACCAAAATGAGTCATCTTATATAGATGATTATTATTTCATTTGTAGGTAAATAGATGAACCTATTAGTGGCAGATTTGTGAATCATGTCTCATAGTCGAAAGATGTGAGAAGTTATTTTGTGCGTCAAATGATTTAGAAACCTTGTTTTGCGTTACACCCAATCCGTCATGATTGCCATAAAAATGCATTAATCATGTGTTGTGAATTTATTCCCTTTTGAAAATCGATGGAAGTCGAATGTGAAATTGATATATGCTATAACTGTTTTGGTCATCATTTGGAAGGATATTCTGAAATTGTTTTAGTCATAACTTGGCTAATGGGAGGTATTTTCGTCAGTTTGCTTGATGTTGGTTTTCTCGCCAAGTCAAGTTGTTTTACGCCCAAGCTCTATCGTGTTGGACGTCTTCCTTTTGAATGCGCTTTTTCTCTTTGAGTTTACAACTTGAGTTATCTTAAATCAAACCCATACTTTCTTACTTTAGTCAGTTTTGAATCTTTACCTCTTTTTTGACCTTGGAGTCACCTTGTGCATTTATTAGTTATCACCTTGTAAGAGTTTCATTCCTCTAGCGGTGTTAGGTTGCATTTTTCGAAGGTTACAAAGTCTTCTTGTGGAGGGAATGGACGAGTTAGTTATGCCACGTCGCCATTTAGAAACCTCCATCTTGATTGTGGCTGCTGCAAGTGAGGAGTCGGGTAGCTGCAGTTATGTCGACCCCTTGTGTATAGGCATGCGACGGCTGTAGTTTGTATGCTCTATCTTCCATCACCATGGCTGGACGGGTAGGAAGTTGTGCCGTTGAGAATAAAGTGGAACGGTGAGTTCAATGCATATTCTCCATCATCATGGGTGCGGGAGGTAGTAGTTATGCGGTGGTTTAGAAATTGAAAACAGGAGTTAAATGTGAGATACTCCATCATCATGGGGGGAGAGGATTGTTAGTTCTGGGCTGTTGTTTTTTAGAAACAAAAACCACAGAGAAAGATGATTAATCTATTTTCACTGTGCACGGCTAGGAGAGTAGAGAGTGTATTAGAAACTAAAAACCAGAGGAAGCACGTCTTATTTAAAGAGGATATGGATAGGAGAGGGCAGGAAGTTGATGAGAGTGTGAAGTCTACGAAGGTTGCCAAGAGCTTGGTGAGAAAGAGCTTGCCACAGCAGTCTTCAAACCCCATCGACAGGTTTTCCATTCTTTCTTTTTCGCAGTCTAAGATCATTATAGATGTCCCTTCTCTGCAATGTTAGTGTAATGAGCTTACAATGAATAGAATATGATAATGATGTTTTCTTACTACAAGTTCTGTGTGAGGATATTTACATTGATTAAGTATCATTGTTGCCTTCTTAAGAGATCGAACTCATGACTGTCTTCACATGAAACAATAACCTTGCATATTGTGAAAGAAAACATAATGATATTATAACACAGTCTTCAAATGTATACACACCTATGAATGATCAATGCATGTTGCAAAATGTGAACTATATTCTGCAAGAGGTCGGCAATGACGTATGTTTAGAGAGGTTCCTTTATGACTATATTATCAACTTAAAACTGTCTTTTGTACACTTGAAATGATAGTTTCATAGTGAGAAACCACATTGCACCACGTGCATGCTATGTAGGAGTTTAAAACCTCAGTTGTAATGCATGTTTCGACGTAGACTTTAGTTTGTTTGACAGCCGGAGATGTAGTTGTAACTGGCTGTGGTGTTGGGAGTTAAAAACCAAAGGAAGATGAGGATTTAAAACATCTCTCGGGTCAAATACATAAAGATTTTGAAAACAAGACATGGAACGTTGACAAAAGTAACTAACTAGTATCTTATTCGGTTTAATACCTTTAGTTAGAGGTCAACAATGTGTTTGGTCATCTCTAGTGTCATGCCCGCATATCCCATGCGGTCACAACACACAAACATGCATGTCATGCCCACATCTGCCATGTGGACATGACATGAACCATGAAAAAACTTTTCTCCCTATCTCTAAGAACCACCTCGCACATGTTTGCATGCTCAACGGCAATACGCCTAAGGCGTGACCATGACAACAAAATTTGATGAGGTGAAGGCTGTCTAGGGGTAAGTGGCATGAAGTGCGTCACTTCTAGGGTTAGGTCGATTCCATCTATAGCCCTAAGTTTCCTAAGTAAGGTAATTTCAAATTCGAACCTCCAACTCAACCCTTAGTGAAAAGTGGTAAGTAGGGTAATGGCTAGAAGGCGAGCGATCGAAGAGGGGAGGTATATCAAAAAGTATCAAAGATTAAATAATATCGCAAAATCCTAACCCTAGGAATCTAAAATAAATTTCAGCCGTGAAATGCGTTTTCAAAAAATGCAAGAATAAATAAATTTTTAAATAAACATCAATAGAGAAGAAAATAAATAAATCAATTAAAATATTTAGATAAAAATAATTAGGCAAAAATAAAATGATTGTATATTAAATTAGCTGCGAACAAAATTAATGATAACCCTCCCCGTAAAAATAATTAAAATAAAATCGACTTAAATTTCAACGTAAAATTTAATGTTGAGAAAACTCAATAATTAAATCAATTGCAAGTAATTTCATGTTCAAATATAAAAAATTTAATAAAAATACTACTCCCCAAATTAAAATTAAGACCATTTTAAATAAAATCACAAGAAAAGAAAAAAAAATTCGAAGGTTTAAAATAGGAATAAAATACACTTCACAATTCTAAAATCCTCATAATGAAAATAAACTCTCAAAATGAAAATAAAAAGAGCCCTAATATTATTTTATCTAATTTTCACCCTCATTGTGCCCTAATTGATGCCTTAATGTTTTCTAAATCCCAATATACCCTAATACCATTTTATTCTTTCTTCTTTGCTCCATTCTCTCTTGCCCTAATCTTTTGCATCCCCTTTTCTTTTGTTTGGACTTTTTTTTTGTGTGCAAGTTTAAGTTTTATGGTGGCAGCCATTGGAGGTGGAGAGTTGTGTAGTGGCGGAGCTATGTGTAGAAGAGCGGTGGCAGAGGTGGTATCATGGGCGGAGGACGTGAGGTGTGGCGGAGGGTGGAGTGGAGGGTGAAGTGGAGGGTTACGGCGGCGGTGGCTGAGGAGCGGCGGACAAGAGGGGTGCGGAGGAGAGTCTGCGGTGGAGAGGGCCGCGGGGATGAGGAGGTGTGGGGACCGCTCAGGCAGGAGAGAGCCGTGGGGTCGGCGCTGGCAGTGCAGGGTAAGGTGTCTTTGGGGGGGAAAAGTGTTTGAGGGAGGTGTGGGGTGTGGGGGAGACGGAACCTCCACCCACACCCGTGGGTGTGGGTGGAGGCTTCACCTCCCCCACACCCCTCTGCTGTAAAAGGGGCGGGGACTGTGGGCATCCCCTTCATTCATTTTTTTTTCTTTTTTTTTATTTTATTTTTATATTTTTTTATTTTATTTTTTTAAAATAACTGTAGTATGTATTTTTATCATATATAAAACTTAGAAATATAAATGTACACACTTATATGAAAATACATATATACTCAACACAAGCCTACTTATATATATATATATATATATATATATATATATATATATAACACCATATATATACATATAAATTTATAAATACATCTACAACATTCATGCAAAAAAAAAAATTATAAAAAGGAATATATTTTCTTTAAGCAATATAAACCGAAACCCTAATCTCTAAACAACATTTATTAAACTTGTAAGCTGTTTTGTTTTCCATAAAATAATATACATGTAAATATTATATGTGTTCTGAATGTAAATACAGTTCATATACCAGCAAATACTCAAAATGTATATATATTTTTTTAAATTTGCTCTCTTTTTGAATACAAATAATCACTTGTTCTGTCCTAAGAAGAAAAGAAAGACTTTCAGATTTAGACTGTGATTTGGAAACAGCATCCATATATATATATATATATTTGCAAGAATAAGACAAACAGAAAATGCACTTCTCTTTCTTTCAACTAAAACAAATCTGAACAGCATT
Organism: Cunninghamia lanceolata; assembly: GCA_027924645.1. NCBI lineage: Eukaryota > Viridiplantae > Streptophyta > Pinopsida > Cupressales > Cupressaceae > Cunninghamia > Cunninghamia lanceolata. Next base: position 9,641,603 of record BSBN01001332.1, read on the forward strand.
CTTTTTACACATGCATCTTTACTTTTGACAACTATAACGACAGGAAATTTTAAATAAATTTTATATTTCCACAAACAAATCACAACCTCCCAACTTCACAAAAAAAAATAGTAAGTAATAACTTTAAATAACCAGGGAATGCATTTCATTCCCTTTTATTTTCAATAGCATCTAATCAGCAACTTCTTATCACATGTATACAGCTCTTTTTTTTGTTTATTTCCTACAGTTAGGGACAACAATTTTAAATGTAAACTTCCCATACATTTCTCTATTTCCTTGGTTCCACCAATTAACAAGTGTACAACATTACTTTAAAAAAAATTGAATGTAATATATTCCATCATCTAACACAACCATTTCTATGGCAATTTTCTTAACAACATTTACCAGAATTTACAAGGCAACAAGGCCACAAGGACTAAGGCTAAATCAGCCAGTACAATGCTACATGGGGAACCTTTTTTGAACACCAAAAGGAGCTCCCAAATAGCTCCAACCTTCCACTAAACAACCTACAACAAACACTTCAATAGGACAACAAAAACCAGTGATGGTGACAGGTTGTCATTGATGTCAAAAAGGTGTCATTAATGTCAAAAAGGTGTTCTTGATTTGTTTGATGTCATCAGGACTTGTTTGATCAGGTTTGGCCTTCAATGTGTCTTCATATGTCCTTTGGTAAGTAAAGTTTCAAGGTGATTTATTTGGGGTTGTCAAGTGTTGACAAATGTTCATCATCCATGGTTATACAATGTGAATTGATGACCTTCATAAGTTCATGTTGCTTGGAGTTAATTTGAGGAGTTGAGATGTTACTTCATGATGTTGCGTTACTACTCAGGAGTTGAGTTGAATCAGTTAGGAGGTTACTACATGACAATATTCATATTTAGTGATGGTGTCCTCAGTTTTTCATGTTGGTTGGTGCTACATTGCATATTTAGTGAGTCGATCTTCATACATTCAATGCAGTTGTTCTTTATTCTTTACATAAGGTACATTGTGCCTTAAAAGTTGATCATGAAGGATCACTCAAATAATGGCAGATGTGTTGACAAATCTTGCAGAAAGAGAGGTCACCTTAATCATCATCTTCAGATTGGTAGATGATCATATAATAATGTTGTCTTGAGGTTTATCATTCTATTTTTCTTCTTGCAGGTGTTGGATTAGATAAGTTCTTGCATGTCAATTTATATGCTTCTTCAGGGTGTCCCTTGCTCAGATCAGCATTCAAAGAGTGTTAGTATGGTTCAATTCATAATGCACATGAAGATATTTTTTAGCATAGTTCATAGTTTGGAGTTTCCAAGTTGGATCTTGTTTTAGAGAGAGTTGTACTACAGAATTAATCTTTTCTTAGCAAGACATGACAATAGCATTGTAAGTTTCAAAGGCTTAAACTCTACATACTTTGTCACATTCTAACTATCATAATTTTGTTTTTACCTCTTGTTATAAAATGAATGTGACCTGCTAATATAGGTTACCACTTAAGTGATGACCTATTAGAGGGGTTCGGGGTCATGTGTATGACCGGGCTTCTAAAGCCATTTACCTTCGATACAAGTTTGCTTTTTAAACGGTGGAGCACCAAAAGCAATCAACGGTCCTATTCAAATTTGCAAAAGGCACGCAAGGTCAATCAAATGGTTGACATTTAAAAATCCTGACTCCTATGTCCTAAACTTTGACGTTCCTATGAACGTTTGCTATGTATTTTGTTTTAGAAAGTTTCTTCTAAAGGTGCAGTTTAAATCCGATTACTAAGGAGTGTTGTGGAGTGATTTGTTGGAAGTTTTTAAAGAGTTTCTTTTTCTTTTTTGTGGCAGTTGAAAATAAAAGAGGAAATATTCTTTTTGGAGAGAGTTTTTATGTGAGAAGATTGATTTTTGATAAATCATTTTGTATAGAATTTTTGAGAAAATAAAGAGGTTGTTTACAAAGAAGAATTTGAGGAGATTTTATTTTGTGAAGCAAATAATTATGGAGAAATTGGAGATTAATTTTGAAAAGATTGCTATATTGCAGATTAGTATGCAGATTGAAAAGATTGAAGAGTCATCTTTGAAGGAATATAAAGAGATTTTGTTTATACAAGAATATATTTTTATGCAGGATTCAATGGTTTCAATGAAGGAGTTTGTCTTCTTGCACATGGAGATTAGATTTGAAAGAGATTTTATTTTCTTTCAAGAGCAAATTGAAATATTTTATTTCAATTAAAGATTTCTGTATGACCTTAATTATTGCTTTAGATGAATTGTTTGTGTAGAGAAGGAGAAAGGTTTCAAAATTTTTGAAGAAGATTTACATATTTTTTGCAAGGGATAATTTGAGATGTCAAAGTGGATAGAGAAATAATATTTTTCTTATTACAAGAGATTGATTTTTGAAATAAGAAAAATTACAGAGAGAAGGTAAAAAGTTTTTGTTTGCAGGTTCTTCATTGAGAGAAGATGAAAATGTTCATACAGAAGAGGAAAGGTGAAAAGATATTCAACTTGTATAAAGTCATTTTTCAAGTGCATTGATGGTGTGACTTAAAAAGAGAGATGAAATATACAGAGTTGTGAAGTGTTGTTGAGTGTATCTGAATGTAAGATTAATTTTGAACAGAATGACCATTTGACAGACATATGTTTTGTATTGAATGGAAACAGAGTATCCCTCTAATTTGTTTATTACATCTGTTGGTGATTTTGTTTGCCAGTGAGGCACAGAATGCCAGTGAGGCCTTGTATTAGCTAGTGAGGTTTGTTGGTCAGTGAGACCTATTTGTTTACCAGTGGGGTATATCAGTGTTGGAAGTGGGTGCTTCTGTTTGGTATTGGAGTTGGTGCTCCATAAGGAGTTGGTGCTCCTAGATACATATTGTAGCCAGTGAGGCATGTTTTCCAGTTAAGCCAGTGAGGTAGTTTTGAGTGGTTTTTCTACCCAGAGAGGGTTTTCCACTCCAGTAATTCTTGTGTTAATGATATGCTTCTATGTGTGTTCTTGCTTCTATGTTAAGATTTATCTCTATGTGGTCCTGCTCATAATTTTCATTATCAAACTTATACATATATGTGTAATAGTTCATTGATGACTTTCTCTTTCTGAGTCTTGTAAATTAAAAGTTATAATAAGTTCCAAAAATCTACACAACACTGATTCACCCCCCCTCTCAGTGTTGTCCGGACTCCTACAACCAGCCACTAAGAAAGGAAAGCTCTCCTCCCTACCATAGACCCGCAAGTGGGTCACCCCCGAGATAGGGAGGTAGGGAATTTCACATAGGGGTTCACTCCACAACAGCAATTCAATCACATTAACATAGAAATCAAAACATCCCCATAGGTTTAGCACATAACTATGCTCATAAAAATGAGCTTGGTGAGGGTAGGGAATAGACCTCTCAACTTAAAGGGGCTCCCAATGATATAGAAGGTCTCAACACATGGCCTCAAGCCAAAATCCCTGAACAACACAATCTACAAGAATCTCAGACCAATTTGCTTGGCACTTTTGCCATATAGATAACTCCTCCTCAAATGATAATAGGCCCTCAAGGCATAAACACATAAACACAAACTGTGGGAGAGCCCCCAAGGATTGTTCCTCTCCCCTGCCCATACAAGTTGAGCATTTCCTCCATTGGAGGTGCTCTCACCATGACACCCACCCCAAAATCAAATGTAAAACAACATAATACAAACAATATTTCAACCAGAATTCAAACATGGACATCATATAAGCAAAGCAAGAACTAGTTTAGAGGCCTACCTTCAAGGCCTTGACAATGGAAGAAGAAATTGGTGAAGAGCTCCAAGCCTTCCCAAGCCTTCCTACTTTCAAAATCTCCCCAACCTTCTCCAACTCCTCCAAACTTAGAAAGGAAAACTCAAATTTTGCAAGTTTCAAAAATACAAGGAAAAAGACTAGAAAGGAAGAACCCCCACTCCTCTACAAGAGGAGCTATTATAGGCCCTCTACTTGGCCTTGAGAGAATGAGGTGGTGACATTTGTCACCATCTCTTCCCTCCACCCAAGCTACTTGGAATAAAGAGAAGGTAAGAGGATGACATGTGTCCTCCTCTCCCTCCACCTCCATCTCCACCTCAAGAAGACAAAGGCCTTGAGTGGTGCTCCCACTCACTTGGGAGTTTGGGAGGACTCTTGGAGACCTCCCTAGCCCTCCCTTGGGAATGATTCCCTAAACATAGGGATGGGAGATGAGCTCTTCCCAAGGTAAGGCCCATCCCCATCTTCCCTCTTCCCAAATTCGTCAATCTTACTCAACCATGGTTTAGGGTGACCTAAGGTGAGTCAAAACTAGGGTTAGGTGGTTCAAGTTGACCCTAGACTCATGGTTGACCACCTAGGGTAACTTTTGGGACCCTAGGGGTCATGAAAGGGGTCGGAAATCCACATATAAATGGCCTAAAAAAATAAATAAAAATGACAATGACATAAATCTAATAAAATATTACAACACTTAATATTAATCAAAAATAAGAAAAAGAAGGGTTACTAAGGCTAAAAATAAAATAATTAAAATTAAACCAAGTATAATAAATCATCATTCAATTACACACGTGATCCTTATCCCTCTTGGGAACGGATCAGCTTTACCGGGAATAACATGGTGTGAATCCTACCTTTGATTTCTCGTGGCTAGGGAAAATAAAACCTGCACATCTCGATCAAGTGTCAGTTCTGTCATGAAAATGATAGCCAAAGCAACTAAAAATTAAATTCACACAAAAAATACAACAATATCCATCAATACATAATCCAAATTAACTACATTTTCCATCTCATGTCAAATCATTCACATCACATAAATAACTAGAATCTCATAACAAAATAACATCTAATATAAATCCCATATCATCAATATGACTAAATCAAATCACATATATCAAATCAGTGAGATAAAAAATCAAGTCTGTAATATGAAACATAGTCACTACTGAATAGCACAATGATCAAAATATAGGAGGTAAACTAGTCAGCCTCACATCCTCCCCCCCTAAGACTGAACTTCCTCCTGGAAGTCATCAAAAAGGTGAGGATAGAGTGCCCTCAAACTAGCTGCATCCTCCCAAGTCACTGTGACCTCGTCATATCGATCCCACTAGACCCTAACCTAGTCCAGCTCTCGACCTCGAAGGCCCAGCATCCGACGAGCCAATATGCGAATTGGCTCCAGCACCAACTACCCATTTGCCTCTACCTATAAAGCACTCCAATCCAGTACATGAGATACATCATAAATATATCGAGTCTCAAAACAGAAACATGAAAGACATTGTGGATACGTGACAGGCTCGGTGGCAATGCTAGACGATAGGCAACTGGTCCTATCCGCTCCAAAATCTCAAAGGGTCCTACGAAACGAGGTGCGAGCTTAGAGCCCTTTCCATAACAGATTGGACTCTTGTGTGGCCACACTCTAAGGAATACCCTATCCCCCACTGAGAAACTCTGATCTATCCTCTTAGCATCGACAGACTTCTTTTGCCTATCCTGTGCCTCCTGCAACCTCTGTCTAATCAGTGTGACCTACTGCTCCATATCTTGAACTAGCTCTGGACCAATGGTGACTCTGTCCTCAATCTGATCCCAACTCAATGGTGTCCTGCAAGGTCTACCATATAAAGCCTGAAAGGGAGACATACCTAACGAGCTGTGATGCCCATTATTGTAGGCAAACTCAACTAGATAAAGATACTCCTCCCATCTAGACTGATGGTCCATAACATACATCCGAAGTATGTCCTCCAATATCTGATTCACCCGCTCTATCTGCCCATCTGTCTCTAGATGATAAGCGGAGCTAAAATTGAGCTGTGCCCAATGCCTGCTGTAAGGCTCTCCAGAATGCTGAAGTGAACACTAGATCTCTGTCTGAGATGATGCGATGGGGTACCCCATGTAGTCTCACAATGTCATCCAAGAATATCCTCGCCACAGCTGGCGCATTGTACGCCGTGCGCACAGGAGAAAAATGAGCCACCTTGGTCAACTTGTCGACTGTCACCATGATGGCATCATGACGATGTGAAGACATAGGAAGACCAACAATAAAATCCATGGAAATGGTGTCCCATTTCCATTCAGGTATATTATGTGGGTATAGGAGACTCGCTGGATGCTGATGCTCGGCCTTGACCCTCTGGCACTCAAGGCAATGAGCAACAAACTCTGCTATATCTCGTCTCATACCTGCCTAATAGTATAGCTGTCGAAGATCACCATGCATCTTTGTCACCCCTGGATGTGCTGCATATGGTACCCTATGAGCCTCTAATAGCACCACAGTACGCAGGTCACCTACGCGGGGTACATAGATGCGCTGTCGATGATGAAGTAAACCATCTGTGACAAGTGTATACCCTACAAACTTACCCACTAGGGCCCTCTGTGAACTGATCTCCTGCTGCACCTCTAGATACCATCCATCCTCTGGTAGATGTTGTAAAATGTGATCCCTCAAGTCCACTCGCAAAGTCAAGGTCAAGAGCTCGTGGTGCCTCTGACTCAATGCATCAGCAACCACATTCTCCTTCCCTTTGATGTAGTGGACATCAAAGTCATACTCGCATAGGAGCTCCATCCAATGCCGCTGACGGGCGTTTAGATTTGGCTGTGTAAAGGTATACTGGAGGCTGTGATGATTGGAATGGAGCTCAAAGCGATGACCCAACAAGAAATGTCTCCAACAGACTAGAGCATGAACCACTACTGCTAACTCCAAGTCGTGAATGGGGTAGTTCAGCTCATGAGTTTTGAGCTTTCGCAACTCATACGCGATCACTCTGCCACCCTGCATAAGTACAGCTCCCAATCCCTCAAGTGATGCATCCGTACAAACCATGAAATCTACTGCAGGATCAGGAACTGCTAGAATAGGAGCGCTGGTAAGACACTCCTTGAGGATCCCAAAGGCCTTCTCGTACTACTCAGTCCAAAGAAAGCTCTTCCCCTTCTACTGAAGGGAAGTGATGGGGTGCGCTATCCGTGAAAAGCCCTCAACAAAATGATGGTAATAACCAGCTAACCCCATGAAACTCTTGACCTCTGTCACACTAGTGGGTGCTGGCCATTCCCTGATAGCTCTGATCTTCAATGGATCTACTGAGACTCCATCGTCAGAAAGGACATGCCCCAGGTACTAAACCTCTGTCCTAAAAAATGCACACTTCACCAAATTCCCATAAAGTTTCTGCTCTCGCAAGCACTATAGAACCTGACGTACGTGCTCCTCATGCTCCTCCTCAGTCCGTGAGTAGATCAAAATGTCATCAAAAAATATGATCACGAACTGATCTAAATATGTACGGAACACCCCGTTCATGAGACTCATGAACACTGCAGGGGCGTTCATCAAGCCGAAGGGAACCACTGTGAACTCATAATGCCCATAACAAGTCCGGAAGGTGGTCTTATGGATATCTGCCTCTGTAATGCATAACTGATGATACTCGGACTTTAGGTCTATCTTAGAGAACACCCTGGCTCCCTGCATCTGGTCAAAAAGATCATCAATCCTGGGCAAAGGATAATGGTTCTTCACCGTCACCTTATTCAACTGCCTGTAGTCCATACATAAACGAAGAGACCCATCCTTCTTCTTCACGAAGATGACAGGAGCACCCCAAGGTGAAATGCTCGGTCAGATGTGCCCCTTCTCTAACAAGTCATCCAACTATAGCTTGAGCTCAGTGAGCTCATTTGTGGTCATCCTGTAGGGTGCACGAGACACTAGCTCGGCACCCGGCACTAAGTCTATGTGAAAGTCTACCTCACGTTGGGGAGGCATCCCCAATAACTCTACTAGGAATACATCGGCAAACTCTCTAAGGATGGGATGATCATCCAATGTTGCCTCTGGCTCGTCCTCTGATATGTCGCTCACTGTGATGGCAAACATCTGACACCCCTTCCGCATGCAGTGCTTAAGCTGCTGAGCGGATATCGTACGTACTGCGGTGGGCTTCTGCATGCCCACAATCTTAGCTGATGTATTGTGATCGTCCAAACAGTTGATCACCTTTCGATGACAATCTAGTTTGGCTCGATGAGCTGCAAACTAATCCATACCCAACACCACATCATAGGATCCTAATTTCATGACTCTAAGGTCGCATACTATATTGAAGGGTCCAAAATCAATCTCACAGTTGCAGACTAAGGTATCTACTATCAGTTTGGCTCCTGAAGCCAACTCAACCACCCACCTATCACCCTACCTAGAAGCCACCAGCCTGCAACGCTCCACTAACGATGGAGATATAAATAAATCCATAGCACCAGAATCAAATAGAATAGAAATGGGATTTCACCCAATTATACCTGACGTCTCAATCACGGACGCCTAAAAATCTACCTAGTGGTTTCTACCATTACAAACATACGGTGGGATCTACCCACATCACCCACTGTCTGCTCTGAACCTCCTGTACGAGGCTGTCCTCCTGTTGTGTAACCATGTGGACACTCTCTAGCTAGGTGTCCTACTCCACCACAAATATAACAAGGGCCCCTCACCTGTACCTGTACAGTCTGGGTCCTACCCAACTGCTGATGTCTTGATCTACCAGTAGACCCCTGTGAATCCCTATAAGACTGCCGTGACCTCGCGGATCCCGCAAGTGGTCCCTGCTGCCTCTGATCTTTGCGTGGGCCCTACTGCTACCAACCTCTACTATGCCCCCCTATGTCCTCTACTGTGTCCTAGCTCTCTACTGCTGCTGTGGCTACTGCTGTTGTGAGGGTCTAGGAGGTAAAGATGCTGAACTGAATCCTCCTCTATGAGGTGGCTGTGGTGGCCTACGGAAGCTCTGCTAATGCTGCTGCTGTCCTCAATCCTGAAACTGAGGGCGAGAACTCTACCCTAGTCCCTAGATCTCCTCAGCGATGTATGCCTTCTCGGTAGCATCACTCAAAGTCTGGGGGTCTGTCATCCGAACAAGCCTTGCTATACTATGATTAAGCCCTCTGATAAACTTGTGCACCAGGAGTTTCTCGTCATGGAGATACTCTGCATATCTAGATAGCTCTATAAATCTAGCCTCATACTGAGCTACTGAAAGTCCTCTCTGCTGGAGGTCATGGAACTCGTCCAGATGACGTTATCTGTAATGGTCTGACAAGTAGCACGCATTGAAGTGCTCAATGAAGGTCTCCCAGGTAAGGGTGTCTAAAGATAGGTGGTGCTTGCACTCCTCAGTGTGCCACCAGGTAGCTGCTGCATCTCACAATAAATGTACTGCCACCCAGGCCTTCATGTTGCCCTCGTAAGGATGCAACGTGAAGCACCTATCGAAACTGATAAGCCAGGCCTCTGCCTCAGCTCCCTCCATGGTCCTGATGAATGTAGGAGGGTTCAGCCTCAATATGTCCCTAATGGGATCTCCTCTATCTCTGTGCCCCCTGATAGGCTCATCTGCCTAATACTCATAAGGCCTATGGCCTAAGTGCTCTACACACACTATCTCATCCTGTCTAGCCCGATGTGGGGGCTCTTGCTACGGGCCCTGTTAGCTGAACCAACCTCCTCTATCTCTGGTAGCTTGACGTAAGGCTCCTCACGTGGTGCCCCACGCGGCTCTACACAGGGCTCCTCTCACGGATCCTCGTGGGGCTCGACATGTGGCTCTGCTATTACCGGTGGGAGCCTATCTAAGATAACCTGTAAGGCCTATAAAATCTATGGTCCCATATCTGGTGGGGCCGGTGGTGCCTGCAGTACTTGAGGAACTGGTTGTGGCTGAAGAATTGGCTGAACCGGTGGAACTGGCTGTACTAGTGGATCTGGCTGACCCTGTGGATCTGGCTGACCCGGTCCCACAGCTGATGAATCAGTGCGTACCTCTGTGGGTGGAGTGTGGTGGGTCTGTGCTCGCTGAACTCGTTTAGGAGGCATCCTAAAAAATAGGGTAGCCACAAGTCAATCATAGTTGCGGAAATAATAATGTACCTAAAACAAGCCCAGTGTTTTAAAAAAACTTGGCTCTAATACCAAATGTCATGCCTGCATATCCCATGCGGTCACGACACACAAACACACATGTCATGCCCACATCTGGCATGTGGACATGACACGAACCGCGAAAAAACTTTTCTCCCTATCTCTAAGAACCACCTCGCACACGTTTGCGTGCTCGATGGCAATACGCCTAAGGTGTGACCATGACAACAAAATTCGATGAGGTGAAGGTTGTCTAGGGGTAAGCGGTATGAAGTGCGTTGCTTCTAGGGTTAGGTCAACTCCATCTGTACCCCTAAGTTTCCTAAGTAAGGTAATTTCAAATTCGAACCTCCAACTCAACCCTTAGTGAAAAGTGGTAAGCAGGGTAATGGCTAGAAGGCGAGCGATCAAAGAGGGGAGGTGGATCGAAAAGTATCAAAGATTAAATAATATCACAAAATCCTAACCCTAGGAATCTAAAATAAATTTCGGCCGTGAAATGCGTTTTCAAAAAATGCAAGAATAAATAAATTTTTAAATAAACATCAATAGAGAAGAAAATAAATAAATCAATTAAAATATTTAGATAAAAATAATTAGGCAAAAATTAAATGATTGTATATTAAATTAGCTGAGAACAAAATTAATGATAACCCTCCCCATAAAAATAATTAAAATAAAATTGACTTAAATTTCAACGTAAAATTTAATGTTGAGAAAACTCAATAATTAAATCAATTGCAAGTAATTTCACGTTCAAATATAAAAAAATTAATAAAAATACTACTCCCCAAATTAAAATTAAGACCATTTTATATTAAATCACAAGAAAAGAAAAGAAATTCAAAGGTTTTAAAATAGGAATAAAATACACTTCACAATTCTAAAATCCTCATAATGAAAATAAACTCTTAAAATGAAAATAAAAAGAGCCCTAATATTATTTTATCTAATTTTCACCCTCATTGTGCCCTAATTGATGCCTTAATGTTTTCTAAATCCCAAGATACCCTAATACCATTTTATTCTTTCTTCTTTGCTCCATCCTCTCTTGCCCTAATCTTTTGCATCCCCTTTTCTTTTGTTTGGACTTTTTTTTGTGTGCAGGTTTAAGTTTTATGGTGGTAGCCATTGGAAGTGGAGAGTTGTGTAGTAGTGGAGCTATGTGTAGAAGAGTGGTGGCAGAGGTGGTATCATGGGCGGAGGACGTGAGGTGTGGCGGAGGGTGGAGTGGAGGGTTACGGTGGCGGTGGCCGAGGAGCGGCGGACATGAGGGGCGCGAAGGAGAGTCTGCGATGGAGAGGGCCGCGGGGATGAGGAGGCGTGGGGACCACGTAGGCGGGAGAGAGCCGTGGGGTCAGCACTGGTAGTGCAGGGTAAGGTGTCTTTGGGGGGGGTGAAGTGTTTGAGGGAGGTGTGGGGTGTGGGGGAGGCGGAGCCTCCGCCCACACCCGCGGGTGTGGGTGGAGGCTCCACCTCCGCCACACCCCTCTGCTGTAAAAGGGGCGAGGATTGTGGGCATCCCCTTCATTCATTTTTTTTTCTTTTTATATATATATATATATATTATTTTTATTTTTTTAAAATAACTGTAGTATGTATGTTTATCATATATAAAACTCAGAAATATAAATGTACACACTTATATGAAAATACATATATACTCAACACAAGCTCGCTTATATATATATATATATATATATATATATATATATATATATATATATATATATATATATATATATATATATATATATATATATATATATATATATATATATATAACCATATATATACATATAAATTTATAAATATATCTACAGCATTCATGCAGAAAATTTTTTTTTATAAAAAGGAATATATTTTCTTTAAGCAATATAAACCGAAACCCTAATCTCTAAACAACATTTATTAAACTTGTAAGCTGTTTTGTTTTGCATAAAATAATATACATGTAAATATTATGTGTTTTGAATGTAAATACAGTTCATATACCAGCAAATACTCAAAATGTATATATTTTTTTAAAAAAAATTTGCTCTCTTTTTGAATACAAATAATCACTTGTTCTGTCCTAAGAAGAAAAGAAAGACTTTCAGATTTAGATATATATATATATATATTTTGCAAGAATAAGACAAATAGAAAATGCACTTCTCTTTCTTTCAACTAAAACAAATCTGAACAACATTCTTTTTACACGCATCTTTTCTTTTGACAACTATAATGATAGGAAATTTTAAATAAATTTTATATTTCCACAAACAAATCACAACCTCCCAACTTCACCAAAAAAAATAGGAAGTAATAACTTTAAATAACCAGGGAATGCATTTCCTTCCCTTTTATTTTCAAAAGCATCTAATCAGCAACTTCTTATCACATGTATACAACTCTTTTTTTTTGTTTATTTGCTATAGTTAGGGACAGCAATTTTAAATGTAAACTTCCCATACATTTCTCTATTTCCTTGGTTCCACCAATTAACAAGTGTACAGCATTACTTTAAAAAAAAAACTGAATGTAATATATTCCATCATCTAACACAGCCATTTCTATGGCAATTTTCTTAACAACATTTACCAGAATTTACAAGGCAACAAGGCCACAAGGACTAAGGCTAAATCAGCCACTACAATGCTACATGGGGAACCTTTTTGAACACCAAAAGGAGCTCCCAAATAGCTCCAACCTTCCACTAAACAACCTGCAACAAACACTTCAACAGGACAACAGAAACCAGCCACTAAGAAAGGAAAGCTCTCCTCCCTACCGTAGACCCGCAAGTGGGTCACCCCTGAGCGAGGGAGGTAGGAAATTTCACACAGGGCTTCACTCCACAACAGCAATTCAATCACATTAACATAGAAATCAGAACATCCCCATATGTTTAACACATAACTATGCTCATAAAAATGAGCTTGGTGAGGGTAGGGAATAGACCTCTCAACTTAAAGGGGCTCCCAATGATATAGAAGGTCTCAACACATGGCCTCAAGCCAAAATCCCTGAACAACACAATCTACAAGAATCTCAGACCAATTTGCTTGGCACTTTTGCCATATAGATAACTCCTCCTCAAACGATAATAGGCCCTCAAGGCATAAACACATAAACACAAACTGTGGGAGAGCCCCCAAGGATTGTTCCTCTCCCCTACCCATACAAGTTGAGCATTTCCTCCATTGGAGGTGCTCTCACCATGACACCCACCCTAAAATCAAATGTAAAACAACACAATACAAACAATATTTCAACCAAAATTTACACATGGACATCATATAAGCAAAGCAAGAACTAGTTTAGAGGCCTACCTTCAAGGCTTTGACAATGGAAGAAGAAATTGGTGAAGAGCTCCAAGCCTTCCCAAGCCTTCCTACTTTCAGAATCTCCCTAACCTTCTCCAACTCCTCCAAACTTAGAAAGGAAAACTCAAATTTTGCAAGAAGTTTCAAAAATACAAGGAAAAAGACTAGAAGGGAGGAACCCCCACTCCTCTACAAGAGGAGCTATTATAGGTCCTCTACTTGGCCTTGAGAGAATGAGGTGGTGACATTTGTCACCATCTCTTCCCTCCACCCAACTCACTTGGAATAAAGAGAAGGTAAGAGGATGACATGTGTCCTCTTCTCCCTCCACCTCCATCTCCACCTTAAGAAGACAAAGGCCTTGAGTGGTGCTCCCACTCACTTGGGAGTTTTGGAGTTTGGGAGGACTCTTGGAGGTCTCCCTAGTCCTCCCTTGGGAATGATTCCCAAAACATAGGGATGGGAGATGAGCTCTTCCCAAGGCAAGGCCCATCCCCATCTTCCCTCTTCCCAAATTCGTCACTCTTACTCAACCATGGTTTAGGGTGACCTAAGGTGAGTCAAAACTAGGGTTAGGTGGTCCAAGTTGACCCTAGACTCATGGTTGACCACCTAGGGTAACTTTTGGGACCCTAGGGGTCATGAAAGGGGTTGAAAATCCACATATAAATGGCCCAAAAAAATAAATAAAAATGACAATGACATAAATCTAATAAAATATTACAACACTTAATATTAATCAAAAATAAGAAAAAGAAGGGTTACTAAGGCTGAAAATAAAATAATTAAAATTAAACCAAGCATAATAAATCATTATTCAATTACACATGTGATCCTTATCCCTCTTGGGAATGGATCAGTTTTACCGGGAATAACATGGTGTGAATCCTACCTGCGATTTCCCGTGGCTAGGGAAAATAAAACCTGCACATCTCGATCAAGTGTCAGTTCTGTCATGAAAATGATAGCCGAAGCAACTGAAAATTAAATTCACGCAAACAATACAACAACATCCATCAATACATAATCCAAATTAACTGTATTTTCCATCTCATGTCAAATCATTCACATCACATAAATAACTAGAATCTCATAAGAAAATAACATCTAATATAAATCCCATATATCACACCACAACATGTCATCAATATGACCGAATCAAATCACATATATCAAATCAGTGAGATAAAACATCAAGTCTGCAATATGAAACATAGTCACTACTAAATAGCTCAATGATCAAAATATAGGAGGTAAAATAGTTGGCCTCACATCTAGTATTGTAAGATAGATTCCAAATCCTTTATTATCTTATTTTTTGACTCTTATCTCATTGAACCATGTGAAACCATTTGACTTGCATGGAGGAGTAGAGTTAAAGTATTAGTATTGGTCAAAAACTGTCATGATTATGTAATGAAAAGATAAGGGTAGGAAGCCCACATTTTGAGTCTAAATTAAGTTGCATGCAATGATTCTAGTGTCGCTATTATCTTGTAGACCCTTATGAGTCTAAAACTTTAAATTTTGGGATTACGGGGAAATTGTATTATATATTTGAGTATGTTGTATAAACATATGGGAACCAAATAGCCAAGTTTGAAACCACTTAGGAGTGGGCGTTATTAGACGATGTTTTATATGAATATGGGATTATGAATCCATAAACTTGGAAATAGAGTAAACGTTTGCGCCATGAGCTATTGCATGAGAAAATCCAAATACCTTAAGGTCATCAAGGTCAATATTTGTTTAAACCTTACAAATAGGAAACTGTAGGATTGCGATCAGTTCAAGTCAAGTAGGGTGGGTGAACTAAGCTCATGCGTTCATACAATGCTAATTAAAAACAAATCCTTTGGCCAAGGTGATGCACGATCCTCAAGTGCATTGAATGTTCACTGTGACTGGATGGCATTTCTTGTGGAGAGTCGTGCATGACTAGAGGGTATCTAGGGATCTGCATGATAACAAGGCACGTAAGTTACAACACCAGAGCTCAGATGGTAAACATCGATGGTTATCCTAAGTCTATCCTCTTGAGTAGGTTAGGGCCACTTCCGGTTAGGAAGGAGTGCGGGAGACTGACGGTCTGTGGTTGGAGGTTAAGCTCCTTGAAGATACTTTCTCTTTCAAATATTGAGGATTGCTGAGTCTTGAAAGTGATGGGTCGACAATCGAGATGCATGATAATGGTATGTTTCCAATATTTTATTTGTTTCAAGAAAATTTCAAATTGCTAGAAAACAAAATGTTTATTGTATATCATTTCTTTCAGCTTTAAGAAAAATGAAATCATGTTTATGTTAAAGTGAAAAATGTTATACTTGGTAGTAGATAAGTTCTTTTGTATTTGATTACCTAGAAAGGAAAAAAAAAAAATTACCTTTGTTAAAACCTAGTTTTCTAGTTAAATCGGATATGGATGTTACATATGGTATTAGAGCTAACCAGGTTCAGCACTAGGGCTGATGAGTCCACTAACTTGATTAGGAAATTAACATTATGTAGGTAGCTAATGATTTGATTTATTGTGCCAGGATGGTACGCATCAAGAAAACTGTAAGAAAATCCTTCGCGGGTAAGGAACATTATCTGCAAGCTAAGCAGAAACAGCTTGCGATGATCAAGACTATTGAGAAAACTAATGACAAAAATGTCATTTGGCTTGATGATGTGGAAACCTTTGTCAATGTCTTGTCACGACTTAAATGAATGAGGAGAGAACTCCTAGAGGTAGCGACGACGGCAGCTCGAATCATGATCAACTGCTGCCCTATTATTGTACCTAATGGTGCACCCATTAGTGTACCTATTAGTATACCTGTGAGTGTACCTATTAGTATACCCATGATCACTAGGGATCCTCGTGTAGTACCTAGAGCTGAGATCATTGAGCTATCTTCTAATAGTGAGTCTGAGGGGTATACACCTCGTGATTATGTGTCAGACAATGAATCTGAAGGTTACACTCCATTAGATAATACTAAGTAAAAACATGAGATATGTCTATCTCTAATGATGTTGGAACAATTTTACAAATTGAATAAAGACAAAATTTTGGTTTGAGAACAATTATGATTATGATCAATTGTTGTTTTCTTTTGATGATATATAATATGATAAGCATAAAACTGATTAGTATATGTTTAATCAGGTAAGAAATTAAACTATCATGGATGAATCAGAGTTTAACAAGGGGGAGGATCGGGAAGGTCATAACTCTCAAGAAAACTCCACTGACAAGTTGGATAGGATTCTAAATATGCTTACTAAAACCAAGGAAAGGTTGAACAAACTGGAAAAGAAAATGGATGAAACTAGCAACACAGAGGGTGAAAATGAGAACTCACATTATACAAGCAAAAGTAAACATTGGGAAAATGGCACGTCAAGTGAAAATCCTAATGACAGTGAAGTCCAAAGAAAAACTAAAGATAAACTTGCATTAGAGTTATCTAAGGATATGAAGAAGGTTAACCCTCCTAAGTTTGATGGAACAAAAACTGGGGATACAGCAGAAGTATGGTTAACAGAGATGGAGAAATACTTTGAGATCAGAAATTACTCTGAGGTTACTAAAGCAGTGTGGGGAGTATATCAGCTATCTAGGGAAGCATCCACTTGGTGGATGAATAAGAAAATGGAGCTGGAATTAAGTCCCTTGAAGGTGACTTGGAATGAGTTCGTGGAACTATTCTAAAAATGGTGGTTACCTCAGTTATATTTTGATCAAAAGTTAACAGATTTCCAAAACCTCAGGCAAGGTGAACTATCTGTGGTTGAGTATGCAGACAAATTCACTAGACTACTGAAGTATGTTCCTCAATACCAAAAGGATGAAAGATTCTAAATCAGAAAATTCATCATGGCACTCAATCCTCAGATTGGTGGTGAGGTGGAGGTGCATGGTCCAAGCACAATGGATCAAGTTTATGAGAAAGCACTTAAGCAGGAGCAGAAGATCAAATCTATCTCTGCTTACCGTGATAAGAAACGTAAGAAGTTTGATAAGAACTACAACGATCAGTCATATAAAAGGAAGAATGAGAAGGGATATGGAAACAGGAGGTTTGTTAAGGGAAATCGAAAGAATCAAGGGGGATTTGGTAATGAGCAAAGAGGTGAAGATTACAAGAGAAATGTTAATTTTAAGAAGAATAATGATTCTACAAGTAGACCATCTAAGAAGCGAGGACCTATAGGAGGATGCTTTTCTTGTGGAGGTGATCATTATGCCAACCGTTGCCCTAGCAAGAAGCAGAATGGGAAGCCTAGGAACACAGAACTTCCTTCTCAATAGGAAGCATTTCAGCAAAGGATTCATGCTGCTCTTGACAATCAACAAGCAGAGTATCAGATCACCCCTATTGAGATGACAGGTCCTTATTTGGAGTTCCTATTTCTATTCTATTTGATACTGGTGCAACAGAAAATTTTGTGTCACCTAGAGTCTTAAGTAAATTTTCTAGAAAAGCTGGCTTTATGTCAAACCCATGGATAGTTGAGTATGCAAATAACTCAAAGGCTCAGGTAGATCAATGTTTGTTCGAAGCTAAGATCGATATTTCTAACTTCACCACTAAGACAAACCTATACGTAGCGTCTTTAGGGTCCTACGATGTCATCTTAGGAATGAATTGGTTGTGGAAACATTGAGCCAAAGTAGATTGTTTTCATAAAACAATTAAGTGTCTGGATGAGACAGGCAAAACAGTAAATCTTCAAGGAATTCAAAGGGAAATAAGGATTAGATCCATTTCTTCAAAACAACTAAAACGGGCTAGGCGAAAGGGATGTCAACTTTTTGCAGTCAAAATGGACCTAGTAGAGGAAACCTTGGAGAAGTAAACATTTGAGGAAAAATATCCATATCTTTGCAATTTTAGGGATGTATTTCCTAAGGAGCTACCAGGCTTGCCTCCGAAAAGAACATTTGACTTTGGCATAGATATTAAACCAGGATCGGAGCCAATCTCTAAAGCTCTGTATCGTATGACTACCACTGAACTTATGGAATTAAAAGCTCAATTGTAGGAGCTATTGTCTAAGAATCTAATTAGGCCAAGTGTATCACCATGGGGAGCCCCAATTATATTTGTCAAAAAGAAAGATGGAACTCTAAGGCTGTGTATAGATTATAGGATGCTTAACAAGGTGACAATAAAGAACAAGTATCCCTTGCCACGTATTAATGACCTATTTGACCAAATGCGTGGTGCATCAGTTTTTTCTAAGATAGATCTAAGATCTGGATACCATTAGTTAAGGTTGAAAGATGAAGATATTCCTAAGATAGCATTTAGAACGAGATATGGTCATTATGAGTTTACGGTGTTGCCGTTTGGATTGACCAATGCACCGGCTGCTTTCATGAATCTCATGAATAGTGTTTTTAGAGATTGTCTTGATAAGTTTGTGCTAGTTTTCATTGATGATATTCTAATTTATTCCAAAAATGAAGAGGAGCATAAACAACATCTTCAAATAGTCTTGCCATGATTAAGAGAACACAAATTGTATGTGAAACTCTCAAAGTGCACTTTCTTTGAGAAAGAAGTGCAGTATTTGGGGCATATAATATCAGGTGATGGGATATTAGTTGATCCGGCCAAAATAAAAGCTATTATGGAATTGCCTGAACCTTCCAATGTGTTAGAGATATGAAGCTTCATGGGATTGGCAGGATATTACAGGAAATTTGTATTGAATTTCTCAAGCATTGCTAGCCCAATTACCTCTTTGGAGAGAAAAGGAAAAAGGTTTGTTTGGACGGATGAATGTCAAAAGGCTTTTGACTTGTCAAAAGAAAAATTAACAACCGCTCCAATTCTGAAAGTTCCTAATCCTGAGGGAGATTTTGAGGTTATCACTAATGCCTCGGGAGAAGGATTAGGAGGTGTGCTTATGCAAGATGGTAGGGTAGTAGCCTATGAGTCAAGGAAGTTGAAAAACTATGAGCAGAACTATGCTCCTCATAACTTAGAAATGGCAGCAGTGATTCACGCCCTTCAGATGTGGCAGCATTATTTGTTGGGAAAGACTTTTATACTAAAATTCGATCATCAAAGTCTTTGCTACATATTTACACAACCTAATCTCAATGTAAGGCAGAGGAGATGGATGTAATTAATATCAGATTATGACTTTGAGATTTCTTATATCAAAGGCAAGGAAAACTGAGTAGCTGATGCCTTAAGCAGAAGAAGGCACATAGCCTCTATAATCTCCATACATGCTAACTTTAAATATTTAGTAATGCAAAACTTATCTGGAGATGAGTATTATGAGCAAGTGAAACTGGCTCTACACTTAAACCCTAAGGACCCAAGATATGACGGATTCAGTTTTGAATCGAATGGATTGATGAGATTCAAGGGAAGAATCTACGTTCCTGATTCAGCAGAACTTAGAAACCTTGTGTGGAAGGAAGTTCATTGTGCTCCTTACTCTAGACACCGTGGTGTAACAAAACTGTTAGCGGATGTCAAGCTGCTATATTTCTGGAAGGGAATGAAAAGTGATGCTGCAAAGTTTATAGCTAGCTGTTTGGAGTGTTAAAGAGTTAAGGCGGAACACCAACATCCTGCTAGATTGTTATACCCGCATGATATTCCGGAATGGAAATGGTAAGTTGTTAGTATGGATTTTGTCCAGGGGTTACCAATGTCTAAGAATAGGCATGATGCAATATTGGTTGTTGTGGATAAACTAACCAAGGTCGCACATTTCATACTGAGAAATTTGATGGATGGAGCTCATCTTTTGGCTCAGAAATTTGTGCAAGAAATTTTTAGATTGCATGGTGTACCTGAAAAGATTATATCTGATAGAGACGCTCGGATAACTTCATGGTTTTGGCAAACCTTATTTTCTGCATTAGGGACTAAACTGAATGTGAGTACTGCTTATCATCCTAAAACTGGTGGACAAACAGAAAGGGTGAATCAGGTATTAGAAGACCTTTTGAGAATGTATTGCATGGATCAGCAATACAGATGGGAGGAATATCTACCTCTTGTCGAATTTGCCTATAACAACTCCTATCATTCTGCCATTAAGATGGCGCCATTTGAAGCATTATATGGAAGGAAATGTAGAACTCCTATAAGCTGGGATAAGCTAGAAGATAGGATAAGCATTGGACCTGAAATGCTTGCTGATATGGAAGAAAAAGTAAAAATGATTAGGAAGAGGTTGGTAAAGCCAATGACAGGCAAAAGAGTTATGCAAATCAAAAACGAGTGCCTAGACACTTCTCTGTTGGTGAGAAAGTGCTTTTGTGAGTGAAACCCCAAAAGAGTTCTATAAAATTTGGTAAATCATTGAAATTGGCTCCTCATTATGTCAGACCTTTCGAAGTTCTTGAGATTATCAATCCAGTTGCCTACAAAGTTGCTCTACCTCCAGCCTTGTCCAAGATGCATAATGTTTTTCATGCTTCATATTTAAAGAAATATTTTGTAGGTAATAACCACATCCTTAACTAGAATTCCTTACAGATGCAAGAACCCGGGGTGGTTGTGATTGAGCCACTCAAGGTGCTCGAAATGCGTAAACTTCATTTACGTAATCGAGAAGTTTTGCAATGCAAAATTCAGTGGGACCAATATGGCGAGGATAGCGCCACTTGGGAAGACTATAAAGACATTTACCAAAGATTTCCTAAACTTTTCAAAGACATTAATGTTGAACTATAAAAAGTTTGTTTTAAGTTTAATTTTTGCTTGATAAACTTAATCATCGGGGACGATGATTTTTAAAGGGGAAGGATATGTTAAATCCCTTTTTTTGGAATTGATTATGCTATTTACTTTTATTGCAAATTTCAGTTATATAATATGTTGTGGACGACATGGAAACTGGTGATATATTTAGACAAAGTTAGTTCTATGAAATTTTGGAATCTATTGATTATGATCAATGTGATATTTTGAATTAAAATGTCTTTTTGTTAAGAGAAAATGATGTTTGGATATATATTATGCTTTGATTTGGGATATAGGTGCTTTGACCACAAAAATTGTATGTGAGACTGTCGTTGCAGGAACAGGTGGACCATGTTCGACAGGAAGAGAAAGTATCTTTGAGAGAGAGTATAGACTCTGAAAATTAACCATGGGTGTTTGTTACTAAAAATGCCAAACAGGTAGATAAACCTTGAAGCCATTAATTTAGTCATGTTTTCAACTGGGATAGTTTAAGACTAGATGTCGACATCTGAAGATAAGGTTTAACACCCTTTTCATAAGTTGTCATATAGAATTTTGGAATCGACGTTGTTGTCGTAAGTCCACCAAAACAAGTCATCTTATATAGATGATTATTATTTCATTTGTAGGTAAATAGATGAACCTATTAGTGGCGGATTTGTGAATCATGTCTCGTAGTCAAAAGATGTGAGAAGTCATTTTGTGCATCAAACGATTTAGAAACCTTGTTTTGCATTACGCCCAATCCGTTGTGATTGCCATAAAAACATTTTAATCATGTGTTGTGAATTTATTCCATTTTGAAAATTGATGGAAGTCAAATGTGAAGTCGATATATGCTATAACTATTTTGGTCGTCATTTGGAAGGATATTCCAAAATCGTTTTAGTCATAACTTGGCTAACGGGAGGTATTTTCGTCAGTTTGCTTGATGTTGGTTTTCTCACCAAGTTAAGTTGTTTTACGCCCAAGCTATGTCATGTTGGAGATCTTCCTTTTGAATGTGCTTTTTCTCTTTGAGTTTACGACTTGAGTTATCTTAAATCAAACCCATACTTTCTTACTTTAGTCAGATTTGAATCTTTACCTCTTTTTCGACCTTGGAGTCACCTTGTCCATTTATTAGTTATCACCTTGTAAGAGTTTCATTCCTCTAGCAGTGTTAAGTTGCATTTTTCAAAGGTTAGAAAGTCTTCTTGTGGAGGAAATGGATGAGTTAGTTATGCCACGTCGCCATTTAGAAACCTCCATCTTGATTGTGGCCACTACAAGTGACGAGTCAGGTAGCTGCAATTATGTCGACCCCTTGTGTATAGGCATGCGACAGCTGTAGTTTGTATGCTCTATCTTCCATCACCGTGGGTGGATGAGTAGGAAGTTGTGCCATTGAGAATAAAGTGGAACGGTGAGTTCAATGCATATTGTCCATCATCATGGGTGCAGGAGGCAGTAGTTAGGTAGTGGTTTAGAAATTGAAAATGGGAGTTAAATGTGAGATACTCCATCGTCGTGGAGGGAGAGGATTGTTAGTTCTGGGTTGTTGTTGTTTAGAAACAAAAATTGCAGAGAAAGACGATTAATCTGTTTTCACTGTGCACGGCTAGGAGAGTAGAGAGTGTATTAGAAACTAAAAACCAAAGGAAGCACGTCTTATTTGAAGAGGACGTGGATAGGAGAGGGCAGGAAGTCGATGAGACTGTGAAGGAAGTCTGCGAAGGTCGTCGAGAGCTTGGTGAGAATGAGCTTGCCACAGCAGTCTTCAAACCCCATCGACAGGTTTTCCATTCTTTCTTTTTCGCAGTCTAAGATCATTATTGATGTCCCTTCTCCGCAATGTTAGTGTAATGAGCTTACAATGAATAGAATATGATAATGATGTTTTCTTACTGCAAGTTCTGTGTGAGGATATTTACATTGATTAAGTATCATTGTTGCCTTCTTAAGAGATCAAACTCATGACTGTCTTCACATGAAACAATAACGTTGCATATCGTGAAAGAAAACATAATGATATTATAACACAGTCTTCAAATGTATACACACCTATGAATGATCAATGCATGCTGCAAAATGTGAACTATATTCTGCAAGAGGTCGGCAATGACATATGTTTAGAGAGGTTCCTTTATGACTGTATTATCATATGACTGTATTATCAACTTAAAACTGTCTTTTGTACACTTGAAACGATAGTTTCATAGAGAGAAACCACATTGCACCATGTGCATGCTATGTAGGAGTTTAAAACCTTAGTTGTAATGCATGTTTCGACGTAGACTTTATTTTGTTTGACAACCGAAGATGTAGTTGTAACTGGCTGTGGTGTCGGGAGTTAAAAACTAGAGGAAGACAAGGATTTAAAACATCTCTCAGGTCAAATAGATAAAGATTCCAAAAACAAGACATGGAACGTCGACAAAAGTAACCAACTAGTATCTTATTCAGTTTAATACCTTTAGTTAGAGATCGACAATGTGTTTGGTCATCTCTAGTATTGTAAGATAGATTCCAAATCCTTTATTATCTTATTTTTTGACTCTTACCTCATTAAACCATGTGAAACCATTTGACTTGGAAGGAGGAGTAGAGTTAAAGTATTAGTATTGGTCAAAAAACTGTCATGATTATGTAATGAAAAGATAAGGGTAGGAAACCCGCATTTTGAGTCTAAATTAAGTTGCATGGGATGATTCTAGTGTCGCTATTATCTTGTAGACCCTTATGAGTCTAAAACTTTAAATTCTGGGATTACGGGGAAATTGTATTATATACTTGAGTATGTTGTATAAACATATGGGAAACGAATAGCCAAGTTTGAAACCACTTAGGAGTGGGCGTTATTAAATGATGTTTTATATGAATATGGGATTATGAATCCATAAACTCAGAAATAGAGTAAATGTTTGCGCCATGCTCTATTGCATGAGAAAATCCAAATACCTTGAGGTCATCGAGGTCAACATTTGTTTAAACCTTACAAATAGGAAAATGTAGGATTGCGATCAGTTCAAGTCAAGTAGGGTGGGTGAACTAAGTTCATGCGTTCATACAACGCTAATTAAAAACAAATCCTTTGGCCAAGGTGACGCACAATCCTCAAGTGCATTGAATGTTCACTGTGACTGGATGGTGTTTCTTGTGGAGAGTTGTGAATGACTAGAGGGTATCTAGGGATCTGCATGATAACAAGGCACGTAAGTTACAACACCAGAGCTTAGATGGCAAACACTGATGGTTATCCTAAGTCTATCCTCTTGAGTAGGGTAGGGCCACTTCCAGTTAGGAAGGAGTGCGGGAGACCAACGGTCTATGGTTGGAGGTTAAGCTCCTTGAAGATACTTTCTCTTCCAAATATTGAGGATTGCCGAGTCTTGAAAGTGATGGGTTGACAATCGAGATGCATGATAATGGTATGTTTCCAATATTTTATTTGTTTCAAGAAAATTTCAAATTGCTAGAAAACAAAATGTTTATTGTATATCATTTCTTTCAGCTTTAAGAAAAATGAAATCATGTTTATGTTAAAGTGAAAAATGTTATACTTGGTAGTAGATAAGTTCTTTTGTATTTGATTACATAGAAAGGGAAAAAAAAAAAAAATTACCTTTGTTAAAACCTAGTTTTCTAGTTAAATTGGATATGGGTGTTACAATATCATTTATGTTTAAGAAAATTTTCCTATCCTTCTATCTATCATGATGTTGAAGAGGCCAACCTTGGTGTGGGGAAAAGAAAAAAGCCATGCCTACTTGGTGGATTCCTAAGAAGTATCCCAATGTTCATCCTATCCTTGTTGTCCATCTTGTTGTTGATAAGGATAACCCTAGTGTTAAAATGAAAACCCCTACCCTTTAGATGCCTAAGAAGTCACCCAATGAACCTTTGATCTCCTCCTCCAACCTTGATCCTTGGAGGGCAAAGATTGTTGGAAAAAAGTAAAAGAGTAAAAATGTGGGAGGTGATAGTTCTCTAGGAGGGAAAAAGTATTCAAGACTTTCTATCTAAAAAACTAAATCTAAGGTTGTTCCCTTGGTTGAGGAAGAAAAAAATGTTCGTTCCATCTAGAAAGGGGAGGAGTCCATTAATACTAAGAATGAAAGCTCAAATTATGAAGGCATTGTATTATATGTGGAGCTAAGTGAGCAAAGTTCTAAATCTAAGTCTCTAAAGGCTTCCCCTACTATTAATAAGAGAAAAAAAATCTAGAGCGACAAGCTTAAGCTTCTGGCCTGTAAGGAGAAAAGTGGATAAGAATAAATCTATTAGAGGATAATCAATTTCTATTGAGTATTCCCTAGATTCTAACCCTCAAGAAGACAAGAGTAAGGTGGAAGTGAGTGTTAAGAAAAAATATGGGGACCCCTACAACATATGTTACATAAAAGAAAAGAAAATTATTGTCATCTACGAGGGCCTAATCAATTTGAAGAAGAAGTACAGTAAAATGGAAGACACTATCTATAGTATGATCAAATTAAGAAAATCTAGTTTAAGCTTCACTACTTCTAGCCTTAGTCTAGTTCAAAAAGAGAAAGACAAAGGAAATGCTAAAAGGGTAAGAATATTATAGATGACTCTAGTGATGGATCCAATTCTTTTTCTATCAAGTTGTACCTTATTTCAAAAGAGAGGGATGTTGTGTCTAGTGTCTATAGTTTGGTTTATTCTCATCAAGCCTAGGTGGTGCTTGCTAGTGTCTCCTAGTGTTCTTCTCTTGTTTTAGGCCATTGTTGTTTGTAATGTTGCTTATTTTATTTTTTTGTTAACTTGCTTGTCTTGATTCCTTCATTGGAATCTATTATCATTTTTCCATTTTCATTTTGTAAGGGTGGGGACCCTTTTTATCCTCTTTAATATTATCAAAACCAAAATATACTAAAAAATATAATGGATTTGGCAAAATTTGCTAGAATTGGTAATCATGGTTCCTTCTTTTACAAATGTATACAAAGCTTCTATATGGTGCTTTTACATTCATTTGTAATGTTTTGGATTTTCAAATCACCCATGTTATTTTGTAGTGAAGATTTAACTATGCTTAGAGAGATAATATCAAATAAAAATAAATTTTGTAAAAGTAAGACTTCTTTGTGATGCTTGTCATTACCTTTCAGTAAAAAAGAAAAATTGGTCTTTGACAGAATAAATGAATTAAAAATTATTATAGAATTTGAGTATGATGTTTAAAACCTTTGTGATTTACATTTTGAACACAACTAGTTAGTGTGGGATCTAGGCATGGGTTTCTTAGGGGTGGCATGCCTTGTGGGGATTCATACCTTATTAATATCACACTTGTTGCTCTAATTTCCTATGACTATGGCTCATTTTTTTTTACACTAGTAAATTAAACTCAAGGTAGTATATCATTCTTAGGAAATTGCTCTCATATGCACATTACAAATGGGACAATCCAAAGGAAAAGGAGAAATTTTATAACAATTTTCTTTATGGAATTCCTTAAGAGCTATAGTTCTAGTTACAAGTCCCTTTATAACTAATGTTGTAAGGTTTCCAAAATTCTATTTACTAGTGTCTAATCTTCCTCCACATAAATATAGAGGGTGTATATTGATTATGGAGAATGGTAAATTGGCTCAACTATCTTACAAATGAAACAGAACAAAATCTTCATCATAGCACATGCACCAAAATTATAATCTTCTTACAAACGACATCTAGATGTTACAGGAAACCACTGATGACAAGATCAAAACCTCATACTAGCTCTTAATTTTTCCATTACTTCTCCAATCAAATGTTAGAAATCATCCTTCAAAATCAAACTACCTACCTATTGGGGTTTTGTCCACCAACTATTGAAGAAAAGCTTGTTCTCTAAACATATTTCTATAGATACAACACCTTAAACATATCCAAGATGATGCCAAGCATCTGTCGCCACCAATATTAGAAATCATCTAGAGAAAATAACTTGAGGCTATCAGTATAGAATGTATTAAAAAAGATACATGGTTTGCAACTATATCTATTTGGAAATAATCACCCAAATATTACATGTGATTAGTCCAACAAGAAGATCCATGAGTGTGATCTTTTTCAAATCCTAATATAAATTATATTATATAAATATTGCACATATTATAATATGTAATCTGATATATGCTTCTCACCACATATCACATTAAGAAAAAATAGCATATACTAAAATTTTAGCAACTCTAATGAAAACCCAATACCATATGATTCACCTTTTGAATAAAAATGGAAATGCCCTTTTTATATGTCCATATAACATTTTAATAATTACACCAAATTATAACTAGTGCAATGGAAACTCTTTATTTCTAGGCTTCAATTATGTCACCTAATTTTTCTATTTGGAGTATAAAATGTAATGGACAAGATAAAAATTAAAGTCAAAATAAAAAGTTTTCAACAATTCCATTAATAATTGGAGCCCATGAATATAGTGAGGTTGCCCTCCTCTCTTATCCTAAGTGAGAAATATGGACTGACTTGTATTCTAGCATAATGGTGGTAGATAATGCTAGGAGAAGCACAAGTCAACCAAGCGGTGCAATCAAGAGATTGCAATGAACACCAAAATTTATTTTTTGAATGTAATACACTACATAGAAGGCATAGAACAAGGAGTTGAAGTACACTATTGGCATTTTGATCCTAAAAATTACTCTAAATGCCAATCATTTTTTCCCCAAGCATTGATTTCTAGATGCCAACTCCTTCTGACTGTAAGACTCAAGGCCCCACTGGTTGCAAGCATGTTTAACATTCTCCTTCAAAATAAAATTCCAATTAATAAATAGAGGATTAGAAATGGCCTCTATGAATGAGAGAAAATGAGATTAGGCAAGGCTAGAGTTCAGTACAAATGAGATAAAGATTAGGATCTAAACTTTGATGAGAAATGGATAAGGTAAGGATTAGGAAAAGTCCCCAAGATTGAGTGAAAGCGAAATTAGATAAGGCTAAAGATAAGTTGCATGTTTCAATAGAAATTGTCCAACTTATAAACTTGTCATTACATAAAGTGCAACCAAGTCAAAGTGAGCCTAAAACAAAAGTGAAAAGAATGAGGTATGCAATATTCACCTCCACAACTGTAAAAAATCTATTAAATTTATTTCTATTTATATAGCATAATATTTAATATGTAATACTAAAGTGTATTCAATTAAAATAAATAAAATAAAATATATTTTTTAAAATTCATAAACATTAGTAATATTTAAATTATCTTTAAATATGTTGAAAACCTAAACTAAAAATGTTCATAGCTTAGAAGATATCATTGGTCATTACAAATCAAGTGGTTCCAACCCTAAAAACAAAGCCACATCATAAATATTGTAATACAAATATCATTGCAATATTTAGCAAAAATAAGGTTTATTTATAGTGTTTATCAAAAGTTAACATGCAAATCAATATAAAAGTGTGTTTCACTCAGAAAAGGTAAATTTAGTTAAAAAATCAAAGAAAACATCAAAAGAATTACATCTCAATCCAATTTGGTGGCCAAGTTTTATGTATGGTGATTATTAAGTACTACAACTTAGTCAAATTTGCTTCAAGCATGGCAAGCAAAACAACTAGGTTTGAATTTTGTCACTAAACAAATAGTCAAAATTACTTTAGTTTCTTCTAGATTGCATAATTCTAGCAATTTAAATCATACTACAATATATATAGGAAAAAATTATGGACACAACATCATGACCTTGTAAGGGTGTGACAGTGTGGATGTTACATATTATATAGGATTGTGGCCCTCTCATGGGTGCGGCCTACACCTACAATCACCCCTCACCATCTGAACAAAAAAAAATACAAAAAAACATTTAACAAAAAATTAAAACCCTTACCTTGCAATAAACTCACATATAATGCCCTTCCAAACATTTCTTGTCATTTTAAACGTTTATTTCAAAGTTTGGCTGCATGACAATTATCAATGGTGGTTGCTTGATGCAAATGGCCCTACTTGCAAAACAAATCAACCTCTTATAGTTTCCACCCTCTCCATAACACCTTTAGATGATGAATTCACAAAGCTTCATGAACTAGGGCCACTCCAAACCACCTTGCAAAGCCCATGAAAGAGATGCCCCCACTAACCATAATAATCAATTATGCATTCAACCATTTTCTATGATGTCATCGTGACAAGGAGCCTGAATATTAGAGAAGAAAATGACTATCTATTTGCAAGATCAAATTATAGAACCACACCAATAATATTTTCAAGTTGGAAAGAGATGGAGTTTTAACATTATGAACTAACATATGATAAAAATTAATAACTACAACTTCTTTATAGTCACATATTTGACAATAGTAAAGCACATCATTATCTTCTAATAGAGCTTATCATGCCACAATTAGTATTATAATCACCATCTAAGAACTGATGAGCTTGGTGAGCATGATAAGATTCTATATGAATAACTCAAATTATCCTACTAACAAACATAAATAAATCAACATATAAAGGGGGCTTTGTACTTATCCCATTATGAGAAACACAAAGAAAAATAACTAACTAAAAAGGTCACAACTCCATCTTGATCAATAGAAAAAAAAAGAAAGATAAGAAATTGATCACACTAGTAATTTAAACAAACTCCATAGCCCACAACCAAGTGGAAGTTGAAGTCATCTTGGCCTCATATGATGCCCCTTGGGATTGTGAATGGACTTACAACTTAACCCTAGAAGCACACTCTTATCAGTCATCATCCCTACATTATGATCCTAATTGTAATTAATCATCAATTAAAATTTAATTAATAGAAACAAATCAAAGTGTGTGAATAAGGATAAATGTGATAGCCCCAACAATGAAGCTACAATGGTCATAACACCCTTTAATCCTCATGTAGGGGACCATTTAACTTCCTACCACCTTGGGTAACTCCACCCATTTGTGCTTAGGTTAGTTTATCAATACCACAAGATGTGGAGGCCACATAGTATAGAGCAAATACAAAAATATTATTGTGAAACAAAAAAACATTAACCAAGTGCCTAACAAATAGATGGAAGAAGTGGGTCAAGGAACTTGTTATCACAAATATGACAAAAAACCATGTGCCCCCTCCATTGATTCACTTCCTCACTCATGCCATAGGTTTGATTCTGTCATGTTTTTAGGGAAATATCCACACAACACACATAGTGTTAAAATCTTAAAGGCACACAATAGCTTAATGAAGGAATGCAATTTGCAGTAAGAAGAATAATAATATAACAAATAGGTGGTCATGGGATTGAGTCTTAGCACAATGCCTTCACAGACAATACCAATAATAGCAAAAGTATGAATATGTTGTGCATGTTTCAAACTAATAATTGTCCCCCTTCTTTGTCATATAGTGAGTGTTAAGCTACTAATTTCCTCCATTGCATTGTTTAATTGTTTATAATTGTTCACATTAAGCCTCATGTTACATGGTTATAACACACGATGCACTATATGAACAAATATGGGATGCCAACGTAGGGCTACTGATTACCATTCCTCAAGTTGAAGAGCTTGTGTTTTATTTCCCTTAGAATCACATGGAGCAAGTATGTAGCCCAAAATGAATTCCATCTACTTGTCACAATGTGATGTTACGGAAGCAATTATTTGAATGGCTATCCCTATATCCGACAAACGTTAGACTAAAGATCTCTAGCGAACATTGCCTGGAAGCTCACCTCACTTGTTAGAGGAATGCCTAGCGAAACAATGAAATTGAAAATGAAAATTTAAAAGAGTATAAAATTATTGCGATTGTTTACCGGAATCTACTATGTAGAGGTACACCATTATCGTGATGATCCCATTTTCCGCTCCATTCTTACACGGGTTTACGGTGTGGAGGTACACCATTATTGTGATGGTCCACTCACCGCTCATTCTGACACGGCTCTGGTTGTACGAAAAGCTGAAGATGCGTTTGAAGTGCCTCCACCTCTCACATTCTGCGGTCTTTCTTCCATAAATGTCACATCCCCGACTCCCTCTTCTCTCTACCACATTTTTTCGTTGTCTTCCAAATGTTTTGTTGTACGATTCCCTGTTTGTTCACATGCTCTCCAGTTAAAAAAGGGTCCACCTTTCCCGTGATTCCCGTGATAAATCTTTGCACGTAATGGAAACGTAAATGACTCACTGTTTCTGAATTTGATTTCAACGGCTTGGAATGCTTCAGTGGTCATCCATGGCGTACGCATGCTCGAATTTTCTCCAGGGGAACGCCTATCGGCGTAAAAATTCAACCACGCGGAAACGAGGAAAGCTTAAGTGACGTCACGGCTATTTTAAAATTTGTTTGAACGTTTTTTTCGCCGATCACCGACCAGAACAATATATTGAAACTCATGAGAATACCAGATTTTTATATTGTGAATGACTCACTGTTTCTGATTTTGATTTCAATGGCTTGGAATGCTTCAGTGGTCGTCCATGGCCTACGCATGCTCGAATTTTCTCCAGGGGAACGCCTATCGGCGTAAAAATTCAACCACGCGGAAACGAGGAAAGCTTAAGTGACGTCACGGCTATTTTAAAATTTGTTTGAACGTTTTTTTCGCCGATCACCGACCAGAACAATATATTGAAACTCATGAGAATACCAGATTTTTATATTGTGAATGACTCACTGTTTCTGAATTTGATTTCAATGGCTTGGAATGCTTCAGTGGTCATCCATGGCGTACACATGCTCGAATTTTCTCCAGGGGAACGCCTATCGGCGTAAAAATTCAACCACGCGGAAACGAGGAAAGCTTAAGTGACGTCACGGATATTTTAAAATTTGTTTGAACGTTTTTTTCGCCGATCACCGACCAGAACAATATATTGAAACTCATGAGAATACCAGATTTTTTTATTGTGAAAGTCAATCAATCCATTTTCCATTTGTATGCTTTGTCAGAAAAATCACTACGATACTTCTTAGAAAAATCACTACGAGTTTCTAGGGAAGAAGACGGCAGTTAAATTAGTCTAGTCAGCCTAAGTAGAGCATCATAGGAGAATTATGGGTACATCAACATTGCCTACATTGTTTGAGCACCACTCCACAATATCTTGTTGTCTTCGATCCGTGTCCACACTTGTTGAACCAACCCTCCTAGTGGTCTAAGGAGAGCGTGACATTTATGATTGGCAAACTTTCCAAGTGTATTTAAAACACTACACGTTATTCATATTGATTCAGACATTAGAAGATTGAGGCGAGTGAATTCTATTCATCAATTTTTGATCAAATGTCCATGTATGAGTTCAAATCCGTGTAATAGTTCAATTTGTGTATCAGTTTTATAAGCATAGATTTCACCCACACAATATTGTATAGTTAATTTGTATGTTTTAAGAATTTGGTTTGATCAAAGTTCTACAATGCCACCACCTTAAAAAAATCAATTCCTAGCATCCTTCATAGCATATTATATCCATAAAAATTTGAGTTAAATATCACATTTAAACTATTTAATTTTTATAATTTCAGTTACATTTATTATTCTTATTTGAAATTATTTAGTTAGGTTAATGGTTAATTAAATATTTATTTATTTTTAATCATAGATTTACTTAATTGAGGTCTATTTGTAATGATGAAATTTGCATAATCATGTTGCTTTCCCTTATGCTCTAGGCCCACATCAATAGGAGTGACCTTTATGCAATAGAAAATGTATAAATGCCATGTTTTCAACTAAAGGTGGGCACACAACTCAAGACTTATTATCATTGTCATGACCTCAAAATGGGAATGCAAATCATAAATCAAACACTCACAAGATATGGCCGACTTCAAATAAGAAAGAACTAAGAAGCCTTTACCTTTAACATATATACAAGACAAGTTGAAGATGGCCGAGTTCATCTATATAAAGGAGTAGTGATTAACAATAAATAAGAAGACAACAAGGAATGTTAATAAAAAAATTCATATTAGTAAAGGAGTAGCGATCATGAAATAAGAAATATTGTAAAGGCAACGATCTCATATAAATATAGTCTTATTCCAAACAAATCATCTATGAAGCACAATTTTATTATATAATAAAATAGTATGATTTGCTTATGTGAAATGGTGCAACTAATATGCATGAAGGGTGACGATTCTGCATAAGACAAACAAATATTATTAAGTTTGCAAAGGGTAGTGATTAGCAAATAGAGGTGACTATTAATGTTAAAAGGGTGTGTCTTCTAGCAAATCGCCTCACTCATAGAGGTATAAGACATGAGAAAAGGTAAGAGCTTAGGGGGCATCGAATGAGATGTTTCAAAGTAATAAAAGGAAGAACTAATTTGATATATAGCATATTCTCATATCAAAAGGAATCTATCCATTGATCAAGCATAAGGAATAATAGTCATTGAATTGAGAGCAGACATTGGATCTGCAAAAAGTTATCTATTTACAGTCATATAGACTATTAAGACAACAAAGGATATATTATAAACATTATTGGATAAATATAACAGGTCAGATCATTGAATATTGACTGATTTATTTATATCACTGTCATATATTCATATATATATATAATATTCACCAGTCCTAGAAGAATGGCAAGTGAATGTGGAGGGAACCCTACCATTCCTCCCTAAGGGCCTATTTGGAGGAAGGACTGATCAGTACCCCTACCATGCCTCCTTGTTGGGACTGTATGGAGGCCTTGTTGACATCTTATATTCTGCCAAGCCCCCCTAGGGACTATTTGGAGGGATAACTAAGCAAGACCCTGTCATGCCCTACCATGCTTCTCAGCACCATCCCCTTCTATGACTGAGTTGAGTGAATAAATTGAGTTAATTGCATAGTAATAAAGAGATGATCTTTCTATATGAATATTGCTTATGAATTTGAATGCAAGGAAAATCTTATCTAACACTAATATTTCAAGAGGTATATTTGTATATCTATATTTTGTATATGTGTTTTCCTATGTCATGATTGCAGAATTAGAGCACAAGAATTATGTAGTTTGAAGATAGTCTAAATGGTAATTCCAAAACCCTAACCCTAACTTGTGGTATTTGAATTTTCTAAGGAAAATTAGGTAAGGGACATTACAATGATGCTCAAAACTACATAATCCATAAACCTAAACAATGGACTTCAAGACATGGAATCAGGGATAATGTATGTTTAGGATGATGAAGCAAACTTATGATTAGAATGCAAGCAATTAAAGGTCGATCACCAAGAAAGGGTAGCTCTTCTTCACTCCTTTAAGATTGAGGAGGGTGTTTGTAGAGGTTATGGAAACACAAATATAGAGATTAAATCAATACAATTGATCTATAAAAAAAACCCTATGTGTAGAGATGCCCCAAGAGTTTTGCACTAAATAATGTTCCACTAGTTTTATTAATGTTATACCATGAAACCCCCCATAAGAAAATTGAAACATATCATGTATGCAACCAAAGATTTTTAAATTTTAATGCCTCATTGATTTCTAATTTTTGAAAGAAGAAAATTAGATTAATGATGCATGTTATTATATATGATGGACTAAAATTATACTATTTTATTTGAATTGATAAATAATATAATAATGATTCATTGATATTAGCTTATGTGTCGTGAATTTTTATAACTAAGAATATTGAAGTTGGTTCTAGCTTAGGGATTGAAAATTTTAAATATATTCTTTATCCTTTTAAAACATAAATTTAAATATTGGTAATAATGACAAACTCAACACCACATGGACTGCCTTATTTGGTTTTGATATTGTAACTTGTCATGTTGATGCAGGAGCATCCCAGGTTGCAAAGCAATCTTGCATCAACCCAAAATATTTGTATTATTTTCTTTTCTTTCATTTTAGTTGCAGTTCAGTAATATGTAGTTCAACATTTCCTACCACATTTTACAACATCTTCATATCAGAGCTCGTGGAGCAAGAATTATCTTCTATGTCATGTTAGCTACATCATATTTAGATTTTAGGAGATTTGGATTTATCTACAGAAAGTTATCGCTATCAAAAGATCATCAGCTTTCACAGAGCAGAGCATTCAAGTAGTCAGTTGAGAAGAGAAGGTTGCAGAGAACTTCTATAACTTACGGAGCCAAATGGAACATCACACATGACACATAATGACTAGATAGACCTTCCTTGAGGTCTGCACCAAATTTCATTCATTTGCAGAGTGATACATGTGTTGTAAGCTAACCTACATGTTTCTACATGTTTCATCATTCATTGGAGTTTGTAACCTCTTGTGGTTGATGCAGAGGATTCTATGAGCTTGAAGATGATATATATACATCTGCTAGATGCATTAGGAAGGCAGTTAGCGAATTTGATAATGTTGGCAAGAGACACTGCTAGGCATGTCAGCTGTTGTCATTGATGGCAACTAAATCTATCTTGCACATCTGCATTGCATCAATGGATCACAATGGAAGTCAGAATGTAGAATTGTCTAAGTCTGAAAAGACAGGAATTGAGCATATGACAAGGTTTGAAGCATCTTGGTCCATAATTCTCCACAGGTATTCACATTGTGTTGTAGATCTAAGGGAATGATAAGGCATGTCAGGGATACCTAAATCCAAGATTTTAGGCTCTGGTGATGAAGGGATTGATAGTTACAAGCATCTGAGTATCAGGTTCTGGTTAAACAGTTCAATCTAGTGAAGAACATGCCAACTAGGTGTTTGATCATTATGCAGATTAGGAAAAGTTGTTGGTTGAGCAATTTGTGAGATCTAGTGGTATTGGACGACATGTAAGATGACTTGGATACATAAGTTTTAGTCTGCATTGGTATTTGTACATGGATTCAGCTGACAGAACAATGTTCTTAAAAAGTATCTAAGTTTTTCCTAAGGCCGACTACACTTGATGTAATTTCATATAGAAGATATATATGATCGATGGATTCAAGTATTTGGAGGTGTGGATGAGTGAATATGAAGAAATAAGTGGAAAAGTGTAGAAGAATCAAGTCTGAAGTGAAGAAATCTAAGCTCCGGATCATGACAGAATAGTAAAGCAAGACAAAAAGATGAAGTGTGTAAAGTCAGTATATTGTGCATAACTGGAACTATAATTCTGCATTGTTGGATGCTATTCCTCAGTTCAAACATTCCAGTGAACTCTTGTAATTAATTTTGTAGGGAGTGAGCCTCCTTGAGCAGTGAGCTCTAGGTAGTGTGCCCAAGGCATGTGCCTTCCCCATTTGTAATACTTTTAATAGAGTATAAATTCTTATGGGTTAACCCCCACCATGGTTTTTCCCTTAACCGGGTTTCCACATAAAAATATTGGTGTTATGTGTGCTCATGTGTTGTTGTTTTATGCCTTCATGGTTATATTATTAATCTATTGATAAGTTCTAAAAAAAATTAAGTGCAACAAAAGATAGAATTTGTAGAACACTGATTCACCCCCCCTCTTAGTGTTCCTTAATTTCAACAATTCGTATCAGAGCCTGGTTCCTTGGAAGAAGTTTAATAGCTTGAGGAAGATTTTGGAAAGAGTTTCAATGGGTTCATTCAAATATTTTGATGGCATGAATGAACAACTTCAAGTTGCTTTAGAAGATCTTAGTCAGTCTAGATTAGAAATCAAAGAACTAAAAGAGAACCTTAAAGAGGATAATGATTTCATTCAAACCTTGAAAGGGCAACTAAGCAAATCTATGGAAAAGAGGAAGTAGCTACTTCAGTTATTAACAAATCAAAATGAAGACAATGACATGGATGAGGCCTTAAAGGAGAAGACAAGGGAATGTGAGAAGCTGGCAAAAGAAGCTATTGTCCTAAAACATAAGATGGAATCCAGGCTTATGAGACTAACTAAGGAAATTGAGGAAAGGAAGAAGACTGAAGAAAACCTGAATCAATCTTTGAAAGAAAGAACAGAAGAATGTTGCAGATTGGACATAATAATTGGCCATCTAAAGTCTGATCTACAAGAAAATAGAGACAATGAGGAACAACTTGAAAGGCAAATTGTCATTCTTAAACATGACCTAGAAGCTACAAATGAATACAAAGAGAAGTTCAACATAAGCTCAGCCAAACTTGAGGTTCTCCTTGATAGTCAAAAGAGGGTAGATGATAAGCATGGTCTAGGATATGAGAAAGATGAAAGCTCTGGATCAAAGAATCAGAGAAAAAGACCTAGAAGACCTCCAATCAGACAGCCTGATGCTCAAAGGTATCAATCCTTCAATGGAAATTATTTCAAGTGCAATAAATTTGGTCATAGAGCTACTTAGTGTAGAAGTAAAATGAATCAAAGTGGTACATCCTTCTTCGGTCAATGCTTTAATTGTAAGAGGTATGGTCATAAATCCAATGAATGCAGAAGTATGATAATGAATAACTCTAACAATAGAGGAAATGTCAATTCTTTCAATGGCAAATGTTTT
Organism: Cunninghamia lanceolata; assembly: GCA_027924645.1. NCBI lineage: Eukaryota > Viridiplantae > Streptophyta > Pinopsida > Cupressales > Cupressaceae > Cunninghamia > Cunninghamia lanceolata. Next base: position 9,678,968 of record BSBN01001332.1, read on the forward strand.
GCATGCAATAGATTTGGACACATGGCTAACCAATGAAGATCAAGAGGGAATCAAGCAAATGGGAAAAGAAGTGTTGTGTTCTTTAATTGTAATAGATCCAGTCATATTGCAAGATTCTATAGGAGCAAGAATGATAAAAGAAAAGGTCCGGTAAATAGAAGCCAGAAAATGTAGAGAAAAGGATAAAGGCAAGGGCAAAGTAAGTGTGAATGAGATCCAAAATGAAATGAGCAAAACATGGGTGAAGAAAAGTGTAATAATTAATGGTGATGGGTCCGCACTAGATTCTGGTGTTGGTAATTCCTCTAGGAATTAAAATTAGAGCTCTGGCTTAGGGGGAGCTACATGAAAGATCTAATTCCCCATGCCAGTTAGTGGATGACTGAATCTGGCATGTTAAATGAATAAACAAAAGACTATTGCAGATATGTTGAGGCAAATTCTAGAAGAAAAGAAGCTAATTTGGTTGATTACTGAGCAATTAAAGATTGATTGTATTAAGAAATAGAGTAACCAGATGAACTAGGGTAAAGCATTTATTACAATGAAGAATTAGGTTTTGCGGAGGATAAAAGGTCACTCATTCAAACACTTGAATCACTCTGCATTCAAAGAGAACAAGGAGAAGAGCCCCTGAGCTGATATTTCAAAGATTTGAAGTGCAAAGAACAAATTTGATGGCTAACCCTAATTCTGTGAAGAAAAATGAATTTTTCTATGAAGCTTTAAACTTGTGATCCTTTGCAATGGCTACAACTTTGGTTGTTGATATCATTGAAAGGCCCCGACCCAAGTTCAAGAAGCATCCATACAAATCTATAGAGGTTGATCCATTATGTGCATTTTCTGATGTCCCACATGGAGTACTACACGTTGAAGACATTAGGGCTTATATTTACTCTAGCATAGATGAGTTTGGAAACTTGAAGTTGTTGGATCTATTTGAGAATCACCTAAGGAATGAAAACTATGATCTTAAACCTGAGTACAAAGCCCTAGAAAACAAACGTGCTTCATTCAAGTTATAGAGTTCCTATCCTTCGATGAGGATGAGTGGGTTTGGTATGTTTTAAGTTGAATGCATGATGAGTTTATATGGTTAATGAAACCCTTCAAGATCACTAAGGATGCCATCAAAGTTGTGACAGGGTTGAACTCATCCAGTGGACTACCAATGTTGAAGTCAGTAAAGAATCAAACTGTAATTGATGCTACCGGCTCAAGGTTTGACAAAAGGGCAATGACAATAAATGACATCACTAATCTGGATGTCAAATTTGCATCAATGGTGATTGGATACAAGATATATGATTCTAGCAGGGAGAATTCTATATCTGGTACATCTATCTATGCAGCTTATTAGGTGTTGAGAGAGAATGTTGACTATGACTTATGTGAGTTGCTGTGGAGCCAGCTGATAGAAATTTTGAATAAAGTTAAGAAGGATAAGAAGAACACTTTCAAATATGGTACACTAGTCCTGCGCTTGTTCTTCTATTTCATAAATGAGTTGCCAGGGATGAAGAGTTTGTATTGGACAAATGAAAAACTAGTTGCCATCCAAATTAGAAACCATGTGCACAGTATTGGTGATTCTAAAGCCCAAAGGACTGTTATTTGAGGTTATTTCAAGAACTTTCAAAATGTAATGCACTCAAGGGAAAGAATCCCTAAATATGTGGTTGAAAAATACAAGGATACTGTCTATTTTATGGTGGATACAAATCAATGTTTAATGGAAGTAGTTGAACCAAGAACTATGTGGCTCATTCCCATGGGGTATGATGTTGATGAGCAAGTATTGGATATGTATGCTCAGCACCTTCTGAGCAAACCAAAGGACACCACAGTTGAAAGATTTGGGACATATGATGAACTAAGTGTGAAACTGCATGTTGAGCTCCGAAGACCAAAAATCAAGAAGAAGGCTCAAAAGCAAGTAGAAATGTATGTAGAGAGCATTGGGATAACCAAAGAGGCTGTGAGAATAGCCAGGTAGAGAATCGAGCAAGCTGAAGAAAAACAACCCAGTGCTCTGGAAGTCTCTAGCAGCCAACCAAGAAAAACAAGAAGTTCTTCTGCTGCTCCTACTCACACAAAATCTATCAGAGCAGAGAAATTAGAAGACAAACCATTTGGTAAAGATGGAAAAAGAATGAAGACTAAAGCATCCAGAACATGTGTGATCATTAAAGATGATGAGGAAATAGAATCAGATGAAGGAGTAAAGGAAATAAAGACAAAGAAAGCAGAAGCTTCAAGGGCTACAAAAGACAAGCCTTCTGGAAGTATGAAGGTAAGTAAAAGACAAAAGACTGAAACCCATGCTAGAAAATCCACTTTGTCTGTAGAAGAAATTGTGAATGTTGTAACAATTCATGGGAATCTAAAACCTATAATAGAATACTATGACACTTTTGATGATACAAACAAGAAAATTTTGGAGGATGCCACTGTAAAATACTTGAATACATTCAATAGAGCTTTGGTGGAAATTTTGTCAAAAATTCCTAAGAGTCTGAGAAACATTTTGGAAATGAGGAAAGAAGCTACTAAAGCTAAAGATTTAGAGCTAAGAGAACACGTATTATCCAGTCTATGTCTAGTGATCTCCAATAAAGAAGCAGATAATATTTTTAAAGAAGTCAAAAATGAATTCAGAAGCAAGATAAGGACAAATAAGATGACGATTGGAGACATTAATGAAGTTGTCCAAGAAACAAAATAGATTCTAAGGAAAGCACTGAACAAGAACAAGTTCTATGTGGTTTTAGAAGAACCTGCTGATACTAATGACACATCAATTATGAATGATGAAGAGTTGCAGGAAAATGAGCTACAACCTAGGGTAGATGATGGCTCCATTCTGGAAGAAGAAACATTGAATAAAGAAGATGAAGAAATGATGAAGGAAGATCAAGAAGAGGAAACTGATGGTGGAATTGATTCCTCCACTTTGGATGTTGAGGAATTTGATAATACTGCCATTGAGGATACACCAAATGCTCTAGAAGAGAAGAAAGAAGATATTTTTGATATGGATAAAAGAATGAATACTTCTGATGACAAGGCAAAGAAGGTAGAAGCAGAGAAAAAGAGTGAAATTGATGAGCAGGACAAGATGGTTGACTCTAAAAAGGGAGAAGATGGAGGCTCTCAAGAGCATAAATCTGAAACATCATTTTGGGCAATAGACTCTACAGAAGCAGTGAAAGAAATTTTGGAGAGAGACAAACAAATTATAGAAGATCAAGACATAATGCAAGGACCAATCAGTTTTTATACCTTATCACCTATACAGAAGATAAAGTTGGCATCTATTGCACAAGCTAAGGCTAGAGAGGAAATTTTGAAGTCCCATATAGAGGATTGTGAGTTGCTTGGCCTTGCATCTAGGATTTTGGAGAAAATCATGCCCACATTTAAGGACTCATGAGCATCTCCCTCCAGTCAGTTGAAGAGTCTGATAAACTCTGTAAGTTCTCATTTTGAAACCTTAGAGAAGTCAGCAGAAGTTAAAGTTAGAAATGAATTTAATGAGAAGAGGTTTGCTGAAATAAAGAAAATAATTAGTAATGATAGATTAGGGCTTGATACTAGTGTAAAGAGTATTCAAAATTCCCTCTTTGAAGGAGCAGAGATTTATAAGTTTTGCTTAAATCAGTCTAAAGCTATTGAAGATATTGAGAAGAAGATTAAGGACTTAGAGCTCAAATTGTCTAACATTTCTTTGTCATATAGTCCTTTAAATGAGTCTATAACTACCAAAGAATGCCAAGTAGTGAGTTTGCATAATGAATTGAGTGACTTGGAAAAGAAAAAGGTTAGAGTTTTTGGCATATTGGATGAGCTCCGAGGACTGATTTCCCCCAAGTTAGAAACTATGTATGATCTATTGGAAGAATCCCAAGCTGCTGCTACTACTAGTGATCCTACTGATCTTCAAAAGGCAAAATCACATGCATTTTTCCTCAGTGGGCATATATCTATTTTAGGCAGCATTAAAAAGAACTGGAACAATGAATTGATAAAGTTGAAAAAGATTTTTGGTGATGTCTTTTTGCTAATGAACAAGGCTTAAGGATTGTATATTCATATGTGGAAGTATATACTTAGAGTTTTGACCCATGTACATAAAATTTTTGCATGAATTTTGATGTGCGGATTCCAACCTTTGCCATTGATGTCAATGGGGGAGAGAAAAAGCAATGAAAAATGAAGAATTCATCTAAGGGGGAGCATTGGAAATCATAAGTGTATACAGTAAGGGGGGCCTGTTCTAACACTTAGTCATCTTTCACTAAGTGTTTCCATCAATGCCAAAGGGGGAGATTGTTAACAAGAGACACTGCTAGGCATGTCAGGTGTTATCATTGATGGTAACAAAATCTATCTTACACATCTACATTACATCAGTGGATCACACTAGAAGTCAGAATGCAGAATTGCCTAAGTCCAGATAGACAAGAGCAGATCATATGACAGGGTTCATCATCTTGGTCCGCAATTCTCCATAGGTAATCACATTGTGCTACAGATCTGAAAGAATGATAAGGCATGTCAGGGCTACCTAAATTCAATATTTTAGCCTTTGGTGATGAAGGGATTGATAGTTAAAAGCATCTGAGTATCGGGTTCTGGTTAAACAGTTCAGTCTAGTGAAGAACAGGCTAACTTGGTGTTTGATCATTATGTGGATTAGGAAAAGTTGTTGGTTGAGCAATTTGTGAGATCTAGTGGTATTGGATGACATGTAAGATGACTTAGATACATAAATTTTGGTCTGCATTGGTATTTCTACATGGATTCAGCCGACAGAATAGTGTTCTTAAAAAGTCTCTAAGTTTTTCCTAAGGCCGACTGCAGTTGATGTAATTTCATATAGCATATATATATGATCAATGGATTCAAGCATTTGGAGGTGTGGATGAGCGAATATGAAGGAATAAGTGGAAAAGTGTAGCAAAATCAAGTGCGAAGTGAAGAAATCTAAGCTTCGGATCATGGTAGAGCAGTAAAGTAGGGCAAAGAAAGATGAAGTGTGTAAAGTCAATTTATATTGTGCATAACTAGAACTATAATTCTGCATTGTTGGATGGTATTCCTTAGTTCAAACATTCTAGTGAACTCTTGTAATTAATTTTGTAGGTAGTGACCTCTGGGCAGTGTGTCCGAAGGCATGTGCCTTCCCCATTTGTAATACTTTTAATAGAGTACAAATTCTTGTGGATTAACCCCCATTGTGGTTTTTCCCTTAATTGGTTTCCATGTAAAAATCTTGGTGTTATGTGTGCTCATGTGTTGTTGTTTTATGCCTTCATGGTTATATTATTAATCTATTGATAAGTTCTAAAAATGATTAAGTGCAACAAAAGATAGAATTTGCAGAACACTGATTCACCCCCCCTCTTAGTGTTCCTTAATTTCAATAGATAAGATGGATAGTTAGATTCTTTCTGGAAGGCACTTTAATATCATACATTGCACAGCTGTTGTAACCCAGAAAGCAAACTTGTGAGCCCTTTGATTGTAGCCTGCATGTTTCCACAATATAAGCATTTTGATTGTCTGATATATTAAGCATTTGAATCTTCCATTGTAGTCTATATTTGTGTTGTTTCTATTGTGTTTACTCTTGCTTCATGGTTTGGATAGTCCCTTCTTAGGACCCTCCATCCATGACTGCACCACATGTTTTCTAGGAAGCTTTAGTGAAGGCCCTATATTATTAAACAAAAACTAGTTACTCGAAATTTATGTTAATCTTTGATTAATTTAGTTATTAATCCATGGAATATTTGTAATGAGTAATGCCTAATAGGTGATCTACTTATACAAGCACTATCTAATATGGATAGGTCAACTTACATTGAGGGGGGGTCATTTTGCCTCACGAAAATTTGTTAGTGTCCAATGATGGTGTACAAACAATCTAGGAAAGGGAGATTGGTAGGCTATATGTTGAGTACGTGGAACAAGATGCTAGGTGTTGTAAGGAATGCATAGGAAAATACTAAGTGTTATTTGTATTATCAGCTAAGAAATCTTAATTGTACAACTAAAATGGTTAGAGGAAAACCAAGAATAATGTAGAGATTAATTGAATCAAAAGAAAGATTGAATGTTGGAACCTAGGAAAAGATTGAGAGATTTTACCAAAAATACTACTAAGCATGTCACTAATTAGGTGAGGCTAAAAAACTCAATGAAGAAAATATTTCCAAAATAATTAAGGAGCAACAAAGTGGACCACTGAAACTTTTAAGGGTAGAGTCCATGAGGCTTTATAAAAGCCTAAAAGATGAAGACTTTAGGCTACTAAATAGTGAACACCAGTACATAAAATTATTGAGTAGGACATGCAAGTCAAAGGAAAGGAAGAATCAAGGAATTATGGAAAGGTATAATTTGGCATTGAGATTAGTGATGTCCAAATCTATTGTATCTATTTTTGGGTTAGTCCTATGTGTAGGGATTATTAAATTGTAGTGTTGTGACTATAAAATGATTCATGTGTGTGACAAGCTATGATATTATTATATGTGTGTGTTGGCCTAGTGTAATGTGTGTTAAGTTTGTGACATGGATCCATGACAAGGAAGAGTATATGGTAAAATCCAATACTTAGTCAAGAGGCCTTAGTGGGAAAGGTTTAGCTAACCATAGTGGAGATTGGAGCTCCATGACCACTTATAGTGTACTCAAGTGGATTTTCTTGTTATGATTAGCAAGAAGGTTCAGTGGTCATGAGGGCTATGTCTATTAGTTGTCATAGCCTCCTATATTGTTAGGGTGCACTTAAGTCTAGATGCATGTGTGTGCATGTGTATGTCTAGAAGGTCCTAACCTAAAATAAAATGCATGGCATCGACACCACTAGATTTGGAATGACAAGAGGATGCATATTGGCTACCTTCACTTAGACTATCTCAATTGCCAGATAACTCATTTATACCCTATGAGTCAAGGTATCATATTGTGACAGTGGCAAGGTGGAAAAGTATGACTGAGAATTTTAGGTGAGCTTTAGACTAGATAAAAATTGAAGGATCAAGGTGATGTCCTACTTCCATTTCTTGTAGTACAATGTGTTGAAGAATTTCTATTTTATTTCATTAATTAAGATCACGGATTGTCTATCAAATTCATGGTTAACTTTAGTTTAACTCATGTCTTAGTTGTTTGTGGTATAATTCCTAGTGAAATGTGGAGTTTATCGAGTTCCTCTAGATTGGATAAGCCACATACTGATAGAGCCATGATGGGAGTAGACAATCCTTATATATATATATATATATATATATATATATATATATATATATATATATATATATATATATATATATATATATATATATATATATATATATATATATATATATATAGTTCCCTAATTCATTAGTAGCTTACCAAATATAACATACAAATTATGTTTTCAAAATTGAATGATGTTATTAATATAACTGATATGTGTTCTGTGATTAAAAAAACTATAAACTATGGTTGAAAGTATTTCATACTCTTAATTATTTTATTGACAAGGCTCATCCTTTCTTTACAATGGATATCTATGATAAAATGATAGGTTTATAATTATCTTATTGGAAGAGGTTAACTTCAATCCTAGTAATGTTCTAATGAGTAAAGTTTAGCCATGAAAAGGGATTTCTATCACTAGTTGAGTAAACCACGTATAAATTTTAGACTACATTTAAGAAATATTTTTAAAGGCCATATAGTGAAGATCTCAATTGAATCCATGAGCTATGAGACTAAGGGTTGAATCCAAATCATTCATTTTAGAATACTTTCTTGAGCTTGTATTCCTAGTAGGAGGTGGTCTAGTCACTTTCTATCAAGCTATCAAAGTCAAATTCAATTCTGTTCTTGTGTGTATAAATTGTAGAGTTGAATTAACACTATGGATGATCTAGATTGAGATTTCCTTGGGTCATTGAATTCTATGGTAAATCCCTATTCACCATGTGTTCCATTAGCTATGGAGGTAAGACAATTTATTAACCTTATGAATCAAATTCTAGAATTTATGATAAAATCAATCCATTTCTATTTAGTTTCTACTCCTACAAATGAGTTAGCAAGGTAGTATTATCAATTAGGTCCCAAGTACCTCACTTAATCCTTTCTTGATTATGTATTGGAGTTTCTATGTATACCATGTAAAATCTACCAACCCTACACTTTCGTAAGTCATACATCTACTACTCAATTACACAAAGTTAGTAGTGTTTGTGGTCAATCATGCAACTCCACAAATCCTAAAGACCAATGTCAAAACCTAAGGGCAGGGCTATGTCATTAAATGTGATGGGAAAGAATTATACTCAAATTATGGCATGAGTGACCCAAAATCACCCTCAAACTTAGGCTCTACAAGGCCAAGGGGTAATCCCTAAGGTCTCAATAACATGGAAATTACAATTTAGGCAATAGGACATTAAGCAACCATACCTAATATGCTATGAACCTCAAGACTTTTCACTAAGTTCATGCCATCAGAGCCATTGGATGTGAAGAAGAGGTGAATAAACTTGCAAAGAATGACATGAACTAGATATGCATATACACACTTAATTATCTCAAACAATACTACAATAACCCATATGAAACCATGGAGAGACCATCACAAAATCTTTGCAATAAATTAAAATTCTATCACACATTTATCTAAACTCAGTTATATTCATACCAATAAATGTCGCAAGAGAGGATCCACATGTAGGTTCAAGCATCATCCTAAATCATTATAAATTTCCATAGAGACATACCATTTACAAAAGATGTACATTAAATACACTTTTCATCAATTATATGATGTATTTATGCCCCTTATAGACTAGACTTGCATTGCTTGATTCTCTAGAACTAGATCGAAGTAGATACAATAAAAAATTGACTCAATGACCAAATGTTATAACATATTTTCAGCACATATATATAGGATTATACTGAGTCTTTTTACTTGGATGAGAACTCTAGAGTGATCGACATGATTTTTCAATCAATCATACACCTTGCATCATTTTCACACAGGTTCACACTTGGATCCATGGCCTCTGTACATAAATTCCATCATCAACCCATGGATTCATAGAAAAATTACATCATTCAGGGGTCCATTGGTACTATGAGGCATTTGAAAGTCTTTGTATTCTCTATCTAAACCATTAGAGACCATTAATGGTAGTCTCAGGTCATGTAGGAGAGTTGTTGGAATTGTGGAAGCTTTCAAAAGAAATACAAGAAATCAACTTAGAACCAAATGAAGTGAATGTTGGAATATAGGGAAAAATAGGACATCTAGAAATTTAGAGTTGAGGAAAAAGTGAGAAGGAAATTTGAAATCCTATTAAGATTTCACAAAGGAATAAATGAGTAAATTTAAAGATGCAGGAAAAGTAGGATCTAGTTATAGAACTAGACAATTGGATAGGGTATGGGATGAAAGAAATGATATCCTAAACTCTATGGAAAGTTTAAAAAGAGGAGGGAAAGGAAGATATGAAGATGTGGTAAATACATGTAGGACTAGATGCAGGAAGTGGAGGTGCTTGAATGTTATTCAAAAAAATTCTTATTAACTTTAGCTTGGTAGATGTTTGAGCCTTCTCAAAATCTTGTTAGTGTTTTTGAAGGTTTACAAACCATTGAAAGGGTTGATGGAGCCATTTTTGAACTTTGTCATCAGTTTTGAAGGTTTACACACCTATCAAAGCATCAATGCTTCATCCCTTTCTCTTTTTTATTGATAATTTCAAATGTTCATGAATCATGGAAAGTTCCAACAAAGGATTTGATGATGATTTCAAGGGTTTGTGAATGATGGAAAGTGTTGAGAAAAGTCTTTCTCTTTCCTTTAACTCTTTGTCAATCATTTCAAAGGTTCACATACCTTTGAAAGCATCAACAAGATTTCACAAAGGATCAAAAGGCCTAACAAAGATTGATAAACTTTTAGGTAGGATCGGAGGTGGATGAAAGATATGGAATGAAGGGAGGAATGTTGATTATTTGGTCAATATTGTACAAAGTAGAGGAAAATGAAGAAAATGAAGAAAATGAAGGAAATGAAGGGATCAATAAAACTTCTAGGGATTTCACAGAGAAAAGGAAAGAGGAGCTAGAAGTTAGGATTGTATATATGAAGTGAAAAGATACATTTGGTAGTCCACTAAACTTGCACAACTTAACAAAATACACCAAAATGAATTAGAAACTCCCCACACTTATTATTTTTTAGATTTTGTAGACAATCTAACACATGATAGAACATGGGGAGGCAAAACATCACCATAAGGAAAAATATGACCAAGGTAGAATGCATTAAAGGGAATCTTATATTGGTTTCAATGATGGGAAAAATAGGTCCAAGGAAACAAAGGAGCACTGAACATACGATTTTTGCAAATTTTAAACCTAGTGGCAACATTGGCTCTGATTGGGGACATGTGCCTCTTATAGGCATAGTGAGAATCTAGCTATCTATAAAAGAAGACAAAAAGGGAAAAAGGGATGAGGAGGGGTGAGACAAAGTAAACCAATATGTATAAGGCAAAGGAAAACCAAGGAAATATGTACATGAAAACCTACAACCAATGACATGAGGGCATAAAGATACAATTAAAAGTATGGTTGTAGACACAAATTAAAAAAATTTATACGTCAGACCTAGTCTTATAAGACTTGGTTTGTCTTGTTTATGGCACATGTCATATAACTCAAAATAATAGATTTTACCCTTGATAGATCAATACCATGATATTGACCAATTTAAAAAATCCTCCAATCACCTTGATGGATTGTGGCATCATCCCATTCTTCAACAATGCATGCGAACATATATTTCCACTATATTGTTCTTGGTGCAAAACCCATATTTTTGTAGAATTTGAAGTAGAGACTTTTTATGTGCACTTTTTCTAGTAATACAAGGTTTGACTCAAACTCTCAAAAATATCTTAGCCTCCATTGAAATATAATCACTTCCCATAACCTACTGCAATCTTTCAAAATGAATCCTTTGGTTAGCAACCTAAAAATACAAATGCATGCAATGGCTTTGTAAACTTGTAGGTAAATAAATCTTTTAGTTTTATTAGTTTCTAGCTATGATTCAAAAGAGAGAAAATTTACCAATTATTTGGATCTTTATTACATAAAACCTTTATCTAAAAATTTCCAAGCTTCCATACTAGACCCTTTCTTGCTAGGGAGAGGAATTGATTGAATTTTTTTTGTTTGATTTAATAAGCCAAATAAATCTTTCCACCAAGTTTCAAGCATCGAGTTGACAATAGAAATAGTACCCTACCTAAGTAGCTAAATATTCTTAAGTTTCCTTACTCAATGAAAACAATAATCAACTATATTTTGAGTAATTATGAAGTTCTAGAGTAATTATAACATTGAAATAGAAGTTTATTATAAAATTCATATGCTATTTGAAATTAATTGTGTTGACACCTAAAATTGACCACTTTGCTCAACATCAAGTCCTGATTCCCTAAATCGATCATTTTGTCCCCAAATCGACCATTTATCATCTAAATTTAATTAGTTGTCCCTTGATTGTCTTGATTTATCACATCTTTCTAATTATCTTGATTATAAGGACATATGATCATAATTATCCCCATTTATCCCTGTTATGGAGTAAAAAGTATCCCTATGCCTTTTTGCCTCCTAGTTTAGCTCCTAGGTCCCTGTGTTTACACTTTACATGCTTAATATTTATCCCAGAGTAATTTCCCCTGAAACCCATGTCCAATAGGACTTAGGGACCAATTTTAAACGCTTAATCAAGACCCAAATTAGCCTTGGGACTTGGGCACCTATGCCCAAGTCTAGGTTGATTTGTTGAGACCCAAATTTAAGTGTGTCAACATAGGACCTTTAAAATGGTTTCCCTCTGTCAACCTTTTCAATTTGAATTATGAATGTTAGTGGGAAAGCATATATAAGTGAGTGTATGTCTTCATTTTATACCTATATGGATAATGCAAACTTGTGATATTGAGCTAAGGGATTTATAGGTATTCATTTTGTTGCGGAGAAGAAGTGTGTAGTTATTGTGTTTGTTTGTTGCAAATTTGGCTTCATAAATCCATCTCCTCATGATTTGAAGGATATTCATCTCTGTGAGGGGTTCACCTCTAAGGTGACATGTATTTGTGTTTCAATCATTTCAATTCATCATTTGATTTGGCCTCTGCCCTTCTTAGCCACACACTATATCTAACAACAGTGTTGAAAGATTTGAATATCATTCCAAGGATTAACTGAGGGAAGCTCCTAAACACCACAACCCCAAACCCCTCTCATTGTGATTGCAGGTTACAGGTGCGAGATTTGGTGAAGTGCAGGTATAGAGAAGCAATTTATAGGATAAAGATTCAAGATCTTACAAAAATTTATTTTGATTCAACCCTACTGGACTAGGGTGCCTACCCCATAGTCCTCCCGATAAGATTTATCCCAAACTCAGAAGCTGAACATCATCCGACACTGCTCATTGTTCCGGATCTATAGAAAAACTACCCTATTAGACTTGGGCGCCCACCTCGTAGTTTGCAAAGTCTTTGCCTCCATAAATCTAACTTTTGGTAAGTTTATGAACCTTGTTGAGTGCTTTCCTATCCTGTGATCTGTAGCATTCTATTCATGTGTACCTGATTTCATTTTAATTAGGGTTTGAGGCTTATTGAATTTAGGGTTTGACAAATCTCCCAATCTAATCAATCTTTCCATATCATTCCTAAGTACACCAACCTTTGGTTGAGTCCTCTTTCATCTATAGAGACTTGGTTTAGTTGTTGTCATTGAATGTTAGTGTGAAAGGATGGTTTGATTTGATAGATCTTAACACTATCCACCATCTTCCCACTTTTCATACATAAAATTTTGGTGAACCCATGTTTTTAATAAACTTGCATCTTTATGAATGTTGTAATCAGTCCTTTCATGCATTCATATCATATTATTCATCTTGTATTGAAAAATTTTGCATACATTTGAAATTTTTTGAAAAAACAAGCATTCTAGGCTTGCATTGAAGCTTAGTTTTGCATATCTTGCATTGTATATCATAAAAAGATTTAATTTTCTGATTTTACATCAGATCTGATCATTATTATAGTAATTCATCATTAATTTATATCAAATCTTGCATTTACAAGTTGCATTTGCTAGGGTTTTGCTTAAAAAGTGGCATTTTTCATATAACCTAGTCTTTACAAAAACTAGGGTTTGTAGTCAAATTTTCATTTTCAGATTTTTCTACTCCTTTTCAACATTCATTCAAATCTGATTTTGAAGTATAGTGTTGGATCATAGTGCAAACTTTTGCAACCTAGATTTGAAACCTTCATCGTTTACAATTACACATTGTGTATTTCAACAAGCATAACTACTTACACCTTTTGGTTGTTCTATTAGTTTGTGCATTGAGTGTTGTATTCCTTTGCATGAGTTGTATAACCCACCTCCCTAATAAGAACATCCTTATAAGGAGAAGCCATAAACTAATGGGTTCTAGTGCTTTGAATAGCACTGATATATGCAAACATCAGAAAATCCATTGAACACTTACTTTACAAAGGGTGAATCACAAACTTTGAAAGATATCATACCTCCTACCATGATGGAATCACAAATATTTAATGACCCTAAAGATCCAATTTATGTCATACAACATGTACCTGATGATCAAATCAACAAACTTGATAAAGAACTAGACGATTTTCAAGCATTTGTGGAAAAAGAAAGGATAGCTAAAAAGGTTGTACTTGTTGTTCATAGTCTAAGAGAGCTATTAAAAGAAGGACAAGACAGTTTTAACACACTCTATGGGATAGCTCATATAGTGGGTAATAATAATATGTTAGTAACTGATTCCACGAATATTATGAACAATGTGTCATCACCGAATCATACATAGGTATTAGCACCTATACCAACTACAGGAATAACCACTTTCACATCATCAATCCTCACTACTAATGCACAAGTTAAGAGTAATGCTACAACTAGCATGGGAGTATCTAATGGCACTCATTCACAAAATTAAAAGGTTGTGGGATTCAATTATCAAAACCTAGAACCTAAGGTGTCTTCCTATATGAATAATCATTCTCAACCACTTGTCCATTCCACCTATTCTCAACCACCTTTCACTTACAATTGCTCTCAACCACCTTTCATTACCACTCATAACCGATCACCTCTAAATTTCATGACTACAACTTCTAATTCTTCTAACCTGTAAACTGCATCACCTAATGATGCCATCTTAAACCATCTCTTGCAAGGCATGACCTTCTTATGATAGAAAGTGACAAATTTGACCAATGCTTCTTCTCAACCTAATATACCAACATATCATGCTCATATCCATTTATCTTTTTTAATCCTAAGATCTCAGATGCCTGATAAGTTTGAGACTCCTTGCTTTGTAGAGTACAGTGGTAAAGGTGATCCTAATACTCATGTGGTAGTATTAATGACTATGCGTAGTGATTTCTTCTTTGAAGAAGACTTGTTAGCAAAGCTCTTTCCATGATCCCTCAAAGATACTGCTTTGGAATGGTTTTGCTCATTACCTCAGAATTCAATACATTCTTTCTCATAGCTTGTTGATCAATTCTTACAACACTTCCAAGAAAATATTGGACCTTCAGTCTCATTGATTGATTTAGTTCATTGCAAACAAGGTTAGAAAGATAAGTTAAGTGAATTTATCAATCAATATCAAGCTCTTTTCACATAGATACAATATTTGATTACAGATGAGGATGTTCAGAAGATATTCATTATGAATTTACAACCTAACATCCATGATAAAATCCTCTTGATGAAGTATGACTCTTTTTAACATCTATGCATAGCCCTTCATGATTACCAGCTTTTGTCTAGTCAGTATGAGAATCAAAATTCATCGGCTAAAGTTGGTCAATCTATATTTGAAACATCAAAAAAAAACTTTAAGAGGAATAACAAGAGTTTCATCAAGATTAATGGATAGCATTTGAGTGATTTTCAATTGCAAGTGTTCACTATTAGTAATCCTAAATAGGCACTATTTCAATTTAGGCAACAATAGAGATAGTTTACTCCATTATCTGAATCTCTTCGATCAATTATGAATCAAGTAGTATGCAACAATCCTTTGAAGCTTCCTCCTGTGAAACCATTTGATAGTAAAAAGATACAAGGACCATCATTTGATGCTAATTCCTTTTGTTAGTATCACCCCCTTGGGAGGACATGACACTGAAGAATGTATGTGTTTGAAACATGAAATTCAAGATGAAACATTGTATGTGTTTAAAACATGACACTGAACAATGTATGTGTCTGAAACATGAAATTCAAGACCTCATCTATTCTAATATAATATAGGTAACTAGTGTGAATGACAATGAAAATAAGTTAGTTTCCTCTCTGAATTAGAATTTACAAATCTTTGCAAATACTTTTCCTAAGCATAACAACAACAATATGGTAGAGCAAAATACAATAGAGAAGGAAGATGATTACCTTGACTATGATGAGATAATTGGTATGATAGAAGTGGATAAGGAAAAGACATAAGACATTTCTCTTCCATGAGGGAAAGGTATCTATACCGAGGTTCCTTAGCCATTAT
Source organism: Cunninghamia lanceolata (assembly GCA_027924645.1). Lineage (NCBI taxonomy): Eukaryota > Viridiplantae > Streptophyta > Pinopsida > Cupressales > Cupressaceae > Cunninghamia > Cunninghamia lanceolata. The sequence goes on from BSBN01001332.1 coordinate 9,694,632, forward strand.
CCCTTCAAGGATTGAGAGACAACTAGAATGCACTAGATAAAAAAATCAAGAAACCTTGATAGGATAACATTTAAAAGCAATAAAAAGTTGTCATGATGGAAAGTATCATGTTTCATCATGAAAGACTCATTCATCAAGAAAATTAGAACAAGAAAGAAAAGGATCATAAAAGAACAAGATGACTATCATTGGTGGGAAATAACAATGATTCCCCTCCTTATAAGCAACTAAAGATTTTGAATATATAGGATCTTGAGAAACAAGCAAATGTACATGACCATCCTAGAAATAAGAATCAATCAGGTATGAACTACTCACACATTTTACCACATTTGATAGAGCATCTCTCTAAGATGCTCACAAGTTTGAACTCCTCTTAGATATACATATGCTATAATATTGTGTTGTGTTCCCCCGTGTTGTGTTATATGTTGTTTAGGTTTCCTTGGATAACCCTTGATACTCTTGTAAGGTCAAGGATACCGAGAGACTGCCCTTGTTGTGACCATTCTTCCATATGTTTTTACATTCTTCTATTCTTCTCTCCTCTATTTTGTTGTTGTGTGTCATGCCTTAGGGGCATAGCGTTGTGGATGATGTCTTAGGGGTATCCTCCTACATGGTGTTCCTAAGGAACTTGTTCTCCTCTCTCATTTTTATTGTTTACCTTCTTCAGTGATTCGACCTAGTGGGCGGATGACAAGAACAAAAAAATATTGATAAGGACCATGTGTCCCTTCAACAAGCAAGCAAAAATGGACCTAGTCTATATATGAAGATGGGGTTTTTATATATATCAAAAGCTTGACTAGTAGAATCACTTCGTGTGATCTATCATGTTATCATATCTTTTGTAACAAACTTTTGCATTACACTCAATCTGCTTCAATGCACTTTGGATGGTTTTGTATCTCATCTTGTTGGTACACTCAGTTCTAAGATACCTATAGTATAATCCCAACAACTATACTTGTTTTTGAACCCACAAGTGTAGCCTTGGTTCTTTGATGTAATATGATTTATGCATAGCTTTCATGATTTGATTTGGTTATTATCTTAGAGTAAGATGTTCTAACCTTATCTCTTGTTGATTATCTTAGCAATCCATATCAATGTGTTTGTGGGAATATTCATAAATCATAGCAAATGTCACCTTTGGGGGCATGGGCTTTGTGAGAGCTCTTGTTCCCTTGCATATTTTCTCTCTACCAAGTAATGTGCTTGATACTAGCAAGTGGTATCAACTACCTTAAGATGGGGGCATATATAATGGTATCTGTCTGATTATCTTTTGATGCTGACAAAGTGTGCTTGAAATCCCTCTTTGCAAGGCAAGATGGTGTATCTCTTGAGCTAGTGCACATCCTTTTAAAAAGGAAGCAAAAATCCCTCATCACAAGGAGAGATTACGTATCTCTTGATCTAGTACATATCCTTTTATACAGAGCCCTTCTATGGAAGGCGAGATGGTGTATCTCTTGAGCTAGTGCGCATCCTTTTATACAAAGTCCTCTATGGAGGTGGGGCTAGATCTTCAGTCATCCACCCTTAAGCATGTCTTTGGTGGTTGTGGTAGGATAGCTCAATTGTTAGGTGTGTTTGGCATGTTTTAGATGGTGGGACATAGCAATAAGCTCCTTCCATTATTTGTGTTTGTCGTGTATAAGACGTATAGTGTGTCTAGGCATACTATGCAACACTCTTGTATTATGTGCATTTTCCTTGTATTTTTGCCATGCCTTCCCCTTAGTGGTCTTTAGGTGTGTAGTGATGATATCCCTTCACACTTGGGTTATTTTTTGGCATGTCTTCTCCTTGGTGTGGTCTAAAGGTGTGTAGCGATGACCTCCCTCCACATTTTGGGTTTTTGTTTTGTGTGTTTTTGGTGGTCTAAAGGTGCGTAGAGATGAGCTCCCTCCACCCCCTCAGCTTAGGATTTTGTTTTAGTTGTTAAATCAATGTATTCTTCATGTATTGCGTGACTTCTCTCATGCCTTCTTCGTGTATTGCCTTCTTCCACTGTATTCTCTATGCTTTACATGTTCCTTACGGACTTCATTGTGTCTTGCGTGTCTTCCACGTGTATTCTAGTGCTTACCTGAGATTGAGTGCTAGAAATAGTCCGCCAACCTTCAAGTATGCCATGGCTCTATGTGCTTGGTGTGTTTGATGTGCTTCGACCGTATTTTAATGTATGTATCCAAAATCGTAAGATCATACATACATTAAATTGGGGGCTAAATTTTATGAAGTAAAAAGTATCCCTATGCCTTTTTACCTCCTAGTTTAGCTCCTAGCTCCCCATGTTTACACTTTACATGCTTAATACTTGTCCCAGAGCAATTTCCCCCAAAACCCATGTCAAATGGGACTTAGGAGCTAGTTTTAAATGCTTGATCAAGAACCAAATTGGCCTTGGGACTTGGGCACCCATGCCCAAGTCTAGGCTGATTTGTCAAGACCCAAATTTAAGTGTGTCGCCATAGAACCTTTAAAAAGGTTTCCATCTATCGACCTTTTCAATTTGAATTATCAATGTTAGCGAGAAAGCATATATAAGTGAGTTATGTCTTCATTTTACACCTAGATGGATAATGCAAACTTGTGATATTGAGCTAAGGGATTTCAAGGCATTCATTGTGTTGTATAGTAGAAGGGTGTTGGTATTGTGTTTGTTTGTTACAGATTTGGCTTCATTAATCTATCTCCTCATGATATGAAGGATCTTCATCTCTGTGAGAGCTTCACCTCTAAGGTGACATCTATTTGTGTTTCAATCATTTCAATTCATCATTTGATTTGGCCTCTACCCTCATTAGGCATGCACTCTATCTAACAACGGTGTTGGAAAACTTGAATGTCATTCTAGGACTTGACTGAGGGAAGCTCCTAAACACCACAACCCCCAAATCCCTCTCTTTGTGCTTGCAGGTTATAGGTGTAGGATTTGGTAATGTTTACATATAAAGAAGCAATTTAAAGGATAAAGATTCAGGATCTTGTAGAAAGTTGTTATGATTATACCTTTCTGGACTAGGCTGCCTACCCTATAGTCCTCCTGACAAGATTTATCTCGAACTCAGGAGATGAACATCATCCAACACTGCTCACTATTTTAGATCTACAGAAAAACTAACCTATCATGGATTAATTTGTAGATTGTCATGGATTTATGACATTACAAGTTCATGAATTGAATTTATTCCATCACCAGTGGATGCACTTGCAGTAGGTAGGGATTTTGAACCTTCTTTATTCTTTTCAATGAATTTTTGGTTCTTATTATTTATATTATGTTGTGAGCTTCTGCCATCCATGTTGGATAGCTATGATGTTATATTACTTTTTTATGCAATTCAAATCTACAGAGATTTATGTTTAGAGCTGCCACCTCCTTTCAAAAAGAGGAAAATATTGAAGTTTTCTTTTGGTCTTCCAAAGTTCCAGGACCTTGAATTCTTTGCAACTCCCCAACAGAGTCGTCAATTTGTTGGGTCTCAAATTTGCAGTATGCAAAACCCTAAAAGGATGCCAAGCTTTATGCTTAGGTTTGGCCAACTGATGGAATCAACCAAGATGGTTGGGATTCCCTGCACTTTAGACTCTTTTTCACCTAGGTGGGTATTACCTCATGTTTACCAATGAATAATTACTCAAATTTGTTGGTGACCTTGAAATAGATTATGGGTTTGTGTAACTTTCTCAATTAAATCATCCAATTTAACTTAATTCATATTGGCATGTGATTTGAATAGGTTACTCTTTCTATTCTACACACTACTCCTACTCCTACAAATAGAAAATTTAAAATTGATTTTTTAATATGATACAAGGAAATGATCTTGGAAAAGAATTGATCGGCGCCTTTTTCTCAATAGGGCAATGGAGTCTACTCACAAATAGATTTGTGCTTACTTTCTAGTCACAATTGAAATTACTTGGCATAGGATTGTCTATGACTAGCATAAACATGTAAGATTGTTTTTACCTAGCTCTACTTAATTAAACAAATTGGATCCTCCAAATTATAGTGATATATTCAATGGAATTTAATTCCTACTTGAGGAAACCCTATCAGATAAATCACTCAGTATGCTTGGAAAAATTAGACATACATGTGGTGTGCTAATTCAAATAACAAGGAGAAAGCAAATATAGAGTCAACCAGATAAAAATATAACAATAATATTCAACAAGCAATTGAGAACTAGATTTTAGGCACCAGAGTAATGCAGTTTGCTTTTATTGATATGCTTCAGAGAACAGGGCTTACAATGTCTATTTCCAAAATCAATTTCCCAGAGAGCTCACCCCAAGGTCTTGGTTTCCTTCTTATAGGGATGAAGGAAGCAACAAGCTTCATACCTTTCACATTCCCAAAAATGACTTTTCATATGTCCACCCCTTGATATGACATATTACAATATTTACTTTTGATAAGTCTTAAAAAGACTGCAAAATATATTTTGAATACATTTTGAAAAGTATAAAACAAGAAAGAGACAAAACAAGAGGACGTCCAAAATTTTCTGATGAAGATTTGGTGCATGTTGATGCTAGTTTGATGCTCACCTTGCTCCACTACATACTTTGTCTATTCAATCCTCAATCAAAAGATATTGTTGCTCCCATTGATACATAGTTTAATCACTAGGCCATTTGTATTCTTAAATTTGGAGCAGATTGGCATGGTTATCCTTCCATCTCTTGTCCAGCAAAACTTTGACTTCAATGATGAATTTTGTATATCCAACATCTAGTGCAATTACTCTATATAGAATCAAATTGAAACTGAGAATATTTAGGTCTTCATCCTTCCTCAAATGATTAATCACCTGAGGAACTATTTGATGAAACGCATTTTTCCATTCTTCAAAGCTTTTGATTTGTTTCTCTTCTATCAAAATTGAAGGAATGAATTGATGTTTGAAACTGGCAAAAGAATCAATCTTTGCTTGCATCTTCTGACTATCTCCATTCACATACTAAAACTCATTCAATATCATCTTGACCATTTTCTCTGTTGGTTTGAGAACAACAAGAGCACCTAGATTTCTTTGCAAAACTTTACACAGGGTGATCAATGTATGATGTGTTAGCTACCATCTCTTGTATATTGGATCCAAAATAGAAAGATTAACTTTCAATTGTTCAATTTCTTGAGTCAAAGAATTGTAGTATTCATGCACATCTCCAAGTTTGTCAACAACCAACTTCACTATATACTCCAAAATTTTCTCAAATACCTCAAGAATTTCCAATCAAGCTTCTCATTTTGTTATCTCAATTTGCTTTTTCAATTCCTCAATTTCCTTTTCAAATTTCAACTTCATAGAATTCATCTGATCAACAGGTACAGTGTCACCAACTTCTTGAGCTTGTGGAGGATGATAGGGTATAATTTATTTACTTTGAGACTCACCAGCTCCTTTAAGTTGCTTCTTCATTCTAACATTCTCCAAATATAGTCTGTTGACTTCTTCATTCATTTTAATCTGAGTCTTTTCATACTCAAGCAACTTTTGCTCCATATTTTTTATAGCATCTCTGGTGAACATAACTGAGTGCATGGTGATGTTGGCTGCTTCCAAGGCTGCTGTGTCTTTGAATGTTTTGACCATGGCTATCCCTCTCATCTCTTGAACAACATCAAGCAATCTTGGTTTCTGTGTGCTCTTTTGCATACTCTAAATGGCCAAAGTTTTAATTTTGGGATTGTATCCCACACCACTCATTCTATTTTCACAATCAAACTCAGACACCAACATTGGGTCATCCTAATTTCTTACTTGATCAAGCAAGAACATTGTCTTCAAGTTCATCCCCAGAATGATCAGCATATTGTTTTTTAGAACAATTTGTCTGGTTTCCTCAAAACTGACATTTCTTTCATCAATTTTCATATCCTTGAATTTTTTAGCAACAATTTTCTCCTATTGGGATTCATCACTTCCTATTTTATTTATTTCAACCTTCTCCTCAAATTCTTTAATCTTCAATTCCATCCAAAAATCCTTGAATTTGGGAGTGTGTATGAACTAATCATCCTCAATGAATCTCAAAGAATCTACTATTCTCTCATCCTTATGCATTTCTTTCTCTCCCTGCTCCTGATCTTCCTTTCTCATTTCAGGCATATGAGCTTCTGCATCTGGTTTGGGAGGCTAATCAACTTCCTCATGCTCATTCATATGTTGTAATATATTGGCAACTTCCTCTATATCTCCCATCCCTTCAGTCATTTCATAGGGTACCAATGGAACATCATCAACCTTTTACTTTTTTGAAGGTGGTTGGTCAAGGATTGAAGGATCTTGCACTAACATGGCATCAGGAACAGTTTTTGTAATCAGAACTCTAGTTGACCTCATAACTGGGAGCTTAGCAGCCTTAGCACACTAGCTCTCTACTACTTTGCCATATATCTTCTCAATATTGTCAATGATCATTTATTTATTCTTTTTAGAGGATCATTTTCCTCAATTAAAAATCCAAGAAAATTAGGATTATCTTTCATTTTCCCTCCTCAATCTCCATTAGAATGTCCCATTTTCTTTTCATGTCATACACTTGGTTTGGAGTGAGGTAGTTTTTGATGACATCTTCTTCATAGTTCATTTGATGAGTAATCCCAGATTTGGTAATGATTACTTGTCTGACAAAATTGACATGACCCTCTGGGTCAAAAACTCTTTCTGTAGCACATTTCAAAGAATATCTTCTTTTCAAATACTCTTGCAACTCTTCAAGAGTGTCAGAACCAACAAACAATCCTTCAAACACAACTAGATCTGGCAAAAATGTCCCTTTTTTATGTTTCTTTATCAAGTCCCTCTCCATCCACATCATCTGCCACATAAATTCTAGAAATGCCAACCTAGAAGGATAGAACTTTGGCAAAACATGTGGGGCTTGAGTGCATCCATAAACTCTTATCAGTGTGTAGTTTTGCAAAAAGAAGAAATCAAAAAAATTGTGTATGCCCCTTCTCTGGCTTCATTGCAATTGGCCTTAATAATTCCTTTACCTCTAATGTCAGTCTTGGCACAACATGCCCAAGGGAAGCCATGATTCTAACAATAAGATCATCCTGAAAAGAAACATAGTTGCCTTTGTTGCAATTCATGTCCCATTTGTAACACCAGCATTGTACAGGCAACCTATATCCATTGTTGTCAACCATGACCAAATCCATCCTTGGACTCCACTTCTTCATATTCTGAAACAAAATTAAATGACACAATAGAGAATATTGCCTGAACTTCATTGGTCCCCTATTCTCCAATATTTGAAGGAATCCCTCATGCAACTATTTCTCCAGATATGAGGTAAAATCATATTCATTATTGAGCTCATTATTCTTTATCCTCATAGCCATCATCATTATCCCCATTGGCATTTTCTCTTGTGCATCTATCCAAAGAATTTGGCATAATGCAAAGTATGTCTTCTTGAAGTATACTATGAAACTATCCATAGGGAATGGCTTGACAGAAGTAGTAGGGATAGACATTCTTCTATTGTTGGCCCCATTTCTCATATACATAGGGATTTCATCACTTCTGTAGGTTTTTCTCAATTTCTTATAGTCTTCTTCACTTTTCTGAACAGGCACAACAGTTAGAGCTTTCTTGTTTAACATGAAACAATTGATTATAGCATTCCTTAAAATTGTTACCAGTGGTGAACCATTAGGCAACCTTACTATCTTTGTAGCTCCCTGATAACAATGTGCCATAATTGTAATGAGCTTAATGCCCACAAAATGTTAGGAACAATCAGCTCTGGTAGGTCTAAAATCCATGGATTGCACATAGGAGCTTGTTGATCCTTCTTTCAATAAAAACACCAAAATAGACTCCAACCCAAGACAGGGATTATCACATCTCTACAGCCTTCAAATTCATCCTTGAAAACCTTCTTAAATCCCTTATCCACTAATTGTGGCAATATATCCAGAATAGACTATTGCAGAGATCTTTTCTTGTATTTAGGAGCAGAGGATTCTCCCTTCTTACCAGACTCAATATTTTTGGGTGCCATTATGGAGTTTTAGGGTTTGATAGTTACTTCTATGAACTAGGGTTTTAACAATTATTTGACCTACTGAAACAACTGAAAGAAAGATGCAATCAAATATCAACTTTGACATAGAGCTTGATGGAATTAACACACTCAATCAAATGGAATTTGCAGAGCACACGTGAATTCTAAACTTACTGTCGCCAAATACCTCTGAACTCATTTGAATGAAGAAATGCAAAGAAAATTCAGATTTTATTCAATTTTTCAAGCTGGTCACCTTGCCATTATCTGCTTCATGTTGAATGGTAGTCTTCGATCATTGTGAATCAAATTTTGAATATACACCGTACATCAAGAATGATATGAGGCTCAATATGTTTGGCATTAAATGTAAAGGCCAACTATGTCGTAACCCCACCTAGGTGGTTAATTAACTCCGCAGGGTAGCAGGGTTAAAAACCCTATCTTGTTACGACTTTACCACGCTACCACAAGCCCTGTTTGATTTGATCATGGGACTGCGAGATCAATAAAGAGTTAAACTTTACGTTTACTACTATCCCACAAACCTTATAGGTTGCTTCCACAGGATTAGAGGATCAATTTTGATCTTTCTAACTCTTACCGCTCTATTGCAGGTCAGACTAAACTCAACTACCAGACTGCGGTGACCTTTGGCACCATCTTTTACTATTTACCATGCTACCATAAGCCATCAATTTGACTGTCATGGGACTATGGTGCACACCATGTGTTACTTGAAACCCCTTACTGCAAGACCGGAACTCCATTTTGAAGTTGTTGTGGGGCTGCGGTGAACATTATCATTGATAGTCTAGCCTTTACTGCACTACTACCTGTCTATTGTGAAGCCATCACAAGACTATGGTAGCCATTATGTATGGTTTTGGACTTCATACCGCAATACCACATGTCAACTTTGGAATTGTTGCGGGACCGTGGTGAATGGTATTTCACTTGCATCTCCCTTCGTAATACCACGAGTCATCATTATCACTGCCATAGGACTGCAGTTTATAACATATGTTGCTTGAAACATTTACTGTTTGCCTGCAAGACTCATTTGGAACTTCTGCGAGACCACGAGATATCTAAACCTATCTCCGCTTTCACTGTGATACCACAAGTGAATGTTTTTCATGATATGGTGACGCAGTAAACACACATCTACCTCCTTAGACACTTGCTCACCTGCAAGGGCCATTAGGGCATACTACGGGATTACAATAATGGATGAAAAAAAAAATTTGGAGCAAAATATAAATACTAACCTTATGCATATGATGGGATGGACTTATGGGAAGTGATCAGAGGACTATTTTAATGGATGGGATAAGGAGACCTTATAAAATAAAAATGTGGGATTGAAACAAAATGGGATCGGATGGATTTTGAATAGTCCTAACACACACCTAGCCTAACTCAATTTGATTTACTATTTTTATATTATATTACATTGATTACATTTCTTGTCAGCCAGAGACAACATAAAAAATACATTTACAAGTCACCCAGATAGCATACAACATGAAACATGTAGAGGACAAGTCCTAAACAAGACTACATGCTACACCAACAGAAGAAACATGCCAAGTTTAGACATCAACACTTGCTTAACCAGGTCCAAAACATTATTAATAGCTTCAAACACCAAGGAATTACATCTGCGCACTCTGCTCATTTGAAAATAGGATAGCCTTAAGTAAAAACATATGAAACTTGAAGCATAATGGCCATAAGAACTTGAAAATGTTGTGTGGTACTGGAAACAAGAAAGATCTTCATGAGACTCTTCCAGATGAGTCTACAAGTCTAACAACAAATCTCCAGGTACTCCTTTACCTTCGCACATCAAATATTTTTTCAGCACATCTTCAATCATGAACTTTTGGAACAACAAGTCATCCAGACCACACTGTAGCATACTGTTATTGAAAAATTGAGCTTGTCAACCACCAAGAAACTTGAAACTACAAGAGAGCATGTATAGAACATCCATAAACATATCCATAAAACTGCAAAGGCAACCATTCACTTTTGAAGGAATGTGGAGCATTCCAATAGGCCTTTAACACTACCTCACTCTGTGAGAACACATGCTGGTACTCTATCATGCATAACTTTCACAACAAAGTGACAAATGATCTAAACCTTTGGAATTATCACCTCCATTGCACCCTAAACATAGTTGCAGAACCACATAGCCATAACTACTAATGCAGAGCAATCTCCTAGATAGTCTTCTACAGTAGTCATCCTATAGCAAAGACTGTCACAAACTTTCAAAGGCCAAACCTTCTTTGTATCAACACATGCATTCTTAGGACAAGTAGGAAAGATCATACAATATGCTTTAGGCCACCAATAACATTCGTAACACATCTAATCATGTTAGTGCTTCTAATTTCCATATTAATGTAACTTCACACTCAACTTTGCACTAAACAATGCATGACATCCAACCATGAACTTCAGGAACCACATTATATTCAACATGACATCCAAGCATGAACTATATCTTCTTTGATGAATAGGACATGACATCCAACCATGAACATCATCACACATCCAAGATAGTGCTGACATCAATAACAACCTTAGGAACCATATGTGTAACAATCTCCCCCTTTAACATTGATGGCAACATGTACCTGCACATTCTCCCCAATTTTAATTAAGGACAAAGGGCAACCACTACTTTCTCATCAGCAACCACATACCTAAAACTCTTTCATAGGGTATAACTTCTTCTTCCAACAAATAGACTTACCCTATCATCAGCAACCACTACCTACTCCCCCTGAGAGGTAGCCACCATTAGTCCAAGAAAAAGATATAACATGAACACCCCCTAGACAGATGTACCACTATGCATCTAGCATGAAGGAGGGGAAATTACCCCTAACCTCTGCTGAAGATACTCAAAAGTGTCCTTTGCAAGATCCTTTGTGAAAATATCTGTAATTTCATCCTTTGTTGGAACATATTCCAACCTTACTTCCACTTCTGCCACGTTCTCTCTCTCAAAAAATGATACCTAACTTCTATATGCTTGGTTCTAGAATGCATCACTAGATCCTTGGAAATATTGATAGGGCTTGTATTGTCAAACAAAAGAGGAATACGTTCATCATACAATATCTTCATATTCTTTAGGGTTTGTTTCATCCACAACACTTGTGTACAGTGGGATGATGCTGCAATGTACTTTGCCTCTGCAGTAGATAAGGACACTGAATCTTGCTTCTTTCTCTTCCATTAAAGCAATCTACTTCCTAAGAAGAAAGCACCATCACTTGTACTTCTATCATTAACACAACTAGCCCAATCAGCATTAGTGTAGGCATTTAAATCAAAGTCATTACCTATTGGATACCATAAGCCATAATTTGGAGTTGCTTTCTAGTATTTGAATATCCTTTTCACTACCTTCTCATGTGTTTACTTGGGATTAGCTTGATATCTAGAAACCACACATATTGCATGCATAATATCAAGTCTAGAAGCAGTTAGATACAACAATCCTCCAAACATTGATCTATAGACAGTCTGATCCACCTCAAGAGACTCATCATCCTTGCTCAAGTGACATCCAGTGATCATGGGAGTACTCACTGGCTTTGAATCCTCCATACCAAACTTATTCAACAAGTCTTTTACATACTTAGCTTGAGAAATAAAGATACCACCTTCTAGTTGAGTAACTCGAAGTCCAAGGAAGAAAGACATATCAGCAATCATAAACATCTCAAACTCTTTTTACATCTCTTTTACAAACCTCTTACACATATCATCATCTCCACCAAAGATGATGTCATCAACATATACTGTAATTGTCAATATCATATCTTCTTCTTCCTTGATGTAAACATTGCTATCTGTAGTACCTTTCTTGAAGCCCTGCTAAAGTAAGCATTTATCTAACCTAGCATACCAGGCCCTAGGTGCTTGCTTGAGACCATACAAAGCCTTCTTGAGTCTACATACCATGTTCGGATCTTCTAATATCTGTAAACCATCTAGTTGTTCAATATAAACCTCTTCCTCTAGATCACCATTCAAGAATGCTGACTTAACATCCATCTTATGTACCTTGAAGTTCTTATGAGTTGCAAGAGCAAGGAGCATTCTGATTGCTTCCATCCTAGCTACTAGAGCAAAAGTCTCCTTAAAATCAATGCCTTCAACTTGTGTGTATCCTTTGCATACCAACCTTGCTTTGTTTCTTACAACTCCACCTTCTTTTTTCAGCTTGTTCTAGAACACCCACTTTGTTCCTATAACATTCTTATTGGCTAGTCTAGGGACCAATTCCCATATTTGATTCTTCTCAATATGATCCAATTCTTCTTCCATTGCCTTTATTCATCCATTATCTTTGCTAGCATCAACAAAGGTTTTGGGTTCTACTCTTGATAACAAACATGAGGTTACTTGCTCATGTGTCTTAGCAAGCCTTCTTCTTGTCTGCATACCTTCATCTGTATCTCCAATGAGCTAATCTGCTGAGTGGTTCTTCTAAACATACTTTGCTAGAATCTTAGGCATCTACTCGGGTTCTTGTTCCTTTTCTTATTTCACTTCTTCTTCATATTAAATACATGGAAATATATCAAATTCAGAGTCCTCTAATTCTTTTGACATCTGATATAGGTCTTCATCTACCTTGAGATTTGTGCTTCCAATCATCTTTCCCAAACTCTTGTTGTAGCATCTATAATCCTTGCTTCTAGTTGAGTAGCCAAGAAAGATTCCTTCTTCACTTCTTGAATCAAACTTGCATAGGTATTCTTCATCTCTTTTGATATAGCATTTGTTGTCAAAGATCTTGAAGTATCTGACAGTGGGAAGTCTTCCATACCATAGCTCATAAGGGGTCTTAGTGTTGTTGACTCTCAGTTGCACTATGTTAGTTAGATAGACAGCAATGTGAACTACATCCTCCCAATAAATATCCATAAGATTTGCATCTTCCAACATTGCCCTAGACATCTCTTTCACAATCCTATTCTTCCTTTCAACTACCCCATTTTTTGAGGGGTCCTAGGAGTTGACAGAAGTCTCCTAATACCATGATCTTCACAAAATCTTCCAAATTCATTTGAAGTGAACTCACCTCATCTATCAGACCTTAAACATTTGATCTTAGCATCTACTTCATTCTCAATCATAGCTTTAAACACTTTAAATTTATCAAGGGCACCTAATTTTTCTCTTAAGAATGTAACCCAAGTCATTCTAGAATAATCATCAATAAGCAACATAAATTGTACCTCTCACCTTGTTGACTCTTTACTCTTGTAGGGCCATAGGTCAATGTGAATCAGCTCTAATGGCTTTGAAGAAGAATACTCCTTGCTTTTAAAACTTGTGTTTGTTGCTTTCCCATTTGATATTCCATGCATACTATGTTTGTAGGCTTTATTATCTTAGGCAAGTCTCTTACTGCTGTTAACAAATTATGCTTTCCATCCCAATTAGGTCAAGTTGGAACAACAGTTATCTTTGTTGCTTTGAAGAAGCAAAGAGTTCAAGAAGAAGGGAGAAGAAAATTCAAGTTCACAGGCCAGTCTAGAAGGCCTACTGTCTTGATGGAAGATCCTTTCAGCGATCACATTACCAAGATCATGTACCCGCTTAGTTAGAGTTGCTACATGAGCCAGATAACATGAAAGGATACTCCAGCAAGGCAAGAGGTATCCTAGGACTGATAGGTGAAGTTAAAGTTGATCTATGAATTACACTTTGATAAATTTTAGAAAGGCACATGAATCTTGCTAGTCTACTTATGATTATAAACACATATGCCATGCAATAATGTTTACTTTATGTTGTGCAATTAATTTACAAAAAGAAAAAATATACACAAGCCATTGCATGAAATAATTGTTTATATTCAAATGAAAAGTGTTTATATGATCCCACACAAGTCGTGGGAGTAACTGTATGATCATGGAATGCATAATAACAAGTACATCTGAAGTAAAGGAAATCATATAAAAGAAAAGTGGGACCTATCATTGCCTAAGAAAATGATGAATTCCGTTGGCAGCTGCATAATCTTCAGCCTGTTCTAGTGATAGCTCCAAGTGAACCTACAGAAGCAAATGAACATGAATGTTAGAGCTTAGGGTTTTCTTCTTTTACTTCTATATGGAAATAATTTCAAATGTACTTGCTACCTTACATCTTATCCATAAAAATGAAGGAGATAAATAGACATCAGATGTAGATACCTAATCATGAGATGAAGTAGAAAAGAGAAAATTGCATCATACAAATCAAGGAGAGGCTATCAACCTATATGTTTTATCTAACTTGTTTGTTCACTATGTAGGTACAGGTACACAAAGATAATTCATCGAAAGACCTTTATTTGTAATGAAATATCAAATGACATGTGTGGACAACTGTAATAATTACAAGATGCAAGGACAGTCATAATGAATGAAGACACCAGCTACCTAGTACATGATAGTCAATGAAGCATGGAGCAGCCATTGTGCAAGCAGTCTACTAAAGTTGAGGACTGAACTATTATAAGAACTAAGCCAATGTAGAATACAAGTCACAGTTAAGAGAAGTCTAGAACAACATCATGATGATAGTCAAAACCCTACAGAGGAGGAAGTAGTCATTTACCCATGCCCATAGAGGTTTGATAAAGTTGACACACTTGCCAGATATCAAAGGAGGCTACTAAAATGCCTTAAGTCTATAATAGAAGTGTTGATTGAAAACCAAAAACCATAGTTTTATAAGGTAGTGGAAACAAATGAAAGCAATAAAGATAGTCATCAGAGATAGTTATAGAGGTATCAAAATAATATAATTCCCAAACGAGAAGATACATTACAAGCCATATTTTGAAAAAAGTAGAAGTCATATACTATCTTGAGAAGTTAGGAACAGTCCAACAATCATCTTTGAGCATGAACAATAGACCTATAGGAGTCGGGAACAGTCCAACATTGAAGACAAAGGGAGTTCAAGAGAGCAGAAATGAAAAATGAAGAGGTCAAATATGAAGGTGATCAATAAGTCATTCTATGAAACCTTAGATACTCCTACAATGTGTAGGGCAGTCATAAATGACTGTGAAATCCATAGAGCAACAAAACAAAGGATTCAAAATGCAAGGAGATGGTTTACAATGTCAACAACAATTAGTGTGCATGATAGTGGGCGGTATTGTATGAGCAACTACCAAAGATAAAGATTGTGAAGCAAAACAATTAGAGTTACACTATAAAAAACTATCATCTGGATGAGTATATGCATCAAGCAGTAGCAGTCATAAATGACTATCAAAGCCTGTAGGAAATGCACAGAGACAAGTGAAAAGGTTTAGAAGAGAAATACAGTCAAGGTATTTGACCGTATGCAACAAAGGAAAAGGTCTGCCATCTACGATGGAAATTTGACAATAATCATGAAGTGGATCAGTCAAGAGTTAGAAGGAGCTAATCATGTCAATACAGAAAGAATAATCCTATACAAGGTAAAAGGTAGCAGTCACAACACCATGACAATGGGTTGCTGTGGAAGGGCAGAACATGTAGAGGAGGCAGTGAGCAAATGAGACAAAGCATATATCATAGAAAGCATAGGAGGTTATAATGCTTGTTAATTATTTTTCAAGGTGTCACTAACATGATAACATGGTAAAATGCATTAATGAGGACAATGAATGAGTTCTTAAGCTTTAGAGACAAAGAAGAATACAATGATATAGCTAAGACAATCAAGTTTAAAAGTGGAAGAGAATAGTCACTTCCAGCTAGAAGCAGCCAATATAGTAACCAAACACAAGAAGAGATGAAATTTTGAGAAAATAGATATTCTTCAATGCATGGGATAATTGGCTTGTGAGAAGTCTTAAGAGGTGAAGAGGAGTATGCATAGAGGTAGACATGAATCTGATCAGATAGGGGTTTGTATTTCCAAGCAAGATTGACTATATAAAAGAAGTGTTAATCAAACTGTTATCAATCAGATATGCACCCTATGCTAAGCTTATAGAAGACTTAGCTATCTGTTGAAACATGGAAACACTCTCAGGATGTGGGTTTCCTATAGCGAGAGTGAATCTCCAGAGTGAGTTGGTTCTCCTTATGATTTTTCTAAACTATTGACTTGTCTGAGAAAAGGGATGAGGAATAACTAAAATAAAACTCTATTTTATCTAAAGATGATCTAAAAATCTAAAATTTTACCCACAAACAACTCTCAATCCTGTAACCTTCTCAGTTTCACCTAAGTTCCAGCAATCCAAAATACTTTGTATGAAGGCTTAATTAAAACACAACACACAACCTAGATTAGATGGGCAATAGCTACATAGATTTCAATAACATCGAGACACAATCAGAGGATTAGACATCATAATCACAGTGAAAACATCAAATCAAAGTTATAAAAGTGGCAACAAATGTGAAATAGGAAAGCTTTCCTATGTTGAACTAAAAGGGGTACATCTAACTCTAAAAAATATGAGCCAATATTAGTTTACAAACTCTCTGCCTATGCTCAAGAGAGAGGAAACAAAGATATCAACTTTTGAAAAAACTAAGTCTTTCTCCCCTATTTATAACTCCAAAAATCTCCCAAGGAAAAAGCTGAGAAATCTTCCTAGAATAGCAAATTTGGTCCATTTTCAAGCTCCATTGAAAAGCCAAAAATAAATCTTTTAAATCACCTCCAATCTGTATATGAAAGCTGCCAAAATCTTCCTCAAGGTAGACCTCACCAAAATCTACTTTAAAACAAGCTTTATTTGCTCAATAAAAGCTCAATTTTTTTTAATTGTCCTCATCTACCTCAAAATAGAGCAAATCCAGAAAAAGATATTTGATTTGCTTTAATAGTTTTAACTACATAAAATGATGAATTATTAAAAGCAATTTATAAAGAACATTGCTTTAATATTTGTCTTACAATAGGTCCTGCAGCTTTTTCTTCTGATTTGCCTAATCTTATCTCTTTTGATTTTCTTTTACAAAATATTAATACAAGGCTTATTTTTGTCCATATCTTTCCAAAATAAAGCAAACTAAAAAAAGAAAGATATTGTTTTCTTTAATTTGTTTTAATTGCATAAATAATGAATATTTATAAACAATTTATAGGATATTGCTTTAAATAATTTTTTGCAGCTTCAAATTTGCAAAAAGAAAGAGGGCCCGCCATTGTGAAGATTCCTCAAATATTGCAAATTGGGTCCATGAGATATTTAAAAGGTTTTTGCAAATTATACTCTTCTCATTTATATCTGAAAATATCAAAAACCCAGATCATATTTTGTGAGATATGATTAAAACACATGACTATATCTTCATTTTGATGTGTATTGTGCTTCTGATGGTTCCTTGAAAACTACAAACTAGGTTGGTGAGAAAGTTAGAGGGTTTTTGCATCTTATTCTCATTGGATTCATATCCAAAAAAACAAAGAACCTAGTTCAATTTTTTTGAAATATGATGAAAACACGTGACAACTATCTTTATTTTGCAGGGTCTTTATGTGACACTACTGCTCTTTCAGACACTTTCGACAATCCTCTTAAGACTTGGGGGCAGCATGCTGATCTCAACCCTTGTGGGAGCCCATTTTACTCCACACGCAATGATATGCCATCAGAAAGCTACATGACTTATCCTATACCTGCACATTTTTGTAGGTTGATGTCGAGATCGGGAGTAGGAATAGAAGACAACTTCAAAGATTGAAGACCTTCAAGGTGATGATGGCTATGACCTCCTTCTTATCCTAACAACATTGGAATTATCACTAAAACACAATAACTATGCAAATAACTTATAATAGAAGAATGTTAACCTTCACTCTAAAAATAAATTTGTTGCATCAGCTCTGCCAATTTTGAGTTGTGGTGAAAAAATGGTAACACAAACTTTCAATGAGAAACAACCCACTATGAATGAGGAACAGATAGACCTGAAGCAGTCTTGCACAATAAAGGAGACAGACTGCTAAAATAGTTAATGTAGATATGGGAGCTTTTTGCAAGGAGATGTCATGATACTATGAGAGTGTAAAAGGACAAAGTTTATAATAACAACCTCACCAGTACACTGATGTATCTGACACAGTACAGTCATATCCAAAAGAGATAAATGACAAAAGGAAAGAGAGGTGATTGTATATAGTTTAAGAAAATAGTCAACTCCCATACACGAGGAGCAGTTTCCAAAGGAACTTAACAATGTAAATGAAGGCCTTTCAAAGCACTGATGAAACAACATTCACCTGACCTTGAGTATGCATATGTTTTGTCTTGATTTCTCAAACTCTCAGTTGCAATTACTGTTATATGATGACTTTACGCTTAAAGTTAGAAGTCTACAACAATTTTGGTACCCATAATTAAGCTTCATAAAGGAGCAGAGATTTATCAAAAGGAGTCTCTCACCCTGTTAGCAAAGCCCTAATAGATGCCTCATGATGCATAACAAAGTACCATTGATCTCAGTAGTACAAGGAACACAAGGAATAATACTAAGGCAACATAAATATACTTGAGAAGCTCATCTCACCCATACATGAAGTAGCACGTCTGTAAAGGACCTAAGAACAACCTAAAACAAGGTAGAGACCACAAAGGACATGAGAATATACACAGGAAAAGCCTTACAGAGAGAAATAAAGAGCCACAACAAAACAAACTTTCCAAATATTTTCTTCATGTAAGATAGAGCTCATAGAATGGAGAGATAATAGTCTTTTAAATAACAGAGAGGGTTTCAAATGTAGTGTAGTTACAAGGAGGACAAATAGCAAAGGTCTCTTTTCATGGTGTTATGAAGTAAATCCTAGTAGGTTTTCTTCATCATTCTCTCACAGCGACCATAAAGAGCACTAGTAATCATTGAGAGAGTAGTTTATTCTATAGTATGCTCCCAAGAAGACAATAAACCAACAACATAATAGTGAAGGGTGCATCAAAAGAAAGATAGGACCATATTCATGTGTTCACCTAGAACTATATCAAAAGAAGGAAAACATAATGGCACAACACTGTATTTTTTAGGAAAATCAAATCATGGTACTAGAAAATAGGACCCAAAGATAGAATATTACTTGTTTTCACCAGAGCACAAAAAAGGGGAGTGTTTTCACTTTTTCTAGTAGAAGGATGAGAAACAGTGAAGTGATTAGAACAATTTTTATAATTTTTACACAGAAGAGTACATGATCTTGCTTACCAAAGGAGGTTGTCTATAGAGCCATTGGAAGCAAAAGTCAGGAAAGCCCTCCAGAAGCCTTCACACAGCTACAAAAAACCCTCAAAATTCCCCATGGTGGCATAGTGGTGAGGAGAGGTTCAAAAGATGAATGAGCAAATGAGATGTTTTTAGGGTTTCATCAGGTTTTATCACTTTTGCCCTCAGCTCGAGTTACATGAAGTCTTTTTGATTTGTTTTTGTTAAGACAAAATCATTTGAAATCAATTATCCCCATCGTCAAGACATGAAGCTCATAATGCCTAATGAGTCTAAAGAGGCCGAGGGAGTCATAAGGGGTTAATGATGTGTTTTGTGAGTTTAATGTTTCCTTTTTGACCTTAGAATCAAAATAAAGGAATAGTGCAATTAAGGATGAAGGAAAGCATGAAAACAATTAAAGTCTTTTGACTTTATTTTATGAACTTAAGGTAGTTTTGAGAGTTTGGAGACCTTTTGATAACCAAGGGTAAAGTGAAGACTATAGCTTTGAGAGCTCATTGCAAAATATGGCAATTATGTAAAACCCTTTTAATTTTTGCATGAGTAGAAGACCAAAATAATGTATTCTAACACCTATTAAGTGCAATATCCATAAATTGTCTTAATACTTGTTATGTAATAATCTAGAGAGAGAAATAAGCATTACACAACACTTATTAAAGAAAATCAAATTGATTGCATTTAATATTTGTTAAAATAGGTTATTCTTTGCCCTCAAGTCATGCAAAAATAGAAGAGGAGTTCAACTGAGGTTTCAAACTCATGGAGAAAGAGATGCTATTCTATTTTTGGCTTAAGGTCAAACTGAGCTACTTTGGGTAGTTTTTGGGTCAAACAACTTAGGAGGTGGAGTTCTGAGCTATTTTTGCACATCTTGGAGCAGTTTTGGAGCCTAATTTTTAGGCTTTTCTCTTGTGCTCACCCAACAACTTGGAGTTACTTTTTCAGACTCATCCATGCATCATTTGGAGTCTAGCTGAACTGGAATTGACTTCCCTTCACCCTTTTGGGGCAGATTTTTGTATTATAGGGAGAAAAGCTCATGCTTTTTCCTCAGTTCTTGCTTTCTCCTTCCTTGGCACATTGCAGAGAGAGATTGTCTTGTAACTCAGCCAGCTTTTATAGTTTTATGTAGTAGCACTAGTATATTTCAGTAGTTTTATTATTATTTTGCAGCGTATTCCTTCTATTATCAATATAATCTGGTGTTCATCTATTCATATTCAAGTGTCTTGTCTCATTTTGAGTGATTTGATAGGAATTTACTGTGTTTTTATTTAAAACCTTTGAATTTTCTATCTCATTTATTAAATACAAGTACACAAAGTGCAAGTTTATTATAGGTTACAGATTGTGCAAGTAGTTTCATGCTTTTTTTGTGAAATATTTATGTGGTAAATTTGATCATTTTTAGTTGTAAGAACAAATGTATTGGGAAGAAATAGTGAATTAGATTGCAAATTAGAGTTAAAGCATTGGTATTTCACCCCCTTTAGTTTAGATTTTAGTTCAGTTCAGTTTATTTAAGTATTCTTCTATCTCTTTTCTACTAAAGTATACAGATCCAAAGGGGCATTTAAAGGGAGCCATCTCTTCCAGAGGTTCATTCTCGTAACACACAAACTCACACTCTGAGAATGTTCCCATGTTACATGGGATTGCTAAGCTTGTAAAGGCTTAGCATTCAAGGCATAATCCTTCATGACAATAGTTTTTGGCATGCCCAGTGGGACCATAAACTAGGTTCAGACCACTAGATACCATTTCCATTACTATTTTGGTATAGACAACATTGTTTTTGACCTTTTGAGGTTATAAACATATACTTAGCAACTCTGTTCTCTAATTTTTAAGTAGATCTAGCATGAATAGTGCATAAAAAGAGTACATACTAAAGGATCTGGTGTTTTCTTCAGTGTTATTAGCCTTTGGAGGCAAAATCATCAAACACCATGGTGACTCTAAGCATATATCAGCTGGTTTCAACAGCCTAGGAATCTATAATGAATTAGGTTGGTGTTGTCTTTAATGTTCATGTTTTGACTATCATATGATTCAAACCTTTCATGTAAAATGTCTAGATATTGTAGCAATTATGGTGATTCTCTACCATATCATGAAAATCAAATCTTTTGGCCCCCAAACAATCATGTCCCTCATTATAATCAACATTATCAGCCTTCTAGCTAGCCATATTAGATTGAGAATGCTTCTGGTTTCATTCCAAGAAGCCATGCAACAATAATATATCAGCATGTTGAACATGCTTACCTCCCACCCACCCTTGCTCAACCTTCATGGCATCCTACCTATGCTCATAACCAGCCCCAAGAAGACTATTTTGTTCCTAACCAACATGTTTTTCTACAGATCAGCCTCAGTATGATGAATGCATGAGCATTCGGGACATGAGTTTAAGCATTCGGGCTATGATTTTAGATATGCAAAAGTAGTTTGATGCTACCAATAGAGAAAAGAGTTTGAAAGTCAATAGGAAGATCTTGCTTATCAAACCTATCTCCAATAGCAGGAGTAGTAGTCTTATGAGGCCTTTTGTTATCAGTAAGGGGTGGAAGAAAAGAGAAAATATGAAGAAGAGTCCTTGAACAGGCAGATTGTTGTTGAGGAGGAACAAATGAGACAACTTCTGGCTCAAGTTCATACTATGTCACTAGCTGAACCTATCCAAAAGCCTTCTCAAAGTCCAAAAATCCCAAGTTTTAGAAGTTTTAATTTTGTTCAGGAACCTGTTTGCATTCAAAAATAGTCTAGTAATCCTCTCTTTCAATCGTATCAAGAACCTGAACCAAGTCATCAAAGTTGGGAGAAACCATACCCAGCCTTCTTGGACTAAGCATCCTGATTTTAAAATGCCAAACCTTTTTAAGGGCACTCCTTGCATACCAATCCAAAATCAAGAAGAAGGAAAAGTAGTAGAATCTAAACCAATCAAGTTTCCAAGTTGGTGTGATGGGCAAAAGGCGGAGGAAGAAAAGTGTGAGATTAGGGAGGCAATGAATGTTGCCATTCTATCTTCTCATGAGAAGAAACCAGACTTGTTGGAAGAAAAGGTTTTAGGGTTCAAATCCTCAAGTTTCAATCAGGAAAAGTTTTTTGAATCAACAAGTAAGTCTCCTCATGTTAAGATTCCAAGTTTTAGAGATTCAAACCTTTTGTAGGAGCCATTAGAGGTACTAAATCAGTCTATCATCTATTGAGAATAGCCCACTCAAAAGCCCATTCTTCCTCATGCATGTGTAGAGGAGGTTGGTTCATGTTTGACACTGAATCCTTTGCATTTTGATTCATTTAAAAAGTTTTCTAATGCTATTTATGAGATGAATAAAAGTAGAGTATAGAGGTCACAAGGTGAAAGTCTTCAGTTGCAAAGATAGATTGCCCAAGTTATAATGGAGAGGAAACCAGATAAAGAAGAGGATTCAGTTTCTTTGTTTGATCAGCTACCCAGTTTTATTGACAGTGATGAAGAAAGCATATAGATGCCCAACTTCCCAACTGACTTGGCATAGCCAAAACATAGTATAGAACATGATGTACTATTGGTTCACAAAGGCAAGGATGAGATTGAGTCCTTAATGCAGCTAGAAGAGAAAAAGCATAGTCTTATTTTGGAGGCTAACCATTTTGTTTTGCATGAAGATAAGGTAGACTATCAAGTTGAATAGGTAACCAAATCAAAACTTGTGCTTCAAGACAGCTAGTATAAAGCTAAAATGGGTCCTCCTATATAGAAAAGTAAAGAAGAACTAGAAGATAACCTATTTTGGGATGATCTTGAGGTATTTGTTTCACAATTGGATGACAAACAAGAACCTTTGAATTAAAAATTTCATGAGCAACAGGGGCCAAATGTGAAAGTGACCATGTTTCTAACTGAGTCACTAGAAATGGAGCAACCCAATTACAAAAATGACGAGACAACAATGCATGAGCAACAAACTAGTAATGAGACCTTACCTTTTGTCCTTTTAGGAGGATATCCTATTAGACATCTAGCTCAGATCAAGTACAATAGAGCCTCACAAGTTATGCTTGCACCCAAGCATGAAGTTGTGGCTAAAGAACAACAGTTTCACATCAACTATATACCTCAAAGCATCAACATGTATGATTATTACGATGAGGTAAGTGGACTTGTTATCACTCTCCAGAAAATATTGCAGCGGTTGATCATGAATTTGTCATTTTTCTACATTCTTTTTTCTTCTCAGAGGCATGGAAAACACCCCAAGTTGATTAGAAAAGGGAGATATTTTGTAGAAACAGTTAATGGCTTCATTTAGAAAGCCTATTCATTTGTTTATTTTAGGTAGTTAGGCAATTTGTTTCAGTTCATTTTTGTTTTCCAAGAAGTGATGATGCACATTGTTTTGTTTTTAGTTTTGTTTTTCTAGTGTTCTATTTCTAGCAGCTGAGTTTCAAGAAATTTTCTAAGTTACAAAGGCCATGAAAAGACTCTATTGTCCAATGGATATACTAGGCAACTTACCATGAGAGTTTTAGCAGGAAAAACTAGCGTAGAGGTCGCCAAAAATGTTACCAAATTGTGCTTTCCATCCCAATTAGGTTAGGCTGGAACAACAATTATCTTTGTTGCTTTGAAGAAGCAAAGAGTTCAAGAAGAAGGGAGAAGAAAATTCAAGTTCATAGGCCAGCCTAGAAGGCCTACTATCCTGATGGAAGACCCTTCTAGTGATCACATTACCAAGATCACGTACCAGCTCAATTAGAGCTACTACATGTACATGCTCAAGAATGTCCTGTCCTCAAACCGGTTGTCTCCTTCTCTTCTACTAACACCCAAAATAATATGTCTGAGACACCTCTTTACATTACCACAGAGGTAAATGGGAAACCTGTCAAAGGTGTTCTCATTGATCATGTTTGTGTCACTAATTTTATTATAGAGGACTTTTTTTATATTCATGTGTTTTATAAGGATGTTTACAAGCCATCTGACATCTTTATATGATGCCATGATGGGATGTCTAGACTGACTCTCGGTTTGATCACCCTCTCCATCTAGGTGGGACGCAAGACCCTGGATGTGCCCTTCTCTATCATTCCTACAACTGATCATTATCATGTGAAGTTAGGCTTACCTTGGATTACTTCCATGAGAGCAGTTTCCTCAGTGGTTCATTGATGTCTATATTTTCCTTACGATGGTGTTGTGCATACAATTTGTCACAATGAATTCACACCACTCACCATGCAAGAAAACTTATCTTTGGATTACTTTTGTCTAGCTCCTACTAAGACGCTCTGGCCTTGTAATCATTTTCTATTTATATCAAACCCAATGTTCAAGATGAGTAGGAATGCTCAATTTTTATGTGTCCCCTTGGCTTTGTCTTCTTCCACTACTCCCCTGTGATGCCCCTATCTACAGAGGATGCTCTTGTTCCTTCCTATGCTCCTCCAATAGATAAAGGAAAGAAACCCATACAGAGTATACCTCCACATTCCTGTGCACCTAGACTTTACTCTGTAGTGCCTCCTCCCATCTCTTACATAAGAGCTCAGGATAGACTAGTAGTATACCCATGTGTAGCATATTTCCCTAGAGTTTCTCAACCCCTGTTGGTTGGTTTTGTTCCTCTTGCCTCCTCAGTAGCACCAAGAAACCCACCTTTGTTTAGTACTCCTCCTTCTCCTCCTCTAGTGGTTCCTCGGCCTTTAGTGGTTTCTTTTGTTCCTCCTATCCCTCTAGTGGCATGAGTAAAGAAACCCATGTTGTGGACACCTTTCCCTTCTCCTACTCCTATGGTCTCTTCACCATTAGTGGTTACCTATGTTGGTCCACATATCCTTATGAATGTGAATGGTAGAGAGACCATGATGGAAGACCCCCTAGCTCCATCAATAGAAGTCTTGTCCCATACGAGTTTGAACCAACTTATAAGAGATTGCAAGTATCACTGCCATGCTACGACCTGAGTGCATGCTATTGATGTGCACCTGCTTGTAAGGATCTCTTTTCCATGTAGTAATCTATTAATCTCATGCTTCCTCTGGATCCCCACCTTCCTCTATCCCTTCCTTCATCTCTCCAATCCTTGACCCCTGTTCCAATCATTAGTGATGCTCCTAGAACCACCTCTATTGCTATTGTGTCTGTTCAGTCCACATTGCCTAAGCGTAGGCTTGAGCACTATCCTACACCACTGCAGCTTCAACCTAAGCACATTTTGTAGTTACCTTCACCACATGCTTGCTCTTCTTCTTCCTCTTTTCTCTTTATGGAGAATGTTACTCCACCCATGTTCCCTAGTGCTCACCTTACAACTAATAGCACTGAGGATCCACCTGTGGTTTGTATTTTAGATAATGACTCTCTCGATTCCTCCCCTAGGAGAATCATAAATTTTGTTCCAAACATCCTAGCATTGTCCACGATCTTTTCAAAATCATTGACAATTGTTGAACGTAGTTCTCAAAAAGATATAGCCCCGCCTGTTGATCCTCTGCACTTGGTTCTGAGAGAGTGTCCTTCTACTACTCTGGTTGTATTTCTATTATGAGCAATTCCTCTATCCCATTATGAGTATGAAGATTGGGACCAGGATGACCTATTCACGGATGACTCGTGAGAGTTTTACATATGTTTTATGTGTTTGTCTACTTGTCAAGAATGATTATCCTATGTTGTGCTTTTATATTTGTTAGTTATGCCTAGAGGACCCACCATGCCCTTGTAGACACATGGATACAAGTGGAACACATCTGTTGTGATATTATTCTATTTGTTCATACTTCCTTCTCTATGTTGTATTTTTGTTTTTTGTTGTGATATTAATTTTTTATCTTCCAATTCCTTTTTACAGTCCTTTTCAAATGTGTTTATTGTTTCTGTGGCATACTCTAGGTTTCTTAAAGTTTTTTTAAGTTCTTACTTCCTGAACCTTCCTTTTCTTTTTAGAATTTTAAGGTCCTTATCATCCTATCCTTCTATAGAACAACAATCCTACTTACCACATCATCCAAATATTCTCCACTAAATTTTAGAGGTTTCAAATGAGAATTTTAGGTTACTGATTTCTTAAACCCTTTCATGACTGTGACCTTGACATGTGACTAATCTAGAATAGAAACTAGTTCTTTAGTTCAAAATTTACAATTTGGTTGAGCACTACTACTTCCAAGCTCTTGGTAACCAATCTATCTTCTAAGCCCTCCCTTGTTTAACATAATCAATTCTTCATATTCCTTCAAAGTTCTACCATCCTTGTCAGATTCCCTTTAGCCTATCTTATTAAGGTTACACTGATTCCCTTTAGCTCTTGGAGAATTTGAAGTTTGATTGGATACTGATTCACCCCCCTCAGTATCCTGGTGTGTTCAACATTTTTAAGTGCACTTTAGATCTTTCCACCAAGTTTCAAGCATTGAGTTGACAATAGCAATAGTACACTACCTAAGTAGCTAAATATTCTTAAGTTTCCTTACTCGATGCAAACAATAATCAACTATATTTTGAGTTATTATTAAGTTCTAGACTAATTATAACATTGAAATGGAAGTTTACTATAAAATTCATATGAATATAATGGTTTGACTTTTATTAATAGTGCATCAAGTTATTTGTCTAGGTTTTGCTAATTAGTTTCTTGGTTCAAATTCAAATATTTTATTTTAATCTAGTCAAATGATTGTGGAGTCCAAATTGTGTCACCATCATGTGCATGTTTTTAATTCTAATGTAGTTATCCAATGAAAAGAATCTTTGAATACCAAATTCAAAGGATTAAGTTGCCCTACTTTTAAAGACTTTTTCTCTGGTAAACACATTAAAAAGATTAAAATTTCCTTCAATATTTACTATGATGGAATTTGTTCAAATTTTACATATTACAAGGATTTGTAATTGATCAATACCATCTATTATGTAACCATGAGATTTTTCCATGTTTATAATATAAAATTGTTGCATTTTATAGAAGTGTAAAAGCTACATGTAGGTGTATATAGGAGGCCCCTCAATTTTATTATTAGTGCCATCCTTCTTTAGACCTATGTTCACATAGTGGCAAACAAGTTCATGAAAGTGTAAATAATCACACCAAAATATACCATCTATGAAGTAGATTGAATGTGCAACCTAATGCCAACATCTTAAAAATTAGAATCATTTGTCATAGTCATTTAATCACATGTTTAATACTAGATAAAAGTTTCCAAATCTCTATCACAATGTTTTAGCAAATGCCAACAAATAATATCGACATTGCACCAATTTCCATAAGCCTTAATTCTATCTAACATTTCAATTTATCTCAATTTTTAGTTTCTCAACATTACCATCACAACTTCATAAATTGATTTAAAATTTAATCTCAATTATTAATCATCATATAACTTAGTCATCTAAATTAATTATATAATATGTATTTATTTCTATAAAAAATATATAAGTACAATATAACCTTACAAAACATTAATAAATAACATTATAATATTATACTAATAGTATTTATAAAATATTTATGTTAAGTAAATAAATTAACGAGACATGAAATTTTTACAGTGCCAAAATTTTGGTATTATAAAATTAAGTAGACTTTTTACTGGGGTAAGCCGGCAGCGATCCTTTAACATCTTTAAGTAAATCTATTTTATCTATTCCAGGAAGAGAGAAAAAATTAAAAGAAAATCTCTTTTATCTAATTCACTAGATTTGGATCATAGAAAGCCGATTCAAGATTCAAACATAAAAGAAATAAAATAGAGGCGGTGGTTGGTTTTTCACTAGGAAAAACCTGCAAGGAAAATAATAACTAAACAGATTATCTAGGTCCAGATAGCACCGAAGCAGTAGAAGCATGGGAAAGCTCCCTGTAGTGAGTAGGATTACCTGTAAACGAGCAAGGAACATCATCCAACGTCTCTATTAAACCCTCCAATGCCTTCACCACAGTGGACATCGCTGGCCGCTTCGTAAAATCTTCCTGTACACACCACATTCCCACTTTTATCAATTTTAGTGCCTCCTCTCTTAAGCTTGTTTCCTCATCTTCAAATCCCTCGTATACCAAATCTATCAACCTCCCCTCCTCTGCTTTAACTTGTAACATTGAATGCAAGCCGTTCTCTGAAAGCTCTCTGCTTCTTTTTCCGCTGACAATTTCTACCACCATAACGCCAAAGCTAAATACATCTGCCTTCTCCGTGAAGTGCATGTTCAGTAATTCAGGCGCCATATACCCAGGTGTCCCTCTCAGCAAGGTTATCACTTCACTTTGCTCTCTGTTAATCAACTTTGCCAGGCCAAAATCTGAGACCTTCGCATTGAAATTTTGGTCCAGGAGAATGTTCTGAGGCTTGATGTCGAAATGTATTATCTGTTCTCGACAATCTTCATGTAAATATGTTAATCCTCTTGCAATATTCAGAACTACTTTGTATCTAGTCTTCCAGTCCAGCAAATGTTTATGCATCTTGTTGGAAAATATCCATTTATCCAGAGACCCATTTGGCAAATGCTCATATACAAGCATTCGATGGGCCTTTTCTGCACAGAAGCCCTTAAGTCTTACCAAATTAAGATGGTCAATAATTCCTAAAGTTTCCACTTCTGCCCGGAATTCCTTTTTCCCTTGTCCTGCTCCGTCAAGGCGCTTCACTGCTATCTTTGAGCCGTCAGAGAAGACACCTTCATAAACTGAACCGAATCCTCCGCTTCCCAACTTCATACGAAAGTCATTTGTAGCATTCTGTAATTCTTGGAATGAGAAACGCAGAGGTAAGCCTGCCGGCCAATCTACAGGATCGTCCTCATCTTCATCCTTTTCCTGTCTTCCTTTTCGATACTTAGTTATCCATGTACACAATAAGAGAGAAAGGAGAAATACACCACCAATGGCAGCACCAATGATAACTATAACATTAATCCTCTTAGCCCTTGACTGAACTTTAATGTAAGCAGTGGAATTGTAAAATTCATCATTATGATTATTCATTTTCAGAGAGTAGACATTGGACTCCAGATAACAATAACCCTTAGAAAAATTGGCACCATACTTGAAAAACGCAGCTTTGCAAGAGCAATTTGTAAGGCAGAGATTTTGACAGTAATCTCGTGAGACCAACTGTGGAATGGAAGGATTATTGTAATGATAAGTAAAATAAGAAGCATGCTCCAACTTCAATAATTGATGACCATGAGCGCTATTACTGCTTATGGATGCATCTGAGCATACAAGAGGTCTGAGCGGAAGACAGCCTAAATTAGGCATTGTGGCGTCAATCAGATCAAAAGAATTGTCCTCTGTCGGACAGCTGCACTGTCCATCTGTGCAAACGCCATAGTTTCCGCATGGCGTAGGATAATCGCACACAGCCAATAATTGAATAAAGGTTGAGAAATAGTCAATCATAGATCTTTGTATCTGTTCTAGAAATGAATAAAACTGCATATGCCCATCTGAATCAATCTTAATGTAGAAGCTATTCTTGGGTATAGGAATTGGTGGAAACGCCAACCCTTTCTCAGTATAGGAATAGACCGACACATTGTCGAACTGGATATAAGATAAATTTACAGGTGAAGGTGTATAAGGATACGTATAATACCTTTGAGGGGGTGCGGTGGCTGTAAACACACCGAAGGCATCAACAGTCAAGGAACAATAGAAAATACCTGGGCTTGTATCAGTAGGAGAAGTGTTTGCAATGAGCTTCTGCCCCACTCTCAGCTTCTGCCCCAATAGCAGGGTATCAGTGGGATGATCAAAAGACTGCCACATGATTCCATTGGAGGTGTTAAAGAGAATAAGGTTCCCAGATTCTTGTATCGCCATCCCTTGAAAATCATGGGAGGATGTATTTGTAGACCAGACGAGGGTGCCATCTGCGTCCTTTAACACGACTTCTCCCGTGGAGGTCAGAGTCAGGGTTGCGT
Organism: Cunninghamia lanceolata; assembly: GCA_027924645.1. Classification (NCBI taxonomy): domain Eukaryota; kingdom Viridiplantae; phylum Streptophyta; class Pinopsida; order Cupressales; family Cupressaceae; genus Cunninghamia; species Cunninghamia lanceolata. The sequence goes on from BSBN01001332.1 coordinate 9,724,842, forward strand.
TTTCTTGCACCATCTGCTCTCTGTTTGAACTCCACACCATTTGCATGTCCCACATATCACCGTTATTGGATTTGATAATAAAGAAAGTTGCAAATAGGTAGCCTGTGTTACAAGGACTGCCATAGCAGAAGAATCCGCATCCAAACTGCAGATTCATATCATTATACAAGATAGCGGCGGTGAGAAGAATTGGCCTGACGAGTGCATCTCCGTAAACTGATGATGGCAAGAAATCTAAAGAGTGGATATTGTTGACCCATGTGGTGCCTCTGTATGCAGTTGTAGAAGTAAGAGCAGAGCTCTCTGTAAATAGCCTTAAAAGGAAGAAACTCAGAAGTAATAACCTAAAAGGACGAGAGGACGAAAAATAGTCCGCTGTTATCATTCTTCAAAACATAAATGATGTAGAAGGGATGCAGCGCAGGAAAGAAAAAATGTTTGGAGGGCATATCTGAAAGTGGATAGCGGATACAGGGCACAGCTATTTCGAACTCTCAAATGTCGATGTGATGACGTAACTTCCACCCGCGATCAAAAGAGAAACATAACTTCCACGCTCAACTTGCACAGCGTGACCACCTGTGTGTTGACACTAAAGGTAAGAAGTGAGCAGCTTGATGAAGATCAGATGACTGGATGATGACCCAACAACTTTTGCCTAGCGGGCCCCGCTAAACCACATGGAAATAATTGCCCTCTCACCTGCTTCAATAAAAAGTTGATGCGTGCTAGCCGTCGCATAGACAGTCTTAATATATTAATATATTTGGCATGGATTGGTGTTTATACTTACCAAGCCATCGGTTTGACCATTAATTGCAACATGTAGAAATTAGCAAACGCACCTTGTTGTGCAATGGGTACGCCAAAGAGTTGTGGAAGTTGAATTTCATTGCTTTAAACTAGTATATTTATATTTTAAAAAATATATCTACATTACGTGGAGAGATATCTTCCAATTTAGTTTTTGGTCTTTATTTTTTTATTTTTTTTATTTTTTATTTCCCATTAAATATATTTCTTATTCTTTGGCATTTATAAATTACTTGCAGCTAAAATATTTGCATTTGGGTTTAAAATAGCAAAAGCATCTTTGAGAGTGGTGTCAAGGTTTAGTGGAGCATTTAATGTCGTGTTTCATTATGATCCTTTATCTTAATAATCTCATGCATATAATTTTTTTTTTGTTTTTTAGATTGGAATTTTATAAAATTACATGGAATCTTAGAATCTATCAACTCTTGAACTCCATCTATGTTGTGATTGTAGAACACCTCTCGGCGTAATGAATGATAATTGTCTTGTATCCTTATGGTTTATGTTTTTTTTTTAAAGTGTGGTGAATTAATTTTTATAATCTTAATAGATTCTAAGATTTTCATGTTTCGCTTAGTAGCTATTTCAAATGTGTGAGCTTTCATGTTTGGTGTCTAGTCTCTATTTGCATGCATCCACTTTCTAAATCCTTGTTCATGCACTGCATCTGGGTTCACTTGCATTCCATTAGTCATCACATATGCATATTATTTGAAGCATGTATGTTCATTTATTAGAAGCTTCATATTTCACATTTTTACACCTACATTTAATCGGCATTCTCTTGCAAATATAAGCATTCTCACCATGTACATCATGCATCCTCTCATGGGATGTCACATGGTACAATGATCAATCAAACTTAGCGACCCTCATTACTTTTATAATTTCACATCTTTGCATAATTTGGAGGTCGAAAGGATTAAAATTAAATTTAGGCGCTGTAATTTTAGATTGAAAATTCCTAATTGGCTAAAAATATTAAATTTCAATAAAAAACTTTTGATCTGTTTTAATTTGTAAATGATATGGGAATAATCTCGAGACCTCAAAAATGGTGTGCATTCTATGTCATGGGAGCCCATTGTGTTCAATATGGCTTTGGAAAAACTGCACACCATATTTCAAAAATTCATTGAAGGAGCAACCCTAGGATTGTAATGGGCAACATCCAAACCTGCAATTAGTCCTATGTTGATTGTGCAAACAAATTTTCTCCATATAATTAAAATAATATCCATAATTATCAATACTTTATAGTGTATGTCCAGTTTAATAAAATAAATCAAAACTCAAAAAACACATGGTTTAAATTTATTTTAAATAAAACACATGTGCCCCTAAATCCTAGAGGGGTACGATGAAGAGGTCTTAAAGGTGAATTATTGGGTCCTTAACAAACTAATGTGTTGTTTAGAGCATAGCTTCCCATGGACACATGTGATCTTTAGATTGTTAGTGTGAAACAAGTAATTATAAGAACTCTCTCTCTCTCTCATGGATATGTAAATTAAACATTACAAGTATATGACTTATAATTTGTAACTCTAAATTGTTCATTTTGAATTATTTTTTTTGTAAGAAAACATCACAATATTATGGTTAAATAACAAATATATAGTATAAAATCTTGATATTAAATTATATATATATATATATGTCGATGTGATGACGTAACTTCCACTCGCAATCGAAAGAGAAACATAACTTCCATGCTCAACTTGCACAATGTGACCCCCTGTGTGTTGACACTAAAGGTAAGAAGTGAGCAGCGTGATGAAGATCAAATAACTGGATGATGATCCAACAACTTTTGCCTAGCGGGCCCCGCTAAACCACATGGAAATAATTGCCCTCTCACCTGCTTCAATAAAAAATTGATGCATGCTAGCCGGTGTAGAGACCGTCTTAATATATTAAGATATTTGGCATGGATTGGTGTTTATTCTTACCAAGCCATTGCTTTGACCATTAATTCCAACATGTGGAAATTAAACTAGCAAATGCACCTTGATGTGCAATGGGTACGTAGTTGAATTTCATATCTTTAAATGAATGATAATTGTCTTGTATCCCTATGGCTTATGTCATTTTTTTAAAGTGTGGTGAATTAATTTTTATAATCTTAATAGATTTCAAGATTTTCATGTTTTGCTTAGTAGCTACTTCAAATGTGTGAGCTCTAATGTTTGGTGTTTAGTCTCTATTTGCATGCATACACTTTCTAAATCCGTGTTCATACGCTGCACCTAGGTTCACTTGCATTCCATTAGTTGTCACATTTACATATTATTTGAAGCATGTATGTTTATTTATTAGAAGCCTCATATTTCACATTTTACACCTACATTTGATAGGCATTCTCTTGCAAATACACGCATTGCCACTGTGTACATCACGTTTATTTGCCATCTAGCCTACCATCATGCATCATCTCATTAGATGTCACACGATACAAAGATCAATCAAACTTAGTGACCCTCATTACTTTAATAATTTCACATCTTTGCATAATTTGGAGGTTGAAAGGATTAAAATTAAATTTAGACATGCTATAATTTTAGATTGACAATTCCTAATTGGCTAAAAATATTAAATTTCAATAAAACAACTTTTGATCTATTTGAATTTGCAAATGATATGGGAATAATCTCGAGACCTCAAAAATGGTGTGCATTCTATGTCATGGGAGACCATCGTGTTCAATCTCACTCTGGTAAAATTGCACACCATTTTTGAAAACTTCATTGACGAAGCAACCCTAGGATTGTAATTGGCAACACCCAAGCCTGCAATTAGTCCTATGTTCATTGTGCAAACAAATTTTCTCTGGATATAATTAAAATAATGTCCATAATTTTCAATACTTTATAATGTCAATCCAGTTTAATAAAATAAATCAAAATTCAAAAAACACACGGTTTAAATTTATTTTAGCTAAAACACATGTGCCCCTAAATCCTGAAGGGGTATGATGAAGAGGTCTTAAAGGTGAATTATTGGGTCCTTAAGAAAATGATGTGTTTTCTAGAGCATAGCCTCCCATGGACACATGATCTTTAGATTGTTGGTACAAAACAAGTAGTTGAAAGAATTCTCTCTCTCTAATAGATATGTAAATTTAACCATTAGAAGTATATGACTTATAGTTTGTAATTGTAAATTGTTCATTTTGAATAATTTTTTTGTAAGAAAACATCACAATATTATGGTTAAATAACAAATATATGATATAAAATCAAATATAAATTAAATAACAAATATATATAAGTATTATGTATGAAATATTTAATTAACTATGATATTAAATATAGAATACTATATTATATAATAAAATGTATTAAATATAAAAATCAAATATTATATATCATATAATATATAGTTAAAGACTCTAGTGACATCTGTGGTTTATAATTACCTTTTAAAAAGTAACTTAGAATATAAGATTGAAATAGTTATATTCTTAATGTACATCCACAGTTTATAACTACCAATTGAAGAGGGAGAGAAGACTATCCAAGTCTGCAAAGCATATGTGTGAAGACCATCATCATGAAAGGCTTTTCCCTTGATGGCTCTGTTCATTTTTGTTGTTCAAGATGAGAAGATACCATGAACAAACAATCCCAGTCATCAAAATCTCAAGAAAAACCCTCATCTTTTTCCTACTAAACACTTTGATATAATGAATGTTTGGGTTTAATTACAAAAGGAGGAAATGTGGCCATCGATCTATCATCATGTGGGTGAAAGAACACGGTGGAGTCATTATTTTTTTTTCTGTTTATGTTTCCTATTTTAATTCACATGGGTTGATTCATAAAAAGTTAAAGACATTAATTTTTTTTTCAAAATTTAACAAACATTTTAAATGTTGGAAATATGTAGCCATAAAGACTAATTCCTCAAAACCCAATGAAAGATGAATTATGCAAACAATAACTAGAAATACATATGCAAAAAGAAATAGACAATCATACCATCAATGGTGACACAAGATATACCCTAGAAAAACCCAACCTCTAAAAGCATCCATCTCTCATGTATTATTCAGCAATAAAGATTACAATACATAATGAATACCCTGAAACATCAAGCTCTCTACTTACACTCCATGTGAACAAGCATGTAACCACACATCAAATGTCATCCTTCAAACACTCACAAATGCAACATGCACGAGATGCTCAATCAAGCTAAACCCATCCCACATCCAACAAGACAAATAGCCAACCTCAACAACTATGCGTGTGTTTATAAGCTCACACAAATACAACTTATAGTATGGTAAAACCATCTTCCCCAACACCATGAGTCTACAAAACCATTGACCCCCATATTTGATTATTGGCACTAAATGTTCCTAATAATTAAATAATTACAAATAAATAATGAATTACTTTGTGTCCCACACACATAAAATAATTAACCCAATGATACATACAATGATTACAAGTGGTACCAAATAAATATTTAATGTGGATAAACACATTACATGGATGCACCACAAATAAATATTTATTTTACATAATTAAATAGTACCAATGTTATGCAAGGTGTACAACACACCTACTCCAACATTATAACTCAATTTATATACCTTTTATCTATCATTGTTATATTTAACTTACAAGAATACAACTTGTATTTTAGTATTTTTTAACATTTCTCTCTATATAATATAATCTGTCCATATTTAATAATTTATATTATATAAAAGATAACATATAGAAATAAATATTTTAATATACAAAATAAATAATTAATTATATATATATATAAATAATTTGTAATAAATTTTATATAAATATATTATAGTAGATATATCTATAATATATAATTTATTTATAAATGTTAAATATTAATATAATAATTATAAATATATAATTGTAACATTTAATACTATATTAAAATAATATAAATTTAGCCGATAAGGGCATGGTTCGGTGGTTAAGTCGATTGGTTGTAGTGGCGGCCGCTAGAGTTCAAACTCCCGCTGGGCCAACGAGCTCGTGGGTTTGAAGTGTTCTTTCTTGGGAATGAGGTCCCCTGTGTTGTGGCCTCACCGGTTCATAGCTCCGGGCAAAAGTGTTGTGTGGAGCCAGAGGGCGTGTCGCACCAGCGTCACCGGTCACATTAAAAAGTTTACCAGGCGCATTAAAAAATAAAATATATAATATAAATATAATATATTTTATATAATATGTAATTTAATTTCCATGTTGAATACATCTATATGTGCAATTTTTAACACTCATTGCCAAAATGAATTGACTTTATGTATGACACTTAATACTATAGCTAGAAGAGATGAAAAGGATTTATAATTGGTTTGAGGAGAAGGTGAGCAGAGGCAGAGTTCTTCCTAAGCCCTCCCTCCGGATTAACATTATAGAAGAAATCCAAAAAAAAGTTGAAGTACTCTCAGAGACAACCCTAATATGTCGCTTCATTGAGCTAAAGCTCAGTAGAAATCAATTTAAGGAGTGGGTGGAAGAAATCTAGCAAATCCACTACATTATCAAATTTCTTCCCAAAGGTTTTTTCCTAGCCACCTTCCTCTCAATTGTTGATCGTGACATGATTTTAAGGGGAAGAAATTGGCCAAGAGCTAGAGCACCACTGTATATGTGGAAATGGTCGCCAAATTTTGATCCAATGAAGTGCGATCCATATGACAAAACTAAATGGATCAGACTATATAATCTTCCATTGCAGTTTTGGACTAAGGATTATCTTCTAAAAATGAGGTGATCAGTTGGAATGGTAACAACCATCGATTCATATCTCTTCAATAGCGATTCATATTTGTTTTCCAAAATTCAAGGGGAGGCCATTTACAAGATTCTGAATGAAATTATTATTCATATAAAGGATTATCAAAGGACATAGAAATTGGAGATTGAAGAGAGGTGATACTTTTGCTTAAATTTCTCCAGCCATAGTCACTATCAAGACTCATGCCTGAAGGAAAGGAAAATTTTCAAAAATCTAGAATAGACAATTAAGGGCAAGGTCACCTCACACCACTGTACTCCTCAGGACAATGACATCTGTGACCCCCACAGTCAAGAGCCTAATCCAAATTAGGAAGAAAATACAGTGAACAGCCCCTATGTAATCTAGAAAGCGATATAGGTGATGAGGCTCCCCCCAGACACAAAATGAAGTGATAGGTTCTATCTTTTCAAACTAAAATTCCTAGGATCACAAAACCCAAAATAAACCCAAAATGAAATTGGGTCTTTCAGAAGGAAGGACACCAAAGGAATCGACAACAAAACCAAGTAAGCACAAACAAATACCTATAGTAGAAAATTTGGCAAGATTGGGAAACTACATTACAAGTTACGTTAAATTAACAAATTTCTTACAGGGCACCTCTAGTGTGGTACCAAAATCATATCTGATTCAAAAGCATTAAGTGCAATCTACCCCATTTTTCACATCTTGGCATGCCAAAGGATACATGTGATCTCAAGGGTGTCTCTTCAAGTCCTTGCCGAGCATAAACAATGAATATCCCTTTTCAAGAATTGAAACAAAGACTAGGTTGGATAGATAGGTTGTCACTCAAATTAAGGTGTAGACTATATATTTATCTATCTATGAAAGATTTGTTTTTGGAGGATGGAGTGATTCCTTAAAGAGATGAGAGACATACATTCACATGCATTGGTGGCAACTCGATTTTCCTCAAGAACACTCGTAGTTTCTACTACACTTGAGGGAGCAAATAGAATGGAAGTTCTCACAAACAAAATGGCAAATAGGATGTCTATCAATGGGTAAAAGCACAAAGTAGTGTCACACTTTGAGCTAATAGAATAATTTCGATCGAGTGGGTTTAGGTCGAGTAGTAGTCGGTCGAGTAGGATTTGATCGAATCGACTCGGCACCGACGTGGCGTGTATTTGGTGCCGATGTGGCTGCATTTATTTGGTCAAGTGGTTATGGGCTGAGTACCTTTCGATCGAATCCATCAACCATAAAAAAGCAAAAAACAAAGCTGTGTCGGTCATTTGTTGTATTTTCGGTTGAGTGGGTTGCGAGTGGATGCGACTCTACCGAATACCTGGAACCTACAAAACTCGCGTAAGACTCTTTTTGTTCTCATAACTGTACATGTTGCATTCTTAGTTTATGACTTTTTTTCTCTGTTCTACGCTGCGTTTATTTTAGTTATTATCATGGTTGCATTTGTTTATTTTGTAAATTCAAATAATATTTACATGTTAGGGTTTTATTGTTTTTGTGAAGCACCACTGTCTATGTGCTTGTGAACAGATTTTTCTATTTTAATTAAATTTATTTAAAACCCTAGTCGAGCCATGATGATGGCACAGTTTTTCATAGTAAAATAGTAAACATTGATAGACATCTAATTTCCACAGTCCATAATTAGGGCAGAGTAAAACACAATTTATATTGGAATGGAATTTTTTTTAAAACCCTAGCCGGGCCATGATTAGGGTAGAGTTTTCTTCACGTTAGAACCTTTTTTTTCCTTTCAACATTTTAATGTGCTCTGCATTCAAGTTCAGTTTTAGAATATAGAACTCCATTCTTATATTTCTTAGGATCCACAATAATGTGTAGCATTTCCTTCTCTCTACATATGTTGACATTCTCACCATGCAATGAGATGGTGGCAAATGATAAATCCATCTTTATTTTTCTTGCAATAGATGCAACCCAATTTTGTGACAAAAACATTACCCATAGGGAAATGAACTATAATGGTTCCCATTAGAATGGATTCGCATGGATATGTAGCCAATTGATTGAAACTCAACACTATTGATAATGCTAATAACATGTACATCTCTTGAAACCATTGCAAACAATTTCCCATAAGACTTAGAGATCTTGAGGCATAGTTCATTTACAATTTCAAGACACATTTAACATTACTAGAAGCACCATAGTGAAACATGCAATAGTGTACTAGTCATCCACTAGTTAGAAAAGAAGTAAAGAAAGGGTCTATGTTTATTTGAACCTCCACAAATGATATGCTTAGGTAATCTCAATGTTTTCTTGTGCATTTACATTAACTAGGGGTCACTAGAATAGCTATTCGATTCAGGAATCCTAGGCAATGTAACTTCAGCGTGAATGTTAAAAGAAACTTATAGCATTTATTTGCAACACGTCATGGAAATTGTCAAAATTTCTTGTCTGACTAGAAAAAATTGCAATACAGATGTTAGAATGGACCCAATGGAACATCAGCCATTGAAAATGCAATCTTGCGTGTTTTGTAAGTTTACGTAGATTTCTAAACTTTCATGACCTATGATTCAACGATCTCTTACCGAACATCCTTTGACTTTGAGAAAACTATTAATGATTAAATTTTTGTTTTGATCTCAAATAATTTACTTAGACGCCAATCTATCTATCCATTTCACATAAGAATGATAAATAATAACTTTATTTTAAATTAATTTGTTCTTGACTTCAACCTTTATTAAATATTTTTATAGTATTTTTGAACTACGTAAACAAATTTCAGTATTTAACTTGCTAATAATAATAGGACTAATGATTTTAAAGAGTTGACCTTTCAATTGCTTAAATGTAAGATGAGTCATTTGAGTCACTTTAGCTTAGTCTTTTTATAGTTTTTCCTACACAGAATTGGAAGAATCTAGCATTGATTGATTGCAATTCCTAACCAATTGGCGATAAATTTTCTTGTAGTGAGGGAATGGTCAAGTACACTAATGCTCTAATTTTATGTTTAGGAATCCTAAACAACTCAATTAGTGGAAATTCTATCATTATTTGATGTAGAGGATATGTATTATATCAATTAGGACATGTAAGTAGGAAATAGACTTGATTTAGATATTATGATAGAGTGTTCAGCTAGTACATATTGCAACACTTGATTTTTTTCCCTAATTTCCTTTTGTTTGCATAAGGAGTTCATATTTACTCATACCCATTTTCTCTTGTTGAACTTGTTTCTTCACTCATAGACATTTGCATTTGCACTATTATGTTTTGAAGGATCAACATTAGTTGAAGGGACTTGTTCTTTCTTAGTATTTCCACATGTATCTCTTTGCATTAAATGATTTTTTGATTAAGGGTTCTTTTATTTTCTTGAGTCTTTATTTGTACAATATTTATTTCAACCTCTACATTAGCTTTATTTTTTCCTTTATCATCATTAGGATTACAAGTATATGATTTAACAACAACCTTTGAGTTGGGAGAAATGCCTATTTGCCTATTTCTAAAATAATAGTCACTTCAAACTTGTACAACCATGACTTGTGCTAAAGCCTACATAATATATTTAGATAAAGGTCATGCCCTTTTGCATCTCTATTTCATGAGATCCTTGAGATGGAGATTGTCATGTCTAGGTATTTTATATTGGTCGTAATAACTGATATGATCATACTTATTGATTTCTTCATTAGCAAAACAAGCATCATATTCACTTTGGTCAAACTTTTCAACATAATCACATGTATATGCCTCCTCATAATTTTTAGGTTCATACTCTTATTCATAAAGTTCTTAATCCCTTGCTTCTTCCTTCTCTAAAATTATTGTGGCTATTGCACATTTAGTGGAGTCATGTAGCATATGAAAGAGCTCACACTAATTCACCTCTTTTTACATATCGGTATCATCCTTTCTCAATGTGTTAGGAGTATCTCTTTCATGTGCTCAACGATTTCATTTTCTTTGTGCTAATTATTTTCCACGTGGAATAGGTTTCTTAGACCAATCATGTAGTGCATATTCTTACCCAACTTGGATATTAGAGATCTAGGTGTAGTGTATCTTCTTACTCACCTTGGATATGAAAGATCTAGGTGTAGTATGTCTCCAAGATTCACCTTTAGATATTAGAGATATAAGGTGGATAACCACGCCATGCAAGCCTTAGACTACCATTGTAATCCTTCCTTTTGGAATCATATATGATTCATCATGTGTTAATAAAACTATGACCAATTGTGTTTCTTCATTTCCACTTGAGTGATTGTATTTTGTGTATGCTATTCATAGCTCATTCCCATAGTCAAGAGGGGTGGGCCTTTGGGTTCAACATGTTGAGTGGCAGACTCACCATTGTTGGTTTATGGAATGGAGTCATGACAATTAATTGTGGAGCTTGAGGATCTCATTAGAGCTACGGAGATCTCACTTACAACTTGGAAGAATTTTGCAGCTTTCATTTATTAATTTTTGTATTTTTTTATTGAGAAAAGTTGTAAAATCGTAATTATTGTTCTTATGGAATTGGGGGTCTATATGTCCTACATGAATTATTTGGTTGTGCACATGAATGAAAGGCATCAATCAGTAAAATCTGTGAAAACTAGGATATATGTCTGTAGTCCTGCAACAATGGCATATTTGAGTCGATTCTTGTAGGGTTTTATCAGAATGCATTCTAATATGTGCTTTCTGATGTATTGAATATCATGGTGAGTCTTCGAGTAATAATGTTATATTGGACAAGTTGCTCAATGCTCAGATTAATGATGAATTCTACAACTATTTTCCATGTAAACAGCCTTGTTTAAAGAATGTAAATAGTTAGCCAAGATGGGAAACCATATGTAACAACTAGATCTCTCTATATATAGGCCTTGTTTAATTTTTTTTGCCTTGCTCTGCTATTGTTGAATCTTATCTATGCATGAAGAATAGTGAAGTCTTCTGCCTTGATTGAAAGTACCATTATTTTTTACATCCAGATGTGAACTTTTGTAGATCTGTGATGGGCAGTAATTTCCTAGAGCTATTCATGTTGGCTATAATAGTTAGTGTTTTCATGGATGATACTAATAGCCCTATTCAATACATGCTAATAGCTGTATATATTCCCGTTTGAAAATGCCTTGAAATATCCATAAACAAAAGAACCTTTAAATAACTGTCAGGGATGCTGACGAATGACTATATAAGAAATTTTTTATTTAAATGAATGAGATGCCCAATTTGGTATTTAGTTTCTATTTGTATGAACAACTCTTATACTTTGCTTAATATCCCTTTGAGAGCTTCTATGTTTGTCCTTTCTGCTTTCCAAGTCTTGCGAGACATTTTCAATTTTATCAAATTTGCCACATATTTATGTTTTGTGCTTCATATCTAAACTTTCGCCTTGGGTTGCCATAAGCTGCCGCTTTCATGAAGCAATATTATGTTGCACACTTCTAGTATTTATCAACCATTATATACTTATGAAAAGTTGAATCTTGTAAATTGTCCAAGCTTATCTTTGAATCCTTTTCCTTTGCATGCAAATCTAAACTTTGTGTTTATTTAGATGATCTACATGTTGCATTTTTATATTTTTGTATGCTTAAAAGAAAAATGCTTGTACATATTTAATCTTTTGTTTTAATTAAATGCAGATCTATTTACATAGTTTTATCTAGAGATATGGCTGATGATCAGGGATCTCATCATTCCACGCAGTCTCAGCATGAAGCTGAGGCTAGGAATAATTTTTACAATGATAGCATTTCTAGATTAGATAATGCTTTGAAATGTTTGGATCAAACTATACAGAACCCCCAAAATTTGGCTAATAGAGATAGATTAGTTAATATTTGATGCAAGATTAGACATATGATTGAGACAATAAAATCATACAATCCATATGATGATATTAGCACTGAGGAGTTTTATAGGTCCCTTGCTAGGACTGTTACTGGAACTGAGAATATCAAAATTATTTCTGATAGAGTTTTATTACATAATGTGCATACTATGTTGCATTTTTATACTGGGAAAGACAAAGTTAGAGGTTATATTGTTACCAGGTGTACAGATCCACTAGTTGGTCCATTTATATATCCTAGATTTTTGGTAGCCAATCATAGATGGCCTCATAATGACGAGTTGCCACTATATTTTTGCAAATAATTATATGCTGAGTTTCATTTAGGATTATCTGTGGATTACACATCTATGCCTGCACATGCTAGACAGGGCAAGGGGAGGTTTGCTGATAAACCTCAATTTAAACGTCCAGATTTGCCACCGCCTGAAAATAAGAGGGCATTAGTTGGTCCAAACCTTTTGGTTCTTTCAAAACATTTGGAATTAGCAGTAGCAGGAGATGCAGCAATCACACCAACTAGATCTAGGATTTTTGACAGGATGACCACCATTACTACTCAAGTTGATCATATGTCATCTGATCGTGTAGGGAGATACTTACTACGTCCATAGATTGGCTTTCCTCCCACTGAGGCTACATCTACAAATTATGAACCCTACATTTGTGCAGATCTGCCATCCCCATCAGATGTGACCCATATGAGTGACACCATTGTATGTAATGTTGCTTCAGCTTCCATTCTTGATTTACTATCAGTATATCAGTGATGAGTATGGTATTCCTTTGGATGATGTTTGTTAGGACAGTAAAAATTTGAAAATTTTACTATCTTTTCAGTGCATCATATTTGAATAAATCTTGAAAAAACATCCCAAAAGACCATAATAAAAATTTTATGTATCTCACAAGGTGTCTATAGATGAGCAGTGCCAAAATTCTTCAAAGTCAATCCATCGGCAAGATGTTGTTTTGTTTACACCGATACATAAGGAATCATTTCAAAATAACCATCAGCGTGAGAAGGCAGATCGGAAGGAGATCTATGGAAGTCACCGATGGAATAAGTAATACCAATGACCTTACATCGGCAAGAGAAGCAAGTGGTCATACCGATCGGTATGACAGACAACTATCGGATGACCTTTTAAAAGTTGCCCTGACGGTATATATCATACCGATGAAGTATTTCGGCAAGAGTCTCACTGAACATCCTACAGGGGTAACGAAGCAAATAGCCATTGGCAAGAAGTAAACTATCGGGATAAGACACAAAGAAGTTTCTAATACTCAATGTCTTGGCAATAAGAGAGCTTTTGGCAAGACTCACAGCGATACAAGTATCTGTCAGGATGACTCAACATATCGGGACAAGTGAATTAGGTCTCGCCGATTCACAAGTCACCGCGATCAAAAGGTGTCGGTGACACTTTAACATACTCTGTCCGATAATGGATATGAAAGGGCCATCGGGGAGATGATTCGGATCAGGTTATCTTTAAAAGGCTATCCCAATAGTATATGTCATTCCGATAAGAATAAAATTCATACCTGTTGTCATCCCAATCCAAAGTAGAGATGACTATCGGTGAGACAACAAAGATCGGGAGAACATAATCATGTTATCCCGATAGTATTAATCACCCCGATAAACAAATCATATCGGTAGGACTCACTATATCGCAGAGAAATCTAAAACACATGGCGATGAAGGAAGTCATGCCGATGGTCCTGCCCACTTAAGATATGACATTACATAGCGTCGGGAATACAATTGAGGGGTCACGCCGATTGACTATTCACACCATAAAAGCATTGAGGTCGCCCAGACATTTTAAAATTCATGCCGATAAGAAGAGTTATGGCGATGTGACACTTCACAGCGATGAACATTGAATTGATTAGATAATTAAATACAAACGGCTATGAAATTTCTACGATCATTATAGTTACAAAAAACTGTCCGAGAAGAGAATACAGAGGAACTCTTAAGGCAAAAGCAGAGGATTCCAATTCCAGCCACCGAACGATAGGTACATATACATAAACCACTGTATAGCCTGTATTTAAATTTTCTGCCAAAGTTTTAAAATGGAAACTCCGGGAAAGGGAAAAGGAAGAAAGTTACAAGGGGAAACCAGTAAGCCTAAGAAACAAAAAACTGAACAAACCCCTGAGGAGAAAGTGAAAGAAAGAAAACTCAATCAGGACCTAATTGACCAATTGCCTGGGTCAACTCCCAAGGCCAGAAGGTCTGCCCAACTCAGAGCAGAAGTGGAGAAATTAGAAGATAAACACAAACGCCTGGGAGATATCTGGACCCCAATTCAGGGATATGAACTTTTCAGATTCCACTATAATAGAAGGTTTAGGAATGCTCCTGTGTCAAACCCATGGCACATGAATTTAGGAAAACTGGTTGTACCTAATGTATTCTTGAATGTGGAACTCTTTCAATTGCTTGCCAGACATTATAATTCAAACCTGAAAGCCATCTGCAACCCACAAGGAGAACCAATTGTGCATTTGTCAAAAAATACTATTTGTGAGGTTTTTGATTTAGATGATTTATGCACTGTCCCTATCATTTATGAAGATCTAGATAAAGAGTATTGGAGAATGGACACAACTTACAATGGATGGAGGTTGCCCATTCATAGGCCCAGGGTTGAAGGAGAAGTGATGCCCTTAACTGAAAATGATGGCCCTCCCTTTCATGTAGCCATATTTGAACCATATATACAGCATACCTATTTTTCTGTAGGCCAAGTCCTTGGCTTAGAGGTCCCCGAGTTCATGACTATTCCTCTGATGGTCATAGCCTCTGACATTCAGTGTCATAATGCAAGGCAATTCGATTATGCTTCCTATATTGCTAATAGAATGGACTCTGGTCTATCTGCAATAAAAAACAGTGCTCCAGCATGCTCTTTTGAGCATTACTCAATGCTTATGCACATGGTGTTATATTATGGCTAGGAAGTAGGGTTATGGCCAAGTGAGTTTTGAGTTGTTGCTACAGATAAGAAAGGGGAAAAGATACCTGTACAAATGTGGACCAGAATCTGGGATAGTAGATATGCCCACTCCATCTATGCTCAATTTGAAGAGCATTGTGTAAAAGTGCTGTATAGGTATTTTAACCACCCCTGTGAATATTCAATTTCAACTGAAATAAAAAGGTTCCTCAGACCAAAAGATCTTGGTGCCCCCCCTACTGTCACTCATAATTTGGGAGACTGGTATTGCTTCGAGGATGCTACTATGATCAGAGTTTATGGTTTTGAGGATGCTCCATTCATATTGCCCAAGACTGTCCCTGATAAGCTTGCATATTTAGAGATAATCAGGCAAATGCATTGTTCAAATGTGATGCATTTGAGTTCACATGACAAACAATCATTTATGCCCAACACCTTATGTTTTGGAGATTTTACTGTGGTTTCAAAAGAAGGTTACAATCTCATTTTGGATAAATTAATGCACTATAATATGATGACTGCTGAGGCGAGGAAAGGATTTGACTCTGAAGGTTTTATTGATTCTGCAAGAAGAAAACAAAATCTCAGTGGATACATGCACATACATTATCCACATGATGATGTCATTAGAAATTTAGAAGAAGCTGAAGTAGAATTGGTGGTAGAAAAATACAACAGGGATTTAAGTGAAAAGAAAAAGCAGTTAGCAGAGATTGAAGTGGTTTCCTCTGAAGATGAAGAATTGACAGAACAAGAGCAGCCACAAGATAAAATAATAGAAATGTCCAAAATGAAAATGCAACAATATCAGCCTCCAGTTGTGCTACATGATGAGGAGGGGTCTGCTGATGAGGATCCACGCCAAGCAGCTTATGATTCTTTTATTTCAGATGATAAATTTATTCAATCAAAAGAATTTAAATCATTCCTATATAAATACAAAGGGAAAGAGATCAGAGAATCAGTAGATGATGTTTCTGCTGATAATGAAAAACAATTATTAGATATGTTGAAGGAAACAGTAGATAGGGAAATGTAGGACATGACACCTAGCAAGGGTAGACAGTTGCTCAAGGATGCAGGGGTTATGATTTTTCCTAGTCTGGATTTAAATTCTGCTTTGGTTTTTGATAGTTTTCTGAATAATTCTGATGACAAGTATAAGCTTACTCCAGAAGGAGTTAATGAAGTATATATGGGAACAAGATACAATAATGATGAAAATTCCTTGATGATATGGGCGTTATACCCTCCCCATAAGAAGATGGCTATCATAGATACTAAAAAGACTTTTGGCCATGTTATGACTTTCAGAGCAGGGGAAACTGACCCTATAATTACTGCAGACATTGGTATCAATGTTGCAAAGTTGAATAAAACACAAGCTCAAATGTTGATCAAAGAAAGAGATACATACAAATTGAATTGTGAAAGACTGACAAAAGAAAATGATTACTTGAAGGATGCTGTTAAGAGCACTTTTGGTCAATCCACTAAAAGAATAACTCAAGGTGAGAGTTCACAAGGCATTCAAGTATTATCTCCTGACCAGGCCACACAAATTCAGATAGATGCATTTGTAACAATACTGCAGAGCAGGTATGCAAACATGGTGCGGGGGTTAAACCAGTTTTGGGACAATTACTCAGAGAATCATAAAGCAGTTAAAGAACATGAAAGACTTGAAAAGAGAATACAAGAAAAATTGACTGAGTTACAAAACAAAAGTGCTACTGATAGTACAGATATCTCTGATACAAGAGCATTGCTCAAACATCATCAAAATTATTATGACAAACTTAAAGCTGATGCTAAGGAAGGAGCTGATGCCTCAAATGCAGGAGTGCCCAGATTATTTAAAGACAATGGAGAGGTAAAGATCAAATAAGAATGGATCATTGATTGTCAAGTCATATTACATGAGGCCACAGGAGCGCTCAAAGACAAAACTTCTGCATCCAGAGAAGCCTGCAAACACCTGGAAAAGATGGTCACAATTGATGTGATTACCAGAGATGCTATTGATCTTACTGATTCTCACCGTGATCAGGAGTATTTAGATCACCTGGCTAAAGTTTATTTATGGCTGAATAGAGCTTAATTACGCTTATGTAATTATTATTAATGCTTGTTAAGTTCCCAAAAGATTTATTGAAGAGTTATGTCTCTTCATAGAAACATCTATATAAGTTCAAACAATCGATGCTGAAAGATCATCATCAGAAAAAATATATTCATATACATAATATATACAATGTTTCAAAATGACTATGTTGCATGTTTTATTTGAAGAAGAAGTTGGAAGTTCTCTGATTCAGTGGTTCTACTTTGGTATCAGTTGTTTGTTTATTCAATTGTGTGGCTGTCTCCATTTCTGCATTTCCCTGATATTCAGATTAACATATCAAGTATATATTTAATCTGTCAATACACATTTGCTGTATCTGTGTGATTAAATAGGTTGGTGTCCATTTGAGGAATTAAACCCTTCTAATTTAGTTATAGTAGCCTGGAAGTATTAAGTTTGGATCACTAAGTAGGGCCACACAATTAGATTGCCATTTTGTCTCCAACTAAAATATTATCTGTTAATCTTGTCCATTCATTTCATTTGGTTCCTTCAAGTAAGGATTAAAATACCTTCTGGTGAATTATAAGATATCTAATTTTATTTGGTTGGATTATCAAGAAGAGTTTGTCAGTCATTTACTTGCACGTTTATACAAGTTATAAACTAAAATTGTGCCAAACAACTAGAATTATTACCATTAGGAAACCATTAGTCCTGGTCCTTCAAACTGACTCTGTTACCCAACAAGGCACTAGTCTTATTTTACTTAAAACCTTTTACCTTAATATTGCTTATACAATTTCTACCAATTACTCATTAGACATTAGACATAAAACCATTTAGCAAGCAATTCATCTATCCTACATCTTGTGCCATTGTAGATAGATTTAATTAGTCCATGCATTCACATTCAATCTGCTTTAATTTTCCAAGGTTTACCCACCTAGGTGTAGTAGGACCTAAAGCGAAGGAAATCATCAAACCTTGAAGGTTGATTTCGTCAAGTTAGTTCAGAAACGTTGCCAATCTAAACATAGAGCTTGGCATCCTCTTAGGATTGGCAACCTGCATTTTTGAGACCTAACAAATTGGCGACTCTACTGGGGATTAGCAAAAGACCTTAGAAATTAATCCTTTCTTTCATAGAGTCATTTCAGAAAATATAATTTGGTAACTCTACTGGTGACAAGAACCCTACAGATAAAATATAAACTTCTCCTATTTAACAAATAGGTGGCGACTCTAGTTACAATTATAACAAAAAATTCAATATCAAATGGATGGTAGGAGATCCAAGATGGAGGGCAAAAATTTGTAGTCATCTCCACCACTTAGAAACATTTCCAAAAGAAATGTGAATTCAAAGCATTCCCACCAAGATAATAATCTGGACATCCAAGAGAATGATTCAGAACAAAATATTTCAATTCACAACAAATTCACACCTCTGCATGATTCAAATGAGAACCTCAGTGGAGCAACTGATGATATTTTGGCAAGGTACAGACCCACTCCTCAAGAATAGCGTGATCATGATGCAAAGGTCATGAGGGATATTGATAGGAACCAAGCTGAACATGATTTCAAGATGTCATTACATCAGGGAGAAGAGATAGGATATGGATTTTCAAATCAAGGAATGAATGATAATCCAGAACATCAGGAAATAAATAATCAGGACATGAGTGAAGAGCAATAGGAAATACTCATGCTTCGGAAGGAACTTGAAAGGTACAAGATACAAGAAGAGAGGGAGTTGTTGCAGCAAGAAATTCAACAGAGGAAAAGTAAAGCCAAAACAGCCCCCCCAAAATATGTACCTCCGCATAGAGGGAATATTTCAAGAAATACACAGCAAAATACAGGTGGTGTTCAAAACTCACATGCATCCGGAAGTCATCATAATACTATTCCCCAAAATCCTAGACCACCTCCTGTACATCATGCATCTCAACATATGGCAAATAATTACCCACCCCCTGGTCAACAATATTATAGACCACAAAACAACTACGCAAATCCCCACATGAACCAACATCAACAATATGCATACCATCAGCCACCAGGTGGATATAATTATTATCCCAATACACCACCTTTGAACTTCCCACCTCAAAACCTTGCAAATATATGTAGTCAATTTGATTTAATCGGATATCAGTTGTATCCATATCCTATGGATAGTACTTGGAGAAATATGGTTCCCAAGTTTACTGGAAACAATGCAGTATCTGCGGAAGATCATATCAGAAGTTTTAATGCTTTTGTACAGGATATTGGTATGGATTGGGAAGACATTAGAATGAGGTTATTCATGATGTCCCTCACTGAAGATGCCAGAGATTGGTTTAACAGCTTGCCTGATGCATCAATCAATTCAATAACTGATTTCCATAACCAGTTTAAGGATCAGTATGGTAACCAATATGCTCCTGAGTTTGTATTACATGAATTAATAAGTATACAAAAGTATCAAAATGAGTCAGTGTTTGATTTCAACCTGAAGTTTTCCAAGTTACATAATAAGGTACCACATGGAGCCAAGTTATCTGATCAGGCAACACTGAGTATTTATATGAAAGCATTTGACCCCAAAATAGGATACGAGCTTAGAAATAGATGTCCTGCAACCTTGGCCGAAGCACAGAAAGTGGCCATAACTATTGAAAATAATAGGAAGGCTGCAGGAATGGTCAGTAAGAGGGATAATCATAGAAATCCTTAGAATCCAAATGTTCAACAAACTAAACCAGAGGGTCAGCATAGACATGATAGACCTAGGTTACATGATATGCCCTACAATACAAATTGGAAGGATGGAAGACCTATTGATAACAACAGAAAGCAACCATATGGAAAAGATACTCCTGATCCCCTAAAAAGAAACATGGCACACATGGCAGAAAATAAGCCTTGGTGTTTTGTATGTAATTTACCACATTTACCTGAATACTGTGAGGTAGCTAAATCCATACAGCAAGAGGAAATGCTATACAACTATAATAGGGATAATCACACCATCAATATGATGCAGGATACACCATGTGTGGTGACAGAAGATTATTCTTCTTCAGAAGAAGAAGGATATGAGTATGATGTAGGGAACCAGAAGTATCATATCAACATGGGAGAAAAAGAGGTATTCTCAGACCAGGAAGATAGTTGTAACAACAAGCCATATGGTCAATGGAGAAAACCTACTGAGGATGAAAGAGAAGCTCTCATAGTGGCTGCAGTGGCTCAAGCTCGAAATACTTACAATTTAAGGAATAGAACAACAAATGTTGGGCAAGGAACTCCTGGGAGTGTATTTATAAAAGACCAGAATAACAAAGGGAATAATACAAAATCATCATCTAAAGAACCAGAAAAAGGGGATAAAAGTAAAATGAAAGAAAATCAAGAAAAGGAGAACACAAAAATAGAAAAGAATGATCAGATCATAGCCCATTCTTTTGACATTGCACATGCAGTGTCTCAGGTGAAGATATCAGTCCCGCTTCTAGAGATGATGAAAATAGATAAATATAGGAGTACAGTTGTCAAGATGATTTCTGATACACCAAATACAAAACATAAAGGGTTTGAAAAAACAACAAATAATGTGCATCAGGAAAATTTCAAGATGCCTGAGGTATACCTTGGCGACACACTTACAAAAAATCCCTCACAGGTAGACCCATTCTATACTACACTAGTAATCAAGAACAGAATAGTCAGAAATTGCATGATTGATTCAAGTGCTGCTATGAATATCATGCCTATAGCAGTTATGAAAGAATTGGGAATGTGGGTTGATACTAATATGGCCAGTGTTATGCAATGGATAACAGATCTATTCCAGTAGTTGGTATCATGAAGGATGTAGAGATAAAACTTGCCTCACATCCTGAAGCAACTTATAACATTGACATTACTGTGGTTGACATCCCACCGTATTATGGGATGCTTCTATCAAGGCAATGGGCTGCAATGGCAGGAGGCAATGTTCAGTTAGATTTATCATATGCCACCATACCAGTGGGTGGCAAGGAAATCAAATTGTGCAGAAAGCCAAGGTATGACAATATTATAGAAAGAATGGACTGGCATCAGGTGAATTTCTTTTGTGACACAGATTTAGGAGTTTTCAAAGTTGGAGAAACTACACCAAAATTGCATAACACTGACCCAATACACACTGAATCTATGAAAGAAGAAAATGATTTGTGGAAAATGTATTTCGATGGTGCATGCAACAAAATAGGAAATGGGGCTGGAGTAATTTTCATTTCACTTTCTTATTGACATTTGAATGCACAAATAATGTAGCTGAGTATGAAGCCTTGCTCATTGGCCTAAACATAGCCACCAAACATAAAATAAAAAAGTTGGCTGTCTATGGTGATTCTGAACTGGTCATCTCCCAAGTAAGAGAAAAATACTTATCTAAAAATAAAAGATTAAGACAGTACAGAAATGCAGTTTGGGATAGTGTTGAATTATTTGATGCCTTTTCAATCAGCTGGGTTGATAGGTCTAAAAACATTATGGCAGACTTTTTAGCAAACATTGCATTAAAGAGAGATGATGTCACATTAGGAGGGATCACAGAAGTTGAATTTAAAACTAGACCTACCATCCCTGATAATATATAGAACTGGCAAGTGTTTGATAGCGATGCTGATATAATCAATTTCTTACATTGTGCTAACTATTATGAAAATCAAGAAATTGATTTCAATGCATTTGTAGAGGAAGATGATGGGAAGGAAACCCTTTTTGGCCAAGAGGTGGTTCGGTTGAAAATGAATAAGATACCCAAAGGACTTATTGCATTAGAAAAGGCATTTGATGGCCATGATAGATATAAAAAGAAAGACACACCAGTGATACCTAGTAACCTTGAAGAAATCAATTTAGGGACACAAACAACTCCGAAAAATGTGTATATTGGAAGAAGTCTTGACCCAAAAATTAGGAGCAGACTTATCAACCTGCTCAGGAAGTACAGGCATGTATTCGCTTGGTCATATGATGATTTAAAGGCATATAGAGAGGATTTATTTCAACATGAGATACCACTGAAGCCAGATGCTAAACCATTCAGACAGAAGCAGAGGCTGATTAATCCCACACTAGCCCCTAAAATGCTAGAGGAACTTACAAAGTTAAGGGATGGAGCTATAATCAAACCTATTAGACATTCTTCCTGGGTTTCAAATTTAGTGCCTGTCAGAAAAAAGAATGGTGACATTAGACTGTGTGTGGATTTCAGAAACTTGAATAGATCTTCCCTCAAAGATAATTATCCTCTCCCCAATATGGAAGCAATATTGCAGAAAGTCACTGGGTGTGAATTGTTATCAATGATGGATGGTTTCTCCGGTTACAATTAGGTAAAAGTTAAGGAATCAGAACAATTTAAGACTGCATTCACTACTCCGTGGGGAACATATGTATATTTGAGAATGCCATTCGGATTAACTAATGCCGGAGCAACATTCCAAAGAGCAATGGATGTGGCTTTTGCTGAATTGATCAATAAGATTATGATAGTGTATCAAGATGATTTGACAGCATATTCATGAAAGGCTGAAGATCATTGCACTCACTTGGAACAAATATTTATCAAAGCCCTAGAATATGGGATATCATTGAACCCTAAAAAATGCCATTTTGCAGTAACAGAAGGAAAATTGCTTGGCCATATAGTCTCGAAGGAAGGAGTCAAAATAGATCCTGAAAGGGTAAAAGCAATTGATCAGCTCCCTATTCCAAAAAATGTAAAAGCTATACAATCATTTTTTGGTCAGATAAATTTTGTCAGAAGATTTATACCAAATTTTGCAGAGATTGTTTGTCCTGTATCAAGAATGCTGAAGAAGAACTCAGAGATGAAGTGGACAACAGAAACATTAGAAGCATTTGGTAATATTAAGAAGGCAATCAAGCAAGCTCCAGTCTTAGTATCCCCTGACTTCGGTAAACCGTTCCAACTTTTCTCATTTGCTTCCTATCATACAGTTGCAGTAGTGTTATTACAGAAGAACAAAGATGGATATGAATAGCCTATCTCTTTCTTCAGCAAGTCCCTCTAGAATGCAGAGTTGAAGTATGACATTATTGAAAAATAGGCATATGCATTGGTAAAAGCAGTTAAAAATTTTAGACCATATTTGGTAGGAGCTAAAATCATAGCATATGTTCCTAATGCTGCAGTGAAGGATGTATTGATCCAAACTGAAGTCACCGGTAGGAGATGTAGGTGGATCAATAGGATTCAGGAATTCAACATTGAAATCCAAATCACTAAATTAGTGAGAGGACAAGGTCTTGCCAAATTGATGGCTGAAAGTAATCTAGAAGCTTCTCAGATATGTAATGTTGATGCAAGTACCAGTATTGAACACACTCCATGGTATACCGATATAATATATTATCTAAATCATATGAAGTGTCCTGAAGGATATGATGATAACAAAAGGAGGACACTCAAACTACAAGCTTCAAAATATGTACTCATCAGTGGGGATCTTTATTGGAAAAATAGAGATGGGGTTCTACTATTATGCTTGGATGAATATCAGTCAAAACATATTATGAAGGAGTTGCATGAAGGCATGTGTGGAGGTCATTTCTCAGCGAAAACTACAGCCCATAAGATCTTGAGGGCAGGATACTATTGGCCTAAAGTTTTTAATGATTCATACCAGTACACTAGAAAGTGTGAAGCATGCCAAAAGTTCTCAGGGAAGTTAAAATATCAGGGAGCACTACCCTTAAAACCTATGCAGGTTGAGGCTCCATTTTATCAGTGGGGTATTGATTTTATAGGTGAAATCTCAGAGAAATCAAGTGGGGGGCACAGGTGGATTTTAGTGGCTACTGATTACTTTACAAAATGGGTGGAAGCAATCCCAACCAAACAAGCTACAAGTAAAGTTGTGATTAACTTTCTAATGGAGAATATTATATGCAGGTTTGGTACCCCAATAAGATTGATTACAGATAATGGGATGTGTTTTAGATCTGATGAATTCAAAGGTTTTTGCAGTACACATGGTATCATTGTTTCTTATGCTGCTCCCTACCATCCACAGGCCAATGGGCAAGCTGAATCAAGTAATAAGAGCCTCTTGAAAATCATAAAAAGAATGTTGGATAGAAACAAGAAGGCTTGGGATTCAAAATTAAGAATGGCAGTATGGGCTGATAGAATTACTATAAAAAGAGCAATTGGGAGATCTCCTTATGAGTTGGTATATGGAACACAAGCAAGATTACCATTGGAAAATCTTATACTAGTATACAAATTCATTCTCCAAGAAGACTTGAATATTCCTGAGCCAATGGAGGAAAGGTTGGAACAATTGGCAGAGCTTGATGAAACAAGAAGAATAGCTCAGAGGCAGAATGTTAAATTACAATCATAGGTAAAATATCTCTTTGACAAGAAGGCCAAAGACAGAAAGTTTGAAGTAAATGATCTGGTACTGATGTGGAACGCAAGATGTCAGGACAAAGGAAAATATGGAAAATTTGAAGCCCTATGGTTGGGTCCTTTCGTTATCACTGGCAAGGGAGGTGATGATTCTTACTATGTACAGAATATATCAGGAGAGGAGCAAGAATTGCCTATACATGGGCAATACTTGAAGCAGTTCTTTTCATAAACATGTACAAAGAGAATTGAGCGTTGCCAGTGCATGGACAACCTTCAAATAATTCTCAAAATATCTTATTCCATGCACAGTAGTTTAGGAATCATTCCCGCCCCCCATCATTTGTTACTTTCCTTTTCCCATTTTCATAAAAACGTCACCCCAAAATAAATAAAACATGTGGTCTACTTCCCCAGGAGATCTGGATCCTTGTTATACTCACAGAGAGTATACATCCCAGACAAAGCCACTGTTAGGATAGTAAAAATTTGAAAATTTTACTATCTTTTCAGTGCATCATATTTGAATAAATCCTAAAAAAACATCCCAAAAGACCATAATAAAAATTTTATGTATCTCACAAGGTGTCTATAGATGAGTAGTGCCAAAATTCTTCAAAGTCAATCCATCGGCAAGATGTTGTTTTGTTTACACCGATACATAAGGAATCATTTCAAAATAACCATCGGCGTGAGAAGGCAGATTGGAAGGAGATCTATGGAAGTCACCGATGGAATAAGTAATACCGATGACCTTACATCGGCAAGAGAAGCAAGTGGTCATACCGATCGGTATGATAGACAACTATCGGATGACCTTTTAAAAGTTGCCCTGATGGTATATATCATACCGATGAAGTATTTCGGTAAGAGTCTCACTGAACATCCTGCGAGGGTAACGAAGCAAATAGCCATCGGCAAGAAGTAAACTATCGGGATAAGACACAAAGAAGTTTCTGATACTCAATGTCTTGGCAATAAGAGAGCTTTTGGCAAGACTCACAGCGATACAAGTATCTGTCGGGATGACTCAACATATCGGGACAAGCGAATTAGGTCTCGCCGATTCACAAGTCACGGCGATCAAAAGGTGTCGGTGACACTTTAACATACTCTGTCCGATAAAGGATATGAAAGGGCCATCGGGGAGATGATTCGGATTGGGTTATCTTTAAAAGGCTATCCCGATAGTATATGTCATTCCGATAAGAATAAAATTCATACCTGTTGTCATCCCGATCCAAAGTAGAGATGACTATCGGTGAGACAACAAAGATCAGGAGAACATAATCATGTTATCCCGATAGTATTAATCACCCTGATAAACAAATCATATCGGTAGGACTTACTCTATCGCAGAGAAATCTAAAACACATGGCGATGAAGGAAGTCATGCCGATGGTCGCGCCCACTTAAGATATGACATTACATAGCGTCGGGAATACAATTGAGGGGTCACGCCGATTGATTGTTCATGCCATAAAAGCATTGAGGTCGCCCAAGATTTTAAAATTCATGCCGATAAGAAGAGTTATGGCGATGTGACACTTCACAGTGATGAACATTGAATTGATCAGATAATTAAATACAAATGGCTACGAAATTTCTACGATCATTATAGTTGCAAAAAACTGTCCGAGAAGAGAATACAGAGGAGCTCTTAAGGTAAAAGCAGAGGATTCCAATTCCAGCCACCGAACGACAGGTACGTATACACAAACCACTGTATAGCATGTATTTAAATTTTCTGCCAAAGTTTTAAAATGGAAACTCCGGGAAAGGGAAAAGGAAGAAAGTTACAAGGGGAAACTAGTAAGCCTAAGAAACAAAAAACTGAACAAACCCCTGAGGAGAAAGTGAAAGAAAGAAAACTCAATCAAGACCTAATTGACCAATTGCCTGGGTCAACTCCCAAGGCCAGAAGGTCTGCCCAACTCAGGGCAGAAGTGGAGAAATTAGAAGATAAACACAAACGCCTGGGAGATATCTAGACCCCAATTCGAGGATATGAACTTTTCAAATTCCACTATAATAGAAGGTTTAGGAATGCTCCTGTGTCAAACCCATGGCACATGAATTTAGGAAAACTGGTTGTACCTAATGTATTCTTGAATGCGGAACTCCTTCAATTGCTTGCCAGACATTATAATTCAAACCTGAAAGCCATCTGCAACCCACAAGGAGAACCAATTATGCATTTGTCAAAAAATGCTATTTGTGAGGTTTTTGATTTAGATGATTTATGCACTGTCCCTATCATTTATGAAGATATGGATAAAGAGTATTGGAGAATGGACACAACTTACAATGGATGGAGGTTGCCCATTCATAGACCCAGGGTTGAAGGAGAAGTGATGCCCTTAACTGAAAATGATGGCCCTCCCTTTCATGTAGCCATATTTGAACCATATATACAGCATACCTATTTTTCTGTAGGCCAAGTCCTTGGCTCAGAGGTCCCCGAGTTCATGACTATTCCTCTGATGGTCAGAGCCTCTGACATTCAGTGCCATAATGCAAGGCAATTTGATTATGCTTCCTATATTGCTAATAGAATGGACTCTGGTCTATCTGCAATAAAAAATAGTGCTCCAGCATGCTCTTTTGAGCATTACTCAATGCTTATGCACATGATGTTATATTATGGCTAGGAAGTAGGGTTATGGCCAAGTGAGTTTCGAGTTGTTGCTGCAGATAAGAAAGGGGAAAAGATACCTGTACAAATGTGGACCAGAATCTGGGATAGTAGATATGCCCACTCCAGCTATGCTCAATTTGAAGAGCATTGTGTAAAAGTGTTGTATAGGTATTTTAACCACCCCTGTGAATATTCAATTTCAACTGAAATAAAAAGGTTCCTCAGACCAAAAGATTTTGGTGGCCCCCTATTGTCACTCATAATTGGGGAGACTGGTATTGCTTCGAGGATGCTACTATGATCAGAGTTTATGGTTTTGAGGACGCTCCATTCATATTGCCCAAGATTGTCCCTGACAGGCTTGCATATTTAGAGATAATCAGGCAAATGCATTGTTCAAATGTGATGCGTTTGAGTTCACATGACAAACAATCATTTATGCCCAGCACCTTATGTTTTGGAGATTTTACTGTGGTTTCAAAAGAAGGTTACAATCTCATTTTGGATAAATTAATGCACTATAATATGATGACTGCTGAGTCAAGGAAAGGATTTGACCCTGAAGGTTTTATTAACTCTACAAGAAGAAAACAAAATCTCAGTGGATACATGCACATACATTATCCACATGATGATGTCATTAGAAATTTAGAAGAAGCTGAAGTAGAATTGGTGGTAGAAAAATATAACAGGGATTTAAGTGAAAAGAAAAAGCAATTAGCAGAGATTGAAGTGGTTTCCTCTAAAGATGAAGAATTGACATAACAAGAGCAGCCACAAGATAAAACAATAGAAATGTCCAAAAGGAAAATGCAACAATATCAGCCTCCAGTTGTGCTACATGATGAGGAGGGGTCTACTGATGAGGATCCACGCCAAGCAGCTTATGATTCTTTTATTTCAGATGATAAATTTATTCAATCAAAAGAATTTAAATCATTCCTATATAAATACAAAGGGAAAGAGATCAGAGAATCAGTAGATGATGTTTCTGCTGATAATGAAAAACAATTATTAGATATGCTGAAGGAAATAGTAGATAGGGAAATGCAGGACATTACACCTAGCAAGGGTAGACAGTTGCTTAAGGATGCAGGGGTTATGATTTTTCCTGGTCTGGATTTAAATTGTGCTTTGGTTTTTGATAGTTTTCTGAATAATGCTAATGACAAGTATAAGCTTACTCTAGAAGGAGTTAATGAAGTATATATGGGAACAAGATACAATAATGATGAAAATTCCTTGATGATATGGGCGTTATACCCTCCCCATAAGAAGACAGCCATCATAGATACTGAAAAGACTTTTGGCCATGTTATGACTTTCACAGCAGGGGAAATTGACCCTATAATTACTGCAGACATTGGTATCAATGTTGCAAAGTTCAATAAAGCACAAGCTCAAATGTTGATCAAAGAAAGAGATACATACAAATTGAATTGTGAAAGATTGACAAAAGAAAATGATTACTTGAAGGATGCTGTTAAGAGCACTTTTGGTCAATCCACTAAAAGAATAACTCAAGGTGAGAGTTCACAAGGCATTCAAGTATTATCCCCTGACCAGGCCACACAAATTCAGATAGATGCATTTGTAACAATACTGCAGAGCAGGTATGCAAACATGGTGCGGGGGTTAAACCAGTTTTGGGACAATTACTTAACCCCTGCACCATGTTTGCATACATTTTTGAGACCTAACAATATCATACTAGATGACATACTAGTAGATAGTCGGGACAGGGTGAGGCAGCTTCAGAGGACTAGAATATTCTAGATCAGCCTATAGCCCCCACACAGCATCAGGGTGCACCTAATGTACATGGCACATATAGCACACTTCTTTTTGGCACTGGTCCTTTACCTTCAGATATAGGTGTTCCTAATTTTACCATTCATTCATCTGAGATTAGTGGGATTGGTAGAGTGCTCCAGGATGTGCAGGTACTTGAATAATTTCTATATTTTGCGTTATACAAATTCACATGTGTATATATTAAATAAACTTGGCTTAAAAGTAGCTCTCACTATTCATTGAAATCTTGTATTTGAAAATTTATAGAAACAAGGGGATAATTTGTCGCGCTTTGGAGATTTAGAGCATGCAAAGGATCTCGTGCACGATACATTTGAGGTACATTTATAATATACATATAAATTACATGATAAATTCACACATGTTGAAAGTACAAAACTTTAAGATGATTTTACATATATACACACATGTACATTAAATTAAATTATGTACTTCCTTGTGCAGGGAGGTGCATCAGGTCATGGATCAGCTTCTGGAGAGAGATCGAGGTATGGATCCACACATGGATCAGGATCCAGAGAGAGATCGAGATGTAGATCCACACATGGATCAAAAAATTGATCTAGATCTTCTTATGTTTGACATTATCTAGTTTGACATTTGACATTATGGTTTGACATTTTATATTATGGTTTGACATTTGCCTTTGTGGTTTGACATTATGGTTTGACATTGGACATTATGGTTTGACATTTTATATTATGGTTTGAACATTATATACTCTAATTAGACATTACTACATTAGGATTTGAATAAATAATAAATTTGATTCATTAGCAAATCATAAATGATTCTTGTTTAATCCTTGCATGCCAAGAAATACATTAGATTTAAATAAATAATTGGAAAAGATAAAATTATTGTTCTAAAAGTAGTTAACAAATCTCTTTCTCAATAATTGTTATGTGCTTTGTGATTCCAATTCATGTCTTTTGCAAATTTGGTTCATGTTTGTGGCTCATAGCTAGCCTTGTAAGACATTCATTGTATTCTTGATCATAGGGATTAAATATCACTAGAATAGGAATTTGTAATATCTAAAATGATAAAAAATGAAAAATGGATGATATATGCTTCCAAATTAGAGCAGACATTCATTTACTTATTTGTAATATAATAGAGGCCAATGTTTTATAATTGATATTACAAATAGGAATTTTTTTAATATGGTAAATGCACTATATTTTAATGTTTTATAAACAAATTTTGGATGTAGATTAAACCCTAAAATGTTAATATGAAACCATAAAATGTCAAATTGAAAGGTCCTAATATATAAATTTGAAACTCTAATACATGAATTTTAAAACCCTAAAAAAACTATTTGAAACACTATTTACATCTATTTTGAAACCCTAAAATGTGGATGTCAAACCACGATAACATTTTAATTGTGTATTCTTAAGTATGAGAATAGATTTATGATTATCTTTAAGTAGGGCTTGAAATTATGGTTTTGGGAGCTTTCTAGAAAGAAATATTTTAT
The DNA here is from genome assembly GCA_027924645.1 of Cunninghamia lanceolata. Classification (NCBI taxonomy): domain Eukaryota; kingdom Viridiplantae; phylum Streptophyta; class Pinopsida; order Cupressales; family Cupressaceae; genus Cunninghamia; species Cunninghamia lanceolata. The sequence goes on from BSBN01001332.1 coordinate 9,755,674, forward strand.
ATAAGATAAGAAATTAATAGAACACATAGTGATATACATAGTTTTGGTATACATAGTGATATACCTCTTTAACCCTTCACCCCATTAATATAGATCTATTCTCGATATACTTGTTACCTTCTATGTTAGGCATATGCATGTGTTTTCTATGGATTTGCATATGCATGTGTTTTCTATGGATTTTTTGATTCATTGTGTCTTATCTTTTATATCCCTCATTAAGTTGGTTAGTGCCTACCCTCTTATGTTATAGATACAAGTGATAGTTACACATACTTTCCATAAGGATTTTGTTGATGAGTCAAGTCCCTTAATATTGTTCCCATTATCTTGGTGTTGAGTGCCAACTCTAGAAGAATGGAGTAGTAGCTCTAAGAGCCAACATACTTGTTTTTCACCATTTTAAAAACTCATATTTCTATTCTTGAACTGCACATTATCAAATTTATAGAAAAATAAAATGATCAACAAGAAGTGCTAGGTAGTGATTAGCCATTGTCATTTCTAATAGTTTCAAAGTCAATACAAAAGGTAGATCCCTTAATACTTATCTCAACATTTTATAGGATGCCAAGGGATTGCTCTTGTATCTTATTGAGGCCATGAATAATAATACATGGGGGGAAGGTTGTAAGGTAGGACAAGCCACGGGGATTGAAGAATCCTTTAGTACCACATTTAGCTTTGAACTAGTGTAATGACCACATTGCACAATTGATATCTATTCATTATCATAGTTATCAATAATTTTGTGTCATAAAATGGGTGTATGTGTGCAACTATTACTCCCATCTTTAGATCTTCAAAGTGATCATCTAGTATTCTTGTTTTCTTGCATTTTTTATTGTACATATATTTTCATAGTTGGGTTGGGAATGGAAATTTTAGGGTCTATTTTTACTTTTTAACTTTCTAGAACATGAGTTATTTTTGTATTCAATGAGTTTATCTCTTGTTTGAAAGTTACATGACTAGTTTAGTATACTGGTTTTCTAGTGAGATATAAATTGGAACTTAATCCCATGCTACTAATTAGAGTAGATGTATGCATTTACTTATCCTTGTAATGTACTTATTTGTAATATCTATTATAGTGCATTTACCATATTACAAATTCCTATTTTTCATTTTTTACATGTCTAAATTATATCTATAATGATAATAAGTACATGATAACAATTGAATCATGTGCAATGTACTACTCCAAAAGAAAGAAAATGTGAAGCAAAGGCCAACTCCATGCCATCCATAACAAACTCACTAAAATTTCATTCACTTGTATAGACACAATTACATTGAATTTGGATATTTAGATAACAGAAATATCTATCTAAGTATAACAATATATATCACTAACATTAATTTATTAAAGACTAAAATTAAAGGTTAGATGATTTCTTTGCTTGAGTTATGTATGAATTAAATAATAAGTTAGAAAAGCTAATATTTCATTAATAAATGTTTTCTAAGTAAAATGCATGAATAATAAAAGAGTAAATTTAATTTATTATCACTCAAAAATTATTACTTTTAAAATATTATTAACTAAGATTTATTTCTACTTGATTAAATTTGTGAAGTAAAAGTGAAATTACACTTGGATTAAACGAAAGAGAATTTTAGTAAGATGCTAAATTACACAAGTTTGAAGATTGAACTATCCTTTGGCTAATTGTACAAGCTATTTAACTAAATTGGTCTTGAGATTGACATTCTCTACCCTCAAGAACTAAGCTTAACTAAATTGGTTTTGAGATTGAATGAAATTATTTGAATTCAACATAAAATAAATTGTCATAGAAAATATATACATGTACAAAAATAGCTTAAAGTTCTTGGTACATATAATCTAAATCCTCTCTATCTTTTATTATCTCTAAAATCCTTTCATGATCTTCAATAGGCAACCTCCACCTTTGTTTGACACGTCCTCTTTTTGGTAAAGTTTCAAAATTTATTCGTGTTGCTATAACTAAGTGACTATAATGCAGAACCTTTTGACTTGGCATATAATTAATAAATATAATACCATTTGTATCTATCTTTGTTTGTTGATAGTATGTGCCTTCAACAACCACTGATACAGTTGGATACTCTTGTCCATCACCATCTATCATTGATTCTGACAATTTGCATTTTAGTTGTGTACATCTTAGTAGATAGTAATCTACACCTTCTGTATTGTCAAGATCTGCAAGAACAAAAAAGTATCTCCTGTACACACCATGTAGTACAAGTTAAAATTCAATTAAAAAATTTAAAATATTATAAATCAAATGTACAAGTTAAAATTTAATTTAAAAATTTAAAAAATTTACCTGTAACAACTAAATCTGATACACGTTCGTAATCAGCTAAATACAAAGGATTATAGACATCTACAATGTCATTATCTTCAAAAGGGTCTGACGTGGCCATTAATTGTTTTATTTCCCATTCTAAAACATACCCACCTCTAATATTCTCACATTGTAGAGTATTTGCATTGTTCTCAATGCAATCAACACAAAAACATGATTTTTCTCTCACTTGAATTACAGGAGGCCTGCTATGTCCTATTGTCATGATTTGAATCTCACTTTGAGGACTAAATGTATAGTTCTCAAAGAAATCAACAATAGATAGAATACAACCTAGTGGAAAGTAATTCTTTGAGTCACGAAATTGCTTAGCTTGCCATCTAGCACCATGACAATGTTCAATATGTGGATATATGATATTGCAAAATTTTTTCATAAACTCATTGCTTGACAATTCACTCTCTTTAGAACAATTTTTTTGCTCTCAACTCCTGACTTTGTTGAGTACTTCTCATATTCAAATCTCTTCCACATAACTTGCATTGAATGATCAATATTGTCAACCTGTATAGGATTCTTCAAATTTCCACAATCATTACATATATTTTTTATACACTGCACTTTGAATTCATCTGAATCTTCTAATTTTTCACATAGAAGAGTTTTCACAAATTGTGTTGTACTTCCAAGGATGACTATATTTAGATTAATTACTGCCATAGCTTTTTTATATGACTGTAGGTGTAGATGAAATTCAACATGATTTCGACAACAACAAGTCTCACGTACCTTATTTATATGTACAAAACTTGGTCATAGACTCTCAAACATCCTTTGACAAATCTTCACATCTAAAAATTCTTGCTTGAATGCTTCAAAAAGTTCACTTTGTGTTGTATCTATAAAATGTTTGGGATGTGAAATTTTTGTACCATCTTCACCTTTTATTTGTATAGTGTCCCTTCTATTGGAAGAAACATGAGAGTGGCTAGTCCAATATTCAATCACCTATTCCTTTACATCTTCTGAGATTCTATCTTTTCAGGGAACCTTGCAAATATTTACCCCACTTTTCTAAACATTTCCATCCAATCTATTTCTCCTTGCAATATATCTTTGAACAGTTCTCCTAGAAACATTGAGTAATTGGAAAATTGCTTGAACTTGTCTTCCATGTGATAATTTCTTACTAGAAATTACAGTCATTAATGCTCTACATACAACACTTAAATCAATAGGTTGACTCTTGCTTTCAATAGAATTCAATGCTTCTTGTAAGTTTTCAACTATTGTTTGCTTTAAAGAACCTAATGACTTTTTCTTATTATCAACCCCTAACAACTCCAAAACAAGGGTCATCTCTTTCTTCCTAAATAACTTTGCAAATAACTGTGCTCTTCTAATTATAGACTTATTTTCAAAAAATTTGTCCCATATTTTTTTAGAGTGTAATTTTACTGTGCTTTCAGGTACCATATCTTCAGATGAAATATTTTTGAAAAGAGAATCATCATCCATCTCCATCAGATTTTTCATACCAAGGAAAAAAATTTTATCACCACCTTCAATTTGTTCTCGTACCTGTACTCCTTGGTCATCAACAATTTCCATGGGTTGTTCTTGAGTAGATGTTCCTTCATTGACATTTGTAGTATCTCTTCTTCGATCATACAACCTTTTTCTTATCTTTTTATTGCCCATCACAAATTGATCAATTTTGAATTCACCTGCATGCAAAAATAACACATGTACAAACACTTTAACCTCTATTTTTTTAAGATCTAGGTCTACATTCAATAAATCAATGGTTTTAATCAATTACACATTTTAGAGCATGGTACTTGAGAATACAACTCCGCCCCTGTTGAAATCAGTGGTTCTTTTTTCTCCAAATTTCTATAATTTAATAATTTAAAAAAAGATCCAAAGAGTTAAAAAAAGCCAAAAAAGGCATTAAAAAAACACTTTCAGATCATTGTGTTTTTGAATATGAATTTTCCCTTGTTCAAATTAGTGGTTCTATTTTTTCCAAATTTTTATAATTTATTCATTTAAAAAAGATTAAAAAAAAATTAAAAAAACTAAAAAAAGGCATTAAACAAACGCTTTCACATCATTGTGTTTTTCAAGATGACTCTTTCCTTTGAAATCCTTTTTTTTAATTTTATTGTAATTCATTAATTAAAAAACAATAAAAAAGCCACATATTTTTTCAAAAAAAAAAATAAAGGAGTAGGTTTGACCGAATACCATTAGATCGAATCCAATTCAATCGAATATGTCTATGTGGCTGTTGGATCTAGGGCATACAACTGAGAGGGGGGGGGTGAATCAGTTGTATAGAACTTCTTCTATTTCAAACACTTAATTCTCTGTTGTTAGTTAGCAGCATATCAAATAATCATTCATGGAAGCATAATACATAAACATAAGAGCAGATAAGCATCAACACATTGAACACCAAGATTTTGACGTGGAAAACCCGGTTAAGGGAAAAACCACGGGGTGATTAACCCAAGAATTATTCTCTGTTAGAAGAATAAAGAGAAATGAATGGCACATGCCAATAAGGGCTCACTGCCCGAGCACACTGCTCACAAAGAGGCCCACTGCCTACAAGGAGACACACTGTCTACAAAGTGATAAAAATCACAGTCTTGAACTGGAGAATGACATCTCTACCATGTCCGGATCAGTTCCAATTAAGCCCAACAATCTCTGCTCTGCCTTTCGCACCTTTCTTCGCTATATCATACTCATCCTCACACCACACACTGAAATGAACTCACAAATCATTATTTATATAAGACATCGACTTAGGAACAAGCATCTAAGTCGGCAAACAACCATAGGAGTATCCGCAAGATGAATAACACATCCGGTCGGCCATCTCAAGAACATTCGCAGGATGAACAACTCATCCGGTCGGCTACACAGAGCAAGAACTTCATCCGGAAGAATAACTTCAATTCTGGGCTCTATCATCAATGCGGACCAACAACACAACCTAAACATGATCCAAGAACCTTCACAAGCCTGTCTGAATGTCCGGATACATCCGCACTTCCTCTGCTTACTGGGATCTCTTGTCTTCCTCATCCGGAACTTTAAGAACACAGTCTGTCGCCACTGTCATAATGCAGGAGGTACTTCCGGACCTCCAAATTATACACAAATCAGGATGATACATCACAAGGACATCCCAAACACTCCTTCCAATCCGCACATTAGGATAATACAATTCCGGACCTCACCGGACCTTTTTGTGATCCTCTGTCACCTCCGGATACTTGCCGGACCCGGTTCTATACCGGTAGCCACAACTCCTTCAGATCTTCATGCGGACCTCTGAAATCTTAACTGTAGCATCTCAAGACTCATATCTACTAACCCTTTAATCCGCATCCTCCGGTTCTCATCCTATACAGTACATTTACCTTCTTCTCATCACTGTTCTTCACTGTTCCTGACTGAGACTAATTTTCTCAGTATCCTCAGTACACAGCTCATCAAATCCTTCTTGTCAATGCAATATGAGTATGTTGACATCAATGACAACACTGGATAACCTCATACTTGCAACAATCTCCCCCTTTGTCATTGATGGCAACATATGATGTGAAAAACCATTAAGACAAGAACTTCAACTTTTCATATGTCTTCTCTTCCTTTGCTGCTCCCCCTTTGATCATCAACCACTTGTTTTTCACATGTTTTCTCTCCCCCTTTGACATCAATGGCAAAGGGCTCATACTTGCAATTCTCATACATCAGAATCATACCAGCTGCTCCCCCTTAGTTGCAGCTCCCCATTCGTCCGGATCACAAGATATGACTGTGATAGCCACCGGACTGATGCACAACAGTGCATCTTAGTTCATTACCGGAGGGGCCATGACCCCTAACTTCTCCCGGAGATATTCAAAAGAGTCCTTGGGAAGAGGTTTTGTAAAGATGTCTGCAATCTGATCCTTGGAGGGAACATACTCCAATCTGACTTCTTCCTTGTTTACTTGTTCTCTCAAAAAGTGAAATTTGATAGATATGTGCTTAGTCTTAGAATGCAATACCGGATTCTTGGAAATATTAATTGCACTTGAATTATCACAGAAAATTGTAATAGGCTCCTCATATTCAACTTTGATGTCTCTTAGCATCTGCTTCATCCATAGGATTTGAGTACAACTACCTGCTGCTGCAATGTATTCTGCTTCAGTTGTAGACAGAGATATTGCATCTTGTTTCTTGCTTAGCCAAGAAACCAATCTCTTCCCCAAAAAGAATGCTCCACCACTAGTGCTCTTCCGGTCATCCACATCTCCTGCCCAATCTGCATCTGTGTAAGCATGAAGAGAGAAATCCGGATCTCTAGGATACCAAAGACCATACTCAACTGTTCCTTTCAAGTATCTAAAAATTCTTTTGATTGCCATAACATGAGATTCTCTAGGATCAGCCTGGAATCTTGCCACAAGACCAACAGCCTGCATTATATCTGGTCTAGTTTGAGTGAGATACAACAATCCACCAATCATTGATCTATACTTTGTCTGATCTGCCTTTGGAGAATCATCATCTTTGCTTAACTTACATCCGGTTGCCATAGGAGTGTTCATAGGCTTTGAGTCTTCCATACCAAATTTCTTTAACAATTCTTTCACATATTTGGTCTGAGAAATGAAGATCCCTTCTTTTGTTTGAGTAATTTGCAGACCCAAGAAGAAATTCATTTCACCAAGCATAGACATTTCAAACTCACTTTTCATCTGATTTGCAAAGGTTTTGCACATACTATCTCTTCCTCCAAAAATGATATCATCCACAAACACTTCAACAATCAGAATGTTTTCATGATCAATTTTGAAATATAAGTTACTGTCAGCAGTACCTTTGTTGAATCCAATCTGCACAAGATGCTTATCCAACCTTTCATACCATGCTCTTGGGGCTTGCTTCAATCCATACAAAGCTTTCTTCAACTTGCAGACCATATCATTATTATCAGACAATTGAAATCCATCCGGTTGTTCAATGTAGACTTCTTCTTCCAGATCACCATTTAGGAAGGCAGACTTGACATCCATCTGATATACCTTGAAGTCTTTGAAGGCAGCAAATGCAAGAAGTAATCTGACTGCTTCAATTCTTGCCACCAGAGCAAAAGTCTCTTCAAAGTCAATTCCTTCTATTTGAGAGTAGCCTTTGCAGACCAATCTAGCTTTGTTTCTGATTACTTCACCAGCTTCATTTAGTTTGTTCCGGAAGACCCACTTGGTTCCAATTACATTCCTGTCTCTAGGTCTGGGAACAAGATCCCAAGTATGATTTTTCTCAATTTGCATCAGTTCATCTTTCATTGCTTTGGTCCAGTTTTCATCATTGCAGGCTTCATTTATTGTTTTAGGTTCAATCTTTGAAATCAGACAACATTCATTCTGATCTTGAGCAATATTCCTTCTAGTTTGTACACCTTTGCTTCTGTCACCTATGATCTGATCTTCAGAGTGATTCAGTCTTACATACCTTGGAATTTTGGGAGTATCCAGTACTGCTGTTTCTTGATCAGGCTCATTCAAACCTAACTCTTCTTCCTGATTTACCGGATCAGGCTGACTCTGTCTCACCGGAGAGGATTGAGGTCCTTGAACACTATCTTGGTCATCTTCATCAAACTCATAAAATCTTGAAGGCTTCTCAATTCCTTCATCAACCTTTACATTGGTGCTTTCTATCATCTTCCTCAATCTCTTATTGTAACACCGGTATGCTTTGCTTTGAGTGGAGTAGCCCAAGAAAATTCCTTCATCACTTCTAGCATCAAACTTTCCTAGATCTTCATCTCTTTTAATATAACACTTGCTACCAAATACTCTGAAATATTTCACAGTAGGAGTGATGCCAAACCAAAGTTCATAGGGGGTCTTACCGGTGTTGTTTCTGATTTGAACTCGATTGAGAGTGTAGACTGCAGTGCTGATAGCTTCTTTCCAAAACATTTGAGGAACATTTGCTTCCAACATCATTGTCCTAGCAGCTTCCTGGATGGTCCGGTTCTTTCTCTCAACTACTCCATTCTGCTGTGGAGTCTTAGGAGCAGACAACTGTCTCCTTATACCCTGTTTCTCACAAAAATCAATGAATTCACCAGATGTAAATTCACCACCTCTATCAGATCTTAGACACTTTAGTTTCAATCCGGTTTGATTCTCCACCATAGCTTTGAAGATTTTGAACTTCTCAAAGGCTTCTGATTTTTCTTTTAGAAAGGTAACCCACATCATCCGGGAATGATCATCAATTAACAACATGAAATATCTATCACCTTGCAGACTCTTGATTCTTGTTGGTCCACATAGATCAGTATGTACTAATTCCAACAATCCGGTAGACGACTGATCTTTGCTTTTAAAAGAGACTCTGCTTTGTTTGCCTAACTGACATTCTTTACACACACTATTTGTAGGTTTTATCAACTTTGGAAGATCTCTCACAGCCTGAGTATTGCTTATCTTGATGATGTTATCAAAATTTACATGACACATTCTTCTATGCCATAACCAACTCTGATCAATTTGAACAAACAAACAACTTTTATTTGAACCAACCAGATGAAAGATGTTACCTCTTGTCTGAGTACCGGATGCAATTTCAGTTCCGGAGCTTGTAAAGATTCTGCATTTTCCATTCTTGAACCGGAGATCATAGCCTTTGTCCACTAACTGACCAACACTGAGAAGATTGTGCTTCAATCCTTCAACATACAGTACATTACCTGTTTTGCTCTTACCATCAAAGGAAATAGTTCCCCTACCTCTGATTCTGCCAGCAGAATTGTCACCAAACTTTACCATTCCTCCTTCATATCTTTCCAAGTCTAAGAACTTATTCTTGTCACCAGTCATATGGTGAGAACATCCACTGTCAATAACCCAATCATCCTTTTCTTCCACTTGAGCAGCCAAGGCTTTTTCAACAACTTTGTGATTGACAGATTCAGAGAGCAAGGAATCTTCTTCCTTGATGGCTATAAACACCCACTCATTTCCGGATTTGCTTCCTGGATCTGATTCATCATCTGTTACTCCTTCATTGTCATCTTCTTCATGAACATAATAGCAATTCTTTTGAAACCTTTGTCTGTGAGTATTAGATCTTGCAGATCTCTCCGGACATCTTGAGGCAAAATGACCAATCTTATTGCAGTTAAAACACTTAAAGGGTAGTTTTCCTTCATACTTACCGGATCCTCTTGGCAGTCTCTTTGCAATGAGGGCTTCAAGTTGAGCTGTTTCTGCTTCTTCTTCTTCCATGTCTCTTCTTGCTTGATCATACCATGACATTTTCCTTGATGAGTTTTCACCCGGATCAAATCTCTGTTTGCCTTTCACATAGGCACTGGCTTTGAAAGCAGATTCAGTCTTGGGAGGATCATCTCCAAACTCGGTCATTTCAAATGCAGCTAGTTTGCCAGCCAGTTGTTCTCTTGTGACAGTTGTGTGGGCTCTGAATTCATCAATGGCAGCAACTTTGATTTTGTAGGCAGCAGGAAGGGATCTTAGGATTTTGCAGACAATCTCATTTTCATCTAAAGTTCCACCAGCATTTCTGATTCCACATACTAGCTCATTTACTCTTGGCATAAAGGTAGTGATGTTTTCATCATCTCTCATTTTCAATCTTTCAAATTTCCCTTTCAGACTTTGCAACCTTGCACTTTTGACAAACTCATCTCCTTCATACAGAAGTTCCAGTTTAGTTAGGATCTCATATGCAGTTGGTAGGTCAATGACATTCGAGAGATCTGAGTCATTCAATGCACTTAGAAGAGCTTCCTTGGTCCGCAGATTGTTTTCAGCTTCTGTGATTTCATTCAGAGTTGTCGGACCACCTTGTGGAGGTACATATGGTTTTGAAATCATACCCAGATATGCTTTTCCCATGCATTCCAAGTGACACTTCATGCAACCTTTCCAGAGAGTAAAGTTGGTTCCATCGAACTTCGGACTATCCTTCTTGTAAGACGACATCCTGGATCTCCTCAAGCGGTTAAGCTCTTGTCAGAGGAACCTGGCTCTGATACCAATTGTTGGATCTAGGGCATACAACTGAGAGGGGGGGGTGAATCAGTTGTATAGAACTTCTTCTATTTCAAACACTTAATTCTCTGTTGTTAGTTAGCAGCATATCAAATAATCATTCATGGAAGCATAATACATAAACATAAGAGCAGATAAGCATCAACACATTGAACACCAAGATTTTGACGTGGAAAACCCGGTTAAGGGAAAAACCACGGGGTGATTAACCCAAGAATTATTCTCTGTTAGAAGAATAAAGAGAAATGAATGGCACATGCCAATAAGGGCTCACTGCCCGAGCACACTGCTCACAAAGAGGCCCACTGCCTACAAGGAGACACACTGTCTACAAAGTGATAAAAATCACAGTCTTGAACTGGAGAATGACATCTCTACCATGTCCGGATCAGTTCCAATTAAGCCCAACAATCTCTGCTCTGCCTTTCGCACCTTTCTTCACTATATCATACTCATCCTCACACCACACACTGAAATGAACTCACAAATCATTATTTATACAAGACATCGACTTAGGAACAAGCATCTAAGTCGGCAAACAACCATAGGAGTATCCGCAAGATGAATAACACATCCGGTCGGCCATCTCAAGAACATTCGCAGGATGAACAACTCATCCGGTCGGCTACACAGAGCAAGAACTTCATCCGGAAGAATAACTTCAATTCCGGGCTCTATCATCAATGCGGACCAACAACACAACCTAAACATGATCCAAGAACCTTCACAAGCCTGTCTGAATGTCCGGATACATCCGCACTTCCTCTGCTTACTGGGATCTCTTGTCTTCCTCATCCGGAACTTTAAGAACACAGTCTGTCGCCACTGTCATAATGCAGGAGGTACTTCCAGACCTCCAAATTATACACAAATCAGGATGATACATCACAAGGACATCCCAAACACTCCTTCCAATCCACAGATTAGGATAATACAATTCCGGACCTCACCGGACCTTTTTGTGATCCTCTGTCACCTCCGGATACTTGCCGGACCCGGTTCTATACCGGTAGCCACAACTCCTTCAGATCTTCATGCGCACCTCTGAAATCTTAACTGTAGCATCTCAAGACTCATATCTACTAACCCTTTAATCCGCATCCTCCGGTTCTCATCCTATACAGTACATTTACCTTTTTCTCATCACTGTTCTTCACTGTTCCTGACTGAGACTAATTTTCTCAGTATCCTCAGTACACAGCTCATCAAATCCTTCTTGTCAATGCAATATGAGTATGTTGACATCAATGACAACACTGGATAACCTCATACTTGCAACAATCTCCCCCTTTGTCATTGATGGCAACATATGATGTGAAAAACCATTAAGACAAGAACTTCAACTTTTCATATGTCTTCTCTTCCTTTGCTGCTCCCCCTTTGATCATCAACCACTTGTTTTTCACATGTTTTCTCTCCCCCTTTGACATCAATGGCAAAGGGCTCATACTTGCAATTCTCATACATCAGAATCATACCAGCTGCTCCCCCTTAGTTGCAGCTCCCCATTCGTCCGGATCACAAGATATGACTGTGATAGCCACCGGACTGATGCACAACAGTGCATCTTAGTTCATTACCGGAGGGGCCATGACCCCTAACTTCTCCCGGAGATATTCAAAAGAGTCCTTGGGAAGAGGTTTTGTAAAGATGTCTGCAATCTGATCCTTGGAGGGAACATACTCCAATCTGACTTCTTCCTTGTTTACTTGTTCTCTCAAAAAGTGAAATTTGATAGATATGTGCTTAGTCTTAGAATGCAATACCGGATTCTTAGAAATATTAATTGCACTTGAATTATCACAGAAAATTGTAATAGGCTCCTCATATTCAACTTTGATGTCTCTTAGCATCTGCTTCATCCATAGGATTTGAGTACAACTACCTGCTGCTGCAATGTATTCTGCTTCAGTTGTAGACAGAGATATTGCATCTTGTTTCTTGCTTAGCCAAGAAACCAATCTCTTCCCCAAAAAGAATGCTCCACCACTAGTGCTCTTCCGGTCATCCACATCTCCTGCCCAATCTGCATCTGTGTAAGCATGAAGAGAGAAATCCGGATCTCTAGGATACCAAAGACCATACTCAACTGTTCCTTTCAAGTATCTAAAAATTCTTTTGATTGCCATAACATGAGATTCTCTAGGATCAGCCTGGAATCTTGCCACAAGACCAACAGCCTGCATTATATCTGGTCTAGTTTGAGTGAGATACAACAATCCACCAATCATTGATCTATACTTTGTCTGATCTGCCTTTGGAGAATCATCATCTTTGCTTAACTTACATCCGGTTGCCATAGGAGTGTTCATAGGCTTTGAGTCTTCCATACCAAATTTCTTTAACAATTCTTTCACATATTTGGTCTGAGAAATGAAGATCCCTTCTTTTGTTTGAGTAATTTGCAGACCCAAGAAGAAATTCATTTCACCAAGCATAGACATTTCAAACTCACTTTTCATCTGATTTGCAAAGGTTTTGCACATACTATCTCTTCCTCCAAAAATGATATCATCCACAAACACTTCAACAATCAGAATGTTTTCATGATCAATTTTGAAATATAAGTTACTGTCAGCAGTACCTTTGTTGAATCCAATCTGCACAAGATGCTTATCCAACCTTTCATACCATGCTCTTGGGGCTTGCTTCAATCCATACAAAGCTTTCTTCAACTTGCAGACCATATCATTATTATCAGACAATTGAAATCCATCCGGTTGTTCAATGTAGACTTCTTCTTCCAGATCACCATTTAGGAAGGCAGACTTGACATCCATCTGATATACCTTGAAGTCTTTGAAGGCAGCAAATGCAAGAAGTAATCTGACTGCTTCAATTCTTGCCACCGGAGCAAAAGTCTCTTCAAAGTCAATTCCTTCTATTTGAGAGTAGCCTTTGCAGACCAATCTAGCTTTGTTTCTGATTACTTCACCAGCTTCATTTAGTTTGTTCCGGAAGACCCACTTGGTTCCAATTACATTCCTGTCTCTAGGTCTGGGAACAAGATCCCAAGTATGATTTTTCTCAATTTGCATCAGTTCATCTTTCATTGCTTTGGTCCAGTTTTCATCATTGCAGGCTTCATTTATTGTTTTAGGTTCAATCTTTGAAATCAGACAACATTCATTCTGATCTTGAGCAATATTCCTTCTAGTTTGTACACCTTTGCTTCTGTCACCTATGATCTGATCTTCAGAGTGATTCAGTCTTACATACCTTGGAATTTTGGGAGTATCCAGTACTGCTGTTTCTTGATCAGGCTCATTCAAACCTAACTCTTCTTCCTGATTTACCGGATCAGGCTGACTCTGTCTCACCGGAGAGGATTGAGGTCCTTGAACACTATCTTGGTCATCTTCATCAAACTCATAAAATCTTGAAGGCTTCTCAATTCCTTCATCAACCTTTACATTGGTGCTTTCTATCATCTTCCTCAATCTCTTATTGTAACACCGGTATGCTTTGCTTTGAGTGGAGTAGCCCAAGAAAATTCCTTCATCACTTCTAGCATCAAACTTTCCTAGATCTTCATCTCTTTTAATATAACACTTGCTACCAAATACTCTGAAATATTTCACACAACCTAAACATGATCCAAGAACCTTCACAAGCCTGTCTGAATGTCCGGATACATCCGCACTTCCTCTGCTTACTGGGATCTCTTGTCTTCCTCATCCGGAACTTTAAGAACACAGTCTGTCGCCACTGTCATAATGCAGGAGGTACTTCCAGACCTCCAAATTATACACAAATCAGGATGATACATCACAAGGACATCCCAAACACTCCTTCCAATCCGCAGATTAGGATAATACAATTCCAGACCTCACCGGACCTTTTTGTGATCCTCTGTCACCTCCGGATACTTGCCGGACCCGGTTCTATACCGGTAGCCACAACTCCTTCAGATCTTCATGCGGACCTCTGAAATCTTAACTGTAGCATCTCAAGACTCATATCTACTAACCCTTTAATCCGCATCCTCCGGTTCTCATCCTATACAGTACATTTACCTTCTTCTCATCACTGTTCTTCACTGTTCCTGACTGAGACTAATTTTCTCAGTATCCTCAGTACACAGCTCATCAAATCCTTCTTGTCAATGCAATATGAGTATGTTGACATCAATGACAACACTGGATAACCTCATACTTGCAACAGTGGCATCCTACTAGACAGCAAAGTCACCATTTTCTCATACTTTCTAAAACTTCCAACTTCTGCTCAATATTTTTACAATCAAAATAATTTTTTTTTAAAATAAAAATGCCTTTTTGTAGAGCTCGAAGTGCTGAATGTGGATATATATATTTTTATATTTTGAGTAATTTTACGATATAAATATTTGAAAATAATGCAAGCAGGTTGTTCAAGTTCAAAAAGAGGCTAATTTGAAACTAACAAAAAAATAGTAAAACATCATTTTAAAATTTGACAAATATATCATGCCCTAGAGGAGACAATCCTCTTCAAAAGGGTATAATTTATTTTTTGGAAATGAAAAAAAAATTAAACAATAGTTAACGTTAACTGAAAACTATCAAAATCGGGTAAGTTTGACTTTAAAACGTTATTACGAGAAAAATATAGATCAAAAATTATTTTTTTTCCCATGCCCTAGATAATGAAGTCACCTATTTGGGGAAAAAACTTAGGGGAAAATTTATTTTTTTTCTATTTGTTTATCGACGTCAACTGAACATCACTTTTTCTTCAAATTTTTAGCATTTCAAAATCTGCTCTTAAATTGATAAAAAAAAATCAAAACAATTTAAAAAAAAATCTAAAAAATTAGACTAATAAACTTCAACAAGAGATCTACATTTTCTTAGTTTACATCATTTTGAAATTCAAAACATAAAGACCACTTTTATGTTATCGAACTTGAGATATTTTTTTGATGTTGGCCGATTCTTTTATAAAGTGTGACACAATTTTGTGCTTTTACCCTAATTGCATTTGCATTTGCCAGACTACAAATTCAAAGGAAGATGAGGAAGTGGGGAAGATGGGGAAGAAGAGGAAGATGTAGAGGAGGAAGAAAGTGAGGATGACGATGAGGAACTGGAGGAAAACGTTGTAGAAGGCCCCAAAACATAGATTAGATGACTCTTCAACACATGTTCTAAGGAAGTGACAGATGCAATCTTCAAAGTGATAGGGGCTCATGTCTTCAGTGGAGGTCATATCCATGATGACTTCCTATATGAAGAGTTCCTAATGAACTTTGTTCTGATCTTGGGAAGGAAAAGTAGTGGGAAGCGTATGGCAACCAATTTCGTCAAAGCCACCATTGTGAACACAACAAAGGTTGCTATTTCCAACTTTAACAATTGACCAAGTTATGGCTCAATGGATGGGATCTTTGATGTAGCAACAGTAAATAAAAACCAAGTGGCAAGTCAACCTTTGGTAGTTTATAGGCAAGGCATATGGAGGAATAGCATAGAAACTTTTGTCTATTTTGTCAGCTAGTACGAGGATTTTCCATCCCCATCACAAGTGGAAAGAGCCATTGAACTGGCTGATGGACGTACATTCCTCTAGCATTATGTCCAATAGTTTAGGAAATATCTCTATTCTTTGTAATTGGTTTTCTTCAACTGTTTTTTATTTATGTATTTGGTTCGTTAATTTAATAAATCCATTGTCATACTAGCAACACTTATTCACCAAAAAAATATACTATAGCTGGAAAAAAACAAAGGCACATTAGAGGAAACCTAATGGGAAGAAGACAGAGAATTGAGAACCACAACAACTTCCCATTCTTCTTTGAGAAATTATGTAGTCTACCATAAACTACTCCTTTGTTTGGTTATGATTCTCTTTCTACAACCAACTTCCATTAGGCTCCCTTTCTTTTCTATTCTTGATTGAAACATGTGAATTCTTGCAACACAATTTTTTATGCTATTCTGACTCAAATTAATTACCTTCTTTAGATCATCTCTAATGGATTGCAAATGTCTTTCAAGATGATTAGTTCTAACTTCCAGTTTATGCCCTTCTTCATTTAAAGTCTTGCACATATCTCCTAGGATGTCTCCATAGTCTTGATTGAAACAACAATCCATAGAGGGATGAGGATGATCTCATTTCAACTAAAGCACCTCAGCACAGAGCTTGGGGTCATAATGGGTCTCAACATTCCTAGTCACCTTCTATCTCCTCTCAACCCCATGAGGAGAGTGCTCTTATTTGGTTAGACAACTTGCTTTCTCACTTGAGAGAAACATAGAGATAAGAGATAGAATGGCTTAGAGAATAGCTTTTAGTTAGTCATTTCACACCAAGAATCCAATGATGACACATGTCTATGGGGAGCTAGACTTAGAACAACACGTTAAATTAATATAAATATAATTGAGCAATAAATATCTATAAAAATTAAACATATAAATAAATAAATATTAAACTATATTAAATAGTGTGTTAAATATAATCTCCATCGGTGCATTCAGTAACCATTACTTCCCATAGACCGAATTGGAACTTATCACGTGTATTTAAATAAATATTTGGATTATTTGCACTAGATCTAATCTTTTTTAATAAATTAATACTTTATATGTTATTCATATAAAATTTTATATTACACTATATCTTTAATAAAATTGGAAAAAAAAGATTATATATTAATCTATTGTTTCAGTAAAACAAATAATCCCAAAATGCTTAATAGACTAATATTTTATATATTATTCATATAAAATTTTATATGACACTATATCATTAAAGAATATATATATAAAATGTGTTGTCCATGTTTTCTCACTCAATTCTCCTAGGGGAGAGGACCCTATTGAGCATGTTCCAATAAATATGATAGTATTTGTGGATTTAAGTCCCATTATTTTTAAAAGTTTAGCACTAGTCGTTGTGACTTCAAGGTTGTTAGTCTTGACTATAAGTATTTATAATTTAATGAAATGTGCTCTTTAAATCTAAAAAGCAACCAATCCAATCATGCCACATCAGCGCACCAACAAGACATGACTTAATGCACAACTATTGGTCCACCTTTTTTTTTGGGTATTTTTGGACATCTC
The DNA here is from genome assembly GCA_027924645.1 of Cunninghamia lanceolata. Classification (NCBI taxonomy): domain Eukaryota; kingdom Viridiplantae; phylum Streptophyta; class Pinopsida; order Cupressales; family Cupressaceae; genus Cunninghamia; species Cunninghamia lanceolata. Next base: position 9,773,125 of record BSBN01001332.1, read on the forward strand.
AACAAAAAACATGTTGATGTGGTATCATATTTGATGATCTGGACTTGAAATCTTAGTTATAAGGAGGGGCCTTGCCAAGTAAGCTGTTGTAAAAATTTTGGAGTGATTTAAAATTACATTGTATGATTTTGAGAGGTGTGAAGTCAAGGTTCTCAACTATTGGGTCCTCTGCCTAACCTCAGTAAACACTATAATAGCCTTCAAACATTTTTTTCTTGATAGTTGGCACGCACTTCTTTCCTTGCAATCTGTGCGACCTTGTGATATGATTGGTACACCAATGAACCCTTACATTCTTTTTGGGGGAAATTTCCTACAGTAAATTGCTTGGTGTTACCACGATAACATGCATGGGGTTACCGCGGTAAAAGATGAAGAAGGATTATTATTATTATAATATATTCAAAGCCTTTAGCCATCAATTTCCATGCCAAGCCGATTTGTCTCATTGAGAGAACGCCTTTGACGTAGATACTCAATTTAAAAAATGGATATTTAATAAAAAAATATAAGCGGCTACAGTTATAAAAAATTTAAAAAAAAATAATGAACTATAGCATTGTGGTTGCAAATTTTTAGTTCTTTCACATGATTGGACGAATAATTTGAGAAATTGCATCTAGCCGATGCATTAGTTATACCTGCCGAAGGCAGAAACTAAAAAGAATAACTGGGAACGATGAAACATCTTTTCAAAGCTAAGATAAACGCGTATTAAAAGGAAATATAAAGAGGCAACAATAAAAATGAAAACAAATTTGCCGAGACGAGATCATGGATGACGTAAGGAGCATAGGAGAGCTCTATGGCATAAGCTTGGGCCATGGATAACAATTGCTTAGTAGAGGTGAATTGCAAGACTTTAAACATCTTCAAATAAACATTTTTTTTAAAAGAAAGTTATGGATTTTGACCATGAAAGGCCTATTCAACATTCAAACATCATCCAACCCCTTCACGCTAGTGGAAATCACTAGCCACCTGGTAAAATCGTCTTGCACAGACCACATTTCAAATTTTAAGAATTTTATTGGCTCCTCTATTAAGCTCGATTCCTCATCTTGGAAGACCCTCATATACCAAATCAATTAACCTTCCATTCTCTGCTTCTTTTTCTCAGCTTCTTTTTCTACTCATAATTTTTATCTGTTAGAAATTAAACTTTACATTTTGTAATAAAATTATTTTAGTGATCTAATATTGGTAATTATAAATATTTGTATAATATATTAAATGAACATTATTAATATTGTTATATTTTGATGTTATTTACAATTTCAACATGATATCAAAACATGTAATTAGCCATAGGCATCTGTACGGGAATGCTATCTGCCGGAATTAAGACCTCCTGATTATTAAGATAATCTGGCAATCAGATCACCATTGCGGGAATTAAGACCGCCCGAAGTATTTTCGCCCTTGGGTTTTTGGTTTTCGCGGTTTTTGTTTTTCCGTCATGAATATCTTTGCATGTGTAAGAAATACCACGGGGGGAGCATTCAAAAAGCATTTAAAAATCGATATATGTATTCAAATGATTTTGCGTTTGGTCCCTTCTAAGTGTAAGCCCTCTCTTATGTGTCAATATTCAATGGTGAAAGCGAGATCCATAAATATTCATGCATGCCTCTTTCCCGGCCCCACTTGCTATTTTATTTAATAGTCAAGATATTTTAAAATAAAAATATTAATTACTAAGTTTTAAATATTTTAATTATTAAATATTTAATTGTATAATAAATTTATATCTTAAATTAATTGTTTTCATATTTTCTTCTATGATAGAGAGATATTATTTTACTTATTAAAATAATGAAGACAGTTGGATTTATCTACTATTTATTTGGTTTTAGAATTGTAAAATATATTTTTATTTTTTGCGTGTTTAATAAATGAGTTAATTTTAAAGATTATGAAAATATTATGCCTCTATATAATAAAATAATCTTTAAATAATATATTGATGATGTCTTCATTGAAAGCTTACACAAAGCCATGAATACTAAAAATGCATCATGCAGTAGTTTATTACTAGTGGTTGCACAGATTTTGTGTGCCTTTCTCTGCATCTCCATCTACCAATTCACCATTCCTTGCACTCTCAAAAATGCCAATCTCCCAATACTTAGCATCCAACATATCATTGTCAGACAATTGATCAGACAAATCTACTGGATTTGCACTGCCACTATCAGCAGAAGTTGTGGCCTTAAATGCATCATAATCTTCATGCCCCAAGGACTTCAACCAAGTATTGGGATTTAAAACCCCTTCAATGTCCTCAATTACTTTGCTAATAAAATTCTGCACAAAATGAAGCACATTAGAATAGTCAACTAGAGATGAATTTTCACTCATTTCGATGAGATCTACAATAATAATGGGTTGCACCAGAACAATGGAAGAATCAGCCTCCACTCAATGAAATACATTAACAAGCATCTGTATCAGCGAAGTCTTAGCAGTGATTTGATTGACAACTATTTGAAAATAGAATCTACTAAGCAATAGCTAATTACGAAATGGAGTGAAAGCAATTGTAAATTGCAATGATTAAACAATGAACAAGAGGTGATATATATAGGTGAGAGAGGTGAAGAGCTTGAGTCAACTTCACCACTCCTCTCACCAAGTGTCGAATGAGTATCAACACATAGCTTGGAGATTCCAATACAACTCTCCAAGTTTGACACCTAGCACCTAAGGTGGCTTAAAGCCATGTGCTAAAATTAATTACTTAGAATAAGTAATATAAGGTATAGTTTAGCACTAACACCCCCCTTAAGCACAACTTAGGTGAGTTCAAGAAGAGATGGGTCCCAGATACAAGTCCTAGTGAGGTACCCATTTACAATGAAATCTCTCAAAAAACGGAGTAAGATAGAAAACCCAGTGGGAAAAAATTATCCTCCAAAAAGAGAGAAAAGATGCATGAATCTAGAAGATGCTTGTGTACCAATGTTGATGCTGAACTGCGACTGATGACTCTATAGATGCAAGTATCATGAGTATTCAGGAACATTAACCAAATTTGAGATATGATCCAATGCAAGATTCAGGTTCATTTACCATAGGCTCTCGATTGTGAGATATAAACTGATGATAATCTGTTGCAAGATTAAGGATCATTTACCATAGGATCTCATAAAATGTTTGAAGGATCATTTGATCCACCTGTTTCTCAATGAAGGATCATTTGATCGACTTGTTTCTCAACCAAGAATCATTTGATCCACCTTCTTTTAGTTGCAACCTCATTAAGATAATTTAGGTGACATAATCTTCTATAGTATTAAGAGTTATACTTATGAGGTGACTTCTTTTATTCGATGCCCTTCCCTTGGGTGTTTTCAAGGCACAATGTGAACAAAGATTATTGTTGAAGTTGATCACACATATAAACTATCTAGATGAGATGTAATTTCAAACTTAGAAGTACAGAAAGTGAAAATAGAGAAATGAACTCGATGATACCCCCCCTTACTTTGCTCCCCCTTCTTTGTGGCACATTATAATTTAGTCCATATACATTGACTATCCAATTTTGGAACCAAAAATTACACTTTACAAAGTTTAAAAGAACCTATCCAATGTCTAAAAATTGCCCCTAAAGTGTGAAGAACCCCCCAAAATTGTATTTTATTTCCTTAGTGCTAATAGCATAATGTGAAATGCCTATTCTAACACTAACAAAGAATAATTTTAAATACTTTTGGGAAGAAAAAATAAATTACCCCCTCATTGTGGCACATTATTTTTAGTGCAGATACATTTTTAATGCAACTACCAAAAAGCGTTACCACTAAAAAATTAATACAAATCCCAATTAATTCTAAAAAGAAAAAATATTATGAGAAATCGTTTTAGAAAATTCCCCATAAAAAATGAGAGGACTTAGGGTTCGGGCAAATTTAGGGAAAAAGTTTTGAATGAGACTCCCAATGCCCAAAATTAGGGCACCACAAAAAGAATGGAAAAGTATGAACAGGGGATGGCAGTGGCGGCCATGGTGAGGGACGAATAGAGGATTTACGCCTCAGCAAGGATGGGAATGGCGTTGCCAAATAGAGATGGTGACGTCTTGCAGCCAAAATCTACCTCTGATGATAGGTCGCCTTTATAAAGTCCACCACGCAGGTTTCTGAGGTGAAAACAAGGCCATCATTGTGTACTGCTGGGATCCCTTGCTATCACAGGGTTTGATTCACCCTTTTTGCTGGATGTTTTCAATGCTTTCGACCCCTATCTTCCTTCCCTCATTGTTGTGTGTGGTCAAATGGATTGGCCTAGGGTTTTATTTTCCCCTGCCTTGACTTCAAACACAAAAAGTTATGCCTCTTTACAAAGAAGATCAGATTCACTATAAGGAGGCACGAGGAGCCTTCAAACAACTAAACAAGGGCACAGTTTGCTTGGCAGATCTGCCGCCAAAGAGTTCCACGTGGCCTATGTGCTACAGTTTTGCCCTCATGACCAGTGGCCATGGGAAAATTGAGACTCTGCTTTGCCCTTCCTACTTGGCTTGCACCCTCTGATGTAGATCAACCTTTGTGCTGGGCATTGGATGCCTTTCTACTCAGATCTGTGGCCTTCCATTGAACCACACACTTTGTGTTTAGCAACAGCAACAGCACCTTCAACTGCCAACGTAGAAGAGGGTGACTTCACAAACAGAGGGCATCGACATTGCAGGCGACTGGCCCGTCCCTTTACTGGACTGGGTGTTGCCATGCTGCCCTGAGATGAGCAGCGTCTGTGTTGTGCACCGCAGTTTCAAACCCTGCACTCACAGATTAACCTTGCATTCACAAGGAAAACAAACCAACTCATCGAAGAAAATAGCAAACAGTTGTGATTCAAGCATCGGATGTGGGTGTATGGTGCCCCTCTTACTGGTCGTTCCACACGCTTCTTCTACTTCTGTCGATGTTAAACAAAAAACAGATAGCACTTAGAAATAAAATAATTTCAATGTAAAAACGTTGATCCACAAGCAAAATGAAACCAGTGAGAGCATGCCTCCAAATGAATCAGCCAACGACTTAGTTTGGCTCTGATACCATATTAGAAAATAGAATCTACAAAGAAATAGCTCATTACCAAATGGAGTGAAAGTAATTGTAAATTACAGTGATTAAACAATGAACAAGAGGTGACATATATAGGTGAGAGAGGTGAAGAGGTTGAGTCGACTTAGGAGACGACTTCAACACTCCTCTCACCAAGTGTCAAATGAGTGTCGACACATAGCTTGGAGAGTCCAATACAACTCTCCATATTTGACACCTAGCACCTAAGGTGACTTAAATCCATGTGCTAAAATATATTACTTATAATAAGTAATATAAGGTATAGTTTAGCACTAACAACAACATTCTTACTCCTCAAGTAAATGTTATAGCAAGTACTCACAATCTTAAATCCATGTGCTAAAATATATTACTTATAATAAGTAATATAAGGTATAGTTTAGCACTAACAACAACATTCTTACTCCTCAAGTAAATGTTATAGCAAGTACTCACAATCTGAAGCAGGGTATCCCCATGAAGCGGCACAAAGTAAATTCTTGAGCACAACAAGCTCCCTATTTTCATCTTCCAGATCATGGCATTTACACACCGACTAAAAAATATGAAACAATTTACCATTTCCCCTTTCACTACTATCAACCTCACCACATAAATACAAATAAATGATCTATTTTCATCTCCCAGACTCAAAAATATGAAACAATTTACCATTTCCCATCAACCTCACCACATAACCAAGTCATAAAAAGTGATGTTAATTAATTAGTTTTCTCTATTTTTCTAGATTTAATTGATAATCCTTTCTTAATCTAGAAACAATAGAAAAAAAGATCGAGACAAGTTTCCAAATCTCCACGTAAAAAAGAGTCTTTTTAATTCTATGTGTGTCGCATAGATAACAAATTGTTAAATTGTCATGGTTCAATCATGTTGCACCAGCACCTCTTTCCAAATAAAATCTAAACCTCATTTGACTAAAATGTGTTAGTTGTTTATTTCTACAAACAGTCAGTGTTTTTAACTTAATTCTTTCCTAATCCTGAAACCAAACTATAGTTCTACGTATAGGGGATATTCAACAGTCAAAAGTAAAATTTGAAGGACAAATATTCACCACTTTTATTACAGATGAGGTGTAAAATTCTTGTTGACTATTTGACCATTGAAATGGATGAAGTTTAAATAGAGTTCTAAGGGTTAAAAAAAGGTTTAGTTAATTTTTATTTTCACTGAATGTATGAAATTTGCATTTTTTCTTCAAAACATTTCAGCTATTGGCAAATTCGTTATACAAATTTCACGCAACTGCTAGTGGTTATGTTCTTGTGGGTGAAGAACCCACTTAGACGAGTTAGAGAGTAGAAATAAAAGTAGTGTAGATTCCTTGCTGGCATGAGTGCCCTATAATACATCAACATCTAAGCATGGCGGATTTTGAACAAAGAGTTTGACATGGCTTTGCTCATGTGCTAGACAATACAACATTAAATTATATTGCAGCCTGCCATTCTCATTAAAAGCCAAATGTTGCCATGAGTGAATTCTTCATCGTCCTCACTTTCTTTCCATTGCAAAATATAAAAATCATAGGGAAAAAATGTGATTGCCTCTATGAGAGGCATGGAAGATGTGGTGAAAAAATCAGTTTTTAAAAGGTTCGCTAAAAGTTGGTTACAAAGGATGAAATTGATTCATCGGTATTTTGGGAGCATAGGAAGGAGGACATGGAGGTGGAGAGAGAAAGACTCATTATTACTAGCTCTGGTTTCAGCTTTTATGCCGTGGGTTTATTATTTCCTTATCATTTGGGCGAGGCATTATAAAGTGGGTAGAAATTTCCAGTGAAGTACATTTCTGCAACAGAAATTTTATGGCAATTTCAATTTCTAGTAAAGAATTGCATGCAATTTAAGGTTTTGAATGTTTTAAAAGGGCATTGAATTTTTTTATTTTTATTATATTATTTTTTGCTAAATAGGGGTATGGGTTTGAAGATTTAAAGTTGGTTGTAATTTTTATTTCACACTATATTATTTATTAGATGGAAACAAAAGAAAGGAATTTGAATTACTAATCATTTACAATAGAGAAAGTTCTTCAAAATATTTGTAAAAGTACTTTTAGAGATACAAAGTAAATATTTTGCCATTTAAAAAATTAAAAGTTGTTTTATTTAAAAAGCATTGAGATTATTTTAATTTTCTTACTTAAGAAGGTGTGTAATATGGTTAAAGAGAAGGAATGTTAAGATATTGGTGTTATTGGAGGTTACAAGTTCAAAGCTCTTTATGGTAATTTTGTATTATTTTATTGTAATCTTCATATTGATGATTTATAAAGTCAAATGTTTGAACTCAACATTCTATGGCATTATGAGCTTTACAAATATACTTGAAAATCTTGTTTGTCTTGATTGGACTTTCAATATTGCAATTCTTAAGGACTAATATGTCAAAGAGTAGGTGAGGAAACATTGGAGGTTAGAGGAATTTATACATCTCAAGCTAGCTTCTTGCTCAGAGAACTCCAATACAAGCACCATTTTTTAATTCGTGTTCTTTCCACTAGATGTTGCTAGTGATGAAGAATTTATATATTAAGAAGCCTATTTTTGAAGACAAGAATAGATCTAGTGTAGATACGATTCAATGTGGATTGTTGTCTAGATAGTTCAGAAGTCTATGGATCTTTAAAATTATACCCTTACAAGGGTCAAGAGATAAGTTGATAGAGCATTATGGATGTACTTCAACATGGATTGGTGTCCAACAATATCAGATATTTGTGATTTGGGACTTTGGGAAGTGTTTATCCAAGAACTTCAACCTTGCGAAGCCAAAATTTGGGACCTTTGCATTGAAATTTTGATCTATGAGAATGTTGTAAGGCTTGATGTCAAAATGTATTATCCACTTTCAAAAATCTTCATGTAAATATGTTAAATCTCTTGTAATATTAAGAACTACTTTGTATCTAGTCTTCCATTCTAGTAAATGCTGATACATCCTATTGGAAAATATCCATTTATCAAGAGATCCATTTGGTAAATGCTCATAACAACCATTTAATGGAACTTTCCTACACAAAAACCCTTTATTCTAAAAACATAAGTTGATCAATTTTCCCTATAGTTTCTACTTCCACCTATAATTCCTTTTTCCTTTTTCTTGCTTTGTCAGAGCACTTCACTGCTATCTTTAAGCCATCAGACAAAACATCTACATAAACTAAAGTGTGTCCTCCGCTTTCCAACTTTATACTAAAGTTATTTGTAGCATTCTATAATTATTGGAGTGAGTAATGCAAAGGTAAGACTACTTACCAATCTACTGGATCATCTTCATATTCACCCATTTCGTGCACATAACATTTTATACTGACTTCTCCATGCACACAATATGTAACATCACATTCCATAAAACTCATCAATTAACTTAAATATTTATCTTAATCAAGAAATAGATATCAACATGATTATCCAAATCAAAGTTTAACAAGAATGATTCATTATCATTTCAACAATTAAGCATGTTATTCTAAACAAAATATAATAAAGCTTCAATTACAATATTCAATTACATATCCTTAGTGAATAACTTTCACTATGCATGTATAGGTTATGTTCAAGGCATCAAATATAAAAATTATACATAATAATTGATCATTAAGTCATAAAATCAAAAAGCACTACATCTGGAACTTTTGACATCTATCTTCATAAGCCTCAACTTGTCTCATTCTTGGGAAGGAGACCATCATCTCGGTGCTTTTCCACCAACCATGGACCAGTGGTCCCCCACACAACTTCCTACCTAGAAGTGGCCCTACCTTTCACGGAAGGGATAGATATTAGGAACCGTTATGTTAACTATCTAAATATCTGGTGTTGTGTCCTTCATAATGCCTCTCAGTCACAAAACTATAGATCCACTCTAACTATGTATGACACTACTAGAGACATTATGCCATCTGGAGCACTGTATACTGACAATGCATATAGAGACAGATGCATTACTTTGGTCAAAGATTTACATATATATATGCTTTGCAATGAACATAATCGTATGTCCACCACCCTTGAATTAGCAGCTATCTCATCCTACAGTAAGGTTAATTTGACCTCTCTCTCTAGGTATAGTATAAGTGGGTTCAATTTGATTCATAGTCCATACCAGGACAATCGACTCCCATCTTAGCATTGCAATGATTTAATGGGTTACTTTCACAACAAGGGAGTTGTGACTCCTCGTCACTTTGTCCCACTTTCTAATCATATTAAAATTCAAACCAAATTCACCAATCTAGGTCTCCCATGGTTTACAATTTCAATATGAACTATCATATAGGTTAGAATCCCAATCATGGTACCATAGGCATGCTTTACCTTAAATCTAATTAGAATAGTTTCATAATTAAATGATAACTCAAATTACCCATATGAGTTTTTAATGATAAATATTCTCACCATAGAGTTCACTCATAAGTAAAGAGAAGGGTTTAAATTCTAGTAATAATATCCATATAAAACTTAAGCTATTCATGCTTCCCATTCTTCTAGGTTATCAATAGTAAGAAAAGATGATGGAAGTTTGTCATTGATGCCAAAAGGTGTGTAGTTCCTTCATGAGGTTTTGTGTGTGATGTCACAGGTGATTTGGATGACATAGTGGCTTCATGAGAGTCAAAGTGCTTTGGAGAGTATGCTATGTTTGTCAAATTGGAGATGATGATCATCAGGAGTTGAGTTGTTTCATGCTAGGAGCTCATATGATATTATGCACTTGGATGAGTTGGCATTGATGCCAACTTGAGGTTTTTGTTGGAAGGATGAAGTTGCTCCATGTTATTATCTTTACCTCTAGATCAGGATGCTCTGATGATTAACTAGTTTGTGCTTCAAGTTCATCAGGTATATGACATTTTTCATATGCTTCATATTTGATTATAGGATGAGATGCCTTGTTCTTTCTATGTAAAAGGAAGTTTAATGTTGTTGGTGCTAAGTCTCAGTGACAGTAATGAGAAGTATAGTGGTAGTGAAGTTGAGAGTGTTGATTGTTGTTTTTATGAGGTCTCCTATATTGTCAAAGAAGGGGTTCAATCAAGTTTGATGATTACAACTTGGAAGTCTAGTTATGCTTTCATGTTCTAGCATTGCCCTAATACATAAACCTAATCCTTTGTCTACCCATAATATGACCCAGTTGCTTTTATTTTATTTTGAGGTTGACTGTTGTTTGAAGGTTACTTCATAATGGGTTACCGTCTAGAGTAGTTTTATATTGTGGAGGTCAATGGCCCTTGACCTAAGGTGACCGGGCTCATGGTGGAGCAAGGTTGTTTTTAGGCAAGGATTAAACCTGATGGTCAAAATTCAAATTTACAGTACCCATAAACTTCATACCTACGCTCAATTTTCAAATTTGTTTTTGTGCCCTAGCGGACCTTTGTGGATAGGAAATTTGACTGCCTATGATAAAGAATGTATGTTTGATAGTTTTATAACTATCTAAAACCCTAAAAATGGTTGTGTATGTTATGTTTTTTATTCACACAAAATGTTGAGACATGGGTTGGATGTAATGATGGAAATAGAGGTGCTGCAGAGAGTATTTTGAATGTTTTTCTATGTTTTAACAAGTGCTAATAAGATGATACAGTACAATTAGTCTATAATAAAACAAAGAGCATGTGGTCGTGTGTTTTGAGTAACAACACATTTTATCATTCTGAACTAGTCATGAGTAGTGAGATATTGCATTCATAATGAGTTTGAGATAAGATTGAGAAGTTTATTTTGTGTCATCTTTAATGTATACTACAAGAGTGATTAAGTTTAGTGGGGTTAATGTGATTATAATGTGATTATTGTCAAGGAGTGTTTTTATTGTTCATCATCTATATGATAGGGCATATGGTGGAGACGATCTAGTCATTGTGATCATTATCATGCAAAAGAAGATGGTGTATTCAGATGTTACAGTTTCATGATATCATTGTGATCAGGAGTTCATCCTCATTATTATTTTGTAATCTTGTCAAAGGAGATACAAGGTTTTGAAATGGTTTGCATGGTTATTGACATGTTTGCAGGGATATTGTAGTATTGTTTTATATTATGTTATCATTGAAAAGTGATGTTGTATGCATGTTAAAGAAGGTTGAGTCTTTTGATGCATGGTAGAGAATCAAGGTAACCCCCTGAATTGAGTTTTCTTTCTTATGTTTACTTCTTTCCAGTGATGCATCTGATTGCCAATGAGGCACATTTTGCCAGTGAGGTAGCTGTATTTGCCTATGATGCTATAACTAGTGAGGTTCTCTTGCCAGTGAGGCATTTTGTGTAACCAGTGAGGTTCTCCTACCAATGAGGCTTTTTGTATAGCTAGTGAGGCATTTTGTGTAGCCAGTGAGGCATGTTTTTTGATTAAGCTAGTGAGGCATTTTCTGAGTGGTTTTTCATCCCTATGAAGTTTTTCTACTCATCAAAACATGTGTTATGGTTCATGTTTGTCTCTATGTGTTCATGTGCCCGAATACTTTATGGTTGATTAAGGTCTTGTACACTCTATTCATCATTATACTTGTATGATTCTTTGATGTCTATATTATTTTCTATTCACTATGTTAAAAGGTGCAAAAACTTGTTAAGGTTTATAGACTAGTGATTCATACCCCCCCTCTCAATGGTCCTATACTCCAACAAGTGGTATCAGAGCATAGGTTTCCTATAGAACTCTAACAGGCTTGGGTAGGCCTTGATAGTGGAGTACCATGGGAAAGTGTAAAAGAAATAGTGAAAAGAAAGATGCCAAGCAAACCCCAATCAAGTCTTGCAATGAGTTATTGCATGAGTCTCTCCTGAATGATGACATAAAGTGTGATAAAAGGAATTATTCTGCAGTTGAGAGTTTTAATAAAAGGGAATACTTCATTGTAAGTGTAGATGAACAAGAACTTGATGAAAGAAAAGATTATTTTGTTGTTGAGATTGATGATGACAAAAGATATCTCTTTGTGGATGTGGATGACTATGAATAGGACTATGATAAACAAGAGTGTGAAGTTGATTTAGAAGGTGAACTCTTGTGTGCTCTAGATATAATCAAGCAACTCAGTAAAGATAATCAGAAATTAAAAGATCAACTTCGACAAGAAAAAGATTCCAAATACAAGGTATGTTTAGATTTTGCAAAAGTTTCTTTAGAGTTTGAAGAGGCAAGAAATTAGGTTGTTAACTTAAAGATTCAAGTTGATGAATCTGATAAACTAATTATAAGTCTAAAGATTGAAATAGAAGAACCTAAAAGGGTCGTTGATTTTACAAAATTTGATCTTGAAGTCAAAACTAATGAATGCCTAAGATTGGAGTTAGACATAGTTTCTTTGAGAAAGGAATTGGAAGAAGCATCTTCTAAGTTGCACAAGAATCTTCAGTTTGAAAAGAATACTATTGCTTGAATGACATATTGAGTAAGGAAAAGCATCACAAGGACACTATAGGTCTAGGTTATGTAGAAGGACAATGTTCTAAAGCCAGGAACACATTATAGATTTGGGTCATCATACTACCGCTCCTACAAATAAGACAGAAGATAAAAGTGTTGATGAAGGTAGAAGGACAAGTAGAACCTCAAGACCTCCACCTGTTAGGCAATACCATTCAATAAGGTAAAACTACTCCCAGTTTCATGGTTATTGCTATTCTTTACATATTTATGGTCATAGAGCTAGAGATTTTAGAACAAGAATTTGTTGGATGAATAAAAGTCATAATCATGTGAGGAATGTTAAGAGAGGTTTGAATACAACATGCTTAGAAGAAATTATCCTTTCTTTGGTCTAGACAACAACATTATATGTTATAGGTGTAATGAGTTTTGACACAAAGCACAATGGTGTAAGAAAAATTTGATGAAACCATCTAGGGACTACATGTTCAAACAAAAGCAAAAGAATACCTTGAGTAAGGAGAAGAAAAAGACTATACAAGTATGGAGAAGAAAACAAGATCTAGGAGATGAAAAACCAAAACCAATGCATATTACTTAAAAGATATTACCCACTGTATAAAGTCAAGGGGAGATAATCATGGTCTTATCTTTTGCCCCAAGGAGTTAGTAGAATCATCTTATGAGTAGCTTTGTACAATCACGATGATCTTGTTTAGCATTGTGCATCCTATGTCAAGATTTGTGATGTGATTTGTTTTCTTTTTCCATGGGAGATTGAAGGTTTATTACATCAAGGACAATCATGTGAAATGGTCTTGATACAGAGGATATGACATCTCTGACTACATGAAAGGAGCTTTACAGACCTTATGGTTGAGAGTGCAGGTTCTGTAGATCTTTTGTTTTTTATGTAATAGTGCAGTATAGCTAAGTAGCATGTTGGAAACAACTTGGAAACCTCTAACCTTATGTTTTTGCAAAGGAGTAGTTGCAAACATAGAGCTTGTGTTACAAATCTTTTCAAACTTCTCACCTTAGTTGCTGATTTCTATATGTGTGCAGAGCCTTGGAACAAGGTAATGATGTATGCAGGTCTTGTGCAATGAGGAGCAACACTTTAATAGCAAAGATAGTCATCAAGTAAAACAGTGGAGTGATAACAGCCTCAAGGGTCAATAGCAAGTTTGTCAAATGTCTAACAAGAGACCATTTTCAAAACACTCTTACAAATGCTACCTATAAAACGCAAGAAAAATGTCCTCATTGAAGTGCTTGACAGAGGACTGTCAACATCTGATAGTGAGTCTATGTTTGTTGATACTACATTAGAGGTGACACTACTCTTGATACTACTGTTTAATATGTTCTGACAATAAACCAATGTTTAAATCCCTGTTGTGTCAACAATAATGTCCATTTCAATGCCTATGTCTTGACAAGTGATGATTGGACAACAAGTGCTCGTGCTCCATGAGTTTCACATACTTCCTCATGTTAGGGTCATCAATAAGATTCATTCAAGGTGTTCTAAATGCTTCATCACTGTAAAGAATTTGAGTACTTTACAATAATGGAGTGTAATACCCTTAATAAGTGACATGAAATTGGTGTTGAACTCTCCTTCTCACTTTATTGCAATATTTATGGATTCTAAGAGTGATATTGCACTAAAGTTCTGTGTTTTGACAGTGATGTCTATTTGGAGATACATTGATACAAGGTTTGATAATTTACATAAAATGAAACAAGAGATTCAGTGCTTTAATTCTAATAGTCTTTGAAGGGCCTTTCTTCTTGACAGAATTTGGCTAGTACAGAGGTGGAAATCTCTGTGTGTCATCAGGCAAAGGAAAATCTTGATTGATATGGCTGGTACACGATCACAGTGATCCTTGACAGGACAAGATTTTGATCTACAACTAGAAAAATATCATAACAGTAGTACTGTGTTTGGTGCAGTGCTTTATATTATTTCATGGTGTATGGTTCTTGGTTTATAGATGACAGTTTTTAAGGATTCATTGATAAATAGTATGCTTTGTCTGCTACATAACAATGGTATTTTCTAATAATTTCATCTTATCAATAGTTAAGAACACATAGCTTTGCAAGAGGACAGTCAGTTGTTTGATGATTATGGGTCAGTAAGGTTATTTTAAAATCTTGGTCAGTAAGGTACTTTAAAGGTTTCATGTTTCTTGTTCATCATTGGAAGGAGTTGACAAAGAATTCATAGCTTCATGGGTTGTTGTTGTCATGTAGAGGTTTGATGAGCATCTAAAGTATTGTGGCAATTTTCTTTGGTAGTCTTGGTGTTGTCAGGAGTCATGGATAGATGTTCAAAGTGTTACAGTGCTTAGTAATCTCTAGATGTTATTAAAGATACAATCTGGATATTATCTTAAAAATATCTTTATGATCATAACACGTAGTTCATGACTATAGCTAACTTGGTAGTTTTGAAGCAAGTGACATGACTTTATTATGTTGCTAACCTTATTGATATAGCAAACTTACTGATACAGCAGCCTTGATGATGTACCAAACTTTTATGTATGCAAAGCATTAGTATTATGTGTGGAATACAGGGTTTTGTAATATAGATGATTTTCAGTGATCTGGCATTCTGATTTGATAGTGATTTATCTTGACAAAGCAAGTTGTTTGCAGGTTAGTAGTTTCATGTCATAGTGTTAACAGGGACAATGTGTAGCAGATCTTTATTTGTGAGTGATCCAGACACTTGGGCAGCCTTTGTGTGTGGAATAGGATATGCCAAAAGGAGATGATAGATAGGGGGTTCCTTGGTGCAGATTGTGTTAGGTTCCTCACATCTTTTG
The DNA here is from genome assembly GCA_027924645.1 of Cunninghamia lanceolata. Classification (NCBI taxonomy): domain Eukaryota; kingdom Viridiplantae; phylum Streptophyta; class Pinopsida; order Cupressales; family Cupressaceae; genus Cunninghamia; species Cunninghamia lanceolata. Next base: position 9,788,455 of record BSBN01001332.1, read on the forward strand.
CCATTGATGTCAAAGGGGGAGTGAGAGAGTGAAGAAGATCTTTTTCCATCAATGACTTGAAGGGGGAGATTGATGGAAGTTTGTCATTGATGTCAAAAGGTGTGTAGTGCCTTCATGAGGTTTGGTGTATGATGTCACAGGTGATTTGGATGACATAGTGCCTTCATGAGAGTCACATTGCTTTGGAGAGTGTGTTATGTTTGTCAAATTGGAGATGGTGATCATCAGGAGTTGAGTTGTTTCATGCTAGGAGCTCATATCATATTATGCACTTGCATGAGTTGGAATTGATGTCAACTTGAGGTTTTTGTTGGAAGGATGAAGTTGTTGCATGTTATTGTCTTTACCTCTGGATCGAGATGCTCTAGTGATTAACTAGTTTGTGTTTTAAGTTCATCAAGTATATGACATTTTTCATATGCTTCATATTTTATTATAGGATGAGATGCCTTGTTCTTACTATGCAAAAGGAAGTTTGATGTTGTTGGTGCTAAGTCTTAGTGACAGTAATGAGAAGTATAGTGGTAGTAAAGTTCAGAGTGTATATTGTTGTTTTTATGAGGTCTCCTATATTGTCAAAGAAGGGGTTCAATCAAGTTTGATGATGATAGCTTGGACGTCTAGTTATGCTTTCATGTTCTAACATTGCCCTAATACATAAACCTAATCCTTTGTCTACCCATCATAGAACCCAATTGATTTTATTTTATTTTGAGGTTAACTATTGTTTGAAGGTTACTTCATAATGGGTTACCAGCTAGAGGGATTTTATATCATGGAGGTCATTGGCCCTCGACCTAAGGTGACCGGGCTCATCGGTGGAGCAAGGTTGTTTTTAAGTGGGGATTAAAATCGATGGTCAAAATTCAAATTTACAGTGCCCATGAACTTCATATCTACGCTTAGTTTTCAAATTTGTTTTTGTGCCCTGACAGATCTTTGTGGATGGGAAATTTGACGGCCTATGATAAAGAATATATGTACTGTCTAAAACCCTAAAAATGGCCAGGTATGTTATGTATTTTATTCACACAAAATGTTGAGATAGGGGTTGGATGTAATGATGGAAATAGAGGTGCTACAAAGAGTATTTTGAATGCTTTTGTATGTTTTAACAGGTGCTAAGAAGATGATACAATACAATTAGTTTGTAATAAAACAAAGAGCATGTGGTAGTGTGTTTTGAGTAACAACACATTTTATCATTCTGAACTAGTCACGAGTAGTGAGATATTCATTCATAATGAGTCTGAGATAAGATTGAGAAGTTTATTTTGTGTCATCTTTAATGTATACTATAGAAGTGATTAAGTTCAGTGGGGTTAGTGTGATTGTAATGTGATTATTGTCAAGGAGTATATGACAGGGCATATTTTGGAGATGATCTAGTCATTGTGATCATTATCCTACAAAAGATGATGTTGTATTCAGATGTTATAGTTTCATGATATCATTGTGATCAGGAGTTTATCCTCATTATTCTTTTGTAATCTTGTCAAAGGAGATATAAGGTGTTGAAATGGTTTGTAGAGGTTATTGACATGTTTGCAAGGGATATTGAAGTATTGTTTTATATTATGTAATCATTGAAAAGTGATGTTGTATGTATGTTAAAGAAGGTTGATTCTTTTGATGCATGGTAGTGAATTAGGGTAATCTCCTGAACTAAGTTTTCTTTCTTATGTTCACTTCTTACTAGTGAGGCATCTGATTGCTAGTGAGGCACATTTTGTTAGTGAGGCAGTTGTATTTGCCAGTGAGGCTACAACCAATGAGGTTCTCTTGCCAGTGAGGCATTTTATGTAACTAGTGATGTTCCCTTGCCAGTGAGGCATTTTGTATAGCCAGTGAGGCATTTCATGTAGCTAGTGAGGAATGGTTTTTGATTAAGGTAGTGAGGCATTTTCTGAGTGGTTTTTCATCCCTATGAGGTTTTTCCACTCATCAAAACATGTGTTATGGTTCATGTTTGTCTCTATGTGTTCATGTGCCCTAATGCTTTATGGTTGATTAAGGTCTTGTGCAATCTATTCATCATTATACTTGTATGATTCTTTGATGTCTATCTCATTTTCTATTTAGTATGTTAAAAGTTGCAAAAACTTGTTAAGGTTTCTAGACCACTGATTCATTCCCCCTCTCAGTGGTCCTATACTCCAACAAAAGATTCCTCACTAATCATTTGGATAGCATGCAAAGCTACCATAGAATAAAACATTGATCTTTTGTTTAACACACCTCCTCTTTTATCAAGGGGTAGATAAGTACTGCCTTGGTTATTTCAATAACCCTTTAAACAATAGTCAGGTTCCATGTAAGGTGACTCAAGATTTTGGTTGAGTGCTATAAGCAAAGTTTAAAGTTAAAGTCTTATCGACCATCACCAAAGTTCATGGTCACTACCTTGGCCACATGCAGGCCAAAAAATTGAGTATGTACTTAATACAATAGTTCTACACTTCTCATGCCATGAGCACTTTTGGCTTGACTCATTATACGAGCCTTGGAACTATTATTATCAAAAGCCATGTCGATAATTGACATGTAAATGTTACAGTGGATATATGCTCAGCCTTAATGGCCTCGAGCTATAGTTACAATAAAGGCTATAATGGATTAGAGCTTGGCCTTAGCGGCCTCAAGCTACATTTACAAACAAAGTTGAAGGGTTTAAGGCTTAGCCTTATCAACCTCGAGCCACTATATAAAGAACATTTCAATGGTTAAAGGCTCGGCCTTATTGGCCTTGAGCCACTATAATAACAATGAAAGCATAAAGCTAACAATACAATAAACATGCTATAAAGTAGTCAACACTTACAATATCAGAAAGCAAATAATGAAAGGTTATGTTCTTATAGACATTCATTCCACCTGAATGAAGTTGTTCGATGCTATCTTCCCCAATTCAACTGACTTTTATTTCTTGCTCTATTCCTCTTCCTGAGCGTAGAGAGCACACCTAAATAATGATTCCCTTCAAAAAAATGATACCCAGTGATAACAATAAACTTGTTAGCATTCCCCTTTTTGGGCATGCTAAGCATATTGGGAACTACCACCCTCACCATGATGCGATGGGTAGTTTTCCCACTCAGACAACTTGTCGGTTTCATAGGGACCCATCATCCCAATACTTGTTATCGGTAAGCCTTTAGTGAGCATAAAGCTCCCATTGGTTCAAATAATCACATTATCACTCCACTACTATGGGTGATGTCATCTATAAAAAATAAATAAACATAATAGTATACAAAGGAATTCGATATTAGATTTATATAATCATAGTATAATATTATTTCATGCATCTTCTTGATGGATGAAATTACTTATATCAATGAAGGTGTCATCCTTCCACATTACCACCTTCATGGTGGTAGGGTCAACATGTGGTTTAGGGGTTGAGCACCGCCCCCCCTTCTTCTGTAAAACCCAAAACATATCAAACTAAGAATAATGGATTCATAATCTTGATTCGGGGATAAATAAATTAAATAAGAAGATACTCTACCACATGGTAAGGCTAACTCTCCACTCGCATTGACATTCTAAGAAAGTCATTAGGTCAAGTTGATGCAAGATTGTTGAAATAACTCAATTGACAAGATGACACAAAAGGAAAATCAACTGCCAAAGAAAAAGTGTAACTTACGCCAACTCACACGGGTTCATAAGGACATAAAGTCTATCACTCAGATGGAAATTGATCCCATTTACCATCACCTATCTCTTCCTCCCAGATGATACTCTCCTTCCATCTTAGAAGGATGATTACTTTCCTGATCCAACTCACAACTAGAAAATCATGATTAGTGTATCATCATATGATTGATAAATCATAATAATTAAATAATCATTTCAATCTAGAAATCTATATTTAACTAACATTAGTTAGAAACAATGATTAATCTAACATTTTCCACAAACATCTAATCATCCAACTCTTAACTAATCCTCCTGATTACCATGCATAAGTAAGATTAAGCTAATCACAAGTTACAGATGTAACACAATAAGAGAAATAGAAGATAATTCCAATAGTAGAAACAATGATATCTATAAGGAAATGCTTAATCTACATAGGCCTTGACTAAACTTTTATATAAGTAATAGAACTTTCAAACACATCACTTTTATTATTCACTTTTAGAGAGTAGAAATTGAACTCTAAATAACAACCACTACTAGAAAATTGGCACTATACCTACATAATGTTTCTTGCAAGGCCAACTTGTATGGCAAAGGTTTTGATAGTAATTGAAGGAGTGCATGATAAAAAATCAAAGGAATTGTATGATCAATCTTTATTTTTATTTCTCCTTTCCATACAACCCATTTGCATGTGAATTATTTTTAGAACAATCAATTTTTATTTAGGAATATTTTTTCACCACAACTTATTTTGATGCATGTTTATTTTTATTTTTCTCACTAATTTCCATATGTGATATGCATGAAAACTTTTTTATTCTCTACATGTAATGTGATTATATATCTACAATTTTTTAGTTTGCTTTGTAAAAATGGATCTTATATATTCTACAAAATCCTTCAATGAAACATAGAATTTAAGATTTGATACAATAGTTGTGTATAGATTTAATTAGTTTTTTAAGCTCTATATTTTTTTTTCTTAAAGATTTTTTTAGTATAATGTTAGAGCTATTGTGTTATTTAGAAAAAAAATTGGTATCAGAGTAGGTTGAAAAAAATGTGAAAATGAAAAGTACATGTCAGTAGTTATCTCCAAATTATTATTGGAATGGCTCGTGGTAGTATCTTACCATTCTATTTTTTGTTATTTATAGGATAAAACTATGAATATTGGAGCATCAAAGACCCTACTATTGTCCCAAGATATTTGTGAATTAGTATATGCTAAACCTATAAAATAGAATGATCTTAATGCTTTGATAACAAATCATGAAAATTAGTTAAAAGATGACATAAAGAAGGACAATTGATCTTTACTCACTATTCAATCTACGTTAGATATATCAATTTTCCCCCATATTGCTAGCATGAAAAAATCAAAAGATATATGGGAGGCTTTACAAGTTGCATATCAAGGATCTAATAAAGTTAGATTGGTAAGACATTAAACCTTTAGAAGAGATTTTAAAAATTTAAGGATGAAAGAAGCTAAGTCAATTCAATATTTTATTACAAGGACTCAACGTATTGTAAGCCAACTTAGAACTCATGGAGAAGTTGTAACAAAGAAGAAATTGTAGAGAAGATTCTAAGATCTTTCCCTCCAAAATTTAATCTAGCAATGATAACCATTGAAAAAGAAAAGATCTAACTACATTCAAAGTGGCAAAGTTGGCGGGTTCTTTATAGTCTCATGAAAAGCAATGCAACATTCTACAAGGAGTTTGGTGTAAGCTTTCCAATATATAGTATGAATCAAAGAAAGAGATCTACAACTCCTCTTTCTAAAACAAATAAATATAAATGAGGGCCTTCTCATAGTAGAGGAAGAGGAAGAGGAAGAGGAAGAGGAAGTGGAAGAGGAAATAATAGAGGAAGAGGAAAATTTAATGTGGATCATAGAATTATTCAGTATAGGTAATGTGTATGATATGGACACTATGAATCTAAGTGTAGAATGAAGAAATCTGATTTGAATAAGTCAAAAGCCAAATATACTAAGAAGTATTTTGAATATGCAAAAAACTCCACATTCTTCAAATATAAATTGGAAAATGAAGATCATAAACATGCGTGGTTCTTCAATAGTGGCTGCTCAAACCATATGACAAGTAAATTTGAATTCTTTGTAAAATTAGATGATTCTTTGAGAAGTCAAGTAAGATTTGGTGATGATAAAAAGGTTTATGTAATGGGAAAAGGTACTCTTTTTGTAAATACTAAGCGAGGAGAAACTACTTACATTCAAGATATTTGCATGTGCCAAAATGACAACATAATCTTTTATTTATTTGGGAACTAGTAGCGAAAAATTATAAAGTTATTTTGGAAGATAAATGGTGCAAGATATTTGATAAATCAACTAATTCTCATCTTGTAACAAAGGCTCTTATGACAAAGAACAAGTTATTTCCTCTCACACTGCTTTTCACTAAAGTGCTTTCCCTTAAAGTGCTTTCCCTTAAAGTAACCATAGATGAATCATGGTTATGGCACGAACATTATGGACATTTGATTTTTCAAGGATTTCATTTGCTTCACATGAAGAATATGGTGAGAAGGCTTTCGGCAACTCAAGTGAAAGAAGTTTGCTTAAGACGTGCACATAGAAAGCAACACCAAGATTGTTTTTCAGTGGAAAAATCATGGAGGGAAAAAGCTCCTCTTGAGTGTGTGCATGGTGACAATTGTGGTGATATGCAAGATCCATCCTTGGATATAAGAATCTTTATTTTTTTACTTTTATTGATGATTTTTTTCACCACACATGGATCTATTTTCTTAAGTATAAACTTGAAGCCTTTGAATGCTTCAAGAATTTTAAGGCTATTGCTGAAAAAAAGAGAGTATCATCTCAAAATACTCAGAATAGATAGAGACGGGGAATTCACTTCAAAAGATTTCTCTAATTTTTTAAGCAATTATGGAATCAAGAGACAACTTATTATAGCTTATGCCCCCCAAAAAAATGGTATATAGAAATAAAAATTATACCATTATGGAAATTGCATTAAGTATGTTGTAGTAAGAAAACGTTATAAATTATTATTTCAGAGAAGTGGTGGCAACAATAGTATACATCTTGAATCAAAGCCCCACAAAATTAGTTAAGAACATCACACAAAAGGAATATTCGAGTGGTCACTGGCCGCTTGTGGCTCAATTCAATATATTTGGTTGTCCAATAAATGTTCATATTCTAGTTTAATAGTGGAAGAAGTTGGACGCAAAATCTCAACTTTATATTTTTGTGGTATTTTTTAATGCAACTAATGGGTATATATTTTAAAATCTTTACACAAAGAAATGTATTGTAAGTCAACACATGGCTTTTGATGAAGGGGTAGTATGGTAGTGTCAACAAGGTGTAGAAAAAAGGAACATCAACAATTATGGACATAGAAAATAATAGTGTTCCTTCTCTTCCAAAAATCTCAAGTGGAAGTTAATGATCCAATAGTAACTCAAGTGGAAGTACAATCTATAACAGTAGCTCAAGTTCAAGTTCTCCAAGCTCAAGTTCACCAAGTTCTCCTAATAGCACAACTTAAAATGATAGTTCAAGTTAAACATCAAGTCCAAGCTCTTCAAGTTACTAAGTTTGCTTTACTTAGTCAAATTCAAGTTGAACACTCTATGCATGAAGACGCAATAAAAGAGAATGTATGGGTTGATGCTATGTATGAAGACATGGAAGCAATTGATAAAAATAATACATGGGAATTAGTGTAACTTCTAAAAGGTAAACAAGTGTAAAAGTCAAATGGATTTATAAGGCACAAAATATCATGTTGATGGTTCTATGAAATGACACAAGGAAAGATTAGTTGCCAAGGGATTTGCACAAACATCTAGATTAAATTATTGAAAAACTTTGACTCTAGTTGGAAGATTTGATATGATCAAGATTATATTGGAAATTGCTACACAATATAAGTGGATTTTATATCAGATAGATGTAAAATCAATACTCTTTAATGGTTATATAAATGAGTAAGTCTATTTCAAACAACCCATGGGCTATGAAATTCTAGGAAAAGAAAAATTGGATTACAAGTTGAAGAAAGCTCTCTATGGGTTGAAATAGGTCCCACGTGCTTGGTATGCAAGGATTGATAGTTATTTCTTGAAGAAGGGATTTCAAAAAAGCCACTTAGAGCCAACGTTGTATATCCAACATGTTGTTAATGATATTCCCATTGTTTGCCTTTATGTTGATGATCTTATTTATATAAGTAATAGAAAAACTCTTATAGAGAAATTTTAGGCAAAAATAAAATGGGAGATTGAAATGTTAGATCTAAGACTAATGCATTATTTTCTTGGTATGGAAGTGCAACACCAATAAAAAGGTATATTCATTTCTCAAACCAAATATCTCACTAATTTATTGAAAAATTTAGAGAGAATTCATGCTCACTTGCTGCAAATCCCTTAACACTTGGTGAGAAATTAACCAGAACAGACATTGTTGGTCACCTCATAAAATTATCTTATACACAACACATTCCAACTTTTAACAATTTAACTGACTCCTCTTTTACATCCATTTCTTCATCTTCAAGTTCTAGATATATGAGATCTATTAACCTCCTTTCCTCTTCCTTAATGTGTAACACTAAAAACAAGCTATCCTTTGAAAGTTATCTTCTTCATTTTCCACTAATAATTTCTAACACCATAATGCCAAATCTAAATATATTTTCCTTCTTTGTGATATGCATGTTGAACAACTTAGTTTCCATATACCTTGGTGTGTTGCAAGTATGGGCCTAACAGGTGTTGTCATTGATGTCAACATACTTCTATTGCATTAATATCAAGGATTGGATGAGTTGTGTGCTGAGGATATTGAGAAAATTAGTCCTATCAAAAACAAAGAAGAATAGTGAAGACAGTGAAGCTCTATGAAGTGAAGATCCCAGCTAGATGAAGATCAGATGATACACATCAAAGGGTTTGTAGATATGTGTCTAAAGATGATCCAGTCAAGATTTGAGAGGTCTGCATGAAGATTTGAAGGAGTTATCGCCATATGAGTAAAACTGGCTCTGGCAGCTATTCAAAGGTGACAAAGTGACACAAATAGGTCCAGTGAGATTTGGAAATGTAATATCTTGTTCTACAGATTTGGTGGCTTGTTTAGGAAGCCAATGTGAATTGACAACTCAATTGGTTCGTGATCTGGAGGGCCACAAGCAATTATTCTAATGTGACAATGATGACAGATTGTGTTCTTGAGGTTCCGGATGAAGATGCGAATGATTTCAATAAGAAGTAGTGTGGATGTTCTTTGTGATTTAGGCAAGCTTGTGGGGGTCTCTAGATTGTGTCCAGTTTGTGTTGGCGGTCCGCATTGAAGATTGAGCTCGTAATTGAAGATTTACCTTCAGGTGATGGTGTTCTTCCTAATTTTGGCTAACCAGATGTTCTACACATAGTGCGGATGATCTTGAAGATATTCTGCAAAGCATGGCATGTTCCTCAAAGAAGATTGAAGTCCCAGATATGTGTGGCCGATAGTGTAATGATAGACATAAAGTTTTGTAATAAGTCAAGTTGTATTTGTGTAATTGCTTTGTAATAAAATAAAGTATGTATTGTGCCAACTTTGATGATCATCCCAAAGTTGATGTCTTGTATAAATAAGATTTGTGAAGTCATTTGAAAGTGTCCTTGTCGAGATGAGAAAGTGGTAGAAAGGAGAAGAGCGAAAAGCATAGCAGAAGTGTTGAGCTTAAATAGAACTATCTCAAGCATGGTGAAAATGCTAATCTCCAATTCAAGTATGTAATATTTATATTATTCTGTAGACAGTGTGTCTCCTATAGGCAAAGGGCCTCTTGTGAGCATTGTGCTCAGGTAGTGAGCCCTAATTGGTAAGTGTCATTTTTGTTCTTCTTATTATTTTAACAGAGAATACAATCTTGGGTTAGTCACCCTGTGGTTTTTCCCTTAACTGGGTTTTCCACATTAAAATCTTGGTGTCATATGTGTTAATGTGTTTTTACTCTTGGGTTATTACATTGTGCTTCCATGATTGAATCATTATTATGCTGTAGAAATATAAGAAGGATTTAAGTGTTTAAAAATAAAAAATTTTGGTGACAATTGATTCACCTTGCCCCCTCTTAGTTGTTTGTCCTAAAACCAACATGGTGTCCCTCTCATCATGAATACCACTTCAAATTACTGTCTATTAATCAACTTCAACAACCCAAGATTTGACATTCTCCCATTGAAATTTTGGTCCAAGAGAATGTTTTAAGGCTTGATGTTAAAATGTATTTTATGTTCTTGACATTCTTCATGTAAATATGCTAATCCTCTTGCAATATAAAGAACTACTTTGGATCTAATCTTCTAGTCTAGCAAATGTTGATGAGTCTTGTTGGAGAATACCCATTAATCCATAAATTAATTTGGTAAATGCTCATATAGAAGTAGTTGATGGGATTTCTATGAACAAAACCCATTATTATGTCTTAGACAAATGACAAAAATATTTATGAAGGGGATTTCAATGCAATTTTGTCATCTGCTGAAAAGAGTGGTGGCCTCTCATGCCATTCCTAATCTCAAAAGAATTTTTAGAATTTTGTAAGGACTTGGATATAATGGATTCAGAACCCAAGCAAAGGGTGTACACTTGGACCAATAGGCATATGGGCTTCAACATAGAAAAATGGCAAGAATTTTTTTCTTATTTAGCTAACTAACTTATGTCCCCTCATTTACTAGAATCCTCCTTACACCTTTCATCGGGTTTGATCACTTTCCTATTCTACTTTTGATCATTGAGAACAAACCACCCATCTAGTGTTAGTTTAAATTCAAACCTATGTGATTTAGAAGAGAAGACTTATTAGAAATTATTCATCAATGGTGGAATGGTGTTGTGATCCAAGAGGACTCTAAGATGTTCATATTTTCCAAAAAACGAATTCACCTTAAAGAAGAACTTAGGAATGGAACAAATACTCCTTCAAGAATGTCTACAAAGGAAAACAAATAATAGAAGAAGAATTGGAAACAATGAACATGAAGACCTAATTTCCAATGAAATATATCAAGATAACTTAATTAGAGAGGAGTTAATGTCACAACATTTAGATATTCTAGCGAGGGAAGTCTAAATCAAGAGATACTTGGTTGGTTGTGGGGGGCCTAAACACAAAGTTTCTCCATAATCCTTAAAAAATCAAAAGAAGTTAAAATAGAATTACCAATATTAGCTCTATGGATGGCTGCTCTTTGTCAAAGGCAAAAGATATCCAAAAAGAGATAGTTCCTCCTTTTTCTAAGATTTGTCGAAAGGAAATGACACTTTAGACCCATGGAATTTTGACCACTTTATGGATAACATTCCTTGTTTGGTTAGAGATGAAGACAATATAAGACTTATGGCTCACACCATTGATAATGAGGTGAAAATGGATACCTTTCAACTACACCTAGACAAGGCTTTAGGACTTGTATTCTTTGAAATGTGACACAAGTGCAATGTGAATGAGTTAGCTTTGGTAAGACACATGAACTGCCTCCTTTCTATGGGAAACCTCCAAGTCACTCTTGCTCTCATGGCAAAATTCAATTGAGTGGAGGTGTAACCCAAGGGTGGTTTTGTTCTCATGGAAGTAGAATGTCATGGAGGGAGATTGACCAATATGTGGGCCTAGTATATATTTTTGTTTGATGAATGTGCTCTATGGAGGTTGTAGTGGAGATAACTATATGACTCAAGAGGTCACTAGTTCTATGTCTCCTATTGGGGTTTCTCACATTCCAATAGCTAGTCCTAAGACTATTTTTCTTGTTGATTTCTCTAAGGTGTTGTAATCTATTCTATTTTTCTTGGATGATTTGTTGTATGTGATCTCTTTGTTGAATGATTTTGAGAGTGTGCTCTTTCTCTTCAACTGTTTGTGTTGTGTGTTGAGGCCTAAGGTGTATTTCCTATATTTCTTCAAGAATAGCCTTAATCCAATCTTCCCTAACCCTTGGCAACATCAAATGCTTGAACCTAAGAGAACTATTTATGTTGATCTAGGTTTATATTAGGTGTTTGAATTTTATTAATTTTGACTTCATGTGTATGTCATGACATTATTGAGTGTGTAAAGCTCTAGATTCCTTAATTTTTTTTGCATTTTTCTTATGTATGCAACTATTATGAATGCAAACAAGTTTTGATTCCTTTTTCTGGTTTGAATAAATAAAATTATCTAATTAACTATGAAAGGAAATATGAATGAAACAATATGAATTTTGTAACGGGATGCATTATTACACATCATGAGGGAAAGCTACTTGTGGCCACGTCTACTAAATTAACCAATGGTTCTAATAATGTGGCCGAAGCTTCTGCTCTAGTGCATGGTCTTCAGCTAGCTTTCGATAATGTCTTTAAGACAGTGTGGATTGCAGGTGACTCTTTAAATATAATAAGGGCAGCTAAGAACATGAAAATGGAGAACTGGTAATTAGAATATATCCTTTGCCAACCCTGGGAACTCATTGAGAAGTTGGATTCCTTTCAAATTACACGTTGTTACAGAGAAGGAAATAGGATAGCAGACTTCTTGGGCAATGATGCGATTGATCAATCACAAGATGAAATGCTATTCAATCCTTTTCAAGGAAATGTTCCTTCTAATGTCTTAGCTGGTATTAGGGAAGATAATGTTTCGCTGGAGGAATGGAGGATTTCCCTTCCAGTAATACGAGGTTTTGGATCTAGTTCAATGTGTTGACTTGCATCCTTCTGTTTTAGTCCGGTCAAGACTCGGGGGATCTCATTGGCTATGGGTCTACTCATAGCAAGCAGTTAAGCCGTGTGGATAGGTGGAGCCGAGGTGGAATGGAATGTCTTTCTTGAGACGGAGTCATTTAAGGATTAGTCAGATAGGAGGTGAGGACTTAAAATGGAAGATGGACGGTTTCGTTGACAGGAAGAGCAAGTCTGTAAGTAGAAGATCTTGTCACTTATGGAAAATCTATCAAGCATGGCCGATCTCAATGTCCTCTAAGAATGTCTGGAATCTTAAGGACCATTGCAGGATGGGGGAATTTATTTCAAGTCAGGGATGTTTGTTTTATTAGACGTTGGGTCGAGTGCCATCTCATAACTATTCCGGGAGTAAAGAAATATGGGCGATGTCTCCATCCGTGCAGATTTAAAGAGGCTTTTAACGTGTTGTAGACTTAACCGTGTGACGATTAAATTGATGCAGGATCTCTTATGGAATTAAAGGTTTTAGTCATCACCAGTGGTACAATTCCCTCGGCCCCTGCCACCTTGCTTGCTCGTTCATTGAGAACTCATGCCATAACACTCGTATTTAAGAATGTGATCTTCTAAGGCTTGTCAACTCATCTATTTAATCTCCTTGTATTCTTGGTTTGTTTCACGCATTCCAGTAGTTGTTTCTTTCTGGATTTCAATAATAGCGCTCTGGTCTTCAAATCTACGAGTATTCCTCCCACCACTTGAGGGAGAACCTGCTTATCATGAAGCTCTGAACGCAGTGTTTTTGAGGCAAATCTTTGAGGTGGAGTGTGACAGCATCGGATTTTCCATTCAATGTGTGCTTGGCTACTACCTCTTTCAGCCCGAAGATAGGCAGCTCAAGGGCTCTAAAATAGTGTGCTCTTTTATGTCTAATAATTTTGAATCGATGCAGGACCAGGAGTACACCAACTCCATTGGATTCACAGTAGTGAAGCCTTCCTTTCTCAGCATCGACAGATGGAGGGATGCGCTGACAACGTATGACTATGAGTATGGATAGGCCCCGATCAGTGGGATATTCGATTGTGGGCTGCTTTAAACCTGACATCATGCAACTTGTGTTTTCACTGGAATACAACGAGGACTTCTTCTCGACTGTGCCAATGCTTTCATTAGACTACTTAGTGTTAACCATTTCTAGCTTCCTGGGGAGTTAGTGACTAGAGCTAAGGAGGTTTTTAATGCAATTTGATTTCTTATGCCTATGCCACCATGCTCCAGATCTAGCGCTAGGGCCCCCACGAGCTCCAAGAACTCCTCTGTTTGCTCTTCCTTTTCCTATGCCACCCCCCAGAAACATCACGACTCTGATTCAGAGTAGTTTGTTGTAGGCAATGATAGTGTTTTGCTTGTTTTTTACCGAGATGGTGTATCTCGTCCGCTTTTGTATTTTCTATAATTTTTTGTTGTGACATACCAGATGTTTCATTCTCGGTATTTTCTTTATGGATACTATAATTACGCTCTTTCTTAATATAATGTCTGGTGTTACATCACCTTTATAAAAAAATAATATGAATTTTCTAATGTAATCTAATCCTATGTTTTTGTAATTTGTGGTTTAATTTTTGAATCTATTCTAGAATCTAAAATTACTTTGAAATGAAATAATTTGTATTGAAATTTAATCTATGAATTGAAGCAAATCTAATTGAAGCAATGCTAATCAAATCAAAACCTATCAAGGAAAAAGAAATACAAATATTGCTTCCCCAAGAGCAAGAGTGTGATCTAATTAACTACTTGAAAGCATGAAAACCTGGCATCTCTTTGGTGCATTAACCTAGCATATCCTCAGAAGTCCTTTTTGTGGCAACCTCCTCTCTTCTGTAGTAGTGAGGAACTCCTCTTGGAAATAGGGATGAAGATGCAATTGGTTTGAATCGAAATAATTAAAGCTACAAGAACTATGAAGCACTAGGGGATTTCTTTTTTGAAATAAATTGGTGAGTGTTATGATTCTATGAAGCCTTTAAGGCTTGGGAAAACTAAACTAAGAAAATTAAAAGACTCTCAAAGTCATGTGAAGAGCATAAGCATGCTATGGGGGGCAAAAAGAAAGGCTTGAATGAGCATGCAACTACGAATTTGCCTCCCATAATGCATATAGGAAGGGGTATTTATAGATTGGATATGCTCATGAATGGTGGGGTTCATTGGTGAATTAACTCCCTTGATTGGAGAGTTAACATGATTGATTGAAGAGTAAACTGGGCTAATTGGGGAGTGAACATGCCTTGAAAGTTTATCACTTGAGCAAGAATGGAGTTAACATGATATTGATGGAGAGATAAAAGTAGCTCAATTGGAGTTAAGAATAGAGTGATTGGAAGTGGAGAATAAGTTAAAATATTCTAGGCTCAGTTAGGGTTGAAGTGCCATGCAAAATTGGAGCAAAAGATGGAGCTAATTTGGTTCCAAACTGAAAAGACACTTGTATGTTACAACATGACTAGGTCACCCAGTTTGCTAGGGTAGGTTACCTAGGGGAGATCTAGTTAAATAGAAGGGTCACCCAGGGAAGATCTAGAAGTCAAAAGGGGTGACCCATATAGGATTGGTTCTATAGGTGGTTTTTTTACTCTTTGAAATGTGACTCAAGCACAAATTTGGATGAGTCATCCTTGATACATCACATGAACCCTCTCCTTGCTAAGGGTGACATCCAATTCACTCTCTCTCATGGTAGGATCCAGTTGAGTGGAGGCATAACCTAGGGGTGGTTCTATTCTTGTGAGAGAAGAACATCACGGGGAGCGGTTAGATGGTCCTGGGGTTTGGTATGTCGATGTTTGTTTCTCTATGACCATGATGGTGGAGATAACCCTCTGACCAAAAGGGTCACTAGTTGTCGATCTCCTATTTGAATTCTTAAGGTTCCAACATCTAGTGGGTAGACTATTCTGCTCGTTGATGAGCCTAGAATGTTGTAACCTTTCTTCATTAGCCTAAATGACTTGTTGTATTTTGTTTGCTTGATGTATGACCTTAAGGGTGTGTTCTTGTTCTTCTATCATCTATTGAGTGTGTTGTGGTCTTGGATGCATTTATTCTATTTCCTCAAGGATAGCCGTAACCCACTCACCTCTACTTTTGGGCACATTCATATGCTTTGATGAGAGAGAGTTGATAAGAGTTGACTTTTTGTTTAATCTCAAATTTGTGATGTGACCAAAGGTTTTCTATGATTTCACTAGATTGTTGACCTTGTGATGGTATCAAGGAGTTTATTACTATGTTTTCAAGTTGACCTCATGATGAAATTGAGAGTTTTGTCTACTTTCTTTGTTTTGATTTTTCTCTTTTTTAATGTTTTTCAATTTTGATGTATGCAAGATAAATTAATGGAAAGCAATGTTTTTATTCTTTTTTGATTTGATAAGATGATCTAATTACTATGAATCAAAATATCAATGCAAACCTATAATGAATTTTCTTAAAGCAAACTAACTATGTTTTTTTTTCTCGAGATTGATGTTGGAGTCTATTATGATAAAAGAAAATAACAATTAATCTAGTGCAATACAAGAAACTATACTAACAATGCATACTATATCAAGAGTAAAGAAACAACATATTACTTTACTCAAGAGCAATTTGATTAGCTGATTACTATGAAAACTTTTAAAGAACCTGTTGTGAATCTAGCACATGAGCTTTGCACTATCCTAAAATATTCGTGTATTTGGAAACCTTTTTCTCCTCTACAGTTGCAACAGGGTCTTCCTCTTGGTGATAGGGACAAAGGGAGCAACTAATTCCAAATGGCTTGAGCTTTGAGACCTAAAATTGAAATTGAGAGAGCTCGGGAAGAGCTATGAATTCTATGAAAGCACTATACGAGCACACTAGGTATGACTTGAGAGAAAATTGAGAGCATAAAAATGTTGTATGAAGCTTTTGAAATCATGGAGAACTATTTTAAGAATAAAATAAAAGGAACATAAGTCCTATAATGAGCATCAAAATGCTAATGGAGAGCAAAAGCAATGATTTTTGAATAGCTACAACAATGAATTTTCCTCCCATAATGCATATAGGAGGGTGGTATTTATAGGTTGGGAGAGATCATAGGAGGTGAGATTGATCAAGAAATTAACTCAATTGATTTATGAGTTGACAGGTTTTATTAAGGAGAGAACTGGGTTGATTAGACAATGAACTAAGCTTGATAGATTATCACTCATGGATGAAAGAGAGTTAACATGATAAGCAACAGAGATAAGAATATCTTTGTTGGAGCTAAGAATAAAGTGATTGGGAGTGGAGATGGAGTTAGAAATAGATTAGTCTCAGTTAGGGCTGAATTTGGCATGCAAACTGGAGTCAAAATAGAGCTACTTTTGGCCTAAACTAAAGAAGAATTCATGTTCAAAATATGACTAGGTTGCCCCTTTTGATAGGACTAGTCACATGTGGGGATCATGGGTCACTAGGTGAGATTAGGAAGTGTTAGGGGGCAACACACAAGAACAGGGTCCTCCAAGTGAATTTGAGAGCTAGAAATGGTTAGAAGGGGCTAAGGATGGCATCAGAACCTGGAGATTTACTAAAAGATAGAGGGAAGGTGGCTCACCCCTTGTAATAGGACAAGTCACCCTTGAGATTAGGGGTCTCCCCTAGGGGGATCATGGGATTCCCAAGGGGATATGAAAATACCAAATGGTGACATAGAGAAGGAAGAAATGGGTGACAAAATTGATGATGGGGAATGATCTAGGAGGCTAATAGGAGGCTTCTAAAATATTGAAATGGATGAAAGGAGCTTAGGAAAAGTGTATTTCCCATCTTTCAAAACTAGGGTGTTAAGTTGATAAAGTTAGAAAGTGATAAAAATGAATAGTTAACAAGGGGTGAAGGATGAAGAAACAAGACCTAGGAGGGTTAGCTAGAGGACTAGGGAAACACAAACAAAATGAAGAACTTTGATGTATGTGTCACCAAGAGAAATACTACTGGGAGGGCATAATTATATGTTAAAGTGAATAATTTATCTATTCACTATATCTTAAGTGTACTTAGGTTTATAAGGTTAGACAACGTCTTGTCTAATTGAATGTGCAACCTTTTAGAGGATAGAGGTTACCTAGTTTAATGGTAAACCTCATGTGCATACCTTTTGAGGTTGGAAGACTTTCCATCTCACCTCAAAAGGCACTTTGTAGTCATCCAACACTTGTCACACATGGTAGTTAGTTGACGCATTCCAAGTGATCCAAAGGTTGACACCTATAGTCCACACTTGTCTATGTGCATGTACTGCATTATGGGGCACTTGTCATTCCACATGCAAGGTGGATTGCCTCATCCATGGCTATATAATAAGGCATTTCTATGTAAATTATTAAGTGAGATTAATATATGTTTATACTCAAATTAGGTTCATCAATATCATTGATTTCTTATCTCTATTTATCAATTTCCATATTGTGAGAGTGAATATCAAGTTCTGCAAAGCATCCATAGCTATTCAACATGGTATCATAATTTCATGGGGGCAACACTAGCATTTGGTCATGTATATTAATTTGGATACTCCATCTCATAACTACAACATTAAATAAACCTATTGTGGAAACCAACATGATGAAACAATGTGTCCTTATTTCTAACATATTTCTTTCAAACTCCTCTATTAGATTCCAAATCTACAAACACCTATTACTACATCTGTATCCCAAGTTTATATCTCCATGGCTTCTAGTGATTCATTGCACCAGGACATTGATGTTGTCTTTCTAGATCCACCACATTGGGATGTAGATTTGGGAGACATTATTGAGCACATTCATCTTCTATTTGATGACAATTTAGGTGAAGTTGCATCTACCTTGTCTTCTTTAGATATGATTGATCTTCCTTATCCTACATTATCTTCTATAGTAACAATATCAGATTCTTATGGTTTTGGTTATCACCATACATATATGGTTCATGTGGTTCCTGTTATAGAATCTTCTATGATACCTAATTTACTCCATCAGTATTCGTCACATGACAACATTGGGTTGGAGATTCTTGAGCATTTTTTGAAGACATCATGGGCATCATTTGAGTCTTTGAATCATGTTTAGATTTCAGAGGCATTCCTACGTCTTTGTGTATGTTCCTATTAGAAATGGGGAGATTACATTCACACTTGTATGGTTCGATTTCTTGGACTATGGGGAGAAATCTAGTTCAATGTTCATGGATTCTCTTTAGCATACTTCATCGAGCATCTACATGCACTACAACATAACTAATGGGGAGGCTTCTATGTCTCTCATTGTATTTTTCCTATTTTGGGGAAATTTATTATACACAAGTGATAGAAGTTGTCCTAGGAGGTCATGATATAAGTCCTCCTTCTTCTTCACTTGTTTACTTTTCATGCATTTTGTTTCTCTTTTTGGAGAGGATTTTTGTTCCCACAGGGTTATCTCCTTTACTCCACTTTATGAGAAATTTTGTACATGGGTAACTAACATGACCTAATAGTTAGGACTCATATTTATGTAACTCTTGCACTTTTGTGATCTCCCTATCTATCACTTAAGGTGGGTGTTAGAGGGAATAATTTGTCTATTCACTATTTCTTAAGTGTACTTAGGTTCATAAGGTTAGACAACATCTTGTCTAATTGAATGTACAAGCTTTTAGAGGTTAGAGGTTGCCTAGTTGTTTGGTAAACCTCATGTGCATACCTTTTGAGCTTGGAAGACTTTTCATCTCACTTGAAAAGGCACTTTGTAGTCATCCAACACTTTTCACACAAGGTTGTTGGTTTGTACATTCCAAGTGATCCAAAGGTTGACACCTATAGGGTAGTTGTCTACATGCACATGCCACATCATGGGGAACTTGTCAATCCACATGCAAGGTGGATTGCCTCATCCATGCCTATATAATAAGGCATTTTTGTGTAAATTATTAAGTGAGATTAATATATGATTATGCTCAAATTAGGTTCATCAATATCATTGATTTCTTATCTCTATTTATTGATTTCCATATTGTGAGACTGAATATCAAGTTCTACAAAGCATCCTTGGCTATTCCAACATTATATTCTTACATGTATATGTTTAGGATTACTACTCATCATTAGATCATTGTGTAGGTCGATTCACAATTTTAGTTCTTACATATTTTTCCTCTTGGGGATGGTAGTCTACATGAAAAGTATGTATCATTCTCAATCTTAGACTTACCTATTGTCATTATCTTGCAATTGTACATGAAATAATGTGCATTAGTTTGACATTAATTATATTCAATAAGTACTAAAAATAGAAATGAGGAAATGTATCATTGATCTATGAGTCATAAGTATACTCGAATCACCTCACTTTTCCATGGGGACCTGTAAGAATGAAAGCATGCAAAAAGAGGGTGTAAGAACATTGCAAATGTGAAACTACTTCTAAATGCATTTAAATGAACTAAACTAGAGAAGAGGAGAGAGAAGAACTTGGAAGAAATAAGGTCGAGCGGTGACAAAATTGTGCATGCAAGTAGTTGACGGAAAGCTATTGATGAGGGGATTGAAAAGATGGAAACTAACCCTCCTCTTGCTAAGTTTTGGGTATGAAAAATGAGAAAAATCCCTCTTTCAACCCTAGTTTTTTATATTTATTTTGGTTAAATGAATCCATTATATTCTAGCTTTCTTGTCGCATTGTCTTAGTTCTATCTTTTCAATCATTTTGTAACTTTGTGTTTGTCAAATTTTGAATGTTTCTTGTAGTTTCTAGGATGATTTTACCCTTCCAAGGTGTGGGGTAGGGTCAACCCTTTTGAAATGGTTGATCACTGTCATGAATCAAGGGTGATTCCCTAGGGGGATCTAGGGTCACCTAAGGGGATTTGCTCTTGTGAAAGGGCTAACCCACCTAGAGTGCTTTTGGATGGAATATGTTGTTATTTGATGCTTCTAATGCTTTATTTTGCATAGTTTTCACTACTAAACTCTTCTATTTATTTCAATTTTCTAATGATATATGTTTTTTTGTGAGACTCTATCATGTCTTATGCTTTTTTTATGAAACTTTCTATTTTTGGAGATCTCAATTAACATTGTTTGTGTACAATAGGATGCATGCATTTGATGGAATCTGACATGTGACCAGGCTTGGTTTGTTGATGCCTATAGGGCTTTGTCTTCTATAGATCATTCTATTATTAGAAGGATTGGTTCGAATCTTATTTCTCAAATTTCAATGGTTCATCCTCCACAAATCTGTTGTGACATTCTAACATACTGGGAAGTAGATAGAAACACTTTTTGATTTCCTCACATATCAAGAGGGTGGATCATCACTATTTATGATGTATATCACCTGCTAGGTGTTCCTATGAGAGCAGAGCACCTTTAGATCCTTGAGATCGAGTCTAAGCAAGAATGATAGTCAAGTGCCACTATTATGGGGGTTACACATCCTAGAGTTTTATCAGGAGTTTATCTCATTTAGGTTCATGACCTTGACATTTCACCTTTATGAAAGGTTCTCATTAGATTGATTACTTCTAGGCTATCGAGGGATAAGGGATCAATGAGACTTAGATCTGGTGTTGGGAACCTATCATTTAGAGGTGTGAGCAAGGTATAGTTTTCGCATGGGGGATTGATATCCTCACCATGGTCTATTGAGACATGTATCATATTTTAAGGTGAGGAGGTAATGCATTCATTCATTTGAAGGATAGAAATGGATTGGTTGAGTCTCATCACACCAAAAGAGTTCTTCAACAGTTTCATGAGGAATTTCTAGGACTTGCTCCTAGTTTATACTTGTTATAGATATGCTCAAGAGATGGTGGAAGTAGAGCATAGGGAATCCTCCTAGACCACTTTGAATCCTAGTGTTCCAATTATGAGGCTTGTTTATGGACTGGATAGAGGCATACAAGGCCTTCTTTTGCTCAAGGGCTAGTGGTCATTGAGGAGGAGCTTGAGGACTCTTTAGATGAGGATTATGATATTGAGAGGGAGGAGTATGATGAGGTTAGCATGGGAGGAGACAAAGAGATTCTTTCTGATAAGGAGGCAACTATAGCTCCCTTAAATGGTCCTTTGTCAAATAATTAGAAAAATTTTGATTGTTATATTATTCTGCGAAGATCACTTTTGTATTCCCAATTTCCCTCTATTGATGATAACTAATTAAGCCAAACATCTATTATCTCTCTTATGTCTTTCATACTATGATAATTTCAAGACATATTTCTCACGAAACATAATGGTGTAGACTGCAATTAGATAGTGGAGAGGTTCCCATAGTGACAGGGGATTCTATATTAGGTATATTAGTTCATCAAAAATGTTTTTTAAACTAAAAAAATATTAAAATTATTATAAATGTCTATTATTTATTGCACTACAAAAGGATTTGTAAGGCTCACATTTTATAGTCAATAGATGCACTAAATATTTAGTTTAAAAATATTTATTAAATAGTAAATTTTTTACCAAAATAGATGGTAGAGACTTGGTATACATAGATATCATTGTCAATATTCTAAACTATTAGAAATGTTTATTATAACCTATTATAAATGTGTATTCTTTATTCCACTACAAAAGGATGTGTAAGGATCATATTTTGTGGTCAATGGAGGCACTCAATATTCAAATTTAGAATAATTATTAAATAGTAAATATTTTATTAAAATAGATAGCATAGAGTTGACATACATAGATTTTAGTGCACATATTCTAAACTGACATAAATTATACACATTCTCTATCTAGAAGATTTAGAATCTCATATTCCAAAATAAAGTCTATATAAAAAATGCATATTAACTGTCCCAAATACATAAGTAGTTGCTACCCATTAAAAGGATTGTAATACATATATATAATCATTTAACAACAAAATGGACTATAACTCTCCCACCAAATTAAGTTAAAAGTTTCATATCTCATCATGAACATAACATCTCCAAGTCATATTTGCCCAACAACTTGTCATGTCCACAATGAATGCATGCAAGCATTATATCAAATTTGTAAGGCTCAACAATGAAGTTGTCAAAATAATTTTAATGAAAAGAAACCAACAAGAACAAAGAAATACAATCAAATTTGTGACCATAATTCAAGAATTTTAAAATCTATCAAATCCATTAATTGATTCCTCTATCTTACATGCTTCAATCTTGACAATTCAATATCATCCAATCAAATGAAAGTGCATATATTAGAAAAAATTACTATAGTCCATGACATGGCTATAAATACATCCTTTTCTCTACTAGATTTTTTCTAAAGCACCATTTTTTCTACAAATTTTTGATTATACCATACTTTTTGCACTCTACTATCACCATACATAATCATCAAGCTTCTATATTGTTTCCAATCTATTAACTACCACTATAAGTTCATATTACCCTTGTCACAATATTATTAATTATAAGTTTAGATTATACTAACTTCATTCATTTCCTTTGGCTTACATTTCCTTCATTTCATGTTCATACTTGCTTTTAAATGCTATGTATACTATATGTACATATTTTATTTATGTATATAGTTTAAATTCTATTTATATTGTAAGATCAAGTAATATGTAAATGCCATATATAATATACTTGTTATATATACTATATGTTTATATTATCTATTCATTTTTTCGTAAAAATAAAAGAACTCCTATACCAAACAACTCCTAGGATACCAGATATATACTATAAATCATATATATACTAAAATATCCACATGTAAAATAATATCAAAATATTCTTAGATCTAAAATACTCAAATGATTTTTAACAACCAAATATAAAAAATTCTGAAATCTAAAATATTCACAACATTTAGAAAAAGATATGTACTCAAATCCATTCAAAAACTAGACATGCACTACTATGACCCAAATAAATTATTTTTTATGAAATATAATTTGAAACTCTTTGAAAACTTATGCCAAACCATATAAAATATAATTTTAAATCACTTCTAGTCTCCAAGATCACATGAAGGTGAGGTGAGAGCAAAAACTAAATAAACTATACAAATGTAGTCACAAAAATTGTTATATGGATTATAAATCATTGTACACATATAGAGAGACATCACAATATGTTGGAATTATTTTTTTATTAATCAAATGTGTAGAAAAATATTGAAACATATTAAATATTACAACAATACAAATGATTGGTAAGTTTGAAATTATCTTATGTATGTTGGAGCTCCTTCCTCCACAACCCTACAAATAAAAACCACTAAAAATATGGTAATATACAAAACAATCTCTAAACTACAAATAGAACCTTTGTATGAGATTTCACTCAAGAAATCAAATGGTTTTCATCCTTTGATCTCCAAGAATCCATGGGTTTTCATCCTCAAATTCTGTTGTTAGCACAAATGCTCAAGAAGTGAAGAAAACTGATAAATTTACAAAATATATCAATTGAAGAATCTAGCTAGCTTAAATAAAGTTTATGGGAACTAATCCAAATGTCTCATTGTATCTAAAAAATAAAATATTGCAATATTAATTTCTTTGCAAATATTCCCTCTCCAATTAATTCCACTAAAAACATGTCATAACTCCTCCTTGATTCTCAATATTTTTTAGCTAGTGAAGACACTCTTCTTACACCCACTTAAAATTATCATAAATAACTATGAGATGCTCCTCTAACATGTAAAATAATAATATTTTATTTTTTCAAGATGGTTTCCCAAAATAAGTTATTTATAACTCCCCCACTAATTACCAACCATAGCTATCTAATTAGGTGTTGTCATAGAATTTCTCCTAACTAAATATACTAAGTGATTTGGGAGTTGCATATACTCTATTTATAAATTCCCATTCTTGATTTGAGACATTCATCAATAAAATTTAATATTTATTTAGCTCATTTTTTAAATATGCAAAAATATAATTAGTAATGGAGGCCAAAAATTAGTAATTATTTTATTAGCATTTTCCTTTAGCCCAAAAGAATTATTGAAATGGGCTTTTGGTGCACAAATATAAACTAATTGAAAATGAGACATTAAAAGTGTAGCATTCCTAAAATTGCTTGCCCTCAAGCAATGCAAATTCAAATGTTTCAAGATTCTTGATTCCTTTGAAATGTCATTTTTTGTAGGTGGGTTACTCCAACAACCCAAACACTATGTGATGACTTTGTTTCTCTTCTTTTTCACCCTTGTATCAATGATGCTATTTGATACCCATATGAGTAGCACTCTAATAGCTATGAACATTAAATCATGCAAATTAGGCTATTATAAATACATAATGCCATGAATTGAAACATACTAAGGGATAGATGTTGAGTGGTATTGTAGAAATATTCTCCCAATTACAACTAGAAAAACCATGTTTACTTTTAGTTTCAAACATATTTACTCAAGTATCCTTCAATCCACTTATTCACTATTTTTATTTTTTTAACTATTTGTGACTGATAACTTGTGCTAGGAGTGAGTTTTGAATCCATCAAATGAAATAAATCCTACCAAAAGAAACCAACAAATCTACTATCTTTATTGTACTAACAATATTTTTAGGCAACCCATGTAGCCTAAACACCTCTCTAAAAAATAGTTCTACCACATGATGTGCTTTGAATTCAAAATAAATGGGAAAGGACTATGCATACTCATCTAGCCTATCCAAAACAACATGAATCCAATCTTTACCACATATCATGGGAAGACTCATGATGAAGTTCATGAATACACTTTTTGAATCTTGATGGGGAATAAGCAATGGGTACAACAAGCTTATAGGAAAGACATTCTACTTCATTGTCTTGGTATGTGATGTACTCCCAAGTGTGTTTGAGATAATCCTCCTCAAAGTTTCTCCATGAGAACTCTCTCTTATATTTGTACAAATCTTGTAGCTTCTAGAGTGTCCTGCGATGGGTGTATCATGTAAAGCTTTCAAAATCCTTTGTTTCATCTTCGAATTAAGCACTAGAAAGACTCTATCCTTATATAAAATGAGACTATCTACTCGCACATATGTATGTCATCATTCACATTTCCATCTAAGATCTTTGTAGAAAATATATTCTTGGCATATTCTGACGTGATAAGAATCTTCTAAATGCCCTAAATGATAAAAATAGAATAAAGAGTAAGCATTCTAGAAAAGGCATCAACAACTAATTTTTTATGCCTCTCATATATTCCATGTCAAAATCCTAAGCTTGGAGTGTCCTTACCCATTTTTGTTGTAGATATTCAAATTCATGATCTCCCAAGAAGAGCTTTAGTCTATTATAATCTATCTCAACTATAGATCTACCGCAAAAATAGATATTTTCTATTTTTTTTCAAAACATACATGATGACAAGCATCTTCTTGTCATAAATAAAGAAACCATTTTTGAATCTTTTAACATTATACTCTCAATTACTTTGGGATGCCTCTTTTTCATTTTAATCAATCCAACTCTCTTTCTTGAAACCTCACATTATATAGAAAATAGTTGTGAGAAATATAAAATAGTAAGAACTTGACATGAGTTTATTACCTTCTCAAGCTTTTAAAATGCTTCTTATTATATATCCTTTTGCATGCCTTGAGAAATATTAACATGGCATATGTATAAAATATTTGTGATGCCAATCTCATATGTAGATTCCTTTGTAAATAGATCATGTTCCACTATAGTTCTATAGATCCATTCTAGGTCTATCAAATGATACTCCCATATTTTGCTACACAAGAAAATATCATTAAAAGATCAAAACATTTTTTCTCAACTAACCACTATATACCTAATTTATCATGGATCAAAAATGGTATTTTCATTGGTCAAGTCACATAGCATGACCAAGAACTCAATTTGTTTAGGATTACATTTAAAAAATATTTTTTACACATCTTCCTTATGGATGCATATATGATGGTACTACCTTGATCTCAAATCAATTTGTGAGGAATAGACTAATCCATGCAACTCATTAATGAGCTCATCAATCATATGAATGGGGTTGCTAAATGTCATTTGGTCCAATTCTCTATAGTCAATGCCTATCCTCATGTTTCCATCCTCTTCCTTATCAAGGACTATAGATAAAGAAAATGGGATAGAACTAATGTGTTCCATTTTAACAAATTCTTTAAGAGCTATTTCCTCTTTATATTTCCTTGATTGGTGTTAAGGAGTGCTCATGACATGCTTGGAGCATGGTTCCAACTCTATGACATGTTGGAATCATCTATATGGTAGAAATCTTAGAATCATACTATTGAACACCATAGTATGTTGATTCAAAAGAGTTTGAATATCAAAACAATGACTATGATGCTTACCAAAAAATGAAATAATGTGCATGCCCACCATCACCAAGAAACTTTCTTCCCAAAGAAACTTTCTTCCCAAGAAACCTATCACTTGCAAGAATTTACCTTATCTATGACTACTATTAGAGATCCATTAAAGAAACCTCCAACCACCACAACTTTTCCATCTAATTTAAACCTTAGATCCCTATTTTGATGATTTTGTATAAACTCCCCAATGAAATACAACCATTGTACATGTATAACCATTTCAATTCTCATAACATAGATCATATCACATACCTTATGATTGCCCATGGTAACATTGAGGAGTTTTCTTATCCAGGTTCATAGAATGGTGAATCTATTAGCAACCATGAAATTAAACTCATAAAAAACTTCAACCTTTGTGTGCCTCACAATGTCTTCTATTTTTTATGTTCTTTAATTATAACATCAAGACCCCACACCATCATACATATGAGAAATCTTGGACTTGAGAAACAATCTCTATGGAATTTTATACAAGATGTACCCTTCATCTTTTCATGACTATTAGAGTTTGTAATTCATTGCATTTCCATTGAACACAACTAGTCTTAGCGATGTCAAAAACTTCCTCTATGTCTTTTAAGGTGATGTTATTTTCCCCTCAGGTAATGATTTTCTTCAAGAGATGGATGGACTCGGCAAACATACCAAAAATAGAGCTAAAAAAGAAAAGTTAATTGAATCTTATTGAATAGTATCAAGAGACATTTAGAAACGATTAAGTAGATGCAATTGGTAGGTGTAAAAAGAACCAGATCACACCTTTTCCAGCATCCACCTAGCCACACGCCATTGTATATTCAATCTTTTTAAGTTGTACATATCATTGTCCATCAAACAAGCAAATTATAAGGAAGGTGGTTTGATAAGTTCTCAAATAAAATTGATAAAACAACTTTTAATATTTCAACTATAAGCATTTCTACTACAACCATAAACATCTACACCTGATATGTGCTGGTAGCTAGAAACAAATATCAGATATAAAGCTACTGGTGAGAGCAACTTTAACAACTTTTACAACAGGTTGGTTAAATGATTGTGTAATCGCAGGTTTTTAAGCCAGATCCCACGGCCTCTGCCAACGTTAGCTAATCAAAACGTGTGCATGATTGACCTTCCTGCCCGCACTGGCTATATAGAGGACACCTCCAATCGATCATTGTCTGTGTAAGGTTGACCCTCTGGCCCGTGCTAGGCTATCTGGAGATGCCCTAAAATTTGTCATTATGATCAAGGCAGCAGAGGGTTTGTGTGCTTCCATTTATCTATAATAATATTCCAAAATCCCCGTATGTTTTCAATTAAAACCCTTAGAGCCCCTTTATGACTATATGTTTTAATTCCAGTGGGATCGCAACTGACATCAAATGCTGGAAATATTGAAGATCATTCCTCTAACGATGATATTGAGCCAATAACTAAGCTTGTCATACTCGTGACTCCTTGCTTTGATCGAGTATAACTATAGTTTTGCCATACTACACAAAATTCCTCACAGAAGTTATTTAACTATGCTTTGAAATTTAGTGTGCAGAAGCTTGCATAGAGGAGTGTTGATAGGAAGCCTGTACAGTGGGGACAGAACCAGTTAACTTGACGGAGAAGGGATCGACTGAGGAGATTTGACGCCAAACTATGAAATGATCGTTGAGGATCTATCCCGAATGCACACTCATATTATGTTCCATCCTCTCTATCATCCCAGCAAATTTCTCTGTAATCCTTCTTCTCTTCTTCAGTCAGATTTCGAGATTGTTCAAATGATCTTTCTCGGGGTATTCGAAAATAGTCCTCAAGTTTCTTTATAAATCTTTGCAAATCTTTCCAAATCGTCCCAAAATAATAAAGGTATATCCTCTGCATAAGTTTCTATGCTCGGAATCTGTGAATGAAAGACGATATTGTGTGCCTAAATTTGCGTTATTTGACTGATGCAATGAGCTGGTGGAGGAGAAGAAGATCCAATAACAACTTAAATGTCCTATGGAATGCTATGGTTGTAGGATACACACAAAATAGGTCTATAGAAAAGGTTTTAGAAACTCTCAGGCAAAGGTGATTGGCAGATTTAAAAACAAACATAATTGGAACGGTATTGACATCCATCATAGCATATGGAATAGGGAAATTTGTCAATGTGTTTAATTACCCTGATAGACATGCATGCAGAGGTAGATAGTTGACAAAATGGAAGAACAGAAAATCGCAAAAGAAAACAGAGGTAAAAATTAATGGAACCTGGATACACCATTTAACTAGGATGAGATTCGAAGCCGAAGTCAATTGCTGCAGCTCCAACCTCCTCCAAGAGCCTCTTCCCAAAGTCAATCCCCAATCAAACCTCCAAATTTTTATTTTTAGAGAGAGAGATCTTCCCCTTCTCTCCAGAACCTTCTCCACCTTTTTAGGAGGCTCAACACATGATCCAATGCCAACTAATTGACAACGATTTCTACTTTTAATTTTTTTGCTATAATTTTTAATTTACAACCTTTAATATAATTTTATTTTAGTATTCATTATATATTTATTATATGACAATTCATAATTATCAATAAATAGTTTTTTTATCAAATTTATTTACATTTATTAATACCTTTATAATTTTAAATTTTATAATATTTTATTTATTTCATAATAATAATTATTATTATTTATTGACCCTATATTACAATATAATATGTTTTCCATATAACTACAATTCTCATTAGGCAGTTATATTTATTTATCAAGAATGCCTTTCTTATCCAAATAATTTTATTTTAATATAACGATTAACCAAAGCATTGAATAGATAATTCCAACTAAATAATCCAAATACCAACAATACATAACCATTATGCACAGTCGGAAAACAAGACCAGACAACAATGGAGACAGACAGTCCTGCCCAAACTGACAACAACGATTGGATGTAAAACTGAAGACTCATTCTCTTCAAGGATGATGACAACTAGGGAACCTTATGTTAACTCTGGATCAATATTTTCCATTGGTTAAGGCATGCTCAGACTTGTTAGTTTAGTTGGAGTTGATGCCTGATACCTACAACCTACAGCCAACAATACAGTCAAACATGTATATATATAATCACATAATCATGCACACTATGAAAGAAAATCACAGTGTAGCAGGGTACTCATGCATGAGTAATACAACATTGTTTCTTTTGATAGAAACATATCAAACAAATAACTACATTACACATCAAAATCAGTTATTGAATAATCAACATAGAACAATTAGTCATATAACAAGCAATCACTTGTAATAGCATCACAGCCATGATCAGATAACTCAAAGCTCTGAATCAAATTAATCCACACCATCTAGTATATCCATAGCTAGTCATAACATAAACATAAACACCAGTAATTAAAACATCATCAAACAACATCATAACAGAGAGTCCACGTCCAATAGAATGCCATAATGTCTAGTCCTAATAGGATAGCTATCAGTCTGATAGAAGGAAAAATGAGGGGCACTACATCGTCCCCCCTAGAATCAAGCTTACTCCCAGAAGCCTTCAAACAACTATGTATACAACTCTAGCATCCAAGATGCATCCTCCCAATGGGTCTGTTGATCCATGATATACATCCTGAGCATAACCTTGAGGACCTGATTAATCCTCTCGGTTTGCCCATCAGTTTCTAGATGTTATGCTAAACTAAACTTCAACTGAGTCCCCAATGCATGCTGTAAGGATGTCTAGAGAGCTAAAGTAAATAATAAATCCCTAACAGAAATAATCTTTTCAAGAATTCCATGCAATCTGACTATATCCTCCAAGAGAATTCTAGACATAGAAGAAGCATTATATGATGACCGAATAGGAGAGAAGTGTGCTACCTTAGTCAACCTCTCCACAGTGACCATAATGACATCATGATGATGAGAGGACATAGGAAAACTGACTATAAAATCCACTGAAATTATGTCCCATTTCCATTCTAGAACAAGATGTGGCTGAAGAAGACATGTGGGATGCTAATGTTTTGCCTTAACCCTCTAACATTCTAGACACCTCGAGACAAAATCAGCAATATCCATCTTCATTCCAACCTAAAACTACAACTGATAAAGGTCTGTGTGCATCTTTTTGACACTCAAATGAGTTGAATAGGGTGCTCGATGCGCCTCCAACATAATTAGGGTATGGAGACCTTCTAAAAGTGGAACATAGATGCGACCCAAGTGCCTCAAGAGACCACCTAACTCAAGAGAGTAACTAGCAAATCTACCCTCCAAGGGCCTGCCTAACTCAACCTCTATCTTCACTCCCTGATATCAGTTATCGGTAGGAAGTGCTGCAAGAATTTGACCTCTCAAATCTACTCCAAGAGTGACTGCTGAAAGCTCATGTCTTCACCAACTAAGAGCATCTGCCACAACATTCTCCTTACCTTGAATATACTTCACCTCAAAATTGTACTCACTGAGGAATTCCATCCACCACCTCTGCCTAGCATTCAAGTTTGGCTGCATGAATATGTACTATAAACTATGGTGATCACTATGTAGCTCAAACTGGTGCCCTGGTAAAAAATGTCTCCATCTCACTAATGCATGCACGATGGCGGCTAACTCCAAGTCATGTGTGGGATTGTTCAACTTGTGATCTTCAAGTTTGTGAGACTCAGGCTATCTTGCGACCATCCTGTATTAAAACTGCTCCTACACCCTCTAAAGATGCATCAATACACACCACAAAATCTCTGGTAGGATCAGGAACTTCCAAAATGGGTGCACTAGTCAACCGCTCCTTGAGAGTCTGAAAGGCTGCTTGACATTGCTCTGACCAAACAAACTTCTTTCCTTTCCTCTAAAGGGAAGTTATAGGGTGAGCTATCTTCAAAAAACCCTAGAAAGAATGTCGATAATAGTCTGCGGACCCATAAAACTATGAGCCTCTGAAACATTAGTGGGTGCAAGCCAATCCATGATGGCTTGGATCTTTAAAGGATCCATGGCAAGTGATATCTATTGTTCATAGTCACCTTATTCAACTACTCATAGTTAATACACAATCAAAGGGATCTATCATTTTTCTTCACAAAAATAATAGGTGCTCCCCAAGGAGAGACACTAGGAAGAATGAACCCCTTTTCTAACAACTCCTCTAGCTACAATCAAAGCTCCTTAAGCTCCTGAGTGGTCATCTAATACAGAGCTTG
This sequence comes from Cunninghamia lanceolata, assembly GCA_027924645.1. Classification (NCBI taxonomy): domain Eukaryota; kingdom Viridiplantae; phylum Streptophyta; class Pinopsida; order Cupressales; family Cupressaceae; genus Cunninghamia; species Cunninghamia lanceolata. The sequence goes on from BSBN01001332.1 coordinate 9,820,383, forward strand.
CGAGATAGGTTCTTCTCCAAGAACAAGGTCTATCTTGAAGTCAATATCATGCTTAGGTGGCATTCTTGGAATCTCACTAGGAAAAACATTTGCATATTCCTTAAGGATAGGATGATCGTTGAGGGACACCTCTCGACTCTCCCCTAACTCCTAATCGTTAACCATCATAGCAAACAAGTGGCAACCTTGATGCATACATCTCCTTGACTAGATGGCAGAAATCATATGCAAGGAGATGGGTCTTTGAATACCAACCACTTCTACCTTGTTGTCAAAATCATCTAAACACTACATTGACTTGTGTCAACAATCGATCACTACTTGATGAGAATCCAACCAATCCATACCCAACACTATATCATAAGATCCTAGGGGTATGATTCAAAGATCCACCATGGTAAATAGAGGACCAATCCTCAAACCACAACCATACACAAGGGATTCTGCTAATCTAGTTCTAGAGGCTAACTCGACCTCTAGGCATCTTCCTAGACAATCACCGCCCAAGGACAACCTCAGGTTGTTAGGTGAGGATTACAAAAGGACATAATCTTCAGAGTTTAAGAAACTAGGACAAACTAATGGGCTCATATAAAACCAAAGTACCCAGTGTTAGAACCGGGTTCTGATACCATATGTAACGCCCCGCCATGGAACTCTAAAGAACAACATAATTATACTATGTAAAAAGGACAATTTTTACCTTAAATGGAAGAGATAACAGAGTAACATTTAACATATTTATACACATCATTAAACTAACATTTAGTCCTCTAAGGTTCCATGGTTGCATTACTAACTAAAATAATAACAAGATCTCACATACATCATGAATTAACTAACATCAATAGTTCATTCCAAATATATTACATTAAATGGATAAACATATACATTTTTAAATCATAACATTAGATAATTAATCATCAGGAACATATAAATAGAACTACAAGTACATATGCAATTTTCCTTACATGAGGATACAATAATACATTGTTTACACTATGACCTTTCTAATTACATTGGAATACATTCATTATGATTTGACTAAAACACAGGCTAGAATATGAGCATAAATAACTGTATTCTCCAACTGGTACAAGATCTAATATCTGATACACAAGATACATCCTCCTTGCACACAAACAACAACAAGGGAAAACCAATGGAGATAAAGCACATCCACCCGACCATGTGGAACCCTAAGGTCCACCCCCTGTGCTAGGAGATAACATAAGGTCCCACCACAACAGATAGTTAGGCAGATAATAGACTATAAAGAACAAGGACTACACAGGGAACCAACAAGTCAAATCAATATCACAAGCAACTCCATCATCCCTTCCAGAGGCATCACATAACGAATGGGGATAGCACAACTAGGCAATGCTAGGCTGTAGTAAGGAGAGTGTCATTGTATGGTCCTAACATGGGTTATCCTGATAGTCTCTCATTAGACGTTGGCCCCCGTCTATAGTTATCCTGATAGTCTCTCACTAGACACCAGCCCCATAGGGTGACACATATAGAACCAACATTCCTTTTGTGAGGACAAGGAAGTTGATTTTGGCAACCAGGCCTTGTTACTCTATGCTTAGTCTAAACAAGCACTATAGGCATGGGTGAGGTAACCAATTATCTTGTTTAATGTGAAATCTACCCTTTCTCCCTAATTCATTTTAGGTTAACACTTGTTTACCAACTTTCAATGGGTTACCTTGGCAGCCACTTTACTATCTACATCTAAAAAACCCTATCCATCAAGCATAATAATTATCATCATAACAACAAGTATATATGAACAATGCAAGGCATTAACCTTCTTGCATATCAACTTTATCACAAGAAAAACTCACAAAACATTGCCCACAACTTCCAAATGAAGCAATCCATAATCAACTTACTCCTCGTTACAATAACTAATGTCTCCCCATTTACAAAATCCAACACAATATTTATTACATGCTTAATACTATAATGAGCCACATCACCCATGAAGTACTTCATTCCACATCATAATAAATTTTTTAACATAACATATACATGAAAACAAAACATAAAAGCCTATGCCTCTAGAAACCTAACCTTGACAACTTGACTCTATTATGACCACTGATACAACTGACATAAGTTTCACTCACAATTAACCAATTATCTAAATCAAAATCCAAATACAATGTTTATAACCCTAATTCCAATCCCATTAGCCAAATACCAACTTAACAAAATCATTATATAGAAATCATAATTAAGTAAATATCAATTTAAATTAAACTATCAACATTAAATATTTAATCACATTGAATTTCATTTAATCATATTAAAAAAATGCATCAGATGCAATGCAATCTATATCAACTAAATTTCTTTATTTTATTCCTTTTCAAAATATAGATAAATCAAATGATCTAATCAAATACCATCTCAATTTATATTTTATTTTTAATTGATAATTGAATAAAAGATATATATTTTATAACTCATTACCCTAATAAATTAACTTACCTGATGATTTTACTAATAACATTATTAAAGATTTCTAATTGATTTGGGCATTTAACTAATCAACTACTATGATTTAAATAATAATAATAATAATAATAATAATAATAATAAATACCATGGATCATTGGATAGTAAATACTTTTCATCCAAAGAAAAGTAAATAAGTTATTGTTTTTTACATTAGGACTTAAATTTGACAGTCAACCTTGACTGTCAAGCAATTTTTTTTAATGACAATTATCTATTCAATAGTGCCTTTAAAATACTATGACCTACTTTAGTATAAGTAAATTATATAAAAACCAAATAAACATATCATCATAATCCTAAATTTTGACGGTTTGTTCTTGAAATCTCTCCTTTCATATGATACAGTCCTTTTAAAATTTTAGTTGTATTTTACAGATAAGACGTCTAAATATAGCTATAACACTATTAAGCCCAGATTTACATAACTACGTAAATTTTATGTCAAATGCAATAACTTCCTGTAGTAGTGTTTAGGGCACATATGGAGAATCTGCTAAATCACAAGGGTCATGCACTCAGTCAGACCCGTAGTTAGATTGATTCAATGGCTTTGACATGTTCCCACATGTTTATAATACTCTTGGTAACTACTAACCAATTACATTATGCATATTCTTCTCTTTACAAAGCTAATCACTTCAAGACTAAAAAGACTGTGGATGAAAATTAAAGTGGAAATCTCCAAAGCCTTTAATAGATACTGTTAGAATCTCCTAGAATAATTCCATTAGCATTGTCCCTATGTCTCTTATCTACTAATTCACAGTTGATCCTTTTATCACAAGGAATTAAATCAGACCTGTTTAAGTGAAATTGGATTTGTTTTGGTTTAGTGTTTAAATCATCCTTTCACCCTTTACATTCAAGGACCCTTGGATCGAGTGGCAGAACACTATCAGGTCCTTGGTCACTTACAAATGTAGGGAAACTTGGATTAGGGTATTTGATTATCAAATTTCCTTCTCTTATGCTCATCTATCCATCAAAACCCTAATTATGCAAATATGGCAATAAACAGATGAATAATGGAAAATGCCTCTATAGAAAGCTATAAAATTACAAGTGACTATGCAATTATTTTCAGGGTTCTGAGGTAGAAATGTTAGAGACAAAAGAGAGGGTACCCAAGTCCAGTGCCCTACTTATTGTTGGGATTTGCAGACAAGATCTGCAACCTGTTCTTGCTGCACTGAAGGTTTTTCTGTCACAAAACTTCAAGCACTAATGAGTGGGTGCCCAAGTTTAGGGTGCCCTTTTCCTCTTGTTCTACAATTCTGACACTCCAACATACCCTCCTGCAACTTCACTTTGGGAGGGGGTTGTGGTGTTTAGGAGCTTGCCTTAGTCAAGCCCCGGAAGAACACTTAAGTCTTCCAAACACCTTTGTTAGATAGAGAGTACGTGCCTAGGGAGGTAGAGGCAAAATCAATTGAAATAATGATCACAAACACAATAGATATCACCTTGTAGTGAAGATCTCATGGGAGGAAGATGCTCTTCATTCCATGAGGAAATGGATGCTCAAATCTGTAAACACAAACACATAGACAACACAAATATGCTCTTACAAGACAATGAAAGCCTTGAATCACCTTGAGAATGCATAAAGTTCACAATGATCATTTAGTTTATGAATGAATGCCTAAACATGCTTTTATATACAACTACAAACACTCCTGCCAAGATTTTTGTAATTCAAACTTACCCTGTCGGCATAGGACCCAAATAACAATCACAAGCCGACACCCAAAAATTGGGACTGCCCCAAAATAGGCTAGGACTAGGGAGCGAGCAGCCAAGTCCTCCCACCTATTTTGGGTAGGGGTTATCCCTAGTAGTCCCCCTAGGTCCTATTTGTTAAGACACATGGGGGTTTTCTCATTGGGATGTTGAAATATGATGTAAAATGTCCTAAATGCACACAAAAGGCCCAGGAGCTAAACCTAAAGAGGGAAAAGCCCCCAAGGGGACATTTTCTGACATTACATTTAGCCCCTACTTTAATGTATGTATAAACACAAGGCCAATACATGCATTAAAGTATGGTCACAAACATAGTAAACATGCCAAGCATGGAGAAGACAGGCCAATCACAAAGAAGATAGTAACAGACATGCAAAACATGGAGAAGATAGTTATAGTCACGTAGAACACAGAGAAGACAAAAAATGCATAGAAGACACATTAATGCATAGCAGATAGGCATGATTTCTTTTCTTTTTTCTCATATATATAAAATGCAGATGCAAGTACTAGAAAGTAAACAAACCTCCCATAATGTAAGAAGCACTCATCACGTTGGTCTTTAAACTGCATATATGGGGAAACACACATGCAAGACATGCAAAACCTCCCAAAATGTAGGAAGCACTCATCGATCTAATCTTTAGACTACATATTGGGCAATAGACACGCCAAACAAAGCAAGCATGCCAAACACACACACTTGAAGATACGGAGATAACATGGAAAACAAGAGACGGAGTGTTCCTATTTCTAGGTTCAACACCATCTCAGGCACATTACAGGCACACACTGATGATTGGGCTTCACCACAACAATCACTGAAAACACTCTTAAGGGTTGAGTTAGTCATAGAACTGCTCCCCGCCTCCGCAGAGGACTTTTGAAAATGACAGGATGATGCAATATACTCTGAGAAATACATCATCCCCGCCTCCATAGAGGGCTTAAAATAAAAATGGATATACATGATATCACACATTCGTAGAGGGCTTACATGATTGATTGATTGATTGTAAACAAACTCAAGATGCAGGAAGCACTCATTGAGCTGGTTTATAAACTGCATCTGAGGATAAGCACATAACTAACATCTACAACATATAGCTTACCTTATATATGCCCCCACCTTAAGGTGATTGATATCAGCTATCGATATCAAGCATGTTACGGTAGGAAGAAAACACACAAGGGAAAATAGACTCTCACAAAGCTCATGCCCCCCAGAGGTGACATGTATTTTCTGATCACCAAATGTTCCCACAAACACATCCCTGCAATAAACATGTTAGTGTCTACAACATCATGATAAACAACAACATCAATGCATATGATTAACCACACAAAGAGACAAGGTTATACCATGAATTTAGAGTTCAAGGATAACCGTGGGGCTATATCATGAAGCTCTTTGAATTGAGTACCACCAAGGCTAGATTCAAAGACAAACAAAGGTGCATAGAGCAATAGTATTGTTAAGGTTTATAAATGAGATAGAAACATCACCATAGTCACTATTTGAAAAGCACGATTGCTTCCACTAGCCAACTGCCAGATAATTTATTAGAACCCCATCATCATATTAGGAACTAAGTCCATTTTTTGATTCCTCTTGAAAGGGACACTAGGTCCGCATCAGTATAAATGTCTTTCATCATCTACCCACTAGATAGAAACACTAGAGGAAGGGAAACAATAAATAAAAGAGGAGAAACAAATGTCTTAGGGATAGTCACATAGGAGAGTTCCCCCAAGTCACGAACCGCAACGCTATGTTCGTAAGACACAACACACAATGATGAAATCAGAGAGAGACAATTTAGAAGAATGATGATACAAATAGAAAAATGTCACAATAGAGGCGGTCTCCTGGTATCCCAGACCTTACAAGACAATCAGGGGTCATCTCAGGAGGCCTAAACAACACATAACACATCATAGGGAAAGCACATCATGAGAGAGATAAAGGGTTAGAGATACTTACCTATAGGGACTTCATATTAAATTTTGGAACTTGCAAACCTCTTGGAGAGGTACTCAATCATGTTTAATGCAAAATTTGAGTGGTTCGTATGAAAGTCTTATTTATTATCATATGATGTTTGTTTCTCAAATTCTTGTTTAAATGAGACTTTTTGTTGCTTATGAGGAGCGGAACCACTATTTTCTCTTACTGCTGATAGTCATCTAACTCTTTTCCAAATTTTATCGAGTTTTCATTGTTGAATCTTTCTAGCACGGTAATGGTAATCATCCTGTACCATTTTACTTGTCTATATTAGTTGTTGTTCTTTCTTTTCTGATGCATTTGTATTATCTCCTGATCCATATAAGGATGATGGAGGAGGAACCTCAACATAAATTTCATTTCTTTGTGAACGAGGTGGATTGTCCACTTGTTTCTTATCCACTTCAATCATTCCTATGATGTTATCATTGTCTAAGTAATCATCCTCATCTACTTCCACTAAACCCCGTTCCAACATAGTGGTTTCAATATGCTTAGGGAAAGGATTAGTGAAGATTTGTAAGTTCTGATTTGGTGAACCAACCAACTTGTTTCCATTATCATTCACACCCGATACCTAGATGACATTTGAATCAATAAGGTCATGTATCTCATGTTTAAGATGCATACATTGTTTAATGTCATGTCCATGCATCTGATGATAATGACAAAAGGCATTAGCATCGATGTAAGGTCCTTGTTTACTAGGATCAACAGGCTTAATCGAGGGAAGCTTCAAAATATTATTACTCATAGCTTGGTTCATGATGGAATGATAAGACTCAGATATGAGAGTAAATTTCTTGGTTGATATGATGCTTTCTTTAGATTTGTCATAGCTAAGACATTTGAAAAGTTGTTCATATTTGGTCCATTAACCTTGATGAAGCTCCTATTATTACTATTTCTCTTAAATTTGTTTTGTGATGATCCATCTATGGATTGACCAACTTGAGCAGATGAGTTTTGTTTTTCATAGTAACTAGATGAAAGTTGATAATCATGAAGGGTAGTGCTTAAATGTTGAAAAGAGTTATACTTCATCAAGAAGATCTTATCACAAATATTAGGTTGTAGATGTGTAATAAATATCTTCTGAACATCATCATCTTTCATCTGATACTAAATCTATGCATAAAGTCCTTAATACTGACTGATGAATTCAGTCAACTTCTCTTTTAGACCTTGTTTACATTGAACGAAGTCAATAAGAGTGACTTGGGGTCTGATATTTGCTTGAAAATGTTGTAAAAATTGATCAATCAACCACGAAAAGGAGTGTATTGAATTCAGAGGCAAAGAGCAAAACCATTCTAAAGTAGTATCTTTGAGAGATCGCAGGAAAAGTTTTGCCAACAAATCCTCTTCAAAATAGAAATTGCTACATATAGTTGTAAACGTTGCCACATGAATATTAGGGTCACCTTTTCCACCATATTTTTGAAAGTAGGGAATCTCAAACCTCTTAGGCATAGGAGTTCTAAAGATTACATAGGAAAGGGGATTACGAGCATGATACGTTGGTAAACTAGGTTGTGAAGAATTTGTCAAGTTTGTTACCTTTTGTTGTAAAGCAGTCATGCCCTGTAACAGTTGGTTTAGGATGGCATCATTGGGAGATGCAGTTTGTTGTGAGAAATTGGAACCAAAGTGAGGAGGTGAATGAGCTTGAGATATGATAGGTAGAGGCTGAGAATATGTCAATGGTGGTTGGACATAATGGTAGGTGGAAGATGGTTACGAGTAGGTAATAGGTGGCTAGAAATGAGTGGAAATGATAGGTGGTTGAGAATAATTATGCATAGAGGAGGTCCCCTTAGAAACCAAATTCTGATAATCAAATGCCACAGTTTTGTAATTAGTGCCATTAGATACTCCAATACTAGTGGTAGCATTACAACAAGTATTTGCATCAGTTGTTAAGATGGTTGATGTAAAGGTGGATATTCTTGTAGTCAGTATAGGTGCCGAAACTTGAGTATGAGATGGTGACAAAGTGTTATTTATCACTTGTGCTCATTCAATCACTGGCATAATGTTGGTTTGTACAATATATGCTAGACCATGAATTGTATTTACACCATCTTGTCCCTCTTTTATCAATTCTCTTATGTTCTAAATTGTAGGAACAACTTCTTTAGCTATTCTCTCATTTTCCATAAATGATTGAAATTGGGCTAGCTCTTTATCCAATTTTTCTATTTGCTCATCAAATACATATCATGTTGCCTAAATAGTGTCATCAACATCATGAAAAGTTTGCTCTTCCATTGTACTTGTAATGGGTGTAATATCTTGTAATATTTCAATCTCTCCTTTTGTAAAGAAGGTGTTCAATGTGCTAACTTCTTCAAGAGCACTAGATCCCATGTGTCTTATGCTTCTTCTTAAAGGAATATTTGTCTTAGGGCATTGAGCTATTAGACTCATGCAGCAATATGCTCAAAGTTTAGGTGCAAACTATTGTTGTCAATCAAGTATGCACCCTTGCTAAGTTCACAGAAACTTAGCTACCTGTTGAAACATGGAATCATTCTCAGATGTGGGTCTCCTATTATGACAATGAATCTCCAGAGTGAGCTGGTTCTCTTATGATTCCTAAACTAATGACTTATTGTGAAAAAGGAGTAGAGGGTAACTGACATGCAAAACTAACTCTTTAATTTAATCTAGATGAATCTATTCACTCATAAACAACCCTTCAAACTTTAAACTTTCACAATCCCACCTATGAGTTTTTATCCCTAAATAATTTGTAATAAGGTTTAATTAAAACACAACTTACAACCAGGAGCAAATGTGTAATTTAGCAGCATCGAGACATGATAAAGGACAAGAAATTGTCACAATAAGACATCAAATCAAGAGTGCAAAAAATACATAAGTAGATGGAATAGGAAAATTTGCTATTCTAAACTAAAAGGATTATAATTCATAAAATAAAATATGAGCCAACTGTCTGCATACAACTCTCGTGTAAACAAGAGAGAAGAAACTAGTATCAGCTGACTGAGAAAAACTAAGATTTTCCTCCTATAAATGTCTCGAAAAGATCCCCTTAGAAGAAAGCTAAAAACATTTTTAAAAATAGACCCTAAGTCCATTTTGGAGCTACTCATAAAAGCCAAAAATAAAGCTCTAGATCTACCACCAATCTAGAAAATAAAGCTACAAAACTACCCTCTCATATGGTCCCACCATAAAACTGCTTTTCTCTACTCATGAAAGATCCAAAATTTGTCCTATATGACTCTAAATAAAACAAATTGAAATAGAATATTTGATTTGTTTTATTAGTCTATAAATTGGCTAAAATAGTTAAGTTTTAAAAGCAATTTGTCAATGATTGCTTTAAAACTAACTTTACAATGCCATAGCAATTTTATTCTAAATCTCCATTTGATATGATTTTTTGCAAAAATCAACAATATTTGGCTCATAATCTTGCCAAAATATTTTACAAGATATCACTATTGATTTTATATAAAAATCATAAAAAAAAAATGATGAAAATATTACATACATTTTGCAAAAAATATGAAATCCTTAAAGGCTTGGCACCTTGGCTCTAACTCTACAAATGCATGTCCATGTGTTGATATTCTACCACCTCATCTTTGTTTTCATGCCTTGGACAATGCCACCTCACTGCCTTTGACTTTATAAAGATCAAACAAAAGAGGGAGTGTCAGCGTCTCCACATCATAATTGCAAGGTATTATCAAATGCAAGGTTTTGACCACGATCCCATTTGGAAAAAATGATCATGTTGTCTTGCATGGTTAAAAATATGATAAATGATGATATTTGGTCGAACAGAAGGAAGGGTCAAACCCTAAAAATTAGGCATTTTCATTTGTTGTCTACTGTGAGCTTGCTCTACTACTCTCATGCCACTAACTTGGGGGTTTGTGGCTCTGCATTTTCTTCCTCCATTCGATGGCTTTTGTGGTAAAAAATCTCACCATTCTAAGTAAAATGATGGCAGAAGTATTGCAAGTAATGTATATGCCACTTTCGACTGTTGTTCTTCATCATTTTCTATCTTCTTTGGTTGGCTATTTCAAAAGTTGTGGCTCTTTCCATACACTGCAATCTTTGACATTTTCACTTCTTCTTTGTGTTTGAATTCTATGATTGTAGAAAAAATGAGAAAACCTTCAACTTGGGTTGTGGCCATACTAGCTCTTTACTCTGCAACTTTGTGGGTAAGCTCTCATTTCATTACTCTCATTGTATTTTCTTTTGCTTCACTATATGTGTAAACAATAATCAGGGTGTCACTATTCATCAGTTGGGTATCTCAAAATACCTTCATATATAGTATGGCAGTGGCATAGAGTGCATTATATGACTTGTTCTTTGTCATTTGATATGAAAAATTTGAAGTTACCTTGACTACGAAATGAGGGTTTCATTTTCTTTGCATATAAGTGATTTATCTAGAATGTCCACTCTGTATACACTCCATCCTATTTTGTTTGACTATATCTGCAAAAAGAAAAAAAGGGGTCGAAAGATTTGACAAGGGTTTCTTGTTTTGTATGCAAATATTATCTTTCTGTGGCACAACCTTGGCATACACACCTTAGATTATCATTCTTCTTTTTCTTTTGCAAAATATGTTAGGGTTTGAAAACTTGACATGTGTATCTTGAAAAATGAACATGAATGGCATTTCCATTATGGCCTTAGCTCAGATATATCTCTGCAAACTTCTTTTCATTGTATGAACCAAGATTTGGGAACTGAAGCAAAGGTTTATATTTTGAGCACAAAATACTCCTGTGGCATACACTACACATGATATTCTTCTCTCCTTCCTTATGATATCACAAGTTGATCACATTCATTATCATTGATTAAAAAAGTAAGGATTTCATATACTATCCTTTTCTATATCTCCATTTGCCAATCTAGTGGACTATAGCAAATACATACCTCAAACATGACTGATGACTTCACGATGTCATGATATTTTGCACTGTATCTGATGAAGAAGCCACTTTATTTACCTAGTTTGTATACATTGTGGCAACATGATGACTTTCTGTTGTTCCTCCTTACTTTATCGTATCAAATGCATTATATATGATCTTTTGTAGGAAATCAATCAGTTCCCCTGTATCCTATGTCACCAGTTTGACAAATCATTTCTTATGATGAAGATGTTGTCTGAACTCATTCATGTACTAGATACAGCTATGCACTTATACACTACACTCGATAGATAATGACATTTTGTAGCATGAAATATGATGACCACACCAGTATAACTATTCCTCTACCACATGATAATGATGTTCTTCTGCAAGACTTGTAACAAAGTGTCCTTTTAATCCTTTTGAAATTTGTCAAAGACAAAATGGGCCATCTGATCTCGCTATCTTGTACTCATTTACTGCAGATCTGCAATACTAACATGTTTCTTATATGACACATAGCATGTAATACATGTTGTCATGGTGCTCAAGCTTTGTCAGTAGTAAAATGTGATGCATAATTGGATATATTTCCTCATCTGAAAGGTAACTTATGTAACTTAATTCTAAATCTGATTTTTCCATTTCATAAAAATGAGAAGCTTAATGCTTTGATACTCACTTATTCTTGCAAACTTGCTTGCTGATTTATAATGGATACTTCCCATTGGATTATTGATCATATATGAGTAAGCAAGTTTGAAAATGCATGCTGAGCTCGACCCTTGTGGGAACCCATTTTACACCACATGCTAAATGTCTTTAATCAGCTACATGACACATCCTATACCTGTACATGAATTAAATAGATTAGAATAAAACAATGATGTTCCATGGTTGCTTCCTTCTTTCTCAGTTCCTTCTTTATGTGGATGATATCATTGATCAATGCTCTATAAACAAAGTGTTATGCCTCTTTTGATAGGATAGGGGATTTCATATCTGGAGCTCTAACGGGGCTTTCCAACATTTTTCAAGTACATGCCAAGGTCGGGAGCAGGACTGGAGGCTACTATGAAGATTGACGAAACATCCAAGGCAAAGGCTATGAACTCTCCTATCTCATTCATTAGATGGATAGTATTTTATTTGTATCTACATATGTTCATCTATAACCCACAGCTTGTGTGGGACATCTAATATGTCATTATTTCCTTCAATGCAATGCTTATTTCTTTATCTATTCCAATTTGTAAATGAATAATCATTGTGGTGAATAAAATACTTATCTCACTTGATTTCTCTACAATTGAATGAATGATCTAAAATCTTTCTTCCTTTCTCAAACAACTAAACTGCATTTCTCATTGAAACATAATAACTGTGCAAATAACTCATAACAGAAGTAAATTAAACCTTACTCAAAAATAAAAATGTTATAACTGCTCAGCCAATTTTTGAGATCTGGTAAAAAAGTGGTAACATTTCTAGCGACTTCTTCTATAGGCTTGCCTACTAAACATTTGACCAGTTGCCTTGAACATCCATTGGGCATTGAGTCATATGATGTCCTTCTCTAACTCAGAAAACACTACAATTCTACTCTCCAATAGTTCAAACAACAACAAAAAATTGAAAACAAACTCTACTGAAAGGAAACTAACAGGCCCTGATGGCCAAAACAAAATGCTGAAAATGTACAAGAGTACTTATTCAATACAACCTAAACTAACCTACTCTAACTAGCTAAGAAAGTGGATCAAACAAAACCATTTACTAGCTCAATAAAATAATTGCCCTTCCTCCACGATCTGCAATACTTCATCAGCTTGTGACTTGACCAAAAGAGATGGAATAAGAACCAATAGGCAGCAGACAGCTGCAATGCCTCTCTAAATGGGAACATGAAAGTACTCACCTATTTGGTGAACTGATCAAATAAACAAGGAAGCTAATAATGCTCAACTTGGTACCTTTCTTGCTGATGTGGATCAATATCATTATGAGGTTGTACCCTTTTGTCAGCTGCCAACCCAGCCAAATATCTAATAGGACACCCCCTAGAAGGTGTTGGATTAGATAGAAAACATTTTACATGGTTAGGGGCAGCAATATCATCTTCATTCTACATGATGGCCTACCATGTAAGCTCTTCCTCCATAGTCAATGGGCCATCCTCCTCTGTCGGGGTTGCTAACAACTCATTGAAGCTATTAACTCTTAATAGACTCTTAGAAAGAGTCAAACTAGGTCTTTCCAACATACCATCAATTGGTACAACAACAGCTTCAAGTTTCTCTATGCGACAGTAAGGCAGCTCTTTTAACCAGTCTAGATCAAGTTGTTGACCGGGTTGCTCCATAACTAGTGACACATTCGAGAATGCAATCACCTCTTCCTCTTGCCATTACTATCCTAGATAACTCTCTTCCAAAGAGGCTAGTATATCATCTAAAACATCTAAGTGTGAACAGAAAAGCTCAATCTCAGCTTGCAAAAGATGCTCCTTAAGCTCTTGATCCTTTGAATCTAGACTATCTTCACAAATCTACCCTTGGATCAGCAAGTTATCTAAATGGTCTTAATCACTGTGGTGTTTAGAACTTGGTACAGCTATGTTAGTTTCACTTCCATACTCAAGTTTAGAGGGTTCATCAAACAGATTCACTAAAAATTGAAGTTCAACACCAACTTCTTGCACATCATCTAAGTTTACAATAGTGACCCCAAAACTATTTGAAAGTAAACTTTCTTCACAATTTTCCTAATTTTCTGATGAAAAGTGGGCATCAGTTACATCATAACAACTTTCATTAAGCCTATTGGGCTCCAAAATAGGTCCCTCCTTATTTCCCTCTTCTTGATCTAAGATGCTATTATTATATTGATTATCTTTTCTCAACAACTCCTTAGAATGTTGAGGACCCTCTTGATATTTTGAAATTGCTGCCTTTGGTATGAGCATGTTCTCCACCTCTGGTTCAACAAAATCAAGCAACTGATCAAACAAGGTCACAGACTCTTCCTCATGATCTCGTGTCTTCCTAGATGAGATTTGAGCTTTCAATATTTGCACTTGAAGGCCTTCACCTTGTGACTTCTGCACCTTGCTTTCATGCATCTTATGAATAGCATCAAATTTTTTTTCAAATGACTCAAATTTCAAAGGGCTCAATATCAAATTTGAATCAACTTGCCCTATACAAATAACATCAACCTTTTTGTGTGAAACAACCTCTTGTACTACACAGCTTTCTGAAAAAAATTTATCATCTTTTACAAAACATGGGGAATCATTAATGCAAGCAATGAAAGGTTTGTAAGGAGGAGTATTTTTGGCTTGATCATCAACTGCTCTAACTGATACTGCTTCAAAGCTATATGCAGTAAATTTACCTTCCTAGCCTCCTTCATAGTGGGTGAGTTGTTTTGGAAGACAATAGGGCCATCCTTACAAAGGCAAATCGTGATAAGACAATCAGATTTGTCTTGTTGGGAAACTTGGCGATCTTTTTGGATCTCCTGCGGTAAACAATGTTGCTGAAGGGGTTGACCTACAATTGTGCTAGGCTAAACTTGGTTATTTTCCTCAACTTGCAAGGGATGAGGGTTTTTGAAACTGGGCACTTTAAACTTATTAGGCTGCCTTGCGGAATCAAGAACTTCATTCTACCTAAAACTTGGGATTTCAACTTTAGGGGCACTAAGAGGTTTATCTTGTCTAAAACTTAGAAAGCTATACCTACGTACCTCTTCTTGAGTAGGTTGTTCTGAGATAGCAAGGCTTGCTTTGTCTTGAGCAAGCAAGAGCTTTGTTTGTGCAGCTGCTTCTCTTTCAAGATTATCTTCAAATTATCTTTTTTGCGTCTCCAACTCTTGATCAGAGATAAAGGTCACATAGGGTGGCTGATTTTGAATCATAATATGCTCAGACTATACCAACTTAGGTTCTTGCAAGGGTAAAGGGTTCTTGAAACTAGGAATCTTAACTTTGGCAGGGATAACAGGTAGACTTTGATTAAAATTTACAAAATTATACCCACATACCTCATCCTAAAAAGGCTGATTTTGACTGACAGGGGGAGCTTGAATTCATTTTCATGCATTTGATGAAGCAAAAACCTCATTTTTTTTCTTTAGCTGCTATTTCTTTTTCAAAATGTGCTCTTTGTGCCTCCAACTCCTCCTCATGAAGATATGCCTAATAGGCTAATTCATCCTGCTATCAATTGTATTCAATCTGCCTATTGATCTCATCTGTTGACCTCATCATTTCCACCAAGGTATCATTAATCGTGTCTTTAACCTCCCTCATTGCAGACTGTGTCAGCTGATCGGAAGGTTAAGCAGGGGTGGGTGGGTGGAAAACATGTTGTGCATGCTGGTATGCTATTGCTACATGGTTGTTCAGAATAAAACCAATTGCATGATTGCTCTAGTATAACTGATAAGATGACTGATTGGTAACACCATCATGATATGGTGGATGATATGAACTAATCATCCTAAAACTAGAAAAATAACATGTAGAGTCACCAAGTATGCTAGTTGCTTGCCTCCAAAGCCTGGATTCACTGATACACACACCAAATATCAGAGATAAATGATCTAACTATGGAGTAAAAAAGTCCAACTTGTCCCACCAGGCTTGCCAAAAACTATTGGCACCAAGGTGGGGCTTATTTACTAGGTGCTTAAAAGATATTTCAAGACTGTGATAGGCTAAGAGTATCACCAAACTTCTTAGCTTTAGAATTTGTCCCACTAGGCATGCTAAAAATTGTTGTCAATCAAGTATGCACCCTTGCTAAGTTCATAAAAACTTATCTACCTATTGAAACATGGAATCATTCTCAGATGTGGGTCTCCTATAATGAGAGTGAATCTCTAGAGTGAGCTAGTTCTTTTATGATTCCTAAACTAATGACTTACAGGGGAAAAGGGATAGAGGGTAACTGACATGCAAAACTAACTCTTCAATTTAATCTAGATGAATCTATTCACTCACAAACAACCCTTCAAACTTTAAACTTTCACAATCCCACCTATGATTTTTTATCCCTAAATAATTTCTAATAAGGTTTAATTCAAACACAAATTACAACTAGGAATAAATGCGTAATTTAACAACATTGAGACATGATAAAGGACAAGAAATTGTCACAATAAGACATCAAATCAAGACTACAAAAAACACATAAGTAGATGGAATAGGAATATTTTCTATTCTAAACTAAAAGGAGTACAATGCATAAAATGAGATATGAGCCAACTATCTGTATACAACTCTTTTGTCAACAAGAGAGAAGAAATTGGTATCAACCAATAGAGAAAAACTAAGATATTCCTCCTATAGATGCCTCCAAAAGATCCCCTCAGAAGAAAGTTGAAAAAACTCCTAAAAATAGATCCTAAGTCCATCTTTGAGCTACTCATAAAAGCCAAAAATAAAGCTTTGGATCTGCCACCAATTTAGAAAATAAAGCTGCAAAACTGCCCTCTCATATGGTCCCACCATAAAAACTACTTTTCTCTGCTCATGAAAGCTCCAAAAAATTTTCCTATATGACTCTAAAGAAAACAAATCGAAATGGAATATTTGATTTGTTTTTTAGTCTATAAATTGCCTAAAATAGTTAAGTTTTAAAAGCAATTTGCCAATGATTGTTTTAAAACTAACTTTACAATGCCATGGCAATTTTATTCTAAATCTACATTTGATATGATTTTTTGCAAAAAAAAACAATATCTGGGTCATAATTTTGCCAAAATATTTTACAAGATATCACTATTGATTTTCTATAAAAATCATAAAAAAATGATGAAAATATTACATACATTTTGCAAAAAATATGAAAGCCTTAAAGGCTAGCCACAATGGCTCTAACTCTACAAATGCATGTCCATGTGTTGATATTCTACCACCTCATTCTTGTCTTCATGCCTTGGACAATGCCACCTCACTGCCTTTGAATTTATAAAGATCAAACAAAAGAGGGAGTGTTGGTCTCTCCACATCATGATTGCTAGGCATTATCGAATGCAAGGTTTTGGCTATGATCCCATTTGGATAACATAATCATGTTGTCTTGCATGGTCAAAAATATGAGAAATGACAATATTTGGTTCAACGAAATGAAGGGTCAAACCCTAAAAGTTAGGCATTTTCATTTGATGTCTGTTGTGAGCTTGCTATGTACTCTCATGCTACCAACTTGGGGGTTTGCGGGTCTATATTTTCTTCCTCCTTTTGATGGATTTTATGGTAAAATGATGGTAGAAGTATTGCAGGTAATGTATATGCCACTTTCGACTATTGTTCTTCATCATTTTCTATCTTCTATGGCTGGTTGTTTCAAAAGTTGTGGCTCTTTCCATACACTGCAATCTTTGACATTTTCACTTCTTTCTTTGTGGCTCTGTGACTATGGCAAAAATGAGAAAACCTTCAACTTGGGCTATGGCCATACTAGCTCTTTACTCCTCTGCAACTTTGTGGGCAAGCTCTCATTTCATTACTCTCATTGTATTTTCTTTTGCTTCACTATATGTGTAAACAATAATGAGGGTTTCACTATTCATCAGCTAGGTATCTCAAAATACCTTCATATATAGTATGGCAGTGGCATAGAATGCATTCTGTGACTTGTTCTTTGTCATTTTATATGAAAAATTTGAAGTTTCCTTGACTGCAAAATGAGGGTTTCACTTGCTTTGCATATAAATGATTTATTTGGCATGGCCACTCTGTAGACACTCCATACTATTTTGTTTGACTGTATCTGTAAAAAGAAAAAAAGGGGTCAAAATCTTTGACAAGGGTTTCTTTTTTCTAAATGCAAATATTATTTTTGTGTGGCACGGCCTTGGCATACACACCTTAGTTATCGTTCTTCTTTCTTTCTTCTGCAAAATATGTTAGGGTTTGAAAAATTGACATGGGTATCTTGAAAAATGAACATGAATGGCATTTCCATTATGGCCTTAGCTCAGATATATCTCTACAAACTCTTTTTCACTATATGAACCAAGATTTGGGAATTGAAACAAAGGTTTATCTTTTGAGCACAAAATACTCCTATAGCATACACTACACATGATATTCTTCTCCTTCCTTATGGTGTCACAACTTGGTCACATTCATTATCATTGATTTAAAAAGTAAGGATTTCATATGTTGTCCTTTTCTGTATCTCCATTTGCCAATCTAGTGTACTGTAGCAAATACATACCTCAAACATGATTGATGACTTCACTATGTCATGACATTCTGGCACTGTATCTAATGAAGAAGCCACTTTATTTACCTATTTTGTATACATTGTGGCAACATGATGACTTTCTGTTGTTCCTCCTTACTTTATCATATCAAATGCATTATATATGATCTTCTATAGGACATCAATCAGGTCCATTGTATCCTATGTCACCAGCTTGATAGATCATTTCTTATGATGAAGATATTGTTTGAACTCATTCATGTACTAGATATAGCTATTCACTTATACACTACACTTGATACATAATGACATTTTACAGCATGAAATATGATGACCACACCAATTTAACTATTCCTCTACCACATGATAGTGATGTTCATTTACAACACATGTAACGAAGTGTCCTTTTCATCCTTTTGAAATTTTCCAAAGATAAAATGGGCCATCTGATCTGGCTATCTTGTACTCTTTTACTATAGATCTGCAATACTAGCATGTTTCTTATATGACACATAGCATGTAATACATGTTGTCATGATGCTCAAGCTTTGTCAATAGCAAAATGTGATGCATAATTGTATATTTTTCCTCACCTAAAAGGTACCTTATGTAACTTAATTCTAAATTTGATTTTGCCATTTCATAAAAATGAGAAAGTTAATGCTTTGATACTCACTTGTTCTTGCAAACTTGCTTACTGATTCATAATTGATACTACCCATTGGATTATTGATCATGGATGAGTAAGCAAGTTTGAATATGCATGTTGAGCTCGACCCTTGTGGGAGCCCATTTTACACCACATGTTGAATGTCTTTAATTAGCTACATGACTCATCCTATACATGCACATGAAATAAACAGATTAGAATAAAACAACGATGTTCCATGGTTGCTTCCTTCTTTCTCAGTTCCTTCTTCATGTGGATGATATCATTGATCAATGCTCTATAAACAAATTGTTATATCTCTTCTGATAGGATAGGGGACTTCATATCCAGAGCTCTAACGGGGCTTTCCCACATTTTTTAGGTACATGCCGAGGTCGGGAGTAGGACTAGAGGTTACTATGAAGATCGACAAAACATCCAAGGTAAAGGCTATGAACTCTCATATCTCATTCATTAGATGGATAGTATTTTATTTGTATCTACATATGTTTAGCTATAACCCATGACTTCTGTGGAACATCTGATATGTCATTATTTCCTTCAATACAATTATTTCTTTATGTATTCCAATTTGTAAATGAATAATCACTGTGGTGAATAAAATACTTATCTCACTTGACTGCTCTGTAATGCAATGAATGATCTGAAACCTTTCTTCCTTTCTTGAACAATTGAACTGTATTTATCATTGAAACATAATAACTATGCAACTAACTCATAACAGAAGTAAATTAAACCTCACTCAAAAATAAAAATGTTATAACTACTCAACCAATTTTTGAGCTATGGTAAAAAAATGGTAATGGCTATTTTGTAAATGCTTGATTTTTTGTACTTTTTCAATGTAAATGAATGAATCAAAAGGTGTTCTAAGAATTTTGATCAATGGAAAAAAAATGATATGTCTGATATTAGTCCAAACAACAATAATATCCTTCACAACACACTCTTGATGAAAATCTAAGATGATGATAACTCAGAATATAGTGAAAATATGTCAAAATATGTAATTTTTTCATCAAATCTCGATGCAAAAGAGCATAACGAAGGGTATTTTGAGGAAAATGATGATGGAAAAAAAATATATCAGTGATAACAGCCACTTAGTGTCAAAATATATGTAACAACATGCTTTTAGTGCCACTTAAGGTCAAACCCTAGTGAAAATATAGCAAAAATAGGCTATTTTTCATGGTTTTTCGACTCCAAGACCTAGAAAAAGGGGTTTTATAATAAATTTTAGGAGGTGTAGAAAATAAAAGGTATGATATAAATCACCTCAATCCATAAAACTTGTCACAACTCACTTGAAGTGCAAACTAGGCCAAACCCTAGGGCAAAATAGCAAAAATATGTAGTTTTTCACCAAATTTTCAATACAAGAGCCCAATAAAAGGGTGTTGTGAATATTTTTAGGAGGGGAAGAAAATATTTACCCTGATAAAAACTAATTAGTGTAAAAATATTCTTCACAACATGCTTATGGTGCAAATTTTGAGAATCGATAAGGCCAAATCTAGTGAAAATCGATGTTTTTCAAGCCCTAGGTTTGAGATCTTGACACAAAATGCTATATGAATGTTTTAAGTATGATTTATGATGAAATGAGGTGTACTTAGATATAAAACTGAATTCCAAGCTCTAAGATGGCATACGAGTGCAAATCTAATGAAAATGCATGAAAATTGCTAGTTTTTTGTTGAAATTTTCTATGCAAAAATGTAAATATTTGAAATCTAAATGCAAATTTACACCAAAATGCAAGACTATAGACAAATGTAAAATTGAATGAGTATTTCAAATCAGTAGAAAAATCTAAAAGAAGATTTTGCCTACAAACCCTAGATTTTGGAATTACTAGGTTATATGAAAATTGTCAAAATTTCTACAAAACCCTAGCAATTATATGATTAAAATGCAATACAAATTATTGAATTTTTGTAATTTTCTATAGTTTATATTAGTTCTGATGCAAAAATCATAAATTAGGAAAAATTAGATATAATTGATGCAAATTAGAAACCTATATAAAAATGCATGTTAGGGTTTCCAAATTTTTCAAAATTTTCAATTTTTTTGTAATTTTCTCAATGCAATAAGATGAATGACTATATGAATGAATGAAATCAACCCAAATCTAAAGATAGAAACTTAGCAAGTTGTAATTATGCCCAAAAACATAGGTTCACCAAAATGTTTAAGTGAAATTGTATTTGTTTTGGTTTAGTGTTTAAATCCTCCTTTCACCCTCTACATTCAAGGACCCTCAAATCAAGTGGCAGAGAACTATTAGGTCCTTGGTCACTTATAAATGTAGGGAAACTTGGATCAGGGCATTTGATTATCAACTTTCCATCTCTTATGCTCAATTATCCATTAAAACCCTAATTATGCAAATATGACAATAAACAGATGAATAACAGAAATGCTTCTACAAAAGCTATAAAATTACAAATGATTGTGCACCTATTTCTGGGGCTCCAAGGTGGAAAAGTTTGGGACAAAAGAGTGGGTGCACAAGTCTAGTGCCCTACTTTTTGTCAGGATCTGCGGACAAGATCTGTAACCGGTTCCTACTGCACCGAAGGTTTTTCCATTATGAAACTTCAAGGACTAATGAGTGGGTACCCAAGCCCAAGTTGCCCTTTTTCATATTACTCTGCAATTCTGACACTCCAACATACCCTCCTACAACTTCACTTTGTCTGCATCATCAACCTATAACCTGCAATCATAAAAACTTTGGGAGGGGGTTGTGGTGTTTAGGAGCTTGCCTTAGACTTGCCCCGGAAGGACACTTAACTCTTCCAAACACCTTTGTCAAATAGAGAGTGTGTGCCTAGGAAGACAGAGGAAAAACCAATTGAAATAATGATCACAAATGTAATAAATTTCACCTTGTAGTGAAGATCTCATGGGAGTAAGATGCTCTTCATTCCATGAGGAAATGGATGCTCAAATCTGCAAACACAAACACATAGACAACACAAATCTGCTCTTGCAACACAATGAAAACCTTGAATCACCTTGAGAATGCATAAAGTTCACAATCATCATCTAGTTTACAAATGAATGCCTAAACATGCTTTTATATGCAACTACAAACACTCTCGCCAAGATTTTTATAATTCAAACTAACCATGTCGGCATAGGACCCAAATAATGTTCACAAGCTGACACCCAAAAATTGAGACTACCCCAAAATAGAGCAGGACTAAGGTACGAGTGCCCAAGTCCTCACCCTCTATTTTGGGCAGGGATTGTCTCAAGTAGTCCCCCTAGGTCCAATTTGTCAAGACACTTAGACTTTTCTCATTGGGATGTTGAAATATGATGTAAAATGTCCTAAATGCACACAAAAGACCTGGGAGCTAAAACTAAAGAGGGAAAGGCCCTCAAGGGGACATTTTATGATGTTATAGGACCCTTAATAAAATATTCATCTATTAGAGTTTGTAATTCATTGCATTTCCATTGAACACAACTAGTCTCAGTGATGTCAACAACTTCCTCTATTTCTTTTAAGGTGATGTTATTTTCCCCTTGGGTAATGATTTTCTTCAAGAGATGGATTGACTCAGTGAATATACCAAAATAGAGCTAAAAAAAAAGTTAATTGAATCTTATTAAATAGTATGAAGAGACATTTAGAAACAATCAAGAAGATGCAATTGGTAAGTGTAAAAAGAACCAGATTGCACCTTTGCCAGCATCCACCTAGCCGCACGCCATTGTATACTCAATCTTTTTAAGTTGTACATGTCATTGTCCATCAAACAATCAAATTATAAGGAAGGCAGTTTGATATGTTCTCAAATAAAATTATTAAAATAGCTTTTAATATTTCAACTATAAGCATTTCTACTACAAAAATAGACATTGACACCTGATATGTGATGGTATCTAGAAAAAAATATCAGATATAAAGGTAGGGGTGAGAGAATCTCTGACAACTTTTACAGCAGGTTGGTTAAATGATTGTGCAATCGCAGGTTTTTAAGCCAGATGCCACGGTCTCTGCTAGCATTAGATAATCAAAACATGTACATGGTTGACCTTCCTACCCGTGCTGGCTATATAAAGGACACCTCCAATTGATCATTGTGTGTGTAAGGTTGACCCCCTGGCCAATGCTAGATGATCTGGAGATGCCCTAAATTTTGTCATTATGATCAAGGCAGTAGAGGATTTGTGTGCTCCCATTTATCTATAATAATATTCCAAAATACCCCTATGTTTTCAATTAAAACCCTTAGAGCCCCTTTATCACTATATGTTTTAATTCCAGTGGGATCGCAACTGATATTAGATGCTGGAAATATTAAAGATCATTCCTCTAACACTGATATTGAGCCAATAACTAAGCTTATCATACTCATGACTCCTTTCTTTACTAGGATAAAACTATAGTTTCACCATACTACATGAAATTCCTCATAGAATGTATTTAACCATGCTTTGAAATTCAGTGTGCAGAAGCTTGCATAGAGGAGTGTTGACAGGAAGCCTGTACAGTGGGACAGAACTAGTTAACTTGAGGGAGAAGGGATCAAATGAGGAGATTTGACACCAAACTATGAAATGATCATTGAGGATCTATCCCAAATGCATGCTCATATTATGTTCCATCCTCTTTATCATCCCAGCACATTTTTCTATAACCCTTCTTCTCTTCTTCAATTAGATTTTGAGATCGTTTGAATGATCTTTCTCAGGGTATTCAAAAATAGTCCTCATGTTTCTTTATAAATCCTTGCAAATCTTTCCAAATCATCCCAAAATAATAAAGGTGTACACCCCACATAAGTTTCAATGCCCAGAATCTATGAATGAAAGATGATATTTTGTGCCCAAATTTGCATTATTTGACTGATGGAATGAATCAGAGGAGGAGAAGAAGATCCAATAAAAACCTAAATGTTCTATGGAATGCTATGGTTGCAGGATATGCACCAAATGGGTTTGTAGAAAAGGTTTTAGAAACTCTCCAGCAAAGGTGATTGGCAAATTTAAAAGCAAACATAATTGGAATGGTATTGACATCCATCATAGCATATGGAATAGGGAAATTTGTCAATGTATTTAATTACCTTGATAGACATGCATGCAGAGCCGGATAGTTGACAAAATGGAAGAACAAAAAATCACAAAAGAAAACAAAGGTAAAAATTAATGGAACCTAGATACTGGATACACCATTTAACTGGGCTGAGATTCGAAGCCAAATTCACTTGTTGCAGCTCCAACCTCCTCCAAGAGCCTCTTCCCAAAGTTGATCCCCAATCAAACCTCCAATTTTTTCTTTTTAGAGAGAGAGATCTTCCCTCCTTCTCTCCAAAACCTTCTCCACCTTTTTAGGAGGTTTGACACATGATCCAATGTCAACTAACTAAAACCATTTTCACTTTTCATTTTTTTTTATAGTTTTTAATTTACAACCTTTAATATAATTTTATTTTAGTATTCATTATATATTTATTATATGATAATTCATAATTATACATAAATAGTTATTTATTAAATTTATTTACATTTAATAATACCTTTACAATTCTTATTTTTACAACATTTTATTTATTTCATAATTATTATTATTATTTATTGACCCTATATTACAATATAATATGTTTTCTATATAACTACAATTCTCATTAGGCATTTCTATTTATTTATCATGAATGCCTTTCTTATATAAATAATTTTATTTTAATATAACGATTAACCAAAGCATTGAACAGATAATTCCAACTAAATAATCCAAATACCAACAATACCTGACCATTATGCACAGTCTGAAAACAAGACCACACAACAACAGAGATAGACAGTCTTGCCCAAACTGACGACAACGACTGGATGCAAAACTAAAGACTCATCCTCTTCAAGGATGATGACAATTAGGGAACATTATGTTAACTCCAGATCAACAATTTATATTGGTTTAAAGCATGCTTAGACCTGTTAGTTCAGTGGAGTCGATGCCTAATACTTGCAACCTGTAGCCAACAACACGGTAGAACACGTATATATATAATCACACAATCATGCACATTGTGAAAGGAAATCGCAGTGTAGCAGGGTATTCATGTATGAGTAATGCAACACTATTCCTTTCATAGAAACACATTAATCAAATAACTACATTACTTACTGAATAATCAACATAGAACAATTAGTCATATAACGAGCAATCACCTATAATAGCATCACAACCATAATCAAATAACACATAAAGCTTTGAATCAAATTAATCCACACCATCTAGTATATCCATAACTAGTCATAACATAAACATAAACACCAGTAATTAAAACATCATCAAATGTCATCTAACTTTAGTAAAGTATCATCAAACAACATCATAACAGAGAGTCCACCATCAAACAGAATGCCATAATGTCTAGTCCTAATAGGATAGCTATCAGTCTAGGGCACTACAGATGCAATTCCATAATGCTATTGTCTTGGGCTACTTTTCTGGGGCACTACAGATGCAATTCCATAATGCTATTGTCTTGGGCTACTTTTTAGGGGCCAACATGAGATGGTTATTAAAAAAATAAGAAATTTTTTAAAATGTAAGGAAATTTCAAATATTTTTATGATAACATTGATAATGCATTCATTATAGATATGTATATATAAATAACTTAGAAAAACTCTATGGAAGGCAATTGCAGATGTCTTCAAAAGTGGAATAACAAAATTTAAAACTACACAAGTACAAAGAGGTAAAAGAGATCGAAATATAGGAGGCTGAATTGAATTTCAGTTTGAAAGACAAAAAACATTCAGGATACTTTTATTTATCTACCTTCAATTTATGCAACTGTTATTTATAATTACAGTGGGTGGTCACACAAATACTAATGTGTTTTAGTGATCCCTAATCTAATCCGATCCATATTGGATATGGAAAATATATGAGAAAAAAAAATTAACAAGAAATTGAACTCAGATGCAGAATTAACACCAAGGATTTAGGACCCAGCCAGATTATAACGAGAGAGTGGATGGTGAGAAAGGAATTGTAAATAAAGTTAGGCAAAGAGAAATTATTTAATTAGAGACAATCCTCCCGCCTATGTCATCACACCATGATAGCACTTTGGATATCCTATTTGGGGCAGGGGTGTTGGAATCATTCCAATTCCATTTAATTTATTCATTGGGGCATACTGTAAAGAGGAGGGGTAGTGACAAAGTCATTAAATGCATCTAAATTCTTGTTTTGAGGAACCTATTGGTGTAAGGGTATTTACTAAAAGTTACAAAGAATAGATTAAGATTGTCTATATAGGTGGCATGGGAGGTCTCCAATTCACATTTGGTGCTTGGTTTTTATGCTTTGTGCTCTCAGTGGTATTTCTATATTTGCAATATACATTTATATTACTATTGGTTTTTACAACCGGGGTAGTGGAAATTTCATTTAGCTTTTCTTTCACAATTGTTTATGTTGCAGCAACCATTATTTTTTCTCGTTTCTATAATCTAATATAATTTATCACTTTTATCCCAAGAAAAATAGCTACAATAACCATGAAGATTGACCCCTATCCATCCCAAAGGCTTCATGATAAAATTTGAGAATCCCATAATATATCCACAATTGAAACTCACAAAAACCAAGAGACCCAACTGGTATCATGAATCATGATCAATTTTGTGACTAGTCTTTGGTTGGTCATCCATCCTGCAGATAATTCAGCTTCGCTAATGAGGCATCTTCTACATAAAAATGGGGGTCACTGTTATAATTTTGCACAAAACCATTATAACCTTTGGCACCTATTTTAGTATTAGAAGAGCTTTTTTTTGGCAATGACTACTTCGTATCCCAGCCCAAAATATGTGAGTAATAAAGCCAATTTAAGTATCTCATCACCAGCTACAGTGGATTGATTAAGATTTAATCAGGGGACATAATCCATTAAAAAATAATAATGGAACTTTTTTAAAATAATGTGCAATAGACTATAGGTTGTTCCCCGTCCTACCAAAAGATTTCCCCACCTAGCAAATCTGATCGCCCCTCATCACCAACTTCTCTTCTAGTCTCATTGAGCAAGATTTACTTTCTAACCAATTCCTCCCACTGACACAGGAAAAGAAATATGATTTTATAGAAATAAGATTTTATAGATACTTGTGTGGGAGCTTAATTGTAAGGATTGCTTGAAGTATAGGTTTCCTTCTCAAACTGGCTCAGTGATGCATTTCTCTTTTGCACTTTGTATTATTCTTATTAAAATAAGGCTTTTTTTTTAAATTTCTGCATTTGATCTCTACCATCAATCTCTCTTTATTGTTATGTGGAATATCATTGTTACATCTAGATCTGTGATATTTCTGCTCAATTAGCATTAAAATTTCCTTACAATGGTGGACAAAGATTCCATATCAAAGGGATGGAAGCAAAGTGTACATTTGTATAAGGGGATATTGCATAATTGCATCAAGATTTAAACCTAAAGATGCAGTAAATAATGGTGACTTTCCAAGGTAGATTCCAGTCACTTGAACATCTAGAGGCATTCTACAAATAAACTTGCTCTAATGTCACAATTTTGACAAATAAATTTTACATACATTAGTTTAGTCCTCTATAGAAGTTGTGAGAGTGCAAGTGCCTTTAGTAAATACACAAGCACCATTAATCAAAACCCTCTAGAAATGTAAAATCTCTCTTTACAAACCACTCTTTTGGACCCCACATCAACTAACATGTTCGATGTGGAGTATAGGGAAAGTCGTTCATAGTGTTTTGAATCTGATTTATTAGTCTTCCAGACATACAGTTTGACTTAGATATAACATGAATCTTTTGACGCACATTGAGAATGCTCTCATGTGTTACTCATAGCTAACAATGGGCATAAGAAACTTAAATAATGTTACGAAAGAGTATAAGTCAAAACTTATTCTATATTTATTCTTTTGGGCTCTTTGTTGAAAAATATATTAAAATTACAGAATTTTATGCCTTACTATGGCCTTCTAAAACTATAATGCGTTCGTTTCTCAAAACACTTGTCTATATTTATAGAGCAATGTTTGTAAAATTATAGTTTTATGGCTCAAGAAATGAGTGACCACTACATCAATGAATGTTTATAAATCTACTACCTTCGACTGTCTCATGAAATGCAATGATTGTTGGATATGCGCAAAATGAATTGGTTGATCTGCAAAACCATTTCCCGCGCCTTGGTTACAATCATGAAATGTTATTGCCATCTATTACTCATATCAATGTTATACCATTATGTGGATAGAAAAAGTGATTCAAAGGGAGGCTATGCATCCCCATCGTTACCTACACCATTGTCCCAAGAATTGCATATAATGGATTTGGGAAAAACACTTATAAAACTTTCAAAGCTTACGCAAATTACAGGTGTAAAGCACCACCAACATCCTCTTCTGCCCACACCATTAAATGGTGGCTTGGAAATAGGGTTTCATCAAAGCATATAGGTTGCAAGAACAACATGATAACATATATGCATGAGCTAGATTAGTTGAGGAGACTTCAGGAACTTCCATGTTGCACCATTGGCAACTTATGCCAATAGATAAAGTTTATTAAAAAAACAGATAGGATTTAAGAAAAAATGAGCACTACCCAATTCAATAATGGAAAAGAACAATTAAAATTCAATTTCCTTAAAATCACCCAAATGGAAAGGAAGCTGAATCGATGATCTGAAGCCTTAAAAAGCCCTAAAGAAACACTTCCCATGAAACAATTTTGTTATCAAGGACCCTGTTTTATCTAATAATTGTTTTCTCTATTTAGATAGGCCTACCACACAATTTGGGCTAAGTATCTGTTAAAGGAGAGGGTGCTTCGGGCTATGGGCCCGTATATCCGATGAGTGGGATCAACTAGAATTTGTTCACCCCTTCTCTCTCCACGGCCAGAGGATGATTGGCTTTCGAACTAATGGGGATATTTATTGGTCTGGACAATTCAGTAGCTTTCCTACAAACAAATATGGTCGGACTGAACAAAACCAGAGCCTTTTTAAAACTTACAAAAATGTTAAAATGGAGATTTTTCAAGAAATGTTCAAGGAATAATATTTGAGATGCATAATTAGTAAAAAGCTTAATAAAAAATGTTATATCACCCCAAATGTTATATCTAAAACTTGTAAGGGTGTGTTAAAAAAAGACACAGACCAGGCAGAGGGCCAACTTGACTAGTAAAAACTAACGAACAATGGAAATAAATAATAAAAAACCTCTTGCATAAAGTCAGCTTCTTTGATCTTAACTTTTATTACTTGGAGACTGGAGGATTTATTCTTTACCACCTCAATCAGTAGCCACCTCGGTCTCCTTGACACACTTTGCAGCTACTCATTATTATGGATGATATTCCACTCTGCCACTTGAAGTTCAAATGCCTTTCCAGCAACATGGGTGACCCCATCTCCGCCATATCCATGCTCCCAGAGACTGATATTTACCATAGATTGACACAAAAATCTCCCACAAATTGAACCAGGGCCTAATTAGTGGCCATAGACAGGCATACAAAGAAATAGGCCGTGAAAAGCCTTATTTCCCATAAATGCCCAATAGTAAAGGCATGATCAAACAAAAGCCCTGTGATATAAGGTTTTTTAATTCACTTTGCCAGAATGGTCATTTTCCACAAATAAACTACCTAAATAGGCATGTATGCAACATGTGGAAGTAGTGGAAAAGTCATGTGAATTATTTTATAGAGTGCCAGCTACACGAATATGTGCCTGGGTGCAACAAACAACCAAAATCTTGGAAGCCCGGTTTAATAAACAACCTCCATGCAACCTATTCTACTGCCACTGTGCCGTGCATAAAAACAAAAACAAAAGATTCCTTGGACAAAGATAGGTGCACGACACCTCTCTCCATGCATGTAATCTCTCTCTCCTCTGCAATAAAAAAAAACCCATAGAAAACACATCTTCAATGGTTGCATCAAAAGTGTCCGAAAGTATTATTTGCTCCATGCTAGATTCATGAGAAGGAGAAATAGGAATTTAGAGACAAAAAAACTATAATTTCCTGCATTTAGTACGGATTAAAAATAAAGTAAAAACATACAATATACTCCTAAGGAAGCTAATTCCTTACATTTATAATTTAACCTCTATGCTTCCTCTCTTGCATTCGAGACATAAACATATATAAGAAACTTTCTAAATGAAAGTTTAGTTAGTTTAGTTATTCTATTCCTATGTCTATGCTTCCTCGCTTGCATTCGAGACATAAACATATATAAGAAACTTTCTAAATGAAAGTTTAGTTAGTTTAGTTATTCTATTCCTATGTTGGTCGTACGGCCTTTACAGGAGATTTTTCAAGATGAAAACATAATTCACATTAGTTTATGCTATACACAGGGCTTATGGCCTTATAAAATTAGTTTGTCATTTTTAAGCATGTTCTTGATGTTTTTGCATAATAAAGGCTATTGGTAATGTTTTTCATTACTTCAATAATTTCATAACGACTTTAATATTTCCCTCAAGAAAAGAACTGATGCAAAACGTCGCAAGGTACCAAGAAGTTATAAGAATTCACTAGGAAAAATACTAAGATGTAAAGGTTGTTTTCAAAGTAAAAATCTAATGCTTGCAGGAGTTACATATACATAAATATATTTATTTTAGAGAGAGAACAATTAACTAAGGAATGGTATAAATTTACAAGATTTGAAGAAAAAGAATGATAACCCAGAAAGTTTATGGTTTAATCATTAATGTATGATCTTATTGTTTCTTCTGACAGGTATAAATGGCTGAAAGAAAACATAAATTTGTTTGTTTCTATCAAGGGTGGCTTCAATAAATAGGCTTTACTGATTATAAAGAACATGGGAGTTGAACAAGGTTGCTACCTTGTAGATACACAGGGTAGGCATCTACAGAAAAGATATTTTAAAATGAAGACTTTAGACCCAAAATATTGCTTCTAATAGTCACATGGTATTGCTAGACACAGTAATAAGTTAAACTAAGATTGAATGATTTTTAAAAAGGAAATGGTTCTGGTGTCATTCTACATAAAGCAGAGTATTAAAGGGCCAAGCCCACACAATAAATGAGATCAATTTCAAAATCTTGGAAGAGAGTTATTTTTAATTTCAAATGTTAAAGAGGGTCATAATCTTCAATGGAGGAATTAATTTCATCAAAATAGAGAACTCATATTAAATAGGAAATTCAATAGGAACTTGTACTTCTTCTTTAAATTTGAAAGCTAATTTACAGATCAATGTATTTTCAAGTAAAAATCATACCCAGATTTAAGCTATTTCCCCAAATTCCTGTAATTTTCCAATGATTCTGTTTGTCTTCTTCTTCATGTCCGCCTTTACAGGATCCCCAAATTTTTCTTTTTCACCAAATTATATCCCTTTTTCCCTTTCCTAAACTTAGCAATTTTGAAAAGAATTAAATTCCCAAGTCATTCCACTTTCCTATATTTTTTCTTTTAATCCCCCCCACTAAGTTTTAAAACTACAATTATACTTTTCAATTTGACTTTTTAGCAAACATTTATGAACACAGCGTGCACATAAATAAATGTGTATTCATAAAATATTAACATTTCTAAGTGATTGTGTGTGCATCCCATCATGACCATTCGATTTCAGAATGCTAGGCCACCTCTCTCCCATGATGCTCTCCTTCTTATGATTGTGTCATTTGTCTGTCACACTTATGAAAACAACATTAAAACATTAGTCCATATTAATACTTCAGATAAAATCAATATTATACTCATCAAAATACCCTGCATAGTCCATAATAATATTCTTCTTAGTTGTTTTGGAACCATAAATCTAAAATTTAATGTTTTAAAATAAATTATAAGCCTATTTAAAAATGGGATGAGACAGCTCATCACATTTAGTTTTAGTTTTCATAGCTCCTTCATTTAATTATGACATTTACTTTTCTTAGATCCCTCCTTTAATTAGATTAAGCTAGATCACTAAAGAAAGTTTCGTTTTCCTTTATAATAGTGATATACAAAGTAAAATTTGCAGCAAAATATACAATGCTTCATTTTCTTCGTATCTAGGAACGGCATGACATTATAATATATGTTTTGCTTACTAAGTGTTCACTTCATCCTCTTACACGGTCAATATTCTATATTGAATAGATCAAAACATTCTGAAGGTATTGAACTATTATATAGAGTCTAAGGCAAGCCAAAACTAATTTAAAATGGGCAAGGCACATCACTATCTAGCAGGAAGTAAAATGAATTACCATTTATTTCATTGGTCTTCCAAATGTGGTTTTCCCTGTCCTAATCTTTTTGGTCAAGGACTTCACTTTGTCCATAAGCGAAAAAGAAATCTGTGCCCAGAAATACCTTAGAAGATAACAACTGAGGCAGGCTAAAAGAAACGATTGTAAACCCATGGAATTCGGCTATGTTTTCGATTATTTGTAAGCCTATCTGAGGGACTTTGACGTCACCACATTGACATTGCGAGTTTTAATAGTACTGGCGTGGTGCTTTGTCAATTCGTTGCCATGAAAGCTCTCCAATTTAAAAGTAGACTGTCTGTGAAAGAAATAAATCAAGCATTTGTTTTGCTGCTTCATATCCCTTGGACATCACTTCCGTGTTCAAGAATGATAACCGCGGACTACTTTTTGTCCTCTGGTTTTATTTCATTAGTTATGGGGCTCTTCCTTATATCGTCCTCGTTGTTTTCAGAGAGCTGTGCTCTTACTTCTGCAACTGTATACAGAGGCACCACATGGATCAACAATCTTCAGTCTTTACCTTTCTTGCCACAGTCATCTTACGCAGATGCACTCGTCAGGCCAATTATTCTCACCAACAATATCTCATATAATGATATGAATCTGCAATTTGGATGTGGATTCTTCTGCTATGGCAGTCCTTGTGATACAGGCTACCTGTTTGCAACTTTCTTTGTGGTCTACACCGCTCACGGTGAGCTGTTTGACATGCAAATGGTGTGGAGTTCGAACAGAGAGCAGATCGTGTAAGAAAATGCAACCCTAACACTCCCGTCTACAGGAGAACTTATGTTAATGGATGCAGATGGCATTCTCGTCTGGTCTACAAATACATCCACTCAAGCGTTTGGAAGGATGGTGATCATGTGGCAGTCTTTTGATCATCCTACTGATACCGTGCTGTCAGGACAGAAATTGATGGTGGGACAGAAGCTTATTGCAAACACTTCTCCTACGAATGTCAGCAAAGGTAACTTCTATTCTTGCTTGCTTCCCGATAGCTTTGCTATGTTTACGGTCCCTGCACCCGCTCAAATGTATTTTAGGTATCCAAGGCCATCTACAGCTGTCCATTTCACTTACATGCAGTTCTACAATGAGACCATCTATATATTTTCTGAAGAAGGATCACTAACAATCAATTACTCTGTACGGAAAAGTTCCCTCTATTATAAGATTGATTCAAATGGACATTTCATATTCTGTTCGGTTATACCAAAAACAGGAAGATCTTTCACTGACTCTTTGACATCCTTTATAATAAATACATTGGCTGTATGCGATTATCCAAGGGCATGTGGAGAATATGGTGTCTGCACAAGTGATCAGTGCAGCTGTCCAAGTGATGATGACAATGCTTTTTATCCGAGTGATGTATCAGAACCCAATTTGGGATGTGTTCCCCAGATTCCTCTGGTGTGCTCAGACAAAAGTAGACCCCAAGGGCACCAATTTTTGGAACTCGAGCACGTTTCCTACTTTGCTTATTCTTTTGAAAATTCTTCAACAAGAGGGTTGGTCTCAAAAGATGAATGCAAAAACCTTTGCCTCAATAATTGCTCTTGCAAGGCTGCTTTTTTCAGGTATGGTGCCAATTTTGCTATCGGTTACTGTTATCTAGAGTCCCATGTCTACTCTGTTAAAATGAATGCTCCAAGTGACGATTTTTACAATTCCACTGCTTATATTAAATTTCAGTCAAGGCCTAAGGAGGTTAAGCATTTGGTTATAGTTATCATTTTTCCAGCTGTTGGAGGACTATTTCTCCTATTTCTGTTTGTGTGGGTAGTGATAAGTAAGCATCATAAAGGCAGACAAGAAAAAGATGATGATGAAAGTGATCGTCTAGATTGGCCAGCAGGTTTAACTTTGCGATACTCATTTCAAGAATTACAAATCGCTACAAAAGTCTTCAGCATAAAGTTGGGCAGCGGAGGATTCAGTTCAGTTTATGAGGGTGTTCTATCTGATGGCTCACAGATTGCAGTGTGTTAGGAATAGTTAAGATTGTCTAGAAAATTATAAGATGTTTCTAGAAGTTTTCCATAAAGTTGTTTTAGAAAAGAACATTCCAGGTTATCTAGAAGGGTAGAAACTTTTAGCTGTTCTAGAAAAGAACATTCTAGGATTTTAGAGACATCTAGAATGCTAGAAGCTTCCAGGCTTCAAAGCTTTTGCAGCTATATATATGTGATTAGAGAGCGCTGTTGGACACGGCATTTGGATGTAATGCAAGTTAGATGAATATATATTTCTGAGTTTATTCAATTCTGTTTGCCCTGTGTCTTCTCTGTTTTGCTGTTGCTGTTCTATTTTTATTATTTTGGGACTGTTTTTACATGGTATTAGAGCTTGGTTCAGCTAGATTTTTTTTCCAAGTTCAGCTAGAGATTCAGTTAGAGGCTTAGTTGGAAATATAAT
Source organism: Cunninghamia lanceolata (assembly GCA_027924645.1). Classification (NCBI taxonomy): domain Eukaryota; kingdom Viridiplantae; phylum Streptophyta; class Pinopsida; order Cupressales; family Cupressaceae; genus Cunninghamia; species Cunninghamia lanceolata. Next base: position 9,855,185 of record BSBN01001332.1, read on the forward strand.
GCTGAAGTGATTTGTTTATAGGGCTGATATTGTTAGAGTGATTTTTGCAGAGTGATACTTGTTTGAAGACTGATTTTTTGGCTAACATGGGCTCTACAAATGAAGTGTTGCCAATATTTGATGGAAGTGGTTTTGCAGATTGGAAGATTGCAGTCGAGAATGCTTTGAGGGAAAAGGCTCTATGAAGGATAGTGAACAAGGAAATTGGAGAATCCCAAAGTGAAAAAGAAAAGAAGTTATGGAAATGTAAGTTGGAACAAGCTAGAGGTATTATTGATAAAGCTTTAAGCCCCAATCTCAATAAAAGATTTATTGATATTGATAATCCAATAGAGCTATGGAAGAGTTTAGAAAAAGATTATAAAGATGCAGATATTGCTAGCATGTTTAGCATAGAAGAAAAATTGGTGAATTTAGATTCTTCTGATTTTGAAAAAATGTCTGATTACTTTAATGAAGTTACATTTTTAAATGCTCAGCTGAAGAAAATAGGTGCTGAATATGCAAAAAAAAAAAATTCAGTTGATTGCAATGGTTGAAAGTAAGCTTCCTCAACCATACAAGGTATTTAAGGAATCAAGGAAAAGGGTTCTCCAACTAACTCCCAATGCCCCCCAGCAAACTTTTGATCAATTTTGTAAGTCTGTTCTACATGAAGAGGTTCAGCTTATTAAAGAAGGGCATATTAAGAAGAATCATGCATATGCAACCAAGAGTAAATTTTTTAAATATGATGGAAAGAAGAATTGGAAAGGAAATTATAAATTTTGAAATGACGGTTCTAACCATTTTTCTAGAAATGATTCTGCAGAAAAGTAAGTTGGAAGGAAATCGATTATTTGTAGGTATTGTGGAGGTGAAAATCACATGGAGAAATTTTGTTTGAAAAAGAGGGACAATGAAAGGCAGCAGTACAAGCCCAAGCAAGAAAGGTTCAAGGATGGAAAGAAGGATAGGCATAGCTTTGTAGCCATTTCTTTGAAAAGGCAAGAGAAATCAAATAAGGAGGTAATTACTAGACCTGAAAATAGTGTTAAGGGGGGATACTTTGCTTCAGATTCTAATAAAGAATGGATTTTAGATTCAGGGGCATTATATCACATGACTAGGGATAGATCTTTGTTTATTGATTTTTATGAAGGGAAGAATTCAGATCAAGAAATTACTATTGGCAATAAAACGAGACTTCTAGTTTTAGGAACATGCACTATTAATGTAACGAATGGGTCTTTAAAAAATATTTTGCTAGTTGAAGGATTAGGGGTGAATCTTATTTCAGTATATAAAATTGTTCAAGTTGGATATGAGTTTGTTGTCACTGCTGATCAAGTTATTGTTAGAGATAGAAAAGACCCAAGCAATATAATTGCTATTGGTAGAGTTGATCATAAAGAGAGTCTATTTAAATTTGTGGGATTTGTTGATGATGAATACACACTCTCTCATGCTTTTATTGCTCAGGCTGATTATATGTCAAAACTTTGGCATGCTAGACTTGGACATATAAATTATAGAAAATTACAAGATATGGTTAGAATTGATGTGGTTAGTGGATTGACAAAAATTTCAGCATCTGAAGGTGTGTGTGAAGGATGTGTGTTAGGAAAATATCATCAAGATCCTTTTGATTCAGGGAAAGCATGGAGAGCTAATTATCCGTTGTAGCTCATTCATAGTGATCTATGTGAACCAGGATATCCTTTACTTTTAGGTGCCAGGTACCTTCTGACTTTTATTGATGATTACAGTAGGAGAGTATGGGTTTATTTTCTTGAAAGGAAAAATGAAGTATTTGAAATTTTTCAAAAGTTTAAGGCATTAGTTGAAATCAAAGTGGAAAAAAAATTAAGTGTTTAAGGACGGATAATGGGGGTGAATATTGCAATTATGCATTTGAGTCATTTTGTGAAAATTATGGTATTAAGGTGCAAAGAACAGTTCCTTATACTCCTCAACAAAATGGGGTGGCTGAACGAATGAATAGAACTCTTTTAGAAATGGCTCGTTGTATGTTGCATTTTAAAAGTTTGCATAATCAATTTTGGGGTTTGGCTGTTTCTTGTGCTGCATATATTGTGAATAGAATTCCCACTAAAGCCCTCCCAAATATCACTCCTGAAGAAGATTGGAGTGGTAGAAAGCCTCACGTTGGGTATTTTAAAGTATTTGGGTGTATTGCTTGGACACACATTCCTGATGAAAAGAGGAAAAAGTTATAACCAAAGAGTCATAAGTGTTTGTTTGTGGGTTATAGTGAAGAATCAAAGGCTTACAGGTTATATGATTTGACAACAAGAAAGGTCTTTGTTAGTAGAGATCTAAAATTTGATGAGCTTTCACAACTTACAGCCACTTCCTCTCACTCTACAACAACAAATATTTCTAATTTTTCAGATATTTTAGAAAAAATTGAAGCCAATATTGATGAGGATGAGGTGAGCACTACTGATGACGATAATACTATTGAAAATGAAACTACTAATGCTTGTACTCAGCCACTTTCTACAGGTAGTGATGATGAAGAAGATGTCATTTCAGCTAGACAAAAGACAAGGAGTGTTGAAGAAATATATAGACAAGGCTCAAAGATCCAAGGAAGGAATGGTAGTGCTCTCATGGCCAAAGTATTACAAGTAAATGACCCAATCTCATATGAGCAAGCTAGAGGAAAGAAGGAATAGGAGAAAGCCATGAAAGAGGAATATGATGCATTGTTAGAGAATAAAACTTGGGAACTTGTGCCCCGGCCCAGAGGTAAGAATGTTATTGGTTGCAAATAGGTTTACAAAACTAAATTTAAATCAGATGGTGCTATCGAAAAATTCAAAGCTAGATTGGTTGCTAAGGGGTTCAATCAAAAAGAGGGTGTTGATTATGAAGAAACATTTACTCCTGTCATTAAAATGAACATAGTTAGAATTATTCTTTCTTTGGCTACAAGTCTTGGGTGGCATATTCATCAAATGGATGTCAAAAATGCTTTCTTAAATAGAGATTTATATGAAGAAATATATATGGATCAACCACCAGGTTTTGTAGATCAGCAACATCCTAATCTTGTTTGCAGATTAAAGAAGTCACTTTATGGTCTTAAACAAGCGCCACGAGCATGGAATGAGAAGATTGACAGGTATTTTTAGCTTCATGGATTTAAGAGATGTAAGTCAGATCCCAATCTTTATGTGAAGAAGGTTCAAGATGATATTCTTTTTGTTACACTTTATGTAGATGATTTACTCATTGCTGGACTGAATATTGGGTTAATCAATGATTTAAAATTAGATCTTAAGAGGACATTTCATATGAGTGATTTGGGTGAACTAAACTATTTTCTTGGCTTACAAGTTTGTCGATTACATGATGGATTGTTCATCTCACAATCAAAATATGCTTTGACCCTTTTAGAAAAGTTTAACATGCTTGAATGCAAGCCAGCATCTACCCCGTTTCAATCCAGTGTCAAGCTTACTAAAGAATGTACTTCCAAGAGTGTAGATGCCACTTTATATAGATAGCTTGTTGGTAGCTTGGTTTATCTAACTCATACTAGACCAGATATTTGTTTTGCTGTCAATCTTGTATCTAGATTTATGCAGGCACCTAAACAAAGTCATTGGCTGGCTGCTAAGAGAATTTTATGATACATCCATGGAACCATACACTTTGGAATCTACTATGGCTATAAGTCTTCAATTTCTTTGGTTGGATTTACTGATTCAGATTGGAGTGGTGATATAGATAATCAAAAATCTACTGGTGGTTATGTTTTCAATCTTGGATCAGGCCCTATTACATGGAGTAGCAAGAAACAGACAACTACATCATTATCTTCATGTGAAGTAGAATATAGAGCAGCAAAAGAAGCAGGCAAGGAAGTAGTTTGGATTTGGAATCTTCTATTTGAAATTGATTTTCTACAAAGTTCAGCCAGCACTGTGTATTGTGACAATCAAAGTACCATACAGGTTGCCAACAATCTAGTATTTCATACTAAAACAAAGCATATTGAGATTGATGTTCACTACATTCGGGATCTTGTTTAAGCATCTATTGTCAATCTTCAATTTTGTCTAAGTGAAGAACAAGTAGCTGATATATTCACTAAGAGTTTGACTGAAACCAAATTCTTAAAATTAGGAGGAATGCTTGGTATGTTAGAGGTGAACATTAAGGGGGGATAGTAGTATAATGTTCCCCTCTCCTTTGTATTTTCTTTTTATTATTCTAGTCAATCTTAAGGGGGGATGTTAGGAATAGTTAAGATTGTCTACAGAATTATAAGATGTTTTTAGAAGTTTTCCATAAAGTTGTTTTAGAAAAGAACATTCCAGGTTATCTAGAAGGGTAGAAACTTCCAACTGTTCTAGAAAAGAACATTCTAGGATTTTAGAGACATCTAGAATGCCAGAAGCTTCCAGACTTCAAAGCTTCTGTAGCTATATATATGTGATTAGAGAGCGCTGTTGGACACGGCATTTGGATGTAATGCAAGTTAGATGAATATATATTTCTGAGTTTATTCAACTTTGTTTGCCCTATGTCTTCTCTGTTTTGCTGTTGCTGTTTCATTTTTATTATCTTGGGACTGTTTTTACACAGTGAAGCGCCTTGACAGAGCAGGACAAGGGAAAAAGGAATTCCAGGCAGAAGTGCAAACGCTGGGGAACATTCGTCATCTTAATTTGGTGAAACTGAAGGGCTTCTGTGCAGAAAAGTCCCACCAAATGCTTGTCTACGAGCATTTACTAAATGGGTTTCTAGATAAATGGATTTTTTCAAACAATGGCCAGCAACGCATGATGGACTGGAATAGTAGATTCAAAGTAGTTCTTGGTATTGCAAGAGGATTAACATATTTACATGAAGAATATTCAGAACGCATAATACATTTTGACATCAAGCCCCAGAATATTCTCCTGGACCAAAATTTCAATGCGAAGGTCTCAGATTTCGCCTTGGCAAAGTTGATTAACAGAGAGCAAAGTGAAGTGATAACCATGCTGAGAGGGACACCTGGGTATATGGCGCCTGAGTTACTGAACATGCATTTCACTGAGAAGGCAGACATATTTAGCTTTGGCGTAATGGTGGTAGAAATTGTCAGTGGAAAAAGAAGCAGAGAACTTTCAGAGAACGACTTGTTTTCATTGTTACAACTTAAGGCAGAGGAAGGTAGGTTAATAGACTTGGTCTATGAGGGACTTGAAGATGAGGAAATGGGTGTAAAAGAGGAGGCCGTAAAGTTGTTAAAAGTGGGAATGTGGTGTCTACAGGACGATTTTACCAGGCGGCCACCAATGTCCATTGTGGTGAAGGTGTTGGAAGGTTTAGTAGACATGTTGGATGATGTTCCTTGTGCGTTTACAGAGTCATGTGTTTCTTCTAATCAGCAGTTGATTTACACAGCTCATATTAACCATAACAGGAAGCTCTCCTATGTTCCCACACCTTCAGTGCTATCTGCGCCCAGATAATCCGTTTATTGATTTATTTGTCTGTACATGTTTCCTTTTCTTTCGTTTAGCGTTGAATACTTTCTAGACATTAGATAAAAGCTACTTATTTGATGATGTTTACAGGTTCGTCATCTGCCTCTGCTCAGCTTTTGCCTTCCACACGCTACGCTCATACTGTGGAGCTCTCCGATTCTCCCACATCATCTGTGTTATATGGAAGTGGAAATTTTGCTTAAATTCAATTGTTTTTTTTCCTGTTCATAATCAAGAGCCTCTATACTTATAATGTAAAGATGTTTAAGAGACTTTTTTATCGTTAACATCTGTGGAACGATTCCACGATGACTCTTTTATAATAAAATACAATGTAGCCTGGTTGCAAATGGCGTCATTGATGATGAATTTTTACATATTTTATATTAGTGAAAAATGTATGTCAGATTTACTTTCACTAAAAAGTGACGCCAGTTCTTTGTGTATCTCATATTTTAGCTAAAGCAGCATATCTCTATAAGGTCTATATAGATATCGTCTTCTTCTATTCATCTTTGTGTCTCCTCATAGCACATTTAGTCTGCTAAATTTGTCTATTCACTTGGTACCACCATGTGCCTTAAATCAATATTCGAATGATAAAGATACATCAATAATCATGTTTAAACTAATTAAGAGATAACATTGTGAATGTAATTAATAAGTTTAAAGGGTTGATAAAGGATGTGATTGTTGGTTTTATTTTTAATTAATTGATGTGTTGTAACTTGTAAAGTGTTGGTGTAGGTTTTTGTTTATTTATATTAGGTTGTTTTGTATTTTTTATACTTGAATTTGATTTATTTAGATTTGTCTTAGGAGTGAGTCATGATAATTCAGTTCTTGGCATGTTCTATGGAAATTGCTCTTTCTTATTTTAGATATTCAGAAGTTACAATTCCTAATTCCTAATGATTGTAATTCCCACATCTTCTCACATACTTATTTCAATTGTTTTGCATAGTGTGGATATTTCAGTTTATATGCATGTAGCTTCTTGCATTTCTTATAGTGTTATTACTTGCATTATGTCTTGTGATTAGTAAAATGTTATATTCTCCTATTTTAATTTTTAAGGCATTGTTATAATAGTGATCTTTTGTCCATCTCTAATATAATAGTTCTTAATTATTTTTTATTTTTTCACAATCTATCTTAGTATTAACCACACAGTGTTTAGGTTAATCTATTTTATTTCTTATTTTTCAGAGTACTAGGTTCTTATGTTTTGGGTGTGAGATAATCTTTTATCAAGGTGTAATGATATTAACCTCACCCTTGTGTCTAGAAGTCCCAAAATAGTCTAGTTTAGCATTCATTTTACTTAAAATAAATATTTGAATGTCTCAAACAATAAACAAATGCAAGTTTATTTTAGACTCAAGCCCACTAAATTTAGGACCTTGAATTGCTTCCACATCTTGTCTATTAATTGTTTTCTTTATGTATGCCTTTGCCATGCTCTATAGGTTATTTTTTTGAGGCCACATTAACATCTAATATGAAAATTTAGCATTGAGCTCATGCAATAAATTGGTATTCTTCTAAATTTCCATGATTTATGATTTTGATACCGTTGATGCTAGCATCAAGCTTTGTGTTTTTCTCCAATTGTATCATGAATCCATGTGAGTTGTTGTATGCACATTATTGTTCTTTTGACATGCATATAATTCCCATTTTCTTATAATGCCTTTTGTATTAGTCATGTGTCTTGTGGTTTTGATTTGGTTGTATTCAAGTCTATAGTGATTCCTCCCTTGAACTCGAGCTATTTCAAATATGAATTCATCAAGGCCCTTACATATGTCATTTTATAACATTCCATTTCCCCTAGACTAAATAAGCCTTAAAGATTATTTAAATTCACATCCATATCCATAACATTATTATTTTCATAACCAAAGGAACTTCAATATCATCCAGACATAAATTGTTTAAGTGCTCTAACTTGGATAGATGTTCATGTCCGTGCAAATGGTGTTTAAAGTCTGAGCTCTTATGAATTTTGTCCATTCCCCTTGGACTTGAGATAGTACTAACCATAATCTAATTGTAATAACTTCTACAAGAATGTGGCATGTCATATCCATGAATTATAGTGGACTTGAGGCTATGAGTAAATCATATTAAACCTAGAGATTCACCTCTAGGTTCCAAAATTGTGTTTTTAAGTTCATTACTGATGTGTCATGTTTCCCATGTGTAAATGCTTATTTTTCATGAGTCATCTTCCTATTTTCCATGTCACTAATTTTGTGACAACATTTCAAACTTTCACATGTCTACTTTTAGATTTACTAAAGGCTTTATGTCTGATATCTTTCTATAAATGCAAGTGTTTTTCAATCATTTCAAATCTAAGTCCACATCTAAATGTGTTAAATTTTTTGTACTCAAGATTTTCTTCACACCTAAGGTTCCTTATAATATGCTATTGACTAACATTTCCATGTTTGCTAATTTAAACGTGCAATTCAAACCTAGAGTTTTTATATTGTCAATTATACTCACCATCTCACATCTATAGATAATCTTATCTTATGTCTGGGATGTTTTGTAATCTTAAGAGAATTATATTTTCTAGTTTAAAAACACCTTTTGAGTTCATATGTATTAAATGGTTAAATTTAAAGTCCACACCTTATTCGAATTGTGATGACATGTGTCACACTAGTTGACTATTTTAAAATCACCTTTTTAGACCATAGAGTGAACCCACAATAGTGTGTTCCACTTGTGGGACGAGGCAAAAAAATGAGCCCAAATAAGCAAAAAATTTAAAACACCTTTGATGAAGGTCCCTTTCTAGATTTCTTTAATGTTTTCACATTATTTAAAAAGGTATGTACCTTCAAATGGAGGTACCTTCATTCAAAGGTATGAAGGTTCCCTCAAATGAAGGTCCCTTCCATGACATTTTTTTCACCTTTTTCTTTGCAAAACCTTTTGTTTTGAAGCCTGGGTTGGACCATCAAACTAAGTCATTGGAAGATGATATTTGTAGGATTATGACCCTCAAAATAAGCTTTCTAAAAAATATAACTTTTAATATATTTAATTTAATTATTATATTTTTTTATATTTTCTTGTGAACTTGGGTTTTTCACCGAATGCATGGAAAAATAAAAAAATAAAGAATAAGTTCTAAAATATATCTACACTATATATTTATGTCCTCATTTCAACAAAAGAAAAAGGTTATTTTGGATATATATAGAAAAATTTATGTGTAATTATGGAATAAAACTATCTAAATTATAGTTAATTTCAAATTAAAAAAAAATAATAAATAAAATATGGAAATATATATGTGTGTGTGTGTGTACTAGATATTGGTGTTACGAATCTATGTTTAGAAATTTTATCCTTTTTGTGAAAAAGGTTATGCATGATAGAATAAACATCACTTTTAAAAATATTGTTAACTATAAAAAATAAGTTATTGAAAATTATGTTAAATTTTTTAAAAATTATTGTATAAAATTTTAAAAATATATATATTTAGAATGTACACATGAAATCTCAAAAATCACTAGTCCACATCATCTTCAAATTCTTTGTAATAACATCTCTTTTAACCCAAAAGAGTAATGGTATAATACTACATTCAGTATTTAAAGATACATCGACACTAAGTCTAAGTATGATAATGATGATCAATTAACACAATGCTATCCTATGCTTTAACAAAATCATCACATATTTTTTTTAATTTCAAATATAAAATATTATTTCCATTGAAATCATAGAAATGCAACAATGTATCAACTCCAATCCCTAATGAATGACAGAGTCATACATCTCTAATATTTCATTCACGTTCAATAATCCATCCCATTTACCAACCTTAATAAAGTAAAATCATAGAGAAACTAATACATCCATAAGTGTGCCTTGACAATGTACACTCATCAACATATATAGCAATATTTGCAATATTACAGTTTTCCAATACTCACTTCCATTTGGAAGAATCAAATTCTTATATATTCTAGTGGCATCCTAGTACAATTTCTTGCCTTTTGCTCCTCCTTTGTAACCCAAAGTAGAGGGAGCATCACAGAGGTGATTTCTATCCTACCATGAAATCAAAGGCTTCCCCATGCTACCCACATGATAGCCCAACCCATCCCGAAGAAGATAGCCCTTTGAGGTCATCATGATAGTGTATTAGATTTTGATATTGCAATTATAACCCTTTTCCAATGCATACCTATAGAAATAAAACCTAAATCCATGCAATGGAACAACAAGTGATTCCAATCCCTGGAAGAAGTCCATTTGAAATCTTGCCCATTAAACACCATGACATGCATGCTTCAACATAATTATTGATTTATGTTAAAACACAATAACATTTAAATGTACATTTTATAAAAACAATCCAATTTGTCAATATTATATATTAATTGTAATAAGTTCTTAGCTTTTATAAAATCTCTTGGAAGGTTCATTATCTCATAAGGGAATTTCACATTTACCAGATTTATTATTTCCTCCTTGATTCCCATACAAGAAAGTATTTACCTTTACAATGTTACATTATTTCCTATAATGTACATGTAGTAATTTACGAAGTGAAAGCATTTTACCAAAGATTATAATTTACTTTCCTTCCAAAAATAATAAAATATGAGAGAAGTAAAATATTATTTACAAAATTACATCTCTTACTTAGCTTATAATTCAACTATTGCCTTATTAATTCTTCCAAACCTTCCTATAAGGCAACTAGAAAAATTCTATTTAACTAACTTAAAGGAGTAAAGTAGTTTTATTTTTTTGGTATATATATCAAACGAATAAAGTGAAGTAATTCAATAGGCTTTTGTTGAGTCCCTATTAAGCTACACTAGCATTGTGTTGTGCCTCAAACTGAAATTTGTTTTGGCAGAATATTATTTGTATAAAACATCATAGTATTTGAATATCCCATTCACACATTTAATTACTTACCCATAATAATGTAAGAACTAAGACTTTTAAATATGGTAATATAAACATTCAATTATTTGGAAATAGATATCATTAGTTTAAATCCCATATTTACCTCATTTGATAGACATGTAGATTACACTTTTGTTTAAATCATTTAGTCCTTTTCTACTCTTTCCCATGAAGGAAATTTGAAGTTTCTAATTAAATAATTTTATATGTAAGATTAGAGTAATGGAATTTAGGGTTCTAGAAGCCCTTTTAAGGTTGTATACATTGCACAATCAGCATAGGCATATGCCTTCTTACTTTCTTTAGGTAATTCTTCTTTGTGCAGTGCCTCTAGAAGACTATTTCAGCTATTTCCCATGGCTATTTTCTTTGTGGGTTTCTATAGATTTGGGTGCCATCCTTAGAGAGAAGATCTCATTTATTCGGTAATGAAAATACCTACCATTGATAGTGCCATGGATTATTTCTAGTTTGAAGTTTGTCATAATTAAATTTCATTCAAAATCTCTGTAGGTGCTGAGTTTAGTTCATATTTCCTTCATAAATAGTATGTTTAATATCATAACAAGGCTATAGACCTATATGGAATGGGGCAGCCAGGCATGAGGCATACCTTATTGGCTATGGCACCCATGTCTACCCTGTATTCCTTCCAATTCCTATTGAATGTTTTTTGGTGGTTTGGTTGTCGCTTCATGAGTGCCTAAATTGGCCTTAAAAAATATCACATTTATTTTATTTTATCTCAGTGTGGCTGTAACGAATTGGTTGTTGTAGCTACAACTACAAAATGGAGTATATCATTCCTAAGTTTTCTAATTTTGGATCCTTCCTGATTAAAGCAAATCATGGTTGCAGGCATAAAAGAATTGTTTGATTCACATATTGCAATTAGAGAAGATTTTAAAAAATCACAATATTAAATATGGTTTCTTAATTTCCCATAAAGTTATTATTCTATGCAATGAATGCAAGACTCAACATACATTATTCAACATTCCAAGGATATTTCATTCGGAGAAATGCAAGACATTTATTAAAACACCCATAACAATTTGAATTCTAAATTGTTCATACCTGTTCAATATGAAGGGGAAGTAAAATGTTTTATTGATAATTTCAAACAATACAATGTAGTGTGATTTATACAAGGAGGGAGATGCAGTTCACATAACTGTATAACAGTTTTAAACATAATTGTCTAACAGTTTTAACTACAACAATGTAATACCAGCTCTTAATATAATTATACACCAACATTCCCCCCTTATTACATTGTTCCTACAATAGTACCAAGGGACCCCCCTTGAATGCTAATATACTCAATAAAGCTGATTACATAATATGAACACATTTTATAGAAGATCTTCTACCAAAGAACAAATCTTGAACCAAGAGGGGCTCCATCATGTTGTCTTGTCTACCCTTGGAAAGGCATAGCTTCAAGCTGTGTTCTTGAGCTCTTTAGTCCCGAACTCTCAAATCATAGAGTCTTGAATTATTCGACAACAATCCCTAAGAGATATGACAAATCTCTATCATTGTCTAGTGACTGCGAAAGGGTATAATTCTCAATCATATACTCTGAAGCTTGTTGGACAAAAACCCATATTGAGCTCAACATCAAATTCCAAACCTATCTCCAAAATAAAATCTTCACAAAACATATATTCTTTAAATTCGTCAACATCAACAAAGAAAAAAAAAACAACCATAACCAAAAATGCTTCTCATGCAAAGAATCATCTCAAAGCGAGAATCTAACTTGAGATGATGGAAAATCCTCCATCCTCCAATGCCACCTGCCTCCAATATGACCTTGGTACATTTTAACCAACTGATGTCTTGGACGAGTCTTTGGAGGCCTCATCAGGAGTAGTATAAATGGCCCCGAGAGCATAAGTGATCTTTGACATATGTGCATTCTTGATTAAAAGATGACAATGTCAATTTGAACCAATGATAGACCCATACACTAGTCAACCTGATATCTCCAAGATATTATTAAACATTCATCAAATTAATCTTCAACAATTTTTACCTTATTACTCCAAAATATGCAAATTCAACTTTAATAAAATGTCCTACTTATTTCTCCAAAATATCTCCAATAAGTTCCACACCTTTACAAACTTAATTATCTCCAAACAATTTCCTTATTCATCTATATACTTAAATTTCATACTTAGAAAATACATGATTATAAACCCTTTCAAACTGCATATAAAATAAACAATTTTGCCAAACTATTTATTGCGCCTCCAGTATGCCTAAAATGCCTTCTTAACTGTTTAATTTGTTCAGTAATGGTGCCTCTTCAGCTCTAAATACTTTCATCATTGAACATAAATTAAAATACTGTAAATAAAGAATCAAAACATGGCCAACTCACTCCAATCTACTCATCTGTACATGTAGTTAGTCTTTCATGTTGATGGTTTCATTTTGTTGATATTACTAGATAAACATATTTCAGACCAGCAAGACTTCTTAGATCTCTTTACCCTAACCAAAGCCAAATACAGAGAAAACATCATGTCTGTGAACTTTTCTAATGTCTCTAAACACTGTGATAACTATTTATATCTTTCCCATAACCATAATACCTACAGTAAAGAGCACAGCATCTAGCATTGTAGAAGAAATTTATACTGAAACAACATAATAAGCAAGGCTTCACCTTTTAAAACTATAATAATAAGCCTTCAATACTTCAACTCTGATTTTTCTCTAGTCACACGACTTCAACATATATGTAGTTTCCTCTTCAAATCACTTAGGATTTCATTAAAACCTTCAAATGCATCTAGTCATGAATTTTAAATGCCTAGAATTGAGACAATGCAAACTTTGTGGGAATCAAATCCTTTCTTCTATACATGCCTCAATAATCACAAGATCTCCCTTGCAAAATGCTCTTCAAAATCTTCATCTTATCATGCCTCAGATCAATGCTTCTCTGATACCATATGAAGGGGCAGTAAAATGTTTTATTGATAATTTCAAACGATACAATGGGGTGTGATTTATACAAGGAGGAAGATGTAGTTCACATAACTGTATAACAGTTTTAAACATAATTGTATAACAGTTTTAACTGCAACAATGTAATACCAATTATTAATATAATTATATGCCAACATTCAAAAGTGACCTTCTATGTTTATTTTATTTTTTCTACAATTCCTACTGGTCTCCTCCTTTTTCCTTATCTATTTCTTCCCCTTCTTCTTTCTAATTTGCCCTTTTTCGATTCCTTTCCATGACTTTTCCCAATGTTCCATCAATTTTTTCCTCACAACTAAAGACAAGTATGAATATTTGGATTTCATGTGGCCTTGGGCCCAATACCTCCATGCAACATTCCTAAGCAACTCACAAGTGTTGCTTGCAGGTGTAACAACTATAAGGAAAAAAATCAAACAATTCATTCCATTCCTTTGCCATCCATCAAGAAGAAAATAATGTCATTTATCTAATCATTTCCTTTCTCTGTCACCTATCAGGTGAAATAAGGAAATAATATTGTTTATCTAATCAATTGATCTTTCCTTAGGTTGGAAAGAAAAATTGAATTTCATTTGTATTGTTGAAATATTGAAGGAAGACAAACGAATATTCACTATTGTCAATATGTTGGAAATTAAAAAATAATAATAACATTATGCTCAGATTTCCACTTCATTATATATATTTACTTATGTATTATTACACATGGAAATATATGTATATAGTGTTATTTAAATACTTTATATATTTACGTGTGTAATATTTAAATAATATTACACACAGAAATATATACGGTGTAACTTATATTCACATTATATATTTATGTGTGTGATATTTAAATAATATTATACATGGAAAAATATAGTGTAAAATAAATTAATCTAATAGCTTCATTAATAAGGATTAATGATTTCTAAAATGTTATATAATTTGTTTATATAGAAATATATAAATATATATAAATGTTACCTCTTAGTTTCCAATTATAGCTAAGGATTAATTAACCAAGATAAAACCAAGAGGATTATAATCAATATTCAAATGGCTAACTACTTTACCCATAACCGAGTCTATATGCAATTTACTAATGTGATTGTGCATGTGTGATTATATGCATGACAACCTTAGAAGAGCTAGGTTCCTCTCCTCTATGATACTCTTTCTTCTAGAATGAGGTCATGTAAAATCCTGTCACACTCATGTAATCTAATTGGTAGTTAGTCTGTAATCATGGCATATATATATATAACTTCTTGATTGTGCGGTAGAATAATTCTACCATATTACACATAAAATGTTGCACGTATCAGTAGTATAACATGAAATATATGCATGTGATATATTCAAAGTAACATCAATGTCAAGTACAAATAAAAATGGGTTGTGCCATTCTTAACGCTTTAGTTGCAATAAGTGATAGAAAGTCAAAATTTGGTTAAAAATGTTGATCTCAATGTCCCACTTTGTCTAAAAAGTGGAATACAGTATTGTGGGATTACCCCATATTTAACATAGTACTACTATATGGACCCCAATAAAATAGAAATTTAATGGTTGGTCTATTATATAAAGCTATCATCTTGACTTGACTCTAATGACTATGATCTGTCATCCCAAATGTGATAGAAATCTATTACAAGTCATAACACATGGATTCATCCTAGAAATAAATTTAATGATTATTTTACATGAAGCAAGTCTAGACAATTAAATTCTATAGTCTAATGTCTAAGTTTTTTATGTGTGTTAACTAATTACTGTAGCAATATCCATCTAGTATCTAACTACATAAATCATTTTTTCTAAGAAGATTATCTTTGAATGTTTTCATGGAACAATGTTTGAGAGTGCATTGCTGAATATAAGGAGGTAGTAGAGAATCTAGTGAAGAACTAATCCAATTCAATTCAGTTTGAGGTATATGTGAATTCTACAAGGCAATCTAAATGAGCATTTAGATGGCTTTATTAGTAGTTGTGATTGTAGAGATGATTTGGTAGGCATGCACAAACTTATTGTAACTTGGAAGAGTTTGGTGGCTTAGGTGGGAAAACACTTTGAGTCTTGTAAAATCAAAATTTGTCATATATGAGTTTAGAAGGAAGTAGGTTCATAGTAGCTGAAAAGAGGTCTCCCTATGTGTAATTAATTTTGTAGGGACTCTTGTATCATTCAGTCTAAGTCTATTAGCTATGGAAAATCTACTTTATCTTAAATGAGTCTTGTCCTTGTAGAGAATACTATCTAAGATTTAATGAGTATTTGGGAATGATTTTGATATTTGTAATCTATGGGTAACCATATGGTAGTTGCTTCCTACTATCTATGTTTCCTTTCTAGATATAATCTTTTATTACTATGTCCCTAGACATGATATTCTAACTTATGCATCTAAATGGTGGTTATTTTCTATTGAAAGTGTAATGTAGAATATTACATACCCTTGTAATTTCACACTATGTTTAATAACTATTTTGCAATTTGCATAATCTCTCCACATAATAGGCTAGGTTTATGTGCTTTTGGTCTATTTTCTCTACTCCTCTTAAAAATTCATTATGATGCTTAAATGTTTGCATGGTCCTAAGGTGTCTTGTATGACCAGGAGCTGGTTTTACCTAGACACGATTGCTCTGCATGGATGTCAACACACCACGCTAGCATCCCACATCTGTTTTCTAACAAGTATCCATTTTTGGGCATTATAACGTGTCTTGGGTGATCATGAGGATTCCTTTTAATGCCTCTAGAGGTTGCAAAATGACTCCTTGCATGGAATTTTGAGATTTATCCCTCTTAGAAGTGTAATGGAAAAGATTTTTGAAATCTATTCTCACATTCCTTCAACCTCTCTCAATCTTGGACACACTTTGGCTTTCACACAACTCTTTGCAAGTTTCTCTTGTGCAAACTAGACTCCCACAGTAGGTATTGCAGATTTTGGTATTCTTATGTATTGTGAGAACATTTCTCTTGGCTCTTAGGGTTTTATTTCACTTGTTGTGAGGTTCTCTTCACCAAGGTTCAAAGATGTACATTTCTTTTGAGTTCATGGGAGCTTGTTGCCTCCTCTCATTGTTCATATTGGTAAGATTGTTTTGGTTTTATATGCATTGTATTTCATTCTAAATCTATTTAGTAGTTGCATAGTTTTACAATGGTGTAGACCACCATTTCACTTAATCATTCTTGGTGTAGGCCACCATTTATTTTCATTGCATAGGCTGCATATTTTGGGTTTCTCTCCCCATAGACTAGGGAAGGAACTATTGTTATTTGATTTTTTAAATTATTGTTCTTACCTTCCTAGATACACTTAAAAGATAAGAAAACATACTTGTTTTCCTTTTAGTTTTATTCTCTACATCTATTGTTTCTCATGAAGATATGAATACCAACATTAGAACTTGATTGAGGCAAGTCCCCAAGCAGCCCCACCATTTTTTCTCTTACTTTTGCAAGTCCCTTGGAGTGTAGATCTTATATCTACATTGAGGCTTTGTGTGACTTCCTTTTGTTCTTATCTCTCTTCATCTTCTTTAATATAGTTGGCTTTATTTTATTTTTTGTATTACTTAGAATATTACTAGGTGTGTTTGCATTAAAATTTATGTTGTCTAGGTGATTTGGGTCCATAAAAAATAAAAATTTTCATTTTTTGCAAGTTTCAGACTCCAGTACCTAGTGTCTAGCGTAAATGTCCTCACATCACGCTATCATCTAAGGCTGAGAATCTCTCCTTGCTATCACAGGTTCCTCTTTCCTAGATTATTTTATTTCTATAATTATCTTGTTTAGTTTCTATTTACAGTAGCTATTTTCTGCATTCTATTCATTTCCCCTTCATTACCAATCACTTGTTAAGGTTGTATTCCTTTAATTGGTACTCATATTGGTTTTTTAGTAAGATAGAGTAGATTACTTGACATCTGACAACTCAGATAGTAGATCCCAAGTGTGGTGTTTGTGATTAGCTCCCTTGATCAAAGGTATTTCATTAAGGAATAGTTTTTCCTCACTACATTTTTGGTGAACCTGACGTGTTCTAAACATATTAAAACCTTTTCTTCACTGTTACAGTTCATCCTACATTTTTGGTGAACTTGACGTATTGAAACTAAAACATTTCTATCTTGGTTGTGATTCATCATCCTTCTTTCGAGAATTTGCTTCTCTAAAAGAAAGCAAACAAAACTTCACATTTTATTCTCATCACGTAGCAATGTGTGTTGTAGAGCCTGAACATAGTTTATGACCTTTACAACTAAGTCTTCTAATTCTGAGTATGTGGAGTGTAGGAGTGAAAGGAATTTAAGAAAATTGTCCAATATGGAGCTTTCTACTAATACTTCCATGCTTATTCACTCAGCCTTTGATTTCACTCATCTTCCTTCTAAACAAATTAATTTGTCTTTTTCATCTCCTTCTTCTCGCTCTACACCGATGACTTCATTTCAAGATGTAGAACTAGATTTTAATCACAAAGTAGCACTTGAATATGTCCCACAAGGAAAAATTAATGACATGGATCACCACTTGGCTGATTCTTAGGATTTCTTGCATTATGAGGAAATTTCTAGTTCAGTTGTCTGTCTGGTTGTCACTCTTCATGTCATGTTAACAAATCATCCCCAGGGTATTAATTTTCTTAGGGGCCTTGCTCATACAGTGCATAGCGATACCTTGCCATTGGCAAGTAGTGTTTTGAATGCACAACAATCTTAGTCTCAGACTCCTAGAATCAACTCTACCTACCTCTATCCTCTTCATGTGTTCAAACGTACACTTCTCATATGACTACTAGTGTTCCACAAAATACTAGTGCAAGTATTATTCCACCCCATGTCTCTTTGTCTTTTAATGCTCCTTCTAGTGGTCTTGAAGTTTCCAACCTACTTTCACAACCTCTCATTTCTACCTCACTTCTTCAACTTTCACATACGACAGACCCTATGATAAATTGAATATTACAAAATGTTGGTACCTTACACTAACAACTTGCTTGTTTGTCCACTTCATTAGCACAACCCCTCATACCTACTTACTATCGATGCAAACCTCTCTCTCTTGCTATCTAGCTACACCATTTCTATAGGACTTCAGGCCCCTAGATTTGAGAAGTACACAAGAAAAGGTGACTTGGAGTGTCATATCTCTGCTTTTACTACTCTTTCTAGTGACTTCCTATTTTAAGATACTCTGTTGATATCTCATATCTCATGCATTCCCTCACCTCCATTTTCTCTCCTGTCATAAGCTATCTTTGCTTCATCACTATCCAATCAGCTGAGTTCACTGGGTAATTAGCCTTGTTAACTCCCCAATCTATTCTTGTTAAGACATCAATCATATGAGTTAACTCTACAATAAATTCCTTCTTCTAAACCTATAAATACCCTCTCCCTCAAGCACAAAGGCAAGCAAATTCATTATGCACACAGCTCTTGCCAAAATTTGCTCTCCAACTTAGCATTCAAATGCTCTTATAGGATGAAGGTGATTTTTTCTTTATTTGTTCAATCAAGTAGCATCACGCTGCTTCATTCTATGCCATTGTGCTCAATCCAAGCTCTCATCGAGTTCATAGAAGCTTCATCAAAGCTTCTTTTTTCTTCTTTGGGTAATTTTGTTGTCAAGAGAATCACCTGCTGCCACAGAAGGATTTGAGGTTGCCTATTACAAGGATTATTGAGGGTTGTGGAGTCAACAAATCTTCATGTCTCTTTGGTTCCTTCATTGCTTTCTTTCAATTTATGGTAATTAGAAAATCAAATTTTCTCTTGGGAACATTAAAGCGTTGCTTTTTTCTTAATAGTTAGATCTTGCATGTTAGATTAATCACTTTCATATTTCTAGATTTACATTGTTAGAAGAAGCATTTTCCCTTTTCTTAGATTAAATTGCATTCAAAACATAAAAAACACAAAAAAAACATAGGTTTACATTGCATTGAAAAATTCATATGGAATTTCATACATATTTCCCTTTAATAGATTAGAAGCACTTTCATTTCCAAAACACTCTTAAAAAATACCAAAAAGAACATTTTGCCTATCATTTTAGTTTGCATGCATATAGAGACATTAGAATGGACAAAATTGCAAGCCCTCGATTCCATCATGAGGTAATCATGGTTCAAATGATTCCAAACAAACCCTTGATTTCATCACAAGATTAAAAAAAGTCAAAATATGAGTCAAACCCTAAGTCAAAAAAACCCTAGGTCAAAACCCTAGATCTGGTTAAGGTTAGTAATCACACGACTTCCTCTCTTTTGATTCATGAATTTGCTTAGGATTTAGAGGAGAGTGGGTGAGGGCTATCCATGATGAGATCGAGGAGATCCATCCATGACCATAGCAACAAACATTTGTCTTACCCTAAGGAGACCCATTCGTCCTCTTGTATTTAGAAGAAACTAGAGAATGATAGATACAACAAGAATTCTTACAATGTCTACAAAGACAAGAGGCCATCAATGAAAACAACCATTCACCCACACAAAGGTGGAATTTAAGAAATCCAAATAGAAGACGAGAAACCAATGACCCTTCAGGTCATAGGGTTATCTCAACTCCAACAGCAATTGAGTGAAACATACAACAAAATGCACAACAGCAAAGGCCATAGAACTTTCCAACCCCTCTCCATGAAGTCCATCTCTCCAACGAGCCAAACCCCTGCTTTGTCTCACCTCCTCTTGACTAGTTAATTCCATGTGAGTGAGAGTGATGTGGCAGATTGCCCCGTGGCAAGGAGGTAAAGGGTCTATGTGCATGCCGAAATCTAACTCGATAGCCCTAGGCAACCGAAGTCATGATTTTGAGTGTAAATATTTTGGTGAACTTGACGTGAAGAGTAAAAACTTTTGTTTGTGTTGTTCATGTTCCCATTATTTGGATCTCATAGAAAACTACAAAACTTTCTTCATAGCTACTTTTGCCACTTCGACTTCCATCATCTACACCATCTTCCATTCCATTTATTCTGTGGTGTCTATGGCATTCCTAAATATGATGGAACCTGACTTAAACCAAGGGAACCAAAAACTCCCTCATTTTATAGGTATGTGCCACCACATCCTGATGCGCCAATCACCGACTGTCATGATTACGAGGATTCTGACTATGAGCAAGATCAAAGAGAATCTAGATGCTCTCTATATTTCAACAACCCAACTTGGGAGAACAATTCATCCATACCAAATGTGCCGCATAAAGCAAGAAGGGTAAGGTCAGAAATACATTGACTAGAATAACCTTCCATGAGTACATCGAATACCCACCTTGATGAAGAGGTTAAAAGGTTGAAAAGCCATCTACAAGAAACCAAAGATGATCAAGAAGCATTAAGGATTTCCTTAGAAGAAGAATAAAAAGAAAACACTGTGCATGAGGAAGCTCATCACTATGAAAATATTCGAAGAGAACATCCTAGGAATGAATAAACCCCTAGAGCTGCAACTCCTACAGATTTAATCACAACTCTAGTGCAAAGAATCAAAATCCTAGAAGCAGAGCAAGTTGCTCCAAAATGAAGACTCAAGTCTCATGAACAGGACTACGGGGAATCTCAGAATCCCCCCTACCTCAATTACTATTCATGACATGCTAGTAATGACACTTGTCTAAATGGGAACCCTCCTATTCAGAACAATCCAATGAATTCAAAAATGGGTTATCAAAACCCACCTACAAGGTTATTATTAACAACCCCACAATCTCAGAGTGCCTTCTTAGGAATGTATCTTGAATATTTGAAAGAGCCTCTAGACAAAAATGTAAGAAATGTGCAACTACCTCAGCCATTACCAGATCTCCCAAAGTTCAAAGGAGAAGGAGGTCCAAATTCTCACATCAAAGTCTACACTATAGCCATAAGAGAGCTCCTTCCTTGGGATGGGGTTGTCGCAAAAATTTTCTTGAAAACACATGAAGGCATCACTTTGGATTGGTATTATCTTCTCCTAGAAGCTTCGATCCATTCATTTAGACAACTAATCGGAGAGTTTGTCATGGCATTTGACTTGAATAAACTCATGAAAACAAGGATCAAAGAATTCCTTACAATGAAACAAGAACCGAATGAATCCATGGCACATTTCATCACCTGATGGAGGCAAGTCCTCTATTCTTCAACCATTGCTCCAAACATGGACCATCGAGAACTATGCGACCTCTGATGAAAGTAGATTGTCATTGATGTCAAAAATGTGTTGGTATTTACAGAAGTTGTTCATATACTTCAGGTTGATATGTTGCTTCATGGCTAAGTCAGGAAATGCTAACTTGTTTGATCAGTTTGTGTACATTCTTGATATTCACAAGACTGCATGATCAGAATCATCAATCAGGATAAGTATGATACAATGCATATGTTTTATGATACAAGGTTGCTGATAAAGTTCATCTTGCCATGGTTGATCAAAGTGAGGCATTAATGTTTATTAATGGTTGAATCAATGGTTATCAAAATGCCTAAAATATTAAAATCCTAACTATAAGCTCTAAGTGTATACAAAGAGATTAAATGTCAAAGTATGCACTTTATGTTATAAAGTAATGTTGACCTGCAAGAGCAGGTTATACTACTTAGAGCAACCTACTAGAGGGTTTTAATTCATGACACCTACCGGCCCCTTCATATTCTATTTACCATTTGAATTTGGTTGAATATCCTTATTTAATTTATGAAGAGCTTGATTTAAAAAAAAAAAAAAAAAGCATGGAATATCATTTATATTTGAAAGTCTTATTTAAAGGGGAGCATGAAAAGGTTTCCAATGACTTTTTATAAAGCTTTAAATATAAAACATTTTAAAAAAAAGAAAAAGCATTAAATATGCTTTAAGAGGGGAATGTGAATAAGCCATTTTATGGCTTTATTTAAAATATTTTTATGAGCTTTTAAAATGTTTTTTTGTGCTATTTTCTAGGGGGCACATTTCAAGGAGAGCTTTAAGGAGATTTTGGGAGACTTTAAAGGAGAGTTTCTTTTTATGAAGAAAATCTATTTTTTCATATTGTGGCTGAAGTAAAAGATAAAGGGGAAAGTTTTTTTTTAAAGAATATGAAAGGAATTTCATGTGGTGGATTTAAGGGGTTTATTTTTAGAATGTTTTTTTTAAGACATTCTATTATATTGGAAATATTTTTTGAAGACATTTTTGTGAGAAGATTATATTTTTGAGAAGATGATAAGATTGATTTTTTTTATTGAAGATTTTTGGTAAATGAGATTTTGAAAAGTCGTTTGTTGCAGATTGAAGAATATTTTGAAGAAGACAGAATTTTTTTTTGCAGAGAAGATGAAGGGTTTGAAGAAGATGATTTTTTTTTGAAATAAAAAATATGAAGAACAGTGAAGAGTGAAAATTTTCAAGTGCATTATGATTTTTTTTAAGATATTTTTGAGATGAATTTTGCAGAGAAAAGAATTTCAAAAATAATGATCATAGATGATCTTGCAGAAGAAAATATATTTGCATATGTTTTTATTCTTACAGGTTGAAGAATATCTTATGATGGGAATGGAAATGTATTTTCTTCAAAGGAATATGAAGAGACATTTTGAAGATGATCAAAGAGATTTTATTTTTTTTCTACAAGGGAAGATTGAAAATATTATTGTTGAAGATATTCAAAAAAAAAAAAAAAAAAATGAAGATTTGCAGAAGATGAAATTTTTTCATATTTAATGGCATTACAGGTGCATTAAAGTAGTGTGATGGTGTGGATCAATATGGAGTATTGAAGATATTTTACAGATGAATCATTTTATTGTATGTGAGATTATGTTTGTGCAGGAATGGATCAAATACAGTATGAGGACATCATGCAATAATCTTACAGATTGAACCATGAAAATAAAGATTGAATCATGAAGATAAAATGCAGGTGAATATGCATCAGGTGAATCCAATTTGTAGATATTAGAGTGTTGTAAAGATTTGTAAAAGGAATTGTTCTGTATGGTCTTGATTTGAAAATCAAATAGGAGGTATAAGGGTGTATGATGAGACACAGGTTGCATAATGGTGCAAATCAGATTGAATAGCAATCAATTCTTGCACACAGAATTTTATGATTGAAAATTGTCTATGCCAGTAAGGTACAGTATGCCAGTGAGGCATAGTATGCCAGTGAGGCTTGTAGGTCAGTGAGACCTTAACATTTGTCAGTGAGACACATATTGTAGCCAGTGAGGCTTCTTTGTAGCCAGTGAGGCATGTTTGATCAGTTAAGCCAGTGAGGCAGTTTAGAGTGGTTTTTCTACCCCTGGAGGGTTTTCCACTCATGCAATTCTTGTGTCACAATCTTCTCTGTGTGTGTATGATTTACTTGTGAAGTTTTGTTCTCTTTCTGTATTCACAGTCATGTGCATATGTATTTGACAAATCAAAGCTATCTTTCTCTCCTTGTGCTCTGAAAGTTAAAGTTTGTAAAAAGATTTGAGAATTCACACAACACTGATTCACCCCCCCTCTCAGTGTTGATTGTACTCCTACAACCTCTTCTTGCATGCCCTTAACAAAGACATGAGAGAAGATGTTCAAAAATTGCCATATAAGTCCTATGAAGAGGCATTGGAAAGCGCCTTAAGAATTGACCAAGCCACCATTGATGGTAGTAGAAAAGTCTATGGTTCAAAGAAATCTAATGAAGGAAGACATAGGAAACAATGCCTCTATCATTAAAATCCTCAGAAACAATAGGAGTGTAACCACAGTCTGGGTGACGGATCAACCCCCTGTCAAAAGGATAAAATATGATTACACTAGGAGAGATTATTATCCTCCTAACATAAATGCCATAGATCAACCTAGAAATAATAGGTATTATCCTCGAGACAACTACCAAAGATGGAACCACAATGGAAAAGGGAATGTAAATGATGGAAGATATGAAAGACCCCTGTATGAATTCAACCAATTTTGTTCTTTTCATAGAACAAGGGGGAATAGCACAAAGTCTTGTAGGGAATACAATAGATTCATAGTGAGACTTCTGGAAGACCAACAACATTTGTTTATAGAAATATTCTTAAACCCACAGGAGGTCACCCCAGATAACAAAGACACAAGACAAAATCAAGCTCCAATAGCACCACAAAATGCATACATTAGAATTTATCTAGATCTATTCCTCACACACAAGGATACAGAAATGACAAATCAAAACAAAGAAGCTCAGAGTAGTAACCCTGAAATCTCACCATAGCTAGGACAAAAAGGAGAAACTAGGTTGATGGGATTGGTTGAGATTATGCACAATGAAGAACAAGAGGAAGATCATGAGGAAGAAAATGAGCAAATAGAAGCACACAAAGGCACCATTTCAATGGTAGAGCCAATATCAACTTTGATTGGACCTTATGAGCTCATAGAAGACTTGAAGAAAACGTATGCACACATTTCATTCATTGACTTGCTTAGGAACTTCCTCTCACATTGTTCCACATTGCTACAAGTAATAGCCCTAAAATATCTAGACCAAATCACACCACTACCTAGTAAACAAATCAACCATGTGGACTATGATCTCAACCCACCAAATGTAGAACTTAAAGATCTTGGGTTCTTCTTCAACTTACAACAGATGCCCTCTGAGGCAAAGTTAACAAACAAAGGGGACCTTGCACTATATCTTCAAGTGTGGATCTATGACACGTGCATGAAACAAGCATTAATTGACGATGGAGCTGCAATGAATATAGTTCTTTCTCCCTCTTAGAAAGAATGGGCTATGGACATACCAACATTACCGCTTCAAGAGACACTCTAAGAGGACATGATAATTTGAAAGTAGCCACCATAGGAAAGATTACCCTTCCAGTGACTTTGGGACCCAAAACCATTCCAACCACTTTCTATGTTATAGATAAGGACACAGGATATAACTTAATTCTTGGGAGGCCATGGATACACAAGATGATGGCTATGTCATCTACATTGTTTCAAGAGGTCCACTTTTTACACTTAGGGAAAGTGTATGTCGCACAGGGAGATCCATAGCCTTTCAAAATTTAAAGTCAAATACATCAAACAAATGCATAGGTATTCCCATAGACTATGAGCTCCCTACCAACAAGTTAACCATCCCAAATCCTACACCTCAATTGATATGCATCAAATGGATGGAAACTCTAGAAAAGACCATAAACATCACATAAATCAAAACTCTAGAGAATGGGCCACTACCAAAGCAAAGGGAAATGGTTTCCAAAGAAAAAATGATTGAAATTATGGAGTTGATTGAACGGGATGGACCACTCAAATTGTCATCAGAAATACTCATGATCGATGTCCAAGAGGTCTACAAACTCAAGTTCCTTGCCTAGGGGGAGAAGCCTCATAGAACTAAAGGACTAGTCTTTCAGACCACCACATTAGATATGAGAAATATAGACCCACAAGCTTTCTCAGATGCAAAAGAAGACTTGACAGGAGGTTACACATGGCTATCACCACTAAGTGAATCACATGTCCCCGAGACACTAGAAGAAACAGAATCGTATGAACCTCTCACACCAACGGAGGATTCACATCAACCAATGATACCCATGGAAGAAGTGCATTCTATCAATAATGAATCAATCAATGTTATAGGAATATTGCCTAAAATGTCAAATGAATTTGGTGAATGGGAAGCACCTTGGGTACAAATAGAAATGGTCGAAAGACTTCCTGACAAGGATGAAGAGAGCAAAAGTATCTTCCATGGAGAGTGGAAGATGAGAGTGATAGTCAGTATCGATGACCCTGTCATTTTTAAACTACCAAAAAGTTATAGTGGGTATGCCATGGATCTGAGACTAGAACCCAATGGGAGGACAAGCATAAGTTTTGCTCCCTCTGATGAGCAGAGGGAGCCATAAACTCCTTCTGAATTATTCCAATTCTTGCAAAGAATCCAAGAGAGACTTGACGTAAAAGTTTACATGCAAGAATAGTTTGACCTATTAGCAGAGCTATTAAATTGTGATGGGGTTCTATATTGGACTCCTTCTCATCAACATGCTTTTTGAGACTTATTGTGTCTCATGATATCAAGAGAAACCACTGAGCTGGTAGCAGTTGATTCAAATGATAAACCTCACCGAGTAGGAGAACTTGTCCTAAGAAGGGGAAGCATGAAAAACAAGAAAAGAAGACGAAAGAGAGCTTTCTTGAAAGATTGGAAAGGTCCTTACATGGTTAAGGAAGATGTTGGAAATGGTTCCTATCTATTGTGTACAATGGAGGGAGAGGAATTTGGTAAAATAGTTAATGCCTTTCACCTCAAGAAATATTACGTCTAAAACACCAAAAGAATCATAAAACATAAAAATACAAAAAAAAAAAATTTAAATAAAAAATGTCAAAAACAATTTGTTTCTTACATTTTTGCATCATTGTATTCATCTTGCACTATTGTTTGTGATGTGCTCTTGTACTATTTTCCCTTTAGTAAGGAGTCTAATGTTGTCTAGATATACGTTATCTTTTCAAGACCTAAACATCCCCATTTTTCACAATCGCCATTATCCCCCTTCATTCCCAGTGATTCTAATCGAAACCTAGCTCTTATTTGTACACTGATCCCAGTCTTAATGAGTCAAGATGTTAGGTCTAAAAAAAATCAGTATTTAGACCTATAGTGTTCAAAGGAAGCTTGTAAGTAGACCTTCCTAATTTTTCCCTAGTAGTAGAGAAGTTCAACCAAATTACAAAAACTTTAGGTGGCGCTCAACCCCTTATCTTTCTTGGCCAAAAATGCCAGGAAGATCATAACTCTAAAGGAAGCGATCTAAGATATGAGTGAATAAAAAATGAGGGGTCAAAATAAGAGTGTCAAAAAGTGAGAATTGAGAGATCAAAGCATTGCATAGAAAAAGTCCCAAAAAGTATTTATTTCTTGAAAAGTTAAAAAATTAAAAAAAAATGAGAAAAATCAAGTGAGGAAAATACAAAAAAAGAAAAAAAAAAAGAAAGAGAGATACAAAAAAAGAGTGAAAGAGAGAAGATTGTTGAATGTCCATACTCTTGGGTGGAGATCAGTCTAAGCTTGAAGCCTCAAGGGTGACATTCTAACAGAGAAAGAAAGGTACTGAGAACACACACACTAGTTGAGCAAAACCAAAGAGTCTAGTAGTTGAGCTAGCATCATCTTCTATCTAGGGACCCTTTTTCTTTCCCATTTATCCTTTACCCCAAGTCTATCTTGCTTGCCATCTATGATCTAAGTCTAGCGAACATCAATAAAATTTGCTACTTGTCTAAAGTTGAAAACTTGTCAGCTTGTCTTATCTAGATAAGGATTAGTGTTTAGCCTTTAGCGAAGTCTAGAAATCAGAAACACTCCATATTCACTCTTACTCCCCACTTGAGTTTCCCTAAATCCTATCTCACAACCTTGAATACGTCTCATACATTAGGCCAACTCGCAATCCCCTAAATTGAAATCATATTTAAGAGCAGTCACTATGTTTGTTCCATATTGCATTCATGTCAAAATGGGAAAAGGAGTCTCAAAGAAATAAAGTCAAATATCATATCTAATGACATGCAGTAAGTGCTATAGTTTCATTTACAACATTTCTTGTGTTATTGCATTATCATATTGTAAGCTGCATATCATATATATATCCCACAAAACTACAAAAAACATGTCATCATTGTCATACTTGCATTTGTTAAAAGAGTTGAAAAGGTCAAACACAATGAAAAAGATCCTAAAAACTTCCAAACATGCACAAGAGATGAGTATAGAATTTGATAAGAGAAAAACCATAGAAAAGGATAAAATTTCATAGATACATCTGAAGTTTACATGTGCAATGGTATCAAAGAGCTAAGGCAAAATTCTCTCAAGAGAAGTAGAGGATCCCCATCCAAGGGGGCATGAATTTAAAGAAAAGCAAGTCAAGGGTGGTTCCCTCCAATAGAACCCTTAGGGCTTTGACTCCTCTGTCTACGAGTACCACTAGTCTCTCCATGAGATTTGTGAGAATGATGTGTTCTACTGTAGGCATGCAACTATGAAGGCCCCACCATACTGGTATCAGAACACCCAAAATTAAGGCAAGTCATCTCCCGAAGTACTATGTTCTCACCATGAAGCATGTTAACTGGGGTCTTCAACTTTATAATCATCTGACACCCATGGTAGATAGGGACAAAAATGTCAGTCTATCGTCCTGCAGCAGGGAGCACACCAGGATCATCCAAAAGATGATCACAAGTCATCCTAGTAAAGGGAAAGGTAATTCCAACGTTAACCTCATGAACTAAGTCCCTCCACTCTTTGACATTGCATGAAATGCCAAGTCAAGACAAGACCAAGTCAATGCCATATGAAAAGAGAAAGGACAAAGTTAAGTAAAAACAAACAGATAAAACTTACACGGATCTCTAGGCTGCCAGTTAGGGTCAAGCTGACACATCCCCTCATCTGAATGAGGAAGTCAAGGAATAATAGAAGGACCTTCAGGGATGTCAAGAACCTCATCTGGACAACTAATGTCATTAAAATCCTCATCCTCAAGAGGGACCTCATCTAACGAATCTTCACTCTCAGGAACATAGTCCTTGTCAGTGGACTTTGAGTCAACTGTCACAACCAAAGATTGGGAAGGAGTCCCTCTCCCTCCCCTCCATCCTACTCTAGAAACCCTAGTGATAAAATGCCTAGAGTCAAAGGTGTCCAAACAATGTTCTTTTGTCCAATCTCCCCCATCTCTGAAATGGTCCTGTAACAAGTGGACACTAGGGACAAGTCCTCAAGGACATCCTCATCAAACTGCTGCAAAACATGGTCCACCCTATGAGCCTCAACTTGACCATTATGGTTTGTGATCTCTGAAACCTCACGGCAATACATTTTCATCTCGTCATCACGGGACCAAGCCCCCTCCATGTCCTGATAAGGGTTAGAAATCATGTCACCGTTAGTAAGGGTAGCAATAGTGGGAAGAGTAGCATCAAAATGACCAATATGTGCCCACCTCACTACTCTTAGTAGTCGCCTATCCAGAAGAGGAATGAGCTTCTTATAAGGCCTCATATGCTCAAAAATCCATGTCATAATCAGAGAAGAGTGGCTAAAAGCTAGAGCCACTCGCTGATAGATCTGATAAAAATCTCTGTAGACCATCAATAGGATGTTAGGTCCCCATGCATAAATTGTACCCTCCTCTAATCCTCAAATAATGGGTGCCCAACACCATCTTAGACGAGCCGAGGCCTTGTCTCTCGATAGCCTTGAAGCAATCAAGCCAATCAGAAACCTCCTTAGAAGTGGGATGTGGAGTCATGGCACAGATGTAAGCTGAACTTGCGTCTAGTCCCCAGGGTGATTAATCCCCATAAATGCAGCCCAAGAAGCCTTGTCCTCATTGGAGTCAGTGATAGGAAGAGATAAGAGAAGTCCCCTCACAGGTGCTCCAAGAATGCGATATACATCATATAGAGTGATAGTCCACTCTCCAGAAATCTGTGGGAACCAGAATGCGTTCCTATTTGCATCCCAGTAAGTCAAGATGTCATAGCATATGCAGGATATAGGATGAATCATAGGAACATGGCAGACTCTAGCAAGACCTGCCCTCTTTAGTGTAGCATGATCCTTAGTACTCAATGAAGCAAACATCCCTAAGAGCCATCCCTACTCTCAATAGGCATTCCATCGGATATGCATGTCTTGCAAAATTGAAAGAGAACTTTAGATTAGATCTCATAAACTCATAAAATCCCTAAATATCATAAAACTATAGAAAATTTCACAAAAAAATCACATAAACCTTCAAAAACTGTAATAAACAGGTATATTCAGTGACCAAATCATGTCAGATCGAAGTGAAACAAGTGTTAAACAACATCAAATGCTGTTAGAAATCAGTCCAACAGGGTCACCCCCAGGTGACACAAGTGTTTTTTAGGATCTCTTTAGGATCTCCCTCAGGTGACACTACTGCTTTTTAGGATCTCCCCCGGGCGACCTTGTTGTCAAATAGGATTTCCCCTGGGCGACCCTGCCTAACAAACGGGGTGACCCTAGGAGCGAATCCCTCAAGCAAAAATCACTATAAAATACCCATTTTTTGACCAATTTCAGAAAATGAAAGATTAATCTTGCTCTAAACGATGAGACAAACACAATGCAACAAAGAAAATCACCAAAAATAGACAATTTTAAGAGATTTTTCACAAAATACAAACTACGGTTTAGAGAAGTGTTTTTCACTAATTGCATACCCAATTCATCATGGCTGAGGAAGAGGCAACCATCTCTGCGATCTCCTTGACCATACCTCTCTATCGACTACTCTCACGAATGATTTCATCACCATTTTGCTTTGATCGCACAATTTGGATCACTTTGTTTGCCCTTAGCTTAGTTCATTTATGGATTTTAGACTAGTTCTTTACTTTTATGCTTCCATTTCATGAATTGTTTTGCATGCTCTCACCCCTAAAGGTCCAAACTGAAAAGGCAAGCAACTAGTCAAACTCAAGTGACCTATGGTAAGATTCATCATTTCAGTTTTCATTATTTACTTTGATATATTTAAATGTCAGATTAACACTAGTTATTGTAGGTACAAATTATGGGAAAATTTGACAAGTAAGACCTAATTTGGCAATGGTACCTACCTTTCATGTAGACTACCGTCCCCAAGGGGGCAAATATGTAAGCACAAAAATCATGTACTGCCTCCACAAGGACCCCTATGATGATTCAAATCCTTGTCACATACATGTAAGTGTGAAAATAAATCCTTCGAGTAGCAAGCCTCTTGATGACGTGTCCTCTCTTTTTGTCTTGTGTTGTTTTTTCCTTTTCAATTTCCCTCTCTCCCTATTTGCGATGCTTTTCAACACTTGTTGCGACACTTTCTAGCTTTCAACCTTTGATCCTAAGCCTTCTGAGTGTCTTGTAGGTGATTTTCACCTCTCCCCTTTGTTATTCCTCTAGTGCACCTCATAGAAGCTTTCTAGTGGTACCCCGATCCATCTCCAACTGACAGTTTTTATTTTCAACCAACCAATCCAAATCTCCCTCTATTATTTCCAGATCTCCCCTAGAGATCCTATAGACACAAGTGGAGATTTGGATTCTTCCACATGACTGACCTATTTTTTGATGCAGAACCCATCCTTTTCTTCTCTTCTACCATCTCTCAGTCCATTTTTCTACATCTAACCCTGTACAACCTGGATCTCCCCTAGGTGACCCTACCTGTAAAAGAGGAGACCCTATTGGTTTTAGACCAATAGAAAAACTCGAGTTTCTCTCTCGTTTTTTCTCTATTTTTGCTTGTTTTTCTTTCTGTTTGCATGATTTTTGATTCTTGATATAGAGTTAACTATTTCATGCACCTACACATGCATAATTAGCTCTATCTGATCTTAAATTAACTCTCTAATCAATCTCATGCATTCCCTCACCTCCGTTTTCTCTCCAATGATAAGTTATCTTTGCTTCATCACTCTCCAATCAGTTGAGTTCACTGGGTAGTCAACCTTGTTGACTCCCCAATCTATTCTTGTTAAGTCATCAATCATATGAGTTAACTCTCCAATCAATTCCTTCTTCTAAACCTATAAATATTCCCTCCCTCAAGCACAAAGGGAGGCAAATTCATTGTGCACACAACTCTTGCCAAATTTTACTCTCCAACTTAACATTCAAATGCTCTTACAAGATGAGGGTGCCTTTTGCTTTATTTGTTCAACCAAGTAGTGTCACGTTGCTTCATTCTATGCCATTGTGCTCAATCCAATATTTCATCGAGCTCATATGAGCTTCATCAAAGCTTCTTTTTTCTTCTTTGGGGCATTTTGTTGTCAAGAGGATCACGTGTTGCCATAGAAGAATTCGAGGTTGCCTATTACAAGGATTGCTGAGGGTAGTGGAGTCAACAAATCTTTGTTTCTCTGAGGCTCCTTCATTGTTTTCTTTCAATTCATAGTAATTAGAAAATCAAATTTGCTCTTAGGAACAGTAAAACATTGCTTTTTCCTTGATAGTTAGATCTTGCATGTTAGATTAATCACTTTCATATTTCTAGATCTGTATTTTTAGAAGAAGCATTTTCCCTTTTCTTAGATTAAATTGCATTCAAAACATCGAAAACACAAAAAAAAACATAGGTTTCCATTGCATTGAAGAAGTCATATAGAATTGCATACATATTTCCCTTTCATAGATTAGAAGCACTTTCATTTCCAAAACACTAAAAAAATACCAAAAAGAATGTTTTGCATATCATTTTAGTTTGCATGCATATAGAGACATTAGAATAGACAAAATTGCAAACCCTTGACTCCATCACGAGGTAATCACGGTTCAAACAATTCCAAACAAACCCTTGATTTCATCACAAGGTAAAAACAAAGTCAAAACATGAGTCAATCCCTAGTTCAAAACCCTAGATCTAGTTAAGGTTAGTAATCATGCGACTTCCTCTCTTCTAATTCATGAACGTGCTTAGGAGTGAGAGGAGAGTGGGTGAGGACTATCTGTGATGAGATCGAGGAGATCCATCCATGACCATAGCAACAAACATTTGTCTTACCCCAATGAGACCTATTTGTCCTCTTGTTGTTAGAAGAAACTAGACAATGATAGATACAACACAAATTCTTACAACGCCTACAAAGACAAGAGGCCATCAACAAAAACAACCGTTCACCCACACAAAGGCAGAATTTAAGGAATCCAAATAGAAGAAGAGAAACTAGTGACCCTTTGGGTCATTGGGTTATCTCAACTACAACAACAATTGAATGAAACATACAACAAAATGCACAACAACAAAGGCCATAGAACTTGCCAACCCCTCTCTGTGAAGTCCAGCTCTCCAATGAGCAAGACCCCTGCCATGTCTTGCCTCCTCTTGACTGGCTAATTCCACGTGAGTGAGAGTGACATGGAAGATAACCCTGTGGTAAGGAGGGAAAGGGTCTATGTGTGTGCCTTAATCTGACTCGACAACCCCATGCAATTGGAGTCACGATTTTGAGCATACAGAAACTATTCCCCCACTCCCTCATTGATACAACATTGAATTTGTTTTGTTCACTTCGTGACCATTGTATTCTCTCTTTTGATCAATTAGTAAATCAATTCTTACAGTATTTTTAGGATAACATTGAGCCTTAGATTACTTTCATAAACCTAGCCCATTGTAAACAGGGAAATAACAAAAAAGTAATTGATTTTATTTGTCATTACCAATCTTTATTTTCATAGATTCTGTATGCCTTGCCTGACTCTGATGTGCAGTGGGTCTTTATAGGAAACCTATAGTCATACATATGGGACTAGATTCTATTTCAACGTGTTATTCTTCTTTTACACATCTTTACACTGCATTGTGTGACTGTCAACAATTTTGTTAAGTTAGTTTGAGATTTCTACCTCATCAGCTCTTGCTAACTAATTTGGTGCTTCCACATCTTATAACTACAAGAAAAATTTAAAAAAATTACAAAAATAATTCATCAATAGTAATTAATACTCTAGCAGTTAAAGCACCTTCACAAGATACTCTAGCCCTCCTTGCTCCTAAAATGAATAATAATAGAAAATTCACTCTTTTGAAGGAGTCTCTCTATAGAATTATGACACAACTCCTAAATAGCAGTTTGGTGCAACTACCTCCCATCTATCCTCTATATACCCACAAGCCATTGCTGCCTTCGTATGACCCAAAGGCCTTTTGTCAATTCCACCAAGTCCTGGGTCTTGATACTGATTGATGTCTATGTATGAAGCACACAGTGTAGGACCTCATCGACTAGGATGTTATATAGGTCTCGGGTGCAAATAACAAAAGTAAAAAAGTTAGTGGCTCCTACCAACTAGTATTTGTAGATATAAAGAGATTTGATGCCTCATCATAGCTTGAATTTTGTTGACCTTGCTTCTCCCTTTGTGGTGCTAGAGTTGACTCTTGATGGTTCCTTTTCTCATTCTTATTTTGAGATGATAGCTATGGTGGACATTTGTTCCCATCCTACTCAAGAACGTCATGTTCTCAAGACACTTATCTCCTTCTCTTTTGATGACACCTTGAACAATATGTCTAAGACACCTCTTTACATTGTGGTAGAGGTAAATGGGCAACCTGTCAAAGGTGTTCTCATTGATCCTATCTTTGTCGCTAATGATATCATAGAGGAGTTTCTATATATCCATGAGTTGTATAATGACATTTATGATCCATCTGACATTTTTATATAGTGTCATGATGGGATGTCTAGACCGACTCTTGGTTTGCTCACCCTTTTTGTCTAGGTAGGACCATAGACTCTGGACATTACTTTCTCTATCATTCCTATTGCTGACCATTATCATGTGAGGTTAGGTGTACCTTGGATTACTTCAATGAGAGTTGTTACCTCGGTAGTTCATCAATGTCTAAAGTTTCCTTATGATGGTGTTGTGCATACAATCCATCATAGTCGATTCATGCCACTCGTCATGTAAGGAAATTTCTCTCTAGACTAGTTTTGGCTAGCCCCTACTGAGCCACTCTAACCTCGTAATGACTTTCTATTTATATCATATCAAAAGTTCAAAGAGAGTAGAATTGCTCTATTGTCAGTTGGCCCCTCAGTTTCCTCTTCTTTGGTTGTTCCCCATGTGGTGCCTCTATCTTCAAAGGCTACTTCTATTCCTTCTTCTGCTCCTTCAATAGATAAATAAAATAAACTCATATAGAGTGTAGCTCAACGTTCCTATGCACTTGGTTTATACTCTGCAGTACTTCCTATCTCTTACATGAGAGCTTAGGATAGACATATAGTACTATTATGTTGTAAAATGTCCCCCTAGGACTTTTATCTCCTAAGTTTAGCTCATGAGTCCCTTGTTTTTCATTATACATGTTCATTTTAACTCTTGATGCAAAATGGTATGAAACCCATGTCAAATGGGGCTTGAGGGACATCTATGAGCTTAACCCTACCTTAAAATAGGATCTAGGGCCTTCGGCGCTTGCACCCTATTCTTGCCCTATTTTAGGTAGGTCCTAAATTTAAATGTCAGTTATATGACCAATAAAAGGTTCTGTTGCCGACATCTTAAGTTTGAATTATAAAATTTGTAGCGGGAATGCATATATAAGTATGTTTAGTGTTTCATTTGTAAACTAGAAGATGACTAGAAGATGGCAAACTTATGATTATAGAGCATTCAAAGCATTCATTGTTGCAGAGCAGACTTATTTCATTATTCTATTTGTTATGCAAATTTGGATTGATCTTCTCATGTGTTGAAGGATATTCATCTATATGTGAGCTACATCTCTGAGGTGATATCTATTTGTGTCTGAATCAATCATTTATCAATTTATTTTTTGCCTTTATCCCACAGGGATATACACTCTTTATCAAATAACAATGTCAGAAGGCTTGAATGCTATTCTGGGGCTTGACTGAGGCAAGCTACTAAACACCACAACCCCCAACCCCTCTTCTTGTGGTTGCATGTTACAAGTATCAAGTTTTGCGGAGTGGAGTTGCAAAGGAGTGTTGCAGAAGATAAGGATTCTAGATCTGAAAGAAAGAGGTAGAAAAGGATGCTGACAGGGATTGGGTGCTAGTCCCTATGCCCTCCGAAATTGCAGACTTCAAAATCTTCTGAATATGGATCATTAGTGTTGGAAGTAGTCCAAATGCCCTCGAAGAAATTGCTGCCTTGGGCTTAGGTGCTAGTCCTTATGCCCTTGACTATTTTGTATTCCAAATTTTGAAAAATGGTCAGTAACTAATCTTTGTCTATTGTCTTTGTCTATGAGCATTTGTTGGAATTCATCTATTTGTTTACAATTTTGCATAATTAAGGTTTGAAGCATAATAGGAAATTAAATTAACACATTAATCATCAATTTCCAAATTTCCCTATCGTTATAAGTGACAACCAACCTGTAGGTAAATTCTCTTGCAAAAGTTGCAATTCAACTCAGTTAAATGTCCTTGAATGGTATGTAGTGAAAGGAGGATTTAGAAATATCATCAAATCAAACCTTTCCCCCCTTTTCCTACATAACAAGTACAACCTCATGCGAAGGGTTTCCCTAGAGTTCATCAATCCCTGTTGGCTGGTTTTGTTCCTCCTACCTCCTTGATGGCATCAAGAAATCAGCCTCTGTTGAGTACTCCTCGCCCTCCTCCTATAGTTGTTCCCCAACGTTCATTGGTTTCTTCTATTCCTTGTATCTCTCTAGTGGTACGAGGAAAACAACCCATGTTATGGACCCCTTCCCCTACTCCTATGGTCTCTCTACCATTAGTGGCTACCTCTATTGGTCCACGATGCAGGAATGCATATGTTCTTTCAGCAAAATGTACATGAATGAAATGAAAGGAAAGATTTTTAATGATGTCTATTAGATCAAGCAGTTTAAGGCCCCATGTGTTGCAGTCCTAGGAATTTTTAAGTTCCACAGTCTTAAGACCAAGCAATCTAAGGGATCAAGAGTGGCAGCCCTAAGATATTTTCATGTTCCGCAGTCTTAAGACATTTTCACCTAGCAATCTAAGGGATCAAGAGTCGCATCCCTAAGGTATTTTCAAGTTTTGTAGTCTTAAGACATTTTGACCAAGCAGCCCAAGGGACCAAGAGTCGTAGTCCTAACATATTTTCAAGTTCCGCAGTGTTAAATACATTTTTAAGTTCCACTACATGTCCACTCTCTTCTACTATAAATCTTGACCAAGCAACACTATGCAGCTTAAAACTTAAAAAAGGTAGTTGCATAGTTGATACCTAATAAGGCAACAATGTTCGAGGTGTCGATGCCCATGGCCTAGAACTGAGAAAGCACAGAGGAAATGGAGTCATTGTAGACGGGTAGATACGCTTTCAATACATTGACGCCGCTCTTGTAGCCATCCCTCTGGCCTGTCTTGAGTGGAATGAAAGGGTCGCCCAATGACAAAATCCCATCTCTCGCTGATAGCACCAGAATGTCTGCGCATGACACCACTCCGGGGCATTCCCTCTCTACTGCCTCTTCTATGGAGTCCAAATACCTAAAGTTTCGCAGGCCAAAGCTCCGGTCCATCTCCTTCTCTGAGACGCTCTTCCTCGTCGAGTCCAGTAAAAGAGACGCATCACATGACTGTAACCAGATTCATTAGCATTAGCAATAGCAATAGCGAAGAAATCAAAGAGACAAACCCTAGATCATAGTGCATTACATTACATACCTCCACAGCGCAGTGGTGGAAGATGTTTCTGAGCCAGGAGAAAGCAATGTTATTGTGGTGCTTGTAGAGTAGGGGTACCTATTCCTAAATGAGATCTTCCACCTGCGGACACAAGTCCCTGTAGTAATTCATCACCAGCCGTCCTCCATTCGAAACGCTCTCATTCCCCACACTCACAAACCCCCTTTGTAACTGCAAGCACAACCCACATAATGCCCATCATCATCTTCTCTTTGCTTGAGTGCTGTGGGAAACACACTGAGCTCAACCCAGATTTATAACAGAGAAGCGGGAATGCTTTAGATCCCACGTGCCCACGAATCTACATCATCCCATTGCGACACTCACTTTTGTGTTTAGCAAAACATATCGATTATTGTCCACTCTTCTTCCGTTCTCGGATGGCTCCATGATGTACGACATAACTATGAGGAACTCTGTGATCCGTCCGATAGAGTAAAATGTGCAAGATAATCAACGGTGGATCAAGAATGATGTGATAAAAGAGATAAAGTTGAGACTAATGATCTACTCTCCACAATAAGCATCTCACTAACAACCACTAAATTGGGAGTGAACTCAACTTATTTGCCCGAACCTGTTTGAGTGATTTGATATACTAATAAGAGACTATTTGACAATGGGGTCACACAAATAACATCCTAAAATGTTCCATCCCCCACATCAAAACACCCTCTCCCACACACCTCAATAGGAGTGTCATCGGCCATTAAAACAGTTGGTGTAGAACAAGATTCCAATGATGTAAACTCATTTTGAGATGAAGCCATCTGGTGTGAAGCACCCAAATCAAAAACCCAAATGGTTGGTGGAGAAGCAACTACTATGAGGGCCTTGTCCTTTCCTTTCGCCTTGCTATTATGATTTGCCTTTGTATACCCCTCATGTGAACTCTATTCTACTAACTCAGGGACTTTAATGTTAATATTCTCCATAGTATGAATCAAGTGATCTATCTATTTCTTTAAACACTTATGTTCATAATGATGAGGCATCTTGCAATAGGAAAATTTAACCTTCTCTTTCTTAGGCTTGTCACCTTTCAAATAAGAGGTCTCAAAGGATACTTTTGAGGTAGCAGTTTTTTTATCCCTTTTCTCCTTATTATGGTTGTTTTCTATTTCTTATCCTTATTTCCTAATCCTTTCTATTCTTTTGTGTCTTGATTGGAAACTAGGGCATGTGACATAGAGGATTTTAGAGTTTCAATCTATATGAGCTTATTCCATTCCCTAGTGAGAGAGATGAAAAAGTCATCTAAAGATGACATAGTGAACTAAGTTTCTAAAGCACTCTTGGTCGCATTGAAGGTAGAAAGAAATATTGAATAATCGAAACCAAATTTATAGAGAATACTGAGGAAAAATTTTTCATCTTTCTTTTCAATTCCATACTATTTGAAGTACAATCTTAGTAATTTCAATTTAGTGAAGAAGTCCCAAATAGTGTTAAAACTGCTTGGTCTCAAACTAATGACTTCATTCTCCAACTGATGACCTTTCATGGAATCTTGAGTTCCAAACAAAGTTTCCAATTTGGTCCAAATTATTTTTGGAGAATTTAAGGATCCAATGTGAAAGAGAAGATTGGGAGATATAGACAACCATAATGTTCCATAAGGGTCATCATATTTATTAAACCACATACATTTTTTTTTTCAATTAGAGCTGGTTCAAGTTCTAACCCCATTGTAATTCTATGCAGGGCTACCTTTCTTAGATGTATCACTATTTTAGATTTTCACTCACATTCATTTTATGGTGTAAGAAGAGGAAGTAAACTTTGATCCAAGATGTAGAAAACAAGAGTCCAAAAAAGAAAGTGTGTGAAAAATAGACAACACAAATACACACCTATAACTAGTTGCCAAAATGACCCCTAATAAGTATAATGTTTGGCAATTTATGATTAGTGTGACTTACTATGTGTATACTAGATTTATAGAGTTTTTTAGCACCCAAAAATGGCCAAAATTCTAAAAGAAATATGTTTTTATAGAATAGGGAAAAAAATACTACACCATAATGTAGAGCTCAAAAAAGCAAACTTTGAAAAAATAACCCTAAAAAAGAGAGGTCATTTGTGAATGTTAAGAGTAATTTAGGTTCTAAAAAACATGACTAGATAGTAAAATCTTTGATAAAACATAAAATCTAGAAATTTGGAACATCAATTTAAAAAACCAATCATACTACTATCAAGAGCATGAAAGTTTATCCCAAAGAAAAAAAAATCACACCTAAAAAAGGCCTCTGTATGGTTAAGAATGGACCCCATGAAGTTCGTCTATAAATATAAAGATCTCAACAGTGAGGGGAAGAGGATCTTGGTGGCTAGAGGATGGTTTTTTGGTGGCAAAAAATGGAGGCATCACTAGTAGTGATGGTGATCTTGCTAAGTGCTAGTGGTGTAGAGGCAACTAGATTGCCTAGGCCACCTGGCAATGAATGCATAGAAAATATGTGGTAGAAGGGTCAAAGAAGTGGCATTGAAGTGGAGGATAGGTTGCTAGTTGGTGGCACATGAGCTACAAGTTAGTGGTGCTCAAGGCAAGGCTCACTTGGGCTAGAATGGGTCTCAAAGTGGGTTAAGTGGGCCAGATTGGGCCCAAAAAGAGCCTAAGGATGCTTGGGCCCAAATGATGGGTTGTGCCCTATGCAATGGGGGCACAAGGTGAAAAAAATTATATTTTTAGAATTTTAATATTAATTGTGCGTTATACTTGTGGAGGGGTTGCATGACCTCAACAAGAAAATTTGTTTGCCTCAAATTTGTCTTAGACTAATTTTGAAAAAAATTATATGAAGATGATGTTTCTAGGCCTTTTGAATGCAATGGTAGGGGTCATTTGGCCTCAAAATGCCCCAAAAATGAGCAATTCACCTAATGCCATGAACAAATCACTAGTTGTAAACTAGCTTCTAGAACTTTGATTTTGGTGAAATGAAAGACAAATTAACTTTCTCAAACCTCCCAAATGTTGTGGAATAGTTAAAAATGCTACCAATATTACCAAAAGGTTACATCACCTAGATTTCAAAAAATACAAGTTTGAAACCACATGTTAAATTTTTTTTGTTAAACTTTTCTAATTCTCCATATCATTCAAAGATGAAAGAGGAGCAAATTGGGTCTTAAGGAAACATGCATACAAAGTGATGAGCCCCCCTCTAAATCTCTCAAATATGAAAACTTAGAAGATTTAACCATACACCATATGTTTAGATTTAGAAGATTTAACCATACACCATATGTTTAGATTCCATGTTAGAATCTATAAAATAGATGATAACCTAGAAAATATAAACTATTAAAGTACAAAACTAAAAAATCAAAGATCAAAATAACATTAGAAAATATAAACTATTAAAGTACAAAACTAAAAATTGAAGATCAAAATAACATTAAAGATTTAAAATCCAATGAGAGAAATGCAAAAGTTTTATGCTATTAGTTGCAAAGGCACCAAGAAAGAAATTAAAAAAAAAATAAAACAACAAAAACCATTGTATTATTGTAAA
The DNA here is from genome assembly GCA_027924645.1 of Cunninghamia lanceolata. NCBI lineage: Eukaryota > Viridiplantae > Streptophyta > Pinopsida > Cupressales > Cupressaceae > Cunninghamia > Cunninghamia lanceolata. Next base: position 9,896,374 of record BSBN01001332.1, read on the forward strand.
CATCATAACATTAGTACAACAAGAGCTGCAATGCAGCCAGAGTCCTTGCCAGTTGCGGGTTGCAAAAACATGTTGAACGTCAAATGTCAAGAAGGGAAAAGTAAAGATCTAGAAAATAACATAGGATTTTGAAAAAAAAAAAAAAACCGAATTAAATTTTCAAATTGCAAGTTAAATCGATTTAAATAAATAGACATGTATTAGCTTATTGAGTGACCACAAACAGGGATGGGATAATAAATTGGGCATGGTCTTGTTTAAGATTTCAAGAGCTGAAAGTATATCTGCAGAACAACCTAGCAGTGGTCTTGCTTATGATCTCAGAGATGCATGTTTTAACTAGCAATGATGGTTCCTGAAATGACAATATAACCTAATCACATCATACACAAACTGAAGTTGAAGGTTATCCCATATATAAAAGTAGTATTACAGAAGTGCCTGCTATCTTTGTTGTGTTCTATTTTGAAGGAAAACATTACAATCCCTTGCAATTGGAACCTTAGACATTCAAGGATACAAACCCCAATGATTCATAAATTAAGGGTGAGAGAAATCGAGACTCTGGTGATTTTGCTTGTAAGATATTACCTGATAAGCAATTGACACGTTTTCAAATTTAGTTTGACTATGATTTTAGGTCCATCACTCTTTCAATCGTCAATCTCATTTTAAAATTTTAATTGACTATGATTTTAGGTCCATATACATTCATGTAGCCATTTGCATTGCTCATAAATAAATGAGCATGGGTATCCATTCCCTATCAGATTACTGCATATGCTTAATGAATTTTGCATGATAATTTTTGAGCTCTATAAAGGATCTAATGTTCAATCATTTTTTGTAGACAAGTGGCAAAAAGTGTTGAATACACATTTCAAAGCAGCCATTGATACTAATTCCCATGCTGCCAAAATCACTGGATCTGCAATGACTTTCCTAACAAGTGTAAGTACAGATTCAATAAATGGATGTGTTTTATATATAATATTAATTGGCTATAATTGCAGTCAAGTGCCTGGTTTCTAGCATGTGCAACCATAATATCTTCTTTTTCCTCAACAACAACTTTGATTGTTTCAACGACCACCTGGGTATCTTTTTCTTCAGCTATTGTTACTGTCTCTGTTTCTACTTTGACCTCTACAGCAGAAATATTTTTCTGTTCAACAAGCACAGTGGGGACCTCTTCATTGCCAAAAAGGAAGAAATTTTCTTCTCAAACAGAAATGCAATCTGCAAAAACATAGAAGCACATCCATATTTATCTCTTGCCTCCTCAAGAACTTGTGCTCCCAGGTAGCCTGCAACCCACAAACCAAATACATAAGAAAATCTAAAATTACAACAAATGATATTGGGCATCCACAAAGGAAAATCCATTCATATATATCAAGAGAATGAATGTAAGTGAAATTTAGTTTTTTAATTTGGTGTTCACCTATTTCTACAAGGCGCTGCAAGAGATCCACAACAGCCTGACCCTGCTTCTTCCCTCTTTCTTCACTCGACTCCTTCAACGACATCTACAGCAAATGCAATACATGATAAACCATGTGTTATGGCATAAATGAGATAATTGATGGGATAACTTTACAATTAGCTCTCTTGAACTGTTAAGTAATTAATTCAGTCTCTGTGACATTTAAGGCTCTGGGCTTGGAAAATGTGGCCTTTGAGGCAACCAACATTAGAATGGTCCATTTATCCGAAATCTTCCTTCCTGTGGCAGAAACAACTGCCATATCATCGGGTTGGTAGCCTGCATAAATAAATCTGTCCTCTTAGAATGTCAACTACTCCTGTGACTTATGATGCTGAGTGCTAATAATTAGGCACAAAATATATTGTCAAAAGCTGATTTGTGTATCTATTGATGTTAGAATAATGAATATTTCACATAAGTGTCATGTTAGATTCCTGTTTTGTAGGGACCTTTTAAGCTTCAGTTGAAGTTATAAAACTGTAATATTGGTCTGATTGAATAGAATAAAATGTGCAGCAGTTTTATTCTCCATTTTTTTGGTATGAAACAACCTATGAACTAGGTATGGAATGACTGGTAATGTTAATAGTATCAGACTTGTGTTTATTTTAGGGTGCTGGCAATAAACTCTTAAAAGGCACTCTTTTAAGCGATATTATTAAGTTCAAGAGTTTGAAAGACTTGACCCAAGGAAATAACAAATTGACAATAATTTAGTGAAGGTTGAATCTAGAAAGATGTACTATTTCAACAGAAAAGATTAAAATGTGAGAACTGTTTCACTCAACTATACAAAAAAACAATAGCATCAATTTCTTACAGGTATGGGAGGCTCTACCAACATGCCAAAGCTGACAGGAAATTACACCACCCTTGTCATGAACAGCCTTCACTACAGGTTTCCAGGCTTCCACTTGCTCTTCTGTATGTATATATTCCAGGACAATGTGGAAATCTGCGAACATACAACACAACTATAATCTGTTAGTGGTAGAATCTAACAAACACATTGAAGTTTTCTTTTGTATACAAAACATTAATTGTATAATCCAGTAAACATATTGAAGTTTTCTTTTATACGAAAAACAGAGTACCATTAAATTGATTGTCAAGACTTGGTTCACCACCAGCTTTGTCAAAAGGTCTATATTTAAATGATAGAGAATACAATGTCGAAGGTAAAGTCTAGTGTTTTCTCGATCCCACAACATGGTCTAGGAGACCCGGTGGCTCTACTACAACCTCAAAAATTACTTTATGTTGAAACATCTATTTAAAATTAGAAAGGTGCGGCCACTGTAATTGAACATCACAGGAAACCATAATAAAGATTACTACCCACATTACTGTGACTGCTCAGATTCTTATGTTCGCATTTAGCTTAAGGGCACTGGGGGCATGGGATCATGGATCCCGTAAAGTGCCGGTGTGGTGTTGTCAACACACTAGTTATTTACGTGCAGGAACTACTCCCACCATAAACAACCGGTGCATTGACTACAATTGACTACAACACGCCGACACTTTAAGTTCTTTCATGTGGATCATGGCCTTTTGTCATGATGCCATGACCTTTTGGTGAAGGCTTTCATTTTCCTTCCCTGCTTTGTTTATTGTTTTATTTTAACGTGTCAATATATAACAGCTCAATTTTCAATGAAGGATGAAGAGATTCTCTCTAATGGGATAGAGAAACTGTAATCCTTCACCATTTCTTACAATAATTTTACTTGTTTGTCACTTCGCTTAAGTCCGGTATTTTGATTCTTTATCTTCCCTCATCTTGAGAATAAAAGAAAAATATAATGAGGCTTACATGAGCTTGGGTGTTCACAAAATATTTTCTTTGTTGCAGCCTAAATTTCGTTGGCAATTTTGTCAATAAAGAAAGACAAATTTCAGATGCCATGTTACGCTGAGATTAAAATTGATGTAGTTTTCTCTGATCTGCAAGTTAATTTCTAAAAACAATACCCTGTTCCTGCCATTTAGGACTTTTTAAGGGACTGTATCAAACATACTCAGCAAATTGAAAAAATAAAGAATGCATAAAAAGATCTTCAATACTCATTGAAATATTCTCCAAGTGAAGAAATAAACACCACATAATGTAAAACTACAGCTAAAATATTTTCCAAACTAAGAAATGAATACAACATAATGTAAAGCTACAACTAAAAATAATACTTGCACACAACACAGATCATATTATGTCAATATTTGAAAATAAATGTTTACAAACTATCTACTTTATCTCATTTTACATCAGACCAAGATATCTCCTATCTCCCAAAACCTATTCTCCAAAACTCCCTCCTTTTTTCCCAGCAACGTACCCTACAAATATATAAAAACCGTATGCCAAAATGGCCAAACCCCACTCTTTTTATTTTTAAACCCCCACTAAACCACTACAGCAGTTACAAATATTTTACTAAAATATTTAAATTACTTGAAACTCACGGGAGGTAGGAGATAGTCATTAAAAGGGTAGTAGTTACATCAGAAATGGAAGGGTGAAATCTAAGTAGCAACCATTCAGATAGAGACATCTATAAAAAGTATTCTACAAATGCTTAAAGCAAACAAATTTATATCCAATCTAACATAATAATTACTTCTGATCTGTTTCACTCACAATTTTACAAACAAAAACAAGATAAGCATATTTCCAAAGCATTGCTCTGAGAAATCAGAATAGGAAATAGATAACTTTAACTAGGACGAATATCAGAACTTGGTAACAGATCTAAAACAAAGTTCTAAGTAGACCTAATCAGTCCAAACCATGGCTTGCATTAGAAGTTCTTTCATCATTTAGTAGATTGTGTTGAAGGCATAGTATTCATTACTTACCATGTTTGTACGGAGAATTTCCCTACAACTACATATGTATGTCGGCATCTTTTTCTAATCCATTTCCTTAACCGCTTCAAAATCAGTTGCAGCAGTGGTTTTATCATGCACAGCCAAGGCAACAAGAGTAACTGATGGAGGTAAGACACCAGTTGATTACTAGTTCTGCCACTGGAGAAGTATTATTTGCATCAGCCTGCCAAGCAACAGATGCTCCTGCGCTCTGCACAGCTTTGAAGTATCCACTGTAGTTTGGGGGTCATCAGCAAGAGCTCCAATCATCCAATAGACCGAAGTTTGGAACATGGCATCCAGAAGTCCATAGGAAAAAATACAGGACAAATGGACCTGCATAAGAGGCCCCAGAATCCCTGAAATCCAGATTAGGTGTTTTCCCATTGTATTTCAGCTGGTTGGCAAGGCAACCACCCCATTTGACAGTCCCAAGCAATGCAACTATACCCACACCCATATATCCTCTTTTCTTCCTGCTCTGAGAATTATAGTCAAGAATATACCCTATTCCCACAGATCCCAACATCTGAGCAGCCCAATAAAACACATTGTTCAATCCCTTTGTTCGTACTGTGAAAAGCCTACCACTAACATTATTGAATTGGTAGGTGTAAACGAAATTACTAGCCCAACAAGCAGGAGCTATTGAAGCAACATCTTCCAATTCAAAAACAGCTTGAGAACCTCCAGCGACTCAGTTCTGGGACTGGAATACTTCATCATGGTCACCTTAGTTCCATCATCCCTGACCACTTTATTGGGTGGAAGCAGGGCTAATGTCAGAAAAGTGCCAACAACAATGAAGCACATGAATCCAATGTATGTTCCATCATTCACATTCCCTGCAGCTTTGTGATAATTTGATATAAAAGGGATGAAACCTCCAGTCACACCTCCAAGATTGAAAATGCTCCAAAACAAGGATATGTATCTCTGCCCTTTTTGTCTTCAGCAGGGTATGAGGTCATGATGGCACCTTGGCCTGCCCAAAGCAGTCCTTCTCCAATACCCAAAAATGCCCCTGCAATTATAGCAAATAATTGATGCTGGTAACGATCATAATAGAGAAATGATCCAGCATAGAGCACATAGGTGGAGCATCCTGCAAACAGGGTCAGATGAGGCCCTGGCAGGTTGAAAATCCCCCCACGCCATATGCTGAACGCTGCAAACGTTGTGTAAAGAGCAGTGTTGGCATTGTTGGCTAAGTTTGGAATCACCTGTCCTCCAACTTCCATACCCAAGAGAGCATTGAACATGCCAGGATAGCAGAAGCAGATCAATCCAATCAGGATCACCTAAGTAACAGGGGAATTATAGTGAAACCATCTGCTAGGAACCTCTTCAGATGGTTTCTCTTCATCAGACACACCCATGATGGATATCAAATTTTCAGAACCCCAAGCTGCAGGAATAGATGACACTTAACAACTTTTATACCTGTAGACACCTAAAAATGTTTCGACCACCAAACTGACTCCCGACATCCCTAAACATACTAATTTCCTTTCCAACCAATTAATTAAATTTTTATTTAATTAATTACCCCTTTCATTTTCTAAATCCACACCATTTCATCCCCAAAATTGAATTAATTTTGTTGATTCAATAGTCTAAACCTTAGCCAATTGATTTAATAAATATGCAAAATCTATTAAATCAATTCCTCCCATTTTCCCTAAATCCAATTAATTAGTTAAAACAATGTTAACTAATTAATCCAGCATACTAATTAGCCTATCCCTACCCTAGACAATTAAATAGCTATTATTTAATTGCCTACTCTAGCCTACCTCATTCTAGCCTTAGGATTAATTAATTAAATCATTAATTAATTAATTTTATCCTCCCTCTAATCCCTCTACAAATTTATTCTAGCCACATTAATTAAGTTGATCACCTTGATTAAGTGAGTCAAACCCTCATTAACACTTCTTCCCACATCCCCCAAATTTAAAATTCAAATAAATCACATATCACATTTACTTCTCTTACACATCCCTTACACATGTCATACCTCATAAATATCCACTCTTCCCCAAATAAATTTTTAATTTATTTTACCTTTCCCCATGTGAATTTTTAATTCACAAATAATCCATCTCACCCAACCTCATTTATTCACCCCTTTCCCAAAAATGAATAAAAGATTTACTTTTATTCCTAGCCCTCTATTTTTGAAGATCAAATCTAGGCCCTCCACATCACTTTCATCCTCCACCATTGATCTCTCCAATCAATCTCCACCCTTGGATCAAAATCCCTTCCAAAAGTCTATAAATACAACCTCTCACAAGTCATTTTCATCATCCAATTTCATGCAAAGTTACCATGCCAAAATCACCTTTGAGTTAAATAGTGAGTTGCACAATTGAAGAGCATTTCACATTTGGAATCCATAATCTAGGGGTTATCTTGGTCTTGGGAGCTTCTTTTGGGTGCAAAGGCTCCTTCTTCCCTTGATGGGATTAGGTTTTACATGTGAGGTATAATCTCTTGTTTTATTGCATTTGATTTAGTGTTTTCCCTTCATTGCATTATCTAATCTACATTGGCACGCCCGGTGGGACCCACAAGGTCCGAATCTAATATTTGTTTGTGAGTTTTTGTGTTAGTATGTGAATTTTACAAGTTTAGCGCTATCCGACCGTCGCAGCGGTGCTATCTCTACTGTATTTCAGCGCTATTTCTATTTTAACGCTATACTTGCATGAATTTTTTTTATACTAACCCTACTCATGTCTTGTTTCTTTGCTTTTCCTGTTGTTTGCTGTGGTATTTACTCTCTATTTTGTAGGAAAGACAAGAATTACAGGGGGAGGTTATGGCAAATTTTTAAAAGAAATGAAAAACCAGCATCAGAGACCGTTTTGACGCCATCCTTCAGATTAGCGCCATCCGCGATTCTCCAAGATGTTGAAACCTCTCGCAGTGGCGCCTCCACCATCCTAAACTGTCGCTATCTTATGTATTGACGCCTTGAGTAGGGCATATTAGCGCTAACGTCTATATCTATGCCATTCTGTGTATTATCGCTATTGGAGTACTTAATTAGCGCCATAGAGTATTTTAGCGCCTTTTTTCGTAAGTCGGGTTGTTCTGCCCACAGTGGCGCCTGTACATGTCCATTTTAGCGCTATTTTGGTAATTTGCTTTTTTGTCTGTTGCAGGTACTGTAGATACTAACATAGCTATTTTTTGCAGGGTGGTTTGATGTAGTTAGCTAACACTTCGATTTTGGAAACTAAAATGAACCCTTTTTTGCATTGTAAAGTCTTAAAGAACATTTCAATTGGGTGTTTTAAAAAATCAATCCAAACAACTCCTTGTGTGAAGTGTGTGTGATCATAACATTTACTTTGGTGCTCTAAAATACTCCTTTGTGTGCCAACAAACAAACAATCAAACACTTCAATTTGGGCTATAAAAAGAACCACAAATTACATACATCATTGGTTAAAAAGAACAACAAACTTGCATTTCTCACGCATCTAATCAAGACAATCTAAAATACTTGTGTGAAGTGTCTTTGTGGTTGTGTCAAGTAGAGTGAGAAGTGTATGCTCTTCCTTCGCACCCTTTGGTGATCTTGGGAATCAAAAACCTCTCATGACACTTTGCATTAATCACCCCCAATCTAATCCAAAGATCTAAAATTGAACCATGTTTAGTGTGATGTAATCATAGGGAACACGTATGCTCTCCGCTCGCATCTTCGTATGAACTTGGGGATCAAAAGTGTTTTCATGATTATGTTGTTTTTGTAATCCTTAGAGGGCCTGCCACCCCGCTTTGAAAGGTGGGAACGACCTAAGCGGCATCAAGCTAAAGCCAAGCTCTTCCAAGCCGCTATATAAAATAAGGCATTTGGGACGAAAGTCTCAAACGACAGGTGTTGTTTTGTTATACCGACAGCCAACCTCCCCATAAACCCTCCAAGGCGCAACCCTTGGAGGCTGGGAGACTCCATAATGGAGAGTAGCACTGCCACACGTATAACCACTTGAACGGATGCCCTTACTAAGAGCCATTGTTGTAGCAAGCCAAAATCCTTCTATTTGTTGATGCAGAGGGCAAAACCCTTGAAGCGCCCCCAATTCATGCGGTTCTTAGCCGAGGTAGCAGGGACAATCTAAAGGTTTGGTGAGGGACAAGCCTTATAAGAAACCCAGATCTTGGTATGCGTGAGAAGTGTGTGCAATTGTAAGGAGGAGCCAGTGCTACCAAGATCCTGGAGCTACCCGCTTTGAATAGGCGCAGCTAGGGGATTCAACAAATATTGTCACATCCTCACCCTAGGTTGTAAAAAAGTGCTTGTTCTAAACATAATCTTAAGTCATTTCACAAACAAAAATCATTGCTTGTTTTACGTTCAAGTGTGTGTTAAAGTGCTTTGATTTTTCACAAACAACTTGCCAAGAGACAGAACAAATCAGTTTGTCACATTCTAAACAACCAAATCCAAAACTTTGCCATCAGAAATCTGTCTACCCTGTTTCAACGCCATATCAGTCTGAATGTAGCGCCATTTCATCCGTGGATTGGCGCTATTTTTAGATCGACGTGCCTAAGATAGAACAAAATCAGTTGGTCACATTCCAAACAAATAGATCCAAAACTTTGTCATCAGAAATCTGTCTAACTTGTTTCAGCGCCATATCAGTCTGATTGTAGCACCATTACACCCGTGGATTGGTGCTATTCTTAGATTGACTTGCCTGAAACAAAGACCCATTTAGTTGTGATCTACACCTTCTATTCTGCCATAATCCATATCCATCTCGCAGAAATCTGCCAACAGTCCAGCCATTTTCTTCAAAAATTTTCCAAATTAGACCTCTTTGACCTTAGAGGATCAATCACCACCATTTTTGGACCCCTTTGATACATCATAATCAGCCCAAATACATATCTATCCATCCCCTTTCGATCTTTTTGCATATCTCCTTGGACCTAGACAAATCATAACAAAAAATCCACATCCAAATCAAAACCCCATCAACAAATCACCAATCAAAGCTTGTCATCCTTTTGAGCCAAAGTTAGATCTAGATCTTATCATCACATTTTTTCTTGAAAAGTCATTAGTCTACATTTCAAGAAAAACAAATCACCTCTCTTTGCGTAAGGTCATTAGTCTACCCCAAACAAAGAAAATCATCATTTTTTTTGTGCCAAATCAAAATCTAGATCTTATCCAAAAGCTCAATTCGAAAAACATCAAGAACATCATCATTATCATCCTAAAATCAAAAAAAATAAAATAAAATCAAAACATCACAATTCCGAATCCCTTTCTTATCACTCATCTTTGGTCCAAAATTTGTGCAAAAAAAAACACACATTCATATCACCCTTAGGATAAAACCTTTGGAAAGACATATCGATCTTCACCATACCCTTCTACTCCATCTCACCACCACATCCATCTTTCGGTCCAACCAAATCAATCCGATCCTCTAAGGTCTCCATCTCCATTCCACTCTACTTCTAATCAAATCCATATGCGTATGCCCACCACAAGATCACAACACAAAAAGAATCTAGAAATGGCGAAACAATGGACCTTTGGCATGCCTAACACCAACAATAGCAACATACCCACTTATCAAACATACAATCCACCTACATATTCCTTCATCCCCCCATTTGGCGCCAACGACCCTTTTCACTTCTTACCACAAACACTACCACCACCTCCACCACAAAATGTCCCCACCATATCCCAAGATGACCTAGATGTCTTGAGCTTCACACAAGATGCCGATAACATGGACCTACTTGATAAAGTCTTAAGATCGGACCCAAATAGATATCTTAACCATCTTCTCAAGCTTGGTGCTCAACTTCCCCCCATCACAACATCATCACAACCATCCACTTCTACAATCGTCCCTACCACATCAAATACCCAAGCATCTACATCACATACCCAATGCACCACTTCTCGAATGTCAACATCTAACGTATCTACCACCTCCATGACCTCAACCGCTACCACATCTACAATTTCCACATCCACTGCTATACCTAACATCTCTCAACCCGTCATTACTTCTACTACCACAACAACCATCAATCCTTCCGATTCACACATCACCATGGGTATACAAGGCAACATCACGCAAGCAAGTACCTCCACAAGTGTGCCCCCACCAAACCCACACACCCTTGCATACCTACGACAACTATTCTCACAACAATCCCACAACACAACCAACCAATCCAACGTCCACATACCCTACGTCAATCCATCTTATGTCACATACCCCCATAATCCCAATCCCCAAATACCACCACATGTTCTCCAACAACTCTACGCACACCAACAACAGCAGCCGCTAATCAATCCAAACCCCAACCCGCAACACGAACATCTCAACCAAACCAATCCCCAACATCAAATCCCGCCCCACCTCCAATATCTCACCAACCAACAACCCTACGCGTTACCACCACAACAACCACAGGATTTCAACACTGTCCTACAAGGCTTAATCCAAAAGGTGGACAATCTACAAACTGGGGGCAAACACAAATACTATTCTTTTGAGGATATCTGCCCCTACCCATTTGACCGCACCTTATACATGCCCCCTTTCCCTAAAAACTTTGAAATGCCAAAATTTGACAAATACAAGGGAAAGGGCGATCCTAGGGACCACCTTCGGGAGTTCTACATTGCTTGCCTCGAAGTCTCTAACAACGACACATATCTTATGAGACTCTTCCCACGAAGCCTTGGCGGCCAAGCTGTTGAATGGTTTGCCCATCTTCCACCTGGAATTCGAACATTTCCCGATCTTGCGGAGAAGTTTATCAACCACTTCTCCTACAACTTTGAGCATGAGGTGTCTATGACCGACCTCTGTAACACCAAACAAAAGAACGGAGAGGCTTTTGCTTCTTTCTTACAAAGGTGGAGGGGCCTAGCAAGCAAGCTCCCATGGCCTATTCCTGAAAAACAACTTGTCACCATGTTCGTGGCCAATCTCAATCAAGAACTAGGATTTCACTTACAAATTCTTTGCGCATCTACCTTTGAAGAGGTTATTGACAAAGGCACTACTATCGAATGAGCCCTCATTGCCAAGGGTTCCATCAAACTTTACGACCCCAAATCCCACAACAATAACAACAACAACAAGTCCAATCACACCACCCCCAATACCAACAACAATACCAACACGCAATCTAATGATAAATCACGTTATTGGGGGAAGAACAAGAATAATCTAAACGATGGCATCACTGATGTGAAGGCCGTCTAACACATCCAAAACCACACACCTGCACACACATATGCAACAAACGCCAATAACCAAAGAGGACCGAATAAACCCTGCAAACCGCGCTAAAATTTCACACCGTTAGCAGAACCTATTGAGGACATCCTCGATAGATGTCTCAAGCAAGGAGAAATCACACTCCCGCCTGTTAGACCACGCCAAGACAATGACCTCAAGGCAGCATGGTATAATGAAAATGACTATTGTGAATACCACTGCGTGGTAGGCCATAAAATAGCTGACTGTATGCAATTAAAACATTGCATCCAAGACCTAATAGATCAAAATCTCATCAACCTTGAGCACAGTGCACAACCATCACCAAACGCTAACCTTGGAGCTTACAAGGATCCTTTGCCCAACCATAACAAAGCTTCATCATCCAACCAAGCGTACAATGTCACTCCACCACCCACACACTACGACTCCATTGTCAGCCGCATCAAACCCTCATCCCACTATGTCAACACAATCACCATTCGGGCACAAGCACCCGATTGCGCCGTAACAACCCGTCGAGGCTGTGTCTCAAACCGCACTACCCCTCCCACTGAATCGACACCCCCAACCACATCCGATCCCCTCCCCCCTCGTCCAAACACCCGTCCATCACCCACCACTCGATATAACCTCCTAGAGCATCTAGGAAAGACACCCGCGCAAATCTCAAACACCACTTCATCTCAAACACCTTCACCACCTAAGGTCAAGATCAAGCTCAGCGATCAAGGCTGTGGGGAATACAACCTTCACGGCACCTTTTGCGTGGGCTTATTACCTACTAAGACATTTGGCACTCCAAACACAGAGGCAGCTGACACAGTCATCATCAAATGCAAACCCTCACCCATCTTTGAGAAAAAACACCTTCTGGATCAGGACATACTTGAAGATATTTCATCTTGGCTTTACAAGGATGAGGAAACAGACCAAGACATCCCCACCATCCCAACAAACAGTTACGGCAAAGGTTCAGAGATAGTCAAAAGCATGGTTACAAAGGATAAGGCAGTATTGGCCTTCATGAATAGGGGATTGTGGAACCACTGCAAGAAATAAGAAACCCCTATACTCAAGGGTTAGGGTATGGTCAACCACAACGCATCCTTAATACCAGCAAATGTATCTTAGCTGAGTTTGCTCTAGTTTCTCTAGACGTCGACAATGTTAATGAAACGGACCTACAAGACTCCTTTAGCGACTTTGCTGATTTCTTCGCCTCCTCTATTTGCACTATCTACTCCATCACCACTCTCACCTCATCATCCAATGACCTACCATTAGTATACCCCGACCTCATCAACTGGGACCAATGAGGACCACCTGTCTTTGATATCACACCAAATGACGAAGCCATTGCTGAAATGATGGGAGTAAGAGACAACTTCCCCTTGGGAGATCACAGAGCTGGATACATCATGGAACTCCATCCGGCTGCCTATTTCGGGGAGACAACCCCTGCTTCTAGTCACAAAAATATAAAAACAAAAAATAGAACTGATGGTGAAAATCGCTCCACGGCAGTATCAGATCCTAAAAAAGTAAAAATAAATGACGTATCTCCTGGTGAAAACCTCTATGAGGCGCCAGAGGATGGAAGCATGGGCCTCCCTGAAATAGATAAAGTATATCCTGACAGATCACCCATCTTGTTTGAACCAGCGCAGGAAATGAATCTAGGGACAGAGGAAGAGTCAAAAATCACATACCAAGCAGAATCTCTCAGCCTGTTCGAACAAGAAGACTTCTTGGCATTCTTCACATGCAGAAATTGCAACTTTGCGTGGACCTATGCAGACATGCCAGGGCTAAATCCTGCCTTGGTTGTTCATCATCTCGCAGTGCATCCCGATGCCAAACCAGTCAAACAGAAGCTCCAAAAGATGAATCCTCAAGTGGCCCTTCTTGTCAAAGCAGAGCTCAAAAAGTTACTAGATGTGGGGTTCATACGTCCAATTGATTATCCTGAATGGGTTTCGAATCTAGTACATGTTGCTAAACCAGATGGCAGAATCCACTGTTGCACTAACTTCAGAGACCTCAACAAGGCCTGCCTGAAAGATGACTTCCTCCTTCCCAACATTGACATGATCGTGGATCTTACCGTAGGGCATGAGATGCTATCTCTCATGGATGGCTTTTCAGGTTACAATCAAATCAAAATTGCTGAAGAAGATCAGCACAAAACATCCTTTATATGCCCATGGGGGACATACTATTGGGTAGTAATGCCATTCAGCCTAAAGAATGCAGGAGCTACTTATCAAAGAGCAATGACCGTCATCTTCCACGACCTCTTTCACCACATCATGGAGGACTACGTTGATGACTTACTCGGCAAATCAAAGACCAGAGAAGAACACTTAGACGTGCTAGCCAAGATCTTTGACAGGCTAGAGCAATATAATGTTCATTTAAATCTAACAAAGTGTGTCTTTGGCATTACTTCAGGTAAATTGTTGGCATACATAGTCTCCAGATGAGGAATCAAGGTGGATCTGGTGAAAGTCAAAGCTATTACTGAAATGCCACCTCCTAAAACCTTGAAACAACTGAGAAGCCTGCAGGGTAAACTACAGTCTATTCGCCGATTCATTGCTCAACTTGCTGACAAATGCCAACCATTCCAGCATCTCCTCAGGAAAGATACGGCTTTCGCCTGGACTACTCAGTGTCAGGATGCCTTCGACCAACTAAAAGCATATCTGGCTAATCCCCCTATTCTATCTCCACCAAGACAAGGAGAGCCCCTCCTCTTGTACATCTCCGTGACTGACACAGCAATTGGGGCCTTGCTAGCACAACATGATGAGTAGGGGAAGGAAAGAGCCATCTACTACATCAGCCACACCTTGATTTCCTATGAGCTTAACTACACACAAATTGAACGAGCATGTCTTGCCCTGGTCTTCACATCACAAAAGTTAAGACATTATATGCTCAATCACAAGACTAAGCTCATTGCTAAGATCGACCCACTCAAATATTTGCTAAACAGAGCAGCTCTTACTGGAAGAATGGCAAAATGGGTCATGATTCTCTCTGAATTTGACATAGAATACACAGAGAGAAAGGCAATCAAAGGACAAGTCATAGCAGATCAGTTGGCTGATGCACCCATTCAGGCAGAACACCCTACCATAGCCAAATTTTCAGATGAGGCCATCTTGACAATCACACCAGCCGCCGATACATGGAAGATGTATTTTGATGGATCCTACACTCACAAAGGCTCGGGGGCAAGCGTCTTGTTTGTTACCCCTCAAGGTGAAACAATCCCTAAATCATTCAAAATCACATTCCCATGCACCAATAATGTAGAAGAGTATGAGGCCCTCATCACAGGTCTCCAAATGGCCTTCCAATGGAAAATAGAAAAACTAACTGTGTATGGCGACTCTCAACTAGTCATCCGGCAAGTCAATAATGAATACAAAACCAAGGACGATAAGCTCCTTCCCTATAAGAAGATGGTCGATGACTTTAAAGATTATTTCCATGACATCCACTTTGAGCAGATCCCAAGGTTAAACAACAAAGCGGCAGATGCCATGGCAACCATCAGATTTCTGGTAGACATGAAGCAAGGCAGCAAGAAATGCAAATTCCTAATCGAAGAGCTCCCCATCCTAGCATATGACGTTCCCCAATATGAACTAGTGTGCAAAATTATTGGTCCCCTATCCCCCTGGTATCAGGACATCTACCTCTACCTTCATGATAACATCCTCCCCACTAACCTATCCCCATCACAGAGAAATCCTTCATCCATCGAGCCTCCCGTTTCATCCTTGTAGGTGACACCCTCTACAAACGGAGTCTTGATGGCATGCTTCTACGATGTTTAGACTCTAGGGAAGCCGAGGCAGCTTTGGAAGAGGTACACATAGGTATTTGTGGGGCACATTCAAGTGGACCAGCCCTTTCTAAAAAGATCTTGAGGACTGGATATTATTGGCCCACCATGGACAAAGACGCACATCAGTTTATCAGAAAATGTCTCCCCTGTCAATAGCATGGTGATCTCATCCACGCACTAGCATAGGAGCTGCAACCAATCACAACGCCATGGCCTTTCTCATAGTGGGGACTTGACCTCGTAGGGAAAATACATCCTCCATCTTCCAACGGCCATAAATTCATAATCACTGCAACGGAATACTTCACAAAGTGGGTGGAAGCAATACTGCTCACCTTCACCACAGGCATCCAAATCTCCAAATTCATTCTCCACTACATCATCTGCTGCTATGGTATCCCTCACTCCATTGTCACTGATAATGGAAAGCCATTCAAAAACCAAGAAGTTCGCACTTTGTGTGAAAAGTTTGACATTAAACACCGCTTCTCCACGCCATATTACCCCCAAGGAAATGGTCAAGCAGAGGCTTCTAATAAAACCATCCTCCACATCTTAAAAAAGACAGTCAATGAAGCTGGCCATGACTGGCACCTCCAACTCAACCCCGCCCTATGGGCTTACCGCACAAGCATCCACACTCCTACCGGAGCCACCCCATACTCACTAGTATTCAGATCTGAAGCCATTTTACCTATAGAGGTCGAGCTCCCATCCCTCTGAGTATCATTGCAAAACATTATCTCTGATGAAGACTATCGCATCACAAGGTTACATCAACTTGAACTATTGGATGAGAAATGCTTGACTGCATTAAATCACTTATAGGCATACCAAAACTGCCTCAGAAGAAGCTACAATAAAAAGATCAGAACTAGAAAGTTTGAGGTAGGTGACCTAGTCCTAATGGAAAATCAGAAGAACCTGCAAGAGCATCTGAAGCAAGGAAAGTTTGAACCTAATTGGCTAGGACCTTATGTCGTCACTGCCGACTATGGGTCAAGAGCTTATCAACTTGCAACACCCGAGGGGCAACCTCTTGATGAGCCCATGAACATCTTGCATCTCAAGAGATTCTATGCATAACCCATTTGGTACCACAAGTCATAAAATCAAAAATAAAGAATAAAAAAATTAGAAAATCAAGAAAAAATCAGAGTGCAATAAAAACTTCCAATGGTGAAAATCACCTCAGTGACGCCTTGGATAAGTACCATGGTGAAAACCTGTTTTAGGCGCCATCGTAGTGGCCGGTTCTACCATCTAATAAGTCCTCTTCCCATCATAACACTCCATACTCACGCATCCCATGGCTTGAAATTTTGAAACATCTAGTTTGTTCTCCCATTCCACACTACCTTACCCACCCAAAAACCCCATCCATGGAACAAGGATCCTTGTAAGCTCTTGTTTGTACAGTTCATAAAATCAGAAAATCCAAAAACATCATAAAATCAGAAAATCCAAAAACATCATAAAATCAAAAAATCCAAAAAAAACATCATAAACAATAGAAAATCCAAAAAACAATCACCCCATGCATCAATCTCGCATCTCATCATGACCATCTAACACACATCAATCCTCATCACATCCCACCCATCGCAAACCATTCCCACATCATCAAGTCTTGCCAGAACTACATATTCATTTCACCCGCATCTTAAAGGTACCTTGATCCCGTGGACACAGGGTATGTAGGCAGTCTGGAATACGAAGGATGTTTCCAGTACTCAGGTATCTAAGATGCACCCATCCCACCCGTTGGGATGGTTCCCACTCACTGAGCTTTCTCGATCTACAAAATGATATGCATGCTACGTATACCACTAAAACATGGTCCCTCGCGCACAAAATCATCAAGCAACATACCAACTATAATCTTACATTTGGCCAGAATGTTTCATTTTCCCATCTTCCACAAACTCTCCAATCAAACACCAACAGATCTGTGTCCTAGGATATGTCTTTCCTACAATGGACAAAAATCTATCATTCTATCATCACGTCTCTTGGCAAGAGCACACAAAGGCTATTTGTGTCTTTTCGTTGGTCTTTTTGCTTATTGATTTTTTCTCTTTTTGTCTCGCTCCACGTCATCTCCAAAGCTACCTTGATCTCATTATATCATGGTACGTAGCGGATACCACCTGGAGTAGACATAGTCATTGTTTCTATATGTTGTGCTTGTGGGTTGGTTTCATTACTCCAAGAATAGTATTCATATCTTGAAGTCCAGGTCGGTTCTAGCATGAAGTGTCCTATTTGCATCTATAGGCATCAACACCTTAGATGCATTATTCACACTCACTGCTATGAGTCCCCTTCCTTCACTAGACAAGATTATACTACCTTGGACATGTATGAAAACAACCTATTGTTTGTGGGTCTAGTCCATGCGATCGTCGGATATACATCATCACCTAGGTCATTTCATACCTTTGTGAACGGTATCCTACATTGCTACATTAAACTAAGAAATGCTCTCAATTAATTTTGTGCAACTACTGATACTAGCTCAACATCATCATCCTAATCACTCAGTCACCTATCCCATATCGGCCTAGATTTGATAAACACTTTTCAACCCCCCCCCCAATCTAACCCCCTCACTAACTCCATTTTCCCACCATATCTCCACTTAACACAACTTGCGCCAAACCAAACCCCCAATCCCCCCCCCTCAATGACGTGGTGTCTGGTGTCCTAGCAAGCCTCCAATCCCCCCCCGCCATCCCCTAGACACTTCCATCCCTATCATCCCCACCTCCTAACACGCTCTCCCACAGTCTCACCACTCAGAGTCCACCCAAGGAACATCATGTGTATCAGGACTAGGCCATATCACCTATCACCTATACTGCATTTAACGCATCTCATTTAGCTACATGTCACCACCAATTTGCATATCATTTTAAGTTCATTTTCATCCATTTGCATATCATTTTAAGTTCATTTTCATCCATTTGCATATCATTTTAGGTTCATTTTAATCCATTTGCATATCATTTTAAGTTCATTTTCATCCATTTGCATATCATTTTAGGTTCATTTTAATCCCTTTGCATATCAATTTAGGTTCATTTTCATCCATTTGCATATCATTTTAAGTTCATTTTAATCCATTTGCATATCATTTTAAGTTCATTTTAATCCATTTGCATATCATTTTAGGTTCATTTTAATCCCTTTGCATATCATTTTAGGTTCATTTTAATCCCTTTGCATATCATTTTAAGTTCATTTTAATCCATTTGCATATCATTTTAAGTTCATTTTCATCCATTTGCATATCATTTTAGGTTCATTTTAATCCCTTTGCATATCATTTTAGGTTCATTTTCATCCATTTGCATATCATTTTAGGTTCATTTTAATCCATTTGCATATCATTTTAAGTTCATTTTCATCCATTTGCATATTATTTTAGGTTCATTTTAATCCCTTTGCATATCATTTTAGGTTCATTTTAATCCCTTTGCATATCATTTTAGGTTCATTTTAATCCATTTACGTTGCATATCATTTTAGGTTCATTTTAATCTAATTTGTATCTCATTTAAATCCATTTAATTTCCATTTACATGTTAATCTCATTTTAATACATTTAATCTGCATCTCATAGTAGGTTCATTTTAATCCATTTAAGTTGCATCACATTTTAGGCTTCATTTTAATCCATTTAAGTTGCATTGCATTCTAGGTTCATCCATTTAACACAAGTAGGTTCATTTTAGCTGCATATCATTACACAGGTGCATGATAAAATTAAAAATAGCATCATCACATTGTATTCCATACATATAAACATCTCATAAACAATTAATTGCATTACAACATCATCAGCATCACCATTAAAACAACACATACATCTAGTGGCATATACATAATTCCATATATTTTCCTCCATAATAAATGTTTGTTAGTCCGCATATTTAGTTACATCATATAGTCCATAAAATCCAAACATCCATGCATATATCACACAAACATCCATGCATCCATCAAATCACACACATCATTTGAAACAACATCACACATCCACAACATATAAAACACAACATGTGCATCCATCATATAAGCGTCATCACAATAGAACATCATAAACCATCAAAAGCATCGCATCATATATAATCACTGCAAAAAAATGTACATCGCTCATCATCAAAAAATACATATAGTGTCCTGATACAAAAAAGCCTCCAAGGGCTATCATGATATCACTATCACATAGAGGATCCTCTCTCTGAGGGAGTAGGAGATGCTGACCCTGGTCGAACCCGTGATCCTGATGGCGGCTGTGGCTGTGACGCTACTGGTACCTGAGGAACCTGCTGGGGCACATGTGAGGGCAGAGGCATCATCTGCTATACTGACTACACAGATCTCGATCTATGTGATCTTGATGCCCCCGACCTGCTGACCTGGCTATAACTCGGTGCTTGTTGTGCTGTGGGTATGGCTACATAGTACAACCCCTGATAATACTCTGTCTGTGCTCTGGCCTCTGCTAGCTCTCCCTGTACTTGAGATACCTATCCCTGTGCCTGGCTCAGCTGCCCCTATATCTGATGCGCATGTGTCTGCGCCTGAGCCAGCTGGGTCTGCATCCCTGCCAAAATCAGGGCAAGTCCCCCACCCGCAGCCTGTACACTGCTCAACGCAGTCTCTGCCTGATGTGCTCTCACGAGTGCTGCATCCCACTCTATCCTCAAATCCTCCATGTCCTCTCGAGCCTGAGCCAACTGAGCCTCTAGCACTGCCACCTGCCCATCTACTCCCCGCAGCTGTCCCAACTCAGCCTCTCGACATCCTAACGCCTCCTCTAAGCTGGCCACCTGAGCACGTAATGTCTCCATCTCCTCCATCTCATCCCGTGGACGTCGCCGAGGCGTCAGCCTCTCAACCTCTGCCGCCACCCTTGCCCCTGAACTCCCTACCCTGATATCCTGTCTACCGACTCGCAACTGCTCCACCCGCGATGGGGATAGATCACCCTGCTCTGTCCTCGGCTATCCACCGCGCTGTCACGGTGCTCTACCCTGCCGTCTACCCCTAACCTGGGCCTGCTGTACTGGAACCTACTATGCCAGAACCTGCTGTGCTGGAACCTCTTGCCCCACTGGTCCCTGTCTCGCTACCGCTGCTGCCACCTCATCTACACGCTGACCATCTCTCGCAATCACCCTCTCCTCCCCATCATCCATCACCTCCACAATGTAATCTGTAATAACCTCATCTCCATCCCCATTCGGATCATCTCCACCCCCATCTCCCTCATCCTCTGATACCTCCACTGTCGGATCTGTCAATCAAGTGGGCCGATGCATCTGCCACCATACCTCATAAGCAGGCGTAGTACCTGCATCCCTCACTGTGCTCCTCTAATCCCACTGAACTGGCCGAAGTGCTGCCTAATCATTCAGTGCAACCTGTGGCTGTAATGGTGCGGGCCAGTGGGCTGTATCCCACGGCATCCGCGCATATATCGCCATCTGCTGAGGCATATCCTGTACCAGTCCAAATTGATGCATAACCTGCAAGGGTAGGTACATCTCTATAGTCTGATCCACACGACCCATAAGAAATCTCTACTGAAATGTGTACGGGAGATGTGTCACATCATCGGGCCACTCCTCACAACCAATATATGGACGCCATACCACGCTAATCACGTCATCCAGTATCCTCCGCCAGTGGCAGACCTATCTAGTGTATGTATACTCTGCATCCCGA
Organism: Cunninghamia lanceolata; assembly: GCA_027924645.1. Classification (NCBI taxonomy): domain Eukaryota; kingdom Viridiplantae; phylum Streptophyta; class Pinopsida; order Cupressales; family Cupressaceae; genus Cunninghamia; species Cunninghamia lanceolata. The sequence continues at coordinate 9,917,618 of BSBN01001332.1, forward strand.
TACAATAACACAAACGCCTCAAACGGCCGCCAATAATAACCACATGTCGGCCGAGTCATAGGGATATTCTCCCAAATCCATACGTGTAACAGTGTCACCCCAGCAGATAAAGCCCTGTCATGAAGATAAGCAACCGTGTGCATCTCGTGAAGCAGTTGTGCTAGCATCACTGGCCCCCATGTGTAGACAATATCATGGCTCACCATCCCCTCCATCATCCTGCCCCAGCCCATAGGAAAACCTCTGCCTCGCCTATCCGGTAGCACCACACCTCCAATCAGTGCACAGAAATAAGGCAAAGGGATCTGCACCCATTGCCAGCGTCCTATCATAATCCAACTCTGATGCAGAGGTAAAACGCAACGGGAGCTTACAACTGGGAAGGAGGAGTCACTAACACAACCAACATGTTATAATACCTATCGGCTTATCAGCATCATCATATTTCTTGCTAACACAGACAGCATCATCATATTTCGAAGAGGCGTGAAATATCCTCCTACTGACTACTGTTCACTTCCTTATCGCTTTTCACCTTTCGCCTTTCAACAGCATCATGATATTCGGTAAGCGCAAACATCCTCCTGATGTCCACTATTCACTTAGCGCCAAACTCTATCTTCAACATCCTGATGTTCAGCATCATCTTCATCAGCAGGATATAAAATATCTGGTTCCTCCAAATACCCTGATGACGACAACTTCAAGCACCTTTCCTTCGATGCTTACGTCACCCCGATATCCTGATGACGATTATCCTGATGACGATGACGTCACATGCAGCTCCTCAATATCCTGCTACCCCGATATACTGATGACGTATATCCTGCTGACGATGACGTCATATGCAACTCCCTCAATATCCTGCTGTCGGCCAAACTTAACCTTATCGGCCCACGATGACTTTATCAACCCAATCTTCTACCTTACGCCGATACGCTCCTCCTTGGCAACACCTGATGATGATCACCCCAAAACACGTTCACCTTATGCAACCGATTACATCATGCTCATCTCCACCTACTCGGACGACGCCCGAAGTAACTGCAGGATATACACCGTAATATCCTGATGATGACCTCTCCGGTACTTAGCCAAAAAAATGAACTTTCACTCCCGCATACGATAGCGATATGCGGATGTTGGGTACACACGAAAGATGATCCTGATGATGATATACGCTAAGTATATATCTGACTTATATCATCCTAATGCACTTGAAACATACAGTCTTCATCAGCTTCATAACCCGATCCGGATAGCGATATACTCACAGATGTCGATGCGATTCACTCCGACTGGAAAAGCACATGCAGATCCCTGTATATCCGTCAGCTGCATGCAAACTCACAGAACCACACAATTTCACAAAGAAAACATGATGATCGGGCCGGATCACCTTCAGATCAAAACTTAACAGTTTCTCTTCCTAGACCTAGCACATGAGGATGCTAGGTTGATTCACAGCATGCTACCAACTGATCTCTCTAACAATGAAATGCAGAAAACTAAAATGCAAACTAAACTATCATACATGACCATTCCACTGATTCACAGAATCAACCGGTGGAAGGGTTGAAAGAATCCATCAACTTGAAATCAGAACGGAAATCAAAACAAAAACAACTGATAAACCAGATAATGCAATTGATGAGATCTTATTCAGATGAAACACAAATGTCCTATTTCTACAATGTCTGGACTGATCTCTGGAACTCACTCAATCACCAGTACAACATAACACAACTACTACTCTCTCAACATTATCTATGTCTCAAACCCTAACTGATCTGAGTTATTTATAACAATATCCTACGAGTACTACCAATTCGATTCCCAGCGGTTGGGAGCTTCCAAGCGGCTGGGAGAGAGGACAGCTCAGACTACCCGATCACGAACTCTAACAGCCTGCACTCTCTCCTAGGCTGATCTAATACATATGCATTGGTCCAATGGACCTTATTACATTATGAATTCAAACATACTAAAAATAGACTAATGTCCTGTCATGCGGACAATGAACCTATATCCTGTCTTGTAGGGGTGCTCCTGCACCAAACTCCCTCCCATCTGCCGAAAAAACTACGTGCTCTGCTCTGAACACTCTGATCAATGTAGTCCACCCCCTCCTCGTGTCATACCTCACACGTCGACCTAGAATCGGCAGCTTGAGGATGCGATAAACATCCTCAAGTGTGATGGTCATCTCTCCTGTCGGTAGCAGAAAGCTGCAAGTCTCAGTGCGGTATCGCTCCACCATGGCCATCATCAGAGCTCTATGAGCTCGCAGCACTGGCATCGATGCCACCATCCAAAGCCCTAGCCTCGCCAGTCGAGGCCGCCATGCCTCATCAAACAGCGGCATCATGGATCGCACTCGTCGCTCCCGCGACTGCAGTATAAACTGCTATGTATCCTGCATCCACCACTTCTTCGTTAGATACTAACATATTTTCCCCCCCACACACTTTTTCTTCTAACTATCTCACAGGCCCACATCATGTGGCCCCACATGGACAGTCCCTAGTGCCATTTTTAAAATGGCGCTACTGTTCCCTACCCATTGCGCCAATTCAGATAATGGCGCCACTGCGCACCATATATCGCGCCAATCCAGACAATGGCGACGTATTACATTTTCGCGCCAATGTACACTTTTGCACTAAAACATAAAATAGCATTATTCCCCATTATGGCGCTATTCGAGAGGATAGCGCCACTATAACCCTAATATGGCGCCACAACGCCATCTTTCTTTCTTCTTGAGTTTTGGCACTAATCCAGCCGATGGCACCAATATTTCCCCCAAATGGCGACAAAACCACCCTATACTACCCTAGTGGATAGCGCTAATCTGCAGGATTGCACTAATTCACCTTATCTTTGGTGCCACACGCTCCAAACCCATATCCCAAAACTCAAAAAAATGTGCGTAAAAAAAATCGCAAAGTTCGGGTTGGGCCCTACCTGGGGTCCAGCCTCGGGTGACCGCCTGACCTCTCGGAATCGCTCTGCGATGTGATGAAGTCGCGGGAATTGTGGGTTGCGCTTAGCCATCTCTCCTTTGTCTTTTCTTCTTCAAAGTCAAAAGTGTGCCAATGTGGCACTCTTTGGGCCCACTTTGCCTAATATAGTGGGCCATGTCATCCTTCCATCTTTCCTTTTTTCCTCCAGGGTGCAGATCTCAGCCTTTTTCCCCTATTTTTCCTCCTACCATCTTCTTTTTCCCCCACCTCTCCAACTGTCACTTCTGTCGCATCCTTTCGAGAGCTTACCTACAAAATTTTTTCCCGCTAACCTCTCGAGGGGGCATCCCCTATCCATCTCATTTGTTCCGGGCAGCTAGGGCATGTTTTTCTTCGACCTGACACCACGTCAAAGAGGGGCAAATGTAGACACCTAAAAATGTCTCGACCACCAAACTGACTCCCGACATCCCTAAACATACCAATTTCCTTTCCAACCAATTAATTAAATTTTTATTTAATTAATTACCCCTTTCATTTCCTAAATCCACACCATTTCATCCCCAAAATTAAATTAATTTTGTTGATTCAATAGTCCAAACCTTAGCCAATTGATTTAATAAATATGCAAAATCTATTAAATCAATTTCTCCCATTTTCCCTAAATCCAATTAATTAGTTAAAACAATGTTAACTAATTAATCCAGCCTACTAATTAGCCTATCCCTACCCTAGACAATTAAATAGCTATTATTTAATTGCCTACTCTGACCTACCTCATCCTAGCCTTTTAGATTAATTAATTAAATCATTAATTAATTAATCTTATCCTCCCTCTAATCCCTCTACTAATTTATTCCAGCCACATTAATTAAGTTGATCACTTTGATTAAGTGAGTCAAACCCTCATTAACACTTCTTCCCACATCCCCCAAATTTAAAATTCAAATAAATCACACATCACATTTACTTCTCTTACACATCCCTTACATATGTCATACCTCATAAATATCCACTCTTCCCCAAATAAATTTTTAATTCATTTTACCCTTCCCCATGTGAATTTTTAATTCACAAATAATCCATCTCACCCAACCTCATTTATTCACCCCTTTCCTAAAAATGAATAAAAGATTTACTTTTATTCCTAGCCCTCCATCTTCCAAGATCAAATCTAGGCCCTCCACATCACTTTCATCCTCCACTATTGATCTCTCCAATCAATCTCCACCCTTGGATCAAAATCCCTTCCAAAAGTCTATAAATACAACCTCTCACAAGTCATTTTCATCATCCAATTTCATGCAAAGTTACCATGCCAAAATCACCTTTGAGTTAAATAGTGAGTTGCACAATTGAAGAGCATTTCACATTTGGAATCCATAATCTAGGGGTTATCTTGGTCTTGGGAGCTTCTTTTGGGTGCAAAGACTCCTTCTTCCCTTGATGGGATTAGGTTTTGCATGTGAGGTATAATCTCTTGTTTTATTGCATTTGATTTAGTGTTTTGCCTTCATTGCATTATCTAATCTACAATACCCAATCAGGATTATTGAACAGCCTGATTGCAGAGGAACAAGGATTATTCAGCCTTCACTTTTATATTTACGCAGAAATTAAGTTCTCTGAACGAACCAGTGTAGGCTTTCTGTAGGATTGAGGATTACTAAGTTGCTCACATTCAAATTGCTAGAAATTTCCAAAAAAAGAAAAGAAAAAAGAACTTTCAAATTTTTCCTGGAATGAAAATCTGCAACATACCCACCTGTAGATTATTGCATGATTTTTTCCTCATTTAATTCAGATATTACTGTGCACTGGTGGCAAAGAGTGGCCAATGGCAATGAAAACCGCAACCATACATTCACAATCAAATTAAAAGCCTTCTTACAACATTCACAACATTGCAGGCTCAATTAAACGATACTTCGGGAAAACCAGAAAAAGAAAATGGCAAAATTTGTATCATTTGAACTGCAATTCTTAAAGCACCATAACCCGTAAAATGCGAAGAGAAGGAGATAAAGAACATAGACAGGGCACGTGAACGGCAATGCAGCACACGCGTCTGCCATGAAGAATGAAGAAACAGGTCCACGTGCCTTCCCAGAGAAAAAAACCCAAAAGTTTAGAAACCCTTACAAAATTTCTCCTGCTCGCGTCTGATTGGCCCAAACAAAATTCTCCTCATTTTCAAACAGAAAAAGAAATGAAAACCCCAGCAGAAAAGGGACGCACCAATCAGAAAAAAAGGAAAAAGAAGGAAAAAACCATTTTTAAAATCCCAGTGCAGGAAACATTAGTAAGATGGTCGTTTACCAGCATCAGTGCAGTTTTCAAGGCAGTAGCAAATGCATTTTAGAGAGGTGAAAACATGGGGACTAATAATTTCCATCCTACAAATGCTCCATTTACAAATAACCTTATATTTTATATTACCTTTGATATCATTAAAAATTTAACTATAAATAAATCATCTTCCTCTAACAAAAAAAAAAATTACTCTGAACATAAGACTCAAAATAAAAGTGCTTTGGATCCAATTCCTAATAAAAAAATTATCAGTGTTAATGAAACCAATTGTAAGGCTACAGTATCTTTGATTGTTAATGAGTAATCATTCCACAATGGCAGATGTGAATCTTAAAATGTCTCTTCAACATTCAAACACATAAATAGTCATCATTCAAGAATACTGCTGCCATGCAGCCTATTGGTAATCTGGTTCCACCTAAACAGCCCACACATTTCGTGCCTATTGTTTACTAAATTTTCGACACTGAAAAACTGCTACCAAATTTTAAATCTCTTTCGACCTTTTCAACTATACTACTTTTTCATACAATCGACCAAAATAGAATTCGAGACTGTTTAAGCTTTTGATACAATCGACCAAAATAGAATTCGAGACTGTTTAAGCTTCACCGGTAATCTGTCTGTTACCGTTCTTCTGTGAACATCGTTATTGCTTCACTATATATCCTTCTTGTGCTTATAATTTAATATTAAAATAAAAGAATCATTCGAGAATGGTATATGTGAACAATGAAAAGTCTCTTAAACATTCAAACTTGTAAAGATCTCTAATTCGACAATGGTACATGGGAACGCTAAAGAGGAAAAATAAACAAATAAATGAAGACAAAATATCCGAAGTCCAGATAACATTGAAGTAGGAGCACAGAAGAGCACCCTGTTATGAGCGTGGGCTGATAACAATTGCTGATTACAGGCGGACTGTGACCCAGTAAACTTTTTCAAGTAAGTATATTTTATCTAATGCTTAGAGAATTAAGGATTTGGACTATGAAAAGCCTGTTCAACATTCAAACATATTGGAATAAATTTTTCGTAAAGAAAAACCTGTAGAGGAAAATAAGTAAATAAACAGATTATCTAGGTCCGGATAACACAGAAGTTGCAGGGGCATATGACAGCTCAGATGACAAGACCGACTGCTGATCAGAAGCAACTGTTGACCTTGTTAACGCGTATGGAATATCATTAAACGTGTCAATTAAGCCCTCCAACGCCTTCACCACAATGGACATCGCTGGTCGTCTCGTAAATTTGTCCTGCACACACCACATTCCCACTTTTAACAATTTAACTGCCTCCTCTTTTACGCCCGTTTCCTCATCTTCAAGTCCCGGATATACCAAATCTATTAACCTCCCTTCCTCTGCCTTAACTTGTAACAATGAAAACAAGCTGTCCTCTGAAAGCTCTCTTCTTCGTTTTCCACTGACAATTTCTACCACCATAACGCCAAAGCTAAATATATCTGCCTTCTCTGTGACATGCATGTTCAACAACTCGGGTGCCATATACCCTGGTGTCCCTCTCATCACGGTTATCACTTCACTTTGCTCTCTGCTAATCAACTTTGCCAATCCGAAATCTGAAACTTTCGCCTTGAAATTTTGGTCCAGGAGAATGTTCTGAGGCTTGATGTCGAGATGTATTATACGTTCTTCACATTCTTCATGTAAATATGTTAACCCTCTTGCAACATCAAGAACTACTTTGGATTTAGTCTTCCAGTCCAGCAAATGTTGATGGCTCTTGTTGGAAAATATCCATTTATCCAGAGATCCATTTGGTAAATGCTCGTATACAAGCATTCGATGGGAGTTTTGTGCACAAAATCCCTTCAGTCTTACCAAATTAAGATGATGAATATTCCCTAGCGTTTCCACCTCTGTCCGGAACTCTTTTTTCCATGTCCTGGTCTGTCACGGCACTTCACTGCTATTTTTGAGCCGTCAGATAGAACACCCTCATAAACTGAACCGAATCCTCCGCAGCCCAGCTTAATGCTAAAGCCATTTGTGGCATCTTGTAATTCTTGGAATGAGTACCGCACCGGTAAGCCTGCCGGCCAATCTACATGATCATCCTCACCTTCATGTTCATCCTTTTCTTTCTTCTGTCTGCTACTTTTAGACTTTTTTATCCATGCCCACAATAAGAGGAACAGAGCTAACAGTCCACCGACAGAAGCACAAATGACGACGACAACCAAGTACTTAATGCGCTTGGACCTTGACTGGATTTTAATATAAGCAGTGGCATTGTAGAACTTATCGATTGGACTATTAGTTTTCATAGAATAGATATTGGACGCTAGATAACAATACCCACTAGAAAAATTGGCCCCGTACCTGAAAAAGCAGCTTTGCAAGAGCAATTTTCGAGGCAAACTTTTTTACATTCATCTCGTGACACCAACCCTGGCATGGAAGCATTTTCATAAACAAAAGTAAAATAGGAAACGTGCTCCAGTTCCAAAAAGTGGTGACTTTGGCGCCTACTTGTCTCTGAGCACACCAGAGGAATGCGCGGAAGACATCCGAAATTGGGTTCTGTGACATCAATTGGTTTAAAAGCATTCCCATCTCTTGGACAGCTGCACTGACCATTTGTGCAAACACCATAGTCTCCGCATGGCCTTGGATAATCACACTCAGCCACTGAATCCATAAAGGATGGCAAATAGTCAGGTGAAGATCTTCCTGTTGAACGTAGGATCGAGCAGGCCCTCAAATGTCCCTCTGAATCTAATTTAAAGTAAAGGCAGCTTTTGGGTAAGGATAAATTTATTGATGACGATCGTCCTTGACAATATATATTGATGGACTGATTGTCGAACTGAATATAAGATAACTCCACACTTGCAGGTTGCGTGGGATATCTAAAATAAATTTGACCGGGTGCAGGGGCTGTAAACATAGCAAAGCTATCGTGAAGCAAAGTACAATAGAAACGACCTTGGCTTGTATTCTTTGGAGAAATGTTTGCAATAAGCTTCTGTCCCACCGCAAACTTCTGCCCTGGTAGCAGGGTATCAGTTGGATAATCAAAAGACTGCCACATTATTCTACCGGCGGTGTTATAGAGAACGAGGTTCCCAGATTCTTGCATCGCCATCCGTTGAAAAGCTTGGGTGGATGTTGTAGACCAGACGAGAGTGCCATCTGCATCCCTTAACACAAGTTCTCCTGTGGAGGTCAGTGTTAGCGTTGCATATTCTTGCACCATCTGCTCTCTGTTTGAACTCCACACCATTTACATATCAAACAGACTACCGTCAGTGGCGTAGACAAGAAAGAAAGTCGCAAATAAGTAGGGTGTGTCACAAGGACTACCATAGCAAAAGAATCCACACCCAAACTGCAGATTCATATCATTGTATGAGATATTGCTGCTCAGAAGAATCGGCCTGACGAGTGCATCTGCATATAGTGATGGTGTCAAAAAATGTAGAGACTGGTTATTGTTGTTCCAAGTTCTGCCTCCATATGCAGTTGCGGAAGTGAGAGCAAGGCTCTCTGCAAATAGTGAGCGCGATATAAGGAAGAGTCTCAGAAGTAACGAAATTAGAGGAGGATAGGACGAAAAATAGTCCGTGGTTATCATTTTTCAGAACAACAGTTATGTTCAAGGGAGAGAGCGCACGAAAATAACATTTTCGGATGTGACACAATTTGAAATTAGAGATTTCATGGCAATGAATAGGGAAGACAGGGTTTAGGGTTAACCATAACGAAAAGTTCGGAATCAAAAACCACAGGGACATTAACGTCAAAGTTTCGATTTGTTTTCGTTGGTTTTAAGTACAGGATATTAAAGTCAAAGTTTTGATTTGCTTTTTCTTGGTTTCATGTGCTCTATGGTTTCTTTTGGTTTTTGGAAATGGTAGGATTGTAACAAATCTGCTTAGATTTCTATTCTATACACTTTAATAATAACTTTTTAGAAGTCGTTTCATAAATTTTTCTGGTTCTTTTAATTTTTTTATTTTTTTTAATTCAAAATGGCCCTTGGATTCTCATATACTCACAAAACAAAACATCACCAAAAATATATGGTCTCCAATCAAACAAAATTACTTTTGACTTTACTAGGGGAGAGGACTCAATTGCTGAGCATGTTCCAATAGGTGTGATAGTATTTGTGTATTGTAGGCCCAATATTTTTAAAAGTTTAGCACTAGTAGTTGTGACTTTAAGGTTGTTAGTGTTACTTTAAGTACTTTTAATTGAACAAAATGTGCTAATTAGATTTAAAAAGCAACCAATCATGTGATGCCACATCAGCACACCAGCAAAACATGACTTAATGAACACCTATTAGTCCACCATTTTTGGGGGGGAGCTATTTCACACCTCAACAAAAAGTGTGCTGATGTGGCATCATATTTGATGATGTGGCCCTGCAACCATAGTTATAAGTAGAGGCCTTGCCAAATAAGTTGTAAAACTTTTCGACTGATTTGAAATTGCCACGAATGATTTTGAGAGGCGTGAAGTTAGGGTGCTCAACTACTAGGTCTTCTCCCCTACACTAAAATCAAGTGCATTTGGGATTTTAAATTTAGTTTTGGCTTTGGCTCATTCTCCCCCTATTCCACATAGAATTAATGACGTGTACGAGCCGAATCGAATACATGGTAAGCGAAGCATATGTAATAGGAAGAAAACAAACATTTTGTGTTTTGTTGCAATATTTAAATGTGTATATTGTTAGGAATTGTGTGCCTTAAGTCTTCTAAGGAAAACAAATGCTTTTTTTAGATAATTAAATAAATTAATAAACAATTGAATATATTAGATAATAAAGTTAGGATTTGATGATTGAATCGAACTATATGTGAATTAAATAGGAGGAAAAGGAGTTTAGTTTTATGAACAATGTTATCGCTATTGTCTTGAAATTATTTGTCTAATTTTAATGAATGCCTAAGAGACTAACCTATTACAAAAAGCCTCGTATATTGATTCAGAGTCTTAGAGGATCAAGCCCCATTTTCACGACCTACTATGTCACATGGGTTTGATCAAACACATATGAGAACGATCTAACAAAATGTGCCATTGAAAAGTTGGTCAACTTGACCTTCTCACTCTCTAAATTTGTCAGGGTGTTATCTAGAGATGTTACAAAGCTTTTTGAATTGATATGTGAATTGATTCTCCTAGGTCAAACCCCTTGGTAGACTAAATTAATAGTGATGCAAAAGATCAAAGGCAACATTCCCTAGACATGCAATGGCCTATATGATGATGATGTAGATTCATTTGCTTGGATGCTCTTGAATAGAAATTCTCTAATAGTGCTTTCATTCCTTAATGATTATCCTTTATGAAATTAAATGCACATTAAATGTCTTTAAATACCATGACATAACAACATGTTGCATGAAATGTATATAGTTGACTTATAATGGCTAGTGAAAGGGGCAAGAAAGTTTGAATCTCATGCAACACAAAAATAATCTATAGTGTTAAGGTGGTGATCTTGAGGTAGGGGTGAATGTATACAAGTTGATGGCAATAGGAAAGAAATAGGGATGAATAGGTTTTGGGAGCATGAAGCAAGTCTAACACAAGATACTTATGCCACTTGTCGATATTTTATTGCATTAAGACATTCCTATTAAGGAGCACATATAACTAAATGGGAAATAGCATGTATATACTAATTTCACCATTACAAGTCTATTTTTTAAAATTATATTTTACTACTTCAAATGTTTTGTATATAAACATGTATTAAATACTCAAAGGTATCATCAATTGGGTATCTATTACATATAATAAGAATGTAATATTTAAGATAAATGTCTCAAAGTTAATATTTTTGGATGTTTTATCAATATAATGGTTAAATTTGCATGCCCATATACCGATTCCCATCTAGTTTTGGGTTCGCTTTTAAAGAGTGGATTAAAATACTTACATATTAACAAATGACAGAATCTTTTGTGAAGTTGGGATTATTCCTTAATCTTCCACCTATGCCCATTCACATACATTCTCACACATTTAACCTTACCCCATCCATTCCTATAATTTTCTCATGCACATTACATCTCAATGTAACAAAAAATTTCAATAAAAAATAACAAAAAATAAATGTACTTAGCTAATTCTAGTGGCCAAAAGATAGTTGTTCCTATTTTGATGATAAATATTAAAATGTAACTTTGAATCATAACCTTTTATATATGTTGGAATCATATTGACAAAGTCTAAACTAGGCCACTATTTGAATTTGATGGATTGATCCTATGAATGTAGAATCATATGCACCCATAGAATTGGTCTCAAAATTTTCAAAATTTAAATCCAAGTGCTAGCTAACTCTTACCTATTCCTTTCCCACCTATGATGCAGAGTCACGCAGCAAAAGCTTACAAATAGGGTGGAAAAACCAATAATCCACTATCATGTTAAAATCTTGACATACAGCATGTATGCCTATAAGCCTGTCAGCATCATCATATTTCGGGTGGACACAAAATATCCTCCTGCTGACCACTGTTCACTTCCTTATCGGCAAGAAAACCACTATCGACACCTATGGAAAGGGTCACGCCGATCTCCACTTCACACCGATATCGATCATCCACTTTATCGCCTATCGGCACGATATTGTTCATCGGCCAAGGGATACTGACTTACCCCCGACGACTAATGTCACCCTGATAGTTATATCAGTCATATACCGATCGGCCAGACTTGACTTATCGGCCTGACTCAAAAGTACTTCCCCGATGTCCGATATCATCCCGATATCTCTCTTCATCGGTCAAGTTGCCTATCGGCAACACTTCTCCTATCGGCCAAGCCGTAAAAAGTCTCTCCGACACTATTACACCTGCCGATGCCAAAACTCTTAACGTCAGCAGGATAAAACTTCATCGGGTGATATTTGCAAATATCTTGATGACGAACTATAATATCCTCCTCCTGTCCTTAGCCAAAAAGTGACTTTGACTCCCGCATACGATAGCGATATGCGGATGGTGGATACACATGAAAGATGATCCTGATGCGATATACACAGGAAGTATATATCCGACTTATATCATCCTGATGCATTCAAAACATGCAATTTTTGTAAGTTTCGTGACCCGATTCAGACAGCGATATATACACAGATATCGATGCGATGCACACAGTCTGTAATGTCGCATGCAGATACTATATATCCATTAACTGCATACAAACTCACAGAACCTCACAATTTCACACAGAAAACATGATGATCGGGCCGGATCACCTTCTGATCAAAACTTAGAAATTTATCCTCCTAACCCTAGCACATGAGGATGCTAGGATGATTCATAGCATGCTACCAACTGATCTCCCAAACATGAAATGCATAAACAAAAAAATAAAATGCAAGCTAAACGAACATACATGACCTTTCCACCGATTCAGAGAATCAACCGGTGGAAGGGTTGAATGAATCCATTCACTTGTAACTGAAAAGAAATCAATGTACAGACAGCTTATAAACCAGATAAATGCAATTGATGAGATATTTTGCTTTCACTAATAAAAATGCATACAAGTTTCACAGTCTAAATGTATCACAAATATCCTACTTCTGCAATGCTGGAAACAACAATGTCTTCCCTATCTGAACTGCTCTGTAACTACCCTCTACAACCTCAACTCGATCTCTTCCTCATACCATAAACCCTAACTGATCTAAGATATATATAGCAATCTCCTATGAGTACTACCAACTCGATTCCCAGCGGCTGGGAGGAGATAGCTTAGACAGCCTGACAACAAACTCGTAACTACCTGCACATTCTCCTAGGTTGATCTAATACATACGCATTGGTCCAATGGACCTTATTACATCATGAAGTCAAACATACTAAAAATAGACTTATGTCCTATCTTGTAGGGGTGCTCCTGCACCAACCTAGAGGTAACTATACACATATTTGTGCAATTTATTGTCATTTTCTTGTATTTTAAGATATTCAATTGTATTAATTTAATCAAATAATCGTAATTTGGATATCATTGGTATTTATGAAAGGAGCATGTGAAGAACACTACAATTGGAGCACCTAAAAAGAAACTAATAATACATTACAATATCCTAGACAATTTAGATTTTAGATTATTATTTTCCTCAACCTATAATGTTGAAAATTGCATACCCTTGCAATTTCATGCTACGTTTCACAACGACCTTAGTGCTTGCACCTTCTCTCTACATTATAGACTAAGGTTTGTTTAATTTAGGCTTCTTTCTCTCATTTCCTTAAATTTTGTTCTAATGCTTAGAGTGTCACATGATCCTAAGGTATCCTGTGTGACCAACAACTAGTTTTGTCTAGACTTGAGCATTGCATGTAGATGTCTATGTAGTGTGCTAGAATCTCGTGTCTCCTTGCCACTAGGTGACCATTTCTATGAATTACCAAATGCCTCTAGTGATCATGAGACTTTCTAGTAACGCCTCTCTAAGGTGCAAAACATCTCTTTGCATGCCTTTTTAGGATTTTTCCAACTTTGGTTTAATTTTGAAGGAATATTTTGGCAACTCTCTCATTCTCATTCACTCTCATGCACTCTCTCATTCGTGGAAGCTCATACAATTCTCTTGGCTCTACTTTGCAATATTGCTTGGTGAATTCAATCTTTATAGTAGCTACACGAATGTTTGTACTCTTTTTGTGATGTTGCATCATCTTTGCTAGCTCTTGGAGGTTTTGGTTTACTATTGTGCTCATTGAGGGAGCTCTATCTCGCTAAGGCTTGAAGTTGTACAATGGATTTAGACTCTTGAGAACTTGCACCTTTCTCTTCTTTGTTCATATAGGTAAGATTGTTCCATTATTTTGTTTCAATGCTTGGAATTTAAATCTATTTAGTTTCTATATAGTTATTGTTATGGTGTAGACCACCATTTTATTGTATTATTATGGTGCAGACTACCATTATGTTATCTTGTTCTAGATGCATACTTGTGGGTTTCTTCCCTATACACCAGGGAAGAAATTTTTTTCAATTGAATTCTTTTATTGTTACTCTTAACTCCTAAACACATTTAGATAAGATAACACACATGTTTTTCCCTTGATTTATCCTCTATATATTGATTTTCTACTTGTGGAGGTCGAAAGACCAAAATCAGGAATTGATTGTGTAATGTCCCCTTCTAGTAAGCTCAAATTGTTCACAACCTTGCACAATTTAACTTACAAAAAGAAAACATTAGTATTCCAAATTTTTCTCTTTCACATCATAATTAACATAGATCTATATTCTTTCCATATTTATCCTAGAATTTATAATTCCATAATCACATAATTCATATTCATATTCATATTCATAGGCCTTATGTTCTATTCTCGAGAGGATCGTGTGTCGCCCTATCATTAATCCATCTCTAACTCCATAGGCATGGTTCATTAAGGAGACACTAACCATCCCATATGTAGGCCCCAAGGCTTCATTCCCACATAGATTTCTTCACCATTTGGCTTGATGGAACTTCATGTCCACACAACATTCTTCATACCACCAAGAGTCACCTCACGTTGGGCACATTTAATATTGATGAGCTCATTGTTACCATAGGCCCAAGGACTTCACACCCACATAGTGTTCTTCATCTCTTGGCTCAAGGGACTTCACACCCACACAATGTTCTTCATCCACTTGAGGGTTACCTAGGTCCAAAATACATTCTCCTAACTTACCCATACACCTAGGATAGCGAGATGATTAATGATGAGGCTAATCCTTCTCTTGGATATAGCACAATCCTATGATTTCTAAGTCCTTGTGGACATTCTCATATGATGTCTTATCATTTTTGGCCTCATATCATAATTGGCCCATCATATATTCATATGATCTAATGCATGATCACATTTCATTATCATGTCCATCCTTATATACATATTCATCATATTAGTTCATTCTTTATTGATAGCCTCATACTAGGCTTCATTGATAATTCATTTTATACTCAATTTAACATATAAATGGTTTCATATCATTCCTATTTACTTTCAAGGATGAGGTAATTAACTAATACTTAATTTCACTTCTAATCATAATTCATTTATTTTTACCATAATTATATTATTCCAGCATTACATTTCTTATTCATCATCATGAAATCAGTTAATGCTCTTTGCCTATTAACATATCTTTATTTATTTAATTACATATATTTCTGAATTCATTATTTATCTTACCAATATATACTAGAATATATTATACTATATATTTAAACACTTAATGAACAACATACCTGTGATAGTTGCAGACTTACCTTGGCTGCCCCTGTGTCTTCATTGTGATATCTTCTTGCTACATCTTTGATGAATTCTAATGCTATTGCTTCTTTATTGCCTTTATTGACTTCACAACTGTTTATTTATTTCCTTTTATTACTTCTTTCTTCCGATGATGATTTCCTTCTATCTCACAACCTTTATTTATTTCCCTTTCAAAGAATATGTTCAAAGAAGCATGTCTCTTATTATGCTTGGTGGTAAAAGACATACTTACCCTCTTATAATTTTTATTACTTTATATTAATTCCCTTTTGTGGTAAAACTAGTTCTAACCATACGTAACTTCGTTATCATAAGAGGATAGGTTAAAAGATGTTTATTTATTTTATTTATATTTATATTATATCATTTATATTATAATAAATGATATATTATATATTTTATATTATTTATACTATATCATTTATATCATAATAAATGATATATGATTTATATTATATTATTTGTATTTATATTGTAATGTAAGATAACTATAAGAATATTCATATTTATAATATTAGTTATATTTATAATATATTATATTTATATATTGTTACTTATAATATGGATATTATATTTTAATTATAATAAAATATTCATACAATAATATTATTTATTAAATAATATATAATATATGTAATTATTTCTATCATCCAAAATAATATTTTACAAACCATCTTTATCATGTTGAAATCTTTACTTTAACAATGTCTTGATATGGGGACATGACAACCCTCCCCACTCAAGATTGCTTGTCCTCAAGCAACTATAATTAGGTATCCTATAATATTTTCTAACATTATATTTTATTGAGGTTTATGTACATAATAAATATTTTGAGCTAGTTGTTTACATATATTTTAATTTGTTTTTCTCATGCCATTTCAAGCCGTAGGTTACCCATAGAGATATTTTAATTATTTTATTTTACTATTTCATTTAGTATATTTACTTAATGTAATTTTAAGAGTTATTTTATTCTTATTTATTTTTTACCTTATTTACTCATTACTTATTACATATTTGTAAGTAAATTTTATTTTATATATATATATATATATATATATATATATATATATATTAGCAATGTATTAAACACCATTATTCCAGTAATTCATGAAATTCACTTTTATTATTATTATTATTATTATTTTATTTTTTAATTCATAAATATAAGTTTGTATTAATCCGAAGAGAGAAAGAACATGCAGGTGCCTATAAGCAGTTTACCTACCACAGCCAAATGACAAAAAACTCCTAAACCCTTCCTTGAAACTATAGGGTTTACACTGCTTTACAAAATTAGCCACTAGGCTTACTGGTCTGATATTGATGACAATGCTTCACAAAATTAGCCACTAGGCTTACTGGTCTGATATAACTTTATTATTAACAAACCTACTGGGTTAGAGCCCACCGAACTGAGGATTTATCTAACCAAGATATCAAAAAAGGCCAAGCTCAACAGCCATGGCATGAAGCTTGTCAACCCACACCTCTTCCCTGAAATCCACATTCTCTTGCAGCATATTCTGGAGGAAGCCAAAGACCTGGATGACACGATCCTGATGCTCGATCAGTGCCAAGCCTTTTAGGTCAAGGATGAAGGGCTGAACCTTCGTCACCTCTAGAGGGTCCTTGTGTGAGGCAATGTCTTTTGGGCAGGGAATACCCACCCTTGGAATGACCGCCTCCAAAATGGAATCGAGGCCCTGGAGGAATTCTAGCTTAAACACTTTCACCATGACAAATTTCGTTGCCACTGTAGACACCCCGGCATCCAGGATTGAGGCAAGGAAATGGGAGGGAATGTGGGAATCAACCCTATAGAACTCATCTGCTACCAGAAAATCTGTCCCCAAGATTATCTTGACCGCTGGGAGGAGAAGGCCCTCATGCCTTCGCAGGATGCATTTTAACCTTAAGTCTGTAACTGCTCCTCTGAAGGCCATCTGTCGAACTGAACTCTCCAGCTAGAGAGGTGTCGAAGCCCCCAAATTTATCAACCCATGCACTGAAATCTTCACAATGAAGCCCAAGCCCTTCTCCATATTGACTGCTAGTGCCACCGTCAAGACCAGCAGAGGATCGCTCGAAACTGAGAGAAAGGAATAAACTCCAAATATGTCTTTCTATCTGCACCAAAGAGGGATCCCATTCATTTAACCAAAACCTGTAATCAATGCAAAGAAAGATTGGCCAGAGAGAAGCGTGCGACAGTTCAAGTCGAAGGCCCGCGAACTCAGTGAGGGAGGAGATATATCTCTGATTCATAAAAGCCGCAATGAGTATTGATTGCAAAGAAGAGGCCATAATAACTTCGTATGGCATTGACCCATCCAAATGTTCTTGGATTGGGTGCCCACCTTGCCACCCTAATTATTATTATTATTATTATTATTATTATTTTTAATTTTTATTTTAGTTTATTTTATTTAACTATTATTCACAGGATGGTAGGATGACTGCTCTGATACCACTTGTAATGTCCCCTTCTAGTAAGCTCAAACTATTCACAACTTTGCACAATTTAACTTACAAAAAGGAAACATTAGTATTCTAAATTTTTCTCTTTCATATCATAATTAACATAGATCCACATTCTTTCTATATTTATCCTAGAATTTATAATTCCATAATCATATAATTCATATTCATATTTATGTTCATATTCATATTCATATTCATAGGCCTTATGTTCTATCCTCGAGAGGATTGTGTGTCGCCCTATCATTAATCCATCTCTAACTCCATAGGCATGGTTCATTAAGGAGACACTAACCATCCCATACGTAGGCCCAAAGGCTTCACTCCCACATAGAGTTCTTAACCATTTGGCTTGATGGAACTTCATGTCCACACAACATTCTTCATCCCACCAAGAGTCACCTCACATTGGGCACATTTAATACTGATGAGCTCATCGTTACCATAGGCCCAAGGACTTCACACCCACATAGTGTTCTTCATCTCTTGGCTCAAGGGACTTCACACCCACATGGTGTTCTTCATCCACTTGAGGGTTACCTAGGTCCAAAATACATTCTCCTAACTTACCCATACACCTAGGATAGCGAGACGATTAATGATGAGGGTAATCCTTCTCTTAGATATAGCACAATCCTATGATTTCTAAGTCCTTGTGGACATTCTCATATGATGTCTTATCATTTTTGGCCTCATATCATAATTGGCCCATCATATATTTATATGATCTAATGCATGATCACATTTCATTATCATGTTCATCCTTATATAAATATTCATCATATTAATTCATTCTTTATTGATAGCCTCATACTAGGCTTCATTGATAATTCATTTTATGCTCAATTTAACATACAAATGGTTTCATATCATCCTATTTACTTTCAAGCATGAGGTAATTAACTAATACTTAATTTCACTTCTAATCATAATTCATTTATTTCTAGCATAATTATATTATTCCAGCATTACATTTCTTATTCATCATTATGAAATCAATTCATGCTATTTGCTTATTAACATATCTTTATTTATTTAATTTCATATATTTTTGAATTCATTATTTATCTTACCAATATATACTAGAATATATTATACTATATATTTAAACACTTAAGGAACAACGTACCTGTGATAGTTGTAGACTTACCTTGGTTGCCCCCGTGTCTTCCTTGTGATATCTTCTTGCCGTGTCTTTGATGAATTCTAATGCTGTTGCTTCTTTATTACCTTTATTGACTTCACAGCTATTTATTTATTTCCTTTTATTACTTCTTTCTTCTGATGATGATTTCCTTCTATCTCACAACCTTTATTTATTTCCCTTTCAAGGGATATGTTCGAAGAGGCATGTCTCTGATTATGCTTGGTGGTAAAAGGCATACTTACCCTCTTATAATTTTTATTACTTTATATTAATTCCCTTTTTGTGGTAAAACTACTTCTAACCATACATAACTTCGTTATCATAAGAGGATACGTTAAAAGATGTTTATTTATTTTATTTATATTTATATCATATCATTTATATTATAATAAGTGATATATTATATATTTTATATTATTTATACTATATCATTTATATCATAATAAATGATATATGATTTATATTATATTATTTGTATTTATATTATAATGTAAGATAATTATAAGAATATTTGTATTTATATTATTAGATATATTTATAATATATTATATTTATATATATTGTTATTTATAATATGGATATTATATTTTAATAATAACAAAATATTCATACAATGATATTATTTATTAAATAATATATAATGTATGTAATTATTTCTATCATCCGAAATAATATTTTGCAAACCATCTTTATCATGTTCAAATCTTTACTTTAACAGTGTCTTGATATGGGGACATGATAGATTGAGCCAAGTCCCTAAGAAGCACAACCCTTCTCTTCTATCTTTTTGTAGGTATTCTTTCAGTGAAGGCGTTACAACTGCATGAAGTTTTTTTGTCTTCCTCTCTCCTTTACTTATTTCATTTCTTTAGTACAATTGGTTTTATTTCAAGTTCTATTTTACCTAGATAATGTCGGGTATATTTGTGTTGAAATCTATGTTCTACAAGTGTTACATCCCTCTTTTTGGAATCAATAACATTATTTACTTTCTTGCATATTTCAGTTATGTAATATGTTGTTAACATCATGGAAACTGGTGATGTGGATAGAGAAAGTTAATTCTATGAAATTTTGGAATCTATTGATTATGATCAATGTGATGTTATAAACTAAAATGTCATTTTGTTATGGGAATGTAATGATTTGATATATTATGCTTTAATTTGGAATATAGGTGCTTTGACCACAAAATTTGTATGTGAGACTGTCATTGTAGGAACAGGTGGACCATGTTCGACAGGAAGAGAAAGTATCTTTGAGAAAGAGAATAGACTCTGGAAATTAACCATGGGTGTTTGTTACTGAAAATGCCAATTAGGTAGATAAACCTTGATGCCTTGAATTTAGTCATGTTTGTGACTAAGATAATTTAAGACTAGATGTCGATGTCTGAAGTTAAGGTTTAGCACCTTTCGTAAGTCATCATATAGAATTTTGGAAATCGACGTTGTTGTCGCAAGTCCGCTTAACCAGGTCATCTAATACAGGTGACTAATATTCTAATTATAGGTATATTAATAAACTTATTTGTGGCAGATTTGTGAGTTATGTCTTGAAGTCGAATGACGCGAAAAGTCATAATTGTGCGTTAAACGATCTAGAAAACTTGTTTTGCGTTACGTACAATCCGTCGTGATTGTCGTAAAAATGCTTTGATCATGTGTTGCGAACTCATTCCTTTGTGGAAATTGATGGATGTCGAATTTGAAGCCAAGGTGAGCTATAACCTGTTTTGGTCGTTAATTGGAAGGATATGCCAAAATCACCTTAGTTACATTTTGGTAAACATGAGGTAATTCCTTTAGTTTGATTTATGTCAGTTTTCTTGTCGAAGCTTGAGGAGGGACATGCTCAAGTTCTGATGTTTTTGATGTCTTCCATTTTGAATGTGTCTTCTTCCTTCGAGCTTAAGACTTTGAGACAACATTAATCTAACCTTTATTTTCTTTATTAAGTTGGCCTTTATTCATTCTCTTATTCAACCTTAGAGACACTTTATGCATTTATTATCCACCACCTTGTAAGAGCTTAACTCCACCTTTTAGTTATTAGTTGCAAACTCAGAGGTTTAGAAGCCTTGATGCTCGAGTAAGTGGATGGGGTTGTTATGTCCACCAGCTACCACGTCGCCAAAGGAACCTACATTATGTATAGTGGTCGCTAAAGGTTAGGGAAGCATGTAGCTTGCAGGAAACTGATTTCCTTTTGTTTAGGCATGGACGGCAGAGGAAATGCGTTAATCCCTTGTCATGCAGAGTGTTAGGGAGATATCTTTTGGCTAAGAGAATACGAATGGGGGGTAGAAAAGAATGTTGTGGTTAGACTTTGTGGTGAAACAAGGAAGGACACCGTCGATAGGTTAGTAGGTCATACTTGATGGAGCAAAATCCTTAAAACAATGACAGGTTTCCATTTTTCCTCTCTGCACAGTCTGTGTTCACTGTTTGCATCTTATTTCTGGTTGTGTATGTGTTGTATTTTACAATGTAGAAGTTAGTGAAAATAATGCATTTTTTCTGTATTAGCTAAGTGGAGTTTGTCTTCTCAGAATACATTATCTTTATACATCATGAATGCTACCATTGTAATAGTAGAACACAGGTTGACATATGTATACACCAAGGTAGCTAAATGTATGATGCAAGTTGTGAACGATAATCAGAGCATGAAGGATAACTCTGTAGTATTAGAGTGCAAACTTTAAACTATATACCTACCATGAATATATCCTTGTATACATATCATTGTGATGGTCATAATGTAAACCACAACCTACTAATGAAATGCACTGCATTCATTTACCTCTTGTAAGCATTATACTAGGAGTTGGCAATGACGTATGTACTGAGTTGTTACATTACATGACTGTGATTCCAACTTGAACTGTCTTTTGTATACTTTGAAATGTTAGTTTTTTTAGTGAAGAGCCACACTACACCACATACTTACTATGAAGGAGTCTAAACCTTAGATTTAATGCATGTTTTCGACGTAGTTTTAGATTATTTTGACAACCGGAGGTGTAATTTTAACTGGCTGTGTTGTCGGGAGATAAAAACTAGAATAGGATAAGGTTACAAAATGTCTCTTTGTCCAAGCAGAGTAGAATCCTGAAAACAAGAGATTGAATGCTGACAAATGTATTTAACTAGTATCTCATCCTATATTAGATCTTAAGCTGGAGGTCGATAAATGGGAATGATCATCTCTAGGTTCTTAAGATAGATTTCAAGTCTTTTAGTATCTTTCTTATATAAATCTAACATCATTGAACCATTTAAAACTGTTTGTTTTGGAAGCAAGGTGTAGTGCTTTGTAGTATAAGTATTTGTCTTTGGTCAAAAACCGTCATGCATTTAAAGTGAAGAGATAACGGTGGGGAACCCGCATATTGTGTTTTTAGTAAATTAATTTGCATGCAACATTCCTTGTATCGCTACTACCTAGTACATTAAAGACCTTTATGAGTCTACAACATAAAACTATGGGATTTTGGGTTTTCACATTTTTATACTTGGGTAATTTATATGAACTTTTGAAAATCGTATAGCCAAGTTAGAGACCACTTATGAGTGGTTAACTTTTAAACAATGGATTAGACTGTTAAGGGATTATTATTGCATTACAAATGTTATCCATATGGACAATGGATTAGAAAACCTTTTATACATCGTGAAAATGGAGATGATTCCATAACCTCATAAATAGAGTAAAACTATGCACCAAGCGCTAATGCATGAAGAAGTTCTAATACCTTGAGGTCATCGAGGTTAACATATGTATATGAATAAACCTTACTATTAGGAAAACTGTAGGATTGTGATTGATTCAAGTCGAGTAGGGTGGGTGAACTTAAACTATGCGTTGATGCAACGTTAAAATAAAATTCAAATCCTTTGGCCAAGGTGATGCATGATCCTCAAGTGCATTGTATGTTCACTGTGACTGGATGACGTAGCTTGTGGAAAGGTCATGCAAGACTAGAGGGAATCTAGGGGGCATTGCATGATAACAAGTTTCGTAGGTCACAACACCAAAGCTTAGATGGCAAACACCGATGGTTATCCTAAGTCTATCCTCTTGAGTAGGGTAGGGCCACTTCTGGTTAGGAAGGAGTGCGGGAGACCGACGGTCTGTGGTTGGAGGTTAAGCTCCATGAAGATACTTTCTCTTCCTAATATTGAGGATTGCCGAGTCTTGAATGTGAATGGTCGACAATCGAGATGCGGTGAAAATGGTATGTTTCTAATGTTGGTTTTGCTTTAAGTATTTTTCAAAATAGTAAGACAACTAAATGTTTATGGTTTATCATTTCTTTCAGTTTTATGAATAATGAAATCATGTATATTATTATATCGAAGAATGTTATACTTGTTAGTAGTGTAATCTTTTATGTTTGATTATAATATATATATATATACATACCTATGTTAAAATCTAGTTTTCAAGTAAATTCTGATTTGGATGTTACATATGGTATCAGAGCCAAGTTGGTTCAGCACTAGGGCTGATGAGTCCACTAACCTAATTACGAAATCAACATTAAGCGGGTAGCTAATGACTTGATTTACTGTGCCAGGATGGTACGCATCAAGAAAACTGCAAGAAAATCCTTCACGGGTAAGAAACGTTATCTGCAAGCTAAGCAGAAACGACTTGCGATGATCAAGACCATTGAGAAAACTAATGATGAAAATGACATTTGGCTTGATGATGTGGAAACCTTTGCCAATGCTTTGTCACGATTTAAACAAGTGAAGAGAGAAGTCCTTGAGGCAGCTAGGACGACGGCATGAATCATGGTCAATTGCTGCCCTATTAGTGTATCTATGACTGTACCTACTAGTGTGCCTATGAGTGTACCTATTAGTGTACCAATGATCACTAGGAATCCCTGTATAGCACCTGAAGCTAAAATTGTTGTACTGTCATCTGATAGTGAGTCTGAGGGGTATACACCTCATGGTTATGTGTCAGACAATGAATCCGAAGGTTACACCCCACTTGTTAATATTGAGTGAAAACATGAGATATGTCTATCTTTTTAGAATGTATGAACAATTTTGCAAAATTGAATAAAGACAAATTTTGGCTTGAGAACAATTATGATTATGATCAATTGTTGTATTTTGATGATATATAAATGATAAGCATAGAACTGATTAGTATATGTTTAATCAGGTGAGAAACTAAACTATCATGGGTCAATCAGAGTTTAACGAGGGGGAAGATCGGGAAGGTCATAACTCTCGGGAAAACTCCACTAACAAGTTGGATAGGATGCTTAATATGCTTACTGAAACCAAGGAAAGGTTGAACAAACTGGAAAAGAAAATGGATGAAACTGGGAAAACAGAGGGTGAAAATGAGAATTCTCATAATACAAGCAAAAGTAAACATTGGGATCATGGCACATCAAGTGAAAACCCAGAGGATAGTGAAGTTCAAAGAAAAACCAAAGATAAACTTGCACTAGAATTATCTAAGGATATGAAAAAGGTTAACCCCCCTAAGTTCGATGGAACAAAAACTAAAGATGCAGCAGAAGCATGGTTAACAGAGATGGAGAAATACTTTGAGATCAGAAATTACTCTGAGGTTACTAAAGTAGTGTGGGGAGCATATCAGCTATCTACGGAAGCATCCACTTGGTGGATGAATAAGAAAATGGAGATGGAATTAAGTCCCTTGAAGGTGACATAGAATGAGTTCGTGGAACTATTTTGAAAAAGGTGGTTACCTCAGTTATATTTTGATCAAAAGTTAACAGATTATCAAAACCTCAGGCAAGGTGAACTATCTATGGTTGAG
Organism: Cunninghamia lanceolata; assembly: GCA_027924645.1. Taxonomy (NCBI): domain Eukaryota; kingdom Viridiplantae; phylum Streptophyta; class Pinopsida; order Cupressales; family Cupressaceae; genus Cunninghamia; species Cunninghamia lanceolata. The sequence goes on from BSBN01001332.1 coordinate 9,942,633, forward strand.
TATGCAGAAAAATTTACCAGACTACTAAAGTATGTTCCTCAATACCAAAAGGATGAAAGATTTAGGATCATAAAATTTATCATGGGACTCAACCCTTAGATTGGCGGTGAGGTGGAGGTGCATGGTCCAAGCACAATGGACCAAGTGTATGAGAAAGCAATTAAGCAGGAACATAAGATCAAATCTATCTCTGCTTACCGTGAAAAGAAATGTAAGAAGTTTGTTAAGAACTACAATGATCAGTCATATAAAAGGAAGAATGAGAAGGGATATGGAAATAGGAGGTTTGATAAAGGAAATTGAAAGAATAAAGTGGGTTTTGGTAATGAGCGAAGAGGTGAAGATTATAAGAGAAATGACAATTTTAAGAAGCATGATGATTCTACGAATAGGCCATCTGAGAAGCAAGGACCTATAGGTGGGTGTTTTTCTTGTGGAGGAGATCATTATGCTAACCGTTTCCCTAATAAGAAGTAGAATGGGAAGCCTAGGAATGCGGAACTTCCTTCGCAGCAGGAAGCTTTTTAACAAAGGATTCATGCCGCTCTTGACAATCGACAAGCGGAGTATCAGATCACCCCTATTGAGATAACAGGTACCTTATTTGGAGTTCCTATTTTTGATCTATTTGATATTGGTGCAACAGAAAATTTTGTGTCACCTAAAGTCTTAAGTAAATTTTCTAGAAAAGCTGGTTTTATGTCAAAACCATGGACAGTTGAGTATGCAAATAACTCAAAGGCTCAGGTAGAGCAATGTTTGTTTGAAGCTAAGATTGATGTTTCTAACTTCACCACTGAGGCAAATTTATACATAGCACCTTTAGGGTCCTACGATGTCATCTTAGGAATGAATTGTTTGTGGAAACATAGGGCTAAGGTAGATTGTTTTCATAAAACAATTGAGTGTCTGGATGAGAAGGGCAATTCAGTAAATATTCAAGGAATTCAAAGGGAAATAAGGATTAGATCCATTTCTTTAAAACAATTAAAACGGGCTAGGAAAAAGGGATGTCAACTTTTTGCAGTCAAAATGGACCTAGTAGAGGAACCCTTGGAGAAACAAACGCTTGAGGAAAAATATCCATATCTTTGTAATTTCAGGGATGTATTTCCCGAGGAGCTACCAGGCATGCCTTTAAAAAGAACATTTGATTTTGGCATGATATTAAACCAGGATCAAAGCCAGTATCTAAAGCTCCATATCGTATGACCACCACAGAACTCATGGAATTAAAGGCTCAATTGCAGGAGCTATTGTCTAAGAATCTAATTAGACCAAGTGTATCACCATGGGGAGCCCCGGTAATTTTTGTCAAGAAGAAAGATGGAACTTAGGTTGTGTATAGATTATAGGATGCTTAATAAGGCGACAATAAAGAATAAGTATCCATTGCCACGTATTGAAGATCTATTTGACCAAATGCGGGGTGCATCAGTCTTTTCTAAGATAGATCTGAGATTTGGATATCATCAGTTAAGGTTGAAAGATGAAGATATTCCCAAGACGGCATTTAGAACGAGATATGGTCATTATGAGTTTATGGTGTTGCCATTTGGATTGACCAATGCACCTACTGCTTTCATGAATCTCATGAATAGTGTTTTCAGAGATTGTCTTAATAAGTTTGTGCAAGTTTTTATCAATGATATTTTCATTTATTCCAAAAATGAAGAGGAGCATAGACAACATCTTCAAATAGTCTTGCAATGATTAAGAGAACACAAATTGTATGCAAAACTCTCAAAGTGCACCTTCTTTCATAAAGAAGTGCAGTATTTGGGCCATATAATATCAGCTGATGGATTATCAGTTGATCCAGCTAAAATAAAGGCTATTATGGAATGGCCTAAACCTTCCAATGTTTCAGAAGTATGAAGTTTCATGGGATTGACTGGATATTACATGAAATTTGTTTTGAATTTCTCAAGCATTGCTAGCCCAATTACCTCCTTGCAAAGAAAAGGAAAATGGTTTGTTTGGAGGGAAGAATGTCAAAAGGCTTTTGACTTGTTAAAAGAAAAATTAACAACCGCTCCAATTTTGAAAGTTCTTGATCCTGAGGGAGATTTTGAGGTTATTACTGATGCCTCGGGGGAAGGGTTAGGAGGTGTACTTATGCAAGATGGCTGGGTAGTAGCCTATGAATCTAGGAAGTTAAAAAAAACTATGAGCTCAGAACTACGCTCCTCATGACTTAGAACTGGCAGCAGTGATTCACGCCTTCAGATGTGGCGACATTATTTGTTGGGAAAGACTTTTATACTAAAATCAGATCATCAAAGTTTGCGTTACATATTCACACAACCTAATCTCAATGCAAGATAGAGGAGATGGTTAGAATTATTATCAGATTATGACTTTGAGATTTCTTATATCAAAGGCAAGGAAAATTGAGTAGCTGATGCCTTAAGCAGAAGAAGACACATAGCTTCTATAATCTCTGTTCATGCTAACTTTAAAGATTTAGTATTGCAAAGTTTGTTTGGAGATGAGTATTATGAACAAGTGAAACAGGCTCTGCACTTAAACCCTAAGGACCCAAGATATGACAGATTCCATTTTGAATCAGATGGTTTGATGAGATTCAAGGGAAGAATCTGCATTCCTGATTCAGTGGAACTTAGAAACCTTGTTTGGAAGGAAGTTCATTGTGCGCTATACTTTGGACACCCTAGTGTAACAAAACTTTTAGCTGATGTCAAGCCACTATATTTCTAGAAGGGAATGAAAAGCGATGCTCCAAGGTTTGTAGCTAGTTGTTTGGAGTGTCAGAGAGTTAAGGCAGAACACCAACATCCTGCTGGATTGTTATACCTGCATGATATTCCAGAATGGAAATGGCAAGTTCTTAGTATGGATTTTGTCCAGGGGTTACCAATGTCTAGGAATAGGCATGATACAATATTGGTTGTTGTTGATAAACTAACCAAGGTGGCACATTTCATACCGAGAAATTTGACAGATGGAGCACATCTTTTGGCTCAAAAATTTGTGCAAGAAATATTCAGATTGCATGGTGTACCTGAAAAGATTATATCTGACAGAGATGCTCGGATAACTTCTCGATTTTGGCAAACCTTATTTTCTGCATTAGGGACTAAACTTAATGTGAGTACTGCTTATCACCCTAAAACTGACGGACAAACAGAGAGAGTGAATCAAGTATTAGAAGACCTTTTAAGAATGTATTGCATGGATCAGCAATACAGATGGGAGGAATATTTACCTCTTGTTGAATTTGCCTATAACAATTCCTATCATTTTGCCATTAAGATGGCGCCATTTGAAGCATTATATGGAAGGAAATGCAAAACTTCTATAAGATGGAAGATAGGATAAGCATTGGACCTGAAATGCTTGCGGATATGGAAGAAAAAGTGAAAATGATTAGGAAGAGGTTGGCAGAAGCCAATGACAGGCAAAAAAGTTATGCAGATCTCAAACGAGTGCCTAGACATTTCTCTATTGGTGAGAAAGTTCTTTTGTGAGTAAAACCCCATAAGAGTTCAATTAAATTTGGTAAATCATCAAAATTGGCTCCTCGTTATGTCAGACCTTTCGAAGTTCTTGAGATTATCAATCCGGTTGCCTACAAAGTTGCTCTACCTCCAGCCTTGTCCAAGATGCATAATGTTTTTCATGTTTCATATCTAAAGAAATATTTTGCAGGTAATAATCACATCCTTAACTAGAATTCATTACAGATGTAACAACCCAGGGTGGTTGTGGTCGAGCCACTCAAGGTGCTCGAAATGCACAGACTTTGTTTATGTAATTGAGAAGTTTTGCAATGCAAAATTCAGTGGGACCAATATGGCGAGGATAGTGCCACTTGGGAAGACTATAAAGACATTTATTAGAGATTTCCTGAACTTTTCAAAGACATTAATGTTGAACTATAAAAATTTTGTTTTAAGTTTAATTTTTTCTTGGTAAACTCAATCATCGGGGACGATGATTTTTAAGGGGAAGGATATGTTACATCCCTCTTTTTGGAATCAATAACATTATTTACTTTCTTGCATATTTCAGTTATGTAATATGTTGTTAACATCATGGAAACTGGTGATGTGGATAGAGAAAGTTAATTCTATGAAATTTTGGAATCTATTGATTATGATCAATGTGATGTTATAAACTAAAATGTCATTTTGTTATGGGAATGTAATGATTTGATATATTATGCTTTAATTTGGAATATAGGTGCTTTGACCACAAAATTTGTATGTGAGACTGTCATTGTAGGAATAGGTGGACCATGTTCGACAAGAAGAGAAAGTATCTTTGAGAAAGAGAATAGACTCTAGAAATTAACCATGGGTGTTTGTTACTAAAAACGCCAATCACGTAGATAAACCTTGATGCCTCGAATTTAGTCATGTTTGCGACTAAGATAATTTAAGACTAGATGTTGATGTTTGAAGTTAAGATTTAACACCTTTCGTAGGTCATTATATAGAATTTTGGAAATCGACGTTGTTGTTGCAAGTCCACTTAATCAAGTCGTTTAATAGAGGTGACTATTATTCCAATTATAAGTAAATTAATAAACTTATTTGTGGCAGATTTGTGAGTCACGTCTCGAAGTTGAAAGACTCGAGAGGTCGTAATTATCTATTAAACGATCTAGAAAACTTGTTTTACGTTACGTACAATCCATAGTGATTGTCATAAAAATGCTTTGATCATGTGTTGCGAACTCATTCCTTTGTGGAAATTGACAGATGTCGAATTTGAAGCCGAGGTGAGCTATAACCTATTTTAGTCGTTAATTGGAAGAATATGCCAAAATCACCTTAGTTACATTTTGTAAACATGAGGTAATTCCTTTAGTTTGATTTATGTCAGTTTTCTTGTCGAAGCTTGAGTAGGGACACACTCAAGTTCTGATGTTTTTGACGTCTTCCATTTCGAATGCGTCTTCTTCCCTCGAGCTTAAGACTTTCAGACATCATTAATCTAACCTTTATTTTCTTTATTAAGTTGGCCTTTATTCATTCTCTTGTTAGACCTTAGAGACACTTTATGCATTTATTATCCACCACCTTGTAAGAGCTTAACTCTACCTTTCGGTTATTAGTTGCAAACTCAGAGGTTTAGAAGTCTTGATGCTCAATTAAGTGGACAGGGTTGTTATGTGCACCAGCTGCCACGTTGCCAAAGGAACCTCCATTACGTATAGTGGTTGCTGAAGGTTAGGGAAGGGTGTAGCTTGCAGGAAACCGATTTCCTTTTGTTTAGGCATGGACGACAGAGGAAATGCATTAATCCCTCATCATGCAGAGTGTTAGGGAGATATCTTTTGGGTGAGAGAATATGAATGGGGGACAAAAAAGAATGTTGTGGTTCGACTCTGGGGTGAATCAAGGAAGGACACTGTCGATAGGTCAGTAGGTTGTGCTTCTTAGAGCAAAATCCTCAAAACGACGACAGGTTTCCATTTTTCCTCTCTTCACAGTCTATGTTCACTATTTGCTTCTTATTTCTGGCTGTGTATGTGTTGTATTTTACAACATAGAAGTTAGAGAAAATAATGCATTTTTTATGTATAAGCTGAGTGGAGTTTGTCTTCTCAGAACTTTATACATCATAAATGCTACCATTGTAATAGTAGAACACAGGTTCACATATGTATACACCAAGGTAGCTAAATGTATGATGCAAGTTGTGAATGATAATCAGAGCATGAAGGATAACTCTGTAGTATTAGAGTGCAAACTTTAAACTATATACCTACCATGAATATATCCTTGTATGCATATCATTGTGATGGTCATAATGTAAACCACAACCTACTAATGAAATGCACTGCATTCATTTACCTCTTGTAAGCATTATACTGGGAGTTGGCGATGACGTATGTACTGAGTTGTTACATTACATGACTATGATTCCAACTCGAACTGTCTTTTGTATACTTTGAAATGTTAGTTTTTTTAGTGAAGAGCCACACTGCACTATGTACTTACTGTGAAGGAGTCTAAACCTTAGATTTAATGCATGTTTTCGACGTAGTTTTAGATTATTTTGACAGCCAGAGGTGTAATTTTAACTAGCTGTGGTGTCAGGAGATAAAAACCAGAATAGGATAAGGTTACAAAATGTCTCTTTATCCAAGCAGATTAGAATCCCGAAGACAAGAGATTGAATGCCGACAAATGTATTTAACTAGTATCTATTAGATCTTAAGCTGGAGGTCGATAAATGGGAATGATCATCTCTAGGTTCTTAAGATAGATTTCAAGTCTTTTAGTATCTTTATTCTATAAGTCTTACCTCATTGAACCATTTAAAACTGTTTGTTTTGGAAGGAGGGTGTAGAGCTTTGTAGTATAAGTATTTGTCTTTGGTCAAAAACCATCTTGCATTTAAAGTGGAGAGATAAGGGTTGGGAACCTGCATATTGTGTTTTTAGTAAATTAATTTGCATGCAACATTCCTTGTGTCACTACTACCTAGTACATTGAAGACATTTATGAGTCTACAATTTAAAACTCCAGGATTGTAGGTTTTCGCATTTTTATACTTGGGTAATTTGTATGAACTTTTGAAAATCGTATAGCCAAGTTAGAGACCACTTATGAGTGGTTAACTTTTAAACAATGGATTAGACTGTTACGGGATTATTATTGCATTACAAATGTTATCTGTATGGACAATGGATTAGAAAACCTTTTATACATCGTGAAAATGGAGATGATTGCATAAGCTCATAAATAGAGTAAAACTATACACCAAGCACTAATGCATGAAGAAGTTCTAATACCTTGAGGTCATCGAGGTTAACATATGTATATGAATAAACCTTACTATTAGGAAAACTGTAGGATTGCGATTGATTCAAGTCGAGTGGGGTGGGTGAACTTAAACTATACGTTGATGCAACGTTAAAATAAAATTCAAATCCTTTGGCCAAGGTGATGCATGATCCTCAAGTGCATTGTATGTTCACTGTGACTGGATGACGTAGCTTGTGGAAAGGTCATGCAAGACTAGAGGGAATCTAGGGGGCATTGCATGATAACAAGTTTCGTAGGTCGCAACACCAAAGCTTAGATGGCAAACACTGATGGTTATCCTAAGTCTATCGTCTTGAGTAGGGTAGGGCCACTTCAGGTTAGGAAGGAGTGTGGGAGACCGACGGTCTGTGGTTGGAGGTTAAGCTTCTTGAAGATACTTTCTCTTCCTAATATTGAGGATTGCTAAGTCTTGAATCTGAATGGTCGACAATCGAGATGCAGTGAAAATGGTATTTTTCTAATGTTGGTTTTTCTTTAAGTATTTTTCAAAATAGTAAGACAACTAAATGTTTATGGTTTATCACTTCTTTCAGCTTTATGAATAATGAAATCATGTATATTGTTATATCGAAGAATGTTATACTTGTTAGTAGTGTAATCTTTTATGTTTGATTACAATATATATATATATATATATACCTATGTTAAAATCTAGTTTTCAAGTAAATTCTGATTTGGATGTTACATATGGTATCAGAGCCAAGTTCATTTAGCACTAGGGCTTATGAGTCCACTAACCTGATTAGGAAATCAACATTAAGCGAGTAGCTAATGATTTGATTTACTGTGCCAAGATGGTACGCATCAAGAAAATTGCAAGAAAATCCTTCACGGGTAAGAAATGTTATCTGCAAGCTAAGTAGAAATGACTTGCAATGATCAAGACCATTGAGAAAACTAATGATGAAAATGACATTTGGATTGATGATGTGGAAACCTTTGCCAATGCTTTGTCACGATTTAAATGAGTGAAGAGAGAACTCCTTGAGGCAGCTAGGACGACGGCAGGAATCATGGTCAATTGCTACCCTATTAGTGTACCTATGACTATACCTACTAGTGCGCCTGTGAGTGTACCTATTAGTGTACCAATGATCACTAGGCATCCCTGTATAGCACCTGAAGCTGAAATTATTGTACTGTCATCTGATAGCGAGTCTGAGGGGTATACACCTCGTGATTATGTGTCAGACAATGAATCCAAAGGTTACACCCCACTTGTTAATACTGAGTGAAAACATGAGATATGTGTATCTTTTTAGAACGTATGAACAATTTTGCAAAATTGAATAAAGACAAATTTTGGCTTGAGAACAATTATGATTATGATCAATTGTTGAATTTTGATGATATATAAATGATAAGTATAGAACTGATTAGTATATGTTTAATTAGGTGAGAAACAAAACTATCATGGGTCAATCAGAGTTTAACGAGGGGGAAGATCGGGAAGGTCATAACTCTCAGGAAAACTCCACTAACAAGTTGGATAGGATTCTTAATATGCTTACTGAAACCAAGGAAAGGTTGAACAAACTGGAAAAGAGAATGGAAGAAACTAGGAACACAGAGGGTGAAAATGAGAATTCTCATAATACAAGCAAAAGTAAACATTGGGATCATGGCACATCAAGTGAAAACCCAGAGGATAGTGAAGTTCAAAGAAAAACCAAAGATAAACTTGCACTAGAATTATCTAAGGATATGAAAAAGGTTAACCCCCCTATGTTTGATGGAACAAAAATTGGAGATGCAGCAAAAGCATGGTTAACAGAGATGGAGAAATACTTTGAGATCAGAAATTATTCTGAGGTTACTAAAGTAGTGAGGGGAGCATATCAGCTATCTGGGGAAGCATCCACTTGGTGGATGCATAAGAAAATGGAGCTGGAATTAAGTCCCTTGAAGGTGACATGGAATGAGTTCATGGAACTATTCCGAAACAAGTGGTTACCTCAGTTATATTTTGATCAAAAGTTAACAGATTTCCAAAACCTTAGGCAAGGTGAACTATCTGTGGTTCAGTATGTAGAAAAATTTACTAAACTACTAAAGTATGTTCCTCAATACCAAAAGGATGAAAGGTTTAGGATCAAAAAATTTATCATGGGTCTCAACCCTCAGATTGGCAGTGAGGTGGAGGTGCATGGTCCAAGCATAGTGGACTAAGTGTATGAGAAAGCAATTAAGCAGGAATAGAAGATCAAATCTATCTCTGCTTACTGTGAAAAGAAACGTAAGAAGTTTGATAAGAACTACAACGATCAGTCATATAAAAGGAAGAATGAGAAGGGATATGGAAACATGAGGTTTGATAAAGGAAATCGAAAGAACAAAGGGGGTTTTGGTAATGAGAGAAGAGGTGAAGATTATAAGAGAAATGACAATTTTAAGAAGCATGATGATTCTATGAATAGGCCATCTGAGAAGCGAGGACCTATAGGTGGGTATTTTTCTTATGGAGGAGATCATTATGCTAACCATTTCCGTAATAAGAAGCAGAATGGGAAGCCTAGGAATGCAAAACTTCCTTTGTAGCAGGAAGCTTTTCAACAAAGGATTCATGCGGCTCTTGACAATCGACAAGCGGAGTATCAGATCACCCCTATTGAGATAACAGGTACCTTATTTGGAGTTCCTATTTCTATTCTATTTGATACTGGTGCAACAGAAAATTTTGTGTCACCTAGAGTCTTAAGTAAATTTTCTAGAAAAGCTGGTTTTATGTCAAAAGCTAGTTTTATGTCAAAACCATGGATAGTTGAGTATGCAAATAACTCAAAGGCTTAGGTATAGAAATGCTTGTTCGAAGATAAGATTGATTTTCTAACTTCACCACTGAGGCAAATTTATACATAGCACCTTTAGGGTCCTACGATGTCATCTTAGGAATGAATTGGTTATGGAAACATAGGGCTAAGGTAGATTGTTTTCATAAAACAATTGAGTGTCTGGATGAGAAGGGCAATTTAGTAAATATTCAAGGAATTCAAAGTGAAATAAGGATTAGATCCATTTCTTCAAAAAAATTAAAACGGGCTAGGCAAAAGGGATGTCAACTTTTTGCAGTCAAAATGGACCTAGTAGAGGAACCCTTGGAGAAACAAACGCTTGAGGAAAAATATCCATATCTTTGTAATTTCAGGGATGTATTTCCCGAGGAGCTACCAGGCATGCCTCCAAAAAGAACATTTGATTTTGGCATAGATATTAAACTAGGATCGGAGCCAGTATCTAAAGCTCCATATCATATGACCACCACAGAACTTATGGAATTAAAGGCTCAATTACAAGAGCTATTGTCTAAGAATCTAATTAGACCAAGTGTATCACCATGGGGAGCCCCAGTTATTTTCATCAAGAAGAAAGACGGAACTCTTAGGCTGTGTATAGATTATAGGATGCTTAATAAGGAAGCAATAAAGAATAAGTATCCATTGCCATGTATTGATGATCTATTTGACCAAATGCGGGGTGCATCAGTCTTTTCTAAGATAGATATGAGATCTAGATATCATTAGTTAAGGTTGAAAGATGAAGATATTCCCAAGACAACATTTACAACGAGATATGGTCATTATGAGTTTACGGTGTTGCCATTTGGATTGACCAATGCACCTGCTGCTTTCATGAATCTCATGAATAGTGTTTTCAGAGATTGTCTTGATAAGTTTGTGCTGGTTTTTATTGATGATATTTTGTTTTATTCCAAAAATGAATAGGAGTATAGACAACATCTTCAAATAGTCTTGCAATGATTAAGAGAACACAAATTGTACGCAAAACTCTCAAAGTGCACCTTCTTTCATAAAGAAGTGCAGTATTTGGGCCATTTAATATCAGTTGATGGGTATCAGTTGATCCAGCTAAAATAAAGGCTATTATGGAATGGCCTGAACCTTCCAATGTTTCAGAAGTACGAAGTTTCATGGGATTGACCGGATATTACAGGAAATTTGTTTTGAATTTCTCAAGCATTGCTAGCCCAATTACCTCCTTGTAAAGAAAAGGAAAAAGGTTTGTTTGGACGGAAGAATGTCAAAAGGCTTTTGAATTGTTAAAAGAAAAATTAATAGCCGCTCCAATTTTGAAAGTTCCTGATCCTGAGGGAGATTTTGAGGTTATTACTGATGCCTTGGGGGAAGGGTTAGGGGGTGTGCTTATGCAAGAAGGCCGGGTAGTAGCCTATGAATCCAGGAAGTTAAAAAAACTATGAGCAGAACTACGCTCCTCATGACTTAGAACTGGCAGCAGTGATTCACGCCCTTCAAATGTGGTGACATTATTTGTTGGGAAAGACTTTTATAGTAAAATCAGATCATCAAAGTCTGCGTTACATATTCACACAACCTAATCTCAATGCAAGACAGAGGAGTGGTTAGAATTATTATCAGATTATGACTTTGAGATTTCTTTTATCAAAGGCAAGGAAAATCGAGTAGCTAATGCCTTAAGCAAAAGAAGACACATAGCTTCTATAATCTCTGTTCATGCTAACTTTAAAGATTTAGTATTGCAAAGTTTGTCTGGAGATGAGTATTATGAACAAGTGAAAAAGGCTCTGCACTTAAACCCTAAGGACCCAAGATATGACGGATTCCGTTTTGAATCAGATGGTTTGATGAGATTCAAGGGAAGAATCTACATTCTTGATTTAGTGGAACTTAGAAACCTTGTTTGGAAGGAAGTTCATTGTGCACCGTACTCTGGACACCCTGGTGTAACAAAAATTTTAGCTGATGTCAAACTGCTATATATCTGGAAGGGAATGAAAAGCGATGCTGCAAGGTTTGTAGCTAGTTGTTTGGAGTGTCAGAGAGTTAAGGTGGAACACCAACATCTCGCTAGATTGTTATACTCACATGATATTCCAGAATGGAAATGATAGGTTGTTAGTATGGATTTTGTCCAGGGGTTACCAATGTCTAAGAATAGGCATGATGCAATATTGGTTGTTGTTGATAAACTAACCAAGGTAGCACATTTCATACTGAGAAATTTAGTGGATGGAGCACATCTTTTGGCTCAAAAAGTTATGCAAGAAATATTCAGATTGCATGGTGTACCTGAAAATATTATATTTGATAGAGTTGCTCGGATAACTTCTTGATTTTGGCAAACCTTATTTTCTGCATTAGGGACTAAACTTAATGTGAGTACTGCTTATCACCCTGAAACTGACAGACAAACAGAGAGAGTGAATCAAGTATTAGAAGACCTTTTAAGAATGTATTGCATGGATCAGCAATACAGATGGGAGGAATATTTACCTCTTGTTGAATTTGCCTATAACAATTCCTATCATTCTTCCATTAAGATGGTGCCATTTGAAGCATTATATGGAAGGAAATGCAGAACTCCTATAAGCTGGGATAAGCTAGAAGATAGCATAAGCATTGGACCTGAAATGCTTGCAGATATGGAAGAAAAAGTGAAAATGATTAGGAAGAGGTTGGCAGAAGCCAATGACAGGCAAAAAGTTATGCAGATCGCAAATGAGTGCCTAGACATTTCTCTGTTGGTGAGAAAGTTCTTTTGTGAGTAAAACCCCATAAGAGTTCAATTAAATTTGGTAAATCATCAAAATTGGCTCCTCGTTATGTCGAACCTTTTGAAGTTCTTGAGATTATCAATCTGGTTGCCTACAAAGTTGCTCTACCTCTAGCCTTGTCCAAGATGCATAATGTTTTTCATGTTTCATATCTAAAGAAATATTTCACAGGTAATAATCACATCCTTAACTGGAATTCATTATAGATGCAAGAACCCGGGGTGGTTGTGATCGAGCCACTCAAGGTACTTGAAATGCATAGACTTCATTTACGTAATCGAGAAGTTTTGCAATGCAAAATTCAGTGGGACCAATATGGCAAGGATAGCGCCACTTGGGAAGACTATAAAGACATTTACTAGAGATTTCCTGAACTTTTCAAAGACATTAATGTTGAACTATAAAAAGTTTGTTTTAAGTTTAATTTTTTCTTGGTAAACTCAATCATCGGGGAGGATGATTTTTAAGGGGAAGGACATGTTACATCCCTCTTTTTGGAATCAATAACATTATTTACTTTCTTGCATATTTCAGTTATGTAATATGTTGTTAACGTCATGGAAATTGGTGATGTGGATAGAGAAAGTTAATTCTATGAAATTTTGGAATCTATTGATTATGATCAATGTGATGTTATAAACTAAAATGTCATTTTGTTATGGGAATGTAATGATTTGATATATTATGCTTTAATTTGGAATATAGGTGCTTTGACCACAAAATTTGTATGTGAGACTGTCACTGCAGGAACAGGTGGACCATGTTCGACAGGAAGAGAAAGTATCTTTGAGAAAGAGAATAGACTCTGGAAATTAACCATGGGTGTTTCTTACTGAAAACGCCAATCAGGTAGATAAACCTTGATGCCTTGAATTTAGTCATGTTTGTGACTAAGATAATTTAAGACTAGATGTCGATGTCTGAAGTTAAGGTTTAGCACCTTTCGTAAGTCGCCATATAGAATTTTGGTAATCGACATTGTTGTCGCAAGTCCGCTTAATCAGGTCATCTAATAGAGGTGACTAATATTCTGATTATAGGTAAATTAATAAACTTATTTGTGGCAGATTTGTGAGTCGCATCTTGACGTCGAATGACGCGAGAAGTCGTAATTGTACATTAAACGATCTAGAAAACTTGTTTTGCATCACGTGCAATCTATCGTGATTGTCGTAAAAATGCTTTGGTCATGTGTTGCGAACTCATTCCTTTGTGAAATTGACAGATGTCAAATTTGAAGCCGAGGTGAGCTATAACCTGTTTTGATTGTTAATTGGAAGAATATGTGAAAATTGCCTTAGTTACATTTTGGTAAACATGAGGTAATTCCTTTAGTTTGATTTATGTCAGTTTTCTTGTCGAAGCTTGAGTAGGGACACGCTCAAGTTCTGATGTTTTTGGCGTATTCCAGTTCGAATGCGTCTTCTTCCTTTGAGCTTAAGACTTTGAGACATCATTAATCTAACCTTTATTTTCTTTATTAAGTTGGCCTTTATTCATTCTCTTATTCAACCTTAGAGACACTTTATGCATTTATTATCCACCACCTTGTAAGAGCTTAACTCCACCATTTGGTTATTAGTTGCAAACTCAGAGGTTTAGAAGCCTTGATGCTCGAGTAAGTGGATGGGGTTGTCATGTCCACCAGCTACCACATCGCCAAAGGAACCTCCATTACGTATAGTGGTCACTGAAGGTTAGGGAAGCGTGTAGCTTGCAGGAAACTAATTTCCTTTTGTTTAGGCATGGACGGCAGAGGAAATGCATTAATCCCTCGTTGTGCAGAGTCTTAGGGAGATATATTTTGGGTGAGAGAATACGAATGGGGGGCAGAAAAGAATGTTGTGGTTAGACTCTGTGGTGAAACAAGGAAGGACACCATCGATAGGTCAGTAGGTTGTGCTTGCTGGAGCAAAATCCTCAAAACAACGACAAGTTTCCATTTTTTCTCTCTGCGCAGTTTATGTTCACTGTTTGCATCTTATTTCTGGCTGTGTATGTGTTGTATTTTACAACGTAGAAGTTAGTGAAAATAATGCATTTTTTCTGTATAAGCTGAGTCGAGTTTGTCTTCTTAGAATATGTTATCTTTATACATCATGAACGCTACCATTGTAATAGTAGAACATAGGTTCACATATGTATACACCAAGGTACCTAAATGTATGATGCAAGTTGTGAACGATAATCAGAGCATGAAGGATAACTCTGTAGTATTAGAGTGCAAACTTTAAACTATATACCTACCATGAATATATCCTTGTATGCATATCATTGTGATGGTCGTAATGTAAACCACAACCTGCTAATGAAATGAACTGCATTCATTTACCTCTTGTAAGCATTATACTGGGAGTTGGCGATGACGTATGTACTGAGCTACTACATTACATGACTGTGATTCCAACTCAAACTGTCTTTTGTATACTTTGAAATGTTAGTTTTTTTAGTGAAGAGCCACACTACACCACGTACTTACTATGAAGGAGTCTAAACCTCATATTTAATGCATGTTTTCGACATAGTTTTAGATTGTTTTGACAGCCGGAGGTGTAATTTTAACTGGCTGTGGTGTCGGGAGATAAAAACTATAATAGGATAAGGTTACAAAATGTCTCTTTGTCCAAGCGGATTAGAATCCTGAAAACAAGAGATTGAATGCCGACAAATGTATTTAACTAGTATCTATTAGATCTTAAGCTGGAGGTCGATAAATGGGAATGATCATCTCTAGGTTCTTAAGATAGATTTCAAGTCTTTTAGTATCTTTATTCTATAACTCTTACCTCATTGAACCATTTAAAACTGTTTGTTTTGGAAGGAGGGTGAAGAGCTTTGTAGTATAATTATTTGTCTTTGGTCAAAAAATGTCATGCTTTTAAAGTGAAGAGATAAGGGTGGGGAACCCGCATATTGTGTTTTTATTTAATTAATTTGCATGCAACATTCCTTGTATCACTACTACTTAGTACATTGAAGACCTTTATGAGTCTACAACTTAAAACTCTAAGATTTCGAGTTTTCACATTTTTATACTTGGGTAATTTGTATGAACTTTTGAAAATCGTATAGCCAAGTTAGAGACCACTTATGAGTGGTTAACTTTTAAACAATGGATTAGACTATTAAGGGATTATTATTGCATTACAAATGTTATGCGTATGGACAATGGATTAGAAAACCTTTTATACATCGTGAAAATGGAGATGATTCCATAAGCTTAGAAATAGAGTAAAACTATGCACCAAGTGCTAATGCATGAAGAAGTTCTAATACCTTGAGGTCATTGAGGTTAACATATGTATATGAATAAACCTTACTATTAGGAAAACTATAGGATTACGATTGATTCAAGTCGAGTAGGTTGGGTGAACTTAAACTATGTGTTGATGCAACGTTAAAATAAAATTCAAATCCTTTGGCCAAGGTGATGCATGATCCTCAAGTGCATTGTATGTTCACTGTGACTGGATGACGTAGCTTGTGGAAAGGTCATGCAAGACTAGAGGGAATCTAGGGGGCATTGCATGATAACAAGTTTCGTAGGTCACAACACCAGAGCTCAGATGGCAAACACCGATGGTTATCCTAAGTTTGTCCTCTTGAGTAGGGTAGGGCCACTTTCAGTTAGGAAGGAGTGCGAGAGATCGGCGATCTGTGGTTGGAGGTTAAGCTCCTTGAAGATACTTTCTCTTCCTAATATTGAGGATTGCCGAGTTTTGAATGTGAATGGTCGACAATCGAGATGCGGTGAAAATGGTATGTTTCTAATGTTGGTTTTGCTTTAAGTATTTTTGAAAATAGTAAGACAACTAAATGTTTATGGTTTATCACTTCTTTCAGTTTTATGAATAATGAAATCATGTATATTGTTATATCGAAGAATGTTATACTTGTTAGTACTGTAATCTTTTAGGTAGAAATGGATTGAAAAATGTAACCTATAGCTAGAGAAAGAACCTCACTTCACCTCGAATGACAACATGTCATGAGGACGTCTACAATGGGCACTAGAGTCTGAAAAGTATCAAAAATAAAAATGTCCTAGTCCATAAAGACATAGGCCACCTGTTGTAACATCCAAATCAGAATTTAATTGAAAACTAGGTTTTAACATAGGTATATATATATACCTATGTTAAAACCTAGTTTTCAATTAAATTCTGATTTGGATGTTACAACAGGTGGCCTATGTCTTTATGGACTAGGACATTTTTATCATATACCTATGTTAGAACCTAGTTTTCAAGTAAATTCTAATTTGGATGTTACAACAGGTGGCCTATGTCTTTATGGACTAGGACATTTTTATTTTTGATACTTTTCAGACTCTAGTGCCCATTGTAGACGTCCTCATGACATGTTGTCATTCGAGGTGAAGTGAGGTTCTTTCTCTAGCTATAGGTTACATTTTTCAATCCCTTTCTACCTCTACTATTAGTTTCTTTTAACTCTATACATAGTAGTTCAATTTCAGTAGTTTATTTCTTTCCTCTTCACTGTCAAGCATGTAGTCTCATTGTCTTGCTTTGATTGTGACGCATTACGGTTTCGTTAAGACCTAGAGTATGTTCTTGAACACTTAAAACCTTAGATAAGAGAAACTAAGTGTGTCATTAGCCAAGAAATCCCTTGGTTGAATATATTTGATTAAGGAGTAATTTTTCCTACAATACATTTTGGTGAACCTGATGTTCTTAAACTTTTCTTTATTCACTATTATGGTTCATCATCTTTCCTTGGTGAACCCACTATCCTAAAATAAAAACCAAAACCATTTCTTTTTCTTTTTCATCACTCAACATTGTGTGTTGTGATTCCTGAATGTAGTTTATGGCCTTTAAGACCCAGTCTTTAAATTCTCTATACATTGTGCGTAGGAGTCTAAGAAATCACCCCATGAAATTTTCCACTAATTTTACCACATCTATTTGCTCTACTCCTAAATTTAGTCATTCCTCTTCTAAACAAGTTAATACCTCTCTTTCATCTCCTTCTTCTTCCCATACTATACCAATAACTACCTTTCATGGTGCGGAACCAGTCTTCGATCATGAGGCAGCCCTTGAATATGTCTCAATAGAAAATTAATGTGTTAGATTTCCAGTAGGTTGATTTTTAAGACTTTTTGATTCATGAGGACATATCTTGTTCGACTATCCCTTTGGTCAATGCTCTTTTCATTGTACTAACTAATCATCCTCAGGGTATAAATTTCCTTTGTGGGATTGCTCACATAGTACATAGAGATACCCTACCATTGGCGAGCTATGTTCCAGGTTCTCAAGACTCTCAGTCCAACACTCTTGGAAATTAGCTCTCTCTTCCTCTACCTACTATAGGTGTTTAAACTTTCACTTCTATTTAGATGACTATAGATTCTACTCACTCTAGTAGCATAGGATTTTGCTTGTCTCTTGGTGCGATGAATCCTCTTAATCAATATGGATTTACTCCACCCTCGAGAACCTTACAGTTCACTTTTCCTCCTGCTGTCCTCAAACTTTCATAATAGATTTCAAAACCTCTTGCTTCCACTCCACTCCCTCCACCTAGAAATACTACTGACCTTGTCATAAACCAACTTTCATAAAACATCATCTCTTTGTAGCAACATATTTCTACACTTTCTACATCATTCTCACAGCCACATGCCCATGCATATTATAGGTGTACCCTGCTCTCATTGTCCATCCTTGCTACATGATTTCCCCAAAACTTTGAGGCAACTAGATTTGAAAAATACACTTGTAAATGTGACCCGTAGACCCACATATCTGTCTTCACTACTTTATGCAATAAATTTATTTTTCAATATGCTATTTTGGTAAAAAAAATTCCTAGGATCCCTCAAGAATATTGCATTGGATTAGTTTTGCTCGCTGCTTGACCATTATATCCTTTCTTTTGATCAACTTGTTAATCAATTTTTACAACACTTCCAAACGAACATAGGACCATAGGTCACCTTTATAGACCTTGTCCATTGCAAGAAAGGAAGTTCTCAGAAGGTAATGAGATTCATTTTTTGTTATCAGTCTTTGTTCTCTCAACTTCTCTATGCTTTTCCTAATTATGATGTGCAGAGCATCTTTATAGCCTTAGATCTAAGATAAGATTTTGCTTATGAAATATTCTTCTTTCACTCATTTATTCACTGTATTACATGATTATTAGCAGATACTTAGCTATTTTTGTGCATCTCCCTCACTAGCTCTTGTTGTCCAATCCAGTGCTTCTTCATCATTAATAAATTACAAGAAAAATACAAATTCTAATAAGACTAATTTATAAAATCTAGTTAGCATTGTAGTGGTTTAAGTATCCTCTTAAGCTACTTTAGCCCTCTCTACTTTGAAAGCATCAACAAATCAAAAGTTTACTCCTTTAAAGGTATGATGTGGGAAAAGAGGATCCTAATCAACAATGAAGTAATTAGATCAATCTCTCATCATATCCCATTGGAACACAAGCCACGAAGGGCTATAGGCTTGGCTACTATCCCTAGAGGAGAGCCAAGCTACACTTTTGTGGGGACTTTATTCCTTTGTTGCAATAATTAGGGATTGATTGTAAATGTTTTGACTAAACTATGTAATACTACAAAAAATAATAACAAAGAATAGGAAACAAGAGCAGAAATAGAACCAACAAACAGAGAGGAACCTACCACTAAAAGTAGAGACTGTCAAGCTAAGACATAGGTGTTGGGGTCCTAGGGTTTCGGGGAAGATCAACTTATGTGTGAAGATCTTCATCTCTGTAACCTTTATCTATCCATTACTCATCAATATCAGAAACCCTTTCTTCAGATTTGCACACACAAGAGGAGGAAAAAGGTTTGGTCTATATAGGGATTTGCCTCGATCAAACCTTGTGTAAGTGTTTTCGCTTCCAAAACAACAGATGATAGAGAGAGTGTGTGTTCATGATGAACAGAGGTAGATAATTGATAAAGATAACAATAATCAACTATAATGAAATGAACTCACCATGAAACCCTAATTGGACTTGATGTCACAACACTAGTCACAAACTAGGAGATGTTGAAGAAGGAAGAAACATCCTCAAATACCTACAAGGGTTAGTCTAATGGTAGCACTAATAATTCACAAGTAGAGAGCTTCAAAATTGTAGAGAGATTTTGTAAACATGTATCAAGTATTTATTCAAATATTACTTTGTCATCCTTTCAAATGAGAGGGAGAGAGCTACATATAAATGAATCTCAATTACCTTTAGAAGATTCATGTTAAGCTGAAAAAAGTTGTACCACTCGATATAACAAGGCTAACACTACAACTTCAAACTTTGTTCGGGATAAAAAGGCCGAACTCAAGCATTGGATACCCTAGTCTTGGCTAAATTTTCTCCCAAAAACTCAACAATTAAGGAATTTATTCTTATTTCTTAATCAAGTCCTGAATCAAAGACTTCATGAATGAAGATACACATACACAATAAAAGGAGTACTAAACCTAGTGTGAAATTGTAAGTGGTAACATTTTTTGACACTACATTTAGCCCCATCTTTATTGAGGGTATGAACTTACATTCATATGCATGTTAAAGTATAGAGAAGTCTGATCTCTTCACTAGACATTGAAGAAGTAGAATGTCACAAAGTTGATAGGTGCAATAGCCCCCAGGCTTAGGATTATACAAATCTACAAATGGTTAGAAAAAGAGGTTACACACACATAAGACACATAGCATGGGGTACACATATACATAGAACATATATCTAAAAACATAATAAACATGAGATGAAACCACATATCATATGCCAGAAAAATTACGGTTAGAAAAATAATATGGTCAAGTCTAAACATACACAAACCAAACATGGAGTATACATGGAGATTATATGAAAAAAAAAGCATACCAGGTATGATTCTTGGTCTAGAAAGCTACATTATGCTAGGAATCAAACCGAAAACACACATCATGAGCCACAAGCTAGTAAAATTGATTTTTTACTAGGTTGTTGTGAATGGATGGAAAAATGAAAACATCATGCAAGATAGTAAGATTTGTAGATTTACTAGGTGAGTTCCATGTCAATAGGTAGCAAATGAAAGAATTACATGCTAGTAATATCCACAAATTTACTAGGTGAGTTCCATCTTAACAATATCAGAGATTACAGGCCAAGAAAAACACACTATTTACTAGGTAATTCTTGTAAAGTGCTACAAAGATAATCAAAAGGGTGCTACTATAGCATGACTAGCCACATGGTGCATGAACAAAGTGAAGCACATAACGGAGTGTATGTCCCCACCTCAATGTAATTGCTAACGCCATCAGGGAGAAATTGCATTTAAGGTAGAGAGGAATACACGCAAAATAGGCACGAGAGCTTTCTGGAAGCAGATTCCTAAAATTTGTGTTTCCAAAAGCTACATCATGGCAAGGGGTTGCCCCCACACATAATGAAAAGCATAAAGTAACATCTTATGATAGTACCAAGAGATATACTTGACTAGAGTCAATATATGAATGGTTGTATAAAGGGACACTCATTTTAAGAACTATCATCATCCTCCAATCAGTAGAAATACAAAGATGGAGGAATAAATATCACATGAAATCAAAGAAAATAAACTTCAAGTTAATAAAGGATGGATGCTAAATCATCCAACACCTTGCATCATCTTCGATAGGCATAATATTAAATTTACGACTAGTAGAAGAATGAAGATACATAAAGAGGAATGTCACAACAGATTCGTTCCCTTTATATCCTTACATCAATGAGAGCATCAAGGATCATCCATAGAGAACTGACAAATAAAATACATGCTAGACAATACTTACGAGGATAACATTACATACAAGAATATGACACATAAGACGAGGGTACCACTCTTGCAAGTCAGACTATACCAAATCATCCTCCTCCCAATCTTGCTCACCATAAAGCAATGGTGGAGAAGATTCTATAGGGACTACAGCAAGTATAGTACATGGAGCAACACCAGGTTCATGACATGCCAAATCAATCACTAGAGAAGAATCCTCACACATGACCCTAGAGGCCAAGTCCATTGATTTTATGAAAATTAAGGACAACTCTAAAATATTTTTCAACTGCTAATGGGTTTCCTCTAAATCAATGTTAGAATAAACCATGAGAGGTGATGTAACAATGCTAACAATAGGGTTTTAAGAACTATCAATCACAAGAGAAGAAAACATAGATAGATAAGGCTCACACTTACGCTTCGGTGAAGGTGGCAGAATGTCAATGTCAATGGTGGTGGGATGCAAGACATTAAGGAACACCTAATGTTAGGTACATTGGGACACAACCACTTCTGATAAATTACTACTCAGAACAACTCTATCAGTGGGTCGGTCTAAAGGCTTAGCAAATGGTTGGCTATCTGGATTAGATTATGTAATAGAACTCTTCATAGACAAAGGTAAGGATACTTGGACCACACAGATGATCTTTTCAACCTACTTGATCATTGAAGACATGGGCAATGATGGGTTAAAGGGTGGAATGAAGTCAAGGTGTGGTTGCATGGGAGAGGGATTAGAGGGAAGGGTTTCAACCCCTGTGGCAAGCTAGTGAGCCATACCTTGACGTTGTCTCCTGCATTTCTTCATGTTTTGATTTTATCTTGTACAATTCAGAGCATTCTCAAGGGGAACCAAGGTGTTTCTCAATATAGGTTCCTTTTCTACCTCTACTCAAGGCAAGAGGAGGAATGGAAGGAATCATTGAAGTTTGGGAGACAATGGGAGGAGTGTTTCTCAAGGTGGGCTATCATTCTCTCATGGCTCGCATAATAGGAGACAATACTAAGACATCTACGGGTGCCAATAAACCCTGGGGAAAAGCTCCCATACCATGGATTTCTTTCCTCTAGAGTACAAAGAAGTAGGAGGTAAAAAGAAATCCTTGATGGGAAAATTTTTTGACACTACACATAGATACTAAATGCTCAGGGTTAGGGAAGGATTCTTGATTCAATCTATGGTTCATTCACCACCTGTTGAATAAGGGGAACTACTATCATAGCCACAAAAGATCAAGAAACCTCAAGGATAGTGGCTAGGATAACACATGAGGAGACAACAATAGACAATAGAGTAATTCAACTTTCTTTGAATTTCTTATATGAGATAAGTAGAAAATCATTGCGAAGGCCAAAAGGCTCAATAGGCTATGGCTAGAAGTAATCAAGTGAAAATTTTCCATGGAGAGACAAAGGTTTAAACCCACAGTGATATACAGTCTGCACCTATCCCTAAAATGGAAACTTTAGATACTTATGGATTATGGAGGGGACCGCCTCCATGGAAGCGAGCCATGGATAGCCCAACTTTTCATGAAATTGATCTATGTTTGGAATGATGAAAAAAGACACATCCAACACTTTTGTTCTGACTAGGATGGAGAGGGTCAAGGCACCAAGAGTAGGTCAAGTGGAACCATCATGTTCTCTAGCTAATATTTCTAATATCTTGTACTTATCTTTGTATAATTAATGCACATAGAAGAAATCCTCCATGACTACATTTGCTATGCATACATGATCAATGAGTACTCACATTATGGGGTTTGTCATTAATCCTAGTGGTGATGTAGAAAGGATCTTTAGGTACATGAATAGAGGCATCAATGTGGATGAAATTAATGTCAGGATCAAGTTCATCTAGCTCTTTGTGAGGGTAAGCATCTATCATGGAAACTATATTTTATAAGTTCTTGTCTTGGTGATCATACGTTATTGATGTAGGTAGTCTATCAAAAAATGGTTCCATAAGGTTGGTATTAGAGTTACAAATGTATTCCCTTTGTCATTCTCACGGCTACTTGGATAACATTAGAGTTGATACGTTCTTAAATTTCATGTTTAAGATGCATGCATCACTTGGTGTCATGTCTAGGGGTTTGATGATATTAACAAAAGGTCTTTAGGTTGAAAGAAGGAGGTAGCTGTTTAGAAGTGTCAATAGGGAAAATAAGCAGAAGCTTGATTAGGTTATTGTTAAGAAATTGCAGCATGATGAAATGGAGCGATTTAGAAAGATGGGAAAATTATCGACTCCTTGATTTAAATTTATAGGTCATAATAGAAGGTGTTGTGGCCACAACATGCAATTGAATTTTGTTTGAAAAATTAGAGTTAAGTTTGATAATGTTTTTTTATTTTTTCTTGAATGATTGATAATGTGTAGTAGTAGCTTTAGTCTAACCAATGGGAGCTAACGAGGAAGAGCCCTCATACTAGTTAACTGGCAGTTGGTAATCATAGAGAGCCATGCAAATATGTGTAAATGAACCTAATAGTACATCCACAAAATTTTATCATGGATGTGTGGATGTAGGTTTCCAATCAAAACCCTTTGCACATTAGCATTTGGAAGAGAATATGAAATCTGAGGGAAGAAGGGTTCATAATGCCCAATGAAGTTAGTCACTTTCTACTTCACCCCTTTCTTACAATGAACCAAATAGGTCAATGTGACTTGAGGTCTGATATTGGCTTGAAAGTGTTGGATAAATTGAATGATGAGTTGTTGAAAAGAATGACTTGAATTGTCAAGTAGCGAGAAAAACCAATCCAAGGCTGTGTCTTTTAGAGACCGAGGAAATAGTTTAGCCAAGAGAGTATCTTCGAAGAGAAAGTTGTTACACAAAGTGGTAAAGGCTGACACATGGTTACTAGGGTCTCCTTTTCCAGAGTATTTCTCAAAATTGGGTGGTTCAAACTTATCAAGCATCAGAGTTCTTAGGATAGGGAGGGATAATAGACTATGAGTGTAATAAGATGGAATGGTAGGTTGGGATTGACTTAGACTCATGGTTGCTAATTGTTGTTGTAGGGTAGTGACATTTTTAAATAGTTGTTTTTTGACAAGATTTGTAGGTGGAGTGACTTGTGAATGGATAGAATGTGAACGAGATGAACTAATGAGATGTTGAGACACAATGTGATTGGGATTTTGGTAAGTGAATAGTGGATGAGACTGGCTAACAATAGGCATGGAATCATTAGGATTAAGGTTTTGATAAGTAAACTAGAAACTAGAGGAAGGTGGGATGAAGGTAAAGTTCACACTTGTCACCCTAGAACTAGGGTTAGCACTATTATCAGATTGTGTAGTACTAGTGACAAAGGAATAAGTGAATGTGGATATAGAAGATGTCGACATGGGTATTGACACCTGCATCCCCATTTGGTGTTGAGAGGATGTGTTGTTGAGGAGCTCTGTGCAGCTAGCTGATGAAATAATGTTTTTATTCACTATGTGAGTGAGGCTGCGTAGAACTTCCACATCTTGTGGGTCATTAAGAAAAAAAAAATCTTAGATTTTCTAGAAGACGTACAACCTACCCAACCAAGTGTTATGTGCCCAAGAATCACTGGAAACTAGCCAACTCACTATCTAGCTTCTAAATTCTGGCCTCCGAAACATGGGCTACAAAGTTTTTATGAGCCTCAAGAGAACGTTGTGTCTTGAAGATCATCGACAAGGTGGAGATGTGATCTAAAGATGGTCATGTTCCAAAACTTCTTGGGATAAATAGGTTATAAAATTCAAGTTCCAATGTGGAAACAATAGAGCTAGCTAATGAATGGGATCTCATAAGGATTCAATAACTTCCTCTCATATGATGTTCGTATTTGGAGCATTGAGTCACAAAACTCATTGTAAGAAAATGAAAGCATCTTAGAATGTATTTCTAAGAACAGTGGTATCTTTGAAAGATTTAAAATCTTTTCAATCACTTCAAATAACACGCACAACTATGTCACAAAGCGGAAACAAACATAGAACATTTCCAACATTGACCCTTAGAGGAAAGTACAAGTAACATTAACCAGTTTCAATAGAAGAATTATTAAACATGAAAGATAGAACAAAAAACATAGATTTATGTGGGGAAAACCCTTACAGGTAAAAAACCCCACACTCCAAAATCCTAGATCGCCATTGTATTATTCAGCAACAGAAAATACAGTTACAATACAATTCAGGCACTAAGGCTTTCATGGAGATTAACATCTTGTTCCATCTGGAGAATAACTGACAGCATAACCCTGTACAAAGTTCTCCTTAGTTCTAATCACATCACTCGGGTTAGTCCTTCATACTGTTATCATGCCACAAATAGCATACAGTACAGAACATCACTGAGAGAGAGATATTCTTCTCTCTCTGCCATAATCCCCTTCACTTGAACTCTGTCCTTACTACACTATTCTAGTCACATCTCACATTACAGAAATAGAACAATCGGTTACTATCTCAGACTGTTACAACTTTCAAAAAGGCTGACAATTCATTTTTAACCATTCACAACTATTCATATTCATGAAGACTAAAATAGTCCCACATGCATCAGTTGACAAACACAATAGTAGTATATATCCATGAACACACGGTAAGTCTATCGTCGGCACTTTTTCTGCTGACGACCCTAGCTGGTCAATCATCAATGAACCATCGGAGTGACCAAGACCTTCAGCGAGACTTCATCCTTCTTTGCCGACAAAGTTCCTTCTGTCGATGCCAAACTCCATCAGACAGACCAAGCTCATTAGAATACTTGAATTCCATTGAAGGCTGATAGCGTTAGTCTGACTGATACCAAACCTCTATCGGTAACACACATAATAGTCAGAGTGACATCTTAGAGCTTAGCCGATAGTTCAAGCTAGGCCGAACACCTTGCCATCAGAGAGACACCAACTATCGCAGAGACTACACAAAACTTCACCGATAGTTATAGTTACACCGATCGGTGTAGCATAGGTGATCAGAGAGAGAACTTAAGACAAGGCTGACAGCGATAGTCAAGCCGATGGATAGAAATCCATCGATGAAACATACTCCATCGCTAGAACACAAACAAGTTACGTTGAAGACCCCATTTTGCCGATAGCACATCACAGGAACACCACCATCAGGAAGACACAAACGGTCAGAGTAACAAACAAATCGCTGAGACAAAGAGCAGCACAAGCCGATACCTATAATCTAAGTCACAAGTACTCAACATTCTCCTACTTGATGAAGGAATTATAGGAAACCATCAATGCTCCAAGTTACAAAACCAAAGTTGATACTGCCTCCACTCCACTATGCTCACAAGCTACACAGAAGCTCCAACATAACCAACTTCAAAGCTTCCAAAACACAGCCATGAAATCATCCTCTAGAAATAAGATAGAACATTAGCTAGAACAACAATCATAAAACTGACTGCGCCTATCCAACTAAACAAAACCCATGTGACTGAAAATAGCACACACAACAAGTGCTAATCCATCCAATCATCCATACCTTGAAGGTATTCATATCAGCAAACTCATGCCACCTACATATACACCCATCAACTGCAAATACAAGCTCCATGTGTCAACCAGTTGAAAAAGACCAAACACATCCAAGAACTCCCACTACATGGGTAATGTAGATCTAAAAAAAAGATCATGGCATACAAAGTCTACCAATAGCATCACATAGAAAGTGTAAGCATCATGTAGTACCAAGGAAACATCCACAATGATATGCAACACCTGTAATCAAATAACCTGCAAGAACAACTCCTCACCACCAGTCTAGAACTCTCCCAAGTTCTCCACACCCAACAAAGGAAAGAGATAACAGAACCTCCATGTCATCACCCAAGAACATAAGTGAAAACACATGACCATAAACTAGTGATCACCTCAGCTCCAATCAAACCTCAAACCAATGTAGTGTGAAACAAACCATCTAGGAAGATAACTAGGACCATAGAGAGTAACTCTGCACATCATATACCTATAGACAATCCTTCTACATACACCTCTAAATTCCAACTATGTCAAGTATGATCTCCTCTTCAAAACCCCAAAGAGAATAGTATAACAACACCCAAACAAACATTCAATCTCAAGAGATCAAATTCAACATATGTAATCATGCAACTAACATGGATGTAAGCCTCTCAAACCAAGGAAGATCAAACTAATCCATTTTCTTGTTTCAGGAAATCATCCCATCAAACCATCTCCTAACAGTCCTCATTAATAAATGATATCTTAAATTCAAATGCATAAGGAGATAATCATGCTATCCATCTCTCACAATGAATCCTCCAGAACCATCTATGAGCAGTTCAAGATCTAGGTCTATGAAAGAAAGCATAAAACACTTGAGAGAGACAATGGGCAATACCTCTCAAGTAATAAACTACTGAGTAGACCATGAGTGGGGATAAGAATGCTCCTCCAAGATATACAAGCCATCATGACTCCTGCAAGAGCAATCTCCTCATAGGTCTCTGTTGAACTCACATCCAACCAAGGTGTAGACTCCTCGGACTTTCTGCTAAAATCTTCATCAAGAGTAACCATCAACAACACTTCTCTTATCTTAAGAGAATTACAGCCTCACCTTATTCTCCATGTACCCATGAACATCTGCAAATAATCATTTCATGCTAAACTCCAAATGCATCTCTGTACCAACATGAAGTAATCAAGCAAAAGATCAATGCACCCAACACACAGAGAATCACCAAACCAATGTCAAAGCTCCAATCATCTGGATTAGGAACTTATCATGACATCATGATCTTACCATCCCCCTGAGGACATTCCATATTCTAGGTGAACATAACCATGGTCTCAAGAGCAATGTATCATGCCAAAACTCAAATGCATAAATCAAGAAAATACCATGACATGAAACAAACCAAACTCTAAACCAACATCACTTGTCAAGCACCACCAACACCTTAGCCAAGGATTTCATGAATCCTCCATGGATCCAAGATGCTACACATCCTCAAATAGTACCCTTGCAAATGCGAAAGAACCTTTCTATAGCAACAGGATCAAAGAGCTCCTCCTAGTAACATCTGCAACACTAAAGAAGATAATTCACCACTAAGTGATGAACACACAGTCAATGCTAAAGCTCCCCCTGAACCATAACAACTAATCTTTCCAAGCATCATGACCAAACATCTCCTAATCTAAAAATCCTCCAGGTCCACACATTAACATGTCCATGTGACAATAAAACCAAGTGGCACCAAGATCTCCAAACCAAGGAAATACACTATCACTGTTAGTAGCTTACATAAACCTATGTATCCAAGCTATTTATGACATCATGATACACATGCTACAAGTCTCCTTAACCGACTATTCAGGTACTTTATAACATCCATCCTCTCATCTTGAAGCAGTCACACCAATGCACAAGTGACCACAGACAAGGCCAACTAACAAATCTGCATAAAAACTAAAATAATCTTGTGGATAAAGACAATCCACATCTGAGTCATCTCATTGTAGCTTAATAGGTGATCAGCCCACAAAACTACATAACTCGTAGATCTAACTAATGTACCATGCAAACTCACTATTACACTGGAAACTACAAAACTGAGATCTCAAGGAATAGATAACAATGTAGACAACATGACTCAAGCACCAGATTATGTCTAATTCACCAAACGTGTCCACAACCTGAGCACCATAGTCTAGAAAACCAAAAGCATTACCATAGAGATGTTGATTGACATATCACATACCAGCACTCCCATGCAAAGAAAGCATTTCACCTCCTCACACCATGCACAAAGCATGCATGCAAAATTGCAACTATATCATGTAGCAACACCCCATAAGCCAAGGTCTAGAAATAGCTTAAATGCAACTTCACAAAACCACAAGTTTTTCTCTTGACCATGTAAAACCAACAAAACCACTGTGTTTGAAAAACACCCATGCACATCCATACCCACTTCACATCTAAAAGACCAAGAATATGAATCAAGAAACACCATAACGGTTAAACCAGAAAAATGGATCATCATGAATATGCATAACCATAGATTTTAGGAAAAAACTATGAAACCCCTCAAAACCAAGGAACATGATTCTGAGACATGCAAGTACAAAGCATCCATTAAAGGAAACAATAGTTCAGGAACTTCAAGCCCACTTGTAGGCCAACTCCACAACCACCAACCTGCACATGCATCCAAGAAAGTCAGGCTATTACAGAAGCTCTTAGACCATCCAATGATCAACTCCATAGCCTACATGCAATCAGGGTAACAAAAATTATGCCTTCCAATTCTAGGACAAAACACCTAGCATAAGCACATTTCTCCATAGCTAAGAAACAACCCAAGCTTCTCCATATCATCAGGGAGCCTCGCACATAGACACCCAATAGAGAGATTTGCTGCATCTCAACCATAGAGTAAAGTATTCCACCCCAAGCATCAGGTTTACACCGCTGCCAACTAGGAGCCTCAAACCACATCATTTCAATATGACCAGCTCCAGCAACTTCATCTTCACCATCCTTCAAGCACTGCTGAAACAGGAAAACAAGATCAACTCCCAGACTTCACTCAAAACAAGAATCAAACATCAGATGATTCCTTCAGATTTCATCAAGCCTATCACACTAAGAAATGATCACAGAAGGAATACCTAGACCTTATACACTAGGAACTCTTACATGCAAACACATGTAGCACACAAACGTACATATGTGAGCAACAAAGCATATCCCAAAAGAAGGCTCTGATACCACTTGTAAGAAAATGAAAAAATCTTAGAACGTATTTCTAAGAACAGTGGTGTCTTCGACATATTTAAAATCTTTTCAATCGTTTCAAATAACACAAACAACTATGTCACAAAGCAGAAACAAACATAACATTTCCAACATTGACCCTTAGAGGAAAGTACAAGAAACACTAACCAGTTTCAATAGTAGAATTATTAAACATTGAAGACAGAACAAAAAACATAGATTTAATTGGGGAAAACCCTTACAGGTAAAAAACCCCACACTCCAAAAGCCCAGATCACCATTGTATTATTCAGCAACAGAAAATACAAGTACAATACAATTCAGGCACTAAGGCTTTCATGGAGATTAACATCCTGTTCCATCTAGAGAGTAACTGATAGCATAACCCTGCACAAAGTTCTCCTCAGTTCTAACCATAGCACTCGGGTTAGTCCTTCATACTATTATCATGCCACAAATAGCATACAGTACAGGACATCACTGAGAGAGAGATATTCTTCTCTCTCTGCCATAATCCCCTTCACTTGAAATCTGTCCTCACTACACTATTCTAGTCACATCTCACATTATAGAAATAGAACAATCAGTTACTATCTCAGACAGTTACAACTTCCAAAAAGGTCAAAAGTTCATTTTTAACCATTCACAATGGTTCGTATTCATGAAGACTAAAATAGTCCCACATGCATCACTTGACAAACACAACAATAGTGTATATCCATGAACACATGGTAAGTCTATCGTCGACGCTTTTGCCACCGACGACCCCAGTCGGTCATCATCAATGAAGCATCAGAGTGACCAAGACCTTCGGTGAGACTTCATCCTTCTTTGCCAACAAAGTTTCTTCTGCCAATGCCAAACTCCATTGGACAAACCAAGCTCATCGGAATAAGAATTCCACCGAAGGCCGATAGCGCTAGTCCCGTCGATACTAGACCTCCATCGGTAACACACATAACAGTCAGAGTGACATCTTAGAGCTTAGCCGATAGTTCAATCTAGGCCGAACACCTTTCCATTAGAGAGACACCAACTATCACAGAGACTACACAAAACTTCGCTGATAGTTACAGTTACACCAATCGATGTAGCACAGGCGATCAGAGAGAGAACTTAAGATAAGGCTGATAGAGATAGTCAAGCAGATGGACATAACACCATTGGTGAAACATACTCCATCATTGGAACACAAACAAGTTATGTCGAAGACCCCCATTTCACCAATAGCACATCGCAGGAACACCACCATCAGGAAGACACAAACAGTCGGAGTAATAAACAGATCACTGAGACAAAGAGTAGCACAAGCCGATGCCTGTAATCTAAGTCACAAGTACTCAACACTCATAAAGTAATTACAGATTTTGGGACCATGTACTCTTATGAAGCGATAAAGTAGAAAGAGTGATGAGAAGATGAATATGCTGATTAAGGGATAGAAGAATGAGAAAATGTTTTTTTTATTTTTTGTGTTTTCAATAAGAACTTGGAATATGCTTAAGTGATGATTTTCATTCTAAACTACACACATAAAGTATAATAAGATATCCAATCTAATTTTCTAATCAATTTATAAACTAATAAAACACAACAAAATGTAAACAAGGTTGTACATATGTATATGAACTATGTATATGCAAAAGAAGCATCTAATTAATTTATCAACTAAATAAACATAGTAAAACTAAAGGAAGGTATTTAAAAGCTAAAGAAAATACAACAGAGCCAAAGAAGTTTGTAAGCACGTTGGGTTCACCAAAATGTGATGCGGGAAAAGAGGATCCTAATCATAAAAGAAGTAATTAGATCAATCTTTCCTCATACCACATCGGAGCATAAGTCACCAAGGGCTGTAGGCTTGGCTACTATCCCTAAAGAAGAGCCAAGCTACAGGTTGGTGGGGACTCTATTCCTTTCTTGCAATGATTAGGGATTGATGGAAAATGTGTTGACTACAATATGTAAAAGAGAAGACCTAATGAGCAAACTACGTAACAATGCATACAACAATAACTAAAAATAGGAAATAGGAGCACAAATCAAATCAAAATATAGAGAGGAACTTGTCACGAGAAGTAGAGCCTGTTGGGGTAGGACAAGGGAAATCGATGCCCTACTCCTAGGTTATGGGGTAGATCAACTTCTGTGTGAAGATCTTTGTCTCTCTAACCTTTGTTTGTCTATCATCCATTGATATAACAAACCTTCGCTCTAGATCTGTACACACAAGAGGAAAAATGTTTGGGCTATATAGGGATTTGCCTCGGTCAAACCCTGTGTAAGTGTTTCCACTTCCACAACATCAGATGATAAAGAGAGAGTGTTTGCAATATGTGTTACACTTTTTGGGACATCCTGGTTTTTGTTGAAATCACATCTTTTTAGAAAATATAATGATTTAAGCCTTGAAACTTTCCATTTAAAGGATTTTAATTGAAGATGATTTGATCAAATCCCCTTAGATTCAAACCCCCTTGGATAGAACCCCACTAGTTTTAAACCAAACCTATAATGAAGTCTCCTCTACAACTATCAAATTGCTGATAAAAAACCACTTTTGATTTATCTTTGAGGGATCAAATGAATTCATTTGAAATTTATGCTTTGTAAGTATGTTGTCCTTATTATAAGCTTCCCAAAAAATATAACTTTAAATATATTTAATTTGATTATTATATTTATTTTTTATTTCTTACGAATGTATGTTTTTCACTGAACATCAAGTTCTCTATTCTATACACATGGAAAATTAGTAAATAACTGAAAAAATATTCTAAAAAATATCTATGCACTAGGTATTGATGTCCTTGTTTCAACAAAAGAAAAAAAATAAATTTAGATACATACAGAAAAAGTTATGTTTTACGGAATACGCCTATGTCTAAATTATAATTGGTCTAACTTCAAAAATTAATTAAAAAAATATAAATTCAACAAAACATTATAAAACCAAATGCATACACTATATATTAGTGTTACCAATATAAATTAAAAAGAATCAGAATTTTATCCTTTGTAGAAAAAAAGTTATGTGCTACAAAATACACATCACTTTAAAAAAATGTTGTTTACTATTAAAAACAAGTTATCAAAGGAGATGCAGAAAAATTTACAATTTAACTCCAATTTTTTTTTTAAATATATTTAGAATCTACAAACAAAATCTCACAAATTTCTAAAGTGAGCAGATGTTATTCCTTGAAGGATGATGTTGAGAATGATGTTTAGGACTGGACTAAGCATGTGTTGGATCCACAAGGCTTCTGTTTCTTTCTGGAGTAGCATGTAGTTTATGACAGGGCTTGCCCTATGCATGTTTCATTGTGTGTGATCTTTGACCAACTTGTAAAATGTAATATCCTTGTTGTACTAGCTGACTTGTAATGAAATCAATGTAATGTCATGTATATATTGAAAACCTATTTAGTCTAGGTGAAGTATGATTGAAAAAATGAAAATATGAAAGTGTGAAGAGTAGATTATGAATATCATATGCATTGTGATTTGTGACTGAAGGAGAAAGAGTAGAAGTGTTAGAGGCTATCTAGATTCATATTGAAGAAATTTTTGTTATAGGAGGGAAGTGTAGAGTGTGCCTAATTGATCCAATCATCAAAAGAATCAGAATTACAATCATCAAAGGTGTGTCTTCTATGTCAATTTTTAGGTAGTAAAAAGATTGTCATATTGTAATCCTTTCTAAGTTCATTCTAAGTTTAGGTGTAGTTTCTTCATTGGGTTGTATCCCTAAAACAAATTCTACAGGGAGATGTATCTTCCTTGTGAGTGACCCTAAAACAAATTTTGCAGGGAGTTGTTGCTTCCTTGGGTTGTAGCCCTAAAACAAAGTCAACAGGGAGTAGTAGCTTCCTTGGGTTGAAGCCCTATAACAAAGTTGTAATTTTTATAGTAGAGAGCTTCATATATTGTGAGTTAATCCTTGCCATGGTTTTTCCCCTTTTGGGGTTTTCCACGTATATCTTGTGTTATTTGTTCATGTGCATTGTGTTGATCTTTCATGCTTATGTTAATGCTATAATATTTAAGTTTTAATCTTATCCAGAGGTTTTGAAGGTTGATTGGATACTGATTCACCTCCCCCTCTCAGTATCCTGGTGTGTTCAACAATGGGTATCAGTGCCAAGTTACTTAGAAGAAGCTTAACCACTTGAGGAGGGTTTGGGATGGCTAATAATGGGTCTCTAAAGGTACCTATGTTTGATGGAACAAATTATTTGTTGAATTATTCTCATTGATGTCAAAGTAAAGTGTTCAAATGTTGTCATTTGATGAGTCTAATACCAAAAATTTAATCAAACTAAGTTACAGAGTCGACTTACTTGTTTTTTGTAGTTTTTTAGAGTTCAGAGTTTTGGCCTTACTCCTTCTAGAGTTCGTCAGAGTTTGGGTTTTGGTCCTACTTGTTCTCTATGTCGAAGAGATGAGAAAGGCCTGAAAAGGAAGGCCCAATTGCAATGCTCCAAAAAAGTGTAAGGAAATCGGTGTTCAAAGTTTCTGCCTTACTCATTCTCCTTGTCGAGGAAACAAGGAAGGCCCTATGAGGAAGGCTTGATTGCAAAGCTCCAATTTTGTCTAAGGCAATTAGAAATTAGAGTTTGGATTTGTTCTTTGTTTCATTCTCAAAGAGGATGTTGGAAGATAGAATACCTAATGAGCAAAGCTTGAAAAATCTAAGTAAATATATTTGATGGCCTAATGAATGTGTTTCACCATTCCATGGAGCAAATTACAAAGGAGTAAAGAATACCCACAAAAAGATGACATGTGGACTATTATGTTCCTAGGTAAGCGATGTATGAGTTACATGGCCTATTCTGGTGTTTTTTGCCAATCCGTAACACATTTTGAAAGGTGAAAACCCTCCTACAGAACCATGAAAAGGGTTCCACCTGGATATTCAATGAAGGAAAAAGGCATAAATTTGATGCCCGATAAAGAAGAGGAAAAACAAGAAGCCCAATGCTTGATAGAGTAAAGGAAGAATATAATAGGATTGGAGGTAATCTTACAGTGCTTTCATGAAGGAAGCCGGTAGCTTAGAAGATTGATCTCTAAAACTCCATGATTTTAGTTTTTGTAATAGAAGAAGCTATAGAGTGTGGGAGTTTAGGATTCAATGCTCAAAGATTGAGTTGATTAGTTGAGTGAATGGCTAGATCAGTTGAATGTTTTGTTGGATAGTTACTATTGTGATCTTGATGACTTCAGTTTTCACCAACATGTTATGGTTATGCAACTGCTTTGATTTAGATAATCTTTTGTTGGTGTTTTGGTTCAAACTAAATGGGACACATGTTCAATCTCCATGCATTTGGTTTGTGCAGATCAAAGGGGTTGTTGAGAATTTGGTTTTCAGTTTCTTCTCACGCGAATATTAAATAGTGTGTACTGTGCTACTTTGTAAAAATATGGAGTGTTGTTCTCTACATGTATCACATGCAATTATGTTAATGAGAATAGAGGATGTCATAATGCTTTGAGCGTGTATTACAGAAGTGTGTGTTAGTGAGAACACAAAGAGTCTGAGGGTGTTGCATAAGAAGAGAAGACTATGTATAAATTGAATAGGTTCATTTGAGGTTAGTAAAAGAACCAAATGTTTGCATATTTGAATTTGTAAAGATACAAAGGTTGGTGCCTCTGGTGGACTAAGTTGGTGTCTCCTTAGAGTTGGAGCTCTTAAATTAGGGGTTCAGTGACTCCTTATGGTGGGTTCCCTTAAAACATTGTAATCAATGGTTTATTTTGTGAGGCTGGATTAGGAAGGTAGATCCTAGCAGCATTTTCTCACCATGGTTTTTCCCATCTTTGGGTTTTCCATGTATATCTGGTGTTTATGTCTTTATGATATCATATTGTTCCTACTTAAGCACTAAAAGTTATTTTGGGTCTGCTTTCTAGAGATTCAAGTTCCTAAGAATTTTTTAATCTACTGATTCACCCCCCCCATCAGTAGATTGCATGTGTTCTAACAATTCATATCAGATTCAAATTCCTTGAAGAGGCTTAAAAACTAAAGGTTGATCTGGGAGATCAAACACATGGCCAGTAAATATGGATCTCACTCAAACAAAGCACCATTGTTTGATGGAATGAATTATGCATTCTGGATCATAAGGATGGAGATTTACCTTATCTCAATAGGGTACAATGTATGGCA
Source organism: Cunninghamia lanceolata (assembly GCA_027924645.1). Taxonomy (NCBI): domain Eukaryota; kingdom Viridiplantae; phylum Streptophyta; class Pinopsida; order Cupressales; family Cupressaceae; genus Cunninghamia; species Cunninghamia lanceolata. The sequence continues at coordinate 9,978,745 of BSBN01001332.1, forward strand.
ATATGTTTTGGATGTCTATACTACTCCTCAAACTCCTCCAATATATCTGGTGAGTGAGAAGGAATGTGAGAATAATGACAAGGCCAAGAATGCAATTCTATGTGGTTTAGCTAACTCTAAATTTGTGAAAGTAATATATGCAAGTTTTCCAATGAAATCTGGGTGAAGCTTCAAAGCATATATGAAGGAGATACAAAGGTGAAACAAGCCAAGCTTCAGTCCTTTAAAGGAAGATTTGAAAGCCTAAAAATGAGAGAGGAAGAAAAGACTGCTGATTACCTACTCATATTTGATGAAGTTGTGAATGCTATGATAGGATTGGATGAATAAGTAAAAGAGCAAGTGATCATTTAGAAGGTACTTAGATCTCTACCTTCTAGGTATGATGCTAAAGTCTCTGCTATAGAAGAAGCAAAAGAACTTGATAAGATAAATGTTGATGAGCTGCATGGTATTTTTACTTCTTATGAAATGAGGATAGATGGTATTGAGAGATCCAAGAGAGTAGATGCATTTAAGGCATCAGATAAAGAAAATAATAAAGAGCATGAATTTGAGATAGATGAGGAAGAGGCCAAATTTTTAAGAAGATTGTGAGGAGAGGACCTAGAAAGTATATAGGTATGTTACCTTTCAAATTCTTTAATTATGGAAAGGTTGGTCACTTTACTGCTAAATGTCTATCTATAGGAAAAGATAAAAGTGATGAACGTGATAGCAAGAATAGTAACACTTAATTCTATCCATAGAAGAATAACTTTTAGAAGAACTATCAGAAGAATTTTTAGAAGAATAAAAAGAGCCTTACATAAAAGGTGACTATGATTCCTCTAAAGAAAGTCCCAGTTCATAAGATAACAATGAAGGTTGTTCTTAGGCTGAAGAAAATGAATTCCTATTTATGATAGTAGAGTCTATTGTTAAAGATCAGAACATTACTGATCTGGGAGACCCAAAGAATGAAGATGAAGGTGAAGTAGACTTGGAAGGGGAGCTAGTATGTGCCTTACAAGAAATTGAGAAACTTAGGAAGAAGAACTCAAAACTAAAGCTACAAATCCAAGAAGATATGGTGCCTAAGAAACTTCTAGAATCAAAAGTGTTTATTGTTGAGTTGAAGACACAAGTGGAAGAAGCCAAAAGAATAGAAGAGGTTACAAAATCTGAATTGAAAGCTAAATTAGAAGAGCATTTGAAGCTGGAATCCAAAGTCATATCTCTGAGAAAAGAACTAGAAGAGGCTAAGGATAAGATTGAACTAAGTCTGAAATTTGATAAGAGTAGTAGAATGCTTGATGAGATGATCAACAATCAGAGATTTCCAAAGAGTATGGCTGGTCTAGGATTTGAAGAAGGTCAACATTCAAAGTCCAGTAATCCTCCTAAAGAGACTGAAGAGAAGATACACAAGAAGGAAGATGATGGATTCACAAAAGTAAGAGATCTGAAGGAGAAAAGATTCAAGGGACCCTCTTCTACAAAATACTATGCTAAAATCAGGTTTCCTCAATGTTCTTATGGCTATTTCTATTCATGTAATCAATATGATCATAGGACTGTTAGTTGTAGAACTATTCCTAGAAGAAGAACAAATTTTATTAGAAAAAATTCTTTTGCACCTCTAGGAGATTTTAGAATAGTTTGTTACAAATGCAATAATTATGGTCACATTACAAAATACTGTAGAACAAATTTTGTAAAATCTAACAAACTAGAAAGAAAGGAGAATGTTCCTCCTAAGAAGGATAATGTATCAGACTCTCTTGTCAATGAGGAGATGACAATTGAAGAAGAAGAAGGATGATTAGAAAAAAGAAGAGTCTCTAATAGTGTAGATTGCATTTCATTCCAAGAGATAGAATCCATGGGTTATAAACAATGGCTATTCTAGTCACATGATAGGAGATAAAAGTAGGTTTCTATGCCTGCAAGATTGGAATGGAGGTTTAGTCAAGTTTGGTGACAATACATCTGCCAAGATAGTTGGTAAAGGAACCCTTTGTATTGATAGAAAAGCAAAGACATAAAATGTCTACTAGGTGGAAGGATTGAAACACAATTTGCTAAGTATGAGTCAAATGTGTGACAATCGATACAATCTAACCTTTAATACAAAAGGTTGTGAAATTAGGAAAGTAAGTTTTGGGATGTTAGTGGCTGAAGCAAGCAGAACAAAGAATAATCTTTATCATCTCAAGGAGATGCATGGTAAAAGCTATTTGATGGGACAGACTGATGAAAGCTGGTTGCAGTAAAGAAGATTGGGACACATCAATTTTGACAACCTTGTGAAGGTAAGATCAAAAGGGGCAATTAGGCACATTCCTAAAATCATCAAGCTAGAAAATGCTATATGTAAGGAATGCTAGCATGGGAAATAGACAAGGTCTAGTTTCAAAACAATAGAATATTCTACTTCAAAACCTTTGTCTCCCTCTCCCAAGCAAATGACACACTTCCTTGAGTGTAGCTCCCCATGTGGACACGTGCTCTATTTTGATTGTTAGCATGGAATGATTGATCAAAATTTTCTCTCTCTCTCTCTCTCTCTCTCTCTCTCTCTCTAATCACTTTAACTCTTTCTTTATTTCTCTATTAATCTCCCTCTCTATGTATCTCTATCTCTATCTCTCTCTTTCTCTCTCTCCCTCTCTATATCTTTATTACTATACCTCTATATATCTTTGTCTCCCTCTCTACCTCTCTCTCTTTATCCTCTCTCTTTATCTTTCTCTATCCCCTTCTCTCTTCCTCTATCTTTATCTCACTCTTCACCCCCCCCTCTATAGTATATCTTCTGTATAACCCATGCTCACTGACTATGGAGTTTAAATCCAGACAAACTTCCTTGAAATGAACACTATTTTTTTCGTCTTTTTTTCATGGATGGTGTTTATCTATATCAATCTATCCCTCTCTATATCTCTTTCATAGAATCAAAATAATAATAATGTCCATAATCTTCAATATTTACACTCTCTTTGTCTCTTCTCTCTATCTTTCTCTATCTCTCCCCCTCTCTATCTAATTCTTTGTCTATTTTAAATTGCTCTTTCCCTCTATATCTCTTATCTTTATCTCTTTCTTCTCACTCTTTATATATATAAATGTCCCTCTCACTCTATATATATTTCCCCCATTCTCTATTTTCCCTCTCTTTCTCACTTATCACTTCTCTCTCGAGTTCTTTGAGGAAAAAAGGAAACTAAAATCCTTATTCATTCACATAAGTTGAATTATATAATGTAAGGTGGATAAGAGCATATATTTGTAATCTTTTTTGTGTCCATTCTGATTGCTCAATCATTGCCCATCCATTTTGTTTTCCTTATTTTCTCTATAATGCTCTCACTTATTGTCTTCTACCACTAATCAATTTTATCTACATGTTTTCTTGTAATTCTTGGAATGAGTACCGCACCTGTAAGCCTGCCGGCCAATCTACATGATCATCCTCACCTTCATGTTCATCCTTTTCTTTCTTCTGTCTGCTACTTTTAGACTTTTTTATCCATGCCCACAATAAGAGGAACAGAGCTAACAGTCCACCGACAGAAGCACAAATGACGACGACAACCAAGTACTTAATGCGCTTGGACCTTGACTGGATTTTAATATAAGCAGTGGCATTGTAGAACTTATCGATTGGACTATTAGTTTTCATAGAATAGATATTGGACGCTAGATAACAATACCCACTAGAAAAATTGGCCCCGTACCTGAAAAAAGCAGCTTTGCAAGAGCAATTTTCGAGGCAAACTTTTTTACATTCATCTCGTGACACCAACCCTGGCATGGAAGCATTTTCATAAACAAAAGTAAAATAGGAAACGTGCTCCAGTTCCAAAAAGTGGTGACTTTGGCGCCTACTTGTCTCTGAGCACACCAGAGGAATGCGCGGAAGACATCCGAAATTGGGTTCTGTGACATCAATCGGTTTAAAAGCATTCCCATCTCTTGGACAGCTGCACTGACCATTTGTGCAAACACCATAGTCTCCGCATGGCCTTGGATAATCGCACTCAGCCACTGAATCCATGAAGGATGGCAAATATTCAGGGGAAGATCTTCCTGTTGAACGTAGGATCGAGCAGGCCCTCAAATGTCCCTCTGAATCTAATTTAAAGTAAAGGCAGCTTTTGGGTAAGGATAAATTTATTGATGACGATCGTCCTTGACAATATATATTGATGGACTGATTGTCGAACTGAATATAAGATAACTCCACACTTGCAGGTTGCGTGGGATATCTAAAATAAATTTGACCGGGTGCAGGGGCTGTAAACATAGCAAAGCTATCGTGGAGCAAAGTACAATAGAAACGACCTTGGCTTGTATTCTTTGGAGAAATGTTTGCAATAAGCTTCTGTCCCACCGCAAACTTCTGCCCTGGTAGCAGCGTATCAGTTGGATAATCAAAAGACTGCCACATTATCGCCATCCGTTGAAAAGCTTGGGTGGATGTATTTGTAGACCAGACGAGAGTGCCATCTGCATCCCTTAACTCCATCTGGAGGTCAGTGTTAGGGTTGCATTTTCTTGCACCATCTGCTCTCTGTTTTAACTCCACACCATTTGCATATCAAACAGACTACCGTCAGTGGCGTAGACAAGAAAGAAAGTCGCAAATAAGTAGGGTGTGTCACAAGGACTACCATAGCAAAAGAATCCACACCCAAACTGCAGATTCATATCATTGTATGAGATATTGCTGCTCAGAAGAATCGGCCTGACGAGTGCATCTACATATAGTGATGGTGTCAAAAAATGTAGAGACTGGTTATTGTTGTTCCAAGTTCTGCCTCCATATGCAGTTGCGGAAGTGAGAGCAAAGCTCTCTGCAAATAGTGAGCGCGATATAAGGAAGAGTCTCAGAAGTGACGAAATTAGAGGAGAATAGGACGAAAAATAGTCCATGGTTATCATTTTTCAGAACAGTTGTTATGTTCAAGGGAGAGAGCGCACGAAAATAACATTTTCGGATGTGACACAATTTGAAATTAGAGATTTCATGGCAATGAATAGGGAAGACAGGGTTAAGGGTTAACCATAACGAAAAGTTCGCAATCAAAAACCACAGGGACATTAAAGTCAAAGTTTCGATTTGTTTTTCGTTGGTTTTAAGTACAGGATATTAAAGTCAAAGTTTTGATTTGTTTTTTCTTGGTTTCATGTCCTCTATGGTTTCTTTTGGTTTTTGGAAATAGTAGGATTGTAACAAATCTGCTTAGATTTCTGTTCTATACACTTTAATAATAACTTTTTAGAAGTCGTTTCATAATTTTTTCTGGTTCTTTTATTTTTTAATTTTTTTTAAATTCAAAAAGGCCCTTGGATTCTCATATACTCACAAAGCAAAACATCACCCAAAATATATGGTCTCCAATCAAACAAAATTATTTTTTACTTTACTAGGGGAGAGGACTCAATTGCTAAGCATGTTCCAATAGGTGTGATAGTATTTGTGTATTGTAGGCCCAATATTTTTAAAAGTTTAGCACTAGTAGTTGTGACTTTAAGGTTGTTAGTGTTACTTTAAGTACTTTTAATTGAACAAAATGTGCTTATTAGATTTAAAAGCCAATCAATCATGTGATGCCACATCAGCACACCAACAAAACATGACTTAATGAACACCTATTAGTCCACCATTTTTTTTTGGGGGGGGGTGGCTATTTCACACCTCAACAAAAAGTGTACTGATGTGGCATCATATTTGATGATGTGGCCCTAAAACCATAGTTATAAGCAGGGGCCTTGCCAAATAAGTTGTAAAATTTTTGGACTGATTTGAAATTGTCACGAATGATTTTGAGAGGTGTGAAGTTAGGGTGCTCAACTACTAGGTCCTCTCCCCTACACTAAAATCAAGTGCATTTGGGATTTTAAATTTAGTTTTGGCTTTGGCTCATTCTCCCCCTATTCCACATAGAATTAATGACGTGTACGAGCCGAATCGAATACATGGTAAGCGAAGCATATGTAATAGCAAGAAAACAAACATTTTATGTTTTGTTGCAATATTTAAATGTGTATATTGTTAGGATTTGTGTGCCTTAAGTCTTCTAAGGAAAACAAATGCTTTATTTAGATAATTAAATAAATTAATAAAGAATTGACTATATTAGATATTAAAGTTAGGATTTGATGATTGAATCGAACTATATGTGAATTAAATAGGAGGAAAGGGAGTTTTGTTTTATGAACAATGTTATCGCTATTGTCCTGAAATTATTTGTCTAATTTTAATGAATGCATAAGAGAGTAACCTATTACAAAAAGCCTCATATATTGATTTAGAGTCTCAGAGGATCAAGCCCCATTTTCACGACCTACTATGTCACATGGGGTTGATCAAACACATATGAGAATGATCTAACAAAATGTGCCATTGAAACATTGGTCAACTTAACCTTCTCACTCTCTAAATTTGTCAAGGTATTATCTAGAGATGTTACAAAGCTTTTTGAATTGATATGTGAATTGATTCTCCTAGGTCAAACCCCTTGGTAGACTGAATTAATAGTGATACAAAAGATTAAAGACAACATTCCCTAGACATGCAATGACCTATATGATGATGATGTAGATTCATTTGCTTGGATGCTCTTGAATAGAAATTCTCTAATAGTGCTTTCATTCCTTAATGATTATCCTTTATGAAATTAAATGCACATTAAATGTCTTTAAATACCATGACATAACAACATGCTTCATGAAATGTGTATAGTTGACTTATAATGGCTAGTGAAAGGGGCAATAAAGTTTGAATCTCATGCAACACAAAAGTAATCTATAGTGTTAAGGTGGTGATCTTGAGGTAGGGGTGAATGTATACAAGTTGATGGCAATAGGAAAGAAATAGGGATGAATAGGTTTTGGGAGCATGAACCAAGTCTAACACAAGATACTTATGCCACTTGTTGATATTTTATTGCATTAAGACATTCCTATTAAGGAGCACATATAACTAAATGGGAAATAGCATGTATATACTAATTTCACCATTACAAGTCTATTTTTTAAAATTATATTTTACTACTTCAAATGTTTTGTATATAAACATGTATTAAATACTCAAAGGTATCATCAATTGGGTATCTAGTACATATAATAAGAATGTAATATTTAAGATAAATATCTCAAAGTTAATATTTTTGGATGTTTTATCAATATAATGGTTAAATTTGCATGCCCATATAACAATTCCCATCTAGCTTTGGGTTCGCTTTTAAAGAGTGGATTAAAATATTTACATATTAACAAATGACATAATCTTTTGTGAAGTTGGGATTATTCCTTAATCTTCCACCTATCCCCATTCACATACATTCTCACACATTTAACCTTACCCCATCCATTCCTATAATTTTCTCATGCACATTACATCTCAATGTAACAAAAAATTTCAATAAAAAATAAGAAAAAATAAATGTACTTAGCTAATTCTAGTGGCCAAAAGATAGTTGTTCCTATTTCGATGATAAATATTAAATTGTAACTTTGAATCACAACCTTTTATATATGTTGGAATCACAATGACAAAGTCTAAACAAGGCCACTATTTGAATTTGATGGATTGATCCTATGAATGTAGAATCATATGAACCCATAGAATCAGTCTCAAAATTTTCAAAATTTAAATCCAAGTGCGAGCTAACTCTTACCTATTCCTTTCCCACCTAGAGGTAACTATACCCATATTTGTGCAATTTATTGTCATTTTCTTGTATTTTAAGATATTCAATTGTATTAATTTAATCAAATAATCATAATTTGGATATGATTTGTATTTATGAAAGGAGCATGTGAAGAACACTTCAATTGGAGCACCTAAAAAGAAACTAATAATACATTACAATATCCTAGACAATTTAGATTTTAGATTATTATTTTCCTCAACCTGTAATGTTGAAAATTGCATACCCTTGCAATTTCATGCTACATTTCACAACCACCTTTGTGCTTGCACCTTCTCTCTACATTATAGGCTAAGGTTTGTTTAATTTAGGCTTCTTTCTCTCATTTCCTTAAATTTTGTTCTAATGCTTAGAGTGTCACATGATCCTAAGGTATCCTGTGTGACCAACAACTGGTTTTGTCTAGACTTGACCATTGCGTGTAGATGTCTATGCAGTGTGCTAGCATCTTGTGTCTCTTTGCCACTAGGTGACCATTTCTATGAATTACCAAATGCCTCTAGTGATCATGAGACTTTCTAGTAATGCCTCTCTAAGGTGCAAAACATCTCTTTGCATGCCTTTTTAGGATTTTTCCCACTTTGGTTTAGTATTAAAGGAATATTTTAGCAACTCTCTCATTCTCATTAAGTCTCATGCACTCTCTCATTCTTGGAAGCTCATACAATTCTCTTGTCTCTACTTTGCAATATTGCTTGGTGAATTCAATCTTTATAGTAGCTACATGAATGCTTGTACTCTTTTTGTGATGTTGCACCATCTTTCTAGCTCTTGGAGGTTTTGGTTTACCATTGTGCTCATTGAGGGAGCTCTATCTCGCTAAGGATTGAAGTTGTGCAATGGATTTAGACTCTTGAGAACTTGTACCTTTCTCTCCTTTGTTCATATAGGTAAGAATGTTCCATTATTTTCTTTCAATGCTTGGTATTTAAATCTATTTAGTTTCTATACAGTTATTGTTATGGTGTAGACCACCATTTTATTATATTGTTATGGTGTAGACCACCATTATGTTATCTTGTTCTAGATGCATACTTGTGGGTTTCTTCCCTATAGACCAGGGAAGAATTTTTTTTCAATTGAATTATTTTATTGTTACTATTAGCTCCTAAACACATTTAGGAATAGAGCACACACATGTTTTTCCCTTGATTTATCCTCTATATATTGATTTGCTACTTGTGGAGGTTGAAAGACCAAAATCAAGAATTGATTGAGCCAACTCCCTAAGAAGCACAACCCTTCTCTTCTATCTTTTTGCAGGTATTCTTTCAGTGAAGGTGTTACAACTGCATGAAGTTTTTTTGTCTTCCTTTCTCCTTTGCTTATTTCATTTCCTTAGTACAACTAGTTTTATTTCAAGTTCTATTTTACCTAGATAATGTCAGGTATATTTGTGTTGAAATCTATGTTCTACAGGTGGCCTATGCCTTTATGGACTAGGACATTTTTATTTTTGATACTTTTCAGACTCTAGTGCCCATTGTAGACATCCTCATGACATGTTGTCATTCGAGGTGAAGTGAGGTTCTTTCTCTATCTATAGGTTACATTTTTCAATCCCTTTCTACCTCTACTATTAGTTTTTTTCAATTATATACACAATAGTTCAATTTCAATAGTTTATTTCTTTCCCCTTCACTGTCAAGCATGTAGTCTAGTTGTCTTGATTTGATTGTGACACATTACGGTTTCATTAAGACCTAGAGTAGGTTCTTGAACATTTAAAACCTCAGATAACAAAAACTAAGTGTATCATTATCCAAGAACTCCCTTGGTTGAATATATTTGATTAAGGATTAATTTTTCCTACAATACATTTTGGTGAACCTATGTTCTTAAACTTTTCTTTATTCACTGTTGTGGTTCATCATCTTTCTTTGGTGAACCCACTATCCTAAAATAAAAACCAAAACCATTTCTTTTTCTTTTTCATCACTCAACATTGTGTGTTGTGATTCTTGAATGTAGTTTATGGCCTTTAAGACCTAGTCTTTAAATTCTCTATACATTGTGCGTAGGAGTCTAAGAAATCACCCCATGAAATTTTCCACTAATCCTACCACATCTATTTTCTCTACTCCTAAATTTACTCATTCCTCTTCTAAACAAGTTAATACCTCTCTTTCATCTCCTTCTTCTTCCCATACTATACCAATAACTACCTTTCATGATGTGGAGCTAGTCTTCAATCATGAGGCAGCCCTTGAAGATGTCTCAATAGAAAATTAATGTGTTAGATTTCCACTTGGTTGATTTTCAAGACTTTCTAATTAATGAGGACATATCTTGTTCGACTATCCCTTTGGTCGATGTTGTTTGCATTGTACTAACTAATCATCCTCAGGGTATAAATTTCCTTTGTGGGATTGCTCACATAATACATAGAGATACCCTACCATTGGCAAGCTATGTTCCAGGGTCTCAAGACTCTCAGTCCAACACTCTTGGAAATTAGCTCTCTCTTCCTCTACCTACTACAGGTGTTCAAACTTTCACTTCTCTTTAGATGATTGTAGACTCTACACACTCTGGTAGCATAGGATTTGGCTTGTCTCTTGGTGTGATGAATCCTCTTAATCAATATGGATTTACTCCACCCTCGAGAACCTTATTGGTGCAGGAGCACCCCTCCAATAGGATAAATATGCACAATAAGGTTTTACTATGTTTTAGATATTTCATGTTACTATGTAGCATTTTTATGTCTAAGTCAAATGTAACATTTTGTGTTGGCATTTCATGTTTGTCAACATCAACTTTGACATTTTAGACATGTTGGATGATGTGAAGGGTTCAACCAATGTGTCTTATCATTAGGAGTTTTGTTGTCTTATGAAAAATAGATGTCATGGGATTACTTAAGGTTAATGCTAATAATCTTGGTTAACTCAAAAAACCTAAAAATAGAGGAGGGAGGAGTCAGTAACAAAATAGGGAAGGTGGTCGAGGAAGAGGGACTTTTTTCACCTTCAGAAAAATCTCTGTAATTTGTCTATGTTCGATAATGTGAAATGAAGAAGTAGAAATTCTATAATTTGTGTTCTATCAAATTCTGGATTCGGTGTAAATTCTCTGTTTATCAAATCGTCTTGTATATTATTTGTATAGATTTGCCTTGTGTTTCATTTTGTTCTTCTCTGGTCGAGATGCACGATTAAATCCATTCCACTGGTGGATTTCTATGAAACCAGTGGAATGGATTGTGTACATTAGTATTCTGTTGGTTTTCCTTTTTGTTTGATGGGTATGGTAGAATAGAAAGTGTGGAATCCATTACAGAGGAAGTTATCGGCGGGAAGTTCAAATATACATCAATTGTATGTGGGGGCAGTCTATGAATATATCGCATTTGCAGGTGAATTTACCCATGTGTATATGCGGTGAAGAATGGTATGTATAAAAGGCTATTTGGGTCAAGTTTGTATAGGTCGTTGAATATACATTTTCTATATAGATCACAAATGTATGAAGGTACTTTCTTTGTGTATATTGATGTTGTATCTAGGTATCACCTTGTGTATATCGTCAGACAAAATGTGCATGTAAGAGTCCATTCGGGTTAAGTTTGGGATTGTTCGTTGAAATATACAAATAGTGTGTATATCGCTAATGTATCTGTGCATATTCTGTGTATATCCCGCAATTGCATGTAAGGGTCTGTCATTTGTATATATCACTAAAACATATTCTGTGTTAATTCTTGTGTTTGTCAAAATTATTTGAGGATATACATTTTGTGTGTATACGCCTAGTGTATGTCATAGACAATTTGTGAATATATCACCATTGTATATGTGTGTCAGTTTGTGAATATACTACAATTGCATATCGCCATTGTATGTTGTGAAGATGTAATGAAAATATACATTGCATAAGATGCAAAGGATGACCGGCCGAGGTGGTAGCTCGCTTGTATATTGGATGGATGTTTGTCTGAAGATACAAGGGGTGACTGGTGATAGCAGGGAGGAGAACCAGTCAGTAAGTTGATAAATGTATGGTCAAGAATGTATGTTGGAATATACATTTCAACAGTTACAATGGGTGACTAGCTATGACAATCAAAGTATATGAAGATGCAATGGGAGACCGGCGGTAAAAGGTTAGGGATTGCATATACAAGACGAAGTCATTGACGTGAGGAGAACCCATCGAAAAAAGTATTGGGAGTCACAGTGAAGGCAGAGTGTCATTGATAGAAAGCACATCAGCATAAGAAAAGCATCAGGTGAACTAAATATTGTGAAGCTGATAGTATATGTTCTTGTCGATCGGGGTGACAACTGAAAGTGTCACCGATGGAGAGTTTATCAGTATGAGTCTTATTATAAGGAGATGAGAAGAAAACTACGCCGATGGTATGAATTCTAAGCGATAGTGATAAGTCATCGGTGTGAGAGATACATCGGTGGGAGAATTCTTGAGTGAACCAATGGTATAAGGTGTGGTCGATGAATAGAAGATTTCAGTGAGACATTTGTATGTTCTTGCTGGTATTGACTGAAGGGATTATTATTTTGTGTGTGTTTTTCCGCTGTGTCCTCGCTCTGCATTATAGTGGTATCAGAGCCTAGAGTATCTGTTGGGTAGAAGGAGAAGAGAAGATGTCAGAAGGAGAAGCATCTGAAACATATCTAGCAAAGATGACCAACGCTGAGTTGATGTCCTTGGTAAGAAAGCAAATGGCAGAGAGCAGAGCAGATCGAGCTCAGAATCAAGCATTGAAAGAAGAGTTAGAGAAGTTGAGGGACAGAGTAGAGAAGGGAGAGGAAAACTCTAGTGAATGAGAAGATGGGGATGAAGAGGAGACCCCAAAGCAAGAAGAGATAGAGGTTCCTACCGACTAGAGACCCTTACTCAATGCCCTCAAATCCATGGAGAGAAGAACCATGGATGTGAAAATAGACCTGCTAGTGTTTGTAGGAAAAATGGAACCTAATTCAGTAATGGAGTGGATAGACTCCTTAAATAATTTCTTTGAGATCGAACAAATACCAAAACACCAAAGAGTGAAGATGGCTCAGTCCAAACTGAAAGGACCTGCATTGACTTGGTGGAATTTCATCCAAGATGATAGGGTGAAAGAAGGAAAAAGTAGAGTTACTACTTGGAAGAGGATGATGGCATTAGTAAAGGAAGCCTATGTACCATTGGATTACAACATCCAATTACACAAGAGGAAACAAAATTTGAAGCAGAAGGAGCTAGATCTCAGCTCATACACAGAAGAATTCATGAAACTGTGTGTAAAAACAAAGGTAAAGGATGGTGAGGAAGAAAAGGTAGCAAGATACCTCAATGGATTAAGGTTTAACATCCAAGAAGACATAAGTATGCATAACCCAGAGACAATTCAAAAGTGCTATCAGTTAGCACTCAAAGTGGAAGAAAAATTAAAAAGAAGGCATGAGCAGAACAATAGAGGTAGAGGGAGACAGCAAAGAGGAGAAGAAGTCCTTTTAGAGGGGATTTGGATACCCAAGTGAATCCAACCAAGAGAACAGTAGAGGAGATAACAGTCAAAATCAAGGGGGAAGCTACAACCAAAGAGGAAACTTTAGAGGTAGAAGACCACCATTTAGAGGAAGATCGTAGGGCAGAGGACCTATCAGATGTTATAATTGCAACCAAGAAGGTCATATAGCCAACAGATGTTTAGCAAAGGCAACAAGTTCAATGGGAGAAAAGAGGATCAATCTAATCCAAGAATCTGATTGTCAAAGTGTAGAAAGCTCAAGCACTAATCAAAGTGTGAATGCTCCTGACAGTTATGGATATCCTAAAAAGGTGAATCTTTGATGATTAGAAGAGCAATGACCACCATGAAGGTACCCAATAGAGAACCCCCACAAAGGAAGTCTCTTTTCATAACTACTTGCAAGGCAGTAGGAAAGGTATGTAAAGTTCTGATTGACTCTGGCTCCACTGAAAATTTTGTGTCTTGTAAAACGGTAGAAAAGATTAAGCTTAGGAGACTACCACATCCTTGCCCATACAAGATCTCATGGCTCGACCAAGGTCAGCAAATAGTTGTGGAGGAATAGGATTGGGTAGAATTTCAAATTGGCCCATACAAGGATAGGTTATTGTTTGACATTGCCAAGATGGATGCTTGCCATCTCCTGTTTGGGAGACCATGGTAGTATGACTTGAAAGCATACCATGATGGGGTCAGAAACACTTATTCAATTACCAAGAATGGTAAGGTGATAGAATTGCTTCCATTAATGGAGAATGAGGTGGAATCAAAAGGAAAAGAAGTTAAGGTGATGGTAGTAGAAGGCAAACAATTCATGAAAGGGATAGGAGAAGAAGGAACAGTTACATATGCTCTAATCCCTTGCCTAAAGGTAAACAAAGAATAGCAGCAACAAGTCAAGTGAGAGAAGAGACAAATATTCATAGACCCAGCTGTCCAAGAGCTATTGGACAAGTACAAAGGTATTATCTCTGATGGAATGCCAAGTTCCCTACCACCTATTAGGGACATCAGCCATTGTATAGATCTGATCCCAGGATCTACACTTCCAAACAAGGCAGCATATAAGCTCACTTTAGAATAGAATGCAGAGGTAGCCAAGCAAATTGAAGAGTTGTTGGAGACAGACCTAATTGGCAAGAGTCTAAGTCCATGTGTAGTACCGGCTGTACTAGCACCAAAGAAGGAAGGCACTTGGAGACTTTGCACTAATTCAAGGGCTATCAACAAGATAACAATCAGGTATAGATTTCCAATCCCTAGGATATAAGATTTGCTTGATTGTTTAGGGGTTGCTTTTCACCAAAATAGATTTAAAGAGTGGTTATCATCAAATTAGGATTAGGCCTGGTGATGAATGGGAAACTGCATTTAAGACCAATGGGGGGTTATATGAGTGGAAGGTCATGCCTTTTGGTTTATCTAATGTCCCTAGTACCTTTTATGAGGTTAATGAATGAGGTCTTAAGGGAATTCATAGGTAAATATGTCATAGTATATCTAGATGACATCTTGATTTTTAGTAATACAAGGGAAGAACACCTCAACCATATAGACTTGTTCCTCAAAAGGTTACATGAAGAGCAGCTAATGATCAACTTAGCAAAGTGTTTGTTCATCTAGGAAAAGATCATCTACTTGGGATTTGTTATCTCACATAATAAGCTGAAAATGGATCAAGAGAAGGTAAGTGCCATATTGTCTTGGCCAACTCCTAAAACTTTGAATGATGTTAGAAGTTTCCATGGGTTAGCAACCTTTTATAGGAAGTTTATAAAAGGGTTTAGTCATGTTTGTGCACCCATGCTTGGCACCATAAAAGAAGGACAGAAGTGCAGATTCACATGGACAAAAGACACAGATGATTCATTTGAAACATTGAAGAAGAAGGTGGCAGAGCAGCCAGTTCTTGTACTTCCTGACTTCAGCAAGATTTTTGAGGTAGAATGTGATGCAAGCCATATTGCAATTAGAGCAATACTCAGCCAGGAAGGTAGGCCTATTGATTTCTTCAGTGAGAAATTAAATGATGCCAAGAAGAGATACTCATCCTATGATTTGGAGATGTATGCTTTAGTCCAGTCACTTAAGAAATGGAGGCATTACTTGATGCCAAAAGAATTCATAGTGTACATAGATAATCAGGCTCTTAGTTTCATCAATAGTCAACAAAAGTTGAACCATAGGCATATGAAGTGGGTGGAAACTTTGCAAGCTTTCACCTTCACACTCAAGCACAAGAAAGGGGTCAAGAACAAAGTAGCAAATGCTTTGAGTAGGAGGGTTCTAACCATCAACTAGATCCAATTAGAAAATGTTGGCATTGATTCTTTGAAGGCCATGTATGATGATAATGAAGACATTGGAGAGATCTACAAGGTATGTATTTCTTTTGGTGACAAATATCATGTTGAGTTCTCTAAATTTTTGATCCAAGATGGATTATTTAGGAGAAACATTGTGGGGCCATGGTAGGATATTTTGGTCTGGATAAAACTCTTGATCTTGTGAAGAGGCATTACTATTAGCCTAAGTTACAGTCAGATGTGAGAAAATTTGTGGAGGCATGTGTGATATGTCAGAAAGCAAAAGGGAGATCCACAAATGCAGGTTTATATCAGCCACTACCCATTCCTTCTAGGCCATGGGAGAGCATAAGCATGGATTTTGTACTAGGTTTGCCTAGGACAAGGAAAGGATATGATAGTGTTTTTGTGGTAGTCGATAGATTTAGTAATATGGCACATTTCTTGCCATGCAAAACCACTTATGATGCTTCATATGTTGTAGACCTGTTTTTCAAGGAAGTAGTAAGGATACATGGATTGCCATTGAGCATAGTCTCAGATAGAGATGTAAAATTTATTGGCCACTTTTGGCGGACTCTTTGGAAGAAGCTTGGCACCAATTGGTCCTTCTCATCAGCCTACCATCCTCAAACAGATGGGCAAACTGAAGTTGTAAATCATTCATTAGGAAATCTATTAAGGTGTTTGACAAGGTAGCATGGAGAGAAGTGGGATAACATCCTACCACAAGCAGAATTTTCCTATAATGACACCATCAATAGGAGTGCAGGGAAGTCACCTTTTTAGGTGGTATATGGTATTCATCCAAGAGGTATTTTAAAGCTGAGAGATCTACCTATAGGAGAGCCTATTAGTGCAGATGGAGAAGCTTTTGCTTCAGCTATCAAAGAAGTGCATGATCAAGTCAAGAACCAGCTTCAACAGACTACATTGAAATACAAAGCATATGCTGACAAGAAAAAGAGAGATGTACAATTTGATGTTGGAGATTTGGTGTGGGTTAATCTGAAGATGGAGAGACTCCCAAAAAGTAAATATACCAAGCTCATGCAAAGGAAGATTGGACCATGTTAGATTTTGAAGAAGTGTGGGCAGAATGCCTATGAGATCCAACTCCCTCCTGATCTTGGATTGTCACCCATTTTCAATGTATGTGATTTAACTTCATACAGGCAGCATGTAGATGTAGAACAGGAACCATTACAGGATCTAGTAGAATACGATATTCCTAAGTATGATCCACCAAAGGTGAAGAAGATATTAGACTCAAGAGTGACAAAGACGACAAGGAACAAAGAGAATATGGAATATTTGGTGGCTTGGCATGGGACACCCAATTCAGAGGCAATTTGGATGACTGCAGATCAGATCACAAACAATGGTGCAGACCTTCAAACTCTGATCTCAAAGGGGCTTGAGATCTCTTCTCCTGAGGAGTATGGTGCAGGAGCACCCCTCCAATAGGATAAATATGCATAATAAGGTTTTACTATGTTTTAGACATTTCATGTTACTATGTAGCATTTTTATGTCTAAGTCAAATGTAACATTTTGTGTTGGCATTTCATGTTTGTCAACATCAACTTTGACATTTTAGACATGTTGGATGATGTGAAGGGTTTAACCAATGTGTCTTATCATTAGGAGTTTTGTTGTCTTATGAAAAATAGATGTCATGGGATTGCTTAGGGTTTCTGCTAATAATCTTGGTTCACTCAAAAAACCCGAAAACAGAGGAGGGAAGAGTCGGTAACAAAATAGGGAAGGTGGTCGAGGAAGAGGGACTTTTTTCACCTTCAAGAAAATCTTTGTAATTTGTCTGTGTTTGATAATGTGAAATGAAGAAGTAGAAATTCTATAATTTGTGTTCTATCAAATTCTGGATTCGATGTAAATTTTCTGTATATCAAATCGTCTTGTATATTATTTGTATAGATTTGCCTTGTGTTTCATTTTGCTCTTCTCTGGTCGAGATGCACGATTAAATCCATTCCACTGGTGGATTTTTGTGAAACCAATGGAATGGATTGTGTACATTAGTATTATGTTGGTTTTCCTTTTTGTTTGATGGGTATGGCAGAATAAAAAGTGTGGAATCCATTACAGAGGAAGTTATTGGGGGGAAGTTCAAATATACATCAATTGTATGCGGGGGTAGTTTGTGAATATATCGCATTTGCAAGCGAATTTACCCCTCTGTATATGTGGTGAAGAATGGTATGTATAAAAGGTTATTTGGGTCAAGTTTCTATAGGTCGCTGAATATACATTTTATGTATAGATCACAAATGTATGAAGGTACTTTCTTTATGTATATTGCTGTTGTATCTAGGTATCACCTTATGTATATCGTTAGACAAAATGTGCATGTAAGAGTCCATTCGGGTTAAGTTTGGGATTGTTTGTTGAAATATGCAAATAGTGTGTATATCACTAATGTATCTATGCATATTCTATGTATATCCCACAATTGCATGTAAGGGTCCGTCATTTGTATATATCGCTAAAACATATTCTGTGTTAACTCTTGTGTCTGTCGAAATTGTTTGAGGATATACATTTTGTGTGTATACGCCCAATGTATGTCATAGATAGTTTGTGAATATATCACCATTGTATGTGTGTGTCAATTTGTGAATATACTGCAATTGCATATCACCGTTGTATGTTGTGAAGATACAATGAAAATATACATTGCATAAGATGCAAAGGATGACCGGCTGAGGTGGTAGCTCGCTTGTATATTGGATGGATGTTTGTCTGAAGATACAAGGGGTGACTGGTGCTAGCAGGGAGGAGAACTAGCTCAGTAAGTCGATAAATGTATGGTGAAGAATGTCTGTCGAAATATTCATTTCAACATACATTTCAAAAGTTACAATGGGTGACTGGTTGTGACGGTCAAAGTAAATGAAGATGCAATGGGAGACCAGTGGTGAAAGGTCAGGAATTGCATATACAAGACGAAGTCATCGGCGTGAGGAGAACCCATCGGGAAAAGTATTGGGAGTCACAGTGAAGGCAGAGTGTCACCGATAGAAAGCACATCGGCATAAGAAAAGCATCAGGTGAACTAAATATTGTGAAGCTGATAGTATATGTTCTTGTCGATCAGGGTGACAACTAAAAGTGTCACCGATGGAGAGTTTATCGGTATGAGTCTTATTATCAGGAGATGAGAAGAAAACTATGCCAATGGTAGGAAGTCTGAGCGATAGTGATAAGTCATCAGTGTGAGAGGTACATCGATGGGAGAATTCTTAAGTGAACCAATGGTATAAGGTGTGGTCGATGAATAGAAGATTTCGGTGAGACATTTGTATGTTCTTGCCGATATTGACAGAAGGGATTATTATTTTGTGTGTGTTTGTCCGCTGTGTCCTCAGTCTACATCACTTATAGTTCACTTTTCCTCCCGATATCTTCAAAATTTCATAATAGATTTCAAAACCTCTTTCTTCCACTCCACTCCCTCCACCTAGAAATACTGCTGACCTTGTCATAAACCAACTTTCATAAAACATCATCTCTTTGTAGCAGCATCTTTCTACACTTTCTACATCATTCTCATAGCCACATGCCCATACATATTATAGGTGTACCCCACTCTCATTGTCCATCCTTGCTACACGATTTCCTCAAAACTTTGAGGCACCTAGATTTGAAAAATACACTTGTAAATGTGACTCGTAGACCCACATATCTGTCGTCACTACTTTATGCAGTAAATTTATGTTTCAATATGCTATTTTGGTAAAAAATTTCCCAGGATCCCTCAAGATTACTGCATTGGATTAGTTTTTCTTGCTACTTGACCATTATATCCTTTCTTTTGATTCACTTGTTAATCAATTTTTACAACACTTCCAAACGAACATAGCACCACAGGTCACCTTTATAGACCTTGTCCATTGCAAGAAAGGAAGTTCTAAGAAGGTAATGAGATTCATTTTTTGTTATCAGTCTCTGTTCTCTCAACTTCTCTATGCTTTTCCTAATTATGACATGCAGAGCATCTTTATAGCCTTAGATCTAAGATAAGATTTTGCTTATGAAATATTCTTCTTTCACTCATTTATTCACTAAATTACATGATTATTAGCATATACTTAGCTATTTTTGTGCATCTACCTCACTGGCTCTTGTTGTCCAATCCAGTGCTTCTTCATCATTGATAAATTACAAGAAGAATAAGAATTTTAATAAGAACAATTTATAAAATCTGGTTAGCATTGTAGTGGTTTAAGCATCCTCTCAAGCTACTTTAGTCCTCTCTACTCTGAAAGCATCAACAAATCGAAAGTTTACTCCTTTAAAGGTATGATGTGGGAAAAGAGGATCTTAATCAACAATGAAGTAATTAGATCAATCTCTCATCATATCCCATTGGAACACAAGCCACGAAGGACTATAGGCTCGGCTACTATCCCTAGAGGAGAGCCAAGCTGCACTTTTGTGGGGACTTTGTTCCTTTGTTGCAATAATTAGAGATTGATTGTAAATGTTTTGACTAAACTATGTAAATGAGAAGATCTAATGAGTAAACTACGTAATACTACAAAAAATAATAACAAAGAATAGGAAACAAGAGTAGAAATAGAACCAGCAAACAGAGAGGAACCTACCACTAAAAGAAGAGACTGTCAAGCTAGGACACAGGTGTTGGGGTCCTAGGGTTTTAGGGAAGATCAACTTATGTGTGAAGATCTTCATCAATGTAACCTTTATCTATCCATTACTCGTCAATATTAGAAACCCTTTCTTCAGATTTGCACACACAAGAGGAGGAAAAAGATTTGGTTTGTATAGGGATTTGCCTTGATCAAACCTTGTGTAAGTGTTTCCACTTCCAAAATAACAGATGATAGAGAGAGTGTGTGTTCATGATGAACATAGGTAGATAACTGATAAAGATAACAATAATGAACTATAATGAAATGAACTCACCATGAAACCCTAATTGGACTTGATGTTGCAACACTAGTCACAAACTAGGAGATGTTGAAGAAGGAAGAAACTTCCTCAAATACCTACAAGGGTTAGTGTAATGGTAGCACTAATAATTCACAAGTAGAGAGCTTCAAAATTGTAGAGAGATTTTGTAAACATGTATCAAGTATTTATTCAAATATTACTTTGTCATCCTTTCAAATGAGAGGGAGAGAGCTACATATATATGAATCTCAGT
This sequence comes from Cunninghamia lanceolata, assembly GCA_027924645.1. Taxonomy (NCBI): domain Eukaryota; kingdom Viridiplantae; phylum Streptophyta; class Pinopsida; order Cupressales; family Cupressaceae; genus Cunninghamia; species Cunninghamia lanceolata. The sequence continues at coordinate 9,999,424 of BSBN01001332.1, forward strand.
TACCTTTAGAAGAGTCATGTTAGGCTGAAAAAAGTTGTACCACTCGATATAACAAGGCTGACACTACAACTTCAAACTTTGTTCAGGATAAAAAAGACCAAACTCAAGCATTGGGTGCCCTAGTCTCAGCTAAATTTTCTCCCAAAAACTCAGCAATTAAGGCATTTATTCTTATTTCTTAATCAAGTCCTAAATTAAGGACTTCATGAATGAAGATACATATACACAATAAAAGGAGTACTAAACCTAGTGTGAAATTGTAAGTGGTAACATTTTTTGACACTACAATTAGCCCCAACTTTATTGAGGGTATGAACTTACATTCATATGCATGTTAAAGTATAGAGAAGTCTGATGTCTTCACTAGACATTGAAGAAGTAGAATGTCACTAAGTTGACAGGTGCAATAGCCCCCAGGCTTAGGATTCTACGAATCTACAAATGCTTAGAAAAAGAGGTTACACACACATAAGACACATAGCATGGGGTACACATATACATAGAACATATATCTAAAACATAATAAACACAAGATGAAACCACATATCATATGCCAAAAAAATTATGGTTAGAAAAATAATATGGTCAAGTCTAAACATACACAAACCAAACATGGAGCATACATGGAGCTTATATGAAAAGAAAAGAATACCAGGTATGATTCCTGGTCTACAAAGCTGCATTATGCTAGGAATCAAACCGAAAACACACATCATGAGCCACAAGCTAGTAAAATTGACTATTTACTAGGTGGTTGTGAATGGATGGAAAAATGAAAACATCATGCAAGATAGTAAGATATGTAGATTTACTAGGTGAGTTCCATGTCAATAGGTAGCAAATGAAAGCATCACATGCTAGTAAGATCCACAAATTTACTAGGTGAGTTCCATCTTAACAATATCAGAGATTACAGGCCAAGAAAAACACGCTATTTACTAGGTAATTCTTGTAAAGTGCTACCAAGATAATCAAAAGGGTGCTACTATAGCATGACTAGCCACATGGTTTGTGAACAAAGTGAAGCACATAACAGAGTGTATGTCCCCACCTCAATGTAATTGCTAACGCCATCAGGGAGAAATTGTATTTAATGTATAGAGGAATACACGCAAAATAGGCACGAGAGCTTTTTGGAAGCAGATTCCTAAAATTTATGTTTCCAAAAGCTACATCACGGCAAGGGGTTGCCCCCATGCATAATGAAAAGCATAAAGTAACATCATATGATAGCACCAAGAGATATACTTGACTAGAGTTAGTATATGAATGGTTGTATAAAGGGACACTCATTTTAAGAACTGTTATCATCCTCTAGTCAGTAGAAACACAAAGATGGAGGAATAAATATCGCATGAAATCAAAGAAAATAAACTTTGAGTTAACAAAGGACGGATGCTAAATCATCCAACACCTTGCATCATCTTCGATAGGCATAATATTAAATTTACGACTAGTAGAAGAATGAAGATACATAAAGAGGAATGTCACAACAGATTCATTTCCTTTGTATCCTTACATCAATGAGAGCATCAAGGATCATCCATAGAGAACTGACAAATAAAATACATGCTAGACAATACTTACGGGGATAACATTACATACAAGAATATGACACATAAGACGAGGGTACCACTCTTGCAAGTCAAACTATACCAAATCATCCTCCTCCCAATCTTGCTTACCATAAAGCGATGGTGGAGAAGATTCTATAGGGACTACAGCAAGTATAGTACATGGAGCAACACCAGGTTCATGACATGCCAAATCAATCACTAGAGAAGAATCCTCACACATGCCCCTTGAGGCCAAGTCCATTAATTTTATGAAAATCAAGGACAACTCTAAAATATTTTTCAATTGCTTGTGGGTTTCCTCTAAATTAATGTTAGAATAAACCATGAGAGGTGATGTAATAGTGCTAACAATAGCGTTGCAAGCACTATCAATCACAAGAGAAGAAAAAGTAGATAGACAAGGCTCACACTTACGCTTCGGTGAAGGTGGGAGAATGTCAATGTCAATGGTGGTGGGATGCAAGACATCAAGGAACACTTAATGTTAGGTACATTGGGACATAACCATTTGTGATAAATTACTACTCAAAACAACTCTATCAGTGGCTCGGTCTAAAGGCTTAGCAAATGGTTGGCTATCTGGATTAGATTATGTGATAGAACTCTTTGTAGATGGAGGTAAGGATGCTTGGACCACACAGACGATATTTTCAACCTACTTGATCATTGAAGAGATGGGCAATGATGGGTTAAAGGGTGGAATGAAGTCAAGGTGCAGTTGCATGGGAGAGGGATTAGAGGGAAGGGGATCAACCCCTGTGGCAAGCTAGTGAGCCATACCTTGACGTTGTCTCATGCGTTTCTTCATGTTCTGATTTTATCTTGTACAGTTCAGAGCATTTTCACGGGGAACCAAGGTGTTTCCCAACATAGGTTCCTTTTCTACCTCTACTCAAGGAAAGAGGAGGAATGGAAGGAATCATTAAAGTTTTGGACACAATGGGAGGAGTGTTTCTCAAGGTGGGCTATCATTCTCTCATGGATTGCATAATAGGAGATGATATCGAGACATCTACAGGTGCCGATAAACCCTAGGGAAAAGCTCCCATGCCATGGATTGCCTTCCTCTAGAGTACAAAGAAGTAGGAGGTAAAAAGAAATCCTTGATGGGCAAAATTTTTGACACTACACATAGATACCAAATGCTCAAGGTTAGGGAAGGATTCTTGATTCAGTATATGGTTCATTCACCACCTATTGAATAAGGGGAACTACTACAATAGCCACAAAAGATCAAGCAACCTCAAAGATAGTGGCCAGGATAACAGATGAGGAGACACCAATAGACAATAGAGTAATTCAACTTTCTTTGAATTTCTGATAGGAGATAAGTAGAAAATCATTGCGAGGGCCAATAGGCTCAACAGGCTATGGCTAGAAGTAATCAAGTGAAAATTTTCCACGGAGAGACAAAGGTTTAAACCCACTATGATATACAATATGTACCTATTCCTAAAATGGAAACTTTAGATACTTATGGATTATGGAGGCGACCACCTTCATGGAAGTGAGCCATGGATAGCCCAACTTCTCATGAAATTGATCTATGTTTGGAATGATGAAAAAAGACACATCCAACACTTTTGTTCCGACTAGGATGGAGAGGGTCAAGGCACCAAGAGTAGGTCAAGTGGAACCATCATGTGCTCTAACTAATATTTCTGATATCTTGTACTTATCTTTGTATAATTAATGCACATAGAGGAAATCCTCCATGACTACATTTGCTATGCATACATGATCAATGAGTACTCACATTGTGGGTTTGTCATTAATCCTAGTGGTGATGTAGAAAGGACCTTTAGGTGCATGAATAGAGGCATCAACATGGGTGAAATTAATGTCAAGATCAAGTTCATCTGCCTCTTTGTGAGGGTAAGCATCTATCAAGGAAACTAGATTTTATAAGTTCTTGTCTTGATGATCATACGTTATTGAAGTAGGTAGTCTATCAAAAAATGGTTCCACAAGGTTGGTATCAGAGTTACAAATTTATTCCCTTTGTCATTCTCACGACTACTTGGATAACATTCGAGTTGATAAGTTCTTAAATTTCATTTTTAAGATGCATGCATCACTTGGTGTCATGTCTAGGGGTTTGATGATATTAACAAAAAGTATTTAGGTTGAAAGAAGGAAGTAGCAGTTTAGAAGTGTCAATAGGGAAAATAAGCAGAAGCTTGATTAGGTTATTGTTAAGAAATTGTAGCATGATGAAATGGAGGGATTTATAAAGATGGGAAAATTATCGATTCCTTGGTTTAAATTTATAGGGGGTCGTAATAGAAGGTGTTGTGGCTGCAACATGCAATTGAATTTTGTTTGAAAAATTAGAGTAAAGTTTGATAACATTTTTTTTTTTTCTTGAATGATTGATAATGTGTAATAGTAGCTCCAGACTAACCAATGGGAGCTAATGAGGAAGAGCCCTCATACTAGTTAACTGGGAGATGGTAATCATAGAGAGTGATGCAAATATGTGTAAATGAACCTAATAGTGCATCCGCAAAATTTTATCATGGATATGTCAATGTAGGTTTCCAATCAAAACCCTTTGCACATTACCATCTGGAAGAGAATATGAAATCTGAGAGAAGAAGGCTTGGTAATGCCCAATGAAGTTAGTCACTTTCTACTTCACCCATTTCTTACAATGAACCAAATAGGTCAATGTCACTTGAGGTCTGATATTGGCTTGAAAGTGTTGGATAAATTGAATGATGAGTTGTCGAAAAGAATGAATTGAATTGTCAGGTAGTAAGAAAAACCAATCCAAGGCTATGTCTTTTAGTGACCAAGGAAATACTAGTTTAGCCAAGAGAGTATCTTCGAAGAGAAAGTTGCTACACAAAGTGGTAAAGGCTGACACATGGTTACTAGGGTCTCCTTTTCTAGAGTATTTCTCAAAATGGGGTGGTACAAACTTATCAGGCGTCAGAGCTCTTAGGATAGGGAGGGATAATAGACTATGAGTGTAATAAGATGGAATGGTAAGTTGGGATTGACTCAGACTCATGGTTGCTAATTGTTGTTGTAGGGTAGTGACATTTTTAGATAGTTGTTTTTTGATAAGATCTACAGGTGGAGTGACTTGTGAATGGATAGAATGTGAAGGAGATGAACTAATGAGAGGTTGAGACACAATGTGATTGGCATTTTGGTAAGTGAATAGTGGATGAGACTAGCTAACAATAGGCATGGAATCATTAGGATTAAGGTTTTGATAAGTAAACTAGAAACTAGAGGAAGGTGGGATGAAGGTAAAGTTCACACTTGTCACCCTAGAACTAGGGTTAGCACTATTATCAGATTGTGTAGTGCTAGTGACAATGGATGAAGTGAATGTTGATATAGAAGATGTCGACATGGGTATTGACACCTACATCCCCATTTGGTGTTGAGAGGATGTGTTGTTGAGGAGCTCTATGTAGCTAGCTGATGAAATAATGTTTTTATTCACTATGTGAGTGAGGCTGCGTAGAACTTCCACATCTTGTGGGTCATTGAGAAAAAAACTTTTTTAGATTTTGTATAAGAGGTAGAACCTACCCAACCAAGTGTTATGTGCCCAAGAATCACTGGAAACTAGCCAACTCACTATCTAGCTTCTAAATTTTGGCCTCTGAAACATGGGTTACAAAGTTTTCATGAGCCTCAAGAGAAAATTGTGTCTCAGAGATCATCGACAAGGTGGAGATGTGATCTAAAGATTGTTGTGTTCCAAAACTTCTTGGGATAAATAGGTTATAAAATTCAAGTTATAATGTGGAAACAATAGAGCTAGCTAATGAATTAGATCTCATAAGGATTCAATAACTTCCTCTCATACGATGTTCGTATTTGGAGCAATGAGTCACAAAACTCATAAAGCAATTACCGATTTTGGGACCATGTACTCTTACAAAGTGATAAAGTAGAAAGAGTGATGACAATATGAATATGCTGATTAAGGGATAGAAGAATGAGAAAATGTTGTTTTATTTTTTGTGTTTTCAATAAGAACTTGGAATATGCTTAAGTGATGATTTTCATTCTAAACTACACACATAAAGTATAATAAGATATCCAATATAAGTTTCTAATCAATTTATAAACTAATAAAACACAACAAAATGTAAACAAGGTTGTACAAATGTATATGAACTATGTATATGCAAAAGAAGTGTCTAATTAATTTATCAACTAATTAAACATAGTAAAACTGAAGGAAGGTATATGAAAGCTAAAGAAAATACAACAGAGCCAAAGAAGTTTGTAAGCATGTTGGGTTCACCAAAATGTGATGTGGGAAAAGAGGATCCTAATCATAAAGGAAGTAATTAGATCAATCTCTCCTCATATCACATCAGAGCATAAGCCACCAAGGGTTGTAGGTTTGGCTACTATCCTTAAAGAAGAGCCAAGCTATAGGTTGGTGGGGACTCTATTCCTTTGTTGCAATGCTTAGGGATTGATGAAAAATGTGTTGACTACACTATGTAAAAGAGAAGACCTAACGACCAAACTACGTAACAATGTATACAACAATAACTGAAAATAGGAAATAGGAGCAGAAATCAAATCAAAATATAAAGAGGAACTTGTCACGAGAAGTAGAGCCTATTGGGGTAGGACACGGGAAATCAGTGCCCTAGTTCTAGCTTATGGGGTAGATGAACTTCTATGTGAAGATCTTTGTCTCTCTAACCTTTGTTTGTCTATCATCCATTGATATAAGAAACCTTCGCTCTAGATCTGCACACACAAGAGGAAAAATGTTTGGGCTATATAGGGATTTGCCTCGGTCAAATCCTGTGTAAGTGTTTCCACTTCCACAACATTAGATGATAAAGAGAGAGTGTTGGCAATATGTATTACACTTTCTGGGACATCCTGTTTTTTGTTGAAATCACATATTTTTAGAAAATATAATGATTTAAGCCCTGAAATGTTCTATTTAAAGGATTTTAATTGAAGAGGGTTTGATCAAACCCCCTTAGATTCAAACTCCCTTGGATAGAACCCTGCTAGTTTTAAACCATACCTATAATGGAGTCTCCTCTACACCTATCAAAATGCTGATAAAAAACCACTTTTGATTTCTCTTTTGAGGGATCAAATGAATTCATTTAAAATTTATGCTTTGTAAGTATGTAGTCCTTATTATAAGCTTCCAAAAAAATATAATTTTCAATATATTTAATTTGATTATTATATTTATTTTTTATTTCTTACGAATGTATGTTTTTCACTGAACATCAAGTTCTCTATTCTATACACATGGAAAATTAGTAAATAACTAAAAAAAATTCTAAAAAATATCTATGAACTAGGTATTGATGTCCTTGTTTCAACAAAAGAAAAAAAATGAATTTCGATACATATAGAAAAAGTTATGTTTTACGGAATATGCCTATGTCTAAATTATAATTCGTCTGACTTAAAAAATTAATTAAAAAATATAAATTTAACAAAACATTATGAAGCCAAATTCATACACTAAATATTAGTGTTACCAATCTAAATTAAAAGGAATCAAAATTTTAGCCTTTGTAGAAAAAAAAAGTTGGGTGCTATGGAATACACATCACTTTAAAAAAATCTTGTTTACTATTAAAAACAAGTTATCAAAGGAGATGCAAAAAAATTTACAATTTAACTCCAATTTATTATTTTTTAAATATATTTAGAATCTACAAACAAAATCTCACAAATCACTAGTTCACATCATCTTCAAATTCCTAATGGTTTAGCGGCTATATAGGTGTCACAACGTGAAGATTTAGTTCAAAATATTGATTTCAATGTCAAGTTTGACCAAAAAGTGTAACCCATTATTGTGGGATGACTTTCGGACCATTGATGTCAACACTCAAAGTGATGTCAACACTCAATTTGTGGTTGATATAAATTTTCATGTTGATGATATTCCAGTGCAGTAATAGAGATGCAGTGATGATGATAATGTTCATGGTTGTGGATTCTTAGTGATGTTCTTGATGCTCATGGTTGGTTTTTGATGTCATTATTGGATGTCATACTTTGATTAATGTCAAGGCAATGTCTATTAAGCATGCATGTGGTCAGTAGAGATGATTTCATGATGAAATATTAAGATGGGAATTAGAAACATAAAGATGAATGATGATATATTAATATGGGAATTAGAAGCTATGCTAAGGATGAGAAGATGTTGTAGATGACCTACAACATGTTATATGATCCTTCCTAATGATCCTAAGAGAGAATGCGTTTCTATAAGAAAGCTTTGGCCGATGGATGTTGATGAAGAATTGTTGTTGCTGGAAGCTAAATCCAAAGTTTTAGATCATTGGCTCCTCTGTAGTAAAAGTTACAAGTTTAATTGAGTTTTGGTCTATGCTCTAGCAGAGTGAAGGTTTGATGAAGGGTGATTGGAATGCTCTGCATTCATCCCCAAGTGAAGATTTGCTTATGCAGTTTTGAGGATAAGGTCAAAGATTTGTATTAGTGCATCCATAAGTGTTTTAGGTGGTTTGGAGGTCCGCAAATACAATTATCAAATGACAGTATGTTACATATAGTTTTAGATGCCTAGTTGTTCTCAAGACATATGCTGATGATGTGTGCCAACTTGTTGCTACTTGAAATGGTAAAATGACTAATGGAAGATGATCCTAATGATCTTGTGATGTTCCCTGTTTCTCTACAAGATGTTTTCTGCTCTCTTCGTAACTGATTGTGGTTTGGAATGATGGTGTTGCTAGGTTATACTATTGCCTTCCAAAGTGAGGAAGGTTAATGATGTGCACCACAAAGTTGTTACTATGCAGAGTTCAAGGAATGGTTGGATATGTTGCATAGGTCCTGCTGACTCATCTGGAAGAAGAATAAGCAATGTTTAATCACTTATGAGTACCGCTGAGGTTCTAAATACCAATGTGCTATATGCTTCATGTTTTCTTGTTTAAGGGAGACCTAATTCAAATTTCTAAAGTGTACAGATGTTATTCCTTGAAGGATGATGTTGAGAATGATGTTTAGGACCAGACTAAGCATGTGTTGGATCCACAAGGCTTGTGTTTCTTTCTGAAGTAGCATGTAGTTTATTATAGGGCTTGCCCTATGCATGTTTCATCGTGTGTGATCTTTGACCGACTTGTAAAATGTAATATCCTTGTTGTACTGGCTGACATGTAATGAAATCAATGTAATGTCATGTATATATTGAAAGCCTATTTGGTCTAGGTGAAGTATGATTGAAAAAATGAAAATATGAAAGTGTAAAGAGTAGATTATGAATATCATATGCATTGTGATTTGTGACTGAAGGAGAAAGAGTAGAAGTGTTAGAGGCTATCTAGATTCAAATTGAAGAAATTTTTGTGATAAGAGGGAAGTACAGAGTGTGCCTAATTGATCCAATCATCAAAAGAATTAGAATTGTAATCATCAAAGGTGTGTGCTTCTATGTCAGTTTTTAGGCAGTAAAAAGATTATCATATTGTAATCCCTTCTAAGTTCATTCTAAGTTCAGGCATAGTTTCTTCATTAGGTTGTATCCCTAAAATAAATACTATAGGAAGATGTATCTTCTTTGTGAGTGACCCTAAAACAAAGTTTGCAGGGAGTTGTTACTTCCTTGGGTTGTAGCCCTAAACCAAAGTCAACAGGGAGTAGTAGCTTCCTTGGGTTGAAGTCCTATAAAAAAGTTGTAATTTTTGTAGTAGTGAGCTTCATATATTGTGAGTTAATCCTTGCCATGGTTTTTCCCCTTTTGGGGTTTTCCATGTATATATATTATTTGTTGATGTGCATTGCATTGATCTTTCATGCTTATGTTAATGATATAATGTTTAAGTTTTAATCTTCTCCAGAGGTTTTGAAGTTTGATTAGATATTGATTCACCTCCCCCTCTCAGTATCCTGGTGTGTTCAACAATGGGTATTAGTGCCAAGTTACTTAGAAGAAGCTTAACCACTTGAGAAGGGTTTGGGATGGCTAATAATGGATCTCTAAAGGTACCTATGTTTGATGGAACAAATTATTTGTTGAATTATTCTTATTGATGTCAAAGGAAAGTGTTCAAATGTTGTCATTTGATGAGTCTCATACCAAAAATTTAATCAAACTAAGTTATAGAGTTAACTTACTTGTTTTTTGTAGTTTTTCAAAGTTTAGAGTTTTGGCCTTACTCCTTCTAGAGTTCGTCAGAGTTTGGGTTTCGGTCCTACTTGTTCTCTATGTTGAATAGATGAGAAAGGCCTGAAAAGGAAAGCCTGATCGCAATGGTCCACAAAAGTGTAAGGAAATCGGTGTTCGAAGTTTCTACCTTACTCATTCTCCTTGTCGAAGAAACAAAGAAGGCTCAATAAGGCTTGATCGCAAAGCTACAATTTTGTCTAAGGCAATCAGAGATCACAGTTTGGATTTGTTCTTTGTTTCATTCTCAAAGAGGATGTTGGCAGATAGAATACCTGATGAGTGAAGTTTGAAAAATCTAAGTAAATATATTTGGTGGCCTAATGAATGTATTTCACCATTCCATGGAGAAAATTACAAAGGAGTAAAGAATACCCACAGAAAGGTGACATGCAGACTACTATGTTCCTATGTAAGTGATGTATGAGTTACGTGGCCTATTCTAGTGTTTTTTTCCATTCTGTAGAACACATGTTGAAAGGTGAAAACCCTCGTGTAGACCATGAAAAGGGTTCCACTTGGATATTCTATAAAGGAAAAAGGCATAAATTTTATGCCTGATAAAGAAGAGGAAAAACAAGAATCCCAATGCCTGATAGAGTTACAAAGGAAGAATATAATAGGATCAAAGGTAATCTTAGAGTGCTTACATAAAGGAAGGCGGTAGCTCAGAAGATTGATCTCTGAAATTCCATGATTTTTGTTTTTGTAATATAGGAAGCTATAGAGTGTGGATTTTTAGGATTCAATGCTCAAAGATCGAGTTGATTAGTTGAGTGAATGGCTAGATCAGTTGAATGTTTTGTTGGATAGTTACTGTTGTGATCTTGATAACTTTCAGTTTTCACCAACATGTTATGGTTATGCAACTACTTTGATTCAGATAATCTTCTGTTGGTGTTTGGTTCAAACTGAATGGGACACGTGTTGGATTTCCATGCATTTGGTTTGTGCAGATCAAAGGGGTTGTTGAGAATCTGGTGTTCAGTTTCTTCTCATGCAAATATTAAATAGTGTGTACTGGGCTACTTTGTAAAAATATGGAGTGTTATTCTCTACATGTATCACATGTGATTATGTTAATGAGAACAGAGGATGTCATAATGCTTTGAGCGTGTATTACAGAAGTGTGTGTTAGTGAACACAGAGAGTCTGGGGGTGTTATGTAAGAAGAGAAGACTATGTATAAATTGAATAGGTTCATTTGAGGTTAGTGAAAGAACTAAATGTTTGCATATTTGAATTTGTAAAGATACATAGGTTGGTGCCTCTGGTGGACTAAGTTGGTGTCTCCTTAGAGTTGGAGCTCTTAAATTAGGGGTTCGGTGACTCCTTATGGTGGTTTCCCTTAAAACATTGTAATCAATGGTTTATTGTGTGAGGATGGATTAGGAAGGTAGATCCTAGCATCATTTTCTCACCATGGTTTTTCCCATCTTTGGGTTTTCCATGTATATCTGGTGTTTATGTCTTTATGATCTCTTATTGTTCCTACTTAAGCATTGAAAGTTATTTTGGGTCTACTTTCTAGAGATTACAAGTTCCTATGTATTTTTTAATCTACTAGTTCACCCCCCTGTTAGTAGATTGCATGTGTTCTAACAATTCATATCAGAGCCAAATTCCTTGAAGAGGCTTAACAACTAAAGGTTGATCTGGGAGATCAAACACATGGCCAGTAAATATGGATCTCACTCAAACAAAGCACCATTGTTTGATGGAATGAATTATGCATTCTGGAGCATAAGGATGGAGACTTAGCTTATCTCAATAGGGTACAATGTATGACAATATGTTTTGGATGTCTATACTACTCCTCAAACTCCTCCAATATATCTAGTGAGTGAGAAGGAATGCGAAAATAATGACAAGGCCAAGAATGCAATTCTATGTGGTTTAGCTAACTCTAAAGTAATATACATGCATGTTTGCCAATGAAATCTGGGTGAAGCTTCAAAGCATATATGGTGGAGATACAAAGGTGAAACAAGCCAAGCTACAGTCCTTTAAAGGAATATTTGAAAGCCTAAGAATGAGAGAGGAAGAAAAGATTGTTGAATACCTACTCATATTTGATGAAGTTATGAATGCTATGATAAGATTGTCAGAAGGTACTTAGATCTCTACCTTCTAGGTATGATGCTAAAGTATCTGCTATAGAAGAAGCAAAAGAACTTGATAAGATAAATGTTGATGAGCTACATGGTATTTTTACTTTTTCAGAAATAAGGATAGATGGTATTGAGAGATCCAAGAGAGAAGATGCATTTAAGGAATCAAATAAAGAAAATAATAAAGAGCATGAATTTGAGATAGATGACGAAGAGGCCAAATTTGTAAGAAAACTATGAGGAGAGGATCTAGAAAGTATATAGGTAAGTTACCTTTCAAATTCTTTAATTGTGGAAAGGTTGGTCACTTTGCTGCTAAATGTCTATCTATAGGAAAAGATAAAAGTGATGAACATGATAGCAAGAATAGTAACACATAATTCTATCCAAAGAAAAGAACTTTTAGAAGAACTATCAGAAGAATTTTTAGAAGAATAAAAAGAGCCTTACATAAAAGGTGACTATGATTCCTTTCAAGAAAGTCCCAGTTTAGAAGATAACAATGAAGGTTGTTCTCAAGCTGAAGAAAATGAATTCCTATTTATGATAGTAGAGTCTATTGTTAAAGATCAGAACATTACTGATTTGGGAGACCCAAAGAATGAAGATGAAGGTGAAGTAGACTTGGAAGGGGAGCTAGTATGTGCCTTACAAGAAATTGAGATACTTAGGAAGAAGAACTCAAAAGAATAGAAGAGGTTACAAAATCTGAATTGAAAGCTAAATTAGAAGAGCATCTGAAGTTGGAATCCAAAGTCATATCTCTGAGAAAATAATTAGAAGAGGCTAAGGATAAGATTGACCTAAGTCTGAAATTTGATAAGAGTAGTAGCATGCTTGATGAGATGATCAGCAACCAGAGATTTCCAAAGAGTATGGCTGGTCTAGGATTTGAAGAAGGTCAACATTCAAAGTCTAGTAATCCTCCTAAAGAGACTGAAGAGAAGATACACAAGAAGGAAGATGACCGATTCACAAAAGTAAGAGATTTGAAGGAGAAAAGATTCAAAGGACCCTCTCCTACAAAATACTACGCTAAAATTAGGTTTCCTCAATGTTTTTATGGCTATTTCTATTCATTTAATCAATATGGTCATAGGACTATTAGTTGTAGAACTATTCCTAGAAGAAGAACAAATTTTATTAGAAAAAAATCTTTTGCACCTCTAGGAGATTTTAGAATAGTTTGTTACAAATGCAATAACTATGGTCACATTACAAAATACTGTAGAACAAATTTTGTAAAATCTAACAATCTAGAAAGAAAGGAGAATGTTCCTCCTAAGAAGGATAATGTATCAGACTCTCTTGTCAATAAGGAGATGACAATTGAATAAGAAGAAGGATGATTAGAAGAAAGAAAAGTCTCTAATCGTGTAGATTGCATTTCATGTCAAGAGACAGAATCCATGGATGATAAACAATGGCTATTCCAGTCACATGATAGGAGATAAAAGTAAGTTTCTATGCCTACAAGATTGGAATGGAGGTTCAGTCAAGTTTGGTGATAATACATCTGCCAAGATAATTGGTAAATGAACCCTTTGTATTGATGGAATAGCAAAGACAAAATGTCTACTATGTGGAAGGATTGAAACACAATTTGATAAGTATGAGTCAGATGTGTGACAATGGATACAATCTAACCTTTAATACAAAAGGTTGTGAAATCAAGAAAGTAAGTTTCGGGATGTTAGTGGCTGAAGCAAGCAGAACAAATAATAATCTTTATCATCTCAAGGAGATGCATGGTAAAAGCTATTTGATGGGATAGACTGATGAAAGCTGGTTGTGGCAAAGAAGATTGGGACACGTCAATTTTGACAACCTTGTGAAGGTAAGATCAAAAGGGGCAGTTAGGCACATTCCTAAAATCATCAAGCTAGAAAATACTATATGTAAGGAATGCTAGCATGGGAAAGAGACAAGGTCTAGTTTCAAAACAGTAGAATATTCTACTTCAAAACCTTTGGAGTTAGTACATACAGATCTAAGTGGTCCAACCAAGACACAAGGAGTACAAGGTGAGAGATATTTCATGTTGTTAGTTGATTATTTCTCAAGAATGATGTGGGTAACCTTTAATAAGGAGAAATCAGAATCTTTTGAGAGACTTAAGACATTTAGGTCTATGGTTGAGAAGGAGAGTGGTTTAACACTTAAATGCTTAGGATCAAATAGAGGAGGATAATTCACCTCAAATGATTTTGTGGAATACTATGAAATATGTGGCACAAAAAGACAATATTCGACACCTAAAACTCCATAACATAATGGAGTTGTGGAAAGGAAAAATAGGACTGTAAAAGAGATAGAAAGGACTATGATAAATATGGAAAAATTCCCTGATGTCTACTAGAGAGATGCAGTACACACAACTATATATATCTTGAACAGAGTGCAAATAAGGATAAACACTAATAAGACACCGTATGAATTATGGTATGGCAAATTTGCATCTGTCAAATATTTCAAGGTGTTTGGGAACTTACATGCTACATAAGGAGAGACGAAGATGGCCTAGGAAGCTTTGATTCAAGGTGTGATGAAGGCATATTTCTAGGATATTCTAGCAGATCCGAAGCTTATAAGTGCTACAATAAGAGATTTCATTGAATTGTAGAAAGTGCTAATGTCAGGATAGATGAGGACCAACCGCATCTAACACATATCAAGGATAGTTTCTCAGAAGGATCAGTGATAAAAGAAGAATAAGATGATACTATTGAAGAAGAACCTGAAAGGATATCTGGTAAGGCACCTGCTAACTATGTGCAAAAAGATCGTCTTGAACAACAAATAATAGGAGACAAGAATGTAGGAGTGCAAACTAGAAGGAAATTGGCAAGGTCAAATGCAGACGTAAATTTGCCATTACTATCTATTATTGAACCTAAAACATTTACTAATGCTAGTGAGAATGAAGGATGGATCAATGCAATGGATGGGGAGCTCAATCAAATAAAGAAAATCCTGGCTCGAGAATTGGTTCCAGGACCTGTAGATAAGAATATAATAGGTACAAAATTAGTGTTTAAAAATAAGTTGAATGAAGAAGGAGAAGTGAGGAACAAGGCACGATTAGTTTGTAAAGGATACGCATAGGTTGAAGGCATAGATTTTGAAGAAACTTTTGCACCTATAGCAAGATTACAAGCCATTATGATATTTCTGGCATTCTCTATTTATAAGAATTTCAAAGTTTAGCAAATGGATGTCAAATCTATATTTCTGAATGGAAACCTCAATGAAGAGGCTTACATTGAGTAAACTGAGCGATTTCAGTTATCAGAAAAGGAAGAATATGTTTGTAAACTAAAAAAGGCATTGTATGGTGTTAAACAGGGCCAGGTAGGACTTGGTATTCTAAGTTGGATATTTACCTCTTGGAACAAGGATTCAAAAAGAGAAGTGCAGATAGAAACTTGTACTTAAAATAAGAAGTTGAGTACATGGTGGTTGTTGTTGTGTACGCTGATGACATCATTTTTGGTGGTAGTGATGACAAGATGAGCAAGGAATTTTCTGATCAGATGATGAAAGAGTTTGAAATGTCCATTATTGGAGAACTTTCTTTCATTTTTAGTTTACAAATATCACAATTCGACCAAGGTATATTTATATCCCATACCAAGTATGCAAAGGAAATGCACAAGAAGTTCAAGATGGAAAATTGTAAGCCTGTGAGTACTCCCATGATAACAAGATGCAAGTTGAGAAAGAATGATGAATCACCATATTCAAATCAGACTCTGTATAGATCAATGATAGATAGCTTGTTCTACCCAATTGCATCTAGACCATATATCATGCAAGAAATATGTATGGTGGCTAGATTTCAAGTTGCTCCTAAGGAATCACATATTCAAGCTATGAAGAGAATCTTTAGATATCTGAAAGGTACTAAGGTTTATGGATTATGGTATCCTCAAGCTAACAATTTTACCTTGACAACATATACAGATGTTGATTGGTCAAGAAGTATTAATGACAAGAGAAGCACTAGTGGTGGTGATTTCTTCCTTGGTGATAGGTTAGTATCTTGGCTCAGTCGAGAAGCAAGATTCACTGAGATTGTTCACTGCTGAAGTAGAATATGTTGCTACTATTTCATGTTGTACACAAGTTTTATGGATGAAGCAAACACTCAAGGATATAAAGGTAGAGTTTTATGATCCTATTCCCATTCTTTGTGATAGTACAGGTGCAATTAATATCTCAAAAAATCTTGTGATGCACTCAAGAATGAAGCATATTTCCATTAAATACCATTTCTTGAGGGAAAGAGTTGCAGATCAGGAAGTCAAGTTGGAGTATAGCCCCACACAAGAATAGATTGTGAATATTTTCAACAAGCCACTTCCCAAGGATACATTTGAATATTTAAGGAAGAAGCTAGGAGTTATGTCTCCTTATTTTTCTCACAAGTAGAAGTGTATTTGCAACATCTATTCGGGGAGAGAAGTTCAAGAGATATCATTCATTCCTATTTAGACAGTGGCTACCTCTCAAGGGGAGTAGGTAGGTTAACAATAGAATAAATAATCAACATTTGAGACAATTTGTAGTAGCTAGATGTAGTTAGGAAAGAGGTTGATTACATCTCTTTTCCTTTGATGTCAAAGGGAGAGAATTAAAGTAAAGGGGAGCAAGTGCAAAAGAGACTAAACAGAGGAGAAAATACAAAAGATGTAGGGCACTGATTAAAGAGAGTATTTGTAGGTTGCCATCAATGACAAAGGAAGAGATTATTGGATTATTGTCATTGATGTCAAAGGAAAGTGTTCAAGTGTTTTCATTGATCAGTCTAATGCCAAAAAGTTAATCAGACTAAGTGATAGAGCCAACTTACTTCTTTTCTATAGTTTTCAGAGTTCAGAGTTTCAGCCTTACTCCTTGAGTTCATCAGAGTTCAGTGTTTTGACCCTACTTGTTCTCTGTGTCAGAGAGATAATAAAAGCTTGAAAAGGAAGGTCCAATCACAAAGATCTGAAAAAGTGTAAAGAAATTAGAGTTCAGAGTTTCGGCCTTACTCCTCCTTGTCAACGAAAGAAGGAAGGCCTGATGAGGAAGGATCGATTGCAAATATTTGATTTTATATAAGGCAATTAGAGATCAGAGTTCAGATTTGTTCTTTGCTCCATTCTCAAAGAAGAAACTAGAAGATAGAATGCCTGACAAGCGAAGTTCAAAAAATCTAAGGAAATACATTTGACGGCCTAATGAATGTATTCTACCATTTTGTGGAGAAAATTACAAAGGAGTAAAGTGTACCCATGAAATTGTGGAAAGGTGACATGTGGACTACTATGTGCCTAGTATGTGATGTATGGGTTTCGCTGAGCTTATGTGGCATATTCTAGTGTTTTCTGCCATTTCGCAGAACACTTTTTTAAAGGGGAAAACCCTCCCATGGAACCATAGAAAGGGTGCCATTAGGATATTCCATGAAGGAAAAAGACATAAAGTCTAAAGCTAGATAAAGAAGAGGAAAAACAAGAAGTGCAACACCCAATAGCGTTACAAAGGAAGAATATAATGGGATCAGAAGTAACCTTATAGTGCTTCCATGAAGGAAGGTGGTAGCTCGGAAGCCTGATCTCCAAAACTCTATGGTTTTATTTTTTGTAACAAAAGAAGCTATAGAGTGTGGATTTTCAGGATTCAATGGTTGAAGATCAAGTTGATTAGTTGAGCGAATGGCTAGATTAGTTGAAGGCTTTGTTGGATCGGTGTTGTCATGATCTTGATGACTTTTAGTTTTCCCCAACATGTTACAGTTATGCAACTTATATGTTTTAGATGATCTTATGTTGATGTTTTGGTTCAAACTAAATGGGATGCATATTTGATTTTCATGCATTTGGTTTGTGTAGATCAAAGGGGTTCTTGAGAATTTGGTATGTAGTTTCTTCTCACATGAATGTTACTTAGTGTGTGATGTGTTTCTTAGTAAAAATATGGAGTGTTGTTCTCTATGTGTATCACATGCAATTATGTTAATGAGAACAGAGGATGTAATATTGCTTTGAGCTTGTATTGTAGAAGTGTGTGTTAGTGAGAACACAAAGAGTCTGGGGGTGTTGCGTAAGAAGAGAAGACTATGTATAAATTGAATAGGTACATTTGAGGTTAGTGAAAGAACCAAATGTCTGTATATTTGAATTTTAAAGATAAAAAGGTTGGTGCCTTTAGTGGACTGAGTTGGTATTTAATTCAGGGGATTGTAGTTTCCTTAGAGTTGGAGCTCTTAAATTAGGGGCACATTGAATCCTTAGGGTGGGTACCCTTAAAACATTGTAATCATTGGTTTATTCTACGAGGTTGGATTAGGACAATAGATCCTAGTAGCATTTTCTCACCATGGTTTTTCCCATCTTTGGCTTTTTCGTGTATATCTGGTGTTCATGTCTTGTATGATCTCTTATTCAAGTCCTACTTAAGCACTTAAAGTTATTTTGGGTCTGCTTTCTAGATATTAGAAGTTTTTAACTATTTTTTAATCTACTGATTCACCCCCCCTCTCAGTAGATTGCATGTGCTATAACATTATTCCTTTTGGAAGATAAGGATGGAAAACTATCTATCTTCTCTTGGGTATGGAATTTGGCAATAAGTCAAGAAGGGTTACACTACTCCTGCTAGTGATCCTACAAATGTAGATGAGATTAAGTTGTATGAGAACAATTCCAAGGCAAAGAGTGCCATTATGAGTGGGCCAAATGGTTCAGAACTTGTGAAGATAATGGTCTGCAAATCTGCAAAGAATGTTTGGGTAAAACTTGAAAGCATTTATGAACGAGACAGTAAGGTGAAGAAATCCAAGATGCAAATCTTCAAGAGAAAATATGAGACCTTAAGGATGTCATAAGAAGAAGATATTGCTAGTTACATGTTCCGAGTGGATGAAATAGTTAATCGCATTAGAGGACTTGGTGGAGAAGTGAAAGAAGATGATATTGTGAAGAAGGTTCTAAGATCTCTTCCTAAAACTTACAGTCATAAAGTTTTTGCTATTGTGGAAACTTAGAATTTGGATAATCATAAAGTAGATCAATTATTTGGATCTCTCACAACCTTTGAAATGAGAGAATTTGACAAAGTTTCTCCAAAGAAGGAAGAAACATTAAAAGCATGTAAGAAGATAGAAGATGAAGCAATTGATCAAGGTGATGTCCTCGATGAGGCAGAGGAAAACTTGGTAAGAACATTGAAGAAAGGCACAATAAAATACAAAGGTAAGTTACCTTTTAAGTGTTTCAATTGTGGAAATATTGGTCATTTTGCTTCTAAATGTCCATTTAAAGAATCAAAAGGTAATAATAAGAGAGACAAGCACAAAAGGAGTTTGTATTCCATCAGGAACAACTTTTCTTTAGAAGATGAGGATCATGATAATTCAAATAATGAAATACTTTTCATGGCCTTCAATGTTGGTGACAAAAATAATGATATTGAAATTTGTGAAAAGTTTGATACCTTGCAAGCTAACCAAAACAATGATAAATCAATGATTGTATGAACTCCCTTTCATGAAAAAAAAGAAGCCAAGTCTTGGGTAATTGATAGTGGTTTCTCTAATCACATGACTTATGAAAAGGAGAAGTTTATTAGCCTTAAGAAGTGGAATGGTGGAGATGTCAAGTTTGGTGGTGATGAGTCAGAACAAATCTATGGAAAGGGTGCTATAACTATTGATGGGAAGAATAGGACTGCGGATATCCCCTATGTCAAAGGGCTACAACACATTCTTCTCAATGTTAGTTAGATGTGCAGTAAAGGATACAACCTTACCTTTCATGCCAAAGGTTGTGAAATTAGGAAGGACCGTAAAACTAGTTGTAGAAGGTATCAAGTCATTTGGAGATATCTATCATCTGAAGAAGGTAAATGGAATAACATGTTTATTGGCTCAATCCAATGAGTGCTGGCTGTGGCACAAGAAAATGTGACACACCAACTTTGGCATTATGGTAAAGATAATCTCTATTCATGCGATGAGAGATATGCCTAAGATAACCAAGCCTACAAACACATTATGCAAGGAATATGAAATGGTAAAACAAACAAAGACAAATTTCAAGAAAAATGAGTATTCTTCTTCAATGCCATTGGAGTATATTCACACTGACCTATGTGGCCCTACAAGAGTAAAGAGTCAACAACGTGAAAGGTATTTCATGTTACTTATTGATGATTTCTCTATAATGCATTGGTTTACTTTCTTAAGAGAGAAATCAAATGCCCTTGATAAGTTTAACATTTTCAAACATATTGTTGAGAATGAAATGGATGCTAAGATCAATTTTTTAAGGTATGATAGAGGAGGTGAGTTTGCTTCAAATGAATTTGAAAAGTATTGTGAAGACAATGCTATTAGGAGACATCTGTTAGCTCCTAGGAACCCTCAACAAAATTGGGTAGTGGAAAGGAAGAATATGACTATGCAATAGATAGCTAGGGCAATGTTGAAAGATGTAGATCTACCTCACATGTACTAGAGGGAAGCCATTCACACTGCTGTCTATCTGACCAATAGGGTAAAATTGAGGGTCAATAGCACTAAGGCCCCTTATGGACTATGGTATGGAAGGCCTCCCACTATCAGATACTTTAGGATCTTTAGCAGAAAATTCTATATCAGAAGGCATGAAGAAGACCTAGGAAAGTTTGATTCAAGAAGTGATGAAGAGATCTTTCTTGGTTTCTCAACTAGAAGCAAGGCCTATAGATGCTACAACAAGAGATTGGGAAAGATGATTGAAAGCATAAATGTCAAGGTAGATGAAGACTTATATCAGGTCTCACAAGTATCAAACAACTCTAGATCTAATATACTTCCCTTCATTAAAGAAGAAGAAGAGAAATAAGAAAAGGAACAAGAACTAGAGTAGATACCTAAGGCTCCAACAAAGTATGTTGAGAGGAACCATTCAGTAGATCAGATCATTGGAGATAAGAATGAGGGTGTGTAGACTAGGAGAAGGTTTGCAAAGATAGGTGAGAAAGTGAATTGGTGTTTTTTATCAAAGGTAGAGCCCAAAACTTTTGCTAATGCTAGAAAGGATGATGGATGGATAAAAGCAATGGAAGAAGAATTGAATCAGATAGAGAAGAATAAAACATGGGAACTAGTTCCCAAACTAGTCAATAAGAATGTTATAGGAACAAAGTGGGTGTTCTAGAACAAACTAAATGAAGATGGTGAAGTTGTGAGGATTAAAGTAAGATTAGTGTGTAAGGGATACTCACAAGTTGAAGGCACTGATTTTAAGGTGACTTATGCTCTAGTAGCCAGGATGGAGGCAATCGAGATGTTTCTTGCCTTTGCTGCTGATAAGAGGTTCAAATTTTATCAGATGGATGTTAAGTCAACATTTTTGAATGGTGATATAGAGGAAGAAGTCTATATTGGGAAACCAGATGGGTTTTAGTTGTTAGAAGATTCAAACATGGTGTGCATGAGACTCAAAAAGGCTTTATATGGTCTCAATCAAGCACCTAGAGCTTGTTGCGCTAGATTGGATAAGTAATTACTTCAAGACGGCTTTAAAAAATGTACCATAGATAGTAATCTTTACATTAAGGAAAAGGAAGACATGATTTTCATAGTTGTAGTATATGTTGATGATATCATCTTTGGTGGAGATGATAT
Organism: Cunninghamia lanceolata; assembly: GCA_027924645.1. Classification (NCBI taxonomy): domain Eukaryota; kingdom Viridiplantae; phylum Streptophyta; class Pinopsida; order Cupressales; family Cupressaceae; genus Cunninghamia; species Cunninghamia lanceolata. The sequence goes on from BSBN01001332.1 coordinate 10,020,928, forward strand.
TATATGTAAGTGGTTTGCAAAAGAGATGCAGAAAGAGTTTGAGATGTCTATGACTGGTGAGATGTCTTTCTTCCTTGGGTTTCAAATTGCTCAACTATATGATGATATCTTTATTTCTTAGGCTAAGTATGTTAGAGAGATTTTGAAGAAGTTTGGTATGGAGGACTCCAAACCAGTAGGTACTCCTATGGTTACTGGTTTCCACTTGAGAAAGAACGATGAGTCTCTAGAGGTTGATCTGACTCTCTACAGATCTATGATTGGAGGATTATTGTACTTGACTACTTCTATACCTGATATCATGCATGTAGTATGTGTTGTTTCCATATATCAAGCTAATCCTAAGCAAACACATGAGAAGGAAGTGAAAAAACATTTAGATGGCTGAAGGAAACTCTGTATTATGTGTTGTGCTACCCAAGAGGTAATGACTTTGATTTTGGTGCTTACACCGATGTTGATTGGGTAGGTTGTGTTGATGATATAAGAAGTACAAGTGGAAGTGCTTTTATTTTAGGAAGTAGATTGGTTTCATGATGGAGTAAGAAACAAGTTTCAGTGTCTTTATCAACTGCAAAGGCGTAGTAAATTGCAATAGCATCTTGTTGTACACAAATATTGTGGATGAAGAAAACCCTGAAGGATATCAAGGTATGGTATGATGAGCCTATTCCTATTTTGTGTGATAATACAAGTGTTATAAATATTTTCAAGAATCTAGTGATGCATTCTAGAACCAAGCATATAGAAATAAGGTATTATGTTTTGAGAGAGAATGTTTCAGATAAGCAAGTAAAGTTGGAATATGTTCCAACAAAGGATCAGATTGTAGATATTTTCACAAAGGCTCTTGTAAATGATACTTTTGAAGATCTCCAGTAGAGGTTAGGGGTAATTTCCTATCCTTCCTCTTACTAGATGCATAGTGGTGCATCTATCCAAGGGGAGTTAATGCTATATCTTTTCCCTGAAGTGATGGTGGCTACCTCTTAGAGAGAGCAGGTAGTGGTTGTTGCTAATAGGGGAAGCCTTAAGTTGTTTCAAGATGAAGTATATGTCAAAAAGGGAGAAGACTTAAAAAGATAAAATGTGCACCTTAGGGGTAAAGTTTATGCCCCAAGGGGGAGAAGTAGTTTCACTTTATCCTTGATTTCAAAGGGGGAGAGAAAGAAATCTGCACCTAAAGGGGAGAATGAGCAGGTTTGTGTATGTTCCCATTAATGACAAAGGGGGGGACTGTTGACAATGTGTTGTCATTGATGTCAACACTTAAAGTGATGTCAACACTCAATTTGTGGTTGATATGAATGTTCATGTTGATGATATTCCAATGCAGTAACAGAGATGTAGTGATGATGTTGATGTTCATGATTGGATTTCATGCCCTAATTAATGTCAAGGCAAGGTGTATTAAGCATGCTTGTGGTTAGTAGAGATGATTTCATGATGAAATTGTTGTCAATCAGGATTGTACCCTAGCTAAGTTAGACTTAACTCTCCTGTTGAAACATGGAAACATTCTCAAGCTGAGGGTAACTTATGATGAGAACGAATCTCCAAAGAGGGTTGGTTCCCCTGGCAGATCACCTAGACTAAAATTATTTATCTGAGTAAAAGGATACAAACATAACATGAAATAGAATCCTAAAACCTAAAGGGTGATGCACCAGAACCTAAGATTTATTTACTAACTTGACTCACGATCAACTCTCAAAACAATAAATTTCACAACCTCAAATGAAACACACAACACAATAATATCTTGAATGAAGGTTCAGAAATAAACGCAACATGCAATTTGTATTATATGAAATTTCTACACCCATAATTGTAATAATAGGACATAAAAAGGACCCAATAGTTGGAATCACAATGATAACATTAGACTATTACTACAAAATGAGACAAAAAGGATGAGATAGGAATGCTCTACTGCTTTTATTAAACTGAAAGGAGTATAAGGATGTGAGAATATGAGTACAAATCTAGGCTTACAAATCTCTCTGCAAGTAGTCAAGAGAGTAAGAAGCAAATCTGAACTGAGAAAAACTAAGTTCTCCAATTTATATCTCCCAAATGTTTCCAATAGTGAAAATGGAAAAAGTTGAGAAAAAGTCTCTCCAAAAGGTAACTCCAAATCTGTTTTCAAGCTCAAAAGAAAAGCCTCAAAATTAGTTCCCAAACTGATCCAAACTAAGTGAAAAAGATGGCAAGATTCCCTCCAAACCCAATCCATCCAAAAAGATCGAAAAAATCAGGCTTTAATTGATTGGAAACTAAAATAGAAACCTTAGTTTGCCTAGGTTTTTCCTATTTCACCCAAAAGACTCAAAAATTATGAAAGTTCTATCCACTTGCTTTGATTTAACTGCATTTTTAAATAGCAAATACTAAGGCAATTTATAGAATATTACCTTAATATTACTTTACAATATATTGTAGTTTTAATTTACAGAATAGAAAGACTCGAAAAAGATTGACTTATGGTCCCATCTCATTTTGCTTTATTTTCTAGATTTTTGCAATAATGCAAGGCAAAAATATGCTTTTGATTTAAATTTTTCTAAGTAATGTATATTTTCCCACTCATGCTTTTTGATTTTCTATAAGGATCACAAAATATCCTGAGGCACAATAAGGTTGATTTTTTCCCCAAAGGTTGTAAAATAAATCTAAGGCATAAAGTCTAGATATATATGCAAAGTAAAATAATACCTTGAAGCTATTAATAGAGGCATTTGATTTTTTGAAAAAAGAATGTGATAAAAAAACCCATTGAAATTAGGGCAACTATGAGCCCTAAACCTTCGGCCTCATTTTGCACTTGACCCTTTGGGAAAACTTGCTCTGTTGTTGGCTACCATGGGATTTAGGGTTGAGCTTGAATCTTAGGCATTCTTGTTGTTTGTAAGAATTTTCATGAAGAATTTTACTGAGGTGAGTCCTTTTGTTTCAAATCTGAGCATTGTTCTCCATTTTCGAAGTATCCTTGGGCTCCCAAGCCATGGCCATGAATAAATTTCTGATACATTTCATTTTTATGTATCTTTTGTGATCTCTTTTTTGTATTCGAGGCCGCCATCCATCCTTTGGTTTGAGATTTTGAAGGTGATGTATATGTAGACTTCAAAACAAACTTTTGGGTAAGATCTCCACCTTTATATCTTGCTTTCTTCTTTAGAATCTGCGAATATAATTCTTAAAATGTAGAAAAAGATGAATGTATTCTCTTTCTATGTATTTGCATCTAAAATTCTCATTATATTTCACCCATTTCTATGGCTTTCTTGGAAAACTAATATTGATGTAGCTGAGATTATGGATGCTCCTTATGTGATTGCAATGGTGATTGTTGCCATTTGTACAGCCGTTAACTATGAAGGAAATATTTTGTTGTATTTTGAGAATCATTCAACACTGTTTCCATGATATATAGTTTATTTGATATGAGGACCAAATAGAAATTATTTCAAACCATAAGACCTCCAACCCTTGGCTAAAAGGATTTCTCAAATGCTAATGCACATCGTTTGGGATCTCCAATTATGAAGTGGGTTGAGAAAAACCCATCATTCTCTTGGTGAATCCATGAAGACCTCTGCATCCTTGTCATCCTATCCACTATACTGCACCATGCAAAATCATACCTCTTAATCATTACTCTCTTTGTTGGGTCTTTGCTGCAGCAAACCTCTTGTATTATGTTTATAAGCTCTTGAAAACTCTAAGTCATTACTGTCATATAATGTGACTATTTCTAAGACAATAATGACTATCACCATAGATAAAACAACATTCCCATGTTGTTGGGCATGGCTCTAGGACTGATAAGAACTTCTTGGCTGTAAAACATTACTAATACAAGAATGCTCCTTAATGCTTTAGACTGTTCTATATGACTGATCTCTGTCCTCTGAGTGGATAAGAATACTGTCTCTCATGCTCCTCATCACTTGGTATGAAAAAAAAAATAGACCTCTATGATGGTATTTCAAACTCCTCTATATTGTTGTGCGCTGTCTCTATATTCCATTTGCCTTGTCAATATTTCCTTCTACTTTTGTGAAAGATCTAAGGCTTTGAAACCCCTAATGACAAAAGGCTCAAACAAACTCTTGTTAAGAATGGTGCATAGTTGTTTTCTTTACCTTGTCACAGTCACTTATCCAAAGAATGTTATGGACTGCTCCCATCTAGCATAACTATTGTCATGAATGCTCATAGTGACACCATGATTGTCATTTTTAGAGGTTTAAGACATGCATCCATTTGTTTGTAGTAGTCATTACCTTCATTTGATACTCCTTTGATGAGCACTATGAACCTCCAATCTTCATCTCTGACCATCCTCATTGGTAAATGCCATCTGTGTTGACTTTGGTAATGCATGGCTCTACAACTTCATGCTTATGATAATCTTTATGGACTACATTTCTTAGACCTTTTTAGCATTCATTTTTCATAGTACACATATAAGAGGTTTCATGACTGCTCCTTACATTATGAATAAGTAAATGCTCCTTGATGACTCTATGCGTTAATGATAGACTCACTTTGTTCTCAGGATCATTATAACTATCTTAATACCATCAACTCTCAGCAAAACATGTGTAGCACTACATAATACCTATAAGGATATTCATTGAATTGATCTCCAATGCTTAATGGCATTTATGACTACTTTTGTTGTTGATGTCTCTGTTGTTCTATTTAGAGCTATAATTTATGATATTCATGCTAGTATAGATAGCATCTCAAATGTATGAATTTTATATGACGATATGACAGCCAATTAGATGGAGTAAAATCATGAGGACAATGTTACATTTACTTAGTTTTGTACATTTATTTGAGTAGATTTGAATGAGTTCATTGCTCATTTGTGATTTTCACTTCATGGCATTTGAATTGATTGTCATGAATGAGAAATGAGCTTGAGGTTCTTGCAATCACTTTATGAGTTACTCCTTTAACTAAAAATGTTTCAATTTGAGTATTATAAACATGAATTTCTATCTCAATCATCTTTCTGAGAAGTAGGGGCAGCATGTTAGGCTCAACCCTTGTTGGAGCCCATTTTTGCACCACATGCTATGATGTCCTCAGAAATGGACCAATAACATGACTTCTCTTATACTTGCATAGTGAACAAACATGTTAGATAAAAATAGTGAAGCTCAATGCTCCTGTGATATTTTTTTTTTTTAGGCTTTCTTGCATACATATGTTTGTTGAACTAATGCATCATAGGCAATGCACTATATTTCTGTTGATAGAGCACATAGGAAGACTCATATCCAGAGCTCTAACAATATTTCTCAATCACTGTAGATTCACTTGAAGACCAGGAGCAAGGAGGGGAAAGAAACAAAGAAGATCAACATGCAACCACCACAGGTAATGATGGCTATGTTTCTTTTCATATGTCTTTCTATTATTTGATCTTTAGATGTAGAGCACATGTATTATGATGTGTTGATTCAGCTACCACCATGGCTTGTGTGGGACATATGATTACTCCTTTCTTTCCAATGAAAATGAATAAAACACTTGTATAATTCCGTGTATAATTCTTTTGCAAAAAGAATGAACATTGTAGAATGAATGAAACCATTGCAAAATGAATGAAGCAACTTCTTATAACTCATATATTCTCCTTTGTGCTGCAAAGCATTGAATGACAAACTAAATTCTTTCTTTTCTATTATAACACATTGCACCAAAAAACCGAACTCTTCCTTTTTCAAGCACTTTAAAATATTGAATAGCTAAACATAACAGAAATATATTAGGAACTTTTCACCTTAAAATGGAAATAAATTATTTCAGCTCTGCCAATTTGAATTGTAGGTGAAAAATTGGTAACAAAAATATTAAGATGAGAATTAGAAGCATACAGATGAATGATGATATTAAGATGGGAATTGGAAGCTATGCTAAGGATGAGAAGATGTTGTTGATGACCTACAACATGTTATATGATCCTTCCGAGTGATCCTAAGTGAGTATGAGTTGCTATAAGAAAGTTTTGGCCTTTGGATGTTGGTGAATAATTGTTGTTGTAGGAAGTTGCCTCGAGGACTATCTGGTAAAATGCTCTACGTTCCTCCACATTTGAAGATATGGTCATGAAGTTTAAAATTTAAGTTTAGTATGTTGTAAATGTTCTAAATCCAAAGTTTTAGATCTTTGGCTTCTTCATAGTAAAAGTTACAAGTAATTGAGTTCTAGTCTATGCTCTAGTAGAGTGAAGGTTTGATAAAGGATGATTGGAATGCTCTACATTCCTCCACAAGTGAAGATTTGCTCATGCACTTTTGAGGATAAGTTCAAAGCTATGTATTAGTGCATCCATATGTGTTTCAGGTGGTTTAATGTTTGTCACTACAGTTTTCAAATGATATTTGTGTTACAGATAGTTCCAGATGCCTAGTTGTTCTTAGGACATATGGTGATGATGTGTGCCAAGTTGTTGCTGCTTGAAATGGTAAAGTTGATTATGGTAGATGATCATGACAATCTTGTGATGTTCCTTGTTTCTCTACAAGATGTTTTCTACTCTCTCTAGAACTGACTGTGGTCTAGAATGATGGTGTTGTTGGGTTATGCTCTTGGCTGGTTGACTAAGGAAGGTTGATGATGTCCACCACAAATTTGTTGTTGTGTGGAGTTCAAGGTATGGTTGGAGATGTAGTGTAGCTCTTGCCAACTCATCTAGAAGAAGAACAAGCATTTTTAATCACTCATGAGTACCGCCAAGATTGTGAAGACCGATGTGTTACATGCTTCATGTTTTCTGGCTTAAGGGTGACCTAATTCAAATTTGTGAAGCATGTGGATGTTATTCTTTGAAGGATGCTTAGAAGGATGTTTAGGGCCAAACTAAGCATGTATTGTGATCTGCAAGGCTTGTGTTTCTTTATAGAGTATCATGTAGTTAATTATAGGGCTTGCCCTATGGATGTTTCATGTCGTGTGATCTCTGGCTCACTTGTAAAATGTAATATCCTTGTTGCATTGGCTGACTTGTAATGAAATCAATGTAATGTCATGTATATATCGTAAACCTAGTTGGTCTAGGTGAAGTATGATTGCAACAATGAAAATATGAAAGTGTGAATTTGAGCAAAGTATGAATATCATATGCATTGTGATGTGTGACTAAAGGAGAAAGAGCAGAAGTGTTAGAGGCTATCATGATTCATCTTGAAGACATTTTTATGGTAGGAGGGAAGTAAAGAGTGTGCCTAGTTGATCCAATAATTAGAAGAAGCAAAATTGCAATCATTAAAGGTGTGTGTTTCTATGTCAGTTTTCAAGCAGAAAAAAGATAGTCATCTTGTAATCCTTTTTGGGTTCATTCTTAGTTCAGCGAGTAGTTGCTTCCTTGGGTTGTAGCCCTAAAAAAAATTTGTAGGGAATTGTAGCTTCCTTGGGAGTTAACCTAAAACAAAGTCTGTAGGGAGTTTTAGCTTCCTTGGGTTGTATCCCTAAAACAAAGTCAGCAGGGAGTAGTAGCTTCCTTCAGTTGAAGCCCTAAAACAAAGTTGTAATTTTTATAGCAGATAGCTTCATATAGTGTGTATTAATATGCAGCATGGTTTTTCCCATTTTGGGTTTTCCACATGATATCTATTGTTATGTGTTGATGTGCATTGTGTTGATCTTTCATGCTTATGTTAGTGTTGTAATGTTTAAGTTTTAATATTCTCTAAGGGCTTTGAAGTTTGATTGGATACTAATTCAACCCCCCTCCTAGCATCCTAGTATGTTCAATAGAGAGTGTGTGTTCATGATGAATAGAGGCATATAACTTATAAAGATAACAATAATCAACTGTAATAAAATGAACTCACCATGAAACCCTATTTGGCCTTTATGTGGCAACACTAGTCACAAACTAGATGTTGGAGAAGAAAGAAGCTTCCTCAAATACCTACAAGGGTTAGTGCAATAGAAGCAATGATAATTAAGAAGTAGAGAGCTTCAGAATTGTGGAGCCAAATTGTAAACATGTATCAAGTATTCATTCAAATATCACTTCGCCATCCTTTCAAATGAGAGGGAGAGAGCTACATATATATGAATCTTAATTACTTTCAGAAGAGTCATGTTAGGCTAACAAAAGGTGTACCACCCAATGTAACAAGGACAACACTACAACTTCAAACTTTTTTCAAGACAAAAAGGATAGACCCAGGCACTGGGTTCCTTGGTCCCAACTAAATTTTCTCATGAAAACTCAACAATTAAGGCATTTATTGTTATTTCTTAATTAGGTCCTAAATCAAGTACTTCATGAGCAAAGATACACATACATGCTAAAAGGAGTACTAAAGCTATTGTGAAATTGTAAGCGTTAACAAATTTTGACACTACACAAGGAGTCCCTCTACACCATCATGTAACAACTCATCTAAAGGCTTTTTGCTAGTTCCATAGGGTTGCTGGACATGACACTAAGTGATGCTAGCATCTTAAGAACAATGTATAGGACCTTATCAATCAGAATGTAATCTAGGTCTCTATTGTGAATGATGGAAGAAACAAGTTAGTGGCAACCATGAATTAGCGCTTGCAAATTTATATAGATTCTATGCACCGCCATTCTTCAAACTTTGTTGACCTTGCTTGTCCTTCTATGACACTAGATTCAACTTATGGTGTTCCCTCCATTTCTTCTTATTCTAATATGGTTGTTATGGCAAATATTTGTTCTTGCACTATTCAAGAACATCATGTTCGCGAACCCATTATCTCCTTTCTTCTAAGATACTGCCTAACACATATGAAGGACATCTATACTTTGTTGTAGACGTGAATGGTAAACCTATTAAGGGTACCCTTATTGATCCTAAAAGAATATATTAATGTGCATGAACTATATAAAGACATTTATGAGAAATCTAGTGTCTTTATACTGTGTCATGATGGGATGTCTTGGCCTATCTTGTAATGCATTCGACTATCTAATGATTCATGCATGATATTAAATTAGGTGCTCGAGGCAACAAAATAAACATCATGTATGGATTCTTCTGAGGATTTAGTCAACTAGGTTGTACATCTTCAATAGAAATATCAAAGAGACCCAATTTATAAATTGAAATTTATTAAAGATACAATGGACTGGTATTTATCAAGATAATTTTATAACAACACCTACATCTAGTCACAAATATTTTTATATCTCAAAATATAGAATCTTGGTATCACTAATTTTTTTATATGATTTAGAAAACTTAATGGTGTAATTGTCCTAAAATTTGTAGAAGAACACATATTGTACACCAAAAGTTAATGAAGATAGAAGAGATTGGTTTTTCTAAGGATAGTTTACCAGTTTTTATAAAAATTAGTAAACTTGTTAAATTCACAAAATGAAAATAATGTGAGATGAAATTATAGAAATTATACATATACAAAAGATCCTTCTAATATAAAAATTTACAAATGAATGTATAATCCCTAATCCTCAACTTTCCAAAAAGATCCAAAAGGAAAAGCTCTAAGCTCTTGATAGATAGGAAAATAGAACCACATGAGTCTCTTCAAACTTAGAAATTATCCTGCACTCATCAAATAAAAAATGGATGGCCAAACATGCTATCCTCCCCAACATAGGATTGGAAACCCAATCCACCCCTGAGCTAGGAGATCTTTCAAGAACAAGGATTTATGACAACAATCAATTTGACCAAAACATACAAACACATCAACACACCATAATCCAAGGGAGAGACTCACAAACTAAGAATCCAAAAAGGATTCTTCAAAGTGGGAAATAAGGGATAAAATCCCTCTTGGGGGAAAAGTAATTTCTTCAACCCTTCATACTTCTTCCACATGCCCAACTATAATTTGCATCAACCCTTCATGCATAATCCCTACTACAATTTTTCTACAACCCTTCAGGCACAACCCAACTACAAATTTTCCACAACCCTTTAGGCAAACCCAACTACAATTTTTTCACAACCCTTTAGGCATAAATCCAACTACAAATTTTCCACAACCCTTTAGGAATAAACCAAAATACAAATTTCTCACAACCCTTCAGGCATAAACCCAACTAAAAAATGATCCCCTAAGAGAGGCTCCTCAACTTTGTCAAACTTGACACAAGGGAGGTTCTTTTTTAAAGGAAAGGTCAACTCCTAATGATACTAAACAACAATTACATAAGTATGCATCATAAGTTTTTCAACCACTTTCTAAATCAACAAACAAAAAAATCATAACAACCATGAATTTAAGATCCTACCTTCTACTCTCCAAGTTACGAGGAGAACACAATGGTAAGATCCTTTCTCAAATCTCTTACTCTTCCAAAAACCTTCCAAAAATTCTAATCCATCTTTCTTCACAAAAATCTTAAACAATTATTTCTTCCCCAAAATTAGTGTTGTATGTCTACACAAGCTCATATAACCAATCTATATACTCTTCTACTGGTGCATGTACTCAAACATATATCCAAAGAACAATTAGGCTTTTGGAACCATATATATCACTTCTATCATTTGAAAACTAAACTTATGGACCCCCAAAATACCTAAAACTGTAATGTAGCATGCATTGAATATCTTTAATCATGTTCACAAAACCACATGAGAAAACCGATGCAAGTATGGCTCTTAACGGTGTTGTCATTGATGTCAAGAATTGGATGAGGTACATGTTGAGGATATTGAGAAAACTAGCCCCATCAAAAATAGAGAAGAACATTCAAGATAGTGAAGTCCTATGAAGAAAAGATCCCAAATAGTTGAAGATCAGAGTATGCGCATCAAAGGGTTGGTAGATATGTGTTTGAAGGTTGTCTAGTCAAGATTTCAGAGGTCCACATGAAGATCTGAAGAAGTTATGGGTATATGAGTAGAACTTGTTCTGGCAGTTGTTCAGTGGTGACAGAGTGGTACAAATAGGTCTGGTGAGATCCAGAAATGTAATATCCTACTCTGAAGATCCGATGTCATGTTTGGGAAGCTAATTCGAATCAACAACTCGATTGGTCTATGGTTTGGAAGTCCGCAAGTGATCCTTCTAGTATGATAGTGATGACAGGCTATGTTCTTGAGATTCCATATGAAGATGCAAATAATTATAGTAAGTAGAAGTTGTATAGATGTTCTTGGTGATTCAAGTAAGCTTATGGAGGTCTCCAGATTGTGTCCAGTTCGTGTTGGTGGTCCGCATTGAAGATTTACCTCCAGGTAATGGTGTTCTTCCCAATCCTGGCCGACCAGATGATTTGCACCTATTGCGGATATTCTAGAAGATGTTTTGCCAGGCATGGTGTGTTCCTCAAAGAAGATTGAAGTCCCAGGTATGCATGGCCGATAGTGTAGTAATTCTCATGAAGCTTTTGTAATAAGTCAAGTTGTGTGTTTGTAATTGCTCTATAATAAAATAAGTGTATGTTGTGCTGACTTTGATGATCATTCCAAAGTTGATATCATGTATAAATAAGAATTGCAAAGTTGTTCAAAATAATCTAATCTAGTTAGGGTGAGGTGGTGGTAAGGAAGAGGAGCCAAATAGCAGAACAGAGGTGTTAACCTTCAATGGAACTGATTCAAGCATAGTAAAGATGTTAACTTCTAGTTCAAGTTGGTAATATTTATTTTCTTCTATAGACAGTGAGTCTCTTGTAGGTAGTGTGCCTCTTGTGAGCAGTGTGCTCAGGCAGTGAGCCCTAATTGGTAGGTGCCATTTCATTTCATATATTCTTTTAATAGAGAATAAAATCTTGGGATAGTCACGCCGTGGTTTTTCCCTTAACTGGGTTTTCCATGTTAAAATCTTGGTGTGTTATTTGTGTTGAGTTTGTTTCTGCTCTTAAATTATTGCATTATTCTTCCATGATTGAATCTTGTTATGCTGTTGAAATATAAGAAGGTTTTATGTAAATAGGGAACAAAATTATGTGACAACTGATTCACCCCCTCTCAGTTGTCTATCCTTGAATCAACAATTGGTATCAGAGCTAAGTTCATCTAAAAGGGCTTAATCGCTTGAGGAGATTTAGGATGTCTTCCTGCAAGAAGGATAGTCTGAGGTTTGATGGAACTAATTACACTCTTTGGAAAAGCCGCATGGAATGTCACTTGCGATGTATGGGAATGCAATATTGGACTATGGCTACAAAAAGGTATTTTCCTCCAAAGAATGGTCTGACAACTGTAGATGAAATCAGAGATGTTGAAGATAATCTTCGAGGTAAAGAAGCCTTACTAAGTGCCTTATCTGATTCAGAGCTGACAAATGTTATGGATTTAAAAACTGCATATGAGATTTGGGCAAAGCTGGAGCTTCTATGTGAAGGAGACAAATATGTTAAATGTGCCAAGATAGAGAGTCTCAAAGGAAAATTCAAAAACTTGAAGATGAGAATATCACTACATTTATGCCAAAAGTAAATGAGCTTGGTTGTGGCATTAGGTGTGCTAGTGGAACCTTGGATGAAGATGAGATTGTTGCCAAAGTTCTCAGATTCCTACCTCCTGCTTACAAACACAAGGTTGCTGCTATTGAAGAATTCAGATCCTTTTCAAATATCACAAGAGATCAATTGGTTGGAAAATTAGCTACATTTGAATTGGCTAAGTTTGGAGATGGCCCCCCCAAGACTGAATATGCATTCAAATCTAGTGCCTCTATAAAACGAAAACAAAGGTATGATCCAAGAGAGAACTCTTCAAAGAAACCATCATGGTATGAAAAAGAAAGAAAAGATCTGGAAGAAGATGAGTTAGAAGCTGCACAACTTGAAGCCCTTATTGCCAAGAGGATCTGGTAAGTATGAAGGAAAACTACCTTTCAAATGTTTCAATTGTAATAAGATTGGTCATTTTGCCTCAAGGTGTCCAGAATGATTTTCAAAGCCTAACCCTAATAGATCAAGATTTCAAAAGAAGTGTTACTATGTTCAAGAAGATGATGATGAAGGAGTAATAGATAATGAATCTGAGATAGGAACCAAATCTGAAAAGTGACTGGGTGTTTATTGCCATTAAGGAAGAAGATCTAATGCCTATTGAATCTGCCAATCATAAAGTAGAAAGAGCTCTGGCTACTCAGGTTGAAGAAAAGGATGAATGGGTCATTGGCAGTGGATGCTCTCACCATATGACTGGTGACAAAAACAAGTTCATAAACCTAGAAAGATATGAAGGTGGAGTTGTAAAATTTGGAGATGATTCTGCGGGTAGAATTAAAGGTACATGAACCATTTCTTTTGATGGTAAGAACAAAACTAGTGATGTTCTATATGTTAAAGGTTTAAAGCATAATCTTCTCATTTTTGGATAGCTGGTAGACAAAGGTTATGATCTCCGGTTCAAAAATGGAAAATGCAAGATCTTTGAAAGCTCTGAAACTGAGATTGCATCTGGTACTCAGACAAAAGGTAACATCTTTCACTTGGTTGGTACTGGCAAAAGTTGCTTATTTGTTCAAATTGATCAAAGTTGGTTGTGGCATAGGAGTATGTGTCATGTGAATTTTGATAACATCATTAAGATAAGCAACATCTAGGTTGTAAGAGACCTTCCAAGATTGGTGAAACCTTCTAATAGCTTGTGTAAAGAATGTCAGTTAGGTAAGTAGAATAGAGTCTCATTCAAAAGTAAGGAACATTCTTCAACCAGATTATTGGACTTGGTGCACACTGATCTATGTGGTCCAGCAAGAATCAAGAGTCTACAAGGAGATAGATATTTCATGTTGCTGATTAATGACCACTCCCGGATGATGTGGGTGACTTTCTTGAAAGAAAAATCTGAAGCACTTGAGAAGTTCAAAATATTCAAGGCTATGGTAGAAAATGAAACTAGCATAAAAATAAAATGTCTCATATCTGACAGAGGTGGAGAATTCACATCCAGAGAGTTCATTGAATTCTGTGAGAAACATGGGATAAAAAGATAGTTATCTGCTCCAAGGACTCCATAGCAGAATGGAGTAGTGGGGAGAAAGAACCAGACCAAGCTTCTAGGACCATGATGATGGAAGCAAATGTTCCTTAGATCTATTAGAGAGAAGCTGTGAGCACAGTTGTTTATACTCTTAACTAGGTACAAATCAGCAGCAAGACTGGTAAGACTCCTTATGAGCTTTGATTTGGCATCACTCCTATTGTGAAGTATTTTAGAGTCTTTAGTAGCAAATGCTATATCAAAAGAGATGAAGACCTTGGCAAGTTTGATGCTAGAAGTGATGAAAGAATATTCTTGGGTTACTCCTCTCAAAGCAAAGCTTACCGGTGCTATAACAAGAGATTAAGGAAGATTGTGGAAAGCTCAAATGTGAAAATTGATGAAGGCATGGAAAATCCCTCAAGATACTGTGAGTATGAAGCTGATGATCAAAATGATATCTCAGGCCAAGAAGAACAAGTTCAAACTCCAATCCAAATTCAGATTGATCTGCAGAATCCAGAAACACAAGAACAAGAAACAGGCTTGAATGAACCTATCCAAGAATTAGAAGTGTAAGTGATTCCCAAAACTCCCAGGTATGTAAGACTGAATCATTCTAAAGACCAGATCATAGGAGATAAAAGCAAAGGTGTTCAAACAAGAAGAAATACTACTCAAGATTCAGTAAAGTATTGTCTGATTTCAAAAGTTGAACCAAAAATAGTAAGTGAAGCATGCAATGATGAAAGTTGGATTAAAGTAATGAAGGAGGAATTGATGCAGATTGAAAAGAACCACACTTGGGATCTTGTTCTGAGACCTAAGGACAAAAATGTGATTGGGACTAAGTGGGTCTTCAGGAACAAACTAAATGAAGATGGTGAGGTAATAAGAAACAAAACCAAATTGGTATGTAAAGGCTATTCTCAAGCTGAAGGAATTGAATTTGAAGAGACTTTTGCTCCGGTGGCAAGGATTAAAGCAGTCAGACTATTTCTTGGCTTTACTGCCTTCAAAAGATTTCAAGATATATTAGATGGATGTCAAGTTTGCTTTCCTAAATGGTGATTTAGAAGAAGAAGTGTACATTGAGCAACCAGATAGATTTCAACTGTTTGATAATGGAGATATGGTCTGCAAATTAAAGAAGGCTTTGTATGGACTCAAACAAGTTCCAAGAGCCTGGTATGAAAGGTTGGACAAACATCTTCTGAAAATTGGTTTCAACAAAGTTACTGCTGACAGTAATCTCTATTTTAAGATTGATCATGAAAATATCTTGATAGTTGAAGTATTTGTTGATGATATTATTTTTGGAGGAAAGGATAGTATGTGCAAAACTTTTGCAAATCAAATGAAAAGTGAATTTGAGATGTCCATGTTTGGTGAAATGAATTTTTTCTTGGGTCTGCAAATCACTCAAACAAAGAAAGGAATCTTCATATCTCAGACTAAATACATGAAAGAATTATTGAAAAAATTTAGGATGGAGGATTCAAAGGCAATGAATACTCCCATGGCTACTGGATGTAAGTTGAGCAAGGATGTTGAATCTCCTAAAGCTAATTAGAAGACATATAGGTCTATGATTGGAGGATTTCTCTACCTCACTCAAACTAGACTTGACATTATGAATGTTGTTGGTCTTGTTGCTAAATTTCAAGTTGATCCTAGAGAATCTAATGTCATGGCAATCAAGAGAATTCTCAGATATTGGAAGAGAACAATTGAGTATGGATTGTGGTATTCCAAGGATCTTGATTTCTCTCTTCATGCTTATACTGATGCTAATTGGGCAGGTGATGTGGATGACAGAAAGAGTACCAGTGGAGGTGTATTCTTTTTGGGGAAAAGATTGGTTTCTTGGCTAAGCAAGAAACAAGAGGCAATATCTTTGTCTACTACAGAAGCATAGTATATTGTAGCAGTGAGCAATTGCACTCAAGTATTGTGGATGAAGCAAATGTTAAAAGACATCAAAGTGGAGTATGAAGAACCTATCACAATCTTTTGTGATAAATCAAGTGCAATAAACATATCAAAAAATTTAGTGTTGCATTCAAAAACAAAACATATATCTAGCAAGTTTCACTTTTTAAGAGAACAAGTGAACAAGAATGAAGTCAGATTGGAGTTTGTGCCCTCAAAGGATTAGATTGCAGACATTTTTGCCAAACCTCTATCTAAGGACACTTTTGAGTATCTGAGGGGGAAGCTAGGGGCTATTACCCCTCTGGTTCTAAATTAAGGTACACTAATGTGCATCTGTCTAGTGGAGCTCACGATCATATGTTATGATCCAGATTGATGCTAGGTGGCTGCTACTCAAGGGGAGCAGTCAGTATGATTCTAAATCATGAGAAGTGGTTACAAGTATGTGTCATTTGCCACTGATGTCAAAGGGGGAGAGAAGACATGTGAAAAACAAAAAATGGTTACTGATCAAAGGGGGAGCAGTAGATGAAGAGAAGACATGTGAATGATTGCTGATGTAAGGGGAAGCTATGTTAGTCAGTAAGAAGTGCTCGTCTTGATGGTTAAAACAATTTTTCACATCATATGTTGCCATCAATGACAAAGGGGGAGATTGTTGCAAGTATGGCTCTAAACGGTATTGCCCTTGATGTCAACATACTCCTATTGCATTGATGTCAAGAATTGGATGAGGTATGTGCTAAGGATATTGAGAAAATTAGCCCCATCAGAAATAGAGAAGAACAGTGAAGATAATGAAGTCCTATGAAGCAAAGATCCCAAATAGTTGAAGATTAGAGTATGCGCATCAAAGGGTTGGTAGATATGTGTCTAAAGGTTGTCTTGTCAAGATTTTAGAGGTTCGCATGAAGATCTGAAGAAGTTATGGGTATATAAAACTTGTTCTAGCAGTTGTTCAGTGGTGACAAAGTGGCACAAATAGGTCCGGTGAGATCCAGAAATGTAATATCCTGCTTTGTAGATCCAGTGTCATGTTTGGGAAGCTAATTCAAATCAACAACTTGATTGGTCTGTGGTTTGGAGGTCCGCAAGTGATCCTTCTAGTATGACAGAGATGACTGGCTGTGTTCTTGAGATTCCAAATGAAGATACAAATAATTACAGTAAGAAGAAGTTGTGTGGATGTTCTTGGTGATTCAAGAAAGCTTGTGGAGGTCTCCAGATTGTGTCAAGTCTATGTTGGTGGTCCACATTGAAGATTGATCGTGTAATTGAATATTTACCTCTGGGTAATGGTGTTCTTCCCAATCCTAGCTGACCGGATGATTTGCACCTATTGCGAATATTCTAGAAGATGTTTTGCGAGGCATGGTGTGTTTCTTGAAGAAGATTGAAGTCCCAGCTATATGTGGCTGACAGTGTAGTAACTCATATGAATCTTTTGTAATAAGTCAAGTTGTATGTTTGTAATTGCTCTGTAATAAAATAAGTGTATGTTGTGTTGACTTTGATGATCATTCCAAAGTCAATATCTTGTATAAATAAGAATTGCAAAGTTGTTCAAATTAATCTAATGTGGTTATGATGAGGTGGTGGTAAGGAAGAGGAGCAAAATAGAAAAATAGAGGTGTTGAGCTTCAATGGAACTGATGCAAGCATAGTAAATATGCTAACTTCCAGTTCAAGTTGGTAATATTTATTTTCTTCTATAGACAATGAGTCTCCTGTAGGCAGTGCACCTCTTGTGAGCAGTGTGCTCGGGTAGTGAGCCCTAATTGGCAGGTGCCATTTCATTTCACATATTCTTTTAACAAAGAATAAAATCTTGGGTTAGTCACCCTGTGGTTTTTCCCTTAACCAAGATTTCCACATTAAAATCTTGGTGTTATTTGTGTTGATTTTGTTTCTGCTCTTAAATTATTGCATTATGCTTCCATGATTGAATCTTGATACGTTGTTGAAATATAAGAACGTTTTAAGTAAATATAGAAAAAAATTATGTGACAACTGATTCATCCCCCTCTCAGTTGTCTATCCTTGAATCAACAAAAACCTTCACTTGCAGAGGAATGTGGAGCATTCCAACTAGCATTCAGCATCACATTATGTTCCCAGAGCACAGACTGAAACTCTGTCACTTGTAACTTTCACTGCAGATGAGAAAATGATCTAAAAGTTTGGATTTAGAACCTTTATAGTATATTGAACTTAACTTTTGAACTGCATGACCATATCTTCAAATGTGTATGAATGCAGAGTATTTTACCAACTAATCTTCCAGGTAACTTCATACAATAGAAGCCTTCACCAACATCTAGAGACCAGAGTCTTCTTGTATCAACACATACATCCTTAGGAACAATAGGAAGGATCATACAACATGCTATAGGTCATTTTGTAACATCTTCTAATTC
This sequence comes from Cunninghamia lanceolata, assembly GCA_027924645.1. Taxonomy (NCBI): domain Eukaryota; kingdom Viridiplantae; phylum Streptophyta; class Pinopsida; order Cupressales; family Cupressaceae; genus Cunninghamia; species Cunninghamia lanceolata. The sequence continues at coordinate 10,039,199 of BSBN01001332.1, forward strand.
CTATCTTAATATATCACTATGCATCCTAACACTTCTAATTCCCATCTTAATATATCATCATGAAATCATCCCTACTGACCAAAAACATGCTCAATACAACTTTATTTGACATTAATCAAGGCATGACATCCAACCATGAACATCAGCAACCAACCTTGAACACATCATAATCATCCAGGCATAGTGTTGTCATCAAAGATAACCACACAAGCACATAAGTGACAAGCTTAGGTAACATATGTGCAATGCTCATTAGTGTTGACATCAACAACAACCTTATATAACATATGTGCAACAACGGGTTCACCAAAATGTTAACTGAAAGAAAAGAAAATGATAACAAGTATCATGCACACTAGATCAAACCCTCTTTCACAATAACATTCAAGGACAAGACTGAGCCAAATCACTATCAAGTGAGGGTGGACTTAGCTACAAATCTTATTCTCTAGTTTACTACAAAAAGATTAGTTTTAATCAAATATTTTTACCAAACCCTAGGCCAATGATGCATTAAAACTTAGTTCTATAATGATCTTCTTATAACAAATAGAAAATGATAGAAACCTAGAATCTATTTGCACAGGGGTGATCAAAGAGATGTTGGAACCTATCTCGTAAAAGTATAAATGTTGGAGGATGCCGATAGTATTACCCAAGTCTTGAATGGTAGATTCTATCGAAGGTCTAAACTACAAAGATGCTACAAAGATTGCCCTAATGTTAGATCAAATGTCAAAAAGGGTAGGAAGACTAGGGTAGTGGTGTCCAAATCTTGTACAGAGGAATATTCTTTAACTATTGATAGATCCCGAAACCTTGATCCTTGCTCAGTCTTCCTGTATCTTCACATTTTCTAGATCTTACACCTGTAATCTGCACACAAGATGACAAGAGAGGGTTTGGAGGTTATAGTGTTTATGGACTTGCCTCAGTCAAATCCTAGGATAGAATTCAATCTTCCCAACATCGTTGATAGTTAAAGAGAGCATGCCCTCGCAAGGCAAAGGCTAAAGACAATAATGATAAAATGATTCAAATAATGATAAACAACAAAGATATCACCTAAATAATGAATCCCTTAGGAGAATGAAGATCTTTCAACTCATAAGGAGAGATAGATGATAACTTCAAACCTACAACAACACACACAATGAAAATACAAATATGCTTTAGAATCACAATGAATGCTTTGAATGCTCTTTGATCCAAGATCAAAAATTGGCTATCACTATCTATTTCCATAATCAATTCAAAAACACATTTATATATGCTTTCCAGCTAAGATTCGTCAAATTAAACAAAAGAGTGGACAAGGAGAAACCTTTTGAAAGGTCCCAGGCTAACAAACACTAATTTTGCCCCAACCAATCAAGGAAGACTTGGGTGGTTGTCACCCAAGTCTATGAGCTGCTTTTGAGTCTAGCATAAGATTAATGAAGGGCCCAATATTCCAAATTTGTCTTAGTGTCAAGCAATTTTGCATCAGGATGAACATTCAGAATGCATAATAAAATAAATGGGACCTAGGAGCTAAACAAGAAGGTAAAAAGACATGTGGACACTTTTTACTCCATAACAATACATATATTTTTAAAATTCATTAACATTAGTAATATTTAAATTACCTTTAAATATGTTGAAAACCTAAACTAAAAATGCTCATAGCTTAGAATCTATCATTTTTCATTACTAATCAAGTTGTTCTAGCTCCAAGAAAAAGCCACATCATAAATGTTATAAAAAAATAATCATTGCAATATTTAGAAAAATAAGGTTTGTTCATAATGTTTATCAAAATCCAACATGTAAATTACTATGAAAGTGTTTTTCACTCACCAAAGGTAAATTTGGTTGAAAAATCAAACAAAACATAATAATAATTACCTCTCTATCCAATTTTCTATCCAAGTTTTTGTTGACCACTTGTTGGCATTGGTAGTGTGTGCATATATGTCCAGCAATTTGATAGTTTGGCATAATCAAAGGTTGAGAATGTGTCTCAGAGGGTAAGGTGACATGCAGAGATCAGTGTGAAGTCTCATTTATTATTGTTGAGCATATGTTGATCACAAATGGCTCTTATATTGTTCCATCAATCATATCTAAAATCTCCTAAGGGTCAATGGTTATTTGTGATTATGCATCCTTCTTGGTTTATGCCTAAGATCAACAACATTACTCAAAGGTTTCTTAAGTCTTTACATTCCCAAGTGATGTAAGGTAATTGTCAAGCACGTTATATTTGATTAAATTCAAAAGTGACAAAATGCATAAGTTGTAACATAATGCAAGGGCCACAAAAGGTTTAAGTTGTGATTTGATTTAAATGTGACTTGATCAGCAAGTCTCAGGCATAAAGAGTAGGTTAAGGTTGTTATCTTGCATTGTTATTTCACTGGTCCTTTTAGGGCTAACTGGCACAAGTTAAGGTTGTATATTGAGGAAAAAGCAATGTTAATCGGTCATTCTGCAAAGTTAGACTTTGGTGAATGAGGGCAATAGACTTAGGGTTTGGCCTATGGCGGCATCCATCATGGCACGAAGAGGTTGAAGAAGTTTGGAGAACATTGAGATAGTTGAAGATTCAGTCTGTTAGCTGTGATTTGTAAGTGGTGGTTCGATTTGCTGCACAAGATCATTATCATGGTGGTTGAATGGAGTAAATTAGCTTTTAGTTATATTATGAAGAAAGGTATGAAGTTATATATATAATTTTATTTTTTTCAGGTATTTTGTGTATTAAGTGACAGAGTTTGGTGGTCGGCTAAGAACAGAGATAAGGAAGGGTCTTTAAGATTATTGGGTTGGCTATTATGTTGAAATCACTTGACCATATGGTAAGACTGTGAAATGAAAAAGTTGTAACAGCAAGAGCTTATTTTTTAATTTTTGATTATGTTGTTATAGAAAGAAGTTTCTCTTAAAACCCTATGCTAAGAATGTTTGATAAAATATATCTTTGAGCATTTGGAAATCTATATTCTATGTTTTCAAGGAGTGTTGCAAAATACCAGTGATCTGTTTAATATATTTTATGCCTTCTAGGTTTCAAATGCAATGAAATCTATAGGACACAAAATAGATTAAGGCAAAAAATTGCTATGAACAAAAGTGAAATAGAGAAACCCTTTGTATTTTATTCTTTATCTTGATGTGCAATGCCAGTGAGGTAGTGAATGTGAAATGCCAGTGAGGCAGTAAATGTGAAATGCCAGTGAGGCAGTTGTGAAATTGAAAAGGCTAGTGAGACAGTAAATGTGAAAAGCCAGTGAGGGATATAATAGCTAGTGAGTCTCTATATTTGGTGGATTTCAATTAAGCCAATGAGGAATTTTCGAGTGCTTTTTCATCCCTATGAGGGTTTTCCACTCATGAAAGTCATTGTGTTATAGTTTCTCATTATTTGTGGTCTATTTGGTCTTCATGCTTAAATATTCAATCTTGTGTATCTTTCAACATTTGAGTTTCTATGTTGATCAAGCATTTAATCTTACTTATCTGATAAAGTTACTTTCAACATTTGAGCTTCCAAGTTATTACGTGTGCATAAGTTTAAAGAGAAGAAAATAAATTGAATTTGTCCTTAAACACTGATTCACCCCCCTCTTAGTGTTTCTCGTACTCCAACAAGTGGTATCAGAGCCATACCCTTGCATAAGTCTAACCAAATTAGGGGTTCCTGGTAGTGGAGTACTCATTATGGAAAAAAGTAAAAGAAATAGAGAAAAAAGAAATACCTAGCCGAATGTTGAACAACAAACACCACTTAAACCTAGTACAAAAAATGATTGTGTAGTGAAAAGTGTTGACAAAGAAGGAGATCACTTAGTGAGTGAGTTTGAACAAGAGTTTGATGAAAATGAATATGAGATTGATATGGAAGGTGAACTCATCTCCACTCTTGATGAAATTAAGAAACTTAGAATGGAGAATCAAAGGTTAAAATTGCAATTGGAAGAGTCTAGAAAAGTTGAAGAAGCCACTTGCAAACTAAAATAAAAGATTGTCAAAAGATAGAGGCTGAAGTGTTGTCTCTAAGAACACAACTAGAGGAAAACTCTCTGCTAAAAGAAAACACTGTAAAAGATGAGCTGATTGTCAATCTGAAATTAGGGACATCATCAAAAGATTCTTTCATTCAGGACATCATCAAATTTATCTAGTTCAAAAGAACAAATTCAAAAGCCAACAAGAATGTTTTCAAAAGATTCTTCATTCAGGACATCATCAAAAATTTAGGTTTGAAAATATTTTTCATGGTTATTGCTATTTATGTTATGAATTTGGTCATAAAGCATTAGAATGTTGGATGTATGCAAGGATAAATGATTGGCAAAAGAGTTCTAATAAGTTGCCATATGAAAAGAATTATGTCACATGTTTTAGATGTAACAATCTTGGTCACATTGTGAGAGATTGTGGTAGACAAGTTCTAAATGATGATGTTAGATTCATGAGAAGTTATAGACCCTTGATCATGTGCTATAGATGTAATGGTTTTGGACATAGAGCCAAGTTTTGCAAAAGCAAATTGTTGAAATCATCTAAGCAAGAAGATACTCTAAGCAAGGAGAAAATAAGATCTATGAAGGTTTGGAGAAGAAGACATGAGTGAAAGAATGAAAGCCCCAATCTTTTGCATATTGCACAAGGAACATCCCAAGGTACATAAAAGGTAGCATGAAGTAAGGGGGAGATGATAATTGATATCTCATTTAAACCCCTTAGTTAGAAGCAAAGAGGTTGTATCCTTGTGGTAATTTGGTATTTTGATTTTGGCCTGGTTTAATTTGTTCCAGTGTCTTAAGTACCTTGCACAAGGATCTTTGACAACATACTCTTGCCTAGTGGTGTGTATAGTGCTCATGGTATGAGATAATGTACGAGTTTCTTCTCTCTTTTCTAATAATGCAACCTCTATAAACTATTTAGTACATAGCTAATAAATGTGTTAACTAAGTATAAAAGTACAGTTTTGCAAATTGGACACAACACTTGTAACAAAATGTTAGTGATCTAGAATTGCATTTACAATTTTGAATGACCTAGTTAGATAATTTATTGGACAGTCTTTGCATTCAAAAGATTGTTGTGCTCCATGACTAAGACAAAGTGGTTGTTGTTTGATCATGTTTTATGACAAATGATGTTGCATCATGATAAAGTCAATTGATAGGGTTTGTTGTGATACTTGAATAGTTACAGTTTGGTATGCTTTGGTGATTATCTTGTCTTAAGTGACTAATTGTTCTCACATTTGACTAATCAAGAAAAGCTAATATATGACAGTTGGGTGGTATTTACATCTTTGATTTCTCCATACACATGCTTGCAATAATATTGATGTACTATGGTCTTCAAGATGGGTGTGTCAGTGCTTTTCATGGTTTGATGACAATACTTTCTATGGTTGGTTTGGTTATGATATTCATATTGTCTCTATCAAAGATTCAAGTAATAGAAATTTTGGTGAAGGTCTTTAACAATCAAAATGTAGATGTATCTATGTGATTTGCATGATCAAATGTCAGTTAGGCGAGTGATAGTGGTGCTAATATAATGCTATTCGACCATGTTGATAGAGACATTATTGAAGGTCTATAGTGTTTTTATGATGAAAGGTATCAAGAGAGGTCCTTACAATGAAAGGACAGTTATTACCAAATTTTCAAAGGACAAAGTTATGATAGGCACGATCAAGAGTGGATAGTCTAAAACAAGTGACTATGTTATGGTTAATTATTTTTGGTCTACATTTCTTGGTGATTGTCTTTGATCTCGAAGAGTTGTTGTATAAGGTTGTCTCATTGTGCCTAAGGTGGTATCATTCAACTCTATAGTAAATCACAAGGAGATTGTATATAAACAATGAGATCTTCGAAAAGTAGTTCTTGGAAAGTGCTTTGGAAGAAGCCCATGGTTGATCTTTGCCATGACAACATCATATGGGTTTTGAAAGTCAATATATTACTCATACTCTTTCAAGACTGTATCATGTGTCTGTGATATTCATGCCAAGTGATAGTTTGCATCCTATTCAATGTGATAGACTTGGCATACATGTTTGACATTGATTTAATGCTTTAATAGTACCACACTATAGTCTTGAGAAGTATTTACAAGTACTATTCTTTTGACAGTCTTTTTGTTTGTCTATTTGGAAATATAATGGTTCTTAGTGGTTGATAATCAAACCTTGATGACAATGGGTTTAGTAATAAGTTCTCATTACACTTTGATGAGGTAAGGTGCCCTTGATACTTTTTCAGTTATCTTGTTATTTTCAATGATTATACAATAAGTGGCATGGCACACAGTGTCTAGTACAAAGAAACTATTTTCTATTTTACATGGACCATACCTATGTGAAGCAATAGCTTAAGTGATAAATAACAAAGGATAGTCATGTGCAGTCATGCTTCATTTGATAGTCATCCTTCATTTGACAGTTCATTTGAATGGTTGGTTATGATTTAATTACATAGAGAATAGTCAGGTGATGCTTGTATTTTTAGTGTACATTTACTTATAGTGGTCTTTATCATGTCCAGAGCATTTGAATTTATAAGCACATTTATAGTGCATCTATGAGTATTGATTTTCATGTTCAGGACATATACAGTTCCAGTGAATATTTCTAGGTTACATTGCCAATGGTGAACTCTTGCATCACGTCAAGTGTTGTGATTCCTTTAGAACAAGTTGATAGTCATAGTGTAACAATGATGTAGGCACGGTATCCTCACAATATTGATTGAGTCTCTTGATTGCACATGAGAACTTCAACATGAAGACACTTCAGTTGAGTAACTGTGGGTGATAGCATGAGTAGTGAGTTGCTTGGTATGAGTAGTTAGTTGGTATGTTTGATGCAACATTGAACTAGTGAACATTCAGTATTCAACACAAAGCACAATTTGCTTGGTGAAATAGTGATGTTTGTCTGGTGGAGCAATAGTGGACATTAGTCTTGTGCTTATGTTGCAAGAAGGATATTGCTAAAAGTTAGGTGAGTCACAGGGAGAGAAAGTGCTTTTAGTTAATGACATGTTACAGTTTTTGAACTTGGGTGAACACACAATGCACAGTAACTTGAGCACACAGTACCTTGAATTAAGAATTCAGTGCACATATAGTGGACATGATCACAATGAACAAACAAAGTCTATGAGGTCTTTGAAAGAAAACATGACATGACAGTAGTGATGATACAAAGTATTGCTTTGAATGATGTCAATTTCATATGGATCTTAACATGGTTTCAGGGGGAGTTTCTAAGTTTACTCTTTATCCTTGATGGTTTTCTTGTTGTTCTTTCATTTCCAATTTTTGTATGCAGTTTTCAATTAGTTTTTGCTTCACTGTGTATATGTGATGCTTTGATGTGGCCAGAGATGAATAAATTAGACACCATGTTTTGTTGTATCAGTTTGTGATCCCTTTTCATATTCTTGCACCATGGATATACAGTGTCAGTTAGCATGGCAGTGCTATACATAGTTATTTACTTCCATTCTTGGTGACATATGTGATTTGATAGTGATGGCATCTTTCATTTGATCCAACAGTTTGATGTTTCCTATGATAGCCCTTAATGATGAGTATATCCATTGATGTTTTGGTATATGATTCATGTCCACATGTTTCACAGTTATATTTGGTATTTGATTCATTTCAGTTGATATTGTTGATGGTTGGATTTTTTGGTATACCATTGAAACTTTGTTGTTGGTAATCTTTCTAATGATCATTTGATAGTTGGATGATATGGCTTGCACTAAGGGCAGTGCCAGCATGCTACTTGGCACTGTATTTGGTTACAAAAATCTTCTCTCAATTTTGTTGTCCCTCACCTTTGGCATTGTTGTCAAAAGCGGGAGATAGTAGATGATAAATGTTTTCATTCAAATGTTTCCATTCAATGCTTTGCTGCTCATTACAGATATGCTGCTCATAGCAAACAGTCAGTGAATGATGCTCATTACAGTCATGTTGCTCATAACATTCATTTAGTGAATGATGCTCATTCCATTCATTTCAGTCTAGTGATGGATTTTAGTTCAGTGATAGGTTCTGCATTTCATTAATGCCATACTTCTTTTGTCATGCTCTAGTTTCAATGCTATAACTTGACAGGATGTTTGAGCTATGAGTTTTGTTTATTATTCATTCTTCATGATGATGTTGGATGTCATTCAAGATAGTGTTGGTTATGGTACTGTTGGTTCTGTTTTAGTTTCTCTCCATGATGGCAATGTTTTCTCTTGATACTTACAGGTTGTTTGACATCAATGCCAAAGGGGGATTTTGTTGACCCCTTGTTGGCATTATAGTGTTGGCATAGATGTCAAACAGTTTTGATAGTTTGGCATAATCAAAGGTTGAGCATGTGTCTCAGATGGTAAGGTGATATGCAGAGATTAATGTGAAGTCTCATTTATTATTGTTGAGCATATGTTGATCACAAATGGTTCTTATCTTGTTCCATTAATCATATTTAAAATCTCCTAAAGATCAATGGTTATTGGTGATTATGCATCCTTCTTGGTTTATGCCTAAGATCAACAACATTACTCAAAGGTTTCTTAAGTCTTTATATTCCTATGTGATGAAAGGTAATTGTCAAGTATGTTATATTTGATTAAATTCAAAAGTGACAAAATGCATAAGTTATAGTCTAATGAGAGGGTCACAAAAGGTTTAAGTTGTGATTTGATTTAAATGTGACTTGATCAAGAAGTCTCGGGTATAAAGAGCAGGTTAAGGTTGTTATCTTGAATTGTTATTTCACTGGCCCTTTTAGGGCTGACCGGCATGATAAGTTAAGGTTGGATATTGAGGAAAAAGTAATGCTAATAAGTCATTTTACAAAGTTAGACTTTGGTGAATGAGGACAATAGACTTAGGGTTTGACCTATGGTAGCATCCATCATTGCACAAAGAGGTTGAATACGTTTGGAGAACGTTGAGACAGTTGGAGATTCGGTCTGTCAGTTGTGATTTGTAAGTGGTGGTTTGAATTGCTGCACAAGATTGTTATCATGGCGGTTGAATGAAGTTAGCTTTCAATTATATCATGAAGAAAGGTATGAAGTTATATATATTTTAGGGCATTTTGTGCATTAAGTGACAGAGTTTGGTGGTCGACAAGGAACAGAGATAAGGAAAGGTCTTTGAGATTATTGGGTTTGTTATTATGTTGAAATCACTTGACCATATGTGAAATGAAAATGTTGTAACAACAAGAGCTTGTTTTGTTATTTTTGATTATGCTATTATAGAAAGAAGTTTCTCTTGAAACCCTATGCTGAGAATGTTTGATAAAATGTATCTTTGAGCATTTGGAAATCTGTATTATGTATTTTGAAGGAGTGTTGCAAAATAACAGTGATTTGTTTAATATATTTTGTGCCTTCTAGGTTTCAAATGCAATGAAATCTATAGGACACAAAATAGATTAAGGACAGAAAATTGCCAAGAACAATAGTGAAATAGAGAAACCCTCTGTATTTTATTCTTTATCTTGATGTGTAAGACCAGTGAGGCAGTGAATGTGAAATGCTAGTGAGGCAGTAAATGTGAAATGCTAGTGAGGTAGTTGTGAAATTGAAAAAGCCAGTGAGGCAGTAAAGGTGAAAAGCCAGTGAGGCATATAATAGCTAGTGAGGCTCTGTAATTGGTGGATTTCAATTAAGCCAGTGAAGCATTTTTGAGTGGTTTTTCATCCCTATGAGGGTTTTCCACTCATGAAAGTCATTGTGTTATGGTTTCTCATTATTTGTGGTCTATTTGGTCTTCATGTTTAAACATTCAATCTTGTGTATCTTTCAACATTTGAGTTTCTATATTGATCAAGCATTTAATCTTGCTTATTTGATAAATTACTTTTAGCATTTGAGCTTCCAAATTATTACATGTGCATAATTTTAAAGAGAAGCAAAGAAGTTGAATTTGTCTTGAAACACTAATTCACCCCCCCCCCCTCCTCAGTGTTTCTCTTACTCCAATAGTTTTATGTATGGTGATTATTGAGTACTACCACTTAGTTAAATTTTCTTCAAGCATGGCAAGAAAACCAACCAAGTTTGAAGTTTTTTGTTAAATTGATAGTCAAAATTGCTTTAGTTTCTTCTAGATTACATAAGCCCAGTAATTTAAATCATATTGAAATCTATATAGCAAAAAATGATGGACACAAGACCATGGCCTTGTAAGGGTGCAATGGTGTGGATGCTACATCTTATATAGGATTGTTTCCCTCTAATGGGTGTGACCTACACCTACAATCACCCCTCACCATCTGAACAAAAATGTACAAATAAATATTTAACAAGGTAGGGAGAGAAATCGGAGACCCATTAGAAGCTGTAGTCTTCCTTGATCTAACCAAGAGCAATCAACCATAGAAGAATTTGTAATATGAGCCAAAAAATGTGATTTTGATTAATATTTTATAAATGTATTATATTGGCTTATATAGCCTTACATTCCCATAAATAAACTACTTTAACTTGTTATGGGAATAACTTCCCAAACCTAACTATAAATTATTATGTGCCTAAGTAAAATTAAGAAAGTAAATACATAAAATCCTATTTACTCTAACACCCCCCATTAAGTGCAACTTAGGGAGAAGAATTATTATGCAAGACTAATATTCAAAATGCAATATATGGGTCCTGGCAACTGGGCCATGTTAGGTACCCATGCAGAACTAATCATGCAACTAAATCTCTCACAAATAGAGAAAAGGAGAAAACCCTATAAGACAAAACTCCTCTACAAAAAAGAGAAAATGCAAGTGATAGATCATGTGATGTATGGAGGTCTCCACAATACCCCCTAAGAACTACATCCATCATGAGAATTCAATCAATAGCCCCCAAAAAGGAGGGAAAGAGAGAGACTATATAGTCCCCCCATAATAAATAATCTCTTGCAAGAATGGTAAGTGTCTGAAACATAATCTAATGCTTACAAACCACTTGTCTCCCCTTAGGAAGAAACAAAACCATGTATAGATGCATGTATGCTTCCCATTGAAGATATGCTTTGAAATATGGAAGCATGAAGAATGAAGATGATGTCTTTGAAAACTACTCATGTGTCTCCAGGTCTAAGTAGAATGATGATGCCACAATCCAATCAGGTACATCCCAAATTAATAAATAAGGTGATAAATTGGAACTATGTGGAAACATATATAGAACAAATTCCAAAGAAAAAATACAGAAATGTGTCCTCCAATCAAATATGAAAGACAATGATGGTCCTATCGATCAGGAATGATGGAAGTGTAATGGAAGTGAAGGTGGATCAACTATCTTTGAAGAAGAATCAAGAACTTCTGAAACAACCTCAACGGAAGTTTCAAAGACTCCAAAGTATCACAATCATGGGTTATCTTCTCTAAAGAAGGAAGAGGCACAATATGATCATCTAGGAATGGCTGAATATTATGATCTACATATAATTCCCAAATGTGAGTCCAAGGAGCATGAGGACACTCAAAATCAACAACAAATTCTAAAATGTCATCATCAACATGCATAACAATGACTCTTAAGACAAGATGCCTATTGGTTTTTCAAGCAAACTTCTAATGAGGAGTGTCAGGTTTAGGAACAAGATTATACAAATATGGCAAAAAATGAATCCCTCTAAGATGAGTACTGATGCCATCTCTCCATTTTTCATAGTTCCCCCTCTTCAAGATGATCAAAGAAGAATAAAATGTAGAACCCATAGCTAATTATGAAAATTCTTAAATCTCAAAGATAGAACCATCACATAAATGTAGAAACTTCCAAATAAGATATGCAATTGAAAATGAAGTACCCCCATAAATTATACCTATCCAAGTGTCAGGATATCCAAGTTATCAAGAAATGCCCAAAAAACACAAAACTCAATAGATAGTACTTGGTGCTAAATTGGAAAATGTGCATGGACTGGATGAAATATCTCCTTAATACTTTTCCAATGCCACAAGAACGACAGAAATTAGAGATCGAGGCACCAAGTTATGAGCTCGGGAGTCCAAAAAAAAAGGTTGAATTCAAGTGGCAATAAATACTAATGGATAGTGAAATCAAGCAGATTGACCTACACCACTGCAAGGTTGGTTGAATCACCTTTTTGATGTTATATGAAACTCAAAATTATGACTACAAGTGCCCAAGATATCCTCTGTGAAAAAAAAATTGCTAATATGGAGCCCACTAAATAAAAGAGGGCGCTGGACTGAGCCCTAGGACACCTGTAACAAATTAGCTAAAAAAGAGAGGGCTCAGACTAGAAAAAAAATTGCTAATATGGAGCCCACTAAATAAAAGAGGGAGCTGGACTGAGCCCTAGGACACCTGTAACAAATTAGCTAAAAAAGAGAGGGCTCAGACTGGACCTGTCGGAGGCAAAACAAAGCCCTTCTAGGCAAGGGCATGATCAGGGAGCGGTTGGCCTCAACATGTAGGTGACAAGTAACCACTCCAAGTGCCAAGTCAACATGTGCATGCATGGAAAAGGTCGTTCATCTGTTGCGAGCCTTAGAAAAGTTCACAGCTTTAACTTCTGAGCACTAGGCTATATAAATCTTAAATAATACCACTTCCCAGCAAATGTGGGACTAAAGTCCCTTATACAACACCCAAAATGAGTCGCAGACAAGCCCACAACCAGTAGCTCTCTGATGAAAACCCTCATCGCAGTTGATACTATATAATGATTATAAAGTGTATAACGCCAAATAATTTACAATGAAACTATGAACACTTCTGTGTGAAGAATATGCTTGGCAAATTCAACACCACTACCTTACTGTGAGAAGTATGCGTGGTAGATTCAAATGCTACTCCCACACGCTTTGCCTTGTAGTTTGGAAATGCCACTCCTAGCTTCTTTAAGGATTTGCCTATGAATTTTCTGGTGGTCTGTTCTTGTGTGATGATGCAGGGGGGTCACAACACCAAATACCACGCACTTGGGCTTGGGAGACTACGCTAGGGGCATCAAAGAGAGTGCACTAAGGACGTGAAAACCCACGGGTGATGACCTGCAATCTTGGCAATGTAGTACAGTAAAGGACCAACTTTCTTGTCAAATCCAACCATAAGTAAATTAATAGAATATGGATTCTTTCTAAGAGTAATGGCAAGTTCACCTTGCACACTCACCATCCGCAAATAGGATGTGCATTCCACACATTTGTGCCTACCATGCCTCCAACGTCTTTATGTGGCCCGAGCCACCTCCAAATATCCAAGTCATGGAGAATGAAGCCACTGCCTTTCCAACACAATTCACTTGCAAATGGCGATGAGAATGAATATGCCAGCTGCCAATTCTCTGATACGGGCAGAAAACTCCTTAGTTCAGGCTTTGATACCATGTAGGGAGAGAAATCAGAAGCCCATTAGAAGCTATAGTCTTCCTTGATCTAACCAGGAGCAATCAACTACAGAAGAGTTTGTAATATGAGTTAAAAATGTGATTTTGATTGATATTTTACAAATATATTATATTGTCTTATATGGCCTTACATTTCCTGTAAATAAACTACTCTAACTTGTTACAGGAATAACTTCCGAAACCTAACTATAAATTATTATGTGCCTAAGTAAACTTAAGAAAGTAAATAAGTAAAATCATAATTGTAACTCTAACTAACAAAAAAAGAAATCCCTCACCCTACAATAAACTCACATACAATGCCCTTCCAAACATTTCTCATTGTTTTAAATGCTTGTTTCAAGTTTGGCTCCATGACAATTATGAATGGTGGTTGCTTCATACAAATGGCCCTACTTGCAAAAGAAATCAATCTCCCATAGTTCTCACCCTTTGCATAACATGTTTAGATGACGAAGTTAAAGAATGTCACAAACTAGGGCCACTCCAAACCACCTTGCAAATCCCATGAAAGAGATGTCTCCACCAGCCATAACAATAAACTATGCATTCAACCATTGCCTATGATGCCATCACGATAGGGAACTTGAACATTAGAGAACAAGATTACTATCTATGAGCAAGATCAAATTATAGAACCAAGCCAAAATTGTTTTCATGTTGGAACAAAATGGAGTTTTAACATTCTGAACTAACATATGATTAAATTAATAACTACAAATTCTTTATATTCAGATATTCCACACTGGTAAAGCAAATCCTTATCTCTTGATAGAGCTTATCAAGCTCACAATTAGTATTATGATCACTATCTAAGAAGTAACGAGATTGGCGAACATGCTAACATTCTATATGAATAACTCATTATCCTACTAAAAAACATAAATAACTTAACATATTAAGGGGGCTTGGCACCTATTCAGTTTTGAAAAAAAGAAAAGAAAAATAACCAACTATAAAGGCCACAACTCCATCTTGATCAATGAGAAAAAAAAAAGAAAGATAAGAAATCAATCACACTAGTAATTTAAACAAAAAACATAGCCCACAACCTAGTGGAAGTTCAAGTCATCTTGACCTCACACGAGGTCCCTTAAGATTGTGAATGGAATTACAACCTAACCCTAGAAGCACACTCTTATCACCCATCACTCCTACATTATTATCCTAATTGTAATTAATCATCAATTAAAATTTAATTAATGGAAAAAAATCAAAGTGTGTGGATAATTATAGATATAGTAGACTCAACACAAAAGATACAAAGGTCATAATTCCCTTTAATCCTCATGCAAGGGACTATTTAACTACATACCACCTTCGATAACTCCACCCTTTTGTGCTTGGGTTCTTGGAAAAATGTGTTTTCATTGATGTCAACATGGTATACATTGATGTCAATATAATAGATGGAAATGCATAGACAAACTTGTACAGAGGAAGTGTCAATTTGGTCAAGACTTGAAACAAGTCTGGGAGAAAAGAAAATAGTCTAAGTATGGGGAGATGATTAATTTTGGAGTTGAGCATGGTATGGTGGCAAACACTTAAGTCTTTGCATGTCTCCCATATCTACACATACATATCTCATCAGTTTGGAGTACCTCACTTATTGGTAAGAAGTAGCAAATTGACTAAGGAACTCAAAGTACACATCCTAAGGTAGAGTCAACTTGAATTGGTCTGCACTTCTTTGTAGAAAATATTTGGTCATTCTAAAGATAGCTTATGGTATGTATTGACATGATATATCCAAGTTTTCAACACCTTACATCTTCATCTTGAAAATCTACAAGGGACAATGTATCGACCATCATCTTGAAAGAGTAGTATAGTAATGAGGAGATAATGAAATGCTCTGCATTATTTTGGTAGAGATCTGTTTGTCATGCGGTTCTAAAGAATAACTAATATATACTTGAGACATGTTATAATGAAGCTTCAATTGGTTTGGCAGTCTACAGAGACAATACTTAAGTAATAGAAGCAATACAGTCTGTTCTGGAGACTAAATACACAAGTTGAGTTTTATAGAAGTTGAAACATGTATAAATCAATCATCAAAGCATATGTGCAGGTAGTATATGGTCCAAGGTACATCAAGTATTATCCACATGCAGATAATTCTCATTTTCTAGTACCGCATCAAAGTATCATAGTTGCAAGTAAAGTTTTAAGTATAACTATCCTCTTAAACCTTGGATATCCAAGTTATCTTTGGAACTCCTTCGAAAACATCCAATAAAAGTGTGCAGATCTGATAAGTATCATATATTGATGTCAAAGTTTATTCTCAAAAGGTTTCAAGCCTTTTATTTCATCGCGCCATCATATTTTGAGATGTGAAGTATACTACAAGGTCTGGAATACTCTATCCTCTATAGAGAGACATTTTTCTTGTCTTGTGGATGCATAATTTGATATGATACTTGTTTAGTAATGTATATGGATTTTTTTAAGCTCATGTATGAAAGAATCCTTGGTCCGTATTGAATTTTTGGCTTCTCCCTAGCTGTATAAAGATGAACAATTAGTAGTGTTGAATAGTTTGAGCTGACTGGTTAAGTATCTGACATGTGCATAGGATCTTAACTAGTTTATTTATCTTTGAATGTATGGAGGGATGTGCATTGGTCCCCTTAATGATGCCCTGAGGTCCGTAACAAGTTTTTGAACTATCATATTGAATGTTTTGAGGCCGACTTGTGAAGAGGTACATGTTTCATATAAATGATGTTTTGATGCTGACTGAATCAATGTTTTGAAATGATGTGGAGGATATTTATAGAAGATAAATTCCATTTGTAAAGTCACAATGTGAGTATGAATATAAGAAAGTAGAATGCAATAAATGAAGTGTATAGAATCAATTTGAAGATATGTATTGACCAAAAAAGTAGATTGCATTATTAGCATAAATTAGATGTGTTCCTTGTAGCAGTCCAAGTATACTTTACTTGTGTAAATCCCATTGTAGTGAGAAGAGCACTTAGGAAGTAGTAGCTTCCTTGGGTTGTAGTCCTAAATCAAAGTTGTAATTTCTATAAGCATTAAATCAGGGAGTACTTGCTTCCTTGGGTTGTAGCCCTAAAACATTGTTGTAATACTTTTTCTTTTAGAATAATATATTGTGAGCTAATCCTCATTGTGGTTTTTCCTTGTTTTATGGTTTTCCATGTAAAAACACTAGTTTTATGTGTTGATTCTTGAATCTCATGTTTTCCATTATATTCTCAAAGTTATTCAGTTTTTTTAGCAAATGTTCGGTTAAAGTTATTAAGTGTACTAATTCACCCCCCGTCTCAACACCCTATTGTGTTCAACAATTGGTATCAGAGCCAAGTACCTTTGAGAAGTTGAACTACTAAGGTAGATCCCCCACTTGAACACATGTAATCTAAAGTGATGGACAATGATATATTTGCACCAGAACCAGATCTAGAAGTAATGGAACTT
This sequence comes from Cunninghamia lanceolata, assembly GCA_027924645.1. Lineage (NCBI taxonomy): Eukaryota > Viridiplantae > Streptophyta > Pinopsida > Cupressales > Cupressaceae > Cunninghamia > Cunninghamia lanceolata. Next base: position 10,056,065 of record BSBN01001332.1, read on the forward strand.
GAAGGTTGGGACTTTGAGTCTAATGAAAATAAAGTCGACCCTAAAGGAACTCAAGTCATCTATTAATGATCCAGAGGAAGCAAAAGAACTAAACCTAGAATATGAAGATATGATTGAAAAGACAAAAGAAACATTTAACAAATTGAAGGCAAAGGCCAAAGAATCAAAATACTCTGATAGAAGGAGATAAAGGAGGTGACAAGCTCAAGGAGGAAGAAGAAATGATGTCAAACTTGAAGCTCATGGTTGAAGAAGAAAATAGGATTGAATTTTGCTTAAACATCAAGCTCAACAAGGAATCAACTAAATGTTCAAAACTTGTGGAAGAAGTTGTCACTCTAAGGAAAGAACTGGAAAAGGATAAAGAACAAATTAACAAGGGACTAAAACTGAAAGGAGGAACTAATATTCTTGATTAAATAATAAGCTCTCAAAAGCCATCAAAAGAAAAAAATAGGCCTTGGTTTTGAAAAGGGAAAAAGTCCTATGATCAATGCCTTTGCAAACTTATATGATAACTTTCATTCAGAAAGAAAGTATGAAACTAAGAAGGAAGAAACCTGCACTAAAGATCCTATGAAAAAACTTATAGAGTTACAAGAGAAGATGAATTCACTCCTATCCAAAGACAAATAAAGAATGTGAAGAAGAATTTAAAAAATCCTCAACCTACAAAGCAACCAACTCACATTAGGTATTTTCAAGGATTCAACGACAATTATTTTACTTGCAATAACTTTGGTCATAAAGTTGCTAAATGTAGAAATAAGATAAGCCCGAACTCTATTAGGTGTTATGCATGCAATAAGATGGGACATAGCGCAAATGAGTGTAGAAGTAAACTGCCAAAGTATAACAAGGATAATGCTCAATCCTTTTATGGATACTATTAGAGTTGTAACAAGTTTGTCCACAAAGCAACTAACTGTAGATCAAGGCAAGAAGTGTTGGAGTCTAGGACAACACATAGAGGGGGGGTGAATCAGTGTTGTATAAATTTTTAACTTTTTCCAAACTTTATCTTACAAGACAAATAGAGAGGAGGACATTATAATAAGATGAAAATATTTTGAGTTTAAATGCACAAGACTTATAATAAAAGATGTAAACAAAAACTCATGATCAAATGATTCATATGCACACACACAGAGGAAATCAATGAGAAGCATGACACAAGTTTTTTTACCAAGTGGAAAACCCTCTGGGGTAGAAAAACCACTCATGAACTGCCTCACTGGCTTAACTTTTAAAACTTCTTTGCAAGGCCTCACTAGCTAAAAATTGTGTCTGATTAACAATTGACCTATAAGCCTCACTGGTTGGCATACATTGTGCCTCACTGGCATAGATTGTGCCTGACTGGAAAAATACAATCACCATGATCAACATATAAGATTTTGTGTGCAATAATTGATTGCAATCAATCTGATTTATACCATTATACAACATGTCTTCTCTATATTTGCAACCATACTCAATATAATCTACACATCAATTTCATGATCTCTGCACAATCAAGTTATCTGATACACAATACAATCTCAATGTCTTCCTCTGCATTTCATCTTCAATCAAAAAGTAATTCACCTCATTCAGTTTATCTCTGCACAACTAATTGCATATTATCTTCACATTATCTTTATGAAGGATATGATTCAATCTGAAAGTTTGTTTCATAATATCTTCAATCTATGTTTTGTTCATAATCAATATGTATTCTCTGCATATAAAAATCACTTAACTTATTCCATCTGCAACTCTATTATATAAAAATCTAAATGTCTTCTCATGACCTTCAATATTCAACTCTTCTCCTGCAATACAAAAATAACTTGACATTTCAAATCCCTCTCATATTTAATTTTGTAATTTGATTAACTTCTCTGCAAAAATCAATTTCTTTCAATATTCCATTCATATTTTCTATGTATACTTTAAAAATCTCTTTCAATCTTTTCATCTTCTCTTTAAAAAAAATCTTCAATCAATTTTTCCCTGCATCCATGAAGCACCAAAACAAATAATATCTTTCCAAAAAATATTCTTCAAATAAAACTTCATTCTTTCATGAATGATGCCCCCTCTTTTTATTTTTAATTAAAAAAAAAAACCATTCAAATTCCTCATAAAACAATCTCCTTCAGTCTTCAAGAATCATGATATCCTTTGTCTGCAAGCAAAAAATAAATTCTCTAATTTGCAAAATATTTTCATCTTCTTTTTAAAAAAATCTGCAACTTTTCATATCCTCTTAAACTTCCTCTTCATCTTCATGGAGACCAAATATTAAAAAAATCCCTTCTTAAATGAAATTAAATCTCCATTTGGATCAAAAACCAATCTTTAAAAGAAACTCTTAAGTTTCTAAAAAAGAATTATGCTATAAAAAAATCCATCTTCACTTGCACTAGAGAGAGGCCCACTACTTTTAGAAATATTAAAAAAAACTCCTTAAAGCTCTCCTTGAAATGTGCCCCTTAGAAAATAACACCAAAAAAACATTTTAAAAGCTCATAAAAAATATTTTAAATAAAGCCATCAAATGGCTTATTCACGTTCCCCTCTTAAAGCATATTCAATGCTTTTTTCTTTTTTTGAAATGTTTTACATTCAAAGATTTATAAAAACCTTTATAAAAAGTCATTCTAAACCTTTTCATGCTCCCCTTTTAATATAAGACCTTTAAATAAGACTTTCTAATATAAATGATATTGGATGATTTTTTTTTTAAATCAAGATCTCCATAAATTAAATAAGGATATTCAACCAAATTCAATTGGTAAATAGAATATGAAGGAGCCGGTAGGTGCCATGAATTAAAACCCTCTAGCAGGTTGCTCTAAGTAGTATAACTTGCTCTTGCAGGTCAACATTACTTTATAACATAAAGTGCATACTTTATGACATTTAATCACTTTGTATACACTTAGAGCTTATAGTTAGGATTTTAATATTTTAGGCATTTTGATAATAAAATCCTAACATAGTAGAATAAGTGAAATGCTCAATTCACAATGATAACCATTGATTATGCCTCTCTCAACATTAATGCCTCTGTCAACCTCTTATATCTGTTATTAACAAGAGTCAATGTCTCACACTGATCAAGCATGACAAGATGAACTTTATTAGCAACCTTGTATCATAAAACATATGCATTGTATCATACTTATCTTGATCCTGCAGTCTTGTGAATATCAAGAATGTACACAAACTGATCAAACAAGTCATGTAGATATGATCAATTCAATGCATCATAACACCATAATCAAATATGGATCAAGAACATAAGAATCCATTTTGAAACAAACATGACAATCATATCCTAATCAAATGAGAGCATCTCTTATCAATCATATCAAACCATAAACAACTCCTATCAATACCAACACCTTTTTGACATCAATGACAATCTACTTTCATCAATCTCCCCCTTTGTCATTGGTGGCAAAACTACCTGATACATTTCTCTTTCTCCCCCTTTTTGACATCTAATGACAAAGGCTGAATTAACCCCTAAGAACAACTCCACTGAAAGATGTTAAAACTTGATCATAACATTGCATTATGAGAACTTTGAAAACATAAACTCCTATTATCTTGTTATCTTCATATCAACCAAAAATTGAGATACCACTTACCCAAACCTTTGATACCACTAGTCTAAAAAAAATTGAAGGCTTTGAACACTTTCACAATTTTTTCTTCTAAACTTATCCTGAGAGCTCTATCCTTGCACATCTGCACCTTGAACAAAATTTCAAACTTGAGAGAAACAAGATACCACACATCTGAAAACTTACATGCTAAAGCATAATGCCACTTCTTGTTACAAAAACTACTTATGAAGATGAAGACTAACACACTCCTGATGAAATCACATGTGATTGAAGGACAAACTTTCCGAACAAACAATCTCTTCAATCATCAACACAAATTTGAAGTATGATTATGAAGGCATAAAGATTGACTCTTGTGACATGACTCATATAAATTTGAACTCCATGCAGAGATATCATAATCACATCAATACTTATGATGAACAACAATGTAGGTTTAACAAGAAAAAATTTGATAACCACATGAAAACTTCTCATTACTAAATTCACAACTCATCATGACATGACAACCATTCAAGAGATGACCTTGCCAACACTTCCATGACAACAATCAATCTGCAATCACTTTACTCTTGTACATACTTGGCATGATAAAGAATGATGACCATCCTAAAAGAAATGAAAACTATCTTGGTGAAGACCACCAAGTTGTTCCTGCACATGACACTTTTTACAACAATGTCAAATTTTATATATTGCAATCAACAAGAACTAATGCCTCTTGACTTTATAATTCAAATCAGCCCATCAAGAGTATTCATCAACAAACTAATTTCACCACCAAATACTTCCTGCAACACCACTTTGCAAAACCAAATGCAGAGACAAGAATAATAAATTGACTCCTTCCATATGTAACCTCCTTAGCTCACATAATGCAAACATTTGATAAGAGATTTTTAATCTCTTTTCCATGACAACCAATACTTCACAATCTCAAGATCACTTTGAACTGCAACACCATGACAACTCAATCTTTGTAAGTACCAGCATGATATGACAAAGAAAACCAAAAACACTTAACATCATCAAACTCTTTGTGGATTGAATCCTTGAACATCTTATCAATCATGAACCACTGATCACCTATATCACTGTCACACACAAACATTATCAAAGATGAATCCAAAACCAACAAAACAAGATCATCAAATTGATAAACATCGAATGATCTTCTTCCTGAAACTTTTTGGGGATACTTGATAGAACATGAATAACTCCCCCTTACTTCATGCTCTCAGTTATCCAACTGATGATGTAACTTGTGCAAGATGCACAAGTTTAGGATCCTTCTTGTCCTAACTTTGTTTTCATCTCCAAACCTGTATAGGCTTTTTCTTTTCTTTGCTCAAGGTCTCTGCTCTAGATGTCTTCAATTTACTCCTACAAAACTGTGCCTTATGCCCAAGATTATGACACTTAAAGCATGTGACATTATAACCAATTAGAGGAGTAAAGGAATCATCTCTTTGACATGCCAAAAGTACTTCCATAATCATATCTTCTATGCATCCAATAGTCTCTTTCTATGTGACCAACTTGGTTTCAATTGTAACATATTACTTTATAATTCTTATTTGTCATTCTAGAAAGACTTTTGTTCTTATGCCACTCAACATCATTTCTGGCATATGTCCTACAATCTCTAGCTCTATGACCATAGATATGACAAGAATAGCAATAACCATGAAACTGAGAATAATTATACCTTATTGAATGGTATTGCTTGACAGGTGGAGGTCTGTTTGTTCTTTCTCTTCCAACATTAGAAGCTTTATCTTTTTCTTTCTTCTTGTGTTCCTTAGGAGCAGCAGAATAATAATTCAAGTTTCTCTTTTTCATAGATCATATCTAACTTTAAAACTTTGTCCTTTCCCATTTGCAGATACAAAAACTATTTAAATGTTTGATTCTGTTCCACTTGAAGATGCTTGTCCTACCTCATACCCTAAGCCAATAAGATCACTGGAATATTTTTGTCTACATAGCATATCATCCAGTGCATTAATCCTTTTCTCAAACTTCTTATATTTCTCTAATTGAATCTTATGATCTTCAAGATCTTTCTTTCGAGAAACAAACTCTTCTTCAAGTTTATGGCACTCAAAAGTTTTGGCATCCAAGGTATATTTAGTGGCTTCTGTTGTTCTCTTAGTCTCCTCAATTTTAGCCTTTAAACTAATAATGACTTTGTTAGATTCATCAAAATAACTCTTTAAAATTGCAATCTAAATTTTTGCTTCTTCACATTCTAAAGAAACTTTTTCAAAATCTGAGTATACCTTGTTCTTGGAATTTTTTTCTTGTTGAAGATAATCTTCTAGTTTCTTATTCTCTTTTCTAAGATACTTGATTGTATCTAGGGCACACAATAATTCACCTTCTAAATCAACTTCACAATCATCTTCATTAAACTCCTGTTCATCTTGAGTCATTAGTCTCAACAACAAAGACATCTTTTCTTTCATTAAATTCTTGTTCTCCTTTATTCACAATAATTTCTTCCTTTTTATCAAAATTCTCAATTACTGGACCATTCTTTGTATCAATTATCAGAGGTGACATATGCAACAAATCATTGCTAGACTTAACTAAGGCTTGTTTTACCATCTTTTAATCAACATCTTTCTTTTCTCTATTTGAGACCTTAATTCTATTTGTCTTACCCATTTTACTCCACTACCAGGACCTACCTAAGCCTATTAGACTTCAAAAAGGGAACCTAGGCTCTGATACCACTTGTTGGAGTCACTTGTTGGAGTCCAGGACAACACTGAGAGGGGGGGTGAATCAGTGTTGTATAAATTTTTAACTTTCTGCAAACTTTATCTTACAAGACAAATAGAGAGGAGGACATTATACGAAGATGAAAATATTTTGAGTTTAAATGCACAAGACTTATAATAAAAGATGTAAACAAAAAATCAAGATCAAATGATTAATATGCACACACACAAAGGAAATCAATGAGAAGCATGACACAATTTTTTTTATTGAGTGGAAAACCCTTTGAGGTAGAAAAACCACTCATGAACTACCTCACTGGCTTAACCATTAAAACTTCTTTACAAGGCCTCACTGGCTGAAAATTGTGTCTCACTGCTAAAAGGTCTCACTGACCTACAAGCCTCACTGGTTGGCATACATTGTGCCTCATTGGTAAAATACAATCACCATGATCAACATATAAGATTTTGTGTGCAAGATTGATTGCCAATCAATCTAATTTGCACCATTATACAACATGTCTTCTCTGTATTTGCAACCATACTGAATACAATCTACACATCAATTTCATGATCTTTGCACAATCAAGTTATCTGATACACAATACAATCTCAATGTCTTCCTTTGCATTTCATCTTCAATCAAAAAGCAATTTACCTCCTTCAGTTTATCTCTGCACAATTAATTGCATATTGTCTTCATATTATCTTTATGTTGGATATGATTCAATCTGAAAGTTTGTTTCATAATATCTTCAATCTATGTTTTGTTCATAATCTCCCAACATCATCTGTACCTTCACAAATATGTATTCTCTACATATAAAAATCACTTAACTTATTCCATCTACAATTCTATTATATAAAAATCTAAATGTCCTCTCATGACCTTTCATATTCAACTCTTCTCCTGCAATACAAAAATAACTTGACATTTCAAATCCCTCTCATATTTAGCTTTTTAATTTGATTAACTTCTTTACAAAAATCAATTTCTTTCAATATTCCATTCATATTTTCTATGTATACTTTAAAAAGCTCTTTCAATCTTTTCATCTTCTCTTTAAAAAAAAATCTTCAATCAATTTTTCCCTGCATCCATGAAGCACCAAAACAAATAATATCTTTCCAAAAAATATTCTTCAAATAAAACTTCATTCTTTCATGAATGATGCCCCCTCTTTTTATTTTTAATTTAAAAAAAACCATTCAAATTCCTCATAAAACAATCTCCTTCAGTCTTCAAGAATCATGATATCCTTTGTCTGCAAGCAAAAAATAAATTCTCTAATTTGCAAAATATTTTCATCTTCTTTTTAAAAAAATCTCCAACTTTTCATATCCTCTTAAATTTCGTCTTCATCTTCATGGAGACCAAATATTAAAAAAAACCCTTCTTAAATGAAATTAAATCTCCACTTGGATCAAAAACCAATCATTAAAAGAAACTCTTAAGTTTTTTTAAAAAAATTATGCTATAAAAAAATCCATCTTCACTTGTACTAGAGAGATGCCCACTACTTTTTGAAATATAAAAAAATCTCCTTAAAGCTCTCCTTGAAATGTGCCCCCTAGAAAATAGCACCAAAAAACATTTTAAAAGCTCATAAAAAATATTTTAAATAAAGCCATGAAATGCCTTATTCACGTTCCCCTCTTAAAGCATATTCAATGGCTTTTTTTTTTAAAATGTTTTACATTCAAAGCTTTATAAAAACCTTTATAAAAAGTCATTCTAAACCTTTTCATGCTCCCCTTTTAATATAAGACCTTTAAATAAGACTTTCTAATATAAATGTTATTGGATGATTTTTTAAAAAAAATCAAGCTCTCCATAAATTAAATAAGGATATTCAACCAAATTCAAATCGTAAATAGAATATGAAGGGGTCACTAGGTGCCATGAATTAAAACCCTCTACTAGGTTGCTCTAAGTAGTATAACTTGCTCTTGTAGGTCAATGTTACTTTATAACATAAAGTGCATACTTTATGACATTTAATCTCTTTGTATACACTTAGAGCTTATAGTTAGGATTTTAATATTTTAGGCTTTTTGATAACAAAATTCTAACATATTAGAATAAGTGAAATGCTCAATTCACAATGATAACCATTGATTATGCCTCTGTCAACATTAATGCCTCTGTCAACCTCTTATATCTGTTATTAACAAGCCTTAATGTCTCACACTGATCAAGCATGACAAGATGAACTTTATTAGAAACCTTGTATCATAAAACATATGCATTGTATCATACTTATCTTGATCCTGTAGTCTTGTGAATATCAAGAATGTACACAAACTGATCAAACAAGTCATGTGGATATGATCAATTCAATGCATCATAACACCATGATCAAATATGAATCAAGAACATAAGAATCCATTTTGAAATAAACATGACAATCATATCCTAATCAAATGAGAGCATCTCTTATCAATCATATCAAACCATAAACAACTCCTATCAATACCAACACCTTTTTGACATCAATGACAATCTACTTTCATCAAGAAGAAATAGAAATTCTCAACAAACAAAGTGCATCTGTCATGAGTGCAATCAAACAAGGCACTCTAGAAATAATGTGAAAACCATGTTCCAAAAGAAAATTGATGTTACTCAACAAAGGGTGGAAATGAACAAAGTATGGAAGAAGAACGAAGTATGTGATATTTCTAGACCTCTACCTAGTCTAGGTAGATCCTCCTATAATTAGAAGGTAAAATATTGGGTCAGGGGGAGTTACAATAGTAAAAATTTCAAACCCCTAAACATGTATGATGCCGAGTTCTCAGCATATTAATTAGAGTTGGCATAAGAATGATAATATAAGGAATTAATGGAGTCTGATGAAAATTTTGGAGAAAAATCTTTAAACTTAGCGAATTGTGGAAGACTTTAGGGTAACTTACTATGATATGGGCTTCTACCAAGAGGTTATATGAACTTAGGGGAAATTGTTTTTGTAAATTTTTCATCTGCCCTTCTTGATGATGAAAGCATCCATCATATAGATGAAGTTAACAAAAGTTCTAGAGCAATTAAGTGACCTACAAAGGATTGCGAAAGGATTATAAGGTTCTACATATGAAAAGTAAAATACAGAGGATTAAATTAATGTAGAGTAGGAGTGTTTGGTGTAGTGGATATAAAGGAAATGCCTAATCATTTTTTATCACTTTTGATTGAAGACACAAGATTTGAAGAGCTAAAGGAGAACTAAAGGCACTCAACAATTCAACCAAGAAAGCCCTATCACCAAGATTATGTTCCATTGGATCCATACCACAATTGAAACAACTAAAAATGAAAAGGTCATTGAATTAGCAAGTGCCAAATTTGACAAAAGTGCCTTGACAATTAATGAAATTATTGATCCCAGTGTGATATTTATGGCAATGGGAATTGCATACAAAGTGTACTACTCCATCAAAGAGGGATCTATAACTGCTACAACCATATATATCACCTATCAGATGGCTAAAGTGGGTAAGGATTTTGATCTATGTGAAGTAATGAAGGATCAATTGTTAGTGAATCTGAGAAGAACAAAGGAGACATGGTACAACTGGAAGTATGGTTCATTGATCATTTCTCTGGCATTCTACTTCATGAATGAGTTAGAAAGATTTAAAGGAAAGATATGACAACAAGAGACGCCAGTGGTAGCACAAATCAAAGAATAACTAAGAATCATTGACTCAGAAAGCTATAAGACTATCTTCTAGAGTTTCTTCAAAAATTTCCAAACTGAAATGCATAAAAGGGACAGAATCTCTTCTGATTTGGTTAAGAAATACAAGGATGACAAAACATTTCTTGTGGACAAAGATTGTTTTTATATGGTAACAATTAAGCCTAGGACTTCATGGATTCCTGAGCTTCCATATGAAGTACCTGATGAGGAAGTTAAAGCCTATGCTAGGATTTTGTTAATTCTATTTCAAGGACCCTAAAGGTGAAAGATTTGAAACTAGTGAAGAAATTTAGGATAAAATATGCAAGAAAAGGGCTAAAGAAGAGGTAGAAAAGAATGAAGAAAAATTATTTAAGAAGGTTGGTATTCCACCTAAAGTTTTCATTGCTCAAGACACTACAGAACATGTTGTACCTCTTACTTTTAAGCATCCCACATCAAGAAGATCAGGAAAAGCTACGTCTCAATCTACTTCTAGCATACCACAACCCACTTTCTCTATTAAATTGATGTAGGATTCTAAAGATCAAACAACAATAAATTCCAAGGGTATGCAACCAAAGAAGAAGGAAATCATTAAAGAATAGATTGAGAGTGATAAAGAGGAAGAGATAATTTCAAGGAAAGAATAAAATGAAAAGAAGAAAAAGGAACTAAGGATCAAGGTAAAAGCCAGAAGGAATAAGAAACAAGATGTAGAGACAAGTGAAGAAGAAGATATTAAGGTTGCTGAAAGAAAGAAGAAAAGAACCAGTGAAGAAGATGAAAAGAAACAGATCTCAAGGAGAAACACAAGGATAAGACAAAGAAAACAAAGAAGATCCCTCAAATAACACCTAAATATGAACCTTTTAAGCTTGAGGCCACCATTATTGCTATTACAGAGCATAATGCACTGAAGAATGTTGTAGAACTCTATGATGAGATGCCCATTGATAGTAAATATATAATTGAAAAGGCTATAATCATGTACATGATGGGTTTCAATGTGACTTTAAATGAGCTTTTTGATCAGCTCCCAACAAACCTTGTAGACAAACTTAGTAATCAGAGAAACGAGGCTATTGTAGCAGAAGTAAAAATGAGAAAACAAGCATTAGAAAAGGCTAGGTGATGCATCTCTCATGAAGAAAGAGTTGAATTAGCCCAAAAATAGGTACAAGAATTCAAACAAAACATTGAATTAGTATTCTACTAGGCAAAGATAAAGAAGAGAGAGACAGAATGGAGAAAGAGACTAAAGAAAAGACTGCCAAAATACTTGTGGTAATGAAGAAAAATAATATAACTACAAAAGAACAAGTAACTGATGAGAATGTTGCTTCATCTAAGGATATAGGAGCATCAGTCATAGAGGAACAAGATCTACCCCCTCCAGATATTCCTACAAAGCAAGGGTATTTCCCTCCAGAGACTGTTGAAGCACAAAATAGTGAGGGTCAGAATAAAGACAATGTTGCACCTCCTCTAGAGAAGATAGGAAATGTGGAAATGAAAAGAGAAGATACCACTAAGGAGAGTGAAGAAGAAAAGGGAAAGAGTGATGAGGAATAAGAGGATGAAAAGGATGAGGGAGAAACTGAAGAAATAGAGAAATTAGCAGGTTTAAATGATATAGTTCAAAATGCATTAGAGACAGAGACTCTTAAAGACTTATTAGGCATGTAGTTGTAGTTTCAACCTATGGTCACCAACCAATGAAGGCTAGATAGACTTAGAAAGCATCTCCTCTTTTCACAAATTGCATCTTGGAGATATATTGCATGCAACTTCTAGGAAATATTTCTTACAAGAAAATTTGAAGAAAGCCAGTGCAGTAGAAGATGTAGTAAAGGTTATTCAGGAAGGGTTACAAGAGGTAACCATTGACCCCTCTATACCTGATGAGAAAAGGGTCAAGTTACTAATGGACTCTTTCAAAGATCACTCTTCCCACCTAAAGCAAAAAGTAGAAAAAGAGGCAGAAAAAAAAATTTAATGACAAAATAATGGTAGAGATGACTGACAAGTGTACTAAAGCACATAACAAGCTTAAGGAAAATCTGAAGAAATTTAAAGCTTGTATTAAGGAGGCCACAACCTTATATCTATTCTGCCTAAATTGTCCAAACTCCACAAAGTAGACTAAAGCTTAGATGGACTCTATTGAGTCACAAATCTCTAAGGTGGCCGAAGTGTATGATTTGTCAAAGGACAAGATGGGTGCAACAAAGGCACAAGAGGAAAACTTGCATGTACAATTATCTCAACTACAGGATCAAAAAGAAAACATAAAGAAGCAATTTGGTCAGTTTGGAGAGGCAGTGAATTTGAGATTGGCCTCAATGTCTAGTCTGTTAGGGGAAGCAGAAAAAGCAAGTCAAAAGATGAAGACTCCAAGCAACATAAAGGAAGTTGAAGAAGTGTGCAAGGAATGTGAATGTCGAAACTACTTGCTTGCCTTAGAATGTGTTATCTAGACCACAACTGTTTAACAACTCAAGGTAATCTACAAAGCTATCATACCATCTAAATGAGTTGTTAGAACAATGTAAAGAAGAATATTTTATGTATATAGTATTGCGGAGGTATTGAGTAGATTGGCAGTACCATTTTAGTTTTCAAGGATACAATTTTGTAACTAGACAACACAATTAGGTGGAGCAATCTTTAGATATCTATTTGTAAGGGGGAGTACATATAGTTTTTGGATTGATACAAAGGTTATAAATCCCTTTGTCTTTGATGTTAAAGGAGGGAGAGAAACATATGTCTAAGGGGAAGTATATGTTTCCATCAATGATGAAGGGGGAGATTGTTTGCAATATGTATTGTTGTTGATGTCAACATAGTATACATTGATGTCAATATAATAGATGGAAATGTATAGATAGACTTGTACAGAGGAAGTGTTAGTTTGGTCAATACAAACCAAGTTTAGGAGAGAAGAAAATAGTCTAAGTATGGGGAGATGATTAGTTTTGGAGTTGAGCATGGTCCAGTGACAAACAATTGAGTCTTTGCATGTTCCCTGCATCTACACATATATATCTCATTAGTTGGGAGTACCACACTTATTGGCAAGAAGCAGAAAATTGACTAATTCACTTGTAGTACACATCCTAAGGTAGAGTCAACTTGAATTGGTCTGCACTTCTTCATAAAGAAAGATTTGGCCATGCGATTCTAAAGATAGCTTCTTGTATGTATTGACATGATATATCCAAGTTTTTAGCTCCTTACATCTTCAACTTGAAAAGTTACAAGGGATAGTGTATCAGCCATCATCTAGATAAAGCAATGTATTAATGAGTAGATAATGAAATGTCCCGCATTCTTTCAAAAGAGATATGTTTGTCATGCAGTTCTAAAGCATAAATAATATATACATGAGACATGTTATAATGAGGCTTCAAGTGGTCTGGCGATTAGCAGAGATAGTACTTAAGCAACATAAGCAATACAGTCTATTTTGGAGCCTTAATACAGAAGTTGAGTTCTACAGAAGTTGAAAAATATCTAAATCTATCATAAGAGGATATGCAGAGGTAGTATATGGTCCAAGGTATATCAGGTATGATCCTCACGCAGATAATTCTCATTTTCTGATACCACATCAAAGTATCATGGCTACCAGTAAAGTTTTAAGTATAACTATCCTTTGGAACCCTAGATACTCAAGTTATCAGTTGAACTCCTCTGAATACATTAGATAAAAGTTTATGGATCTGATAAGTAGCATATATTGATGTCCAAGTTCATTCTCAAAATGTTTCAAGCCTTGCATTTCATCGCAACATCATATTTTGAGATGTGAAGTATACTACAATGTCCGAAATACTTTGTCCACTATAGAGAGACATGTTTCTTGTCTTGTAGATGCATAATTTGATATGATACTTGTTTAGTAAAGTATTTGGACATTGTTAAGCTCATGTATGTCCGCATTGAGTTTTTGACTTCTCCCTAGCTATATAAAGATGAACCTTTAGTAGTTTTGAACAATTTGAGCTGACTGGTTTAGTATTTGACATGTGCAGAGGATCCTAACTAGTTTCCTTATCTTTGAATGTATGGAGAGGTGTGCATTGGTCCCCTTAATGATGCCCTGAGGTCTACAACAAGTTTTTTGTATCATATTACATGTTTTGATACCGACTTGTGAAGGTGTACATGTTTCATCTAAGTAATGTTTTGGTGCCAACCTAATCAGTGTTTTGAAATGATACTAAGGATATTTATAGAAGATAAATTTCACTTGTAAAGTAACAATGCGAGTACGAATATACAAGAGCAGAATGCAAGACATGAAGTGTGTAGAACCAGTTTGAAGATATGTATTGAATAGAAAAGTAGACTGCATTATCAACACAAATTAGATGTTTGAAGATATGTATTGAACAACTAATGACTTAGTTGTAGGTTCCTCCTCATTCAAATGGTAAGATGAATTTACTTCATCTATAGAAGTCTAAGGTAGCTATTCACACAATCCTATACCTCTAATCAGCTTAGTAGCCTTTATGATCACATCATACTCTAAGATCTTAGTGAACCAACATGATATCTTTTAACAAATTTCAATGTGATGCAGAGGCTAGAGGCAAACTCAACTAGGCCTTCATTGGTTTTAAGCCTATACAAGGCTATAATCCTCAAACTTGGTAGTTGCACTTCAAATACCTTACTAGACCCTTGGAACATCTTAGGACATGCACACATGACATATATAAACCTCCCATGACTCTCAAGAATAGAGGTTTCATCAATTACTATGGTTTCCTTATCTCAGCCACCATAAACTAGTAGGTCTCCAAAACTGATAAAGTGGCAATAACTTGTAAACCAGACCTCATATCCAAAATCTGAAACCTATTTCAAATACCCATTTGGACATTGAACATATATTATAATGGGTATAAGTTTTTTTTGGAAAGTGAAGGCCTAAAATTGAGTGTCCCGTTTTGAGACTAGGCCTAATTAGGACAGTAAACAAGGTATTTTTGCCATAACATGCAAAAGACAACTCAAACCCACAACCTAAAACCATTTTAAGATACCCATTAAGCCCTTTGATAACATATGAAATTTTCAAGGATGGTTATTTTAGAACCTAATGGTCTAATTTCTACTGCTACGCTGGAATAGGCCTAATTTTCAGCTTGTTTTGATAAGTCACTATGTGCTTTTCACAACCCAGACTCTAAATCTTCATACAAATGGCTCAGACATGTCAAATATGGTTTTCCCAAGTTCACCAAATTAATTCCCACACTTGCCCAATGAATTTTATTCAAACCCTAACTCCTAGCTAACTTCTAATGCCAATCCTAGGTAGGGTTTCAGACTAGTTTTAGTAAAATGCCTATAAAATGCTCAAATCTTGATAAAAAATGATGAGACCAGATGCAAATGAAAGAAGACTCAATGCTTCATCAATCCCAATTCTTATCTGATCACTTATAGGCCATACAGGGCCATACAACCACCTGTAACAGAAGAAAATACAGTAAAAATGTAGAAAAACAGAGTATATTGGTATTATTTGATCCTCAAAACATCACCCCCTAGATCTCCATGACCATCCAAGGCAAATTTAAACATTTACAACCAACGACAACCATTGGCTAACTACCCTATGAGTTTCTAACCATTTAACTTATCATTTTCCACCTATGGCCCTTGACATTCCTTGATTTTGCATTCTTAGAATAAAGACAACATTTTTACATTATGACTTCATAAACCACCTAACAACCTAATATTGACTCAAACACATATAAACTGGTCTTAATTGACCTTATTATATCAAAGTCATAATATTAAAGCATAATTTAACAAAATTGCCTCATGGAGGCATGAAATCCCAAGGTGCTCCTGTACCATACTCCTAGACAAAAATGAACTCAAGTCCCCTTAAGTGCAGGCCTTCATTAGTTTTAAGCCTACACAAGGCTACAATCCACAAACTTGGTAGTTACACTTCAAATACCTTACCATACCCTTGGAATATCTTAGGACATGCACACATGACATATATAAACCTCCCATGACTCTCAAAAATAGAGGTTTCATCAATTACTATGGTTTCCTTATCTAAGCCACCACAAACTAGTAGGTCTCCAAGCCTGATAAAGTGGTGATAACTTACAAACCAAACCTCATATCCAAAATCTGAAACCTGTTTCAGATACCCATTTGGGCCTTATTAAGCATATATTGAAATGGGTATAAGTTGTTTTGGAAAGTGAGGGCCTAAAATTGACTGTCCCGTTTTGAGACTACGCTTAATTAGGGCAGCAAACAAGGTATTTTTAGCATAACTTGCAGAAGACAAATCAAACCCACAACCTAAAACTATTTTTACAGACCCATTATTCTCTTTTATAACATATCAAATTTTCACGGATGGTTGTTTTGGAACCTAATGGTCTAATTTATACTGCTACACTGGAATAGGCCTAATTTAGGCTTGTTTTGAGAGGTCACTATATGGTTTTCACAACCCAGACTCCAAATCTTCATAAAAATGGCTCAAATATGTCAAATATAATTTTTACAAGCTCACCAAATCAATTCCCACACTTGCCCAATCAAGTTTATTCAAACCCTAACTCATAGCTAACTTTTAATGCCAATCCTAGGTAGGGTTTTAGACCAGTTTTAGTAAAATGCCTATAAAATGCTCCAATCTTGATAAAAAATGATGAGACCAAATGGAAATGAAATAAGACTCAAGGATTCATCAATCCCAATGCTTACCTAATCACTTATAGGCCATACAGGGCCATACAACGACCTCCAACAGTAGAAAATATAGTAAAAATGTAGAAAAATAGAGTATATTGGTATTATTTGATCTCCAAAACATCACCCCTGGGTCTCCACAACCATCCAAGGCAAATTTAAACATTTACAACCAAGGACAACCATTTTTTAATTGCCCTTTAAGTTTCTAACCATTTAACCTCTCATTTTCCACCTATGACCCCTTCACATTCCTTGATTTTGCATTCTTGGAATAAAGACAACATTTTTACATTATGACTTCATAAACCACCTAACAACCTAATATTGAATCAAACACATATAAAGTGGTCTTAATTGACCTTATTGATGTAGAGGCAGATCTAAAACCAATGGGTGACAGTCCCAAAATCCAACTTCAATTGGTAGGGCATATTGATCTTTAACACATTAATCTGCTCCTTCACACACCACACCTTGTTACATGATAAAAGGGCTTCAAGACCTTGTTCTACAACTAGGGACAACATGACTTGAATGAACCTAGGGAGCATAAGACTATTTGAAACTCACTTGACATAAAGACAAAACAAGGAAACTTCAAGGACTTGACACAATGCTGCCTCCAATGAAAATGGTGTAAAAGAATAAGACAATCCTATGTGAGAGCATTTCAAGCTTGATGCAAGCTGTGGTAACTTTAAACAACATACTAGGGATGGATTTTGATGAGATTACTTTGTTCCAACACCCATGACAAGTACTAATGCGGGTTCAAACTATTTGTATGTTTTGCTTATACAGTCCTATGGAGACAACCTCAAAGAAAGAAAACCTAGGCTTAAATAGAACCAAGTAATGTTTGCCCTAGACTTGTAGAGACTCCAAAGACCCTTAACAACACGAGATAGTAGTGGTTACCTGGGAAAACCCACGTGGGTTTTAGGCAACCAACATTAAAAGGATCAAAAGACACTGTTTTCTTGTAAGATTCTCTTCACTGTTCTAATGGAGTAGTCTATAAAAGAAACAAACCAAGATTGAAACAACCAAAGTAAGCCTTGATCCAGGTTTGTACACCCACAAAAAACATTAATAAACATTTTCCAAGCCATGGATCAAGTTTTTCCAACGTGGGTTAAGAGATTAGTAGCAAAAATAGAGAAAATCATTGTTTTTTTTGTCTAGTTTTCTCTTATCGCTTGGTTAAGAAATCTCTCAAATGCATACATGAAACTTCACAAAACCAAAGCCAAACAAAAATACAGATCAAAACAGAATTTTTCTCAAGATTTGGGCATTTTTCAATTCTTCAAAAAAAAGTTATCCCATTTTTTATGTCTGTTGCCAGCCCTAGTTGGGTTTTGGACAGTTTTCACCAAAATCACTATAACTTCAACAAAACTTGATGAAATCTCCTGCAACCAATGCCATTTGAAATAGGATTCAATAAAATTTAACATGCAACTAGTTTCAAGCCATTAAAAAGGTAGTACAGACCATACAAGAGCCAAAAAACTCGCTGCAACTATAGAAAACCACAAAAACTGGGACAGTTTTGGCAAAATCTCAATAAATTTCTCAAAAATGAATGAAATGACCTCAAACTAATGGCATTGGATAATTAGTGCACCCATTTATCACATCCAATAGGATTCATGTCATAACTATCCCGTACAAATTCATGGTATGGTATGCAACAACAGAAAAAACATAATTTGGGACAACAAAACAGTATTTTCTCATTTCCTTTTCTTAAACTTCATCAAAAATCATCCTCATTCAACCACCACTAATTTTCCAAAGCATTTACATTTGTTTATATCCTTTTACACTTCATTCCCATCATGGGAAGAGGCTCAAAATAGCCTAACTACTGATTTTTACTAAAAAAACTAATTTTTTTCTAAATATAGACTGAGGACTGCACATTCACTAAAATACTTGCCTAATCTTGGCCTCCACTCTATATCATACCTTACAAAGGATTTATTACATTTCTAAAAAATTTCCAAAACTCCATTTAATCTTTAACACTAAAATTTTTCAAATATTGCCTTAAAACTTATTCTAGGTGCACTGCACCATACACCTAGGCTTGAAATGTTTCCAAGTCTCTTGGAAAGTTTGTTGCAGCTTTTCACACCTTTGGCCTTCATACTTGCCTTCAACAGGTCTATTTTGCTTTGATTCTTCACTGTCCATGGCATGTTTGCTACCATTTCTTGCTATTTGACCATATGCACTCTTTGTAGACTGTCTCACTCTTGGTCCTCTGACCTTGTCATCTTTATCAGCAACTATGCTTCTCTCTACTATCTTCACACTTGTCTTCTCAACTCCTTGTTTACACCACTTTTTCATACTCTGATTGTCTTCATTCTTTCCACTGTAATTATCCTTCTCAACCTCTTTCAGACTTTTACCGAACTTGTTTACTTTGCAAACTGTTGCACTAGCTTCTCTTGGTTGTCTACTCATCACTACAGGGCACGTGATTGTCCCTACTAAGACTCCTTCACTCACTTCTTGCCTTGCCACAGGCTCTACACTCTTACTCTTCACATTTTCAGTCACTTCCTTCTTCCACATGAAGATATTTCTCCCCACAACTAGCTACAAATCATCTTCACATTTGCTCTTTGTTGTTTCAACAACTTCATGCCTTAAAAAGGCTGCACACTCCTTGTCTTCACTCTCCTTAAACATCACTGGCTCCTTCTTGCCAAACATAATCATATTTTCTACTCTTGACTGCTCCTCTAATGGTAGTAGCACAAAAGTCTTCACATCCTTCTTGATTCGACTTTCCAGGAAGTTGAAATTTTCATAATTCTTAGGGTGTTTCATTTCCTGATTTGGTCTAAAACATCTCCAATTCCAATTTCATCAAAATTGGAGACCATTTGATGTGGCATTTTAATGAAATTTGATTGTGGTGAACTCACCTAGTGGGTCAGTTTACAAAGGAGGTCCCTGAATTCGGTCAACGATGCGGATTCCAAGAAAATGGGTTTGCTTGAAATAATAAATGATGCCCCTACACAAATTTTTGTAGTCATCGGATGCCCAATTTGCCTACAGTGAAAAAATGCCATGTGTTCAGCAGGAGGAAATTCAAAATTTGCCTAAGTATTAAAATCAAAATGCAAATATTAAAAGTAGAATATTAAATGGAATTTTAAAAAGGCTTGAACGAGATGAAGGAAAGTCAAATATTAAAAGGAAAAAGTATTATAAACTTTAGGTTAAAGTTTATTGAAAGAGAAGAAGTACCTTTTGGTGCATATCACACCACCGCAGAGGAAGTCCCTATGTAGCTTTAGACCCCTACAATGGTGTGAAATGCCAATCGCAGGGCACTTTTTAACCTCCTTCCACCTCTGTAGGATTAATATTGCCAGTCTAGGGTTTATCTTACAAATCTTGGTCCATTCATGAGAGCATTCTGCCTGAGTTAGTCAAGGATGAATCTTTTGTTTTGAAGGAGGGATACCCCCTAGGTGCAACAGAACTTGAAGTGTAGGGGAGACAAGTGCAAACAACCTCCCGTCTTTGTTGGCCAAGTCTCACATTAAATTTGATCATAAGAAGTGGTAAATCTTTAGGGTTTATAGTTTGTTGATTTGGGAACCAACATTGCCAAAGATCTCCAAATGCTTGATATTTTTCTTCTCAGCAATAAGCAAACCATGAACTGATGCTTCATACTCTGATACATTGTTTGTGCAAGAAAAGTGTAATCTATGAGAAAAATGCAACTTCTTACTAGTCGAAGAGACTAGTAAAACCCTTACACCAGCTCCATTTCTACTCTTTGCACCATCAAAGAACATTTTTCATGGGCCATTGGATTCATCATCTGGCTTAAGTATAAAAGGGATTGAAGAATCCCCTTCATGGATCATGTAGGTGCCCAAGTCAATTGCCTCAGTGGTGTTACAAGAATCAAAATCACAGTGATCCCTTGCCCACTCATCAAGAAATAGATCAGGGGTTGGAAGAGGTGAAGATTCTTCCTAAATTGATTATGAGTCATACACTTCCTCATCTTGAATCATAACATGTGGGTTCACCAAGCCATGGTCATAATTCTCCACAAGATAATTTGAGATTGGTTCATCCTTGATGGTGAACCTTGTTCCATATCTGGTCCTTAATAGCATATAAGACTAGTCAGAAGAAAGGTAGCCACCTACCTTGGTTGTGAAGTCCCTTGACAAGCAATTGGCAAAGAAGGGAGGAAGATCAATGACTAAAATGTCTTTTCCGAAAGTCAAGTTTGGACATGAATGTAGAGTCAAGTCCAATCCCTTGATCACTCCTATAGTGTTTACATAGGTGCCATCCAATTGCAATACTCCTAATGAAACAGGGGTATACTTGATTCCTAATGTATCTACTATCTTCTTGGGCATAACTGAAACACTAGTCCTTGAGTCAATCATACAACAATGCACTAAAAGTTTCCCAATGATCAAATATAAGGAGAAAGGGGATGGCGTCTTTGCTGAACATATTTGTCCTTCACTTGGTTGTACAAGACTAATAGGGCTCTTTTCTTTCTATTTTACTAATGAGTCTTTTGTTGCTGATTTAGCTGATGGGAATTTCCTTAATGATTCTTGTAACAGATCCCTTTGAGAAGGGATTGACATTACTTCCCACATTGAGATATTTATATTTGTTTTCTTCATTTGTTCCAGAATATTTAGTGGAATAGTGGCTGCCTTATACATTGAAGGAACCCATGTTCACTTTATTGACTGATCAATAGTTTGTTCAAGCACTTTAGAGCTTAATAGAATTTCTTTTGTAGTAGCATATTCGCTTCTCAAAAATGTAGTTGTTGCACTGGAAACCTTTTCCTTTGAAACAAGATCTTTTTGTAACATTGTAGGCATGGGGATAGCCTACAATTACCTCTTTTTGGATCTAGTATTGTTTGCAATACTACTTACAGGCATGATTACACTATCCATAGGATGATTCATAGTGCAAAAGTCTTATAATGTCCATAACATCATATTGGCATCAAAGGTAGACTCATTTCTTACCCTAGGGTTTTTATAGGCTACCTTTGATAACGATTCCTGCTGGGTATGAAAGTTATGCACCATTAAAGCCCTTTCTTGTGCTCCAAAAGTAGAAGTGGACTAATTACAAGTTTGGTTGCAGGGGTAGTGCAAATTTGCCTCTTGGGCCAGATTATTTTGGGTAGGGACTAAAGCCTTAACTGGATTCATAGTTGGTATCTATTGGATAGGTTGGACTATTTGTAAATGCTAAGAAGGGTTAGGGTTTTGATACCTATTTTGCTGATAATCCTGATTCAAGTTCTAATTTCTATTGGGATTGTAACACTGATTCTAATTTTGATTGGATGACTACCCTTGATTATAATTTTGATGGAGCTTGGGTGTAGTTTGAATAGAAATACTATTTACCTTCTTGGTCAAATTAGACATTAGGGTTTTAAGATCACACTCTTCTTGAGAAAGTGAAGATGTTGAAGCCTTAGGTTATGGAATGGGATCAATAATGGACTACTAGGATGATGAAGGAAGCTTTAGAAAAAGAGACACAGGAGGTTTGGGAGCAATTTTCCCAACCTATATTAAACAATTTTCAGCTTTTAGTGTTGTCTCATAACCAACGGGTAGGGCTTCAACACCCATAGATGGCATCATCACTGTAATATAAGAATTCAAAGATATTAAAAAGTACAAAAAGGCACCTTGTGGAGATGGCATTAGGGTAGCTAGAATTCTCTCCCACATCCTCTAGAATCTCAAATTAAAATTTTTGAACATATCACTCGGAGCTCTCTTTATTGTTGTTAGCTTCTATAGGAATGAAACATTATCTATCATCTCTCCAAACTATTTGTAGAGGGCCTCTCCTAGCTCATCCCAGTCATGTATTGAAGTAGGGGTCAATCTCCTAAACTATTGAAGATCTCTCCCTTTAAAAGATGAAACCAATAGCCTGACTGCAACATCTTCATGTTGGATATGATGGACTAAGCACACATTGGATATGTCTTTGATGTGCTTAGTAGGGGTTATAGAACCATCACCCATAAATGGTGAAACACTATTTAGGGCTACAACTGGCATCTCATTATATGCATCCAAATCTAAAGGATTTCATCCATTAAAGGTCACAAAAGGCAAATTCCTTTCCATAATGGTGATATACAAACTCAAAATAGGAATATGCAAGCCTTTACTTGTGTGTTGAGACCTAACAGGAGGTGGTGTAGATTGGGCTCTAGGATAAGGTAAAATAGGGCTCCTATTACTTCTCATAGGAGACTTACATAACCTAGACCTTCTCCTTGAAGAAGTAGCAGATAATTTAGTAAATTAAAAGTTTTCACTTGAAGAAGCCCTTGTTTGCACAAGTATAAAAGATGGCACTGATCAAAATTAGAAGCTATTACAGTCACCAGGTGCATGAAAAGTCTACCAAAGTGTAAAGTACTGAGAAGAACACTAGATTCGTTGCTTTATTCTTTGATTTAGATTGCTCACTATCCCACCAGGTGTGCCAGAAACTATAGTCACTTGGATTTGCACCCTTTGTTGAAGTCTTTTATGGCTCCAACAATATAGTGAAACAATGGGATGATCTCTAGGTGTGGGACCCTCCAGGGAGATCAAATCTCTAGAGAGAGGATGGTTCCCTTGTTGAATAAGAGATTCAACTATTCCTAAGAGATTCAACTATTCCTAAGACTAAACCTAATCTATCCATAATTTATGAAAAGAGGAAGAGGGGTAATACTAGAAATTAATGGAGGTGATACACCATGTTTGAATATAAAAGCTCTTATAAAACTAAGAAAATGCTCAAAATAAAGAAATAGAGATGATCATTTACACAAACCTAACAAATTCTTAGTAGAGGTAAAGAAATGAACAAGTTTGAGAGGAAATAAACATTCACAGACAATTAATTCTAAATTACATAGAGCCAAAATAGAAGAAAAGGTAAAACACATTGTGTATTTCATTAAAAGGCAAGGTTACAATAGAGGAGGGCTCTGTTTGGAGTATAAAATTGTCTATGTATGAAATCCTCATTACATCTTACAAATATGCATACATAGCAATTAATTTGTACATTGACCTCAGTCATCTATCACAATTAATTCACCCCCATGGGCCTATCAGAAAATATCCCTACAAAAGGAATGTTTGCCTGCTAAATTAAATACAGAAAATATTTTGGATCATGGAACAGCTGGAAGATTTTTCCTTGATTGCAAATAGCTGATTCATCAACCTACACCAATAAATTTAAAAATATCGAGGAAGGGGTAGTTGAGCAGATCAGATCTACATTAATGGTTGATGAAGAAATTCAAAAAGTTTTCCCTCTAAAATCCCTTTTCATGGAGCTTTGGTCTTTTTATTTCTAAATTTTCTAGAAAATCTGGCTTGAATTTTGTCCTGTTGACTAAATCTACATTTTTTGAGCCATTATGTTCTTCTTTTTGCATAATTTCATCCTCATTTGGCAATTTTGCTTGTTTATGAACCAAGGCATGTTTCTATCTATTTTTGCCCTTATCGACAAAATATCATTTTCTTGAACTTTCTTTTCTTACTTCTCTAACTCATTTTCAACATATTTTTGCCTTATCGGCAAAAATCATTTTCTTTGGACTATTCTATCTCTTTTTTTGCCTTATCAACAAAATGTTCAGACTTCAAACTTTGCATCTTGCTTCATTTTTTCCTTATCAACAAAAGTGGCATATCAGTGAACTCCTATTCTTTCATTGTTTTTATCCTTATTGGCGAAATATTCTTTTTATGAACCATTTGGGCTTGCCTTTTTGCCTTATTAACAAAAGCCTAACTTTTTGAACCTTGTTTTTTGCTCTCCCCAGCCACTTTATTGGCAAAAGTTCACCTTCACAAACTTTGTCATTGGACTTACTTCATCCTTGCCTTATCAGCAAAAGTATGTTACTGGTGAACCAAGAGAACCTTGAACTTGCCTTGCCTTGGCCAAAACTTGTGTTTGTTGGCAAATCCATCTTTTCTTGAACTCCTTCTCTTGGTCACCTTCCTCTTTGCCTTATTGGCAAATCCTCTCATCAGGGAACTAAAGCAACTTTAAACTTTTCTTTAAGTTTGGCCTTATGTCGATTTGCCAACAAGTCTTTCTTTTTCATCTTTACTTAGCCATTTTTCTCTATTTCCATTTTGCCTTATCAACAAAAGTTGTCCTTTGTGAACTAGGCCCACCTTGTTGGTGATTTTACAATCTCTTGAACTTTGGATTTGCCTCCTTGTCAGAAAAATCTTCCTTTTCCAAACCATTTGACTTTTCATCCTTTCCCTATTTCCTTTATCAAAAAATGTTCATGTCAGTGAACTAACTGAATTCTGAACTTATGCAAAGTTTGGCCTTTGCCTAATTTACCAATAGAAGGGACATTTTCTATGTTTACTTAGCCAATTTTTGGCCTTTTATTCTACCTTTCTCGGCAAAATCACCAATTTTTTAACCATTTCTACTTTGTCGACAAAACTTACCTTTGCCAAACCATTCAGTACCTTAGCCAATTTTTCTTTTATCAACTCTTTTACCTTTTAGTAAACCTTTCCTCTTCTTGGCCTTCTCTGTCGATGATTTGCCTCCTCAGTGAACCACCAAAACTTTGAACTTATGAAAAGTTAATTCTTTATGCACTTTGCTGACAAGGCCTTCATATATCCTCTTTTAACTTAGCCACATTTTGAAGAAATCTATGCCCTTTGTCTTACCTTTATTGGGAAATCACCTAATTAATGAACCAAAGAAATTTTTAACTTTATGAAAGTTCATGACTGGAGAAAATCACTGATAAAGGTGCCCTTTTCTTCATCATGCCTTAGTAGTTTTTTGAAGAATCTCGCCTTCCTTCCCTTTAATTAGCAAAACGTTGAGTCAGTGAACTCATGAAAATGTGAACTTAGTGAAAGGTTCATGAAATATGAAATTTGTCGATAGAGAGAAAGAGCCCTTTTTACTTAGCTAATTTTGGGCCTTCTTCTTGCCATTGTTAACAAATCAGCTATTTGAAGAACTTATGAAAAAAATTAAAATTGTAAAAGTTCATAAAACCTAAATTTTGTTGATAAAGGGAGAAAGAGCATATCATGCCTTAGTAATTTTTTTCTATTTTAGTAAACTAGTATTTTTCTGATAAAGGCCAAAAGGGGGGGCAAAAATGAGTTAAAAGCTTCAAATTTTTTGGGTTTTTTTTTGTTTTCTACAAGGATTCTTCATATGATTTTTTAGGGATTTTTACAAGGTAGAACACTAGAATTTAAAGGCTCTAAGGCTTTGTAGTGTTAAATTCTTAAGATATTTCAACAAGATTTTGAAATTGGGCTATTTGGCTCTGGGCAGAGGAAAATAGGTCAACATTTTGGTGACCTCTCAAGGATGTTTTCCTACAAAACAAATAGACCAATGGCCTTAAGCATCAATTGGGCATGGAGTCCAAAAGAAGACTACAATAGGTCAAAATAACTAAAACATTTCCTTCAAAACAACACCAAAAAGGACCAAGGCATGTATTCTCTTAATGACAATGTGGCTTGTGCAAGAGCACTTATTGAAGGGAAAATTAAAGCAGAAATAAAACTAAAACAATATGTATAGAATCTCAGACCAACCTTAATGGTAAGGTTTGAGATGGATCCCATTGACTGAGATCAGTAGAACTTCACCATCCAGCTTTGAAAGAATGAAAGCATTAGCTTGCTTGGAGCTGATGATGATATATGGCCCACTCCAAAGTGCATCAAACTTAGTGTGGCCTCTAGGTTTGGCTCGGTCTTCATCCTACTTCAAAACAAGATCACCCTCCTTGAAGGTCTGAACCTTGGCCATCTTATCAAAATAATTTTTGGTCTGTATTTGATGCTCTTCTCATGTATCCATGGATGACTATATTTGTTCTTCTAGTTCAGTCAGTTCAACCATTCTAATAGAACTAGCATCTTCTCCTTCTAATTCTAATTGCTAAGCCAATTCTAATGTAGGAAGATCAAAAGATATAGAAAATACAACCTCTCTTCGATACTCAAGAACAAAAGTAGAGTTTCTAATGGCTCTCTTGTATGTGATACTATCAACCCAAAGAGCTAATATGATCTTCTGCCATTGCCTCTAGTTTGTCTCCATTGTCCTCTTGAAAATTCTAATGAGGTTCTTATTGGTGGATTTAGCCAACCCATTACCTTAGGGGTAATAGTTGGATGAGGTATTCAAAAACACATTGTATTTAAGAGCCCAATCAATTATTCTAAAACCAGTAAATGCTTTTGCATTATTAGAAATAATGGTATGAGGAGCTCCAAACCTTGTCATGATTTCTTCCAAGAAATCCATGGTGGATGCCTTAGTGGCTTCTTTGAGTGGGACTGCTTCAATCCACCTGGTGAAGTAGTCTATTGTAGTCAAAACCCACTTGTGACCAGCACTGGAAGTTGGATTTATCATGCCAATGAAATCTATTCCCCACTGTGAAAAGAATTGATCCGTTTGAATAGGGTGGAGTGAAAGTGCTGCTAATCATTTATTTCCAGCAATGAGAGCACATGCTTGGAACTTTTTTACGCATACATGGGCATCATTGAATATAATGTGGGCCAAAAGTAACCTACCATCATTATTTTCATGGTTGTAGCTCTTGCAAAAAAATAGCCACCGACTAGGTCAACATGAAACTCACTGAGAAGCCTATCAATTTGATCTTCATCTATACACCTTAGTAAATCTCCATCCAAGTTTCTCTTGAAGAAAATACCCTCCACCAAAGCATAAGGGATAGATGGTAGCCTGAAGGGTCTTATTTTGGTTCTATCCAATCCATAAGGATACTCACCAGTGGATAGGAATTTGAAAATATTTCTTGTCTAAGAACTCAGAGTTGATGGCTCAGCTGTAAGTTCCTCCTCATTCAAATGGTAAGATGAACTCACTTCATCTACAAAAGTCTGAGCTAGTTGTTCGCATAATCCTTTGCATCTACACAACTTAGTGCCCTTTATGATCACATCAAACTCCAGGATCTTAGTGACTTAGCCAGATTTTATTTCATTAATTTCAATGCCCATTATGTAATCTCCCACACTGGGATCAGAAACTAAACCTTTGATATGGTTATTTGTTAGTATATATCTAATTTTTTCAAATCTCTAACAATGGCAAATACATGTTTATCCATGGGGTTGTATTTGACATCATAAACCTTCAAGATCTGATTGAAGAAGTCCAAGGGTTGTTCCATTCCTTGTTCATTCTGTTGCATCAGAACAACAACAATGTTGTTCTCTCCTCCATGTGCATAAAGGACAAAATCCTTCTCATAATTTGGGTTCATGAGAGTATGTGCTTGGGAAATCTCTTCTTTGATTTTTTTAAAGCTATGCTTCCATTCCTTAGTCCATCTAAAGACACCATCTTTCTTGAGGATAAGGGTTAGAAGCTTTACCAAGCCAGCATGGTTAGGAATGAATTTCCTAACAAAATTGATCCTCCCTAAGGATGATTGTAAAGCCTTTTTGTGAGTAGGAAGGGGAAGAGAAAGGAGAGCAGATGTCCTTTCAAGGACTATGATGATCCCATCCTTAGAGAATATATGGACCAGAAGTTTACCTTGAGCAACAACAAAGATACATTTCTTGGGGTTCAGAGACACCCCAAATGCTTTGCATCTCTTGAAGACTTTCTCCAAATGCTCCATATGATTTTCTCCTTTCTTGGAGAAGACTGTAATGTCATCTAGATAAATCAAGATGAAATTGTTTATAAATCTTTTGAAGGAAATATCCATTGCCCTCTAAAATGTCGCACTAGCATTAGACAGACCAAATGACATTTTCGCATATGCTATAGTTCCCCATTTGGTTGTAAATGTTGTTTTAAATCTATCTTCTTCTCTAACAAAGATCTACTTATAAGCAAAAAATCCATCTAATAATGAAAACCTCTCTGCCTTTGCAACAGTTTGTAAAATTTGATCCATAGAGGGCAGAGGGTATGATCCTAGAAAGAAGCCCGATTCAAGTCCCTGAAGTCTGCACAGAGCCTTATCTCCCCATTTTTCTTGCTCACAGACACTACATTAGGCACACAAGTAGAATACTTGATGGGAAAGATAATCTTTGCCTAGATGAGCTTAGAAAGCTCTTTTCTCATGAGCGGATCAATCTTTGGGTTTATGGGTTGCTGCCTTTGGTAGACTGGCTTGGCATTTGGACCAAGATTGATGGTATGTTGATCCATGTCTGGTGTTAGGTCTCAAAAATGTAGGTCGTTAACCCTAAGAGGTTGCCAGGCTCTCTTGACATTTTTGGCTAACTGACACATGGTAGATATGGCTAAACCCCCTTCACTTCAGGCTCTATCGGACCTAGGTGGGTAAACCTCTAATTAATAAAGCAGATAAAGAGATGATTACTACTTTGATCTAAATTAATCTAACTATTGATAATGGCATAAATTATAAAACAGATAAAAAGACAACAGGTTAATTCTAAATGATCTAAATTGTAATGCTAAAACAATAATGCAATCTAATTAAGTGAATCTAATGTGAATTTGTATAAGTGATAATGAAAACACTAGACTAGTACCTTATTGAATATAGAGTCAGTATGATCATGAAATAAATAATTGCTTGTTTGGTAAAAACTTGAACTATCTGGCATGAGAGAATAGGTATGTAACTTGTACAACCCTACAAGGAAATAGTAAATATTCCATACTTATATATATCCAATTGATAAAATCAAATTACCTGCATTCATCTAAAAAGATTTAATCCTTGCTTGAAGGAACCTATCAGAATAATACTACAATTGTAACAGATTTATCAAAAACTAGAGACAGAATACAAACCCTAACCATATGACTCTTCTTATAGATCCATGACAAGGTCTTCAGAGTTACTGTGACAGATTTAAAGGATTTAATTTTGAAAGCATAAACCAGTTAATCTTATCACAATATAACAACAAATGTGTATATACTATAGACAACTTGAAGATATACTTGATAACTCAAATTGAATAATAGAGAAAATGTTGAAAGGAGATAGTCATATAAATAAATAAATTAAATAGATAGTTGATACCAAAATCTGCAGTTACTACTTCATGTTCATAGACTTGACTTCATCAGAGAATGCTTGCACATGGTCTACCAGAAATAAAATATATTAAAAGTGAACTAGCATTGCTATTCAAATCTAATCTATAGTATCCCCTGTTCTATTGTATAATCTCTCCCTATTCTCTCTATATCTTTTTATATCTTCTCGTTCTAGTCTTGGTCATCTCTTATAAAGAAAGGCATACAAGCTTTAGACCAGTTAAAATGGTTGTGATGGTTGATAACCGAACAACAATATTTGTCTTAATAAACAAATTCAGGAAAATTAATACTCGTCTTTAATCACCAAATGGATAACCATTTCAGGATCAAATAAAGCTCTCTAACTGTAGTTCCACTTAATCTCCTTCGAGAATTTCTTTATTATCCTAAAAAGACCAGATAAAACAAAAGTTAGTTTCTAATCAAATGATTAAAACAAATTTACTTAAACATATGTATTTACTCAAACAATTACTTCCCTTATCGATGATTTATCAGTTACTCAAGATCCTTTCGTGGCTGTTTATATAACTTGATCCCTGCAGTGTATATCCTGCAAAAATGCCATATTTCAAATGTCAGAAGAATATCTTAATCATTTGGATTTTAGTGTCATTTTACGATTTCTAAGTTTTGTATCGGAAAGACCTTTCACAACATGTCCCCGACATCATTGTGACTATCATGTCGGTGAGACTCGCAGGCTTTATCCTGATTCATCTCTCTCACCGATATGTCTCCCTTGTATATCGAATACATTTCTTTCATATACAAGTGCAGGCCCAAGCTAAAATTCACAATATTTGATATGTCATTCAAACCCGGGCTTGTATAAACTTGTATATCCATTGGCGATGAGGCCCATGTGGTGTTTCGTGCATTTGTATATTTCCTTTGTATCTCATATGCATTTGCCCTTGTATCTTGTATACATAAAAGAATTAAACATACAAAAACTTTTCTAGACATCTGGCTTGTATGTACTGTAATGTATGTATCCGAAACATATATACAAGGCCTGAGACATATAAGGATAAAACCAATTTTAACATCGCTTTCAGTTCCATCACTTGTATAAGTGCAATGCATATCGCAATGTATGTATACTGAAATGTATGTATCTATAAAGCGTGATATAACAACTTAAATTTATTTCATGTTTTTTTGAATCCATGGTATGTATATTAGCCTTGTATAACCCAAAACATACAAGATGCAAAACATACAACAATTTCACCACATTTCATAATCTTTCAATTATGCGCTATGCATATCACCTTGTATGTACCGAAATGTATGTATATCGCAACATACATACAAAGTGCAAACATACAAAGACTTAACATTAATTTATAATTGTTTTAGTTCGAGGAAATGTATATTGTGTTGTATGTACCGTGTTGTATATTACTGTGTATCGGCATGAGTTTTGGATTGTTTCTCTGAATGTACATTACATACATATATCACAAAAGCATATCGAGAATGTATCTTTAGAATGTATCTTTTCATTAGATGCAAAGGGTGACCGACCGTAACGGTGAAACTAGACTAAAGATACTTTAAGTCCACCGGTGATAGCAAGTCAAGCAATGCATATACAAGTTGGTATATCGGTGTATCGGGAGGACATAAAAGGAGCTCACTGATGAGGGAAATCACACCGAAGTGTTGGAGATAGTCCTCAAAGTCAAATGTGTCCATTGGTATAAGATAAGTCTACGGTAAGACTTGGAAAAGTCTTTCTGATATCAGTCGTCTTACTGATAGTGCAAAATATATATCTTTCGGTGTTGTTTGGACCTAGGGAGTGGAATTTTTAAAGCTGATTAAGGATTAATCTATCTGAACTATGGGATAATGACTTCCACTGAGTGCTCCACATCACTTAATATTTGCCAAAATTAGCCTGGGAATTTTAGTCCCAACAGTGGCTCTTTCTGGGGATGTATGCCCCTTGTGGGCATAGCAAGATCCCAGATTTCTGGGTGAGCAGACCAATGCCTACTTCATTTGACGCGGGTGAACTATGAAGGGTGAAGATCCTGGGTTATTGCTTTATGAAAAACTTTTATTTCCTGATAAGAGAGCTCTGTAAGCAAGTTATTTAACTCCTCTAAACTACCATGCATGGAAAAGACCATTTAGAGAGTTTAACCAGAATTGTCCATGCATGGGCAATTGTTTTCTCTCGGGTTCTTTTTAAGAGAAAAAATGTTTCAAAACTACTCATGTACTGGTAGTTCTTGCATTTCACCAAACATGTTTTGTACATAATAAGAATCCTCCCCTACCTTACTATTGATGACAAAAGGTCTAATCCACAGGGCATCAAATTTTCCATGCTTCCCTTTTTCTTGATTTCTAGCATTCCACATAAGCACTATGTCACCTATTTCAAATTTTCTGACCTTAGCCTTTTTATCATATTACTACTTCATCTGCATTTGCATTTTCTTATTATGTTGTATCGCATGTTCCCTCATTTCATTTAATTCCATTAGTTGTTCTAGCCTTTCTTCCATCAGTTCTGGGACATCCCAATCCTCTTGGAGGATAAACTTATACACTGGCAGCAGGTTGTGTATCAGGAATTTGGCATGAGTTCCATATACTAGTTCAAATGGTGATTTACCAATTGCTTTCTTTATTGTGGTCCTATCAGCCCATAGTGCTAATCTCAACTTAGAATCCCAGGTTTTCTTGTTGCTATCCAACATTCTTTTTACAATCTTCAAAATACTCTTATTGCTAGATTCAGCCTGCCCATTACCTTGTGGGTGGTAGGGAGAAGAATATGAGATCGTAATGCCATAAGATTTACAAAAAATTTTAAACTCATCCGATCTAAAACACATTCCATTGTCAATTATAAGCCTCAAAGGTACCCCAAATCTAGTTAAAATGTTTTCCAATAGGAAGTTGATCACAACCTTGCTAGTTCCTTGTTTAGTGGGTATTGCTTCCACCCACTTTGTAAAATAGTCAGTGGCTATTAATATCCATTTATGGCCACCACTTGATTTTTCCATAATCTCTCCTATAAAATCAATTCCCCATTGGTGAAATGGGGCATCAACTTGCATAGGTCTCAAGGGTGATGCCCCTTGATATTTTAGCTTTCCTGAGAATCTTTGATAGGCCTCACACTTCCTGGTAAAACTATAGGCATCATTGAAAACATTGGGCCAATAGTATCCAGCCCTTAATATCTTATGTGCTGTGGTTTTAGCTGAGAAATGGCCACCACACACTCCCTGATGCACCTCTTTTAAGGCAGATTTTGCTTGATCTTCATCTAAACAGAATAATAAGATACCATCTTTGTTTTTCCAATAAAGATCTCCCTCTATAAGCACATATTTTGAAGCATGTAATTTTAGAGTCCTTTTCTTATTATCGTCAAATCCTTCAAGGCATTTCATGTGTTTGAGGTAGTACACTATGTCAGTATACCAAGGAGTTTTCTCAATACTTGTTACCATGTCTTCTTTGTTTTCAATATCATATACTTGGGCAGCCTCAAGGTTTGTTTCAGTCATTAGTTTTGCTAACCCTTGTCCCCTTACCAGTTTTGTGATTTGAATTTCTATATCAAATTCTTGAAGTCGATTTATCCACCTACACCTCTTCCTAGTTACTTCATTCTGCATGAACACATCTTTGACTGCTGCATTTGGGACATAAGCTATCACCTTAGCCCCAACCAGGTAAGGTCTAAATGCCTTAACTACTTTCACCAATGCATAGGCTTTTTTGTAGTGATGTCATAGTTAAGTTCTGTATGTTGGAGTGATTTACTGAAAAAGGAAATAGGTTGCTCATAACCCTCACTATTCTTTTGTAGCATTACTGCTGCTACTGTATGAAAAGATGCAAATGAGAAGATCTGAAAAGGTTTACTGAAATCAGGAGACTTTAGCACTGGAGCTTCTTTAATTTCTCTTTTTATGGATGCAAAAGCTTCTATACATTCATTTGTCCAATTAACCTTTGCATTTTTCTTCAACATTCTAGATATAGGGTTAATTATTTCTGTAAAGTTTGGTATAAACCTTCTCACAAAGTTTATCTATCCAAAGAATGATTGTATGGCCTTGACTGTCTTTGGGATAGGAACTTTATCTATTGCATCTACTCTTTCGGGATAAATCCAAACTCCATCTTTGGATACTATGTGCCCAAGCAATTTCCCCTCTGTGATTGTAAATTTACATTTCTTGGGATTCAAGGAAATACCATACTCTAATGCTCTGGTAAATATTTTCTCAAGGTGATTCACATGATCTTCGGCCTTTTTTGAATATGCAGTGAGATCATCCTTATATATAGCCATGATTTCATTTATCAAACTTGCAAAGGCAACGTCCATTGCCCTCTAGAATGTAGCTCCAGTGTTTGTAAGGCCAAATGGCATCGTC
The DNA here is from genome assembly GCA_027924645.1 of Cunninghamia lanceolata. NCBI lineage: Eukaryota > Viridiplantae > Streptophyta > Pinopsida > Cupressales > Cupressaceae > Cunninghamia > Cunninghamia lanceolata. Next base: position 10,090,429 of record BSBN01001332.1, read on the forward strand.
ACATATACATATGTTCCTCATGGGGTTGTCAAGGCTATTTTGTACTGTTCAGACTCTTTAACCTTTACTTGGTTGTAACCGTAGAAACCATCCATCATGGATAATAACTCACAACCAGTAACTCTCAGCAACAAAATTTCCATGTTAGGCAATGGATAATTATCTTTGAGGGGGGATATGTTTAAGTTCCTAAAGTCAACACAAAGTCTAATATTCCCGTTCTTCTTCCTAATAGGGACTAAATTTGAAACCCATGAAGAATGCCTAATTGGTTTTATGATGCCAGCCTCCCTGAGTTTCATGAGTTCTTCATACATCTTTGGCTCTAACACCGGGTTGATGGGTCTCTGCTTTTGTCTATAAGGCTTAGCATCTGGCTTCAGTGGGATTTCAAGATGGAACAAATCTTCCCTATAAGCTTTAAGATCATCATAGGACCAGGCAAATACATGTTTATATTTTCTCAATAATGCAATTAACATGCTTCTAATTGCAGGTGTTATCTTCTTTCCAATGTAGACCTTTTTAGGTGACAATTCAGTTCCCAAATTTATTTCTTCCACATCATCCTCTTTTACTGTTACTTTTTTAGTAATGGATCGATCATTCGCATCAAAAACTCTCTCTAATGCTACTAAACCATTTCAAATTTTATTGGTTTTAAGTTGGACAATTTATTTCCCAAATAAAGTCTCTTTGCCATCAATCTCCTTGACAAAAGCATTAAGATCAATCTCTTGATTCTCATACTACTCTATACAATGCAAAAATTTGAGTAAATCAGCATCACTATCAAAAACCTGCCAGTTATATATGTTGTCTGGGATAGTTGGTCTAGTTTTGAACTTAACTTCTGAAATACCTGTCAAGGTGATGTCATCCCTTTTCACGGCTATGTTTGCAAGGAAGTCAGTCATCATATTTTTTGACCTATCTATCCAACTTATTGAAAAAGCATCAAACAATTCTATATCATCTAGAACTACATTTCTATATTGTTTCAGTCTTTTGTTTTTTGAGGAATATTTACCTTTGACTTGTGAAATAATCAATTCAGAATCTCCATTTACTGTTAACAATTTGTTTTTGTGTTTTCTACAAATGTTTAGCCTAATTAAAAGTGTTTCATATTCAGCTATGTTATTTGTGCACTCAAAATTTAGAGAAAAAGAATATTTGAATGTTTTTCCTGATGGTGGTATAAACAACACCCCAGCTCCATTTCCTGCCTTGCTGCATGCACCATCAAAATACATGGTCCATACACCATTTTCATCAAGTTGGGCTTCATGGTGAATTGGGTCTGTATTATACAATTTAGATTGTTCTTCCACCCTGAATGTACTCAAGTCTATGTCACATAAACAAATCATTTGATTTGGATTAATTTTCTCTATAATGTTTTCATACCTTGGCTCCCTATAGAGTTTAACTACCTATGTTCCTAATGGGATAGTAGCATATGATAAATCTAATTGCACACTTCCCCCTACCATGGCAATCCATTGTCTAGATAACAACATTCCATAGTTAGGTGGGATATCTACCACAACGATATCAATTTTATAAGAGGCTTCAAGATGAGATGCTAATTTTATCTCAACATCTTTCATGATTCCAACAACAGGGACAGATCTGTTATCCATTGCATAACATTTACAGACTGTAGTATCCACCCACATTCCTAACTCTTTCATAACAGCCATGGGCATTATGTTAACTACTGCTCCTGAATCAAGCATACAATTCCTGACTAATTTGTTGTTTATTAGCAAGGTAATATAGAATGGATCTACTTGAGATGGATTTTTCATTAATGTTTCAACCAAATATATCTCAGGTACTTTGATAGACTCTTGTTGCACATTTATTTTAGGACTATGTTGTTCAGGTCTTTTGTCTGATACATTTGATATCATCTTCACCACTATATTTTTATATTTTTCCACCTTCATCATTTCTAGGAGTGGCACAAATATTTTCACTTCAGAAATAGCTTGAGCAATATCAAATGAGGGATTTATGTTTAATTCCGACGTATCAACTTTTGTTTGCCCCTTTTCCTCAATTTTTGTGTTGTCCTTCTTTTTGTTTAGTGTGTCAACATGAGGTATATCATGAGGTGTTTTCTTAGTTTTACTTTATCATTTTTACTGGAGACTTGATTTTTGATAAACACACTTCTGGGAGTACCTTGTTCATCATTGATTGTTCTATTTCTCAGGTCGTAACTACTCTTGGCTTGTGCTATAGCAGCCATTGTCAAAACTTGTCTCTCTTCCTCAGAAGGTTTTGGCCAATTATAGCTTTGTGCTGCATTAAGGTCATATCCACAATTTCCTAAGTCTTCTTCATGGTCAGAAAATACCTCTTGTCCTCCTATATTCACATTATATTTTTGTGCTCCTACATCATATTCATACCCTACTTCCTCGCCGGACGAATAATCTTGTTCAATAGTGAAAGGTGTGATATCCAACATATTTATAGTATGATGATCCATCTCAGGGTTATAAGATGTCTCATCTTTTCGTATTGATTGTGCTACCACACAATAATCAACAGAGTGTGATAAATTATAGGGCATACACCATGGACTATTTTCTATCACATGGATTCCACTTTTCTTCAAAGGGTCAGGGCTGTCTTTTCCATAGTTATGTCTCCCGTTAGTATCCATGGGCTTTCCATCTTTTCAGTTCATATGATATGGCATATCATGGAGTCTTGGTCTTTCATTCGTATGTGAGTATTCTTGCTTGTTCGCAAGAGGATTAGGATGTTGAGCAACTCTTATATTGTCTCTTTTTTCGATCATCCCAATAGCCTTTTTATTGTTTTCAATAGTGAGAGCCAATTTTTGTGCTTCTGCCAAAGTTCTAGGACTTTTGCCCATGAGTTCATAACCTGTCTTGGGGTGAAATGCTTTCAAGTATATGCTAAGGGCTGCTTGGTTGTTCAATTTGGATTCTTGTGGAACCTTGTTATACAGTTTAGTGAATCTCAAATTAAAATCATACACCTATTCATTTTGATACTTTTTAATAGTTATTAGTTCATGAAGAGCAAATTCTGGGGCACATTGATTTCTGAATTGTTCTAAAAATTGATTGTGGAAGTCTCTCAAGGAATATATTGAAGTGTCTGGTAAGCTATTTACCCAGTCTCTTGCTTCATTAGTAAGAGATATCATAAACAATTTCATTTTTATATCCTCATATTCGTTACCAATGTCCTGTATAAAAGCATTAAATTGTTTGATATGTTCTTCAGCAGTCAATTCACTGCTTCCTGTAAACTTAGGCACATTATTCCTCCAACTATTATCCATGGGATAAGGATATAGCTGATATCCAGTCAAATCAAACTGTCTGGCCATACTCGTAAGATTTGGAGGTGGTATATTTGGGTATGGTGGATAATATTGGTAACCAAATGGAGGTTGTGGATACATATTGGGTTGGGCATATTGTAGATGATACATATTCTATTGTGGGGTAGGTTGCTGATATTGATTGTTATGTCCATGCCCTGGTGGTGGATGTTGTTGGTGCACATTCACAGTATTTGCAGGTGGAGGTCTTTTCATTTGCCTATTATGCGGAGGAGGATTATTGTATGTATTGTGGGGTGCCATGTTTACATTTTGATGGTGAGGTGGAATTTGGTGATGACCAAGTGGTGGATAAGGATTAGCTACATGCTAAGATGGGTTGTGTGTATTAGATGGTCTTAGATTTTGTTGTGGAATATTTTGTTGGGCATGGCTAACATGTGGCGTTGCTGAAGTATGTGATTCTGATGTAACCCTATTTAAGTATTCATTTGAACATGTCCACCTTGCCTATGGGAAGGCACATACTTTGAACTAGCTACCTTAGTTCTAGATATTATTTGTTGTAGTTCTTGTTCCATCTTTTCTTCTTCTTCTTCTTTTAATCTAGCCCGCTCAAGTTTTTCCTGTAATTCAAGTACCTCTTGCTGTATCTGATCCTTAGTTCTCATGTCTTTTGGCTGACTATTAAGGATTTGTGTGGATGTTACCTGATCTATGAATTCATCTTGAGCTTTTTCACCCTGTTGCAATGATGCTTGGTAGTCATGTTCTGCTTGTTTTTGGTCTATCTCTCTCATAATTTGAGTCTGATTGTCAAGCTATTCTTGAAAGGAGGGTCTGTACCGTGCAAGGACATCATCAGATCTATTATGATTAGACTAAGTATACTGATTGTTGGATTGGAATTCATCTGATTCATGCAAGGGAGTGAAGCTATTATGAATTCTTAGTCTCTGTTCTGAGGAATTATCTGAAGAGATTTGGTTATTAGTACTACGAGACTAACTTGATATCCAGGTCTTCTTAGTATGAGCCTTTAAAGGTGGGGATGATTATAGTTTTTTACCATCAGCTTTAGATCTCCTACCATCCATTATGACACTTTTATTAGAGAAACAATTTAATTTTAGTGTAGAGTCACCACCTCTATTTAGAGGACTAATCAATCTTCTAGGTTTTTCCTTCTACCAGTAGAGTTATGCCTTTTAATTTGTCTGACTCTAATAACATGGTCTAGTACCAGGTTCTTCTATGTGTCCCCAGTAGAGTCGCCAATTCTATTAGGTCTCAAAAACGTAGGTCGTTAACCCTAAGAGGTTGCCAGGCTCTATTGACATTTTTTGCTAACTGACACATGGTAGATATGGCTAAACCCCCTTCACTTCAGGCTCTTCTGGACCTAGGTGGGTAAACCTCTAATTAATAAAGCAGATAAAGAGATGATCACTACTTTGATCTGAATTAATCTAACTATTGATAATGGCATAAATTATAAAACAGATAAACAGACAGCAAGTTAATTCTAAATGATCTAAATTGTAATGTTAAAACAATAATGCAATCTAATTAAGTGAATCTAATGTGAATTTGTATAAGTGATAATGAAAACATTAGACCAGTGCCTTATTGAATATAGATTCAGTATGATCATGAAATAAATAACTGCTTGTTTGGTAAAAACTCGAACTATCTGGCATGAGAGAATAGGTATGTAACTTGTACAACCTTGCAAGAAAATAGTAAATATTCCATACTTATATATATCCAATTGATAAAATCAAATTACCTACATTCATCTAAAAGGATTTAATCCCTGCTTGAAGGAACCTATCAAAATAATACTGCAATTGTAATAGATTTATCAAAAACTAGAGACAAAATACAAACCCTAACTATCTGACTCTTCCTACAGATCCCTGACAAGGTCTTCAGAGTTACTATGACAGATTTAAAGGATTTAATTCTGAAAGCAGAAACTAGTTAATCTTATCACACTATAATAGCAAATGTGTATATACTATAGACAACTTGAAGATATACTTGATAACTTAAGTTGAATAATAGAGAAAACTTTGAAAGGAGATAGTCATATAATTGAATAAATTAAACAAATAGTTGATACTAAAATCTGTAGTTACTGCTTCATGTTCATAGACTTGACTTCATTAGAGAATGCTTGTACCTGGTCTACCAGAAATAAAATATATTAAAAGTGAACTAGCATTGTTGTTCAAATCTAATCTATAGTATCCCCTGTTCTATTCTGTAATCTCTCCCTATTCTCTCTATATCTTTTTCTATCTTCTCATTCTGGTCTTGGTCATCTCTTATAAAGAGAGGCATACAAGCTTCATACTAGTTTCAATGGTTGTGACGGTTGATAACTGAACAACAATATTTGTCTTAATAAATAAATTCAGGAAAATTAATACTCGTCTTTAATCACCAAATAGATGACCATTTTAGGATCAAATAAAGCTCTTTAACTATAGTTCCGCTTAATCTCCTTCAAGGATTTCTTTATTATCCTAAAAAGACCAAATAAAACACAAGTTAGTTTCTGATCAAATGATTAAAACAAATTTACTTAAACATATGTATTTACTCAAACAATTACTTCCCATATCGATGATTTATCAGTTGCTCAAGATCCTTTCGTGGCTATTTATATAACTTGATCCCCGTTGTGTATATCCTGCAAAAAACCCATATTTCAAATGTCAGAAGAATATCTTAATCATTTAGATTTTAGTGTCATTTTAGGGTTTCTAAGTTTTGTATCAGAAAGACCTTTCACAACATGTCCCCGACATCATTGTGACTATCATGTTAGTGAGACTCGCAGGCTTTATCCCGATTCATCTCTCTCATCGATATGTCTCCCTTGTATATCGAATACATTTCTTTCATATACAAGCATGTGCCCAAGCTAAAATTCACAATATTTGATATGTCATTCAAACCTGGTCTTGTATAAACTTGTATATCCATTGGCGATGGGGCCCATGTGGTGTTTCGTGCATTTGTATATTTCCTTTGTATCTCATATACATTTGCCCTTGTATCTTGTATACATACAAGCATTAAACATACAAAAACTTTTCTAGACATCCGGCTTGTATGTACTGTAATGTATGTATCTGAAACATATATACAAGGCCCGAGACATACAAGGATAAAACCAATTTTAACATTGCTTTTAGTTCGATCACTTGTATAAGTGCATTGCATATCGCAATGTATGTATACCGAAATGTATGTATATACAAAGTGTGATAGAACAACTTAACTTTATTTCATATTTTTTCAAATCCATGGTATGTATATTAGCCTTGTATAACCTGAAACATACAAGACGCAAAACATACAACAATTTCACCACATTTCATAATCTTTCAGTTCCACGCTATGCATATCGCCTTGTATGTATTGAAATGTATGTATATCGCAACATACATACAAAGCACAAACATACAAATACATAACATTAAATTATAATTGTTTTGGTTCTGGGCAATGTATATTGTGTTGTATGTACCGCGTTGTATATTGCTATGTATCAGCATGATTTTTGCATTGTTTCGCCAAATGTCCATTGCATACATATATCACAAAAGCATATTGAGAATGTATCTTTAGAATGTATCTTTTTGTCAGATGTAAAGGGTGACCGACCGTAATGGTGAAACTAGACTAAAGATACTTTAAGTCCACCAGTGATAGCAAGTCAAGCAATGCATATACAAGTTGGTATATCAGCATATCGGGAGGACATAAAAGGAGATCGCCGATGAGGGAAATCACACCAAAGTGTTGGAGACAGTCCTCAAAGTCAAATGTGTCCATCGGTATAAGATAAGTCTACGGTAAGACTTCAGAAAGTCTTTCCGATATTAGTTGTCTTACCGATAGTGCAGAATATATATGTTTCGGTGTTGTTTGGACCTAGGGAGTGGATTTTTTAAAGCTGATGAAGGATTAATCTATCTGAACTCTAGGATAATGACTTCCACTGAGTGCTCCACATCACTTAATATTTGCCAAAATTAGCCTGGGAATTTTAGTCCCAACATCTGGATTGAAACCTTTTAATTCATACGTTCATGCTAGGACGCCACTGTATTTCTATGCTAGGCATATAAATTCTTGTTGCTCTACATCACCGCATACCTTTCTTAGCATCAATGCTTTGTCTTGGGTGACTGCGACCTTCTAGTAGTCTTTCCTTTTGAATTACGTATTATTTATTTCACCCTTGAACTCATCATCTAGGCTGAAAATGGCCACAAGAGTAACTAAACCCTTGGGGAGCGTGTTTGACTTTAGCCAAATGATTTTCTCACCATAACTTTCTAGTAGCCTAGGCTACGCCATGGAAGAAAACTTTATTTCGTTCTAAATGAAGCTTGCAACCTACTCATTGCTATCAAAGACTTGCTAATGTGTTTCATTATCAGGAACAGAGGGCCTGATTACTATTTTCACATGCTGATCAGAGCCCTCAAACAAATGTGTAGGTGGAGAAAACTGGGCCCCAACCATTGCCATTTGATCAACAACTAAGTTTAATTTTCTTGGGATTACATGTAGGTTGAGAGCATTAAAACTCTCAAATAGGTCCCAAATTCTATGTCTATAAGCTCTTAGAAGCTAGTTTTTCATAGCACATTTTTCTCTGAATTGGTGGACCACCAACTCAATGTGGCCAAAGATCTCAAAATGCTTGATATTTTTCTTCTCAACAATCAACAAACCATGAACCAATGTCTCGTACTCTGCTACATTGTTTGTGCAAGAAAAGTGTAATCTATGAGCAAAATACAGCGTCTTACCAGTTGGAGAGACTAGTAAAACCCCTAGACTAGCTCCATTTCTGCTCTTTGCACCATCAAAGAACATTTTCCATTAGCCATTGGAATCATCATCTGGCTTAAGTACAGAAGGGATGGAAGAATCCCCTTCATGGATCATGTAGGTGCCCAAGTCAATTGCCTCAGTGGTGTCATAAGGATTGAAATCATAGTGATCCCTTGTCCACTCATCAAGAAACAAATCAAGGGTTGGAAGAAGTGAAGATTATTCCTCAATAGACTTGGAGTCATACACTTCCTCACCCTAAATCATAACATGTGGGTTCACCAGGCTATGGTCATAATTCTCCACATGATAATTTGAGATTTCTTCATCCTTGATGGTGAACCTTGTGCCATATCTAGTCCTCAACAACATATGAGACTAGTCAGCAGAAAGGTAGCCACCTACCTTGGTTGTGAAGTCCCTTGACAAGAAAATGGCATAGAAGGGAGGAAGATCAATGACTGAAATGTCTTGTCTAAAAGTCAACCTTGGACATGCATGTAGAGTCAAGTGCATATTTCTTGATCACTCCTATAGTTTTTATAGAGGTGCCATCCAATTGCAATACTTTTGATGGAACAAGGGTATACTTGATGCCTAATGCATCTGCTATCTTCTTGGGCATAACTGAAACACTAGCCCCTGAGTCAATCATATAGTTGTGCACTAAAAAATTGCCAATGATCAAAGACAAGTATAAAGGGGATGGCTTCTTTGCTAAACTTATTTATCCTTCACTTGGCTGTATAAGATTGACATGGCTCTTTTCTTTCTATTTTGTTAATGAGTTTGTTGCTGCTGATTTAGCTAATGGTAATTGCCTTAGTACTTCTTGTAATAGATCCCTTTGAGAAGGGATTGACATTACTTTCCACATTGAGAAGTTTATATTATTTTTCTTTATTTGTTCCATAATATTTAGTGGATCAGTGGCTGCCTTATACATTGAGGGAACCCATGTTCCCTTTTTGGACTGATCAAGAGTTTGTTTAGACACTTTGGAGCCTAATAGATTTTCTTTTGTAGCAGTAGATTTGCTACTCTGAATTGGATTTGTGGCATTGGCCACCTTTTCCTTTGAAACAAGCTATTTTTGTAACACAATATGCATGGGACTAGCCTCCAACTGCCTCTTTTTGGATCTAGTATTTTCTGCAAAACTACTTATGGGCATGATTACACTATCCATAGGTTGGTTGATAATGCAAAAGTCTTCTAGTGTCTATAGCATCATATTGGCATTAGAGGTAGCATCATTTATAACCTCGAGGTTGTTATTGGCTACCTCTGATAATGATGCCTGCTAGGCATGAAAGAACTACACCATTAAAGCCCTTTCTTGTTCTCCAAAAGCACAAGTGGACTAATTGTGAAGCTAGTTGTAGGGGTAGCACCAATCTACATGTTGGGCTAGATTATTTTGGGTATAGACTAAAGTCCTAATTGGATTCATAGTTGGTATCTATTGGATAGGTCAGACTGTTTGTAAAGGTTGAGCAGGGTTAGGGTTTTGATATCCATTCGGTTACTAACCCTAATTCCAATTCTAATTTCTATTGGGATTGTAACCCTAATTCTAATTCTAATCAGATGACTACCCTTGATTATAATTTTGATTGGGTTTGGGAGCAGTTTGAATAGCAATGCTATTTACCTTATTGGTCAAATTGGACATTAGCGTTTTAAGATCACTCTCTTCTTGAGATAGAGAGGACGTTGAAGCCTCAAGTTCTAGAATGGGAGCAATACTAGACTGCTAGGATGATGAAGGTGGCTCTCGAAAAAGAAGTATAGGAGGTCCGAGAGCAATTTTGTGAGCCTGTATTAAACAATTTTTAGCTTTTAGCATTGTCTCATAACCAATGAGTAGGGTTTCAACACCCATAGATTGCATCATCACTACAAACAAAATTCAAAGCTTGAAAAAAGTAAAAAAAGCACCCTGTGGAGATGGCATGAGGGTAGCTAGAATTTTCTCCCACATCCTCTAGAATTTGAAATTAAAATCTGCCAGCATCTCACTCAGAGCTCTCTTGATTGTTGTTAGCTTCTCTAGTAATGAAAAATTATATGTCCTCTCTCCAAACGATTGGTAGAGGGCCTCTCCTATCTCGTCCCAAGCATGTATTGAAGCAGGGGTCAAGATCCTAAACCATTGAAGAGATCTCCCTTCAAAAGATGAAACCAAGAGCCTAACTGCAACATCTTCCTGCTAGATATGATGGACTGAGCACACATTGGATATGTCTATGATGTGCTTAGTAGGTGTTATAGAACCATCACCTATAAAGGGTGAAGCACTCTTTAGGGAACTACAACTGTTATATCATTGTATACAGCCAAATCTAAAGGACTGCCTCCATCAAAGATCACAAAAGGCAAATTCCTTGCCATAATGGGGATATAAAAATTTTCAAAATAGGAATATGCAAGCCTCTACTTGTGTGTTGAGACCTAACATGAGGGGTTGTAGATTGGGCTCTTGGATGAGGTGAAACAAGGTTGCTATTCCTTCTCATAGGAGACATAGATAACCTAGACCTTTTCCTTGAAGTAGAAATAGATAATTTAGTAAATTGAAAGTTACCTCTTGAAGAATTCCTTGTTTGCATGGGCATAAAAGATGGCATTGATCAAAATCAAAAGCTTGTACAGTTTATAGGTGCATGAAAAGTATTCTCACTATCCCACCGAGCATGCCATAAACTATTTTCACTTAGATTTACACCCTGTGTTGAAGGATTTTAGGGCTCCAACAATCTAGTGAAACATTGAGATGATTTCCAAGTGTGGGACCCTACAGGGAGATCAAATCTATAGAGAGAGGTTGGTTCCCTTGTTGAATAAGAGATTCAGCTATTCCTAAGACTAAACCTAATCTATCCACTATTTATGAAAAGAGGAAGAGGGATAAAACTAGAAATTAATGGAGGTGATACACCAAGTTTGATTATTAAAGCTCTCATATATGTAAGAAAATACACAAAATAAAGAAATACAATAGATTATTTACACAAATCTAACAAATTCTTAGTAGAGGTAAAGAAATGAACAAGATTGAAAGGATATAAACATTCATAGATGATTAGTTCTGAATTACACAAAGCTAAAACAATAGAAAAGGTAAAACATAGTGTATATTTCATCAAAAGGCAAGGTTACAACAGAGGTGGGCACTGTTTGGAGAATGTTGACCTATTTTGCCCCTTTAGCCAATAGTCCAAACCCTTAAAACCCTAGGGCTTTACTATCAAAATATTCCCCTTGTTATAATTTGTCATTGACTACCTATCCTAAATGCCTAGTCACTTAAGTTACAACCTTGAAGCCTTTTAAGTCGTCAAGTGACCAGCCCCAAGTCCTAAGGTTACCCTTTATCACCTGTCAGCATTATTTCTTTATGCCTTAAATCCTTTCATGCCTGAAATGCCACATGGCAGTATTTTGTAAGCTCGCAGACGACCATGGATGATGTCACTTCCCTTTCGTGGGGCTGGGAGAGGAGGATAGTTGTAAAGTGTTTCATGGTCTGTGGTCAAGGGTGCAGTGGGGTCCTATGTAAATAACGATAGTAGGGCATCACAAATGAATCTTGCTAATGTCATAAATCTAGTACACAGTTGCAAAATTAAGAGGCATGGAGGCTTTCTAGGTCACGAAGGCAAAAGGAAGTGAAGTCTCTCATCGGGCTTTGGAATGTTACCATATGTCAACACGTGGTGGCTTTCTGGGTTGTGAAGGAAAAAGGAAGCTGACACTCTAAAGGACACCCCAAAAACTCTCTAATGATGTCACGTGGTAGTATGTCGTGAGCCTGTGGCCTGCCTATGCTAATGTCCTTTCCCCTTTATGGCACTAGAAAATCAAGATAGGTGTAAAGTGCATCACAGGCCCATGGCCATATGATCGATGACTCCATCAGACAGTGGAGATTATGCCAAGTGTCAAAGACTAAAAGGGAGAAGAAGACCATAGTATTTTAAGATCTAATGGTGGCGTGGTAGCATAGAGCAATATTGTCTACATGGAAGATTCACTACGTGACTGCGATATGGCACCACGTGGCCACGGGGATATAGGATAAAAGAAATTTAAAAGGTAACAGTTAGAAATGGAATGCATAATGACTGTCGATCTCTAAAAAGGTAATCCATCTATGGTCAGAATTGATTGGAGACCCCAGGCATCCCAAAGGCAGCAAGAATACAGGTTCAATCTATAGAGGCATTTAGAGCTTGATTATTCAAAGGTTTTCAAAGCTGATAGAGCACAAAATCAAGGGTTTGAGGACTTAAAGTGTTGTAAAAGCTTTTCTTAGGGGTTTTGTTCCATCTTCCATCAACAAGATCTGATCTTTAGTTGCCCCTTAACAGATATTCATTGCATTGATTGCTACAGATCACTAAATCAACTAATCTCATTAAAGAAGGAGAAATATCTTCCGGCCACCTATGGATTTAGATATTTTTCTACAATAAATTCTTCCAGGCCAACATTCCTTTTGGTAGAGATATTTTCTGATAGAGCCCATGGGGCAATTTATTGTAACCTAATTAGATCATTTGGAATTAGATGCTATATATGCATGAATGTAAGATGTAAAAAGGGTTGGGAAATAGTTAGTATGATATTTCTATATTCCAAACAGAACTTTCCTCTACTATAACAGCACCTCTTGATCAATACATATAGTGTTTTGCTTCTTCATGTTTTTAACTCTATGTATTTTTAGAATTGGCCATTGTTTGTGAATGTTTAATCCCTGGAAATCCATTTTTTACCTCTATTAAAATCTTCATGGTCTATGTAAGTTTATCAACTATATTTCTTTATTTGTGCATCTTAGCTCTATGAATGTTCTTTATTCAAACCTGGTGTATTACCTCCCTTTACTTTCAGTTTTACCCCCTCTTCATGTTTTGCTATCAGGTGGATAGATTAAGTTTAGTCTTAGGTTGGCTGAATCTCTAATTCAACAAAGGAACTAGTGTCTCTCTAGAGATTTGACCTCCCTGTACAGTCCCACACCTGGGGGTCATCTCAATGTTTCACTAGATTTTTGGAGCCCTAAAAGCCTTCAATATTGGGTACAAATCTATGTGACAACAATTATTGGCACACCCGATGGGATAGAAAGAAAAATGAATTAAGCTAAGAATTTGGTGTTCTTCTCAACAGTCTACATCTTGGCAGAGATTTCATGCACCTGGTGACTCTACAAGCTACTAGTTCTGATCAGTGCCATCATTTATGCCTATACAAACAAGGGCATCTTCAAGAGGTAACTTTCAATATACTGAATTATTTGATGTTGCTTCAAGGAGAAGGTCTAGGTTGTCTAGGTCTCCTGTGAGAAGGGGTAGCACCTCTATTTTACCTCTTTCAAGAGCTCAATCCACACCCCCTCCTATTAGGTTTTGGTATAATAGAAGAAGCTTGCATATCCCTAGACTAAATTTTAACATTCCTTGGATGGCAAGGAATTTTCCTTTTATAACCTTCAATGGAGGAAGTCCATTAGATTTTGCTGCATACAATGATATACCAGCTGCAGCCTTGATAAGTGTTTCACACTTCATGTGAGATGGTTCTATAACCCTTGCTGAGCACATTAAAGACATATCCAATGTGTGCTCAGTCCATCATATACAACATGAAGATGTTGCAGTCTGTCTCATGGAGTCATCTTTCAAAGGGAGGGCTCTTCAATGGTTTAGGGGCTTGACCTCTACTTCAATACATACCTGGGATGAGGTAGGGGAAACCCTCTACAAATAATTTAGAGAGAGGGCAGATAACGTTTCATTGCTTGAGCAGTTAACAACTATCAAGGGGGCTCCAAGTGAGATGCTGGTAGACTTTAACTTTAGATTCTAGAGGACATGGGAGAGAATTCTAGCTACCCTCATGCCATCTCCACAAGGTGCTTTCTTGTACTTTTTAAGAGATTTAAATTCTAATATTGCTGTGATGATGAAATTAATGGGCGTTGAAACCCTACCAGATGGCTATGAGACGACTCTTAAGGCTGAAAATTGTTTAATATAGGCTAGGAAAATTGCTCCTAGACCTCTTGTTCCCCTTTTCTTAGAGTTACCTTCCTCATCCCAGCAACCCATTATTTCTCTATCCCCAAGCCTAAAGCTTCAAGATCCTCTTTTTCTCAGGAAGAGAGTGATCTTAAGACCCTAATGTCTAATTTGACGAACAAGTTGAATAATATAGCTATTCCAAGTACTCCCAAACCCTATCAGAATTATAACCAAGGGCAGTCATCTAATCAGAATTGGGACCAAGGGTTTAATTCTAATAGGAATAAGAACTAGAACCAAGGTTACCAACAAAATAGATACCAAAATCCTAACCCTACATAGCCTTTACCAACCATTAGACCTCTACAACAAATACCAGTTGTGATTCCAGTTAAAGCCTTAGTCCCTACTCAAAATAATCTTTCCTAGGAGACAGATTGGTGCTATCCCTACAACCGACCTCACAATCAGTCCTCTTGTGCTTTTGGTACACAAGAAAGAGCTTTGATGGTGTAAAACTTTCATACTCAGTAGGCATCATCATCAGAGGCAACAAATAATCATCATGAAACATCAAATGAAACTACCCATGATACTAGTATGATGATATGGACTCTAGAGGATTTTTGTGTTGTTAATAAATCTATGGATAGTGTTGTTATGCCTATTGCAGACAACATTAGGTCAAAGAAGAGGCAGTTGGAGGCTAGCCCTATGCCTATCATATTGCAAAAGGAGCCTATTCCTAAGGCTAAAGTGGCCAGTACCACAATTTCAATTCAAAGTAGCAAATTTGCTACTACAAAAGAAATCCCACTAGGCTCAAAAGTGCCTAACCAAGCTACAGATCAATCAAAAAGAGGGACATGGATTCCCTCTATTCATAAGACAACCACTATTCCATTAAATATTGTGGAACAGATGAAGAAAAAAACATAAATGTTTCTATGTGGTAAGTGATGTCCATCCCCTCTCAAAGGGGCCTATTACAAGAAGCCTTAAGGCACGTCCCATCTGTTGAGTTAGCAACATCAGGCTCATCAACTAAGAAAAAAGAGAAAACCCCTGCTAGTCTTGTGCAACCAAGTGAAGGACCAGTAAGTATAATCAAGAAACCATCCCCTTTCTACTTGTCCTTGATCATTGGCAAATTTTTAGTACACAAATATGTGATTGACTCTAGGGATAGTGTTTCAGCAATGCCCAAGAAGATAGCAGATGCATTAGTCATCAGATATACCCTTGTTTCATCAGGAGTATTACTGTTGGATGGCACCTCTATGAACACTATAGAAGTGATCAAGGGACTAGACTTGACTCTACATGCATGTCCAAACCTAACTTTTAAGTAGGGCATTTCAATCATTGATCTTCATCCCTTCTTTGCCATCTGTCTATCAAGAGACTCCACAACAAAGGTAGGTGGCTACCTTTCTTTTGACTATTCTCATATGTTACTAGGGACCAGATACAATACATGGTTCACCATCAAGGCTGAACCTATTTTAGATTATCATGTGGAGAATCATGACCATAGTTTGGTGAACCCCCATGTGATGATTCAGGGCAAGGAAGTGCATGACTCAGAACCTATTGAGGTAGAACCTTCACCTCTTCCTATCCATGACCTATTTTTATTTGAGTGGGTAGGGGATCATGAAAATTTTGACCCTTATGATACCATTGAGCTAATTGACTTGGGCAACTACATGATCCATGAAGGGGATCCTTCAGTCCCTTCTGTACTCAAGCCAAATGATGACTCCATAGTATAATTGTCCCCATCCTTTGTCATATAATGAGTGTTAAGCTAGGTGCTGCCACAATAATGGGTTACACTTTCTGGGACATCTTGATTTTTTGCTGAAATCACATATTTTTATAAAATATAATGATTTAAGCCTTGAAAGGTTCCATTTAAAGGATTGTAATTGAATAGGGTTTTATTAAACCCCCTTAGATAGAACCCCGCTAGTTTTAAACCATACCTGTCATGGAGTCTCCTTTACACCTATCAAAATGCTAATAAAAAATCACTTTTGATTTACCTTTTGGGGGATCAAATGAATTCATTTAAAATTTTATGTTTTGTAAGTATATAGTCCTTATTATAAGCTTTCCAAAAAGTATAATTTTAAATATATTTAATTTGATTATTATATTTATTTTTTATTTTTTGTGAATGTAGGTTTTTAATGAACATCAAGGTCTCTGTTTCATACATATGAAAAAATAAGAAAATATAGAAAAAAAAATTCTAAAAAATGTGTCCTCTAGGTATTGATGTCCTTATTCCAACAAAAAAAAAATTGAATTCTGATACATACAAACAAAGTTATGCTTTACACAAGACACCTATGTCTAAATTGTAATTGGTTTGAGTTCAAAAGTTAATTAAAAGAAAAATATTTAGTAAAACATTATGAAACCAAATGCATCCTCTAGATATCATAGTTAAAAATCTAAATTCAAAAAAATTAGAATTTTATCCTTCATAGAAAAAAAGTTATGTTTTACAGAGTACATGTCACTCTTTAAAAATGTCATTTACTATTAGAAACTAGTTATTGAACGAGATGGAAAAAGAAATATAATTTGATTCCAAAAAAAATAAAAAATATATATTTAGAATCTACAGACAAAATGTGACAAATCATTAGTTTACATCATCTTCAAATTCCTCATGGTTTAGTAGCAACTATAGGTGTCCGAAAGTGACGATTTTTTTCAAAATGTTCATTTCAATGTCAACTTTGGCCAAAAAGTGTAACCCACTATTGTGGGATCACCCAGCTACTAATTTGCTACATTGCATTATTTAGTTGTTTATAATTTTCTCACACTAAGCCTCATGTTGCATGGTTGTAGCACACGATGCACTATATGAGCAAATATGGGGTGCCAATGTGGGGCTACTAATTACCATTCATCAAGTTGAAGAGCTCATGTTTTATTTCCCTTAGGGTCACATGGAGCTAGTATGTAGCCCAAAATGAATTCCATCTATAATTCAAGAAGGATTCCTCTTGCTTCCAAAACACACACTCACATAATAGGCAATTAGCTGCTCACAAACTCAAATATCATTGACACAAAGATTGCAACAAAGCTACTCAATTTTATTCAATTTCACTTCACAATCAAACTGGATACATTTGCAACAAATTAATTACAATGTTTGGCCTCTCAATGGCCTCTCGAATTTCAGAAACTCTGATCTTTCCTCAACCCTCTCACAACTCTCTTTGAGCCCCTCACACTGGCTGAGATCTCTCCTTAAACACTTCAAATAAGCAAATCACATTTTCTTTTAAACACTTCACTGATCAACGATGCTTGGCTTTCCATCTTCAGCAATTTTTATTCACACAAAGACCAACCAAATGGAAGTGTTTGTTTTAAAATGGCACTTCAAATGCCATTATGGAGAAGCCTCTGAAGAGACATTGAGGTTTCCTTATGTTAATATTTTTTAAATTATTTAAACTTCTTTGAAAACTTTCCTAAGGCCCTTCTATACAGTCTTCCCACCTCTTTACCCCAAACAGTGTTAGCTTCATAGCTACAACTAGCAACCTTCAACGCCTCCGCTATAGCTAGTGAAGGATAAGATGTATTTTGGCATCCATTGTCTCTTATGACATTGGCCTAAGCAAATGCTACAAGAGTAGAAGATACTCCAAATACACTTCTCATAACTTCATCTCGAAACTCTTTTTCCTTGATACCAAAATATTTTTCTTTGTTGTAGTGTTGATCTACAAGTGATGGTCTTGGTGGGACTCCATATAACCCTTTTCTTCTAAGGAAGCAGCATGTTCCTCCATATAGAGGGCCTTAGATTCTATTCATTCCATTGAAAAGGATAATGAACAGTAATTTTAATGAATTTCCAAATGGATCATCCTTAAGGGCTCCATAAAAATCTGTGGAAATTTAATAAAACCTCAATCTCTTTTAGAAGGATAGTCCAAATAAAAACACTTGGCATGTTATACAACTTTTGGGTTGTAGACATGCATATCACAATCCAAATTCAGGATGAAAGAAGCATTGGTCATCAAGCTTGACACTATTGCCATAACATTCATAGCTCTAGCTTTATAATGATGATTTAACATAGGTCCTTTTTCTCTTGCAACATATATCAAGTATGGAAAGACAAGACCTTCCTTTCCTTGGTCCACTTTGTTTTCATGAATAAACTTCAATATACTTGAATGGTTTCTAATGTTTGAGCTTTTGTACATAAAATCATTAACCCCATTCTCAAAAACAAATTCTAGTGTAACACGTCCTGTCTCCAATGCATCGATAATCCTTCTCTTCATACTTTCATATTCATCATTAGAAAAATGCTCAACAACTATGATAAAAATCCATTTTGCACGAATGCATCAATTGGTGGAGTCGGGTGTTGGCAAACAAGAAAATTCAAAGTTCTTCGAATTGTGCAAAATTTGGTGAGTAGACTTGGAAATATGTCCCCAGGTCCCCTACAAAACCATTTCGCTCCAGCTTTCAAGAATTGTGAATTTTTAAACTTTCCATAAACTCGTCACCACAAATTACCAACATTAAATTTTTCCAAACGGTGAGGTTTTTGCACCAATTCCTTTTTCAAATTAGGTGAAATTCTTTCAAAAACCTTCCCCTGAACAGTTTTTGACCAGCTCTTATGTAACTCCAGAAACAATTGTTTCTGTAAAACTACCTTGTGAAGCCTCAACACGATGATTCGATGGAAATTCCAAATTGCAATTTTAACCATAGGAGATTTTTTTGACACAGATAGATGCCAAGTGGGACCCACAACACATCAAAACAAGATGAAAACAAACCAACAATATTTTTAATTGATGTTGATTGCCAGTCTGCCTGGATGCTCATACATCAATCTACTTGTCATAATGTGATGTTAATGGATGCAATCATTTAGATAGTTATCCCTATATCCGACAAATGTTTTAGACTAAAAATCTCTAGCAAACATTGCATGAAAGCTCACCTCACTTGTTGGAGGAATGCCTATGGAATTAATGAAAAATGACTTTAAAACAGTGTAAATTTATTGTGAATGTTTAGAGGTACGCAATTATCGCGATGATCCCACTCTCGGCTCGATTCTTACACGGGTCTAGGTGTGGAGGTACACCATTATTGTGATGGTCCACTCTCCTCCCATTCTTACACGGTTCTTGTTGCGAAATGCTGAAGATGCGTTCGAAGTGCCTCCACCTCTCACATTCTACAGTCTTTCTTCCATAAATTTCACATCACCGACTCCCTCTTCTGTCTTCCACATTCTATGGTTGTGTTCCACGTGTTTTGTTGTACGATTCCGTGTTTTTTCACATGCTCTCCTGTACAAGATGGGTCCACCTTTCCTATGATTCCTATGATAAATCTTTTCTGCACGTAATGAAAACGTAATTGGTACGCATGTTCGAATTCTCTCCAGGGGAACGCTTACCAGCGTAAAAATTCACTCACGCACGGCTATTTTAAAATTTGTTTCAACATTTTTTTCGCCGATCACCGACCAGAACAATATAGTCAAACTCATGAGAATACTAGATTTTTATATTGTGAAAGTCAATTCAATCCATTTTCCAGTTGTACCCTTTGTCAGAAAAATCACAACGAGTTTTTAGGTAACAAAACGGCAGTTAAATTAGTCTAGTCAGCCTAATTAGAGCATCATAGCAGAATTAGTGGTACATCAACATTGCCTACATTGTTTGAAGACCACTCCACACTATGTTCTTGTCTTCGATCCGTGTCCACACTTGTTGAACCAACCCTCCTAGTGGTCTAACTAAGGAGAGCATGACATTTATGATTGACAAACATTCTAAGTGTATTTAAAACACTGCATGATCCTCATATTGATTCAGACAGTAGAAGATTGAGGCGACTAAATTCAATTCATCAATTTCTCGTCAGATAAAATCTATAGGTATGAGTTCAAATTCGTGTAATAGTTCAATTTGTGCATCAGTTCCACATGCATAGATTTGACGCACATTTGTATGTTTTGAAAATTTGGTGTGATCAAGTTCTAAACTAAAATGACACCACCTTGGAAAATCAATTCCTAGCATCCTTCATAGCATATTATATCCATAAAAAATTGAGTTAAATATCACATTTAAATTATTTAATTTTTATAATTTCAATTACATTTATTATTCTTATTTGAGATTATTTATTTAGGTTAATGGTTAATTAAATAATTTATTTACTTTCTTAATCATAGATTTATTTATTTGAGGTCTATTTGTTATGGTGAAATTTGCATAATCATGTCGCTTTCCTTCATACTCTAGGCCCACATCAATTGGAGTGACCTTTATGCAATAGCAAGTGTAGAAATGCCATGTTTTTAACTAAGGGTGGGCACATAACTCAAGACTTATTTTGATGCTCAAAATTACATATTCCATAAACCTAAACAATGGACTCTAAAACATGTAATTAGGGATGATGTATGTTTAGGATGATGAAGCAAACTTATGATTAGAATGCAAGCAACTAAAGGTCAATTGCCAAGAAAGGGTGGCTCTTCTTCACTCCAAGCTCTATAAGATTGAGAAGGATGTTTGTAGAGGTTATGGCAAGACAAATAAAGAGAGCAAATCAATGCAATTGATCTATTATAAAAACATACCATATGTGCAGAGATGCCCCAAGAGTTTTTAACTAAATAATGTTCCACTAGTTTTATTGATGTTAGACCATGAAACCTCCCATAAGCAAATTGAAACATATCATGTATGCAACCAAAAAAATTATATTTTAATGCCTCATTGATTCCTATTTTCTTGAAAGGTGAAAATTAATTGAATGATGCATGTTATTGTATATGATGCACCAAAATTATGCTATTCTATTTGAATTGATAAATATTATAACAATGATTCATTAATATTAGATATGTGTCATGAATTATTATAACTATGAATATTGAAGTTGGTTCTAGCTTAGAGATTGAAAAAAATTAAATATATTTTTTATGGTTGTAAAATATAAATTTTAAATATTGGTAATGATGACCAACTCAACACCACATGGATTTCCTTGTAAGGTTTTGATATTATAACTTGTCATGCTTTAAATGAAGCTTTAGTGAAAGCCCTAGATTAATAAACAAAAACTAGTAACTCAAAAATTATTTTAACCCTTGATTAATTTGGTTATTAATCCATGGAATATTTGTAATGAGTAATGCGTAATAGGTGATCTACTTATACAAGCACTCTGTGATATGGATAGGTCAACCTAAATTAGGGGGGTGGGGGGGGCATTTTGCCTCATGAAAATTTATTAGTGTCTAATGATTATGTACAAACGATCTAGGAAAGGGAGATTGGTAGGCTATATGTTGAGTGTGTGGAACAACATGGTAGGAGTTGTGAGGAATGCATAGGAAAATACTAAGTGTTATTGGCATTGTGAGCCAAGAAATCATAATTGCACAACTAATATGGTTAGAGGAAAACCAAGAAAAATGTAGAGAGTAATTAAATCAAAAGAAATAATGAACATTGGAACCTAGGAAAAGCTTGAGGGATTTTACCAAAAAAATACTACTAAGCATGTCACTAATTAGGTGAGGCAAAAAAACTCAATGAAGAAAACATTTTCAAAAAGAATTAAGGAGCCACAAAGTTGACCAATGAAACTTGAAAGCTAGAGTCCATGAGGCTTTATAAAATCCTAAAAAAATGAACAATTTAGGCTACTAAATAGTGAACACCAATGCATAAAATTGTTGATTAGGACATGCAACATATAGGAAAGGAATAATCAAGGAATTATGAAAGTATATTGTATCCATTTGTGGGTTAGTCCTATGTGTAGGGATTTTTAAATTGTAATGTTTTGACTATAACATGATTCATGTGTGTGACAAGCTATGATATTATTTTATATGAGTGCTAGCCTAGTGTTATGTGTGTTAAGTTGTGACATGGTTCCATGACAAGAAAGACTATATTGTGAAATGCATTACTTGGTCAAGGTGCCTTAGTGGGAATGTTTTAGCTAATCATAGTGGAGAGTGAAGCTCCATGGCCGCTTATAGTGTACCCAAGTGGAATTCCTTGTTATGAGTAGGAAGAAGCTTCATTAGTCATGAAGGATAGACCCATTAGCGGTCATAGCCTCCTATATTGTTAGAGTGCACTGAAGTCTAGATGTGTGTGTGCATGTATGTATTGTGTATGTCTAGAAGGTCTTGACCTAAAATAAAATGTATGGCATCGACACCAATAGATTTGGAATGATAAGAGGATGGATATTGGCCCCCTATACCTAGACTATCTCAATTGCCAAGTAGCTCATTTATACCATATAAGGAATGGTATCCTATTGTGACAATGGCTAGGTGAAAAAGTAGGCCTGAGAATTTTGGGTGAGCTTTAGACTAGTTAAAAATGGAAGGAGCGAGGTGATGTCCTACTTCCATTTCTTGTAGTACAATGTGTTGATGAATTTTTGTTTTATTTAATTAATTAAGATCACAGATTGTCCATCAATTCCATAATTAACTTTAGTTTAACTCATGTCTTAGTTGTTTATGGTGTAAGGCCTAGTGAAAGGTGGAGTTAATCAAATTCCTCTAGATTGGATAAGACACACACTGATAGAGCCATGATGGGAGTAGACAATCCTTATATTCTTGTTCCCTAATTTAGAATTAAATTACCAAAGTTGACATACAAATTATATTTTTAGAATTAAATGATACTATTAATATAATTGATATGTATTATGTGATTAAAAAACTATAAACTATGCTTGAAAGTATTTCATACTCTTGATTAGATTATTGACAACATTCATCCTTTATTTACAACAAATATCTATGATAAATGACAGGTTAATATTTATCTTGTTGGTAGAGGTTAACTTCAATCCTCATAATATTCTAATGAGTAGATTTTAGCAATGAAAAGGGAATTCTATCACTAGTTGAGTAAACCAGGTTTAAGTTTTAGACAACATATAAGAAATATTTTTTAAGGCCATATAGTGAAGATTTAAGTTGAATCCATGAGCTACGAGACTAAGGGTTGAAGCCAAATCATTAATTTGAGACTACTTTTTTGAGCGTGTATTCCTAGTAGGAGGTGGTGTAGTCATTTTCCATCAAACTATCAATGTCAAATTCAATTCCTTTCTTGTGTGTATAAATTGTAGAGTTGAATTCACACTATGGATCTAGATTGAGATTACCCTCTGGGTCATTGACTTCTCAAGTAAATCACTATGCACCATGTGTTCCTTTAGTTATGGAGGAAAGTTAATTTAAAAACCTTATGAATCAAATTCTAGAATTTAGGATAAAATTAAGCCATTTCTATTTAGTTTCTACTCCTACAATTTAGTTAGGAAGGTAGTATTATCAATTTGGTCTCAATTAGCCCACTTAATCCTTGCTTGATTGTGGTATTGGAGTTTCTATATATACCATGTAAAATCTGCGAACCCTACACTTTCTTAAGTTAGACATCTACTACTCAATTACATGAAGTTACTAGTGTTGGTGGTGAATCATGCAACTCCACAAATCCTAAAGACCAACTCCAAAATCTAATGGTAGGGATTTTTTATAAAAAGTGATGGGAAGGATTTATGCTCAAATAGTGGCATGAATGGCCCAAAATAACCTTGAACTTTAGGATCTACAAGGCAAAGGGGGTATTCCCTGAGGTCGTAATAATATGAAAATTACAATTTATACACTAGGCCATTAAGCAACCATACCCAATATGCTATGAACCCCAAGATTTTTCACTAAGTTCACAGCAACATTAGTTACAAACAAAGCTACAAGACATCCAATAAATAGATGCTAATTTCACTCTTACCTTGCATGAAAGGATGAAAACTACACTATATTTTTTCATAACAAATCAATCCACATAACATTGTATACATATGGGCAAGAGGGAGAAACATACTTGCATGATTTGATAATGAATTTTTATTTTGAAGATTGCATAAGATATAACATAATTTACAATACCGAATCATGCAGGAATGGTGGAACCTAACCTACTCCTACAACTAACAAGAGAGCTATTATAAATAAAAGGTGTTGACCCTTCACCAATCAAACTGATGTCTACTCCATCAGTAAATAGAGCCATTGAATGTGAAGAAGAGGGGAATACACTTGTAAAGCATGTCATGAACTAGATGTGCATATACATACAAGTTAAAGATACATTACATGCAAATGGACATAGTTAATTATCTAAAAGAAAACTATAGTAACCCATCTAAAACAAAGGAGAGACCATCACAAAAGCTTTGCAATGAATTAAAATTCTATCACACATTTATCTAAACTCAGCGACATTCATACCAATATTGTGGCAAGAGACGATCCATCTATAGGTTCAAGCATCCCCTAAATAATTAGTAGAAATTGCCATAGAGACAACCATTTATAAAATATGTGCATTGAATACCCTTCTCATGGATTATATGAAGTATTTATGCCCCTTATAGACTAGACTTGCATTACTTGATTCTCTAGAACTAGATCAACGTAGATACAATAATAATTGGCTAAATGACCAAACCATATTACATCTTTTCAACATGTATATAAAGGATTATATTTACCCTTTTTGCTTGAATGAGAATCCTAGAGTGGTCAACATGATTTTTCAATCACTCATGCACCTTGCATCATCATCAAACAAGTTCACACTTGGATCCATGGCCTCTATACATAAATTGCATCATTAACCCATGTCTTTATAGAAAAAATATATCATTGAGGGATTCAATGGTACTATGTGGCACTTGAAAGTCTTTGTATGATCTATCTAAACTATTGGAGACCATTAATGGTAGTCTTGGGTCATGTAGGAGAGTGGTTGGAATTGTGGAAGCTTTCTAAAGAAATGCAAGAATTCAACCTAGAACCAAATTAAGTGAATGTTGGAACATAAGGAAAAATAAGACATCTAGAAATTTGGAGTTGAGGAACAAGTGAGAAGAAAATCTGAAATCCTATTAGGCTTTCACAAAGGAAGAAATGAGTGAGTTTAAATGTTGAGGAAAAGTCAGATCTGGTTATAGAATTGGATAATTAGATAGGGTGTGGGATTAAAGAAATGATATCCTAAAGTCTATGGAAAGTTTAGAAAGAGGAGGGAAAGGAAGATATGAAGATGTGGTAAAAACATGTAGAATGAGATGCAGGAAGTGGAGGTTCTTGAATGTTCTTCAACATTTTTCTTATTATCTTTAGCATGGTAGAGGTTTGAACCTTCTCAAAACCTTGTTAGTGTTTTTGAAGGTTTACGAACCATTGAAAGGGATTATGAAGCCATTTTTAAACCTTGTCATAAGTTTTGAAGGTTTATGAACCTATCAAAACATCAATGCTTCATCCCTTTCTTTTCTTTGTTGATAATTTCAAAGGTTCATGAACAGTGGAAAGTGCCAACTGTTGCTAATTTTTCCTAAATCAGCAGTGGGTTTGCCAGTTCCAATGCATAGGCAGATTCAGCCAATGAATACATGAGGTTGCATGAGCTGCCTCCCCTTCACTTCTGGTTCTGCCGCACCAAGGGGGGTGTCCCTATTTGCTAAAAATGTAACATTGACTTTCCCTATGACAAAAAGATTTAGCTTTGTGATAACAGGCAGAATACTCTCATGTGTGGACCAAGATTTGTGTGACAAATCACAAGGTTAGCAACATTCTTGGACATATGTGTCTGGTTATGGATGAGAGTATGTAGGGGCTCCTAATCCTACTCCTACAACTGATAGGTTGGAATAATGAAATGGTTTGAATTTGATGGTTTGGATGCAAGATAGGGGTTTTGGATCATAACTACTTCACAAGAACAGACCGGTGTCTATTCCATGACAAGGAGTCACATAGAAATATACATGAGAGTGGCTTGCAACTGGCATTCAAGTTTCAAGGGGTTAGATTGATGCTTGCCTTACAAACATCACCCAAGAATGGGTATTTAACTATCTCTACTTATGGATATCCTAGCTGACATACAATTTCCTCCACACTTAACCTAAAACAATTTAATCCATTCCTTGAATGGAAGTCTAAAAATCAAGCATGCAATACATAAATCTGTATTCTAGAATTTGAGAAACCCTTAGCAACCAAATTCAGAAGAAGAAATGCATACAAGTGGAGACAGACAGCAAAACACATGCAAGAAGCATTATTCATATAACATTAACACTGAAACTGAACATATGTGCAAGATACAAATCAAATGCAACACATAAACTCCACAGAGATAAAACAGACAGGAAAATGCTCTATTTTTTGTTATTCACACAAAAGCTACCCAAGTCTTCAACAACCACAATGAGTAACATAGTTTGCATTTTATAGCAAAACTGTGTACTCAGCCAAAATTACAATGGTCAACTCAAAAATTGCCAGATACAACGCATGAGAAACGGTGCTCAAAATTGAATGCGGCAGACGGACAAAGAGGAAGGAGAGGTAGGAATCGGGATCTACACCACTGCCCAGGATTTTCTTCTTGAATCAAGTAGCTAGCCTATCCTTTTTGTCATCCATCCTTTGCAAATCTGCCATCAATGCTTCATCTACCTACAGGCCCTTGAGGACACAGCAGCAGCAAGCCTCTAAAATTTTTCTCGCCCAAACACGGCCGCAGATACAAAAAACTATCGCTGCTATGAACTTGAAAGATAGCTGTCGATTTTGATTCCATCGCTGAAATAATAGCTCCAAAAAATGCTGAAAAGTCACCCACCTGTAATATCATGCCACGTAGGTAGCTCATATTTCTATCACTAGCTTTTCCCTTCAATTTTGCTTTTTTCACCCTTGTATATGCATGCTCAAATGCATATACAATTGCTTACCTTTGCCTTTCAAAAACCCTTTGTATATGCAAGAGCAAATGCATATACAACTGTTCATCACACAAGGTGGACCCCAAGCTGTTATAGAGCAAATTGGAATTCTTATTCGGGTCTGGCTTGTATCCTTCTTCTTTGTATATCCGTGATATACAACACACATATACATACAAGCCGCAGACCTCAAAGCATTATGCATCAAAATGTACAACCTTTTGAAATCTGACTTGTATCTTTTTTCTTTGCACATCAGCTTGTATATCTGCATATACAAGCACCTTTATACAACTTGCGGACCTCAAATATTTACTCACAACATTTCAGTCCTCCATCGCGTCCGGGTTGTATGTCACTTCCTTGTATATCGGGTTGCATATTGTATATACAAACCCAACATACATGCAAACTGCGGATGTCAACACCTTATGAGCTACATTGCAATCTTCCTTCACGTCCAGGCCTTGCATATTGCAAATGTATACCATATATACATTCCCCTTTGTATATGAGATACGAGACCCCTTGCATGTCTCCTTTTTGTTTGTATGTTGCCAAACATACAAAGCCCTTTGTATGTTTTTCCTGTAGCGACTGTATGTATCTCCCCCGCTACACTATAGCAAATGTATATTGGCACCTTTGTATGTCAAATATACAAACCCTTTTATACAACTACAGAATCTGCGATGGAATATTCCAAGAATGCACCCAAACGTAAACATACAAACCTCCTTACATACAAACAGGGAATCTTTCCTAGAATATGCCTGCAATGTATCTTTTCTTTGCATGTTGCCATTTTATCTAACCATTGTATGTCTGAACATACAAACCAAATATACATGTAGACCTGACATACAAGCAGTGAATATTCCCATGAATCTATGAAAGATTCCCCCTTTGTATATGCACACTTTCAAGCCCGATATGCATTAAAAAATGCATATAACTCATTTTTTCAAAGGCCGATTTAGATTTTGCAAGCTCGCTAATGCATATTTGACCTACATGTATATACAAACACCCTTGTATATACAAAGACACTCGCAAACAACTAATTTTTGCATTTTTTCCACTACAGAGGCCAAAAGTGTTAAATTTTTTGACTTTTAGGAAGGTGCCTACAGATTTAGGCACCAACAAAGGCTTTGTCTAGGGATGCATGCCTCTTGTAGGCATGGTGAGAACCTCAGAATCTCTGGTTTTGCAGATTGGGCCCTATCCATTGGGCAACAGAGTCAAACATTGCATCAACTTGCACACAAATTATATTTTCAAACATTATTTTTGGCAGCCCTGGGCAGCCAAAAATGAAGAACCACAACTTTTTCCTGTCAAATGCCTGATTCCATTCTGAATAACCCCAACCACAACTGAAAATACCAAAACAATCTGCCCACATGTTGATCTTGTCAATTACACGCTTTACCATTTTTGAAAGCTTGCCACTGTCAATGTTGCCTCTATCACTCTGCACCTTACAACTAGACATATAACCATACACATTATAATATTCTTTAGCATTAGGTAACATATGCATGTTATATTCGATAAATACTATATCATATTGCTCTTGGCATTCCTCATCGTTTACCTGGCTGTTACACATAACCAGGCACTCATCCAGCTGATCTGAAAACTGAAAACACTTAGAAAATATGAGACCCTCAATATCATTTATATCACTCATTGACATTGAAAACAAATCCTGATCAACATACACATTGCTGCACATGTCTGGGACAACTGATGTTGAGCATTCATTATCCACAGTTTGCAAATCAATGTCATCATTTTCAAACAGAGGGTTAATTCTGCACCAATGAATGTCATAACTCACAATATCAAATGCATCCACAGGCTCGTCATAAAGGAGATTCATACTCATTGCAAAGGTCTCTGTTTCTTCTTCATGACAATCTATTGCTTTTTCATTATCAAATCTAAAGTCATAAAAAGAACAAACCTGATCCATGAATTAATCATGGATATCATCTTTATCATCTTTAATCTCTGATTGCCCCACATACAAAATTTTTGCTACTTCAATGCACTCTGAAGTTGAACTATCTACATCATTTTCCAGTCCTCTAATGCTTCCTGATGAAACTGATATTGACTCTTGATCCATATGATCACAACTTTGCACAACTAGATCATTTAAACATGAATGCTCTTTGTTTAGGACTGGCATGCAAATATCACTTGAAAAATTATTATTATCAACTTCATTTGCTGGGCAAAATAGGACATCCTCCTCTATAATAGAAACATCATTAACTTGGAATGATGCAAAAATTGGGACAGCAGGGGTGTTAGTACTTTGACATTCATCTTCAACATTTAGATTATATCCCTCATTAACATTTGGGACTATAGGGCAGCAAAAATTTTCAGAGAAATAACCCTTTTGAATTCCATATCTCCAATTGTTTTCAATGTCCATTGCAAACTGATGTGCCTGATGCAAAGTGGTGGGCTCCTTATCTCTTAATCTATAGCTCATTTTCTTATCAAATGCTCCCAAATAAACAACTAGGCACAATGCATCATTAGGTCTCATGCATTCTTGAATTCTATTCAATGCCCTCATAAACCTGAGGTTAAAAGCTGGAATCAACTCATCATTTTCAATATAGATATACATAAAATCACTAATAATTGCATATTCCAAAATTCTTTCACCATATTGTTCTAGAAATGTAGATTTAAATTCTTGCCAAGAGTTGACAGAGTAAGCTGGAAGATAGGAGAACCAGTCCCTTGCATCTTCATCTAGAGATTGAACAAATAATCTCATAACTACATCTTCATGGTCAATCTCAAAATCATCTATCACATTTATAAACTGCTACAAGTGTTTCTCAACTGATTCATCCTTTGTACCATTGAATTTGGGCAAATACTTTCTGATTTTATATGGAAAAGCATTTGGGTAGCCACAAATTCCATCAAAGTCTTTGGGCTTATATCTGTCAATGTTGAAACTTCTTTTATTACATGGTTGGGACTGATTATTATGCCTTATTGCATTTGACACCTCACCAGGGTGTAGGGGCTGATAATTATACATCATTATGTGTTTCTGTAACCCTCTTTTCAACTTAGATTTTCTATAAACAATGACTTTAGGCCCTTAAAATTTAAACTATTGTTTCAACTTTCCTAAAGTCCTCCAAATGAGACTTTTAAACAATATTGCATACTTCTTTTGAAATGCAAACTAGGTCCTCACAAAAGTATGCAATCTTTCACTAATATTTCCCCTTTTAACCAGTGCTATTTCACCAAATGGGGAACTTTTAAAACTTATACAAATACTTGGATATGTCGCAGCAACTACAAATTTAACACCTCTGGTGTCCTCTTATCAGGTTCTTTCTTATGCAGAGTTGCCACCTCCTTAGCAGAGGAATGAGCTTCAAATAGGCTGAAGCTACAAATTCATTTGCTGCAACAAAGCACCTCCAAGTCTGATTTTTCAATCTTTTAGACTCAAACTTTCATGGATATGACATTGTCTCCCTAGCAGAGTCACCATCTGTTTGTAATTATTCCTGAATCGGTAGAGGGTTTGCTAGTTCCAATGCATGGGCAGATTCGGCCAACAGATACGGGAGGTTGCGTGAGCTGCCTCCCCTTCACTTCTATTTTGCCGAACCAAGGGGGTGTCCCTATTTGGTAAAGATGTAATATTGACTTGCCCTATGACAGAAAGATTTAGCTTTGTGATAACAGGTAGAATACTCTCATGTGTGGACCAAGATTTGTGTGACAAATCACAAGGTTAGCAACATTCTTGGACATATGTGTCAGGTTATGGATGAGAGTATGTAGGGGCTCCTAATCCTACTCCTACAACTAACAGGTTGGAATAATGAAATGGTTTGAATTTGATGGTTTGGATGCAAGATAGGGGTTTTGGATCATAACTACTTCACAAGAATAGACCGATATCTATCCTAGGGCAAGGAGTCACATAGATGTATACATGAGAGTGGCTTGCAACTGGCATTTGAGTTTCAAGGGGTTAGATTGATGCTTGCCTTACAAACATCACCCAAGAATGGGTATTTAACTGTCTCTACTTACGGATATCCCAGCTAACATACAATCTCCTCCACACTTTACATAAAACAATTTAATCCATTCCTTGAATGAAAGTCTAAAAATTAAGCATGCAATACATAAATCTGTATTCTAGAATTTAAGAAACCCTTAGCAACCAAATTCAGAAGAAGAAATGCATACAACAAGTAGAGACAGACAGAAAAACACATGCAAGAAGCATTTTTCATATAACATTAACATTGAAACTAAACATATGTGCAAGATACAACTCAGATGCAACACATAAACTCCACAGAGATAAAATAGACAGGAAAATGCTCTATTTTTTGTTATTCAGACAAAAAATTGCCCAAGTCTTCAACAAACACAATGAGTAACACAGTTTGCATTTTATAGCAAAACTGTGTACTTGGCCAAAATTACAATGGTCAACTCAAAAATTGCTAGATACAATGCATGAGAAATGACACTCAAAATTGAATGTGGCAGAGGGACAAAGAGGAAGGAGCAAGTAGGAATCGGGATATGCAACGCCGCCCAGGGATTTTCTTCTTCAATCAGGTAGCTGGCCTGTCCTTTCCGTTGTCTATCCTTTGCAAATCCACCATCAATGCTTCAGCTACCTGCAAGCCCTTGAAGACACAGCAACAGCAAGCCTCTAGAATTCCCCCCCCCCCAAACGCGGCCGTAGATACAAAAAACTATCACTGTTGCGAACTTGAAAGATAGCCGTCGATTTTGATTCCATCGCTGAAACAAACGGCTCCAAAAAATGCTAAAAATTCACCCACCTGTAATATCGTGCCACGTAGGCACCTCATATTTATATCACTGGCTTTTCCCTCTGATTTTGTCTTTTTTTCCCTTGTATATGCATGCTCAAATGCATATACAATCGCTTACCTTTGCCTTTCAAAAATCCTTTGTATATGCAAGAGCAAATGCATATACAACTGTTCATCATACAAGGTGGACCCCAAACTGTTATAGAGCAAATTGGAATTCTTATTCAGGTCCGGCTTGTATCCTTCTTCTTTGTATATCCGCGATATACAACACACATATTCATACAAGCCGCAGACCTCAAAGCATTATGCATCAGAATGTACCACCTTTTGAAATCTGGCTTGTATCCTTTTTCTTTGCACATCGGCTTGTATATCGGCATATATAATCACCTTTATACAACCTGCAGACCTCAAATATTTACTCACAGCATTTCATTCCTCCATTGCATCTGGGTTGTATGTCACTTCCTTGTATATCAGGTTACATATTGCATATACAAACCCAACATACATGCAAATTACAGATGTCAACACCTTATGAGCCGCATTGCAATCTTCCTTCACGTCTAGGCCTTACATATTGCGAATGTATATCACATATACATTCCCCTTTGTATACGAGATACAAGACCCCTTGCATGTCTCCCTTCTGTTTGTATGTTGCCGAACATACAAAGCCCTTTGTATGTTTTTCCTATAGCGACTGTATGTATCTCCCCCGCTGCACTATAGCAAATGCATATTGGCACCTTTGTATGTCAAATATACAAACCCTTTTATACAACTGCAGAATCTACAATTGAATATTCCAGGAATGCACCCAAATGCAAACATACAAACCTCCTTACATACAAACAGGGAATCTTTCCTAGAATATGCTTG
Organism: Cunninghamia lanceolata; assembly: GCA_027924645.1. Lineage (NCBI taxonomy): Eukaryota > Viridiplantae > Streptophyta > Pinopsida > Cupressales > Cupressaceae > Cunninghamia > Cunninghamia lanceolata. The sequence continues at coordinate 10,123,290 of BSBN01001332.1, forward strand.
CAATGTATCTTTTCTCTGCATGTTGCCATTTTATCTAACCATTGTATGTCTGAACATACAAACCAAATATACATGCAGACCCAACATACAAGTGGTGAATATTCCAATGAATCTGCGAAAGATTCCCCCTTTGTATATGCACACTTTCAAGCCCGATATGCATTCAAAAATGCATATAACTCATTTTTTCAAAGGCCAATTTGGATTTTGCAAGCTTGCTAATGCATATTTGACCTGCATGTATATACAAACACCCTTGTATATATAAAGACACTCGTAAACAACTAATTTTTTCATTTTTTCCATTGCAGAGGCCAAAAGTGTTAGAATTTTTGACTTTTAGGAAGGTGCCTACAGATTTAGGCACCAACACCAACAAAGGATTTGTTAATTATTTCAAAGGATTTTGAACCATGGAAAGTGTCAACAAAAGGATTTCTCTTTCATTTAACTCTTTGTCAGTCATTTCAAAGGTTCACGAACCTTTGAAAGCATCAACAAGCTTTCACAAAGGATCAAAAGGCTTAACAAATATTTCCAAACATTTATGTACGAATAGAGGTGGATACAATAGAATGAAGGGAGGTGTGTTTGTTATCTAGTCAAGATTGTACAAAGTAGAGGAAAATAAAGAAAATGAAGGAAGTGAAGGGCTCAATAAAACTTGTAGGAATTTCACAAAGAAAAGGAAAGAGGATCTAGAAATTAGGATTGTATAGAAGTGAAAAGATACATTTGGTAGTCCACTAAATTTCCAAAACACAATAAAAAACACCATAATGACTTAGAAACTCCCCACACTTATTATTTTTTGGATTTTCTAGACAATCTAACACATGATAGGAACATGGGGAGGCAAAACATCACTATGAGGAAAAATGCATTGAAGGGAATCTTAGATTGGTTTCAATCATGGGAAAAACAAGTCCAAGGAAACAAAGGGGAATTGAACATAGGATTTTTGCAAATTTTGAACCTAGTGCCAACATTGGCTCTAATTAGGGGCATTTTCCTCTTAAAGGCATAGTGACAATATAACTATCTATAGAAGCAAACAAAAAACTAAAAAGGGATGAGAAGGGGGGAGACAAAGTAAACCAATATGTATAAGGCAAAGGAAAACCAAGGAAAAATGTACACGATAACCTACAACTAGTTACATCAGGGCATAAAGATACAATGAAAAGTATGGTTGTAGACAAAAATTGAAAATATCTGTATGTCAGACCTTACAAAGAAGATCCATGGCACTAGGGCATGTACAAACTACTTAAAACCACTTGCATTTTTCAAAGGCAAGTTTAAAGAAGGGACTGATTTCCCTTAGGATGAAATGGCATCAATCGCCTAGTGGCAACAAATTGTAATTCTTACATGCATGTACATGCAAACTACAAATATTAGGCCAATCATGCTAAAACTAGAAATGACTATCATCAGGACAAAGAACCTACAAATAGTAATGACCATAATCATACTCATTTACATGATAACATATAAATTTAAGATCCTTGGTAGCATTATACACACGTAGACTTGTACATAAATCAGCATGAAGAAAAAGATACTCTTGAACATCAAGCTGAAATATGCCCAGTTTAGGTGATACTTCAAGCTGGGCTATGTCAAGTGATTTCTCAAGTTTTTGCATCCTAGTTTAACAACAAATGCTACTATACTCTTCCATGATTGAATCATAAAATTGATTCAAGTCCTTTTTTACACCCTCATCATATAATGGAAAAATTTGATGCACTTGACATGAAGACTCACAAAGGTTCATCTTGGAAACTTATTGTGTCATATTGACTACTAAATCAAATTGATGATACATTTCCTCTTTTTCCTTATTCATTCTAGCAGTGTCTCTTTATGTACCATGTGAAACAATGTTAACATGGGGGGGATAATAAATATTGAACTAAAGGAATAGAGTCTCATATGCATCCACATGATCACCATCTTCATAATTATGAAGGGCAAGTTCTTCAAACTAAAAATTAATGTTTGCGATATCATTTATCTTAGGAATTTTGTCACTAACTATATGCACATCCATGTCATTCTCATGTAAACAAATAATAGTAGCCTCATCATCATCCAATGGAACAAAGAGAGGAAACACATAAAACAAGGAACTGGTCCCCTCTTCATCTTTAACATCAGATGTGTGTACACATTCAACATAATCAAATTCACAATTTAATCCATCTAGATGCACACTTGTACACACACATACCTCTTTCTCTACTTCGATACCACAAAGGGTGGGGCCACATACTTGATTCTCAAATTTAAAATCACCATGAACTTCATCACTATTATCTCCAACTAATGACTTGTCCAATTGAAGATAAGTGCATATCCTATCTTCATCATCTTCATTTCTATCATATGATCCATAATTGTTAATTTATACCCTCCTAAGTACAATCTCATACTGATTTGATCTTGTATTCATCTCATATGTTGCATGCATATGGTTTCTACTCATACTAACTTGTTTATTACCACCAACACTTGTGTTTGAGGACAATAACTTTTTGAGATAATCATTCCCAATTCTTTCAAGGGAATCTAAGAATATATATAATCTTGTTGCAGATGTGTAAGATTCATGTCCTCTTGCATTTAACTTAAACCAACCTCATAGGCCTAAAAAAAATTTAATGCAGATAGGGACATCAAGTTTGTAAGGATTTAGGATTTTTGAAAATGGAACAACAAACATATGGAAAATGTCCTTACTAAACTCTTCCTCTTGCTCTTTGATATTTTCCAAATCATGGGAAAGAGAAGTAAGGTCTAGGTCACATGTATACTTCTCATCAAATGAAACCACAAAATCCTTCCATGAAACAAATAATGTTCTAGGAAACCTTCAAGCCATGTTCATGTCTTTTTGGCTAGAGACCTAACAAATAATCTCACTTGCATGTCTTCATCTTCAAACAAAATTTTTTCCATAACTTTTAAAATACATCCATATGTGTATCACCTTCATAAAGATCATGCCCATTAAAGATAGTGGATTGAATAGCTTGGCGTTTTGTGGTAGAAAGATGAGCATTGGATTGTAATTTAGACTCAATACTTATCCTGATTTGATTTCAATTTCTTTTTTCTTCCTAACAAGCTCATTTTGATTGTGCACATGTGTTTGGTTATGATGTAGGACACCACATGATGTAAGTCTATTTGAATAGAACTTGAATAAGTATCACTATAAAAGTTATAGGCATCAGATTCATCATAGTTTATAGGGATTGACGCATAAGATGATACATATGAAGGATCTACACTAATATGATAATTACCAAAATAAGAAGCCACCATTAGAACACCCTACCATGCAAGGAAAAGAATTGGGGCCTTATAAATGTGTGTTTCTTTACCATGAGAGAAAAATTATCTCAATAGGGAGGAAGAAAATTCTTATGTACACTTTTCACAACCTACTCTAAGCTTGAGATGTGATCTTGAAACCTCAACAATAAATAAATTCTAACAGTAATCGAGTTTCATTCCTGAAAGTAGATTTACCACCTCTTTCAATAAAGGAATTGAAGCACACCTAATCTTCAAGGAAACAAACTTGTTTGGGTTTAGCTCACTTGCAGAGTCTTCATTTCATGTAACCTAGGATATGATTAACTTGAAATGAAATCCCATGAACATAAATTATGAACAAGATTCATCCCCATCAATGACACCATTCTATTTGTGCTCAAACATGTATCTCCACAAATCCTAAAGACAAACATAGAAACCTAAGGCTAGGGACATGCCATCAAAGGTGATGGGTAAGACTTATTCTCAAATAGCAAAATGAATGGACCAATTTTTTTGAGTTGGAAAACTAACCTTTAGCTTTAGGATTTGCAAGGCTAAGGGGAGTATTTCCTAAGGTCTCAATAACAAGATAATTATAATTTAAACACTAGGCTCTTAAGTAGCCATACCCAATATGCTATAAATCCGAAGATTTCTAACTAAGTTTATGTCAACATTACTTACATATAGACCTACAAGACCTCTAATAAACAAATGATAATTTCACTCTTACCCTACCTCAAAGCATGACAACTAAACTATATCATTCCCTAACAAACATGAATCCAATTAACATTGCATGCACATGGGTAAGAGGGAGAATCATACAAGCATGATTCTCTAATAAAGTTTTAGTTTTAATATTGTGTAAGACATTACATAATTTACAATACCAAATCATGTAGACATGGTGGAAGATAATCTACTCCTATAACTAACAATAGAAAGATTATAAACAAAAGGTGTTGCCACCTCACAAATCAGATTAGTGCCTACTCAATTGGGAAACATAATCACTTGGACTATGAAGAAGAGGTAAAAGTACTGGCAAAGCATGACATGAACTAGATGTCAATATGCATTCAACTTAAAGATACATTACATATAAATTAACATACTTAAATATTCGAAAAAGAACTTTAATAACTCATATGAAACAAAGGAGAGACCATAACATGAAAGATTTGAAATGAATTAAAATTTTGTCACACATTTATCTACTCTTAGTTACATTCATACCAACAAATATGGTAAGAGAGCATCCACAACTAGGTTTGATCATCCACCTAAATCATTACAAACTACCATGGAGACATACCATTTATAAAATATGGGCATTGAGTACTCTTATGATGGATTAAAAGATGTATTTCTACCCCTTATAGATGAGACTTACATCACTTGATTCCTTATATATATATAATAAAAAAATAGCTCAATGACATCCACCTATTGCATCTTTTCAACATGTATATATATGTATGTTCTATATAGTTGCTTGGATGAGAACATCAGAGTGGTCAACATGAATTTTAGTTTCCCATTCCCATTGCAACATCTTAATGCAAGTTCACACTTGGATCCATGCCCTTTGTATAGAAATTGCATTAGCGACCCATGGCTTTGTACATAAATCATGTCCTTGAGGGGTCCACTAGTAATAGGAGGCATTTTAATTATTTCATATTCTCTATAACATCCATTGTATACCATTAATGATAGTCTTGGGTTGTGCCTTGAGAGAGTTGCTGGATTAGTGGAAGCTTTTTTAAGAAATGTGGGAATTCAACCTAGAATCAAATGAAATGAATTTGGGAATACAAGGAAGAACTACATCTCTAGATGTATGTGGAGATAAGGGAAAAGTGAGAAGAAAATCCAAAATCTGACCAAAGTTTCACAAATAAATGAGGGATTTTAAAGGTGGAGTAAAAGTAGAATTTGGTTGTGAAATTAGACAACAAGATGAGATTGGGATGAAAGAAATAATATCTTGAAGTCTATGAAAAGTTCACAAAGAGGAAGGAAAGGAAGCTATGAAGATGTGGTACCAAATTTAGGAAGTGAAGTTGCTTGAATGTTCATAAACATTTTTCTTATTGTCTTCAACTTGTTAGAGGTTTGAGCCTTCTCAAAATCTTATCTGCGTTTGTGAAGGTTCATGAACCACTAAAAGTGCTAACTGAACCATCTTTTAGACTTTGTTAGTGGTTTTGGAGGTTCAAAAACGTACCAAAACATCCGGCTTCACCTCATTCTCTTCTTTGTCGGTAATTTTAAAGGTTCACGAATCATGGAAAGCATCAATAAAGACTTTGTTAGTCAATTCAAAGGTTTGTAAACCATGGAAAACACCTATAAGCTTTCACAAAGGCTCAAAATGCCTAACAAACACCATGGAACTTTTATGCAGGACCAGAGGTGGATGTAGGATATGGAATGGAGGTAGAAATGTCCCATATTCAGTCAAGATTATAGAAAGTAGAGGAAAAGTAAGAAAATGAAGAAAGTGAATGACTTGATGAAATCACAGGGATTTCATGTAGGAAAGGAAAGGGGAACTAGAAGTTTGGATCAAATATTTAGGGAAAAGATATAATAGATATTTCCTTATACTTCTACAACTCTACAGAAACACCAAAATGACATAAAAACTCCCAACACTTAGAATGTTTTTTTATTTTTTGGACACTCCAATACATGATAGGAACATGGGGAAGGAAAAGCACCATTCCCAAAAAAATATGACCAAGGTAAAACCCATTGAAGGAAATTTTGATCGGTTATCAATATCAAGGAAAAATAGGTCAAAGGCAACAAAGAGGCACCAAACTTCAGATTTTTACAAATTTTGAACTTGTTGCCAACATGTGGGTCTAAGCATTGTATTAGACTCAATATCAAAAATTAATCCTGAATAATCCTTAACTACGGAGAAACTAGAATGTTAATTCCAAGAGAATCTTAGAATGATTTATTATATAAAATTATCATTGTTATTAAGCCACCTTCCCTAGTTATAGGTAAATTAATACAAAATAAATAGTTTCAAAAAAAATCTTGTGGTTCATTCTTGGTAGCACGTAATGGGGTATTACACATGGCATTAGAGCATGGTTCAAAATTTGAGATCCTAATGGGCCATTAGGATTGGGTTCTTAACTCAACATAAAAATTAGTGTAAAGATTAACCATGTGAATATTTTTCTTATATAGATAGCAAGACTTTAGGCTCTTGAAGGTACATAGGAAAAAAGTGGAAAATATTAGGGGGTAATAAGACAATAGTGTGTCCCATTTTGGCCTTGGTGGGACATTCAAATTCAACATTTTTCAATTTGTGTCAAATATAGGGACCAAATCATCAAGGATTTAAGGATGATGTAAATAAATGAGTTGTTGAATTTTTTATATCGATTCAAGCTATAATTTTTAAATATTTTTTAAAGAATTACTTCTATCATTTTTTAATATTTTGATAAATTTTAGATTTTTCTATTATTTTTTAATGAGTGATATTATTCCAAATTGTATTACTTTCACTATAAATTTAGACAATTAACTCCATTGTCTAGTGCATAGATATTTTTTTCTCTTTTTAAAAATAGTTTTATTACTAGTAATTTTTGAATTAGTAATAACAAAAAAATTATACCTATATTATTTCATAATATATATATATAAGTTTTATTTTCATTGAGACAAGGACATCTATGTGGAGTGGTATGTTTTTTTGATATTTTTCAAATAATATTTTTTTATTTTTCCTAGCATCTTGAATAGAGGTCATTATTTTTTCGTAATGGACCCACATTCATTATAGAGTTTAAAAAATGTAGTATTAATTAAAACATAATACATATGATATCTTTTTGGGAAGGTTATACTGAGGGTTGCATGCTTAAAAAATTGAATTTTCATATGACTTCATTTGAACCCCCAAAAGGTGAAGCAAAATTACTTTTTCGTCAACATTTTGCTATGTGTAGAAACTCCATTAGGTGTCTGATTTAAGCCCTAGGGGTTTGCTCTATGGTAGTTTGATCTAACCTGATTAAGTCAAACCCTATTAGATGGAACACCTATATTTTGATCTCATTCCCTTCCTTTATGAAAAACACTGATTTAGCTACCTGACATATGCCTATCATAAATTATATGCTCTCATGATAAGTAATGAACTTGAGTTAATTAAGATAATCTATAGAATCAAAATAAAACATAAATTATAATTGTAGTTGTTAATTTAATAATAAAGATAGTGGATTGTAATCATGAGAGCTTTTTGATAAATTGCAAATGATTGTGGTAACTTAAAAGAGTGATTTATTATTCCTTCCTTGGAATTCAAAATGACATTCACTAGTTATAGTGGTTGGAAATACTAATGGGAGTCTAATAGTTCAATTTTACTTGGTAAACATGAAATAGGTATGAAGGGCTTGTGGATTCTAGTGAATGCATAAATAATCCCTAAAGTGTCTAATCTTGGAAGTTTTAGAAAATATCAAGTTAATCTTAAACCCTTGTTTAACTATCATGATCATGAGAACTCCTCAAAGTAGTTTGAACTACATCCTTGGGCAATGATGCTTTACGCTTCCATGAACCTATGACTTGATATTTGCATGTTATTTCCCTTTCATTTAACTAAATAATAATTAGCATTAGTAAATTTAATCAGAAGTGAAATGAGAAATTTTAAAGTAGACGTGTGAGTTTTGACACATAAAAACATCAAAACAAGATCATTCTTTTGGATGAAAGGTTGTTAACCCTAAGAGTATTCTATGTGAATCTATTATTTCAAAGGGAATTCAAATGACAGCATTTATTTTGGTTTCTCTACTCAAGGGGCTCCAATGGAATCTCAATGGGTAATCTCTAGTTATTTTCTATTTTTGCTATGATGGGATTCATTGTTTGTTCAAATCTCATTTATACATCCATCAAGTTTCAAATTTTAGGTTTGTGCATCATACGGATTCATCAATTTATACAAATACATGTTGAAATCCTAAATTTAATCCTAATCTAACTAATGTGAAAAAATAACAAAATAAGGGTGAGAGAGAGAAGGGTGAGAATGAGCATGGATAACTTCATTCTTCAATCACACAATGTTATGAGTAGATAAATTCAACTTTAACAAGTCCTTCACTTGCATGGAAATTTTTTAAACAACACAATGGAGGGTGCGTACTTTAAGGATAAGTAGATTGTGAAAAAATACTTTTCAACCACCCTATCATAGGTACAAATTGCAAACATAGATCCCACAATCATTATGTAAGAAGTGTATTTTTCCTTGTTGCATGAAAATGTTCATCTTACCCACACAAAGAACCTTACCATAAACAAGGAGCTAGTGATTTTAAATAGCTTCTAAGCTCATCAAATGCTCACATCTTTAACATACAAAGAATAAAATGATAGAATGATGACTCAAAAAATAGGAACAAAAAGAGAGAAGAACAAAAAATAAATTTATTTAGTCATAGTAAGGGCTCCAAAATAGTTTCTAATTCCACAAATGTTAAATTTCTAGATATTTAGTGTCCTTATTAGGTAGGGAATATGAAAGAGTTTCCCTCAAATCCTAGCACATAAGACAAATTTTATAATTATATTTAATAATAAATACTTTACCAATGTAAATATTATCCTATGCTAACATGGAAATAAAATAAAGTTTTCATTATCAATTTGCATTCTTACATTTACACTTTAGTCAACAACATAGTCTTCATATACTTCTAGGAGTCCTTCATTATCATCATATAATTGATCAATAGTTGGAGTAAAATGTCCTCAACATTCTCTTGATGTTCAATTAGTTCTTTGTTGGTGGCTTCAAGATGAAGGCAATTCCTTAGAAACAAAAACATCCTTTCACATTTGTGTAGTAAATATAAGTATCTTTTAGGATCCAACTACTCTTTGAAGATGTTAATCATAGATTAATAATTTAGACTCCTTCCCAAATGTCTAATTAGTTTCATGCATTGAGTTTAATGAACAACACAAATTCCCTTTCACACTTCTATCAACCTCTTTGGCATGACCTTCTAAGAGTAGTACATAGCCTTCATTTTCCTTAGATGAAACTTCTTAGCAAGTCTTTTGTCATTAGTCTCCATATCCCTTACAACTCCAATTCTATATTTCCAACCTCTTGTTCCTCTATCTCATGTTACACACACACACACACAACTCTAACTCATGACAAATAACTCCATAATGTGAGAAAATCCATGCTACTCCTATACTGAAGATGTTAGCAAAAGTTTCTCAACCTTGTGTTAGAGCTCTGCAATTCCCTAGAATTTTAGAGATTTTCCTATCAGGATGTCCTCATGATCATTGACTTTCCAACATCTTGTGTGACTTAGGGGTGAAATTTTAATGTCTTTATCTCCCAACTATTGACCCTTTGCCTATTAAGTCCTCAGATCTTAAAATTTCCCTCAATATACTACAAAATTTTCTTATCATGCATCCACATAGAAAATGAAGGTCTATCAAAATTATTACTACATGAGCTCACAAAATCCCTTATCTATGTCCCCTCAAAACTATCAACTAAGATTATTTATTTATTTTCTTATCCCATATCACTCATATCTTGGATTTCTGCTAAATTGGCCCTATCAAATTTCCTAGTTTCTCCTTCCTGGTGGTGATCGATTCACTAAAAAATTCCTTCATCACATAGTAAATGGTAATTGGGTGTCATATATATCCTTGCAACCTCACAACATAGGTTTTCTTTCTAGAATTTTAACTTTTGGTAGGTCCCATAGTGTTAGAATATATATAATCATTGAACCAAGATATGATATGCAGCACCCTACTTAGCATCAATGATGAGTCACTCTTTGCAAGAAGTGTCAACTATGCCAATATGCCACATTTTGTTACTTAGTGTCATTCTCTTGTTCCATCATTACACTCTTTTGGAGGACCCACGTCACCTCCTAGTGCACTAATATGTGGTCAAATCACATGGTCACACATGGCCACTTTAATTAAAATAACTAGTCCCGATGACTAATGAAACAATGACTATTGGAGCCTATATCCAGTTTTATATTCTATGCTCGTGGTTAAATTTTCAACCCAACCTATGAAAGTGTCATCTCAATTTGAGTCCCCTTTGGTTTCATAACTTGCCAAAACTAGGTCAAGAGAAAAATAGCAAAACTCTTCTATGTACCAAAAATAGTAAGTTTTGTTTATGACAATAAAATAGTAAAATATCTATTTTTAAAATTTTTCATTTTACATGTACATACCTGACAATTTACCCAAAGATCTAGTAAGGTTAAGTCAACTTTAGTAAAAATATTTCAACTAGAAATCATACATAGATAGTAAGATATTAAAATTTTAAAATCTTAAAATTACCAGAAAAAGTACTAAATTACTATTTTGAAGTTTTAGGTGATTGAATTTGGCTTCCAAAAACTATCCAAAGATCACTAAAATCTACAAGTAGACTTCCAGGTAGTACACCTTTTTTATCCCTTTATTTTGAAACAAATGGGAGTTCATACAGACACTAGAGTGAAAAGTTATGGCTCCTAGAAGTTGTATTACATGAAACATTTTTGGTCAAAATTTGAAGTTCCCGTAAAAGAAAAAGAAAAGCTGGTGAGTTTCAAAATCAAAAGGAGGATAAGAATAGAAGATTCCTAGCAATCCAATTTCTAGATTTTCCTAAAAAATTATAATAGTTGGCATGCTTTTTCAAGGAGAATTATATAATATAATTATTTATCATTTGTAATTGTTCAAATAATTCTAGGGAGAGAAGTTGGTATTGTCGACAGGTGTTTTGGCACACTCAACAACAATCAGGAAGAACACAAGATGCACCACCTCTCATGAAAGGCAACCAACCTCAAGAGGTTGATAACCCCAAGGTTCCTATTAGCTGGGTCTCATCTACATTGGATAGATCAGTTGCTTATGTAGTTGTACATGTACAAGGGGCTACTGGTAATCAAGTAAATATAGGGTTATTTGGACAAGGAGATCAGCAAGTAAGATAAACAATGCACAAACAGGCTGCTCCAATCACCTATTGCTCAGAAATGAACATGTACAATGTTGTACCAACAATAGGGAAACTTGCAAATATGATAAATCTGGTTTATAATAGAAAGTAATGAATAAAAAGATCCTATTCTAACCCTAACCTACTCCTACACTAACTAGATTTGAATAAAAAAAGAAAAAAAAATAAGGGTTTTAGAGAGTAAATAAAAATAAAAATGAAGCAGGTTAGCTTTGCATTTTATTTACAGTCCTATACCTTGGAGTATCCAATGAAACCATTAACCTAATGATGTCATAACCAATATTTCACACAATTATTAGCATCACAGTACAAGACACTAGAGAATTTCATGAAAATGACAAAGTAATTGCATTAACCACCATATTACATGCACAGGTATTACACAATCTTTGTAGACAATCATCACTTTATTGAGTTCAATCAAATAATCCAAGTTTTAGAACAACAAATACAAAATACATCACCACCCAAAGTGGAGGACGAGCATGTCATTGGCTTGTGATAACTTAGCAGGATTCCCACACCATAATTGTCTTTGGCCTTTGCACACCCTAGAGAACTAGCTTACATGTGACAAATTAGCAAAATTCTCACACCATGATTTCCATTTTGTACTTGTGGACTAAGTGTTAGTCTTCTTGACTCTTCCCTTTTTTGAAAAAAAAAACATTCCTCCTTTTATAGAGGTTACATTACATTAAGATTTACACTTTGCATAAGTCAGCTTGCATCTCAAATTCTAATTCTCCCTACAAGCTACATCTTTGTCATAGGTCAATTGAGTCCTATTTGTACATCATAAGAGTTATTTGCATCTCAACAATTAAAGTCTCTTTTAATCTTCTTCTTGCAGCTATAGTTTTCCATCTATCTAGCACCAAGGTAGGCTTCTCCAAGTGTAATATATCCATTTCATGCCCTATCATGCCTTCATAATGTTTTTCAGCCACTTGGACCTACAAAAAAACATAAAAGATCATAAAATTCTTCAAAATTAAATCAATTTCAATCAAGAAATATTAACAAGTATCAATTCATTTATTGAGTTTTATCATTTTTGCTTTATGCACAAATTTGTTGCCATTAGCAACTTCACAAATTTGGGGTTCTATAATGATTTTCTTGGTTTTCTCCATCTATCCTCTTGAACTTTTCACCTTTACTACCTACTCAAGCCTCCTACCACCTCAGAAATGACCTTTGAATCTAGTGTATAGGCCAAAAAAAATTATAAATTTAATTCACCATTGTTGTCCTAGGGTTTCTAAGTTGTAAAAATTCAGTTTCAAGCTTGTTTAGGCAACTTCCAAGGCATTTTTGAAGGTAAAGATAGTCATATTCTTCATATATCTCATCATTTCAAGCCCTCAATTAACTTTCAAATTATCCTTAAGTTCACCCTACAAATAAAATTAAAACAAAGAATGTTAATAGCTATTAAATCTAAAATTCACTATTTCCCTCTCTATTTTATTTTGTATTTCTTGTGATCCTGAGAACAAAAGAATTTAGGATAAAACCTCTTATGATCTTGACGTACAAAAATAAATAAAAATAAACACACATCATATATAATAATATGCATTTGAAGGTTATACAAAAAATAAAAAGATAAACAACAATATTAATCATAAAACATTGAAACCCTTGTTTAATTGATGGATGAAAATTCTTTCACATAAATTTAGTCCATATCCTGTTAAAAAAATTCATCATCTCCACATTGAGGATGGAATCAAGGTTTCCATGAAAACCAAACAAGGAAAAGGAGAAAGAAAAAATAAAAATAATGGCAGCCCGTGAGATTAAACCTCCAAAATGCAACTATTTTCTCCTTCCTATACAACTATTTTTTATAAAATCAATTTAAAAAGTAATTAATAGTTGCAAATAGAAATATCCCATGCATGCACATGAAAGAGATTGTAGTGGTGTGTTATGTATTTTAAATTTTTATTTAATAGCAATTTTAATGGCTCAAAAATCAAGGAAATAAAGTTAGCGAGAGTTACTTTTTCTTTGTTTTTTCTTGGGTTTTCATGCTTTTTCTTGCATGTCATCAAATTTAAGCTAAAAATAATATAAAATTAAGACCAAAGTGATTTTCCTTCTTTAATTATTTAATTTTTCCATTCAAATATTATTTGAAGGATTTTATGACTAAGGTCCAAAAATGATGGATTTAGCTAACGTAAATTTCTAGAATTGATGACACTTGGATTTTGACTTTGAATGACCACCCTATTAAAATATATATATAACCAATAAAGTGCTCTAAAAGATATTAAAAGACATAATATAACCAAGAGCATGGAATGGAGCCTTAATTAATGCAATTTGAACCTTTAATATATGAGGTCATGAAGAAGAGTGATTTTAAATTTGAAGTCCATTTAATCTTTGACCATTTAATACCAAATATTACGTGCATGTATCTATCTTGACACCAAAAAATGTAACCTCACTATTTGGAACATGAATATAGAGAGGTATAATTATTCTTGAAAAATGCCATCAAAAAAACTCTATGCTCAAATAAAGCAAACCATGAAATCAGGGGAAATACAAACTCATTCAAGAAGTACTGAAGTCAAAGCATCCTAAAACTTCCCTAATGACTCAAGTAGGATGTGCAACATCCCTTGAAAGTATTTGAGCATCCAAATCAAACTCAAGAAATCAAGCCAATGTAGAGGGTGTCAAGGATTAGGAGTCGGGCACAATGTCTACCTTTTACATATGACAAGTGAAACATGTAAGAGGTTCGACACTAGTGTATGATAAGGTTTTATCAAGGTTATAGGCTCTCTCTTACCCTCTATAAAATAAACAATCCAAAATGAATTCTACCGACATCGACAAATCACAAAGGTATAACATAATCATCATGGTTTTGGGGTTAGGGACAAAACAATAATCATGCAAAAGAGGTAAGTAGGTAAAAAATTGTTAGGGTTAGGGCAGATCAAAGCAATAAACACTAACAATTATATGCAGATTAAATAACCCAAATATAATAATGAAGAACAACACAAAAGAGATCAACACAGAAATTTAACGTGGTTCACCCAATATGGGCTACATCCACAGAAACTCAGCCATCCAATGATTTTATTATCCAGTGCAAAATAGATTACAATCTCATGAAAATACTTCAATGTACCATATATCCCAGCTGCTTATAACAAGTTTTTCGGAAGCTTCTAGAATTAGGGTTTTGCAATGTCGTTTTTCTTTTGTCGGTTCACAAAAATTAACAACTGACTCCGATCATGCAAAAAAAGAGGGAAAAAAAATTATAACTTGTGTACAATACTTGCTTGATCAGTCACCACATACCAACAATCTCCCACTTGGAGACTGATCAGGCTCCACACCAAACAATCTCCCACTTGGAGACTGATCCTGGATGACACCGCTACGCTTGCAGCTCCCACTGGATTAGAGGCCTAGCTGGTTTCTTAAGTTCACCATTATTAGTCATGAAGGCCAACAAAAACTGATGAGGAAATCAGTTTATCTCATGTAACTGCCTTTGTGAACATATCTGTAGGATTTTCACTTGTGTGAATTTTTTCTAGCTTCAACTGCCCATCCTCCAAAACTGACCGGATGAAGTGGTATCTGAGATTTATATGCTTAGTTTTTTAATGCAAAGCTGAGTTCTTAACAAAATGAATGGCACTCTAGCTATCAGTGTACAAAGGGCTATCTGATTGTTGTTGCCCCAATTCCTCCAGAAAATGTTGTAACCAAATCATCTCCTTGCTAGCTTCTGTAGCAGCAACATACTCAGCTTCAGTGGTTGAAAGTGTAACAACCTTTTGCAGTCTTGAAATCCAACTGACTGTAGTACCTCCTGTAGTAAAAACATACCCTGTAGTACTCCTCCTGCTATCAATATCACCTGCCAGATCAAAGTCAACATATCCTTTTAGAGTAGAATTTGTTCCTCCAAAACAAAGTTTCTTTGAAGTAGTACCTCTCAACTATCAGAGAACCCATTTTACAGCATTCTAAAGTTCCATTCCTAGATTGCTCATAGACCTACTCACAACTCCCATTGCATGTGCAATATCTGGCCTTGTGCATACCATTGCCTACATCAAGCTACCAACTGTTGATGCATATGGTATCTTAGATATTTTGTCTTCCTCCTCTTGTGTCTTTGGACACATCTCCTTAGTCAACTTAAAATGACTAGGCAAAGGTGTACTAACTACTTTTGCATTCTACATGTTAAACCTTTTCAACACCTTTTCTACATACTCACTTTGGGACAAAAATAATTTTCTATTTGTCCTATCCCATGTGATCCGCATACCAAGGATTTGTTTTTCTACACCCAAATCCTTCATAGAAAATGAATTTGCTAATTTCTGCTTAAGTTCATTAATATGCTACATGTTAGACTTGGCAACAAGCATGTCATCAACATAAAGCAACAGGGTAATATAGCTGCCATTACCCAATTTCTTGAAATAAACACAATAATCAGAATGACATCTTTTGTAACCTTATTCAGCCATAAAACTATCAAATTTAAAATACCAATGCCGAGGTGCTTGCTTCAGGTCATACAAACTCTTCTTTAACCTGCACACAAAATCCTCCTTACACTTGACCTCATATCCCTGTGGTTGCTGCATGTATATTTCCTCTTCCAGATCCCCATGTAGAAAAGTTGTTTTCACATCTAGCTGTTCAAGATGCAAGTCTTCCGTAGCCACAAGACTTAGAATTGTTCTAATAGAAGTCATATTTACAACTGGAGAAAATATTTCATCAAAATCTATACCTTTTTTTTGTGCAAAACCTTTTACCATGAGTCTGGCCTTATATCTTTTCTTGCCTCCATCTTCTTCCTTCAACCTGTAAACCCATTTATTTGGCAATGCTCTTTTACGTGTAGGCAATTGAACTAAGTCCCAAGTATGATTCTACAACAAGGAATCCATTTCCTTTTTCATGCCTAGCTCCCACTACTTTTTGGTATCTATTTGCATTGCTTCTTCATAACCTTCAGGTTCACCAGAATCAGTTAATAATATGGAATATAATAACAGAGAAAAATCTTTTAGGAGGTCTAGTTATCCTTGTAGAACATCTAACACTGGCAGGAGTTTGTGGGATGACTTGTTGTTACTGAGCATCAGGTACCACTAGCATTTTATTTTTTGGAATCTCATCTAGCACCACATATTCCTTTTTGGCCTGTTCATGCTTCTTTTCCTGCAACTGATCCTTATACATGACCTTCTCATTGAATATAACATCTCTGCTCCTAATGATTTTATGATTTTCATAATTCCATAACTAATAACCAAATTCATCTACTCCATATCCAATGAAGGTACATTTTTTAGACTTAGCCTGAAGCTTGGTTCTATTTTCAATATCAACATGGACAAAAGCTTCACAATCAAAGGTTTTCAAAAATGAATAGTTTACCTTTTTGCCCATCCATGCCTCCTCTGGAATGCCACCATCCAAAGGATTTGAACATCTCCTATTTATTAAATAAACAATAGTATGTACAACATCTACCCAAAAGTGTAAGGGTAGTCTAGCATGCAATCTCATGCTCCTTGCATGTTCCATAATGGTCCTATTCATCCTCTCAGACACACCATTTTCTTGTGGGGTTCCAGGAACTGTTTTCTGCCTACGGATTCCATTATATAAATAGTAATTCTCAAATTCTCTACTGCAATACTCGCCTCCATATTCAGATCTGAGACACTTCAAGTTTTTTCCTGTCTCATTCTCAACCAAAGCTTTTCGCTTTTTAAAAGTTTCAAATACTTCTGATTTTTGTTTTAGGAAATACACCCATGTTTTCCTAGTTGCATCATGAATAAAAGTAACATAATAGAAAGAGCCTACAAGAGAAGATACCTGAGCTAGTCCCCATACATCTGAATGCACAAGCTCTAATTTCTCACTCTTCTTCTGTTTCCTAACTTTGAGAAATCAGACTCTTTTCTATTTTCCATAAACACAATTTTCGTAGAACTCCAAGTCAATCTTCTTCAGACCTGGTAGCAACTTTCTGGAGTGAAGAATCTTCATCCCTTTCTCACTCATGTGCCCAAGTCTATGGTGCCACAATTTTGTTTTTGTCCCTGTAGCAAGTGTTATAACTATCTCAGTAGCAACCGTTTCTGTAGTAGCTAAGGTAGAATAAGTATTACTAGTACAAAAATATAATGTGCCTACCTTTTCACCTTTAGCTATTACTAATGCACCTTTAGTGACCTTCCAGATTTTGTTTGAAAAGGTAACTATTCAGCCTTCACTACCCAGTTGTCCTACAGAGATTAAATTCCTTCTCAAATTTGGAACATGTCTTACCTCCTATAGCAACCATTCATTTCCATTCTGCAACTTAATTTTTATTTTTCCTTTTCCTTCAATCTGACAGGGTTCATCATCACCTAGATATACCTATCCAAAATCACCTTAAACATAATCTACAAAATATTTCCTATGGGGTGTGGCATGAAATGAAGCCCCTGAATCTATTACCCAGGAATCATTAGCATTTTCTAAACACAGAATTAAAGCATCCTGCAATTTATTACTTGAAACATTAGCTTCCTTACTGTCATCATGTTGTCTATCTCCTTGTTTGCCCTTTCGAGACCAGTAATCCTTCTTCAAGTGTCTTGGCTTTCCACAGTGCCTGCAATCCATTCTTCCTCTGGATTTAGATCTACCTTTCCTTAATTTTCCTTGTGACTTCCCACAATTTGTAGGGCTTTTTCCTCTTTCCTTTATTCTTCCTCTGTTCTCTATAGTCAAAGCATTACTAGATGTTGAAGTCTCACCTGTGCTTTTCTGTCACATTTCCTCACCAAGGATAACACCAACAACATCATCAAATTTTAAAGTATTTGAACCAGAGACAGAGTTACTTACAGCCATTACCAAGCTATTCCAGCTTTCTAGCAAAGAATATAAAACCAAGAGAGCCTTTACCTCTTCATCAAATTTTACTTTTACAGAAGTTAACTGACTGGTAATCATATTAAACTCATTTAAATGATCTAACATAGATCCACCTTCAATCATTTTCAGAATAAACAAACGCTTCATCAGAAATACCTTATTAGAGGCTGAGGGTTTTTCATACAATTTAGCCAAAGCTTTCATCAATTCACTTGTTGTCTTCACTTCTGTTATATTGAATTCCACAGATGGTGCCAGACACAACCAAATGGTTCCCAGTGCCTTTCTATCCAGAAGTTCCCAATCCACATCAGTCATTGCTGCCTGTTTCTTGGCTACTCTTTCCAATGGCATCCATAAATCATTCTGATAGCGATAATCCTCCATCTGCATCTTCCATAATTGATAGTTCTTCCCATTGAATTTATCTACCTTCAATTTACCCTCATCCGCCATTGCTCCCACTTAACTGTGAGACTCCCACTCAACCGTGAGACCTTCCTACAGACGATAATCAAACACAACCCACTCTAATACCAGTTGTTAGGGTTAGGGAAGATCAAAGCAATAAACACTAACAATTATATCCAGATTAAATAACCTAAATATAATAATGAAGAACAACATAAAAGAGATCAACACAGAAATTTAACGTGGTTTACCCAATATGGGCTACATCCACAGAAACTCAGCCATCCAATGATTTTATTATCCAGTGCAAAATAGATTACAATCTCATGAAAATACTTCACTGTACCATACATCCTAGCTACTTATAACAAGCTTTTCAGAAGCTTCTAGAATTAGGGTTTTGCAATGTCAGTTTTCTTTTGTCAGTTAACAAAAATTAACAACTGACTCCAATCATACAAAAAAGAGGGAAAAAATATCTTGTGTATAGTACTTGCATGATCAGTCACCACATACCAACAAAAATATCCTAACACTCTAGGTCCACTAATGATAAAGAAGGAATCTTGTCAGAAATCAGGAGTCAAATGCCTAAAAATTCATGCCAAAATGGTAGGTAGATAGGGAAGGCCTGATCAACCAATCCTGAAACACGAAGCAAATGCAAGGTGTTGGCGATTGGGGATTGAGGATGTTGTTGAAACCATGCTAGATATCAGAGATTCCTTCACACTCATGTCAGTATGACTGACTCTAAAAGTCCAAAGAAGGCAAAATGCAAACCCACCGCCAGCTTCAACGAGTTGGGATTTCAGGGATTTCTTTATAGTCATTCCAAGATTACTAACCCTAACAAACTAATAGGCACATAGGTAAACAAGAAATGGTGATGAAGGGAAGGTCAAGGCTTCAGGGATGTTTCTACTGTCATGCTAGTACAAAAAACCCCACAATCCTGAGAAGGTACAAAATCATCAAGATGTTAAGGATAAACACACAAACATATAAATCATGTCTAAAGCCCAATCGATGGAGTGAACCTGAAGAATACAATGATAAAGTGTGGGGTTGAGGCCTACCTCTTCCAACATGTAAATTTGACACACTCCAAAAGCTTGAAAAGAATAAAACCACTAAAAAAACTAAGGACAAGTGATCAAGTTCAAAACTCATCAAACGAATGGGGATACACCAAATTGACTTCAAATAAGCACACAACAGCACATGAAGGCACCAAATCAGGCAAGTAAAATTTGATCCAAGGAGACCAAATCAACTCACCAACCAAAAACTAGGAGATCACCAAGTTAATCCAATGAAGCATAACTCCTTGGCAAAGGAAAAAATGAAAACAAAGTCCTAGAATACTTGAAGTAAGAAAAGAATGGGTGTCCACATTTTGAAGCAAAATGGGGGGGGTGTTGTGTAGGGCACAACAAATGCCAATTGAAATAGAAAAATCATTTCAAAGTGGGAAAATCAAACCAAGACCTAGAACCCCCATCCAATCAACACATTATAAGAATGAGTACAAAAACAATCTAGGAGCAAGAATGCTTAAAGCACAAGATCCAATGCCTTAGAAATCCAAGTGTGTGCACGTGTTTCTTTTCCCATCCTTAAGCATGCAAGAACTCACCAATCACAAACTAGATATTGGGTTAGATGAAGTGGATTTTTCTTTCAAATGATCACCCAGACATAGCTTCATTGCCAACTAGGCATTTATAGCCCTGACAAAGATATTACTAACCCCACCCAAGGCCTTGCTCTACTGCCAGCCAGGCATCGATATGCCTAGTATACATTGCCCGAATCACCTAGATAGTTGAGTCCTAATATATATCCTTTCTCTCTCTCTTTTTCTTTTGATTTTCTCTTTTCATTCTTTTGATTTTTTTTCTTTTCTTTTGATTTTCTTTTATCTTTTCTTTTCTTTTCTTTTGATTTTCTTCTAAGATTAATTTTTTTAAAAGCTTTCTCAACTTGCAATAAATGAAGCTTGCTGCTGGGTTGGGGGTTAAGGCTAACCTATAAGGAGCAAACCACTCCTAGGTTAAACTAATGGTGGTGATCTAGAAAGACAAAATTGTTAAATTTTTCACCCAATAACTAGCTACAATAACTTATTCTAGTAAGCATAAGGAAGTAGTAATGTGTGAGTGTATGTAAGATTTCAAGAAAACATCTTCTCAAGCACATAAAACACCTTGACTCTAGCTAGACCAGCAAACACCCCAACTGATATGAATGATGCAAGACTAAATATTTTGGGAAATGAATTATTTCTTGGCAAGAAAAGACTAAAAACATCCCTGAAGTAATGGTTGCACTATTTACCCACAAAAACATGCCTTTTGCCAACCAAAAACATGCATCCGATTAGCAAATTAAGGCCCTAGGACCTAAAGGCATGAAGGAAAATAATAGTAAGAAAGAAACCAAATTGACTAAAAGAAAACAAAAAAGCAAGTTAATATCAGCATAAAACCAACTAATAAGCCCAAAATATGCTACCAAGCAAAACTTAAATGAAGACTAACTGGCTAGACACCTACCTAACGAAACCTAACTCAAACTATGCATGAAAAATTAGAACATAAATCATATGGACTTCTTCTAAGTTGATTTTCCATTAGGTACAATAGTAATAACCCACCCCATATGGTTGTATGGAATGCAAACTCATCCTTGTACTTAACAAAATAAGATTTAGGCATAATAGGCTCAAATTCTAGGTACAAGTCATGTAAAATCAAAAGTTGTGGGTTCTCTCCATAGTCATGATTAATCCACATGCATTTTTTGATTCCCCAAGAATCATATTCAAACTAAAAATTACCAAAAATCTAAAGGAGAATGGAAAGATATAACCTAATTTGACAAATTTCCAGATCTAGGCATATGCTCATGCAATGTGATTTCACCTTTTGGAGGTCACAACTCATGGTACACCACTCCATTTTTCCCAAGTTTATGCAAATCATGAGAACCAACATTCATTAGTGATGTGCCATAGTCATTAACATCATCACAAAAAATTCAAGAGGTAAAACATCAAGCATCTCATCTTTGTTGTGATTTTTATTAGTCCTAGTTAACAAATCAGCATGTATAACCTCATTAGGACTAACAAAATTAGTCATCAAAGTGTCTTTTGGAGAGTTTGAAGTCTGAATATCATCAATAAAATCATCATGCTCAACTCCCAACAACACATGCTTAAAATGAACCTTACCTACCATAGCAATCTCCCAAGCTAACAAGAAATCAGAGCAAATTACTTTCGGATGTGAAACAAAAGGATGAACTCTACATGAATCAAGAGATGCAAGATCTGATATGTGCATGGTACACTCATGATTTGACATCTCTTCACTCAATTTAGCCACTAGGTCAAACAACTTATTAATGTCATCTAATGGCAGGTCATCTTGCTTACTGCTTGGTATAGCTTGCAAGTCTTTTATCTCATGAAATGAGTTGTTGCATGGTTCAAGTATGTGCTAACCAGTGTTTTCATTGATGTTAACATGTTTGTGTTGTCATTGGTGTCAACTGTGTTCTCTATTGTTACTGTTGTTATTTAATTAAATTTATTAATTAATGATGATGTGATTGCCTTGATGAAGTGCTAAAGGAGTTAAGAATATGTTCCTCTTGTTGAATTTCCAAGTGCTTTTGCAAAAGTGATTAATATTGGAAATAGTGTCTTGAAGAAGTCTTCTGGCTTACAAAATACTATTTGAGATTTTGTTCTGCATTTCTTCTATGTTTAAGATCTGAGTGTGTAGTTTGGATATGTTCTTGAGAAGTGTTTGAAGATGCTAAATCTAGAATTTGGCACTCCAAATTGTTGTGCAGTGAAAGTTATGTTCACCAGTTTGAAGAGAACATGTCTGACATTATTTACAATGTGTCTAGGAGAAAGTATTTTGCCTCGCACTTCTCCACATAATGGTTTCAAGAGTTCCAATTCTGGATATATGCTTATAAGGTCCTTATCTATATTCTATCCAAAATGTTTGTGATTTGGATATGTGGAAAGTAATTTATTGTGTGGCAGAGTTTGACAGTGTTGTTTGTAAGCAGATTGTGAACTTCCTTTAGGTGAAAGTTGTTGTGGCTGAATCTGTTGGTTTCTAGTTGACCTCAATATGTTCATGGATGTTTCTAGATTATGTTAAAGCTTTGTACAAGGTCTGTAAGGTGTGTTTATCTTTGAGGAGGCATGTTAACTCAAGTTTGGCTGACTTGGTTGTTTTCACTAATTCTGATTATTCTTTGGTGAATGTGAAAGCATGTCAAAGTGTATAAGAGTGGATTTAGGGCCATTCTAAGGCATGATGTGGTCTGCATTCATTCCTTTCCTTACTGGGGATGTTTAGGTCTAGATCTAATTTGAATTTTATGAGTTAAATTATGTTTCCGACATTGGAGAATGTTTTCATGATTGGTGGTGGTATAAATAAGTGTCAAGGAGTCATGGATTCATGTATACAAGGGGGATATGATATTGTGATGTGAATTTGATTAGGTAAGTGAGGGATTTCTTATGTTAGGCTATCAGATGCAGTGAGTAGAAGGTGTCTACAATTTTTGGTGATGCTGCGAAGGTGTTGTGTATGTTGCAATGTATATTGACCTTCATTGGAACTAAATCTCATGCATAGGTTAGATGTAATTATTTTAGTTCAAATTCTAGTAGTGATCCATCCTTCTCTTCTTTCTTTCTTTCTTAGTGGGCAGTGAGTCTACTTAGACAGTGAGTCCCTTGTAGTGAGCATTCTTTCAGGCGGTGAGCCTTTTTTAATTTAGTATTGTTACTACATTATATTGTGAGGTAATCCTCACCATGGTTTTTCACTTTTAGGGTTTTCCACATCAAATCTAGTGTTCTTTTGTGTATGGTGTTGATCTGTTTAAGTTTCTATTATTTTCTTCTCATGTTTAATCATCATAACAGATTAATGGTTTAAGTGAGCTAATGTGGATGTGAATATGTTTATGATGGTTTGAAATTTCTTATACAACTGATTCACCCCCCCCTCTCATTTGTCTTGTGCATTTAACAATTGGTATGAGAGCCTGGTTCCTTTGAAGAAAGCTTAACTGATTGAGGTAGATCTGGGATGGCGCACAAGAAGGATGATACTGTTACAGATGACTCTAAAGGATGCATGGAAGAAAATGCCCTGGAGGTAAGTCCTCACAATGAAGATACTCATCATACCATTCAAGAAAAGAACTATTTGGTTATTGACAGTAGTTTCACAATTCATATGATTGGTGATAAAAGCAATTTTATTAATTTTGAGAAATATCATGGAGGACTAGTTATCTTTGCTGATGATTGTACTTCTGAAATATGTGAAAGAGTATCAATTAGTCTTGATGGAAGGCATATTACTGATGATGTTCTTTGTATCAAAGGCTTAAAGAAAAATCTCTTGAGTGTTGAACAATTATGTAGGAAAGGATACAGTCTTGTGTTTCAGGATGATGACTTTGAGATTACAAAGAAATCTAGAACTCTGATAGCTGTTGGGAAATGGATAGATGGATATATTTATCATCTCAAAGAAGGTGATGGTTATTGCCTTATGAATCAAATCAATAAAAGTTGGCTATGACATAGAAAGATGTGTCACATCAATTTTGATAGTCTAGTGAAGATAAGTATTGTTCAACCTATGAAAGACCTATGAAAGATGATCAAAGCTGCTAATGTTGTTTCCAAGGAATGTCAATATGGAAAGCAAGTGAAGAGAAGTTCTAAAGTCAAAGAAAAATCTTCTACCAGATTGTTGGAATTGGTGCATACAAAATTTTGTGGTCCTACCAAAGTTAGGAGTTTCCAAGGTGACTGCGATTTCATGATATTAACTAATGATTATTCCAGAATGACATAGGTTATTTTTATTTAAGAAAAATTAAAATCCCTAGATAAGTTCAAGACATTTAAAACTATGGTTGAGAATGAAATAGACATGAAAATCAAATACTTGATCTTTAATGGAGAACTTACTTCAAATGAGTTTAACATCTTCTATGAGGATCATGGGATAAAGAGGCAATTATCTACTCCTAAGACTTCTCAACAGAATGGAGCAGTTGAGAGGAAGAACATGACCATTCAAGAAGCTACAAGGACTATCTTAAATGAATCAAGCCTACTAGAAGTCTACTAGAGGGAAGAAATTTAGACTATTGTCTACATACAGAATAGAGTACAAGTAAGAGCAAATGATACAAAGACTCCCTATGAGATATGGTATGGAAGAATTTAGGTACTATTAAATATTTCAAAATTTTTGGAAGCAAATTTTATATTAGAAGAAATGAAAATCCAAGAAAATTAGATGCAAGGCATGATGAAGGTATTTTTCTCAGGTACTCTAACAAAAGGTTAAGAAATATTGTTGAGAGTATGATTGTCAAGGTTGATGAAGACATCCATAAGATTTTAGAAGACAAAAGATATGTATCAAAATCAGATGAGTCTCCTTGTAGAGAAAATGAAAAATGCTACTAAAAAAGTAGTGCAGGTTGAAGAACAAGAAGATCCACAAAGAATCCCTTAAACTCTCAATTATGTGCAAAGGCATCACATTGGAGACTAGATCATTGGTGATAAGAACAAAGATGTATTGACAAGAATCAAATCTACTAAAGAACAAGTAAATCTATGTTTAATTTCTAAAGTAGAACCTAAAATAGTGGTGGGGGCATGCAAGGATGAGTATTGGATCAAGGAAATAGAAGAAGAAATTCTTTTTATTGAATTTTTAGGAGATGAATACATGTCTGCTAATAGTGAAGAACTCAATATTTATCTTGAAGACTTAGAGAGGACTGAAGAAGAAATCATATATTTGAAGGAGAATGTCAAAGAAGTAGATGAATGTATCAGAAATTTCAGAGAGCAAGTTAAGATGTTCAAACAAAGGCATAAGGAGGTTAGTGAACAATTGAGGTTAGCAAATGAATCCATGATTGGTCTAAAAGTGCAAGTTGAAGAAAAGGTAAGAACTAAGGAAACTCTGAACTCAATGGTGAAAGGCAAATCTGAAGAATATACAAGGCTAGAGCAAGAAGTTGTGAAATTGAAATTAGATCTGGAGAAGGCAAAGAACTATGAAGAAAATTTCAAGATAAGTTCTGCAAGGCTTGATGAGATAATTGCAATTTAGAAAGATCCCAATGATAAAGAAGGCTTTGGGTTTGAAAAAAGTGAAAGTTCAAAATTGAGTCAAGCATCAAAAGATGAAGAGAAGAAGAATAATGGAAAGAAGATCTGGAATCAGAAGAAAAGAGTTAGAAGACCACCAGTTAGACAACCTAATGCTCAAAGGTACCTATCCTTCAATAGTTATTGTCATTCTTGCAATAAATTTGCACATAAGGCTACACACTATAGGAGCATAATGAATCAAAATGTTTCATCTTTTTTCTGGTCAATGTTTCACATGCAAGAAAGCTGGTCATAAAGCTAATGATTATAGAAATCAAAGAATGAATGGCTATAAGAATAACATAATGATTCAATCCTTTAATGGCAACTATTATATATGTAATAAATTTAGGTACAAAGATAATCAATGCAGATTCAAAATGAATGGAAGGATCAATGGTCAGAGGAATGTTGTCTATTATAGTTACAGTAAGCCTAGAGACATTTCAAAGTTCTGCAGAAGCAAAAACATGAAGAAGGATACTCTAATATAGAAGAACAAACCAGTACAAACAAATGATCTACCAAAGACTACGAAGAAGATGAGTAAGATTTGGATTAAGAAGGATGTAATAGAGTCTAAGAATTTATCAGTACCAGCTTCTAGTGGAGATGCTTCCTCTGAAAACTGAGTTGGAGGCTACCTCTCAAGCAAAGTAGGTAGTGTTGTTGATGATTGTTGAAGTTAGAGGGAGTAAGAGTTGATACATGTTGGTATGTACTCCTAAGGGGAAGTATATAGAGTAGTTGATAATAGTGCAAGTATG
The DNA here is from genome assembly GCA_027924645.1 of Cunninghamia lanceolata. Lineage (NCBI taxonomy): Eukaryota > Viridiplantae > Streptophyta > Pinopsida > Cupressales > Cupressaceae > Cunninghamia > Cunninghamia lanceolata. Next base: position 10,150,069 of record BSBN01001332.1, read on the forward strand.
TGCAGTATCATAATCAGGAGAGAGTTTGAAAAAGATGTGTCACCCTTTTCCATTGATGTCAAAGGGGAAGAGAGTTCATGTGAAAAACAAAGGGAGAGAAATATGAAAGATGTGTAAAAGAAAGGGGGATAGTGAGATTAGTGAAAAGTTGTGTCATGATGGTTTTTCACATCATACATTGCCATCAATGACAAAGGGGGAGATTATTGCAAATATGTGCTAACCGGTGTTGTCATTAATGTCAATATGTTTGTGTTGTCATTGGTGTCAACTCTATTCTCTACTGTTACTATTTTTATTTGATTAAGTTACTAAATTAATGATAATGTGATTTCCTTAAAGATATGTTGAAGGTGTTAAGAATATGTTCCTCTTGCTATGTTTCCAAGTGCTTTTATTAAAATTGATTAATATTAGAAACAATGTCTTGAAGAAGTCTTCTAGCTTACAGAATATTGTTCGAGATTTTGCCCTACATTTCTTCTATGTTGAAGATCTAAGTTTGTGGTTTTGATATTTTGTTGAGATGTGTTTGAAGATGATAAATCCAAAACTTGGCACTCCGGATCGTCATGCAGTGAAAGTCATGTTCACCAGTTTGAAGACAATGTCTAACAATGTTTGCAGTGTGACTAGGAGAAAGTATTTTGTTCTGCATTTCTCCACAAAATAGTTTGAGGTGTTTTGGTTTTGGATATATGCTTATAAGGTGTTTATCTATATTCTATTGAAAAGGTTTATGATTTGGTGCTCTAGAAAGCAATTTATTGTGTGGTAGAGTTCAACAATGTTGTTTGTAAGCAGATTGTGAACTTCCTTCAGGTGAAAGTTTTTGTGGCTGAATTTTTTGGTTTCTAGGTGACCTCAAGTTGTTCGTGGATGTTTCTAGACTATGTTAAATCTTTATGTGAGGTCCGCAAGATGTGTTTTTCTTTGAGGAAGCATGTTAACTCAAGTTTGGTCAACTTGGTTGTTTTCCTTAATTATGATCATGATTTGGTGATTGTGAAAGTGTGTTGAAGCATGTTAGAGTGGATTTAGGTCTATGCTAAGGCATGATGTGGTCTACATTCATTCCTTTCCTCCTTGGGGATGTTTAGGTCTAGACCTAATTTGAATTTTATGGGTTAAGTTCTATTGCTGACCTTGGAGAATGTTTTCATGATTGGTGATGGTATAAATAAGATTCAAGGAGCCATGGATTCATGTGCACAAGGGGCATATAATATTGTGATGTGAATTTGATCAGGGCAGTGAGGGATTTCTTTTGTTAGGCTACCAGATGTAGTGAGTAAAAGGTGTCTACAATTTTCGGTGATGCTGTGAAGGTGTTGTGTATGTTGTGGTGTATATTGACCTTCATTAGAACCGACTCTGATGGATAGGTCAGATGCAATTATATCAGTTCAAATGCTAGTAGTAAGCCATCCTTCTCTTCTCTTCTCTTCTCTTCTTTCTTAGTGGGTAGTGAGTCCACTTGGATAATGAGTCCCCTACAGTGAGCATTCTTTTAGGTAGTGAGCCTTTTGTAATTTAGTATTGTTACTACATTATAATGTAAGCTAATCCTCACCGTAGTTTTTCCCTTTTAGGTTTTTCCACATAAAATTTGGTGTTCTTTTGTGTATGGTGTTGATGTGTTTAAGTTTTTGATATTTTCTTCTCATGTTTAATCATCATAATAGATTAAGGGTTTAAGTGAATTGATGTGGATGTGAATATGTTTATGAGGGTTTAAAATTTCTAATACAACTGATTCACCCCCCCTAAGTTGTCGTGTGCATTTAACATTGCATTCAATCTCCTCTAGATCATCATCACATACATGTGAATCTAGTTGAAGATCATCAAAAATGGGGTTATAATAATCAATACATGATAAACAAGAATCTACCCTAGATGAGTCATTTGAATACATTCGATCAACACTAACAAAATCATGAATATACTCACTTACTTCACTTTGTTGGTCATGTTGAAGTACTTTAAGATCTAGGGAAGCCTTTTGATGATCATCTTTATCTTCTTGTACCTCAAACAAAATTTCATCATGCATCCTTAGCTACAACAAAAGGTTAGTCTCATTTTCATCAACATATGCATATGGATCAACACTTAACTCACCTTCAACTCTACCTTCTTGACTGATATAAGTCTGATATGACTAATTATCAGAGGCTATGTGACTAATATGGACACTTATTGTACTATTTTCCTTTGAAAAATTAGTTTCTAACTAAAATTCTTGACTTACACCACAAGATTCATCTAATGTTCCAAATTCTCGTTCATATTCCAGCTTGTTTAATTCCTCTTCATGGCTATTATAGGATTGATATAACTAATTTTCTTGAGCCACTGAGTTATCCTAGGCATGAAACAACATACTTACCTTCCCAAAAATTAGTTTGTGGATCAATTTCTTGACTTGTGGAAAAAGATCTATCTGTTGTCCCAACAAAAAAGATCATCCACAAACTCATCTAGGGACAAGCTTTTCTCTGCTTCATCATAATTTCCACTTAGACCAGCATGCATACCATCATCCATAGGTTGTTTTTCATCAAATTAATTAGCTTCACAAGATTTTTCAAATGTTTCAAATTGGTTGGCATCAATACAAGTTTTCTTATCGGCACTCCCAAGTTCCATAGTTTCCACATGAGGTTGAAAATTTTGTCTTGAATTCAAAGCTCCTTATGAATAGTTTCAGTTTTGAAATCAGGTTCTTTTTCTTTAACTAAATCATGATCCCTCTCTTAATAAATAAAATAATCAAGTTGCATTTGTTCCTCTTGATTACTTTCTTCAAACAATACATCGTGAAACTTAGGTAACTTATAAAATAAATTCAAAGTTTCTATGTTACCTTTTTCTTCTTGACTTTCCATGGATGCGTGATTTGAAATGAACTCTTCTCCTCCATCATCAACATCTATAGGTTGCCATACATCATTAGAAAGTATCTCTCCCTTGAGGAATAAATCAAATCTTATAATGAAAGGGATCTAATACAACAATTGATGTTTCTATGTATTATGAATCTTGCAACCATCAAATGATGCTAATTCTGATAATGCATTAGAACATCCTCTTTTTGAGAGTTCCTATGCAACTTTCTATGCATTAATGGAATATCAATAGTGGGATCATAAACATAATCATCATCTATAACACAATCGTCAATTACAAGATTTGCAGAACATTTTGTGTCATCAAATGAAAATGTACTAACCTCTGTGTCGGTTGACCTCTTAGAATAACTGTGATATGATAGTACTGTAAATGTGCATAAACCTTGTAGTTTTTCCTCATTCTTGTAATTATCATCTCCATTTTGGTTTGATCTTGCAACTATGTCATCAGGAGAGGATAAAGTCATGTTCTCACCTCCTTTGTCAATATTGACCTAATATGTCATTGATATACCATCTAGGAATGACTGATCAGCATCACTGACACTTGAATAATCATCATCACATGAAGAATTTGACTCACATGGTAATCTACCCTAATTATAATTGGATGATGTAACTGTAGGTAGACTTGTAGGAGGTGGAATGACTAAATTTAGGCCAAATGGATCAAAATATAGTACTTAGAAGTGGTTGATCTAATTTGTTGCATGGGCCGATTGCATGTTTTGAAGATTGGACATGCTATAATCAATTAATTGGAATGATGACAGTGGAGTAGACATGTTGGATGGACTTACATAAGGATGTAGTGGTTGACAATTTGATGCAAGAGCATCTGGGTCCACGAGTAATCAACATCAACCAAAAACATTTCAAGTTTCAGTTTTAGTTTAGTTTTTGTTGTGCTTTGTCTTCTTTTGTGTTGTTTTTTGGTCTTTTTATTTAGGAGGAAATTTCATATTAATTAATACAAGTTAAGAACATTATCCTATAGAAGAGCCAATTGGGTCCCTCTAGTTTCATTTTGGTGAAGATTGGGCAAAAATTGGCTAAGTTATAGCTAGTCAAAGAATTTCCTAGTTCATGAACTCTTGAGTTCGCCGATGGCTCAGTTAACCAATGGCTCAATTTGCCAATGAAAACTTTCGCTAACTACCCTTGAAGGAAGGTTTGCATTTATCTACAAGTTGTAAAGATAGTTTGATCAGAAACGTTTACAGTTTAAAATACTTTATCTACAATATCACGGGTTTTCAAACTCATAAGTTAGCTGATATTCCATTTCACCGACAAGTTGTGCCAAATGTTAAGTCAAGTCCATTGGTTGGTTCATGGAGAAGTGACATGGTGATGGAAGAAGACTTTACTAGTTTGTAGGTTTCAAAAATGGCCGCTAAGCCGACAAAAGGGGGAAGGAGTCATTTTTGCTAATATGAGTGGATCACTTAGTCAGCAAACTTTCATATTTTGAAACTAGTTCATGACTTCCAACATTTGTTGATATGTCATCCAAGGTTTGAGGGAGTTGCAATTGGCCGATAACTAATAGTTTCCACTAATAAGAAATTAGTTTGAGAAATCATCACTTTGCCAATAACAAAGGAAATATGCTCAAGTTTGTGAAAGCAATTTTTTGTCGATAATGTATTCAAAGAGACAGTTCATAAATGGACTAATTCACTGATTGAAGTGACAAAGTCTGAGTTTCACAAAGTTGTTTTTTCTGACTGAATGGACATTGGTTTAGTAAACACAACAGTCACTGATAATTATTTATAACTGAGGTTTGAAAAACTAAATGTTTGTTGATCACATCTAAGTTTTAAAAAGTCTATTTTAACCAATAGAGGCAACAAAAGTGATGGTGACAGGTTGTCATTGATGACAAAAAGGTCTTGCAGGATCTTGGGTTGATATTAATGAACATCTGAAGGTCACTAATGAGGAGGTAAGTCCATTATCATATCACAGCTTGTTCAGTATGGTTGGTACAGATGACATGATATGCAGTGGTAATGGCTTGGTCATTTGATCTTAGTGAAACATAGTAGTCTTCATCATGATTTGGTATCTAGGTGTATGATTGCATTTTTGAGGTGTTTGTTGTTTGGCATTCTCTGCAATAAGGAATGATCTTCATATCAGGTTGTCATGGATGTTGGACATCAAGATCATCAGGAGTTATGAGGAATGATATTAGTTCATGTTTATGAGATCATCATCATGAGTTGATTGATCATCTTTTTATATCCACAAGATTTGTTTGATTGGTTTGATTGCATAAATTGTTGTTGCTAAGACATTGATGCTCACATAAGTATCAAAGGAAGGTTTTTTTGTTTAAGTGTCATAGCAAAATTCCTTAATCTACCTATCATATGAATTGTCACCAGTGGTCAAGGTAATGGATTTAAATTAAGGCATCGAATGCTCTTATAAAAAGATCTCCATTTATTTAAAAAAAAATGCATTAAAAGTCAATTTGGAGCCTGAATAAATTGAATATTTCCATTTATTTATAAAATGGATTGAAGTTTGTAATGGGAGCCCGATTCATTCAAGACTCTTAGTGGAGAATTTGTATTGAATGTGCTTTATTTAAAAAGGCCAATAGAGAGTATTTAAATGGGCCATTTATAACATAAAAATTAGTCATTATTTATTTGCATATATGCTTCGGTCTTTATTAGAGGAGAAAGCCTGATTAACAAGCCATTTATGGCTTTATTTTTTATTAGAAACTTTAAGTTGATCGGCCTCCATGTCATAATTTTATGACAATTAAAAATAAGGTGATTTTTTATGCAAAACCATAAAAGATTTAAAATGTGTGTGGGCACGAATTTGAAAGAAGGAAAAATTTATTTTCTAATTTTAATCTTTGAAAAAGGAAATATTAAAGCTAATTTTTAGCTTATTTCTTAAGGCAGATTTTAAAAAGGCAATATACAAAAAACTGATTTGTTTCCATTTGAAGAGACCTTGAAGATAGAAGTTATTTTTATTGAAGATAATGTCTTTTTGAGAAATGAATTTCAAATGGAGGAAATTTTTTATTGGGCAGATTATTTTTTTTTGAAGTCTTTTACAGAGATTGAATTCTTGAAGAATATCAATGTTTTTCAGATTGAAAGAAATTTGATGCAGAGATGGAAGATGAAGTTGCTCGGATATTTTATTTTATTTACAGGGCATTGAAAGGTTTGATGAAGATATTATTGAAGATAATTTTTTTTTAAGAAGACAAAGGAGATTTTCTTTTGCAAAGAAGATGAAAGTTCTTAGAGATTTTATTGAAGATGCTTGGACTTCTTTCATGATTTTGTTTATGCAGGGCAGATGAAAGAATACAAGGGCAGATTGAAAAATAAATTGTTGAAGACATTCAATTTGATGAAAATTGAAGTGAAGATGAAAGGTTTTGTAAAGAGGATAATGAAAATTTGTTTGAAGGATTTTGCAGGCAGAGAAGATAATCAGATTGAAGGGTTTTGTGATTTGGAGAATATGAAAGGTCATGAAATTGATTTTGTAGAATGCAGGGAGGGATCTTATATTTATTGGCTTCACATGAATATTGGAAGTGAGTTGTTGAGTGGATCAGCATACAGGATTAATTTTGAATATCTGAGTTTGTACATGTTTTGGGTTAATGAAAAGAATGACCATTTGACAGACACATGTGAGAAAAGAAATGTTTTGTATTGAAACAGAGAAACCCTCTGAGTTCTTGTTTTCAATTTGTTCTGTATTAGGGGTTGGTGCTCCTTAAAGTTGTTGCTTCTAAACATTGTTGCCAGTGAGGCATAGTATGCCAGTGAGGCTTGTAGGTCAGTGAGACCTCTCAATTGTTAGTGAGACATAATATTCTAGCCAGTGAGACTTTGTAAGAAGTTTTTAAAGTTAAGCCAGTGAGGCACTTCATGAGTAGTTTTTCTACCCCTGAGGGTTTTCCACTTGATAAAAAGCTTGTGTCATGCTTCTCATTGATTTCTTCTGTATGTGTGCACATTAATGGTTTGATCATGTTTTTGTTTACATCTGTTATTACAAGTCTTGTGCATATAAATTCAACAAATCATTAATGTATTCCTTTCTATTTGTTCTAAAAGAGAAAGCTTGCAAAAAGTTGTAAAATGTTTGAAAACTAATACAACACTAATTCACCCCCCTCTCAGTGTTGTCTTGGACTCCTACAAAAAGATGATACAAGGCTCCATGGTTCATGGAAAGGGCATTTAGTCGATATTGTTTTAGAGTCCAATTTGCATTAATTGTTGTGTGCACTTGGTGGTGATTGTTATGTCCTCATGAAAGGATTCAATGACGTTGGTAACGATGAAAAAATGCAATTAACCTGACAATGTACTTTCTATTATGATAGTTTCCTAACAAATACTGTATTTAAACTGTTTTGAGCCTAGGATTCATAAATACCTTCTTTTGCTTCTAAAGAGGGGTTCATCTAGTTAAATTATTTGGAGTGCAATTTCCCTGGTGAAGGGAGATATGATAGAAGATTATGTGAAGAGGATGTTGTTGATGAGCTTGTGATGCCCAAGAAAAATGAGGAAGAATGATGGAAGGAATTTGCTAGAGGAGATGGCAGAAAAGGAATAGATTGAAGTTTTGTAAAGGAGAGTAGTTTGATTTTGTACCTCTATAGAAACTGCATGAATGAATAAAATTGGTATTTTGTTGTGATCATAGAATTTTTCATGGCATAGAGTTGTAATTTAAATATTTGAATAAAATTTGGATGAATGTGTGTTGTTTATGACTTTACACTTCTGTTGTGTTGTTTGGTTGCATGATTGGGTTGCCTGATAAGGTTCCCTGGTCACAACTACATCACAATTTATAAGAATTTATGTATTAGAACTCCCACCTTGGCTATTTTTACTATTTGTGATGTTATATCCATATTGTGCCAATAGGAGAGCTTTGTTGAATGCATCATTCAAGGTAGCAACTTCAGCCAATATTCTAATTTTCCCTACAAATGAGGTATCTATATACCATAAATAATGCTCTTTCAGCACAAAATCACTTACCATCTGATTTGAATCTTGAACCCTTTGGCACATGAAAAGAAACCTATGATTGAATTGCATATTAGACTCCAAAGGCATCCTTCTCATGGCTACAAATTAAAAAAGGGGTCTTGTCTACCCATGTTAGGATCAAATTGTTTCAAAAAATAAGCATTCCAATTCATGCCATGAATAAATAGAGTTAGGAAAGAAATTCATATACCATTGGAGTGTTGTACCTTGAAATATCATGACAAGCAACCTACAAACAACATCTTCATGCTAAATCTTAAGATAAATCATTAGATACAACCAGATCCTCACACGATATGAAGAATTGTGTGCACTATTACAAAAAAATAAAGGAAGCCTATTGTGTGCATGAAAGGAATCTCATGGAGACCCCTGGAATACCCAAAGGGTTGCCCATTGAAGATAGATTCCTCAAGAACTAACTCATAAAAAATGTGCACGTAACCATGAATACTCTTTTTTTAGCCCTCCTAGTACCATTTATGTTCACGGGTGTTTTTATACACTCAACAAAAATAAGGTAGAACACAAGATGCACCACCTCTATTAAAAGGCAACTAACCTCAAGAGGTTGATAACCCCAAGGTCTCTGTTAGTTGGGTCTTAGCTATGTTGGATAGATCAGTTCCTTATGTAGTTGTAAATGTACAAGGGGCTAGTGGTAATCAAGTAAACATAGGGTTATTTGCACAAGGATATCAGCAAGTAAGATAAACAATGCACAAATAGATTGCTCCAATCACCTATTGCTCAGAAATGAACATGTACAATGTTGTACCAGCAATAGGGAAACTTGCAAATATGATAAATTTGATTTATAATAGAAAGTAATGAATAAAAATATCCTATTGTAACCCTAACCTACTCCTAAACTAACTAGATTTGAAAAAAAAAGAAAAAAAAAGATAAGGGTTTTGGAGAGTAAATGAAAATAAAAAATGAATCGGGCCACCTTTGCATTTCATTTACAGTCCTATACGTTGGATGTTCCAATGAAACCATTAACCTAATGATGTCATAACCAATATTTCACACAATTATTAATATCATGGTACAAGAATCTAGGGAATTTCATGAAAATGACAAATTAATTGCATTAACCACCATATTACATGCGCAAGTGTTACACAATCTTTGTAGATAATCAGCACTTTATTGAGTTTCACTAACTAATCCAAGTTTCAAAATAGAAAATAGAAAATACATCACCACCCAAAGTGTAGGACTAGCATGGCATTGGCTTGTGATAACTTAGAAGGATTCCCATACCATAATTGTCTTTGGCCTTTGTGCAACCTAGAGAACTAGCTTGCATGTGACAACTTAGTAGAATTCTGACACCATGATTTCAATTTTGTACTTGTACACTCAGCCTTAGTCTTCTTGACTCTTCCCTTTTTTAAAATAAAAAAACATTCATCCTTTTATAGAGGTTATAGTGCATTAAGATTTATAATTTGCATAAGTCAGCTTGCATCTCAAATTCTAATTCTCCCTACAAGTTACATCTTTGTCATAGGTTGGTTGAGTCCTATATGTGGATCATATGAATTATTTGCATCTCAACAATAAAAGTCTTCTTTAATCTTCTTCTTGCAACTATAGTTTTCCATCTATCCAGCGCCAAGGTAGGCTTCTCCAAGTGTAATATATCCTTTTCATGCCCTAACATGCCTTCATAATGCTCTTCAGCCCTTGGACCTACCAAAAAACATAAAAGAACATCAAATTCTTCAAAATTAAATCAATTTCCATCTATAAATATCAACAAGTATCATTTCAATTATTGAGTTTTATCAATTTTTATTTATTGACAAATTTGTTGTCATTAGCAACTTCACAAATTTGGGGATCTATCATGATTTTCATGGTTTCTCCATCTATACTCTTGAAATTTTCATATTCACTACCTACTCAATCCTCCTACCACCACATAAATGGCCTTTGAATCTAGAGTATAGGCCAAAACAAAATCATAAATTTAATTCACCATTGTTGTCCTAGGGTTTCTGAGTTGTTAAAATTCAGTTTCAAGCTAGTTTAGGTAACTTCCAAGGCATTTTTGAAGGTAAAGATAGTCATACTCTTCATTTATCTCATAATTTCAATCCCTCAATCGACTTGCAAATTATCCCTAAGTTCACCATGCAAATGAAATTAAAACAAAGAATGCTCATGACTATTAAATCTGAAATTCACAATTTTCCTATCTATTTTATTTTTTATTTCTTGAGATCTTGAGAACAAATATTTTTAGGATAAAACCCATGACAATCTTGACCTAAAAAAAAATAAAAAATAAATAAGCACACATAAGATATAACATGCATTTGAAGATTATACAAAAAATAAAAAGATAAACAACAATATTAATCCTAAAAAAATTGAAACCCTTTGTTGTTTAATTGATGGAAGAAAATTCTTTCTCATAAATTCAATCCATAACCTTTACAAATTTTTATCACCCACACATTAAGGATGGAATCAAGGATTCCATGAAAACCAAACAAGGAAAAAGAGAGAAAAAAATTAAAATAATGACAGCCTATGAGATTAAACCACCAAAAAGCCACTATTTTCTCTTTCCTATGGAACCATTTTTTATAAAATCACTTTAAAAAAAGTAACTAATAGTTGCAAATAGAAATATCCCATGCATTCACATGCAAGATATTGTAATGGGGTGTTATGTATTTTAAATTTTTATTTTGATAGAAAATTTAATGGCTCAAAAATCAAAGAAATAAAGCTTACTAGAGTTATTTTCTTTTTCTTTGCCTTTTCTTGATTCTTTCTTACTTTTTTTTGCATGTCATCAAATTTAAGCTAAGAATAAAATAAAATTTAGACCAAAGTGCTTTTCTTTCTTTAATTATTTAATTTTTGCATTCAAATATTATTTGAAGGATTTTATGACTATTTTAAATGGTTTTAAGGTCCAAAAATGATGGGTTTAGGTAACTTAAACTTCTAGAATTGATGACACTTGGATTTTGACTTTGAACCACCATCCCATTAAAATATATAAAACCAATAAAATGCTCTAAAATATATTAAAAGACACAATATAAACAAGATCATGTAATGGAACCTTAAGTAATGTAATTTGAACCTTTAATATATGGGGTCATGAAGACGGGTGATTTTAACTTTGAATTCTATTTAATCATGACAATATATTACCAAATATTTCATGCATGTATCCTCCTTGACACTAAAAAATGTAACCTCACCAGTTGGGACATGAATATAGAGAGGTATAATTATTCTTGAAAAATGCCATAAAAAAATCTGTGCTGAAATCAAGAAAACCAACAAATCAAGTGAAGTATAAATTCATTCAAGAAGTCCTAAAGTCAAAGCATCCCAAAACTTCCTTATTGGCTCAAACAGGATATGCAACATCCCATGAAAGCCTTCAAGCATCCAAATCAAAATCAAGAAATCAATCTAGTGTAGAGGGTATCAGGGATTGGATTCGACACAACCACTACCTTTTACTTATGACAAATGAAACCAAAGAGGTCCAACACTAGTATATGATAAGGTTTTATTGGGGTTTGAGGCTTTTGCATACCCTCTATCAAATAAACAAGCCAAAATGAATGCTAATGATATTGAGAAATTGCAAAGGTATATAACATTATAGTTTGGGTTTTGGGGTCGAGGACAACACTATAATCATGCCAAAAAGTTAAGTGGGTACAAAAAATCTTGATGCCCGGAATTCGCTAATGATAAATAAGGAAGCTTGTTGGAGATCAGGAGTTAGATACCTAAAAAGTCATGCCAAAATGGTAGGTGGGTATGGGAAGGCCTAATCGGTCGATTATGAAACACTAAGCAAATGTAGGGTGTTAGGGATCAAGGATCAGGGATGTTGTCGAACCCATGTTGGATATCAAAGATTACTTTATGGTCATGTCACGATGACCAATTCTGAAATTCTAATGAAGGTGACACACAAACTCACCGCCAGCCCGTAGGAGTCAGGACATCGAGGATTTCTTTATAGTCATGCCAAGATGACTAACCCAACAAACTAACAGGCACATAGGTAAATAAGAAAAGGTAATGAAGGCAATGTGGGGATTTTAGGGATGTTTCTACTATCATGCTAGCATGAAAAACCCTAAAATCATGACAAGGTATAAAAGCATCAAAGTGCTAAGGCTAAACACAGAAATGTATAAGTCATGTCCAAAACCCAATTGATAGAGTGAACCTAATAGAATACAATGACAAAGTGCAGACGTTTAGGCCTATCCCTTCCAGCATGCAAAAATGACATAGCCCGAAATCAAGAAAAGCATAAAAGCACATGAAGGATAAAGGAATAAAGTCTAAAACTCATAAAATGAATGGGGATACACCAAATTGACTTTATATATGCACATCAAAGCACATGAAGGCATCAAATCATACAAGTGAAATAAGATCCAAGGAGACCAAATAAACTCACCAACTAAGAACTAGGAGATCACCAAGTTAATCCAATGAAGCGAAACTCCTTGGTAAAGGAAAAATAGTGAAAAAATCCCTAGAATGCTTGAATTAAACAAAGAAGGGGGGTCCAAATTTTGAAGCAAAATGAGAGGGTGTTGTGTAGGGCACAATAGGTATGATCTTTTCTAAGGAATAATAGAGATCATGAATTTGTTTTCATAATATTTATTGTAATAGGGTCATCCCACAATAATGGGTTACACTTTTTGGCCAAACTCAAGACATTGAAATCATTGAGAATTTGAAGATGATACGAACTAGTGATTTGTGAGATTTCATTTGTAGATTGTAAATATACATTTTTAAAAAATTTTGGAGTTAAGTTGTAAATATTTTTGCATCTCCTTTGATAACTAGTTTTTAATAGTAAACAACATTTTCTTAAAGTGATGTGTATTCTGTAGCACATAACTTTTTTTTCTACAAAGGATAAAATTTTGATTCTTTTGAATTTAGATTGGTAACACTGATATATAGGGCATGCGTTTGGTTTTATAATGTTTTCTTGAATATATATTTTTTAATTAAGTTTTGAAGTCAAACCAATTATACTCTAGACATAGGCATATTCTATAAAACATAACTTTTTCTATATGTATCGAAATTCAATTTTTTTTTTGTTGAAACACAGACATCAATACCTAGGGCATAGATATTTTTTAGAATTTGTTTTCACTAATTTACTAATTTTCCATTTGTGTATAACAGAGAACTTGATGTTCGGTGAAAAACCTACATTCACAAGATATAAATAATAAATATAATAATCAAATTAAATATATTTAAAATTATAATTTTTGGGAAGCTTATAATAATGACTACATACTTACAAAACATAAATTTTAAATGAATTCATTTGATCCCCCAAAAGGCAAATCAAAAGTGGTTTTTTATCAGCATTTTGATACGTGTAAAGGAGACTCCATTATAGGTATGGTTTAAAACTAGCGAAGTTCTATCCAAGGGGGTTTGAATCTAATGGGGTTTGCTCAAACCCTCTTCAATTAAAATCCTTTAAATGGAACCTTTCAACACTTTAATCATTATATTTTCTAAAAATGTGTGACTTCAACAAAAATCAGGATGTCCCAGAAAGTGTAACCCGTTATTGTGGCAGCACCCAATAGATTCACTTTGTAGCAAAGATATGAGAAAGAACTTGTTAGACTAATTGTCTCCTTTATTGTTTTACATTTTCTCAGAGAAATATATGTTTTGAAGGGAAACAAAAAAATCTATACCAACACTTTTTTTATGGGATTCGGTGATTTGATTAGTTCACATTCATGGAACATGGTAAATCTTTTCAAATCATGAATGGGATGTGTAATTGCTATAGAGGATTAATAAGTAGATTCAGATGCATGGAAGTTAATTAGTAGGTTTTAATCATTGGTGATATTATTATAAAACCCCAGAGGTAGAAATTTATCTTGATAACATATTAAATTGATGTTTAGACTTTGTGACACCAAGGAAAATACACCAATCTCTTCTAGTGATCTAATCCACTCTCATGATTTTAGAAGATAAATTTTTACACTTTGAGTGTTGTACAATAGTAGTGATAGGTTGTCTAGGTTCATGATGTTGTGAATGAAATACTAGTGAATACTTTATTATCTTTGGTCATATCATGAAATTTGTCTACCATTAAATTTGAGATCGGCATAGCTAGGTCATTAGTTTTGTTATTTAAAATGTGTAAGGGAAATATCCTCTCGAGTGAGATAAGGCTCAAAGAAGAAGAGGAGGCCTTATCCACCCTCCTATCAAGTTGTTGTTTCTTTCCCTTGGTCTAAGTATAGGTTACTTCCCTATTTTCTTCATTATCCCTAGGTTTATACTTTGTGGTGAATGCATTAGGATTGAGGTGATTGTAGGAAACATAACCAATAGTGACAACTATTGGAAATGATAACATGTGCCTAGGTCAATGTCGCTACTAGTCATTACATGGTGTTTGATGTGTATTCAAGGACCAATAAGAGATCAACAATAATCTCTATCCCTATGTAATAACTTCAAAGGTATTACAGGTCAAATGTTAATGATTGTGTGATGCCATTGATGTAGTGAGAGATTAAAATATCAATGGTCAGGATTGGTAGAACATCAAACATGCTAACCTACGCTCTAAATTTTGATGGAATTCACACATATGCCCATAATAATTTCTTGGGTAAAAGGACATATGATAGGTCAATGGATGCATTATCAACAAAATTGTCATTCTTATATGCCCTAAGCCTAAATTTGAGACCCAGTGTATGAGAGACAAATAGAGGAAGTGTATGCAATTGCTTAGCACATTAATTGTTTTCTTCCCACCACATTTCATTAACAAAGCTAAATACACATTGCATTAGTATTGTTAGGTAAATTGGTAAGTCATTTTCTCCTATTAATTCTTTCTATTTTCAGAAAATTAGGATTATTCTCTACCTATAACTTTATTCACAATTCTAGCCACTATATGCTACTATTGTTGAAGTTGTGAAATCCTCTAAAATTGAATACTCTAGATGACCTTGAATGACCAATTATGTTAGGTAAGAGAAATCCTACCTAGGATTTGATGGAGATTTCCCTTTGGCCCTCAAGTAATCTAAAAGGGCCACTAGATACATTTCTTTCATGAGCCTGTACGAAGATGGAAAAACAGATATTAGAGACATTATTACTTTCACCTATGGGAAAAAAGTACTTAATTCTCTCTATGATAAGGGGTGTGACCCTATTCTTGTTTGTAATTGTTGGGAATGAATGTGTCTCAACCTTGGTAATTCCTTGTATTTTTACATTGTATTTATTTATTAATTGCCTATTGTATTAATTGGATGCAAATCCTATGTTGTCATATTGTGGGAGTTGGAACGATGATGTGTCATCCTACATGGCATATGACCACATGTATTTTTGTCCTCACATAATGAGATAGGTGTCCCACTTAGTGGTAGGAATATTTTATCATGTGTCAACATCTTGGATGTTGTGTAAGGGAATATTGATCATAACGGTCATGACAAATTCCTATGATGAAGTTATGACATGTGAGAGTCAGAAATAGGAGATTCTATGACAGGTCAAGACATGTGTCGAAGAGCATCTTTGAAAAAAGCATCTTTGGGTGCCCAAGGTGGACTATGACATGTTGTAAGAGAATATGCTATTTATAGCTTGTGTATGACAGATTCTCTTATAGCTATAAGTTATGATAGCTATGACAGATTCTCTAATGGTTGTAAGAGTCGTAAGAACATCTGTCATAGCCCATTTTGGAAATAGGAAACCTACTTGGGATGGGATGACTTGACAAGTGTCAAGAGCATCCTACAAAGTTGGACAAGTGTCCATAGGCATGGGCTTTGGGCCATGAGGCCATGTTGGATGCCCATCCCTATGTGGAGCCATATTTGCCTACTTTTGAGAAGAGATATACTATAGGTTTGATAGTTACTGTTATGCTACCAGTTTGTCTCCAGATATGAGTGTCAAAGACTCCTGAGAGCTTGCATTGTAAGTGTATTGTAAACCATTTCAGTTTTGATAATATATTGTGCAGGTTTTGGAGTGTGGAGTTTTTCACCCGATAAGGGTTTTCCCAATCTATATCTTGTGTCTCTCTTCTCTTGTCTCACTTTCTTGTTTATGTGTTTGCTACAATATCTCTATTAGTGGTTTAACATAGATGTAATTCTAAAGATAAAATTGAATTTGCACTCTCCTCCCCTCATTAGATTAGTGTAGGAAGTGTTTTCCTCACACCTAGCTTCCTTTCAGTAATGGCTAGAAGTTTGACCTAGGAAAAGTCATTGTCCTCAATTTCTCTATTTACCCTAAACTATTGGAGTGGAATGTGAAGGCATGCAACCATTTTTATTTTAGTCTATATGGAAAAAATGGTAGAAAATTACTCACAATTGATAGTAGTCTCTTTTACAATGTTTTCCATATTAACCTTGTTGCCCATACCGCATTAGATTTAAAGGCCATAACCACAAAATGTAACAAAAATAAAGTAGTTATTGTCACTTGGATTTGCACCCTGTGTTGAAGGCTTTTAGGTTCTAGCAATCTAGTCAAACATTATCTCTAGGTGTGGGACCCTATAGGGAGATCAAATCTCTAGAGAGAGGCTAGTTTCTTTGCTGAGTAAGAGATTCAGCTATTCCTAAGACTAAACCTAATCTATCAACTATTTATGAAAAGAGGAAGAGGGGTAAAACTAGAAATTAATGGAGGTGATACAACAATTTTGAATATAAAAGCTCTCATAGAACTGATCATTTACACAAATCTAACAAATTCTTAGTAGAGGTAAAGAAATGAACAAGATTGAGAGGAAATAAACATTCATAGACAATCAGTTCTGAATTACACAAAGCTAGAACAATAGAAAAGTTAAAACATGTTATGTTGGAAAAAGTAACCTTGGGGGCTTTTTCCTCTTAAGCTTTAGCTCTTGGGTCCTTTAGAATGCATTTAGAGCATATTGCATGATTACGATGACTCCCGATGAGAAAACCCTGGAGTTTCATTGCAATTGGGACTCAAGGGATGCACTTAACATAAATCCTACCTAAAATAGGTGGGAGGACTTGGGTGCCCATGCCTATGCCCTAGTCCTGCCCTAGTTAGGTCAGGACCTATTTCAAAGTGTCAATTTATGACCATATTTTGGTCCTATGCCAACATGGTGAGTTTGAATTATGAAATTCCTAGCGGGAATGTTTGTAGTTGCATATATAATCATGATTAGGTTATCATTTGTAAACTAGACAAACATTAGATTGACAAGATCATGTTAAAGTGATTTAAGGCATTCATTGTGTGGCAAAGAAAACTTTTGTGTTGTTCTTGTGTTTGTATTTACAAATTTGACTCCATCTCCTCATGGCAATGAAGAACATCTTCCTTCCATGAGATCTACACTACAAGGTGATATAAATTGTGTTTTCAATCTTTATCATTTATATTTTTCCTCTATCCTGTAGGGGGATGCACTCTTTATCTGACAATAGTGTTTAGAAGACTTGAATGTCTATCCAAGGCTTGATAGAGGAAAGCCTCTAAACACCACAACCCCCAACCCACTTTTTTGTGATTGCAGATTATATGTTTCAGAAGCGAAAGAAGTGGAGTCACAGGAGAGTAGTGCAGACTGTATGAATTGTAGATCTAAGAAGAAAACTAGGGCTTGGACTTGGGTGCCCACTCATTAATCCTCTAGATTCTAAAGCTGAGAAATCTCTGTGATAGAAGGAATAGGTTGCAGACATTATTTAGAGATCCTAAAAAAAATGGACACATTGGACTAGGGTTCCCACTCATTAGTCTCTAGCTTTTCCACACACCAAACTTCAAATTTTGGTATGTATTTGGTTGTCATTTGATATCTCTGTGTGTGATCATTTTCTATAATTTATCTGTTTGTTTACGATTTTATGAAATTAGGGTTTTGAGCATAATTGAGCTTAATTAAACAAGAAATTTACACAATTCCAATCTTCCCCTATGTTTCAAGTGATAGGAGATCTGTAGTAGTGCTTTCTACTCAGTTCAATGTCCTTGAATGATTAGTGGTGAAAGGAGGATCAATACAAACCCTTAAAATCAATCCTCTTCATTTTTACCCTAAACATTTTGGTGAACCCGTGTTCTTTCAAATTTTACACCTTGCTGAGTGTTGTGCTATAGATTTGCATTCATTCTTTTTATTGCATTCGAAAAACTACAAAATTGAAAATTTTTCAAAATTTTCAAAAAAAATTGCATTCTAGGGTTTGCCTTTTCACATAATTTGTATTAATATAGTTTTATTTCATTTAATTTCTAATTTTTACATTAAATCTAAAATTTATTATTTTTACATTAAATCTAAAATTTATTTTTCATCATACCCTTCTTGCATTTGAAAATTTACAAAAAAAATTAGAAATTTTGAAAAATTCGAAAAAAATTAGCATTTTTAGCTTGCATTTGAATTAATTTTAATTAAATTTCATTTAATTTCTGATTTTTGAATTATATCTGAAATTAATTTTCATTTAATTCATAATTTTCATATTGCATTTGAAAAATTACAAAAAAAAATTAGAAAATTTGAAAAATTCAAAAAAAATTGGCATTTTTAGCTTGCATTTGAAATAATTTGAATAAATTTTCATTTAATTTCTGATTTTTGCATTAGATCTATAATTAATTTTCATTTAATTCATAATTTTCATATTGCATTTGAAAATTTACAAAAAACTTAGAAAATTTGAAAAATTTGAAAAAAAATGTCATTTTAGATTGCATTTAGACATAATTTGAATTAATTTTCATTTAATTTTTTATTTTTAAATTAGACCTGACCTAAATTACAAAAAAATATTTTTCATTATTTTCATATTCAATTTGAAAATTTATAAAAAAATAAAAAATAAAAAATTGAAAATTTTGAAAAAATTGGCATTTTAGGCTTGCATTTTGAAATAATTTGAATTAATTTGCATTTAATTTCATTTAATTTTTTATATTTTCATTAGATCTGATTTAAATTACATAAATTCATCATTAATTAATCACTCACATTGCATTTTTCATATTAAATTTGCTAGGGTTTGTTGGAAATTTTGAAATTTGCTTATAACCTAGTAATTCCAAAAGCTAGGATTTGTAGTTAAAATCTTGTTTCAAATTTTACTATTCATCTTATACACTCATTCAAATCTGATTTTTCATGTGTTTTTGCATTCATATTTCAAAAATTTGCTTTTACACGTATTCAATTTTAACAAAAACTAGCAATTTTTCATTGATTTTCACTAGATTTTGACTTGTCATCTCTAGAGAATTGCATTAAAGGCATGTTGTGAAGGATATTCTTGCATTATTGGACTGATATTGACCTTATTACTTGCTCCCCCTCATCATTTTCCTTAAAATATCATGTCTTTTAGTGATTTGCATTGAAAAATTGTGTAAAGAGTCAACATTTTAGGTGCATAAACAAGCACAATGTGTGTTGTTTCATTGCATTCAATCTAAATATACAAAATCATCAATTGGACCTTGTGGTGTTGCACTCTTTCCTCCTATCCACTTTGTTTTTTGTGGACTCTGTGTGTATTTCTACTTGTTTCCCTCAAACAAGCTCTTTGGTGTGAAACCATCTCAGGTATCTTGCCTTGTTATTTACTTGATTGATTGTGAAATTTGTGAGTTCTATTATTTAAAGACCTGAGTTCCTCAATCTTGTAATCATGGATACTTCTTGTTATTCATCTTTGGAAGCATTATTTGCATACATCATAGACATTGATATTTTTTCCACATTCCCTCACAAATATCCTCAAGTCTTGGAACAAATAGCATACATACATGATGTTGATCTTCTTATGTGCTCCACATATGAAATCCTTTGTTATATATCTGATTTTGATAGCTTCACAAATATCATGAGAATATACCCTTTAATATTAGATGATCTCACCAAATTTATAGCCAAAAATACATTTAGTAGTGATGACTTCAATATGTTAGATGAAACCTTAGATGACTTTCTCTCTATTGAACATTCCACTATGCCTCCTATTACTAATACATGTGATGTTAACTTAAGTTTACCTTATGATCCCTCTCCCCAAGTTGTTTCTCCTTATGACGACACTTTGACACAAGATGATGATTTAATTGACACATCTCTTAACATCATACCACCATCTCTTCCTTCCAAAGCTCTCTCTGGCCAAGATGAAGCATTAGTGAGTGAAAAGCTCCCACCACCTCTTTATTACAATGCTCTCTTTGGCCAAGATGAAGCATTGATGAATAAAGAATCCTCTCCAACCAAGCACATTCCATGGGTAGACAATGAGCTTTCATCTAACAATAATAAAAACTCTCTCCCTATCATAGTGCATGAAACCTCTATGGATCATATTATCAATCTTCCTCCTTTAGTTGAATATTCAAGTACTTTGGACATTACTAAGGAAGTAACGGTCCTTGATCATCTTCCTTTGGTTGAATGTTAAGGTCCCTTAGATATCACTAAGGATGTGAAAAACTTGATTACATATGCTTTGAACATCACTAGAGATACAATCACCAACAATTATCCTCACAACACCTTACCTTCCCTTCATTCCTATGTTCTCTCTTCAAAAGATGTAGCACTAGTTGATGATGAAAGGTCTCTCACATTAAATCCCTTATGGATGGATGTTGAGATCACTCAAAACAAATCACTTCTTCCACCTCCTAGGAGGATAGTGAATAAATATATTTCTCCCTCCCTAAGTCACACTCATTGCAAAACCTATTATAGTTACTCTCAAGGGTGGCCTCCTCCTAGTTATATATATTCTTAAAATTGGGATCTATAAGGTAAGTATTTCTAACCCTTTACCTCTGTGTTGTGTTTCCCCCGTGATGTGTTATGTGTTGTTTAGGCCTCCTGGGATGACCCTTGATACTCTTGTAAGGTCAAGGACACTAGGAGACCACCTTTGTTGTGACCCTTCTTCTATGTGTATCATCATTCTTCTCTATCGCTTCTCCTCTATTTTCATTGTTGTGTGTTGTGTCTTATGGACATAGCATTGTGGTTGGTGACTTGGGGGCACCCTCCTATGTGACTATGCCTAAGGCACTTATTTCTCCTCTCTTGATCTATTGTTTACCTTCCTCTAGTGGTTCTATCTAGTGGGCAGATGATGAAAAACATATTATACTGATACAGACCTAGTGTCCCTTCGGTGACAAATCAAAAACTGGACCAAGTCCATACATGACAATGGGGTTGATATATATTATTTGACACTTGGCTAGTAGAATCACTCCATGTGATCTTGATGTTGTCTTATCACACTTACAAACCATAAAAATACTACTGCTCCACTCACTTTGTTTATCTTTGAATCTCGCCTTGGTTACACTTAGTTTTAAGATTTATGTGGTATAGCCCCACGGTTATACTCAGTCTTCGAATCCCTAGTATAACCTCAGCTCTCTATGTGAATGATCATATGCATTATTTCTTATCATGATTATATGGACACTAACACTTTTCTTATAGGAATGTGTTTGTGGGAACATTTGGTGATCGTAAAGTACATGTCACCTCTGAGGGGCATGGGCTTTGCGAGAGTACGTGTTCCCTTGTGTATTTTGTTCCTACCTTAATGTGCTTGATTTTGGTACACAAAATCAACCACCTTAAGGTGGGGGCATATATAAGGTAAGTTGTCTAATTTAGATGCTAGCAAAGTTTGTTTGTTCTTAGGTGTAGTCTTAAAGACTGGTGGTGATGAGTCCCTCCTACACTTTGAGATTTCTTTGAAATGAACTTGCAATCATTTAAGCCCTCTGTCGAGGTGAGCTATCACATATGTCCTTTTTTATCTTATGTCCTCTGTGGAGGTGGGGGTTGTGTATTTGTCAAGGATATTGCACATCCTATCATTTTCTTTAGAAGTCCTTTGCGGAAGTGGGGAGTAGTTTTGTGACTAACTTAACCCTTAAGCATGTTTTCGGTGATTGTTGTGGTAAAGCCCAATCGTCTATGTGTGCCTGTAATGTGCCTGAGATGGTGATGAACCTAGAAATAGGAACACTTCATCACTTGTCTGTCATGTTTTCTCTATCTTCCAAGTGCGTGTATTGTGTGTTTGTTCTCAAGCATAGTCTTAAAGACCGGTGGTGATGAGTCCCTCCTATGCTCTAGGATTTGTATGGCGTGCTTGTTTTGTATGGTGTGTTTGTTCTCAAGTGTAGTCCTGAAGACTGGTAGCAATGAGTCCCTCCTACACTCTAAGATTTTTTTTTTGCGTGTGTGTTGCCCCATATGTAGTTTAAAGACTGGTGGCGATGAGTCCCTCCTACATTATGGGTGGTGTGTTTACTTTCCTTGTACTTGCATCTACATTTCATATATGAGGAAAAGAAAAAAAAAATCATCATTGTCTTCATTGCATTCACTATATTCATTGTGTTTTACATGTCTTCAATACTGTATTCTCCATGTTTTGCATGACTGTAACTGTCTTCTCCATTTTTTGTGTTCTTGTTACTGTCTTCTTTGTGACTAGTGTGTCTTCTCCATGCTTGGTGTGTTTTCTATGTTTGTTGACCATACTTTAATGCATGTATTGGCCTTGCATTTATACATACATTAAAGTGCAGGCTAAATGTTACGTCAAAAAAAGTAACCTTGGGGGCTTTTTCCTCTTAAGGTTTAGCTCCTGGGTCCTTTAGAATACATTTAAAGCATCTTGCATGATTTTGATGACTCCCGATGAGAAAACCCTAAAGTTTCATTGCAATTGGGACTCAGGGGATGCACTTAACATAAATCTTGCCTGAAATAGGGGGGAGGACTTGGGCATCCACGCCCTAGTCTTACCCTATTTTAGGTAAGGACCTATTTGAAAGAGTCGGTTTATGATCATTATTTAGGTCCTATGCCGACACACTAATTTTGAATTATAAAATTCTTAGCGGGAATGTTTGTAGTTACATATATAAGCATGATTAGGTTATCATTTGTAAACTAGATGGATATTAGATGGATATTTTGATTGACAAGCTCATGTTAAAGTGATTCAAGGCATTCATTGTGTGGCAGAGTAGACTTTTGTGTTGTTCTTACATTTGTATTTGCAGATTTGACTCCATCTCCTCATGGAAATGAAAAACATCTTCCTTCCATGAGATCTACACTACAAGGTGATATCAATTGTGTTGTCCATCATTTATCATTTGGATTTTTCCTCTATCCTATAGGGATACACACTCTTTATCTACCAATGGTGTTTGGAAAACTTGAATGTCTCTTTGGGGCTTGATTGACGCAAGTCTCTGAACACCACAACCCCCAACCCACTTTTCTGTGATTGCAAGTTACAAGTTTTGGAAGTGAAAGAATTGTAGATCTGAGAAGAAAACTAGGCCTTGGACTTGGGCACCCGCTCATTAGTCCTTCAAATTCCAAAGTGGAGAAATCTCTATGACAATAGGAATAGGTTGCAGACATTATTCAGAGATCCTAACAAAAATAGGCACACTAGACTAGAGCGTCCACTCATTAGTCCTTGACTTTTTCGTACACCAAACTTTTAAATCTAGTATGTATTTGGTTGTCATTTGATATCTCTATGTGTGATCATTTTATGTAATTTATCTGTTTGTTTATGATTTTATGAAATTAGGGTTTTGAGCATAATTGAGATTAATTGAACAACAAATTTACACAATTCAAATCTTCCCCTATGTTCCAAGTGACAGGAGATCTGTAGTAGAGTTTTCTACTTAGTTGAATGTTGTTGAATGTTTAGCGGTGAAAGGAGGATCAATACAAACCCTTAAAATCAATCCTCCTCAGTTTTACCCTAAACAAAACACAATGTGTATTTCATCAAAAGGCAAGGTTATAGGAGAGGAGGGCTCTATTTGGAGTACAAAAATGTCTTTGTATCCAACCCTCATTACATCTTACAAAAATGGATAGCTAGAAATTGGTTTACATTGACCTCAGTCATCTATCACAATTAATTCACCCCCATGTGCTTGTCAGAAAATATCCCTACAAAAGGAATGTTGGCTTGCTAAAATTAACTGCAGAAAATATCTTCAATCATGGAGTAGCTAGGAGATATTTTTCCTTCAATGCAAATAGTTGATTCATGAACCTGCACCAATAAATGCAAAACTATCTAGGAAGGGGCAGTTGAGAAGATCAAATCTACATTAATGGATATGGAAGAAACTCAAATGAATTTTCCCCCTGAAATCCCATTTCACAGAGCTTTTACAGCACTTCAAATATTTAAATCTTAAATATTTGAAGTTTACAATTCTTCACAATTCTTTATTCATTTTATTTCTAAATTTTCTACCTAAATTTTGTCGTGTCAACTAAATCTGCATTTTCTAAGCCTATGTTCTATTTTCTACATAATTTCATCCTCAGTTGGCAATTTTGCTTGTTTATGAACCAAGGCCTGTTTTTGTCTAGTTTTGCCCTTATCGGCAAAATATTATTTTCTTGAACTTTCTTTGCTTACTTCTCTAACTCATTTTAACCATATTTTTTCCTTATCAAGAAAAATCATTTTCTTTGAACTATTCTATCTTTTCTTTTTCCTTATCAGCAAAAAGTTCAAACTTTGAACTTTGCATCTTGCTTCCTTTTTACCTTATCAGAAAAAGTGACCTATCAATGAACTCATATTATTTCATTGCTTTTTCCCTTGTTAGAAAAATCTTCTTTTTTCAAACCATTTGGTCTTGCCTTTTTGCCTTATCGGCAAAAGCCTAACTTTTTGAACCTTGTTTTTGGCTCTCCCTAGCTGCTTTATCAGCAAAAGTTCACCTTCATGAACTTTGTCATTGGCCTTACTTCATCCTTACCTTATCGACAAAAGTATGCTATCGGTGAACCAAGAGAACCTTGAACTTGCCATGCCTTAGACAAAACTTCCCTTTGTCAGCAAAACCACCTTTTCTTGAACTCCTTCTCTAGGTCGCCTTCCTCTTTGCCTTATCGGCAAATCCTCCCATTGAGGAACTAAAGCAACTTTGAACTTTTCTCTAGGTTTGGCCTTATACCAATCCGCCGATAAGGCTTTCTTTTTCATCTTTACTTAGCCATTTTTCCATTTTTCCATTTTTTCTTATCAGCAAAAGTGGTCTTTTGTGAACTAGGCCCACCATGTTGGTGATTTTACAATCTCTTGAACTTTGGATATGCCTCCTTGTTGACAAAATCTTCCTTTGCCAAACCATTTAACTTTTCATCCTTTGCCTATTTCCTTTATCAGCAAATGTTCATGTCGGCGAACTAACTAAATTATGAACTAATGCACAGTTTGGCCTTTACCCAATTTGTCAATAGAAGGGGCATTTTATGTCTTTACTTAATCAATTTTCAGCTTTTTATATTGCCTTTATAAGGAAAATCACTAATATTTTAACCATTTTTTCTTTGTTGACAAAAATTACCTTTGCTGAACCATTCAATGCCTTAGCCAATTTTGCTTTTATCATCTCTTTTACCTTTTATTGAACCTTTCTTCTTATTTTCCTTCTCTGTCAGTGATTTGCCTCATCGACAAACCACTAAAACTTTGAACTTATGAAAAGTTCACTCTTTATGCACTTTTTTGACAAGGCCTTCCTGTATCCTCTTTCAACTTAGGTGCATTCAAAGAAATTTAGACCCTTTGTCTTCCCTTAATCGGGAAATTATTCAGTTGACGAGATGAAGAATTTTTGAAGTTTTTGAAAGTTTGCAACTAGGGAAAACCACTGATAAAGGTGCCCTTTTCTTCCTCATGCCTTAGTCATTTTTAGAAGAATCTCGTCTTCCTTTCCTTTAATCGGTAAAATGGTGAGTTGGTGAAATCATGAAAATACGAACTTAGTGAAAGGTTCAAGAAATATGAAACTTGTCGATAGAGAGAGAGAACCCTTTTTACTTAGCCAATTTTGGGCCTTCTTCCCGCCTTTGTCAACAAATCAGCTAGTCGGAGAACTTATAAAAATGTGAACTCTATGAAAGCTCATAAAATCTAAATTTTACCACTTAAGGGAGAAAGATCCTTTCATGCCTTAGCCATTTTTTGCTAGTTCAGGAAACTAGAATTTCGTCGATAAAGGCCAAGGGCAAAAAATGAGGTAAAAGCTTCAAATTTTTTGGGTTATTTTGGATTTTTTGCAAGGATTCTCTAAATGAATTTTTAGGGATTTCTACAAGGTAGAACACTAGAATTTGAAGGCTTTAAGGATTTACAAAGTTAAATTCTCAAGGGATTTCAACAAGATTTTGAAGTTGGGCTATTTGACTCTGGGCAGAGGAAAATAGGTCAACATTTTTTGCAACCTCTCAGGAATGTTTGCCTACTAAACAAATAGACCATTGGCCTTAAGCATACATTGGGCATGGAGTCCAAAAGGGGACTATAATAGGTCAAAATAATTGAAACCTTGCCTTCAAAACAACACCAAAAAGGAACAAGGCCTGCATTCACCTAATGACAATGTGGCCTATGCAAGAGCACTTATTGAAGGGAAAACTAAAGTAGAAATAAAACTAAAAACCTATGTACAAAATCTCAGACCAACCTTAATGGTAAATGTTGGCATATTTTTCTTTCCATTCAAATAGTCTGAAACCTTAAACCCTAAGTGTTTTCCTTCTTCTTAAGCCCTTAGGTTTTATAGTCATCTTCCTTTATGTTATAATCCACCATTGACTATCTAGACTAGGTTGCCAGTCACTTAAGTTATGACTTTGAGCCTTTTACATCATGAAGTGATCAGCCTTGAGTCCTAAGGCTTACCTTTTATCACCCGTCAGCTTCATTTCTTAAGTCTTAAGTTCTTTTAGGCCTGAGGGTGCCACATGGTGGTATTTTGCGTCCCTGTAGACCACCAAAACTAACATCACATTCCTTCCGTGCAGCTATGAAATAAAGATAGCTGTAAAGTATATTGGGGGCCCATGGCCATAGGATCTATGACTCCATCAAGCGATGCAGATAGCACCAAGTGTCAAGGGATTTAGTGGTGGGGCTGCAGCATTGAAGATCGGACGATGGTGCAGTGTTGCAAGTGAATCTTGCCCACGGGGAAGATTCTGTGCATGACTGCAAGATATCCACACATGGCATGTTGGTGCCTTTTCTACAAGATCTCTTAGGTGGGCCCTTATACGCCAATGACTATTAAAAGAAAATGACTTACCTGCATACTTAGCGCAACATATGTCAGGTCAACAGGCCTCAATGAAGAATTAAAAGGAAAGTGTTATGCAGGGTGAATCAGAGCCATTAATCTTATAATTGTTTGTTCATCCAACATCTTCAATTTAAATCTAGGGTTTTAAATGCTCTAGTGGTGCTAAAGGCATTCAATCGAGTTGGTGAGCTCTGTAGAAGAAATTCAAAGAGGGATGTTTTGATTCTTCAATGTGAAGGGACTTTAGTGGCTCAGTGGCAAATCTTTCTAATGTTGGAGACAAATTTGTGGCTCTCCCCTTCAATGCTCTGTCCTCTCTTGTGTGTGGGTAAGCTTTCTTAAGATGTAGATCTACTAGAGGCATGGGTTCTGTCCCCATCACCATTTGTTCCTGGCTCTGCATTGATGACAACATTGGTAATCTTGGATCCTGTGGACCTACCTCAGTGCCCTCTACAAAAGGATTTGATATATAAAAGCATTGTAATCTTCAGTAAAGGAGTTTGTATTTTATGGGTTGTTATGCTACCAAATTCCTTATAGTTAGATCTCTTAGTGTAGTTGCAGGATTATTAGAATTGGACTCACTGTGCTTATAGTTTGGCCTCTATTGTCTTTTGGTTAATCCACACATGAATATAATTGGTTATACTGTGTCTTTTCTTGCTATAAGTTATTTTATATTCTAATAGTTTTTGGCCTTCATGATCAATATATTCATAATATTTTGCCTCTAGATTATGCTCAGATTTCTCTGTTTTGCTTGAAGTTGTGATCTATTCTATGAGTAAAATGACTCCTTTATAGGTTAGGTCTTCATCCCAGAGCCTCAATCAGTTCTATAAGTCTATGTGAACTTTCCTTGTGATTGAGATTATTGTTGTGTCTTTTCAAGGATTACTACTACTCATCAAATCTGGTGCATCACCTTGATTTTCATTCAGTTTCTTCATAACCCTTTTCCCTTGTAGTATTAGCACTAGGTTTAGATAGTTTTCTCTGAGCTTTAAGGTTAGAATGAGGAACTACCCTTCTATGGAGGTCTGATATCAACTTGCAAGGTCCCACACCTTGAGATCATTCCCATTATGTCATTAGAATGCTTTGACTCCCTCCAAGCTGGGTACAATTTAATGTGATAACAGTTTCTGGCACAGCTGGTGGGAATCTCTACTCTGAGTGAGACTTGGACTAAGGATTTGGTGTTTCTCTTGGTTCATTTTCTACTATGACAGCATTCAACAGACACCTAGCGACTCTATCAATCCTATTCCTACACAACAATTCAACATTTCATGCATGGAATGTAGACAAGGTCATCTTCTAGAGGTAATTTCCAATTCAGAGAACATTCATTTACTGATTCTAGAAGAAGTAGACTTTCTAGATTCCATGTGAGAGAAAGTAGAAGTAACTCATACCATTTAAGAGCTTAGTCTACTCCTCCAGTCGATTTTCAGGTTAGGTTTTAGTATTCAGGAAGAACCCTATGCATACCTATAATCAACCTGAATATCCCTAATATGGATAGAAACCTTCCATTTGTTGCATTTAATGGTAGTAGTCCTCTAGACCTAGCCCAGTATGATGACATCCCCACTTCAGCCTTAAAGGCTATCCCATTATTTACCAGTGAAGACTCTACTACTCCTATTGAGCACATTCAAGATGTTGCTAGTGTCTGCTCTATCCACATTGTCACTACTGATAATGTGGCTGTGAGATTGCTAGCTTCTTCATTTAAGGGAAAGGCCCTACAATGGTATAGGGGTCTTCAAGCCAACTCTATACACAACTAGGATGATTTAGGCACTAAATTGTGCCAACACTTAGAAGACAAGACTGATCATTTGTCACTTATGGAACAATTTGCTATGATCAAGAGAGCTCCACATGAATATATGGTGGATTTCAACTATAGATTTCAAAAGACATGGGACAAGATTCCCTTGTTAGTAAAACCCTCTCCAAACACATCATTTATCTACTACCTAAGGTCTTTGAATCTAGATATTGCTATCATGATTCAGTCCATGGGTGGGACTGTATTACCTAATGCTTATGATACAACCATAAGGGTCGAAAATTGTCTGATTTAGGTAGGAAAAATTGCTCAAAGGCCACCCATGCCTATATTTCTAGAGGCTCTTTCTATTCATCCTATTGTGGCTCCAATTCCTATAGCAACCACCTCCACAACTCCTTTATCTATGCCTCCAAATGAACTTCATGAGGTCAAAATCCTATTACAAAGTTTTGTAATGAGTTGGTGGCACTAAGGAGATAGAATGCAAAATCAAGTAGGCCTTATTAGCCCTCCAACCAGCCATATCAACCCTTCAATCACGGTTATCAACAAAATAGGCCACCATACCAAGGTAACATGCAAAGGCAAGGGCAACCTAGTTATATCAAACCATTAAATGTTGTGAATCCTAATGCAACAAGTACTTCAGGGCCTCTTGATCCATTCCAAACCAACTTAGCCCAAGACAGTAACTGGTGTTATCCTTGCAATCAGCCATGTTGGTTTTTTCCCAGACTAGATGCTTTTTCCCAGTTATCCCTACAAGGTAGCCATTATTGATCAACAGGATTCCTAGGCAAGGGGCCAACAATGTAGGAGATAGACGAAATAGATATCTCCTCTTCTTCTTCAGGCTCTACAAAACCTAGGGGGGTATTCTCTATTCACATCCATGAGAAATGCTTATGGATTGACTGGGATGTTGATACAAAGCAGATAAATCCTCCTCTATGTAGACCAAGACTGTGAGATAAGTGCAAAGGGGCTAGCTTTGGGCCTATGTTCAGTTGTGAGATAAAGGATTCTAGTCCTAAAACTACTTCTAAATGTCCTGAGGATTTGTATTTGAAGTTTGAGTTTGATTTTTGGTATCTGGATGCAAAACTAGGACCTTGGTTGTAAGCTTGATACAAAACTGGATCGTTGCCTATCTTAGGGCTTGGAGTCAATAGACATACACATGTGAATGATCAGCATAAACATATACCAAAGACTGGATATCAAGGGGGTTTTTAGTATCTACCTTACAAATACCTCCCAAAATTGGGTATTCAGTTATCTCTGCTTACAACATCCTCACTACAGTATATTCTTCCCAACACTTGATCTAAAACATTTAATCTACTCCTTGAGCAAAAGTAAGAAATTAAGTATTCAACACAGTAAACCTATATTCTAGAATCTGAAACATCCCTTAGCTTCTTAGATTCAGAAGAACACACTCAATTTGGAGACATATAACATAACACATGCAATACAACATTATTCATTTAAATCAACATGATATCAACAGATTTATGCAAAAAAACATATAACATGAGACTCATAAACTCACAAGACAGCCAGGACAGAGCCACCAATGAAGCTGTATCTTATCACAACCAAAATTTGTCCATTTTTCCAACACTTACAAATTTGAAACACATTTTTCTATATACGGTAGGAAGGTGTACTCAGCATTAATTTCCATGGCCATTCAAAATTCACTAGATATAGTGCATTATGAGAAAATGGCGCTCAATACATTGAATGTAGTAGGTAGAGGAGGAGACAGGGAGTGGTTGAACTCGAGCCTTGTGCTGCTGCCTAGGGATTCACATCTTCAATTAGGTGGTTGATTTGTCAATGCCTTCGCTGATACCCTATAACATCTGCCATTAAAAGCATACCAACCTGCGGCCTTGGGAAATGCAGTAGATAGTGCACCTTTGAAATTTTCCCACCAAGAATCATGACTTGACTTTTCAAATCATGTGGGAACTAATTATCCCACATTCACTCCGTAGCGACCTCCGTAACACTTTATAAGCATGACCACACCGAAAGATAATCGTCGACAATTTTGCTCCCAACGATGCCAGTATAGACCTCATCATGATCCTCCTGCATGATATCGTAATGTTCACAATCACCCTGACATCAACGAACCACCTGCTTGCTCGCTTGACATGAAATATCACCCCAATATTTCACATCACCCTGATGTGAAAAATCACCCTTATCAAAAAAATCACCCCAATAAGAAACCTCATCGGCACAACCTGATGCATCGGAGGAAGATCCTTCTTATCATATTCCTATCCTCATCATCAACTAGTGGGATCCACATCATACCTGTTGATAATAACTGTCATGCTAAAGACCATATGATGCATCCCACTGATCCTGATGATGTCACCGTCATATTGCAAAGGATGATATTCGTAAGATGACTGATGCTTGGAAATATCACCCCTCGCAAGAATATTAGGTCGCCAGACAGGCGGATATCATCCTCATGTAAAATTAACGTCCGCAATTTGCGGATCAAGTGATGATGAGGTGATAACACAACAATCGGGGTGATCTTAGCAAAGATGACTGATATTAAAAATATGACCCCCCGTAAAATATCAGGTTAGACCAGAACTTTGACAGGCTATAACTTCCTCACTTGGCCGAATTTAGGGGTGATACAAAAGGCAAACCTGCTTAAAATTTTACTCTCTTCCACATGGCAACCTTCTAGAGCAAGATTTAGAAATTGAGTTTTTTAGGTTTTAGGCCTCAAGATCACAAACATACCTAACATGATGCACATACACACTAAATGATGTTGCATAGACAGAAACCCTGACTTAACACAACATTATGCCTTGAAAACCAGGCTCCATGTGCAAGCACCAACATTGGCTCCGACTGGGGACGTGCAGGCACAAGGCTGCAGCGAGAACCAGACCACCTCCGGGCAGGGGTAGACTAGGAAAAACACAAAAAGGGCAAAACACTGACTATACAGAGCATTTACAGACAATTTACACATAGTTTACAATTGTGCATAGAAGATCACTTATGAAATATAAAGTTTAAGGAATTAACCATGCACAGGCAATTCTAGCCTCTCACCATCTAGGGCCTGGAGAAAGTAGGAGTCCTCTCCATGAGTATTGCTGATCAGGTATGGGCCCATCCATAAGGGCTCAAATTTACCATGCTTACCCTTATCCTAGTTCCTTGCATTCCAAATAAGGACTAAATCATCTACCTAAAATTTCCTTTCTATAGTCCTCTTATCAAATAGATATTTACACTTTGTTGTTTCTTGATGTTTGTCTTGTGTGCCTCCCTTCTGATTTCATCCAGTGCAACCAGCTGATTTATCCTTTCAGTCATTGAATCCTCAATCTCTTCATCATTCTCTTGTATGAATCTGTAAATTGGTAAGAGATTATTTATAGGTAGCCTGGCTGTTGTGCCATATACTAGCTCAAAAGGTGACCTCCCAATTGATTTCTTCACTGTTATCCAGTTAGCCCATAGTGTCATCTTCAACTTTGAATCCCAGGCTCTTTTGTTCTTGTCCACCATCCTTTTGATAATTTTCATGAGGCTTTTGTTACTTGACTCTGCCAAACCATTTCCCTGTGGATGATATGGTGATGCATATGACAAATTAATCCCGTATTTGTTGCAAAAATCAACAAATTCACTAGATCTGAAGCACATGGCATTATCTATGACCAGTTTGAATGGCACTCCATATCTTATAATAATATTTTCCAAAATAAAATCCATCACCACCCTGCTTGTAGCTTTCTTAGTTGGAATGGCTTCAATCCATTTAGTAAAATAGTCAGTAGCAACCAAAATCCAACTATGTCCTCCACTTGATTTCTCTGAAATCTCCCCTATAAAATCAATTCCCCACTGCTGAAATGGAGCCTCCACAGTTATAGTTCTAAGGGGTAATGCACCTTCATAACTCAATTTTCCTAAGAATCTTTGGCAGGAATCACATCTCCTCACCAACTTCTATGCATCTGAAAAAAGAGTTGGCCACCAATAGCCTGCTCTAAGAATTTTGTGGGTTGTTGTCTGGGTATTATAGTGTCCACCACATAGTCCTTTGTGCATGTCATTTAAGACATTCTTAGCTTCATTTTTATCCACACACCTGAGTAATACACCATCAGGATCTTTCCAATACAACTCTCCTTGAATAATGATGTATCTGATTGCATGCAGTTTCAAGGTCCTTTTCTGACTGTCACTGAGATGGGAAGGACAATTCAAATTCTGCAAGTAATATACAATGTCCCTGTACCATTCAGATTCTGATACATTTACAATTTCATTCTAAACTACATTCACTTGGCATGCTTCCAAATTAGACTGTGTCATTATTTTAGCTAAACCTTGTCCCCTTACCAGTTTGGTGATCTGTATCTCTATGTTGAATTCTTACAATTTGTTTATCCACCTGCATCTTCTTCCTGTTACCTCCTGCTGGGTAAAAATATCCTTGACTGTTCCATGAGGCACATATGCAACTATTTGAGAGCCTACTAAATATGGCCTGAAGCTCTTAACTGCTCTAACCAATGCATATGCCTGCTTCTCCATGATATCATATTTTAACTCAGTTGTCTACAATGACATGCTAAAGAAAGCAATAGGTTGTTCAAAACCCTCTTCATTCTTCTGTAATAAACATGCAGCAACAGTGCGAAAAGAAGCAAATGAAAATAATTGAAATGGTTTAGAAAAATCAAGGGATTTTCATACAGGATCCATCTTTATAGCCTCCTTGATGTTTTGAAATGATTTAATTGCTTCACCTTCCCACTTGACAGTTGCACCCTTCTTCAACATCTTAGAAACATCTTTTGTGATTTCTGCAAAGTTGGGGATGAATCTTCTAACCAAATTAATTTGTACAAAGAAGGACTGAATACCTTTCACTGTTTTGGGAACTTGAATCATGTCAATTGTAGCAACCCTTTCAGGATCAATCCCAACTCCATCCTTGGAAACAATGTGTCCCAAAATCTTTCCTTTCACTACCCCAAAAGCACATTTCTTTGGGTTGAGTGAAATGCCATATTCCAGTGCTCTAATAAAAATCTGTTCTAAGTGCATGCAATGTTGCTCTTTCTTTTTTGAATAAGTAGTCAGATCATCCTGATACACAACCAGAATTGAGTCAATCAATCCTGCAAAAGCAACGTCCATAGCCCTTTGAAATGTAGCACCTGCATTTGTCAGTCTAAATTGCATTCTCACATATACATATGTTCCCCATGGAGTGGTGGAGGTAGTTTTATATTGTTCAGCTTCTTTTACCTTCACCTGATTGTACCCTAAAAATCCATCCATCATAGATAGAAGCTCACAACCAGTTACTTTTTGCAGCATAGCCTCCAAGTTAGGCAAAGGATAATTGTCCTTTAAAGAGGATACATTTAGATTTCTAAAGTCAACACAAAGTCTTATATCACCATTCTTTTTTCTAACTGAGACAAGATTAGACACCCAAGTTGAATCTTTGATAGACAAAATTATTCCAGCCTCCCCAAGCTTCTTGAGTTCTTCTTGCATTTTTGGAGCCAAAGCTGGGCTGATAGGTCATTGTTTTTGTCTGAATGGCTTAGCCCCAGGCTTCAAAGGTATCTCATGCTGGAATAGGTCTTCTCTATAAGCCTTTAGGTCTTCATATGACTATGCAAAGACATGCTTGTATCTTCCCAACAATGCAATTAGCATGTCCCTGATGTGTGGTTTGAGTTGTTTTCCAATATATACCTTTTTGGGGGCATGAGATATCCCCAAGTTTATCTCCTCCAAGTCATCCTTGTTTGGAGGAGTTGCTTTTGAAATAAATTGGTCCCTATTGTCAAATGCTCTTTCTAAAGCAACTAACCCTCTGGGGATTTTATTTGTCTTTAGCTAAATTACTTCCTTCCCCAAAAGAGTCTCTTTTCCATCTACAACCTCTACAAAATTCTAAAAGTCAATTTCCTGATTTTCATACTCATCTATGCAGTGCAAGAATCTCAACAAATCTCTATCATCATCAAATACTTGCCAACTGCATATATTTTCTGGTACTGCAGGTCTAAGTTTAACCTCAACATTTGTAACATCTGATAGAGTTATATCATCTGGCCTTATGGCCACATTAGCTAGAAAATCTGCCATGACATTTTTTGACCTCTCTATCCAGTTTATTGAAAATGCATCAAACAATTCAATTGTGTCCCACACAACATGCTTATATTGTTTTAACCTCTTATTTTTTGAAGCATACTTATCTCTA
This sequence comes from Cunninghamia lanceolata, assembly GCA_027924645.1. Classification (NCBI taxonomy): domain Eukaryota; kingdom Viridiplantae; phylum Streptophyta; class Pinopsida; order Cupressales; family Cupressaceae; genus Cunninghamia; species Cunninghamia lanceolata. The sequence continues at coordinate 10,185,388 of BSBN01001332.1, forward strand.
ACTTGGGAAACAATTAACTCTAAATCCCCAAATACTTTTATCATCTTAATTCCATGCTTCAGAGCCAGATTCAATCCAAGCAATAGAGCCTCATATTCTGCAATATTATTTGTACAAGCAAACTTCAGCAAGAAAGAGAATTTTAGAAGCTTACCAACTGGAGACAGAAACACAACTCTAGAACCGGAGCCTTCCCTTGCACAAGCTCCATAAAAATACATGGGCCAAAGGCCCTGTTGGTCCAACTCTTGAATGCAAATATCTCTCTCCTTATCCTTTTGATCATCTGAGACAACTCTAAAATTTTCACTGTCAATGTCCACAAAACAGATGTGCTCCTCTGAATCCTGATCTTCAACTATCTCTTGTGATCTTTCTTCTCTGACCAGTTTGACATCTTTTCCATTCATTGGGATCATAGCATATGATAGGTCTAATTGCCTACTTCCACCAATCAGCACTGCCCATCTTCTTGACAATAGCATACCATATTGTGGCTTTATGTCAACCACTGTTATGTTCATTCTATATGTATTTTCTGGATATGTTGCTAACCTGAAATCCACATCCTTTATGATTCCAATAACTGGTACCTCCATGGCATCCATTGCATAGCATTTTCCACATGCCTTGTCTATTTTCAATCCAACTTGTTGCATGATAGCCAAAGGCATCATATTTGTTGATGCTCCAGAATCAAGCATATGATTTCTGATTGTTTTTCCATTAATAATAAGGGAAACATAAAATGGCTTAACCTATGAAGGGCATTTTGTCATGGTCACCCCCAGCTAAACCTCAGGAACCTGATCCTCTTCGACACACAAGGTCTGTTTCTTACCTTGAATCTCAACATTTTGCTTAGCCTGACAAGCTACCCCTGAAATCAAGGACACTACCTTATTCCTAATTCCTTCAACCTTCATCAATTCCATCAATGGAATAGAGACCTTTATTTGGGACAAGACTTGAGTTATATCAAAAGGCGCATAATTTTGTGTGACAGTTGAAGCCTGAGCTGTGGTTTTGCTCCTATCCTTAGCTGATCCAACTTTAATCTTAGCGGTGTGCTGGCTACTATTTATGACCTGAGGATCCTTGCCTTGATCCTCATCCTAAGGGACCTCATTTTCTAACCTTTGAAAATCATGACCCACTTTTTGCTTAAAGTTTTTCTTATTGTTGTTCCATTGTGTCTTTTGTGGTCGAGCCCCTTTATGATTATGCACTGGCTGATTCATAGAGGTGCTTTCTAATTTATGTGGATCGCTCACCTAAGCTCTACCTCTGAGGTTATAATTGCTCTTAACCTGAGCTACTACTGCGGTTGTGAGAGCTCTAATTTATTCATCAGAATGTCTCCTCAGGTTATTTAGAAATATACATGAGTCCTAAGCATATGCATAGTTAACTTCATCATCTTTATCACAGGGAACCTGCTGGCAAACCTAAGTTCCATAACTTGTACTTTCATCTGCATCATAGGAAGAATAGTCCCTGTTTGTGGACAACATATTTACATTATCATCCTCCACACAATGTGGCTCATTGCACTCATCACAGGCAACAACATTATTATACAGAGACTGAGCAATCATACATTGTGACTATGAGTGAGGCATTTGATATATTATACACCATGGGGTGTCATCAACAATATTTATAGCCTTTTTCAAAGGGTCAGGAGTTTCCTTAACATTTTGAGCCCTTTGGAAAGTGTTGTTGCATGGGAAGATGGGTTTACCATTATGCCAATTAGTGTTATATGGCATGTCATGCAATGATGGCCTCTTTTCTTGTCTCTGGTAAACTTGCCTATTAGGACCTATTCCCTTTTAAATTTTTGCAAGTCTGTAACTTAAGTCCTTAACAACAGTTGTTAATTTATCTATTTTGTCTTTAGGGGCAGATGCATTACCTTGAGTATTTTGAGGTTTGTTTGGATTTTGCAAAATCTTCACATCATCCCTTATGTTTGTCTTACTAGATGCTTTCCTGTTATTTTCAATATTTGTTGCAATCTTGAAAGTGTCCCTAAGGCTAGTAGGACCCTTACCTCTCAATCCATAGGCGGTTTTGGCATCAAAAGCATTTATGTACAGTACCATGCACATTGGCTCATTAGGTCTCATGTAATGTGGCAATTTGTTCAGCACTTTAGTAAATCTAGCATTGAAATCTGCAACCTGCTCATTTGACCCCTTAGTGATACTGGTAAATTCATTTACAAAAAAGCTTGGGTCAGTCTTGTAACCATAATGTTCCTTGAAAATCCTTCTGAAATCATCCCATGATGAGATACTCCAGTCAGGCAGGCTTTTAACCATTCTCTAGCTTCATTAACCAAAGACTGCATAAACAACTTCATAAAAACATCTTCATGCTCAACCTCAAAGTTGTCCATGACATTCTGAAAAGCCTTTAAATGATCCTCACCTGATACAACATTATTTCCTGAAAACTTTGGCCCCTGTGGCCTCACATGTTTGTCAATGGGATTAGGGTAACCAGGAATGCCATCAAAAACTAACTGTCTAAATCTATCTAGCTGCATAGGTTGTCTACCAAACTGATTAATATTGACATTTCTATCAACATTTTGATTTCTCACATTATTTAATGGCACTCTAGCATTGTTTGCATTCTATCTCTGATCATTTTGCTGATGATGGGCTTCATCTCTATGCTGGTTTCTCAAGGCATTTGCATTATCAAGGGTGAGGACTGCATCATGTTGAGCAGTTCTCAGAGCTTGCACTTTTTGTCTCATATCATCTCTAATTTTCACAGCTTGTAAATATTCTAATTCAGCCCTCAGGATTTTGATTTCTTCAGCCAATTCTTCATCTCTTGGCATAGAAGAGGATGGTCTCATTCCATTCTGGTCATCATCATCATCATCCCTTAGAGATTCAGCTTCTTCAAATCTATCTGAGGGGTCTAAGAAAGGACATTCTTGAAATACCTCTGATCTCATTTTCAATCCACCTTGTTGTTTCTCATATGCATCTTGAATATCAGCCTCTACATTTGAAAATTAGGGTGCTTGCTGCTCTGAAGACCTAGGATGATCTTGGATACTACCATTTTTTCTGGGAGAGCCTTCATGACTGGTTGAGATAGTCCCTTTTCTCCTATACATCATCTTTCTGGGTAACTCTTCAAATAGAGGATTACATAGGGATCTTCTCCCTTGCATACAAATTTTTACTTTACCGGTTAGGAGATTGTTTGGAGTTGCCACCTACAACTAGGAATTATTTTCTTTTAAATCAGGGTTCATACACAAAGATCCCTAGTAGAGTTGCCAAATAGGTTGGTGACTCGGATGGGCCACAAATATATCTTTTAAACCAAATTCCCCAATGGAGTCGCCAAATCTATTGGTGACTCAAATGGGCCACAAATATATCTTTTGAACCAAATTCCCCAATAGAGTTACCAATCTATTTGTTTTTTCCCAGACTGGATGCTTTTTCCTAGTTATCCCTACAAGGTAGCCATCATTGATCGATAGGATTCCTAGGCCAGGGGCCAACAATGTGGGAGATAGACTCAATAGATATCTCATCTTCTTCTTCAGGCTCTGCAAAACCTAGGGGGGTATTCCCTATTCAACATCCATGAGATATGCTTATGGATTGACTGGGATGTTGATACAAAGCAGATAAATCCTCCTTTATGTAGACCAAGACTGTGAGATAATTGCAAAGGGGCTAGCTTTGGGCCTATGTTCAGTTGTGAGACAGAGGATTCTGGTCCTAAAACTACTTCTAAATGTCCTAAGGATTTGTATTTGAAGTTTGAGTTTGATTTTTGGTATCTGGATGCAAAACTAGGACCTTGGTTGTAACCTTGATACAAAACTGAATTGGTGCCTATCTCAGGGCTTGGATTCAATAGACATACACATGTGAATGATCAGCATAAACATATACCAAAGACTGGATATCAAGGAGGTTTTTAGTATCTGCCTTATAGATACCTCCCAAAATTGGGTATTCAGTTATCTCTGCTTACAATGTCGTATATTCTTCCCAACACTTGATCTAAAACATTTAATCTACTCCTTGAGCAGAAGTAAGAAATCAAGTATTCAACACAGTAAACCTATATTCTAGAATCTGAAACATCCCTTAGCTGCTTAGATTCAGAAGAAGAACACACTCAATTTGGAGATAGATAATAGAACACATGCAATATAGCATTATTCATTTAAATCAGCATGATATCAATAGATTTATGCAGAAAAACATATAACATGAGACTCATAAACTCACAAGATAGCCAGGACAGAGCCACCAATGAAGTTGTATCTTATCACAACCAAAATTTGTCTAGTTTTCCAACACTTACAAATGAGCAACACATTTTGCTATATACAGCAAGAAGGTGTACTCAGCATTAATTTCCATGGCCATTCAAAATTTGCTAGATACAATGCATTATGAGAAAATGGCGCTCAATACATTGAATGCAACAGGTAATGGAGGAGACAAGGAGTGGTTGAACTCGAGCCTTGCGCCACCGCCTGGGGATTCACATCTTCAATCAGGTGGTTGATCCATCCATGCCTTGGCCCATACCCTGTAACATCTGCCATTAAAGGCATACCAACCTGCGGCCTTGGGAAATGCAGTAGATAGCGTACCTTTGAAATTTTCCCACCAAGAATCATGACCTAACTTTTCAAATCATGTGGGAACTAATTATCCCACATTCACTCCGCAGCGACCTCCGCAACACTTTATAAGCATGACCACACCGAAAGATAATCGTCAACGATTTTGCTCCTGACAGTGCTAGTATAGATGTCATCATGATCCTCCTGCATGATATCCTAATGTTTAAAATCACCCTGACATCAGCGAACCACCTGCTTGCTTGCCTAACATGAAATATCACCCCGATATTTCACATCACCCTAATCTGAAAAATCGCCCTTATCAGAAAAATCACCCCGATAAGAAACCTCATAGGCGCAGCTTGATGCATTGAAGGAAGATCCTCCTCATCATATTCATATCCTCATCATCAACTGGTGGGATCCACATCATACCTATTGATAATAATTGTCATGCTGAAGACCATATGATGCATCCGACCGATCCTGATGACGTCACCGTCATATTACAAAGGGTGATATTCTGCGGCAAGGGTGATATTCGTAAGATGACTAATGCTTGGAAATATCACCCCCGCAAGAATATCAGGTCGCCAGACAGGCGGATATCATCCTCATATAAAATTAACGTCTGCACTTCACAGATCAGGTGATGATGAGGTGATAACACAACAATTGCGGTGATCTTACCAAAGATGACTGATATTAAAAATATGACCCCCTACAAAATATCAGGTTAGACCATAACTTTGACAAGCTATAACTTCCTCACTTGGCCAAATTTTAGGGTAATACAAAAGCCAAACTTGCTTAAAATTTTACACTCTTCCACATGGTAGGCTTCCTGAGGCAAGATTTAGACTCTAAGTTTTTTAGGTTTCAGGCCTCAAGATCACAAACATACCTGACGTGATGTACATACATGCTGAATGATGCTGCATAGATAGAAACCCTGACTTAACACAACCTTATGCCTTGAAAACCAGGCTCCATGTGCAAGCACCAACAAGCCATATGACTAAACATTGTGTTAAGATGGACAGTTTAGCCATGCTCTGACAGTCCAAGAACAACCAACAATTCCAGAGCAGTAAGTTAGCATCAATCAAGGAATGGTTGGAGGTCAAGAACAAACACAACATAATGCTACCCTGATGAACTAGACCCCTGATGAATATTGTGGCATCAATTAAGGCACTGGCCCTATAGCATTCAATACAAGGACAAAGAGGAGAGCTACTAAAGATACTTCAATACCTATAATTAATCATATACCTATGCCCAAAGTATCTCCAATAGTTACAGATAAAGAGAAAATTACTAAGGTTCCTTCAAGAAAAGCATATCAGATAGTTTAAAGGGCATATTCAGTACCATCTGTGCAGCCCCAATCTAGTCAGTAGTCAAAGAGTGACCTAGTCGTCACTAAAACATGCCAAAAGGGTAATTAGATACCTTTTAGTATTGTTGACCAAATGAAGAAGACAAATTTGAATGTCAGCATTGGCATACATTGTTAATCCTAGCCTAGAGGAATCTTCTTCAAGAGGCCCGAACATAATTCATTTAGCCTACTATAGAAGCAACAAAAGAAAAGACAACTACCCCAACAAAACTATGTCAGCCCAAAGAGGAAGTAAGTGAAAGCAAAACTAACAAGCCCCCTCCATTTTATGTTTCCCTAATCATAGGTGATAAATTGTTGTATAACTATATGATAGATTCTAGGGCAGGTACCCCTATCATGCCTAAAAATATTGCTGATAGGTTAGGTATAGCGTATGAGCCTGTGAACAAGGGTGTAGTCCAGTTAGATGGTACTACTATCAAGCCAATAAGAGTTATTAAAGGTTTGTAACTCACTCTACATGCATGTCCAGGTTGCTCTGTTTCACAAGATATATCTATTATAGATCTTCCTGCATACTTTGCCATATGTTTATCTAGGGATTTCACTACTAAAATAGGTGGGTATTTATCTTCGGATTGGTCCCACATATTGTTTAGAACTAGGTATGGCACCAAGTGACCATTAGGGATGAGCCTATAGCAAATGACCATATAGAACCCTACTCTCCTAACCCAAACAAAATGAATTGCACAATACATGAGTTAGAAGAGGATGATAGTAGTAGGCATGAAGCTACCACGCTTGTAGATGAAATACCTGATATATGGCTTGATGAGTGGGCTAACTATTTTCAGTTTAGTACTCTAAATCACATAGAGGAAATAGGGTTGGGTACTTATTGTATCCACCAGGAGGATGCCAATATCCCCAATCTTGAAAAGGAAAGTATAGATTCAGGTGGGATGTGATAGATGTACTTTGATCGCTCCAAAAGTAAGAAGGGAGTAGGTGCTGGGATTGTACTAATTTCACCCCAAAAGGAAAGTTATTTCTCTTCATTTAGACAGTAGTTTAGCTGTACTAATTGTTGATGTTTAAACTTATATATAATCACCAACAATGGGAAACCCTAAGAATTTAGGACCTAACTCTTAGGATAACTTCCAGAATTTAAATAAGTTGGTTCTTCTCTATGGTTTTGATGTAAAGGGAAGAAAAAAAAACAAGATTATAAAGAACCCTTAAACTATAGCTAAGGCAATGTGCCAGATTTATGTCAAGATCTAGATTAATAGCATAGTGATTAACTTGTAAGATTTCTGATAAAACTCAAGATCTTTAAGCATGATTAACCACAATAGATTATGTATATCTAATTCATCAAAGGCATAACATAGAAAGTAAGAAACAAGATTCAGAAAGACATCATAACATGCACAGAACACCACTCTCTCTTCATTGATGGTCATGAGAACAAAGTACATAAGGCAAAAATACACAGATTTACAATATTTGATCTCTCCTAAGAGGCACCTATTAAGGCAAAAATATATCTCTGATCCAGTATTAAAAACTCTCTAATATTTCAATTTTTATCTCTATCGTATTCCTTGTCCTGGATATCTGTATTTATAACCCAAAAACCCCTTTGAGATCTTCTTCAACTACCCAAAAATATATGTAACTGTAAATCCTAAAAATCTCAGCTCTGATAATTGATTCTCCATGTTAACTGGATCTTTCTATTTTTCCCCATGAGCTATGGCTTTCATTGCTTTCACAGGCATGAAAAAACTCCCACTCATTTGTTTTGGTTGTAACTTGCCATGAAAAATAAAGTGTTTCTTTTATTTATGTTGAGGCTACATATGAAATAAAGTTTCATCTACCTGTGAATTGAGTCAAATTAGAGTCTTTTCATTAATAAAGCCTTATCTTTATTAGTCTTGGGACCCACCTCTTCACCCAGCTTATAAGACTCTTTATTTATTTTAAAGCATACTTTTGAGCCCCGTGAGCCTTTAAAAATCTGAGAGACTCTTATTTATTTTAAAACATTTAGCTTGTCGGAGGGCGCCTACCATATGAGAGACTTAATAAAATAGTGACTTAGCTCCTCACATGACTCTCATTACTAAATAACCTTTTAAAAGATTAAAAAAAACATTTATCCTCCTTCCACTTCAGCCACGTGTTGCAGCGACGCTCATTTTGGATGAAATTTCTCTCTTTCTACTTCAAATCCCTACAGTTGCACCAAGTGGCATCTTCCACATCCTTCTTGAGCTACTTGTCAAAGCCATTGATGCCTTTCTATATCTACGGTGGCCGAGAGTCTTCAAACTAGCGTTCCTATATCTTATAATGGGTAGCACCATTCTCATGGTGGTTGCACCTATGTATTTATTTAAATAGTACATATCATTCAATATAAGGCACCATGGATGATATGACTCGAACCTTGTGCTAGATGCACCCTCCTCATTCTGTGTGGGCTTCATTTGAATGGATGGCTTGATCTTTATTTATGTTGTGCCTCTACGTGAAGGCCACACCACATATATTGAATGGCATGTGATCCTTCAAATAGAGACTATGACTTCTATTTGGCTGAGCACCATTATTCATATGGTTGAGCCTCGTGTTTATAGCTTGCTATGACTTCATTACTTGAGGCTATGTTACTCTTAATAAAATAGGCATTATGATATCTGGCAGCATCTTGTTCACATGGAAAGTGCTATATTTGATGCTAAGCACCAATTTTCATATGGCTTAGATGCTTCCAATTTGTCTTGTCTTTTGATATGAATATTTGTGCCTCAAATATGAGGTCGTGATGCTTCTTTTATGTCTAATGCTTGAGTATAGAAGACATTGGGAGCTTTACTCTAGGTGGAACATGTGGGAGAAGGCAATGCTCTCATTTGATTGAAATAGCTCTGCATTTTGAAATGGACTGAGTCTCCTTTGATGGTGGTTGAGCTTTCTGTAGCAAGTGTCGTGACTCTTATGACTGGGCTTGATCTTTGGCAATGTCGTCATCTATTATATGCGCAATTCCCTAGAACTTTAATGTTGCTGAGCTTTGCTTAATTCTAAGGCTATGCCTTAGCTTTGAGGCCAGTGCCTTAATAATTTATAGGCTAAGCACCATATTATACATGACTTGCTAGACCCCTTTCTCCATTGGTGATCACTAGAATTCAACTTGGCCAAGTTTCATCATAGTAGCTATGCCTTGAAGATGGTTGTGATTGGGTACCACTATTATAATAAGACTCTCATCATCTTTTATGCCTCAAGTGACTTAATCCTTTTAGGTGAGTTTTATGAAAATGAAGCAAAAGCATTTATCTTGCATATGCTTCCTTCACATGTTGCAACGACACTCCTCCTTGCTTCCTCTCAAATTCCTGTCGTTAAGACACATGGCAAGCTCTGCAGCTCCATTTCAAACTATTGCACATGCCACCGGATTGAATATTTATCCCATGGCTCCATAGTCTCATTATTTCTACAATGTTTGATACTTTTTTGTCTTAATTCTCAAACCTGTAATTTTTCATTTTACTGTTTGCACTATGGTGCCAAGACTTGCACCTTCATATATATTGATAGGCTATGTTTTATAAATCTCTAATGGTTGAGCTATTACCAATATGTTGAGTCTTTACTCGAAGCCGCTCTCTTTATTAATAGATGTCACCATTTTATATATATCGAGCCTTGTTTTTTTCTAATGGTTATGTGCATTGATCTTCAATAGCCACCAATTGTTCTTAATTGTGCCTAATTTGGTGGCGCCATGCCTTGATCTTGTCTGGTTTTCATTTGCAAAGGCAGAGCCTTCTTCTATGCTGAAGAGCCTTGAGACCTTTTATCAAGCATTACTTCAAATGGTCTACCTCAAATATATCATTTAGAGTGCCTCTTATATGTGTTACAACCACACTCATCATTGGCCTTTTGGATGCCTCAATCTAAATGCATTTTGATGACAATTCAATATGTGTCTTTGTATTTTGCAGGTAGACCCAGAGCATCAATTGCTTGCCTGTTGAGATAGCCAAATGTGTGACACAATATGTAGAATTTAATATGCTTTCTAAATTCTTCATTATGAAAGGTGGCTGATATCTTTCTATTGTGACTGAAGACTCTCCTTAAAATAATTGTGCCCCAGTAGATAGACAGAGCCTTCATGATTATGGATTAAACTTGTGTCTCACTGTTAGGACTACATCTCTTAATCTTACTGAATCCTCATTGAATAATAACAAAAACAAGAGAAGAACCAAATAGCCACAAATCTGACACATATTTAAAAAGTGTCAAAATGGTGTGCAAAATTTGTAGAACACTAACAACATAGCTGAGTATGAAGCCTTGTTTCAGGGCATACAACTAGCTCAAAATAGAGGAATAAAATTTTTACAAGTATTTGGTGATAGTGAGCTGGTTGTCTACCAAATCAAAAAACTAAGTGCTTCAAATAATGACTTGTTAAAGTCATACAAACATAGGGTTTGGGACCTAATTGAAGACTTTGATGCCTTCAATATTCAGGTAGTTCCCAGATAGAGAAACAAGGATGCTGATATGTTAACTATGGTTGGTTCCAAGTTTGATATTCCTCATAATGTCAAACAAGTTTTAGATCAGAACATAAGGATTATTGTCAGACCTGTTGTGCCTTATAATGTGATAAGTTGGCAAGTGTTTGAAAGTGACCAACAAATTGTGAATTTCTTGCAAGATGAGGTAGTGTTTGCTACCAAAAATTAGTCCATGTTGCAAAAGCAATATGGTGACCAAGTAATCTAGCTAAATCCCAACAAGTTTCCCATAGGGTTGATCACTTTAGAGAGCATATTTGGTGCTGATGATCAACAAAAGAAGGAAAAAATGAATATGATAGTCAAAGAACATGACTATGAAGAAGTGGAGATTACATAGGGCAAACTCTTGAAACATGGCAAGGTATGTAGCCAAGCTGAGAGGCAAGGTTTCGTTGAGCTTTGTAATGAATTTAATGACTTGATAGCTTGGGATTATAGAGATTTAAGATTCTTTGATCCTAGTTTAATCCAACATACTATTGATATAGACCCTAATGCCAAACCAGTCTGCAAGAAGTAAAGGCCTATCAATCCCAAAATAGAACCATTAATGAGAAAAGAGCTCTCTGAGATTATAGAGGCTAAATCATTTACCCATCAAACATTCCTATTGGGTAGCCAACTTAGTTCCAATTAGGAAGAAGAATGGGGAAATCAGATTGTGTGTGGACTTTAGGGATTTGAACAAGGCCACACTAAAGGATCACTATCCACTCCCTTCCATGGAGCAAATTTTACAAATAGTAGTAGGTACTGAAAGGTTTTCACTCCTAGATGGCTACTCAGGCTACAATGAAATTCGTTTGAAAGAATCAGATCAGTACAAAACAACCTTTACCACCAAGTGGGGTACTTTGGCTTATCAAAACATGCCTTTTGGATTGACAAATGTTGGAGCCACGTTTCAGAGAGAAATGGATTTGGCCTTTAAAGGGCTGATCAATGATATTATTTTAGTATATCTTGATGATTTGACTGTGTATTCCAAGAATGCAGTTGACCATTTGGGTCATTTAAGAAAGGTCTTTGAAAGATGCTAAGAATTTGGGGTATCATTGAATCCTAAAAAGTGTGTATTTTCTATTCCAGAAAGAAAACTATTAGGACATGTGGTTTCCAAGGATGGGTTGGCTATTGATCCAGAAAGAACAAGTGCCATTCTTTCTCTTCCTCTCTCTAGTCGTAAGAAAGGTCTGCAAAGCTTTCTGGGAAAGATCAACTTTGTGAGGAGATTCATACCTGACTTTTCTTCAATGACAAAACCCCTCAAAGCTATGCTAAAGAAAATTGTTGCCTTCGCATGGTCCAAGGAAGGCAGGGATAGTTTTGAGGCTATCAAGTAATCTATCGCACAAGCTCCTACACTAATAAACCCTAATTATGAGAAGGATTTCATCTTTTTTGCCTTTGGAGGCAAAGAGGGTATATTAGTTGTCCTGACCCAACAAAATGAAGATAAGCTGGAACAACCATTTTCTTTTTTCAGCCAACCTCTCAAAGAATATGAACTGAATTATGATTTTATAGAAAAATAGGTATTTGTTGTAGTGAAGGCCCTAAAAAAGTTCAAACATATGCTTTCTAGAAGAAAAATTTAATTGATGGTGAATCGCCCTAGTGTAAAAGAATTCCTCTTGAGCAATGATATTAATGAGAAAAGGGATAAGTGGATCACCAAGGTGATGGAATATGAAATCAACATCAGCATTACTAGACTAGTTCGTGTCGAAGGCCTATGTGAACAAATGGCAGCAGACATCAAAGGTAGAAGTGAAGCTTTGTGTGTTCAGGGGCAAGCACAACTAGATGACTCTCACACTCCAACTGACTTGTATCATGACATGGTCACATTCCTACAATCAGGTAGATGCCTGGATGGATTGATTCAGGCTAAAAGAAGGTATTTCAGACTCCAATCTATCCCTTATGTTATTATTGATGGTGTCTTGTTTAGAAAAGACATCAATGGAGTTCTTCTTAGATGTATTATACAAGATTAGGCTTCTACAATCTTAGAAGAATTCCATAGTGGCCCTATTGGTGGCCATTATTCTCCCAAAACAATTGCAATGAAAATCATGAGGGCTGGTTATTACTGGCCTAGTCTATTCAATGATGCACATAGATGGATCAATAAATGTAAAGAATGTGCCTTATTTGCTAGGAATTAGAAAATTGTATCTCTTCACCTTCATCCAATCCAAATAGATCAACCTTTTGCTCAATGGGGTTTAGGCTTCATTGGAGTAATCAATCCACCTTCTAGTGCTGGCCATAAGTGGATTCTAAAAGCCACTGATTATTTCACTAGATGAATAGAGGCAGTTCCATTAAGGGATGCCACATAAGCATCCATTGTGAATTTTCTTGAGGGTATAGCTACAAGGTTTGGTGTGCCATCCACCATCATATATGATAATGCCAAAGCCTTCATAGGCACAAAAGTTAGTGAATGGGAATTGAACTCTAGGGTATATTTGAAAACCTCATCTAATTATTACCCACAAGGAAATGGATTCTCTCTAATTAGAATTATCAAGACAACAGTGGAAGATAATCAAAGAACTTGGCACTCCAGATTAAAGACTACTCTTTGGGCTGATATAATCACTCCCAAAAGAGCCATAGGTAATTCCCCTTTCATGCTTGTATATGGAAGGAAGCAAGGGTTCCATTATCATTGGAATTGCCTTCTCTTGAGTTGGCACAACAGCTGGAATTAATGGAAAATATGTCACGACAATTAGGCTTGCACAATTGTTGGAACTTGAGGACAAGAGAGATGTTTCTATGAAGACCTTTGAAGCCCTCTAGGATTAGGTCAAGAGAACCTTTGATAGGAAATCTACTAATAGAACATTCAGTGAAGGAAATATAGTGCTGAAATGTGATGCAGATAGGGCCAAAGCTAGAAGACATTCAAAGTTTAGTGCCATGTGGAGTGGTCCTTATATCATTACCAGCTGCAAATAGGGCAATGCATTTCAACTTTCCAAGCTGAATGGAGAGGTTCTGCCAATCCCAGTCAATGGGATTCATCTCAAACCTTGCTTCTAGTATGGTTTTGAGACTTATAAATAGGCTAGGTGTTTGCTTTCAATAAGTGCCCTTGCACTCTTCTATATTCTCATTATGAGGATACATGCTCTCTTGTTGTTTTATTTTGCCTTGGTAGCTTTCCCCAGTTGTTCTAGCTCCTTTGTTCTTGTTGCAGTCCCTTTTGAATTTATGCCAAATGGATTGATAAGGTGTCTAGATCCTAATGTTTAGGTAGGAAAACACCCCTAAGAAGTCACCAAAATGTTGGCCTATTTTTCTTCCCAACCAAATAGTCTGAAACCTTAAATCCTAAGTGTTTTCCTTCCACTTAAACTCTAGGTTTTATGATCATCTCCCTTTATGTTATAATCCATCATTGACTATCTGGCCTAGGTTGTCGGTCACTTAAGTTATGACTTTGATCCTTTTACATCATGAACTGACCAGCCTCAAGTCCTAAGGCTTACCTTTTATCACCCATCATGAGCTTCATTTCTTAAGTCTTAAGTCCTAGGCCCGAGGGTGCCACATGGTAATATTTTGCGTGTCTGTAGACTGCTGAAGCTAACATCACATTCCTTGCATGTGGCTACGAAATGAAGATAGCTATAAAGTATATCAGGGACACATGGCCATAGGATCTATGACTTCGTCAAGTGGTGGAGATAGTGCCAGGTGTCAAGGGATTTAGTGGTGGGGCCACAACATTGAAGATCGGATGGTGGCACTATGTCACAAGTGAATCTTGCCCGTGAGGAAGATTTTATGCACGACCGTGAGATGTCAACATGTGGCATGCTGGTGCCTTTTCTAATGGATCTCTTAGGTGGGCCCTTATACACCAATGACTATTAAAAGAAAATGACTTACCTACATATACTCAGTACCACATATGCCAAGTCAACATGCCTCAACAAATAATTAAAAGGAAAGTGTTCTGTAGCGTGAATTAGAGCCATCAATCTAATAATTGTTTGTTCATCCAATGGATTCGATTTAAATTTAGGGTTTTAAACACTCCAGTGGTGCCAAAGCCATTCAACTAAGTTGGTGAGCTCTGCAGACGAAATTTAAAGAGGGATGGTTTGATTCTTCAATGCAAAGGGACTTTGGTGGCTTGTTGCAGATCTTTTTAAGGTTGGCGATGACTTTTGGGCTCTCCCCTTAATGCTCTATCCTCTCTGGCATGTGGGCAACCTTTCATAAGATGAAGATATACCAATGGCATGGGCTCTGTCCTCATCACCGTTTGTTCCTGGCTCTATATTGATGATAGCATTGGTAATCTTGGATCCCATGGATCTACCTCAGCACCCTCTACACAAGGATTTGATATATATTTAAAAGCATTGTAATCTTTAGTAAAGGAGTTAGTATTTTTTAGGTTGTTGTGGTGCCAAATTCCTTGTAGTTAGACCTCTTAGTGTAGTTGTAGGATTATCAAAATTGGACACACTATGCTTGTAGTTTAGCCTATGTTGTCTTCTAGTTAATCCATCCATGAATGTAATTGGCTCTACTGTATCTTTTTCTGCTATAATTTATTTTTCATTGTAATAACTTTTCTGACCTTCATGATTAATATATTCACAATATTTTTCCTTTCTTATGCTAAGATTCCATGTTTTACTTGAAGATGTGATTTATTCTATGAGGAAAATGGCTCCTTTATAGGTTAGGTCTTCATCCCAAAGCATCAATTAGTTCTATAAGTTTGTGTGAACCTTCCTTTTGATTGAGATTATTGTTGTGCCTTTTCTAGCATTACTACTACTCATTAAATCTGGTGCATCACCTTGATTTCCATTCAATTTTTTCCTAACCCTTTTCTCCTGCAGTATTAGCACTAGGATTAGATAGTTTTCTTTGAGATTTAGGCTTAGAATGAGGAACCGGCCTTCTCTAGAGGTCTGATCTCAATGTGCAAGGTCCCACACCTTGAGATCATTCCCATGTGTCATTAAAATGCTTGGACTCCCTCTAAGCTAGGTGCAATTCTATGTGATAACAGTAAGGTTTGAGATGCATCCCATTGACTGAGATCAGTAGAACTTCACAATCTAGCATGTAAAGAATGAAAGAATTGGCTTTCTTGCAATTGATGATGATATATGGCCCACTCCAAAGTGCATCAACTTATTGTGGCCTATAGGTTTCACTCGGTCAGCATCCCATTTCAGAAGAAGGTCATCCTCCTTGATGGTATGAACCTTGGCCTTCTTATCAAAATACTTTTGGTCTATTTCTGATGCTCTTCTAATGTATCCATGGATGATTGTCTTTGTTCTTCTAGTTCAGTCTATTCAACCATTCTAATAGACCTAGCATCTTCTTCTTCCAATTCTAATTGCTAAGCCAATTCTAATGTAGGAAGCTCCAAAGATATAGGAAATCTAGCCTCTCTTCCATACACAAGAACAAAAGGAGAGTTTCTAGTGGCTCTCTTGTATGTGATTCTATTAGCCCAAAGATCTAATTTGATCTTGTTGTGCCATTGCCTCTAGTTTGTCTCCATAGTCCTCTTTAAATTTTTGATTAGGTTCTTGTTGGTGGATTCAGCCAGTCCATTACCTTGGTGGTAATAGTTGGATGAGGTCTTAAAGAACATATTGTATTTGGGACCCTAATCATCTATTCTAAAACTAGTAAATTCTTTTACATTATCAGAAATAATGGTATGAGGAGCTCCAAACCTTGTCATGATTTTTTCTATGAAATCCATGATTGATGACTTAGTGGCTTCTTTTAGTGGGACTACTTCAACCCACCTGGTGAAGTAGTCTATTGCATTCAAAACCCACTTGTGACCAACACTAGAAGTCAGATTTATAATGCCAATGAAATCTAATCCCCACTATGAAAAGAGTTGATCCACCTGAATAGGGTGGAGTGGAAGTGCTGCCAATCGTCTCCTTCTAGCAAAGAGAGCACACTCTTTGCACTTTCTTACCCATACACAAGCATCATTGGATAATGTGGGCCAAAAGTAACCTACCCTCATTATTTTCATGCTTGTAGCTCTAGCAGAGAAATGTCCATCATCTCAGCTAGCATGAAACTCGCTAAGAAGCCTATCAATTTGGCCTTCCTCTATACACCTCAATAAAACTCAATCCAAGTTTCTCTTGAAGAGAACACCATCCACCAAAGCATAAGGGATAGACTACATTCTAAAGTGTCTTCTTTTGGTTTGGTCCAATCCATAGGGATACTCAATAGTGGATAGGAATTTGGCCACATTTGTTGTCCAAGAACTCACAACTGATGGATAAGATGTAGGTTCCTCTTCATTCAAATGGTAAGATGAACTCACTTCATCTATAGAAGTCTGAGCTAGCTATTTACACAATCTTTTGACTCTAATTAACTAAGTGGCCTTTATGATCACATCATACTCTAGGATCTTAGTGATCCAGTTGGCTCTCTTTTCACTAATTTCAATGCCCATTATGTAATCTCTCACACTAGGATGTGAAACTAAAACTTTGATATGGTTATTTGCCAGCATATGTCTGAATTTTTTCAATGCTCTAACAATGGAAAATACCTGTTTATCCATGGGGCTATATCTAACCTCATAATCCTTTGAGGTTTGACTAAAGAAGGCCAAGGGTTGTTCCATTCCTTGTTCACTCTGCTACATCAGAATAGCAACAATGTTGTTCTCTCCTCCATGTGCATAACGGAAAAAGTCCTCATAATTTGGGTTCATGAGAGTAGGTGCCTGTGAAATCTTTTCTTTGATTTTATCAAAGCCATCCTTCTCTTTCTTAATCCATAAGAAGATAACATCTTTCTTGAGCATAAGGGTTAGAGGCTCTACTAAGCTGAGTTTAGTTAGGAATGCATTTTCTAACAAAATTGATCTACCCTAAAATCATTATAAAGCCTTTTTATGAGTAGGCAGGGAAAGAGAAAGGAGAGCAGATGTCCTTTCAGGGTCTATGGAGATCCCATCCTTAGAGACTACATGGCCTAGAATTTTACCCTGGGCAATAGCAAAGATATATTTCTTGGGGTTCAGAGACACCCCTAACTCACTGCATCTCTGGAAGACTTTTTCTAGATGTTCCATATGATTTTCTCCTTTCTTGGAGAAGATAGTAATTTCATCTAGATAAATCAAGATGAACTTGTTTATAAATCCTTTGAAGGCAATATCCATTACCCTCTAAAATGTGGTACCAACATTAGATAAACCAAATGGTATTTTTGCATATGCCATGATTACCCATTTGGTTGTAAATGATGTTTTAAATTTATCTTCTTCTTTGACAAAGATCTGGTTATAGCTAGAAAAGCCATCTAATAATTAAAAACTCTCTGCCCCTACAATGGTATGCAAAATTTTATCCATAGATGGTTGAGGGTAATGATCCTTCAAAGAAGCCCGATTTAGGTCCCTGAAGTCTACACAGAGCCTTACCTCCACATTTTTCTTCCTCATAGGAATTAGATTGGCCACCGAAGTAGAATATTTGATGAGAAAGATAATATTTGCCTAGATGAGCTTAGCAAGCTCTTTTCTCATGAGCATCTCAATCTTTGGGTTTATAGGCCACTACCTTTGGTGGACTAGCTTGGCATTTGGATCTAGATCGATGGCATGTTGAGTCATTTCTAGATTGAAACCTTTTAAATCTTCATACGTCCATGCCAAGAAGACACTGCATTTCTGGTTCAGGCATATAAATTCTTGCTTCTATGCATTACTGCATACCTTTCCTAGCAAAACTACTTTGTCCTGGGAGACTACGACCTTCTCGTAGTCTTCCCTTTTGTATGTCATATTATTTCTTTTGCCCCTGCACTCATCATCTAGCCTGAAAATGGCCTTAAGACTAGCTAAACCCTTGGGGAGCTTGTTCGAATTTAGTTGAATGATTTGGTCACCATAACTTTTATGTATCCTAGGTTGTGCCATGGAAGAAAACCCTGCTTCATTCTGAATGAAGCTTGCAATCTGCTCATTGTTGTCAAAAAAATTGCCAATGTATATCATTATTAGGAATAGAGGGCCTAATTACTATTTTTACATGTTGATCGGGGCCCTAAAACAAATCTGTAGGTGGGGAAAATTGAGCCCCAACCATTGCCAGTTGATCAGCATCTAAATTTAATTTTCTTGGGATTACCTATAGGTTGAGAGCATCAAGACTCTCAAATACGTCCCGAATTCTATATCTATAAGCTCCTAGAAGCTAGTTTTTAGTAGCACATTTTTCTTTGACTTGGTGGACCACCAACTCAGTGTTTCATGTTGACACCTTCAAATTTTGCAAATTTGAAGTGTTTATACCCTTTCAAGGTGTCGATAATGGCCAGGTCGATGTGCTGCTCAATCTACCCCAGAGGTCACCTTCACCGATTAAATTTTTTCAACTCAGGGGTCATATTGCAAATCTAGTTGGTGGAAGGTTTTTTAGCACATATGGTAACACACCTGCTCGGTCTTGTGGCTCCAAGATGAGTTTTGATGAGGTATTTAATTATTTTTTTACTGCGACCGAGCTAGATTCGACATTCCAGGAAGTTGAAATTTTGATAATTCTTAGGGTGTTTCATTTCCTGATTTGGTCTAAAACATCTCCAATTCCAATTTAATCAAAATTGGAGACCATTTGATGTGGCATTTTAATGAAATTTGATTGTGGTGAACTCACCTAGCGGGTCAGTTTACAAAGAAGGTCCCTAAATTTGGTCAATGATGCGGATTCCAAGAAAATGGGTTTGCTTGAAATAATAAATGATGCCCCTACACAAATTTTTGTAGTCATTGGATGCCCAATTTGCCTACAGTGAAAAAACGCCATGTGCTCGGCAGGAGGAAATTCAAAATTTGCCTAAGTATTAAAATCAAAATGCAAATATTAAAAGTAGAATATTAAATGGAATTTTAAAAAGGTTTGAACGAGATGAAGGAAAGTCAAATATTAAAAGGAAAAGGTATTATAAACTTTAGGTTAAAGTTTATTAAAAGAGAAGAAGTGCCTTTTGGTGCATATCACACCATCGCAGAGGAAGTCCCTGCGTAGCTTCAGACCCCTACAATGGTGCGAAATGCCAATCGTAGGGCACTTTTTAACCTCCTTCCACCTCTGTAGGATTAATATCAGTGTTTCCTTCGATCATGAGGTGATTTCGATGAATTTCAAGTAGCTTCAGGCAGATTTTGTTGAAGTTTGAAAGTGCAGATCACTTTTTTTACTTTTAGGCATCTTTTGGAGGTCATTTTTGTCCCAAAATTGTTGTTATAGGCTGCAAAATCACCCTACGATCATTCTTGAGGCATTGACAAAGGTTTTGAGCTGATTTGCATTGATTTTTGGCTGTCAGAAGAGTGGAAAACGCCCCTGCACTATGAAAAACGACCTAGTAGGAATGAAAGTTTAAATTGGAAGGTACTCCAGTGTATTTTCTATGGTTGGATGTAATCTAGAAGCCCTCTATTGTGTTCATGCGATGGTGTGATGGGCAGAGAATTGAGATAGAGTTGATGCCTGAGAATTGCAATGGGAAAAGTGGACGAAGTGAAAAAGGGGAAATTGATTAAAAATAAATATTCAACTCCATCTTTTATATTGTATTTTATTCCCCTCCTTTTTATGTATTTTATATTTCCCAGGCTCAATGGAGGTAAAATGTAATAAAAAATATCTTACCTTCCTCCATATTGTAATTAAATTTAGGGAAACATGTTTAGGTGCCTTTAAGAACATGATGTTCCTCATTGTAAAGGGAGGCTGGACTTTGAACACAAGGTGTTCTCACATTTGGGAGATAGCATTTTGTAGGAACATATGTCTGGTTTTGGGTTGCAGATCATATTCTTGCCTTGTAAGTGAATCATTTTCTGTATTACAGTGTTTCTATTCAGGTTAAAATCTATGAAAAACACTTTGTAGTGTGTATTTTTTGTAATTGTCTTTATGAATGCATGCATTTTCCTCTTAAAAGCAAGAAGATTAAGGATCTTTGAGTTTATCTATTCACATTTGCTAAATTTGCATGTTCCATTTGTTGCTTTCATTCAAGGAATGAATTAAAAATGCTTTAGATGGGATATGGAGGACTGTGTATTCTTTTAGGGATTTATAAGTAGAGTTAGAGAAAATACTTTTTCTTGGGCTATTGCTGCGGGATAGCAGTGATTTGTATTAGGCCCCCTGGATATGAAGTTGTGCTATCATTAGGAAACATTTGCATAGGATGAATGTTTGACTATATTACCTAAAATAAGGCACCAATCTAGAATTTTATCTTCCTAAAGATTCAGGAAATCCAACATTTTAAAAGAAAACCATTTGAAACAAACCATTTTATGTTTTATTTTGTTTTAGGTTAGGGTCTAGGTGCTGCATGCTCTCATATTTAACCAACTAGATAGTCCAAGAATATTGCCAGTCTAGGGTTTATCTTACAAATCTTGGTCCATACATGAGAGCATTCTGCCTAAGTTAGTCAAGGATGAATCTTTTGTTGTGAATGAGGGATACCCCCTAGGTGTGATAGAACTTGAAGTGCAGGGGAGACAAGTAAAAACAATCTCCTGTCTTTGTTGGCCCAAGTCTCACATTAAATTTGATCATAAGAAGTGGCAAATCTTTAGGGTTTATATTTTATTGATTTGGGAACCAACATTGCCAAAGATCTCCGAATGCTTGATATTTTTCTTCTGAGCAATCAGCAAACCATGAACCGATGCTTCATACTCTGATACATTGTTCGTGCAAGAAAAGTGTAATCTATGAGAAAAATGCAACTTCTTACTAGTCGAAGAGACTAGTAAAACCCTTACACCAGCTCCATTTCTACTCTTTGCACCATCAAAGAACATTTTTCATGGGCCATTGGATTCATCATCTAGCTTAAGTTTAAAAGGGATTGAAGAATCCCCTTCATGGATCATGTAGGTGCCCAAGTCAATTGCCTCAGTGGTGTTCTAAGGTTAAAATCATAGTGATCCCTTGCCCACTCATCAAGAAACAGATCAGGGGTTGGAAGAGGTGAAGATTCTTCCTAAATCAATTCTAAGTCATACACTTCCTCATCTTGAATCATAACATGTGGGTTCACCAAGCCGTGGTCATCATTCTCCACATGATAATTTGAGATTGGTTCATCCTTGATGGTGAACCTTGTTCCATATCTGGTCCTTAATAGCATATAAGACTAGTCAGAAGAAAGGTAGCCACCTACCTTGGTTGTGAAGTCCCTTGACAAGCAATTGGCAAAGAAGGGAGGAAGATCAATGACTGAAATGTCTTGTCTGAAAGTCAAGTTTGGACATGAATGTAGAGTCAAGTCCAGTCCCTTGATCACTCCTATAGTGTTTACATAGGTGCCATCCAATTGCAATACTCCTAATGAAATAGGGGTATACTTGATTCCTAATGTATCTACTATCTTCTTGGACATAACTGAAACACTAGTCCTTGAGTCAATCATACAACAATGCACTAAAAGTTTTCCAATGATCAAATATAAGTAGAAAGGGGATGGCTTCTTTGTTGAACTTATTTGTCCTTCACTTGGTTGTTCAAGACTAATAGGGCTCTTTTCTTTCTATTTTACTAATGAGTCTTTTGTTGCTGATTTAGCTAATGGGAATTTCCTTAATGATTCTTGTAACAGATCCCTTTGAGAAGGGATTGACATTACTTCCCACATTGAGATATTTATATTTTTTTTCTTCATTTGTTCCAAAATATTTAGTGGAATAGTGGCTGCCTTATACATTGAAGGAACCCATGTTCACTTTATTGATTGATCAACAGTTTGTTCAAGCACTTTAGAGCTTAATAGAAATTCTTTTGTAGTAGCATATTCACTTCTCAGAAATGTAGTTGTTGCACTGGAAACCTTTTCCTTTGAAACAGGATCTTTTTGTAACATAGTAGGCATGGGGATAGCCTCCAATCACCTCGTTTTGGATCTAGTATTGTTTGCAATACTACTTACATGCATGATTACACTATCCATAGGCTGATTCATAGTGCAAAAGTCTTATAATGTCCATAACATCATATTGGCATTAGAGGTAGACTCATTTTTTAGCTCAGGGTTGTTATATGCTGCCTTTGATAACGATGCCTACTGGGTATGAAAGTTATGCACCATTAAAGCCCTTTCTTGTGCTCCAAAAGTACAAGTGGACTGATTGTAAGTTTGGTTGCAGGGGTAGTACAAATTTGCCTCTTGGGCCAGATTATTTTGGGTAGGGACTAAAGCCTTAACTGGATTCATAGTTGGTATCTGTATACGCCTAAAAATGACACGATTCATCCTAAATAAATATTCTAAATATTTATTCCATTCTTCTATCAATTAAATAAATATTCTAAATTTATTTAATCGATTCACTGTTCCATAATTAAATAAATTCAATTTATTTAATTAAAGTTCTTCTAAATGTCCTACACAATTAAATAATCATAAATTATTTAATTAAGCCAAATTCCTCTATCCTAAGTTCCAAATTCTAAAAATCCACATCACCTTTACACCTCACCTTTTCCACCTCATCAGGTTGCACATGTAATTAAATATATTTAATATTTAATTACCTTATTTTCCCTCACCCACATGGCCTATTTCTTCTCAAATCAGAGGTTAGTTAACTAATCAATCAAAAGTGTTAACTAACCTATCAATTGAGTCAAATCCTCAATCAATTCAGTCAATTCCACGATTTATTCTTCTAAATGATCAATCAAGTCTGTTAACAGACTAGTCAAGGGAGTTAACTCTCCAATCAGTTTTGTCACATCCCCCCTTTCATGATGGAGCTGGGACACTTGTCACATTTCCACTGGTTGCACATTCCTCAACCATCCTCAGCCGTTGATCTTCATATCTCCTCTCAACCTTTGATTCCCATTCTTCCAAGTCTATAAATGAAGTTTCATCCTCCCATTCTAATCATCCAAGCTTTTGACATTGTTACTCTGCAGAAATATCACCAGCGTGCCTTTGGCACCCTTTTGTCATCCACAAGCTTGAGATCACATAGTTGCATTGGAGCTCATCTTCATTGCATATCTCTACAGCCATTTACCATCGACTTCCTAAAAATAGCTAAAAAGATTGCACTCTCTGAGGGCTCATCTCATCTACAAAAGGACGATCTGTGATAGGCGAACAACAGAAGTTTCAAAACGGGAGAGGTTTGCACTATGTTTGTTCATTGCTTCATTTATTGAATCCTTCTTATTTCACTATTCTGTTGATGTTTGGGTCATGTTTATTTCATTTGATTGATCACCATTTTACCCTTACATTTTTGGCACCCACCGTTCAATTTTATGTTTTTTACAAATTTTTGTAGCAAAAATTTGTGTTTCTCTAAACCCCATTATTGAGTTTTGCAAGGATCTATTAAAAGGTGACCTCCTAGGCTGAAACTGACATCACCAACATGCTCAGAAGGCTCAAAAACCTTAGAATCACCTGTTAATTCACAAAAATCAGACACTGTGATTTTTTTGAGGGTGCATCCTTTTATCCAGCAGTCCAAAGGGTGCTTCTGCAGGGTGCATCACTTTATCCAGTGGTCCGAAGGGTGCTTCCGCATCCTTTTATCCAATTGTCCGAAGAGCTTTTTTTTGCAGGGTGCATCCTTTTATCCAGCGGTCCGAAGAGTGCTTCTGCAGGGTTTATCCTTTTATCCAGCGGTCCAAACGGTGCTTCCACAGGGTGCATCACTTTATCCAGTGGTCCGAAGGGTGCTTCCGTGTCCTTTTATCCAACTGTCCGAAGAGGTTTTTGCAGGGTGCATCCATTTATCCAGCAGTCCGAAGAGTGCTTCTGTAGGGTGCATCCTTTTATCCAGCAGTCCAAAGGGTGCTTCCGTAGGGTGCATCGCTTTATCTAGTGGTCCAAAGGGTGCTCCCGCATCCTTTTATCCAACTGTCTTAATAGCTTTTTCACAGGGTACATCCTTTTATCCAACGGTCCGAAGGGTGCTCCCACAAGGTGCATCGTTTTATCCAGTGGTCCGGAGGATGCTTCCGCATCCTTTTATCCAATGGTCCTAAGGGTGCTTCTGTAGGGTGCATCGTTTTATCCAGCAATCCTCTATCCTGCCTTCTTCTACATGTCATAAGGGTGGTATCTTTTTCTTTTTGCCATAACAGGAGCATACGAACTCGTAATCTTGTAAATAAACACTCGTTGGAAAGGTAATTCTGTGAACTTCACAATGGAGTAGGTTTGATCAAGTGATTTTGTCATTTTGTCAGCTATTTTTACAGTCAAAGTTCAGCTATCTTTCCAAGCTTAAATCTAGCATTTTTTCTTGAAAACTAATGATTTATCTGTGCAGCTTGACTTAAACACTTGTCAAAGAAAGGAGAAAAGAAACTTCTAATATATCTTCTATAGGGTTGAGAGCTGGATAGTTTTATTTTCCTTAACACACACATCATAGTTTAACTAGGGGGAAAGTAAAACAACTTGCATACAATTTTCATCTAGTTCTAATTAGGAAGGAGTAAACCATTGTTCATGCAACTTGCATACAATTTCTATCTAGTTCTAATTAGGAAGGAGTAAACCATTCTCATGCAACTTGCATACAATTTTCATCTAGTTCTAATTAGGAAGGAGTAACCCATTGTTCATGCAACTTACATACAACTTTCATTTAGTTCTAATTAGAAAAGAGTAACCCATTGTTCATGCAACTTGCATACAATTTTAATCTAACTCTAATTAGAAAAGCAACAACATGCATGCCAATCTCACATAGTTTCTAATTAGGAGGGTGATAACTGAATTATTGCAATCTTGGTTTCATTGATCATTGCTATATGGCTATCTCTTTCAGTTAAGAATATTGCTATCTTGCAAAGGAAAGAATCATTGCTATCTCCTAATCACTTCAAAGTTAACAACTGTGTGAGTGCACAAGTAGAGTAGCCCATTTAGTTTTTCTAATTTTAACTAGGTTGGATTAACCAGTGTATTCTGTGCTTGCGAATGACAATAGGCTTATGCTCTCCCCTCTTCTGGGTGATCAAAGTGCCAGACTTATCATTCTATTTGTTTAACCTTTAGGAGGGGCCTGCCCTTGGATGCATGCTTGTCCAAGTGGGAATGACCCTGAGTGGTAACAGGCTAAAGCCAAGCCCTACCAAGCCACTTAAAATAAATTGTGCTTGAGGTGAAAACTTCCTGCAACAAGTGCTGTTATGTTACACCGACGGCCAACCTCCCCCAAAACCCTCTAAGGCGCAACCCTTTGAGGCTAGGAGACTCCATAATGGAGAGTAGTGCCACCGCATGTGTAACCACTTGAACGGTTGCCTGCATTAAATACCTCTTATTCTAGTGGCCCAAAACCCTTATAATCCATTTCTCGCCTAGGATTTTTGTGCTTGCTTTTGTTCAAATTAGTCGAAAATAGAGTCAAAAAACTGTAAAAATAATGAAAAACTATAAAATATTCTTTGTGCTTGCTGTGTTTTCTTGCTATTAATTCATAATATCAAATCAGGAAGACCTTATCCAGCCAAAAAATACCAAAAACAACTGAAAAATCCAAAAAATTTGCCAAAAAATAGAGCTGCGCTTATACCCATTTGCACTATTTTTGAGGAAAAATTTTCCACCTTTCTGAGTACCCCTTTCAGTCTTGTGTCAGTTTCTGTGGAGATGAAAACTGAATTAGAAGAGCTTGCTCAAGAACTCAAATACCTGAAATTGCAATTAACCCTAGACACCTCACCCCAAGGTCGTATAGCAATTGCTCAAGAACTCTGAGTTAGACAACAAGAAATGGCAATCTTGCAAGCTGAACGTGCCAGTACTAGCCACGCCTCGCCCCGAACTCATACATCTATTTCCCATCTTAATGATGCTCATGACAAGGCAAGCACCACCTTAAGTTGGAAATCCTATACCACTCCATCTACTAGTCCTCCTTCACCACTTTCTAAGACACATATTCCAAAACGTACCAATTCTACACCAACACCACCATTGAGTTCCCCAAACTCTAAACCGACAACCAAGGAATCCTTGGATGATTTCTAGAAAAGAATTTTTCCAAATTTATACAACCAGAGAAAAGTTAGGGAGAAAGCAAAATCCCCTCATTCACCTATCCATACACCTACGAAGGCTATGATCCAAGGGCTACTAGCAGAGAATCAACCATGTCCCCAAATTTTAGTGCTTGACCTTACAAAAGATGCTTCTAATAACATGTCAAATCCTACAACCCCTTCATGTGATCCTCAATTCCTTGAGCTTATCAAAGAGCCTTCTACCATGCGCCAAAGTCAAGGTCCATCAAACATCTATGTTGTCAACCAAGAAGCTATCCAAGAGCTATCCACTTCCATTCAAGCAACGCAAGAGGTATGTCAAGAGTCTAATCCTAAGCATGAGGAAACATTAATCCCTAGTCTCAGTCAAGATCAAATCACTTTCTTGCAACCTATCCATAACATATATCTTTTCCATGATCAAGATGATATCCATAATAATGAACCTCTCCATGAGCCACTTGATCCTATCCATCTCCCACCACCTATACATGAGAAGGAAATCCAATTCCATCCCATGCATAACCTATACCTTCTCTATGATCAAGATATTCCCTATGAGGAAGATGTCCTTGAATAACTTGATCCCATACCCATTCATGAGCAAGAAGCCTCCATTTCTTCTATCCCTCTTCCACCTAATCCCATCCATGATCCAACAACTTTCACTCCCTTTGATGAGACACTTGCCTCCCAAGTGCACACGAATGATCAACCCAATAACTTAGATCCTAAAGAGCATAATGATGATCAAGATTCTAACGATCCTTCACCATCCATTATTGACCAAGCTACAAATCCATCGTCTTATATCCTTGGGCTTACTACCTTCATGCATGAATGTTCTTCCTTAGAACACCAACAACCATTATCCGCTATCTCGCCTTCCTCATCCAATAAGGAACTTGCTACTAGTGCACCTATACATAATCCCATGGTCCACTGCATACTCCAAAATATGAACTATCAAGGTAAAGGCTTAGGCCTTCATGAACAAGGTATTTTGGAACCTATCCATGTCAATGTTCCTCCACCTTCATACGGCCTTGGCTACATACCCCAAGGTGAGCAATCTCAAGATGTTGGTACTTCCTCCACTGCTCCTAAGTCTACTACTTTCCATTGCAAACCCTATCATATCCCCAAAACATATGTCGCCATTCCACCTCCTTCATCCTACATTTGTCAAAAGCATGTGACCATACACCTTCCACCATCCAATCTACCTCCGCTACTTCCAACTCCTAATAGCCCCCTATGCATCCTACCACCACTTCTTCCAACACCTTATCCATCCATCTATGCATCCTCTAAATATCCCAATCATGGCCGACAAATGCACATATTGTCTAAACAAGGATCTTTCACCAACCTCACTTCCACCATCCCCAAAGACTTCAACGTCAAAAATGTGGATGCCTCTACCTATAAAATAAAAAATCCTATGAGTCCTCATGACCTAGGATACAAAAGCCAAGAATCAAAGAAAAATCCATCTCAAAAGTTGCATACACCCATACACCTCAATGCCAAACTGAAAAAGTTGTGGGCCCCCAAGCATCACGCAATTACCTCCAAAGCTGCACACAAGCTACATACACCCAAACTCATACCTTCACACGAAAAGTCTAAAAGCAAAATGGTTTGGGTACCTAAGCAAAAAGTCCTCAAGTCAAATGAGGTATCCACCTCTCATGAATCCCAACCATCCACTTTCTCCAATTCCATCCAAAAGTATCAAATCCTTCCATCCCACATGACAAACAAAAATCAAAACAATGCAAAGTCTATGTGGGTCCCTAAAGGCCTATATCATTCATCCACCAAGAAAAACTCTCCATTGCTTCCTACACCACCTTCCCATCATCAACTTCAATGTTTATCACAGTATGTGCAACCATTGGTCATGGTTCCCTTCCATTCCACAATACTTCCGTATAAATCCATCTCCCCTTCCTTCCATTGTTATCCTAAATATCTTCCTCATCCTATTCCTATGGTCCATGCTTTTGCATAAGCCTTCCCTCCATATTTTGTATCATAATCCACTATCTACCTACGCCATATCACTTTCATGCAATCCCCTACCTACATCTGTGAGAACGCTTGACATCGTCCATGCGACATCATCCATCTAGTGGGACTGTCACCTTTCGCAGAACTAGATCCTTGAGTCTCTCCCTTCCATATCTGCATTTTCCTACCCAAATGTTTCAAAAAAAAGAAAAAAACAAAGAAAAATCCTTTCATCCAATGGTGAAAACCTGGCAAACAGGCGCCTTGGATAAGTACCATGATGAAAACCTGGCAAACAGGTGTCATGTGTAAGTTGATCTTCTATGTCACCTACACTTGGGGGCACCTTGTCTCATTAGCATATCACTTTTCTCCTACCCGTTTCCTTTCATACCATTTCCTATCCTATCCTCTATCCATTGCATACCTATACTATCCCATCCATCCATCTAATCTTCCTTTCCTCTATTCTTTGGTCTTGATAAAGATTGGGGGCACAATGTTGACAAATGTTTTAGATGTCTCTTGGCATACCTTACCCCTCCAAACCATGCAAATCTTTCATTATCCTCTCATCCTCCTATCGTCATTAGCATTGTCATGAAAAATCCTACGTACTCTACCTACAATGGGGCATGTTATACTTATGCAACATAGTCCTTGGAGATCACATCCTTGTTTCCTTCTATCCACCATTACCCATCATCATACCTACCCGTTCCATTCTTTATCACCCATACATCTACCTATCCGTGGTGTTTCCTTGTCATCGGTATCATCTGCTCCATATCGTGTCTTGCCTAATCCATATCTGATCCATATCTGTTCCATATCTGATCCATAGCTATTCCATATCTGATCCATGTCTGTTCCATTTCATGTCTTGTTTGATCCATATCGTCTCATCTGATCCATATCTTAGGTCCATGGTCCAAGTCCGTGAACTACGTTGCCTCTGCGCCGTCACGTAGGCAAGGCCATTATTCTAATGCCCCCCCGAGGCTTCCTTTTCTCCCGCAGTCCCATTCGTCCCCTTTCTTGTCTTCATTCTTGTCGTCTTTCTTCTAGTCCATCCATGGTCCATTAGGGTTTACCCCGAACTACGTTGCCTCTGCGTCGTCACGTAGGCAAGGCCATTTAGCAATGAGCCCCCGAGACACTAGGTCAATCCCTTAGGGTCCGTCTCCCCAATAAGGATTGTGCAAACTTCTCACCAAGCAAACAAATACAAGCAGAACCCGCACCTCAAGCAGAAATCTTGACTGTGAGCATCTTAACCTATCCAATGCAAAGAAAATACCCAAGGTCTTCTAAATGATTTTATGCAAACTAAGGCAAGAACTAAACACATATCAATGCAAATATGCTTTGTAGATCAGAAACATGGTTAACAATTTGAGTCCAAATTTTTGCTATCATACCTTCCTACGCTACTTGAGGATGCCAAAAGCTAGAGATGCTATGATGGGGGCATGATTATTTTCTTTGTTTGCTATTTGTGGATTAAACTTTAGTAATGTGAAGCCTTGTCTAAGGACATGATCGGCAAAAGATCATCGAGGACATCAAAGGTATAACATGAACGGGGGCAATCCTTGTTTGTTGAAACGCAAGAAGTACTCAGGTCATCTAGATTCAATTTTGACTAGATGCTTGTATTAACTTGCTAAATCACAATCCATGTAAGCGGTACTCAGGTCATCTCGGTTCAATTATACCTAGATGCTTGTATTCACTTACAACATTTCAGAAAATGTACCAAAAACACAATGCCCAATGATGAAATAAAGCACTCTAAAAGCAAAGCATCCATCCTATATCCATTTATACATCCATACATCCATATCCCATGCAATAAAAAAATCCACAAAATGCAGAGTATCAATGTTTATAAGCTTGTGAGTCTTTCTATCGAGTCTTTCTTCTATCAATCAGATTTCTATCTATCATCATATCTTTCATCCTTGTCCAGTCAGTCTGAGCAATGATCCAAATGCAAGCTCCATCCTTAATCCATACCAATCAAGTCAAGTCAATCTTGCACAAATGATC
The DNA here is from genome assembly GCA_027924645.1 of Cunninghamia lanceolata. NCBI lineage: Eukaryota > Viridiplantae > Streptophyta > Pinopsida > Cupressales > Cupressaceae > Cunninghamia > Cunninghamia lanceolata. Next base: position 10,216,141 of record BSBN01001332.1, read on the forward strand.
CAATCACAATCATGGGTCTCGATCTTTGTCTGGTCGTAAACCAATTCGATCAGTTAATCAATCAATTGTCTTATACAGAATGTTGCATTGTCGAAATCAGACCAACACACGCGTCTTACACGACATGCTTCATTTCTTGAAACCAGACACTATCCTTCATGCTTGCTCTAGGGATCTATCATTCCCCACCATGACAACACACCTGCTGTGTTGGTCTAGGGATACATCGTTCCCCGCCATGACAACACTGTCGTCTATCATTATCAATTCATTAGTTGGTTTATAGCTTGACAGGGGCAATACCTTGTTTGTTCTTGTGTCATTTGCGCATACTTGCTTGCTTGCTTGCGTGTGGTATCATTCTATATTGCATTGTGTATCATTCGGCTCTTTCTCCAACCAATTTCTTCACCCCAACCTAATTGTTCCCTTCGTCTTCATGAGATTGTCCGTCTCACGTCCCTTCTACCTCCTTCCCGTCCAATCTCCCAAGGGGGCATCCTATAGTCATTAAACTTGTACCAGGGGCAAACTGGGGCATGTATCATCATTCAGACTATCAAATTCTTTGAAGCAACGCTGTAAACTACATTGCATCAAAGAGGGGCAAAATGTATACGCCTAAAAATGACACGATTCATCCTAAATAAATATTCTAAATATTTATTCCATTCTTCTATCAATTAAATAAATATTCTAAATTTATTTAATTGATTCACTGTTCCATAATTAAATAAATTCAATTTATTTAATTAAAGTTCTTCTAAATGTCCTACACAATTAAATAATCATAAATTATTTAATTAAGCCAAATTCCTCTATCCTAAGTTCCAAATTCCAAAAATCCACATCACCTTTACACCTCACCTTTTCCACCTCACCTTGTCCACCTCATCAGGTTGCACATGTAATTAAATATATTTAATATTTAATTACCTTATTTTCCCTCACCCACATGGCCTATTTCTTCTCAAATCAGAGGTTAGTTAACTAATCAATCAAAAGTGTTAACTAACCTGTCAATTGAGTCAAATCCTCAATCAATTCAGTCAATTCCACGATTTATTCTTCTAACTGATCAATCAAGTCTGTTAACAGACTAGTCAAGGGAGTTAACTCTCCAATCAGTTTTGTCACGTCCCCCCTTTCATGATGGAGCTGGGACACTTGTCACATTTCCACTGGTTGCACATTCCTCAACCATCCTCAGCCGTTGATCTTCATATCTCTCTCAACCTTTGATTCCCATTCTTCCAAGTCTATAAATGAAGCTTCATCCTCCCATTCTAATCATCCAGACTTTTGACATCGTTACTCTGCAGAAATATCACCAGCGCGCCTTTGGCACCCTTTTGTCATCCACAAGCTTGAGATCACATAGTTGAATTGGAGCTCATCTTCATTGCATATCACCATAGCTGTTCACCGTCGACTTCCTACAAACAGTTAAAAAGATTGCACTCTCTGAGGGCTCATCTCATCTGCAAAAGGAGGATCTGTGATAGGCGAACAACAGAAGTTTCGAAACGGGAGAGGTTTGCACTATGTTTGTTCATTGCTTCATTTATTGAATCCTTCTTATTTCACTATTCTGTTGATGTTTGGGTCATGTTTATTTCATTTGATTGATCACCATTTTACCCTTACAGTATCTATTGGATAGGTTGGACTATTTGTAAATGCTAAGAAGGGTTAGGGTTTTGATACCTATTTTGTTGATAATCCTGATTCAAGTTCTAATTTCTATTGGGATTGTAACACTGATTCTAATTTTGATTGGATGACTACCCTTGATTATAATTTTGATGGAGTTTGGGTGTAGTTTGAATAGAAATACTATTTACCTTGTTGGTCAAATTAGACATTAGGGTTTTAAGATCACACTCTTCTTGAGAAAGTGAAGACGTTGAAGCCTTAGGTTATGGAATGGGAGCAATAATGGACTACTAGGATGATGAAGGAAGCTTTAGAAAAAGAGACACAGGAGGTCTGGGAGCAATTTTCCCAACCTATATTAAACAATTTTCAGCTTTTAGTGTTGTCTCATAACCAACGGGTAGGGTTTCAACACCCATAGATGGCATCATCACTGTAATATAAGAATTCAAAGATATTAAAAAGTACAAAAAGGTACCTTGTGGAGATGGCATTAGGGTAACTGGAATTCTCTCCCACATCCTCTAGAATCTCAAATTAAAATTTGTGAACATATCACTCGGAGCTCTCTTTATTGTTGTTAGCTTCTATAGGAATGAAACATTATCTATCATCTCTCCAAACTATTTGTAGAAGGCCTCTCCTAGCTCATTCCAGTCATGTATTGAAGTAGGGGTCAATCTCCTAAACTATTGAAGATCTCTCCCTTTAAAAGATGAAACCAATAGCCTGACTGCAACATTTTCATGTTGGATATGATGGACTAAGCACACATTGGATATGTCTTTGATGTGCTTAGTAGGGGTTATAGAACCATCACCCATAAATGGTGAAACACTATTTAGGGCTACAAGTGGTATCTCATTATATGCATCCAAATCTAAATGATTTCATCCATTAAAGGTCGCAAAAGGTAAATTCCATTCCATAATGGGGATATACAAACTTAAAATAGGAATATGCAAGCCTCTACTTGTGTGTTGAGACCTAACAGGAGGTGGTGTAGATTGGGCTCTAGGATAAGGTAAAATAGGGTTCCTATTACTTCTCACAGGAGACTTAGATAACCTAGACCTTCTCCTTGAAGAAGTAGCAGATAATTTAGTAAATTAAAAGTTTTCACTTGAAGAAGCCCTTGTTTGCACAAGTATAAAAGATGGCACTGATCAAAATTAGAAGCTCTTACAGTCACCAAGTGCATGAAAAGTCTACCAAAGTGTAGAGTACTAAGAAGAACACTAGATTTGTTGCTTTATTCTTTGATTTACATTGCTCACTATCCCACTAGGCGTGCTAGAAACTATAGTCACTTGGATTTGTACCCTTTGTTGAAGTCTTTTATGGCTCCAACAATATAGTGAAACAATGGGATGATCTCCAGGTGTGGGACCCTCCAGGGAGATCAAATCTCCAGAGAGAGGATGGTTCCCTTGTTGAATAAGAGATTCAACTATTCCTAAGACTAAACCTAATCTATCCATAATTTATGAAAAGAGGAAGAGGGGTAATACTAGAAATTAATGGAGGTGATACACCAGGTTTGAATATAAAAGCTCTTATAGAACTAAGAAAATGCTCAAAATAAAGAAATAGAGATGATCATTTACACAAACCTAACAAATTCTTAGTAGAGGTAAGGAAATGAACAAGATTGAGAGGAAATAAACATTCATAGACAATTAATTCTAAATTACATAGAGCCAAAATAGAAGAAAAGGTAAAACACATTGTGTATTTCATTAAAAGGCAAGGTTAAAATAGAGGAGGGCTCTGTTTGGAGTATAAAATTATCTATGTATGAAATCCTCATTACATCTTACAAATATGCATACATAGCAATTAATTTGTACATTGACCTCAGTCATCTATCACAATTAATTCACCCCCATGGGCCTATCAGAAAATATCCCTACAAAAGGAATGTTTGCCTGCTAAAATTAAATACAGAAAATATCTTGGATCATGGAACAGCTGGGAGATTTTTCCTTGATTGCAAATAGCTGATTCATCAACCTACACCAATAAATTTAAAAATATTGAGGAAGGGGTAGTTGAGCAAATGAGATCTACATTAATGGTTGATGAAGAAATTCAAAAAGTTTTCCCTCCAAAATCCCTTTTCATGGAGCTTTGGTCTTTTTATTTCTGAATTTTCTAGAAAATCTAGCTTGAATTTTGTCTTGTTGACTAAATCTACATTTTTTGAGCCATTATGTTCTTCTTTTTGCATAATTTCATCCTCATTTGGTAAATTTGCTTGTTTATGAACCAAGGGATGTTTCTGTCTATTATTGCCCTTATCGACAAAATATCATTTTCTTGAACTTTATTTTCTTGCTTCTCTAACTCATTTTCAACATATTTTTGCCTTATTGGCAAAAATCATTTTCTTTGGACTTATTCTATCTCTTTTTTTGCCTTATCAGCAAAATGTTCAAACTTCAAACTTTGCATCTTGCTTCAATTTTTCCTTATCAGCAAAAGTGGCATATCAGTGAACTCCTATTCTTTCATTGTTTTTATCCTTATTGGCAAAATATTCTTTTTATGAACCATTTGGGCTTGCCTTTTTTCCTTATTAGAAAAAGCCTGACTTTTTGAACCTTGTTTTTGGCTCTCCCTAGCCACTTTATCAGCAAAAGTTCACCTTCACAAACTTTATCATTGGACTTACTTCATCCTTGCCTTGTCAGCAAAAGTATGTTACTGGCGAACCAAGAGAACCTTGAACCTACCTTGCCTTGGCCAAAACTTCCCTTTGTTGGCAAATCCATCTTTTCTTGAACTCCTTCTCTTGGTCACCTTCCTCTTTGCCTCATTGGCAAATCCTCTTATCAGGGAACTAAAGCAACTTTGAACTTTTCTTTAAGTTTGGCCTTATGTCAATTTGCCAACAAGTCTTTCTTTTTTATCTTTACTTAGCCATTTTTCTCTATTTCCATTTTTCCTTATCAACAAAAGTGGTCCTTTGTGAACTAGGCCCACCTTGTTGGTGATTTTACAATCTCTTGAACTTTGGATTTGCCTCCTTGTCGGAAAAATCTTTCTTTTCCAAACCATTTGACTTTTCATCCTTTCCCTATTTCCTTTATCAAAAAATGTTCATGTCAGTGAACTAACTGAATTCTAAACTTATGCAAAGTTTGGCCTTTGCCTAATTTACCAATAGAAGGAACATTTTCTATGTTTACTTAGCCAATTTTTGGCCTTTTATTCTACCTTTCTTGGCAAAATCACCAATTTTTTAACCATTTCTACTTTGTCGACAAAACTTACCTTTGCCAAACCATTCAGTGCCTTAGCCAATTTTTCTTTTATCAACTCTTTTACCTTTTACTAAACCTTTCCTCTTCTTGTCCTTCTCTGTCGGTGATTTGCCTCATCAGTGAACCACCGAAACTTTGAACTTATGAAAAGTTAATTCTTTATGTACTTTGCTGACAAGGCCTTCCTGTATCCTCTTTCAACTTAGCTGCATTTTGAAGAAATCTACGCCCTTTGTCTTACCTTTATTGGGAAATCACCTAATTAACGAAGCAAAGAATTTTTTAACTTTATGAAAGTTCATGACTGGGGAAAATCACTGATAAAGGTGCCCTTTTCTTCCTCATGCCTTAGTAGTTTTTTGAAGAATCTTGCCTTCCTTCCCTTTAATTTGCAAAACGTTGAGTCAGTGAACTCATGAAAATGTGAATTTAGTGAAAGGTTCATGAAATATGAAATTTGTCGATAGAGAGAAAGAGCCCTTTTTACTTAGCCAATTTTGGGCCTTCTTCTTGCCATTGTCAACAAATCAGCTAGTTGAAGAACTTATGAAAAAAAATAAAATTGTAAAAGTTCATAAAACCTAAATTTTGTTGATAAAGGGAGAAAGAGCATATCATGCCTTAGTAATTTTTTTCTATTTTAGTAAACTAGAATTTTTCCGATAAACGCCAAAAAGGGGGGCAAAAATGAGGTAAAATCTTCAAATTTTTTGGGTTTTTTTTTGTTTTCTACAAGGATTCTTCATATGATTTTTCAGGGATTTTTACAAGGCAAAATACTAGAATTTAAAGGCTCTAAGGCTTTGTAGTGTTAAATTCTTAAGATATTTCAACAAGATTTTGAAATTGGGCTATTTGGCTCTGGGCAGAGGAAAATAGGTCAACATTTTGGTGACCTCTCAAGGATGTTTTCCTGCTAAACAAATAGACCAATGGCCTTAAGCATCAATTGGGCATGGAGTCCAAAAGAAGACTACAATAGGTCAAAATAACTGAAACCTTTCCTTCAAAATAACACCAAAAAGGACCAAGGCATGCATTCTCTTAATGACAATGTGGCTTGTGCAAGAGCACTTATTGAAGGGAAAATTAAAGCAGAAACAAAAATAAAACAATATGTATAGAATCTCAGACCAACCTTAATCTAAGGTTTGAGATGGATCCCATTGACTGAGATCAGTAGAACTTCACCATCCAGCTTTGAAAGAATGAAAGCATTAGCTTGCTTGGAGTTGATGATGATATATGGCCCACTCCAAAGTGCATCAAACTTAGTGTGGCCTCTAGGTTTGGCTCAGTCTTCATCCTATTTCAAAACAAGATCACCCTCCTTGAAGGTCTGAACCTTGGCCGTCTTATCAAAATAATTTTTGGTCTGTATTTGATGCTCTTCTCATGTATCCATGGATGACTATATTTGTTCTTCTAGTTCAGTCAATTCAACCATTCTAATAGAATTGGCATCTTCTCCTTCTAGTTCTAATTGCTAAGCCAATTCTAATGTAGGAAGATCAAAAGATATAGAAAGTACAACTTCTCTTCCATACACAAGAACAAAAGTAGAGTTTCTAATGGCTCTCTTGTATGTGATACTATTAACCCAAAGAGCTAATATGATCTTATGCCATTGCCTCTAGTTTGTCTCCATTGTCCTCTTGAAAATTCTAATGAGGTTCTTATTGGTGGATTTAGCCAACCCATTACCTTAGGGGTAATAGTTGGATGAGGTATTCAAAAACACATTGTATTTAAGAGCCCAATCAATTATTCTAAAACTAGTAAATGCTTTTGCATTATTAGAAATAATGGTATGAGGAGCTCCAAACCTTGTCACGATTTCTTCCAAGAAATCCATGGTGGATGCCTTAGTGGCTTCTTTGAGTGGGACTGCTTCAATCCACCTGGTGAAGTAGTCTATTGTAGTCAAAACCCACTTGTGACCAGCACTGGAAGTTGGATTTATCATGCCAATGAAATCCATTCCCCACTGTGAAAAGAGTTGATCCGTTTGAATAGGGTAGAGTGAAAGTGCTATTAATCATTTCTTTCCAGCAACGAGAGCACATGCTTTGAACTTTCTTACGCATACATGGGCATCATTGAATACAATGTGGGCCAAAAGTGACCTACCATCATTATTTTCATGGTTGTAGCTCTTGCAGAAAAATGACCACCGGCTAGGCCAACATGAAACTCACTGAGAAGACTATCAATTTGATCTTCATCTATACACCTTAGTAAATCTCCATCCAAGTTTCTCTTGAAGAAAATACCATCCACCAAAGCATAAGGGATAGATGGTAGCCTGAAGGGTCTTATTTTGGTTCTATCCAATCCATAAGGATACTCACCAGTGGATAGGAATTTGGAAATATTTGTTGTCTAAGAACTCAGAGTTGATGGCTCAGCTGTAAGTTCCTCCTCATTCAAATGGTAAGATGAACTCACTTCATCTACAAAAGTCTGAGCTAGTTGTTCACATAATCCTCTGCATCTACACAACTTAGTGGCCTTTATGATCACATCAAACTCCAGGATCTTAGTGACCTAGCCAGATTTCATTTCATTAATTTCAATGCCCATTATGTAATCTCCCACACTCGGATCAGAAACTAAACCTTTGATATGGTTATTTGTTAGTATATATCCTTTTTTTTCAAATCTCTAACAATGGCAAATACATGTTTATCCATGGGGTTGTATTTGACCTCATAAACCTTCAAGATCTGATTAAAGAAGTCCAAGGGTTGTTCCATTCCTTGTTCATTCTATTGCATCAGAACAACAACAATGTTGTTCTCTCCTCCATGTGCATAAAGGACAAAATCCTTCTCATAATTTGGGTTCATGAGAGTATGTGCCTGGGAAATCTCTTCTTTGATTTTTTTAAAGCTATGCTTCCCTTCCTTAGTCCATCTGAAGACACCATCTTTCTTGAGCATAAGGTTTAGAAGCTTTACCAAGCCAGCATGGTTAGGAATGAATTTCCTAACAAAATTGATCCTCCCTAAGGATGATTGTAAAGCCTTTTTGTGAGTAGGAAGGGGAAGAGAAAGGAGAGCAGATGTCCTTTCAAGGTCTATGATGATCCCATTCTTAGAGAATATATGGACCAGAAGTTTACCTCGAGCAACAACAAAGATACATTTCTTGGGGTTCAGAGACACCCCAAATGCTTTGCATCTCTTGAAGACTTCCTACAAATGCTCCATATGATTTTCTCCTTTCTTGGAGAAGACTGTAATGTCATCCAGATAAATTAGGATGAACTTGTTTATAAATCTTTTGAAGGAAATATCCATTGCCCTCTAAAATGTCGCACTAGCATTAGACAGACCAAATGACATTTTCGCATATGCCATGGTTCCCCATTTGGTTGTAAATGTTGTTTTAAATCTATCTTCTTCTCTAACAAAGATCCAGTTATAAGCAAAAAATCCATCTAATAATGAAAACCTCTCTGCCCTTGCAACAATTTGTAAAATTTGATCCATTGAGGGCAGAGGGTAATGATCCTTGAAAGAAGCTCGATTGAGGTCCCTAAAGTCTACACAGAGCCTTATCTCCCCATTTTTCTTGCTCACAGACACTACATTAGGCACACAAGTAGAATACTTGATGGGAAAGATAATCTTTGCCTAGATCAGCTTAGAAAGCTCTTTTCTCATGAGCGGATCAATCTTTGGGTTTATGGGTTGCTGCCTTTGGTAGACTGGCTTGGCATTTGAACCAAGATTGATGGTATGTTGATCCATGTCTGGTGTTAGGTCTCAAAAATGTAGGTCGTTAACCCTAAGAGGTTTCTAGGCTCTCTTGACATTTTTGGCTAACTGACACATGGTAGATATGGCTAAACCCCCTTCACTTCAGGCTCTGCCAGACCTAGGCGGGTAAACCTCTAATTAAAAAAGTAGATAAAGAGATGATTATTACTTTGATCTGAATTAATCAAACTATTGATAATGGCATAAATTATAAAACAGATAAAAAGACAGCAGGTTAATTCTAAATGATCTAAATTGTAATGCTAAAACAATAATGCAATCTAATTAAGTGAATTTGTATAAGTGATAATGAAAACATTAGACCAGTGCCTTATTGAATATAGAGTCAGTATGATCATGAAATAAATAATTGCTTGTTTGGTAAAAACTCAAACTATCTGGCATGAGAGAATAGGTATGTAACTTGTACAACCCTGCAAGGAAATAGTTAATATTCCATACTTATATATATCCAATTGATAAAATCAAATTACCTGCATTCATCTAAAAGGATTTAATCCCTGCTTGAAGGAACCTATCAGAATAATACTACAATTGTAATAGATTTATCAAAAACTAGAGACAGAATACAAACCCTAACTATATGACTCTTCTTATAGATCCATGACAAGGTCTTCAGAGTTACTGTGACAGATTTAAAGGATTTAATTCTGAAAGCATAAACTAATTAATCCTATCACAATATAACAACAAATGTGTATATACTATAGACAACTTGAAGATATACTTGATAACTCAAATTGAATAACAGAGAAAACTTTGAAATGAGATAGTCATATAAATAAATAAATTAAACAGATAGTTGATACCAAAATTTGCAGTTACTACTTCATGTTCACAGACTTGACTTCATCAGAGAATGCTTGCACATGGTCTACCAGAAATAAAATATATTAAAAGTGAACTAGCATTGCTGTTCAAATCTAATCTATAGTATCCCCTGTTCTATTCTGTAATCTCTCCCTATTCTCTCTATATTTTTTTCTATCTTCTCGTTTTGGTCTTGGTCATCTCTTATAAAGAGAGGCATACAAGCTTTAGACTAGTTATAATGGTTGTGACAGTTGATAACCGAACAATAATATTTGTCTTAATAAACAAATTCAGGAAAATTAATACTCGTCTTTAATCACCAAATGGATGACCATTTCAGGATCAAATAAAGCTCTTTAACTATTGTTCCACTTAATCTCCTTCGAGGATTTCTTTATTATCCTAAAAAGACCAGATAAAACACAAGTTAGTTTCTTATCAAATGATTAAAACAAATTTACTTAAACATATGTATTTACTCAAACAATCACTTCCCTTATTGATGATTTATCAGTTACTCAAGATCCTTTCGTGGCTATTTATATAACTTGATCCTCGCTGTGTATATCCTGCAAAAACCCCATATTTCAAATGTCAGAAGAATATCTTAATCATTTGGATTTTAGTGTCATTTTAGGGTTTCTAAGTTTTGTATCGGAAAGACCTTTCACATGTCCCCGACATTGTTGTGACTATCATGTCATTGAGACTCACAGGCTTTATCCTTATTCATCTCTCTCACCGATATGTCTCCCTTGTATATTGAATACATTTCTTTCATATACAAGTGCAGGCCCAAGCTAAAATTCACAATATTTGATATGTCATTCAAACTCGGGCTTGTATAAACTTGTATATCCATTGGCAATGAGGCCCATGTGGTGTTTCGTGCATTTGTATATTTCCTTTGTATCTCATATACATTTACCCTTGTATCTTGTATACATACAAGCATTAAACATACAAAAACTTTTCTAGACATCTGGCTTGTATGTACTGTAATGTATGTATCCAAAACGTATATACAAGGCCCAAGACATATAAGGATAAAACCAATTTTAACATTGCTTTTGGTTCCATCACTTGTATAAGTGCAATGCATATCGCAATGTATGTATAACGAAATGTATGTATATACAAAGCGTGATACAACAACAACTTAACTTTATTTCATATTTTTTCGAATCCACGGTATGTATATTAGCCTTGTATAACCCAAAACATACAAGACACAAAACATACAACAATTTCACCACATTTCATAATCTTTCAATTCTGTGCTATGCATATTGCCTTGTATGTACCGAAATGTATGTGTATCGTAACATACATACAAAGCACAAACATACAAAGACTTAACATTAATTTATAATTATTTCAGTTCTGGGCAATGTATATTGTGTTGTATGTACTGTGTTGTATATTACTGTTTATCAGCATGAGTTTTGCATTGTTTCACCGAATGTACATTACATACATATATCACAAAAGCATATCGAGAATGTATCTGTTAGAATGTATCTTTTCGTTAGATGCAAAGGGTGACCAACCGTAACGGTGAAACCAGACTAAAGATACTTTAAGTCCACCGGTGATAGCAAGTCAAGCAATGCATATACAAGTTGGTATATCAACGTATCGGGAGGACATAAAAGGAGCTCGTCGATGAGGGAAGTCATGTCGAAGTGTTGGAGATAGTTCTCAAAGTCAAATGTGTCCATCGGTATAAGATAAGTCTACAGTAAGACTTGGGAAAGTCTTTCCAATATTAGTCGTCTTCCCGATAGTGCAAAATATATATGTTTCAGGGTTGTTTGGACCTAGGGAGTGGATTTTTAAAAGCTGATTAAGGATTAATCTATCTGAACTGTGGGATAATGACTTCCACTAAGTGCTCCACATCACTTAATATTTGCCAAAATTAGCCTGGGAATTTTAGTCCCAACAATGCCTCTTTCTAGGGATGTATGCCTCTTGTGGGCATAGCAAGATCCTAGATTTCTGGGCGAACAGACCAATGCCTACTTCATTTGATGACAGGTGAACTATGAAGGGTGAAGATCCTAGGTTATTGCTTTATGAAAAACTTTTATTTCCTGATAAGAGAGCTCTTTAAGCAAGTTATTTAACTCCTCTAAACTACCATGCATGGAAAAGACCATTTAGAGAGTTTAACTAGAATTGTCCATGCACGGGCAATTGTTTTCTCTCAGGTTCTTTTTAAGAGAAAAAATGTTTCAAAACTGCTCATGTACTGGCAGTTCTTGCATTTCACCAAACATGTTCTATACATAATAAGAATCCTCCCCTGCCTTACCATTGATGACAAAAGGTCCAATCCACAGGGCATCGAATTTTCCATGCTTCCCTTTTTCTTGATTTCTAGCATTCCACATAAGCACTATGTCACCTATTTCAAATTTTCTGACCTTAGCCTTTTTATCATATAGGTACTTCATCTTCATTTGCATTTTCTTATTATGTTGTATTGGTTGTTCCCTCATTTCATTTAATTCCATTAGTTGTTCTAGCCTTTCTTCCATCGGTTCTGGGACATCCCAATCCTCTTGGAGGATAAACTTATACATTGGCAGCAGGTTGTGTATCAGGAATTTGGCATGAGTTCCTATATACTAGTTCAAATGGTGATTTACCAATTGCTTTCTTTATTGTGGTCCTATGAGCCCATAGTGCTAATCTCAACTTAGAATCCCAGGTTTTCTTGTTACTATCCAACATTCTTTTTACAATCTTCAAAATACTCTTATTGCTAGATTCAACCTGCCCATTACCTTGTGGGTGGTAGGGAGAAGAATATGAGATCGTAATGCCATAAGATTTACAAGAAATTTTAAACTCATCCGATCTAAAACACATTCCATTGTCAATTATAAGCCTCAAAGGTACCCCAAATCTAGTTAAAATGTTTTCCAATAGGAAGTTGATCACAACCTTGCTAGTTCCTTGTTTAGTGGGTATTGCTTCCACCCACTTTGTAAAATAGTCAATGGCTATTAATATCCATTTATGACCGCCACTTGATTTTTCCATAATCTCTCCTATAAAATCAATTCCCCATTGGTGAAATGGGGCATCAACTTGCATAGGTCTCAAGGGTAATGCCCCTTGATATTTTAGCTTTCCTGAGAATCTTTGATAGGCCTCACACTTCTTGGTAAAACTATAGGCATCATTGAAAAACTTGGGCCAATAGTATCCAGCTCTTCATATCTTATGTGTTGTGGTTTTAACTGAGAAATGGCCACCACACACTCCCTGATGCACCTCTTTTAAGGAGGATTTTGCTTGATCTTCATCTAAACAGAATAATAAGATACCATCTTTGTTTTTCCAATAAAGATCTCCATCTATAAGTACATATTTTGAAGCATGTAATTTTAGAGTCCTTTCCTTATTATCGTCAAATCCTTCAGGGCATTTCATGCATTTGAGGTAATACACTATGTCAGTATACCAAGGAGTTTTCTCAATACTTGTTACCATGTCTTCTTTGTTTTCAATATTATATACTTGGGCAGCCTCAAGGTTTGTTTCAGTCATTAGTTTTGCTAACCCTTGTCCTCTTACCAGTTTTGTGATTTGAATTTCTATATCAAATTCTTGAAGTCAATTTATCCACCTACACCTCTTCCCAGTTACTTCATTCTGCATGAACACATCTTTGACTGCTACATTTGGGACATAAGCTATCACCTTAGCCCCAACCAGGTAATGTCTAAATGCCTTAACTGCTTTCACCAATGCATAGGATTTTTTTCAGTGATGTCATAGTTAAGTTCTGCATGTTGGAGTGATTTACTAAAAAAGGAAATAGGCTGCTCATAACCCTCACTATTCTTTTGTAGCATTACTGCTGCTACTGTATGCAAAGATGCAAATGAGAAGATCTGAAAAGGTTTACTGAAATCAGGAGACTTTAGCACTGGAGCTTCTTTAATTTCTCTTTTTATGGATGCAAAAGCTTCTATACATTCATCTGTCCAATTAACCTTTGCATTTTTCTTCAACATTCTAGATATAGGGTTAATTATTTCTGCAAAGTTTGGTATAAACCTTCTCACAAAGTTTATCTGTCCAAAGAATGATTGTATGGCCTTGACTATCTTTGGGATAGGAACTTTATCTATTGCATCTACTCTTTCGAGATTAATTCAGACTCCATCTTTGGATACTATGTGCCCAAGCAATTTTTCCTCTGTGATTGCAAATTTACATTTCTTGGGATTCAAGGAAATACCATACTCTAATGCTCTAATAAATATTTTCTCAAGGTGATTCACATGATCTTTGGCCTTTTCTGAATATGCAGTGAGATCATCCTGATATATAGCCATGATTTCATTTATCAAACCTGCAAAGGCAACGTTCATTGCCCTCTGGAATGTAGCTCCAGTGTTTGTAAGGCCAAATGGCATCCTCACATATACATATGTTCCCCATGGGGTTGTAAAGGCTGTTTTGTACTATTCAGACTCTTTAGCCTTTACTTGGTTGTAACCGGAGAAACCATCCATCATGGATAACAACTCACAACCAGTAACTCTCTACAACAAAATTTCCATGTTAGGCAATGGATAATTATCTTTGAGGGGGGATATGTTTAAGTTCCTAAAGTCAACACAAAGTCTAATATCCCTGTTCTTCCTAATAGGGACTAAATTTGAAACCCATGAAGAATGCCTAATTGGTTTTATGATGCCAGCCTCCCTGAGTTTCATGAGTTCTTCATACATCTTTGGTTCTAACACTGGGTTGATGGGTCTCTGCTTTTGTCTATAAGGCTTAGCATCTGGCTTCAGTGGGATTTCGAGATGGAACAAATCTTCCCTATAAGCTTTAAGATCATCATAGGACCAAGCAAATACATGTTTATGTTTTCTCAATAATGCAATTAGCATGCTTCTAATTGCAGGTGTTACTTTCTTTCCAATGTAGACCTTTTTAGGTGACAATTCAGTTCCCAAATTTATTTCTTCCAGATCATCCTCTTTTACTATTACTTTTTTAGTAATGGATTGATCATTCGCATCAAAAACTCTCTCTAATACTACTAAACCCTTTGGAATTTTATTGGTTTTAAGTTGGACAATTTATTTCCCAAATAAAGTCTCTTTGCCATCAATCTCCTTGACAAAAGCATTAAGATCAATCTCTTGATTCTCATATTGATCTATACAATGTAAAAATTTGAGTAAATCAGCATCACTATCAAAAACCTGCCAGTTATATATGTTGTTTGGGATAGTTGGTCTAGTTTTGAACTTAACTTCTGAAATACCTGTCAAGGTGATGTCATCCCTTTTCACAACTATGTTTGCAAGGAAGTCAGTCATCATATTTTTTGACCTATCTATCCAACTTATTGAAAAAGCATCAAACAATTCTAAATCATCCAGAACTACATTTCTGTATTGTTTCAGTCTTTTGTTTTTTGAGAAATATTTACGTTTGACTTGTGAAATAATCAATTCAAAATCTCCATTTACTATTAACAATTTTATTTTGTGTTTTCTAGCAATGTTTAGCCCAATTAAAAGTGTTTCATATTTAGCTATGTTATTTGTGCACTCAAAATTCAGAGAAAAGGAATATTTGAATGTTTTTTTATGATGGTGATATAAACAACACCCCGGCTCCATTTCCTGCCTTGCTGTATGCACCATCAAAATACATGGTCCATACACCATTTTCATCAAGTTGGGCTTCATGGTGAATTGGGTCTGTATTATACAATTTAGATTGTTCTTCCACCCTGAATGTACTAAAGTCTGTGTCACAGAAACAAATCATTTGATTTGGATTAATTTTCTCTATAATGTTTTCATACCTTGGCTCCCTATAGAGTTTAACTGCTTGTGTTCCTAATGGGATAGTAGCATATGATAAATCTAATTGCACACTTCCCCCTACCATAGCAGTCCATTGTCTAGATAACAACATTCCATAGTTAGGTGGGATATCTACCACAGTGATATCAATTTTATAAGAGGCTTTAGGATGAGATGCTAATTTTATCTCAACATCTTTCATGATTCCAACAATAGGGACAGATCTGTTATCCATTGCATAACATTTACCAAATGTAGTATCCACCCACATTCCTAACTCTTTCATAACAGCCATGGGCATTATGTTAACTACTACTCCTAAATCAAGCATACAATTCCTGACTAATTTGTTGTTTATCAGCAAGGTAATATAGAATGGATCTACTTGAGATGGATTTTTCATTAATGTTTCACCTAGGTATATCTTAGGTACTTTGATAGACTCTTGTTGCACATTTATTTTAGGACTATGTTGTTCGAGTCTTTTGTTTGATACATTTGATATCATCTTCACCACTATATTTTTATATTTTTCCACCTTCATCATTTCTAGGAGTGGCACAAATATTTTCACTTGAGAAACAACTTGAGTAATATCAAATGAGGGATTTATGTTTAATTCTGACGTATCAACTTTTGTTTGCCCCTTTTCCTCAATTTTTGTGTTGTCCTTCTTTTTGTTCAGTGTGTCAATAGGAGGTATATCATGAGGTGTTTTCTTAGTTTTACTTTTATCATTTTTACTGGAGACTTGATTTTTGATAAACACACTTCTGGGAGTACCTTGTTCAACATTGATTGTTCTATTTCTCAGGTCGTAACTACTCTTGGCTTGTGCTACAGCAGCCATTGTCAAAACTTGTCTCTCTTCCTCAGAAAGTTTTGGCCAATTGTAGCTTTGTGCTGCATTAAGGTCATATCCACAATTTCCTAAGTCTTCTTCATGGTCAGAAAATACCTCTTGTCCTCCTATATTCACATTATATTTTTGTGCTCCTACATCATATTCATAGCCTGCTTCCTCACCGAATGAATAATCTTCTTCAATAGTGAAAGGTGTGATACCCAACATATTTATAGTATGATGATCCATCTCAGGGTTATAAGATGTCTCATCTTTTTGTATTGATTGTGCTACCACACAATAATCAGGAGAGTGTGGTAAATTATAGGGCATACACCATGGACTATTTTCTATCACATGGATTCCACTTTTCTTCAAAGGGTCAGGGGTGTCTTTCCCATAGTTATGTCTCCTGTTAGTATCCACGGGCTTTCCATCTTTCCAGTTTTTATGATATGGCATATCATGGAGTCTTGGTCTTTCATTCTTATGTGAGTATTCTTGCTTGATCGTAGGAGGATTAGGATTTTGAGGAACTCTTATGTTGTCTCTTTTTCTAATCATCCCAACAGCATTTTTATTGTTTTCAATAGTGAGAGCCAATTTTTGTGCTTCTGCCAAAGTTCTAGGACTTTTGCCCATGAGTTCATAACCTATCTTGGGGTCAAATGATTTCAAGTATATGTAAGGGCTACTTGGTTGTTCAATTTGGATTCTTGTGGAACCTTGTTATACAGTTTAGTGAATCTCAAATTAAAATCATACACCTATTCGTTTTGATACTTTTTAATAGTTATTAGTTCATGAAGAGCAAATTCTGGGGCATATTGATTTCTGAATTGTTCTAAAAATTGATCATGGAAGCCTCTCAAGGAATATATTGAAGCGTCTGGTAATCTATTTACCCAGTCTCTTGCTTCATTAGTAAGAGATATCATAGACAATTTCATTTGTATATCCTCATATTCGTTACCAATGTCTTGTATAAAAGCATTGAATAGTTTGATATGTTCTTCAGCAGTCAATTCACTGCTTCCTGTAAACTTAGGTACATTAGTCCTCCAAACATTATCCATGGGATAAGGATATAGCTGATATCCAGTCAAATCAAATTGTCTGGCCATACTCGTAGGATTTGGAGGTGGTATATTTAGGTATGGCAGATAATATTGGTAACCAAATGGAGGTTGTGGATACATATTGGGTTGGGCATATTGCAGATGATACATATTCTATTGTGGGGGAGGTTGCTGATATTGATTGTTATGTCCATGCCCTGGTGGTGGATGTTGTTGGTGCACATTTCTAGTATTTGTAGGTGGAGGTCTTTTCATTTGCCTATTATGCAGAGGAGGATTATTGTATGTATTGTGGGGTGCCATGTTTACGTTTTGATGGTGAGGTGGAATTTGGTGATGACCAAGTGGTGGATAAGGATTAGCTACATGCTGAGATGGGTTGTGTGTATTGGATGGTCTTAGATTTTGTTGTGGAATATTTTGTTGGGCATGGCTAACATGTGGCGTTGTTGAAGTATGTGAACTACTTGCATTCTGATGTAACCCTTTTTGATTGTTCATTTGAACATGTCCACCTTGCCTATGGGGAGGCACATACTTTGAACCGGTTACCTTAGTTCTAGATATTATTTGTTATAGTTCTTGTTCCATCTTTTCTTCTTCTTCTTTTAATCTAGCCCGCTCAAGTTTTTCTTGTAATTCAAGCACCTCTTGTTGTATCTGATCCTTAGTTCTCATGTCTTCTGGCTAACTATTAAGGATTTGTGTGGATGTTACCTAATCTATGGATTCATCTTGAGCTTCTTCACCCTGTTGCAATGACGCTTGGTAGTCATGTTCTGCTTGATTTTGGTCTATCTCTCTCATAATTTGAATCTGATTGTCAAGTTGTTCCTGAAAGGAGGGTCTGTACCGTGCAAGGACATCATCAGATCTGTTATGTTCAGACTGAGTATACTGATTGTTGGATTGGAATTCATCTGATTCATGCAAGGGAGTGAAGCTGTTATGAATTATTAGTCTCTGTTATGAGGTATTATCTGGAGAGATTTAGTTATTAGTACTACGAGACTGACTTGATATCCTAGTCTTCTGAGTACAAGCCTTTAAAGCTGGGGATGATTATAGTTTTTTACCATCAGCTTTAGATCTCCTACCATCCATTATGACACTTTTATTAGAGAAACAATTTAATTTTAGTGTAGAGTCACCACCTCTATTTAGAGGACTAATCAATCTTTTGGGTTTTTCCTTCTACCAGTAGAGTTATGCCCTTTAATTCTCTGAGTCTAATAACATGGCCTAGTACCAGGTTCTTCTATGTGTTCCCAGCAAAGTCGGCAATTCTATTAGGTCTCAAAAACACAGGTCGTTAACCCTAAGAGGTTGCCAGGCTCTATTGATGTTTTTCGCTAACTGACACAGGGTAGATATGCCTAAACCCCCTTCACTTCAGGCTCTTCTGGACCTAGGTGGGTAAACCTCTAATTAATAAAGCAGATAAAGAGATGATCACTACTTTGATCTGAATTAATCTAACTATTGATAATGGCATAAATTATTAAATAGATAAAAAGACAGCAGGTTAATTCTAAATGATCTAAATTGTAATGTTAAAACAATAATGCAATCTAATTAAGTGAATCTGAAGTGAATTTGTATAAGTGATAATGAAAACATTAGACCAGTGCCTTATTGAATATAGAGTCAGTATGATCATGAAATAAATAACTGCTTGTTTGGTAAAACTTGAACTATCTGGCATGAGAGAATAGGTATGTAACTTGTACAACCCTGCAAGCAAATATTTAATATTCCATATTTATATATATCCAATTGATAAAATCAAATTACTTGCATTCATCTAAAAGGATTTAATCCCTGCTTGAAGGAACCTATCATAATAATACTACAATTGTAACAGATTTACCAAAAACTGGAGACAGAATACAAACCCTAACTATATGACTCTTCCTACAGATCCATGACAAGGTCTTCAGAGTTACTGTGATAGATTTAAAGGATTTAATTCTAAAAGCATAAACTAGTTAATCTAATCACACTATAACAACAAATGTGTATATACTATAGACAACTTGAAGATATCCTTGATAACTCAAATTGAATAACAGAGAAAACTTTGAAAGGAGATAGTCATATAATTGAATAAATTAAACAGATAGTTGATACTAAAATCTGCAGTTACTGCTTCATGTTCATAGACTTGACTTCATCAGAGAATGCTTGTACATGGTCTACCAAAAATAAAATATATTAAAAGTAAACTAGCATTGCTGTTCAAATCTAATCTATAGTATCCACTGTTCTATTCTGTAATCTCTCCCTATTCTCTCTATATCTTTTTCTATCTTCTCATTCTGGTCTTGGTCATCTCTTACAAAGAGAGGCATACAAGCTTCAGACCAGTTTCAATGGTTGTGACGGTTGATAACCGAACAACAATATTTATCTTAATAAACAAATTCAGGAAAATTAATACTCATCTTTAATCACCAAATGGATGACCATTTCAAGATCAAATAAAGCTCTTTAACTGTAGTTCCACTTAATCTCCTTCAAGGATTTCTTTATTATCCTAAAAAGACCAGATAAAACACAAGTTAGTTTCTAATCAAATGATTAAAACAAATTTACTTAAACATATGTATTTACTCAAACAATTACTTCCCTTATCGATGATTTATTAGTTGCTCAAGATCCTTTCATGGCTATTTATATAACTTGATCCCCACTGTGTATATCCTGTAAAAACCCCATATTTCAAATGTCAGAAGAATATCTTAATCGCTCAGATTTTAGTGTCATTTTAGGGTTTCTAAGTTTTGTACCAGAAAGACCTTTCACAACATGTCCCCAACATCATTGTGACTATCATGTCAGCAAGACTCGCAGGCTTTATCCTGATTCATCTCTCTCATCAATATGTCTCCCTTGTATATCGAATACATTTCTTTCATATACAAGCATCGGCCCAAGCTAAAATTCACAATATTTGATATGTCATTCAAACCCGGGCTTGTATAAACTTGTATATCCATTGGCGATGGGGCCCACGTGGTGTTTCGTGCATTTGTATATTTCCTTTGTATCTCATATACATTTGCCCTTGTATCTTGTATACATACAAGCATTAAACATACAAAAACTTTTCTAGACATTCGGCTTGTATGTACTGTAATGTATGTATCTGAAACATATATACAAGGCCCAAGACATACAAGGATAAAACCAATTTTAACATTGCTTTCAGTTTGATCACTTGTATAAGTGCAATGCATATCGCAATGTATGTATACCGAAATGTATGTATATACAAAGCGTGATACAACAACTTAACTTTATTTCATATTTTTTCAAATCCACGGTATGTATATTAGCCTTGTATAACTTGAAACATACAAGATGCAAAACATACAACAATTTCACCACATTTTATAATCTTTCAGTTTCACGCTATGCATATCGCCTTGTATGTATCGAAATGTATGTATATCGCAACATACATACAAAGTGCAAACATACAAAGACTTAACATTAAATTATAATTGTTTTGGTTATGGGTAATGTATATTGTGTTGTATGTACCACATTGTATATTGCTATGTATTGTTTTGCTGAATGTCCATTGCATACATATATCACAAAAGCATATTGAGAATGTATCTTTAGAATGTATCTATTAGAGTGTATCATTTTGTCAGATGCAAAGGGTGACCAGCCGTAACGGTGAAACCAGACTAAAGATACTTTAAGTTCACCAGTGATAGCAAGTCAGGCAATGCATATACAAGTTGGTATATCGGTGTATCGGGAGGACATAAAAGGAGATCGCCGATGAGGGAAATCACACCAAAGTGTTGGAGACAGTCCTCAAAGTCAATGTGTCCATCGGTATAAGATAAGTCTATGGTAAGACTTGGGAAAGTCTTTCTGATATCAGTTATCTTACCGATAGTGCAGAATATATATGTTTCGGTGTTGTTTGGACCTAGGGAGTGGATTTTTTAAAGCTGATTAAGGATTAATCTATCCGAACTATGAGATAATGACTTCCACTGAGTGCTCCACATCACTTAATATTTGCCAAAATTAGCCTGGGAATTTTAGTCCCAACATTTGGATTGAAACCTTTTAATTCATACGTTCATGCTAGGACGCCACTGTATTTCTATGCTAGGCATATAAATTCTTGTTGCTCTACATCACCGCATACCTTTCTTAGTAGGAATGCTTTGTCTTGGGTGACTACGACCTTCTAGTAGTCTTTCCTTTTGAATTACATATTATTTATTTCACCCTTGAACTCATCATCTAGGATGAAAATGGCCACAAGAGTAACTAAACCCTTGGGGAGCTTGTTTGACTTTAGCCAAATGATTTGCTCACCATAACTTTCTAGTAGCCTAGGCTGGGCCATGGAAGAAAACTCTATTTCATTCTAAATGAATCTTGTAACCTACTCATTGCTATCAAAGACTTGCCAATGTGTTTCATTATCAGGAACAGAAGGCCTGATTACTATTTTCACATGCTGATCGAAGCCCTCAAACAAATCTGTAGGTGGAGAAAACTAGGCCACAACCATTGCCATTTGATCAACAACTGAGTTTAATTTTCTTGGGATTACATGTAGGTTGAGAGCATTAAAACTCTCAAATAGGTCCCAAATTCTATGTCTATAAGCTCTTAGAAGGTAGTTTTTCATAGCACATTTTTCTCTGAATTGGTGGACCACCATATCAGTGTCGCCAAAGATCTCAAAATGCTTGATATTTTTCTTCTCAGCAATCAACAAACCATGAACCAATGTCTCGTACTCTACTACATTATTTGTGCAAGAAAAGTGTAATCTATGAGCAAAATACAGCTTCTTACCAGTTGGAGAGACTAGTAAAACCCCTAGACTAGCCCCATTTCTGCTCTTTGCACCATCAAAGAACATTTTCCATGGGCCATTGGAATCATCATCTAGCGTAAGTACAGAAGGGATGGAAGAATCCCCTTCATGGATCATGTAGGTGCCCAAGTCAATTGCCTCAGTGGTGTCATAAGGATTGAAATCACAGTGATCCCTAGCCCACTCATCAAGAAACAAATCAAGGGTTGGAAGAAGTGAAGATTATTCCTCAATAGACTTGGAGTCATACAATTCCTCACCCTAAACCATAACATGTGGGTTCACCAGGCTATGGTCATAATTCTCCACATGATAATTTGAGATTGCTTCATCCTTGATGGTGAACCTTGTGCCATATCTGGTCCTCAACAACATATGAGACTAGTCAGCAGAAAGGTAACCACCTACCTTGGCTGTGAAGTCCCTTGACAAGAAAATGGCATAGAAGGGAGGAAGATCAATGACTGAAATGTCTTGTCTAAAAGTCAACCTTGGACATGCATGTAGAGTCAAGTGCATTCCCTTGATCACTCCTATAGTTTTTATAGAGGTGCCATCCAATTGCAATACTTTTGATGGAAACAGGGTATACTTGATGCCTAATGCATTTGCTATCTTCTTGGGCATAACTGAAACACTAGCCCCTGAGTCAATCATATAGTTGTGCACTAAAAAATTGCCAATGATCAAAGGCAAGTATAAAGGGGATGGCTTCTTTGCTAAACTTATTTGTCCTTCACTTGGTTATACAAGATTGACATGGCTCTTTTCTTTCTATTTTGCTAATGAGTCTGTTGTTGCTGATTTAGCTAATGGGAATTGCCTTGGTGCTTCTTGTAATAGATCCCTTTGAGAAGCGATTGACATTACTTCCCACATTGATAAATTTATATTCTTTTTCTTTATTTGTTCCACAATATTTAGTGGATTAGTGGCTGCCTTATACATTGAGGGAACCCATGTTCCCTTTTTTGACTGATCAAGAGTTTGTTTAGGCACTTTGGAGCCTGATGGAATTTCTTTTGTAGCGGTAGATTTTCTACTCTGAATTGGATTTGTGGCATTGGCCACCTTTTCCTTTGAAACAAGCTATTTTTGTAACACAATATGCATGGGACTAGCCTCCAACTACCTCTTTTTGGATCTAGTATTTTCTGCAATAGTACTTACGGGCATGATTACACTATCCATAGGTTGGTTGATAATGCAAAAGTCTTCTAATGTCAATAGCATCATATTGGCATTAGAGGTAGCATCATTTATAACCTCGAGGTTGTTATTGGCTACCTCTGATAATGATGCCTACTGGGTATGAAAGAACTACACCATTAAAGCCCTTTCTTGCACTCCAAAAGCACAAGTGGACTAATTGTGAGGCTAGTTGTAGGGGTAGCACCAATCTACATCTTGGGCTAGATTATTTTGGGTATAGACTACAGTCCTAATAGGATTCATAGTCGGTATCTATTGGATAGGTCAGACTATTTGTAAAGGTTGAGAAAGGTTAGGGTTTTGATATCCATTCGGTTAATAACCCTAATTCCAATTCTGATTTCTATTGGGATTGTAGCCCTAATTCTAATTCTGATCAAATGACTACCCTTGATTATAATTTTGATTGGGTTTGGGAGCAGTTTGAATATCAATGCTATTTACCGTATTGGTCAAATTAGACATTAGCATTTTAAGATCACTCTCTTCTTAGATATAGAGGACATTGAAGCCTTAGGTTCTAGAATGGGAGCAATACTAGACTGCTAGGATGATGAAGGTGGCTCTCGAAAAAGAAGTATAGGAGGTTCGAGAGCAATTTTGTGAGCCTGTATTAAACAATTTTCATCTTTTAGCATTGTCTCATAACCAATGAATAGGGTTTCAGTACCCATAGATTGCATCATCACTACAATACAAAATTCAAAGCTTGAAAAAATTAAAAAAAACACCCTGTGGAGATGGCATGAGGGTAGCTAGAATTTTCTCCCACATCCTCTAGAATTTGAAATTAAAATCTGCCAGCATCTCACTCAAAGCTCTCTTGATTGTTGTTGGCTTCTCTAGTAATGAAAAATTATATGTCCTCTCTCCAAACTATTGGTAGAGGGCCTCTCCTAGCTCGTCCCAGGCATGTATTGAAGCAGGGGTCAAGATCCTAAACCATTGAAGAGATCTCCCTTCAAAAGATGAAACCAACAGCCTAACTACAACATCTTCATGCTAGATATGATGGACTAAGCACACATTGGATATGTCTATGATGTGCTTAGTAGGGGTTATAGAACCATCACCCATAAATGGTGAAGCACTCTTTAGGGAACTACAATTGTTATATCATTGTATGCAGCCAAATCTAAAGGACTGCCTCCATTAAAGATCACAAAAGGCAAATTCCTTGCCATAATGGGGATATACAAATTTTCAAAATAGGAATATGCAAGCCTCTACTTGTGTGTTGAGACCTAACATGAGGGGTTGTAGATTGGGCTCTTGGATGAGGTGAAACAAGGTTGCTATTCCTTCTCATAGGAGACGTAGATAACCTAGACCTTTTTCTTGAAGTAGAAACAGATAATTTAGTAAATTGAAAGTTACCTCTTGAAGAATCCCTTGTTTGCATGGGCATAAAAGATGGCACTGATCAAAATCAAAATCTTGTACAGTTTATAGGTGCATGAAAAGTATTCTCACTATCCCACCAAGCATGCCATAAACTATTTTCACTTAGATTTACACACTGTGTTGAAGGATTTTAGGGCTCCAACAATCCAGTGAAACATTGAGATAATTTCCAGGTGTGGGACCCTACAGGGAGATCAAATCTATAGAGAGAGGCCGGTTCCCTTGTTGAATAAGAGATTCAACTATTCCTAAGACTAAACCTAATCTATCCACTATTTATGAAAAGAGGAAGAGGGGTAAAACTAGAAATTAATGGAGGTGATACACCAAGTTTGATTATTAAAGCTCTCATAGATGTAAGAAAATACACAAAATAAAGAAATACAATAGATTATTTACACAAATCTAACAAATTCTTAGTAGAGGTAAAGAAATGAACAAGATTGAAAGGATATAAACATTCATAGATGATTAGTTCTGAATTACATAGAGCTAAAACAATAGAAAAGGTAAAACATAGTGTATATTTCATCAAAAGGCAAGGTTACAATAGAGGTGGGCATTGTTTGGAGAATGTTGATCATTGACTACCTATCCTAAATGCCTAGTCACTTAAGTTACAACCTTGAAGCCTTTTAAGTCGTCAAGTGACCAGCCCCAAGTCCTAAGGTTACCCTTTATCACATGTCAGCATTATTTCTTTATACCTTAAATACTTTCATGCATGAAATGCCACATGGTAGTATTTTGCAAGCTCACAGATGACCATGGATGATGTCACTTCCCTTCTGTGGGGCTGGGAGAGGAGGATAGTTGTAAAGTGTTTCATGGTCTATGGTCAAGGGTGTAGTGGGGTCCTATGTAAATAACGATAGTAGGGCATCATAAATGAATCTTGCTAATGTCATAAATCTAGTACACAGCTGCAAAATTAAGAGGCGTGGAGGCTTTCTAGGTCATGAAGGCAAAAGGAAGTGAAATCTCTCATCGAACTCTGGAATGTTACCATATGTCAACACGTGGTGGCTTTCTGGGTTGCAAAGGAAAAAGGAAGCTGACACTCTAAAGGACACCCCAGAACCTCTCTAATGATGTCACGTGGTAGTATGTCATGAGCCCGTGGCCTGCCTATGCTAATGTCCTTTCCCCTTTATAGCACTAGAAAATCAAGACAAGTGTAAAGTGCATCATAGGCCCATGGCCATATGATCCATGACTCCATCAGACAGTGGAGATTATGCCAAGTGTCGAAGACTGAAAGGGAGAAGAAGGCCATAGTATTTTAAGATCTAATGGTGGCATGGTAGCATAGAACAATATTGTCTACATGGAAGATTCACTACGTGACTGCAATATGGTGCCACGTGGCTACGGGGATACAGGATAAAAGAAATTTAAAAGGTAACAGTTAGAAATGGAAAGCATAACGACTATCAATCTCTAAAAAGGTAATCCATCTATTGTCAGAATTGAATGGAGACCCCAGGCATCCCAAAGGCGGCAATAATACAGGTTCAATCTATAGAGGCATTCAGATCTTGATTATTCAAAGGTTTTCAAAGCTGATAGAGCACAAAATCAAGGGTTTGAGGACTTAAAGTGTTGTAAAAGCTTTTCTCAGGGGTTTTGTTCCATCTTCCATCAACAAGATCTGATCTTTAGTTGCCCCTTAATAGATATTCATTGCATTGATTGCTACAGATCACTAAATCAACCAATCTCATTAAAGAAGGATAAATATCTTCTGGCCACCTATGGATTTAGATATTTTTCTACAATAAATTCTTCCAGGCCAACATTCCTTTTGGTAGAGATATTTTCTAATAGAGCCCATGGGGTAATTTATTGTAACCTAATTAGATCATTTGGAATTAGATGCTATATATGCATGAATGTAAGATGTAAAAAGGGTTGGGAAATAGTTAGTATGATACTTCTATATTCCAAACAAAACTTTCCTCTACTATAACAGTACCTCTTGATCAATACATATAGTGTTTTACTTCTTCATGCTTTTAACTCTATGTATTTTTAGAATTGGCCATTGTTTGTGAATGTTTAATCCCTGGAAATCCATTTTTTACCTCTATTAAAATGTTCATGGTCTATGTAATTTTATTAGCTATATTTCTTTATTTGTGCATCTTATCTCTATGAATGTTCTTTATTCAAACCTGGTGTATTACCTCCCTTTACTTTCAGTTTTACCCCCTCTTCATGTTTTTCTATCAGGTGGATAGATTAAGTTTAGTCTTAGGTTGGCTAAATCTCTAATTCAACAAAGGAACCAACCTCTCTCTAGAGATTTGACCTCCCTATACGGTCCCACACCTGGGGGTCATCTTAATGTTTCACTAGATTTTTAGAGCCCTAAAAGCCTTCAACATAGGGTACAAATCTATGTGACAACAATTATTGCCACGCCCGATGGGATAGAAAGAAAAATGAATTAAGCTAAGAATTTGGTGTTCTTCTCAACAGTCTACATCTTGGCAGAGATTTCATGCACCTGGTGACTCTGCAAGCTACTAGTTCTAATTAGTGCCATCTTTTATGCCTGTACAAACAAGGGCATCTTCAAGAGGTAACTTTCAATATACTAAATTATCTGATGTTTCTTCAAGGAGAAGGTCTAGGTTGTCTAGGTCTCTTGTGAGAATGAGTAGCACCTCTATTTTACCTCTTTCAAGAGCTCAATCCACACCCCCTCCTATTAGGTTTTAGTATAATAGAAGAAGCTTGCATATCCCTAGACTAAATTTTAACATTCCTAGGATGCCAAGGAATTTGCCTTTTATAACCTTCAATGGAGGAAGTCCATTATATTTTGTTGCATACAATGATATACCAGTTGTAGCCTTGATAAGTGTTTCACACTTCATGTGAGATGGTTCTATAGCCCTTGCTAAGCACATTAAAGACATATCCAATGTGTGCTCAGTCCATCATATACAACATGAAGATGTTGCAGTCTGTCTCATGAAGTCATCTTTCAAAGGGAGGGCTCTTCAATGGTTTAGGGGCTGACCTCTGCTTCAATACATACCTGGGATGAGGTAGGGGAAACCCTCTACAAATAGTTTGGAGAGAGGGAAGATAACGTTTCATTGCTTGAGTAGTTAACAACTATCAAGGGGGCTCCAAGTGAGATGCTGGTAGACTTTAACTTTAGATTCCAGAGGACATGGGAGAGAATTCTAGCTACCCTCACACCATCTCCACAAGGTTCTTTCTTGTACTTTTTAAGAGATTTAAAATCTGATATTGCTGTGATGATGAAATCAATGGGTGTTGAAACCCTACCAGATGGCTATGAGACGACTCTTAAGGCTAAAAATTGTTTAATATAGGATAGGAAAATTGCTCCTAGACCTCTTGTTCCCCTTTTCTTAGAGTTACCTTCCTCATCCCAGCAACCCATTATTTCTCCTATCCCCAAGCCTAAAGCTTCAAGATCCTCTTTCTTAGGAAGAGAGTGATCTTAAAACCCTAATGTCTAATTTGACGAACACGTTGAATAATATAGTTATTCCAACTACTCCCAAACCCTATCAAAATTATAACTAGGGGTAGTCATCTAATCAGAATTGGGACCAAGGGTTTAATTCTAATAGGAATAAGAACTGGAACCAAGGTTACCAACAAAATAGATACCAAAATCCTAACCCTACATAGCCTTTACCAACCATTAGACCTCTACAACAAATACCAGTTGTGATTCCAGTTAGAGCCTTAGTCCCTACTCAAAATAATCTTGCCTAGGAGATAGATTGGTGCTATCCCTACAACTGACCTCACAATCAGTCCTCTTGTGCTTTTGGTACACAAGAAAGAGCTTTGATGGTGTAAAACTTTCATACTCAGTAGGCATCATCATCAGAGGCAACAAATAATCATCATGAAACATCAAATGAAACTACCCATGATACTAGTATGATGATATGGACTCTAGAGGATTTTTGTGTTGTTAATCAATCTATGGATAGTGTTGTTATGCCTATTGCAGACAACATTAGGTCAAAGACGAGGCAGTTGGAGGCTAGCCCTATGCCTATCATATTGCAAAAGGAGCCTATTCCTAAGGCTAAAGTGGCCTGTGCCACAATTTCAATTTAGAGCAGCAAATTTGCTACTACAAAAGAAATCCCACTAGGCTCAGAAGTGCCTAACCAAGCTACAGATCAATCAAAAAGAGGGACATGGATTCCCTCTATGCATAAGGCAACCACTATTCCATTAAATATTGTGGAAGAGATGAAGAAAAAAACATAAATGTTTCTATGTGGGAAGTGATGTCCATCCCCTCTTAGAGGGGCCTATTACAAGAAGCCTTAAGGCACTTCCCATCTACTGAGTTAGCAACATCAGGCTCATCAACTAAGAAAAAAGAGAAAACCCCTACTAGTCTTGTGCAACCAAGTGAAGGACCAGTAAGTATAATCAAGCAACCATCCCCTTTCTACTTGTCCTTGATCATTGGCAAATTTTTAGTACACAACTATGTGATTGACTCTGGGGATAGTGTTTTAGCAATGCCCAAGAAGATAGCAGATGCATTAGTCATTAGGTATACCCCTGTTTCATTAGGAGTATTACTATTGGATGGTACCTCTATGAACACTGTAGGAGTGATCAAGGGACTGGACTTGACTCTACATGCATGTCCAAACCTAACTTTTAAGTAGGGCATTTCAATCATTGATCTTCCTCCCTTCTTTGCCATCTGTCTATCAAGAGACTCCACATCAAAGGTAGGTGGCTACCTTTCTTTTGATTGTTCTCATATGTTACTAGGGACCAGATACAATACATGGTTCACCATCAAGGCTGAACCTATTTTAGATTATCATGTGGAGAATCATGACCACAGTTTGGTGAACCCACATGTGATGATTCAGGGCAAGGAAGTGCATGACTCAGAACCTATTGAGGTAGAACCTTCACCTCTTCCTATCCATGACCTATTTTTATTTAAGTGGGTAGGGGATCATGAAAATTTTGACCCTTATGATACCACTGAGCCAATTGACTTGGGCAACTACATGATCCATGAAGGGGATCCTTCAGTCCCTTCTGTACTCAACCCAAATGATGACTCCATAGACATGTGGAAGATGTATTTTGAAGGTACAAAGAGCAGAAATGGAGCTAGTGTAGGTGTTTTTCTATTCTCCTAGACTAGTAAGAAGTTGCATTTTGGTCATAGGTTACATTTTTCTTGTACGAATAATGTAGCAGAGTATGAGGCATTGGTCCATGGCCTGATATTAGCAGAAAAGAATAAAATCAAACATCTAGATATCTTTGGTGATACTGAATTGGTGGTCAACCAAGTTGGAAAAAGATGTACTACAAAAAACCAGCTTCTAAGAACTTATAGACATAGAGTTTGGGACATGTTTGAGAGTTTCGATGCTCTCAACTTGCAGGTGATCCTAAGAAAATGAAATACTGAGGTTGATCGATTAGCAATGGTGGGGTTCAATTTTTGCCACCTACAGACTTATTGCAAGGTCCTAATTAGCATGTGAAAATGGTCATTAGGCCCTCTATTCCTAACAATGATATTCATTAGCAAATCTCTGATAGCAATGAGTAGATTGCATGCTTCATCTAGAATGAAGTCGAGTTCTCTTCAAGGGCACAACCTAGATTACATGAATTCTATGGTGATCAGATCATCCAGCTTAAATCAAACAATATACCCAAGGGTCTAGTTACTCTTGAGGCCATCTTCAACCATGATGATGAATTTAGGGGTGAGAAAAATAACATGACCTTCAAGAAAGAAGATTACCAGAAGGTAACCATCACCCAAGACAAGGAGTTGCTTCTAGGGAAAGTATGTGGAGATGTAGAAGAGTAGGAATTCATAAGACTTTCCCAAAGGTACAATGATGTCCTGGCATGGACATATGAGGATGTTGAAGGAATCAATCTAGATGTGGCTCAACATGTCATTGATTTGGATCCCAATTGCAAGCCAGTTCACCAAAAGCAGTGGCCTATAAATTTAAAAATTGAGCCACTCATGAGGAAGGAGCTTGCTAAGTTCACTAGGATAGGATCATCTTAGCTATCAAATATTCTACTTGGGTTGCTATTCTAGTGCCTGTAAGAAAGAAAAATGGAGAGATTAGGCTTTGTGTAGACTTCATGGACCTAAATCGTGCTTGTCTAAAGGATCATTACCCTATGCCCTCTATGGATCAAATTTTACAAATAGTTGTAAGGGTAGAGAGGTTTCATTATTGGATGGCTTCTCTAGCTATAATCAAATTTTTGTCAGAGAGGAGGATAGATTTAAGACAACATTTACAACTAAATGGGGAACCATGGCATATGCAAAGATGCCTTTTGGTTTGTCTAATGTTGGTTCCATATTTC
The DNA here is from genome assembly GCA_027924645.1 of Cunninghamia lanceolata. Taxonomy (NCBI): domain Eukaryota; kingdom Viridiplantae; phylum Streptophyta; class Pinopsida; order Cupressales; family Cupressaceae; genus Cunninghamia; species Cunninghamia lanceolata. Next base: position 10,247,294 of record BSBN01001332.1, read on the forward strand.
AAAGGGCAATGGATATTGCCTTCAAAGGACTTATAAATAGATTCATCTGGACTTATCTAGATGACATACCAGTCTTCTCCAAGAAGGGAAAAAACCACATGAGGCATCTGGAGAAATTTTTTGAAAGATGTAGAGAGTTTAGGGTGTCTCTGAACCTCAAGAAATGTATTTTTTCTATTGCCCAAGGAAATATTTTGGGCCACATAGTGTTTGAGGGTGGGATATCCATAGATCCAGATAGAATATATACTCTCCTTTCTCTCTCCCTACCCACTCACAAAAAGGATTTACAATCATTTCTCGGGCCTATCAACATTGTGAGGAAGTTCATCCCTAACTGTACTAGCTTTGTGAAGCCTCTAACCCTTATGCTCAAGAAAGATGCAGTCTTCAGATGGACCAAAGAAGGGAAGGATGGTTTTGAAAAGATCAAGGAAGAGATTTCTCGAGCACCTACTCTCATGAAACCAAATTATGATGACTTTATCTTCTATGCATATGGAGGAGAGAATAGTATTGTTGTTGTCTTGATGCAGCAAAATGAACATGGACTAGAGTAGCCTTTGGCCTTCTTTAGTTAGACCTTGAAGGATGATGAGGTTAGATATAGCCCCATGGATAAATAGGTATTTTCCATTTTTATATCTTTAAATAAATTCAGATATATGCTGGTAAATAATTGTATTAAAGTTTTAGTTTCTCATCCTAGTGTGAGAGATTACATAATGGGGATAGAGATTAGTGAAAAGTGAGCCAGCTAGGTCACTAAGATCCTGGAATATGATGTGGTCATTAAGGCCAATAAGATGATTAGAGGTAGAGGATTGTGTGAACAACTACTTCAAATATTAGTAGGTGAAGTGAATTCATCTTACCATTTGAATGAGGAGGAGCCTCCACTTGAGTCATTGGGTGTAAGTTCTTGGATTGGATAGAACCAAAAGAAGACATTTCAAGCTGCAGTCTATCCCTTATGCTTTAGTAGATGGTGTTCTCTTGAAGAGAAATTTAGATGGAGTCTTTCTAAGGTGTATAGAATCAGATTAGGTTGATAGACTTCTTGATGAGTTTCATGCTAGCCCAGCTGGTGGCCATTTCTTTGCTAGAGCTACAATGATGAAAATAATGAGGGTAGGTTATTTTTAGCCCACATTATTCATTGATGCCCATATGTGGGTAAGAAGATGAAAAGAGTGTGCTCTCTTTGTTGGAAAGAAAAGATTGGTAGAAGTCCCACTCCACCCTATTCAGGATGATCAACCCTTCTCACAGTGGGGATTAGACTTTATTGGCATGATAAATCCCTCTTCCAGCACTGGCCACAAGTGGGTTTTGACTGTAATAGAATATTTTACTAGGTGGGTTAAAGGAGTCCCACTCAAGAAGGCCACTGAGTCATCAATCATGGATTTCTTTAAAGAAATCATAACAAGGTTTGGAGCTCCTACAATTATTTCTGATAATGCAAAAGAATTCACTGGTTTTAGGATTGCTGATTGGGCTCTTAAATATAATATGTTCTTAAAAACTTCATCCAATTATTACCCTCAAGGTAATGGGCTGGCTAAGTGCACTAACATGAGGCTAATCAAGATTATGAAGAGGACCATGGAGACAAACCAGAGGCAATGGCACAATAGGATTAGATTGCTCTTTGGACCTATAGGATCACATAGAAGAGAGCCATTGGGAACTCTCCTTTTGTTCTAACGTATGGAAGAGACGCTAGAATGTCTATATCCTTAGAACTTCCTACACTAGATCTGTCTCATTAATTGGAGTTTGAAGGAGAGGATGCAAGGTCTGTCAGAATGGCTAAATTGACTAAATTAGAAGAGAAAAGATAGTCATCCATGATCACACTAGAAGAACATCAGTTGCAGACTAAGAAGTGTTTTGACAAGAAGGCCAAGGTCTAGACCTTCAAAGAAGGTGATTTCATCTTGAAATGGGATGCTGACAAAGCCAAACCAGGAGGCCACACCAAGTTTGATGCACTTTAGAGTGGGCCATACATCATCAATAGCTGCAAGTAAGCCAATGCCTTCATTCCTTCAAGGCTAGATGGTGAAGTTCTCCCAATCTCAGTCAATGGGATCCATCTCAAACCTTACCATTAAGGTTGGTATAAGATCTTATACATATTGTTTTAGTTTATTTCTTTTTTAGGTTTCCCTTTCCCTAAGTGCCTTTGCATAGGATCCATTATCATTAGGAGAATGCAGACCTCTTCCACTTTTTATGTTTTAGAGGTAGGTTTCAGTTGTCTTGACCTATTACAGTCCCCCTCAACTCTATGCCCAATGGATGTTAAGGCCATTGATCTAATTGTTTAGTAGGCAAATGCCCCCGAGAGGTCACCAAAATGTTGACCTATTTTCCCCCTTTGGCCAATAGTCCAAACCCTTAAAACCGTAGGATTTATAGTCAAAATCCTCCCCTTGTTATAATTTGTCATTGACCACCTATCCTTAATGCCCAGTCACTTAGGTTACAACATTGAAGCCTTTTAAGTCATCAAGTGACTGGCCCTAGGGCCTAAGGTTACCCTTTATCACCCGTCAGCATTATTTCTTTATGCCTTAAATCCTTTCGGGCTCAAAATTCTACATGGTGGTATTTCACAAGCTCATAGACCATCTAGGATGATGTCACTTGCCTTTTGCGGGGATGCGAGAGGAGGACAACTATAAAGTGTTTCATGGTCTACGATCAGGGGTGTGGTGGGGTCCCATGTAAATCAATAGTAGCGTGGCATCATAGATGAATCTTTCTAACATTGTAATTCAGTGCACGAATGTGAAATTAAGACATGTGGAGGCTTTCCTAGTGGTCAACGCAAAAGGAGGTGAAGTCTCTCATCAGGCTCCAGAATGCTACCATATGTCGACGCATGGCATCCTTTCAGGTCGCGAAGGCAAAAGGAAGCTAACACTCTACAGGATGACCTAGAACCTCTCTACTAATGCCATGTGGCAGTATGTTGTGAGCATGTGGCCCACCTACGCTGATATCATTTCCCCTCCATGGGGCTGTGAAATCAAGATAGGTGTAAAGTGCATCAAAGGCCCATGGCCATATGATTGATGAATCCATCAGATGGTGGAGATTATGCCAGGTATCAAAGAATGAAAGGGAGAACAAGGCCATAGTATTTGAAGATCTAATGGTGGTGCAGTAGTGCAAAGGAATCTTATCTGCATGGAAGATTCATTGCATGACTGCGATATGGCACCATGTGGCCACGGGGGTACAAGATAAAGGAAAATTAGAAGGTAACGGTTAGCAATGGAATGCATAGTGGTCGTCGATCTCTAAAAAGGTAACTCATCTATGGTTAGAATTTAATGGAGACCCTAGGGATCCTGAAGGCAAAAAAAATATAGGTTCAATCTATAGAGGCATTCAGAGCCTTATTATTCAAAGGTTAAGCTGATAGAGCACAGAATCAAGGGTTCAAGGACTTAAAGTGTTGTAAAATCTTTTCTCAGGGGTTTTGTTCCATTTGTCATCAACATGATCCAATCTTCTAAACTACCCCTTAATAGATATTCACTACATTAATTGATGTAGATCAATAAATCAACTACTCACATTAAAGAAGGAGAAATTTCTTCCGGCCACCTATGGATTCAAATATTTTTCTACAATAAATTCTTGCAGACCAACATTCCTTTTGGCGAAGATATTTTTTGACAAATCCCATGGAGCAATTTATTGTAACCTAATTAGGTCATTTGGAATCAAATGCTATATGTACATGAATGTAAGATGTAAAAAGGGTTCAAAAATAGTTAGCCTGATACGTCAATATTCCAATTAGAACTTCCTCTGTTGTGACTGTGCCTCTTAATCAATACATATGGTGTTTTACTTCTTCATGCTTTTAACTTTGTGCAGTTTTAGAATTGGTCATTGTTTGTGAATGTTTAATCCTTGGCAATCCATTCTTTACCTCTTTTAAAATTTTCATGATTTATGTAAGCTTATCAGTTGTATTTCTTTATTTGTGCATTTTAGCTCTATGAATGTTCTTTACTTGAACTTGGTGTATCACCTCCCTTTACTTTTAGTTTTACCCCCTCTTCCTCTTTTCCTAATAGGTGGATAGATTAGGTTTAGTCTTAGGTTGGATAAATCTCTCATTCAACAAAGGAACCAGCCTCTCTCTCAAGATTCAACCTCACTATAGGGTTCAACAATTGGAGGTTGTCTTAATGTTTCACTAGATTGTTGGAGCCCTAAAAGCCTTCAACACTGGGTGCAAATCTATGTGACAACAGAGAACAAAAATGTCTCTATATCCAATCCGCATTACATCTTACCAATATGCATATATAGAAATTGATTTACATTGACCTCAGTCATCTATCACAATTAATTTGCCCCCGTGGGCCTGTCAGAAAATATCCCTACAAAAGGAATGTCTACCTGCTAAAATTAATTACAGAAAATATCTTGGATCATGGAGCAGTTGGGAGATATTTTTCCTTCAATGCAAATAGTTGATTCATCAACCTACACCAATAAATTGAAAAATGTCTAGGAAGGGATAGTTGAGCATATCAGATCTAAATTAATGGTTGATGAAGAAATTCAAATGAATTTTCCCTCCAAAATCCCTTTGCATAGAGCTTTTACAACACTTCAAATGTTTAAATGTTAAAAATTTGAAGTTTACAATTCTTCACAATTCTTTGTTATTTTTATTTCTAAATTTTCTTGAAAATCTAGCCTGAATTTTATCTTGTTAGCCAAATCTATATTTTCTAAGGCATTTTGTATTGTTTTATGCATAATTTCATCCTCAGTCAGCAAATTTTCTTGTTTCTAAACTAGGGCCTATTTCTGTCTATTTTTTCCCTTATTGAAAAATATCATTTTCCTAAACTTTCTTTTCTTTCTTCTCTAACTCATGTTCACCATATTTTGGCCTTATCAGAAAATATCATTTTCTTTTAACTATTATGTCTTTTCTTTTGCTTTATTAGCAAAAAGTTCAAACTTTGAACTTTGTATCTTGCTTCCTTTTTGCCTTATCGGTAAAAGTGGCCTATCAGCGATGTCCTATTCGTTCATCACTTTTGCCCTTGTCAACAAAATCTTCTTTTTTCAAATCATTTGGGCTTGCCTTTTTGCCTTATAGGAAAAATCTTGACTTTCCAAACCTTGTTTTTCGCACTCCCTATCTACTTTATCAGCAAAAGTTTGCCTTCAGGAATTTTACCATTGGCATTACTTCATCCTTGCCTTATTGGCATAAGTATGATATCGGTGACCAAGAGAACCTTGAAGTCACCATGCCTTGGCCAGAACTTCCCTTTCTCGGCAAATCCAACTTTTCTTGAACTCCTTCTCTTAGGTGCCTTCCTCTTTGCCCTATCGGCAAATCCTCTCATTGGGGAACTAAAGCAACTTTGAACTTTTCTTTAAGTTTGGCCTTATGCCGACTCACCAACAAGGCTTTCTTTTTCATATTTATTTGGCCATTTTTGCATGTTTCCATTTTGCCTTATTAGCAAAAGTGATTTTTTATGAACTGGGTCCACATTGTTCGCAATTTAACAATCTCTTGAACTTTCAATTTTCCTCCATTTCAAAAAAATCTTCCATTACCAAACCATTTTACTTTTCATTATTTTCCAATTTCCTTTATCAACAAATGTTCATGTCAGTGAACTAACTGAATTCTAAACTTATGCAAAGTTTGGCCTTTGCCTAATTTTCTGATAGAAGGGGCATTTTCTTTCTTGGCCAATTTTGGGCCTTTTATTTTGCCTTTATCATCAAAATCACCAATTTTTTAACCATTTCTACTTTGTGGCAAAACTTACCTTTGCCGAACCATTCAATGCCTTAGCTAATTTTTCTTTTATTAGCTATTTTACCTTTTATTAAACCTTTCCTCTTCTTTGACTTCTTTGTTGATGATTTGCCTCATCAGCGAACTGCTGAAACTTTAAACTTATGAAAAGTTCACTCATTATGCACTTTTCCAACAAGGCCTTCCTGTATCCTCTTTTAACTTAGCCACATTTCAAAGAAATTTGTGCCCTTTGTCTTCCCTTTGTGGGGAAATTACCCAGTTGGTAAACTAAAGAATTTTTCAAGTTTATGAAAGTCCGCGACTAGGGAAAATCACCAATAAAGGCACCCTTTTCGTCCTCATACATTAGTCATTTTTTGAAGAAGCTCGCCTTCCTTCCCTTTAATCAACAAAATATCAAGTTGGTGAACTCATGAAAATGTGAACTTAGTGAAAGGTTCACGAAATATGAAACTCGTCGATAGAGGGTAAGAGTCATTTTTACATAGCCAATTTTGGGCCTTCTTCCCGCCTTTGTCCGCAAATCAGCCAGTCAGAGAACTTATGAAAAAGTGAACTTTATGAAACTTAATAAAACCCAAATTTTGTTGATAAATGGAGAAAGAGCCTTTCATGCCTTACTAATTTTTTTCTAGTTCAAGAAACTAGAATTTTTCTGATAAAGGCTAAAAAGGGTGGCAAAAATGAGGAAAAAGCTTCAAATTTTCTAGGTTTTTTTGGGTTTTTTGCAAGGATTCTCCAAACAAATTTTGAAGGAGTTTTACAAGGAAGAACACTAGAATTTGAAGGCTTTAAGGCTTTGTAGAGTTAAATTTTTATGGGATTTCAACAAGATTTTGTCTGGGCAAAGGAAAATAGGTCAACATTTTGGCGACGTCTTAGGGATGTTTACCTGATAAACAAATAGACTAGTGGACTTAAGCATGCATTGGGCATGGAGACCAAAAGGGGACTGCAATAGGACAAAATATCTAAAACCTTGCCTTCAAAACAACAATAAAAGGGAACAAGGCCTACATTCTCCTAATTATAATGTAGCCTGTGCAAGAGCACTTGTTGAAGGGAAAACTAAAGCAAAAATAAAACTAAAACAATATGTACAGAATCTTAGACTAACCTTAATGATAAGGTTTGAGATGGATGCTATTGACTAAGATTGGTAGAACTTCACCATCCAGCTTTGAAAGAATGAAAGCATTGGGTTGCTTGCAACTGATGATGATATATGGCCCACTCCAAAATGCATCAAACTTAGTGTGGCCACCAGGTTTGGGTTGGTCAGCATCCCATTTCAGAACAAGATCACCCTCCTTGAAGGTCTAAACCATGGCCTTCTTATCAAAATACTTTTTCATCTGTATTTGATGCTCTTCTCATGTATCCATGGCTGACTATCTTTATTCTTCTAGTTCAACCATTCTAATGGACCTAGTATCTTCTCCTTCCAATTCTAATTATTGAACCAATTCTAATGTAGAAACCTCCAAAGATATAGGTAATCTAGCCTCTCTTCCATACACAAGAACAAAAGGAGAGTTTCCAATGGCTCTCTTGTAGGTGATCATATCAGGTTCTTATTAGTGGATTTAGCTAGCCCATACCTTGGGGGTAATAGTTGGATGAGGTCTTCAAGAACACATTGTATTTGAGAGCCCAATTAGCTATTCTAAAACTAGTAAATGCTTTTGCATTATCAAAAATAATGGTATGAGGAGCTCCAAACCTTGATGATTTCTTCCAAGAAATCCATGATTGATGACTCAGTGGTTTATTTGAGTGGGACTGCTTCAACCCACCTAGTCAAGTAGTCTGTTGCAGTGAAAACCCACTTGTGACCAACACCACAAGTGTGATTTACCATGTCAATTAAATCTAATCCCCACTATGAAAAGAGTTGATTTGCCTGAATAGGGTGGAGTGGAAGTGTTGCGAATTATTTCTTTCCAGCAAAGAGAGCACACTCTTTGCACTTTCTTACCCATACATGAGCATCATTGAATAATGTGGGCCAAAAGTAACTTGTCCTCATTATTTTCATGGTTTTAGACTCTAGCAGAGAAATGGTCACCAACTAGGCTAGCATGAAATTCACTAAGAAGCCCATCAATTTGATCTTCTGCTATACACCTCAGTAAAACTTCGTCCAAGTTTCTCTTGAAGAGAACACCATCCACCAAAGCATAAAGGATAGACTTTTTCTTGAACTATCTTCTTTTGGTTGTATCCAATCCATAGGGATGCTGAACAGTGGATAGGAATTTGGCCATATTTGTTGTTCAAGAACTCATAGTTGATGGCTCAGTTGTAGGTTCCTCCTCATTCAAATCGTAAGATGAATTCACTTCATCTACAAAAGTCTAAGCTAGTTATTCACACAATCCTCTACCTCTAATCATCTTAGAGGCCTTTATGATCACATCATACTCTAGGATCTTAGTGACATAGCTATCTCTCTTTTCACTAATTTCAATGCCCATTATGTAATCTCTCACACTAGGATGAGAAACTAAAACTTTTATATGGTTATTTGCTAGCATATATCTAATTTTTTTCAAAGCTCTAACAATGGAAAATACCTATTTATCCATGGGGTTGTATCTGACCTCATACTTCTTCAAGGTCTGACTGAAGAAGGCCAGGGCTTGTTCCATTCCTTGTTCATTTTGTTGCATCAGAACAACAACAATGGTGTTCTCTCCTCCATATGCATAAAGGACAAAATCCTTGTCATAATTTGGGTTCATGAGAGTATGTGCCTGGGCAATCTCTTCTTTGATTTTCACAAAGCCATCCTTCCCTTCCTCAGTCCATTTCAAGACATCATATGTGATGCCCCGTCATGCAACCCTAGAGAGTTAAGTTAACATAACAAGAAAATGCAGAATTTTTTTTTGAACTATTATATGCAATAATTACAAGATCAACAATACTAATAACAACATCAACAAACATCTCTAGGGACATAACTGCATCAGTAAAACATAGTTTCTTAACAACACTAGATCATATACATTTTGATACAACAGAGAAGATTGCATTATTCAATTACAAGACATGAAAAGATTGCATTATTCAATTACAAGACATGAACAGTTGTAAAAGATCAAAAGCAAGATAACATGATTACAAGATTCATCTCTAAATTACCTCAGTTTACCATAGACAACAAGATTATTCAATATAGCTTTGAGAATGCAAGTACAAGTATGGAACAGGAATCACGACTGCAGAGATCATGAATTAGGATGACCAAGAAAACAAATGGATTAAGCTCTTCCACCGAACCATGTGGAACCCTGAGGTCCACCCCGTGAGCTAGGAGATAATAATAGGATTCTACAGACAAAAGCAAGAACAAAAGGACTAACAGAATAACTCAAGATTCACAAGCGAACATCACTAAACTCAACAACCAACATCAAGAGGCAAGAGAACGGGACAAGCTGGTGTGCAGTAAGATGGAGTGTCATCACATGGTTCATGGGTTACTCTAACTGTCTCTCTCTAGACGTCGGCCCCCATCTATGGTTACCCAGATAGCCTCTCTCTAGGTGCCGGCCCCATAGGTCACACATGTGGCCTACCTTATCTAGATTAATGAGAAGTTTACCCTTTCCCTCCCTTAGTTAATTATTAGGTTTTCACTTGTTTAATCCACTTCCAATGGGTTAGCCAGACAGCCACTTTGGGCATCGGCCCCACATCGGAAGCCACTCCCCTTCCTACACTCAGTTGACCCAACCCAACTAGGACAAAAACACAAGGATACACATGAAGTACCTCCAACTTCCACAGGTAGTCAACTCAATAACTAGAGGCATGCAAGGTCCAAGTCTTTAATCAAATCCCTCTCTCTCGAGAACACATAGAGTCAAAAACATCAACAAGTACACAGTAATTTCTCCCACACAAGAGTCTCAACAAAGCCTCCGGATAAGTGGCACAACCATGAAAGAGAATGACCAAAATTCCTTATATTGACTTAAACACTAACAATCAATATTCACAATCATTCAAGTAAAAACCAAATCAAATTTAAATAATAATAAAATTTACAAAACCATCATAATGGATTTATTACTCCAACATTACTAATTCTTTAAACATTAAACCAAAAGAATCAATTTGTTCCTATTAACTAATTTGCATAAAAGAACTATCCTTTAAGGACTAGATAATCAATTACACTAATTTCCACAACTTAAGAGAGATAATTATAATCTTATATCATTAAATAATAATTACAACTCTAATTTATAATGATCAAAAAGGAAAACAAGGTAACCAATTAATAATATATCGCAATATTCCATTCCAAAAGAAAGGAACCTAACCTAACTAACTTCGTTTCTTATTCCAATACAAGTTATAATTCCTTTACTTACTTTGATTAGGATCTATAATAAGACATGACAATAAAAATTCATATTACAACACAAAACCTTTTACAATAAGTATACTTAAATAATATTTATTGTTCTAATGAAATCCATTCGTAATTGCATTATCTAACCTAGACTACACTGTACAAACTACCCCTACCTCCAGAAATTTGTAAATACTCCATATTATTGATTAATAGAAAATGTATTCTAGAAAACCAACGAAATGGATTATAACTAAATTGATTATTTAAAACACGGCATACTAATGATTCAAACTTTATTGCAGAAGACACTGGAGTTTCCAAAATAGAACCTTTCTACTTGCATCTAAATTCACTAACTCAAAAGTACACTAATTCCTATTTATAAATTATACTATTGCTAAAATCTGACATGGGATTCTATACTTGATTTATGAAGATTTGATTCTAATTCAAGCTAAAATTTCCTACCAATTTAGGAGAGAACTATCCTACATAAATCTTAATGAAGGTCGTATGGAATACAACAAATATTCTGAATTCCTGAGGTTTGATCGACCACGTTGATGGAGAGTGAAATACTCCAATATAATTTCAAAGGGATTAAATTGTCTTAAGTATAATAGATATACAAATCAAAGGAAATGAATGCTATGATTCAGCCTACGACTGGTGAAAGGCTCAGGCTGAGAGATGGTTGAAGTCTAGAGATTTGATCTCTCATGTCGAGGACTAAATACGATTTAAATACGATACTCTTAGCAGATCTAATGAGCTGGGCAAAGACATGTTAGACAAATGAAATTGATTGTTGAACTTTGTTTGCAGGATGAGGGCACACAGGGGTTGAAAGGAAGTTGCCTTACAAGATCTATGCCAAGCTCATACTTAAGACCATGGCCAAATGAATAATGGAGGTAATGCGGCTTCAATTAAAACTATAGGTAGATGAGACTGTAGGTATAAGACCACTGAAGCTAATCCCCAATGGACTCCAACCAGGCAAAATGACATATCTATCAAGCTATCTCCCAAAAAAAGATTTTTAGAGAGGGAAAAATATAGCTAGAATAAGTCGTCACATGACGTTTAACAGGTAAAAGCAATTAACTCTAGTGAACATAGCAAATGCAAGATTTGAGGCTACTGCAGGGGAACGACTAACATGCAAATGAGTTGCCAGATATGCACAACATGGGTTGATTCAAGACGCCCAAAAAAAACTTTGACAGGAAACACCATGATTAAAAATGACTAAGGAGTTTAATACGATTCTTTGTCCTGGTAGAAGAATGATTCGCTGATGAAAATTTTCTGGTCTTAAGAATGAGGTTGGCTGGTAAAAGTTTGTTTGTAGTCATGAAAGGACTACCAAGTATCATACACGAGGAGAAAGTATGAAATTTTCATAATAACCACATTGAGACCACATATGGTCTCGACATGCTCGAATTTGATCAATAACTAGGTGATTCGATGCGTAAAGGGGAGCGATTTAAAGAAAAGATATGATTACAAGGCTTTAGCAAAAAAAAAAATTGTTTGACCATGTTTGGTATATACATAGACGGCCGCAAGAATAAACTAAGAAAAGATCGTAAGGTTCCCAGACAGTGCTCACAATAAATCCTAAATACAAGCTTGACAGAGGTGAACTTCTAACAAATGCAAATAGGGCAAAGGTTTTGAGGCATTTCCACACAAAATGCAGAGGAAAGAACTCATAATAATATCATCCCAAGAAAAATCAAACACACACAGTAAAATTATTCACTTTTGCAAGGCAAATGAAGTACATACCAGGTTAAAGTTATCTTTCAATACTTCCTTTGTCGTGTTCCTCTATTTTTTTTTCCAAAGTTTCCCACCCAATTCTTCTTCTGTTTGGACCTTTTTCCCCAAAATTTTCTACCTTCCTCCCAGGAAAACTTCCCCCACAAATAACTTCCCATCCACCGAAAATAGGCCAAAACCATTAATTCCCATACCCCTGAATCCATTACAGAAACACACTAACTCCCTAAAATTGAAAATGCAGTAAATTTTCTTTCCTAGAGAGATTTTCCAAGTTCGGATTCTCATACGACAACTCACCAAGCAGTAAATTTATTAACTAACAAAATCTTTCCCATTAAACCAAATACAATTTCAATAATAATATCATATTATTCACTTAAGATAAATATCATTATGATTAATTATTAAAGCTATTAATTTAACTCTTAATTAAAATATTTCTCATATTAATTAATTTACTATTATAATTATTATATTGATCATTAAGGCATTTCCAACAAGCACCTTGGCTTGAAAGCAAAACTCAACAATAGTTCAACATACCACATACCAACCAAACCTAAGACAAGCACCATAGAGTGACATCAAGACTCACGACCTCAATGAAGATGGAAACTGACCTAGGGAAACCCCATGTTATCTCCCATCCATATTTCCATTGGTGGAAGGGCCTACTCAGACCTGATAAGTCAGGTGGAGTCGAGGCTCGATACCTGTAACCTGCATCAAAATGATAGGTTGTACAAAGTCAGGGAATCGTAGTGTAGTAGGGTGCTCGAAACGAGGAATACTACACCATCCCTACTCTAGATCAAAACATAAACATTTCTAACTAACAATCAAATAGCATAGTAACATATTTTTGTAAATCAATTAACCATCAACTAACCATGTCGAAATAGAACATAAGCTACAATAACAATAATGTCATCATACTGCTCATAACACATGTCAGAATTATAATAGTCAAACATAGTTTATCATGATCACAATAAGCATAAACCATAGATCTAATAACTCAAATGTCTTAGAACTATCTAAATTAAATGGAAGAACTAACAACTATCTTAGAAGTGCCATAATGGTAATGTAAAACTTGCAACCATCACAAGCCAAAAATGAGTGGCATTACATCCCCCCCCTAGAGTCAGGCTTACTCCAGGAAGCCTGCAAATAAGTAAGGGTATAACTCTCTCATCTTGGAAGCATCCTCACAGGTAGTAGAATTCTCATCACTAGGGTCCCACTGGACCCTGACCTACTCCACATCTCTACCCCTGAGAGTTTACTCCCGATGCTGAAGCTCGCACCTGATCTCCAAAGAAGGCTGTCTGTCCTCTACCTGCGGTCTCCAAAGCTGTCCCCTGATGTTCAATCACTGTGAACACTCTATGAGACCTCCTTGCGTCACCTACGGTCAGCTCTAAAGTTGCCAGTCTTAGACCAAAACCTGAAGTGTTCCTTTGTGGGCACTGCCTGGCTATATGGCCTTGTTGTCCACAAGAGAAACATCCTGAGCCTCTACCGAAACCTCTGCCACCCAAAGAAGTATTAGACTACTGAAAGTTATCTCTACTCACTGCAAACTACATACTCTAAGCTGGCTAGTTGAAATGATCGTGCTTGTTATGCTACCAAGACCGGTCCTTCCTCTTTTGATATCTATTAACCTACTGAGGTTGAGAATTCTATGATTGTGATTAAGAGCAATGTTGCTATTTCTGCTTGCCCTTAGTAGGTGCATGATGGTCTCTTGAAGATCCGACTGCCTGAGACTGACCACCAACACCTACCGAGGGTACACTACCAATATGCACACCTATATGCCCTCCAAGAGCCATAGCCAAAATCTTCTCCACTAATCAGGCTTTCTCCACTGCAACCTCCGTAGTCTTAGGTTCGAAGACATGAACCCCTCTACTAATCTGGGCATTTAAGCCCCTAATAAAATGTTGTACCAACATAGACTTGTCATCTCTGATACCCGCATATTGCTTGAGCTCATAGAATCTATGCTCATACTGCTCAACTGACATGGCCATTTGCCTCAGCTCATGGAACTCGTCTGCATGACGTTGCCTCTAGTAATCAGATAGAAAATAGGCTTTGAATCTCTCTAAGAACAACTCCCAAGACATAGTGTTAATGTCCAAATGCAACTTCTGCTCCTCTAACCGCCACCAAGTTAAAGAAAACCCTCAGAGATTCAAAATAGCACATCTGGCTTTGGTGTTGCTACCATAAGGATGCATGGTGAAACACCTACCTAAATCCAATAACGAAGTCTCCGCCTCTAGACCACTACTAGCTCCATCAAAGGTGGGAGGGCATGCCCTTAATAATTCTCTCATATGGCTGGCTAGTGTGGCCTCCTGCTCAGCTATCAACTCTCTTCGCCTGGGTGATCTCTCTGTTTCCCTAGGTCCCGATTGATCTAGCTCCTAGCCCCCTCTAGGCTGCTCAACTTCTTGTCTAGGGCCTAAGAGGGAAGGGCCTCCTCAAGTAACTTTCGCAACTGGGCTCCCTCAAGCTGACCCTGACCATCCATATTTTGACCCCTACCTTCATGGGCACTCTCATGAGGAGAACTGGGAGGAGGTGTACCACCACCACCTCTCCCACGACCCCTACCTCGGTGACGACCTTGACCTCTACCTCTAGGCATCTTCCTACACACACATACCTCATAGGGACAACTTTAAAAATAGGGAATACTTAAAAATGAAAAGAGTTTAATCTATAGAGTTTAAGCACTAGGTTACATAATCGGCTCCATATTAACCAGAGTACCCAATGTTCAAACCTGGCTCTAATACCATATGTGATGCCCCGTCATGCAACCCTAGAGAGTTAAGTTAACAGAACAAGAAAATGCAGAATTTTTTTTTTTGAACCATTATATGCAATAATTACAAGATCAACATTACTAATAAAAACATCAACTAACATCTCTAGGGACATAACTGTATTAGTAAAACATAGTTTCTTAACAACACCATATTATATACATTTTGATACAATAGAGAAGATTGCATTATTCAATTACAAGATATGAATAGTTGCAAAAGATCAAAAGCAAGATGACATGATTACAAGATTCATGTTTGGATTACCTCAGTTTACCATAGACAACAAGATTATTCAATATAGGTTTGAGGATGCAAGTACAAGCCTGGAATTGGAATCATGACTGCAGAGATCATGAATCAGGATGACCAAGAAAACCAATGGATTAAGCTCTTCCACCCAACCATGTGGAACCCTGAGGTCCACTCCCTATGCTAGGAGATAACAATAGGATTCCCCAAAAAAAAGTAAGAACAAAAGGACTAATAGAATAACTCAAGATTCACAAGAGGACATCACTATACTCAACAATCAACATCTAGAGGCAAGATAATGGGACAAGCTAGTGTGGAGTAAGATGGAGTGTCATCACATGGTTCATGGGTTACCCTAACTGTCTCTCTCTAGACGCCGGTCCCCATTGATGGTTACCCAGACAGCCACTCTTTAGGCGCCAGCCCCATAGGTCACACATGCAGCCTATCTTATCTAGATTAATGAGAATTTTACCCTTTCCCTCCCTTAGTTAATTATTAGGTTTTCACTTGCTTAATCCACTTCCAATGGGTTACCCAGACAACCACTTTGGGCGCCAACCCCACATCAGAAGCCACTCCCCTTCCTGCACTCAGTTGACCCAACCCAACTAGGACAAAAACACAAGGATACACACGAAGTACCTCCAACTTCCACAACAAGTCAACTCAATAACTAGAGGCATCCAAGGTCCAAGTCTTTAATCAAATCACTCTCTCACTAAAACATAGAGACTCAAGAACATCAACAAGTACACAGTAATTTCTCCCACACAAGAGTCTCAACAAAGCCTCCAGATAAGTGGCACAACCATGAAAGAGAATGACCAAAACTCCTTATCTTGACTCAAACACTAACAACCAATATTCACAATCATTCAAGTAAAAACCGAATCAAGTTCAAATAATAATAAAATTTACAAAACCATCATAATGGATTTATTACTCCAACGTTACTAATTCTTTAAACATTAAACCAAAAGAATCATTTTCTTCCTATTAACTAATTTGCATAAAAGAACTATCCTATAAGGACTAGATAATCAATTACACTAATTTCTGCAACTTAAGAGAGATAATTATAATCTTATATCATTAAATAATAATTACAACTCTAATTTATAATGATCAAAAATGAAAACAAGATAACCAATTAATAATATATCACAATATTCCATTCCAAAAGAAAGGAACCTAACCTAACTAACTTCGTTCCTTATTCCAATACAAGTTATAATTCCTCTACTTACTTTTATTAGGATCTATAATAAGACAAGACTATAAAAATTCATATTACAACACAAAACTTTTTACAATAACTATACTTAAATAATATTTATTGTTCTAATGAAATCCATTCATAATCGCATTATCTAACCTAGACTACACTGTACAAACTACCCCTACCTCCAGAAATTTGTAAACACTCCATATTATTGATTAATAGAAAATGTATTCTAGAAAACCAACGAAATGGATTATAACTAAATTGATTATTTAAAACATGGCATACTAATGATGCAAACTTTATTGTAGAAGACACTGGAGTTTCCAAAATAGAACCTTTCTATTTGCATCTAAATTCACTAAATCAAAAGTACACTAACTCCTATTTATAAATTATACTATTGCTAAAATCTGACATGGGATTCTATACTTGATTTCTGAACATTTGATTCTCATTCAAGCTAAAATTTCTAACCAATTTAGGAGAGAACTATCCTACAAAAATCTTAATGAAGGTCGTATGGCGTACAACAAATATTCTAAATTTCTGAGGTTTGATCGACCACATTGATGGAGACCGAAATACTCCAATATAATTTCAAAGGGATTAAATTGTCTTAAGTATAATAGATATACAAATCAAAGGAAATGAGCACTATGGTTTGTCCTACGACTAGTGAAAGGCTCAGGCTGAGAGATGGTTGAAGTCTAGAGATTTGATCTCTCACACCGAGGACTAAATACAATTTAAATATGGTACTCTTAGCAGAACTAATGTGCTAGGCAAAGACATGTTAGACAAATGAAATTGATTGTTGAACTTTGTTTGCAAGATGAGGGCACACAGGGGTTGAAAGGAAGTTGCCTTACAGGATCTATGCCAACCTTATACTTAAGACCATGGCCAAACGAATAATGGAGGTAATGTAGTTTCAATTAAAACTACATGCAGATGAGACAGTAGGTATAAGACCACCAAAGCTGATCTCCAATGGACTCCAACCAAGAAAAATGACATATCTATCAAGCTATCTCCTAAAAAAATGATTTTTAGAGAGGGAAAAACGTAGCTAGAATAAGTCGTCACATGATGTTTAACAGTTAAAAGCAATTAACTCTGGTGAGCATAGAAAGCGCAAGATTTGAGGCCCCTGTAGGGGAATGACTAACATGCAAATGAGTTGCCAGATCTACACAACACGGGTTGATTCAAGATGCTTAAAAAAAACTTCGACAGGAAACACCATGATTAAAAATGACTAAGGAGTTTAATACGATTCTTTGTCATGGCAGAAGAATGATTCGCTGATGAAAATTTTCTGGTCTCAAGAATGAGGTTGGCTAGTAAAATTTTGTTTATAGTCATGAAAGGACTACCAAGTATCATACACAAGGAGAAAGTATGAAATTTGCAGAATAACCATATTGAGACCGCATATGGTCTCAACATGCTCAAATTTGAGCAATAACTAGGTGATTCAGCGCCTAAAGGGGAATGATTTCAAGAAAATAAATGATTACAAGGCTTTAGCAAAAAAAATAAAATTGTTTGACCAAGTTTGGTATATACATAGACGGCCACAAGAATAAACTGAGAAAAAACCGTAAGCTTCCCAGACAGTGCTCACAGTGAATCCAAGATACAAGCTTGACAAAGGTGAACTTCTAACAAATACAAATAGGGCAAAGGTTTTGAGGCATTTGCACACAAAACACAGAGGAAAGAACTCATAATAATATCATCCCAAGCTAAAACACACACATAGTAAAATTATTCACTTCTGCAAGGCAAATGAAGTACATACCAGGTTAAAGTTATCTTTCAATACTTGCTTTGTCTTGTTCATCTATTTTTTTTCCCAGAATTTCTCACCCAATTCTTCTTCTGTCTAGACCTTTTTCCCCAAATTTTTCTTTTTGCCTACCAGGAAAACTTCCCCCACAAATAACTTCCCATCCACCAAAAATAGGCAAAAACCATTAATTCCCCTACCCCCGAATCTGTTACAGAAACCCACTAACTCCCTAAAATTGAAAATGCAGTAAATTTTGTTTCCCAGAGAGATTTTCCAAGTCTAGATTCTCATACGACAACTCACCAAGCAATAAATTTATTAACTAACAAAATCTTTCCCGTTAAACCAAATACAATTGCAACAATAATATAATATTATTCATTTAAGATAAATATCATTATGATTAATTATTAAAGCTATTAATTTAATTCTTAATTAAAATATTTCTCATTAGTAATTAATTTACTATTATAATTATTATATTGATCATTAAGGCATTCCAAAAAGCACCTTGGCTTGAAAGCAAAACTCAACAATAGGTCAACATACCACATACCGACCAAACCTGAGACAAGGACCATAGAGTGATATCAAGACTCATGACCTCAATGAAGATAGAAACTAACCTAGGGAAACCCCATGTAATCTCCCATCCATATTTCCATTGGTGTAAGGGCCTGCTGAAACCTTCTAAGTCAGGTGGAGTCAAGGCTCGGTACCTGAAACCTGCATCAAAATGATAGGTTGTACAGACGGAGTCAGGGAATTGCAATGTAGTAGGGTGCTCAAAATGAGCAATACTACACCGTCCCTACTCTAGAGCAAAACATAAACATTTCTAACTAACAATTAGATAGCATAGTAACATATTTCTACAATTCAATTAGCCATCAACTAACCATGTTGAAATACAACATAAGCTACAATAACAATAATGTCATCATACTGCTCATAACACATGTCAGAAGTATAACAGTCGAACATAGTTTATCATGATCATAACAAGCATAAACCATAGATCTAATACTCAAATGTCTCAGAACTATCTAAATGAAATGGAAGAACTAACAACTGTCTCAGAACTGCCAAAATGGTAAGTAAAAATAACAACTATCACAAGCCAAAAATGAGGGGCATTACATCATATTTCTTGAGCATAAGAATTAGAGGATTTACAAAGCTAGCAGAGTTAGGAATTAATTTATTAACAAAATTGATCTTCCCTAAAAATGATTGTAAAGCATTTTTATGAGCATGCAGGGGAAGAGAAAGGAGAGAAGATGTCTTTTCAGGGTCTATGGAGATCCCATCCTTAGAGATCTCTAGAAGACTTTCTCCAGATGCTCCATATGGTTTTCTCCTTTGTTGGAGAAGACTGTAATGTCATCTAGATAAATAAGAATGAAATTGTTTATAAATCCTTTGAAGGCAATATCCATTGCACTTTGAAATGTAGCACCAACATTAGACAGACCAAATGGCATTTTTGCATATGCCATGGTTCCCCATTTGGTTCTAAATACTATTTTAAATCTATCTTCTTCTTTGACAAAGATCTAGTTATAGCCATAAAAGCCATCTAATAATGAAAACCTCTCTACCTTTGTAACAATTTGCAAAATTTGATCCATACAGGGCATAGGGTAATGAACCTTCAAATAATCCTGATTCAGGTTCTTGAAGTCTACACAGAGACTTATCTCCCTATTTTTCTTCCTCAGAGGCACTAGATTGGCCACCTAAGTAGAATACTTGATGGGAAAGATAATATTTTCCTAGATGAGCTTACCAAGCTCTTTTTTCTCATGAGTGGATCAATCTTTGCATATATGGGCCGATGTCTTTGGCAGACTAGCTTGGTGTTTGGATACAGATCAATGGCATGCTGAGCCATGTCTAGATTGAAACCTTTTAAATATTCATACAACCATGCTAGGATGTCACTGTATTTCTAGGCCATACATATAAATTCTTGTTTCTCTGCATCACCACATTCCTTACGTAGTAGTAATGCTTTGTCCTGGACAACTGTGACCTTCTGGTAGTCTTTTCTTTTGAATGTCATATTATTTTTTTAACCCTTTAACTCATCATCTAGGCTAAAAATGGCCACAAGGGTAACTAAACCCTTGGGGAGCTTGTTCAACTTTAGCTAAATGATTTGGTTGCCATAACTTTCTTTCAGCCTAGGTCGTGCCATGGAAGAAAACTTTGCTTCATTCTGAATGAAGCATTGTTGTCAAAGACTTGCCAATTTATATCATTATCAAGAATAGAGAGCCTGATTACTATTGTCACATGTTGATCAGGGCACAGAAACAAATCTATAGGTGGAGAAAATTGGGCCCCAACCATTGCCAATTGATCAACATCTGAATTTAATTTGTTTGGGATTACCTATAGGTTGAGAGCATCAAAACTCTCAAATAGGTCCCAAATTCTATGTCTATAAGCTCTTAAAAGCTAGTTTTAGTAGAACATTTTTCTCTAACCTAGTTGACCATGAATTCAGTGTCACCAAAAATCTCCAAATACTTGATATTTTTCTTTGAGCGGCAATCAACAAACCATGAACCAATGCCTCATACTTCGTAACATTTCTTGTGCAAGAAAAGTGTAATCTATGAGAAAAATGCAACTTCTTACCAGACAGAAAGACTAGTAAGGCCCCTGCACAAGCTCCATTTCTTCTCTTTCCACCATAAAAGAACATTTTTCATGGGCCATTGGAGTCATCATCTAGCTTAAGTATAGAATTGACTGAAGAATCCCCGTCATGGATCATGTAGGTGCTTGATTCAATTGCTTCAGTGGTGTAATAAAGGTCAAAATTATAGTGATCCCTTTCCCACTCATCAAGAAATAGACCAAGGGTTGGAAGAGGTGAAGCTTCTGCTTCAATAGACACTGAGTCATAGACTTCCTTGCCCTAAATGATAACATATGGGTTCACCAAGCTGTGGTCATAATTCTCCACATGATAATTTGAGATTGGTTTAGCCTTGATGGTGAACCTCGTATCATATCTGGTCCTCAACAACATACGAGACCAATCAGAACAAAGGTAGCTACCTACCATGGCCATGAAGTCCTTTGACAAGCAAATGGAAAAGAAGGGAGGAAGATAATTGACTAAAATGTCTTATTTGAATGTCAATTTGGAGATGCATGTAGATTCAAGTCCAGTCCCTTGATCACTCCTATAGTGTTTATAGAGGTGCCATCCAATTGCAATACTACTGATGAAACAAAGGTATACGTCTTGCCTAATGAATCTACTATCTTTATGGGCACAACTGAAACACTAGCCTCCAAGTCAATCATACTATTGTGCACTAAAAATTTGCCAATGGTCAAAGATAATTATAAAGGGGATGGCTTCTTTGTTGAACTTACTTATCCTTCACTTGGTTGCACAAGACTAACAGGGCTCTTTTCTTTTTGTTTTTTTGATGAGTTTGTTGTTGATGATTTAGCTAATGGGAATTTCCCTAGTGCTTCTTGTAAAAAATTTATTTGAGAAAGGATTTACATTGTTGGAAACAATCCAGACAACTAAGAGGGGGGGTGAATCAGTTGTCCCTAAACTTTAACTTTTGAATCTTCTTTACAACCAGATTAATGATGAAAACATTTAAGCATTAATCAACATATGAGTATAAAAAACATGAACACATAACACCAGAACTTTGACATGGAAAACCTGGTTAAGGGGAAAACCATGGTGGGGGTTAACCCACAAAAATGTGTACCCTATTAAAAGTATTTAATAAAATAGAAGGCACACTACCCAGAGCTCACTGCTCAAAAAGAGGCTCACTTCCTATAAGAAATTATGAATTACACAGAGATAATGAACTGAGAAATAGCATCTACATTCATGCCTGAATTAGTCCCTTTGAAGGCTCAAAAACTTTTGCTTCTATCTTCAAACTCTTCTTCACTGACTCTTCACTCTATACTTCCTTCGCTCCTCTTCTTCTCTGGTCTACTTTTTGATCCTTTCTTCACATTTAACTCATTTGTTCAAGGATACTTTTCAACAACTCTTCAACAAGTATTTATATGCTTCATCAACCTTGGAATGATCAACAAGGTCGGTTAAACTTGATGCAGATCATTACACTGTCGGCCATACACAACTGAGACTTGAATCTTCCTCTACAACCATGCCACACTTCATAAAATGTTCTTAGATCATCCACAACATGCCAGGAACATCCGGTCGGCCAAGATTGGGAAGAACATCAACCTCAAAGAAGAAATCTTCAATCAACAAGCTCAAACTTCAATGTAGACCTCCACAAGAACATTGAAATCACCAATAACATTCACTCTAAACCAAATTACCAAAATCATTTGTATCTTCCTCCAGAACCTCAAGAACACTATCTACCATGACTGTCAAACTAGAAAGATAGCTTGCGGACCTCCAAACCATGAACCACTAGAGTTGCTAACACACACTGACTTCCCAAACATGCCTTTAGATCTACAGACCATAGTATTTCACTGCGGAGCAATCCAGACCAACTTACTGTCACACTGTCTCTTCTGAATATTGCAAAATCTGGTTATACTCAGATGGCAATAACTTCTTCAAAGCTTCATGCGGACTTATCAAATCTTAACTAGAGCAACCTCTAACAATCCTCTACACAACTATATGGTCCATATGCATTGATTGTAATTAATTTTCTCAATATCCTCAACAATCCGGTCTTCTAGACAGAAAGATAGGATATAGTTGACACCAATGGCAATAAGGATATGTTGACATCAATGACAACATCACTTAGCCACATATTTACAACAATCTCCCCTTTTCTCATTGATGGCAACATATGATGTGAAAAACTATATTTAACCATCAAGACAAGAACTTCTGCCCCTTTCTCTTCTCACTTCTGCAACTATTTTCTTTACTGCTCCCCCTTACATCAGCAACTAGTTTTTCACATGACTTCTCTCCCCCTACGACATCAATGGCAAAGGTCACATATTTGCTATCTTTCCTCCCTTTCTTCTTCAGACTGATCCAAAAATTTGCATGTTGACTACTCCCCCTCTGAGTAGTACATCCTTAACATCAATCCAGATCACAAGATATGAATGTGAATTCCACCGGATTGATGCACCTTAGCGCATCTTAGTTCTGATCAGGAGGGGTAATAACCCCTAGCTTTTCTCTGAGATACTCGAAAGTATCCTTGGGAAGAGGCTTAGTGAAGATATCTGCAATCTAATCTTTGGAAGACACAAACTCCAACTTGACTTCCTTCTCATTAACTTTCTCCCTTAAGAAATGAAACTTGGTAGATATATGCTTTGTCTTTGAGTGCAATACCAGATTCTTTGAAATGCTTATAGCACTTGAAGTATCACATAAAACTGTGATTGGCTCCTCAAACACAACTCTGATGTCCTTCAGCATTTGCTTCATCCATATAACTTGAGAACAATTATTTCTTCTTGCTATATACTCTGCCTCTACAGTAGACAAACAAATTACTTCTTTCTTTTTGCTCATCCAAGAGACCAATCTTCTTCCCAAGAAGAATACACCACCACTAGTACTTTTTCTATCATTCACATCTCCTGCCCAATCAACATCTGTATATGCATGAAGAGTGAAGTCATTGTCCTTTGGATACCATAGTCCATAATCAATTGTCCCCTTGAGATATCTAAAAATTCTTTTGACTACCACAACATGGGATCCTTTTGGATTAGCTTGAAATCTGGCAACAAGTCCAACTACATTCATGATGTCAAGTTTGGTCTAAGTCAGATAAAGCGATCCTCCAATCATGATCTGTATCTTTTCTGATTTGCCTTGGGGGAGTCATCATCTTTTCTTAGCTTACATCCGGTTATCATAGGTGTACCTACTGGCTTTGAATCTTCTATTCCAAACTTCTTTAGTAATTCTTTCACATATTTGGACTGAGATATGAAGATGCCTTTGTTTGAGTGAGCAATTTGTAGTCCTAGGAAGAAACTCATCTCGCCAAACATTGACATCTCAAACTCACTTTTCATCTGATCAGCAAATGCTTTGCACATACATTCATTTCCACCAAAAATGATATCATCAACAAAGGCCTCAACAAGTAGAATATCCTCATGATTAATCTTGAAGTATAGATTACTATCAGCAGTACCTTTGCTAAATCCTAGCTTAAGCAAATGCTTATCCAATGTGGCATACCAGGCTCTTGGAGGTTGCTTGAGTCCATACAAGGCTTTTCTCAGTCTACAAACCATATCTCCCTGATCAAACAACTGAAATCCTTCTAGGGTTGTTCAATGTAGACTTCTTCTTCTAAATCTCCATTTAGAAATGTTGATTTGACATCTATCTGATAAACTTTAAAATCTTTGAAAGCAGCAAAAGCAAGAAATAATTTGACTACCTCTATCCTTGCTACCGGAGTAAAGGTTTCTTTAAAATCAATTCCTTCCACTTGAGAATAACCTTTACATACCAACCTTGCCTTGTTTCTTACCACCTCACCATCTTCATTCAGTTTATTCCGAAAGACCCATTTGGTTCCAATCACATTTTTGTCCTCAAGTCTAGGAGCAAGATCCCAAGTGTGATTCTTTTCAATTTGCATCAATTCTTCTTCCATTGCCTTAACCCAATTTTCATCATTGCAAGCTTCACTTACTAATTTAGGTTCAATCTTTGAAATCAAACAAATCTCTTCTTGATCTTCAACAACTCTTCTCCTAGTTCAAACACCTCAATTTTTATCTCCTATGATTTGATCTTCAGGATGATTCATTCTTACAGACCTGGGTGTTTTGGGAATTGTTTGAACTTCTATTTCTTGAACTTGTTCCTCATCTTCTGCACTAACCTCTTGAGTTACTGGAGTTACTAGATCAATCTGAGTCTGGGTCTGGATTTGAACTTGTCTTCCTTGACTTTGACTTTCATCTTGATCATCTGAATCATATACGTAGTACTTGGAATGTCCTTTGCTTTCATCAACTTTAACATTAGCACTTCCAACAATCTTTTTCAATCTTTTGTTGAAGCACCGATAAGCCTTACTTTGATTTGAGTATCCCAAAAATATTCCTTCATCACTTCTTGCCTCAAACTTGCCTAAATCCTCATCTCTTTTGATATAGCATTTACTACCAAAAACTCTGAAATATCTCACAGTGGGAGGATGACCAAATCATAGTTCATAAGTAGTCTTACTAGAATTTACTTTGATCTATACCTGGTTAAGAGTGTAAATAGTAGTACTCATAGCTTCCCTCCAATAAACTTGAGGAACATTTGTTTCCATCATCATGGTCCTGGCAGCTTCTTGAATACTCCGGTTCTTCCTTTCGACAACTCCATTTTGCTGAGGAGTCCTAGGAGCAGATAACTGTCTTTTTATTCCATGCTTTTCACAAAAAGTATCAAACTCACTGGAAGTGAATTCTCCACCTCTATTAGATCTCAAACACTTTAATTTCCCACCAATCTCATTTTCAACCATCATCTTGAATACCTTAAACTTATCAAGAGCTTCTGATTTTTCTTTTAGGAAAGTTACCCACATCATCCATGAGTAATCATCAATCAGCAACATGAAATATTTGGCTCCTTGCACACTCCTAATTCTAACAGGACCATAGAGATCAGTATGTACTAGTTCCAATCTCCCACTTGAACCTTGTTCCTTACTTTTGAATGAGATTTTGTTCTATTTACCCAATTGACATTCTCTACATATGCTATCTGGTTTCACAAGTCTTGGGAGATCTCTTACAGCTTGAGTGCAACTTATTTTGACAATGTTATCAAAATTCACATGACACATCCTCCTATGCCATAACCAATTTTGGTCTGTTTGAGCAATCAAATAACTTTTGCCTAAACTACTTAAGTGAAAGATGTTACCTCTAGTTTGAGTACTAGATGCAATTTTAGTTCTAGAACTTTCCAAAATTCTACATTTTCCATCCTTGAATCAGAGATCATAACCTTTCTCAACCAACTATCCAACACTGAGAAGATTGTGTTTCAGTCCTTCCACATACAGAACATCATTGGTGTTGTTCTTACAATCAAAAGAGATGGATCCTCTGCCACTAATTCTACCAGCTGAGTTGTCTCCAAATTTCACAATCCCTCCTTCATAATTTTCAAAACTCACAAACTTACTCTTGTCACTAGTCATATGATGAGAGCATCCACTATCAATCACCCATTCATCCTTTTCAACAACCTAAGTAGCCAAGGCACTTTCCATATTTGCATAGCTAGTAGATTTAGTAGACATTGGATCTTTTTCTTTAATAGAAATGAACACCCAATCACCTTCTCCATGATCAGATTCATCGAATGTGACTCCTTCTCTAGCGTCTTGGACATAGTAACAATTCTTCTAATTTTTGTATCTATTAGGGTTTGGTTTTGAAAACCTCTTCAGACACCTTGAAGAAAAATGACCAATCTTATTACAATCAAAACATTTGAGTGGTAACTTTCCTTCATACTTACCAGATCCTCTTAGCATCCGTTTGGCAATGAGAGATTCAAGATCTGTAGTCCCATTTTCATCATCTTCAAGATCATTCCTTGTTTTGATAAATCTGTTTGATCTTCCTGAATAACCTTCACCCAGATCATATCTTTGCTTTCCACACACACTTGTCTTGAATGCAGATTCAGACTTAGGGAGAGAATCACCAAACTCACTCATTTCAAATGCTGAATGTTTACCAACTAACTTGTCCCTTGTGACAGTTGTTACTGTCCTAATTTCGTCAATGGCTGCAACCTTATGCTTGTAAGCTGCAGGTAAGGATCTGAGCACTTTGGTAACAATTTCTAATTCATCCAATACTCCACCTGCATTTCTGATACCAGTCACAAGTTCATTTACTTTTTGCATGTAGGAAGTAATGTTTTCATCTTCACTCATTACCAATCTTTCATATTTACTCTTTAGGCTTTGTAGCTTGGCACACTTAACATATTTGTCACCTTCATACAAATTTTTTTAATTTAATCTAGATTTTATGAGGAGTTCACAAATCTAGAACATTTGCCAATTCGGTATCAGACATGGCACTCAACAATGCTTCTTTGGCTTGAGTATTGTGTTAAACATCTCTGAATTCATCTATATTTGTAGGTCCATTCTTCATAATCTTATACGCATTCTTGGTTATCAACTAGAGGACATCACCCATACATTCCAGATGACATTGCATGCGTACCTTCTAGAGGGATTATTGTTCCCTCAAATGTTAGACTTCCTTCTTGTAAAATGACATCTTGGATCTCCTCAAGCGGTCAAGCTTCTTTTAGAGGTACTTGGCTCAGATACCAATTATTGGAAATAGTCCAGACAACTGAAAGGGGGGTGAATCAGTTGTCCCTAAACTTTAACTTTTGAATCTTCTTTACAACCAGATTAATGATGAAAACATTTAAGCATTAATCAACATATGAGTAGAAACAACATAAACACATAACACCAGAATTTTGACGTGGAAAACCCAATTAAGGGAAAAACCACAGTGGGAGTTAACCCACAAAAATGCATACCCTATTTAAAGTACTTAGGAAAATAGAAGGCACATTCCTTTGGGCACACTACCCAGAGCTCATTGCTCAAAAGGAGGCTCATTGCCTATAAGAAATTATGAATTACATAGAGATAATGAACTGAGAAATAGCATCTACATTCATGCCTGAATCAGTCCCTTTGAAGGCTCAAAAATTTCTACTCCTATCTTCAAACTCTTCTTCACTGACTCTTCACTCTATACTTCCTTCGCTCCTCTTCTTCTCTACTCTACCTTTTGATCCTTTCTTTGGATTTAACTCATTTGTTCAAGGATACTTTTCAACAACTCTTCAACAAGTATTTATATGCTTCATCTATCTTGGAATGATCAACAAGGTTGGATAAATTTGATGTGGATCATTACAGTATCAGCCAAACACAACTGAGACTTGAATCTTCCTCTACAACCATGCCACACTTCATAAAATGTTCTTAGATCATCCACAACATGTCAGGAACATCCGGTCAGCCAATACTGGGAAGAACATCAACCTCAAACTTTAATGCAGACCTCCAACATAGTAGCCACACTATCTAGAGACCTCCACAAGCACATTGAAATCACCAATAACATTCACTCTAAACCAAATTACCAGAATCATTTGTATCTTCCTCTGGAACCTCAAGAACAATATCTGCCATGACTATAAAACTAGAAAGATAGCTTGCGGACCTCCAAACCATGAACTACTGGAGTTGATGACACACACTGACTTCCCAAACATGCCTTCAGATTTGTAAACCATAATATTTCACTGCGGAGCAATCTGGACCAACTTACAGTCACACTATCTCTTCTGAATACTACAAAATCTGGTTCTACTCATATGGCCATAACTTCTTCAAGTCTTCATGCAAAATTCTAAAATCTTAATTGGAGAAACCTCTGACAATCCTCTACATAGCTATATGGTCCACATACATTGATTATCATTAATTTTCTCTATATCCTCAACAATCCAGTCTTCTAGACAATAAAATAGGATACAATTGACACCAATGGCAACAAGGATATGTTGACATCAATGACAACATCACTTAGGCACATATTTGCAACATACATTACTTCCCACATTGAGACATTTATATTCGTTTTCTTCATTTATTCCACAATATTTAGTTGAACAGTGGTTGCCTTATACATTGAGGGAACCCATGTTCCCTTTTTTGATAGATCAAAAGTTTGTTAAGGATATTTGGAGTCTGATGGAATTTCTTTTGTAGTAGTAGATTTGCTCCTCTGAATTGGAGTTGTGGCACTAGCCACCTTTTCCTTTGAAACGGTCTCTTTTTGTGACACAATACACATGGGGCTAGCTGGCAACTTCCTATTTTTAGATCTAGTATTGTCTGCAGTACTACTTACATGCATGATTACACTATCCATAGGTTGATTGACAACACAAAAGTCTTCTGATGTCCATAGCATCATATTGGCATTAGACATAGCCTCATTTTTGACCTTGGGGTTATTATTGATTGCCTTTGATAATGATGCCTATTGGGTATGAAAGTTCTCCACTATTAAAGCCCTTTCTTGCGCTCCAAAAGCACAAGTGGACTGATTGTGTGGCTGGTTACAGGGGTAGCACCAATCTACCTCTTGGGCTAGATTATTTTGGGAAGGGACTAAAGACCTAACTGGATTCATAGCCAGTATCTATTCAATAGGTTGGACCATTTGTAAAGGCTAAGAAGGGTTGGGGTTTTGATATCTATTCTACCTATAACCTTGATTCTAGTTCTGATTTCTATTAGGATTGTAACCTTGATTCCAATTTCGATTGGATGAATGCCCCTAATTATAATTTTGTTGGGGTTTGAGGGTAGTTTGAATAGAAATGTTATTTACCTTGGTGGTAGAATTAGACATTAGGATTTTAAGATCACTCACTTCTTGAGAAAGTGAGGATGTTGAAGCCTTAGGTTCTAAAATGGGAGCAATGATAGGCTGCAGGGATGATGAAGGAAGCTCTAGAAAAAGAGGTACATAAGGTCTGGGAGCAATTTTCCTAGCCTGTATTAAACAATTTTTAGCTTCTAGCATTGTCTCATAACCATCACGTATGATTTTAGTACCCATAGATTGCATCATCATTGCAATATTAGAATTCAAAGCTCTTAAAAAGTACAAAAAGGCACCTTGTGGAGATGGCATGAGGGTAGCTAGAATTCTCTCCCACATCCTCTAGGATCTAAAATTAAAATCTTCCAGCATCTCAATCAGAGCTCTCTTGATTGTTGTTAGTTACTATAGCAATGAAACATGTAGAGTGCCTCTCCTACCTTGTCACAGTCACATATTGAAGCAAGGGTCAAGCTCCTAAATCATTGAAGAGTTCTCCCTCTAAAGGATGAAACCAAGATCTTGAATGCAACATCTTCATGTTGGATATGTCTTTGATGTGATCACCAGGGATTATAGATCCATCACGCATAAAGGGTGAAACACTCTTTAGGGTTGTAGCTGGTATATCATTGTATGCAACCAAATCTAAAGGATTGCCTCCATTAAAGGTGACAAAAGGAAAATTCCTTTCCATAATGGGGATATACAAATTTAAAATAGGAATATGCAAGCGTCTACTTGTGTGTTGAGACCTAACAAGAGGCGATGTAGATTGGTCTTTTGGATAAGGTAAACTAGGGTTGCTATTCCTTCTCACAACAGACCTAGATAATCTAGACCTTCTTCTTGAAGCAACAAATGATAATTCAGTACAATAAAAGTTACCTCTTGAAGAAGCCCATGTTTGTATAGGCATAAAAGATGGCACTGATCAAAATCAAAATCTTGTATAGTTGCCAGGTGCATGAAAAGTCGACCAAAGTGTAGATTACTAAGAAGAACACCAAATTGTTAGCTTGATTCTTTGATTTATATTGCTCACTATCCCACCGAGCATGCTAGAACCTATTGTCACTTGGATTTACACCTTGTTTTAAACTCTTTTAGGGCTCCAACAATCCAGTGAAACATTGAGATGATCTCCAGGTGTGGAACCCTGTAGGGAGGTCAAATCTTCAGAGAGAGGCTAATTCCTTTGTTGAATAAGAGATTCAACTATTCCTAAGACTAAACCTAATCTATCCACAAATACAGCTGACAATTTGCACAAATCTAACAAAATTCTTAGCAGAGGTAAAGAAATGAACAAGATTGAAAGGAAATAAACATTCACAAAAAATTAGTTCTAAATTACATAGAGCTAAAATAGTAGTAAAGGTAAAATACAGTTTGTATTTTATCTAAAGGCAAGGTTATAGAAGAGGAAGGCTTTGTTTGGAGTACAAAAATGTCTCTATATCCAACCCTCATTACATTTTACAAACATACATATATAGAAATTGATTTACATTGACCTCAATCATCTATTATAGTTAATTCGCCCCCATGGGCCTGTTAAAAAATATCCCTACAAAAGGAATGTCTTCCTACTAAAATTAACTATAGAGAATATCTTGGATCATGGAGTAGTTGGGAGATATTTTGCCTTCAATGCAAACAGTTGATTCATCAACCTACACCAATAAATGCAAAAATATCTAGGAACAGGTAGTTGAGTAGATCAGATCTGCATTAATGGTTGATGAAGAAATTCAAATGAATTTTCCCTCCAAAATCCCTTTTCACAAAGCTTTGACAACACTTCAAATATTTAAATATTAAATATTTGATGTTTACAATTCTTCACAATTCTTTGTTCTTTTTATTTCTGAATTAAATCTAGAAAATCTAGCCTGAATTTCATCCTATTGGCCAAATCTGCATTTTTTGAGCCATTATGTTTTGTTTTCTGCATAATTTCATCCTCAGTCAGCAATTTTGCTTGATTATGAACTAGGGCCCATTTTTGTCTATTTTTGCCCTTATCGAAAAATATCATTTTTCTAAACTTTCTTTGCTTGCTTCTCTAACTCATTTTCACCATATTTTTGCCTTCTCAGAAAAAATCATTTTCTTTGAACTATTCTATCTTTTCTTTTGCCATATCAGCAAAAAGTTAAAACATCAAACTTTGCATCTTGATTTCTTTTTTCCTTATAAGGAAAAGTGGCCTATCAGTAAACTCCTATTCTTTCATTGATTTTTCCCATGTCCAAAAAATCTTCTTTTTCTAAACCATTTGGGCTTGCCTTTTTGCCTTATCGGTAAAATCCTGACTTTCCAAACCTTGTTTTTAGTTCTCCCTAGCCACTTTATCGGCAAAAGTTCACCTTCACAAAATTTGTCGTTGGCCTTACTTCATCCTTGCCTTATCGACAAAAGTATGATATTGACAAACCAAGAGAACCTTGAACTCACCATGCCTTGGCCAAAACTTCCCTTTATCAAGAAATCCACCTTATCTTTAACTCCTCTTTATCGCCTTCCTCTTTGCCTTATTGGCAAATCCTCCCATCACGTCCCGAACTAAAGCAACTTTGAACTTTTCTAAAAGTTTGGCCTTATGCCGATTCACCAACAAGGCTTTCTTTTTCATCTTTACTTAGCCATTTTTCCATGTTTCCATTTTGCCTTATTAGTAAAAGTGGTCTTTTGTGAACTGGGCCCACTTTGTCTATGATTTTACAATCTCTTGAACTTTGGATTTGCCTCTTTGTTGGAAAAATCTTCCTTTGTTGAACCATTTTACTTTTCATCCTTTGCATGTTTGTTTTATCGATAAATGTTCATGTTAGGAAACTAACTAAATTTCGAACTTATACAAAGTTCAACCTTTGCCCAATTTGCCAATAGAAGGGGCATTTTTTGTCTTTACTTAGCTAATTTTTTGACTTCTATTCTACCTTTATCATCAATATCACCATTTTCTAACCATTTCTCCTTTGTCAGCAAAACTTACCCTTGTCGAACCATTTTATTTTTTTTCTAAAATGCACCTAGTAAACTTTTTAACATGACCAACGACGCTGGTGCAACACACCCTCTAGCTCGATGCGAATGCTTTTTTTCTAGAGCAATGAACCGGTGAGGCCACAACATGGGGGACCTCATCCCCTAGCAAGAACACTTCAAACCTGCGAGCTCGTTGGCCCATCGAAGGCATAAAGCCTGCGAACTCGTTGGCCCAGCGGGGATTTGAACTTTGGTGGCTGCCACTACAACCGAATGACTTAACCACCGAACCATGCCCTTATCAGCACCTTTGCAAAACCATTCAATGCCTTAGTCAATTTTTCTTTTATCGGCTCTTTTACCTTTTATTGAACCTTTCCTCTTCTTTGCCTTCTCTATGACTAAACTACTAAAACTTTGAACTTATGAAAAGTTCACTCTTTATGCACTTTGCTAACAAGGCCTTCTTGTATCCTCTTTTAACTTAGCCACATTTTGAAGAAATATGTGCCCTTTGTCTTCCTTTTATCAAGAAATCACCCAGTCAGCGAACTGAAGAATTTTCAAACATTATGAAAGTTCACAATTGGGGAAAATTGCCTACATGTGCCCTTTTCTTCCTCATGCCATAGTTACCTTCCTTCCCTTCAATCAAAAAAATGTCGAGTCAGTGAACTCATGAAAATGCTAACTTTTTGAAAGGTTCACGAAATATGAAAATTGTCAGCAAATCGGGCAGTTGGAGAACTTATGAAAAAGTGAACTTTATGAAAGTTAATAAAATTTGAATTTTGTTGATAAAGGGAGAAAGAGCCTTTCATGTCTTAGTCATTTTTTGCTAGTTTAGGAAACTAGAATTTGCTCGATAAATGTGAAAAAGGGTGGTGAAAAATAAGGTAAAAGCTTCAAATCTTCTAATTTTTTTGGGGGTTTTTTACAAGGATTTTCTAGATGAATGTTTAGGGATTTTTACAAGGCAAAACATTGGAATTTGAAGGTTTTAAGGCTTTGTAGTGTTAAATTCTCAAGGGATTTCAACACGATTTTGAAGTTGAGCTATTTGACTCTAGGAAGAGGAAAATAGGTCAACATTTTGGTGACCTCTCATGGATGTTTGCCTGCTAAATAAATAGACCAATGGCCTAAAGCATCCATTGGGCATGGAGTCCAAAAGGGGATTGCAATAGGTCAAAATAATTGAAACCTTGCCTTCAAAAGAACACCAAAAAGGAACAAGGCATGCATTCTCCTAATAACAATGTGGCCAGTGCAAGAGCACTTATTGAAGGGAAAACTAAAGTAGAAATAAAAGTAAAACAATATGTACATAATCTTAGACAAATGTTAATGGTAAGGTTTGAGATGGATCCCATTGACTAAGATCAGTAGAACTTCACCATCTAGATTTGAAAGGATGAAAGCATTGGCTTTCTTGTAGCTGATGATGATCTATGGCCCACTCCAAAGTGCATGAAACTTAGTGTGGCATCCAAGTTTGGGTTAGTCAGCATCCCATTTTAGAACTATAATATCACCCTCCTTGAAGGTCTAAACCTTGGCCTTCTTATCAAAATACTTTTTGGCCTATTTTTGATGCTACTATAAGGTATTAATTGCTGATTGTCTTTGTTATTCTAGTTTATTTAGCTCAACCATTCTGAGAGACATGGCATCTTCTCCTTCCAATTTTAATTGTTGAGCCAATTATAATGCAGGAAGCTCCAAAGATATAGGCAATCTAGCCTCTCTTCCATAAACAAGAAAAAAAGGAGAGTTTCCAATGGCTCTCTTGTATTTGATCCTATCAGCCCAAAGAGCTAATATGATCTTGTTGTTGCATTGCCCCTAATTTGTCTCCATAGTCCTCTTTAAAATTTTGATCAGGTTGGTCGATTCAGCCATCCCATTACCTTGGGGGTAATAGCTAGATGAGGTCTTCAAGAACATATTATATTTAAGATCCCAATCAGTTATTCTAAAATCAATAAATGCTTTTGCATTATTAGAAGTAATGGTATGAGGAGCTCCAAACATTGTAATGATTTCTTCCAAGAAATCCATGATTGATGACTCAGTGGCTTCTTTGAGTGATACTTCTTCAACCCACCTAGTGAAGTGGTCTGTTGTAGTCAAAACACACTTGTGACCAACAATGGAAGTGGGATTTATCATGCCAATGAAATATAATTCCCACTATGAAAAAAATTGATCTACCTA
The DNA here is from genome assembly GCA_027924645.1 of Cunninghamia lanceolata. Lineage (NCBI taxonomy): Eukaryota > Viridiplantae > Streptophyta > Pinopsida > Cupressales > Cupressaceae > Cunninghamia > Cunninghamia lanceolata. Next base: position 10,282,052 of record BSBN01001332.1, read on the forward strand.
AACAAGGTGGAGTGGAAGTGTTGCTAATCATTTCTTTCCAGCAATGAAAGAAACATGGCCATACATGAGAATCATTGAATAATGTGGGCCAAAAGTAACATGGCCTCATTATTTTTCACGGTTGTAGCTCTAGGAGAGAAATGGATACCAACTAGGCCAGCATGAAACTCACTGAGAAGCCTATCAATTTAATCTTCCTCTATACACCTTAGTAAAACTCCATCCAAATTTCTCTTGAAGATAACACCATCCACAAAAGCATAAGGGATAGACTACATCCTGAATAGTCTTCATTTGGTTCTATACTATCCATAGGGATACTCATGAGGGCATAGGAATTTGGCCATATTTGTTGTCCAAGAATTCATAGCTGATGACTTAGTTGTAGGTTCCTCCTCATTCAAATGCTAAGATGAATTTACTTCATCTATAGAAGTCTGAGGTAGCTATTCACACAATCCTATACCTCTAATCAGCTTAGTGGCATTTATGATCACATCATACTCTAGGATCTTAGTGAACCAACATGATCTCTTTTAACAAATTTCAATGTGATGCAGAGGCTAGAGGCAAACTCAACTTGTCCTTCATTGGTTTTAAGCCTACACAAGGCTATAATCCTCAAACTTGGTAGTTGCACTTCAAATACCTTACCAGACCCTTGGAACATCTTAGGACATGCACACATGACATATATAAACCTTCCATGACTCTCAAGAATAGAGGTTTCATCAATTACTATGGTTTCCTTATCTCAGCCACCATAAACTAGTAGGTCTCCAAAACTAATAAAGTGGCGATAACTTGTAAACCAAACCTCATATCCAAAATCTGAAACCTATTTCAGATACCCATTTGGGAATTCAACATATATTATAATGGGTATAAGTTTTTTTTGGAAAGTGAAGGCCTAAAATTGAGTGTCCTATTTTGAGACTAGGCCTAATTAGGACAATAAACAAGGTATTTTTGCCATAACATGCAAAAGACAACTCAAACCCACAACCTAAAACCATTTTAAGATACCCATTAAGCCCTTTGATAACATATGAAATTTTCAAGGATGGTTATTTTAGAACCTAATGGTTTAATTTCTGCTGCTACACTGGAATAGGCCTAATTTTAGGCTTGTTTTGATAAGTCACTATGTCGTTTTCACAACCCAGACTCTAAATCTTCATACAAATGGCTTAGACATGTCAAATATGGTCTTCCCAAGTTCACCAAATCAATTCCCACACTTTCCCAATGAATTTTATTCAAACCCTAACTCCTAGCTAACTTCTAATGCCAATCCTAGGTAGGGTTTCAGACTAGTTTTAGTAAAATGCCTATAAAATGCTCAAATCTTGATGAAAAATGATAAGACCAAATGCAAATGAAAGAAGACTCAATGCTTCATCAATCCCAATTCTTATCTAATCACTTATAGGCCATACAGGGCCATATAACCACCTGTAATAGAAGAAAATATAGTAAAAATACAGAAAAATAGAGTATATTGGTATTATTTGATCTCCAAAACATCACTCCCTGGATCTCCATGACCATCCAAGGAAAATTTAAACATTTACAACCAACGACAACCGTTGGCTAACTATCCTATGAGTTTCTAACCATTTAACTTATCATTTTCCACCTATGGCCCTTGACATTCCTTGATTTTGCATTCTTGGAATAAAGACAACATTTTTACATTATGACTTCATAAACCACCTAACAACCTAATATTGACTCAAACACATATAAACTAGTCTTAATTGACCTTATTATATCAAAGACACAATATTAAAGCATAATTTAACAAAATTGCCTCATGGAGGCATGAAATCCCAAGGTGCTCCTATACCATACTCCCAGACAAAAATGAACTCAAGTCCACTTGAGTGCGGGCCTTCATTGGTTTTAAGCCTACACAAGGCTATAATCCTCAAACTTGGTAGTTGCACTTCAAATACCTTACCATATCCTTGGAATATGTTAGGACATGCACACATGACATATATAAACCTCCCATGACTCTCAAAAATAGAGGTTTCATCAATTACTATGGTTTCCTTATCTAAGCCACCACAAACTAGTAGGTCTCCAAGCCTGATAAAGTGGCGATAAATCACAAACCAAACTTCATATCCAAAATATGAAACCTGTTTCAAATACCCATTTGGGCCTTATTAAACATATATTGAAATGGGCATAAGTTGTTTTGGAAAGTGAGGGCCTAAAATTGACTGTCCCGTTTTGAGACTACGATTAATTAGGGCAGCAAACAAGGTCTTTTTCGCATAACTTGCAGAAGACAAATCAAACCCACAACCTAAAACCATTTTTACATACCCATTATTCCCTTTTATAACATATCAAATTTTCACAGATGGTTGTTTTGGAACCTAATGGTCTAATTTCTACTGCTACACTGGAATAGGCCTAATTTAGGCTTGTTTTGAGAGGTCACTATGTGGTTTTCACAACCCAGACTCCAAATCCTCATAAAAATGGCTCAGACATGTCAAATATTATTTTCCCAAGCTCGCCAAATCAATTCCCACACTTGCCCAATCAAGTTTATTCAAACCCTAACTCATAGCTAACTTTTAATGCCAATCCTAGGTAGGGTTTTAGACCAATTTTCGTAAAATGCCTATAAAATGCTCCAATCTTGATGAAAAATGATGAGACCAAATGGAAATGAAATAAGACTCAAGGATTCATCAATCCCAATGATTACCTGATCACTTATAGGCCATACAGGGCCATACAACTACCTCCAACACTAGAAAACACAGTAAAAATGCAGAAAAATAGAGTATATTGGTATTATTTGATCTCCAAAACATCACCCCCTAGATCTCCACAACCATCCATGGCAAATTTAAACATTTACAACCAAGGACAACCATTTTTTAATTTCCCTTTGAGTTTCTAACCATTTAACTTCTCATTTTCCACCTATGACCCTTCACATTCCTTGATTTTGCATTCCTGGAATAAAGACAACATTTTTACATTATGACTTCATAAACCACCTAACAACCTAATATTGACTCAAACACATATAAAGTGGTCTTAATTTACCTTATTGATGTAGAGGCAGATCTAAAACCAATGGGTGACAGTCCCAAAATCCAACTTCAATTGGTAGGGCATATTGATCTTTAACACATTAATCTACTCCTTCACACACAACACCTTGTTACATGATAAAAGGGATTTAAGACCTTGTTCTACAAGTAGGGACAACATGAATTTAATGAACTTAGGGAGCATAAGACTATTTGAAACTCACTTGACATAAAGACAAAACAAGGAAACTTCAAGGACTTGACACAATGCTGCCTCCAATGAAAATGGTGCAAAAGAATAAGACAATCCTATGTGAGAGCATTTCAAGCTTGATGCAGGCTGTGGTATCTTTAAACAACATACTAGGGATGGATTTTGATGAGAAATTACTTTGTTCCAACACCCATGACAAGTACTAATGTAGGTTCAAACTATTTGTATGTTTGGCTTATACAGTCCTATGGAGACAGCCTCAAAGAAAGAAAACCTAGGCTTGAATAGAACCAAGTAATGTTTGCCCTAGACTTGTAGAGACTCCAAAGACCCTTAAAAATAGGAGACAGTAGTGGTTACTTGGGAAAACCCAAGTGGGTTTTAGGCAACCAACATCAAAAGGATCAAAAGACACTGTTTTCTTATAAGATTCTCTTCACTATTCTAATGGGGTAGTCTATAAAGGAAACAAACCAAGATTTGAACAACCAAAGTAAGCCTTGATCCAGGTCTGCACATGCACCAAAAACATCAATAAACATTTTCCAAGCCATGGATCAAGTTTTTCCAGCGTGGGTTAAGAGATTTAGTAGCAAAAATAGAGAAAATCATTGTTTTCTTTTCTAGTTTTCTCCTATCGACTGGTTAAGAAATCTCTCAAATGCATAGATGAAACTTCACAAAACCAAAGACAAACTAAAATATAGATAAGAGAAGAATTTTTCTCAAGATTTGGGCATTTTTCAATTCTTCAAAAAAAAGTTATCCCATTTTTTATGTTTGTTGCCAGCCCTAGCTGGGTTTTGGACAGTTTTCACCAAAATCACTATAACTTCAACAAAACTTGATGAAATATCCTACAACCAACACCATTTGAAATAGGATTCAATAAAATTTAACATGCAACTAGTTTCAAGCCATTAAAAAGGTAGTACAGGCCGTACAAGAGCCAAAAAATTTGCTGCAACTATAGAAAACCACAAAAACTGGGACAGTTTTGGCAAAATCTCAATAACTTTCTCAAAAATGAATGAAATGACCTCAAACCAATGGAATTGGATAATTAGTGCACCTCTTTATCACATCCAATAGGATTCATGTCATAACTATGCCATACAAATTCATGGTACAATCTACAAGAACAGAAAAAATATAATTTGGGACAACAAAATAGTATTTTCTCATTTCCTTTTCTTAAACTTCGTAAAAAATCATCCTCATTTGACCACCACTGATTTCCCAAAGTATTTACATTTGTTTATATCCTTTTACACTTCATTCCCATCATGGGAAGAGGCTCAAAATGGCCTAACTACTAATTTTTACTAAAAAAATAATTTTTTTCTAAATATAGACTGTCATATCTTTAAGAGGACTGCACATTCACTAAAATACTTGCCTAATCTTGGCCTCCACTCTATATCATACCTTACAAAGGATTTATTACATTTCTAAAACATTTCCAAAACTCCATTTAATCTTTAACGCTAAAATTTTTCAAATATTGCCTTAAAACTTATTATAGGTGCACTGCACCATACACCTAGGCTTGAAATGTTTCCAAGTCTCTTGGAAAGTTTGTTGCAGCTTTTCACACCTTTGGCCTTCATACTTGCCTTCAATAGGTCCATTTTACTTTGATTCTTCATTGTCCATGGCATGCTTGCTACCATTTCTTGCTATTTGACCATAGCACTCTTTGTGGACTGTCTCACTCTTGGTCCTCTGACCTTCTCATCTTTATCAGCAACTATGCTTCTCTCTACTATCTTCACACTTGTCTTCTCAACTCCTTGTTTACAGCACTGTTTCATACTCTGATTGTCTTCATTCTTTCCACTGTAATTATTCTTCTCAACCTCTGTTAGACTTTTACCGAACATGTTTACTTTGCAAACTATTGCACTAGCTTCTCTTGGTTGTCTACTCATCACTACAGGGCACATGATTGTCCCTACTAAGACTCCTTCGCTCACTTCTTGCCTTGCTGCAGGCTCTACACTCTTACTCTTCACATTTTCAGTCACTTCCTTCTTCCACATGAAGATATTTCTCCCCACAACTAGCTACAAATCATCCTCACATTTGCTCTTTGTTGTTTCAACAACTTCATGCCTTGAAAAGGCTGCACACTCCTTGTCTTCACTCTCCTTAAACATCACTGGCTCCTTCTTGCCAAACATAATCATATTTTCTGCTCTTGACTGCTCCTCTAGTGGTAGTAGCACAAAAGACTTTACATCCTTCTTGATAGTGAAGGTATTAGCTCTTCCATCATAGACTGCAAACCTATCAAATTGCCATGGTCTTCCCAATATCACATGACAACAATCCATTAGTAGGATGTCACAAAGTACTCTATCCTCATATGCTCCAATCTTGAACTCAACTAATGCTTGCTTAGTCACTAAAATGGACTGATGATCACTCACCCAAGAAATTTTTTAGGGAACTGATGTAGGAGCATCCAGTGGTGTAAGGGCAATCTTGCATCACCCAAAAAGAAGATAATTCAAAATAATTGTAGTTGTTTTCATTTCTTTCCATAATTAGTGTTTTTGGTTCCATAATATCCAGAATAATGATGTAGGACTTTCAATTTTTCCAAAACTGCTAAAAATAGCAACCTGCCTATTTTGGAAAGTGTACCTCCTATTTTAGGAAAGTTTACATTTGGGCACGGATTGAAGCAAAAACTTACAGAAAGTTACATAAGGGAAATATAAGACCTTTGGCAAAGGAATCAGGCAAAGATCATGTGTGAGTTGATAGATATTAAAGTTTTTGTTTTTCGAAAAGCCCCTAAAAATTTTTGAAACGAGATATGAGGCAATAAAACATCCCATAACATCCCAAAAAGTTGACAAAAATCCACTTACAAATTTCTAGCGTGATAGATCACATCATGAGCTTTCCAATGCTTAAAACAGTTCATCAATCGGACACCCGGATCAAAAGTTATGCTTCCCAGAAGTTGACCTACCTTTGGAGGGAGTTGCAAATTTCTAAATTTAGTTGGAGGCCGCCAAAAAGTGCTATTTATGACTGTTTTGGGAACCCTGGGGGGTAGTAGAGTTAAGGGGGCAAGTGTAGAGTCAAGAATAGGTGGGAAAATAGAAACCCTAGTTGATTTAGGGTGACAGAAGGCTGAAGATTCTAGAGTCTTGAGGTTGGAAAGCTATAATGTGTTGTAGCCAGTAGAGGATTCATCCTCTAATTGTAATTGAGCTTTTGTAATGTAATGAGTTGCCCAGATCAATAAAATAAAGTTCTATTTTATGTGTTCAATATCTGTTGTTGTGTGTTTTGTGATTTACCCCCTTCATCAAGTGGTATCAGAGCAAGGGTTCCTGAGTGTGTAGACAGATTGCCAACCATGAGGTAATTTGCACCGGGACTTGAGGTTGTGGGTTTGCTGCGGAGACCAAGATGCCTCCACAAAGAAATTGTGCTGGGAGGAATGCTTTGACGGAAGAGGGTTTTAGAGCCCTACAAAGGGAAATTGATGCATTGCAAGAGGAACTACAAAGAGGGTTTGAGCCAAGGACAAGCAAAGAAAGTGAAGATGAAGATGAAGAAGAGCTATTTGAGGAAGAACAAGAAGTTGCTGGAGATCCTACAGAAGTTAGGTTGTTGAGGGCCATTTTGAAGATCAGAAAGAGGCCTAGGATCAAAGTTTCTACATATTCTAGAGATTTGAATGCATAACAGCTTATTGATTGGATCAATGACATGGAGGAGTATTTTGAGTATGAAGATGTGGAGGACCCAAATTGGGTTAAGTTTGCAAAAACAAAGTTGAAGGGCCACGCCAATATTTGGTGGAAGGAGCTCCAATTAGAGAGGAACAGAAGGGGAAAGGGAAAGATCACCAGATGGAATCAAATGGTGGACAAAGTAAAGAATCAGTTCATTCTTGTGGACTATGAGATGGAGTTGTTGAATAAGTTGCAAGGACTGAAGCAAGGTAACAAGTCTGTTAAGGAGTATACAGAAGAGTTTTATAAAATTACTATAAGGACAGGCCATGCAGAGCTCAACAAGGATAAGGTAGCCCATTACATTAATGGGTTGAGGCTGAGTATTCAAGAGGAGCTGAGCTTGGTCAGAATGACCACCATAGAAGATGCATACCAGTTTTCCCTAAAGGTGGAAGAGAAGCTGAACAAAAGATTTGATAGCAAGCAAAGGGGGAGAGGTCAAGGTGGAAGGACTAGTGGGAGACCCTATGGAGGCTGTACTGAAGATCAAAAGAAAAGTGAAGAAGCAAGCACCAGTCAAAATCAAAGAGGGGATAATACTTATCACCCTCATGACCAAAAAGCTTTGAATTTGTCTAGGCCTTCTGATTTATCTTTTAGAAAAGTGACCCAAGTCATTCTAGAGTAATCGTCAATAAGCAACATAAAGTACCTATCTCCTCAACAAAATTTCTTGTTCTTGTAGGAGCACACAAATCTGTATGCACCAGCTCAAGTAATCTAACAGAGAATTATTCTTTACTCTTGAAACTTGTCCTTGTCTGTTTCCCCAATTGACATTCCTTGCAAATAGTGTTAGCAGGCTTCACAAGCTTAGGCAAATCTCTCACAGCTTGTACTGAACTTATCTTTACCAAGTTGTCAAAATTTGTATGACACATCCTTCTATACCACAACCAACTCTCATCTATCCGAGCCAACAAACAACAGTCATTAGTTCCTCTCAAATGATAAACATTACCTCTAGTCTTCTTACCAGTTGCAATCACTATTGTGGAGCTCTCCATGATCTTGCATGCATTGTCCTTGAATCTCAGATCATACCTTTTATCACACATCTGACCAACACTTAAAAGATTATGCTTTAGACCTTTCACATATAGAACATCATCTGTATTGTGCTAGCCATCAAAAGAAATAGATCATCTTCCACATATCTTACTAGCTACATTATCTCCAAACCTAACCAGTCCTCCATCATACTTTTCCAAACATACAAACTTGGTTTTGTCACTGATCATGTGATGTGAACATGCACTGTCAATAATCCATTCATCCTCATCCTTCTCAACTTGGACAGATAGAGCACTTTCTTCCACTGGGTTTTCTTCCTTCACACAACTAGTAGGATTAGTAGACATAGGTTCTTCCTTAATAGCAATAAGCAAGCATTCATTTACACTAGTATCATCTGACTCATCATCTGTCACACCATCATCATCAAAGTCTCTAACATAATAGCATTTCTTTATAGTTCTAGGTCTACTTTCAAATATTTTCTTACCTTTCTCAATTCTGTCCGGACACCTAGAGGCATAGTGACCAATCTTTCCACAAGAAAAGCATTTGAATGGTAATTTACCTTTGAACATACCGGTACCTCTTTGTATTTTATCCACAAAGTTGGCTTCAACCTCATCAAGGTCATCATTTGATTCCACGGCATACTTTTGGGCTCTTGAAATCTTTTCTGAAGTGATGGCTTTGAAAGTAGTCTCAGTGTTCGGCAGAGCATCGCCGAACTCTCTCATCTCAAAAGTTGTAAGCTTCCCGAGCAACTGATCTTTTGTAACCTTGTTCACACTCATAACTTCTTCAATTGCTAACACCTTGTGACTATAGGATTTAGGCAAAGACCTAAGAATCTTTAGGACAACCTCATCTTCATCAACAGTTCCTCCAAGACCTTTGATTCTATTGACAATTTCATCAACCTTTTGCATGTAGATTGTTATGTTCTCATCATCACTCATCTTTAGGGCTTCAGACTTTGCCTTTAGATTTTGTAATTTTGCACTCTTTACAAAATCATCTCCTTCATACAACTTTTTCAACTTTTCCCAGATCTCATGAGCAATTTCTAGATCCATTACTTTCACTAACTCAGTGTTGGATAAAGCATTTAATAGAGCATCTCTAGCCTTACCACTAAGCTCATATTATTTGACTTCATCTTCATCTAATGGTCCATTTTGAGGAATAGTATACTTTTTCTCTGCCATCTTCCAAACATTATAATCAAGATAAATGAGATGAGTTTTCATCCATTCCTTCCAAAGAGCATAATCCATTCCATTGAACTGAAGTGACTCCTTCCTGTGTGCCATCCCAGATCTACCTCAAGCTATTAGGCTCTTTACCAAGGAACCCTTGCTCTGATACCAATTGTTGAAATGTGCAAGACAACTGAGAGGGGGGGGTGAATCAATTATAACCAAAACTTTAAAACCATCAACACATCAACCACTTAATCTTTGTTATTGTAATTTAACTATGAAAGCATGAAATTAGAACTTAAACACATTCACACATGAGACACTAGATTTTTTACGTGGAAAACCCAATAATGGAAAAACCACAATGAGTGTTAGCTCACAATATGAATGATTTATCAAAATTTACAAGGCTCATTGCCAGAGGCTCACTACCTTAGGGCTCACTACACAGAATGCTCGCTACAAAAGAAGGGTCTCACTTCCAAGGGGGTGGCTCACTGTCGATGGGTGGTTCACTACCAGAATTGGTGAACTGAGATAGTAGCATCTATGCCATGCTAGAGTTTAGTTCCATTGAAGAACAATAAATCTCCTCTACTCTACTCTACTCTACTTTTTCACTTCGTACTTATCTATGTATCTTCGCACTGCTTCTTACTTTTTCACAACTTCATTATATGTATTTATACAATTCATCAACCTTGGAATGTACATCAAGGTCAGCATTATAATCATCAACCATTGGAACAATCTCCAAGGTTGGCATACATACAAATATTAGAATAAGTCTGGACTTAAACAGATTTGCAAAGGAAATGAATGAATGCAGATCACACCACTACTTAGCTAGGGCTCAAATGCAATCTCCAATGCAACAACATGCTTCCACAATCTCCAAAGCATAACCGCAACTAGTGAAAACCACCAAGTAGGCTAAAACTGGTGTTAACACTAAGACATTTAGGAACACGCTTCATGCATGATCCATATTATACTTTATAGACCAATCTAAAGGTAGGAACACAATCTAGAGACATCCACAAGCACATTACAATCATCAATAACTTTCGCACAACCCCCAAACATTTTAACCGAAAGATTCTTCAAATCGGAGCACTTAACCATTACTGTTGGCCATTGTCATAAAAGAAAGATCGCTTGTGGAGTACCAAATCATAAACCATTTGAACTGAAGGCACAAAACATCATTAGAAACTTAATTCCAGAACTACAGACTATAAAACTTAAATGTGGAGAAATGCGGAGCATAATACATTCTCCCTGTCACCATTTAACACTCAAAAAAATAGTTTTTACTCTAGTGAACAGAACTCACTCAAATATTCATATCAAAGGTTCAAAATTGAAACATAGAAACTACAGACATCGCTTAACATAAGTTTCAAACCGCAGACAAAAATATTCAATCTTCAAGATATGCAGAGCAAAACACTACATTGTTCTGGCAAATAGAACAGTTCTACACTTACTTAAACTTGTTCAATTAACTTTCTTAGATGTTGACTTTAGGTGTTGACATCAATGACAACACATACTACTCATGTTTACAACAAGTATGTAGAGAATTCCTTTTGGGAGAAAAAACCCACACTCCAAAGCAACCCAATGTAGTATTTAGTAAAAAAATCAATTACAATTCACTTGCAAAGAAAACCTTCATAGGAATATCACCAATTAAAGATCTAGAAGAATTCGAACAATATAATAATACATAAAAAACTTCTTATCAAACATCTATCTCAAGCACCCAATAAATAGGAGATACATTACATTAAACCATCAATTGGTAATTAGAAAACCATGAGCTAAAACCACCAACAATAGTGATGCCCAAATCCTTAGTTATAATTTACTCACCAAATTAGGTGTTCTATTTGTAAGTGTTGTGCCTTGGACACATGCCCCATTTCAAAAAATAGGGACCCCCTCTTTCAAATATTGGCTTAGAGTGTCAAGTGGGTTTTCCACCTCCTACATAGTCAAGTGGTCAAAATGCACTTCCTGCCATGTTAGAAATTTGATATTAATAGGTCATTCTAAAATTTTCTAAGTCTAAGTCTCTGCATTTCATAAAACTAGGTATGATTATCTTTTGCCCTAAAATTGCTTCCATTTGACCTTTGCACTAAAATGCTCTTTGTCTAACCTTTGCGCTAATATCCTTCACCTCTGACCCTGGTGCTGTATTTCTATCTAACCGGCCTTAGCACCACTTTCCACATCCACTAACCTTAGAACTAAAACTAATTGTCACCAACTTCATGCTGTAGTGTTTATTCACCGACTAAGTCAAAGAGTGGCAAATTCCCCGCTGGTCTGAGGAACCCAAAAATCCTGCAAAGAACTCACAATAGGACTGATCACTTTTGCACTAACAATGACATCCGCTGACTAAGTCGGTGACACTCCAAAACCCTGCCAAGTCAGAAGCAACCTAATTCCGTGCAAACCCTAATATTCTACCGAATCTCCTGACTGACACTTCGTACATTCTGCATTAATGGCAATTGATTTAGGGGAATAAAAGGAGATTTCCCATGGTTTTCAAGCTCATTTTACATTGAACAAACACTCAGAGAGCTCTCTGGTGACATTTTGGTCGATTGCCCTGCGTAACCCGTGGACTCGACTTGACAACCTCCTCCGTGCTACACGTTTCAACTCACCTCGTTTCTCGCAAACCAGGTAGGAGTTCATTTCCATTGTTCAGGGTTTTCTATAGTTAGGGTTTCAATTGAAAATCAAATGCATTTTTCTTCCAAGGCATGGCAATCATACAAATGATAGTGTTAGGGCATGCAAGTTAGGGTTTTCTTTGCTAAAACTGTTTATTATCATGAAACCCTAATGTCAAATAGAAGGGAGGTAGCATATTTTTGAGCATCATCTGAGGTCCTCCTAGGTGAAAAGTAGAAATTGATATCCACCAAACCCTAGCAAAAGAGAAGGAATAGCACTTTAACACATTGAATCAATTTGCAAAAACAAGCAAAAAATGAAGTTTGCACTAAGAATGTATCTGACTGACTTTCAAAAACTTCGTGATCAATCCAGTCAGTCAATGGACTTGAAAAATCCCCACCAAGACTCTAAATTAATTTTGTGCTAAAAGTTTGATGCGCTAACTTTGTGCTAAAAGATCCCCTCTCTGACTTAGGTCGGATGTGCTAAAATGTTCCGCAAGTCTGTCATGCCCAAAACCCCTGCAAACCATAGGAAAAAGACTCTGCACCAAAATCAATTCCCTTCAACCTTGTACCAAAATATGCTTTCACTGACTTAGTCAGTTACCTTCAAAAACTCCACAAGGTCAGATGATACCCAATCCCACACAAAAGGTGGTAAGGTTTGTTTGATCGCCTTGCGCTAAAAATGCAACCGACCGACCCGAATGACTAACTCAAGTCAGTCTCATCTCAAACCCACACAAGTAGAATGACTGTGAAATCCCTGCAAGATGTTGCATCAACATGAACATAAGCAGATCAATCGGTTAGACCACATCGATTTCTTCGACAGGTTAGTTTACCCTAAAACTAGCACAAACTAGGTAAAATGATAGGTTTAGAAGAAATTTTCAAAAGGGGGAAATGTCTGTGAGAGTAAAATAATGATTGTAATTAGTAAATTATGATGTTTTACATGCTCTAACTAGGATTTTGCAGCCTTAGAGTATTTATTATATGTACTAGTATAAGATTGCTCTATTATTTGATCCTGTAATAAATACAATAGTTGGTAAATTTCAGACTCGTGTTCTCATATGCATATGATGGTAACTTGGTAGATTCATGTTAGACTCGTTTATCATAACATGCTTTGATAGTGTAGTAGTTCACTTGATAATCTTAGAGTTTAAACTTAGGAGTTAGAGAAAACCATATCAGAGGCATCAAGACTTATAAGGTCCAGTTCTACAAGTTAGATGACTGCACAATCTCAAGCCATGAGGTATGAGTTCAAAGGTATTCCTTTGGAAACAAAGATTTCTACAAGATGGAAGAATTTAGAAGATATAGACCTAGGTCATATTGACCTGGATGACTTTAGACTCAGAATATTTGGCCCAAATCCAACCTTGAGAGCCAAGAAGGTAAAAGATAGTGGGATTGCGGAAGCTGATGCCTTCCCCACATTTGTTCAATGTGTGGAGTTGATTGTTACTTGTGCAGAGAGATAATACATCATGACAAAAACCATACAAACTTCTAGTGGAAAAGTATTAGCTAACAAAAGTCCACCCTCCTTGGCTGAAATATTTGGCATCCCTTGGCATTAAGTGATGACTATGCCAGATAAGGCAGGATCAGAAGCCACCTATACAAAAGATGAAAATGGGTGTAGAAAACATATGAATGAATAGTGGGAAAAAAGTAAAATGTCTTCTTTAGTCAAGTTCCTCAAGTGTTATACATGAGTGACTTTCATGATGAAATAGTAGATCTAGTAACCTTGTTGAGCATAATATATGGGTTACCTGCAGCATCAACCTTCGAGGGATGGATGTTTGTTATAATTGATGAGATATTAAAAGATACTAAGTTCCATTGTGCACAAATCCTAAGTGATAACATCCATGATCCATTCAGCAACTTCAAAGAGAAACATTTCTTTAGATGGATATCCTATATAGTTTATGCATTGGTGAGGAAAAATCGTTATGCTGGATTGTCCAAGGTGGGGGAAGTGGGAAATAATGAGAAAACCCAGATTAAGGTTTATGAATGCTACACACAACTCACATTGACACAATCTCTTATGCATTATAAGAGGGTAAACGATGCCTTTACTATGTACATAACTAGATTATTAAAGGGAAACACAGCTCTAAGAATATCCACCAAAGCCATGAATGAAGTCACCAAGTATGGGAGGTGGTATATTCAGTTTGAGAAGTTTACATATTTGAGAATACAAGGCTTCACGGGGATGGCTTATAGACTCCCTAGATATCCAATAGATAAAGTAGTGCTCCTGGAACTATCTAGACAACTAATAACTTGTGCTGAAAAACTCAAGAATTTACATAGAACGAATGTCCAATTCCCCATCTTGTTAGGCAGTGGAAACTATGCATGTCCTTCATTGGGGTTAGCTAAGCACTCTGACACAGAACTTCAACATCTTAATCTTCATTATTACAACAAAAGAAATCATTTTGATCAAAATAAGGTGATGGAGAGGTTTAAGAGTAAGAAATTATTTCATAAGATGCATATAGAAGACTTCTGAGCAAATTACATGGATGACTATGAGGTTATGAAGAAAGCCCATTCCAGATTATGATTGGTAGTCATAAGAAAGTTTCATATTATTGGAGTCCCTGACCAACTAGAAGATGATGAAAATGTGATGCATAGGGGCGTCTGGGAGGCACAATACCACCAACCAATTCCCTTGCCTAATTGGGCTGATGCTAAGGAAAGGTCCCTTGATGTTGTGATGAAGGAATCGATCAGATTAAGCAAAGCATGGGTAAGAGGTCAAATTGCTTCCTTGGAGGGACAAGGGATACAACTCACATACACCACACTTGAATCAGAAAAAGAATCTGGAGGAGAAGATGATGAACCCATAGAGACTAATGAAGTAGAACCAACCCAGGGACACAAATCAGATAGTGAAGATCACATACCCTTGGAAGAAAAGGCCAAAGCACAAAAGACTAAGAAGTTTACTACAAAGACTTAGAAGAAGGATATGCCTCCTTCCACTAGGACAAGAGCTTCAAACAAGAGAGACCTTCCTAGTGGGCCAGGAGAAAGAGTCAAAAATGAAGAAAGATAGAGTGAAAGATACTAGTAAGACAGTAGAAGCCACTGCTGCCACTGCTGATAGTGCAAATTTGCCAACTTCTCCACCTCCTGCTGCCCCGAATGTGAATCTTGTTGTACTCTCTCCAATAGTTTCTACTACTACATCTCCTTCTGTTGTTTCCATTATTGCACCTATGACCTTAGTAACCATTGTCCATGAAGTTGTCTCTGCTGCTACCTCACCTTGAACCCTCAAATCTTAGACTTTCCTTCTTGTAAAATGACATCTTGGATCTCCTCAAGCGGTCAAGCTTCTTTTAGAGGTACTTGGCTCAGATACCAATTGTTGCAAATAGTCCAGACAACTGAAAGGTGGGGGTGAATCAGTTGTCCCTAAACTTTAACTTTTGAATCTTCTTTACAACCAGATTAATGATGAAAACATTTAAGCATTAATCAACATATGAGCAGAAACAACATGAACACAGAACACCAAAATTTTGATGTGGAAAACCCGACTAAGGGAAAAACCACGATGGGGGTTAACCCACAAAAATGCATACCCTATTAAAAGTACTTAATAAAATAGAAGGCACATTCCTTTGGGCACACTGCCTAGAGCTCATTGCTCAAAAGGAGGCTCATTGCCTATAAGAAATTATGAATTACACAGAGATAATGAACTGAGAAATAGCATCTACATTCATGCCTGAATCAGTCCCTTTGAAGGCTCAAAAATTTCTGCTCCTATCTTCAAACTCTTCTTCACTGACTCTTCACTCTATACTTCCTTCGCTCCTCTTCTTCTTTACTCTACTTTTTGATCCTTTCTTCGGATTTAACTCATCTGTTCAAGGATACTTTTCACCAACTCTTCAACAAGTATTTATATGCTTCATCAACCTTGGAATGATCAACAAGGTCGGATAAACTTGATGTGGATCATTACACTATCAACCAAACACAACTGAGACTTGAATCTTCCTCTACAACCATGCCACACTTCATAAAATGTTCTTAGATCATCCAAAACATGCCAGGAACATTCAGTCGGCCAATACTAGGAAGAACATCAACCTCAAACTTCAATGCAGACCTCCAACATAGTAGCCACACTATCCAGAGACCTCCACAAGCACATTGAAATCACCAATAACATTCACTCTAAACCAAATTACCAGAATCATTTGTATCTTCCTCTGGAACCTCAAGAACACTATCTGCCATGACTATAAAACTAGAAAGATAGCTTGCGGACCTCCAAACCATGAACCACTGGAGTTGATGACACACACTAACTTCCCAAACATGCCTTCAGATCTGTAAACCATAATATTTCATTATGGAGCAATCTGGACCAACTTACAGTCACACTGTCTCTTCTGAATACTACAAAATCTGGTTCTACTCATATGGCCATGACTTCTTCAAATCTTCATTCGAAATTCTCAAATCTTAATTGGAGCAACCTTTGACAATCCTCTACACAGCTATATGGTCCACATATATTGATTGTCATTAATTTTCTCTATATCCTCAACAATCTAGTCTTCTAGACAACAAGATAGGATATAGTTGACACCAATGGCAACAAGGATATGTTGACATCAATGACAACACCACTTAGGCACATATTTACAACATACATTACTTCTCACATTGAGACATTTATATTCGTTTTCTTCATTTATTCCACAATATTTAGTTGAACAGTGGTTACCTTATACATTGAGGGAACCCATGTTCCCTTTTTTGATAGATCAATAGTTTGTTAAGGCAATTTGGAGTCTGATGGAATTTATTTTGTAGTAGTAGATTTGCTCCTCTGAGTTGTGGCACTAGCCACCTTTTCCTTTGAAACGGGCTCTTTTTGTAACACAATACACATGGGGCTAGCTGGCAACTTCCAATTTTTAGATCTAGTATTGTCTGCAATACTATTTACATGCATGATTACACTATCCATAGGTTGATTGACAACACAAAAGTCTTCTGATGTCCATAGCATCATATTGGCATTAGACGTAGCCTCATATTTGACCTTGGGGTTATTATTGATTGCCTCTGATAATGATGTCTATTGGGTATGAAAGTTCTCCACTATTAAATCCCTTTCTTGCACTCCAAAAGCACAAGTGGACTGATTGTGTGGCTGGTTGCAGGGGTACCACCAATCTACCTCTTGGGCTAGATTATTTTGGGTAGGGACTAAAGACCTAACTAGATTCATAGCCAGTATCTATTCGATAGGTTGGACCATTTGTAAAGGCTAAGAAGGGTTGGGGTTTTGATATCTATTCTACCTATAACCCTAATTCTAGTTCTGATTTCTACTGGGATTGTAACCCTGATTCCAATTTTGATTGGATGAATGCCCCTAATTATAATTTTGTTGGGGTTTGAGGGAAATTTGAATAGAAATCTTATTTACCTTGTTGGTAGAATTAGACATTAGGATTTTAAGATCACTCACTTCTTGAGAAAGTGAGGATGTTGAAGCCTTAGGTTATGAAATGGGAGCAATGATAGGCTGCTGGGATGATGAAGGAAGCTCTAGAAAAAGAGGTACATGAGGTCTGGGAGCAATTTTCCTAGCCTGTATTAAACAATTTTTAGCTTTTAGCATTGTCTGATAACCATCAAGTATGGTTTTAGTACCCATAGATTGCATCATCATTGCAATATTAGAATTCAAAGCTCTTAAAAAGTACAAAAAGGCACCTTGTGGAGATGGCATGAGGGTAACTAGAATTCTCTCCCACATCCTCTGGGATCTAAAATTAAAATCTTCTAGCATCTCAATCAGAGCTCTCTTGATTGTTGTTAGTTACTATAGCAATGAAACATGTAGAGTGCCTCTCCTAGCTTGTCCTAGTCACATATTGAAGCAAGGGTCAAGCTCCTAAATCATTGAAGAGTTCTCCCTCTAAAGGATGAAACTAAGATCTTGAATGCAACATCTTCATGTTGGATATGTCTTTGATGTGTTCACCAGGGATTATAGAACCATCACTCACAAAGGGTGAAACACTCTTTAAGGTTGTAGCTGGTATATCATTGTATGCAGCCAAATCTAAAGGATCGCCTCCATTAAAGGTCACAAAAGGAAAATTCCTTTCCATAATGGGGATATACAAATTTAAAATAGGAATATGCAAGCGTCTACTTGTGTGTTGAGACCTAATAAGAGGCGGTGTAGATTGGTCTTTTGGATAAGGTAAACTAGGGTTGCTATTCCTTCTCACAATAGACCTAGATAACCTAGACCTTCTTCTTGAAGCAACAAATGATAATTCAGTAAAATAAAAGTTACCTCTTGAAGAAGCCCTTGTTTGTACAAGCATAAAAGATGGCACTAATCAAAATCAATATCTTGTATAGTCGCCAGGTGCATGAAAAGTCTACCAAAGTAGAGATTACTAAGAAGAACAGCAGATTGTTAGCTTGATTCTTTGATTTATATTGCTCACTGTCCCACCGAGCATGCTAGAACCTATTGTCACTAGGATTTACACCTTGTTTTAAAGTCTTGTAGGGCTTCAACATTCCAGTGAAACATTGAGATGGTCTCCAGGTGTGGGACCCTGTAGGGAGATCAAATCTTCAGAGAGAGGCTAATTCCTTTATTGAATAAGAGATTCAACTATTCCTAAGACTAAACCTAATCTATCCACAAATACAATTGACAATTTACACAAATCTAACAAAATTCTTAGCAGAGGTAAAGAAATGAATAAGATTGAAAGGAAATAAACAGTCACAAAAAAATAGTTCTAAATTACATAGAGCTAAAATAGTAGTAAAGGTAAAATACAGTTTGTATTTTATCTAAAGGCAAGGTTATAAAAGAGGAGGGCTTTGTTTTGAGTACAAAAATGTCTCTATATCCAACCCTCATTACATCTTACAAATATATATATATATATAGAAATTGATTTACATTGACCTCAATCATCTATCATAATTAATTCACCCCCATGGGCCTGTCAAAAAATATCCCTACAAAAGGAATGTCTTCCTACTAAAATTAACTATAGAGAATATCTTGGATCATGGAGTAGTTGGGAGATATTTTTCCTTCAATGCAAATAGCTGATTCATCAACCTACACCAATAAATGCAAAAATATCTAGGAACAGGTAGTTGAGTAGATCAGATCTGCATTAATGGTTGATGAAGAAATTCAAATGAATTTTCCCTCCAAAATCCCTTTTCACAAAACTTTTACAACACTTCAAATATTTAAATATTAAATATTTGATGTTTACAATTCTTCACAATTCTTTGTTCTTTTTATTTCTAAATTGAATCTAGAAAATCTAGCCTGAATTTCATCCTATTGGCCAAATTTGCATTTTTTGAGCCATTATGTTCTATTTTCTACATAATTTCATCCTTAGTCGGCAATTTTGCTTGATTATGAACCAGGGCCCATTTTTGTCTATTTTTACCCTTATCGGAAAAATATCATTTTCCTAAACTTTCTTTGCTTGCTTTTCTAACTCATTTTCACCATATTTTTGCCTTCTTAGAAAAAATCATTTTCTTTGAACTATTCTATCTATTCTTTTGCCATATCGGCAAAAAGTTCAAACATCAAACTTTGGATCTTGATTTCTTTTTGCCTTATCAGGAAAAGTGCCCTATCGGTAAACTCCTATTCTTTCATCGATTTTGCCCATGTCCAAAAAATCTTCTTTTTCTAAACCATTTGGGCTTGCCTTTTTGCCTTATCAGTAAAATCCTAACTTTCCAAACCTTGTTTTTAGCTCTCCCTAGCCACTTTATCGACAAAAGTTCACCTTCACAAAATTTGTCATTGGCCTTACTTCATCCTTGCCTTATCGACAAAAGTATGATATCGACAAACCAAGAGAACCTTGAACTCGCCATGCCTTGGCCAAAACTTCCCTTTATCAAGAAATCCACCTTTTCTTTAACTCCTCTATATTGCCTTCCTCTTTGCCTCATCTGCAAATCCTCCCATCACGTCCCAAACTAAAGCAACTTTGAACTTTTCTAGAAGTTTGGCCTTAAGCCGATTCACCGACAAGGCTTTCTTTTTCATCTTTACTTAGCCATTTTTCCATGTCTCCATTTTGCCTTATCAATAAAAGTGGTCTTTTGTGAACTGGGCCCACTTTGTCCATGATTTTACAATCTCTTGAACTTTGGATTTGCCTCTTTGTTGGAAAAATCTTCCTTTGCTGAACCATTTGACTTTTCATCCTTTGCATGTTTCCTTTATCGATAAATGTTCATGTTAGGAAACTAACTAAATTTTGAACTTATACAAAGTTCAACCTTTGCCAAATTTACCAATAGAAGGGGCATTTTTTGTCTTTACTTAGCTAATTTTTGGACTTCTATTCTACCTTTATCATCAATATCACCATTTTTTAACCATTTCTCCTTTGTCAACAAAACTTACCCTTGCCAAACCATTTTTTTTTTTTTTAAATGAGCCTGGTAAACTTTTTAACGTGACCGACGACACTGGTGGAACACACCCTCCGGCTCCATGTGAATATTTTTTTCCCAGAGCAATGAACCAGTGAGGCCACAACATGGGGGACCTCAACCCCTAGCAAGAACACTTCAAACCTGTGAGCTCCTTGGCCCAGCGAAGGCATAAAGCCTACCAACTTGTTGGCCTAGCGGGGATTTGAACTCTGGTGGCTGCCACTACAAACGAATGACTTAACCACCAAACCACGCCCTTATTGGCACCTTTGCCGAACCATTCAATGCCTTAGTCAATTTTTCTTTTATCGGCTCTTTTACCTTTTATTGAACCTTTCCTCTTCTTTGCCTTCTCTATCAGTGAACTGCTAAAACTTTGAACTTGTGAAAAGTTCACTCTTTATGCACTTTGCCGACAAGGCCTTCTTGTATCCTCTTTTAACTTAGCCACATTTTGAAGAAATATGTTGCCTTTGTCTTCCTTTTATTGAGAAATCACCCAGTCGGCGAACCGAAGAATTTTCAAACATTATGAAAGTCAACAACTGGGAAAATTGCCTACATGCACCCTTTTCTTCCTCATGCCATAATTACCTTCATTCCCTTCAATTAAAAAAATGTTGAGTCGGTGAACTCATGAAAATGTTAAATTTTTGAAAGGTTCACGAAATATGAAACTTGTCGACAAATCAACCAGTCGGAGAACTTATGAAAAAGTGAACTTTATGAAAGTTCATAAAACCCAAATTTTGTTGATAAAGGGAGAAAGAGCCTTTCATGTCTTAGTCATTTTTTGCTAGTTTAGGAAACTAGAATTTGGTCGATAAATACGAAAAAGGGTGGTGAAAAATAAGGTAAAAGCTTCAAATCTTCTAGTTTTTTTGGGGGTTTTTTGAAAGGATTTTCCAGATGAATGTTTAGGGATTTTTACAAGGAAAAACATTGGAATTTGAAAGTTTTAAAGCTTTGCAGAGATAAATTTTCAAGGGATTTCAACAAGATTTTGAAGTTGAGCTATTTGACTCTAGGAAGAGGAAAATAGGTCAACATTTTGGTGACCTCTCATGGATGTTTGCCTGCTAAATAAATAGACCAATGGCCTAAAGCATCCATTGGGCATGGAGTCCAAAAGGGGATTGCAATAGGTCAAAATAATTGAAACCTTGCCTTCAAAAGAAGACCAAAAAGGGACAAGGCATGCATTCTCCTAATAACAATGTGGCCTGTGCAAGAGCACTTATTAAAGGGAAAACTAAAGTAGAAATAAAAGTAAAATAATATGTACATAATCTTAGACAAACCTTAATGGTAAGGTTTGAGATGGATCCAATTGATTGAGATCAGTAGAACTTCACCATCTAGATTTGAAAGGATGAAAGTATTGACTTTCTTGCAGCTGATGATGATCTATGGCCCACTCCAAAGTGCATGAAACTTAGTGTGGCATCTGTGTTTGGCTCGATCAGCATCCCATTTTAGAACTATAATATCACCCTCCTTGAAGTTCTGAACCTTGGCCTTCTTATCAAAATACTTTTTGGTTTATTTTTGATGCTATTGTAAGGTATCCATTGCTGACTGTCTTTGTTATTCTAGTTTATTCAGTTCAGCCATTCTGAGAGACATGGCATCTTCTCCTTCCAATTTTAATTGTTGAGCCAATTCTAATGCAAGAAGCTCCAAAGATATACGCAATCTAGCCTCTCTTCCATACACAAGAACAAAAGGAGAGTTTCCAATGGCTCTCTTGTATTTGATCCTATCAGCCCAAAGAGCTAATATGATCTTGTTTTAATATGATATTGTTGTGGCATTGCCTCTAATTTGTCTCCATAGTCCTCTTTAAAATTTTGATCACGTTGGTGGATTCAGCCAGCCCATTACCTTGGGGGTAATAGCTAGATGAGGTCTTCAAGAACATATTATATTTAAGAGCCCAATCAGTTATTCTAAAATCAGTAAATACTTTTGCATTATTAGAAGTAATGGTATGAGGAGCTCCAAACATTGTCATGATTTCTTCCAAGAAATCCATGATTGATGACTCAGTGGCTTCTTTGAGTGAGACTTCTTCAACCCACCTGGTGAAGTGGTCTGTTGTAGTCAAAACACACTTGTGACCAACAATGGAAGTGGGATTTATCATGCCAATGAAATATAATTCCCACTGTGAAAAAAGTTGATCTGCCTAAACAAGGTGGAGTGGAAGTGTTGCCAATCATTTCTTTCCAGCAAAGAGAGCACACTCTTTGCACTTTCTTACCCCTACATGAGAATCATTGAATAATGTGGGCCAAAAGTAACATGGCCTCATTTTTTTTCATGGTTGTAGCTCTAGGAGAGAAATGGACACCAACTAGGCCAGCATGAAACTCACTGAGAAGCCTATCAATTTAATCTTCCTCTATACACCTTAGTAAAACTCCATCCAAATTTCTCTCGAAGATAACACCATCCACAAAAGCATAAGGGATAGACTGCATCCTAAAGAATCTTCATTTGGTTCTATACTATCCATAAGGATACTCATGAGTGCATAGGAATTTGGCCATATTTGTTGTCCAAGAATTCATAGCTGATGACTTAGTTGTAAGTTCCTCCTCATTCAAATGGTAAGATGAATTTACTTCATCTATAGAAGTCTGAGGTAGCTATTCACACAATCCTATACCTCTAATCAGCTTAGTGGCCTTTATGATCACATCATACTCTAGGATCTTAGTGAACCAACATGATCTCTTTTAACGAATTTCAATGTGATGCAGAGGCTAGAGGCAAACTCAACTAGGCCTTCATTGGTTTTAAGCCTACACAAGACTATAATCCTCAAACTTGGTAGTTGCACTTCAAATACCTTACCAGACCCTTGGAACATCTTAGGACATGCACACATAACATATATAAACCTCCCATGACTCTCAAGAATAGAGGTTTCATCAATTACTATGTTTTCCTTATCTCAGCCACCATAAACTAGTAGGTCTCCAAAATTGATAAAGTGGCGATAACTGATAAGTTTTTTCTTGAAAGTGAAGGCCTAAAATTGAGTGTCCCATTTTGAGACTAGGCCTAATTAGGACAGTAAACAAGGTATTTTTTCCATAACATGCAAAAGACAACTCAAACCCACAACCTAAAACCATTTTAAGATACCCATTAAGCCCTTTGATAACATATGAAATTTTCAAGGATGGTTATTTTGGAACCTAATGGTCTAATTTCTGCTGCTACACTAGAATAGGCCTAATTTTAGGCTTGTTTTGATAAGTCACTATGTGGTTTTCACAACCTAGACTCTAAATCTTCATACAAATGGCTTAGACATGTCAAATATGGTCTTCCCAAGTTCACCAAATCAATTCCCAGACTGGCCCAGTAAATTTTATTCAAACCCTAACTCCTAGCAAACTTCTAATGCCAATCCTAGGTAGGGTTTCAGACTAGTTTTAGTAAAATGCCTATAAAATGCTCAAATCTTAATGAAAAATGATGAGACCAAATGCAAATGAAAGAAGACTCAATGCTTTATCAATCCCAATGCTACAATCCTCAAACTTGGTAGTTGCACTTCAAATACCTTCCCATACCCTTGGAATATCTTAGGACATGCACACATGACATATATAAACCTCCCATGACTGTCAAAAATAGAGGTTTCATCAATTACTATGGTTTCCCTATCTAAGCCACCATAAACTAGTAGGTCTCCAAGCCTAATAAAGTGGCAATAACCTACAAACCAAACTTCATATCCAAAATCTGAAACCTGTTTCAGATACCCATTTGGGCCTTATTAAACATATATTGAAATGGGTATAAGTTGTTTTGGAAAGTGAGGGCCTAAAATTGACTGTCACGTTTTGAGAGTACGCTTAATTAGGGCAGCAAACAAGTTATTTTTAGCATAACTTGCGGAAGACAAATCAAACCCACAAGATAAAACCATTTTTACATACCCATTATTCCCTTTTATAACATATCAAATTTTCATGGATGGTTGTTTTGGAACCTAATGGTCTAATTTCTACTGCTACACTGGAATAGGCCTAATTTAGGCTTGTTTTGAGAGGTCACTATGTGGTTTTCACAACCCAAACTCCAAATCTTCATAAAAATGGCTCAGAAATGTAAAATATAATTTTTCCAAGCTTGCCAAATCAATTCCTACACTTTCCCAATCAAGTTTATTCAAACCCTAACTCATAGCTAACTTTTAATGCCAATCCTAGGTAGGGTTTTAGACCAGTTTTAGTAAAATGCCTATAAAATGCTCCAATCTTGATGAAAAATGATGAGACCAAATGGAAATGAAATAAGACTCAAGGATTCATCAATCCCAATGCTTATCTGATCACTTATAGGCCATTTAGGGCCATACAACCACCTCCAACACTAGAAAATACAGTAAAAATGTAGAAAAATAGAGTATATTGGTATTATTTGATCTCCACAACCATCCAAGGTAAATTTAAACATTTAAAACCAAGGACAACCATTTTTTAATTGCCCTTTGAGTTTCTAACCATTTAACTTCTCATTTTCCACCTATGACCCTTCACATTCCTTGATTTTACATTCCTGGAATAAAGACAACATTTTTACATTATGACTTCATAAACCACCTAACAACCTAATATTGACTCAAACACATATAAAGTGGTCTTAATTTACCTTATTGGTGTAGAGGCAGATCTAAAACCAATAGGTGACAGTCCCAAAATCCAACTTCAATTGGTAGGGCATATTGATCTTTAACACATTAATCTACTCCTTCACACACAACACCTTGTTACATGATAAAAGGGATTCAAGACCTTGTTCTACAACTAGGGACAACATGACTTGAATGAACCTAGGGAACATAAGACTATTTGAAACTCACTTGACATAAAGACAAAACAAGGAAACTTCAAGGATTTGACACAATGCTGCCTTCAATGAAAATGGTGCAAAAGAATAAGACAATCCTATATGAAAGCATTTCAAGCTTGATGCAGGCTATGGTAACTTTAAACAACATACTAGGGATGGATTTTGATGAGAAATTACTTTGTTCCAACACCCATGACAAGTACTAATGCAGGTTCAAACTATTTGTATGTTTTGCTTATACAGTCCTATGGAGACAGCCTCAAAGAAAGAAAACCTAGGCTTGAATAGAACCAAGTAATGTCTACCCTAGACTTGTAGAGACTCCAAATACCATTACAACACAAGATAGTAGTGGTTTCTTGGGAAAATCCACGTGGGTTTTAGGCAACCAACATCAAAAGGATCAAAAGACACTGTTTTCTTGTAAGATTCTCTTCACTGTTCTAATGGGGTAGTCTATAAAGGAAACAAACCAAGATTGAAACAACCAAAGTAAGCCTTGATCCAGGTCTGCACACCCACCAAAAACATCAATAAACATTTTCCAAGCCATGGATCAAGTTTTTCCAGCGTGGGTTAAGAGATTTAGTAGCAAAAATAGAGAAAATCATTATTTTTTTTTCTAGTTTTCTCTTATCGACTGGTTAAGAAATCTCTCAAATGCATAGATGAAACTTCAAAAAACCAAAGCCAAACTAAAATATAGATCAAAACAGAATTTTTCTCAAGATTTGGGCATTTTTCAATTCTTCAAAAAAAGTTATCCCATTTTTTATGTCTGTTGCCAGCCCTAGCTGGGTTTTGGATAGTTTTCACCAAATTCACTATAACTTCAACAAAACTTGATGAAATCTCCTACAACCAATGCCATTTGAAATAGGATTCAATAAAATTTAACATGCAACTAGTTTCAAGCCATTAAAAAGGCAGTACAGGCCGTACAAGAGCCAAAAAACTTGCTGCAATTACAGAAAACCACAAAAACTGGGACAGTTTTGGCAAAATCTCAATAACTTTCTCAAAAATGAATGAAATGACCTCAAACCAATGGGATTGGATAATAGTGCACCCCTTTATCACATCCAATAGGATTCATGTCATAACTATGCCATACAAATTCATGGTATGGTCTGCAACAACAGAAAAATCATAATTTGGGACAACAAAACAGTATTTTCTCATTTCCTTTTCTTAAACTTCATAAAAAATCATTCTCATTCGACCACCACTGATTTTCCAAAGCATTTACATTTGTTTATATCCTTTTACACTTCATTCCTATCATGGGAAGAGGCTCAAAATAGCCTAACTACTGATTGTTACTAAAAAAACTAATTTTTTTCTAAATATAGACTGTCATATCTTTAAGAGGACTGCACATTCACTAAAATACTTGCCTAATCTTGGCCTCCACTCTATATCATACCTTAAAAAGGATTTATTACATTTCTAAAACATTTCCAAAACTCCATTTAATCTTTAACACTAAATTTTTTCAAATATTGCCTTAAAACTTATTCTAGGTGCACTGCACCATACACCTAGGCTTGAAATGTTTCCAAGTCTCTTGGAAAGTTTGTTGCATCTTTTCACACCTTTGGCCTTCATACTTGCCTTCAACAGGTCCATTTTTCTTTAATTCTTCACTGTCCATGGCATGCTTGCTACCATTTCTTGCTATTTGACCATATGCACTCTTTGTGGACTGTCTCACTCTTGGTCTTCTGACCTTGTCATCTTTATCAGCAACTATGCTTCTCTCTACTATCTTCACACTTGTCTTCTCAACTCCTTGTTTACACCACTATTTCATACTCTAATTGTCTTCATTCTTTCCACTGTAATTATCCTTCTCAACCTCTGTCAGACTTTTACCGAACTTGTTTACTTTGCAAACTGTTGCACTAGCTTCTCTTGGTTGTCTACTCATCACTACATGGCACATGATTGTCCCTACTAAGACTCCTTCACTCACTTCTTGCCTTGCCACAGGCTCTACACTCTTACTCTTCACATTTTCAGTCACTTCCTTCTTCCACATGAAGATATTTCTCCCCACAACTAGCTACAAATCATCCTCACATTTGCTCTTTGTTGTTTCAACAACTTCATGCCTTGAAAAGGCTGCACACTCCTTGTCTTCACTCTCCTTAAACATCACTGGCTCCTTCTTGCCAAACATAATCATATTTTCTGCTCTTGACTGCTCCTCTAGTGGTAGTAGCACAAAAGTCTTCACATCCTTCTTGATAGTGAAGGTATTAGCTCTTCCATCATAGACTGCAAATCTATCAAATTGCCATGGTCTTCCCAGTATCACATGACAACAATCCATTGGTAGGATGTCACAAAGTACTCTATCCTCATATGCTCCAATCTTGAACTCAACTAATGCTTGCTCAGTCACTAAAATGGACTGATGACCAGTCACCCAAGAAATTTTGTAGGGAACTGATGCAGGAGCATCCAGTGGTGTAAGGGCAATCTTGCATCACTCAAAAAGAAGATAATTCAAAATAATTGTAGTTATTTTAAATTCTTTCCATAATTAGTGTTTTTGGTTCCATAATATCCAGAATAATGATGTAGGACTTTCATTTTTTCCAAAATTTCTAAAAATAGCAACCTGCCTGTTTTGGAAAGTGTACCTCCTATTTTAGAAAAGTTTACATTTGGGCATGGATTGAAGAAAAAACTTACAAAAAGTTACATAAACGAAATATAAGACCTTTGGCAAAGGAATCAGGCAAAGATCATGTGTGAGTTGATAGATATTAAAGTTTTTGTTTTCCGAAAAGCCCCTAAAAATTTTTGAAATGAGATATGAGGCAATAAAACATCACATAACATCCCAAAACATTGACAGAAATCCATTTACAAATTTTTGGCATGATAGTTCACATCATGAGCTTTCTGGTGCTTAAAACAGTTCATCAATCAGACACTTGGATCAAAAGTTATGCTTCCTGGAAGTTGACCTACTTTTGGAGGGAGTTGCAAATTTCTAAATTTAGCTAGAGGCTACCAAAAAGTGCTATTTATGACTGTTTTGGGAACCCTAGGGGGTAGTAGAGTAAAGGGGGCGAGTGTAGAGTCAAGAATAGGTGGGAAAATAGAAACCCTAGTTGATTTGGGGTGACAGAAGGCTGAAGATTCTAGAGTCTTGAGGTTGGGAAAGCTATAATGTGTTGTAGCCAGTAGAGGATTCATCCGCTGATTGTAATTGAGCTTCTGTAATGTAATGAGTTGCCCAGATCAATAAAATAAAGTTCTATTTTATGTGTTCAATCTCTGTTGTTGTGTGTTTTGTGATTTACCCCCTTCATCAAGTGGTATCAGAGCAAGGGTTCCTGAGTGTGTAGATAGATTGCCAACCATGAGGCAGTTTGCACCAAGATCTGATGTTGTGGATTTGTTGCGGAGACCAAGATGCCTCCACAAAGAAATCGTGTTGGGAGGAATGCTTTGATGGAAGAGGGTTTTAGAGCCCTACAAAGGCAAATCAATTCATTGCAAGAGGAACTACAAAGAGGGTTTGAGCTAAAGACAAGCGAAGAAAGTGAAGATGAAGCTAAAGAAGAGTTATTTGAAGAAGAACAAGAAGCTATTGGAGATCTTGTAGAAGTTAGATTGTTGAGGGCCATTTCAAAGATCAGAAAGAGGCCCAAGATCAAAGTTTCTACATATTCTAGAGATTTGAATGCATAACAGCTTATTGATTGGATCAATGACATGGAGGAGTATTTTGAGTATGAAGATGTGGAGGACCCAGATCGGGTTAAGTTTGCAAAAACAAAGTTGAAGGGCCAAGCCAATATTTGGTGGAAGGAGGTCCAATTAGAGAGGAACAGAAGGGGAAAGGGAAAGATCACCAGATGGAATTAGATGGTGGAGAAAATAAAGAAGCAATTCATTCTTGTGGACTATGAGATGGAGTTGTTGAAGTTGCAAGGACTGAAGCAAGGTAACAAGTCTGTTAAGGAGTATACAAAAGAGTTTTATAAAATTACTATCAGGACAGGCCATACAGAGCCCAACAAGGAGAAGGTAGCCCATTACATTAATGGGTTGAGGCCGAGTATTCAAGAGGAGCTGAGCTTGGTCAGAATGACCACCATAGAAGATGCGTACCAGTTTTCCCTGAAGGTGGAAGAGAAGCTAAACAAAAGATTTGATAGCAAGCAAAGGGGGAGAGGTCAAGGTGGAAGGACTGGCGGGAGACCCTATGGAGGCCGTAATGAAGATCAAAAGAAAAGTGAAGAAGTAGGCACTAGTCGAAATCAAAGAGGGGATAATACCTACCGCCCTTGTGACTAGAACAATGGTGAGCAAAGCGGAAGAGGAAGAGGTAGATCTAGGCAAGCACCTGGAAGAGAAGGTTTTAGAGGAACCTATTTCCAATGTGGAGAAGAAGGGCATCAAGCATACGAGTGTCCACAACATCAAGGAAGGACAAATAGAAGACCTGAAGGTAATGTATGAGTTGCACATGTAGATGAAGATGCACATTCTGAGCATTCTAAAGATACTGAAAGGGGAGAAACCCTAGTTGTCAGAAGAACCTTGCTGAATGAGGAGAAAGAACCCAATCAGAGGAAGAGTTTATTCTGTACAAGGTGCAAATGTGAAGGTAAGTGTTGTGATATTATTATTGACAGTGGAAACACTGACAATCTTGTTTCAGAGGAGATGGTTGACAAGTTGAAGTTGACAAGAAGAAAGCAACCACATCCATATCAGATTGCATGGTTATAGAAGGACCACAGAACTTTGGTCAATGAGAAGTGTTTAGTGAAGTTCAAGATTGGGGATTACCATGATGAGGTGCTGTGTGATATCATATCGATGGATGCATGTCATATGCTATTGGGGAGTCCACGGTAGTATGATAGGAGGGCTGTCAATGATGGCCGTGCAAACACATATTCCCTAACAAAGGATGGAGTTCGTCATAAGTTGAAGCCCTTGAAGAAGGTGGAAGAAAAGGTATGTAGTACTGCCATAATCTGCTTGGTAGATGGTAGGAAATTTTTGGAGGGTATGAAGCATGAGCATCATTGCTTTGCATTGATTCCTTAGATTAGTCAAGAGAAATGTGAAGATGTACCAGCAGAAGTTTCAGATATGTTGGAAGAATTTGAAGACATTATCTCTGATAATGTACCATAAGGTTTACCACCAGTAAGGAAGATAAGTCATCAAATAGACTTGATACCAGGAGCTAGTTTACCAAATAAGGTAGCCCACAGAATGACTCCAGCAGAGAGTGAAGAGTTGAACAGACAAGTTTAGGAGTTGTTGAGGAAAGGATTGATAAGAGAGAGCCTAAGTCTCTGTACAGTACCTGCAATACTAGCACCAAAGAAAGATGGAGAGTGGAGAATGTGTATAGACTCTTGAGCCATCAATAAGATCATGATCAAGTATAGATTTCCATTACCTAGAATGGATGACACAATGGATTGTTTGAGTGGAGCCAAGTACTTCACGAAGATTGACCTGAAGAGTGGGTATCACCAAATCCGTATCAGAGAGGGAGATGAGTGGAAGACAGCCTTCAAGACAAAAGAAGGTTTGTATGAGTGGTTAGTCATGCCATTTGGGCTAACTAATGCACTGAGTAGTTTCATGTGGCTCATGGACGAGGTACTGAAAGAATTTTTGGGAAGTTTTGTTATTATTTATTTGGATGATATTTTGATTTTCAGTAAGACTTGGGATGAGCATCTGATGCATATCAGAAGAGTTTTAGAGAAGCTGAGGAAGGAGAAGTTGTTGACTAATCAAAAGAAATGTAGTTTTGCAAAGAAGGAGTTGGTGCACCTGGGATTTGTTATCTCAGAGGAAGGTCTCAAGATGGACCCAAAGAAGGTGAGGGCTATCATTGAATGGCCTACACCAAAGAGTGCTTCTGAGGTAAGATCTTTTCATGGTTTGGCAAGTTTTTACAGAAAGTTTATTAGGAATTTTAGTAGCATTTGTGCACCCCTAACTGAGACAATGAGAGGGGATAGAAAAGAGTTTAGATGGACTAAAGGAGCAGACAAGAGCTTTGACACATTGAAGCAGAAAGTCGTAGAACACCCTATTTTGGCACTTCCAAATTTCAATAAGGTATTTTACGTATATTGCTAGTGGTAGTGGTATAGGAGCTATTTTGAGTCAAGAAGGTAAGCCCATTGCCTATTTTAGTGAGAAGCTTAATGATGCCAAGAAAAAGTATTTTATTTATGATCAAGAGTTTTATGCAATAGTTTAGGCTTTGAAGAAATGGAGACATTATTTGTTGCCAAAGGAGTTTGTTTTATATACTGATCATTAGGCTTTGTAGTATCTTAATAGTCAA
This sequence comes from Cunninghamia lanceolata, assembly GCA_027924645.1. NCBI lineage: Eukaryota > Viridiplantae > Streptophyta > Pinopsida > Cupressales > Cupressaceae > Cunninghamia > Cunninghamia lanceolata. The sequence goes on from BSBN01001332.1 coordinate 10,313,763, forward strand.
GGAAAGTTGAACCAAAGGTACTTAAAATGGGTTGCATTTTTGCAGAGCTATACTTTTGTTTTGAAGCACAGGAGTGGGAAGTCCAACAGAGTTATAGATGCCTTGAGCATAAGGCAAAATTTGTTGATAGAAATGAAGATAGAGGTTGTTGGGTTTGATGAGCTCAAAAGTTTGTATCCTGAAGATCTAGATTTTACAAAGGCCTGGAAAGCTTGTTTAGAACCTGTTACTTTAGATATGACAAAATGGTTGGATTTCATAATCCAAGATGCCATGTTGTTTAGAGGAAGCCAATTGTGCATTCCGAGGAGTTCCATGAGAGAGAACCTGATTAAGGAGAAGCATAGTGGGGGATTAGCTAGACACTTTGGTCAAAATAAGACCATTGATATTGTTGGTAAAAATTATTATTGGCCACAATTGTAGCAGGATGTGAGGAAATTTGTGTAGAGTTGCATAGTATGTCAGATGGCAAAAGGAACAAGTCAGAATACAGGGCAATATCAACCATTACCTGTACCAGAGAAGCCTTGGGATGATATCAGTATGGATTTTGTTCTTGGTTTACCAAGGACGTAGAGAGGACATGATTCCATTTTCATGGTGGTGGACAGATTCTCAAACATGACACATTTTATTCCTTGCAAGAAGACTAATGATGATGTTCATATTACAGAGTTATTTTTCAGGGAGGTGGTGAGATTACATGGTCTACCAAAGAGCATAGTTTCAAATCAAGATACCAAGTTTGTTGGTTATTTCTGGAGGACATTGTGGAAGAACTTGAAAATAGATTTGAAGTTCAGTTCTACACACCATCCACAGACTGATGGATAGACAGAAGTGGTGAATAGGAGTTTGGGTAACTTGCTAAGATGCTTAGTAGGAGATAAGCCCAAAGGATGGGATTTGATTTTACCATAGGTAGAATTTGCTTACAATAATTCTGTCAATAGGAGTACTAGTAAATCACCATTCCAGATTGTATATGGTTATAGCCCAAGAAATGCTTTTGAGTTAAGAAAGCTGGATAGAGGAGAAAAGATAAGTGCTAAAGCTGAAGACTTTGCAAAACATCTAAAGATTTTGCATGAAGAGGTGAGAAAGCACATTAATAAGATGAATATTCAGTACAAGGCTAAGGCAGATCAGAAGAGGAGGTATAAGGAGTTTCAGGTAGGAGATGAAGTCGTGGTTCACTTGAGAAAAGAAAGGTTCCCAATTGGAACATACAATAAGTTGAAAATAAAGAAATTTGGACCATACAGAATCCTAAAGAAGCATGATTCAGGAAATGCATATGAGGTAGAGCTGCCAAGTGGGATCAATATTTCCCCTATTTTTAACATTGCTGATTTATTTGAATATCATGAAGGTGGAACAGAGGATGGACCAATAGAAGCGTAGTGGAGTATTCCAACATCTACTTCAATGGAGGAGATAGAAGAGATCTTGGATAGTCATGTGGGAAGAAGTACTCAGAACAAGTGATATGAAGAATATCTGGTAAAATGGAAAGGAAGGCCTGTGGAAGATTCTTCTTGGTTGTCTAAGGCAGAGGTTGACTATTTGGGTTTTCCTCACACAAACATCTGAGACGTGACATAGTCACTTCTCAAATTACCCTGGGTGTCTAGCAGGAGCATCTAGTGGTGTAAGGGCAATCTTGCATCACCCAAAAAGAAGATAATTCAAAATCATTGTAGTTGTTTTCATTTCTTTCCATAATTAGTGTTTTTGGTTCCATAATATCTAGAATAATTATGTAGGACTTTCAGTTTTTCCAAAACTGCTAAAAATAGCAACTTGCCTATTTTGGAAAGTGTACCTGCTATTTTAGGAAAGTTTGCATTTGGCACGGATTGAAGTGAAAGCTTATAGAAAGTTACATAACGAAAATATGAGACCTTTGGCGAAGGAATCAGGCAAAGATCCTTTGTGAGCTGAAAGATATTAAAGTTTTTATTTTCTGAAAAGCCCCTGAAAATTTTTGAAACAAGATATGAGGCAATAAAACATCACATAACATCCCAAAACGTTGACAAAAATCCATTTACAAATTTCCGGCATGATAGTTCACATCATGAGCTTTCTGGTGCTTAAAACAGTTCATCAATCAGACACCCGGATCAAAAGTTATGCTTCCTGGAAGTTGACCTACTTTTGGAGGGAGTTGCAAATTTCTAAATTTAGCTGGAGGCCACCAAAAAGTGCTATTTATGACTATTTTGGGAACCCTAGGCAGTAGTAGAGTTAAGGAGGCAAGTGTAGAGTCAAGAATAGGTGGGAAAATAGAAACCCTAGCTAATTTGGGGTGACAAAAGGCTGAAGATTCTAGAGTCTTGAGGTTGGGAAAGCTATAATGTGTTGCAACCAGTAGAGGATTCATCCTCTGATTGTAATTGAGCTTCTGTAATATAATGAGTTGCCCAGATCAATAAAAGAAAGTTCTATTTTATGTGTTCAATCTCTTTTTGTGATTTACCCCCTTCATCAGGAACTTCCCTAGAAACTTTCTTTAACTTCAGTTTGTGCACCATCTCACTTGACACCATATTGTCAGTACAACCAGAATCCAATATAACTTTACATACCTTGTTCTTGCTTTTGCAATTTGTTCTAAATGATGCTCTCCTCTAAATCAGCTCCTTCTCCCTGGAGGTGTTTAGTAGTTCTCTTTCTCTCAGCATCAATGCTTCTCCTGCTTTAGCATCACACCTTGTGTAACTAGAACTACCACACTCTTCTTCTTAGACTAATTGAGTCCTTCTCTCACTCTTCCTCTCACCATCACTTGAAATTTTTTTTCTCAAGACACTTATATGCTGGGTGCCCAAACTCTTCACAATTATAACACATACCTACAAAGGTATTTGCACTTCTTCCACCACCAAATCTTCTTCTACCTCTACCTCTAAAATCTACACTCTGTCCTTGTTTGAAATCAACACCTTGTCCTTGTTCCTTGTTCATGTCTTCTTGACCTTCACTAACTTGCTTTGTGTTGAAAGATCCTCTACCTCTAGAGGTATTGCCTCTACCTTTACCTAACTTGTCTCCTTTTCATCTTCTCTTCCACTCTAACTGCCATTTGATAACAATCTTCAACACTCCTTGGACTTGCCAACACTAGATCATCTTACATGTTAAATCTCAAACCACCAATATACCTAGTAACCTTTTGCACTTCAGTTTCATTTTGACTAGACCTTATACTCAACTTATAAAACTCTTCAGTATATGACTTAACATCCATTTCTTTTTTCCTTAAACCTTGAAGCTTCTTAAACATTTGAACTTCATAATCTTTAGGCAAGAATTTACCTTTGATCTTAGCTACCATCTTGTCCCATGAAACAATCTTTACCTTACCTTGCTTTCTTCTCTCTACTTGTTGATAATCCCACCATGACAAAGCATGACCTATTAACTTGGTCTTTGCAATCTTCACTTTCTGATCATCGGGAACTTCTTCACACTCAAAATGATTGTCCAATGCTGCAATCCAATCTAACAACTCTTCATCATCCAGGCTTCCTCCATACTTTGGCACATCTATCTTCATCTTGTGCTTGTCTTGTTTTACTGGCCTCAGCAACTTTACCATCCTTTGATCCTCAGGGTCTAACTCTTCTTCCACATCTTCATACTCAACTTCTTCTTCTTCCTTAGACTCAATCTCATCACCTAGAGCCACTCCTCTTCTCTAATTTTGTTCTAGGGTAGCCATTCTTTCTTTCAGCTCCCTCAACTCTCTAGCATGTTTCTCTTTTAGCTCATTCATCTCTTGAGCCATGTTTCTCACTCTTGGAGGCATCTTGACAAATGGCCTCTTTAACACAACACTTCACAGACCTACTAACTGTGCCCTGATACCAATTTGATGCAGAGGTAGAACTAAAACCAATGGGTGACAGTCCCAAAATCCAACTTCAATTGGTAGGGCATATTGATCTTTAACACACTAATTTGCTCCTTCACACACAACACCTTGTTACATGATAAAAGGGCTTCAAGATCTTGATCAAAACAAAACAAGGAAACTTCAAGGACTTGACACAATGCTGCCTCCAATGAAAATGGTGCAAAAGAATAAGACAATCCTATGTGAGAGCATTTCAAGCTTGATGTAGGCTATGGTAAATTTAAACAACATACTAGGGATGGATTTTGATGAGAAATTACTTTGTTCCAACACCCATGACAAGTACTAATGTGGGTTCAAACTATTTGTATGTTTTGCTTATACTGTCCCATGGAGACAACCTCAAACAAAGAAAACGCAAGATTGAATAGAACCAAGAAATGCCTACCCTAGACTTGTAGAGACTCCAAAGACCCTTAACAACATGAGACAGTAGTGGTTACTTGGGAAAACCCACGTGGGTTTTAGGCAAACAACATCAAAATGATCAAAAGACATTGTTTTCTTGTAAGATTCTCTTCATTGTTCTAATGGGGTAGTCTATAAAGGAAACAAACCAAGATTGAAACAACCAAAGTAAGCCTTATTCTAGGTCTACACACCCACCAAAAATATCAATAAACATTTTTCAAGCCATGGATCAAGTTTTTCCAACGTGGGTTAAGATATTTAGTAGCAAAAAGAGAGAAAATCATTGTTTTTTTTTCTAGTTTCCTCCTAGGGACTAGTTAAGAAATCTCTCAAATGCATGCATGAAACTTCTCAAAACCAAAGCCAAACTAAAATATAGATCAAAACAGAAATTTTCTCAAGATTTGGGCATTTTTCAATCGTTCAAAAAAAAATATCCCATTTTTTATGTCTGTTGCTAGACCTAGCTAGGTTTTGGATAGTTTTCACCAAAATCACTATAACTTCAACAAAACTTGATGAAATCTCGTGCAACCAATGCCATTTGAAAGAGGATTCAACAAAATTTAACATGAAACTAGTTTCAATCCATTACAAAGGTAGTACAAGCCATACAAGAGCCAAAAAACTTGCTACAACTACAGAAAACCACAAAAACTGGGACAGTTTTGGTAAAATCTCAATAACTTTCTCAAAAATGAATTAAATGACTAAAACCAATGATATTGGATAGTTAGTGCACCCATTTATCACATCCAATAGGTTTCATGGCATAACTATGCTGTACAAATTCGTGGTACAGTCTGCAACAACAGAAAAATATAGAAAAAATAGAATTTGGGACAATAAAATAGTATTTTCTCATTTCCTTTTCTTAAACTTCAGAAAAAATCATCCTCATTCGACCACCACTACTTTTACAAAGCATTTACATTTTTTATAGCCTTTTACACTTCATTCCCATCATGGGAAGAGGCTCAAAATAGCCTAACTACTGATTTTTACTAAAAAACTTATTTTTTTCTAAATATAGACTGTCATATCTTTAAGAGGACTACACATTCACTAAAATACTTGCCTAATATTGGCCTCCACTCTATATCATGCCTTACAAAGGCTTTATTACATTTCTAAACTATTTCTAAAACTGCATTTAATCTTTAACACTAATTTTTTTCAAATATTGCCTTAAAACTTATTCTAGGTGCACTGCACCACTTATTATATCAAAGAAACAATATTAAAGCATAATTTAACAAAATTGCCTCATGGAGGCATGAAATTTCAAGCTGCTCCTTGACCACAATGCCCATTATATAATCTCTCACACTAGAATGAGAAACTAAAACTTTGATATGGTTATTTTCCAGCATATATCTAATTTTTTTCAAAGCTCTAACAATGGAAAATGCCTATTTAATTATCCATGTGGTTGTATCTGACCTCATAATCCTTCAAGGTCTAGCTAGAGAAGGCCAAGGGTTGTTCGATTCCTTATTCATTCTACTACATCAGAACAACAACAATGTTGTTCTCTCCTCCATGTGCATAAAGGTCAAATTCGTTCTCATAATTTGGGTTCATAAGAGTAGGTGCCTGGGCAATCTCTTCTTTGATTTTCTCAAACCCATCCTTCCCTTCCTTAGTCCATCTAAAGATAGCATCTTTCTTTAGCATAAGGGTTAGAGGCTTTACCAAGCCTGCACAATTAGGAATGAATTTACTAACAAAATTGATCTATCCTAAAAATGATTATAAAGCCTTTTTCTGAGCAGGTAGGGGAAGAGAAAGGAAAGCAAATGTCCTTTCAGGGTCTATGGAGATCCCATCCTTAGAGACTATATGGTCCAAAAGTTTACCCTGGGCAACAGAAAAGATACATTTCTTAGGGTTCAGAGACACCCTAAACTCTACATCTCTAGAAGGCTTTCTCCAGATGCTCCATATGATTTTCTCCTTTCTTGGAGAAGACTGTAAACTCATCCATATAAATTAGGATGAACTTGTTTATAAATCCTTTGAAGGCAATATCCATTGCCCTCTGAAATGTACCACCAGCATTAGATAGAACAAATGGCATTTTTTCATATGCCATAGTTCCCCATTTGGTTGTAAATGTTATTTTAGATCTATCTTATTCTCTAACAAAGGTTTGGTTATAGCCATAAAATCCATCTAATAATGAAAACCTCTCTGCCCCTGCAACAGTTTGTGAAATTTGATCCATAGAGGGTAGAGGATAATGATCCTTCAAAGAAGCCTGATTTGGGTCCCTGATATCTACAAAGAGCCTTATCTCCCTATTTTTTTTCCTTACGGGAACTAGATTGGCCACCCAAGTAGAATACTTAATGGGAAATATAATCTCTACCTGGATGAGCTTAGTAATCTATTTCTCATGAGCTATTCAATCTTTGGTTTTATGGGCTGCTACCTTTGGTGAACTGGCTTAGCATTTGGATCCAGATCGATGGCATGTTGAGCCATGTTTGGATTGAAATCTTTTAAATATTCATACGTCCATGCTAAGATGTCACTGTATTTCTGGGCCAGGCATATAAATTATTTATTCTCTACATCACCACATATCTTTTCCAGCAAAAATGCTTTGTCCTGGGTGACTACGACCTTCTAGTAGTCTTTCCTTTTGAATGTCATATTATTTATTTCTCACCTAAACTCATCATCTGGAATGAAAATAGCTTTAAGGGTAACTAAACCCTTGAAGAGCTTGTTCGACTTTAGCTGAATGATTTGGTCACCATAACTTTCTTGTAGCCTGGGATGCACCATGGAAGAAAACTTTGCTTCATTCTAAATGAAGCTTGCAATCTGCTCATTGCTTTCACAGACTTGCCAATGTATATCATTATCACGAATAGAGGACCTGATTACTATTTTCACATGTTGATCGGTGTTGGCAAGAGACACTACCCTAGTATGGATTTGTATGTTGTTATTGATGGAAATAAGGCTCAAAGATCCTATCACCATGATAGGAAGAGATGTCTTCAGAAGAACATATTGGATTCTAGGTCCAGTTGACAGAAAATGGCCAACTATGTAAAGTATTCTGAGTAGAAGATAGTAATTCTGATAGTATGTCTCCGTAGATGATGATCAGTTAATGTGGTTCAGGTATGATGTTCTCAGTTGTCTTATAGTGTTATACTTTAGAGGTTAAGTCTTGATCTCCTTTGGAAGTCACCTTGAAGAATTGTCTAAGTCTGGGTAAGCAAAGATATAGCAGCAACAATGAACAGGGCATAGTGTAGTGGTCCACATTCCTCCGCAGGTGAGTGTCTTGTTATGCAGTTTTGAGGTGTTGTAAAAACCTATATGGAGTACCTTATTCCAGATTTAGGAGATTTGAAGGCCACTAGAAGGTTAGTTGCAAGCTACTAAGTATCGGCATAGTGTTTGACAGAGTTTGACAGAGATAGAGTATGAGTTCTGATGATCCACATTTCTCTGCAAGATGATACAATGCCTTGCAGTTCTAAGGGGAAGATTGGGAATGTGTAAAGAGTTCTTGATATGATTTGGAAGGTGTTTTGAGATCCTTAGTAAAAGTTGTAAGTCAGTAGATGAAGTTGTTAAGCATGTTTTTTGAGGAACAGGCTGACTGGTGAGATAAACCATGATGCAGAGAAAGGATAGCATGTGAAAGATCTATGTAAGTAATTGAATGATTAGAGCTGACCTATATGAACATGTTTGGGAGAAGGTTTGGGTGTGTGTGACACATAGTGCATTGGATTGAGTGACAAGGTACATCTTTCTATGTGCACATTTCACTTCTTGGATGCTGACCTGATTATGGATTAAATCATGATGTAGATATATATAAGAGTGATGATCTTTAGTTGAATAAGTGAGAAGTGTGTGTGTGTGTGATGTGAGCATGTGAATAGAAGAGCAAAGTTAGAAGAGAAGCAGTGATGAAGACTTGGGATCCAGAATTCAGTTGCTAAATGACTACACCCTAGCATAGTGGTAGATGCTTAAGCAGTATTCAGCTATCATGTGTGATCAGATTGGAAGCAAGTTTTTGTCATCAAGGAAGTAAGCTAGCAGTGAGCCTCTAGTAGGGTTTAACAACCCTCATTGTAACCTTGCTAGGTTTCGGGTTGAGGTGGTGAGCCTACTAAATCTAGTTGTACTTCATGGCAGTAAGCCAACATATTCTAGGCCCATGGAGTGACCAAGCCTGAACATCATATTTGTAAAGATTACAATATATATATGAGAGCTAATCCTCTCCATGGTTTTTCCCTCTCTGGGTTTTCCACGTAAAATCTTGGTGTTATGTGTCATGTTTTTCTGGATGTTGTTCAGTTGTATATTTTGCTTCTATTGGATTATTCTTTTGAAATGGTTAAAAGTAAAAGTATAAGAAAAGATTTATAGAACACTAATTCACCTCCCCTCTTAGTGTTCTTGACAATCAACAATCGGGGCCCTGAAACAAATATGTAGGTTAAGAAAATTGGGCCCTAACTGTTGCTAGTTGATCAACATCCAGATTTAATTTTCTTGGGATTACCTTTACATTGAGAGCATCAAAATTGTCAAACATGTCTCAAATTCTATGTCTATAAGCTCTTAGAAGATAGTTTTTGTACATTTTTCTTTGACTTTGTCAACCACCAACTCAGTGTCTCCAAAGATCTCCAAATGCTTGATATTTTTCTTCTCAACAATCAGCAAACCATGAACCAATGCCTCGTACTCTACTACATTGTTTGTGTAAGAAAAGTGTTATCTATGAGCAAAATGCAACTTCTTACTAGTTGGAGAGATTAGTAAGACCACTACACCAGCTCCATTTCTGCTCTTTGCACCATCAAAAAACATTTTCCATGGGCCATTGGAGTCATCATTTGGCTTAAGTACAGAAGGGATTCATAAGGATCAAAATCACATTGATCCCTTGCCCACTCATCAAGAAACAAATCAAGGGTTGGAAGAGGTGAAGATTCTACCTCAATAGACTTTGAGTCATACACTTCCTCACCCTGAATCATAACATGTGGGTTTACCAGGATGTTGTCATAATTCTCCACATGATAATTTTAGATTGGTTCAACCTCAATAGTGAACCTTGTGCCATATCTAGTCCTCAATAGCATATGAGACCAGTCAAAAGAAAGGTATCCACCTACCTTGGCTATGAAGTCCCTTGATAAGCAAATGACAAAGAAGGGAGGAAGATCAATGACTTAAATGTCTTGGCTAAAAGTCAAGTTTGGACATGCATGTAGAGTCATGTCGAGTCCCTTGATCACTCCTATAGTGTTTACAGAGCTATTATGCAATTGTAATACTCTTGATGGAATAGGGGTATACTTAATGCCTAATGTATCTGCTATCTTCTTAGGAATAATTGAAAAACTAGCCCCTAAATCAATCATATAGTTGTGCACTAAAAAAATTCCAATGATCAAAGACAAGTAGAAAGTGGATTCTTTGCTAAACTTACTTGTCCTTTACTTGGCTACACAAGACTGACATGGCCCTTTTCTTTCTATTTTGGTGATGAGTCTATTGCTTTTGATTCAGCTAATGGGAATTGCCTTAGTGAATCTTGTAACAAATCCCTTTGAGAAGGGATTGACATTACTTCCCACATCGATACATTTATATTCATTTTCTTTATCTATTCCACAATATTTAATGGAATAGTGGCTACCTTATACATTGAGGGAACCCATGTTTCCTTTTTGACTAATCAACAATTTGTTTAGGCACTTTGTAGCCTAATGGAATTTCTTTTGTAGCTACAAATTTGCTTCTCTAAATTGGAGTTGTGGCACTAGCCACATTTTCCTTTGAAATAGGCTCTTTTTATAACATAGTAGGCATGGGGATAGCCTCCAACTGCCTCTTTTTGGATATAGTTGTCTTAAATACTACTTACAGGCATGATTTTACTATCCATAGGTTGATTAACAGTGTAAAAGTCTTTTGGTGTCCATAGCATCATATTAGCATCAAAGGTAGCCTCATTTTTTACCTCAGGGTTGTTATTGGTGGCCTCTAATAATGATACCTACTGGGTATGAAAGTTTTGCACCATTAAAGCCCTTTCTTGTGCTCTAAAAGCATAAGTGGATTAATTGTTAGGGTAGTTGTAGGGGTAGCACCAATCTGCCTATTGGGCTAGATTATTTTGGGTAGGGAATAAAGCACTAACTTGATTCACAGCCTATATCTGTTGGATAGTTCAGACTATTTGTAAAGGTTAAGAAAGGTTAGGGTTTTGATATCTATTTTGTTGATAACCTTGATTCCAATTCTGATTTCTATTGGGATTGTAACCTTGATTCTAATTTTGATTGGATGAATGCCCCTATTTATAATTTTGATGGGGTTTGGGGGTAGAATAGCAATGATATTTACCTTGTTGGTCAAATTGGACATTAGGGTTTTAAGATTAGTCTCCTCTTGAGAAAAAGAGGACATTGAAGCCTTAGGTTCTAGAGTGGGAGAAATAATGGACTATTGGAATGATGAAGAAAGCTCTAGAAAAAGAGGTACAAGAGGTATGGGAGCAATTTTCCCAACCTCTATTAAACAATTTTCATCTTTTAGCATTGTCTCATAACCAACAGATAGGGTTTCAACGCCCATAGATTGCATCAACACTGCAATATTAAAATTTTAATCTCTTAAAAAATATGAAAAGGCACCTTGTGGAGATGGCATGAGCGTAGCTAGAATTCTCTCCTATGTTCTCTGGCCTATTTTTGTCTATTTTTTCCCTTATTAGTGAAATATCATTTTCCTAAACTTTCTTTGCTTGCTTCTCTGACTCATTTTCACCATATTTTTGCCTTATTGGCAAAAAATCATTTTTTTTGAACTATTTCGTCTTTTCTTTTGCCTTATAAAAAAAAAGTTCAAACTTTGAACTTTGCATATTGCTTCCTTTTTGCCTTATTGGTAAATGTGGCCTATCAGTGAACTCCTATTCCTTCATCGTTTTTTCCCTTGTCGGCAAAATCTTCTTTTTTCAAACCATATGGCCTTGCCTTTTTGCCTTATCGGCAAAAGACTAACTTTTTGAACCTTATTTTTTTCTCTCCTTAGTTATTTTATCAGCAAATGTTCCCCTTCACGAACTTTGTCATTGGCCTTACATCGTCCTTGCCTTATCAACAAAAGTATGCTATTAGCAAACCAAGAGAACCTTGAACTCACCATGCCTTGGCCAAAATTTCCCTTTGTTGGCAAATCCACCTTTTCTTGAGCTCCTCTAGGTTGGCTTCCTCTTTGCCTTATCAACAAATGCTCCCATTGGGGAACTAAAGCAACTTAAAAATTTTCTTTAAGTCCGGCCTTATGCCGATTCACTGATAAGGCTTTCTTTTTCATCTTAGCCATTTTTCCATGTTTCCATTTTTCCTTATCAACAAAAGTGGTGTTTTGTGAACTGGGCCCACCTTGTCAACGATTTTATAGTGTCTTGAACTTTTGATTTGCCTCCTTGTCGGTAAATCTTCCTTTTTCAAACCATTTGACTTTTCATCCTTTGCCTACTTCCTTTATTAGCAAATGTTCATGTCAGCAAACTAATTGAATTTCAAACTTATGCAATCGGCCTTTGCCCGATTTGCCAATAGAAGGGGCATTTTCTTTGTTTACTTAGCCAATTTTCAGCATTTTATTTTTCCTTAAATATTGGCAAAATCACCAATTTTTTAACCATTTCTACTTTGTCGACAAAAATTACATTTGCCAAACCATTCAATGCCTTAGCTGATTTTGATTTTATCATCTCTTTTACCTTTTATTGAACCTTTCCCCTTCTTTGCCTTCTCTATCGACGATTTGCCTCATCAGCGAATCATCGAAACTTTGCACTTATGAAAAATTCACTCTCTATGCACTTTCCAACAAGGCCTTCTTGTATCGTCTTTTAACTTAGCTGCATTTTGAAGAAATTTGTGCCCTTTGTCTTCCCTTTATCAGGAAATCACCCAGTTGACAAACCAAAGAATTTTTGAACTTTATGAAAGTTTACAACTGGGGAAAATCACTGATAAAGGTGCCCTTTTCTTTGTCATGCCTTAGTCATTTTTTGAAGAAGCTCACCTTCCTTTCCTTAAATCAACAAAATGCTGAGTCGATGAACTCATGAAAATGCAAACTTAGTGAAAGGTTCATGAAATATGAAACTTGTTGATAGAGAGAAAGAGCCCTTTTTACTTAGACAAATTTTGGCCTTCTTCCTGCCTTTGTTAGCAAATGAAGTAGTCAAAGAACTTAAGAAAAAGTGAACTTTATGAAAGTTCATAAAACCCAAATTTTGTCGATAAGGGGAGAATGAGCCTTTCATGCCTTAGTCATTTTTTGCTGGCTCAAGAAACTAGAATTTTTCTGATAAAGGCAAAAAAGAGGGGCAAATAATGAGGTAAAATATTCAAATTTTTTGGGTTTTTTTTGGGTTTTTTGCAAGGATTCTCCGGATGAATTTTCAAGGATTTTTACAAGATAGAACACAAGAATTTGAAGGCTTTAAGGCTTTCCATAGTTAAATTTTCAAGGGATTTCAGCATGATTTTGAAGTTGGGCTATTTGAATCTGAGCAGAGGAAAATAGGTCAAAAGTTATAGAGCTAAGTGGCTGCCAAAAATCAATTTTAAGTATTAATGGAAACTTGAACCCATCTCTTACTTAGAATGTAAGCCCATGGAAATGATGTTTTTTTCTCCCTACTTCATTGAAACTTATGAATCCATTTGCCAAGCAATATGCATGGATGTTACTAGGTCCTAATGATATGAAAAGCTTCCCTTGGATTTCTACCATATTCAAAGTATGTTTGAAAACACCCTATTTGATTGTGCTAGTTTCTTGGCTAAGCATCTTAGGGAAGCACTAGAAAATGTTAAGAAATAGGGGCAATGAAGCCATTTAAATGATTACCATTTGTCTTTGTTTATGGAAGAGAGGCTCAATTGCCTCTATCTTTGGAACTACCTTCTTTAGATTTGGCTCAATAGCTAGAGGTCAAAGGATAAGATGTAAGGTCTATGTGAATGGCTAAGTTAACCTAGTTTGAAGAAATAAGAAAAGCAACAATGATCACTTTCGAAGAAAATCAAAAGAAGACCAAGAAATACTTTGACAAGAAGATCAAAGATCAAGTCTTCAAAGAGGGAGATATTTTCGTAAAGTGGTACACTGACAGAGCCAAGCCAGGGGTCATATAGAATTTGATGCAATCTAAGGTGGCCCCTAAATCATTATTAGTTGCAAGTAGGAAAATGCTTTCCGACTTTCAAGGCTAGATGGTGAAGTTATACCAATCTTAGTCAATAGGCTCCATCTCAAAACTTGGTTTTAGAGATTGGTTGTGAGATCTTGTACATAGCAGGATAGGTTGTTGAACTGCACCAGACAACTAAGAGGGGGGGGTGAATCAGTCGTCCTTAAACTTTAACCAATTATGAACATCAAATTATCAATTACTTAAATCCATGAAAGTATGAAATGAGAAGCTCAACACATTAACATGATCAACACATGAGACACCAAAATTTTTATGTGGAAAACCCTAAAAGGGAAAAACCATAGTAGGTGTTAGCTCACAAAATATATATGTTATAGCACAATACCAAAAAACTGAAGCTCACTGCCTACAGGGCTCACTACCCAAAATACTCATAGAAAAAATGGCTCACTACCTAAAATTGGCTCACTACCTAAAAATGGCTCATTGTTGAGGACTGGCTCACTGCAGAAATTGTGAACTAATTAAACAACTTCTAATTCATGCCAGAGTTTAGTTTCATTGAAGCACAAATAACTCCTCTACTTTGGTCCTTCACACCTTCACACTTATCTCCTCATATTCATAGCTCATGTTATTTTCACAACTTTGTTACATGCTTTTATACACTTCATCAACCTTGGAATGTACATCAAGGTCGGCATTACATTCATAAACCATTGGAACAATCTCCAAGGTCAGAAATACAAACATTTATAAAATAGGTCAAGACCTAATACAAATTTGCCTAGGGAAAATATGTAAGAATTTATGCGGATCATGCCATGACATGCTTCTACAATCTTCAATGCTTCTCCGCAAATGATGAATCCAACCAGGTCGGCCAAGACTAATGATAACACTGGGTCTACAAGAACAATCTTTATTCATGATCCAATTTTCTCTTTGTGGGCCAATATAAACATAGGAACATGATCAGGAGACATCCACAAGCACATTGAAATCACCAGGAACAACCATACAATCTCTAACAACTTTGTCAAGAAGATTCTTTAAACTGGATCATAGGAACAACACTACTAGCCACTGACATAAGCAAAAGATAGATTGTTGATCACCAAATCACCAACCATTGCAGTTGAAGGCACTTATCATCATCACAGACTTGATTCTAGAACCGCAAACTAAAATAATTTAATGCGGAGGAATGCAGAGCAAAATGCTTTCACCCTGTCTCAACTGGATATACAAAAAAAGTAGGTTTTACTCTAGTGAACACAACTCATTCAAATCTTCATGCCAGAGGCTCAAACTCAGAATATATCATCTTCATATATGCTTCTAAATAACTTCCAATCTATGGGCAAAGATCTTCATCCTATAGGAAATGCGGAGCATTCTTCTGGACTGTTCTTCTGCACTGTTTTAACTACAATTCACTGATTTTACTAGATGATCTAATTTTCTCAAAATCCTCAACATATTCAAGAAAATAACAACATAAAGGCACAGTTGACACCAATGGCAACGTAGATATGTTGACATCAATGACAACACCGATTAGGCACATACTCGCAACAATCTCCCCCTTTGTCATTGATGGCAACATATGGTGTGAAAATTTGAAAAGAGCATCAAGATAAGATTCTCCCCCTTTCTCTTTACACATCTGCATTCTTTCTCCCCATGAATTTTTCACATGATTTATCTCCCCCTTTGACATCAATGGAAAAGTGCATATACTTGCATGTTGCTGCTTTGATCTATTGAACTTTCTCTGTCACCAATCACATACTTTAACACCTAGCTACTCCCCCTAAGAAGTAGCCCTCAAGACATCAATCCAGATTAAAGAATTTCACTTTCAGCTCCACTAGATTGATGTATTCCTATGCATCATAGTTTAGGGCAGAAGGGGTAATGAACCCTATCTTTTCTCTGAGATACTCAAAGGTATCTTTCAGCAGAGGCTTGGTGAAATTATCTACAATCTGATCCTTTTTGGACACATATTTTAATTTTACTTCATTCTCTGTCACTTTGTCTCTCAAAAAGTGATACCTTATTGATATGTGCTTGGTTCTTGAGTGCATCACTGGATACTTTGAAATGTTTATGGCACTTGTATTGTAACAAAAGATTGCAATTGGATCTTCATACACAACTCTTATATCCTTCAAAGTCTGCTTCATCCATAGCACTTGAGTGCAACAACATGCTGCTACTATGTACTCTACTTCTGTAGTTGACAAATAGATTGAATCTTGTTTCTTGCACAACCATGAAACTAATATGTTCCCTAAGAAGAAAGCACCTCCACTTGTACTTTTTCTCTCATCAACATCTCTGGCTCAATCTGTATTTGTTTAAGCACTGAGAGTGAAGTCATTGTCCTTTGGATACCATAAGCCATGATTTGGAGTACCTTTCAAATACCTTAGAATTCTCTTAACTGCCGTCACATGTGAATCTCTTAGATCAGATTGAAACCATGCAACAACACAAACTACATGCATAATATTAGGTTGAGTTTGAGTTAGATAATGCAATCCTCCAATCATGGATCTAAATTTTGTTTGATCAGCCTTAGGTGATTCATCAGATTTTCTCAATTTGTAGCCAGTCACCATGGGAGTACACACTGGTTTGGATTCTTCCATACCAAACTTCTTCAACAATTATTTTACATACTTAGATTGAGATATGAAGATTCCTTTATTTGATTGATTAATTTGTAGACCTAAGAACAAATTCATTTCACCAAACATGGACATCTCAAACTCTTTTTGCATTTCATCAGCAAACTTCATACACATACCTTCATTGCCTCCAAAGATGATATCATCAAGAAAGAATTCAACAATCAAAATTTGATAAGCATTGTTTTTGAAGTAGAGATTATTGTCAGCAATACCTTTATTGAACCCTAACTTCAACAGGTACTTATCCAACCTTGCATATCAGGCTCTAGGAGCTTTCTTGAGTCCATACAAATCTTTCTTCAACCTGCACACAACATATCCTTGGTCTGACAGCTTAAATCCTTTTGGTTGCTCAATGTGAACTTCCTCTTCCAACTCACCATTCATAAATGCAGACTTTACATCCATCTGATACACCTTAAAGTCTTTGTGGGCTGCAAATGCTAGGAATATTTTTATTGCTTCAATCTGAGCCACTGGAGCTAAATTCTCTTCAATCTGAGTATATCCCTTTTACACAAGCCTTGCCTTATTCCTTACAACCTCTCCATTTTCATTCAGCTTATTCCTGAAAACCCATATGGTAGCAATAACATTTTTGTCAGCAAGTCTGGGAACTAATTCCCAAGTATCATTCTTTTATATCTACATTAACTCTTCCTTCATGGCTTTTACCCAACTTTCATCATTGCATGCTTCATTTACAATCTTTGGTTCAACCTTTGAAAGAAAATAGTAATTCACTTGCTCTTCTGCAACTCTTCTTCTTGTTAGCATACCTTTGTTTTTGTCACCTATGATCTAATCTTTAGACCGATTCATTCTTACATACTTGGGAGTCTTGACAACATCTTCTAGATCTTCTTCTTCATCTTGACTATCTTCTTGCTCATTTTTCTCTTCATTTACTATAGTCACAGGTTCATCTGGTTCATAGTAACTCAGGTCAAATATTATTTCCTTGCTTTCATCCACCATTATATTTGCGCTTTCAACAATCTTCTTGAGCCTTTTGTTGTAGCACCAGTAAGCCTTGCTCTTGGTAGAGTATCCAAGGAAGATTCCTTTGACTTGCACTCTATTTTGGATGAAAAAAATAGTATGAATAGCTTCTTTCCAAAAGACTTCTGACATATCTCCTTCCTTCATCATTGTCCTAGCAGCCTCCTAAACTGTTCTATTATTCCTTTCCATAACACCATTCTTTTGGTCTTTTTATCCCATTCTCTTCATAGAAAATGTTAAACTCATTTGATTTGAACTCACCTCCTCTATCAGGCCTCAAGCATTTAATCTTCAACTATATTTCATTCTCAACCATTGTCTTAAAAGGTTTGAACTTCTCTAGGGCTTCTAATTTTTTACTTAGAAAAGTAACCCAAGTCATTCTATAATAATCATCAATAAGCAACATGAAATACATGTCACCTTGTAGACTTCTCACCCTTGTAGGACCATAGAGATTTGTATGCACTAGATCCAGCAAATTGGCAAAAAATTGTTCTTTGCTCTTGAAACTTGTCCTTGTCTACTTTCCCAACTGATACTCTTTACAAATTGTATTGGAGGGTTTCACAAGCTTTGGTAAATCTCTCATAGTCTATCCTAAACTTATCTCTACCAGATTATCAAAGTGTATGTGACATATCCTTCTATACCACAACCAACTTTGATCTACTTGGACCAGTAAACAGTGATCATTAGTTCCTTTTAATTGATAAATGTTACCTTTTGTCTTCTTACCGGTGGCAATCATAGTTTCAGAGCTTTCCACAATCTTGCACCCATTTTATTTGAATCTCAGGTCACATCCTTTGTCATACATCTGACCAACACTCAAAAGATTATGCTTCAAACCCTTCACATATAAGACATTGTCAGTATTATGTTTTCCATCAAATGAAATAGATCCTTTCCCACAAATCTTACCACCTGTGTTATCTCCAAACCTAACCAGTCCACCATCATATTTTTCCAAACTTACAAACTTACCTTTGTCACCTGTCATGTGATGTGAGCATCCACTATCAATAATCCATTCATCTTTGTGTGTCTCAACCTAAACAAGCAAAGCACTTTCTTCCACTAGTTTTTCTTTCTTGACACAACAAGCAAGATTAGTATACACAAGATCTTCTTTAATAGCAATAAACAGACATTCATTTGCACAAGTATTAGCATCATCAGACTCATCATCAAAGTCTCTAACATAGTAACATTTCTTTGGAACTCTAGGTCTACTCTCATATTTCTTCCTATTTCTTTCAATTCTTTCAGGACATCTGGAAGCATAATGACCTACTTTACCACAAGAGAAACATTTGAAAGGAAATTTACCTTTGAACTTACCAGAGCCTCTTTACTACCTATCAAGAAAGTTAGCTTCAATTTCATCAAAGTCATCATCATCCACCTTGTATTTCTTAGATCTGTAAATCCTTTCTAAAAAATTGGCTTTAGAAGTTGATTCAACTTTTGGTAGGACATCACCAAATTCTCTCATCTCAAGGGCTGTAAGTTTCCCAAGAAGTTGATCTTTGTCAATAGTTTTCATAGACATAAACTCTTCAATAGCAGTTACCTTGTGACTGTAGGACTTTAGTAGAGATCTGAGAATTTTCATCACAACTTCCTTATCACTAAGAGTTCCTCCCATATCATTTATTCCAGTAACAAGCTCATCAAATATTTGCATAAAGTCTGTTATATTCTCATCTTCATTCACCTTCAACCCCTTGTATTTTACTTTGAGGATTTGAAGCTTTGCTTCTCTTACAGAAGCATATCCTTCATATAGATTTTTTAGCTTCTCCCATACCTCATTTGCAGATTCAAGGTCCACAACTTTTGTCAACACTTAGTCACTTAAGGTACTTAACATAGCACCCTTTTCTTTGATATCTAACTCATATTCTTTGATATCATCTTCAGTTTCCAAACCACCTTTAGGCATTTTAAATTGTGGCTATGTAGCTAGCCATACTTTATAACCAAGATAGAGGAGATGGATTTTCATTTGTACCTTCCAAAGTGCATAATTCACTCCATCAAAATGTGGAGCTTCCTTCTTATACGACATCATGGATCCTCCTCAAGTTCTTAGACTTTCTTCTGAGGAATCGACTCTGACACCAATTGTTGAACTATACTAGACAATTGAGAGGGGGGTGAATCAGTTGTCCTAAAACTTTAGCCAGTTATGAACATCAAATTATCAATTACTTAAAACCATGAAAGCA
This sequence comes from Cunninghamia lanceolata, assembly GCA_027924645.1. Taxonomy (NCBI): domain Eukaryota; kingdom Viridiplantae; phylum Streptophyta; class Pinopsida; order Cupressales; family Cupressaceae; genus Cunninghamia; species Cunninghamia lanceolata. The sequence continues at coordinate 10,333,278 of BSBN01001332.1, forward strand.
TGAATTAAGAAGCTCAACACAGGAGTCACTAGAATTTTTATGTGGAAAACCCTAAAAGGGAAAAACCATGGTGGGTGTTAGCCCACAAAATATATATGTTATAGCACAATACCGAAAAACTGAGGCTCACTACCTATAGGGCTCACTACCCAAAATGCTCACTGCAAAAATGGCTCATTCCCTAAAATTAGCTCGCTACCAAAGATTGGCTCACTGCCAAGGATTGGCTCACTACCAAAATTGTGAATTGATTAAATAGCATCTAATTCATGCTAGAGTTCAGTTCCATTGAAGCATACTTTGCTCCTTCACACTTATCTCCTCATATTCGCAACTCATCCTATTTTCGCAACTTGGTTACATGCTTTTATACAATTCATTAACCTTGGAATGTACATCAAGGTTGGCATTACATTCATCAACCATTGGAACAATCTCCAAGGTTGGAAATACAAACATTTAAAAAATAGGTCAAGACCTACTACAAATTTGGGTAAGGAAAATATGTAAGAATATATGCGGATCATGCCACACCTTAGCTGGGACTCAAACACAATCTTCCGTGCCATGACACCCTTCTACAATATTCAATGCTTCTCCACAAATGATGAATCCAACCAGGTTGACCAAGACTAATGATAGCACTGGGTCTGCAAGAACAATCTTCATTCACAATCCAATTTTCTCTTTGTGGACCAATCTAAATGTAGGAACATGATCAGGAGACATCCATAAGCACATTGAAATCACCAAGAGCAACCGCACAATCTCTAACAAGTTTGTCAAGAAGATTCTTCAAACCAAAGCACATTAACAACACTACCAACCATTGATATAAGCAAAAGATAGCTTGCGGATCACCAAATTATGAACCATTGCAGTTGAAGGTACTTATCATCATCACAGATTTGATTCTAGAACTGTAGACCAAAATAATTCAATGCAGAGGAATGCAGAACAAATTACTTTCACCCTATCTCAACTGGATACACAAAAAAAAGTAGGTTTTACTCTAGTTAATACAACTCACTCAAATTTTCATGCCCGAGGCTCAAACTCAAAATATAGCATCTTCAGACAAGCTTTTAAATAACTTCCAATCTGCGGGCAAAGATCTTTATCCTATAGGAAGTGCAGAGGATTCCTCTAGACCGTTCTTCTACACTATTTTAACTACAATTCACTGATTTTACCAGATGATCTAATTTTCTCAATATCCTCAACATCTTCAAGCAAATAACAACATAAAGGCATAGTCCACACCAATGGGAACACAGATATATTGATATCAATGACAACACTGATTAGGCACATACTTGTAAACATAGGTTTCTTTCCTCAAAGTGTTCTTGCATATTTATGCTACATTCTCATTAGGATAATGTGTGATTTGTTTACTTTGGGTGTGTTTATGTTTTGTCTTGTCTTGTTTTTTTATTAGGGTAGTTTCATTATGGTTTTGGTCAACTTGTTTCATGATTTTCTTGACTCATTCCCAATGGATGCTAAGGCCACCAGTTTCTCAATGTTTAGTAGGAAAACATCCCCCAAGAGGTCACCAAAATGTTGACTATTTTATTAGTCCTCCAGACTCAAATAGTCTTCCCCTTAGAAATATTTCATTTTCTACCAATGAATCCATCAAAATCATAAGGTTTTTCCCCTCTTTACTTTGGTCCATTTGACCCCATGTTAATAACTAAACCGAGACATCTAAAATGGGTCATTTATGTGTTAGAGTGCAATGGAAAGTGCATAAAATTCTAAGTCCAAATGTTTCTTAGTTTTTCCCTTTTTTTTTTCTAAGTGATGTAATTGTTCAAAGTATCAGGGTTTCATCTATCGATATTCTATCTCTATCATCGCTGATTTTCACCTTGGTGCCTTGGTATTGGTAGGACTCTGAAATTTTTCCTTGGTTTCCTATAGCATCCCTACTCCATGTTCCAAGTCTAGAAATTCTTTCCAAGGATTTAACTGTGATGGTGTTGTGAATCCTATTCTCAGGTCTAAAACCCTAAATCCTAAGGTTTGTGTAAATGTCAAAGTTACCTTTTGTCCTATTTTTATGTTGATTGTTTACCACCCATTACTATTCTCCAAGTTATAACATTGTGTCTAGGTCCTCGTTTATCTACCAACCCCTTGTTCTCGCAATCACTGAACCAACTTGTGCACCTTTTAATTTGTCATATACTTAAGGTTTGGCCCAAGCCCCTTAGTAAAATTTTGGCCCCTCTTTGCCTAGTAGAACAATGTTGTTTTAATCGCACATGGTCGAGTCCCCTATTAAAGTGTTTGCCCAAGGAACCATTTGTCAACACATGGCATGTTTAAATTGGTTTCCATTGTTCTACAGTGAGTATTATATTGAAGAAAATAATGATGGGGGAACCACGGAAGGAGTGATGAATGGAAGGCTCTCTTATGGAATTTGTCCAAAGGATTTAAGGTGGGCCCGATTGTGTTTACGTGGCAAGATTTCAATCCTTTCCACTGAACCTATATTGTGGACTGAGGAAAGGCTTGCAGAAGAGCAAGAGAAGGGCACATGGATGGCTCCAAGTGACATGTCTTTAAGATGATCATATAGACACCATGGGGTGTGGCTTGAATGGTATTCTACCATTTTGTGGTCCTCCATTTTTTATTTTGCCTTGTGCTCATGGAAGCGTGGGAAAAGGCCACATGGACAATGCTGACATTTCAAATAAAAGGTGAGCCATCTGGTGAGACATAAAGGTTTTCTAGGTGGATTGACATTATTTGTCTGAAATCCTTCATGCATGTTTTGAAAAACTTTCAAAGTGATCAACCAAATCTGAACCATCCCATTGTGCTTTTTGGCCAAAAATCTATGGTTCATATTCAAACAATGGAAATGGCTAGTTGCATGCACATGCTCACATGAGTTAGTAGTAATGGTAGAAAAGATGGTTACCTGACCAGCGATACACATAATTCTTTACATAAAAGCTTCATTCCAAGCATTTATCTTTTCCATTGAAGATTGTCAAGCATCTGAGAAGGGTATTTCAGTTTCTAAAGCAGTTCACAACATCAATCAGGATTTTTAGTGCACAAAACTAGTAAGTCTTGTGAATTGTGATAATTCTCTTAGGTGCTAGGGTTTTCCTTTTCATTTCAAGTAGGGTACACTTGTATGTTGAAGAGTATCTAAAATTTTCCCTAGTCGTAATCTGAAATTACTAAGAAATTCTTGGAAAACCTTAGAAGGAAGTCCTAATTCCAAGAGAAACTTTGAAAATGAGTCCACCCAAAGCCCAAGCTACTTCATCTTTGCATAGTCAGGCCTTGCATGAGGACATTTTAGCTCAACTCCCTAGTTACTCTTCTCACAGAATTAAGGTTCAAGTCCCTTGATCTAATGAGGGTTTGGTCAATGAATTCCATGCCTATAGAGATGGAGATATCCCAATGATAGGGTGGGACTTATTTTGCCATTGGTATGGAAGGAGAAATACACTATCCTCTATCTCAAATGTATGGAATATTGATTTGGGAAAGTTAGTGGTCCCAAATGTCTTTGAAGACATTGACTTGGTAAAATCTATGGCCTACCAATATGATGAGACTATTATGGTTATAGGTAACGTAGAGGGACATGTGATGGTGCATATTGATAAGGCATCAGTCCAAGATTTTTAGACTCAATCTAATTGCTAATAAGCTCATTGACCTTGATATCTTCAAAAGGAAATATCAACAAGATAAGGGAAGCTATAGGGTTGTGCATTTGCCTCAACATAGGGAAAAGGATCATAAAGGCATGTGTATGAAGACCCCACCCATTGAAACTGAACCTTTTAGACTAGAGACTTTTGAGAGTTACTTTGCAAAAACATATTATGCATTGTGTCAGGTTTTTTAGGTAGATAAGAATGAGAGAATTCCTATACCATTCACTTATATGGCTACTAACATTCAACATGTATTCCTGAATGATGAATTTGACTATGCTACTTACCTGGCCAACCACATGCATGATGGGCTAGTAGGCATCAAAAACGGAAAGGAAGTGGTGAAATTCTGGTTGTACTCCTTATTGTGCCATATGTTTCTATATGAGGGAAGAGCAACATGAGACCTAAAACTATAGGTTAGTAGGTTGATGAAGATGGATACCATCTCCCAATCCAGTGTTGGACACACCTTTGAGACAGGCATTTTCATAAGGCTAGTTACTGGAGTTTTTGAGGCCTATGGTAAGAAACCTTCTCTAGGCATTCAACATGGTCAGATTTCATTCTCCACCCCAACTGCACAGTTTTGAGATTTTATAGATACCTAATTTTCCCTCATATATTACCAAGGTTTGTACCCCTAAGGGTTGGTTTCCTTGAGGTTATTTGGCAATTGGCTGAGTCAAATAAATCCTATCTAGAAAATCAGAGGAAGTTTATGAAACCTTCAGGGTCACAGTTTCTTATACATTCCTGAGTCATCCTGAATATCTTGAGTTTATCATATAATTTATCAAAACCTTCTCTGTTCATTCTAAAATCAGAGAAAATTTTCCTTCTTTCCTCTCTTAATAGTTTTCTCTGATTTTAGAATGAACAGAGAAGGTTTTGATAAATTATATGATAAACTCAAGATATTCAGGATGACTCAGGAATGTGCAAGAAACTATGACCCTGAAGGTTTCATAAACAACCTTAGAAGAAGCATAAGAGGGATCCTAATTTGACCACTATACTTATGATTTTGAGGATGTAATAAGAAACTACTATGATGAGAAGGAAATTTTGTAAAGAAAGGTTAAGTGGACAACATTTTTGAAGTATGAGGATAGGAAAAGAAAGAGGGATGCCTCTTACGAGAGAGTCTTTTCAAGTGTTAAGCACCCAATTGTAATGATTAAGACAATTCTGGGGAATATTGATGAAATAATTGGGGAATACATTTCTAGAGAGGAGAAGGCAAAGGGTAAGGCTCCATTTGCATAAGAAAGGCCATCATACTAGCCTCTGGGTGTTGGGACACTCAAGAATACATTCAAAAGAAGACCAAAAGGTATGATAATTAAGGAGTAGGCTCAACAATCTTCCCCACATACCTAGTTTCCCCTGTCTCCACCAATGCCACTAGTAATTCGTCCCTGTACGCAAATAATAGAATTGGACTCCCCCCAAGGGATTCATCCCCAAAGAGAAGAAAGGTTGATTAATCCCCTTTGGTAGATTATCCAGTTGTCTCTAATGAGGAGGATGAATTTGAAATAACAAGGGATGATATAATTCTAGAGAAATGCCTTCTCCTAAGAGGGATGAAAATGTACAACTACCCTTGGATAGACTAACAAAGATCATAATTGAGGGAAAAGATAATATAGATGACATGAGGGCTCTGGCTTGCGAGAAATTATTGAATGATGAACAAATCATCAAATCCAAAAGATTTTCTGATTTCATATGGAGATGTAGAAAGGATGAATATGCAAGAAGATTAAAAGAAGAAATGGAAAAGTCTCCTTAGGAAACTCAAGAGCAAGTGTCTTTCAAGATATTAACATGGATGAAAGCAGAAGCTAAATACATTACTCCTAAGGAAGGCAGGCATATGGTCAGAGAGAGTAGAATTTTACTGCTCCTTGAATGGGATATAGTTTCTACCATTGCCTTGGATACTATTAGAAGACAAGATCATGAGGTTTTTACTATAGAGTAAGAAGTTGTAGTGGCTCTGTCTGGTGCAAGTTTTAATCCAAGATTGAAGACCTTGGCTATATGGGCATTGGATCCTAATATGAATAAACCTGTTGTTGCTAAACCTAATCAAGACCTGAGGGCAAACCTGATTATCAAAAGAGTGTCTGACACTCCTCTAGTTGAAGTAGCAGTAATGGAAGTTGATGTTGCCAAATTTAGTAAGGTAACTACTGATGCATTGCAAAATAAATATGACAAACTATTGGAGTAGCATGTGCATGTTTTGCATGAGTATAATAAATAGAAAGATTTGGAAGCTCAGTGGCAATGACAACAACAACAATAGCAACCTGCACCAACATCTTCACCCCTATCAATGGCAATAGTAGTAAGAGATGTGGGAACCATGGTTGCTAGCTATTCTTCAACTCCACCCACAAAATCTAAACTTGAAAAGGAGAATGAAAAATTAAGAGACAAACTTAATACCTTTAAGGAAATTTTCATAGATTTTAAAGAAGATCAGTAGGGACATAATATGCATATTGTTTCAAACATGTTTGGACATTTAATGAGTAACATTTTGAGGAAGGTAGAAAATGTCCATAGGGACTACTATAAATTATTAATGGTAGTCAAGAAAATTGTTAAGGACAAAGAATAGGCTATGCCCCTATTGAATAAATGAATCCCAAGGACAACTTCCCTGCTAGGGATATATAATGGATCAGTCCATGAGCCTTACCCCCTAAGGGACATCAATCCTACTTACAGCATAGTCAAGGTAGCAAGGGAGTTATAGGGATTTGTGAACCAACTTGAAGAGAAGGAACAAGCTATAATTAAGGAGTTTGACAGTGATAGTGTAAAGTTAATGCCTGAGATTAAAAGGGAGAATGGAGAGGTTAAGCCTTACTAGATATGGCTTTCTCTGTTTGAAGCTATTATTCTAACTCTCTCTTTTCTTATATGCAAAGACGATAGAATTGATATTGATCTCTTCATAAGCAGTATAGGTAGACTATGGGATACATATTGATGTATAGAGAGTTTATAAGAAAGGACGAATTAATTCTAGCAAAATATGGTAATAAGTATACACCTAGTGTTAATGAATTATTAGCATTCCAGTGGCTGTCAGAAGAGCAATATAAGACTCAGGATGAAAAATCTAATAATTTTCCTAATTTGTAAGGTTTTAGTGATATAGCAGTTGGCATTTATTATTGTTCATTCAAATCCATTTTCAAAGGGGTTATGCTTCTTTGGTATTTGTTACCCACTCAGCATCGGTGTGGGTTTTCCTTCAATTCCAGCAAGATATTTTGTCTTTTAGTGGATTTGTCCCTTTTGTCCTAATCTACATCATCGACTTTTCCCAAGCAGTTGGAATTTGAAGGTGGATAAAGAAATAGTAAAGTATGTTTTGATTATATAGGTAAAATAGGTTTTGAAGGGGCCCTGAAACCCTTTACAAAAAGAAGTAGACTGAGAACAATAAGCCAACCAACTACCAACTGAAAGCTACATAAACTATTAAAGCATAGAAAAACATAGCAAAAAAGAATAGCCTAGACTAAGTTATTTTCTTTAAGGTTTTTGCTGCTTCAAGTTCTTGCTCATAGAATTTCTCATGTAGCTTGGCGAAATTCATCAACTCTTTTTTATCCTTTGCAAACTATTTCTATTTACTTCCCCTAATGCAAGTTGAAGGGCCACCTATATCCTCCACAACTACCTGTTTACCTTTTTTTTAGTACCTTCCTCTATGTCCTACATGCCAGAGTCATCCACATTCAGAAAGTCTTCAGCTTCGAACTCTTTGAACTGATCTTTTTTGAGTTCTTTGAGTTTCTTAGTCAACATTTTCATACCCTTTAAAGTATTCTAAATGGTTAACTTACTTATTTGCATCACCTTCTCAAGATTGTTATTGACTTCAATTAATTTTTCCTCCAAGTACTAGATTCTCGTGCCAAACTCTTCCCTCATCCTCAACATTTCCCGCTCAATTTCTTCCATATTAGGGATAGCTTCCCAATTCTAGTATATCAATTTGCCCTGTTCCACCAAGGTATCACCTCCTTTTGTGAGGGTTTCCTACATCAACTATAATTTAATGTTAATTCTATTGATTTCAACAAAGAACCATTTAGTCATTTTGTGTTGGGAGTTGACCACATTTTTTACCTGCCCAAACACCTCCTTCGCTTCATCTTTGTTCTTAGCCTTAGCCATTAAATCATCAAAGTCCTCATGGAGATTCTAAGAAAGGTTCAGAATCTCAGGGAAATGAAGGCTAGTGTTGGGTTTAGAGATATGTAAACCATTTTTACCATGGGTTTCCTGATCTTTGAAATCACTCTCCAAGCCTTGATCATCCATATCATCTCGGTTCCCCTATTTCAAAGTGCTCTTGTCACAACCCAGCTCATACCCCATATCCACATTCCCTTTCTCAAGAGACTACTTACCTTTCTTCACAGTCGAGGGGGTTTTCCTTTTAATAGGTAGATTCTTCTTAGCTTTACACCCCTTGAGAGAAGAGTTAGATGCATCCCCTATCTTTGACCCCTCTGACCAGCATATGTTGACCTCCCTCCTTTTGGTCCTTCTCCTCTTTCTAATAGACCCTTCTTCACTTTCCTCTTGGTCTTCTTCCATAAGCCATTCCTCATCATTAGTTTTGGTTTCTGAGTCAATAGACACCATGCACACCTTCTTCTTGGCACTGTTCTTATCCTTAAAAAAAATTAGGTGTATTATTTTTCATATACTCCATTAAAAAAAGAATAAGGCCTTCATGAATGATAGGCAATTTAGGGTTTCTAGAGTTTTCCTTCAAGCCATATTCCAAAAAAGAAAGTAAATAAAATGGGATGGAGACATACATACCATGGAAGAAATGGTTCAGTAGATTAAAGTGATATCTTTAGACATCAACGTACCTCCCATCAAAGGTGATATACTACATAATTAACTCTACCACCTCGGCCCATATTAGCTTTATAGAGAGGCGATTATACCCCCTAGACTGCAACTTAACTAGCTTGCTATGTTCATTTCCCTTAAAGAAATTATTTAGGGCTTCCTCACTGTATATCCTCTCCTGGAAGAATTTCTTCTCACTAGTTGACAACCCAAAAACTAAAGCAATGAGATCTTCCATTATAATTAACTCCCATCCAGAAGCCATGAGCTTCCTATTTTTGTAATTCTTCACAAACATCTCTATGACATTGGAGTCAACCCCATGTAATCTTTCCATATAGGGCGTTAACCCTCCAATTTCTAGAATCTTCCACACCTTCTGCTTATGGTGGACCCCTTCACAGGAAGAGAGCTCCACTCTATTCCTCTCACCACCCATGATAAACTTCAAACCCTTGTCTCCTTCACAAACCTATAATAGAAAGAGAATAAGATAAAGCCAGCTATGAATACTCAGACCAATAATCCTTCCCATAATCTGTGTGGTCTGCCTCTTCATAAAAGAATAGCTCTTCAACCCCTTTGAGATCATAATGATCTCTTCATTACTTCTTGAGCCTCATTCCATGTTTACAATCTTTACAAATCAACATCTTAACCTTGCTCGGGGTTATTTCCATGTCATCCCATATGTTTTTAGATTGAATATTAACTCCAAGGTTGGAAAAAATATCTATCACCCTATTTCCTTCATGAAATGTGTGAGAAATATAAATTTCATCAAAGGACTCCAAAAGATTTATAGAATCTTCAACAAAGGCTGCTATCGACCAACTAGGTTTTAGGGAGTTCATTAGGTAATTGATAATGTTATTTGAATCCCCTTCCACTTAGACCTTTTGATACCCCTTGGCATGAGCAATAGCAATAGCATGATAGGACACCATAGCTTTGGTGAAGTAGTTTGTCTGGGTACCCAGAGGGAGTGCCACATCCACTAAAAACCTACCAAGATTATCTCTCATCACTCCCCCACTACCAGCAGCTCTAGGGTTCCCTTTCACTACCATGTCAAAGTTAATTTTGATCCATCCCTTAGGAGGCGATTTCCACACCACTTCCTCATGAGGTTGTTTCATACATTTAAAAGGTGTGGAAATATCACCAAGGATATTCTAGTTCTTAGAAATATCTATCTCTGACTAAGAGACCTCAATCTTGGTCCTATAGGATAGTTGCTCTTCAAGCCTAACTTTGAAATTCTTCTTGATGCATCTAACCACCTTGAAAAATAAGTTTTCAAAATGCAACCTGACCTCCCTAAAAACTCTATTGTTCATCTCCTTCCATAGATTCCATGCAATATAAGGGATCATCAGGGACCAAAGAAACTTAAGGGTCAGATTGGAGACAGGGCACAAACACTAAGTAACCAACTCCTTGAAGGAGTTAGGAAAGGTCCATGTCAGGTTCCAAAAAGAAAGAAGTTTACTCCAAATCTCCAAAGAGAACGGCCAAGAGAGGAGCAAGTGGAAAATGTCTTCAGCATCCTTAAGGCACAATAGACATCTATTAGTCAATGAGAAACCTCTTTTACAAAGATTATCAATAGTAAGCACTCTATTCTACACAAGCAAGTAGAAGTAAATGTTAACCTTTGGGATGAGTTTATCATCCCAAATGTTGGCCCAAAAGGGAGGCTCATCATACTGAGAAATCATACCTTCGAAAGAAGACGCAACAGAAAATTAACTGGAAGATGTGGCTTGCCATATGAGCTGACCTTCTTTAGGACCCGAGGGAATATGAAAGAAGTTTAAGATGGTCTAAAACTCCTCCAACTGCATATCAGTCAATAAGAAATTCTTCCACTTTCCATCAACAATGTAATCCACAACCTTCCTACCAAACATGGCAAAGCATAAGTCCTCAAAAGGACTCACCCAATCCTATTGTCTGAGTGGGGAGCCACCATATGATAGATCCTTCCAAAAGTCAACCTATCTACCATCTTGAATCTTCCATTTTCAACCTTTCTTAATAATTTCTCTAGCCCATGAAATATTTCTCCATATTTCTGAACCATTTGGGAGACCAATGCAATCTAGTACTCCCCTGATGTTATTGCACCCACTCAAGTATTTATTCTTAACAATATCAGTTCATTCTTTGTTCTCATTCATCAGACGCCAAGCATTAGTAGCCAGAAGAGTAGAATTGAATTCTTTGATCTTCCTTAGACCTAAACCATCCATCTTTTTTGGTTTGCAAACTAGGTCCCAATCTAACATCATAATTCTCTTCTTATCTTCAGTTCTCAATCAAAGGAATCTTTTTTGTATTTTTTCAATTCTATCCCTAAACTTAGTCAAAATTTTAAACAAGGACATGTAATAAACAGGCAAGTTTTGAAGGGTAGCTTTAATCAAATGGATCTTACCCGCTTGGTTGAGGATCGCTCATTTCCACCCAACAAGTTTGGAGTGGAATTTATCCAACATACCTAGCCAAAAGGATTTAGGAATCCTTTTTTCATGAAGAGGCAAACCAATATGAAGAATACTTTGATGGTTTTAACATCCAAGTGATCCCAAAGAGGCAGAACCATGTTGCAAATACTCTAGCTCAAACATCAAGTACATTAGAGCTGACATCCATGGCAGGATTAAAGAAGTTTTCTGTTAAATTTGTTGCTACCCCATTTGTACCTGATAATGTTACCAATTTCCAAGTTTTTGAAGATGATCAACACATGATCAATTTTCTTTCTTCATCCGATGTGTTCACTTCTCAAATAATAGATCAAGAAGAGATGGAACCTGCTGAAATAGATTTAGAAGGAGTACTAAACCTGAAAACCAACATGATCCCATGAGGAATGGTAGAATTGGAAAGATTATTTGATGCAGATAATTTAGGGACTCAAAGGAAAGAAGGAGAGTCTGCAGGGGGAAAGTGTGAACCGTTTAACATGGGAATGGAAGAAAATGTTAAGAATGTGTTCATTGGGAAAGCCAGTACTGAAGGGGAAAGGACTGTAATCATATATGCATTAAGAGATTACCATGAGGTTATAGCATGGAGCTATGAAGATCTAAAGACATGATACATTGATCATCACGCACACCATCCTGTTAAAGCTAGGGGTAAAGCCTTTCAGACAAAGGCAGAGGCCGGTGAATGCTCTACTGGAACCATTGATTTTTAAAGAAGTTGAGAAGCTGCTATCAGTGAGGATAATATTTCTAGTTAGACATTCTACATGGGTAGCAAATTTAGTCCCGGTCTGAAAGAAAAATGGAGAAATCAGACTTTTTGTTGATTTCAGTAATTTAAACAGAGCATCTGAAAAGGATAATTACCCATTGCCTTCTTTGGACAAAGTATTACATATTGTTATTGGGTTCTAGATGATGTCATTCTTGGACAGATATTCTAGTTATAATCAGGTGATGGTAGAATATGAAGACAGATTGAAGACGTCCTTCACTTGTAAATGGGGCATTTATGCATACCGCCACATGCCATTTGGTTTAATAAACACTAGTGCAACTTTTCAGCATGTAATGGATGTCACTTTCAAAGGGTTAGTTGGAAGATGTATTATTATCTATATGGATGACCTCACGGTGTTCTCAAAAAGGTGAGACAATCATGTAGTAGATCTAAGAAAGGTGCTGCAGCGATGCAAGGATTATGGTATATCACTCAATCCCAAGAAGTGCATTTTCAGAGTAACTGAGGGGAAGTTGCTGGGACATGTAATATCTGAGAAAGGAATATCTATTGACCCAGACTGGATCTAAACAATACTCAAGATACCTCGCCCAGCCAGCAAGAAAGAACTCAAGTCATACTTTGGTAAGATCAATTTCATATGCAAATTGATCACAGGGTTTGTTGAAATTGTTCAACCTCTCAATGCTATGCTGAAGAAAGATGCTAAAATGGATTAGACTCCAGAAGCCAAGGCTGCCTTTGTAGAAATTAAATAAGCTATATCCAATGCACCTGTCTTGGTGAGTCTCGATTACACTTTGCCATTTCACATATATTCCTTTGCTTCTGAGCATACTTGTGCTGCCATGTTGACGTAGAAGAGGTCAGTTGATGATGAAAGGCCCATTGCTTTCATGAGTACCCCATTGAAAGACGCGGAGCTAAGATATCCAAATGTGGAAAAACAAGCCTACACTCTAGTAAAGGTAATTAAGAAATTCTGTCATTACATCTTAAGAAGTCAAGTGATTGCCATAGTCTCAGATGCAGCAGTCAAAGCATTACTAATGTAAAGTGAATTAGGAGAAAGAAGAGGGAAGTGGGTCACCATATTGCAAGAGTTTGACATAGATATTCAACCCATGAAATTGGTAAGAGGTCAAGTTTTGACTAGAACAATGGTTGAAGTAGGACCAGACTTGGTTTCTCAGTAGTACCTGTTAGAAGATGTTTTAAAAGATGAGTGGTATGGAGATATCATATTTTATTTACTCAATCAACATTGTCCACCACAGTTGAATTCAGTGCAAAGAAGGGTTCTCAAGATAGAAAGCAGCAGTTACATGATAAAAGGATCAGTCCTTTACATGAAGAATCATGAAGGCATTTATCTAAGGTGTTTGGATAAGTCAGAGGTCAATTAGGTGTTAACCAATTTTCATGAGAGATTCGGGATAGGTCATGGATCAGCACACTCAACAGCTAATTAGGTTCTTCGTGTCGGGTATTACTGGCCAACCTTGTTCAAAGACACATATTCACATGTTAGAACTTGTCATATATGCCAGACCGCTACACACAACGAACAACACATAGCCATGCCTTTGCAACCAGTGGTGGAGGTACGACCATTTGCTCAGTGGGGCCTCAACTTTATTGGTATGATCAATCTGCCTTCTTCTGCAAGCCATAGGTATATTCTGACCACTACTGATTACTGCACCTGATGGTCTGAGGCAATAGCTTGTAAGCAATGCACCACAGAGGTAGTCATTGAGTTTGTTGAAAAGCATATTATCACTAGATTTGGTTGTCCAATTGCTTTATTTTGTGATAATGGCTCTGCCTTTTCATCATTACATTTTTCTAACTGGGCATTTGATTATGGGATTACTCTCAAGTTCTCATCTAATTACTATCCACAGGGGAATGGGGGTAGCTGAATCAACAAATAAAAATTTGCTTGAGGTTATTAAGAGACTATTAGACAAAATCCCCAGATACTGGCATACTCAGCTTAGGTTCACTCTATGGGCTGATAGAATCTGACACAAAGCAGCCCTGAACACATCTTATCACCTAGTCTATGGGATTGAACCCATCTTTCCCATCCATTTGAGAATCCTGGTACTTCAATTTATGCAAGATTACCTTGAAACTGATGATCAATTGTCCTCTAGGCTGGCCCAATTACTGCATCTTGAAGAGAAACACGACGCTGCTATAGAAAACTTTACCAAACATCAGGGAGTCGTAAAACGATGGTTTGACAAAAGAGCCAAGGTCAAAGCCTTCTGTATTTTTGATTTGGTCCTATATTGGGATAAAGTGCATGAGAAGAAAGGAGAACATATAAATTTTGGTTGGGTCCCTATCAGATTTATGAGATCCTTGGAGACAATACATATCGACTCAAAAGCCTTACTAGTGAGGAGCTGCCATTGCCTATCAATGGCCAGTTCCTAAAGCACTACTTCTAGGCCTGAGAGGCAATCATGCCTTGTTTTAGTGTACATAGTTAGAGGTTTGTTGGCTTTGGATAGTTTAGGTTGCCTTTAGTTTAGTTTTTCTTTCTTTCCTTTACTTTCCTTAGTTGTTAGGTGCTTGGCTTAGGTTAGTTGTCCTTTGGTTTTTGTTTCCTGTGCTTGCTTTTGCATGGGGTCTTTGTTTTTTGGTGTGGAGGCAGTTGTGCAGACCTGCAAATGCTTCTATGATGAGAGAACAATCATGAGTCTTCCTTCAAGAAGCCAAGGTTTCCACTTAGTCTTTGTTGTGGGGTCCATTGTTATGCCAAGGAGTATGGTGTCTGTTCATTGAAAATGAGTTATTAGATTGGTGCACCTGAAGTATTTTCTAACCATATACCTTTCACACTCTAAATAATCCTAAAGTAGCTAGGCGAGTCTAGGTGATCTTGTGTCAAGTGAAAAGGGCTGATTTCCTCTTCTACCACATGCACTATCAATCAAAAGAAGGCAGGTGACACTAAGTGTTGCTAGCCTATATTGGGTAAAAATAAAAGGTGTTTTTCAACACCAAACCCATTATAGTGCAAATAAAAGAGACCACCAAATTGTAAAATTCTTACAAAAGGTACTATCTAGGAATGATTAACATCAAATGTCATCATACTAGAAACTTAACTGGTTATTTATCCACTTCAAAGCTCTACAATATTTAAAAATTAAAGCATTTCCTGGTGGTAGAATGATCTCAGCTTTCTAGCTTGTCTCAGGGGACCTTGGGTGAACTTAGTTGCCGAAGGATGGGAATGAATACAATTGCACACACTCAGGGTTTCAGGATGTGGATGGTTGCACTGGTTAGTGATCTTAGATTCTTTGATAAAGTACCTTGCTTTTTTGTTTAATATGTGGGGAACACAGAAATTCTAGGTTCAAACTAAACGATTATCATTGAAATGCTCGGGAGCATTTCCCAGCAGAGTCGCCATGTGTTGTGCCTTGCACACACGCCCCATTCAAAATGGAGACCCCACCCTCTTTTGATTTGGCTTGAGGGTCATTGGATCTTTTCATCTCTTAAGTGATTGAATGGTCAAAGTGCATTTTGACCTTGATTGAAAGATGATATTGAAAATCACTTCAAAAATCTGCTAGGATGAATCCTAATTTTCCTTTTGAGGGCCTTGGAATGACCTTTTGCGCTAGATTGCCCTTCAGCTGACCTTAGTGCTAAATTCCCATCACTTTGACTTTGTGCTAAATTCTCATCTGTCTGACCTAGTGCTAAAAGCTGTTGTTATCGACTTCAGTGTTGATTTCCCTTTGTCAGACTTCTGCGCTAAAACTAGCGATCACCGACTAAGTCAGACAACCCCAAAATATCCACAAATCAGATGAATTTCAAACACCCACAAACTATGCCAACCAAACTCAGCACTGAATGAAGTCTTGTCCGACTAGGTCCAGCACCTCTGATTTCACCGCCAGATACGAGGTCAGAGAAAAATGCGCAAACCCTAAAACTGGCAGGTCGTACGCCTGTGCATTAATGGTGAATTCTCTAGGGAATATAAAGGGGGTAAATCGTGTGTTTCACACCATTTCATTGCATTCAAACATAATTTCAGAGCTTCGTTCACCTTCTACTGACTCACCAAGGATCGAACTCATGACCTACCTACAAACCAAACATGTTGTCGCATCTACCAGGTAGGGTTTTAACCCTGTTCTTTAAACTTCCATGTGCAAACAATTAGGGTTAGTTAAAAATGCCAAATCTTTTTGAAAAATGAATACTGAGTAGGGTTATGGGCTAGGGTTTCTGTATAAAACTGTAGATTTTCATTTAAAAAAACCATCGCTTAGACTCACTATTGAATGTGAACGAATCATCTTGAAGGAGGTTAAAAAAACTAAAAACTTAGGCGAAATCCCGTAAAACCTCCAGTCTTGGCGCTAAAACAAGGTCTGACCGACTTGCAAAATGAACCACCATTTGGTCAGTCAGAGACCTCCAAAATCTGCGCTAAGGTTGGACAGACCCAAAATCTGCACTAAGGTCGGATGGACCCAAAATCGGCGCTAAGGTTGGACAGACCCAAAATCTGTGCTAAGGTCGGATCAACCCAAAATCTGCGCTTTTTAGTATTTTGGCGTGAAACTAAGTTTTTTAAGGAGTAAATTGGATTTTCTTGATGGATTTGAATTGCATATCTATTTCTCACATCATGATGAACATTTTATCAATTTTGTGTGGATTTTTGGCATGTTTTATGGTAATTA
Source organism: Cunninghamia lanceolata (assembly GCA_027924645.1). Classification (NCBI taxonomy): domain Eukaryota; kingdom Viridiplantae; phylum Streptophyta; class Pinopsida; order Cupressales; family Cupressaceae; genus Cunninghamia; species Cunninghamia lanceolata. Next base: position 10,349,848 of record BSBN01001332.1, read on the forward strand.
ATGCCACTGCACATGAAAAGTCCATGACCCCCAAAAATCTCGCTTTTTGCAGAAAAAGGCTAGAAAAACATGAAATAAAAGTCCCCAAATGGATTCAAATGACCACAAAAACTTCCCTAATCATCATATTGGACAAATGGGTGCTTGCAAATGGTAAAAATGTAGAAAATCATGTGAAAATCACTAGATCTAAGAGGTTGTTTATAAGGTGGCATTGACAATGAGCTATTTTTGACTGATCCATGATTGCAAATAGACATGTTTTGATCCAAATTGATGGAAAATGACTTGTTTATGATGAAATTGATGCTTGGTCTTGTTTATTGTAGGTCTGAGAGCATAAAAGAGCCAATTGGAGCTGTCTTGGAAGGATGAACATATAGAGGTACTCAGTTGATCCAGAGATGTAGAATCGACATTCTATCAACCAAATTACTAGTGCACATGCAAAAGGAAGTCAGTATAATGTCTAAGATGATAAAGATGATTATCAGGAGCTAAAAGACATAAAAGATCATGCCAAATCACTATTGTTTCTATAGATCCAGTCCAATGTCTAAGTGATCCAGTCTGGGGGTCATAACTCTTAGCTATTCTATCAGAATTTAAACTTCTTGGACTCATTGGAAAGATAAATTGATTATCTAGTTTGAGCTACCTGGTTGTTTCAAGCCCCCATTCTGCTCTGAAGGCCTCCGAAAATGCAATTTACTATGATGTAGAAAATACTAAAATTATATTTTCGATATTTTCCCAAAAGTACCACTCAAATGACCTTAGATTGGATCACCAAGACATGCATACATCTGTCCCAGCAGTCCAGTCATCAAGAATCAGTCCAGCAAGCATCTAGTTGCATATACCTTCACCAAAATACTCATTTTTGATCCAGTCAACACTTGGAATCCCATGAATCCATATCAGCTCAAGTTTCCAAGTGTCATGTGATTCTATTTTGGCTTTATTAGGCCTTGAAAATTGACTTTTCATCATGTATAACCAAATGGGTATCTATTTTATCTAGATTCAATGTATTTACAAGCTGTATTTTGTCTTTTTCCTACAAGACAAAGGTAAATCCGAAAATGTAACAAACTAATGTATCTCATTAAATTCCATGTAATATGGACTGTCGATGTTGAGTTAATCTCCACCATCCATTGAAAACTTGGTATGGTGCCTTGTCTATAAAAGGGCCATCCTCTTCTCCCATTTGTAAGAGAGATTTGATACCGAATTGTTGACTCTACGCCATTTGAAGTAATACAAAGCAAGTTTCTATAGTAATTCTGAGAATTTGTGTCTTGTGTTGGCTCATTTTGGTTTTCATGGTTTGCTTCTTGCTCTCCCATAGTTAGATTGATTATGCTTTTGTAATGTTCATGGTTTGTTGAAGTATTTGATGAATACTCTAAGTCCATACTTTTAGTTGTTTGCTGATGGTAAATAACTATGTAAAGTTAGCCTAGGCTGATTGTTTGTCCTGAAGATCAATTGCATTTCATAAGTTAAGTTACGCCATTTATTGGGTATTTAACAAATTAATGTGACCTAAAAATCTTTTGATCTCCATTGAAGATAGTACTATTTTCTGCAGCACTGTAACACCCATTTCAGTTTGGTAACTCAGAAAGCTAGTTTAAAGTTTTGAAGTATTTGTCTACTGAAGATAACCCTTTCATTGTGAATGTCACGTATGATCCTTCTAAAACCCTAAACCTATTGCATTTTCTTTAAGAACCATTGATTAGTTGTTAGAATAGGAATTTCAACAAAACTTTATCTCGCTTATCAGTTGAAAATCTTGAAGGGTTTGTGTATTTGCTGCCCCAAACTTGAAGATTTGCAGATTGCATGTAAGACCCCTTGTAGGCATAGCTAGACATACCGACTGAGAGATTCCAAGCAAGCTAAGACCGAGCTGTGTTATCCTTGGAGTAGTCTTACCTAGGGTAAGATACTTTTCAAGAGAGGTGTGAAACCAGCAATCACACCTGCGTTGTTGCGTGCTAAAACCACCATCAACACTTACAACATAGTCAATAAAGTAGGGGAGTTATAGGGATTTGTGAACCACCTTAAACAGAAGGCACAAGCTATAATTAAGGAGTTTGACAGTGATAGTGTAAAGTTAATGCCTCATATTAAAAGGAAGAATGGAGAGGTTAAGCCTTACCAGATATGGCTTTCTCATTTTGAATCTATTATTCCAACTCTCTCTTTTCTGATATGCAAAGATGATAGAATTTATATTGATCTCTTCATAAGCAGTATAGGTAGATTATGGGACACGTATCTGTGTATAGAGATTTTCTAAGAAAGGTTGAATCAATTCTGGAAAAATATGATAATAAGTATACACCTGGTGTTAACGAATTCTTAGCATTCTAGTGGCTGACAGAAGAGCAATATAAGGCTTGTGATGACAAATATAATAATTTTCTTGATTTTTATGGTTTTAGTGATATAACATTTGGCATTTGTTATTGTTCATTCAAATCCATTTTCTAAGGGGATATGCTTCTTTTGTTTCTCTTACCCACTTAGCATCGACGTGGGTTTTCCTTTAGTTCTAACAAGATATTTTGTCTTTTAATTGATTTCTCCCTTTTGTCCTCATCTACATCATCGGCTTTTCCTAAGCAATTAGAATTTGAGGAAGGTGGATAAAGAAACAGTAAAGTATGTTATAACAACCTTCTACTAGCATTTTTGGGAGGTAATAAAGATTTATAACTACACATGTAACAACTCTTGTTCCTTATGGAATATCTTCTCCACAAGCAGTTGTGCTTGCATCTTGTTAATGAAAGGATTGTCAAATGAAAATGTGACACTTGTCATAAGCCCTGAAGATTGTTTGCTCCCTTGTTTCTATAAAAGGGAGTTCAGGGCCTTTTGTTATAAATCTTGGAGAATTTGTATCATAGAGCACATAGTAATAGAGTTGGTTTTCTTAACTTAAGTGTTTTCTATGGATAGAACTTGATGTGTATGTGAATTTTATATGGCAATACTAGTTTATAGCTTAAATATACTACCAAGTTCAAAGATATATTGTCTCTCTTGTTGTAAATTGCATTACATTTATGAATAAAGTTCAATCAAGGATTGTTTTATTCATCTTCTAGTCTTTCTAGTGTATGAATGTTCTTGTTATCTTATTTTTCCCTCCTGGCCAAATAGTCTAAGATCCATGAGATCCTGGCGTTTTAGCTCCTGAGGATGCAAGGAAAAACATCAAAAAATGTTTAAGTCCTAGAAACTTCAAAGTTTTCCTTGTGTTTTTCTACCTTGTCAGGATGTCGGAGTTCGGGCTTCACCTCTTCAATGTGCGAAAGCTCAAAGTCTTGAATTCCGCCCCTTTCCTTTGCAAAAATGTTCTAAGTATTTCAGTACTAGAGTTTAGAGCTCTCCTCTTCTCCCTTCTTCTTTGGAAGGTGGAAGGGTTGAGGTCTGAGCTCTGACTCTTCCCTTGCAAATTTAGCTAAGTATTGGAAGCTTTGTAAGATGGTGGGGATCAGGGTTCTTCTCTTTCATGTTCTTCTATGGAGGCCAGAAGGTCCAAGGCCCAAGCTCCAACCTTTTCTTTCCAAAATCAGCTAAGTGTGAAGAAGTTATGAAAAGTTAGTCTTTTCTTCTTCATCCTTCTACTTCAGAGTGCAGAAGCCTGAGGACCGAGGTCCGCAAGGTGCACAATATGCTAAGTGTTTCGGTGTCAAACTTTAGAGTTTTGCTCTTCTACCTTCCATCTTTGAAGGCTACTGCTAAAAATCTGAAGCTTGCTAATGGTCATGTGGTGGAACTCTGCCATGCTCTTTTTGTAGGCCCCTCACTCATTTGCAGAATGGCAGAATGCTGCCACGTGGCAATAGTGTCATGGTGGAAGGTCGAGTGTTGAATATCTGAGGCTCGATTGCTAATAAGGTAAAATCTTTTAAGTGTTATGGTGGAGTTTAGGGTTTTCACCTTCCACCTTCTTTCTTCTGCAAGCTCTAGGGTTGGAGGCCTACACTCTAAAACTCCAATAGCTCTTTTCTTCATAGAGAAGAGGCCACAAGACTACCCAGTGACATTCCTGGTAGCCATTAATGCATCTTCAAAGCCCTATTTTATGTGGGAAATGTATTTCTCATTTCCGTATGCCATTGTTCCTCATCTGCATTTAAATTCTTGTACCCATGGCATGGGCAGACCTCCTATTTAAGTGGATTTCCTGGGAAGAGTCATGTGGGTGTGCTTCAAAGGACACCAGTTTGAGTTAATGCAGCATGGTCTATGTCCCATCTTGTTCACTTCTCACCTTCTATGCCATGGCTACTATAGTGCGATTGTGAAAGCTATATGTGCATGTTTCAAAGATGTATTTTGGGTTGTTGGTAATTGTTCTGGGCTATTATGCTATTGAGAAATTTGTTATTTCAAGTCTTGTAATGTGATTGCAAGAACCAGTAGAATTTGATGCATTGTGCCTACAGCTAGGCCTTTGATGTCTTCTATTGTGTTTCACCAATAAATGCAATTGATTATGTTGTATCTTATTCTGCAACAAATCATTCTTCTTTGTAATGGTTATTTGACATCTACAATCAATATAAAATGAATCTTGCCTCCCTCATTGTTCTTGCACTATGTTTATTTGATAGATATAATTTGTGTATTATGGATAAAATGGTCACTTTCATACTTTCATCTTTCTTCGAGCTAACCTTTGCTTGAATTCCTTTGAGTCTGTGTGATTCCCCTTCAGCATTTCAGATCATTACTATGTTATGTCAGTGTAATCCAACACACTAAATCTTGGTGTATCACCTCCCCTTTTCATTTTAGTTTCCTTCTCTCCCTTTACCCTGGTGATCATTAGTGTAAGTTTAGTCTATTTCTCTAAGCCTTAAGCTTAGAAAGAGGAACCAACCTTCTTTAGAGGTCTGATCTCAAAATTACAAGGTCCCACACCTTGAGATCATTCACATTATGTCATTAGAATGCTTGGAAGTCTCCAAGCAGGGTGCAATTCTAAGTGATAATAGTTCTTCTTATGTCTTTTGTTCAATGAGTAAATTTAAATGCTTTAAGAAAAATGTTGAATGTAATGAAAGATTGTAGAGATTAGTAAGTAGAATTGGTTTTGAACTAAAAGAATTGTGATAGTGTAATGCATTGTTACAGTGTTTAGTGAACTAGGGAAAATACTGTCATGTAAGGTTCCATTTATATCTATTTTGGCTTTGTACCCCTAAGACTAGAGGCACTGATCTCTTAGGACCTATGTTTGATGCAACTCCTTGGTGATCTATATTGAAAATAAAAATGAATTTCCCATCCCTTGAAGTAAATTATGTGTGTAATATTATTTCCATGATCTTGTGCAAAATGAAGGTATAGAAGCCTAAGGATCTAGCTAGTTACTTTAGCATATCAGTCATTCTTTAGCATATTAAACAGTAGAGCATATCTACTTGCAATAGTATTTGAGATAAATAGCAAATAGATCTAGAATAAATACTAGAATGGATTACCCTCCTAGGTTTTGTAGAGCCTAGAGTGCATAAGAGAAGTGTAAGATAGCTTTTCCTATTCATTGGCTAATCCTTCAAGGCAAATCATCCATTAGAATTGTCTATTCTTTAGATTGCCCTTTTGAGATCAAGTTCAAAATTTAAAACAACCAAAAAGTGTTTCTCTAAGTGTTGTGGGATTGGACATTCAATTTTTCACATTTTCATCTTCTCTGAGAGACATGTTTTCAAAGGTATCTTCAACCCCTGATCCTAGTATGTAATCATTCTAAGTGTTCAGGATCATGGTGTCAGAGAGGTTATTATTCTTCTATCTTTGACAACATGCGGTTTGATGTATTCCCACCCCTTGATTTTTTATCTTTAATTATTCTAAGTCTTTCAGACTTCAGAGATCAAGAGGTTTCTTGTTCGCTTGCCTTACAGATGGTTCATTATTCCTCAACATTCCCAATCTCCAATCCCCAAAATATATTTTCTCAGTCTATCAAGATCATAGGATTGGTCTTCCTCATTTCAGCCTGCTCTTCAAGCATGCTTTCCTTGCATGCTTCGATCCATGACTTTCTATGTATGCTCTCTATATCATGATCACACCCAGTTTCATTTCATTCCCAATTTTTTAGAGCTTTGTTCTTGTTCAGCTTTGATCCCTCATCTTGACAAAGTAAAACTCATCTAAGTGTTTTGGGATTATAGGATTAGAGAGTTTATTTTCTCTTGGTCAAAGTAGAAGGTGATCTAGCAAAGGCCCAAACCTTGATTTCTAACAAACGTTACCTTGTCTAGTCTTTTTGAATTTTTTCATTTGGAATTTTTCTTGTTCCTTCTTCTGTTTAGGTAGAGTTTATATATGTGATCTAATCCCTAGAGATCGATGGCTTCTCTTGTCAGACTTCAAAGGTTAAGGTTTTCTCTTGCGCATTTCTCCAGTGGGAAGTTATGTTGAAGGATCAACTACTAATTTGTGGTTGCTTCTCTTCATTAGCTTCAAAGTTTGAAGATTTATCTTTCTCTCTTTTCCATTCCAAAGTGGTAGACATTTCAGTAGGGATCCAATCACCAAATTTTGATAGTCTCTGTTCATTCTATCATGGCCTTAGAGTTAAAAGGTTTCCCTGGCTCCTTTCACAAGTGGAAGATATGGTGGAATACCAATTTATCAGTCTCTAACATTTTTGTCTTCCTGATCTTTTGATTCTTCAAAAGACAATGAGACTTCTTAGTGACCCTCTTGGTCACCATTAATGACATTTTCAAAGCCCAATGGAGTGTTTTGATAGTTTCTTGTTCTCCCATGGTATTGTAGATCCTTCATTTAATGCATTTATGTACTCTGCCATGATTGAACACTCCATTTCTGTAGATTCTCCTAAAACAATTTTGGCAAGAGACACTGTGTGGCTTCATTGGTGTTGTCATTGATGGTAACAAAGACCATTCCACACATCTGCAAAACATGGTGAATCTTTACTGGAAGTCAGATTGAAGGATACTTTGGTCCAGTAAGCAAGAACATAGCATGCAGCAAGGTCCGACAGTCAGGTCCGGATCACTTCGAGGAAGTATCTTTGCAAAGGGTGGACTTGGGGAAGTCAAGAGGAGTACCTTGGCTAATATATTCCAAGGATTTAGCCTCCAGTGTTAGAAGTGTGAAGAGATATGAACACTTGAGTGATGGGTCCCTGATTGGCAGAGTAGATAGAGGAAGACCTAACCGATAGAGCATCAGACCTTAATCCGGATGTGATATTGATGGTGATTAAGTTTTCTAAGGTATCATTCATGATTGGCCGACATGATTGATGACTTTTACAAGCATCTCTTTGATCCACATTACTTGGCATGCAAAGATTCAGCTAACAGTTTAGAGTTGAGGAAAATATTGACTATTCCAAATGCCGACTAGAAAGGTGTTGAAATCATTGGTGCGAATATATATATACTAGATGGATTTGGATGTAAAGGTGTGGTTGTGTGGAGAAAGTGCGAACAAAATTAGAAGAGCAAAGTGAGGATAGTAAGATAGGTCCAGAATGTGACAGGACAACAACAACAAGAAGAGGAAGAATGAAGTGTAGTAGATCAGTGTATTAAGCCTAACCAGAACTGAACCTCAACATGTGTGGATGCTACTCATTAGTTCAAGTATCTAGTTTCCTTGCATAAACTATTGTAGGCAGTCAGCCTCTTGTGAGCAGTGAGCCCTAATTGGCAAGTGCCATTTTGTACTATCTTATTCTTCTAATAGAGAATACAATCTTGGGTTAATCACCCTGTGGTTTTTCCCCTAACAGGGTTTTCCACATCAAAATCACTATGTCATGTGTATTGATGTTATTTCCATTTCATGATTGTGTTTGCTTACTTGAATTGATACTGCATTAATTATTAAGAAAGATCAGAAAGATGAAATAATTAGATAACTGATTCACCCCCTCTCAATTATCAACAATTGGTATCAGAGCCAAGTTCCTCGTAATAGAGTCTAACAGCTTGAGGAAGATCTGGGAATTCAAATGGATGTGTATGGTATGAGGGAACAACTTTAGACTACCCTAGATGATCTTGAACAATCTAACTCTAAAGTCAATGAATTGAAGGAAAGACTCAAACAGGTTGATGATTTCATAAATGAACTAAAAAGGAAACTGAGTATCTCTATGAAAAAGAGTACGGATCTACTGCAAAAATTGGTAAGTCAAGGTGAGGCCAATGATACAAATGAAGATATGAAGGAGAAAACCAAGTTATGTAAAAAGTTATCAAAAGAGGTCATTATGGTAAGACATGAAATGGAATCAGGAGTCATAAAATTTACTCAAGAAATTGAAGAGACAAGAAAAACAGAAGATGATCTAAGACTATCTCTCAAAGAGAAAATAGAAGACTGCCACAAGATGGATAGAATAATTAGACATCTTGAATCTGATCTTGAAGATACTAAAGATAATGAAGAAAAAATTGAGGATCAAATTGTCTCTCTTAAAAGGGATCTTCAAATGGCAAATGAATACAAAGAGAAATTCAAGATAAGTTCTGCTCAACTTGAAGTTCTTCTTGAAAGCCAAAAGAGGGTAGATGACAAGTGTGGCTTGGGATATGAGAAAGGTGAAAGCTCCGGATCTGGTCAGAAGAAGTTTGGATCAGAAAATCCAAGGAATAGGCCTAGAAGACCTCTGGTAAGGCAACCTAATGCTCAAAGATATCCATCCTTCAATGGATACTGCCACAACTGTAATAACTTTGGTCACAAAGCTAATTAGTGCAGAAAGAGACTGAATCAGACTAATACATCCTTCTCCAGACAATGTTTTAACTACAAGAGGTATGGTCACAAATCTCATGAATGCAGAAATATGCAAATGAACAATTCATTCAATGGTAGATGCTTTGCATGAAATAGAATGGGTCATATGGCTAATCAATGCAGATCAAGAGGACAACAATCAAATATGCAAAGAAATGTTGTTTGCCACAATTGCAATAGATCTGATCATATTGCCAAATTCTGTAGAAGCAAGAATCAGGACAAAAGAGGTTTGATACATCATAATCAGAATCAAGACAAGGGAAAAGGAAAAGTGAATGTAGATGAAGTTCAAAGTGAGATGAACAAGATTTGGGTGAAGAGAAGTATAGAAAATGTAGGGGATGGATCCACACCAGAATTTGGTGCTGATATTCCTTCCAAAAATTAAAAAGTGAGCTCTGGCTCAGGGGGAGACACAAGGAAAAACAGTTTTCCCCCAGCCAGTTAATTGGTGCCATGATTGGCAAAAGGAGAATTACGGATTAAAGGGTTCTCAGAGAAACATCTAAATAAGTTGTGGTTAAGATATGGAAGATCCACAAGATGTTTAGAACAAGATTGCTTCGGTTCTTCAAGTCATCCAGATAAGGAAAACAAGGCAAACCAGAATGACTTAAGTTAAGCATTTATTGCAACTTAGTATTAGGGTTTGCATAGTAATATAAGAGATTTTCTTATTAAACATTTGTTCATTCTGCATTCGAGAAGAAGCGAAAAGGAGCTCTGCAACAAATTTCCTCAAGCCCATCGAAAATCATCTGTAGAAGTCGATTCATCCAGCAATTGATCTGGCTCACTCCGTGAAACCTAGAAGCGTAAAAGGTATTTTTGATTCTTGAATATGTCTCTGTAAATCTTTGAAAGATGACTACTCTGAATGTAGTGAAGATTTCTGATAGGCCTCGACCCAAATTTAAGAAACATCCTTATAAATCTCTAGAAGTGGACCCCTTAGGGGTATTTTCCAGCATTTCGCATGGGGTTTTCCATGTAGAGGATGTTAGGGCATATATTCATGCAAATATTGAAGAATTTGGGGAATCCAAGCTGGTTGATATCTATCACAAGCATTTGATAGATGACTCATTTGAACTAAAACCTCAGTATAAGACCATCCGAGATAAACACTTTAGTCAGTACATCCATTTCCCCTTGTTTTGAAGAAGATGAGTGGGTCTGGTATGTGTTGAGTAGAGTGCATGATAACTTCTTATGGTTGAATGGACCATTCAAAATTACCAAGGATGCAATTAGGGCAGTGACTAGTTTTCACTCTTTCGAAGGGTTACCTGTTCTCAAATTTGTCAAAAACCAAACTGTGACTGAGGCCACCAGATCAAAATTTTATAAGAGAGCAATGACCATTGAAGATATCACTGATTTAGATATCAAGTTTACATCTATGATAATTGGCTATAAGATATATCACTCCAGCAGGAGAATTTAATACCCGAAACTGCTGTGTATACTGCTTATGAGATGCTGAGAAAGAATGCAGATTATGATCTCTGTGAACTCCTTCTAAGCCAGCTAATGGAAAACTTACAGAAGATAAAGAAAGACAAAAAGAACTCTTTTAAATATGGTGGACTGATATTGTGTCTATTTTTCTACTTTATGAATGAGCTGCCTAGATCCAGTGATTGGGTATTGCAAAATGACAGACCTGTTGCAATTCAAATTAGAGATTATTTGCATGGGCTTGGGGATGCTAAGGCAAGAAATATAGCTCAGTGGGGTTACTTCAATAATTTTCAAAATATGATGCAAACCAGAGAAAGAATTCCCAAATCATTATTTGAGAAGTATAAAGATACAGTGTGTTTCATGGTAGACACTGATCAATGCCTAATGGAGGTAGTAGAGCCAAGGACAGTCTGGATCATGCCAATGGGATATGAAGTAGATGAGAAAATTATAGAGCTGCATATCCAACATCTGTTGAGCCAGCCCAAAGACCCTAAGGCAGAAAGGTTTGGAACCTTCCAAGAATTGAGTGTAAAAGTTCATGTGGAACTTAGACAGCCTGAAATCAAGAAAAAATGAGAAGGGAAGTTGAAGAAGTTGCCAAAAGGCATGGAATCTCAAAAGAGGCACTTGATGCCCATAGAGAAAAGATGAAAAAAGTAGAAAAAGAAAAGGAAAAGGCAGAAAAGGAAAGTGCTCCAGTAAAAGCCCCTTCCTAGACCAAATCCTCTAAGAGCTCTAAAACTACAACTACTAAAATCTCAAAAGCATCTAAATCAGAAGCAAAATCATCTGGTAAAGTAGAGAAGAGAACTAAGACAAAGACAACAAGATCCTATACAAGCCACAAGGAGGATGAAGAGACTGAATCTAATGAAGAGATCAAGAAGATGAAGAAAAAAAAGAAAGTATCCAGTGAAACCAAGGAGGTAGAGATAGAAGGGTTTGTTGAAAAGCCCACTCTGTCATTAGATGATGTGGTTAAAGTAGTTACTGTGGATGGGAACCTACAACCAATAACAGAATTCTATGATGCATATAATGATGCAGATAAAAAGATCTTGGAGGAAGCCACAGTCAAATACTTGAACATATACAATAAAGCATTTATTGAAATAATTTCTCTAATTCCTAAAAGTTTAGAGAAGGAACTTGATATGAGAAAAGAAAATGCCAAGGCTAAGGACTTAGAAATTAGAGATCAGATAGCTATCTAGCTCTATCCCTCAATTACTCCAAAACAAATGGATATGATCTTCAAAGATTGCAAGGATGAGTTCCAGAGTAAGGCTAGAATGAATCAGCTCATGCTTGGAGAAACTGATCAGGTGGCAAAGGAAATAGAGGAAATCCTCTGGAATGCCTATAAAAGATTCAATATTCCTGTTGTAGAGGATTTAGGTGATGATCCCTCAGGAATAGATAACAAAGAAGAATTCACTGAGAAAATGTCAGAAGAGGCAAAGGAGACAGGTGAAGAAAAAGAAGCAAATATCTCTCATTCGGGTTCCCCTGCAGATTTTGGACCTAAAGGAGAAGGAAGAGTAGAAGAGAAAATCAGTCAAGGAGTGGAGGAGAAGCAAAAAGAAGATGTCAGTGGTAAGGCTACAGAAGGGGACAAAACCCTATCACTGACAAGAGACACAGCAGAAGCAGTAGAAGAATTCTTAACCAAGGAGTTGATGGAATTTGATGAACCATAACTTCTTCAAGGACTGTTCAATTTTGACTCCCTCTCCCCAGTTCAAACCATGAAGCTAGCATCCTTTACTTCGGCAAAAGCAAAAGAAAAACTCCTAAAGTCTCACATGGAGGACTGCAAACTCATAGACATTGCATCTGGTGTACTAGAAAAGATCATGCCATCTTTTCAGAAGGATCCCTCAGCCTCCTCATCCGGTAATCTTAAATCTCTAGTAAATAGTGTTAGCACACATTTTGATTCATTAGAGAAGTCAGTAGAAGATAAGGTCTGGAAGGAGTTTTTGGTAAAAAGATTATTAGAAGTACAAGGGTTTATAACCAATGATAGAAGAAATATGGATATTGGGATAAAGAGCTTAGAAAATGCTCTTAAGGATGGAGGAGAAGTATATAAATTTTGTATTTCCTGGACTAAAGTAACAGAGGATATTGAGAAGAAAGTGAAAGAACAAGAGGATAAACTGTCAAGCCTCTCTCAGAATTTTGATCCTCTCACTGTATCCATAATAAACCAAGAATGTCAAACTATTGTAGTGATGAATGAGATTAAGAAGCTTGAGAAGGAGAGGAAGAACATATTAAACAGGATGGGTGAACTTAGAGGGATGATTATCCCTAAATTAGAGGCCATGTATGAGGCCCTAACTGATGCCCAGACCACAGCCTGAACCAGTGATCTGATAGATCTTAAAAGGGCAGAAGCTTTTGCATTCCTGTTGAGTGGTCACATCTCAATTTTGGACAGGATGAAGTAGAGTTGGGCAACAAAATTTGCCCAGTTGAAGACATCTTTTGTAGATATACTTCAGTATATGTAAGTACAGCATGTATATATACTTATATGGCTAATTATAGATTATTTTTGGGAAATTTTGGTGTGCGGACCCTACCCTTTGCCATTGATGTCAAAGGGGGAGTGAGGAACAGTGAAAAATGTGGACTCCAGCTAAGGGGGAGCTTCGGTATAGTGTCCAATATAATAGAGCATCAATAAAGGGGGAGTGTAGTATAACACTTAGTCACTTTTCACTAATTGTTGCCATCAATGCCAAAGGGGGAGATTGTTGGCAAGAGAAACTGTGTGGCTTCATTGGTGTTGTCATTGATGGCAACAAAGACCATTCCACACATCCGCAAGACATGGTGTATCTTTACCGAAAGTTAGATTGAAGGATACTTTGGTCTAGTAAGCAAGAACAGAGCATGCAGTAAGGTCCGACAGTCAAGTCCGGATCACTTAGAGGAAGTATCTTTGCAAAGTGTGGACTTGGGGAACTCAAGAGGGGTACCTTGACTGATATATTCCAAGGATTTAGCCTCCAGTGTTAGAAGTGTGAAGAGATATGAACACTTAAGTGATGGGTTCCTGATTGGCAGAGTAGACAGAGGAAGACCTAACCGGTAGAGTATTAGACCTTAATCCGGGTGTGATATTGATGGTGATTAAGTTTTCTAAGGTATCATTCATGATTGGCCAACATGATTGATGACTTCTACAAGCATCTCTTTGATCTGCATTACTTGGCATGCAAAGATTTAGCCAACAGTTTAGAGTTGAGGAAAATATTGACTATTCCAGATGCTGACTAGAAAGGTGTTGAAATCATTAGTGTGGATATATATATACTAGATGGGTTTGGATGTAAAGGTGTGGTTGTGTGGAGAAAGTGCGAACAAAAGCAAAAGAGCAGAGTGAGGATAGTAAGATAGGTCCGAAATGTGACAGGACAACAACAACAAGAAGAGGAAGAATGAAGTGTAGTAGATCAGTGTATTAAGCCTAACCGAAACTGAACCTCAGCGTGTGTGGATGCTACTCATCAGTTCAAGTATCTAGTTTCCTTACATAAACTATTGTAGGTAGTGAGCCTCTTCTGAGCAGTGAGCTCAGGCAGTAAGCCCTAATTGGCAAGTGCCATTTTATACTATCTTATTCTTCTAACAGAGAACATAATCTTGGGTTAATCACCCCGTGGTTTTTCCCCTAACAGGGTTTTCCACGTCAAAATCACTGTGTCATGTGTATTGATGTTATTTCCATTTCGTGATTGTGTTTGCTTACTTGAATTGATACTGCATTAATTATTAAGAAAGATCAGAAAGCTAAAATAATTAGATAACTGATTCACCCCCCCCGCCTCTTAGTTATCAACAAACAACCCATGTGGGCATGATGTAGTGGACATGGGTGATTGACAAAATGTGTTGACTTATCCAAAAACCCTCACCCATTGCTACAATAATGATTATTTATAATGCTATATATGCATGTTTCAAAGATGTAATAAGGATGTTGTTCTTTTGATAGACATGGCTCTGCATTAGCTATAATTCTTTCCTTTTGATCAATATAACACTATTTTTTTTCCTTTTCATGCTTTCTTTTGCACTATATAGTACTAAATCTGATTTATTATCTTGTCAATGCTTAATTCCTTATGGTTTCAGCTTCACCCTCTACCTTTGTTAGTTTTTTTATATGGTTTGTGCATGTTCATCAGTTGTTTGAGGTTATTCTATGGATCTTGGTTGATATTGTAGTTGTAATACTAAATCTCGTGTATCACACCCTTTCATTTTATGCATTCCTCCTTCTCCCTTTTCCCTTGGTGATTTTCTATCATTAGGTGTAGTTATAGTATTCTATGAGACTTAATCTTAAAAAGAGGAACCAACCTTCTCTAGAGGTCTGATCTCATTTGTAGGTTCCCACACCCGAGACAATTCATATTGTGTTATTGGAGTGTCTAAACCTAGTTTAGGCAAGGTGCAACTTCATGTGACAACACACTTGGACCAAAAACTTGATCCATATCTTCATCATTATTAACCACATAGCAATCATACTGAGGCATTTTAAATGATGGAATGCATCCATTGCAGTATTTTTCTATTTTAATATCATCAATGCAACTTGTTGTATCAAAAATATTACTATAAACAAACACAAGACTATCCTCCTCCACATCAACACAAGGAGATACACCTACAACTTGCGTAAACTGTCAACACTAGAGCATGCACCATAGAGATCACAATTACTAAAGCCAACATTTGTTGAATCATTTGACTGAAACCAGTCAGTGCATAAGTCATCAATAAAGGAAGGACAATAATAAGAAATGTCACTTGAAGCATACAATGCCCCAACCTCCATGCAAGCATCCTACACTATTAGACTCATCACTATCGTAAGAGACAAAAACTAGGAGTTCATCAAATAGAAACTCATTATTTTTATCATTCCCATTGATTGAACCACCCAATTGCAACCAATTGTATATGTTGTCCCCATCCTCTACACTAGCAAAAGATGATGCATCAAACACCTTTGCCATCTTGTCCTTAGTGTTAAACCATTCTCATGAAGTATCTCTTTCACCAATGCCACCATCCCTAAGAAGGCACTTGAAATAAAAACCAATATCTACACATTTATCTATCTCAGATCATTTATTATTGAGTATAGACACACCACTATCATGTTTAATTTTGTAGGTTGTCAATCAAAAGGCAAAACAATGTCACCATCATTTGCAAGGGATGATCTATCAAATTGAATATATGTGGCCACATTATCGTCTCTTTCAAGACAACTGCCATATGATATTGCCTTGCATGGTTCCCCTCTTCTCACAACACATTCATCTGAATTGTGATCCATAGTAGCTAGTTCATTCCTTACAATATTTTCCTTTGGGGCAAACAACTTTGCAATTTATTCATTTCTTATTTTCTCAAGGACTTCAAGACATTGATAAGCCTGCAGTAAGGTCACAATCTTTAAATCGTCCAACATTGTACTCAAATCAATCTCATATGCTTCAAAAAACATATGAATGCAAGATGAGACTAAAGGTTTAAGACCATCTAAAATTTTTGACAATGAAACTACAAATTAGATACTAAGGTCCCTAGAAGACTCTCCCTCATGCCTTATAATATTTTCAAGTTCAAGGGAATAGGATGAATAAGAAGGATCCACACCAAGTGTACACCACTCCTCATAGACATGAATGAAATTGTCCCAAGAAGAAAAATAGTAGTTCAAAAAACTGCACAACCACTTCTTTGCATCCTTATCCAAATAATTAGCAAAGAACCTCATCCATGTGTCCTCATCTTGAAAATTAAAATTTTTCATGAATTCAGTAAACTCTTGGACATGTGATTCCCCTTGATAAATGTCTAACCCATCAAACTTGGGTATTTGTGAGTAGATATCCATTATTTTGCATTCAAATCCATTATCTACCCATGATAAATCTAATTTCTCATTTATGTAACAATAGGGAATGTTAGAATATATAAATCTTTGAGGTTTGGTGATAGGGTTCTGCACTAGGGTATGCCAATATTTAGATCATAGGTGATACTGTAGTAACAATATTTGGCTCTGAATTTCATTTTTCTTCCTAATATGTTCATCAATATTATGTGAGGAAGTTTGACATTGATGAAAGGGGACACTAGATGTAAGACATTCTGAATAGTAGATGAAGCATCATGATAGGAATCAAAAATATTCTCATCATCATAATATCTAGGGCTTGAAGCATAAGATTATGCATATGAAGGACTTGTCTTATAGATATTACTATGGTAGGAGGCCATGAATGAAACATTCAATAATGCAAGGCAACACAAGACATGATATAACAATTGCTCATATGTTTTGAATGAAGTCTAAATTGAATATGGTGGAAATAAATTCATGTGTACCTTCACAATAGAAGCAATCTTTTTCAAATAGAAGAGTTGCCACCACTTCCAAAGAGGAATACCTTGAAGAAGACTAAATCTCCAAGGTAACAAACTAGTTGTCGGTTCAACTCACTAGAAGAGTCATAAATTTAATTTAGAACCCTCAAATTTCATTTCCCTAACAATTGTGCCATTTTTTTTGGTTCTTAAACATGTAATTCCACCAATCATAAATACTCAACACCAAAACCTAAGGCCAGGGATATGTCGTGCTTAGGTAATGGGTAAGACTTATGATCAAATACTAACATGAATTGACCACTTGTTGTGAGTGTGTAAACTCACCTTCATCTTTAGGCTCTACTAGGCTGAGTGGCGTGTTCCCTGAGGTCTCAAGCATAGGAGAATTAAAGAGAAATAAAATAATTCAACTCAAGGCCCTTAAGAAGCCATACCCAATGTGTTATGAATCCAAAAATATGTCATTAAACGCATGTCAACACTAGAAGCATATAGACTTAAAGATCTCACATAAGAAGAAAAATTCACTCTTACCTTGCACCTTAAGATGACATCTATACTATGTTTCCCCAGAAAATGAATCCACTTAACATTGGTTACATAGGGAAAATATGGAAGAATAAATATGCATGATTCAGGAGGGAGGGAGAGAGATTTAATAATTTAAAAAAATCATTGGCCCTTCACCAACCAAACCAATGCCTACTCCATTGGGAATAGAGTCATGGATTTGCATAGGGGAAAGGGATGCATAAAAGAAAGAATAAATGGGTTCTTATGTGCATCTTCATACAATGAATATATCTCATCTCATATAATGGACATTTTTAGTAATCCAAACAAGACTGAAAATACCCATATGAAATAGAAAGAAAAACATCACAAATCATTGCAATGAATTAAAGTGTTGTCACATACTTCTCTAGGTTCTATTACATTCATAACAACAAATGTAGTAAGATAGGATCAGTAAATAGGTTAAAAAACCCCACTGAATACATAAAAACTTCCCAGAGACATACCATTACATGAATACGTCTTTGGATTACATTCCCACACTTTACAAATTGCACATCTTTCCTTATAAACCAAACTACATCATTTGATGCCCTAGAACACTACATACACACATACATCCAAAAATTGGTTCAATGACCAAACTATAATACATCTTTTAAACTTGTATATATGGCATTAAGATTCACAGTACAATAGCCTAGACACAGATTTGGAGTGGTCAATACATTTGCAAGGTGACAATACTACTTGCATCACAATCACATGGGTTGTGCTAGAAAATTTCACAAATTTTGTTTTCCAATGCCTACGTACAAAATCCCATTAATGTTGAGGTAGAAATAACATTGGGGCATGATTAATCCATCTAATGGGCTATCGAGATTTGGAAGGAGCATTAATGGAAGCCTAGAGGGTCGCTGGAATGTCCTATCGTGAGTTGAATAGTAAATGAATAGGGAAGGCAAATTTGTTGGGCCCTAACAAATTAAGATTCTACCAAGTATTATGCCTCTTTATCAAGAGTAGGAGACTCCTCGCAACTCCAAAAAAAATGTGAGCAAGGCCAGACCATCGATGTTTGACATCGAGCCATCATTAAATCATCATCCTTTTGAGTAGATGAACAAACACCACCCCAAACTTTGAATTCTAAAAGCAAAGGTGCCACCTATCATTCTTTGATAGTTAAGTTGTCTCTAAATATCCTTCCAACCGATTATGAATAACCTACTCCGCTTGATTCCACAATCTTGAAAGATAAGAAAATATGAAGTGTTAAGGATCATGAATTAGAACTACCATAAAACACAATCTCAGAAGGAGAAGCAAACCAAGAACTGAACCCCCAATTTCGACAAACTTAGTAGTCATAGAGAATCAGGGATCGAGGATTGGGAAAGTGCCTAGATACATGAAAAAAAATCAAAGGGGAATGAGACAATCCAACATCACGATCCTAAAGGATTTAGAAAAAATGCAAGGAACCAAGGTGGAATTTAGAGCCGATAAGGATGGCATGCAAGTATGGGAAATTAAAAAATCCAAACAAAGCAAAAGACCAAGGAAACAACTTGAAATAACCCAAACTTGGATTTTAAGGATATTCTCTTGAATTTTGACACACTAGGAACCCACTTAGATTATATCAGATCAGTTATCAACGGTGCGTGTGGGATGTTTCAAGAACTTTAGAGGTTAAACTTGAGACCTTTTTAATAAATTGAGGCATGTGCCAACACGATGATCACAAAATGCAAGATTTTTAGGTTCACGCATCATAAGCTCTCTTATGTTCAATGTATCTCCATATTTCTATTCTTTTATTGTTGTAATCTCCTAGAAAACTAGTGTAAATGAAGCATAGTGAAATTGTATAAGCCTGACATCTCATAAAATGTTTAGAAACCAAGTTACACATTTGTGGTGCTACAAATATATTGAAACTTGGATATTACGTTGAAGTAACATTATAGAACACATTCTCCAAATTGCAAGATTAGGTATGCATTTTTGGTGGCATGTGGTGGATTCTTCAATGATAGCCTTTTGCCTAGAAACCTACAAAAAAATTAAACAAATTTAAAGAAAAATATTTTTGGTTGATTATAGATTACTTTTACAACTTGGGATGCTCTTAAATCTAGAGGTGAGGTCATCATATCTCACTAAGGTAATAAACCACCTAGTTTATTATTTTTTCTTGTTTCTTCTCTATTGTGTATTATTTAGGCCACTATTTATTTGTTGTTTACTATTTTAGAATATATTTATTCATCTCAATTCGGAAATGGAAGGTGAGGTTGGGGTTGAAATAGAATGGTACATCTTTGTTCGCAAGAGACACTGCTCTGGTGGATGATTGAATATTGTCATTGATGGCAAGAAAGAAAGGAGAATTCACCAGCATGGCAAAGAGACTTTACTCTAGAAGGATAAATGATTGAGTATGGGCAGTATACATTATATAGTGTAAATAAAAGTGTTTGTGTCAGTATGCCTCCATAGTTGAAGATAATTATATGTGGTTCATGTATGTTATTCATGAATACTTGGTGATCATTTTCTCAAGTCTTGACTTCCTCAGGAAGTCATATTGCAAAATATCTAAGTCCAGGTGAATAGAGTTAAGTCAGGAACAATGTACAATTCTAGAGTAAAACGGTCTGCATTCCTCGGTTGTTGCATATTTTGTCCTGTAGTTCTAAAGGTATAATAAGAAGTACAAAATGAATGTTGGTTATGAA
The DNA here is from genome assembly GCA_027924645.1 of Cunninghamia lanceolata. NCBI lineage: Eukaryota > Viridiplantae > Streptophyta > Pinopsida > Cupressales > Cupressaceae > Cunninghamia > Cunninghamia lanceolata. The sequence continues at coordinate 10,369,839 of BSBN01001332.1, forward strand.
TCCTTGAGTCTCATATGGTCCATAGTGAGTGTTTTGATGTGATAGATGAATTTGTCAAGCATGTTCTTAAGAGACAAGCTGACAGGCATGTTAGATCTTTATGTGAAGAAGATATATTGTTTGAACAATCAATCTAAGTGGTTCAATGATTGGTGCCAACCTATTTGAAGAACATTAAATGATTGTGTAGACACCTAAAATTGTCCCATTTCATTATGTATGCATTAAAATCATATTGCACCATGTACATCATTAATTAAATCATTTTCTTCTTAATTAATTAAATAAATTTTATTTATTTAATTAATCTTTATTATTCTTATTCTTTCTATCTATGGTTAAATAATTTTTAATTATTTAATCATTTCATTATTCCTCTATTAATTAAATAAATTATCTTTATTCCTCTATTCTTCATCTATGATTAAATAATTTTAATTATTTAATCATTCCCACTTTCACTCCATCAATAAATAAATAAAATTTAAATATTTTATTTATTTCCCACTTGCACATGACTTAAATAAATTTTATTTATTTAATTCATTTATTTCCTCCACTCTTATCCCACTCCTCCACTTTCTCCTATAAATGTGTGAACATGCTTTTTCACCTCTAAAAATATGAAAAACTCAAATGTGTGGGAAAAAGTAAAAAAGAATTCAAAAATCAATCCATAACTCATCCAACTCTCAAAATAGTAGAAACATTCTATTTTGAGAAAAGCATATTAGCTCCACTAACAACTCATCTAAAATTTCTAAATAAATTATTCATTTTCTCCTTCATCTCTTTAATTAATTAAATAAATTTTATTTATTTATTTAATTCTCCTTATTCTTCTACCTTCCATCAATGATTAAATATTTTTTAAATTATTTAATCTTTCCTACTAAAAATAAATAAAATTAATATTTTATTTATTTCATTCATCATGCACATAAATTAAATAAATATTATTTATTTAATTTATATTTCATACATTCTTATCTTTATCATTTTCTTCTAAAATCATGCAAGTGGGCCCTCTTGTCCATAAAATAGAAAAAATCAAAATGTGGGAATATCTAATAAATTAGAAAAATCAAATTTCCTTAAAATCTCAAAATGAAAACAACATTCTATTGTGAGAAAGAATTTTATCTTCATCAACAACCCACCTAAGTTTTCTAAACAAAATGCCTTTTTATGGAGACTTGGCACGTGCACGTTCATCCTCTTCTCTCATTCATCCTCATCCATTGATCTTTCCTTTCTTTCTCCACTGTTGATCATATTTCCTCCAAGTCTATAAATACCCCCATCTTCTCTCATTTTCATATCCTCAATTCTAATAGCATCAAAATTATCTTCAATTTTATCATATCCTGAGCATCCATGGCAACATTCTACATTGTAGTTGCATACTTTGAGGATCAATCCACAATGGAATTTGTGAGGCCTACATTTTTTATTTTCGTTCATGTGACTATTTACCTTACTGTTGCTGATACTTTTATATTTGTGGGACTGTTGATCCTGGATTCCTGAACTATTAGACTTTATTATGTTAAAGGAAAATTAATTGGGTGATGTTAGATAGATGCTTGTATTAAGAGAAAACAAATTGGGTGATGTTAGATAGATGTTTATATTATAGGAAAACAAATTGGGTGATGTTAGATAGATGTTTATATTATAGGAAAACAAATTGGGTGATGTTAGATAGATGCTTGTATTAAGAGAAAACAAATTGGGTGATGATAGACAGATGCTTTATATTAAAGGAAAACTAATTGGGTGGTGTTAGTTAGAAAATTGTAATGTGATTTCTTTATGCTTAAGAGAACTTGTGATATCTTATGCGAGTACAAGTTTTAATTTTCTTCGGCTATGTTATTGATATGTAGAATTAACTTTGTAACTGAGTACGTAGGTAATTCTAACCAACCACAGATACTAGAGATCATCCCACACTTGATGTTGTAGTCCCTTGTGAAGCCGATCTAGTTCCACAAGGAACCAAGATAAACTTTGTATATGACGAAATGTTGTAATGTTAATTTGCATGAGGTTAATTGGGTTAAGTCTACCCTCTTTTAATTTAAATTATGATTTGTGTTGTAAGAATTGTCTTTGAATTACATTTTTAAAATTTTAAATTTTGGAGACCATTTTCATGTGATTTAACTTGACCCTGGGTACCCTAACTAGGCTAAACTTGACCTTGGGTTATACCCCATGGGTCTAGGGTCCCTTTTGACTTGGGTAACCCTTGGTAAACCTCCATATGGTCACCTTAACTTCACACTGAAGTTAAGTGACGAATTTGGAGGCATGGGAGGGATAGAATGAGTGGTACCAACACTCAAACCCATCCCTTTTCACTTCCCAAGGTTAGAGATGACTTTCAAGATCCACCAATTGTGGAGGACTTGACTTCAAGTCTCTCTCACAATTGGTGAGAGTACCCATGGAGTTGTGTGGTCCTTCATGAGAGGGAAGGAAGGGGACACATGTGTCACCTTTTCCGTCTTTAACTCCCCTTTTCTCTCCCACGTGTTGGAGAGAGGACATGTGGTAAGGGGTGAGGGAGACTTTGGGGATGGGCGAGTGACATGTGTCAACACCCATCCCTTGGGATACAGTTATAGTGGGGAGGAAGAATGAGGAGGTGACAAGTGTCACCTCCCCATTCCTCTAAGCTCATGGATTGGGCTTATTTTAATCCCACTTGGGATAAGGTGAGGGTTGGTTGAATTTTTGAGAATTCTTAATTGTTTTGAAATTGTTTTGGGAGAAAAGATAGAGGGAGTTTGGTGGCTTAGGTTGGAGGAGATTTTGGAGGAGCTCTACATCAACTTCTTCCATAATAGGGCTTAAAAAGGCTGGTTTTCTAGGCTAAGGCCTTCCCCTTGTAATTTAGTTTCTTGCTTGATGCATATGTGTGTGTTTTTCTTCTTTGAGTGTTATTGTTATTGTGGGGAATGTTGGTTGGGTGTTGTAAGAGCCTCTCCCACTTGGGAGAGAATGCTTAACAAGTGTGGGGTACGGGAGGAGTGATCCTCCTTGAGGTCATTACCTAGTTTTCGGATGTTGAAAGCCTTGAGGGCATTTTATGTGATTTTGAGCAATTTGTTATATGGCTTGAGAGCCAAAATATGAATCCTTTTGGAAATTTTGCTAAATGTGTTGGCTTGAGGCCATAAGAGAAATTGTGTGAGGTATTTTGAAGGAGTGGCACTCTAGAGTTGAGTGCGTCCACTCTCCTACCCCTTGAAACTCACCTTGGTTGAGTTTGTGTGTTGTAAATATCTATGGGTGTAATATTGAGGTTTTTTTTTTGAGATGTTTGTTGTCTTGTTGTGAAGTGGATTTGAGTTCCCTAGGTGTGTGGATGACCTCCCTAGCTCGGGGGTGACCCTCTCACCGGTCTACGATAGGGAGGAGAGCAAGATGTGTGGTGTTTATTTCCCTTGTGTGATATGCAGGTTTCATAGAGCTTAGTGTGAAGTTGAAGAATTTACTTGTCTTGGAAAATATTTTATTTTCCTTTACTCTTAAGGCTCTTGAGGAGAGCTTGGTCTTATTAAGAAATTCATCCTTGTTGATTTTCAAAGAGGAGAACTTCTCTCTCTCTCTTGTTGTAAAATTTTGTCTTCTAAAGTTGTGAGAAAACCTCTTTCATTGTATTGATAGTTTTAGTTTGTTAAATTAAATTTTACCATTTATGAAATGATGAAGGAAGGAAATTTATTTTTAAAAGGATATTGATTTTGTATTATTCCTAATACTTCTATTAGTAAAGTTGTGATTTAGTTGTTGTGGTAAATAAAAAAATCTATAATTTGTTGATTTGAATTTTATCATTTAAGTTAAGAGGAATGAAGAAAATTGATTCATAAGCCAATCCTATTGTTTGTAAATTTTAAATTTGCCAAATAGTAAAGTTGTAGGTTCAATTTTTAGTTAAACAAGAAAATTTACAATTTAGTTCTATGAAAAAAAAAAAAGAATTTTTTGTTGATATTAATTTGGAAGTGTTTATTTATTTGCAATGTTCATTCCTTAAAAATACAAAAGTTTATAACATTCCAATGAAATTATTTTAAAATGAGGTATTGCTTTGAAGTAGAATTGATTTAAAAAAAAAAAAAAAGATTTATTTATCCATGTGATATGTTAGAAAAAGAAATTTAAATTTTATCTAAGAGGTGCATTTGAAAACATATATAGTATGAAAATCAAATATATATACTGATTTCTTTATTCTGCCTTACAAAATTAATTCACAGTAATAACTATATATATATATACAGTTATTGTTTTATCAATGAAACAGTGAATTATGTTAGATTGAGAAATTGCTATGTATATATATAGATTTTAATAAATAAAATTTAATGAGGAATTAAAATTACATATCGTAGTACAGGGAATTTTAAACACTGTCAAAAAAATTTGAAAGAGTGGTGGGGAGGGGGTTCGAAACCCCCCACCACCATTGTTATTTACAATGGGTTTGGGAAGGGGGCGGAGCCCCCACCCACACCCCATGCTGTGGGATGTGGGTGGGGGATTTGCCCCCTCCCCACACTCCCCGCTACCCCCCTTTACTGTGATATGTAATTTTAATTCCTCATTAAATTTTATTTATTAAAATCTATATATATATATATGTATGTATAGTAAAAGGGGTAGGGGGGAGTGTAGGGAGGGGGCGGAGCCCCCACCCACATCCCACAGCATGGGGTGTGCGTGGGGGCTCCGCCCTCTCCCCACACCCATTGTAAATAATAGCAGTGGTGAAGGTTTCGAACCCCCCCACCACTCTTTCAAGTCTTTTTTTGACAGTGTTTAAAATTCCCCATACTACGATATGTAATTTTAATTCTTCATTAAATTTTATTTATTAAAAAAATTTGAAAGAGTGGTGGGGGGGTTCGAAACCTCCACCACCATTGTTATTTACAATGGGTGTGGGGAGGGGGCGAAGTCCCCACCCACACCCCATGCCATGGGATGTGGGTGGGGGCTTCGCCCCCTCCCCACACTCCTCGCTACCTCCTTTAACCCCCGTGGCCCTTAATTCCCCTACGCCCAGTGAATCCCCCCCGTGGATAACCCAGATCTGCCACCGAGCTACCACCGTCGCTCGACACTTCTCTGCAGCCTCTTTCACTGCGGACCTCCCCTTGCCCTTCGTCGCCGATGTCCTCCACCCATCTTTGCACCCATGTCCACTCAGAACCTCTGCACCCTCCACCTGCAACCTCCACATAGTGCCTCCGTCGCCCTATCAATGTCGCCGCCCTCCATTGACCCTGCCCAATCAAAACAAAATATATGTTAGGGTTTTTCAATGTCATTCAAAAAGAAAACACGAAATAACTAATATTCATATGTATATAATGAAAACCTAATATTGTAACTCAATTATATATATATATATATAATTCTAATTATAGGAAAATGTGTTTTGGGTTTTAACAATTTTAACAAATGAAATACCAAGAAAACAAATAGAAAAATATACATATATTTTATTAAAGAAAAATCTAGTGTTGTAAATACAAATAGCATATGTGTGTGTGTGTGTGTGTGTGTGTGTGTGTGTGTGTGTGTGTATTTATAACTTCGCATTTATTTTCTTAAGCCATCATATGCATTTCATATGTGGCTATTTTAACCCAATCTGTAATTTGAAAAAATGTCCAATTGAGAAAAATGAGAGAAAAAGAGAAAGAAAGATAAAAGTGAAAACAAAGAGGAGAAAATGCGTGGCTTTTCTGAAATAGGGCTAAGAGTACTAATTTGAGATTTAATATTCCCTTAATCCTGATTGTGCAATTTAATTAACAAAATTAATTCAAACATTGAATTAAACCTAGAGCGGAAACTTAGTGGACTTCGTCAAACGAAGATAGTAAGCCCTGTTTACGAGAACTGATCTACCAAGAAATTAGGAATAATGTAAAGGATGTAGTGATAACTCTGATTTATAGAGAACGTGAAAGAGAGCAAATTAAAATTAAATTTCAGAGAAACGGGAAGAAGAACAAATGATAGGACTTTGTTGAAAAATGTTCAATTAACTCAATCAACTATAATTCCAATGTAATTCGGGAGTTGTAAGAAATTTATTAATCCTATCAGGAAACCTCATGATTAAATTAGTGTTAGTGCAATAAACCCCACTCACGCCTGTGAGGCGTTATGCTGCCAGATTTTTCCAGAATTTAGGGTTTAGTAGGTTTGTAAGTTTAACCCTTGTAGCGATGTTAACCGCATCGCGATGACCCCTTGTTGGACTTCTTACATTTGGGTATGCGTACATGTGTGTATTTCCCCACTGACAACTATATTGTTTACTCCTTAAACGTATGCCACTGAGCACGCTTACGTGTGCGAGGGGGTTTCTAGGGAAGCGTGGGAAAATTTTTGATATTTCATGTCATGACCACATGTCAAATGTGGACATGACATGTGTGATGCATGTCGTGACTACATGGGAAACGTGGGCATGACATTTGGTATCAGAGCCCAACTTTAAACACTGGGCATATTTGGGCACGTTATTTATTCTGCAACTTTGATTAATTAGTGCCTACCTTGTTTTGTAGGATGACTCCTTGACGTGTTCGATGAGCGGGATCATAAAACACGGTGTTCGTTGAGGTGCATAGTGATTCCTCTATAGAGGGACAGGCACCTGTAATCATAGAAGATCCACCAGTACCACAGGCACCACCAGCACTTGACATAGGTCCATAGATTCTACAAACATTGCAGGCCATGTTAGAGAGGTTACCGCCAGCTATTCCAGAGCCACATGATGGGCCTCACGTTGATCCATGAGAGGAGCCACGTAAGGAGCTGCATGTTGAGTCGTGTGTTGAGCCATGTCTGGAGCCCCGCATCGATCTACGAAAGGTGCCACGTATGGAGCCTTTCGTAGAGATCCCTGATACTGCAGTAGAGGAGGTAGGGTCATCCTACTGCGTAAGGAGTAGGAGTCCTCCGAGACTCTTGAGATGAGATGAGACCATGAGAGTAGAGCAAATATATCATGGACCGTATGAGTATGGTTTGGATGAGTCAGTTGTAGGACTTAGAGATAGAGGAGACCCCATTAGAGACCTGCTTAGGCTCAATCCACCTACCTTCGTAGGAGCTATAGAGGGAGCTATGGTTAAGGCTTAGCTTATCAATTTAGATAAGTGCTTCGCATAGCGACCTTATGGGAGCAACATGAAAGAACGAGTGGTAGTACACCTTCTGAGAGATGCAGCAGCTACCTAGTGGTGCATTGAGGAGTGCAAGCACCGATTATCCTTAGATACACTCACATGGGACATATCCATAGAGCGCTTTAATGCGCGATACCTGTTAGATCATTACAGACAGCACCAGATAGATGAGTTCCACAACTTACAGCAAAGAGGACTCACGGTTGCTCAGTATGAGAGCTGGTTCATTGAGCTTTCTCGTTACGCAGAGTATCTCCATGACGAGAAACTCCTAGTGCACAAATTCATTAGAGGCCTGAATCACAGGATAGCAGGACCAGTACGTATGGCAGACCCCCAGACTTATGAGTGAGGCTGTTGGAAAGGCTTACATTGTAGACGAGATATAGGGACGAGGGTAGAATTCATGCCCATAGTTTTAGGACCGTAATCACCAGTAGCAACAGAACTTTTCTAGGCCACAATCCACACCATAGAGAGGAGGATTTAATTCCTCATCATTACCTCCTAGGCCTCCACAGCAGCAGCAGCATTAGTAGAGGTCTAGACCCCAGTAGAGGGTTCAGGGAGGATAGAATTGTGGTTGGTAGCAGTAGGGCTCACGTAGAGATCAGAGACAACAGGGATCATCTGCGGGACCTGCAAGGTCTCAGCGGTCTTACAGAGGTTCACAGGGGTCCACTGGATGGACTGGACAATAGCAGTCGGGTAGGACTTAGTCAGGACAGTTACAGGCTAGGGGCCCGTGTTATGTATGTGGTGGGGTAGGAAATATGGCTAGAGAGTGTCCACAGGGATTTACAGTAGGGGGACAGCCCCGTGCAGAAGTATCTAAGTAGACTGTAGGTGATGTGGGCAAGTCCCATTGTATGTTTGCAGCCGTTGACAACCGCCAAGCCAACTTCGAGGCCTTAGTTATTGAGACAATAGGTATGATTGGGGATTTCCCCATCTCTATTCTTTTTGACTCTGGAGCTACCGACTCTTTTCTGTCTACATCGTTAGTGGAACATTGCAAGCTGGTGGCTTCTAGGCAAGACATTAGGTGGGAGGTTGAGTTGGCCTCTGGGGCTAGAATGTCAGTAGATACCTTGGTTAGAGATTGTGAGATCTCTTTGGGTTCCTTCACTACATCATGTGACCTTAGGGTTATGCCATTAGGATCCTACAGTGTAGTTTTGGGTATGGACTGGCTTGCGGCTCATAGAGCCAAGCTAGATTGTTGCCAGAGGATGATTAGCTTCTTAGACAATCATGGCTCACTGGTTGAGTTACTGGGCATGCAGAAGCCTACTGTAATATGTATGATATCCACTCAGTAGCTTAAGCACTGCATGTAGAAGGGGTGTCAGTTGTTCGCTATCATGGTCAATGACAGATCAGAGGATGAACCTGAGGCTTCTTTAGATGATCACCCTATCCTGAGAGATTTTTCTTACATATTTCCACCAGAATTACCAGGTATGCCTCCATGTAGAGAGGTAGATTTCCACATCGATCTAGTGTTGGGTGTAGAGCCAGTGTCTCGTGCTACTTACAGGATGACTACACATGAACTTATAGAGCTCAAATTGTAGTTAGAGGAACTACTTTGAGAAGGGGCACATCTGACCTAGCGTTTCACCATGGGGTACACCGGTTATCTTCGTGAAGAAGAAGGATGGATCTCTTCGATTATGCATGGATTATAGGCAGTTGAACAAGGTGACAGTGAAGAACCATTATCCTCTGCCTAGGATTGATGACTTCTTTGATCAGATGCAGGGAGCTAGAGTGTCCTTGAAAATTGATCTAAAATCCAGGTATCACCAATTGCGCATCACAAAGGCTAATATTCACAAGACTACTTTTCAAACTAGATATGGCCATTACAAGTTCACAGTGGTACCTTTTAGTTTGATGAATGCCCCTGCAGTGTTCATGAGCCTTATGAACGGGGTGTTCCGCACTTACTTGGATCAGTTCGTGATCATTTTCCTCGATCATCTTTTGATCTATTCACGGACTGAGGAGCATGTGGATCATTTGTGTCAAGTGTTGCAGTGCTTACAAGAGCAGCAGCTTTATGGCAACCTAGTAAAGTGTGCCTTCTTCAGGACAGATGTGTAATATTTGGGGCACATCTTATCAGGCGATGGCATCTCCGTAGATCCATCAAAGATCAAAGTGATTCAGGACTAGCCAGCACCGACCAGTGTGACAGAGGTTAGGATATTTATGGGATTAGCCAGTTATTACCGTAGATTCATTGAGGGCTTTTCCAGATTAGCGCATCCCATCACTTCCATTCAACGGAAAGGGAAGGGTTTCACTTGGACCGAGTAGAGTGAGAGGGCCTTTCGGGTCCTCAAGGAGCATCTTACCAGCACTCCCATATTAGCGGTTCCAGATCTTGCAGAGGATTTTGTTGTTTGTATAGATGCATCACTAGAGGGTTTGGGAGCCATACTTATGCAGGGCGGTAGAGCGATTGCATACGAATCACGTAAGCTCAAGACACATGAGCTAAACTACCCTACTCACGATTTAGAGCTCACAGCAGTTATTCATGGTCTTGTTCATTGGAGACACTTCCTTTTAGGTTGATGCTTTGAGCTCCATTCAGATCACCATAGCTTACAGTATATTTTCACATAGCCAAATTTGAACACCCGCTAGTGGTGTTGGATGGAGTTCTTATGTAAGTACAACTTTGATGTCCACTACATCAAAGGGAAGGAGAACGTGGTCACTGACGTCTTGAGTCAAAGGTGCCACAAGATCCTGACCCTGACATTGAGGGTGGACTTGAGAGAACATATCTTACAGCATCTTCCTGAGGATGAGTGGTTTCTTGAGGTACAACAGGAAATCTAGAAATAGAGGGCCCTTAAGGGCAGGTTCGTAGGATATTCCCTTGAGCTTGACAGTTTGTTTAGACATTGGTAGCGCATCTATGTACCCCATGTGGGTGATCTATGTGTAGTGATTCTTTCTAAGGCTCATCGAGCACCTTATGCAGCACACCCAGGAGTGAAGAAGATGCATGCTGATTTGCGACAATTATACCATTGGGCTGGGATGAGACAAGACATTGCAGAATATGTTGCTCATTGCCTTTTGTGTCAGAGGGTCCAGGCCTAGCATCAGTATCCAGTAGGACTGTTGTACCCTCATGAGATACCTGAGTGGAAATGGGACACCATTTCCATGGATTTTATTGTTGGTTTACTTATGTCATCACATTGCCATGATGTCATCATGGTGACAGTTGACAAGTTGAGCAAGGTGGTACATTTTTCACCTGTATGCACGACATACAATGCACCATCTGTGGCAATAGTGTTTTTAGATCAAATTGTTAGACTTCATGGAGTGCCTCACTGCATCATTTCTGACAGAGACTCAGTTTTCAACTTAGCTTTTTGGAGAGCCTTCCAACAGGCATTGGGCACTCAACTCAACTTTAGTTTAGCTTACCATCCGGAGACCGACAGATAGACAGAAAGAGTTAATTAGGTGTTGGAAGACATGCTTCATATGTATGTTATGGACCATTAGTCTAGATGGGAGGAGTATCTATATCTGGTTGAGTTTGACTACAATAATGGGCATCACAGCTCGTTAGGTATGCCTCCTTTTCAAGCTTTATACGACAGACCATACAGGACACCATTGAGTTGGGATCGGATAGAGGACAAGGTTGCCATTGGTCTAGAGATAGTTCAGGATATGGAGCAAAAGGTCATACTAATTAGACAGAGACTTTAGGAAGCACATGATAGACAGAAGAAGTATATCGATGCTAAGAGAACTAATTAGAGCTTCTCACTGGGTGACAGGGTATTTTTAAGAGTGCGACCACACAAGAGTCTAATTTGTTACGGAAAGGGCTCTAAGCTCGCACCTCAGTTTGTAGGACCTTTTGAGATCTTGCAGTAGATAGGACCTGTAGCCTATCATCTAGCCTTGCCACCTAGCCTATCACGTATCCACGATGTCTTTCATATTTCAGTTTTACATCGTTACATCTCTGACTTATCTCACGTATTGGATTGGAGTGCTCTTCAGGTAGAGGCAAATGGATAGTTGGCTTTGGAGCCAATTCACATATTGGCTCATCGAATGCTGGGCCTTCAAGGTCGAGAGCTAGACCAGGTTAGGGTCCAGTGGGACATATATGATGAGGTCACTGTGACATGGGAGGATGCAGCAAGATTGAGGACTCTTTATCCTCACCTCTTTGATGAATTCTAGGAGAAAGTACAGTCTTAGGGGGAGGATGTGAGGCCTACATTTTTTATTTCTATTCATGTGACTATTTACCTTACTGTTGCTGATACTTTTATATTTGTGGGACTGTTGATCCTAGATTCCTGAACTATTAGACTTTATTATGTTAAAGGAAAACTAATTGGGTGATGTTAGATAGATGTTTGTATTAAGAGAAAACAAATTGGGTAATGTTGGATAGATGTTTATATTATAGGAAAACAAATTGGGTGATGTTAGATAGATGATTGTATTAAGAGAAAACAAATTGGGTGATGATAGATAGATGCTTTATATTAAAGGAAAACTAATTGGGTTATGTTAGTTAGAAAATTGCAATGTGATTTCTTTATGCTTAAGAGAACTTGTGATATCTTATGCGAGTGCAATTTTTAATTTTCTTCGGCTATGTTATTGATATGTTGAATTAACTTTGCAACTAAGTGCATAGATATTTCTAACCAACCACAGATACTGGAGATCATCCCACACTTGATGTTGTAGTCCCTTGTGAAGCTGATCTAGTTCCACGAGGAACCAAGATCAACTCTGTATATGATGAAATGTTGTAATATTAATTTGCATGAGGTTAATTGGGTTAAGTCTACCCTATTTTAATTTAAATTATGATTTGTGTTGTAAAAATTATCTTTGAATTACATTTTTAAATTTTAAATTTTGGAGACCATTTTCATGTGATTTAACTTGACCCTGGGTTATACCCCATGGGTCTAGGGTCCCTTTTGACTTGGGTAACCCTTGGTAAACCTCCAAATGGTCACCTTAACTTCACACTAAAGTTAAGTGATGAATTTAGAGGTATGGGAGGGATAGGATGAGTGGTACCAACACTCAAACCCATCCCTTTTCACTTCCCAAGGTTAGAGATGACTCCCAAGATCCACCAATTGTGGAGGACTTGACTTCAAGTCTCTCTCACAATTGGTGAGAGTACCCATGGAGTTGTGTGGTCCTTCATGAGAGGGAAGGAAGGGGACACATGTGTCACCTTTTCCCTCTTTAAATCCCCTTTTCTCTCCCATGTGTTGGAGAGAGGACATGTGATAAGGGGTGAGGGAGACTTTGGGGATGGGTGAGTGACATGTGTCAACACCCATCCCTTGGGATATAGTTATAGTGGGGAGGAAGAGTGAGGAGGTGACAAGTGTCACCTCCCCATTCCTCTAAGCTCATGGATTGGGCTTATTTTAATCCCACTTGGGATAAGGTGAGGGTTGGTTGAATTTTTGAGAATTCTTAATTGTTTTGAAATTGTTTTGGGAGAAAAGATAGAGGGAGTTTGGTGACTTAGGTTGGAAGAGATTTTGGAGGAGCTCTACATCAACTTCTTCCATAATAGGGATTAAAAAGGTTGGTTTTCTAGGCTAAGGCCTTCCCCTTGTAATTTAGTTGCTTGCTTGATGCATATGTGTGTGTTTTTCTTCTTTGAGTGTTATTGTTATTGTGGGGAATTTTGGTTGGGTGTTGTAAGAGCCTCTCCCACTTGGGAGAGAATGCTTAACAAGTGTGGGGTAGGGGAGGAGTGATCCTCCTCAAGGTCATTACCTATTTTTCGGATGTTGAAAGCCTTAAGGGCATTTTATGTGATTTTGAGCAATTTGTTATATGGCTTGAGAGCCAAAATATGAATCCTCTTGGAAATTTTGCTAAACATGTTGGCTTGAGGCCATAAGAGAAATTGTGTGAGGTATTTTGAAGGAGTGGCACTCTAGAGTTGAGTGTGTCCACTCTCCTACCCCTTAAAACTCACCTTGGTTGAGTTTGTGTGTTGTAAATATCCATGGGTGTAATATTGAGTTTTTGTTTAGATGTTTGTTGTCTTGTTGTGAAATGGATTTGAGTTTCCTAAGTGTGTGAATGACCTCCGTAGCTCGGGGGTGACCCTCTCGTGGGTCTACATTAGGGAGGAGAGCAAGATGTGAGGTGTTTCTTTCCCTTGTGTGATATGCAAGTTTCATGGAGCTTAGTGTGAAGTTGAATAATTTACTTATCTTGGAAAATATTTTATTTTCCTTTACTCTTAAGGCTCTTGAGGAGAGCTTGGTCTTATTAAGAACTTCATCCTTGTTGATTTTCAAAGAGGAGAACTTCTCTCTCTCTTGTTGTAAAATTTTGTCTTCTAAAGTTGTGAGAAAACCTCTATCATTGTATTGATAGTTTTATTTTGTTAAATTAAATTTTATCATTTATGAAATGATGAAGGAAGGAAATTTGTTTTTAAAAGGATATTGATTTTGTATTATTCCTAATACTTCTATTAGTAAAGTTGTGATTTAGTTGTTGTGGTAAATAAAGAAAGCCATAATTTGTTGATTTGAATTTTATCATTTAAGTTAAGAGGAACGAAGAAAATTGATTCATAAGCCAATCCTATTATTTGTAAATTTTAAATATGCCAAATAGTAAAGCTCTAGGTTCAATTTTTAGTTAAACAAGAAAATTTGCAATTTAGTTCTATGAAAAAAAAAAAGAATTTTTTGTTGATATTAATTTGGAAGTGTTTATTTGTTTGTAATGTTCATTCCCTAAAAATACAAAAGTTTATAACATTCCAATGAAATTATTTTAAAACGAGTTATTGCCTTGAAGAAGAATTGATTTAAAAAAAATAAAAAAATAGATTTATTTATCCATGTGATATGGTAGAAAAAGAAATTTTAATTTTATCTTAGAGGTGCATTTGAAAACATATATAGTATGAAAATCAAATATATATACTGATTTCTTTATTCTGCCTTACAAAATTAATTGACAATAATATATATATATATATATATATATATATATATATTCTGTATATATACAGTTATTGTTTTATTAAAGAAACTGTGAATTATGTTAGATTGAGAAATTGCTGTGTATATAAATTTATATATATAGATTTTAATAAATAAAATTTAATGAGGAATTAAAATTACATATCATGGTATGGGGAATTTTAAACACTGTCAAAAAAAAATTGAAAGAGTGGTGGGGGGGTTCGAAACCCCAACAACCGTTGTTATTTACAATGGGTGTGGGGAGGGGGTTGAGCCCCCACCCACAGCCCACGCTATGGGATGTGGGTGGGGGCTCCGTCCCCTCCCCACACTCCCCGCTACCCCCTTTAACCCCCGCGAACCTTAATTCCCTGTGCCCAGCGAATCCTCCTCGCGGATAACCTAGATCCGTGGCCGAGCTACCGCTGCCGCCTGACACTTCTCCGCAGCCTCTTTCACTGCGGACTTCCCCTTGCCCTCTGCCGCCAGTGTCCTCTACCCATCTGTGTGCCCACCTCCACTCAGAACCTCTGTCTTGTCTACTTGTGACCTCCACTCAGTGCCTTCATCGCCCTATCAGCGTCGCCACCCTCCATTGACCTTGCCCAATCAAAACAACATATATGTTAGGGTTTTTCAATGTCATTCAAAAAGAGAATATGAAATAAACAATATTCATATGTATATAAAGAAAACCTAATATTGTAACTCAATTACATATTAATATATATATATATATTATTTATTGATAATTTTGTAAAAGGAAGTCATTTACAAAAAAAAAAAATAGGGTTTCAATATTGACATATATATATATTCTAATTATAGGAAAATGTGTTTTGGGGTTTAACAATTTTCACAAATGAAATACCAAGAAAATGAAAAGAAAAATATACATATATTTTATTAAAGAAAAATCTAGTGTTGTAAATACAAATAGCATATGTGTGTGTGTGTGTGTGTGTGTGTGTGTGTGTGTGTGTGTGTGTGTGTGTGTGTGTGTGTGTGTGTGTATTTATAACTTCGCATTTATTTTCTTAAGCCATCATATGCATTTCATATGTGGCTATTTTAACCCAATCTGTAATTTAAAAAAACATCCAATTGAGAAAAATGAGAGAAAAAGAGAAAGAAAGATAAAAGTGAAAACAAAGAGGAGAAAATGCGTGGCTTTTCTGAAATAGGGCTAAGAGTACTAATTTGAGATTTAATATTCCCTTAATCCTAATTGTGCAATTTAATTAACAAAATTAATTCAAACTTTGAATTAAACCTAGAGCGGAAACTTAGTGGACTTCGTCAAACGAAGATAGTAAGCCCTGTTTACGAGAATTGATCTACCAAGAAATTAGGAATAATGTAAAGGGCGCAATGATAACTCTGATTGATAGAGAATGTGAAAGAGAGAAAATTAAAATTAAATTTTAGAGAAACAAGAAGGAGAACAAATGATAGGACTTTGTTGAAAAATGTTCAATTAACTCAATCAACTGTAATTCCAATGTAATTAGGGAGTTGTAAGAAATTTATTAATCCTATCAGGAAACCTCATGATCAAATTAGTGTTAGTGGAATAAACCCCACTCATGCCCGCGAGGCATTATGCTGCCAAATTTTTCCAGAATTTAGGGTTTAGTAGGTTAGTAAGTTTAACCCTTATACGACGTTAACCACGTCATGATGACCCCCTTGTTGGCCTTCTTGCATTTGGGTATGCGCACGTGTGCATATTACCCCACTAACAATTGTATTGTTTACACCTTAAGCGTACGCCACCGAGCACACTTACGCATGTCAGGGGGTTTCTAGGGAAGCGTGGAAATTTTTTTGATATTTCGTGTCATGACCACATGTCAAATGTGGACATGACACGTGTGATACATGTCGTGACCGCATGGGAAATGTGGGCATGACAGAATCAAGGAATCAAATAAACTAGGTGATATTTTTCTTGTTTTGTTTATTTGCATTCTTGTTTAGATTTCTTGAAAGTGTTGTAGGTTTATTGTTTTATGATTAATCAAATAATGAAGATTTCCTACATATACATTCTCGCATGCCCGATGGGACTCACTTGTCTGATTTAATTTTATGTTTTTGCAAGTTTTTATGGTTAAAAATTTGTGTTTTCATCTGACCTTTGTTTGTGAGTTTTTGCAAGAATCTGTTATAGGTGATCCCCAGGCCTAAAACAGACATCACGGTTGCATCCAGAAGGGCCAAGAGGTGAAGAAAAACATAAAATTTGACCCTTTTTGGTGTAGGTGAAATTTGAGCCAATGTGTGTAGGGTGATGAATAGTGTTTCCAGTGGTGAGCAGTGCTTTCTGGCGATGAACAGTACTTATGGTGATAAACAGTGTTTTTGGCGATGAATAGTACTTTTGGTAGTGTACGGTACTTTCGGTGATGAACAGTGTTTCTGGCGATAAACAGTGCTTCCCGACAATGAATAGTACTTCCGGTAGTGAACAATACTTTCAGTAGTAAATAGTGTTATCAGGCTATGAATAGTACTTTTTAAAGCTTAAAATAGTTTTCTTTTTTAAAACTGCCATAACATTTGCATATCATGTCAGATTTTTGCATTTTTATAAGCGTTGGAAAGATAACAAGACAGACTTCATAGTTGTAAGGTTTCATCAAGTGATCTCATCATTTCATCGAGTATTTTTGTAGCTAACATCCATCTGTGCAGCTTGTCCAAATCACTTGTCAAATAATGGAGTAAACAAACTATTGACATATCTTTTGTAGGTTCGAGTGGTAAAATAATCCTATTTATCACTAGAGTAGGCACTTTTTTATTTGGGAGTTAAAATTAACAATCTGTCTACTCTGCGCTTGCTTTTCTCTTCTTTGCTTGTTTACTGAGTTTGATTGTCACCCAAGGTAGCAACACAAGTATCCTCTCCCCTGCCTAACCAACAGATATAGGGTGTAATAGAACACGTTGCTAACTTTTAGTCAGGCCTGCCTTCCCACTGTGAGAAGGGGATGACTAGGGTGGAAATAAGTCAAAGCCAGACCATTCCAATCCGCTTGATAAATAATGCATTTGTGCCAAAAGTTGCAAGTAACAGGTGTTGATATGCTATACTGATAGCCAGCCTCCCCCAAAACCCCATAGAACGTAACCTCTTTGGGTTGGAAGACTCCATAATGGAGAATAGTGCTACCACACGTATAGCCACCCGAATAGAAATCTAGACTAAAACCATGTTTTAGTGACCAAAGAACCCATATTTGTTGGTGCAGAAGGTGGGACCTTCGAAGCTGCCTTGACTCGTGGTTCTTAGCAGAGGTAGCAAGGATAATCCTAAGGTTCGGTGGGGGGACGAGCCTTGGAAAACCTAAATCTTAGTATGCGTGAGAAGTGAGTACTGTGGAGGGGAGCCGGTGCTACCAAGATCCTAGAGCTACCCACATTGAATAAGTACAGCTAGGGGATCCAACAAATATAGCCTTTTCCTAGCCTTAGGATGTAATGATTGAGCATGGCTTGTGTATGAGTGTCTTCCATCTTGTTTGCTTGCCATAAAATTACCAAAAAAAAGCTGTCAAAACCAATATCCTTGTCACAAAACAATTTCATCCTAACACACATTCTATGCCACATCATCCACGTCCTCTAATCCTAATCATCCTAGCCAAGTCATCATTCTAATTTCATCCTAATCACTTCATCCTAATTATTACCCAATCAACTTCATTCATTTCTTATCCAAATCACATCTTATTCATCCCACATCCTCATACCATAATCTACCACTTCTAGATATGGACATGACATTCCCAAACAAGACCTATCATACCCTCATGTTATTAAGTAAATGCCTATCCAAGAGTCATCCCCTTCCATTGAAGTAACCAAAGAGGTATGTCAAGAACATTATCCTGAGTATGTGGAAACATCGAGCCTTCATTCAAATCAAGATCAAATCCTTCCTAGTCACCCCATTCATAACATTTACCTCTTCCATGATCAAGATGAATTTACCCATTAAGAAGCTATCCATGAGCACCTTGATCATATCCATGATCCCATACCCCTCCATGAGTAAGATATCCAAATTGCTCCTATCCATCCTCCATCTCACCCTAATGAGACAATGTATGCTTCTCATAATGAGCCATATGCCTCCCAAGAACACATAAACATAGAAGATCAAATCAATACCTTGGATCATAATGAGCAAAAGGAAGATCGTAATGATCCTCCATCACCTACTAGCAACCCTATCGCAACTCCACCATCATGTCCTCTTAGTCTTACCACCCTCATCCATGAGTGCTCCTCCTTATAACACCACCAACCACTATCCTCTATTTCACCTTCTCCATCCAATAAGGGATTCGTGTCTAGTGTCCACCTATACCTAGTCCCATTGTTCATCACATGCTTCAAAACATGAACTATCAAGGTAAGGGTTTAGGCCCTCTTGAACAAGGTATTTTGGAGCCAATCCATGTCGATGTCTAGATACACATCCCAAGGACAACAATCTAACAATGTTGGTGCATCCTCCATTCATCCTAAGTCCACCACTTCCTATCACAAATACCATCACATACCCAAAATATGGGTCGCCATTCCGCCTCCCTCATCGTACAAATCGCAAAAGCATGTGACCATACACCTTCTGCCATCCACTTTTATTCCACTTCTTCCAACTCCTAACATCCCTCCATCGAACCTACCTCCATTACTTCCAACACCTTATCCACCTATCCATAAATCTTTTGCAAATCCCAATCATGACCGACAAATGCACACATTGTCTAAACATGAAGCTTCCTCTCCTTCCATCCAACCCATGGTATTCAAAAGCAAAAATTTGGATGCCTCTACCAAAGAATCAAAGAAACATCCATCTCAAAAGTTTTATACACCCAGACACCTCAAAGAAAAAATGAAAAAGATGTGGGTCCCCAAGAAACAAGCAATTACCTCAAAAGTAGCACATGTATCTAAACCCATACCTCCACAAGCAAAGCCTAAAAGCAAAATGCTATGGGCCTGTTGGGTGAATATTTTGTCTTCAACTAATTGAAGGCAAAATGGTTATATCAACCACAGTACAATGAGATAAATCTCTCCTCTCAGCAAGGGGAGGTTCCCTATCAATTCTTACAACTTTATTTTAAACTAAAACTAACTTGGGGGTGAGATCATATCATCCATTTCTCTTTTTTCAGAAATGATGTTTAAAATATATAATGATTTTAACAAAACTGATACAATGCCAAAACTATAAGTTACCACAAAATCCATGGAAATGCAAAGTCTTCCGTTACTTTGTTCACCAATGGAAAATAAAATGATTTGAAGTAGAGTGCAGCCCAAAGTCTTCACTATACGCCAAGATGAGATATATAGATTAAAGATAACAACTTGCAACACAAAGTCTTCAAGCTATTTCTCATTCACGAATGCAACACAATTCTCACAAATGATTTTATAGCTCAAAGTCTATTAAAATCAGATTTAGAATACTCTTTTAATCACTTGAAATAAACTCTCACACTTCAATTACTTATCAAAGATAATATGATAGCAAAGACATAAGAACAATTCTATCATAAAACAAATCACTCCAAGACAAAGATTAGAATTTAACTTGCTCTCTTGTATTGATAAATATTTGAAAATTGATTTACACAAATAAGCACAAAGTCTCAACTTGCTTCTCAATTCGGCAGAGTTTTTCTACAATAGATTAAAGATAATATTTACAAAAGAGGCCCTCTTTATTTATAGGGAGAGGCCTTGAGAAAATTTAGGAAAAAACCTAACTACTTTGACTTATTGAAAAATAGGATTCCTTATTGACTTGGGACTTCCTATATTTTTACATGTAATTACATATGAAAAAAGTACATGTAAAAATGTCCAAAATTGTTTTGAAAGTACATATGAAAAACAGAAAATAAACTAAGGAAAAAATGCTTCAATTTGTCTCACCACTTTTCCTCATGTGATCATCATACATAGTGAAGGCCACTTGCTTCCCAATACTATCTAGGTTAATCGTGTTCTTGAAGATCATCTTGGCTCTCACTATGGCATCTCTCACTGTAGTGACTGATTTTGCATGACCAGTTAACTTGGTTTTCAGATTATCCAAAGTTAACTGGTTGTCCAAAATATTGTCCACAGAAGTCATTGAAAATGTTTTATCTTCGAACTCTTTCTAGAACATGTCTTCAAATTCCTGAACCATTTCTTTTGCAGAGAGAAATTGGTTGTCCTGTGACACAAGCTTACCAGGCAACTCCTCCAATTTATGTAAAAGGCTGATAATACTTTGTTCACTGATTTCTTTTGTAGCTTCAAGATCATTCATCAAATTTCTAAGCATACTGCTCCTGTACATCAATGACTCCTTCGTTTCTGTATAGGAATCCCTATTAGAGATGGTGCCAATGGATATTAGGGTGCTTATTTTCAATTTCCTCATCTCTGCCCATTTATCATGAGTATTCTCTGTGCGTTCAATAGCTTGAGATATAGCATCAATGAGGTCATCAAGCTCTACTCTTATTTTCCCCATTTTATCTATCTTCTCAAATAATTCTGTGAACAGAGATATTCCCTGTGTGCACATCCTTTCTAGGTACTCTTCAAGTACTTTTCCTTTGAGCTGAGTCCTTTCTGCTTTCTGAATAACAGGGTCTTCTACAGAAACAGCTTCAGGAGTTACTACTTCTAAAATTAGAGTGATTTTCCTTACCACTGTAGTTAGCTGTTCTACCATTGCCTTGTAGTGATCCTTCATTTCTTATTCCCTGTCAAATTTCTGAATTAGGTTTTCCATGGCTGACTGCATATCATTCTTAGCACTTTCATGGGTTATTTTGCCCAATTCAACTCTAGAGATAGAGTAATCATTCATATCAAAATTCTCCATG
Source organism: Cunninghamia lanceolata (assembly GCA_027924645.1). Classification (NCBI taxonomy): domain Eukaryota; kingdom Viridiplantae; phylum Streptophyta; class Pinopsida; order Cupressales; family Cupressaceae; genus Cunninghamia; species Cunninghamia lanceolata. Next base: position 10,391,010 of record BSBN01001332.1, read on the forward strand.
GTTGAATGTTGTGGAGGTTTGGCAATATCCAAAAATTTATGTCCCTTGTCCTCCAGCATTCTTGAAAGAATCATTGGTTTCTTCGGGGCCTTGGGCTTTGTAGGAACCAGCTTACTGAAATCAAAGTCATCTGGGGAGATGGCTTGTTTTTTCCTTTTTGGTGTGTAAGCTGATAACCAAGGTGGAAGCAGAGAAGTACTCACATTGGAATCCATTCCCATTGCTGGTGTTCCCAGAACTGCACTTGTACTTGTAGTAGAAACAATAGGTGGAGTGTTGGTAAAAACCACACCTGTTACATTGGCACTAGAGACTTGCTCAGTATTCATTACAAAATGATAAAAAATAGAGGCATCCCCAATATCAAAAGATGAAGAAGACAGACTAGGAATAGACCTTGAAGAATGGAGAACATCTTCAAAAGTATTTTGAGGATTATCAAAAATTATTTTGGAAGAAGGGGGAGATTTAGAAGAAGGAATATCAATAGGGGAAACAAACACATGAGCTACAATAGGTGTATCTAGCAAAGGGGATGAGACTCCCATTTCTTGTTGTGTATTTTCCTATGGAGACAAAGCATCTTCCTCTTGTTGATCTGTAGTCCTATCTTCAACATCCATCTCTTCAGTGCCTGGCTCCTCAGCTTCCATATCTTTTATTTCAGGTTCTTCCTCCACAGCTTTTGATTTCTTCGTCGCAAATCTGATCTTAGGCTTATGTGTTTTAGAGGATGAGGGAAGATCACTCTTGTTCTTCATTCTATTTTCCACCTTTTTACCAGTTTACTCTTGGGTCTTAGTCTTTGATCCTGTGAGGAATTCTTTCAGAGTAATTCCTTTATCTGCCAGCTAGTTATTGGTGTTAGCCAATATAGACTCAAATCTTTTCCTCAAAGAGGTCAACTCTTTTTGAGACCATTGGATTGGAGGGAGAGGAGTGTTAGCAATTTGTTCAGCATTATATTTGTCATCAACCAATTCTCCATCATCCACAAGATCCTCAGGAATATCGGCAAGTCCCAAATATTCAATCTGCTAAAGAGACAATCTACTATAGTCTAGTTTCCTAATATCTTCCTCTATTCTCAGATCTACCCATACGTCCTCAACCATAGGCTCATGAAATTGGATTTTCCTCCTGATTTTGTCCTTCACGCCCCTATAGTCAAACTTTGGTCTCCTCTTGAATTCCTTCATGGTAACAAGCTGCATCTTAGTTTCCATGGCCGTAGCCTTTGCAGCATTTAATATTGAATATCTACCAATTTCAACTGGGAATCTGAAACCGGGATTTTTGAGTTCCATTTGTTTGTTATGCATGACAATCATTTGTCTGCACAACTCCATTAAGACCAGTTTGTCAAAGGGGAATATTGGAAGCATGTAGGGATAACCTTGAAAGAAGCCAACCCTTAAGTATGAAAAAGAAGGAAACTGCAAGAACATACACCTGAAGTCATTTACCACTGTGCATGCCTCATCTGAAACTCTTCTTTGTTCCAGTTGTGGATCAACAAGACAAAGGAATATTGCAAAGAATGCATCATTCACTCTTCTAAAATGATGACTAGAACCCTTTAGTGTTAACTGAGAATAGTATTGATACACAGGGATTACCCTCTTGTCCCCATCTGATGTTAAACCTGGGAAAATCCTCATAGAGGCTGCAATGTACACTAGATAAGAGGTCATGTAGAACTTGAAGGTAGTGGACACCTTCGTCAGTTGTTCGTAAAAAGCGTTACTGATTTGTTCACCTCAGAAAATGATTTGCTTACCCTGGAGTATGACCTTAATGAAAGGATACATCCATTCGTGAAACTGTGAAGAGGAAGACAACCCTCTTATCCTTCTAAGGAGAGTAATCAAGTCACCAACTTCATCTACAAAGTCACTTCGAGGGAAACTATGTGGTCACCTTGACAAATTTGACCTTATAGTCTTCAACCATTTATTGTTGATGACTTTCTTTGCCTTCTCAGGATTTTTATCATATTCCTTCTGTGCTTCAACAAAATCAAGCTTCAACACTTCTATAGCAGGAGGACACACGAATACCTTATCAATGAACTTAGGATCCAACCTGATTATCACATTACCACTTGCATCCACCACAGCTATAATATCTTTGTTATAGAAATGGGCACACTGAAGAACAAATTTTGTGTTGTGAGCTGCCACTAGGAAAGATGACACTAGATGAATATTACTGTCAATTATCTTCTCCATCATAGCACTGGGGTTACTTGACTTGGTCCTTTCTACAAACTCAGCCATGTCCACATGACCGATCTTTATATCTCTAATGTCATCAACATTAGAAGTGACTGAGGTGATTGGGAAAACACCTTGATATTTGTACTTCATCGCTTTTGATTTCTTTGGAGACAACTCAGTCATCTGGATGAGCTATCACCAAGAAGATGTTGATGAAGAATGAAGATCCACAGAAGAAACTGCAGCAAAAAGTCATGATCATGCAATTAGGGGAAATATTGGTAATCTGGGAAAATTGCATGTTGACGATCACGACTATGGAAACGCTCTTGAAAAGGGGCTATAGTATGAGCAGGCCAAAAATCAGAGGAAAGCGGACTCAAAAAATTAAAAATGAAAATTTTCTAGAGTCAGGGAAATTTGGGAGAATGTTTGCATGGGCGGCAAAAATTTTCGCCCTTGCAAATGAGGGGTTTTCTTATAATTGCATCAGCGACAAAATTGGCCAAGATTGCATGTACTAGAAAAATCTTTGTGTCAGAGTGGCAAAATTTACCGCTACTGCATATGAGGTAGAATTTTGTAAAGTGGTGTTCAAGCGGTGAATTCCACCGATGCTACACAGGATAGAGATTCAAGATTTTGTGTAAGTACGGCAGATTTCACCGCCCATACACTTTCATCTGATAGTTTAGGAAATACATTAGCGGCATATATCGTCGACTATACACAAGGTAGGGTTGCTATGTTTTGATGTAGGAGCGGTGAATATCGCTGACCATACACCTCATATTTGAAAAACCTTAAAAAGGTTTTAAGCGGCAAAAACCTCTGCTTTCACACCTTATGTATATCGAGATTTGACAAAGCAGCTAATACAGCCGATAATGCAATACATGCACAAGGGTTGAACTACGGGTTGGTTTGATTGGTCAAAACAACTGGCGACACAGGTTGAAACCATACTTAGGGCACGAAGAAAGATCAGTGATTTCCACCAATTCAACTGATGAGGAACAATCCCGGTCACAACATAAGGGAAAACAAAGGTTTAACTCAATGGGCCAGACAAATGACAACATCAATCTGAAAACTAAAGTATTATGAATAACTTAAGAAACAAACAAATGCGAATACCAATTAATAAATAAAACCCTAGGAATCAAAAAGCAGTAAAAATGACTAACCTATTCAAACAGAGGAAACCCTAGATTTGATGGTGAAGAGTTCGATTGAATCCTAGCTCGGAGTGATCGAACGACGTGAAGGGAGTCCAAAGATTGGCTAGGAAGAAAGAAATAACAAAAAGAACATCCAAAGGTATATTTAAAACTCAAAAACAAACATTTAATGAGTGGCACGAGTGGCCATTAATGGCACTCCAAGTTACAAATCCAGAGAATCTCTGCTCGGGTCCCAAAATTGGCCGACCCCGCACATGTGCCAACAAACATGCAAAGGCGTCGTTATTCACTGACAGTGCATATAAACTTTGGAGAAATATGTAACGGCGGAAAAAAGTGCCGCCTTTACATATGCAAAAAAGAAACAAAAAGAGATATGTAAGAGCGGCAAAAAATTCCACCATTACATATCAAAACTCAGAAATTTACTAACTCTTGAAAATGGCTAAAATTGATATTTTAATCAATTTATGACTTAAACAATCTTCACGAATATCAAGAAACTGATTCAAGGAAATGTCAGAAACTAGTTTAGAATGTCAAATGACTTCGCATGGGATCAAGATAATCTCATCTTGATTTGCGACCTTAGAGTGTAGATCACGAAACGGACAAGTTTCGTGGGGGTTGTCTACAAAAACGAGCGTAGCTAATTTTGAGAATAGCAGCTAGCTCTAACTGGGGAACTTCCTTTGATCAAACTTTGAAACGATTGAAGGGAGTAGAATCTAGTCTCTAAGTGCCTTCATCCATGCCATTGGGCTATAGATTCAAGTGAAAAAGAAAAAAACATGAAAGACTAAACAAAAACATAAAAATAAAAACACAACTATACAAATGTACAAATGAACTTATCTGATACTTCAAGGATTGAAGTGCTTCAGATGTTGCCCACTATGAAGCAGCAAGAATGGCATCCTGTCTTGATACTCCAGCAAGAAGCTATTCTCACCACAGAATTGATGAGTGGTGAATGAACCTCTCCACAAGGAATCAAACTTTCAATGCATTCCCTTTGGTTCTCTCCTCTTGTCCCATAACAAGACTTGATCTCCAACCTGAAACTCATGAGCCTTTGCCTTCTTGTCGAAGAGTTTCTTTACTTGACTTTGGTGTTCAGCGATACGATCCACTACCATAATTCATTGCTCATCAAGTTCAGCTAGGTACATAATCCGTTTATCAATAGAACTATCAAAAGTTCTATCTTCCAATGCCTTTACTAACTTTAGTGCTGGCAATTCCAAGGTAATTGGTATCTCCATATTCAGGCCATATAGAAGTTGAAATGGTGACATGCCTATTGCCCTTTTGGGGGTAATTCTCTCTGCCCATAAAGCATCGAACAACGCTTTATGCCAAATCCTCTGATTCTCATCTACCAGTTTCCTGATAATAGTGACTAGATTCTTATTGCTTGACTCTGCTTGACCATTCCCTTGCGGATAATAATCTGAAGAATGGGAAAGAATGATCCCATGCTCATAACAAAAATTAGTAATCTCATGAGAAGAAAAACAAGTAGCATTGTCTACTACAAACTTGTTTGGAACTCCAAACCTGGAAATAATGTTTTCCTTAAGAAAAATGCATACCACTTTAGAAGTAACATGTTTGATTGGAATGGCTTCCACCCACTTGGTAAAATAGTCTGTTGTGGTGAGAACATAGTTATGTCTTGCACTTGATGGTGGATTCACAGTGCCAATGAAGTCGATGCCTCATTGCTGAAAAGGTTCTTCAATAACCACTGGTTTAAGAGGTAGGGCTGCCAACTTCAGTTTCCCAACAAATTGTTGACACAACTCACACCTACGTACCCAATTGTACGCATCTTGGAATAGTGTGGGCCAATAGTATCCAGCTCACAGAATTTTGTGAGCTATCATATGTGCAGAAAAATGTCCTCCACAAGCCAGATTGTGGAAAGACTCCAAAAGTCTACTTTGTTGTGCTTTATCCACGCAACAGAGAAATACACCATCAAGGCTTCTCTTGTACAAACCATTGTCTCAAAGGACATAGTTAGTAGCTTTCAACCTGACAATTCTTTTCTCCTTATAAGACAGATGAGAAGGACACTCACCATAGGTAAGGAAATGAGTGATATTTGAATACCACTCATCAGTTGTAGTGACAAAAAGAACATTTGGTGTGTCCTCAACTTCTTCTTCTTCGTCCCCTGTCTCTTTTGGTATATTATCAGTGATGAATTGACACAAACCTTTATCGCACACAAGCTTAGTAGGTTTGATATCTAGATCAAATTCTTGGATCTTAGCAATCTAATTACCTCTCTTAGTTCCGAACTCCTTTTGAGCTAGGATAGACTTTACTGTTATATCAGGAACCAAAACAATAGTGTGTGAATTCAGAATATAGAACCTGAAATGCTTCACCACTTTGACCATGACATAAGCATGCTTCTCCATATTTGAATACTTCAATTCATGAGCTTTGAGAGGACAACTCATAAATGATATGGGGGATTCCACACCTTCTTCATTCTGCTGAACCAGAATAGCTGAAAGTGTATGTTCGGAAGCGTAGCTGTAAACTACAAAATCTTTGGTGTAGTCAGGACATGCAAGAACTGGAGCATGAGCAATAGCTTTCTTGATATCCTCAAACATTGCATTGCCTTCCGTAGTCCAATGGAAAGTAGCCTTACCCTTCATCATGTTGACGATGTGACAGGTTTTCTCTGCAAACTTAGGAATGAACCTTCGCAGAAAATTCACCTTTCCGAAGAAAGAATGAATAGCAGTCCTACTAGTAGGTAGAGTAAGACTTTGAATAGATTTGACTCTTTCTAAGTCAATTTTAGTGCCTTCTCAGGATACAATTTGTCCGAGAAGTTTACCTTCTGTAACCCCAAAAACTGACTTCTTAGGGTTGAGAGAAATACCATTTTGTTGACATCGTTCCAACACTTGTCATAAATGGTGCGCATGATCATGATAGTTTTTGGAGAAAACTGTCAAGTCATCAAGATACACCACGATGAACTTTCCCATGTCATCTCTGAAGGCAAGGTCCATTGCTCTCTAAAATGTGGTGCCAACATTGATCAGACCAAAAGGCATTCTGTGATACGCAAATGTACCCCATGGTATAGTGAAAGCAATTTTGAATTGATCTGCTTCATTGACCTCCACTTGGTTATACCTTGAAAAACCATCTAGTATAGATAGCATTTCTGAACTAGTTACTATTTACAATACTTGATCCATGATGGGCAAGGGGTAGTTATCTTTCAGGGAAGACTGGTTGAGATTCCTAAAATCAACACAGATATAGATTTCTGCGTTCTTCTTCCTTACGGGAACTATGTTCACGATCCATGTAGAATGATGAATTGGAAAAATTATCCTTGCATTCAGCATCTTTTAAATCTTAGAAAGGATCATACTTGATATCTTGGGGTTGTATTGCCTCTGCTTCTGCTTGTGAGGCAACAATCTAGCTTTGAGGGGAATTTCGTGTTGAACCTCCTTAGGCCTGAAAGACTTCAGATCATCATAGGAGTATGCCAAGACATCAATGTAATGTCAAAGAAGGGTAATGAATTTGAATCTTTCATCGGCAGTACAACATTTCCCAATATTGACCATTTTGGGATCCTCCTCCGAACTCAAATTCACTTGTTCAAATTCCATAAAGGAACTTGAATCCTGTTGTTGCCGCTGCTTGATATACCTATCATGCTTATCAAATAGCTTCTCAAGGGAAACCAAACCTTTTGGAATCTTATTCCCTTTCAATTGAAGAAACTCTTCGCCGGTTTGTGAATCTATCTCAGAAACATATTCCCACGGTGGGGATTCACTACCTTCAAAGTAAATCTCATCAAAGCTATCCATCTTTTCCAAGAAAATAATGATTTGATTATCACCATTGAACACCTGCCAATGGTCAGCATTATTAGGTACACTTGGTCGGAAGACCAACTCAATAGTGTACTTGTTTCCTTTGAAATCCTTATGGGGAACCATAAGGGTTGTGGAGACAAATAATGAATCTGCATGATCATTAAACTCCCTTGGTACCATAGAAATGTTGAAAGCATCAAAACCTTCAATGCAATCCCATACACAATTGCGATAGTGTCTCAATCTTTCATTCTTGGTTTGGTACAAATTCCTCACTTGACAAACCACTAATTCAGCATCACCTTGAGTATGAAGAACTTTAACACCCCTAGCATGAGCAGCTTCCAATTCGAGCAACAAAGGCTCTTATTCGGCGGTGTTGTTGGTATTGTCAAATTGTAACTTGTATGAAAAAGGTAAGATATCACCTTGAGGAGATATCAAGACCACTCTGGCTCCAGAACCAGTAGATGAACAACTACCATCAAATTCCAAAATCTAGACTTCATCAAAATTTGATTTCTTGGACTTTCCTTGATCAAAAGTTTCTTCTTCATCAGTGAGAGAAGACTCTGGCATTACTATACCTTCACCTGAACTTTCATCTGAAAACTCTTCTGATTCTCCATCTGAAAGTTCTGAGCTATAACTTGATGAACTCTCATCTGATGAACTAGAACCATCTTTAGTAGACAGGAAATAGTTACCCATTCCTGAGGACTCAAACAAAATTTGAGCTTTAGGATTTGATGTTTGGGTAACAATGTACTTTGCCTCCTTTTCAGGAAGCAACTTTTGCATGACACCTTTAACAGGTATTCTTGCTTCAGATAGATCCATGTTCAACTCCCCTCCTACATCTTTGTAGAAATTATGCCCAAGTAGAATACCATAGGAAGCTGGAACATCAGCTACTAGGACTGTCATTTTAATCCTCTTGTCCAGAAAAGTCGCAAATGTAAATTGGACATCTTTGATTTGACCCAAAAGTGGAACTTGCTTATTTTCCATAGAGAAACACCTCCCAAAAGTTTTGGTTAAGGTGAGAACAAGGGCGTCTGCTACTTTGGCAGGCATAACATTACCTGAGGCTCCAGAATCTATTATGCAATTGCTCAATTTATGACCATTTACTAATAGGGAAACATAGAAAGGTTCAATTTTTCCAGAAGCTTCAAGGGGAGTAGTGACAAGATTATTTTGGGTAGGTTTGCTTTTTGAGGAATCATGAGCAACTTTTGGAAACTCTTGTCCTACAGGGATGGTCTTGTTTTTGACATATTTAGCTAATCTATCAAATTGTTCAAGATTAGCTTGTAAATACTCAACTTCAGACATTTGGATTTTCGTCTTCCTAGCATGGTCTATTATATCAAATTGCTGAAATGAATTAGAAATGGAAGAAGAAAATCCATCATTTTGATTTTTGGTAGAGATAGTACTAGTCTGATGAGTAGAAGTAGAAGATACAAAGTCATTAGAGGCACTTACTTGTTTATTGCCTACCGGGTCCTTGGATTGGAAAAGTAGCAGAGTCCCCCATTTAGCGATTGAAATCAATGGTTGAGATTCTTCTCTCACCTTTCCTTTATCATCTTGAAGAGTTGGCTGATTTTGGGACCTGGTAAAGACAGCATATGCTCCTTCACAGACTTCTCCTCCTTTTTCAGCTTCATCTTGGTAATTCGAAAAGATAATAGTAGAGTCGCTAGCTAATTCCTCTTCTCCTTCTATGAAGAGATTAACATCATTCTCATGATCCAACCCAGGTTGGAAAGAATGTTTATTTTTAGCTTCATAATAGCCAACTGCAGAGTTGACTGATGCTACTTCAATGGCAAGCTTCCCTTGTGTAGGAGGAAGATGATTGTGTTGTCCTTGATTTCTAGCAGCGTTGCCTTGATATGAATTACTGGGAAATGTCCTCCTTGGTATACCCCGATAAGGAGGGGTAGACATACCTTGGGACATTTGTCTTTTTAGAGCTAGCAATTCATTTGCTAACTTTTGCACCATAGGGTCCGTGGTGCTTGTGGAAGAATTTTCAGCAGAAGAGGGACCTTTATTTCTGTTAGAGTCCCTTCTTATCTTACCCACAAGGATAAGATAATCTTCCACTTCAGTAGCCAAAATCTAAGATGCAGGAAGATCTATAGGGCTAGCACACCGTAACAAAAAACTCACTTTAGGAAGCTGACTATTGATAAAGAAACACTTGAGATTTTCTGTTGTCGGTTGAGCGGCTACAGGAATCCTGTTTCTCAACTTATTGAATTTAGCGATGAAGTCCCGCATAGGTTCATGAGGCTCTTTCTTCATTTGCATTAGCTGTGCTAACAATGCATGTGCATCTTTTGCAGGTTTAAACCTGGCTTCGAACTTGGTTTTGAGAGTATTCCAGTTCATTATAGTCTGAGCTTGAAGATGATAAAACCAGTCTGCAGCTGCACCTTGCAGTGTTTCTACAAAAAGCCTTATTGCTACATCTTCATGCTCAACACCTATCACACCACAAGCTATGTAGAAAGCTGTAATGTGTTCATTAGGGTGTACTTTCCTGTCACCATAGAATTTGGGAAAATTCTTTCTCAAACTACGAGGTAGTTCATGCAATGGTGGGGTTAAATTTAGAGGACAAAAAGTGTTAACCCCAAGGGCCTTGGGCTGCCATGATGCACTGATTAAAAGGTGGGATAACAAACCTTTATGGAGTATGAATAGACAAAATTCTGCTAGCACTAGAACTAGAAGCTTCACCTAGTATTGGGGACCTAGCATTTGTAGGAGGAAAACTCCTGGTGCGTTGAAGACGAGATTGTGGAGGCAAAAGACCAAAATTATTTTTCTGCATCAATTCAAATACAAGATCAATAATACCTTGAGCCCTCTTGCTTCTTGTATATCGTGAATCTACCAGAATGTAGTATGCTCAACAAAATTTTGCAACAAATGGAAAAAAACTGAAAATGCTTCAACTCGAAGTGTGAGGCTTCAAGTTGCGCATTCCTTTCCCCAGCAGAGTCACCAAAAACTGTTGGGTGAATATTTTGTTTTCAACTAACTGAAGGTAAAATGGTTATATCAACCACAATACAATGAGAGAAATCTCTCCTCTCAGCAAGGGGAGGTTCCCTATCAATTCTTACAACTTTATTTTAAACTAAAAACTAACTTGGGGGTGAGATCATATCATCCATTTCTCTTTTTTTAGAAATGATGTTTACACTATATAATGATTTCAACAAAACTGATACAATGCCAAAACTATAAGTTACCACAAAATCCATGGAAACAAAAAGTCTTCCGTTACTTTGTTCACCAATGGAAAATAAAATGATTTGAAGTAGATTGCAGCCCAAAGTCTTCACTATATGCCAAGATGAGATATATAGATTAAAGACAACAACTTGTAGCACAAAGTCTTCAAGCTATTTCTCATTCATGAATGCAACACAATTCTCACAAATGACTTTATAGCTCAAAGTCTTAAAATCAGATTTACAATACTCTTTTAATCATTTGAAATAAACTCTCACACTTTAATTACTTATCAAAGATAATATGATAGCAAAGACATAAGAACAATTCTATCATAAAACAAATCACTCCAAGACAAAGATTGGAATTTAACTTGCTCTCTTGTATTGATAAATATTTGAAAATTGATTTACACAAATAAGCACAAAGTCTCAACTTGCTTCTCAATTTGGCAGAGTTTTGCTACAATAAATAAAAGATAATATTTACAAAAGAGGCCCTCTTTATTTATAGGGAGAGGCCTTGAGAAAATTTAGGAAAAAACCTAACTACTTTGAGTTATCCAAAAATAGGAGTCCTTATTGACTTTGGACTTCCTATATTTTTACATATAATTACATATGAAAAAGGGACATGTAAAATGTCCAAAATTGTTTTAAAAGTACATCTGAAAAATAGAAAATAAACTAAGGAAAAAATGCTTCAATTTGTGTTGCCACTTTTCCTCATGTGATCATCATACATAGTGAAGGCCGCTTGCATCCCAATGCTATCTGGGTTAACCGTGTTCCTGAAGATCATCTTGGCTCTCACTATGGCATCTCTCACTGTAGTGACTGATTTTGCATGACCAGTTAACTTGGTTTTTAGATTATCCAAAGTTAACTGGTTGTCCAAAATATTGTCCACAGAAATCATTGAAAATGTTTTATCTTCGAACTCTTTTTGGAACATGTCTTCAAATTCCTGAACCATTTCTTCTGCAGAGAGAAATTGGTTGCCCTGTGACACAAGCTTACCAAGCAACTCCTCCAATTTATGTAAAAGGTTGACATTACTTTGTTCACTAATTTCTTTTGCGGGTTCAAGATCATTCATCAAATTTCTAAGCATACTACAGCTATACATCAATGCCTCCTTTGTTTCTATATAGGAATCCCTATTAGAGATGGCGCCAATGGATATTAAGGTGCTTATTTTCAATTTCCTCATCTCTGCCCATTTATCATGAGTGTTCTTTGTGCGTTCAATATCTTGATATATATCATCAATGAGGTCATCAAGCTCTGCTCTTATTTTCCCCATTTTATCTGTCTTCTCAGATAATTCTGTGAGCAGAGATATTACCTATGTGTGCATCCTGTCTAGGTACTCTTCAAGTACTTTTCCTTTGACCTGAGTCCTTTCTGCTTTCTGAATAATAGGGTCTTCTATAGAAATGGCTTTAGGAGTTACTTCTTCTAAATTCAGAGTGATTTTCCTTACCACTGCAGTTAACTGTTCTACCATTGCCTTGTAGTGATCCTTCATTTCTTTTTCCCTGTCAAATTTTTGAATTAGGATGTCCATGGCTGACTGCATATCATTCTTAGCGCTTTCATGGGTTATTTTGCCCAATTCAACTCTAGAGATAGAGTAATCATTCATATCAAAATTCTTCTTGGTTACATCCTGTGGAGGTTTGGCAATCTCCAAAAATTTATGTCCCTTGTCCTCCAGCATTCTTGAAAGAATCTTTGGTTTCTTCAGGGCCTTGGGCTTTGCATGAACCAGCTTACTGAAATCAAAGTCATCTGGGGAGATGGCTTGTTTTTTCCTTTTCAGTGTGTAAGATGATAACCAAGGTGGAAGCAAAGAAGTACTCACATTGGAATCCATTCCCATTGCTGGTGTTCACAAAACTGCACTTGTACTGGTAGTAGAAACAATAGGTGGAGTGTTGGTAAAAACCGCACCTGTTACATTGGCACTAGATACTTGCTCAGTATTCATTACAAAATGATAAAAAAATAGAGGCATCCCCGATATCAAAAGATGAAGAAGACAAACTAGGAATAGACCTTGAAGAATGGAGAACATCTTCAAAAGTATTTTGAGGATTATCAAAAATTATTTTAGAAGGGGGAGATTTAGTAGAAGGAATATCAATAGGGGAAATAGACACAGGAGCTGTAACAGGTGTATCTAGCAAAGGGGATGAGACTCCTATTTCTTGTTGTGTATTTTCCTGTGGAGACAAAGCCTCTTCCTCTTGTTGATCTATAGTCCTATCTTCAACATCCATCTCTTTAGCGGCTGGCTCCTTAGCTTCCAAATCTTTTATTTCAGGTTCTTCCTCCACAGCTTTTGATTTCTTCGTCACAAATCTAATCTTAGGCTTATGTGTTTTAGAGGATGAGGGAAAATCACTCTTGTTCTTCATTCTGTTTTCCACCTTTTTACCAATTTGCTCTTGGGTCTCAGTCTCTGATCCTATGAGGAATTCTTTCAGAGTAATTCCTTTATCTGCCAGCCAGTTATTGGTGTTAGCCAATATAGACTCAAATCTTTTCCTCAAAGGGGTCAACTCTTTTTGAGACCATTGGATTGGAGGGAGAGGAGTGTTAGCAATCTATTCAGCATTATATTTGTCATCAACCAATTCTCCATCATCCACAAGATCCTCAGGAATATCGATCGGCAAGTCCCAAATATTGAATCTACTCAAGAGACAATCTGCTATAGTCTAGTTTCCTCACATCTTCCTCTATTCTCATATCTACCCATACGTCCTCAACCATAGGCTCATGAAATTGGGTTTTCCTCTTGATTTTATCCTTCATGCCCCTGTAGTCAAACTTTGGTCTCCTCTTGAATTGCTTCATGGTAACAAGCTGCATCTCAGTTTCCATGGCCCTAGCCTTTACAGTAGTCAATACTGAATATCTGCCAATTTCAACTGGGAATCTAAAATTGGGCTTTTTGAGTTCCATTTGTTTGTTATGCATGACAATCATTTGTCTGCAGAACTCCATTAAGACCAGTTTGTCGGAGGGGAATCTTTGAAGCATGTAGGGATAACCTTGAAAGAAGCCAACCATTAAGTATGAAAAAGAAGGAAATTGCAAGAACATACACCCGAAGTCATTTACCACTGTCCATGCCTCCTCTGAAACTCTTCTTTGTTCCAGTTGGGGATCAAAAAAATAAAGGAATATTGCAAATAATGCATCATTCACTCTTCTGAAATGATGAATAGAACCCTTTAGTGTTAACTAAGAATAGTATTGATACACAAGGATTACCCTCCTGTCCCCATCTAATGTTAAACCTGGGAAAATCCTCATAGAGGCTACAATGTACACTAGATAAGAGGTCATGTAGAACTTGAAGGTAGTGTCCACACCTTCATTAGTTGTTTGTGCAAAGCGTTACTGATTTGTTCACCCCAAAAAGTGATTTGCTTACCCTGGAGTATGACCTTAATGAAAGGATACATCCATTCGTGAAACTGTGAAGAGGAAGACAAACTTTTTATCCTGCTGAGGAGAGTAATCAGGTCACCAACTTCCTCTACAAAGTCACTTCGAGGGAAACTGCATGGCCACCTTGACAAATTTGACCTTGCAGTCTTCAACCATTTATTATTGATCACTTTCTTTGCCTTCTCAAGATTTTTATCGTATTCCTTCTATTCTTCAACAAAATCAAGCTTCAACACTTCTGTAGCAGGAGGACACATGAATACCTTATCAATGAACTCAGGATCCAACCTGATTATCACATTACCACTGGCGTCCACCACAGCTCTAACATCTTTGTTATAGAAATGGGCACATTGAAGAACAAATTCTGTGTTGTGAGCTGCCACTGGGAAAGATGACACCAGATGAATATTACTGTCAATTATCTTCTTCATCATAGTACTGGGGTTTCTTGACTTGGTCCTTTCTACAAACTTAGCCATGTCCACATGATTGATCTCTGTATCTCTAATGTCATCAACATTAGAAGTGACTGAGGTGATTGGGAAAACACCTTGATATTTGTACTTCATCGCCTTTGATTTCTTTGGGGACAACTCAGTCATCTGGATGATCTATCACCAAGAGGATGTTGATGAAGAATGAAGATCCACAGAAGAAACTACAGCAAAAAGTCATGATCATGCAATTAGGGGAAATATTGGTAATCTAGGAAAATTGCATGTCGATGATCACGACTATGGAAATGCTCTTGAAAAGGGGCTATAGTGTGAGCAGGCCAAAAATTAGAGGAAAGCGGGCTCAGAAAATTAAAAATAAAAATTTCCCAGAGTCAGGGAAATTTGGGAAAATGTTTGCATGGGCGGCAAAATTTGCCGCCCTTGCAAATGAGGGGTTTTCTTATAATTGCATCGGCGGCAAAATTAGCCGACATTGCATGTACTAGAAAAATCTTGGTGTCAGAGCAGTGAAATTTTCCGCTACTGCATATGAGGTAGAATTTTGTAAAGTGGTGTTCAAGCGGTGAATTCCACTGATGCTACACAGGATAGAGATTCAAGATTTTGTGTAAGGGTGGCAGATTTCACTGCCCATACACTTTCATCTGAAAGTTGAGGAAATACATTAGCGGCGTATATCACCGACTATACACAGGTTAGGGTTGCTATGTTTTGATGTAGGAGCGGCAAATATCGCCAACCATACACCTCATATTTGAAAAACCTTAAAAAGGTTTTAAGCGGCAAAAACCTCTGGTTTCACACCTTTTGTATATCAGGATTTGACCAAGCAGCTAATACAACCGATAATGCAATACACACACAAGGGTTGAACTATGGGTTAGTTTGATCGGTCAAAACAACTGGTGACACAAGTTGAAACAATACTTAGGGCACGAAGAAAGATCACTGATTTCCACTGATTCAACTAACGAGGAACAATCCTGGTCACAATGTAAGGGAAAACAAAGGTTTAACTCAACGGACCAGATAAATGACAACATCAATTTGAAAACTAAAGTTTTATGAATGACTTAAGAAATAAACAAATGCAAATACCTATTAATAAATAAAACCCTAGGAATCAAAAAGTGGTAAAAATGACTAACCTGTTCAAATGAAGGAAACCCTAGATTTGATGGCGAAGAGTTTGATTGAATCCTAGCTCGGAGCGATTGAACAGCGCGAGGGGAGTCCAGAGATTGGCTAGGAAGAAAGAAATAACAAAAAGAACGGCCAAACGTATATTTAAAACTCAAAAACAAACTTTTAATGAGTGGCACGAGTGGCCATTAATTGCACTCCAAGTTAGAGATCCAGAGAATCTCTGCTCGGGTAGCAAAATTGGCTAACCCCGCACATGTGCCAACAAACATGCAAAGGCGGTGTTATTCATCGATAGTGCATATAAACTTTAGATAAATATGTAACGATGGAAAAAAGTGCCACCTTTACATACGCAAAAAAGAAACAAAAAGAGATATGTAAGAGTGGCAAAAAATGCCGCCATTACATATCAAAACTTAAAAATTTACTAACTCTTGAAAATGGCTAAAATTGACATTTTAATCAATTTACGACTTAAACGATCTTCACAAATATCAAGAAATTGATTCGAGGATATGTCGCAAACTAGCTTAGAATGTCAAATGACTTCGTACGAGATCAAGATAATCTCATCTCGATTTGCAACCTTAGAGTGTAGATCATGAAACAAACAAGTTTCATGGGGGTTATCTACAAAAATGAGTGTAGCTAATTTTGAGAACAACAGGGCCCCTAAGTAAAAAGCCATCAAGTCAAATGAGGCATAAATCTCTCACGGATCCCAATCCTCCACTTCCATCTAAAAATCCCATTCCATCTAAAAGTCTCAAATTTCTCCATCCCACATGAAAAGCAAAAATCATAAAAACACTAAGTCCATGTGGGTCCCCAAATGCTTACATCATCCATCTCCTAATTGACTGACACCACTACTTCCTGCCCCACCATCCCACCATAAGCTTCAATGTTTATCACGGTGTGTGCAACCATTGGTCATGGTTCCATTCCATCCCGCAACAATTCCATCGACCTCCATCTCCCCATCCTTCAACTATTATCCTACATATCTTCCACATCACTTTCCTATGGTCCATGCTTTTGCATAAGTCTCTCATCCATCATAATCCACTATCGTCATCCACAATCCCTACATAATCCGCATCATGATCCACTATCACACCTTCCATAATCCTCCATCTACCTAATCCATCTTTCATGTCATCATCCTTTACCAATATCTGATGAGCATACATTGACATGGTCCATGTGATGACATCCATCTAGCAGGACTATCATGGAACTAGAAACTAGAGCCCATTTCATCCATATCCACCTATCCCAGTCAAAAAAGTAAAAATAAAAAATAAAAAAAAAAGGAAAAAAGTAATGAAAAATCCCTTCATCCAATGGTGAAAACCTGGCAAACAGGTGCCCTAGATAAGTACCATGATGAAAACCTGGCAAATAGGCATCATGCATAAGTTTGATCTTCTATGTCACCTATACTTGGGGGCACCTTGTTTCATCCTCTTATCATTTTCCTACCTATCATTTTCCATGCTATCATATCCTACCATACCATTTCCTACCATCCTTATCTGTCCACATTTATACACCTACCCTATCAAGTCCATTCATTCCTCCCTTCCTCCTTTTGATCTTGATGAAGATTGGGGCAAAAATGTTGAAATATGCTTGGAAAAAACTCTTGATGTACCTTATCCCTTCTAACCCATCCTATCATCCTATCATAATCCCATTGTCATCAGCCCAATCCTATCACTATCCTATCCTATCACCATAAGCCTTGTCATGAAAATCCCAAGCATAGTATCTAGAATGGGGCATGTTATTTCTTATGTGACATAGCCTTTGAGATCACATCCTAGCTCTCTTATGCATACATCTAATGTCGCCTATCCTCTTATCCAATCATTTATCATGACTCTTCCTTCCATCTCTTATCACCCATCTGTTTATCCATCCAATCCTACCTACTTACCTCCTTGCACATAGACTTGGTTTCCCCTCGTCATTGGTATTTCACATAAAGGCTATACAAATTGTAAATCCATTGACATCTAAAAACATTTAAAAAACCCAAAAAATCACAAAATGTCTTGAAAAAACCCAAAAAAATCAAAACATATCAAAAAATCCAAAAAATCATAAAATACCCCGAAAAAATCCCTAAAAATCACAAAAAGTCCTGAAAAAATTCATAAAAATTATAAAATGCCCTCAAAAAAATCTAAAAAATTTATAATTGTCTTGAAAAAATGCAAAAAAATCATAAAATCAAACAAAAATCCAAACAATCGTCAAAGTCAATCATCAAAATCAATCAAATCAATTCTTCAATCATCAAATCCAATCAAATTCAATCAAACTTATCAAATCAAAGAAAATCAATCCAATTAATCAATGAAAATCACATCAATCCTTCATCTTCATCATCAACATCAATAAAACACAAATCAGAATTACATCCCATCTCTATCATTACGTGCCTTAATCCCGTGGACACGGGTATGTAGGCAGTCTGGAGTACGAAGGAAGTGCCCAGATTCAGGCACAAGACGATATTCCTCTTTCTTCTCTCATCATCTTCTTTTCTCATCTGTCTCCATCAATTCATCAATCTTTCAAAATAATTCTTCCAATCAATCTTCATCAAAACAATTCTTCCAATCAAATCTTCATCTATCATTTTCTTCAAAACCAAAATCAATCTTCATCAATCATATCTTCAATCACTTCTTGTTCTTTCAAATCAATCTCATCTA
Source organism: Cunninghamia lanceolata (assembly GCA_027924645.1). Classification (NCBI taxonomy): domain Eukaryota; kingdom Viridiplantae; phylum Streptophyta; class Pinopsida; order Cupressales; family Cupressaceae; genus Cunninghamia; species Cunninghamia lanceolata. The sequence goes on from BSBN01001332.1 coordinate 10,409,340, forward strand.
TCCAATAAGACTCAAATGCATGTCATCCTTTATCCATACCAGCCAAGTCAATCAAGCTTGTCAAATTATCCAATCACATCATTGGTCTTGATTCTAGTTTTGTCGTAAACACAATCAATCATCAATCAATCAGTTAATTAATCATCATCATCATCATCATCATCAATCAATCAATCGGTAATTAATCATCAGTTTACAGCTTGGGAGGGGCAATACCTTGTTTGTTTTTGTATCATTTGTGCATGCTTGTTTGCTTGCTTGCTTGCTTGTGTGTGTGTTATTATTTTTGCATTTGCATCAGTATCTACCTAGCTAATATTCATATCTTGTATCTAGACAAGGTTGTATTATGCTGGGGCAAGAGACATATCGTCACCTTGGTCCTTATACCCTGGTGCATAACATCTCATGCTATATCAAACATAAGGATTGCAAATCTTCAATCTTGTATGCAACCATCTGAAGTTGTCTTTCACTATCTCTTCTTCACTTGCTTGATCAATGGTTTTGTCATCATCTTTCTTCTACTCCCAACCCTAATTCTTCATGTTAGCCCTAGCTTTTCATCCTTCTGTCATCTTATTGTGAGTCAACCCAGTCTTTTCTTCATAGCCTGGATTTCCTCTCAAGGGGGCATCATCCTCTAGTTTCACTAGGGCAACACCTGTTTATCTAGCACATCACGTCTTCTTTGAAACAACGCCCTATCAGACATTGTCTCAAAGAGGGGCAAAATGTAGACACCTAAAATTGTCCCATTTCATTATGTATACATTAAAATCATATTGCACCGCGTACATCATTAATTAAATTGTTTTCTTCTTAATTAATTAAATAAATTTTATTTATTTAATTAATCTTTATTATTCTTATTCTTTCTGTCTATGGTTAAATAATTTTTAATTATTTAATGATTTCATTATTCCTCTATTAACTAAATAAATTGTCTTTATTCCTCTATTTTTCCTCTATGATTAAATAATTTTAATTATTTGATCATTCCCACTTTCTCTCCATCAATAAATAAATAAAATTTAAATATTTTATTTATTTCCCAATTGCACATGATTTAAATAAATTTTATTTATTTAATTCATTTATTTCCTCCACTCTTATCCCACTCCTCCACTTTCTCCTATAAATGTGCGAATGTGCTTTTTCGCCCCTAAAAATATGAAAAAATCAAATGTGTGGGAGAAAGTCAAATAGAATTTAAAAATCAATCTATAACCCATCCAACTCTCAAAATAGTAGAAACATTCTATTTTGAGAAAAGCATCTTATCTCCACTAACAACTCATCTAAAATTTCTAAATAAATTATTCATTTTCTCCTTCATCTCTTTAATTAATTAAATAAATTTTATTTATTTAATTAATTCTCCTTATTCTTCTACCTTCCATCAATGATTAAATAATTTTTAAATTATTTAATCTTTCCTCCTAAAAATAAATAAAATTAATATTTTATTTATTTCATTCATCATGCACATAAATTAAATAAATTTTATTTATTTAATTTATATTTCATACATTCCTATCTTTATCATTTTCTTCTAAAATTGTGCAAGTGGGCCCTCTTGTCCGTAAAATAGCAAAAATCAAAATGTGGGAATATTTAATAAATTAGAAAAATCAAATTTCCTTAAAATCTCAAAATGGAAACAACATTCTATTGTGAGAAAGAATTTTATCTTCATCAACAACCCCCTGAGCTTTCTAAACAAAATGCCTTTTTATGGACACTTGGCACGTGCACATTCATCCTCTTCTCTCATTCATCCTCATCCATTGATCTTTCCTTTCTTTCTCCACCGTTGATCATATTTCCTCCAATTCTATAAATACCCCCATCTTCTCTCATTTTCATATCGTCAATTCTAATAGCATCAAAATTATCTTGAATTTTATCATATCTTGAGCATCCATGGCAGCATTCTACATTGTAGTTGCATACTTTGAGGATCAATCCACAATGGAATTAAGGAATCAAATAAACTAGCTGATATCATTCTTGTTTTATTTATTTTCATTCTAGTTAGATTTCTTGAAAGTATTGTAGGTTTTATGATTAATCTAACAATGAAAATTTCCTACATATACAGATTGTTTGGGTCTACATTGTAGATTATGTACAAGTTCAAGATGAAAAGATATAACACTTGTATATACAGTTCATATTTGGCTTGCTGACCTAATTATGAGATAAAACTTGTAGCGGATATATATATACTAGATGGATTTCAATGTTGAAGAGGTATAAAAAGATGCAATGTGTGTGAATTCAATGTATGTGCGATCTATAGCAGAGTTGTGACCAGAAAAAGATAGTAAGGGCAGAAGAGAAGAGTTTATGTAAAGAAGAGAAAAAAAGTAGAGTTGACAGTATGAAGACATTTGAGTCTGTGTATTAAGCTGTAGATGGAACTACACCTCAACATTCTCTAGATGCATTTGTAACAATCATCTCCTGGCAGTGAGCCAATCCTTCTTCTTCTTCTCTATTTTCTTAGCACTAAGCCTATTGCAGTGAGCACTTCTTGGATAGTGAGTCCCAGGGCAGTGAGCCCTAAGGTAGTGAGCCTTCATGTAAATTGGTATTGTCATCATAATATATTGTGAGCTAACACTCACCATTATTTTTCCATTTTTGGGTTTTCCATGTAAAATCCTGGTGTCTATGTGTTATGAATTTGTGGATGCTCTTTTCATGTTTACTTTACTTTCATGTTATTGAATTTGGTAAATGGATAAGTGAATGTGTAAATAAAAAGGTTTTAAGAATACTGATTCACCCCCCCACCCTCTCAGTATTCTTTGCACTCAACAATTGGTATTAGAGCAAGGTTCCTTGGAAAAGGTTTGATAAATTAAGGAAGATCTGGGAAGGTGTACACGTGGAAGCCATAAGATATTTTACTTCTCCTAAATCCTCATATGGAAGAAATAAAGAATTACAAGCTTCTCTTACTAATCTTGAAAAATCTGAAGCAAAAATTAGGGATCTAAAGGATAACATACAAGAAGCTGATGAATGCATTCTAAAGCTAAAATAACAAGTCAAGAAGTTCAAAGAAAAATAAAAAGAGGTTGGTGAACAATTGATATCAGCAAATGAATACCTAGATGATTTAAAAGTGGAAGTTGTAGAAAGAGCTAAAGCAGAAGAAGATCTAAAATTGTTGGTAAAAAGCAAATTAGAAGAATGTGATAAACTTGAAAAAGAAGTTGTAATCCTAAAATCAGATTTGAAGAAAGCTAAGTGCTATGAAGAAAAGTTCAAGATAAGATCTGCAAAACTTGATGAGATGATTGCTAATCAGAAGAGTTCCGATGACAAGCAAGGCTTAGGATTTGATAAAGGAGAAAGTTTGAAATTGGGATAAGAAAACATTGTGTTGAAGAAAAACCAAGGCAACTAGTTTAGGAATCAAAGAAGAAGACCTAGAAGAACTTTAGTCAGGAAGCCAAATGCTCAAAGGTACCCATCTTTCAATGGATATTGTTTTAATTGCAAAAAGTTTGGTCATAAGGCTAGTCAATGTAGGAGTAGAGTGAATTTGAATGTTCCATCATTCTCTGGTCAATGTTTCAATTGCAAGAAAATTGGTCATAGAGCAAATGAGTGTAGAAGTATGCTAAGGAATAATCCAAGCAATACAAGAAATACTCTATCCTTCAATGGAAAGTGTTTTGCATGCAATATATTTGGGCATATGGCTAATCAATGCACATCAAATTCAAATTCATATAATAGGAGAAATCAAGGTCAAAGAAATGTTGTTTGTTTCAGTTGCAACAAGACTGGACACATTACTAAATTCTGCAGAAGTAGAAATGTAAAAAGAGATTATCCTATAGAGAAGGGGAAAACTAAGCAGAGAAAAGACAAAGGCAAGAACAAAGTTGACTAGATTGAAATAAAAAAGGAGATTAAGAAAGATGAGGACAAGGATGGATCCATACTAGTTTCTAGTGCAGATACTTCCTCTAGGAAGTGAATTGGGAGCTTTGGCTCAGGGGGAGCTATGTTGAAAATCCAAAACCCCCAGCTAGATAGTTAGTGCTAGAATCTGGCACAAAGATATGTTGTGGAGTTTGATGAAGGATCTCATGGAAGAAACTCTAGAAGAAAAAGATTCAACGTGGTACATTATGGAACAATCCCAATAGATTGTATTCTACCATGAAGTGTTTGAAAGATTTTTTGAGAACAAGCATTTATGATGACTAGGTCATCCTTACAGAGGATAAAAAGGAGCTCATTTGACAGCTACTTCACTTTGTATTTGAGCTACCAAGTATCCAAGAGAAATTGAAGAAAAATTCTAAGCGACATCAACATTTCTAGAGATTCAAAGAACTCAAAGTGATTCAAGTGAAGAAAACCCTAATTCGACATAAAAAGGGATTTCATTCAGTGTGATGCATGTGGAAGATGTTAGGGCTTATATTCATGTTTCCCTAGAGGAACACAGAGCTAGTCAACTCATAGACCTATATCTAAAACATCTAATTGGCAATACTTTTGACCTAAAAGAAGAATACAAGGCATTGAAGGAGAAGAAACTCATTTAGTATATAGATTTTCTAGTTTTTGTAGAAGATGAATGGGTCCGATATGTCTTAATCCGAATTCATGATGATTTTATGTGGCTCAAATCTACATTCAAGATCACCAAAGTTGCCATAAGAGCTATCAAAGGACAAAACTCTATCTCCTGTACTTCCATATACACTGTCTATCAGATGGCCAAGGAAAATGTAGAGTATGACCTGTGTGACTACTCTGTCAGCAGTTAATGGACAACTTGAAGAAAACAAAAGAAAATAAATACCCTTTCAAATTCGGTACGTTGATTTTGTGCTTATTTTTCTACTTTATGCAAGAGTTACCAAGCATGAAGAATCATTTTTGGACTGGAGACAAACCTGTTACAGTACATATTAGGAACCAGTTAAGCAGTATAGGAAACATTGATGCACAAACTACAGCCCTATGGGGCTATTTCAGGAACCTCCAAAAGGTAATGCAATCTAGAGAAAGGATCCCTAAAACCATTGTGGAGAAATATAAAGATGATTTATGCTTTATTGTAGACAAGGATCAATGTATGATGGAGGCCGTGGAGCCCAGAACTATCTGGATCTTACCAATAGGATATGAAGTTGATGGAAAAATACTAGAAAACTATGCCCAACATATGTTAAGAAAACCAAGAGACCATAAAGAAGAAAGATTTTGGAAATATGAGGAACTAACAGCAAAAATCCATGTTGAAATAAGAAAACCAGAAATTTCAAAGAAGTCCCAAAAAATGGCAGAAGAATATGCACAAAGCAAAGGATTCACCAAAGAACAAATATTAGCCACAAGAGCTAGAGCTAAGGTAGGAAGAGTAGCTAAAGAAAAGAAGAAGGAGCAAGAAAAGGAAGTAAATAAATCTCTGGAAGTTCAAAAGACACAACAAGAGGCACCTGCTACACCAAAAAGAAGAAGAAGAAGTGTTGGTTCCTCTGGAACATCATCTAAATCCTCTGGTATTCCTTCCACTACAATTGTAGAAGAGTAAATAGGCAAGAGGAAGAAGACCAAAGGTTAGAGAGTGTATGTCAGTGTTGATCCAATTGATTATGAGGAAACTGAGACTGATGAAGAAGTGAAGAAAATGAAGACACAGAGTGCACCTCCCTTCAGTTCTCAGTAAGGCAAACCCTCCAGTACCACAAAAGGGAAGACATATGGTAAGAGTAAAGAAAGAAAGAAAGCTAAGGCTGTAGTACCTGTAGAAGACCAGGCTACAATGAGCTTAGAGAAAGTGTTAAGGGCTATTACATTTGATGGTAATCTAACACCCATTGCCAAATACTATGATGAATACAATGAGGTAGATAAAAAAATTATTGAAGATGCTATTGTCAAATAGTTGTGCATTTATAATAAGGCCCTCATTGAGATCATTATTGATCTCCCTAACTCCTTGGGTAGTATCATGTCTTCAAGGAAAGAAGCTTCTATGACAAAGGATATCAAACTCAGAGAACACATACTGATAACATTATGTCCAGAGATCACTCCTGAAGACAAAAAGATTTCAAAAGTACTTACCAAGGAGTTCAGAACAAAGAAAAGAATGAATTTTCTTATGTCAAGTGACATTGAGAAAGTAGTAAAAGAAACTAAGGAAATCACTTTGAGAGTACTAAAGGAACATCATCTTCCAACTATACATAATAAAGAAGAAACAAATATTGGAAATGTACATCTATTCTTAATGTATACATGGATCAAGGTGATGAAGAGATGAAGGAGAAAGAAGATTCAGTTATTGTTATTGGTCCAGAGACTACCATTGAGGATAAATCTAAGACTAAGTAATAGAGCAAATAAGATGAACGAGCGAAGATGAGCCCTACTTCGGAGCAAAAAGATGATGAAAATAAAGATATGGATTTAGATAGTCTAGAACAAAACCAAGATGAAGTCTTTGGTATAGCAAGAGACACTGCGAAGTCTGCCAAAGAATTCCTAGAAAGAGAAAAAAAGTCCTAGATGAGCCTGAATTTTTGCAAGGACCAATAAACTTGGACTCAATGTCCCCTATACAAAAATTTAAGTTGGTATCTGTTGTGCAATTTTGCACACCATTTCAAAATTTTTAACCACAATGTTTCAAAGCATTGATCACTTTCATTGGTGTTGTTTTAGCCAACCATGATATACCTCAAAAAGGTATAGATTAGTTGGTGTATTTCAAGGAAGAAGAGTGGGAATGTATGCACTTGTCATCTATCCCTTATCACTGGGTTGTTGCAGAGATCCCATACTTTCTAATTACAACTTTTTCTATTATAGCAATAGACAATGGTGTTGTGGTGACCTACTCTAAAATGAGTGGATTCTTGAAGACATTGTTCTGGTCCAATTCATTTCAGTTGCCATTATAAAAGATGCTGCATATCTAAAGGCTCATCCATCTAAAAAGAAGGCATCATCTTTGTGTGAAGGATGTAGCAAATACAAATATAAGGTGTGAAAAATATCACAGCACTGATCATGACACTCTAAATGGATATAGGCACAGTCACATGATGTTTGTGAAGGTATCTACCTAGCCAAAGTAAAGACTCTCATCCATTCATGGGTATAGCATGACTTCTATAGATATGATGCCAGTCTAAGTTGAAGATGTTGGTATTATAATGATGATGACGGCTTTTTTTATAGAGCACAACCTCTATATCAAAAGTGTCATCTCTCATTTGTATTAGGGTACCTCTAAATATGTGCAAGCGTTATAATAGTAGTGCAATCCATATTAATGGTGAATGGAGATTCAAGAGGGAGCGGCCATAATACAAAGAGCTTAGCCCCTATAGACTCCACATCATTTTTCACACAGGCACAGTTTATATGAAATGCATCACATCATGTATAGCTCAGAGATTTGATGGATCCACCTCTATGAACACAGCCATCCTTTAAGGGACCGTTAATATAGATAAACACAGCCGTCCATAAAATACACACATCAACATAGCATAGCACACAACCATATAAAAGAGGTACTCAGGTTATCCATAATAGGGTGTAGGATATCATATAAAGATTGGCCTATTGCAATGAATGACATCATCAAATGATTGAAGGTACTCCATCAAGACAAACCTCAGCCATTTCCAATAGGCACAGGGTTTATTAAGAGCATTGGCCTATCCAAATCAATGGTATCCATTCTTAAACAAAGGTATAGTGACGCAGATTTAGGTTTCCCACCAAGTAAAGAAACACTCAGGCACCATAAGATAAAGATCACATCAATAGCTCAGACAGGTAATGGAAGCAAGACACCAGAAGTTGCCAGATGTCACAACTGCGGGGGTTTGAAGGAGGTAGAAATGAACTATTTTTTCAAATGAGTGCCAATGCACCACGTGGAGGCTACGGGTGTAAGATAAAGCATTCATTTTATGTTTTATAAAACTTATAAAATGTATCAAAGGAGTCACGTGAGTCACAGGAAGAGTCTTTCATTAAATAATGTTGAGCCTTATTTAAGTGGTGGGCCACTCTCCATAAAGATAAATGCTTTATTTTTAAAATGTATAAGAGTCTTTTTCAGCTAAGAGCCACAGGGAAAGATAAAAATCAATATTAAATTGAAATGATGTAAATCTCTTATTAAGAAAGGTGGTTCCCTCAAATAGTAAAGCTAAAGCTTTATTATATATATGATTTGACTCATTTGACTCTCATTGTATACAACCCTAAAAAAAAAGAAAGTATCTCTTTATGCATTTCATGGGAAACCTTTTTTATGGCAACCACAAAGGGAAGAGTAGGAAGTTTTTCACGCTACAGGAAAATAATGGAGACAAAGGCATTTTTTCAGCCATGGAAGAAATAGAATAGCTAGTTACAGTTATCTGTTGGATTTTATGGGATTCAGTTACAAATTTTATGGAGGGAGTTACAAATATTTTCAGAGGATTTTCTTTAGAGGGTCTTTGTTTTTCTAAGATATAATACAAATCTGACTTAGAAGAAAGGATATACATAGAGGTCTAGAGTTCTACATAGATCAGACAAAGATTTTTAGCAACAATACAGATTTTTTTCTTTTTGCCTCAGCAGTTTCCTCTTCCATGAGGATTGTAACATTTATTTTGTGCAAGTTATTTTTTCCACTGTAATTTGTGTTCAATTCAAAAAAAGAGAGACGGTCTTTTGTGCAGCTATGAGTTTGTTTCTGTTTCTTTTCCTTTGTTAAATCTATTTATAAACTAGATTATTGATCATGCTGCAAGCTCTTTAATCTTTCTAGTTAATCTATTAGGGTTTGACATTGTGCAACTATGTTGGTTTGAAATCTGGTGCATTGTGATAGGATAAGGAATTTTATTTCATAGTATATGTAATCTTATTTTTTCTGCCTTTTCCCAAAACCCTATTGAAAAGGAAGAGCCATCTTCCTTAAAATCTAGAGGTTACTCTAAGAAGCCATCCCACGTTTTTAGAGTTTCCCATGTTGTTGTTTGATTAGACCCACAAATTTATACATTAACAGTATCAATTGTGCAAAAAAAGGCACAAGAATAAATTATGAAGTCTCACATACAAGACAATGAATTGATTGGTGAGACATCCAACATTTTGGAGAAGCTGATGCAATCATATCAGAGGGAAACTTCAACGTCTTTAATAAATCAACTCAAGGGAGTCAAACTTTGTAAGCATTTATTTTCAATATTTTCAAAAGTCTATAGAAACAAAAGTGAAGAAAGAGTTTGATGAGAAAAGATCAACTAAGTTGAAGTCCATGTTAGTAAATGATAAAACTCAGTTGGACATTAGAATTAAAAATATTTAGAGTGCCATCAAAGAAGCTTGTGATTTATACAAATTTTTTGTATCATGGCTAGAAGCCACAAAGAAGTTAGGAGAAAAGATCAAGGATTTGGAACTAGAATTGATAAATATCTCTAAGTCATTTGACCCAGCAATGGAGTTAATAAGTTGCAAAGAGATGCAAGTCATCAAAATTCACAATGATCTAAGTGATTTAATGACTAAGAGGGACCAAATGAATAATAGAATGTGTCAATTGAGAGGATTGATAAATCCCCAAATAGACTCAATGAATAATCTTGTAAAAGAAGCCTTGAAAGTAAAAGCATTAATTGACACACCTCTAGACGTGCAAAATGAAGAAAAATCAGTCTTTCTAATAAATGATCACATTAAAATTTTGTAAAGAGCTAAGAAATAATGGGATGAATAGAATACACAATTAAATATTGTTTACAAGGATATTCTTTCACCTACAACTAATTAAGTTGAAGATTGTATGTGTACATATGTGGCAGAGTATGACAATTTTTGCAGTTTTGACACAATTTTGACCCTTGTACATACATATTTTCTATTGATGTCAAAGGGGGAGAAGAAGACTAGTGAAAAATGGGAAAACATCTAAGAGGAGAAGAAAAACAAAGTACATTTAGTAAGGGGGAGCAGACAAGCATTTTTCATTAAATGTTGCCATCAATGCCAAAGGGGGAGATCATTGGTAAGAGACACTGCTCTGATGGATGATTAAATGTTATTATTAATGGTAACAAAGAAAGGAGATTTCATTGGCATGGCAAAGAGACTTTACTCTAGAAGAATAAATGGCTAAGTATGGGTAGTATACAGTATATAGTATAATGACAATGTTTGTGTCAGTACGCCTCTGCAGTTGAAGATAATTATATGCGGTTCAGGTATGTTATTCATAAATACTCGGTGATCATTTTCTTGAGTGTTCAATTCTTGACTTCCTCTAGAAGTCATATTTCAAAATATCTAAGTCCGGGTGAACAGAGTTAAGTCAGGAATAATGTACAGTACCAGAGTAAAAGGGTCTGCATTCCTCCGCTGTTGCATATTTTGTCCTGTAGTTCTAAAGGTATAATAAGAAGTATAGAATGAATATTGGTTATGAATCTTTGAGTCTCATATGGTCCACAGTAGGAGTTTTGATGTGACATATGAATTTGTTAAGTATGTTCTTAAGAGACAAGTCGACAGGCATGTTAGATCTTTATGCAGAAAAATATATTGTTTGAACAATCAATCTAAGTGGTTGAATGATTGGTGCCAACCTATGTAAAGACTATTAAATGATTTTTTGGGTCCGCATTGCAAATTGTGCACAAGTTCAAGCTAACAAGATATAACACTTGTATACATGGTTCATATTTGGCTTGCCAAACTAATTATGAGATAAACCTTGTAGCAGATATATATACTTGAAGGATTTCAGCATTGAAGAGGTATAAAAGGATGCGATGTGTGTGAATTCAATGTATGTGCAATCTATAGCAGAATTGTGACCAAAAAAAGATAGTAAGGGCAAAAGAGAAGAGTTTATGTAAAGAGAGCAAAAAACCAGAGCTCACACTATGAATACATTTGAGTTTTTGTACTGAGATATAAATGGAACTACACCTCAGCATTCTGTAGATGCATTTGTAGCAGTCATCTCCTAACAGTGAGCCAATATTTCTTCTTCTTCTCTATTTTCTTGGAAGTGAGCCTATTGCAGTGAGCACTTCTTGGACAGTGAGTCCCAGGGTAGTGAGCCCTAAGGTAGAGAGCCTTCAAGTAATTTGGTATTGTTATCATAATATATTGTGAGCTAACACTCACCGTGGTTTTTCCCTTTTTGGGTTTTCCACTTAAAATCTTGGTTTCTATGTGTTAAGAATTTGTGGCTGCTCTTCTCATGTTTACTTTACTTTCATGTTATTGAATTTGGTAAATGGATAAGTGAATGTGTAAATAAAAAGGTTTTAATACTATTGATTCACCCCCCTCCCCCTCTCAGTATTTTTTGCACTCAACAGTCTCATGGTGCAAAAATTTTTAAGCCATGTGTGCAGGGAGGTGAATAATTTTAAAAAATTATTTTGAGGGGTGTATGACTTAGTATACACATGGAGAAGGTTGACAAGTAGACACCCCTAATTTTCCCCTTAAATATATAGTTGATTAAAGGAGGTAATATGGACCTCCGGTTGTAGAACATCATCAATTGATCACCTTTTTCCATTGACTTGGTCTCACCAAGGAAAATTCCACATTTCAATCAATGACCAACATATTTATCTAGCATAAGTCTCCACACAACTCCATGCCTACATATTTAGTAAGTCTTCATCTATGCTTGTGTGTATGTTATGGCCTGCAAATATGAAATCATACTACCTTCAATGGTGTAGTATGCAATAGTTAATAATACACAACACTTCACCACCAATCATCTAATTCCCTAATTCTTGTTGTATTTTGAATATGTAGTTATTCACTTCCATTGTGCATGTTTCAAGGCTTTTAAGGGACTAAATAGAGAGATTGTTGAGGTTTTTCTCAAGATATTTTAAGAACTTAACTAATGGTTGGAGAGAATATTAAAATTTGCGAATATAATTGTTTTCATAAACACAATTAGAGGGAGGGTAGAATTCCATTGATTTTCTATTATTTGAGATGTATTATTCTTTGATTATTAAGATTTACAAACCAAAAAAAAATTAATCCATTTAAAACATAAGTTAGTAATGTTTTCACCTAATGAAACAAGAATAACATTGAGCTAACCAATGTACTAGCCATTATTGGGATTTCAAGATAATGAAGAGGATTTACATTATCAAGAATTTTTAGGAAAGAGTGATGATGGTTTGGTACATTTATTATTTTCATAATCAGTTTGACAATTGCTTTAGAATCTAGATATACTTTAGATATTTTTCTATAGATAGAAGGATCCATATATAAATATGAAATATTAAATACCTTAAGATACACATAATATTGACCAACACCACAAAGAAAAAAAAAGTCATATTCATTTATGGGTTTAGAGAAAAAGATGCAACATGCAAGTAAATGTAATCCCCATAAACATGTCCAGGGCTATTAAAAGTAAATGAAATTTCTAGGTAGAGAATTAAAAGGGGAATAGAGTATGAAATATTACCAAACCAACATAATTCTAAATTTGCAAATGAAGATAACACCATAGTTAATAATTTTGTAATTAAAGAAAGAAAGAATGTTTTGACAAATTATGAAGCATTTGTGGCAATGCATAATCATCATTCAAAATATCTAGACTATCATCATGTAAATATATTTAAGTGTGATCAATATGATCACATAATAAATCATTGTCATTGATCCATGAGTGATGGTTTGAAAAAAGATGGAAATTTGCAATTACAAATGTGCTAAAAAACAAAACTATAGGGAGGGTAGAAATCTAGTTCATAGGTGATTTTGGGTCTTTTTGGAAAACCACATTCATTAGAGACATGTTTACACACATATCGAATCACAGAAATGAGAAGCGAACAATATGTTGAAATATACATAGAAGGAAAAACAAGGATAAAAGATAATTGTGAAACTAGAATCATTTAACATTTTAGAAAATGTAGGGTTTAGGAAATAGTTTCCAACCCTCGTAACACCAAAAATGGATTCCAACAATGTTAACAATAGAAATGGTGTTATTAGAGGTGGTTTCCAACCTTGATAACACCATGAATGCATAATTTGAAGTAAGTTAGTATACTTCAATCCAATAGAGTAGCCGTTATTAGGATTTCAAGATAATCAACAACGATTCCAACTTTACAATTTTTTTACAAAAAATAAAAATTTTCATAACACATTTTTAAACAATCGGTCAATAAAATTTATCGATTAAAAGAGATAAATATATGAATTTATAACTTAACTTTGAGAGGTCAAAGTGATGGTTGAATAGAGGATTTCAATTTCCATAATTAATTAATGTGTTACAAAGCATAGGAGAGAGCACGTATAATTGTGTTTACAAACACAACAAATTAATGGTATAGATTCATATAAATCTTGTTCTTCCAGGCATTTAGTTCTGCATAAACGAGAAGGAATTAGCCAAACACAAAAGAAAATATTACAAACTAGACTTATATTTAGGTAAATGCAAATGAAACAACCGTTCAATATAGGCAAAGGCTAATTAAATAGATGAATGACTATCACTCTAACTTCATAATGTATTTCATAGATAGTTAATTACCCATTACCTACTTTTATTTTGAAATAAAAATAAAAATAAAAAACTAGATGGGTGATAGCCTTAGTGAGGTATACTGACCTTACCTTCCATTTATAGCTAAACAAAGGAGTGAAATGAAAAAATACCTTCTCAAAGACTAAACATGAGATAAATAGTTTCAAATGTAATACACACTAGAGAAGAAATGAGGCACCATGATAGATAAAAGGCCACATTAACCCTCAATATTAGGGTGCACCACTATCAAGTCTTCTAAGTCTTGAACCCCAAAATAAACATTGAAATAAATAATACATAACAAAGGAGAAACAAGAAAATAACATAATTCCATGTGGGTCATTGCCTTAGTGAGGTATGAAACCCTCACCTTCCATTTGCAACCAAACAAAGTAGTGAAATGAAGAAATACCTTCTCAAACACTAATTGACAAATAAAAAGTGGCTAAATTGATACACAATAGATAAGAAATGAGTAATGAAATAAAAAATCTAGATAGGCCATTGCCTTAGTGAGGTATGAAGACCTCACCTTCTATTTATAGCTAGATGGAGGAGTGAATGAAGAAAATGAATTGTCAAATACTAAACAACAAATAATTAATTGTGTAATAAACATGAGAAATGACTAAAGTAGAGAAGAAATTACTTAAAAAATAAAAAATGAGTTGAGTCATTGCCTTAGTGAGGTATGAAGACTTCACCTTCTATTTGAATCCAAATGGATGAGGGCATTGAAAACAACCACCAAATAGACCTCCATGTCCTCTTGACATTGTCTCAACATAGACCTATAGATTGTCTTGACTAAGTCCCTTTGAAGCCACAAGAAAATAAGAGCAGAAGTGAACAACTACAATTGGAAAATATAATTTTTGGAGAAGAAAACAATCAACAGTGATGTACTATGTATTTTTAATGTTGCATACTATATTATTGAAGGAAACATCACTTCATATTTGCATTCCATCCCATAGACACAAGTACATAGGCGAACTAATTAAATGTAGAACCATGTGAGTTGAGTGTGGAATTGTGCCACACAAATGTGTTGGCGTTTCATTGAAATGTGTAATTTTGCATGGCAAGAACAAGTAAGAGGTAACATGTAGTTGGTTGATGATTGTATATGACTGGGTTTCTATGTTCACCACCTTTGGTCAACTATAATTTTAAGGGGAAAATAGGAGTGTCTACTTGTCCGTCTCCTCCACATGTATGTTAAGTCACACACCCTTTAAAATAAGAAAATTTAAACTATCTACCTCGCTACATGCATGCCTAAAACAAAATGCCACTATAGTACATGCATGCTCATGTCAACCTTTAAAGTTAGGGCTCAACACTATTGAGCCCTCTCCCCTAGAAGGAAAATGAAATTTTTAAAATATGTTTATATATTGATATACTTATTATATTTTTAGGCTAATATTATATGGTCAACTTTTGTACTAAAAGTGGATAGCATCAAATCCTCCAAATAATTTAGGTCTAAATGAAAAAAAAAGGTAATGATAAATAATTTAGTCCAAATTGATTAGTTGAGATAGTGAAAATTTAAAATATACTCTTTGAAATGATAAAAGAGGGAATACTGATTTAACTTTGAATGTAATATTGGAATATTTTGGTAAATATTATTTTTAGTGATAAAAAACAATGCTCTATGATTCAATCTCGAATTGGTATGTTCTACTAGACTACTAATTATTTAGTTTTATACTCTATAACACTGTAAAACCACAAAAATGATCTCTATACACATTAATTGAAACTTAATTCATAAATTTTTGCCTATGGTTGCAAAAATTGCATGCACTTCCAATCACCTAAAATCAACTCATCCCAATGTTTAAAACCTATATTTGATAACATAGATTTTTTATGAACACCTTTGGGAGATTATTATGGAAAAATATTTTCTTTAGGGAGCATATTTGAGATTTTGCTAGGCTTATAAAAGAATTACCAATAGAATTCAACTTAGTACATCATAGTAGAATTATTGGTATATCAAGATTGCTTACATAATCTGAGGAATACTCGAGACTTCCTTCTTGTCTTCAATCCTTCTGCAAATTTGTTGAATCAATCCTCCTAGTTGTCTAAATAAGGAGAGAATACCAATCATGATTGAAGAAACTCTCTAAATTCTATACATCAATTTACTGCAAGATCACATCTGTAGCTATCACTTTAAATTTGTGTAATAATCATTTTGTAATCATGGAGATCAATTCCACAAGGATGGATTTGAGCCACAATAATGCATAGTTGATTTGTAGTTTTCAAAACAATGGTTTCATCAAGTCCTAAAATGACACCACCTTGGAAAATCAATTCCTAGATCCTTCATAGCATATTATGTCCATAAAAATTGAGCTAAATATAACATTTAATTTATACATTTATTATTCTACTTCAAGAGATTATTTCTAGTTAGGTTAGTGGTTATCTAAATAGTTTATTTTCCTAGTTAACTAAAGATTTATTTATTGGATGTTTATATGTAATGGTGAAATTTGCATAAGCATGCCCCTTTCCTTTATGCTTTAGGTTCACATCAATTAGAGTGACCTTTGCCCTTTCCACTCATTTACATAGTGTCCTATCTCACTACACATGAAATAAGTCACTCTATTATCATTATGATACCCTCCTCTCTAGAAATCTTCTTGTAAAGGGTACTCATCCTCTATTTTTGGTGAGATGTATGGTTTAGATGTAACAATTTTTAATGATAACGTTGTATATGGTCTCCTAACTTTTGTATAATCATTGTAGCCTAGTCTTCTATTTACTAATGTGGATACTCTCTTGGTATAAAATGAATATGATATCCCTCATCTTTATAATCCTCCCAAGTGATCCAATTATCCTTGTCTTATATCATTAGGAAGTCTTCTAAGACATGTCTATCCCATTTTCACAAAAATACACAACAAATCCTATTAGGCCTTCACTTTGGCCTATCACTAAACTCTACTTATAGTATGACAACATGTCTAGATCTCTCTTTAACTAGGCATTAATTCCATTGATGTCCTTAGTTGTCATAATGAGTACACCATATATTATTTCTACATGGTTTTAATGATACATTATTGTCATCTCCCTTTGTTAGTATCTCTTGTTTCAGTCAAGTACCTACTCCAAATCCATCTACAACATCTCTATCTCTGAATACCCATTAGTTTTAGTATCTCTTTTCTAAGGATAGGCTTCAATAGATGAACATGTAATAGTTTATAGATGAACCACTCAATTCTCTAGTTTTCTTGTTAAGGGCTCTTCTAATTTTACTGAATATGTTGTAAAACCATTTGTCATATTCATTTATGGTTTCATTCCTTTTATTAACCACCTCATGTATTTTTCTCACACTATTAGAACTAACCTCTAGTAAATTGAAATTATTTAGAAACTTAGTCTTTAGATGAGTCTATCCTTTATTGGGTAGAGGGCATTCTTTCATGCACAATTTCAGTTCTCCATCCCTCAGACTTCTAAAATATGAAAGGAAGCAAGGTATGCGGAAAACGCTTCCTACAAATTGATCTAATGAGGAAAGACTTATACAAATTTCTTTTATAGTTATAGATTAAGATGCACATTAACAGAAAATGATAACAATTTCTAAATGCAAACACAAAACTCATAACACAAGATATACGTGGGGAAAACCCTTACGGGTAAAAAACCCCACACTCCAAAGCCACCCAATATATTATTCAGAAATCTCAAAGATTACAATGTACTTGCAGAGAAAGTTTTTATAGGAGTATACCCAACCAGAGATCTAGGAGGTAATTTGACATCTATAAGATTCTACATACAACTTCCATCTCAAGTTCCTAATATATAGGAGATACAATAGAGCGCACCGCCAATGGTAATTACAAAACCATGAGCTAAAACCACCCAAAAGTGGCACCCAAATTATCTCCCAATCAAAGATGCCTCATGATGTGCCAAACCACACACCACCACATGTAACTCCCCCCTTTATAGCTCTATTATGTGTCCAACACGTTTTTGCATTTCCCAAAACCAAAGGTCCAACTTCCGGAGGCCATAACTTTTGATCCGGGTGTCCGATTGACGAACTGTTTTATGCGTCCGAAAGCTTGTGAAGTGCTCTATCACCCTATAACCAGATTCAATGGTTACAAAATTTTTTTGGATGTTTAGAGAAGGTTTAATACCTAAAAATTAAGTTCAGAACTTTTTTGGTAGTTTAAAAAAAATAGAAATTTTAATATCTCGCGATCTAGATATGATCTTGAGACAAAACTCACCTAAGATGTTCACTTAGCTATTCCGCACCTTCTGGAAAAAATTTGAGGTCAATCTGAGCTGAAATGAAGAACTTACTAAAAATAGTAAGTCTCACTATTTCTCGCTCTCCAGGAAACTTATGGAAACTTTGAAAGCTCCAAACCACTATCCAAGATAATGGGTATCCAAAAAGACCAAAAATGGGAAGAATAGTAACATTTGGAAGTTGTAAGGTTGAGACACCTTTCCTATCATTCTCCCACTTGTCAAACACCTTCCAAGAGCAAAGGGAGTATTAACACCATGGTTTAATTACTAGGGGTCGTCAGGCCCATAGATTCTGAACACCATCTGAACTTTTCTATGCTCATAAGTTTTGTCAAGGAAACTACAACATTCATCAAAGTTTCAACTTTTTCCATGTTTATCTTCCCATCCTCTACCATGTCACGAACAAAATGGTACTGGACATCAATATGCTTACTCCTTGCATGGAAAGTAGGATTCTTTGCCAAACATATGGCACTCTGAATGTCACAACAAATAGTAATTTTCCTTGAATCAAACCCAACATAAGAACACAATCTTTTAAGCCAAATGGCTTCTTTACAAGCATGAGTTTCTTCCATGTACTCAGCTTTAGTAGTGGGCAAAGAGACCACAGGTTACTACTTACCCATCCAACTAATAGCACCACCAAACATAGCGAATACATAAGCACTGGCAGATCTCCTACTGTGAATGTCACCTGCCCAATCTAAATCCAGAAATCCATGAATACAAAGTGAATGCTGAGGTCTTGTAGGATAAATATGATAACATGAGGAATACTCAAAAGTACCCTGCAAATATTTGAACATTCTCTTCACTACATCCCAATATACCCATCCAGGATTAGCCATAAATCGACTAAGGACTCCCACTGCTTGGGCAATGTTTGGTCTTGTGCAGACCATCGCATACATCAAACTACCAGTGACACTTGCATAAGGAACTTTGCTCATATCCTCTATCTTAGAAGGAGACTTTGGACAATCTTCAACAGCTAACTTTATCCCCATCATAACAGGAACAGTCAAAGGTCTGCAATCCATCATGTTGAATCTCTCCAACACAGTCTTAATATACTTACTCTAGCCTAACCAAAGTTTTCTATTTGCTTTGTCTCTTCTGATTTCCATTCCTAGAATGTATCGAGCTGCCCCCAGATTTTTCATCTCAAACTATGCTGACAATTGAAACTTCAAATCAGAAATCACACTTTTACCATTCCCAATGGGTAAGATATCATTGACATACAATGCAATAATGAGAATGTGATTATTGTCAACCTTGTAGTAAACACAATGATCTGATTTCGATCTCTAAAATCCAATACTCAACACAAAGGCATCAAATTTTTGGTACCACATCCTAAGAGACTTTTTCAAACCATACAAAGACTTTTTTAACTTGGAAACCAAATTTTCTTTACCTTTCACCACGTAGTGCTCTGGCTATGACATATAGATTTCCTCCTTCAAATCACCATGAAGGAATGTTGTTTTCACATGCATCTGTTCCACTTCTAGATCATATGCTACTACAAGAGATAACAGGAACTGAATAGATGATAGCTTTACAATGGGAGAGAAAATCTCACCATAGTCAATTCCCTTCAGCTGAGAATACCCCTTCATAACCAATCTAGCCTTATATTTCTCAACACTACCATCTACACAAAATTTCTTTTTGAACACCCATTTGCATCCAATAGGTTTTTCTCCTTCAGGCAAAGGCACCAAGTCCCAAGTATTATTCTTTTCAAAAGAAGCCATCTCCTCTTCCATGGCCTCCTTCTAGGAACTTGCATCTTTCATACCCATAGCATCTGTTGATAACTAAGAGGGGGGGGTGAATCAGTTATCCTAATTATTTCTTTTTCTGAACTTTCTTATTAATCAGTGCAACATTAATTCAAACAAGCAAACATAACCATGAAATGGAGATACACATGACACAATATTTTTGACGTGGAAACCCTATTAAGGGAGAAAACCACGGGGTGATTAACCCAAAGATTATTCTCTGTTAGAAGAATAAGGAAATACAAAATGGCACTTGCCAATTAGGGCTCACTGCCTGAGCACACTGCTCACAAGGAGGTACACTGCCTATAAGAGACACACTGTCTACAAAAGAGTGTTATACAATACTTGAATTGATTGGGAGCATCCACATATGCTGGAGTTCAATTCTGATTAGGCTCAGTACACTGATCTGCTGCACTTCATCTTTTTTCTTCTCTTATGCTGCTTTCCTTTCACATACCGGACCTTCCTTACTGTTTCTGCTTTTCTCTGCTCTTATTCGCACATCACATATCCATAACAACACCTCTCACAACTAAATCCATCCTATATATATCTGCATAAGTGATTTCATTCTCTTCTTAGTCAGCATCCGGAACAGTTAATCTTTTCACAAACTCTATTCTGTCAGCTGAATCCTTGCACATCAAGTAATGCAGATCAAGCATATACTTGTAGAAATCATTAATCATGTCAGCCAAACATAATTCATGTCTTTATAACCTTTACCACCATCAGAAACACATCTGGAAAATAGTCTGATGTTCTGTCAGTCAGTTCTTCCTCTGTTCACACTGTCACTCAGGAACCCGGTACTCAAGTATTCATATCTTTTACCTCATCTATCACCAGAGGCTAAAACCTTGGAATCTATCACTCAAAGTAGTCCTCTTGACTTCCCTAGATCTATACTTCACCAAGATACTTCCTCTGAGAGATCTGGACCTGTCTGTCGGACCTTGCCACATGCTCTGTTCCTATTTACTGGACCACAACATTCTTCACTCTGAATTCCGGTAGAGACATACCATGTCCTATGGATGTGTGGGATGAACTTTGTTGCCATCAATGACAACAATCATGAATCCATATAGTGTCTCTTGCCGACAATCTCCCCCTTTGGCATTGATGGCAACACTTAGTGAAAAATGACTAAGTGTTTACACTATGCTCCCCCTTGGATGATGCTCTGTCTTTATATATATTTTCTGGAGCTCCCTCTTAGTTGGATTCCTTTTTTTTCATTGCTCCTCACTCCCCCTTTGACATCAATGGCAAAGGGTAGGGTCCGCATACCAAAATTTTCAAAATTTTAACTATACTTAGCCATATAAGTATATATATACAAGTTGTACTTACATATACTTAAGTATGTCTAAAAACGTATTCTTCAGCTATACAACTTCTGTCACCCAACTCTGCTTTGTCTTGTCCAAAATTGAGATGTGACCACTCAACAGGAAAGCAAATGCTTCAACCTTCTTTAGATCTGTCGGATCATTGGTCCGGGCTATAATCTGAGCATCATTTATGGCCTCATGCATGGCTTCTAACTTAGGGATAATAATCCTTCTAAGTTCACTCATCCGGTTAATTATGTTCTTCCTTTCCTTCTCAAAATTCTTTATTGCATTTGTGATTGTAATAGTTTGACACTCTTGATTTACTATGGAGGAAGAGAGAGGATCAAAACTTTGAGACAAACTTAGTAGTTTATCCTCTTGCTCTTTTATTTTCTTCTCAATCTCTACTGTTGCTTTGGACCAGGAGATACAAAATTTGTATATTTCACCGCCATCCTTAAGAGCATTTTCTAAGCTCTTTATCCCAATACTCATATTTCTCCTATCATTAGTGATTAATCCTTGTACCTCTAAGAATCTCTTATCCAAAAACTCCTTCCAGACCTTTTCTTTAGCTGATTTTTCTAGAGAATTAAAATGTGTACTAACACCGCTGACTAAGGTTTTGAGATTATCGGAAGAGGAGGTTGTGGGATCCTTCTGAAAAGATGGCATGATCTTTTCTAGCACTCCAGATGCAGCTTTGATCAACTCACAGTCTTCCATATGAGACTTTAGGAGTTTTTCATTAGCATTAGCATTTGCAAATGAAGCTATCTTCATTGTCTATACTAGAAAAAGAGAATCAAAATTGAATGGCCCTTGTAGAAGCTCCGGTTCATCAATCTCCATTGTTTCTTTGTTCAGGAAATTTTTGACAGTTTGTGCAGTGTCTCTTGCCGGAGACAGATGTTTCTTTTCTTCTGTAGTCTTTGAGATGTCCTTTGGAGTTTTCTCTCCTTCTACATTCCCACCACTAACAGTTGTGGTTTTCTCTACTGAAGTCTTCTCTCCTTCTGCAACCTTAGCACTGTCATCGTCTTTTTCTTTTACCTCTGCTTCCTTCTCCTATGATTTTTCTTCTCCTTTAGATCCAGAGACTGTAGGGGAAACCGAAGGAGAAATGTTAGTCTGTTCAGGGCCCACCTCTTCTGTCATTTTCTCAGTAGTTTCTTCTACAACACTTGTGGTTGAGGGATCAGTACCCAAGTCCTCTATAATAGGAAGATTAAATCTTTTGAAGGCTTTCCAGAGAATTTCTTCAGAGTCCTTGGCTACTTTGTCAGTCTCACCAAGCATGAGCTGATTCATCCTTGCTTTGCTCCTGAACTCATCCTTACAATCCTTGAATACCATATTCATTGTCTTGGGATCGATTGAAGGATATAGCTGAATAGCTATTTGTTCCCGGATCTCAAGGTCTTTAGCCATGGCATTGTTCTTTCTTATTTCTAACTCCTTTTCAAGGCTCTTGGGAATAAGAGATATAATTTCAATGAAGGCCTTATTATATATGTTCAGGTACTTGACTATAGCTTCCTGCAGGATCTTTTGGTCAGCCTCATTGTAATCATCATAAAATTCGGCCATTGGTTGAAGGTTTCCATCCACAGTGACTGATTTTATTACACTTTCTAAAGTCAGGGTGGGCTTTTCAACAAATTCCTCTGCCATTTCTTCCTTGTCTTGTCCTATGGTAGGTTTACCGGATGATTTCTTCTTCTTCTTTAGTTCCCTTACCTCCTCATCTAATTCGGTTTCCTCATCATCCTTTAGGCTAACATATGACCTTGTTGCCTTTTTCTTTGTTCTCTTTTCTCCTTTTTCGGATGTCTGGGCTTCCAGTTTTGAGCTTTTAGCAGGGACAGGTGCTGGTTTCTTTGATGATCTGGTCTAGGTGGAAGTTTCTACCGGAGCACTTTTCTTGCTTCCCTTTTCTGCCTCTTTCTTCTCTTCCTCAACTTTTTGTCTCTTTTCTCGGTTGGCATCAAGTGCTTCCTTTGAGATGCCAAGACCTTGGGCAATATGTTCTAATTCTTTTCTCACTTTTCTTTTCAACTCTGGTTCTCTAAGTTCCACATGAATTTTTACACTCAGCTCCTCAAAGGTTCCAAACCTCTCTATCTTTGGATCTTTAGGCTGACTTAGCATGTGTTGAACATGCAGTTCTACAATCTATTCATCAACTTCATATCCCATGGGCATGATCCAGACTGTCCTTGGTTCTACTGCCTCCATTAGGCACTGATTAGTTTCTACCATAAAATAGACTGTGACTTTATATTTCTCAACAAGAGACTGGTGAATCCTTTCTCTTGCTTGCATCATGTTCTGAAAGTTCTTGAAATATCCCCACAGAGCTATATTTTGTGCTTTGTTATCACCAAGTCCATGTAAGTAATCTCTGATTTGGATGGCTACTGGCCTATCACTCTCCCATACCCAGCCACTAGATCTGGGAAGCTCATTCATAAAGTAGAAGAACAAGCACAAAAGTAATCCACCATACTTGAATGAATTCCTTTTATCTTTCTTGATTTTCTGTAGATTCTCCAAGAGTTGGTTCAAGAGAAGCTGACAAAGATCATAGTCTGCATCCTTTCTTAGCATTTCATAAGCGGTATAGATGGCAGTTCCAGGTATAGAATTTTCTTTGCTAGAATGATATATCTTATATCCAATGATCATAGAAGCAAACTTGACATCCGGATCAGTGATGTCATCTACTATCATTGCTCTTTTGTCAAACTTGGATCTGGTAGCCTCACTCACAGTTTGGTTCTTTACAGATTTAAGAACAAGAATCCCACCGGATGAGTGTAGTCCGATAACTGCCCTGATGGCATCTTTAGTGATCTTGAATGGTCCATTTAACCACATGAAATTGTCATGTATTCTGCTCAAAATGTACCTAACCCATTCATCCTCTGTAAAACAGGGGAAATGTATGTATTGTGCAAAGTGCTTGTTCCAGAGGCCCTTGTACTGGGGTTTGAGCTCAAATGAATCATCTAACAATTGTTTGTGATAGATATCTCTTAGTTTGAATTCCCCAAACTCTTCAACATTTGCGTGTATATAAACCCTAATATCTTCCGTGTGCAAAACACCATGCGGAACACTGGAAAATGTACCTAGGGGGTCTACCTCCAAGGATTTGTATGGGTGTTTCTTAAATGTAGGGCAAGGTTTATCAGAAATCTTTACAATATTTGGAGTACCCATTATGAAGAGATTTGTAGTGAGATATTTGAAAATGAAAAATACCTTTTGCGCCTTTTAGTTTCACGGAGTTGGCTGGATTGATCTCTGGAAGTAATAGCTTCTATAAGTGATCTTCGATGAACTTGAGGAATTTTGTTGTAGAGCTCCACTTTTCATTTCTTCTTAAGTGTAGAATGAATAAGTGATTAATGAGAAACCCTTATATTGCTCCGTAGGCCCTAATATCAGATTGCAATAAATGCTCGACCTACATTATTTCGGTTGCTCTATTTTCCCAGACCAGTCTTGTGAAAATACCTATTTCTCCGAAAGACTCTTCAAATCTTTTGCGGATCTCTCAAATTTTTACCAGACCTTCTTTAGATGTTTCTCTAGAAACCCTTTGATCCGTAGCTTCTCATGTGCCAATTTTAGGCACCAATTAACTGGCTAGGAGAACAAGGTTTTCTTTGTGTCTCCCCCTGAGCCAGAGCTCACCTTTTAATTTTTGGAAGGAATATCAGCACCAGAGTCTGGTGCGGATCCAACCTCTACGTTCTCTAAACTTTTCTTCACCCAAATCTTGTTCATCTCATTCCTAACTTCATCCGCATTCACTTTTTGTTTACCCTTAGCTTGATTCTGATTATGATATACCAGACCTCTTTTGTCCTGATTCTTACTTCTACAAAATTTTGCAGTATGACCGGATCTATTGCAGATTTGGCAAACAACATTTCTTTGCATATTTGATTGATATCCTCTTGATATGCATTGATTAGCCATATGACCTATTCTATTGCATGTAAAGCATCTACCATTGAATGATTTGTTCAATTGCATATTTCTGCATTCATAAGATTTGTGACCATACCTTTTGTAGTTAAAACATTGTCTGGAGAAGGATGAATTTGTCTGATTCATTCTCTTTTTGCACTTATTAGCTTTATGACCAAAGGTATTGCAGTTGTGGCAGTATCCATTGAAGGAAGGATATCTTTGAGCATTAGGCTATCTTACCGGAGGTCTTCTAAATATGTTCCTTGGATTTTCTAATCCAAAAGTCTTCTAACCAGATCCAGAGCTTTCTCCTTTCTCATATCCCAAACCATACTTGTCATCTGCCCTCTTTTGACTTCCAAGAAGAACTTCAAGTTGAGCAAAACTTATCTTGAATTTCTCTTTATATTCATTTGCTGTTTGAAGATCCCTTTTGAGAGAGACAATTTGATCCTCAATTTTTTCTTCATTATCTTTAGCATCTTCAAGATCAGATTCAAGATGTCTAATAATTCTATCCATCTTGTGGCAATCTTCTGATTTCTCTTTGAGAGATTGTCTTAGATTATCTTTAGTTTTTCTTTTCTCTTCAACTTCTTGGGTAAACTTTATAACTCCTGATTCCATTTCATGTCTTACCATAATGATTTCTTTTGATAACTTTTCACACAACTTGGTTTTCTCTTTTAGCTCTTCATTTGCATTATTTTCTTCACCTTGTCTTGCCAGTTGCTGAAGTAGCTCCTTTCTCTTTTTCATAGAGAGACTTAATTTGTCTTTTAGTTCTCTCATGAACTCATCAGCCTGTTTGAGTCTTTCCTTTAATTCATTGACTTTAGAGTTTGACTATTCAAGATCATCAAGGGCAGTCTTGAGTTGCTCCCTTAGACCATATGCATCCATTTGAACTCTTAGATCTTCCTCAAGCTATTAGACTCTGTTAGGAGGAACTTAGCTCTGATACCAATTGTTGATAACTGAGACTAGGGGTGAATCAGTTATCCTAATTATTTCTTTTTCTAAACTTTCTTATTAATCAATGCAGCATTAATTCAAACAAGCAAACATAACCATGAAATGGAGATACACATGACACAATATTTTTGACATGGAAACCCTGTTAAGGGAGAAAACCATGGGGTGATTAACCCAAAGATTATTCTCTGTTAGAAGAATAAGGAAATACAAAATGGCACTTGCCAATTAGGGCTCACTGCCCGAGCACACTGCTCACAAGGAGGCACACTGCCTACAAGAGACACACTGTCTACAAAAGAGTGTTATACAATACTTGAACTGATTGGGAGCATCCACATATGCTAGAGTTCAGTTCCGGTTAGGCTCAGTACACTGATCTGCTGCACTTCATCTTTCTTCTTCTCTTATGCTGCTTTCCTTTCACATACCAGACCTTCCTTACTGTTTCTGCTCTGCTCTACTTTTATTCACACATCACATATCCACAACAACACCTCTCACAACTAAATCCATCCTATATATATCCGCATAAGTGATTTCATTCTCTTCTTAGTCGGCACCCGGAACCGTTAATCTTTTCACAAACTCTGTTTTGTCGGCTGAATCCTTGCACATCAAGTAATGCGGATCAAGCATATACTTGTAGAAATCATTAATCATGTCGGCCAAACATAATTCATGTCTTCATAACCTTTACCACCATCAGAAACACATCTGGAAAATAGTCTGATGTTCTGTCAGTCAGTTCTTCCTCTGTTCACACTGTCACTCAGGAACCCAGTACTCAAGTATTCATATCTTTTACCTCATCTATCACCGGAGGCTAAAACCTTGGAATCTATCACTCAAAGTAGTCCTCTTGACTTCCCCAGATCCGCACTTCACCAAGATACTTCCTCTGAGAGATCCGGACCTGTCTGTCAGACCTTGCCACATGCTTTGTTCCTGTTTACCAGACCACAACATTCTTCACTCTAACTTCCAATAGAGACATACCATGTCCTGCAGATGTGTGGGATGAGCTTTGTTGCCATCAATGACAACAATCATGAATCCATATACTGTCTCTTGCCAACAGCCTCTTTCATAGTTCTAGGCTCATCAGTGTTAGAAATTAAAGCAAAAATACAACTAGAATCATGTAATGAATATCCAAACCTACTAGGTTGTTGCCTTATCTGTGTGGACCTCCTCAAAGTTTGAGGTTGAGGTTCTTCATCTTCTCCTGAACTTTCAAAGCTACTGGAGCTCTCCTCATTATTAGGTCCAACAGATGTTTTCGGTTCAACTTTCTCAAGGGTGGAAGGAAGCTGAACCACATCATCTTTCTTCTCTTCTTTCTCTGGCTACAAGACAACAGAAGAAGGATTGAGCTCTCTAAATATCACACTTCTACTATACAGAACTCTCTCAACTACTGGATCCCAAAACTTGTACCCTTTCACACTGATGCCATAACCGATGGAGATACATTTTACAGCCTTGTTCTCCAAGTTAGGCCTCTTCTCCTTAGGCACATGTGTATATGCCTCACAACCAAATACTTGAATGTGTCTTAATGAGGGATTTTTACCAGACCATACCTCCATAGGTGTCTTATCAATGAGCACTGATATAGGAGACCTATTAACTAGGTAACAAGTAGGAGCAATAGCTTCAGCCCAGAACTTTTGTTCAAGACCAAATCCACTTAGCATACTCCTTGCCCTCTCCATTAATATTCTATTCATCCTATCTACAATTCCATTCTGCTGAGGGGTATATGGAGTTGTCTTGTGCCTCTCAATCCCCTGTTCTTTACAGAACTTGTCAAAATTTGTTGAACAGTACTCACCACTGTTATCAGTCCTCAAACACTTAATCTTTCTATCCTTCTGATTCTCTACAAGAGCTTTAAACTCTTTGAATCTATTAAAGACTTTAGATTTAGTTCTAAGAAAATACACCCATGTCCTTCTACTGTAATCGTTAATAAATGAAACAAAGTAAATAGATTTTGAAATCGAAGTAACATTAATAGGACCAAACACATCAGAATGAATCAAGTCCAACACCTTAGAAGATTTGTGAGAACTAGAATAAAACTGAACATGGTTTATGTGATGTTCACAGAAATCAAACTCAAGGTTACAATCATTCATACTCTCAATAGGATTCTTATTCTTCAGGGTCCTTAAACCCTTTTCACCAATGTGGCCAAGCTTTTGGTGCCATAACATTGTCTTCTCAACTAGAAGTTTCATCTCCATACAATGAGTACGCTTAGATACCCAGAAAGCATTACCATCAGAAGTAGAAGCAATAGTCTTCTTCATTGCTGGTTCCAATGGTGAGGATGATGCTCTCTTCTTCAAAATATAGGCACTATTGCACTGTACTACGCATGCATCAAGCTAAAATAGAGTGCCAATCCGAACATCCTTAGCCAACACCATAGATCCTCTAGTCATCTTGCATCCTCCATTCGAGAAAACAACTTGCACACCCACATCATTCAATTTACTTACAGAAAGAAGGTTCCGTGTCAAACCAGGGATATGTAGAACACCATTGATTCCCTTTACTCATCCATCAGGGAATCAAATCAAGACTCTTCCACGGCCAACAATATCTAGGTGAGAATCATCACCCAAGTACACCTTTCCACCATCATATTCTTCATACTTCGAAAACTAGTCCCGATGCAAGGTCATGTGAAAAGATACACTGGAGTCAATAAGCCACACATCCTCAGATGCATGCATTGCCAAGGCAGCGACAAATGCTTCTCCTTCATCTTGAGAGGACTTGTTAGAATTTGAATCATTGTTCTTCTTCTTTTTCCTTTTCTCCTCCTTGCACTCCTTGTGGAAGTGACCAAGTTTTCTACAGTTCCAACATAGGGCCTTGGACTTTCCAAGAGATTTAGATCTCTCATAGGATTTGGATCTTCCTTTTTCTTCCTTCTTCTTATCCTTTTTCTTTGCCTTCTCTTTAG
Source organism: Cunninghamia lanceolata (assembly GCA_027924645.1). Taxonomy (NCBI): domain Eukaryota; kingdom Viridiplantae; phylum Streptophyta; class Pinopsida; order Cupressales; family Cupressaceae; genus Cunninghamia; species Cunninghamia lanceolata. The sequence goes on from BSBN01001332.1 coordinate 10,438,362, forward strand.
ATCTACCACGAACTGCAAGAGCCTCCTTAGCTGATTCGGAAGTCTTTCTTCACATTTCTTTAGACAACAGCGAAGAAACCACATCTTCCATATTGAAGGTGGAAGTGGTACTCCCAATCGCCATAACAAGGTGATCCCATGAATCTGGTAAGGAACATAGTAATATCATACATTGATCCTCCTCCTCCATCTTCACACCAACAAATGTCAACTGGGCAACAAGCATATTGAATGTATTCATGTGATCAGCGACAGATCCTCCATCTTCCATCTTTAGAGAATACAATTTCTTTCGTAGGAATAACTTGTCCACCAGAGATTTAGCTTTATAAACATCTCCAAGCTTCTTCCAAAGATCCTTTGCAGTCTTCTCTTCATGGATATTTAGGAGAACTGAATCATCCAAACAGAGTCTTATCAAACCCTTAGATTTTTTATCTTTGAGATCCTAGTCTTCTTGAGACATTGCCGCTGGTTTTGTACCAGATACAGTTTCCCATAAATCTTGATCTACAAGCATGTCCTCCATTTTGAGTTTCCACAACTCAAAATTATTGTCATTAAACTTCTCTATCTCAAACCTCTCAGATGTACTCACCATCTCTTACCTGCAACAAAGATTTCAAAATCCTCTGCACAAGCTCCCACTCAAACGAAGATCAGCTCAAAAAACCCTCTACCCAACAACTAGAACCAAAGGTGATCAGGCTCTGATACCAACTAAAAGGAAGAAAGTTATGCAGAAAACACTTCCTACACTGATCTAATGAGGAAAGACTTATGCAAATTTCTTTACAGTTACAGATTAAGATGCACATTAATAGAAAATGATAACAATTTCTAAATGCAAACACAAAACTCATAACACAAGATATATGTGGGGAAAACCCTTACAGGTAAAAAACCCCACACTCCAAATCCGCCCAATATATTATTCAGAAATCTCAAAGATTACAATTTACTTGCAGAGAAAGCTTTTACAAGAGTATACCCAACCAAAAATTTAGGAGGTAATTCGACATCTATAAGATTCTACATACAACCTCCATCTCAAGTTTCTAATATATAGGAGATACAATACAGCACACCACCAACGATAATTACAAAACCATGAGCTAAAACCACCCAAAAGTGGCACCCAAATTATCTCCCAATCAAATATGCCTCGTGATGTGCCAAAACACACGCCACCACATGTAACTCTCCCCTTTACAGCTCTATTATGTGTCCAACATGTTTTTACATTTCCCAAAACTGAAGTTCCAACTTCCTGAGGCCATAACTTTTGATCCAGGTGTTTGATTAACGAGCCATTTTATGGATCAGAAAGCTCATGAAGTTCTCTATCACCCCATAACCTACTTCACCGGTTATGATAATTTCTGGGACATTTAGAGAAGGTTTGATACCCAAAAATTGAGTCTGGAACTTTTCTGGCCGTTTCAAAAAAAATAGAAACTTTAATATCTCGCGATCTAGATATGATATTGAGACGAAACTCACCTGAGATGTTCACTTAGTTGTTCTGCACCTTCTGGAAAAAATTTGAGGTCAATCTGAGCTCAAACGAAGAACTTACTAAAAAAAAGTAAGTCTCTCTATTTCTTTCTCTCTAAGAAACTTATGGAAACTTTGAAAGTTCTAGACCACTATCCAAGATAATGGGTATCCAAAAAGACCAAAACTGGGAAGAATAGTAACATTTAGAATTTGCAAGGTTGAGACACCTTTCCTAACAAAATAATCATATAGTTTAATCAAATTGTTCCTTATTCTTAATCTCTTTCATATTGATTCTATAACAAATTGTTTTGATGATTCCTTAGTGTCTTTCCTAAAAATGGGAAGTTTAGCTTGAATGATTTGATTGTGCTCCATTATTGAAGTAACAGGTTCTTATTTGTCTCTACTATTTAAATATCCTCTCTACTCTCGTTATTTTCATGTTATAATCTAGGTCTTTTTGGTCCTTTCTTTCATAAACTTTTAGTAATCTTGGTAGCCTCCTATTGCTTTGTTGGTTTTCTTACTCCAACCTTATCCTTGGGTTATTCAATTTTCAAGAAATGCTTCCTTAAAACTTATTTGCACACTCTCATAGATTCACTTCTCAATTCCCCTTCCTCCTTTCAAAAGGTTTCACTTTATAACATCATCTAACTATATTTGGGGTTACTCCTAGTTTAAGGGTTTTATTTCCTCATACTTTCTCTTTGTCTTAGGAAAAGTATCCTTTGATAACTACTTATTAGTTAATAAATTATCATTAGTAAAATTTTATTTTTTATCTTCTATTTCCTTGTTAGAGTCCTCTTCAAATAATTTTATTATTTCTATTGCATACTCTGGGTTTCTGAAAGTTTTGTTTAAATTCTTACTTCCTTCACCTTTCTTTTCTTTTTGGAATTTTAAGGTTCCTATCATCCTATCCCTCTATAGACCTTCATTCCTACTTACCATACCATCCAAATATTCTCCACTAAATTTAGGGACCTCAAATGATAAATTAGGGTTAGCAACTTATCAAACACTTTTGTGATTGTGACCTTGAGATGTCACCAATCTAGAATAAAAACTAGATCTTTAGTTTAAAATTCATAAGTTGGTTGACCATTACTACTTCCAAGCTCTACCTAACCACTCTTTCTTCGAAGGCCTCCCTTGTTTAAATTAGTCAATTTTTATTAGGGTTACACTTTCCTATTTTTATTTAGTATTCATGAGTATCATTTTATTTATTAAGTCCTCTATTTGAGTTTCTCCTAAATTGACAACATCCATCAGGTGTGGCATCCCTTACCTTCTAAATCCTCTCATAGTAGCACTCTTTTCATTCCTAATTTTGTTTTAATCTCCTTTCATAGGTAAGGTGCATCCATGTACTTTTCTCAATAGCCTTTTTAATAATTAAATATCTCTATGAATCTCTTACTATCTCCCTCTACAAATTATGATTTAATATGATTTTAAACATTAATCCTTTTCTCCATTTCTTCATAGTCTTGATTGTATTTGGCTTAGGAATCTCATATTTTTAGGATCATCCCATACCATCATCACCCCTTAGGTACCAAACTCCCTTGAGGGATAGGACCTACTTTGCGGTAACATAAAATATTGTAATTGTTTCTATAATAATATTTAATCACTTTCCTTTATAATCTTACTCAACAAATTCCTTCCTTGAGATTGTTCCTCTCCTTATCATTAATAACTAAGGTCCCAATTATAGAACCAAATGTTGACAAGAAAATGCAGATCACTGATTTGAATTTATCTATGTACTATAGTGATTACTTAAGTGTGGTGAATAATGAGAAGATAAAACATCCAATAGATTATAGGAAGAAGCAACAAAAAATATACATGACTTCATACATATATCTCTTATATACATATTAGAGTGCTCAACATCTTATCTATTAATCAAATATTCTTGTAACACATTATTGTGTTTCTTTCATTGTATGGCTCTCCAACATTCATTACATATGTGGTATCTCATATATCTCTCTTCTCCCCTTCCTACTACTTACTCCTACATGTGCGGTATCAATATGTTACTATTATAGCTTATTCACATATAAGGATGTGTGCCTAACCTTGTTCCTTCATGTATAGTCCCTTCTAAAGTTTCCACAAATCATCTAAATGTACTACATTATTGTTTATTTGACTTGTAGTAGTTTTGACTATTGCTTAATTGAATGGAGATTTTTTTTATCTTGATTCCTACCTTTGGTGCCCTTGTGAGATTTCACCACTAGCCTCCATTAGGCCACTCTTTAGGCTTTTAACGTAATGGGATTGGATTAGCTGCCCTTGTGGGTTTTCAACTAGATCTAATGTGAATCATTAGCTAGATTCTATCCTACCAATAACACCTATTGTAATCTTTAGCATTCCCAGATATGTTTTTTTTTTTTTTTTTGTGTTTTGTAGCAATACACTATACATGCATTCAAATAGGTGTGATCTTGTACAAATAGGCAAATCTTCCTTATATTTGATTATGTTTAGAAGTAGAAGAATTCTTCCCTTATATTGTGCATGCAAGGCATGCCTGTAGCATTCATTTCATCAATTTATAGTTACAACTCAATGCTAGAAGGATAGCCTAGTCTTAAAAGACTCGGTTTGTCTTGCTTATGGCACATGCCAAAAGGTCAATAAATTTTCATTTAATTCCTATCTTCATTCTTTGGCACATGGCACAGAACTCAAAAGAATAGATTTTACCCTTGATAGATCACTACCATGATATTGACCAAGTTAAAAACTCCTCCAATCACCTTGATGAATTGTGGCATCATCCCATTCTTCAACAATACATGCCAACATATCTTTCCACTATATTGTTCTTGGTACAGAACCCATTATTTTGTAGCATTTGAAGTAGAGACTTTTATGTGCACTTTTGCTAGTAATACAAGGTTTGACTCAAACTCTCAAAAAGATCGTAGCTTCCATTCCAATACAATGGATTCCCATCACCTACTCCAACCTTTCAAAATTAATCCTTTGATTAGCAACCTAAAAATACAAATCCATGAAATAGCTTTGTAAACTTATAGGTAAATGAATCTTTTAGTTCTACTAGTTTCTATATATGATTCAAAACATAGAAAAATTACCAATTATTTAGATCTTTATTACATAAAACCTTTAGCTAAAATGGTCCAAGCTTCCATACTAGACCCTTTCTTGCTAGGGAGAGGAATTGATTCAATTATTTTTTGGCTGAATGATTAAGCCAAATAGTTGTTCCACCAAGTTTCAAGCATCAAGTTGACAATAACAATGCTACGCTACCTAAGTAGCTAAATATTCTTAAGTTTCCTTGCTCAATGAAAACAATAATCAATTTTATTTTGAGTTACTATCAAGTTCTAGACTAATTATAACATTGAAATAGAAGTTTACTATAAAATTCATATGTTATTTGAAATTAATTGTTTGACTTTTATTAATAGTGTATCAAGTCATTTGTCTAGGTTTTACTAATTTGTTTCTTGGTTTAGAGTCAAATCTTATATTTTAATCTAGTCAAATGATTGTGGAGTCCAAATTGTTGACTATCATGTTTATACTTTTACTGCTAATGTAGTTGTCAAATGAAAAGCATCATTGAATACCAAATTGAAAGGATTAAGTTGTCCTAGTTTTAAAGACTCTTGCTCTAATAAACACATTAGAAAGCTTAAAATTTCCTTCAATACTTACAATGATGGAAATTATTGAAATCTTACATATTACAAGAATTTGTAATTGATCAATAGCATCTATTATCTAACCATGAGCTTTTGCAATTTTTAAAATATTAAATTATTGCATTTACGGAAGTGTAAAAGCTACATATAGGTGTATTTAAAAGGCCCCTATATTAGCTTATTAGTTCCATCCTTCTTTAGACATATAGTAACAAACAAGTTCATGAAAATGCAAATAATCACACCAAAGTAAAATATCTATGAAACAAATTGTATGTGGAACCTAGTGCCAACATCTTGAAAATTAGAATCATTTGTCATAGTCATTTGAGCACATGCTTAATACTAAATTATAGTTTCTAAATTTCTATCATAATATTTTAACAAAATACTAAATTATAGTTTCTAAATCTCTATCATAATGTTTTAGGAAATGACAACAAATAATATCGACATTGCACCAATTTCCATAAGCTTTAATTCTATCTCAACAATTCAATTTACCTCAATTTTTAGTTTCTCAGCATTACCATCTCAACTTCATAAATTAACTTAAAATTTAATATCAATTATTAATTATCGTATAACTTAGTCATCAAAATTAATTATATAATGTCTTTATTTCTATAAAAAGTATATAAGTACAATATAACTTTACAAAACATGAACAAATAACATTATACTATTATACTAATACTATTTATAGAACATTTATGTTAAGTAAATAAATTAAGGAGAAATGAAATTTTTATAGTGGCAAATATTTGGTAAATAAAATTAAAGAGATCTTTCACTAGGGAAAGCTAGTAGCGACCCTTTAACATCTTTAAGTAATCTATTTTATCTATTATAGGAAGAGAAAATAAATAAATAAATCTATTTTATCTAATTCTCTAGATTTGGATCATACTAAGTTGATTCAAGATTCAAACATGAAAAAAAAATAGAGGTGGTGATTTTTTCTCTAGGAAAAACCTGCAAGAAAAATAATAAATAAACAAATTATCTAGGTGCAGATAGCACCAAAGGTAGAGGAGCGTGGGAAAGCTCCCTGTAGTAGGTAGGATTACCTGTAAATGACCAAGGAACATCATCCCTATTATAATTAGGATTATCTGTAAAGGAGCGAGGAACATCATCTAACATCTCTATTAAACCCTCCAACGCCTTCACCAGAGTGGACATTGCTGGCCGCCTCGTAAAATCTTCTTGTACACACCACATTCCCACTTTTACCAATTTTATTGCCTCCACTCTTATGCTTGTGTCCTCATCTTGAAATCCCTCATATACCAAATCTATTAACCTCCCCTCCTCTGCTTTAATTTGTAACATTGAATACAAGCTATTCTGTGACAACTGTTGGTGTACATGGACTTTAAATGGTGCAGTCCAATCCTTTATTTGTGTAACGGCTTAGTCAACCACTACCTCCTCTTCTTTCTTTGACCATTGCATGTTCTTTTGTCTTCCATGATGGGGCATGGTTGGTTATTAATTTATTTTACATGTCCATTATTGGATAGTGGGTAGTGTGTGGATTATATAGGCTGCTGTAGAACAACATATGATGGATATATCAAGATCAAGCTGTTGTAATGTAAAATTCTATATGAGAGTTTATTTCTGATAATACAGAGAACATCCCCTACTCAGTGTGGACGTAGCCAATTGGTGAACCATGTTAAAAAACTTTCTTTGTCTTTTGCATCTGATTTGTGTGTTTTGTTTATGCTTTTGATTTAAGTTTTTTCTGTTTTGTTTTGTATTGTTCATTTCTTCACTCAACAATTGGTATCAAAGCTTGGTGGAGAAGCTCAGTGCTGAAGCAATTCTTTGGAAATTGGTGAAGAATTTCTAGAGCCATGGATGATGTAGACAAATGGAAGATTGAGAAGTTTGTAGGCTAGAACTTTAGACTGTGGAAGGTTCAGATGGAATCACTACTGATCAAGCAGGATCTCTCCCCCTCATTGCTTGGAAAAACCAAGGGAAAAGGTTCAATGTCAGATGAAGATTGGGAGAAAATGGGTATGAAATCCATGGCAACTATTTTTCTTTCACTGTCCAACAACGTGTTATTCAATGTTTCAGCTGAGAAGGCAACGCAAGAGCTGTGGGATAAACTTTCTTTAATGTATGAGATGGCATCAACATCGAACAAGGTTTTTATCATGAAAAGGTTATATAATTTGAAAATGAGAGGAGAGATTATGTCGAATCATCTCAATGAATTCAACACCTTGGTCACCCAATTAACTTCGATGGGTATAAAGTTAGATGATGAAATCAAAGCAATCCTGTTATTATGCTCTCTACCCAACAGCTAGGAAGGAGTGGTGATGGCAGCGAGCACTTCAGTGGCTGCCAAGAGTAAAGTCAATTTTGATGATGTTGCATCTACTCTTCTTAGTGAAGATATGCAGAGAAAAAATTAGGAACCCTCATCTGGTGATGCCTTGACTGCTGTCAGTTCTAGCAATAGAGGAAGGGGTCAAGACAGAGGTAGAAATAATCACAGAAGAAGTTCCAAATCTACACCATGATCAAAGACCAAGGGCCAAAATGGTGAATGTTGGTTTTGTGGCAAAGCTGGTCACACAAAGAAGAACCGTTGGAACTACAAAAAAGCACAAGAGAAGGTGATCAATAACAATGAAGCAAACACTACATGTGATGGTGTTTTGGTCTTATCAGCAAGTGATACTATTGCAGACTCGTGGGTGCTTGATTCTAGTGCATCCTTCCACGCTACTCCATGTCGAGGTGCTTTCACAAATTATCAAGATGGTATGTTCAGAAAAGCTTTTCTAGGTGATAATAAAGAATGTGAAATTGTAGGAAAAGGTGATGTAGTTTTGTCATTGAAAAATGGAAATAAATGGATCTTGAAACATGTGAGACATGTTCCCACACTCAAACGAAATCTTATTTCTATAAGTCAACTTTATGCTCAAGGGTGTGATGTCAAATTTTCTTTAAACACTTGGAAAGTCACCAAGGGTGTTTTGATACTTGCCAAAGGATACAAATTGGGTAGTCTTTATGTGTTAGAGTGTCATGGTGAAGTGGGAGCTGCAATGGCAATAGTGGACAGCGGCTCAGACCTTTGACATAAGAGGCTCAGACATATAAACAAAAAGGGACTTAAAGTCATGCTTCAAAGGGATCAATTACCGGGACTAAAATCTATGGATTTAGAGTTTTGTGAACATTGTCTCCATGGAAAACAAAGGTGAATCAACTTTCTGAAGACAGGTCATGAAAAGAAAACATCACCTTTGGAGCTTGTGTATTCTGATGTGTTCAGACCCACTGAGGTAACACCTTTTGGAGGTGCTAATTGCTATGTCTCTTTTATTGATGATTATACTCAAAAAGTATGGGTATACATGATGCATAGAAAATTAGAAGTCTTTTCAAAATTTAAAATTTTCAAAGCATTGGTAGAAAATCAATCAGATGCTTGCAAATTGATAATGGGGGAGAGTATTGTTCTTTGGAGTTCAATAGCTTTTGTGCAGATTGGGACATTAGAAGGATAAAAGTAGTACCATACATTGCTCAAGAAAATGGTACAGCCAAGAGATTGAACATGACCATTCTTGAGAGGTCTCGATGCATGTTGTCTAATGTAGGCCTAAGCAAGGGGTTTTGGGTAGAGGTGGTTAACACATCCGTATATCTCATCAACTGGAGCCCCTTATCGAAATTAGATTTTGATATCTCAGAAGAAGTTTAGTTGGGCAAACATATCTCATATTCTCATCTTCAAGTTTTTCAGATGTGAAGCCTTCACACATGTCCCCAAGGAAAAGCGCTCAGAGCTGGATTCTAAGTCATAGCGCTGTAACACGATGTCATGTTCAATCAAAAAGTTTTTCCAGCTTTGCACAATCAGGGGAAATCATCAGAAGAGTGTATACCAGTTGATATCTTTGACAATGGCACACATCTGGCAAAACCACAGGGAGCGATCTCTCAGTCACAGCCTCAAATAATTTCAACGCAGACCTCTCACAGTCATAAGCTGCCTTCACCAGTGACCTTTCCCTCTTCTTTCAATCGCTGCCAAGGGAACTCACTCCAACATAGCATGTTTACCCATGGAAGTTTATGAAGATTCAACGCTGCTTACTAGGGGGACATTGCCTGATGCATAGCACATACACAAGTCTTTACCATTTGACAAGTCAATGTAGCTTATTGGAGATTCTTCGAATGCTGCCAAGACAAATCAAATTGCAACGGAGCCATTAATATCTGAATCGTAGCCTTCCTCTCCTAATACTCTGTCATCTAGACATAATATCTAGCAGTTAGATCCCACGCCCTCTTTAGAACACTCTATGCATTCTGAGAGGTGTTCGCTGCCTTCATTCAAACATTCGTAGCCCATATATTTGCCTCTAATGCATTCTATGGAATCATCGTTGCCTATATCAATAGATACGCAACCTATAGGGAATATTCAGGATATGCCAGGTATGGCATCACATCATTCAGAAAGTTCACACTAAAATTTTGAACATGGAAATGTTCAGGGCAATAATCAGGAACAGGGCAGTTTACTAGCACAGGGTGATTTCAGGGACCAAACACCTCAATTGAGGAGGTCAACCAAGCAGAAGAAGGCTCCATCTAAACTTGATGATTATGAGCTTTTGCTCTCAGACCAGTCAGAGCCTACAACCTTCAAACAGGCTTGCAAAGATGAAAACTCGGTGAAGTGGGTGGAGGCTATGCATGAAGAAATGGCCTCTTTGCAGGCCAATGACACTTGGGACTTGGTGAAGCTCCCACCTAATCGGAGACCTTTGAAGAACAAGTGGGTCTATTGGATGAAAGAAGAAGATTGAGGTAAACAACGCTACTAGGCAAGATTGGTAGTAAAACCAGCAAAAAGTGATTGACTTCAATGAAATCTTCTCACCTATCATCAAAATGCAAACTATTCACGCAATCCTAGATATGGCAGCAGTGTGGGATCTTGAGCTTGAGCAGCTTGATGTCAAGATGACTTTTCTACATGGCGATGTTGAAGAAGATTTGTACATGGAGCAGCCTGAAGGCTTTATATAACAGGGGCAAGAGCATTTATATTGCAAGTTGAAGCGTAGTTTATATGGGCTCAAGAAAGCCCCAAGACAATGGTATCGTAAGTTTGATAGCTTTATGGCTGAGCACAACTTCATTCACTACGAATCTGATCCATGTCTTTACTTCAAGTGGCTTGCAAGTGGTGAGTTTGTCATACTCTTACTTTATGTTGATGACATGTTAGTCACTGGTAGCAACATGCGAGTTGTCAAGGAATTGAATCATCATTTAGCTTAATAGTTTTCCATGAAAGATCTAGGGATAGCCAAGAGGATTCTTGGCATGACAATAATCAGGGATAGACACAACAAACAAATCAAATTGTCTCAAGAGAAGTACATTGATAAAATCTTGGACATGTTCAATATAAAGCATGCAAAACTTGTTTGTAGTCCCTTGGCTGATCACTTTTGGTTGTCATCAGCTATGTGTCCTACAACTGAAGAAGACCAAGCACACATGAAGAGTGTCTCTTATTCATATGCAGTTGGTAGTCTTATGTATGCCATGGTTTGCAGTCGTCTAGATATTGCCCATGCAGTGGGAGTTGTGAGCAGATTTATCAACAATATAGATAAACCTCATTGGCAGGCGATTCAGTGGATATTTAGGTACCTTAGAGGTACTTCAAATTATACTTTATGCTTTGGAGGATAGGATACTCAGCTGCAGGGGTATGTTGACTCTGATATGGTCGGAGACTTGGACAAAACAGAGGCCTACAACTGGGTATGAGTTTACTTTTGTCGGGGCTGCAATTAGTTGGATTTCATGTTTGCAATAGGTAGTTGCACTCTCTTCCATTGAGATTGAATACATTGCTCTCACTGATGGAGCAAAGGAGATGATATGGCTACAATGGTTATTGGGCAAATTGTGGTGTAAGAAAAATATTTCTCCTTTGTTTTGTGATAGCAACAGTGATACTCACTTGGCAAAGAACTCTGCCTTTCATAATTGCACAAAACATATTGAGTTGAGATATCATTTCATTCGACATGCACTTGAAGAGGGTAAGTTGCAGGTAAACAAGATTGACACAAAACTGAACCCGGCGGATGCTTTGACGAAGATTGTTCCAAGTGAGAAGTTCGAGTTATGTCAGACTTGTCTTGGCATTGTCAAGCTCTGACAATAGGCCTAGAGTAGGGGATATCTCTATGCAGCTCTCCTGTAGCCTGGATTGGACTTTAAGTGGGAGATTGTTGGTGTACGTGGACTTTAAATGGTGCACTCCAATCCTTTATTTGTGTAACGGCTTAGTCAGCCACTACCTCCTCTTCTTGCTTTGACCACTACATGTTCTTTTCTCTTCCTTGATGGGGCATGCTTAGTTATTAATTTATTTTACATGTCCATTATTGGATAGTGGGTAGTGTGTCGATTATATACACTGCTATAGAATAGCATATGATGGATATATAAGATTGAGCTATTGTAATGTAAAATTCTGAATGAGAGTTTATTTCTGATAATACAGAGAGCATCCCCTGCTCAGTGTGGACATAGCCAATTGGTGAACCACATTAAAAAACTTTCTTTCTTTGTCTTCTGTATCTGATCTGTGTGTTTTGTTTATGCTTTTGATTTAAGATTTTTCTGTTTTGTTTTGTATTGTTCATTTCTTCACTCAACAACAACTCTCTGCTCCTTTCTCCATTGACAATTTCTACCACCATAACGCCAAATCTAAATACATCTGCCTTCTCCATGAAATGCATGTTCAATAACTTGGGCACCATATACCGAGGTGTCCCTCTCAACAAAGTTATCACTTCACTTTGCTCTCTGTTTATCAACTTTGCCAAGCCAAAATCTGAGACTTCGCATTGAAATTTTGGTCCAAGAGAATGTTCTCAGGCTTGATGTCGAAATGCATTATCTATTCTTGGCATCTTCATGTAAATATGTTAATCCTCTTGCAATATTCAGAACTATTTTGTATCTAGTCTTCTAGTCCAGCAAATGTTGATGCATCTTGCTGGAAAATATCCATTTATCCAGAGACCCATTTGGTAAATGCTCATATACAAGCATTCAATGGGCCTTTTTTGCATAGAAACCCTTCAGTCTTACCAAGTTAAGATGATCAATAATTCCTAGAGTTTCCACTTTTGTGCAGAATTCCTTTTTCCCTTGTCTTGCTCCGTCAAGGCGCTTCACTGCTCTCTTTGAGCCGTTAGATAAAACACCTTCATAAATGAACCAAATCCTCTGCTTCCCAATTTCATATGAAAGTCATTTATAGCATTCCATAATTCTTGGAATGTGTAATGTAGAGGTAAGCTTGCCAGCCAATCTACAGGATCATCCTCATCTTCAGCCTTTTCATGTCTTCCTTTTCGATACTTACTTATCCATGTACACAATAAGAGAGACAGTAGAAATACACCACCAATGGCAGCACCAATGACAACTAAAACCAAACGATTCTTCTTCTTAGGCCTTGACTAGAATCTAATATAAGCAGTGGAATTGTAATATACATCACTTTGATTGTTCATTTTTAGAGAGTAGACATTGGACTCCAGATAACAATAACGACTAGAAAAATTGGCAGCATACCTAAAAAACATAGCTTTGCAAGAGAAATTTGTAAGGCATAGATTTTGAAATTAATCTCGAGAGACCAACTATGGAATAGAAGCATTATTGTAAGAATATGTAAAATAGAAAGCATGCTCCAACTTCAATAATTGCTAACCATGAGCGTTGTTACTATTTACGGATGCATCTAGCATACAAGAGGTCTGAGCAGAAGACAGCCTAAATTGGGCTTTGTGGTGTCAATCAGATTAAAAGCATTGCCCTCTTTCGGATAGCTGCACTATCCATCTGTGCAAACACCATAGTTTCCGCATGGTGTTGGATAATCTCACAGATCCCCTGTATTCATAAAGACTGACAAATAGTCAATCACAGATCTTTCCGTGATTTCTGACATTGAATAAAATTGTAGATGCCAATATGAATCAATCTTAAAGTACAACTACTTTTGGGTACGTTAAAACTGATTAATGGCGACATGTAGATGGACTCCCTATCGAACTGGATATATGATATTTTCACAGGTGGAGGTCGATCAGGTTAGCTATAATATGTTTGTGTTGATAAAATGATGCTTTAAATCAAAATGTTTTGTTCTGCTATGATGGACTGGATTCTTGCCCAATTTGATGGCACTAATGTTGTGACAAAAAATCACTATGGGCTGGATTTGTATCTCTCCAAATTTTTCAAGAAGTTTTCCAAGCCATAATGCTTGTGTACTTGCTGATGTGACTGCAACATAGTCTGCTTTTGTAGAAGAAAGGGTAACTATACTTTGCTTTTTTGAGCTCCAAGTAATCAAACTAGAAACTAATGCATTTGATGTTAGAATCTTCAAACTATGAAAATTTAAATGCCCATGTACTTGAGATGCCACAACCAACTTGTACCCTCATATGCCATATCGGTAAGGTTGTTGCTATGTTCACCAAACTTCAATGGGAACATCCTATTCTTTGTCATAGGCACAACTATAACCACTCTATTGCCCTGATTCTTATCATAAATTACACATTGTTCATTTTCAAATATAGCTTTATAATTCTTCTCACATAAGTGTCCAAAACTCAACAAATTATGCTTTAATTGTGGAGTGTAATAAATGTCTGTAACACTCTTCATACCTTCTTTTGTATAGACTTCCATAGCTCCTTTCACAACAATCTCCAATGATTTGTCATCACCAAGCTGGATCTTGGATTTGAAGCCTTCATCCTTTGTTGAAAACAACTTCTCATTTCTTGACATATGGTTAGAACATCTAGAATCTAAAGATCAAACATCTTTACTATTATTTTCATCTTTGGCATAGGATAAAAATAAATGATCTGGGGGATTCTCATCACCTTCTTGAGCATAATGAACACTTTTACCTTCTTTTAATCTGCAATCCCTTTCAAAGTGACCATACCTATTACAATGGTAACATTGGACATTTCATTTATCAAATCGGCCTCTACCTCTTCCTCTAGAACCACCTCTTTCTCATGAACCACCTCTGCCTCTATTTCCTCTTGAATGATTTTGATTTTGACCTCTACCTTGGCCTTGATTGCTTTTGGTGCTATTGTTGGCATCTTCATTCTTTGTGATTTGTAATTTGGAGGAAAAGGTTTCCTCATCACTGTCTCCAAATGAATCTCTCAATCTTTCTTCATGAGACATCAAATATCCAACTAGGTGATCAAATTGAAGGGTAGGGCAACAAGGTTCCACCCTGGTGTGAGAGTCCTAAACACCTTTTTTATCACAACCTCATTGTTCACAATTTCACCAAGTGTAGCCATCTTATTGACCACATCTTTTACTCTGACACAATAGGTACTCACACTTTCAGCTTCTTGCATCTTCAAATTCTCGAATTCTCTCTTCAATGTTTGTTATTTGACAAGTTTGACTTGATCACTACCTTGGGTAAAGCTTCTTTTAGAGTCTCCTAGGCATCCTCAGTTGTCTTTGCTCCTGCAATTCTCATAAATAGGCTCTTATCTAAAGCTATTTGAATATGAAATAAGGCTTCATTGTTCTTCTTCTTAGCCTCCTTCTTAGTTGTTTTATCATTGGCTGTGAGGGCATTCCAATCAGCTGGCTCTGCATAACCTGATTCAACAATCTCCCTCAAATCTTTTCCTATCAAAAAAGTCATCATTTGATGCACCAATAATCATACTCATTTCCATCAAATTCTAGAATGGACACAGAGTTAGAATTTGACATGATAAACTTTTGGTGAAATTCCAACCACTAAATCTTTAACCCAAAAGAAAATACCTGCTCTGATACCATGGCTGTAAACAGAACTAAGCCTTCCACAGACAACGAACAACAGAAAACACCTTGTCTTGTATTGGTAGGAGAAATATTTGCAATAAGCTTTTGTCCCACTTTCAACTTCTGCCCCCACTAACAGGGTATCAGTGAGATGATCAAAATACTGCCACATGATTCCATTGGAGATGTTAAAGAGAAGAAGGTTCCCAGATTCTTGTATCGCCATCCCTTGAAAATCATGGGCGGATGTATTTGTAGACCAGACGAGAGTGCCATCTCCTCTAGAGGTGAGTGTCAGGGTTGCGTTTTCTTGCACCATCTGCTCTCTGTTTAAATTCCACACCATTTGAGCCCACCATAAACAGCCGGTATGTTGTGCATTTGCATGTCCAACACATCACCGTTCATGTCTTTGATAACAAAGAAAGTTGCAAATAGGTAGCCTGTGTGACAAGGACTACCATAGCAGAAGAATCCGCATCCAAACTGCAGAGTCATTTCATTATATAGGATATTGTTGGTGAAAAAATTTGGCCTGACGAGTGCATCTCTGTAAACTGATGATGGCAAGAAATATAAAGAATGGTTATTGTTGACCCATGTAGTGCCTCTGTATGCAGTTGCAGAAGTGAGAGAAGAGCTCTCCGCAAATAGCGAGCACGGTATAAGGAAGAGACTCAGAAGTAATGACATAAAAGGACGAGAGCACGAAACATAGTCCGCTGTTATCATTCTTCAAAACAGAAATGATGTGGAAGGGATAGAGCGCAGGAAAGGAAAAATGTTTGGAGGACATATCTGAAAGTGGAGAGCGTTTATAGGAGGGCACATAGCTATTTCAAACTCTCAATGTCTCTGTGATGACGTAACTTCAACCGGCGATCGAAGGAGAAACGTAACCCTTTTAGATGGTCCAATGAAAGACCACCACGTTCAACTTGCACAGAGTGACCACCTTGATATTATTTAATGTACATGTACACACCAGTGATTTTATTTAACGTTTAGAGAGTTATGGAGTTTGAGCATAGAAAACTTACTCAACATTCAAACATAAAGGGCAAAAAAGAACCGGATGGTAGGTTGCTCTTTGATAGTAAAAATTTGTAAGGAATAGAAACTGAAAGGAAG
This sequence comes from Cunninghamia lanceolata, assembly GCA_027924645.1. Lineage (NCBI taxonomy): Eukaryota > Viridiplantae > Streptophyta > Pinopsida > Cupressales > Cupressaceae > Cunninghamia > Cunninghamia lanceolata. The sequence continues at coordinate 10,454,624 of BSBN01001332.1, forward strand.
TGTAATGGTTAAGGCTATTAAAATTTATATAGAATATCTTACACAAGTGAAAGTAGAATTGGATGAGTAGAGAGGGGTAGTATTTTATAAGAGGTCTTAAGTTTCAGTTGTAAATATTCTACAAAAAGTTAATACAAGATCAAAGATAATTGACTTGTTTCCGTGATCAAGTGGTTTAAGCTTCTGATTGTGATGTATCTGTTTATCAAGTGCCGCATAGCATTTAATTGATTTCGAGGACATAAGTTGACTCTTGATCTCAATTTACATTCTATGACAATAGATAGAAGTTCTCCTTCGTAGGACAGAGGAATTATAGGAAGAAATAAGTTTAACACAGACATTAAAACAATCTCCTTCAATGTTCTCAAAGAATACTAAAGTTGAGAATGAAAATTACATAGGTGAGAATGAAATTACCTATGGAGGAAGCCCTTTATCCATATCTGGTCCAACCCTCATATTTCAATCATTCCTCCTACCCTACCCACTAGCGCAACCCAACTCACCTGACCGGGCTAATATAAATAAAAATATTGATGAAGAGACAAAGATAGAGAGCATCAGTTCCAAGTGCAACACAAGGGTTGACAATAGTGGAGAAGGGAAACAATTTAAAGAGCTAGAGTCATAATGACTAGCCCCACTCTTGGCACAAGGATATAAAAGCATAGAGAAAGAGCTCAAGGAAATTGAGCATTGTGTGGAGGGAGTTATAGGATTTGAATAATTGGCATGCTGGAAACCATGGAACATCTCCTTTACAACAAGTGCATAAAATACACAACACTTTCCAAGATGTGCTACAATGCCTTTGAGGTCGTCACAAAGGACAAGCAAGAAATATTGAAAGATTAATTAATTATCTTCCTTGCTTTCTATGTAAATTAATGGCAAATAGGACAACTTAGTTTTGTCTTTGATCTATTCATGAATGAGTTTTGATTATTGTTGTTGCATGTAATAAACATCACTCCAATCATTATTCTCTCAAGAACATAATTCCATCCATAGTGCTTGAGGAAGGCACTCACAAAGGGGTGACAATCAAAAGTAGATTTCTCCATTTAATTTTTTTTTTTAATTATTCTGAGCATTAAACAACTAAATTTCATCTAATTTGCATAAATTTATAAAAGCAAAAGTACTATATGTGAAGTAAGTCAACTCTGTAGAGAATCAAGAAACATTATCCTCTACAAATAAATAAAAAACCCATTATAGATGACAATTTTTAGTTTCCAAATATGTAAATTTTTTTAATGTTGAACATATTTTTCTACTTATTTATTTTTTTTAAACAATAACCATCATAAACTTGAAATAATATATATTACTATTTTTTATTAACTTTTGAGTTTGATTTTTTTTTTGAAAAAGAATTATGTCTAACCAATCTAGACATCATTCTATACATAATGAAAAAAATAATTCATGTTATGATTAGTTTGACTCAAAGTATGTTGTTTGTACATGAGGGGTTTTAAAAAACATAAATTAGGGCCAGAAAAATTAATAAAAAGAAAATATATCTATTAAAAAATTACAAAAAATTATCCTGACCAAACTTTAACATCATATGCATCTTTTGACAAAAAGAATTAGAAAAATACTTTCATTTAGGTTAAATTATGCTAGCCATACACATGCATGCTTTGGCCCAAAATAGGGTACTTTTAAAAAGCTACTTATTGTACATCCTCTTATAAACCAACTTTTATCATCTGAGTATTAGAATAAATTATATATTTAAAAACTAGAAACAAAATCTTACCTTTCATATTTTTACATTATATTAATATTCTATGTGTAAGTGCTTCAAATGTTTACTCCAACTATGACAAAGTTTGAAAAATAGGAAAAACACTTCCACTTTTTGGCCAAAAAGTGGACCCAACTAAAGTAACTAGAATTATCTTCCACTTGTCTAGGAATGGGAGAATCCACATGCTCCTAGTTGAGTAAAATTAAATGACAACTAGTATCATTTAATGGAGTGGATTCCTTGTTGATCTCTAAGATATGATTGATAATAAAATTGAAGTCCTAGAAAGCCTTAGTGTATTTCACATTATAGAACAAAATAATTTTATGGTAGTCAAAAATATAGACATGATGTGACATATGAAGTTGCCAAAGTTATTCAATTACTCCCTTGTACATCCTATAATGATCAATTATAAGAAATGAGTGAATTCAAAATCAAGGAAGCTTTAATTGCATTAAACCTAAATAATATATATTCTTATTAATGTATTAAAATATATAAAAATTTATTTCCTCTAAATTCCATGAAGATGAAATAATTGACATATATTTAATTTCCATTTTTTTAATAAATTCTATATATGTATTTTCATTTTTCTATAAGAAGAGCCTACACCAAAAAACAAAAAGATTTAATCTCTCACATATGGCAACATAGTATTCCTTCTTGAACAAAGTATTGAGGTGTTGCTTTGGTTTTATTTGTTTAGATCATGGATTCTAATAGATCTTATGTAGATTTTCTATTATCTTTCTCATCTATAGCAAAACATAGAGATGGAAATTTACATTTGCTTCTACAAGTCTTTGTATGTATATTTTCACAAAGTAGTGGTAGTTTCCAAATCTCACCAGAAATAGTTATACAAGAAAGTGCACTCTCTGTACATAAGTATGTTAACCATTCTACCAATGTTGAACCTTTCTATGCAATATAAGTATCATCTAGGAGATCTACTCCATACTCTTGGTACTCAAGACAACATATCAGTCATACTCTCATTGACTTTTTCTAGTTAGTTGTGGATGTTGGCTTGGCTAATTTATATTGTTTCTCTTGAAGTTTTTTAATAAATGCTTGGGTTTTATTATTTCTCTTTACTTTTTAGTTGTCAATGACTTTCTAGTTGCATATGGTGCATCCCTCAAGGCCTCCATTTGCATCATAGATGAATTGTTACTTTTTTACATAGTTTTGCATCCTTCCTCAAAAAAAATTCTTCATTATCTAAGGTTTTATTTTTGAATTGGAAACATATTTGAAATTATATTTTAACTTTCATAACAATGGTCTAATCATTGTTTGGTTTAATCATGATTCATTTGTAGGGAACAAGGACAACCTTTTGGTTCTTTACACCATGTTTGATACGTAATGGATAAAGCTTGATTAGTAGAACTAGATCAAGAGTCATGAAATCTTTTAAAAATTTATTATTCTGTAGTAGTAAATAAACCTAATTAGTTTTATAAGGATTACTCTCTCTCCCATAACTCTAGTACACCTACACTTGGGGTAAATGGTAGTCTATCTCACAATACTTTGATGTCTACTATGTGCATTCGAGAATAAAACTAGGTTGTAGTTGTTTAGTCAGCTACCTAGTTATTGAAAACATCTTAAAAACTAAAATGAATGGTGTCAAAAACCTAAGACCTTAAATGAATCTAGACCTTACACATGTTTTTCACTATTATAGAGGTGTGATCAAATTGAATCATAAAAATATATTACTAATTTTATACTCATAGAATCATACTTACATCTGAATTGTATTTTTCCAACACCATACTTGCACCAACAATGGTGATAATTGTGATAGCATAAGTTCCTATTCTAGCATCAACAATTAGATCAATGTGTGGAAATTTATATAGGAATTGAATTATTTATAAGAATTTGCAAAATACATTTTAAAGAACCTTAAATAACCATTAATAGAATTAATATTTTCTTATGTTATCCTATGATAGAATTATGGTTTGATTTTTACAAAATATGTGCTTGCAAATTTCAACACTACCACCATAATGCTAAAGATAAATGTATCCTCCTACTCCATGAAATTTATGGTCACTAACTTAGGTGACAAATACCCAAGTCTCCCTCTTAGCAAGGTTATCACTTCACTTTTCTCTCTATTAATCAACCTTGCAACTTCCAAAATTTGAGACCTTTGAATTGAAATTTTGATCTAGGAGAATGTTCTGAACCTTGATTTCAAAATGTTTATCTTCTCTTGAAACTCTTCAAGGAAATATATTTATCTTCTTTTAATATTCAAAACCATTTTGTACCTTATCTTCCAATCCAACAAATGTTGATGTCTTTTTTGAAAATATCCATTTATCAAGAGACCCATTTGGTAAATGCTCATATCCAAGCATGCAATGTGTCTTTCCTACACAAAATCCATTAGTCTTAGAAAATTAAGATGATCAATGTTAGTGGGAGAGGGGGCATGGATTGAATATTTATTCTTATGCTCTCCAAAATGTAGTTTATATCACAATGTAAAGGGGCAAGAGGAAGACTACAATCAATGCATATTGTATTACAAAGAAAAACAATATAATATAATGTATATAAATCAAAATGCATACACATAACCAATCATCACATTCATATGACAACTAGTACAAATCATCATATATTATCTATATATTTTCCATATATTCACATCCATATCTTAACTCGTGATATCCCTTATACATATCCTTCTTACATATATTATCTTTTGAACTTATTTATTTCCTACCTATCTCTTTGTACTTACACATTCTTCTCTTACGTTCTACTTCCAGTGTGTCTATACATATTGTTAAATAGAGGGACCTATCATTTTCCTTGTTATGACCCTTACGTTCTATTGTAGGTCAGTTATACGTGTCGCGCATGTCTTCAAGGCATGTTGGCCTTATCAACTAGTCTATAAAATGTTGTCTACCTCTCCAAAATGTCCAATTTATTCACAAAATTATAAAAATCCCTCCTCAAGGAAATATGTTATTATATACACTCTTCATTTGGTTATAGTTAGTCCCATTGGAGAATGGTATATCATAATAGGTGAATGTGGCCGTTGACCTTTATTAAATTTGCTTCTCCATCGCTAACAAAGTTTGGAAATTCAATGACGTTTATGACCACCTTTACTTCGCCCAAGTGACTTTCCAAATGCTCCAAGCATAGGTTGACCACCTCTCTCCACCTTTTGACATGTGCTTTTAAGATTTCCCTTTGATTATGCACCTATTGGTATTGCTTTTGCTAGTTTCTTTATCTATGACCTTTGGCTTACATCCGTGTCCTTCATTGCATTGTAGGATGTATATGCCTATATTATTTGACTTTCAATGTTATTCATTAGTATTTTGAGTACTATTTCGATGCATCCCATCCTAGGTAGATTTTGTATGATGTGTTAACATTGCTGAAGGTACTTTACATATTGTTGACTTCCATCTATAATTTAATCTACAATTTAGTTTGTATTGTGGTGCATTCCTCCTTATGTCTTCCAAGTTCTATTTCCTTTCCTATTTTGCTAACATTTCTTATCTAATTTATTCTCTCCTTGTGTCCTAGTTTTAAATCAGGTGATTCTTTCATTATTGTAGCTACTGATTTAGGAAAAAAGAAGTGTCCCTACTAACTTTTGGTGGTCCTAATTATAGCACATGATTCTTAGAAGAATTCGATAATATCCACTTATTATTGTATCAAACTCTCCCTAGCCATGGTATGCAATATGTCTCCAAGATAAAAACTTTATAGAGGAGAGATGCATGTGATGTCTACTTTTGGGTTAAAATTCAATGGTAGGAACAAGGTTGGTGCTAGATGTACCGCACGATACCATTTCTTTTGTTGTGCTAAATATTCTCTAACTTTTTCCATAGGATCCCTTGGTGGGGAGACTAGTGAATGTTCTACCATTACAGTTTTTTCTTTTTATGCCTCCTTTGTGTATATTTTTTCTTGTTTATTTTCCTTATTTTGTTATTTCTTTGTTACCTCTTCTTTCTCTTGTGTAATATTTTCTTGTAATTTCTTAATTAAATTCTTTACACTTATTTCTAGGATGTCATAGTCTAGCTATTCTATTATTTTCTCTTTTTCTTTTTCTTCCAACAAAACTGTGTAGGCCTTTTGAGAGGTCACTAAGGTTTCTTGTCTATTTTTTTCTTGAGACTCCTTTTCTTGCATCAAGATAATGACTACTCTCTATTTATACCTTAATTCCACATTCTACATTTGTTCTACTTTCTCTTTTCTCGATGGGTATAGGTTTGGTGCTACTTATTCTAATTGTTTTTCCCTTATATCTTCCTCTAACTATGCCACCTCTTTTTTTCTTAGGAATGGTAACTAATTCCTTCAAAGATGCTACAATAATGTCCATCTAAGAATCAGGACTTCATGTAATATAATCTAGCATTGCATTTTTCAGTACCTACTTAATTGTTGTAGAAACTAAGAGGTATTTGTATTATTTGTAGGGGCATTCATGGTGTTAATAGTGAATAGCATAGCAGTTGAGCTCTTCCTCTTTTTCTTATTTTTGTCCCCTGGTGCTTGTACTATTTTGGCCTTCTATGTTTATCATTGCTCAACTACTTTACTCTTTCCAACTATGCTCTTGTGACCATATGTTGTACATCTATTGTAGAGGTTTTCATTTTCATCTCCTCTTCTATCTTTTCCTCTTCCTCCTTAGAAATTTTAGAGTGTTCCCTTTTGGATTTCTACTTTTGTCTTCATTTTTTTTTTTGAGGATTTTGTTGTACTTTTCTTCTTTTTGAAACTCATCGAATAGTAGAGCCTCTATGGCCTCTCTTATTAGTTATTCTTCTCCACCTTCCCCTATTTTATCCTTTTTCAGTTGTGCAGTTGCTAACTTTCTTCTTCTAAATACCTACAATAATCTTTTTTCACATTACTCCTCTCCCAATTTTTATGCATTCTAGAACCCCTTATCTCAAACCTTTAGGTTTCACATTTTAGTGTCTTTGACCCTCTACACTTGTGTTGCACTTATTTCTATTGATGGTGGGTAGTCAAAGATATTTTTTTACTACTAGGGTTTTGGATGCTTCGTAAAACTCCATTTCTAATGCAACTTATCCTTTCCTTTTTCTAACTTATCTTGCAACTCAATATTCATTTTCTTTTCTATATTCTTATCATATGTTCTAAATGTTATAGCCTTAAGATCTTTTGGTACTCCCAATAGTGCTTTTATGTTGGCTTCTACTAGTTCATCAATTATTTTGTAGGTTAATCTAGGTACCCATGACTTCCTTGATTCCACTACCTCAATGTAGACAAAATGTATTTTAATGATGAATGTGATGTTCTTTTGATATTTCTACACTATCTCTGAGTATACAAATCTCTATTGTGCACTTCTGCTTGAATTTTTTATGAAAAATTCCTAGTATACTTCACAAAAGGATGTAGCATGTGTAAAATGTTTCACATGTTTATTTATTTGTAATGTAATAGTGGTGTCCTCTATTTAGACACATCTTCTATATGCTATTGATCTTTTCATAAAGTACAAAGTAAGGCATTTAATTAGGGAGTCATACTTAAACTACTATATGAAAGTATTTGTTAGTAATCATTTCATATGCAATGAGTATGGTGGTTCGCACCATCTAATTCTCCTTACTAGTGTAGTATATGTTGTGTGCTATGCATGGTGTTGTGTACCACACTATAGCATTTGTGATGTCTACCATTGTCAAGTTTTTCTATCATGGGTTGTGATGATAAGTTTGATTACCTACCTGATTTTCAATTTCTCCTTAGTTGGGACTTGTCCTCTATCACAAAACTTAGTCACCATCTTTATTGGTTGTCTCATAATTTTATAGGGTTGGTTAAGATATGTAAAATCAACATGCATCTAGCTTAGTATAATCTGTACCCAGGCATATTCATAAAAAAATTCAAAAATCATACCTAAGTATATATTTTATGCTCCTCCATGCTCTTATATTGTGGAAAGTATTTGATATTTCATGTAGTGTCACCCACCTTCTTCAAGATCCATCGGGTATCTTCAATTTCCAATATCTATTTCAAATAGAGTGGTATAAATATACTTACTCACATCCTCAATTTATAAGACATATGATGGGACATTACAAAAGGCCCCATATGTGTCTACTTCAATTTCTTTCCATGGGTATTTCCTACATTTGGGTTGGGGGCTCTACATCAATGAGAATGGGCATTTCCATCTTAGGGTTTCTTTCTTTATTATCAATACTCAATCTTTCTCATAGTCACTAGTTCACTTCCTTTTCTCAAACTTCTTTGGCTCACCATCAAACCCTATTCTTCAATTCCTTTCTTATCACCTTATCTCACTACTATATATAGTTCATATTTCTTCTTCATGTTACTATATCTTATAAAGGTTTTTACACTTAAAAATTTTGGTAAGTATCTTGTCTTTTTTTGTTAGGTTATATAGGTTATCAGTGTTCCTTTTTAAATGTATTGACTTACCGACCTACTTGCCTCTAATTTTCTCATTGGTTTCCATTTTTGATGTGATGTTTTACTAGTTGTTATAATCTAAATTTACACTTCTTACTAATCATAGGTTAAAGAGATATCTTTCAACTACTTTTATCCATTTATCAACATACCTTCCTACCTTCAGTAGATCTGTTTCCATTCCAATTGTCAATCATTTTTTGTTAGGTCTTTGTACCATGTGGTATAAGTTTTTATATGTTTCATGGTTTTGGCTTCCTCTTTTGTATTTTCTTTTATCATACCATAAATATTTTGCAATGTAGCTAGAGTTTATTTTTAATCATCACAAACTATATGTATGATATTTTATGACTTTTATTTGTTTAATGTAGTGTTTTTAGTGGTTTTCAATCTTATTCTATCTTTATTTTATGTTATTTCATACCAACAATTGTTTTTGGTGGAGCTATACTCCATTTTTTGTCTTATTGTCCTTATTCATATTGATCTTTTCTCAATTTTATGTTTCTATGTCATCACATTATAAACTATAATACAAATTGTTCATGTCCATTTGGTCTTATTCCTATAGTGACTCTAGATCCCTAATCCCCCACAAAAATAATGTTTCAAATTTATACCATTTATCTATCCATTTAGTAGGTCATCTTGTAATGTCTTCAATCTCATAGCTCTTAAATTTATTATTTCAAGAATCCTATAGTGTCCCAACCACCACATTTTCAAATTTCTAGGATTTTTGAATTTTCTATCATAGAGTACTTGATGATGTCATTTATTTGGAAATTTTATTATTTGGATTTTTTTCATACCATGATTTTTGCCACCTTTTCTCCTAGCTTTAATAGTACTCTAGACTAGTAATTTTTTTTCATTATATTTTTTTAGGTCCAATAATCTTTCTTTTAGTGATTCTTCCTCATTCAACCTTAATGTTCATTCTAGTCTTTTGTTTGGTACCACGTATTGGATAGGTAGGTTTACATCAAGTCCATCAACTAATTGGAAAAGACAATACTTGTTTACTATTTTGGATGTGGTCTATGAAGCCCATAGAATAATGGTATGCACTAATTCTATTGTGTGCTACCATAAAATTTTATAATAGTTCAACAATAGTCTTATTAACAAAGTGTTTCCCTTGAGCACTCATAATACTCATTAGAAACATAAATCTTGTTATAATATTTTCATAGATAAATTAAGCAACCATTCTTATAGTTCAACCTTTCGTAACCTTTTCCTCTACCAACTCAGTCAAATATTCTACTCATGTTATGATAAAACTTGCATGTGTTTTGTGTGTTGGTGGTTCCATGGGCCTAACAAAATCAATTACCCATTTCTGAATGGGAGAATATGCCACAATAGGTTGCAACGTAATTTCATGTTTGCTGGTGGGTCTTCCTACTCTGGCACATATTACAATTTCTCACATAGGTATTCTTATCTCTAAATAGAACTTAGGCCACCATAATCCAACCGACATTACTTTCCTAGCTATACCTTATTAGAGGTATGTCCTCCCAAAATTCCTTCATGTGATTTTCTTAGAATATCATTCCTCCAATGATATATAGTCCTCCTTCACTTTTAGTGTAATGGAAGGATCTTCACAACAATCTCTTCTTCTTTTCTTTTATACTTCTTTCAAGGTATTCCACTATTGACAATAATATTTCTACTTCACTAAGCTCCTAAGGTACCACATTTATTTTCAATATGTTTGTGCAAGGCATTTCATCACCAATAGGCCATAAATCTTTTCCATTTTTAATTCTAGAAAAATAATCTAACCCTTGGTTAGCATTTCTAGGTTTCACCATGATTTTGAACTCAAATTATTAAAATAATAGAAACCAATGACATATTTTTCCTTGAATAATAGGTCTATTTAATAGTTATTTTAGTTGTATATGGTCTATAAAGAATACAAAATGGAACAGCTAGTAGAAAATGCCTAAATTTATGAAATACATACATGATCTCAAGGGTTTCTCTCTATCATTATGTAGTTCTATTTAGCCTTTGATAAATTCCTACTAGGAAAAACTGTTGGATGATCTTTATTTCATCTTGGTTGTGCTAGAACTACACCTATTGTAGTAGTAGAGGGACTTACATGGACATGGAAGGCTAACTTCCAATCAAGGAAAATTTTAAAGTTACTACCTCTATCATTTTAGTATTTAGTGTGTCAAATGCATTCTATAATTTCTCTATCCATTCAAAGTTCTTATTGGTTTTCTTCTTGAATAACTCTTCTAGTGTGTTGGAGATTGTCGTATAGTTCCTAATAATTTTGTTATGGCATTCTATATATCCTAGAAATGTTTTTTACTTTTAATACCATCTTTGGTGGTTATAGGTTTAGTATTATTTCTACTTTGAAGGGATCCACCATATTCCCTTCTTTGCATATGATGTGCCCTAATAGGGTACCCAATAGTACTATAAATGTAGATTACTTTAGGTTCATGGCTATTTTGAGGCTCCTACAACTCTCCAACATCAACATCAACACTTGTACATGATCTTTCAATAGTTAATAAATAATACAATCATCTAAGTAGACTTCCGAAAGGTCATGTATGAAATCCTTAAAAGCATTGACCATGATTATACTAAATATTGTTGGTGCATTCTTTAATCAAATGGCATGACAATATATAGAAATGATGCCCATTCTATGAAAGAGGTTGTCTTGGGTTGATCTTTCTCCTAGATCTTTACCTAATGATAACCTAAAAATCAATTGATAAAAGAGTATACTTCTCTACTAGTCTCTAATTCTAATACTTATATAAAGAGCGTGGGAAATGGATCATGAATACATTATTTATTTATCTCCCTAACATCAACACAAATTTGTATCTCTCTAATCTCTTATATATTGAATAACCATTAGACTTACCAATTTTGAATCCTCTACAGGTTTAATGGTTTCTCCACATAGCATCTTATCTAATTCATATTTTACTTTGACTTTCACACTAGAATTAAGGTGGTATAGTCTTATCATAATCGTATTTTACCCTTCTTTCAATTATATTTTCATTCCTCTAGCATCTTATTTTTTTCCTTTCATATCTATATAATTCCCAAGGAAGAGATCATCATAATCTTTTAACACTTCTACCACCTACATGACTTATTTCTCCCCATAATAGTTACCAATATTTGATAACTTATCTATCTCCTCACTTGTGATGTTTTATTCTCTTATCCTCAAGGGTTGGTAAAAGTATTAGGACTTGCCTAGGTTTTGTGTTGACAGTCCTCTTTCTCTTTCCTCCATGTGTACTTCCAAATTCTTGGGATCTTCTGTATTTTCAAGAATTTATATTTTCTTTATCTTATAATGGTTGTTGTTTGATCCTATCTCCATCTTTTACATCCATCCTTTTTTGTTCTATAACTCATGTTCTTCATATGGAGCCTTACATTTCTTCATTTCTCCAAGGTTCTTTGTCACTTCCTCTTCTAAAAGAGTAATTACTTGTTTCATTATTTATAGGATATTATGTGATTTTTTTATTAGGGTCTATATATTGGAATATTTTACAAGTTTATTCTATAATCATAATCCAACTTCTTGTTTTTTTTCCTTCTCTCAAGTTTGATATACAATATTTTAACAATAAGTGATAATGTCTAGTAAAATAGTTGTATGCAAATCCTTTAATTGAATTCTATCTTTTCATTCCAAATTTCAACACATTGTTGAATGTACTCATTAGGTTCATTTGTTCCATCATATTCTCTAGTGCAATCCCATTCCCCTTCTTCCAAAAATATATTTCTTTCTAGGTGGGGATATTTGGTTTATGTGTATACCACCAGCTTGCTTCATGACACAGAAGTGTATGATCTAAGGCTTTTGTTCTAAGGTCCTCCCTCTCAAATGTTTTCTCCATATTTTATAGGTATTCTAGTAAATCCCCTACCCTGGAATAGTGAGGTAGTTTGATATGATATATTCCCCTTGTAATGTAATGAATCCTAGGGGTTTGTGGTGTTACTACATCTATTTATCTATCATTTTCAATTAGTTGTGATGTGGTTTTTCCTTTTATGGTATTGTTTCTATGTATTTTATGAATTCTTCTAAGGATACTTTTCTAACCCCTAAAACTCTTCTAGCTGTAACTTTTGGTTCATTGATAAGCCATGATTCTATCCCGTCTTCATTGTCAGTACTATAGTGGTTATTATCTAACTCAATTTCCCCCTTTGAGTTTAAAATTTTATGCATTTTTACTTTGGGGATTCTTCCTAGAGAGTATAGGCTTATATAATCTTCCTCATCTTTGAAATCTTCCTCCTCTACCACTTCTTCTATGTATGTGACACTCATGTTAGTATATAGGGTTACGTGAACTATCCTATCATCACCATGAAAAATAATTCTTATTCCTCAAGTCACACACTCCATTGCAATTTACAAACCATTCAAAGTTAAAATTTAGACACTAAAAATATTAAAAGGATTTTTTATTTCTATGACCTCAAAACCTACTTCCCTTTTTATTTGTAGCCAATTTATGTCCACATTTATGTATCTTCTTTATGTATATAGGTGTTCAATCTAGCAACATGATATTATATAGAATTTCATGTAATAGTGGTCTTCATAAATCTTCCCAAACCTTTCTAGGCATTATACTTACATCAACACCTAGTTCCATAATGCTTTTTGTAATCCATCTACACTAGATTTTTACATATGTCAGAATAAGGTGTTTCCAATCTTCTATCAAATTTGGTTGTGCTTCTTACTTCATGGGTTGTACTTGTCTCATGGTGCTTATTCCAATATTTAGTGAATTATCTTAGTTTTCTTGTATATTCTCCTCTTCTACAAAAGTGGACAACTCCTTTAATATCAGTGCTTTTTTTTCAAACAAATAGGCCCTTTCGTAATCTTCTTTCTCCTATTCGTATCTAATAATGTTTGTAACTTTTTCTACTATTGAGTCATGTGACCTTTCTTAGTAGGAAATCTCCCACGATTTCTTCCTTTGACTCATCTAGTACTAATCCTCATTTTGTGGTGTATGTACCACCTCTTATTAGTTTTCCCACTAGCAAAACTTCTCCTATTTAAAAAAATTAAACTAAGATTTTAAATAAATTAAAAATATAAATATATCATCAATAATGTTTTAAAATGTGCACATGTTCTCTCAAATAGAATTAAGAAGGATAATTATAAAAAATACTCAAAAGCTAACCCAAGTTAGTTTGCTTTTCTAAAATTGAATTATAAGAAATGAATGTTTCTAAAATTTTAAAAAATAATGCAACTTAGAAAAATAAACAATATTTCTAAAATGAAGTTTCTAAAATTTCAAATAATAACTCAACTTGAAAAAATAACTCAATATACATAATTTTATTTTAAACTAATGCTTCTATTTTGAATATAATTTTTTAAAATTATAATTAAGCAATAGGCTTTTATATGTGGGTATTTAACTAAAAGTAAGTAATTCTCATGCCAAAATCACATTTCTAGTCACTAGATTTGCATTTTCAATCATTCATTTTTATAAAATTCTCCCACATAACTCTTATTTCACCTTTAACTTTCTCTTTTATTTTGCCTATACAATACTGTGGATTTCATCTTTGGCAATTCTATATTCATAATCCAAATATCAATATCATCACCCCACCAAGGGTTTCAAGTTTTACTTGATGAGTTCATTAGAGATATGATATATTTATAAATTCAATAGTTTGCCTAACATAGATCACAAAATTTACCATTTTTTCACCTACACAAAAAATACCCACAATAATAACAAGAATAGACAATTTCCATAGTGTGTTGGGAGTCATAGGCATAGAAACTACATTGAAATATGAAACAATCATAGGAAATTAGGCTACAAAATCTCAACTTTCTACTAAAAATCATGCTAATTATTATGGTTCATCTGGTGTAGGAATTTAGGAAGAAAGAAGGCTCAAAAGAGATACCACTAGACCCACAAAATATGTAGGATATCAAATATTAAAAAAGAAAAAAATAGAGGGGTTTTTGAGTTGTGTGATATCGAGGTCTCCACTAGTGAAAAAAACTAAGGAACTGCAACATTATTGGTAGTTGAAATAAGAAAACCCTGAGAGATTCATGGTTGCCTTTGTTGGTGCATGGAGACAAGGTTGTGAGGGCCATGGTCACTTCTAGCATACAAGCAACACATTCAATAGGTGAGTTCTATAGTTTTGGGAGTGGTAGTCCAAGAATATTATGTGTATTAGGGTGAATTATTGTTTGTCTAAAGTGAGTAGAGGACAATATATTTGAGTATGAGAATGATATCATGTGGGACAACAATTTTTAGCAACGTTGAGCTTGAGGCAGCCATTTGTCACTACAAATCCATCCCCGTATGTGATTTTGTTAGTGAAAAACTTAAATATTACTTAGCCTAAGTAATATATTTTCACATGGCTTCAATCCACGTTAGGTAGTTATGTGTCAACTTAGAGAGTCCATCAAAATCATCCATGATACATGTCAACCATCCTTCACCACTTGGTGGAGAAGGATTGCCACCTCTAGTGGAGTGTTGGAGTCAACTCCTAATTTGACCCAAGCTCTTCACCTATATGTACATGCTTATCTCATAATCCAATTCACTATTTTTTTTATATTAGAAATCTTCTTAGTTGATCCGTAACTCGAATATATTCCATTTTTGTCATCAATCCCAAAGGTATACATATTATTTATATTTTATTTAATGAAATAAATACCCCTAGGCCTTTATTGATTGGGTAAAAATAAATTTTAGTACTATTCATAAATTGCTGGAAATAGTCTAAACAACTGAGATGGGGGGGGTCAATCAGTTGTCCCTAAACTTTAACTTTTAAAATATTCTTTACAACCAGATTAATGATGAAAACATTAAAGCATTAATCAACACATGAGCAGAAACAATATGAACACATAACACCATAATTTTGACGTGGAAAACCCAGTTAAGGGAAAAACCACAGTGGGGGTTAACCCACAAAAATGCGTACCTTGTTAAAAGTACTTACGAAAATAGAAGGCACATGCCTTCGGGCACACTGTCCAGAGCTCACTACTCAAGAAGAGGCTCACTGCCTATAAGAAATTTTGATTTACACAGAGATAATGAACTGAGAAATAACATCTACATTCATGCCTGAATCAGTCCCTTTGAAGGCTCAAAAACTTCTGCTCCTATCTTCAAATTCTCCTTCACTGACTCTTCACTCTATACTTCCTTCACTCCTCTTCTACTTTGCTCTACTTTTTTATCCTTTCTTCAGATTTAACTCATTTGTTCAAGGATACTTTTCAACAACTCCACAACAAATATTTATATACTTTATCAACCTTGGAATAATCAACAAGGTTAGGTAAACTCAATGCGGATCTTCACACTATCGGCCAAACATAACTGAGACTTGAATCTTCCTCCATTAACACACCACACTTCATAAAATTCTCCTTAGATCATCCGCAACACGCTAGGACCATCCATTCTGCCAAGAACATGGAAGAACAACAAACTCAAAGAGAAATCCTCAACAACAAGTTCAACCTTCAATGCAGACCTTCAACATAGTAGCCACACAATCCAGAGACCTCCTCAAGCACTTGTAATTCATCAATCACATCCACTCTATACCAAATTAGCAAAATCATTTGTATCTTCCTCCATAACCTCAAGAACACTATCTGCCATGAATGTCAAATTAGAGAGATTGCTTGCAGACCTCCAAACCACAAACCACTCAAGTTGAGGGAACACACCAACATCTCAGACATGCCTCTAGATCCGTAAATCATAGAGAGTTAATACAAACCAATTTGGACCAACTTCTTGTCACACTATCTCTACTAAATACAGCAAAATCTGGTTCTACTCAGATGGCCATAGCTTCTTCAAATCTTCATGTGGACTTCGCAAATATTAACTAGAGCAACCTCTGACAATCTTCTACACATCCATATGGTCCGCATGCATTGATTGTCATTAATTTTCTCAATATCCTCAACAATTTGGTCTTCTATACAGAGAACAATATAGGATACAATTGACACCAATGACAACAAGGATATGTTGACATTAATGACAACACCACTTAGGCACATATTTGTAACAATCTCCCCCATTGTCATTGATGGCAACATATGATGTGAAAAATTGAATTCAACCATCAAGACAAGAACACTTCCCCCTTTCCTTTCTCACTTCTACAATTTCTTTCTTTTACTGCTCCCCCTTACATCAGCAATTAGTTTTTCACATGACTTCTCTCCCTCTTTGACATCAATCACAAAGGGCACAAATTTTCTATCTTTTCTCCCTTTTGCTTTAGATTGATCCCAAAATTTGCATACTAACTACTACCCCTTTGAGTAGTATCTCCTTAACATCAATCTGGACCACAAGATATGAATGTGAATTCCACCAGACTGATGCACCATAGTGCATCTTAGTTCTGATCAGGAGGGGTAATAACCCCTAACTTTTCTCTAAGATACTCAAAAGTATCCTTGGGAAGAGGCCTAGTGAAGATATCCACAATCTGATCTTTGGAAGACACAAACTCCAACTTGACTTCATTCTCATTATCTTTCTCCCTTGAGAAATAGAACTTGATAGATATATGCTTTGTCTTTGAGTACAATACCAGATTCTTTGAAATGCTTATAACACTTGAATTATCACAGAAAATTGTGACTGGCTCCTCAAACACAACTCTAATGTCCTTCAGCATTTGCTTCATCTATAGAACTTGAGAACAATTATTTGCTACTACTATATACTCTGCCTCTGTAGTAGACAGAGAAATTGTGTCTTGTTTTTTTCTCATCCAAGATACTAATCTTCTTCCCAAGAAGAATGCACCACCACTAGTACTTTTTCTATCATCAACATCTCCTACCCAATCAACATCTATTTATGCATGAAGAGTGAAGTCATTGTCCTTTGGATACCACAATCCATAATCAATTGTCCCCTTGAGATATCTAAAAATTCTTTTGACTGCCACAATATGGGATTCTTTAGGATCAGCTTGAAATCTGGCAACAAGTCCAACTACATTCATGATATCAGGTCTAGTCTGAGTCGGATAAAGCAATCCTCCAATCATTGATCTGTACCTTTTCTAAATTACCTTAGGGGAGCCGTCATCTTTGGTTAACTTACATCCAATTACCATAGGAGTACCTAGTAGCTTTGAATCTTCCATTCAAAACTTCTTCAACAATTCTTTCACATACTTGGACTGAGATATGAAGATACCTTTATCTATTTGAACAATTTGCAGACCTAGGAAGAAATTCATCTCACCAAACATTGACATCTCAAACTCACTTTTCATCTGATTAGCAAATGCTTTGCACATGCATTCATTTCCACCAAAAATGATATCATCAACAAAGACCTCAACAATTAGAATGTCCTCATGATTTATCTTGAAATATAGATTATTGTCAGCACTAACTTTGCTAAATCCTAGCTTAAGAAGATCCTTATCCAATCTGGCATACCAGGCTCTTGGAGCTTGCTTGAGTCCATACAAGGCTTTTCTCAATCTACAAACCATATCTCCCTGATCAGACAACTGGAATCCTTCTGGTTGTTCAATGTAGACTTCTTCCTCCAAAACTCCATTCAGAAAAGCTGATTTGACATCCATCTGATAGACTTTAAAATCTTTGAAAGTAGCAAAAGCAAGAAATAATCTGACTGCCTCTATCCTTACCACCGGAGCAAAAGTTTCTTCAAAATCAATTCCTTGCACTTGAGAATAGCCTTTACATACCAACCTTGCCTTGTTTCTTACAACCTCGCCATCTTCATTTAATTTATTCCAGAAGACCCATTTAGTTCCAATCACATTTTTGTCCTCAGGTCTAGGAAAAAGATCCCAAGTGTGATTCTTTTCAATTTGTATCAATTCTTCTTCCATTGCCTTAACCTAGTTTTAATCATTGCAAGCTTCACTTACTGATTTAGGTTCAATATTTGAAATCAAACAAATCTCTTCTTGATCTTCAACAGCTGTTCTCCTAGTTTGAACACCTCTATTTTTATCTCCTATGATTTGATCTTCAAGATGATTCATTCTTACATACCTGGGGGTTTTGGGAATTTGAACTTCTATTTCTTGAACTTGTTCCTCATCTTCTGCGCTAATCTCTTGAGTTACTAGTGTTACCGAATCAATTTGAATCTGGGTCTGGATTTGAAATTATCTTCCTTGATTTTGAATTTCATCTTGATCATCTGAATCATATCCACAATACCTGAAATGCCCTTTGCTTTCATCAACTTTAACTTTAGCACTTTCAACAATCTTTTTCAATCTTTTGTTGAAGCACCGGTAAGCCTTAATTTGAGTTGAGTATCCCAAAAATATTCCTTCATCATTTCTTGCCTCAAACTTGCTTAAATCCTCATTTCTTTTGATATAGCATTTACTACCAAAAACTCTAAAATAGCTCACAATAGGAGGATGACCAAACCATAGTTCATAAGGAGTCTTACCAGAATTTCCTTTGATCTGCACCCAGTTAAGAGTGTAGACAGCAGTACTCATAACTTTCCTCCAATAAACTTCAGGAACATTTGTGTACATCATCATGGTCCTAGCAGTTTCTTGAATGGTTTGGTTCTTCCTTTCCATGACTCCATTTTACTGAGGAGTCCTAGGAGCAAATAACTATCTTTTTATTCCATGTTTTTCACAAAAAGCATCAAACTCACCAGAAGTGAATTCTCCACCTCTGTCAGATCTTAGACACTTCAATTTCCCACCAATCTCATTCTCAACCATCATCTTGAACACCTTAAACTTATCAAGAGCTTCTAATTTTTCTTTTAGGAAAGTTACCCACATCATCCGGGAGTAATCATCAATTAGCAACATGAAATATATATCTCCTTGCACACTCCTAATTCTAGCAGGACCACATAGATCAGTATGTACCAGTTTCAATTTCTCACTTGAACCTTGTTCCTTACTTTTGAATGAAATTTTGTTTTGTTTACCCAATTGACATTCTCTACAAATGCTATCCGGTTTCACAAGTCTTGGAAGATCTCTTACAGCTTGATTGGAACTTATTTTGACAATGTTATCAAAATTTAAATGACACATCCTCCTATGCCATAACCAATTTTGATCTGTTTGAGCAATCAAACAACTTTTTCTTGAACTACTTAAGTGAAAGATGTTACCTCTAGTTTGAGTACCGGATGCAATTTCAGTTCTGAAACTTCCCAAAATTCTAAATTTTCCATCCTTGAACCGAAGATCATAACCTTTGTGAACCAACTGTCCAACACTAAGAAGATTGTGTTTCGATCCTTCCACATACAAAACATCATTGGTGTTGTTCTTACCATCAAAAGAGATGGATCCTCTGCCATGAATTCTACCAGCTGAGTTGTCTCCAAATTTCACAAATCCTCCTTCATAATTTTCAAAACTCACAAACTTACTCTTGTCACCAGTCATATGATGAGAGAATCCACTATCAATCACCCATTCATTGTTTTCAACAACTTGAGTAGCCAAGGAACTTTCCACATTTGCACAGCTAGCAAATTTAGTAGATATTGGATCCTCTTTTTTAATAGCAATGAACACCCAATCATTTTCACCATGATCAGATTCATCATCTGTGACTCCTTCTCCAGCTTCTTGGACATAGTAGCAATTCTTCTAATTTTTGTATCTGTTAGGGTTTGGTTTTGAAAACCTCTCCAGACACCTTGAAGCAAAATGATCAATCTTATTAAAAGAAAAACATTTGAGTGGCAACTTTCCTTCATACTTATCAGATCCTCTTGGCATCTATTTGGCAATGAGAGCTTCAAGATCTGTAGTCTCATTTTCATCATCTTCAAGATCCTTCCTCATTTTAGTAAACCTGCTTGATTTCCTTGAAGAACCTTCACCCAGATCATATCTTTGCTTTCCATGCACACTGGCCTTGAATGCCGATTTAGACTTAGGAAGAGAATCACCAAATTCACTTAATTCAAAAGATGAAATTTTACCAACTAGGTGATCTCTTGTAACATCTGAGATAGTCCCGATCTCCTCTATAGCAGTAACCTTATGTTTGTATGAATTAGGCAAAGATCTAAGCACTTTTGACACAATCTCTGATTCTTCCAAAATTCTGCTAGCACACTTGATCCCACACACAAGTTCATTTATCTTTTGCATGTAGATTGTGATGTTTTCATCTTCACTCGTCCTTAGATTTTCAAATTTTCCTCTTAGACTTTGTAATTTGGCACATTTGACATATTTATCTCCTTCATATAGATTATTTAACTTCTTCCAGATTTCATGAGCCATTTTTAGTCCAAAAACATTTGTCATTTCTAAATCAGTCAGGGCACTCAACAAGGCTTCTTTAGCTCGAAGGTTGTTTACAACATCCTTGAGTTCATCTAGAGTTACAAGACCTTTCTCCAAAGGTTCATACTTATCTTTGGTTATTATCCAATAAGCATCACCCGTGCATTGTAAATGGCATTCCATACGACTCTTCCAAACAGAGTAGTTTGTTCCATCGAATCTTGGACTATCCTTCTTGTAAGTTGACATCCTGTATCTCCTCAAGTAGTTAAGCTCCTTTAGAGGAACTAGGCTCTAATACCAATTGTTGGAAATAGTCTGGACAACTGAGAGGGGGGGTGAATCAGTTGTCCCTAAACTTTAATTTTTAAAATCTTCTTTACAACCAGATTAATGATGAAAACATTAAAGCATTAATCAACACATGAGAAGAAACAATATGAACACATAACACCTGAATTTTGATGTGGAAAACCCTGTTAAGGGAAAAACCATGGTGGGGGTTAACCCACAAAAAATGTGTACCCTGTTAAAAGTACTTAAGAAAATAGAAGGTACATGCCTTCGGGCACACTACCTAGAGCTCACTGCTCAAGAAGAAGCTCACTGCCTATAAGAAATTTTGGTTTACACTGAGATAATGAACTGAGAAATAACATCTACATTCATACCTAAATCAGTCCCTTTGAAGGCTCAACAACTTCTACTCCTATCTTCAAATTCTTCTCCACTGACTCTTCACACTATACTTCCTTCACTCCTCTTTTGCTCTTCTCTGCTTTTTGATCCTTTCTTTGGATTTAACTCATTTATTTGAGGATACTTTTAAACGACTCCTCAACAAGTATTTATACACTTCATCAACCTTAGAATAATCAACAAGGTCAGCTAAACTCAATGCAGATCTTCACACTATCGGCCAAACATAACTGAGACTTAAATCTTTCTCTATTAACACACCACACTTCATAACATGCTCTTTAGATCATCTGCAACACGCTAAGACCATCCAGTCGGCCAAGAACATGGAAGAACAACAAACTCAAAGAGAAATCTTCAACAACAAGCTCAACCTTCAATGCGGACCTTCAACACAGTAGCCACACGATCCAGAAACCTCCTCAAGCACATTTAATTCATCAATTACATCCACTCTATACCAAATTGCCAGAATCATTTGTATCTTCCTCTGGAACCTCAAGAACACTATCTGCCATGACTGTTAAATTAGAGAGATTGCTTGCAGACCTCCAAACCACAAACCACTCGAGTTGAGGGAACACACCAACATCCTAGACATGCCTCTAGATCTGTAGATCATAGAGTGTTAATATCACACCAATCTGGACCAACTTCTTGTCACACATTCTCTACTGAATATTGCAGAATCTAGTTCTACTCAGATGGCCATAGCTTCTTAAAATCTTCATGCAGACTTCTCAAATCTTAACTGGAGCAACCTTTGACAATCCTCTACACATCCATATGGTCCTCATTCATTTATTGTCATTAATTTTCTCAATATTCTAAACAATCTAGTCTTCTATATAGATAGTAGTATAGGATACATTTGACACCAATGACAACAAGGATATGTTGACATCAATGACAACACCACTTAGGCACATATTTGCAACATACATGACTCACTCCTCTAGGCCTGGTCGGTTGCTCTCACTACAAATCATGGAGCCAATAGTACGAGGAATAATAATGGTTCAAAGTAAATTTTGATGAGGATTATGAAGTTCCATAATTGGTATGTTTGTCATCTTCAAAGAAGTAGAGATAATGTGGATTTTTCACAAGAATTGAGTGGTACAAATGTTGAAGCCCAATCTATTATCAACAAATGTGTGTTCGATGCCATTATTATGATATCTTGTAATATTGACTAAAGAAATGTTTTCATGAATCATGAATGGAAAAGGAACTCAAATATGGGAAAAATGATGTCAATGTCTCTAGAAGCAAAATATGTAAGGATGGGTGTGGTTTGCTTCATGGACTATTGGGATGAACATGTATGCATTAAAGGAATTGTTAAGGCCTTCATTAATGAAATAAGGGATGAACAAGATCCTAGTGGGATGTTGGTGGAGACCCATAAGAAGAAGAAGGATAATTATATAGAAGAGTAGTGAAGGTTTAGACCATAATAGGTATATGGATGATAGGTTATGTGTCAATCAGTGGTGTAGCATCATGGGTACAAACAATGATAGTCCTAGGAGAAATATATAATGAAGTACATCATGTCTATGAGAAGATGAATAATGGTGATATATAAGTGGAGAAAATATAGAAGGGGTCTATGAATGGAGTTGGATAATCTCCTAAGATGGTTGTGGTGTGGGTCAATTCATTAAGATCTAAAAAGATGTTGAAGTTTGATGTATAGCATCTATAGGTATAGAAGTGGGTGGGATGGAAGTAGGAAGATAATTAGAATATAAAGGTGGGGTGATAGTGGTAAAAGAAGAAATAATAAGGGTATGTCCAGGATTTGATCTAAATGGTCGTGGCCAAAAAAAGGAGAAGTGGAAGAGAAAGATAGATATGGGTGAATTAGTGTGAAGTGTTAGCAAAGTGCAAGGTATACAAGTGGATGGTGGTGGAGGAATAAATTAAGTCATGGACAAATTAGTGTAGAGGTATGTATCAGTATTATAATATAAGAAATAATGTCATGTGTTGTATCATAGACAACATCATTAGATGGTAAAGAGGGATCATGATTAGTGTGTGACAAATAAGAAATGGGTGTATCATGATTCAAATCATCAAATGAGAAAGATGTAGTATAACAAGGGTTAAGTTGGCTCAATGTGACATAGGGAAAGTATTCATTGATGTTGTTATGGACAATGATGTCCTCAAGAAAATTGTTTAGAGAATGACAATGAAATGGAGTGGGAGAAGAGTAAAAAATAAAAGTCACAAAATCCTTAGGAATGAACGGAAGGTCATCCTTAAGATCATATAAAAAAGTGAAACAATAGAAGGAAACTAAGATCCAATAAATGGAATGGATGGATGAGCACACATTGTAAAAGTTAAAAATGTCACTAAGAGAAATAGGGTAAGTGTAAAGGAAATAAAAATAATAGTAGAATCAATCATATGGTTATGTAGGGAAGTACAAAAGAGATTATCATATAATCAAAAAGGAAAAGTTGTAAGAGGAGGAGCATAATCCAAGGCAATGGGTAGGATTGAGATATCAAGCATGACCTATGTGTCTAAAATAGGTGGAGTAGGAGAAGTGTGGCTAGGTGGATAACTATCATAGTCTATAGAAGTTTTTCCTTGTAGCAAAAAAGAACAATGGAGTTTGAAAGAGTGATTGCCGATAGTGTATTTTTTATTTTCTCTCCATTGAACTACTCAAATCATTCACCCCAACCACAACAAATCCATTCAGAACTACCTAAGAGGGATAGGCTTAACATTCCACCTTACCTTTTGTTGTGATTTATTCTCTTCATCTTTTAATTGTTTTCAATAGTGTGTCTATGGTTGGATATTGTTGTTTCATCGTCTTAATTCTCCTTTGCCCTACCAAAGGTAAGGAGTCAAATATAGGGGCCAAATATATCCATTAAAGAAAAGATACTCTATCATCAACAACAGTTCCTCTGAATTCCCCTAGTCCAACACTACAAATCCCAAGCTAAATCATCTGTCAAACACTCCTAAACCAATATAGCTTTTGGTTTTTATATATACACATCAAAAATAATAAAATCTCACTTTCTCTAGGATATCACAATTAGTTCTAATAATATTTCAAATTTATAAGTCCTTCAATTTGTTGAATAACCTTACACAAAGTCAAATTTCGGATATGTATGTTGATTTTTTATTAAAATAATTGAATTACATAGATATAGACATCTGGGATAATTTATTTATATTTAGGAGTATGTTTAGAATTATACATATTATTCTATATAAATTACAATCCTACATCTAGTTCAAGTGGAAATTAGGGCATTAATTTTGGCTAATAGTGTGGTTATTTAGGTGCAAATGGGTGTACTTGCAATGATTGGAAAAAATTATTCAAGATAAACAATTTGACAAGTAGTAAAGATTGGAATGTGAGTATGCTTTGATATTACATTTTCTATCAAGTGAAGTTTCTAAGATTTGTAAGTTTTTTGATTGCATAGTATTTGATAACCAAGTGATTTTCTTAGTGATCCATTTTTATTTACTTTCAGTAGTATTTAATGATGCATGAATGGGTAGAATTGAGAACAATTGGATTTATTTTATTCTCTCAAATCTTACATGTTAATTCTACAAGCTTTGATGGTGTATGCCATGCGAGAACAAAAACCTCTTAGCTACTTTTATCTGATGCATCGCTTTGATGAATATCCCTTACAACACTCCATGTCAATAAGAAGAAGAAAAATAAAGTGAGTTAAACACTTCCTTATTCCTGGAACCAAGTTAAAATAAAGTGATAGAATAAAAATACAAAATGCATATGCCCCTAGATACAAACTATTGTATAAAAGGGTGGTGTTATTTAATATTTTCATCATCCCATGGTGGATGATTGGTTTTAACTAGTAGTGGTTATCAGTCCAATTAGTAGTGGCTAGTGAATGACTTTTGTAATATCTAATTGGGTCTCAACTTTTGTGTGATAGATCCAGAGTAGAAATCTCTTGAAGTCATTGAAGTCTCAACTTCATAGCAATCTTTCTGAGGTCCTAGCTAAAAACATAGTGCTTATGATAAGATTCTAGGTTGGAGATATATGTGAAGGTATGATGTCATCTTACATGTTTATTTTACAAGCTCTAATGGCATTTTCAATGTGAGGAGAATAACCAAATAGATAAGATGAGCAAGACACATATATTGTCAAATAGAATGATTTTTGTTATCTTACAATACAAGAATGTCTAGGTGGGGCTTTTAATATCAATTAGCTTCTAGGTTGTAGAGGCAATAGAATATACATTTTGTAACACCCCTCGCTTTTGGTTTGTGACAGATGATATTTTCATGTTTCCTATGACAGTCCTGGTATAGTTGATAATCTTATATTGCATGTTTACAGTTTCGAGACATTTGGACTAGTATGCTATGGTTTATGTTCTCCTTGATCATGATGGACATATATGATGATTATAGACTAATGTCATTCTGAGTTTAATGTGCTATTTGATTATGATTATGATGCATTATTGGCAATGGATGTAGTTATTTGATGATGTGTTTATGTGAATGGAACAGTGTTGCATTACTCATGTTCGAGTACCCTACCACGCTGCGACTTCCGTTCATTATGTTTATGTTTATATGTTTATATATATATATATATATATATGTGTGTGTGTGTGCACAACCTTGTCGTTTGTTGCAGGATGCAGGTACCGGGCATCGACTCCACCTGAACGACCAGGTCTGAGCGTGCCCTAGCCAATGGAGTTGTTGTTTGGAGTTAACTTAAGGTTCCCTACTCAGTCAACATCCTAAAAAGGATGAGTTCTCAGTATTATAACCTGTCGTCACCGTCAGTTGGACTGATTGTCGTTATGTTGTCGTCATGTCCTGTGGCTTTACATGGGGGTAAGGTATCATCCTGTAAGCTTGGTTCATCCAATTTACATGTTGATTTAAAGTTTGGTTAGCACTTTATTGAAAATAAGGTTAAAACTAAGTTAACATTAAATAACCATGTGTTAGGGAAATTATGTGTGTAATTATTTATAAATGAATTAATTGTTGATAATTGGCAAATTATCAAGAATTAGTAAATAAATAAATAAAATTAAATAATTAATTGGTAAAATTAACAGGAATTAGTAAATAAATAAATTAAATTAGATAAAGGATTAAATGAAATATTCATTGCTAGTTGTAAGCGGATTAATTAAAAAAAAAAACAAAGTGCACAAGAAAAGAAGAATAAACAACTATTATGTTGAAAAACTAAATTATAGTTTCAACAACAATATTTTCAAGGTTTAAAAAAAAATAATATAGGGATTGTCACTCTATACCATGTATTCAGTATTTGGGGATATGCAAATAACACAGGGCGCCGACATTTGCAAAATGGGAGAAATTGGGAATCTTTGGAAATAATTAATTTTATACTTCTTGAGAATGTGGGTTTTGGGAAAATGGAGAGCCATGCCTCCTACATTTACCCGAGGAGCTCAATCCTTGTTTCAAGAAAGTGGGTGGTTGAAAAGGCGGGCTTGTCTCCTGCATTTAGGGGGGAAGTGAGTCCTAGTTTTTGGAAGGAAGAAAAAAAGATTTCTGGAAAAAGGAAGGTCAGAAGAAATTGGAGAGGGAGAAAGCAGCTACCGATTCAACAGGGCAAACTCTTAAACATCTTAATCAGGTTCCACTATTTGTCTAAGAATTTTCTCTAATCTCTTTATTTAGCCTGTGGTGAAAGTGTAGTAATTTTTCTTCTTGCCAAATGACTCATTGAGTTTCTGATGCCTGATTAAATCTATTTCATACTTGTTATGCAAACATTGTATTCCAAAGATCACATCTCTGAGGGGGTTTAACAATAGTCCATAGGCTTGGTTAATTGTTTTTTTTATCTCCCCAATCTGCATTCATAGTAACCAGTCCTATTACAATGACTACGTTTGACAGATTTCTCTCATACCATGATGAATGTTAATGTCCATCCCATATGGGTTGCCTTTAAAACTACCCACACTGTTTACAACATTTTCCCCTACCCTTCGCAGTTCTTGCCCAATCAAGTGTTTAGAAATTTATGCAAGTAGATATATGCTTATCCTGCAGTGTAACCACTCCTCTTGGAGGCATCTTGTCAAGCAATTCCTGTGCATTGTGAATGTATCTTCGTTTGAGCATATTGGTGTTGTCACATTATCTAAATCCGTTCTCCTCCAGCACTATCTTCACTAGAAAATTTGCAATACAATCATGTCTAAGGTTTTGGCAGGTTCACGTGAGGTATTCTTCACAACTTTTCTTATCTGCAATCAAAAGGGTTCATCATAACTGCAAGAGATTCATTCTTTCCATCATTTGTATAAACTTAGACAGAAGTAACAGAAAATTACCACTCCTGCCTGTCGTTTGCTCTCTCAGCATACTCCTTGATCCCCTATCACCTGATGAGGATGTTGCCTTTCTATGTGAAAGCTAGCCTTGTTATATCCTTATTGAATAGAAACTTATTTTTAGATAGCTTTCTGAGGTAGGCGGTAACTGGGTTCACGGTCAGTGGGATTAGCAAGTATGTTTTATTTCCTGCAAGGGAGGCATTTGAGAAGATGGGAAATCTGCGTATAGTTAAATGATCTCTCTCTTCTTTATTAGTATGATGCCTTCATAACTTAAAGGTGTTTTAACCTATTCATCTGGACATACCTTGTCATCATGGCGCATCATAAAATGACTCATATTTGTGATCATTGAAATTGATGCTGTCAATGAACTCTGCAAGCTGCTAACTCCATAATCGGCCCAAATCCTTACATTCTGATAAGACATTCTCTGAGCCAATCGACCATAGTAAACCCATCTAAAATCACTTCAGCGGCTGGTGAATACGTGTACTTTTTTTATTATTGTTGAAATCTTCTTCTTTTGGCGACCGGGGTTCCAAGGATTTTATCCAAATGAGTTTGTTGTAATAGCAATTCGCATCACAATGAATCTCTTCAAATGATTATCTCATTAGTGAATTATCATGTTAGGATACTAGTGGATGTTGAATGGGATTTCTGGCTCACTTAAACAAAACCAAAATCATAACTCAGGTCGAGTTGTTGAATTACTCGTTGTCTTCACCTCATAATCGTATAATGATTGCAGGTATTCATTCAGGGTGTACTATCCATAGCTTGCACTGGACCTTTCTCCGGGGCTATGCGCCATGAGCACAAACATATTTCAAGAACTCCTTATCATCAACAGACTGCAATCACCCCATTCCATGAGAAAACTCTCTGCAAATAATAGTCTACATTTACTCTTATTGATTCTAACTTTCATTTCACTTTGTATGTGGCAGTTTCCGAATTAGAAGTAGTTGTAGAAATCTTCCTTATAGGAATTCTAAGAGTAAGTTGCTTTTCTGTACATGGCAAGAAGGAAAGTTGTCTTTTAGAAAGTTTTCTTTTGATTGTTTTATCTATTAGGAAGTCTGACCTACCCTCTAGTAAAGCTCTGCGAATTGTTATTAGAATATAACTATGTGTGTATGCGGTTGAGGCAATTAAATATCAACCTAACCATAGATAACTAAAAAAAAGAAAATCTCCCC
Organism: Cunninghamia lanceolata; assembly: GCA_027924645.1. Taxonomy (NCBI): domain Eukaryota; kingdom Viridiplantae; phylum Streptophyta; class Pinopsida; order Cupressales; family Cupressaceae; genus Cunninghamia; species Cunninghamia lanceolata. Next base: position 10,483,573 of record BSBN01001332.1, read on the forward strand.
TTTGTTCTTAAGATGATGTACAAGAAAAATGTGGACTAGTTATTTAATTGCTTGAATTTCGTTAGTATTTGGATGTTAGTTCTAGTTGAATATTGTAATTATTTACATGATATATTTAGGCAAGTTGGGAGTTTGCGGGATTAAAATTAGTAGGTTATTGATTTGTCATGAAATTTGGTTGATATAAATCATAATGAATGATACCATTTTATAATTTTATAACAAGGTGATTAATTATATACAGTAGATTTGTAAATAAGGTGTAACATTAATTATTTAACGATCTGTGGAATTTTATTACTATTATTGTTATCACTATTATTATTATTATTATTATTATTATTATTATTATTATTATTATTATTATTGTTATTATTGGTCACGTGATTCATTTAATTGAGCTAATGAAACTGATATGACCAAATCACTGAATTTAGAATGTTGAATTTGGAAACGGTGGTAGAGTAAATTGGCAGGTTATAATTGTTGCATCGAGTTATTAAGACATTGAAATTACTTAAGATAATTTTGAGTAAAGACCCTTGGTGGAAAAAAAAAAGAGTTCTTACGGGTTAAATTGTAATTATTTGATTTAAGAGTTGGAGTTAGATTACCACGTAATTATTTAATTTAAAAGTTGGATTTAGATTACAATGTAATTATTTAATTTATTTGTTTTATAACAATGACAATAGTGGTTTAATTTAGTTAAGTTAATGATATTTGTATCTTTGTAAACCAATCAAGTAATTATGTTAACAAGCATTTGCATGTAGTAGGGTAATGATATTTGTATCCTTGAAAACCAATTAAGTAATTATGTTAAAAAGCATTGCATGAAGTAGGTTAATGATATTTGTAGCTTTGTAAACCAGTCAAGTAATTATGTTAATAAGCATTCGCATGTAGTAGGGTAACGATATTTGCATCTTTGCAAACCAATTAAGTAATAATTTTAATAAGCATTCGCATGTAGTTAACTTTATTGTAATTATAGATTTGTTCCGTAATAAGAGTTCAATCAGATGATAATCTACATTTTAATGTTAATATACTATAAGAATAACTTAGACAATTGCAATCTGCTATAGAGGATTATGAAGACATAAATTTAAGTGTGATTGATTACTCGTGATATGTCTAGATAACCCTAATTAGGGCATGAACTAGTGCATAGAGTCTTTTGATCTTGTACCTACCTGTGTGGTTAGTTTCAAAGGCATAGATTATAACGTTTGTCCTCATGTACATGGTATGTTGAGAATGCCTCATGGTGTGATAATTAAGTCTTTCATGGATGTTGCTATTGTTTCTTGTTTTGAGTATGTTGTAAGATATTGTGTTGAGTCAAGACCATGGGGACACTTTGTCATCTGTGAAGAAGAAATTTTCTCATATGTCACTTCATCTGAATGCCATGTAGTGAGAGTATGTCCTTGTGATTTTTGCCATAGTTGCAAGAGGGTTAATGCCTTGCAATGAGTATACAAAGTTTATTGTTATGATGTTTTGTGCATGGTTTGTTGAATGGGGTTTCCTAGGTGTAGATAGGGGAGTGGCTTCCAATGTGGGGCTGGCACCCAAAGTGGCTTGTTCAGGGTAACCCATTGGGAGTTGTTAATCCAGTGATAACGTAATAATAAATTTAGAGGGTTGGGTAGTTTTCAAACTAATCAAGATAATTGAATGCCTCACTCATGCCTGTAGTGCTAGTTCAGGCTAAGGATGAGATGAGAAGGCCGTGGTTGGCAAAATCAACTTCCTCGTCCTCATGAAAGGAATGTTGATTCTACATGTGTCACCCTATGGGGCCGGCATCTAGTGAGAGACTGTCAGGGTAACCATAGATGGGGGCCAGCACCTAGCGAGAGACTATCAGGGTAACGCATGGATGGGGGCCAACGTCTAGCTAGAGGCTATCAGGGTAACCCATGTTAGGACCATGTGATGACACTCTCCTTACTGTAGCCTACCATTCCCTAGTTGTACTCTCCCCTGTTGTTAAGTGTTTGCCTCTGGAAGTACTATTGAGTCATCTGTGGTATTGACTTGGGATGTTGGAGTCATGTGTTGTCTTATAGTCTACTATCTACCTAACTGCCTGTTGTAGTGGGAACTTTATGTTAACTCCTATCTTGGGGGGTGGACCTTAGGGTTCCACATGGTCGGGTGGAAGACCTTTATCCATTGGTTTTCTTTTCCTCGCTGTTGTTCGAGGGCGAGGAGGTTATACCTTATGTATCAGACATCAGATTTTGTACCTGTTCATGAAGAAATTTGTTATGCTCCTGTACTAGCCTGTGTATCAGTTGATTCATAATGTATGTATTCAAAGGTAATCAGGATGATGATAATGTAAACTACATGATGAAGTACTCATTTGTATAAACTTGAATATGTACATGTAAACTTAATCAAGGTGATTATCTAACTGATGTTATGAAATGGAGATGAATATGTATAATCTTTAGTAGATCTAGAATGTTCTGCCGATGTTAGTTAGCAATGTATGTTAAATGTTGTTGATTAATTTATTGTAATGCCCTACCATGAAACTCTAGAGAACAACACATTTATACTAAATGCAACAGGATAATTTTTTTTTTTTAAGATAGAAATAACAAAGTAATAATAACACATCATTTAAACTAATGACTTGTCCTCTAAGTTAACATGGTTGCATTACTTGACAAAACAATTAACACAATCTAACACACATCATGAATTAACATCAGTAACTCATTGTAAACCTAATGCACTAAATTAATAATCATTTACATCTACATAACATCATATAAGTATTCATCAGGATCTAGTACATAGTTACCATTTCTCTCGACATCTAAATACAACATTACATTCTTACATTATCATCTTCTAAATATATATGAATACATACATAATGAATCATCTGATACGCAGGCCAGTACATGAGCATAATAACTGTCTCCATAAACAGGTACAAGATCTAATGTCTGATACACAAGCTATATCCTCTTTGCACATGAATATCGGCAAGGGAAAAACCAATGGAGATTAAGCACATCCACCCGATCGTGTGGAACCTTAAGGTCCACCCCCCGTGCTAGGAGATAACATCCGGTCCCCGCTACAACATACAGTCAAATAGATAGTAGACTATAAGAACAAAGACAAAACATGACTCCAACAACACAAGCCAACATCACAAGCATCTCAATATCACTTCCAGAGGCAACACACGACGAATGGGGAGAATACAACTAGGGAATGCTAGGTTCCAGTAGGGAGAGTGTCATCGCACGGTCCTAACATGGGTTATTCTAATAGCCTCTCACTAGGTGTCGGCCCCCATCTATGGTTATCCTGACAGCCTCTCACTAGGCACCGGCCCCATAGGGTGACTCATGCGGAATCAACCTTCTTTTTGTGAGGACAAGGACGTTGATCTTTCCAACCAGGCCTTCTCTACCCATCCTTAGTCTAAACGAGCACTACAGGCATGGGAGAGGAAATCCAATTATCTTGTTTAATGTGTAATTTACCCTTCCCCCCAGTTCATTTTAGGTTCTCACTTAGTTAACAACTTTCAATAGGTTATCCTGACAGCCACTTTGGGCGCTGGCCCCACATTGAAAGCCACTCCCCTACCTGCATCTCAAAACCCTAACCATCAAGAAAGACAATCACTATCATACTGATAAGTATACATAATAATGCAAGATGTTACCTTCTTGCTTACTAAACATAATTACAACGACCAACCTTTACTTCATTGTCCCAAACTTTTAGTTGATCAATCACAATAACCATAACAACACATATCCGGTGCAAGGTATGGGTCATCTTGCTCGCAAATCTCAACCATGAACAAAATAGTTTCTCATTACGATTTCCAAGATCTCCCCATTACAATACTAAACACAAGCTCGATATCAACACATATGTGAAGGAGATTTAATCCCATCATAATATATTCACAACACAGTATGTACATCATCTCACATTATTGTTTACCAAGACCCACATACATAGACAAAAGACATCATGTTCTTACAACATCTTCATTTCAAGACACCTATGAATAGGATACATGCCATCGAATTATATTACCTTATGCCTCTGGAACCTCAACTTGACAATTTACACATGCATTAAAACCTTACTAATGCATTAAAACATAAGGCCAACTATCAATCCAATTAAAACACATTTTCCATACAAACGATAGGTTTACTGCTAACCCAAAATCAAGTAAAACATTACCTCATTTCACTAGTTTTCCTATGTAATAATTTATCTGAAAAAGTTATATTCCATTTACTTACATAAATAGTGAAATAACAAACTTAGATCATTAAAGAGGATACATTATATATAATGCGTTCATGTTACTGACAAAAGAAAACATAATATATTTAATTCCAATTAAAACATTTCTTATACTAAAATCCTAATATAATATATATATATGTTATTATCCAATGAGACACATTCTTTATGTAGTCACAAAGCACATAAAGGTATATAATTAATTAATTAATTTATAAAACTAATTATCAATATATATATATAACAACGTCGAGCTAATTAAATTAATATAAAAGTGTAATATAATGGCTATAAGAATTACATAGCTATTTGAAATAATCAAATCACTTTAGTTTAACTTATTCCACCAACAACTACTTATAATAAAGATATAAGATCATAATACATATAAGGGTTTACTACAATTCCCATAAGATGCAAGCCTAAAAGAACAAGTTTCCATCTAAGTTTAACGTAAGCATTTTGACATATTTAATATTTTCCTTGCTTATGCAATAAGTAATGATAAATCATCCAATGGTGATCTTTACCATTATGGCATAATATTAATCCACTAATCAAGAGAAAAGTTCTATCTTTAACCTTGGTTAACTATTCTCAAATAAAATACCTAAAGAAAGTTGTCTTCATAAATCCTCAACATGAATCATACTAGAATTATTATTAAAGACCTAAGAACGTATAAGAGCTCTTTCTTCATAGGGTAAAACATGAAATTTACTTATGCCTTAAAGTTTAAACTACATCTTTTCGTCAACAACAAGTGTAGGAATAAATAGAGATAGGAAGATAACACATAAGAGATATACTATATTTTGTATTAGATTCAAGACCTAATCCCGTAACTCATCTCCACCTATTAAATGACTTTGTAAGGAATGAACATATATGAAGCTGTCAAGTTGTTCTCATGAAATACAATGATTGTAGGATACAGTCAAAATTGGTACGTGGAGAGGGCTTTAAGAACTTTCAAGCAAAAGCTTTTGGAAAGTGTATGACCAGACTTCGTAACATTTGCTAGCATCCTATGTACCTATGCACAAATGGAGCTTTGGAACAATGTATCAATGTCCAAAGAGGATAAATGATAGAGGTATTTTGTCAGATGTCTAGTTGCAACTACCCTAGTAGACATGCATGCAAAATTTGGAAGCATAGACAATGCGTGTGACTGTTTGACAGAATACTTCGAAGAGGTGAAATGTGGAAGCATAAACAAGCCACATCAATAGTTTTGACTGGAGATTTTAGGAAGATATGATCTCATGGAATGCGTTGAGTGTGGGATATGCACGAAAAGGGAATTATTGAACAAACTTTAAAAACTTTCAAGCAAATGCAATTGGCAGGCGTAAAGCCAAGCAACATAACAAAACCGTTAAAAAAAACATGTTCCTTCTTTCAATTTTCAATGAAAGATGACAGAGGTACAACAAATTAAAATCATATTTAAGAATGTAAATGACAATGGCAAATCTGAAACAAGATATTAATTGCAAATCCTAAATTTCAATAATAACTATGTCTTCTAAAAAAAATGAAAATTTTCTTTTTTTCTTTTCTGTAAAATCTGCCAGTGAAGATATTTTAAATGCAATATATAATTATTAAATGACTAATTGTTGTTGTTCAAATCAGATCTAATTTAAAAATCAGAAATATAATTCATGCTAGGATGATCTAGGTTTATGACATCCAAATAAGGCGACAAATATCCTTCTTCCAAGATTTACAATGAAATGTTTGCTTTTCCAATTTCATAAGCAACAACCCTTAGAAAAACAACATATACATTTAATAAATAAAGGATACATATAATATTTATATTTAAAAGAAAAAAACATATAAAATTTACATTTAATCAATAAAGAAAAACATATAATATTTATATTTAAAAGAAAAAAACATATAAAATTTACATTTAATCAATAAAGAAAACATATAATATTTATATTTAATCAATAGAGAAAACGTGATACCTCGATCGCAATATCCCACTAATGGTAGAATCCTTGAATGAAAATCATAAAAATGAGCAAGTCACCCCCACTCCATGAAGAGTTTTTTAAAGAGAAGGAAAGAGTAACTTCCTACCCAGAACTAACTCAAGCACCCAACTAACTCAACCACCCAACTAATTCAACCACCCAACTACCTTCCCATTTTCGTCACTTTTGTAAGTGGGGCTTAAAGGAGGGTCAAAAAACATTTTAAAATATTATAAATGACAAAAATAAACTTCTAACCTCTGTACCTTAGACATAACACAATTTTCCAAACATAAAATACAACTTAGACCTCTTAAAAACACTTAAAAATCATTTTAAAAATTACAAGGTTAAATCCCACACAAGAACATAATTATTTTATCACTTAAAACTAAAAATAATATTTCTTAACACCATGGCCAATAGACCTTAGGGCTCCATGTCTAGGTCTGACATCACACTAAATGACTTAAAGTGGCTAAATGACCACCATCATCCATTGACATAATAATTCTACATGTACACTCAACAAGAAGTGTTAGTACAATATATAGCCCAAAATGTATCCATTATATTTATTGGTTCGTAAATAACTTATTAAATAATAATAATAATAATAATATGATGATGATATAACCATGTTAAATATTATAGTGGGTTAAATAATAGTATACTATATACTATAATAATTTCTATTTTGCCACAACGAAATCTAGGCATACATAATTAACCCACTGAGCAAGAAAGATCTCGAATGTGAAATCAACCTTGATCATTAGCCAGAGCCAAAACACACTTGACCAACAACTCAATTAAATGAAGTCAAATGTCAATCAATTACCTAACCACTAACTCGACTCGAAAAGCAAGGCTTCAACCAACACTGCCTAACCATGACAAAACTGATAGGTTGAATTGAACATAACACGCATCCCCATCGAGGATGATGACTTGGGATGTGGGGCCTTAAGTTATCTCTGAAACAACTTATCCATTGGGTTTAGGGCATGGTCAGACCTGTTAATTTAGGTGGAGTCGATGCCAGATACCTGCATCCTGCAACAAATGACACAGTCAAGCATGTATAGATTCACAAAAGTTGACACTAGGTGAAAAAGGAATCACAACATTGTAGGGCACTCACAAGAAAGTGATGTGACATCATCCTCTACACATCACATCAATCTAGATTAGATAACATGTAATCATAACCGAATCGAATCTACCTTATTATCTGAACAGAACCATACACTAAACATATAGGTGCATGAAATTGAACAAGTCTCAGAAGTACCATCATAACAAATAAATCTAACAGAATCAGTCCATGAGATCCATTCTAACATATAACAATTGTAGTAAGATTGACATCTTAATCATTGGAATGCAAAACAATGTCAAAGCCCGCGTTATCAGTGTCACAATAGAGATTATCAATAAAACATATTAATTATCATATGAAACCACACATGGATGAAACATCTATCTATATTGTACGACGTCAATCATTTACCTTACCTTAATCATTCCTATTATTTTACCTTCATCTTCATGCACCTTGATCAGTTCCCCTGTACATCCAAGGTGGAAACGGAGGGGCACTACATCCTCCCCCCCTAAAACTTGACTTACTCCTGGAAGTCACAGAATAGGGTGGAAACATAACATATTAGTATTATGATTTTCTATAGCCAACATATGCATTCACATTAAGCAATTGTTCCCAAGACAAGCACAATTGTTCAATACAAGCATAAAAGACATCAATTCCTTACCTTTAAGGGGTATCATGTAATCTACTTATGACCAATCACATGTATTTTGAGCATTTCATTCGATTCAGGGATCTGTGTTTACATATTATCAAGGAAAATTACATCTTATTTCTTATTTCCACCATGGTTCTGACTAATTACCAAGCATTCAAGTACAATTCTCTACAGAGTCCTCCCTTGTACACACTATCAGAGGTTCAAAATGAACATGATAGAAACAACACTTAACACAATACAGGGCTAACAAAAACAAACATTTGGAATAGTCACCATCAAAGTTTTAAAGAAGGTGAAAACCCAAGTGGAAAAATAACCAAATCCAATCTTAAGTCACAAAATGCCGGCAATTTCCAACAATAACTCAAGTATAGAGAAAAGAGTTTTGGTGACCACTCCTGTCCTAAGAAATTTCAAAGAAAACAAATTCACTATTAGCCCCTAACAACACAAGAAACAACCATCAAAATTTCAAATTAACCAAATTGTAAACAAACTCACATCACAAAGTGGCTAACTTTAGTCACAAAAAGGGAGTATCCGCTACACAACATTCAGGACACAAGGTCTAGAATGTGTTAGAGAATGTACACCAACACATAGATAATTAGGTTATCCACATCCTTATACCTAAACAACTTTTATACAAGGATTTACGGCAACAAAGTAATTACTTATTTACCACAATTTCTACCTTTAATGCAATATAATTTCTTTTCTTCTAAAACACTAGAGACCACAAGAGAAACTCAAGACCTCATCAAATCAGTAAATACTAGCATTCAAGAAACATACACATATTGTTAAATATATCATCACATTCTCATAAAAGGAGAGAGAGCACATAGCAGAAGCATAAGTAAGACAAGGCATAAAGAATTTATTTTTTTCTATAGTCCAAAACAAGTTTGTAAGTTTATCAACCTTCTAACACCATACTAAGGCACATAGGTGAAAGGTACTATTACTAACTCACCATAAGGAGAAAAATGTTTAACCTAAAGCAACGACAAGAACTAGAGATCCCAGTGTTGCAAACCTTGGCTCTGATACCAGATGTAATGCCCTGCCATGAAACTCTAGAGAACAACACATTTATACTAAATGCAACAGGATAATTTTTTTTTTTAAAAGATAGAAATAACAAAGTAATAATAACACATCATTTAAACTAATGACTTGTCCTCTAAGTTAACATGGTTGCATTACTTGACAAAACAATTAACATAATCTAACACACATCATGAATTAACATCAGTAACTCATTGTAAACCTAATACACTAAATTAATAATCATTTACATCTACATAACATCATATAAGTATTCATCAGGATCTAGTACATAGTTACCATTTCTCTCGACATATAAATATAACATTACATTGTTACATTATCATCTTATGAATAGATATGAATACATACATAATGAATCATCTGATACGTAGGCTAGTACATGAGCATAATAACTGTCTCCATAAATAGGTACAAGATCTGATGTCTGATACACAAGCTATATCCTCTTCGCACATGAACATCGGCAAGGGAAAAACCAATGGAGATTAAGCACATCCACCCGACCGTGTGGAACCCTAAGGTCCCCTCCCCCCCCATGCTAGGAGATAACATAAGGTCCCCACTACAACATATAGTCACGTAGATAGTAGACTATAAGAATAAAGACAACACATGACTCCAACAACACAAGCCAACATCACAAACAACTCAATATCACTTCCAAAGGCAACACGCAACGAATGGGGAGAATACAACTAAGGAATGCTAGGCTACAGTAGGGAGAGTGTCATCACACGGTCCTAACATGGGTTATCCTAACAGCCTCTCACTAGGCACCGGCCCCATAGGGTGACTCATACGGAATTAACCTTCCTTTCGTGAGGACAAGGAAGTTGATCTTGCCAACCAGGCCTTCTCTACCCATCCTTAGTCTAAACAAGCACTACAGGCATGGGAGAGGAAATCCAATTATCTTGTTTAATGTGTAATTTACCCTTCCCCCTAGTTCATTTTAGGTTCTCACTTAGTTAACAACTTTCAATGGGTTATCCTGACAGCCATTTTGGGCGCCGGCCCCACATTGAAAGCCACTCCCCTACGTACATCTCGAAACCCTAACCATTAAGCAAGACAATTACTATCATACTGATAAGTATACATAACAATGCAAGACATTACCTTCTTGCTTACTAAACATAATTACAATGACCAACCTTTACTTCATTGTCCCAAACTTTCAATTGATCAATCGGAATAACCATAACAACACATATCCAGAGCAAGGTATGGGTCATCTTGCTCACAAATCTCAACCATGAACAAAATAGTTTCTCATTACGATTTCAAAATCTCCCCATTACAATACTAAACACAAGCTCGATATCAACACATACGTGAAGGAGATTTAATCCCATCATAATATATTCACAACACAATATGTACATCATCTCACATTATTATTTACCAAGACCCACGTACATAGACAAAAGACATCATGTTCTTACAACATCTTCATTTCAAGACACCTATAAACAGAATACATGCCATCGAATCATATTACCTTATGCCTCTGGAACCTAAACTTGACAATTTACACATAGACCAACTCACATGAAAATTTTGCTTGCAATAAGCAATTTCAACTAATCAACTCATTGACAACATAAATTCTTCTCACTAGAGCAATTCTATTTAATCAAATTAGCAACTAGATTCAAGTTATATCTCCACCAAGAATTTCATAAAACCTAGGTCTAGTTAATTAATATTAATTCTATCTATTATATTAATCAATCATCAATTACATATAACCGTAGAGCTAAACAATGCATAGATAATACTAATTACAATTACTTATAAATTAAATGCTAATTACAACATTTGTAATCCAAACCCATATATCATATTTCTACTAACAAAACCATTATAATTATGTTTAAGAAACCATCATTCAATAACCAATAAATGCATAATTTATAAACATGCCTATCTTAACCAAAAGCCCAATTGATAGTTGTTAGTAAGATATTCCACAATATGCATTTTATCTTTAACACACACACATAAACCCTTATTGTCACCTTACTAATGCATTAAAACATAAGGCCAACTATCAATCCCATTAAAACACATTTTCCATACAAACGATAGGTTCACTGCTAACCCAAAATCAAGTAAAACATTACCTCATTTCACTAGTTTTCCTATGTAATAATTTATCTGAAAAAGTTCTATTCCATTTACTTACATAAATAGTGAATTAACAAACTTAGATCATTAAAGAGGATACATTATCTATAATGCATTCATGTTATTGACAAAAGAAAACATAATATATTTAATTCCAATTAAAGCATTTCTTATACTAAAATCCTTATATATATATATATATATATATATATATATATATATATATATATATATATATATGTTATTATCCAATGAGACACATTCTTTATGTAGTCACAAAGCACATAAAGGTATATAATTAATTAATTAATTTATAAAACTAATTATCAATATATATATATAACAACGTCGAGCTAATTAAATTAATATAAAAGTGTAATATAATGGCTATAAGAATTTTACATATCTATTTGAAATAATCAAATCACTTTAGTTTAACTTATTCCACCAACAACTACTTATAATAAGGATATAAGATCATAATACATATAAGGGTTTACTACAATTCCCATAAGATGCAAGCCTAAAAGAACAAGTTTCCATCTAAGTTTAACGTAAGCATTTTGACATATTTAATATTTTCCTTGCTTATGCAATAAGTAATGATAAATCATCCAATGGTGATCTTTACCATTATGGCATAATATTAATCCACTAATCAAGAGAAAAGTTCTATCTTTAACCTTGGTTAACTATTCTTAAATAAAATACCTAAAGAAAGTTGTCTTCATAAATCCTCAACATGAATCATACTAGAATTATTATTAAGGACCTAAGAACGTATAAGAGCTCTTTCTTCATAGGGTAAAACATGAAATTTACTTATGCCTTAAAGTTTAAACTACATCTTTTCATCAACAACAAGTGTAAGAATAAATAGAGATAGGAAGATAACACTTAAGAGATATACTATATTTTGTATTAGATTCAAGATCTAATCCCGTAACTCATCTCCACCTATTAAATGACTTTCTAAGGAATGAACATATATGAAGCTGTCAAGTTGTTATCATGAAATACAATGATTGTAGGATACAGTCAAAATTGGTACGTGGAGAGGGCTTTAAGAACTTTCAAGCAAAAGCTTTTGGAAAGTGTATGACCAGACTTCGTAACATTTGCTAGCATCCTATGTACCTATGCACAAATGGAGCTTTGGAACAATGTATCAATGTCCAAAGAGGATAAATGATAGAGGTATTTTGTCAGATGTCTAGCTGCAAGTACCCTAGTAGACAGGCATGCGAAATTTGGAAGCATAGACAATGCGCGTGACTGTTTGACAGAATACTTCAAAGAGGTGAAATGTGGAAGCATAAACAAGCCACAAAAATAATTTTGACTGGAGATCTCAAGAAGATATGATCTCATGGAATGCATTGAGTGTGGGATATGCATGAAAAGGGAATTATTGAACAAACTTTAAAAACTTTCAAGTAAATGCAATTGGCAGGCGTAAAGCCAAACACCACAACAAAACCGTTAAAAAAAAACATGTTCCTTCTTTCAATTTTCAATGAAAGATGATAGAGGTACAACAAATTAAAATCATATTTAAGAATGTAAATGAGAGTGGCAAATCTAAAACAAGATATTAATTGCAAATCCTAAATTTCAATAATAACTATGTCTTCTAAAAAAATGAAAATTTTCTTTTTTTTCTTTTCTATAAAATCTGCTAGTGAAGATATTTTAAATGCAATATATAATTATTAAATGACTAATTATTGTTGTTCAAATCAGATCTAATGTAAAAATCAGAAATATAATTCATGCTAGGATGATCTAGGTTTATGACATACAAATAAGGCGACAAATATGCTTCTTCCAAGATTTACAATGAAATGTTTGCTTTTCCAATTTCATAAGCAACAACCCTTAGAAAAATAACATATACATTTAATAAATAAAGGATACATATAATATTTATATTTAAAAGAAAAAAAATATAAAATTTACATTTAATCAATAAAGAAAAACATATAAAATTTACATTTAATCAATAAAGAAAACATATAATATTTATATTTAATCAATAAAGAAAACATGATACCTCGATCGCAATATCCCACTAATGGTAGAATCCTTGAATGAAAATCATAAAAATGAGCAAGTCACCCCCACTCCATGAAGAGTTTTTTAAAGAGAAGGAAAGAGTAACTTCCTACCCAAAACTAACTCAACCACCCAACTAATTCAACCACCCAACTACCTTCCTATTTTCGTCACTTTTGTAAGTGGGGCTTAAAGGAGGGTCAAAACACCTTTTAAAATATTATAAATGACAAAAATAAACTTCTAACCTTCTACCTTAGACATAAGACAATTTTTCAAACATAAAATACAACTTAGACCTCTTAAAAACATTTTAAAATCATTTAAAAAATTACAAGGTTAAATCCCACACAAGAACATAATTATTTTATCACATAAAACTAAAAATAATATTTCTTAACACCATGGCCAATAGACCTTAGGGCTCCATGCCTAGGTCCGACATCACACAAAAAGACTTAAAGTGGCTAAATGACCACCATCATCCATTGACATAATACTTCTACATGTACACTCAACAAGAAGTGTTAGTACAATATATAGCCCAAAATGTATCCATTATATTTATTGGTTAGTAAATAACTTATTAAATTATAGTAATAATAATAATAATAATAATAATAATAATAATAATATGATGATATAACCATGTTAAATATTATAGTGGGTTAAATAATAGTATACTATATACTACAATAATTTCTATTTTCCCACAACAAAATCTAGGCATACATAATTAACCCACTGAGCAAGAAAGATCTCGAATGCGAAATCAACCTTGATCATTAACCAGAGCCAAAACACACTTGACCAACAACTCAATTAAATGAAGTCAAATGTCAATCAATTACTTGATCACTAACCCAGCTCGAAAAACAAGGCTTCAACCAACACTGCCTAACCATGACAAAACTGATAGGTTGAATTGAACATAACACACATCCTCATTGAGGATGATGACTTGGGATGTGGGGCCTTAAGTTATCTTTGAAACAACTTATCCATTGGGTTTAGGGCACGCTCAAACCTGTTAATTCAAGTGGAGTCGATGCCAGATACCTGCATCCTGCAACAAATGACACAGTCAAGCATGTATAGATTCACAAAAGTTGACACTAGGTGAAAAAGGAATCACAACATCGCAGGGCACTCGCAAGCAAGTGATGCGACATCGTCCTCTCCACATCACATCAATCTAGATTAGATAACATGTAATCATAACCAAATCGAATCTACCTCATTATCTAAACAGAACCATACACTGAACATATAGGTGCATGAAATTGAACAAGTCTCATAAGTACCATCATAACAAATAAATCTAACAGAATCAGTCCATGAGATCCATTCTAACATATAACAATTGTAGTAAGATCGACATCTTAATCATTGGAATGCAAAACAATGTCAAAGCCTGCGTTACCAGTGTCACAATAGAGATTATCAATAAAACATATTAACTATCATTTGAAACCACACATGGATGAAACATCTATCTATATTGTACGACATCAATCGTTTACCTTACCTTAATCATTCCTGTTATTTTACCTTCATCTTCATGCACCTTGATCAGTTCACCTATACATCTAAGGTGGAAACGGAGGGGCACTACATTTATCTAGTAATGCAACCATGGGACCTTAGAAGTCAAGTTGTTGTTAATGATGTGAGTTAATTTGCTAAACATTACTTGTTATCTTGTGCAAAAAAAAAAAATTCCGTTTGCATAGCATAGATGTGTTGTCTTCTAAGGTTTTCATGGTAGGGCACTACACATTTCATCTTTAAAATTTATGTTTGGTTTTTAAAATCTATATTTCATTGTTATAGGGTTTAAAATTTTTCTTGGGTTTAAGAGAATTTATTGTACAAGTTCATAATGTGAGTGCATCACAATGAAGTCAAATTAAAATGTATGGGTGTTGGGTAGTGTGTTTGATTCAGATTTCATAAATTGGGATTTAATTTTTTTTCAAAGTCTAACAACTTAGTTCTTTCTATTTTTGAACTGGGACTACTTTTATAAAAATAAAATACTATATTTGTTCATATTTGGGTAGGGTGTTTGATCTAAATTTCATAAATTGGGGTTAATTTTCTTTTTGGTGTTTAAAACTTGGTTTTTTTTTTCTGTGGGATTGGGACTATTTTAAGATAAATAAATTATTGTATTGATTCATTTTGAAAAAACATTACAAGTAAATAAAATGAATTGTCTAGTTATAATGCTGCAATATGCTTAATCTAAACTTCATATATTGGTTTTAGTTTTATTTTTCTAGTAAGATGTTTTGGACTCTTAAAATTATATGGACATTCTATTATAGAGGTGATAAATTTCACATTTTAGGTTAAATTCTCTTTTGAATGTAGGTGAAAGGTTTTCTTATTATTGTTATAGGATTTATACCTTGTCTTGGTTCAATGAGAATTTATTGTGTTGCTTGGAGGGTGGGTGGAGAGGAAGTAAAATGCCATTTCTTTTGTTTTGGGGCTTGGATTGGAGAGATTTTTATATTTCTTCATTTCAGGAATGCCTAATAATGAAATCAAACAAAATATGACACTTCATCCCCTCCATCCATTTCTCATACCATGCCTACATACTTTCTAATTCTTTTCGAGAAAATGCCACTATTCTCTCTATCATAGTTAGAATAGAGTAAATTGACCTTTCTTTCTACCCAAATTTTTTATGGCTCTTCCTTTATTTTGATCTAAAGAAAACTAATAAAAGAAATTTTTAAATTTAATTATTTAAGACTCATTTTGTTTGAATTTGAAAACATAAAAGTGGAGTTTTTGTGTAAAAGATGAATAAGCATGTAATGTTGATTTTAGCCACACAAAATATGCTTATTGTTATTACATTTTAACATGTGAAATTTAAATCACTTGATCTCTCTTATTTTAAGAATATTTTTATTAAAATTTCATTAGACACTAAAAATTATAAAAGAAATATATATAAAATTAAAGTGTAGAAGGTTAAAATTTTGTGTAAAAATTTAATAAATATGCAGTGTTCATTTAGAGAAGAGGAAATTTCTTCGACAACTGATGAGAAAGGAGTCATTCTTATGAAAACACAATGAATTATTAAAATAATGAGGAAAATGAGAGAAAATGTAATGATTTGATGGAGAACAAAAGACTGGTGGTTATTTCTTCAAGCTCCACTTACCTTGGCTATTATTAATAGGATTTGATTACAATCCAATTTGGTGAAGATATTTAGCCATTGAATTGGATCTCTTTGGAATATTATCACAATTTAATTTGATTGCATATCTCAAATCACCAAATGTGTAAGGTAAAAATCATTCCACTATAAATAATTTTTCTATCGCATCAACTTAGTATTACACAAAAATATGAATTAACATACAACTTTTGATGTAGAGCTAGGGCTAAACTTAGTAGTTGGTTTTGTAATAGGTTTAAAATTTTATGCATGGAATATCTTCAACATGGCTCAAGTGCATCATAGTTAAATAAAGTAGTTAAAAAATAAATAATATTTATTTAATCTTTTTATAATTTATAAAACTATTTAAACTTATCCAATCAAGTCATTGAATTTTTTTAAAATTGTATCTAACTATTAGAAATGCATGAGCATGATTATACATGCTTCAAATTCAACTTATTATGGAATATAGCATTTCTTTACCAACAAATTTTATCAATTATGACTCATAAATGTCCAAAGTGATTGGTGTAGGCAATATCCTTCATATTCTTAAATTCAACATTTTTCCCTTAAAAGGATTAAATATTTATTCATAATAAAATTTAGAAATATATTATTAAATATAAGGCGACGATCAACAAATCTATGAAACCACATCTCTTCGACGCATTCTTTCAAGCAATTTGCATGCCTTGTCTATGCTTCCACATTTTGCATACACATCTACCAAGAAAGTTGCAACTACAACATTTGAGAAAAAAAATCTTGTCATGGAATGCAAATTTAGATGAAGAGTCAATTTATGTCCCTGGGAATAAAAATAAAAGAACAACTATTAATTATTTAATTGCTAAATGCTCAATTATAGATAGCATTTATGCTCAGCTCGGACCCCTCTTATTTCTCGAATATAATTATTTAATTTTGAAACTTTATCTCATATTAGCAAGTCAATAAACATTTTTTAAAGATTGATTAACAACTCCTTTTGATGTTGTATTAAATTTATATAGATTTTTGTATGACTCAAACTTAAAACCTCTCAAACATAAAACCTCTTATAAAATACTAAGCTTCTCTACTGACCCAATGCTACTTTCAATTTTATAAAAGATTCTATATAAATTGTAATCGGCATAACCATTGTACCTCCTTCTAATGTAAGTGCTGGTTTAAAAAAAAATTAAATGATACCGAAATACGATTTCAATATGACTCACATAAATATGCAATTTTCACCATTACACTATTTAAAAGATGTTAAGAGATGGAGGGAGCGGGGTATTTCCTTCCGTATATGAAGTCTTTCACTAAACCCGAATAGGCTTCCCCTTCACACCCTTCAGCTGCGGTATATACCAAGAAGTCTTCCATTCAGCGAAATGTGATTCCCTTTGCCTGTGCTCGACAAGGACTCCATGTTTGACATTCCACCCCGGACCACTTTTACGAACAAAACGTGTCCACTGC
This sequence comes from Cunninghamia lanceolata, assembly GCA_027924645.1. Classification (NCBI taxonomy): domain Eukaryota; kingdom Viridiplantae; phylum Streptophyta; class Pinopsida; order Cupressales; family Cupressaceae; genus Cunninghamia; species Cunninghamia lanceolata. The sequence continues at coordinate 10,501,572 of BSBN01001332.1, forward strand.
AGTATTGTGATAAAGTACGATTCCTCCATCCTGATAAGGCTCATATATCGTCCACATATCTTTCTCATGAGTACAGAACTGGCAAATTTTTTATTTTGTCTTCACTTGCACAAAGGAATCTTTTGAAATGGAGAGGCGAAATTTGTGGAGCTTGATTTCCGGGAAAGCGTGTGCGGATGGGGCAACGGGAGAAACACAAGAGGCGCATCAGCCAAACTCTGCCACTTTCCGCGAAAGGTTTTGGTGTTGTATGAAAAATGTTAACTATGTAGTTGACACCAGAGAGAATAGTATAAGTTCCCACACTCGTATTTCCAGCGCAACTATGTTCACACATGAACAAGGGAAAACAAAAATATTCCCGGTCCACGGTGAAAATGAAGAAATATTAGAGATGGCGGCACTTTTATAAGATTTAAACAAAATTAGTCAAAGAAGAGAGAGGCAGTGATAAATTAATGGGGAAAAGACTATAAATCCTTCAAGCTGGCCACAAATACTATAGAGCTCTTCAAGTACATTCTATTGAGAATTTAATGCGAGTAAAATGACTAAATCTAGTGCTTTTTAGATTGAAATTTTCTAAATTTGTTACTGTTACTTTCTTGACTCAAAAAATCAAGAATAAAAGTTTTTGGGCTTTCATCTATTAAGAAACTAGAAAGGTACAATTGGACAGATAAAAAGATCAACCTTCAGCATTTAGGAGTCTAATTTAAAGAGAAATCAATCAAATACAATTAACGCAGGCTATCTAAAGTAATGAGACTATAATTGAATCTTAGAGGTGTTTGTTTTGTTTGTCAACTGTGAACGGTTTTGTGATATATGTTCTCTTATAAATGGTACATGATGGTTAGATTTTGAGTTTATATAATTGGATTTATGATGTATTATTCATAAATATTTTATTGTGATTGGATGAGGTTATGTTGGATTTGTTTAAATGTTGTGTTTTTATTGTTTGTTGTCATAGACTTCTACAACACATGTTTCTGCAAAGATATTTATTTATGGCACCTAATGGTGGTAAGAAGCACCTTAAGGAGCTTTTAATTTGTCAATAGAAACAATTTGAATTCCTTGATATAAAACAAGCAACTATTTCAAATTGAGCAATTTGAAAAACATGAGACAGAAACATACAAGGTGTTTAGGTGATTGACAAGTGTAACATATGTTGTGACCATCATAATTGAAAGGAAACAAGGTATGCGGAAATAGCTTCCTACACTGATCTACTAAGGAAAGATTTATGTAAATTTTAACCTTTACAATTACAGATTAAGATGCATATTATGAGAAAGGTAATAACAACATCCAAATGCAAATACAAAACTCACAACACAAGATATATGTGGGGAAAACCCTTTTGGGTGAAAAACCCCACACTGCAAAACCGGTACAATGTATTATCAAATCAAATTATGATTACAACACACTTGCAATGCAAGCTCTTTCAGGAGTACACAATGTTGATTCTCATTCGCATCTTGTGACCTTTCACATTCTCCAGCCGCTTATTTATCAAGCCTCTTTTGCGGTTATCCAATGTCGGTTTATCTATGTTAGCTAATAACAAAATAACTATGGACACCTTTATTAAATATAGGGCATTTTTTGCTTGGGTAATTACCCTTAAGCCCCCGGTTAGGGGTGCTGCCCCAAGCAACCCCCACTAGGGGCGTTGCCTCCAAACCCCTATCGTGGGCTCTGCCCCTGGGCCCCCACTAGGGGGATAAGCCCCCCGAGTCCTACAGAACGAGCTCTATACCGCTACACTGCCCTATTAATTATTCTAGGGGGAAACCACGGCTGACAAAGTCACCAAAATTAACTTGCTGCATGTACACAAGGTGCTAACACATGGCAAAACTATGCCAAGTCAACATGGGATCATACAACATAGTGCTGAATAAATAAATACAACATTAGGAACTTGTGAAGTTTGAGACACCTTAATTCCTAAAAAATAATATGCCCCAGTTCCTCATAAGTAGGGGACTCATTTTCAAGTTCATGTAGCTTTGAGTGCCTTGTTTATGGCCCTACAAAAATGTTCTATTGTAGCGTTTTATATTTGTTCATGAACTTCAATTATAACTAATGAAAGACTTCCTAGAATATATCATAGTTGAAGCGAGTCAAGGTGAACCTTATTTTGGTTTAGTGAAAGACTTGATATGTGTAAGCAAATACCTCATACCCTCCATCTCTTAAACCTTGGTGGAAGGATTGGAAATGGTACTCAAATACACCATTTCAAAAGTATAGGCCTCACAAAGATTATTTATAGTTGTCTCCCAACCTTCTTATGGTGGACCAGTTGAACCATGATTAGCAACTTCTGTCCTCTCTTGGTACCTAGCATCATTGATTATAGTGTATCTGGTCAGCTGTTATAGAGCCTAAGTTGGCTCATTTTTCCTAGTACATTATTTATCAAGGCCTTCCTCTTGGTTCTCATTTGGCGCATATGAGTATTCTTCATCCCTATTGTCTATTATGTGGACAAATTGAGAATCTAAAGTATCATTTTTAGTTTTAACTCAAAGCTCAAAAAACTTATAATTGGATTCATGATTTCCTTATATCCTTTTTACATGCCCTTTTCTATTGGAACATGGTTTTGTTTGAGGACTGGCCTTGTCTCCCACTCAAATACACCTAGATTTGGCATGCTTTCGAGGTGGAAATTCTCTATAGTTTTTGGAAAGATAGAAATGAAGCTCTCTTTTCTAGTTGCTCTGCTAATGTTCATTTTTCTTTATACACTAATGCCATGGTTTTCTCTAATGTGATTATGTAGGTTTAAGTGCAATTTAATAAAATTATACTTGAGGTTGTTTGTCTTCAAGAGCTATTGGAACATTGGGGGAATGCCCCTTGCACTATTGATAGAATTACTCTTGAACCCTCCTCTACTTCTTAATGACATTAGTGTGGTCATAGCTAGCCTACCAAGAGAGATAGAGGCTCCCACTCTTATGGCTCATAGCCTATAGATTCCAGAGATAATGTAGTTAGTAGTGATTGGTCCTAGCCTTCCAAGATACCTTCTACATCTTCTCATCATGGGTTTGGTGTTTCTAGTTGTCCCAAATCTAGGAGGTTTCCTCACTTGGAGTTGGCCATTTATCTAGTTTGTGCTCAACAATGTTTAGATGTTACTCTTGTCATAGCCCAAATTTTGAATACTATTAGAGGAACTAGTAAACAAGTGTAATTATTGTGTATATATGGTGTTGTGACTTTGAAGTTAATACAAATAGTAAGTTGATTATCATGAAATGCATGATGGAATTTAATTTTAAGTTTAATGTTATCATAATTGTACAAATTAGTATTGCAATGATTGATTTTGTTTAGATTATAGTAGAAAAAATTAACTACCATGTTTGATGTGTGAGTGTGATAGGATAGAAGACGACACTCTCATCTGAAGAGAGAGTATCATTAGGAAGAAGTTCCTAGCAAACCAATGGCTAACATGCATGCCATCACAACACACACACACACACACACAGAGTCGCATATAGACTAGCTACAATTGGTTTGTGTGGAAAGACATTATGTTGCATAGTGCATTTGACTATAAAAGAAATAGTTAATTTATTTTATGTTTTAGAGAAATAATAATTATATTATTAGATAATTTAATTTTATTAAGAGTAGAATATACCTTATTTTAATTTTTGAAAGGGAACTTCAACTTTCCTTCTTTTAATGATTTAAAATAATTATTAGTCTTTTCACAAAAATGACATGCAATTAATTCTTTTTTATTAAATGGAGTCAAGATATTATTATATTTCTTGCCATATTGAATTAATAGATGTTAAACATATATTATCTTGTTTAATTGATCATAAATGAGAGAAAAGGAATGGACAACTACCAAACAAAGCAAAAAAACATTTGTTGTTTTCTAAAAACTATAACATCAAAAATTGCACACCCATGCAATTTCATGCTATATTTTGGCCTTGCTTCAGTGTTCATTCCCTTAGTTTGATTGTAGGCTCATTTTATCCCTTGCATTATCCTTTTTTCATTACCATGGTGTTTAGGCTTTATGTTTAGTGTCGTCTTTTCATCAATTTTGTTGTCACTTTTGTGTTAGTCATTTGTTGTTCTAGTGTCTTGTCATTTTAAGCCCAAACTATCTGGACACTAGCACTTCATGTGGATGTCTATGTGATGCATTAGTGTCCCATGATAATTTTGTGTTTTGTAGTTGTTTTTGAGCATTTTTTTGCTTGTTTCTTGTCATATGTTGGTGGTAACATCTCGGGAATCTTTCAAATAGTTCCTTGCCTCCTTCCTTTTCCATCCTCTTCTCTATTTTGAATCTATCTTTTTGTTATTACATTCTTATTGGATCTCTTTTTGTTACTTCTTGCAACTTCTTGCGTGCTAAAAATTTCTACAGATTTCTACAACTTGCTATAACACTCTATTTTAAATCTCTTGCACTCCTAGGCTTCTTCAAGCCCCTTCAATATGATATTGTTCTTGTTATTATTTTTTTACAAGAATTTATTTATGTTGCGCTCTTGAGCACCTTGGGATTCTCACATCCTAACTGATTTCATTTAGTCACTGTTCTTAGATCTTGACACACATATATTAAGAACACACACATTTTTATCGATATAGCTTAGTTACTATGGAGGTTGAAGAACTAAAGTAGGGATTTCACTGAGGCAAACCCCCAAATAGCCTCAACCATTTTTCTTGTTTTGTGGTGTGTAGGTTAAAGAAGAGGATTCAAATGCAGAAGAGTTTGTTCATTTCTCTCCTTTTATCTTGTCATTCTATTATCTTTCATTTACATGCATTATTTATTTGATTTCTTTGTGTAATATTGTGTTGGTGGTTACTTATTCTGGTCCTTTATGCAGACTAGGTGAAACTATAGCCCTAGACCATACATACAATACAGATGACAATGTGATGCCTACATGTCCTTGTGATGCGTTCACATACGAGACTAAGAATCGTGTCCTTTGGTAACAGGTTCTTCTTTTCTTCATCTTTCCTACTTTATAACTTTATTCTAGAATTCGTACTTCTATTTTTAGTAAGTTTATGCCATACATTCCATCTTGTATGTAATATAATGTAAAAAGTGATGGTATCACTTTTTCTTCATTACAGACATAATAAACTTGTAGCCGGAATATGCTGAGGACATTGGAATGGAAGAGGGATTATTATATTTTGGGGGCACACTCACGAAAACTTGAGGAAAGAAAGGAAGAAATTGAATTTTGTAGGAAAAAAGGATTTTTTAGAGAAAGCCTATCCTATAGGATATTTAATCCTCAAACACAGTATTTACCTTAATCTGAAAGTAATGTAAATGAATTACGTTTTTCTATTCTTTTTTTAATGAAACACAAATCCCAATTAAAGTAGATATCATATTATGGCAAAGGATGACTAGTTTAATTTGGCCATTCTTTGTGAAATTTTACCACAGTGAAATAGTCCAGTATAATTTTTCTTGGCATATAAGGACAAGCAAGTTTATGATTAAACTCTTTTGTCATTTTCTTGTAAATAGAAAACTCCAATCTCTAGTCCTCTATGCTTATGAAACTGGGCAAAAATTACCAAAAAATGGGTATTATTTGAACATTACTTTCATGAACATTCATTTTAGAGTTAATCTAGCTAATATCTAGTTGCTATTTCTCCCATCTCTTGTGTTATGAGGAGGAGATATAAACATGAATGAAATTATTTGCCTTTTATCCTCAATAAAGGTGTTGCTAGGTGAAAACAACTTTTGGGAAATTAGATAATTGGTTCTATATTTGTTCAAGGGTGACCTGAACTCATGAAATGAGTAAATTTAAATAGAGAATCATATTTCAACTAAAAATGGGGTGGTCAAATTGAGTCTAGTTTGTTTTTTAAAATTTGTTTCCTTGTCATTACCTTGCTGAGTGATTGTCTCCTTAAGGTTGTGCCTCATAAAGAAGATTTATCTTCTTAAAAGAAACTTTTTATTATTTATTTTACCTTCTTATGACTAGACAACTAGCTGAGGAGGTTAAGGGATTTAATATCTCTTAAATTTTTTTGTTTTATCCAGCTTTAAAGAGGGTGGCCTTATGGGAAGGTTGTCCCAAAATTTATGGAGTGGTGAGCCTGGGGTTGAACCCTTACAAATGAGATTGAAGTTTTTCACTTAAATGTTTTTTATTCTTCCTATATAATGTATAACATTATACTCAAACATATTCATTCCTTGAAAGGAATTTTTAGAATAAACTTATCAATCATTGTAAATTAAGGAATTTGGTTGAATTGAGAATATAGATAAAATAGTCTTCCCTATGCTGGAATAAAGAGTATAGTTTTTCTTAAACAATTACAAGTGCTTATTAGTTACTGAGCTAATGTGAAGAATTTAGTATTTTTAATTAATCTAGAATAGATAAGCAATATTCTAAACCATTAGTTTACAATAAATTTTTTTATCTATTGCATACTTGGATTATATGCAAGAGTAGTTTATAAGAGGATAGAGTTTAAGAGAGTTTATTTTCTAAAAATAAACATAAAACTATGTACCCTATTATTACAAATTTAGTGGATTGAAGTGTATTTTTCCATTAAATTTTACTCCCTCAATACTTTGTGACATTAAAATAAGAAGTGATACAAAGATGTGTGGATATAAATGTATGGGTTATAAATTTATACTTTAATTTAAATGATGTCTATTTTCAAATGGGGAAAATGAATGCTCATATTTTATGGATTTAACATGAGAATAAATAGTATATGAGTTTATTATATTGATCAACATTTGAAATTGCATATTTATTAAATCATAGTGGAATGATCTAGTCTAATTAAAGTAAAATTGTTCGATTCTGAATTTCTTGTTTATATTCCTTGATTGTGTCTATTGGCTTGATTGTGCTTGTGTAACTGATAAACCTTTATGTGAACCAAACATGCATGATAGGGTGCTTACTTTATAAATTCTTTGGCCAAAGCTAGAAACTCAAATAATTTAGGAAATAGGTTTTTTGAGTTTCATGATTTACTAGGATGTTTAAGGACCATGAATTGCTATATATGCTTGTTGTATAAGCATTAGGTAGAATGCATATAAGTTAGGAATATCATAGAAGCACATGTTTCATGTATGCCAACCATGGTGGCCTAGGCTCTTTGTCATGGGTTAAGATCCTCATGCAGGTAGCATGGGGAAGCCTGTGGCTTCATGGCAGGATGGAAGTCATCCCAATGATGCTCTCTCTTCTTCAGGATACGAAGAAGGGACCTTCAAATGAGAGATTCCACTTTGACTCATATTACATTGACATATTTATATGGATTTTAAACATGAAATGACTTCATGTATGAAGGACATAGTTGTCTTGTATTTTTTCCTTGACATAATTGTAAAAAATTAGTAATAGACATATGTATTTGACAAACATTGATGGCTATGAAAAGTTGGTTTTATATGCTAGGCTTCCATGTTATATGATTGATATTGCAATGAAATTGTATTTTCATCACTTTATGAGTAATTTATTAAATTATGCATTTACCTTATCAGATTACATAGTGTAGATGTCATAAGAAATTTTGAATTTACTACTTCAAGGATGCATTATGTAAATATTTGATTTCATAGTGTATCACTTGTATGGACTTAGTGAAATAATAAATAAACTCTTGATATCCTTATGATTGGTTGATTTGAGTTGATGTATATCATGCTTTTATTAATAACAATGATTTAATAATTTCATTAATTAGTTGGCATTTGTGTATTAATTGGAGTGTTGCTACATGTGGTATTAGAGCTCTAGGTTAAACACTTGAGCCTTGTGTCTATAAGCACCAAAATTATGCACAGCCTCAACAAGGACGCCTATGATGATATATGATCCTTGTCATATACATGTAAGCATGAAATAATGTCCTCTCTAAGTATCAAACCTCTTGGTGACATGTCATTTCTTTCATCTTGTGTTGTTTCATCTTTGTCATCTTCCCTCTCTCTTTGTTGTTTATGCTTTTGAACACTCTATGACACTTGTCAATTTATGTTTTCTGAGCTTTCAACCCTATTCCAAGCCTTGTATACCTCTTGTAGGTGAGTTTTCACCTTTCACCTATGTTTTTCATCTTATCCACCCCCTAAAAGCCTTCTAGAGGTCCCCTGGACCCATCTCCCACTTTTAATATTCATTTTCACTCAACCAATCCAAATCTCCCCCTATTATTTCTAGATCTCCCACTGGGAGATCCTACTTTGCAAGTGGAGATTTAGATTAAGCACATGATTGAACTATTTCTTGAGGTAGATCCCCTCCTTTTCATATCCTCTACCATCTCCCATCATGCATTTTCTGCCAGACCCCTTTCTTTCTAGATCTCCTGTTGAGTGACCCTCAAAATGCAGAATGTCCCCTCAAGCAACCCATGGGCAACCCTATTGGTGAAAGGGTCAACCCATGTGCAACCCTATTGCATTTCAAGCCAAGGAAAAACTTGAGTTTCTAACTTGAAATAGCTCTGTTTTCACCCATTTTTCTTCCAGTTTGCATGATTTTTGATGTCTAATTTGGAGATGACTATTTCATGCATCCACACATGCATAATTAACTCCATTTGATCTAAATTTAACAATTCATTCTCTCCCATGCATCCTATTACCAAAATTTGACTTACAACTCAATTTGGTAGACCTAAAATAGTTGATTACATGAAAGGTGAAAGGTACTCCAACAAATTTCTACTAATCTTAACCATTTCCATGTAAATTCTTTCAAATGGGATTCAATTTTTACTATGCAATGTTTTACAATAGAAGAAATTACATAAATTTGCATAGTATTGTTGTCTTTATTCATTTTATAATGAAACATGATGTCCCACACAAGTCATGGGAGTAACTAATCATACATGATGAAATGAAACACAAAGAGTAAACTATATAACTAAAGAAGTAAAGAAGTAAAGAACATGAAAAGAAATTTGATTCATCATTGCCTGAATGATGAATCATTAAGTTGACAGTTGTGTCTTCATCTCCAGCTCCAGCTCCTTCGATGGTCGCTGTAGAGATACCTTTAGAAATAGATTGTTTTAGAGCTGAGAATCAAACTTCTCCTCATATGCATACATCAACATATATATAATCTACTCCTATGAAACATTTGATCAAATATGTAGATTTCACAAACATTCAGGAGAATTCAAGAGCATTCATGAACAAAAGAATTAATGCATCATTGGAAGCTTTTAGCTTCATTATTTTGCTAACTTGTTTGTTCACTGTACAAGTACATGTTTATTTATCATTTCATATTCCATGATATTTGACATCACAACATATGGAGTAAAATGGGCTCCCACAAGGGTTGATCCTAGCATGCTATGCTCTTAGTTTTTTAAGAGGGATAAGAGCATAAACAAGTCTATGAAGGTTAGAGCTAAATGCATTTTCAATCATATGGAAGAGATCACAAAATGCATGAAAACGGAGCTTGGCATAGACAACATAATTCATGTGAAGCATTAGCTTCAGAAAACAAATAATGACAAAGTCATGATAAATCAGTTACCATTGCAAAGGAGTATCCAGAAAGTAAAGAAACAGTCACCTCTAACAATAATAACAGCCACTTATTTGAAAGGAATAGGAGAAGTGGACAGTGGTGGGTGAAGAATTGTGATAGTGAATAGAGAATGCAATCTCAAGAGTAGGAAGGGTTTCATAAGCATGGTGAAGGTGCATAAGCAAAAGCATCATGGTAAGTGTCTTCAAGGAAACAATGCAAAGAATCCAAAGTCAGTCAATCATGTCAAAGCCATTAAGGATAGTGAACACCTTCAAATAAAGCACAATAAATACCTAGGCTACATACATAGAAACTCTCAAATAATTGTAAGAATATAAAAGCCCAAAATAGAATATTAACAAAAAAAATGGCCTCATGAATTTCATTGATAAACCCTCGAAAACGTTGCAGGCATGATAAAACCAGAGCAATGAGAAGTCAAGGAAGAAGATGTAGGAACAATGGAAAGTCCAAGTATCATGAAATACATAGTAAAACAAAGGAATTATTTCTTTTTCCTGTTACAAAGAGCAGAGAACAATTGTCTTTCACAGATAATGAAGAATGTCTTTCAGAAAAACTTAAGGTCACTTTCATTTCATGAAGAATTTCCATAGGAAAAACAAATATTTTCATCATTTTTTGTATTAATCGAGCTCGAGACAAGCATTTTTTATTCATAGACAATAGAAAGATAGTTTTGTTTGCACAGACAATAGAAAGATAGTTTTGTTTGCATAAAGAGAAGCTTACTAGGCTTGACCTCAATGTGATCTTGCATGGAATCCATGTGAAGAAACCTCCAGATAACCTCAAAACCATGGCGGCACCCAGCAGAGTGAAAAGATTACAAAATGAAAATGAAGTGAAGAAAGGCCGTAGGTTTTGTCTTTAGGGTTTTCTCTTTGCCCTAATTTTTGTCGACCCCTCTATGGGGTACTTTTCACTTTGATTTAAACATTAATGCCTTTGCATGATTTTAGACAAAATGAGGTCGCCACCTTTTAATCTTGCATGATATTGAATCAAACTAATAATGTAAACTTTATTAAAGCAATCAATTATAAGTTACCTCAATAAATGTCATGAAGATGCAAGAAAGTAGACAAATCCATAACACCTAGTGAAGTGAGTCATAATTGTTTACTTCATTCCTTGTTTAAATTGATTAACATCATTTCAAAATCATACAAAATCTAAAGAGGGGAAGTTAAACTGAGGAGTTAGTCCTAATTTCCAATCAAATGGAGTGATTTTAGGGTCCAACTTGGTCAAACTAATTGTAAGAGGAAGTTTGAGCCTATTTTTGCTCATGTTGCATCAGTTTTGACTCCTCTTTTTAGGGCTTTTCATTTCTTCTTATAGGAGAGCTTTGTGGAGATATTTTTGAGTTGAGTTGACTTTAGTTAACTCAATCTGACTCATTGGAGTCATCTTTTGTATATAGGAGGAAAAACTTATGTTTTTTCTCAGTTCTTACCTTTTTCTTTCTCTTGCATGTTGCAGAGAGATAGAGAGAGATTTGTAACTTAGTTTTAGCTATTTGAAAGTATTTTCTCAAAGCTTTTTTGGATAGAATTCCTTTATGATTCAGTAAAGTACAGTTGTTCCTTTTGGTTTTATTCTTAGTTCTCATTATTATTATATGATTGTAAAGCAATTACTATGATTAAATCAAGTAAATCATTTGATTCTTTTCCATATTTGCAATGATTGAACAAGTTATTTAGTGATTAGTAAAGGTTATATGCTGTGTTCAAATGATTTCAGTAGTTTGTAGTTGTGAAACTTAACTTTCCTTCATGCAAATGCTAGGGTCAGCTACCTCCATATGAAATATTCATGTACTTCATGTCCTGAATCAAGTTGTGAACATATTAACCTCTTTGTTGAAGCAAATTGTGAGTTAGTGTAGCAATTGAAACTCTCATAATGGTGCATCACCTCCTAGGATTTGATTACATTTTCAATTATCTTTCCATCCCTTTTCCATTCAAAGGACAATAGTTTCTAGGAGATATAAAGGGGAAGCAACCCATAATCTGGAGATTCACCTTTGCTATTAGCAACACACAGGCTCGAAGGTATTTCCATGTGTCAACAGGATTAGCTAAGTCTAGGCATAGCTAGGGTACAATCCTAGTTGATAGCACATCCTTCTAACTCAATTTCTTCTCTAGTGAAGCTATTATTGCTTTATCACTTCCTAATTAACGAAGTTCACTGGGTAATCAATCCAATTCACTCCCTAATCAATTCTTGTTAACTTCTCAATCAATTCCTTTCTTCCAACCTATAAATACCCCTCACCTTTTCATTATTTTCCAAATTGAGCAAGTTGGAGAATACTCTTCTCATCTTCACAAGCTTTTTTAAGCTTCTTCATAGGCCTTTGATCCTCTTTCTTCATTTCTTTCTTTAATTTTCTAAAGCTTCAAAGCTTTGATTATTGCATAGCTTCAAATCTCTTCCATGGAGGAAAATTCATTGTGCACACACCTCTTGCTAAGTTCTTGCTCTCCAATTAGCATTATCATGCTCACATAGGATGAAAGTGCTTTTTATTTGTTCATTGTTCATCAAAGCTTTCACATAAAGATCTTCAAGAATAGTTACGCATCTTCAAGAATAGTTACGTTACTTCAATCAAGTCATTGTTCTCATCAATAGCTCTCACTGACTTCTTTGTGTTGTCTTGTCACCAAGAGGTCTTCCCGTTGCTTCAAGAGGATAGAAGGTTGCCATCAAGGATCTCTGAGGGTAGTGGAGGCTCATAAGTCTTCATAGTTTCAGGTTCCTCTATGCTTTTGTCAATTAGTAGTAATTAGAAAATTAAAATTACTCTTGGGATTGGTAATTTACTACTTTTTTCTTTGATAGAATAGTCAGATCTAGTATTTTAGAAGTAATTTACATTCATAGTTTAAATCAATTACTTGCAATTTCCTTTTCTAGATTAAATCATTTAACAACATTTGAAAACTCCAAAAACATAGAATAATTGCATTAGGTAAAATTCATTCTAGTTGCATTCATATTTCCTTTCCTAGATTAAAAAGCATCTTTATTTCCAAAAATATCAAAAAAGAACAAAAACAAGTTTTGAATGTTATATAGTTGCATTCATAAAAATATAGAAAAGAACAAAAACATTAGGCATTTAGATACATTACAAACCCTTAATACCATCACAAGGTCAATAAAAGTCAATGCACAACTAAAATATTAGGTCAACTCAAAACCCTAAGTTAAAACCCTAAGTCTAGTCAAGGTTAGTCCACATACACCTATCTCTTCTCTTGGCTCACGAATGTGCCCAGGTTTAAGAGGTGAGTGGGTGAAGGTAGTCTTTGGCGATATTGAGGAAAACCTATTGCAAGTATGTGCCTAATCGATGTTGTCATTGATGTCAACATATCAGTGTTGTCATTAGTGTCAACTGTGCTCTTATTTTGATGCTTGATTGTAATGAGTTAGATTCTTTATATTTGCCTATGTAAGTATTGGAGATCTAGATATTGAGGATATTGAGAAAATTTTCTCCTCCAGTGGAAATAGTGTGTTGTAGAGTTTCTTGTGTATTGCAGAAGAATAGTCCAATAGATTGCTCCGCATTTATTGAAAGATAAATATCTTTGTTTACAGATTGGAAGTTATCTAGAGGCACATCTAAAGATGCTATGTTCCGAGTTTGAGCCTTGGCATGAAGAATTGAGTGAGTTATGTTCACTAGAGTGAAAATAGTTTTTTCTATATGTTTGGTAGTGACAGGGAGAAAGTATTATGCTCTGCATTCCTCTGCATTGAATTATTTTTGTTGGAAATTCTAGAGTTAAGTCTAGTATGATGATAAGTACTTTCAACTACAATGGTTTGTGATTTGGCAATCTGCAAGCTATCCTTTCCTTATGACAGTGGTTGACAATGTAACTTGTGCTCCAATTTGAAGAATCTACTTGACAAAGTGGTTAGAGATCATGCAGTTGTTCCTAGTGATTACAATGTGCTTGTGGACATCTCCTAATTGTGTTCCTACCTTTGGATTGGTCTACAAAGAGAAGTTTGGATTGTGAAAGAAGAATGTTTTTAGAAGACCTAGTGTTAACCCCAGTCTTGGCTGACTTGGTTGTTTTCACTATTTGCGGAGATGCATTGAATATTGTAGAAGCATGTTGTGATGTGAAGGATTGCATTTGAGTCTCAACTAAGGCATGGCAGGGCATGTTCATCATACTTCTCTACATCTTTCCTTAGCTAAATTTTGTAATAGGTCTAGACCTAATTCTTTGTATGTTTTGTAATGTCAACCTTGGAGATTTCTCTAATAGTTGATGACTGTATTGCCAACCTTTATGTACATTCTAAGGTTGATGACTGGTATAAAACTTATAATGAATTGTGAAAAAATGTGAGGAGTGAGTGAATATGAAGAGATAAGTGCAAAGGTGTGAAAGAGTAGAGAAAAGAAGTTATATTATGCTTCAATGGAACTGAACCTAGGCATGGAGTAGATGCTACCAAATCTGTTCACCACCCTTTGGCAGTGATTTGTTCCTTACAGTGAGCAATTTGGGCAGTGAGCCTCTATTTTTTGGTATTGATATAACATATATATTTTTGTGAGCTAACACCCACTATGGTTTTTCCCTCCTAGGGTTTTGCATGTAAAAATTTGGTGTCTACTGTGTTGAATGTGTGATTGTGATAAAGTTTATTGTTCTATGCTTTCATGGTTAAATCAGATTATCAATAATTAAGTAGCTAATGGTTTGATAACCTTATGAAGGTAAGCTTTTATGACAACTGATTCACCCCTCGTCTTAGTTGTCCTATGTATTTCAACAATTGGTATCAGAGCCAAGTTCCTCAGTGGTAAGATTAATAGCTTGAGGTAGATCTAGGATGTCTTACAAGAAGGAGGCTCTGCAATTTGATGGGATGAATTATGCAACTTAGAAGATTTGCATGAAAAGCCATCTGCCTTGTATTGGTTATAAAAATAGCAAGTGACATAGACTGATTACACCATGCCTGAGAATGGTCTGACAAATGAAGATGAAATCAAAGAATATGAGGTAAATATAAAAGTTTGAGATGCTTTGTTGAGTACATTGACTTACTCTCATTTAATAAAGGTCATGGATTATGAGTCTGCTAAAGAAGTTTGGGATAAGCTGAGTAATCTATATGAAGGAGACAAATGTTAGGAATTAAGGTGTCTTAACCTTGTAAATTCCTTACATTATTAGTGTTTGTATTTATTATTTAATTACCTATGTTGTAAATATTTGTAAATTCCAATTGTCATATTGTGGGATGTGGCACGGTGATGTGTCAATCCTACATGGAATATGACAACTTGTAATTTTGTCCTCACATGAGGATATAGGCGTCCCACTTTGTGGTAGGAGCATTGTGCCATGTGTCTACATCTTCCATGTTGTGTAAGGGAATGTTTGACGAAAATAGTTATGACAGATTCCTATGACGAATCTATGACATGTAAGAGTCAGAAATAGAAGGTTGTAAGATAGGTGAAGACATGTGTCATGAAGCATCTTTGAAAAAGGCATATTTGGGTGCCCCAAGGTGGACTATGACATATTGTAAGAGAATATGCTATTTATAGCTTGTGTATGATAGATTCTCTTACAGCTGTAAGTTGTAACCGCTATTGTAGATTCTATGGTGGTCATAAGTGTCGTAAGAGCATCTGTCATAGCCCATTTTGGAAATAGGTAACCCCTTTGGAATGGGAGCTATGGAAAAGTGTTAGGCACATTCTACAATGTTGACCAAGTGTCCTTAGGCATGGGTTTTGGGCCATGAGGCCAAGTTGGATGCCCATTCTAAGAAAAGTCCAATATTGCCTTGTATTTTCTATAAAAATAGGTACTTGGAGAGGGAGTTGTATCACAGGTTTTATAGGTACTGTTATGCTGCTGGATTGACTCCATATATGAGTGTTGAAGACCATTGAAGCTTGCATTGCAAGTGTATTGTAAACATTCTTTCAGATTTGTTAATACATTGTGTAGGTTTCTAAGTGTGGGGTTTTTCACCCAATAAGGGTTTTCCCCATCGTAAATCTTTCTCTCTTCTTCTGTCTTCTTTAAGGTTCTTGCATTTTGCTACAATATCTCATGTTAATGGTTTAATAGTGCTGTAATAGTTAGGATAAAATTGAATTTGTATAGCCCTCTCCTCATTAGATTAGTGTAGGAAGCGATTTCCACACACCTAGCTTCCTTTTAGTTGGTATCAGAGCTTGAACACCTTTGGTCCTAGTTGTTGGGTAGGGGTTTATTGAGTTGATCTTAGGTTGAGTGGGAGTCTGTACAGAGTATTCTGTATCTTATTGCAGCAAGGAGATAGCAAGCACATCCAGAAGATTTGAAGTGGAGAAATTCAATGGCACTAATTTTGAGTTGTGGAAGCTCAAGATGGAAGACATGCTTGTAGACTGAGACCTTTGGGAACGTGTTAATGCAACTAAACCAGCTGCAATGTCAAAAGATGAGTGGGAGCTCATGGATCAAAAGGCTAGGGGTCTCATAAGACTTAGTCTTGCTAATTCTATTCTGTTAAATGTCCATGAGGAGACTATTGCAAAACTACTTTGGAAGAAGTTGGGGGATGTGTATCAATCCAAATCTGTGGTTAATAAACTTTTCCTGAGAAAGAAGTTGTATTCTCTTCGAATGGAGGATGGAGGATCCATCACTGAACATATGAATACCTTTAACATGCTGGTTGGACAATTGACATCTATTGGTGTGAAGATGGAGGAGGAGGATCGGTGTATGACCCTACTTTTTTCTCTGCTGGACTCATGGGATCATCTTGTCATGGCTATTGGAAGCACCACATCCACATTCAAAATGGAAGAAGTGGTTTTTTCACTGTTGTGTGAAAAGATACGGAGAAACTCTTCTGAAGCAACCAAAGAGGCCCTTGCAGTTTGTGGAAGACCCAAGGAGAAAGGGAAGAAGAAGGACAAGAAAGTTAAGAAGGGTAGATCCAAATCCTATGGGAGATCCAAATCTCCTAGAAAGTTCAAGGCTCTTTGTTGGAACTGTAGAAAAACCAAGCATTTCTGAAAGGAATGCAAAGAGGAGAAGAAGAAGAAGAAGAAAGCTCCTGATTCAGATTCTGACAAGCCACAAGATGATGGTGATGCTTTCATTGCAGCCCTGGAAACCCATGCATCTGACAATGTGTGGATAATCGACTCTGGTGCATCATTTCACATGACCTCACATCGAGATTGGTTCACTAAGTATGAGGAGTTTGATGGTGGAAAGGTGTATTTGGGTGACGACTCTCATTTGAAGATTATTGGTCATGGAAGAGTCTCTATCTGATTCCCTAATGGTTGAGTGAAGGGGATCTCTAAGGTTATGCACATCTCAAGCTTAGCACGGAACCTGCTTTCTGTAAGTATATTGAATGATGCAGGTGTGCAGGTTATCTTTTCAAAAGAAGGATGCAAGATGACTAGAGGAGCTATGGTGCTTGCTAAGGGTACTAGGAGAGGTACTCTATTTCAGCTTGAGGCATGCATTTCACAATGCAATAGTTCTTTTGACTCAAGGAAAATTGCAATAGTCACTTCATCCCCACCATCTAAACGAGCAGTGAAGAAATCTATTATTTCTAGTCTTGATGGTTGTAATCATGCATTGGAAGTTAAACTTCCTACTGAAAAGACAATGTTATGGCATAAGAGATTTGGCCACATTGGTGAGAAGGGTCTGGGTACCCTGAAAAATAAGAACCTCATTGAGGGGTTAGATGATTGTAATCTTGAGTTTGACTTTTGTGAACATTGCATTTATGGAAAACAAAACCGTGTTTAGTTTTACTCGAGTTCTCGTAAGTCTTCTGGTGTGTTGGACCTTATTCATTCTGATGTGTTTGGTCCTGTTAATGTTCCTTCATTATCAAAGTCTGTATATTTTGTATCTTTTATAGATGATTATAGTAGGACATGGATTTATTTTCTCAGAAACAAATCTAAAGTGTATAGCAAGTTTAAGGAGTTTAGGGCCTTTGCTGAAAATCAGATTGGTAAAAAGATTAAATGTTTGAGAACTGACAATGGTGGTGAGTTCTATTCTACAAAATTTGATAAATATTGCAAGGAACTTGGGATTGAAAGACATAAGAAAACTCCCTACACCCTGCAGCAAAATGGAGTTGTAGAGAGGATGAATAGGACACTGATGGAGAAGGCTAGGAGTATGCTTAGTGGAGCTAGACTAGAACAAAAGTTTTAGGCTGAAGCTGTTGCCACTACATGCTATCTAGCAAATAGATCTCCTACATCAACTCTTGTTGGTAAGACACCCATGGAGGTGTGGTCTTGTAGAAAGCCTTCAATAAGGCATCTTCATGTTTTTGGTTGTGAGGCATATGCACATGTGCCTAGGGAGAAGCGGTCATAGTTGGAGAACAAGGCTGTTAAGTGTATCTTCATTGGCTATGGTGTCGGTGTGAAAGGATACAAGCTTTGGGACCTTGTGGCTGAAAAAGTGTTGTATAGAAGAAGTGACATCTTCAAAGAGCTTACACCTTCTTCCACTGTTTTACAACCAGAAGAAAAAGTAAAGAAAGCGGATGTTGTTCAGTTTCCTACTACCCTTGAGAAGACTGAACAGAAAGACAATGTTGGACTTGATGATGAGGAGAGCTTTGGAAGCTTTGAAAGCTCAGATGAAGAAGCTAAACCTCAACCTCAGCCATTGGGAAGGTCTACATGGATAAGAAAACAACTTGAAAGTTTTGGTTTTACATTACTTGATTCTAGTTGTGCTGCTTTAATCACTAACAGTGATGAACCTTGAACTATGTTAGAGGCTTTGGATATGAAAGATGTAGGTTCCTGGAAGGAGGCCATGGAGGAAGAAATGACTTCTTTGGAAAAGAATCAAACTTGGGACTTGGTGCCTTTGCCTCCTAGACGGAAACCCGTTGGATGCAAATGGGTGTTCAAGAAGAAAATTGGTGCAGATGGAAATGTTGAGAAGTATAAGGCTAGATTGGTTGTGAAGGGGTATTCACAAGTGGAGGGTATAGATTATGGTGAGATCTTCTCTCCCATTGCAAAGTTGACATCCATTCGATTCCTTTTATCTCTCTCAGCAGCTTATGACTTGGAGGTAGAAGAGATGGATGTGAAGACAACTTTCCTCCATGGTGATTCAGAGGAAGAAATCTACATGTCACAGCTAGAGCATTACATGGTGAAGGGTAAAGAAAATTTGGTTTGCAAACTTAAGAAGTCTTTATATGGTTTGAAGCAATCCCCTAGGAGATGGCACTTGAAGTTTGATGCCTTTGTGCTATCAATTAGATTTGTGAGATCGAAATCGGATCACTGTGTGTACTTTAAGTTTGATGGTGATCGTATTTTCATTGTTGCACTGTATGTTGATGATATGTTGCTCATTGGGAAGGGTAAGAATATGATTTCTGATTTTGAATCTTAGTTATCAGCACAATTTGAAATGAAAGATTTAGGGGCTACAAAGTACATTCTAGGAATGGAAATCAGAAGGGACAGAGCTAATAGAAAACTTTGGTTAAGCCAGAGTAAGTATTGAAGACCGTGTTGGATAGGTTCAGCATGGCAGATTGTAGACCATTGTGTGTTCCTATTTCTTTGGGGACAAAGTTATCTATTGAGGATTGTCCAAAATCTCCTAGTGAGGTGGAGGACATGAGCAGAGTACCTTATGCTAGTGCTGTTGGCAGTTTGATGTATGCTATGGTCTGCATAGGACCAGACATTGCCCAAGCAGTGGGAGTCCTTAGTCGATTTATGGGTAATCTTGGATGGGTTCATTGGGATGTAGTTAAGAGAATGTTCAGATATTTGAGGGGTACTTCTGAGTATTCCATTTTCTATCATGGTAATGTTACAGGACCTCTGCATTCCGTTGACATTCGTGGATTTGTGGATTCAGATTGGGCAGGTGACATTGACACTAGGAGATCCACTAGTGCTTATGTGTTTACACTATTTGGTGGTGCTATTAGTTGGATGAGTAAGCGATAACCTATGTTTGCTTTGTCCACGATAGAAGTTGAGTATATGGAACCAACCCATGCTTGTAAGGAAGCCATTTGGCTTAAGAGATTGTGTTTAGATATTGGTGTTGATGTAGGACAGATCACGATCGATTGTAACAATTAGAGTGCAATTTGCCTTGCGAAGAATCCAACTTTCCATGCGAGAACCAAGCACATTGATGTTTAGTTTCACTTCGTACGAGACATGGTTGAGGATGGAAAGGTAAATTTGGAGAAGGTAGATACTTTGAAGAATGTTGCTGATGCATTGACGAAACCAGTGAGCACAGAGAAGTTTAGATGGTGTCCGGAGTCTATGGGCTTCTCTGCTTATAGTAGTTAAATCATGTTATTCTATTGGCTCTTACAAGGTGTTTGACAAGTGGGAGAATGTTGGGAATTAAGGTGTCTCAACCTTGTAAATTCCTTACATTATTAATGTTTGTATTGATTATTTAATTGCCTATGTTGTAAATATTTGTAAATTCCAATTGTCATATTGTGGGATGTAGCACGGTGATGTGTCAATCCTACATGGAATATGACAACTTGTAATTTGGTCATCACATGAGGAGATAGGCATCCCACTTTGTGGTAGGATAATTTTTCCATGTGTCAGCATCTTCCATGTTGTGTAAGGGAATGTTTGACCGAAACGGTTATGACGAATTTCTATGACAAATCTATGACATGTAAGAGTTAGAAATAGAAGGTTGTAAGATAGGTGAAGACATGTGTCATTGAATCTTGCATTGCAAGTGTATTGTAAACATTCTTTTAGATTTTTTGATACATTGTGCAGGTTTCTGAGTGTGGGATTTTTCACCTGATAATGGTTTTCCCCACCGTAAATCTTTGTCTCTCTTCTTCTGTCTTCTTTCTGGTTCTTATTTTTTGCTACAATATCTTATGTTAATGGTTTAACAATGTTGTAGTAGTTAGGATAAAATTGAATTTGCATAGCCCTCTCCTCATTAGATTAGTGTAGGAAGCAATTTCTGCACACCTAGCTTCCTTTCAACAAATCTGCAAAAATTGCCAAATTGTAGGGACCGAAAGCCAAATATGAAGGTCTTAAGATGGGAGAAGATGAAAACATAACATCCTTCATGCAAAAGGTTGATGAACTTCTTACTGGAATTAAAGGTATGGGAGGAATTGTTGATAAAAATGAAATTGTGATGAAAATTCTTAGGTCATTACCTAAATCCTATGCTCCCAAGGTAGCTGCAATTGAATAAAATAATTGTGAAAAAGATTAATAAGGATTAGTTTCTTGGTAAGATTATTGCTTTTGAAATAAGAGTTTGGTGATGCTCTGCCAAAAGTAGAAACTGCTTTCAAAGCCAGTACTTTAGAGAAGATCTCTAGAGTAGAAAATTACAAGGTGGAACCTGATGATGAGCTTGATGAAATTGAAGCCAACTTTGTTGACAGACTGCAAATAGGTTCTGGTAAGTTCAAAGGAAAATTACCTTTCAAATGTTTCTCATGTGGTAAAGTAGGTTATTATACTTCCAGATGTCCTAAAAGAATTGAAATGAATAGAAAAAGATTTTAAGACAGGCCTAGAGCTCCAACTAAATGCTACTATGTTAGAGATTTGATGATGAAGGTGTGACTGATGAGGAATCTGATGATGCTAGTACTAGTGCAAATGAATGCCTATTTATTTCTATTAAAGAAGAACCTATGTCTACTAATGCTGCTAGTTGTGTGAAGGAAGAAAAAATAGTGGAAGAAAGTGCTATGGTTGTTTAGGTTGAGAAAGACAAGGATGAATGGATTATTGATAGTGGATGTTCACATCACATGACTGGTGACAAAAGTAATTTTGTATGTTTGGAAAAATATGATGGTGGACTGGTTAAGTTTGGAGACAATGTAGCTATTAAGATTTGTGGAAAAGGATCTATTTCATTTAATGGAAAGCTTAATACTGACAATGTCCTATATGTGAAGGGTTTGAAACATAATCTTTAAAGTGTCAGTCAGATGTGTGACAAAGGATATGATCTGAGATTCAAAGATAATGGATGCAAGATCATGGAAAGTTCTGGAATAGTAATTACTACCGGTAAGAAGACTAGAGGTAGCATTTTTTAGTTAAAAGGAACAAATGACTACTATTTATTGGCCCCGACAGTTGAGAATTGGTTATAGCTGTTATGCTAGAAACATGCACCCTTGGGAGCTTTTTCCTAAAGGTTTAGCTCCCAGGTCTTTAGATTTACATTTAGAGCATCTTGCATGTTAAATCAGACTCCCGATAGGAAAAACCATGGGTCTTGTGGCAATTAGTACCTAAGGGGGACTATGTTGATGATCATTGAGCAAAGACAAGGGGTGGACAAGGGTGCTAGTGCTCTAGTCCAGCTCTATTTTAGGTTTGCCCTAATTTGAAATGTTAGTTTTGTGACTGTTATTTCATCTCCATGCCAACGTCATAAGTTTCAAATTTGAAATTCTTCTCAGGAATCTTAATAGTTGCATATATAATCATGTTTAGGTTATCATTTAGAGACTAGGGAAGATTATTATAAACTTGAGCTATTGGCGTACTTGTGATTATCATTGTGTTGTAGAGCATTACAGTGTTATTGTGTTTATTTTCAAGTTGGATTACATCTTCTCTTGATGGCATTGAAGAGCTTCTTCCTTCCATGAGAGATTCATCATCAAGGTATCATTTATTGTGCTTTATCGATCATTATCATTCAATTTTTGCCTCTGCCTACAAAGGGTACACACTCTCTCTCTAACAACAGTGTTCAGAAGACTTGAATGTCTCTCTGGGGTTTGATTGAGGCAAGCCTCTAAACACCACAACCCCCTCCCACACTCATTATGATTGCAGGTTACAGGTGTTGGACCTGCAGAAAGTGGAGTTGTAGAGCAGGAAGGTAGATATTAAAGATTCTGGATCTAAAGAGAAGCGGACACTATTCAACTTTTTGGGACAAGAGCACCATCAACCTTGTCCTCCACATTTAGATCACAAGAAATAGAAGACATAGCATGAATCAGTGTCGGAAGGAGATCAGGATTGAATAGAAAAAGTGGCACATTAGACTAGGGTGCCATCAACATTGTCCCAGATTTTTCTATTTTTTGACTGTGAAAAATAGTGAGTTAAGGTTCTCTGCCCTCTACTTATTTCCTATAGCATTTGTTGTAATTCGTAGATTTGATTACTGTTTTACTTAAATTAGCGTTTTAAGGGCATAAAGGTATTAATTGGCAAACTTGTGTGATCAAATCTAAATTTCCTAGCAGAAAACCAAGTGGCAACTCAAATCTAATAGTTGACTCTCCTCTTGATCAGAGAAGCACTTGGATGAAAAGCCCTTGGAATTTTTTATGGAAAGGAGGATTCAAACTAAAACAATATGAACTCTCCACCTAGAGTACCATAAAACATTTTGGTCATCCCTCTCCTTTTCATATTCAACATTTTGGTGAACCCATGTTTTGAACTTGTTAGAACCTTGCTAAGTGTTGTTTGACAAATTTGCATTAATTCATTCTATTGCATTGGAAAATTTACAAAAAAAAAATTATATACTTGGAAAATTGAAAAAATTGCATTCTAGGGTTTGATTTTTGACATAGTTTGCATTCATTCAATTGCATTTAATTAATTTTATGATTTCTACATCAGATCTGAAATTCATCACCATTCAATTCATTATTTTCAATATTGCATTCGAAAAAATAAAAAAAATTTGAAAAAATTGGAAAATTTGCAAAAATTGGCATATTAAACTTGCA
Organism: Cunninghamia lanceolata; assembly: GCA_027924645.1. Classification (NCBI taxonomy): domain Eukaryota; kingdom Viridiplantae; phylum Streptophyta; class Pinopsida; order Cupressales; family Cupressaceae; genus Cunninghamia; species Cunninghamia lanceolata. Next base: position 10,525,019 of record BSBN01001332.1, read on the forward strand.
TTTTTTTTGTGAAATTTGAATTCATTGGCATTTAATTTAAATTAATTTCTATCATTTTTATTAGATCTAATACAAAATATAGAAATTCATCATTTACAATTCATTTGCATGCTTGATTTGTCAAAATTTGCTTGAAATCTTGCATTTTTTATAAAAACCTAGTTTTGCATGAGCTAGGGTTGTAGTCAAAATCTTGTCTCAAATTTTACTACCTTGTTAAAACATTCACTAGGTCTGATCTTTGATTGTATTATTGCACCATAGTGGCCTCCGTGTGAAATTTCATGCCTAGTGTTTGAAAACTTACATTTTTTACTAGATTTGAGCCTATTGTCTTGCTAGATTTGCACTCCAAGCATGTTGTAAGGGATTTTATTACACTAAGTGGCTGCTATTAGCCTTATCATTTGTTTCCCCTTCTTAATTTCCTTACAACACCCTTTATTTTGAGCCTTTGCATTAAAATTTTGGAAAAACCAACATATTTTTGCTATCTTTGCACTAGGGTTTGGTCTAGAGAGACACTATAGGCATGTTGTAATGGATTATTTGGTAGTAGGTGGCTGTTATTACTGTTATATGTTTCTTTCCATCATAATTTTCCTTGCAACACCCGCTGCTCTAGCCTTTTGCATTAAGATTTGTTGAAATATTGCATATTTTGGCCTATTTTCACTAGGTTTTGGCTTATCGACTTTCTAGAGTTGCTTCAAAAGTGTGTTGTGAAATATATTATTGTATTAATGGAATTTTTTTAGGCATATCATTTTCTATCCCTCTTAAAAAAATTTACAACACCTCTTCTTTCATTTGTTTGCATTGAAAAAAGTTGAAAAATCAAGCATTTTTGCCTTTAATATATCACGCTCCTAAGGTTTATTCTATTAGTTTGTGCATATTATTGCATGAGTATCATAACTCACTTCCCTAATAGAAATATTACTTTAAGAAGAAGCATAAGACACATGGGATCTAGTGCTCTTGAAGAAGTTGATACATTGAACACGTTCTTTACAAAAGTAGAGACACAAACGTTGCAAGATACTATACCTATCACAAGTACAATGGATGAGAAAACTTTTCATGATGTTGATGATACTATTGAGGTGACATGACATGTATCTGATGAGCAAATAGTAAACTGGATAAAGAGTTAGCCAATTTTCAAGCATTTATGGAAAATAAGAGGATAGTTGAAGAAGCTATTCCTACAATTCATAACATAAGAGAATTGATCAAAGAAGAACAAGATGATGTTCATGTGATCCATGGTTTAGCACATATTGTACAAACCAACATTATGTCAGTGACTAAATGTGTAAAAGTGATAAATAACACTTTGTCACCATCTCATACGCAAGTATCGGTAGCTATATCGACCACGAGAATATCTACATTTACATCAAATATTTTGACAACTAATGCAAATGCTTGTAGTAATGTCATTGTTGGTATTGGAGTATCTAATGGCACTAATTCACAAAATTATAGAGCTGTCGATTTCAACCATCAAAACCTTGCCCCTAAGGTGTCTTCCTATAACACTCAACCACCCATTCAATCCGCTTATTCTCAACCATTTTCCACCTATCATTATGTTCAACCACCTAATTATTCACAACCTCTAGTTGTCACTACCCATGATCCATCTCCTCCACACTTTGGTTCCAATTCCTCACCTCAAACTGCATCTCCTAATGATGCCATTCTAAATCAACTTTTGCAAGGTATGACCTCTTTACAACAAAAAGTGACAAGCTTGTCAAATGTTTCACAGCCTAATATACCAACTTACCATGCTCTAATCCTTTATCCTATGCAATATTGAGAACTTGTATGCCTGATAAGTTTGAAACTCTGCACTTTGAAAAATACGATGGAAAAGGTTATACGAATACTCATGTGGTAGCATTCACAACTATGTGTAGTGATTTTTATTTTGAAGAGGATTTGTTAGCAAAGATCTTCCCATGATCTCTCAAAGATACTACTTTGGAATAGTTTTGCTCTTTGCCTCCGACTTCAATACATTCTTTTTTGTAGTTAATTGATCAATTTCTACAACACTTACACGCAAACATCCAACCCCAAGTCTCTCTGATTGATTTGGTTCATTGCAAGCAAGGTCTAAAAGAAAAATTGACTGAGTTTATTAGCTGGTATCAAGGACTTTATGCACAAATTCAATATCCGATGAAAGATGACGATGTTCAAAAGATATTTATAAGAAATTTGTAGTAAAACATTCGTGATAAGATCCTCTTGATGATGTATAACTCTTTTCAACACCTATGCACTATTTTTCATGACTACCAACTTTCATCTAGCCAGTATGAAAATCAAAACACATCAGCTCAAGTTGGCCAATCCGAGGGTGGTTCATCAAAAAATAACTTTAAGAGGAACAATAACAAGAGTCTTATCAAGGTTAATGGGCTGAATAACTTTTCTCAATTGTCTTCTATCACTAATTCGAAGAAGACACCATATCAGAAAAGAAAGTTCACTCTTGTATCTAACTCTTATCATTATGTCATGAATCAAACTCTGAGTAATAATCTCTTGAGTCTTCCCTTCATTAAGACAGTGGATCCTAATACAATGCATGGACCTTGTTTTGATGATAATGTCTTTTGTCACTATCATCAGACACAAGGACATGATACTGAACAATGTATGCATCTTAAACATGAAATACAAGACCTCATTGACTCAAATGTTATACAGGTATTTGGTGCAAATGAATGGGAATAAGTCAGTTGCTCCATTGAATCAAAATTTACAGATCTTCACTAATCCTTTCTCTAAGTATACAGATAGCAATTTGATGGAACAAAGTACACTATAGTTAGTAGAGGATTATCTAGATTATGATGAGATAATTTCTATAATTGAAGTGGATAAGGAAAATACTCAAGTATCACCTCATCCATGAGCAAGGGGTATCTACTCCAAAGTTCCTCCTCTATTATCCCTCCATGGATCAAGAGATAATCAACTTATACCAAAAAGATAAATGGAAAAATTGAAGCAAGACATTATGACAATAGAAAAGGTTGAAACAACACAAGTTGGTCCTTTCCATTATGATAGGTAGAACCAACAAAACAAAAGAAATAAAAGTTGGAAACAAGCTAGATGATTATCATCAGTTGGAAATGATAGTGTTTCTCATCCTCACAAGCAACGAAATCTTTCACATAAACAAGAAAGTGTTGAGAAAGTACTGCATGGACTCTCTGATAACAAACAACAACCTAATAAGAACCACTTGAGCTTCTCACATAACTTGGTCAAATACCTCTCCAAGAGGTTCGCAAGCTCCAAAATCTTATATGATAGTACTATAGGTAAGTATCTCTAACCCTTTATCTCTTTGTGATGTGCTTCCCCTATGATGTGTTACATGTTATTAGGCCTCCTAGGGTGACCCTTGATCCTCCCGTAAGGTCAAGGATACTAGGAGACCGTCTCTATTGTGACATTTTTCTATATCTCCTCTCCTCTAGTTTCATTGTTGTGTGTTGTGTCTTACAGACATATCATTGTGGCTAGTGAATTGGGGGCACCCTCCTACATGACTATCCCTAACACACTTGTTCTCCTCTCTAATTTATTGTTTACCTTCCTCTAGTGTTTCCATCTAGATGGCAGATGATGAAAAACATTTATACTCATGAGGACCTAGTGTCCCTTTCAAGAACAATCAAACAATGGACTTATTTCCTATATGATGATGGGGTTGTAACAAATTATCCAATGCTTGGCTAGTGAATCACTCTGTGATTTCCCTATCTTGATGTTGATGTCAATGTTATCTTAAATTGTTAACAACACTTTAATAATACTGCTACTCTGAGCACTTTGCTTATCATGAATATCGCCTTGCTTGGCTTTTTCATGTAGTTGATCATATGCATTGTTGTTTATCATGATTAATTGGACACTAACACTTTTCTTGCAGGGATATGTTTATGGAAACATTTGGTGATCGTAAGGTACATGTCACCTTTGGGGGGCATGGGCCTTATGAGAGATCATGTTCTCTTGTGTTTTTCTTCCTACCTTAATGTGCTTGATATCAGTACATAATATCAACCACCTTAAGGTGGGGGCATATATAAGGTAAGTTGTCTACTTTAGATCATAGCAAAGCATGTTCGAACAATCTAAAAATCAAATCAATCATTTAAGCCCTCTATGGAGGTAGGATATTGGGCATATCCTTTTCTCTTAAGCCCTCATCGTGAGGTGGGGATGGTGTACTTCTTAGAGAGATTGCATCATCCTATCATTTTTAAAAGTCCTCATCGCGAGGCAGGGAGCGGTTCTGTGACTAAATCAACCATTAAGCATGTTTTCAGTAGTTGTTGTGGCAAAGCTTAATCGTTAGTGTGTGCTTGTAATGTACCTGAGATTGTGATGAGCCTAGAAATAGGAACACTCCATCAATTGTCTATCGTGTTTTCTCCGTGTCTTCAGCGTGTGTGTGTGTGTGTGTGTGTGTGTATGGCGTGCTTGTTCTCAAAGTGCAAGACCGGTGGCAATGAGCTCCTCTACACTTTGGGATTTGTTTGGCATGTTTGTTCTCAAGGTGCAAGACTAGTGGTGAACAACTCCTCTACACCTTGAGATTTTGTTTGGCCTATCTATTCTCAAAAAGTGCAAGACCGATGGTGAACAAATCCTCTACATTTTTTTGGGATTTGTTTGTTTATTTTCCTTATACTTGCATTATGCATTTCATACATGGGAAAATCAAAAAGAAAATAATCACTGCATTGATTGTATTCTCTATGCTCTATGTGTCTTCAATGTTGTATTCTCTATGTTTTGCGTGCATGTAACTATCTTCTCCATGTTTTGTGTGCCTGTTAATGTCTTCAATGTTTTTGGTGTGTCTTCTCCATGCTTGGCATGTTTGTCATGTTTGATGACCTAATTTAATGCATGTATTGGCCTCACATTTAATATAGACATTAAAGTGGCGGCTAAATGTTCTGTCAGAAAAATGCACCATTGGGGGCTTTTTCCTAAAGGTTTATCTCCCAGGTCTTTAGATTTGCATTTAGAGCATCTTGCATGTTAAATCAGATTCCTGATAGAAAAGCCCATGGGTCTTGTGGCAATTAGGACCTAAGGGGGACTATGTTGATGATCATTGAGCAAATACAGGAGGTGGACAGGGGCACTAGTACCCTAGTCCAACCCTATTTTGGGTCTTCCCTAATTTGAAATGTCAGTTTGTGACCACTATTTGGTCTCCAGGCCTACATCATAAGTTTTAAATTTGAAATTCTTGGAGGGAATCTTAATAGTTGCATATATAAGCATATTTAGGTTATCATTTAGAGACTAGGGGAGATTATTATGAACTTGAGCTATTGGCATACTTGTGATTATCATTGTGTTGTAGAGCATAGCATTGTTATTGTGTTTGTTTGCAGGTTGGATTACATCTTCTCCTCATGGCATTGAAGAGCTTCTTCCTTCCATGAGAGCTTCATCATCAAGGTATCATTTATTGTGCTTTATCAATCATTATCATTTATTTTTTGCTTCTGCCTACCAAGGGCACACACTCTCTCTGAAAATGGTGTTCAGAAGACTTGAATGTCTCTTTGAGGGTTGACTAAGGAAATCCCCTAAACACCACAAACCCCTCCCACACTCCTTGTGATTGTAGTTTATAGGTGTCAAACCTGGAGAAAGTGGAGTTGCAGAGCAAGAAGGCAGACATTGAAGATTCTTAATCCAAAAAGAAGTGGACACTATTCAACTTTTCAGGACAAGGGCACCATCAACCTTGTCCTTCGTATTCAGATCATGGGAAACAAAAGACATAGCAAGAATCAGTGCCGGAAGGAGATTGAGACTTTGCGGAAAAAGTGGCACATTGGACTAGGGTGCCATCAACATTGTCTAGGATTTTTCTATTTTCCAACTACAAAAAAATAGTGAGTTAAGGATCTTTTCCCTCTATTTATTTCCTATAGCATTTGTCATAATTTGTATATTTGATTACTATTTTTCTTAAATTAGGGTTTTAAGGGCATAAAGGCATTAATTGGCAAACTTATGTGATCACATCTAAATTTCCCAACAGAAAACCAAGTGGCAACTCAAATATGATAGCTGACTCTCCTCTTGATAGGAGAAGCACTTGGTTCAAAATCCCTTGGAATATTTTGTGGAAATGATGATTCAAATTAAAACAATATCAACTCTCCACCTAGAGTACCATAAAACATTTTGGTCATCCCTCTCTTTTTCATATTAAATAATGGCATAGAAGGATGTGTCATATAAAATTTGATAATTTGGTGAAGATAAGTTCAGGTCAGACTGTGAGAGATTTATCAAATCTTGTGAAACCCACCAATACAATTTGTAAGGAATGTCAGTTGGGAAACTAGACAAGAACCAGTTTCAAGAGCAATGAGCAATTTTTTGCTGGCCTACTGGATCTAGTGAATATAGATCTATGTCATCCTACAAGGGTAAGAAGTCTACAAGGTCATAGGTACTTCATGTTGCTTATTGATGATTATCCTAGAATGACTTGGGTTACTTTTCTAAGAGATAAATTAGAAGCCCTAGAGAAATTCAAATATTTTAAAGCAATGGTTGAGAATGAAATAGAGGTGGAAATCAAATGCTTGAGGTTTGATAGAGGGGGTGAGTTCACATCAAATGAATTCAACATTTTCTATGAACATGGGATAAAAAGATAGCTGTCTACAACTAGGACTCCTTAGCAGAATGGAGTTGTGGAAAGAAAAAATAGGATAGTTCAAGAGACTGCTAGGACAATAATGAAGGAAGGATATCTACTAGAAGTCTTCTCGAAAGAATCTATACATACTATTGTCTACATTCAAAATAGAGTTCATGTGAAAGGAAATGGTACTAAAACTCCCTATAAATTGTGGTATGGAAGAATTTCCACAGTAAAATATTTCAAAGTCTAAATGGAAGCAAATGCTATTTCATAAGAGATGAAGATCTAGGGAAATTTGATGCAAGATGTGATGGAGGAATCTACCTCGGATACTCTACCAAGAGTAAGGCCTACCGATGCTTCAATAAAAGGCTAAAAAAGATTGGTGAGAGTGCAAATGTGAAGGTGGATGAAGGCAAATGGAACACATCAGATCAGTGTGGCTTTGAATCATATGAACCTATTACTATAACTTATGAAGAAAAAATTGAACAAGAAGACGGTCAAGATGAAGAAAAAAAGACTCTAGAAGTTGTTAAAACCCCATAGGTATTTAAGAATCAATCACTCTGAAGATTCAATTATTGGAGACAAAGACAAAGGAGTATAGACAAGAAAAAGAGTTATAGAAGAACAAGTGAATTACTATCTACTCTCTGCAGTTGAACCAAAAATTGTGAATGAAGCCTGTAATGATGAAAATTGGGTAAAAGCAATGAAGGAAGAACTAATATAGATAGAGAAGAATGAAATTTGGGAATTAGTTCCCAGATCTGCTAACAAAAATGTTATTGGGACCAAATGGGTTTTTAGAAATAAGTTGAATGAAAATGCAAAAGTTGTAAGGAATAAAGAAATGCTTGTATGTAAAAGATACTCTCAAATTGAAGTCCAATAGATTCTAAAGAGACTTTCTCTAGTAGCTTAGATTGAAGCAATCAGAATGTTTCTGGCATTTGTAGCTCACAAAGATTTCAAGGTGTATCAGATGGATGTGAAGTCTGCATTTCTGAATGGTGAGTTAGAAGAGGAAGTCTATATTAAACATCTGAATGGATTCCAACTATCAAATAAAGGTGATATGGTTTGCAGGTTGAAGAAAGCATTGCATGGACTCATGCAAGCTCCTAAAGCCTAGTATACAAGGTTGGACAAGTATCTATGAAAATTAGGGTTCAATAAAGGTACTGCTGACAGTAATCTCTATTTTAAGATTAATGGTGATCAAATCTTGATTATTGAAGTCTTTGTTGATGATATAATCTTTGGAGGCAATGAAGGTATGTGTATGAATTTTGTTGGTGAAATGTAGAAAGAGTTTGAGATGTCTATGTTTGGTGAGATGAATTTCTTTTTGGGTCTGCAAATTAATCAATCAGATAAAGGAATCTTTATATCTTAGTCTAAGTATGTGAAAGAGTTTTTAAAGAAGTTTGGGATGGAAGATTCAAAACTAGTATGTACTCCCATGGTGACTGGTTGCAAGTTGAGCAAAAGTGATGAATCACCTAAGACTGACTAGAAAAAGTACAGATCCATGATTGGAGGATTACTTTATCAAACTCAAACTAGACTTGATATTATACATGTTGTTTGTCTTGTTGCAAGATTTCAAGATAATCCAAGAGAATCACATGTGATGGTAGTTAAGAGAATCCTAAGGTATTTAAAAGGCACTCCAAAACATGGCTTATGGTATCCAAAGGACAATGATTTCACTCTTAGTTCTTATACAGATGTTGATTGGGCTGGAGATATTGATGACAAGAAAAGTACAAGTGGGGGTGCTTTCTTTTTGGGGAATAGATTGGTTTCATGGCTAAGTAAGAAACAAGACTCAATCTCTTTATCAATAGAAGAAGCAAAATATATTGCAACAACATGTTGTTGCATCAAGTGTTATAGATAAAGCAGACTTTGAGGGACATAAAAATTGTATATGATGATCTAGTTGCAATCTTCTGTGATAATACAAGTGCTATAAATATTTCAAAGAATCTAGTGATGCACTCAAGGACAAAGCACATATCCATATAAGGTATCACTTTCTGAGAGAAAAAGTAATAGATAATGAGGTAAAGTTGGAATATGTGTCCACAAGGGATTAGATTGCAAATATCTTCACTAAGCCTCTGCCTAAGGATACCTTTGAGTATCTCAAAGAAAAGTTAGGAGTCATTACCCCTCCTGCCCCCAACTAAGATGTATAAGAATGCATCAATCTAAAGGTATTAAAGTCTCATTCTTTGATCTGAATTGATGTTTTGGGAGCTACCTCTCAGGGGGAGTAGCTAGATGTGTTGGTAACAACCTAGTTGGATTAGAGCAGTAGAATGCAATTATGTGCCCTTTGCCATTGAGTCAAAGGGGGAGAGAAATCATGTGAAAAACATAGAGGAGAAATAATGCATATGTGTATAGATAAAGGGGGAGAATCTTATCTTGGTCTTTCTAGTTTTTCACATCATATGTTGCCATTAATGACAAAGGGGGAGATTGTTGCAAGTATGTGCCTAATCGATGTTGTCATTGATGTCAACATATCAGTGTTGTCATTAGTGTCAACTATGCTCTTGTTTTTATTCTTGATTGTAATGAGTTAGATGTGTTGTATTTTCCTATGTAAGTATTGGAGATCTGGTTATTAAGGATATTGAGAAAATTTGCTCCTCTGGTGGAAATAGTTTGCTGCATAGTTTCTTGTGTATTGCAGAAGAATAGTCTAGTAGATTGCTCCACATTTCCTAAAAGATGAATAAATTTGTTTGCAGATTGGAAGTTATTTAGAGGCACATCTGAAGTTGCGATGTTCTAAATTTAAAACTCCGGTATGAAGAATTGAGTGAGTTATGTAAATACCAGAGTGAAAATAGCTTTTTCTATATGTTTGGCAGTGACAAGGAGACAGTATTATGCTCTGCATTCCTCCACATTATTTTTGTTTGTGGTTCTAGAGTTAAGTCTTGTATGATGATAAGTGCTTTCAACTACAACGGTTCATGATTTGGTAGTCTGCAAGCTATTCTTTCCTTATGACAGTGGATGACAGTGTTGTTCTTGTGCTCCAGTTTGAAGAATCAGAGTGGTTAGAGATCATGCGGTTGTTCCTGGTGATTACAATGTGCTTGTGGATGTCTCCTGATCATGTTCCTACCTTTGGATTGGTCCACAAAGAGAAGTTTGGATTGTGAAAGAAGAATGTTCTTAAAAGACCTAGTGTTAACCCTAGTCTTAGCCGACTTGGTTGTTTTCACTATTTGTGGAGATGCATTAAAGATTGTAGAAGCATGTTGTGGCATGGAGGATTACGTTTGAGTCTCAGCTAAGGCGTGGTGTGTTCATCATACTTCTCTACATCTTTCCTTAGCTAAATTTTGTAATAGTTCTAGACCTAATTCTATGTATGTTTTGTAATACTGAACTTGGAGATTGCTCCAATGGTTGATGACTATATTACCAACCTTCATGTACATTCCAAGGTTGATGACTTGTATAAAAACTTGTAATGAATTGCAAAAAAATGTGAGTGAGAGAATATGAAGAGATAAGTGCAAAGATGTGAAAGAGTAGAGCAAAGAAGTTATCTATTGTGCTTCAATAGAACTAAACCCAAGCATGGAGTAGATGCTACCCAATTAGTTCACCACCCTTTGGTAGTGAGTCGTTCCTTGCAGTGAGCAATTTGGGTAGTGAGACCTATTGGTAGTGAGCCTCTATTTTTTGGTATTGATATAACATATATATTTATGTGGGCTAACACCCACTGTGGTTTTTCCCTTCTAGGGTTTTCCACATAAAAATCTGGTGTCCACTATGTTGAATGTGTGATTGTGATAAAGTTTACTATTCTATGCTTTCATGGTTAAATCTAATTATCAGTAATTAAGTAGTTGATGGTTTGATAATCTTATGAAGCTAAGTTTTTGTGACAACTAATTCACCCCCCTTCTCAGTTGTCTTGTGTATTTCAACAAAACCATCCAAGACCTCAACAAGATTCGATTGCCTTATAACAACTAGAAGCATTTAGACAATTTCAAATACAACATGCAGTCATCCAACGAATTGAAAGGCAAGAAGCCATCAATGAAAGTAATAGCTTACCACACAGAGGTAGAACTGTAGAAACCCTAATAGATAAAGAATAACTAGTGACCCTTTGGGTCATAGGATTATCCCTACAACAACATTCATTGAACAAAACATACACATTAGCACACAACAACAAAGGCCCTAGGATGTGCCAACGCCGCTCTGTGAAGTCCATCTCTCTAGCGAGCCAGACAACCATCGTGTCTCACCTACTCTTGACTAGCTACTTCCATGAGAGCAAGGGTGATTTGGTGTTTCACTTCGTGCCAAGTGTTAGTACTCATTTATGTTTATGGTTTTAAGCTTCAATGTTTGAAGATTTTCCCATTCAAATCCTAAATTTTCTGAGTCATGGGGTCTTGCATTGTTCTTCCTTTTCTGATGCTAGCTTTCTGTGGTGGGTTCCTGGTTGTTGCGTTTCATCCTAGTGCTTTAGTGTTCGTAGGTTGACTGGCCTCATGCAATGTTTTACCGCTTTTCCCTGTCGCATTTGAGAAAATGTTAAGTTTTTGTATATGCAAGAGCGGATGTATGTTGGCAGGCCTGCAAATTTTCAATCAGCCTCCATAAAAAAATGATAAAGAAATGAGTTATATGCATTTTAGATGCATATCAGGTTGCATATACAAAGGGGGAATCTTTTCGCAGATTCTTGGGAATATTCTGCAGTTGTATGCATTTCCAAATGTATATCAGGCTCAAAAAGATGCATGTATATTGGGGGACTCTGTTGCAGATTCTAGTAATATGCTGCCGATGTATATCAGGTTTACTTGTATGTGTTTTGTTGTATATCCGAATATACATTGGCTACATGCATTTGAAAGATACAATGAAAAATATACAAAGATGCATCGATGGGGTTATACAAGAGGATACATGCAAGGCAAGTTGTGAAGCTGGGGCCCACCACTTGTATATTTGCAGTTGTATATTTAGATATACAAGTAAATATACATTCCTAACATGCAACCTTGACGTGAAGTGAAAGTTGTATTATGGCAGATAAATGGTTGAAGTCCGTGTCTTGCATGTTTGTGTGCATTGTATATCACGGATATACAATGAGGAGAAGGATACAACCCGGCCCTGATTTAATCTTCATTTTGTTTTATAATTCTTTGAGGTCCGCGTTGTATGTATATCACATTTGTATAATGCAACATACAAGGAAATGTGCAAAGAAGGAGATGCAAGCCAGATTTCAAAGGTGATTGTATATGCTTCATAAAGGTTTCGAATCCGTGGATTGCATGTATATTGGGTTTGTATATGCAGCATACAACCCGATATACAAAACAAGGATATACAACCCAGACACGGAGGAGGAATCAAATGTGGCAAATAATAATTTGAGGTTCGTGGGTTGTATAAAGTGCTTGTATATGCTAATATACAAGCTAATAAACAAAGGTGAGGGATGCAAGCTGGACCTGAGTAGCTTTTCAATTCTGAACTGGCATGGGGTCCGCCTTGTATATTGAGCTGTTACATGTATATGCATCCTGCATATATAAGGGATTTTGAAAGGTGAACAATGGCAATTGTATATGCATCCATTCTTGCATATACAGGGGTGAAATGGTAAAATGGAGAAGACAAAAAGTCAGCGATAGGAACATGGAGTGCCTACGTGGCATGTAATCATTGGCCCTTGGCTTTTCATGCATGTTTTGGGACCGTTGATCTCAGGGATGGAATATAGATCGATGGTCAGGTTTTAAACCTTCAGCGAAGGATTTTCCTGAGCATATGCAATCATTTTTGAGCGGGAAAAAGCCTTTGAGCACGCTGCTGTAATTTCTGACAGAGGCTGTGGCAGATGAGCCATTAATGGCAACGTACAGAGGCATGGGTCGATGGTTGAAAGGCCAACTACCAGGTTTATGATGCAAACCTTTGAGCGACAGCTCTGATCCTGAGCCCACCTGCCCTCACCTCTGTTTCCCCCAACTGCCTTCAATATTTTGGGCACCATTTTTTGGTATAGTGTACCTGGCGTAAATTTTGATCTACCATGTAATTAATTTGCTGGATGTACAGTTTGGCTATATGAGGGGCAAACTGTGTCATTTAGTGTGGTTGAAGGCTAGACAAATTTTGGTGCTGTAAGAAAATACAACTTCATTGGTGACTCTATTTTGGGTGTCTTGTGAGTTTATGAGTTGTATGTTGTATGTATTATGCATAGAATTCATCAGTTTCATGTTGATTTAAATGAGTAATGCTTTATAGCATGTATTATGTTATTTGTCTCCATATTGAATGTGTTTTTCTTCAGAATCTGAATATCTAAGGGGTGTTAGAGATTCTAGGATATGGTTTTCCCATGTTGAATGCTTAGTCTTTTACTTCTGCTTGAGGAGTAGATTAAATGTTTTGGGTTAAGTATTGAGAAGAATACATTGCAGTGAGGATGTTATAAGCATATATAACTGAATACTTTGTCTTAGGTATTGTCTATAAGACAGACATTGCAAAACCCCCCTTGAAATTTGATTGTTGTTTCAAGTCTGTGATAAACATTCACATATATATATATATATATATCTATTGACTCCAAGCCCTGGATAGGCACCAATCTAGTCTTGTATTTTGGTTGCAACCCAAAGTCTCAGTTTTGTATCCAAACATAAAATCAAACTTAAACTTCATATACAAACCTTTAGGATATTAGAAGTAGGTAACATATGCCCAGAGCTAGCCCCTTTGCACTTATCTTATAGTTTTGGTCTACATAGGAGAGGATTTATCTGCTTTGTATCAACATCTCAGCTAACTTGTAGATTCATTTTGAAGATGTTGAATAGGGAATACCCCCCTTGGTTCTGTAGAGCCTAAAGAAGAGGAGGAGATATTTATAGAGTCTATCTCCTGGACTGTTGGCCCTTGGCCCAGGAATCCTGTTGATCATTGATGGAAACCTTGTAGGGATAACCAGGAATAAGCATCCAGTCTGGGAAAAATACCAACAGATTTGGCGACTCTGTTGGGGAATTAGTAAGGACCCTGATAAAATTGATTCCTACTTGTAGGTGACGACTCTGAATAAATCTCCCAACCAGTAAAGTAAAAATTTGTATGCTAGGGAGAAGATCCCTGCATAATCTCCTGTCTGAAGAGTTACCCAGAAAAATGATGGATAGAAAAAAGGAGACTGTTCAAGCCAGTCAGGAGGGTTCTCCCAGAAGTAATGATAATATTCAAGACAATCCTAGATCTTCAGAGCAGATGATACCTTATTTTTCAAACACTGAGGCTCAGATCCAGAACGTATATGAAAGACAACAGATTGGTGGATTGAGAATGAGATCAGAGGTGTTTCAAGAATGCCCTTTCCATGATTCCCTTGATAGATTTGAAGAAGCTGAATCCCCAAGAGATGATAATGATGATCAGAATATAATGAAACCATCCTCATTTATGCCCAGAGAGGAGGAATTAGCTAACGAAATCAAGAGCTTAAGGGCAGAATTAGAATATCTGCAAGCAGTAAAAATTAGAGATGACATGAGACAGAAAGTGCAGGCTCTTAGAACTGCTCAGAATGATTTAGTTCCTACCCTTGAAAATGCAAATGCGCTGAGGAACCAGTGCAGAAATGAAGTGCAGGATTAGCATAATGATCAAAGATAGAATGCAAATAATGCTAGAGTACCATTAAATAATGTGCCAAAGTTTTCAAGAAATAATACTGTGTTAGGGGAAGACCACTTAAAAGATTTTTAGATTATCATGGACAACTTTGAGGTTGAGCATGAGGATGTTTTCATGAAATTATTTATGCAATCCCTAGTTGATGAGGCTAGAGAATGGTACAAGGGTCTGCTTGACAGGAGTGTTTCATCATGGGAGGACTTCAGGAGAATATTCAAAGAACAATATGGTGACAAAACTAATCTAAGTTTCTTCATTAATGAATTCATTGGCATTACCTAAGGATCAAATGAACAGGTTGCTAATTTCAATGCTAGATTCATGAAGGTATTGAACAAACTGCCACATCACCTGAGGCCTAATGAACCTATGTGCATAGTGTTGTACATAAATGCTTTTGATGCCAAAACAGCTTATAGATTAAGAGACAAGGGTCCTCACAGCCTCAGGGATACATTCAAAATTATAACAAATATTGAAAATAATAGAAAAGCATCTGGTAAGACAAACAGAAGAGATGATGTAAAAATTTTGCAAAATCCAAATAATGAATCTCAAGGTGTTCAAGGTAGTGTGTCTACTTCTGAGGATAAAATAGATAAATTGACAACTATTATCAAGGACCTAAGCTATAGAATGGCAAAAAATGAAAAGAGGGTAGGTCCTGACAGACAGGTTTACCAAAGGCAAGAAAGAAGACCATCATTACATGACATGCCATATAATACCAATTGGCATAATGGTAAACCCATTCTTCCAAACAACAACCCAAATCCAAGGACTCAAAATGTTAAGGAAACACCTGATCCTTTGAAGAAGGCTGTTAATATTGTTAATGACACCCCATGGTGTATAATATGCCAGATGCCTCACTCACAGTCACAAAGTATGATTTCTCAGTCTCTATATAACAATGTCATGGCCTATGATGAATGCAATGAGCCACATTGCATGGAAGATGATAATATAAATATGTTGTTTACAAGCAAGGAGTATCCTTCTCATGATGTTGATGCAAACACAAATAATGAGATTCAGGTCTACCAACAGTTTCCCTATGATGAAGATGATGAAGATAATTATGCTTATGCTCAGGACTCACACAATTTTTTGAATAATCTGAAGAGGCCTTTTGATGAAGAAATTAGAGCCTTCACAGCTGCAGTAGTTACTCAAGTCAAAATCAATTACAATCTCAGGGGTAAAGCCCAGGTAAGCAACTCACACCAACCAGAGAATACTTTTGCAGACCAGCCAGTGCATAATCATAAAGGGACTGAACAACAAAAGAAGCTATGGAGCAATAATAAGCAAAAATTTAAGCAAATAATAGGTTATGATTCTCAAGATTCAGAAAATAGAATTCCCCAGGTTGATGGTCAAAACAAAAAATTTTAGATCAAGAATGACAGTCAAGGAGCCATAAAAGTTAAAGTTGGATCATCTCAGGATAAAAATAAGACTATGGAACAATCAACAACTGTTGTTCAAAATTATGCTCCTTTTGACATAGCTCAAGTCTTGAGCCAAATAAAAGTTTATGTTCCATTGATGGCACTGATGAAAGTTGAAGAGTTCAAAAATAAAACATTGTCCCTGATTTCAGGAGTACCCTATCAGGCTAATCAGAATATTGAGACTCAGGGTAAGAAACAAGCCCTGTCAGTTGATGAAGATGAGATTCCTAAAGTATATCTGGGGGTGACCATGACAAAATGTCCTTCACAGGTTGAACCATTTTACGTCTCCCTTGTCATAAATGGAAAAGTGATTAAGAATTGTATGCTTGACTCAGGAGCATCAACAAACATCATGCCTATGGCTATTATGCAACAAGCTAGATTAAAAATAGATAAGGCATGTGGGAAATGCTATGGCATGGATGCTAGAGAAGTACCAATCATTGGAATTATGAAAGATGTGGATTTCAGACTGGCAGCATATCTTGAAAAGACCTACAAGATGAATATAACGGTTGTTGATATCAAACCACAATATGGCATGTTGTTGTCAAGAAGATGGGCAGCATTGATTGGTGGAAGTATGCAATTAGATCTGTCATATGCTATGATCCCAATGAATGGCAAGGATGTCAAATTGATTAGAGAAGAAAGGTCACTAGATATAATTGAGGACCAAGAGTCAGAGGAGAATATATGCTTTGTGGACACTGACTGTGATAATTTCAAAGTTGTCTCAGATCATCAGGGAGGTGAAGGGAATGACATTTGCATTCAAGGGCTTGATTAACAGGTTCTCTAGACCATGTGTTTCTATGGAGCTTGTTAAAAGGAAGGCTCTGGTGCTGGAATTATATTTCTGTCTCCAACGGGTAAGCTTCTAAAGTTCTCATTCTTGCTGAGGTTTTCTTGTACAAATAATATTGCAGAGTATGAGGCTCTGTTGTTAGGATTGAATGTAGCTCTAAAGCATGGAATTAAGATGCTCAAAGTATTTAGGGATTTAGAGTTAGTCATTTCCTAAGTTAGAGATAAGTATGCATCAAAAAATAAGAGATTAAAATAGTATAAGCATGTTGTTTGGGATACAATTGAATTGTTTGATGCTTTTTCAATAAATTAGATTGAGAGATCAAAAAATGTCAAGGTAGATTTTCCATCTAATGTAGCCATAAGACCAGACGATATAACTTTGTCAGATGTTACAAATGTTGAGGTCAAACTTAGACCTGCAGTGCCAAATAATGTATGCAGCTGGCAGGTGTTTGATGATGATAAGGATTTACTGAGATTTCTACATTGCATTGATGAATATGAGAACCGAGAAATTGATTTTCAGAATTTTGTGGAGGTTGTAGATGGAAAAGAGACCCTTTTGGAGAAGGAGGTAATGTAGCTAAAAATAAACAAAATCCCCAGAGGGTTAGTTGCTTTAGAAAGATCTTTTGACAGTAGGGACCAATTTATTACAAAGACATCTCCAACAAACAAGAATGATTTAGAGGAGATAAACTTGGGGACATCTCATGCCCCCAAGAAGGTATACATTGGCAAACAGCTCAAGCCACACATCAGAACTATGATGATTGCACTGCTAAAAAAATATAAGCATGAAGACCTAAAAGCTTATAGAGAGGATTTATTTCAGCATGAAATCCCTTTGAAGCCTAGAGCTAAACCATTTAGACAAAAACAAAGACCTATCAACCCAACTTTATCTCCTAAAATGCCAGAAGAGCTCATGAAGCTTAGGGAGGCTGGAATAATCATGCCTATCAGACACTCAACTTGGGTGTCCAACCTTGTCCCAGTTCGAAAGAAAAATGGTGACATAAGGCTGTGTGTGAAATCTAAATGTATCTTCTTTGAAGGACAATTATCCATTGCCAAACATAGAAGCCATGTTGCAGAAGGTGACTGGCTGTGAACTTTTATCCATGATGGATGGATTTTTAGGGTACAATCAAGTGAAAGTAAAAGAATCAGAACAATTGAAGACTGCTTTCACCACTCCATGGGGAACCTATATGTATGTAAGGATGCCATTTGGACTGACAAATGTAGGGGCCACATTTCAGAGGGCCATGGATGTTGCTTTCGTAGGATTGATTGATTCAATCTTGGCTGTATATCAAGATGATTTGACAGCTTATTCAAAAAAGGAGGAGCAACACTGTATGCACTTGGAGCAAATTTTTATTAGAGCATTGGAATATGGCATCTCACTCAACCCAAAGAAATGTGCCTTTGGGGTAGTGGAAGGAAAATTGCTTGGACATATTGTTTCCAAGGATGGAGTCAGGATTGATTCTGAAAGGGTGGCTGCAATTGACAAAATTCAAATCCCTAGAACAGTGAAAGGTGTTCAGTCCTTTGGACAAATTAATTTTGTTAGAAGATTTGTGCCTAACTTTGCAGAGACTACAAAAGACATCTCTAAAATGTTGAAGAAAGGTGCAACTGTCAAATGGGAAGATGAAGCAACTAAATCATTCCAGAACATAAAAGAGGCTATAAAGATGGCTCCTATGCTAAAATCCCCTAATTTTTCTAGGCCATTTCAGCTGTTCTCATTTGCTTCTTTCCATACTATTGTTGCCTGCTTACTACAGAAAAATGCAGAAGGTTTTGAACAACCTATAGCTTTCTTTAGTAGGTCATTGCAGGCTGCTGAATTGAAGTATGACATCATGGAGAAGCAGGCATGTGCACTGGTTAGAGAAGTCAAGAGTTTCAAGCCATATTTGGTGGGCTCTCAGATAGTTCCATATGTGCCTCATGCAGCGGTCAAAGATATCTTCACTCAGCAAGAGGTAACTGGAAGAAGATGCAGATGGATAAATAAATTGCAGGAGTTCAACATTGAAATACAGATCACAAAACTGGTAAAAGGACAAGGTTTGGCAAAATTGATGACGCAGTCAAATCTAGAGGCATGCCAAGTGAATGAAGTACATAATGAAGTTATGAATATGTCAGAATCTGAATGGTATAAGGATATAGTGCATTATTTGCAAGATTTAAACTATCCTTCCCATTTCAATGACAATCAGAAGAGGACCTTGAAGCTACATGCCATTAAGTACATCATTGTTCAAGGAGAGTTGTATTGGAAAAATCCTGATGGTGTATTACTCAGATGTGTGAATGAGGATCAGGGTAAGGATATTCTAAGTGATATGCACAATGGAGTGTGTGGTGGACACTATGCTGGCCAAACAATAGCCCACAAAATTCTTAGAGCAAGCTATTGGTGGCCAACTCTCTTCTCAGACGCACACAAAATGGTAAGAAAATGTGATCCTTGCCAAAGGTTCTTAGGAAAGCTAAGATATGAAGGTGTATTACCCCTTAGGACTATAACTATAGAAGCTCCATTTCAGCAATGGGGGATTGATTTTATAGGGGAAATCTCAGAAAAATCAAGTGGAGGACATAGTTGGATTCTGGTTGCCACTGATTACTTCACTAAATGGATTAAGGCCATTCCAACTAAAAGGGCTACAAGCAAAGTGGTGATGGATTTTGTTCTGGAAAATATTATTATCATATTTGGAGTACCAACCAAATTGGTCGCAGATAATGCTATGTGCTTCAGATCTAGTGAGTTTGTTGATTTTTGCAATAATTATGGAATTGATTTATCTCATACATCACCACACCATCCACAAGGGAATGGTCAGGTAGAGTCAAGCAACAAAAGTCTCATGAAAATCATCAAAAGGATGATAGATAAAAACAAGAGGTCTTGGGATTCAAAGCTCAAGTTGGCATTATGGGCTGACAGGGTGACAGTGAAAAGAGCAACTAGAAGGTCACGTTATGAATTAGTATATGGTGCAACAACTAGACTGCCTATGAATAACCTCCTGCCAGTTTATAAATTCATCCAAGGGAACGATGAGGAGATTGGAAACCCAATGACTGAAAGAATAAATTAGTTGGTTGCACTAGATGAAATAAGAAGGGAAGCATAGAAAACAAACATCAAGACATAGCATAAAGTGAAATATATGTTTGATGGAAGGGCTACAGAGAGAAGGTTTTAGATAGGTGATCTGGTCCTTATGTCGAATGTAACGAGCTAGGATAAGATCAAACACGGTAAATTTGAGCCCTTATGGACTGGCCCATACCAAATTGGCATTGTTCATGGAGATGATTCTTATTTTCTCCAGGCCCTCAATGGGGAACTACTGGAATTGCCTATGCATGGTAAATTCCTTAAAGCTTTTTTCTCATAAATGAGTACCTTATGTGCACACTGTAAACTAGTTGTAAATATTTTATACATGCCTTGTATAGTCGATTGTGTTTTGAGTTTTGGGTTTTGCCTGGTTTGCCCTGGAGTAGTCTGGTCCTCGCTGCAGTCTTGCACCTGCACATCCCCAATCAGAGCCTGTGTTAGTACTCATTTATGTTTAGGGTTTTGAGCTTCAATGTTTGCAGATTTTCCCATTCAAATCCTAAATTTTCTAAGTCATGGGATCTTGCATTGTTCTTCCTTTTCTGATGCTAGTTTTTTGTGGTGGGTTCCTGGTTATTGGGTTTCATCCTAGTGCTTTAGTGTTCATAGGTTGACTAGCTCCATGAAATGTTTTACCTCTTTTTCCTGTCAAACTTGAGAAAATGTTAAGTTTTTGTATATGCAAGAGCGGATGTATGTTGGCAGGTTTGCACATTTTCAATCGACCTCCATAAAAATGATAAAGAAATGAGTTATATGCATTTTAGATGCATATCAAGTTGCATATACAAAGGGGGGATCTTTTCACAGATTCCTAGGAATATTCTGAAGTTGTATGCATTTCCAAATGCATATCAGGCTCAAAAGGATGCATGTATATTGGGGGAATCTGTTTCAGATTCCAAGAATATGCTGCTGATGTATATCGGGTTTGCTTGTATGTGTTTTGTTGTATATCCGAATAGACATCGGCTACATGCATTTGAAAGATACAATGAAAAATATACAAAGATGCATCAGCAGGGATATACAAGAGGATACATGCAAGGCAAGTTGCGAAGCTGGGGCCCACCACTTGTATATTTGCGGTTGTATATTTAGATATACAAGAAAATATACATTCCTAACATGCAACCTGGACGTGAAGTGAAAGTTGTATTGTGGCAGATAAATGGTTGAAGTTTGCGTCTTGCATGTTTGTGTGCATTGTATATCACAGATATACAATGAGGAGAAGGATACAACCCGACCCTAATTTAATCTTCATTTTGTTTTATAATGCTTTGAGGTCTGCGTTGTATGTATATCGCATTTGTATAATGCGACATACAAGGAAATGTGCAAAGAAGGAGATGCAAGCCAGATTTCAAAGGTGATTGTATATGCTTCATAAAGGTTTGGAATCCATGGATTGCATGTATATTAGGTTTGTATATGCAGCATACAACCCAATATACAAAACAAGGATATACAAGCTAGACACGGAGGAGAAATCAAATGCAAAAAATAATAATTTGAGGTCCGTGGGTTGTATAAAGCGCTTGTATGTGATGATATACAAGCCAATATACAAAGGTGAGAGATGCAAGCTAGACCCGAGTAGTTTTTCAATTTGTTCTGAACTGGCATGGGGTCCCCCTTGTATATTGAGTTGTTGCATGTATATGCATCCTGCATATACAAGGGATTTTGAAAGGTGAACAGTGGCAATTGTATATGCATCCATTCTTTCATATACAAGGGTGAAATGGCAAAATGGAGAAGGTGAAAAGTCAGCGATAGGAACATGGAGTGCCTATGTTGCATGTAATCATTGGCTCTTGGCTTTTCATGCATGTTTTGGGACCGTTGATCTCAGCGATGGAATATACATTGATGGTCAGGTTTTAAACCTTCAGCGAAGGTTTTTCCTGAGTGTATGCAATTGTTTTTGAGTGGGAAAAAACCTTTGAGCACGCTGATGTAATTTCTAAGAGAGGCTATGGGCAGATGAGCCATTAATGGCATCATACAGAGGCATGGGCTGATGGTTGAACAACCAACTACTAGGTTTATGATGCAAACCTTTGAGCAGCGGCTCTGATCCCGAGCCCACCTACCTTCGCCTCTGTTTCCCCCAGCTGTCTTCAATATTTTGGGTGCCATTTTCTGGTGCAATGTACCTGGCGTAAATTTTGATCTTCCATGTAATTAATTTGTTGGATGTACAGTTTGGCTATATGAGGGGCAAACTATGTCATTCAATGTGGTTGAAGGCTGGACAAATTTTGGTGCTGTAATAAAATACAACTTTGTTGGTGACTCTATTTTGGGTGTCTTATGAGTTTATGAGTTGTATGTTGTATGTATTATGCATAGAATTCATCAGTTTCATGTTGATTTAAATGAGTAATGCTTTATAGCATGTATTCTATTATTTGTCTCCATATTGAATGTGTTTTTCTTCATAATCTGAATATCTAAGGGGTGTTAGAGATTCTAGGATATGGTTTTCCCATGTTGAATGCTTAGTCTTTTACTTCTGCTTGAGGAGTAGATTAAATGTTTTGGGTTAAGTATTGAGAAGAATACATTGCAATGAGGATGTTATAAGCATAAATAACTGAATACTTTGTCTTGGGTATTGTCTGTAAGATAGACATTGCAAAACCCCCCTTGAAATCTGATTGTTGTTTCAAGTGTGTGATAAACATTCACATACCTATATCTGTTGACTCCGAGCCCTAGATAGGCACCAATCTAGTCTTGTATTTTGGTTGCAACCCAAAGTATCAGTTTTGCATCCAAACATAAAATCAAACTTAAACTTCATATACAAACCTTTAGGCTATTAGAAGTAGTTTAGGACCAAAATCCTCTGTCTACAACTGAACATAGGCCCAGAGCTAGCCCCTTTGCACTTATCTTACAGTTTTGGTCTACATAGGAGAGGATGTATCTTCTTTGTATCAACATCTTAGTTAACTTTTAGATTCATTTTGAAGATGTTGAATAGGGAATACCCCCCTTGGTTCTGCAGAGCCTAAAGAAGAGGAGGAGATATTTATAGAGTCTATCTCTTGTACTGTTGACCCCTGGCCCAGGAATCCTGTTGATCATTGATGGCAACCTTGTAGGGATAACCGGGAATAAGCATCCAGTATGGGAAAAATACCAACAGCAAGAAGGGAAGGGTCCATGTGCATGCCAAAATCTGACCTAACAACCCCAGGTAGTCGAGGTCACAATTTTGAGCATACATATTTTGGTGAACCAACGTGAATTGCAAATCCTTGTGGTTATGTTGTTTGCATTCCCATTATTTGGATATCATTATCACTGTCACATACACCATTAATTTCACCACATATTTTGATGAACCTAACATGAAGAGCAAAACCCTTTTGGTTAATCTTTTTGCATTTCCATTATGTGATCAAAATTCATTCATCAGCACTTTCAAACTTATGATGGGATCATTTGTATTTCCATGTGCTTCTTTCATTCCATGCTCATCTTTCATGTCCATCTTCATTTCAATCATTTCATGGTGTTTCCTACACCCTAGAACTGGGACAAAATCACACAAAGTTTAAGGGAATCACCCCTCTAATGAAATGAGCAGATGTTCAGATCCAATAGCATTAATCTTGAATCAATTGAACTTGAAAGACTCATAGAGAATTCAACAAAATCCCCACAACATCGAACAAATCAAAACATGCCAAGTGAGTGTCTGGTTTAAGATCCATCAAAAGGACCAACCCATAAAAATTGATATGAAAATGGCCACCCAAATGGACAATGAGGTAAGCCATCAAAATATTAGCTTACAAGAAGCGTGGGGGACACACAAATCCCTCCATGTGGCACATCATGATAAAAAAGTGAAACTCAAGAAAAACCTAGGGTATAAGGAAATCCTTACATTGATAAGATTGAATCACACTAGGGGGCAACACAAATTCCCCCTCATCTAAACTTTCATAATAAAGCATTCAGGCCTCCTTTGCCCTCAGAATCCAACATGACAATTCTCAATCAAATAGGTGGGATTCCTATGATACAAGATCAACCACAAATGATCCCACCCAATCTTTAAAAGATAAACATGACGCCATCTAGTCATCCAACGTTTTCAAGGTATCAACAATCTAGCATACCCTTTCAACAAATTCAACAAGCTCCACTTGAAGGGTTAATGTTTGGAGGAACAAGACCCTCTACACATTAATCCCTTTTAGGATCATACCTCGAGTACTTAAAGGAGCCTCTTAACTACAACATTTGTCAAGTAATACTACCACGACCTCTCCCAAAGCTTCCAAAATTTAAAGGAGAGGGTGATCCCAAATTTCATATCAAGGCTTACATCATAGTAGTGCGAGAACTCCTTCCTTGGGGTGGGGTGGTAGAAAAGATTTTTCCAAAACCTTTAGAGGGTATCTCTCTAGATTGGTACTATCAACTTCCAGAAGCATTGATCCACTCTTTTAGGCAACCCGTCGATCAATTTGTAGCTACCTTCGACATAAACAAATTACTCAAGACACAAATACGATAATTTTAAACAATCAAACAAGAAACCAATGAGTCAGTTGCACATTTTATCACATGATGGATGAAAGTTCTCTATTCTTCAACTAGCACATCAAACATGGATCATAGAGAACTTTGTGATCTCTTCTTACACACCCTCAACAATGACATATGAGAAAAAGTCCAAAAACTCCCTTACAAATCATATGAAGAAGCACTCAAAAGTGCCCTTAAAATTGACCAAGCTGCTATTGATAGTGGAAGAAGGGAGTGTGATTCCAATGGAAGGTTGATAAACCATCATACAAATAACAAATCCTTGACAAATGATCAAGACGTAGATGGGTAAACAAACACTTCAACATCTTCAAACAACAACAATTGTGACTACAATAGTCATACAAATTTGAGAAATGAAAATGCCAACAACTATCCCCAGAGAATAAACAAGAAGTCTTACAATAATTGTCATAAACCTCAAGATCACAATCATGATAAATATTGTTCATTTCACAAAAGAAGGGGGAATGAGATCGAGTCATGTTGGGGGTACGATTGTTTCATATGAAACCTCCCAAAATGTCAACAAAAAGTATTCATGGACACATTCTCACAAAATGAAGAACTTAGTCGCAAAATCCATCAAAACACCTTTGATCAAAACATCTTAAGCCTTGTGGAATTAGATAAAGATCAAGAAATTTGTGTCATACAAGGACTAGAATGACTAGATGACACCTCCAATGATTCCAATTTTTTGCACATGATAGAACTTCTCAAAAGTTCTCCTAAACACAAGAATGCTTTCTTGAAAGCCTTAGATCTAGACCATCTAGTTCAAAACACTCCAAGTGAAAAGTGTTCTTCATTGATATTTGACTTTGAAAAGTTGCCCTTAGACAATGACATAGCTAAGTAGGGTGATCTCCCCCTCCATCTAATAGTCCAAGTTCAAGACTATTCCATTAAACGTGTAATGAATGATGATGGGTCTGCAATCAACATGCTCTCCTTTTCACTTCTTCAAAGAATGGGTTATGATGAAACTCAAATCACAAAAGAAACTTCCATCCTTAGAATTCATGATAACCCAAACATTCGAACCATGGGTAAGGTCAATATTCAAATCACATTGGGTCGTAAAACCCTCCCAACTGAATTTTATGTCATCAATAAAGAATCCACTTACACCATGATCTTAGGAAGACCTTGGATCCATAGGATAAGGGCCATTCCCTCAACACTATTTCAATAAATACACCTCTTGTACATGGGAAAAACCCACATCATCAAAGGAGATCTTGATCCTTTTAGTCTTTATAGAGTTGAACAAGTCAAAAAGAAGGGAAAGTCCATGGAAACCAATGGTGACCTAAAAATCTACACTTTTGAAAAAAGAGAGACATCAAAACAAATTGTGAACATAGACAAGACCTCAAAATGTATATGGAAGAGGCAAATACGAGAATTCCCCTTCAATCCCAACTCAACATCAACTTAGTGGCCATTCCAATTGAACTAGACATAAACATTCCTATGATTTAGATCATGACTAAAGAAGAAGAACTAAAATCCACACAAAAACTAAGAGAGTCAACACCAGCTCCAATTGCACCTCAAAAGTTCAAAACAAGCAATGAAACTCAACAATAACAGAAAATGATAAAGCTAGGGGGAAAATCATCAAACAATGAAACATGTGAGTACACAACTCCTCACTGAATACAAAAACATTTTTACACCAAGTCTTCGAGTATCCTTGTAAAGGCTTTCAAGCAAAGATCAAACCAAATTGGATAGGTCTAGAAATAGTTAAGGAAGATGTCAGAAACAATGCTACCTCTTGCGCATTATGCAAGGAAAAGATCTTAGCATCTCATGAAAAGCATAAAACATAAAAATACAAAAAAATTAAAAAAATCAAAAATGTCAAAAAAAATTGTTTCTTGCATTTCAATATCATTCTGTTCATCTTGCATTACAGTCAATGACTTTCTCTTATAGTATTTTCATTTCAATAAGGATTCTAAGGTTGCCTAGATATATGTCATCCTTTCAGGACCTAGAGATTCCCTATTTTCACAATCACCATATCTCCCTTCATTCCCAGTGATTCTAATCAAAGACTACCTCTTAGCTTTACACTAATCCTGGTCTTACTAAGTCAAGATGTTAGGTCTAAAAAAATTTAGTATTCAAACCTACAATGTTCAAAGGAAGCTTGCAAGCAGACCTTCCAAATTCTTCCCTAGTATAAGAGAAGTCCAAATAGATTACAAAAACTTTAGGTGGCACTTAGCCCCTTATCTTTCCTAACCAAAAGTGTCAGGAGAATCAAAACTCTAAAGGAAGAAATCTAAAATCTAAGTGAATAAAAAAATGAGTGATCAAAATAAGAGTGTTGAGAAAAGTGAGAACTGAGAGATCAAGATTGCATATCAAAAGTTCCAAAGGCATTCATTTTCATAAAAAGAGAAAATCAAGTGAGGCATTCTAGAAAATACAAAAAAAAAGAAAAAAAGAAAAAAAAAATAGTGAAAGAGAGAAGATTGTTGAATGTCCATTCTCTTGGGTGGAAATCAATCTAAGCTCGAAGCCTCAAGGGTGACATTCTAACAGAGAAAAAAAAAAGAAAGGTACAAAGCACACACACACACACACTAATTGAGTAAAGCCAAGAGTCTAGTAGTCTTTAGGATCATCTTCTATCTAGGGACCCTAGTTCCTTCCCATTTATCATTTAACTTGGAGCTATCTTACTTTCCATCTATGATCTGAGTCTAGTGAACATCAATAAAATTTGTCACTTGTCTAAGTTGAAAACTTGTCAGATTGTCTTATCTAGATAAGGATCAATGTTTAGCCTTTAGAAAAGCCCAAATTTAGAAACACTCAATTTCACTCTCACTCTCAACCTGAGTTCTAAAAACCCTATCTCATAGCCTTTAATAGGTCTCTTATATCGGGACAACTTGCAATCCCCTAGATTGAAAATCATACTAAAGAGCAGTCATGTTGTTTGTTCCACATTACATTCATACTGAAATCAGAAAAGGAGTCTTAAAGAAATAAAGTTAATGTCATAACTTGTGACATTCCGTGGAAGTAAATGTTTCATTTTAGTATCCCTTGTGTTCTTGCATTTGCATATCGTCACATGCATTCATATATATTCCAAAAAAGACAAAAACAAATTACATCATCCATATGTGATCATCCTAGGTATGCATTCTTGTAAGAAAAATAAAATCTCTAGCCAACCATATGCACAATAAGGAAAGTGAATTACAATTTGTCGAGTAAGGCTCTGTATGGATCTCATCAAATCAGGTATTGTAACAATAAAGTGTAAAATAATGTTTGAGCACAAGTCACTCCAACAAGTCAAAAAAGCAAAATTGTTCACTCAAATGTGTAAGTCTTCCCATGCAAGGGGGCAAGGGTAGAAATATCTTAAATTTAGGTCTATCAAAGACCTCAAGGAGTGTCAAATCAAAGCTTTGCAAAATCTTCACAAAAACCATAAAAATTAGAAAACATAAAAAATCCTTAAAAATCAAATATGATCTTCAAAATCTACAATAAAAGGATATTTTATTCTCCTCCTCTTTGGATTAGCATGTGTTCTTTTTCTTTTATTCATCTCTCGTGCATCACTTTGCATGTATTCATTCCTACAGGTCTCACCGACAAAGGCAAACAACTAGTCAAACTCTCACAATCTATGGTAAGTTCATAATTTAAGTTTTCATTTTCTTTGATATATTCAAATGTTAGGCTAACACTAGTTATTGCAAGTAAAATTGTAGGAAAATTGACACTAGGTAAGGCCATGTTCGAGAATGGTACCTACCTTTCATGTAGACTACTGTCCCCGAGGGGGCAAATATGTAAGCAAGAAAATCACACACAACCCCCACGAGGACCCCTATGATGATATATGATCCTTGTCACGTACATGTAAGCATGAAATAATGTTCTCTAAGAAGAAAACCTCTTATTTACATGTCATTTCTTTCATCTTGTGTTGTTTCGTCTTTGTCGTCTTCCCTCTCTCTTTGTTGTTGACGCTTTTTGACACTTTGCGACACTTGTCTATTTGCATTTTCTGACCATTTGACCCTGTTCCTAAGCCTTGTATGCATCTTGTAGGTGAGTTTTCATATTTCCCCTATGTTTTCATCTTCTCCACCCCCTAGAAGCCTTCTAGAGGTCCCCAGACCCATCTCCCACTTTCAGGTTTTAGTTTCACTCAACCAATCCAAATCTCCCCCTATTATTTCTAGATCTCCCAATGGGAGATCCTACTTTTCAAGTGGAGATTTGGATTCTTGCACATGATTGACCTATTTATGGAGGAAGATCCCCTCCTTTTCATCTCCTCTACCATCTCCCATCATGCATTTCTCCCAGACCCCTTTCTTTTGTCGATCTCCCTCTGGGTAACCCTCAAAATGCAGGATCTCCCCCCTGGCAGATGATAGAGGAGATGAAAAGGATGGGATATACTTCAGCATTAATACAAATATTCTAGACTATGTATAGGTGGCGGATGGTAAATAAATTCCTTACGAGGTAGAATTTGAAGGATAACAGTTGTCAAGATTCCCATAAGTAGTTTTTTAACTTGATTTAATCATGTACATTGGTCCGGTGGACCCATTTTTTGTATATTATAATGAATACAAAAAAAGCCTACCTAGGATTTGATGGAGATTTCCCTTGGGCCCTCAAGTAATCTAAAAGGGCCACTGGCTATAGTGTTTTCATGAGCCCATTTGAAGATGAAAAAAGGATATTAGAGACATCGTTGCTTTAATCTATGGGAAAATAATTACTTAATTCCCTCTATGATAAGGGGTGTGACCCTATTCTTGTTTGTAATGGAAAGAAGTTTGACCTAGGAAAGGAAATTGTCCTCAATTGCTTTGTTGACCCTGAACTATTGGAGTGGAATGCAAAGGCATACAACCCTTTTGATTTTAGTCTATATAGAATAAATGGTATAAAATTACTCACAAGTGATACTAGTCTCTTTCACAAAGTTTGCCATATTAACCTTTTTGCCCATACCCCATTGGATTTAAAGTCCATGACCACAAATTACAACAAAAATATAGTAGTTATAGAGCCAAGTGGCTGCCAAAAATCATGTTTAAGTACTAATGGAAACTTGAACCCATCTCTTACTCAGAATGTAAGCCCATGGAAATGATGCCTTTTTCTCCCTACTTTAAGGAAACTTATGAAGCCATCTTCTAAGAAATATGGGTGGATGTTACCAAGTCCTGATGATATGAAAAGATTTCCTTGTTTTTATACCATATTCAAAGTAAGTTTCAAAACCCCCTATTTGACTATGGTAGTTTCTTGGCCAAGCATCTAAGGTAAGCACTATAAAATGTTATGAAATAGGGGGCAATGAATCCATCAAAATGATTGCCTTTTGTCCCTGTGTATGGAAGATAGGCTAAATTGCCTCTATATTTGGAACTACCTTCTTTAGATTTGGCTCAATAGCTAGAGCTTGAATGAGAAGATGAAAGGTCTGTGAGAATAGCTAAGTTAACTCAGTTAGAAGAAACAAGATAATCAACCATGATCATCTTGGATAAAAATCAAAAGAATACCAAGAAATACTTTGACAAGAAGGCCAAAGCAAAGTATTCAAAGAGGGAGATCTTGTCATAAAATATGTTGGCATTTTTGTCAATGATGTCAGAGGTATTGGTCAATATCCTTATCACACAAAGCATCTTCTATCAGTGTAAATCTATCTCAGATTTATTAAAGTTATTGTGCAATGATTTGGTGTCTTTGTTTAGAATTGTTTGGTTCAAGATCAAAGCAATCCATATACAACTTCATGATGTCATCTAGTCCTCTGCATTAGGAGTTGTCTATAGAAGCTAAGGATCACTTTTTTAGTCCATGATCCTTAATGGAAATTAGACTTTCTCAAAATTTGTAAACCTAAACTCTAAGGTCCTAAAACCCTAAGGATCTCCTGAAACCCTAAAGACCTAAAAGCAAAGTTGATTTTTGTTTTCTTTATGACAATTTCTCTTTTGTTTTAATTTATCACTAACTTTTTGTCACTAGTCACTTATAACCTAAGTGACAACTTAACTCATGTTCATCATAGGATGACCAACCCCGTGACTTGGCAATGACTAGTTGGTCTAAGGAAATGTTTATAAATGGGCGGCAAAGTTTACATCAATGGTGATCTTTTAATTATTCGATGGTGCAAAACACAAGATCAATGGTGGCTTTTTAAATGCATAACAGATACTCCTCGGTGAATGGTGTTTGATGGGTAGTGACCCGTATCACCTAACTACATTAGAAGTTTTAGTAGTTCACTTAACTATTTTCTTGTACAATGGTTAGGGAGTTACAAAAGGAGCAATAGTTTTGTGTTACAGTGGATCTTGAGGTTTGGTGGACTTATAAATCAGGTATTTTTCTTGTGTTTTGGTGCTGATGAAATGTTGAAGAAATATTCTTTGAATATTTGGTAAAAGAAAAGTGCTATTGATGTATGCATATAGACTAAAGGGAGCAGAGTGGTGAGTGAGTATTTGTATTTGCAGAAGTTGCCTTTGGGTGATAACCTTGAAAGTTGGAAATCATTTTCCTTCTTATAGCTAATGATGATGTAGAGGCCACCCCAGATGACATCAAATTTTGTATGCCCCTTGACTTGGCTCTGTCAATGTACCACTTTGTTGGAATACACTAGACCACTAAGAGGGGGGTGAATCAGTGGTACAATAAAAACTAGTTCATCCAATAATTCAATACTTGTAAAAGCAATTAAACCAAACACACCAATATACTTAGAGAACAATGGAATCACACAAATTGCACCATAACACATAGATGTATGTGGGAAACCATAAAAAGGGAAAAACCACTAGGTGATTTATGTTGGTTGGGTTTGCTTAACCAATCCAACCTCATAAGAAAATCACCATTAGGTCTAACTAACCAAATCTCACTGATTATAATTTGTTTAGGAGCACCAACTCCTTATCATATTAGGAGCGCCAACTCCAATTTACTTAGGAGCACAAAATCCAATCACAAGTGAAGGAAAATATACAGAGTACTACTCTATTTACAATGTTGATATTGTAAATAGAGTAGTACTCTATATATTTTCCTTCACTAGTGATTAGATTTTGTGCTCCTAAGTAAATTGGAGTTGGTGCTCCTACTATGATAAGGAGTTGGTACTCCTAAACAACTTGTAATTAATGAGATTTGGTCAGTGAGACCTAATGGTGATTTTCTTATGAGGTTGGATTGGTTAAGAAAACCCAACCAACATTTCACATAGCAGTTTTTCCCTTTTTAGGGTTTTCCACATACATATATGTGTTATGGTGCAATTTGTGTTATTCCATTGTTCTCTATGTATATTGGTGTGTTTGGATTAATTGTTTTTACAAGTATTGAATTATTGGATGAACTAGTTTTTATTGTACCACTTATTCACCCCCTTCTTAGTGGTCTAGTGTATTCCAATAATTGGTATCAGGGTAGTAGGTTCCTTGCAGAAGTTTAACAAACTTAGCTTGATTTGGTAGTGGAATACTATGGCTAATTAGGAAGGATCTTCTACTGCTAGAGCACCTCTCTTTGATGGCACAAATTTTTATTTTTGGTGTATTAGGATGGAGTCTTACTTATCCTCTTTAGGATTTAATATGTGGATGGTACTAGAAAACGGGTATACTGTACCTTCTCAACCACCTACTACTACAGATGAAAAAAAAGCCTATGAATGCAATGCCAAGGCCAAGAATGCCATTCTTTATGGTTTGTCGAATGAAATCCTAGTTAAGGTTATGCATTATAAAATTGCAAAGGAAGTTTGGGACAAATTAGTTAGCATTTATCAAGGTGATGTCAAAATTAAAGAAGCCAAGTTGCAAACTTTTAGAGAAAAAATTGAAGGGTTAAAAATGAATGAAGAGAAGATTGTTGATTATCATCTAAGGGTAGATGAGATAGTTAATGCCATTAGGTTCTTGGAGAGGAGGTGAAATATTTAGTAGTGGTCAAAAAGGTCTTAAGATCATTGCATTCTAGATATGATTCTAAGGTGTCTGCAATCGAAGAGGCAAGAGACTAAACAAGCTCACTTTAGATGAGTTACATGGTACATTCACTACCTATGAAATGAGAGCACAAAATGAATAATCCACAATGAGAGGAGATGCTTTTAAGTTTGTGAAAAAGTGAAAGGAAACAAATTCTAAGTCTAATTACATAGATGTAAAAGAATCAAACTTTGTTAGAAAGTTGAAGAAGGGATCAGGGAAGTACAAAGGAAAACTTCCTTTCAAATGCTTTAATTGTGGCAAAATAGGGCATTTTTTTTCCAAGTGTCCTTATGGTGAATATGAAAGTGATGTAGAGGATGATGGAAAGTAAGGTAAAAAGAAACAATATAATGCTAGAAGAAAGTACTCTTTTAAAAAGAAGAAGAGCCTATTTATCAGAGATGCTAATGTGTCTGATAGTTACTTTGAAGACTCCATTGATGAAGAAGGAGATATCTTATTTATGACTGCTATAAGTTTAAGTGAAGATCAAAGAGATAAACATTACAATGAATCTGATAAGGATAAGCAAACTAAATTTGATGAAGTTGACCTTGAAGGTGAACTTATTAGTGCCTTAAGGGAAATAAAAATATTGAAAAAGGAGGCCTCTATACAAAAAGATCAAACTTTGAAACACGGTGAAAAAAAGATCAACACAATCAAAGAATCAGATCAACTAATTATTAGTTTTAAAACACAACTTGAGGAAAGTAAATGAGTTGAAGAGATGACTAAGATATATTTAGAAGTCAAGGTAAGAGATTGTCAAAGATTGGAGGCAAAAACTGTTTATTTGAGGAAGAAGTTAGAAAGGTTTGATAGTACTACCAAATTGGAAATTTTCTTGAGTAAGCAAAAGATTTATAAAGATATGGCTGGTCTGGGATATGAGATAGGCCAAATTTCTAAAATAATCCTCAAAAGAAAAAATTTAAGAAAAGCTATCAAGCTCCTTCAAAATTTGATCACAACAATCCAACCAAGAGTGTTGATGTAGATGGTTTTACAAAAGTTAGAGATAAGTTCATAAGACCACTTATTGCAAGAAGAAGCACTCGATTCAGGTTCAATTCATACTTTTATGGTTATTGTTTTTCTTGTAATCAATATGGCCATAAAGCTAGTGATTGTAGGGTTGTTCTTAGAAAAAGAACTTTGTTAGCAAAAATCCTGTTAATATCTTGAACAATCTAAGATGCTATAACTATAATAATTTTGGTCATATAGTCAAGTATTGTAGACCTAATCTTGATGAACAAGAAAAGACTTGGGTGATGTACATCCCATGAAGAATATGAACCTTACAAATCCTGATAAGAAGAAGAATAAATAAAAAATAGTATGGAAGCAAAAAGAAAAAGACATGAAAGTTGAAATATTAATGTTAGTGGATGCTCAAATCACATGACTGGTGGCAAGAGCAAATTCACCAAACTTGAAGACTATACTGGAGGCTCTGTCAAATTTGGAGACAACACTTCCATTCAAATCAGAGGCAAGGGAACTCTGTTTTTAGATGGCATAACACTTATTCATGATGTCTACTATGTAGAAGTTCTAAAACACAATCTAATGAGTGTTAATTAGATTTGTTGTAGTGGTTACCATATTTTATTTAATGATCAAGGTTGTGAGATAAAGAAAAAATTAGGAAAAATAGTGGCAGAAGGTATGAAAAGAAAAGGTAATATATACAGTCCCAAAGGGACTAAAAATAAAGATGGACATGGAAGAATCTTTCTTATGGGATAGGTGGAGGAGATTTGGTTCTGGCATAGAAGAGTTGGGCACCTAAACTTTTATAATCTAGTCAAAGTTAGTAAAAATCAGAATGTTAGAGACATGCCTCACATCACCAAACCTGTCAATAGCACATGCAATGAGTGATAGCATGCAAAATAGACCAAAATCTGTTTCAAGTCAAAAGAGCATTCATCCACAAGACCATTGTAGTTAGTACATATAGACTTGTGTGGTCCTACAAGAACAAAAGCTATAAGTGGAGAAAGATATTTCATGTTATTCATTGTTGACTACTCAAGGATGACTTGGGTAATATTTCTAAAACACAAATCATAGGAATTTGAAAGATTCAAGATTTTTAGAAAGCTGGTTGCAAAGGAATCAGACAAAAAAATCAAATGCTTGAGGTCTAATAAAGGTGGAGAATATACTACAAGGGAGTTTGAAGACTGTTATGAGAAACATGGCATCAAAAGACATTATTTAGTCTCAAGGACACCTCAACAAAATGGTGTGGCAGAAAGAAAAAATAGGATAGTCAAGGAGATGGCTAGGACAATGCTAAATGGAGCCAATTTATCAGATATCTACTAGAAAGAGGTAGTCCATACAGTTGTATACACCCTACATAGAATCCAATTAAGGGTGAATTCCAAGAAAAATCCATATGAGATTTGGTCGTACGGTAAGTCAACTACTGTGAGTTATTTTAGAATATTTGGTAGCAAATGCTATATTAAGAAGGATGAAGAAGGTTTGGGTAGCTTTGAGTCTATGATTGATGAAGGAATATTCCTTGGATATTCCACTCATAGCAAAGCATACAAATGTTTCAATAAGAGGCTAAAAAGAATTGTTGAAAGCACTAATGTCAAAGTTGATGAACAGTGGCAACTTGACAAATAGCAGTTAGAAGATGTTCAAGAGGAATCTAAATCAGAAAAAGAAGTAGAAGTTCCAAAAGAAGAGTTGACACCTGAACAACCTATTGAAACTATGGTAAAGACTCCCTCAAGAACTATACAAAGAGTTCATCCTAAAGAGCAGATTGTTGGGAACAAAGATGTAGGACTACAAACTAGAAGAAGACTTGCTAAATCAAATGACCAAGCTAATCTTTGGTTTATATCAGTAATAGAGACAAAAAATTACATTGAGGCTAGCAAAGATAAGTGTTGGATCAAGGCCATGGAGGAAGAAATATGTCAAATTGAGAATAATAAAACTTGGGAACTAGTTCCTAGGCCTGAAGATAAAAATATCATTGGAGCCAAATGGGTTTTTAAAAAAAAAAGTAGAGGAAAATGGTAAGGTTATTAGAAACAAAGGAAGACTTGTTTGTAAAGGATACTCTCAGGTTGAGGGTATTGACTTTGAAGAGACATTTGCACCTGTGGCTAGACATGAGGCCATAAGAATGTTTTTATCCTTCTCTATCTATAAGAACTTTAAAGTCTACCAGATGGATGTGAAATCAGATTTTCTGAATGGGAACTTAGATTCAAAGAAGTCTATATGGAGCAACCTAAAGGTTTTCAATGTGAAGGAGGACATCATTATGTTTATAGATTAAAAAAGGCCTTATATGGTTTGAAGCAGGCCCCTAGAGCACGGTACTCTTGGTTGGACAAGTATTTGCAAGACAAAGGATTCACTAGAGGTGGAGTAGATAGAAATCTATATTTCAAATCAAAAGGTGAGGACTTACTCATTGTTGTAGTTTAGGTGGATGACATCATATTTGGTAGTAGTGATGATGATATGTGTAAATCTTTTCCTAACCTCATGAAATTAGAATTTGAAATGTCTATGCTTGGAGAGTTGTCCTTCTTTCTTGGATTGCAAGTTTCACAATGTGACAAAGGTATCTTCATTTCCCAAACTAAGTATGGAAAGGAGATGCTTAAGAGGTTTCAAATGGATGAATGCAAACTAGTTAGTACTCCCATGATAACTAGTTTTGAATTGACAAAGGTTGATGATTCACCTGATGTAGATCAAACTATGTATAGGTCCATGATAGGTAGTCTATTATATTTGACATCATCTAGGCCTGACATCATGCAAGCAGTGTATTTGGTAGCCAGATTTCAATCATCTCCCCAAGAATCTCATATGAATGTAGTGAAAAGAATCTTTAGATACCTAAAAGGCACATTAGACTAAGGTTTATGGTATCCTAGGACAGATGACTTCACATTACTTTCCTATATTGATGCTTATTGGGTAAGGTGCATTAATGACATGAAAAGTGCTAGTGGTGGAGCATTTTTCTTAGGTGGTAGATTAGTGTCATGGTATAGAAAGAAGCAAGAGTCAGTGTCTATGTCAACTACAGAGGCAAAATACATTATTGTTGCTTCATCTTGTACACAAGTTCTTTGGATGATACAAACTCTTCAAGACATCAAGGTAGAAGTTCCTAAACCTATCTCCATTCTGTGTGATAACACTAGTGCCACAACCATATCCAAAATCCTATTATGCACTCAAGAACTAAACATATTGCTATTAAATATCATTTCTTTAGAGAGAAAGTACTAGCAAATGAGGTTACACAGGACTATGTTTCTACTAAAGATCAAGTGGAAAACATTCTTACCAAGCCTTTAGCTAAGGATGTGTCTAAGCATTTGAGAAAGAGGTTAAGTGTTCAATCTCTCTCTTCTATCCACTAGATCAGAGTTCTAGTATAGATTTAGGGGGAGTATATGATCCTTATTCTATAGGATAGTATAAGTCTCTCAGTTAGGGCACCCTTTTTCATTGATGTCAAAGGGGGAGTAAAGAAAATGATAGTATTGGCTGCATTCTTGAGTGATCAGTGTTTGTACCAGAGGATTCAGATACTTGTTTGTTTCAGTGATCACTTGCAGTCTAGTTACATTCTATGATAGTGATCTTTGTTTGTAGCATGTTAGTAGTAGTGTTTGCTCAATGGTGAAATGCAGTATATAGTAGTGACAATGGTGAAATGCATTAAATAGAAGTGACAGTGATTGATAGTGTATTTGATGCCCATGATCAGTATCTAGTGATTTGTTTGTATCAGACATTAGCTTGCAGTATCAGACATTAGTGTATACAATGAGTATACATCAAACAATGACATTTGCACAATGATACAACCCTTGAGGAGATACTTTGTTAATTTGTTAGTTTTCACAATGATTTATTGTATAGGAGCAAGTGATAGTATGAACTTGTATTATCTATTGATAATTTTTTTAGTATTTGATGACATGGCAGTCTAGAGGATCAATCATTAGTTGTAGTGATCAGTGTCAAGTGACATGTCAGTTTGCCTAGAAAAGTGATAATATTCCTTAGGGGGAGCTTGATAATAGTATTTCTTACAAAATGGGTAAAATTGTTATGTGTTGACATCAATGCCAAAAGGGGAGTTTGTTGGCATTTTTGTCATTGATGTCAAAGGTATTAGTCATTATCCTTATTACACAAAGCATCTTCTATTAGTCTAAATCTATCTCACGTTTACTAAAGTTATTGTGGAATTATTTGGTGTCTTTGTTTAAAATTGTTTGGTTCAACATCAAAGAAATTCCTATACAACTTCATGATATCATCTAGTCCTCTGCATCAAGAGTTGTCTGTAGAAGCTAAGGATCACTCTTTTAGTCCATGAACCTTAATGGAAATTAGGGTTTGTCAAAATTTGAAGACCTAAACTCTAAGGTCTTAAAACCGTAAGGATCTCCTAAAACCCTAAAGACTTAAAAGAAAAGTTGTTTTTTGTTTTCTTTATGACGGTTGCTCTTTTGTTTTAATTTATCAGTGACTTGTTGTTACTAGTCACTTATAACTTAAGTGACAACTAAAGTCATGTACATCATAGGATGATGGCCCCATGACCTAGCAGTGACCAGTTGGTTTGAGGCAATGTTTATAAATGGGTGCCAAAGTTTACATCGATGTTCATCATTTAATTATTTGATGGTGTGAAACACAAAATCAATGGTGGTTTTTCAAATGCATAATGGATACTCCACACAGAATGGTGTTTGATGGGTAGTGACCTGTATCACCTAACTATTAGAAGTTTGAGTAGTTTGCGTAACTATTTTCTTGTGTGATGGTTAGGGAGTTACAAAAGGAGTAACAATTTTGTGTTCATGTGGATTTGGATGTTAGGTGGGGTTATAAATCAAGTATTTTTGTTGTGTTGTGGTGTTGATGGAATTTTGAAGAAATATTCTTTGAATATTTGGTAAAAGAAAAGTGCTATTGATGTATGCATATAGGCTAAAGGGAGTAGAGTGGTGAGTGAGTATTTGTATTTGCAGAAGTTGCATTTAGGTCTTGAATGATATTGTAAATAGAGTAGTAATCTATATATTTACCTTCACTTGTGATTGGAGTTGGTGCTCCTAAGTAAATTGGATTTGGTTCTCCTAATATGATAAGGATTTGGTGTTCCTAAACAAATTGTAATTAGTGAGATTTGGTCATTGAGACCTAATGGTGATTTTCTTCTAAGGTTGGATTGGTTAAGAAAACCCAACCAACATAAATCACATAGTGGTTTTTCCCTTTTTATTGGTTTCCACATACATATATGTGTTATGGTGCAATTTGTGTGATTCCATTGTTCTCTACGTATATTGGTGTGTTTGGATTAATTGCTTTTACAAGTATTGAATTATTAGATGAACTAGTTTTTATTGTACCACTGATTCACCCCCCTCTCAGTGGTCTAGTGTACTCCAACAAAGTGGTACACTGACAGAGCCAAGTCAGGGGGTATACAAAATTTGATGTCATCTGGGGTGGCCTCTACATCATCATCAGTTGTAAGAAGGAAAATGCTTTCCAACTTTCAAGGTTAGGACCCAAAGGCAACTTCTGCAAATACAAATACGCACTCACCACTCTGCTCCCTTTAGTCGATATGCATACATCAATAGCGCTTTTCTTTTACCAACTATTCAAAGAATATTTCTTCAAAATTCTATCAACACCAAAACATAAGAAAAATACTTGATTTATGACTCCATCAGCAGATTCAATATATATTGGATCCTCTTCTTTAATAGCAATGAACACCCAATCACTTTCACCATGATCAGATTCATCATCTGTGACTCCTTCTCTAGCTTCTTGGACATAGTAGCAATTCTTCTAATTTTTGTATCTATTAGGGTTTGGTTTTGAAAACCTCTCCAGACACCTTGAAGCAAAATAACCAATCTTATTACAAGTAAAACATTTGAGTGGCAACTTTCCTTCATACTTACTGGATCCTCTTGGCATCCATTTGGCAATGAGAGCTTCAAGATCTGCAGTCTCATTTTCATCATCTTCAAGATCCTTACTCATTTTGGTAAATCTGCTTGATTTCCCCGAAGAACCTTCACCTAGATCATATCTTTGCTTTCCATGCACACTAGCCTTGAATGTCAATTCAGACTTAGGAAGAGAATCACCAAATTCACTTAATTCAAAAGATGAAATTTTGCCAACCATGTGATCTCTTGTAACATCTGAGATAGTCCTGATCTCCTCTATAATAGCAACCTTATGTTTGTATGAATTAGGCAAAGATCTAAGCACTTTTGACACAATCTCTGATTCTTCCAAAATTCTGCCAGCACACCTAATCCCACACACAAGTTCATTTATCTTTTGCATGTAGATTGTGATGTTTTCATCTTCACTCATCCTTAGATTTTCAAATTTTCCTCTCAGACTTTGTAGTTTGGCACATTTGACATATTTATCTCCTTCATATAGATTATCTAACTTCTTCCAGATTTCATGAGCCGTTTTCAGTCCAAAAACATTTGTCATTTCTGAATGAGTCAGGGCACTCAACAAGGCTTCTTTAGCTCGAAGGTTGTTTTCAACATCCTTGAGTCATCTAGAGTTACAAGACCTTTCTTCGGAGGTTCATACTTATCTTTGGTTATTAACCAATAAGCATCACCCATGCACTGTAGATGGCATTACATGCGACTCTTCCAAACAGAGTAGTTTGTTCCATCGAATCTTGGACTATCCTTCTTGTAAGTCAATATCCTGTATCTCCTCAAGTGGTTAAGCTCCTTTTAGAGGAACTAGGCTCTGATACCAATTGTTGGAAACAATCTGGACAACTAAGAGGGGGGGGTGAATTAGTTGTCCCTAAACTTTAACTTTTAAAATCTTCTTTACAACGAGATTAATGATGAAAACATTAAAGAATTAATCAACACATGAGAAGAAACAATATGAACACATAACACCATAATTTTGACATGGAAAACTTGGTTAAGGGAAAAACCACGGTGGGGGTAAACCCACAAAAATGCGTACCCTATTAAAAGTACTTATGAAAATAGAAGGCATATGCCTTCGAGCACACTACCTAGAGCTCACTACTCAAGAAGAGGCTCACTGCCTATAAATTTTTTTGATTTACACAGAGATAATGAACTGAGAAATATCATCTACATTCATACCTAAATCAGTCCCTTTGAAGGCTCAAAAACTTTCGCTCCTATCTTCAAATTCTTCTTCACTGACTCTTCACTCTATACTTCCTTCACTCCTCTTCTGGTCTGCTCTACTTTTTGATCCTTTCTTCGGATTTAACTCATTTGTTCAAGGATACTTTTCAATGACTCTGAAACAACTATTTATACATTTCATCAACCTTAGAATAATCAACAAAGTCGGCTAAACTCAATGCGGATCTTCACACTATTAGCCAAACATAACTGAGACTTGAATCTTCCTCTATTAACACACCACACTTCATAACATGCTCTTTAGATCATCTGCAACATGCTAGGACCATCTAGTCGGCTAAGAACATGGAAGAACAGCAACCTCAAAGAGAAATCTTCAACAACAAGCTCAACCTTCAATGTGGACCTTCAACATAGTAGCCACATGATCCAAAAACCTCCTCAAGCACATTTAATTCATCAATCACATCCACTCTATACCATATTACCAGAATCATTTGTATCTTTCTCTGGAACCTCAAGAACACTATCTGCCATGACTGTCAAATTAGAGAGATTGCTTGTGGACCTCCAAACCACAAACCACTTGAGTTGAGGGAACACACCAACATCCTAGACATGCCTCTAGATCTGCAGATCATAGAGTGTTAATATCAGACCAATCTGGACCAACTTCTTGTCACACTGTCTCTACTGAATACTATAGAATCTAGTTCTACTCAGATGGCCATAGCTTCTTCACATCTTCATGCAGACTTCTCAAATCTTAATTGGAGGAACCTATGAGAATCCTCTACACATCCATATGGTCCTCATACATTGATTGTCATTAATTTTCTCAATATCCTCAACAATCTGGTCTTCTATATAGACACCAGTATAGGATATAGTTGACACCAATGACAACAAGGATATGTTGACATCAATGACAACACCACTTAGGCACATATTTGCAACATACATGACTCATTCCTCTAGGCCTAGTCGGTTGCTCTCACTACTAATCATGGAGCCAATAGTACTAGGAATAAGAATGGTTCAAAGTAAATTTTGATGAAGATTATCTTGAGTTCCATAATTGGTATGTTTGTTATCTTCAAAGAAGTAGAGATAATGTGGATTTTTCACATGAATTGAGCAGTACAAATGTTGACGCCCAATCTATTGTCAACAAATGTGTGTTTGATGCCATTATTATGATATCTTGTAATATTGAGTAAAGAAATGTTTTCATGAATCATGAATGGTAAAGGGAACTCAAATATGGGAAAAATGATGTCAATGTCTCTAGAAGCAAAATATGTAAGGATGGGTGTGGTTTGCTTTCATGGACTATTGGGATGAACATGTATGCATTCAAGGAATTGTTAATGCCTTCATTAATGAAATAAGGGACATGAACAAGATCTTAGTGGGATGTTGGTGGAGGCCCATAAGAAGAAGAAGGATAATTATATAGAAAACTAGTGAAGGTTTAGACCATAATAGGTATATGAATGATAGGTTATGTGTCAATTAGTGGTGTAGCATCATGGGTACAAACAATGATAGTCCTAGGAGAAATATATAATGAAGTACATCATGCCTATGAGAAGATGAATAATGGTGGTCTATAAGTGGATAAAATATAGAAGGGGTCTATGAATGGAGTTGGATAATCTCCTAAGATGGTTGTGGTGTGGGTCAATTCAATAAGATCTAAAAAGATGTTGAAGTTTGATGTATAGGATCTATAGGTATAGAAGTGGGTGGGGTGGAAGTAGGAAGATAATTAGAATATAAAGGTGAGGTGATAGTGGTAAAAGAAGAAATAATAAGGGTATGTCTAGGATTTGATCTAAATGATCATGGTAAAAAAAGAAGTGAAAGAGAAAGATAGATATGGATGAATTAGTGTGAAGTGTTGGCAAAGTGCAAGGTATACAAGTGGATGGTGGTGGAGGAATAAATTAAGTCATGGACAAATTACTGTAGAGGTATGTATTAGTATTATAATATAAGAAATAATGTCATGTGTTGTATCATAGACAACATCATTAGATGGTAAAGAGGGATCATGATTAGTGTGTGACAAATAAGAAATGGGTGTATCATGATTCAAATCATCAAATGAGAAAGATGTAGTATAACAAGGGTTAAGTTGGCTCAATGCGACATAGGGAAAGTATTCATTGATGTTGTTATGGACAATGATGTCCTCAAGAAAATTGTTTAGAGAATGACAATGAAATGGAGTGGGAGAAGAGTAAAAAATAAAAGTCACAAAATCCTTAGGAATGAAAGGAATGTCATCCTTAAGATCATATAAATAAGTGAAATAATAGAAGGAAACTAAGATCCAATAAATGGAATGGATGCATGGGCACACATTGTAAAAGTTAAAAATGTCCCTAAGAGAAATAGGGTAAGTGTAAAGGAAATAAAAATAATAGTAGAATCAATCATATGGTGATGTAGGGAAGTACAAAAGAGATTATCATATAATCAAATAGGAAAATTTTTAAGAGGAGGAGCATAATCCAAGGCAGTGGGTAGGATTGAGATATCAATCATGACCTATGTGTCTAAAATAGGTGGAGTAGGAGGAGAAGTGTGGCTAGGTGGATAACTATCATAGCCTATAGAAGTTTTTCCTTGTAGCAAAAAAGAACAATGGAGTTTGAAAGAGTGATTGCCAATAGTGTAATTTTTATTTTCTCTCCATTGAACTACTCAAAACATTCACCCCAACCAAAACAAATCCATTCAGAACTACCTAAGAGGGATATGCTTAACATTCCACCTTACCTTTTGTTGTGATTTATTCTCTTCATCTTTTAATTGTTTTCAATAGTATCTCTATGGTTGGATATTGTTGTTTCATCCTCTTAATTCTCCTTTGCCCTACCAAAGGTAAGGAGTCAAATATAGGGGCCAAATATAGCCATTAAAGAAAAGATACTCTATCATCAACAACATTTCCTCTAAATTCCCCTAGTCCAACACTACAAATCCCAAGCTAAGTCATCTGTCAAACACTCCTAAATCAATATAGCTTTTGGTTTTTATATATACACATCAAAAATAATAAAATCTCACTTTCTCTAGGATATCACAATTATTTCTAATAATATTTCAAATTTATAAGTCCTTCAATTAGTTGAAGAACCTTACACAAAGTCAAATTTGGGATATGTATGTTGATTTTTTATTAAAATAATTGAATTACATAGATATGGAC
The DNA here is from genome assembly GCA_027924645.1 of Cunninghamia lanceolata. Lineage (NCBI taxonomy): Eukaryota > Viridiplantae > Streptophyta > Pinopsida > Cupressales > Cupressaceae > Cunninghamia > Cunninghamia lanceolata. The sequence goes on from BSBN01001332.1 coordinate 10,568,981, forward strand.
ATCTGGGATAATTTATTTATATTTAGGAGTATGTTTAGAATTATACATATTATTTTATATAAATTACAATCCTACATCTAGTTCAAGTGGAAATTAGGGCATTAATTTTGGCTAATAGTGTGGTTATTTAGGTGCAAATGGGTGTACTTGCAATGATTGGAAAAAATTATTCCTCAAGATAAACAATTTGACAAGTAGTAAAGATTGGAATGTGAGTATGCTTTGATATTACATTTTCTATCAAGTGATGTTTCTAAGATTTGTAAGTTTTTTGATTGCATAGTATTTGATAACCAAGTCATTTTCTTAGTGATCCATTTTTATTTACTTTGAGTAGTATTTAATGAAGCATGAATGGGTAGAATTGAGAAAAATTGGGTTTATTCTATTCTCTCAAATCTTACATGTTAATTCTACAAGCTTTGATGGTGTATGCCATGCGAGAACAAAAACCTCTTAGCTACTTTTATCTAATGCATCACTTTCATGAATATCCCTTACGACACTCCATGTCAATAAGAGGAAGAAAAATAAAGTGAGTTAAACACTTCCTTATTCATGGAACCGAGTTAAAATAAAGTGATAGAATAAAAATACATAATACATATGCCCCTAGATACAAACTACTATATAAAAGGGTGGTGTTATTTAATATTTTCATTATCCCATGGTGGATGATTGGTTTTAACTAGTAGTGGTTATCAATCCAATTAGTAGTGGATAGTGAATGACTTTTGTAATATCTAATTGGGTCTCAACTTTTTTGTGATAGAGCCAAAGTAGAAATCTCTTGAAGTCATTGAAGTGTCAACTTCGTAGCAATCTTTCTGAGGTCCTAGCTAAAAACATAGTGCTTATGATAAGATTCTAGGTTGGAGATATATGTGAAGGTATGATGTCATTTACATGTGTATTTTACAAGCTCTGATGGTGTTTTCAATGTGAGAATAACCAAACAGATAAGATTTGCCTAGCAAGACACATATATTGTCAAATAAAATTATTTTTGTTATCTTACAATACAAGAATGTCTAGGTGGGGATTTTAATATCAATTAGCTTCTAGGTTGTAAAGGCAATAGAATATACATTTCATCTTTAAAATTTATGTTTGGTTTTTAAAATCTATATTTCATTATTATAGGGTTTAAATTTTTTTTTGGGTTTAAGAGAATTTATTGTACAAGTTCATAAAGTGAGTGCATCACAATGAAGTCAAATTAAAATGTATGGGTGTTGGGTAGTGTGTTTGATTCAGATTTCATAAATTGGGATTTTTTTTTTTTTTTAAGTCTAACAACTCAGTTCTTTCTATTTTCAAACTGGGACTACTTTTATAAAAATAAAATACTATATTTGTTCATATTTGGGTAGGGTGTTTGATCTAGAAAATTGGGGTTAATTTTCTTTTTGGTGTGTAAAAACTTGGTTTTTTTCTATGGGATTGGGGCTATTTTAAGATAAATAAATTATTGTATGATTCATTTTGAGAAAACATTGCAAGTAAATAAAATGAATTGTCTAGTTATAATGCTGCAATATGTTTAATCTAAACTTCATATATTGATTTTAGTTTTATTTTTCTAGTAAGAGGTTTTCTTATTGTTGTTATAGGATTTATACCTTGTCTTGGTTCAATAAGAATTTATTGTGTTTCTTGGAGGGTGGGTGGAGAGGAAGTAAAATGCCATTTCTTTTGTTTTGGGGCTTGGATTGGAGAAATTTTTATATTTCTTCATTTCAAGAATGCCTATAATGAAATCAAACAAAATATGACACTTCATCCCCTCCATCCATTTCTCATACCATGCCTACATTCTCTCTATTTCTTTTTGAGAAAATGCCACTATTCTCTCTATCATAGTTAGAATAGAGTAAATTGACCTTTCTTTCTACCCAAATTTTTTATGGCTCTTCCTTTGTTTTGATCTAAAGAAAGTTAATAAAAGAAATTTTTAAATTTAATTATTTAAGACTCATTTTGTTTGAATTTGAAAACACAAAAGTGGAGTTTTTGTGTAAAAGATGAATAAGCATGTAATCTTGATTTTAGCCACACAAAATATGCTTATTGTTATTACATTTTAACATGTGAAATTTAAATCACTTGATCTCTCTTATTTTAAGAATATTTTTATTAAAATTTCATTAGACACTAAAAATTATAAAATAAATATATATAAAATTAAAGTGTAGAAGGTTAAAATTTTGTGTAAAAAATTAATAAATATGTAGTGTTCATTTAGAGAAGAGGAAATTTCTTTGACAACTAATGAGAAAGGAATCATTCTTATGAAAACACAATGAATTATTAAAATAATGAGGAAAATGAGAGAAAATGCAGTGATTTGATGGAGAACAAAAGATTGGTGGTTATTTCTTCAAGCTCCACTTACCTTGGCTATTATTAATAGGATTTGATTACAATCCAATTTGGTGAAGATATTTAGCCATTGAATTGGATCTCTTTGGAATATTATCACAATTTAATTTGATTGCATGTCTCAAATCACCAAATGTGTAAGGTAAAAATCATTCCACTATAAATAATTTTTCTATCACATCAACTTAGTATATCCGAAAATATGAATTAACATACAACTTTTGATGTAGAGCTAGGGTGAAACTTAGTAGTTGGTTTTGTAATAGGTTTAAAATTTTATTCACAAAATCTCTTCAACATCGCTCAAGTGCATCATAGTTAAATATAATAGTTAAAAAAAAAATAATATTTATTTAATCTTTTTATAATTTATATAAAACTAATTAAACTTATCCAATCAAGTCATTGAATTTTTTTAAAATTGTATATAATATTAGAAATGCATGAGCATGATTATACATGCTTCAAATTCAACTTATTATGGAATATAGCATTTCTTTATCCACAAATTTTATCAATTATGACTCATAAATGTCCAAGGTGATTGGTGTAGGTAATATCCTTCATATTTTTAAATTCAACATTTTTCCCTTAAAAGGATTAAATATTTATTCATAATAAAATTTAGAAATATATTATTAAATATAAGGCGACGGTCAACAAATCTATCAAACCACATCGCTTTGACGCATTCTTTCAAGCAATTTGCATGCCTTGTCTATGCTTCCACATTTTGCATACACATCTACCAAGAAAGTTGTAACTACAACATTTGACAAAAAAAATCTTGTCATCGAATGCAAATTTAGATGAAGAGTCAATTTCTGTCCCTGGAAATAAAAATAAAAGAACAACTATTAATTATTTAATCGCTAAATGCTCAATTATAGATAACATTTATGCTCAATTCGGACCCCTCTCATTTCTCGAATATAATTATTTAATTTTAAGACTTTATCTCATATTAGCAAGTCAATAAACATTTTTTAAAGATTGATTAACAACTCCTTTTGATGTTGTATTAAATTTATATAGATTTTTGTATGACTCAAACTTCAAACCTCTCAAATGTAAAACCTCTTATAAAATACTAAGCTTCTCTACTGATCCAATGCTACTTTCAAATTTATTAAAAATTCTATTTAAATTGTAATTGGCGTAACCATTGTACCTCCTTCTAATCTAAGTGCTGGTTTAAAAAAAATTGTAAATGATACCGAGATACAATTTCAATATGACTCACATAAATATGCAATTTTCACCATTACACTATTTAAAAGATGGTAAGAGATGGAGGGAGTGGGGGTATTTCCTTCCATATATGAAGTCTTTCACTAAACCCGAATAGGGTTCCCCTTCACACCCTTCGGCTGCGGTATATACCAAGAAGTCTACCATTCAGCGAAATGTGATTCCCTTGGCCAAAAAGTGAACCACGTTTCCATGCCTTCACCCACATATATAACAAATTCCCCAAAGCTGGAATGAATCTACACGTAACACCTTCCATTGACCCGTTATTTCAGTCCCTTCGTGATTAGACATTCTCATAAAGACGACATCTGGCAGTGACCCACTCGGTTGTCTTCTCTGGTCTGGAGATATCTACCTATAAGACGGTGAAGAAATTTCAAGATGGGACAAACTTGGCCTGTGCTCGACAAGGACTCAATTTTTGACATTCCACCCCGGACCACTTTTACGAACAAAACGTGTCCACTGCACCATTGTGATAAAGTACGATTCCTCCATCCTGATAAGGCTCATATATCGTCCACATATCTTTCTCATGAGTACAGAACTGGCAAATTTTTTATTTTGTCTTCACTTGCACAAAGGAATCTTTTGAAATGGAGAGGCGAAATTTGTGGAGCTTGATTGGGCAACGGAAGAAACACAAGAGGCGCATCAGCCAAACTCTGCCACTTTCCGCGAAAGGTTTTGGTGTTGTAATGAAAAATGTTAACTATGTAGTTGACACCAGAGAGAATAGTATAAGTTCCCACACTCGTATTTCCAGCGCAACTATGTTCACACGTGAACAAGGGAAAACAAAAATATTCCCATTCCACGGTGAAAATGAAGAAATATTAGAGATGGCACTTTTATAAGCTTTAAACGAAAGTACTCAAAGAAGAGAGAGGCAATGATAAATTAATGGGCAAAAGACTATAAATCGTGTAAGCTGGCTAGAAATACTATAGTGCTCTTCAAGTACATTCTATTTAGAATTTAATGCGAGTAAAATGACTAAATCTAGTGCTTTTTAGATTGAAATTTTCTAAATTTGTTACTGTTACTTTCTTGACTCAAAAATCAAGAATAAAAGTTTTTGGGCTTTCATCTATTAAGAAACTAGAAAGGTACAATTGGACAGATAAAAAGATCAACCTTCAGCATTTAGGAGTCTAATTTAAAGAGAAATCAATCAAATACAATTAAAGCAGGCTAGCTAAAGTAATGAGACTATAATTGAATCTTAGAGGTGTTTGTTTTGTTTGTCAACTTTGAACAGTTTGTGATATATGTTCTCTTATAAATAGTACATGATGGTTAGATTTTGAGTTTATATAATTGGATTTATGATGTATTATTCATAAAGATTTTATTGTGATTGGATGAGGTTATGTTGGATTTGTTTAAATGTTGTGTTTTTATTGTTTGTTGTCATAGACTTCTACAACACATGTTTCTGCAAAGATATTTATTTATGGCACCTAATGGTGGTAAGAAGCACCTTAAGGAGCTTTTAATTTGTCAATAGAAACAATTTGAATTCCTTGATATAAAACAAGCAACTATTTCAAATTGAGCAATTTGAAAAACATGAGATAGAAACATACAAGGTGTTTAGGTGATTGACAAGTGTAACATATGTTGTGACCATCATAATTGAAAGGCAACAAGGTATGCGGAAATAGCTTCCTACACTGATCTACTAAGGAAAGATTTATGTAAATTTTAACCTTTACAATTACAAATTAAGATGCATATTTTGAGAAAGGTAATAACAACATCCAAATGCAAATACAAAACTCACAACACAAGATATATGTGGGGAAAACCCTTTTGGGTGAAAAAACCCACACTCCAAAACTAGTACAATGTATTATCAAATCAAATTATGATTACAACACACTTGCAATGCAAGCTCTTTTAGGAGTACACAATGTCGATTCTCATTCGCATCTTGTGACCTTTCACATTCTCCAGCCACTTATTTATCAAGCCTCTTTCGCGGTTATCCAATGTCAGTTTATCTATGTTAGCTAATAACAAAATAACTATGGACACCTTTATTAAATATAGGGCATTTTTTGCTTGGGTAATTACCCCTAAGCCCCTGGCTAGGGGTGCTGCCCCAAGCAACCCCCACTAGGGGCATTTCCTCCAGACCCCTATCATGGGCTCTACCCCCAAGCCCCCACTGGGGGGATAAGCCCCCCAGGTCCTACAGAAGGAGCTCTGTACCCCTACACTGCCCTATTAATTATTCTGGTGGGAAACCGCGGCTAACAAAGTCACCAAAATTTATCTTGCTGCATGTACACAAGGTGCTAACACATGGCAAAACTATGCCAAGTCAACATGGGATCATACAACATAGTGCTGAATAAATAAATACAACATTAGGAACTTGTGAAGTTTGAGACACCTTAATTCCTAAAAAAAAAAAGCCCCAGTTCCTCATAAGTAGGGGACTCATTTTCAAGTTCATGTAGCTTTGAGTGCCTTGTTTATGGCCCTACAAAAATGTTCCCTTGTAGCCCTTTATGTTTGTTCATGAACTTCATTTATAACTAATGAAAGAATTCCTAGAATATATCATAGTTGAAGCGTGTGAAGGTAAAGCTTATTTTAGTTTAGTGAAAGACTTGATATGTGTAAGCAAATACCCCATAACCTTCATCTCTTAAACCTTGGCGGAAGGATTGGAAATGGTACACAAATACACCATTTTAGAACTATAGGATTCACAAAGATTATTTATAGTTGTCTCCCAACCTTCTTATGGTGGACCAATTGAACCATGATTAGCAACTTTTGTCCTCTCTTGGTACGTAGCATCATCGATTATAGTGTATCTGGTCAGCCATTATAGAGCCTAAGTTGGCTCATTTTTCCTAGTAGATTATTTATCAAGGCCTTCCTCTTGGTTCTCGTTTAGTGTATATGAGCATTCTTAATCCATCTTGTCCATTATGTGGACAAATTGAGAATCTAAAGTATCATTTTTAGTTTTAACACAAAGCTCAAGAAAGTTATAATTGGATTCATGATTTCCTTAGATCCTTTTTACATGCCCTTTCTTGTTTGAACATGGTTTTGCTTGAGGATTAGCCTTGTCTCCCACTCAAATACACCTACATTTGGCATGCTTTAAAGGTGGAAATTCTCTTTAGTTTTTGGAAAGATAGAAATGAATCTTTATTTTCTAGTTGCTCTGCTAATGTTCATTTTTCTTTATACACTAATGACATAGTTTTCTCTAATGTGATTACGTAGATTTAAGTGCAAGTTAATAAAGTTACACTTGAGGTTGCTTATCTTCAATAGCTATTGGAACATTGGGGGAATTCTCCTTGCACTATTGATAGAGTTATTCTTGATCCCTCTTCTACTTCTTAATGGCATTAGTGTGGTCATAGCCAACCTACCAAGAGAGATAGAGGCTCCCACTCTTATGGCTCATAGCCTATAGATTCCAAAGATAATGTAGTTAGTATTCGTTGGTCCTAGCCTTCCAAGATACCTTCTACCTCTTCTCATCATGGGTTTAGTGTTTCAAGTTGTCCCAAAGCCAGGAGGTTTCCTCACTTGGTGCTGGCCATTTATCTAGTTTGTGCTCAACAATGTTTAGATGATACTGTTGTCATAGCCCAAATTTTGAATACTATTAGAGGAACTAGTAAACAAGTGTAATTATTGTGTATATATGGTGTTGTGACTTTGAAGTTAAAACAAATAGTAAGTTGATTATCATGAAATGCATGATGGAATTTGATTTTAATTTTAATGTTATCACAATTGTAGAAATTAGTATTGCAATGATCGATTTTGTTTAGATTTTAGTTGAAAAAACTAACTACCATGTTTGATGTGTGAGTTTGATAGGGTAGAAGATGAGACTCTCATTTGAAGAGAGAGTATCATTAGGAAGAAGTTCCTAGAAAACCAATGGCTAACATGCATGACATCATACCACACACACACACACACACACACACACACACACACACACACAGTTGCATATAGACTAGCTACAATTGGTTTGTGTGGAAAGACATTGTGTTACATAGTGCATTTGACTACAAAAGAAATAGTTGATTTATTTTATGTTTTAGAGAAATAATAATTATATTATTAGAGCATGGGATCACAATAACTTATCTATATGGTGAGAAATTTCATGATTAATGGAAGGTAACTGCTACAATCTCAAGAAAGTTTGTGTTATAGATTTTGTTAGGGCAAAAGAGAAGTATGCCTTTTCTGGTAGCAGGGATTTGAGAGTTTGTTTCATTTGGTCGATCCAGGATTCTAGGTTCAGGAAGAGAGGGTTTCAAATCTAGATCTCAAAGGTTTGGTATTCCTCATAGATCTGTAGATCTCTTTAATCCATACTTTAAATTTGAAGATCATTCCAAACCGTCACTAAAACATATATGGATTTAGAAGGAAAAGTAGAATAAGAAGTTGGAGGGGTCAACTAAGGAGATTGAGATTTCAATTCTAGATGATTTGATTAGACCGCATGTGTGAGATCTTAGTCAAAATGCTTTGATAGGTAAATTTGGCATCATCCTTTATGTTGGGAGGATTTTGGAGCCTGGGTTAGGGTAAAATGGGCTTCTATGTCAAATTTTTGCAATTTAGAAAAGGGTTTTTTTGCAATTATTTTTGAAAATAAGGAAGCTAGGGATGAAATTGTCTCGATTAGATCTTGGTTTTTCAAGGGGAAAGGGATTTTTGTTCAGGAATGGTGCCCTAATTTTGATCTTGCTTCAAAAAATCTGGATTTCATTCCTTTTTGGGTAAGTTTGCATAATCTTCCATTGGAGTATAAGGATTTGAGGATTCTTAGATTCATGGCTACTTGATTGGGCTTTTTTGTAAATCATGATTTGTTGACCTTTAAAAATCCCAGTCTTCTGGTATGAATGTGTTTCGTTATGAATACTTCTTTTCCTTTTCCTGAGATGGCACTTTTGAAAACTTCAAAGGGTGTTTAGAAACAAAAATTGTTGTTTGAAGATCCATCAACAATTTTTAAATTTGATAAATTAGATTTCTCTTCAGATTTGCCTAATTCTGTTAATGTAGGAAAGGAAAAAAAGGTGGAAGCAGCAGTAAGTAAGAGTTCAGTTTTAAGTGGAATGGGAGGTTCAGAGAAAAGTTCAATGTTAGATAAGGGGAAAGTTAATTTATTTTTAGAAGAAGGGGAGATTATCAATGTTGATTCAAAAGTCCAAATACTTCTTTCTAAAGAAGTATCAAAGGAGGTGGATGGGGTTTTGTCATTTGAAGGAGGTTCCATAGCAGAGGAATTATCTCTTGATTATTAAGTTAATTATCAATCTTCTGGGTTGGTTTCGGAAGGGGAGGTTGAATTTCAGTCTAAATTTTAGGATAAGAATTCACTGGTTTCTCATATGAATGTTTTAAATGAAATGTCTTCTCCAGATCTTGAAATCGGTAAACAAATTTCAGATGTTGGTCTGATTGTAGATTGTCAAAAAATGGGTTTGAATGATTTGTCTTCTCAAGATCATGTTTTTAATAAGCAGATGCTAGATAAGGATGTGAATGAAGTAAGACAAAATAAGGGTATGGTTATTTCTTCATATCTGGGGGAAAACGAAGCTTCAACTATTCTAAACACTCCTATTGAAGTTCAGAATACACCTTTTGGAGAACAATTAATTCAATCTTTAGACCTTGAAGATCAAATTGATGATTTAGGATGTTTAGTTCAAGAGGATTAGGAGTCAAAAGATTATTTTCCTTTGGAAGAGGTAGAGAAATTTGTTGATGAATTGATCACAAAAGTTGGTGAGGAGATAATTACTAAAATTGCTGATGAAGTGGCGTCTAAAGAAGAGACTTAGAGTGATGTTGTGTCTTCCATTTCCCAAACCCCATTAGTGGAAAAGGTTGATCCTGTGTCTCCTTAAAAGCTAAGGGGTAGGAAGCCTAAATCAAAAACTACTCAGGATGAAATTCATGTTGGAGTTCAGTCTACTCTTGATAAAATGTTAACCAGATCTACTTTGAGGAGAGCATGTTTCTCTCCTCAAGTCCAATGAAGGTGCTATCCTGGAATGTTAGGGGTATTAATGCCCCTAACAAAAGATGCTTGATAAAACATCAATTGGATTTATAAGGTGCTGATGTAATTTTGTTGCAAGAAACTAAACTTTTTCTTCAATCAGCAGAGGATATTTTCAAACATTGGAAGAAATGGAATTTTATTTGTCTTCCTACTTCAGGGGCTTTAGGTGGGCTAGCCTAGTTGTGGAATAAGTTGAAAGATGATGTGTTTTTTTATTTCAGGATCTTCTTGTTGGCTTTTTGCTAAGGTGTAATTTGGAATTCATCATTTTTGGATCTTGAATATTTATGGACCCTCTTCTACAGTTGATAAGAAAATTTTGTGGGATTCATTGAGTAAGATTATTCAAAGCATGCCGGAAGAAAGGCTGATTATTGGGGGTGATTTTAATGCTATCCTTAGACTAGATGAGAAACATGGAGGTATTATCCCGCCGGTTAAAACAATGTCACACTTTTCTGATTTCATTAATGACAATGGTTTGATTGATATTCCTCCTTTCAATGGCAAGTTTACTTTTTCAAATAAGAGAAAAGATTTTCTTAATATTTCTAAAAGACTTGATAGGTTTCTTCTATCCTATTCATGCCTGTCTGTTGAAAGCTCTTTTATGTCCTTTATTCTTTCTTTTTCTGTGTCTGATCATTTTCCAATTCAGTTAGAAGTGGAGTTTGATGGTCCAACTTTAATTCCTAAGAGGTCTTTTAAGGTGGAAGCTATGTGGTTTCATGATCCAGATTTTGTTCCTTTGCTAAAATATTGGTGGGAATCTCTTCCTTTTATTGAGGGCTCAAGAATGTTTCAGATTTGTAAAAAACTTCAGCTGTTGAAGAGCAAAATCAAGGTTTGGAATCTAACTCATTTTAAAAACATTTTCAAGGAAAAAGAAATTTTGTTAGATAAGATTCAGTTTTTTAAGTTGCAGATTATTGAGCAAGGTATTGATAGTCAGTGTTTTGAATTGCAAAAATCTTTACAATCTAATTTGGATGAAGTATTAGCTAAAGAGGAAGTTTTCAAGAGATAGAAATCTAGAGAAACTTGGTTGTAAGATAGAGATAGAAATTAAAAATCCTTTCATGCTTCAACAAAAATGGATAGGCAATTTAACAAAATTCATCATATTCAAATTTCAGAAGGTGAGTTGGTCGTGGATTTGGTGTCTACTCAGAAAGAAGTTGTTTCCTTTTTTTCTAATCTTTTATCTAAAAGTAGTGAGGATCCTTTAGAATAAGTTATTTTAGCAATGCTTAGAAGTATTCCTAGTCTACTCGCTGTATGCTTGAAATCGTGACTCTAGTTACCTTAGGGTTGTCAGGTCAGATTTCTGCATGCACACGGACCCTTCCATCTTTGCCATGGGGCGATTCGCCACATCACTCTCGCTCATGTGGAATTAGCCAATCGAGAGAAGGTGAGACACGATGGGGGTTTGGCTCATTGGAGAGCTGGACTTCGTGGAGAGGGGTCGACAACTTATGCGGCCTTTTTTGTTGTGCATTTTGTTGTATGGTTCATTCAATTGTTGTTGTAGTTGAAATAACCCTATGACCCAAAGGGTCACTAGTTTCTCTTCTTCTGTTTGGATTCCTTAAATTCCACCTTTGTGTGGGTAAACAATTGTTCTTGTTGATTGCTTCTGCTATTTCTACGTCTCTAAGAAATGCTATGTGTAGTTGTAATTGCCTAGTTCTTTCTAACAACAAGAGGACGAATGGCTCTCCTTGTGGTAGAACAAATGTCTGTTGATGTGGTTGTGGATGGATCTCCTCAATCTCATTATGTATAGCCCTCACCCACTCTTCTCTCACTCCTAAGCACATTTGTGAATCAGGAGAGAGGAAGTTTCGTAATTGCTAACTTTAACCAGATCTAGGGTTTGGACCTAGGATTTTGTTGACCTAGGGTTTGACTTGTGTTTTAACTTTATTTTTACCTTGTGATGAAATCAAGGGTTTATTTGGAATCATTTGAACCATGATTACCTCATGATGGAATTGAGGGTTTGTAATTTTGTCTATCCTAGGGTATCTATATGCATGCAAGCTAAATGATATGCAAAACATCTTTTTATTATTTTTAGAGTATTTTTGAAATAGAAATGCTTCTAATCTATGAAAAAGAAATATGTGCAAAATCCTATATGTCTTTTCCAATGCAATGTTAACCTATGTTTTTTGGGGTTTTTGGTGTTTTCAATGAAATCTAATCTAATGGGAAGGGAAAATGCTTCTTCTAACAAGATAGATCTAGAAATGTGAAAGCGATTAATGTAACATGCAAGATCTAATCTATAAAGGAAAAAGCAATGTGTTACTATTCCCAAGAGCAAATGTGATTATCTAATTACTATGAAAGCAATGAAAGAACCTGAAAGAAATGAAGAGTTGTTGACTTGACTACCATCAGTAATCCTTGTGTAGGCAACCTTGAATCCTTCTGTGGCAGCAAGTGGTCCTCTTGACAACAAAATGACCCAAAGAAGCAAAAAGAAGCTTTGATGAAGCTTGTATGAGCTCAGTGAGAGCTTGGATTGAGCACAATGACATATATTGAAGCAGCCTAGTGTTTCTTGGCTGAACAAAAAAATCAAAAGACACCTTCATCCTATAAGAGCATTCGAATGCTAAGTTGGAGAGCAAATTTGGCAAGAGTTGTGTGCACAATGAATTTGGCTCCATTTGTGCTTGAGGGAGGGGGGTATTTATAGGTTCAAAGGGAAGGGATTGATTGGAGAGATAACTCATTTAATTAATGAGTTAACAAGAATAGGTTGGGGAGTTAACAAGGTTGATTGCCTAGTGAACTTAGCTAATTAGAGAGTGATGAAGCAATGACAGCTTATCATGGAAGAGGAAATGGAGGTGAGGGAATGCATGAGATTGATTAGAGAGTTAATTTGAGATCAAATAGAGTTAATTATGCATGTGTGGGTGCATGAAATAGTTAACTCTATATCAAGGATAAAAAATCATGCAAATAGAAAGAAAAAGGGGTGAAAATGGAGTAAAAATGAAAGAGAAACTCAATTTTTTCTATGAGTCCAAAAATGGTAGGGTCATCCCTTTTGCTAGTAGGGTTGCCTAGGGAGATCAGGGATGGATAGGGTCAGATGCAGGAAAACAGGCTGGGAGATGGCAAAAGAAAGGAAAAGGATGAGTTCTGCATCAAGAAACAGGTCAGTCATGTGGAAGAATCCAAATCTCCACTTGTGTCTGCAAGATCTCCATGAGAGATCTAAAAATAATAGGGGGAGATTTGGATTGGTTGGTTGAAAATGAAAACCGTCAGTGGGAGATGGATTGGGGGACCTCTAGAAGGCTTCTATGAGGTGCACTAGAGGAAATACAAAGGGGAAAGGTGAAAACTCACCTACAAGACACTCACAAGGCTTAGGATCAAGTTCAAAAGCTAGAAAACTCAAGTCGACAAGTGTTGCAACAAGTGTTGAAAAGTGTCACAAACAGGGAGGGAGAGAAATCGACAAGGTAGAAATGACACAAGACAAGAAAAGAGGACATGTCATCAAGAGGCCTGCTACTCAAAGGATTTGTTTTCATGCTTACATGTACATGACAAGGATTTGAATCATCATAGGGGTCCTCGTGGAGGCAGTGCGTGATTTTTGTGCTTACATATTTGCCCCCTTGGAGACGGTAGTCTACATGAAAGGTAGGTACCATTCCTTCACTAAGCCTTACCTATTGTCAATTTTTCCACAATTTGTACTTGCAATAACTAGTATTAGTCTAACATTTAAATGTATTAAAACAAATAATGAAAATTGAAATGATGAACTTACCATGGATTGTTTGAGTTCGACTAGTCGCTTGCTTTTGTTGGTTCGGACCTGTAGGTATGATAGCATGCAAAATAATGAACGAAATAGATGAATAAAAGCAAAGAACTAATCTAAAATGTATAAATGAAACTAAGCTAAGGGCAAACAAAGAGAGCCAAATTGTGTGATCGGTGTGAAAAAGTGATAGAATTGTTCGTGTGAGCAGTCGATAGAGAAGTATCATCGAGGAGATCACAAGGATGGCCGCCTCTTCATCAACTATAGAGAATCATGTATGCAATCAGTGAAAAACTCTTCTCGAAACCCTAATTTGAATTTTATGAAAAATATGTTAAAATTGTCTGTTTTTGGTGATTTTTCCTATCGTATTGTGTTCGTCTTGTTGTTTAGAGCAAGATTGATCTTTCATTTTCTGAAATCGGTCAAGAAATGAGGTTTTTAGAGTGATTTTTACTTGAGGGGATCGCTCCTAGGGTTGCCCCTTTTGTCAGGTAGGGTCGCCCGAGGAGATCCTGTTTGACAACAGGGTCACCTGGGGGGATCCCGTTTGACAACAGGGTCACTCAGAGAGATCCTAAAAGACACCTTGGTCACCCAACGGATGACCCTGTTGGACTGATTTCTGACTTCATTTGAACTTGTTTAACGCTTGTTTTACTCTGATCTGACATGATTCGCTTACTAAATCTGCCTATTTATTGCAATTTTGAAGGTTTATACGATTTTTTTTTGGTAAGGTTTTCTACAGTTTTACAAATTTTTAGGGGTTTTTGTGAGTTTATGAGATCTAATCTAATATTCTCTTTTTATTTTGCAGGAGATGCGTATCCAATGGAATACCTACTGAGAGGAAGGGTGGCTCTCAGGGATGTTTGCTTCACTAAGTATAGAAGATCATGCCATACTAAAGAGGGCAGGTCTTGCCAGAGTTTGCCATGTTCTCGAGATCCATCCTATATCCCATATATACTGTGATATCTTGACTTACTAGGATGTAGACAGGAATAGATTCAGGTTCTGACAGATTTTAGGAGAGTGGACTATCATGCTTTATGATGTATATCGCCTACTTTAGGTTCCTACGAGGGGACAACCTCTATTTCTTCTTGTTAGTCAGTCCTTTGAGGACAAGACTTCCTGGGCTGCATTCATGGGGGTTAATCACCTTGGGGACTAGATAGGAGTTCAACTTACTTCTATGCCACGACTCCGCATCCCACTTCTGAAGAGGTTCCTGATTGGCTTGATTGCTTCAAGACTATCAGGAGACAAGGCTTTGGCTCGTCTAAGATGGTGTTGGGCACCCATTATTTGAAGATTAGAGGAAGGCATAGTTAATGCATGGGGACCTAATATCCTGGCGATGGTCTACAGAGATTTCTATTGGATCTGTCGATGAGGGGCTCTAGCCTTCAACCACTCTTCTCTGATTATGACATGGGTCTTCCAGCATATGAGGCCTTATCAAAAACTTATTCCTCTTTCGGACATGCAACTATAGAGAGCAGCGAGGTCAGCACATATTGGTCATTTTGATGCTACTCTTCCCACTATTGCTACCCTTACTAACGATGGCATGATTTATGACACTTATCACGACATGGAGGGGGCTTGGACCTGAGACGACAAGATGAGAGTATATTGCTGTGAGGTTTCAGAGATCATAGACCATAATAGTCAGGCTAAGGCTCATCAGGTGGACCATGTTGTTCCACATTTTAGCGAGGATGTCCCTGAGGACTTGCCCCCAGTGTCTACTTGCTACAGGACCGTTCGAGAGATGGGGGAGATTGGACAGAGGAACGTTGTTTGGACACCTTTCACTCTAGGCATCTTTATCACTAGGGTTTCTAGAGGAGGACAGAGGGGAGGGAGAGGGACTCCCTCTCAATCTTTGGTTGTGACAGTTGACTCAAAGTCCACTGACCAGGACTATGTTCCTAATAGTGATGATTCGTCAGATGAGGCCCCTCTTGAGGATGAGGATTTTGATGACATTTGTGTTTTAGATGAGGTTCCTGACATCCCTGAGGGTCCTTTTGTTGTTCCTTGACCTCCTCATTCAAATGAGGTGATGTGTCATCTTGACCCTGACTGGCAGCCTAAAGATCCATGTAAGTTTTGTCTATTTGTTTTTGCTTAACTTTGTCCTTTGTATTTTTATGTGGCACTGACTTGGTCTTGTCTTGATTTGGCATTTCAGGCAATGTCAAAGAGTGGAGGGACTTGGTTCATGAGGTTAGTATTGGTTTGACCTTTCCCTTTACTAGGATGACCCGTGATTGTCTTTTGGATGATCCTGTTATGCCCCCTACCGCGGGATGACACATTGACATTTTTGCTCATGTCTACCATGGGTGTTAGATTATTACTGATGTAGTGGAAGGTGTTATTATCCTTCAATAGACTCAATCCAATCACTTGATAAAGGTTGACACAGCAAATTTTAGGTCTTCCTTCACAACTGTCCCTAACTCCTTATAGCCCTATTTTAGGAGTTTTTTGAACATAACTGTTAGAATACACTTCAAACCCACATGAGGGTTAGTGTTTTAGATACCCATTATCAAGTTATTCAACATATCAAGAATTGAGATAAAGTTGTTTTGGAACTTAGCCAAAAAATGATTGTCCATGTTTTACAACTAGGCCAATTAGCCCTCTTTTCCAAAGAAAGTACACAAAATCTTTAGCCAAAACTTCCCAAACCTATTCTATCACTCTTCTCGGGTTTCCAATAGACCAAATCAACAATTTTTAAGCAAAGGAAAATCTTCTACATCACCAAACCACCATACTCTTACTCTAGGCTTGTTTTAGGCTAGTTTTCATGAGGGTTTATTGGTTTTGCACCTTCCACAACTTGGCACACTTTCCTAATGGATCAAACACATTGTTTTGGGTCAACATATGCTTCCCAAACTTCCCTTTATCTTCCAGAAACTCAGTTTCATGAAACTCACACTCAAAACCACCGTTTCCAAGTCAAATTCAGGCAAAAACTACTTGGGGTAGCCTCCAGAAACCCAACAAAACACCTTTTCTACTCTTAGACTTCAATCCTACATCTAAGACTAGGTAAATGGACCCATCCCACCAAGTCACAAGAGGTATAACAAGTGGAATGGTCCATTAATGCATCTTATGTGTTCAAAATTCCTCAAAACAGGGTCCCTGGGCTACTACAAAAAAATTTGCTCTAACTTTCACAAAATACAATATAAAATACTCAAATCAAGTTTAAATTAAAGTTAACTCATAGCTCCATCCAATTCACAAGCCTTTAGACAACTTTGCACCTGTATAGAACCATACAAGTTGTTGGAACAGTCAAATTGCAGAAAAAATGCAGAAAAATAAGGGTCTTGTCATTAGTTTTCACTTCAAAATCTTCAATAAAACCCTCTACAACCTTTGCAACGAGTTTTTGATCATATTTGCATGTTTTTTCCCTCCAAAATACAAATATACAAACTGACTCCAACAACTACTTAAGCTTCTTGACTCTTGGTATTCCACAATGTGTCTCTACACTTCTTACATAGCCACCTTTTACTAGCATTACAAACATATGACACTCTTTGTAAAAATGCACCCGCATGACTCAAATTACCTTGGAGATGGTCTATTATGACCTTATTTGCAATATAAAAGACTCAAACACCTTAGAACCTAACAAAAAGACTTATTTACAAAACTTGCAAAAGGTAAACTAGGTGCCCCTGCACCATACACCCTACCAAAAAGAAGACCTCATGTCCCATGAGGACTATAATGCCTTGAACCTTGCTTTTTCATAGCACATCCTTGACCCCCAAATGCTTCATTTTTTGGAATTCCTCTCTCCTGGATCAGGTACTATAGTGTTGTACTCTCCTTTGCATCCTTGGACTAACTTCTATCTTGCCACTGTCTCATTCTTGCATACTACCCTGTTATCTGCGCTGTTACCTTGCCAAGATTTGATGTTGGACTTGCCTTTATGTGTACAAACAGACCCTTACCATTTGTTCCTTGGCTTATCTTCCTTTCCATCTTTGTTTCATGCTTGAATTTAGTCATATGTTCTTGCCAAATGCCCTTAGTCACTACACCTTTCTCACTAATCTCTGTCATTAAATTCTCTGCCCTTACTGTCAATATCTTGTCAGCTTTAGACACCACTGTCCTTAATGTTCTTGCCCTTAAAATCTCTGTCTTCTTAGCTTTTTCAACCTCTATACTATCATTACATGACTGATCACCAACTTTGTTTGAAACTAGAGGACAAAATACTGTCCCAATCATGACCTTGTCTTGTTTTTCATGCCACCCTTGCACTTTTATCATCAACTTGGCCTACTCTTTACCTACTTCTGTTATCCTTTCCTCTTCTCTACATTTTAAACTCTCTTTACTCTTCAAACTTATTGTTTTGATGTCCTCCAACATAGGAGTGACTGCAATCTTCATCTTCTCTTCATGCTCAATCTTCACAAACTCTTTCTTACCCATCTTGATCACTCTTGATGTCTTGAACTATTTTTCCACATCTCCTTGCAATGGAACCAAAGAAAAAGTATTCCCATCATGCTCAATCTGATAAGTGTTGTCTCTACCATCATAAATGGCATGTTTATCAAATTGCCATGGCCTTCCAAGCAATAGATGGCAACAATCCATGGGTAACACATCACAAAGTACCTCATCCTTATAGCCACCAATGTTAACCTCAACCACAGCTTGTTCATTAACCAAAATGGTTTGATTTTCATTCAGCGAAGTTACCTTATAGGGTGTTTCATGAGGAACCTTTTGCAAATTTAATTTGTCTACCATTTCATTTGACACTACATTATCAGTACTTCTAGAGTCTATCACAACCTTACATACCTTTTCCTTACATTTGCAGGTGGTCTTGAATAGGCTCCTTTGTGTTGCTTCTTTCTCCTTGGCTGCATTGAGGGGTATTCTTCTCATCATCAGGGATTCACCAATTTCTAGGGTAGAAAATTGCATTGGAGATTTTGCATTTTCTTTGTCATCCTCTTGTACCATTTTAACCCTTCTTTCACCACCTTGTGAAGTGGATGCTTGTTCTTCCTTGCACTACCATCCTTTGTGTCCAAAATAGTTACATTTGTAACATCTTCTTGGGACCATATTAGAACTTTTGTCTTGTCCTCCAAATCTGCCTCTCAGACTTGACCTTCCTTCTCTATATCCTCCTCTAGTTTCAACAACTTGCTCCTTGTCTTTATTGGAATCTTATTGATTATCATAGGAATGTTTTGGAGTGTAGAATGATCCTCTTCCCCTCTGATTACTACCTCTGCCTCTAAATGATTTATCTTGCTTCCTCTTAATTTTCTCTTCTGCCTTAACAACAAGCTGAAAGCATTCCTCAATTGTTTTAGGAGTGATTAGCCTCATTTCATCTTGGATGTTGAATCTCAAGCCATTCATATACCTTACCACCTTTGCTTCTTCATCTTCCTCATGTATTATCCTTATACTTGGCCTATAGAATTCCTTGGTGTATTCTTGCACATCTAGATCTTTTTGCTTTAGATTTTGAATCCTTTTAAGGAATTGAATATTATAGTCACTTGGTAGAAGTTTCTTCTTGAGTTTTGCCACCATTCTATCCCAAGATGTTATCTTGGTCTTCCCTTCCTTTATCCTCTTAGTTTGTACAAATTCCCACCACAACAAAGCATGTTCCTTCAACTTAGACTTTGCAATTTTCACCTTTTGATCTTCTTGCACATCATCACATTCAAAGTGATTATCTAAGGCTCCTATCCAATCCAAGAGCTCTTCTCCATCTAGCTTCCCTCCATACATGGCCAAATCTACTTTGGTCTTGGGACCATCTCTTCTAACCTCTTTTAGCAACCTAGCCATCCTCTAATCCTCAGGGTCTAGTTCTTCTTCACCCTCTTCATGCTCTTCCTCTCCTTCCTCTTCTTCCAATTCAATAACATCTCCTATGGTAGCATCTCTTTTTTGACCTGTTTCCAAAGCAAAAAGCCTTGCCATCAGTCTCTCCTCTAGTTCTCTAATCTCCCTAGAATTATTATCCTTCAATTCTCTTATTTCTCTTTCCATATTGTTTCGTTTTGGAGGCATTTTGACAAATTGTCTTTTCAACTTCCACTTGTCCTTCTTCAATCTACCACTACTCACCCTCAAGAGATCTAATCCCTATGCTCTGATACCAATTTGATTTAGTGTAAGGTGTTATTATCCTTCAATGGACTTAATCCAATCACTTGAGAAAGCTTGACACACCAAATTGTAGGTCTTCGTTCACAACTATCCCTAATTCCTTGTAGCCCTATTTTAGGGGTTTTTTGAGTAACTTTTAGAATACACCTCAAACCTACTTGAGATTTAGTTTTTTAGATACCCATTATCAATTTATTCAAGCTATAAATAATTGAGATAAGGTTGTTTTGGAACACCTCAGCTAAAAAATGACTGTCCCTATTTTGCAACTAGGCCAATTAGCCCACTTTTCCAAAGAAAGTACTCAAAATCTTTAGCCCAAACTTCCTAAACCTATTCTATCACTCTTCTTAGGTTGTCAATAGACCAAATCAACAATTTGTAGGCAAAGGAAAATCTTCTACATCACCAAACCACCATACCCTTACTCTAGGCTCATTTTAGGTTGGTTTTCATGAAGGTTTATTGGTTTTGCACCTTCCACAACTTACCACACTTTCCTAATGGATCAGACATATTGTTTTGGGTCTGCACATGCTTCCTAAACTCCTCTTTATCTTCCAACAACTCAGTTCCATCAAACTCACACTCAAAACCACCTTTTCCAAGTCAAATTCATGCAAAAACTACTTGGGGCAGCCTCCAAAACCCCAACAAAACACCTTCTCTACTCTTGAACTTCAATCCTACATCTAATACCATCTAAATGGACCCATCCCACCAAGTCATAGGTGCTACAGCAAGTGGAATGGTCCATTAATGCATCTTATGTGATCAAAATTCCTCAAAACAGGGTTCCTGGGCTGCTACAACAAATTTGCTCTAACTTTCACAAAATACAATATAAAATGCTCAAATAAAGTTTAAATTAAATTTAACTCATATATCCATCTAATTCATAATCCTTTAGACAACTTTGCACTTGTATAGAACCGTACAAGTTGTTGGAACAAACAAATTGCAGAAAAATTATAGAAAAATAGGGGTCTTGTCATTAGTTTTCAATTCAAAATCTTCAATACAACCCTCTACAACCTTTGCAATGAGTTTTTTATCATATTTACATGTTTTTCCCTCCAAAAAACAACTACACAAACTAACTCCAATGACCACTTAAGCTACTTGACTCTTAGTATTCCACAATGTGTCTTTACACTTCTTACATAGCCACCTTTTACTAACATTACAAACATATAACACTCTTTGTAATAATGCACCCACAACTCAAATTACATTGGACATGGTCTATTATGACCTTATTTACATATAAAATACTCAAACACCTTAGAACCTAACAAAAATACTTATTTACAAAACTTGCAAAAGGTAAACTAGGTGCCCCTGCACCAATTACAAAGTTGAAGACCCAGGTCGACATGCTTCAGGGTGAGAACAAAGTACTTCGGGATATGACACCTTAATTTTGGGTTTCCTAATACTAGTATGGTGGGGCCTTCATAGTCGCATGCACACAGTAGAGTACATCATTCTCACAGATCTCATGAAGCGACGAGTGGTACTCATAGATGGAGGAGCTGAAGCACCGAGGGTTATGTTGGAGGGAACTTCCCTTGACTTTGTTTTCTTGAAATTTGTGCCCCCTTACATGGGTTTTTAGCTACCATTGCACCAAAATATTGACCTTTTAATGCTTGATACAACCACTTGACTTAACAAGCACAGGAGGCGGTTAAGCCCTTGTCGCAAACCACCACAGCGCAGTGCTGAACAAGGAGATCAAGGGTCACACCTTGCAAAAATCCACCCCAGTGCAAGCGTGGGGTTTGAACCCATGACCTTGGCTCTGATACCAATTGTTAGCTGTCGTTGCACCAAAAGATCGACCTTTTAATGCCTGATACAACCACTTGACTTAACAAGCATGAGAGGCGGTTAAGCCCTTGTCATAAACCACTGCAGCGCAGCGCTGAACAAGGAGACCAAGGGTCATACCTTGCAACATGGGAAGCCTCTACTCCTCTCAAGATCATTTTGTCTTAGCTCTTTGATATCATTATATATGTAAACTTCGGATGTATCTATGAAAGTTCATCTTTTTCTATGGTTTTTCTCTTGTCAAATTTTGTACTCATCTCTTGTGCATGTCTGGAAGTTTTTTGGAACCTTTTTGTTATTATGTTTGACCTTTTCAACTCTTTTAACAAATTCAAGTATGACAACAATGATATTTTTTGTAGTTTTGTAGGACATATTTATGATATGCAATTTATGATATGATAATGCAAGAACACAAGAAATGTTGTAAAGGAAACTATAGCACTTACTGAATGTCATGAGATATGACACTTGACTTTATTTCTTTGAGACTCTTTTTCCTAATTTTGGTATGAATACAATGTGGAACAAACACAGTGGTCCTACTCTTAAATATAATTTTTGATTTAGGGGATTGTGGGTTAGCCTGATATGAGAGATCTATTCAAGACTGTGAGATAGGTTTTTAAAGAAACTCAAGTGGAGAGTGAAATGAATCATGGAGTGGTTTTGATTTCTAAAATTTGCTAAACTCTAAACACTAATCCTTATGAAGATAAGACAATTTGATAAGCTTTCAACTTTAGACAAGTATCAAGTTTTATAGGTGTTCGCTAGACTTAGCTCATAGATGGCAAGCAAAGTAGACCCGAGGTAAAGGATATCTGGAAAGAACAAGGGTCCATAGATAGAAGATGATCCTAGAGACTACTAGACTCTTTGGTTTTGCTCAGCCAGTGTGTGTGTGTGTACTTAGTACCTTTCTTTCTCTATTAGAATGTCACCCTTGAGGCTTCGAATGATCTCCACCTGGGAAGAGTACGGACATTCAGCAATCTTCTCTCTTTCACTCTTTTTTTGTATCTCTCTTTTTTTTCTTTTTCACTTTTTTTGTATTTTCCTCACTTGCTTTTTCTCATTTTTTTTGCATTTTGACTTTTCAAGAAATACATTCTTTTTGGACTTTTGCTATGCAATGCTTTGATCTCTCAATTCTTACTTTTGATACTATTATTTTGATTGCTCATTTTTTTATTCACTTGTATCATAGATTGCTTCCTTCAGAGTTTTGATCTTCCTGACATTGTTGGTTAAGAAAGCTAAGAGGCTGAGCACCACCTAAAGTTTTTGTAATCTGGTTAGACTTCTCTTCTACTAGGGAAGAATTGGGAAGGTCTACTTGCAAGCTTCCTTTCAACACTCTAGGTTTGAATACTAATTTTATTTAGACCTAACATCTGTTGACAAGAGACATTGCTTTGCATAATAAGTGTTGTCATTGATGGCAAATAAGACCATTCTACTCATCTGCATAACACAATTTGTTCATACCGGAAGTGAGAATCAGAATTTATCTAAGTACGGGTAGTCAGAAACAAAGCAGGCGATAGGGTCCAGTATCTTGATCCATATCTCTCCAGTGGAAAGTCATAATTTTCTAAGGATCTAAGGTAGTCATAAGCATTGTCAACATAATCTAAATCTAGAGTTTTAGCCTCCAAGGATGAAGGATTAAATAGTTATTAGCATCTGAGTATCAGGTTAACAGTTTGACAGAATAGACAAAAGAAGAACAAGCCTACCTTGTAATTGATCTTGGTTCTAGATGTATGGAAGTTGTTGGTTTGACAAGTTGTGTTGACCAATTATAGTATCTGACCCAATTAATGATTTTTGAGTACAAGTTTTGGTCTACGTTACAAGTATACATGGATTTAGCTGGTAGATTATAATTTTCAATAAAATTCTAAGTGTTCTTGAAGCTGACTGAAAAATGGTTGAAGATCTAGATGTGGATAAATATAGCCAATGGATTTGAATGATTTGGGAAGTGTGTGTGATGTGACTATGGAATAAGTGCAAAAAGTGTAGAGATCTAAGGTTCAAGTGTTAGTAGAACAGTAAATAGGATAGAGTGAAAATGAAGTGTATCAAGTCATTATTTTGTGCTTAACCAGAACTGAATCCTTGCATTGATAGATGCCAATTATCAGTTCAAGCTTATTGTAATTTTTTCTTTCTATAGGCAGTGATCCCTCCTTTGGAGTAGTGAGCTTTAGGCAGTGAGCCCAAATGCATGTGCATTCTCTTTTGTAATACTTCTAACATAGTATAATCTTTGTGGGTTAACCCCCACCATGGTTTTTCCCTTAACTGGGTTTCCACGTCAAAATCCTTGGTGTCAAGTGTGTTGTTTATGTTTCTACTCATGTGTTATTGATTCATGCTTTGATGTTTATATCAGAATTTGTTTAGTAGTTGTAAATGAACATTAAAGGAAGAAAAGTTTAAATTATGTGACAACTGATTCACCCCCCCTCTCAGTTGTCTAGACCAATTCCAACAATTGGTATCAGAGCAAGGTTCCCTTGAGAAAGTTTAACAACTTGAGGAAGATCTAGGAAGGCAGTAAAATGGATGAATACAACCTTCAAGGACAACTTAATCTTTCTTTAGAAGATCTTGAGCAATACAAAGTAGAAGTCAGAGAGCTACAAGAGAACCTTAAAAATGATGAAGACTTCATTGAGATTTTATAAGGAAAATTGAGAAAATCTAATGAAAAGAGAAAGGAGCAATCCTTTCAACTGGGAAATCATTATGAAGATAAAGCCCTGAAAGAGAAGACAAAGGAATGTGAGAAGTTAGCTAAAAAATTTGTTGTCCTAAAACATGAGATGGAATCTGGGGTGATGAGGCTAACCAAGGAAATTGAAGATAGGAAGAAAACTGAAGAAGAGCTAAATCAAAATCTAAAAGAGAGAACTAAAGAATGTTATAGATTGGATGGAATAGCTAGCCTCCTAGAGTCTAATCTACAAGAAAGAAGAAACAATGAGAGAGAACTTGAGAGACAAATTATCACTCTCAGACATGACCTAGAAGTTTCAAATGAATATAAGAAGTTCAAGATAAGCTCAACTAAACTTGAAGCACTACTTGAAGGACAAAAAAAGGTTGATGACAAGCATGGTCTTGGATATGAGAAAGGTGAAAGTTCCAAATCTGGACAAAGAAAATTTCAACCTAGGAATGGAAGAAACAGAATTAGAAGACCTCCAATAAGATAGCCTAATGCTCAAAGATGTCCATCATTCAATGGAAATTGTTTTAATTGCAATAAAATTGGTCATAGAGCTACTCAGTGTAGAAACAAAGAAAATCAAAAAAACTCATCCTTCTCTGGTCAATGCTTCAAGTGCAAGGAGTATGGTCATAGATCTAATGAATGTAGAAGTATGATAATATACAAACCTAACAATAGAGGAAATATCAATTCTTTCAATGGCTACTGTTTTACCTGCAATGGATTTGGACACATGGCTAATCAATGCAGATCAAGAGCAAATCAAGTTTATGAGTAGAGAAATGTTGTATGCTTTAATTGCAATAAATCTAGTCATATTGCAAGATTCTACAAAAATAGGATTAATGGAAGAAGAGGTCTAGCAAACGGAAAATCAGATGAGAAGAGAAAAGACAAAGGCAAAGAAAAAATTGATGTAAATGAGATCCAGAATGAAATGAGAAAGACATGGGTCAAGAAAACAATTGTGAATGATAGTAATAGATCCATACTGGAATCCAGTGCTGATAATTCCTCTGGGAATTGAGTTACGAGCTCTGGCTAATGGGGAACTGCATTAAAAATCAAACTCCCCCAGCAAGGAAGTGGGTGCCTAGATATGGCACAATGAGAATATATTTTGAATTGTTTCAGAAACTTTGCAAGAATTTTTGGAAGTAAAGATGTTGATACAAAAATTTGTAGACTGATTCATGAAGAACTATAACCAGATGAAGTTAGGGCAACACATTTATTATAATGCCAAATTAGGTTTTGTGAAGGATAAAAGGTCACTTGGTCATGCATTTGAACCACTTTGCATTCGAAGGAAACAAGAAGAAGAGCATTTGAGCTACAAATCCAAAGATTGAAGCACGAAGAGTGAATTCAACCGGCAATTGATCAACCCTAACCCCATGAAAGAAAAAGGTACTTCACTGTAAAGCTTTGAATCTAAAATCTATTGAAATGGCTACTCCTCATGTTGTTGACATTATTGAAATGCCTTGGCCCAAATTTAAGAAGCATCCTCACAAATCAGTAATAGTCAACCCATTAGGTGCTTTTTCAAGTGTTTCGTATGGCATACTACATGTTGAAGATATTAGGGTTTATATTCATGCAAACATAAATGAATTTGGAGACTCAAGGCATGTAGACTTGTTTGAGAGTCATCTCAAGGATGAAAATCATGACCTTAAACCTAAGTATAAGGCACTACAAGGTAAACACTTTATTCAAATCATGAGGTTTCCAACATTTGATGAAGATGACTGGGTCCGGTATGTTTTGAGATGAATGCATGATGAATTTATATGGCTTCTTAAACCATTCAAGATCACCAAAGATGCTATCAAAATTCTGACTGGGTTGAATTCTACTGTTGATTACCCATGTTAAAATCTATAAAAAACCAAACTGTTACAAATGCAACCGGTGTGAAGTTTGACAACAGAGAAATGACCAGTAATGACATTATAGAACCGGATATTAAGTTTGCTTCCATCATGATTGGCTATAAGATTTATCTCTCTAGCAGGGAGAATTCTGTTTCTAGAACAACCATATATGCAGCATGCAAGATGCTAAAAGAAAATGTAGATTATGATTTGTGTGAATTATTGCAGAATCAATTGATTGAGAACTTAAACAAAATCAAGAAAGATAAGAAAAATACTTTTAAATATGGTACATTGGTTCTATGCTTGTTCTTTTACTTTATGAATGAGGTACCTAGAGTAAAAGGTGTACACTGGACTAATAATGAGCCAATTGCTATTCAAATCAGAGATCATCTAAACAACATTGATGATTATAAAACACAGAAAACAACAATCTGGGGATATCTTTAGAATTTTTAGGGTATGATGCATGCAAGGGAGAGAATTACCAAATCAGTTGTGGAGAAATATAAAGATGAGATATGTTTTATGGTTGACATTGATCAATGCCTAATGGAAGCTATGGAACCCAGAACTGTATGGATTATGCCTATGGGATATGAGATTGATGAGAAACTTCTGAATATGTATGCCCAACATGTCTTGAGCAAGCCAAAGGATACAATAGTTGAAAGATTTGGGACATATGAGGAGTTAAGTTTGAAACTGCACAATAAGCTCAAAAAACTTAAAAACCAAAGAAAAGTAAGAAAAAAAGTTGAGCAGTTGGCTGAGAATCTAGGTCTCACAAAGGAAGTTGTTAGGCAATTCAGAGAAAGAACTGAAAAGGATGAGAAAGAGAAACAAGCTAAGAAATAAGGAAATTGTCTAGTGAAACTCTCTTCCACATCAAGGGCTACTAGGAGCTCTGTTGCTACCCCTGGTTCTCCAAAATCTTCCAATCCTCAGAAATTGAAAGGCAAATCATCTGGAAAAGAAGGAAAAAGAGTGAAAACAAAGGCCACAAGGACCTATAAGAGCACAATAGTTGATGAAGAATAAATAGATTCAGATGCTGAGGTAAAGGAATTGAAAACCTCTATAACAAAAGCAGCCAAAATGACCAAGAAGAAGCCCCCCAGAGGCAAAAAGGAAATCAAAAGGTAGAATACTGATACATATGTTGAGAAGACCAAAATTTCCATGGAAGATGTAAAAAAATTAGTCATTGTGGATGGAAATTTGAAACCCACGACTGAATTTTATGATGAATACAATGATATAGACAAGAGGGTGTTAGAAGAAGCATGACACAGAGTAAGGGAAATAGAAATGTGGATAACTGATGTCGGCTCCTTACCCACATATATTTACCATTGTCTATTTCCCCATCGGTTAGAGACATTCAATTTTGTAGATCAGAATTACTGAAAACCCCCTGTGTTCATTGAACCCATGAACATACAGTTGAACCATTGAACCTTCAACTAAGGTTGAACCACTAAACCGTTGAACCATTGAACTCTTGAACTGGTTCAACCATAGATTCAACTATCACACAGTTAAACACTATCGGTGATGAACCCGTTGAACCATTGAAGCACTGAACTGGTTCAACCATTGTTTCAATTATCGGCACCTTTTACTCTGTTGAACCAAAGAACGTATTGAACCGTTGAACCTTCAATTGTTCGGTTCAACATACACTAGAGGTTCAATATGCTCTCATTGCATAGACTATACCAATTTAACCTTCGAGCTCAGTGAACCATTGAACCTGATACTTCTTGTTGAACTAACGAACCAACTGAACCCATTCTATCCATTGAACCGATCCAACCGGCGGTTCATCTATCGGTAACCCTTACTACGATGAACCGTTGAACCTTTGAATTGGTTCAACCACTTGCAAACACCTATTATCGGTTCCCTCGATATGATTCAACCCGATACACAGACGTAGGATATCCATGAAATGTATATTCACATATACATGTGATATACACATGAAATGTACCTTCATACATTTGCAATATATACAGGAATTGTATATTCAGCAACCAACACAACTGGACTCAAATAGATTTTTATACATACCATTTTCACAGCATATACACAAGAAGCTGCTTGCATGCAAATGCGATATATTCACAGACTGTCTCCTCATACAATTGATGCATATTTGAACTTCCTACTAATAACTTCTTCTGTGACGAATTCTGTAATTTCAATTCTGTCGTGTCCATTGTACATAAGAAAAAACAAACAAAAAACTAAAATACACAATCCATTCCACTGATTTCACAGAAATCCACTAGTGGAATGGATTTAATCGTCCATCTCGACCACAGAAGAACTAAATTAAATACAAAGCAAATCTATACAAATAATATACAAAATGATTTGATATAGAGGGAATTTACACCGAATCTAGAATTTGGTAGAACACAAATTATAGAATTTCTACTTCTTCATTTCACATTATTGAACACAGACTAATTACAGAGATTTTTTTGAAGGTGGAAGAACTCTCCATTCCTCAGCCACCTTCCCTGTTTTGTTACCCGACTCCCCTCTCCTCTATTTTCAAGATTTTGCTTAAACCAAGATTATAATCAAAACCCTAACTAATCATACGACACCTATTTCTCTCAAGACAGCAAAACACCTAGTAATACGACACATTTGGGTAATCCTCCACCTAACCCAAGTGTCTAATGATGTCCAAATTCTCCCTGGGAGAAGAGATATTAAAACAAACATAAATGCCAGCATTAAAACAAACATGAAATGCCAACACAAATGCTACATTTGACAAGTATGAAATGCATAAGACATATTAAAACTTAGTCTTCTCCCTCATATGTATATTTGGTTTTCTGAAGGGGTGCTTCTACACCATACTTCCAGGGAGAAGAGATCTCAAGCCTCTTTGAGATTAGAGTTTGGAGGTTTGCACCATTGTTTGTGATCTGATCTGCAGTCATCCAAATTGCCTCTGAATCAGGTTTCCTATGCCAAGCCACCAAATATTCCATGTACTCTTTGTTCCTTGTCTTCTTTGTCACTCTTGAGTCTAATATCCTCTTCACTTTTGGTAGATCATGCTTAGGAATATCATCTTCTACTAGATTTGGAGTTAAATCACATACTACCTACATCTACATCTACATGCTGCCTATATGGAGTTAAATCACATACATTGAAAATGGGTGACAATCCAAGATCAAGAGGAAGTTGGATCTCATAGGCATTCTACCAACACTTCTTCAAAATCTGACATGGTCTAATCTTCCTATGCATTAGCTTGGTATATTTACCTTTTGGGAGCCTCTCTTTCTTTAGATTAACATATACCAAATCTCCAATATCAAACTATACATCCCTCTTCTTCTTATCAGCATATGTTTTGTATATCAATGTAGTTTGTTGAAGCTGTTTCTTGACTTGATCATGCACTTCTTTGATGGCTGATGCAAAAGCTTCTCCATCTGCACTAATAGGCTCTCCTATAGGCAGATCTCTCAGTTCCAAAATACCTCTTGGATGAATACCATATACTACTTGAAAAGATGACTTCCCTGTACTCCTATTGATGGTGTCATTATAGGAAAATTATACTTGTGGTAGGATGTTATCCCACTTATCTCCATGCTGCCTTGTCAAACATCTTAATAGATTTCCCAATGAACGGTTAACTACTTTAGTCTGCCCATCTGTTTGAGGATGGTAGGCTGATGAGAAGGACAAATTGGTTCCAAGCTTTTTCTAAAGAGTCCTCCAAAAATGGCCAATAAACTTTACATCTCTATTTGAGACTATGCTCAATGGCAATCCATGTATCCTCACTATTTCCTTGAAAAATAGATCAACAACATATGAAGCATCACAAGTAGTTTTACATGGCAAGAAATGTGCCATTTTACTAAATCTATCTACTACAACAAAAACACTGTCATATCCTTTCCTTGTTCTAGGTAAACCTAATACAAAGTCCATGCTGATGCTCTGCCATGGCCTAGAAGGAATGGGTAATGGCTGATACAAACATGCATTTGTGGATCTCCCTTTTGCTTTCTGACAGATTACACATGCCTCCACAAATCTCCTCACATCTGACTGCAACTTAGGCCAATAGTAATGCCTCTTCACAAGATCAAGAGTCTTATCTAGACCAAAATGTCCTGGCATAGCCCCACAATGTTTCTCCTAAATAATATTCAGTCTCATAGAACACCTTGGAATACATAACTGTCCACCCTTGAAAAGTAATCCATCTTGGATTAGAAATTCAGAGAACTCAACATGATACCTGTCACCAAAGGAAGTACATACCTTGTAGATCTCTCCAAAGTCTTCATCATCATCATACATGCCCTTTAAGGAATCGATACCAACACTCTCTAATTAGATTTGATTGATGGTCAGAACCCTCCTACTCAAAGCATCTACTACTTTGTTCTTAACCCCTTTCTTGTGCTTGAGTGTAAAGGTGAAAGCTTACAAAGTTTCCACCCACTTCATATGCCTATGGTTCAGCTTCTCTTGACTGTTTATAAAACTGAGGGCCTGATTCTCTGTGAAGACTATGAATTCTTTTGGCATCAAGTAATGCCTCCATTTTTTAAGTGACTGCACAAGAGCATACATCTCCAAATCATATGACGAGTATCTCTTCTTGGCATCATTGAGTTTCTCACTGAAGAATGCAATAGGCCTACCTTCTTGATTGAGTATGGCTCCATCTGCCATGTGGCTGGCATCACATTCTACTTGAAAAATCTTGCTGAAGTCAAGAAGTGCAAGAACTGGTTGCTCTGCCACCTTCCTCTTCAATGTTTCAAAGGAATCATCTGCCTCCTTTGTCCAAGTGAACCTGCACTTCTATCCTCCTTTTATGGTGTCAAGCATGGGTGCACAAACATGACTAAACCCTTTTATAAATTTCCTATAAAAGGTTGCTAACCCATGGAAACTTCTAACATCACTCAAGGTTTTAGAGTTCGCCAAGACAATATGGCACTTACCTTCTCTTGATCCATTTTCAGTTTGTTATGTGAGATAACAAATCCCAAGTAGATGATCTCTTCCTGCATGAACAAACACTTTTCTAAGTTGATCATTAGCTATTCTTCATGTAACCTTTTGAGGACCAAGTCTATATGGTTGAGGTTCTCTTCCCTTGCATTACTAAAAATCAAGATGTCATCTAGATATACTATGACAAATTTACCTATGAATTCCCTCAAGACCTCATTCATCAACCTCATGAAGGTACTAGGGGCATTGGACAAACCAAAAGGCATGACCTTCCACTCATATAACCCCTCATTGGTCTTGAATGTAGTTTTCCATTCATCTCCTGGCCTAATCCTAATCTGATGATAGCCACTCTTTAAATCTATTTTTGTGAAATATTTAGCACCCCCCAAGAAATCAAGTAAATCTTCTATCCTAGGGATTGGGAACCTATACCTGATTGTTATCTTGTTGATAGCCCTTGAATCAGTACAAAGTCTCCAAGTGCCTTCCTTCTTTGGCGCTAGTACAACCGATACTGCACATGGACTTAAACTTTTGCCAATTAGGCATGTCTCCAACAATTCCTCAATCTGCCTTGCTACCTCTGTATTCTGCTCTGAGGTAAGCTTGTATGTTACTTTGTTTGGGAGTGTAGATCCAGGGATCAGATCTATGCAATGGCTGATGTCCCTCATAGGTGGTAGGGACCTTGGTATTCCATCAGAGATGATCCCTTGGTACTTGTCCAATTGCTCTGAGACAATAGGATATATGAACCTTTGCCTCTTCTCTCCCTTGACTTCTTGCTGTTGTTCCTTGTTCACCTGTAGGCATGGAATTAGAGCATATGCAACTGCTCCTTCTTCTACTACCCCTTTCATGAATTGTTTGCCTTCTACCATCATCACCTTAACTTCTTTTCCTTTTGATTCCACCTCATTCTCCATTAATGGTAGCAGCTCTATCACCTTACCATTCTTGGTGATTGAATATGTGTTTCTAACTCCATCATGGTATGCTTTTAATTCATACTGCCATGGTCTTCCAAATAGGAGATGGCAAGCATCCATCTTGGCAATGTCAAATAGCAACCTATCCTTGTATGGTCCAATTTCAAGTTCTACCCAAGCCTGTTCTTCTACAATTGTTTGCTGACCTTGGGTGAGCCATGAAATTTTATAGGGGCAAGGATGTGGTAGTCTCCTAAGCTTAATCTTTTCTACCATCTCAATGGACACAAAATTCTCAGTAGATCCAGAGTCAATAAGAACTTTACATACCTTTCCTCCTTCCTTGCAAATAGTTCTGAAGAGAGACTTCCTTTGTGGAGGTTCTTTTCTAGGCACCTTCATGGTGGTCATAGTCATCAAAGATTCCCCATTCTCAGGATACCCATAACTGTCAGGAGCATTCACACTTTGATTTGTGCTTGAGCTTGCTACACTTTGACAATCAGATTCTTCGATCAGATTTATCCTTTTTTCTCCTATTGGAATTGTTGCCTTTACTGGACATCTGCTGGCTATGTGGCCTTCTTGATTACAATTGTACCATTTGATAGGTCCTCTACCTTGAGATCTTCCTCTAAACGGTGGTCTTCTACCCCTGAAGTTCCCTCTTTGATTATAGCTTCCCCCTTGGTTTTGACTATTGTCTCCTCTGTTGTTCTCTTGATTTGATTCACCCTGGTATCCAAATCCATTTCCTCTACCTTTGAAAGGACTTCTTCCTCCCCTTTGTTGTCTCCCTTTTTCTCTATTGTTCTGCTCATGCCTTCTTTTTAATTTCTCTTCCACTATGAGTGCTAACTGGTAGCACTTTTGGACTGTATCTGGATTATGCAGACTTATGTCTTGTTGGATGTTAAATATCAATCCATTGAGGTATCTTGCTACCTTCTCTTCCTCACCCTCCATTACCTTTGTCTTGACACATAGTTTCATGAACTCTTCTATGTAAGAACTAACATCTAATTCCTTCTGCTTCAAATTTTGTTTCCTTTTATGTAGTTGGATGTTGTAATCCAATGGGACATAGGCCTCCTTTACTAAAGCCATCATTCTCTTCCAAGTAGAAACTCTATTCTTTCCCTCTTTCACCCTGTCATCTTGGATGAAATTCCACCAAGTTAGTGCAGCTCCTTTCATTTTGGACTGAGCAATCTTCACTCTTTGGTGGTCTAGTATTTACTCGGTCTCAAAGAAATTTCTCAAGGAGTCTATCCACTCCATCACCGAATCAGGTTTCATTTTTCCTACAAACACTGGTAGGTCTATTTTCATATCCATGGTTCTTCTTTCCATGGACTTGAGGGCATTGAGTAAGGGTCTCTAGTCTGTAGGAACCTCTATCTCTTCCTGCTTAGGAACCTCCTCTTCATCCCTGTCTTCTCTCTTACCATAACCTTCTTCCTCTTTCTCTACTATGTCCCTCAACTTCACTAGTTCTTCTTTCAATGCCTGATTCTGAGCTCGATCTGCTCTACTCTCTACCATTTACTTTCTTACTAAGGCCGTCAACTCAGCGTTGCTCATCTTTGTTGGGTATGTTTCTGACCCTTCTCCTTCTGACATCTTGTCTTCTTCTTCTACCCAAAGAACACTTCAAGCTATTATACCACTATGACGCAGAGTAAGGGCAACAAAAATGTGGATAACTGATGTCAGCTCCTCACCCACATACATTTACCATTGTCTGTTTCCCCATTGGTCAAATACATTCAATTTTGTAGATCAGAATTGTTGAAAACCCCCTTTGTTCATTGAACCCATGAACATATAGTTGAACCATTGAACCTTCAACTAAGGTTGAACCACTAAACTGTTGAACCATTGAATTCTTGAACTGGTTCAACCATAGATCAACTATCACACACTTAAACACTATCGGCGATGAACTTGTTGAACCATTGAACCACTGAACCAGTTCAACCATTGTTTCAACTATCGGCACCATTTACTTCACTAAACCAAAGAACCTATTGAACTGTTGAACCTTTGAATTGGTTCAACCACCTGCAAACATCTATTATCGGTTCCCCCGATATGATTCAACCCAATACATAGATGCAGGATATACATGAAATGTATATTCACATATAGACACGATATACACATGAAATGCACCTTCATACATTTGTGATATATACAAGAATTGTATATTCAGCAACCAACACAACTGGACTCAAACAGATTTTTATACGTGCCATTTTCACAGCATATACATAGGAAGTTGCTTGCATGCAAATGCGATATATTCACAGACTGTCTCCTCATACAATTGATACATATTTGAACTTCCCACTGATAACTTCTTCTGTGACGAATTTTGCAATTTCTATTCTATCGTGTCCATCATACACAAGAAAAAACAAATAGAAAACTAAAATACACAATCCATTCCACTGATTTCACAAAAATCCACCAGTGGAATGGATTTAATTGTGCATCTTGACCACAGAAGAACTAAATAAAATACAAAGCAAATCTATACAAATAATATACAAAATGATTTGATATACAGGGAATTTACACCGAATCCAAAATTTGGTAGAACACAAATTACAGAATTTCTACTTCTTCATTTCACATTATAGAACATAGACTAATTACAGAGATTTTTCTGAAGGTGGAAGAACTCTCCATTCCTCGACCACCTTCCCTATTTTGTTACCTGACTCCCCTCTCCTCTGATTTCAGGATTTTGCTTAAACCAAGATTATAATCAAAACCCTAACTAATCATATGACACATGTTTATCTCAAGACAACAAAACACCTAGTAATACTACACATTTGGGTAATCCTCTACCTAACCCAAGTGTCTAATGATGTCTAAATTCTCCCCAAGAGAAGAGATATTAAAACAAACATAAAATGCCAACATTAAAACAAACATGAAATGCCAACACAAATGCTACATTTGACAAGTATGAAATGCATAAGACATATTAAAACTTAGTCTTCTCCCTCAGATGTATATTTGGTTTTTTGAAGAGGTGCTTCTACACCAAAGCAACTATTAGATATCTGAATATCTATAATAAGGCCCTGATTGTAATTACTTATGAGATCCCTCCAAGTCTTGCAAACATTTTGGAGTTGAGGAAAGAAAATGCAAAAAGCAAGGATATGGAGCTTAGAGAGCATGCATTGATAAAACTATGCCCTCAAATCACTCAAATTCAAATGAATATGATATTCAAAAGTGTGAAGGATGAATTCAGGAGCAATAAAAGAATGAACAAACTAATGCTTGGAGAATTGGACCAAATTGTTAAAGAAACACAAGAAATACTTTTGAGTACATTGAAGAGACACAATCTTCCATTTGTTGAGAAAGAGACTGATGATGGGATTGATTCATCAATCCCGGATACTGAAAAGATGAAAACTGATGAGCAGCAAGCCAATATTGATGACTCCTATGTTCTGGAAGAGGAACAACCAAACAAATAAGATATAGTAATGGTGGACCAAACTGATAATACAGGAGATACTCTAACTTCTCCTGATCAATCTAACAAAGAAGATAATGTTGAGAATACCGTTGCAGATGGCACAAAGATAGGTAAAGCAGAGGAAGAGAAAGAAGAAGGTAAGGAAGATAAAACAGAAGATGGTGCAAATGTTGATGCATCTAAACAAATTAGTCCTGATACTAACAAATCTCAAGGAAAGGAAAGTGGTTCAAGAATTGTGGCAAGAGGCACTACAAATACAGTGAAAAGTCTCCTAAGTAAAGAAATACTTGAGTTTGATGAACCTGAGCTGTTACAAGGACCGATCAATCTAGATGCTCTTTGTCCAGTTCAAGTAATGAAGATAGCATCCTTCACACTAGAAAAGGCAAGAGAAAAGATGATGAAATCTCATATTGAGGATAGTGAGCTGCTAGGCCTTGTAACCAGAGTATTGGAGAAGATATTGCCAACCTTCCAAAAGAATCCTTCTGACTCTCATTCTGAAATTCTAAAGAATCTTGTAAGTTCTGTATGTACACATTTTGAGTCTTTTGAGAAGTCTACAGAGACTAAAGTCATAAATGAATTTTTAGATAAGAAATTCAATAAAATAAAGAGCCTAATAGGGTGTGATAGGAGGGTCCTTAGTATTAGTATAAAGAGTATTCAAAATGCTCTAAGTGATGGAGGTGATATATACAAATTTTGTCTATCCTGGCCCAAAGTTAGTAAGGATAATGAGAAATAGATAAAGGAGCAAGAACAAAAATTGTCAAATCTTTCTCAAAATTTTGATCCTCTAAGAGTTTCGCCTATAAGTCAGGAATGTCAAGTAATCAGCTTGACAGATGAGATAAAGAGGCTTGTTAAAGGAAAAGGTAACATTATGAAGAGAATGTGTGAGCTCTGGGGATTGATTTCCCCCAAGCTAGAAACCATGTTTAATGCCTTATCAGAAGCTCAGACTGCACTTCAGAGAAGTAATCCTCCAAATCTGACAATGGCATAAGCATATGTATTTTTACTAAGTGGACACATCTCAATTTTGGATGGAATGAAGGGAACTTGGGCCTCTAAACTTGTGCAATTGAAAAATAGTTTTGCAGACATTCTCAACTTCATGTGAATAGAACTTAATAATTAGTTGTACGTATGCAGCATTATACATAGAATTTTTGAGAATTTTGTCTTGCGGACCCCACCCTGTACCATTGATGTCAAAGGGGGAGTGAAGAGAAGTGAAAAATGAGGAATCCAACAAAGGGGGAGCTTTGGAAATAGTGGAAAGCACATGTGTACAGAATAAGGGGGAGCTGCATTTGACACTTAGTCATTTTTCACTAAGTGTTGCCATCAATGCCAAAGGGGGAGATTGCTGGAAAGAGACACTGCTTCACATAATAGGTGTTGTCATTGATGGAAACTAAGACCATTCCACTCATCCACAGAACACAATTTGTTCATATCGAAAGTCAGAATCAGAATTTATCTAAGTCCAGGTAGTCAGGAATAGAGTAGGCGATAGGGTCCGATATCTGGATCCAGATCTCTCCGGTGGAAAGTCATAATTTTCCATGGATTTGAGGAAGTCATAAGCATTGTTAGGATAATATAAATCTAGAGTGGTGATGAAGGATTAAATAGTTATTAGCATCTGTGTATCGGGTTAATAGTTTGATAGAATAGACAAAAGAAGAACATGTCGACCTTGTAATTGATCTTGGTTTCAGATGTATGGAAGTTGTTGGTTTGACAAGTTCTATTGACCAGTGATAGTAGCTAACTTGATTAATGATCTTTGAGTACAAGTTTTGGTCCACGTTACAAGTATACATAGATTTAGTTGACATAGCAGAATTTTTAATAAAGTTCTAAGTATTCTTGAAGCTGACTGAAAAATGGTTGAAGATCTGGATGCAGATATATATAGCTAATAGATTTGAATGATTTGGGAAGTGTGTGTGATGTGACAATAGAATAAGTGCAAAAAGTGTAGAGATCTAAGGTTTAGATGTTAACAGAATAGTAAACAGGACAGAGTGAATATGAAGTGTATAAAGTTAGTATTTTGTGCTTAACCAGAACTGAATCCTTGCATTGATAGATGCCAATTATCAGTTCAAGCTTATTGTATTTTTTTCTTTCTGTAGGCAGTGATCCTGTTGTAGGCATTGAGCCCTCCTTTGAGCAGTGAGCTCTAGGCAGTGAGCCCGAATGCATGTGCATTCCCCTTTGTAATACTTTTAATAGAGTATAATCTTTGTGGGTTAACCCCCACCAAGGTTTTTCCCTTAACTAGGTTTCCATGTCAAAACTCTTGGTGTCAAGTGTATTATTTATGTTTCTGCTCATGTGTTCTTGATTCATTCTTTGATGTTTATATCATTAATTTGTTTAGAAGTTATAAATGAAGATTAAAGGCAGAAAAGTTTAAATTATGTGACAACTAATTCACCCCTGCCTCTGGGTAAGTGCAGGAAGATGGGGGGCCAAAAAGGGGTCTTAAGTGGCCATTTTTTTTCTGAAATCAGGAAATATTGGCCTTGGATGAGAAATTGAGCATAGTTACACTCAAAATTTGGAGATGCAACCAAAACAATGTTCGTAGTGCTCCGAGTCTACTTTCTAAACTACTATTATTTTTTGAAAATGGCATAGATTAAGGGGTTCAAAAGAGGGAGCCACAGAAATTGGTGTTGTTTATGTCAAAAAAACATAACATAGCATGTTTTGTGGCTCCCTCAAAAGGTCAACTTTTTTTTTGTATTTTTAAAATCGCTTTGGTGAGAAATTAGCTAATAGTATGTAGTTTATGCCCAATTTTTTTGATAATTATTTGATGAATATTTGATTTTTTACTAATTTTCAAAGTGGACACATCCTAAAAAACAAAATTTTGGCCGTGCTACCCCTATAAATTTTGAAAACTAATCAAAAATCATTTTTTTCTTTTTTTTAATATTTGTAGAATGGAGTCTAGTTTCTAAATATGTAATTTTTTTGAAATTTAAATGAATAGTTAATTTACAATGAAAAAAAGACCAAACAGTGGTTTTTGCCCAAAAACGGACACACAAACAAAAAAAATTAAAGATCAAAGGCTTAACATTGTTAAAATGTAAAAAAAATTACATCGTCAGATAGCTAAGAGAAAGCCTAACATTACCCAGGTGTTTGATTTGTTTGACCTTGAAACACGTGCAAATCTGAGGGTTAGCACGAACAAAATTATCTAAAATCTTGAAGAATATGGAAAAACACGTCTGTTACTGTTCATAAGGCACTCCAAGCCTTTGGGTTGGAAATCCAAAGCAAATCCCAAGCCCAAGGCTTGGGATTCCCAAAGCAAGACATAGCACGAGTGCATTATAACGCGCTCTCGTTATAACGCACTCTCGTTATAATGCGCTCTCGTTATAACGCGAGCGCGTTATAACGCGCTCTCGTTATAACGCGAGCGCGTTATAACGCGCTCTCGTTATAACGCGCTCGCGTTATAACGCACTCTCGTTATAATGCGCTCTCGTTATAATGCGCTCGCGTTATAACATGCTCGCGTTATTATTTTCTTTGCATTTTTCCTTTACAACAAAAGTTTGTGTCGTTTTTCATGTTTTAAATAACGCGAGTGCGTTATGTTAAACTTAAATTTTTTTATGTTTAAGGCTATTAATCATGTATGTAGGTATGCCTATATGTATGTATGTATGTATGTATGTATGTATGTATGCCTATATGTATGTATGTATCTATGTATGCCTATATGTATGTATGTATAGTGTTGACGGTAGAGGAGGGTAGAGATGGGAGTGAGCCAGATAGGGGAGGAGAGGGGTGGATAAGGATTGAGTGATTAAGGTTTAAGGTTAAGGGTTGAGCATTTAGGGATAGGATTTGGAGCTTAGGGATAAGGTATTAGAGTTTAGGACCTTGAGGGATTAGGGTTTAGGGTTGAGGCTTTAGGGATAGCATTTAGGGTTAAGGGCTGAGGGATTAGAGTTAAGGTAGACTGTTGAGGGTAGAGGGATTAGGGATAGGGTTTAGGGTTGAAAGTTTAGGGTTGAGGGATTAGTGTTTAAGGTATAGTTTAGTAGTTCTTGTGGATAGAGCCAGTAAACAATGGGAGATTATTTGCTTGTTTCATAACAATATACCTCCCCTAAGTGCGGGGTGCACAGCAAGAAACATAGATGTACCCCAATGCAAAGCTTTTCTCATAATGATCATCCTTCTGATTTCAACTATTAATTACTCACTGTGGATGTACCATATGCAAAGCTTTTCTCATAGTGTGTACACCTATTGGCATAATGAACCCCAAATGGGCCAGAAAAACATGCCATATAACATTACTAACATTAAAAAAGTTCATAGCCATTTTTCTAACATATTCTTGCAACTCAAATATCTTTAAGAGAAGAGTGTCAAAAATGATGGGTTTAACAACCTAACATAAGGCAAAGTAGTTTTGTTGGGTTTAGCGATAGGGTTTAGGGTTTAGGGTTGAGGGATTAGGGTTTAGGGATTATGGTTTAAGGTATCGTGTTGAGGGTTGAGGGTTTAGGGATATGATTTAGGGTTGAGGGATTAGGGTTTAGGGTTGACGGATTAGGGTTTAGGGTTGACGGATTAGGGTTTAATGTTGAGAGTTGAGGGTTGAGGGTTTAGGGTTTAGGGATAGGGTTGATGGTCAAGGGATTAGGGTTAAAGTAGAGTGTTGAGGGTAGAGGGATTAGGGATAGGGTTTAGGGTTGAAGGTTTAACGATTGAGGGTTGAGGCTTTAGGGCTGAGGGTTAAGGGATTGGGGTTTAAAATATAGTGTTGAGCGTCGAGGGTTTATGGATAGGTTTTAGGGTTTAATTTTTAAGGGTTAAGGGTTGAGGGATAGTGTTTAGGGTTTAGGGATAAGGGATTAGGGTTTAAGGTATAGTGTCGAGGGTTGAGGGTTTAGGAATAGGGATAGAGTTTAGGGTTTAGCGATGAGGGATTAGGGTTGAGGGTTGAGGTATTAGGGTTGAGGGTTGAGGGATTAGGGTTTAAGGTATAGTTTCAAGGGTTGAGGGTTTATTAATAGTGTTTAGGGTTGAGGGTTGATGGATTAGGTTTTAGGGTTGATGGATTAGGGTTTAAGGTATAGTGTTGAGTGTTGAGGGTTTAGGGTTGACAGATTAGGGTTTAGGGTTGACGGATTAGTGTTTAATGTCAAGGTTAGGGTTAGAGTGTCGAGGGTAAAGGGATTAGGGATAGGGTTTAGGGTTGAAGGTTTAAGAATTGAGGGTTGAGGCTTTAGGGATGAGGGTTTAAGGCTTAAGATATAGTGTCAAGTGTTGAGGGTATAGGGATAGGGTTTGAGTTTTAAGGGTTAAGGGATAGGGAGTAGGGTTTAAGGTATAGTGTTGAGAGTTGATGGTTTAGGGATAGGGTTTAGGTTTGAGGGATTAGGGTTTACGGTTGATGAATTAGGGTTTAATGTTTAGAGTTGAGTGTTGAGGGTTGAGGGTTGAGGGTTGAGGTTGAGGTTGAGGGATAGGGTTAATTGTCAAGGGATTAGGGTTAAATAAGAGTGTCGATAGTAGAGGGATTAGGGTTTAAGGTATAGTATTGAGCCTATTGAGGGTCTAGGAATAGGGATAGCATTTAGGGTTTAGGGATGAGGGATTCAAGTTGAGGGATGACAGATGATGGATTAGGGTAGAGGGTTGAGGGATTAGGGTTTAGGGACAAGGTTTAGGGTTAGGGTTGAGGGATTAGGGTTTAAGGTATAGTGTTGAGGGTTTAGGGATAGGGTTTAGGGTTGAGGGTTTAGGGTTTAGGGTTGAGGGATTATGGTTTAAGGTATAGTGTTGAGGGTTGAGGGTTTAGGGATAGGATTTAGAGTTGAGGGATTAGGGTTTAGGGTTGACAGATTAGGGTTTAGGGTTGACAGATTAGGGTTTAATGTTGAGAGTTGAGGGTTGAGAGTTGAGAGTTTAGGGATAGGGTTGATGGTCAAGGGATTAGGGTTAAAGTAGAGTGTTGAGGGTAGAGGGATTAGGGATAGGGTTTAGGGTTGAAGGTTTAACGATTGAGGGTTGAGGCTTTAGGGCTGAAGGTTAAGGGATTGGGGTTTAAAATATAGTGTTGAGCGTCAAGGGTTTATGGATAGGTTCTAGGGTTTAATTTTTAAGGGTTAAGGGTTGAGGGATAGTGTTTAGGGTTTAGGGATAAGGGATTAGGGTTTAAGGTATAGTGTCGAGGGTTGAGGGTTTAGGAATAGGGATAGAGTTTAGGGTTTAGGGATGAGGGATTAGGGTTGAGGGTTGAGGTATTAGGGTTGAGGGTTGAGGGATTAGGGTTTAAAGTATAGTGTCAAGGGTTGAGGGTTTATTAATAGTGTTTAGGGTTGAGGGTTGATGGATTAGGTTTTAGGGTTGATGGATTAGGGTTTAAGGTATAGTGTTGAGGGTTGAGGGTTTGGGGTTGACAGATTAGGGTTTAGGGTTGACAGATTAGTGTTTAATGTCAAGGTTAGGGTTAGAGTGTCGAGGGTAGAGGGATTAGGGATAGGGTTTAGGGTTGAAGGTTTAAGAATTGAGGGTTGAGGCTTTGGGGATGAGGGTTTAAGGCTTAAGATATAGTGTCAAGTGTTGAGGGTATAGGGATAGGGTTTAAGTTTTAAGGGTTAAGGGATAGGGATTAGGGTTTAAGGTATAGTGTTGAGGGTTGATGATTTAGGGATAGGGTTTAGGTTTGAGGGATTAGGGTTTACGGTTGATGAATTAGGGTTTAATGTTTAGAGTTGAGTGTTGAGGGTTGACAGTTGACAGTTGAGGGTTTAGGTTGAGGAATAGGGTTAATGGTCAAGGGATTAGGGTTAAATAAGAGTGTCGAGGGTAAAGGGATTAGGGTTTAAGGTATAGTATCAAGCTTGTTGAGGGTCTAGGAATAGGGATAGCATTTAGGGTTTAGGGATGAGGGATTAGAGTTGAGGGATAACGAATGACGGATTAGGGTTGAGGGTTGAGGGATTAGGGTTTAGGGACAAGGTTTAGGGTTAGGATTGAGGGATTAGGGTTTAAGGTATAGTGTTGAGGGCTTAGGTTTTAGGGTTGAGGGATTATGGTTTAAGGTATAGTGTTGAGGGTTTAGGGTTTAGGGATAGGATTTAGGGTTGAGGGATTAGGGTTTAGGGTTGACGGATTAGGGTTTAGGGTTGACAGATTAGGGTTTAATGTTGAGAGTTGAGGGTTGAGGGTTGAGGGTTTAGGGATAGGGTTGATTGTCAAGGGATTAGGGTTAAAGTAGAGTGTTGAGGGTAGAGGGATTAGGGATAGGGTTTAGGGTTGAAGGTTTAACGATTGAGGGTTGAGGCTTTATGGCTGAGGGTTAAGGGATTGGGGTTTAAAATATAGGGTTGAGCATCGAGGGTTTATGGATAGGTTTTAGGGTTTAATTATTAAGGGTTAAGGGTTGAGGGATAGTGTTTAGGGTTTAGGGATAAGGGATTAGTGTTTAAGGTATAGTATCAAGGGTTGAGGGTTTAGGAATAGGGATAGAGTTTAGGGTTTGGGGATGAGGGATTAGGGTTGAGGGTTGAGGTATTAGGGTTTAAGGTATAGTGTCAAGGGTTGAGGGTTTATTAATAGTGTTTAGGTTTGAGGGTTGATGGATTAGGTTTTAGGGTTGATGGATTAGGGTTTAAGGTATAGTGTTGAGGGTTGAGGGTTTATGGTTGATAGATTATGGTTTAGGGTTGACAGATTAGTGTTTAATGT
Organism: Cunninghamia lanceolata; assembly: GCA_027924645.1. NCBI lineage: Eukaryota > Viridiplantae > Streptophyta > Pinopsida > Cupressales > Cupressaceae > Cunninghamia > Cunninghamia lanceolata. The sequence goes on from BSBN01001332.1 coordinate 10,612,390, forward strand.
CAAGGTTAGGGTTAGAGTGTCAAGGGTAGAGGGATTAGAGATAGGGTTGAAGGTTGAAGGTTTAAGAATTGAGGGTTGAGGCTTTAGGGATGAGGGTTTAAGGCTTAAGATATAGTGTCAAGTGTTGAGGGTGTATGGATAGGGTTTAAGTTTTAAGGGTTAAGGGATAGGGATTAGGGTTTAAGGTATAGTGTTGAGGGTTGATGATTTAGGGATAGGGTTTAGGTTTGAGGGATTAGGGTTTACGGTTGATGAAATAGGGTTTAATGTTTAGAGTTGAGTGTTGAGGGTTGAGGGTTGACAGTTGAGGGTTGAGGTTGAGGGATAGGGTTAATGGTCAAGGGATTAGGGTTAAATAAGAGTGTCGAGGGTAGAGGGATTAGGGTTTAAGGTATAGTATCGAGCCTATTGAGGGTCTAGGAATAGGGATAGCATTTAGGGTTTAGGGATGAGGGATTAGAGTTGAGGGATGATGGATGACAAATTAGGGTTGAGGGTTGAGGGATTAGGGTTTAGGGACAAGGTTTAGGGTTTAGGTTGAGGGATTAGGGTTTAAGGTATAGTGTTAAGGGTTTAGGGATAGGGTTTAGGGTTGAGGGATTAGAGTGAAGGGTTGAGGGATTAGGATTTGATGTTGAGGGTTGAGGGTTTAGGGATAAGGGTTAGGGTTTAGGGTTGAGGGATTATGGTTTAAGGTATAGTGTTGAGGGTTTAGGGTTTAGGGATAGGATTTAGGGTTGAGGGATTAGGGTTTAGGGTTGACGGATTAGGGTTTAGGGTTGACAGATTAGGGTTTAATGTTGAGAGTTGAGGGTTGAGGGTTGAGGGTTTAGGGATAGGGTTGATGGTCAAGGAATTAGGGTTAAAGTAGAATGTTGAGGATAGAGGGATTAGGGATAGGGTTTAGGGTTGAAGGTTTAACGATTGAGGGTTGAGGCTTTATGGCTGAGGGTTAAGGGATTGGGTTTTAAAATATAGTGTTGAGAATCGAGGGTTTATGGATAGGTTTTAGGGTTTAATTTTTAAGGGTTAAGGGTTGAGGGATAGTGTTTAGGGTTTAGGGATAAGGGATTAGGGTTTAAGGTATAGTATCGAGGGTTGAGGGTTTAGGAATAGGGATAGAGTTTAGGGTTTGGAGATGAGGGATTAGGGTTGAGATATTAGGGTTGAGGGTTGAGGGATTAGGGTTTAAGGTATAGTGTCAAGGGTTGAGGGTTGATGGATTATGTTTTAGGGTTGATGCATTAGGGTTTAAGGTATAGTGTTGAGGGTTGAGGGATTAGGGTTGACAGATTAGGGTTGAGGGTTGACAGATTAGTGTTTAATGTCAAGGTTAGGGTTAGAGTGTCGAGGGTAGAGGGATTAGGGATAGGGTTTAGGGTTGAAGGTTTAAGAATTAAGGGTTGAGGCTTTAGGGATGAGGGTTTAAGGCTTAAGATATAGTGTCAAGTGTTGAGGGTATAGGGATAGGGTTTAAGTTTTAAGGGTTAAGGGATAGGGATTAGGGTTTAAGGTATAGTGTTGAGGGTTGATGATTTAGGGATAGGGTTTAGGTTTGAGGGATTAGGGTTTACAGTTGATGAATTAGGGTTTAATGTTTAGAGTTGAGTGTTGAGGGTTGAGGGTTGACGACTGAGGGTTGAGGTTGAGGGATAGGGTTAATGGTCAAGGGATTAGGGTTAAATAAGAGTGTTGAGGGTAGAGGGATTAGGGTTTAAGGTATAGTATTGAGCCTATTGAGGGTCTAGGAATAGGGATAGCATTTAGGGTTTAGGGATGAGGGATTAGAGTTGAGGGATGACAGATGATGGATTAGGGTTGAGGGTTGAGGGATTAGGGTTTAAGGACAAGGTTTAGGGTTCAGGTTGAGGGATTAGGGTTTAAAGTATAGTGTTGAGGGTTTAGGGATAGGGTTTAGGGTTGAGGGATTAGAGTGAAGGGTTGAGGGATTAGGATTTGATGTTTAGGGTTGAGAGTTTAGGGTTTAGGGTTTAGGGTTAGGGTTGAGAGTTGAGGGATCAGAGTTAAGGGTTGAGGGATTAGGGTTTGACGTCGAGGGTTGAGGGTTGAGGTTTGAGGGTCAAGGGTTTAGGGATAGGGTTGAGGTTCAAGGGATTAAGGTTAAAGTAGAGTGTGGAGGGTGTAAGGATTAGGGATAGGGTTGGAGGGTTTAGGGATAAGGGATTAGGGTTTAAGGTATAGTATCGAGTCTGTTGAGGGTTTAGGAATAGGGATAGCATTTAGGGTTTAGGGATGAGGGATTAGAGTTGAGGGATGATGGATTAGGGTTGAGGGTTGAGGGATTAGGGTTTAGGGATAAGGTTTAGGGTTGAGGGTTGAGGGATTAGGGTTTAAGGTATAGTTTTGAGGGTTGAGGGTTTAGGATTAGAGTTTAGGGTTGACAGATTAGCATTTAATGTCAAGGTTAGGGTTAGAGTGTCAAGGGTAGAGGGATTAGGGATAGGGTTTAGGGTTGAAGGTTAAGGATTAAGGATTGAGGCTTTAAGGATGAGGGTTTAAGGCTTAAGATATAGTGTCAAGTGTTGAGGGTGTAGGGATAGGGTTTAAGTTTTAAGGGTTAAGGGTTGAGGGATAGGGATTAAGGTTTAAGGTATAGTGTTGAGGGTTGATTGTTTAGGGATAGGGTTTAGGTTTGAGGGATTAGGGTTTAGGGTTGATGAATTAGGGTTTAATGTTGAGAGTTGAGGGTTGAGGGTTGAGGGTTGAGGTTGAGGGATAGGGTTAATGGTCAACGGATTAGGGTAAATAAGAGTGTCAAGGGTAGAGGGATTAGGGTTTAAGGTATATTATCGAGCCTGTTGAGGGTCTAGGAATAGGGATAGCATTTAGGGTTTAGGGATGAGGGATTAGAGTTAAGGGATGACGGATGATGGATTAGGGTTGAGGGTTGACGGATTAGGGTTTAGGGACAAGGTTTAGGGTTAGGGTTGAGGGATTAGGGTTTAAGGTATAGTGTTGAGGGTTTAGGGATAGGGTTTAGGGTTGAGGGATTAGAGTGAAGGGTTGAGAGATTAGGATTTGATGTTGAGGGTTGAGGGTTTAGTGTTTAGGGTTTAGGGTTAGGGTTGAGAGTTGAGGGATCAGAGTTAAGGGTTGAGGGATTAGGGTTTGATGTCGAGGGTTGAGGGTTGAGGTTCGAGGGTCAAGGGTTTAGGGATAGGGGTGAGGTTCAAGGGATTAGGGTTAAAGTAGAGTGTGGAGGGTGTAAGGATTAGGGATAGGGTTGGAGGGTTTAGGGATAAGGGATTAGGGTTTAAGGTATAGTATCGAGTCTGTTGAGGGTTTACGAATAGGGATAGCATTTAAGGTTTAGGGATGAGGGATTAGAGTTGAGGGATGATGGATTAGGGTTGAGGGTTGAGGGATTAGGGTTCAGGGTTTAAGGGGGAGGTATATTGTTATGAAATAGGCAAATAATCTCCCATTGTTTACTGGCTCTATCCACAAGAACTACTAAACTATACCTTAAACCCTAATCCCTCAACCCTAAACTTTCAACCCTAAACCCTATCCCTAATCCCTCTACCCTCAACACTCTACCTTAACCCTAATCCCTCGACCCTTAACCCTAAATGCTATCCCTAAAGCCTCAACCCTAAACCCTAATCCCTCAAGGTCCTAAACTCTAATCCCTTATCCCTAAACTCTAAATCCTATCCTTAAATGCTCAACCCTTAACCTTAAACCTTAATCACTCAATCCTTATCCACCCCTCTCCTCCCCTATCTGGCTCACTCCCATCTCTACCCTCCTCTACCCTCGACACTATACATACATACATATAGGCATACATAGATACATACATACATATAGGCATACATACATACATACATACATACATACATACAGGCATACATACATACATGATTAATAGCCTTAAACATAAAAAAATTTAAGTTTAACATAACGCGCTCGCGTTATTTAAAACATGAAAAATAGCACAAACTTTTGTGGAGAATGAAAAATGCAAAGAAAAGAATAACGCGAGCGCATTATAACGCGCTCATGTTATAACGTGCTCGCGTTATAACGTGATCACGTTATGGCTTGGTTTTGACGAGCCTAAGGCTCGTCATTACCAAGCCATAACGTGAGCGCGTTATAACACGAGCGCATTATAACGCGCTCACGTTTTGACCTTTTTTTTTTTGAAATTAATTTGGCCACTTTTTGGCCCCCCATCTTCTTGCACTTACCCCTCTCAGTTGTCTGGACCAATTCAAACAACATCTTGACACATTAAGACTGGGATCATTGTAAAGCTAAGAGCTAGGTTTCAATTAGAATTACTGGGAATGTAGAGGGATACTAGCTTATGTGAAAAATGGGGGTCTCTAGGTCCTGGAAGGATAACATATATCTGGGCAACATTAGACTCCTTACTAAAGGTAAACTAGTACAAGCGTAAGTCACAAACTTTAATGCAAGATGAACATAATGATGTAAAAATGCAAGAAACAAATTGTTTTTGACATTTTTGATTTTATAATATTTTTGTATTTTTATGTTTTATGACTTTTTTTGGTTTTTTAAACATACTATTTGTTGAGGTAAAAAGAATTGACTATTTTGCCAAATTCCTCTCCCTCCATTGTGCACAAGAGATAAGTGTTGTTTCCGATATCTTCTTTAACCATGTAATAGACTATCCAGTTGGGTCTAAATTTTTTGTCCTTCGCCCACTCTTTTATCAATTAGGTTGTTTATTGTGAGCGCTAAGTCTCCTACTTGTTGGGATGACCTTCTTGTTGTATTGTTTTTTCATCCTTGCTAAATAAGAGTCATGTCTTTGAACAACTCTTAGGTGTGTTTCATCTATCATTTCTAATTCAGCCAACCTGACTGCCTTATATTCCTCATTATCCAATAATCCTTGTAATGACACTCTCAAACTAGGCAATTCTACTTCTAATGGTAGCACTGCTTCCAACCCAAAAGTAAGGGCATAGGGGGTGGTTCCAATTGGAGTCTTGATACTTGTTATATAAGCCCATAGAGCTAGATATAGTTGTAAATGCTGATCTCTCTTAGAATCTTTTATGATTTTGACGAATATTGACTTCAAAGTTTTATTGGTAGCCTCTGCTTATTTGTTTCCTTGAGGATAATAGACTGAAGGGGAGCTGTGATTGATGTGAAATCTTTCACATAACTCTCACTTGTGGGTTTTTGAGGGATGAGGCATTATCTATCACTATCACTTGAGGGATTCCAAATTGGCAAATGATTTGGTTCAATACGAATTTAGTGATTACGGCTCTTGACACTATGGTAAGAGGCATGGCGTCTACCCACTTTGAAAATATTCTGTCTCAATTATGATGAACAAATCTCCATCTATTGATGGGGGGGATATCTTTCCCACCAGGTCTAATCCCCATGTGGAGAAGGGCCAAGGTGTGATAATTGGTTGCAAATCTCTCGTTGGTGTATGGTGAACATGCACGTAAACTTGACATTTTGGGCACCTCTTTACAAATTTAATTGCATCTCCTTGTAAATAAGGCCAGAAGTATCCCATTCTGTGTATCTTTCTTTCTGTGGTGTGACCACCAAAGTGTCCACCACAGATTCCACTGTGACATTCTTCTAATATCGTATGTGCTTCTTCCTTGTCAACAAATTGAAGCAATATTCCATCAAGAGCTCTTCTATAGAACACATCATCTATCAAGACATATCTTGTGGTGAGGATGTTTTATCATCTTTTTCCCAATGGGGTCATGTTTTCCAAGTAAGTCTTGTTCGCAAGATAGTTTAATACGTCTCAGTACCAATACGAGGTGGCATATTTCTCAAGATCTACCGCGCAAATCTCTTCATTAGGGAAATCCTCATTAATAGGTTCTTCTTGGGGGACCAGATTATTTGCTAACTAGTCTATTATTATTTGTCCTTTGACTACCTTTTGGTTGACTTAAGCTAGCTCAAATTCACTTAACAAGGTTATGAACTGGTCATCTCTTCTTGAGAGCATAGGCTAATTCAGAAAGGTCCTCAATTGCTCGGATCATATCATGACTTTAGTTTCCTGATTTAGCATGTAGCGTTGTGGCCTTTAGGTTGCAAAGACTATGGGTAGACACTCTTTTTCAGCTTGAGTGTAATTCCTTTCATATTCTAATAAGGTTCGACTTATGAAATAGATGGCTCTTTCTCTTACACCCTCATCCTCTTGACCTAGCATGCATGCTATGGAGATGTCGGTGGCTATAAAGTATAGGATGAAAGGTTTGTCATGCTTTGATGGCATTAATGTGGGTGGTGTTGACAAGAATCTCTTTACTTGTTCGAACACATTTTGATAGTCTACAATCTAAGTAATGCCAACTTGTTTCTTTAGTAATTGGTTGATCGGATGGATTTTGAAAGTCATATCTGGTATGAATCACCAGATTACACCCAGCTGCCCTAAGAAGGCTCTTACTATTCTCTCACTTGTTGGTGGGATTACATTTAGGACTTCTTTGACTTTAGCTAGGTCAACATCAATACCTCTTCATGAGATGATGAATCCCAACACTTTTCTTGACATGACCCCAAAGATACATTTTTTAAGGTTTAACCTTACTTTATATTCTCAAAGCATATTGAAGATTTTGTGCAAATCCTCCACATGCTTCTCTATTTGCTCTGATTTAGCTAGAAGATCATTGACGTAGGTTTCAACTATCTTGTGTATATAATCATGGAAGATATGTGTCATTGCCCATTGGTATGTTTCTCCAGCATTTTTCAACTCGAAGGGCATGACTATATAATAGAAAGTTCCCCAGGGGATAGTGAATGTTGTTTTGTTTTGGTCAAATTTTGTGATCTTGATTTGGTTATATGCTGAAAATCCATCAATCAGAGAGAGAATTTCAAAACCCGTCATTGAATCAACAATTTGATTGATGGATGGTAATGGGAAGTCATCTTTTGGACAAGCCTGGTTGATGTCTCTAAAATCGAGACATATCCAAATTTTTCCATTCTTTTTCAGGATTGGGACAATGTCTGACACCCAATTGGAATAATCAACTGGTTTGATGAATCCAACATTCAATAACTTTTTGAGCTCTTCTTTCACCATTTCGGCTACTTGTAGTTTTATGGGCCTATTTTTCGTCTTTACGGGTTTGGCATTTGGTTCCATTACAAGATTGTGCACCACAACCTTTGGACCTAACCCTGGCATAACTGATTAGGCCCATGCGAATATGTCAGAGTATTCAATGAGGAACTCTATGTATTCTTCCAATTCTTTATCATTTAGTTCTCCTCCTAGTTTTAACATCTTAGGTTTTTCAGGTGTACCAACGTTGATGTCAATTGTATCTCCTATCAGGGACGGGTGTCCTTCTTCAAACTTCTTAGGGGCAGGTAGTAAATCTGAGTTCACCTTGATCTAAAGGATTTCTTTTTCATTTCCAAAATAGTCCTCAGGATGAGGGAGGATTAGGTATCCTTTTTTATGGTGGAATCTTGAAAGCCCATCATATGCGTGTACATATTCTAGGATGGCTTCATCATTCTCAGCATAGTCTTGGGTTGGTTGTTCTTCTTGACCCATGGCATAATTTAGGATATCTGGTAATTCTTCTCTATCTAAAAATGGCTCTCTGTGTATTGAGACAATGTATTCTAAGTTTTGTAATTGAGCATGCGGCGAGAACAATGCTATTGATGTAGCCATTGAGTCTGCTACCTAATTTTCCTCTCTGGGTATGGCTTTGATGGAGAAGAAATAGAAGAATTGAACTAATTTCCTGATGGTCTCTTTATAAGGTCACAACCGTTTGGATTTATTTCATAATTATTTGCAAATTGGTTGATTATCAATTGATTTTCTCCAAAGGTGAAGATTTTCCTAACTCCCATTGTCATGGCTAACATGATTCTTAGGGATGGGGCTTCATACTCAGCGATGTTGATGGTGGAAAATAAGTCTAGTCTGAAGGTGAAGGGGAGAACTTTTCCTTCGGGGGATGTTAAGATTATCCCCATTCCTACTCCCATTTTGCAACTAGCCCCATCAAAATGTAAGGTCCACAAGTTTTCATGATTTGGTGAGTGGGATGCTTCTCCAAATTCATAAGTGGAAGTTCATTTTTCTTCTTTTTTGTCTCCTTTGATGATCTCGATTGTTCCAACCAATAGGTTTTTGATATCCCATTCGTTGACACATGGAATGGCTGCTAAACCAAACAATGCATGGGATTTAGTGGTGTGTGGATAAAAGGCAAATTCCCTAAGATCGTCCATTCTGTGGTAGGATATGTTGTGAGTGCTTGCACTCATTTGAACATCATGAATTTCCTCTTTCTATTTCTCTTCCATTTTCAACTTCTTGTCATTTTCTTCCTATTCCTTTCTGTAAACACTGAAAGGATTAGCATCTGCCTTGACTATGATTACCTTTTCCCAAATGATGGAAATGTATTTCTTGGAATAACGTAGAGTAAATGGCTTTCATGGCATGAATCTAGGGTCTTCTAAGGATCATGTTGTAATTGGTTTCTCAGTTAATGACATAGAAGTTGGTAGATATAGTTTTCACCATTAGATTGAGTGGTAGGCTGATTTTTCCAATTGTTTGGATGTCATGACTGTCATAAATTCTTAGCATGGTAGTTTGTTACTTGATTCCTATTTTGTTGTATCCCATATGGTGTAGAAAGGATATTGGCAAAATATTGACTGCTGATCCTTCGTCTACCACCACCCTTTTTATAATGACCTCTTCAACTTGAACCTATATGTATAGAGGTGAGTCCTTTTTCTTACTTCCTTCATTTTGGGGTAGTTTAGAAACATTGAAGGTAAGAGGAGGTGATTCCCCTTGTGAGGAATATCTGACTTCCAATACTTCTAGGAATGTCTTGCGATGCAAGGGAGATGCTTTCAACAAATTTATCACTTGTGAGAAGACATTCTTTGTTTGGTCTGTTTGTTCCTCTTCATGGACCATGAACACCTCCTAGTCCAGTTCTATGTTATTGGTATGGTTTTAGATGGCCTTTCCTTTCTCAACTTGAGGTTCCTTCTCCTTTCTTTGAGATTGGAGAAGTTTGAGGAAATTCTTTTGTTGATCCGGCATAAGTTTGGAGATAGCTTTATTGTAACCATAACAAGTTTTTGTTTCATGACCCTTTGTTCCATGGAACCAACAATAATTATTGGGGTCATATGAAGGTCGGTTTGATCCTTGATTTCCTTTTTGTGGCCATTTGTCATTGCTTGGGTTGTTTTACATGATGTTGACATCTTTTTCCTGAGGCACATTAGTCGTATTCTTTTCTGCTCCTTTGAATGTTCTAATTTTTCCACAAGCATCATAAGTTTGCCTACCACTATTAATGGCAACTTGATCAATTCGTAAAGCACTTTCCAATGCTTCTTCATAGGATTTGTATGGCAGTTTTTGAACATCTTCTCTCATGTCTTTGTTAAGGGCATGCAAGAAGAGGTCACATAGTTCTTGATGGTCCATGTTCGGAGCACTGGTTGAAGAATAGAACACTTGCCTCCATCAGGTGATGAAATGTGCTATGGATTCATTCAATTCTTGTTTCATTGTAAGGAATTCTCTAATCCATGTTTTAACGAGTTTGTTCATGTCAAACGCCTTGACAAACTCTCCGATTAGTTGTCTAAATGAATGGATTGAATATTCTAGGAGACATTAATACCAATCCAATGCAATGCCTTCAAGCATTTTTGGGAAAATCTTAGCTACAACCCCACCCCAAGGGAGGAGTTCTCTTATGGCTATGGTGTAGGCTTTGATGTGTGAATTTGGATCTCCTTCTCCTTTGAACTTTGGGAGATCTAGTAATGGCCGAGGTAGTTGCACTTTTCTTATGTTTTGGTCTAGAGGCTCTTTCAAATATTCAAGATATGTTCCTAAGAAGGCACTCTAAGATTGCAGGGTTGTTAATAATAACACTGTAGGTGGGTTTCGGTAACCCATTGTCAGATTTGTTAGATTGTTCTGTATAGGGGGGTTTTTGTTCAAACAAGTGTCATTACTAGCATGTCGTGAATAGTAATTGAGACAGTGGGGATTTTGAGATGCCCCCTAGTCCTGCTCGTGAGACTTTGGTCTTCTCTCTAGAGTAGCTTGTTTTGCTTCTAGGATCTTGATTCTTTGCACTAGAGTTACAATTAAATCTACAGGAGTTGCAGCTCTAGGGGTTTCTTCATTTCTAGGATGTTCTCTTCGACTAATTTCATATTGATTGGCTTCCTCTTGTGCAGCCTGTTGATGCATAAAATTGCATTGATTTCAACACCAACATGGGAAGTTTCAGGAATATGGGACTTGCAACCTGAAACAACCTCCAGATTTTTAAAGAAGTTGTCTCTTCTTTATTTCGAATGTGTTTTGAGGAAAATGGTAGAAACTAAATAGAATTACAAATGCAATGAAAGAAAATCTAACTATGGCAATATGCCTAAATATGATTTGTTTCTTACTGCCAAGCACATTGAAACTATCTTCAAGATTTAATTATATTAAAGAGCAAATTCTGCATGATTAATATAATAGATAAAACAAATAGAATCAAAGGCTCACAACCAAACAATTTATAATGCCATAGAAAATATCAACCAAGGCACAAAACTCTGTCTTTTTATTAATTTCCCACCAATATAAGAGGCACAGATACATGCAGAGTTATAGTTACTTTCTGAATTAAGAAAATAAGCTAAAGGCAAAATGATATTACTGGTCACCGCAAAAGTCTCAAACTCTCTTGAATCTCTGATAGAAACTATCTCTAGCCAAAATTGTCTATCTTCTTCTTTCTGATTACCAATGTCACATATTTATAGCACAAGATTGGCCCAAGATTGTCTGCACAATCGAATCTCAACGGCCTAACCAAACTGAAGTGAACTGTAAGTTTCTGATAGTTTCAAGATCTCTAGGATCTTAACAGTCACTCCTTCTACGAGCTCATTAGCTATTATCAAATAGTCATGGCATAACTTTGCCTATTCAGGAAAAGACATTTGGCAGCCTCCACACAATTTAAGATAATAAACCCTATAACAGGTGGCAACATCCACCTATATCATTTGAAACTCTTTCATTCTTTGGGAGACACAGGAAAATGACACTTTGCAAACTCCGCAGCACTTAGAAATTGATACGTGTCTTTATCCGTTGCATTCATACTTACTATGTCTTTATATTCGAGAGAACTCTACCTATGACAACTAGCAAGATCCGCTGCAACTATAACTTTATTACCCATAAAAATGGGACCCACAACACTTACCACTCAGTAGATTTGAAAGAAAGAATAGAGATAGGTGGCACCTTCCGCGCTGCTCTTCAAACTTTAGAAACTCTTCTGAAACTCATGTGGATGTTGACACTTGGCGATATCCACCTAACTTGATACTCCATAAGAAAACTTTTGGAACTTACGTGTATGTTGACACATGGCACTTTCCGCAGGCACTTGATATTTATATGAGGGCCCATCTCCATCTTTCAGTTAACATTAAAACAAATAGAAAAACTTGTGGAAGCCAACACTTGTCATGTTCCACGGATACCTCAAAAGACACATGGCACTTTTCGCTCTTCCGTGCTCCTCTTGAAACTTTAGCGGAAACTGCCACTTGGCACCTTTGCACTCAGTGTAACTTAAAAGCAGGGACCCACCTTCATCTTTCATGTCATTGAAACTTATAAGAAACAATAACGCGGAAGCTGATACTTGTCATGCTCCGTGACAATCTAAAAACACATGGCTTCATCCGCCAACTTATAGAAACTCTTGAACCATGTCTCAGCTGATGACACGTGGCATCCTTTGTGTTGAAATTACAACATAGAAACAAAATGCGGCATTATTTGAGGCTTGACACTTGGCGAGTTCCGCGCTACTCTGAGACTTGAGCAAAATAAAACCTTTGCAGAAACCCTCGTGATGCTGTAAAAAACCTTCATGGCTACACTGAACTTCACAAGAAACAATTGTAGAGGCAAAATTGATGCACTGAGATTCGTAAAACATCGCTAAAACACATGAAACCTTACTAAATCTAGAGTATTTTACTCTACAGTTCTTGGTGACCCCGAGGACTTTTGAGCTTGCCCAAAAAGAATCCAAAATTGTGACAAAAGATGAGTATATCAAATACCATAAGAATCAAAGATTCTACAAAGTTGTCTGATAAATAGCCCATTCTGAGTCAGAAAGACCCTTCTTATTCTGCAAGTCCTAGAAAGAAAAATCAAGGTTTATAATGTCCTTGTGAGAGAAACTCTACAAAATTTGAACCACAACGTTCAATTGAAACTCTAGTTGGGCCATTGGGATTAGGACAGTCTCTACTTCTTGTACTGATGAAGAATTTGTTAAACCCTAAAAAATTGATTGATCATTCTTGCCTGATTAGCAACAGGGCTTTAATTTCATCAATCATTAATACAGTATTATTGTCAGGGAAAGGGGAAGGAAGACCCAGCTGCACTAGACTTTCCATATGTCTCTTCATGTCTTTGACTCAACTTTTTACAATATCAAGAAGCTCCTAGGACTTAGTAGCAGTCGAACTACAACTAAGAACTTCATTCACCTTCTTTGCTGCTATCATCCTATCATTAATCCCTGCTACTGATAAAATTTTATCAGTTGTGTCATAGCATTTCTTGAGCAATACGTGAGAGTCAGATACTCTCAAGGATACAGTGCATAGAGTAGCTTGAACTGAAGCTTCCACCTTTTCACACAATTGCTGGGCATTTAGCAGGAATGTCAAGGAGGGTCTGAGTTGAATAATCTCTTCATATATCCTTTTCCACACTGATATATATAGCTCCTTGACAAGGTTCAGAACTCTAGCATTCTTAGGCCTATTAGCCAACTCAAGTGTCAACTATTTTGTTGTTTGTTGCTCAGCTTGGAGTTGGGCCTGTATTGCAGCATCAGCATTTTGCTCAGTCAGCAGCTTCTGCTGAGATTGTGTAGCTTGTTGCATCTTTTCTTGATATCTCTTTTCTAATGTGGCCTTTTCCTGCCTCAAAACATTTACAGCATCTTTCTCTTGTGCTAGCTCCATCTTTAGAGAAGCATTTTGTGCCACTGTCACTTGATGAATTTGACAGGAAATAGTATTTTGCAACTACTTGTTTAGATTCTCTATTTCATCATTCTTGGATTTTAGTTCTATAGCGAGGTTGCTACTATTTGTCTTCTCTTGGGCTAGATCAACTTCTACCTTCTGCAACTTCTTAGATACTTTCAAATAATCATTTTCTACAGCATAAGTGGTTTCATTAAGCAGCTCGACCCTATCTTGTGGTCTGAATAGTGACATATCCATAGCTACTGCACTCATTGTGAAATCATGTAGCTGCATCTGCTCATTTGGCTTAATCACATTTGGTGACAAATGTGTTACAGTCAGCTGCTGCTGAATTGGGTCGAAGAGTGACCTCATGTGTGGCGCAGCCAAACTTTTATTTTCTTTCTTTCTTTTCTTGTCCATCCAGGCTTCCCTAGCTTTCTTAGCTGTATTAGCTTGAGCTTGGAAGGTAGGGAGAGAGGCAATATAACCACCAGCAAAAGGATGTCCTTGTGGTAAGCCATAGGGAATAGCCAAATGTTGGCTAGGAGAAATCTGGGGAGGGACTCTTTTAGGAACTGAAGGGGAAAAGGAGGGCAATGCGGTGGCCTGTGATGACATGGCTAGTGGATTAACAGGTGGGGTAGGTGTAGATATTAGCACAACAGAGGTGGCAGGGGATATTGTTAGTGGGCCAATTAGGATTGCCACCCCTATAGTAGGAGAAAGAGACTGAGAGTAAAAAGGAGAAGAAACAGTTACCTGAGGAGCAGCGGATGTGACTGGTGGTTGCTGTTGTGAAGGCTCTGCCTCTTCATCTAAATCTGGCTGCAGGTTTAGCTTTCTATGCTTCCTTGGCCTTCCCTCTGTTTCCTCTGTTTCATTCTCTACAACATTTACCACTATTGATGGTGGTAATGATACAAAACTAGAAACCTCAATAGTTGAAACTGATGGAGTCCCCCTAGGTGGTGATGACACGACACCCTTTTGCTTCTCCAGAGTACTAAGAGATTGGGGCCAGGGAGATACAAGGGCATTTGATGAGGCTTGTCCTGTAGCTTGCATTGCATGAGTTGACTCAGCCTCCTCTTCAGACTCCTCACCCTTCCTATGGATTATGCTTGTATCAGGGCTAAAAACTGGAGAGGGATGCCACTCATCCCAAATGGACTCCCATTTTTCGTCTGTGTCAACCTTGCCAAAAGAGTGAGTCAACTCAAAGATTTCCTGCCTGTACTTCCAATATGCCTCTATTTTGTCTGGTTTCCATTCCTTGTCTTTTAATCAAGCTTTCTTCAACCCAGTGCCCATTCTAATCTTAGGGTCATAGGCCCTTTGTTTATCATAAAAGGTTTCCCATGGCCTTGGGCTGTCATAAGGCAAATCTGCTAGTTCTACATATAGGTCAGGAGCATCTTCCTTAGGGTTTCTTTTGTCTTCCCAAAAAGGACGACCCTCGTGAGCAGTTTTAGCCCCAACGTTGTTTCTTTTAACCCAAGAGGCTATGAAACTACTTGGGTCATATCTCCATTTATCTTCGATGAGAAGGAAACCCAAGGCACCAAGCTTCCTTAGCAACAGGAGCTCTGCATCCCTAACCTCTAGGGCCATATTCTTTCCAACCCAAGGAATATCATACATTTTCTTCTTCTTCTTTTTTGTGCCATACACATTATCAACCACGGACACTTGCTGGGTCACTTCCAGAAACACTACCCTAGGAGTCAAGACTTTAGGTAGCAGCATGGGTTCATCATTGAAGCCATGGACCCTAATGATGGTACTTTGGGCCCCAAAATAGTAGTCACATGAGATTGGGCAATTCGTCATGAAACCCCTGATGCTCGGTGTCAACCTATTTTCTACTGATTCAAGGCTTAGGTGGCAAAAGGTAGGGGAAAAAAAAAGTTCCCAAAATTCATACGGGTCTGATGCCTCGAATAGGATATGTGTCCATGCGGACATAGGAATAGTCCTATTATGACCAAAATTTGGGTCATACATGTTCAGTTGCATATATTGTGAAAAGATACTAGGGTTTTGATATAGCATAAGGTGAAACAGATAAGCGGAATACCTGAAAACCCCTTTAGTCTTGAAGTGGGTGAGTTGATCAACCATTGAATAAGCCAACTGCTCTAAGAAATCTAGCCGAAACTCCTGCAACTTGTCCATGGTCTTTAATCTGAATAAAATGGCAATTTGCCAGTCGTAGACCATGATATCCTCCTTCATTCCAAAAATAAAAGCCATCATGGATAGTGCCTCTTGACTGGCCTACGCAAATTGTGCCCTTCCTATAGGCAATATGGGCATCTGTGTATTCTCCTCATCTAACTGCAATTCTAAATTGAGAAAACTCAGCTGATTATGGACATTTGCCCAAGTTTTCTACATTTTGGCGATAGTGGGGAATGTGGCCGTTCGATCATGATACAGGGCCAGGATGTCTCGTATGGCCTTAGGTGTAATTTGTATCATAAAGGGGCCCTGTTGAATGGTGCATGAAGGTGCATGAAACATTTATGCACACATATCAATTAGGTTAGGACACGAATGCACACTTGGGACTATAAATTGTGCTAGCCGCGAAGTCCAAATCCTCATCTTGAAAGTCTTAGACTGTCTAGTGTTTGCTTTTTGGATACATCTCTGATGTGCCCCTTCATGGAGTGACTTGGTAGATTTCTGAAGGGCTGGGTCAAAAACATTATCCGCGAAATCCTTAACCTTTTCTGGGTCAATAGAAAGACCCACCTCAGGAACTGTTATTCTTGGATAGGTTTTCTTAGGCTACGCTGGTGCTGAGGCATATGATTTGCTATTCAGAAGTCTATCAATTGATTCATATATGCCAAGTCCCTCAGAAGAAGACTGTGCTTCGGCCATGGTTGTTTCTACAGGGAGAATGTAAGTGTTTCAACACAGTAACAGACAGAAACTACGCAATAAATGACACACAGCCAAAAGCTCCTGCGAGGAATGAAAATTTACAAAGGATGACTAGGGAAATGATGCAGAGATACTTGGCAAAAATGAGAGATATAGTTAAGGCCTAACTCCTATTAATGGGGCTTTAATGACACATGGAGTCTCATAAATGGCATTTACACCAAAGAAACCGTTAATATATCTTTATGAATCAAAATAGGATTATGTGTCAGGAACATTAAGACAGTGGCTACAAAAAGTGCGTACTTCAAGAATTTTGGGGATTGGGGACAACCTTAGTGAATGAGAGGATTCCAAAAAGAGAAGACACTTGTGCTACTGCCACATGTTCATAGAACACTTATTTAAAAAGAAAGTGGGAAAAGAAGCAGGAAAATAGGAAAATAAAAGGAAACTAACTAACTATAGTACATAAGGAACACTGCTTAATTGAAATGTTTCAGGTAGATCCCATTCACAAGAATCTCTTCAGATTTGCACTCCATTGTTTCAAGTTTGAAAGAATTTTGTTGCTTACAGGAATGAATCATATAGGGGCCAGTCCACAATGACTCAAATTTGCTGTGTCGACCCGGCTTGGCAGCTCTCTTGTCCCACTTCAAAACTACTGAGCCTACTTCAAAATGGTGATTTGAAGTCCTCTTATAAAAACATTCTTTGATTATTTTCTGATGTTTCATTAACGATTCATGTGCTCTTTCTCTTTTTTCTTGTACTTCGAGGAGCTCACCAAGTCGGACCTGCATGGGACCATTTTCCTCAACCTCAATCTGTTTCAACAACTACAGAGCAGGGATCTCTAGGCTCAAAGGCATTATTGCCAGCTTACCATAGACCAATTCATATGGGGACATCATTGTGACTTGCTTAGGTGTAATTCTATCAGCCCATAGGGTGATGTTAAGCACTTTATGCCACTCTTTGTGATGATCAGCCCCTATTCTTTTAATGAGTCTAATCAAGTTCTTGTTAGTAGACTCTGCCAGACCATTACCCTGAGGGTAATAATTTGAAGAAGTTTTCAAATAGATTCCATATTTCAATGCAAACTCAGATATTTTTGCCCCTAAAAATGCCTTAGCATTATCTAAAATCATGGTATGAGGAGGCCCAAAATGAGTAGTAATACCCTCCAGAAAGTCTAGGATCACCTTTAATGTTGCTTCTTTGAATGGCACTGCTTCACTCCATCTAGTGAAATAATCTGTTGTAGTTAGGATCCATTTATGTCCCATACTTGATACTAGATTGATCATTCCAATGAAGTCTAGACCCCATTGGGGAAAGGGTTCATCTACAATTATGGGACTAAGGGGCATTACTGCATTTCTTCTTTTCCCTACATAGAACTAACAAGACTGGCACTCTTTGACCAGTTGATAACAATTTGTAAATAAAGTGGGCCAAAATTATCCTACTTGAGTTATCTTTATGGCAGTAGTTCTTGCAGAAAAGTGTCCACCTGAGGCTCCATGATGCATTTCATGTAGTATTCTTTGGGCCTCATCTTTCTCTATACATCTTAAAAGTATACCATCAGCATTTCTTCTAAAAAAAACTTGGTCAATTAAAACAAAATGGACCCCTTTCTGCCTATAATATCTCCTTTTATCATGAGAGAGTTCTTTTGGGAAAATCCCATGTTTCATAAACTGAATTCTATTTGTGACCTAGGAACTCTGATCAATCTCTTGTATCCTCAATACATTTTCCTCTTCTATTTCTTCAATTATCATTTTCTCCATGTCTTGGGCCATGTATTGGCATAGTCCCTTGCCCCTGACTAGCTTAGTGGGTCTGACCTCTACATCATACTCAAGGATCTTTGTTATCCAGTTTGCTCTTTTTTCAGTAATCTCACCTTCCATAATGTATTCTCTAACACTCGGATGAGCCACTAGAATCAGAATCTTATTTCCTATCACCATATGCCTGAACTTCTTGAGGGCTTTTACCATAGCATATCCCTGTTTCTCCACAAAATTATATCTGGCTTCATATTCTCTAAGAGTCCTTGATAAAAAGGCTATGGGATGCTCTCCTTCTTGTTGGTCATCTTTCTGGGTTAGAACAACAGCAACATTGAACTCTCCTCCATAGACATACATTATAAAAGACTTAGAGAAGTTTGGGTTCTTAAGTACTGGGGCTGTTGCAATTGCTTTCTTGACCTCCTCAAAAGCCTGTCTCCCTTCTGTAGTCCATTTGAAAATTAGGTCCTTCAGAATTAGTGTCATTGGTCTAATTAGACCTGCAAAATCAGATATGAACCAACTGACAAAATTGATCTTCCCTAGGAAAGATTGAACTGCTTTCTTATTTACTAGTAGTGATAGGTTCATTATGGTAGCAACTCTCTCTGGATCAATAGAGACTCCATCCTTTGAAACTATATGTCCCAAAAGTTTTCCCTGGGGTACTGCAAAAATACACTTCTTAGGATTCAGGAAATATTCTGAACTCTTGGCATTTTTCAAAAATAGCTTCTAGATGGTCAAAATGATCTACAACACTTTTAGATAAAACAGTGAGGTTATCTAGATAAATTAGAATGATTTTATTTATAAGCTCTCCAAATGCTACATCCATAGCCCTCTAAAATGTAGCTCCAGCGTTTGAAAGACCAAAAGGCATCTTTGCATATGCAAATATTCCCCATTTTGTGGTAAAAGCAGTCTTATGGTGATCTTCGTCAACCAACCAAATCTAATTATATCCAGAGAAACCATCCAACAAGGAAAATCTCTATGATTCAGCCACGGTCTGTAAAATTTGTTCCATAGAGGGTAAGGGATAGTGATCCTTTAGGGATGCTCTATTCAGATCCCTGAAGTCTACACAGAGCCTTATGTCACCATTCTTTTTTCTGATTGGCACTAGATTGGATACCCAGGTTGAGTGTTTGATTGGAAAAATAATTTTTGATTCTAATAGCTTTTGTAGCTCATCCACCATCAGAGGTTCAATCCTTGGATTCACTGGCCTTTGTTTTTGTTTGACTAGCTTAGATCCCTCAACAAGCTCTATGGTATACTGGATAGTATCTCTATCATAGCCATGGAGGTCTTCATAGGTCTAGGCTATTACTCTATCATATCTTTCACACAAGTCAACTAGTCTTTCCCTTTCCTGTTGGGTTGTGGAATTTCCAATCTTTAGTTTTCTCCCTTCACTCACTTGCATTTCAGAATAATCTGCTTTATCTGCTTGAAACCTTTTCTTTTCTAGGCTTACATCTTCTGGGTCAAATAAGTTTTCTAAGGTAATTAGTCTGTTGGGTAGCTTATTTGACTTTAATTGAATAATTTGGTCCCCATATGCTTCTTCAATTTTGGGTTGCAATTGATCAGTAAACTCCCCTGACTGTTGCAAAAATGAGTACCTGAAAATCATTTTCAAAGACTTGCCAATTTTTATCATTGTCTGGGATAGTTGGCCTTACTATAATTTTGACTGACTCATTGTTGACTAATAGATCAGTTGCTGGATCAAACTATGAGCCAATCTGTGCCATCCTATCAGCTTCAGAATTTTGGACTCTAGGAACTACTTCAATATTGAAAGCTTTAAAATCCTCTATTAAATCCCAAATTCTATGTCTATAGGATCTCATTCTTACATTTTTGGCCACTACCTTTTCTCTAATTTGCTTCACTACTAGTTTTGAATCTCCTCTGACTATCAGATTCTTTACTCCCTTTTTCTTGGCTGACATTAGCCCATGCACCAAGGATTCATACTCAGCATCGTTATTAGTGTAGACAAATTGAAAATGGATGGCTCTTAAAATTTTCTCACCATTTGGGGCAGTAAGGCAAATTCCTGCTCCAGCTCCATTTTTACTTCTAGCCCCATCAAAATTTAGAGTCCAGATTTCTGAGTCATTTTCAGATTCTTGAATATGTGGTGTTTCTTCTCTTAAAACATTTGGGACTTCTTGGTCTTCTTCAAATATGACATAAGTGCCTAAACTAGTAGAGTCATAATTTCTGTAGGGGTCACTTTGCATCATAGTCAACAACTGATTATTCTCTTCCTCCTATTGGTCATGGTTAGTCCAGTCACCTATCTCCTCAACAAATATTCTTTCATCTTTATTCATCATAGTATGAGCTGTCTCTAATTTTGGGGTTGGTTCATTCGTGATATGGTCTTTTGATAATGGCTCAGACAGTATCTTCATCTTTGTCCCATACTTGGTTCTTAGAATAAGGTGTGACCAATCCAATGACATGTAACCTCCTATCTTGGCTGTAAAATCTCTGGATAGACATAGACCAAATACAGGAGGAATATCTATGACCACTACATCCTGATTCACAATTATATTAGGGCAAGTGTAAAGTTGCAATGGGGGTTGTTTAAATTTCCCTATTGTTTGCACTGATTTCCCATCCAACTGGATAACTCCTCTAGTAAGTGGCTTATATTTTATTTTCAAAGCATCTGCTATTTGCTTTGGCATTACTGTAGTACTAGTCCTAGAGTCTATCATTGCATTATGTAACAGTTTCTTCCCAATAATCAGAGTTAAATAAAAAGGATCTAGCTTAGATCTACCTACCTCAAGCACATTGTTCAAAAGGGCTATTGTCTGCAGAGGAACAGTGTCTTTGAGCTGCAACTTTTCTTTATCAGCAGGTCCTCCTTTGGCACCAGTATGTTTAGGCATTGCTTGGCCCTGCAGAGCTTCTTGCAGCAGTGTCTTCTACTCAGGAATAGCTAGCATGTCCCAGATTGATACATGCACTGGAGTTCTTTTTAGCTGCTCCACTATATTGACAGCTCCTAATGCTTGGGCCTTTAAGTAATAAGGGTACCTTGCCTTTTCTTGAACTTGACCTGAGGCTACTTGATTCTGCATAGGCTAGGGCATTTCTTGTCTAGAAAATGTATTCTGATGACCTTGGAGGGGGGGGCTTCCATACTCTCCTTATTAGTGATCTTAGGTTGCTCCATCATTCTTCTCTTTCCTCTAGTATAGTAATCTAATTGGACCATTGGTTTCTTAGGAATAGATGCTTCATTCAAGAACACTGACTCTTCATCTTCAATCCATGAAAATAAAGCATGCTCAGGGGCTATTTCCTCTTCCTACTGTAAAGACATTCCTTGCATCTGAGCCACCAGGGCTGCATTTTGTACACCAGGAGACTGATATGACAGAGTGTTAGAGGCTGCAAATTGACCTTCTGATACTCTCTGTTCTACTATCTTTTGCTGTAAATTTCCTCTAGGGTAGTCCCTGAGCATATGGGCATTGTTGCAAGGAAAACACCAGGCATTAGTGCTATCTGCATAATTATTTTGCCCTGGAACAATTTCCCTATTTGGATTAGGAGGAACAATCTGCAAGGGTGTAGGGACTGTAACCAACTGGTTAGATGGATGAGGATTAGCTTGCCTTTGAGAGCTTTGATATTGACTTGGCTGATAGGGAGGTCTATTTCCTTGGTATCCTTGATAAGGAGGCTTTGGATAGGGATTATGTTGCCTTTCTAGATTGATTATCTCATTTGAGAAGGTTCTTAAGATGTTCTTGACATCATCCATCTCAGAAGATTGAGTAGGGGCAATTACTTTAGCAGTTTGTTGAGGGAATGTATACATAGACACTGGTGGGGTAATGGAATTAGGAACTTCTTGAGGCAAAGGTAAGCTAATCTCTAGGAACATGGGCATAGGAGGCCTTGGGGGCAACTTTCCAGCATCTATCAAGTTATTCTCAGCTTTGACTGCCAACTCATAAGCTTGTGGTAGGGTCTAACCTCCAAGTGACTGAATCATTACTGATATATCTAAATTTAGGGCTTTAAGATAAAACACTATAGCCATACCTGGTAATGGTCTTGATGTAGTAGGAATTGTTTCCCAAGTCTTTTGAAATCTTGAATTGAAATCAGTCATTGCTTCTTGTGGTGCCCTTTTGATGGTGATCAATTGTTGCAGCAAAGAAGATTTCTCACCCTTTTCTTTGAATCTATCAAAGAAGATATCACCAAGCTAGTCCCATGTGGATATTGTGTTAGGGGTTAAGGATCTGTACCAATCAAGGGCCTTTCCTTTGAAAGAGGCAGCCAATAGCCTTATAACCACATTTTGTTGAGTGATCACATACACTACACAAACATCAAAAACATCTTACAGATGCTCTTCAGGTGTCTTGAAATTGTCCCCACTAAATTTAGGTAGAGCCTTTAGGGCGTTGGCTGGAATGGGATCCCAAGTGGCTAGTGGTACTGGGAGAATCAAAGTGCTGCCAGTATTCCAATTTGCATAGTTCCTTGGGGCTATAGGTGCTCCCATATTTTCTCCTAGTGGTGCTACAAATTGATTTGCTCTTCTTCTTGGATTAGCTACCAGTGGTGGTGAAAGAATACCCAGGTTAGTAGCAGATTGGGCTCTGGTTACAAGTCCACAACTATGACTCCTTGTAGCTCTCTGGTTCATATAGTCTTGACAGAAATTTTCAAGAATGGTCCCACCGGGCATGCTAAAAACTATTGATGCATAAAATTGAGCTTATTTCAACACCAACATGGGAAGTTTCAGGAATATGGGACTTGCAACCTGAAACAACCTCCAAATTTTTAAAGAAGCTAGCTCTTCTCTATTTCGAATGTGTTTTGAGGAAAAGGGTAGAAACTAAACAGAATTACAAATGCAATGAAAGCAAATCTAACTATGGTGATACGCCTGAATATGATTTGTTTCTTATTGCCAAGTACAGTGAAACTATCTTCAAGATTCAATTATATTAAAGAGCAAATTTGGCATGATTAATATAACAGATAAAACAAATAGAATCAAAGGCTCACAACCAGACAATTTATAATGACACAGAAAATATCAACCAAGGCACAGAACTCTATCTTTTTATTAATTTCCTAGCAATATAAGAGCCATAGATACATGCATAGTTATAGTTACTTTCTGAATCAAGAAAACAAACTAAAGGCAAAATGATATTACTGGTCACCGCAAAAGTCTCAAACTCTCTTGAATCTCTGATAGAAACTATCTCTAGCCAAAATTGTCTATCTTCTTCTTTCTAATTACCAATGTCAAATATTTATAGCACAGGATCGGCCCAAGATTGTTTGCACAATTGAATCTCAACGGCCTAACCGAACTAAAGTGAACTGTAAGTTTCTGACAGTTTCAAGATCTCTAAGATCTACAACAATCACTCCTTCTATGAGCTCATTAGCTGTTATCAAATAGTCATGGCATAACTTCACCTATTTAGGAAAAGACATTTGGCGGCCTCCACACAATTTAAGATAATAAACCCTATAACAGGTGGTAGCATCTGCCTGTATCATTTGAAACTCTTTCATTCTTCAGGAGACACAGAAAAATGACACTTGGAAAACTCCGTAGCACTTAGAAATTGATACGTGTCTTTATCCGCTGCATTCATACTTATTGTGTCTTTATATTCGAGAGAACTCTACCTGTGACAACTGGCAAGATCCGCTGCAACTATAACTTTATTACCCATAAAAATGGGACCCACAACACTTATCGCTCAGTAGCTTTGAAAGAAAGAATAGAGACAGGTGGTGCCTTCTGCACTCTCAATGAACTAGTATGTGGCACCTTCCACACTACTCTTGAAACTTTAGAAACTCTTCTGAAACTCATACGGACGTTGACACTTGGTGATATCCGCCTAACTTGATACTCCATATGAAAACTTTTGGGACTTATGCAAATGTCGACACATGGCACATTCCGCAGGCACTTGATATTTATATGAGTGCCCATCTCCATCTTTCAGTTAACATTAAAACAAATAGAAAAACCTACAGAAGCCAACACTTGTCACGCTCCGTGGATACCTCAAAAGACACATAGCACTTTCCACTCTTCCACACTCCTCTTGAAACTTTAGCCGAAATTGCCACTTGGCGCCTTTGTGCTCAGTGTAACTTAAAAGTAGGGACCCACCTTCATCTTTCATATCATTGAAACTTATAAGAAACAATAATGCGGAAGCTAACACTTGTCATACTCCGCGACAATGTAAAAACACATGGCTTCATCCACCAACTTATAGAAACTCTTGAACTGTGTCTCAGCTGATGACACGTGGCATCCTCTGTGTTGAAATTACAACATAGAAACAAAATGCAGCTTTATTTGAGGCTCGACACTTGGCGAGTTCCGCGCTACTTTGAGACTTGAACAAAATAAAACCTTTACGGAAACCCTCATGATGCTACAAAAAACCTTCACAACTACACTGAACTTCACGGGAAACACTTGCAGAGGTAAAACTAATGCACTGAGATTCATGAAACATCACTGAAACACATGAAACCTTACTAAATGTAAAGTATTTTACTCTACACAACCTTTTATTTTTGTTCTTCTAAGGCAATCCTGAATGCCTCTTGAGCATCTTTGGTTTCTTATAGATGACTTTCCAACCTTCTAACCTCTTCATCAAGGTGAGTATTCAATGTATTTGTGGAAGGATGTTCTGGTTGATGTACTTCTAATCTTATCCTTCTAGCTTTATGTGGTGTATTTGGTATGGTCGAGTCATTTTCCCAAGCTGGGTTATTGAAGGATAGAGAACACCTCGACTCTCTTGGACCATGTTCATATTCAGAGTCTTTATAGTCATAACAATTGGTAACATGTGCATTAGGATGAGGTGGTACATACCTATCAAAGGAAGGGGTTTTAGGTTCAGTTGAGGGAATGTTCCCCTGGTTCAAGTCTGGTTCCATCATATTTGGGGCACCATGGACAATGTAGAATAAATGGAATGGATGGTGGCATAGATGATGGAAGTCAAAGCAGCTATGAAAAGCAATGTTTGTAAAGTGTTTAGATGTTTTGTAATGGGAACACAAAATGCATATTCAAGAGGCTTTGCTCTTCACGTCAGGTTCACCAAAAATATGTGGTGAAGTTGATGTCATATGTGACAATGATGATGGAAATGAGATCAAAACAATGGCAATGCAAAAATCATAACCAAGAGCCTTTTCTCTTCACGTAGGGTTCACTAAAATATGTACGCTCAAAATCGTGACTCTGATTGCATGAGGACTGTCGGGTTAGATTTTAGAATGCACATGGACCCTTCACTCCCTGCCATAGGGTGTGTTGGTTTTTCTTCTGAATCAGCATTAGGGTTTGCCAGTTCTAATGCACAGGTAGATTCAGCCAACTGAATACAGGAGGTTGCGTGAGCTCCTCCCTTTCACTTCTAGTTCTGCCGCACCAAGGGGGGTTTCCCTACTTGATAAAAGTATAACCTTGACTAGCTCAATGACAGAAGGATATAACTTGACAGCAGCAGGCAGAATACTCTCATGTAAGGACCAAGATTTGTGTAACAAATCACAAGGTTGGCAACATTCTTGGACATGATGTCTGGTTGGGTATGAGAGCATGCAGAGGTTCCTAATTCTAATCCTACAACTAACAGGTGGAAGAATGAGGTGGTTTGATTTGATGTTTGGATGCAAACCTGGACCTGGTGTATAACCTCAACACAGAGCTAGATTGGTGCCTATCCAGGGCTTGGAGTCAGTAGACATACACCTGTGAATGATCAGCATGAACAGCTAAAACTGGATTTCAGGGGGATACACATGATACCTGCCTTACAGACATCTCCCAATACAGAGTGTTAAGCTGTCGATACTTATGGCATCCCTATTGCAGTATACCCTTCCCAATATTAAATCTAAAAACAATTTAATCTACTCCTTGAGCAGAAGTTAAAAGATTAAACATTCAACATAGAAATTCTATGTTCTAGAATCTCAGACATTCCTTGAATACCTGGACTCAGAAGAAAGATACATGCAAAACTGGAGACAGAGTCAACATAACACATGCAAATATAGCATTGTTCATATAAGATTAACCATGAAATCAGTGGATTCATGCAAAAACATACAACTGGAGATACATAAACTCACAAGTTTGCTGCACAGAGAAACCAAAACTAGTTGTATCTTATTACAGAGCCAAAATGTCTAGTTTTCAACAACCTGAAGAATGGTAACACAGTCTGCTTATAACAGCCAGAAAGTGTACCACAGCAATTAATTACAAGGCTTTCAAAAATCTACCAGATACAGATCACACAGGAAGAATGGCGCTCAGAAGTGTTAATGCAGCAGGCAAAGGGGGGCCTCGAGCCACGTGCCACTATCTGGAAGTCTTCGTTCTCAATCAGGCAGCCTGACCATTTGTATTCATCGCCCATACCCCTGCACGACCGTCAATGTTGGCTCAACCACTCGCATTTCACTTGGAGACTGTCGCTGAAGTCAAAAAGGATTTCCCGCCAAAACACATCCTTCGCAGGTTCAAAAATAATGCAAGGGGAAAAATCCCACATGCATGGTGAGGAGAACACACCAGTGCTTTATAAACATAGCCGCATGCAAACTAAGTGTCGAGTGCTTTTGCTGTGCTCGACACACATGCCTTCATCAAAAACCCATCGCTCAGACCTAAGCCATCGGCTTACCTCAAAAATCTCCCACCGACAATAGTAGTCTAGCCGATCACAAACTCCACATTCCCTTCATCCGCCAGAGATTAACCATCGGCCCATCCAAAAGATCCCTCGCCGACACCACTAGTCTCACCGAAGCCAAGTTACTCCGATGGCCAGCTCGCACCCCGTTAGCGGTTACCAAACCACTGCCGTCGGCCAGACCAACACCATCAGCCTGGCAAAAAGTTCCATCGCCGACACAGCCAGTCATGCTGATGAACATCCTCGAGCCATCCACCATCAAGCCATCGGCCCAACTCCTACCGATAGCCCACCTTCGTCGGTGAGACCACCATCGTCGGAACAACTGAAAAAACCCTGGCTGATACCTCACGTCATACCGAAAACCAACAAGCCACACTCTGCCCTTTCGTCAGCCAGACACACGCCGATGACTCTTATCGGCCAGACACTACACTGTCGGCCCAACATCTGACCGCTCACCCGACAACTCCCACTCCTGCCGATGAATACATGACTTACCCCGGTACACATATCCCTCGGCGAGACACATGCCGATGACACTTCATCGGCCAAACATCCATCGTCGGTCGAATAGGAAAATGCTTCGCCGATAGTATACATCACACCGATGGCACCATCGGTAAGAACAATCCCGTCGGGGAACTAGAAAAAAGACATGCCGATGGTGAACATCACGCCGACGGCACAGTACTACCACCAACCTGATCGCCAAAACGCCTGCGAGGTCACGCCGATGGGAAAGAATACATAGGGCTTAAGTGAAGAAACCCTCCAACATGTAAGCTCAACCTCTAGGCCAAAATGGCTACCAACACTGGCTCTGTCTGGGGACGAGCAGGTGCAAAACTGCAGCGAGGACCCCAGAATCTCTGGTTTCGCAGATTGGGCCATATCCATTGGGCAACAGAGTCAATCATTGCACCAACCTACACAAAAACTATATTTTAGTCACCACTTGGGTGGCCCCGGGTAGCCAAAAAGGAAGAACCAAAATTTTTTCCTGCCAAATGCCTGATTCCAAACTGAAAGATCCCAATCCCAACTGAAAAGATTGGCATAATCTACCCATAATGTCATCTGCTCAATTAGATACTCCACCACCTTTGAAAGCTTATCACTATCACTTTCACCTCTGTCATATTGGATTTCAAAATTAGACATAGAATCATATATATTATATTCTCCAACATTAGGTAACATATGTATGTTATATCCCTCAGACAGTACATCATGTTGCTCTTGGCAATCCTCATCACCTACCTGGCTACTGCATACCATCAGGCACTCATCTAGCTGATCCAAAAATTGAAGATATTCAGAAAAAATGAGACCCCCAACGTCTACTGATATTGAAAACAAATCCTGATCCACACACCCAATGTTGCACATATCTAAACCAGGTGATGATGAACATCCATCATTCACAGTTTGCAAATCCATACTATCTTAACAAGAACTGAAGACATCTGATTCATATGCCCCCTCCTCACAAACTGATGTATCACCTAGGTCAACTGTCTCTTTATATTCATCATCATCCTCAAAAAGAGGATTAATCCTGCACCACTGAAACTTAAGATTCACAGCATCAAAGGCACCTATAGACTCATCATAAAGGGGATTAACACTCACCGCAAAGGCCTCTGCTTCTTCTTCATGACACTCCAATTCTTCTTCATTATTATCAGATCCAGAGTCATAAGAAGAACAAACCTGATCCATGAATTGATCATGGATATCATTTTTATCATCTGATTGCCCCACATACAAGATTTCTGCTACTTCAATGCATTCTGAAGTTGAGCTATCTGTATCATTCTCCATCCCTCTAATACTTCCTGATGAAACTGATACTGACTATTGATCCACATGATCACAACCTTGCACAACTGGATCATTTAAACATGATGGCTCTTTGATAAGGGTTGGTATGTAA
The DNA here is from genome assembly GCA_027924645.1 of Cunninghamia lanceolata. Classification (NCBI taxonomy): domain Eukaryota; kingdom Viridiplantae; phylum Streptophyta; class Pinopsida; order Cupressales; family Cupressaceae; genus Cunninghamia; species Cunninghamia lanceolata. The sequence continues at coordinate 10,640,892 of BSBN01001332.1, forward strand.
ATATTACTTGAAGAACCATTGTTTTCAACTTCATTTGTTGGGCAAAACAAGACATCTTCCTTTATAATAGAAACATCATCAACTTGGAATGATGCAAAAACTGGGACAGCAGGGGTGTGAATACTTTGACATTCATTGTCAACTCCTGAATTAAATCTTTCATTAACACTGGGGGCTGCAGGACAACAAAAATTTTCAGAGAAATAACCCTTTTGTATTCCATACCTCCAATTGTTTTCAATATCTATTGCAAACTGATGTGCCTGATGCAATGTGGTGGGCTCCTTGTCTCTTAATCTGTAACTCATTTTCTTATCAAAAGCTCCCAAATAGACAACTAAACACAGTGCATCATTAGGTCTCATGCATTCTGGAATTCTATTCAATGCCCCCATAAATCTGAGGTTAAAGGCTGGGATCAACTCACCTTCTTCAATATGGATGTACATAAAATTACTAATAACTGCATATTCAGAGATTCTTTCACCATACTGTACTAGAAATGCAGATGTAAAACCACGCCAAGAGCTGACAGAGTGAGCTAGAAGGTAGGAAAACCAGTCCCTTGCATCTTCATCTAGAGATTGAACAAATAATCTCATAACCACATCCTCCTGGTCAATCTCAAAGTCATCTATCACATTCATAAACTGCTGCAAGTGTCTCTCAGCTGATTCATCCTTTATACCATTAAATTTAGGCAAAAAAACTCTGATTTTAAGTGGAAGAGCATTTAGATAGCCACAAATGCCACTGAAATTTATGGGCTTATATCTGTCTACGTTGAAACTTCTTTTATTACATTGTTGGGACTAACTACTATACATTTTTGCACTTGACACTTCACAAGGGTGCATAGGCTGATAATACATCCTTTATGTTTTTGCAACCCTCCTCTCTACTCAGATTTTGTACTAACAATGACTTTTAGGCACTCAAAATTTAGACTGTTTTTTTCAAGCTGTCCTAAAGTCCTTTAAATGAGTCTTTTGAACAACATTGCATGCCCTTTGAAATACAAAGTAAGTTCTATTAAAAGCATGCAAGCTCTGCTTTCACCAATGTTTCCCTTTTAACTAGTGCTATCTCACCAAATATGGAGTCTGTCAAACAATATGAAATACCTGGATATGTTGCAGGAGCTGCAAATTCTTCTCTGACTGATTTTGTTCTTTTATCAGGTTCTTTGATGCAGAGTCGCCACCTCCTTGAAGAGGAATGAGCTTCAAACAAGCTGAAGCTGCAAATTGATTTCTTTCGTTCTGGGTCATCCATCAGCAGAGTCACATATATAACCCTTTTCTCTGCTGCAACAAACAGTTTCCAGGTCTAATTTTTCAATCTTGTAGACTCAAACTTTCATGGATATGACATTGATCTCCCCAGCATAGTCACCAATTTGTTGGTTTTTCTTCTGAATCAGCATTAGGGTTTGCCAGTTCTAATGCACAGGCAGATTCAGCCAACTGAATACAGGAGGTTACGTGAGCTCCTCCCCTTCACTTCTGGTTCTGCCGCACCAAGGGGGGTTTCCCTACTTGATAAAAGTATAACCTTGACTAGCTCAACGACAGAAGGATATAACTTGACAGGAGCAGGCAGAATACTCTCATGTAAGGACCAAGATTTGTGTAACAAATCACAAGGTTGGCAACATTCTTGGACATGATGTCTGGTTGGGTATGAGAGCATGCAGAGGTTCCTAATCCTAATCCTACAACTAACAGGTGGAAGAATGAGGTGTTGATTTGATGTTTGGATGCAAACCTGGACCTAGTGTATAACCTCAACACAGAGCTAGATTGGTGCCTATCCAAGGCTTGGAGTCAGTAGACATACACCTGTGAATGATCAGCATGAACAGCTAAAACTGGATTTCAAGGGGATACACATGATACCTGCCTTACAGACATCTCCCAATACAGAGTGTTAAGCTGTCGATACTTATGGCATCCCTATTGCAGTATACCCTTCCCAATATTCAATCTGAAAACAATTTAATCTACTCCTTGAGCAGAAGTTAAAAGATTAAACATTCAACACAGGAATTCTATGTTCTAGAATCTCAGACATTCCTTGAATACCTGGACTCAGAAGAAAGATACATGCAAAACTGGAGACAGAGTCAGCATAACACATGCAAATATAGCATTGTTCATATAAGATTAACCATGAAATCAGTGGATTCATGCAAAAACATACAACTGGAGATACATAAACTCACAAGTTTGCTGCACAGAGAAACCAAAACTAGTTGTATCTTATTACAGAGCCAAAATGTCTAGTTTTCAACAACCTGAAAAATGGTAACATAGTCTGCTTATAACAGCCAGAAAGTGTACCACAGCAATTAATTACAAGGCTTTCAAAAATCTACCAGATACAGATCACACAGGAAGAATGGCGCTCAGAAGTGTTAATGCAGCAGGCAAAGGGGGGCCTCGAGCCACGCGCCACTATCTGGAACTCTTTGTTCTCAATCAGGTAGCCTGACCATTTGTATTCATCGCCCATACCCCTGCACGACCGTCAATGATGGCTCAACCACTCGCATTTCACTTGGAGACTGTCGCTGAAGTCAAAAAGGATTTCCCGCCAAAACACGTCCTTCGCAGGTTCAAAAATAATGCAAGGGGAAAAATCCCACATGCATGGTGAGGAGAACACACCAGCGCTTTATAAACATAGCCGCATGCAAACTAAGTGTCGAGCGCTTTTGCTGCGCTCGACACACATGCCTTCGTCAAAAACCCATTGCTCAGACCTAAGCCATCGGCTTACCTCAAAAATCTCCCACCGACAATAGTAGTCTGGCCGATCACAAACTCCACATTCCCTTCATCCGCCAGAGATTAACCATCGGCCCATCCAAAAGATCCCTCGCCGACACCACTAGTCTCACTGAAGCCAAGTTACTTCGATGGCCAGCTCGCACCCCGTTAGCAGTTACCAAACCACTGCCATCGGCCAGACCAACACCATCGGCCTGGCAAAAAGTTCCATCGCCGACACAGCTAGTCATGCTGATGAACATCCTCGAGCCATCCACCATCAAGCCATCAGCCCAACTCCTACCGATAGCCCACCTCCGTCGGTGAGACCACCATCGTCGGAACAACTGAAAAAGCCCTGGCTGATACCTCACATCATACCGAAAACCAACAAGCCACACTCTGCCCTTTCGTCGGCCAGACACACGCCGATGACTCTTATCGGCCAGACACTACACTGTCGGCCCAACATCTGACCGCTCACCCGACAGCTCCCACTCCTGCCGATGAATACATGACTTACCCCGGTACACATATCCCTCGGTGAGACACATGCCGATGACACTTCATTGGCCAAACATCCATCGTCGGTCGAATAGGAAAATGCTTCGCCGATAGTATACATCACACCGATGGCACCATCGGTAAGAACAATCCCGTCGGGGAACTAGAAAAAAGACATGCCGATGGTGAACGTCATGCCGACGGCACAGCACTACCACCAACCTAATCGCCAAAACACCTGCGAGGTCACGCCGATGGGAAAGAATACATAGGGCTTAAGTGAAGAAACCCTCCAACATGTAAGCTCAACCTCTAGGCCAAAATGGGTACCAACACTGGCTCTGTCTGGGGACGAGCAGGTGCAAAACTGCAGCGAGGACCCCAGAATCTCTGGTTTCGTAGATTGGGCCATATCCATTGGGCAACAGAGTCAATCATTGCACCAACCTGCACAAAAACTATATTTTAGTCATCACTTGGGTGGCCCCGGGTAGCCAAAAAGGAAGAACCAAAATTTTTTCCTGCCAAATGCCTGATTCCAAACTGAAAGATCCCAATCCCAACTGAAAAGATTGGCATAATCTGCCCATAATGTCATCTGCTTAATTAGATACTCCACCACCTTTGAAAGCTTATCACTATCACTTTCACCTCTGTCATATTGGATTTCAAAATTAGACATAGAATCATATATATTATATTCTCCAACATTAGGTAACATATGTATGTTATATCCCTCAGACAGTACATCATGTTGCTCTTGGCAATCCTCATCACCTACCTGGCTGTTGCATACCATCAGGCACTCATCTAGCTGATCCAAAAATTGAAGATATTCAGAAAAAATGAGACCCCCAACGTCTACTGATATTGAAAACAAATCCTGATCCACACACCCAATGTTGCACATATCTAAACCAGGTGATGATGAACATCCATCATTCACAGTTTGCAAATCCATACTATCTTCACAAGAACTGAAGACATCTGATTCATATGCCCCCTCCTCACAAACTGATGTATCACCTAGGTCAACTGTCTCTTTATATTCATCATCATCCTCAAAAAGAGGATTAATCCTGCACCACTGAAAGTCAAGATTCACAGCATCAAAGGCACCTGTAGACTCATCATAAAGGGGATTAACACTCACCGCAAAGGCCTCTGCTTCTTCTTCATGACACTCCAATTCTTCTTCATTATTATCAGATCCAGAGTCATAAGAAGAACAAACCTGATCCATGAATTGATCATGGATATCATTTTTATCATCTGATTGCCCCACATACAAGATTTCTGCTACTTCAATGCATTCTGAAGTTGAGCTATCTGTATCATTCTCCATCCCTCTAATACTTCCTGATGAAACTGATACTGACTGTTGATCCACATGATCACAACCTTGCACAACTGGATCATTTAAACATGATGGCTCTTTCATAAGGGTTGGTATGTAAATATTACTTGAAGAACCATTGTTTTCAACTTCATTTGTTGGGCAAAACAAGACATCCTCCTTTATAACAGAAACATCATCAACTTGGAATGATGCAAAAACTAGGATAGCAGGGGTGTGAATACTTTGACATTCATTGTCAACTCCTGAATTAAATCTTTCATTAACACTGGGGGCTGCAGGACAACAAAATTTTTTAGAGAAATAACCCTTTTGTATTCCATACGTCCAATTATTTTCAATATCTATTGCAAACTGATGTGCCTGATGCAATGTGGTGGGCTCCTTGTCTCTTAATCTGTAACTCATTTTCTTATCAAAAGCTCCCAAATAGACAACTAAGCACAGTGCATCATTAGGTCTCATGCATTCTAGAATTCTATTCAATGCCCTCATAAATCTAAGGTTAAAGGCTGGGATCAACTCACCTTCTTCAATATGGATGTACATAAAATTACTAATAACTGCATATTCAGAGATTCTTTCACCATACTGTACTAGAAATGCAGATTTAAAACCATGCCAAGAGCTGACAGAGTGAGCTGGAAGGTAGGAAAACCAGTCCCTTGCATCCTCATCTAGAGATTGAACAAATAATCTCATAACCACATCCTCCTGGTCAATCTCAAAGTCATCTATCACATTCATAAACTGCTGCAAGTGTCTCTCAGCTGATTCATCCTTTATACCATTAAATTTAGGCAAAAAAAATCTAATTTTAGGTGGAAGAGCATTTGGATAGCCACAAATGCCACTGAAATTTATGGGCTTATATCTGTCTACATTGAAACTTCTTTTATTACATTGTTGGGACTGACTACTATACATTTTTGCACTTGACACTTCACAAGGGTGCATAGGCTGATAATACATCCTTTATGTTTTTGCAACCCTCCTCTCTACTCAGATTTTGTACTAACAATGACTTTTAGGCACTCAAAATTTAGACTGTTTTTTCAAACTGTCCTAAAGTCCTTTAAATGAGTCTTTTGAACAACATTGCATGCCCTTTGAAATACAGAGTAAGTTCTATTAAAAGCATTCAAGCTCTGCTTTCACCAATGTTTCCCTTTTAACCAGTGCTATCTCACCAAATATGGAGTCTGTCAAACAATATGAAATACCTGGATATGTTGCAGGAGCTGCAAATTCTTCTCTGACTGATTTTGTTCTTTTATCAGGTTCTTTGATGCAGAGTCGCCACCTCCTTGAAGAGGAATGAGCTTCAAACAAGCTGAAGCTGCAAATTGATTTCTTTCGTTCTGGGTCATCCATCAGCAGAGTCACATATATAACCCTTTTCTCTGCTGCAACAAACAGTTTCCATGTCTAATTTTTCAATCTTGTAGACTCAAACTTTCATGGATATGACATTGATCTCCCCAGCAGAGTCACCAATTTGTTGGTTTTTCTTCTGAATCAGCATTAGGGTTTGCCAGTTCTAATGCACAGGCAGATTCAGCCAACTGAATACAGGAGGTTGCGTGAGCTCCTCCCCTTCACTTCTGGTTCTGCCGCACCAAGGGGGGTTTCCCTACTTGATAAAAGTATAACCTTGACTAGCTCAACGACAGAAGGATATAACTTGACAGCAGTAGGCAGAATACTCTCATGTAAGGACCAAGATTTGTGTAACAAATCACAAGGTTGGCAACATTCTTGGACATGATGTCTAGTTGGGTATGAGAGCATGCAGAGGTTCCTAATCCTAATCCTACAAATAACAGGTGGAAGAATGAGGTGGTTTGATTTGATGTTTGGATGCAAACCTGGACCTGGTGTATAACCTCAACACAGAGCTAGATTGGTGCCTATCCAGGGCTTGGAGTCAGTAGACATACACCTGTGAATGATCAGCATGAACAGCTAAAACTGGATTTCAAGGGGATACACATGATACCTGCCTTACAGACATCTCCCAATACAGAGTGTTAAGCTGTCGATACTTATGGCATCCCTATTGCAGTATACCCTTCCCAATATTCAATCTGAAAACAATTTAATCTACTCCTTGAGCAGAAGTTAAAAGATTAAACATTCAACACAGGAATTCTATGTTCTAGAATCTCAGACATTCCTTGAATACCTGGACTCAGAAGAAAGATACATGCAAAACTGGAGACAGAGTTAGCATAACACATGCAAATATAGCATTGTTCATATAAGATTAACCATGAAATCAGTGGATTCATGCAAAAACATACAACTGGAGATACATAAACTCACAAGTTTGCTGCACAGAGCAACCAAAACTAGTTGTATCTTATTACAGAGCCAAAATGTCCAGTTTTCAACAACCTAATAAATGGTAACACAGTTTGCTTATAACAGCCAGAAAGTGTACCACAGCAATTAATTACAAGGCTTTCAAAAATCTGCCAGCTACAGATCACACAGGAAGAATGGCGCTCAGAAGTGTTAATGCAGCAGGCAAAGGGGGGCCTCGAGCCACGCGCCACTATCTGGAAGTCTTCGTTCTCAATCAGGCAGCCTGACCATTTGTATTCATCGCCCATACCCCTGCACGATCGTCAATGATGGCTCAACCACTCGCATTTCACTTGGAGACTGTCGCTGAAGTCAAAAAGGATTTCCCGCCAAAACACGTCCTTCATAGGTTCAAAAATAATGCAAGGGGAAAAATCCCACATGCATGGTGAGGAGAACACACCAACGCTTTATAAACATAGCCGCATGCAAACTAAGTGTCGAGCGCTTTTACTGCGCTCGACACACATGCCTTCGTCAAAAACCCATCGCTCAGACCTAAGCCATCGGCTTACCTCAAAAATCTCCCACCGACAATAGTAGTCTGGCCGATCACAAACTCCACATTCCCTTCATCTGCCAGAGATTAACCATTGGCCCATCCAAAAGATCCCTCGCCGACACCACTAGTCTCACCAAAGCCAAGTTACTCTGATGGCCAGCTCACACCCCGTTAGCGGTTACCAAACCACTGCCATCGGCCAGACCAACACCGTCGGCCTGGCAAAAAGTTCCATCGTCGACACAACCAGTCATGCCGATGAACATCCTCGAGCCATCCACCATCAAGCCATCGGCCCAACTCCTACCGATAGCCCACCTCCGTCGGTGAGACCACCATCGTTGGAACAACTGAAAAAACCCTGGCTGATACCTCACGTCATACCGAAAACCAACAAGCCACACTCTGCCCTTTCGTCGGCCAGACACACACCGATGACTCTTATCGGCCAGACACTACACTGTCGGCCCAACATCTGACCGCTCACCCGACAGCTCCCACTCCTGCCGATGAATACATGACTTACCCCGGTACACATATCCCTCGGCGAGACACATGCCGATGACACTTCATCGGCCAAACATCCATCGTCGGTCGAATAGGAAAATGCTTCACCGATAGTATACATCAGACCGATGGCACCATCGGTAAGAACAATCCCGTCGGGGAACCAGAAAAAAGACATGCAGATGGTGAACATCACGCCGACGGCACAGCACTACCACCAACCTGATCGCCAAAACGCCTGCGAGATCACGCCGATGGGAAAGAATACATAGGGCTTAAGTGAAGAAACCCTCCAACATGCAAGCTCAACCTCTAGGCCAAAATGGGTACCAACAGGGTGATCCACCACATCACTCTCATTCACGTGGAATTATCTAGTTGAGAGGAGGCAAGACACGGTGGGGGTCTTCACAGACAGGGGTCAACAAGTTCTGTGGCCTTTGTTGTTGTGCATTCTATTGTATGTTTCATTCAATTGTTGTTGTATTTGAAATAAACCTATGACTCGAAGGGTCACTGGTTTCTCTTCTTCTATTTGGATTCCTTAAATTCCACCTTTGTGTGGGTAAATGGTTGTTCTCGTTGATGGCTTCTGCTATTTCTACATCTTTGAGAAATGCTCTGTGCAGTTGTAATTGTCTAGTTCTTTCTAACAACAAGAGGATAAATGGGTCTCCTTATGGTAGAACAAACGTCTATTGCTATGCCATGGATGGATCTCCTCGATCTTGTTATGGATAGCCCTCACCCACTCTCCTCTCACTCCTAAGCACATTCATGAATCATGATAGAGGAAGTTACATAATTTCTAACTTTAACCAGATGTAGGGTTTGGACCTAGGGTTTTGTTGATCTAGGGTTTCACTTGTGTTTTGACTTTGTTTTTACCTTGTAATGAAATCAAGGGTTTGTTTGGAATCATTTGAACCATGATTACCTCATGATCGAATCGAGGGTTTGCAATTTTGTCTATCCTAGGGTATATATATGAATGCAAGCTAAATGACATTTAAAACATTTTTTTGGTATTTTTAGAGTATTTTAGAAATAGAAGTGCTTCTAATCTATGAAAAATAAATATGTGTGCAATTCTATATATCTTTTCCAATGCAATGTTAAACTATGTTTTCTTGGGTGTTTGGTGTTTTCAATGCAGTCTAATCTAATGGGAAGGGAAAATGCTTCTTCTAACAATGTAGATCTAGAAATGCGAAAGTGATTAATCTAACATCCAAGATCTAATCTATCAAGGAAAAAGTAATGTGTTACTATTCCCAAGAGAAAATGTGATTATCTAATTACTATTAAAGCAATGAAAGAACCTAAAAGAGATGAAGATTTGTTGACTCCACTACCCTCAGTAATCCTTGTGTAGGCAACCTCAAATCCTTCTGGGGTAGCAGGTGATCCTCTTGACAACAAAATGACCCAAAGAAGAAAAAAGAAGCTTTTTATGAAGATTGTATGAGCTCAATGAGAGCTTAGATTAAGCACAATGACATAGATTGTAGTAGTGTAGCATTGCTTGGTTGAACAAAAAAGAAAAAGGCACCTTGATCTTGTAAGAGAATTCGAATGCTAAGTTGGAGAGCAAATTTGGCAAGAGTTGTGTGCACAATGAATTTGCCTCCCTTTGTGCTTGAGGGAGGGGGGTATTTATAGGTTCAGAGGAAAGGATTGATTGGAGAGTTATCTCATTTGATTGATGAGTTAACAAGAATAGATTGGGGAATTAACAAGGTTGATTGCCCAATGAACTTAGCTAATTAGAGAGTGATGAACCAATGATAGCTTATCACTAAAGAGGAAATGGAGGTGAGGGAATGCATGAGATTGATTAGAGAGTTAATTTGAGATCAAATAGAGTTAATTATGCATGTGTGGGTGCATGAAATAATTAACTCTATATCAAGGGTAAAAAAATAATACAAATAGAAAGAAAAACAGGGAAAAACTAAGCAAACAAGAGAGAGAAACTCAAGTTTTTCCACGAGTACAAAAATGGTAGGGTCATGGATTTTTCTAGTAGGGTCACCCCTGGTCAACTGGGGGCGACCCTGGGTCACTCGGGGGGCGACCCTAGGTCACCCGGGGAGATCTGGGTTGGATAGGGTCAGATCTAGAAAAATAGGTTGGGAGATGGTAGAAGAGAGGAAAAAGATGAGTTATGCATCAAGAAATAGGTCATCCATGTGGAAGAATCCAAATATCCACTTGCATTTGTAGGATCTACAGGGGATATCTGAAAATAATAGGGGTAGATTTGGATTGGTTGGTCGAAAATGAAAACTGTTAGTGGGAGATGGATCGAAGGACCTCTAGAAGGCTTCTATGAGGTGCATTAGAGGAAATACAAAGGGAAAAGGTGAAAAATCACCTACAAGACACTCACAAGGCTTAGGATCAAGTTTGAAAGCTAGAAAATGCATGTCGACAAGTGTCGCAACAAGTGTCGGAAAGCATCACAATTGGGGAGGGAGAGAAATCGACAAGGCAGAAACGACACAAGACAAGAAAAGAGGACATGTCATCAAGAGGCCTACTAGTCAAAGGATTTATTTTCACTCTTACATGTATGTGACAAGGATTTGAATCATCATAGCGTTCCTTGTGGACGCAGTGTGTGATTTTTGTGCTTATAGTCTCCGAGGAGGATAATTCTATGCTTCTTAAAGAGTTCTCTTTGGAAGAAGTAAAATGTGTGGTTTTTTCTTTAGACCCTAATAAGGCTCTAGGTTCTGATGGTTTTACCCCTTTGTTTTTCCAAAAATGTTGGGAGTTTATTGGTAGAGATGTTTGGGTAGCTTTGGAAGAATCAAGGAAAAATGGCAGTGTTTTGAAGGAATTGAATGCAACTTTTATAGCTCTTATCCCTAAGTCTAGTGTTCCTTCCTCTTTTGCTCACTTTAGGCCCATCTCTTTGTGTAATACTCTATATAAGATTTTATGAAAGCAATTACTATGAGATTGGCTTCTTTGATTTCTAAATTTATTTCTGAAGAGTAAGGGGGTTTTGTTCCGGGTAAAGAAATAACATATTGTGTGATTTTTGCTCATGAGGTTCTTCATTCAATATTTGATTTAAAACTACCTATAATGCTATTAAAACTTGATATGATGAAGGATTATTACAGGGTTTCATGGGCATTTCTAAGGAGGGTTCTTTTCAAGTTTGGTTTTAGTAGAAAGTGGCACAAATGGATCTTTTCTTGCATTTCAAGGGTGAGATCAGTTTTTCTGATAAATGGTAGTCCTTCAGAGTTTTTTGGAGTGTCTAAGGGGATTAGACAAGGGGACCCTCTATCTCCTTATCTTTTTATTATCATGGCTGACTCTCTCAGTAGAGCAATTTCTAAACAATGCAGGTTGTCGAATTGGAAAGGTGTTATTATTCCTCATATACCCTTCTCCATATCTCACAGACTTTCTGCAGATGACACTCTTGTCTTTGGTTTAACTTCTTTGAGGGAGGCTCAATGTATTCAAAGAATTATCTCCATGTATAGTTCAACTTCAAATCAGGTTGTGAACTCAGATAAGTCAAAAGTTTATTTCTTTAACACTAAGCCTGCATTGCAAAATAAAATCTCTAACTTCTTGAAGTATAGAGTTAAACGTTTACCTAGTCAATACTTGGGTATTCCTCTATTTTTTGGAGTTCATAAAAAAGTTTTTTGGTCCAAAATCACTCAATCCATTCATAAGAAAATTTCAGCATGGAAGGGGAGATGGCTTACTTTGGCAGGCAGAATAGTGTTGATTAAATCTGTCCTTTCAGTGGTTCCTATTTACATGTTATCTATTTTAAATGTTCCCAAGGGAATCATTTAGGATATTTAGAAAACTTTGAGATATCTTCTTTAGAAGGAAAGTTCATATGGTAATAGTAAAATTCCTTTAATTGCTTGGGATAAGGTGTGTGTACCAAAACCATTTGAAGGTGTAGGAATCAATGATATTGCAGATCAGAATAAAGCTTTAGGAGCAAAGTTGTCTTGGACAATGTACTCTAATCCTAATGCTAAGTGGTGTAGGTTGATGCAATTTTAATGTTTAGATTCATTAAGTTTAGATAGAATCTTTACAGTGGAAAACCCCCCTAAAGGTTCAACTATGTGGAACTTCTTAGTCTCTTGTAGAGATGTTATTCTTCCTTGTTTTTCTTGGAAAATCAATGATGGCTCAAAAGCCTATTTTTGGGAAGACTCGTGGAATGGGTTTTCCCCTTTATCTCAAATTCAAGGGTTAGACAAGGCTAAGGAAGTTCTTTCTTTATCTTGGGGTAGGAAAGTAAAAGATTATTTTTTTGTCAGGGAGGAGGGTCCTATTTTGTCAGTTGTTTGGAAAGATTTTTCAGAGTGCCCTTTTCCTCAAGATCAGAAGGAGTTGCTTTTAGCCCATTTGTAGAAGATAAAAATTTGTTTTTCTAGTAAAGGAGATGAATTAATTTAGAAATTTTCTAAATCTGGTTCTTATAATGTTCAAGATGGTTACAGATCTTTGTCTATTGCCAAGGCAAAATTGCAATCTGATTGACCTTCTATCTTTTGTTGGAACGTACGTTGTCTTTCCAAGGCTGGGGCTTTCACTTGCTTATCCCTAAAGAAGAAGATTCTGACTAGTGATAGATTGAACAAGTTGGACATCTCAGAATCTTTTAACTATGTTTTTTGTGGAAATGTAGAAGAGGAACCTGATCATCTTTTTGTCCTTTGTCCCTTTGCTTCAGCGTGTTGGTCATGGCTTTGTTCCAAATTAAGTTGGCATGGTCTGTTACCCAACTCTCTAGTTGATCTTATCAGAAGCTAGCCCATTCTTTTTAAGGGTTCTATATTTTCTTCTATTTGGATTCTTTCTCCTTCTATAGTGGTTTGGAGTGTTTGGCGAGAGAGAAACAGAAGAGTTTTTAGAAAAATTAGTCAAGAGTTGGATGTTATTCTGTTGGTCATTGAGAAGTCTATTTTTGAATTGGTTATGAATTTACTTACCAAAAAGGGTTCTTCTAATTTGTTGTTCTCTTCATGGGATGATAAGATTTTAAAGGAGTGGAAGTTATTGAAACCATCTCCAGATTTAGGCCTGCCAATTGTAAAAGTAGATAGAAGTGTGATTAAGCACGGTGTCCTCCTACTACAGATTTCGTCAAACTCAATTTTGATGGGGCTTCACATGGTAATCCAAGCCCTTCTTCTATGGGGGGTGTTTTGAGAAAGACTAATGGGGAAGTTATTAAGGCCTTTGCTATCAAATTGCCTAAAATGACTAATAATCAAGCAGAGATTATGGCACTAGTGGAGGGTCTTAAGTTGGCCAGTAATCTTCAAATTTCTAAGTTTCATATTGAAGGGCATTCATTGGTGGTTATTAATGCCCTCAAAAGGCAATTTTTTGTTGATTTAGAATCTTCATTATTATCTTCAAGAAGCATGGGTTTTGTTAAATTCTTTTAAGTCTTTTTACATCTCTCATTGTTACTAAGAGGGTAATTCTTTAGCTGATGCACTAGCTAATTTGGCCTTTGATGTAGATGGGCCTATTTTGGTGGTAGGGACAAATATTGTTAGTGACTTTCCTAATCTTCATAAAATCATGGTAGTGGATTGATGAGCTTGTGTGGCTTAATTGCCACTATTCTTTTTTGCTAACATTTATGTTTTTTGCAGGTTCCAAGTGGTTTATCTATAGTGAAGCATGCCTATTTATAGATATAATCTCTCCCTTGAGATCATATCTATACCTTCTCCTTAGTTCATTGTGGATCTCTGCAAATGTGGTCATCTATGGATACGACCCATCAGGATTGTAATCATTATTTGATGAGCCTCCTCTTTTTATATCCTCGTCTTATGGCATTTTTGTGCATCTGTGCTTTGTTCAAAATGTAAATACAATTGAATAAGAGGTTGTTTTTCCCAATTCAAAAGTGGGAGAAGGCTTTTTTTGGCTATGTGGATTTTGATGGTTTGGCTTCTATTTTTGCTATCGATAATGCTGATGTTGAGGAGGCCATTCGAGAAGTAGTTGGAAAGGAAATCCTGGAAGGTCGTGTGAGGTGGCTATACCCATATTAGATTTTATGTGTTTGCTTCAAATATAATGGATATGTCTCAAGATCCAAATCTGGTAAGGCTTTTGGTCAACAAGCTTGTTCATCACTTTCTTTTTTTAGAAGAGTTGCTGGAAATGGTCTTCCAGAATTATGATTTGTCTAAATCTGGAGCTCTTATTGGAGGGTTATTCACGAAATGTCAAGTCATGCAACCTTCTTCTCATAATTGTGTGTTTAATGCTCTACGGGTGGCCATTAATCATGAGTATGAAGAAATTCTTCATTTCTCTCTTCATTTCTCTCTTCATTCTCATGGTAAGGATATTGGGGAAGTGCTCGGCAATCAAGTTGACACAAAGTTTCAAGTTGTGCTGCTTCTTATTCAGCATCATCCTTATGTTTTGCCCCTTTCGGGTTCCCCAGTCAAAGATGGTAATGGTGATGGCAACGATGGCGTTAATTTTCTTCTTCAAGACCTTAATTCTACAATGGATGCCTAATACAATGTTCAGTATTTTATGTTGCATATACGTTTTAGTGTTTTGGTCTGGGTAGTTCTTGTTTCCTACCTATTTTGTTGGGGCTATGAATCTTATCATTATTGGAATTCTATTCTAAGGCCCTTCTGGTCTTCAGTCTTGGTTTAGGTTTTTTTTGGCCAATCATGGAGGTCTATAATGCGGTCTTATTGGTGCAGGTATCTTTATCCCTGCCTTTTTGTAAAACTCTTTAATACTAATATATATTTTACAGGTGCTAATCACCTTTTTCCTAGAAAAAAAATAATTATATTATTAGATAATTTAATTTTATTAAGAGTAGAATATACCTTATTTTAATTTTTAAAAGGAAACTTCAACTTTTCTTCTTTTAATGATTTAAAATAATTATTCCTCTTTTTCACAAAAATGACATGCAATTAAAAAAAATTTATTAAATGGAGTCAAGATATTATTATATTTCTTGCCATATTAAATTAATAGATGTTAAACATATATATTATATTGTTTAATTGATCATAAATGAGAGAAAAGGAATGGACAACTGCCAAACAAAGGGAAAAAATATTTGTTGTTATCTAAAAACTATAACATCAAAAATTGCATACCCATACAATTTCATGCTATATTTCGGCCTTGCTTCAGTGTTCATTCCCTTAGTTTGATTGTAGGCTCATTTTATCCCTTGCATTATCCTTTTTTCATTACCATGGTGTTTAGTCTTTATTTTTACTGTTGTC
This sequence comes from Cunninghamia lanceolata, assembly GCA_027924645.1. Classification (NCBI taxonomy): domain Eukaryota; kingdom Viridiplantae; phylum Streptophyta; class Pinopsida; order Cupressales; family Cupressaceae; genus Cunninghamia; species Cunninghamia lanceolata. The sequence continues at coordinate 10,656,189 of BSBN01001332.1, forward strand.
TTTTCATCAATTTTGTTGTCACTTTTGTGTTAGTCATTTGATGTTCTAGTGTCTTGTCATTTTGAGTCCAAACTATCTAGACACTAGCACTTCACGTGGATGTCTATGCAATGCACTAGTGTTCCATGATAATTTTGTGTTTTGTAGTTGTTTTTGAGCATTTTTCTACTTGTTGCTTTTCACATATCAGTGGTAACATCTCAGGAATCTTTCGAATTGTTCCTTGCCTCCTTCATTTTCCATCTTCTTCTTAGTTTTGAATCTATCTTTTTGTTATCACATTCCTCTTGGATCTCTTTTGGTTACTTCTTGCAACTTCTTGCATGCTACAACTTTCTACAACTTGCTATAACACTCTATTTTAAATCTCTTGCACTCCTTGTCTTCTTCAAGCCCCTTCAAGATGATATTGTTCTTATTATTATTTTGTTACAAGAATTTATTTATGTTGCGCTCTTGAGCACCTTGGGATTCTCACATTCTAACTGATTTCATTTAGTCACTGTTCTTAGATCTAGGCATGCTTAGATTAAGAACACACACACATTTTTATCTATATAGCTTAGTTACTATGGAGGTTGAAGAACTAAATTCGGGAGTTGACTGAGGCAAACTTGCAAAAAGCCTCAACCATTTTTTCTTGTTTTGTGTTGTGCAGGTTAAAGAAGAGGATTCAAATACACAAGAGTTTGTTCATTTCTCTCCTTTTATCTTGTCATTCTATTATCTTCATTATCTTTCATTTAAATGCATTATTTATTTGATACCTGTAATATTGTGTTGGTGGGTACTCATTCTGGTCCTCTATGCAGACTAGGTGAAACAATAGCCCTAGACCATACATACAATACAGATGGCAATGTGATGTGTACATGTCCTTTTGATGTGTTGGCATATGAGACTATGAATCGTGTCCTTTGGTGGCATGTTCTTCTTTTCTTCATCTTTCCTACTTTATAACTTATTTCTAGAATTCACACTTCTATTTTCAGTAAGTTCATGTCTTACATTCCATCTTGTATATAATATAATGTAAAAAGTGACAATATCACTTTTTCTTCATTATAGAAATAATAAACTTGTAGCTAGAATATGTTGAGGACATTGAAATGGAAGAGGGATTATTATTTTTTTGGGAGGCACTCACAAGAACTTGAGGAAAGAAAAGAAGAAATTGAATTTTGTAGGAAAAAATGATTTTTTTGGAGAAAGCACATCCTATAGGATTTTCAATCCTCAAACCTAGTATTTACCTCAATCTGAAAGTAATGTAAATGAATTACATTTTTCTATTCTTTTTTTAATGAAACACAAATCCCATTTAAAGTAGATATCATATTATGGAAAAGGATGACTAGTTTAATTTGGCCATTCTTTGTGAAATTTTACCATATTCAAATAGTCTAGTATAATTTTTCCTAGCATCTAAGGACAAACAAGTTTATGATTAAATTCTTTTGTCATTTACTTGTAAATAGAAAACTCCAATCTTTATTTCTCTATGCTTATGAAACTAGGCAAAAATCACCAAAAAATGGGTATTATTTGAACATTACTTTCATGAACATTCATTTTAGAGTAAATCTAGCTAATACCCAATTGTTATTTCTCTCATCTCTTATGTTCTGAGGAGGAGATTTAAACACAAATGCAATTATTTGCCTTTTATCCTCAATAATGGTGTTGCTAGGTGAAAACAAGTTTGGGGAAATTAGATAATTGGTTCTGTATTTGTTCAAGGGTGACCTGAACTCATGAAATGAGTAAATTTAAATAGAAAACCATATTTCAACTAATAATGGGGTGGCCAAATTAAGTCTGGTTTGTTTGTTTAAATTCATTTCCTTGTCATTACCTTGCTGTGTGATTGGCTCCTTAAGGTTGTACCTCATAAGGAGGATTTATCTTCTTAAAAGAAACTTTTTATTATTTATTTTACCTTGTCATGACTAGACAACTAGATGAGGAGGTTAAGGGATTTAATATCTCTTCAATTTTTTTGTTTTATCCAGTTTTAAAGAGGGTGGCCTTATGGAAAGGCTGTGCCAAAATTTATGGAGTGGTGAGCCTCTAAGAGGGGTCGAACCCTTGCAAATGAGACTTAAGTTTTTATTTTAAGTGTTTTTTATTCTTCCTATATAATGTATAACATTCTACTCAAACATATTCATTCCTTGAAAGGAATTTTTAGAATAAACTTATCAATCATTGTGAATTAAGGAATTTGGTTGAATTGAGAATATAGATAAAATAGTATTCCCTGTGCTGGAATAAAGAGTATAGTTTTTCTTAAACACTTACAAGTGCTTATTAGTTACTGAGCTAATGCAAAGAATTTACTATTTTTAATTAATCTAGAATAGATAAGCAATATTCTAAACCGTTAGTTTACAATAAATTTTTTTCTCTATTGCATACTTGGATTATATGCAAGAGTAGTTTATAAGAGAATAGAGTTTAAGAGAGTTTATTTTTAAAAAATAAACATAAAACTATGTACCCCATTATTACAAATTTAGTGGATTGAAGTGTATTTTTGCATTAATTTTACTCCCTCGATACTTTGTGACATTAAAATAAGAAGTGATACAAAGATGTGTGGATATAAATGTCTAGGTTATAAATTTATACTTTAATTTAAATGATGTCTGTTTTCAAATGGGGAAAATGAATGCTCATATTTTATCGATTTAACATGAGAATAAATAGTATATGAGTTTATTATATTGATCAACATTTGAAATTGCATATCTATTAAATCATAGTGGAATGATCTAGTCTAATTAAAGTAAAATTGTTTGATTCTAAATTTTGTTTTTATGTTCCTTGACCATGTCTATTGGCTTGATTGTGATTGTGTAATTGATAGATCTTTATGTGAACCAAACATGCATGATAGGGTGCTTTTTTTATAAATTATTTGGCCAAAGTTGGAAACTCAAATAATTTAGGAAATAGGTTTTTTGAATTTCATGATTTACTAGGATGTTTAAGGAGTGTGAATTGCTATATATGTTTGTTGTATAAGCATTAGGTAGAATGCATATAAGTTAGGAATATCAAAGAAGCGCATGTTTCATGTATGCTGACCATGGTGGCCTAGGCCCTTTGTGATGGGTTAAGATCTTCATGTGGGTAGCATGGGGAAGCCTATGGCTTCATGGCAAGATTGAAGTCATCCCAATGATGCTCTCTCTTCTTCAAGATATGAAGAAGGGACCTTCAAATGAGAGATTCCACTTGGACTCATATTACATTGACTTATTTATATGGATTTTAAACATGAAATGACTTCATGTATGAAGGACATAGTCGTCTTGTATTTTTTCCTTGACATAATTGTAAAAATTTAGTAATTGACATATGTATATGACAAACATTGATGGCTATGAAAAGTTAGTTTTATATGCTAGGCTTCCATGTTATATGATTGATATTGCAATGAAATTGTATTTTCATCACTTTATGAGTAATTTGTTGAATTATGCATTTACCTTATTAGATTACATAGTGTAATCATTGATGTCATAAGAAATTTTGAATTTACTACTTCAAAGATGCATTATGTAAATATTTGATTTCATAGTGTATCACTTGTATGGACCTAGTGAAATAATAAATAAACTCTTGATATCCTTATGATTGGTTAATTTGAGTTCATGTGTATCATGCTTTTATTAATAACAATGATTTAATAATTTCATTAATTAGTTGGCATTTGTGTATTAATTGGAGTGTCACTACATGTGGTATTAGAGCTCTAGGTTAAACACTTGAGCCTTCTGTCTGTAAGCACAAAAATCACACACAGCCTCCACAAGGACCACTATGATGATATATGATCCTTGTCATATACATGTAAGCATGAAATAATGTCCTCAAAGAAGAAAACCTATTGGTGACCTGTCATTTCTTTCATCTTGTGTTGTTTCCTCTTTGTTGTCTTCCCTCTCTTTGTGTTCATGCTTTTTGACACTTTGTGACACTTATCGATTTATGTTTTCTGAGCTTTCAACCCTTTTCCAAGCCTTGTAAGCATCTTGTAGGTGATTTTTCACCTTTCCCCTATATTTTTCATCTTCCCCAACCCCTAGAAGCCTTCTAGAGGTCCCCTGGACCCATCTCCCACTTTAAGTTTTTAATTTCACTCAACCAATCCAAATCTCCCCCTATTATTTATAGATCTCCCACTGGGAGATCCTACTTTTCAAGTGGAGATTTGGATTCTTGCAAATGATTGACCTATTTCTGGAGGTAGATCCCCTCCTTTTCATATCCTCTACCATCTTCGATCATACATTTTCTGCCTTTCTTTCCAGATCTCATGTTGGGTTACCCTTAAAATGTAGGATCTTCCCCCGAGCAACCCATGGGAAACCCTATTGGTGAAAGGGGCAACCCCTGTGTGACCCTATTGCATTTCCAGACATGGAAAAACTTGAATTTCTAACTCGAAATAGCTCTATTTTCGCCCATTTTTCTTCTAGTTTTCATGATTTTTGAAGCCTAATTTGGAGTTGACTATTGCATGCACCCACACATGCATAATTAACTCCATTTAATCTAAATTTAACAACTCTCCCATGCATCCTATTTCTAAAATTTCACTTACAACTCAATTTGGCAGAGCTAAAATAGTTGGTTACATCAAAGGTGAAAGCTACTCTAACAACTTTCTACTAATCTTAACCATTTGCATGTAAATGAATTCAAATGGAATTAAGTTTTTATTATGCAATATTTTACAATAGAAGGAATTACATAAATTTGCATAGTATTTCTATCTTTATTCATTTTACAATGAAATGTGATGTTAGCTACCGTTGTACCAAAAGATCAACCTCTTAATGCCTAATACAACCACTTGAATTAACAAGCACGGAAGGCGGTTAAGATCTTGTCACAAATCACCGCAGTGTAGCGCTGAACAAGGAGACAAAGGGTCACACCTTGCAACAATCCCCCCAGTGCAAGTGTGGGGTTTGAACCTGTGACATCGGCTCTGATACCAATTGTTACTTGTCATTGCACCAAAAGATCAACCTCTTAATGTCTGATACAACCACTTGACTTAACAAACACGGGAGGTGGTTAAGCCCTTGTTACAAACCATCACAACATAGCACTGAACAAGGAGACCAAGGGTCACACCTTCCAACACATGATGTCCCACACAAGCTGTGGGATTAACTAATCATACATGATGAAATGAAACACAAAGAGTAAACTATATAGCTAAAGAAGTAAAGAACATGAAAGGAAATTTGATTTGTCATTGCCTGAATGACAAATCATTAAGTTGATAGTTGTGTCTTTAGCTCCAGCTATAGCTCCTTCATTGGTCACTCTAGAGATACCTGCAGAAATGGATTGTGTTAGAACTTAGAATCAAATTTCTCCTCATATGCATACATCAATAGATATATAATCTACTCCTATGAAACATTTGATCAAATATGCAAATTTCACAAACATCCTAGAGCATTCAAGAAAAGAAGAATTAATGCATCATTGGAATCTTTCAGCTTAATTATTTTGTTAACTTGTTTGTTCACTGTACAAGTATAGGTTTATTTATCATTTCATATTCCATCATATTTGACATCACAACATGTGGAGTAAAATGGGCTCCCACAAGGGTTGAGCCCAACATGCTACCCACTCAATTTTTTAAGAGGGATAAGAGCGTAATCAAGTCTATGAAGGTCAGAACTAAATGCCTTTTTATTCATCTAGAAGTGATCACAAAATGCATGAAAATGGAGCTTGGCATAGACAACATAAGCCATGTGAAGCATTATCTTCAGAAAATAAATAATGAGAAAGTCATGATAAATTAGTTACCATCACAAAGGACAGTCCAGAAAGTATAGAAATAGTCACCTCTAACAACAATAGCAATCAATTATTTGAAAGGAATAGGAGAAGTGGATAGTGGTAGGTGAAGAATTGTGACAGTGAATAGAGAATGCAAGCTCAAGTGTAGGAAGGGTTTCATAAGCATGGTGAAGGTCCATAAGAAAAAACATCATGGTAAGTGTCTTCAAGGAAATGATGATCGAAGAATCCAAGGTCAATCAATCATGTGAAAGCCATGGAGGACAGTGAATACCTTCAAATAAAGCACATAAAACCCTAGGCTGCATACACATAAACTCTCGAATAATTGCAAGAATATACAAGCCTAGAACAAAATATTAACAAAAAATGGCCTCATCAATTTCATTGATAAACCCTCGAAAACATTACAGGCATGATAAAACTAGAGCAAGGAGAAGTCAAGGAAGAAGATGTAGGAACAACAAAAATGCCGAGCATGATGAAATACACAATAAAAAAAGGAATTATTTCTTTTTCCTATTACAAAGAGAAGAGAATGGTTCTCTTTCACAAATAATGAAGAATGTATTTCAGAAAAAATTGAGGTCACTTTCATTTCATGAAGAATTTACACAAGAAAAATAAACATTTTCATCATTTTTTGCATAAATAGAGTTCGAGACAAGCATTTTTATTCACAAACAATATAAAGATAGTTTTGTTTACACAAAGAGAAGCTTACCAGGCTCAACCTCAATGTGATCTTGCATGAAATCTACATGAGGAAACATCTAGATAAACTCAAAACTATGGCAGTGCCCAACAAAGTGAAAAGATTGCAAAATGAAAATGAAGTGAAGAAAGGCCACAAGTTTTGTCTTTATGGTTTTGTCTTTGCCCTAGTTCTGGCTGACCCCTATATGGGGTACTTTTCACTTTGATTTAAACATTAATGCCTTTGCATGATTTTAGACAAAATGAGGTCGCCAGCTTTTAATCTTGCATGACATTGAATCAAACTAATAATGTAAACTTTATTAAAGCAATCAATTATAAGTTGCCTCAATAAATGTCATGAAAATGCAAGAAAGAAGACAAATCCATAACACCTAGTGAAGTGAGTCATAATTGTTTACTTCATTCTTTGTTTAAATTGATTAACTTCATTTCAAAATCATGTAAAATCTAAAGAGGGGAAGTTAAACTAAGGAGTTAGTCTTGATTTCCAGTCAAATGGAGTGATTTTAGGGTCCAAATTGGTCAAACTAATTGTAAGAGGAAGTTTGAGCCTATTTTTTCTCAAGTTGCATCAGTTTTGACTCCTCTTTTTGGGGCTTTTCATTTCTGCTCATGGGAGTGTTTTGTAGAGATATTTTTGAGTTGAGTTGACTTCACTTAATTCAATATGACTCCGAGTAATCTTTTGTAAATAGGAGGAAAAACCTATATTTTTTATCGATTCTTACCTTTTACTTTCTCTTGCATGTTGTAGAGAGATAGAGAGAGATTCATAACTCAGTTTTAGCTATTTTAAAGGATTTTTTGAATGCTTTTTTGGACAAAATTATTTTATGATTCAATAAAGTATAGCAGTTCATTCTTGTTTTATTCTTAGTTCTCATTGTTATTGTATGATTGTAAAGCAATTACTGTATTAAATCAAGTAAATCCTTTGATTATTTTCCATCTTTACAATGATTGAACAAGTTCTTTCATGATTACTATAGGTTATATGTTGTGTTCTAATGCTTTCAGTAGTTTGTAGTTGTGAAACTTTGCATTCCTTCATGCAAACGCTAGGATCAGCTACCTCCATATGAAATATTCATGTACTTCATCTCATGAATCAAGTTGTGAATAAATTAACCACTTTGTTGAAGTAAATTGTGAGTTAGTGTAGCAGTTTAAACTCTCATCCATTAATGGTACATCAGCTCCTACGATTTGATTACATTTTTAGTTATCTTAACATCTCTTTTCCATTCAAATCCAATAGTTCCTAGGAGATCTTATGGGGAACCAACCCATAATCTGGAGATTCACCTTCACTATGAGAAACCCATAGGCTTAAAGGTGTTTCCACGTGTCAATAGGATTAGCTGAGTCTAGGCTTAGCTAAGGTGCAATCCTAGTTGATAACACATTGTTCTAACTCCATTTCTTCTCTAGTGATAAGCTATTATTGCTTTATCACTTCCTAATTAACTAAGTTCACTAGGTAATCAATCCAATTCACTCCCTAATCAATCCTTGTTAACTCTTCAATCAATTAAGTTAACTTCTCAATCAATTTCCTTCTTCCAACCTATAAATACCCCTCACCTCTTCATTATTTTCCAAGTTGAGCAAGTTGGAGAATATTCTTCTCATCTTCAAAAGATTTTTCAAGCTTCTTCACAGGCCTTTGAGCCTCTTTCTTCATTTCTTTCTTTAGTTTTCCAAAGTTTCAAAGCTTTCATTGTTGCATAGCTTCAAAAATCTTCCATAGAGGCAAATTAATTATGCACACATCTCTTGCTAAGTTCTTGCTCTACAATTAGCATTCTCATGCTCGCATAGGATGAAGGTGCTTTTTATTTGTTCATTATTCATCAAAGATTTCACATAAATCTCTTCAAGAATCATTACACTACTTCAATCAAGTCAGTGTGCTAATCAATAGCTCTCATTGAGCTCATTTCATAAAGCTTCCATACCTTCTTTTGCTTCTTTGTGTTGTCTTGTCACCAAGAGGTCTTCCCGTTGCTTCAAGAGGATATGAGGTTGCCATCAAGGATCTCTAAGGGTAGTGGAGGCTCATAAGTCTTCATAGTTTCAGGTTCCTCTATGCTTTTGTCAATTAGTAGTAATTAGAAAATTGAAATTACTCTTGGGATTGGTAATTTATTACTTTTTCCTTGATAGAATAGTCAGATCTAGTATTTTAGAAATAATTTACATTCATAGTTTAAATAAATTACTTGCAATTCCTTTTCTAGATTAAATCATTTCACAACATTTGAAAACCCCAAAACATAGAATAATTGCATTAGGTAAAATTCATTCTAGTTGCATTCATATTTCCTTTCCTTGATTAAAAAGCATCTTTATTTCCAAAAATACCAAAAAAGCACAAAAACAAGTTTTGCATGTCATATAGTTGCATTCATAAAAATATAGAATAGAACAAAAACATTAGGTATTTAGATACATTGCAAACCCTTAATTCCAACACAAGGTCAACAAAAGTAAACACACAACTAAACCATTAGGTTAACTCAAAACCCTAAGTCAAAACCCTAAGCCTAGTCAAGGTTAGTCCACATACACCTATCTCTTGTCTTGGCTCATGAATGTGCCCAAGATTAAGAGGTGATTGGGTGAGGGCAGTCCTCAGTGAGATTGAGGAAAACCTGTCGCAAGTAAGTGCCTAATTGGTGTTGTCATTGATGTCAACATATCAATGGTCTCTTTAGTGTCAATTGTGATCTTGTTTTGATACTTGATTGTAATGAGTTAGATGCTTTTTATTTGCCTATGTAAGTATTGGAGATCTGGATATTGGGGAAATTGAGAAAATTTGCTCCTCCAGTGGAAACAATGTGTTGTAGAGTTTGTTGTGTATTGCAGAAGAATAATCTAGTAGATTGCTCTGCATTTCCTAAAAGATGAATATATTTGTCTATGGATTGTAAGTTATCTAGAGGCACACCTAAAGATGCTATGTTTTGAGTTTGAGCCTCCGGTATGAAGAATTGAGTGCTCGTTATGTTCACTAGAGTGAAAACAACTTTTTCTGTATGTTTGACCGTGACAGGGAGAAAGTATTATTCTCCGCATTCCTCCACATTGAATTATTTTTGTTTTCAATTTTAGATTTGAGTCTAGTATGATGATAAGTGCTTTCAACTACAATGGTTCATGATTTGGTAGTCTACAAGCTATCCTTTCCTTATGACAGTGGCTGACAATGTTGTTCTTGTGCTCTAGTTTGAAGAATCTTCTTGATAGAATGGTTAGAGATCGTACGGTTGTTCTTTAAGACCTAGTGTTAACCCCAGTCTTGGCCAACTTGGTTGTTTTCACTATTTGTAGAGATGCATTGAAGATTGTAGAAGCATGTTCTGGCATGGAGGATTGCATTTGAGTCTCAGCTAAGGCATGACATGTTCATCATACTTCTCTACATCTTTCCTTAGCTAAATTTTGTGATAGGTCTAGACCTAATTCTATGTATGTTTTGTAATGTAGACCTTGGAGATTCCTCCAACGGTTGATGACTGTATTTCTGACCTTGATGTACATTCTAAGGTTGATGACTTGTACAAAAACTTGTAATGAATTATGAAAAAATGTGAGGAGTGAGTGAATATGAAGAGATAAGTGTGAAGGTGTGAAAGAGCAGACCAAAGAAGTTATATTGTGCTTCAATGGAACTGAACCCAGGCATGGAGTAGATGTTACCAAATTAGTTCACCACCCTTTGGTAGTGAGCCACACTTTGGCAGTGGGTCGTTCCTTGCAATGAGCAATTCGGGTAGTGAACCCTTTAGGCACTAAGCCTCTGTTTTTCAGTATTGATATAATATATATATTTTTGTGGGCTAACACCCATCGTGATTTTTCCCTTCTAGGGTTTTCCACATAAAAATCTGGTGTCTACTGTGTTGAATGTGTGATTGTGATAAAGTTTATTGTTCTATGCTTTCATGGTTAAATTTGATTATCAGTAATTAAGTATTTGATGGTTTGATAATCTTATGAAGCTAAGTTTTTCTAACAACTAATTCACCCTCCTCTTAGTTGTCCTATGTATTTCAACAATTGGTATCAGAGCCAAGTTCCTCAGTGGTAAGCTTAATAGCTTGAGGTAGATATAGGATGTCTTACAAGAAGGAGGCTTCGTGGTTTGATGGGACGAATTATACAGCTTGGAAGGTTTGCATGAAAAGCCATCTTCCTTGTATTGGTTATGAAGTATGGCAAGTGACACAGACTAATTATACCATGCTAGAGAATGGTCTGACAACTGAAGATGAAATCAAAGAACATGAGGTAAATATAAAAGCTAGAGATGCCCTGTTGAGTGCATTGACTAACTCTGATTTAATAAAGGTCATGGATTATGAGTCTACTATAGAAGTCTAGGATAAGCTGAGTAATCTATATGAAGGAGAGGAATCTATAAAAAGTGCCAAATTACAGGGAATGAAAGCCAAATATGAATGTATTAATATGGGAGAAGATGAAAACACAACATCCTTCATGCAAAAGATTGATGAACTTGTTACTAGAATCAAAGGTATGGGAGGAACTATTGATGAGACTCAAGTTGTGATGAAAATTCTTAGGTCATTACCTAAATCTTATGCTCACAAGGTATCTACAATTCAAGAAATTAACTGTGAAAAAGATTAATAAGGATCATTTGTTTGATAATATTACTACTTTTGAAATGAGAGAGTTTGGTGATGCTCTCCCAAAAGTAGAAACTACTTTCAAAGCTAGTACTTTAAAGAAGATCTCCAGAGTAGAAAAGTACAAGGTGGAATACTGATGAGGAGCTTGATGAAATTGAAGCCAACTTTGTTGGAAGACTGCAAAGAGGTTTTGGTATGTTCAAAGGTAAATTACCTTTCAAAAGTTTCTCATGTGGTAAAGTAGGTCATTATGCTTCCAGATGTCCTGAAAGAATTCAAAGGAATAGAAAAAGATTTGAAGATAGGTCTAGAGCTCCAAATAAATGCTACTATGTTAGAGATTTTGATGATGAAGGTGTGACTGATGATGAATCTGATGATGCTAGTACTCATGCAAATGAGTGCCTATTTATTACCATTAAACAAGAACCTATGTCTACTAATCTTGCTAGCTGTGTGAAGGAAGAAAAACTAGTGGAAGAAAGTGCTTTAGCTATTTAGGTTGATAAAGGTAAGGATGAATGGATTATTGATAGTGGATGTTCACATCACATGATTCATGACAAAATTAAGTTTATATGTTTGGAAAAATATGAGGGAGGACTGGCTAGGTTTGGAGACAATACAACTATTAAGATTTGTGGAAAAGATCTATTTCATTTGATGGAAAGCATAATACTAACAATGTCCTATATGTGAAGGCTTTGAAACATAATCTTTTAAGTGTTGGTCAGATGTGTGACAAAGTATATGATTTGAGATTCAAAGATAATGGATGCAAGATCATGGAAAGTTCTAGAATAGTAATTGCTACCAGTAAGAAGACCAGAGGTAATATTTATCAATTAAAAGGAACAAATGACTACTATTTCCACCAAATGAGACTTGGTTATGGAATAGAAGGATGTGTCATATAAACTTTGATATTTTGGTGAAGATAAGTTTAGGTTAGACTGTGAGAGATTTACCAAAGCTTGTGAAACCCACCAATACAATTTGTAAGGAATGTTAGTTGGGAAAGCACAGAAGAACCAGTTTCAAGAGCAAAGAGAAATTTTCTACCAGCCTATTGGATCTAGTGCATACAGATCTCTGTGGTCCTACAAGGGTAAGAAGTCTACAAGGTGACACTTAATTCATGTTTCTTATTGATGATTATTCTAGAATGACTTGGGTTGCTTTTCTAAGAGATAAATCAGAAGCCTTAGAGAAATTCAAATCTTTTAAAGCAATGGTTGAGAATGAAATAGGGTTGAAAATCAAATGCTTTAGGTCTGATAGAGGGGGTGAGTTCACATCAAATTAATTTCAACATTTTTTATGAAGAACATGGGATAAAAGACAGTTGACTGCACCTAGGACTCCTCAGTAGAATGGAGTTGTGGAAAGAAAAAATAGGATAGTTCAAGAGGCTACTAGGACAATGATGAGGGAGGGAGATCTTCTGGAAGTCTTCTAGAAAGACGTTATACATACTACTCTCTACATTCAAAATAGAGTTTAGGTGAAAGGAAATGATACTAAAACTCCCTATAAATTGTGGTATGGAAGAATTCCCACAATAAAATATTTCAAAGTCTTTGGAAGAAAATGTTATATCATAAGAGATGAATATCTAGGAAAATTTGATGCAAGATGTGATGAAGGAATCTTCCTCAGATACTCTACTAAGAGTAAGGCCTACTGGTGCTTCAACAAAAGGCTAAAAAAGATTGTTGAGAGTGCAAATGTGAAGGTGGATGAAGGAAACGAAAGAACATCATATCAGTGTGGCTATGAATTAGATGAACTTGCTGCTATAACTTATGAAGAAAAAGTTGAACAAAAAGACAGTCAAGATGAAGAAGAAAAGACTTCAGAAGTTGCTGCTAAAACCCCTAGGTATGTAAGAATCAATCACTCTAAAGATCAAATTATTGGAGACAAAGACAAAGGAGTACTAACATGAAAAAGAGCTGCAAAAAAACAAGTGAATTACTGTCTACTCTCTACAGTTGAACCAAAAACTATGAACGAAGCTTGCAATGATGAAAATTGGGTAAAAACAATGAAGGAAGAACTAATACAGATAGAGAAGAATGAAACTTGGGAATTAGTTCCCAGACTTGCTGATAAAAATGTTATTGGGACCAAATGGGTTTTCAGAAACAAGCTGAATGAAAATGGAGAAGTTGTAAGAAATAAAACAAGTCTTGTGTGTAAAGGATACTCTCAAATTGAAGGAATAGATTTTAAAGAGAATTTTTCTCTAGTATCTCATATTGTTTAAGCAATCATAATGTTTTTGGCATTTGTGTCTCACAAAGATTTCAAGGTGTATTAGATGGATGTGAAGTCTGCATTTCTAAATGATGAGTTTGAAGAGGAAGTCTAGATTGAACAACCAGATGGATTCCAATGATCAAATCAAGGTGATATGGTTTGTAGCTTGAATAAAGCATTGTATGGACTCAAGCAAGCTCCTAAAGCTTGGTATGCAAGGTTGGACAAGTACCTACTGAAGTTAGGGTTCAATAAAGGTACTGCTGATAGTAATCTCTATTTCAAGGTTAATGGTGATCAAATCTTGATTGTTGAAGTCTTTATTGATGATATCATCTTGTGAGGCAATGAAGGTATGTGTATGAATTTTTCTAGTTAAATGTAGAAAGAGTTTGAGATGTTTATGTTTGGTTAGGTGAATTTCTTTCTGGGTCTATAAATTAATTAATCAAATAAAGGAATCTTCTTATCTTAGTCTAAGTATGTGAAAGAGTTGTTGAAGAAGTTTGGGATGGAATATTCTAAACTCGTATGTACTCCCATGGTGACTGACTGCAAGTTGAGAAAAACTGATGAATCAACTAAGACTGACTAGAAAAAGTACAAATCCATGATTGGAGGATTGCTTTACCTAACTCAAACTAGACCTGAGATTATGCATGTAGTTTGTCTTGTTTCAAGATTTCAAGTTGATCCAAGAGAATCACATGTGATGGCAATTAAGAGAATCCTGACGTATTTAAAAGGCACTCCAGAACATGCCTTATGGTATCCAAAGGACAATGATTTCACTCTTAGTGCTTATACAGATGTTGATTGGGCTAGAGATATTGATGATAGGAAAAGTACAAGTGGAGGTGCTTTCTTTTTGGGAAACAGATTTGTTTCATGGCTAAGTAAGAAACAAGACTCAATCTCTTTATCAATAGAAGAAGCAGAATTTATTGTAGTAGCATGTTGTTGTACTCAAGTGTTATGGATGAAGCATATTTTCAGGGACATAAAAATTGTATATGATGATCTAGTTGCAATCTTCTGTGACAATACAAGTGCTATAAATATTTCAAAGAATCTAGTGATGCACTCAAGGATAAAGCACATATCCATAAGGTATCACTTTCTGAGAGGAAAGGTAATAGATAATGAGGTAAAGTTGGATTATGTGTCCACAAAGGATCAGATTGCAAATATCTTCACTAAGTCTCTACCCAAGGATGCCTTTGAGTATTTCAAAGAAAAGTTAGGGTTCATTACCCCTCCTGCCCTCAACTAAGATGCATAAGAATGCATCAATCCAGAGGTGTTCAAGTCTCATTCTTTGATCTGGATTGATGTTTTGGGAGATACCTCTCAGGGGGAGTAGCTAGATGTGTTGGTAATAGACCAGTTGGATCAGAGCAACAGAATACAAGTATGTGCCCTTTACCATTGATGTCAAAGGGGGAGAGAAATCATGTGAAAAACATAGAGGAGAAATAATGCAGATGTGTAAAGAGTGTTAGGGTTAGCTGGTAGAAGATATCAAATAAATGTAAATAAATATTAAATAAAGGAATGGAAATACACAGAAATAACAGTAAGAGACAAGTATTAACGTGGTTCACCCAAACTCAGACTACATCCACCAATAGAGAGTCCAATATTATTATCCAGTAAATCAAACTGATTACAACTAGCAATCCTTGCAACTCAATACCGCTATAAAATACTACAATACATCAAATGAAACCCTAACCCTTAACTGCTTTTACCAAGCCTTATGTCGGTTACAAAAAGAGGGTTTTTTTATGTCGGCTAATAGAAAAATAACTCCCGATGCCTTAATAAAATCATAAAAAATCATTGGAGGTTTCAGGGGAACTACCTCTTGACCCCACCCTGTATCATGATAGAGAACATACTAGGGGTGCTGCCCTTGGACCCCACAAGGGGTGCTTCTCCTTGACCTTGTCTTGGGGGTGCTGCCCCCAAACCCCCACAAGGGGCGCTACCCCTTTACCCCGTTAAATAATTTAGGGAAAAACTACGCTGATATAAGGGGTAAATTTAACCTTTGAGTCTAATTAGGCTCCATATAACAACAAAGAGAAAGGGGGGAATCTTGTCTTGATGGTTTTTTTAGTTTTTCACATCATATGTTGACAACAATGACAAAGGGGGGATTGTTGCAAGTGTGTGCCTAATCGGTGTTGACATTGATGTCAACATATCATCGTTTTCATTAGTGTCAACTGTGTATTTTGATGCTTGATTGTAATGAGTTAGATGCTTTGTATTTTCCTATGTAAGTATTAGAGATTTGGATATTGAGGATATTCAGAAAATTTACTCCTCTAGTGGAAACAGTGTGTTGCAGAGTTTCTTGTGTATTACAAAAGAATAGTCCAGTAGATTGCTCCATATTTCTTGAAAGATGAATATCTTTGTCTTTAGATTGGAAGTTATTTAGAGGCACATCTGAAGATGCTATGTTCCAAGTTTGAGCCTCTGGTATGAAGAATTGAGTGAGTTATGTCCACCAGAGTGAAAATAGATTTTTATGTATGTTTGGCAGTGACAAGGAGAAAGTATTATGCTCCGCATTCCTCCACATTGTTTTTGTTTGTGGTTCTATAGTTAAGTATGGTATGATGATAGTTGCTTTCAACTACAATGGTTCATGATTTGGTGGTCCGCAAGCTATCCTTTCCATATGACTGTGGCTGACAGTGTTGTTCTTGTGCTCTAGTTTAAAGAAGCTTCTTAACAAAGTGGTTAGAGATCGTGCATTTATTCCTAGTGATTACAATGTGCTTATGGATGTCTCATGATCATGTTTCGACCTTTAGATTTGTCCACAAAGAGAAGTTTGGATCATGAAAGAAGAATGTTCTTAGAAGACATAGTGTTAACCCCAGTCTTGGCTGACTTGGTTGTTTTCACTATTTGCAGAGATGCATTGAATATTGTAGAAGCATGTTGTAGCGTGGACGATTGCGTTTGAGTCTCAACTAAGGCATGAAGTGTTCATCATACTTCTCTACATCTTTCCTTAGCTAATTTTGTAATAGGTCTAGACGTAATTCTAAGCATGTTTTGTAATGCCAACCTTAGAGATTGCTCCAATGGTTAATGATTGTATTGCCAACCTTGATGTACATTCCAAGGTTGATGACTTGTATAGAAACTTGTAATGAATTGTTAAAAAATGTGAGGAGTGAGCGAATATGAAGAGATAAGTGAAAAGGTGTGAAAGAGCAGAGCAGAGATGTTATATTATGCTTCAATGGAACTAAACCCAAGCATGGAGTAGATGCTGCCAAATCAGTTCACCACCCTTTTCCAGTGAGCCACCCTTTGCCAATGAGCCACCCTTTGCCAATGAGTTGTTCCTTGTAGTGAGCAATTTGGTTAGTGAGCCCTGTAGATAGTGAGCCTTTGTTTTTCAGTATTGATATAAAAATATATATTCCTATCGGCTAACACCCACCATGGTTTTTCCCTTCTAGGGTTTTTCAGGTAAAAATCTAGTGTCTACTGTGTTGAATGTGTGATTGTGGTAAAGTTTACTGTTCTATGCTTTCATGGTTAAATCTGATTATCAATAATTAAGTAGTTGATGGTTTGATAATCTTATGAAGCTAATTTTTTGTGACAACTTATTCACCCCCCTCTCAGTTCTCCTATGTATTTTAACTAAACCATCCAAGATCTCAACAAAATCTGCTTGCCTTACAATAACTAGAAGAATTTAGACAATTTCAGATACAACATGCAATCATCCAATGAATTGAAATGCAAGAAGCCATCAATGAAAGTAACAACTTATCCACACATAGGTGTAATAGTAGAAACCCTAATAGACGAAGAGTAACTAGTGACCCTTCAGGTCATTTATCTCTACAACAACATTCATTGAACAAAACATACACATTAGCACACAACAACAAAGGCCCCAGGATGTGCCAACCCCTCTCTGTGAAGTCCATCTCTCTAGTGATCTAGACCACCACCATGTCTCACCTACTCTTGACAGGCTACTTCCATGAGAGAAAGGGTGATGTGGTGGTTCACCCCATGGCAAGGAGGGAAGGGTCCATGTGCGTGCCAAAATCTAACCTGATAACCCCAAGTAGTCGAGGTGTTGATTTTGAGTGTACATATTTTGGTGAACCGACGTGAATTGTGAGCCTTTTGGTTATATTATTTGCATTCCCATTATTTGGATCTCATTATCACTATCACATACACCATTAACTTCACCACATATTTTGGTGAACCTGATGTGAAGAGAATAACCCTTTTGCTTAAGATTTTTGCATTTCCATTATGTGATCAAAATTCATTCATCATCACTTTAAAACTTATGATGGGATCTTTTGCATTTCCATGTGCTTCTTTCATTTCATGCTCATCTTTCAAGTCCATCTTCATTTCAATCATTTCATGGTGTTTCCTACACCCTAGAACTAGGACAAAATCACATAAAGTTTAAGGGAATCACCCCTCTAATGAAATGAGCACATGTTTAGATCCAATAGCTTCAATCTTGAATCAATCAAACTTGAAAGACTCAAAGGGAATCCAATAAAATCCCCACAACATCAAACAAATCAAAACATGCGAAGTGAGTGTTTGGTCTAAGATCCATCAAAAGGACAAACCCATAAAAAGTGATATGAAAATGGCCATCCAAATGGACAATGAGGTAATCCATCAAAATAAAAGCTTACAAGAAGTTTGGGGGACACAAAAATCCTTCCATGTGGCACATCATGCTAAAAGACTCGTGACATGTCAAATATCATCAAAAGGAACAAGTGGGGTCAGTCAAACCCCAACACAAAGCAATTCATCTCAAGGTTGTAAACCTCAAAGAATGGAGGAAGCCTCACTCATAGACCTTATAGAAACCTTAGTCCAATGAATCAAGACCCTTGAAGCTAGAAATCATTGTCAAAGCAAAATTTAAGAAAAACCTTGGGCATAGGGAAATCCTTTCATTGATAAGATAGAATCACACCAGGGGGAAACACAAATTCCCCTCATCTAAACTTCCATAACAAAGCATTCAAGCATCCTTTGTCCTCACAATCCAACATGATAAGTCTCAATCAAATAGGTAGGATTCCTATGATGTAAGATCAACCAAAAATGATCCCACCCAATCTTTAAAACATAAACATGATGCCATCTAGTCATCCAACTTTTCAATATATCAACAATCTAGCATACCCTTTCAACAAATTCAACAAGCTCCACTTGAAGGGTTAATGTTTGGAGGAACAAGACCCTCTACACATAAATCCCTTTTAGGAACATACCTTAAGTACTTAAAGGAGCCTCTTGACTACAACATTCATCAAGTAATACTACCACAACCTCTCCCTAAGCTTCCAAAATTTAAAGGAGAGGGTGATCCCAATTGTCATATCAAGGCTTACATCATGGTAGTGCAAGAACTCCTTCCTTGGGATGGGGTGGTAGCAAAGATTTTTCTAAAAACTTTAGAGGGTATCGCTCTAGATTGGTACTATCGACTTCCAGAAGCATCGATCCACTTTTTTAGGAAACTCATCGATCAATTTGTGGATACCTTCAACATAAACAAATTAG
This sequence comes from Cunninghamia lanceolata, assembly GCA_027924645.1. NCBI lineage: Eukaryota > Viridiplantae > Streptophyta > Pinopsida > Cupressales > Cupressaceae > Cunninghamia > Cunninghamia lanceolata. The sequence goes on from BSBN01001332.1 coordinate 10,675,265, forward strand.
TCAAGATAGGAATATGAGAACTATTAACAATCAAACAAGAAGCCAATGGGTCAGTTGCACATTTTATCACACGATGGATAAAAGTTCTCTATTCTTCAACTAGCACATCAAACATGGATCATAGAGAACTTTGTGATCTCTTCTTACACACCCTCAATAATGACATATGTGAACAAGTCCAAAAACTCCCTTACAAATCATATGAACAAGCACTCAAAAGTGCCCTTAAAATTGACCAAGCTGCTATTGATAGCGGAAGAAGGGAGTACGATTCCAATGGAAGTTTGATAAACCATCATACAAATAACAAATCCTTGACAAACGATCAAGACATAGATGGGTCAACAAACGCTTCAACATCTTCAAAAAACAACAATTGTGACTATAATAGTCACACAAATTTGAGAAATGAAAAATGGAAACAACTATCCTCAGAGAATCAACAAGAAGTCTTACAATAATCATCATAAAGCTCAAGATCACAATCATGATAAACATTACTCATTTCACAAAAGAAGGGGGAATGAGATCGAGTAATGTTGGGGTACCATCACTTCATATCAAACCTCCTAAAACGTTGACAAAAAGTATTCATGGATATATTGTCATTAAATGAAGAACTTAGTCCCAAAATCCATCAAAACACATTAAGCCTTGTGGAATTAGATAAAGATCAAGAAATTTGTGTCATACAAGGACTAGAACAACTAGATGACACCTCCAATGGTTCAAATTTTTGTCACATGATAGAACTTTTTAAAGGTTCTCCTACGCACAAGAATTCTTTCCTCAAAGCCTTAGATCTAGGCCATCTAGTTCAAAACACTCCAAGTGAAAAGTTTTCTTCGATATTTGACTTTAAAAAGTTACCCTCAGACAATGGCATAGCTAAGTAGGGTGATCTCCCCCTCCATCTGATAGTCCAACTTCAATATTATTCCATTGAACATGTAATGATTGATGATGGATTTGCAATCAACATTGTCTCTTTTTCACTTCTTCAAAGAATGGGTTATGACGAAACTCAAATAACAAAAGAAACTTCCATCCTTAGAATTCATGATAACACAAACATTTGAACCATGGGTAAGGTCAATCCTCAAATCACATTGGGTCCTAAAACCCTCCCAACTGAATTTTATGTCATCAATAAAGAAACTGCTTACACCATGATCTTAGGAAGACCTTGGATCCATAGGATGAGGGCCATTCCCTTAACACTATTTCAATAAATACACTTCTTGTACATGGGACAAACCCACATCATCAAAGGAGATCCCAATCCTTTCTATCTTTATAGAGTTAAACAAGTCAAAAAGAAGGGAATGTCCATGGAAACTAGTAGTGACCCAAAAAACAACAATTTTGAAAAAGGATAGACATCAAAACAAATTGCAAACATAGACAAGACCTCAAAATGTATATGGAAGGGGGAACTAGGAGAATTCCCCTTCGATCCCAGCTCAACAAAGTCTTATGCTCCATTCAACATAGTGGCCATTCCAATTGAACTAGACATAAACATTCATATGATTTAGATCATGACTAAAGAAGAACCAAAATCCACACAAAAACTAGGAGAGTCAACACCAACTCCAATTTCCCCTCAAAAGTTCAAAACAAGAAATGAAACTCAACAAGAACATAAAATGATAAAGCTGGCAGAAAATCACCAAACAATGAAACATGTGAGTACATAAAACTCCTCACTGAATAAAAAAACATTTTTACACCAAGTCTTCGAGTGTCCTTGTAAAGGCTTTCAAGAAAAGCTCAAACCAAATTGGATAGGTCTAGAAATAGTTAAGGAAGATATCAGAAATGATACTACCTCTTGCGCATTATGGAAGGAAAAGATCTTAGCATCTCATAAAAAGAATAAAACATAAAAATACAAAAAAAATTAAAAAAATCAAAAATGGGAAAAAATTGTTTCTTTTATTTTAGTATCATTTTGTTCATCTTGCATTAGAATCAATGACTTGCTCTTATATTATTTTCATTTCAGTAAGGAGTCTAAGGTTTCCTAGATATATGTCATCCTTTCAGGACCTAGAGATTCCCTATTTTCACAATCACCATATCCCCCTTCATTCCTAGTGATTCTAGTCAAAGCCTAGCTCTTAGCATTACACTAATCTCAGTCTTAATGAGTCAAGATGTTAGGTCTAAACAAAGTTAGTATTCAAACCTAAAATGTTCAAAGGAAGCTTGCAAGTAGAGGTTCCCAATTCTTCCCTAGTAGAAGAGAAGTCTAAATAGATTACAAAAACATTAGGTGGTGCTTAGCCCCTTATCTTTCCTCGCCAAAAATGTCAAGAGGATCAAAACTCTAAAGGAAGCAATCTAAAATATGAGTGAATAAAAAAATGAGTGATCAAAATAAGAGTGTTGAGAAAAGTGAGAACTAAGAGATCAAGATTGCATATCAAAAGTTTGAAAGGCATTCATTTTCATAAAAAGTTAAAATCTAAAAAAAAAAAAGAGAGAAAATCAAGTGAGGCATTCTAGAAAATACAAAAAAAAAGTGAAAAAAAACAAAAAAAAGAGAGACACAAGAAAAAAAAGAGTGAAAGAGAGAAGATTGTTGAATGTTCATTCTCTTGGGTGGAGATCAGTCTAAGCTCGAAGCCTTAAGGGTGACATTCTAATAAAGAAAATAAAAAGAAAGGTACAAAGCACACACACACACTAACTGAGAAAAGCCAAGAGTCTAGTAGTCATTAGGATTATCTTCTATCTAGGGACCCTAGTTCTTTCCCATTTATCATTTAACTCAAGTCTATCTTGCTTTCCATCTATGCTCTAAGTCTAGAAAACATCAATAAAATTTGTTACTTGTCTAAGTTGAAAACTTGTCAGATTATCTTATCTAGATAAGGATCAGTGTTTAGCCTTTAGCAAAGCCCAAATTCATAAACACTCCATTTGACTCTCGCTCCCCACTTGAGTTCTAAAAAGCCTATCTCATAGCCTTGAATAGGTCTCTTATATCAGGACAACTTGCAATTCCCTAGATTGAAAAACATAGTAAAGAGTAGTCATGTTGTTTGTTCCACATTGCATTCTTACCGAAATTAGAAAAAGAGTCTCAAAGAAATAAAGTTAATGTCATAACTTGTGACATTTCGTAGAAGTAAATGTTTCATTTAACCACCCCTTATGTTCTTGCATCTGCATATCATCACATGCATTCATATATATATTCTAAAAAAGACAAAAACAAATTACATCATCCATATGTTATCATCCTAGGTATGCATTCTCATAAGAAAAATAAAAGCTCTAGCCAACCATATGCACAATAGGGAAAGTGAAGTACAATATGTTGACTAAGGCTATGTATGGATCTCATCAAATCAGGTCTTGTAATAATAAAGTGTAAAACAATGTTTGAGTACAAGTCAAAAGAGCAAAACTATTCACTCAAATGTGCAAGTCTCCCCATGCAAGGGGGCAAGGGTAGAAATATCTGAAATGTAGGTCTCTCAAAGATCTCAAGGTGTGTCAAATCAAACATTGCAAAATCTACACAAAAACCATAAAAATTAGAAAAATAAAAAAAATCTAAAAAAATTATAAAACATCAAAAACCCTTAAAAATCAAATATGATCTTCAAAATCTATAATAAAAGGATATTTTATTCCCCTCCTCTTTGGCTTAGCATGTTTTCTTTTTCTTTTATTCATCTCTCTATGTCATTTTGTATGCATTCATTCCTACAGGTCTCACTGACAAAGGCAAATAGCTAGTTGAACTCTCACAATCTATGGTAAGTTCATCATTTTAGTTTTCATTTTTTATATATATTCAAATGTTGGGCTAACACTAATTATTGTAGGTAAAATTGTGGAAAAATCAGCAATAGGTAAGGCCATGTTCGGGAACAGTACCTACCTTTCATGTAGACTACCATCCCTGAGGGGACAAATATGTAAGCACAAAAATCACGCACAACCTCCATGAGGACCCCTATGATAATATATGATCCTTATCACATACATGTAAGCATTGAATAATGTCCTCTAAGTAGCAAACCTCTTGTTGACACATCATTTCTTTCATCTTTGTCCTTTTCACTTTGTTGTCTTCCCTCTCTCTTTGTTGTTGATGCTTTTCGACACTTTGCGACACTTCTTGATTTACGTTTTTTGAGCATTTGACCCTATTCCTAAGCCTTGTATGCATCTTGTAGGTGAGTTTTCATATTTCCCATATATTTTTCATCTTCTCCACCCCTTAGAAGACTTCTAGACGTCACCCAGACCCATCTCCCACTTTTAGTTTTCAATTTCAGTCAACCAATCCAAATCTCCCCCTATTATTTCTAAATCTCCCAATGTGAGATCCTACTTTTCCAGTGGAGATTTAGATTCTTGCACATGATTGACCTATTTATGGATGTAGATCCCCTCATTTTCATCTCCTCTACCATCTTCCATCATGCATTTTCTCCCACACCCCTTTCCTTCTGGATATCCCATCGGGTGACCCTCAAAATGTAGGATCTCCCCCCTGGCAAATGGTAGAGGAGATGAAAAGGAGGGGATCTACCTCCAGAAATAGGTCAATCATGAGAAAGAATTCAAATATCCACTTACAAAGTATGATCTCCATGGGTGACCCATGGGCTATCCAGTCACATTTCTAGCCCTGGAAAGACTCGAGTTTCTAACTCAAAATAGCTTTATTTTTTCCTGTTTTTCTTCTAGTTTACATGATTTTTTATGCCTAATTTGGAGTTGACTATTTCATGCACCCACACATGCATAATTAAATTTATTTGATATAAATTTAATAACTCATTCTCTCCCATTCATCGTTCTAACTCCATTTCTTCTCTAGTGATAAGCTACTATTGCTTTATCACTCCCTAATTAACAAAGTTCACTAGGTAATCAATCCAATTCACTCCCTAATCAATCCTTGTTAACTCTTCAATCAATTGAGTTAACTTCTCAGTCAATTCCCTTCTTCCAATCTATAAATACCCCTCATCTCTTAATTATTTTCCAAGTTAAGCAAGTTGGAGAATACTCTTCTCATTTTCACAAGCTTTTTCAAGCTTCTTCAGAGGCCTTTGTGTTAGGAACCCGTGTTTAACCCTTCTCTTTACTTTGTTAGTATATTGTTGTTGGATGCATATGATTTGTAAGGCATTCTGTGAGTATATTGTATTATCCCACATTTATGGGAAGTAATAGTTGTTTAGATTAGACTCAGTATATAAGTACGTGTTGAGGCTAATGAAGGCATCCACGAATTTATTGTATTGAGCTTGCTCAAGAAGGTTGAACCCTCAAAGTGCCCTGCGATCAATAAATTCCTTCTATGTTTCTGCTATTCATGTCTATTTTTGTTATTCAAGCATTTTCATTATATTGTTGCAGGAGGTTCCTCTCATCTGGTATCAGAGCGCTTTCTTGGGCTTGCTAGGTGGAATTTATGTCAAAAAAAATTCCGTAGTGGCCTTCAAGAACTGTGATTATTACAATACTTCTTTTTTTGTATTTGTATTGTTTATTTCAATTGCAGGTTCAGATAAGGGAATAATTCCTATCCGCTTAACTGTGGGAAGTGCCTAGGCATAGCCCTAAAACTCATTGTGAGGAGTACCATCGGAACCCCAAAGTAGCTGGCCCATTGAGAGGACCTGCCAGTGAAAAGGGCAATAGCCCTTACCTGATTGACTAGTTCCCATCCATAAGGTAAACCAAGAGCTATTGTTTGTGGCAAAGTGGTTATTAGTTTTACCTGAGTTGTGGAGTGAGTACTGCCCCAATACGCAAGTTGTTAGACATCATTGGTAGCTGAGTGAATCCCTTGAACCTTTAGGAAGCTAAACATACCTAGGCCTTAGATCTATTAACAGTTAGAAAATCATAGATTGAATCTATCTAGAGCTGTTTCAGATCCCGTTGTAGATCGTTTCCAGAAAAAATAAAAAAATAAAAAAAAAAATTGTTTTTTTGCCATATCCTCCTTTCTTTAGCCCCGTTTTCCCTCAAACTCCACTAGATCCCCTGAAATTCCATTCTACATATTTCATTCCTTAAGCTCCCTATCCCAAATTTCACTTTTGGAAGCTAGAAATCCCATATTTGTCTATTTTGAGGGTTTTCCATAACTTCTTCGATTCTCACCCAATAGCCTTCAAATCCTGCCACAATGTTCATTTCCTATTTTTTCTCCTTTGTCCCTCTTGGACAAATTTTCCTATTCATTCACCCCGCCTTTGAAATCCCCATTTTCTGCTTCCCTGTCCCTTAGAAAGTGTCCAAAACCTAGTCAAACCCCAATTACCCATCAGATTTTTTCCCAAATCCAAATTTTCCCTTACCAAAAAGGTTTCTGTTTTTACTTTTCTACCCATTCCCAAAAAAGAAAAAAAGACCCTGGTTATGGTTGTCACCCACGCAGGAGCAAAAAACATGGAGGAGGAACTTGCAGTTCTCAAGACCAAACTCTAGGATCTAGATGAAAAAATCCTTAGCCTTAATCTTTAGCATTCAGCCATGAACAATAGATGGTAGCCAGACTCTTCTGCAGACACTGGGTTCTCTTCTTCCAACAATTTTTGTGGGCCGAAGCTTGATTTTCCTTGCTTCACTGGTGATGATCCGACTAGATGGATATACTAGGTGGAACAATATTTCAGTCTGCATAATACTTTTGAGGTAAACGAAGTCCCCCTTGCATCCTTTCATTTGGAACATGAAGCCCTTCAATGGTTCCGTTGGTACATCAAGGCTCATGAAGAGCCAAAATGGATAGATTTTTGCACTCATTTTGCAATGATTTGGCCCTAGTACTTTTGATGACTCCACAGAAGCACTCACTAAATTGTGTCAAACAGGCACTGTGAGAGAATATCAAATAGAGTTTGAAAAATTGGCCAATCACACAAAGGGATTGTCTGATGAATTTTTTAGGAGTTGTTTTGTCTGTGGTCTCAAGGATAAAATTTGCTCTGAGGTTAAAATGTTCTATCCAAGCACAATGATGGAAGCCTTAGGGTTATCTAAGTTAGCGGAGGACAAGATCACAGCTCAACAATGCTCCAAATCCAATTTTGTCCCATTCAAAAATATGTATTCCCAACACCCTCAAATAACGCTAGCTCCTAGAACAACTCCTATCAAGCATTTGACTAAAGTAGATATGCGGGAAAGTAGAGAAAAGGGGTTTTCTATAATTATGATCAGAAATTCACTAGGGGATATCGATGTGTTGAGAAAAAGCTCTATCTCTTGGATGTTGAATCTCTACCTAAAACTGAAGTTTCTGTAGATGCTCATGATGCAGCAGATGATCAGGTCAATACTCAGCAACCACTTGTTGACATTACTTCTCAAGAAGACCACCCAGAGATCTCTCTTTATGCTTAGTAGGAGTCACCACCCCACAAACTATGCGGGTCAAGGGTTACTTCAAGAATCTCCCTCTTACAATTCTCATTGATCATGGCAGCACTCGTAACTTCATTAACCCTTGAATTGCCAAATAGGCTGATTGTTTTGTCAATCCTTGCTCTAGCTTTGAAGTTATGATTGCCAATGGGGGCACCTTATCTTGCAAAGGGAAGTGTCGCAATGTACGTATCTCTATTGGAGATTATAACCTACACTCTAACACGTTTGCCTTGCCCTTAGGCAGATGTGATGTGGTTTTGGGTGCTCAATGGTTACACACACTTGGACCCATCTTATGGGATTTTCCTGAACTTTGGATGTAGTTTTTAGACAATGGGAAAAAACACACATTGAAGGGCTTACAACTAGGGTCTCTTAGCATCATCAGTTCACATCGCATGGAAAAGTTCCTCAAGAAGAATTCACATGGTGTCATCGCTCAGCTTCATTCCATTTAGATGCAACCATCAACAGGCTCCACTACTCCTTCAAATCTACAACAAATTTTGGATAGATATGCATGTGTCTTTGCCAAACCAGTGTGATTGCCACCTTCACAACTATAGGACCATCATATTTAGCTCCTTCCTGGAAAGATTCCTCCCAACATCAAGCCCTACCAGTACCCATTTCACCAAAAGATAGAGATTGAGATATTCATTTGGGACTTACTGAAGCAAGGTATTATTCACCCTAGTACCAGTTCTTTTTCTTCACCAATTCTTCTTGTCCAAAAAAAAGATGGGTCATGGCATCTATGCATTGACTTCCAAGCACTTAATCACATCACAATCAAGGATAAGTTTATGATTCCTATTGTTGATGAGCTTCATGGCGCTCATTTTTTCTCCAAGTTGGATCTTCATTCTGGGTATCACCAAATTCGGGTTCATGAGGATGATATCCCTAAAATTTTATTCCACACACATGATGGCCACTAAGTTTTTGGTCATGCCCTTTGGCCTCACTAATGCTCCTTCCACATTCCAGGCATTGATGAATAAAATATTTCAGCCCTACTTGTGGAAATTCAGTCTAGTCTTCTTTGATGATATCCTAATCTATAGTAAAACATGGGCTGAGCATCTCCAACATCTAGATCTTATACTACAACTTCTCTCTGATCATCATCTCTGTGCAAAACAATTTAAATGTGTTTTTGGGGAGGAAGAAGTGGAGTATCTTGGGCATATTGTTTCATCCCAAGGGGTTCGAGTGGATCCTGCCAAAATAGATATCATGAAAAATTGGTCGCATCCTCAGACACTCAGAAGCCTCCATGGTTTTTTGGGACTGACTGGCTACTATCGCAAGTTTGTCAAGGATTACGAGAAGATTGTAGCTCCATTAACATCTATGTTGAAAAAGGATGCTTTTACATGGACACATGCTGCTAAGTGTGCATTTGAAAAACTAAAACAAGCTATGTGTACTACACCTGTTCTAGCTATGCCAGATTTTTCCAAGACCTTCACTATTGAGAGTGATGCTTGCGGCAATGGACTTGGTGTTGTTCTCCTTCAAGATGAGCATCCCATTGCATTCACCAACAAAGCATTTTCTGGTAAGCATTTAGTACTCTCTACATATGAGAAGGAAATGATGGTTATTTGGCATGCGGTACATAAGTGGCGGCCATACCTACTAGGGAATCATTTCTGCATCAAGACTGATCACCAGAGTCTGAAATATTTCCTAAAATAATGTGTCTCCTCCCCAACACAACAGAAATAGGTTAGCAAACTCATGGGTTATGATTATGAGATCACTTACAAGAAGGGTAAGGACAATATTGTGGTAGATGCTCTTTCTCGCATAGTTGATGACCAAGCTTCTCTTTCAGCTATTTCTATGCCTATTCCAAATTGGTTGGAATCTGTCCAGCAGGGCTATGTCAATGACTCTTCATTATCTCAAATCATCTAGCAGTTGGCTAATAACCCTTCTGTTGTACCGCATTATTCTTGGGATGGTGCTTCTCTAAAATACAAGGGTCGTCTGGTGCTTCCCCAACACATAGATCTTCACCAAGCTATCTTCTATGAACTCCATGCTTCTCCATTGGCAGGGCACTCTGGGTTCCTCAAAACTTATGAGCAGACACGATGTAACTTCTTTTAGAAAGGAATGAAAAGGGAAATTCAATAGATGGTGGCTGAATGTGATACCTGCCAATGCAACAAGGGTGAAAGGACACTCCTTCCTAGATTTTTTAAACCCTTGGCCATCCCTACATGGATTTGGATAGATATTTCTATGGATTTCATTAAGGGGCTCCCTAAATCTAGAGGGAAGACAGTGATCTTGGTTGTGGTTGATCACCTCTCCAAATATAGTCATTTTTGTGCCCTCAACCATCCCTATACTGCCTCCTTAGTTGCACAAATTTTCATGGACCAAATCTTTCATCTTCATGGCATCCCTTCTTCCATTGTCTCAGATCGTGATGCAACTTTCACTAGTCATTTTTAGACAGAACTATTTTGACACACTAACACCAAACTAAAGATGAGTTCAGGGTATCACCCACAAATAGATGGTCAAAATGAAATTGTCAACAAATGTTTGGAAACTTATCTTCATTGCTTCACTTTAGAACAACAACATCAGTGGGCAAAGTGGCTTTTGCTCGCTGAATGGTGGTACAATACCTCCTACCACACTACATCTAAAATGACTCCATATGAAGTAGTCTATGGTCAGGCACTGCCAATGCTCCTTCCATACACCCCCAGTAGTTCACCAGTTCAAGCAGTCGACACGATTCTCTGAACCTGAGATCAGATTCTTCACATTTTATAGGACAATCTTCACATGGCTAGAAATTGAATGAAACAACAAGCTGATCAACACCATTTTTAGCACACTTTTCAAGTAGGTGATATGGTTTTTCTTCATCTACATCCATACAATAAATCATCCTTGAAACTCAAAGGGTCAGTAGCTTATAAATTGGAGCTTCCTCATTCTTCTCGCATTCATCTAGTATTTCATGTCTCTTGTCTAAAGAAAGTTCTTGGCACCAATATCAGAGCACAAACTATTTTACCCAAACTGGATAATGAAGGATCCATCATGTTGGAGCTAGAGGCAATCCTCGACAAGTGCACTCGTCAGCTTCCCTCTTGATCCATCATAGAGGTATTAATTCAATGGCACGAAATACAACCAGAGGATGCTACCTGGGAACCACTCCTTCAGATTCAACAATAATTTCCACATCTTCAGCTTTGAGGACAAAGCTTTTTTTAAGAGGGAGGGGATGTTAGGAACCCGTATTTAACCCTTCTCTTTACTTTATTAGTATATTGTTGTTGGACACATATTCTTTGTAAGTCATCCTATGAGTATATTGTATTATCCCACATTCATGGGAAGTAATAGTTGTTTAGATTAGACTTAGTATATAAGTACATGTTGAGGCTAATGAAGGCATCCACAAATTTATTGTATTTAGCTTGCTCAAAGAAGGTTGCCCTCTCGAAGTGGCCTACGATCAATAAATTCCTTTTGTGTTTCTGCTATTCATAACTATTTCTGTTATTCGAGCACTTTCATTATATTGTTGCAGGAGGTTCCTCTCACTTTGAGCCTCTTTCTTCATTTCTTTCTTTAGTTTTCCAAAGCTTCAAAGATTTCATTATTGCATAGTTTCAAAGTTCTTCCACAGAGGCAAATTCATTGTGCACATAGCTCTTGCTAAGTTTTTGCTCTATAATTAGCATTCTCATGCTTAGACAGGATCAATGTGCCTTTTATTTCTTCATTGTTCATCAAATCTTTCACATAAATCTCTCCAACAATTGTCATGCTACTTCAATCAAGCCATTGTGCTCATCAACAACTCTCATTGAGCTCATTTCGTAAATCTTCCATAGCTTCTTTTGCTTCTTTGTGTTGACTTGTCACCAAGAGGTCTTCCCATTGCTTTAAGAGACTATGAGGTTGCCATCAAGGATCTCTGAGGGTAGTGGAGGCTCACAAGTCTTCATAGTTTTAGGTTCCTCTATGCTTTTGTAAATTATTAGTAATTAGAAAATTGAAATTGCTCTTGGGATTGGTAATTTATTTCTTTTTCCTTGATAAAATAGTCAGATCTAGTATTTTAGAAGTAATTTACATTCATAGTTTAAATTAATTACTTGCAATTTTCTTTTCTATATTAATTGTTTCAAAACATTCAAAAAGTCCAAAAACATAGAATAATTGCATTAGGTAAAATTCATTCTAGTTACATTCATATTTCCTTTCCTAGATTAAAAAGCATCTTTATCTCCAAAATTACCAAAAAAGCACAAAAAAAAGTTTTGCATGTCATATAGTTGCATTCATAAAAATATAGAAAAGAAAGAAAACATTAGGCATTTAGATACATTGCAAACCCTTGATACCATCACAAGGTCAACCACAATTAACTATTTAGTCAAACCCTTGATACCATCACAAGGTCAACAAAAGTCAATGGACAACTAAAACCTTAGGTCAACTCAAAACCCTAAGCAAAACCCTAAGTTTAGTCAAGGTTAGTCCACATACGCCTATCTCTTGTCTTGTCTCATGAATATGCCTAGGATTAAGAGGTGAGTTGGTGAGCGTAGTCCTCAACAAGATTGAGGAAAACCATCTGAGACCTCAACAAGATTCGTTTGTCTTACAACAACTAGAAGCATTTAAACAACTTCAAATACAATGTGCAATCTTCCAATGAATTGAAAGAAAACAATCCATCAATGAAAGTAATAGCTTACCCACACATAGGTGGAACAATAGAAACCCTAACAGACAAAGAGTAACTAGTGACCCTTCAAGTCATAGGGTTATCTCTACAACAACATTCATTGAACAAAACATACACATTAACACACAACAACAAAGGCCCTAGGATGTGTCGGCCCCTCTTCGCAATATCTAGCTCTCTAGCGAGCCAAACCATCACCGTTTCTCACCTCCTCTTGACTGGCTACTTCCACAAGAGCAAGAGTGACATGGTGGTTTGTCTGTGGAAAGGAGGGAAGAGTCTGTGCATGTGATGAAATCTGACCCAACAACCCTAGGTAACTGAGGTCACAATTTTGATTGTACATTATGTACCTTTCTTCTATTGAAATTATTGACCTTTCAGGGGCATTGGCATAGTTGGAAGAGTCAAAATGGATTAGCCATGAAATGTTGATCATAGTGAACCTAGAAATGAAAATGAATAGCAAGATAAAATGGATCATATCTTGGCACTTTTGAATGATACTAGAGCTAGAATAGATGTTTTGGAACAAGGGGTTAGTGAAGCACATTCCATGCCTAATCCAAACATAATTCAAGAGTTCTTTGTTAATAGACAGAAAAATTATGAATAGACTCATGGTGAAGATGAGGTAAGGTCTGATAATAAGCATTTAAAGATAGACAATGAATTGGATAAAGACCTAAAAAACTAGCGCCACCTAAGTTTGATGGGAAAATTTATGGAATAGTGCAAAGGTTTCGATTGTAGAGATGGATAAGTACTATGAACTTTAAAATCTCTAAAATTAAACCAAGGTGGTATGGGTAGCTTCTCAATTGAGGGGAAAGGCAACTACTTGGTGCAAGAATGTAAAAATTGAGAAACATTTATTAACAAAAAATATCACTTGGGAACTATTTTTATCCTTGTTTAGGAAGCATTGGCTTCCTCATAACTACTTCAACTTCTCAAATATGTTCCTCTTTACCAATATGATGAGTGCTTATAAGTGAGGAATTTTATTTTGGGATTGAAACCCCAAATTGGTGTTGAAGTTGATCTTCATGGTCCACAAACTATGGATGATGCCTTTGAAAAGGTAATTAAATTGGAGTAGAAGCTCCTAAGTATTGTACAATTCAAGAAAGAGAGCAAAGAAAATAACAAAAACTATCACAATCAGCCTTTTGCAAGTCCTCTTAAGAAGAAATTTCAAAAGGGTAATTGGTCCAGTGATAAGAAATTTAAGAATAAGTTTGCTAAAGGAAGTGACTAGGGTAAGCAATTGGGTAAACCCAAGGACCCAATGAGGATGAAAATAATAATAATAATAATAATAGAGGGAAACCACCAGGAAAAAAGGGGCCAAAGGATGGGTATTTTATATGTGGGGGTGATCACTATACAAACAAATGTATATAGAAGTCAGCTGGGAGAAATGAAGGAGATGAACAACATCCTATCCAACATCACATTCATGTAGCGATGCATAACAAACAATCAAAATTCCAAGCCAATCCCATATAGTTTATAGGTACACTTTGTTGTCTTATAGTTAATTTTTTTATTGGTATTAGACCTACATAGTGTTTCATAGATCCTAAATTAGTTGATAAGTTTCCTAGAAACACTAGTTTTATGGAAAACTCATGGACAGTTGAATATGGTAACCAAGAAGAGAGGAAGGTAGACCAATGACTAGCCTTCAGTGACTTAGAACTCCCAAGTTTTGTCACTCAAGTAAACATATTTATAGCCCCACTAGGATCCTATGATGTAATTCTAGGTATTTATTGGTTAGCTTAGCATAAAGCTATAGTTAAGTTCTAATAAAAGGTGGCAACATGTTTGGATGACTTAGGGAATCCAACTAAGATTTGTTGCATCCAAAAAGCCATAAGTCTTAGAAAAATATTAGCCATGCAAGTAATAAGGCCTAGAGGAAGGGATCCACCTTATAAGCAATCCACATAGATGGCCTGGGAGATAATAAAGAACCATCAATTGAAGATTTTCCTAAAAATACAAAGATATGTAAAATTTGGTCTTGACAACAAGGCTTGTTGAGGTACCCATGTACAAAAGATCTCTCACAAATGGATAAAAAGAGGAAATTCATGTTGGAAAACTACTCTCCAAGATAGAGAATGAGGACAAATAAACCTCTTCAAGGATTCCCTTGAAGGATAGGATCATGAAGAACTCCTTAACCATATAGAACTATAAACTTTGTCGAAGAAGAACTAGTGCCTACTACAATCAATGAATCCACCAATGGATGTAGATTAGGATAATAGAGGCACAAAACTCTACATGAGTACCCTTAATTACACTACTCAACCACATGTTCACAGATGGAAACAAGGAAAACAATTTGGTGTACCCAAAAATGCAAATGGTATAGTGATCAAATAGACACAAAAAACACTGCACGAATGGCCCTATTAACACTATTTTAAGTGCATGTGGTGCTTTATAATGTACCAAATACTCATCAATATTGATCAACTAAATCACATAGGTCACCTCCACAAAAATGAATATAAGAGTGTCTATATGGTATGTGTTCCATCTCATTAAAATGTATGGGTAACCAACCACTATATTTGTCTAGTATATAGTAATAAAAAACTAGATACATAGCTCACTCCAAAGTGAAACCAAGGAGGAATTAGCATAACCATTTGATGATACCCCCGATAATGTTGACAAATAAGATGTATTAATATACCAATTAAAATGTGGCATAAATGTGTACAAAGGGATGCAAGATCACATCTAATATGATGTACAACAAAAAAAAGAGTGTACAACTAACAAAGAACACACACATGAGGGTAGAATGTTGAATTCTTCATTGTCATGGATGGACACTCATCAAAAAAGTTTGTGATGGAAAATAACAAGGCACAGACACAACCCCCCATGGAACTTTGTAAAATAGTGTGAATACATTGAATACACAAAATGATGTGCAAGAATCCCTCAAAAGGAAAAAAAAATAGATTTGGCACTTCATTTTAACATATTTACAAATAAATGTGATATTGTAAAGTTATTAGAATTTGTCAAAAAATAGGACTATGGCATAAAGCAATGAGACTCAACATGTCCCATTTTCCATACAAGGTGACTTTGCTTTAGATTATTGTGAATTATGTAGAATTATAGGTTTAATATGTCTTAGTTTGAGCATTAAAATTTGTACCTTAAAACTCACATAATAAAGTAATGTTGAAAGTAGAGCCCCTAAAAAATTTTACAAGGTTTTGAGTATAATTTTGCATGTTGTAAGCCCAAATTGACCATTTATAACACTTGATAATTTTACAATGTTTTAGAAAAATAGGCATTCTGAGGTCAAAAATTATATGTGCCATTAGACTTCTTGTATTATTTTGATAAATTTGAAAAAAAAAAATGCTTGATTTTGATATCATGGTCAAAAGATATGCCATGCCAAAAATACAAGTAATAGAGAACTTTAGATTGAAATTATATGCATAAATAGAAAAACACCAAACAATACTAAAACCATGATGAAGTTGGTGGAACTGGATTTTTGACACATAATTTTGTGAAAATATGACACCATGGAAAAAAGTTATGGCCATTGGAAAAAAATTCCCCTCTAAAGACCTTTATATGAGCCTTGGTGGAACACTGGTGGCTTAGTGGTGGTTGTTGGCACTTGCAAAATTCTATTCCCATTTTACATTTTTTCCCCAAAAAAATCCAAAAGTCCTATGCAATTTTCGTAGCAAATGTCACCATTGGATAGAGAATTGAATTCTGAACAACTTTGCCCTTTGAACCATCTCAAAATTCCTTGAAATGAAGAAATAATCCTTGTTCAAAGTTTGGTATTTATGTTTTTATCCTTAGTCAAAATGGTTAAGTCATGTTCCCTTTTTGTCTCTTACAAAAATTTTCATATTTTGCCTTATTGTCGGCAAATCAGCAAAATCCCTAACCTGCGAACTTGTTTGCAAGTTCCTTTTTTTGTAGGTTCGCCGACAATGATGTTTTCCAACAACTATATAGCACAAGATGGTAGTAAAGAGGCTATGGAAAAAACATGTTCCGCATTATGTTTAGTTCAGGAATTCAGAGGTTCACCAACAACTAGTTTTGCTGACGGCCACTTCACCAACTAAAGAAATACAAAAGAAAGCTCAGGTGAAGGTGCGGATTTTTCTAAGGTAGCAAAAGAAAGACAAGTCAATGCTTTATCAAAAAACCTAGAGGTTTGTCAACCTCTAGGTTCGCTGAGTGAAGGTTCTCCTGACAGAAGATTAGCCGATGGGAAAAAGGAGAATGGATAAGGAAGGAGTTCAGACAAAGAGAAATTCACTGATATGGCAGATAAAGAAAGGAGGATGTGCTTCCTCAATGGTTCATAAATGAACAAGTTTTCCAATAGAAGGAAGAAAGGAAAGGCATAATTACTATCAGCGAATCGAGGGGACACTAAACTTTTAAAAAGTTTGGATTTTTCTTATTTCACTGATAAGGCGATAGGATGGAGCCAAAGGAGGAAAAAGTCAAAGTTTGGTTTTCTTCAAGTTTTCCAATAGGGCATTTTTCCAATGAAAGGGAAAAGGCTAACGAGTTTCCTCTATGGTTTGAAAAAGCTGTAGTTTTTCGATAAGGCAAACACATGTGTGAAAGTGGCTAAGGCAAACAAAGAGAGGGAAGAAAGTGCTCAGTTGGCAAATCGGCTAAAGGATAAACTAGTGAAAAGTTTGGAAATTTGAAAGTTTGTTGATAGGGCAAATTTACCAACTGAGTAAATAAAAAAAGGATGAAAAGGTTCAGCAAGTTCGTGAATGTTTAATTTTCTGATAAGACAATTTTCTTCCAAAGGTTTGGAAAACAACACTTTTTCTAATAAGGCAAAGGTTAGAAGACAAGGCTCAGTTCAAAAAATAGAGAGTTCCTCGATGAAGATGGTAAAAGTTAAAGTTTAGAAATGAACAAGTTTGTTGATAAACAGAGATAGTGCCAAGTTTGTGATTCTTCACTTTCACCGATAACAAAGATATAAAGGGTAAGTTCAAAAAATTCATAACTTGCCTATAAGGAAAATAGAACCAAGAGAAAAGATAAAGCTAAGAAGGAAAGGTGCCCTTATTGGGGTAAGAGCAGAAAGATGAACTAATGAAATGTTTAGATTTTTGTAAGTTCACTGACAAGGAGTTCAGACGACATGATTTTTTCCAACAAGGAAATAAGACAAGGGCAAAAGGGAGATCAAGGGTTAGGTTCGGCAAAAGGTACTTTTTTCTAATGTAAGGAAAAACGGTGCTACAAGAGCTTGGTTCTAAAAAGTGTAATTTTTTTGATAATGGGAAAAACATAAAGCAAAGGAAAGTTTGGCAAATGGAAAGATTGTTGATAAGGTGGAAACAATGAATAAGAAGGAAAAGTTAGGAAAAGAAAATTTAATTGTTGATAAAAGACAAAGATGCCCTAGTTTGAAAAAATCACATTTTTCTGGCTAAAGGGTGGAGACGCTTAGTTCTAAAAAGGGTAAGTTTGTCGATAGGCACCAAGAAAGTAAAGTTAGAAAACCATAAGATTTGCGAACAAAAGGCTAATAACTTCCAATGCTATGAAAAGGTGGAATTTTCCGATAAGGTGAATAAGGAAGAATGAAGCTGCAAGGCATAGTTTTTGTTGCAAGTATGAGGTTAACCAGTGTTGTAATTGATGTCAACATACTCATATTGCATTGATAAGAAGGATTGGATGAGTTGTGTGCTGAGGTTATTGAGGAAACTAGTCTCCATTAAGAATAGTGAAGAACAATGATGAGAAGAAGGCAAAAGTACTCAATAGGTTGAGGATTAGAGGATGTAGATTAAAGGGTTTATAGATATGAGTCTTGAGATGTTCCAGTTAAGATTTTAGAGGTCCACATAAAGATCTGAAGAAGTTATGGCTGTTTGTGTAGAACCGGTTCCGGCAGGTGTTCAGTGGAGACAAAGTGTCACAGATTGGTCCGGTGAGATCTGAAATTACATTATCTCATTCTGTGGATTGGAAGGAGTGTTGAAGAAGCCAGTCTGAAGTGACAACTAGATTTGTGAATGATTTGGAGGTCTGGAAGAACCTTTTTTATTATGACAGTGAGGACAGACTATGTTCTTGAAGTTCCGGATGAAGAACAGAAGAATTCCAGTCAGCCGATAAAGTGCGGATGTTTTTGATGACTTAGGAAAGGTTTTGGTGATCTTTGGATCGTGTACAATTCTTATTGGCAGTCTGCATTGAAGTTTGAGTTTGCATTTGAAGAATAACCACAGATTTTGGTGTTCTTCTTCAGACTAGCCGACCAGATGTATTACACGTCTTGTGAATGATCTTGTAGGTGTTTGCTGACTTAGATAATTGTTCCTAAGTCGATGCCTTGTATAAATAAGGGTTTGTGAATTCATTTTGAAGTGTGTCTTGTGGTGATGTGAGTGATATAGCGAAAAGAAGTGTGAAAGGATAAGCAGGAGTTTTTGGGGTTAAATGGAACTGATCCATTCATGGTGAAGATGTCAATCTCTAGTTCAAGTTTGTGATTCTTATCACTTTGTAGATAGTGTGTCTCTTGTAGGCAGTGTGCCTCTTATGAGTAGTGTGCTCAAGTAGTGAGCCCTAATTGGCATGTGCCATCTTTTTCTTATTCTTCTAACAGAGAATAATCCTTGGGTTAATCACCCCGTGGTTTTTCCCTTAACTAGGTTTTTCACGTCAAAATCTTGGTGTCTCATGTGTTGATGTTTATCTGCTCTGGTGTTTATTCCTTATGCCTTCATGAATGATTAATTGCTATGCTATTGAATAACAAAGTGGATTTAAGTGTTTGAATTGAGAGCAAGATTAGGATAACTGATTCACACCCCCTCTCAGTTATCAACAATTGGTATCAAAGCAAGGTTCCTCTAAAAAGAGCTTAACCGCTTGAGGAGATCCAAGATGTCGTCATACAAGAAGGATAGTCTGAAGTTTGATGGAACCAACTTCTCTCTTTGGAAAGGTTGCATGAAATGTCACTTGGAGTGTATGGGAAAGGTGTACTTGTCCATGGTCACAAAAGCCTATGTACCTCCACAGGGTGGTCCGACAACTCTAAATGAAATCACAGATGCTAAAAATAATCTGCGGACCAAAGAAGCTCTTCTAAGTGCATTAACTGACTCAGAGCTCTTAAATGTTATTGACCTACCAACTACCTATGAGATCTAGATTAAACTAGAACTTCTGCATGAAGGAGATGAGTTTGTTAAGAGTGCAAGGTTGCAAAGTCTCAAAGGAAAATTTGAAAGATTGAAGATGAGAGATGATGAAAATATCACTACCTTTATGCCAAGAGTAAATGAGCTGGTGTGTGGAATTAGGAATGCTGGTGGAGTTTTGGATGAAAATGAGATTGTTTGCAAAATTCTTAGATCCCTTCTTGCTGCCTACAAAATCATGGTTGCTACCATTGATGAATTCAGAGCCCATACAACTGTCACAAGAGACCAATTGGCTAGCAAACTGGCTGCATTTGAAATGACCAAGTTTGGAGATGATCACCCCAAGACTGAATCTGCATTCAAAGCCAGTACCTATGTGAAAGGCAAACAAAGATTTGATCTAGGAGAAAACTCTTCAAGGAAGCTGTCATGGTATGATCAAGCAAGTAAAGACATGGAAGAGGAAGAAGCAGAAACAGCTCAACTTGAAGCCCTCATTGCGAAAAGATTGCCAAGAGGATTTGGTAAGTATGAAGGAAAGTTACCTTTTAAATGCTTCAAATGCAATAAGATTGGTCACTTTGCCTCAAGATGTCCGGAAAGATCTACAAGGTCAAATTCTAATAGACAAAGGTTCCAAAAGAATTGTTATTATGTTCATGAAGAAGCTGATAATGAAGGAGTAACAGATGATGAATCAGAGATAGGAGACAAATCCAGAAATGAATGGGTGTTTATTGCCATCAAGGAAGAAGATCTAATATCTATCAATCATAAGGTTGTAGAAAGAGATTTGGCTGCCCAAATTGAAGAAAAGGATGATTGGGTTATTGACAGTGGATACTCTCACCATATGATAGGTGACAAGAACAAGTTCTTAGATTTGGAAAGGTATGAAGGAGGAGTGGTAAAGTTTGGTGATAATTCAGCTGGTAGAATCAGAGGAAGAGGAACTATCTCTTTTAATGGAAGAAACAAAACTGGTAATGTGTTGTATGTTGAAAGTTTGAAGCACAATCTTCTTAGTGTTGGACAGTTGGTGGACAAAGGCTATGATCTCCAATTCAAGGATGGAAAATGCAAAATCTTTGAAAGATCTGGAACAAAGATTGCATCTGGTACTCAAACAAAAGGTAATATCTTCCACTTGGTTGGTGCTGATAAAAGTTGTCTGCTTGTTCAAGTTGATCAGAGTTGGTTATGGCATAGAAGGATGTGTCATGTAAATTTTGATAACATCATCAAGATAAGCAATACTCAGGCTGGAAGAGATCTTCCAAAGTTGGTAAAACCTACAAATAGTTTGTGCAAAGAATGTCAGCTAGGTAAACAGAGTAGAGTCTCATTCAAAAGCAAAGATCAGTCCTCTACTGGATTATTGGAATTAGTTCATACTGATCTATGTGGTCCGACAAGAGTCAAGAGTATACGAGGTGATAGATACTTCATGTTACTAATTGATAATCATTCCCGGATGATGTGGGTTACCTTTTTGAAAGAGAAATTAGAAGCTTTTGAGAAGTTCAAAATCTTTAAGGCTATGGTAGAGAATCAAACCGGATTAAAACTGAAATGTCTGAGGTCTGATAGAGGTGGTGAATTCACATTTGGTGAATTCATAGACTTTTGTGAGAAGCATGGTATAAAGAGATAGTTGTCTACTCCTAGGACTCCACATCATAATGGAGTAGTTGAGAGAAAGAACCAGACCATCCAGGAAGCATCTAGGACAATGATGATGGAAGCAAATGTTCCTCAGATGTTTTGGAGAGAAGCTATCAGCATTGCAGTCTACACTCTCAATCAAGTTCAAATCAGAAGCAATACCAGTAAGACTCCTTATGAACTTTGGTTTGCCATCACTCCTACTATGAGATATTTCAGAGTATTTGGTAGCAAATGTTACATTAAAAGAGATGAAGATCTAGGAAAGTTTGATGCTAGAAGTGATGAAGGAATTTTCTTGGGTTACTCCACTCAAAGCAAAGCATACTGGTGTTACAATAAGAGACTGAGAAAGATGATAGAAAGTACTAATGTGAAGGTTGATGAATGTATTGAAAAGCCCTCAAAATTTTTTGAGTATGATGAAGATGATCATAATGGTGTTCTGAATCAAGGAACTCAATCCTCTCCTGAAGGTCAGATTCAGACTGATCCAGTAAATCAGGAAGAAGAGATAGGTCTGGATGAGCCTAATCAAGAAGCAGAAGTGCAAGAAACTCCCAAAGTTCCAAGGTATGTAAGACTGAACCACTCTAAAGATTAGATCATAGGTGACAAAAGCAAAGGTGTGCAAACTAGAAGGAATGTTGTCTGATCTCAAAGATTGAACCTCAGACAATAAATGAAGCCTGCAATGATGAAAATTGGACCAAAGCAATGGAGGAAGAGTTTATGCAAATTGAGAAAAATCACACTTGGGATCTTGTTTCTAGACCTAGTAACAAAAATGCGATTGGCACCAAATGGGTCTTCCGGAACAAACTAAATGAAGTTGGTGAAGTAATTAGAAATAAAGCCAGATTAGTCTGCAAAGGCTACTCTCAAATAGAAGGGATTGATTTTGAGGAAACCTTTGCTTCGGTGGCAAGAATTGAAGTAGTCAAACTATTTCTTGCATTTGTTGCCTTCAAAGATTTCAAAGTGTATCAGATGGATGTCAAATCTACTTTCCTAAATGGTGACCTAGAAGAAGAGGTGTACATTGAACAACCGGATGGATTCCAGTTATCTGAGCATGGTGATATGGTTTGCAAAGTAAAGAAGGCACTGTATGGTCTAAAGCAAGCTCCAAGAGCATGGTATGAAAGGCTGGACAAACATCTTTTGAAGATTGGTTTCAACAAAGGTACTACTGATAGTAACCTATTTTTCAAAATTGATCATGAAAACATCTTGATTGTTGAAGTATTTGTTGATGATATCATTTTTGGAGGAAGAGACAGTATGTGTAACACATTTGCAAATCAAATGAAAAGTGAGTTTGAAATGTCAATGCTCGGTGAAATGAATTTCTTCTTAGGTCTGCAAATTACTCAGATAGAGAAAGGAATCTTTATCTCTCAGACTACATATGTGAAACAACTTTTGAAGAAATTTGGAATGGAAGATTTAAAGCTTATGAACACTCCTATGGCTACTAGATGTAATTTGAGCAAAGATGATGACTCTCCTAAGATAGATCAAACAAAGTACAGATCAATGATTGGAGGATTACTGTATCTCACTCAGACTAGACCAGATATAATGCAGGATGTTGGTCTTGTGGCGAGATTCCAGGCTGATCCCAGAGAATCTCATGTCATGGCAATCAAAAAAAAATTTAGGTACTTGAAAGGAACAGTTGAGTATGGCCTATGGTATCCCATAGATCATGAATTTTCTCTTCATGCATATACAGATGTAGATTGGGCAAGAGATGTGGATGATAGGAAGAGTACAAGTGGAGGAGCATTCTTTTTTCGAAAAAAGTTGGTTTCTTGGCTAAGCAAGAAACAAGAAGCAATATCACTGTCTACAACAGAAGCAGAATACATTGCAGCAGTAGGTAGTTACACTCAACTTTTGTGGATGAAGCAAACACTAAGAGATATTCGAGTAGAATATGAGGAGCCTATCACAATTTTCTGTGATAATTCAAGTGCAATAAACATTTCTAAGAATCCGGTATTGCATTCTAAGATCAAGCATATATCTATCAAATTTCACTTTTTGAGAGAACAAGTGAACAAGGGTGAAGTCAAATTGGAGTATGTGCCCTCCAAGGATCAGCTTGCAAATATTTTTACTAAACCTCTTCCCAAGGACTCTTTTGAGTATCTCAGGGAGAAGTTAGGGGTCATGGCCCCTCCGGTGATGAACTAGGATGCACTGATGTGCAACAATCCAGTGGATATCACAATCATATCTTGTGATCCGGATTGATGATGGGGAGCTACTACTAAGGGGGAGCAGCTGGTATGATTCTGATGTGTTGGGTTTGCAAGTATGAGTCCTTTGCCATTGATGTCAAAGGGGGAGAGAAGACTTGTGAAAAACAAGTGGTTGATGATCAAAGGGGGAGTAGTAAAGGAAGAGAAGACATGTGAAAAGTTGTTACTGATAAGGGGAGCTGTGACAAAAAGGAGAAGTTCTTGTGTTGATGGTTTTTCACATCATATGTTACCATCAATGACAAAGGGGGAGATTGTTGCAAGTATGAGGTTAACCAGTGTTGTCATTGATTCAACATACTCATATTGCATTGATAAGAAGAATCAGATGAGCTATGTGTTGAGGTTATTGAAGAAACTAGTCTCCATCAAGAACAGTGAAGAACAGTGATGAGAAGAAGGCAAAAGTACTCAATAGGTTGAGGATCAGAGGATGCGGATTAAAGGGTTTGTAGATATGAGTCTTGAGATGTTCCAGTTAAGATTTCAGAGGTCCACATAAAGATCTGAAGAAGTTATGGTTGTTTGTGTAGAACCAGTTCCGGCAGGTGTTTAGTGGAGACAGAGTGTCACAGATTGGTCTGGTGAGATCTGGAATTACATTATCTCATTCTACGGACTGGAAGGAGTGTTGAAGAAGTCAATGTGAAGTGACAACTAGATTTGTGAATGATTTGGAGGTCCGGAAGAACCTTTTGACAGTGAGGACAGACTATGTTCTTAAAGTTCTAGATGAAGAACAGAAGAATTCCAGTAAGCTAATAAAGTGCAGATGTTCTTGATGACTCAGGAAAGGTTTTGGTGATCTTTGGATTGTGTACAATTCTTATTGTCAGTCCGCATTGAAGTTTGAGTTTGCATTTGAAGAATAACCACGGATTTTGGTGTTCCTCTTCAGATTGGCTGACCGGATGTATTACACATCTTGCGAATGATCTTGTAGGTGTTTGCCGACTTAGATGATTATTCCTAAGTCGATGCCTTGTATAAATAAGGGTTTGTGAATTCATTTTGAAGTGTGTCTTGTGGTGATGTGAGTGATATAGAAAAGAGAAGTGCGAAAGGAAGAGCAGAAGTTTTTAGGGTTAAATGGAACTAATCCAGGCATGGTGAAGATGTCAATCTCCAGTTCAAGTTTTTGATTCTTATCACTTTGTAGACAATGTGTCTCTTATAGGCAGTGTGCCTCTTGTGAGCAGTGTACTCGGGTAGTGAACCCTAATTGGCATGTGCCATCTTTTTCTTATTCTTCTAACAGAGAATAATCCTTGGGTTAATCACCCCGTGGTTTTTCTCTTAACCGGGTTTTCCACGTCAAAATCTTGGTGTCTCATGTGTTGATGTTTATCTCCTCTGGTGTTTATTCCTTGTGCTTTTATGAATGATTAATTGCTATGCTATTGAATAACAAAGTGGATTTGAGTGTTTGAATTGAGAGCAAGATTAGGATAACTGATTCACCCCCCCCCCCTTAGTTATCAACAATTCTAAGGGGCCAACCTTTGCCAATAAAAGGATATGGTAGGGTGAAAGGAGAGTTTGCTGATAATGGTAAATAAGGAGACCAAAGGAGATGGTTTAAAGGAAAGTAAGGAAACTATTGACAAGGACCAAGTTTTGTAATGTTGAAATTTGTCGATGAGGCAAATATAGAGACTGAAGATGATTGGCTGATAAAATAGGAAAATACAACAGGGTGTAGTCAATAGTCAAATGGCTCAAAATAGAAAATGAGATGACACACTAGGAATATTGTCAATATTTGAAATGGTTAATTCACTGAATGCATGCAATTACAGGGATATACAAACTGATTTGTATGTAGAATTTAATGAGCCTACAGAATAGTGTTGTGCAAGTGGTCAACATAGTAAAACTCTTCAATGCATAAAGAACAAATCTAAGAAGTCAATGTTGCAAGTGGAAGGGAAGGATTAGAACCTTCCCTCTTTATTGATTGTTTGCAGAAGCGGTAGAGCATGGGTCTCAGCACCAATGTGCAAATCTTCTGACAAATTGGAAGTTTGATTTTAATGCAGCATGGTATGCACTCATTGACTGAGTGCAACATTGGGAATGGGTGCAACCAATTTGAATTGAATTTCTATAAATGTAGAGTTTGGATTTGTGTTAAGGGTTGGTCATTCTAGTAATTTCTCAGTAAGGTTGTGAGCTCAAGGAGGTAGATTAAGAAAGGATATTTTGTAGGATTTGTTTATACATGAACCAATCATGATATGTATGTAATTGTATACACCTAAAAATGACACGACTCTGTCCAAATAAATGTTCTTAATATATATTTTAGTCTAATTCCTCTATTAATAAATAAACAAACAAATTTATTTATTTGATTCATATTCTTCCAACAATTAAATAAAATCATTTATTTAATTAAAATCCCTAAATTCTTCTAAATTCATCCAACAAATTAAATAATACCAATTATTTAATTAGTTCTTCCAAATTCATTCTAAATTAAATAATGCCAATTATTTAATTGTTTCTTCCAATAATATCTTCTCTAAATTTAAATAAATCAAATATTTATTTAAGTTGTCCATTTCTTCTAAAAATTGAGTTATCTAAATATGATTCAATCCTTGTGCACATGCAATTGAATATTCTAAATATTTAATTGAGTTAAAATATCTTCTCATCCTCATGCGATTTCCATCCTCTAGTTCTATTCTCTTAACTGATTAATTTGTTTTGTTAATTGATTAAGCTCTTCAGTTAACTTATTCTTCTATTTTATTAATTCCTCTCATGCAAAATAGAGTAGGACACATGTCTTCTTTCTATTTGTACATATTCCTCAAGTATCCTCAATCGTTGATCTTCTCATTCTTTCTATACCATTGATCTTCTCTCTCTCAAGTCTATAAGTACAACCCTATTCCTCCATTTTAATCATCCAATATTTTAGTAAACTTACTCTACAGGAATTATAGCATGCCTTTGGCCCAAACCATTCCATAGCGTGTGATCACCCTTTTATCATTACAATTGTGTTGAAGAATCTCTTCATTGCAAACCTATCAAAGCCATTCCCATTTGACATCTTGGAAAATAGCAAGGAAGTGTACCTTTGGAGGGCCATATTCATACACAAGATCATTTGAGATAGGCGACCAATGGAAGCCACGAAGTAAAGAGGTTTTCAAGGTTTTGTTCTTTGTTTCTATATTTAATTAAGTTATTGGGTATTATTGATATATTTGATATTCATTCCAATTTTCCCTTTACATTTTTGGCGTCCACCATTGGACCTTGCCCCAATTTAACCCAAAAATTGAGTTTTTTGTGCTAAGGTTCCATACACAGGAGGATTTTGTGCATCTGATCAATTCTAACACGCATCTGCTGTCTATTTTGGCACATCTGATCTTTCAGTGCATATACCTCCTAAAGCTACGCATCTATGTTCTTAAGTAGCGCATATATTCTTTCTATGCATATACTCTCTATTTTTGCATTTTTGACCTCTGTCTCAACACTTTTGTAATCTTGCATGTTTTTTGTTTGTTTCTGCACATATGATCTTTGTACCTACGCATATGATTCTAACAGTGACTTTTTGAGTTTTTCTTATGGTTTTGCTAATGCTAACACTTCTTCTCAGGAATATTCTTTGATCTACTTGCAGGTTAGGGACTGGTTTAGTCATATAGCTGCATTTGTTAACTCATCTCTTAATCTTAAAGGAAAGTAAATGGATGTTCATGCAAATCTTATTTAGTTCTAACTAGGAAGGATTGGAATTTGATCTTATTGCATCAACAAATTTAATATAGTCCTAATGCTAGGAGGATAAATTGAACCATTGCTATCTTGCTCTCAAAGTTAACAAATTGCGTGTGTGCCCAAGTAGCTAGCTCATTTAGTCTTTTTCATTTTAACTAGGGGAAAAGAACAATTGTCTTTCATGTTTTTGGAATGATATCAGGCCTATGCTTTCCCCTATCTTGGGTGACCAAAATGCCAGACATATCATTTCACATTTTTTACCTTTAGAGAGGCCTACCCTTGGATATCCTTCTGTCTAAGTGGTAACAAGCTAAAGCCAAGCTCTGCCAAGCCACTATAAATAAATTATGTTTAGAGTGAAATCTTCAAACAATGAGTGACGTTGTGTTATACCAATAGCTAACCTCCCCCAAAACCCTCCAAGGTGCAACCCTTGTAGGTTGGGAGACTCCATAATGGAGAGTAGTGCTACCACATATATAACCACTCGAACAGTTGCACTTATTAATCATCCTTTGTTTTTAGTAGCCAAAAACCCCTATATGTAAGTACAGTGAAGGGTGATTATTACCTCTCGAAGATGCCTCAACTAGAAATAGCGAGAATTTAGTATATATTGTCCTAGCCAGCCTAGGATTTGTACTTGCTTTTCTAGTAAAAAAGAGTCCAAAAAAATTACAAAAAAAAAAAAAAAATCCATGAAAATATTCTTTGTGTTTGCTGTGTCTTCTTGCCATAATTGACAAAATCAGATTAAAAAGACCATCTTGCAACCAAGAAACCAAAAACACCAAAAAACATGTCAAAAAATCTTTGCAAAAATAGTCAGAAAACTAGAGCTGCACATTTACCCTTTGAAGCTACGCATCTGTGTCAACCTGCGGTGCATTTATACTGACTTTTTGTGCTTCTGTAACCTATTACTGCACTTCTGTAACCTGTTACTGCACATTTGTCATTCACCAAAACCATGCTTTTACCTTGACTTGTTGTGCTTTTGTCCTCTGTTTCAGCGCATCTGTTGTTGGGCATCAGTGATAGTGACCATTTACACATCTTTTGAGAGAAACTTTTCACCATTTTTGGGTACCCATTTCATCATTGTTCTAGTTTTTGAGACCAAATTTTGCCTTGCAGTCACTTCTCCCATCCGTTTCCATAACAAACCCTCTCTTTCGTTGGTCGTTTGATCCACCTTCTACCAAGTCTTCCCTTAAACAAGTCAAAGTATCCTATATCAGATTAGTGCAAGACCTTTTTTAGATCATTTCAAATTCAAGTAACCCTAGTAGGTCACAGAACTTCACTATTGGTCTTGGTGCACGACTAGTCTCTACACAGTAAATGGGTATCGACTACCCTTACTTGTGACTATCATCTTGTATTGACCATCTTACTTGGAATCATTGATCAAAAGAGTCCCTTGTTCAAATCTTGTCAACACAAGTATCCTCTTCTCACCAACCTACACTGACACCTTACCTAACTCTCTAGTTTCACCCCACTTCTTCCCACATCACCTTGCATGGTCTTAACTAGATCCCAATACCAAAAACAACTTGAAATGGCTAGAACATCTAACTGCATTATGTTTCCTCATGACAGTGATGAGGAAATCTCTCATGAGCAGTACCATGGAGCCCTCCAAGATCAAAAATTCCAACACATGCTAGCCAAAGTGCTCAACGAAGACCCTTAAAAGTACTTTTTCATCTTGCAAACCAAGGACTTAAACTTCCTGCCGACTTTGATGTCGATGCATTAAAAGAATGAGGAGAGGAAAGAAATCATGAAATGAGCACAAATGAGGAAAGCTCCCTTGACAAAGGCAAAAGTAAGCAAACAATAGACCCCAACATACCTCTAGACGCATTAACAAAACAAGTTGAGAGCCTAATGCAACAATTGACAAATCTCCAAATGAGGCCACCTACTAAGAGTTATTCGTTGGAGGATATCTTGTCGTACCCCTTTGACAAAAGCTTGAACATGGTACCTTTCCCCTTTAAGTTCAAAGTTCCTAAGTTTGACAAATACAAAGGAAAAGGAGACCCAAGAGATCACATTAGGGAATTTAACGTTGCATGCCTAGAAGTGGCTCATAACAAAACTTTCCTAATGAGACTATTCCCTAGATCTCTAGGTGGACAAGCCATGGAATGGTTCTCATGACTTCCCCTGGGTATCAAAGCTTTTGATGAGTTAGTAAACCTATTCATCACACACTTCTCATATAACATTGAACATGAAGTCTCCATGCTTGACCTATGTAATACAAAGAAAAAGAGTGGTGAATCCTTTGCCGCCTTCTTACAAAGGTGGAGACAACTTGTGAGCAAATGCTCATATCATGTGCCTGAGAAGAAAATGACAGAGATTTTTGTCCACAACCTTAACCCTGATCTTAGTTAGCAAATCCAAATTCAATGCCCTACCTCATTCATGAAAGTCATTGAGATGGGATTATTTATCAAGAAAGCTATGATCACCGA
This sequence comes from Cunninghamia lanceolata, assembly GCA_027924645.1. Classification (NCBI taxonomy): domain Eukaryota; kingdom Viridiplantae; phylum Streptophyta; class Pinopsida; order Cupressales; family Cupressaceae; genus Cunninghamia; species Cunninghamia lanceolata. The sequence goes on from BSBN01001332.1 coordinate 10,704,810, forward strand.
GGGACAAATAAAGCTGTACAAGGATGCACCTAACTCTAACTACACCATGGACAAGTCAAAGTTTTTGACAAAGAACAAGAATATCGTCAATGATGGAGTAGTTGATGCCAAAGTAGAGGCTCCCAAACAGCAACCAACCTTCACTCTCAAAGGAAGGGAAAGCAATGCTGCACGAAACAAAACATTCTCTCGTGAGCCAAAGCCATGGTTCACCTCCACTCTTAGATGAAAATTCACACCACTAGGGGAGTCCCAGGAGTCTACATTAAGAAAGCTATTAGCCAATAATGAGATCACTCTTCCCCCCACTAGTGACTATGAACCTCAAGTAAAACCTCACTATTAGAAAGACACTAATTTCTATGAGTATCATAGAGGAAGAGGCCACACAACCAACAACTGTATTTGTCTAAAACAAGTCATTCAGGACATACTTGACCAAAATCAGGTACGCACTAAACAACATACCTCTAACAAGACACATGTGGCATACAAGGATCCACTCCTCAACCATGATAGGCCATACACCAACAACAACAACAACAACAAAAACAACAACAATAATAACCACAATAGGTAAAATCAGAATAATAGACACAACAATGCCAACTATGTGAATATGTCATTTGATTATACCATCAACTACATATTGGAGCACATCCCACAAATCAATGTGATCACATCCAACCAATAATGAGGACCCAACAAAATTGATTGTAGCATCATCACCTGTAGTGGTAAGGTCATGTTAAACACACTTCCTCCAAGGTCATCACCTTCTCCGTCTAGCTCCCATACATACAGTGTCATAGACCAACTCCAAAAAACTCCTACCCACATATCTATCTTAGAGTTGTTGCATTTGTCTCCCACCCACAAGGAAATTCTTGATAAAGCCCTAGTGGAAACAACTATGCCCACAAACTTGGCCTGAGAGAAGTTTCAAGCCATGGTAGGAAATCTAATCTTCTCCAGCACCTTATTGTTTACCGAATAGGATGACCTATCAGTCTCCCAGCCCCATAACACACCCTTGCATATCGTCACCTTCATTCATAAACATCGTATCAAAAGAGCACTCATTGATGGAGGAGCAGGTTTAAATATTTGCATGCTCAAGGTAGCCATTACATTGGGGTTCTTTGAATCTGTAGTGGATCCTAGGAAAAAGATCACCATTAAAGCCTATGATGAAGAAGAAACAACTACAAAAGGAATAGTGGTGTTACCCATACAGATTGGACCAGTGATAAAGGATGTTATTTGCCAAGTCCTAGATAAGGAGCTAGCCTATAAAATCCTCCTAGGTAGACCCTGGATTCATGCCATGAAAGTTGTGCCTTCTACCTACCACCAATGTATCAAATTTCCTCATAACGGAAAATAGATCACCATCCAAGGTGATCCAGATCCTTTTCAGCACTGCAACTCTATCCGCTTAAAGCCTGATTACATCATTCCCAACAATAGATCTTCTACATCCCCCATCTCACCACATGATTCTACCTCCGAAGCTTCCTCATCCAAGCCCAAAGAGTAGAGAATCACTATCAAAGAAACAGGGGTAGGGGAATACTCCATCGAGCACAGCCTCAACCTAGCCAAAATGCCTCTATCTCCTAGATCCTTTGGGTGACCTAAACCTTTTCCAAAGCCATCTCCTCCTCCCAAACCTCTCGCAACTCCCTTTGTCAAACGGGGGACCCTATCGGATGAAACTAAGGAAAGAGATGTCTTACAATGGCTCTACATAGAGGAAGATGACATATAACAAGAACCACCCAAACTCCTAATGGAAATGTATGGGTGTGGTAAATCTATCTTCCATAGAATGGGTTATGAAGGACAAGGTCCCATTGGCCTAAGAAAAGAAGGATTAATTGAACCCATCCAACCCTCCTCATCCTCATTGGCAAGAAATACAAGAGGGCTAGGATACAAGGACAAAGGAAAGTCTAAAACAAATTCTTGTTTGGTGGAGCAGATCCATGCCCTACAAGAAGACAGTGAATAGATTCCAATGAATATGAGTGGGAGGAACTCACAGATCACTCCTATGATGACAAAGGAGTTGAAACCATTCAAACCTATAGCCCCTACCATGAGGGACAAACGCTAACGCATAGACCATTAGAGAGTCATTCACCAATTCCTGAGAATATGACTTTCGAGGAAGGTCAGAGTTCGATTGTAGTAAACAATTTGGAGGAAAGTACCATCCCAGATCCTATCCCTACCAATACTCCTCACATATCCATTCAAACTATCACACCCAACGAATCAGATCTATCCTCCAATACCTTGTCCCTTACACATCCTGAACTTATCAACTAGGATTTACGAGGAACCCGACAACTAGACATGTTCGAAAATGATGATGCCTATATTGACTACATGGAACTTAGGGACCACCTACCTAAAGGAGATCATAAAGCTAGCTTCGCCATTGAGCTCAACACTGTGGCTTATTTTGGAGAGGGTGCCAAGCCTTCCAATTGCAAAAACATCAAAATAAAAAATGGATCTAATGGTGAAAACTACTTTGCGGCAGTATCAGATCCCAAAATAGTAAAAAGAATGGACATATTGGATCATGAAAACCTCTTTGAGGTCCTAGACGATGGAAGGATTGACACTCTCTGCAACAACATGTACCAGAAGAAGTCTCAGATTGTTGTGAAACCTACAGAACCTGTCAACATTGGAACAGAGGAACAGCCTAAGATCATTCACTTTGCAAAGTCTCTATCTCCACCAGAAAAGACAAAATTTGTACCATTTTCAAGAAAAAGAAAGTCAACTTTGCTTGGTCATATGTAGATATGCCTAGTTTAGATCTAAATTTGATCCTACATCATCTTCCACTAGATCCTGGAGTCAAACCAGTCAAGCAGAAGCTTAGGAAGATGCATCCAGACATTGCATTACTAGTAAAAGAAGAACTCAAGAAACTGCTGGATGTAGGGTTCATCAAGGAAATCGACTATCCAATGTGGATATCCAACATAGTTCTAGTATCCAAACCTAATGGCAGAGTTAAATTGTGCAATGATTTCTGAGATTTAAACAAAGTTTGCCATAATGATGACTTTCCATTGCCTAATATTGATATCATAGTCGACTTGACAGCAGGACATACCATGCTTTCTCTCATGGATGGCTTTTCCAGGTATAATCAAATCAGGACAGCACTAGAAGACCAACATAAAATGGCTTTCACTTGTCCATGGGGCACTTTCTACTGGAATGTCATGCCAATTGGGTTAAAGAATGCAAGAGAAATATATCAATGAGCTATGACCACTATCTTCCATGATATGATGCACATCACAATGGAGGACTATATAGATGACATCCTTGCAAAGTCACAAGAGAATCCCACCTCAATGTACTAGAGAAGGTCTTTCAGAGACTGGAACAATTCAAAGTCAGGTTGAATCCAAAGAAATGTGTGTCTGGAGTCACCTTGGGCAAGCTCCTAGGCTTCATTGTATCAACAAATGGGATCGAAGTGGATCCTACCAAGGTCAAGGCTATTATGAAAATGCCACCACCAAAGAATATCACTCAACTGCTGTCTCTACAGGGAAAGTTACAGGCAATCCATTAATTCATATCACAACTAGCAGACAAGTGCCAACCTTTTACTCACCTATTGCACAAAATAATACCATTCAGATGGGATGAAAAGTGTGAGGAAGGATTTCACAAGCTGAAGGAATACCTCATGGATCCACCTATTCTCATGCCACCTATACAAGGAAAGCCACTATATCTATATATATCTTCTACACCAATAGCGCTCAGAGCCCTATTAGTACAACAAGATTATGAAGACAAAGAAAGGGCTATCTACTACATCATTCACACATTGGTGGGCTATGAATTGCAATATTCTCAAATAGAAAGATCATGTCTTGCTGTGGTTTTTGCTTCCCAAAAATTATGACATTACATGTTAGCACATTCAGTCAAGATTATTGCAAAGATAGATCCACTAAAATACCTATTAAGCAAAGCATCTCTAACAGGTCACCTAGCCAAGTGCGTAATGCTATTAAGTGAGTATGACATCAAGTACGTAGAAAGGAAGGCTATGAAAGGTCTAATCATTGCTGATTAATTAGCAGAAGTACCACTACAGGACAACACACCATTGACATTTGAGTTCCTAGATGAATCCATATTTAGTATCACAACACACTCATGGAAACTCTACTTTGATTGATCCTATACAAACCATGGATCAGGGGTAGGAATCTTGTTAGTCACTCCTCAAGGCCACACCATACCTAAGTCTTATTGTCTGCTATTCCCATGCACAAACAATATAGCAGAGTATGAAGCCTTGGTCATTAGTCTCAAAATGGCAGCATAATGGAAAATAAAAGAGCTACATGTCTATGGTGACTCTGAACTGGTGATCAATCAAGTCAGTGACGACTATCAGACCAACGATGACAAGTTAATCCCATACAAGTGTATGGTTGATGACTTTAAAGAGTATTTTGTGATCATCTCCTTTGAGAAAATACCTCACGTCAAAAATAAAGCAGCAGATGCCATGGCAACCATTACCTCGCTCCTCGAGATTCCAGAGAATGGGTCATGGTATGAGTTCTTGGTGGAGTCAGTTAGACAACTAGCTTATGATCTTCCTGAAACTCACTCCATATGCCTATTAGTCAGATCTGTTTCACCCTTGTATGGTAAGATTTACACGTACCTCAAGGATAACACCCTACCACCTAACTTGTCTTCTAACCAACGTCAAACCTTCATTTGCCAAACCTCTTGATACACCATTATTGCTGATACCCTATAGTGTCGAGGTCTAGATGGTACTTTACTCTGATGTTTAGAATGTGAAGAATCTCAAACTTCCTTATGTGAGGTGCACGAAGGAATTTGTGGAACACACTCTAGCGGTCCTTCTTTAGCTAAGAAACTCATTCGTTTGGACTATTATTGGCCAAACACGGAAACTAATTCATATCAGTTTGTGAAGAAATGCTAGCAGTGCTAGATACATGGAAACCTCATCCATGCACTAGCTCAAGAGCTATGACCTTTAACGACACCTTGGCTCTTTTGTCAATGGGGATTCAACCTTGTGGGTAAAATCCACCCGCCATCATCCAACAGCCACAAATTCATAATAACTGCCACTGAATATTTTACCAAGTGGATTGAAGTCATTCCCCTCACCACTATCACAGGCAAACAGATCACCTCATTCATCGTCAATTACCTCATTTGCAGATACAAAATTCCCTCATTCATTATCATGGATAATGGAAGACCCTTCAAGAACCAAGATGTCTAAGAGCTTTGTGACAAATTCAAAATCCAACACCATTTCTCCACCCCCTACTATCCACAAGGAAATGGCCAAGTAGAGGCATCCAACAAAACAATCTTGAAGATCCTAAAGAAAACAATCAACGATGTCAGCTGTGATTGGCACATATAACCAAATCCTACTCTGTGGGCCTATTAAACCAGTATATGCACTCCCACAAGTGCTACCCCATATGCCCTTGTCTATGGATCAGAAGCCATTTTGCCCATAAAGGTCGAGTTACCATCTTTAAGGGTGTCATTAAAAGATCTTATCACTGATGAAGACTACAGAGTTTCCAGACTGCAAGAGTTAGAGTTGTTAGAGGAGAAGAGATAGAACACTTTCAATCATCTCAAAGCATATCAATAGAGAATGTCACGAAGCTACAATCACAGGGTCCATCCAAGGGTCTTCAACATTGGTGATCTAGTACTTAAGGAAAACCCCCACAATCAACAGGATCAGGAAAAGAAAGGTAAGTTTGAACCCAACTGACTCAGTCCTTATGTCATCATTGCCACCTATAGGTTAGGAGCATATCAGTTAGCAACATCAAAAGGTGAGTTGTTCGATGACCTAATCAACAATATGCATCTTTGCCAATTCTATACCTAAGAGGACCCTAATGTAAGGGGGCAAAAAATCAAAAAAATAAAAAAATAAAAAAAAAATCTAAGAAATAAAAAAAATGGAAAAACAACAAAAAAATCATCCTTTGGTGAAAACCTAGCAAACAAGCATCATGTGTACTTTTCTATCTTCCATGCAAAGAAAAGCAAGTGGTGAAAACCTGGTAAACATGCGCTACTTGTGATAAACCGCTTCCTCCATCTTTGGGAAACCAATCACCTTATGTCCATTCCTCCTACCATCATGTCACATCTGATCCATATCTATTCCACAATAAAAACCTAACAATAACCTATCATGGCTTGATACTCTATCTCTTTTGTCACCTCATCAACTAAGGCTTTATCCAATATCCCATCCTTAATGTTAGCCTAGCATAGCGTCTATCATCAGTATCATAGGGTCAACCCCAAACTACGTTGCCTCTGCATCATCACGTAGGCAAGGCAATTCTCAATGCGCCCTAGAGGCTTCCCATCTATCCCATTTCTTGTCCTCTTTCCTCTAGCCCATCCGCATCCATGGTCCAAGTATCAAACTATGTTGCCTCTGCGTTGTCACATAGGCAAGGCCATTGTGATGCAGAGGCATCCACACTAAAACCTTGACATACAGCATGTATGTCCGCAACCCTTCATCATCATCATCATATTTCCCTTAACACTGTCAGCATCATCATATTCTCTCTGCCGACCGATATCCTCCTGCAGACAAACCCTCGACCCTTCGTCTGTCGGCAGCATCATCATATTCGGCAAGCGCAAACATCCTCCTGATGTTCACTGTTCATCTTACCGCCAAACGCTTTCTGTAGCATCATGATGTTCAACATCATGTTCATCAGCAGGATATAAAATATCCGGTTCCCTTCATATATCCTGATGACTACAACTTCATGCACCTCTCCTTCGATGCTTACGTCACCCCGATATCCTGATGACGATGACGTCACATGCAGTTCATTCAATATCCTGCTGTCGGCCAAACTTAACATTATCGGCTCGCGATGGTTTTTATCAACCCGATCTTCTACCTTATGCCGATACGCTCCTCCTCGGCAACACCTGATGATGATCACCCCGAAACGCATACACCTTATGCAAATGATTGCATCATGCTCACCTCCATCTACTCGGATGACGCCTGAAGTAACTGCAGGATATACACAGAAATATCCTGATGATGCCGTTGTGACGAATTTCCAACCTTAGCGAATTTCGATCCGCTGAACCTCCTGGGGTGACCCGATCTGCTTCCTGGACAACTTTCCAGACTCTAACAACCAGCACGACCTAGCACATACCCATGCTAGGGTTCTCAACACCTCTCAACTGCGATCCTGCAAACATGCACATGAACAAACAGAAAATGCAAACTAAATCCTAAACTACTGTACATAGCCATTCCACCGATTCGACGAATCAACCAGTGGAATGGATCAGCGAATCCATGCAACCACCAGAACAGCAAATTGATCACACAATGGAATCCAAACAGAGAATTGACACAACAGGATCTCTTTATTGATTTCAAAAGATGCAAATACAGTACTCTGTCTCACTCTGCAATCTAACTCCTCAATGTAATCTCTAAAATCAACTGATCCTAATGCATAAATAGGATCTCCTGCAAGTACTACCGACCTAACTCCAAGCGGCTGGGAAATCTCTCCAGGCGGCTGGGAGATCCAACCGGACATACAGCATAACAGCTGTCCAAACAACCTAGCTAAAAATAGTAAAGTATGGTCAACATGACCTTATTACATGCATTGGTCTTATCAGACCTTCTTGGAAACATTAACCAGACCTATAACAAACTAACTGCCTCATGGAGGCCAGCTGTCAGGTAGGTGCTCCTGCACCATACTCCCCAACAGAAAAGAACTCATGTCCCATGAGTTAGGTTGTGGAAGTCCTCCACCTTTACACTTTGCCATGTCAGTGTTCTGACCTGTTCCAGCTTTGTCCTCTGCTGGCTCTTGGCTGCTCCAAGACTTCTGAACTGTAACTTGCTTTCTTGCAAGTAAATCCTCATGCGTGTCAATGTAGGCCCTTCTCTCACATACCTTGTGTTTGTCAGGTTGTCTGACCAGAACCTCTATCTGAACTACCTCTTGAACTTCTGCAATGTTCAACTCTGTCTTCCTTTCAACTCTTATAGGACAAACAATAGTCCCAACTATGACAACATCCTTGTCATTCCTCTCAACTGGTTGCTGTTTGCAAACCTATTTCTGAACCTGCTGCTGACCTCTGTCAGTCAAAACTGAAACTGTCTTCAAACTGTTGTCCTTAACAACTCCTTTCCCTGCAGTGTCCTCAACTACCTTTATGCCTGCTCCTATGGGCATCTGCACAAATTCCTTCTTTCCCACTAAAATGATTTTGGTTGCCCCCTGTGCTGCAGCATCTTCCTGCAATGGCATCAACATAATAGTTTTCCCATCTTTCTTGATGGTGTAGGTATTAGCATACCCATCATATAGTACCCTCCTATCAAATTGCCATGGTCTACCCAACAGTAGGTGACAACATTCCATGGGCAAAATGTCACACAAAACTCTATCCTGATATGCTCCAATCTGAAAATCCACATATGCCTGTTCATAGACAAAAAGTGATTGAGTATGACTCACCCAAGATGCCTTGTAAGGGTGATGGTGTGGAATCCTTTCCAAATTCAGTTTATCTACCATTTCCTGAGATACCATGTTGTCTGTTGAACCAGTATCAATGACAACCTTACATACTTTACCTTTTCTCTTGCATGTGGTCTTGAAAAGAGCTCTTCTTTGCATCAGATCCTTTGATGCCTGCAAACTAATTCTCCTTAGCATCAATACTTCTCCCTCCTCAGGATATCCATAATTGTCAGGAACTCTATCTTGATAAGTGTTTAAACTTTGTACACATTCCTCTACTTTCTCTTCATGCACAAGTTGTACTTTCTTGTCATTCGTTCTATCATTTTTGGATGATGAACCTTTGTTTTCTAGACATTTGAAAAATGGATGACCAAACTCACCACAGGTGTAACACTTTCCTGAAAATGTAGTAGAACCTCTACCACCTCCAAATCTGCCTCTATTACCTTTCCATCCACCTCTGAAATCAGACTATCCCTGTCCTTTACCAGTGTCTTCTTGACCCTCATTGGTTTGCCTTGTTGTAGGGGCTAATCCTCTTCCCCTCATATTGTTTCCTCTTCCTCTCATGGACTTATCTTGTCTCCTATTAATCTTTTCTTCAATCCTGATTGCCATTTGGTAACAATCCTCCACACTCTTAGGGTTAGCTAAAACTAACTCATCCTGTATGTTCAATCTTAAGCCAGCCAAGTACCTAGCCACCTTTTCTACCTCATTCTCATGATGACCAGATCTCATACTCAACTTATAAAACTCCTTAGTATATGCCTTCACATCCATTTCCTTCTGCCTTAAAAATTGCAGCTTCTTAAACATCTGAATCTCATAATCCCTGGGCAAGAATTTACCTTTGATCCTTGCTACCATTTTATCCCATGAAGTGATCTTTGACTTCCCTTGTTTCCTTCTCTCAGATTGTACATAATCCCACCATACCAAAGCATGACCTCCTAACTTGGTCTTTGCAATCTTTACCTTCTGATCCTCAGCAACATCTTCACATTCAAAGTGATTATCAGGTGCAGCAATCCAATCCAACAACTCATCTTCATTCAAACTTCCATTATACTTGGAAACATCAACCTTTACCTTAGGTTTATCACTCTGTACTACCTTTAACAGTTTTGCAAATCTCTGGTCTTCAGCATCCAGATCTTCAGCGACCTCTTCATACTCTTCAACAGCATCTTCATCTTCTTCAGACTCACTGTCTTCCACTTCCCTCTTTTTGTTCTTTTCCAGGGCTACAAGCCTGGCTTGAAGTGCTTCAGCAAGCTCCTTCATCTTCCTCATCTCTCTGGCATGTTTTTCCTTCATCTCCTGCAATTCCCTTGCAGTACCATTACCTTTCGGAGGCATTTTGTCAACCTCTCACTCCTCTACCTCTGTCCTTTCAGTGACAGAATCAACTCTACCTCTGCCCTTTCGGTGACAGAATCAACACACAACAGCCCAGACCTTTTGCTGAGCTCTGATACCACTATGATGCAGAGGCATCCACACTAAAACCTTGACATACAGCATGTATGTCCGCAACCCTTCATCATCATCATCATATTTCCCTTAACACTGTCAGCATCATCATATTCTCTCTGCCGACCGATATCCTCCTGCAGACAAACCCTCGACCCTTCGTCTGTCGGCAGCATCATCATATTCGGCAAGCGCAAACATCCTCCTGATGTTCACTGTTCATCTTACCGCCAAACGCTTTCTGCAGCATCATGATGTTCAACATCATGTTCATCAGCAGGATATAAAATATCTGGTTCCCTTCATATATCCTGATGACAACAACTTCATGCACCTCTCCTTCGATGCTTACGTCACCCCGATATCCTGATGACGATTATCCTAATGACGATGACGTCACATGCAGTTCCTTCAATATCCTGCTGTCGGCCAAACTTAACATTATCGGCCCGCGATGGTTTTTATCAACCCGATCTTCTACCTTATGCCGATACGCTCCTCCTCAGCAACACCTGATGATGATCACCCCAAAACGCATACACCTTATGCAAACGATTGCATCATGCTCACCTCCATCTACTTGGATGACGCCCGAAGTAACTGCAGGATATACACAGAAATATCCTGATGATGCCGTTGTGACGAATTTCCAACCTTAGCGAATTTTGATCCGCCGAACCTCCTGGGGTGACCCAATCTGCTTCCTGGACAACTTTCCAGACTCTAACAACCAGCACGACCTAGCACATACCCATGCTAGGGTTCTCAACACCTCTTGACTGTGATCCTGCAAACATGCACATGAACAAACAGAAAATGCAAACTAAATCCTAAACTACTGTACATAGCCATTCCATCAATTTGACGAATCAACCGGTGGAATGGATCAGTGAATCCATGCAACCACCAGAATAGCAAATTGATCACACAATGGAATCCAAACAGAGAATTGACACAACAGGATCTCTTTATTGATTTCAAAAGATGCAAATACAGTACTCTGTCTCACTCTGCAATCTAACTCCTCAATGCAATCTCTAAAATCAACCGATCCTAATGCATAAATAGGATCTCCTGCGAGTACTACTGACCTAACTCCAAGCGGCTGGGAAATCTCTCCAGGTGGCTGGGAGATCCAACCGGACATACAGCATAACAGCTGTCCAAACAACCTAGCTAAAAATAGTAAAGTATGGTCAACATGACCTTATTACATGCATTGGTCTTATCAGACCTTCTTGGAAACATTAACCAGACCTATAACAAACTAACTGCCTCATGGAGGCCAGCTGTCAGGTAGGTGCTCCTGTACCACATTGTCATTGCACCCCCGAGGCACTAGGTCAGTCCCTTAGGGTCTATTTTTCTAATAAAGGATTGTGGTACCTTTCACTAGACGCAAATGCGTACAACAAAGCTCGTTTCCAAATAGTAGTTTTGACGCAAGACATCAACGTATCCAAAGCAAAGCAAAAGCAAGAGCAAAACAATCCAAATCATTCTATATAAATTATGGCAAGAAAGATACATCTAATGCAAGAATGTTTTGTGTCAAATTAGTTACATCTTAAAGTCTTCACTTTTGTTATCATGCTTCCTATGCTACTCATAGATGCCAAAAGCTAGTGATGCTATGAAGGGGGCACAATTATTTTCTTTGTTTGTTGCTTGTGGGTTTATCTTTAGTAATGTGGAGCCTTGTCTAAGGTTATGATCAACTCAAATAATCATCGAGGACATCAGAGGACTAACATGAAACATGTAAAATCCTTGTCTGTTGATACACAAGAAATACTCAGGTCATCTCAGTTCAATTATACCTAGATGCTTGTATTAACTTGCTAAATCAAAATCCATGTAAGCGATACTCGGGTTATCCCAGTTCAATTATACCTAGATTCTTGTATCTTCTTACAACATTTTAAAAACACAAAAGAACAAAAAAGCCCAATGATGAAATAAGCACTTCAAAATACTTGCAATATCAAGATGACAAAACCATTCATATCCATAAAGCATCCATATCCCATGCAATAAAAAAATTATATGCAGAGAATCAATGTTTGCAAATAGAAGCTTGTGATCCTTCCATCAGTCAGTCTTCTATCTATCATTGTGTCATTTTTGTGTTGATTGAGTACATTTGGACATAACAAAAACATAGCATAGTTTGCATATCATATCACATGAGATAATCATTAGCATGATTAAATTAGTTGCATACATAATAGGTGCATTAGAACATCCATATCTGTTTGCATCAACATAACATAATATCAACAGAAAAATTAAAAACATAGGCAAAGACATATAGATCATCACATAAACTGCATCATCATATAGGTATAATCTCACATTTTACATATTAGAACATCAAGTAAACATCTAAAGTCTGCATTAGATCATCATCATATAAAAATCTAAGTTTGCATGATGTATGAAACATCATAAGATAGAATGCATCCATGACATATAGCATAAACAACTGCATATAGAGAATCATATAGCTACATCATCATATAAATAAACATAAATATCTCCAAATGTACAATATATCAAAGTGTCTGTCATCTATAAGTCAAAGTCATATCAAGTGTGTACATCATAACAATAACGATCCATGTCTCGGTGGAAAATGATACAAAATATATACATATCAGGCTATCTAAACTATCAAAAATATGTGTATACATAAGCCAAAAATTGGTACAAGGGTGAAATGGCTAACCCTGCTACCGTGGAACACTGCTCCTTGCACTGTCCTCTCCACCTTCTCCTCTGTCAGCCCCTGACTGTTGTGGGCCCCTCACCGACACTCCTAACCGTGACCCACCTGCCCTCTATGAGACCACAGACTGGCTCCTATAGCTAGGTGTACGTTGGTTTGCCAGCAACACCCCGTGATACAATCCTCTGTATTATTGTGTCTAAGACTGCGCTCTAGCAAGCTCACCCTGTACCTGTGCTAGCTGTGTCTACAACTAATGTACCTAGGTCTATCCTTGCTACACCTATGTAACCAAAAATGTAGTGGCACTATTTGTCCCCAAAGCAGCTAAAGTCAAATCTCTCTCTTGTTTGAGGGCCCACACCCTCACCAATGTCATATCTCGCTCTGTAATGAGCCTGGATATCACACTTGCATCTGCCTCTCTCTAAGATTCTACTGCTCTAAGATGTGCCCTAAGCTATCTCACCTGACCCTGCAGCATAGTAATAGCCTGTTGTTGTACATCAGGTTGAGGAGCCTAAACATGTCCCTGCACCTGCTACTAGGGCACCTGCTATGCCTATACATGTCCCTATACCTGTTGTGGTGCAGTCGGCTACTGCACTACCTACTGGGGCACCTATTATGGTGCCGGCATTGGAATTTGTTGTGCAGTCTACTGCTGCACTACCTGTTGTTATTGGGGGGTCCCTCCCCAGCTCTCCTCCTCTGCCTCTATCTGCCTCCATCTCCACCATCCCCTCCTCTAGCTCCACCACCTTTGTCGCCTCCATCACCTCCATCTCCCCATCCTCCTCCCCCCTCCTCCATCTCCTCCTCCTCCTACCTATACCATCCTCTTCATCTAAGTCCTCCTCATCTAGGTTGGGAACCAACTCTCCAGGTCCTGAATATCTTGGGAATGGATGAGTAGCAAACCACTCCTCATAATCAGCAATCATCCCTACATCTATCACCTCCCTCCTCATCATCCAAGACATGTAAGGAATTTGCTGAAACTCTGCTAGTGCCTCCTCATAGGATGCAACTAGGCCCCATCTAAACTAGTCCACGTGTGTCCTAGCAAACTGGGCCTGCCCCTGTGATGGACCATGTATCCTCCTGAACTATCTCAACACCCGTCTCACTATCTACCTCTCCAATATGTGTCATGTCCTCCCAATGAGCTACCAAGTCTAAAAGCAATATGGAATCTCATCGTCCTCATCATCCCATGGCTCACAATCTAGATAGGGATGCTAGACAACTCTATCTACATTTTCCAGTGCATGTCTCCATTACTCAAGCTTTCCTAGCTTATGGTGGGAAATAACGCCTGTGTATCCATAACTATACAGATCACCCCTCTGCCAAGAAAAGATGCACATCAGCCGTGTAATAGTAATATGCTCCCATAGACAAAACTAAAGAAGTGAGACACCTGTTGACAAACTAGAACCCCTGTGGTATACCACTTGATGCATATCATGGTATAAATGAGCCAAGACACAGACACCCCATGCAAAGCAGGTGCCCTCTATAATCATCTTCTCCATGATCCTACCCCAACCAATAGGGAACCCATGCGACCTCCTATTAAGGAATACAACGCCCCCAATCAATCCAACCACTATCCCTGGGAAGTAGTCATAATAGTCGTGAATATTCTGCCAAGAGATAACCTAACCCTCTAGCTCCAGGTCATCGAAAACATGCCTACACTTTGCCAATCCAACATCATGCTGAGGATCATACTCTATAACCTCACCTTGGATAGGCAAGTGCAGAATCCTATAGACATCCTCGAGAGTAATAGCCATCTCACCCATCGGCAAGTGAAAGGTCCCGTCCTCGCTATGGAATTGTTCCACTACTGTAGTCAACAAACTAAGGTTTGCACAAACCTCGGGCATGAAACACACATAGTCAAGTCCCATAGCACCAAGTACCTCATGATCTATCTCTGTGAGCATGTACCACTGCAACATCGGAAAGGGAAACTGCTCTAGTGACATAAGTACATCACGAATGTCCTACAATCAAGCAAAGCAATGAGTCAACCAAAATTGCATATCTGCTCACCATATCTTAAGCATCATATCACTTACTTAAATATCAAATTGATCAAAATAGCATACAACATCTCTAGACTAGATTCCTGCAATCTCAGAGATAGCTCATCGATTGATGCATCGAGAAAGATGCCAATCGAGTCAATTTCATTAAGTAAATTGACTATCTAAAACACATATGTTGAACCAGAAGGTACATGCACCATTTCACAATAAATGTGCAACTTCTAGCAGATGCACTATTGTATTGAGTAAATTGTGGATTCATATCAAAAGCATAGCTTTACCTAGTATATGTGCAACCTTGGCACATGTGCAGGAAGACAACGTAGATGCACCATTTCATACCGTATGCACCGTTACTTATAACATATGCGAAGTTACAGTACATGCATTGACTCATATCCTAAATGTGCCGAAACTAAACAGAAGTGCAGTTTTGCATAGCATATGCACTGAACTGTGAAACTGTGCATTCATTTCCCTAAACTTTCCCTGGCATTTATTAGCCTAATAAATGGCTCTAGGCAAGTTTTGTCAAACTACACACCGGTGGTCCTGCCTTAGCTGGATGATCAAACAATCAAACTTGCTCAAAGCGTTGCTCCTCACATGGAATATCCATCTCTATGCTCCTGTGCTCTCTTAAGCTCTAAGTGACCTATCAACAAAAGCCAAGTGTGCAAATGACTAGGATTGTGGGCCCAACTCCTATTTATAGCAAGTGAGCCCTAACTGGCTGTGTGGTGACCATGACTACTTCCCAAGCCTATTCCTTCCCATTTCTCTGAATCATTACCCATTCTCTTCAAACCTAACCTATTTTTCACCTTCTTCTTCATGAGATTATCCATCTCATGCCCTCGAACCTTCCTTCCTATCCAATCTCTCGAGGGGGCATCCTATCATCATAAGCTCTACCAGGGGCAAACTGGGGCATGTACCATTATCAGAAAAATCTATTCTTTGAAACAACGTGATAAAACACATTGCATGAAAGAGGGGCAAAATGTATGCACCTAAAAATGACATGACTCTATCCAAATAAATATTCTTAATATTTATTTAAGTCTAATTCCTCTATCAATAAATAAACAAACAAATTTATTTATTTGATTCATATTCTTCAAACAATTAAATAAAATCATTTATTTAATTAAAATCCCTAAATTCTTCTAAATTCCTCTAACAAATTAAAAAATACCAATTATTTAATTTGTTCTTCCAAATTCCTTCTAAATTAAATAATGTGAATTATTTAATTGTTTCTTCCAATAATATCTTCTCTAAATTTAAATAAATCAAATATTTATTTAAGTTGTCCATTTCTTCTAAAAATTGAGTTATCTAAATATAATTCAATCCTTGCGCACATGCAATTGAATATACTAAATATTTAATTGAGTTAAAATATCTTCTCATGGTCATGCAATTTCCATCCTGTAGTTCTATTCTCTTAACTGATTAATCTATTTTGTTAATTGATTAATCTCTTCAGTTAACTCATTCTTCTATTTTATTAATTCCTCTCATGCAAAATAGAGTAGGACACATGTCTTCTTTCTATTCATGCACATTCCTCAAGTATCCTCAACCGTTGATCTTCTCATTCTTTCTATACCATTGATCTTCTCTCTCTCAAGTCTATAAGTACAACCCTATTCCTCCTGAGATCATGGAAATCTAATATGAAGGAAAACACAAGAAAAATGCAAAACAAACAATGCAATACCTTCACATTGATCCACAATCCATTGATAAGGTGGAGAGTGTTGCACCCAAAACACTCTAGCTATACCCACAAGATTGATATGTTGATTGCTCATGATTCAACAGTATAACATGAAGACGAAGATGATAGATGATGGATGAAAAGATGGAACATAGAAGATTGTAGAAAAATTTCAGTAGAGTAAGGATACTAGAAGAAGATTCGTTACAAATGGCTTAGAGGAGGCTAGGTTTATAGGATATGATTGATTCAAATGGATGGTTGTGATTGAGAGTTATTTTGAATGGTATGGATGGTTTAGATCAATTAGGGTTGGATTAGGGTTTCCCACTCAAAGAGGGATTGTAGTCACATGACAAGTGTGCGATGGAGAATGAAAGGAATCTAATTCAAATATTTTATTTGAATTAGCTTGTACATGTGACTTGTATTAAATGCAAGATGTACTACCCCACATGAAACAAAAGGAAAGTGGACAAGTGTTGTCATGTGATGAAAGGAATCTAATTTAAATAAAAGATTATTCAAATTAGTTTGACATGTGAGGGATTAAGTGGATGATAAGGCATGTCACATGTGTTGCAATGTGATGAGAGGTCAGGGATTTTAATTCAAATTTTTAATTTGAATTATGTGAGAAATCTGAATGGGGAAATTAATTAAATAAAGTGGGTTTATTTAATTAATTAGGAATGTGATTAAGTTGGAAAGGGAATATTAATCAAATAAATATTTTATATTTATTTAATAATATGGGCTAACATTAGAAATGGAAAAATATTAAATTAATTCAATATAGGTGACTAAGGGATTTAATTAATTAAATAAAATTTAATTAATTAATTGGGGATAAATTAGTGAAATGGCTAAAGTCGGGTGCCGATAAAATCGTTAGGACATTTTTAGGTGTCTACACCTCCATTTTAATCATCCAAGCTTTTAGTAAACTTACTCTGTAAGAATTATAGCGTGCCTTTGGCACCAAACCATTCCATAGTTTGCGATCACCCTTTTATCATTGCAATTGTGTTAAAGAATCTCTTCATTGCAAACCTATCATAGCCATTCCCATTTGACATCTTGGAAAATAGCAAGGAAGTGTACCTTCTAAGGGCCATATTCATACACAAGAGCATTTGAGATAGGCGACCAATGGAAGCCACGGAGTAAGGTTTTGTTCTTTGTTTGTTTGATCTTCTTTGTTTCTATATTTCATTAAGTTATTGGGTATTATTGATATATTTTATATTCATTCCAACTTTCCCTTAACAATAATATAATTCACAAATCTTTATATCAGATTGTTGTTTTTCTCCAATGTTGTAGGTGTTTTTCCTAGTAAACTATAATCATACTTATTTTTTTCTTTTGCCACATTTAGTGGTATGATTGTAAGCTCTAGTTTAATGAATGTGACAATTTTTAATCCATTTCCAAGCTTTGTGAATGGTCATTTCAGTATTGCATAGGAAAGAATATGGTATAGTGTGGGATTGTTAAGTATTTTCAGTAATTTAGTGTTGGTTTCTTTGCATTTGATTCATCAAGTAGGTAGTTAGACACTTCTATGTGATTGTTTTCCTTTCTTTCACATTAGACTCTACATCCTAATAGATAGGCACCAAGATGTGTAGCCTTAGATCACCCATCTTCAAAACAAGAACTATACATCTCATCTTTAGAAGTAGAAGTAATCTTTATGCATCCTTATTGTGTAGGATTACACTTATCAACTATATAGGGGTCATATAACAACCAACTTTTCTTAGTTTAGTGACAGATTTGGGGCTAAGAGAGCAATCTAGGTTTGTTATTAATATTTTTAGTTGTTCATATGATTTGATTTTAGTACCTACTCAGATATAATACCCCTTGGAATATCCCTTGAGATTTTAAGTTGAGCTCAAAGAGCAGAGGAGTTTACCCACTCCTGTAGTTGGCCAAAATCGCCCAAAACTTGTTGATAAACCTCTTCCTTTCACCCTGACAACAATCCATGGCCTAGGTGATTTAGAAAAGTTTTACATTTTTGTATTGCTATTTTTTTGGGAAACAACGTTTTGGCATCATTGCTAGGGAAGAATATCTTGGTTAAAATTTTGAAAGACCTTTGCAACATAGTCACTGAAGAAGTTTGCAGCCATTGCCAGGTGTAATTTGTTGTTGTGTGTAAGTTGGCAACCCACCAGCTTATGCCAAGATTTTAGCATCGTTGCTAGGGAAGTAATATCTTGGTTCAAATTTTCAAAGACCTTTCCAATATAGTCATTAAAGAAGTTTGCAGCCATTGTTGGGTGCAATTTGTTGTTGTGTGTAAGCTGGCATCCCATCAACTTATGCCAACATTTTGGCACCGTTGCCGGGGAATAGTTATTTTGTTCAAATTCCAAATCCTTTGTAACAGTGAATCATTTTGGTTATGGTTGCTAATAATAAAATACACTTTTGTTCAAGTTTTTTCCCAGCAGAGGAGTAGTGACTCTATTTTGTTAACCCATAATTAATTTCAATTTAAAAGAATTTTCATAATGGCTAGAGGATGAAACTAGGAGTAGACTGGATGTGAGAAATCCTCTAGTAATGCTAGAAATAGAAGAAGTAGGTATAGGGTATGAAAACCCAATGTACTACCTACAATAAATAACCAAGACAATATATTTATCGATCTCAAAAGCTAATATAATTACACTTTTGAGGACTCTGCTAATAACATCCTTAGAAGAAATAGAATAAATAGAGATGAGTATGATGTTAGAAGGAATGAAAATGTCACTGGTAGAGGTAACAGAGATAGATCTCATGATCCTTATTTGCAGACATTTGGTAATACTAGTGAGAATGAAGAAAACTAGCAAACTACAAGGCATCCCGATTCCCCCACTGGGTCATTTAGAGGTTAGCAAGACACTATCCCTAATGAGGATGATCAACAACAGCAACTTGGTGATGATGAAGAAAGAGAAATAAGGATCTAGGATGAGTTAGATCTCCTTGATCACCTTAGAAATAGACAAAGGGAGGTGTAAGCTTTACTTGAGAAGCATGAAGCTCAACTAGCCCAGCAAGTCTTAGATTAGAATGCACAGTAGCAGCATGCACATCAGCAACAATATCAGAAACCACATAATCAACATAATAACCAGAGACAACAACAACAATGTCAAATGGGAGGGTGTAACCAAATCCCTGCTCAGAATATCAATATCTAACCACCACTGAATCAAGCAAACCGGTAGCATGGAAACATTCAGAACATTGGGCATGCTTAGCAAAGACAAGAAGATAGGTTTATTGCATAGAGGCAATCGTTGAGAGCTAAAAGGTACAAGAAGCTCAATTTCATTGGTATTATTGATTTTCCTAATCCCATTCCAACTGAGATTAGAGGGAAGATTCTAAGATTTCAGGGAAACAACATTGTTATTGGAGAGGATCACCTAAGACATTTTATTAATGTCACTGATGAGTATGAGATTGAAAACAAAGATGTGATGATGAAGTTGTTCGTGCACTCATTGGAAGAAAGTGCAAAAGAATGGTACAAGGATCTCAATGACAATAGCATTAATTCTTGTGAGGAGTTCATGAGAGTTTTCAGACTATAGTATGGGGATATGATTGATCCCAAATTTTCCATCCATCAGCTCACACCCATAAAAAATGCCATCAATGAGATAGTAGCCAATTTCAACAGTGGCTTCATCATGACTATGAGAAAGGTACCTCCTCATATGAGACTTAATGAATAAATGTGTTTAATTTTATATTGTGGTTGTTAAGTCAAAAAATGTCTCCCTAAGAATTTTTTGCTCTTATGTTTAGCTCTCAAGTCCTTTAAAAAGCATTTTAATCATCTTGCATATTCATGTTGACTCTCGATGAGAAAACCCTGAAGTTTTATGACAAATAGGACCTAGGGGGTGCTATTAAGATGAATCCAGACTGAAATAGGGAGGGAGGACTTGGATACCCATTCCCTTGTCTTGCCATATTTTAGGTAGGACCTTAATCAAGTGTTAGTTATGTGACCGTTAATTAGGTCTTGTGCCGACACCTTAAATTTGAATTACAAAATTCTTGGTGGGAATGTGTTTAGTTGCATACATAAACATGTTTAGTGACTCATTTGTAATCTAGAGAATATGACTATGAATTTTTGGGAAACTTATGATTTTATAGCATTCAAAGTATTCATTTTTCCAGAGCAGACTTGTCATGTTATTGTGTTTATTATGCAGATTTGGCTTCATCTTCTCATGATGTGAAGGATTTTCATTTACATGTGAGATACACCTCCAAGGTGACATTTATTTGTGTTTTCAATCATTTATCAATTGGTTTTTACCTCTATCCTACAGGGATACACACTCTTTATCTGAAAACGATGTTTAGAAGACTTGAATGTCTCTCTAGGGCTTGACCGAGGCAAGCCTCTAAACACTACAACCCCCAACCCCCTTTTCTATGATTGCAAGTTATAGGTTACAGAAGTGGAAGAAGTGGAGTTGTAGGGAGACATTATAGAGTGTCAGAAGTGTAGAGTAATGTGGAAAAGTAGGACCTAGACTAGGGTGCCCACTCATCAGTCCTCTAGATACCAAAAAAAAGAAATCCCAAGAACAACATAAACAAGTTGCAGATAATCTTTAGAGATCCTGACAGAAACTGGTACCTTGGAATAATTAGTCCACTCATTAGTCCCTAACTTTTCTGGATACTGAATCTCAAAATCTGGTATATATCTAATTGTCATTTAATATCTCTGTGTGTGAGCATTTGTCGTGATTCATTCGTTTTCTTACGATTTTATGAAATTAGGGTTTTAAGCATAATTGGACTTTAATCAATCAATTAGTTAGAAAATTCCAAGCTTCCTCTCCATTCTAAGGGATATTAAATCTATAGCAAAGCCCTCTTGCAAGAAATTGTGACTTCACTTGATTTATGTCCTTGAATGTTAGATGTGAAAGGAGGATTTAACCTTGAAATTGAAACCCCTCCTTTCCCCACCTAATATTTTGGTGAACCCATGTTTTAATGAATTTTAACAAATTGCTGAGTGTCATACTTCAGATTTGCATTCATTTCATTCATCATATTCTTATTGCATTTGAAAATTTACAAAAAATAAAAAATTTGAAAAAATTAAAAAAATTTGGCATTTTAGGCTTGCATTTTCAAATAATTTGAATTAATTTGCATTTAATTTCATTTAAGTTCTATTATTTTCATTAGATCTAATTTAAATTATAGAAATTCATTACTTATTATTCATTTGCATTGCATTTTCATGCTTAATTTGTTAGAAATTACTTGAAGTTGTGCATTTTTCATATAACCTAGTTTTTCATTAGCTAAGGTTTGTCGTTAAAATCTTGTTTCAGATTTTACTACTATTTTAAACACTCATTTAGGTCTGATTTCTAACTATAATGTATCGTTGTTCTAATTCTCCTAAGCTGATGGTACTCCTCCATTATTAGGTGTAGTGTTCCAAGACCGGTTTGATCGCTGCTGAAAATTTTGATTCATCATAGTGTCTTTCTTGCAAAATTTCATGTCTAGCATTTAAAATCTTGCATTTTCACTAGATTTTTCCTTGTCATCTCTCTAGAATCACATTAAAGGCATGTTGTGAAGGATATTGCTGCATTATTGGATCGATATTGAGCTATTTATTTTCTAGGCCTCTTTAATTTCTTCACAACACCTCTTCTTTAACTTATTTGCATTAAAAAAGTTAAAAATCAAGCATATTAGGTCATAAACTTACACAATTTTGCACTTGCTCCTTGCATAAGTTTTGAAAATATTTGAAATATGATTTTACATTGATTTGAATACATACATACATGGCATCTTCATGGAAATCTTTGTTTGAATATATCTCGTATTTTGAATTTTTTGCTAATTTCACTAATGGGAATCCTCGTGTTCTGGAATGCATAACATGCGTACATGATATTGATATATCTAAATATTTTACATATGAGCTCAAACTAATTTGTTATATACATGATTTTAATAGATTCACATCACTCATAGGGGAATATCCTTTGATATTAGAAGATTTAACCATGTTCATCTCTAAGAACACTCATGAGAAAAATAAGGGTGAAAATTCCCCTTCTGTTAATGGTTTGGAATTAATAGCTAAATTATATGATGATGATGATTCCATAAGTTATCCTACTTCTCCTATAGTTGAATTTCCAAGAACCTTAGATTAGAAGACTATGGATATCTCTATTAATGATACAACACCTAAACTTCTTAACAACACCTTACATTTCTTTCATTTCAATGCTCTCCCTAGACAAGATGAAGCATTAGTGGATGAGGAAAGATCTTTCACATTAAATCCTTTTGAGTATAATTGAAAAGAACAACTTGTATTAGAGGAACCTCCTAGAAGACAAAGTAAAATAATAATAACACAAGATTATTACGACTACGATGAAACAATTGGTATGATAGAAGTGGATAAGGAGAAAGTTAAGAACTCACCTCGTCCACGAAGAAATGGCACCTATGTTGAGGTTCCTCTCCCGCAGTCCTTACAAGGATCAGGAGTGAGTCATAGAAAACAAAACAATTCATCAAGACAAATGAGATTCGAACATGGTGCTTCCTCCTATAACATGCAAAAGCCTATGGAAAAACATGACAATACTTTGAAGATATAACTAACAAGACAAAATGAAATAGACAAGCAAGAGAAAGAAGGAGAAAAAAAGACAAGATTTTGCCCAATGAAATACACTTCAACAAGAAAATATTCCACCTAACATTGAATCAAACCAAGAAGATCTTAAGAATGAATAACTTGAAAACAAGAACAAAAGTTGAGCTATGGTACCTTATGTCCCACTTTCTTCTAACATTTGGGAGTGGGAAGATGATTTGCTTGTCGACAACTGTTAGTTCGGTTGTGCCTACAGGTAATTATTTCTAATGTTGTTTAGGCCTCCTAGGATGACCCTTGATACTCTTGTAAGGTCAAGGGTACTGGGAGACTGCCTCTATTGTGACCCTTCTTCTTTTTGTATCAGCATTCTTCTATATTGCCTCTCCTCTATTTTCATTGTTGTGTTTTGTATCCTAGGGGCATAGTGTTGCGGTTAGTGACCTAGGGGCACCTTTCTACATGATGACCCTAGGGAACTTGTTTCTCCTCTCTTGATTTATTATTTACCTTCCTCTTGTAGTTCTACCTAGCTAGCGGATGATGAAAAATAAATAATATTGATACGAACCACATGTCCCTTCAGCGAGTAAGAAAAAATGGACCTAGTCCATACATGATGATGGGGTTGATATATATTATTAGATGATTAGCTAGTAGAATCACTCTATGTGATATTTTGATGTTGTCTTATCATACTAAAAAACCATAACAAAACATCTTCTCTGTGCACTTTGTTTATCTTTGAATCTCACCTTGGTTACACTCGGTTTTGAGATTTCTATAGTATAGCCCCACAGTTATACTCGGATCTTGGACCCATAGTATAGCCTTGGCTCTTTATTTGAATGATTACATGCATTATTGTTTATCATGGTTATGTGGTTTTTTAACACCTTTTCTTGCAGGAAATTGTGTGTTCGTGGGAACATTTAGCGATCGTAAAGTACATGTGTGTTTTCTTCCTACCTTAACATGCTTAATATTGATACACGATATCAACCACCTTAAGGTGGAGGAATATATAAGGTAAGTTGTCTGATGATTTTGATACTAACAAAGCTTGTTTGTAAGCCCTTTGCGGAGGCAAGATGTTGTATCTTTGCACGAGTGCACAAATTTATTTTATATTGCAATGAGAAAGCCCTCTGCAGAGGGGATTTCATGCATATCATTTTATTTTAAGCCCTTTGTAGAGGAGGGATATCGTATCTCTTGAGATAGTATGTATCCTTTTATTTCAAATCCCTCTATGGAGGTGGGGATGGTGTATCTCTTGAGCTAGTGCACATCCTTTTTATTCTAAAAGTCCTCTGAGTAAGCGGGGTTGGTGTATCCTCCCTTAAGTTTGTCTTTGGTGGTTGTTGTGGCATAACCCCAACTGTCAGGTGTGCCTGTAATGTTCCTAAGATGGTGGTGAACCTAGCAATAGGCTCCTTCAATCACTTGTTTTCCATGTTTTCGACATACATGGTATGTATTTGGCATACTATACGGTGCTCATGTTTTCCATGTGTTTTCTCTATTGTATGGCATGTTTGTTCCTAAGCATAGTCTAAAGATGTGTGGCAATGAGTCACTCCTATGCTTTGGGATTTGTATTGCATGTTTTCTCTCACTCTGTAGTCTAAAGATGTGTGGAAATGAGTCACTCCTACACTCTAAGATTTGTATAGCATGTCTATTGCCCCATATGCAGTCTAAAGACATGTGCTGATGAGTCCCTCCTACATTTTGGGTTGTGTATTTACTTTCCATGTATTTGCATCTACATTCATTTATATATGAGAAAATGAAAAAAAAATAATAACTACATTCACTGTATTCACTATATTTTTTGTGTCTTCAATGCTATCTTCTCTGTGTCATGTATCCCTATCACTATCTTCATTGTGTTTGGTGTGTCTGCAACATGTTTTCTCTAATGTTTGCCTGAGACTAGGGGCTAGAAATAGTTCTCAATCTTTATGTATGCATTAGCTCTAAATGCTTCGCATGTTTGTTGACTATACTTTAATGCATGTATGGGCCTCACATTCATGCATACATTAAAGTGGGGGCTAAATGTTATGTCAGAAAATGTCTCCCTAGGACTTTTTCCTTCCTATGTTTAGCTCTCAGGTCCTTTAAAAAGCATTTTGATCATATTACATATTCATGTTGACTCCTGATGAGAAAACCCCAATGTTTTAAGACAAATAGGACCTAGGGGTGCTATTAAGATAAATCCTAATTGAAAAGGGGAAGGACGACTTGGGCACGTGCACCCTAGTCCTGTCCTATTTTAGGCAAGACCTAAATTCAAGTGCCAGTTATCTGACCATTAATTAGGTCTTGTGCTGACACCTTAAGTTTGAATTATGAAATTCTTAGTAGGAATGTGTTTAGTTGCATTTATAAGAATGTTTAGGGATTCATTTGTAAACTAGAAAAGATGATTATGAACTCTTGGCACACTTATGATTTTAGAGCATTCACAGTATTTATTGTTACAGAGAAGACTTGTCTTGTTATTGTATTTGTTATGCAGATTTGGCTTCATCTTCTCATGATGTGAAGGATTTCCATCTACATGTGAGCAACACCTCTAAGGTGAAATTTATTTGTGTTTTCAATAATTTATCAATTAGTTTTTGCCTCTATCTCTAGTAGGGATACACACTCTTTATCTGACAACGGTTTTTGAAAAACTTGAATGTCTCTCTAGGGCTTGACCAAGGCAAGCCTCTAAACACCACAACCCCCAAACCCCTTTTCTGTGATTGCAAGTTACAGGTTGCAGAAGCGAAAGAAGTGGAGTTAAACAGAGACATTACAGAGTGTTGGAAGTGCAGAGCAAAGTTGAAAAGTAGGCTCTAGACTAGGGCGCCTGCTCATTAGTCCTCTGGATCCTGAAACATTGAAATCCCTATAACAATAAAAATAAGTTGTAGACAATCTTCAAAGATCTCGACAGAAACTGGTACCTTGGACTAATTCACCCGCTCATTAGTCCTTGACTTTTTCAGATACTAAGTCTCAAAATTTGGTATGTATCTAATTATCATTTGATATATCTATATACGAGCATTTGTTGTGATTCGTCTGTTTGTTTATGATTTTATGAAATTACAGTTTTAAGCATAATTAGACTTTAGTCAATTAATTAGTTAGCAAATTCCAAGATTCTTCTTCATTTTAAGGGACACTAAATCTATAGCAGAGCCCTCTTGCAAGATATTGTGTCTTCACTCAATTTATGTCCTTGAATGTTAGATGTGAATGGAGGATTTAAACTTGAAATTGAAACCCCTCCTTTTCTCACTTAACAATGGTGCATTTGATTCAAAGCTTGGTTATTGTTTAAGGGACAAGAGTCCACAAACATTAAGAGAAGCATATTCTAAAACTATAAATATTAAGTATAATATGAGAGCTTTAGACAAGCATATTAAAAGTGATGATGTAAAATTGTCCTAGTCAGACAAGGCTCTTTTCAATAAACCCCTCACTATTGATGATAAGTTGGACAAATTAATGGGGTTGTAAAAGATTTGACTTATAAGGTTGCCAGAAATGTTAAACGGTTGCCACCTCATGGTGTTGCAACACATTTTAATGAAGGACAAAGGCTTCATAACATGCCTTATAATACTAATTGGTCTAAGAGACCACAATAGAATGATAGGTAGGCTACTCGTAAGCATGTGAGTTTCAAACATCTTGAACAGGACACCCCTAAGCTTTTAAGATAGGATAAAGTTAACTTCCAAGATGATTCTTTGTGGTGTCAAGCTTGTTTTCTTCCCCATGACCCATCAAATTGTGTAGTGGCTCATTCATTGAGCAAGGAAGAAGAATTCCCAAACAAGGAAGGTGTAGTTGAGTACTATGAAGAAGAGCTAAATCAGTTTGATGTAGATGAGTATGAACATATGGATTAGGATGCTGATTGTGATAGCAATGAGGAGGATGATCATATTTTTCAATATGATTATGATGAAGGTCCAAAAAAATATCAATTGCCAGCCCACAATTTTGGGCATCTAAGGGACCTTATGCAGAAAAAATACTAGCAATCTAAGCCCTCAAAAGAGGATATGAAGGAATTAATGAATGCTACCATCTTGCAAGTCCAAGGAGGCTATCAGTTGAGTAACAAAACTATCATTGTTCAAAATGTCTCTGCCAAGGAATTGAAATAGAAGAAATCAGATGAGTAAAGGGACATACGTAAAGGGAACATGGAGTAGAAGAAGAACATCGTTCTCAAGAAAAATGTTCTAGAAAAGAAAAATTTTCCCATGCCATCCCCAGTAGAAAAATAGAAGTATGTTCAAAAGAATCCAACACCAATTATGCAGCCTGTAGATACTACACCCATTCTAGGGGTCCATTATCCAAAAGTAAATAGTAAAAACGATAAGCCTTAGACACAAAAAGGACCAAAAAGGAGAAAACAAAAGAAGGTAAGTATATTTCATCCAATCAAATCATACCATACATTCCTTTTACAAATGATGTAAATGTTTCATGTGATACTCCTTTGCCCAATTATCTCCCTATGGACATGGCTCAATGTTTTAGCCAAATTAGAATTTTTGTGCAAATAGTGGAACTGCATAGAATCCCTAACCATAGAGATAGGACAGAGTCTCTTATTACTATTGTTGATGGACAAAACTAACCTATTGTTGTTCCCAGTAGTAATGATGAGGGTGTAGGTCATGAGGAAACAGTAGAGGTTTATTAAGGTCTTCCATGGTTAATAGAAAGATGGGGGTTGACTCTTTTTACGCCACTCTAATTATAAATGGATGGTTGTTACACAATTGTATGCTTGATTCTAGGGCATCCACCAGTGTCATGCCACTAGAAATTATGAATGAGTTGGGATTGAAGGTGTCCAAATCTTTTGGCAAGTGCTTTTCCATGGATTCTTGAGAAGTCAATGTCATAGGTCTGGTCAAGGATGTTGAGGTCAAACTTGCTGCCTACCCAAACAAGTCCTTCCTCATGGACATAATTATTGTGGATTGCCCAGCCAAATGGGGCATGTTGTTATCTAGAAAGTGGGTTGCTTCTATGGGTAGTAGTATATAAATGGACCTATCATATGCAACCTGTAGACACTAAAAAATGTCCATGTCTCAACATAGCACCTTGTTGACATGACCTTGTGTGTTCTGCCCTAGGTCCTAGGTCATCCAACCTCATCCCACTCACAAATCCTACTTATCCCACTCCTAATCCTATCATAATCACTTAGCCAATTAATTAAATAAATCATATTTATTTAATTAATTCCCCATCCCATTTGTCCAACTTAATCACCTTCTTGATTAGTTAAATAAAACTACTTTATTTTATTTATCCCACTTGATCACATTCCTAATTAATTAAATAAGTCCCATTTATTTAATTAATTGCACCTAGTCACATGTCTCACATAATTCAAATTTAAAATTTGAATTATTCCCTCACCTCTCATAACATTGCGACACATGTCACATGTCTCATCTCCCACTTTATATGCCTTCACATGTCAAACTAATTCAAATATAATGTTTGAATTAGATTCCTTTTATTCTCCATCGTACAGTTGTCATGTGACTACAATCCTTCTTTGAGTGGGAAACCCTAATCCAACCCTAATTGATCTCAACCATCCATATCATTCAAAATAACTATCAATCACAACTGTTCATTCAAATTTGCATTTTCTATAAAGGTAGCCTCTCTTGAGCCATTTACAATGAATCTTCTTCTAACATCCACATGTTGTCAAAATTTCTTCTCAATCTCTCATCCATCTATCTTGCATTCATCCAATCATTCATCTACCAATCCCTATCCTATCGTTATGCTACTGAATCAAGCAACCAATATTCATCTCTTTGGGTAAAGCTAGAGTGCTTCGAGTGTAGCACTCTCTACCTTATCAATGGATCGTGAGTCGATATGAGGTTTGCATTCATTTGATTTGCATTTGTTGTCATTTCCTTCATTTCAATTTTTCATGATTTCACAACCATTCATGGCTAGGGCATGGAAGTAAAATTATATAGGGAGAAGAAAGTGAAAGATTTGAATATTGAAGATAGATAAAAAAAAACAAAGGATGATCATGAAAATTTCTTGGATATTGAAATTGATCACTTAATGACATATTGCAATGATGATGATCCTTGCCTGAATGTTGCACCTTCCAATCCTATTAATTCTAGTTCTGCAGCATCTCATTTGTGGATGCTATATTTTGATTGTGCATGCTCCAAAGAAGGCTTGGGTGAGGGAATTGTTCTAAAATCTCCAGATAGTTTGGTATGTCTTTCAAATTTGATTTTTAGTGCACTAAAAACATAGCTGAGTATGAGGCACTATTGTTAGGTTTAAATATTGTTCACAAGCATAAAATCAAGTGTTTGAAGATTTATGATGACTCAACATTAGTTGTGCAGCAGATTATAAATAAATTTACACCAAGGATAAAAGGTTAAGGGGATACAGGAATGTTGTATGGGATACCATGGAGCTGTATGATGCCATTGGCATCGAATGAGTTGATAGAACCATAAATGAAAAGACAGACTCCCTAGCAATAGATGAATCTAAATTTGATCCCATATCAGATCCTCCTTATGATGATCAAGTTGTTGAAGTACTGACATGGCCGACCATCCAAGATAATGTATACAATTGGAAAGTCTTTAATGATAGAAGACATATTTTTTGTTTTCTGAATTGTATGGATGAATTTGAAAGTCAAGTAATTGACTAGTAGCCAATGGTTGAAATGGAAAATGGCAAAGAAATGTTGTTTCACAGTGAAGTGGTATTATTGAATACCAATACCATTCCCAAGGGATTTGTGGCATTGGAGAGGATGTTTGACAGTGTTGATCACTGGAAAAGCAATGGTAAACCAGTTCAAGAAGATAGTCTAGAGGGCATTAACCTTGGAACTAAGGAAGCACCAAAGATGGTTTACATAGGCAAGAAACTAAAGCCTCATGAAAAGTAAATGATGATTGCTTTGTTGCATAAATTTAGAAAGTGTTTTGCATGGTCATACGATGAGCTGAAAGCTTATAGGAAGGATTTGTTTTAGCATACCATTTCCCTTCAACCTAATGCAAAACTATTTAGGCAGAAACAAAGGCCTATAAATCCCACAATAGCTCCCAAGATGCAAAATGAGTTACTAAAAATGAAAGAGGGAGGTATCATCAAGCCTATTAGACACTCTAAGTGGGTGTCTAATCTTGTCCCAGTCAGAAAGAAGAATGCGAAGATTAGACTGTGTGTTAATTTTAAAAATCTTAACATTAAGTCCCTCAAGAAAAACTATCCTCTTCCAAGCATGGATCATTTATTGTAGAGGGTGGTTGGTTCAAAACTTATGTCAATGATGGATGGATTTTCAGGGTATAACTAGGTGTTGGTCAAGGAGTTTGAACAACACAAAACAACATTCACTACTCCTTGGGGTACATATGTATATCTAAAAATGCCATTTGGTTTAAAAAATGTAGGATCTACATTTCAAAGAGCAATGGATGTGGCCTTTGCTAACCTCAATGATGAGATCATGGTTATTTACCAGGATGATCTAACTGCATTTTCAAAGGATAGAAATGATCATTGCAAACATCTACAATTGATTTTTGAGAGCTATTTAGAGTATGGGATCTTTTTAAATCCCAAAAATGTCAATTTGGAGTTGAAGAAGGAAAGCTGCTAGGACACATTGTGTCAAAGGAGAGGGTTAGAATTGACCTAAATAGAGTTAAGGCCATTGACCTAATCCCCCATCCTAAAACAATCAAAGGTATTCAATCCTTCCTTGTTTGAATTAATTTTGTAAGGATATCCATCCCTAACTTTGTTGAGAAAACAAAAGCCATCTCCAATATGCTTAGGAAGGGACAATTCAGAATGTGGGATAAGTAATCAGCTAAAACTTTTCTTGACATAAAGGAGGCTCTAAAAAATGTACCACTACTGGTAAGTCTAGAATATTCTAGGCCTTTCCAACTCTTTTCCTTCACTTCATTTTACATTGTTGCTACTGTGTTGCTACAAAAGAATGAAGATGGATATGAGCAGCCCATAGGATTTTTTAGTAAATCTTTATAGGCTTCTGAGTTAAATTACTCCACTATGGAGAAGCACGCTTATGCATTGGTCAAAGCAACAAAAAAAATTAGACCCTATTTCATAGGGGCAAAGATTATTGCATAT
The DNA here is from genome assembly GCA_027924645.1 of Cunninghamia lanceolata. Lineage (NCBI taxonomy): Eukaryota > Viridiplantae > Streptophyta > Pinopsida > Cupressales > Cupressaceae > Cunninghamia > Cunninghamia lanceolata. The sequence continues at coordinate 10,736,329 of BSBN01001332.1, forward strand.
GTTCCACACACAGTAGTGAAAGATGTATTCATGCAATAGGAGGCTTCAAGTAAGAGGTGTAGATAGATCAACAGGATCCAAGAATATGATATGGACATATAAGTCAACAAATTGGTAAGAGGCCATGGCTTATCCAAGTTGATGGAAAATTCAAATCTTGAAGAAGAAGAGGTAAATGAAATTGAGGAAGATGATGTAGCTCCTCATTGTTCATTGGCTAACAATCCATGGTATAAAGATATTGTATTTTACCTTGTTAACATGTATTGTCCTCCAGGCATAAGTGTCATATAATAGAGGACCCTTAAACTTCAGTCCCAAAGGTATTTCTCAATTCAAGGAGTATTAATGTGGCAAAACCATGAAGGGTTGTTTTTAAAATATCTGAACCAGCAACAAGCAGAGGTTGTTATGAAAGAATATCATTAGAGAGTATGTGATGGGTACTTCCACGCTAAAACCAAAGCACATAAAATCATCAGAGTAGGCTTTTGGTGGCCAAATCTTTTCAACAATTTTTCCAAGCAAGTAAGAAAATGTGATGCTTGCCAATGTTTTTCTGGTAAAATGAAATTCCCTAGATCATTATCTGTTATTCTAGTTTTAGTTGAAGTACCATTTCAGTAATGGGGCATTGGCTTCATAGGAGAAATTCAAGAGAACTCTAGAAATGGATTTAAGTGGATCCTTGTGGCCACTGATTATTTCACCAAGTAGGTTGAGGCTATTCCCACTCGCAATGCCACATCCAATGTGGTAATTAATTTTCTTATGAGTAATATAATACCCAGATTTGGAGTGCCATCAAGAATTGTTGCAGACAATGCCATGTGCTTTAGATCTCAGAACATTGTTGATATGTGTTCCAAGTTTGGAGTTAAGTTGATTCATTCTTTACCATATCATCCCTAGAGTAATTGACAAGTGGAGTTCAGTGATGCAGAGCATGGAGGATTCACTCAAACAAACACAACACAAACAATTTGGAACAATCTTTCCATCTTCAAAATCCCAATTGGGTCACTATCTCACAATTCCACAAAATTGCCTTGTAGCACTCCAATTGAAGGAAATTAGGCATATCTTTAAGAATACTTATCAAACCCACAAAATAATGAGCGTTTTAGATTCCCATTATGGCCTACTTTAACATATCAAACTTATGCATACCTTTGTTTTGAAACATCACCTTCAAATCTTGACTGTATCGTTGTCTTAAGGGCAAATTAGCCCTATTTTACAAAGCACCTATAAGATATTCAACCACCAAACTCACAAACTCCACTCCAGAGGTCTTGTCACATCACATAATGACCATTCATGCAGACTTGATTCTCCTATGGAATGTAAAAGTAGAATACAAGGGTAAGCATGGCAAGTTTGAGCCACTATGGCTAGGCCCTTACTAGATTAATGAAAAAGATGTACAAGATACATATTACATTAGAAATATGGAGGGAGAATTCCTGGAGCTGCCCATCCATTAACATCATCTAAAGCTTTACTTCTCATAAGTAAGGGTTGTTGAAATTGGCCCAAAAAACTGAGAGGGGGGATGAATCAGTTGTCCCAAAAATTAATCTTTTCTTTTCTTTTAATCTTATTTCATAATTGACAAATTGATTAATGATGCAAACATTAAATCATATAACATCAACACATAAGTAGAAACATAATCAACATATTTGACACCAAGATTTTTGATGTGGAAATCCAGTTAAGGGAAAAACCACGGTGGGTGTTAGCCCACAAGATTCGTACTCTGTTGAAAGTACTTAAAAGAATGGGAAGGCACTTGCCTTTGGGCTCACTACCCAGAGCTCATTACTCAAAAGAGAGGCTCACTGCCTACAAGAAATTTGTGTTTAATACAGAAAGAATTAATTGATAATTAGCATCTTTTCATGCCTAGTTCAGTTTCATTTGATGCTCACAAAAACCTTTGCTTCTATCTCCAAATTCTTCTTCACTGACTCTTCACTCTATACTACTTTTGCTCCTCTTTTTCTCTTCTGTTCTTCTGATCCTTTTTCAGATTTAATTCATTTTGCACAAGGATAATTTTCAACAACTCTTCAACAAGTATTTGTATGCTTCATCAACCTTGGAATGATCAACAAGGTTGGCTAAACTTGATGCAGATCATTACACTATCAGCCAAACATAACTGAGACTTGGATCTTCCTCTACAACCATGCCACACTTCATAAAATGCTCTTCGATCATCCGCAACATGCTAGAGTCATCTGGTCGGCCAAGACTAGGAAGAACATCAACAACTAAAAAGAAAATCTTCAAAAATGAGCTCAAACTTCAATGCGGACCTCCAACACAACAACTACATGATCCAGAGATCTTCACAAGCACATTGAATTCAACAAAAACATCCACACTCCTCCAACTCATTAGAATCACTTGCATCTTTATCCAGAACCTCAAGAACACTATCTACCATGAGTCTCAAACTAGAAGGATTGTTTACGGACCTCCAAACCGCAAACCACTTGTATTGATGATACACATTGACTTCCCAAACATGCCTCTAGATCTGCGAATTATCATTTTATGTTACTAGAGCAATTCGGACCTCTTTCCTATCACTCCGTCTCTCCTGAGTATTGCAGGAACCAGTTCTACTCAGATGACCATAACTTCTTCAGATCTTAATGCAAACTTCTCAAATCATAACTAGAGCTTCTTCAGACAAACCTCTACACATCCATATGGTCTGCATACATTGATCTCCATTAATTTCCTCAATATCCTCAATAATCCGGTCTTCTATACAGACAACAAAATAGGATACAGTTGACACCAATGGCAACAAGAATATGTTGACATCAATGACAACACTGCTTAGGTACATATTTGCAACAATCTCACCCTTTGTCATTGATGGCAACATATAATGTGAAAAACTAAATTCAACCATCAAGACAAGAACTTCTCCCCCTTTCTCTTCTCACTTCTGCAATTACTTTCTTTACTACTCCCCCTTTCATCAGCAACTAGTTTTTCACATGACTTCTCTCCCCCTTTGACATCAATGGCAAAGGGTACATATTTGCTATCTTTTCTTCCTTGTTGCTTTAGACTGATCTCAAAATTTGCATACTGACTACTTCCCCTTGAGTAGTATCTCATTAACATCAATCCAGATCACAAGATATGAATGAGAATTCCACCAAACTGATGCACCTTAGTGCATCTTAGTTCTGATCAGGAGGGGTAATAACCCCTAACTTTTCTCTAAGATACTCAAAAGTATCCTTGGGAAGTGGCTTAGTGAAGATATCCGCAATCTAATATTTGGAAGACACAAACTCCAACTTGACTTCATTCTCATTTACTTTCTCTCTCAAGAAGTAAAACTTAATAGATATACGATTTGTCTTTGAGTGCAATACCAGATTCTTTGAAATGCTTATAGCACTTGAATTATCATAGAAAATTGTGATTGGCTCTTCAAAAATAATTCTGATGTCCTTCAGCATTTGCTTCGTCCATAGAACTTGAGTAAAATTATTTGATGCTACTATATAATCTACCTCTATAATAGATAGAGATATTGCCTCTTGCTTTTTGCTCATCCAAGAGACCAATCTTCTTCCTAAGAAGAATGCACCACCACTAGTACTTTTTTATGTCATCCACATCTCCTGCCCAATCAACATTTGTATATGCATGAAGAGTGAAGTCATTATCCTTTGGATACCACAGTCCATAATCAATTTCCCCTTGAGATATCTAAAAATTCTTTTGACTGCCACAACATGGGATTCTTTTGGATCAGCTTGAAATCTGGCAACAAGTCCAACTTTATTCATGATGTTAGGTCTAGTCTAAGTCAGATAGAGCGATCCTCTAATCATTGATCTATAGCTTTTCTGATTTGCCTTGCGGGAGTCATCATATTTGCTTATCTTGCATCCGTTTACCATAGGTATACCTATTGGCTTTGAATATTCTATTCCAAACTTCTTCAACAATTCTTTCACATACTTGGACTGAGATATGAAGATACCTTTATCTGACTAAACAATTTACAGACCTAGGAAGAAATTCATCTCACCAAACATTGACATCTCAAACTCACTTTTCATTTGATCAGAAAATACTTTGCACATACATTCATTTCCACCAAAAATAATATCATCAACAAAGACTTCAACAATTAGAATGTCCTCATGATTAATCTTGAAGTACAGATTACTATCAGCGATACCTTTGCTGAATCCTAGCTTAAGCAAATGCTTATCCAATCTTGCATACTAGACTCTTGGGGCTTGCTTGAGTCCATACAATACTTTTCTCAGTCTACAGACCATATCTTTCTGATCAGACAACTAAAATCCTTCTGGTTGCTCAATGTAGACTTCTTCCTCCAACTCTCCATTTAGGAATGCTAATTTGACATCCATCTGATAAAATTTAAAATCTCTGAAAGTAGGAAAACCAAGAAATAATCTGACTGCCTCTATCCTTGCCACCGGAGCAAAAGTTTCTTCAAAATCAATTCCTTCCACTTGAGAATAGCCTTTACATACCAACCTTTCCTTGTTTCTTACTACCTTACCATCTTCATTTAGTTTATTTCAGAAGACCCATTTGGTTCCAATCACATTTTTATCCTCAGGTCTACGAACAAGATCCCAAGTGTGATTCTTTTCAATTTGCATCAATTCTTCTTCCATTGCTTTAACCTAGTTTTCATCATTACAGGCTTCACTTACTGATTTAGGTTCAATCTTTGAAATCAAATAGATCTCCTCTTGATCTTTAGAAAATTTTCTCCTAGTTTGAACACGTTTACTCTTATCTCCTATGATCTGATCTTCAGGATGATTGATCCTTACTTACCTAGGAGTTTTGGGAATTGTTTGAACTTCTATTTCTTGATCTTGTTCCTCATCATCTGCACTAACCTCTTGAATTACTGGATTGTCTGGATCAATCTAGATCTAAATTTGAGATTGCACTTGCCTTTCTTGACTTAGATTTTCATCTTGATCATCTGAATCATATCTGTAAGGCCTAGAATGTCCTTTTCTCTCATCAACTTTGACATTAGCACTTTCAACAATCTTCTTCAACCTCTTGTTAAGGCACCAATATGCTTTGCTTTGAGTAAAGTAACCCAAAAAAATTCCTTCATCACTTCTTGCTTCAAACTTGCCTAGATCCTCATCTTTTTTGATATAGCACTTACTACCAAAAAACTCTAAAGTATCTTACAGTAGGAGGATGACCAAACCATAGTTCATAAGGTGTCTTACTAGAGTTACCTTTGATTTGTACCTGGTTAAGAGTGTAGACAACAGTACTTATAGCTTCTCTCCAATAAAATTGAGGAACATTTGGTTCCATCATCATAGTCCTGGCAACTTCTTGAATGGTCCAATTCTTTCTTTCCACAAGTCCATTTTGCTAAGGAGTCCTAGGAGAAAATAACTATCTTTTATTCCATGCTTTTCATAGAAAGCATCAAACTCACTGGAAGTAAATTCTCCACCTCTGTTGGATCTCAGACACTTCAATTTCCCACCAATCTCATTTTCAGCCATCACTTTGAACACTTTAAACTTGTCAAGAGCATCTAATTTTTTATTTTAGGAAAGTTACCCACATCATTCAGGAGTAATCATCAATCAGCAACATGAAATATATGTCTCCTTGCACACTCCTAATTCTAGCAGGACCACAAAGATTAGTATGTACTAGTTCCAATCACCCACTTGAAGCTTGTTCCTTACTTTTGAATGAAATGTTGTTCTATTTACCCAATTGACATTCTCTACATATGATATCAAGTTTCACAAGTCTTGGAAGATCTCTCACAACCTGAATGGAACTTATTTTGACAATTTTATCAAAATTTACATGACACATCCTCCTATACCATAACCAACTTTCATATGTCTGAGCAATCAAATGACTTTTGCCATAACTACTTAAATGGAAGATGTTACCTCTAGTTTGAGTACGAGATGCAATTTCAGTTCTGGAGCTCTCCAAGATTCTACATTTTCCATTCTTGAATTAAAGATCATAACCCTAGTCAACCAACTGTCCAACACTGACAAGATTATGTTTCAGTCCTTCCACATACAAAACATCATTGGTACAATTCTTACCATCAAAAGAGATGGATCCCTTGCTACGGATACTACCAGCTGAGTTGTCTCCAAATTTCACAAGCCCACCTTCATATTTTTCAAAACTCACAAACTTACTCTTGTCACCAGTCATATGATGAGAACATCCACTATCAATCACCCATTCATCCTTTTCAACAACCTAAGCAACCAAGGCACTTTCCACATTTGCACAGCTAGTAGATTCAGTAGACATTGGATCTTCTTCTTTAATAGCAATGAACAACCAATCACCTTTTCCATGATCAGATTCATCATCTATGACTCCTTCTTCTCTAGCTTCTTAGACATAATAGCAATTCTTCTAACTTTTGTATCTATTAGTGTTTGGTTTTGAAAACCTCTCTAGGCACCTTGAGGCAAAATGGCCAATCTTATTACAAGAAAAATATTTTAATGGTAACTTTCCTTCATACTTACCGGATCCTCTTGGAATTCTTTTGGCAATAAGAGCTTTAAGATCTACAGTCTCAATTTCATCATCTTCAAGATCCTTCCTTGTCTTCACAAATCTGTTTGATCTTCCTGAAGAACTTTCTTCTAGATCATATCTTTGCTTTCCGTATACACTGGCCTTGAATGTAGATTCAAATTTAGGGAGAGAGTCACTAAACTCACTCATTTCAAATGCTGAAAGCTTACCAACTAACTGATCCCTTATGATAGTTGTTACTATTCTGATTTCTTCAATGGTTGCAACTTTATGTTTGTATATTGCAGGTAAGGATCTGAGTACTTTGGCAACAATTTCTAATTCTTCCAATACTCCACCTATATTTCTAATACCAGTCACAAGTTCATTTACTTTCTGCATATAGGAAGTAATGTTTTCATCTTCACTCATTACCGATCTTTCATATTTACCCTTCAGGTTTTGTAGCTTTGCACATTTAACATATTTGTCACCTTCATAAATATTTTCCAACTTATTCTAGATTTCATGAGCAGTTTTCAAATCCAAGACATTTGCCAATTTGGTATCAGACAGAGCACTCAACAATGCTTCTTTGGCTCAAATGTTGTGTTCATCATCTCTGAGTTTGTCTATAGTTGAAGGCCCATTCTTCAAAATCTTATACACATTCTTGGTTATTAACAAAAATACATCACCCATACATTCTAGATGACACTACATGCATACCTTCTAGAGGGAGTAATTTGTTCCATCAAATCTCGGACTTTCCTTTTTGTAACACGACATCTTGGATCTCCTCAAGAAATAAAGCTTATTTTAGAGGTACTTGGCTCTGATACCAATTGTTGGAATTGGCCTGGACAACTAAGAGGGGGGGTGAATCAGTTGTCCCCAAAATTAATCTTTTCTTTTCTTTTAATCTTCTTTCACAATTAACAAATTGATTAATGATGCAAACATTAAAGCATATAACATCAACACATAAGAAAAAACATAATCAACACATTTGACACCAAGATTTTTGATGTGGAAACCTGGTTAAGGGAAAAACTATGGTGGGTGTTAGCCCACAAGATTCGTACCCTATTAAAAGTACTTAAAAGAATGGGAAGGCACTTGCCTTTGGGCTCATTACCCAGAGCTCATTGCTCAAAAGAGAGGCTCACTTCCTACAAGCAATTTGTGTTTAATACAGAAAGAATTAAGTGATAATTAGCATCTTTTCATGCTTGGTTCAATTTCATTTGATGCTCACAAAATCCGCTACTTCTATCTCCAAGTTCTTCCTCACTGACGCTTCACTCTATACTGCTTTCGCTCCTCTTCTTCCCTGCTCTGCTTATCATCCTTTTTCAGATTTAATTCATTTTGTACAAGGATAATTTTCAACAACTCTTCAACAAGTATTTGTACCTTCATCAACCTTGGAATGATGAACAAGGTCGGTTAAACTTGACACAGATCATTACATTGTTGGCCAAACATAATTGAGACTTGGATATTCCTCTACAACCATGCCACACTTCATAAAATACTCTTAGATCATCTACAACATACTAGGATCATCCGGTAGGCCAAGACTGGGAAGAACATCAATAACAAAAAAGAAAATCTTTAAAAATGAGCTCAAACTTCAATGCAGACCTCCAACACAACAACTACACAATCCAGAGATCTTCACAAGCACATTAAATTCAATAGAAACATACACACTCCTCCAACTCATCTGAATCACTTGCATCTTTATCCGGAACCTCAAGAACACTATCTGCCAATACTGTCAAACTAGAAGGATTGCTTACGAACCTCCAAACCATGAACCACTTGTATTGATGATACACACTAACTTCCCAAACATGCCTCTAGATCCGTAGATAATCATTTTACATTACCGGAGCAATATAGACCTCTTTCCTGTCACTCTGTCTGTTACATCTCCTTTTTGGATTTAGTATTACTACTTTATTTTGTTAATTTTATAAATAGAATAATCATGTGAATATGTTTATCATCATGGAAAATGAGGTTATGGCTAAAAAAGATTAACTTTATGAAATCATGGATCTTATCACTTGCATATGATTAGTTTGATGTTATGAATTGAAATTTGTCTTTTCAATATAAAAATGAAATGATATGATGTAAATGTGTTTTGACTAGAATAATGGTACTCTGACCACAAATTGTATGTTAGACTGTTATTGAGAGGAACGGATGGAACAGATTCACCGTGAAACCAGAAGAAGAGAAAGTATCTTTGGGAAGGGGAGAATAGACCTTGGAATGCCAATGGGTGTTAGCCTTTGAGAATGAACATCAGGTAGTTAAACCTAGTTGTCTTGAGGTAAGTATTGTTTTTGGTTAAGTTTTCAATAGATGGAAACATGAATGATTATAAGAGTAGGTTACCCTTCCGCTTGTCGTTGATGTGATGAGTTTGGTCACTTGACATCCATGTCGTAGTACTCTAATTCATGTCATCTGCAGCGGGTGACAGATATATATGTATATATGCATACGCATATGTGTAGATATACTTTGAAAATGAGTTGTAAAATACGTTTTTCTAGGTTGCTCGACATAAAGTTGGCAATAAGTTAGTAAAAGGGTGGGGAAAACAATAACTCGACCCTGAGATGTTGGTCATAAACTTCATAGTTGTATTTACATCTCGATCATCAACGTCACAATATAAGTCTGTGAGTGTGCGATGATGTAAACGTAAAAATTATGGTTTACAAAGGATGTAGAATTATTTCTGTTAGGGAATATCATTGTAGAATAAAAAAAGGTTTAAATAATGTTTTAAACTTATGCTTTTGTTAGGTGTGATGCCAATGGTATATTGCATAAGTAATATATAAAGTTATTTAGTCATCTGGAAACATTTTCTATATTAATTAATAATGTTAGTAGCGGGTAATAGCTCGAGAGACCTAACTTGAGTCACTATATTATGATGTCTATTGCCATAACAATTTATTCCTTCTCAAACTCTTAAGCTATAATGACTTACCATCACCTAACCACTCCATGATGTGTGCGATCATTTCCACCTCTAGAATTTGATGATGAAGTTATGGCATTATGTCTATAACTGAAAATCTGCCACCTATCCAACTAAAACCACCATGTTGCGAGTGAGCCACAAAGATTAAGAAGTTCTAAATTGTTATGATAGTGGTCACGGGGAAGTAAGTCAGAAAGTCACCAAGTCTTGGTAGTTATCAAGAGGATAACTATGCGAATTAGTTAGGTTAAGAAGCAGATTTTCCTCTTGGAATGTCAATAAGAGTGGGATGAAGTTGCTAGATAGGGCGGGGAAGGATAGGAACCAAAAAGAAGAAAGGGACGTGTTACATGCAAGTGGGATTAGTTAAGAATAAGAACAGAAGCTGGTCATTGAGAGCTGGCAACTCAGGTTTCCACTTTCTCCTCTTACTATCTAATTATAATGTTTAGTGTCATAATAAGAATGACACTACTGAACTATAATAAGGAAGTATCTTTCATTATGATAATGGAGTATTTTAGTTGAATTATGATTCGATGAATGTTTTTCTTTACTTCTTAATAATCATTGGCAATGTTTTTCTTTCATCGAAGGATTATATAGCCCGTAGGTTTAGATTCCTTGATGGTCATTTATCATATGATTAGAGAGCTCCCACATCAGATAGATGGACACTTTGGAGATGTAACCTTCTTCCTTATAAAAGAAACGGCCTGAGTTAAATTATGTCGTAGTTGCCTTGGCTGACTACCAGTAAATAGGGTGCACATAGCCACAGTTATTGGTGATAATCCAGTGAAGAATATCACTGTTTAGTGTATACGACTATACAGTTGAACTCATATTATCAAACTTTGACTGGGTAGAAAAAGACATATGAAGGAATAACCCATAGAAAAGAGGAAACTAGCAATAGAACATTTGGTAAATAATAAGTAATTCTTGGATTTCTATAAGTTAAAGATTCTTTGTTAGTAGAGGTACTCTTTAATGCTTAGTCAATAAACTTATTCTAACCATCTTTTTGAAGAATATAAGCCTATCTTTTTATTACAAACATGTTGATGTGCTGCCAAAATAAGAATCTAGAAACTTTATTGTGTTTTAAAAGCCTTTTGATTATGCTTAAATAATGAAGCTCCAATCAGATTTCAAACTCTTGAGTCTATAGTGGAGTGTTTATTTAAATCTTATGAAGATTATTGCTCTTTAAAAGATAATGATGAGCTAGTATCGTTAAAACACTTGAATGGTATAAGAGCTTAAGTTACGACGAGAACTTTGTAGGGTCAAAGAAGACTAGTAGAAGAACTTAAGGTTTTACACTGCAGAAAACCCTAATAGTTTTCGGTCAGTGAATACTAGAACTTGATAGTAGGTTATGTGATAGAATCCCCTTCACTCTAACATGTGGATGGAAGTGACTTCAAGAACACAAGAGTTTGAAGTAAACCTAATATATATATATAACTATAGGATTGTGACTAATTCAAGTCGAGTAAGGGTTGGGTGAACTTATTAATTGTGTTAACGCAATGCTTATCATATTTAAATCCTTTGGCCAAGGTAAGTCACGTTCCTCTAGTGCATTGATAGTTCACCGTGACTAGATGGCGTAACTTGTGGATCGGTCATGCTAGTCTAGAGGGTATCTAGGGGAATGCATGATAACAAGATATGAAGGTCACAACACCAGTACTCAGATGGATAACACCAATTGTCATCCTAAGTCTATCCACTTCGAGTAGGGTAGGGCCACTTCTGGTAGGAAGGTGTGTAGGAGACCTCTGTGGTTGGAGGTAAAGATCCTTGAAGATACTTTCTCTTCCATACTCCAGAGGCTTGCCGAGACCTGAATTGGGACGATCGATAATCGAGATGCAGTGACATTGGTAAGTTCTTATTTTGAAAATTTTCTTAATGACTATAATTATCATATTGTTAAAATATTGAAGATGGATAGACCCATTTTGTATCATATTATCTACATGATTCTTATCTAGGCAATCAATGCACTTCTATGTTTAAAAAAAAAAAAAAAAATTATTATCTACGTTTTTACCTTTTCAAATACTTACCTTATGGTCAAACCTAGATTTTATGATGAAATTAGGTCTAGATATTACATATGGTATAAAAGCTAACCAGGTTCAGCACTAGGGTTTATGAGTCCACTAAGCTAGCTAAGAATCAACATTACGCGGGTAGCTAATGTTTTGATTACTGTGCCAGGATGGTACGTCTCAAGAAAACTATAAGGAAGTCCTTCGCTGGTAAGGAACATTACCTGCAAGCTAAGTAGAGATGTCTTGCGATGATTAAGACTATTGAGAAAATGAATGATGAAAATGACATTTGGCTATATGATACGGAAACCCTTGCCAATGCTCTAACATGACTGAAATGAATGAAAATAAAACTCCTAGAGAGATCTAGGCTGGCAGCTTGAATTATGATCAATTCCTGCCCTATTAGTGTACCAATGATCACCAAGGATCCATGTATACCACCTAGAGTTGAAATCATTGTACTATCATCTGATAGAGAATCTAAGGGTTATACACCCTATGAATATGTGTCAGATAATGAATCTGAAGGTTACACCCCTCTTGTAAATACTGAGTGAAACATGAAATGTATCTATCCTCAAAGAATGTACATACTATTGTGGAAAATATAATAAAGACAATTTTTGTTTTGAGAACAACTATGGTTATGAGAAAATGTTATGTTTTGATAATATTCTAAATGATAAATCAAAGAACTGATTAGTACTTGTTAAAAATAGGTGAGAAAACAAATAAACATGGATCAATCAAAATTTAATGAGAGAGAAGATTGGGAAGGTCACAACTCTCAGGTCAACTCTACCGATAAATTGGACAGAATTCTTAATATGCTTGCCGAAAGTAAGGAAAGGTTGGGCAAATTGGAAAAGAAAGCGAATGAAACTAGAAATACCAAGGGTGAAAATGAGTTTTCTAATAATGTGAGTAGGAGTAGGCAACAAGAACATGGCATGAAAAGTGAGAACCAGGAGGATAGTGAATCTCAAAGGGAGACAAAAGATAAACTTGCATTGGAATTATCAAAGGATATGAAAAAGATTATTCCCCCCAAATTTGATGGAACAAAAACTAGAGATGCGGCAGAAGCTTGGCTAACTGAAATGGAGAAGTACTTTGAAATCAGAAATTATTCTGAGATTACAAAGATAGTCTAGGGAGCATATCAGCTATCTTGAGAAGCATCCACCTGGTGGATGAACAAAAAGATGGAGCTGGATTTAAGCCCCTTGAAGGTGACATGCAATGAATTTGTGGAACTTTTTCAAAAAAGGTGGTTGCCACAGCTTTATTTTGATCAAAAGCTAATAGATTTCCACAATCTCCACCAAGGCAATCTGTCCGTGGTTGAATATGCAGAAAAATTCACTAGATTGTTGAAGTATGTTCCTCAGTATCAAAAGGATGAAAGATTTCAGATAAGGAAATTTATTATGGGTCTCAATCCTCAGATTGGCGGGGAGGTAGAGGTTCATGGTCCGACTACAATGGACCAGGTATATGAGAAAGAAATTAAGCAAGAATAGAAGATCAAATCCATTTCCACTTATCATGAAATAAAGCGTAAGAGATTTGATAAGAACTCAAATGAATATATGTATAAAAAGAGGAATGATAAAGGAAATGGAAACAGGAGGTAGGGTAAAGAAAATTGGAAAAATAAAGGAGGATTTGGTAATAAGCAAAGAAATGAAGACTTTAAGAAAAATGACAATTTTAAGAAGGACGATGATGCTATGAGTAAAGCATCTAAGAAGAGGGGACCAATTGGAGGTTGCTTTACATGTGGTGGAGATCATTATGCCAACTGTTGTCCTAATAAAAAGTAGAATGGGTACCATAGGAACATAGTACTCACTTCGTAGAAGGAAGTGTTTCAGCAAAGGATTCATGCCGCCGTTGACAATTGACAAGATGAATATCATATTACTCCCATTGAGATGATAGGTACTTTATTTGGAGTCCCTATTTCTATTTTGATTGATACTAGTGGAACAAAAAAATTTGTTTCATCTAAAGTCTTAAGTAAATTTCCTAGAAGAGCTGGTTATATGTCAAAACCATGGACAGTTGGATATGCAAATCACTCAAAGGCTTAGGTAGAGCAATGTTTGTTCAAAGCTAAGGTTGATAGTTCAAACTTTTCCACTGAGGTAAATTTGTATGTGGCACCTTTAGGGTCCTACAACGTCATTTTAGGAATGAATTGGTTGTGCAGACATAGAGCCAAGGTGGATTGTTTTTATAAAACAATTGAATGTTTAGATGATAAGGGAAACAAAGTTAATATTTAAGGTATTCAAAGGGAAATAAAGATCAAGTCTATTTCATCAAAACAATTAAAAAGGGCTAGGCGTAAAGGATGTCAACTCTTTGCAGTCAAAATGGACCTAGTAGAGGAAGTTTTGGAGAAGCAAACTTTTAAGGAAAAAAACCCTTATCTTTGTAATTTTTGAGATGTGTTTCCAGAGGAGCTGCCTAGTTTGCCTCCAGAAAGAACCTTTGATTTTACCATAGATATTAAACCTGGATCGGAGCTAGTATCTAAAGCTCTGTACAAAATGACCATTAGTGAGCTTATGGAAATGAAGGCTCAACTACAAGAGCTATTGACCAAAGGTCTAATTAGGCCAAGTGTATCACCATGGGGAGCCCCAGTTATTTTCATCAAGAAGAAAGATGGAACCCTTAGACTGTGTATAGATTATCGAATGCTAAATAAAGCAACGATAAAGAATAAGTATCCACTGCCACGTATTGATGATTTATTTCATCAAATGTGTGGTGTTACAGTATTTTCTAAGATAGATTTGAGATCTGGATACCGTCAGTTGAGGTTAAAAGAGAAAGATATTCACAAGACTGCATTTAGAACAAGATATGGTCATTATGAGTTTATTGTGTTACCATTTGGGTTGACTAATGCACAGCCACTTTCATGAATCTCATGAATAGTGTTTTCAGAGACTATCTTGATAAGTTTTTTCTAGTTTTCTTGGATGATATCCTGATATATTCCAAAAATGAGGAGGAGCATAAACATCTTTAAATTGTTTTGCAATGTTTAAGAGAACACAAGTTGTAAGAGAAACTCTCAAAATGCACTTTCTTTTAGAAAGATGTGCAATATTTGGGACACACTATATTAGCAGAAGGGATATCAGTTGACCCAGCTAAAATAAAGGCTATCATGGAATGGTCTATACCTTCCAATGTTTCAGAAGTACGAAGTTTTATGGGTTTGGCCAGATATTATAGGAAATTTGTTCTGAATTTTTCAAGTATTGCTAGCCCAACCAATTCTTTATGGAGGAAAGGACAATGGTTTGTATGGACAAGTGAATGTTAGAAGGCATTCGATTTATTAAAAAAAAAGTTAACAACAACACCAATTTCAAAAGTCCCTGATCCTTAAGGGCAATTTGAGTTTATTACCAATGCCTCTCGAGAAGGTTTAGGAGGCGTGCTCATGCAAGATAGGTGTGTAATAGCCTATGAATCAAGAAAGTTGAAAACTTATGAGTAGAATTACGCTCCTTATGATTTAGAACTGGCAGCAGTGATTCATGCCCTTCAGATGTGGCAACACTATTTATTAGGAAAGACTTTTATACTAAAAATAGATCATCAAAGTCTTTGTTACATATTTTCACAACCTCATCTCAATGCAAGACAAAGGAGGTGGTTAGAGCTAATATCATATTATGATTTTGAGATTAATTACATAAAAGGTAAAGAAAACTGAGTAGCTAATGCTCTGAGCAGAAGAAGACACATAGCTTCTATAGTCTCCATTCATGCTAATTTTAACGACCTAGTATTGCGAAGATTATCTGGAGACGAATACTATGAATAGGTTAAGCAAGCTCTACAAATCAATCCCAAAGATTTAAGATATGATGGATTCCATTTTGAGTCAGATCGATTAATGAGATTTAAGGAAGAATCTATGTTCCTGATTCTATAGAACTAAGAAACCTTGTATGGAAGGAAGTCCATTGTGCACCTTATTCCAGGCATCCAGGAGTAACAAAACTTTTAGGTGATGTCAAACCATTATACTTCTGGAAAGGGATGAAAAGTGATGCTGCAAAGTTTGTGGCAAGCTACTTGGAATGTCAAAGAGTAAAGGTAGAACACCAACATCCTACCAGATTGTTATACCCACATGATACTCCGGAATGGAAATGGCAGGTCATTAGTATGGATTTTGTTGAAGGACTACCAATGTCCAGGAGTAGACACGATGCGATTTTGGTCATAGTAGATAAACTAAACAAAGTAGCACACTTCATTCCTGGAAATTTGATAGATGGAGCTCATGTTTTTGCTCGTAAGTTTTTTCAAGAAGTGTTTAGATTGCATGGGGTACCTGAAAAGATTATATCCAATAGAGATGCTTGACTAACCTCCTAGTTTTGGCAAACTTTATTTTTAGCACTAGAGACTAAACTCAATGTGAGCACCGCTTATCATCCTGAAACTGATGGACAAACAAAAAGGGTTAACAAGGTCCTAGAGGATCCACTAATAATGTATTGCATGGACCAGCAATACAGATGGGAGGAATATTTACCTCTTGTTCAATTTGCCTATAATAATTCCCATCATTCTAGCATTAAGATGACATTGTTTGAAGCATTATATAGAAGGAGATGTAGAACTCTTATAAGCTGGGATAGGCTAGAAGATAGGATAAGCATTCATCTAGAAATGCTAGCAGATATGGAGGAAAATTTGAAAATGATTAGGAAAAGGTTGGCAAAAGCCAACAATAGGCAAAAAAGTTATGCAGATCACAAATGGGTGCCTAGCCAATTTTCTATTGGAGAGAAAGTTATCTTGCAAGTGAAACCCCATAAAATATCAATCAAGTTTGGTAAACCTTCAAAGTTGGCTCCCCAATATGTGGGACCTTTTGAAGTCCTTGAGATTATCAATCTAGTGGCCTACAAAATTGCTCTACCTCCAGACTTGTCTAAAATACATAATGTTTTTCATGTTTCTTACCTAAAGAAATATTTTGTAGGTAATGACCACATTTTTAAATGGAATTCTTTATAGATACAGGAGCTAGGAGTGGTTGTGATCGAGCCACTCAAGGTACTCGAAATGTGTAAAATCCATTTGCGTAATTGAGAGGTCTTGCAGTGTAAACTTCAATGGGACCAATATGGCAACGATAGCGCCACTTGGGAAGACTATAATGACATCCACCAAAAATTTCCTTATCTTTTTCAAAAACATTAATGTTAGACTATAAAATCTTGTTTCATGTTAAAATTTTGTTTGATAAACTCAATCATCGGGGACGATGATTCTACAGGGGAAGGATATGTTACATCCCCTTTTTGGATTCAGTATTACTACTTAATTTTGTTAATTTTATAAATAGTATAATCATGTGAATATGTTTATCATCATGGAAAATGATGTTATGGCTAAAAAAGATTAACTTTATGAAATCATGGATTTTATCACTTGCATCTGATCAGTTTGATGTTACGAATTGAAATGTGTCTTTTCAATATAAAAATGAAATGATATGATGTAAATGTGTTTTGACCAGAAAATGGTACTCTGACCACAAATGTATGTGAGACTATTATTGACAGGAACAGATAGAATAGATTCACCGTGAAATTAGAAGAAGAGAAAGTATCTTTGGGAAGGGGAGAATAGACCTTGGAATACCAATGGGTGTTAGCCTCTGAGAACGAACATCAGGTAGTTAAACCTAGTTGTCTTGAGGTAAGTATTGTTTTTGGTTAAGTCTTCAATAGATGGAAATGTCAAGGGTTATAAGAGTAGGTTACCCTTCATCTTGTCATTGATGTGATGAGTTTGGTCACTCGACATCCATGTCATAGTACTCTGTGTCATGTTGTCTACAGTGGGCGACAAATATATATGTATATATGCATACGCATATGTGTAGATATACTTTGAAAATGAGTTGTATGATACATTTTTCTAGGTTACTCAACATAAAGTCGGCAATAAGTTAGTAAAAGGGTGGGGAAGACAAAAACTCAACCCCAAGATGTTGACTGTAAACTTCATAGTTGTGTTTACATCCCGATCGTTGACGACACCATATAGGTCTGTGAGCGTGGGATGATGTAAACATAAAAATATGGTTTATGAAGGATGTAGAATTATTTCTGTTAGGGAATATCATCGTAGAATAAAAAAAGGTTTAAATAATGTTTTAAACTTATGCTTTTGTTAGGTGTGATGCCAATGGTATATTGTATAAGTAATATATAAAGTTATTTAGTGATCTGGGAACATTTTCTATATTAATTAATAATGTTAGCAGTGGGCAATAGCTCGAGAGACCTAACTTGAGTCACTATATCATGATGTCTATTGCCATAACAATTTATTCCTTCTCAAACTCTTAAGCTTTAATGACTTACCGTCAGCTAACCACTCCATGATATGTGTGGCCATTTCCACCTCTAGAATTTGATGAAGTTATGGCATTATGCCTATAACTAAAAAGCTGCCACCTATCCAACTAAAACCACCACCTTACTAGTGAGCCACAAAGATTAAAGAGTTCTAAACTGTTATGCTAGTGGTCACGGGGAAGTAAGTCAGAAAGTCACCAAGTCTTGGTAGTTATCAAGATGATAACTACGCGAATTAGTTAGGTTAAGAAGCCGATTTTCCTCTTAGACTGTCAATAAGAGTGGTATGAAGCTTCTAGATAGGGCGGGGAAGGATAGGAACCAGAAACAAGAAAGGGATGTGTTACATGCAAGTAGGATCAGTTAAGAATAAGAAGGGAAGCTGGTCATCGAGAGCTAGCAAATCAGGTTTCCACTTTCTCCTCTTAGTGTGTAATTATAATTTTTAGTGTCATAACAAGAATGGCACTACTAAACTGTAATAAGGAAGTATCTTTCATTCTTATAATGGAGTATTTTAGTTGAATTATGATTTGATGAATGTTTTTATTTACTTCTTAATAATCATAGGCAATGTTTTTCTTTCATGGAAGGATTATATAGTCCGTAGGTTTAGATTCCTTGGTGGTCATTTATCATATGATTAGAGAGCTCCCACATCCAATAGATGGACACTTTGGAGCTATAACCTTTTGCCTTATAAAACAAAAGGCCTGAGTTAAAGTATGTCACAGTTGAGCCTTGGCCGACTACCAGTAAATAGGGTACGCATAGCCACAGTTGTCGGTGACAATCCAGTGAAGAATAGCATTGTTTAGTGTATATGACTATACAGTTGAACTCATATTATCAAACTTTGACTGGGTAGAAAAAGACACATGAAGGAATAACCCATAGGAAAGAGAAAACTAGCAGAAGAACGTTCGGTAAATAATAACTAATTCTTGGATTTATGTAAGTTAAATATTCTTTGTTAGTAGAGATACTCTTTAACACTGAGTCAATAAACTTATTCTAACCATCTTTTTGAAGAACATAAGCATATCTTTTTATTACAAACATGTTGATGTGTTTCTGAAATAAGGATCTAGAAACTTTATTGAGTTTTAAAAGCCTTTTGATTATACTTAAATAATGAAGCTCCAATCAGATTTCAAACTCTTGAGTCTATAGTGGAGTGTTTATTTAAAGCTTACGAAGATTCGTGCTCTTTAAAAGATAATGACGAGATAGGATCGTTAAAAGGTTTGAATGGTATAAGAGATTAAGCTATAATGAGAACTTTGTAGGGTCAAAGAAGACTAGTAGAGGAACTTAAACTTTTACACTGGAGAAAACGCTTATAGTTTTCGGTTGGTGAATACTGGAACTCAATAGTAGGTTATGTCATAGAACCCCCTTCACTCTAACATGTGGATGGAAGTGACTTCAAGAGCACAAGAGTTTGAAGTAAACCCAATTACTATGCATTCAAGCATGCCGAGTGGAAGAGAAAACTAAGAAAATACCATATATATAATTGTAGGATTGCGACTAATTCAAGTCGAGTAAGGGTGGGTGAACTTATTAATCACGTTAATGCAATGCTAATCATATTTAAATCCTTTGGCCAAGGTAATGTACCTACCTCTAGTGCATTGATAGTTCACTGTAACTGGATGGCGTAAATTGTGGATCAGTCATGCTAGTCTAAAGGGTATCTAGGAGAATGCATGATAACAAGATACGAAGGTCACAACACCAATACTCAGATGGCTAACACCGATGGTCATCCTAAGTCTATCCTCTTCGAGCAGGGTAGGGCCACTTCCAGTAAGAAGGTGTACGGGAGACCGACGGACTGTGGTTGGAGGTAAGGCTCCTCAAAGATACTTTCTCTTATGTACTCCAGAGGCTTGCCTAGACTTGAATTGGGAGGATCAACAATCAAGATGCAGTGACATTGGTAAGTTTTTATTTTGAAATTTTTTTTAATGACTATAATTATCATATTGTTAAAATATTGAAGATGGATAGACCCATTGTGTATCATATTATCTACATGATTCTTATCTAGGCAATGAATGTACTTCTATGTTTTAAAAAAAAGAAAATTTATTATCTACCTTTTTACCTTTTCAAATACTTACCTTATGGTCAAACCTAGATTTTATGATGAAATTAAGTCTGGACATTACATATTTTTTCAGAGCTAACTAAGTTCAGCACTAGGGCTTATGAGTCCACTAAATTGGCTAAGAATCAACATTACGTGGGTAGCTAATGTTTTGATTTACTGTACCAGGATGGTATGTCTCAAGAAAACTGTAAGGAAGTCCTTCGCTAGTAAGGAATGTTACCTGCAAGCTAAGCAGAGATGTCTTGCGATGATTAAGACTATTGAGAAAATGAATGATGAAAATGACATTTGGCTAAATGATATGGAAACCCTTGCCAATGCCCTGACATGACTCAAACGATTGAAAATAAAACTCCTAGAGACATCTAGGCTGGTAGCTTGAATTATGATCAATTCCTGCCCTATTAGTGTACCAATGATCACCAAGGATCCTTGTATACCACCTAGAACTAAAATTATTGTACTATCATCTGATAGAGTATCTAAGGGTTATACACCCTGTGAATATGTGTCAGACAATGAATCTGAAGGTTACAACCCTCTTGTAAATACTGAGTGAAACATGAAATGTATATATCCTCAAAGAATATACATAATGTTGTGTAAAATATAATAAAGACATTTTTTGTTTTGAGAACAACTATAGTTATGAGAAAATGTTATGTTTTGATAATATTCTAAATGATAAATCAAAGAACTCATTAGTACTTGTGAAAAATAGGTGAGAAAACAAATAAACATCGATCAATCAGAATTTAATGAGAGAGAAGATCAGGAAGATCACAACTCTCAGGTCAACTCTACCGATAAATTGGATAGAATTCTTAATATGCTTGCTGAAACTAAGGAAAGGTTGGGCAAATTGGAAAAGAAAGTGAATGAAACTAGAAATACCAAGGGTGAAAATGAGTATTCTAATAATATGAGTAAGAGTCGGCAATGAGAACATGGGACGACAAGTGAGAACTAGGAAGATAGTGAATCTCAAAGGGAGACAAAAGATAAACTTGCACTGGAATTATCAAAGGATATGAAAAAGATTATTCCCCCCAAATTCGATGGAATGAAAACTGGAGATATAGCAGAAGCTTCACTAACTGAAATGGAGAAGTACTTTGAAATCAAAAATTATTCTAAGATTACAAAGGTAGTCTAGGGAGCATATTAGCTATCTAGAGAAGCATCCACCTAGTGGATGAACAAAAAGATGGAGCTATATTTAAGCCCCTTGAAGGCAACATGGAATGAATTTGTGGAACTTTTTTGAAAATGGTGGTTGGAACAACTTTATTTTGATCAAAAGCTAACATATTTCCAAAATCTCTGGCAAGGTGATCTGTCCGTGGTTGAATATGAAGAAAAATTCACTAGATTGTTGAAGTATGTTCCTCAGTATCAAAAAGATGAAAAATTTCGGATAAGGAAATTTATGATGGGTCTCAATCCTTAGATTGGCGGGGAGGTAGAGGTACATGGCCCAAGTACAATGGACCAGGTATATGAGAAAGCAATTAAGTAGGAATAGAAGATCAAATCTATTTCTGCTTATCATGAAAAGAAGCATAAGAGATTTGATAAGAACTCCAATGAATATACGTATAAAAAGAAGAATGATAAAGGATATGGAAGTAGCAGGTATGATAAAGGAAATCAGAAAAATAAAGGGGGATTTGGTAATGAGCGAAGAAATGAAGACTTTAAGAAAAATGACAATTTTAAGAAGGACGATGATGCTATGAGTAGAGCATCTAAGAAGAGGGGACCAATTTGAGGTTGCTTCACATGTGGTGGATATCATTATGCCAACCATTGTCCTAATAAAAAGCAGAATGGGTAGCATAGGAACATGGTACTCCCTTTGTAGTATGAAGCGTTTCAGCAAAGGATTCACGTCGCCCTTGACAATTGACAAGCTAAATATCAAATTACTCCCATTGAGATGACAGGTACTTTATTTGGAGTCCCTGTTTCTATTCTGATTGATACTGGTGCAACAGAAAATTTTGTGTCATCTAGAGTCTTAAGTAAATTTCCTAGAAGAGCTGGTTATATGTCAAAACCATGGATAGTTGAATATGCAAATCACTCAAAGTCTCAGGTAGAGAAATTTTTGTCTAAAGATAAGGTTGATAGTTTAAACTTTTCCACTGACGTAAATTTTTATGTGGCACCTTTAGGGTCCTACAACATCATTTTAGGAATGAATTGGTTGTGGAGACATAGAGCCAAGGTGGATTGTTTTTATAAAACAATTGAATGTTTAGATGATAAGGGAAACAAAGTTAATATTTAGGGTATTCAAAGGGAAATAAAGATCAAGTCTATTTCATCAAAATAATTAAAAAGGGCTAGGCGTAAAGGATGTCAACTTTTTACAGTCAAAATGGACCTAGTAGAGGAAGTTTTGGAGAAGCAAACTTTTGAGGAAAAATACCCTTATCTTTGCAATTTTAAAGATGTGTTTCCAGAGGAGCTGCCTTGTTTGCCTCCAAAAAGAACCTTTGATTTTTCCATAGATATTAAACCCGGATCGGAGCCAGTATCTAAAGCTCCATACAAAATGACCATTACTGAGCTTATGGAATTGAAGGCTCAACTACAGGAGCTATTGACCAAAGGTCTAATTAGGCCAAGTGTATCACCATGGGGAGCCCTAGTTATTTTTGTCAAGAAGAAAGATGGAACCCTTAGACTGTGTATAGATTATCGAATGCTAAATAAAGAAATGATAAAGAATAAGTATCCACTACCACATATTGATGATTTATTTGATCAAATGTGTGGTGTTGAAGTATTTTTCTAGGATAGATTTGAGATCTAGATACCATCAGTTGAGACTAAAAGATGAAGATATTCACAAGACTGCATTTAAAATAAGTTATGGTCATTATGAGTTTATTGTGTTACCATTTGGGTTGACTAATGCACCAGCCACTTTCATGAATCTCATGAATAGTTTTTTCAAAGACTATCTTGATAAGTTTTTTCTACTTTTCTTGGATGATATTCTAATATATTCCCAAAAAAGAGGAGGAGCATAAACAACATCTTCAAATTGTTTTGCAACATTTAAGAGAACACAAGTTGTATGTGAAACTCTTGAAATGCACTTCTTTTAGAAAGAAGTATTTGGGACACACTATATTAGTAGAAGGGATATCAGTTGACTCAGCTAAAATAAAGGCTATTATGGAATGGCCTATACCTTCCAATGTTTCGGAAGTACGAAGTTTTATGGGTTTGGCTGGGTATTACAAGAAATTTGTTCTGAATTTTTCAAGTATTGCTAACCCAATCACTTCTTTGCAGAGTAAAGGAAAATGGTTTGTATGGACAAGTGAATGCCAGAAGGCATTCGATTTATTAAAAGAAAAGTTAACAACAACACCAATTCTGAAAGTCCCTGATCCTGAAGGGTAATTTGAGGTTATTACCGATGCCTCTCAAGAAGGTTTAGGAGGCATGTTCATGCAAGATGGGCATGTAATAGCCTATGAATCAAGAAAGTTGAAAACTTATGAGTAGAATTATGCTCCTCATGATTTAGAACTAGCAGCAGTGATTCACGCCCTTCAAATGTGGCGACACTATTTATTGGGAAAGAATTTTATACTAAAAATAGATCATCAAAGTCTTTGTTACATATTTTCACAACCTCATCTCAATGTAAGACAAAGGAGGTGGTTAGAGCTAATATCAGATTATGATTTTGAGATTAATTACATAAAAGGTAGAGAAAACTGAGTAGATAATGCTCTGAGTAGAAGAAGACACATAGCTTCTATAGTCTCCATTCATGCTAATTTTAAAGACCTAGTATTGCGAAGATTATCTAGAGATGAATACTATGACCAAGTTAAGCAAGCTCTGTAAATCAATCCCAAAGATTCAAGATATGATGCATTCCATTTTTGAGTCAGATGGATTAATGATATTTAAGGGAAGAATCTACATTCCTGATTCTCTAGAACTAAGAAACCTTGCATGGAAGGAAGTCCATTGTGCACCTTATTCTGGACATCCAAGAGTAACATAACTTTTAGCTGATGTCAAACCATTATACTTCTAGAAAGGGATGAAAAGAGACACTACAAAGTTTGCAGCAAGTTTCTTGGAATGTCAAAGAGTAAAGGCAGAACACCAACATCCTACCAGATTGTTATACCCACATGATATTCTAGAATGAAAATGACAGGTCATTAGTATGGATTTTGTTCAAGGACTACCAATGTCCAGGAGTAGACACGATTCAATTTTGGTCATAGTAGATAAACTAACCAAAGTAGAAAACTTCATTCCTGGAAATGTGACAGATGGATCTAATGTTTTGGCTCATAAGTTTGTTCAAGAAGTGTTTAGATTGCATGGGGTACCTGAAAAGATTATATCCGATAGAGATGCTCAAATAACCTCCCAGTTTTGGCAAACTTTATTTTCAGCACTAGGGACTAAACTCAAGGTGAGCACTGCTTATCATATTGAAATTGAGGGACAAATAGAAAGGGTTAACCAGGTCCTAGAGGATCTACTAAGAATGTATTGCATGGACTAGCAATACAAATGGGAGGAATATTTACCTCTTATTGAATTTGCCTATAATAATTCCCATCATTTTGCCATTAAGATGGCATTGTTCAAAGCATTACATGGAAGGAAATGTAGAACTCCTATAAGCTGGGACAAGCTGGAAGATAGGATAAGCATTGTTCCAGAAATAGCTAGCAGATATGGAAGAAAAAGTGAAAATGATTAGGAAAAGGTTGGAAGAAGCCAATGACAAGTAAAAATGTTATGCAAATCCCAAACGGGTGCCTAGACAATTTTCTATTGGAGAGAAAGTTCTCTTGTAAGTGAAACCCCATAAAAGCTCAATCAAGTTTGGTAAATCTTCAATGTTGGCTCCCTGATATGTGGGACCTTTTGAAGTCCTTGAGATTATCAATCCAGTGGCCTACAAAATTGCTCTACCTCCAACCTTGTCTAAAATGCATAATGTTTTTCATGTTTCTCACCTAAAGAAATATTTTGTAGGTAATGACCACATTCTTAAATGGAATTCTTTGCAGATATAGGAGCCAGGAGTGGTTGTGATCGAGCTACTCAAGGTACTCGAAATGTGTAAACTCTATTTTTGTAATCACAAGGTCTTGCAATGCAAAATTCAGTGGGACCAATATGGCGAGGATAGCGCCACTTGGGAAGACTATAATGACATCCACCAAAAATTTCCTTATCTTTTTCAAAAATAATAATGTTAGACTATAAAATCTTGTTTCATCTTAAAATTTTGCTTGATAAACTCAATCATTGGGGACAATGATTCTATAGGGGAAGGATATGTTACATCCCCTTTTTGGATTCAGTATTACTACTTAATTTTGTTAATTTTATAAATAGTATAATTATGTGAATATGTTTATCATCATGGAAAATGATGTTATGGCTAAAAAAGATTAACTTTATGAAATCATGGATTTTATCACTTGCGTATGATCAGTTTGATGTTACGAATTGAAATGTGTCTTTTCAATATAAAAATGAAATGATATGATGTAAATGTGTTTCAAACAGAATAATGGTACTCTGACCACAAATTGTATGTGAGACTTGTATTGACAGGAACAGATGGAACAGATTCACTGTGAAACCAGAAGAAGAGAAAGTATCTTTGGGAAGGGGAGAATAGACCTTGGAATGCCAATGGGTGTTAGCCTCTGAGAATGAACATCAGGTAGTTAAACCTAGTTGTCTTGAGGTAAGTATTATTTTTGGTTAAGTCTTCAATAGATGGAAACGTCAAGGATTATAAGAGTAGGTTACCCTTCCTCTTGTCGTTGATGTGATGAGTTTGGTCACTCAACATCCATGTCGTAGTACTCTGTGTCACGTCGTCCAATGTGGGTGATAGATATATATTTATATATGCATACGCATATGTGTAGATATACTTTGAAAATGAGTTGTATGATACGTTTTACTAGGTTGCTCAATGTAAAGTCAGCAATAAGTTAGTAAAAGGGTGGTGAAGACAAAAACTCAACCCTAAGATGTCAACTGTAAACTTCATAGTTGTCTTTACATCCCGATCATCGACGTCCCCATATAGGTCTGTGAGCGTGCGATGATGTAAATGTAAAAATTATGGTTTATGAAGGATGTAGAATTATTTTAAACAATAAAAAAAGGTTTAAATAATATTTTAAACTTATGCTTTTGTTAGGTGTGATGCCAATGGTATATTGTATAAGTAATATATAAAGTTATTTAGTCATCTGGGAACATTTTCTATATTAATTAATAATGTTAGTAGTGGGCAATAGCTCGAGAGACCTAACTTGAGTCATTATATTATGCTGTCTATTACAATAATGATTTATTCCTTCTCAAACTCTTAAGCTATAATGACTTACCATCAGCTAACCACTGGATGATGTGTGTGGTCATTTCCACCTCTGGAATTTGATGATGAAGTTATGGCATTATGCCTATAACTGAAAAGCCACCACCTATCAACTAAAACCACCACCTTGTGAGTGAGCCACAAAGATTAAGGAGTTATAAACTGTTATGCTAGTGGTCACGGGGAAGTAAGTCAGAAAGTCACAAAATCTTGGTAGTTATCAAGAGGATACCTATGCGAATTAGCTAGGTTAAGAAGTGGATTTTCCTCTTGGACTGTCAATAAGAGTGGGATGAAGCCACTAGATAGGGCGGGGAAGGATAGGAACTAGAAAGAAGAAAGGGACATGTTACATGCAAGTGGGATCAGTTAAGAATAAGAATGGAAGCTGGTCATTGAGAGTTGGCAACTCAAGTTTCCACTTTCTCCTCTTACTGTGTAATTATAATTTTTAGTGTCATAATAAGAATGGCACTACTGAACTGTAATATGAAAGTATCATTCATTTCTATTATGGAGTATTTTATTTGAATTATGATTCGATGAATGTTTTTCTTTACTTCTTAACAATCATAGGCAATGTTTTTCTTTCATGGAAGAATTATAGAGTCAGTAGGTTTAGATTGCTCGGTGCTCATTTATCATATGATTAGAGAGCTCCCATATCGGATAGATGGACACTTTGGAGCCATAACCTTTTGCCTTATAAAATAAATGGGTTGAGTTAAAGTATGTCGTAGTTGAGCCTTGGCCGACTACCAGTAAATAGGGTACGCATAGCCACAATTGTCGGTGACAATTCAGTGAAGAATATCACTGTTTAGTGTATACAACTATACAGTTGAACTTGTATTATCAAACTTTGACTAGGTAGAAAAAGACACATGAAGGAATAACCCGTAGAAAAGAGGAAACTAGCAAAAGAATGTTTGGTAAATAATAAGTAATTCTTGGATTTCTGTAAGTTAAAGATTTTTTTTTAGTAGAGATCCTCTTTAACGCTAAGTCAATAAACTTATTCTAACCATCTTTTTGAAGAATATAAGCCTATCTTTTTATTATAAACATGTTGATGTGTTGCTGAAATAAGGATCTAGAAACTTTATTGAGTTTTAAAAGCCTTTTTATTATGCTTAAATAATGAAGCTCCAATCATATTTCAAATTCTTGAGTCTACAGTGGAATAGTGGAGTGTTTATTTAAAGCCTATGAAGATTCTTGCTCTTTAAAAGATAATGGTGAGCTAGGATCACTAAAATATTTCAATGGTATAAGAGCTTAAGTTATGACGAGAACTTTGTAGGGTCAAAGAAGACTAGGAGAAGAAATTAAACTTTTACACTGGAGAAAACCCTGATAGTTTTTGGTTGGTGAATACTGGAACTCGATAGTAGGTTATGTGATAGAATCCCCTTCACTCTAACATGTGGATGGAAGTGACTTCAAGAGCACAAGAGTTCATAGTAAACCCAATTGCCATGCATTCAAGCATGCCGAGTGGAAGAGAAAACTAAGAAAATACCCTATATATATATATATATATATATATATATATATATATATATATATATATATATATATATATATATATATATATATATATATATATATATATATATATATATATATATATATATATATATATATCGGATTGTGACTAATTCAAGTCGAGTAAGGGGTGGGTGAACTTATTAATTGCATTAATGCAACATTAATCATATTTAAATCCTTTCGCCAAGGTAATGCACCTGCCTCTAGTGCATTGATAGTTCACCATGACTGGATGGCATAACTTGTGGATCAGGCATGCTAGTCTAGAGGGTATCTAGGGGAATGCATGATAACAAGATACGAAGGTCACAACACCAGTACTTAGATGGCTAGCACCAGTAGTCGTTCTAAGTCTATCCTCTTTGAGCAGGGTAGGGCCAGTTCAGGTAGGAAGGTGTGCGGTAGACCAATGGTCTGTGGTTGGAGGTGAAGCTCCTCGAAGATACTTTCTCTTCTATACTCCAGAGGCTTGCTGAGATTTGAATTGGGAGGATCGACAATCGAAATGTAGTGACAATGGTAAGTTTCTATTTTGAAAATTTTCTTAATGACTATAATTATCATATTGTTAAAATATTGAAGATGGATAGACCCATTGTGTATCATATTATCTACATGATTCTTATCTAGTCAATGAATGTACTTCTATGTTTTAAAAAAAAAGAAAATTTATTATCTACCTTTTTACCTTTTCAAATACTTACCTTATGGTCCAACCTGGATTTTATGAGGAAATTAAGTCTAGAAATTACACTGTCTCTCCTGAGTATTGCAGGGACCAGTTCTACTTAGATGGCCATAACTTCTTTAGATCTTAATGCGGACTTCTCAAATAATAACTAGAGCTTCTTCAGACAAACCTCTACACATCCATATGGTGCACATACATTAATCTCCATTAATTTTCTCAATATCCTCAACAATCCGGTCTTCTATACAGATAGAAAAATAGGATACAATTGACACCAATGGCAACACTGCTTAGGCACATATTTGCAACAAGTGCTTCCCTAAATTATGAATATAGTCAGTAGTACTCTGTTCTCTAATGTTTATGATGGTATTTTACCTTGTATATAGGTTGTGATTGTAAATATATTTGTGTGTGTTGTTTCTCTTGTATGTTTTTGTTGTGTTTTGTGCCTTTTTGGTCTACCTAGAGATATGAATCCTCACTATGACACTGCTTGTCACATGTCCCCAACTAAACCCAGTGTTGGTACCTATAAAATTGTATTCCCATTTTCCCCTTTTTTCCCCCAAAAAATCCAAAAGTCCTATACAAATTTCTTAGCAAATGTCACCGTTAGATAGAGAATTGAATTCTAAGCAACTTTGCCTTTTGAACCATCTCGAAATTCCTTGAAATGAAGAAGTTGTCCTTGTTCAAAGTTTGGTCTTTATGTTTTTGCCTTGGTCAAAATTGTTAAGTCGTGTTCCCTTTTTGTCCCCTAGAAATTTTTTCATATTTTTCCTTATTATCGGCAAATCGGCAAAATCCCTAACCCGCGAACTTGTTCGCAAGTTCCTTTTTCTACCAATTCACTGACAATGATCTTTACCGGCAACTATATAGCATAGGATGGAAGCAAAGAGGCTATGGAAAAAGCATGTTTGGCATTATCTTTAGTTCAAGAATTTGGAGGTTCGTCGATGGCTAGCTTCATCGACGGCCACTTCCCCGATTGAAAGAATAGAAAAGAAAGCTTAGGTGAAGGTGGGGATTTTTCTAAGGCGGAAAAAGAAACCAAAGGTAATGCTTTATCAGTGAAACTAGAGTTTTAGAAACCTCCAGGTTTGCCAATTGAAGGTTCTCCTGATAGGAGATTAGCCAATACGACAAATCAGAATGGCTAAGGAAGGAGTTCAAAGAAAGAGAAATTCACCAATATGGCAGATAAAGAAAGGAGGATGTGCTTCCTCAATGATTCATAAATGACCAAGTTTGACAATAGAAGGAAGAAAGGAAAGGCATAAATACTATCAAAGAATCAGGGGGAAGCTGAACTTTTCAAAAGTTCAAGTTTTTCTCATTTCACCGATAAGGTGATAGGATGGAGCCAAAGGAGGCAAAAGTCAAAGTTCAGTTTTCTTCAAGTTTACTGACAGGGCATTTTTTTGACTAATGGGGAAAGGTTGGCAGGCTTCCTCTATGGTTCAAAAAAGCAAATGTTTTCTGATAAGGCAAACACAAGTGTAAAAGTGGCTAAGGAAAACAAAGAAATGGGAAAAAAGTGTTCAGTTGGCAAATTGGCTAAAGGATGAACTAGAGAAAAGTTCATAAATTTGAAAGTTTGTCGATAGGGCAAATTTGTTGATTGAGTAAATAAGCAAATGATGAAAAGGGTCAGTAAGTTCGTGAATGTTTAAGTTTGGTGATTAGGCAACTCAGAAAGATTTTCTTCCAAAGGTTCAAAAAATAGTACTTTTGCTGATAAGGCAAAGAGGAGAAGATAAGGCTCAATTCAGAAAATGGAGAGTTCCCCAACAAAGATGGTAAACATCAAAGTTCAAATGAAAAAGTTTGCCGATAAAGAGAGACAGTGCCAAGTTTGTGATTCTTCATTTTCATCGATAACAAAGAGATAAGGGCAAGTTCAAAAAATTCATAACTTGTTGATAAGGCAAATAGGACGAGGGGAAAAGATAAAGCTATGAAGGAAAGGTGCCCTTGTTGGGGAATTAGTGGAAAGCCAAATTAATAAAAAGTTCAATTATTTGCAAGGTCACCGATAAGGAGTTTAGCCAATAGTCTTTTCACTGACAAGGTGATAAGATAAGGACAAAATGGGAGATCAAGTGTTAGGTTTGGAAAAAGGAATTTTTGCTGATATAAGGCAAAAGGGTACTACAAGGGGATTGTTCTGAAAAGTGTAATTTTTTTGATAATAGGAAAAAAATAAAGCAAAGCAAAGTTCAGAAAATGGCAAGTTTGCCAATAAGGAGGAAACAATGCAGAAGAAGGCAAAGTTAGGAAAAGCAAAGAATTGCCGATAAAAGGAAAGATGCCGTCATTTGGAAAATTCATATTTTGTCGACTATAGGGTGGGAAAGCTTAGTTCCAAAAAGGGTAAGTTTACCAATAGGGGAAAAAGGAAAGAAAAAGAGAAGTTTGGCAAAAGATAAAGTTACCGATAAGCATATTAAAGGCGCCAAGAAAGTAAAGTTTGAAAATCATAAGATTTGCTGACAAAAGGCTAATAGATTCCAAAGTTTTAAAAAGGTGGAATTTGTCGATAAGGCGAATAAGGAAGAATGAAGCTGCAAGGCATAGTTCTAAGAGCGCAACATTTACTGATAAAAGGATATGGTTTGGTGAAAGGTGAGTTTACCAATAAGGGAAAACAAGGAGACCAAAGGAGATGGTTCAGCAAGTAAGGAAACTATCGATAAGGGTCAAGTTTTGTAATGTTGAAATTTGTCAATTAGGCAAATATAGAGACTAAAGATGATTGGTCAATAAAATGGTGAAACATGGAAAGGTACAGTCAGTGGTTACATGGCTCAAAATAGAAAATGAGGACGACACATTGGGAATGTTGTCAATACTTAAAAATGATTAATTCCCTAAATACATGCTATGATTGCAAGGATACACAAACTAATTTGTACCTAGAATTTAATGAGCCTACAAAAGAATGCTATGAAGATGGTTGGTGTAGTAAAAGTATTCAATGCACAAAGGACAAATTGGAGAAGTCAATGTTGCAAGTTGCAGGGAAGGATTAGAACCTTCCCTCTTTATTGCTCACAGTACAATTGGAGTGCAAGTAATCTTTTTCTGATTATTTGCAGATGTGACAGAGCATGGGTCTCAGCCCCAATGTGCAAATCTTTTAATAGATTGGAAGTTTGAGTTTAATGTAGCATGGTGTGTACTCATCGACTTAGTGTAGTGTTGGGAATGGGTGCAATCAATTTGAATTGAATTTATATAAATGTAGGGTTTGGATTTGTGTTACGGGTTGCTCATTCTGGCAATTTCTCAATAGAGTTGTGAGCTCCAGGAGGAAGATTAAGAAAGGATATTTTGCCAGCTTAGTTTATAAATAGATCAATCATGAAGTGTATGTAATATAATTCACAAATCTTTGTATCATATTGTTGTTTTCCACAAATGTTGTAGGTGTTTTTCTTAGTAAACTATAATCATAGATACAGTTTGATTTTTCCACATTTAGTGGTATGATTGCAAGCTCTAAATTGATGAATGTGACAGTTCTCAATCCATTTGAAGCTTTGTGAATGGTTATTTTAGTATTGCATAGGGAAGAATATGGTATAGTGTGGGATTGTTAAGTATTTTTAGTAATCTAGTATTGGTTTCTTTGCATTTGATTCATCAAGTAGGTAGTTATACACTTCTATGTGATTGTTTTCCTCTATTTCACATTAGACTCTACAACCCAATGGATAGGCACCAGTCTAAGTAGCCTTAGATCACCCATCTTCAAAACAAAAACTATACATCTCATCTTTAGAAGCAAAAGTAATCTTTGTGCATCCTCATTGTGTATTATTGCACTTATCATCTATATAGGGGTCATACAACAACTAGCTTTTTTTAGTTTAGTGACAAATTTGGGGCTAAGAGAGCAATCTAGGTTTGGTTGTTCATATTTTTAGTTGTTCATCTAGTTTGATTTTAATACCTACTCAAGTATAATACCCCTTGGACTATCCCTCTAGATTTTAAGTTGAGTTCAAAGAGAAGAGGAGTTTACCTGCTCCTGTAGTTGGCCAAAATCACCCAAAACTTTTTGATAAACCTCTTACTTGCACCCTGATGACAATCCCTAGCCTAGGTGATTTAGGAAAGTTTTAGAGTTTTGTGCTACTTTTATTTTGGGAACCAACAGTAGCTACTGTGGTGGAGGTGGCACCATAGTGGCATTTAGGTGCAAACCAAAAAAATATATTTTTATCAAAAAAATATAATTAAAAAAATTAATGGTAGAGGGGTTTGAAATCCCCTACTACCCCCATGTAAGAGGTAGGGACCAAGGGGGCTGCCACCTCTACAATGATAGACATCATGGACAAGGAGTGGTACACTCGGCTATACCTCACCTTTTCAATGGTTGTGCCTAAGGAGCTTGCTATCCCTGTCACTATAGGGCCTTTGAAGGGGATAGGTACCACCCATGGTAGCCCACAATCCCAAGCATGGGATGGAGATGAGGTTGAAACATCCATCCCAAAAAAATTTCTAATAATTTTTTTTGTTTTCAAAAAACAAGATACAAACCATACCAAATAATTTTAAATATGTTGATCTATAATAAATGATACCCCACACATAGAACCAAAAGACACTCTTTACATAGAAGTTGAGGTTACAAAATATTCTCCAAGAAGTTGTTGAGTACAGTCCTACAAAGTGATGAAGTACCATACGACCATATGGAATTCAATAAAATATAATTACATGCCTCACAAAAAATTGAAAAACTTGTCTATGTTAAAAATCAATGAAATGGAAAGAAATCTTAGCTATCTCAATCCTTCTAGACTCAATGATGATGTCTTTTCAGCTCAACAACACACTAATGATAGGGCTAAGTGTTTGATTTAACATAATTTCATAAATGACTTGCAAGCTCACTCTGATACCATGTTAGAGTAGCCAATATCAACTTGCAAGATCACAACCTTCTGAAAAAAAGAATATACACAATAAAAATCTAAGCTATCATACAATAAATCAAAATGTGAAGATCAAAAAATACAAAGAGGCTCCTTGTACAAGTAGGACAAAGTGGAATAAGGAAGGTACGAATAGATAACTGACTAACCCATCAAACTTAATGACACATGTGAACACACTTGGGAAAAGTTTGAGAACATGTGTTGAGTATAGATGAGGTGAGGAAAATGTAACAAAGTCTCTCTAAGTGAGCTTAAGTATAGTGTGAATAGGACCAACTAGGTAGGATAATATCTAGATAAATAAAACCAATTTTCACACTAACACAATAATTTTATTCATCTTCACTAGCAATCATTTAATTTGTTTTTATTCAATATGTAAAATAGACTATGATGGTTGGTTTTCAATTCAAATGTTTTTCCTACAAAGTAAGGCCTTGACAATTTTAGAGCATACACAATGGTAGTTAACTCTAAATCATGGGCAACATAATGTTTTTTATGGTCCTTGAGTTTTCATGACTTGTAAACCATAAATTGACAATTTTATGTCAAGATCCCCCCTAATCACTCAAAGGAGGCATCTATCGAAACTAGGGCCAAGTAGTTTTTAATGTGACCAAACATCATAGAGAAGGTTGAATAGATTATATTGTGGCCAAAAATCATAGAGGTAATAAGTGGGCAAGGGGTTGAATCCCCAGGGCACTGGCACCCTATGGTGTCATGTTCCAAATGGGGTCCATGGGCCCCTAGGTTGTTGTTCCTTGTGGGGGGTAGGAACCCCCACACACAACACTACCCACAAGCGCATTATTGGTGGTGGTTCCTTCCCCCCTCCCATAGTTGTCTAAATAGTGTGTATGAGGGGGTAGGGGATAAACCACAACCCCTAAACACCCTTTAAAAAACCTTACATCTATTTTCTTTGTTTTATATACTATGTTTCTTTTATATACAAAGGATTCAAAGTGTAAATGAATTTTTTGTATCAAGAGAAATATTTATAACCAAATAACCCAACAATATATTTCTTTAAATGCATATTTGAGACTACAAAATGGAGGAAAGGATGAAACTAAGCCAATGTAGTCATTTTCATTAAACTAGATGCTTGTTTTAACTTTTATTTGGATATAAGAATAAAAGAGATATTTCTGCCTATATTGATGTGTAGGAGGAAAGGAATACATTTAATCATATTTTTGCATTAAACCCAAGCTACATGAGTTGAATGTTTAGAGAAAACCTTATATAGCTTTTTCTATAATATATTCAATTGTGTATGAAATATTCATTTAAACGTTTAAAAATGAATTCAGGGAAGAGATAGCACTAGTTTGCAAGAAAACATGCACTTTTATTTGAGATAGCATTTATGGTCAAGTACTATAATAGTTACAGCTTTAAACTCCTTCCTTTACATAAACAAGGTTCCCTCAAAAACCCTTAAGGACACAATACTATCTATTTTACATAAATATTCTCCTCGTAAAATGAGGAGTCAATACAACACCAAGAAATAGGAAAACTTTTCTTCTCTGTATTCTCCAGTAAAACCTACAAATGAAAATCTACACAAGCCAATGGAGGTGCTCACCTCCCAACCATTAGGCTTTCTCACAAGCCCACCCCCTAGATAGGAGGCCATCTAAGAAACCTAGGTGCACAACACAATAGGGAATACAAAACTCACACTTATAGACATTGACAATACAATCACTCCTAAACTTCCCAAGGCTTACACATGCACAATGGGTCTATAAAAGGATCCATATGGTAGAGGGAGAAGAATGGGCATCTCTTTATTAGGGAAAATGAATTCAATTTCTTACTCAACATATACACATGTGTCTATTTTCAAACATCACCAAAACCTCATCATAACACCATTTTATCATATGACTCATTCCTTCCAAAACAACATTCTTCAATGTCACTCATGTCCAACATAAAATACATGGCACTCATGGAAAGAAATCCCTCTCAAGGGAATAATATTTTCTCCAATGAGGTTCGCACCTCCCTCAACCCTTCACATGGGTTTCTATTCTCTATGTGGGAGAACCTTACACAAACACCAGCACCTTTATCAAAAATAACAGAAACAAAATGTACAACAACAATGAACACTTGAAAACACAAGATACATTTCACAAAACATGCCATTTTTTAAACAATCATTCAATCTATATAACAAGAAGAACTTGAGAAGCCTACCTCAATAAGATACCCAAAATAGTGGAGTTGAACTGTGTGAAGCTTTCCCAAGAGCTCCTCAAACTTTTCTCTCTAACTCCAATCTCCCAAGAATGTTCTCTCTCTCACAAACACAAGAACAAAATGAAGCCAAAAGTTTCTTCTCAACTTACAAGAAGGGTATATGTAATGAGTATCATGTCAATCCTCTCTAAATGTGAAGGTGTCATATGGCCTCTAACTAATCATGTCTCATCCAATCCTGAAATATCAAGGAATGATTTGGCTCCTCATGCTATGACACATGTGTGAGACCCAAGGGAGATAAGTGTACTTTTACACTCTTCTCCAAATATATTCCTAAGTTGTGCTCCCACATGTGTGAAGCATTCAGATTAGGGTGTACTTGACCTGCCCCTCCTCGAAAGACCTAGGAAACGGGGATGGGATGGTGACAAGTCCACCATCCTTCTTTCCAAAATTTATCCACACCACTTTATTCCTTAAAAACATGGGAGTTGTCAAATCTACTACTCAACTAAAATTTCAAAGTCCAAAATGTGCGCAACCCCTATATACTTGACATACAGATCTAAAATATCAAAATACTTAATAAAATAATATTTCAAAACCCTCTAAAAGGACCCTTAAAATCAAATCCAAGATTTGTCACATAAGATGACAACTCATTCCCCATGACTCACTCAACAACCTTAGAAAAATTAAAATCAAATTAACACCACAAAAATGATAAATAACATCTAACATTTCGTCTTACAATATTTACACAAAAATAAAGACTTTAGCCCCCATTATGGACTAAGGCTAGGTATCACAAGGGTAATCACATGGGGTTTCTAAAATACCTTCAAATTTCTATTAGTCGTGAAAGGTACCTACACACTCAATGACACACATTAATATGTCCAATAGATAGCCGAAGAAACTTGAATTTAGATTTTGAACATTATTTCATACAATACACAATCTATAATTTAATTGATAGCCACCATTCATTTAATCATCAAGTACATATTAATTCAATTCCATTTCAATTTCACAGTATCTCATAATGTAATCACATATACATTACACTAATCTACTAAACATAGATACTAAATTTTAATACAAATCAATTAGTTAACTTAAATAATTCAAAGGATAATTGAACATCATCTCTATAATCAAATCAAAACATACATTCATCTCATAAAATTGAAATATATCATAACTATCTGCCAATTAGACCATCATATGCAAGATAAAATCAAACTAATCTTCTCAAAATATCAATGTCTACTATAACCTATCCAAAATCAAATAGTGTAATATCTACGTGTATCAAAACAATAATGGGTCTAGTAGTGAAAATAAGTCTACCACATAAAGGTGGGACTCATAGAAGGGCTCTAACAATTGGTCCATGTCTAGTCTTGTACAAAACATAACATACATCGAACTCTCAACAACACGAGTATAAAATACTTGACGCATGTCCTCCATCTCACTAGGCGTAGATGGACACTACTCTATAAATAATTTAGTTCCCATCGAAATAGGAACACTTAAGTACCTACAAACTAACATGACAAATTTCTCCTTTGACTATTAAACAAAACCAATCTACATTGAAATTAGATTATAGGCTTTGCTTTTATCTCCTTATCTTAGTACCATACATTAGCAAATATTTAAAAGTCTTAACCATTGAACAAGAAAGACTTCTTCTATTCAAAATCAGAACATATGCAAGCATAATAAACTGATTTATTTATTTAATGAATACAGATAAGCACTTCGGTCGAAAATATCACAAAACTGTGTACAAAGTTATATTTTCAAGGCCATTCTACAAACAAATAAGAAATAAACCGTCAGTGTAAAAACACAAATGTATATTATCTCATTAGATTGTCATTAATATTTTAATTACAACTGACATCACATGAACAATGACAAAGACTATAATGAGTTTGGTTTAACAGTGACAAGTTTCATAGTGCAAGCAAGGTCTGAAGTTTTCCTTGTCCCTTAAAATTTCAAGAGATCATATAATTGGTTTATAATATCCACTGACAATTTTTAGCCGTCCTCAACAAATCATTGATGTTTCAGAGATATTGGTCATGGCTTGGTGCTTATACTAGCTAAGCCGTAGTTGATTTGAAATTTCTACCTCTTTCACGCTTTGAGCAGAAACTCCAACCTGTGCAAACAAAAATATTCACATTTAAATAAAAACACGGTTGAAAAATAAGCATTGTAAGAAGATGAAATAAGGATAAATTAAAAAAAAACATAAAGTTGCGGGCAATTTCCACATCATTTAGAAATGTATATTTAATAAAAAAATCATAAACGACTACAGTTAAAGCTTAGGGGGTGAATCTGAGGAACCCCTTGTTCCACGTCAGCGTTGAATGCCTACACACCCTGGAACCGATAGATGTTTATTGCCATCTGATTTATCAGGCGAAGTTTTAATTTATTGGTAGAGAGTAATCATTCCACAATAACTTGTGGGTGAACGATGAAAAGGATTAAAAGCAAATATAAAGACTCAAGGGGCAACAATTAAATTGAAACAAATTTTCCCAAGTCAAGATAACATGGATGACGTAGCGGTAGGAGCATCATGTGGTTTGTGGCAGCTCTAACTGCATTAATTTCATTATTTCATGTACAAGGGTTTGGACACTTTCAAAAACCCATAAGTTCATAACTCTTATAAAACTTTACCCATCAATCAAAAACATGGATAATATAGGAGCAAGTAGAGCTCTTTAGCATCATAACATGAGCTTATTAGAGGCGAAGTTATACACTATAAACATCATAATTCTATTTTATCTAATATTTGGAGAATTATGGATTTTGACCACGAAAAGCCTAAAACATCATAAAATGAAAAGCCTAATCAACATTCAAACACATAAGAAAGTTGAAAAAAACTGTAGCTTGGTTAGTACAAACCTGTAAAGAAAGTTAATAAAGAAACAGATTATCTAGGTCCAGAGAGCACCGAAGGAGTAGGAGCAAAGGAGAGATCCCTGTTGTAATTAGGATTCGTTGAGAAAAGCACCTGCGGATTAGAAGCAACTGTTAACCCAGTAAACGCGCTAGGAACATCATCCAACGTGTCTATTAAACCCTCCAATGCCTTCACCACAATGGACATCGCTGGCCGCCTCGGAAAATCTTCCTGTACACACCACATTCCCACTTTTATCAATTTTACTGCCTCCTCTCTTATGCTTGTTTCCTCATCTTCAAATGCTTCATTTACCAAATCCATTAACCTCCCTTCCTCTGCTTTGACCTGTAACAGTGAAAACAAACCGTTCTCTGAAAGCTCCCTGCTTCTTTTCCCGCTGACAATTTCAACCACCATAACGCCAAAGCTAAATATATCCGCCTTCTCCGTGAAATGCATATTCAGTAGCTCAGGCGCCATATACCCAGGTGTCCCTCTCAGCAAGGTTATCACTTCACTTTGTTCTCTGTTAACCAACTTTGCCAAGCCAAAATCTGAGACCTTGGCATTGAAATTTTGGTCCAGGAGAATGTTCTGAGGTTTGATGTCGAAATGGATTATCTGTTCTCGACAATCTTCATGTAAATAAGTTAAACCTCTTGCAATATTCAGAACTACTTTGTATCTAGTCTTCCAGTCCAGCTTATGTTGATTCATCTTGTTGGAAAATATCCATTTATCCAGAGACCCATTTGGCAAATACTCGTATACAAGCATTCGATGGGCCTTTTCTGCACAGAAACCCTTCAGTCTAACCAAATTAAGATGATCAACTTTTCCTAGGGTTTCAACTTCTGCCCGGAATTCCTTTTTCCCTTGTCCTGCTTTGTCAAGGCCCTTCACTGCTATCTTTGAGCCGTCAGGTAAAACACCTTCATAAACTGAACCAAATCCTCCGCTTCCCAACTTCATACTAAAGTCGTTTGTAGCATTCTGTAATTCTTCGAATGAGAAACGCAGAGGTAAGCCTTCCGGCAAATCTACGCGATCATCCTCATCTTCATCCTTTTCATGTCTGACTTTTCGATACTTGCTTATCCATGAACAGAATAAGAGAAACAGGAGTAGTACTCCACCAATAGGAGCAACAATGATAACTAAAACCAAATGCTTATTCTTCTTAGGCATTGACTGAAATTTAATATAAGCAGTAGAATTGTAAAATTCATCACTTTGATTATTCATTTTCAGAGAGTAGACATTGGACTCCAGATAACAATAACCATTAGAAAAATTAGCAGCATACCTGAAAAATACAGCTTTGCAAGAGCAATTTGTAAGGCATAGATTTTGACAGGTATCTCGTGAGACCATCTGTGGAATGGAAGCATTATTGTGCGGATAAGTAAAATAGGAAACATGCTCCAGCTCCAAAAATTGATTACCATCAGAGCTGTTACTGCTTATGGATGTATCTGAGCATACAACAGGTCTGTGCGGAAGGCAGCCTAAATTGGGCTTTGTGACGTCAATCTGATAAAAAACATTGTCTTCATTGCCTTCTTTTGGACAGCTGCACTGCCCATCTATACAAACACCATAGTTTCCGCATGGCGTTGGATATTGGCACAAAGTGAGTGCATTAGTAAAGGTTGTTACATAGTCAGTCACAGACCTTCCTGTTGTTTCTAGATATGAATAAAACTGCAGATGCCCAACTGAATCAATCATACAATAGAGGATATTTTTGGGTACAGGCAAATTGACCGATGTCAATCCTCCTTCATCATAATAAATAAAGGACTCCTCGTCTAACTGCATATAAGATAACATCACCCGGGAAGGTTCAAAAGGATACCTAAAATACATTTGAGAGGGTACCGTGCCTACAAACATAGCAAAGCCGTCGGCAAACAAGGAACCCCAGAAAATACCTTGGCTTGTATTAGTAGGAGAAGTGTTTGCAATAAGTTTCTGCCCCACCTTCAACTTCTGGCCTAACAGAAAGGAATCAGTGGGATGATCAAAAGACTGCCATATGATTCCATTGGAGGTGTTAAAGAGAACAAGGTTCCCAGATTCTTTTATAGCCATCCCTTGAAAATCTTGGGTGGATGTATTTGTAGACCAGACAAGAGTGCCATCTGTGTTCCTTAACACAAGTTCTCCTGTGGAGGTGAGTTTTAGGGTTGCGTTTTCTTGCACCATCTGCTCTCTATTTGAGCTCCAAACCATTTGCAAGTCAATCAGCTTACCTTCATGGCTGTAGATAACAAAGAAAGTTGCAAATAGGTAGCCTGTATCACAAGGACTACCATAGCAGAAGAATCCACATCCATAGTGCAGATACATATCACTATATGAGATATTGCTGGTCAGAAGAATCGGCCTGACGAGTGCATCTGCGTATTTAACCGGTGTCAAGAAATCTACAGACTGCAAATTGTTGATCCATGTGGTGCCTCCATGTGCAGTTGACGAATTAAGACCAAAGCTCTCTGTAAACAGTGAGCACAATATAAGAAAGAGACTCAGAATTAACGAATTAAAAGGAGAGAAAGAAAAATAGTCCTTTGATATCATTTTTCAAAACAGAAGTTATGTCGAAGGTTTGGAGCGCAGGGGAAAAATATTTTCGATTGAAAGAACATGAAATTAGAGAGCTTTCATGGCTCTCTAATTTCTAACACTGAATGCCGATGGGGTGACGTCACTATCACTGGCGAATGGAAGATATCAAAGTCAAAGTCCGATAGGCTAACAAAGCAGTCAAAATAATACGCGTAGTCTACAGGTCTACAAGTCTACAATCGTGAAGCATGGTGAGCCGAACTAAGAAGCTTCCGGTACCCCCCCAAAAAAAAATATATATTAACTTTCAATGAAATATCAGTAATTAAAATTAATGTAGTTGTGAACATGCAACATAATTGGTTCACAAAAATAAGATATTTTAAATGACAAGATAGACATGCACGAAATTTGATAGTCATAGTGTAAATTTATATGGAGAATAATGCCCTACAAAATATATGGTCTCCAAACAAAATTGTTTTTATTTAATTTCATAATAAACTTGCATTTTGAATTTTAAATTATTTTTGACTTTATTTTATTCCACGTAGAATTAGAGCCGAAGGGAACATATGTGCTAGAAAGAAAATAACCCTGTTGGCATGTGCATTCAACGCTCCCCATGATGTTTCGTGACATGGACTACCACCTCTCATGGATCCTAACTCTGGCAATTGTAGCGAAGATTAATGTCTGTGGGTTTTGGTCTAATGGCAATTGTGGTCCATCAAATTGGTATCAGAGCCAGTGGTCTCAGGTTCGAAACTCCCTGGGTAACACTAGGGGGGAGATTGTTGGCATGTGCGTCCAGCACTCCCCGTGATGTTTCGTTACATGGATGAACCACCTTTCGTGGGTCCTAACTCTAGTGATTGTAGCATAGATTAATGCCTATGGGTTTTGGTCTAACGACAATCGTGGTCCATCAAAACCTTCTATGTTTTGTTGCAATATTTATATTTGTAAATGTTACATATTGTGAGTGTGTATGCAAAAATATGGAAATCAAATAAAAAAACAATGCATCAAAGAACCTATTCTATACTTGAACAACACCTCATCTAGGGAACAATGGCTAAGCAATGTAATGAAAATGATAAACAATCCTATGATATGTGATAATGATTTTGATATGTTGGTTGCTCAATTTCACAACATAACACATGATAAAGATAATGGATAGGATAATGGATGATAATGTAAAAGCTAGGGTGATTTTGACAGCATGGTGATACTTGGAATGTGGTTGTCCAAATGACTTGGTTGAGGCTTGATTTATAGAGGTTGGATATGATGAATGAAGGGCCAAGATTAAAAGATTAGATCAATGGCTAGAATTGGTTGAGAGAACATTAGGGCAAGGATAAGGATTTCTAAGGGTTCCAAGGAATCTTCTAGGGCTTATCCTTATGTAAATGGCTAGGATTAAAAGATGTAGTATGAGGTGGATGGCTAGGATGAAAAGGTTAATTTAATGTTAGAGACACTTATTTAATGAAAGTGGCAAGTGGTTGAGAATGAGGACAAGCTAGTCATGTGACTCTCAATAATGAAATTATTTAATAAATTATATTGGAGAGGGGATGATGGGACACATTAATTAAATAAACAAGGTTTATTCAATTAATTTTGGCTACAAGGGATAAATTAAATAAATATAATTTATTTAATTAATTTGGGAAAGGGGTATTCAATAAAGGGGACTCTTAGGACAAAAGTTTCATAAAGTTTCTCAAGGTGGTGTTGACAAGGTGATGAAAGGGACATGATCAATTTCAAGTGTCTACATTGTTCCTTTCTTTGAGATGATGTTATGACTAAGAGAAGTAACATCATTTCAAAGAAGATAAGGTATGAATGGAGGGAAAAGAGGATGCAAAAGGATGCCCCAACCACTTGAATGAGTGAAAAGGAAGAATAATGTAAGGATGGGATGTGAGAAGGAGGAATGATGCAAGGATGGGATGCTCCCACGAGAGAATAGGTGGGTTAGAAGGATATAGTATTCTCTCAAAATGGATGAATGGGAATGGCAAAAGAAAGGGATGAAAAAAAGGATGGATAAAAGATGGAATACATTATGCTACATTAAGTGAACAACCATAAAGTTTGATATAGCACTAAACATTATGCACCAAGGTATAAAGATGAGGGTGATGACGTGTCCCTTGCATGAAAGGACTTTATATGATAAACAAAAAGGCCATCCTTATATATGCCTAATGTAATACAACCTTGTCTAGATGTGTGAGGAAGGAAACATAAAGCACTAAAATTCAAATGCACAAAAGGTATGAAATGACCTTACATGCAAAGGATAACTGGTATGCAGAAATCTATTCCACCACACATAAGATATGAATATTAGCTAGAGTAATAGGAACTTGATACAAATGCAAGATGAAAGGATAACACACACAAGCAAGCATGCCCAAATGATCCAAAAACAAACAAGGTAGGATGCCCCTGTCAAGCTGTAAACTAAGGATGGATTGATTGATGAAGATTGGATTAAGATAGTGTTGTCATTGTGGGAAACACTATATCCCTAGATCAACACAAGGATGCAAGAACGATATATCCCATTAATAATTATTATGATGATTGATTGATCGATTGATTGATTGGGTTGATAGCAAGGTTAGAACAAAACCAAGGATGTGATTGGATAATTTGACTAGATTGCTTAACTAGATTGATATGGATTAAGGATGATGTACGTTTGAATTTATTGCTTGGATTTTTTGGATGTTTTGATTTTTCTGGATTTTTGAATGTTTTTTATTTTTTGGGTTTTTGGCATGTTCTGATGTTTTTGGATTTTCAAATGTTTTTGGAATAGTAGTGGGTGATGACTTTATTTATGGGATGGAGGAAAAAGTATGGCAATTCTATGAAAAATATTTAATGACATGGGTGTAAGATAGAATAAGTGATATCAACATGTGCGGATGGTCGTGGAACATGCAAGTGTATGAGGCCCAAAGAGGAGGAACTTAGCTATACCAAGGACAATTAGGAGGTTACTAGGAAACCTATGTCCAAAATACAACACAATCCA
Source organism: Cunninghamia lanceolata (assembly GCA_027924645.1). Taxonomy (NCBI): domain Eukaryota; kingdom Viridiplantae; phylum Streptophyta; class Pinopsida; order Cupressales; family Cupressaceae; genus Cunninghamia; species Cunninghamia lanceolata. The sequence goes on from BSBN01001332.1 coordinate 10,780,921, forward strand.
CTGCTCCCATTTATAAGCAGGGTGATAGGACTAAATGGATCTAGGATGTATATGATAGGAAGTGGACAGAAGACTTTGACAAATAACAATGATGGTATATAAGATATGGAGGAGGACTAAGACATTAGATGGAAATGTAATGATGGGGAAGTATGGACAAGTGACCTGGAGGATAATGGAAGTTGATAACCACACATGGTGCCTACAAGAAGGTTTCCACCATGGTACTTATCCAAGGTGCCACAAAAGTGGTTTCACCATAGGACAAATTACTTCTCTTTACTATTTTTTCATTTTTTTCATTTTTTTTTTGTACATTGGGATGTCACAACAAGCTAAGCATGGAAAAGTAGGATTTTGGGTGTAAGTGTAGTCTTTGTAACAAGTGTACAATGATCATGATGGTGATTGAAACATGGAATTGGATTAGCAAGGAGAATGTCACTAGGATGGATAACAAGGATACCATCATGAACCTCCTTAAGAGCAAGATTAGGATCTATTGTGTTTAGGAAACACAAATGGGAACCATCGTAGCCTTGTTGATTAAGGATGGAATGAAATATAGGTGAGATGGGAGTATAGAAGATGGTGGCAGGGGACCAACAATATCACTTTTAGGAAACTTCTTTAGATTTTCTTTGATAGCCAAATGGGTTTGCTTTGCTTCAAGTGAATGCTTTTTAGATGCAAGGGGTGAAATAGATTTTTCTTTTGACTTTGGATACCCTAGGGTTTATTTCATTGAAGTCTAATGCCTAAGTATTTTTAGGTTCCTTTGACTTGGTAGGCATAGGATTATGGAGTTGAATATGTAATCCATCATTGTGACAAGTAGTGTGAGAGATTGGATTTAGTTGGTCCCATGAAGTGAAAGGGGGGTATGGAAATGAAGGCTCAATGGTGAAGATGGTAAATTGCCATGAAATAAGGATGAAATGTCAAGGTATTTGGTGGAGGCATGGATGGTCCCATTAATGATACTTTCAACAACATTGGAGGGTTCATCAAGACTTGTAGAAGGAACATGAGGATCTTAGTTTCCACAATAGAGGGCATGTATCCTAGACCTGAAGAAGTATCATGGAGAGGTTCAACAAGACAAGAATTATGTAACTCATATTCTCTACAACCTTTAGTAATGCTAGGATCTTTGGAGGATGATGAAGTGGAAGAAAGGTCATTGGGATGAACATAAGATGTGAAAGAGGTAACCTTCTCCTTAGTGGAAATATCATTGTTAGGACAAAGGTTATAATTAAAACTAGCAAATCTCAAGGTTCTACAATATGGAAAGGGTCTAGGATCTTCTTGGATAGTGATTTCAACACCATTATGTGGAAATTTCATACATTGGTGGTAAGTAGAAGGTATGAATGACATAGCATGGATCCAAGGGTGACTAAGTAAGATGTAATATGGAAGCTCAAGGTCAAGGACATGACATGTAGTGTGTAAAAGGATTGGTCCAACTTGTATAAGGAAACATGTGGTGCCTTCGCATTCTCTCTCAGTATCATCATAGCCTTTGATAGTATGAGGGCATGGTTCCAATTCAACTTGTATATATCCTAATTGTTTTATTAGCTTTAAGGCAAATAGGTTCAAGCTAGCTCCATTATCCAAAAGGACACATTTGACTTTGGTTTTGGAGATCAAGACCTCTATATGGGGGATATTATTATGAAATGTATCGATAGATGGCATGTCTTGTTGGATAAAGGTGAGGTGATTGGTGGAAGAAAGGTGACTCACAATAGCTTGGAATTGATTAGGGTCAATATTGTGTGGGACTTGGGAGTTTTGGAGGATGTGGTCTAATATGGCTTTGTGGATGGGGGAGACCTTAAGGAGTTCTAAGATGGATATTTGTGTAGGAGTCTTCCTAAGGTGATCAAGGATATTATAATGAGATGAATGAGTACATGAGGAAGATGAAGGTTGGGGGATAGTAACAGTTCCACATGATGAGTGGTGACAACATATCTAGGGGATGGAGCTCCAATGGTCATGGTGGAAACTATGAAGGATCATAATCAACTCTTCCTATGACATTTTCATAATCAAGAGGGGATTTCTTATAACAAACATTGTTTGCATGATTGTCTTTGTATTGATTGGGATTGTGGAAATGAACTTAGTTTGATGTTTTGGCAAAGGATCATTATAAACTCCCAATTGTGCTGTGGAAGATTTAGGCTTAGTATTGACCTCCAACATTCCTTGATCAATGTTGGCAGGGTATACAAACTTTCATGATCACACATAACAAGAGCTCACCTTACCATACACAACCAAATAGAGAAAGTGAAATAATAGGAACAACCCTAACTAAAATGTGTGATTGAAATAGAGAATACTGGGACTTAAAAGTACCTACGGTACTTTGGCCCTTTCGCACAACATACAAAAGAACAACAAATTTCACACCCTTTGAACTAGTATATGGGATGGATGCCACAGTTCCTCTGAACTTCATAATTCCAAATTTCCATACCGTACACTAAGCCTGCGGTTAACAAAGGAAGAGTCATTAGTTGAAAGAGTTGAAAATCTAGACAAATGGATGAAAATAGGCTCATTGTGGCATATAACCTAAACCTAGGAAGGATGCGACAGAAGGCCTGGAATGATAGAAATTTGTGGTTGAAAACTTTCAAAGAACATAACTTAGTACTACTCTATGCCAGCAAATTCAAGAAGCAAGGGAAGCTAAAAGTTTGTTATCTTGGACCTTACTATATATAAGGCATTGTGGAATCCAAAGTGGTTATATTATGAAAAATAGATGGAAATGTCGTAATAGGGTATATTAATGGCAGGAGATTGAATCATTATCATCATCCGATGGAATAAGAGAAATACGTGGGAAAATCAAAAAGATGTGGCAAGGATCCACATTTATCATAAGAAAACTCTATCATATTAAAGTCCCTACACAAAACCTAATTGGTAGCAAGAATTGAATTAGCAATCCATTTCCAAAGGGAAGATCTTTTCATGGTATCATTGGAGGAATAAACATTAATAACACCACAAGAATGATTATTAAAGTTGAAAAGAGCCCACAATGCAAATTGGTGGGGTCACATACTTGGTCAACCAAAAGCTAGTGCCACATAGGAGAGTGAAAAGTGACAACAACACCCCAACCAGCTTCATGGTTACTATAGAGAAAATGGCTAGAAGTCAAAATCACATGACAATTTGTAATGACCAAAAATATAGACACTTTAACCTCTTGTAAATAGAGAATTTACTAAACCTACATATTGAAGTTGAGCATCACAAATGAAGTATTTTTGTGGGAGATCTATTATACTGTGAACATTCTAGCCTGAGATACAATTCATAAATGAGTATTGAGAGTCATCTCCTCATTATCTACCTCATCCAGAATACAATAATTGTTTTATAGCATGGCATCTTATGCCTCAAAACTTCTAATCCAAAAGCTAAGTTAGATTGGTTCTTATTTCTTTGGCACAATTTATCCTTCTTCCTATCACTCTGGTAGGCTATTAGACCCCCTCTATATAGAAAGAGGAGGAAAAGCATGTCATACATTGATGACTAGTAGTTGAGCCAAGGCTAAAGCCAATAGTGGGGTTTTAGTAATTTTTATCTCAACAAAAGTCTTCTTGAGGGAGGAGAATGCATCTTGCCTATGTATAGAGGTTTTAAAGCATTTCTAGAACTAGAAGGTTTGGTAGGAGGCTTAGGGATTCCAAAGTTCTCAGTTTTATGATTAACAATGGTAGACCACGCTTCTTCTTCTTTTGTAAGAGGTGGCAATCTAGAAGAGAGTTATGTAAAAGGATTTGGTCATGGAGACACCAAGGGGCAATTCTAAATCTTGTGCTTTGAGGACTGGCATCAATAGAAAGTATTCAAAGGATTGATATATTAAACATGCTATGTGTATCTAGTTTAACCAACTTAAATTTCAACTAATTCTTTGAGATCCTTGGAGAGGCCCACTGCCACATAGACTCACCATTGGGGATGAGATGGATAGAAGTCATCCAGGTTCGATACAGAGCACATAGCCTAAAAAAGAAGCTATCTATCTCAAGAAATTCAAACATGTCAAAGGTAAGCTAGGAACTCAACCTAAATGGGGACATGAAATGACTTTTCATCAGAGATGTTGAATTCTCAAGTCTATGGTTTGAACAAAAGTAGGGAGGAATGGACAAGAAAAGAGCCATGACCAAGGGAAACCTCAACATGGTTGGCTTTCGCAAAATGGAAAAGAAAAAACCCCTTCGCGAGGTTTTGCATGATGTTGAGGAGGATCCCATGTGGGGTCCATACCCTACTAACCTAGTCTCTAAGTATACTTCTAGGGGAGACCCCACCCCGAAATACCTTACCAAGGTAAAAGTTTCTATCCATTTGCATGCATTATCAAATTTAGGAATCAAAAGAAAAACATCCAGTGATGTTACATGGGATGTACCTCATGGAACACCTTCCATTGTAATACTTTCAAGATCATTGAGTGGGGAGCCATTGAATTTCATCATTGAACCTTCAACTCCAACAATAGAAGTTTCAGAGGAATGAAAGGTTGAGGCCATTTAAAGGAGGTGAGTGTCACTTGTAGGCATAGAGATGTAAATCATGTAGCAATAAATGTAGGCTAATGCAAAACAATCTTGTTGCCTATAGTAGTGTGACTTACACTCATACAAAGCCAAGAAACCCTAGCAAAGTTGATGCATGACCTTTTTTTCTTCCACCTTATGATTTGGTTCAAGATGAGGGTTTACTTAAATATTTTTGATAATGTAAATAGTTTGTATTTAATCTTAGATTAGATGTTGGAGATTCATTAGAATACAAATCATGGTGGGTTATGACTGATCCATTTGCATGGGGATGGGAGATGCTAATAATTGGATGCTTGAGATAGGTGCAAGTCAATAAAACAATGATTGAAGAAGATGAAAGGTGGAAATTGTTGATAACTGAGAGGGGGGGGTGAATCAGTTATCCTAATTGTTTCTTCTTTTGAACTTTCTTATTAAGCAAAGCAGCATTGAGTTAAACAAACAAACATTATCATGAAATGAGAAACACATGACACAGTATTTTTGACGTGGAAACCCGGTTAAGGGAGAAAACCACGGGGTGATTAACCCAAAGATTATTCTCTGTTAGAAGAATAAGGAGTTACAAAAATGGCACTTGCCAATTAGGGCTCACTGCCTGAGCACACTGCTCACAAAGAGGCCCACTGCCTACAAGGAGACACACTATCTACAAAGAATGTTATACAATACTTGAACTAATTGGAAGCACCTACATATGCTAGGGTTCAGTTCCGGTTAGGCTCAGTACATTGATCTGCTGCACTTCATCTTTCCTCTGTTCTTTATTCTGCTATCTTTTCACATACCGGATCTTTCTTACTACTTCTGCTCTGATCTGTACTTATTCGCATACACTTTCACACACTCACAACTTTCACAACTAAATCCATCCTCTATATATATCCGCACAAGTAATTTCATCACCTTTCTAGTCAGCATCCGGAACAGTCTGGTTTCTTACAAGCTCTGTTCTGTCGGCTGAATCCTTGCTCACCAAGCAATGCGGATCAAGCATATACTTGTAGATATCATTAGTCATGTTGGCCAAACATGATTCATGCCTTCACAACCTTTACCATCAACAGTAACATATCCGGAAAAGATTCTGATGCTCTGTTAGTCAGTTCTTCCTTCTGTTCTCATTGTCTTTCAGGAATCCGGTACTCAGCTATTCATATCTTTTTCTTTGTCCATCACCGGAGGCTAAATCCTTGGAATATACTACTCAAGGTAGTCCTCTTGACTTCCCCAAATCCGCACTGCACCAAGACACTTCCTCTGAGAGGTCCGGACCAATCTGTCGGACCTTGCCACATGCTCTGTTCTTGTTCACCGGACCATAACAGTTCTTCATCCTAACTTCCGGTAGAGGCACACCATGACTTGCGGATATGTGGGATGACCTTTGTTGCCATCAATGACAACAACCATGAATCCATATAGTGTCTCTTGCCAACAATCTCCCCCTTTGGCATTGATGGCAATACTTAGTGAAAAAATGACTAAGTGTTTACACTATGCTCCCCCTTTGCTGATGCTCTATCTTTATATACAATTTCTGGAACTCCCCCTTAGTTGGATTCCTCATTTTTCACTGCTCCTCACTCCCCCTTTGACATCAATGGCAAAGGGTGAGGTCCGCACACCAAAATTTTCAACAATTTTCTATACATAGCCGCATATTTACATACTCACATGAACTGAAGAATGTCTGCAAAAGATGTCTTCAGTTGGATCAGTTCTGTAGCCCAACTTTGCTTCATTCTATCCAAAATTGAAATGTGACCACTCAACAAAAATGCAAAAGCTTCTGCCCTCTTGAGATCTGTCGGATCATTTGTTTGGGCGGTAGTTTGAGCATCACTGATGGCCTCATGCATAGTTTCTAACTTAGGGATTATAATCCTTCTAAGTTCTCCCATCCGGTTAGTGATATTCTTCCTTTCCTTCTCAAAGTTCTTTATTGCATTTGTGATTGCAATAGTTTGACATTCTTGATTTACTATGGAAGAGAGAGGATCAAAACTTTGAGACAAACTTTGTAGTTTGTCCTATTCCACTTTTATTTTCTTATCTATTTCTACTGTTGCCTTTGACCAGGAGATACAAAATTTGTAAATATCACCGCCATCCTTAAGAGCATTTTCTAAGCTCTTTATTCCAATACTCATATTTCTCCTATCGTTAGAGATTAATCCTAATACTTCTGAAAATCTTTTATCCAAAAATTCCTTCCGAACCTTTTCTTCAGCTGATTTTTCTAGAGAATCAAAATGTGTATCAACACTACTGACTAAGGTTTTGAGATTACCGGAAGAGGAGGCTGTCGGATCTATCTAGATTGATGGCATGATCTTTTCAAGCACTCCGAAAGCAGCCTCTATCAACTCACAGTCTTCCATATGAGACTTTAGGAGTTTTTCATTTGCCTTAGCATTTGCAAATGAAGCTATCTTCATTGTATGTACCAGAGAGAGAGAGTCAAAGTTGAATGGGCCTTTTAGAAGCTCCGGTTCATCAATCTCTAAAGTTTCTTGGCTTAGAAACTTTTGAACAGTTTGTGCAGTGTCTCTTGCCAGAGACAAATGTTTCTTTTCTTCTGCAGTTTTGTCCTTAGGAGTCTTATCTCCTTCCACATTCTTACCACTTACAGTTGTGGTTTTCTCTGTTGGATTCTTCTCTTTCTCTATATTCTTGGTGCTGTCAACCTCTTTTTATTTTTCTGCTGCTTCTTTCTCCTGTAATTTTTCTTCTTCTTGGGATCCGGAGACTGTAGGAGAAGCCGGAGAAGAGTTGTTAGCCTATTCTGGTGGCACTTCTTCCGGAGCAGATGATTCCAAGTCCACAGCTATTTCTGCACCTGAGTCCTCTGTAATAGGAATATTAAACCTTTTGTATGTATTCCGGAGGATCTCTTCAGTGTCCTTAGCTACTTTGTCTGTCTCACCAAGCATAAGCTGATTCATCCTTGCTTTGCTTCTGAATTCATCCTTGCAGTCCTTGAATACCATGTTCATGGTTTTGTGATCAATTGAGGGATATAGCTGAATAGCTATCTGTTCCCTGATCTCAAGGTCTTTTGCCATGGCATTGTTCTTTCTTATTTCTAGTTCCATCTCTAGGCTCTTTGGGATTTCAGAGATAATCTCAATAAAAGCTTTATTGTAGATGTTCAAGTACCTTATTATAGCTTCCTGCAGGATCTTTTGATCTGCCTCATTGTAGTCATCATAGAATTCAGCCACCGGTTGAAGGTTCCCATCCACAGTGACTGATTTGACTACACTGTCTAGAGACAGGGTGGGCTTTTCAGAAAATTCTTCTGTTATTTCTTCCTTGTCTCAGCCAGAAGAGGGTTTACCGGATCCTTTCTTTTTCTATTTCTTTATTTCTTTCACTCCCTCATCTGACTCAGTTTCTTCTTCATCCTTTTGGCTTTGATAAGCTCTTGAGGCTTTTGTCTTGGATCTCTTACCGGATCCCTGGACTTTCGGTTTTGAGCTTTTGGTTTTGATAGGTGTGGATCCTTTAGATGATCTGGTCCGGGTTGAGGATTCCATTGGAGCACTTTTCTTGCTTTTCTTTTCTGCCTCTTTCTTTTCTTCCTCAGATTTTCTTCTCTTTTCCCGGCTGGCATCAAGTGCCTCTTTTGAGATGCCTAGGCCTTGAGCAATATGCTCTACTTCTTTTCTCACCTTCCTCTTTATCTCAGGTTCCCTGAGTTCTACATGTATCTTTACACTCAACTCCTCAAAGGTTCCAAACCTTTTTGCCTTTGGATCTTTGGGCTGACTTAGCATGTGTTGAACATGCAGCTCCACTATTTGTTCATCCACTTCATACCCCATGGGCATGATCCATACAGTTCTTGGTTCTACTGCCTCCATTAGACACTGATCTGTTTCTACCATGAAGCATAATGTGTCTTTGTACTTTTCAACAAGGGATTGGGGTATTCTTTCTCTTGCATGCATCATGCTTTGGAAGTTCTTGAAATATCCCCATAGAGCTGTATTTCTTGCTTTAGCATCCCTAAGTCCATGCAAATAGTCTCTGATTTGGATGGCAACTGGTCTGTCATTCTGCCATATCCATCCACTGGATCCGGGAAGCTCATTCATGTAGTAAAAGAAGAGACAAATGATCAGATTGCCATACTTGAAGGAGTTTTTCTTGTCCTTCTTAATCTTCTGCAGATTTTCAAAAAGTTGGTTTACAAGAAGCTCACACAAGTCATAGTCTGCATTCTCCTTTAACATTTGATAAGCTGTGTAGATTGCAGTTCCCGGTACTGAATTTTCCCTACTGGAGTGATAGATTTTGTAACCAATTATCATAGATGCAAATTTGACATCCGGTTCAGTGATGTCATCAACTGTCATAGCTCTCTTGTCAAACTTGGATTTGGTTGCATCACTAACTGTCTGATTTTTGACAGACTTGAGAACAGGTAATCCACCGGATGAGTGCAGACCGGTTACAGCCCTAATTGCATCTTTGGTGATCTTGAAGGGCTTGTTCAACCATAGGAAGTTGTCATGTACTCTACTTAGTACATATCGGGCCCATTCATCTTCTTCAAAATAGGGGAAATGAATGCACTGTGCAAAGTGTTTGTCCCAGATGGCTTTGTACTGAGGTTTGATCTCGAAGGAGTCATCTATCAATTGTTTGTGATAGATATCCATCAGTTTTGATTCTCCAAAGTCTTCAAAATTCGCATGGATGTAAACCCTAATGTCTTCCGTATGTAATACACCATGTGGAACACTAGAGAAGGCTCCTAGTGGATCTACCTCCAATGACTTGTATGGATGTTTCTTAAATTCAGGTCGAGGCCTGTCTGAGATTTTTACTATATTTGGAGTAGCCATTTCTTCAAAAGATTTGTAGCAAGATATCGGAGGTGAAAAATACCTTTTGTGTCTTCAGTTACACGGAGTGGCTGGATTGATTTCTGTATGTAATGACTTCGGCAGGAGATCTTCGGTGAACTTGATGAATTTTGTTGCAGAGCTCCGCTTTTCGCTTCTTCTTGGATGTGGAATGATCAAGTGATGGTTGAGAAATCCCTTATATCATTTCGCAAACCCTAATATCTATTTGCAATAAATGCTCCACCTATATTATTCTGGTTTGCCTTATCCGGATAGCTTGGAGTATCCCGGATCAGTCCTGATCTATGAACATCATACGGATCTTTCAATCATGAATAAATCGAGGTGACATATTACAAGAACATCCCAAACGTTCTGTCCAGTCCGCAGAGTAAAATAATGTACTTCCGGATCTCTCCGGACCCTTTTGTAGTCCTCTGTCATTCCGGAGCATCTCCCGGAACAGGTCTTACTTGATCGATCACAACTTCTTTACATCTTCATGTGGACCTCTGAAATCTTGTCTGGATCATCTCAGGACTTATATCTTCAAACCCTTTACTCCACATCTTGTGTCATATCCATCATCACTTGATTGGCTGGGGGAACAGGATTTTCTTTGAGTCTCCCCCTGAGCCAGAGCTCACTTTTTAATTTTTGGAAGGAATATCAGCACCAGAATCTGGTGCGGATCTAGTTTCTGTATTCTCTAAACTTTTTTTTACCCAAATCTTGCTCATCTGATTCCTAACTTCATCCGCATTCATCTTTTGTTTACCCTTGTCTTGATTCTGATTATACACCGGACCTCTTTTGTCCTGATTCTTGCTTCTGCAGACTTTAGCATTATGACCGGACCTATTACAGATTTGGCAAATAACATTTCTTTGCATATTTGACTGATAACCTCTTGATCTGCATTGATTAGCCATATGACCTACTCTATTGTATGTAAAGCATCTACCTTTGAATGATTTGTTTACTTGCATATTTCTGCATTCATGAGACTTGTGTCCATACCTTTTGCAGTTAAAGCACTGTCCGGAGAAGGATGGATTAGTTTGATTCATTCTTTTTCTGCACTGATTAGCTTTGTGACCAAAGTGATTGCAGCTGTGGCAGTATCCATTGAAAGATGGATATCTTTGAGCATTGGGCTGTCTTACCGGAGGCCTTTCAGGCCTATTCCTTGGATTTTCTGATCCAAAATTCTTTTGACTGGATCCGGAGCTTTCTCCTTTCTCATATCCCAAACCGTACTTGTCATCTGTCTTCTTTTGACTTGCAAGAAGTACATCAAGTTGGGCAGAACTTATCTTGAATTTATCTTTATATTCATTTGTTGTTTGAAGATCTCTTTTGAGAGAGACAATTTGATTCTCAAGTTTTTCTTCATTATCTTTGGCATCTTCAAGATCAGATTCAAGATGTCTGATAATCCTATCCATCTGGTGGCATTCTTCTGATTTCTCTTTAAGAGATTGTCTTAGATTGTCTTCAGCTTTTTTTTTTTCTTCAATCTCTTGAGTAAACTTTATAGTTCCTGATTCCATTTCATGTCTTAACGTAATGACTTCTTTTGATAACTTTTCACATAACTTGGTTTTCTCAGTCAATTCTTCATTAGTATTGCTTTCTTCAGTTTGGCTTGCCAATTGTTGGAGCAGCTCCTTTCTCTTTTTCATAGAGAGACTTAATTTGTCTTTTAGTTCTCTCATGAATTCATCAGCCTGTTTGAGTCTTTCCTTTAATTCATTGACTTTAGAATTTGATTGTTCAAGATCCTCAAGGGCAGTCTTGAGTTGCTCCCTTAAACCATATGCATCCATTTGAATTCCTAGATCTTCCTCAAGCTGTTAGGCTCTATTAGGAGGAACCTTGCTCTGATACCAATTGTTGATAACTGAGAGGGGGGGGTGAATCAGTTATCCTAATTGTTTCTTCTTTTGAACTTTCTTATTAAGCAAAGCAGCATTGAGTTAAACAAACAAACATTATCATGAAATGAGAAACACATGACACAGTATTTTTGACGTGGAAACCCGGTTAAGGGAGAAAACCACGGGGTGATTAACCCAAAGATTATTCTCTGTTAGAAGAATAAGGAGTTACAAAAATGGCACTTGCCAATTAGGGCTCACTACCCGAGCACACTGCTCACAAAGAGGCCCACTGCCTACAAGGAGACACACTGTCTACAAAGAATGTTATACAATACTTGAACTGATTGGAAGCACCTACATATGCTAGGGTTCAGTTCCGGTTAGGCTTAGTACACTGATCTGCTACACTTCATCTTTCCTCTGTTCTTTATTCTGCTATCTTTTCACATACCGGATCTTTCTTACTACTTCTGCTCTGATCTGTACTTATTCGCATACACTTTCACACACTCACAACTTTCACAACTAAATCCATCCTCTATATATATCCGCACAAGTAATTTCATCACCTTTCTAGTCGGCATCCGGAACAGTCTGGTTTCTTACAAGCTCTGTTCTGTCGGCTGAATCCTTGCTCACCAAGCAATGCGGATCAAGCATATACTTGTAGATATCATTAGTCATGTTGGCCAAACATGATTCATGCCTTCACAACCTTTACCATCAACAGTAACATATCCGGAAAAGATTTTGATGCTCTGTCAGTCAGTTCTTCCTTCTGTTCTCATTGTCTTTCAGGAATCCGGTACTCAGCTATTCATATCTTTTTCTTTGTCCATCATCAGAGGCTAAATCCTTGGAATATACTACTCAAGGTAGTCCTCTTGACTTCCCCAAATCCGCACTGCACCAAGACACTTCCTCTGAGAGGTCCGAACCAATCTGTCGGACCTTGCCACATGCTCTGTTCTTGTTCACCGGACCATAACAGTTCTTCATCCTGACTTCCGGTAGAGGCACACCATGACTTGCGGATATGTGGGATGACCTTTGTTGCCATCAATGACAACAACCATGAATCCATATAGTGTCTCTTGCCAATAGAAATTACCTTATTTTGAGTGGAGGGTAGAGGTTAAAATGGTTCTTTTTGGAGCCTCATGCAAGTTAGACTTTATTTATTTTTAAATAAAGTGGTGGGTGATGTGCAACTCTAGGCCTATTCTTATGTGAATGGCTAGGATGAAAAGATGAAAAGAAATCGATGGCAAGGATTTAAAATTAGTTTGACTTTTAGATTTTAGAGGAGAATGATTTTATTTAATTTTTAAATAGACTTGTGAGGCAATGCACAAAGTTAATTAGTTAAACCATGATTGTTTAACTAAATGCAATGATGAGGGGGATTAAATAAAATTATGTATTGATTTAATCCATGGATTAATGTTAGGGGATATATCAATTTAATTAAATAGATATGATTTATTTAATTAATGTTGAAACATTAACTGAGTGGATTAGGTTAATTAGTTAAATTTTGTTTCAATTACATTAGAAGAATGAATATATTAATTAAAATAAATATGATTAATTAATCGATGTTATAGAGTTAGTTTAATTAAATAATGTAGTTTCTTTAATTAATTTGACTATGTAAGCATGTGAGAAAGTTAACTTTGTAAGATTTAGGTGTCTACAATAATAAGTTGGACTTTGAGACATTCATTAATTTGAACTAAATGTTGTTGTAATAGTGGAAATATCATGGATCACAAAGCTAAGCACCTATATCTTCTTATTAATTATTTTTCTTATGTAGTGATTAATCTATGTAAAATAAACCAATCACAAGAGAGTATTATTTTGAATGTTGAACAAATATTATGTTTTCCTAAGTTTATATGCAAAAAAGTATTGATTCTACTTCAAAGAATACTATGAATGTTGTAAAAATTATTTTATTTATATGTCATATAATATAATATTGAACTATATTTTTTTGTTGTATAAACCCTAGTTTGGGACCATGGACCCATAAAAAAAAAGGCAAGGCCCTTAAATTTGTCCTTCATAAAATTATCTTAAAGCCCTCTCTCTCTCTCTCTCTCTCTCTCTCTCTCTCTCTCTCTCTCTCTCTCTCTCTCTCTCTCTCTCTCTCTCTCTCTCTCTCTCTCTCTCTCTTTGAGATGCAGAGAGAGATAGGGAAAAAGTGATATATAGGGAATCTCTCTCTCTCACTGAGAGGTAGAGAGAGATAGGGAGAAAGTGATATATAGGGACTCTCTCTCCTCTCTCTCTCTCAAATGACATGGGTGATTCAAACTCCAATGTGAGAGAGAGAGTTTAGGGTTTCTCAAGTTTAGGGTTTAGGGGTTTAGGGTTTCTCATGATTAGGGGTTAGGAGTTAGGGTTTAGGGTTTAGAAAGATATAGAGAGAAGAGACCAATAGAGATTGGGAGAGATAGAGGAGATAGAGGGGAGAGATAGGGAGATAGAGAGTGAGGGACATGTCTAGAGATATAGTGAGAGAGATTAAGAGGTAGAGGGATGATAGAGATAGGAAGATAGGGGATAGATATGGAGATAGAGGTTTAGGGTTTCTTGGATTTAGTGTTTAGGGGTTAGGGGTTTGGGGGTTTAGGGGTTTGGGTTTTAGGGTTAGGGTTTAGTGGCATTATTTAGGTTTTATGGTTTAGGGGTTAGGTGTTAAGGTTTAGAGGTTTAGAGTTTAGGGGATAGAGAGAGAGAGAGAGAGAGAGGATTGATAGGGAGATATAGAGGAGACCAAGGGGAGAGATATAGAGATAGAGAGTGAGGGACATGGCTAGAGATAAGGAGAGATATTGAGAAGTAGAGGGATGATAAAGATAGGGAGATAGAGGTTTAGGGTTAGGGGTTAGGGTTTAGAGGCATTATTTAGGGTTTAGGGGTTTAAGGGTAGAGAGAGAGGGGTATAGGGGTTAGGGGTTATGGGGTTATGGTTTAGGGGTTAGGGGAATTAATTAGGGTTAATAAGTTTAGGATTTAGGGTTTAGGGTTTATGGGTTAGGGGTTGGGGTTTAGGGTCTAATTATTTAGGGTTTAGGGTTGCTTGGGTTTAGGGTTGCATGTCATACTTTTCTTTTTTGCATTTCCTTCATGGATAAGGGAGAGGGAGAGATAGGTAAATAAAGTAATGATAGGGGAGAAGGAGGTAAGAGATATGGAGATAGTGAGAGATAGATAGGTAGAAAGAGAGAGGAGACAGATAGGGAGAGATAGAGGAGAAAGAGGGGAGAGATAGGGTGATTGAGAGTAAGTGAGATGTCCAAAGAGATAGGGAGAGAAGGGAGAGATATGGAGATAGAGGTTTGGGTACCTTTCTCGGGTTTAAGGTTTAGGGGTTAGGGGTTATGATTTAGGTGCATTATTTAGGGTTTAGGGGTTTTTAGAGAGAGATACTACTTTTGACATGCAACCCTAAACCCCTAAATCCTAAATAATACCCCTAAACCCAAGCAGCCCTAAGCCTCTAAACCCTAAATAATTCCCTTAAACCCTAACCCCTAAACCCAAGAAACCTTAAATCTCTATATCTTTATCTTTATCATCCAACTACCTCTCAATCTCTCAATAATGCCCCTAAACCCTAAACCTAAGAAACCCTAAACACAAGTCTCTCTCTCTCAACCCCTAAACTCAAGCAACCCTAAACCTTTATCTCCCTATCTGTCCCTGATCTCCCTATCTCTACCTCTCAATCTCTCTACCTATGTCTCTGGCCATGTCCATCACTCTCTATCTCCCTATCTCTCATCTCGGTGTCCTCTATATCTCCCTATCAGTCCTCTCTCCCTAAACCCTAAACCTCCAAACCTTAACTCCTAAATAATTCCCCTAAGCTCTAAACACTAAGCCCTAAACTTGAGCAACCCTAAACCCCCAAACACCTAAACCCTAAACCCAAGAAACCCTAAACCTCTATCTCCCTATCTCTCCCCTATCACCCTATCTCTATCATCCCTCTACCTCTTAGTCTTTCTCCCTAGGTCTTTGGACATGTCCCTCACTCTCTATCTAGAAAGAAAGAGAGAGGTGTTTAGGGTTTCTTAGGTTTATGGTTTTGGGGCATTATTTAGGGTTTATAAGTTTACGGTTTCTCAAGTTTAGGGAGAGAGATTGAGAGGTAAAGGGATGATAAAGATAGATAAATAGAGATTTAGGGTTTCTTGGGTTTAGGGTTTAGGGGTTAGGATTTAGAGGAATTATTTAGGGTTGAGAGGCTTAGGGTTTAGGGGCATTGTTTAGGGTTTAGGAGTTTAGGGATGCTTGGGTTAAGGGTTGCATGTCAAAAGTAGTCTCTCTCTCTCTCTAAACTGCTAAACCCTAAATAATTCCCCTAAATCATAACCACTAACCCCTAAACCCGAGCAACCCCAAACCTTTATATCCCTATATCTCCCTTATCTCTCTATCTCTTTGGACATCTCACTCACTCTCTATCACCCTATCTCTCCCCTCTTTCTCCTTTACCTCTCCCTATCTGTCTCCTCTCTCTACCTATCTATCTCTCGCTATCTCCATATCTCTTACCTCCTTCTCCCCTATCATTCCTCTTTTTCCTAGCTCTCCCTCTCCCTTATCGATGAAGGAAATGGAAAAAAGAAAGCTATCACTCTCTTTCTATCTCTCTCTCCCTATATATCACTTTCTCCATATCTCCTTATCTCTCTATTCATCTCAAAGAGAGGGAGAGCGAGAGTGAGGGAGAGGGAGAGGGACAATTCCTATATATCACTTTCTCCCTATCTTCGTATCTCTCTGCCTCTCAGAGAGAGAGGGAGAGTGAGAGAGAGAGAGAGAGTCCCTAGATATCACTTTCTCCCTTTCTCTCTCTGCCTCTCAGAGAAAGAGTCCCTGTATATCACTTTTTCCCTATCTCTCTCTGCCTATCAAAGAGAGGGAGAGTGAAAGTGAGGGAGAGGGAGAGAGAGAGGGAGACAGAGACAGAGACAGAGATAGAGAGTGTGTGTGTTTTGCTTTTACAAAATGCGCTCAGATTTTGTGCATTCACATAATGCGCTCGCATTATAACGTGAGTCACGTTATGTGAATGTACAAAATGCAAGTGTGTTATAACGCACTCACGTTATGTGTTCCCTTGGTTATTTCCAAGCCAAAGGTTTGGATTTGTCTTGGGCTTCCAACCCAAAGTCTTGGACTATGTTTAGGACGTCTAAAGACGTGTTTTTCCAGATTGTATCAAAAACCACATAATCTGAAGCGTGCTCCCCATCAGGTTTGCACTTATTTCGATGAAAGCTCAAAAAAAATACCATCATAATCTTATTCTCTCTATTAGCTATCTAACCATATAATTTTTTTCACATTTTGAGTACTTTAAGGGTTTCATCTTGAATTTCTTTTGTTAGTGTGTCCATTTTTTGTCAAAAACTAGTGTCTAGTAATTTTTACTTTGTTTTTTAACCATTCATTGAAATTTGAAATAAGTTACATTTTTAGAAACTAGACTCCATTCTACACATATTAAAAAAAAAATTGATTTTCAATTAGTTTTCAAACATTTTAGGGGGGAGCACACTCAAATTTCTATTTTCAGGATGTGTCCACTTTAAAAATTACTAAAAAATCAATTATTCATGAAAAAATTATTAGAAAAATTAGGGATATACTACATGGTGTTAGCTAATTTCTCACTAGAGAGATTATTGAAATACTAAAAAAATGTTAACATTTTAGGGGGAGGACACCAGATGCTATGTTATGTTTTTTTGAGAAAAATCAGACCAATTTGTGTGCTCCCCTTTTTTGAACCCCTTAATCTCAACCATTTTTGGAAAAAAATAGTAGTTTAGAAACTAGATTCAAAGCACTACAACTCTTGTTTTTGTTCCATCTTCAAATTTTGAGTGTAGCTATCTTCAATTTCTCATCCAACATCAATGTTTCCTAATTTTAGAAAAAAAGTGGCATCTTAAGACCCCATTTTGGTCCCTCATCTTTGTGCACTTACCCTAAGGAGAGGACAAGGACAAATTATAAGGCACTCTCCCAAATACCTATCTACAAATAAACAAAGCAAATAACTTAGCTGTAGAACCGGTCAAGTCCACCACATTGCCTCCTTGTCACAGGCACAAGTGTAAACCAGTTGAACACATTCCTCCACCTACAGGCCCCATCTTGACTGCAATGCTCTCCACAATCCAATGGGTCTCCACCATACCCACCAAGACATCATGCAAATGGCCAAGCAAAACCTCTTGATTCTCCTCCACGACTATGGAAAACTCCAACAAACCCACGTGCATTAAGATAGGGGCTACATCAATGGATATCAATGTTTCCATAGTCATCGATCGTGTAGCGCCAAAGACATTCTAGCACCCACACATTGTTGCCAGGTCAAGTAATAGTGCAGACATCGTCCCAAGCCTTCCATCTATCCTAGATATCTACCTCCTTAGCTAAAGTTAGCATCCTATAGAGCTAGCCTCGCAAGACCAGATTGTTAACTTTGGCTTCGACTAGATTTGTAAAATTTGCCATGGCTTCCTCCCTAGACAACCTCCTTAACCTCTTTCTCGAAGTATAAGCCCTCCACATTCTAATGCCAACTATGTTGCTTACATTCTTCCTTCTAAGTTGAAACTACCATGGGGAAGTAGCCACCACCTTGCCTTTGTCAATGCCTCCACTACGGCCTCGAACACCAACCACCAACCCATCCAAACCTATAGTACCACCAACCTTTGGCATTGTAGAAATGATTCCTAAAAAATCACATGGAAAAATAACTTAGAGATAAGTGGGAGAAGCATCTCCCAGTGCCACACGCCACCCATATTAAGGATCATACAACCTAGCACCATCGCTTCACACGAATTCTCCTCGGGGTTGCTATTAATCATACCTGATTATTGTTCAGTCACATTATCAACAAAAATATAATATTAAACTATATGGTATGATTAAATATAATTTTTTAAATTTAATATACTCTTTCCTTTAAATATTAATATGATTATTTAATTTATCATATTTTATTTAAGGTCTTATTCTTCCCCATCTTTCTTAAATGTCTGCTCTACTCCCCCTATATTCTCTCTATCATTCCCTGTTTTACAGGAAAATTATTTATTTTTTGTTAGTGTTATGTTGGAAAATGTACCCTTGGGGGTTTTTCCCTCCTAAGGTTTAGCTCTGGGGTTCTTTGGAATGCACTTAGGTCATCTTGCATGTTAATGGTGACTCCCAATGACAAAACTCTGAAGTTTCATGGCAAATGGGACTCAGGGGGTACATTTATGATGAATCCTACCTGAAATAGGGGAGGAGGATTTGGGAGCCTGTGCCCTAGTCCTGCCCTATTTTAGGTTAGGACCTATTTTTGGGTGTTAGTTTATGACTGTTACTTAGCTCCTATGCTGACATCCTAAGTTTGAATTCTGAAATTTTTAGTGGGAATGTTTGTAGTTGTATATATAAGTGTGATTAGGTTTCATTTGCAAACTAGATGGAAATTAGATGAGCACTGTGATTTTGTGAAAGTGATTCAAGGGATTCATTGTCTTACAAAGCAGTACTTTGTTCTTATTGTGTTTGTATTTGCAGATTTGGCATCCATCTCCTCATGGAATGAAGAGCATCTTCCTTCCATGAGATCTTCACTACAAGGTGATATCAATTATGTTTTCTATCATTGATCATTTAGATTTTTCCTCTATCCCATAGGGATATGCACTATTTATCTGAGAAAAGTGTTTGAAAGACTTGAATGTCTCTCTAAGCCTTGATAGATGCAAGCCTCTAAACAGGACAACCCCCAACCTAATTTTCTGTGACTGTAGGTTACAGGTTGCAAAAGTGAAAGAAGTGGAGTTGCAGGAGAGTAATGCAGACTATTAGAATTACAGGCCAAAGAAGAAAATGTGGTATAGGGGCACCTATAGGTCCAAGAGACCTATCATGAGTTTTCTTCCTATGTTTTGGTTTGTATTGCAATAAGGTCTTAAAGACCACCTTGTTGAGTTGTAATAAGGTCTTTTGACCATCTTGAGGGATGTTGAAGTCTTATGCATTCATCTTGTAAGGCCTTGGTACCAATTGTGTGCATGTAGCCATTAGGACCTAGTTGGTCAAGACCCTCCATAAGTATGAAAATGGAGTGGATTTCATGTTTGGAGTCATTCATAGCATGTTGGCATTGCTTGGATAGAGTTTGAAGTAGTCTTGTGGAGAAATTGTCAAATTTGTAAACAAAACATGTAGTATACCTTAATTAGAAGGTGGTAATGGTTAGTCTAGGAGGTTGCAAAGATGGTTGCTGCTCCAAATCGATCCCAAAACACCTGCATTTGGTGTCAAAATGTATAAATTGCCTTTCTCTCATCGAGCAAGGTATGGTGTGGAAGTTTAACAAGGAGAAATAAAAAAGAACTTTGTTTTTCCTGCATTTCTTATGTAACTGTGTTGTCGCAGAACGTACTCTACCCAAGTACAGAATTGTTGTTGATTCTCAGTATGTTGGATTTGTAGAACAAGGTGTTACCTTTCATTTAAAGTTGGTTTGGGGTTTTGAAACTAATCTGAGGTAGAGATACCACTGTTTTCCCATAAACTGATTATTAAAACCCTAAACTAGGGTTTTGCACAAATGATGGCAATTTGACTATTCCACTATTTCTCATCTCCATAGAACTAGTGGAATGGCTCTATATAGTCATGATTTTGTTGCTTGTACTAATTTTCAGGATGGAGGGTCAAGTTTTGGCCGAGTTTTGATGGTTTTGGCTTGACAAAACCATGTGTCAAGCCTAAAGAAGGAACCCACATGACTAAATCAATTACAATCGACTGTACAAGTCAAAAACCCATGAAATCTTTTGTTTTCCCATGTATTTGACATGTTCTAATGGTGGTGCAAGTTCTGAGAGGTAGATTAAGGCTAGTTTCTTTGTAAATCAAGCCTAATTGGGGCTCTAATCAAAGTGGACAGTCATCAGTTGAGGCATTTGTCCCGAAAGACCCACTAGTCAACTTAACATATGTCTTGAACCTTCCAAAAGGGTACCCTGAAATAGGTTTGGTTTGTGTAAGTGATATCCCTGCAAAAAGTTATTGCCACTGTTCTCTAAAAATAGGGCTACTAGGAACCTTGGTGGCTTGTGAAGCAAGTACTCAACCTCTATATACAAGACTCCATCCAATGGCTTTGGAAGGTTATGTTGGTTAGTTTGAACACTCTGAAATGACTGCCCTTGAGAAGATCATGTATTTGGTGCCATATCTCATAATGGACCTCTTAGCTTAGGTCTTAAGAACCTTGAAAAATTGTCATTATGAAGTAGTGAATTCCCTTCTTGTTGAGTGGTTTCACAAACAAAAGGAAGTATCTTGTAAACCCTAGAGTCTACATCATAGTGGTATCAAAGCCCAGTTTGATTGGGAAAGTGTGAAGAGAATTTGTGAGTTAAAGAGTAAGAGACAATGCCTCCAAAAGGTGGATCAGTGATGGCCAGGAAAATGAACGCCCTAGAAGATGAAATAGAGGCCTTGAAGGCTAGAGCAAAAAGGGGAGAGAGAGAAGAAGAAGGAGGTAGTGATTCTGAGGAAGAAGAAGAAGGTGAAGAGGGGGAATCTCCAGAGCAAGAGGAACAGTTACCCTCAGATGACAGAAGATTTCTCAATGCCTTGAAGTCAGTGAAAGGAGAGGCCTCTGATGTGAAGATGGATCTACCAGTGTATGGAGGGAAGATGGATGTCAAGGAGTTAATAGAATGGATTGATGCCTTGAACAATTATTTTGAATATAAAGAAGTGGTAGAGGATAAGAAGGTGAGATTTGGAAAAACCAAGTTGAAAGGGTCAACTTTGACATGGTGGAACTACACCCAAGGAGAAAGGGTGAAAGTGGGCAAGCCTATGATCCATTCATGGGAGAGGAAGGTGAACAAACTCAAGGCCCAATTCCTACCTGCTGATTATGAGGTCCAAGTCTTCAAAAAGATGCAAAACCTAAAACAAAAAGACATGGATGTGGCTGCATATACTAAGGAATTTCACAAACTCAATTTGAGATCTGGACATGTTGAGAATGAAAAGGAGAAAGTGGCTAGGTATCTCAATGGATTAAGGTACAATATTCAAGATGAAATCAGTCTCCTAATCCCTAAGATAGTGGATGAATTCTTGCAAGTAGCATTGAGGGAAGAAGAGAAGTTAAAAAGAAAGAGTGATCAGTAAAATAGAGGAACAGGCAGAAATTTCAGAGGAAGAGGCAGTTTTGGGGGAAGAAATTAGTCCCAAAGACAACAAGGGGAGTCTAGTCATAATGAACAAAGTGGAGACTCAAGTGGTAGAGGAAGTTTTAGAGGGAGAAGGCCAAATGGAAGAGGAAGATTTAGTGGCCCAGGAAGACGTCCTAACACATTCACAGGCAGATGCTACAATTGCAATCAAGTGGGACATCCAGCCTTCAAATGCCTTGAGAAACAAGGCTCTAGTTCTCATGGAGGAGAAAGGATAAGTTAGCTACTGCAAGAAGAAGATTGTCAAAGTGTCAACACACCACCTAAACTTGCAAATCTAGAGTATGGAGAAAGCCTAATGATGAGGAGAACTCTCTTGAAGATGCCAAGTGCCAAGGAGCCATCACAGAGGAAGTCACTTTTCAGAACTTCCTACAAATCTGGTGTAAAGGTATGTAAAGTCATAGTTGATTCAAGATCTATAGATAATTTGGTAACATTAGAAATGGTTGAGAAGTTAGGATTGAAGAGAATCCCTCATTCTACCCCTTATAAGGTGTCTTGGTTGAATAAGGATCAGCAAGTACTTGTAAACGAGCAATCTTGGGTAGAGTTTCAAATTGGGGGGTATAGGGATAGAGTCCTATGTGATGTGATCACTATGGATGCTTGCCATCTACTCCTAGGCCATCCATGGCAGTGTGATCTCAATGCACAACGTGATGGGCAGAAAAATACCTACACTATCACAAAGAATGGTGAATCTTTTACTTTGAATCCTTTTCCAAATGAATGCATAGATAAACAAGTGGGTTCTAATGTAATGGTGGTTGGGGAAAAAGAATTATTGCAGACCTTGAAAGAAGAGGGAGATCTAGGATTTTCCTTAATTGTTAAGCCAAAGTGTAGGTCTATTTTGTCCACAAACAAGAAGGAACCAATCCCTAGTGAAGTCCAGGACTTGTTAGAGAAGTATAAGGACATTATAGTGGAAGTACCTAATTCCCTGCCTCCTATTAGAGATATCAGTCATCATATTGACATGATACCAGGGGCTACATTGCCTAATAAGGCTTCCTACAAAATGACACCAACCCAAAATGAAGAGATTGCAAAACAAGTACAAGAATTAATGGATAAGGGTCTAGTGAGGAAGAGCTTGAGCCCATGTGCTGTACCTACTGTCCTAGCACCCAAGAAGGATGGGAAATGGAGGCTTTGTATTGATTCTAGAGACATCAATAGGATAACAATCAGGTATAGATTTCCTATGCCTATAATAGAATATCTCATGGACTGTTTGGGAGGAGCATGCTATTTTTCAAAGATTGACTTGAAGAGTGGGTACCATCAGATAAGGATTAGAGAGGGAGATGAATGGATGAAAACATTCAAGACCAATGAGGGTCTCTATAAGTGGTTGGTGATGCCCTTTGGGCTGTCCAATGCACCTAGCCCCTTTATGTGCCTTATGAATGAGGTATTGAAACCTTTCATTGGAAAGTTTGTTGTGGTTTATCTAGATGACATTCTTTTTTTAGCAGGTCCAAAGAAGAGCATTTATGACATCTTGACATGGTACTAAAGAGGCTACATGAGGAGAAATTGATGATAAACTTGGAAAAGTGTGACTTCATGAAAGAGCAGTTGGTGTATCTTGATTTTGTCATTTCCAAAGGTGGTTTGAAGATGGATCCTTCCAAAGTAGATGCTATTCTTAATTGGCCCACTCCAAAATCCAAGGGAGATGTGATAAGTTTTCATGGACTTGCAACTTTTTATAGGAAATTTATAAGGACCTTCAGTCACATATGTGAACCAATCCTCGACAACATCAAAGGAGGTAATAAAGGTAAGTTTTCTTGGACCCATGAAGCTGATAAAGGGTTTGAATATTTGAAGAAGTGGGTAGCCCAGCAACCTATACTTGTGCTTCCTAATTTTAATAAGGTTTTTACCATTGAGTGTGATGTTAGTAACCAAGCAATAGGGGTTGTTTTGAGCCAAGAAGGCAGACCTATTGCATTTTTCAGTGAGAGGTTGAATGAGGCCAAGAAAAGTATTCATCATATGATTTAGAGTTGTATGCTATGGTTCAAGCACTTAAGAAATGGAGGCACTACTTGTTACCCAAGGAATTTGTTGTCTTTACTAACAATCATGCTCTAAGTTTCTTCAATGGGTAGGACAAACTCAGTCATAGACATATGAAATGGGTGGAGTATCTACAAGCATATACCTTCACCATCAAGCATAAGAAAGGCCAAGATAATAAGGTGACAGATGCACTTACTAGGAGGGCACTTATAGTATAGGAAATGCAATTTCAAAGCATGGCGATAGATGAACTCAAGGACATGTATCATGATGATGCTAATTTCAAAGAAATTTGTGAGGTTTGCACTTAGTTTTTTAATACATTTCAGAGTGAATATTCTAATTTTTTACTTCAGAATGGTTTGCTTTTCAAAGGGAGCCAATTGTGTGTGCCTAGATGTTCAATGAGGGAGAATATTATAAAGGAGAAGCATAGTGGGACTCTTGGAGGTCATTTTAGACTTGATAAAACTTTGGATCAGGTTAGGAGGTTTTACTATTGGCCGAGAATGCAAGTGGATGTCAGAAAATATGTTGAGGGCTGCATTATATGTCAAAGAGCCAAAGGAACTTCATCTAATGCAGGACTTTATCAACCACTTCCCATTCCCAATAGGCCTTGGGAGAGTGTAAGTATGGATTTTTTCATGGGGCTGTCTAGAACACAAAGGGGATTTGATAGTGTCTTTGTGGTTGTTGATCAGTTTAGTAAAATGGCACACTTTCTTCCTTGCAAAACAACCAATGATGCATCTCATATTACTGGTTTATTATTTAAAGAAATCATGAGAATACATGGTTTGCCTTTGAATATTGTCTCTGACAAGGATGCCAAGTTCATAGGTCAGTTTTGGAGGACCTTATGGAAGAAACTAGGCACAAAAGTCTCATATAGCTCTATATACCATCCCCAAATAGATGGGAAAATTGAGGTGGTAAATAGATTATTGGGAAACCTTCTAAGGTGTCTAGCAAAGGAGCATGTACAAGCTTGGGATCTAATTTTCCCCAAGGCAAAGGTTGCATATAATGACTCCATGAATAGGAGTATTAACAAGAGCCCTTTTGAAGTGGTTTATGGAATGCATCCTAGAGGGGTGTATGAGTTGAGAGATCTACAAGGTATGGATAGGAGAAGTGCTCAGGGGGAAGATTTTTCTATTGCAATCAGAGACATACATCAGCAAGTGAAAGACACTCTTCAAAAGAATGTAGACAAATACAAGGAAAGAGCAGATTTGAAGAAGAGGGACCTTGAATTCAAGGTTGGTGACTTGGTGTTAGCACATTTAAAGAATGAAAGGCTTCCTAAAGGCAAGTACACCAAACTCATGATGAAGAAGATAGGACCTTGCAGGGTGGCCCATAAATTTGGGTAGAATGCCTATGAAATTGAGTTGCCTCTTGGGGTAGCAATCTCTCTAATCTTCAATGTATCTGATCTGTATCCATACAGAGGCTCAGTGGTTGGTGATTCTAATGCAGGTGCAGTAGCAGAGGAGGATGAAGATTGGGTGAAGGAGTTGCCACCTAGACAGCCCATGAAACTTGAATGCATCTTAGACACAAAGGAGGTGAAGAAGACTAGGAGGAAGACCTATAAAGAGTACCTTATCAAATGGAAATACCTACCTGTAGAAGATGCCACCTAGATGTATGTAAATGACATCAAACAGCATGGGGTTTCTCTTGAAGACCTCATCTCAAGAGGGATTTGAGATTTTTCTCTCCCCGGGAGCATGGTGCAAGGGCACCTATAGGTCCAAGAGACCTATCATGAGTTTTCTTCCTATGTTTTGGTTTGTATTGCAATAAGTTCTTGAAGACCACCTTGTTGAGTTGTAATAAGGTCTTTTGACCATCTTGAGGCATGTTGAAGTCTTATGCATTCATCTTGTAAGACCTTGGTGCCAATTGTGTGCATCTAGCCATTAGGACCTAGTTGGTCAAGACCCTCCATAAGTATGAAAATGAAGTAAATTTCATGTTTGGGGTCATTCATAGCATGTTGGCATTGCTTGGATAGAGTTTGAAGCATTCTCATGGAGAAATTGTCAAATTTGTAAACAAAACATGTAGTATGCCTTAATTAGAAGGTGGTAATGGTTAGTTTGGGAGGTTGCAGAGTTGGTTGCTGATCCAAATCAATCCCAAACCACCTGCATTTGGTGTCAACATGTATAATTTGCCTTTCTCTCATCAAACAAGGTATGGTGTGGAAGTTTTACAAGGAGAAATCAAAAAGAACTTTGTTTTTTCTACATTTCCTGTGTAACTATGTTGTTGCAGACCATACTCTACCCAGGTACAGAACTGTTGTTAATTCTCAATATGTTGGATTTATAGATCAAGGTATTACCTTTCATTTAAAGTTGGTTTGGGGTTTTGAAACTAATCTGAGTCAAAGATACTACTGTTTTCCCATAAACTGGTCATTAAAACCCTAAACTAGGGTTTTGCACAAACGATGGGAATTTGACCATTTCACTATTTCTTATCTCCATAGAACCAGTGGAATGGCTCTGTATAGTCATGATTTTGTTTCTTGTAACATTTTGCAGGATGGAGGGTCAAGTTTTGGCCAATTTTTTATGGTTTTGGCCTGACAAAACCATGTGTCAAGCCTAAAGAAGGAACCCACGTGACTAAATCAAGTATAGTCAACTGTAGAAGTCAAAAACCCATGAAATCTTTTATTTTTCCATGTATTTGACATGTTCCAATGGTTGTGCAAGTTTTGCGAGGTAGATTAAGGGTAGTTTCTTTCTAAATCAGGCCTAATTGGGGCTCCAATCAAAGTGGACAGTCATTAGTTGAGGCATTTGTCCCAAAAGACCCACTAGTCAACTTAACATATGTCATGAACCTTCTAAAAGGGTACCCTGAAATAGGTTTAGTTTGTGTAAGTGAGACCTCTACGAAAAGTCATTGCCACTGTTCTCTGAAAACAAGGCTACTAGGAACCTTGGTGGCTTGTGAAGCAAGTACTCAACCTCTACATGCAAGACTCCATCCAATGGTTTGGGAAGGTTATGTTGGTTAGTCTAAACACTCTAAAATGACTGCCCCTAAGAAGATCATGTACTTGGTGTCATATCTCATAATGGATCTCTTGGCTTAGGTCTTAGAAACCTTCAAAAATTATCATTGTGAAGTAGTGAATTCCCTTCTTGTTGAGTGGTTTGACAAACATAAGGAAGTGTCTTGTAAACCCTAGAGTTTCTGCATCAAAATGGGAACCTAGATTCAGGCACCTGCTCAATAGTCCTCTAGATCCTATGACAGTAAAACCTCTAGAACATCATAATTGTGTTGCAAACAACATTTCCAGATCCTGACAAAAACAAAGGCACTAGACTAGGGTGCCTTCTCATTAGTCCCCGACTTCTTTGCACACTAAACTTTGAAATCAAGTATGTATTTGATTGTCATTTGATATCTCTGTGTGCGAGCATTTTCTGTAATTTGTCTGTTTGATTACTATTTCACAAAATTAGGGTTTTGAGCATAATTGGGCTTAATTGAACAACAAAATCATACAATTTCAATCTTCCCCTATGTTTAAAGTAATAAGAAATCTGTAGTAGAGTTCTCTACTCAGTTGAATGTCCTTGAATGTTTAGTGGTGAAAGGAGGATCAACACAAATCCTCAAAATCAATCCTCTTCATTTTAACATTAAATATTTTGGTGAACCCATGTTCTTTTAAATTTTGTACCTTTTTGACTATTGTACTTCATATTTTCATTCATTCATTTCAGTATTCATCTTCTTGCATTTGAAAAAATACAAAAAAAATTGAAAATTTTGAAAAAAATGACATTTTAGCTTGCATTTTCAAATAATTTGAATTAGTTGGCATTTAATTTAAATAAATTTCTATCATTATCATCATATCTAATTTAAAATATAAAAATGTTTCATTCACCATTCATTTACATTGCATTTTCATGCCTAAATTGTTAAAAATTGCTTGAAATTGTGCATTTTTCCATACAACCTAGTTTTCAATTAGCTAGGGTTTGTAGTCAAAATATTGTTTTAGATTTTACTACCCTTTTAAATACTCATTAGGACTTATTTATAACTATAGTGTTGCATCATAGTGTCTTTCTTGCAAAATTTCATGTCTAAGGTTTGAAAACCTTGCTTTTTCACTAGCTTTGGCCTTATTGTCTCTCTAGATTTGCACCATAGGTTTTTTGTGAAGAATTTTTCTGAAATAATTGGTTTTTATCAAGGTTATAATCTATTTCCCTCCTTAATCTCTTTACAGCTAGTTGTCATTGCACCAAAAGATCAACTTGTTAATGCCCAATACAACCATTTGATTTAACAAGCATGGGAGGCATTTAAGGCCTTGTTGCAAACCACTGCAGTGCTGCGCTAAACAAGGAGACCAAGGGCCACACCTTGCAACAATCCCCCCCAGCACAAGCACGGGGTTTGAACCCATGACCTTGGCTTTGATACCAATTGTTAGTTGTTGTTGCACCAAAAGATCGACCTGTTAATGCCTGATACAACCACTTGACTTAACAAGCACGCGAGGTAGTTAAGCCCTTGTCACAAACCACTGTAGCACTACACTAAATAATGAGACCAAGGGCCACACCTTGCAACATTTACAACACCCTTTACATTAGGCCTTTGCATTAAAAATTTGTGAAAAATTACAGATTTTGGCTATATTTTCACTAGGGTTTGACTTAGATTGGCACTAAAAGCATTTTGTGATAGATTTTATTGCATTACGTGACTGATATCACTATTATAATCTACTTCCCCTCCTAAAATTCTTTACAACACCATTTCTATTGGGTCTTTACATGGAAAATTGGTGAAAAATTACATATTTTAGTGTATTTTCACTAGATTTTGGCTTGTCATCACTCTAGATTTACATCAAAAGTATGTTGTGAAGGATATTATTGCTTTATTGGACTTCTATCAGATATTATTTTCTTTCCTTGATCAATTTCCTTACAACACCTTTTCTTTAACTTGTTTGCATTGAAAAAAGTTGAAAAATGAAGCATAGTTTTGCACTTGTCTCTTGCATAACTTTTGAAAACTTTTAAAAATTTGGTTTCACATTGATTTGAATACATATATATATGGATTCTAATCACAGAAATAGCAATAGGTTCCCTCCTAGGCCTTATATGAAAAAAAGGTCCCTGAACCCGAAATTGTGTTTACACCCCATGATAGAAAAATTGGAAACACTGAAGGACCTCTTTATATCACTATGAAGATAATGGGAAATCCTAAGGATGGAACTCTTATTAATCCTAATTGCATGACTAATGTGGCAACAAAAGAGTTCCTCTATTCACATGGGTTGATACAAGGCTTTTATGACCCTTCAGACAAGATGATTAAGACACATAAGGGAACCTTTTTAAAAACTTCTGGGAAGATATCTTTATTGGTTACCATATTTGAGAAATCCATAGAATAATGGTTTGATGTTGTCCCTGTTTCTATCCTTTTTTGCATAAAATTAGGACATACATGGTTAAAGGCTATGAAACTTGTCCCTTCAACAATTCATAACTGTGTAAAATTTCCTTTGAATGGACAAGTGCATACCATCCCTCGCAATCAATATAAACCCTTGGTTATGAAACAACACTTTAACCTTGATTATTTTTGGGACTGATCTAAAGTAGAACCTGAGCCACAGACATACTTTAACTTCTTGAGCTATAGAAACGACAAAACATAATTATTACATCAAGTGGCCGGTCCTTCTGTTTAAGAAACAACAAGAGATGAACAACCCACATTGGAAGAACTTCCTAGACTAAAAGGAAAAGGACCTTATGCTGAGGTTCCTCACTAGCCATCATTACAAGGATTGGGAGGTAGTCATCATGAACAAAACATTCCAAGTAGACAAAAAATATTTGATTATGGTGCTTCCTCTAAAACATAGAAACCTATGGAAGAGAAAAAGACTGTTTTACAAGAGATAAGTGGTAAAACAAGAAGCAATGGAAAAGGAAGAGAAAGGAGGAGGAGATGACAAGATTTTACCCAAAGAAACACATCTCAACAAGAAAAAATCCCACCTAACATTGAATCAAACCAAGAAGACCTTACGAACGGACAACTTGAAGACAAGAACTATTGAAATTTGTGATAAACCTAAAACACCAGAATCTTCTACAAGCCAAGATTATCCTTCTACAATGAAAAAAGCACAAGAAAGCAATTTGCAGAATAAATAGATGCAATTAATGAAAATGATTGATGAATTACATGTGATAACTTGCTTTTATATTTGCAAGTTAAATAAAACCCTAATATGACTTAATAAAAACCTAAGACTAAACATAAGCCCTAGTAAACTAATTAACGTGTAATTAAATATTTAATTACACCAACACCTCCCCATAAGTGCAACTTAGGGAGAAATGAAAACCATGCAACCAATGCAAGAATGGGTCTTGGCTATAAGGCCATGTTAGGTACCCATGAACAATAAGAATCTCTCTTAAGGTGGAGAAAAGGAGAAAAACCTTGTGGGCAAAAACCCCTCTCTAAAAGAGAGAAAAAACATGTAAATAAATATGTACAAGTGATGGAAGAAGGGATCCAACTAATTCCCCCCTAGAACTCAATCCATCGCAAGAATACAATCATAAGCCCTCCTATAAGATGGAAATATAGAGGCAATAAAATCCTCCAACACTATAGAATCTCCAAAAGAAGTAGAGGATGCTCAAACATGAATGCAAAAGCCAATCCACTTATAGCAAATCACATTTCTTCCCTTAGAAAGAAGTAGAACAACCTGTGAATACTGAAGAACCTATGAAGTAGGTGGCCTCAAGATGAATGTCTCTAAAGACTAGATGAGTGTCCACATGCAAAAATATGAAGATGCCACAACAAAGTCAGGAACAACCTGCTAAATCCATGAAGGTGACAATTAAAGGAAAAATGGAAGCTCAGAATCAAGTGTCTCCAAAGATAGAATATGACTGACAACAATAGTGCTAGGACTATCAGCAAAGAGGGAAAACAAGCCCTCAAGAGTATCATCATCCTTCTCAACCAAGAAAACATCAATAGTAATAGAAATAGGATGTGGAGGAGAAGAATGAAGGGCACTATGATGTAAAAATGAATCGGTAGAAGGAATACCAAGATTCAAATACCTAAACTTCTAAGAGATCTCAGAAGTAATATTCACACAAGAAGTGTGAGCAATAATTAAAGGATCTGAACCATCATCTAGAACAAAATCAGGAAAGGTATATAACCAAGATGCATGATCAACCACCCCAGTAGCAAGAATCTCTATGTTCTCCAAATCGCTAATGATAACTAGATCATGTGTGAATTCTAATATTTTTCCTGCACCACTATGAGTAATCTGGTAGACATAAAGTAGATTATGTGATAATGAAGGCACACACAATACATCATGAAAAGCACCCCTCCAATATCAATATATCCCTTTCCAATCACCTTCATGTAATTATTATTACCCATCAAGACTGGTTGCATATCACAAGGCTCAAAAGTAGAATACATAGACAAAGAGGAAGCCATGTGGTGAGAGGATCCTGAATCAATAAACCATTTACCTGATCCATGAGATGAAGTGGCACAAAGTGCTTTACCTTTGTATTTTTTAGATCCATTTGTAATGCCCACTCAAGATAATGCATTAATTATTAAGAAATTAAGAAAATATAATATGAATACATGAGAAAATTTACATAATGTAAATAATTAACATATAAATTTAATTGTAAATAAATTACAAGATACAAATGCTTCATATACAAATATACATTTTTGCAATAATTTCCTTAAGATCATCCTTTCACAAAGGGGTGAGTACTTTGTCAATTCTAGAAACACACACAAATATCATATCTAAATTCTACACACTAGAGGAAAACATTAGCTTTGCATAGTCTAACCAATATCAATTTCATAAAATGTCATGCTTAAGGCCCTAAAGGTCCGACCTAATGTCTCAGGGGCTCATCTGTGATGGCCTTGCCTACGTACGCATAGAATAGAGACTTCGTAGTTTGGGACTAGGACTTACAATCACAAAATGATTTCATGATAATATAGATATCCCTTGTCAAATAAAGTGTAAAGAATCATCATTTATTTATAATCCACAACTAGACAACTTCATAGCTAGAAACCTTTAGTTTACCATCCACTCTAAAATAGAAGTAAAGTCATCAATCTCAATCATAAATCTACTAATCCACTATCTTTCTTAATAAGTAGGAAGATACCTTCTACAATGTATTCACCAATTAACACTATTTTGACTTCAACTTGTAACATCATGCATTCTTTATACAAGATAAAACCATCAGTGATAATTACATGATATAAGGTAATTCCAAACTTAAGTTTATTATCTTGGTTGACCAACATACTTACTCCAACACTTTATCTTATTACTATAAATTTAAGAAAAGAGAAGTACAAACATGAATGATCTAAACTACTAATCCAAATGTATCAAAATTTATAAAACAAGAGATACTATCCATAATGGGATCAAATCCAAGTATATACCAAAAGATACTACTTCTTAACCAATATTATTACCATAATGAATTTATCCATGTAAATAAAGAAACACATTACTAAATTCATCATTACCAGATCATATCTTAATCGACTCTTGTAAAAGAATTATCATTTCTCTAATTTCATATAAACTAATGTAATTTTCAATCACACAACCCTTTTCCCAACTTATATCACTAACAAGGTAAATAATTTGGAATATAATCTAGTATAAACTAATAATTTGAACAACATGGCACATTACTAAAGAAATGTCAACTTCCAAAAGAAATCAAAATTAAATTATCTAAGAGAACTATTATCTAAATAGTCAAATTCCTTAACTGAGTCTTTAACGAATATGAAAATTATCAAGTAAAACATATTACTGAAATAGTCAATTTCTATAACATCAATTTCAATAATTCTATAAAAATAAATACTTAGATGATTTTCTATAACATCTTGCTCATTACAAAGAATTATTTATACTATAATGTCCCATACGAGTATAGACTATTCTGAAGACATCTTGCAATATTCACATTTTCAACCATATGCTATACTACAATGGTTTTTTCTAAAGTTAATTTCACTTAAATTGGAAATACAATATTTAAACTTGATTATCATTTATTAGGTTATAAATCACTTATCAACACAAAACCATCTTTTAAATCTATAATTAACACGCTAAATTCCAAAAGACATTAATAACTCCAAGTCACTAATAACATCCATAACATTCATACCATTATTTAAGTCATTAATCAAATCATTCTATGCCAAATTCAATCGTTATTGGTTAAGATAAACTACTAACTAACCAAAATATATTCAAAGGGATTGATACTTAGAAAACAATTAAAACTAAAACTAGAACTTGATTAGTTCTATATTCTATAATTTGAATATAATCCAAGCATAATATAATCTTAATATACCATAAAAAAATCAAAACATATATTTATATATATAATATCTTTTATTATCAAGATATAAAGTTTGTTTTACTAAGAGATTGATTTTTAACTTCCACTAAAACAAACTCAATCCACAAATTATTATACAAGGATATTCTAAAAGCATCTCATTTCATTAATTCACACAAATCGATAAACTTTACAATTTGATACATGTTAATCATTACTACTAATACAAATCCCAAATTCTAAGCCTTAATTAATATTTGTATTTTCCTAGAAAAATTAAATACCAAATCAAATCTGATATCTTAAACTACTTTATTCCATTATATTGCCTCTTTGAAAATAGTTTAAAATTTTCCATTTTTTTTTTAATTTTAAAACTTCATTATAATTATATACTATTCATTTTTCTTTACTCCTATTATGAACTAAATCCATTATAAAAAGAATATTTTCTTTTAGTTAAGAAATCTAAACAAAATGTGTTTTATTAGCTTAGTAAATGGGAATGATTGGAGGCTTAAAGAAAGCAGTTTTAAGATATTTAGAAACTTGCAAAAAAGGGATATAACATAGATTATGAGTTGGCTGCCTAAAATTAGGTACTAGAGCCCCCTAATACTAGTAGTTAAGATTAGTAAGTTAAAATCTAATAAGGATTTCCAGCAGATACTAAAGTCATGATTCCATTATGATTAAATTATCCTAAGTAAAAGAAATAGCCATCGATAGAGGATATGACTAGGGTTCAGCAAAGAACCAAGAGTTTAAGTTCCATGGAGAATGGTATTATTAAAACTAGCCAAATCGTTTTGAAGAAGCATAGTTAAAATCTTGTTCTATAAATGATAGAGAATATCATAATTATCTTTCCACAACCTTGGTTTAAGTCCTATGATAAATTCTTCCTATGATTAAGTGTGTTTCGCTGGTAATAAAACCAAGCTAATATCTGATTCCAATGAGTTGGATAATTTAAAAGTAAGATGAGGAAATTGATATGCATTACTTCGAAAAAGAGAGAGATAAATGATAAGAACGGGATCAACTTTAGAAACTCTTATAAAGGGAAACAAATTATATTCGTTGAGGTTACAAACTGAGTTTTCCATGCCTTTTTAAGGCATTTTAATATAGACTACCAGAGGCCAACGTGTATATATCCAAAAAGGCCGATTTATTTTCATGGAAAGGTTTAGTTTCTGAAAAAGAACACTAAACGTCATCTAAGGCGATCACGCTCCTAAGGCACTAATAACTCAAATGAAAAAGAGGCAGCAAGATGTCATTATATGTACTCCTTATGGAATTGAAGGCACAATGGTAAAAGTTCATAAGCAAAAAGGAATTGAAGACGCACTAGTATAAGGGGATAGAATCAAGGAAACTCCTATTAGAAAGAGCCGCCAAAAGAGCACAATCATGGCACGAATAGGAAGACAACATATCATTGAAATAGAAATCCAAGAAACAGTAGAAAGTGTTTTGGCATGGAACCAAAGGTAAAATATTTCTGCATGGAAAACAAGGTCTAGAGTGAAACATTCACGCAAATGGAGTTGGCTACCTCTCCAAGTGCATGTAAGCAACATAAAACAGAGACAATGCATGTGCACTGCTGATAATTTACTCCAAGGATAGATAACGATTGCACAAAATAGATGTTATAAAAATTTTAACCAAAAGCAATTGGCAAATGTAAAACCAAACTACATATCGTATACCAGCAAGTTCCAAACTTATGCTAAAAAGGAGCATTGGAACAAGGCGTGGACATTGCTTAAAGCATAAAAGAAAGGCATATTCCACTAAATGTAATTGCAAATGCACCAATACCCTGTAAGCCAAGAAAGAGCAAGCACAAAGCACGTAAACTGTTTGAGAGAATGCCTCAAGAAATGTATCTCATGAAATGCGATGATCACAGGATATGCACAAAATGGATCTGATAGATACGTTTGAAACTTTTAAGCAAAAGTAGTTGGCATAATATCCTTGGTAAAAGACAACAAGCAGATCATGGAACCGCAAGACAACATGTCTCAAAGAGATGTCATCATACTAGTTGCAAGGGATGCACAATGGATTTGCTGAAGTTACAAATGGAAACTTTCATGCGAAATCATCTGGACAGTCAAGACATGTGAACTCCATTTTCAAAGGAGACATGCAAATTGATGAAATAATTCTATCCCAAACATTATTTATGGATCCTAAATCTTTACAGACATGCAATATGAACATCATGCAGATTCACCATTTTATCATGCCTATATTAAAATGATGTATGCAGATGATTCATGTACTCTTCCAAGACTTAACAAAAATGGAGAATTGATTTGTAGATACCTGTGATTTAAACTTACTCAGAGATCCTAGCAGCCCGCAACCAACAGTTCTTCCAACTAGCACAAAGAACCACTACCTCAAGCATGAAAATCCTCCTCCTTTTCTTCTCCTACATGTCCTTGAAAATAAATGAAATTAATTTTCTACATAGAATCTTCTAGAGAAGATGACTCTTCATCTACCCATATTGTAACCACTACTTTTCTGGGGCCTGTTGGTTAACATTTTTGTCACTACAAAAACACACTCTGATTCGCTCAATATGAAGCAATAAAAGACACCGACAAATGGAGTAATCGTTACGGATGCCACCTCCCTCGTATGACAGAGGTTTTTGGATTTTTGAGTACCTTTAACCAGAAGGTACGGAAGGACAGAAGAAATCTGCCTATGAGCATAAGCAACACAACACAAACCCCTTGAAGAAAGATAAACTAAACTAAAGAGGAAAAGCACAAGATCTTCAGAAAGAGAGAGAGAGAATGAACAACAACAAGGCACAAAGACCTTCTAAAACACCTGCATATCAAGAGTTGAGTAAAAGAGTTTATAATCCTGAAAGGGGGTAAAAGCACAAAGTTGTGTCACCCTTTCTGCCAACTAAATAATTTCCGATGAGTCAATTTCGCCCCCAAATAAATAATTTCGCCCAAATCCACGTAGCCATTGCATGGCGCATATGTGGCAAGCTATTTTCGGGCAAGACTATCTGGGGGCGAGATTGTTTTGCCCAAAATTATACTGTTAAAAAAAAAAAGAAATTGCCACATTTCACAGCACTAGTTTTTCCGACAAAGACAACAAGGTAGGGTTTGAAGTTCTTTGGCGCGAATTGCTTCCCTGCCACCTTTTGCAATAGTCTCATCCACAGGTATGCCAACTTCACCTTGGCATGCAAATTTTTTGTCAAACATTTTGCATGGCACCATGTAAATATCTTCACCTTGGTATTTTTTGTTAAATATTTTGTAGGGTTTTTTTGTTAAAGATTTTGTATGGAATGATTGAAATAACCCTGCACCTTATATGATTGAAATTCTTCTTTACTGTATTTTGTGCATATGTTTTTATCAAGGTTGTGTTGATGGAAAATTAATCACAATTTCAAACCATTCACGAAAGAATTTGTGCATAAGTTATTGGAAAGGTTGTGGTGATCAGAAGCAGTAAGTGGCTGATGGTTATAACCATGATCATTTGAAATAGCCATCCCTCTTCGTCTATGTATTCCTATATTTTTTACAATTTGTCCCATATAAATTTTCACAGTTTGTCCAAAATCTCTCCTTTCATATGATACAATCTTTTTCAAATCAAGTGCTACAGCAATGCAAGACATGCACTTTTATCCCTTGTAAGGTTATCCATTCAAATTTGCCCATCAAATGTAGGGAATAACATGGTTAAAGAAGGAAACAACATACACTAATGATCTGTAAACTTAAGACCAATGTCCCAAAATATATCTTCTCTGACACTAGATCTACCCTTTATCACTATCACTGTCCCTTTTCAATAGTCTCGTCACCAGGTATGCCATCTTCACCTTGGCATGCAAATTTTCTGTGAAACATTTTGTATGGCACCATGTATATATCTTCACCTTGGTATTTTCTATCAAAGATTTTGTATGGCACGATGTGTGGCACGATTGAAAAAAACATGCACCTTATATGATTGAAATTCTTCTTTACTGTATTTTCTGCATAAGTTTTTATCAAGGTTGTGGTGATGGAAAATTAATCACAATTTGAAACCATTCAAGAAAGAATTTGTGCATAAGTTATTGAAAAGGTTGTGGTGATCAAAAGTAGCAAGTGGCTGATGGCTATAACCATGATCATTTGAAAGATACAAACTCCTTCAGATCATTGCAATTATCAATGAACATGAATCTCAACAGATCTTAGTAATTTAGTAGAGACATGCCTACCTCATACCATGATGGAATAGAAAACTACATGAAACTTCAAATCTCATTCACATAATGCAAGCTACAAAAAAATTAATCACATTTAGAAATCTCTCACAAGAGAATTTTTCTTTATTGAATGTCAGACTGTCTTTTCCTTGTCAATTTTATTAAGCCTCTCTTTTAAGACATTCTCCATAGCTTCAATGTTTATAATTCAAGAGTACAAGGTGTTTGTTCTACTCAGACTTCGGTTGTTTCTCTTACTCAATCTCACATGTAGGAACATGCATGTGATACTACTACTACTACTTAATGCAGGATAAAGTAAAGAAAGTTAGGACTCTTCCATAGTATTAAACAAAAGCTATTGATGATTCTATCCCTCAAGATTCTTTGGCTCCATAACAACATATAATCACTACATCCTATGATGGCAAGGTATACATTGTTTTCTTCTTTTGTCACTTTCTTAACTGATGCATATTTTCTTCATTGTTATACAAAGTTTACATAGTTTTGACAGTCCTTACAAGGTTTTCTATGGTCTTAGAACTATCTTAAAATAGCACACTATCTCTACTCAGATTTTTAGTATAAACTAACAGTCTGGCATTGTCATCTTGCAAGACTCCTTCTCTTCATGCATTTATGATTGACTCTGTCTATGAATCCCTTGCTATCTCTGAAGACTGTATGCCTCTATTTTTAGTCTTTTCAAAATCTCTCCTTTCATATGATATGGTCTTTTCAAAATTTTAGTTGTATTTTACAGCTAAAATGTTTAAATATAGCTATACAACTATCAAATTTTAGTTGTATTTTACAGCTAAAATGTTTAAATATAGCTATACAGCTATGTTGTTTCCTAGCATTGGGTGGGAGTCAGTTCACACATAGTACAGGTCAAATCAAGTGCTATAGTAATGTAGGACATGCACTTTTATCCCTTGTAAGGTTATCCATTCAAATTTGCCCATCAAATGCTAGGGAATAATATGGTTAAAGAAGGAAACAACATACACTAGTTATATATGACTCCAACCAGGGCTTAAATTTAATAGTTGTATAGCTGTATTTAGACATTTTAGCTATAAAATACAACTGAAATTTTGAAAAGACTGTATCATATAAAAGGAGAGATTTTGGCCAAACTATCAGAATTTATATATAGGATTATGATAAAGGTATATGGTTGTCATGTCAATATGTTGTACATGCTACATGTGAGTTTAAATTTAGATTTTCTACATGCATTCCTAGTTCTATTTTTTATGGCTGATTCAGTTTAAATATTTATGCATTTGCAAGCATCTAAGGTGCATGTTTATTTGAGAAGCACGTGTGCATTTATATCATGGATTTTTTAAATATGTATGTAGTAGTTGGAAAATTTATATGCAGATTTATTTACATCGTGACATACAATATGTTTGATAGAAAATTTAATTATCATACTGCAGATAAATTTAGGTCCACATGGATGACCAATCTTCACATCAATCACATCAGTCAGGTCAACCTAATGGTGGTGATAATTCTACATTATATGCTGACACCATTCAAAGGTTTCAAAGAGCTTTGGATGAAATGAATAGTAATATTCATAATACACCAAACTTATCAGGTAGAGATGGGTTGGTTAGGATTAGGGATGAGATAACACATATGATCCAAGTTGTTTGATCATATAATCCCTATGATGACATTAGTGTTGACAAGTTTTATGCATCACTTTCTCAGAGTGTTGTCAGCGTGGAGAAATGGTCATCTATTTCTAAGCTTGTTTCAGTAGAAAATGTTCTTAGCATGTTCCCTTCTTATAGGGGAAAAGAGAGAGTGAGGTTATTCTCCCACCAAGTGTGTGGATGCAGTTGTCAGTCCTTTCATCTATCCTAGGTTTTTGGCAGCTCATCACCAATGGCCAAACAATGATGAGTTGCCACTGTATTTTTGCAAACAATTATATGCAGAGTTCCATTTAGATTTATCTGTCTATTATACATCTTTCCCTAAACATGTTGGTCAGGGGAAAGGGAGGTTTGCAGAGAGACCTAAGTATAGAAGACAAGATGCGCCACCACTTCAGAACAGGAGGTCCTTAGTTGGCCCAAATCTTTTGGTTCTTCCAAAACATGTTGAACTAGAAAATGCCACCCAACCATCATTAACCCCCTCGAGATGCACATTTTTTGAGAGCATGGTGACTATTTCCACTAAGGTTCATCAGTTGTTATCTGATCATATTGGTAGGTATCTGTTACACTCGAGGATTGACATTCCATCCACTGAGGCCACATCGACCAGCTATTTAGATCGATACATTCGTGCTGATATACCATCACCACATGATGTGGCATAGATTAGTGGAGAGAGTGCTTTGTAGAATATCATTAGATGCCTGGCTAGTGATCTATTAGATTCATACTAGTTCATCAATGATTAGTACGGGATCCCACGTGATGCTATATCCTCACATCTCGAGTGATATTCTGGTAGACAGAGAAGGCATAGTGATTCAGGTTCACAGGGTTTGGGGGGACACTAAGATGTTCCAGTTGGTCCTACAGGCTCTGCTCCTCTAAATGTTCCAATTGTTCCTAAGATTGAGGTTACTGCACATGTTATGGGAGGTGAGTATAGCAGGCTTCTTTTCGGCACTAAGAGTACACCATCTACACGTGTATCATTACATCTCCATTATTCTGACATCAGTGGGATTGGGAGGGCCTTTGCTAGTGCAGCTGAGGTACAATTTATTTAAAAATTATAATATAAATTCATAAATTATATATTTAAAAACTATAAGTTCAATTTTATATAAAATCACATGCATCAAGAAGCTTT
Source organism: Cunninghamia lanceolata (assembly GCA_027924645.1). Lineage (NCBI taxonomy): Eukaryota > Viridiplantae > Streptophyta > Pinopsida > Cupressales > Cupressaceae > Cunninghamia > Cunninghamia lanceolata. The sequence continues at coordinate 10,821,222 of BSBN01001332.1, forward strand.
GACTCTTGATTGCAATCTTAAATGTTAATGTATATTAGACATGTGCTACTATTTTACAACCTGGATATGGAGATTTACATCATGTTGGCGATCCTAGTTAGCATCATGAGGTATTTAAAAACTATGTCTATATATCACATGTACATATAAGTTTGATTTAAGTGTACATAAATCAAGTGTAGAAGTTTTCTAACTAAATACACATATATGCTTATATATTGTAAATTCAACACATGTCATATATATAGGTTGCAGGATCTAGTCATGCTTCTATTGAGACTCCTATACATGATGCAGACCATGTATGTCAGGTAATAATTTAGATTTGTCAAGTATTGTTTATTTATTTAAAATCAAAACATATATAGAATTTAAAAATTTTATGTTGTTTCATGTGCAAACCCAGACCCAGAACTCAACACAAAGCTCGGGTCATGGATCGGTCGATGGCTTCAATGAGGGATCAGGATGTCATAGCTCGAGACACAGCTCAAGACATAGTGAGGCTCAATCCACTCATAGGGCGATACATAATTTATGAGTTGTTTATATGATTCCTAGATGTTTTAGATATTTACAGTACATTTCCAGATATTACATGACTTACATGTTATATTATATTTTATCTAGATGTATTTGAGTCAGATGTTTTATATTTGGACATTATATGTATACATTTATGTTTTATATCTTAGAGATGTTCTTATTGTGAGTCACATGCTTTATATTTGGACATTATATGTATACACTTATGTTTTATATCTTAGATTATGATTTACATGCTTTATATTAATTATTTGGACATTTGGATTAATTATCTTAGTATAGCTTGCCACCTGCACATCAGAAACAATAACTAACTAAATATACACTGAAAATCAAAGCATAAAAGAGAGGAATTTTGATAGATGTTGTAATTGCAACCTAATTATTTGGACATTTGGATTAATTATCTTGGTACACCTTGCCATCTGCACAGCAGAAACAAGAACTAACTAAATATACACTGAAAATCAAAGCATAAAGATTGAATTTAAAATAATATTACATTTAAAAATTAAATTTAAATAACATTACATTTTTATAAATGAATAAAAGAAAATGCTAAATATACATTTTCAAATATAAAGATTGAATTTAAAATAATATTACATTTTTATAAATGAATAAAAGAAAATTGTCACTTCATGGGTTTATTGGAAGTTAATAAGTTCTAATACCAATTATTAAAATTGAAGAGCACTCTCTATATTTACTCTATTTTATTTTGGAATCCAAAGATCCTTTAAATAAAATAATATTGAAACATATCTCTACACATTGACAGTAATAAAAATACATTTTCAACAACCACCACCAATTTAAACTATAAATTACTTTACATTGAAAACCTTCAACTAATTCTTAAGTTTCCATAAAAATCTGCATCCATTTGTATTTTATTTTATTCTAGTGTCATCTTAAGTAGATGCACCTTATGTTGGAACTAGGCTTGTTTAAGAATCCATCTAATAACGAAGATTAAGTAATTGCATAGTATAATTGAACAACTTTGGATTTTGATACAAGCATGTCATAACAAGCATGATTTTGCATGTTTGCCATAAATTTTCTAAAGTTTGAAGGAAGTTGGTACATATAACATTAGGTAGACAAGTTTGACTTCTAAAAATACATTGATATTGCTCCCTTGTAATAGCCATTCAATAAGATGCTATCTCGTTCTCAATCACCTAGAACTAGGTAGAGTTGAAATAAAAGGTTCATGGGTGTCTCTTCTATTATTCTTACACAAGTTTTCATTCTTAATAAAATTGTTGAGCATTACTAATGACATAGAGCATACTTACAATGATGGAAGAGATGGATAATATTTTCTTCACATTTATAATAGAAATATAATATTAATAAGGTTTGATTTTTATTTTTAAATTATTAAGTTGTCTTTGTGAGTTGTTTGTTTTGATTTAATAATGAAACTAAAAGAAATCTTTGGCCACATATATTGTGTGAATGATCTCTTTCAACATATAAAGTGTGAAGATATGCTTGTCTTATTGTGTAACCAATTGTCAAAAGAATCTCAAACATAATTAGTATTGACAATAAGATTTCATCATATAACTTCTACTTCTAATTAAATTTTCTACTTGTAGAACCATCAAAAGCATTAGTTGCATGCTCTCATTATATACTAGGAAAGATTTCTCTTGTCAAACAATAGGGATTATTACTAGCATCACATCATTTTTCATGTCTAATTGTTGCCTCCAAACCCTAGGGATTATTAGAAAAATATGATAAATTCTTCATCTTCCATTTTTTTACTTTTGGGGAAATTTCAATTTGTTAGCTTCTAATCCAATCATTAGAGATATAATACAAGCATGGATCTCCTTGCCAAGAACAACTAGGAAATGATCCATTATGTACCTCATTGTTTAGTCTAGATAGGCTATTGTAAGGTTTGTATTGATTCCCACACTTTTGGTCTAGCCAAATTTGCATTCATGACATAGTTTTAAGAATAGATCCATTCATGGAATTTGATGCTACCAAGTTCTTTATTTATAGGACATGTGGAACATAACTTTAGCTTGTGTATTACATAACATTTCATACTGTTACACAAGACATAAGTTGGGAGTACATTTCCTTACATAATTTGCATTGTAGTGACTAAACTTTTAAATCATTCATATTGCCTTGTAGTGAAGCACTACTTGCATCACACAACCATAAGACACATTTCATGTAGAAATTATTAACTTTCAATAAAGGTGCATTATTGTTAGTCCATTTTTATATAACAAGAAAAATCATTTTCTTAAACAAATAGGCACATTAAAGATAAATGTGTTTTCAAAATGTTGAAATTTAACTAGAACTAATGGAAACAACTAATGGAAATACAAAGTCCTCTAGTTCATGTATATAACATCAACAAAAGAGAGAAATAGTTTTATAATTTATCCATGCAATTTATTATTTGAAAGATCTAGTGACTCTAATTTCTCTAATGTACCTATTTGTTAAGTTTGAGACCCCTACATGATAAGAATACAAAAAAAAGAGCTTCCCTTAGCTTCAAGAAAAATTTATTCTGTACTGACAAGGCCAACCATGTGAAGGTGGACGCTCAGTGACCTCACCTAAGACCTAAGACACCTAAGACACCTAGACACCTAAGACATTTAAGACACCTAGACACCCACCTAAGACACCTAAGACACCTAGACACCTAATACACCTAAGACATTTAAGACACCTAGACACCTAAAACACCTAAGACATTTAAGACACCTAAAACACCTAAGACACCTAAGACCTAAGACACCTAAGACACCTAGACACCTAAGACACCTAAGACATTTAAGACACCTAGACACCTAAAACACCTAAGACACTTAAGACATAGGTAGACACCTAAGACACCTAAAACGCCTAAGATACTAAAGACATAGGTAGACACCTTTAAGACCTAAGACACCTCTAAAACACCTAAGAATTAAGACCTAGATCTTTAAGACACCTAATAAACTTAAAAGACATATAGTAAGACACCTAGAAGACCTAGACACCTAAGACACCTAGACACCTAAGACACCTAACACGTTTAAGACACCTAGACACCTAAGACACCTAAGACATTTAAGACACCTAGACACCTAAAACACCTAAGACACCTAAAACACCTAAGATGCTTACTTGACATAGGTAGACACCTTTAAGACACCTAAAACACATGAGAAACTATAAGACCTAAGACACCTCTAGACACCTAAGACATCTAAGACTATCTATATATAGTATAGAGATCATACCTGTACAACATGAAGTTCAATTTTATAACTTGAAATGGATTATATAGGCATAGACCTCATATTGGATGTATCGATTGCTTCAACTCGCTCTTCAATAATGTAGTTAGAGCTCTTGGTACATATAATCTAGATCTTCTCTATCTTTTATTATCTCTAAAATCTTTTCATGATCTTCAATAGACAACCTCCACTTTTGTTGGTCATGTCCTCTTTTTTGTAATGTTTCCAAACTTAATCTTGTTCCTAAAACTAAGTGACTATAGTGTAGAACCTTTTGTCTTGGCATATTTTCAATAAATATAATACTATTTTTATCTATCTTTACTTGTTGATTATAGGTGCCTTCAACAACAACTAATCCAATGGGATATGATTGTCCATCACCATTTCTCATTGATTCTAACAATTTTGCTTTTACTTTTGTGCATCTTAGTAGATAGTAATCTACACCTTCTGTATTGTCAAGATCTGCAACCACAACAAAAATATCACATGTACACACCACAAGTAAACATGTAAATGTACATTTGAGTTAAACTTGATGTAAATCAAATGTTCAAAACTTTATTACAATCTCAAATATAAATCAATTTTGTAACTTACCTATAACAACTAAATCTAATACACATTCGTAATTATATGAATATATAGGATCATATACATCTACAATGTCACTATCTTCAAAAGGATGACTTGATGCTATTTGTTTCATTTCCCATTGTGAAACATATCCATCCCTTACATTTGGACATTATAGAATATTTGCATTGATCTCAATGCAATCAACACAAAAACAAGATTTTTCTCACTTAAATAGCAAGAGGCTTGCTATGTCCTGTAGTCATGACTTGATGCAAAATTCTAACACCATTAATATCTTGACAATTATATGGATTTGATCGATCAATATCTGCATGTATGAACAAATTCTTGAGCATCTTAATTAAAACTATTTAAATTTGAAATTAAATCACATGCACACATACTTAAAATTAAATATTAAAGTTTTCAAATAACATAAATTCAATTAACATACCTTTAACTTCCTAAAAATAGCATTTGTTGTATATTGAGTCACGGATAGCAAAATGGCTTTTGCACCATTCAACAATTTGACTTGCATTTCGTATGGTGTTACCTACGATTTCATGTTGGTGTTCAATGCCTAGGTAAGATGTTTAAGATTTTAAAAAAGTTCACATGTACATCCAACTAAATTACAATACACATACATAGATCAATTGCATAAATCATTACATAGAAGTATTCAACAATTTTAAATTATTTTGTAAATTTTGTATCTAGTACATATATATTACGTGGAAGTTCATATTGGTGAAGTGCATGTTTTACACATGCTCCTATTCCATCATGCTCTTCTTTTCTATGTCCACTCTCAAAAAAATTCCACATAAACTTTATGTCAAATTTAGCATGTTGTTGTGTTAACCAATTAAATACTTTTGCAGACTTAAATTGTCCTGTATAAATAGTTATATATAAACAACGATTTGAAAACCAAAAATTAGTTTAAAATTCAAATCTTAAAATTAAATATAAATTTTTAAATTAAAAATTAAAAATTAAATAATAATAATAAAATCAACACTTACCAGCACATCCATCAAACTAAATCCAGTATTGTGATGCAGCAATGCCACATTGTCCCAAATCTTCAAAAAACATTTGAAAGCAATGTGCTACATAACTTCTATCATGACCCGTATAATCACTGATATAAAAGTGAACCTCCTTGATGATAATTCATTCATCTTCAATACTCTCTACCTCATCTACAAATAACTCAGCATGTCTATAGCAAACTTGTACAAAGATTGCGACTTGCTCTGAATGATAATATTGACTTTGAATCTCAGTTTGAGGACTAAATGTATAATTTTCAGAAAAAATCTACAATAGAGAGAATACAACCCAATGGAAAACAATTCTTTGAGTCACGAAATTGCTTAGCCTGCCATCTTGCACCATGACACTATTGGATATGTGGGTATACAATGTTACAAAATTTGTTCATAAACTTGATGCAAGGCAATTCACTCTCTCTCAAAACAATTTTTCTAGATTCAACTCCTGACTTCGTTGAGTATTTCTCATATTCAAATCTCTTCCAAACAACTGACATTGAATGATCAATATTCTCAAATGATAAAAATTTCGTCAAATTTCCACAATCCACACATATATTTCTTATACACTGTACATTGAATTCATCTGAATCTTCTAATTTTTCACATAAGATAAACTTCACAAATTATGTTGTACTTCCAGGGATGGCTACATTTGGATTAACTATTGCCATATATTTTTTATATGACTGTAGGTGTAGATCAAATTCAACATGATTTCAACAGCAACAAGTTTCACATACTTTATTTATAAGTACAAAACTTGGTCGCAAATTCTCAAACATCCTTTGAGAAATCTTCACTTGTGAAAATTCTTGCTTGAATGCTTCAAAAAATTCATTTTGTGTTGTATCTATTAAATGCTTTGGATGAGAAATTTTTTTACCATCTTCATCTTTTATTTGTATAGTGTCCCTTCTATTGGAAGAAACATGGGAGTTGTCGATCCAATATCCAATTACTTTTTGTTTTACATCTTCTAAAATTCTATCTCTTCGAGGGACTTGACAAATATTTACCCAATTATTTTCAATATTTTCATCTAATTTGTTTCTCTTATTGATATATCTTTGAATAGTTCTCTTAGATACATTTACTAATCAGGCAATTGCCTTAACTTGTCTTCTATGTGATAATTTCTTACTAGAAATTACAGTCATCAATGCTCTACGTGCAACACTTAAATCAAAACTTTGACTCTTGGTTTGAATAGAATCCAATGTTGTTTGCAAGTTTTCAATTACTGTCTGATTTACTAAATTTGAAGATTTTTTCTTGTTATCAACTCCTAACAACTCTAAAACAGGGGTCATTTCTTTTTGCCTAGATAACTTTGCACATAATTGTGCTCTTCCAATTAGAGATTTATCTTCAAAAAACTCATCCCAAATTCTTTGAGTGCAATTTTATTGTGCTTTCAGGTAACATATGTTCACGTGAAATGTTTTTGAAAAGAACATCCTCATCCATCTCTATAAGATTTTCCATTCCATGCAAAAAATGTCTATCACTACTACCAATTTCATTTTGTACTTGTTCATTAACACGCCCTTCAACTTGTTCATCAATAATTTTAGTGGGTTGTTCTTGACTAGATGTTCCTACAGTTTTTTCAACTCTTTTTCGGTCATACAATCTTAATCTATTTCTTTTATTCCCCATCACAAATTGTTTGATTTAATTCACATACAAACACATATACATCCTAATAAATAACACATGAAGTTCAATTTCTACATGGTAAAATGAGTTACAAATAAGTTGGGAATCATGTTACATACTTGAAAATTTGTAACCTTTCTTACCAAAAAAACTCCTTTTGTGTGGTTTCTCCAAATGCTTGAATTGAAAAAAATTGAAACAAAAAAAATTTAGCCTCTATTGCAGAAAATTATGCTTCTTCTTTTATCTCCTTGATGCTTGATTTGAGATAAAACACAAAAAATAAACCCCTATATATAATTAAGTTTAAAAAATTCTAAATAAAAAAAATTGCCGACTGGTGGTGGTCGCCGGATTTTAATAATTTTGGGCAAAATGATTTCGCCCCCAAATTATTTGGGGGCAAAATCTTTTCACCCAAAATTATCTGTCGCAGTCCACTTGGCAGCCACCTCATCATTTTTTTTGTTTTCTAAAATTCTAAACTTCAACTGAATATTTCATCAATCAAAATGAATTATTTCAAAAAAAAAAAAACCCTTTTGTAGAGCTCTAAGTCTAAAATCCAAATATGTTTTTTTTTTAATATTTTGATTAGTTTTAATATGATTTTTTTTTCAATTATTGCAAGTAAGTTGTTAAAATCAAAGATGACACTGAATAGAAATTTTTTAAAAAATATATCAAAACACGTCCAATTTTTTTCAAAATTATATGGTTCACTAGAGGAAAAGAGTCCTCTCCAAAAGGGTATAATTGGTTTTGTGAAAATAATTAAAAAAATTATACAAAAGTTGATGTGGAATGAAAACAATAAGATTCTATAAAATTTGACTTTAAAATGATATTACAAAGAAAATATGTATTGAAAACTGATTTTTTTTCCTCCATTCACTAGATATTGAACTCGTCTATTCGGGAAAAAAAATTAGGGAAAAATAAGATTTTTTGCTCTTTTTTTTTGACATGGACTCAAAGTCACTTTTTTCTGAAATTTTCAGCAATTCAAAATTTTCTTTTAAAGTTATAACAAAATGTCAAAATATTTTTTTTTAATTTTTTAAAAATTACAAGCATAAAATTCATCAAGAGATCTACATTTCATTAGTTCACATTATTTTAAAATTCAAAACATAAATGCCACTTTTATGAGGTCGAAGTTCAGAACGTTTTTTGCTGTTGGTCGATTCCTTTATAAAGTGTGACACAGGTTTGTATTTTTACCCAAGGAACTAATTAAACATAGGAATAATTAGTTCATGAGAAAATAAAATGTAGACATAAGAATAACAACTCTTCTATATTATTTCCAAATGAAAGAAGTACAAAGCCTCCTTATTGCTCCATTACAAAACTCCCAACTCTACAGGAACATGAAATAATAAAACACTTTCCAGATTGATCAAGTCTCACTCATACACCAAAGTGCAAGGGGGATCAGAAACCTGGCAGGCCCAAAAGATACAGTAAACAGAGATAAATATCTAGTCACTACCCTCCCCACAACTCTCACAGGAGCTCCCAGTTGAAAAACCAAAAAAAAAATCCTCTGAATGGCAACATATTGAATATTTATATCTTCTTTCCCGGAACCTTTCAGTTTCCATAACTACTTCTTTGAAAAATAGTTTCAATAAAAGAAAATATTCTTTCACCATCTCGTCACTTGAAAATTTAACCCTAAAATAGTTCACTAATTCCCTTTTTAAAGTGACTCATGGGCTGCTCCTATAATACCCCTTCCCGTATAAGCATATGAAGAATCATCCTTTTTAAATGTGCCACATGGAATTGGTTGATTGCTCATCATCATTGCCTCTTTCTTAATGTCAAATTCAGCAGCTTCATCTATCATCACTATGACTCCACTTTCTAGACTCTCCCTTATCGACCATCGATTGGGAGTTCCTATACAGACCAGAGCAACTTTTATGCACACAAAAACATAGACCCTCATGAGATCCCCTTTCTAACTCTAACACTCTTCGACACAAAGCCACCTCAGTCAAACTCCATCCTGCATATTTCAACATGTTGCCTCAAAATTAAACTTTCGCTCAAACATGCAAATTTTCAAAAGTGCAAATTTTCAAAAGGGCCTTCAAATCTTTTTAGCTACAGCATAGCTGCATGCTAGAATGTAGTATTCTCTAGATAAATCTGCTTTCCCTATGTACGCAGATACCATTTTCACCTTGGGGCAATGTCGAGTCCTTTATAATGCACCACTTGTTTGAACTGGCCGTACCTTCTATTGAATGAGGTTTGCACAAGGTAAAGCAAATTTCTTTTGACACAGCCACTACATTCATACTTCTCAATGCATGACCATGTGCAGTCTTTTATATGTTTTAACATTTTTCCCGCATGTTAATTGGAAGTGTTTCCCTTTATAATATCTAACAAAAATCCTATATCACCCTATTCCTAGATTGGGTTCACTCGCAAAGGCATTATAACTGGCAATTACATTTGCTTTAAAGTTTCTAAATCCTTTAGGCGAATCTATTTTGGATAGATCTTGTAATTTAGAAAGGCCACTGCTTTTCTCATCCTTTCTTACAAACTATTTCTAAATTTTCCTTAACATCTATCTACAATCAGACTCTCTAGTTGGCGTGGGAAGGCAACTTACTAGCACAAGGAAAGGGATTTGGCATTGGCAATATGCTTGCCAACAACGTTTACCTCAAAATTTCTAAAATCGATTATCTAAACTACAGCTTCAACATGCTATTTCTTTTGGTCAGAATTTGCTTGGTATACCATACCCAATCGCGACCTCATGTATGCATATAAGGTGGCAAGCTTCAACTTTTAAAATGTTGTGTCCATTTTTGAATAAAAGAAGCTACTCTTCAACCACAATATCTGACAAAAGTTTGCCTTGTAATGCCTTTCTTCCTGTAATCAACTCTAAAAAAACCACGCCATAGTTTATCACGTAAGTACTTCAGTCCTCAAGTGGTTCCAACCATACAATGCACTCAAGTTCCCACCAAACATCTTTATGGCCAACAATGGTATCGAAGGCACCATGGGTTTGTCTTTGAACCTAGCCAATTGCATTGGCTTGAAATATTGAAACCAATCTTGTGTGAATCCCGTAACGTTTGTACCATAATGAGCATCCTGTAATCCTTGATTCCCCATGAAACCATAGCTCTCAGGGACATCAAACAGTTTGTTGCCTTGTCTATGACTCCAAATGAAGAGAAGGTCGAAGGGTTAGAGAAATTAGGAACATTTGAACCTGTGATGTCAGGCAAATGTGAAGTTTAGGAACCGTCAAAAGTTATGACAAAGAACAAGTCAGGGATTCGGACCATTTCTAAACTTTAGAACTATTTATAAAAGTTCAATTTTCCCGTGAAAAGCTGACAAAGAGGAGTCAAAGGAAAAATAATTTTTAGAACTTTACAAAACTCCCGGTCATTCTTTATAAAACTCCTAACTTTCAATAAAGGCTTTAAAATTATTATAAACATAAAGTCATTAACTTTAAAACCATAGGACTTTTCCAACTTTTAACATGAGCTGGGTATAAAACAATTCTTGCTCACAATCATAATAATTCAAGAAAATTTAACCTAGAAGTATTGAAGGGACGCTCTAAGCTGAAGGATGAAAACTTCACATATCTTCCATAAACCATCTCTGATTTGCATGAAATTCTAATAGAATGCTGACTGGACTACCTTGAGGAAAACTCAAAATCCAGCTGACCAGAAGGTATATTTAACACATTCTCATTTGTTTATACTCCATTAAATCTCTCTCCTTAATAACAATGTTCAATTGTAGATGGCCTTTATGACTACTAACTCCTTTTAAACTGGCAGATGTCTGAATTGTTATGATATATGTAGCAGGACTCGTTGAAATCATTGCACCCATGTTTACAAGATCTCTCATATCTTCACAAATTGTTCATTCTTCAAAACAAATTGAAGCAATCATGGTGAATTAAAACAACAGAAATGATAGAATGACATTGTGCACAACCTAAGGAAATAAATATTGCATATAAGTTTTTATTTTGGCAATATGCAAAGATGGACAAATTTTTGAAATTTTCATGTTCAACAATATTGACAACAATAGGCTCTAATTGGGGACAAAGACCATGAGGGATGTAGAGAATCCAAAATTATAGGAGAAGACTAGTGCCTGACCATTGGGCCAATAGAGTCACCAAACTACTCAACCAGAGGGGGAAACAATAGGAGACTTGAGAAAAACCAAAAATGGAACAAACTGAACAACACACAACAAAAAATGAAATGAAACTTCCTAAGACACCTATGTACTCGGACTAGGTATAGTGAAACATACCCGCATCAGGAGACTATGTAAAACCATTTACAAGCTCAAAAAAATAGATGCCTGAATGGAAGAAATGACTATGTGAATGGAGTGTGACTATACTTAGCTGTGACTTGATGTCTTGAATAGAAGCTATGTGATCTTTGGCATATGCATCCTCTCCAAATAAGACATCAAGCTCCTCATGGAGAATGTCAGAATCAGGAAAAACTACAATATCCTCTTGCATGCTGTGAATAACCTCTTCTTGAATCACTTGAAGTATTGCAACCTCAATCTTATGAATACAATTTTGATGATGCAAAACTATAACCGGATGATGCAATTCCTCTTCAAAATTAGATAGAGCACCAAATGAAATATTTTCAAAACAAGTGAAATTTGATTTAGGTACCTCTAGATAGTAGATAGAAATATCATGAAGTATGTTGTCTTCTTGATTTTTGCTCAGCTGATCATCAACATCTTCATGCTCTTTATATCCTTTTGACTCCTCTAATATGACTTCACATGAATAGTAGTTTAGGTTTGGAACTATCTTCTCATCAAGAACATCTTCTATACCCACTGCAATCTTCACTAAATCCTCATTATCAGGCTTAAGGTCTTTCTCTTCTATTTCTTCTTTTTTATGATCCTACATCTTGTATGTACTATCACAAACAAATGCAATAGAGGCTTCTTCTTTAACACAACTTTGTGCATGCTCAAATAAATCTATCTAGAGAGGATTATTGTTTGAAGAATAACACCCAACAAAAAAAGAATCATGAGGAGAAGAAATCAAACCAAAACCTTCATCTTTAGACTTTAATTGTATGTGCACTAAAGAAGCAGTTTGTCCTTTATCTTCACATGCATTTACTGCTTCATCAAAGGGCATTTTAAGAGAATTTTTTGTCTCCCTATCATTGTCCTCTTTTCGCAAATGATGCATTGTAGCATGAGGTTCTTTGTCATATGTATCTTCTTCACAAATAGAAGTCTTTTCATGGATGCAAGCAAGAAAATGTGTATCTTTCCCATCCCTATGTTCAATCTTTTGTAGTGTTTTGAGCAAAGATGGATGCACCATATTGGGTTGAAACTACATATTACCATAAAAATTCTTCAAAAAGATTACTTGTACAGGATCATCAAGTACCTGATTATTTTGAGATACAGATGTGGAAGAAGGGAAGTCTTTATCATCACTGTCATCGTTGTCATCTCTTTCTAGATACCAAACCATTTTCAAAATCTCTTTAGAGTCGCCAACCTCAATCCTTCAATGAGGTACCTTGAATTCTCTGGAGATAAAGAAAGCACCGATCGTCAATTTTGATCCCTAGTAGAGTCGCCAAAAATTGTTGGTTAACAGTTTTGTCACTGCAAAAACACACTCTAATTTTCCCAATAGCAAGAAAAGACACCAACAAATGGAGTAATCATTACGGATGCAACGATTATCCTCTACGTTGAGAGGGGCAGTTCCCTCGTATGATGGAGGTTTTTGGATTTTTGAGTACCTTTAACTAGAAGGTACAAAAAGGTAACAAAAGAGAGAAAAAGAGAGGAAAGGAAGGACAAAAGAAATCTACCTATGAGCATAAGTAACATAGAATAAACCCCTTGAAGAAAGATAAACTAAACTACAGAGGAAGAGCACAAGGTCTCCAGAAAGAGAGAGAGAGAGAGAGAGAGAGAGAGAGAGAGAGTGAACAACAACAACAAGGCACAAAGACCTTCTAAAACACTTGCATATCAAGAGCTGAGTAAAAGAGTTTATAATCCTGAAAGGAACTAATTAAACATAGGAATAATTAGTTCATGAGAAACAAATTGTAGACATAAGAACAACTCTTCTGTATTATTTCCAAATGAAAGAAGTGCAAAACCTCCTTATTGCACCATTACAAAACTCCCAACTCTACAAGGAACATGAAATAATAAAACACCTTCCAGACTGATCGAGTCTCACTTGTGCACCAAAGTGCAAGTGGGATCAGAGGCCTGGCTGGTCCAAAAGATACAGTAAACAGAGATAAATATCTAGTCACTACTCTCACCATAGCTCTCATAGGAGCTCCTGGTTGAACAGTGAAAAAAAAGATCCTCTGAATGGCAACATATTGCATATTTATATCTTCTTTCCCAGAACCTTTTAGTTTCCATAACTACTTCTTTGAAAAATAGTTTCAGGAAAAGAAAATATTCTTTCACCTTCCCGTTACTTGAAAATTTAACCCTGAAACAATTCACTAATTCCCTTTTTAAAGTGACTCATGGGCTGCTCCTATAATACCCCTTCCCATATAAGCATATGAAGAATCATCCTTATTAAACATGCCACTTGGAATTGGTTGATTGTTCATCATCATTGCCTCTTTCTTAATGTCAAATTCAACAGCTTCATCTATCATCACTATGACTCCACTTTCTAGACTCTCCCTTATCGACCATCGACTGGGAGTTCCTATACAGACTAGAGAAACTTTGATGCACACAAAAATACAGACCCTCATGAGATCCCCTTTCTAATTCAAACACTCTTGGACACAAAGCTGCCTCGGTCAAACTCCATCCTGCATATTTCAACATGTTGCCTCAAAATTAAACTTCTTCTCAAACATGCAAATTATCAAAAGGGCCTTCAAATATTTTTAGCTATAGCATAGCTGCATGCTAGAATGTAGTATTATCTAGATAAATTCACTTTGCCTATGCACGTAGATACCATTTTCACCTTGGGGCTATGTCAATTCCTGTATAATGCACCACTTGTTTGAACTGGCTGCACCTTCTATTGAATGACATTTGCACAAGGTAAAGCAAATTTGTTTTGACATGGCCACTGTATTCATACTTCTCAATGCATGACCATGTGTGGTCTTTTATATGTTTTAACATTTTTCCTACATGTTAACTAGAAGTGTTTCCCTTTATAATATCTAACAAACATCCTTTATTGCCCTATTCTTAGATTGGGTTCACTAGGAAATGCATTATAACTGGCAATTGCATCTCCTTTAAAGTTTCTAAATCCTTTAGGTGAATCTATTTTGGACAGATATTGCAATTTAGAAAGGCCATTGCTTTTCTCATCCTTGCTTACAAACTATTTCTAAACTTTCCTTAACATCTGTCTACAATGAGACTCTCTAGTTGGCATGGGAAGGCAACTTGCTAGTACAAGGCAAGGGATTTGATGTTGGCATTATGCTTGCCAACAACGTTTACCTCAAAATTTCTAGAATTGATTATCTAATCTGCAACTTCAACATACCGTTTCTTTTGGTCAAAATTTGCTTGGTATACCATACCCAATCATGACCTCATGTATGCATATAAGGTGGTGGGCTTCAACTTTTAAAATGTTGTGTCCATTTTTAAATAAAAGCCACGGCTCTTCAACCACAATATTTAACCAAAGTTTTCCTTGTAATGCCTTTCTTCCTACAATCAACTCTAACAAAACCACACCATAGCTTATCACATAAGTACTCCAATCCTCGAGCGGTTCCAACCATACAATGCCTTTAAGTTCCCACTAGACATCTTTATGGCCAAGGATGGTATCGAAGGCGCCATGGGTTTCTCTTTCAACCCAGCGAATTGCATTGGCTTGAAATATCGAAACCAATCTTATGTGAATCCCATAACGTTTGTACCATAATGAGCATCCTGAAATCCTTGATTCCCCATGAGACCGTAGCTCTCTGGGACATTCTGCAAACAGTTTGTTACCTTGCCTGTGACTCCAAATGAAGAGAAGGTCGGAAGGTCAGAGAAATTAGGAACTTTTGAACTTGTGATGTTGGGCAAATACGAAGTTCAAGAACCTTCAAAAGGTCTAACAAAGAACAAGTCAGGGATTCAGACCATTTCTAAACTTTAGAACCATTTTATGAAGTTCAATTTTCTTGTGAAAAGCTAACAAAAAGGAGTCAGAGGAAAAATAATTTTTGGAACTTTACAAAACTTCCAGTCATTCTTTATAAAACTCCCAACTTTCAATAAAGGCTTTAAAATTATTATAAACATAAAGTCATTAACTTTAAAACCATAGGACTTTTCCAACTTTTAACGTGAGCTGGGTGTAAAACAATTCTTGCTCACAATCATAATAATTCAAGAAAATTTGACCTGGAAGCTATGAAGGAATGCTCTAAGCTGAAGGATGAAAACTTCTCATATCTTCCATAAACCATCTCTAATTTGCATGAAATTCAGACAGAATGTTGATTGGACTACCTTGAGTAAAACTCAAAATCTAGCTGACCAGAAGGTGCATTTAACACATCCTCATTTATTTTATACTCCATTAAATCTGTCTCCTTAGTAACAATGTTCAATTGTAGATGGCCTCTATAACTACTAACTCATTTTAAACCGGTAGATGTCTAAATTGTTATGATATATGTAGCAGGACTTGTTGAAATCATTGCACCCATGTTTACAAGATCTCTCATATCTTCACAAACCATTCATTCTTCAACACAAATTGAAGCAATCATGGTGAATTAAAACAACAAAAATGAGAGAATGACCTTGTGCGCAACCTAAGGAAACAAATATTGTATATAAGTTTTTGTTTTGGTAATATGTGAAAATGGGCAATTTTTTGAAATTTTCATGTTGAAAAATATGGACAACAAGGCCCAATTAGAAATCATTTAAGAATGAAAAAGTATAAAATGACTATTTCTGGAACAATATTAAATTATTTAAATAATTATCTTGAAACAATAAAACTAATTAATAAAATATCATTATTAATAAATGAATTTCAAATATGCCTTACATTCTTCCCCCCTAAAAATGGACTTCCTCAAAATTTACTAAATCGACTAGATATTCTTTTGCCATCATGCAATGATATAAAACATGCATCACCAAATGAAGAAAATACAAAAAATTCCATATTCTCTCGAAACAGATTTAGTCTATAAATTTGCATATACAAAATTATATCAACCCAAATTAGCTCACTTTATCTACAACCACAGAATTTAGTAACAGTTTAGATTTGCTCACCACCCAACCATAGGATCAACTTGGTCAAATCCACCCCTAAGTAATTAAAGAGAAATCTTTTCTTGATGTTCAACATACTAAAAAGATAAACAATTCCATTTCAAGATTCTAAATCATAAATTTATCTCATTTTTTTTTACAATAAACTCAATAAATCCCATTAAACATTAACTCCCTTAATCACAACTCCCCAAAATTCATCTTCCAGAAATAATAATCTTCCAAAACACCTTTAAACAATAACCTCCCAGAAAACTCCCAAGAGCAACAAACTCCCAAAACCATTATCATTCCTCATAACAACTCCCAACAATACTCCCATCTCAACACCAATTCAATCAATAAAATGAAAATCATGAAAGATTTCATCATTCTTTATCAAATATCAATAACAGATTTTTTTTAATTCAATAGCCACATTCATTTTAGTCAAGAAACATAAAAATTAATCATTTCTTTCTTACCTTGGTTATCCAAGTTTTGACTCAGCCCATAAATCTTTCCCAAGCAACTCAAAACAATCAGAGAATGTCATTCTTTCCATTAAAATTCTATAATATCATCATAACTTATCCTAAAAGCATATTTATGTCATCAGAAATTTGAATCTATTGCAACATATTAAACATCACAAATATCAGTTTCATACATCATGTATATTTTAATGGGATTGGAATGATTAGTGTCAAATAAAACTATAATGCCATAGATTAAACCTTACACAATTTCACAATATACATTCCCCACGCCATCTACTCCCCTATACAACCTGCCAGAACAATCTACACAGTTCACATTACTTCACTCAAGCCAGCAACGATAAATACTGAATACACCTCAAAATACAAAAGTTTCCAATGAGTAAAGATTTAAAATAAAATCAATAAATAAAACTTCATATAAAAACCAATTAATTAATAGAAAAATAATAGTTCAAATCAAAACAAAAAATATTAATAGAATAGTCCTCGAGGCAAAAAGGACAATAAGCAACCAAATATCTTAAAGATTCCTCCTCTCAAAAAGGACTGGCCCTAAAGGGGATGATGTCACCTTTCTTAACTTCATACCAAAGTTGGTTAATGAGCAACATAATTTGGATTTGTTGAAAGATTTCTCTATGGAAGAAGTCAAAGCAGTTGTTTTCTCAATGTCGAGAGAGAAGGAGTCGGGCCCGAACAGATGGATCGGGCTTTTCTTTCAAAAATGCTGGGACACAGTTAGTAGGGACATCTTTCTGGTAGTGGAAGAATCCATGAATGTCCTTAAAAAATTCAAAACCATGTGTCTTATGCTTATTCCAAAAACAAAATCTCCTCAAAGCTTTAAAGAGTTCAGGCCAGTTTCTCTCTACAACTTCATCTACAAGATCATTTCCAAAGCCTTAGCACTGCATTTAGCCAGCTTTCTACCTAATTTAATCTCGGGGGAGCAAGGTGTCTTTGTACTCAGAAAAGAAACTCCAGAGGGTTCCATTTTAACCCATGAAATCCTACACTCCCTCAATAAAGAGAAAGAGGCAGCTATTCTTATCAAATTAGATATGTCAAAGGCTTATGGTAGGGTGGAGTGGAGTTTCCTCCTAGCCATGCTCAATAAGATGGGTTTCTCAAAAGATGTTTGTAAGTGGATCTTCTCCTATATCTCAATCTTCAATATTTCAGTTTTAATCAATGGAAAGGAATTGAAGACTTTTGAACTATCAAGAGGACCGAGGCAAGGGGATCCTATCTCCCCTTACCTCTTCATCATTATGTCTGAAGCTCTCACATGGGCTATTAAGGAAACCAAATGGAAATCTGACTGGCAAGCCATTAGGTTGAAAGGTAATCACTTGACTCTTACACACATGCCTTATTCACTGATGATACCATCTTATTCGGTCAAGCATCAATGCATGAAGCCAGAGTCATCATGAAAATAGTGAATAAATACTACCTTATCTCTAGGCAACTGGTTAATTGCAATAAGTTAGTGGTTTATCTCTTCAATGTGCATCAGCAATTACAGGATGAGATTAGTAAAATATTTAACTTCAATCTACAATCCCTTCTAGGAAGCTATCTCAGTCTACCCCTCTTCAATGGAAGATATAATCTAATAATCTTTGGTATAAGGTTTTGGGAAATTTGAATTCCAAGATGGCAGCTTGGAAAGGTCATAGGCTATTTCTCACTGGCAGAATTGTAATGATCAAAGGTGTGTTAGCTGCAGTCCCAACCTACATGATATCAATCTTCTAAATTCCAAAAAGGATTAATATAAAGATCGAGAGGACTTGTAAATAGTTCTTGCGGCAAGGCACCTTTCAGGAGAAAAAATCCACCCATTGGCTTGGGATAAAGTTTGTAAATCTAAGGATGAAGGTGGGGCAGGAATCCTGGACTTGGATATCCATAACCAAGCATTAGGGGCTAAGCTGGCATGGGGTCTATATAAGAAACCTACCTCAAAATGGGTCCATCTAATGAAAGCAAAATATTTGGATTCGCTGGCAAGTGAGAGAATCTTCACAATTAAAAACCTGCATAGGGGTTCAACAATATGGAATTTCATGACTAAAGGTAGAGACATCCTTCTCCCAAAATTGTCTTGTGGCATTCATAATGGGTAAAAAGTAGATTTCTAGAATGTTTCATGGGGTGGTGAGCCCAAACTAACAGGAAGGGTAGACCTCACAAAAGATAGAGTTTTCAGCCAGACAAACTGGGGCTATAAGGTGAAAGATTATTGGCAGGTTTTGAGGGGTCGAAGTTTAGACTCTATAGTTTGGAAAAGTACTTGGGATTGCAACTTTTCTTATGAGAAGAAAGCACTCCAAGGTAAACTTTTGGGGAAAAGATTGGTTATCTTCTCTAGTAAAGAAGATGAATTGCTCTAGACTGGGTTAAAAACGGGATCCTACTCTGTCAAAGATGGTTACAGGTTGGTCAGGCATAAGGTGGATTTACATTGGCCGACAAAGCTATGCTGGATTAAAGCCATACTACCCAAGGCATGAGCCTTCTCTTGGTTGGCACTTCATAACAGAATTTTGACAGGGGGTAGAATTAAAAGGTTAGGATTTGGCTCCAATTTTCTGTGTCCTCTGTGGAAGAGAAGAAGAATCGGTGGATCACTTATTACTACACTATCCATTCAGTAGAGAATGTTGGCTCTAGTTCTTGAGGAAGATAAACTAGCACAATCCCTTTTCGAGGACACTGAATCTCATGTTCAAGAATTGGCACCTCCTTTTCTTTGACTCCTTCTTTGCTTGTATTTGGGAATTGGGCCCATCGATGATTGCTTGGCACTTGTGGAGGGAGAGGAATCATCGTATATTCAGAAAGGAAGCTACTTCTCTAAAGTTATTTTGTTTCAAGATAGAGGAGGCCATTTCAAAACTGGTGGTGTCTAATATTAGGAAATCATGCTCCAGGAAATCTAAATGGTCTAAATGGGACACATAGTTGGTGAAAAACTTACCGCAACTTGGCAAATCTAGAGTTGGTGGGGAGACTGGCACTCCAAACTCAATTACTAATAGATATCAAGTCAAATGGATTCCCCCTACAACACCTTTCTTCAAGATTAATTTTGATGGAGCATGTCAAAGGAATCCTAGACTATCAGGGTCTGGATGTCTTATCAGGAGGGAGGATGGTTCACTATTAGCAGCCAAAGCAATGAAGATTCCTAAGGGATCAAATAATGAAGCTGAAGTCTAGGCCTTGGTGCATGGCCTCCAATTGGTAGTCGATATGGGCCTCAAAAACCCTTGGATAGAAGGTGATTCTCTAATCATTGTCAATGCTCTAAAAACAAAGGGATCATATAGCTAGAAAATTAATTATATCCTCTGACAGGCCATCTCCCTTCTTAACAAGTTCATGAATTTCTTGATTTCCCATACTCTCTGAGAAGGTAATAAGGTGGTGGATGGTCTTGCCAACTTAGCTATTGATCAAGATACGGATGTAAAAATTTTCCTACCTAGATGTCTGAGTCAGCCAAGCTCATTGTCCAAACTCCTAAATGATGACCTAGCCACACTCTTTTCCAAGTAATATCTCCCCAAACAGGTGTTTCATCCTTGTTGGTCACTTCTCCCACTGCCATCTTCCTTGAAGATTCATTTTGTCCTTCGATGGTTGAGCTTTAAATAGATTCCCAGGATGACACGAGGGGTGCAGATTTCATCCATTGCCTATTTTTAGCCTTTAAGCTGATTAGCCAGTATACATCCTTTCAATGGTTGGGTGCTTAGCATTGGCTTTCGGGTGACTTCTTTTAGATGTTTTTCCCTCCTGTCGACACATTCTATAGTTATAGCTTTTAATAGCAAGCTCTTTTGAATGATGGAAGGCTTTCTTTCTACTTTTGGGAGGCTTCTAATTTTGACATGTCCTCATCGTCGTACCCAATGTTTAATGGAGAATGTGCCTAGAGATCCTCTCCTCTATGCTCTATGATCTTCTAATGCTAGCCATATCATAATTTGGATGGCCTTGGGATCCTCAAATAATTCTTTTATACTCTTCAATCAAGTGGATGACGCCTTGTCTTTAAGTCTTTCTTGGTGCTCTCCTCATATGTGGTGTATATTTTTACCTAATATTTGATTAAGTTTCCTTAATTGGTTTTGTCACAGGCTACCATGATAGATACATGGCTGAATCATAGATTATTCTTTCCAACCTTTGATTGGGAGCCTAAGATTAGGGGAAGGATCAAGTCGTCTAATTTGATGATGCTTCTAGACTGGGACTACACTCTTATGCAATTCTATGTGAGAAACATTGTTGGGCATGCATGAATCAAAGGTTACACGGATCGCATATGAAATTATTTAGATATCGTTTCCTAGCTCCTATCTAAAATAATGGACCTAGTTTTGGATGGGGATTATGTGCATGCCCTTGCTTCTGGTCTTTTCTATAACAACATTTACATGGTTGAAAGATGGGAGATGGCTGTGGAGACTTACAACATGGACTAGGGGGATCCTTTGATTGGAGGTTTTTTTAATCTTAATACTTTGTGCACCTCACTCCCTTAGTAGGCTATCTATAGGGCTCTGCAATCTAGCCTCAAGTATCAAGCAGCTATGAAATTTACAATGAGTTGGGCTCTTACAGCTTCTTCATTCCTAAGAAAAATGCCCAACACATTAAGCACATATTCACGGGCATTAGGTTTCTTAGGCTCCATACCCCTGACAAGGCGCCACATATTCCTAGATATGCCCTAGATGTTCTAGAGGAGGAGAACAAAATTGGAATAGCTATGGAGTTGGAAGTTTAGAGTATGCCTATTGTTAGCCCTGTAGCCTGAGCATGGTCATGTTTACTGGTGCAACATCTAAGTTTTTTTGGCAGCTCCTTTTCTATGGCTTCATTAATTTCTTGGTAGTTCACGTGGGTCTTGGTGTTCCTCCTATTGGTAGTGCATCGGCTTGTGGGTGGTAGTTTCTTTTTGTAGGTCAATGGATGTGGTTCTACTGTTGGTAGTCATCTTCCAGCTCCATTTTTTGGCAGGTGGCTTCGGCGGGGTTGGTTTTTGTTTTCTGTGGCTTGGGTTTCCCTTCTGTTTTTATGGCTTACTCTATTTCTATTGTTATATCTGGTCATTTCACGGCCATGCTTTGTATTTTTTGTTTATCCTTTAGATTTTGAATCCTGGACCTTTATGTAAAACTGTTACTTTAATTTATGGGTGCTCCGCCACCTTTTTCTAGTTAAAAAAATTTAGATTGAAATTTTCTAAATTTGTTACTATTACTTTGTGACTCAAAAATCAAGAAAAAAAGCCATTGGAGAGATAAAAAGAACACCCTACAACATTTATGAGTCTAATTTAAAGACAAATCAACCAAATATAGTTAAACCAAGCTAGATAAAGTACTTAGACTAATAGTTGAATATGAGAGGTGTTTTTCTCTGTTTGTCAACTTTGAATTGTTTTTGATAAGTGTTCTCTTATAAATGGTGCAAGATGGCTAGATTTTAAGTTTATAGAATTGGTTTTATGATGTGTCATTAATAAATATTTTATTGTGATTAGTTGAGGTTATATTGGATTTGCGTAAATGTTGTGTTTTTATTGTTTGTTGTCATAAACTTCTACAACATGTGTTTCTACAAAGGTATTTATTCATGGCACCTAATGGTGGTAAGAATCATCTTAAGGAGATTCTTATTGGTCAATGGAAACAATTTGACTTCCTTGATATAAAACAAGCACATATTTGAAATTGCACAATTTGAAAAACATGAAATAAAAATATACAGGGTGTCTAGGTGATTGACAAGTGTAATACATGTTGTGACCTTCATAATAGTCCACAGTTCCTCATAATTAGGGGACCCCTTTTCAAGCTCATGTACCCTTTAGTGCTTTGTTTGTGGGCCTACAAAAATGTTCCCTTGGAGCCCTTTATATTTTTTCATGAACTCCATTTATAACTAGTGAAAGACTTCCTAGAATATACCATAATTAAAGCATTTGAAGGTGAACCCTATTTTGGTTTAGTGAAAGACTTGATATATGTAACAAAATACCCCACATCCTCCATCTCTTAAACCTTACTGGAAGGATTGGAAATGATACTCAAATAAACCATTTCAAAACTAAAGGCCTCACAAAGATTATTTATAGTTGTCTCTCAACCATCTTATGGTGGACCAGTTGAACCATGATTAGCAACTTCAATCCTCTCTTGGTACCTAGCATCATTGATTCTAGTGTATCTGGTCAGCTATTATAGAGCCAAAGTTGGCTCATTTTGCCTAGTACATTATTTATCAAGGCCTTCCTCTTGGTTCTCATTTGGCACATATGAGTATTCTTAATCCATGTTGTCCATTATGTGGACAATTTGAGAATCTCAAGTATCATTTTTGGTTTTATCTCAAAGCTCAGGAAACTTAGAATTGGATTCATGATTTCTTTAGGCCCTTTTTGCCTACTCTTTTTGTTAGCACATGGTTTTTCTTGAGGATTGGCCTTGTCTCCCACTCAAATATGCCTAGATTTGGCATGCTTTCAAGGCAAAAAATCTCTTTAGTTTTTGGAAAGATAGAAATTAAGCTCTCTTTTTTAGTTGCTCTGCTAATGCTCATTTTACTTTATACATTAATGCCATAATTTTCTCTAATGTGATTATGTAGATTTAAGTGCAAGTTAATAAAGTTGCACTTGAGGTTGCTTACATTCAAGAGCTATTGGACCACTAGGGGAATGCCCCTTTCATTATTGATAGAGTTATTCTAGATCCCTCTTCTCCTTCTTAATGGAATTAGTGTGGTCATAGCCAATCTTCCAAGAGAGATAGAGGCTCCCACTCCTGTTGATCATAGCCTATAGATTCAAGAGATAATGTAGTTTGTAGTGGTTGGTCCTAGCCTTCCAAGCTACCTTCTACCTCTTCTCATCATGGGTGTGATGTTTCTAGTTGTCCCGGATCTAGGAGGTTTCCTCACTTGGAGTTGGCCATTTATTTAGTTTGTGCTTAGCAACATTTAGATGATACTCCTGTCATAGCCCAAATTTTGAATACTATTATAGAAACTAGTAAACAATTGTAATTATTGTGTATATATGTTGTTGTGACTTTGATGTTAATATAAATAGTAAATTTATTATCATGACATGCATGATGGAATTTAATTATAAGTTTATAGTTATCACAATTGTAGAAATTAGTATTGCAATGATTGGTTTTGTTTGGATTTTAGTAGAAAAAGAATAATTACCACATTTGATGTGTGAGTGTGATAGGGTAGAAGATGAAACTCTCATCTGAAGAGAGAGTATCATTGGGAAGAAGTGCCTAGCAAACCAATGGCTAACATGCATGAGATTGCAACACACACATAGTCGCATATAGACTAGTTGCACTTGGTTTGTGTGGAAAGTCATTGTGTTGCATAGCGTGTTTGACTACAAAAGAAATAGTTAATTTATTTTATGTTTTAGAGAAATAATTTATATTATTAGATAATTTAATTTTATTAAGAATAGAATATATCTTATTTTCATTTTTTAAATAAACTTCAACTTTCCTTCTTTTAATGATTTAAAATTATTATTCCTCTTTTCAAAAAAATGGCATATGCAGTTATAATTTTTTGATTAAATGGAGTCAAGATATTATTATAATTCCTACCATATTAAATTAATAGATGTTAAACATATATATTATATTGTTTAATTGATAATAAATTGGAGAAAAGGAATGAACATCTACCAAAAAGAGGAAAAAAAATTGTGGTTTTCTAAAAACTGTAATGTCAAAAATTGCATACCCTTCCAATTTCATGCTATATTTTCGCCTTTCTTTAGTGGTCATTCCCTTAGTTTGATTGTAGGATCATTTTAGCCCTTGCATTATCCTTTTTTCCTTCCCATGGTCTTTAGGCTTTATGTTCAGTGTTGTCTTTTCATCAATTTTGTTGTCACTTTTGTGTTAGTCATGTGATGTTCTAGTGTCTTGTCATTTTTGAGTCCAAACTATCTGGACACTAGTGCTTTGCACAGATGTCTACACAATCCACTAGCGTCCCATGATAGTTTTGTGTTTTGTGGTTTTTTTTGAGCATTTTTCCACTTGTTTCTTTTCACAAGTCAGCGGTAACATCTCAGGAATCTTCTAAATGGTTCATTGCCTTCTTCATTTCCCTCCTCTTCTCATTTTTGAATCTATCTTTTTGTTATTACATTCCTCTTGGCTCTCTCTTGGTTACTTCTTACATGCTACAAATTTCTATAGATTTCTACAACTTTCTATAGCACTCTATTTTTAACTCTCTTACACTCCTTGGCTTTTTCAAGTCCTTTCAAGATGATATTGTTCTTGTTATTATTTTGTTACAAGAATTTATTTCTATTGTGCCCTTGATCACCTTGGGATTCTCACATCCTACCTGATTTCATTTAGTCACTATTCTTAGATCTATACACACTTAGATTAAGAACACACACACAATTTTATCTATATATCTTAGCTGCTATGGAGGTTGAAGAACTAAAGTAGGAGTTTGACTAAGGTAAACCCCCAAACAACCTCAACCATTTTTATTGTTTTGTGTTTTGCATGTTAAAGAAGAAGATTCGATATCACAAGAATTGTTCATTTATCTCATGTTATCTTGTAATTATATTATCTTCATTATCTTTAATTTAAATGCATTATTTATTTGAATCCTTTGTGTAATATTATGTTACTAGGTACTCATTCTAGTCTTGTGTGTAGAATAGGTGAAATTGCAGACCTAGACAATACCATACAATATAATTTTTCTAATTATTTTGGTGTCATATGGATGATAGCATGACACATAGATGTCCTTGCAATACGTTGGCATCCTAGACTAAGAATCACATCCTTTAGTGATAGGCTCTTCTTTTCTTCATCTTTCCTACTCTATAATTTATTTCTCGAATTCATACTTCTATTTTCAGTAAGTTCATGTCTTACATTCCAGCTTGTATGTAATGTAATGTAAAAAGTCAGAGTATCACTTTTTCTTCATTACAAAAACAACAAAATTTTAGATGGAATATGTTGAGGAATTTGATATGGAAGATGGATTATTATTTTTGGGGGGGCACTCACGGGAACTTGGGGAAAGAAAGGAAGAAATTAAATTTTGCAGGAAAAATGGATTTTTTGGAGAAATCGCATCCTATAGGAAATCAATCCTCAAACCTGGTATTTAACTCAATCTAAAAGTAATCTAAATGAATTACATTTTTATATTCTTTTTTTTCCATGAAATACAAATCCAAGCTAAAGTAGAATCATATTATGGCAAAGGATGGCTAGTTTAATTTGGCAATTCTTTGTGAAATTTTACCATAGGCAGATAGTCCAATATAATTTTTCCTGGCATCTAAGGACAAGAAATTTTATGATTAAATTCTTTTGTCATTTTCATGTAAATAGAAAACTCCAATCTCCATTCCTCTATGCTTATGAAACTCGGCAAAAATCATCAAAAATTGGGTATTATTTGAACATTACTTTCATAAATATTCATTTTAGAGTAAATCTAGCTAATACCCAGTTGTTATTTCTCCCATCTCTTGTGTTCTGAGGAGAAGATTTAAACACAAATAAAATTCTTTACCTTTTATCCTCAATAAAGGTATTGTTGGGTGAAAATAGGTTTTAGGAAATTAGATAACTGGTTATGTATTTTTTCAAGGGTGACCTAAACTCATGAAAATGAGTAAATTGAAACAAAAAACATCTTTTAACTAATAATGGGGTGGCCAATTCCTAAAATAAAAATGGGGGAAAGGAGTGAAAGGCGCGAAAAAGTAGCAGATGGCATAGGGCAAAAGAACACAGAGGCTATGGATAGCCTTGAATGAGTGGTAGGAAAAGCAATAGATGGAAAGGAGGGTTTCGGATCATCTCCTGGGTGGAAGATGCAGAAAGAGAAATTCCTATGGAGAAGACGTCAATGGTCTTGAATTCCAAATTGTTGGTTCCTTCGATAGAATAGATGTAAAAACTTGGGTTGATTGCAAGATGGTTCGAATTCCAAATTTAAATTGGGATGGTTTGGTTCATTGGTGGCAAGAGTGATGGGGATTTGAATTAATCCTTAAAGCTTTGACTAATGGTTATTTTGTGGTTATCTGTCATTTGTCAAAATTTAGAGTAGAAATTTTGGATGCAATCTAGTTGTTGGATGGGTTTGGTTTTTACATTGGCAAGTGGGAAGTAGGGTTTTATCCTCTTTTCCATCAGTTGAAATATGTGCAGGATTGGTACAAATTACCTAATTTACCTTTGGAATTCTAGCAACTAGCTATCTTGTAGGAGATAGAGAACTATTTGGGTAAGTAAATTTGTGCAAAAGAATGATCTGAAAGAGATGGCACAAGATCTTAGAAATTGTGTGGAAAATAATACTTCTAACCCATATTGGAGGGAAATTGAAATTTTCACAGACTAGGGTGCTCTAAAGTAATCACTAGTCTTTGAACCTAGACTGGGTGGGTGTTTGTTGGAAACCTTGGGGTGGTGATCATGGGATCTGATCCCAAATCAGAACGGTATGGAGCACAGGAACCCTGCGCCCCAAGACCTCGGGGAAGATTTCTTGAACGACAATGCTAAACATAGAAAGATAGGGTCAAGGCAAATGTCAGACAAAAATGGAGAGTCCACCCCTTCCAAGGCTATTATGGATGGGAAGTTTGTTCAAGTCTCCTCGGAGAAGGTGTTTGAGGTAAATCAGGTGAAGCCTTCCAAGGGGAGACCTTCTTGGGACCAAATGGAAAACCTGAATAAGAAACTTTCTGCAATAATAGATATGTTGCATCCTAATGTGCAAGCAAAAGATCTCAATTCTTTAATTGAAGTAGACAAGGAGTTGGTAGTATTGGCTGAGGCTGCTAAGAATGGCTCCTTCAATATAGAAGATGAGGGCTTGGAAGAAAATTGTATGGGTAATGCAAGTTTGGAAAACATGGATTTTGATTCTGAGGAAGAGGTTACTTCGCCCAAACAATGGATCTCCAAAATTTAATGGTTAGTGCACTGGCTGGATGGCTTTCAAATTTGGGCACTTTGGGAATTTGTCAAAAAGAGACCTCTAAACTTTCTCTAGACTGTGGGGAAAATAAGACCAGAGGTCATATCCCAAATAAGGAAAAGCTAAAATGGGATGGTGAAGCCAGTGGTCAACTGAAGATCAATGAAATGTTAAAAGTAGGGAAGCGTGGAACTCTTCCTGAATAGCAATGAAAATTACTTATTGGAATGTTAGGGGCTTAAACACTGTTAACAAGAGATGCCTTTTCAGGCGTCAATTGGAATATTTTTAAATAGACATTTGTTTAATTCAGGAAACAAATCTAGGGCAGTAGGAGAGAGACTATCTTTGCAAGAGTTTGAAGTTGTGGAAAATCTTTGGGGTTAATTCTAATGGTGCTTCTGGTGGCCTCATCACCTTGTGGCATCCTCAACATGTGCTAGTTGAAGAAGTTGCTTCAAGCAATGCCTAGATTACGACTAAGGTAAGAAGTCTTATGTCCAATCTATGTTTTCTATTAATTAATGTTTATGGCCCCAATTCTTGTATTCAAAAAAAGGAAATTTGGAGAGAGTTAGATGCTATTTGTAGAAAACTTGCTCTTGATTTTTGCCTTTTGGGAGGTGACTTTAATGCTATTTTAAGAGTAGAGGATAAAAGAGGGGGAGTAGGCATGAAATTGCAATCACAAATAGATTTTGAATATTTTGTAGAAAGGAATATGTTGTTGGAAATCCCCATGGGCAATGGAGTCTTTACTTGGACTAATAGGAGGCAAGGTTTCAGTAATATTGCTAAAAAGTTAGACATGTATCTATTCAAAGGTGATTTGAGTAGATTCCCATATAGTTTGGAAAGCAAGATATTGCCATTCTCAAGATCAGATCATTATCCTATTTACTTGGAGATAGTTGGAGAAAGGAAACTAGCTAGATGCCCTTTTAAGTTTGAGAACACGTGGTTTAAAAACATAAATTTCTTAGACCTGATCAAGCAATGGTGGACTGAGTGTAATCCAGGGGGTTCCAAATTTTTCAATATTGTCACCAACCTCAAATTGGTCAAATAGAATTTGAAGGATTGCTTTAAGAATATTTTTGAAGAAAAAAGAAAATTAGAAAAAGAATTGCATATTCTAAATGAAAAAATACTAAAGGAAGGAATGGATACTGATAGCTACAATCAAGAAAAGGAATTGATGAGAAGATTGGTGAACATTATATCTAAGGAAGAAATATTTTGGCGTCAGAAATCTAGGGAAACATGGTTGCAGGCAGGAGATAAGAATACAAAGATTTTCCATAACTCAACAAAATCTAGGAGGGATATCAATACAATTACCTCTATCAAATCCGCAGATGGGAGATTGATAGACGATATAAAGGAAGTAAGACCTATCATGGTATATTTCTTTCAAAACTTACTAAATGATTGGGATGGGAAAAATGTGGAGTCTCAGCAACCTTTCCTGAATAGTATCCCCAGGCTTGTCTTAGAGGCTTAGAATAAAATGTTAACTAGCTGTTTCTCTAAAACATAAATAAAGGAGGCTTTTTTTGAATTACATCCAAACAAAGTGTCAGGATCTGATGGCTTACCAGCGGCCTTTTTTCAAAAATTTGGGAGGTTTTGGGTAAGGAGATAATAGAGGTGATCAAAGACTCTAGAAGCACAGGCAAGGTTCTCCAGGAAATCAACAACACTTCCATCGCCCTCATTCCAAAAAAAAAGAAACCAAAGTCTTTAGAGGAATATCATCCTATTGCCTTGTGCAACACCCTTTACAAAATTCTTGCCAAGGTAGTGGCAAAAAGAATTCAAAAAAAAGTTTCCAGACATAATTGCAAAAGAGCAAACCAGATTTGTTCCAAGGAGATCAATTTTGGATGGTGTGATAATTGCTCAAGAAGCCATACATTCAGTTCAGAAAACCAAAAAACCAATAGTGCTCATAAAACTCGATATCAAGAAATCCTATGATAAAGTCAATTGGAGATTCCTTTTTAAGGTCTTGGAAGCATTTTGCTTTCATAATGACTAACTTAACTAGATTTTCAAGTGGGTTGCCTATCCTAGATTTTTAGTCCTCATAAATAGATCCCTTAAAGGTTTTTTCAGTGCCTCTCAAGGTCTCAGATAGGGAGAACCAATCTCCCCCTTCCTTTTCATTATAATTGCGGAAGCACTTGGGAGATCTTGCTTCAAGGCCTAGCAGGAAGGGCAGATAGAAGGAATCCAGATCACTCATGGAATCCAGGAAGTTACACACCAGCAATTCGCTACTTAATTATGCTCAAGGCAGTAATAGTTGCAATTCTGACCTACATGATGTGATATCTTCCCTTATCACGTGCTCCAAGTAAGATTAACCAAAAAATGACCTTTTTCTAGCAAGGCAACTTGGAGCAACATAAATATCCATTGACAAATTGGAATCAAGTGTATGAGTGTAAGGAGGCGAACGAAGCTAGGTTGAAAAATGTGTTCACACAAAATAAGGCACTAAGGGCAAAGTTGGCTTGGGCTATTCACTCTAAGTAGGACCTAAAATGGGCCAAGAATCTCCAAGAAAAGTATTTGGATGAGGAACAAAATAGTATCTTCACCTCTCAAACTCTTCCAAAGGAGTCTAGGATTTGGAATTTCATCAAAAGTTGTAGAGATTTGATTTTAAGTCACTTGACCTAGGAAATTAGAGATGGCAGTAAAGCCCTTTTCTAGGAGGACTAATGGGAAGGTTATGCAAAATTATTAGAGAGGGAAGATTTGGAACAAGTCAAAATCATCACAAAAGAAATTTGGGGGGACAAAGTTCAAGATTATATGATTCCTACCCAGTCAATAAATGGTTCCATCTTCATGTGGAAAAGCGTCAGGGATCTTGGTTTGGATGACAGGTTAGTAGATGCCTATGAACATGCTTTGAGAAATCAAGTGGTAAGATCTATACTGGGGCACAATGCTCTTAGATGGAATGCCTCCCCCTCAGGCTAGTACAATGTAAAGGATGACTACAAAGAATGGAGAGGACACATTGGGGAGGAAGCCAAGCTACCGACCAAGCTTTGTTGGAACAAAAATAGTCTACCAAAGGCCAAACTTTTCACTTGGGTAACCTCCCAAGGTAGAGTACTCACAACAGATAGATTTACTAGAATGGGTTATACTGGTCCCTCCAGATACATGCTATGCAAACAAGTTGAAGAAGCGAGTGATCATCTTTTTCTCAACTGTGTCTTTTCAACGAGGTGCTAGCAATGGCTTTGAGCCAAACTCCAATGGAAATCAGCTTTTCTGGTCAAACTCTTAGAGTTACTTAATTCTAGGCCTATTCTATAGAAGGATGCCATTTATGGGGGTTTGTGGATTTCAAGTCCTATGATGCTTATTTGGGAACTTTGGAAGGAGAGAAAAAGGAGGATTTTCCACGATAAGGAAATGCCTTTACAATCCCTTTTAAAAAAAGTCTAGGTGAACATCATTGAGGTAGTAAACTCAAGGCTAGAAGACTGGGGTCACAAGAATAGTAGGTTTACTACTTGGGATGCTAAGATGTGAAGGAACTGATAGAGTCTGAGTATCCCAACAATAGATAGGGTTGGTCAGGGTAACACTTAGGAAGCTAGGAAGATAGTTTGATGGACTCCTCTAGAGGCTCGTTGGCTCAAGTTAAATTTTGATGGTGCTGCAAGAGGGAATCTAGGTGAGTCAGGAGCGAGATGTATTATTTGGTACTAGGAAGGGAAGACAGTGGGAAGGTTGGTTGAAGATCTCAGGAACTAACAATGTAGCAGAGATGCAAGCATTGATTCTAGATCTCAAGTTTTGTTAGGAACTAAGTATTAAGAAATTAGTGGTTGAAGGTGACTCCTTTTTTAATCATAAATGGGTTAAGAAATAAAAGGATGGTAAACTGGAAGTTGAATGCAATGTTAGAGCAGGCTCTAAATCTTCTTGAAGGATTTGATCTGTTCACAATAAATCACTTTGTTAGGGAAGGAAACTTGGAGGCAAATTTGCTATCCAACCTTGGAGCAGATGGCAGGAGCCTAAAAGAAATTTTTGACATGGATAAATAGGCCCCAAGAAACATCAACTAAAGATTAAGTGGTTCGAAGGGCAGGCGAATTTCCACACATAAGGGTGTGGAAAGTCTGGGGTTGGCTAAGTCAGACTATAGAGGCGTCAAATGACACGGTGGAAGGCCACATCACAGGTTTTAGGCTTCGGGGTGTTGTGTCAAATCATATTGATTTTTCCAATCTTGGGCTATAGCAAGACACACTTAACTTTAAGTTTGGATTTGGAAAGTCATTTCATGATAACCATGCAATCATTTTTGGATACAATGGTGCAAGGAAAATGGCCTTTAATCAAGAAACAACCTAGCATGATTGGTACTAATATGGGTTTTATTATTCCTTGGCCCTCATTTGCATAAAAATAGGTGAAGAAGAGTATTTCTTATCTCTGTGAATTGGTTTTATATGGCATGAGGCTCTAGGTTCATGGTGTGAGTTGCAGTAGAAGGGCTTGTGAATTTAGGGGTGGACACTCCCATCCAATTGGAAAGCTCTATTAGGAAGATGGCTTTTAAAGGAAGGGTCACATACCAGCAGTTAAAATGAGTACTACGCCTCAATGACAGTTTAACTATGGTAACAATGAAGGTAGTTCTAGGCACTGGTTTCTTGGAGGAAGGCGAAATCTATAGGGTCAACTCCAGCATTGTGTTGTGCTTCTTGGTCATGGTTTTAGACATTGGCTCTACCAAGGACATCTTAGAGATACTGATAAGAAAGCTTTTAAAGTAGAATTGTTAATTAATTTAAAGGAGATTATTAGTGTCACATTGGCTGGGCTGGGTATTTACTGGCCAAGAGATTTCCCCCCTTCTACAGGATCCTGATGAGGTTATAAAGCTTTATCCCTTCTTTCTTGATCTCAAAGGATTGGCCCTTTTATAGCATAGAGAGTAGGTAGAGGCCAGTGTGAGATTCCTAAGGAAGCTACTACAGATGGAGCCGGTGGGTGGATAGTTTGACTGGGTTCCTAAATTTTAAATATTTTCTCACAATCTAGTTTTCATGTAGAACTAGTTTGGTATGATCTCTTTTCTTTTATTCCAGTGCTCTTAGCTATTAAGGTTATGTCTTCTGGTGTTAATTAACTTGGTATAGAATGGATTATTGTCTTCCTTTTTGGTTTGGGCTGTTGAAGGGATTGAATCACATTTTGTTTAGTTTTAGGGTAGGGTATGGTAAGGCCCTGTGTGGTTGATAACAATGGATTTTGTCAGTATAGACCCTACATGGCTAGGTAATCATCTTTTTGGACCCTACATGGTCTAGCTAGGGAAGGTTTTGGGATAGGACTATAATCTTGGTCTGTAGGCCTCATGCCCCTGCAATCAAACAATATGCCTGATTGGCACTCTTACATGTAATTTTTGGATTATATTAATATAAATATTACCCCTTATAGAACAAAAAAAATAATGGGGTGGCTAAATTAAGTCTAGTTTGTTTTTTAAATTCATTTCCTTGCCCTTACCTTGCTGGGCGACTGGCTCCTCAATGTTGTGCCTCATAAGGAGAATTTATCCTCTTAAAAGAAACTTTTTTATTACTTCTTTTACCTACTCATGACTAGATGACTAGGTGAGAAGGTTAAGGATTTAATGGGAAAGGCTATGCCAAAATTTATGCAGTGGTGAGCCTCTGAGAGGGGTCAAACCCTTGCAAATGAGACTTAAGTTTTTCTTTTAAATGTTTTTTATTCTTCCTATATATTGTATAACAATCTACTCAAACATATTCATTCCTTGAATGGAAATTTTAGAATAAACTTATCAATCATTGTGAATTAATGAGTTTGGTTGAGTTAAGAATATAGATAAAATATTCTTCCCTATGTTGGAATAAAGAGTACAAGTTTTCTTGAACAGTTACAACTACTTATTAATTACTAAGTTAATGTGAAGAATTTGGTATTTTTTAATTGATTTGGAATAGATAAGCAATATTCTAAACCATTAGTTTACAATAAATTATTTTTCTCTATTGCATACTTGGATTATATGCAAGAGTAGTTTATAAGAGAATAGAGTTTAAGAGAGTTTATTTTTAAAGAATAAATGTAAAACTTTGTACCCTATTATTACAAATTTAGTGGATTGAAGTGTATTTTTCCATTAAATTTTACTCCTTTGATACTTATTTTTATTGAAAAATATAATTAAAAAATTAATGGTACAAGGGTTTCAAACCCCCTACCACCCCCATGTAAGAGGTAGGGCCCAAGGGGCTGCCACCCCTACTAGGATAGACATCATGGACAAGGGGTGGTTTCCCAGCCTATACCTCACCTTTCCAATGGTTGGGCCTAAGGAGCATGCTATCCCTATCATTATAGGGCCTTGGAAGGGGTTAGGTACCACACATGGTACCCCACAATCCCAAGCATGGGATTGGGATGAGGTTGAAACACCCATCCCCAAAAAAAATCAAATAATTTTTTGTTTTCAAAAAACAAGATACAAATCACACCAAAGTTTTGCAAAGCAATGAAGGATCATTTGACCATATGGAATTCTATAAACTATAAGTGCATGCCTCACAAAAAATTGAAAAACTTATCTATGTTAAAAATTAATGAAATGGAAAGCAGTTTTAGTTATCTCAAGCCTTCTAGACTCAACGATGATGTTCGTTCATATCCACAACACAGTAATGATAGGGTTAAGTGTGTGATTCAATACAATTCTAGAAATGACTTGCACGTTCACTCTAATACCATGTTGGAGTAGCCAAGATAAACATTCAAGATCACAACCTTCCGAAAAAAGAATATACACATTAAAAATCTAAACTCTCATACAATGAATCAAAATGTGAAGATTACAAATTACAAAGAGACTCCTTGTATAAGTAGAACAAGGTGGAAGAAGGAAGGTATGAATAGATAACTGACTAACCCTTCAAAGTTAATGACAAATGTGAACACGCTTGGGAAAATTGTGAGGACATGTGTTGAGTACACATGAGGTTCAAGGCAAATGTACCAAAGTCTCTCTAAGTAAGCTTAAGTGTAGTGTGAATAGGACCAACTAGGTAGGATAATATCTAGTTAAGTAAAACCACTTTTCACACTAACACAAAGTAATTTTATCCATCTTTACTAGCAATCATTTAATTTATGTTTATTGAATATGTAAACTAGACTACAATGGTTAGTTTTCAATCCAAATCTTTTTCCCAAAAGATAAGGCCTTGACAATTTTAGAGCATTCACAATGGTAGCTAACTCCAAATCATGGGTGGCATAATGTTTCTTATTGTCCTTTAGTTTTCATGACTTGTAAACCACAACGTGACAATCTTATATCAAGACTCCCCCTAATCCCTCAAAGGAGGCATCTATCCAAACTATGAGCTACCCATTTGGATTTAGGATTAGGAGTATTGGAGTAGTCATGAGTACTTTCTTTAACTCAAGAAACATTACCTTATATTTTGGCATCCAATCAAATATATTTCCCTAAACCTCTAAAATGTAGAAGGTAGCTATATATATATAATTTAATATGCGTTAGGGCTTGGTTAAAAACTAGAGTAAGGCCAAGTAGTTTTTAATGTGACCAAACACCATAGAGAAGGCCGAAAAGATTATAATGTGTTAAAAATTCATAGAGGTAATAAGTGGGAAAGGGGTTGAATCCCTAGGGCACTAGAACCCTATGGTGTCATGGTCCCAAGGGAGTCCATGGGCCCCTAGCGTGTTGGTCCTTGTGGGGGATAGGAGCCCCCACACACAACGCTACCCATAGGAAACATTATCGGTGGTGGTTCCTCTCCCCTCCCATAGTTGATTAAGAAGTGTGTATGAGAGGGTAGGGGGTAAACCCCAACCCCCAAAAACCCTTTGAAAAACCTTACATCTATTTTCTTTGTTTTATATACTATGTTTTCTTATATATACAAAGGATTCAAAGTTTAAATGAATTTTTTGTATCAAGAGATATATTTATAACCAAATAACCTAACATATTTCTTCAAATGCATATTTGAGACTACAAAATTGAGGAGAGGATGAAACTAAGCCAATGTAGTCATTTTCATTAAGCTAGATTCTTGTTTTAACTTCTATTTGGATATAAGTATAAGAGACATATATGTGCCTATATTGATGTATAGGAGGAATGGAATTCATTTAATCATACTTTTGATATAAACCCTAGCTACATTAGTTGAATGTTTAGAGAAAACCTTATATAGCTTTTTCCACAATATATTCAAATGCATATGAAATATTGATTTAAATATTTTTAAATGAAATAAGGAAAGATATAGCACTAGTTTGCAAGAAAACATGCACTTTTATTTGAGATAGTAAATGGCCAAATACTGTAATAGTTACAACTTTAAACTCCTTCCTTTACATAAACAAGGTTCTCTCAAAAACCCCTTAAGGACACAATACTATCCATTTTACATAAATATTCTCCTCGTAAAATGAGGAGTTAATAACACACCAAAAAATAGGAAAACTTTTCTTCTTTTCATTCTCCACCAAAACTTGCAAATGAAAACTATACACAAGCCAATTGAGGTACTCACCTCCCAACCATTGGGCTTTCTCACAAGCCCATCCCCAATATATGAGGCCATCTAAAAAACCTAGGTGCACAACACAATAGGGAATACAACACTCACATTTATAGACATTGACAATACAATCACTCCTAAACTTCCCAAGATTTACACATGCACAATGGGTTTGTAAAAGGATCCATATGGTAGAGGGAGAAGAGTGGACATCTCTTTATTGGGGAAAATGAATATCAATTTCTTACTCAACATCTACACATGTGTGTATTTTTCAAACATCACCAAAACCTGATCACAACACTATTTTATCATATGACTCATTCCTTCCAAAACAACATTCTTCAATGTCACTCATGCCCAACATAAAATACATGGCACTCATGGAACTCATGGAAAAACACCCTTTTAAGGGAATAATATTTTTTCCAATAAGGTTCACACCTGCTTCAACCTTTCACATGGGTTGCTTTTATCTATGTGGGAGAGTCTAACCCAAACACCAACACCTTTATAAAAAATAACACAAACAAAATACAACAACAATGAGCACCTGAAAACACAAGATACATTTCACAAAACATGTCATCGCCACACAAGCATTCAATCTATCTAAAAAGAAGAATGTGAGGAGCCTACCTCAATAAGATACCCAAAATGGTGGAGTTGAACTTGGTGAAGCCTTCTCAAGATCTCTTCAAACTTTTCTCTCTAATTCCAATCTCCCAAGAATCCTCTCTCTCTCTCAAACACAAGAACAAAATGAAGCCAAACATTTCTTCTCAACTTAAAAGAAGGGTATATGTAATGAGTGTCATGTCACTCCTCTCCAAATGATAAGGTGGCATATGGCCTCTAACTAATCTCAACTCATGATCCAATCCCTAAATCTCAAGGAATGGTTTGACTCCTGATATTATCACACATGTGTGAGACCTAGGGGAGATAAGTGTACTTGTATACTCTTCTAAAAAACTCTTCCTAAGTTCTATTCCCATATGTGTGAAGCATTGGGATCGAGATGTAGTTGACCCACCCCTCCTCCAAAGACCTAGGAAAGGGGGATGTGATGGTGAGAAGTCCACCATCTCTCTTCCCAAAATTTATCCACACCACTTTATACCTAAAATATGCATGAGTGGTCAAATCTACCCCACAACTAAAATTTTAATTCCTAAAGGTGCCCAACCCTTAGGTACTTGACATAGGGATCTAAATTCATCAAAATACTTGATAAAATAATATTTCAAAACCCTCTAAAATGACCCTTAAAAGCAAATCCAAGATTTGTCACATAAGATGACAACTCATTGGTTGTGAAAGGTACCTACATACTCAATGACACACATTAATATGTCCAATAGATAGCTAAAGAAACTTGAATTGAGATTTCGAACATTATTTCATACAATACATAATCTATAATTTAATTGATAGCTGTCATTCATTTAATCATCAAGTACATATTAATTCAATTTAATTTCAATTTCACAATATCTCATAATGTCATTGCATATGCATTACACTAATCTACTAAACATAGATACTATATTTTAATTCAAACCAACAAGTTAACTTAAATAATTCAAAGGATAATTGAATGTCATAATCAAATTAAAACATACATTCATCTCATAAAATTGAAATATAGCATAACTATCAACCAATTAGACCAGTAGACCATCATATGCAAGATAAAATCAAACTAATCTACTGAAAATATCAATGTCTACTATAAACTGTCTAGAATCAAATAGTGTAATATCTAGGTGTATCAAAACAATAATGGGTCTAGTAGTGCAAATAAGTCTACCACATAAAGGTTGGACTCATAGAAGGGCTCTAACAATTGGCCCATGTCTAGTCTTGTACATAAGATAATGTACATCAAACTCTCAACAACACTAATATAAAATACTTGACCTATGTCCTCCATCTCATTGGGTATAGATGGACACTTCTCTATAGATAGCTTAGTTCGCATCAAAAAAAGAGCAATCAATTACCTACAAACTAACATGACAAATTTCTTGACTATTGAACTAAGCTATATTTAAGAATAACCATAAACCAATCTACATAGAAATTAATTTATAGGCTTTTCTTTTAAATCTCCTTATCGTAGTACCATACATTAGCAAATAGTTAAAAGTCCAAACCATTGAACACAAAAAGACTTCTTCCATTCAAAATTAACACATATACAAGCATAATAAATTGATTTATTTATTTAATGAATACAAATAAGCACTTTGGTAAAAAATATCATAAAATTGTGTACAAGGTTAGGTTTTCAAGGCCATTCTAAAAATAAATAAGAAACAAGAGTTGCAATACAGCTTGAGTCCCTGTGAGTTGCAGAGTAGCAAAGGCATGCAAAGGAGCAAAAAGCAAAAGCATTGCAATGTGCATCGGAGCTGGGAAATGTGTTTTGTTAAAGATTGAGAATATATTTTACTATGCCATATAGTATCGCCATAGCTAAATATAGCAAATAACCCAGTGTGATTTTCATCAATACTAGGAGAAAGGTTGATTGGCTCATAGACCAAATGAGAGATCTTGATCACAGTGTGTTTGCGACACATGGTGATATAGATCAGAATACTAGAGACATCATTATGAGAGAATTTAAATCTGGTTCTTCTAGAGTGCTCATTATGACTAACCTTTTGGCCTGAGGTATTGGTGTACAACAATTTTCTGTTGTTATCAATTATGACTTGCCAACACAACTAGAGAACTATCTCCACCGTATAGGTCGTGGTGGGTGATTTGGTAGGAAGGGTGTGGCAATTTACTTTGTCACCCGGGATGATGAGAGAATGGTCCAGGATATACTCACCCAGATTCACATGAAAATAAAATGATGACTATTTGTCATATTGTCATGGATTCTACAAAGCTAAAACTGTAACTAGATGATGCAGAGGCATCCACACTAAAACCTTGACATACAGCATGGATGTCCGCAAACCTTCATCATCATCATCATATTTCCCTTAACACTGTCAGCATCATCATATTCTCTCTGCTGACTGATATCCTCCTGCAGACAAACCTTCGCCCTTTCGCCTGTCAGCAGCATCATCATATTCGGCTATCGGCAGCATCATCATATTCGGCAAGCGCAAACATCCTCCTGATGTTCACTGTTCATCTTACCGCCAACCTCTTTCTTCATCATCATGATGTTCAACATCATGTTCATCAGCAGGATATAGAACATCCGGTTCTTCCCATATATCCTGATGACGACAACCTCATGCACCTTTCCTTCGATGCTTACGTCACCCCGATATCCTGATGACGATTATCCTGATGACGATGACGTCACATGCAACTCCTTCAATATCCTGCTGCCCCGATATCCTGATGATGATTATCCTGATGACGATGATGTCACATGCAGTTTCTTCAATATCCTGCTGTCGGCCAAACTTAACATTATCGGCCCGCGATGGTTTTATCAACCCGATCTTCTACCTTATGCCGATACGCTCCTCCTCGGCAACACCTGATGATGATCACCCCAATGCACATTCACTTTATGCAATCAACTGCATCATGCTCATCTCCACTTACTCGGATGACGCCCGAAGTAACTGCAGGATATACACAAAAATATCCTGATGATGCCGTTGCGAAGGATTTTCCAACCTTAACGAATTTCGATCCGCCGAACCTCCTGGGATGACCCGATCTACTTTCAGGGTGATCTTCCAAACTCTAACAACCAGCACGACCTAGCACATACCCATGCTAGGGTTCTCAACACCTCTCGACTGTGATCCTGCAAACAGACATGCAAACAAATAGAAAATGCAAACTAAACCCTAAACTACTGTACACAGCCATTCCACCGATTCGACGAATCAACCGGTGGAATGGATCAGCGAATCCATGTAACCACCAAAACAGCAACTCAATTACACAATGGAGATCAAACAGAAAATGAACACAAACAGGATCTTTATTGATTTCAAAAGATGCAATACAATACTCAGTCTCACTCTCTGCAATCTAACTCCTCTGCTCAATGCAATACTATATCTAAAACCAACCGATCCTCATGCATAAATAGGATCTCCTGCGAGTACTACTGACCCGACTCCAAGCGGCTGGGAAATCTCTCCAGGCGGCTGGGAGATCCAACCGGACCTACAGCATAACAATTGTCTTAACAGACTATCTAAAAATAGTAAAGTATGGTCAACATGACCTTATTACATGCATTGGTCTTATCAGACCTTCTTGGAAACATTAACAAGACTCAAAACAAACTAACTGCCTCATGGAGGCCAACTGTCAGGTAGGTGCTCCTGCACCATACTCCCCAACAGAAAAGAACTCATGTCCCATGAGTTAGGATGTGGAAGTCCTCCACCTTTACACTTTGTCATGTTAGTGTTCTGACCTGTTCCAGCTTTGTCCTCTGCTGGCTCTGGGCTGCTCCAAGACTTCTGAACTGTAACTTGCCTTCTTGCAAGTAAATCCTCATGCCTGTCAATGTAGGCCCTTCTCTCACATACCTTGTGTTTGTCAGGTTGTCTGACCAGAACCTCTGTCTGAACTGCCTCTTGAACTTCTGCAATGTTCAACTCTATCTTCCTTTCAACCTTTATAGGACAAATAATAGTCCCAACTATGACAACATCCTTGTCATTCCTCTCAACTGGTTGCTGTTTGCAAACCTGTTTCTAAACCTGCTGCTGACCTCTGTCAGTCAAAACTATAACTTTCTTCAACCTGTTGTCCTTAACAACTCCTTTCCCTGCAGTGTCCTCAACTGCCTTTATGCCTGCTCCTATAGGCATCTGCACAAATTCCTTCTTTCCCACTAAAATGATTTTGGCTGCCCCCTGTGCTGCAGCATCTTCCTGCAATGGCATCAACCTAATAGTCTTCCCATCTTTCTTGATGGTGTAGGTATTAGCATACCCATCATACAGTACCCTCCTATCAAATTGCCATGGTCTACCCAACAGTAGGTGACAACATTCCATGGGCAAAATGTCACACAAAACTCTATCATGATATGCTCCAATCTGAAAATCCACATATGCCTGTTCATAGACAAAAAGTGATTGACTATCACTCACCCAAGATGCCTTGTAAGGGTGTTGGTGTGGAATCCTTTCCAAATTTAGTTTATCCACCATTTCCTGAGATACCATGTTGTCTGTTGAACTAGTATCAATGACAACCTTACATACTTTACCTTTGCTCTTGCATGTGGTCTTGAAAAGAGCTCTTCTTTGCATCATATTCTTTGATGCCTGCAAACTAATTCTCCTTAGCATCAATGCTTCTCCCTCCTCAGGATATCCATAATCTCCTTGATAAGTGTTTGAACTCTGTACACTTTGCTCTACTTTCTCTTCTTGCACAAGTTGTACTCTCTTGTCATTCGTTCTATCATTTCTGGATGATGAACCTTTGCTTTCTGGACATTTAAAAAATGGATGTCCAAACTCACCACAAGTGTAACACTTTCCTGAAAATGTAGTAGAACCTCTACCACCTCCAAATCTACCTCTATTACCTTTCCATCCACCTCTGAAATCAGACTGTCCCTGTCCTTTACCAGTGTCTTCTTGACCCTCATTGGTTTGCCTTGTTGTAGGGGCTGATCCTCTTCCCCTCATATTGTTGCCTCTTCCTCTCATGGACTTATCTTGTCCCCTATTCATCTTTTCTTCAATCTTGATTGCCATTTGGTAACAATCCTCCACACTCTTAGGGTTAGCTAAAACTAACTCATCCTGTATGTTCAATCTCAAACCAGCCAAGTACCTAGCCACCTTTTCTACCTCATTCTCATGATGACCAGATCTCATACTCAACTTATAAAACTCCTCAGTATATGCCTTCACATCCATTTCCTTCTGCCTTAAAAATTGCAGCTTCTTAAACATCTGAATTTCATAATCCCTAGGCAAGAATTTACCTTTGATCCTTGCTACCATTTTATCCCATGAAGTGATCTTTGACTTTCCTTGTTTCCTTCTCTCGGATTGTACATAATCCCACCAAACCAAAGCATGACCTCCTAACTTGGTCTTTGCAATCTTTACCTTCTGATCCTCAGCAACATCTTCACATTCAAAGTGATTATCAAGTGCAGCAATCCAATCCAGCAACTCATCTTCATTCAAACTTCCATTATACTTGGAAACATCAACCTTTACCTTAGGTTTATCACTCTGCACTGCCTTTAACAGTTTTGCAAATCTCTAGTCTTCAGCATCCAGATCTTCAGCTACCTCTTCATACTCTTCAACAGTATCTTCATCTTCTTCAGACTCACTGTCTTCCACTTCCCTCTTTTTGTTCTTTTCCAGGGCTACAAGCCTGGCTTGAAGTGCTTCAGCAAGCTCCTTCATCTTCCTCATCTCTCTGGCATGTTTTTCCTTCATCTCCTGCAATTCCCTTGCAGTACCATTACCTTTCGGAGGCATTTTGTCAACCTCTCACTCCTCTACCTTTGTCCTTTCAGTGACAGAATCAACTCTACCTCTGCCCTTTCGGTGACAGAATCAACTCACAATAGCCCAGACCTTTTTCTGAGCTCTGATACCACTATGATGCAGAGGCATCCACACTAAAACCTTGACATACAGCATGGATGTCCGCAACCCTTCATCATCATCATCATATTTCCCTTAACACTGTCAGCATCATCATATTCTCTCTGCCGACCGATATCCTCCTGCAGACAAACCTTTGCCCTTTCGCCTGTCAGCAGCATCATCATATTCGGCTATCGGCAACATCATCATATTCGGCAAGCGTAAACATCCTCCTGATGTTCACTGTTCATCTTACCGCCAACCTCTTTCTTCATCATCATGATGTTCAACATCATGTTCATCAGCAGGATATAGAACATCTGGTTCTTCCCATATATCCTGATGACGACAACCTCATGCACCTTTCCTTCGATGCTTACGTCACCCTGATATCCTGATGACGATTATTCTGATGACAATGACGTCACATGCAACTCCTTCAATATCCTGCTGCCCCGATATCCTGATGACGATTATCCTGATGACGATGACATCACATGCAGTTTCTTCAATATCCTGCTGTCAGCCAAACTTAACATTATCAGCCCGCGATGGTTTTATCAAACCGATCTTCTACCTTATGCCGATACGCTCCTCCTCGGCAACACCTGATGATGATCACCCCAATGCACATTCACTTTATGCAATCGACTGCATCATGCTCATCTCCACTTACTCGGATGACGCCCGAAGTAACTGCAGGATATACACAGAAATATCCTGATGATGCCGTTGCGAAGGATTTTCCAACCTTAGCGAATTTCGATCCGCCGAACCTCCTGGGATGACCCGATCTACTTTCAGGGTGATCTTCCAAACTCTAACAACCAGCACGACCTAGCACATACCCATGCTAGGGTTCTCAACACCTCTCGACTGCGATCCTGCAAACAAACATGCAAACAAACAGAAAATGCAAACTAAACCCTAAACTACTGTACACAGCCATTCCACCGATTCGACGAATCAACCGGTGGAATGGATCAGCGAATCCATGTAACCACCAAAACAGCAACTCGATTACACAATGGAGATCAAACAGAAAATGAACACAAACAGGATCTTTATTGATTTCAAAAGATGCAATACAATACTCAGTCTCACTCTCTGTAATCTAACTCCTCTGCTCAATGCAATACTATATCTATAACCAACCGATCCTCATGCATAAATAGGATCTCCTGCGAGTACTACTGACCCGGCTCCAAGCGGCTGGGAGATCCAACCGGACCTACAGCATAACAACTGTCTTAACAAACTATCTAAAAATAGTAAAGTATGGTCAACATGACCTTATTACATGCCTTCGTCTTATCAGACCTTCTTGGAAACATTAACA
The DNA here is from genome assembly GCA_027924645.1 of Cunninghamia lanceolata. Taxonomy (NCBI): domain Eukaryota; kingdom Viridiplantae; phylum Streptophyta; class Pinopsida; order Cupressales; family Cupressaceae; genus Cunninghamia; species Cunninghamia lanceolata. The sequence continues at coordinate 10,865,744 of BSBN01001332.1, forward strand.
AGACTCAAAACAAACTAACTGCCTCATGGAGGCCAACTGTCAGGTAGGTGCTCCTGTACCACTAGACTTTAGATAGACTAAAATCTCAACTAGAACAAAAATAGACAACACTAAAATTCTCACATCCTAGTTGGGATCACATTTCTTAGAGACACTTATGTGCTATATTGTTCCCTTTGCCTTGTGAATATTGCTAAGGTAAGCTTATAATAAAAACAAAGGGTCATGGATCTTGTGACCAGACAGATGACACAGTTGACAAAGGTATGGAACTAAATTTGTTCAAAGTCACTATGTGTCAAAGGTATGGAACTAAATTTGTTCAAAGTCACTGTGCAACTTATGATCCCTGAGAGTAGAGCTTCTAGAGACTCATTGACATGTTTGCACTACTCTTTCAGAGAGGGAATACTGATTTTAGTTCATGAATGAAGCACCTCTATGAGACAAAGGTATGGAACTAAATTTGTTCAAAGTCACTGTGTAGATTATGATCCCGAAGAGCAGAGCTTCTAGAGACTCATTGACATGTTTGAGAGTAGAGCTTCTAGAGAATCATTGACATGTTTGCGCTACTCTTTCAGAGAGGGAATACTGATTTTAGTTCATGAATGAAGCACCTCTATGAGAAAAAGCTAACATCTTGTTCTCTATGTATACCTTAGAGCATCACGGGTATTTTATAAGATAAGAATTGTTTTCTGAGAGCAAGTTATGTGTTTAATTATGCAAGTTAAACCCCATGAGGAAAAAAAATTGGGGGTCTTATTTGAGGCTTATTTAATGGAGTTAGCTTATAAAGAAGGCACATTCATGGGAAATATGTGTGTTCTGAATGTCTCTATTTTCACATAGGTGTATAATAATAAGAAAGATTTTAATGCAATGAAAATTGAAAGATAACACATTCCTAAGGGTTGAAATAGTTATTTGGTGATAACTAAAATGAAAGCCTTTAGCTTAAATTAGCTATATTTTTAACCTCAAAACATGAGCATGTCCAACTTGACCAAACTTGGTATTTTTTCACACAACATTAAGTCTCACTATATATTAAAATTAACAAGGTTGCCTACATTCTAGACATTTTTCAGTCAGCATACCCTACAAGCATGTTGGATTAGTTAGTTGCAATCATGTTGGATTAGTTGGTAACTGGCTAATGTTGTCCATTTTTAGTGTGGCAATTTTGTTGAAGCAATTCAAACTCACAAGCCAAAACAATCTCTTGTTAATAGAAAATAATTGGCAATCACACATTACTCACACATACCTTTAGTGTATAGTTTTCATATGTACAAAATTGTAACTAGCAAAATAAAATCAAGAAAAGTTAGCTTTTATATGGTAGTTTTTTTAGTCATATCTCCTAATCTAGTTTCCATTTGTTAAAAAACAACCATTTTGCATAAAAAGGTCCATAGTTTGAGAGTGTCATTCAACTTAGATCTATGATATATCTTCCACGTCTCTATCATGGCATGACTCGAATATCACCGTTCATGTATAATATTGAATGGAAATAGATTCTTAAGGAATTTAAAGACCCTATAATGTGATTCAATGTGATATGTCATCCTACAGATATCTTCAGTGTTTTTCAAGCCTCTCTAGTGCCATTGAGTTGTATGTGACCTGATGGAGAAGATAATAAATAATGGTAGCGCACTACTTACAAAACACACAATTCCTCTTCAAGATTGAAGAGAATATAACTTCACAGAGTTGGATGCGCAAAGGCAAAAAGGCAAAATACATTTTTCAGATCTTCCCAAATTACTAAAAACTGCAAAAATGCTGACGAAGAGAAAAGATATTACTACCAACTGTAGAAGGATCAACTAGCAACAATGAACACAATAGTGGTATATAATACAAATAGTAAAGTATGAAATGCCATTTTTTTATCTGGTTGAGACACCTTGAATCCTATTTGCTGTTCGATCTGAGATCCAAGCCATCCAACAGTCACTTTTGAGCAGGACAAAAAACACCAACAACACAATGAAAAAGCAAAAGAGTTGGTTTCTCATGCTTCTTTTCTTATGATTGAAATGAGTAATGGAGTTTAAGGCACTGAATGCCTCAGATGCACAGTAACCATATTCATTCTCTTCAAATGCAGAATACCCCAATTTTATAGAATCCATTAGAAGCTCTCCATCTTGATTCTTCTTCAATGAGTGAAACCTTCTGGTCATTGAATTTTTAGGACTGCATCATATGACCTAAAATATGGTCTTTATTTGTGTCCTTGGAAAAACGAGTGGTCTAGCTTTTGTCATGAGCCACAGGTATAAGGAAATAAAGGTGCTTAATTCTGTTGAAAATGTAATTTGTAGCCACTTTGTACGTTACATGCCAAGGAAATAGGGCCAGGGAATCCTGTTGAAGATATAATCTATAGCCACCTTCTACGTTACTTGCCAATCATAAAATTATGTGGCAAAGCTGTTGCGTTTCTCAAGGGGACACTTCTTGTGATTCCGTAACTTTAGAAGGAACACTGTGCATTGGCAATTCCCATTCCCAGATTTTATTTAATCTTCGAAATGGAATTATTGAGGCTAAAATTGTACATGTGAAAAAAGATTTTGGAAAACTTAAGATGTGTTTTCTTTGAGAATTTTAAAGTGTCATGTATCAAACGGCTCCGTATCAAACATGTCAAACGAAAGCTCAATGGAGCCAGAAACTCAAATTCACCATTGGCCCAATTGCTACTTGATAGAAACTTATGTTTGGATAATACCGTATAAGCAAAATTTGTCTCCTAGCACTTTAACTTCGTTTGACTACAGTTTTTAGTATTGACATGTAGTTCATTGAATGGTCTTGCTAATAAGAGAAGAAATAAATTTCACGAATGCCATTCATTATTGGAAAATCTCGTGCATGTTCATCATTTGCAACTTTAGTGATACCGGTAACAATTTCAAATATCTCAGATGAGAAGCAATATTGCATGCCCTAACTTCAACTCACAACTTACGAACCGATCATGATAAAACAAAAACAGTTTAAAAATTCGAAATGAAATATTCTCTCAAAAAAGAGTCTAGTCAAACAAGCTGAATCCCATATCATCATCGCTCTCCTCCTTGGGCTCCTCCTATTGGACACAGTTTAGAAGGAATGAATTTTTAATTCCAACATCAAAAACTCTAACCCAATCAAGAAAATCAAACAATATGTTAGATAATATTAAGCTAAAAGGAGGTAAAAGAATGTCAAGGGAAAGAAGTACCTTAACATATAAGAATACAGGAGCCCTCATATTTGAAACATCCTGAATGTTTGTGACATGGTCTTGGCCTAGGGGATGTCTCCTTGGGCCCCTGCTTTATGCAGAGAGACTCTCTTCTGTAAAAGCATACAAAAAGCAAACCTTATACTGGAGATCTGCAGAATAACAAAAAGCAAAAAAATTACTACAATTATTACAAATTGAGGTCCAAAAACAATTACATAATTGATTTCATCTATCCCTCAATAGAGCATCAAATGCTTGTGATTTCATTCACAAAAATGAAGTTACATGACAGGTTAGTGTTCAGAGAAAAATAGAGGATTTAATAAACATGAAGTATTCATAGTCCATGATTATATGGGATAACCGATATGTTTGTTTTGTTTCCATCCATGTTTGGATCACATTCCGAAATAAGCACAAGATAAAATAAGAAAGATAAATTAATAACAATTTTGGTATAATAAAAAGACCCCGATGGGAAGAAAGGAAAAACAAATAGCCCATAAAAAATACCTGCCTGAAATCATAGCAGTCCAGCAAACGAAATCCCTCTGTCATTTTGTCGAACACTTGGTGTGCATCTTCTAAATACCTACATTTCGAATACATGTCCACTAGAGTAGCACCCACATGGACTTCTTATTCAAATCCAGCTTTGACAATGTAATTATGAACCCTCTGCATGGCTGATAAACTAGCACACGCCTAATGTACTAATGACAACATCAAACTATTTGAATTTTGGCCTTCATAGAGCTACACTTGGTAGTAAACTCTAAGCATTTTTGTGTAAAAACTACCATTGGCATACTCTCTTATTACTGCATTCCAAAACCGAATGTTGTCATCAAGTTTGCTGAATGCACCCAAATGCCTCTCTCTATAGATTGCTCTACTAGATTTATGGAAAACCAAGCGAGCACTCTCGAAATTGCCACATCCAGCATAAATATTCAATAATTTAGAAGCTAAGTTCGTGTTTTGAGCAAACCCACAAATGAGCAAGTGGGCATAGAGTTGCTGGAGTTGGTTGAGATTGTTGCATGCCTGCAGTAGAGAAAAAGCATTTGTATACTGATAATAAGAATTATTGTTGTTGTAATCTTGTTCTGATTTTTCTGCATTGTCTCTGGTTGGGCAGAAATGGTTGTAACAAATTTGATGCTTATTTTAAGTTGTCACTGTTGCCAGATGCATCTATTTCTCCCAGAATATAACCACAGCCAATTCACCCAAATGCAGAATTTCTCTTGATTCACTTTTAATTGTTGTCCTATCCTTGTATCACAACACCAACACCATTACCTGATGTACATAAATGCTAGGAAAACCCTAAACAAGCCATTTCTCACCTCAAAGCAGGAAGAAACCATGTGGCTATAACAGACAACCTTTCTAATTCACTATGAAAAGCTCACCACTTAATGTGCCTCCACAATAAAGGCCAATTCTTGGAGACCATACAACAAAAGAAACCTAGTGGTTCCTCATCCAGGCTGGAAATTGATGGCACATATTTGACAAAATCCTGGAGACAATAGGCATGTAAAGTAATGCCCTAAAAACTGGCTAAAAGAAAACCGGTATTATAGCTTAGATTTGCCTACATATATTCTAGCCATTGTACATTGAGTCTATTGGTGAATCTGACAAGAAATCTTCCTCAGGGCAACCCCTGTAATTATACCCTAGAACACTTATCGATAAAAAAAATGTGCAGCTTACCTTACCACTAACCCTAACGACAGAAATTCCCAGCTAATCGAAACGCTAAGCCTTAAAGCCACCCGAATTACCACGACTACAAACTAGATGAAACAAAATAATGAAAAATTAAACAAAGAGTTGGAGGGCTTTGCGAGGCTAGGAAGATCATGGAACGTCTGAACCCAAGTGGGTATCCAAAAACCTTCATCCGCACAAACAAAACCCAAGAAATCAAATCAGCCAAAATCGTTCCCAACAATGCACATTGGAACCTGCCAAAATAAAAAGATAGAATGTCAGAGATCAGGCAATAATCATTTGCATATTTCATTTCAAAGAAGTATCAGCAAAAGGTCTCTCTTCCTCTACAAAGAAGTCAAGATGCAACTTATGTTGCTGCTGGTGTATACTTTGAAGCAAATGCAATTGGTGGGTGTAAAGCCAAATTCTGCAACTTTTGCCAGCATCCTCCGTGTCTGGGCCAAAATGGGTGCTTTGGAATAGGGTATGGACATCCACCAATATAACAGAGGGAATTCTTCTAATTTCAGGGAGCCTGTAAAATAGGCAGGAAATGAGTGATAGAAACCGTATTTACAGTGGGTTTTCTTCAAACTAAAAAATAAAATGTACCAATCAGGTGGAGGCCGTGGAAGGTGTGGTGTCTAGCCACGTCCTACGCATCAACGCAAAGGTGAAACAGGAACATGCAAGAAACTAGCTACGCGTCAATGCAAAGATGAAACAGATAAACGGAGATATTACCTCCCGTAGTTTGCGTTAAAATATTGCCTTAAGAAACCTGCAGCTTTCCTTCCTAAAACATTGAAAAATAAGATAATGTAATAAAAAAAATGAATTACTACTGGTTGAAAACATTTGGAATAATCAGAAGTTAACTAGCTAATAAAATAGTCGAGGAAAAATCAACCGTCAATGACTGGCCAATCACTGCACCCAAAAATGCCTGCAGCCTCAAATAAAAAAATCAAAACCATAGTTAAAGGTTTAATATTTTCATGAGGCACGATTTTCAAAGCAGGGTTAATGCCAATTTATTGAGTTGAAAACATTAGTCTCCTGCGTACTAATAAACCATCAGTGTAAAACCACAAATGTATAATATCTCATTGGAATGTCATGAATATTTTACAACAGACATCACATGAACAATGGCAGATATAATGAGTTTGATTTAACAGTGACAAGTTTCATAGCGCAAGCAAGGAGTGAAGTTTTCCTTGCCCCGTAAAATTTAAAATCATATAATTGGCTTATAATACCATTTACAATTTTTAGTCGTCCTCAACAAATCATTAATGTTCCAGAGATATTGGTCATGGCTTGGTGTTTATACTAGCCAAGCCATAGTTTAGCTGAAATTTCTACCTCTTTCACGCTTTTAGCAAAACTCCAACCTGTGCAAACAAAAAATATTCACATTTAAATAAAAACACGGTTGAAAAATAAGCATGGTAAGAAGTGAAATAAGCATAAATGAAAAAAAAAACATAAAGTTGCGGGCAATTTCGACATCATTTAAAAATGTACATTCAATTAAAAAAATTGTAACTTGTTCCACGTCAGCGACGTTGAATGCCTACACACCGTGGAACCGATTGATGTTTATGGCCATCCGATTTATCAGGCGAAGTTTTAATTTAGTAGTAAGAGTAATCATTCCATGATAATGTGCGTGAACGATGAAAAGCCTATTCAAACAGATGTGAACGATGAAAAGGATAAAAAGCAAATATAAAGACTCAAGAGGCAACAATTAAATTGAAAGAAATTTTCTTAGGCCAAGATAACATGGACGACATAAGAGTATCATGTTTTTTTGTGGCAGTTCTAGTTGTATTAGCTTCATTGTTTCATGTACAAGGAGGGTTTGGACCCTTTCAAAAATCCATAAATCAAAAACATGGATAATGTAGGAGCAGAGGACAACTCTCTAGCATCTAACATGAACATATTAGAAGCAAACTTATACACTATAAACATCATAAAATAATTCTATTTTATCTAATATTTAGAGAATTATGGATTTTGACCATCAAAAGCCTAAAACATCAAAAAATGAAAAGCCTAATCAACATTCAAACACATAAGAAAATTGAAAAAAGTTGTAGCTTGGTTAGTACAAACCTGTAAGGAAAATTAATAAAGAAACAGATTATCTAGGTCCAGAGAGCACCGAAGGAGTAGGAGCAAAGGAGAGATCCCCGTTGTAATTAGGATTCGTTGACAAAAGCAACTGCGGATTAGAATCAACTGTTAACCTAGTAAATGCGCTAGGAACATCATCCAACGTGTCTATAAAACCCTCCAACGCCTTCACAACAATAGACATCGATGGCCGCCTCGGAAAATCTTCTTGTACACACCACATTCCCACTTTTATCAATTTTATTGCCTCCTCTCTTATGCCTATTTCCTCATCTTCAAATGCTTCATTTACCAAATTCATTAACCTCCCATCCTCTACTTTGACCTGTTGCTGGAAGAATTTAATCTTCCGTCAGAAAATTAAATGCACCCTGCCCCCGCGTCAAACTGGGGAGCTCCAAAATATGCTCCAGCACCATTTGGACCTACCAGCATTATCTCGGTAGGTGAGTTTGAATTTGAATTGAGTTTGAGTGCCAGTTTTCTGGCAAGGGAAGAATGAGACAAAAAGGAGGGAAAGTCAATTGACCGTAGATAGAGAAGAAGAGAATGCACGTAAGAGTTTGAACCTACAGCAATAGAGGTATGTGAAGGAGGAGAATAACAGAAAACAACAGAGTAGATAGCAGAAGTGAATGTTACAGCAACAACAGTAATCTACAGGCAGCTACGAAGTTTCTGGATAGTAGCTCCAGATTTGATTTAGTGTGCAGCTCCAGTGATTGGGGCATAACAAGAAAATAGAGCAGCAGCTCTGTCATTGAAAGTATATGAAGTTTGAATGTATTTTTAGAAACAAATATAAAATATATATTGCTATCCTTGTGCCTTGTCTCTCTTATCTATGTCTGTATTTGTTTTATTGTTGTCCATCTTTGTTATAGCATTATTTTTGTGACAGCAGTTTGCCTCCCCTACCCTCCCCTATTGCCAACAAGTGGTATCAAAGCCCTATTTTTCTGGGCAATTAGATTCAAGTGGGTGTTTTATATAAGCCCTAGTTTGTCTAGGCATTATCAGCCTTCTCAGATTCGAGAAGCATGGCAGGTGGGGATAGCAAAGGATGGCAGCAGCCACCGACATTTGATGGGTAGAACTATGACATTTGGGCTAAGAAGATGAAGCCTATTCTAGTTGCCAATGACCTATGGGATTTGGTCACCAATGGGTTCACAGACATCACAGACCTAGCAGCCTATGTAGCTCTAACAAATGCTCAAAAAAACTAGTTGAAGGAAACAAGAATGAAGGATGCAAAAGCCCTCAGTCTGATTGAGCCAGCCTTGACAAAGGCTATTATCCCCCGCATTGCAATAGCAAACTACTCAAAATAGGCATGCAAAATATTACAGAACATAAGGGAACTGATAAAGTGAGATTAGTCAAGCTCCAGCTGTTTAGAAGAGATTTGAGACCCTACAGATGAAGTAGAGTGAGTCTATTTCAAACTTTCACACTAGGGTTTTACTAGGTTAAATTAGCTAAAGATAAATGGAGAAACCATGCATGATCAAAGGATTGTTGAGAAAATCCTAAGGAGTCTACCTTCTAGATTTGACCCTATTGTCATAACCATTGAAGAGACAAAGGGTTTGTCCAAGATGATAGTGGATGAGTTGATGGGCTGTTTACAAAGCCATGAGCAACGGTTGAATAGATCTTCTCCTTCCCTTGAGCAAGCCTTCAAAGTTCAAACCAATGCAAGAGGTAGGGGAAGAGGAAGAAATAGCAAAGGTAGAGGAAGAAGCAACTCCAGAAGAGGAGTTTCAAACAGCCAAGAAGAGGCAAGCAGCTCACAGCCAAGCTATCAAGAAAAGAAGAAGAATAGCAGGTCTAATCAGAGGTATGAGAAAAGAAATGTTCAATGCTATTATTGTCATAAGTTTGGTCATTATGCATGTGAGTGTAGAAAGAAACAACGTGATCATGGAGGCCAAAATGCTAATGTAACAAATAAGAACAAGGCTGAAAATAAAAATCAATCTAAGGTGTTGATTGTGTGCAACCTTGCTGAGAAAAGCAGCCCTGAAGTCTGGTATTTGGATAGTGGGTGTAGCAACTACATGAGTGGTAATGCAAACTTGTTTGCCTCCATTGACAAAAATGTCAAGTCTGAGATCATGACGGGGAATAGTCAAAAGGTTCATGTCATAGGAAGAGGCATCATCACAGTCCTTAGCAAGTAAGGTGAGAAAATGTAGATCCAGGATGTATACTATGCCCCTAGCATAAAACATAACCTATTGACCATTGGACAAATGGTCCAAAATGGTTATAGAATTTTGATGGAAAATGGAGAGTGTACAATATTTGATAAAGGAGGCAGTAAGAAAATCATTGCAGCAGTGCAGATGACAAGGAACAAAATGTTTCCTCTTAGGATACACATAGAGTCTTCGGTGCTATCTCTGGCGCAGTTTCCAGCACTATCTCCAGCGCTCACAGTAGTGAGATAGCAAACAGCCTTTAGGACAGTCATCAAAGACCCATCTAAATTGTGGCATTTGAGGTATGGACACTTAAGTTTTTGTGGCTTGAGTTTATTGTCTAAGAAAGGCATGGTTAGAGGGCTACCAAACATTGTAGAGCCCAATGGAAAATGTGAAACCTACATTTTAGGAAAGCAGCATAGACAACCCTTTCAATCAGGGTATTCTAGAAGGGCAAGAGCACCATTGGAGTTGGTGCATTCATATTTATGTGGCCCCATGAAGACTCCCACACTAGGTGGGAATGTATACTTTATGACCTTCATAGATGATTACATTAGAAAAATCTGGGTTTATTTTTTGAAGAATAAATCAGAAGCCTTCAAAAAATTCAAGTGGTTTAAGGCATTAGCTGAAAAGCAAAGTGGCCGCTATATCAAAGCCCTAAGAATAGATAGAGGGGGAGAGTATATCTCTAAAGAATTTCTAAATTTCTGCAAGAATGAAGGCATTCAAAAATAGTTCACAACAAGGTATACTCCACAGCAAAATAGAGTTGCTGAAAGGAAAAATAAAACTATTCAAGAGATGGTAGCAAGTATGCTGAAAGCAAAAGGACTATCACATGATTATTGGGGTGAAACTGTAGCAACAATGGTTTACCAATTGAATAGGTGTCCTAAAAAGGTCGTTTGTGATAGGATTCTACAAGAGGCGTGGACAAATAGCAAATGGAGTGTTGAACACCTAAGAATCTTCAGGTGTGTGGCATATGCATTTGTGCCTAAAGAGAAGAGGAAGAAATTTGATGATAGAGGTGAAAAATGTATCTTCACAAGATATAGTGAAGAGTCAAAAGCCTATAAACTATATAATCCCATCACCAAAAAGGTTGTGATTAGTAGGGATGTTGAGTTCATTGAGAATGAAGCATGGGATGGAACGGTGGACAGCACCACGGGTATTTCAGTCACAATACCTCTTAAAGATGAAGAAAATCTAGAGGACAACAACTCTGGAAGAGCTACAGAGAGTAGCAACTTAGGGAGGAACTACAATAGAGCTTTGGAAAATAGCAGGTTCAGAGGTGGACAGCAACACAGCAGCTCCGGAGATCAGCAGCTCTAGAGGTCTGCAACTCTGAAGATCTGCAGCTCCAGAGTTCAACAGTGTAGTAGCTCCAGAGGTCATCAAAACAATAGCTCTGGAGGTCAACAGAATAGCATCTCCGGAGGTCAGAATAGTAGCTCCAGAGGTCGATAGAACAGTGGCTCCGGAGGTCAAAACAACAGCAGCTCTGAAGGTAATTTAGACCCCACACTCATATCATTAATTCCACTGAGGACAAGGAGTGTGAAGGAGATTTATGATAGCACAAGGTATGCTGATAATGATGAGAATTTGAATTTTACATTATTTTTGTATAGTGATCCAATCCACTTTGAAGAAGCTATGAAAGAAGAGAAATGGTTTAAGGCCATGGATGAAGAATTAGATGCCATAGAGAGGAATGACACATGGCAGCTAACTACTTTACCCAAGGGTAAACAAGTGATTGGAGTTAAGTGGGTCTATAAGACCAAGTCTACCACTGAAGGAAAGATTGAAAGACATAAGGCAAGGCTTGTTGTTAAAGGGTACAAACAATAGCCTGGAAGAGATTATGATGCGACATATGCACCAGTTGTAAGGCTGGAAACTATTTAGGCAGTCATAGCAATAGCAGTCCAACACAAGTGGAAGGTGTTTCAAGTGGATGTAAAGTCAGCCTTCTTGAACGGAGTACTGAAAGAGGAAGTGTATGTGGAGCAGCCACCTGGCTATGAAGTCCTAGGGCAAGAGGAGAAGGTATATAGGCTCTGGAAAGCTCTCTATGGGTTGAAACAAGCACCTAGGGCATGGTACAACAGAATTGACTCATATTTGTTGAGCAATAGCTTTAGCAAAAGCAACAGTGAGCCCACTCTTTACATCAAAGCAGTTGAAGGTAACATTTTAATTGCTATTTTGTATGTAGATGATCTGATTTTTACTGGTAATAGTGATCTTTTCATTGCTGATTTCAAAGTGGCAATGAAGAATGAGTGAGATGACAGACTTAGGTTTGCTAATATATTTTCTTGGCATTGAGGTCAAGCAAATCAAGCATGGCATATTTATTTTGCAAACTAACTATGCCAAATAGATTGTGAAGAGATTTAAAATGGAGAATAGTAAACCTGCCCCTACACCAACAGCTATAGGTTTAAAATTAAGTAAAGAGGATTGTAGCAAGGAAGTAAACTCAACCCTCTACAAGAGTATGGTTGGAAGCCTCATGTACTTAACAGCCATTAGGCTTGATTTGATGTATGCTGTAAGCTTGATTTCTAGGTTCATGGAGAAGCCTAAGGACACACATTGGCAAGTAGGAAAGAGCATCCTGAGGTATGTGAATGGTACAACAGGTTATGGCATCTTGTATGATGTATCTAATGAGTTTAAGTTAGCTGGTTTCACAGATAGTGATTGGGCAAGAAATGTAGATGACTGGAAGAGCACATCCGGCTATGTATTTCACATGGGTTCAGGCGAAATATCATGGGCATCCAAGAAGCAGCCCATTGTCTCTCTCTCTACAGTAGAAGCTGAGTATATTGCAGCAAATGCAGCAGCATGTTAGGCTATTTGGTTGAGAAGGATCCTTATAGACCTGTATGAGCAGCAAGAAGATAGTACAACCATTCATTGTGACTGTTGGATTTTTCCTAGACTAGATACTTGTTCCCAGTTATCCCTACAAGGTAGCCATCATTGATCAAAAAGATTTATGGACCGGGGGCCAATAGTACAGGAGATAGACTCTATAAATATCTCGTCTTCTTCTGTAGGCTCTACAGAACCAAGGGGGGTATTCCCTATTCAACATCCATGAAATGCAACTATGAACTTGCTGGGATGCTGACACAAAGCAGATGAATCCTCTCATATGCAGACCAAAACTGTAAAATATGTGCAAAGGGGCTAGCTTTGGGCCTATGTTCAGTTGTGAGACGGAGGATTTTTATCCTAAAACTACTTCTAATATCCTAAGGGTTTGTATTTGAAGTTTGAGTTTATGTTTTTGTATTTGGATGCAAAACTAGGACTTTGGGTTGTAACCTCAATACAAGAGAAGACTGGTGCCTATCTCAGGGCTTGGAGTCAATAGACATACATGTGCAAATGATTACATAAACTTGGATCAATAACTAGGTTTCAAGGGGATTTTGTAGAATCTGCCTTAAAGATACTTATCAAAACTGAGTATTCAGTCATTCATACTTGATGATATCCTTGTTGCAACATACCTTTCCCAATGCTTAACCTAAAACATTCAATTTGTTCCTTGAACAAAGGTAAAAGATTAGACATTCAACATAGAGAATCAATATTCCCGATTCCTAAATAACCCTTAGCTATTTAGGTTCAAAAGAAAATATGCCCACAACTTGGAGACAAACAACTAAATACATGCAACAGAGCATTTCTCATATGAAAACAACATGAAACCAGTAAAATTATGCTTAAAACATACAACATATGATTCATAAACTCACAAGTCACCAAAATAGAGCCACTAGCAAAACTGTATTTTGTTAATCCACCAAATTTTGTCTAGTTTTCAACCACCACAAAAAATGAGTCACACAGTTCTGATATACTCAAAATGTGCCCTCAACAATCAAGTACAAGGTCACTTCAAAATGCTAGATACACTGCACCATGAAATGGCACCCAAAATATTTAATGCAGCAGGTAGAAGAAGAGACATGGAGTGGTTGAACTTGAGACCTATGCTGCCACTTGGGGATTTTTCATTGAAAAATGTTTGGTGGCACATCCATTCATCGACCATGCCTTTGCAATACTGCCATTAATGGTTTACCAACCAATTTCCTCAGGGAGCATAGCAGCTGTGTACTTTGGAAATTTTCCCACTTGAGATGCAGCTGCAAATGCATAGAAGAAATCCTCCCTTTGAATATTTAAAACAGAGCCATCGATTCATTTCCTCATCGCCAAGATCTACGGCCTTAATTTGAACAGGGAAGCTAATCACCAGCCTTGAAAAGCCATTGGCCAATGAAAATGTGCCACGCAGATGTATATTTGCCCCTTTGACTTTTCGCAGCATGGGCATACATTCACTTTTTCACTCATTTCCCTTTTAAATCCTTGTATATGTAATTGCATATTCATACAATAGCTCTCAGACACGTGTCATCCCCTGATTGGTTCCGTGTCGCTGTGTAGTTCAATCTTCATTGGCGAGCCAATGTATCTTTTCTTTTACATATGTGGTTGTATACGTGAGACTGTACATACATACAATCACCACATACAAGGCGGACCCCAAATTCTTATGAAACACATTGAAATCACTTTCGGGTCTAGGCTCCATGTTTTACCTTTGTATAATTGCTTTGTATATCTCATATACAAATGCAACATACATACAATCCGCGGATTCCAAACCTTTATGAAGCAGACTGGAACAACTTTGAAATCTGACCTTTGTACCTTTTTCATGTCGCACATACATACAATGTGCGATATACCATTGCACGGGCCCACCACTTTCCAGAAACTCTAACCTTGACCATACCCACTTTGTATGTCCCATTTGCATATGACCCTTGCATATCTAAATGTACATTGGGAATATACAATCCCAACATACAATGGCGAACCTCACCTGCTTCGCAAATGCTGTTAACTCACTGGCCGCGTCCGCTTTGTACATCACTACTTGTATATCTCACTTGTACGTGCGAACATACAATTGGTGGACCCCACTTCTTGGCTCTGACTTTACATGCATCTATTCTTTGTATGTACCTTTTGCATGTTTCCAATGTATAACAGATATATATTCACCTTCGCAGCCACCAATATACATCGCCCTTTGTATATGCATCGGCCATCGGGGAGATAATTTGTTGAGCTGCTGATACATACCCTCTTGCTGACAAAACCTTTGTATGTTTTCCAATGCATATTGACCTTGCACATTCAAACATACAAACCCATATACATGCAAACCTTAGATACAACAGTAAAATATTCTAGGAATCTACTATGTATATTCCACCTTTGTATGTTCTAGAAATGCACCCGAATGACACATACAAACCCAATATGCATACAACAATGCATATAACTGATTTTTGCACCTTTTGAAGCTGATTTGAATCTTTTTCAAGCCTACCAATGTACATCAGCACTTGTACATTCAAATGTACATACAAACACCAATGCATATACAAAGATACATGCACGAAAAAAGGAGGCTGATATACTTAGAAATTTCTAGGTTTTTATGAAGGGGCCTACATATGAATATTTGAAACTTGAGACAACAGTAGGCACCAACATTGGCTCTGACTAGGGACATGCACGTACAAGGCTGCAAGGAGAACCAGACCACTCTGGGACAGACCAGACCAAACGCAAAACACAAAACAACACTGACTATACAAAGCATGTACAGACTATTCACACGTAATTTACAATGTGCACATAGGATATTCATTTATGAAAAGTAAGGTTTTAGGAACTGACCGTGCAAAGGCAATTCTAGTAGTTCACCATTTAGGGCCTGGAGAAAGTAGGAATCTTCTCCATGAGTATTATAGATTTGATATGGGCCCATCGATAAGGGCTCAAATTTACCATGCTTGCCCTTATCCTAGCTCTTTGCAATCCAAACAAGGACCAAATCACTTATCTGAAATGTCCTTTCTATAGCCCTCTTATAAAACAAATATTTTACCTTTTGATGTTTCTTAATATTTGTCTTCTGTGCTTCTCTTCTAATTTCATCTAATGCAACCAGTTGATTTATCCTGTCAATCATTAAATCCTCAATCTCTTTATCATTCTCTTGTATGAATCTATAAACTGGCAAGAGATTATTGACAGGTAACTTAGCTGCTGCACCATATACTAGCTCAAAAGGTGACTTTCCAATTACTTTCTTGACTGTTATCCGGTCAGCCCATAGTGGCATTTTTAGTTTTGAATCCCATGCCCTTTTGTTCTTGTCTACCATCCTCTTGATGATTTTCATAAGGCTTTTGTTACTTGATTCTGCCTGACCATTTCCTTGTGGATGTTATGGTGATGCATATGAAAAATTAATCCCATAGTTGTTGCAAAAGTCAACAAACTCATCAAATCTGAAGCACATGGCATTGTCTATGACCACTTTGACTAGCACTCCAAATCTGATAATAATGTATTCTAAAATGAAATCCATCACCACCCCACTTGTATCTTTCTTAGTTGGAATGGCTTCAACCCATTTGGTGAAATAGTCAGTAGCAACCAAAATTCAACTATGTCCTCCACTTGATTTTTCTAAAATTTTCCCTATAAAATCAATTCCCCATTGCTGAAATGGAGCATCCATAGTTACAGTTCTAAGGGGTAGTGCACCTTCATACTTAAGTCTTCCTGAGAACCTTCGACAAGGATCACATTTTCTTACCATCTTTTATGCATCTGAGAAAGGGTTGGCCACCAATAGCCTGCTCTAACAATTTTGTGAGTTGTTGTATTGGCAGAGTAGTGTCCACCACACACTGCTTTGTGCATGTCATTTAGAATATCTGTAGCTTGACTTTCATCCACACACCTAAGTAAGACACTATCAGGATTCTTCTAATATAATTCTCCTTGAATAATTATGTATTTGATAGCATGTAGTTTTAAAGTCCTTTTTTGACTATCACTGAGATGGGAAGGACAATTCAAATTCTATAAATAATACACAATATCCTTGTACCATTCAGATCTTGACATGTTGACAACTTCATACTAAACTACATTTACCTGGCATGCCTCCAAATTTGATTGTGTCATCATCTTAGCCAAACCTTCTCCCCTTACCAATTTTGTGATTTGTATCTCAATGTTGAACTCTTGTAACTTGTGAATCCACCTGCATCTTCTTCCTATCACTTCCTACTGAGTGAAAATGTCTTTAACTTCTGCATGGGGCACATATGCAACTATCTGAGATCCTACTAAGTATGGCCTAAATCTTTTGACTTCCCTAACCAATGCACATGTCTTCTTTTCCATGATATCATATTTCAACTCAGCGGCCTGCAAAGACATGCTAAAGAAAGTAATAGGTTGCTCAAAACCCTCTTCATTTTTTTTGTAATAAACATGCAGCAATGGTGTGAAAAGAAGCAAAGGAGAACAACTAAAGTGGCTTAGAAAAATTAGGAGATCTCAACACAGGAGCCATCTTTATAGCTTCTTGGATATTCTAAAATGATTTAATTACTTCACTCTCCCACTTGATAGTTTCACCCTTTTTTAACATTTTAGGGATATCCTTTGTAATTTCTACAAAATTGGGAATGAATCTTCTAACAAAGTTAATCTACCCAAAGAAACACTGAATACCTTTCACTGTTTTGGGAATTTGAATCCTGTCAATTGTAGCAACCCTTTCAAGATCAATCCTAACTCCATCCTTGGAAACAATATGTCCCAATAATTTTCCTACCACTACCCCAAAAGTACATTTCTTTGGGTTGAGTGAAATCCCATATTCCAATGCTCTAATAAAAATTTGTTCTAGATGCATGCAATGTTGCTCCTCCTTTTTTGAATAAGCAATTAAATCATCCTGATATAGAGCCAAGATTGAGTCAATCAATCTTGCAAAAGAAACATCCATAGCCCTCTGAAATGTAGCACCTGCATTTATTAGTCCAAATGGCATTCTCACATATACATAAGTTCCCCATGGAGTGGTGAAGGTAGTCTTATACTGTTTAGATTCTTTTACCTTCACCTAATTGTATCATAAAAATCCATCCATCATGGATAGAAGTTCACAACCAGTTACCTTCTGCAACATAGCCTCCATGTTAGGCAATGGATAACTATCCTTCAAAGAAAATACATTCAAATTTTTGAAATCCACACAAAGTCTTATATCACCATTTTTCTTTCTAACTGGGACAAGATTGGACACCCAAGTTGAGTGTCTAATAGGCACAATTATTCCAGCCTCCATGAGCTTCACAAGCTCTTCTTGCATTTTTGGAGCCAAAGTTGGGTTAATAGGTCATTGTTTCTATTTGAACGGGTTAGCTCTAGGATATAAAGGAATCTCATGTTGGAATAAGTCCTCTCTATAAGCTTTTAGGTCCTCATATGACCAGGCAAAGACATGCTTATATTTTTTTAATAATGCTATCAACATACTCCTGATGTGTGGCTTGAGCTGTTTGCCAATATATACCCTTTTGGGGACATGGTGTGTCCCCAAGTTTATCTCCTCCAAGTCATCCTTGTTAGTAGGAGATACCTTCTTAACAAACTGGTCTCTATTGTCAAATGTTGTTTCTAAAGCTACTAGCCCTCTGGGGATCTTATTTGTTTTAAGTTGAATTATTTCTTTCCCCAAAAGAGTTTCTCTTCCATTCACAACTTCTACAAAGTTCTAAAAATCAATCTCCTACTTCTCATATTCATCTATGCAATGTAGGAACCTCAACAGGTCTCTATCATCATCAAACACGTGCCAACTGCATACATTATCTAGTACTGTAGGTCTAAGTTTAACTTCAACATTTGTAACATCAGACAAAGTAACATCATTCGTCCTTATGGCCACATTAGCCAAAAAGTCTACCCTAACATTCTTTGATCTTTCTATCCAATTTATAGAAAAGGCATCAAATAATTCAATTATATCCCATACAACATGCTTATACTATTTTAATCTTTTATTTTTTGAAGCATATTTATCTCTCACCTGGGAAACAATTAATTATGAATCTCCAAACACTCTTAGCATCTTAATCCCATGCTTCAAAGCAACATTTAATCCTAGTAGCAAAGCTTCATATTCTGCAATATTGTTTGTGTAGGTAAACTTTAACAAGAAAGAGAATTTCAAAAGCTTACCCGCTGGAGACAAAAACACAACTTCAACACCAGAACCCTCCTTTGAACAAGCTCCATCAAAATACATAGTCCAGAGACCCTGTTGGTCAAGTTCTAGAATGCAAAAATCTCTCCCCTTATTCCCTTGATCATCCGAGACAACTTTGAAATTCTCATAGTTAGTATCCACAAAACAGATATGCTCTTCTAAATCTTGATCTTCCACTATTTCTGGTGACCTTTCCTCTCTGACCAATTTGACATCTCTACCATTCATCGGGATCATGGTATATGATAAATCTAACTACATACTTCCTGCAATCAGTGCTGCCCATCTTCTTGACAACAGCATACCATACTGTGGCTTTATGTCAACCACTATTATGTTCATTCTGTAAGTTTTTTTCAGGATATGCAGCTAGCATAAAATCCACATCCTTCATGATTCCTATGACTGGCACCTCCCTGGCATCCATTACATAGCACTTCCCACATGCCTTATCTATTTTTAATCCACCTTGTTGCATGATTGCCAAAGGCATGATATTTGTTGATGCTCCTGAGTCAAGCATACAATTCTTGATTACTTTTCCATTTATAACAAGGGAGACATAAAACGGTTCAACCTGTGAAGGGCATTTTGTCATTGTCACTCCCAGATAGACTTTAGGAACCTCATCCTCATCAACACACAAGGCTTGTTTCTTACCCTGAGTTTCAATATTTTGCTCGGCTTGACAAGCTACTCCTGAAATTAGAGACAATGCTTTATTCCTAAATTCTTCAACTTTCATTAGCTCCATCAATGGAACAGAGACCTTCATCTGGGACAAAACCTGAGTTATGTCAAAGGGAGCATAATTTTGTATAATAGTTGTAGCTTGAGTCATGGTCTTATTTTTATCCTGAGCTAATCCAACCTTGATTTTAATGGTCTTCTTACTGTCATCCATGACCTGAGATTTCTTATTTAGATCCTCATTTTGGGGAAATTTATTTTCTAGTCTTTGAGAATCATGACCTAGTTTTTGCTTAGGGTTTTTCTTGTTATCATTCCATCGCGTCTTATGTGGTTCAGCCCCTTTGTGGTTATACATTGGTTGGTTCACAAAAGTGTCCTCTGGTTGACGTGGATCGCCTATCTGAGCCTTACCTCTAAGGTTATAGTTTCTTTTGACCTGAGCCACTGCTGCAGCTATGAGAGCTCTAATCTCTTCATCAGAAGGTCTCCTCAAGTTATTCAGAAAGATGCGTGAGTCCTGAGCATAAGCATAATTATCTTCATCATCTTCATCATTGGAAATCTGTGGGCAAACCTGAGTCCCATAACTCATGCTTTCATCAACATTATAAAAAGAATACGAGCCCCATTTGTGGATAGCATATTGACACTATCATCCTCCATACAATGTGGCTCATTGCATTCATCACAGGCAATAGCATTATTATACAAAGATTGAGCAATCATACATTGTGATTGTGAATGAGGCATCTGACATATTATGCACCATGGAGTGTCATCACCAATGTTAACAGCCTTCTTCAATGGGTCAGGAGTCTCCTTAACATTTTTAGCTCTTTGATTAGTACTGTTGTTTGGGAGAACTAGCTTACCATTATGCCAATTAGTGTTATATGACATATCATGCAATGATGGTCTTTTTTCATGTCTTTGGTAAACCTGCCTTTCAGGACCTATCCCCTTTTCATTTTTAGCAAGTCTATAACTTAGGTCCTTAACAGTTGTCAATTTATCCAATTTCTCTTTAGAAGTAGATACACTACCTTGAGTACTTTGAGACTTATTTAGATTTTGCAGAATCTTTACATCATCCCTTCTGTTTGTTTTACAAGATGCTTTCCTATTATTTTCAATGTTGGCTGCAATTCTAAAGCATCCCTGAGGCTAGTGGGACCCTTATCTCTTAACCCATAAGTTGTTTTAGCATCAAAAGTATTTATGTACAATACCATGCACACTGGTTCATTAGGCCTCATGTGAAGTGGTAATTTGTTCAACACTTTAGTGAACCTAGCATTAAAATCTACAACCTGCTCATTGGACCCCTTAGTAATACTAGTGAATTCATTTACAAAAAAGCTTGGATCAGTTTTATCACCATATTTTTCTTTAAAAATCCTTCTGAAGTCATCCCATGATGAAACACTCTAATCAGGCAGACTTTTATACCACTCTCTAGCTTCATCAACTAAGGATTGCATAAATAATTTCATAAAAACATCTTCATGTTCAACCTCAAAGTTGTCCATAACATTCTAAAAATCCTTCAAGTGATCTTCACCTGTCACAACATTGTTTCCTAAAAACTTTGGTATCTGAAGCCTTCCATGTTTATGAATGGGGTTAGGGTAACCAGGAATACCATTAAAAACTAGCTACCTGAATCTATCCAACTATATAGGCTATCTATCAAACTGATTAACATTTGCATTCCTATAAGCATTCTGATTTCTCACATTATTCAATGGTATCCTAACATTATTTATATTCTATCTCTGATCATTCTATTGATACTGGACCTCATTTCTTTGTTGGTTTCTTAACACATTTGCATTATCAAGGGTGGGAACTGAATCATGTTGAGCAATTTTCAGAGCTTGTACCTTTTATCTCATATCATCTCTAATCCTTAAAGCCTGTAAGTATTCTAATTCAACCCTCAATCTTTTGATTTCTTCAGCTAATTCTTCATCTTTAGGCATAGAAGAAGATGGTCCCTTTCCATATTGGTCTTCATCATCATCCCTTGGGGACTTAGTTTCATCAAATCTGTCAGGGAGATCTAAGAAAGGGCATTCCTGAAACACCTCTGATCTCATTCTCAATCTATCACCTTGTTGTCTTTCATACATATCTTGAATCTCAGCCTCTATGTTTGAAAAGTAAGGTGCTTGCTGCTCTAAAGATCTAGGGTTATCTTGGATATTATTATTGTTTCTAGGGTTGGGAGAACCCTCTTGACTGGCTTGAACAACCCCTTTTTTCCTATACATCATTTTTCTACGTAATTCTTCAAACAAAGGATTACGCAAGGATCTTCTCCCTTGCATACAAGTTTCACTTTACCGGTTGGGAGATTAGTTCGGAGTCGCCACCTACAACTAGGAATTAATTTTATTTTTTAAAAAAACAAGGTTCTTACACACAGCAGTCACCAGGGATGACAAGATAACACTTTCACTTCATTCCCTAGCAGAGTCGCCAAATCTATTGGATTTTTCCCAGACTAGATGCTTGTTCCTAGTTATCCCTACAAGGTAGCCATCATTGATCAAAAAGATTTCTGGGCCAAGGGCCAACAACACAGGAGATAGACTCTATAAATATCTCTTCTTCTTCTTTAGGCTCTATAGAACCAAGGGGGTATTTCCTATTCAACATCCATGAAATGCATCTGTGAACTTGCTGGGATGCTGACACAAAGTAGATGAATCCTCTCATATGCAGACCAAAACTGTAAAAAAAGTGCAAAGGGGCTAGCTTTCGGCCTATGTTCAGTTGTGAGACAGAGGATTTTGGTCCTAAAACTAATTCTAATATCCTAAGGGTTTGTATTTGAAGTTCAAGTTTATGTTTTTGTATTTGGATGCAAAACTAGGACTTTGGGTTGTAACCTCAATACAAGAGAAGACTGGTGCCTATCTCAGGTCTTGGAGTCAATAGACATACATATGCAAATGATTACATAAACTTGGATCAATAACCAGGTTTCAAGGGGATTTTGTAGTATCTGCCTTACAGATACTTCCCAAAATTGAGTATTCAGTCATTCATACTTGATGATATCCTTGCTGCAACATACCTTTCCCAATGCTTAACCTAAAACATTCAATTTGTTCCTTGAATAAAGGTAAAAGATTAGACATTCAACATAGCGAATCAACGTTCCTGAATCCTAAATAACCCTTAGCTATTTAGATTCAAAAGAAAAGTGCCCACAACTTGGAGACAAACAACTAAATACATGCAACAGAGCATTTCTCATATGAAAACAACATGAAACCAAAAAAATTATGCTTAAAACATACAACATATGATTCATAAACTCACAAGTCACCAAAATAGAGCCACCAACAAAACCGTATTTTGTTACTCCACAAAAATTTATTCAATTTTCAACCACCACAAAAAATGAGTCACACAGTTCTGATATACTCAGAATGTGCCCTCAACAATCAAGTACAAGGTCACTTCAAAATGCTAGATACACTGCACCATGAAATGGCTCCCAAAATATTTAATGCAGCAGGTAGAAGAAGAGGTAGGGAGTGGTTGAACTCGAGACCTGTGCTGCCACTTGGGGATTTTTCATTGAAAAATGTTTGGTGGCACGTCCATTCATCGACCATGCCTTTGCAATACTGCCATTAATGGTTTACCAACCAATTTCCTCTGGGAATGTAGTAGCTGTGTACTTTGAAATTTTCCCGCCTAAGATGCAGTTGCAAATGCATAGAAGAAATCCTCCCTTTAAATATTTAATACAAAGCCATCAATTCATTTCCTCATTGCCAAGATCTATGGCCTTAATTTGAATGGGCGAACCAATCACTAGCCTTGAAAAGCCATCGGCCAATGAAAATGTGCCACGCAGATGTATATTTCCCCCTTTGACTTTTCGCGGCATGGGCACATATTCACTTTTGCACTCATTTCCCTTTTAAATCCTTGTATATGTAATTGCATATTCATACAATAGCTCTCAGACACATGTCATCCCTTGATTGGTTCTGTGTCACTGTGTAGTTGCATCTTCATCGGCGAGCCAATGTATCTTTTCTTTTGTATATGTGGTTGTATACGTGAGACTATATATACATATAATCACCACATACAAGGCGGACCCCACATTCTTATGAAACACATTGAAATCACTTTTGGGTCCAGGCTGCATGTTTTACCTTTCTATAATCACTTTATATATCTCATATACAAATGCAACATACATACAATCCACGGATTCCAAACCTTTATGAAGCAGACTGGAACAACTTTGAAATCTAACCTTTGTACCTTTTTCATGTCGCACATACATACAATGTGAGATATACCACTGCACGGGCCCACCACTTTCCGGAAACTCTAACCTTGACCATACCCGCTTTGTATGTTCCATTTGCATATGACCCTTGCATATCTAAATGTACATTGGGAATATACAATCCCAACATACAATGGCGGACCTCACCTACTTCGGAAATGCTGTTAACTCACTGGCCACATGCATCTATTCTTTGTATGTGCCTTTTGCATGTTTCTAATGTATAACAGATATACATTCACCTTCGCACCTGCCAATATACATTGCCCTTTGTATATGCATTGGCCATCGAGGAGATAATTTGTTGAGCTGCCGATACATACCCTCTCACCGATAATTTGTATGTTTTCCAATGCATATTGACCTTGCACATTCAAACATACATGCAAACCTTAGATACAACAGTAGAATATTCTAAGAATCTGCTATGTATATTCCACTTTGTATGTTCTAGAAATGCAGCTGAATGACACATACAAACCCAATATGCATACAACAATGCATATAACTAATTTTTGCACCTTTTGAAGCTAATTTGAATCTTTTTCAAGACCGCCAATGTACATCAACACTTGTACATTCAAATGTACATACAAACACCAATGCATATACAAAGATACATGCACAAAAAAAGGAGGCTAATATGCTTAGAAATTTTTAGGTTTTTAAGAAGCAGCCTACAGATAAATATTTGAAAGTTGAGACAACAGCAGGCACCAACAATGACAATGTTTTATCAATAGAGCTGACAAAGAATCTAGACTTCCATGGATGAAGCAAGCACATTGAGATCCATTATCATTTCATAAGGGAGTTGGTAGAACGAGGAGAGATTGTGTTACAGTATTGCAGATCCGAGCAACAGCTCGCTAGCATTTCTACAAAGGCATTGCCAAAAGATTCTTTTGAATGCCTAAGAGATAGGCTAAGCATTGTTGATACCTCCAGAGGTGTGCAGCCCCGGAAAGAGGATAGCACCGGAGGTTCAGATCTGGAAAGACAGTAGGAGAGCTCCAGAGGTTCAACCCTGGAAGGTATGTGCAGCTCTGCAAATGCTCTGGAGATGTAGAAACAGTGCTCCAAAGATGATGGGAATCTGCTCTAGAGATGCTCCAAACGTGCTCTGGAGATGCAGAGAAGAGCTCCGGAGGTGATCCAGAATGATAGAAACAGCTCTAAAGATCTACTCTGAAAAGGCAAAGGCAAAGGCAAAGGTACAACTTTGGAGATCAGTTCCAGAAAGAAATTTGTAAAATGACATCTGACTTCAGATTAAGGGGGAGTGTTGGAAGAATTTAATCTTTCGTCAGAAAATTAAATGCACCCTGCCCCCACGTCAGACTGGGGATCTCCAAAATCTGCTCCAGCACCATTTGGACTTGCCAGCATTATCTCGGTAGGTGAGTTTGAATTTGAATTGAGTTTGAGCACCAGTTTTATGGAAAGGGAAGAATAAGACAAAAAGGAGGGAAAGTCAGTTGACCATAGACAGAGAAGAAGAGAATGCATGTAAGAGTTTGAACCTATAGTAGCAGAGGTATGTGAAGGAGGAGAATAACAGAGAATAGTAGAGAAGATAGCAGAAGTGAATGTTACAGTAGCAACAGTAATCTACAAGCAGCTATGGAGTTTTTGGACAGCAGCTCCAGATTTGATTTAGTGTGCAGCTCCAGTGATTGGGGCATAACAACAAAACATAGCAGCAACTCTGTCATTGAAAGTATATGAAGTTTAAATATATTTTTAGAAAAAAAATATAAAATATATATTGTTGTCCTTGTGCCTTGTGTCTCTTATCTGTGTGTATTTTTTTATTGCTGTCCATCTTTGCTGTAGCATTGTTTTTGTGACAGCAGTCTACCTCCCATGCTCTCCCCTGTTGCCAACACCTGTAATAGTGAAAACAAGCCGTTCTCTGAAAGCTCCCTGCTTCTTTTCCTACTAACAATTTCAACCATCGTAATGCCAAAGCTAAATTTATCTGCCTTCTCTATGAAATGCATATTCAATAGCTTAGGCGCCATATACCCAGGTGTCCCTCTCACTTTGCTCTCTATTAACCAACTTTAAGAAGCCAAAATCTGAGACCTTGGCATTGAAATTTCTGTCTAGGAGAATGTTCTGAGGCTTGATGTCGAAATGTATTTTCTGTTCTCGACAATCTTCATGTAAATATGTTAATCCTCTCGCAATATTCAGAACTACATTGTATCTTGTCTTCCAATCCAGCATATGTTGATTCATCTTGTTGGAAAATATCCATTTATCCAGAGACCCATTTGCTAAATACTCATATACAAGCATTTGATAGGCCTTTTCTGTATAGAAACCCTTCAGTCTAACCAAATTAAGATGATCAACTTTTCTTAGGGTTTCAACTTCTACCTAGAATTTCTTTTTCCCTTGTCCTGCTTTGTCAAGGCCCTTCACTGCTATCATTGAGCCGTCAGGTAAAACTCCTTCATAAACTAAACCAAATCCTCTGCTTCCCAACTTCATACTAAAGTCATTTGTAGCATTCTGTAATTCTTGGAATGAGAAAAAGAGAGGCAATTCTACTTGATCATCCTCATCTTCATCCTTTTCTTGCCTGACTTTTTGATACTTTCTTTTCCATAAATGGAATAAGTGAAACAGGAGAAGTCCTCCCCCAATAGGAGCAATAATGATAACTAAAACCAAATGCTTATTCTTCTTAGGCATTGACTAAACTTTAATATTAGTAGTAGAATTGTAAAATTCATCACTTTGATTATTTGTTTTCAAAGAGTAGACATTGGACTCCAAATAACAATAACCAATAGAAAAATTGGCAGCATACCTAAAAAATGTAGCTTTGCAAGAGCAATTTGTAAGGCATAGATTTTGACAGTAATCTCGTGAGACCATCTATGGAATGGAAGCATTATTGTGTGGATAAGTAAAATAGCAAACATGCTCCAGCTCCAAAAAGTGATTACCATTAGCGCTATTACTGCTTATGGATGTATCTGAGCATACAATAGGTCTGTGCGGAAGGCAGCCTAAATTGAGCTTTGTGGCGTCAATCTGATAAAAAACATTGCCCTCTTTTGGATAGCTGCACTGCCCATCTATACAAACACCATAGTTTCCGCATGGCATTGGATACTAGCACAAAGTGAGTGCATTAGTAAAGGTTGTTACATAGTCAATCACAGACCTTCCTGTTGTTTCTAGATATGAATAATAATGCAGATGCCCAACTGAATCATCCTACAATAGAGGCTATTTTTGGGTACAGGAAAATTGACTGATGTCAATCCTCCTTCTTCATAATACATAAGGGACTCCTTGTCTAACTCCATATAAGATAACATCACATGGGAAGGTCCAAAAGGATACCTAAAATACATTTGAGAGGGTGTCGTGCCTATAAACATAGCAAAGCCATCGATAAACAAGGAACACCAGAAAATACCTTGGCTTGTATTAGTAGGAGAAGTGTTTGCAATAAGTTTTTGCCCCACCTTCAACTTCTAGCCTAACAAAAGGGTATCAGTGGGATGATCAAAAGACTACCATATGATTCCATTGGAAGTGTTAAAGAGAACAAGGTTTCCAGATTCCTTTATAGCCATCCCTTGAAAATCTTGGGTGGATGTATTTGTAGACCAGA
Source organism: Cunninghamia lanceolata (assembly GCA_027924645.1). NCBI lineage: Eukaryota > Viridiplantae > Streptophyta > Pinopsida > Cupressales > Cupressaceae > Cunninghamia > Cunninghamia lanceolata. Next base: position 10,892,936 of record BSBN01001332.1, read on the forward strand.
CAAGTGTGCCATTTGTGTTCCTTAACACAAGTTCTCCTGTGGAGGTGAGTGTCAGGGTTGTATTTTCTTGCACAATCCGGTCTCTATTTGAGCTCCAAACCATTTGCAAGTCATTCAGCTTCCCTTCATGGATATAAATAAAAAGGAAAGTTACAAATAGGTAGCCTGTGTCACAAGGACTACCATAGCAAAGGAATCCACATCCATAGTGCAGATAACTATCACTATATTGTTGGTCAGAAGAATCGGCTTGACGAGTGCATCTGCGTAACACTAGATACCTATCACTATATTGCTAGTCAAAAGAATTTTGCAGCATAACACTAGATAAAGATAATGGATAGGATAATGAATGATAATGGAAAAGCTATGATGATTTTGACAGCATGGTGATACTTGGAATGTTGTTGTGCAAATGGCTCGGTTGAGGCTTGATTTATAGAGGATAGAAATGATGAATGAAGGGCTAGGATTAAAATATTATATCAATGGCTAGAATTGGTTGAGATAACATTAAGGCAAGTATAAGGATTTCTAAGAGTTCCAAGGAAGCTTCTTGGGCTTATCCTTATGTGAACGGCTAGGATTAAAAGATTTAACTAGTATGAGGTGGATGGCTAGGATGAAAAGGTTAATTTAATGTTAGAGACACTCGTTTAATGAAAGTGGCAAGTGGTTGAGGATGAGGAAAAGCTAGTCATATGACTCTCAATAATAAAATTAAACAATAAAATTATTTAATAAATTATTGGAGAGGGGATGATGGGAGGGCACATTAATTAAATAAATAAGATTTATTCAATTAATTTTGGCTACAAGGGATAAATTAAATAAATATAATTAATTTAATTAATTTTGGAAAGGGATATGATAAAGGGGACTCTTAGGACAAAAGTGTCGTAAAGTTTCTCAAGATGGTATTGACAAGGTGATGAAAGGGACATGGGATCAATTTCTGGTGTCTACATTTTTCCCCCCTTTGAGATGATGTTGTGACTAAGAGAAGAAACATCATTTCAAAGAAGATAAGGTATGCATGGAGGGAAAGGAGGATGCCCTAGCCACTTGAAGGAGTGACAAGGAGAAATGATGTAAGGATGGGATTTGACAAGGAGGAACAATGCAAGGATGGGATGCCCCTTTGAGAGAATAGGCGGGTTAGAAGAACATGTGTATGCTCCCACAATGGATGAGAGGGAATGACCAAAGAAAGGGATGACAAAAAGGATGGATAAAAGATGGAATACATTATGCTACATTAAGTGAACAACCATATAGTTTGATATAGCACTAAACATTATGCACCAAGGTATAAAGACAAGTGTGATGATGTGTCATGTGCATGAAAGGACTTGATATGATAAATAAAAAGGGTGTCCTTATACATGTCTAATGTAATACAACCTTATCTAGACATGTGAGGAAGGAAACTTAGAGCATTAAATTTCAAATGCACAAAAGGTATGAAATGACCTTAGATGCAAAGGACAAATGGTATGCAAAAAGCTATTCCACCACACACAAGATATGAATATTAGCTAGAGTAATTTAGGAACTTGATAAAAATGCAAGATTAAAGCATAACACACAAAAGCAAGCATGCACAAATAATTCAAAAACAAACAAGGTAGGATGCCCATGTCAAGCTATAAACCAAAGATGGATTGATTGATGATAATTGGGTTAAGATAGTGTTGTCATTGTGGGTAATGATATATTCCTAGATAAACACAAAAATGTAGGAATGATATATCCCATTGATGAAGATTATGATGATTGATTGATCGATTGATTGATTGGGTTGACAGCAAGGTTAAAACAAAACCAAGGATGTGATTCAATAATTTGACTAGATTTCTTAACTAGATTGGTATGGGTTAAGGATGAATTGCATTTGAATTTCTTTCTTGGATTTTTTGGATGTTTTGATTTTATTAGATTTTTGAATGTTTTTAATTTTGGGGGGTTTTCTGTATGTTCTGATGTTTTTGGACTTTTAAATGTTTTGGGATAGTAGTGGGTGATGGCTTTATCTATGGGATGGAGGACCAAGTCTGGGAATTCTATGGAAAATGTTTAATTCCATGGTGTAAGATAGAATAAGTGATATCAACATGTGCGGATGGTCATGGAACATGCAAGTGTATGAGGCCCAAAGAGGAGGAACTTAGCTATACCAAGGACAACTAGGACCTGTTTCTAGGAAACCTATGTCTAAAATACAACACAATCCACTGCCCCCATGTGTAACAAGGGTGATAGGATGAAATGGATGGGATGTATATGATAGGAAGGGGAGGGAAGACTCTGACAAATAATGATGACCAGTAGATAAGATATGGAGGAAGACTAAGACATTAGATGGAAATGGAGTGATGAGGAAGCATGGACAAGTGACCTAGAGGATAATGGAAGCTGACAACTACACATGGTGCATGTGAGCAGGTTTTCACCATTGTACTTATCCAAGGTGCCACAAAAGTGGTTTTCACCATAGGACAGATTATTTCTCTTGACTATTTTTTTCATTTTTTTCATTTTTTTCATTTTCCTTTACTATATTTTGGTGACAGAAATTTTTTGGGTGTTTTATAGGGTTTCAATAAATTTAGGTCTGTGAAATCTATATGACCTGTATGGAATTCCTACATGTTGAAATGCACCGAACAACTGAGAGGGGGGGTGAATCAGTTGTCACAAAAACTTAACCACTTCTGCACTTTAAATATCAACCACTTTTCCACAGTTATTATGATTAAACAATGAATGCATGAAATTAGAAACTTAAACACAGTTGCAACATCAAACACAAGAGACACCAGATTTTTACATGGAAAACCTTGTTAAGGGAAAAACCACAAAGAGGATTAGCTCTTAATATATATTGTAATCTTTGAATAATGATGTTCAGGCTTGCTCACTCCATGGGCCTAGAACTGTTGCAAGTATGGGTCTAACCAGTGTTGTCATTGATGTCAACAAACTCCTATTGCATTAATGATAAGGATTGGATGAACTATTTGCGGAGGATATTTAGAAAATTGGTCATATCAGGAACAATGAAGAACAGTGAAGACAGAAAGGTAAAAGTCCAAGATAGGATGAGGATCAGAGGATGCAGTTTAAAGGGTTTGTAGATATGTGTCTTAAGATGGTCCAGTAGAGATTTCAAAGGTCTGTGTGAAGATATGAAGAAGTTGTGGCCGATCAAGTAAAACTAGTTCAGGTAGGTGTTCAGAGGTGACAGAGTGATACAGATAGGTCTGGTGAGATCCAGAAATGCATTATCCTATTCTATAGATTTGAGGGAGTGTTGAGGAAGTCTTTGTGAAGTGTCAACTCGATTGGTTCATGGTTTGAAGGTCCGCAAGAATCTATTCCTTTGTGATAGTGATGACAGACTGTGTTCTTGAGGTTTCAGATGAAGGAGAGAAGGATTTCAGTAAGCAAATGAAGTGTGGATGTTCTTGGTGATTCAGGAAAGCTTGTGGAGGTCTTTGGATCATGTCCAGTTCATGTTGGTGGTCCGCATTAGAGTTGGAGCTCACAATTGAAGAATGACTTCTAGATGATGGTGTTCTACCTGAGACTAGCCGACTGGATGAGTTACACATCCTGCAGATGTTCTTGTTGATGTTTTTTGACTTAGATGATTATTCCTAAGTTGATGTATTGTATAAATAAGGGATTGTAAAGTCATTTCAAAGAGTGTCTCATGGAGATGAGAGTGTGGTAGTGAGGAGGAGAGTGAAAGGCAGAGCAGAAGTATTGGGCTTAAATGGAACTAATTCAAGCATGGTGAAGATGCTATTTTCTAGTTTAAGTAGGTGATACTTATTATTTTGTAGACAGTGAGTCTCTTGTAGGAAGTGAGCCTCTTGTGAGCAGTGTGCTCAGGCAGTGAGCCCTAATTGGTATGTGCCATTTTGTTCTTTCTATTCTTCTAACAGAGAATACAATCTTGGGTTAATCACCCCATGGTTTTTCCCTTAACTAGGTTTTCCATGTCAAAATTTTGGTGTCTTCTATGTTAATGTGTTTCTGCTCTGGGTTTAATGAATTGTGTTTCCATGATTGAATTATTATTATGCTACTGAATTACAAACTAAATTTAAGTATTTAAATTGGAAGAAAGTTTTGGACAACTAATTCACCCCCCCTCTTAGTTGTCTGCCCTGAATCTAACAATTGGTATCAGAGCTAAGTTCCTCTAAAAGGAGTTTAACCACTTGAGGAGATCCAGGATGTCATCTTACAAAAAGGATAGTCTAAAGTTTGATGGAACCAATTTTAATCTTTGGAAAGGACACATGAAATGTCACTTGCAATGTATAGGAATGGTGTACTGGACCATGGCTACAACAAAGTATACACCTCCACAGGGTGGTCTAAAAGCCCCAAATGAAATCACAGATGTTGAAAACAATCTGCGAACTATAGAAGCTCTTCTAAGCATATTATATGATTCAGAGCTCTCAAATGTTATCGACCTACCAACTGCTTTTGAGATCTGGGAAAAATTGGAACTTATACATGAAGGAGACAAGTATGTTAAATGTGCAAGGTTACAAAGTCTGAAAGGAAATTTTGAAAATCTGAAGATGAGAGAAGATGAAAATATCACTACTTTTATGCCAAGAGTAAATGAGCTTATTTGTGGGAGTAGAAATGCTGGTGGAATCTTGGATGAAAATGAGATTGTTGGCAAAATTCTCAGATCCCTTCCTACTTGTTGTAGAATCAAGGTTGCTTCCATTGAAGAATTCAGAGCCCATACAACTGTCACAAGAGATCAATTGGCTGGAAAATTGGCTGCATTTGAAATGACCGAGTTTAGAGATGACCCCCCCAAGACTGAATCTGCATTCAAAGCTAGTGCCTCTGTAAAAGGTAAATAAAGGTTTGATCTGGGAGAGAACTCATCAAGGAAACTGTCATGGTATGAAAAAGCAAGAAAAGACCTGGAAGAAGAAGACGTAGAAACTACTCAACTTGAAGCCCTTATTGCAAAGAGACTGCCAAGAGGATCTGGTAAGTATGAAGGAAAATTACCTTTTAAGTGTTTTAACTGCAATAAGATTGGTCATTTTGCCTCAAGGTGTCCAGAAAGATTTTCAAGGCCAAATCCTAACAGATCAAGGTTCCAAAAGAATTGTTACTATGTTCATGAAGAAGATGATAATGAAGGAGTAACAGATGATGAATCAGAGACTGGAAACAAATCTGGAAGTGATTGGGTATTTATTGCCATCAAGGAAGAAGATCCAATGTCCTCTGAATCTGTCAATCATAAAGTTGTAGAAAGAGCTCTGGCTGCCCAAGTTGAAGAAAAGGATGACAGGGTCATTGACAGTGGATGCTCTAACCATATGACAGGTGACAAAAATAAATTCATAGATTTAGAAAGGTATGAAGGAGGAGTGGTAAAGTTTGGTGATAATTCTGCTGGTAGAATCAAATGTAGAGGAACTATTTCTTTTGATGGAAGGAACAAAACCAGTAATGTATTGTATGTTGAAGGATTGAAACACAATCTTCTTAGTGTTGGACAGTTGGTGGACAAAGGCTATGATCTTCGATTCAAGAATGGAAAATGCAAGATCTTTGAAAGCTCCAGAACAAAGATTGCATCCGATACTCAAACTAAAGGTAATATCTTCCACTTGGTTGGTACTGGTAAAAGTTGCTTATTTGTTCATGTTGATCAAAGTTGGTTATGGCATAGGAGGATGTGTCATGTGAATTTTGATAATAGCATCAAGATAAGCAATACCCAGGCTGTAAGAGATCTTCTAAAATTGGTGAAACCTATTAATAGCTTGTGCAAAGAATGTCAATTGGGTAAGCTGAGCAGAGTCACATTCAAAAGTAAGGAACTGTCTTCTACCAGATTATTAGAGTTAGTTCATACTGACCTTTATGGTTCAACAAGAATCAGGAGTGTCCAAGGTGATAGATACTTCATGTTACTAATTGATGACTATTCCTGGATTAAAATATTCAAGGCTATGGTAGAGAATGAAACTGGATTAAAATTGAAATGTCTGAGGTCTGATAGAGGTGGAGAATTCACATCTGGTGAGTTCATAGATTTTTGTGAGAGACATGGAATTAAGAGACAGTTGTCTGTTCCTAGGACTCCACAATAGAATGGAGTAGTTGAGAGAAAGAACTGAACCATCCAGGAAGCATCTAGGACCATGATGATGGAAGCAAATGTTCCTAAGATCTATTGGAGAGAAGCTGTCAGTAGTGCAGTCTATACTCTTAATCGAGTTCAAATCAGAAGCAATACCGGTAAGACTCCTTATGAACTTTGGTTTGGCATCACTCCTACTGTGAGGTATTTTAGAGTTTTTGGTAGCAAATGTTACAATTAAAGAGATGAAGATCTAGGAAAGTTTGATGCTAGAAGTGATGAAGGAATATTCTTGGGTTACTCTACTCAAAGCAAAGCATACCGATGTTATAACAAGAGACTGAGAAAGATGATAGAAAGTACAAATGTGAAGGTTGATGAAGGAATTGAAAAACCCTCAAGGTTTTATGAATATGATGAAGATGATCAGAATGGTGTTCTAATTCAAGGAGCCCAAGCCTCTCCTAAAAGTCAGATTCAAACTGATCCAGTAAATCAGGAAGAAGAGATGAGTTTTAATGAGCCTAGTCAAGAAATAGAAGTGCAAGAAATTCCCAAAGTTCCTAGGTATGTAAGATTGAACCACTCTAAAGATCAAATCATAGGTGACAAAAGAAAAGGTGTACAAAACAGAAGGAGAATTGCTCAAGATTCAGATAAGTATTGTCTGATTTCAAAGATTGAACCTAAGACAATGAATGAAGCTTGCAATGATGAAAACTAGACTAAAGCAATGGAGGAAGAACTGATGCAAATTAAGAAAAATAACATTTGGGATTTTGTTCCCAGACCTAGAAACAAGAATGTGATTGGAACCAAATGGGTCTTCCAGAACAAACTGAATGAAGTTGGTGAAGTAATCAAAAATAAAGCCAGATTGGTCTGCAAGGGTTACTCTCAAATACAAGGAGTTAATTTTGAAGAAACTTTTGCTTGAGTGGCAAGAATTGAAGCAATTAGACTATTTCTCGCTATTGCTACCTTCAAGGATTTCAAGGTATATCAGATGGATGTCAAGTCTGCCTTCCTGAATGGCGACTTGGAAGAAGAAGTGTACATTGAGCAACCGGATAGATTTTAATTGTCTAATCATGGTGATATGGTCTGCAAGTTAAAGAAAGATCTGTATGGACTGAAGCAAGCCCCAAGAGCCTGGTATGAAAGATTGGATAAACATCTTTTGAAGATTGGTTTCAACAAAGGTATTGCCGATAGTAATTTGTATTTCAAAATTGATCATGAAAATATCTTGATTGTTGAAGTGTTTGTTGATGATATCATTTTTGGAGGAAGAGATAGTATGTGTAAAACCTTTGCAAATCAAATGAAAAGTGAATTTGAAATGTCCATGCTTAGGGAAATGAATTTCTTCTTGGGTCTACAAATTACTCAAACAAAGAAAGAAATCTTCATTTCTCAGACCAAATATGTGAAAGAATTGTTGAAGAAATTTGGGATGGAAGATTCAAAGCCAATGAGTACTCCCATGGTAACCAGATGTAAGTTGAGCAAGGATGATGACTCTCCCAAGGCTGATCAGAAAAAGTATAGGTCAATGATTGGAGGACTGTTGTATCTTACTCAACTAGACCAGACATTATGCAGGTTGTTGGTCTTGTTGCTAGATTCCAAGCTGATCCTAGAGAATCTCATGTCATGGCAATCAAGAGGATCTTTAGATATCTAAAAGGGACAGTTGAGTATGGTCTGTGGTATCCTAGAGATCATGATTTCTCTCTTCATGCATATACAGATGTTGATTGGGCAGGAGATGTGGATGACTGGAAGAGTACCAGTGGTGGAGCATTCTTTTTGGGGAAGAGATTGGTTTCTTGGCTAAGCAAGAAACAGAAGGCAATATCTCTGTCCACAACTGAAGTAGAATATATTGCAGGAGCAGGTAGTTGCACTCAAGTTTTGTGGATGAAGTAGATGCTAAGAGACATCAGAGTGGAGTATGAGGAGCCTATCACAATCTTCTATGATAATTCAAGTGCAATAAATATATCTAAAAATCCGGTGTGCATTCAAAGACTAAACATATTTCCATCAAATTTCACTTTTTGAGAGAGCAAGTAAACAAGAATGAAGTCAGATTGGAGTTTCTACCTTCCAAGGATCAAATTGTAGATATATTTACTAAACCTATACCTAAGGACTCTTTTGAGTATCTCAAGGAGAATTTAGGGGTTAATGCCCCTCCGGTGATGAACTAAGGTGCAATGATGTGCATCAGTCTGGTAGATATCACAGTCATATCTTGTGGACCGGATTGATGATGGAGAGCTGCTACTTAGGGGGAGTAGCTGGTATGAAGTGTTGAAGTTGCAAGTATGTGCCCTTTGCCATTGATGTCAAATGGGGAGAGAAGACATGTGAAAAACAAGTGGTTGCTGATCAAAGGGGGAGTAGTAAAGGGAGAGAAGACATGTGAATAGTTGTTGCTGATAGGGGGAGTTGTGACAATAAGGAGAAGTTCATGTCCTGATGGTCAAAATAGTTTTTCACATCATATGTTTCCATCAATGACAAAGGGGGAGATTGTTACAATTAAGGGTCTAACCGATGTTGTTATCGATGTCAACATACTCCTGTTGCATTAATGATAAGGATTGGATGAAGTGTTTGCTAAGGATATTGAGAAAATTGGTCATATCAGGAATAGTGAAGAACAGTGAAGACAGAAAGGTAAAAGTCCAAGATAGGATGAGGATCAGAGGATGTGGTTTAAAGGGTTTGTAGATATGTGTATTAAGATCGTCCAATAGAGATTTCAGAGGTACGTGTGAAGATATGAAGAAGTTGTGGCCGGTCAAGTAAAATCAGTTCTGGTAGGTGTTCAGAGGTGACAAAATGATACAGACACGTCTGGTGAGATCTGAAAATGCATTATCCTATTCTGCAGATTTGAGGGAGTGTTGAGGAAGTCTTTGTGAAGTGTCAACTTGATTGGTTCATGGTTTGAAGGTCCGCAAGCATCTATTCCTTTGTGACAGTAATGATAGACTGTGTTCTTGAGGTTCCGGATGAAGGAGAGAAGGATTTCAGTAAGCAGATGAAGTGTGGATGTTCTTGGTGATTCAGGAAAGCTTGTGGAGGTCTTTGGATCCTGTCCAGTTCATGTTGGTGGTCTGCATTAGAGTTGGAGCTTGCAATTGAACAATGACTTCCAGATGATGGTGTTCTTCCTAAGACTAGCCGACCGGATGAGTTACACATCCTGCGGATGTTCTTGTTGATATTTTTTGACTTACATGATTATTCCTAAGTTGATGTCTTGTATAAATAAGGGATTGTAAAGTCATTTCAAAGAGTGTCTCATGGAGATGAGAGTGTGGTAGTGAGGAGGAGAGCAAAAGGCAAAGTAGAAGTATTGGGCTTAAATGGAACTGATTCAAGCATGGTGAAGATGTTATTTTCCAGTTCAAGTAGGTGATACTTATTATTTTATAGACAATGAGTCTCTTGTAGGCAGTGAGCCTCTTGTGAGCAGTGTGCTCAGGCAGTGATCCCTAATTGGTATGTGTCATTTTGTCCTTTCTATTCTTCTAACAGAGAATACAATCTTGGGTTAATCACCCCGTGGTTTTTCCCTTAACCGGGTTTTCCACATCAAAATCTTGATACTTATTATTTTGTAGATAGTGAGTCTCTTGTAGGAAGTGAGCCTCTTGTGAGCAGTGTGCTCAGGAAGTGAACCCTAATTGGTATGTGTTATTTTGTTCTTTCTATTCTTCTAACAAAGAATACAATCTTGGGTTAATCACCCCATGGTTTTTCCCTTAACCTAGTTTTCCACGTCAAAATCTTGGTGTCTTATGTGTTAATGTGTTTCTGCTCTGGGTTTAATGAATTGTGTTTCCATGATTGAATTATTATTATGCTACTGAATTACAAAGTGAATTTAAGTATTTAAATTGGAAGAAAGTTTTGGACAACTGATTCACCCCCCCTCTCAGTTGTCTTCCTTGAATCTAACAAGAACATGTTGGCTTGGCTCACTGCCATGAAGTACAACTAGTTCTAGCAAGCTAACTGCCTCAACCCTAAACCTAGAAAGATTACAATAAGGTTTGTTAAACCCTACTGGTGGCTCACTACCAGGCTCACTACTAAGATCAACATCTTGTTCATGTCTGAGATCAATTCATTATAGTACAATAATTCCTCTGCTCTGCTTTGCCTTCTCACCCTTTTCTTTATCTTCACATTTTCACACTAGGACATGTTTTCCTCAACTCAATTACAAGTATATATATCATTCATCAACTTTGAAATGTTCATTAAAGTCGGCATTACAACCACATTACATTTATCAAGCATTGGGCTACTCTCCAATCATGATATTACAGACATATAAAATAGTTCTTGACTAGTACAAAATTATGCTACAAAAAATATAGTATAGATGTATGTGGATCATGCCATGCCTTAGCTGGGACTTAAACACAATCTTCCATGCCACAACACACTTCTATAATCTTCAAGAGATCTCTGTAATCACTGGAATTAACCAAGTCGGCTAAGACTGGTTACACGCTATGTTATCTAGGAATAATCTTTAAACACGACCTCAATTCCTTAATGTGGACCAATGTAAAGGTAGGAACATGAACATGAGGCATCCATAAGTATGTTGAAATCACCAAGAGCAACCACACAAACTCAAACCACTTTATCCATGAGATTCTTCACACCGGAGCCCATGAACTTCACTATCTTCAAGTGTCATAAAAGAAAGATAGCTTGCAGACCACCAAAACATGAACCATTGCAATTGTAGGCACTTATCATCATCCCAGACTTCCCTCTAGAACTGTAGAGAAAAATACTTTAATGCAGAGGAATGCAAAGAAAAATACTTTCTCTCTGGCATCAGTGAATAATCTAAAAAAGTAGGTTTTACTCTGGTGAATGTAACTCATTCAATCCTTCACAGTGGAGACTCAAACTCAAGATTTAGCATCTTCAGACATGCCTCTAAATAATGTCCAATCCGTAAACCAAGATCTTCAATCAGCAAGAAATGCGGAGAAATCTTCTAGATTGTTCTTTAGTATGCAACTCATTGTCTTCACTATAATTTACTGCAACTCAATTTCTTCTTGCCTCAACATATAAAACTTCTAAACAAATAACAAAATAGGATACAGTTGACACCAATGACAACAAAGATATGTTGACATCAATGACAACACCAATTGGGCACATACTTGCAACAATCTCCCCCTTTGTCATTGATGGCAACATATGATGTGAAAAACCACAACAGCCATCATGACAAGATTCTCTTCCTTTCTCTTTACACATCTGCATTCTTTCTCTCTAAGTTTTTCACAGGATTTATCTCCCCCTTTGAAATAAATGGCAAAGGGTACATACTTACACTCTGTTGTTCTGATCCAACCTTCTTCTGAATTCTCTAACTACTCCCCCTGAGAAGTAGCCCTTAAATCATCAATCTAGATCTGGAGGTGGGACTCTTAAACACCACCAGACTGATGCACTCTTGTGCATCTTAGTTTAGAGCAGGAGGGGTGATAACCCCTAATTTTCTCTGAGATACTCAAAAGTATCCTTAGGCAGAGACTTGGTGAAAATGTCTACAATCTAATCTTTTGTAGACACATACTCCAACTTGACTTCATTCTCTATCACCTTTTCTCTCAGAAAGTGATATCTTATGGATATATCCTTTGTCCTTGAATGTATTATTAAATTCTTGGAAATGTTTATGGCACTTACATTGTCACAAAATATTACAATTGAATCTTCATACACAACTCTGATGTCCTTCAATCTCTGCTTCATCCATAATACTTGAGTGCATCTACATGCTGCTGCAATGTATTCTACTTTTATAGTACACAGAGATATTAAGTCTTGTTTCTTGCTTAACCAAGATACCAGCCTTTTTCCCAAAAAGAATGCACCTCCACTTGTACTTTTCCTGTCATCTACATCTCTGGCCCAATTTGCATCAGTGTATGCACTGAGAATAAAATCATTGTCTTTTGGATACCACAAACCATAATCCATTGTGTCTTTCAAATATCTCAGTATTCTCTTGACTGCCATCACATGTGACTCTTTAGGTTCTACTTGAAATATTGCCACAAGACAAACTACATGCATTATGTCAGGTCTAGTTTGGGTCAGATAAAGTAATGCTCCAATCATAGATCTATATCTTTTCTGATCTGCCATAGGTGAGTCATCATTTTTACTCAACTTACAACCAGTTACCATGGGAGTGCTTATGGGTTTAGAGTCTTCCATCCCAAACTTCTTTAACAACTCTTTCACATACTTAGACTAAGAAATGAAGATACCTTTATCTGATTGGTTAATTTGTAGACCTAAAAAGAAATTCATCTCACAAAACATGGACATTTCAAATTCATTTTGCATTTCCCCAACAAAAACCATGCACATACCTTCATTGCCTCCAAAGATAATATCATCAACAAAGACTACAATAATTAGGATTTGTTCATCATTGATCTTAAAATAGAGATTATTGTCAGTAGTACCCTTACTGAACCCTAACTATATCAGATGTTTATCCAATCTTGCATACCAGGTCCTAGGGGCTTGTTTTAGTCCATATAGTGCTTTCTTCAATCTGTACACCATGTCACCATGATCTGATAACTGGAATCCTTCTAGTTGTTCAATATAGACTTCTTCCAATTCTCCCTTCAAGAATGCAGACTTACATCCATTTGATATATCTTGAAGTCTTTGTAAGCTGCAAATGCTAAAAACATTCTTATTCCTTAAATCCTTGCCACCGGTGTAAATGTTTCCTCAAAATCTATTCCGTCAACTTGAGAGTATCCTTTGCATACCAACCTTGCTTTGTTTCTTACCACTTCATCATCCTCATTCATCTTGTTCTTGAAGACCCATTTAGTACCAATTACATTTTTATCTGTTGGTCTGGGAATAAGATCCCAAGTCTTATTCTTCTTTATCTGCATCAATTTTCTTCCATGGCCTTTACCCAATTTTCATCAGTGAAATCTTCATTCACATTTTTAGGTTCCAATTTTGAGAAATCAAACAATAATTAACCTGTTCATCAGCAACTCTTCTTCTGGTCTAAAATCCTTTACTCTTATCTCCTATGATTTAATCTTTAGAGTGATTTAACTTCACATACCTAGGTGTCTTAGTAATGATTTCTAAAGCTAGGTCTTCTTCTTCCTCTGAGTTTTCTTCTTGCTACACAACTACTTTACTTGTAGGGACATCCAGTTCATCATATTCATATCCACTTGATACCTTTTCTTTACTTTCATCAACTTTGACATTTGCACTCTCAATGATCTTCTTCGACCTATTATTATAACACCAGTAGGCCTTGCTCTTGGTAGAGTATCCAAGGAAGATACCTTCATCACATATTGCATCAAACTTACCTAGATCTTCATCTCTTTTTATATAACACTTACTAATACAGCAGTGTGAATTCCCTCTCTCCAATATACTTCTAAAAGGTTAGCCTCCTTCATCATTGTTCTAGCAGCCTCTTGAAATGTCTTGTTTTTCCTTTCAACTACTCCATTTTGTTGTGGAGTCCTAGGTGCAGATAATTGTCTCTTTATCCCTTGTTACTCACAAAAGAAGTTAAACTCATTTGATGTAAACTCTCCACCTCTATCAGACCTCAAGCACTTTATCTTCAAATCTAGCTCATTCTCAACCATTGCTTTGAATGCTTTGAACTTTTCTAGGGCTTCTATCTTTTCTTTCAAGAAAGTAACCCAAGTCATTCTAGAATAATTATCAATCAACAACATGAAATACATGTCTCCTTGTAGACTTCTTACTCTGGTAGGTCCACATAGATCTATATGTACTAATTTCAATAGTTCATCAACAGATTGGTCCCTTCTCTTGAAACTTATTTGTGTCTATTTTCCAAATTGGCACTCCTTGCACAAAGTATCAACAGGCTTCACAAGCTTGGGAAAATCTCTTACAGCCTGAGTGGAACTTATCTTCACAATGTTGTCAAAATTTATATGACACAACCTTCTATGCCACAACCAACTTTCATCATTATGAGCCAGCAAATAATACTCATTAGTCTGTTTCAAATGATAAACATTACCTCTTGTCTTCTTGCCAGTTGCAATCACTGTTTTGAAGCTTTCCAAGATCTTGCATCCATTGTCCTTGAATCTGAGCTCATAACCTTTTCCACACATTTGACCAATGCTGAAGAGATTGTACTTTAGTCCCCTCACATATAAGACATCATCAGTGTTATTCTTTCCATCAAAAGAAATGGATCCTTTTCCACAAATCTTACCAGCTGTGTCATCACCAAACCTAACCAGTCCTCCTTCAAAGTTTTCCAAATTTATGAACTTACTTTTGTCACTGGTCGTGTGATGAGAGCAGCCACTATCAATAACCCATTCATCTTTGTCTTCAACAACCTGAGCAGGCAAGGCACTTTCCACTAGTTTTTCTTCCTTCACACAGCTAGCAGGATTAGTAGTCATGAGTTCTTTAATAGCAATAAACAAGCATTAATTACCAGATGTACTAGCATTATCTAGTTCTCCATCTAATATTCCTTCATCATCATCAATATCTTCAACATAATAGCATTTCTTTGGGATTCTAGGTCTATTAGGTCTTTGCTTAGGAACTCTTGTGGGGCATCTAGAAGCATAATGACCAACTTTACAACAACTACAACATTTGAAAGGTAGTTTGCCTTTGAACTTACCAGTACCTCTGGGCAGATTATTAACAAAGTTGGCTTCAAGTTCTTTAAGCTCATAATCTGGTTCCACCTTGTACTTGTCAAATCTAGGGGTTCTTTCTGAAGTTTTGGCCTTGAAAGAAGTCTCTATCTTTGGAAGTGAATCACCAAGTTCTCTCATTTCAAAGGCTGTTAACTTTCCACGCAACTGATCTTTTGCAATCTTTGTCACTATCATTACTTCTTCAATTGTAGCCACCTTATGACTATGATTTAGGCAGCGATCTAAGAATTTTTTCACAACTTCAATATCCTCAATTTTTCCTCCCACACTTCTAGTGCCACTTACAAATTCATTGAACTTTTGCATGATGTTATGTTGTCATCTTCGCTCATCTTCAAACATTCATATTTCACCTTCAAACTCTGCAACTTGGTGCTCTTCACAAAGTCATCTCCTTCATATAGAATCTTTATCTTTTCCCAAATTTCATAAGTAGTTTCCAACTCCATGATCTTTGTTACTTCAGTGTTGGATAAGGCACTTACCAAAGCATCTTTGGCTTTTATGTTCAACTCAAATTGCTTGATCTCATCTTCAGTTTATGGACCATTCTCCAATATTTCATACTCATTTTCGGTTATTTTCTAGACACTATAACCCAAGAAGAGGAGACGGGTTTTCATGCGAATCTTCCAGAGGAAGTAGTTCATTCCATCAAACCACGGACTTTCCTTATACGACATCCTGGATCAGCCTCAAGCAGTCAAGCTTTCTTCTAAGGAACTTGCCTCTTATACCAATAGTTGAAAAGCACCAGACAACTAAGAGGGGGGCATGAATTAGTTGTCACAAAAACTTAACCACTTTTGCACTTTAAACATTAACGACTTGTCCACAGTTATTATGAATAAACAATGAATGCATGAAATCAAAAACTTAAACACAGTTGCAACATCAAACACAAGAGACACTAGATTTTTACATGGAAAACCCTATTAAGGGGAAAACTACAGAGAGGATTATCTCTCAATATATATTGCAATCTTTGAATAATGATGTTCAGGCTTGGTCACTCCATGGGCCTAGAACATGATGGCTCACTTCCATGAAGTACAACTAGGTATAGTAGGCTCACTGCCTCAACCCTAAACATAGAAAGATTACAATAAGGGCTTTTAAACCCTACTGGTGGCTCACTGCGAGGCTCACTACCAAGATCAACATCTTCTTCATGTCTAAGATCAATTCATTGTAGTACAATAATTCCTCTGCTCTGCTCTGCCTTCTCACCCTTTTCCTTATCTTCGCATTTTCACACCAAGACATGTTTTCCTTGATTCAATTACAAGTATATATATCATTCATCGACTTTGGAATGTTCATCAAAGTCAACATTACAACCACATTACATTTATCAAGCATTGGGCCACTCTCCAATGATGATATTATAGACATATAAAATAGGTCTTGACTAATACAAAATTATGCTAAGGAAATGTAGTATAGATGTATATGGATCATGCCATGCCTTAGCTAGGACTTAAACACAATCTTCCATGCCACAACATGCTTATATAATCCTCAATAGATCTTCGCAATCACTAGAATTAACCAAGTCGGCTAAGACTGGTTACACGCTATGTTATCTAGGAATAATCTTCAAACACAATCTCAATTCCTTAATGCGGACCAATGCAAAGGTAGGAACATGATCAGGAGGCATCCACAAGCATGTTGAAATCACCAGGAGCAACCGCATAAACTCAAACCACTTTATCCATGAGATTCTTCACACCGAAGCACATGAACTTCACTATCTTCAACTGTCATAAAAGAAAGATAGCTTGCGAACTACCAAAATATGAACCATTGCAATTGTAGGCACTTATCATCATCCCAGACTTCCCTCTAGAACCTTAGAGAAAAATACTTTAATGTAGAGGAATGCAGAGTAAAATACTTTCTCTCTGGCACCAGTGAATAATCAAAAAAAGCGGGTTTTACTCTGGTTAATGTAACTCACTCAATTCTTTACAGTGGAGCTTCAAACTCAGGGATTAGCATCTTCAGACCTGCCTCTAAATAAATTCCAATCCACAAACCAAGATCTTTAATTAGCAATAAATGCAGAGTAATCCTCTAGACTATTCTTCAGTATGCAACTCACTATTTTCACTGCAATTCACTGCAACTCACAGTTTCTTTCGGAGAGGCAAATTTTCTCAATATCCTCAACATATAAAGCTTCTAAACAAATAACAAAATAGGATACAGTTGACACCAATGACAACAAAGATATATTGACATCAATGACAACACCAATTAGGCACATACTTGTAATAGTACAGTCGTATGACACCTCAATTTTTGTGCCACCTTGATTTTCATGCCATTGTTTTCTGAGATAATTTTGATTTTGGAGCTACCATATTTTACATGCCATCTCAATTTTTGTTCTACATCAATTTTCATGTTGCCTTGATTTCTATGTCATCTCTATTTCTATGCCATCTTGATTTCTATGCATAGGTACAACTAAGTTTTTTTATTAATTTATTAAAAAAAGATTTTTTATTTGGGAGTTAGCCCCTAGGGTTTAACCCTTGGTCACATGGGTGACCAACACCTAGCTTCCAGGCACCAACCCCTAGGCTCTTAGATCCTGGTCATATGAGTGACTAGAGCACCAGAGCCTTAGTTGCTAGTCCCTAAAGACTTAGCCCCTGGTCACATGCGCATCCAGGAGGTTTAGTAGTGCTTTTTTGCCTCTTTGCCTTAAAGGCACAATTTTGTCAATCAGGCATATCTTGAGAAAATTGAGTCAAATTTTTAAAAACAAATAGGTATCAGAAAGAGGGTTCTGAGCATAATCTAGTGGTGTATGTATGTTTTCCATATTTTTTCTACTAGTATATTTTATTGTTGTTTAAAGTCTAGATCACTTTTTTGGCCTCCGAGCTCGTATCTTTTTGCCACGATCTCTGACTTTTTTTGTTCTTGTGGTATTGGAAAGGTATTGAGGAGCTCTATAGATCCATCCATGCACTTTTTCTAGATTCAAACCCAGGTATTATTTATTCATTTTGTTATTTTTATGGCTTATGTTTGATATTCTGGGCATTTTGGCACCTAGAGAAGTTCTGTTTGTTTTGTTGGGCTTCATTTATTAGCATTAATACATATTCAGATTGTTGATCTCTGATATAATTTATTTAAGGAGATATCAAGGGTTTTCCTATTCACTCTTTTGTGGTAACATTAGGTAAGGATAATTATGAGTCTTGGTGAAAGGGCATCTTGACACATCTTAGGTGGCTTAATCTTTTGCCTTATCTTTATTGACTCATACCTGAACCAGATACACCTGGGAGAAAATCTGTATGGGGAAATTATATTGATCATATTATAGGATTGATTGGTTCTAGTGTTCATTTTGACACAATTTGTTCTATCTCACATATTGAGTGCCTACATGCTCTTTGGACTAGCATTTGGGAGATCTATGGAGACACACATATCTCTCCATTCTCGAGTGATCTAGCTATGGATTGCCACATACCCCTTGATGATGCAGATTGCATAACTTTTGATGATGATAAAGTTGAGGAGCTTGCATACTTGACAGGTCTTGCTAGTTCAGATGACACAGAGACTTCACTCACTTCTCCTTCTCCTCTTATCGAGATCACATCTTTATTACCTGTTACTACATCAGATTCTTTGCAACAAGACATTATCAGTCTTCCATAGATAGCTCATTGGGACATATATCTACCAGATATATCATTGGTGTTTATAGAGTCCCACCTTGCAGATTTGGAGGACCATATTGAGGATATTTCTCTTTGATGAAAGCTTCGATGGAGTTGCATCAACATCATCTTCTTAACAGATTATTCTTCATCCTCCTATTCAATCACAATTTTGCAATGGATTGGAGACATTTGAGCAGTTTTCAAGAGCATCATGGTTGTCTTTGGATCATGTGCAGAGTTTAAAGACATTTATCCTTCTTCCTGTATATTCCTATCTAGAAGGGGAAGACATTGTGCACACATATGAAGTTCTATTTCTTCCTAAGGGGAGAAATGTTGTTCAGCATTCATGGGTCTTCATCTTTATTCTATGTTGAGCATCTTCCAGCACTGTAGGAGTCATCTTGAGGAGTGGCTGCATGGTCTCTCTTCTCATTTATATTTTTGGAGGGAGCATTTCCTTGCATGGGGTTTCATCATTCTCACATCCAAGGGGATCACCAGACCTTCTCTCTTCTTCCTCTCTTATGGGGGGCATTCATGATTGTACTTTTGTGATGGATTTAGTTCTTGGGGGTCTTAGTGCTAGTCCTTCTTCCATCACATGCTCATGTACTTGTATTTTCTCTCTTTTGGAGAGGAGTTTTCTCCCACTAGATTTTTCTCCTTTCTCCACTTTATGAGAGATTCTTGTTGTACATGGCTACCTAACATGGCCTTGTAGTCGGGACCCATTCTTGCATCAGTTGCATGTTTTTCATTTCTCTCTAGGTTGCACTTAAGGGGGTGTTGGTTTAATTAAATATTTAATTACACTTTATTAAGTTGACTTAGGGCTAATTTTAGTCTTAGGTTATTCTTAATTCATATTAGGGTTCTCTAATTTGCAAATATAAAAGCTAGTTCTCACATGTAATTCATTGATCAAATTCATTAATTATTTCTGATATCGTGCAAATTTATCCTCTTTGTTTTTTTCTCTTGTAGAAGGTTAATCCTAGGTTTTACAGGTGATCCTGGTGGCTTGAGTCAATCGATGACTCTCACAACAACAAGATAAGCATGGAAAAGTAGGATATTGAGTGTAAGTGTAGACTTTGGAACAAGTGGACAATGATCATGATGGTGATTGAAATATGGAGGTTGCTATGCAAGGAGAATGTCACTAGGATGGGCACCAAGGATGCCATCATGCACCTCCTTAAGTGCAAGATTAGGCTCTATTGTGTTTAGGAAACATAAACAAGAACCATCGTAGACTTATCAATTAAGGATGTAACAAAAAGTAGGTGATATGGGAGTATGGAAGATGGTGGAAGTGTTATGGAGTGAAAGTGATGGGGGACCAACAATCTCACTTTTAGGAAGCTTCTTTATATTTTCTTTGATATCCAAATGGATTTTCTTTGCTTCAAGTGAATGCTCTTTATATACTAGGGGTGAATAGATTTTTCTTTGAGTTTGGATACCCTAGGATTTATTTCTTTGAAGTCCAATGCTTTAGGATTTTTAAGCTTCTTTGATTTGGTAGGCATATGATTAAGGAGTTGAATATGTAGTCCATCATTGTGACAAGTAGTGTGAGAGATTGGATTTAGTTGGTCCCATGAAGTGAAAGGGGGATATGGCAATGAAGGCTCAATGGTGAAGATGGTAAATTGTCATGGAATAAAGATGAAATGTCAAGGTCTTTGGTGGAGGCATGGATGGTCCCATTAATAGTACTTTCAACAACATTGGAGGGTTCATCAAGACTTGTAGAAGGAACATGAGGATCTTAGTTCCGACAATAGAGGGCATGTATCCTAGACCTTAAGAAATATCATGGAGAGGTTCAACATGGAAAGAATTATGTAACTCATATGCTCCACAACCTTTGTCTATAATCTTAACTTTAGTAATTCTAGGATCTTTACAGGACGATGAAGTGGTTCAACTAGGTCATTGGGATGAACATAAGATGTGAAAGAGGCAACCTTCTCCTTAGTGGAAATATCATTATTAGGACAAAGGTTATCTTTAGGACTAGAAAATCCCAAGGCTCTATAATATGGAAAGCATCTAGGATCTACTTGGACAATCATTTCAACACCATTATGTGGAAATTTGATACATTGGTGTTAAGTAGAAGGTATGAATTGCATAGCATGGATCCAAGGACGACCAAGTAAGATGTTATATGGAAGATCAAGGTCAAGGATATGACATGTAGTGTCTAAAAGGATAGATCCAACTTATATAAGAAGACATGTGGTGCCTTTGCATTCTCTCTCAGTATCATCATAGCCTTTGATAGTATGAGGGCATGGTTCCAAGTTAGCTTGTGAATATTCCAATTGTTTTATTATCTTCAAGGTATATAGGTTCAAGCCAACTCCTTTATCCAAAAGGACATGTTTGGATTTGGTTTTGGAGATTAAGACCTCTATATGAGGGGTATTATTATGAAATGGATCAATAGATGGCATGTCTTGTTGGGTAAAGGTGAGGTGGTAGGTGGAAGAAAGGTGACTCACAATAGATTGGAATTGATTAGGGTCAATATCAAGTGGGACTTGAGAGTTTTGGAGGACACAATCTAATATGGATTTGTGGATGGGGAAGACCTTAAGGAGATCTAAGATGGATATTTGTGCAGAAGTCTTTCAAAGGTGATCAAGAATATTATAACGAGATAGATGAGTGGATGAGGAAGATGAAGGTTGGGGAATAGTAATAGTTCCACGATGAGTGGTGACAATGAATCTAGGGGATGGGGCTCTAATGGTGATTATGGATCATAATCAACTCTTCCTATGACATTGTCATAATCAAGAGGGGATTTTTTATAACAAACATTGTTGGCACAACTATCATTGGATTGATTGGGATTGGTGGCAATGGAGTTGGTTTGGTGTTTTGGCAAAGGATCATTATAAACTCCCAATTGTGCATTGGAAGATTTAGGTTTAGTATTGACCTCCAATGTTCCTTGAATGATGTTGGTAAGGTATACAAACTTTCATGATCACACAGAATAAGAGCTCACCTTACCATCTGCATGGAAATAGAGAAAGTGAAGGATTAAACAAAATAATAGGAACAACCCTAACTAAAATGTGCAGGATGGAAATAGAGAAGACTAGGACTTAGAATTACATGCAGTACTTTGGCCCTTTTGCACAACATACAAAAGAACAACAAAGTTCACACCCTTTGAACTAGTATATGGGATGGATGCCATAGTTCCTATGAACTTCATAATTCCAAATTTTGTGCCGCATTATCCCTGTGATTAATAGAGGAAGATTCATTAGTTTAAAGAGTTGAGATCTAGAATCAATCGACGAAAATAGGCTCATTGTGGCATATAACCTAAACCAAGGAAGGATGTGACAGAAGGCCTAGAATGACAAAAATTTGTGGTTGAAAATTTTCAAAGAAGGTGACTTAGTACTAATCTATGCCAAAAAATTCAAGAAGCAAGGGAAGTTAAAGTCTGTTGGCTTGGACGTTACTATATACATGATATTGTGGAATCTAGAATTGTAAAATTATGAAAAATGGATGGAAATGTCATAATAAGGTATAATAATGATGCAAGATTGAAGCATTATCATCATCCATTGGAATAAGATAAATACATGGGAAAATCATAAAGATGTGGCAAGGATCCACATTTATCATAAGCCAACTCTATCATATTAAAGTCCTTGCACAAAACCCAATTGGCAACAAGCATTGAATTAGCAATCCATCTCCAAAGGGAAGATATTTTTGTAGACACCTAAAAATGTCTTCATCATCAAACCGACTCCTGACATCTCTAAACATACCAATTTCCCTTCTAATCAATGAATTAAATTTTTATTTAATTAATTATCCCTTCATCACCTAAGTTATCATTATTCTATCCCCAACAATTGGATTAATTCTATTAATTCAATAGTTCAACTTTAGCCAATTGATTAAATAAATATGCAATATTTATTTGGTCAATTTCTCCCTCCTCACTAAACCCAATTAATTAGCTAAATTATGTTTAACTAATTAATTTAGCCTATTAATTAACCTATCCCTACCCTAGGTAATTAAATAGTCATTATTTAATTACCTACCCTAGCCCATCTCATCCTAGCCTTAGGATTAATTAAATAAAACCTTATTCAATTAATCTTAACCTCTCATTTAAGTGGTCAAACCTAGATTAACACCATTCCCCACATCCTCCAAATGAAAAATTGAAATATATCCCACATAAGTCAATTTTATATAAAAATATGTCCAACATCACATTTAATACGACTGAGATATGGGTACTATCATCGTCTGTTTTAGGCCTTTGTGTTCCTATATCAAGATGTTGAGTATACATACACTGGTCAGGTTCAGTATTGGAGACTGGTGTTGGATGACATCATTCGGGCGACCTAGCGACCCTACATCAGAGTGGAGCAGTGGCCAAATGATGATGTGCACATGCCTTTCACTTTCCAGCAGCACTACTTGATAGGTTGAGGAGACCATATGATTGACATGTATCTATCGTTGTGAGTTATGCGATAGTTTGGGTTATGGCAAGATGCCCCACAACAGATGGCAATTTTTGCATGAACCCATCGAGATGTCTATTATTGGCCTGCAGCCATACAGCCCCGGGTTACTCTAGAGGATTTTGTAGCTTTGCAACCATTGTGATGGGATTGGCAGAGTGTGGTCAGGGATCTAGGCACTACTCCTGCATATGAGACATGGTGGCAGATGTGGAGACTGACTTGGTTCACCGACCCAGCAGATGAGGTAGTCCCTGTGGAGGAGGCGGCGGGGTCAGGGGATGAGGAGTCTGAGGAAGATGGGGATGATGATTCTGATGGAAATGATTTCCTAGAGGAGGGTGAGGAGATTATTGCAGACTACCTCAAGGAGGTTGGAGGGGATGGGGAGGAGAGGGAGATTGGGAGGGATGGGGAGCCGATGGATGTATTGGCAGTAGCAGCAGCCGGACACGTCGGGGGCAAGGGAGAGGGGCATGCAGGTGGTGGTTCACAAGTGCCCCAGTAGTAGGTGTGATAGCACGCACCTATACAGCAGGTACCTATTGAGCAAGTCCAGATCAGAGTGGTGCAGAGGTAGGGAGGACCTCGACAGCATGGGGGACTGTCGAGGGTAGGTAGGGGTGTTCTACCCCTATCGCAAATATCGCAGCAGCACCAGGCTGTTACCGCAGGACAACAGGTAGAGGCGGGCACCTCAGGGGTAGGTGGAGAGTCAAGGCTTTAAGGGTCCTCATCTCATTAGCATCCTCAGAGTGGAGAGCAGGAGGAGGTTGAGACTCTGCGGGCACAGGTAGCTAGCCTGTAGGAGGCATTAGAGAGCCGTGAGGTAGAGTTAGTGCAGTTGTAGGGGATCGTGGCATTATTAGATGGTACAGATGGACAGGTGGCTGCATTACGGGCATAGCTAGCCCAGGCTTAGGGTGAGGTAGTGGTTTTGACAGGAGAGCAAGATGCAACACTTGTGAGGGATTGGCAGGCAGAGGCTACGGTGGGTAGTTTGCAGGCTTCAGGTGCTAGTATGACCCTAGTTTTGACATTGATGTAGACACAATTGTCCCAGGCACAGGGATAGTTGTTGGAGGCTAGAGGATGGATGGACTATTATTGGGCCCTTTATCACATGGTAGTGCCTACAGAGTAGTGTGTACCGAGCTATAGTCAGGTCAGTGGATCCAGGGCATCCAGGTCACACAAATCTAGATTAGTTCATTCTGTTCAATAGGTGATGTGTCCTCCATCACATGTGCCCCAGTAGGTTACAAAGGTACAGGTACATCCATAGCCGCAACTGCAGCCATAGCCATAGGCAAGACCACAGCCACCACCAAGACCAGGATCCCCCACCGCATCAAAGAGAGGGTCCTCTATGTGACAGTTGTATCATTTTGGCCCTTGGAGGCATTGTATCATGACATGTTATTATATTTTTTTATGTATATATATGAGTGATGTATATTTTTGTGATGATGATATATGATATGACGCTGTTTGATGGCCTATTTGTTTATTTATGATGCTTTTATATGATTATGATGATGCTTATGTTGACGGATGTAGTATGCTTTATGGATTATATGTTATGGGTGTACCTATTGATGCAACATGATGTATGTAATGATGGTTTACTTATTTTGATATATGCATGTTTGTGATTTATGGACTATGATGTAGAATACAGATACATGTTCAGATTAATAAACATTTATTATGGATGTAAGATGGAATGCCATGGAAATGTATGTTTATCTTAATAAACACGTGTTATGTATGGAAATATGGATATGCAAATAGCTGGTTATAAAATGCAGCTAAATGATTATTGATTATCATTATGCAATGTACCTAAATGTAACTAAATGATTATACAATGATATATGAAATGCAATGTAATGATTATGGAATGGAATGTAATGATTATGAAATTTCACTAAATGATTTTAAAATGCACCTAAATGATTGCAAATTAAATGATTATAATATGCAACTAAATGATTCTAAAATGAACCTAAATGAAATGCAAATTAAATGATTATGATATGGAAACTAAATGATTCTAAAATGAACCTAAATGAAATGCAAATTAAATGATTATGATATGTAACTAAATGATTCTAAAATTAACCTAAATGAAATGCAAATTAAATGATTATGATATGTAACTAAATGATTCTAGAATGAACCTAAATGGTTATGCAAATTAAATGATTATGATATGGAAACTAAATGATTCTAGAATGAACCTAAATGGTTATACAAATTAAATGATTATGATTGTAACTAAATGATTATAGAATGAACCTAAATGGTTATTCAAATTAAATGATTATGATATGGAAACTAAATGATTCTGAAATGAACCTAAATGGTTATGCAAATTAAATGATTATGATATGTAACTAAATGATACATGTAAGATGTAAACTAGGTGATATGTGAGATGATTAAGTCTTGATACACATGATGTTCTTTGTTGGACCCTGGGTGGTGGGGCTGTGTGATAGGGGAATAGGGGGGTAGGATAAGAGTGGACGGATATGATTGGTTATGGCTAGATTGGGAGGGGGGAGTGGGATAGTTAATGAGGGATTTGTAGAGGTGGAGAATCTTAGCAAGCAAACTCCCTTGGCCAATTCCTGAGAAACAATTAGTCACCATGTTTGTGACTAACCTAAATCAAGAAATAGGGTTCCATCTACAGATCCTTTGTGCATCTACCTTTGAAGAAGTCATTGACAAAGGTACTACCATAGAAAGGGCCCTCATCTCCAAGGGCTCCATCAAATTATATGACAAGTCCAACAACAGCAACAACAACAACAACAAACTCAATATCAACATCCCCAATACAAACAACAACAACAACAACATGCAATCAAACAAAAAGTCATGCTATTGGGGAAAGAACAAAAACACCTTGAAGGACAGCTTCACTAATGTGAAGGCTGTCCAACATGTACAAAATCAAACATATGCCGCCAATGTAAATATCCCAAGGGTCTAATCTAAACAAAACAAACCTCGAAGACAATTCACACCTTTAGGGGAACCAATTGAGGATATCTCGACAGATGTCTAAAGAAAGGTTTGATAACTCTCCCACCCATTAAACCCCACCAAGAGAGTGAGTTCAAAGCTGTGTGGTACAATGAAAATGATTATTCTGACTACCACCGCATTGTGGGCCATAAGACTGTTGATTGCACGAAGTTAAACCATTGTGTGCAAGACCTCATTGACCAGAACAAAGTCAATCTTGAGAAAAGAACTCAACCATCACTCAACACTAACCTAGGAGCTTACAAGGATCCACTACCCAATCATAACAAAGCCTCACCATCCAATCAAGCCTACAACGTCACCCCACCTCCCGTATCCTATGACTCTATTGTAGGGCAAATAGAACCATTGTCTAACCATATCAACACAATCACCATTTGGGCTCAAGCACCTGACTGTGCTGTCACAACCTATCGTGGCCGCGTATCGATCTGTACAGCCCCTATCACTGATCAAACCCCTACATCCACGTCAAATTCCCTACCTAATCATCCAACTATGTGCCCATCGCCTACCAATCAATACAACCTCCTAGAACATCTAGAAAAGACCCCTACGCAAATCTCCATACTTGAGCTACTCTACACGTCACCTCTACATATAGAAGTCCTTGATAAAGCACTCTTGGAAACCCAAGTTCCTACCAACCTGAATGTGAATCAATTCCTAGCCATGGTGGGTCATATCGTTATGCCTCATCATCTCACCTTCTCAGACAAGGATCTCCCCGCATCTGAAAACTCACATAATGACGCCTTACACATTGAAGTCCATATCCACAAGCATATCATCAAGAGAGTCTTAATAGATGGTGGCTTCATCCTAAACCTATGCACTCTTAAATTACTAAAACAATTAGGATACTTGGATGTGGTTGTAGACACCAGTGAATGAATAACAATCAAAGGATATGATGATACTGAATGACTATCTAAGGGTACTATCAAGATTCCTATTCAAGTGGGACAAAAGATAATGGAAACAAAATGTCAGGTTCTTGATCTTGATCTCCCTTAAAACATTCTTCTTGGCTGACCATGGATCCATGCCATGCAAGAGGCCCCCTCTACATTCCATCAATGTCTAAAGTTCCCTCACAATGGCACAGAAGTAACTATCTATGCCAATCCCCGCCCATTCCAATATTGTAGTTTCTTGGAAGGCCATGGCCACACCTTCTATCTGTATAACAAAGCCATCACAAAAGCCAACCCCACAACATCCACCTCATACATCAACCCTGCCGACATTGCCACCACTTCATCCCAATCACCTCCACCGCCTGAGGTCAAGATCAAGCTTAGTGACATGGGATGTGGGGAATATGACCTACACATTACCTTTTGTGTGGGTACGTTACCCAACCCTAAAATGTTTGGTATCCCAAAGAAAGAAGAAGCCATTACAGTCATCATCAAGTGTAAACCATCACCTACCTTTAAGAAGAAACATCTCCTTGATAAAGACGTGCTTGAAGACATATTATCATGGCTATATAAAGATGAGGAAATGGTGCAAGAAGCTCCCACAATACCAACAGAGATCTATGGTAAAGGATCAGAGATTGTCAAAAACATGGGCTATAAAGGAAAAGGCAGTATCGGCCTTCATGAACAAGGGATCCTGGAACCAGTCGAAGCGACAAGAAATCCTTATACTCAAGGGTTAGGATATGGTCAATGACAGTGTATCCTCACTACTAGCAAATGTATCCTAGCTAAGGTCACTATGGTCTCTCTTGAAGTCGATAATGTCAATGAAACAAGCCATCAAGACTCCTTTAGTGACTTCGCTGAATTCTTTGACTCATCCATATGTACCATATACACAGTCACCACCCTAGCCTCTTCATCTAATGACTTACCCCTTGTATACCCAGACCTCATCGACTGGGACCAACAGGGACCTCCTGTCTTCGACGTAGCACCAAACAATGAATCCATCACTGAAATGATGGGGGTTAGAGATCACTTCCCCCTGGGAGATCATAGGGTAGGATACATTATGGAACTTGATACGGGTGCCTATTTCAGGGAGACAAACCCTACTTCCAGTCACAAAAATATAAAAATCAAACATGGATTTGATGGTGAAAACTGCTTCGCGACAGTGTCAAATCCCAAAAAAGTAAAAATAAAGGATGTATCTCTTGGTGAAAACCTCCTTGAAGTGCTAGGAGATGGAAGCATGGGCCTTCCTGAGATAGAGAAGGTATACTCTGACAGATCACGTGTCCTGGTAGAGCCAACTCAAGAGATAAATCTTGGGACGGAAGAAGAGCTGAAAGTCACCTTCAAGGTAGAATCTCTCAGCACAATAGAGCAGGAAAACTTCTTAGCCTTCTTCAAATGTAGAAATCACAATTTTGTGTGGACTTATGCAGACATGCCAGGGCTCGATCCCTCTTTGGTCATCCATCACCTTGTAGTATAGCCTGATGTAAACCAATAAAATAGAAGCTAAGAAAAATGAACCCTCAGGTGGCCCTCCTAGTCAAAGTAGAATTGAAGAAACTACTTGACGCCAGGTTCATCCGACCAATTGATTATCCTGAATGGGTTTCTAACCAAGTACCAGTAGCCAAACCTAATGGCTGAATCCGTTGCTACACCGACTTCTGAGATCTTAACAAAGCCTACCCAAAGGATGACTTCCCTTTACCAAACATTGCCATGATAGTGGATCTTACGGCAGGACACAAGATGTTATCCCTAATGGATGGTTTTTCACAGTATAATCAAATCAAGATTACAGAAGAGGACCAACATAAGACAGCCTTTATATGTCCATGGGGGACATACTATTGGGTGGTAATGTCGTTTGGCCTAAAGAATGCTAGAGCCACATATGAATGAGCCATGACTGTCATCTTCCATGATCTTTCCCACCACATCATGGAAGACTATGTGGATGACTTGCTAGGAAAATCAAAGACACAGAAGAAACACCTAGATGTATTAGCAAAGATCTTCAACCGACTGGAGCAATACAATGTTTGCTTGAATCCAAAGAAATGTGTCTTCGGGATCACCTCTGAAGAACTTTTGGGATACATCATCTCCAGAAGGGAAATTGAGGTAGACCCTGCAAAAGTTAAAGCCATCATTGAAATGCCTCCTCTGAAAACCCTAAAATAGCTAAGAAGTCTACAAGGGAAACTCTAGTCCATTCGTCAGTTTATTGCTCAACTTGCCGCTAAATGTCAATTATTCCAACATCTACTCAGAAAAGATACAAATTTTGTCTAGAACACTCAGTATTAGGCTACTTTCGACCAGCTAAAAGAATACCTAGCTAATCCTCCTGTTCTAACCCCGCCAAGGGAAGGAGGACCCCTCCTATTATACATGTCAGCAATAGAAACAACTATTGGAGCCTTATTATCATAGCATGATGAGCAAGGGAAGGAAAGAGCCATATATTACATCATCCACACCCTGATATCCTATGAGCTAAACTATACACCAATTGAATGAGCATGTCTAGCCCTAGTCTTTACTTCACAAAAACTAAGACACTACATGCTTAATCACAAAACTAAGCTCATCGCCAAGATCGATCCACTAAAATATCTGCTAAATAGAGCTACTCTTACTAGGAGAATGGCAAAATGGGTCATGATCCTCACTGAATTTGACATTGAATATACTGAGAGAAAAGCCATCAAAGGACATGTTATCATTGATCAGCTAGTTGAAGCACCCATTCCTGCAGAATGTCCTACACTGGCAGAGTTTCCTGACGAAGCCATCTTGACAATAGCACTGGCAATAGAAACATGGAAAACATACTTTGATGGGTCATACACATAGAGGCTCGGGGGTAGGCGTCTTGTTTGTTATCCCTCAAGGTGATACCATCCCCAAGTCATTAAAAATTACATTCCCATGTACCAACAACGTAGTAGAGTATGAGGCCCTTATCACAGGTCTCTGAATGACAATCAAATGTAGAATTGAGAAGCTGACAATGTATGGAGACTCTCAACTGGTCATCTGGCAAGTAAACAATGAGTACAAGACCAAGATGATAAACTCCTACCCTATAAAAATATGGTCGATGACTTTAAACATTATTTCGATGACATCCACTTTGAACAAATCCTAAGGCTAAACAACAAAGCTACAGACGCCATGGCCACCATCAGATCCCTAGTCAACATGAAGAAAGACAGCAAGAAGTGTGAATTCCTAATAGAAGAACTCCCTATTCTAGCATATGATGTTCCCCAATTGGAGCTAGTGTGTGAAGTCATTGATCCCCTATCCCTGTGGTATCAAGAAACCTATCTATATCTCCATGATAACATCATCCCTCCTAATCTATCTGCCTCACAATGAAAAACTTTCACCCATCGAGCCTCCCGCTTCACCCTTGTAGGAGATACCCTATACCAAAGGAGTCTTGATGGCAGGCTTTTACGATGTTTAGACTCTAGGGAAGCTAAAGTGGCCTTGCACGAGGTACATGAGGGCATCTGTGGGGCATATTCAAGTGGACCCACTCTCACTAAAAAGATGTTGAGGATCGGATACTATTGGCCACCCATGGAACGAGACACCTACCAATTTGAAAAAAAATGCTTGCCATGTCAACAGCATGAAAATCTCATTCATGCACCGGCATAGGAATTGCAACCAATCACGACGTCGTGGCCTTTTTCACAATGGGGACTTGACCTTGTAGGCAAAATACATCCACCATTATCCAATGGCCATAAGTTCATCATCAAGCTACCGAATACTTCACTAAGTGAGTGGAAGCAATACTACTCGCCTTCACCACTGGAACCTAGATATCCAAGTTCATCCTCCATTATATCATCTGTCATTATGGTATCCCTCATTCCATCATCACCGACAAAGAGTTAGGAATTCCACACTTTGTGTGAGAAATTCCAAATCCAACACCACTTCTCCACCCCATATTACCCTCAAGGAAATGGTCAAGCAGAAGCTTCAAATAAAACCATCCTCTGCATTCTAAAGAAGATGGTTAATGAAGTTATCTATGACTAGCACCTCCATCTCAATCCTGCCCTATGGGCCTATCGTACAAGCATCTGCACCCCCACAGAAGCCACTCCATGTTCCCTTATATTTTGATCCGAAGCCATTTTACCTATTGAGGTTGAGCTCCCATCCCTAAGAGTATCTCTACAAAATATAATCAATGATGAAGAATACCGAGTCGCAAGGTTGCATTAGCTAGAATTACTGGATGAGAAACATCTGGATGCATTGAACCACCTGCAGGCCTATCAAAATTGCCTCAGAAGAAGCTATCACAAGAGGATCAGAAACTAAAAATTTGAAGTAGGTGACCTTGTCCTTATGGAAAACTAGAAAAACTTGCAGGAGTGCCCTAAGAAAGGAAAATTTGAGCCCAATTGGCTAGGGCCTTATGTCATCACAGCCACCTATGGATCAGGAGCATACTATCTTACAACACCTGAGGGGCAGCCTCTGGATGAGCCTATGAACATTCTACACTTGAAGAAATTCTACGCATAACCCATCGAGTACCCCAATCAAAAATCCAAAAATTAAAAAATTAAAAAATTAAAAAATCAAAAAAATAGAAAAACCTGAGTGTAATAAAGACTTCTAATGGTGAAAATCACTTCGGTGACGCCTTGGATTGGTACCATGGTGAAAACCTATTTCAGGCACCATGTGTAGTGGCTAGTTCTACCATCTAATAAGTCCTCTTTCTGCCACAACACTCCTTATCGCACACATCCCATGGCTTGGAATTCTGAAACATCATCTCCTATCACCCACCCCGCAATATCCCACCCAAGGCTAATTCACGAAACGATGATCCTTGTAAGCTTCCTTCTATACATAGAAAATCAAAAAATCTAAAAATAATACAAAATCACAAAATCCAAAAACAATAGAAAATCACAAAATCAAAAAACAACACAAAATCAAAAAATCAAAAAACAATACAAAATCACAAAATCACAAAATAATACAAAATCACAAAATCCAAAAACAACACAAAATTGCAAAACTCAAAAACAATAGAAAATTACAAAATCCAAAAAATCCTTCCTAAACAATTTACCACAAATCAACCCCATACATCAATCTCGCTTCAACTCGTAACCATCAACATCCATCAACCCTCACTATCACACCCATCCCAAACCATTCCCACATCATCAAGTCATGCCAAAACTACATATTCATCTCACCCACATCTTGAAAGTACCTTGATCCCGTGGATTCAGGGTATGTAGGCAGTCTGGATTACGAAGGAAGTTTCTAGTACTCAGGTACATAAGATGCACCCATCCAACCTATTTGGATGGTCCCCATTCACTGAGCTTGTTGGACCCAATAAATGATACACACGCTAAGTATACGATTGAAGCATGGTCCCTAATGCAAAAATCATCAATCAACATACCAACTATAATCCCACACATGGCCTGACTATCCTTTTGCCCAACTTTCAAAAATTATCCAAAAAAAATCCAACCGATTCACGTCCTAGGATATATCGTTCCTACAATGGACAAGAATCTGTCATCATGTATCTTGGCAAGAGCACACAGAGGCTATTTGTATCTTTTTGTCGGTCTTTTTTTATTATTAAATTTTATCTTTTTTTCTCACTCTAGGTCATTTCCAAAGCTACCTTGATCTCATTATATCATGGTAAGTGGCAGACAACACCTGGAGTAGACATGGTCATGGTTTCTGTATGCTATGCTTGTGGGTTGGTTTCATTACTCCAAGAATAGTATTCATATCTTGAAGTCTAGGTCGGTTCTAGCATGACGTGCCTCATTTGCTTACATAGGCATCAATACCGTATATGTACTATTAGGACTCATCGCTATGAGTCCCCTTCCTAGGCTAGGCAAGGTTATACTACCTTGGGCACACATGAAATCAACCTATTGTTTGCAGGTCTAGTCCATGCAATCGTGGGATATATATCATCACCTAGGTCATCTCATACCGTTGTGAACTATATCCTACATTGCGATAATAAACTAAGAAATGCTCTCAATTAATGTTATGCAACTACTATTACTAGCTCAAATCATCACGCTAATCATTTATTCAACTATACCATCTAGCCTAGACTTTGTAATCACCTAGCCTATTTCCCCCTCCCCTCCCAAGTCCCCTCACTCATCCCACTCCTCCAACTTATTCTCACTTGACACATCCTGAGTCAAAGTAAATCCCCCCTCAATGACGTGGTGTTTCATGACCTAGCAACTCCCTCATTAACCATCCCACTCCCCCCATCCCAATCTATTTGTAGCCAATCATATCCATCCACCCATATCCTACCCCCCCTCTATTCCCCTATCACACAGCCCCACCACCTAGGGTCCAACAAAGAACATCATGTGTATCAAGACTTAATCATCTCACATATCACCTAGTTTGCATCTTACATATCATTTAGTTATATATCATAATCATTTAATTTGCATAACCATTTAGGTTCATTTCAGAATCATTTAGTTTCCATATCATAATCATTTAATTTGAATAACCATTTAGGTTCATTCTAGAGTCATTTAGTTACATATCATAATCATTTAATTTGCATAACCATTTAGGTTCATTCTAGAACCATTTAGTTTCCATATCATAATCATTTAATTTGCATAACCATTTAGGTTCATTCTAGAATCATTTAGTTACATATCATAATCATTTAATTTGCATTTCATTTAGGTTCATTTTAGAATAATTTAGTTACATATCATAATCATTTAATTTGCATTTCATTTAGGTTCATTTTAGAATCATTTAGTTTCCATATCATAATCATTTAATTTGCATTTCATTTAGGTTCATTTTAGAATCATTTAGTTGCATATCATAATCATTTAATTTGCAATCATTTAGGTGCATTTTAAAATTATTTAGTGAAATTTCATAATCATTACATTCCATTCCATAATCATTACATTGCATTTCATATATCATTGCATAATCGTTTAGTTACATTTAGTTACATTGCATAATCATAATCAATAATCATTTAGCTACATTTTAGAACCATCTAGTTGCATATCCATATTTCCATACATAACATGTGTTTATTAAGATAAACATAAATTTCCATGGCATTACATCTTACATCCATAATAAATGTTTATTAATCTGAACATGTATTTGCATTCTACATCATAGTCCATAAATCACAAACATGCATATATCAAAATAAGTAAACCATTATTACATACATCATGTTGCATCAATAGGTACATCCATAACATATAATCCATAAAGAATACTACATCCATCAACATAAGCATCATCATAATCATATAAAAGCATCATAAATAAACAAATAGGCCATCAAACAGCATCATATCATATATCATCATCACAAAAATATATATCGCTCATATATACATCAAAAAATATAATAACATGTCATGATACAATGCCTCCAAGGGCAAAAATGGTACAACTATCACATAGAGGACCCTCTCTCTGATGTAGTGGGGAATCCTGGTCCTGGTGGTGGTTGTGGTCTTGCCTGTGGTTGTGGCTATGGATGCGGCTGCTGTTATACCTGTACCTATGTAACCTACTAGGGCACATGTGATGGAGGACCCATCACCTACTAAACAGACTAAACTGATCTAGATCTGTGTGACCTGGATGCCCTAGATCCATTGACCTGACTATAGCTCGGTGCACGGTGCTCTGCAAGCACTGTCGCGTGATAGAGAGCCTGATAATAGTTCATCTGTCCTCTAGCCTCCAATAATTTTCCCTATGCCTGGGACAACTGTGTCTACATCAATGTCAAAACTCAGGCCATACCAATACCTGAAGCTTGCAAACTACCCACCGTAGCCTCTGCCTGCCGAGCCCTCACAAGTGCCGCATCTCACTCTCCTATCAAAACCACTACCTCACCCTAAGCCTAGGTTAGTTGTGCCTGCAATTCAGCCACCTGTTCATCTATACCATCTAATAATGCCACTGTCCCCTACAACTGCACTAACTCTACCTCGCGACTCTCTAAAGCCTCCTGTAGGCTGGCTACTTGTGCCCGTAGAGTCTCAACCTCCTCCTCCTCTCCACTCTGAGGCTACCGATGAGATGAGGACCCTCGAAGCCCTGACTCTCCACCTACCCATGAAGTTCTTGCCTCTACCTATTGTCCTATGGTAATAGCCTGTTGCTGCTGTAATATTTGCGATGGGGGTAGAACACCCCTACCTACCCTTAGAATTCCCCCACGCTATCGAGGTCCTCCCTGCCTCCGTACCACTCCGATCTGGACCTGCCAAATAGGTACCTATTGTCCAGGTACCTGGTATCACACTTGCTACTGGTACACCTATGAACCACCACCCGCATGCCCCTCTCCCTCACCTTTGACCTATCTGACTGCTGTTGCTGCCAATACATCCACCGGCTCCCCATCCCTCCTAGTCTCCCTCCAGGAAATCATCTCCATCAGAATCATCATCCCCATCCTCCTCAGACTCCTCATCCCCTAATTCTGCCGCCTCCTCCACAGGGACTACCTCATCTGCTAGGTCGGTGAACCGAGTCAGTCTCCACATTATTGATAACTGAGAGGGGGGGTGAATTAGTTATCCTAATTATTTCAACTTTTTAAACTTTCTTAACATTTAATGCAACATCAAATTAGATAAGCAAGCATAACCAAGAAATGGAAATAACACCAATACACATGACATAATGATTTTGACATGGAAACCTTGTTAAGGGAAAAAACCACAAGGTGATTAGCCCAAGATATTATTCTCTGTTAGAAGAATAGATAGAACAAAAATGGCACTTGCCAATTAAGGTTCACTGCCTAAGCACACTGCTCACAAGAGGCCCACTACCTATAAGAGACTCACTATCTACAAGAAGGGAAGGTAACTCAATGTTTGAACTGATGATAAGCATCTACTCATGCTGAGGTTCAGTTTCGGTTAGGCTCAATAAACTGATCTGCTACACTTCATTCTTACTCTCTTTTGATGCTGCTATACTTTCACATTCTGAACATGTCTTCCTATCTATTTTTCTTCGCACACACCATATCACACACACACCTTCATATCTAAATCCATCTTGTATATATATCTGCATAAGTGATTTCATCACCTTTCTAGTCGGCCTCCGGAATAGTTAATATTTTCCCAAACATTGATCTGTCAGCTGGATCCTTGCTTACCAAGTGATGCAGATCAAGGATATACTTGTAGAAGTCATCAATCATATCAGCCAATCATAACTTATGCCTTAAGAACCTTTACCATCATCAGTAACACATCCGGAATAATGTCTAATGTTCTGTCAGTCAGTTCTTCCTCTATCCACACTACCAATCAGGAACCTAACACTCAAATATTCATATCTTTTCCTTCATCTATCACCGGAGGCTAAATCCTTGGAATCTGTTAGTCAATGTAGTGCTCTTGACTTCCACAAATCCACACCTCACTGAGATACTTCTTCTGAGAGATCCGGACCTATCTATCAGACCTTACTAACTGCTCTGTTCTTACTTACCAGACCTCAACACTTCTTCAATCTGACTTCCGATAAAGACTCATCATGTCTGCGGATGTGGGATAACCTTTGTTTCCATCAATGACAACATTCATGAATCCTTATAGTGTCTCTTTCCAACAATCTCTCCCTTTGGCATTGATGGCAACACTTAGTAAAAAATGACTAAGTGTCACACTATACTCCCCCTTGGCTGATGCTCTGTCTCTATGTACATTTTCCGGAGCTCCCCCTTAGCTGGATTCCTCATTTTTCACTACTCTTCACTCCCCCTTTGACATCAATGGCAAAGGGTAGGATCCACATACCAAAATTTTCAAAATTTCAGCCATACTTAGCCACATAAGTATATACATATGGCATACTTACATATACTGAAGAATGTCTGCAAAAGTTGTCTTCAATTGGACAAATTTTGTTGCCCAACTTTGCTTCATTCTGTCCAAAATTGATATATGACTGCTTATTAGGAATGCAAATGCATCTACCCTTTTGAGATCTGTCGGATCACTGGTCTGGGCTGTGATCTAGGCTTCTTTTATGGCCTCATGCATGGCCTCTAACTTAGGGATAATTATCCCTCTGAGTTCATCCAACCTGCTTATTCTATTTTTCTTTTCCTTCTCCAGCTTCTTGATTTCATTCAAGACTGCAGTAGTCTGACATTCTTGATTTATTATGGAAGATAAGAGAGGATCAAAATTCTTTGATAGATTTGTCAGTTTGTCCTCCTATTCTTTTACTTTCTTCTCAATGTCCAATGTTACTTTGGACCATGATAAATAAAATTTGTACATTTCTCCACCATCTTTAAGAGCATTTTCTAAGCTCTTTATCCCTATATTCATAGTCCTATCATTAGTTATTAACCCTTGTACCTCTGCTAATCTTTTTGTCAAAAATTCCTTCTGGACCTTATCTTTTGCTGACTTCTCTAGAGAATCAAAATGTGTGCTAACACTATTGACTAGAGTTTTAAGATTACCGGATGAGGAGTCGAAGGGATCCTTCTGAAAAGATGGCATAATCTTTTCTAACACTCCAGATGCAGCTACTATAAGCTCACAGTCTTCCATGTGAGACTTCAGGAGTTTTTCTTTGGCCTTTGCATTAGCAAATGAAGCTATCTTCATTGTTTGTATCGGAGAAAGAGAGTCAAAATCAAATGGCCCTTGTAGCAGTTCCAGTTCATCAATCTCCATAGTCTCTTTTATTAATAAGTCCTTGATAGTTTCTGCAGTGTCTCTTGCTGGAGACAGATTCTTCTTCTCTTCCACAATCACAGAACTGTCTCTTGGAGCTTTCTCTCCTTCCACAACCTTAGTACCGTTATCTTCTTTTTCCTTCACTTCTATTCTTGGCTGATTTTCTCTTTTACTCTTTCTTCTCCTTTAGATCCAGAGACTGCAGGGGAAACTGGAGGAGAGGTATTTGCTTGTTCAAGGATCTCCTCTTCCAGAGCAAAGGATTCCAAATCCTTATCTTTTTCTGCACCAGTGTCCATTACTTCTTCTGCCATTTTCTCAGTAGACTCTTCCTCAATGCCTGTGGCCGAGGGATCAACACCTAAGTCCTCTATAACAGGAAGATTGAATCTTTTGAAGGCATTCTGGAGGATCTCTTTAGTTTTGTTTACCACTTTATCAGTTTCTCCAAGCATAAGTTGATTCATTCTAGCTTTGCTCCGGAACTCATCCTTGCAATCTTTGAAGATCATATTCATTTGTTTCTGAGTGATTGAAGGATAGAGCTGAATAGCTATCTACTCCCGGATCTCAAGATCTTTTGCCATGGCATTATTCTTTCTTACTTCTAACTCTTTTTCTAGGCTTTTGGGAATAAGAGATATAATTTCAATAAAATCCTTATTATATATATTCAGATACTTAACTGTTGCTTCTTGCAAGATCTTTTGGTCAGCTTCATTATAGTCATCATAGAATTCAGCCATTGGTTGAAGGTTTCCATCCATGGTAACTGATTTGATGACATCATCTAAAGATAGTGTGGGCTCTTTAATAAATTCCTCTTCCATTTCTTCCTTGTCTTGACCGGTAGAGGGTTCACCGGATCTTTTCTTCTTTTTCTTCATTTTCTTGACCTATTCATCAGATTCAATTTCTTCTTCATCCTTTTGACTAGCATAAGATCTCGTGGCTTTTGTCTTCATTCTTTTCTCTCCTTTACCAGATGGTTTTGCTTCCAGTTTTGATGCCCTTGAGCTTTCGGCAGTGGTAGGTGCAAATCTCTTTGATGATCTGGTCTGGGTGGAAGATTCTACCAGAGCACTTTCCTCACTTTTCATTTCTGCCTCTTTCTTCTCTTCCTCAGCTCTTTCCATCTTTTCCCTATTGGCATCAAGTGCCTCTTTTGATATGCCAAAGCTTTTGGCAATGTTCTCAACCTCTTTTCTTGCTTTTCTCTTTACTTCCAGTTGTCTGAGTTCCACATGAACTTTTACACTCAGCGCTTCAAAGGTTCCAAACCTTTATGTCTTTAGATCATTTGGCTGACTTAGCATGTGTTGAACATGCAACTCTGTAATTTTCTCATCAACTTCATACCCCATAGGCATGACCCAGACTGTCCTTAGCTCCATTTCCTCCATTAGGCATTGATCAGTGTCTACCATGAAGTACACTATGTCTTTGTATTTCTCAACTAATGGTTTAGGGATTCTTTCTCTGGTTTGCATTATATTTTGAAAGTTCTTAAAGTAACCCCACAGAGCTGTATTCCTTGTCTTAGCATAGCCAAGTTCATGCAAGTAATCCCTGATTTGAATTGCTATAGGTCTGTTACTTTGCCATACCCATCCACTGGATCTGGGCATCTCATTCATGAAGTAGAAAAATAGACACAATATCAGTCCTCCATATTAAAAGGAATTCTTCTTGTCCTTTTTGATCTTCTATATGTTTTCCATCAATTGTCTTAGAAGGAGTTCACAGAGATCATACTCTGCATTCTTTCTTAGCATCTCATAAGCAGTATATACTGCAGTTCCAGATACTGAGTTCTCCCTGCTAGAGTGATATATCTTATAACCGATTATCATAGATACAAACTTGATATCCAGATCAGTGATATCTTCAATGGTCATTGCTCTCTTATCAAATTTTGATCTGGTGGCCTTAGTTACAATTTGGTTTTTGACATATTTGAGGACAGGTATCCCTCCGGAGGAGTGTAAACTAGTTACTGCCCTAATTGCTTCCTTAGTGATCTTGCAAGTTCTATTCAGCCATAAGAAGTTATCATGCACCCTACTCAATACATACCAGACCCATTCATCTTCTTCAAAGTAGGGGAAATGAATGTACTGATCAAAATGTTTCTCCTGGATGCCCTTATATTGTGGTTTAAGTTCAAAAGCATCATCTATCAATTGTTTGTGATAGATATCTCTTAGTTTGAATTCCACAAACTCTTCAATATTCACATGAATGTAAACCCTAATATCTTTTGTATGCAACACACCATGCGGAACACTGGAAAATGCTCCTAGGGGATCTACTTCCAAGGATTTGTATGGATGTTTCTTGAATTTGGGGTGAGGCCTATCAGAGATCTTCACAATATTTGGGGTAGCCATCATTCAAGGATTCAGAGAGATATTTGATAATGGAAAATACCTTTTGCGCCTGTAGGGTTCGTGGAGTGAACTTGAATAATTTGTTGATTGAATCAACTCCAATGGTTGGCCTTTGAGAAGTTTGAAGCAATTTGTTGCAGAGCTCTTCTTTCTTTCTTTTCGAATGCAAATGTGCAAATTACGAGCACATGAACCCTTTTATTTACAAGAAAAGCCCTAAATTCATACTGCAATAAATGTGCAACTTAAGTTATTCCAGTTGCTCTGTTCTTCTTATTCTGAAATACATCTCTTTCTGGATCACTGTAGTATGCTTAGAGTTATCCTTGGTGAATAACAATGAGCTTTCTTACTTTCCTTAATCATTTGATTTATCTGCAGACCAAGATGTCTCAATTTTAGAATCACACTAGACCAAACTTGTAAGAAGCCTGTCTTTACCAGAAGTCTGTTAAACTGGATCTATCTGAAGGGATTAGACTCTTTAAATCTTCATGAAGATCTTTTCAAATCTTTACCATGGCTTATCTAGGTATTTCTCTAAAGTCCCTTTGATCCACAGCCTTTCATGTGCCGATTACAAGCACCAATTGATTGGCTAGGGGAAAATATTTTTCCTTGTGTCTCGCCCTAAGCTAGAGCTCACTTTTTAATTTCTGGAAGGAATATCAGCACTAGATTCTGGTGCGGATCCATCCCCTATATTCTCTGTACTTCTCTTTACCCAAATCTTGTTCACCTCACTTTTAACTTCATCCACATTCACTTTTCCTTTTCCTTTGTCTTGATTTTGATTATGGTGCACCGGACCCCTTTTGTCCTGATTCTTGCTTCTACAGAATTTAGTAATATGACCGGATCTATTGCAATTGTAGAAAACAATATTTCTTTGCATATTTGATTGATATTCTCTTGATCTACACTGATTAGCCATATGTCCAATTCTATTGCATGCAAAGCATCTACCATTGAATGAAATGCTCATTTGCCTATATCTACATTCATGGGATTTGTGACCATACCTTTTGCAATTGAAACACTGTCCATAGAAGGATGTAATAGTTTGATTCATTCTTTTTCTGCACTAATTTGCTTTATGACCAAAGTTTTTTCAGTTGTGGCAGTATCCATTGAAGGATGGATATCTTTGAGCATTTGGTTGCCTTACCGGAGGTCTTCTAGGTCTATTTCTTGGATTTTCTGATCTGGAGTTCTTCTACCTGAATCCAGAGCTTTCACCTTTTTCATACCCCAAGCCATGCTTGTCATCTACCCTCTTTTGGCTTTCAAGAAGAACTTCAAGTTGAGCAGAACTTATCTTGAATTTCTCTTTGTATTCATTTGTTGTTTGAAGATCCTTTTTAAGAGTGTCAATTTGATCCTCAAGTTTTTCTTCATTATCTCTGGCATCTTCAAGATCAGATTCAAGGTGT
Source organism: Cunninghamia lanceolata (assembly GCA_027924645.1). Lineage (NCBI taxonomy): Eukaryota > Viridiplantae > Streptophyta > Pinopsida > Cupressales > Cupressaceae > Cunninghamia > Cunninghamia lanceolata. The sequence continues at coordinate 10,934,705 of BSBN01001332.1, forward strand.
CTGATTATTCTATCCATCTTGTGGCAGTCTTTTGATTTCTCCTTGAGAGATTGTCTTAGATCATCTTCAATCTTTCTTTTTTCTTCAATTTCTTGGGTAAATGTCATAACTCCTGATTCCATTTCATGTCTTATCATAATGACCTCTTTTGAAAATTTTTCACATAACTTAGTTTTCTCCTTCAAGTCTTCATTTGTATCATTTGCTTCACCTTGACTTGCTAATTGTTGAAGTAGTTCCTTTCTCTTCTTCATAGAGATGCTTAGTTTCCCTTTTAATTCATTTATGAAATCATCATCCTGTTTAAGTCTTTCCTTCAATTCATTGATTTTAGAGTTAGAATGTTCAAGATCATCTAGGGCAGACTGAAGTTGTTCCCTCATACCATACATATCCATTTGAATTCCTAGATCTTCCTCAAGCTGTTAGGCTCTGTTTGGAGGAACTTGGCTTTGATACCAATTGTTGATAACTGAGAGGGGGGTGAATCAGTTATCCTAATTATTTCAACTTTCTGAACTTTCTTAATAGTTAATGCAACATCAAATCAGATAAGAAAGCATAACCAAGAAATGGAAATAACACCAATACACATGACACAATGATTTTGACGTGGAAACCCTATTAAGGGAAAAAACCACGGGGTGATTAACCCAAGATATTATTCTCTGTTAGAAGAATAGATAGAACAAAAATGGCACTTGCCAATTAGGGCTCACTACCTGAGCACACTGCTCACAAGAGGCTCACTGCCTATAAGAGACTCACTATCTACAAGAAGGGAAGGTAACTCAATGTTTGAACTGATGAGAAGTATCTACTCATGTTGAGGTTCAGTTCCGGTTAGGCTTAATAAACTGATCTGCTGCACTTCATTCTTACTCTCTTTTGATGCTGCTGTACTTTCACATTCCAAACCTGTCTTCCTGTCTTCACTCTGCTTATCTATTTTTCTTCGCACACACCATATCACACACACACCTTCATATCTAAATCCATCCTGTATATATATCCGCATAAGTGATTTCATCACCTTTCTAGTCGGCATCTAGAATAGTTAATATTTTCCCAAACTTTGATCTGTCGGCTGGATCCTTGCTTACCAAGTGATGCAGATCAAGGATATACTTGTAGAAGTCATCAATCATATTGGCCAATCATAACTTATGCCTTAAGAACCTTTACCATCATCAGTAACACATCGGGAATAATGTCTGATGTTCTGTCAGTCAGTTCTTCCTCTGTCCACACTACCAATCAGGAACCTGACACTCAAGTATTCATATCTTTTCCTTCATCTATCATCAGAGACTAAATCCTTGGAATCTGTTAGTCAAGGTACTCCTCTTGACTTCCCTAAATCTGCACTTCATTGAGATACTTCTTCTAAGAGATCCGGTCTGTCAAACCTTACTGACTGCTCTATTCTTGCTTACTGGACCTCAACACTTCTTCAATCTGACTTCTAGTAAAGACTCATCATGTCCTGCGGATGTGTGGGATAACCTTTGTTGCCATCAATGACAACATTCATGAATCCTTATAGTGTCTCTTTCCAACACACATCTGCCACCATGTCTCATATGCAGGAGTAGTGCCTGCATCCCTGACCACACTCTGCCAATCCCACCGCAACAGTTGTAAAGCTGCAAAATCCTCCAAAGCAACCTGGGGTTGTATGGTTGTAGGCCAATAACAGACATCCTGACAGGTTTGTGCAAAAATTACCATCTCCTGTGGGACATCCTACCATAACCCAAACTGTCGCATAACTCATGACGGTAGATACATGTCAATCATATGGTCTCCTCGACCTATCAAGTAGTGATGCTGGAAAGTGAAAGGCATGTGCACATCATCATTTGGCCATAGCTCCACTCCAATGTAGGATCGCCAAGTCACTCGAATGACATCATCCAACACCCATCTCCAATACCGAACCTGACCAGTGTATGTATACTTAGCATCTCGATACAGGAACACAAAGGCCTCAAATAGACGATGATAGTACCCACATCTCAGCCGAGTGACCGTAATATGCTCCCAGATCCACACATGCAGCAAAGTAACCCTGGCTAATAAAGCTGAATCATAATGATAGACAATTGTATGCATCTCATGATAGAGCTGCACCAACATCACTGGTCCCCGTGCATACACGATCTCATGTCTGACCATCCCCTCAATCATCTCTCCCCATCCAACTGGAAATCCCCTGCCCCTCTTATCGGGCATCACTATGCCACCAATCAATGCACACAAGAATAAAGCAAAGTGGTCTACACCCGCTACCAGTGTCCCCTCATAGCTCATCTCCCTACCGTTTGCTAACAAATCCACGTGATCACGACCAAATAATCTGATCAAGGCCCTCCATCCCCTCCTCATGTCGTATGTCACCCAACGGCCATGAATAGGTACCTTGAGGATGCGATAAACATCCTCAAGAGTGATAGTAATCTTGCCAGTAGGAAGCAAAAATGTACAAGTCTTTGACCGATATAGCTCTACAACTGCAATAATCAGAGCTCTATGAGCTCGCAACACTAGCATCGACACAGCTGTCAAGAGCCTTAACCTTGCCAGTTGGGCTTGGGTGGCATCATCAAACTGATCAAATAGCGCCATCACAGATGGCAAGCGTCGCTCCCGCGAGGACACTATAAATGACCTTGTATCCTGTATCTACAATTTGCTGGTCAAAAAAATCTACCTATCTTTTTCCAAATCAAACCCTTTCTTCTAATGTTGAAAGCCAAAAACATTTTGGCACCACAACTAACCATATTTTGTGCCATTTTTAATGATGGCACTACCATATTTCCCCATGGTGCCAATTTAGATTATCACACCATTGCACAGCCTCTTTGTGCCATTTTCACAAATGGCGCCACCCCTCCACTTGGTGCTAATTCTCCTGATAGCACATATATCCAATATAGCACTACTCCTTCACATGGTGTTAATCCTAAATATAGCGCCACTATAAAACATAGCGCTTATCTAGAAGATAGCGCTACCCTAATCCCTACTTGGCGCCAAAACGCCAGACTCCTAAACCCTATGCACATTGCGCTAATATAGAGGATGGAGCCAAAATGCTAAGCATATGGTGCTAATCCGCCTCTATTCTACCCTGGCGGATAGAGCCAATCCAGAGGATTACGCTAATCTGCCCTTTTTTAGTGCTGCACGATCTCGCAATAGCGCCAGAATGCCAATTCCCAATTCCTGAAGCCCAAAAAAATGTGACAAAATCAAAAAATCACAAAGCTAGGATTAGGCCCTACCTGGGGTCGAACCTCCAGTGCCTAGCCATATGATCGGAAATGCTCAAAAATGTGGGTGAGTTGGGGGAATCTAGGATTGTGCTATACCATCTCTCCTTTGATCCTTCTTCTCACAAGTTCAATGTGTGCAAATGTGGCACCCTTAAGGCCCACTAGTCTAAATATAGTAAGCCATGTCATCCTTCTGCCCACTCTTTTTCCCCTCCAGGGTGCAGATCACAACCTTTTTCCTCTATTTTTCATCCTGTCATCTTTTTTTTCCATCCTCTATCCAACTTTCAATCCCGTCACATCCTTTCGAGAGCTTGCCTAAATTTATTTTTATTTTTTCGGTGATATCTCGAGGGGGCATCCCTCACCCATCTTATTCCTTCCTGGCAGTTGGGGCATATTTTTCTTTGACCTGATGCCACATCAAAGAGGGGAAAATGTAGACACCTAAAAATGTCTTCATCGTCAAACCGACTCCTGACATCTCTAAACATACCAATTTCCTTTCTAATCAATTAATTAAATTTTTATTTAATTAATTATCCCTTCATCACCTAATTTATCATCATTCTATCCCCAACAATTGGATTAATTCTATTAATTCAATAGTTCAACTTTAGCCAATTAATTAAATAAATATGCAATATTTATTTGGTCAATTTCTCCCTCCTCACTAAACCTAATTAATTAGCTAAATCATGTAATTCATCCTATTAATTAACCTATCCCTACCCTAGGTAATTAAATAGTCATTATTTAATTACCTACCCTAGCCTATCTCATCCTAGCCTTAGGATTAATTAAATAAAACCTTATTCAATTAATCTTAACCTCTCATTTAAGTGGTCAAACCTAGCTTAACACCCTTCCCCACATCCTCCGAATAAAAAATTGAAATATATCCCACATAAGTCATTTTTTTATAAAAATATGTCCAACATCACATTTAATACCTCTTACACCCCTTACCCATGCCATACCTCATTTATCTCCACTCATCCCCAAATGAATTTTTAATTCATTTTACCTTTCCCCATGTGAATTTTTAATTCACAAATAATCCATCTCAGCCAACCTCATTTAATTCACCCCTTTCCCAAAAATGAATATAAAATTCATCTTTATTCCTAGCCCTCCATCCTCCAAGATGAAATCTAGGCCCTCCACATCATCTTCATCCTCCACCATTGATCTCCCAAATCAATCTCAACCCTTGGATCAAAATCTCTCCAAAATGTCTATAAATACAACATCCTCCAACACATTTAAAAGTCCAATTTCTAAGTAATGTTACCATGCCTAAAAATCTCTTGAGCTAGCTTGTGAGTTGCATTTGCGAGCTTGAGAGAATTCCACATTTGAATACATTATCTAGGGTATATCTAGGAGCTCTTGGGTGCATGCTTCTACAACCTTATCATAGATTTGTGAGTCATAGTGAGGTATAGCATTTGTATTTATGCACTTGTTTTATATTTTCTATCTCATTTTGATTTCACTAATCACAATTTCAATGGTATCATTAGAGGCATAAACATTAATAACACCACAAGAATGATTATTAATGTTGAAAAGAGCCCATAATGCATGATTGGTGGGGTCACATCCTTAATCAACCAAAAGCTAGTGCCACATAGGAGAGAGAAAAGTAACAACAACACCCTAGCCAACTTCATGGTTACTTTAGAGAAAATGGCTAGAAGGACAAATAACATGACAAGCTGCAATGACCAAAAATCTAGACAATTTAACCTCTTGTAAATAGAGAATTTACTAAACTTAGATATTGAAGTTGAGCATCACAAATGAAGTATTTTTGTGGGAGATCTATTAGACCTTGAACATTCTAGTAGATATAATTCATAAATGAGTATTGAGAGTCATCTCCTCATTATCTACCTCATCTAGAGTAGAGTAATTATTTTATAGCTTGACATCATTTGCCTCAAAACTTGCAATCTGGAAGCTAAGTTGGATTGGTTCTCATTTTTTTGGCACAATTTCTCCTTCTTCCTATCACTTTGCACTAGTAGAATTTTGGCAAATAAATGACTAAGTGACTAAAACATTTAGTCACAACAACTAAAAATGACTAAATTCTACTAATTTTTTGCAACTCAGTTATAAACGAGTAAATAAATGAATAATTTGGTCGTTGGCTAAAAAATTATTTAGTCACACATAAAAATGACTAAATAGTTAGTCATTTATTTATCACAATCCATTTGAATAAATCATTTAAGGAATCAAAAATCAATAGCCGCCAAAATACTCTAAAAATTTAATAAGCATACTCTAAAACTTTCATCAAAATCTTTTTTTAGGCGTAGCCCACCAAAATGGAGTTTTCATTTTAATAAACATAATCTAAAACCTTCATCAAAACCTTATTTTCAAGCATAGCCCACCAAAATGGAGAAGTGTTTCAGTAAAGAATGACAGAGAATGGTAAGGAGATGTGTGTGATAGGAGGCATAAGATTCATTGTTTCTTATCTCATTCCTACTCTGCTCAACAAGGGTTACATTGTTCACGCTACTATTTGTAATCTAGGTATTTAATTGGCATATATTTGCATAATCTCAAATTCCTAATTTAGATGATTTTGAAGTATCAATGTATCCTATATAGGGTTTAGAATGATTTCTTTTAATTTTTTTGTTAAAATGATGTATTTTTCTGTGATTAGATAATGTGGAGATCTCCTAAATCTGCCCTAGCTTACTATCCTCTTTGGCACTATATTCATTACTCCAGCTGCTAGGGTTTTGTATGTAACATCTTTAATATCTTCATGATGGTGGATTTTAAATAGATCTCAGTCTTTGCTTTAATCTTTATCATGGTAACCCTTGAGTTCCATAATCCACCTTTAATCTCTTCTAAGAATGTTGTCTTAAGCTAGACTGCATAGTATGCATATAAAGCAAGTCCTTCATACCTACCATTGTTCCAAAACACCACTCACTGCCTTGCTTAAAATTTTGCCTCCATAAGCACAATAGCATGTTTTAAAATCATGGTTGCCAGTGATTGACCATTAAGGTCACTACTTTCATCAAGATACAATGACATTTTTGTCCTCAAACTCAAGGAATTATGCAAGATAACATTGTGAATTGTTTGTTGTGTAGGGTTTGATTTTATTGCATATTTAATGCTTTGCTAACTACCTTTTAAGACTAGATATTGCAGCCTCAGCTGCAATCTCAAACAACTCACTCACTGTCACTTGAAGATTCCTTTCATGAGCATCCTTCTATAAAATCAAATCATGCCCTATAGACTACCTACTTACTTACTACAGGGGACTCATTATTTCATGGTATTGTGGGTCCTAGAATCCTTCAACCTTATTGTCACTACTTCATAGTCCACAAGGTATTATTCACTATTCTCCCATCTTTGATGAGTCTCAAAACACTGCTCAAACATGCAATCCACTACCTCCATTATACAATGGCTAAGAAGAAACATTGAACCTATGATTACCACTATTAATTCATTTGGACAGTCATTCCCTAATTGCATTTGCCTTGTCTAACACTATCAATAGCATTTGAAAAACCCTTAAGGTCAGGAAGGGGGTAAGGAAACTCACTGTTAAAATCTCCACTTTACTATGCAAGGTTTGAGCTTTATTATCTTGTCACTGCTCAACCTCTTTTTGACTGTCACACCTCAAGTGACTATCATTCTTCTTACCATAGATTGCATTTACAAATTTCACTGAGCTACATAGTGTGCTTGTTATTGGCTACAATGTCTCAATCTTTCTAGTATTGCAACCTCATTAATCCGCTAGAGTTATGGTTTATGTTTCTATGGAGGCCTAGGGTTTGTACCCTAGTCATGCTCTTACCAATGCTTTTGTTGGTATTAGAAAACAACCTTAATCTTGGATCAGAAAATTAGTTGTCTTGACAAGGTGTGGTATGATCTTGGATTGTATCCTAGATTGTGTGAGAAGCTTGTGTTTGATCATTAAGGTATGTAAACCTGATCAAGGAAATGTATCATATATAGCATGGGTCTTGCTTTAATGCTTCCCATAATGGTTATTAGCATATCACATTATTATAGTTTGTGGTAACCCAAGATTGCATTCAAGTATGTAACAAACTTGGTCTTTAGTTTAAGATGTACACTTTTAACATTCATAAGGTTTAGAAAATCTTGATCACTCTCTAGAATAGCCCATTAAACATGGGTTGTGCTTGAATGCACTACATAATTGATATAAAACAACCACTTTGCAGATCAACTAGAGTTATAGGCTGTTTATTGTAGCAAGAGGTAATCGGTCTTGGATCATGCTATTATTACATTGTAACCTATTAAACTTGAGTCAACCTGAATGCACCCAATGATGATTGACACCTAATTGTGATGACAGTGGTTAATTTTTACATGAATTGTGCTCATATGAGTGCCTCCATTTCTATCACAACATAGGCACATTAAACTTGGGTCACACATGAATGTATCATGTATTTGTTATAGCACAACTATGCCACATGACCAATCACATAATTAAAGTCACAAGAATTTGTTCCTCGGTTGTGCTCTTATGGTGATTCCATTACCATTACAACATAATCCTTTGGACTTATATTGCTCAAATCATTACATTGCTTATTTCCTCTTTGGATGGATGGAAATTCAATAGCAGGGATTTGTATGTAGGTCAAGCTCATATAAGTGCCTTTGTCACCATTACACAATAGTACATTGGAATTTCCTTTCTTGAACCTTTACTTTGTTTTTTATTGTTAGGGTTTCTTAGTGATTATTCCATTTCCACATGGCATATTGATAAAAGAAATCAAGCAAAAAATCATTTTGTTTTTAGTTAACTTCTGCTAACATACTTTTGGAATAAATGTTTGACTACATTACTTCAAGTGTGAAGAATTTTGTTTCTTGCTTATAATACATTCATTGATAGTTGTAGTAGAAAGATTCTTATTTTGAAACCCATCTTGTAAACTTGCTTTAAGATACTTTTACAAGGCTTCATGAATTTTTTGTGACTTATACAGCTTTTGTTTTGATAGTATATGATGTATTAGATTCTTTTCAAAATTGAAATGATTTATTAACTATGGTTTTATGATGATCAAATGTTTTATTTAGAAGGGGTTAATATGTGGTATTTTTATTTGTAGGAAGAATAGATTGTGACATAACTTGGATTGCTACCAGTGACATAACCAGGTTGGAGAGTACCTTGAGCCGGTCTGAAACACTTTCAAGTGCTTTTGCTCAGAAGCAGAACCTGAGTATAGGAATACAAATGTCTATGGACAAAGAAAATCATAAATCTTCTGGTCCAATTTTGGATCCAATTTGAGGTCGTGAATATCAGATAGAGAAAGTTCCTACATTATAAAGATAAAATCATAAATCTGCTTATCCAATTTGAGATCCAATTTGAGGTCGTGAAGCTCTGACAGAGAAAGTTCCTACATTCTAAAGATAAAATCATAAATCTGCTTGGTCCAATTGTAAGTATTTGTCTTTTTAATTATACTTTCTGACATTTGTCTTGATACAAATTATTACTTTAGAATTATGGTATTTCTTTTCTTCTAATGTATTCAGCCCTCATTTCAGGGAAGAGCTCTGAAGATGGTTCCTTCAAATGGAGACTACACTTTTCTGCTATAGGTTTTGTCTAGAAACACCAGAAGCTTAGGTACTATCATACTCAGAGCAAATGTAGGAGTCATGCAATGACAAGATACTCATTTTTGGAGATTTTTTTAAGAACTTTAAATGTTTGGCTATGTGCACAGAGAATGTTCATGGAGTGCAAACTTCCTTACAAAGCAATTACCACAACAAAGTTTGAGGTGAATTGTACCTGCTATTTTACGTTGATATGGATATGTTCTAACCTGTAGTTAATTGTTGTAGCATAATAGATAGACTAAATAGTTGTTCATATACTTTGTTTCTAATTCAAAATTGCTATACCTTATTCTAGGAGCAAATCACAGGGGGAGTCTATACATAAGACAACATTGTTTCAAATTCAAAATTGTTGGCTCTTTCACAATTATTTGCTTCATTTATTTGATCTAAGACAACCTATTGTATAGAAGATGCTCTCAGAATCACAGTAAAATCCTTTATTCCAAGAAGACTATTCATAATCTTCCCATCATAACAATGAACAAAAGCATTAGTCATTAACCTAAACTTTGCAAGGTTTCATCAAAATCTACTTTTCCACTCTCTTTGAACCATTCTAAATTTTATTCCCAATTTCATCCATGAAGAACTTCCTCAGTCTGTAGATCATATTGTTAGCCATAACTTTACCAAGTGTTGAGGATGGCTTTGAGTTTTTACCCAAGCAGCAATTGACAAAATTTGGCCTTACCAGATACAATGTGTTGAAAACCTCTTTGAATTTATTCTAGAAGAGATTTCCTCAAAGTATAATGTGTAGTTTTGAATTAACCTTTTTGCATGAATTCCATTGTATCTGGGAAGGCCAAATTTTGACAAAAAGAAGCAATTGACAATATTTGGCCTTACCAGATACAATGGAATTCATGCAAAAAGGTTAATTCAAAACTACACATTATACTCTCAGGAACTCTTTTCCAGAATAATTTCAAAGAGCTTTTCAACACATTGTATCTGGTAAGGCTGAATTTTGTCAATTGTTGCTTGGGTAAGAACTTAAAGCTATCCTCAACACCTGGTAAAGTTATGGCTAACAGTAGGATCTACAGGCTAAGGAAGTTCTTCATGGATGAAATTGGGAATAAAATTCAGAATGGAAAAGAGAGTGGAAAAGTAGAATTTGATGAAACTCTTGTAAAGTTTAGGTTAATGACTGATGCTTTTGTTCATTGTTAAGATGGGAAGATTTTGAACAGTCTTCCCAGAGTAAAGGATTTTATTGTGATTTGAGAGCATCTTCTATACAACAGGTTGTCTTAGATCAAATAAATGAAGCAAACAATTGTGAAAGAGTTAGCAATTTTGAATTTGAAACAATGGTGTCTTATGTATAGACTCCCTTGTGATTTGCTCCTAGAATAAGGTATAGCAATTTTAAATTTGAAACAATGGTATATGAACAACTATTTAGCCTATTTGTTATGCTACAACAATTAACTATAGGTTAGAACATATCCATATCAGCATAAAATAGCAGATGCAATTCACCTCAAACTCTATTGTGGTAATTACTTTGTAAGGAAGTTTGCACTCCTCCATGAACCTTCTCTGTGCACATCAGTATGTTGGTTATTATCTTGATCTCCTTTGTGATTGGAAGAACAGTGAAGTTCATGAATAACTCATGACCATTTTGCAATGCTATGATCCAATGCTCTTTTACTTCTTACTCACTATGTTCTCAATCACCATGTGTGAATGACTTAGAGGACAGATCTTTGATTTCAATGGCCTTGCATAGCACTTGAAGAAATTTCCATTCATGCCTTAGCATTTAACAACCATATAGGGCATATGAAACATAGCTTATTGAAATCACTCTTGACACAAAACTCCTAAAGATCACCACCCTAGACTACTAGACAACTTCCTGCATTTGTGTCACAATGCAAGGTCCATGTAGATTGAAAGTATTTCCCTTGAAAACATACCACTATATTGATAATATCTTGAGGACTAAGGGTCCCAAATGGAGGTAAAGAATAATCTCATATGCATTCATTCTTAGGTTCAAATTTCAATTTGTTATATTTATGTGCAGCTTCTAATAAGCTTAGTGAACTGCATTGTGTAAAATGAGAAGCTCCTTCAGCGAATTGTGTTGTTTCCTGAAGTTGATGGCATAGAAGAATTTGCAGCACTATCTCCAACATTGAAATCACTGACCTTTAAAACAAGGATACTAGGACTGCCCTTCAACATTTGTGAAGTCACTACCTTAATCAAATTGGCTGATGTCCTTTCATCATCTTTGTTTGGCATTTTACTATACTATGACAGTCCTCTCACAATGACCACCATATCGTGATTGTGAAAATTTTGAACCCATCACTTGGTAAGTCAAAACTTCCACCTCACATCCACAAGAATAAGATACACTAAGAATGCACAGTCCCAAGTAAGTGTATCAAACTCAATGATCCTTGTTTTTTGTCATATGTTGTAGTTACAAGTGCCCTTCTAGACATACATGAAAATGTGGAAGCATAGACAAGGCAAGCGAACTATTTCAAAAAATGCCCCAAAGAAATGTGATATCATGGATACCCTCTCTCCTAAAAGCACTTCAAGTCATGCTTGATGTGATGCGGGGCTTTCTTGCATCACCATAGGCATGACTTGAAGTGCTTGCGGGAGAGCAGGTGATGTGGGGATTTCCCAAAAATATGGCTTTACACAAATATATTATGAAAATTTGTCTTGCTTCTTCATTTATCTCAGGAATTAGATGGGGAAGAAGCCAGCCTAGCAACTTATTTGAACATAATGGCAAATACTAGCACTGGAGGTCTCATCACCACAATGTTAGCCACTCCAAACCCAAATGATCCTCACAATCATCCTTATACTACCCAAAAGATTGAAGAATTTTATCAGAAGAATGCAAATTTGATTTTGGTCCCAAATTCAATGGCAAACATCTGGTTGATATCTTAGAACAAGAGAAATTTCATGAAAGATGTTTATGTGACACAGTAACTAACTTGGTGATACCCACCTTCGATATCAAGACGTAGTTTCCAACAATTTTCACCACTAATGAGGTATTATATTGGGTGATCTTAGATACTTGAATTATACAGATGACTTGTAGACTAGGATTCTTAATATCTTACTATACAATGTACAAGTAGGTGATTGATACCCCCGCATCACTTGCTCTCCCACAAGCACTTCAAATCATGCCTATAGTGATGTGGGAAAGCCCTGCATCACCGTAGGCATGACTTGAAGTGCTTGCGGGAGAGGAGGTATCCATTATATCATAGGCAGGATGCTAGCAAAGGTTGTTGAATTTGGATTTACACCCGCTAATTGCATTTTCTTGAAAGTTTCTAAAGCCTTTTCAATAAATCCATTTTCTGCATATGCTGAAATCATTGCATTCCAAGAGATGACATCTCTTTGAGTGATTCCATCAAATAGTTTACATGCCTTATCTATACTTCCACATTTTGCATACATGCCTACCAAAGCATTTCCAACTATAATATCTAACAAAAATCCCCCTTCCATTATGTTATGATGGATTTCCATACCGTGTTCCAAAGCTCCCATTTTGGCACAGGTAGGGAGGATGCTGGCAAAGGTTGTCAAATTTGGTTTTACACCTACTAATTGCATTTTCTTGAAAGTTTCTAAAGCCTTTTCAAAAAATTCATTTTGTGCATATCCCGTAATCATTGCATTCCATGAGATGACATCTCTTTGAGGCATTCTACCAAATAGTTCACATGCCTTGTCAATGCTTCCACATTTTGTATACATGTCTACCAAGGCAGTTGAAACTACAACATCTGACAAAATTCCTCTATTCATTACTTTTTGATGGATGTCCATACCTTGTTCCAATGCTCCCATTTTGGCACAAGCAGGAAGGATGCTGGCAAAGGTTGTGGAATTTGTCTTTACACCTATAAATTGCATTTTCTTGAAAGTTTGTAAACTCTTTCCAAAAAATCCATTTTGTACATATCCAGTATTAATTGCTCTTCCCACATCCCAGCGCACACACAAAAGTTCCTTCATGTGGTGAGAGCCCACCATCCTGCACCCTCATGCCCTGGCTCCTTGTGGGGTTGTGGGGGAGCTTGGACTGCATAGAGTTAAGTAGGTGAGGCAGGAATCATGCCAAATGAAATACCCAATAGATGTCTTCGCTGAATTTCTAATCAGGTTCATCCTACATGATTACATTACTTACACCTCTCTTCATTCTTCTTTCATCCTTTATATTGTAGTCGATCAGGAGGCTAACAATATGAACACACTACCATTCAAATCATTATAGATACCATGAAAGTCTCATGCCACCTTCTCAATCATATGAGCTCTCTCTAAGCAATTAAAAGCTTTAAAAGCTCTCTCTAAGATCTCTCTATGCAGTCCATGAGACCACATTTTTGCTCTTCCCGCATCCCCATGCACACACAAAAGTTCCTTCTCAAGGATGCGGGGAGAGCCCGCCATCCCATGTCCTCATGCCCTGGCTCCTTGCGGGGCTACGGGGGAGAAATCATGCCAAATTAAATACCCAATAGATGTCTTCCTTGAGTTTCTAAGTAGGTTTATCCTACACGGATGCATTACTTACACCTCTCTTCATTCTTCTTTCCTCCTTTATATTGCAGTCAATCAAGAGGTTGTCTCTAATCTCTCTCTATGCAGTCCATGAGACCACATTTTTTGAGGCATTCTATCAAATAGTTCATGTGCCTTGTCCATGGTTTCACATTTTGCATACATGTCTACCAGGGCAGTTGCAACTACAACATCTAACAAAATTCATCTTTCCTTCATGCTTTGATGGATGTCCATACCCTGTTCCAAAGCTCCCACTTTGGCACAGGTAGGGAGGATGCTGGCAAAGGTTGTGGAGTCTTTCTTTACACTTGCCAATTGCATTTCCTTGAAAGTTTCTAAAGTCTTCTCAAAAACTTTAATTTGTGCATATCCTGTAATCATTGAAGTCCATGAGACCACATTTCTTTGAAGTATTTTGTCAAACAGTTCACGTGCTTTGTCTATGTTTCCACATTTTGCATACATGTCTACCAGGGTAGTTGCCACTACAACATCTGACAAAATTTCTCTATCCTTTATGCTTTGATGGATTTCTATACCCTATTTCAAAGTTCCCAATTTGTCATAGGTTTGGAGGATGCTAGAAAAGGTTGTAGAATTTGGCTTTAGAACTGCTAATCATTGATCGAGTACTAAAAACTATATTTTTGGTTTGCAGGTCCTCTCTTTGTTGTTTGAGAGGACAGTTTGTACAAGAGCTTCCAACTATGCATGAAGAAAACCTCCAAGTGACTGTCAAGGGATAGAGATTCATGCAAAAGACAGTGATCATGCAAACATTAAAAGATAATCTTAGAGTTAATGAGAAGAACTATACAAAGGTTACAATCTTGTTAGTGTCTCAAGAGGCATTTAAAGGTGTAAGGAGACAGTCTTCTAGTATGAATTTGACATTTCCAAATCTCATGATAGTCAAGAGTCTTCATGTTAGATGCATGAACACCTAGGATAGTACCATAGAGTTGGTAAAAGTGAGCAGCAACAAGGTTGAGGATTATCATGATCTATCTACCAAGACACAAATATTTTGTAATAATAGTATCATAATGGGATGTTGATTTCTATATTAGAGGTGATGATATGATATGATAGTTGTTCATGATAGTGATGTGATAAGTGACAAGATCAATGATGGACTGTGTGAACTTGTAACAGTCTGGTAGATGACATAGAGTGCATACCTAGGTAACAATAGTAGTGATGAACTATTTTCAAGGAATTTGGAAAAGATATAGTGATGTCAGAGGTAGTCAAGGCATTCAATAGAGGGGCAGTGTTCTACATTGATGGGAGGCAGAGTACAAGTGCAAGCATGCCAGAATAATGAGCTAGGTAGTGGCAGTCATGAGGAATTTTATTTTATAAAGGGAAAATGCATGACAGTAGGTTGACAAGTGAATGGACAATGCATTTCAAGAAGCTACAAGTTTGATTAGGACAATGCATAGCCTAGTCATAAGGCAATTTATTGTTGAATAATAGTCCATGACAATTGAGGCATCCTACCAAAGATGACAGTCATCAAAGGCATAATCATCAAAGATAAGGATAGTTTATTGCTACAAGTAACAATTCATAGTGGTAGCTTATGAACTAGAGCAAGCTGGGTGCATGAGACAGGATCTCTATAGAGGTGATAGTGTGATCTTGAACTAGGACAATGAACTTCATGGGACAGTCATGGATTTGTGAAGAAGACATCTATGAATGTATTTGTGCTTCTATGCTCAGTGATACTCAAAAAATTAGTTTCTTGCTCATTCTTTGAGCTATGTATTGTAACCATGAAGGTTTTTTTAGCAAAGAGAAAGCATTGTAACTTATTTTTAGATATGTACGTATGCTATTTGTAAGCATTTTGATCAATAAAACAAGCTTTTTTTACCTTCTCAAAGTTGTTTCATTGTGCAAGCTTCAAAATATACTACTAAATATACTAATGACTAAATGCAAGCTTCAAAATGACTAAATATACTACTAATTGATGTCCATTAATAATTAAATTGACTAAATATACTACCAATTGACAGAAATCAGTGAACAGTGAATAAATATGACTAAATATATGACTAGTGTTAAATCGGTGAATAAAAATGACTTAATATACTACCAAATTGATCAAAATGATGATTAAAATTAATGACTAAATACATTACCAATGGATAGAAATTAGTGAATAAAAATGACTAAATAAGTGACTAATTAACAACAATCAATGACTAAATTAGCAACTAAATATATCAGTGAATAAAAAATGACTAAATAAGTGACCAAATTACAGCAATCAATGACTAAATCAATGACTAAATATACTACCAAATCAATCAAACAATCAAAACAACTAATAAATGACTAAAAATGGTTTAGTCATCAATTTGGTTGCATTATAAATGACTGGGAATAAACTACTAATGGTCACGTGACCATATTTGGTCATTTATAAGCAGGTTTTAGTAGTTCCTTTAGTAATATATTGTTGTTTCTGTACTACTGTTGGTAGGCTATGAGACCTCCTCTATCTAGCAATAGGAGGGGAAGCATGTCAGGCATTGAAGACTAGCAATTGAGCCAAGGCTAAAGCAACTAGTGGGGTTTTATCAATTTTTATCTCACCAAAAGTCTTCCTAAGGGAGGAGAATGCATCTTTGCCTACGTCTATAGGTTTTGAAATTTTTTTCAAGCATAGGTTCCAAAACTAGAAGGTTTGGGAGGAGGCTTAGGGTTTACAAAGTTCTTGGCTTTATGATTAATAATGGTAGACCACCCTTCCTCTTCTTTTGCAAGAGGTGGCAACCTAGAAGAGAGTTATGGAAAAGGCTTTGGTCATGGAGGCAACAAGGGGCAATTCTAAATCTTGTGCTTTGAAGATTGGAATCAATAGCAAGTATTCAAAAGATTGATATACTAAACATGCTATGTGTATCTAGTTTGACCAAATTGAATGTTAACTAATTCTTTAAGATCTTTGGAGAGGCCCACTTCCACATACACTCACCATTGGGGATGAGACAAATAAAAGGTCAGTTAGGTTTGATACATACCACATAGCCTAAAAAGAGGCTATATACCTCAATAAATTCCAACATGGCAAAGGTAACCTATGAAACTCAACATAAATGGTGACATGAAATGAGTTTTCATTAGAGATGACAAATTCTCAAGTCTATGGTTTGAACACAAGTAGGAAGGAATGGACAAGACAAGGGCCATGACTAAGGGAAACATCAACATGGTTGATTTTAGCAAAATTGAAAATAAAATACCCCTTGGTGAGGTTTTGCATGGAGTTGAGGAGGATCCCATGTGGGGTTCATGTCCTACCAACCCAGTCTCTAAGTATACTTCCAAGGGAGACCCTACCCCAGAATACCTTATCAAGGTAAAATTTTCTAGTCATTTGCATGCATTATAAAATTAGGAATCAAAAGAACAATAACCAGTGATGTTTCATGGGACATACCTCATGGAACCCCTTGCATACAAACTTTCAAGGTTGTTGAGTGGGGAGCCATTGAATTTCATCATCAAACCTTCAACTCCAACAATAGACGTTTTGGAGGAATGAAAGGTTGAGGCCATTTAAAGAAGGTGAGTATCACTAGTAGGCATAGAGATGTAATGCACGTAGCAATAAATGTAGGCTAATGAAAAACAATCTTGTGTGACATAATAATACAAAACTAAGGAACCCTAGAAAAGTTGACGCATGACCTTTTTTTTCTTCCACCATATGATTTGGTTCAAGATGAGGGTTTACTTAAATATTTTAGATGGGAATGTAAATAGTCTTTATTTAATCTTAGATTAGAGGGTGGAGATTCATTAGCTTCCAAATGATGGCGAGTTGTGATTGATCCATTTGCATGGGGAAGGGAAATGCTCACAAGTGAATGCTTGAGATAGGTGCAAGTCAATAAAACAATGATTGAGGAAGATGAAGGGTGGAGATTAAAAAGGTGCGTTTTAGATCCTTGTGCAAGTTAGAATGTATTTATTTTTAAATAAAGTGGTGGGATAATATGCAAGACTAGGGCTATTCTTATGTGAATGGCTATGATTGAAATATGAAAAGAAATGGATGGCAAGGATTTAAAATTAGTTTGACTTTTGGATTTTAGTGGAGAAGGATTTTATTTAATTTTTAAATAGAGTGGTGAGGCAATGTACAAAGTTAATTAGTTAAACCATAATTGTTTAACTAAATGCAATGATGAGAGGGGATTAAATAAAATTATGTATCGATTTAATTCATGGAGTAATATTAGGGGGTAGATCAATTTAATTAAATAGATATGATTTATTTAATTAATGTTGAAACATTAGATGAGTGGATTAGGTTAAATAGTTAAATTTTATTTCAATTGCATTAGAAGAATGATTATATTAATTAAAATAAATATGATTAATTAATCCAAAGTTAGTTTAATTAAATAATGTAGTTTATTTAATTAATTTGATGATGTAAGCATGTGAGAAAGTTAGTTAACTTTGTAAGATTTAGGTGTCTACAATAATAAGTTGGAATTTGAGACATTCATTAATTTGAACTAAATAATTTTGTAATAGTGGCAATATCATGGATCATAAAGCTAAGCCCCTCTATCTTCTTATTAATCATTTTTTCTTATGTAGTGATTAATCTATGTAAAATAAACCAATCACAAGAGAGTATTATTTTGAATGTTGAACAAATATTATTTTTTCTTAAGTTTATATGCAAAAAAACTATTGATTCTACTTCAAAAAATACTATGAATGTTGTAT
This sequence comes from Cunninghamia lanceolata, assembly GCA_027924645.1. Classification (NCBI taxonomy): domain Eukaryota; kingdom Viridiplantae; phylum Streptophyta; class Pinopsida; order Cupressales; family Cupressaceae; genus Cunninghamia; species Cunninghamia lanceolata. The sequence continues at coordinate 10,953,031 of BSBN01001332.1, forward strand.
AAATTGTTTTATTACTACGTAATATAATATGATAATATGATATTGAACTATATGATATGATTAAATATGATTCTTTTATTTAATATGCTCTCTTCTTTTAATATTAATATGATTATTTAATTTATCATATTTTATTTAAGGTCTTATTCTCCCCCATATTTCTTAAATGTCTCCTCTACTCCCCCTATATTCTCTCTATCATTCCCTATTTTATGGGAAAATTATACATTTTTTGTTAATTTGTATTTACTTCCACTTACATGTTTATTATTATTATTTTAATGAAGTGATTTTTAATTAGTTCCACAATTAATTTAAACAAATTCCTAATTTTTGTAGATAATGTGTACACATGCACCATCTTATCTCCATTTCAATATTCACTTCCATAATACTAATTAATGAATCTAACTCCACCATTTAATTATCACTTTTAAACTATTTCCTAACATATTAATCTATATACATAAATATACTTATATATAAAGAATTTGTTTCCTTATAAAAAAAAATTATAATGCATTTATTAAATGTTACTACACATTAGAATTAAAGTTTAATTTTCCTTTACCATTTTCATAAAATAAAATAGTATTCAAATTAATATAGTACTTTAATTAAATAATATTTAAACAAATTAACTATTATTTCTTATTTCATTATTGGCAATATTATTATTTTACTATTATTACTATAATTATTATTTAATTATCTATTTATTAAAAAATAGAATTTTCTTATTTTCAAACTATATGATTAGTTATTTTAATTTAACTTTATCATATAATTTAATTTAAATTTTCCTTTACTATTTTTTTATTATTCAATACGCATAAGGGCGCCAGAATCCATGTAACAAGAAAATAAACAAAAACAAAGTGCATGTCATGTAAATAAGGGTGCGTAAGAGTAAAATGCATGCCCTATAAATAGGGGTGCATAAAATTAAAAACCACCTTGTGATCTTCTTCTGTATTTATTTCTTGCCCATATAAACATGGGAGTGTGCTTCATTCTAATTCTATTTTAAAGCATTAAAGCTATTTTTGAGATGAGATCTCAACTGCATCTATAGCTTCTAAGTCATATTTTCCCTGTGTTCCTTGCTTACCCATCTTAACATGGGAGCATAAAATCATTTTGCATTTCTCTTTTCCTACATTCTTCTTTTTTTGTTTAACCTCTGTCTACTCATTACTATAATTCTCAAGTTTATCTACAACAACAGACCTTTGTGATGGACTCTCCACAATTGAGTGTCCTCAATGCAGTGGGGGAAGGAGTGAACTTTTTAGGGCCTACTCGTGGTTCCTCTTTCATTGAGGAATCAACATCAGTGATCTTTTTGACAACAAGAATAAGGTGATGGCTCTGATTAGCTCCCTTCCACCATGTTGCCTACTTTGGAGTATCTAGAGAAATTTGCCTTGTGTTATAACATCATTAACATCTGAAAGCTATTCCTTCAAAATCAATTTGTTGTTTTCATAGCTTATTTCTAACCTTGATTTTAATTTCTGATGGTAGAGATTTGGAAAGATCTATTTCTACAAGAATCCAAACAAATCTATAAGATGGTTAAACAATTATTGTAGATTTGTATTTGGAGGAAGTTGGGCCTAAAATAAATTTCCCAATCTAATTTCCAATTGAAAGAAGACTTAGAGAAGGTCCCCAAAAGTGTAGTGGAGGGTTGGATAATCACACCTAAATTAGGGTTGTTGAAATTTTAGTGAAGGGATCAAATTCAAGAAACCAGAGCTTTATGTTGAGCATTGCCTTATCCCAAAACCAAGGACCCCTCTATAATTATAATTCTTTATCTTCTCAGTTTCCACAGATTACATAAAAGAACCCTTTGATACAAGGTCCTATGCAAATCTCATCATCAAGGATAGGTTGCCAGTTCTATTGAATCCATTTGTTTAACTCCACTAAACTGGGCCAATGATTATGAAATTGACAAATCAATGAATGCTAGATCTATGAACAACCTCATCTTATAATGCTTATTTGCCAAGGACAACACTGGGAGGATCCATCTCACCCTGTTTAAGAACATATGCATTCTTGTTTCTAGAAGAACCATCATAGGTGGTAAAAACCTAATTGTCATTCGAAGATTGATCTGTAAGTAGATCTACAGAAAGTGGAGTCATCGATGCATCTAGGAAAATTCCTATCATTGTTCCCTTAAAACCTTTTATCTGCTCATGTACCTTATTGGAAACCCTAGCCACATAATCCCAAGTTGGAGTGCCTAACGCCCTACCTAGACAATCATTTGCCCTAGCTTCGGTGGAGTTTTCCTTTTCGAGGAGACCAGAGGGCAGATTGGTTTGTGGAAGAGGTGAGGCCTTGTTTGCATCAAGTGCAGAAGGGATCAGCAACTCAGGAGGAGTAGAGGACTTCAAGAGAGACATCAAGAGCTCAAAAAACAAATACAAAATTTCCTTTACTATTATTATTAAATTATTATTTTTTGTTTAGTAAACTGTAAGCTTAGGGCCCACTCCCTTATAACATAAACGCTCATAAAATAAGAATACTTCAAACCCATAACCGAGGAGTAGAAAAGACAAGAAAAGATAGAAAAAAAGATCTACAAAGACTCCTACAAGACCAACATAGCTGCACTGGAAGTTAATAAAGCCTCAAGAGATCAACCTTTCTTTTGTTTTCTTTTGCTCCTAGTTAGGAGTGCTTCCATCATCCACTAAGTGCCATCATCAATGGCATCCAGAGCATCCATTCTAAGTTTTTCATCTTCATATTTTCTTCCCCTTCGCTTCCCGCTCTTGCTCAAATTTAATTTCTTACATGTAGTTTGTGAGATGGTCTAGATATTTGAGAAAGCTAGGGTATCCACCTGATCCAAAAGAAGATCATGGTCCTCTGAATGAGTCAAGCCTAGCTCCTTATCCTCTAAAGTCCCAAAATTCATCTACTGGTCTATAATCACTTGCTAGTAGCCACAACAATTGGAATATCTATGTTCTCATAGCCATGCATAACAACCCTATCGTCAGGGGGAGCCGAGGAATGGTGATCCAAAAACATTTTCTCTAAACAAAATTTACATTAGGACAACCCCCCCTTACAGACCCATCTTTTGAGATTAAGGGCCCATCGGCCATTGATAGTCTTGGATTAACAACCATCAATCTTATGTCCAAGTTGATTACACCTCTGGAAGCCCTTCAAAATTAATATGTTGCAGCCAAGAGCCTAGTGATGAGTTGATGCGGACCATGTGAGGCAATGTCCTAGAAATATCAATCATGGCACAAACTCTAAATTACCTTCTGAGGGCAACCCCATCATCTATTTTGATGAAGGTACCAAACTAATTGACACGAGATTCAATAATATATGAATCTCGCTTAACCAAAGGTATATTGTAAAGGTGTAGCCAAATCAGAATGGAAGAAATTTGGATCTTTGTAGGATTAAAGAAAGGGGTCCAAGTTTGTTTTGAATAGAAAATAGCTATTAATAGACTAATATTGGCACCACTATGCAATGCCCATCCAAAATAGATTCATACTGACAGAGGGGCCCACCCTCAACAATGCTCACTATAGAATGCAACAAGTAACTTTAAAAAGGTAATTGTTTAATAAGATAGATTAAGTTGAGGCAACAAATAACATTGAATAACCTTTTTAAAGTCATATTTCCCTTACCCAACATTAGCCTTTCAGGAAATAACAAAAAGGCTAACACATCTTTAATATTTTAGTCCTGAGGAAAAGGGGACATTACAGTCCTCCCTCCCTAAAATTGTTTGTCCTCGAGTAATTGCAATTCTGGGTGCTGAAGAATTTGTTCGCTCTCCCATGTAGCATCTTCCAGCAGTAGGTTCTTCCACTTGATTAGATACTCACTAATAGTCCTCTTCCTAACTCTCCTTTCTTTGAACTCCAACACCCTCTCTGGAATCAAAACTAGATTGCCTTCCTCATCCAATGGAGGCAACTCAAAAGAATTTGTTGCATTGTGTTCAAGAGCCTTCTTAAGGTGAGACACATGAAATACATTATGAACCTTACAACTCTCTAGAAGTTCCAACTCATATGCAATGCACCCACTCTCTTCTTCACCCTGAAAGGACCATAAAATTGAGGTTTCAATTTCTCTGCTCCACTCTTCTTGAGAGTGGACTGCCTGTAGGGTTGCAACCTCAAGTAGACCATGTCTCCCACCTCAAAAGAGTGTTCAACACGGTGCTGATCAGCATAAAATATCTACTGGTTCTGAGCATGCAACAAATTATCTTTCAGTGCCCTCAAGATATCTTGACTTTGTTGTAGAAAATCTTTGGCCTGGGGTGCTCTGTATTCATCAAATAATAGATCTACGAAGCTTGGTGCATTATAACCATAAAGTGCCATGAAAGGAGACATTTTGATTGACATGTGATAGGAAAAGTTATAACAATACTCTCCCATATGAAGCCATCGGACCCAAGCCATCTACCATTCAAAAACATAGTTCCTCAGATATCCCTCTAGCCACTTATTCACCACCTAAGTTTTCCCGTTAGTCTGAGGGTGATAACTAGTGCTCAGAGTGAGCTCAGTCCCACTCAAATGGGACAACCCCTGCCAAAACAAACTCAGAAACTTGTTATCCTGATCACTGACTATGTTTCAAGGTAACCCATGCAATATAAATACCTCTCTGAAAAATAGTTCAGCCACTTGGGCTACTATGAAATCTGAACTGATTGTGCATAAAATAAGCATATTTAGTCAATCTATCAACAAAAACATAAATAGAATCCTTACCTTGCACCTTAGGCAGCCCTGTAATGAAGTCCATTGAAATACTTTTCCATTTTTGAGCAAGAATAGGCAATGGTTGTAGCAAACCAGTTGGGTAAGAATGCTCATTTTTGTTTTGTTGACATACCAAACACTCCCTAACATAGTTCATGATGTCATTCTTTAACCCCTTCCAAGTGAACCTTTCATGAATTTTCTTGTATGTCTTGTAAAATCCTTGGTGACCAACCAAGGGCTCATCATGAAATGTTCTCATAATCTTTTCCTTCACCTTAGAATTAGCCATAAGAAATATTCGATCTTTGTAAAAAATCAGCTCATTGTTTACCTTGTACTTACCTCCAAAAGTGTCTCCATTAATGATGCTAACAGCCAACGGATCTTTGGCATATTCAACCAAAATCTAGTCTCTCCAATTAGTTGTCATACCCACAATAGAAGTGAGATGAGGTCTCCTTGAAAGTGCATAAGGCACAACATTTTTCTTGCCCTTCACATAGACTATATCAATGTCAAAAGCCTGAAGTTTGCTTACCCAATGCTACTGCCTTTCACTCAAGTCCTTTTGATTTAAGAAGTATTTAAGACTATTATGATCAGTCTTAACAATAAACTTACCTCCCACCAAGTATTGCCTAAACTTGGTTAATGCATGCATGATTGCGAGCATTTCCTTGTCATAGATTGAGTAATTTTTTTCCACACCCTACAATTTCCTACTTTCAAAGGCAATAGGATGTTTTTGCTGCATTAGGACAGCCCCTACTCCTTCTCCTAAAGCATCACATTCAAGCTCAAAAGGCTTGGAAAAATCTGGTAGAGCCAACATTGGAACATTGCTCATGATTTCCTTAAACTTTTCAAAAGACATCTGCATTGGTTCAGACCAAGAGAAGGCTCCCTTTTTAGTTAAATCAGTAAGAGGAGCTGTCATTTGGGAAAAATCCTTCACAAACCACCTGTAGAAACAACATAGGCCAAAAAAAACCTTAATATGAATGAGGGTTTTGGGTGGTGGCCACTTAATGATAGCATAGATTTTTTCTTGGTCCACTCTGACACCATCTGCACTAATTACTATTGCAAGGTGTGACCCTTGGTCTCCTTGTTCAGTGCTGTGCTGCGGTGATTTACGACAAGGGCTTAACCACCTCCCATGCTTGTTAAGTCAAGTGGTTGTATTAGGCATTAAGAGGTTGATCTTTTGGTGCAATGGCAGCTAACAATTGGTATCAGAGCCGAGGTCACGGGTTCAAACCCCACGCTTGCGCTAGGGGGGGATTGTTACAAGGTGTGACCCTTGGTCTCCTTGTTCATCACTGTGCTGCAGTGGTTTGTAACAAGGGCTTAACTGCCTCCCGTGCTTGTCAAGTCAAGTGGTTGTATCAGGCATTAAGAGGTCGATCTTTTGGTACAACGACAGCTAACAATTACATGTCCCAAATACAAGATTTTAGTCATGCCAAACTCACACTTTGATTCCTTGGAAAACAAAGAGTTAGCTTCAAGTATTCCCAGAACCTCATCAAGATGATGCAAGTGCTCTTCCCAAGCTTTACTATAAATGAGGATATCATAAAAAAAACTAATAAAAACTTATGGAGCTTCTTGCCAAAAATTTGATTCATGCATGACTGGAATGTTGTTGGTGCATTGGTTAGGCTAAAAGGCATAACCAGGAACTCAAAATGTCCAAAGTGGCATCTAAATGATGTCTTCTCCACATCAGATTCATGCATGCGAATCTGGTGATATCTTGATCTCAAGTCTAGTTTTGAAAAATAGACTGCTCTGTGTAATTCATTAATAAGCTCGTCAATCTTGGGTATTGGATACCTATTCTTGATGGTGTGTTTGTTGAGTTTGTAGTAGTCTATGCACAACCACATAGTTCCATCCTTCTTCTTAACTAAAACCACTGAAGATGCAAAGGGACTTTTGCTTGGATGGATGAACCCCATGTCAAGCAACTCCTTGAGGGCTCTCTATCTTATGTTTGAACTATTTTGGATGTCAGTTAGGAGTGGTCATAACTGGTTTGGCTCCATCCTCTAACTCGATCACATGCTCGATACTCCTCTCTGGTGGTCTCCTAGGAGGTAATCCACTAAAGACCTTTGTGTGCTTGGTCAAAAATTTTTGCACATCAGGATGATGCTCTCTCTTCCTCTCAAGATCATGAGAAAGAAGGACAACACATTCAGCAATACATTGAGCCTATCCTTGCCTCAAAATCTGCTCCATCCTCTTAGCAGTCACCACTCTAGGTCCTCCATTTGACATTCCATGAAGCACAACTCTTTTGCCTTCTGATTTGAATTTCAGCTTCATGGTGTGAAAATTCAAGTTAATCTCTCTAAGAGATTTCAGCCACTGTATTCCCAATACCACATCTGTATCACCTATTCCAACCACATAAAACTCATCTTTGACCTCATGGTTTCCCAACTGGATGCTTAGTTGGGATATCTTCCTAGTGCATGTAAGAGTAAAACCATTAGCCACCATGACTTTGAATCCATCAAACTCTTCTATCTTTAGTCCATGTTTGGCTACCAAGCCTTCATCTATAAAATTGTGTGTGGCACCAGTGTCAATCAGAGCCACCATTTGCTGCCCTCCTAGAACTCCCCTCACATGAAATAGATTATTTCTTTGTGTGCTAGATAGCTGGGCAAAAGTACCACTTTCTTCCTTTACCTCTTCATCCTCCTCAATGTCTTCAAACTCCTCACAATCCACAAATTCCCCTTGTTGTTCTGATATTTCAAAAACTATTTTAGCCTCCACATAGACCTCTAAATGCTTTGCATGTCCCTTTTCGTAACATTTATGACCTAGAGCCCAAGGCTCCTTGCATGTAAAGCACATTTTTTTCCTTTTGAGTTCATTTTTTGCCTCATCACTTAGTTTTTGCAAGGGCTACTACTATTGATTTGGAAACTTTGTGAAGTTCTTATCATTGTCGAATGCAAAAGGTTTTGTCATCAACTTTGGTTTTGGAGCTGAAAACTCCATACTTCTAGCCTTTTTAATAGCCTCTTGTAAGGACTAAGAATCCAAAGATTTTACTCATCCTCTGATTGGTTCAACCAAACCTTCAACAAAAAGAAAATTTAGCCTCCTTTAAGAAATATTAGGAACCATGACACTATACCTTTGAAACTCAGTGATATATGAATCAATGTTACCTATTTGCTTCAACTGTGCTAGGTCTTTGAAGCTTTGCTCTGGATCTTGTTTGTCAAACCTCTCGATGAGTCTATTTGTGAACTCATCATAGATTGTAATCAGGTTATGACCCTATGTCACAAGGCCATGATACCACCACTCATAGGCAACCCCTTCCAAATGTAAAGTTGCATAGTTTAAGGCTATCTCTTTAGGCATAGGATTCAGAGTAATATAAGTGTCAATCTTTTGAACCCAAGCTCTTGTAGTGCATTTTCCACTACCATAAAATTTGTCCATAGACACTTTACTCAGAGCATGCTTGTAATCCTTGTTCTCCTTGTTGTCTGGGCTTCCACCATTCCTTTTTTTCTAATTCAAAAATTGATCAAATGTTAATTTTTTATGAACAACAGTAGGAAGCGTCATATATTCATCATGTTTCACTATAATATCATCAATGAACGTAGTCCTCTCCTCATGTTCAGGTGGTGTTTCTTCCCTTCTATTTGTAAAAGGTTGAAGGGGTCTTGCAGCTGATCCCACTGAGGTCCTGTAGATGTTCTCACATGATCATTTCGGGCTCCATTGTTTTGCGAGCTGCTGGCTTCAGTATCATTTCTTGTGCCCAAAACCAAGTTCTGATCCAATTTGTCCACTAATCTTGCTATCATCTCATACATATGATCAAACTTCCTCTCCATTATTTTACCTGGGATTTCAAGTGGATAGTTTTCTTTGTCCCCATCTGCCCTGACTGATTCTTCCTTGATTGTATGTGAAATAACTGTGGTTTTCAACCTTCTTTCCGCTCTCTGCTTATATCTCCTTTCCGTGTCACTAGATTGCTGCATACAGAGTCAAAAAAGAACTTCACAGGCTGGTAGGATACCATCTCTAATACCACTATAATGGTCTACCCAGATTCAAACAAACAAAAACATATACAAACTATATTGTCTTCGTAACATTAAAAAAAAAACATTATAAAACCATTGTTTCAATTCAAACCCAGAATGCCTCAGTGATGGTGGTATGAGGTCTGCTGTAGATTTCAGAACTCTACCTATGCACAGTATACCTCAAACATAATGCATTCAACCTTGTCTACTTCTGTACGGTCGCCAATGGATGATCTTCACAGAAAAATTACCTAGATTTGTGATATTCAGAGAAATCCGTACAAGGAAAGTTTATTTTAGACTCAGGGAAATCATCTTCAATCTTCTCTAATGGATTGCGTTCAACATTCTTCACAGTCTGCTCCAAAAATGTCAAACTCCATGCTTACCCAGATAGTAATGTTTTGATTTGTACGCACAGGAACTAACTGGGGTTGATCTTGCACAATCGGAGCTAGTGAAATAGTGAACTAACAATCCTAGACCTGCTGATTAGCATAGTAAGAAGATACAGAAACTTCAATCTCCAAAATATGCATAAGAGAAACATCAAGAATGAGCAATTCTTCCAATATAACCTTCCTTCCCTCAACGCTCATGCAAAGAGCCACAATAAATGCTCCACAAAGGAGCACTCCCCACTCAGCCAGCCATGCTAGAGACTGATAAGCAAGAATAGCAAATAGCTATTAATAGACCAATACTAGTGCCACTATGCAACGCCCAGCCAAAATAGATTCATACTGATAGAGAGGCCCACCCTCAACAACGCTCACTATAGAATGCAACAAGTAACTTTAAAAAGGTAATTGTTTAATAAGATAGATTAAGTTGAGGCAACAAATAACATTGAATAACCTTTTTAAAGTCATATTTCCCTTACCCAACATTAGCCTTTCGGGAAATAACAAAAAGGCTAACACATCTTCAATATTTTAGTCCTGAGGAAAAGGGGACATTATAGCTTGCGAGCCAATGTCTGAGGTGGCCTTCTAGATTCAGTCATTAGATATATGGAAATCAACAAGGTCAAAGACCAAGTCCACCTTGGAAACACCCAGAAGCCAAGATGAGCATGAATCCAGAAAAGTAGCCATCGAAGGGGGCAGGGAATCTAGAGCAAGAGAAATATTCTTCTTGGATGAAGCAATAGGATCTTCAAATGGAGAGATGAGCCCTAAGTTGACCAAAGGGTCACGAGTTAGAATATGTTCCTTGCAAAAGCTACTGCAAACATGAAAAGGGTTCGCAACTTGTTTTGCACAATTTATAGTTTCTCTTCTCAGGAATCATCTACCCTATGGAGGGTGAATTAGGGAGATGGCAACCTAAGGAGGGGGATCCCACGTTCTCAGTAGAGCCCTAGTCCTTCCTTTGCCTGGCCTCCACCACCCGTTGTCTCAGAGCTTCCAATTTATGCATGAGTACTTCACAGCCCTGCCCATCAGGCTTACCCAAAACACCATGCACTGGTCTTCACACTACATCCAAAGCCATCCTCTCCAACCTTTCGCCCATCGCTCACCACACCTCCCTTTTTCTTGCACGCAAACTTCATTTGTGTGTAAAACAATTATTCTTAATATTAACACACTTTTACCTTTTTATCTTTTACATGAATTTCATTATCCATCCATTTTATTATTATCAAGTATTTATATTATTAAATTATTTCTTATTATTTTAATCACTTGCTCATTTATCACTCTATAAATTTATTTATTATTATTTTAATTTCCCCTATGGAATAGAATTAAATTAATTTTTTTACTATTTATTCCAAATAATTAGCCATATTATTTAACTTTATTTTCAATTAAACTAACACTTATATATGTTGGTCTATACATGCTACAACTTGTACATACCATCAACTATCATGTTTCATGTTTTGAATCCCTTTGTAGAACCATTCTATGTTGAGAGCAATAACATAAAGTAGTAAAATTCTATAATAAATGAAAAAGAGACAAGAATTGGCAATATTAGATTAAAATTCACATTTTCTTGCCTTGTCCAATGCAATCAAGGGTAGGTTGAACATGTCATTGATTTAGTTTAACAATTTTAGTCCTTGCTCACTAAAATGCATTATCAACTTCTTAATGATGAGATTCAACATCTCAAACTAAAGTCTTATGAACCCAACTTATTATTGAATATTTGCATTGAAGAACTAATCTTCAACCACTATCTCTAATAGAATTATTATGTTACTTTAGGTGTTGCACTTAAATTTTTTAATGTCACTTTTATTTATGAAATAGGTTGCATTTTCTCCCTATTCAAATTAGGTTGTAAGAAATACTATCTTTATGTCATATTACTTCCACCTCTAACCACTTTGGAGTTCATCTAGAATACCCTTGGCTCACACAAACCCAAGAAATCCCCTCAAATATCCATGAATATGTCAAATTTATATATGATAATGTAAGGACCCGCTTGGTCCAGACTTGAATTTTCAAAAATTTTTGCTTTATTAACAAGTTCTTATGAGATATATCAAGACTTTGATTGAGTACTCAGGAAAAACTTCAGCCCAAATGGGCCATATGTTCAAAATGGAACATTCTTAAGCCACTCAAGCTCTTCTATCCTTTGGGTAAATAGGTTCATACAGAACCAGGTCAAATGGACCTTAACGCTACCTGATTCAGGTAGAACAAATAGTGGCCAAAAGGCCTAGTGGGTCAAACGAACCAATACTCTATCCAATCTGAGATACATAAACATAACAGCCTAACAGGCTAAAGAGGACAGGAATCATTATGCTCTAGCCAGAGACTTTTGACTCCCTTAGGACCAATACAGGTTCATGAGTCACTTCCTGGGGACCACAGTCTGTCTAGACACTGTACTAAGGATGTCGACCAAGGAACACATAACATCAACTTGTACTCACCTCAGTTTATGGCAAAGCTAGGTACAAGTAATCCACCCCGAGGATTCTTCTGAGCACTAGGAGAGTTCTTAAGTTACCTAGATAACCTTTAAACTAGGGATCAAGGTTATGAAGTTGATTATAAAGGAGTATACTATATCCGAGGGACCTGAGTACTGGAGGCATCCTTCGCTGTCTAGACTGCCTACATACCCTGTATCCACGAGGTCAAGGCCCTCTTCAGATGTGATCTACACGACGAATGTGAACATGTAGTTCTATCTTGCACTATGTTTAATGTAGCTGTGAGTGGGTACACAACTCTTCACCGATTGCCACCTACTCGAGTGATACAATGGATGAAATTCCTAAGGAACTATTTTGCAAACACACCTCCTGGGAGTGTTTGGCATTTAAGTTTTCAAGTGTGAATAATTTACCTAACACGCATACTTCCCCGACGAGGTCTTCCCATTGATCATCCTACAACAATTTTTGATAGTCTCACATTTTTCTTTTTCTTAATCTTTTTAGTGAGGTATCTGAGGAGATTTTCCCTTCCTACAGATTTAACTTAGACATGTCCCTTATTACTCCCTGACGATTTAGAGGGATGGTGCCTAGACATTGTTGTTGCAGCTATGTTAGGCGTGAGGTACTTGGTTCAACGCGACGACATTACCCGTAAATGTGACACAGAGGTACCGTAAATACCAAACACTGCGAATGTTTGAGTTTGGATGTTTATTTACAAGACTTACCTATCTAATGGCAAAGGAAAAACTTGCATAATAACAGTTGATAAAGGAAAATACTATTAATCACCATGCAGATAAAAGATGCTCTATCATAATGAAAAAGAAAATTTGCATAATAACTAATAAGGAAATTAACAAAGGAAAGATTCTTCTCTAAGACATAATGAAGTATAGTAAAGATGCTTGATCATTTTTCTTAGAGAGGATACTAAATCAATTGTATCAATTCATAATTGTACGTAACATACTAGGAAAGATATTCTATCAGTAAAAGATTCTATTTTTGGAGAACAAATAAATCTTGATAACTTATTTTGTCATACATGAATAGACTTTATTCCAACAGTATAGAATTGATATTGATCATTACAACTTACTTCCAATAAGAACTTAATAAGAGTTGTAAAACTAGACAAGAGGTTTACTTGCAACTCCCTAAATGTATTTATAAAATTAATTAATTTTCATCGTTAATAAACTTGTGAATATAACTTACAATGATTCTTGATACATGAAATTTAGTTGTTCTAAGGTTTTATAACCTTCCAAATTATCGACCAATTTAAAAAAACTTCTTGATTCCCTTCATGATTCCCTTATGGTCATAACATTCATTTATGTAAAAGTACCTTCATTTTAGAACTTCATGCTGCTTATTATTCATTTTCCCTAGAAATCTTTAATGTTGATTTAAGTTAATTTAATGTATTCTTATCTAAGGAAAGATGACATTTTAATTGTATTCAATTTCCCACATTTCTCATTCAGACAATGACTTAGATACTCATTCATAAGGGTCAACATTTGTTTAAATAAGTCATTTTGCTTGTGCCCACATATGTTCAAGAGGATTAATTTTCAATTCATAGATAGTTGTATCTAAAATTTTATATTATTGATGGACTTAGTGCGTATGGGATTTTTGAGTAACAATTTTGATTAATATCAACATGGTTCACCTATAAATTTGGGAGATAAGTTTCAAATTTTGCTTTAAGGAATACCACTAGTATTCACATCATTCAAAATAACCCAAAAATGATAATCAACACAGTTATTTAGAACATAAAATTCTTCTATTAATACTATCAGCCCTATCTAGAGCATTTATAATTCATGAGTTTAGAGGAATGATTGACCAGGAATATATATATTATTCAAATTACTAAACTGATTTAGTATAAGATAAATCATAGGCTAGATATTATATTACTAAACCGAGCAATTTATTATCTTGAAACAAATATATACAATGCGTTGGAGATATAGATAATGATGCTAACTTTTACTAGAATGTTAATCATCAAACTATCATTAAGAGGAGAACATAACATTACATGAGACTTCCTTAATTAGTTACTTCAAGATAAGTGGGAATGTATGCAAAATGTGGAATCATAGACAAAGCATGTGGATTGTTCGATAGAATGCCTCAAAGAGATGTCGATTTATGGAATGCAAGATTGCAGGATCGCACAAAAATGGGTTCATTGTTAGGAATAGGGTATGGACGGCCTTCTAAGCATAAGGTAGAAGGGATTTTTGTCAGATATTACAGTTACAAATGCCCAGGCTGTGTAGCATAGATGAGACACGAGAACTTTTGATGAAATCCCACAAAGAAATGTGATCTCCTAACTGCAGTGATCGAAGGATATGCAGAAAAATGGATGTGATGAAAAAGGCTTTAAAAACTTTCAAGCAAAAGCAATTGGAAAAATGTAAAGCCAGGCTCCTCAACCTTTGCAATGGTCCTCCTTGCCTAAACCTGCGTGAGCCCTAGAACAAGGTGTGGACAGCCGTCAAAGCATAAAGGAAGGAGGAATTTTGTTCTTGCTATGGTTGCAAGTGCCCCAGTAGTCATGCATGCAAAACATGGAAGCACAGACTAGGAACGTGGATTGTTCGACATAATGTCTCAAGAGACTGTCATCTTGTGGAATGCAAGATTGCAGTGTTTCACCAAATAGACCTATTGAAAGGGCTTGAAACTTTCAAGCAAATGACGTTGGCAGGTGTAAAGCTGAATTCCTCAACCATTGCTAGCTTTACCTCCTGCATGTGTCAATGATGTGGAACAGGTTATGGACATCCATCAAAGCACATATGAGTGTGTATTCAAGTAAATTCAATTGACAGATGTAAGGTCAAATTCTACAACCTTCCTAGAATCCTCCCCAGCCCACACCAATATGGGAGCTTTGGTACAGGATATTAAAACAGGGTATTGAATAGGGTATGGACATCAAAAGTCTGAGGGCTGGGGCAGAGAGGAGAGGCAAACAAATTAAGGGGGGTATATATCAACCATTGCTACTATCTAACTTTCATAAAAACTTCAACACAAATGTTGAATTGCAACATATCATCAATAAACTAAAATCTATTAACAAAATGCAAGAACTAGACTTCTAAGAAAGACAAAACAAAATGAAGAAGGGAAGGGCTCTTACAGATTTCTCCAGCACTACCCAACCAGAGATCAGTGGTTTTCTTCCTCACAAACCAAGCAAATTTATAGAAAAACTTGACCCTCATGGATGAAATTCCAAGTCTTCGGTCAAGTCTTCATAGTAAATGCTCCCCTCTATTTTCAAGATTGCTTATTTAATTTGTGTGGAAAAAAGACTTGCAACTCTTCAATGCATCCTCAAATTTTCCAATGGTAATAAATTTGGAGGAAAATGGACTCACCTCATTAATTGGGGCCTTGACTTGAGAAATGGAGGGAAGGTTCCTTATTAATGCTTATTCTAGAAGTGTCCTTACCCCATTTGACATTTAATCTTGTTTATTTTTTTTTATTTTTTTTTTATTTATCTCATCCAAAATTCAAAAAGAATGAGTTGTGACAGATAATGAGATGGTAATCATTATTCATCATGACTACCAACCCCTCCCTATGCTTGGTAACTTTACCATTAATTTATTTGTTCATATGTTAACAAGCCAACCATACAAGTATCATGAAACTCTCTTCTATCTCTATAAATTAGTCAAAGAACAACAATCCTATATCCATAAGAGCAAATCCTCCCTTACTCTCCCTCCTCGATAACCACTCACTATTCACTACATTGTAGTGGATGCTAACCAAACAAATATTAGATCACACTCAAAATCAACTCATCAATTTATGAAGACTATTTACTAATAAATTATTTTCCCATCAATATTAAACAAATATTTAATCTAAGAAACTAATTTCAACTACAAAACACATACTATTATTACAACACTACATGGCACTTCTTCAATTATCAAATTTATTTCAATTGAATTATAAAATCCCAACTCTATTATATAAAATAAATATTTAATTATTGATTTATTTAATTATCTAGATAAAACATTTATTTTCTTTAGAAGACTCAATACTCACAATATGTAACAATATACAAATATAAATATTGCGACAAAACATAGAAGGTTTGTTTTCTTTCTAGCACACATGCTTTACTATGTGTTCCCTTCAGCGCTAATTCTATGGGGAATAGGGAGAGTCTAAGCCAAAGCCAAAATTAATTTAAAATCTAACATGCACCTAAATTTATTACCTAAATTTATTGTGAAGTAAAATAAAAGCAATTTTGTTTGGAGGCCATATAATTTGTGAGCAATATTCTCCATACAAATTTACACTATAGCTATCAAATTGTATGCAGTGTGAACCAAATATGTTACATAGCCACAAGTACTATAGTGATTGATATTTATTTGAAAGTAAATGAATGACAATTTTGGCCAATAAAAATAGAACAAATATTTACCACTTTTTGGTATCATAGGAAAAGTGATTGATATTTATTTGAAAGTAAATGAATGTCAATTTTGGCCAATAAAAATAGAACAAATATTTACCACTTTTTCGTATCATGGAAAAAGCGGTTGATATTTATTTGAAAGTAAATGAATATCAATTTTGACCAATAACAAAGATTTACCACGCTTTGGTATGGATGAGATATTTACCCAAACAGAATAATATTTAAGTAGAATGCAACTTTGTTCTTATCATAGATGCTATGAATATAGGTACAAATTTATATGAAGAATAGCTACTGCTTATTTTTAGTGATGTCTTCCTAACCTTATTTTCCTCAATATTTTGGAAGACATCCATAAATAATTGAGGAGTGCGAGCTCAGTATGCTTATTGCTTCACGATTGTAGATCCATAGATTACGCGTATTGTTTTGTTTTTCCTTCTTTGTTAGGCTATAGGTAATCCTGGAGACTTTGACTTTCATATCTGCCTCTCGCAAGCGATAGTGATGTCACCCCATCGACATTCAGAGTTTGAATAGCGCTAGCGTTGTCCCTTCTCTATTCGCCGCCATGAAAGCTCTCTAATTTCAAGTTGCCTCTCAAACCTTCGACATAACTTCTGTTTTGAAAAATGATAACGATGGACTATTTTTCGTTCTCTCCTTTTAATTCGTTAATTCTGAGACTGCGCTTCCTTGTATTGTGCTCACTATTTGCAGAGAGCTTTGCTCTTACTTCCTCAACTGCATACGGAGGCACCACATGGATCAACAGTTTCCAGTATCTAGATTTCTTGACACCGTCTCTAAGCTCAGATGCACTCGTCAGGCCGATTCTTCTGACCAGCAATATCTCATATAGTGATATGTATCTGCACTGTGGATGTCGATTCTTCTGCTATGGTAGTCCTTGTCACACAGGCTACCTATTTGCAACTTTCTTTGTTATCTACGGCCATGACGGTAAGCTGAATGACATGCAAATGGTTTGGAGCTCAAATAGAGACCAGATGGTGCAAGAAAACGCAACCCTAACACTCACCTCCACAGGAGAACTTGTGTTAAGGAACACAGATGGCACTCTTGTCTGGTCTACAAATACATCCACCCAAGATTTTCAACGGATGGCCATAAAAGAATCTGGAAACCTTGTTCTCTTTAACACCTCCAATGGAATCATATGGCAGTCTTTTGATCATCCCACTGATACCCTTCTGTTAGGCCAGAAGTTGAAGGTGGGGCAGAAGCTTATTTCAAATACTTCTCCTACTAATACAAGCCAAGGTATTTTCTGGTGTTCCTTGTTTGTCGAGGGCGTTGCTATGTTTATAGCCACGGCACCCTCTCAAAGGTATTTTAGGTGTCCTTTTGAACCTCATCGTGTGAAGTTATCTTATATGAAGTTTGACAAGGAGTCCCTCTATATGTATAATGAAGGAGGAGTATCGTCATCAAGAAGTTTGGCTGTACCCAAAAATAGCCTCTATTGTATGATTGATTCAGTTGGGCATCTGCAGTTTTATTCATTTCTAGAAATAACAGGAAGGTCTGTGATTGACTATATTACAACCTTTACTAATGCGCTCACTTTGTGCCAGTATCCAACGCCATGCGGAAACTATGGTGTTTGCACAGATGGGCAGTGCAGCTGTCCAAAAGAGGGTAATGTTTTTTATCAGATTGACGCCACAAAGCCCAGCTCAGGCTGCCTTCCGCACGGACCTGTTGTATGCTCAGATACATCCATAAGCAGTAACAGCGATAATGGTAATCACTTTTTGGAGCTGGAGCATGTTTCCTATTTTACTTATCCGCACAATAATGCTTCCATTCCACAGTTGGTCTCACGAGATTATTGTAAAAATCTTTGCTTTACAAATTGTTCTTGCAAGGCTGCGTTTTTCAGATATGGTGCCAATTTTTCTAGGGGTTATTGTTATCTGGAGTCCAATGTCTACTCTCTGCAAATGAATAATCAAAGTGGTGAATTTTACAATTCTACTGCTTATATTAAAGTTAAGTCAAGGCCTAAGAAGATTAAGCATTTGGTTTCAGTTATCATTGTTTCTGCTATTGGAGGACTTCTCCTGTTTCTCTTATTCTGTTCATGGATAAGCAAGTATCGAAAAGTCAGACAAGAAAAAGATGAAGATGAGGATGATGGCGTAGATTTGCCGGCAGGCTTACCTCTGCGTTTCTCATTCCAAGAATTACAGAATGCTACAAATGACTTTAGTATGAAGTTGGGAAGCGGAGGATTCGGTTCAGTTTATGAAGGTATTTTGCCTGACGGATCAAAGATAGCAGTGAAGGGCCTTGACAAAGCAGGACAAGGGAAAAAGGAATTCCGGGCAGAAGTAGAAACTCTAGGGAAAATTGATCATCCTAATTTGGTAAGACTGAAGGGTTTCTGTGCAGAAAAGGCCCACCGAATGCTTGTATACGAGCATTTACCAAATGGGTCTCTGGATAAATGGATATTTTCCAACAAGATGCATCAATATATGCTGGACTGGAGAACTAGATGCAAAGTAGTTCTGCATATTGCAAGAGGATTAACATATTTACATGAAGATTGCCGAGAACAGATAATACATTTCGACATCAAGCCTCAGAACATTCTCCTGGATGAAAATTTCAATGCGAAGGTCTCAGATTTTGGCTTGGCAAAGATGGTAAACAGAGAGCAAAGTGAAGTGATAACTTTGCTGAGAGGCACATCTGGGTATATGGCGCCTGAGCTATTGAACATGCATTTCACGGAGAAGGCGGATATATTTAGCTTTAGCGTTATGGTGGTAGAAATTGTCAGCGGGAAAAGAAGCAGGGAGCTTTCAGAGAACGGGTTGTTTTCTCTGTTACAGGTTCAAGCAGAGGAGGGGAGGTTAACAGATTTGGTATATGAGGGATTTGAAGATGACGAAACGAGCGTAAGAGAGGCAGTAAAATTGATAAAAGTGGGAATGTGGTGTGTACAGGAAGATTTTACTAGGCGGCCAGCGATGTCCGTTGTGGTGAAGGCGTTGGAGGGTTTAATAGACACGTTGGATGATGTTCCTTGCGCTTTTACAGGGTTAACAGTTGCTTCTAATCAGCCGTTGCTGTCTTCACCGAATTCTAATTACAACAGGGAGCACTCCTATACTCCACCTTCGGTGCTATCTGTACCTAGGTAATCTGCTTATTTTTAAGGGAAAAAACATCAATTGACTCTATTTTATGGTCCAAATCTACAAAATTAGATGATGTAGATTTTATATTTTATTTTTGGAATAGATAAAATAAACTTAAAGATGTTTACAGGGTTGCAGCCGGCTATTCTTAATGAAGAGCCCCTCGATAGTGTTTTCTTTTCTTTTTAGGTCTGAATGTTCACAGTATAATTGTATTCCTTCAATCAATCATTGTCGAACGATGACTGTCTATTGTTAAAGACAATGTATGGTGATTACAAGTGGCACCATTGACACTGTTTTAACATATTCTATATTCCCCCCAAAACAAATTGTGTACCTCCAATTCAATTCCCTTAATGTGTAATGCTAGTACTTTGGACAGCTCAAATATTGAAGCAAAATATAATCTCCTTAATTTATTTTTTTGTGTGAGTTTTGCTAGATATTTATAGAAGAATGTGTTGTCTTCTAAATTTTTTTTGTTTTTAACTTTCTTTAAAATAGTTTAAGTAGTCATTGGTATCTCCTTAAATTAAGCGAGGTATTTCTCCAAAAAATTATAAAAGTACTAATTGGACAAATTTTACACTATTTTTTCAGAAGTGCCTTATTCATTTTTGTCAATTGAAAAAACTCCATCCCTTAATTTATTTACTTAACATAAATAAATTTGTTGTAAAAATAGTATCAATATTATTGGTCATAAATCATGCCTTGCCTTAATTTGGCTTCTTGTAGTGTTTATGTGCTTTCACCTATGTTCTTAGCCCAAACTAGTTTAATGGGCTCCATTAAACTAATCTATCAAGTTCAATCTACACTTGAGTACTTGTGTCTTCTACACTTTGTGTTGTTTTCTTTATCATTGTATGTTGATGTTGAGCTTAGAAGTGCAATCATGGTAGCATGGTCATTTTGATCTAGCTTTGTTCTAACCCCTTACACTTTTTCTTCTAATCACTTAGTGACTTGTTGTTGCTTGTAACATATATATTAAGTTGTGCTCTTTTGTTTGCATAGTTGTCAAAAACTAACTTGGTGGCAACTAATATGTTCACCTAGTCATACGATTTTCGTCCTTCCCTGTTTTCAATAGATTTTAGTATTGGCTATCATTTGACAATCTTGTGGTAGTTAGGTGATAGTACTATAGTGGCGTAGTAGGTCTTACTTGTGTAAATATGTGTGCATATGGTAGGCCATGAGAGTTAATGAACACAATATTGAAAATCATGTGCACTATGGATGTGTGACAGTTTTCCATTGGACAGTGGCTAGTTTGAGCTTGATGACCATTTATTGTTGTGCAATTTTGTTTTTAGCCACTATGTGTTTTCAACTAGATCTTCCCTCTATGAGCATCTATCAAATCATATGCAAGGTGCTATCTCTACCTAGATTTAATCGACTACTTTTTAGGGAAAAACCAACAATTAACTCTTTTATTTTATTTATGTTTGAATATTTGAGTCATCTTTTTAAAGTCCAAATCTATATAATTAGATGAAGTAAATTTTTTTGACTTGGCAATACTTAGTGAAGAGCCTCTCTATATTTTTCTTTTTCTATTTAGGCTTGAATGTTCAATAGACACCAAGAGTTCAAAGGTTTTAAGTGATGATCCAAGTTCAAAGTTTTCTAAATGGATGATACTTTGTTTGTACATATAAATGTGAACAAGAAAGAGAAAGTTGACTACATTAACCTACCCCATTCACAATTAAATGCAATCTTTGATTGGAGCAATAAGGAATGCATATAATAAATGAAGTGAAATGAAAACCTGAAATGCAATCCGTAGATGTATTTTGATATGCTCCTTGATAGGATATGTTGATTTCTCCTCAAACCTACAACATAACTTTGCATTCTGTGGAATCTTGGAAATGGCTTGCAGGAGGTTCATATTATAGATTTTTTGATGGGTTGATGGAGGGTTTAGATTGGTTGCGAGGATTGGGTTGATGAAGAACCTCCAAGTGACATGATTTGATTGGTGCACAAGGAGGGGTCCAAGATTCAAGGGAAATAAATGGTGGAGGATCTCCTTGTAAGACGCGGATGGAGAGGATCACAAGGTTATCAAGGGTACATTTTGGAGGGATGTACAAAGCACTTTCCCATACCAATGTAAGAATAGCCATGCCCAAAAGGACTTATATACACTTTTGGAGTATGTGCAAGGTTTGATTGAGTTGATTATGGTTTATGATTGTCCAAGTTAGTGATTAGTTGGCTAATTGGTTTTAGCCAACTTAATGAAAAGTGGAAAAAATAGGGAATTAAATAAATAGGATATTTATTTTATTTTTGGGATGAGGATGAGTGATTTAGATAAATAAATATTTAAATTTATTTATCTAAGGTTGGACTATAGAAGATGATAATTAATTAAATAAATGATTGAATTTATTTAATTAATGTTAGGATGTTGGTCGGATGAATTGTGATGAATAGTTCATGAATAGTGATTTTAATAATTAAATAATAAAATATTATTTAATTAATATTGGGATGAAAATTAGATAATTAATCAAATAAATAGGGATTTATTGAATTAATTATAGAAGAAATGGTCAAGTGATATTCTAATTATGGCTAGAATAGTGATGAGATGATTTTAGGTGTCTACATTTTCCCCTCCTTGAGATGGTGTTGTGACAATGACATAATTTCAAAGAAAGATAAAACATAGCACTTGATTGGACAGAAGATTTTGATTTTTGAATAAAATTATTGGATTATGGGGGAGAATATCCCAACCACTCAAAGGAAAACTAACAAGGAGGAATGATGTTAGAGATGTTGATGCCCGCTTGAAAGAGTAGGTGGGTTTGAAGAACATCATGGATGTGCTTTAGAAATGGATAAAAAGATGCAAGATATATGAGGGAAGAGGATGTGATGTAATGCCCTAGGTTTTCACCCAAAGCATTAGCCAAACAAACACCAAATCAAAAAAAATTGCATTTGCAAGTGCAACATTTACATGTTGCATTGCACTCATGCACACACAAGGTGTCGCAACAAGCACAAAAACACATAAAACAACATCACCATTGCACTAAGCAAGCTGGCACAAGAAGAATACTTCACCCATCCTGAGACAACTCACCATGATGCCCAAACAAGAGGTGGAGCTCACTCCATGACGAGGATCGGATACATGTCCATGACCTTACTTCCTCACGAACACATGGAGCAGGATGAGGGTGACATCCACCTCAGTCCATTCCATGACTACAAAAGATATCCCAAACACAAGGGTAATGCTCACCCATGGGATGGTCCAACTAGGAGGTACGATTCCTCAACCAATTGGAATGGTCACTAGTCAAACTTGTGCAAAGGCATGCTTCCCAAAGCAGAAGAGGGAATAATCCAAGAGTGTGTAACACATCATGCAAATGACACAATGGTTACACTCAAGTGGTCGAACAAATACCTTACGGCAACAAACTTCACAAAAGGGTTGAACCAATTATGTTCACATGTCAAAAAGGACAAAAGCGATACAAAAGGCTACGCATGTTCGACACCAACATCGACACATGCCAAAAGAAAAGATAGGATCCTCACCACCTATGTGAGATGAATACGATCCAACACAAACATATCCAAAAACATCAAATAATTGAGTTTAAACATGCTAACACATCTAGATTCCAATATGTAAAATCTATCAAAACATGCCAATTTCCTCACAAACCGAGGCGTGGAAAAATACTTGTAAGATGATATCCAACAAATACAATATTCGAAGGGCATCATCCTAAACATAGATGAATCATTGCCAACATCATAAATTAACTCATAGCATTAATTACATCTTATTACAAAGGTTTCAAAAAACCAACATTACAAAGGTTACAATAATTAATACTGATATTATACAAATGCATAAACCACCCAAAAACTAACACTCTCCAAGGTGCAACAAGACACAAAACACAACATAATCAACCTGCAAGAAGATAAGGGAATCATCCAACACCTGAAGTTCATCATGAGGGAACAATAGGGAAATGTTGCTCACCTCCTAACTATATTGTCATCATCGAGCACAATAGCTATCCACACAACTCTAGGCAACCCCCGAGCTATGGAGAAGTTGATCATGGAAAACCCACTAGCATCATCTCACACAATCCAGGGTATACATAGCAACATATGGCATAGATACCAATCATTACACACAACACACATGGCACAACTGCCAATATAATGCATATAAACAAAACATGGTACAACTACCATCTAATTGCATTCAAGTAACATATGGCACACTTGCCAAAGCATAATAGAATGACATCACAACATTCAAACATAAGGGAAATAATCACACCTTTAATGCACGCCAAACAAGACATAAATCATAGTCCATCATAGACACATACAAGCATGAATCAGGCATCACAATGCACATACAATCACATAGTAAACATCAAACGTCAAGTCAAGCTCTGATGGTGGAAGAAGGAAGGGAGACCTAGGTAGTTAGGATAAGGAGTGTCAAATGAGGGCAATACTCACCTCACGGTAGAACATGAGGGCATAACCTCCTCGTAGAGACCAAACAATACACCAAAGATTACTCTTTACACCCAAACCCAAGCAAGCTAGACACTTCACCAAGACATGCAGTTTGGTGTAGATGATCTCACTATTAAATTTTATTGCCTAATGTGTTTAAATGTTATTCTTGATTAAAACTTCCATTCACTTAATTCCAACAACCTTTTTGGGTTGTGGTGCATGATGGCATCCACTCCTTTCCTACCCCTAGACCTCTTCCTAAACACCCAAAGCTCCAATTTAGCCATCTGGGCTTGACACAATTTACGAGGTAACAAAATATTAATTTTGACAAAAACACAACATATTCTCAAAAGGTGCAAAACATCATTTTCCATGGGAGACTACTCATACCACATTAAAATTAATAAAAGAAAGGTTTAAAATTGGAATTTCATTTTTTTCTAATTGCATGAAAAATCATAAAAACCCAAATTCACCATTGTTGCAAGTTTGGCTACCTTGAGCCATTTTCTAACTCTCATGTTTCAAACTCAAATGGAAATTTGACAACTACCCATTGTAGAATATATGCACAAAATTCCAAAATATGCAATAAAAATAAGGTGGGTAATCCTAGGTAAAATTTGCCATAATCCTGTCTATTTTTGCATGTTTCCAACAAAGAACACAAAGCAAAAATACATAAAACAACCATAAATTCATATGTAAGTTTTCCTTGCCTAATAAGGATGCCATAGAAATCCACTAAATGTGGCATGGCAATGAAGAAAGCATACAAATTTAAAACAAAGGAAAGATTCAAGAATCATACCTTTCCTACAAGCAATCCAAGGAGGAAAAGAGGGTTTTGAAAGCAATCTTTCATCACACATAAGTGTCCATAATTCAAATTCACTCCACTTCAACCAATAAATCCAAGCAATTCAACCTTTCTTTCATCCATGGAGAAAATCCTTCTTTCCAACAAGAGAGGGTTTGAGAGGAGAGAGCAAATGGAGAGGAAAAAAGAATGAAATAAATTAACTCCTTTTTCCCTTTTAACACCCAAAAGCCCTAATTTAAAATAGAATATAAAATTCATGTAATATCATTTTTTTAATCAATAATGAAACAAAATATATTCATTTAACACACCATTTAAAATATATCTAATTCATTCCATTTTACCAACCTAAATAATTTAATAAAATACCTAGGAACATAAAATTAATTTAACAATAATTCAACTTCCAAATACCCTTCAGGCAACACATTTAGTAATAGAAACTTATCTAATGAACTTATTACAATTATTCCAAATAGGTAATTCCCTTTTTACTCAATCTCATTCCAAAAAATTCAAACATGCCATATCAGGAATTTCATTTTTCAATTTAATGCAATTCTATGTTTTTGACGGAAAAATATTAAATTTCATAAATAATTTGAAATCATTTAAATTTATTCCTCTAGCATAATATAATGCAATATATATTTTCTCTAAGATAATTAATCATTAAAATAATCTGAAAAACACAGAAAACACATTTTTTGAGATCATTTAAAATAAAGTACAAAATGCTAAGGAAACACACACAATTGACTTCAAGAACATATTACGGGTTTCCACAACACAAGGATTTAAGGGTGAGATGGCTTAGCATCCCATGTCAAGCTTCTCCATATTTTCCACATTAGCTAACACCTGTAATTACCTACACAATCAAGTCAACCATCAGGCATACCTACTCCGCATATAATAGTCAAAGCAACATAATCCACTCCAACGTGGTATAATCACACATGATATAAAATAATCACATCCACTATATCACAACTATAACAAGTATAGTGAAAATAGTGAAGCTGAAGCACTAGAATAATCTAACATGCACAATCACAATGTATGCATCCCATAATGCATACTTGGAAATCAAATAAAAAAACACAACCCCATTGGAAACACCTCAATGGTCATGTAGAATACACCCTCAAAACCCATCTATGGAACCATATACCTCATTGGCAAGTTTGGTGCAATGCATCAAAGCATAATAATCACATAATACACCGATAAACACTTAGAATAGCATATAACACATGAATTAAAAAGCACACAAGGTACAGACTAGTATGGGCATTACATCCTCCACCACTAGCATTAGGCTTACTCCTGGAAGCCTATAAAAACACAAGGATGAAGTACCCTTAGTACACAATCCTTTACAAACACATCTCAAAAGATCAGTCCTCCTAACCATCACCAAGTCGAGTCTAAAAATAACAAAACAAATCTCTAAAAGGTGTACCAACCAGGTCAAAACTAGCCATTGTGCATGCAAACTCCTCTCAGACTACACCACTCCATCAGCCAACTACCATCGCAATGAGAAAAGGCTCTAGCCAAAAGGTCTAACAAACCACAAGCAAGTCAAGTCTATAAAACTCTAGACCACAACTATCCTATGATAACCTCTCAAGCTCTCAACTAAGTCTAAGGAAATAAGACTACCATATCCACTTTCAAGGAGAATACCAAACAAAAGATTACTCTCTCAATAGTCCTTCCTCAAGCACTACCCACAATAAAAGAACTCAAGGATCAGGGAAAGCTAACTCAAAAAGGTTATAAGCACCACTACTGCACCTTCATCTTGACCAAAAGCATGCCTCAAATCTAGACATTGTTCTACTACATGAGGTACTTCCACACATTCCACTTTTAAAAGAGAGGGTTTCTCTAACACTCTAGCTCTACACCACAAAAACTAGGATCAACCAAACAGGTTCTTAGAGAGAAGAATCTAAACCACATCCTCTAACAACATAAGCACTTCCATCAAGAAAGTCTTAGAAACCCATTACTCACTAGGAGCACATCTAAGGTGGCCACAACACACCAACAAGGTGCAAGAATACTCGCAACACCACTTCAACTCTTAACTAAGCTAGACCAAAAAGGTCAAACAACACAACACGATCACAAATTCATGATCAACTAGGCAACACAAGGCTTCCTCATGGCCTAAACACCAAGTATCCATAAAATGGAATACATAGGATAGCAACCTCTTCATACAAGAGTTTCATGTCTTCCATTCTCCAAAACACTAAGGAGAAACTCTTGAAGCAACCAAATTCCCATGGTTGGAAACTCAACAAGAGAAAGAAGACAACTATAATACCATAAATATATAAATAATATGTGCTCATGCACTAACTAAGGCTCCTTCATACCCTACACTATGTCAAAACATAAGTGTAGTTTTTAACTCACATCAAAAGAACATATCATACACTCCACTAATGCCAAATGCTAGGAGTGTGGCATCACATTGAAGAATAACAAGAATGAGACAAGCAAGAACAACCATAATTTGTGGACTAAATCAACATTCAACCAAATCCAATTACTAAAAGCAAGATTCAATCTAAACGAGTTCTCTACATATCTCATTCACATAGACATAGTCAAGAATCAACATTTAAGCTCATACAAGAATTCAATTCACATCAAATGATCCACATAAACACAAACCCATTTCAAAAATTTCTCAACATTTCAAACAATATTCACTTGTGTCTAACAACAAATCAAGGAATTCAATCTACCATAGTTCTAGTAACACGCACACCAAGAACTAGTATATTCTCTGCATTCTACTCCCTTATACAATCCATCAAAGGCCCATCATGGAAATGATAGAGAACATAACATGATACATAACCAGTAGTTTAAAACATTCAAGCGTAGCCACCAATAATAAATAAATAAATAAAATACCAAAGTGGAAGAAAAGTCAATTTCAACAATAGGGCATAAAATGAGCTCAATTTCAACATTAAATCAAACATGACTGGATAAAGGTCACAAGATAAATAAATTTCAAAATTTGATGTCTATACTCATTCATAAACAAGAATAAAATTCAATGTTGGCCCTTACAACATTTAGTGAATTCACCAAAGTCAAATAAATAAAGTATCTAAATTCAAAAGTTCCACATTACATGAACTATGTGACTATTTCTAGTCACAAGAGAGGGAGTACAATGCTATACTACAGTTGGATTCCAAAATCCAATGCAAGTAAGAGAACACATTCAATCATGCTAAGCAAACAAGTCTTCTAAGACTACAATCATGTCAAAACATGAGATCATTTCTACTTAACCAAACAAACATCACTCAAGATGCCTAGCAACAAAGGTTGCATCCCATTCAATGGAATCACAATCACCATGCAATGATACACAAAGTCACACACTATCAAACATCTAGTAACCAAGATTAAGCTAGGATAAAATTAGGTTCACAAACCAAAATTTCTAAATACATCACTCTCACAACAAGAGTAGTTAACATTTCTCCCCAAACAAGGATTCACCAAGCATATGGATAATGCATCAATGAAATATTCACATACAACACAAATCAAAACACGAGGGAGAATTAGGTTGGGGGTCAAGCACTTACCCAATGTTCCATTCACATGATGCTAAATTTCTCCACAACATGATGACAAGCATACTAAATGCACACATTACAATAGGAGAAACACAACTCAGAAACACAAGATGTAGATTTTGCTACTTCACTTATGATTCTAACACCTCAAACATCACAAGGACTATGTAAATGACCCTTTTCACAACCCCTTTCCTCTTTAACTCTTCAAATAATGCAATGCAATAATTACACACAAGTTCCAACATGAATCCTAGGGAAGAATGAAATTTGGGGACATAATTCATTACCCAAATGATCTATACTAGCAATGCAATGCAACACTATCTTTCTCATAGACACATAATTAATCCACACATAGGGACATGCTCTCAAGAAGACAATGCAATATGCATTTCAAGAAAGCATTTCCAATCACCATATAGAGGCAATTAATAAACAAATATGACAAGCATTACAAGGGTATGCTACTCTTGAAACAAACATACACACAACAAGGTGCACAATGCAAGGTTCATTTAAACTAGCATTACCACAACAATATTCTTCACATATCATGCATATGATCAAAACATCATCTCTTTCACATATAAATGCATAACTCTTAACAGAGTAAACCAAGTTCAATCACACTCAAGAACATGGTATTTCCTTTCACACAAAGGTGAACTCCCATCATTCCACTATCAAAAGTGGTCACAAAAGAATGAACATGACCCTACAAAGGTCACTCAAACACACTCATACAAGCAAGACATATCAAAAGAAAGAACATGCTACTCACAACACGTAAACACACAAGGATCCCACACATGCTTGAACAAGATGAGCATAACACAACCCAAATCTCTCAATGCTACAACATGATCTCTGATATCAAGTGTAATGCCCTAGGTTTTCACCCAAAGCATTAGCCAAACAAACACCAAACCAACAAATTTTTCATGTTTGCAAGTATGACATTTACATGTCGCATTGCACTCAAGCACACACAAGGTGTCGTAACAAACACAAAAACACCTAAAACAACATCACCATTGCACTAAGCAAGGTGGAACAAATGGAAGACTTCACCCATCGTGTGAAAACTCACCATAATGACCAAGCAAGAGGTAGATCTCATTCCATGACAATGATCAAATACACATCCACGACCTTCCTCCCTCACAAACACATGGAGTAGGATGAGGATGACATCTACCTCAGTCCATCCTAGACACAAGGGTAATGCTCACCCATGAGATGGTCCAACTAGGAGGTATGATTCCTCAACCAATAGGAATGGTCACTAGTCAAATCTGTGCAAAGGCACACTTCCCAAAGCAAAAGAGGGAATAATTTGGAAGAGTACATAACACATCTAGTAAATGACAAAATGATTACACTCAGGTGGTCAAACGAGCACCTTATGAAAACAAACTTCTCAAAAAGGTTGAACCAATTATGTCCACATGTCAAAAAGGACAAAAGAGATACAAAAGGCTACGCATGTTCGACACCAACATCGACACATACCAAAAGAAAAGATAGGATGCTCACCACCTATGTGGGATGAATATGATCCAACACAAACATATCTATAAACATCAAATAATTGAGTCTAAACATGCTAACATAGCTAGATTCTAACACGTAAAATCTATAAAAACGTGTCAACGTCCTCACAAACTAAGATGTAGAAAAATACAATTTGATGAGATCCAATAATTACAATATGTGAAGGGATTCATCCTAAACATAGATGAATCATATCCAACATCATAAATTAACTCATAGAATTAATTACATCTTATTACAAAGGTCTCAAAAGACCTACATTACAAAGGTTACAATAATCAATAATGATAATATACAAATGCATAAACCACCCAAAAACTAACACTCTCCAAGCTGCAACAAGACATGAAGCATGGCATAATCAGCCTGCAAGAAGATAAGGGAATTGTCCAACACCTGAAGATGATCATGAAGGACCAATAGGTAAATGTTGCTCACCTTCCAATGATATTGTCATCATCGCATACAATAGCTGTCCACACAACTCTAGGCAACCCCTGAGATATGGAGAATGTGATCATGGAAAATCCACTAGCATCATCTTACACAATCCAGGGTATACATAGGAACATATGGCATAGATACCAATCAATGCACAAAACACACATGGCACAACTGCCAATACAATGCATATAAACAAAACATGGTACAACTACCATCCAATTGCATTCAAATAACATATGGCACACTTGCCAAAGCATAATAGAATGACATCACAACATTCAAGAATAAGGGAAATAATCACACCTTAAATGCATGCCATCATAGTCCATCATAGACACATACAAGCATGAATCAAGAATCACAATGCACATGCAATCACATGGTAAACATCACATGTCAAGTCAAACTCTGATGGTGGAAGAAGGGAGACTTAGGAAGTTAGGACAACGAGTGTCAAATGAGGGAAATATTCACCTCGTGGCAGAACATGAGGGCATAACCTCCTCATAGAAACCAGACAATACACCAAAAATTACTCTTTGCACCCAAACCCAAGCAAGCTAGATACTTCACTAGGACATGTAGTTTGGTGTAGATGATATCATTATTAAATTGTATAACCCAATGTGTTTAAATGGTATTCTTGATTAAAACCTCCATTCACTTAATTCCAATGACCTCTTTGGGCTATGGTACATGATGGAAGCCACTCCTTTCCTACCCCTAGACCTCTTCCAAAACATCTAAAGCTTCAATTTAGCCAATTCAGTTAGCACAGTTTATGAGGTAACAAAATCACAACTTTGACAAAAACACAACATATTCTCAAAAGATGCAAAATATCAGTTTCCATGGGAGACTACTCATCCCACATTAAAATTAATAAAGGAAGGTTTAAAATTGCAATTTCACTTTTTTTCTAATTGCATGAAAAACCATAACAACTCAAACTCACCATTGTTGCAAGCTTGGCTACCTTGAACCATTTTCTAACTCTCATGTTTCAAACTCAAATGGAAATTTGACAACTACCCATTGTAGAATATATGCACAACATTCCAAATTTTCAATAAAAACAATGTGGGTAATCCTAGGTAAATTTTCCATAACCTTGTTTATTTTTGCATGTTTCTAACCAAGAACACAAAGCAAAAATACATAAAACAACCATAAATTCATATCTATGTTTTCCTTGCCTAATCAGGATGCTATAGCAATCCACTAAATGTGGCATGGCAATGAAGAAAGCATACAAATTTAAAACAAATGAAAGATTCAAGAATCATACCTTTCCTACAAGAAATCCAAGGAGGAGAAGAGGGTTTTGAAAGTAATCTTTGATCACACACAAGCATCCACAATTCAAATTCACTCCACTTCAACCAAGAAATCCAAGCAATTCAACCTTTCTTTCATCCATGGAGAAAATCCTTCTTTCCAACAAGAGAGGGTTTGAGAGGAGAGAACAAATGGAGAGGAAAAAAAGAATGAAATAAAATAACTCCTTTTTCCCTTTTAATATACCCAAAAGCCCTAATTTAAAATAAATATAAAATTCACTTATAATCATTTTTTAATCAATAATGAAATAAAATATATTCATTTAACACACCATTTAAAAATATATCTAATTCATTTCATTTTACTAACCTAAATAATTTAATAAAATATCTTGGAACATTAAAATTGATTTAACAATATTTCAACTTTCGAATACCTTTCAGTCAACACGTTTAGTAATTAGACATACTGAAGTTAACCATCAATCATACTTACTCCACATATAATAGCTGAAGCAACATAATCCACTCCAATGTGGTATAATCACACATGATATAAAATAATCACATCCACTATAATCATCTATGACTAGCATGATCTAGGAACATGATGCATAAATGGAAACATTTCACAATGCAGGAATAATACGACAATCACAACTATAACAAGTATAGTGAAAATAGTGAAATTGAAGCACTGGAATAATCTAACATGCACAATCACAATGTGTGAATCCCATAATACACAGTTGGAAACGAAATAAGAAAGCACAACCCCATTAGAAACACCTTGATGGTCATGCAAAATACACCCTCAAAATCCATTGATGGAATCATAGACCTCATCGACACATTTGGTGCAATGCAACAAAGCATGATATTCACATAATACACTGATAAACACTCAGAATACCATTTAACACATGAATCAAAAAGAACACAAGGCACAAACTAGGGTGGGAATTACATGTTGTTGGTGTGAATAGGTTTATCACCTAACCGGTTTACACTTGTGTAGATAATTCATATTATTTAACTATTTATTAGTTAAATAATATTTACACATCACACATAATTCACACATATTAAGTTGACTTAGTGAGTCTAGTTGTGTCTAGTTGTGTCTAGTTGTCATGTTATCCTATAGTTGTCACATGTAATAGGATAATGACACTTGTCACATGACTACAACATCTTACATCTCATCCTTGTCTTTATAAGCAATGCATTTCATGTACATTGTAATAACAATCTTGTAATCTTTTGCATTCATTGATAGAATAGAATTATTCTTTCATTTGATCTCTCTTGTGCTTTCATGAAGTCCTAGATCCTGGGTGGCTCCAATCATAGCCAACTCTAACATGGTATTAGAGCTCTAGGAAGAATCACTTTGTATTAGTCATTTTTTTAGAGATCTTGAGTGCAATTCATGGTAGATCTTGATAGTTGAGTATGCTCTTCTCTTGCATCGAATGATGACCTAGAGAATCAGAAAGATTTGATAGAATGCCAGTTTTGTGAGGGTTTCCTATTTGTGGCCTTGTATTGTCGGTTTATTTTAGAGCATGTTGTTGCAAATCTGAGCACACTATTGTGTTCAAAAGGTCTAAGATAGTCGAGATCAGCTTTTTTTTGTCCAAATCAAACATCGGAGGCCAAATCTATGAGGGTTTGAAGGTGGGAGTTGCATGCCTGATCTAGCAAGTACTTGATCTTTTGGAGTACTTTGAGTCAAATATGACCCTGCTATCACATTTAGGAGGTCCAAAAACCCCAAGATTGATTATCAATTCGTTGAAATCGAACAATGTTGTAGGAAAAGGTAAATTTTTTTTGCAAATTAATGTCGTACATAATCTCTTCAGAGAATATTCCCTCTGTACAAGGTGTTCTTATATGGAGCCTAATCAGACTCAGAGGTTAAATTTACCTCATTTTTATCAATATAGTTTCCCCCCAAATCATTTAACGAAGTCAAGGGGCAACGCCCCTTGCCGGGTCCAAGGGAAGCACCTCTGAAACCTCAAATGAATTTTATTATTTTATAAAGGTGTTGGGAGTTATTTTTTTATTAGCTAACATAAAAAAAAACCCTTTTTTTGTAACTGACATAAGGCTTGATAAAAGTGGCTAAGGGTTAGGGTTTCCATTAATGTATTGTAGCATTTTGCAACGGTATTGAGTTGCAGGGATTGCTGGTTGTAATTGGTTTTGATTTACTAGATAATAATATTGGACTCTCTGTTGGTGGATGTAGCCCGAGTTTGGGTGAACCACGTTAAAACCTCTCTCTCGTTATTATTATTTCTGTGTATTTTTATTTCTCTGTTTAATCTTTATTTACATTTAATTGATGTTATCTATTGGATAACTCTAACAAGTGGTATCAGAGCGGATTGTGTTTGACTATCATCTGCAGGAAGGTCTCACGGTTGAGTGGGAGTCTCACGGTTAAGTGGGAGTCTCACAGTTAAGTGGGAGCAATGGCATACGAGGGTAAATTGAAGGTAGATAAATTCAATGGGCAAAACTATCAATTATGGAAGATGCAGATGGAGGATTATCTCTATCAGAAGGATTTATTGAGGCCGTTGGAAGGAATATCCAGGAAACTGATAGGAATGATAGATGAGGATTGGGAACTTCTGGACAGAAAGGCATTAAGAATCATTCGGTTGTGCCTGGCACCATCTGTGGTATTCAATATAATAGAAGTGAAGAAAACAAGTGAACTGATGAAAGCTTTGGCTAAATTGTATGAAAAACCCTCAGGCTCAAATAAGGTATTTGTCATGAAGTGTTTGTTTAATCTGAAAATGATTGAAGGTGGATTTGTGATAGATCATTTAAATGAGTTTAATACGATTACCAGTCAATTAAATTCTATAAAAGTAAAATTTGACAAAGAGGTGAGGACTCTCTTAGTTTTATATTCTTTTCCAGAAAGCTGGAATAGCTTGGTAATGGCTGTAAGTAACTTTGTCTCTAGCTCAAACACTTTAAAATTTGATGATGTTGGTGGTGTTATCCTTAGTGAGTAAATGTGACGAAAATGCTCAGGAGGGTCCACATCAAGTAGTGTTTTGAATGTAGAAAGTAGGGGCAGATCAAAAGAGAGAGGAAAAGGTTCTGGAGGTCATGGGAAGTCATAAGGAAAATCAAAGGACAAGAGGTCCCAAACTAGAGGACAGAAGGATTGCTAGTACTGTGGGAAACCAGGTCATCTGAAGAAAGATTGCTGGTCTCAGAAGAATAAAGAAGGAGAGAAACAAGAAGGCAATAAGGAGGCAAATGTGGTAAGTAATAAATCTGCAGATGATGCTTTGATTCTTTCCCTAGATAATGTTGATGATTCATGGGTTTTAGATTCAAGGGCCTCATTTCATGCTACGCCTCATAGAAGTTAATTTCTTGATTATGTCCAAGGAGATTTTGGGCTGGTTTATTTTGGAGATAATGAACTCTGTCAGATTGTTGGAAAGGGAAGAATCAAGATTAAATTGCAGAATGAGAATCATTGGCTATTACAAGAGGTAAGGCACATTCCAAGGCTGAGTAGGAATTTAACTTTAGCAGGGCAGCTAGCTGATGAAGGTTGCATTGTTACATTTACTGACAAAAATTAGAAGGTTACAAGAGGTGCCTTAGCAGTAGCAAAAAGTGTGAAAGTATGCACCTTATATCTTTGTACAGGTCATATTGTTCCTTCTACTTTATTTGTTGCAGAGAAAAAATAAATAGGTTCAGGAACAGTTACTATAGGTTCACAGGAAGAGACTAGAATAGTTGTTGTAGGTTCTAAGACAACACTATGGCATAACAGACTTGGGTATATAAGTGAAAAAGATATGAAGGTACTTCATTCTAAGAAAGTTTTACCAAGTTTGAAATGTATTAATATGGATTTCTATGAAAGTTGTGTGTATGGAAAATAAAAGAGAGTTTGTTTTCTCAAGGATGGGAAGAAAAAGAAAGATGAAAAGTTGGATCTTGTTCATACAGATGTATGGGCACTGGCTCAGGTATCTTCTCTTGGTGGTTCTCGGTATTATGTTACATTCATAAATGATGCAACTAGGAAGGTTTGGATTTATTTCCTTAGGCATAAATCTAATGTATTTGAAACATTTAAGAAATGGAGAAGCTTAGTTGAGAATCAGATGGGTAAAAGATTAAAATGTCTCAGATCTGGTAATGGTGGTGAGTATTGCAACAAAGAATTTGAATATTATTGTTCCTTTAATGGAATTCATAGGCAGAAAATAGTTCCAGGGACTCCACAGGAAAATGGAGTGGCTGAACGCATGAATAGGACAATAATAAAGCAAACAAGGACCATGTGATTGCATGTTATGCTGCCTTTAAACATGTGGGCAGAGGCTGTCAATACTATTGTGTATTTAATTAATAGAGGTCCTTCAATTCCTTTGGGTTGTGGTATTCTAGAGGAAGCATGGACAGGTAAGAAGGTGAATTATTCTTTTCTCAAAACCTTTGGATGTGAAACATATGCACGTGTAGATTCTGAAAATAGAACCAAGCTAGATGTAAAATCAAAAAAATGTACTTTCGTTGGATATGGCATTGATGAATTTGGTTATAGGCTTTGGGATTTTGAAAATCAAAAAATTGTGAGAAGTAGGGATGTTATATTCAATGAGAAGGTGTTGTACAAAGATCAGTTGCAGCAGCATGAGATGAAAGAAAAGGATTATGTGGTGTTGGGTGATACTCCAAAGAGTGATGTTCCAGTGGTTCCTCATGCTCTGAAATAGCAACAAGAAATACCACAAAGTCCAGTGAATGTTAGATGGTCAACAAGGCTAAGTAGACCTCCTAAAAGGTTTTCTCTCTCTTTGTATTCTATTTTGTTAACAAACATTGGTGAATTAGAAGGGTATGATGAAGCTATGTAGGTAGATACAAAGGTTTAGTGGGAGCTTACAATGAAAGAAGAAATGGACTCCTTGCTGAAAAATCAGACTTGGGAATTATGTAAGTTGCCTGCAGGTAAAAAGGCTTTACCAAACAAATAGGTCTATAGGCTGAAAGAGGAAGCTGGAGGTAAGAAAAGATTTAAAGCCAGGTTAGTTGTAAAAGGATTTGCATAGAAAAAGGGCATTGATTTTGATGAGATTTTTTCTCCAGTTGTTAAGATGACTTCTATTCGTACTATTTTAAGTATTATGGATGCTAAAGTTTTGCATTTGGAACAGCTAGATGTGAAAACTATCTTTCTCCATGGTGGTTTGGAGGAGGAGATATATATGTAACAACCATAGGAATTTGAGGTCAAAGGTAAGGAGAAATTGGTGTGCAGATTGAAGAAGAGTTTGTATGGCGTGAAACAAGCACCTCGGCAATGGTATTTGAAATTTGATAGTTCTATGGTATAGTTGGTGTAATTCTAACCATTGTGTTTATTTTAAGAGGTTGGATAATGATAGCTACATTATTTTACATTTATATGTTGATGGCATGCTTGTAGCAGGGTCTAACATAGATCACATAAGAGAGTTAAAATGGCAATTAGCACAATCATTTGCTATGAAGGATTTGGGGGCAGCAAAATGAATCCTTGGTATGAAAATTTGTAGAGATAGGAATAACAGAAAATTGACTCTATCTCAGGCTGATTATGTTGAAAAGGTATTACAGAGATTTCATATGGAGAATGCAAAATATGTCAGTACACTTTTGCCCAATCATTTAAAATTGACTAAGGAGATGTGTCCAAAGGCACAAGAGGAAGAAGACAAAATGTCTAAGGTACCATATGCTTTAGCTGTAGGAAGTTTAATGTATGCCATGGTATGCATGAGACTAGATATTACACATGTTGTAGGAGTCATAAGCAAGTATATGAGTACTCCCAAATTGGAGCATTAGAATGCGGTAAAATGGATTCTCAGATATTTGAGAGGTACATCCAATAAACATTTATGTTTTGGGGGCTCTAATACTGATTTAGCAAGTTATGTAGACTTAAATTTGACAGGGGATATTAATACCAGGTGGAGTACTACAGGTTATGTCTTTACTGTAGGTGGGATAGCAGTGAGTTAGATCTCTAGGTTGTAAAAGTTGGTTGCTTTATCCACCATGGAGGCAGAGTATTTAGCTGCAACAGAGGCAAGCAAGGAGATGATATGGCTACAATCTTTCATGGAAGAATTGGGCAAATAATAGGTTAACAGTTATTTGTTTACATCTTGTCATACATCTTGAAAAGAATTATGTCTTTCATTCAAAGACCAAACACATACAGTTGAGGTATCACTTCATTTGATCAGTATTAGATGATGGACAGTTAAGGCTAGCAAAGGTACCTACAGATAAAAATTCATCAGACATGTTTACAAAGGCAGTGACAAGGGAGAAGTTGAGCTCCTCTTCAGCTTCAGTTGGCCTTCAAGACTAAAAACAAAAAAATCATAACAGTAGAGTCCAGGGTGCTTATTTCCAGTGGAAGCTACAGGGTCAGCGGTGTTATGATCAGTCTCCAAGTGGGAGATGATATGGTGTGGAGTCTAATCAATCTCCAAGTGGGAGATTGTTGTTATATGGAGCCTAATCAGACTTGGAGGTTAAATTTACCCCACTTTTATTAGTGTGGTTTCACCCCAAATCATTTAACGAGGTCAAGGGGTAGCACCCCTTGCAGGGGTTTGGGGGCAGTGCCCCCAAGACAAGGTCAAGGGGCAGTGCCCCTTGCAAGGTCCAAGGGTAACACCCTCGAAACCTCAAATAAATTTTATTATTTTATAAAGGTGTCAAGAGTTATTTTTCTATTAGTCGACATAAAAAACCTTATTTTTGTAACTGACATAAGGCTTGATAAAAGCAACTAAGGGTTAGGGCTTCCATTGATGTATTGTAGCATTTTGT
The DNA here is from genome assembly GCA_027924645.1 of Cunninghamia lanceolata. Taxonomy (NCBI): domain Eukaryota; kingdom Viridiplantae; phylum Streptophyta; class Pinopsida; order Cupressales; family Cupressaceae; genus Cunninghamia; species Cunninghamia lanceolata. Next base: position 10,991,633 of record BSBN01001332.1, read on the forward strand.
AGTGGTATTGAGTTGCAAGGATTGCTGGTTGTAATCATTTTTAATTTACTAGATAATAATATTGGACTCTCTGTTGGTGGATGTAGCCCGAGTTTGGGTGAACCACGTTCAAACTTGTTTCTCATTGTTATTATTTCTATGTATTTTCATTCCTTTGTTTAATCTTTATTTGCATTTAATTAATATTATCTGTCAGCTAACCCTAACATAGTGAATATTCTATTGGCGTAGGTGGAATCAAAGTCAGAGTTAGAATCTTTGCCAAAATCTGTCAGGTAAAGTCAATATTCACAGGACAAAGTTTTAAATCTGCAGGTTTATTTTCTATAGACTATTTTTTTTGTAGGGTACGAAACTATGTGTACCCTACAGACAGTACCTGAATTGAGTGCCAAGTGTCGTCAAAGGTCAAAACATATGGTGATCTCCCATCCATTGGCATTCCAAACTGTAGGCAGTCAAATCTTAGTTGGCATATTTTTTGCTTACCCCTGATGGTGGCATTGACTGGTCATAACACCGACACCGGCGTTCACATAACCTCCATCAACAAAATCAAATAAACCTCCATTGGCAACATCAAACATATTTCAATGGTCTATAACCAGTAGTCAAATCTTGGTCTATAATTGATAGTTGGTAGTCTATAACTGGTAGGGGGTGACCAAACATTGCTGATTATTTGAGATCTCGGTGGCCTCTCCAAACACTCCTTGTCTACATTATGGTCTTTGAAACTCCTTCTTAGCAGTATATTTCAAACCCTTACACTCGTAGCCAGTTTCAATATCAAACGGTCATAAGCCATTTCTGGCACCAAGTCGTGGCGGTCATTTCAAAACCACGGCTAAATCTCCTCAAGCGGGGGCTAACAAATAGTGACAGCTTTAAAACTGCCTACTCTCAAGCGGTTTGTGGCTCCTAAACCACTTTGTGGTCACCTATTTCAATCACACCCTCAAAAAGTGGTTTCCCACCTATCAAACCATGGTTTGGCATTTCAGATCGGTGCCCAAAAATCAAAGCAGTTTTTGAATATTCATCAGAATCTAAGCATATTTTGAGAGATTTTTTCCCTGGTGATGACGTCATAAATTGACTGGCTATGTCTCATAAGTAATATTGTTGCTTATGGGGAGAGGAGTAATTTCTTTTGTTGCTTACAGGGTGGTTTTTTGTTAATAAGGTGGTTTCAGTTATTGAAGAGGCAGTTTTGACAAGTCAAACCCATGGTATTCCATCAATACAACAGTTTGTCACCATACCAAGACATTTTTGTTTTCTTGAACAATTGTTTTGTACACAGAGGATAGTTTTCTATAATCAACAGAGAATATTTTGGCCATGGGACAGGAATATTCCATCCACTAGGGTCCCCTTTGGCCCCTCAAATCCCTAAATAGGGGCTTTTTTTCATTTTTACATAACTTTTGTCCATGGAGGTGAAATCAGGCAAACTAGATATTGTCAGAAAGCTTAAAGAGATAACTTTGCATTAGTGTTAGTAGTTTTGTGATATTTTTCTACAAGCGATAGATACATCAGTTTGAAGATAGATCTTCATTTTTAGCTTTTGAGCTCACAACTTTTAGCCATGATCTCCAATTTTCATAATTCTTACGGCATCAGAAAGGTATTCATGAGCTCTTCAAATCCATCCATGCATTTTTCTCAGCTTCAGCTCTAGGATCATTTTATTTTATTTGTCATTTTTTTTTCTTTTGAGTGATAACTTGGGTATTTTGAGACTCGAGGAAGTGAAAACTATTTTGGAGGGATTTGTTTGCAATGATAAATCAATGTGAGCAACTATAATCTCCCTTGGATCTTATTTTTAAGATATTTTGATGTTTTCCCCATTTTGGTACCTTGACGACAATTGTAAATTGCACTAAGTATAAAGTGCCACAATCATTCTTTTTGGGGGGTGATCTCTTTGATTGAGTAACAGGGTGGTTTTACTTGTGTTCTTTTTTTACTCTTGTATCATGGATCCAAACAAATTTCCTCTCCTCACACCATATAACTATCATGAGTGGAAAACCAAAATGGAGATTCATTTAAGTTTGAAAATTCATAGAGTAACAATGGGTACAAAAATTAAACCAATGGTAGCTGTAGAAAAGAGAAAGTGGTATAATAGATGTGATCAAGCCTATGGAACACTATGCTTGTCTATCTCTCCTAATCTACTTTTTCATATTGAATCTTGTACTACACCTAATCAAGTGTGGACTACCTTAGAGAATCTCTTTGGTAAGCAAGATACTATGAGAGGTTTCAAATTGGAGAATGAACTAATTGGTTTGAATCCAACCAACTTTGCAAGCATCTAAGACTTCTTCACAAAGTTAAAATCACTTAGATTGCAGCTCAAACAATGTGGAATTGAGAAAGAGGACACTCAATTGATTCTTTCAATTCTTGCCAAGCTTGGTCCTGACTATTCAATTTTTGTTTCTACCTTTTATGCTACAATGGATGCACTTGGGAAAGCTTCCACAATGCCTTCACTTGATGAGTTTGCCACATCACTCACTAGGAAGCAAGATAAGTTATTACACATGGACACATTGAATTCTTCTAGAAATCAAGCACTTCTTGCTAGTCAAGGTGCAAAGGATCAAAAGGATTCAACTAGAAAAGGCAAGAAATAGAAAAATAAGAATCTCAAGAACAATGAGCAAGAAAAGGAATCAACCAAATCACCTAAGTCCTTATCTCCCAAGGAGGAATCATCTAAGGAGAGACCAAAGCGTGCATATTACAAGAAACTAGGACATGATGAGCATAAGTGTTATGAGAAGAAAATTGATGAGTTGACTCACATTATTCAAAAGCACAATATGAAAATGCCATCATCATCACCTAGTTCATCCTCTTCTTTGACACCATCATCATCTACATAGACAGGGACAGGAGACATTGCTAATGGGACAAACAAAGGAAAAGGACAAGCACTCTTTGCTTCAACAAGTCTTTAGTTAGAGAGATGGCGCTTCTTGATTCAAGAGCTTCTCATCATATGACATCGTCACAAGAGATGTTCTCTTCATTTGAGTCATGTACTTTGACACCTATCTTGATGGGTAACAATACATACATGCATGCAACTAGTAAAGGGCTTATTGATATTGGTGAGGGCACTTAAAACAATGAGTTATGTGTACCTTCCTTGTCAACCAATCTCCTTTCCATCTATTAGATTACTCATTGTATTGTAGGGAAGACAGTTGAGTTCACTCCTAATTCAGTGATCATACGGGACTTGGAGAGTAGAGATATCATTGTTGTTGGGATGGTTGATCATGCATCTCGCTTGTATACATTCTCCCATTTTGCTTATTTTGATGATGTAGATCCATTGATTGATATTCACACTCATGCATCAAGTGTGAATCATGTTTCTGAGGAGAAGTTTGGTCACTTGAACCTTGGTGTTCTTTCACCCACTTTGGTTCATGAGACTAGTGCTGAGCTTCCATCACCCTAACCTCCTACTTCTTCAGGCATTGACATCGACATGGTTTCATCTACTTTAGTAGCTCGCAAGATCATTCCAGTCTTTCAGACACAACTTTGTGGGATACTTTCTTGGCAGTTATATCAGACTTTTTTTTTTGAGTCTGATATTACAAATTTGGAGGACACACTTGAGGGGATATCTCTCCTCTTTGATGACAGTTACAACACAACTATTATCCTATTTGCTTCGTCTTTGGAGGTTGTTCTTCATGAGTCTACCCAGGATTTTGGATTGGTCACACCTCATTGCATTGTGTCATTCTTTGATTCTGACATGTGCACATTTCAACAATTTTCAGAGACAACATCCATCATGAGGGTTTTTCCCTCATACCTTGAGATGGAGTTTCTTCTACATCAACCTTTGGACTTGTTTCTTCCTAAGGGGAGAAACATTGTTTGTAGGTACAAGACACTTTCCAACGTTCGTCTCCAGGCATTCACCATCAACATAGGAGCTACTTCATTGTGGGGGGGACCTATAGTCTCACTCTTTATCTCCTATGGGGGTATTTAATTGTACATATGTGATATAAGTTATCCTTGGGGGGTCATGTTGAGTCCTTCCTACTATCACTTCTTTCACTTTCATTGTTTCATGCATTCTCACTTTTGAAGAGGAGTTTTTTCCCATGAGGTTTTCTCCTTTTCTCCACTTGAGATTTGTTGTACATGGGTACCTAACATGGCCTAGTAGTTGGAACCCATCATCCATCATTGAATCTTTCTTTAGTCAGCTACTCCCTAAGTTACACTTAAGGGGGGTGTTGGTGTGAAAATAGTTATCACCTAACCAGTTTACCCTTGTGTGGATAATTCATATTATTTAACTATTTATTAGTTAAATAATATTCACACATCAAACATAATTCACACATATTAAGTTGACTTAGTGAGTCTACTAGATGTCTAGTTATGTCTATTTGTCATCTTATCCTATAGTTGTCACATGTCATAGGATAATAACACTTGTCACATGACTACAACATCTTACATCTCATCCTTGTCTTTATAAGAAAGGTATTTCATGTACATTGTAATAATAATCTTGTAATGTTTTGCATTCATTGATAGAATAGAATTATTCTTTCATTTGATCTCTCTTGTACATTCATGAAGTCCTAGATCCTGGGTGGCTCCAATCATAGCCATCTCTAACACATGCGAGATGATTGGATAGAAGACTAGATAGAAGAGATTGAGAGTAGACAAGTGGATAGAAATGATGGAAAGGTTGGGGGAATAGTGTGATGAGAAGATTGGCAGTGAAGAATGAAGGGGGAGATGTAAATGGATGGGGTGGAATGATTTGTCATGGTGCATTGGATTAAACAACCTTATTTGATATTGCACTAGATGTTATGTACCAAGGTAGAAAGACTAGGGTGAAAATGTGTCAAAAGCATGGGATTAACTCACTAAAGAGGTCACAAGCAACCCTATGACATATAGCACCTTGATATGGAAGATGATGATACCATTTTGGTAGGTAGGCCATAAGGACCAATGCAAATGCAATAAAAAATGATAATGCACACAAACAAGAAAGCATGCATGCACAAAATGATACAAATACAAACATGATGTTGCTGTTGGTCTAGTTAAATATCCAAAGATTGATTGATTGATAATAATGGATAGTGTTGTTTATGTGGGAATGATATATCCCAAGAACAAAACAAGGATTGATAATGTTGTATCCCAATGATAGTGATTAAAATTTGATCAAGGCTTGTAGCAAGGCTAAGAACAAGACCGATGAATATGATTTCATGATTTGTGTGGTTTCCTTGGAAAGATACGCATGGATTAAGATTTTCTTGTGATGTTGGATTTCTAGGAGAATTAGATTGATGGGATGGGTTACATTAGATTTCATGTGGATAGATTTTAGCTTGATACTAATGATAAGGAAAAAATGAGTCTAGGGACAAGCAATTGGGGGATGGTTTGGATGAATATATGAAGGGATATTCAATAAGGGATGGGATGGATGGGGGATGATAGATAGATAGATAGAGGAGATCAGATGAGTTCTTCCAACGACTATATTGCATAGGAATAACATGCCCCACTCTATATGTGTCACTCATGATGAGGTACTACGAGGATGGAAATGAGGTATGATAGGGAGGAAGTTTTGCAAAGGATGGGTGTATGCCAAGAGATGTCTAAACCATGTTGTAACATTGATTCCCCTATCCTTTTCAAGCAAGAATGGAAAATGGATGGGATGATGATAAGATAGATATGCATATATAGTGGATGGGATGGATCACAATGGTGATAGGCTAGGTAAGGTTGTTGTGACATCCATACTTGAATTCTAAATAAAGCATTAAAAATAAAAGAAATAAATGCCAAAGTTTCATTATATTATTTTAAAAAAAGATCTTACAAAGTACAGTAGGTACTTTTGTATTTACAAGTTACATAATTTAATACATCAACTGACGGTTTCTTTACATACAACTTACAAATTTTACATAATTATATGTACAATAAAGTGATGTCTTCTATTTTCAAGTCTTCGGCAGTCAATTGCAAGAGGGAGAGAATCACCCAGGTGCTTTACCTCCAACCATAGACTGACAGTCCCCTATACACCTTCCTACTGGAATTGGTCCTACTCTTCGTGAGGGTATAGATAATGAAAATAAACTATTTGAGAACTAGTGCAGTGTCCTAGCAATAAACAATTAGGTTTACAACTTCTAGTTTATCTCTAGCTATGTACAACCCATCTGATTGTTCATGCAATCTAGAATACAGGGAATTGACAATGCAAGCAGTAATTTTGCATTACTTTGGCCAAAGTTTCTTATCATTGAGTCAATTTTTCATACACCTCTTTCTCGACTTGGAGACTGACATTCTATCTATTCTATTTTTAGTTTAAAGATATTATGCAAGACTCTTAGTAAGTGTTATCCTATACCTTTTTAATTGGCATTACTAGAACACTTTTCAATTAAAGGTCAACTAAACAGCTACAAGATAAGAGTCGGGATGACTTATAATCATGTATTGAGCCCCTCTTTACATCCTTGCAACCTTGAGCCTTTAACATCTGTCAACTACTCAATGACTAGACAAACTTGTAATCATGCATAAATAATTAGTCTAGATGGCTTGTTATAGGATATTCCTTATGTTAGAAGTATGGTTTAATCCTTTCTTGAGTATTCGTAACTTCTCCCTAAAGTAGGATTACTCACCCATGTAAATAGTAATTAATACGTCTACCTTGGGTATTATATGGGTTTAAGATGAAGTAGCATTCTACCTTTATCCAAAAATACATGCCAAACATAGAACTTGAAGGATTTTACAAAACACATATTTCAACTAAAAATCCAACTTGTGTAATCATTTAGAATTTACTCTACCAGAGTTCTTTCTTTCCCAAAAGAAGATTTTACTAAGTGATGGAAACTCTCGAGGCATATGTAAGGATATATATATTATATATATACCCATATAATTACTCAAATATCACCCCATATATTATATATATACACATATAGTCATAATTTGGTCCTCCTTTTCTATCACACTAGACTACTTAACTATCCAACCATTATAACAATTTAGATATGGTTTCTTTAGCATTCTTGTCATTGTATCACATCCATACAAGTATCTATTTGCTTCTTAACTTGAATAAAGATAAGTGTCCATATTAAATGGATTTATCATTGCCATTGTTGGGTTTATATACTACATAATAGATGGTTGTATTACTTCCAAATAAGATGGTACAAGAATACAATTAGCCATTATTAACCAAGACGAAAGATAATACTGAACACACCATGGTTTACTCAAGTCTGGTTATACATAACATGATCTCAGCTCTCAGCTATACATAGCTAGTATAAGAATAATAACCATATAAATCAACCTCTACCAGCATAGAAAGAATAGCTTTCCTTTATATTCATATCTACATACAAATTCATGCAGGACTTCAGCCTCATGTGAAATTGTCAGTCTTCACAAGACTTAAATATGAAGACAAGCTTAATGGCTTGCTTGGAGAGCTTATGGACTTCACTAGACACCTAAATAAAAATAAGTTTATATGGCCTACTCCAGGCTCTTATCAAGTTTCAAGTTAAAAACAAATGTATATAGGAAGGACACAAGGTTATTGGGCTTTAAATTACAACATGGGTGAACCTTGAGACATATTCAATATCAACCTTCAAGCCTATATCTACTAAGGCTCTCGACCTTTTATGGATTCAAAGACACACTTATACTCACAAATGAAATGTTGATATTAATACAAAATTTATGATATACATACAGAATTGAACCCATGGCTTTAGTGATAACTTGTGCAATTTGCACTTTGGTTAATACTTTCGGGTTATCATTGTAATCCTAAGTAATATATAGAATAAAGATTCACAATGATACATTGTACTCTACAATTTACATCTGCGTTTAAGCTTGCAAAAATTGCATAATATATGTCTCAATAACAACTTAGAATAATATTTACCAAAACATTGATTTACTTAACTCAAACATTGAACCACTACTACTATGCTCGCTTCTTCCTCTCCCTTCTATCACCAAGTCTTTCTTTCACGAGATCTATCACCCTTCCAATGCTCAAACCAAGATTTTCCATCTGGTTAATACTTAAATGGAATTATCTTTTTCCCGGTATCCACATCGAATGTGTGCCAAAACAAAAAGAAAGTTCTTAGTTAAAAGAACTGCTCTATAACTACCCATGGCATCGCATGCATGCCTATAAATTGGCATCATAGAGTTGCCGCCCCATCTCTACTTCTCCTAAATTCTAGGGAGAATGCATTTCTAGAATTTTATTCATTTAACTCCTTAAATTCACCTCAGCAAAAGAGGTTGAGGGTCTTTTAATTTCCTAATTTTTCTTTACTTTAATTATATGCCAAGGATCCCACAATTAGAGACGTTACTATGCATTATAAATGCTTAGATATGCATTCGACAGGAAAAGTATCAATGATGGTGCCCCATCAAACCAACTTACACAACTAAATTCACGATCAGGTCAACACCAAAATGATAAAAGGAGAAAATATGAAAATCAAATGGCATATTGACAAAATACAACTGCTAGGTGCATGTGTGGTTCTCAAATGGCACAATGATCATTGTATTCTTGCGATCTATCACCCTCTCCCTAGTGATTCTCTCCCTACTCATCTGGGAGGGGCAAACACTATCCTTACATCCACTTCAGCTGCGCAACAATAGTTAGTCCATTACATTATTTAACCATGTGCATAATAATAATGCCACATACAATATTCATTACATATAGAATAATATAAATCAAATGCATTTTTCTAATCTAGCACAACATTACTTTAATCATAATAATTTCACTGACTAACTATCTATCTGCTTGAAATAAAATGATAAGTATATTTTCTTTCGAACAGGGTGTGACACTTGCCCCCAAGTGTCGGGTACTTTGAGGTAGTATATTACACATGATACCCATGAATGCATTTTCATCATCAAGTACTTATCCAAGGTGCCATAGAATGGTTTTCACCATTGGATGATTTTTCCTCTTTACTTTTTTGCTTTCTTTATTTTATTTTTTTGGAGTTTTACATTTTTATGTTAGATGGGTAGATGGATAAAAGGATCTAAATGAGGATAAGGACTCAATCATCAATTTCCATAATGAGGTGATAGGAGCCCATTTAATAATGGATGCATATGGACCATGGTGATTGTTGTTGCACTCATAGATGTTAGTAATGAACTTATTGATGGATAAGTGGTCTTCTCTAAGATGTAAACAATGTGCCACCATACCTCTAATGATAGAGGATATTGTAGAGGGAGTGGAAGGTTGGTTGGATGGGGGAGAGATGGATAGAAGACAAGGATTTGATTATGGATATATGTTATATATGGGATGTGAGTATAATAAGATGGGGTGACCGAGGCATGAGGGAATGTTGTGGGGTTGAGGAGAATAAAGACCAACATTCACACACATCATGATGGATTTTGAAGCTATTGATTTGATATGGGATTTATATGGTTGGGATTTGTGATGTGTGGGGATGTTGGATTTTAATTTTGGGGTCAGGATGGGGAATTTTGCGATTGTCATTTTGGGGATTTAGGGACCTAGATAGACTTAAGATTTTTAGGATTTTTAATTGGATGTGGGGATAAGGATTTCAAGATTTTGGAATGGGGTGGGACTTTTGAAATACAAAGTTGAATGCCCCACTTGGATTTATTGCTTATTTTTTCTTAGTGTTATGTGGAAAATGAGATCTAGCCTAATTGATGCATTAACCTAGGTCAATCTTTCTCCACATTATATTGGAACACGAACTGACAAAGACTTTGTGCTTGTCTGTTGTCCTCAAGGGAGAACCAATTTATCTAGGCTTTGTTCCTTTGTTGCAAAGATGAAAGATAGATAACTAATGGATTGATTAAACTAAGCAATGTGAAGACCTAATTAATTGAGCAAATGTACAGACTACTGTTACATTTTTTAGAAAATAAGAGAAGAATAGAAAAGAGCAAATCAGATGGAACCTAGCATCAAAAGTGGGAGTTTTGGGGAGGACACTACTGCTAGGTGCTAGAGTCCTTAGGTTTTTGTATGGACAGAATTTATGTCAATGATCTCTATCTCTATTCTTTCTATCTTTCTGTCACTCCTTAATTTCTAAAACCACCTATTGCAATCTACACACATACAAAAGAGGGAAAATTATTTATGGATATATAGGAGTTTGCCTCATTCAAACCCATGTTTTGGTATTCCTACCTCATGGATAACGAGATCAATGACAATAAATAGTGTGTGCTTGGAATCTTAAGTGTGTCTAAGATTATGGTGAGCAATGAAAAACAAATCAATAATCATTTGAAACCCTACTCAAGTGTGTTAGAGTGGATTCCTATATACCTCAATCAAAAGGATGTGATATTCAACCCAAGAGAGACAGGATACTCAAGGGAACAAAATTTTAGATCTACAACTTCACCTCAATGAAGTAGAGAGTGAACAAAGCTTGGAGGTGAAAACAAGATAGAACCATACCAAATTACAATGAAGAGGTACTATCTGATGATCAGTCAATGATCCCAACCATCCTTCAGTCCTCGTGAATCTCATGTTAATGTAAAAAGAATGTAACTAGTCTAATATACCCAAAACTAGGTCTAACTTCCTTCTACATGAACATTGGGACACAAACCGAGCTTAGCTACAGTCCTGACAGGAGAGCCAAGCTACAAGGGTTATGTCCCTTTGTTGTATTTCTAAGGGATTGAATTAAAATGACCTAGATCTAGGGTTTTAACAATGAAATATACCAAAATAGAGATATTGTACCTTACATAATTGGAAACCTAGAGAACAAAGGTTGGACAAATCTGGGAGGACAAAGTTGATCGATCATAGTTGTCCTAGGGTTTTAGGTCCTCTGAAAAGGGTTTTTGAGATTCAAGGCTTATATTCATCAATCTACTTCCAGATCTTGCATACATATTCCTGATCTTTCATAATGTACAAAATCAAAAAGAGATGAAAGGGTCGTGGCTATATAGGAGTTTGCATTAGTAAAACCCTTGTTTTGGTATTTCTACCTCACAGATAGCCAAATTAGAGAAGATCAAATAGTGTGTGCTCCTAATATTATGTGCATCTAAGATTGTAATGAGTAGCAAACCAAAGGATTTATCACAAAACACTAACCCTATATGAATCAAGCATATAGAATGATCTACTCAAGAGAAATGCTTCACTTAATGAAACACTAACCTTCCACTCAAGGAAAGTGGGCTGATTTCAAGTCTGTAGAATAAAAAGGCATTGCAACCATACCCAATCATGATGATGTAGGTACTCAAGCCAAACTCAAGTTGGTGGTTCCAACCCTTCTCTGAAACATGCAAAGAGGAACAAGATAGACTCAACATCTTGCTTCCAAATCTGCCACACTCCTTTTCAAGAGCATCAATATTCCAACAGCAATAAACCTACAATAATTCATAAGTCTAGCATAATATTTAGATAGCTAATAGTTCTATAGATATTTTTAGTTCTTTTCAAATTATTTTTTAAGAATGAAGCTCAAGGAAGGAAAACATTTAAATCTTAGAGGCAAACAGAGCATGAGACCCAAAATGTCAAAATTGAGGTCACATCACACAAGACAAAGCTGACACCATAATGGATTTAAATCTCTACAAGATATGGGAGGATACTAGTGCTTGGGCACTAGTACCCTGGTCAAATCACCCTAGAAAGTTAGCATTGCCTCAAGACATTTCCAAGACCTTAACACAACCCTACGTTATGGCATTTGATCAACAAAAATAGTTTAGTAAAGTTTAGGAAGATTTAGGAAGGTTTAGGAAAGTGAAGCACCTCTCTCGATTCGAGGGTAAATCCAAGGCTAGAAAGTGATCCTAAAAGTAGACTAATGAAATGGATACTAAGGCAGGTGCTAAACAAAATATGAAATTATACTTGCACTATCAAGGAGTACAATTTATGACATAACATTTAGCCCTCACTTTAGCGGGTGTATGATACTATGTGCATATGCAAGATAAAGTATAGGAAAGTAAATATTGCAATCATAAAAAGGATACCAAAAAGGATATTGTAGAGGATGCAAATCGTCACCACATGAGAGGATAAAGCCCCCAGTCTATGTTCCTACAAAACCACAATGTTAGGGACCACAACCTACAATAACACCTTGTTAGAAAAGTGAAATAATCCTACAAACAAACAAGTGAAGATGTTAGTTCAAAAAATTCTAAAGGAGAATGAGATGAGACATGATCAGAGAGAAAACTCACGAGTAGATATATGCCCCCCTTTTTCTGCTTGCTTTTTAGGATGTAGAAGCAGGGTGGCAATCTTTCCAGATCCATTTTCTAGGAAATCTTGGTGAATATGCCTTTGATAGGATCATTTGATGAAATAACTATATGACGTAAATTATATGAGTGAAGAGAGGGTGGAACCAATATTTTGATGCAACAAACGACACAAAAATTTGATTTTGCTAGCTTGATTTGTAAACTTTTGAATTAAGAGAGGTTGAGAATTTTGATTTTTGACCCTAAATAGCAAAATGGAATTCGATTGTTTTACTATAAGTAGTAAAAGGAATTCACCTTCTCACCATTCATTTCATCATGTTGCTTTTGGAGAAACTTGTAGAATCCTGAGTGACTTATGAGAGTAGTCATGTCAAGACAATGGACATATTGACCACCTAGGCTAGAGGCGTTGATGGATCGCATAGCTTGCGACATGCAAGAGGATGAGGTGAGTCTAAAATATTTTGTTTGCATTCAATTTTTTATGATTTTTTTTGTTTTATGTGTCAAACTAGGCCATGTAGACTGTGAATGTCTACCTGGGGTGCTAGTGTCCCTCCTAGGTGCTAGTGTCCTTTTTGGGTGCTAGGTGTTTGATGGAAAAGGGAGACTTAGCTTAAAACCCTAAACTAGGTCAAACCCTCTTCTATCAACATTGGAACACAAACTGAGATTAGCTTCTACCTTTGCAGGAGAACTAAATCTACAAGGGTTTTGTCCATTTGCTATATATAAAAGAGTGTTAACCAAATATAATAAATCAAGATAGGTCAAAGTAGGAAACCCTAATTAATCAATATCAGTTAATAAAAGGCTAACGGAAATAGTTACAGAGAAACTAATATCACAGCAAAGATTAAGGGACTGAGCAGAATGAGAATCTAAGTTTGAGAGCATAGAAGTACCAGGGTACTGAGTTTCCTAGACCCAAATTAGGGTTTTGTAGGATGTTCTAATCTAGGTTCCTTCATCTACTTGCCTTCCTTCTTCCTGCCACTTTTTATCATCTGATTCCTTTGAATGTAACCTACAAAACCCTAATTTGGGTCTAGGAAACTCAGTACGTAGGATGTTCTGATCTAGGTTCCTTCATCTACTTGCCTTCCTTCTTCCTGCCACTTTTAATCATCCGATTCCTTTGAATGTAACCTACACACACAAGAAGAGAAAAGGTTGTGTTGTTTTTAGGGGCTTTCCTTAGTCAAACCTTGTGTTGGTTTTTCCACCTCCACTACAAAAATGGTTAGAGATCAAAGAGTGCATGCCCTAGAAAGGCAGAAGAAAGATCTACTATAAATGATGAAAGAATGAATATAAATGGTAAATGTAACCACAAGATATGAAACCCTAGTTGGAGTAGGTGACTCAAGACCATGCACCAACAAGGAGATAAAGAATGAAGACTTGAACTTCCTTCAAGACCTGCAAACAAGCATCATAACATGCACATACATAGAGTTATTCCAATCATGAAGAACACTTTAGCATAGGAGAGTAGTTCACTAAAGCATGAGGTAAGTAATCTTGACATTCTAGGTGTAAAATGAATAATGAAAATCCTTCTTGTATGCATTCCCTCTCACTTACGGTGAATAAAACCAAATGGGGCTGACAAGTGTAAGCCAAAGACATGTTCTAAGACGACACCACCAAAATTAGGTCAGGGCTATCATCTGGGACCAGGGCGCTAGGTGCCCTGGTCCTTTAGCCCCTATAAACTCTGGAGAGTGTTAAATGAGGTGAGCTTAGACCAACTGTAAGCTTATTTGCTAGAATTTATTCATCGGGATCAAGAATTAATTGTTTATTGCTCCAATAGGTGCCAAAATAGGTCCTAATTAACAAGGGTAAACATTTTACTCCATAACACTAGTGTCCAAGGAAAACTAGTTGAACTTTGATGTTGAGATTTGACTTTGATTTTTTGATGATGTGATATTGACATAGCTTGATTTTGTGTGATTTCAGGTGCTCTTACTGATGTGTGAGCATGCTGGAAAGAATGTGTACACATTGTTGTGTAGCCATGCCGAGATGTTATTTGCTACTGACAAGGCACTTCTTAGGGATGTTGGTTTGTGGTGGGTTTACACGATGCCTACCATTAGGTATCATCATACAATGTTGATGGCTTTTATGGAGCAATGGGACACTGACACCTCTACCTTTCATCTTTTGACAAGAGAGATGACGGTCACATTGGAAGATGTGCATTAGATTCTACGATTGCTAGTGTAAGGCAAGACCATAAGGATTATTGAAAATCAATCCTATAAGTATGTTGAGGCAGTCTAAGTATATTGTCTCAGTTGTAGCATGCCATCAATTACTTCTAGGAACATTAGTATGTCATGGTTGGAGTAGGGTTTCACCATTGTACTAGTCATTCATCACATCTTGATTGCTACCATCACTCTTGTTGTTACACAAGATGCATGAGGCACACATCTTCATGAGGGCCTAGTGCATACTATTAGTGTGATAGAGGAACATAGGACTATATATTCATAGGGAAAAAATACGCTTGCCCATTTATACTATGATTTGGGGTGCTATGTGCATCATTAGATGTATAGCTTGGTTGCTTGCACACTACTTCAAGTGTGGGCATTCGAGCATATTACATGCTCATGGCCAGTGGGGTTCCTGATAGAGTCTTTTTGGACATATCCATGGGCACATGCCTAAGCACTAAGGAGACCATGGTGATGTGGTGATATATTGTATTGGAGAGTGAGATTCGACATATTATAGCCTATAGATATCCAATGGAGACCGTATAGGAGTTGTTAATCATAGCTTAGTATTTCTTGGCAGTTGGTGAGGATGCAAAGGGATCAACTTTTATCTAGTTGACTTGATCACATCATCATGCCCTTCTATTATGATCGAGTGACAAGGCAATTTGGTCACGTGCAAAGAGTTCCTACACCTCAACTGACCTATGTGTGCTTGGATCATAGCATGGTGAGGCCAGGAGATGAGGCTTAGCCTACCATGGTAGACATCACTTTGAGTGACCCTGATGAGGAGGAGGAGGATGTAGATCCTATGTCTGATGTCGATGATGTTGGTGTTAGCATAGCTTACTTGACGTGGTGGAACATCTCTTATCCTTGTTAGAACACAAGGATATACTGAGAGGGGGGTGAATCAGTATATCACTATGACTTATTTTAGTTAAATCATCAACAATCAAAACTTTTAACTGCATTAACCAGAAGATTAGCAAATTAAACCAATTAAAACACAACACAAGCACACAGCCACAACACCAAATTTACGTGAAAAACTCAAGAAGGGAAAAACTACAGTGAGCAAGCTACTTGAATCTACTATCCAAATCCAACCTCACAAAAAAGAAAAAATAGGATTACAATAGTATTTGTGGGCTACAACCCAAAAGAATATGCAACTCCCTAAAATACAATGCAATATCACTTATAGAAATTGGCTACACCCTTTATATATTACATTCAGTGGATCTTACTGAATAAAATATCTCTGCATCATCCACACACTTCACCTTGACACAAAACCTCACTTTCTCTTATCATCAAACACTATTACCTACAACACACCTTCACAAACATACTCACATATACTCACCCATCTTCGCACGCACTTACTCACTCATCCTTTACTTAACAAACAAGATCTTGTTGGCAAGAGACACTGTGTGGATTCATGAGTGTTGTCATTGATGGCAACAAAGACCATCCCACACATCCGCAAGACATGGTGTGTCTATACCAGAAGTCAGATTGAAGAGTATTTTGGTCCAGTGACCAAGAACAGAGCATGCAGCAAGGTCTAACAATCAAGTCCGGATCTCTCAGAGGAAGCATCTCAATAAAGTGTGGACTTGGGGAAGTCAAGAGGAGTATCATGACTAATATATTCTAGAGATTGAGCCTCCAGTGATGTAAGAATAAAAAGATATGAACACCTAAGTGTTGGGTTCTTGTTTGGTAGAGTAGACTAAGGAAGAACTAACCGGCAGAGCTTCAGACCTTAATCCGGATGAGATATTGATGGTAATCAAGTTTCTTAAGAGATCAATCATGATTGGCCAACATGATTGATGACTTCTATAAGCATCTCTTTGATACGCATCACTTGGTAAGCAAGGATTCAGCCGACAAACTAGAGTTTGTGAAAATATTGAGTATTCTAGATGCTGACTAGAAAGATGTTGAAATCCTTTGCATGGATATATATACCTGATGGATTTTGATGAGAAGGGGTGAATGGTGTGTTGTGTAGTGCAAAGAAAAGTAGAGAGCAGTGTGGAAGTAGTAATACAAGTTTGGTATGTGACAGGATAGCAGCACCAAAGAAGAGGAAGAATGAAGTGCAGTAGATCAATGTATTGAGCCGAACCGGAACTGAACCTCAGCATATGTGGATGCTTCTCATCAGTTCAACTATCTTGTTACTTTCTTTGTTCCTTGTAGATAGTGAGTCTCTTGCAGGTAGTGAGCCTCTTGTGAGTAGTGTGCTCAGGTAGTGAGCCGTAATTGGCAAGTGTCATTTTTGTACTTCTATTCTTTTAACAGAGAATATAATCTTGGGTTAGTCACCCTGTGGTTTTTCCCTTAACAGGGTTTTCCACGTCAAAATCATTGTGTTATATGTATTGTTTTTGTTTCTACTTTCATGGTTATGGATGCTCTTTTTTTTTGATGCTGCACTAATTATCAAAGAAGAACAGAAAGTCAAATTAATTAAGATAACTGATTCACCCCCCCTCTCAGTTATCAACAATTGGTATCAAAGCTAATTTCCTCCAAACAAAGCCTAACAGCTTAAGGAAGATCTAGGAATCTCAATGGATATGTATGGTATGAGGGAACAACTTCAATCTGCCCTAGATGATTGGAGCAATCTCACTCCAAAGTCAATAACTTGAAGGAAAGACTCAAACAGGCTGATGATTTCATAAATGAACTAAAAGAGAAACTGACTATCTCTATGAAAAAGAGAAAGGAACTACTTCAATAATTAGCAAGTCAAAATGAAGCCAATAATACTGATGAAGATCTAAAAGAGAAGAACAAGTTATGTGAAAAGCTATCAAAAGAGGTCATTATGGTAAGACATGAAATGGAATCAGGGGTTATGAAATTCACCCAAGAAATTAAAGAGAAAAGAAAAATTGAAGATGATCTAAGACAATCTCTCAAGGAGAAGTCAGAAGACTACCACAAAATGGATAGAATAATCAGGCATCTAGAATCTGATCTTGAAGAAGCTAGAGATAATGAAGAACAACTTGAGAATCAGATTGACTCTCTTAAAAGGGATCTTCAAACAACAAATGAATACAAAGAGAAATTCAAGATAAGCTCTGCTCAACTTGAAGTTCTTCTTGAAAGCCAAAAGAGGGTAGATGACAAGCAAGGCTTGGGGTATGAAAAAGGTGAAAGCTCCAGATCTGGTCAGAAGAACTCTGGATCAGGAAATCCAAGAAACAGGCCTAGAAGACCTCTGGTAATGCAACCAAATGCTCAAAGATATCCATCCTTCAATGGATATTGCCACAATTGCAATAACTTTGGTCATAAAGAAAATCATTGTAGAAGAAGAATAAATCAGACCAATTCATCCTTCTCCGGACAGTGTTTTAATTGCAAAAGGTATGGTCACAAATCTCATGAGTGTAGAAATATGCAATTGAACAATTCATTCAATGGTAGATGTTTTGCATGCAATAGAATGGGACATATGGCTAATCAATGTAGATCAAGAGGATATTAGTCAAATATGCAAAGAAATGTTGTTTTCTACAATTGCAATAGATCCAGTCATATTGCCAGATTCTGTAGAAGTAAGAATCGGGACAAAAAGGGTCAGGTGCATCATAATCAAAACCAAGACAAAGGAAAAGGAAAAGTGAATATAGATGAAATTCAAAGGGAGATGAAGAAGATTTGGGTGAAGAGGAGTATAGAAAATGTTGACGATGGATCCACACCAGAATCTGGTGCTGATATTCCTTCTAGAAACTAAATAGATGAGCTCTGGCTCAGGGGGAGTCACAAAAGAAAACAAGTTCCCCCAGCCAGTCAATTGGTGCCTGAAATTGGCACATGGAAATTTTTGGATTAAAGGGCTCTTAGAGAAACATCTAAATAAGCCTTGGTAAAGATATGAAAGATCTGCAAGAAATTTAGAAGAGGTTAATCTTCCAAGATTGATCCGGTTTAACAGTCATCCGGTAAGAACAGGATTTTCACAGTTAAATCAGGTAAGATTCAAATTTGAGGTATCTTGATCTGCGGATAAATGGAATGATTGGAGAAAGGTAAATAGATTGCTAATATTCATCAGCAATAACTCTAAGTGCATCTCAGTGATCCAAAAAAATCTCTCAGGACAAGGAGAACAAAGCAACCAAAATAACTTAAGTTGTGCATTTATTACAATATGAAATTAGGGTTTGCACAGAAATATAAGGGTTCTTTTGTTCATCATTTGCACATTTGCATTTGAGAAGAAGAGAGAAGGAACTCTGCAACTAAATTGTCTCAAATCTTTCAAAGATCAACCACAGAAGTTGATTCATCCAGCAATCTGATCCAGCTCATATCGTGAACCCTAGAAGTGTAAAAGGTATTTTCTGCTCTTGAATAACTCTCTCTAAATCTTTTGAAAGATGGCTACTCTAAATGTTGTGAAGATCATTGATAGGCCACGCCCTAAATTCAAAAAACACCCCCACAAATCTCTGGAAGTTGATCCCTTAGGCGCATTCTCCAGCATTCTGCATGGGGTTCTGCATGTAGAACATATTAGGGTTTACATACACGCAAACATTGAAGATTTTGGGGAATCCAAGCTAATGGATATCTACCATAAGGAACTAATAGATGAATCACTTGAACTTAAACCCCAATACAAGGCCATCCGAGATAAGCATTTCAGACAATCCATCCATTTCCCCTGTTTTGCAGAAGATGAGTGGGTCTGGTATGTTTTGAGCCGAGTGCATGACAACTTCATGTGTTGAATAGGCCATTTAAGATCACAAAAGATACCATTAGGGTAGTAACTAGTTTGGACTCATCCAAAGGGCTATCTGTTCTCAAATTGGTCAAAAACCAAACTGTGAGTGAGGCTACCGGATCAAAATTTAACAAGAGAGCAATGACAATAGAAGATATCACTAATCCAAATATCAATTTTGCCTCCATGATAATTGGTTACAAGATATATCACTCTAGTAGGGAAAATTTAGTACCTGAAACTGCAATTTACACTGCTTATCAGATGTTAAGAGAAAATGCTGACTATGATCTTTGTGAGCTTCTCCCGAACCAACTGTTAGAGAATTTGCAGAAAATAAAGAAAGATAAAAAGAATTCATTCAAGTATGGTGGCTTGATACTTTGCCTATTCTTCTACTATATGAATGAGTTACCTGGAACTAGTGGCTGGATATGGCAAAATGACAGACCTGTTGCCAAACTAGGGATTATTTGTATGAGCTTGGTGATGCCAAGGCACAAAATACAACATTGTGGGGTTATTTCAAAAACTTCCAAAGCATAATGCAGTCCAGAGAGAGAATCCCCCAATCTCTAGTTGAAAAATACAAAGATACAGTGTGATTCATGGTAGACATTGATCAATGCCTAATGGAGGCAGTGGAACCGAGAATAGTGTGGATTATGCCAATGGGCTATGAGGTGGATGAGAAAATTCTATAATTGCATGTCCAACATCTACTAAGTCAGCCTAAGGACCCTAAGGCAGAGAGGTTTGGAACTTTCCAAGAATTAAGTGTAAAAGTTCATGTTGAACTTAGACAGCCTGAGATCAAGAGAAACGTAAGAAGGGAAGTAGAAGAATTCGCCAAGAGGCATGGAAAATGAAAGGAGGCAGTTGATGCCAACAGAGAGAAGATGGAAAGGGCAGGGAAAGAAAGGCAAGAAACTAAGAAAGAAATTACTCCGGTGCAAGCCCCCTCCTAGACCAGATCCTCCAAGAGCTCTACACCCGCCACCTCCAAGAGCCAGAAAGCATCAAAACCAGAAGTCAGATCATGTGGAAAGGGAGAGAAAATAACTAAGACAAAGGCCACAAGGTCTTACACCAGCCAAAAGGATGATGAAGAGACTGAGTCAGATGAGGAGGTCAAGAAAATGAAGAAGAAGAAGAAGAAAGCATCTGGTGAACCCTCTACTGGTCATAATAGGGAAGAAGAGGCATAAGAATATGTTGAAAGGCCTACTCTCTGCATTGATGATATCATCAAATCAATTACTATGGATGGCAACTTGCAACCAATGGTTGAATTTTATGATGAATATAGTGAAACTGATCAGAAGATATTGTAAGATGCCATAGTCAGGTATATAAACATCTACAAAAAAGCATTCATTGAAATTATATCTCTGATTCCCAAAAGCTTAGAGAAGGAACTTGAAATAAGAAAGAACATTGCCCAAGAAAAAGACCTAGAAATCTAGGAGCAAATTGCTATCCAACTCTATCCTTCCATTACCCCTAAACAAATAAACATGATCTTCAAGGATTGCAAGGATGAGTTTTGGAGCAAAGCCAGAATGAACAAGCTTATGCTCGGAGAGACTGATCAGGTGGCAAAAGAAATTGAAGACATCCTCCGGAATGCATACAAAAGATTCAATATTATTGTTATAGAGGACTTAGGTGATGAAGATCCTATAGAAAAAACTTCAGAAGAATCAAAGGAGGTAGATGAGGAGAAAACTAAGGGCTTGGATTCCTCTGCTTCGGAAGAGGAAGTCCATGAAGAAGTAAACATCTCTCTTCCAAATTCCCCAATAGACTCCAAATCTAAAGGAGAAGAAAAGATAGAGGAGAAAATCAGTCAAGAAGAAGAGGTAAAGGGAAGAGAAGAAGATCAAACAGAGAAGATCCCAGAGACAGTTCTGAGACTACAGAAGGAAAGAAGACTCTATCTCTGGCAAGAGACACTGCAGAAACTGTTAAAGATTTCTTGACTAAAGAAATGATGGAGATTGATGAACTGGAGTTACTTCAAGGACCATTCAACTTTGATTCCCTCTCCCTAGTTCAGACTATGAAGATAGCATCCTTTGCCCAAGAAAAGGCAAAAGAAAAACTTTTGAAGTCTCACATGGAAGACTGTGAGCTAATAGAGATTGCATCCAGTGCATTGGAGAAAATCATGCCATCCTTCCAAAAGGATCTTTTGGCCTCTTCATCCGGTAACTTAAAATCTCTTGTTAATTCAATTATCACACATTTTGATTCTTTGGAGAAGTCAATTGAAGATAAAGTCTGGAAAGAATTTTTGGGAAAGAGATTCTCTGAAGTACAAGGGCTAATAACAAATGATAGGAGAAATATGGATATTGGGATAAAGAGCTTAGAAAATGCTCTTAAAGATGGCAGAGAAATATATAAATTTTGTTTATCCTAGCCTAAAGTGACAAAGGATATTGAGAAGAAAGTGAAAGAGCAAGAGGATAAACTATCAAGGGTATCTCAAAATTTTGATCCTCTCACCACATCCATAATAAACCAGGAATGTCAGACTATTGGCATTCTAAATGAACTAAAGAAACTTGAAAAGGAAAGGAATAATATAATAAGTAGGATGGGTCAACTTAGAGGGATAATTATCCCTAAGTTAGAGGCCATGCATGAGGCCCTAACTGATACGTAGACCATAGCCTGGACCAGTGATCTGACAGCTCTAAAGAGGGCAGAAGCCTTTGCATTCCTATTAAGTGGTCACATCTCAATTTTGCACAAGATGAAGCAGAGTTGGGCAACAAAATTTGTCCAGTTGAAGACAACTTTTGCAGATATACTTCAATTTATGTAAATATAACATGTATATATACTTATGCGGCTAAGTATAGTTAGATTTTTGAGAATTTTGGTATGCAGATTCTACCCTTTGCCATTGATGTCAAAGGGGGAGTGAGTAGCAGTGAAAAATGTGGAATCCAACTAAGGGGGATCTCTGATAAAGTGTACATTAGAACAGAGCATCAGCCAAGGGGGAGTGTAGTGTGACAGTCATTTTTCACTAAGTGTTGCCATCAATGCCAAAGGGGGAGATTGTTGGCAAGAGACACTATGTGGCTTCATGAATGTTGTCATTGATGGCAACAAAGACCATCCCACACATCTTCAGGACATGGTTTGTCTATACCAGAAGTCAGATTGAAGAGTATTTTGGTCCAGTGACCAAGAACAGAGAATGCAGCAAGGTCCAACAATCAGGTCTGGATCTCTCAGAGGAAGCATCTCAGTAAAGTGTGGACTTGGGGAAGTCAAAAGGAGTATCATGACTAATATATTCCAGAGATTGAGCCTCCGATGATGTAAGAGTGAAAAGATATGAACACCTAAGTGTTGGGTTCCTGTTTGGTAGAGTAGACTAAGGAAAAACTAACCGGCAGAGCTTTAGACCTTAATCCGGATGAGATATTGATGGTAATCAAGTTTCTTAAGAGATCATTCATGATTGGCCAATATGATTGATGACTTCTATAAACATCTCTTTGATACGCATCACTTGGTAAGCAAGGATTCAACCGATAAACTAGAGTTTGGGAAAATATTGAGTATTCCGGATGCTGACTAGAAAGATGTTGAAATCCTTTGAGCAGATATATATACTAGATAGATTTTGATGAGAAGGGGTGAATGGTGTGTTGTGTAGTGCGAAGAAAAGTAGAGAGCAATGTGGAAGTAGTAATACAGGTTTGGTATGTGACAGGACAGCAGCACCAAAGAAGAGGAAGAATGAAGTGTAGTAGATCAGTGTATTGAGCCAAACTGGAACTGAACCTCAGCATATGTGGATGCTTCTCATCAGTTCAAGTATCTTGTTACTTTCTTTGTTCCATGTAGACAGTGAGTCTCTTGTAGGTAGTGAGCCTCTTGTGAGCAGTGTGCTCGGGCAGTGAGCCCTAATTGGCAAGTGTCATTTTTGTACTTCTATTCTTTTAACAGAGAATACAATCTTGGGTTAGTCACCCCATGGTTTTTCCCTTAACATGGTTTCCCACGTCAAAATTATTGTGTTATGTGTATTGTTTTTGTTTCTTCTTTCATGGTTATGGATGCTCATTTGTTTTGATGCTGCACTAATTATCAAAGAAGAATAGAAAGTCAAATTAATTAAGATAACTGATTCACCCCCACCCCCTCTCAGTTATCAATAGATCTTTCATTTATATCTTCTGCAAATCCAAAAATCCTTCTCCTAATTCAACCAAGATGAAATATCTATTCATTAAATGTGCAAGGCCACACCAAGTCAGAATCTAAAAGATGTAGAAAATCAATGCAATTCAAACCAAGTGATAACCAGGACCAATTATTTATTATCACATTCTTCCAAGCTGGTGCACACTTCAAATCATATGGCGGGAACATTGAAAACACATGAAGTCATCCCAACAAACACACATCCTTCCACGCAATACCTCCAAACCAAAAGCAGTATCAAAGGGATCAATTAACATCATGTAGATCCTCACACAAGCAACATAAGACTTATACAAATCTTCTCAATCAATCCTTCTTCTAAAATATATGATTTCTTTTAGGCGCAAGCAAATAGATACTGAACCTAGTATCACAAACAAACACTGAACACACAATCTTAAGATAGAACATTGAAAAACCAATTTGTAGTGCACTTCAGCACCTGAAACCTGAATTGAACCATCTATTTTAATATTTGAGCTTATCCTCCAAACATAAAATCCAAAAGATAAACTACGATGAAAAGCAGTGGCTTCTGCTTTCCTCCAGGCAACCCTAGTCAGCATCAAGATGTGTCTTTATTCTGCTGACCTTGGAGAACCTCTGCAATACACCTCAGCAACTGAAACTTGAATATTACCATATTCTCATCTATAAATGATCATCCTTCAAACTACAGGACCTCAACTTCAATAGTGGAGAAATGTGGAGCATTTCCCAGATGTATCCTAACTGCAACAACTTTGAACAACTATCTTCACTCTGTGACCTCT
Source organism: Cunninghamia lanceolata (assembly GCA_027924645.1). Classification (NCBI taxonomy): domain Eukaryota; kingdom Viridiplantae; phylum Streptophyta; class Pinopsida; order Cupressales; family Cupressaceae; genus Cunninghamia; species Cunninghamia lanceolata. Next base: position 11,016,052 of record BSBN01001332.1, read on the forward strand.
AAAAACTTTAGAATTAATCTTCAAGCTCTGAAATCAGGAATATACAACCTTCACATATGTCTTTGACAAACTCCCAAACTACAAGGTCATACCATCAAATGTGGAGGAATGCGAAGCATTCTCCTGATCTTATTTTGTGCAAACTCTAGTGCCTTAGATAACTCAAATATTTCTTTCAAAACTAAAGCAATGCATTTCCTCAAGAAATAATGAATACAATATTTGCCACATCTAAGACTTCATTCTCAACTTCAATCAACAAACTCTTTTCTCAAACTAGAAATCTTCTTGTTATCACAATCTTTGTCTATGAACTTCAGGAGATATAGCATATGACATCCATCATCTTTCCCTCTTCATTACAGCTTCTCTAATTCATCTTCTTTGTCTTCCTATCTGATCACATTTCCATAGATTTCCTTTTCCATTACCTCTACTTTACTTTACTTCTGATCTTCTTTAGTATAGAATTGCAAACAACACTCCTAAACCTCACACTGTTGACATCAATGGAAACACAAGTGCAATAGTCCTACCCCCATATTTCCCATAGAATACCCCATAGGTGATCCTAGGCCATGGAGGAGTTTGGGAGACAATTCAAGAGAGGAGGAGATTGATGATGATGGTGGTGATTTTTATGATGTATATGAGGAGGAGCAGCCAACATCGATAATGAGAGGGAGAGTGCACTGGGGAGAGGTGAGTGGTGATGCCGTGGAGGAGAGGCCTAGAGTTCAACCTCATGCATTACAACCACTACCTACAACTAGCAAGGTGCAGCCATTATGAGCACTGGGAGACAAGTGGAGGTGACACTATGGTACCCATAGAAGTGCAAGCAACTACAGAATCAGAGGAATTCATACCTCCCATAGATCCTCACTGGTGATCTAGTGATCTAAGTGATGAATTTGTTTTATTGATTTGGTTAATGTATATATGTTGAGCTTGGATTGATTTTGCTCTATATGATTAGAGTTTTGATGCCTCATTTGTTTCTATTTTATAGTTGGTACATAGGGATGGCTCGACTTTATAGGTTGGGTCATATCAGAGATAGTTCTTATCATGAAGCTTGAGCAGCCAGCATGGACTAGCTATGGGTCACAACATAGTGCAAGATGACACACAAAGGTGTTTGAGCCTATGTACAGCTAAGAGTAGCTTATGAGGAGATAACCATCGAGAGAGATCAAGTGATCAAGAGAGAATCTAGTGTCGAGGTATGGGAAGCTCTTCAGATACAGCTAGATCAGGCTAGAGTTGCATATGGGGAGAGGACCATTGAGAGAGACCAGACAATCGAGAGAGCATCTAGTGCCGAGGCAATGCAGGATGCTCTTTAGATACAACTAGATCAGGCTAGAGAGGCATCAACACCTAGGATAGGTCCTACTTTTACGAGTTATATGCCGGTAGAGATTGATAGGCTATGAGTCAAGAAGGATCAACTATAGAAGATGTATATACAGATTCGAGGATAGAGGTGGGAGAGCCTAGGGGTTAGCTTAGAGGTTGGCAGGCGTGGAGTGCTTCTAGGAGTCACTCATGATCTGTCACCTCACATAGGCACCCATCTATTACTCAGCCACCACCAAGTCCCAAGGGATCTGGTTATCATGGTCCACAAACATGATTATATTATACTTATGATGCACCACATTTTGATGTAGTGGTTGATTTTCTCTTTATGTATTCAAACTCTTATCTATGTATGTGATTTTTTTTATCAATGATTATTATGTTATGAGATGAATTGTTTAGGTACCACATGTGATTTACTTTTTGTAACATATAGTTATTACAACATGTATGCTATACTTAAATTCTATTGTGATTTGACTAAACAACCTTATGTAATTGTTTATTAAATGCCGCAATGATTTAATTGATACATGTATTGAGTTATCTAACTAAACACATATGTATGTAATTAGGCACAATTATAACACATGATGAATTAATGTGATTGTGATCTAACTAGAAAATATTGTCACATTGGCTAATTACCTACAACAATGATTAATTAACATGGTGCACTTTTAATGAAATATATGCTAACATAAGTAATTCTCAAAAGTTAAGAAAACTACTTGTAAAAAATCAAGACAACTATATATTTTATCATGATCAAAGCAAACCATATTAAATACTTCTAACATAATTTGTTTTAAAGGAATATTAATAGCATATAGATTAAAAAATACAAGATAATTTGAAAGTAAAAGGAAAGAAATATAAGCATAGTATTGACGCAAATGCATAGCATTAATAGGTTATTTAAGATGCATACCATCCATGTCGGATAACATGTATATGCCTAATCCATAGACTTCAATAATGATGTAGGATCCTAACCAGTTTGGGCTGAACTTTCCTTTTTTGCTAGGTGGTGCATTTACATTTGGTTGATTTTCATAAAATTCCAAATCTCCAATTGCGAATGAATCATGGATGACATGTCCATTATAACAATTTTGCACATTCTTTCGATGGGCTTGGAGATGTTCGAGAGCATTTATGCATTGTTCATTGAGCATCTCAAGTTGTTGAAGTATTTGTTCTCTATGTGAATTTTTATCTAGGATACCATGGAGAGAAACTCATAATGAAGGAATTTCTAACTTAAAAGGCATGATGGCATTGGAACCATATACAAGGTTGTATGGGGTAGTACCTATAGCCATACAAACACTTGTTCAGTAATCCCATAATGCATAAGAGAGTTGAGTATGCCAATCCTTCTTGTGTTTATTAACAGTTTTCTGAAGGATTTGTCTAATTATTTTATTAGAAGCTTCTGCTTGGCCATTTAATTGGGGATAATATGGCGTGGAGAAGCGATATTGAATGTTGAATCTTTCAAGGAATTTATTCACGTCTTTGTTCTTAAATGATGAACCACTGGTAGTTGTAGTTAGAGGAAAACAAAATGAAAGCAAAACATAAACAAATTCAATGAAAACAAGTGTAATACCTTCCCATGTGATCCAAAACCCAAGATAAGGAGAACATTAATGCACCCAAATACTCTATCTTTTCCCAAGTTGATGTAGTGTGAAATGTGGATTCCTCTTTGACATTCAACACAATATGATGAAGATAGTGGATTTAGATTGATGAAGATTAGATGTAGATAGAGAGGCTAGAGTGATTTTGGCATGATAAGGGTAGGATGAGATGTTATGAGAGAAATTTTGGCATAGTGATGATAGGATGAAGAAGTGATGAAAATGGCTTGGGTGAGGGTTATATTTATAGACTTTTTGATAAAAGGATGGAGGGTGAGGATTGCAAGTTTAGATCAATGGCTAGGAATACTTAAGGATTAGGGTTTGGAATACTTGAGGGTTGGGTAGGAGAAATCAAGGGTTAAGATTGGGTCAATGAGATTGGATGGCTCCCATTATTTATGAATTTTAAATTTACATAGGGAAGGGTGATGAGAATAAAAAATGAATTAAAAATTCATTTTGGGGGAAGAGTTGGATATGACAAGTTAGATGTGAAGTTTTTAATTCACATGGCCCGGAAGAGAGGAGGATTAGAAATGAATTAAAAATTCATTTTGGGAAGAGCTCCAATTAATGAGTTATGACATGTGTAAGGGGTGTAAGAGGTCAAGGACACATGTACACTTACATGTGTAAGAGGAATATGTGACCCTTTGAATAAAAAAATTTATTTTTATTCAAAGTGTATGGGAGAATGGGTTAAGCAAGGTTTGATTGAGTGTTTAGCTTAATTAATTTAGGTCTAGGGGATAGGTAGTCTAGGGCAGCTAATTAAATAATTATTATTTAATCAACTAGGCTAGGTTTAGGCTATAGGATAGGGTAGATTAATCAAATAAGTATGATTTATTTAATTAATCAGGATTAGGAGATGGAGAAATTAACTAAATAAATATTGAGAATATTTATTTAATTACTGAGGGATAGTGTTGTAAGGTATAGTGATAAATTAAATGAATTAATTGATCACAAAGGATGGATTAAAGGTAGATTATTAGGGATAAATTAATTAAATAAAATGAATTTATTTAATTAATAAGAGGGATAATGGTGGTGTACAGATATGGGAAATTGGTTTGTGGGGCAAGTCAAATTTAGGTGTCTACATTTGCCCCTCTTTGAAATGATGTTGCGGCTAAGTAACATTATTTCAAAGAAGTTAAAATACAGTGTTGAATTAGATAGGAAAAGAGTTTGGTTTGGAAGAATAGGGTAAGGTTCAGGGATGATTGGTTATGATTGGTAAGAGTGATGCCCCCTCGAGAGTACAAGCGGGTTCCAAGAACATGGGTGTGCTCTCAAAATGAATTAAATGAATTGGTAGAAGCGATTAGAGGATAAGGAGTGAGATGAAAGATTGATGATTTTGGGTAGATTGGTTGATGGATGATATTTGTGTTGAAAATGATTTAGAACAATGCTAGGTTTGTTATAGAAAAGTGGATATTTCCACCAAGGTATAGAAGACCAGGGTGATGATATTTATCCAACATTTGCATGGACTAGAAACACAAACAAAGGGATGATCCCATGCATGCCCAAGATAGTACAACCTTGTCTAGGTGAGGGAACGGGACTCATAGTGTAAGCCCTTAATACACAAAAGGTATGAAGAACTTTAGATGCAAAAGGAGATCAATATGCTAGAATTGACCCTATGATCCACAAGATATGAATACTAGCTTAGAGTAATGAGACCAACCCACAAGCACAGCATACAAAATCAATGACTATGCCCCATTCTAGATGTTTTTGCCACATACCATGATATAGTGAGATCAAGCTAGTTTTGATGTGATCTTCGAATAGGACAAAAGATAAAAACAAAAAGACCAACTGACCCAACAAACAGCCATTGTATCTCTTGCCACGATGGATGATGACTGATGGATTCTTCCTATTGTAGGAATGATATATCCATTAAGGTAGTAACTGTTGGATGATATTGATGGTTGATGTTGCTAGATTGGCACAAGATATGATGGTTAAAAGTTGTGGTTGATGTTTATTTGATAGTTGATTATTTTTATTAAGCTATGATTGCTTTGATCGGTAATGCGATGCTTGGGATAATCTAGTGTAGGCTATGGATGGGGTGCATCTTATGTGCCTGAGTACTCGAAACTTCCTTCATATTCCAAACTACCTACATACCCTATATCCACGAGATCAAGGCACATTAAGTTGTGGGTGGTGATGATATGTAGTTCTGGTTTGTGATGATGATGTGGGATGATTTATTGGTGATAAGATGTTGGCATTGGTGATGAGATGTTGATGGAACGATGCTGATTTTGGGATGGATATTTTTGGTATTTTATGGATATTTTGATTTTTTGGATTTTTTGTGATTTTCTGATTTTTTAGATTTTTGATTTTGAATGTTTTGAATGGGGTATGGTTTTATTGTGGGATGGTTGCATTGGATTGTGTTGGATACCCTAAGTGATAGATACCAATGACAAGGGAACACCAAGTCTAGAGGTGAGGGTGGATAAAGTGATAGGATTAGATTGGAGAGATGGGGTTTTAAGATTTTCTCCAAGGGCTAGGTTGCAAGGAATCATATGCCCCAATGCTTAAAATTTTGCATGATGAGTTCACGTTTGAATGGATGGACTTTGTAGTAGATAGATGGATGGAGGATATTCTTGGAAGGGGACGTATGCCGAGAAGTTTCCAAAGCATGTTTTTTAATTTTTTGCCCCTTGTCTTTATCAAGATCTAAGGAGGGAGATGGTAGGAGGAAGATATAATGGATATGATGGACAAAGATGGTGGATTGGAATATGATAGGATAAGGATAAGATAGTGGATAAGATATGCAAAGGATATTATGGATGTGGATGAAGGATATGATTGTGCCCCCAAGTTTAGGGATACAAAATGGATGGAAAAGGGATTACGCATGATGCCCACTAGGGGTTTTCATCATGGTACTTATCCAAGGTGCCACAAGGAGTGGTTTTCACCATTGGACGGATTTTTTCTCTTTACTATTTTCTTGATTTTTCTTGATTTTATTTTTTATTTTTATTTTTAATTTTATGGAAGGGGACTCTAGCGTCTGTTTCCATAGCAAGGAGAGGATGGTCCTATGTTGGATAGTGGTAAGGTAGATGAAGATAGCATTATGCGCATAGATGTTGGTATATAGGAGAAGATGGAATGGATGGTGGATAGTGGATTATGACGTGGATTATGTGGATTATGATGTGGATTATGTAAGGTTTATGCAATAGCATGGACCATAGGGATGTGATGGAGGAGATATGTAGGATAGTGGATGAAAGATGGAGAGATGGAGGCATGTGGGAATGCCATATGGTGGAGGGGAACCAAGACCAACGATTGCACACATTGTGATGGATTTTGAAGCTTATATTTTGGATGGGGGGTGGGTAGTAATGGGGATCAGGATACAGGATTTTTGGATGGCTGATTTGGGGTTTTAGGTACCCAAATGGACTTAGGAATTACGGGATTTTTAGATGGGGAGTAGGATGTTTAGGATTTTGGAGTAGATTGGGAGATGGATGGATCATTTGCTTTATGTTTGGGGACCCACACCATTTTTTTTTCTTTTCTTTTGATGGTGTGGTCTTTGGTAGCCTTTTGGATTTTTGATTTTGCTTGGAATGGATAGCATATTTAGGCTTTTGTGCTTTATGCGTTGAGGCATTCATATTATTATTTTTGAATCCCATGGATTTGGTGGAAGCTTCATGTTTGGATGATGTGTGCTTTTGTTGGTCTTGATTTGGGATTTCAGGGGATTTATGGGTTTATGGATAAATCGATGAGGGAATTTGAGGATAGGGATATTAGGAGTTGGGAGGGTGGGAGGATAAGGGGATTTAATTTTAGGAGTTGGAAGGATGGGAGGATAAGAGTATTTGAGGATGGGGATGTTAGGAGTTGGAAGTAGTGGAGGTAAGTTTTATGGAGGGAGATGTATGGTCACATGCTTATGCTCATGATATGAAGATGGAGGAGGGATAGTGACATATGATTTGGAGGTGCAATGAGGTGCACCATGTTTAGAATTGGATGAATGAATTTAAGTAGATGGGTGGATGTTACCAACATGCTTAGATTGTTTGCCTTGGGATGTATAGCCAAGGCCATGCGAGGATGGATGGAATGTGGTGTGGATGGGCTCCAAGATGCCTTGTTCGTGAAGGCCTAAGCCTTTGGCTTGATAGTTCATATATTGGAGCATGCGGCATGCAATGGGATGTTTAGTGCTATGGAAACAAGATGCAAGTCCATTATTTTTTGGAAAAGGATAGGTGGTGGATGGAAGTTGTTCACCTCCTACAAGGGAGTCACCACGGATAAAGGTGCTTTGTCTAAGTGAATAAGAGGATGGATTTGGGATGGGATTGGTAGATGGAGGTAAAGGATTAATGGGGGATGATAAAGGGGTGGTAGAAGATGGTGTGGGATCAATTAGGGATGGGATTAGATGGGATGATTAGATCTTGATTAGAATAGGGGGTTGATGTTTCAACATGCTTTGGATTTGACTCTAGACATAGCTCATGTGTTTGCATGGAAGTGGAAGTGATTTGGATAGATGTGGTGGGTACTTAACTTATGGATTCTTGAACATGGCTACATGATGGTTCTATAGGAGTTCGGACAACACTGAGAGGGGGGGTGAATTAGTGTTGTGTAGATTTTTGCAACTTATGATAACTTTTGATTTACAAGACTCAGAAAGAGAAAGTCATCAATACACTATGTACAAGTTTGATAGTGAAAATTATGAGCAGGACCACATAGAGATAAATCTTAACATAGAAGCAAAAACACACATAGAAGCATATCATTAACACAAGAATTACTGGAGTGGAAAACCCTCTCTGGGTAAAAAAACCACTCATGAAGTGCCTCACTGGCTTAACTTTGAAAACAACTTACAAAGCCTCACTGGCTGAATATTATGTCTCACTGACTATTGAGGTCTCACTGACCTACAAGCCTCACTGGCATGCTATTTAGAAGCACCAGTTTCAAGGAGCACCAACCCCTATTACAGAACAAACTGAAAACACAAATTCAGAGGGTTTCTCTATTTCAATACAGACATTTATTCTCTCTCATGTGTCTGTCAAATGGCCATTCTATTCAAAATCAATCCTTCATCCAGATATGCTCAACAACACTACTTTTCTCTGTATGTTTCATCTCTGCCTTACCAGTCATACAATCAATGCACCTGATTATCATTGCAATTGCATATTGTCTTTCTGATCACCTTGTCAATCTCTGTATCTGTATTTGATCCCTGTCAGTTCATCATAGATATGCACAACATCACTCACCTCATCTTATTAATCCACACAACTCACTAATCAAAGCATCTGTAATGTCATTAAATAAAATTTGAATATACTTTCACAACCCATCACAATGCACTTTCAATAACCCTTCATATTCTCTTCTCTATTTTGATAAACAAAAATATCTTCCCTTAAAAAAATATACGTCAATTCTATGCATTAAAAAAATCTTTTGATCTTCCTCTTCTCTGTACATGATCCTTCATATTCTTTGACATTTCAATTTGGACAATTTCTGTATTCAATATTATCCCTGCATAAAACATTTAGCAAAAATATATCTCCAAAAACAACTTCAATTAAATTCAATCATTTTGCCCCTGTCAAAAATAAAACAATAACTCTTCAAATTCCTTTGTGCATTCACTTTCATCTTCATTGCATGATCCTTCATATCCATTTAAAAAATCACTGGATTGCTTCAATTTTTCATGTCAAAAATGAAGAGCCTTCACAAATTGGTTCACCTGCAAAAGATTTTTCATATTCCTCTGTATAAATATTTTCACCTTCTCAAACAAAATCATCTTTGTCTTCAAAAACTATTCAAATTCTTCCCACAGCAAATCAATCTATCCTCTGTCAAAAACCAAATCCTCATTATCATCTTCAATAAATCTCATTTTCTCTGCAAAGAACTTCTTCAAAAAAAATCCTAGCCAATGTCTCAAGATATTCTTCATTTTGCAAAAAAAACATCTCCAATTCTCCATCAATATTTGCCTTCAAAAAAAAATCTCCTTAAAATCATCTCTTGGAGTTGATAAATTAAAATTTTCTAATTTTAAAAAAAATCTTATCACCATAAAGAAAGAAATTAATATCTTGCTTTTAAAAATAAGAATCTCCATTTAAAAAGTCTAAATGTGGTATGGGCTGACCACATTTTAAACAAAGTTTCTAAAGAAAAACTTAAACTCATAAAAGGTATGGGGATCGGCCTTTTTAGAAACATTAATACATACAGCAAGCTCTTCTAAAAAAGGCATATGGAGACCTCTATTTCATCGGACTTAAAACCTGTTTTGTTTCCTTTAAAACCTTTCAACGCTTACCTTTTGAAATTCAAATTCCTGCTCAAACACATTAAGTGATGACCGGTGTTCCATGTTATCATACTCAAGGGGCCAGTCAAGTGCACGTTTGAAGAACCCTTCACATTACAACTTAAATGAATAGTCACCTTCTTTTACAGGTCAACACACAAATATATCAAAAAGTAACCTATCATATGATTTTCTCTTTAGGATTTGTTAGTACTTAAATCATTCTCAAGGTTTAAGATTTAGACCTTTTTCAAAAACCTTAAAGAGAAATTTTGACCAAAAATGAATCTTCAACAACCTATGGAACATTGTCACATATTTGATGAATAGAATGTCTATGATCCTTAATCTCTGCCACTATTGTAGAGAACATATAGATTCTTGGTAATGAACATCATACCAATTTAAATTGATCCTTGGTAATGAACATCATACCAATTTAAACTGACTACACCATGCATCAACACTTGATCATATCATGAAGCAAAGAAGCAAACCAACAAATATATAAATATGGACATAGCATGAGGCATGAAGAACATGATATGTAAAACATCCACTTGAGAGAGACATGCATAACACCACTGGCTTCAAGATAACCTTGTCATGTCAGATGAACAATGAAGACCCAACATCAACTCAATAATCAATCACTTACCTCCTGATTAGTGACCTTCAGATGTTTACTAAGATCAACCCAAGATCCTGTGATAAACAAGATCAAATATGAACCAATATAAACACTAAACATGAGAGTCCATTCTGAGACAAATTTGAAGATATCCTAATCAAATCAAACCTGCAAGACCTTTTTGACATGAATGACAATCAATCACCATCAGGTTCTTGACTTATGATAGGAGATTATTCAAGAGGTTTGGTGGGTGTTGAATTGCATGAGGGTGTTTGATTCCTTTCTCATAGCCAATGGATGACATCCTTCATGAGTGTATGGGTTGAAGGACAATATAATGGATGGATAATAAGATTGGATGGTGTAGGAGTAGGATTGGGATTGGATAGGTGGGTGATGGGATTAGGTAGTGATGGTTCTTGGATGGGTTCAAGGATAGGTGTTGGATTAGATGGTGGTGTTGGAGTGGTAGGGGATATGGAGGACTTCTTAGCTTCTCTTTTTCTTCAGAGAAAATCCCTTAAGGATTCGTTGGATGCTCTTAGCTTAAGTTTTGGTAGGTTTGATGGTAGATTAGATGGTGGATGGGTGATAGGGATTAATGGATTGGGAGATACATAGGATGAGGGATTAAGGTTGATGGGGTTTGAGGGATATTGTGATGGGGGATTGGAGGATAGGGATTAGAGGATGAGAGATTCTTATGGGGAAATGGTTGTTGATGTAAGCTTTGAATTTTGGCCATGAGGTGTGCTAGATTGGTGTTCCATTGATCAAAGTTAGCATGACAAAGGTTGGAGGATGGGTAAGTTGGAGGTATTGATTAGTTGGATAGGTATGATGACATGGATGTATAAGGGGATGAAGATTGATATGAGGGTAATGGGGATGAAAGATAGGGTGTTTGTTGATATGATGAAGGTTGGTATGAGGTTGAAGGTTGATATGAGGTTGGAGTGGACATATAGGATGAAGGTATGTATAATGAAGGTTGATATGAGGTTGATGGAGTGGACATATAGGATGAAGGTAGGTATGATGAAGTTTGATATGATGAAGATGGGGTAGGGGTTTGAGATTCTCCAATGATGAGGTGTGCTAAGGGGATATATTTAATGTCATTTTTGAATTTTTTCTTAGTGATAGGATCAAAATCCTCATAGGCATATTTACATCTTTGTAAATGTTGCATTGCTACATAAGGATCCATTTTGTTAGAGAGGTATGGGATGAAATGGATAATGGGTGATTGTGATGTTGGGGATCAAATTTTAAGACCTTAGGATGGTTTGTTTTTCTTCAAAACATGGATGATTCTCTATACCTAAGGTAGACTAATGACACTTAAGTAATAGAGTTGATTGCTTTGATTTGATTGGATAACTTTCTTGGGATAGACTAATGATCTCAAGCAAGTTTGGATAAAGGTTGATGATGATCAACGAAGGTCTTGATTTTTTATTGGGTTGATTTGGATTTGGATTTTTATAACGATGTTGGGGGATTTTTGATAACGATTGGGATTTTGGATGAAAGATTGATGGAGGATGAAGGGGACTATGTCCTTAACCAAAGATTGATTTGTAAAAGGATAGTTTGTTGATTAAGGATTAGGGGTTGGGATGTTTGACAAGCGTGGATAAAGGATGGTGGATGATTGATGTTGGATTTGATTTTTCATTTGATTTGAATGAAATTGATCAAATGGATGAAGGGATGGGATTAAGATGATGATAATGAATTGGATTAAGGATGATGGGGATGATTAGGATGGTTGAGATGAAAGAGGTATGATGGGATGAGTGATTAGGAGGATAATATGGGATTAAGCTCAAAGATGGGGATTAATTTGTTGATAACTGAGAGGGGGGGTGAATCAATCATCCTAATCTTTCTTTCCAATTCAAACATTCAGATCCACTTTGTTATTCATTAGCTTAGCAATTAATCATTCATGAAAGCATAAAGCATAAACATCAGAGTAGATAAACATCAATACATGAAACACCAAGATTTTGATGTGGAAAACCTGGTTAAGGGAAAAACCATGGGGTGATTAACCCAAGGATTATTCTCTGTTAGAAGAATAAGAAAAAGATGGCACATGCCAATTAGGGCTCACTACCTGAGCACACTGCTCACAAGAGGCACACTACCTACAAAGAGACACACTATCTACAAGGTGATAAGAATCACAAATTTGAACTGGAGATTAACATATTTACCATGCCTGGATCAGTTCCATTTAAGCCCACAAACTTCTTCTCTGCCTTTCGCTCTACTTCTTCATTATGCCACACTCATCCACACAACACACTTACAAAATGAGTTCACAAACCCTTATTTATACAAGGCATCAACTTAGGAACAATCATCTAAGTCAGAAAACACCTACAAGATCATTCGCAAGACGTGTAATACATCTGGTCCGCCTGTCATAGGAAGAACACCAACAACCGATGATCATTACATCAAATCCAAACTCTAACTTCAATGCAGACCACCAATAAGAATTGTACACGATCCAAGGATCATCAAAACCTTTCCTGAGTCATCAAGAACATCTGCACTTTATCAGCTTACTGGAATTCTTCTCTTCTTCATCCAAAACTTCAAGAACACAGTCTGTCACTACTGTCATAATGCAAAGGGTTCTTTCAGACCTCCAAACCATGCACAAATCTAGTTGTCACTTCACACTAACTTCTTTAGCACTCTCTTCAATTCGCAGAGTGAGATAATGTAATTCTGGATCTCACCGGACCTTTCTGTGACCCTCTGTCACCTCTGAACACCTGTCAGAACCGGTTCTACACAAACAGCCATAACTTCTTCAGATCTTTATGCGGACCTCTGAAATCTTAACTAGAACATCTCAAGACTCATATCTACAAACCCTTTAATCCACATCCTCTGATCCTCTACCTATTGAGTACTTTTGCCTTCTTCTCATCACTGTTCTTCATTGTTCCTGATGGAGACTAGTTTCCTCAATAACCTCAGCGCACAGCTCATCCAATCCTTCTTATCAATGCAATATGAGTATGTTGACATCAATGAAAACATTGGTTAACCTCATACTTGCAACAATCTCCCCCTTTGTCATTGATGGCAACATATGATGTGAAAAACTGTCAAGACAAGAACTTCTCCTTTCTGTCACAGCTCCCCCTATCAGCAACAATTCTTCACATGTCTTCTCTTCCTTTACTGCTCCCCCTTTGATCATCAACCACTTGTTTTTCACATGTCTTCTCTCCCCCTTTGACATCAATGGAAAAGGGCTCATACTTGAAATTCTAACACATTAGAATCATACCAGCTGCTCCCCCTTAGTAGTAGCTCCCCATCATCAATCTGGATCACAAGATATGACTGTGATATCCATCAGACTGATGCACATCAGTGCATCCTAGTTCATCACCAGAGGGGCCATGACCCCTAACTTCTCCCTGAGATACTCAAAAGAGTCCTTGGGAAGAGGTTTAGTAAAAATATCTGCAAGCTAATCCTTGGAGGGCACATACTCCAATCTGACTTCACCCTTGTTCACTTGTTCTCTCAAAAAGTGAAATTTGATAGATATATGCTTGGTCTTAGAATGTAATACCAGATTCTTAGAAATATTTATTGCATTTGAATTATCACAGAAAATTGTGATAGGCTCCTCATATTCTACTTGAATATCTCTTAGCATTTGCTTCATCCACAAAAGTTGAGTGCAACTGCCTGCTGCTGCAATGTATTTTGCTTCTGTTGTAGACAGGGATACTACTTCTTGTTTCTTGCTTACCCAAGAAACCAACCTTTTTCCCAAAAAGAATGCTCCTCCACTTGTACTCTTCCTATCATCCACATCTCCTGCCCAATCTACATCTGTATATGCTTGAAGAGAAAAGTCATTATCTCTGGGATACCATAGGCCATACTCAACTGTTCCTTTCAAGTACCCAAAAATTCTTTTGATTTCCATGACATGAGATTCTCTGGGATCAGCCTGGAATCTCGCCACAAGACCAACAGCCGGCATTATATCTATTCTAGTCTGAGTGAGATACAATAATCCTCCAATCATTGATCTATACTTTGTCTGATCTTTCTTAGGAGAGTCATCATCTTTGCTCAACTTACATCTAGTAGCCATAGGAGTGTTCATTTGCTTTGAATCTTCCATTCCAAATTTCTTCAATAGTTCTTTCACATATTTGGTCTGAGAGATAAAGATTCCTTTCTCTGTCTGATAATTTGCAGACCCAAGAAGAAATTCATTTCATCGAGCATTGACATTTCAAACTCACTTTTCATTTGGTTTGCAAAGGTTTTACACATACTATCTCTTCCTCCAAAAATGATATCATCAACAAATACTTCAACAATCAAGATGTTTTCATGATCAATTTTGAAATATAGGTTACTATCAGCAGTACCTTTGTTGAAACCAATCTTCAAAAGATGTTTGTCCAGCCTTTCATACCATGCTCTTGGAGCTTTCTTTAGACCATAGAGTGCCTTCTTTAATTTGCAGACCATATCACCATGCTTAGATAACTGAAATCCATCTGGTTGTTCAATGTACACCTCTTCTTCTAGGTCACCATTTAGGAAAGCAGATTTGACATCTATCTGATACACTTTAAAATCTTTGAAGGCAGTAAATGCAAGAAATAGTCTAACTGCTTCAATTCGTGCCACCGGAGCAAAGGTTTCCTCAAAATCAATCCCTTCTATTTGAGAGTAGCCTTTGCAGACTAGTCTGGCTTTATTTCTAATTACTTCACCAACTTCATTTAGTTTGTTCCGGAAGACCCATTTGGTTCCAATCACATTCTTGTTACTAGGTCTAGAAACAAGATCCCAAGTGTGATTTTTTTCAATTTGCATCAACTCTTCCTCCATTGCTTTGGTCCAATTTTCATCATTGCAGGCCTCCTTTATTGTCTTAGGTTCAATCTTTGAGATCAGACAACATTCATCCAGATTTTGAGCAACATGCCTTCTAGTTTGCACACCTTTGCTTTTGTCACCTATGATCTAATCTTCAAAGTGGTTCAGTCTTACATACCTTAGAACTTTGGGAGTTTCTTGTACTTCTGCTCCTTGATCAAGCTCATTCAGACCTATCTCTTCTTCCTGATTTACTAGATCAATCTGAATCTGACTTTCCGGAGAGGATTGAGCTCCTTGAACTTGAACACCATCTTGATCATCTTCATCATACTCATAAAATCTTGAGGGCTTCTCAATTCCTTCATCAACTTTCACATTAGTACTTTCTATCATCTTTCTCAGTCTCTTATTGTAACACCGGTATGCTTTGCTTTGAGTGGAGTAACCCAAGAAGATTCCTTAATCACTTCTAGCATCAAACTTTCCTAGATCGTCATCTCTTTTAATGTAACATTTGCTACCAAATACTCTGAAATATCTCACAGTAGGAGTGATGCCAAACCAAAGTTCATAGGGAGTCTTATCGGTATTGCTTCTGATTTGAACATGATTGAGAGTGTAGACTGCAGTGCTGACAGCTTCTCTCCAAAACATCTGAGGAACATTTGCTTCCATCATCATTGTCCTGGATGCTTCCTGGATGGTCCGGTTCTTTCTCTCAACTACTCCATTCTGCTATGGAGTCCTAGGAGTAGACAACTATCTCTTTATACCATGCTTCTTACAAAAGTCTATGAATTCACCAGATGTGAATTCTCCACCTCTATCAAACCTTAGACATTTCAGTTTTAATCTGGTTTGATTCTCTACCATAGCCTTGAAGATTTTAAACTTCTCAAAAGTTTCTGATTTCTCTTTCAGAAAGGTAACCCACATCATTCGGGAATGATCATCAATTAGTAACATGAAGTATCTATCACCTTGCATACTCTTGACTCTTGTCGGACCACATAGATCAGTATGAACTAATTCCAGTAATCTAGTAGAGGACTGATCTTTGCTTTTGAATGAGATTCTGCTCTGTTTACCTAACTAACATTCTTTGCACAAATCATTTGTAGGTTTTACCAATTTTGGAAGATCTCTTACAGCCTGAATATTGCTTATCCTGATGATGTTATCAAAATTTACATGACACATCCTTCTATGCCATAACCAGCTCTGATCAACTTGAACAAGCAGACAACTTTTATCAGTACCAACCAATTGGAAGATATTACCTTTAGTTTGAGTACCGGATGCAATCTCTGTTCTGGATCTTTCAAAGATTTTGTATTTTCAATCCTTGAATCAGAGATCATAGCCTTTGTCCACCAACTGTCCAACACTGAGAAGATTGTGCTTCAAACCTTCAACATACAGCACATTACCAGTTTTGTTTCTTCCATTAAAAGAGATAGTTCCTCTTCCTCTGATTCTACTAGCTAAATTATCACCAAACTTTACCACTCCTCCTTCATACCTTTCCAAATCTAAGAACTTGTTCTTGTCACCTGTCATATGGTGAGAGCATCCACTATCAATAACCCAATCATCCTTTTCTTCAACTTGGGTAGCCAAAGCTGTTTCTACAACCTTATGATTGATAGATATTGGATCTTCTTCCTTGATGGCAATAAACACCCATTCATTTCTGGATTTGTCTCCTATCTCTAATTCATCATCTGTTACTCCTTCATTATCAGCTTCTTCATGAACATAATAACAATTCTTTTGGAACCTTTGTTTGTTAGAATTTGACCTTGTAGATCTTTTTAGACATATTGAGGCAAAGTGACCAATCTTATTGTAGTTGAAGCATTTAAAAGGTAACTTTCCTTCATACTTACCAGATCCTCTTGGAAGTCTTTTTGCAATGAGGGCTTCAAGTTGAGTTGTTTCTGCTTCTTCCTCTTCCATGTCTTTCCTTGCTTGATCATACCATGACAGCTTCCTTGAAGAGTTTTCTCCCGGATCAAATCTTTGTTTGACTTTCACATAGGTACTGGCTTTGAATGCAGATTCAGTCTTAGGGGGATCATCTCCAAACTCAGTCATTTCAAATGCAGCCAGTTTGCCAGCCAATTGGTCTCTTGTGACAGTTGTATGGGCTCTGAATTCATCAATGGCAGCAACCTTAATTTTGTAGGCAGCAGGAAGGGATCTGAGAATTTTGCAAACAATCTCATTTTCATCCAAGACTCCACCAGCATTCCTAATTCCACACACCAGCTCATTTACTCTTGGCATAAAGGTAGTGATATTTTCATCAACTCTCATCTTCATCTTTCAAATTTTCCTTTGAGACTTTGCAACCTTACACTCTTAACAAACTCATCTCCTTCATGCAAAAGTTCCAATTTGACCGAGATCTCATAGGCAGTTGGTAGGTCAATAACATTTGAGAGCTTTGAGTCAGTTAATGCACTTAGAAGTGTCTCTTTGGTCCATAGATTGTTTTCAGCATCTGTGATTTCATTTAGAGTTGTCGGACCACCCTACGGAGGTACATGGGCTTTTGTGACCCTGGACAAGTACACCTTTCCCATACACTCCAAGTGACATTTCATGCGACCTTTCCAGAGAGAGAAGTTGGTTCCATCAAACTTCAGACTATCCTTCTTGTATGACGACATCCTGGATCTCCTCAAGCGGTTAAGCTCCTTTTAGAGGAACTTGGCTCTAATACCAATTGTTGATAACTGAGAGGGGGGGTGAATCAGTTATCCTAATCTTTCTTTTCAATTCAAACATTCTGATCCACTTTGTTATTCATTAGCTTAGAAATTAATCATTCATGAAAGCATAAAGCATAAACATCAACACATGAAACACCAAGATTTTGACGTGGAAAACCCAGTTAAGGGAAAAACCACGAGGTGATTAACCCAAGGATTGTTCTCTGTTAGAAGAATAAGAAAAAGATGGCACATGAGAATTAGGGCTCACTGCTCGAGCACACTGCCTGCAAAGAGACACACTGTCTACAAGGTGATAAGAATCACAAAATTGAACTGGAGATTGACATCTTTACCATGCCTGGATCAGTTCCATTTAAGCCCACAAACTTCTGCTCTACCTTTCGCTCTACTTCTTCGCTATGCCACACTCATCCACACAACACACTTACAAAATGAGTTCACAAACCCTTATTTATACAAGGCATCAACTTAGGAACAATCATCTAAGTCAGCAAACACCTACAAGATCATTCGCAAGACGTGTAATACATCTGGTTGGCCTATCACAGGAAGAACACTAACAACCGGTGATCATTACATCAAATCCAAACTCTAAATTTAATGCAGACTGCCAATAAGAATTGTACATGATCCAAGGATCACCAAAACCTTTCCTGAGTCATCAAGAACATCCGCACTTTATCATCTTACTAGAATTCTTCTCTTCTTCATCCGGAACTTCAATAACACAGTCTGTCACTACTGTCATAGTGCAAAAGGTTCTTCCAGACATCCAAACCATGCACAAATCTAGTTGTCACTTCACACTGACTTCTTCAGCACTCTCTTCAATCCATAGAGTGAGATAATGCAATTCCGGATCTCACCGGACCTTTCTGTGACCCTCTGTCACCTCTGAACACTTGCCGGAACCGGTTCTACACAAACAGCCATAACTTCTTCAGATCTTTATGCAGACCTCTAAAATCTTAACTGGAACATCTCAAGACTCATATCTACAAACCCTTTAATCCGTATCCTCTGATCCTCAACCTATTGAGTACTTTTGCCTTCTTCTCATCACTGTTCTTCACTATTCCTGATGGAGACTAGTTTCCTCAATAACCTCAGCACAGAGCTCATCCAATCCTTCTTATCAATGCAATATGAGTATGTTGACATCAATGACAACACTAGTTAACCTCATACTTGCAACATAATTAAGCTCAAATGATGGGGTTTGATAAATGGGGGTGGTTTAGCAATGTTGGGAGGAAAACCTGGCCTAACGTGAGGGGGGTACGGGGGACCAGATGTAACCCCCCACTGAGAGGGGTTTAGGGGCATAGCTCCTGACTAGAAATGTTTTGAAAAATAGACTTATAAAAATGAATTTTTGGTGGGAAATTTGATTTTTTGGACATGGATGAAGAAGGCACTAAAATAGATGTAAATGGCATTGAAATAGAGGGAAATGGTGCTAAGAGATATATATATGGCACTACATGATAAATAGATGGTGCTAAACAGAGGAAAGAAGGTGCTAAATGGGTGCTTTGATGTTGAATTTTGTTGGATTTGATTAGGAATTTAGATTTTTTGATGGTTTGATCTCTTGGCAAGAGATAAATCACACAAGAAAGCACAATGGTCAAAGGTTTTGTTTGTGAAAAGGTGAATATTTATCAAGTATGTACAACCTAAGGCGAGGCAAGGATAATACTTGTTGAATACCCACTTGGATTTCTCCAGCCGCACTTAAAGCAAAAAACTTAGAAGCTTGGTGACACTAGCTACCTAGGAAATTAGTTCATATCATAGTGATAGTTTCTAGTTTGGATTTTGTGTGAAGGAGCTTCAAAGATTTATCTTGCGCATGTATGCAATTCAGGCATGTGACCCTTAACTGTAATCCCGCATCTTGCTAGTGGATCTCTATTTTGAATTCTTTGATACACTGTATGACTGAATCTGCATTTGTTCCATTTCCTTAAGTTGTTTCCATTATGTTTACTCTTGCTACACAGTCCAGATAGTTCATTTTTTGAACCCTCCTACCATGACTGCACCACGTGATATCAGAGTGAAGTTTTGATTCCTTGGAGCAAATTGTTGAATGGGATTCTGTAAGATCTTGTTGTAAGTAGAATGTTGATCTGAGGTAGGTTACTTGTGCGCAACTAATCACCGATTGTGAGGCAGTAGTCGCTTGTACCCCAATCACCAAACCTAAGGTAGTTTGCACTTGATCCTAGGAAGATGTCGTCACGAAGAGTTCCTCCTGTTGGTACAATGGCTAATAGAATGGATGAGATGATGGAATTGATGAGAACAATGTGAATTCATTTGGATGATGTTGAAGAAGAAAGGTGAAAAGGATTGACACCAAGACCTAATGTTGACAATGATGATGAAGAAGAATTTCAATCTACTGAACAAACTAGTGAAACCCTAGAAGGTAATGAAGAAGAAGAATCAAATCAGGTAAAAATGTTGCGAGCTATTTCAAAGATTGGAAAGAGACCTAGAGTTGACGTGCCAAATTATACTGGTAATTTGAACCTTGAAGAGTTGATTGATTTGATAAATGATATGGAAGAATACTTTGAATTTGAAGAGATGGAAGATCCAGAGAGAGTAAAATTTGCAAAGACAAAGTTGAAAGGACATGCTGCTATATGGTGGAAAGAAGTTCAGTTGGAAAGAAATAGAAGAGGGAAAGAAAAGATTACAAAGTAGGACCAGATGGTGACAAAGTTGAAGAATCAATTCATACCTGTTGACTATGAGTTGGAACTATTGAAGAGATTGCAAAACTTAAGGCAGAAGGAGAAATATTTGAAGGAGTACACTGAAGAATTTCATAAGATGATCATAAGAATAGGACACAGTGAAGCGAGCAAGGAGAAAGTGGCTAGATACATCAATAGACTGAGATTGAACATTCAAGAAGAACTGAGTTTGGTAAGGATGACATCTTTGGAGGAAGCATATCAGTTTGCCCTGAAAGTTGAAGAGACGCTGAATAAGAGACATGATCAGAGACAGAGAGGTAGAGGAGGTAAATTTTAGAGAGGAAGAACATTTTTTGGATATGATAGATCATTTGTGGAGCAGAACAAGTTTGACAGCCCATTGAAGAAGGATGACAGAGATAAAAATGCTTACCGGAGAGATGACAGAAATTTTTACCAAAGAGGAAACCCTAATGCATACCAGAATGAAGGATACATAAGAGAAGGAAGAGGATTTGATAAGAGAACATTCAGAGGTACTTGTTTCAAGTGTGGAGGTGAAGGACATAGAGCATTCGAGTGTAATCAGGGTAGTACAAGTAAGAAAACAGAAAACGGTGGAAGAGCAGCCTATGTTGAAGAAGAACATGTTGAATCACCTTGTTTAGTTGGCAATCTGGAGAAAGGAGAATCATTGGTGATGAGGAGAGCACTATTTCAAGTAGTGACAAATGAGGAACCATCACAGAGGAAGAGTTTGTTCAGAACTAAATGCAAATCTGGAGGTAAGTGTTGTAAAGTTGTGATTGATAGTGGTAGTTCAGATAACCTAGTTTTAGAGGAGATGGTGACTAAGATGAAGTTGGAAAGAATGAAACACCCTAAGCCTTATCAGATAGTATGGATTATGGATGATCATAAGGTACTGGTGAGTGAACAATGTTTGGTGAAATTTCATATTGGCTCTTATCATGATGAAGTCTTGTGTGATATTATGCCTATGGATATTTGTCATATCTTGTTGGGTAGACCTTGGAAGTATGATAGAAGAGCTATACATGATGGGAGAAAGAATACCTATACTATAATAGCATATGGGAAAATGTTACTTTGATTCCTTTGGAAGATGATCCTAAAGATGTGGTATGTGGGAATGCTAGAATCTATTTGGTAGATGGAAGGAAATTTTTGAATGGTTTGAAATAGGAAAGTCTATGTTATGCCTTGATTCCTAAGAAGCCTGAAGTGGTGAAGAAAGAAACTGAACTGGAAGAGATAAGAGAGTTGCTGATAGAATATGAAGACATTATTTTAGATAATGTGCCTAAAGGCTTACCACCTATAAAAAGTATCAATCATCACATGGATCTTATACCGGGAGCAATTTTGCTAACAAAGAAGCACATAGAATGACACCAGTAGAGAATGAAGAACTAAATAGACAGATACAAGAGTTGTTGAGAAAAGGTTTGATCAAAGAAAGTCTGAGTCCTTATGCAGTACCTGTAGTTTTAGCACTGAAGAAGGATGGAGAATGGAGAATGTGTATTGATTCCAGAGCTATAAACAAAATCACAGCTAAGTATAGATTTCCTTTACCTAGGATGGATGATATCATGGATTGTTTGAGTGGAGAAAGATATTTCACAAAGATAGACTTGAAGAGTGGATACCATTAGATCAGAATCAGAGAAGGTGATGAATGGAAAACTTCTTTTAAGACAAATGAAGGATTGTATGAGTGATTAGTGATGCCCTTTGGATTGACAAACACACCAAGTACATTCATGAGAATGATGAATGAAGTTCTGAAGAAATTCTTGGGTAAGCTTGTGATTATATACCTAGATTATATTCTGATTTTCAGTAAGACAAAAGAAGAACATTTGTGGCATATTAGACAAGTTTTGCAGAGGTTGAGAGAAGAGAAATTGTCGATAAACATCAAGGAATGTAGTTTCATGAAGGAAGCATTAGTATATTTGGGATTTGTGATTTCTGCAGAAGGATTGAAGATGGACCTTGAGAAAGTGAGAGCAATTGTTGAATGGCCTACACTAGAGAGCATTAGAGAGGTTAGATCATTTCATGGTTTGGATAGTTTCTACTAGAAGTTCATCAGAAATTTCAGTTCAGTTTGTAACCCTATGACAGAGACAATGAGAGGTGACAGGAAAGATTTTAAGTGGACATCAGGAATAGACAAAAGTTTTCAACTGTTGAAGTAGAAAGTGACAGAGCAACCTGTTTTAGCATTACTAGATTTCAATAAGGCATTTCAAGTTGATTGTGATGCAAGTGGAAATGCAATTGGAGCAGTGTTAAGTCAAGAAGGTAGACATGTAGCATATTTTAGTGAGAAGTTGAATGATGCAAGGAGAAGATATTCAATTTATGATCAAGAGTTCTATGCCATAATCCAAGCCTTGAAGAAGTGGAGACATTACTTGTTGCCTAAGGAGTTTGTGTTGTATACAGATCATCAAGCTTTGCAATATTTGAATAGTCAAGGTAAGTTGAATCAGAGACATATGAGATGCGTAGAATTCATGCAGAGTTATACTTTTGTGTTGAAGCATAGGAGTGGTAAATCAAATAAAGTTGTTGATGCCTTGAGTAGGAGAAGAAATTTGTTGACAAAGATGAGAGTTGAAGTGTTGGGTTTTGATGAATTGAAGAACATGTATGAGGGAGACACTAATTTTGCAGAACCTTGGAAAGCATGTAAGGAACCTGTTGTGACAAATAGAAGTAAGTGGTTAGATTATTTTATTCAAGAAGATATGTTGTTCAAAGGAAGTCAATTATGCATACTTAGAAGTTCAATGAGAGATAACTTGATCAAGGAGAAGCATAGTGGTGCATTGGCAGGACATTTTGGCATTGATAAGACGGTGGCTTTGGTAAGTGAGAACTACTTTTGGCCTCAAATACATAAGGATGTTTGGAGATTTGTGCAGAGTTGTAGAGCTTGTCAAGTTGCAAAAGGGAGTAGTCAGAACACTGGATTGTATAAACCTTTGACAGTACCGGAGAGACCTTGGGAAGACATAAGCATGGATTTTGTAATGGGATTACCTAAGACATAGAGAAGACATGATTCAATATTTGTAGTGGTTGACAAATTTTTAAAGATGGCTCATTTCATACCTTGTAAGAAGACAAATGATGCAGTGCACATGGCTGATCTATTTTTTAAGGAGATTGTGAGATTGCATAGATTACCTAAAAGTATAGTTTCAGACAGAGATACAAAGTTTGTTGGATACTTTTGGAGGACACTTTGGAAGAAGATGGAGACTTATTTGAATTTTAGTTCAACTTTTCATCCACAGACAAATGGATAGACAGAGGTAGTGAATAGGAGTTTGGGAAACTTGTCAAGATGCTTGGTTCGAGAGAAAACTAGAAGTTGGGACTTGATTCTTTCACAAGCAAAGTTTGCATACAATAATTTAGTAAACAGAAGTACTGGAAGGACACCTTTTGAGACTGTTACCAGAGTGAATCCTAGAGGAGTTGTAGAGTTAAGAGATATTAGCATGGAAGAAAAGAGAAGTGTAGAAGTAGAAGAATTTGTAGATCACATGAAGACAGTGCATAATCAGGTGAAGAAGCATTTGGAGGATATGAATAGCAAGTACAAAGAGAAGGTAGATGAGAGGAGAAGATACAAAGAATTTGAAGAGGGAGATGAAGTAATGGTGTACCTAAGAAAAGAAAGATTTCTAGTTGGGACATATAACAAATTGAAGATGAAGAATTTTGGACCTTGTAAGATACTTAGGAAATTTGATTCAGGAAATGCATATGAAGTGGAGTTACTGGAGATATTGGGTATATCACCTATTTTCAACATTGTAGATCTTTATTAGTATCGTGAAGCAGAGTTTAGTGATAGCATGATAGAAGACTTGAAGAAGCAGTTACCACAACAAGCATTGGAACAGATTGAAGACATTTTGGACAGCAGAGTTGGACGCAGCACTAGAGGAAAACAATACAAAGAATATCTTGCGAAGTGAAAAGGCAAACCAGAAGAGGATTCATCTTGGATTTCTTAGGCTGAGGTAGACCATCTTGGTTCTCCCCTAGACCTCACAAAGTAAGGGACTCGCTTTTTCAAGAACCCCAGATGTCTAATGCAGGAGCATACCTGGTTCAAAAGTAATCTTGCATCAACCAAAAACATTTGTATTTTAGTTTGTTTCCATTTCAGTTCTTTCATTTTCCAGTTCAGTTCAGGTAGTTCAGTTAGTAGCAGTTTCATCTTGTGGTCCAGTTTTGACATTTCACATCTTGTAGATCTAGACTTAGCATCTACATCATATCAAGAATTCAGAGCATTTGGATCAGTTATCAAAAAGATATCACTATTAGAAGTTGACTATTTTCTCAGAGCAAAGCATTCTAATAGTTCCTAATAATCAGCTGAAGGAGAAGGATTGTGGATCATTCCTTGACTTGTAGATCCTAATGACACATCATTCAATGATCCTTGGTTCATGGTCATCCTTCCCCGGAGGTCTGCACATTATTCCTTTCATTCGAGGAAGTGTTCTATGCAATTAGTTTTGACCTATCTACGAACACGTTACATCTTTTCATTGGAGTTTGTGATCTTCCTTAGCCAATGCAGAGGAATCTATTTACCGGAAATGATATATAATGATGTAATACATCCCTAGGAAAGTAGTTCATATCATAGTGATAGTTTCTAGTTTGCATTTTGTGTGAAGGAGCTTCAAAGCTTTATCTTGTGCATGTATGTAATTCAGGCCTGTGACCCCTAACTGTAAGCCTACATCTTGCTGGTGGATCTCTATTTTGAATTCTTTGATATACTGTATGACTAAATCTTCATTTGTTCCATTTCCTCAAGTTGTTTCCGTTGTGTTTACTCTTGCTGCATGGTCTGGATAGTTCATTCTGTGAACCCTCCTACCATGACTACACCAACATGGCACTCACTTCTCGAGTACACCAAGCTTTGAATCCCAAAAGACACACAAATCTCAAGGGATTTTGCTATCTCTACTTTAAGTTGCGAGAATGTGGGATGGCTTTAGAGGTCTGACCTCCCGTGCCAATAAATAGAAGGATTTACTGCAAGTATGGGCCTAACCAATGTTGTCATTGATGTCAACATACTCTTGTTGCATTGATGTCAAGATTTAGATGAGTTATGTGCTGAGGATATTGAGAAAATTAGTCCTATCAGAAATAGAGAAAATTAGTGTAAACAGTGAAGCTCTCTAAAAGTGAATATCCCATATAGATAAGAGAATGTGCATCAAAGGATTTGTAACTATGTGTATGAAGATGATCCTGTCAAGATTTGGGAGGTCCGCATGAAGATTTGGAGAAGTTATGGCCATTTGAGTAAAACCAGTTCTAACAGTTGTTCAGAGGTAACAGAGTGACACAAATAGGTCTGGTGAGATCTGGAAATGTAATTTCATGTTCTACAGATTTGGTGGCATGTTTGGGAAGCTAATGTTCATTGACAATTTAATTGGTTCATGGTTTGGAGGTCTGCAAGCAATCCTTCTATTATGATAGTGATGATTGACTATGTTCTTGAAGTTATGGATGAAGATGTGATTGATTATAGTAAGCAGAAGTGGTGCGGATGTTCTTTGTGATTCAAGCAAGCTTGTGGTGATCTCTAGATTGTGTCCAGTTTGTGTTGGCGGTCTGCATTGAAGATTGAGCTCGCAAATGAAGATTTACTTTTGAACGTTGGTGTTCTTCCCAATTTTGGCCAACCAGATGATTTACGCATGGTATGGATGATCTTGAAGATGTTTTGTGAAGCATGGCATGTTCCTCAAAGTTGATTGAAGTCCCAGCTATGTATGGTCGACAGTGTAGTGATGTGCATGAAGTTTTTGTAATAAGTCATGTTGTATTTTTGTAATTGCTCTATAAATAAAATAAATGTATGTTGTGCCAACTTTGATGATCATTCCAAAGTCGATGTCATGTATAAATAAGAGTTGTGAAGTCATTCAAAAGTATCTCTGTGCTCAAGATGAGAAAGTGGTAGAGAAGAGGAGCGAAAAGCAGAGCAGAGGTATTGAGCTTAATGGAACTGACTCAAGCATAGTGAAGATGCTAATCTCTAGTTCAAGTATGTAATATTTATATTATTCTGTAGACAGCGTGTCTCCTGTAGGCAATGGGCCTCTTGTGAGCAGTGTACTCGAGCAGTGA
The DNA here is from genome assembly GCA_027924645.1 of Cunninghamia lanceolata. NCBI lineage: Eukaryota > Viridiplantae > Streptophyta > Pinopsida > Cupressales > Cupressaceae > Cunninghamia > Cunninghamia lanceolata. The sequence continues at coordinate 11,042,655 of BSBN01001332.1, forward strand.
GCCCTAACTTGCAAGTGCCATTTTATTCATTCTTATTCTTCTAACAGAGAATACAATCTTTGGTTAGTCACCCCGTGGTTTTTCATTTAACTAGGTTTTCCACGTCAAAATCTTGGTGTTATATGTGTTAAATTTGTTTCTACTCTTGAATTATTCCATTATGTTTCCTTATGCTATTGAAATACAAGAAGTCTTAAAAAAATAGAGATTTCGATGACAACCGATTCACCCCCCCTCTTAGTTGTTTGTACTAAATCCAACAATTGGTATCAGAGCTAAGTTCCTCTAGAAGAAGCTTAACTGCTTGAGGAGATCTAGAATGTCAACCTACAAGGACAGTCCAAGGTTTGATGGTTCAAACTTCACCGCCTGGAAAAGCCGCATGGAATGTCACATACAATACATGGGATATCAGTATTGAAACATAACCTCAACTAAATATGTTCCCCCAAAAAATGGCCACACAACTCTAAATGAAATCAGAGATGCAGAGAATAATCTTTGAGCTAAAGAAGCCCTACTGAGTGCCTTGTCTGATTCAGAGCTGACAAATGTTATGGGATTGAAGACTACCTATGAAATTTGGACAAAGCTTGAAAATCTATATGAAGGAGACAAATATGTTAAGTGTGCCAAGCTACAAAGTCTTAAAGGAAAGTTTGAAAACTTAAAGATGAGTGAAGATGAGAATATCACTTCTTACATGTCAAAAGTAAATGAGTTTGTTTGTGGCATCAAATGTGCTGGTGGAGTACTAGATGAAGATGAAATTGTTGCAAAAGTTCTCAAATCCTTACCTCCTGCTTATAAACACAAAGTTGTTGCTATTGAGGAAATTAGATCCTTAACAACTATCACAAGGGATCAATTGGTTGGTAGGATATCTGCATTTGAGTTGGCTGAGTTTGGTATCTGCTTTCAAAGCTAGTGCTTTTGCTAAAGGAAAATAGAGATATGATCAAGGAGAAAGTTCCTCAAGAAAATCAACTTGGTATGAGAAAGCAAGAAAATATTTGGAAGAGGATGAATTAGAAGCTGAACAACTTGAATCCCTCATTGCAAAGAGACTACCAAGAGGATCTTGTAAATATGAAGGAAAATTGCCTATCAAATGTTTCAACTACAAAAAGATTGGTCATTTTGCCTCAAGGTGTCCGGAAAGATTTTCAAGGCCAAACCCTGATAGATCAATATTTCAAAAGAAGTGTTACTATGTTCAAGAAGATGATGATGGAGTAACAAATGATGAATATGAGACAGGAAACAAATCTGGAAGTGACTGGGTGTTTATTGATCCAATGCCTATTGAATCTATCAATCAGAAGGTGATAGAAAGGGCTTTGGTTGCTCAAGTTGAAGAAAAGGATGAATGGGTCATTAATAATGGATGCTCTCACCATATGACTGGTGACAAGAATAAGTTCATAAATTTGGAAAGATATGAAGGTGGAGTTGTAAAGTTTAGAGACAATTCAGCTAGTAGAATTAGAGGTAGAGGAACCATTTCCTTTGATGGAAAGAAAAAAACCAATGATGTTCTGTATGTTGAAGGCTGAAGCATAATCTTCTCAGTGTTGGACAGTTGGTGGACAAAGGCTATGATCTCCATTTCAAAAATGGAAAATGCAAAATCTTTGAAAGCTCTGGAATTGAGCTTGCATCTAGTACACAGACAAAAGGTAACATCTTCCAATTAGTTGGTACAGGTAAAAGTTGCTTATTTGTTCAAATTGATCAGAGTTAGTTATGGCATAGGAGAATGTGTCATGTAAATTTTGATAATATCATCAAGATAAGCAACACATAGGCTATAAGAGATCTTCCAAGACTGGTGAAACCTACTAACAGTTTGTGTAAAGAATGTCAATTGGGGAAATAAAACTGAGTCACATTCAAAAGTAAGGAACAATCTTCAACTGGATTGTTAGACTTGGTACACACTGATCTCTGTGGTCTGGCAAGAATCAGGAGTCTACAAGGAGATAGGTATTTCATGTTGCTAATTGATGACCACTCCTAGATGATGTGGGTAACTTTCTTAAAGGAGAAATCTAAAGCACTTGACAAGTTCAAAATATTCAAAGCTATGGTAGAAAATGAAACTGGCATGAACATAAAATGCCTCAAGTCTGATAGAGGTGGAGAATTCACATCCGGTGAGTTCATATCATTCTATGAGAAGCATGGGATAAAGAGACAGCTTTCCACTCCAAGGACTCCACAGCATAATGGGATAGTGGAGAGAAAGACCTAGACCATCCAGGAAGCATCTAGAACCATGATGATGGAAGCAAATGTTCCTCACATCTATTGGAGAGAAGCAGTAAGCACTGTTTTCTATACTCTTAATCGAGTACAAATTAGAGGCAATACTCGTAAGACTCCTTATGAACTGTGGTTTGGCATCACTCCTACTATGAAGTATTTTAGAGTCTTTGGTAGTAAATGCTATATCAAAAAAGATGAAGATCTTGGCAAGTTTGATGCTAGAAGTTATGAAGAAATTTTCTTGGGATATTCTACTCAAAGTAAAGCATACCAGTGTTACAACAAGAGATTGAGAAATATTGTAGAAAGTACAAATGTGAAGGTTGATGAAGGCATGGAAAATCTCTCAAAGTACTATGAATATGAAGCAGATGATTCGAATAATATCTCAAATCAAGGAGAACCAGTCCCCACTCTAGTTCAGATTCAGACTGATCTGGAGAATCTTGACTTACAAGAGGTAGAGACATGCTTGGCAGAAACCGTCCAAGAATCAAAAGTGCAAGAGAATCCCAAAACTCCCAGCTATGTAAGATTGAATCATTCTGAAGATTAGATTATAGGATATAGAAACAAAGGTATTCAAACAAGAAGAAATATTGCTCAAGATTCAATAAAGTACTGTCTAATTTCAAAAATTGAACCAAAAACAATAAGTGAAGCTTGTAATGATGAGAGTTGGGTTAAAGTAATGGAGGAGGAATTGATTCAGATTGAAAAGAATAACACTTGGGATCTTGTCCCCAGACCTAAGGACATAAATATGATTGGGACTAAGTGGGTCTTCTAAAATAAACTAAATGAAGAAGGTGAAGTAGTAAGAAACAAAGCTAGATTGGTCTGTGATGCAAAGCACACAGTGGAAGCAATTCAAAATAGGGTGAAATACCCACTAACCCACATTACAGCTTTAAAAATCCTCTCTCAAAGTCCACATAGCATCAAACCACATACATTCTTTTATGATCAACAAGACCATATGCTATCGGCCAACCAAACACCTTTCACACCGAAATCCTTCCTCATACCGATGTGTCTCCGACACCACTATCATTATGACTTCTATCGGTGTAACTCAAAACCCTTCCACCGATCACCAACTCTTCCTGATGTATACCTTCACCTTTGTATCTATCGAGAGATACATTCTTCAATGTATATTCAAGATATGCATTGTCGGTACGACCTTCTTCATCAGTGAGCACTTTGTATATGCTCCCGATACACCGATGGCACAGCTTGCAAATACTTTCGCCGACTTGTGATCACTGGTTTCCTTCACCATCTCTACCGGTCACCTCTTTCATCTAGCACAATGTATATGCGCAATATACATTCAAAATATACAACCCGAATATGCATTCAGTGAAGCCGACCGTTGACCTCCCTTGTATCATATGAAATGCACTTTCACCACTTGCAGCTGCAACATGCACTTGCAAGATACACATGAACATTCAACTACAAGATACACATGAAATAACCCTGACATACATTAGTAATATACACATAGAATGTATACCTAGAAAAACAACACAAATCTTCACCTGACTTCCATGCAAGTCATACAATGTATCTTCGGCCCAACTGCCGATTCTTCCCTACAACTCCGCGACTCCTACAACTTCATAGATCTTTGACTTCACCAACCTAGCACATGAGGATGCTAGGATCTCTCAGAGCATAATGTGCATGATCCTGCAAACACAAATGAATAAAATGAAAAACACAAAAATGAACTGTACATCCATTCCACCGATTTTGAAGAAATCTAACTGGTGGAATGGAATAAGAGTACATGTCGACCACAAAATAGTAAATTGATTACATAGAGAAAACCTAACGAATTCAAATGATAGAAAGATGCACAGAACTTTGTTTATTATGCCTTTCAGAAAATGTGCATACAGATGCTCTGATTCTCAATTACAATCACACTGATCTCTGATCTCAACTACAACTATTGAACTAAATTGAACTCAACTCATTACATTCGATCTACTCTGGGGTATTTATCTACTTGCCCTAAGTAGTACCAACCCAACTCCAAGCGGCTGGGAGACAACCTCCAAGTAGCTGGGAGATCTAACAACCTCCAACTGCCTAACAACCTTTGTAATTACAGATCAACAAGTGTCCTTGGGACTTACAACATAAACCTAAATACAAACTAAAATAACATGCATTGGTCAAACAGACCTTATTACATAAATGGTCTTATAGGACCTTATTGGAAACAACAAAATGAACATCAAACAGTTGAATGCCTCATGGAGGCCACCTTGTGTTAGGTACTCCTACACCATACACCCCACCTTGAAAAGAACTCATGCCACATGAGTTAAGGCTTTGTTTTGCTCTACCTATATCCTCTGTTGTCTCATGTCTTCCCTATGATTTCTGGACTACAACCTACTTCCATGGAACCAAAGACTCATGCCTATTATTGTAGGCTCTACTCACACCTTGTTTTCTTACTGTCATCTCTGCCAGAACACCTGCATTATACACCTTGGGTAATGCTTCTTGTACTTCTGTTATGGCAGAATATGTTGGTCGTTCAACTCTTGTTGGTTCTAGAGGACAAACAATTGTCCCTACTATGATAGCATCCTTGTCTTTCCAATCAACTTGTGGCTGCTTGCAGACTTGCGTTGTGACCTTCTGTTGATCCATCTCAGACATTACCATCTGATCTCCATCATTCAAAATTGAAATCACTTTCAAACTTTGATCCTTAGCAACCACATTCCCTGAGGTATCCTCAACTTTATTTATGTCTTCTTCATTGAGCTTCACAAACTCTTTCTTACCTACCAAAATGATCTTGGCTGCCTTCTTTGCTTCAACATCCTCTTGCAATGGTGTCATCACAAAATTCCTCCCATCCTTCTTGATGGTGTAGGTGTTAGCATATCCATCATACAATGCTCTCCTATCAAATTTCCATGGCCTACCTAAAAGTAGGTGACAACATTCCATGGGCAAAATATCACATAAAACCCTATCCTGATATTCTCCAATCTGAAAATCAACATATGCCTGTTCATATACCAAAAGTGATTGATTATCACTTACCTAAGATGATTTGTAAGGAGTTGGATGAGGAATCCTATCCAGTTTCAACTTATCCACCATTTCCTAAGATACCATATTATCTGTTGAACCAGAATCTATTACTACCTTGCATTTTTTACCTTTGCTTTTGCAATTGGTCCTGAAAAGTGCTCTCCTTTGTATCATGTCCTTGGATGTCTTCAAGAGTGTTTTCCTTAGCATCAATGCTTCTCTATCTAGAACTAGGGCTGCATTCCCAATTGGAGAGTTAACACTTTTATCTACCTCCTCTTCTTACACATATTGAATCCACTTTTCATTCCTCCTTTCATTATCACCGGATGTAGAACTCTGTTTCATTGGGCACTTGTACGTTGTAAGGCCAATCTCATTGCAATAATAATATCTCCCAGTGAAAACATTAGAACCTCTACCTCCACCTTTTGTGCCTCTAAATCCCCCTCTAAAATCAGAAACTTGGCCCTTACCTCTACTTGTGTCTCCTTGGTCTTCTTGGGACTGATTTTTGTCTTCAAAACTGACACTTTTTTTGTCACCTCTTCCTTTGTTCTGTTGTTCTCCCTTTCTTTTCTGCTTCTCTTCTACTCTCAGCGCCACTTGGAAACACTTGTCCATGGTTTTTGGTGTCAAGATGGTAATCTCATCTTGTATACTATACTTCAGGCCATTAATGTACTTGGCAACTCGTCATTTCTCATCCTCAGCATGTCCACACCTTAGAGAAAATTTATGAAATTCCTCTGTATAGGTGGATACATCCATATCCTTCTGCCTAAGGTTTTGCATTTTCCTGTATATCTGCACTTCATAATTCATCAGTAGGAACTGAGCCTTGATCCTCTCTACCATCTGACTCCAGGATGAGATCATACTCTTGCCACTCTTCACCCTTTCTCCCTGGGTGTAGTTCACCATGTGAGTGCAGCACCCTTCAATTTCATTTTTGTAAACTTGACTCTTCTATTCTCTGATACCTCCTTGTACTTGAAAATATTATTCAAAGCCTCGATCCATTCAATGACTTCTTCTGCATCCATCTTTCTGCTGAACATCAGAATCTCCATTCTTGATTTAGACGATTCCTTACTGAGTGATTTTATAGCCTCCAAAAAAAATTTATGGTCTGCAGATATACTTGTCTAGTCTGGGGTTGTTTCCTCTTCCCCATCTCCTTCTTCATCAGACTCCTCGTTTGTTTTCCTACCTTTTCCTAAGGTCTTCAACTTACCCTAGAGTGCTTCCTTGACTCCGGTCTTGATCATCTCCTCCATCTCCTTGAATTTCTTGACCACTTCGATGGTCATTCCCCCTTTGGAGGCATAGCGCTAGCCCCTTCTTCGCATTCTTTGTCTAACATAAACATTCACAGTCAACACCAACACTTCTGCGGACCTTTCGCTAGCTCTGATACTAATTTGATGCAGAGCACACAGTGGAAACAATTCAAAACAGGGTGAAATACCCACTAACCCACATTACAACTTTAAAAATCCTCTCTCAAAGTCCACATAGCATCAAACCACATACATTCTTTTATTATCGGTAAGACCATATGCTATTGGCCAACCAAACACCTTTCACACCGAAATCCTTCCTCATACTGATGTGTCTCTGACACCACTATCACTATGACTTCTTCCATCGACGTAACTCAAAACCCTTCCACCAATCACCAACTCTTCCCAATGTATGCCTTCACCTTTGTATCTACCAAGAGATACATTCTTCAATGTACATTCAGGATATGCATTGTCGGTGCGACCTTCTTCATCAATGAGTGCTTTAAATATGCTCCCAATACACCAATGGCATAGCTTGCAAATACTTTCGCTGAATTGCGATCACTGGTTTCCTTCACCATCTCTACCAGTCACCTCTTGCATCTAACACAATGTATATGTGCAATATACATTCAAAACATACAACCTGAATATGCATTCAGTGAAGCTGACCGTTGACTTTCCTTGTATCATATGAAATGCACTTTCACCACATGCAACTGCAACATGCACTTGTGAGATACACACAAACAATCAACTGCGAGATACACATGAAATGACCCTGACATACATTAGCGATATACACACAGAATGTATACCCAGAAAAACAACACAAATCTTCGCCCGACTTCCGTGCAAGTCATACAATGTATCTTCGGCCCAACTGTCGATTCTTCCCTGCAACTCCATGACTCCTGCAACTTCATAGATCTTTGACTTTGCCAACCTAGCACATGAGGATGCTAGGATCTCTCAGAGTATAATGTGTGTGATCCTATAAACACAAATGAATAAAAAAAAACACAAAAATGAACTGTACAACCATTCCACCAATTTCAAAGAAATCTAACTGGTGTAATGGACTAAGAGTCCATGTCGACCACAAAATAGTAAATTGATTGCACAAAGAAAACCTAATGAATTTAGATGACAAAAAGATGCACAAAACTTTGTTTATTATGCCTTTCAGAAAATGTGCATACAGATGCTTTGTTTCTCAATTACAATCACATTAATCTCTGATCTCAACTAAAACTATTGAACTGAACTCAACTCAACTCATTACATTCAATCTGCCCTCGGGTATTTATCTACTCGCCATGAGTAGTACCAACCTGACTCCAAGCGGCTGGGAGATCTAACAACCTCCAACTGCCTAACCACCTTTGTAATTACAAATTGACAAGTGTCCTTGGGACTTACAACATAAACCTAAATACAAACTAAAATAACATGCATTGGTCAAACAGACCTTATTACATAAATGGTCTTATAGGACCTTATTGGAAACAACAAAATGAACATCAAACAGTTGAATGCCTCATGGAGGCCACCTTGTGTTAGGTGCTCCTGCACTAGTCTGTAAGGGTTATTCTCAATTTGAAGGAATTGAATTTGAAGATACTTTTGCTCCGGTGGCTAGAATTGAATCAGCCAGATTATTTCTTACCTTTGCTGCCTTCAAGGATTTCAAAGTATATCAGATGGATGTCAAGTCTTCCTTCCTGAATGGTGATTTGGAAGAAGAGGTATACATTGAGGAACCAGATGGATTTCAATTGTCTGATCATGGTGATATGGCCTGCAAGTTGAAGAAAGCATTGTATGGACTCAAACAAGCTCCTAGAGTCTGCTATGAAAGATTGGACAAACATCTTCTGAAGATTGGTTTCAACAAAGGCACTGCTGATAGTAATCTATATTTTAAGATTGACCATGAAAATATCTTGATTTTCAAAGTATTTGTTGATGATATCATTTTTGGAGGGAAAGATAGTATGTGCAAGACTTTTGCAAATCAAATGAAAAGTGAATTTGAGATGTCTATGTTTGGGGAAATGAATTTCTTCTTGGGTCTACAAATCACTCAATCAAAGGAAGGAATCTTCATATCTCAAACCAAATATGTGAAATAATTGTTGAAGAAATTTGGGATGGAAGATTCAAAGCCAATGAATACTCCCATGGAAACTAGATGTAAGCTAAGGAAAGATGATGAATCTCCTAAGACTGATTAGAAAAAGTATAGGTCAATGATTGGAGGACTGCTCTACCTCACTCAAACTAGACCTGAGATTATGAATGTTGTTGGTCTTGTTGCCAGATTCCAAGCTGATCCTAGAGAGTCTCATGTCATGGCAATTAAGAGAATTCTTAGATATCTGAAAGGAACAGTTGAGTATGGTTTATGGTATCCTAAGGACCATGATTTCTCTCTTCATGCATATACAGATGTTGATTGGGTAGAAGATGTGGATGAATGGAAGAGTACCAGTGGTGGTGCATTCTTTTTGGGGAATAGATTCGTTTCTTGGCTGAGCAAAAAACAAGAGGCAATATCTCTGTCCACTGCAGAAGTAGAATATATTATAGCAGTAGGTAGTTGCGCTCAAGTATTATGGATGAAGCAAATGCTAAGAGACATTATAGTGGAGTATGAAGAACCTATCACAATCTTCTGTGATAATTCAAGTGCAATAAATATATCAAAAAATCTAGTGTTGCATTCAAAGACAAAACATATATCCATCAAGTTCCACTTTTTGAGAGAGCAAGTGAACAAGAATGAAGTCAGACTAGATTTTGTACCCTCAAAGGATCAGATTGCAGATATTTTTACTAAACCTCTACCTAATGACTCTTTTGAGTATCTTAGGTAGAAGCTAGGGGTTATTACCCCTCTGGTTCTGCATTAAGGTGCACTGATGTGCATCAGTCCGGTGGATTCCATAGTCATATCTTGTGATCTAGATTGATGTTAAGAGGCTACTACTCAGGGGGAGTAGTCAGTATGATTCTGAAGTATGAAAAGTGGTTGCAAGTATGTTCCCTTTGCCATTAATGTCAAAGGGGGAGAAAAGGCATGTGAAAAACAAAAAGTGGTTGCTGATCAAAGGTGGAGCAGTAAAAGGAGGAGAAGACATGTGAATGGCTACTATTGATAGGGGGAGCTATGTCAGTCAATAAGGAAAAGTTCTTGTCTTGATGGTTATAATAGTTTTTCACATTATATGTTGCCATCAATGACAAAGGGGGAGATTGTTGCAAGTATGGGCCTAACTAGTGTTGTCATTGATGTCAACATACTCTTGTTGCATTGATGTCAAGATTTGGATGAGTTATGTGCTGAGGATATTGAAAAAATTAGTCCTATTAGAAATAGAGAAAATTAGTGTAAATAGTGAAGCTCTCTAAAAGTGAATATCCCAGTTAGATAAGAGAATGTGCATCAAATGGTTTGTAGCTGTGTCTGAAGATGATCCTATCAAGATCTAAGAGGTCTGCATGAAGATTTGGAGAAGTTATGGCCATTTGAGTAAAACTGGTTCTAGCAACTATTCAGAGGTAATAGAGTGACACAAACAAGTCTGGTGAGATCTAGAAATGCAATTTCATGTTTTACAGATTTGGTGGCATGTTTGGGAAACTAATGTGCATTGACAATTCAATTGGTTCATGGTTTGGAGGTCTGCAAGCAATCCTTCTATTATGACAATGATGATTGATTGTGTTCTTGAGGTTCCAGATAAAGATGTGATTGATTATAGTAAGCAGAAGTGGTGCGGATGTTCTTTGTGATTTAAGCAGGCTTGTGGTGATCTCTAGATTGTGTTCAGTTCGTGTTGGTGGTCCGCATTGAAGATTCAGCTTGCAAATGAAGATTTACTTTCAAACATTGGTGTTCTTCCCAGTTTTGGCCAACCGGATGATTTGCGCATGGTATAGATGATCTTGAAGATGTTTTACAAAGCGTGGTGTGTTCCTCGAAGTTGATTGAAGTCCCAGTTGTGTATGGCTGACAGTGTAGTGATGCGCATGAAGTTTTTGTAATAAGTCATGTTGTATTTTTGTAATTGCTCTGTAAATAAAATAAGTGTATGTTGTGTCAACTTTGATGATCATTCCAAAGTCGATGTCATGTATAAATAAGAGTTGCTAAGTCATTCAAAAGTATCTATGTGGTCAAGATGAGAAAGTGGTACAAAAGAGGAGCAAGAAGCAGAGCAGAGGTATTGAGCTTAATGGAACTGACTCAAGCATAGTGAAGATGCTAATTTCCAGTTCAAGTATGTAATATTTATATTATTCTATAGATAGTGTGTCTCCTGTAGGCAGTGGGCCTCTTATGAGCAGTGTGCTCAGGCAGTGAGCCCTAACTGGCAAGTGCCATTTTATTCATTCTTATTCTTCTAACAGAGAATACAATCTTGGGTTAGTCACCTCGTGGTTTTTCCCTTAACCAGGTTTTCCACGTCAAAATCTTGGTGTTATATGTGTTAAATTTGTTTCTACTCTTGAATTATTGCATTATGTTTCCTTATGTTGTTCAAATACAAGAAGTCTTAAAGTAAACAGAGATTTTGGTGACAACTGATTCACCCCCCCTCTCAGTTGTTTGTCCTAAATCCAACAGGATTTTGGCCTCTAAAACAAAGGTTCGTAGTGAGGGAACATTCAAGGGATCAGTACGTTATGAGCATCTAGTAAACCACTTAAGGTTTTGACTAGCTCGACTAGGAGTTTCATATACACTAGGTATGACTTCCTTTCGAGCTAGCACCGTATGGTAAGCACTTACACCGATTTGGACTTGGATTTCGCCTTATCCTAATTTATATAGCAGACCAAATGAAGGTACCACTCAGGGTCACAAATGAGTTCTCCTTGCGGATGTGTCTTAAGAGCAGGCCCACTTTCTAAAAAGAAAAAGAGAGTAGAACCATTTCTCTTCACCCAAGATCATTTTGAAGGCGAGGGGAGAGGATACTTTGATTCTATCCCTTGGGTGACAAAGATGTGCAAGTGCACCAATCACGACAAACAATTGCTAAAGTTCTTTTTTAAGCCCAAATGAAATGTTCCTAATGATTGTTTGCAAACACTTGTCAATTTTAATGCACCAATTTCAAATGTTGTCTATGCTAAACAAACAAAGGTTCTTTTTAGGTGCACCAAGATAAAATGTTTTCTAAACTACTAAATCCCTGCAAGATGTTAGTAGTTTGATGAATGATGCTTTGACATGTGTTTTTGATACCTGCAAAGATGAGTTAGCTTCTTGCACATATCCTGAGAAGAGAAATATGAGAAAGGCATCAAAACAAAGATAAAATGTGTTAAAATAGAAGATGGCACCACAGATTTGGAAAATGGTGCCACTACAAGAAATAGTGCTACAGTAGAGGATGGTGCCTCTTCACAAGATGGCACCACAGAAGCAGATGGCACCATAGAAATAGATGGTACTACTTCAGAAGATGGTGCCACAATGGAGGATGGCACTGATACAAAGGATAGCATCGATCCAGAGGATGGCACCGATATAGAGGATAGCATCAATCCAGAGGATGGCGCCACAGAATGGCAGGAAGGCACTAAAATGTCCTTGCTACTTTTACCTTGTTGTTTGGATAGGATAGCACTAATCTGGGTTCGGATAGCACCAATATGGTGCAGTGTTGGTCAAAGCTTCAAAAAAGACAAGTTTAGTTGCAAGATATTTGTTCAAACAAGGTTAGTAGTTGTTTACTGCCCTAAAGACATTCAGAATACCGATTAAAGTGCGAAAAAAAAAGCTCTAAACAAGCCAACCAAACAAGGGTTAGACGACAAGATGTTGGATAGATTTTAAGAAAATTTTGACATAGTTTCCCCTTGTCTCTGTGTGTTTTCTACAAAAATTGAGAGCTAAAAATGTTGAAAATGCTAAAAAACAAGAAGAAGAAGAAAAGATTTAAGGCTAAGGTGAGTTTGGTTTGTCATGATAGAATGGCACCACAACAGTTAGAGATAGCACCATTATACATGAAAATGGCGCTACTGTGTGGAGGAATGTCACCAAACAAAGAGTGTTTAGCACCAGGACCTGCAAAAAGTATGTTTTCTACAACAAAACACTCACAAAAAATGTTAGATAGGGACCTTTTGGGTCCCACTAGATGTTCCAAATGAGAGCAAAGAAAACAAACAAGGTTAGAAACACAAACAAAATGCACAAAAACACTAAGTTATACCTTGCTATTTCTTCCTCCTTCGATAAGATTGAGGATCTTGCACCTAAAGAGCTCCTAGCTTTACCCAAATAGATGATAGTTGGAATGTGGATTGCTCTTTGACATTCAACACAATATGATGACGATAATGGATTTAGATTGATGAAGATTGGATGTAGATAGAGAGGATAGAATGATTTTGGTGTTATGAGGTTAAGATGAGGTGAGAAGATAGAAATTTTGGCATAGTGATGATAGGATGAAAGAGTTATGAAATTGGATTGGGTAAGGGTTCTATTTATAGATTTTTTGATAAAAGGATGGAGGGTGAGGATTGAAAGTTTATATCAATGGCTAGGAATGCTTGAGGATTAGGGTTTGGATTGAAGTTGTAGTCTTGTGACAAGTGTCACAAGAGGGTTGGGTAAGAGAGATCAAGGGTTAAGATTGGGTCAATGAGATTGGATGGCTCCCATTATTTGTGAATTTTAAATTCACATAAAGAAGGGTGATGAGAATAAAAAATGAATTAAAAATTCATTTTGGGGGATGAGTTGGATATGACAAGTTAGATGTGAAGTTTTTAATTCACATGGCCTGGAAGAGAGGAGGATTAGAAATGAATTAAAAATTTATTTTGGGAAGAGCTCCAATTAATGAGTTATGACATGTGTAAGAGGTGTAAGAGGTCAAGGACACATGTACACTTACATGTGTAAGAGGAATATGTGACCCTTTGAATAAAAAAATTGATTTTTATTCAAAGTGTGTGGGAGAATGGGTTAAGCAAGGTTTAATTAAGTGTTTAGCTTAATTAATTTAGGTCTATAGGATAGGTAGGCTAGGGCAGCTAATTAAATAATTGCTATTTAATCATCTAGGCTATGCTTAGGCTATAGGATAGGGTAGATTAATCAAATAAGTATGATTTATTTAATTAATCAGGATTAGGAGATGGAGAAATTAACTAAATAAATATTGAGAATATTTATTTAATGACTAAGGGATAGTGTTGTAAGGTATAGTGATAATTTAAATGAATTAATTGATCACAAAGGATGGATAAATGGTTAAGGGTAGATGATTAGGGATAAATTAATCAAATTAAATAAATTTATTTAATTAATAGGAGGGATAATGGTGGTGTAGAGATACGAGAAATTGGTTTGCAAAGCAAGTCAATTTTATGTGTCCACATTAGTAACCAAAGTAGAAGGAAGTTTGAATCAAGAGATAATATTATCAAGGATGAAGTGATAGATTACTTCAAGAGTCGTGGATCGGAGTGGAACCGCTTCAACCCATTTCATGAAGTTGTCAGTAGATGTGAGAATGAATTTATGTCCTTGTGAAGGAGGAGAGATTTTTCCAATAAGATCCAAGCCCCACATGGAAAATGTCCAAGGGGATACCTAGGCAGAAAGTTCTTAGGCAGGAGCTTGAATGAGATTGTTATGTTGTTGACATTATGGGTACTTTTTGACAAAGGCAAAAGAATCTTGTTCCATGCTTTGCCAATAGTAGCCCATGTGAAGAAATTTTTTAACCAAAGGTCTTCCACCAAAATGCCCTCCTCAAACCCTTGAATGTTCTTTCTCTAAGACAATCAGGATCTTTGATTTGTTAAGACAATGAAGAAGGAGTCCATTGTATCCTCTTCGATAAAGAACATTAGATAAAATAATGTAATGTGATGCGAGCTTGTGGATGTAAACTCAAGAATTATTTATAGATGTTGGATTAGGAAAGGTACCATCACTCAAATATTGATGTATATGGGAGTACCATTTGTTTGAATCAATGCTACAAAAAAGGAGTATATTAGAAGTATTTTTCTATATGGATGGTGATGTAATATTATGAATAATGAATACATAGTCATTGGAAAAATCGTCAGGTGATATAAGGGAAGTAGAGCTTTCCATCACATCCGCATGTTGATCATATTTTCATGGGATTGTGTCAATTGTGAAAGAGGAGAAATGTTTCAACAGTGATAAGGCTAGGTCATGATACTGAGATAACTTATCCTACTTTGCTTGATAAGATTGAGTTACTTGTCTTATATTCAACTGAGAATCACTGAATATGTGAAGATGTTTGATATTAAGCAACAAAATGGCACACAAGCCATCAATAAGGGCTTTGTTCTCTGTAATGTTGTTTGTACATGAAAATTTGAGATGATAAGATAGAGTAACTAGCTTTCCTAAAGGAGATACTAGTATAACACCAGCACTAGAACTAGTTTGACACCTAGAACTGTCAAAGAATAGATCACACTATTGATTAGTGTCCAAAGAAAGGATTTGATCATCAGGGAATGGTTCTTGCTTCAGAAAATAAAATGGTGAAGGACCTTTAGCTAAATGGTAGATCAACACTTGACCCTTAATTACCTTTTGAGAGACAAATTTCAGACCAAATTCCATTAACAACATAGCCCACTTAGCTAAACATCCTAAGAGATCCATTTTAGCAAAGAGGTGCTTCAAGGGATCAAATTTTATAATGATATTAGTTTCAGCGTTTAGAATATAGTATCTTAACTTTTGTGTTACAAATACAAGATAAAGACATTGCTTTTCAATTGTAGAATATTAGACTTCATAATTGAGAAAAGTTTAGTTGATGTAATATACAACACATTATTTGCCATTGTCATCATGTTGCACTAATAGAGTTACAAGAGCATTAGAAGAAGTTGATGTGTAGAGAAGAAAGAGTCATCTAAAGACGGCAGGGTGTAATACACAAGGATTAGCTAAATAGCTCTTTAGTTTATCAAATGCTTTTTGGAAATCCTCATTCCAACTAAAATGAGAACCTTTCTTAAGAAGTTGTGTGAAAGCGAGAGTCTTATCTGTGAGTCATGCCACAAATTAGCAGATGGCCTATATCTTCCCTTGTAAACTATGAAGTTGTGAGATGTTTTTAGGAGGTGGCATGTTGACAATAGCATCCATCTTCCTCGTCTCCACATCAATACCACAATGTGAAATTATGAATCCCATTAGCTTACCTCTATTTACGCTAAAGATACACTTATGGGGATTCAAGTGCATGTTGTATTTTTATATACATTCAAAGATTTGACATAGGATTTTGACGTAATCCTGATGCAAGACACGTACTTGGCCAGAATGTCATCAACATAGTCCTCTAAGATATTATACATGAAATCATGAAAGATAAGGGTCATAGCACATTGGTAAGTCACACCAGTGTTCTTCAATCCAAACGGCATGAAAACCCAACAAAATGTTCCCCAAGGAGTTATAAAAGTTGTCTTATATTGATCCTAAGGATTGATGAAAATTTGGTTATATCCAAACAATCCATCCATGAATGAGTGTAATGCATGGCCAGTAGTGGAGTCAACAATCATATCAATGTTAGGAAGAGGAAAATCATCTTTTAGAGATGCTTTATTTAAATTACAAAAGTTGATACATATTTGAATATGGTTGTTGGGTTTAGTGACAACCACAATATACGAGATCCAGGGTGAATAGTCAATAGGGTGGATAAAGCCAGCTTGTAAAAGCTTCTCAATCTCATCCTTAACTAATAGTGCCACCTTAGGATTTATCTTTCAAATTTTTTGTTTTACAGGATTGGCAACAGGATGCAATACAATGTTATGTGTTACAACCTTTGAATCAATTCCAGGCATATCAGAATATGTCCAAGAAAAAAGCTCAAGATAGTCATGTAATATAGAAGTATGTTTGCTTTGTTCTTCTGTATCTAGATATTTTTTGATTGGGATAACCTTGGTAGGGTTATTATGATCCATCAAGACATCAATATTTTTCCCATTAATGAGAGTACTATGGTTTGGGACATCATGGGGATGAGGGGATTCCATAGGTGTCTCATGAGATGCTGAGGTATCGTTAGATAAATCAGTGTCTTTCCCAAAGTATGCTTCTACATTTAAATAATAAGGAAATCTGCAATCATTATGGTAACGAGGCAAATGATCATAGGCTCCTAGAAATTCAACTAGAGCCTCATCTATTGAGAAACTATCCAAAATAATGTCTCTACAAGTGTTACTTGTGTCTATTAACTCAGGATAGATTATATTGTGGAATCAACTACCATTGTGTTTACATTAAGAGAAGGATGAAGAGAAGCTTTAGTGGGCTTTAAAGGGTGGTATCCAAGACCAAACGAAGAGCTATGTGGACTAGCTTCTAAAGGAATCTTGATACCTTGTTCCTTTACACCAAAACCATTGCCTCTATATCCTAATTGAAATAATATTTGAAAACCTTAAACATAAATGGAAGCCATTTATATGGAAGAAGGTGGCTCACCATTGGTCGTGTAGTCAATATTATAAGTATAATCATCACATTGTGTTAAAGTAATTTTAGGTGAAGGAGTAGATTGTGTAGAAGATATTGTAGATACCTTTAAGTTGTCCAGTTTTGATGGTGAGAATTTGCATTCACCCATGAAGGTAGGTGTAAATTCCAATCAACCCCAATCATCACCGAAGAACTTGTTTGAAGATGATCCAAGCTCTTGCTCAACATTATATGTGGCAAGAGGAACTGGTGAATCTATTTTTGATAAAGATGGAATTAATGTGTTTAGAGGTGTAGAAGGAAGAGGTTGATTTCTAGCTTCAGCTTGTAAGCAACTATCCGGATTAAGATAAACCTCAACTATATGGAATTTGTTATTATCAACAAACTTTATTGAGCGATGGAGCATAGATAGGACTACCCTTATGGCATGAATCCATGGTCTACCTAGAGGAAGATTATATGTAAGAGAACTAGGCATGACATGGATAAGTGTAGATAAAGCCACAGGTCCAACCATCACGAGTAGTGTGATTGTACCTAGTGATTGTCTACCAACATTATCAAAGCCACATATTTTAAGCATATCAGGTTTTTTAAGAGATGTATCTACACAAACTTTATGTAACAGGTCTATGCCACAAACATTAAGATCTAATCTATTATCAATAATAGTTCATTTTACTTGGATTCTATTAATGATGATGAATATCATGAGAGGATCATTTTGGTTTTAAACTTCTATGGAGGTAATTCATGTTGTTGAAAGATAATGTCCAAATTTGTCACATGCATACAATCTAACAAGGTTGCCACATCATTTGGCTTAACAAAATGTGATACAATAACTTTCTTTAGAGCTTCTTGGAGCATCCCGTGGTATGTAGGTGATGTTTGTATCAACTCCCATAGTGAGATCTTTTCTAGAGTAGCATGAAGTTTCTCAACAAGATCATATTATTGACCAACCTATTGAGGAATACAAGGAGCTTAAGGAACAATAGGAGTGCAATAGGTGGAAGAGAAGTTAGAGAAAATGTTATTCATTTTCTTTGTTTGCAGGTTCTAGTGTTATGTACATGTGAGAAACCTCATGGTGAATGGGTTGTTGTGACAGATTTTGATTGAATTAGCTGTTTTTAGTGATTTGTTTTGTAAATTGTAGAATGTATCCAAGAGGTCTAGATGGTTTTGTCACACTTCCTATAGCTAGAACATGTTTAGATTATGGTTGAGGAGTATTAGAATGTAGATGCACAACAATTTTGGGTTTCTTAGGTTCTTTGTGGGAACTAGAAACACAAATTGTGTTGATTAATATTTGAAAGTTAGATGGTTTAGGAGTTGTAGAGGATGAACAAAAAGATCCAACATTGTTGCATACCTTAGTTTTAACAAACACAAGTACCTAATATGAAATAGATGATATATAAAAATAGCACTATCCAAAATAGTTAACCAATTAATCAAATAGTAAACATATATCAGATCAAAAGCATTGTAATCTCATCAAATTCACCAAAATATTAATGTAAAAAGAAGGTATCTAGTCTAATATACCCAAAACTGGGTCTAACTTGTTTATACATGAACATTGGGGCACAAACTAAGCTTAGCTATAGTCCTAATAGGAGAGCCAAGCTATAGGGGTTCTATCCCTTTGTTGTATTTCTAAAGGATTGAATTAATATGACTTAGATCTAAGGTTTTAACAATGAAATATACTAAAACATATTGTACCTTACAGAACTAGAAACCCACAAAATAGAGGTTGGAATAAGCAGAGCAAAGCTATCAGATGTTACTACTGGAAATTAGGAAAAATCCAGGAGGACAAAGTTGACTAAGCATAGGTGTCCTAGGTTTTAGGCCTTCCGAAAGGGGTTTTCAAGAGTTGAGGCTTATATTCGTAAATCTACTTCTGGATGTTGCATACCTATTCTTGATCTTTCAATATCTTCAAAATAACAAGAGATGGAAGGGTTGTGGCTATATAGGAGTTTTCCTTTGTCAAACCCCTATTTTGGTATTTCTACCTTAGGGATAGTAATGCAGGAACATCCCAGGTTGAAGAGCAATCTTACATCAACCAAAAAATATTTGTTTTCTTTTCTTGTATTTCCGTTGCAGTTTAGTCAATTGCAGTTTTAGTATTTTTACACTGCATCCTAACACATCATCATTTTAGAGCTCACAGAGTAGGAATTAGATTCTACACTATGTCAACTACATTATTATTATCACTGGGAATTGCACCTGTATGCAAGGCTGGTTAAAGCACTACAATTCCATGTAACATGGGACTAATCTCAGGTTGTGGGTGCCCTATGATGAGATTAGACTTCCAGATTGTGGGTTGGTTCCCTTCAAATGTTCTATTGAGATGTATGTTTTTAATTTTTGGGAAAAGGGAAGAAAGAAACTAAATGAACTCTAAGTGTAAAAATGGTGATGCACCTAATATAGATAAAAATAATGCAATCCGATTCACAATGCTTGCTTAGAAATCTGACTTCTACATAATCTAGACTTGGCATACATATCACAAAAATGATTCTAAGGAATGTTTGAAAATAGGTTTTTATGAAGGAAAATGGTTTTTCACAGCATAAAAAGACTATTTCTGGTTAACAAAACCTAAGACCTGTGATGAATTTATGCTATAATGCTATAAACAATGAGGTGAGACAATAATTTTGAAGGTTTGATAATAAAACACAGCAAAATTTTATCAAAATCACTTCAACATTCAACACTAAAGGGAAAGGTAATTCAACTAATCTAAAATAACAAAGGAAAGCTTTGCAAAAAGATAAAAGATAACCTGTAACCTGTCGATCTCTCAATAAAACTATAAAAGTGACCTACAAAAATTCTCCAATCTGTCTGAATCAAAATGAGAATCAAGAACTAGCAAAAATAGACTTTTGCTTTACAATATATAGGCTTGCTCTCTCCAAGAGGCATGCAAAAAAATAGACTTGCAGATAACTGCCTCTAAAAATACTCATTCCCAAGCAACCTCAAAAATCCTCAAAATTAGGGTCGAAAACTGCCACAAAATGAGCAAAACAGCTTCAATTTGGATTTCTCCATGTGTTTGACCAAAATTTTGACCAAGGACCCAAAAAATACTTCTAAAAGTCATGCAAAACCTCCTAGGTGGCCTAGTTAACTCAACAAATCAATTTGTATGATTTTGCATGAGCAAAATTGATTGTGAGTAAATAATAAAGTAATAAAATATTACTCTATTATTGGTTACAACTTGTCTATTTTTTATTTTACAACTTGTGGAAAATAATAAAGTAATTTATAGAATATTACTTTATTATTTATTTACAATTAATTAATGTGTAAAATCGTACATGATTAGAAGAAAAATATACTCCTTATCACTCCAATACATTTGCCTATTTTGTAAAAATAGGACATAGGGATAATTACACAATTCCTTATCACTCTAATACATTTGAGAAAAAATATCTCCCTCTGCAAGGAAAATAAAAGAACTCGGTCACTCCTGTAGCACTCCATGCACAAGACAAAAATGCATAAATATCCTTATGACTCCCTTTTGTTGACATTATGCACATACATCCATTTCTCAAATCTCCTTATATCCCCATATGCAATTTGAAGTTCAAGAAAAGAAAACAACTCCACTATGCAACTTGACCCCATGCATAAAAAAGATCCATCATATGTTGTTATCATTAATGCTGCCACCATGCAATTGTCACATCACTACAAGACAAATATCTTATTACCCATATGTTATATCTCCACCATGCATAATGAGCTTACCCTTGAAATCCATGTATTTCATATGCATCAAATATTACACCATTATAGATGCTCACCTTATCTGCCACCTTGTAAACTATATGTTCATGCATATCATGTCTAAAAACATCCACTTCCTTGGCTGTTTGTCACCATGCATAATCTTGAAATCCATCTTTGGATGCTTGGACATGGACAAGGGACTTAAGCATGTGATTTGTTACCTCCACCATTCAACCACCAAGGAAACCACCATGCATAAAAGGTTATAAGGCTCGTAGCCTTTCCACATGTTATATCGGCCTCTTGACTTAAAAGGGAACCAACCTCCAAAGGGTTGCTGTCGGCCACTATGTGTTATGATTGTTAGGGAAAGTCTTGACCCCGACAGCAATTTTGGAAAAGGTAATAATTGGTTTTTCTAAGTCAAAAAATGCACTTGAGTGAAAAGAACCTTCAAAAAAAATAGTGAAACAACCCTAATCTTTGCTCATTCACACCTCTTTTTGATTTCTCTCTTTGAGCTCTGCAAAAACATGTCGACCGAGGGTTTGAAGTAGCTCCATGGTGGCTCTGGTTTTCTCCTTCAATGGCTCTAATACATTATCACTGCCATGAACTCTTCATGAGCTAAGATGAAGGTAACCTTTCTTTTATGTTTGATATGAAGCATTTGAATGTTGTAACCTCCTTCATCTATATGGCCATGGCCTTTTTCATTGTTATAACAGCTCCATTGTTGTGCATTCTTTAATGTCTTAATTTTGTCTCTATGTACTTCCTTTCTCAATGGTCTTCTCCTGCTCCTCTGGAAGTTTGAGGCCACTATGAGGCCGTGGAAGATCTTTCTTTCTCAACAGCAACAAGGTAAGCACTTGATATCTAGTCTCTATAGTTTCATTCTTCTTTGGTCTTACTCCTTATGGCATGACAAGCTATAGATAGTCATGGGTATTGCATTTTATAGCAAGAAATGTTGTGTATCTGTTGGCCATGGCTGCATACTTCTTCTTTTATCTTAATCTGCCTTCATTATGCAAAATCCTGAGGGTTTTGAAGTTTTGAAGTTAGGGTTTCACTTCATCCTGCATATCCAGAACTTCTACCTACCATGGCTATTCTCGTCTTTGTTAATAGGCATCAAAACTGCAACTTACTAGAGGGTTTGTAAGCCTTAAAGTTAGGGTTTCAACTTCATCATGCACAGAAAAACTTGTAAATGCCACGGCCATACTGTTTTACTTGATTTCTTCTTCTTTATACTATAGGAAATGAGAGGTTTTGAAGTATCTTGAAGATCTTGTTAATTTGCCAGATGGGTACACAGTCTTTTATGCTTCTTGCTCCTCTCTATTGGTTATGCATGTATCATGGCATTTTCTTTGAAATCTCTCAACCGTGTCTGCAAGAACATCATTAGCATTTGATTTCTTCAACACGGATGGTCTATTTTCTGTGCAGCATCACCTTGACTGTGCTTTTATCTCTATCTGCTGGTGAAAGTTTAAGGGTTTTGAAGTATTAGAAATGGGTTTTCTTACTTTACTTCTCTTAATACTTCTCACCTCATGTGACTATTTCTCACACATTTACTGATGACTTATTTTCCTTATCATTCCACTATGACTAATGGGTAGAAGCATATGTTAATATTCTATCATGACAGTAGCCTTTTGATATTCTATATAATGGCTTTCACATTTACCTCCATTTGCATATGTATCATAGATTGTATCATTCTATAAGGTTCTTCTATAGAATATCTCTTCAGATTGCATGAATGTAAGGTTGATGAACTGTTTGGTTGTATTATCATCATTTAAATATGGGACTATCTTTCTATTATAACTGGATTCTATCATGGCAAAGAGATTAGTTGCCTTCGTCTTTATTTTTTGTGGCATTCTTGAAATGCACCTATAGCTTGGATAACATGCTCTTTTTTTTGTTTCTTGTTGTCCTTCAAGGCTTATCTGTAGCAAAGACATATTTCTTTATTTCATATTTTGTAGTATGTCATCGTGTATCCTCATACATGTAGTCATCTTTTTGCATACTCAAATCTCTACCTATAGCTTCCTCATGCATCTTCAAATCTCTTCTGGTTATTCATATCTTTATCATTATTCACCTTTGTATTATCAATATATGCTCTTGTCCCTCCATTCATCTGTGATCATTCATGTGCATCTTCAGACTGCATATCTTATCATTTCTCATGTTCCTCTGTAGGTGGGCAATGATCATTATGGTGTATCATGAATGTCTCCTACTCATTTAAACCACTTCACAGGTCACTGCCATGACTATTATGGTGATGGTGACTATATTTTGATAGCATAACTGTCATAGAAGGAAAAGTTGTCTTCTTCTTAACTATATTGTATCCCCTCCTTACTATGTTGCATCTACTCCTGTGTGGCATCCTCTGTAGCTTGCAACTTGCATAACATCTTCTCCTAATTATTTCTTCTTCTGACTACATCTTGCATACTGTGTGGCATCTACTGTATTGTATTTATCTTCTATAGGTTGCAACTTCAATCATAATTGTCTTTCATTTGATATTGAAAGTTGACTTGACTGTCATGTTGGAGGTCCATTCACTATGTTGGGGTATTTCCTTGTATTATATGCTTCATCCCTTGATGCTTGATTGTTTGAACATGTTACTCCATTGTGAATGTAGCACTTGATCTCCATGTATCTTTTGATGGTTTGAAATTCTGAGGCATTGGTGGCAACCTTTTAAAAAGTTTATATCTTCTTTTTTGGATGACTGCACACCCATTTCATACATATTGTGAAGTCTTATCTAATGGCAGTCAAGTTGGCATAGTGTTTAATAATTGTCTTCCATTGTTCTATTTGTTATTCCATGTGGCATTTACTTGACTACCTCTAAGAGACACTTGTAACTTTGAATGTGATATAGCTATTTTAAACTTTGATCATCTTTAGACAGTATGAAACAATATGAGAAATACTTGGTATGCAATGTTGTTTCATTATACTCCTTTGTCATAATGAGATGACCCTTCATAAGATCAATTCTGCAACTTGTTCAAATGATACATAAGTTCTTGTATCCTCCTTTCTCTATCTCTCTTCTCTTTATCAGGCACAAGAATCTAAAAACTTGTATCACTCCTGAGATGACTGTAATCTGATTGTCTAAATTTGTCTTTTGTCAATCTTGATTCAGTCTTATAGTTCTGATTTGTTTCAATCAACTGTAATGATGTCATGATGACATATTCTTTATGTAAGTTGATTAGATGATGCATGATATAGCTTAGAATTATGCACCCTGTCTTTTTCTGGTACTCTTTTCAAAAAATGAAAAGAAACATGTTGGGCTCAAACCCTTGTGGGAGCCACATTTAATCCACATGTTTATTTGTCTTCAAATCAGCAACAAAATTTGTCCTATACCTACACAGTGAACAAACAAGTTAGCATAAAAAGTACCTGATAGCATTGATTGATCTCCTTCATTACTTCTTCTTGATCTGTATCATTATTTGATCTGAATTCTTATCTGAATGCATGATATGATAATTAGATGTCTCTATTTGATAAAAGCATGTGATAACTATAAACATCCGGAGCACTAACGGGGCTGTCCCAAAAAAAATTTGCAGGTTTCAATTGGATGGTGGCTTGGATTAAAGCATGAAGACTAAAGACTTTGAAGACCAGCTTCAACGGCAACCTCCATCATCAGGCAATGATGGATGTTTAGATTTATCATATGTTCTTTTCTCTTTTCTTTTATCAAACAGATACATAGCTTGCATGTCTGCAATTGCTCAGTTTAGATACTCCCATGGCTTGTGTGGGACATATTTGAACATTTCTGTAAAACATGATCAGTTAGTTTCTCTGATGCATATGATGTTTATGTATTTCCTTTTTAATCAATACATGAGATAAAGTAACAGATACCTAGATGTCAGTTCAAAACATGACATGAAATAACAGTGTAATACAACATCTTTCTCTCTTTTATTCAAAACTGATTAATCTAAATAATCAATTTAACTTATAACTCCTGAAAGATCAAACTTTGTAGAACAACTGTATCTCCTTGAATGTTTGATCCTTTAATGATCAATTCATTTGTCATGATAACTTATCAGTCCTGATTGGACTGATGGGTTATCCTGACTACTGGATTCTCTTTTCAACTTTGTCAAAGTGTCAACCATTCAAGAATGCATAACCTTGAAGTTTTTTATTATTCATTCTAAACAATTACACCTAGGTCCAACTAATTTTTAGTGTGAACAAAAAATTAGTAACAATTATATTTAGATTTCATGATATTTGGATTTATCTGCAAAGAGTTATCGCTATTAGAAGATCATCAGCATTCACAGAACAAAGCAATCAAAATTCAGTTTGAACATACAAGATTTGCGGAGCATTACCGTGAATTGTGGAGCCAAATGGAAAATCACAAAAGGTAATTTGAGATTGGATAGACCTCCATTGAGAATCACAACACATTTTATCTATTTGAAGAGCATTACCATGAGTTGTAGGCTAACCTACACATTTCATCATGCATTGGGGTTTGAGACCTCTTGATGCCGACGCGGAGGATTCCTTGAGCTAGAAGATGATATATAAGCATTTCTTAGATGCATTAGAAAGTAATTCAGTTGATATCTGATAATAGGATAGAAAGATAGTTCTTTTCTGGAGGCACTTAAATGCCATATCATTCATGTATGTTGTAACCCGAAAGGTAGGCCTATGAGCTAAATTGTAGGCCATATGTTGCCAGCATATAATCATTTTAATTTCCTAAGATATTGAGCATATGAATCTTCTATTACATTCCATTTTTATGTTATTCTTGTGTTGTTTCCATTGTGTTTACTGTAGTTACATGGTTGGACAGTCCATTCTTTGGACCCTCCATCTATGACTACAGCAAGTAGTATCAAAGCAAAGTTTTTGAATCCTTTGGGAGTGAAGGCATTTTGGAAGATCTTGTGGTGAACAGATTTCTAACCTAAGGTAGTCTACTTGTGTTTGTCAACAGAGCACCAATTGTGAGAGAGTTGTAACCTTGTAGTTAGATCACTGAATTAAAGCAGTTGCACCGGATCCTAGGAAGAGATGCCACCAAGGAGAATACATGTTATGGCCAATGTTGCTAGAAGAATGGAAGAAATGATAGAGATCATGAGAATAATGAAAGTTAGATTGGATGTTGTAGAAGAATATAGAAGAAGAGGACTAAACCCTAGACATGAATATGAGAGTGATGATGATGAATTTCAAGCTACTAACCAAAATGAAGAAGCCCTAGAGAAGAAGATGAATCATATCAGGTAAAGATGTTGAAAGCTATTTATAAGATTGGTAAAAGACTTAAAGTATCAAACTATACTAGAAAATTGAATCCTGAGGAATTGATTGATTGGATAAATGACATGGAGGAATACTTTGAATATGAGGAAATAGAAGATCTAGAAAGAGTAAGATTTGCAAAAACTAAGTTGAAAGGACATGTTTCTATTTGGTGGAAAGAAGTTCAATTGGATAGAAATAGGAAGGGAAAATAGAAAATCATAAAATAGGATAGGATGGTGACAAAATTGAAGAATCATTTCGTACCTACTAACTATGAATTGGAATTGTTGAAAATATTGCAAAACCTAAGACAAAAAGAGAAATCTGTGAAGGATTACACTGAATAATTTCATAAGATGATCATAAGAACTGGACATAGTGAAGAAAGCAAGGAGAAAGTGGTGCAGTACATAAATGGACTAAGGATAAACATTCAAGAAGAACTGAGTTTAGTGAGGATGACAATAGTAGAGGAAGTAGATCAATTTGTGCTAAAAGTTGAAGACAACCTAAATAAGAGACCTGAGAAAAGACAAATAGGTAGAGGATAAAAATTTTAGAGAGGTAGAACACATTCTAGAGGAGAAAGACCATATGTGGAGCAAAATAAGGAGAGTATCCTCTACTAGAAAGAAGATAGAGATAGCAATTCATATCAAAGAGATGACAGAAGTGTCTACCACAGTAACAGAAGAAGTCATAATTCTTACCACAATGAAGGATACTAGAGAGATGAAAGAGGATTTGACCAGAGATCATTTAGAGGAACTTATTTTAAGTGTGGAGGTGAAGGACACCAAGCATTTGAATGTCATCAAGGGAATACAAGCAAAAGGATGGAGAATAGTACAAGAGAATCTTATGCGGAGGAAGAACTGATTCGATCACCTAGTTTAGTGGGAAATCCAAAGAAAGGAGTCATTAGTCATGAGGATAGCTTTATTTCAAGTAGAAATAATTGAGGAGCCACTGCAAAGGAAAAGTTTACTCCAGACAAGATGCAAATTAGGAAGTAAATGTTGTAAGGTTATCATTGATAGTGGTAGTACTGATAATTTGGTTTCATAGGAGATGGTAATGAAGCTAAATCTAGAGAGATTGAAACATCCAAAGCCCTACAAGATAGCATGGATTCAAGATGAACACAAGGTACTAGTGAGTGAACAATGTTTGGTAAGATATTGAGCATATGAATCTTCTATTACATTCCATTTTTATGTTATTCTTGTGTTGTTTCCATTGTGTTTACTGTAGTTACATGGTTGGACAGTCCATTCTTTGGACCCTCCATCTATGACTACAGCAAGTAGTATCAAAGCAAAGTTTTTGAATCCTTTGGGAGTGAAGGCATTTTGGAAGATCTTGTGGTGAACAGATTTCTAACCTAAGGTAGTCTACTTGTGTTTGTCAACAGAGCACCAATTGTGAGAGAGTTGTAACCTTGTAGTTAGATCACTGAATTGAAGCAGTTGCACCGGATCCTAGGAAGAGATGCCACCAAGGAGAATACATGTTATGGCCAATGTTGCTGGAAGAATGGAAGAAATGATAGAGATCATGAGAATAATGAAAGTTAGATTGGATGTTGTAGAAGAATATAGAAGAAGAGGACTAAACCCTAGACATGAATATGAGAGTGATGATGATGAATTTCAAGCTACTAACCAAAATGAAGAAGCCCTAGAGAAGAAGAAGAATCAAATCAGGTAAAGATGTTGAAAGCTATTTATAAGATTGGTAAAAGACTTAAAGTATCAAACTATACTAGAAAATTGAATCCTGAGGAATTGATTGATTGGATAAATGACATGGAGGAATACTTTGAATATGAGGAAATAGAAGATCTAGAAAGAGTAAGATTTGCAAAAACTAAGTTGAAAGGACATGTTTCTATTTGGTGGAAAGAAGTTCAATTGGATAGAAATAGGAAGGGAAAATAGAAAATCATAAAATAGGATAGGATGGTGACAAAATTGAAGAATCATTTCGTACCTACTAACTATGAATTGGAATTGTTGAAAATATTGCAAAACCTAAGACAAAAAGAGAAATCTGTGAAGGATTACACTGAATAATTTCATAAGATGATCATAAGAACTGGACATAGTGAAGAAAGCAAGGAGAAAGTGGTGCAGTACATAAATGGACTAAGGATAAACATTCAAGAAGAACTGAGTTTAGTGAGGATGACAATAGTAGAGGAAGTAGATCAATTTGTGCTGAAAGTTGAAGACAACCTAAATAAGAGACCTGAGAAAAGACAAATAGGTAGAGGATAAAAATTTTAGAGAGGTAGAACACATTCTAGAGGAGAAAGACCATATGTGGAGCAAAATAAGGAGAGTATCCTCTACTAGAAAGAAGATAGAGATAGCAATTCATATCAAAGAGATGACAGAAGTGTCTACCACAGTAACAGAAGAAGTCATAATTCTTACCACAATGAAGGATACTAGAGAGATGAAAGAGGATTTGACCAGAGATCATTTAGAGGAACTTATTTTAAGTGTGGAGGTGAAGGACACCAAGCATTTGAATTTCATCAAGGGAATACAAGCAAAAGGATGGAGAATAGTACAAGAGAATCTTATGTGGAGGAAGAACTGATTCGATCACCTAGTTCAGTGGGAAATCCAAAGAAAGGAGTCATTAGTCATGAGGATAGCTTTATTTCAAGTAGAAATAATTGAGGAGCCACTGCAAAGGAAAAGTTTACTCCAGACAAGATGCAAATTAGGAAGTAAATGTTGTAAGGTTATCATTGATAGTGGTAGTACTGATAATTTGGTTTCATAGGAGATGGTAATGAAGCTAAATCTAGAGAGATTGAAACATCCAAAGCCCTACAAGATAGCATGGATTCAAGATGAACACAAGGTACTAGTGAGTGAACAATGTTTGGTAAAATTTCATATAGGATCTTATGTTGGTGAGGTATTGTATGATATTATGTCGATGGATGTGTGTCATATATTGTTGGGAAGACCATGGCAATATGGTAGAAAGGATATACATGATGGGAGGAAGAATACTTAGACTATAACATCAAATGGGAAGAAACATATCTTGATACCTTTGGAAGAAGAGCCTAAAAGTGAAGTATGTGGAAATGCTAGAATCTGTTTAATGGATGGACGGAAATTTCTAGATGGATTGAGACATGAGAACATGTGTTTTCCATTGATTACAAAGAAGTGTGGAGCCCTAAGTATAGAAACTACCACCGCTAGAGAAGAAGAACCACTGCCATAGGAGATAACTAAATTGTTGACAGAGTACCAAGATATTGTATTAGAGAATGTGCCTGAAGGATTGCCACCAATCCATAGTATCAATCATCATATGGACCTCATACCTGGAGTCAATTTTCTAACAAAGCAGCACATAGGATGACACTAGTAGAAAATGTAGACCTAAGTAGACAAGTATAGGAGTTATTGAGGAAAAGTTTGATCAGTGAAAATTTGAGCCCATGTGCGGTACCTACAGTACTAGCATTGAAGAAATATGGAGAATGGAGGATTTGTACAGGCTCTAGAGCAATAAATAAGATCGTAGTGAAGTATATATTTCTATTTCCAAGGATGGATGACATCATGGATTGTTTGAGTGGAGTAAAATATTTCACAAACATAGACCTAAAGAGTGGATACCATCAAATCAAGATCAAAGAAGGAGATGAGTGGAAGACTACATTCAAGACAAATGAAGGATTGTATGAGTGGTTAGTAACACCTTTTGGATTAACTAATGCACCAAGTACTTTCATGAGGTTGATGAATGAGGTTTTCAAGAAATTCTTGGGTAAGTTTGTTATTGTATACTTGGATGATATTTTGATTTTTAGTAGAACAAAAGAAGAACATTTGCAGCATATTACACAAGTGCTTCAGAGGCTGAGAGAAGAGAAATTGTTGATTAACATCAAGAAGTGTAGTTTCATGAAGACAAAACATGTAAATCTAGGATTTGTGATTTATGCACGGAAGGATTGAACATGGACTCTGAGAAAGTGAGAGCAATTGTTGAATGGCCAACACCTATAAACATTGGAGAGGTAAGATCATTTCATGGACTAGCAAGTTTCTACCAAAAATTCATCAAAAATTTTTGTACTGTATGCACACCAATGACAGAGACAATGAGTGGTGACAGAAAGGATTTTAAGTGGACATCAAGAGCACATAGGAGTTTTGAGTTGTTGAAGTAGAAGGTGGAAGAGCAACTAGTGTTATCATTACCATATTTTGATAAGGTATTTCAAGTTGATTGTGATGCCAATGGAAATGTAATAAGAGCAGTGTTAAGTCAAGAAGGGAGACTAGTGGCATATTTAAGTGAGAAGTTGAATGATGCAAGGAGAAGATATTTAGTTTATGATTAGGAGTTCTATGCCATAATTCAAGCCTTGAAGAAGTGGAGACATTACTTGTTGCCAAAGGAATTTGTATTGTACAATGACCATCAAGCTTTGCAATATTTAAATAGATAAAAATTTGAATCATAGACACATGAGATAGGTAGAATTCATACAGAGCTACACATTTGTATTGAAGCACCAAAGTGGAAAGTCAAACAAAATTCCAAATGCATTGAGCAGAAGAAGGAACTTGTTGACAAAGATGAGGTTAGAATTATTTGTTGGCAAGATACACTACAAGACATGTCATGTGTTGTCATTGATGGCAACTAAGTCCATTCCACACATCCACAGTATAATATTAAATCACACCGGAAGTCAGTTCCAAGATTTGTCTAGTCCGGATAGACAAGAACAAGGTATATGGCAGAGTTCAACATTTTGGTCAGCAAATCTCTCCTATTATTCATTATGTGTTGTAGATCTGAGGGAGTGTAGACAGATGTCAGGACAATCCAAATCCAAGATTTTAGCCTCCAATGAAAGGGATTTAAAGTTATGAGCATCTGAGTACTGGGTCCTAATATGACAGAGCAATTCAGTGAAGAACAGGCCAACTTGTGTTTGATCCCTGTGCGGATCTAGTAGAAGTGTTTTGGTGAGTCGCGTATGGGATATAATGTTAGTGGCTAACATATATTGTGAACTACAAGTGTTATTTTTGGTATGCATCTTTATTTGTGTATGGATTCAGTCAACTGAATAGAGTATTTGTATTGTGTGTTAAGTTCTTCACAAGGCCGATAGAAAGGAGATTGAATTTGTTGATGTGAATATATATAGCCAATGGATTTGAGTATTGTGGGTGTGATAGTGATGTGAATATGGAGTAAGTGTGAAAAAGGTTGATAGAAGGGCAAAAGAGAAGAGATCTGAGGTCCAGATTATGGCAGAGTAGTAAGCAGGGCAGAATAAAGATAAAGTGT
This sequence comes from Cunninghamia lanceolata, assembly GCA_027924645.1. Taxonomy (NCBI): domain Eukaryota; kingdom Viridiplantae; phylum Streptophyta; class Pinopsida; order Cupressales; family Cupressaceae; genus Cunninghamia; species Cunninghamia lanceolata. Next base: position 11,074,311 of record BSBN01001332.1, read on the forward strand.
GTAAAATTAGTATTTTGTGCTTAACTGGAACTGAATTCTTGCATTGGCAGATGCTACTCATCAATTCAAATAATCTGTAATCCTTCTATAATCATTCTTGTAGGTAGTGAGCCTCTCTTGAGCAGTGAGCTCTGGGCAGTGAGCCTGAATGCATGTGCATTCTTCTTTTATAATACTTTTAACAGAGTATAATCTTTGTCAATTAACCCCCACCATGGTTTTTCCCTTAACCAGGTTTCCACGTCAAAAATCTTGGTGTCAATTGTTCTAATTGTGTTTCTTCTCATGTGTTATTGTTCCATGCATAAATATCTACATCTTTAATCTATTTGTAAGTTGTGAAAGAAGATTAAAAAGAAAGAAAGTTTAATTTTATGGGACAACTGATTCACCCCCCTCTCAGTTGTCTGGCCTAATTTTAACAATTGGTATCAGAGCAAGGTTCCTTTCAAAAGTTTAACAACTTGAGGAAGATCTAGGAAGGCAATAAAATGGATGATTACAACCTCCAAGGACAACTTAAACTCTCTTTAGAAGATCTTGTGCAATCCAGAGCAGAAGTCAAAGAGCTACAAGAGAACCTTAAAAATGTTGAAGACTTCATTGAGACTTTAAAATAAAAATTGAGCAAATCCAGTGAAAAGATAAAGGAATGACCTCTTCAACTGAGAAATCATTATGAAGACAACAAGGATGAGGCACTAAAATAGAAGACAAAGGAATGTGAGAAGTTAGCCAAAGAAGTTGTTGTCCTAAAATATGAGATGGAATTTAGGGTGATGAGGCTAACCAAAGAAATTGAAGATACGAAGAAAACTGAAGAAGACTTGAAGCAAAATATAAAAGAAAGAATTGAAAAATACTATAGATTGGATGGCATAGCTAGCCTCCTAGAGTCTAATCTACAAGAAAGCAGAGACAATGAGAGAGAACTTGACAGGCAAATTTTCATTATTAGACATGACCTAGAAGTTACAAATGAATACAAGGAGAAGTTCAAGATAAGCTCAGCTAAACTTGAAGCACTGCTCAAAATTCAGAAAAAGGTTGATGACAAGCATGGTCTTGGATATGAGAAAGGTGAAAGCTCTGGATCTAGACAAAGAAATTTTCAACCAAGGAATGGGAGAAATAGACCTAGAAGACCTTTGGTAAGACCGCCTAACTCTCAAAGATATCCATCATTTAATGGAAATTGTTTTAATTGCAACAAATTTGGTCATAAAGCTACTCAGTGCAAAAGTAGAGTAAATCAAAATGGTCCATCCTTCTCCAGTCAATGCTTCAAATGTAAGAGGTATGGTCATAGATCAAATGAATGTAGAAGTATGACAATGAATAACTCTAACAATAGAGGAAATGGCAACTCTTTCAATGGTTGTTGCTTTACTTGCAATGAATTTGGACACATGGCTAATCAGTGTATATCAAGAGGAAATCAAGTATATAAGCAAAGAAATGTTGTGTACTTTAATTGCAATAGATCTGGTCATATTGCAAGATTCTACAAAAGTAGGAATAATGAAAGAAGAGGCCTGGTAAACAGAAAACTGGATGAGTAGAGACAAGACAAAGGCAAGGGAAAAATTGATGTGAATGAAATCCAGAATGAAATGAGCAAGACATGGGTCAAGAAAAATGTTATGAACAATAATGATGGGTCTGCACCAGAATCTGGTGCTGACAATTCCTCCAGAAATTAAATCAGGAGCTCTAGCTTAGGGGGAGCTACATTGAAGATAAAATTTCCCCAACCAATAAGTAGGTGCCTAAATCTAGTACAATGAATGAAGCTTGAGAAGCTTATTACATAAATTTTGAAGAAACTTTCGGAAGAAAATAAGCTAATGTGACTAATCGTAAAGCAATTTAAGAATGACTACTTGCATAAATAGTGCAACTGGATGTGTTAGGGTAGAGCATTTATTACAAAGGTGAATTAGGTTTTGTGAAGCATAAAAAGTTGTTCACTCCTCATTTGAATCACTTTGCACTTGAAGAAAGCAAGAAGAATAGTGTCTAAGCTAAGATTACAAAGATTTGAAGTGTCTGGTGAATTTATCCGTCAACCCCAATTTCATGAAAAAGGTATTTATCTACGAAACTTTAAACTTGTAATCTTCTTGCAATAGCTACACCTTTGGTTGTTGATATTATTGAAAGGCCATGACCAAAATTTAAAAGGCATCCACACAAATCGATAGAATTTGACCCATTAGGTGCATTTTTGAGTATTTCATATGGTGTGCTACATGCTGAAGATATTAGGGTTTATATTCATGCAAACATAGATGAATTTGGGGACTCAAAGTATGTGGATTTATTTGAGAGTCATTTGAGTGATGAAAATCACGATCTTAAACCCAAATATAAGGCACTGCATGATAAACATTTCATTCAAATTTTGGGGTTTCCAACATTTGATGAAGATGAATGGGTCTAGTATGTTTTAAGCTAAATGCATGATGAGTTTTTGTGGCTAATGAAACCATTCAAAATTACAAAGGATGTTATCAGGATTGTGACTGGATTGAATTCAACTAGTGGTTTACCCTTGCTAAAATCTGTGAAGAACTAGACTGTAATAGATGCAACCGGTGCCAAATTTGACAAAAGGGCAATGACTATCAATGATATTATAGAACCGGATGTTAAGTTTTCCTCTATGGTGATTGGCTACAAGATTTACCACTCTAGTAGGGAGAATTTTGTCTCTGAAACTGCCATATATGTAGCATATCAAATGTTGAAAGAAAATACAAATTATGATCTATGTGAGCTGTTATAGAACCAACTGATTGAGAACTTGAGCAAAATTAAGAAAGACAAGAAAAAACACCTTTAAATATAGTACATTGGTTTTATGTTTATTCTTTTACTTTATGAATGAGGTGCCTGGAGTAAAGGGTGTGCACTGGACTAGTGACAAGCCAGTTGCTATTTAGATTAGAGAACATTTACGTAGCATTGGTGACTATAAAACACACAAAATTGCAATCTAGGGATACTTCAAGAATTTTCAGAATATGATGCATTCTAGAGAAAGAATTCCCAAATCAGTTGTTGAGAAGTACAAGAATGAAATATGCTTTATGAGGAGCTAAGTGTAAAACTGTATGATGAGCTCAGAAAACCTGAAACCAAAAGAAAAGTAAGAAAAGAAGTTGAGCAGTTGGCTGAAAATCTAGGCCTCACAAAGGAAGTTGTGAGGCAATTCAGAGAAAGAATTGAAAAGGTAGAAAAGTAGAAGAAGGACAAGAAACAAGGAAATGCTCCGATAGAATCTTCCTCCACATCAAGGACTACTAGAAGCTCTGCTACTTCTTCTAAATCTGCAATTTCTGAGAAACCAGAAGGAAAATCATCTAGTAAAGGAGGAAAGAGAAAGAATACAAAGGCCACAAGAACCTATAAGAGAACAAAAAGTTGATGAAGAAGAAACAGATTCAGATGCTGAGGTAAAGGAGTTGAAAGCCTCTGGAACAAAAGCTGCCAAGTTGACTAAGGAGAAGCCCTCTAGAAGCAAAATGGCAAGCAAAAGATAGAAGACAGATACATATGTTGAGAAGCCCACACTTTCTGTGGAAGATGTAATAAAATTAGTCATTGTGGATGGAAATTTGAAACCCATGGCTGAATTTTATGATGAATACAGTGATATAGATAAGAGGGTGTTAGAAGAAGCAACTATTAGATATCTAAATATCTATAATTAGGCCCTGATTGAAATAACTTCTGAGATCCCTCAAAGTCTTGCAGACATTTTGGAGTTGAGAAACGAAAATGCAAAAAACAAGGATATAGAGCTTAGAGAACATATACTGATAAAACTATGCCCTCATATCACTCAAGTTCAAATGAATATGATATTTAAAGATGTGAAGGATGAATTCAGGAGCAAGAAGAGAATGAATAAACTGATGCTTGGAGAACTAGAGGAAATAGTTAAAAAAACACAGGAAATACTTCTAAGTGCATTGAAGTGACACAATCTTTCATTTGTTGAGGAAGAGATTGATGAAGGGATGGATTCATCAATCCTGGATATTGAAGAAATGAAAACAAATGAGCCTGTTGATGACACACCAGTCCCGGATGAAGAAAAGTCGTAGAAGGATGAGCAACAATTTGGAATAGATGCCTCCTCTATTTTGGAAGTGGAGCAAATAAACAAGGAAGATACAGAGATGGTGGATATAACTGATGATGCAGGAGATACTCTAACTCCTCCTGATCAATCTGGAAAAGAAGACAATGATGAGAATACTACTGCTACACAAGATCCTCTAGAACATATTTCAAATGGTAAGGACAAAGGAAAGAATCTCCTTGCAGATGATATAGAAAAAGGTGAAGCAAAGGTAGAGAAAGAAGAGGGTAAAGAAGACAAGGTAGAAGAAGATGGTTCAAATGTTGATGCATCTGAACAATTTAGTCCTGATACTAACATTGACAAAACTCAAGGGAAGGAAAGTGGACTAGAAATTGTGGTAAGAGACATTGTAGATGCAGTGAAAAGTCTCCTAAGTAAAGAAATACTTAAGTTTGATGAACCAAAGTTGCTTCAAGGACCGATCAATCTAGATGCTCTCTCTTCGGTTCAAGTAATGAAGATAGCATCTTTTACACAAGCCAAGGCAAGAGAAAAGATGTTGAAATCTCACATTGAGGATAGTGAGCTGCTAAGCCTTGAATCTGGTATATTGGAGAAGATAATGCCAACTTTCCAAAAGAATCCATCTGATTCTCCCTCTGAAAATCTAAAGAGCCTTGTAAATTCTATAAGTACACATTTTGAGTCCTTTGAGAAGCCTGCAAAGACTAAAATCTGGAATGAATTTTTGGATAAGAGATTTAGTGAGCTAAACGGCCTAACAGGGAATGATAAAAGGATACTTGATATCAGTATAAAGAGTATTCAAAATGCTCTCAATGATGGAAGTGATGTCTACAAATTTTGTCTATCTCGGCCCAAAGTTATTGAGGATATTGAGAAGAAGATAAAGGAGCGAGAACAAAAATTGCTAAATCTATCTCAAAATTTTGACCCTCTAACAATTTCTCTGGTAAGTTAGGAGTGTCAAGCAATCAGCTTGATTGATGAAATAAAGAATCTTGTTAAAGAAAAGAACAATATTGTGGAGAGAATGTGTGAGCTCTGGGGATTGATTGCCTCCAAGTTAGAAACAATGTTTACTGCTTTATCAAAAGCTCAAATTGCAGTCCGGACAAGTGATCCTCCAGATCTAAAGAAAGCAGAAACACAAGCACTCCTACTAAGAGAACATAGCTCAATTTTAGATGGCATGAAAGGTAGTTGGGCCTCTAAACTTGTGCAGTTGAAAAATATTTTTGCAGACATCCTCAAGTTCATGTAAATATAATGCATGGATTATTTGTACATATGCGACCTTATTTCTTGTGAATATATTAGTTTACAGATCCCACCCTTTTCCATTGATGTCAAAGGGGGAGTGAGAGATAGTGAACAATGAAAGAAAATGAAGAATCCATCATAAGGGGAGCAGTGGAAGAATATATAAGTGTACACAGTAAAGGGAGTCAGTCATGACACTTAGTCATTTTTTCAAAAAGTGTTGCCATTAATGCCAAAGGGGGAGATTGTTGGCAAGAGACACTACAAGACATGTCATGTGTTGTCATTTATGGCAACTAAGTCCATTCCACACATCCACAGTACAATATCAGATCACACTAGAAGTCAGTTCCAAGATTTGTCCAGTCTGGATAGACAGGAACAGGGTATATGGCAGAGTTCAACATTTTGATCAGCAGATCTCTCATGTTAATCATTGTGTGTTGCAAATCTGAGGGAGTGTAGAGGGATGTCAAGACAATCCAAATCTAATATTTTAGCCTCTGGTGACAAAGGGATTAAAAGTTATAAGCATCTGAGTACCGGGTCCTAATATGACAGAGCAGTTCAGTGAAGAAAAACCTGACTTGTGTTTGATCCCTATACGAATCTAGTAGAAGTGTTTTGGTGAGTTGTGTATGGGATATAATGTTAGTGGCTGACATATATTGTGATTTACAAGTGTTATTTCTGGTACACATCTTTATTTGTGTATGGATTCAATCGACTGAACAGAGTATTTGTATTGTGTGTTAAGTCTTCACAAGGCCGACACAAAGGAGATTGAATTTGTTGATGTGGATATATATACCCAATGGATTCGAGTATTGTGGGTGTGATAGTGATGCAAATATGGAGTAAGTGCAAAAAAGGCTAATAGAAGGGTGAAAGAGAAGAGATTCGAGGTCCGGATTATGGCAGAGCAGTAAACAGGGTAGAATAAAGATGAAGTGTGCAAAATTAGTATTATGTGCTTAACTGGAACTGAATTCTTGCATTGGCAGATGCTACTCATCAGTTCAAATAATCTGTAATCATTCTTGTAGACAGTAAGCCTCTCTTGAGCAGTGAGATCTGGGCAGTGAGCCTGAATGCATGTGCATTCTTCTTTTATAGTACTTTTTACATAGTATAATATTTATAGGTTAACCCCCACCATGGTTTTTCCCTTAACCAGGTTTCCACATTAAAAATCTTGGTGTCAAGTATGTTAATTGTGTTTCTGCTCATGTGTTATTGTTCCATGCTTCAATATCTACATCTTTAATTTGTTTGTACAAGTTGTGAAAGAAGATTAAAAAGAAAGAAAGTTTAATTCTGTGGGACAACGGATTCACCCCCCCTCTTAGATGTCTGGCCTAATTTCAATAGTATTAGGATTTGAAGAACTTAAGAACATGTATGAAGATGATCTTGATTTTGTAGAAGCATGGAAAGCATGTAAGTACCCTATTGTGATAGATAGAAGAAAGTGGTTGGATTATTTCATTTAGGAAGATATGTTGTTCAAGGGGAACTAGTTGTGTATACCTAGGTGTTCAATGAGAGATAATTTGATCAAGGAGAAGCATAGTGGAGGATTAGTAGGACATTTTGGAATTGATAAGATAGTAGCTTTGGTGAGTGAACATTATTTTTGGCCTTAGATATAGAAGGATGTAATGATATTTTTCAGAGTTGCAGAGTTTGTCAAGTTGCAAAGGAGAATAGTCAAAATACTAGATTATACAAGTCTTTGACAATACTGGAGAGACCTTGGGAAGACATAAGCATGGATTTCATATTAGGTTTTCCAAGAACATAGAGGGGACATGATTCAATTTTTGTAGTAGTGGATAGATTTTCAAAGATGGCTTATTTCATTCCTTGTAAGAAAACAAATTATGTAGTGCATGCTAATGACCTATTTTTCAAGGAGATTGTAAGATTGCATGGATTACCAAAGAGTATAATTTCTGATAGGGATACAAGATTCATAGGATATTTTTGGAGGACATTATGGAAGAAGATGAAGACAGACCTAAAGTTTACTTCAGCATTTCACCCACAAATAGATAGACAAACAGAAGTGGTAAACAAGAGTTTGGGTAACTTGTTAAGATGCTTAGTAGGAGATAACGAAGGGAATTGGGATATAATTCTACCGCAAGCAAAATTTACATACAATAACTTAGTGAGCAGAAGTATTGGGAAGACACCATTTGAGATTGTGACTAGAGTACAACCTAGAGGAGTTGTAGAGCTAAGAGACATTAGTATGGAGAACAAGAAAAGTGTAGAGGCAGAGGAATTTGCAGTATACATGGAGATAGTACATAATTAGGTCAGGAAGCATTTGGAGGAGATAAAATGAAAGTATAAAGGGCAAGCAGAAGAGAAGAGGAGACATAAAGAATTTCCTATTGGAGATGAAGTCATGGTATATCTAAGAAAGGAAAGATTTCCATTGGGGACATACAACAAGCTAAAGATGAGGACGTTTGGACCATGTAGGATTCTTAGGAAGTTTGATTCAGGAAATGCATATGAAGTGGAGTTACTGGAAACATTTGGCATATCACCTATATTCAACATTACGGATCTATATTAGTATCATGAGGGAGAATCAAGTGACATCATTGAAGTTGGATTGAAATATCAATAACCACAGCAACAACTGGAGCAGATAGATAAGATTTTGGATAGCAAAGTTGGGCACACCACCAGAGGCAAGCAGTATAAAGAGTACCTGGTTAAGTGGAAAGGAAGACCTAAAGAAGATTCATCATGGATTTCTTAGGCTGTGGTAGACCACCTTGGTTTTCCTTTAGCCCCAACAAAGTGAGGGACACACTTTTAAAACAACCTCGGGTGTCTGATGCAGGAGCATCCTAGGTTGAAGAACAATCTTGCATCAACCAAAAAATATTTGCTTTCTTTTCTTTTCTTGCATTTTAGTTGCAGTTTTAGTATTTTCCCATCGCATCCTATTGCATCATTATTTTAGAGCTCGCAGAGTAGGACTTAGATTCTACACTATGTCAGCTACATCATTTTTCAATTTCATGAGATTTGGATTCATCTGCGGAGAGTTATCGCTATCAAAAGACAATTAGCATTCACATAATAGAGTAATTAGCATTCAGTTTGAGAATACAAGGTTTGCTAAGCATTCCCATGACTTGCAAAGCCAAATGAAACATCACACAAGGTAATTTGGGATCAGATAGACCTTCATTGAGAACTGCAACATGTTTCATCCATTTGCCAAGCATTACCATGAGTTTTAGGCTGACCTACATGTTTCATCATGCATTGGGGTTTGAGACCTCTTGATGCCGATGTGAAGGATTCCTTGAGCTAGAAGATGATATATAAGAATTTCTTAGATGCATTAGGAAGTAATTCAATTGATATCTGATAATAGGATAGAAAGATAGTTCTTTTCTAGAGGCACTTCAATGTCATATCATTCATGTATGTTGTAACCCAGAAGGTAGGCATGTGAGCTAGATTGTAGCCTGCATGTTTCCAGCATATAAGCATTGTATTTGCCTAAGATATTGATCATATGAATATTCCATTGTATTCTATTTCTATTCTATTTTTGTGTTGTTTCTGTTGTGTTTACTCTAGTTGCATGGTTGGACAGTCCATTCTTTAGACCCTCCATCCATGACTGCACTAGATAGCCATCTTAGAGAAGATCAAATAGTGTGTGCTCCTAATCTTATATGCATCTAAGATTGTAATGAGAAGCAAACCAAAGGATTTATCACAAAACCCTAACCCTGTAAACTCAAGCATATAGAATGATCTACTCAAGAGAAGTGCTTCACTCACGGAAATACTAACCTTCAACTTAAGGAAGGTGGGCTGATTTGAAGTTTGTAGAATAAGAAGGTGTTGTAACCATACCCAATCGCGATGATGTAGGTACTGAAGCCAAACTCAATTTTGTGATTTGAACCCTTCTCTCAAACATGCAAAGAGGAACAAGATAGACTTGAGATCTTGCTTCCAAATCCACCACACTCCTTTTCAAGAGCATCAATATTCCAACAATAATAAAACCTACAATAATTTAGAATTCTAGCATAATATTAAGATAGATAATAGTTCTCTAGATCTTTTTAGGTCTTTTCATAGTCTTGTTTATGTATGAAGCCCAAGGAGGGAAAATATTTGAATTTTAGAGACTGATGGAGCATGAGACCCAAAATGTCAAAATCAAGGTCACATCACACAAGACAAGACCAACACCATCAGGGGATTTAAATCTCTACAACATATGAGAAGACACTAGTTCTTGGGCACTAGTGTCCTGATCAAATCACCTCGGCAAGTTAGCATTGCCTCCAGACATTTCCAGGACCATAACATAGCCCTACATTCTGGCATTTGATCAATGGAAACAATTTAGTAAGTTTTAGGAAGATTTAGGAAGGTTTAGGAAAGTGCAGCACCTCTCTCAAGTTGAGGGTAAATCCAAGGATAGAAAGTGGTCCTAAAAATGGACTAATGAAAAGGATACTAAGGCAGGTGCTAAACAAAATGTGAAATTGTTCTTGCACTATCAAGGAGCACAATTTATGACATAACAACTCCAATCAAAGGTAGCAAGTAGATAAATAGCTAAAAATCAATTGTAACAAGGCTTTTCCAAAATGCAGAGCTAATGATCATTTTGGCAGAGATTCTCTATAAAATTCACATCATGCCTAATAGTGGCAAAACCACTAGTTTAAATAGGGAATCATAGGAAGGATTTAGGGTAGAGGTAACCATGTGTTTTGAATTTAGGAGTCATTTTAGCACGCTCATGAATGTCAAAATTGAGTTTGTAGTGTCCAAGGCAAAGGGTCTGTCATTCCAAAATGAATGGACAAGATGCTAGCATTGGGCACTAGTGTCTTGGTAGAATCAGCCCAAAAAGTGTCCTTTGATTTGGCACTTAACCAAGACCTAAACATCATTCAAGATCTTAGCATGTGATCATTGGTAATATTTTAGGCAATTCAAAGCATTTCTCTTGATTTGAGGGTAAGACCAAGGCTAGAAATGATCCTAAAATAAGCTAGGGCAGTGAACACTAAAGCGAGTGCCAAATAGAGCGTGAAATTGTGCTTGCGCCATCAGGGAGAAAATTTTACGATGTTACATTTAGACCCCACTTTAGCAAGCATATGACACTATGTGCATATCCAAACTAAAGTACTAGAAAGAAAATATTAAAAGCATGTAAAGGATACACAAAAGGATACTATAGAGAACACAAAGCATTGCCAAATGAGAGAATGGAGACCCCTAGTCTAGGAACCTGCAAAACCACTTTGTCATAGAAAGCTAAATCATCATGTACGTGAAAATATGTATTAGTCCAAAAAAATTCAAAGGGAAATAAGGTAAGAATTGGATCTAGAGTGAAACTCATGGGTAGATATATGCCCCCTATTTCTGCTTGCTTCTATGGATGTAGAAATAGAGTGGCAATCTTTCCACTATGATTTTCTTAAAAAGTTGATGAATATGCCTTTGGTAGGATCATTTAATAAATAACACCAAGATGAAAATCATATGAGGAGAAAGAGGGTGGAACTAGGATTTCAACGCAACAAATGACATGAAAATCAAAGATCCCATGCCCAAGTTATGAGGGTTTGAATGAAAATTGCTCGAGTAGAAGGGTGAAAATTTTGAATTTTTACTATAAATAGTAAGTTGATTTTCACTTTTTACCATTCATTTGACTTTTCCACTTTTAGAGAATTTGGAGGATTTCAAGCAATCACGAGAGCGAGGATGCCATGCATATGGCCATACTGACCACCCAAGCTAGAAACACTGAGGGACCGCATAGCATAAGGCCTGGATGCATGCAAGGTAATTTGAACTTTGAATTACGCATTTATTTTTGTCATTTATTATCATTTTTCATGCCAAAATGGACCCTATAGAGCTCTAACATCCACGCTGGGTACTAGAGTCTAGCCTGGGCGCTAGGGTCTTGGGATTTTGAAATTTGAATATTTTAACTTGTTTTTTTATTTCTTGATGGTGTGAAAGTAATATAATTCATATTAATGTGATTGTAGGTGCCCCCAAGGATGCGGGTGGGAATTGTTACACATTGCTACATAGCCATGCATGGATGCTTACTACCATAGAGGTGGGTTACCTTAGAGACGTGGGATTATGGTGGGTATACACAATGCCCATAGTGAGATATCATTATTGGATGCTAATAACACTCATGGAGCACTAGGATGCAGACACCTCCACCTTTCATCTTCTAACAAGAGAGATGACAGTCACATTAGAGGATGTGTACCATATCCTTCGACTACCTATGTGACTTGTGTCCATGAGGATCGATGAGCACCAGTCAGCAGACTATGTCCAGGTGAGCTAGATATACTTTCTTGATCATACCATGCCCTTGAGTACCACTGTCCGCACATTCATATATCTTGGTTGGAGTAGGGTGTTGTGCTCACACCATTTGTGTGTTGCATCATGATCGCTACTATTGCTTTGATTATTACACAGGATGGGCGAGGCTCACACCTTCACGGGGGTCTTATTCATACCATTAGAGTGATGGAGGACCAGAGGTCTGTCTACACTTAGGGACAGAGCATGATTGCCAATTTGTATCATTATTTGGAGTGGTATGTGCACTTTGAGACACATAGCTTGATGGCCTACACACTTCTTTAGGTGTAGGCATTCAAGCATATTACATACACATGACCGGTGGGATTTCTGATAGAGCCTATTTAGACATGCCCATGGGTGCATACCTACACACTAAGGACGTCAGGGTTGTTTGGTGATCTCTTGTATTGGTGGGTTAGATTAGATAGATTGCAGCCTGCGGATATCCTATGGAGACCATATAGGGGTTGTAGAGCATGGATGGGCTAGACTTGGTAGCTAGCAAGGATGCAGAGGGATCAACTCCTAGTTGATCACCTTGATCACATCGTCATGCCATTTTATTATGATCAGGTGATGAGGCAGCTTGATCGTGTGCAGGAAGTTCCTGTCGCTCATCTGACCTATGTGCGATTGGTTCACAGCAGTGTAAGGATTAGGGATGAGGCCCAGCCTACCATTGTAGATGTCACTATGATTAAACCAATGATGAGGGAGAGGATACAACTCCCATATCCATCACCAATTATGTGGGTGTGAGTCAAGCATACACGACCTGGTGGAGCACGGCTCATCCTACCCCTATGTTTCTGGCAAACTACCCCACTGGTGACCCTAGGCCTTGGATAAATCAGGGGGGCAAGTTAGAGGAGGGGAAGGATAATAATGATGAGGAGGAGGAGGAGGATCATCCATCCCCGGTAGCAAGAGGAAGAGGATGCCAAGGAGAGGAGGATGACACCACCACCAAGGAGAGACCTAGGGCCTGAACTTGTGCATCATATTATCTACCTTCTATGGGTGGAGTGCATAGTCATTATGAGCATAGGGAGACGAGCAGGACTGCCACTATAGTGCCCCCAGCAACACCAATGACCATAGACATAGTTTGTCACCCCTCTAGTTGATCCTAATTGGCAAGCTAGTGATCCAAGTGAGAAGTCGACATTCATGTGTTTATTTGAGATTGAGTAGGATACTAGATGTTTCACTGTATTTTGATTTATTTGATGTACATGATGAGATTTTTTATACAATTTTTTCTTCTATTTTACAGTTGGCACATGGGCATGGATCAACTTTTATAGCAAATTATAGGGTGGCATGTAGACATATTTGGGCCCATTGCACATCTGAGAGTGACCTATGAGGAGGGGTTGGTGGAGCTAGGTCAGGTCACCACCAAGAGAGACCAGGCAATCTAGAGAGCATCGAGTGTTGAGGTGGCACACAATGCCCTTCAAATACAATTAGATCAGACTTTGGGAGACCTTCAGATGGCCAGGATAGGATCAACACCCATGGTGGAGCATCCTTGTGTGATATCTCTGCAGGCAAAGGTGGACTGATTGTGAGTCATGAGAGATTTGCTACAACACCAATATTCAGACACCAAGGTGGATGTGGTAGAGCTTAGGGGCAAGATCAAGGGCCTACAAACACAGAGTGGATCTAGGACTCACTCATAGTCTATAACCTCCCATCGGTAACTATCTATTACATAGCCACCACCAGGTCTTGAGGAGTCTGGCATCCATGGTCCTACAGATTGATGAGACTTGTAGTATGTTATTTTTGTATCATTATGACACACCACATTTTGTTGTAGTGATGATTTTGCACATCATGTATTGAAACTCTTACATATATTCATATGAGTGTTTTTATATTTTTGATCGATAATGTGTTATGTGATAATTTAATTAGATGTCATTTGTGATCTAATTAGAACAATGTGCTAAATTGTTTAATTAAATGCGACAAAAATTTAATAAAATGTGGTGAATTGACATAAATGTGATTAGTAAATACAATTGTGATTTAAATAAACAACTAAATGAGATTGTTTAATAAATATGAAAATGATTTAATTGATACATTTATTGATGAGATGTTATTTTCTAGATGAATCATGTCATCTAATTAAACTTGTTAAAATTGCTTAATTAACTACAAAAATGATTGTCTGGTGTACACACATGTTGAATTGAATACAATTGTGATCTAACTAAATAATGTGATAACATTGTTTAACAAAATGCGACAATGATCTAATTAACATGGTGCATGAATTAGCTAATTGTATGCTAATAACAAGTAATTCTGAGTACTAGAAAAACTACTTTAAGAATTCAAGACAACTACTTGTTTGTTAGGAATGCAGCCACATATACTACATAGATAAATCATATTATCTATCTGGCATAGTGTACTTTAAATAAATGTTAGCATAACATTTAGAAATAAAGTTTAATGAAATTTTAAAGGCAGGAAAGAAAACTAAGCATAGTATCTACGTAAGTGTATAGAATTAATAGGTTCCTTAGGAGACATACTATTCATTATGGATAATTTATATGCACCTGATCCATAGACTCTCGTGATGATGCAAGGTCCCAACTAGTTTGTGCTAAACTTCCCATTTTCACCTAGAGGAGCATTTACATTGCGTTGATTTTTATAGAGCACCAAATCACTAACTACGAATAAGAATTGAACAACACACTCATTATAGCTATGTTGGATGTTCTTTTGATAGGCTTGGAGATGTTCGAAAGCATGTACGCATTGTTCATTGATCATCTCAAGTTGTTGAAGTCTTTTTTCTCTATAATATTTTTTGTCAAGAATGCGATTGAGAGAAATTCATAATGAAGTAATTTTTAACCCCAAGGGCATGATTACATCGGCAACACACGCAAGATATTAAGGCATGGTACCCGTAGTCATATGAACACTCGTTTGGTAAGCCCACAACGCATAAGAAAGTTGAGTGTGCCAATCCTTGCCAAGTTTGTTAATAGTTTTTTGAAGGATTTACTGAAGTTTCTGCTTGGCCATTTGATTGTGGATAATATGGTGTAGAGAAGTGATGTTGAATGCAAAACTTTTTTAGGAAATTCTTCACTTTTTTTTTCTTAAATGATGAACCATTATTTGAGACCAAAGAAGAAGGAAGACCAAATCAAGAAATGATGTTATCAAGGAGAAAGTGGAATATTACTTTAGTAGTCATGGATTGGAGTGGGACGGGTTCAACCCATTTTGTAAAGTAGTTAGTAGTCGTAAGGATGAAAGTATGTCCTTGAGAAGGAGGAGAGATTTTTCCAATGAGATCCAAGCCCCACGTGGAAAATGGCCAAGGGGATACCTCAGTATGAAGTTCTTGGGAAAGAGCTCAAATGAGATTATTATGTTGTTGGAATTCAGAGCACTTTTTGATGAAAGTGAAGGAATCTTGTTCCATACCTTGCCAATAGTAACCCATGCGAAGCAATTTTTGAACCAAAGATTTACCGCCAAAATCTTCTCTAAAGGCACATGAATGTGCCTCCTCCAGGGCAATGGGAATCTCTAATTTGTTGAGACAATGGAGAAGGAGGCTATTGTATCCTCTACGATAAATAATATTTAGATAGAATTATGTACAGCGTGTCGCGAGCTTACGAATATGAGATTGAGCATTTTTAGATGAGGGATTGGGAAAGGTACCATCATGTAAATATTGGAATATATGGGAGTACCATTTGTCTGAATCAATGTTATAATAGAAGGCAATATTGGGGGAATTTTTAGATATAGACGATGAATAAAAATTACGAATGGTGAACTGATAGTCCACAGATAAATCATCAAGGGATATAAGGGAGGTAGTGCTCACCATTGTATCTACATGTCGATTGTGAAAGAGGAGAAATTTTTCAAAAGTTATAAGGCCAAGTCATGATACTAAGATAACTTGTCTTGTTTCTCTTGATAAGATCGAGTGAGTTGTCTTATGATCGAGAACCACCGAATATATGAAGATGTTTACTATTGAGAGAAAATGTGGCACACAAGCCAGCAATAAGGGATTTGTACTTGGTAATGTTGTTGGTACATAGAAATTTGAGGTGGTAAGATAGGGGCATTGACTTACCTAAAAGGGTTACTAGTATAACACCAACACCAGAGCCAATTCGACACCTAGAACCATCAAAGAACAAGTCCCACCTCTGATCAATATCTAAGGGAAGGACATGATCATCGGGGAATGAGTCTTGATTTGGAAGAGAAAATGGTGGAGCATTGGCTAAGTGGTTGCTCAATGCTTGACCCTTAATTTCCTTTTGAGAAACAAACTTGAGATCAAATTTTGTTAGTAACTTACCCATTTGGCCAAACATCTTGAAATATTTTTTTTAGAAAAGTGATGTTTTAATGGATCAAATTTTATGATGACATGCATTTCAGCATTTAGAAGATAGTGTCTCAACTTATGTGTTGCAAACACAAGAGCTATACATTGTTTTTTATTACAGAATATCAGACTTCATAACTGAGAAAAGTTTAGCTAATGTAATATACAGCATGCTCTTTTCCATCATCATCATGTTGTGCCAATAGTGTTGCAACAGCATTGGATGAAGTAGAAGTGTAAAGAAGGAAAGGACGTCTAGAGATAGCTGGATATAAAATAGGAGGATTGGCTAAGTAGCTTTTAGATCATCAGAAGTCTTTTGGCAATTTGCATTCCAGTTGAAATGAGATTCTTTCTTAAGAAGTTGAGTGAAAGGGAGACTCTAATCCACTAGTTTGAGACAAATCAACAAATAGCCTAAATCTCTCCCTAGAAACTACGAAGTTGAGAAATAATTTTTGGAGGTGGCATGTTGACGATGGCATCAATCTTCTTTGTATCCACCTCAATTCCATGATGTAAAATAATGAATCCTAATAGTTTTCCACTATCAACACCAAAGACACATTTATGGGGATTTAAGCACATGTTATATTTACGAATATGTTCAAAGATTTGGCAGAGGATTTTGACATGATCCTAACACAAGATGAACTTGGCCAGAATGTCATCGACATAGTCCTCCAAGATATTGTAGATGAAATCATGGAAGATGAGGGTTATGGCATGTTGGTATGTTGCACTAGCATTCTTTAGTCCAAATGGCATGACCACCCAACACAAGCTTCCCCAAGGTGTGATAAAAGTTGTTTTATATTGATCTTGAGGATTGATGAAATTTTGGTTGTATCCAAAAAAACCATCCATAAAGGAGAGTAAGGCATGGCTAGTAGTGGAATCAACAATCATGTAAATGTTAGGAAGAGGAAATTCATCTTTTAGAGAATCTTTGTTTAGATCGTGAAAATCAATACATATCCAAATACGGTTGTCAGGTTTAGCGACAGCAACAATATTCAATATCTAAGGGGAATAGTCAATTGGGTGGATAAAGACAGCTTGTAAAAGATTCTTGATCTTAGCCTTAACTAACAATTTCACCTTGGGATTCATCTTTCAAATCTTTTGTTTTATGGACTTTGCATTAAGATGCAACACAATGTTGTGTATTACAACTTGTGGGTCAATGCTAGGCAAATCCAAATATGTCCAAACAAATAGATCTAGAAATTTATGTAGAAGAGAAGAGTGTTCACATTGTTTGTCAAAATCTAGACATTTTCCAATTGGAATGACTTTCTTAGGGTTAGCTAGGTCCATCGAGAGATCAACAGTATTTCCAACAAGAAGGGTACTGCGGTTTGGGACATCGAGTGGATGATGAGATTCCTGAAGTGTCTCCTAAGATGTTGAGGTATCATCTAATCAACATTTGCATATTTTCCAAAGTATACCTCGATATTTAAACAATAGGGAAATCCATGATCATGATGGTAATGTGGCATATGCTCATAGACTTCTAGGAATTCACCCAAAGCTTCATCTATTGGGAAAATATCCAAAGAAGGTGTGCTAGAAGCAGAACTTATGTCTATTAATTTGGGATAAATTAGATTAAGTGATGTAGAAGAATTCTGAGATGTGGATATCATATTTACATTGAGAGAGGGATGATGAGAAGCTTTGGTGGGCTTCAAAGGGCAGTATCTAAGACCAGACGAAGAACCATGTGGATTAGGTTCTAAGGGAATCTTGATACCCTATCCTTTTAAACCACAACCATTGCCTATGTACCCAATCTGAGACAAGATCTGAAAACCTCAACCATAATGGGATGTCATTTCCATTGGAGATGGTGGCTCACCATTAGTGGCAGAGTCAATAGTATAAGTATAATCGGTATAAATTATTGAAGTAGAAAAAGTTGGAGTAGTGAGTTTAGGTTTTTAGAAGAAGAAGAAGATTGTAGTGGAAACCAAAGCCACCCTCAGGGTCTTAGACTTTTGTGGTTAGATTTTATACTCACCAATAAAGGAGGATGTAAAATCTAACAAACCCCAGGCATCATCAAAAAACTCACTCGAATGCGATATACAATCCTGATTAGTGTTGTTAGTAGCAACGAGACTAGTGGGTCAACTTTTGTTGAATATGGAATCAAAGTGCTAAGGGATTTAGAAATAGGAGGTTGATATCCAGCTTCTGCTTGCAAGCAACTTTCTAGATTTAGATCAGCCTCAACTATATAGGGTTTGTTTTATAAACAAACTTTAATGTACCATGTAGAGTAGACAAGACTACCCCCATGTCATGAATCCATAGTGTATCGAGAAGAAGATTATACAAAAGAGCATTAGGCATAACATAGATAAGCATAGGCAAGGTCATAGGTCCTACCTCAACTGGTAGTGTGATTGTACCTAATGATTGTCTACCAACATTATTGAAGCCATGAATAGAAAGAGTGTCAAGTTTGATAAGGGATGTATCTACTCTAATTTTATGTAACAAGTCTATGCTACTATTATGGAGTAAAAATCTTCCCTATGCCTTTTTACCTCCTATTTTAGCTCCTAGGTCCTCATGTTTACACTTTGCAAATTAAATACTCATCCCAGAGCAATTTCCCCCAAAACCCATGTCGAATGGGACTTAGGGGCCTATTCTAAGTGCTTAAACATGACCAAAATTGTCCTTGGGACTTGGGCACCCATGCCCAAGTTCAATCTAATTTACCAAAATTAAAACAAATGTGTGTCGTCTTGGGCCCTCTCAAAAGGTTTGCCTTTGTCAGTCTTCTTAATTTAAATTACAAATGTCAGTGGGAAAGCATATATAAGTGAGTTTATGACATCAATTTATACCTAGATGGATAATACAAACTTGTGGTATTGAGCAAAGAGAATTCAAGGATTTCATTGTGTTTGAGAGTAGAGTAGTGAGAAGTTAACTATAGATTACAATAAAAGAGAAGTGATGAGGAATGTTTCCTAGGGTTTGGTGAGACAAATGGAAATGAAAGAAGTGTGAAATGTGAAGAGAAGAAAAACATTTAAGAAACAAGATTTTTTAGGTCTAAGATGGAAAAATTAGAATTTTAACATGCAAGGAGTAATGTTCATCAAAGGAAAGATCTAAAATGAACCTTAGGTGTTGGATAGTTGTTTTTGGGTGTTTTATCCTAACCTAGAATTTTTTCCTTTTAAGGTATGTACTTAATCTAGATAGTCTAAAGTAGAAAATTGATATAGAATAGAAATAAATAAATTCTTTCAAATTAATAATTAGACTAAGTATTTACTAAGCTTAGAATGAATAATTGTAAGTAAATGGGAAAGGAGAGAAGAAATAGCATCCCTATGTGTATTGTAGGCTTATGGTGATTAAACAAGACAAATACATCCCTAAAAGGAAAGATTTAGATCATCCAAGGCCAATACCAATGTGAAGGGTCAATAACTATGATCACTATCATAAGTGCATCTTAATTAGGAATAATACAATAATATCCCCATGTTTTATGAAAGAACATATCCATGGAACATGTCCTTAGCATATGAGATCCTATATCTATATATATGATGTGTTATAATGTTATACTATGTAAGTATATATGTTATATCATTTAAATTCAATCTACATTTCCCTTTGTCATCACCACTAATACATAGGATACTTAATAATAGGAATACCATCAACCATTTGGTTCTAAGATATTTATTGATAAAATAGATCTCTAACTCCATTTAACATGTATCAACATCCACTAGCACTACAACTCACTACTATGAAATCATTAGTTGAGTTTGGTAATGTATCAACTATAGTGCAACCAAGTATTATAGATGCATTCAAAATCATGAATTAATGATTTAAAATATTTCTTTTTAACATAGACCTCTAACTCCACTTAATATGTATCAACATCCATTAGCACTACAACTTTCTAATATGACATCATTAGTTGACTTTGATAATGTACCAAATCTAGTGCAACTAGGTATCATACATGCATTCTTTAGTTGAATTAATATTTTACATTATGTAGTATTGTGTATTAGTTATTTAAATTAATTTTTCTTATAATTCAATGTAGGTCATGTTTATGTGGTTGTTGTATATGAGAATAATAAATAAGGAACATAAATATTAATTGTGTCACTGTCTAGAGGCCAAAAAATTGACTTTCCTAGCTATAGATGGAGAAGACATTGAGTATTCTACATGGTGTGTGCTTATTTATATAATGTGGCTTAGAAGGTACCAGAAATATGATGTATGGTTGTTTGAGGACCTTGACACACATAGGAAGTTTCTTCATTATTATAATCGTGTTCTTGCATCAAATGTTCAATTGATCAAATTTCAGGGCAAGCCATACAATAAGATGATGTCAAAGTTTTGTGAGTATCAACATAAGGAAATTATCAAAAAAATAAAGAGTAGATAAAACCCACATGGATCATTGGATTGAATTGGTACAATGGTATAAATTTTATAGTTTGTAAGTATATTTTAAAATACTTAAGTTTCAAGTTTTATGTAATATTTTCCTTTATTTTATTTATTTATTACCAATATTGTGTCTTATTACTACAACATATCGTACATATGTGTGTGGATATTATATGGTGATTGTTACATGGAAGACTTACTTAAAATGCATTAGTACAATGTGAGATTAGGCTACAAAAGATATATTCATGTGATTAAACTAGATGATAAATATTTAAACGAAGAAATAATAGACTATTGAGGAAAGCTTGGACGTGACAATTCGTTTTGATTAGTATTCCTTTTGATTATCATGATGTATTGTGTTCTTGTAAAAGAACTACTAATGGATTATCTACATTGAATGGAAGGGAGAGTCTGAACATGAATCACATGAGCATTACCATGATCAACAAGGAAACTTGCATTGCTTTTCTACTCAAGTGAGTTATTATGGACTACTAAATATATAATAATGTTATAATTAGTTTTTATGCAATGATTCTAGTATCTTTCTTCTTCTAAATTGGTTTAGAGTCAAAATAAGTTATATCTAGTATATCGACAATTATTTATATCTCTCTTGCCAAGTGTTTACTACTATTAAAATTGAGATACTACCCTAAACAATTTAAAAAAAACATATGCATTACTAGTAATTCAACCAAATCATCATCACACAAAAAATTATTTAAAATATTGGGATTGTTAGTTCTATCATTCATCCAAATCGTGACTACTACAGGGAAAACCTAACTACAATGCAACAATATGATGCAATTCACCTTTTTAGTCATAGGTATATCTTGAGAGATTTCATCTAAATGGTGTAGTCCAAAAGACTTGGTAGGTGTGGATAGTTGAATAACGCCTCCTCTAGCATTAACATACCAACCCTATCAATGTTAGCATAGTAAATTTCATGCCACAACATGTCATTTGCAAAATTGCTTTATGGGCTCCCTAACACTACACTCCATTGACACTTTTAGCAATATTTTATATCTTACTACCATAGGAAAACCATATTGAGTTGAATAAAATTGTCACAAGGTACTAGAGGTGACTTGTCTAAGTAGTTATATGAATAAATAAGAGGTTCATACATTGCTTGGATCGAAATAACTTACCCCCAAAGTTTGACATTTTTTTAGTCTCCAAGTTCTTGAGAGACATCATATGATAGATATAGCCCAAAAGGTTTGGGAAGAATGGGTAGCAATATGAGGTCTCCTCTAGCATTAACGAACCCACCCAAATATGTGAGCACTATCAATTTCATTCCATAATGTGTGGTTTACAAAATAGCACTCTTAAGAACCTAACATTGTACCAAATAGACACATTGAAATGATGGGTAATAGAGAGGTGGTGCGATGGACTATTAAGAATAAGGTATTTTGAAGGTTTCATGAGAAAGAGTTGTTTAGGTACCATTAATATTATTGTTAATTAGGTTTTTGAGGATGTGAACTATATTGTCATGAGATTATCTCTAGTTCATAGTTTGGTGGGATCTTTTTGCATGAATATAGTTGGTTGTGACAAATTATTTTATGGGTTGAAGATGTTGATCATAATTCCATTGCAAGCTCTACAATGCATAGTTTGAGTTTTAGAATGATATGGTTGTGCTTGTGAATCTACTATAGATATGTCAACATTTTTTCCATCGAAATAATCTACTAGAATTGCACTGGGAGTTTTGTTTAAGATTTTTTCATGTGTGATCTTTAGGTTTCAATATGTAAATCATGTTTCCTTAATGAATTATTGGATTATGTAGAGAAAAAAATTATCTAATTTGTTTGACGGTCTTCTGATATTGAACACATGTAATATTGTGCCATGGTAGATCCTAGAATAGTTGTGAGGATCCTAGCATGATATAGTTGAATTTTTGCATAAGTCAAAGACAAATGATCTTTTGTTACGAAGATATAAATCATGGTGCCATAAAAGAACTCCTAGAGTCTCTATTGATGATATAGTAGGTGCATTGGCTATGATTTAGAGTTAATCTTCTAATGTTGAGATAGCAATATTTTTTCCTTAAAGAGTAACACTTTTGGATATTTTCGTGATGTAATTAGAGTTTGGTTGGCATGAGGTGACCAGTTGTGTACCCATTGTATCGATATATATTAGGGTGATGTTGGAGATCTCTTGCTTGTTATATATGAGTGTTTGAATGGGATGAATCACTTGATCATTTTTAGCAAAAATATCAAGGAACATACAAATAGATGAGAACATGAGTTTAGCATGGGCTTAATAAGAAGATTATTCACATAGTGAGTTAGAATAATTTAGAGGAGAAGTAATCTCATAACCCACCCTTGAGAAGGTCCTCTTAGCATAAAATACAATTTGATGAATATGGCCCACATATTTTTTAGATGCACTCTTGTTTTTCCCTTGTCTTCTAATGTGGATGGGTCTAGAACTATAGTTAAGTTTGTTTTGAGGATGATTTTGAGGATTATAGAGAATTCTTAGTGACTAAGGGATAATTTCTTGGATGGGGGAATGAATTTTGGTGAGTTCCTCTCTCCTTTTTCAAAGCTTACATCTTTCAAGTTTTTGATATATTGCTATTATGTTTGACCTTGGGCTTGAATAGTTATATTTTTAGACATATTTTTCATATGAGGATTTGGAGGAGGAGATCTACACCACATAGCTAGAGAAATTTATTAGTGTAGTGTAAAGGACATGGTTTGCAAGACATATCTCTATGTAAGCAAAATTATAAAACTATGTGTCTTCTCATTTTTATATGAATGAAACTTTTAGTTAAGCAGTGTTCTTCTACATGAAATGAGATAGAGGACATGATCCATGTCCTTTGTGTGAGTGTAGTTGGTATTCTACTATTGTTTGGACCATATCAAAGATTTTTGAAGAAGTGAGAATCTTAAGAAAATATATGTTTGTTTTAGACGAGAATTGGACTATGTTGAGGAGGGTTTACAAATATCTTTAAGACATGTTTGAGTGTTTGATTTTCTACTAAGGAGGATAGACTTTGAAAAGGAAAAAAGATATATAGGGATTCATGCATTTTATTGGGTAGGAGATGTGGATAGTAGGAGGTATACCTATGTGTATGTGTTTACCCTATTTAGTGGTGTGACAAGTTGGATGAACAAGAGATAGGATATGGTTTCTCTTTTGACTATAGAGATAGAGAATATGATATATCCATGCCTATAAGGAGGTAGTATGGCTTTGGATATTGTGTTTGGATATTATTTTGAAGCAAGATTCAATGTCATAGTCAAAGTATCACCAATGTGGCAAAGAACTATTGTAAAATAGGGTAAACTACTACAAATGAAATATTTTAATAGAGTATGTAAATATAAAATACTAATTATTCCATCCTTTGATTAACCATAAAATGAATGTATGGAAAGATAAATTATCAAACCATAATATTTAAACACATGACATTGAATGTACATGGATAAACCTTTTCAAGAAGAACTCCACCATAAAATAGATCACAAGTCTATATTAATCTTTAAGGCAAGAGTACGTTATCAAAAAACTTCTTCCTTCAATCTGATAACATTCTTGCAACACCTATGTACCTATAAAACCTCTATCCAATGCATAAAATATATAGAGAAGAGTTCAAAGGAAACTACAAGTGGATTTTTAAAACCATGACCATCTAAAATCATAGTATAGTAAAACTTCAATGCCCACATGTGAAAAATCAATGCATCCATGAATATAAAATGTAACTATCAAGAATATTTAACCACTCCACTTCATGGGCACACTCCCAAAAAAATTGCACTCCAATATGAGACCACTAAACATGTAGGACCCGCCTAATATTGAAGAAGATTATCCACACTCTCTCCTAGCACTTAGGAATAGGAAAGTTGTGTTGATGAGCTCTAATCAATTTGTAAATTTCACTATCATACTCCACCTTCTTCTTTAAATTCCATTATAACTAATATTCCAAGTCAACCAAGAGAATAATTGTTAAATAAAAAAATGTCAACTACATAGGCATTCAAGTACCCATTCCAACAAAGTTGGAGATGCAATATTATACATTAGGATTGAACTTAAATATCACAATATCCTAAAATTATCCCAATTGATATTATATATTGTAGTGGCATAAGAGGAACCATAAATAAATTAAATTCAAGATGTGAGGCCCATGCCTCCATACACCAAGAGAACTTATCTGTGTTCATTGGTTATGTAAGTTAACCTACAAGATTATCAAGAGTGTAAGCCTTTTATAACATGACATTACCATTCTCCACCATCTCACAAATAAAGTGATACTACACATCAACATTCTTCATACAAGCATGGTACACGAGATTCCTAGACAAACAACTAGCACTCTATCACATCTAATTTGAACCACCCTGTAATCAAAACCAACTCCTAAGCACTGTCTCTATAACCATACTACCTCTTTACAAGCATGTGTAGTAGCCATATACTCTAATAGGTAGTAGATAAATAAACCATTAGCTACCTCTTACGCATCCAACTAATAGCACTACCAAATAGAGAGAACACATAGCCACTAGTGGACCTTCAACTATTCAAGTCACCTACCCAATCTACATCAACAAAGCCTTGTGTATCTAATAATTTGCTCATATCATTAGAAATATGATAAAATAATAAATAATCAAAAGTCCCTTATAAATATATAAATACCTCTCAACATGAATCCAATGCTCTCTACCAAGGTTAGACATAAACCTGCTAAGAACTCCCACTACTTGGGCAATATCCAGTCTAGTACAAACCATTGCATACATTAGGCTACCAATAGCACTATCATGAGGCACATGGTACATATCCTCTACATCATCATCTAAATTAGGACACATATCCAGTAAAATCTTAGTGCTTGTAGGTAAAGAAATACTCATTGGTTTATAATTGTGCATAGCAAACTACCACAAAATGGTGTCAACATACTTACTCTAACTAAGCCAAGTTTATGTGAGATCAATCCCTACTAATTTATATTCCCAAGATTAACTTTGTTTCCCCTAGATCTTTTATGTCAAATGCACCACAAAGATGAGTTTTAAGCTCCCTAATCATTGTCTTGCTATTACCAATAAACATTTCATCCACATACAAGATAATAATTAGATTCTAAGATTCATCAATACATTTAATGTAAACACAGTAAACCTCTTCACTTCTAAAAAAACCAAATTTAAATAAAATGCATCAAAATTTTGTTACCACATTCAACGTGATTGTTTCAAACCATACAAAGACCATTTTAACCAGTGTCTAGGTGTGAATAGGGTTCTTTACCTAACAGATTCCTTGTTTAGTTCCTTTTCACACCTAGTTAAGTTTACTTATGTAGCATAGGATAAATGAGTACATTTTATTTCCTTCTTTCATGGGATTATATTTTCTTATCCTCTTATATTATGACACTTAGAGGTCATCCCTTGATTTTTGATTTTTGCCTTTTCATCATCCTCATCAGATTCAAAAACTATGAGGCTATATATTGTGCATCCTATCTCTGATTGTATTCATTAATTTTACATTCTCATTTAATATAATACAGTTAATTCTATCATTTCTTATTTTCTATTAATTCTTTCTTTTCACTCATTTGTATTCTTGGGTGAATTCATAGCCAAATCTTATATGGTATTAGAGTGGTTGTGAGTTGTAGGTTATATTTGTAGAAAATTTAAGAGTGTAGAGCTATTACTTTTTAAAGCACGTGAGTATGCTCTTCTATTGCATCCTCAAATGATTTATAGAAATAAAAAAGTGTGAAAGAAATACCATTTTGGGGGGTTTCCTTTTCTAACTTGCCAGTTGTAGATACATTTAAGAGCTTCTTGGAAAAAAAGTAGGCTCACCATCAAGTCCAAAGCAACTAAGAAAGTTAGATGTGCCCTTTGTTTCATCTTAGTTGGACACCAAAAGCCAAATTTGCAAGGCTTTGAAGAGAGGTTTTTTGTCAAATCTAGCAAGAAGCTATCAGTTTGGAGCATTTTGGGTCAAATCTAACCCTACCAATGTGTCTAGAAGGCATGAAACCCCATAAATCAACAATCAAATCATTGAATTTGGACATAGTTGGAGTTGAGGAAAACAATTCTTGGAGGAGCCATATGACCCCTGTACAAGCCATACTATGCACAAAATCCAAAAAAATATTAAAAATAATTATGCAACAAAACTACTAGTGGTAACCACCACAATCACTGCAATGGTATACTGACTACCAACACCAGGATGCTGCTCCACCCCTACTCATTCCCCACCCTTGCACTACCACTACTATTCTACCACCGATCCACCATTAGTCCACCACCAAGACCCCTACCCCTCTCTATTGAATTTTTATGTGAATTGGTGCAACTTCAAATGGCTTTTTCTCAAACATATGGAGGTATTTTCTAGGAACATTTTTTTATTTAGGATATAGAATTTTGTATATTTCGCGGTAACATAATTAATTTTTCCTCAAGTGTCCCTCTTTTTCTAGAATATCATTTTTCATTAGATCTAACAAGAAATCACAACTTTGTGAACTTCAAACCTTTGTAACTTTCACAAATGAACTCATGTTTGAGTCCCATTTTTTAAAATGAATATTTCTTCAAGCACTATAAATTGGTGCTAGTTTAATATTCTCATTCTAAGGTTAAATTGTACATTCATTATTCTAGTCCATTTTTACACCTTGTAACTCTAGAAAATCAACTCTATCTTGTAAATGCACTAATTTACAAAGTGTCAAATATTTTTGGGGGGGGTTCTTTGATTGAGTGAAATTTGGGGGTGTGTCCTAGTGCATTTTGTGATTGTGCATATCTTCTTTACATTTGAGTTCCATCTTGTGCTTTCCTTTTCCTACACAAATGGGTAATCCTAAATTTGTTTTGCTCAATCCATACAACTATACTACATAGAATTGACTGTAAGCATGGAATGCCTTAATGCAACTAGGGTATACCCCTATGTTGAGAAAAAGGTTCTAGAACCTATTGATGCTAAGGAAAAGTTTAATTGGATGTTTGAAAACACTAAATCACTTAGACGACTCTATATTTTTGTTCCCCTTGATCTCTTACTTGATAATGATTCATGTATGAAAACTGATGAGGCTTGGGAAAAACTAAATTCATTGTATGGTAAAAATAATAAAGTCAGAGGGTATCAAATTGACACAAAACTACTGAGTCGATCCTAAAATCTTTGACAACATCCAAGACTACATCACTAAGGTAAATAAACTTAAAGAACAATTCAAAAGTTGTGGTATTGATAAAAAGGACATTCGGTTGATCTATAATACTATGAACAAACTAGGTTTTGAATATGGAGTTTTTGTTTCTATCTTTCACACTCATAGATTGATTATGGTATCAACATATACTATGCCTTCTTTCAATTTTTTTTCTAAAATATTAATGCATGAATAAGGAAATCTACTCTCCATGGGTATCTTAAAGTCATATTGGTCTAAGTCTTTGTTGGCCAGTTAGCCCAAGGGTTAGAAAGGGTCAATTCATCCCAACAAGAAACATATGTGGTCCAAGAACAAGCCACATA
Source organism: Cunninghamia lanceolata (assembly GCA_027924645.1). Classification (NCBI taxonomy): domain Eukaryota; kingdom Viridiplantae; phylum Streptophyta; class Pinopsida; order Cupressales; family Cupressaceae; genus Cunninghamia; species Cunninghamia lanceolata. Next base: position 11,102,591 of record BSBN01001332.1, read on the forward strand.
GAGAACATGCACAGTCCTCATCTACCTCTAAAGCATATTCTAAATCCTCTTCATCTAAGGAGAATTTTTAGAAGAAGGAGAGACCAACTTTTGCTTATTGTAAAAAGATCAATCATGAGGAACATCAATGCCATGGGAAGCAGATCTATGAGATAAAATATCTTATAAAAAAGAACCACATTAATCTACCATCCTATGTTGCACACAAATCTTCTAATCCTTCTAAATAAAGAAAAGGGAAAGATATGGTACTTGTCACATTAATAGATTCTTCCAAGCAGTGGATTCTTGATTCAAGTGCATCACACCATATGGGTTCTAATAGAGAATAATTTTCTTCATTAGAACCTTGTTTTGTGCCTCACATTCTCATTGGTGATGATTCTCTAGGGAAAATCATTAAAAAGGGTTCAATTCTTGCTAGGAAAGGTACATTTGAGGATTTTCTCTATGTTTCTAATTTTTTAGCATACCTTCTCTTAGTCTATTAGATCATGCATCTTGAGAATGTCCAAAAAATTGAATTGGCACTAGATTCAATTATCGTTAGGGATCTTGAAGATAATTCCCTCATTCTAATGGGTAAGGCAGATCATCACACTCACCTTTATATATTTTCCCACTTTTTTCCTGATGCCTCTACAACTACTTTTCTCACCCATTTAAATTATTTGAGCAAACTATGGCATTAGAGGTTTGTCCATGTCAACTACCACTATTGTCAACAACTTAGCACATAGGACATGGTCGCATGTCTTCCTAGGATAATTTTTTTAGATAGTGTATATCAATTTTGTGTCTTGGGCAAGCATATCAAGGAATAATTTCACAAAGGGAAGACTTGGAGGGCTTCTCAAGTCCTTGAGTTGGTTCATATTGACTTAAAGAGTCAATTCGCAACCTTGTCTTTCAACAAGGACTACTACTTGGCTCACTTTATTGATGATTATTATAGATACATATGGGTATTCTTCCTTTGACAAAAAGGTGAATTCATTGGTAGGTTTAAGGAGTTCAAGGCTCATGTAGGAAAATAATATGTAAAGTATTTCAAGATTCCATACTGACAATGGAAGAGATAATGTGAACCAATGCTTTGAATAATTTGATACTCTTTAAGGAATGATCTTCAGCATTTAGTTTCCTACACACATCAATAGAACAGTGTTGCAGAGAGGAAAAATAGATCCCTAAAAGAGATGGTTGGTTGTATGTCCATGCTTGTTCCCTTACTCCTAAGCATTAGGTAGAAGCTATCAATTTTGTTGCTCACATCCAGAATAAGGTTCCTCATAAGGCTTTAAAGGGAATCACTCCCTTTGAAGATTGGTGTAGTAGAAAACCTATCATGTAGCACTTCAAAGTTTTTGTCTATCCCGCATGGGCTTACATTTCTTCAAAGAAGCATGGGGCTTTGGAAGCTCAAATTTAGCCCTACATTTTCGTTAGATACCCCAATGGTGTCAAAGGATATAAGATTTTGGATCTTGTGACATATGATCTCTTCATTGAGTGAAGTGTGCATTTTGAGGAAATCTCTGAGCCCAACTTGTAGATATCAGAGTTAGTGAGTTATGATTTGCTTAAATAGAAAGAGTTGTGTAGGTGCAAGTGTAGGTGTAAGTGTAGGTGCAAGTGTAGGTGTAAGTGTAGGTGGTGTCTCCCATTCTTCCTTCCTCTATAGTGGATTCAGATGACATTGACATAGACGACCTTCCTCCAACTTCTTCTCCTCATAGGGTTAATCATGAGGCTTTTCCCTCCCCTTTGTTGAGTTCACATTCAAAGGATAAGGGCTTTCCTCCTTCATCTCCTTCTTCTATGCCTTGATGAGCTTGACAAAATCTCCAATCTATAGGCACTCTTATTAGGGATCCTTCTGATACTTGGAGGACTTGGTCACAACACATGGAAATCCCACATTCCTTCATTTACATGGATTTAGATCCATAATCCTTTCATGAAGCATCAGGGATATCTGAGTGGGATTCAACCATGAAGGAATAGTACAACTCTTTGATTAGGAACAAAACATGGGAGCTTGTTCCACTTCCTAAAGGAAGAAAATTGGTTCAATGTAACTAGGTCTATTGAACCAAATTTGCAATAGATGGATCAGTTGACAAGTAGAAAGCATAGTTTGTGACCAAAATTTTCTCATAGGTTCTTGGTGTTGAATATAATAAGATCTTTTCCCCCATCGCCAAGATGAACTCCATTCGCTTGATACTTGCTATTGTTATAGCTCATGGTTGGGTTGTACATTGGATGGATGTGAAGAGTGTATTTTGTTCATGGGGATCTACATGGGGAGATTTACATGAAGCAGTCGCAAGGATTCATTCAAGTTTTTTCATTAGTTTACACGTTGAATAAGTCTCTCTATGGCCTCAAGTAGGCCCCATGGGCTTGGTATGCCAAGATGGACTCATTTTTTCTCTCGGTTGAATTCTCCAAATGCCACTTAAACTTGAATGTCTACATCTTAAGATAGGAGGATGCCCTTCTCTTTTTAGTGCTATATGTTGATGATTTGATTGTCACAAGGAGCACCTCATCCATAATTTACGATGTCAAGATTACTTTGCATGACATATTTTCCATGATCAACTTTGGTCTCCTACACTACTTTCTTAGGATTGAGATCATTCAATCCTCTTCTAGGATAACTCTTACACACCAAGTTGATCTCTTTAGTTTCACATGGCTAACTGTAAGCCTATACCAACTCCCTTTTTGTCAAGAGTTAAGACTGAGGTGAAGTGTTCCACGCCACTTGTTGATGCCACTTTGTATCATCAAATTATTGATAGCCTTACCTACCTCACTCATACTCACCTCAACATCATTTGTAGTTGGCATGGTTTCACACTTCATGACAAATCCACATAAGCTTCATTAAAAATCATCCAAATTCATTATGCACTACATACAAGGCACTCATACATATGGGATTCACTATACAATAGGGTCAAGTTTAGATTTTATGGGATACATGGACTCTAATAGGGCTCGTTATCTTGATGATCACAATTCATCATCTAGAAATAGTTTTCCCCTTGTTTCTAGTCCCATTTATTGGTAGAGCAAGAAGTAGCATGCCATTACTCTCTCTTCAACTGAGCATGAGTATTTTTGTCAATGCTACAACTAAAGCTATTTGGCTTCAGAATATCCTCACTAAACTTGGAATCACTTTTTAGAAGCCATCTATCATCTACTGTGATAACTAGAGCACCATTAAATCTTGATAAACCCAATCCATCATCAACAGACCAAACATGTTGAGATCCACATGCATTTTCTCAAGGAGTTAATTTAGGAGTACGTCACTAATTTTTATTATTGACCCACAGTAGAGCAAGTTGCAGATATCTTTACCAAACCAATCACTAAGAGCAAGTACATCCATCTTTAGGCGCTCTTCGGGGTCTGGGACATTTCTTCTAGGGGGTCACCTAGACCTTCTTTTTTTACCCTCTCATGAGGGGAGTTTTTTCCACTAAGATTTATCCTTCTCTTCTATTTTGAGGGGATCTTTTTTATATGGGTACCTCATCAAGCCTTGTTTCTAGGACCTATATTTTGAGTTTTTTTCTCTTTTCTTTTACATTTCCACTAAGTTGCACTTAAGGGTGTATTTTGTGTGAATAGGGCACTTTACCTAATGGGTTCATTATTTAGTTCATTTTCACACCTACTTAAGTTTACTTAGGTAGGGTAGGCTAAATGAGTACATGTCATTTAATTCTTTCATGGGATTCTATTTTCTTATACTCTTGGATTTAGAAACTATAAGGTCATCCCATGATTTTTAGTTTTTTCCTTTTCCTCATCCTCATTAGATTTAGAAAATGTGAGGCTATATATTGTAAATCATATCTCTCATTACATTCATTAATTTTGCATTCTCATTGAAAAGAATATAGTTTATTCTATCACTTCTTGTTTTCTATTAATTCTTTCCTTTCACTCATTTGCATTCTTGGGTGGCTTCACAGCGAAATCTTACAACTTGAAAACCAAAGTTTATTTTCCTTTCACCTCAAACCCATTTGGTTGTTGCATATAAATTTTCTCTTCAAGATTCCCATACAAGAAAGTAGTTTTAACATCCATTTGCTCAATCTCAAAATCACAAGTTGTAGCAATATAATAGAAATATAATGGAAGATAATTTAACAACAAGAGAAAAAAACTTTACCAAAATCAACTCTATCTCTTTAGGAGTAGCCCTTGGTCACAAATTTAGTCATGTACCTTTCTAATTGACCATCTTCTTTGAATTTGTTTTTGTACGCAACTTGCAACCAATGGGCTTCCTTCCCTTAAGCAAACTAACAAGATTCTGTGTGTCACAAATATCCAAGTCCATCATATCTTCCTACATGACCTACATCTAAGACTCCCTTTTAAGAGGCCACAATGGACTCAAGCTCCCAATATCACTTGTAAAACCAAGATTAACCTTCTACAAGAGAGAAGCCTGGAATAATTATATTATTACACACTCATACAAAATGTACACGAGAGACCTTGCTTATAAAGGCAAGGTTGAGAAATAGGACTACATAGGATGATGACAAGTGTCTTAATCCTATGACATGTGATAGCTAGAGAATAAAATCACATGGGTATGTTATGTAGAAAAGAGAGACTAGCTCAATCGATCAAACTAGGTCAAACCCTCTTCTATAAAACATTGGGGCACAAACTAAACTTAGCTTCTACCCTTGAGGGAGAGCTTGAGCTATAGGGATTCTACCCTTTTGTTGTGTAGAGAAGAAAATAACCAAATTCAATCAATCAAGATAGAGTTAGAACATGAAACCCTAGTTGACAAAGATCATAGCATAACAGACAAATGAAGATAAATATGAACAATCTGAAAGAAGCACCAAGATCAATGAACAGAGAAGAACCTAATTCTAGAAGTAGAGGTGTCAAAGGATGAAATAGGGGGTACCTAAGTCCTGGAAGTGAGAATCGACCAAAATTTAGAACTGAGAAAATGTTCTGGAGACTACTCTGAAGCCAGATCTAAGCCAGAAAGGTTAAAAGACTAGGGCACCAACCAGCCAAGTCTTTTTGGGTGAATATTCCTGGACTATTGTCAGATCCTAGAACCTTGATTCCTTCTCAGTCTTCCTATATCTTCATATTTCTTGAATCTCGCACCTGTAACCTACACACAAGAGACAAGAGAGGGTTTGGGAGATTATGGTGTTTAGGGAGTTGCCTTAGTCAAACCTTGGGATGGCATTCAAGCTTCCCAACACTATTGATAGATAAAGAGAACATGCCCTAATATGGTAGAGGCTAAACAAAATGATGATAGAATGATTCAAATAACAATGATATCACCTATGCAGTGAAGCCCTTAGGAGAATGAAGATCCTTCAACTCATAAGGAGATGGATGATGACTTCAAACCTGCAACAACACATATAATGACAACACAAATCTTCTCTAGAAACATAATGAATGCTTTGAATGCTCTTTTCTCCAAGATCATAAGTTCTCTCTATCCATCTAGATACATATAATGAATTCAAAAACACACTTATATGTGCTTTCCTGCTAACATTCGTCAAGTTAAACCACAAGAGCTAACAAAGAGAAACCTTTTGAAAGGTCCCATACCAGCATGCCACTAATTTACCCCAACCAATCAAGGAGGACTTGGGCAATTGGTGCCCAAGTCCAAGGGCCCCTTTTTAGTCTGGGATAAGCTTAGTGAGGTCCCAAGGTCCCAAATTATCATGGATGTCAGGAAATTTTCTTCGAGATGATCAATTATAATGCATAATGTAATAACGAGGAACTAGGAGCTAAAAAAGGAGGTAAAAAGGCAAGTGTCCACTTTTTACTCCATAACATTTATCCCCCACTTTAATGTGTGTATTATCTTATGATCAATACATGCATTAAAGTATGATCAAAGCACATCAGACATTAGAGCGAAGGCACACCCTAAGTTTGGAAGACCATTTCTAGCCCCCAAGCTTAGGCAAACATAAGAAAACATGTTACAATCATATAAGACACAGTGAATACAGTAAGGAAGCACACAATACATAAAGAAGATAGTAAAGCACATAATACATGGAGAAGTCATGAGTGCAGACACATAATACACAAAGTATACATGAAGGGAAGATGTGATCAAACAACTAAACAACCCTAACTAGGTGATGGAGGGAGCTCATTGCTATGCACTACCATCAAAGGCACACAAAACACACAGTGTGGAGGAGCTCATCGCTACACACGACCACAAAATATGCAAGACACATAGCATGGAGGTAGCACATTGCTATGTGCCACCACTAAAACACACAAGGAATACACATAAAATACACGAGCGCCGTAGTGTATATTGTTGACATGCTATACATCTTATACACAACAAACACAGGTGATAGGGAGGAGCTCATCACTACGCTCCACTATCTAAGACATGCCAAACATACCTGATAGTTGAGCTACGCTACCACAACCACTAAAGACACACTTAAGGGTGAATAACTCAAGATCCAGCCCCACCTCCATAGAGGACTTTCAAAAGGATGTGCAACCACTCAAGGGAAGGCACAATCCATCCTTTTGTAGAAGGGTTTTCAAAATGCAACCCCACCTACATCCGTAGATGCCTTATAGTGAAAAGGAAGCATATGCACAAAGTATACAACCCCACCTGCATCAGGGAGATGCCTTATAGTGAAAAGGAGGTCTACGCAAAACAAAACAAAGTACACAACCCCACCTACATCACAAAGATGCCTTACAGTGAAAAGGAAGCATACACAGGTACGCTTTATCACAATGTCTAAAATAATCGAGCATAATACCACAATATATGCCCCCACCTTAAAGTGATTGATCATGCTTTTTGGTAGCAATCGTGTATAAGGTAATTGAAAACATGCAAGGGAACAAAAGCTTTCATAAAGCCCATGCCCCAAAGTGACATGTGATTAACAATCACCAATTTCTCCCACAAACACATCAATATCATTTGCTAACAATATATAAACTTTGGTTAGAAAATATAAGCTAAGATAACAACCAAATCATCTCATAACACTTACACATATATCACTTAATAAACTAAGGCTACACTTGTAGGTTCAGAACCGAGTATAGCCGTTAGGTTATACTTAAGGTATCTCAAAACTGAGTGTAACTATAAGGTGAGATACAAAATATTCTAAAGTTCCTAGAAGCAGATTTAGAGTATTGCAAAGGTTTGTTACAAGACATTTTACAATACAATACATGATCACATCACAACATGAGGTGATTCTACTAGTCAAGCATTAGTAACATATTAACCCCATCTTCATATATGGACTAGGTCCATTTTTGTTCTTGTTGTAGGGACACACGGTCTTTATCAGTAATTCCACAACATTATACCCCCAAGACAATTTCCACAATGTTATGCCCCCAAGGCACCACACACAACAATTATAATAAGAGAGGAGAATAAAATAATAGAGAAACAAATAGAAGAAGTATCACAACAGAGGCAATCTCCTTGTATCCTTGGCCTTACAAGAGTATCAAGGGTCATCCAAGAAGACCTAAACAGCATTCAACACAATATGGGGGAACACAACACAACACATACACATAAGAGGGGGCCACTCATGAGAGCAACTCAAAGAGGTGCTACAAAGGTGGTTGAATGGATGAGAAATACTTACTTGCTAGTCATTGTCCTTATTCAAATCATCTTCTTCCCAGTCTTGATCTTCATCTTTGTTTACCATCAAGGGTTCAAGATTTTCCACATTCTTCAACATTTCTGAAGATGAAATGGGTACAAAATTGATTTTATGATTTTTTAATGGATAGCTTCACTCTTGAAGGTTTTCTCCTGATCCTTGTAAGGATGGCAGAGGAGGAACCTTGCTAAAAATTTCCTTTCCTTTCGGTCGAGGTGGTGTTGGAGTACCTTGAACCGTGATCACCAGTTTGAAATGAGGAGGTGCATTTTGTGCCTCATGCACAATGATTTTAGGAACATTAGTACACTTATCCACTATCCCCTTAGTGGGTGGAATAAGTCTATTAATGATGATTGAATTAACTTTGTTTTCATTTTGATTAAGCTCAACATACATCCCCAAAGGATTTAATGTGAGAGACCTTTCTTCATCCACCAATGCTATGTCTTCTGAAGGGAGAGCATTGGGATGAAGGCAAGGTAAAATTTTGTTAAAAAAATTGTCGATAATTGTATCTTTAGTGATGTCCATGGAGTTTGAACATGCAACCAAGGGAGAAATTTCCATGGTCTTCACATCCTTGGTGATATCCAAGGTACTTAAACATTCAACTAAAGGGGGAAGATCAAGGGTATTCACTTCCTTAGTAATATATAAGGTACTTGAACATTCGACTAAACAAGGAAGATTAATAAGATGATCCATAGAAGCTTTATGCACTATGTTAAGGATAGAAGATTTAATATTGCTAGATGAAGGCCCATTTTCTATCCATTGATGGTCCTTCGTGAGAGGAGGTTTTTCATTCACTAATGCTTCATCCTTTGAAGGGAGACTCTTAGAATGAAAGGAGGGTATGGTGATGTTTAGGGATGTGTCAATGATTTCATCCTCTTGCTCCAAAATTTCCTCATAAGTGGGAATAATTTTGGGAGAGGGGTGCAAATCATAGGGTGAAATAGATAAAGCCAAGTCACCATCACATGTATTAGAGAGTAGATCCATGAGAGCAAACATGGCATTATCATGATTTGTAATAGAAGTAGAAGAAGAGTTAACACCATCATCTTTCTTATGACAATTCATAGAAATGAACTCAGTGAGATCTAATATCGAAGGATACACTTGTTACCAATTTTTCACCTACAGCTCAAGTTAGCAGAGTTGATACATTTTTCTATCTTAGGATGAAAGATTTTTAACATTTTCTGCTATAATGTTTTTTTCATAGTTTAAAGTGCTTGAAAGATTCAGTTTTATCATTGTTATAACAGAGGAAAGAGATTCAGTTCATCATTCATTGCATTGTAGAGTTTTTATGAGGAATAGAAGTTATTTTATTTGACATTAAAATGATTATTTATTTGGCAAATGAGATATACACAAATTGAATAAACATTGCATTGAATGAAAGAAAAGAAGATCAAATGTCCCACACAAGTCATGGGAATAGCTGAATCAAATATATCAGAAAGAATATACTATGCATCTACGAAAGACTAAAGTAATGAAGCAGATAAGATAGGCATATCTATCATTGCCTGTTGAAGTGGTGGGTTAATCCTTGTTGCAGTTGATCCCTCTTGATCCCGACCTTTTGAAAGAACCTGTAGGATCATAAAAAGTTTTGTTAGAGCTCTAGATATGGTTATCCTATGTACCTCATCAATACAAAGACATAATATATTCTTTGTAATGCACAAAATCAGTTGATCAAGTCATTCACATGCAAGAGAGCCTAAAGAAATTCAACGTCATTGAACTTCACTATTTTTTAAGCTAACATGTTTGTTTCATGTGCAGGTATAGAAGAAGTTATGTTGTTTTGAAGACAATTTCAACATGTGGTGCAAAGTGGGCTCCCACAATGGTTGAGCCTAGCATGATGCCCCTAATTCTTAAGAGGGGATGGAAAAGGAGTACATATTGATGTTGCTCAAATCAAAACATATCCAACTAAGGAGTATTACATTCACTGAGTGCATAAGCTATAAGCTCATTGCCCATATATAACTATAAATTCAAATGAGATAAAATAAAAGCTATCAAAGAGAAGTGAACTCATTCAAGGTAGCTCAACAATCATTACATAAGAAGAAGAATACAATTGTAAGCAATGATAGGACAACAGTCTTGTGTTAGTCAAGACATATGACATCCAATGCCAACATAAAAGATGCATTGTAAACATATTTATCAAATCATCTTTCATAATGCTTACATACAAGATGCAGAAGAAAGTGGTTGTGTCATCATAAGTAGATGTAAAAAGAGCTATCATATGCATGGTGATCAATCAAGGTTTCAGTCCTTCATCAGAGAAATCATTGGACGGCAATAGAACAATAGGTATGGTTCATTTTTTTTAATGAAGTGTGCCATTATCATTCAAAACATGAAGCAGTCATAAAGACTCAAAACCAATCATGACTCATAATGTGTCTTATCTACCAAAATATAGTTGAATACCATGATAACCTTCTGTAATGAAATGACAAATCATAAGCTACAAGTGTTGTTACAAGAGCTTTCAAAGCAAAGATACAACATTTGAAACATACAGTGAGCTCGAGAGCATATGAGTAAACAACATACCAAATGCTTACATTTTTTCATGAGCATAGAATGTATACAATTTAGAAATATCAACAAGGTGTTTTTCTATGAAGTCTTGATGTTCATGAGCATCTACAGGAGGTATTGTCTCAAGAGGTAATGTTTAATAGTCATAAGAAAATGTTTCTGTCAAGTATACCATAAATTTTTATGACAAAACCTAGTCATATTGAAGGATAAAACTAGTGCCATATCTTGTTGTTTTGAAAAGTGAAACAATATATGAACAAGATTTAATGTAGATACATCATAAAGAAATCTCAACTATGAGGCTATAGAGCATTCATCCATTCTGTATCAATGTTTTGAGGTTTCATTCATGCTTCTAGTAAAGATCAGTTGCTTGGAGTTGAAGTAAATGTGACTGTCTTGTCATAAGGTGCTAAAGAAAAGTGGTAATCATATGCATAGTAGTCAAGTGTATCATTCAAGTCCTCATCAAAATGAAATAGTTGAAAAACAATGAACAGTCATAATCTATGCCAAGCTCATGAGGGTTGAGGAGAACACTCGGAAATGATGCAATATGTAGAGCAAGTTGCGGCCTATAACACAAAAATCATACAAAAGTTCATAGTATATTATGTCATTAAAAACCTGCAACCATGGAGCCTATCAGAGTTACAAGGAGTGATGAAATCCTAATAAGGTTTATATTTAGTAACTAGAATAACCCATGTCAATTTGCAAACAAGAAATCATATGTGCAGGAAGGAAGCTAGGGTTTTAAGTTTGTGTATACTCAAATGAGCACTTAGAAATGAACAAATGAGCAAGTATAGCCACAACCTAAACATACACGATAATTTTTGTAAGGCTTCTACAGAATACAGTTTTCCTTCAAAATATCAAGACCCATAACAATATTCATGGAGAAACTTTAGATACAGAGGAAGGTAGAGGGTTTGAGCCATGAGATTTTGTTTAAAACTAAGAAATCTTGAAGCATGACAGACCCAAGGTGAAATATGGTTGCGGCCTCGAGCTTGTAGAAGATTTCATGATGTTTTTTTATGAAAATGCCTTCATCTTAGGTTTTCCTAAGCTCATATCAAGCACACATCAAATGAGAATGAAAAAAGGATATAGTATTTGAAGAAATAGCTTACTTTATTTTTGCTTCTGAGTGAGGATACATTCTTGAGGCCGCAGGTTTTGTTGTTTTGGTCTCAAATGATCTTGACTGGTAAACTTTCATGGTGGCCCCCAAGACACAAGAATGAAGCAACAGTGAAAAGACAAAATAAATACATCAAAGAAAACTCCATGGCCGCGGCTGGGAAGACAAGTCCTGTGTTGAAATTGAAAATTTTGGTTGGTTTTATGCTAGAAAGAAGCATACCTTTTTTTTATGTGAAAGATCTTCAAAATTTTGCTTAGAAACAGTAAGAATCAAGGGTTTTTGCTCCAAACCCTAACCTCCATGGCGGCGGTGTGCAGAGCCTCATGTACAAAAAATGTAAAGGTAAAATGAATGCAAAAAGGTAGGGCACAGAATTGTTTTGTGAGTAGGGTTTTCATTGAAGCCCTAGGTCAATGGTAATTTTTTATCACATCAAATTAATATTTTCAAATCTTCACTAATACCCTTGAGGGTATTATACCTCATGATATATGATTGCCTAGACCTTAAGACCTCGATGGCCCCTTTATCATTTGGAGGTGAGATTATAACATGGTAAATATGCCTTAGGTCCCTTTTGCATGTTCTATGCCTAGGAATTGTGCCTTGAAGGCTATTTGATCACCTTTACATCATAGGCCCATATACCTTAGGTATAATTTGTAGATCAAATGGAGCATAGGGCTTATAGGCTTTTATTTTACAAATCATTTAATATGCCTTCGATTTTAATCAATTTTTTTAGAAAATCAAATGTCATAGAATGTATATACTTGGCAAAATTTCAAATCAAAAGCCTTGTATTTTTTATTTTTGTAAAAAAATCAAATCAAGATCAAATCGAGACAAAATAGGAAATAAAACTACAAATCTATTGTAAAATAATATTTAAAGCAATATCTTATAAATTGCTTTTAAATATTTGTTATTTATGTAGTTAAAGCAGAGAAAAAGTAGCTAGGATCTTCTTTTGGATTTGATTTTTTATTCTAGGTGAGATTGGACAAATCTAGGCATTTTGGAGCTTTTTCTGATCAAGTAAAGCTTGATTTTGAGTGGATTTTGGTGGGACCACTTGAGGCGTCATTTTGGCAGCTTCTATTTTCAGTTTGGAGATATTTCAAAGGGCTTTTTGATAGCTTTTCAGAGGATTTCGAAAATGATTTGGAGGCTATCTTTAAGAGAGATTTTTGGTAGTTTTGTTTTATTTTTCCATCTTGGGAAAAATTAGAGGCATATATTGGAGAAAAATTTTAGTTTTTCTCAGTTCAGAATATTGTTTCTTCCTCTCTTATTCACCTGCAGAGAGTTTTGTAAACATTTTGTACTCAGATTCTACTCCTTTCAGTTTTAATAAAGCAGCAGAGTTCTCCTTTTCATATTTTCTATTTCATTTTTGCAGTCAGTGTTTTGATATTTAATTGTGATTCAATTTTTGAATCCTTTCCTATGTCTCATTGCTGCAAGATTGAGTGTGGGAGTATCATGCAATATAGGTTGCATTTTATGTTTATCCTGGTTAGTGGGTTGAAGTTGTGATAAAACTTGTGTCTATCCTTCATGTAAACCTCTAGCTTTCAAGCTTTCATGTAAATTACTTATGTATTGCATTGTTTTGGTGAAATTATGAGGATAAAAGGCTTTATGAGGTTGATTGTGAGTGAAATTATTGAAATAGATTAGAGTTTTAGTGCATCACCTTGTTAGAGTTTAGAATTTCATTTCTAGTTAACCTTCTATCCCTTTTCCCAGAAAGTCTTTTAGTTTAGGTGATCTGCTAGGGGAACCAGCCTGCTCTGGAGGTTCACTCCCAGTTCTAGGAAACCCATAGGCCTAGGATTGTTCCCATGTGTCAATAGGTAGCTAAGTTTATAACTTAGCATTGGATGCATACTTCATTGATAACAGTTTTTGGCACACCTGGTGAGATAAATTAGGCTCTTTCAGCCCAATTTTTTATCATTTATCACTGATATTTGGTGTGTGTGTGTCAGTGATCTCAGCCTTTGGAGGTAGAAAATCAAACACATTTAGCAAATCTGAATTAAGATCTACTGGTTTTAATAGATCAAGTGTTGGTATGTTTCAAAAACTAAGTTTTATTCTTATTTTGATATCTTCTTATGAGTAGAAATGTCAAATTTTCATAGTCAATATGTATACCCACCCCCATACTATGAAAATATTGTCAACCAACCTTCTTATCAACCATACCCAAGCAGCCACAATGCTGGTTGTAGTCCAAATAATCCTATTACAGCAAGCTACCATCTTGCTCAAGATGCTTACCACCCACCCACCCCTACCCAATCTTCCAATCAGCCTCAAAATTCTAAAATTATGGAGCTTAGAGACATTTTGTTAGATTACAAAAAATAGATGAATGAGATTAAGAGGTAGGATGAGTATAATCAGCAACAAGAGGAGATTGCAAGCATAAAGAGTATGTTGTTTGATTTCATGCATGACTTCACAAAACAGGTATAAGAGATTAAGAGGCAGCATGAGTATAACTTACAACAGGAAGAATGGGCTTCCTCAGGTTATCAGTACCAACAAGAAGGGGAATTTCAAGGAAGGTCATATGAAGAGTTTAATTTGTAGCAACAGGAGTTAGATCACCAAGCCTATCTCCAACAACGGGAGCAGCAACCTTTTGAAACCTTTAGTTTTGACCAGGAGTTGGAGACACGAAGGAGATAGTTTGAAGAGAATCTTGAGAGGAAGGCAGTTGCACAAACAAAGCTTTTGCTTGCTCAGTTTCAAAGGTACAAAGCCTAGACAGCTCCTACTGTTCTAGAATAGCTGACTCAAGAGGAGGTTCGTAAGTATAAGTTTCCAAGTTTTAGATAGAATGAACTTCTTAGTGTTCCTAAAGTTAAGATCTTGAGTTTTAGGCAAAATAAAGCCCTTAATTCCTCAAGCTAGCATCTTAATCTTGAAATACCAAGTTTCAGAAACCTTCATCCCTTGCAAGTTGAGGAATATAACAATATTCAGCCTAGTATAGTTGCAGATCACCCCCTTGAGAAACATTTTTTTCCCACAAGAAATCTAAGCTCCCCAAGTTTCCCTACCTGAGGAATCCAAGGGTGAATCCTTTGATCATAATACCTTACTTTTCATTGAGGAGCTTATAAAGGTAAAGCCATTGTGTTCAACTTTGGAAGTTTACCATTTGCAACAGCATAAGATTGAACAAGAAAAGCCTTCTCCTGATGAATCTTTCAATGTTTTCACTAATGTGCTTCCTTTTTTGTGGAAGATGATGAAATATTTTTAGAAGATCAACTAGATAAGCCAAATGTAAAGAAAGAGGTTGTTGTTGTTTGTGCTGCATACCCAGCTGAATATGAGCATAATGCATGTGTAGAGGAAGTTGATTCAAGATTGACACTGAATCCTTTGCATTTTGATTCCTTTGAAAAGTTTTCTAATGTTGTTTATAAGATGAATGAAAGCAGGATACAGAGATTGGAAGGTGAAAGTCTTCAATTGCAAAGACAAATTGTGTAGGGTCTGATGGAGAATAAAGAAGATAAAGAAGAGGATTTAGTTTCTTTGTTTGATCAGTGACCTGGCTTTGTTGATTCAGATGAGGAAAGCATGCTCATACCAAGGATAACAGTTTCAGAATAGTACAAAGATCCTTAACACTATGAGGAGTTGTTGATTGAAGCTAAGCAATCTGACAATGGGGTCTTGGATCAAGTAGAAGAGCGTGAAGATAATCCTATCATGGAACTTGCACAGCTGGCTGAGAATGGTTACAAGGTAATAAATAGTCTCTCTGCACACAAAAATGAAAATGAGAATGAAGAAGACATGTTTTGGGATGACCTTGATATTTTTGTTTCAAGCTTGGAAGTCAAACAATCATCTTTTGAAAGAGAATGTGTGGAATAGCAGGTTGAAGAGGTAAAAGAGGGTGTTGGAACTCGAGTTTTGACTAATTTATTTGTTGAAATTCCTTTGTTTATTAGTAAAGAAGAAGAAAATGTATGTGAGCTAAAAAAATTAATAAGTTGTGATCAGTCGGAACATGAAAGTGACATTGTTGGAATACTGATCCATGAGCAAATAAATGAGGACAGCTTGGTTGTGGAGGATCACGAGGTTGAAGGCATGATTCAGCCAAAGCAAGAAGCAGTTGTAGTTGAGGAGGCAATTGACAAGAGTGAAACCAGCAAGAGCAGTTCCAATTATGTCTTGTCAACAGGATGTCCAATTAGATATATTGCTAAAGTGGAGGCCAACAAGAAGATTCCTATCATGATTGAGCCCAAGCATGAAAGTGCAGTTGAAAAAGAATAGGTTCAAGTCACTTTTCCACCTCAGGGTAGTAGTGTTTATATTCCATATGAAGAGGTTAGTAAGCTTGTATATGTTCTTCAAGATGTGGTGTAGCTATTTCATGGCCTTTTGACCATTGTTCTTTTTCATGTAGCTGTCCAAAATCATGTAAAACATCGTATATTCCATAGAAAAGGAAGCTACTTCACCCAACCAGTGAATGGATTTGTTTGACCAGCTTCTTCGGCTGGTTAGAGTTAGTGTTTCTATTAATAAGTGTTTTATGCACATTTCTTTAAGTTATTTTTTTTCCCTAAGTACTGCTGCACATGATTTCTGGCCACCAAGGCATTTTAGTTTGCTTTCAGTTTAGTTCTGTTTATTTTTCTACTATTGTTTGGAGTAGTTAACAGCTGAGTTTCAATGTTTTCTAAGTTTGAGAAGATCAAAGTTTGACTCCATGCCCAATGAATAGTTAAGGCAACTGGTCTTGATGCTTAGTAGGCAAGCATTTAGCAGAAGTCAATAAAAATGTTACCAATTTTTCACCTACAGCTCAAATTGGCTGAGCTGATACATTTTTCTATCTTAAGATGAAAGATTTTTAACATTTTCTGCTCTAATGTTTTTTTCAAAGTTTAAAGTGCTTGAAAGATTTAGTTTTATCATTGTTATAACAAAGGAAAGAGATTCAGTTCATAATTCATTGCATTGTAGAGTTTTTATGAGAAATAGAAGTTATTTCATTTGACATTACAATGATTATTCATTTGGCAAATGAGATATTAACAAATTGAATAAACATTGCATTGAATGAAAGCAAAGAAGATCAAATGTCCCACACAAGTCGTGGCAATAGCTGAATCAAATATATCAGAAAGAATATACTATGCATCTACAAAAGACTAAAGTAATGAAGTAGATAAGATAGGCACATCTATCATTGCCTGTTGAAGTGGTAGGTTGTTCCTTGTTGCAATTGATCCCTCTTGATCCCGACCTTTTGAAAGAACCTTCAAGATCACAAAAAGTTTTTTTAGAGCTCTAGATATGGTTATCCTATGTACCTCATCAATACAAAGACATAATATATTCTTTGTGATGCACAGAATCAGTTGATCAAGTCATTCACATGCAAGAGAGCCTAAAGAAATTAAACATCATTGAACTTCACTATTTTTTAAGCTAACATGTGTGTTTCCTGTACAGGTATAGAAGAAGTTATGTTGTTGTTTTGAAGACAATTTCAACATGTGGTGCAAAGTGGGCTCCCACAAGGGTTGAGCTCAGCATGCTACCCCTGATTCTTAAGAGGGGATGGAAAAAGAGTACATATTCATGTTTCTCAAATCAAAACATATCTAGCTAAGGAGTATTACATTCACTGAGTACATAAGCTATAATCCCATTGCCCATCTATAACTATCAGTTCAAATGAGATGAAATGAAAGCTATCAAAGAGCGGTGAACTCATTCAAGGCAGCTCAACAATCATTACATAAGAAGAAGAATACAATTGTAAGCAATGGCAGGATAGCAGTCTTGTGTTAGTCAAGACATATGACATCCAATGCCAACATAAAAGATGCATTGTAAACATATTTATCAAATCATCTTTCATAATTCTTGCATACAAGATGTAGAAGAAAGTCACTGTGCCATCATAAGTAGATGTAAAAAGAGCTATCATATGCATGGTAATCAATCAAGGTTTCAATCCTTCATCAAAGAAATCATTGGACAGTAATAGAACAACAGGTATGGTTCATTTTTGTTAATGAAGTGTGCCATTATCATTCAAAACATGAAGTAGCCATAAAGACTCAAAACTAGTCATGACTCATAATGTGTCTTATCTGCCACAATATAGTTGAATGCCATGATAACCTTCTATAATGAAATAACAAATCATAAGCTACAAGTATTGTTACAGGATCTTTGAAAGCAAAGATATAGCATTTGAAACATACAGTGAGCTCGAGAGCATATGATTAAACAACATACCAAATGCTTACATTTTTTCATGAGCATAGAATGTATACAGTTCAGAAATATCAACAAGGTGTTTTGCTATGAAGTCTTGATGTTCATGAGCATCTACAGGAGGTTCCATCTCAAGAGGTAATGTTTAATACAGTCATAAGAAAATGTTTCTGTCAAGTATACCATACATTTTTATGACAAAACCCAGTCATATTGAAGGATAAAACTAGTGCCATATCTGGTTGTTTTGAAAAGTGAAACAATATATGAACAAGATTCAATGCAGATACATCATAAAGAAATCTCAACTATGAGGCTCTAGAGCATTCAACCATTATGTATCAATGTTTGGAGGTTTCATTCATGCTTCTGGTAAAGCTCAGTTGCTTGGAGTTGAAGTAAATGTGACTGTCTTGTCATAAGGTGCTGAAGAAAAGTGGTAATCATATGCATAGTAGTCAAGTGTATCATTCAAGTCCTCATCAAAAGGAAATAGTTGAACAATAATGAACAGTCATAATCTATCCCAAGCTCATGAGGGTTGAGGAGAACACTTAGAAATGATGCAATATGTAGAGTAAGCCGCGGCCTATAACACAAAAATCATACCAAAGTTCATAGTATATTATGTCATTAAAAACCTGCAACCATGGAGCCTGTCAGAGTTGCAAGGAGTGATGAAACCTTAATAGGGTTTATATCTAGTAACTGGTAGAACCCATGTCAATTTATAAAAAAAAAATCATATGTGCAAGAAGGAAGCTAGGGTTTTAAGTTTGTGTATGCTCAAATCAGCACTTAGAAATGAACAAATGTGCAAGTATAGCCACAACCTGAACATACACGGTAATTTTTGTAAGGCTTCTACAGAATATAGTTTTCCTTCAAAATATCAAGACCCATAACAATATTCATGGAGAAACTTTAGATACAGAGGAAGGTAGAGGGTCAAGCCACGAGATTTTGTTTAAAACTGAGAAATCTTAAAGCATGACAGACCCAGGATGAAATATGGTCATGGCCTCAAGCCTGTAGAAGATTTCATTATTTTTTTATGAAAATGCCTTCATCTTAGGGTTTACTGAGCTCAGATCAAGCACACATCAAATGAGAATGAAAAAAGGTTACAGTATTTGAAGAAATAGCTTACTTTTTTTTTGCTTCTGAGTGAGGATACATTCTTGAGGCCACATGTTTTGTTGTTTTGGTCTTAAATGAGCTTGACTGGTAAACTTTCATGGCAGACCCCAAGACACGAGAATGAAGCAATAGTGAAAAGACAAAACAAATACATCAAAGAAAACTCCATGGTCGCGGCTAGGAAGACAAGTCCTATGTTGAAATTGAAAATTTTGGTTGGTTTTATGCCAAAAAGAAGCTTACCTTGTTTTTTTATGTGAAAGACCTTCAAAATTTTGCTTAGAAATAGTAAGAATCGAGGGTTTTTGCTCCAAACCCTAACCTCCATGGCAACAGTGTGCAGAGCCTCATCTCCAAAAAATGCAAAGGTAAAATGAATGCAAAAAGGTAGGGCACATAATTGTTTTGGGATTAGGGTTTTCATTGAAGCCCTAGGTCGATGGTATTTTTTTATCACATTGAATTAATTTTTTCAAAGCTTCACTTATATCCTTGAGGGTATTATACCTCATGATATATGATTACCTAGACCTTTAGACCTCGATGGCCCCTTTGCCATTTGGAAGTAAGATTATAACATGGTAAATATGCCTTAGGTCCCTTTTGCATGTTCTATGCCTAGGCATTGTGCCTTGAAGGCTATTTGATCACCTTTACATCATAGGCCCATATACCTTGGTATAATTTGTAGATCAAATGGAGGACAACCCTTATAGGCTTTTATTTTACAAATCATTTAATATGCCTTGGATTTTAATTATTTTTTATAGAAAATCAAATGTCATAGAATGTATATACTTGGCAAAATTTCAAATCAAAAGCCTTGTATTTTTTATTTTTGTAAAAAGATCAAATCGATACAAAATAGGAAATAAAACTGCAAATCTATTGTAAAACAATATTTAAAGCAATAGCTTATAAATCGCTTTTAAATATTTGTTATTTATGCATTTAAAGTAGAGAAAAGGTAGTTAGGATCTTCTTTTGGATTTGATTTTTTCTTCTAGGTGAGATTGGACAAATCTAGGCATTTTGGAGCTTTTTCTGATCAGGTAAAGCCTGATTTTGAGTGGATTTTGGTTGGACCGCTTGAGCCATCATTTTGGTAGCTTCTATTTTCAATTTGGAGATATTTCAGAGGGCTTTTTGATAGCTTTTCAGAGGATTTTGAAAATGATTTAGAGGTTGGTTTTCAGAGAGATTTTTGGTAGTTTTGTTTTATTTATCCATCTTGGGAAAAATTAGAGGCATATATTGGAGAAAAATTTTAGTTTTTCTCAATTCAGAATATTGTTTCTTCCTCTCTTGTTCACCTGTAGAGAGTTTTGTAAACATTTTGTACTCAGACTCTACTCCTTTCAGTTTTAATAAAGCAGCAGAGTTCTCCTTTTCATATTTTCTATTTCAATTTTGCAGTTAGTGTTTTAATATTTGATTGTGATTTAATTTTCAAATCCTTTTCCTATGTCTCATTGTTGCAAGATTGAGTGTGGGAGTTTCATGTAATATAGGTTGCATGTTATGTTTATCCTGGTTAGTGGGTTGAAGTTGTGATAAAACTTGTGCATGTCCTTCATGCAAACCTCTAGCTTTCAAGCTTTCATGCAAATTACTTATGTATTGCATTGTTTTGTTGAAATTGTGAGGATAAAAGGCTTTATGAGGCTGATTGTGAGTGAAATTATTGAAATAGATTAGAGTTCTAGCGCATCACCCTATTAGAATCTAGAATTTCATTTTCAGTTAACCTTCTATCCCTTTTCCCATAAAGTCTTTTAGTTCAGGTGATCTTCCAGGGGAACCAACCCTCTCTGGAGGTTCACTCCCAATTCTAGGCAACCCACAGGCCTAGGAGTGTTCCCATGTGTCAACGGGTAGCTAAGTTAATAGCTTAGCATTAGGTGCATACTTCATTGATAACAATACCCATTAGAATTTTGAAGCTATCAAAATCAGATATATGACAAAGGATTTCATATATAGAACATATAGATACATCAATGTCATACATGGATGCTATTTGATCTAAAACATGAGGATGCATATTAGTGAATTTTGTGAAATTTTCAAAGTATATAATGTATGCAAAAAAAGATTCCAAATTTATGAATAACAAGAAAAGAGAATATTAAATGGAATAATAATGTATAATCAAATCCATTTATTTATCAAATACCAACAATATGAGAGACCACAACACTAGTTTGAGGAAACCGGGTTTTGGCATCTTTTTTCAAAGATCAAAAACACACTAGTGTCACTATAAATAGAGTGATCAAGATGTTAAAAGTGTTGCACAAAAGGTAATATAGACAATTTTAATATTTCTTGCAAAGAAATATTAAAGAGATGTCAAATTTCTTATGTTGAACTACACAATGTGTAATTAAAAACATATGAATTTTCAAACCAAGCTATGAAATGATGTAAAATTTTCAAATGAACAATGAAAAATTAATTCTAGATCTAAATTGAGATGTTTATGATCGCAGCAAAATCTGAAACAAGATTTTGACTACAAACCCTAGATTTTGAATTTGTTTAGGTTATCAAAAATGCAACTTTTCCAACAAAACCCTAGCAAATGAGAGCTTCAAATGTGAGATGAAACACCATTAAATTATTATCTTCTATAATATGAATCAGATCTGATGAAAAATTCAGAAATTTAAATCTTTCTATGATGATTTATAACATATGCAATGAGACAATGCAAAACTATGCCTTTTTGCAAGCCTAAAATGCTTGATTTTTTCACTTTTTTTAATGCAAATATGCAAAAGATGTCTTAAAATAAGAGGATGATAAGGTACATCAACCTAAAATCCTTTAATCAATCTAATAATGCAACAATATTTTCCACAACACGCCAATCTTGAAACCCTAGGTTGAAGATTAGCTAGATTTCCTAAAAATGGAAGGATTTTTGAAACCCTAACAATGAAATTAAGCTATGTAACTATACAAAATGATAAATGAATGGAATATAATCAGATAAAGGGTATAAAATATCTCAGATCTGAAGCAAGAATGATTCCAAAGTGTAAGATACTATAGATTCACCAAAATGCTATGTAGAAAAGAGAGACTAGCTCAATGGATCAAACTAGGTCAAACCCTCTTCTACAAAACATTGGGGCACAAACTAAGCTTAGATTCTACCCTTGATGGAGAGATTTAGCTATAGAGATTCTACCCTTTTGTTGTATAGATAAGCAATTCACCAAATTCAATCAATCAATCTAGAGTTAGTGTTATCTCTGAAAGTTGCACCCTACCAATTTGCAGAAATTGGTACTCTAGAGGAACATGGAAACACTCCTATGGTTGTGGGTCACCTAGAAACTTGAGTGAATCTCTGGAGAAGGCCAACTTCCTAACTTTATATCACCTAAGACTGACTATTCTATGGTTTTGACAAGGAAAATGGTAAGAAAGATTTGCACTGAAACTGAAATTTAACTCTAAAGGGTGATACACCTATCTTAATGAGGAACATGAAAATACCAGTTCAAACACTTGTTGAAATGAATGAAAGATTTCTTGCACAGCCTATCACTTATACTTCTACATAAATATTTCACAAGCAGGTTTATAAATGTAGAATTCTTAAGAGGAAAAATAATTTCACACTTAATGGCAATGCACACTTAAACACAACTTGCAACCTACAAAAATATTTTATGCAAAAAAGGCTCTTAATTCTGAGACAAAAGTTAAGAGGAAATAAACTTACTTCACAGATAACTCTATCAAATCAGTTGATAAGCATATAGATGCATAATACAAGTAGGCATAAACTCCAATCAATGGCATCCAAGGTCTCCACTGTATTTCATATCAAGTACACTGAAAATGAGTTACAAAAAATGCTAAAATTTGAGCAAGGATGGAAAAATCACAAGTTTCTCCAAATTGCATAATCAAAACTGGTTACAAATGAGTCACATAAGTGACTATATCCACAATTCCAAGGTAGTTGCATCAAAATAGGGTCTCTAACTATTTTAGGTCGGATGCCCTCAAAAAACCCAAATTATAGCAACTAAAACTCTTCCAAAAAGACCCCAAAGTGTTGAAAAGGTCAACTTTGACCATGTCCACCATGAAGGCACAAGAAAAAGATGACTAAATCTCCTTCATCTCCTCAAAAACAAGTAAAAACTCCCTATATTCCCTCCATATGTCAGTCAACTCCTCCAACCTCCTCCTATATGTTTGCAAAGGCATAAAGTTTAACAAACCCCCTTTGACTCAATCCTATCAACAAATGTTCTCTACCTTGCATTTACAATAGCAATTCTGATTTAATGACTTATAACAATATCATTGAAACCAAAAATACTTTACATTTCAAATTCAATACAAAAGAAGGTAAAGTCATTATTTGACCATAGTGAGAAGTCAATGCAAAAGATAATAAGGGAATACATATCAATTGCTAGGCAATAATCATAAGGGTCATGGTATTAGTTTTTTTACAAATGTTTGTTTAAATAAAAGGCAAAAAATGCCTTAAATCCATCAGCTTCATTTAGGGTTGAAACCCTAATGACAAAAAGACAACTTTTCTTCACCTTTTGTCACTTTGCATTCTTGTATCTTTTGCATTTTTCTGTGTGCGCCGCCATGGAGGGTTCTCTCACTAGTTTTGAAGGTTTTTTCACATTTTTCCACATGCTAGGCTCAGGCAGCTATAGGTAATACTCTTTCTCTGTCTTTCTGTAGATTTTGCAAAGTACATAATAGTGAATATCTATGTTTTTTAAAGATTTTACTCCTAGCAAGCCGTGTATCTCTTTCTTGTAGTCAATGATTTGAAAAGAAAAGTATACTTATTACATTTTGAGCATATTTTTATAGTGGGTTCCCTGTTAATTTGTGTTTTCAAGAAAAACTAGGGCTTTCTAGGAACCCTCTTCTTGCTTCTCTTGAGATGAACAGTGTATATATTTGTTTCTTGACAATCATGTAGTAAAATGGGATATTCACCCTTTTGTGTTGCATATTTTACCTTCAAAAAGAAAATTGATACTCCTTTGTAGCTTGTTCATTGAATACATTATAGTGAAGATGAGATATCACTGTGTTTGAATGCTTTTTTTACAGTAATATGAGTATTCACTATTTTTCTCTTTAAACTGCTCCTTTAATGATAACAGTGATTGCTGATTAATATAGATTGTCTTACTTCTTATACTATGCACCATTATTTGTAGGTCTAGAAATTGGCCTTGCATTAGTATTTTATCATAATCAATGTTCATACCACTACATTTTACATGTTCACTTGAGGGTTGCCATCTCTTTCTTTCATCTGCATAGAGGCTTTGTATCCAACTTTCATGTCTATCATGAGACTATCATACATTGATTTAAATGGCCTCTTGCAAATTAAAGGCATGACTCTATTTCTTTTATCTCACTTGGCTAAGTACCTTAAACTTCTGTAGCATATTTGTATTATAACTGCACTTGTTAGCTATTCATGGTATTTAATCATATGAGATGAAAATAAATACATGCATTTGGGATGTAGCAAGTAGCATTCTATAACTTTATCTCATATAAAAACCTCATTGTATCTAGGTATTTCCTGCAACAATCTTTTCTTCATATCTCATTTGATGGAGCATTTGGCTGTTCCTCATGTTGTTGTGACTATCAATTACTAACATTACTCCTCTACTTTTACTGTTCCTTGACATTGTCTTTGTATACCACTATAAGATTGTTAGTAATCTCTGTCATGATTATCTTATCTGTCTTTTAAGATATGGCTATTTTAAAATTCCATACATCTAGTGGACTGATGTAATTTTAGTAGCTGCGACAGTTCTTTTATGACTATCATCATGCATATTGATAGTTTATAACTGTTGTTTCTTATCTCACAGTCATTTGGGGTTGTTCTTCCATTTCATGAAAGACATCAAAGAATATTAGGTCTGCTCTTGGACTATGTTACTCTACTTGACATTTGCATGACTGTCTTCTATTGTTTGTTTCTCTTATTTGTTTACATCAGTTGTTGTTCCTTTTAGGACTACCTTTTCTCTTATAGGCTGCACATTGACCACATACTGCTCTAGACCACTGTTCCATGACTACTCCTACCCATAGTAACTATTGTTGTAGTCATACAAACTATTGTCATCATCTTAGAAACTACTTTAGACCTCTATTTTTGCAGCATGGTAGTCAACGATGACTGTCCATGTTGTCTCTTAAACCCTTCAACACATTTGCATGCACCTTTATCAAACTTCTTCTATTCTTGTGACAGACCTCTGCAATGTGTTAGTAGGCTTGTCAATGTTACATAATCATAGTGCAGGCTTAAGGATTACTTAGCAAATTCAGTCATTTGTCTCATTACATTACTAATTTTCTTTGACAACGTTGATAGACATTGAAGTTATCAGATCAAAAATGCCTTTATAACTTACACCATACCTTTTCACACAAAGTCAGTGACCTTGGAGGGTTGCTCTGACCTCTATCCTGTGTATGCATTAAGGTTTGTTATCTCTCAATGAAATTTGTAGTTAGACATGAAGAAACATGACATTACCTTCAAACTCTGCTCATGAATGATGAAGACCCTCCAACCTTTACGACAATCTTCTTAAACACTCTGCTAGTCTTCCTTGTGCTGCTACCTTGACTGTCATCACTGAACTACACCTTCTCTCCTTCATAACTTGTTTATGTTGCTCCTATCTTCACGAGCACTGGTGACTATTCCTTGTGTTTTGTTGACTGCTTGTTCATTGTTGATAGAGATCAACAACTTTCCATAACTGCTATACATTGTGCTCTTCAAATGTACTCAAGTGTTTTACTATGATCAAACTCCTCTTTGATAGCTTTGTGCTCACTATCTACTCTTGTCTATGTTATAACAATCATTCCATTTTGTCACTGCTGAATACCTAGTGCACTGTCATTTATGATTGTCTCTGAATACTCATCTAGACCATCATGGAATCCTTGGTAACCAGATTTTTGAATCACGACTATGTTGATGTAACGATATGCCCTTCATCAATGTAATCATGGTTATGCAAAACTTGTTCTCAAGGATTTCATAGATGATCTAACTTGTGATTATCCCTCTTATGTGAAACAAGAGAGTAGCATGCTAGGCTCAACCCTTGTGGGAGCCACATTTTAACCCACATGCTAAAATCAGATAAGCAAATCAATAACAAAACTTTTTCTATACCTGCATAGGAAACAAACATGTTAGGAAAATATATGCATGTGATTGATGTGTTTGATAACCCTGTTGTTTTCTTGGAGGTCTATGTGATGCTGACTATTTTATTACACATGAAAGTCAAACTATATATTTGTAGATGTATATCATATGATGTATGATGCATCGTCATTGCTCTAACATTAGTTTTCAACCTCTAATGCAGATAACCAGAGGCAACAAGGAGACAGCAGCTGAGTGCATGACAAGTGTACAACATGGGATGACACAAGACATGACAAACAGGACCAAGACTCGTTATTCAGGCAATGACAAGTCACACTATCTCATATGCATATTTATCTCTTTAGCTTTCTATAAATGTATAGTTTCTCTTTTCATTTGCAATGAAACAGTTAGTCTCACAGCTTGTGTGAGACTTATACATTTATTTTATCAATAAAGATTACTCTTTCTGAAAAGATTTGTGCAATCCTTTCTATGTTATCTGCATTTGCATAAATGCAATCTAGTGTAATGTAACCTTCTGATTCTATTTATGCGCATGCATGTAATGTAACAGCAAAAATAAAATGTACCTTTCTCTTCTTTAAAACTTGAAAAGATTTACCTGATTGAGCTAGTAGTGAAATTAGGTAATAGTTAGGACATGAAACCCTAATTCATGAAGATCAGAGCATAACAAACAAACAAAGATAGATACAGACGATCTGAAAGAAGCACCAAGATCAGTGAATAGAGGAGAACTTAATTCTAGAAGAAAAGGTATCAAAGGAACAAATAGGGGGTGCCCAAGTCCTAGAAGTGAGAATCTACCAAATGTCAAAACTGAGAAGGTGTTCCACAGACTACTCTGAAGCTAGATCTAGAGCTAGAAAGGTCAAAAGACTAGGGTGCCAATTGGCCAAGTCTTTTCGAGGGTATATCCCTAAAATGTTGTCGAATCCCAAAACCCTGATTCCTGCTCAGTCTTCATGTATCTTCACATTTCTTGAATCTCGCACCTATAACCTACACATAAGATGACAAGAGAGGGTTTGGGGAGTTATGATGTTTAGGGACTTGCCTCAGTCAAACCTTAGGATAGAATTTAATCTTCCCAACACCGTTGATAGATAAAGAGAGCGTACCCTAGTAGGGAAGAGGCTAAACAAAATGATGATAGAATGATTCAAATAACAACGATATCACCTATGCAGTGAAGCCCTTAGGAGAATGAATATCCTTCAACTCATAAGAAGATGGATGATGACTTCAAAACTACAACAACACACACAATGACAACACAAATTTGCTCTAGAAACACAATGAATGCTTTGAATGCTCTTTGCTCCAATATCATAAGTTTTATATGTCCATCTAGGTTCATAATGAATTCAAAAACACAATTATATATGCTTTCCCACTAACATTCATCAAATTAAACCACAAGAGCTGACAAAGGGAAACCTTTTGAAAGGTCCCATGCTGACATGCCACTAATTTACCCCTACCAATCAGGGAGGACTTGGGTGGTTGGTACCCAAGTCCAAGGGCCCCTTTTTAGTCTAGGATAAGCTTAGTGAGGTCCCAAGGTCCCAAATTATCATGGGTGTTAGGCAATTTTCTTCGGGATGATCAATTATAATACATAATGTAATCACGGGTACCTACGAGCTAAATAAGGAGGTAAAAAGGCAAGTGTCCACTTTTTACTCCATAACAGTGTAATAGAAACTTTTAGAAATATTCTTGGAGCCCTTAGTCAACTTAACATGTGAACATGTGTGAATAGTTTCTAACTAATAACTAGTTAGATAATGTTCCTTGTTCACACTATAAAGGGGAAACTAGATAGGAAATACCCATGTTCACACCAACACCCCCCCTTAAGTGCAACTTGGGGAGAATGAGAAACATGAAAATGATACAATGATGGATGATGGATGGATCATTGCTACAAGGCCATGTTAGGTACCCATGTACAAATAATCTCTCACAAATAGAGAAAAGGAGAAAAACTGGTAGGAAAAAACCCCTCTCTAAAAGAGAGAAAATAAGAAAGTGAAAGAAGGAAGGAGGAATCAACATGACCCCCCAAGGACTACTTTTTTCACCAATATAAAATTAATTATCCCCCCATAGGAGAGAAAGAATGAGATGATAGATCCTTCTCACAAAGAAGTAGCTCATATGCCAATGAATGTTCAAAGACATAAAACAATCCACTACCTACCAACTATATTTCTCCCCTTGGGAAGAAATCAATCCAATGGTAGATGTACAAGCAACTCCCACAATCTAGATGAAAAGGGAATCCAAATCAATATGTGTGTCTTGGAATGCAACTCTAGTATCCTCATGCTAGAAAGAGATGTCTTCTCCAAATCATGAAATGAATGTCTAACCAAGGAAGTATAGCCAAGAGAGGAAAGATATGGAACTATATCTGAAAACACTAAATATGTGATGACATCATTTCTATCAAAGAAGACAGATAACCCCTCAAATGTTTCCTCTCAATCTAAAATGTGAGACTCCACAAACAAGGATGCAATGTTTGATAAATAGGAATCCCAATGTGGTTGATCAAGAAGACTGAAATGATCCTACTACAAAGAATCACTAGAATCTCTCAAGGAAGAAACTCTAAACTTTGAAGTAGAAATAGGTGATGGTGGAGTAGTGATCTCAATGGGAGGAGAAGGAGAAGCAAGAGAAGTCTCTATGTCATCACAATTATCAAGACCTGCTAGATATTCAAGATCCTCTTCTGTATCATCATTAAAGGGTATATTATCTACATCATCAATGGGCATGAGGAAATCCATAGTACGATCATCTAGGAATGGAGAGATGTGAGGGTCTCCATAGATCTCCCAAATATTAGTCCAAAGTGTGCGTGGACAATTAATATCTGACATAGCCCACATAGTGTCATAATCAACATGAGAACAAATCAATCCTACAATATGATCATTGGTATTTGCCCATACATTTTTATTCTAAGGTGTATCTGGTTCAAGTATGAGTCCATAAAGATAAGGCAAAATATTGAGCCACCTGCAATACGTGAGGATGCAGTTTTGCCAAGACTCATAATTATCCTTTTTCAGACTTATCACAAAATGATGAATAGAAAAACCCATGATATCTCATCAAATGATTAGAGATCAAAACTCACAAGATTACCCCCAATTTTACTTAATCATGAGAACCCCCCAGCAATATATGATGTTGGAACTTTATACTTAGTGTGATTATAGTTGCCACAAGCCAAAACAACAAAGTGGTCTTTGATCTTAAGACATTGCAAATGTCAAATCAGGCCTCAACTTGAAAGTATAATTTTTGTGTATAATTGAATCGTATTGATTATAAATCTGATAATTACTCAAAAAATTAGGCACTTCCAAAAAATTACCTAAAAATGTTACCGTATGAGCACAAACATAGCCCCAGAAGTTCCCAAAATGAGAACTACTCAGCAATAGGTGTGAAAAATTATTTTTTAGAAAAACCAGGTATTAAAATCAAAAATTATTTCACTCTACAAATCTTGTGAAATTTTGGCCCAAATAAATTAAAAAATTGCTCAAAAAAGGAGCCAAAATTATTGAGATACAAGCCTTTGAAGTTGGACTACCAAAACCAAAATGCAACTAAAGAGAGGGGGCTAGATTGAGGCAAGGATCTGATGACATCATGCTAATGTCTACAAAATTAACAATAGAATATGCTCGATATGGCCAAAATGTTCCCTAGGATTGTAAAATTGCTATTGCTTTTCTGAAAACTACCTTCTGATGCCAAAAAATGACCAATCTAAAGGATAAAACCATTGATTTGTACATGCCAAACCGCTTTCTAGTAGATAAGGTGGTTTCACAAGAAGAAATGGGGTTAAATTTGGGGAATATTTCCCAAGATTCCTCTTAAATCTATAAAAATACCCAAGTAGTTTTTGAAATCCACCTACGCAATGATTCGATAAAATCATCGATAGTTCTATATAGGCCATAGGTTGTTTTACAACTGTCGAGCAGTTTTAAAAAATCTACAAGAGTTCAACCGGGGGTTCATGCCATGTGGCACCCCCTATATGGGTCTCAATTCCTACAACACTACGTAGATAAGGTACAATGTACCCTGTTGACGCAAGAAACCACCAAATGAAATATCTATAGAGTAAAACGACAAACTAGAAAATAAACAAACTACCCAGCAATCAAACATTTTACCCAGCAGACAAAAAACTAATTCTAAAGATTCTGATGATGCCTATATATTTTAATTGTGCAGAGGTCTTATGATGGTACAAATCCATATGGTCTATATGGATTTTTCTACTAACTTTTTCCAAGCCCTAGAAAAAATAGCTAGAAATTTTTCTAATGCCAAAATATGAGGTGTTTTATATCAAAAATAATTTGTTCAGCCTTCTGGACTCAATGGCAAGGTTATTTTTTGCCAAAATTGAACCCCAAAAATATCAATCCTAATTATCTCCTAGATTTGAGAAGGGGCTTACAGATCTGAAGTTCTGATACCATGTAAGAGTCCCTAATGGACTCAAGCTCACATGATCACCTATAAAACCAAGATTAACCTTATACAAGAGAGTAGCAAGAGGACGAATTACTTCATTGTGGTGTAACAATGGAATAATAATATTATTACACAAATTCATACAAAACGTACATGAGAGACCTTGCTTATAAAGGCAAGGTTGAGAGATAGGACTACATAGGATGATGACAAGTGTCTTAATCTTACGACATGTGACAACTAGAGGATAAGATCACATATGTACTAGAAACTTCTAGAAAGATTCCTACATCCCTAAGTCAACTTATCATGTGAACATGTGTGAATAGGTCCTAACTAATAACTAGTTAGATAGTGTGCCTTATTCACACTATAAAGGGGAAACCATATAGGAAATATCCTTGTTCAAACCAACATCATTATCCTTCAAAGAGAGTCTCCCTAAATATCTCAGTTCATCATCAGTAAAAAACAAAGCAAATGCACAATAGAAATCTTGTGAGATATATATGTCAACTAGGTTCCACTATCTCATGTATCATCTCAAGGATGAAGTAAGGGCTTCTTATTATTCCTCTACATGTTCATCCTACTCAAAACTCTCACCTAAATTCTATTTTTATCTCCATCCTATAATCCATCATTTTGTTCTTTAACATGTGCATCTTCTTGCTTCTCAATATTAATCTCAAAATGTATTGTTTCTCTTCCTTCTTTTTCCTTTACTTGAAAAGGACTTTAAATTTCTCTAAACTCACTAAAAATCACATCTCTAGAATAAACCATTTTCTATTTTAGTGGATTTCAAAGATTATAACCTTTGACATTCTCATCATAACTAACAAAGATGCATTTCTACGCTTTTGGATCTAATTTAGGTCACTTTTCTTTAGGCACTTGAACAAAATTCTTAGATCCAAATACCCTTAAATGTAATATAAAAGGTTTCTTACTTATCCACACTTCATAACCTAATTTTTGGCATCAAGAATTGAACAAGGACATGGATTAACCAAGTAAAAAGCATTACTCACAATCTCTACCCAAAAGCACTGATCTAACTATGTACTAGTTAACATACTTATGGCTCTTTCCATTTAGGTTCATTTCATTCTCTCTACAACCCCATTTTTCTATAGTGTGTAGGGGTAGTCTTCTATTGAAAAATGCTTACATGTTTATAGAAATCATCATATTCCCTAGAACAATATTCACCACCATTGTTAGATCTCATTGACACCTTTATTTTTTCTCTATTTACTTCTCTACAAGTGCCTTAAATTCCTTAATCTTGGAAAAAAATCATATTTATAACAAAGAAAATAAACTCGAGTGTATCTAGAACAATCATCAATAAAAGTGGCATAATACCAAGATTTAGCCATAGAACCCATATCCACTAGACCAAACACATCCAAATGAATAATTTCTAACAATCTCTTAGCTTTATAGTTACTTCCAAAGGAAAAAGATGTTCTATTTTGTTTGTCAAACACAAATGTTGACAAAAATCAAAATGCTCATCAAAGTAAATAGAAAAACTATCAACCATTTTTATTAATAAGGGCTTAAAGATATTTTTCACCAATGTAGCCCAAATGTTAGTGCCACAACACACATGCATTTTCAAAATTGCTAGTTACATTGGTAGAGTTACATAAAGTGGACACATCAAGTATAAACAAAGTCCTGCACTATGAGCCTCTAGCTACCACCAAATTTCCTCTCACCAACATGTAGCCAAACTTATCAAATGTCACATGCACTTGAGAATCATTCAACTTGGATACAAAAAAGTAAGTTTCTTGCAAGTCCTAAAATATGCAAAACATTATTGAGATTTTTCAACCTCCCATCACTAAAACGCAACTATACATTTCCCTTACCAACAATCTAATTTGTACTATTGACATGAAGTATAACTTCTCCTTTGTCATAAGTTCTATATGGCGAGAACCACTCCTTGTGTGCAGTCATATGGTAGAAGCAACCTGATTCAATGAGCCAAGGTCACCATCACTAATAGTGTTAGTAGAAATAAACAATGCATCATTAGATCACCATCATCCAATTTTTTTTTGTAGAGGAATCATCATAAGATTTATTTTTGTTTCGGCATTCCTTATTCATGTGTCCTCTCTTCCCATAGTTCCAATAGTTTACTCTACTCTTCCCAAGGATTTTGGACCATCCTTTTGATTTGGACCTATCTTTTGATTTCTTCTAATCCCCTTTAGACCCTCCTTTGTCCTTGGGCCTTCCCCAAACATGTAAAGCATCCCTCTAGCCCTCATCCATGGATTTTCTCCTCATTTCCTCTTAAAGTGAGGTATTAATAAGGGGACTTCCATCTTTGACTCTACAACACTAGCATTGACAGCAAAAATTAAATTTTCCCAAGATTCAAGTAAAGAACAAAGTAGTAAGATACATATATCTTCTTACTCAAGATTAACATCTACTAAAGCTAGTTGACTCAAAATCAAGTTAAAAGAATTTAAATGTTCTGCAACAGAATCACCACACTTCATTTTCAAAGAAGACACATGCATTTTTAGAGACAATATATCTATTATACTTTTGGTTTGGTAAATATCACCTATTCTCTTTCATAGTGCAAATGTCGTGATCTCCTCTGAGATATTCAAGAGGATGAAATCTGTAAGACATAACCAAATGGTTCCTCGTGCCTTTTTATCCAACCTTTTTCAATCCCCATCAGACATTCCATTGGGATTTCCTTCCTTTGCAACAACTTTCCATTAATCCCTCTCTTCAAAAATATCTTCCATCTTCAACTTCCACAAATCGTAACTAGTACCACTAAACTTATCAATCTCTAAATGAGAGGCAAAGACCATGGTTTCAATCATTTACAAATCTACAAAACCACTCAATTAAAAATTTCCCACTACATCCAAAAAACTCACAACACTTCAAGAAATGCATCCCCTTTTCAATAGAACTTAACTCTAATACCAATTGTTGTAAAATAGGGTAAACTACTACAAATGAAAGCTTATTAATAAAGTATGCAGATTTGAAATAAAAGTTGTCATCATTTGATTAACCATGAAATGAATGTGTGGAAGTATAAATCAGCAAATAAGAACTCAAAAAACCATAAGATTTAAAAACATGACACCAAATGCACATGGAGAAACCCTTTCAATAAAAACTCTACCATTAAAGAGAGAAAAAGTTTGTATTAATCTTTAAAGCAAGAGAACATAATCAACAAACTTCTCACTTCAATCTATTTTCATTCTGGTAGAAACTATGTAGCTTAAAATAACCCACAAAACCTCTATCTAATGCATATGATATGTAAAGAATATTTGAGATGAAACCACAAGTGGATTCCTAAAACCATGACCATCCAAGACCATGGTATGGTAAAAACCCAATGATCCCATGTGACAAATCAATACATCCATGAATAAACAGTGTAACTTCTAAGCATAGTTGACTACTCCACTTCATGGGCGCACTCCCCCAAAAATGGCACTCCGATATGAGACCACTAAACATGTAGGACCCACCTGATATTAAAAAAAATGCTTCTCTCTCCTAGAGCATAGGAATGGGAAAGTAGTGTTAATGAGATCTAATAAATTTGTAAGCACCACCATCATACTCCACCTTCCTCCTTGAATTCCATTACAACTAATAGTCTAAGTAAACTAGGAAAATAATAATAAAATAATAATCTTTCAACTACATGGGCATCCAAGTACCCATTCCAAGGAAGTTGGAGATGTAACATTAAACATTAGGTCTGCAATAAAATATCACATTATCCTAACAAGAATCATGCCTTTCATGTGTGATTGAAGTAGATTGGTGTGTATTATTTGAATGTTACATATGCTTTGATAAAGCTCATGAGTATAGAGAAGTTCAGATGGTGCAAGATGGATATAATGGTGTCTTCCCTTACTAGCTATTTTGTTTTGTTTATGTTTGGTCTCTTATGCAATGTATATAAGTGGGAGAATGTTGGGAAAGGTATTCTACACCTTGCATAAAATATATAATATTTTTAAAAGTTATGGCCCACCCTGAAGTGGGGCACCACACTTTAAGGAGTGCAATATTCCCATAGGTAGTTATTATATATATAATTAGAAATTAATTTAATGTGGGGGAGCATTTGGAAAATTAATTTAATAGTAGGGGCATGGTTTAGTGATCACGTGACTTAATGAGATCATGATTTAATAGGTGAGGCACATTGGGCAAACTCATTTAATGTGGGAGGTACATTGGACATGCATTTAATTATTTAAGGCCATGTAGTATTTAATGCAAGGTCACATGAAAACTTTCCATCTTGGGAGATTGGATTGGAGAGAGAATTTGGGTTTTGCTTGGAGGCTATAATGGCTCTTCATTGTAGAGTCAAACTTGGGTGCCCACCTTGGGAAAAGTCATTTGGGTGCATTGAAAATTTAGTAAGTTTTTATGGTAAGTTTTCTTGTTGCTCTCTTGCTTATGTATATAGGGCTTAGGATAGAAATTATATGTTTATTATGTATGCTAATTGTGAGTGATCTTGAGAAGAATAGAGTGGTATGTGTGGATCTCAAGTGTAATTGGATCAATCTTATCGGTACAACTAGGTTACTTCCTATTCTTAAAGAAGACCATATCTTGCATGGTGATTTTTCTCCTAGATTAAGAATGTTTATCTCCTATGAAGCTTAGAGATTGATATTATAGTGTAACTTGTTGCTAATAATACATTGATGTTGATGCTTTGGAGACTATTTTGTCTTGAAAGGGTTTTCCTATGATATATTAGTGTGTCTCTCTCTTGTGTGGTTGATCTATTGTTTATTTCATTCTTGCTATTTTTATAGTGATGTCACTATTTTATTACATTATTGGAATTTATATGAGATCAAATAAATTGTAATGTATCTCCTTGTAGGATTAAGTAGGAAATTGTTTTATATTTCCTTTCAATCTACATGTATCTCCTTCACATGTAGAATGTTAGTGGGTGGTGTAGTCATGTGTGATGATTACACCTCTGTGTGAGTGTCCAATGTGTCACTTATTAGTGTTTCTTTTTTTAATGTGTAAAAAAATTGTTTGTTGCATTTTATTCTATGTTGTCTTTAGTAAAATTTAGGCATTACAATATAGGCACTCACAAGATATCATATATGAAAAGAAAAGAGTTAACATGTGAGTATGATCTAATACATCATGAGACATCATAAAACATTAAAGCATGTACAAGAGGACAACAATACACATCTAAAGGCATAAAGACTACTATCCAATACAATATACAAGAGCACTATAAAGAGTATTATTCAATACAAGTCTGAATGCATAAAAAATGTGCCATATTTATTAATCTCAAAAAATCCATGAAATATATATACAAAAGTACTATAAAGAGTACGATCCAATACAATTTTAAAGGCAAGAAAAATACATGTGCCATATATATATATATAAAATCCAAGAAATCCATGAAATCGTACAAAATGTCAACAAAATGAATGTTTTAACAAAGCCCATGTAGGCATACAACAAAATATTTTTATATAAGTTGTAGACTAATCATAGAATATTTATCTTCTCTTGGCTCGACTAGAACATGAAGCATTGATTTGAGAATTGGCAACCATCTTTCATCAATTAGACCTCATATTCTTGAGACTTCATTGTAGCTCAAACTATTAATATAAATAAATAAATTAGATATTATTATTCAAAATAACATAAGGAAATAATAGTATTCAAAATGACATTTGAAACAATAAACATGCTTGTACCACAAACTCATAATTTTGGGAAATCAACCTCTCATTACCAACATTGACATTAAAGGTAGATGCCTAAATTGGAGTTGTCACTCCTACCTAATACAAGCATGGGGAA
Organism: Cunninghamia lanceolata; assembly: GCA_027924645.1. Lineage (NCBI taxonomy): Eukaryota > Viridiplantae > Streptophyta > Pinopsida > Cupressales > Cupressaceae > Cunninghamia > Cunninghamia lanceolata. The sequence goes on from BSBN01001332.1 coordinate 11,139,126, forward strand.
GCAATTTAGAGGAAAGATGAATATTAGTTATTTACACTAAATGATGTCATTTAAGACAAAAAAATCATAATTGTATCTATACATTACTTATATCTATATGAGAGGCATAGATGATGTAATCACTACAACAACACCATATCTACTCTTTCCCCAACATCAAAACATGTCTTCATTGACGCCATCAACTAAAGAAATAGGTAAAATTTTATTTGAGAAAATTATATACATACGATTCATAGCTTTATTAGATATGACAACTCAAAATGTAGAAACATACTATAATGCAACATGATGACTACTACCACAAACATGTACTCTTGTAGAAGGTCCCACATCTTCCTAACCAACATCAAATTGTGTTTTTAAAAATCAGCAATGTTATGAACAACAAATTGGTAAGTAATATATAGTAATTTATTAAAAGTTTACCTAACAAAGTAGCAGGCCCACAAAACTACACACTGGAATGGAAGAGGATATACCATGTAGTATCTAACCCTAAAAGATAAAATAAATATATTTTAATTAATTTTTCATTTAAAATGAATTTATATAATTAATTATGCAATTCAAGAGAAATAAACCAAAATATAACTTCATATAAAACTGTCTATAGGTCAATATTGTTAGAGTGAATAATTTGTCTATTCACTATAGCTTAAGTGTACTTAGGTTGATGAGGTTAGACAACATCTTGTCTAACTGAATGTGCAGTCTTTTAGAGGTTAGAGGTTACCTAATTGTTTGGTAAACCTCATGTGCATACCTTTTGAGGTTGGAAGACTTTCCATCTCACCTCAAAAGGCACTTTGTAGTCATCCAACACTTGTCACACAAGGTTGTCAGTTTGCACATTCCAAGTGATCCAAAGGTTGACACCTTATAGGACACTTGTCTACTTGTCTGTGCCACATCACAGGGCACTTGTCAAACCACATGCAAGGTGGATTGCCTCTTCCATGCCTATATAATGAGGCATTCTCATATAAATTATAAAAGATCAATATAAGTTTATGCTCAATTAGGTTCATCAATATCCTTGATTTCTTATCTCATATTGTTGATTTCCATATTGTGAGAGTGTAGATCAAGCTGCAGAGTATCCTTGGTTATTCCAACATGGTATCAAAGCCATTCTACAGACATGCTCTTCGATTTGAGGGAACCCAAAGGTGAGGCGACAGTTGGTGCGTCCTGGAGTGAAACAGATCTCATGAGCAAAATTGTAAAAAAATTGAATTTTTTTTGCCCCTAACCATAACCAGATTTTTTGAAAAAAAGAAAAATTTGATTTTAGAAAATTAAATTTTGAAGGAGATTTTACATTTGTGGGCCAATTTGGGCAATTTTTTTTTTTTTTTTTAAATGAAATTTTTCTTGCAAAGGGCAATTTTTTTTGGTAAAAAAAGTGAAATTTTTTTTGCAAAGGGCAAATTTGCCATCTGCAAAATTGTCGTTTTTGGGTCAATTTTTTGCATGTGTACAGGTTCCTGGTTCGATCTGGTTCATTTTTTGGCATTTTTAACCTCCCTGCTTGTGCTAGGGCACGACCATTTTCAGGGTTGGTTTTTCTAATCTCTAATCGATCCAGCCCAGGTTATCGATCCCAATCTCTACATCGACCCCCTGGCTAACCACTGGTTTAGTGATTTCGGGCTCTTTTGATAAGATCTCGATATCCATCGTATTTGAGGGTTGTGGTCTCTGGTTTTCCTATGGTAGTTTCGGTCTCTGTTTTATGTTGAAATCGTGGTTACATCTCATCGCCAACATTCCAGATCACAGTTTAGTTCTCGTCGCACGCTCAAGTCGCAAACTCTTGCAAGCCGTCAATACTTGCAATAGCAACCTCATAAATTTTTGTTGTTTGGCAGTTGAAGAACACTACGTTCTTGTTTCTGCATGCGGTTTGATTTTAACTGGTCGACATTCCCCTATGGTAGCTCTCTTCATTTACAAGATAGGGGAATTTCAAGGTTCATGGTTCATGGTTTCCATTACGATCAAGGATTCAAATCCGTCCCAAAGTCCTTTTGGACTCTTCAACCGGTTCATGTCATCTATTCACAGGACTTAGAGCCTCGATTAGGACTCTCATGAGTCTAGTTTAGGCCACGCTTCTGATGTGTGAGGTCACCTGCTCACCAAGTTGTCGAAGTCGAGGATTTGCACTCAGAGATTGCAGTTTGTTCAACACCAACAATCTTCACACTTGGCATTACAGTTTGTATTCAAACTATATTTCTCTGAATGAGTTAAGATTGGCAGTTGTAGTGGTGGTAGTAGTGGCATTCAATTTAAATAAACTATATTTTACAAATAGCGGGTATTTAAATTGGGGCAAAATTGTTTGTAAGGAATTTTGGTTTGTAATAAACCTTTGTATTTTCCCCCTGTCAAAGATGGAGAGTGAGGTCTGGGTTGATAGGTGGCCAATTCCCCTTCATGGTAAACACAATTATATTGTACATTTCTTGCCGATTCCAACGAGTCGTTGGAAGGCTAGCTATTTTCTCTCCACCTAGGCATTTTTTGCTTCTTCAAGTGCAGTTTTTAACAATAGGCCATATTTACAAGAATTTGTTATTGTAATAACTTTTTCTCGGTGGCTCAGAATTGAGAACCATTTTTTGCAAAAGTGCATGTTTTTTAATTTCCTACGCATTTTTCATATCTATTTTGTAAAACGCACTAAGTTATAAAGTGGCAAAATTTGGAGGATCACCTAATTAGAGGGAAAATCTCATAATTTCAGGGGGGCAACACTAGCATTTGATCATGTATATTTCTTTGGATACTCCATATCTTAACTACAACATCAAATGCACCTATTGTGGAAACCAACATGATGACACAATGTCCTTATTTCTCACATGTTGCTTTCCAACTCCTCTGTCAAATTGCAAAACCACAAACACCTATTGCTACATCAGAATCTTGAGTTGATATCTCCATGGCTTCAAGTGATTTATTGCACCAGGACATTGATCTCGTCTTTCCAGATCCGCCACATTGGGATCCAGATTTGGGAGACATCATTGAGGACATTTGTCTTCTTTTCGATGACAACTTTGGTGAAGTTGCATCTACCTTGTCTTCTTCAGATATGATTGCTCTTCCTTCGCCTACATCAACTTCTATAGTGACAATATCATATTCTTATGGTTCTAGTTATCACCATACATCTATGGTTCCTATTGTCCCTGCTAAAAAATCTTCTATGATACTTGATTCATTCCATCAGCATTCGTCACATGTTAGCATTGTCTTAGAGATAATTGACCATTCTAAATGAAGACATTATGGGCATCATCTACATCTTTGAATCATGTGCAGAATTTAGAGACATTCATACTTCTTCCTATATGTTCCTATCAAGAATGGGAAGATTACTTGCACACTTCTGTGGTTTGATTTCTTCCTAAGGGGAGAAATGTGGTTCAATGTTCATGGATTCTCTTCAACATACTTCATCAAGCATCTACATGCACTACAACATATCTTATGGGGGGATTCCAAGTATCTCATTGTATCTCCTATTTTGAGGAAATTTATTGTACACATGTGATAGAAGTTGTCCTAGGGGGTAATGATATAAGTCCTCCTTCTTCTTCACTTGTTTCCTTTTCATGCATTTTGTTTCTCTTTTTGGAGAGGAGTTTTGTTCCCTCAAGGTTTTCTCCTTTAGTCCACTTTATGAGAAGCTTTGTACATGGGTACCTAACATGGTCTAGTAGCCAAGACCCATATCTATGTATCTATTGCAGTTTTGTGATCTCCCCAAGTATCACTTAAGGGGGGTGTTAGAGTGAATAATTTATCTATTCACTATAGCTTAAGTGTACTTGGGTTTACGAGGTTAGACAACATCTTGTCTAACTAAATGTCCAACCTTTTAGAGGTTAGAGGTTACCTAGTTGTTTGGTAAGCCTCATATGCATACCTTTTGAGGTTGGAAGACTTTCCATCTCACCTCAAAAAGTACTTTGTAATCATCCAACACTTGTCACACAAGGTTTTTGGTTTGCACATTCCAAGTTATCCAAAGATTGACACCTTATAGGACACTTGACTACTTGTTTGTGCCACATCAAGGGGCACTTGTCAATCCACGTGGAAGGTGGCTTGCCTCTTCCATGCCTATATAATGAGGCATTATCATGAATGTAATCTATAAAGTGAGATCAATATAAGTTTATGCTCAATTAGGTTCATCAATATCATTGATCTCTTATCTCCTATTATTAATTTCCATATTGTGAGAGTGTAGATCAAATTGTAGAGTATCGTTGGCTATTCCAACAAATACCATATGTATGTTCCATACCATCCCCTCCAATCTAGAGGAAAACAATGGTTAGTCTTAACTAGCATCCTCTTTAACCTCTATACCTCTAATGCAAAAAGTCCCACAACTCTTACACATGTAGGGAATGACCTAGGGTTAGGAAGGTGTCTGATGATGGAAAGCCTTGCCAATATCAATTTGTTACATCTATGGTGTATGGTGTACAAGGGATCCTATGAGAAAACTCATAGCTTGGAAGGTTTGAACCTCCACAGTCTTCTTCATGGTTGACAAGAGTATCACCTAGTGAACTAGTTTTTGTGCAAGGGATATGTGAGGTTAGTTTGTTGCATGATGGATCCCCTCTCTATCTTGTATTAGTCCTCTCCCTCTACCCTAAAACTCTTTGTGCTCAAAATAATTAGGAATCTCATGTAGTACAAACTCACAATATAGAGTTTCCTTGGGAAGTATAATGGGATCTCCAAGTTATTGCAAGGAGGTTGGTCAAATACCATCCACCACCTATCCCAAAACTTATTTTTTATCTACTCATGATTGCACCAATTTATAGAGAATATCTTACAGTTAAGAGGAAGAGGCATTAGTTTAGGGATTCATAAAAAAGAACATATTTTTTCTTTGTTATTTTCTTTCATTTCACACCATTATAAGACAAATTTGATGTAGAAAATTAATGGTAAGACTCTCTATAGGTGGTCTAGATACCTATTTGTCCTATCATTGAGTCAACCTAAGTGACTAATGATTCTTATATGGTAGCTAATGTTTGACAACAGGGGTTTGGAATTCTAGGGTCTTTCAAACTGTGGAGTAATTCTTCAATCCAAGATTTGTTTTTTACAATTTATCCAATGATTTTTTTCCTAGAGGATTACTAGAAAGAATTAAAAAATGAGGAATTTGTGGAGGGTTTTCTTAAAGGTTTTGTTCAATTTTTCAAGGGAATTGTTCATCGTGTTCTTCACTTTGCATGAATTGATGGTTAAATTAGATAGTTTGATAAATGAAAACTTTAATGAGAAACAATCAAACAAAGACATAGAAACATGAATTTAAATGCAAACAATTAACAAGGAAAATGTTAAAATTTAACTCTTTTGGCCCATGGCATGATTGATTAGTGAATTGATATGTCAAATCATGAATTTGTAAACTTGACAAAGGATAATTTAGCAAAGCATGAGTGTTTTTATTTCTAGTCATGCTTTGAGAAAAAACAAAATGAAAATGGGAACTATCGATCCTATTTTCTACTTCTAATTTACATCAACATAACACACTAGCCTTATAGTACACTCAAGACATAATGCATTTGCATTATAACATGAATGAATTATGGATCAAATAAATATGAACCATAATAAAATAGAATTATTAGTTAGTGTGATTGTGTTTCTTGAAAAACACTTTTCAAATCTATTTTGGCCACATTTTTTAACCCCTGTTGTGTGCTTTTACCCACAAAAATGTTCTTTGGAGGGCATACAAGTGGAGTAAAAGAAATGCAAGTGAATGCACATGATGAGGACCTCAAGAGAGTAGTAAGTGAAGGAGATAGTGGTTTTTGTAGAAAAATAAGTGTCATTTTAGAGGAAGGAAAACAAAAAGATAATAATGAGGTGCAAGTGAACCCAATAAGGGTGAAAAGAAATCAAAATAATGAGTACAAGGCACAAGAAGAGAATGAAGAATTTTGACGCATGGAGAAGGAAACATAAAACAAGAGGGAATAAAACTTGGTGGAGTTTGACTTATATTTACACTAAGACATTAATAGAATAAAATAGGACGAGAAAAATTTTCTTAATGTAATAGTTACATGTACATGTTCCAATTACACAATCATGCAATAGGATTGTCACAGTGTCCCATGACGAGACTCCAAAACATGATGTGAAACAACCACAATGACCATGCAAGGTCTGAACATACCATCAAGACACAAGCAAAAGACTAACCAATCATGCAACAAGGCCACCACAATAACCCTATGAGAGAATGGATCTCACTCCACAACGAAGTTCGGATGTCAATTCAAAACCTCACACTCTCATTTAACCACATGGAATAGGATAAGGATGATAACCACCTCAAATCTATCCCATCATGACACAACACAACCTCCAAGCACAAGGAACAACCTAACCAAGAAGAGGATCCACTAGGGGGATCATAACCTCCACCAAAGATAATGACTAGCAACCAACACTATGCGAGGCACATTTCCCAACACAAAAGTAGTCATAAATCCCAAAATACATCATGTCCAATCAATATAAACATATGGGAAGACTTAGAGGACCAAGGGGAACATCTTTCATATATAAAGTTTCTCCAAAAATGTTGGGAAGTTCTTATTGTCTTTAGGCTCAAGGACTATAGTGCAAGACAGGACTATAACACAAACTTGGGACTTTAGTGCTTTTCTCTTATGTCCCCTCTAGATTCTAGTGTCCTTCCTAGGTGCTAGTGTGCTTCTTGAGCACTAGAGTCCTTCCTAGGTGCTAGAGTCCTAAAAAATGCATTATCATCCCTAAGTAGTCCTTGAACAAAAATTTCTCAAAGGCACTCACTTAGGACAATCATGCACACATCCAAAAGGATTTTATGAACCCCCAAAACACACTAACACTCCTTTCAAACACCTAGAGGACAAAACAAGAGATCAAAGGCCACACAAGATTGGAAATGCACACACTTATTGAAAGCACTCTCCAACCAGGATGGACATTGAAAAGAAAGCCAAGCGCAAGCACCAAGGCACAAGAGAGAAGGTGAAAACCAAGGACACACCTCTCTCAAAAAATCAAGAACAATCAATCAAGCCAACATTGATGTATGTCCAACAAGCCAATCCATTTCAATAATCGACTAATAAGTCGAATAGAGGATCGACCATGATGCCTCACAAGGATGAAACATCCACAAGGATCCAAATCACAAAGCATCTACTTCTAACCATAATCAACACACTATCTAATCTCAAAAGTATAATCACCATTCAAAAGAGAATAATAAACCTTTTCCAATTCACTAGCATACATGCCAAATATGAGAAATACCATATGAAATGCCACATTCATTCAACACCAACATTGAGATAGTCCAAATACAAATATGGGAAACTCATTCATAATGTGGGCACAATACAGCCCAACTAATAAACATGCATGGAATAATCATAACATATAAAATGATGAACTCCAATGTCCTCATTTAACCATTTCCATTAAATGAGATAATGCTACATGACAAATGCCTTCCAAACCAAGGTTCATTTTCCAATCAAACAATATTGTAAAATAATAAAATTATGGAGGCTACTTTTGAAACATAGAAGGATTGCACTCCAATAAAGAATTAACCTAAAGAATAATATTACAATATTAATAAATCACCTCAAGGGTGCTACAAAAGGCGCAAAGTACAACATGCTCAAAATGCCAAGAACAAACAAGGAAACCATCCAGCTCCTGAAAGATCTTCTCGAGGGCCATTGGGGAGTGTTACCCACCTCCCTACCATATTTCCATCATTGAGCATAATATATGTCTATCCCACTCTAGGCAACCCCTTAGCTATAGAGAAGAAGATTGTGGATACACTAATACTGAGGCCACACTCATAATACAATAGTCTCAAAAACATCATCATTCATGCAAGAGTCACAAGATGGATTCACACACGCAAAGTACAACATGGTTTGTCTCAACACAAGATCGTATACTCACAATCCAACGAATAAGGACTAGGGGAGGGTAGCTAAGACACTGGGTGGACTTCCCCAAGTGGTTATCCAAAACAAGCTAGAAGTAAGCATTCACCCAGTGGATTCTCCTCAACAAGGTAGTGCGACAGTTTTTCATTGCACAATACTCACTCAAGCTCTCAACATAGTTGTTTAAATGCAAGTTATTAAATTCAAGATTTTATACATTCATTTTACATAAAGTAAGCTCAAGAGACACTTTTTCAATGTTCTCCTTTCCTCCAACCTCATTGGGTGTTTAAAAATCTTATTACTCATTTTAAGCAAGAGACACTTTTTCAGTGCGCTCCTTGCCTCTAACATTGCTCAACAAGTTGGGAATTTGGCACTCTTAATTACAAATTTTAAGCAAGAGGCAATTTTTTCAATGCATTCCTTGCCTCCAGCCTTACCCAAATAGTTGGATAATTGGCCACCCCAAGCCTCCTATGGATACCCCTTGCCTTACATAATTCAAGGGTCAACCTTCTTCAGGCACCCGAGAATAGGAAAGAGCAGTTTTCCCAAAAAATGTGCTTCCCAATGCACATATAAAATAAATCCTATGGGATAATTCACTACTCCACATAATATACATTATTTAGAGTTTTTTAAAATTCAATAAAATAAAATAAAGCATTTTTACAAATATTTAGGGTCTGCAATTGACGGATCTTGGAGCATCCTTCCCAAAATTCCACTTGATATTTCAGTTTTTTGAAAAAACATAAAAATTCCAAAATCTAATTATACCCTCTTGACCCAAATTTGCCTAACAACATACTTTATACAACACAAATTTTTGACATAATTTGATATGGTAAAACAGAGAAATTCATGTAATTTTCACCATTTCCAAGAATGCAAAAACTGAAATTATAAAGATATACTTTTCTTCCTTTCCTACCCAACAACACTCTTTTCAACTCAATTTACATTTTTTAAAATTTTTGACATAACTCTAATAGGAAAATCAATTTTTAAAATTTAAAATTTCCTACAACTTAAATTTTCAAATAGAAATTCCAATTCAAATTCAAATAAGAAACATATTACCTCTATTGGAATTCACTTGCCAATTCCAAATGATTCTTCTTTAAATAGTAACCCAATCCAAGCAAACAAAGATCAAATTTCTTCAAAGGATGGTTTGGAATGAGTTTTCTTCCTATTTTTTCTCTCCAAATTCAAACAATGCATAATGAATAATGAAAACAAAGCCCTTTTTCCTTATATGCCACTAATTAGGATTAGGCTAAAACTAATTCTTTCTTTCCCCAAGCCAAATCACTTAATACAATAATCCCTAAATTAAATACTTCCAATAACTAGAAATTAAACTATTTCCAAGCACCAAACAATTAAAATAAATACCTTTGAAATTAAATACTTTCAAAACACAAATAAATCATTTAAATGCTTTTCCTCTACACTAGGAATTGATAGCATAAATTAATGATTTCGAAGGAACAATAAATCATTTTCACACATATGAAGCAAAAGCACAATTGCACAAGCGATAAATTAATACACCCAAGAAGACATTTTATAGGTCTATCACAAGGGGATATATAATTGCAATCGATTCAAATGAGGTTTTCATAGGTTTCAACATTAGGGAGACAACTAAGGTGAGATGACTAAGTGTTATTCATGTCGACATTCTCCACATACCAACCATTAGTCAATATCCTAAAATTTTCCTACAAACTCAATCAAATGTTACATGCATATGTTCAAAACATAATAATAGTTGAGGTGAATGATAAATTTACACAAGTAAATATTAACCATTTAATATGAACATTTCAATTAAATCATGTATTATAGCAATACAATCAAGATGCAATTAATCATTTAAAATAATAATATTGAAGGAAATCATATCTACCCACCCAACATATTATTTAAATGAAAACAGTGAAGTTGAAAATCCAATAATATAAACACACACACACACACACACACACACACACACACACACACACACACACACACACACACACACACACACACACACACACACACACACACACACACACACATATATATATAAGTCTCATTATAGATCCAAATATACACATCGAGAATCCAAATCGAACATTGGTGTCGACTAGCGATCACCAATCTACAATATAAAATATCACAACAAAAAAATTGTATAACATCGATACACCAAATGAGATGAATAGAAATGCACAAATTCCTATGGGCATTACATCCTCCCCCACTATGGATAGACTTACTCCTAGAATCCTACAAAAAATAAGCACTAGTACCCACAACCACATAGCCTTCTCACAAAAAGAAGACTACCATAAAACTACTCCACTAGACCTTTACCAAGTCCATGCATCAACTTAGAAGGCTCTATAAACTGCAGATGGGAAGCAAACAAGGATAGCCACCCATCTCTAGCTACAAAATTGACAATCGAAGCCTTGATGATCAACCATAATAAACACTCAATGTGACCTTCCCACATCACCTGTTGTTGACTACAATGTAATAACACCCTGTCCACCAGCAGACACCAAACCCTAGAGATAGTCCCTTGCAAAATGGCCCATCACACCACACTCAAAGGAAGATCCTCTTGAATGACACTATGTTATTTGAGGCCTACTCAACTTTTGAAAACTTAAGAAGCTAAAACTAGATTGACATTCACCAACCTGCTACTAAGGTGGAGAAACAAATCCACCCTAACACTGCTCTCACCACTCATTGTGACACTCTCTACTCCAAGACCACCTAGGTCCCTACCTAATCTATTGATGAGGAATAGAAGGAGGAATAGATTATATCCATGCACCACTCTTAGGTGGGGGATTAGAATCTTGAACCCTCAAGTTTGAGCGATAGGTAGGATGAGCTTTCCCTCCAAATCCCTTCATCAAATTTTCTTCAATAAATCTAGCCTTCTCCACAACAACCTCCAAGGTATTTGATTCAAACACATGGACACCACCATTGATTCGTACATTTAGGCCTCTAACAAAACTCTACACAAGAAATCCCTCATCCTTCACTGAGCTAGCATACTACTTCAGTTAAAAAAACCAATTCATACACTAGTCCACAATCATGCCAAATTACTAAAGCTCATGAAACTCATCTACATAGTACTGCCTAAAATGATCAAAAAGGTAACATGAATGAAACCTCTCCAAAGAGGTCTCCCAAAATACTATTGCAATATCAAGGTGATGTTTTTTCTCCTCTTGGTGCCACCAGGTGGAAGCAAACCCATGCAAACGCATGATAACACACCTAGTCTTGGTATTACTACCATAGGGATGCATCACGATACACCTATCCAAGGCCAAAAGCCAATTCTCAACCTTAGATCCCTCTATCAAACCCTTAAATATAGATGGATTATCTCACAACAAATCTTTCAACAACCTTGATATCTATAGAATGTCAACCTCTTCATTAGGTTGTGCCCACCTCAATGAAGGAGAATGATCACTCTAGATCTCTAGAGATTCTTGATCAGGGTTATCCAAACCACCTTGATGAGTGCAATAGTTCCTAGGAGGCATCGTCCTATAAACACAAATCACATAAGTTAGCTCAACATCCAAAGAAACACATCATAACATAAGAACAAATAAATTCCAAACATGCCACACATTCTTGAAACAACATGAACCACAAACAACCTAGAGCTCCCAATGTTGCAACATGGGATTTGATACTATACATAATGCCCCAATTTTACACTAGGACATTAATAGACAAAATAGGATGAATGAATTCTTTCGATGTAATTGTGACATGCACATGTCCCAATTACACAATCACACACTACGATTGTTGTAGCATCCCACAATGACACTTTAGAACTTGACACGAAGCAACCACAATGACTACACATGGTCCAAAGATACCAACAAGACACAAGTGGAAGACTAACCAATCATTTGACAAGGCCCCCGCAATAAACCTATGAGAGACTGGAGCTCACTTCATGACAAAGTTAGGATGTCAATCCACAACCTCATACTCTCATAACCACATGAAATAGGATGAGGGTGATAACCATCTCAAATCCATCCCATCACAATACAACCCAACCTTCAAGAACAAGGAACAACCTAACCAAGAAGAGGATCCACTAGGGGGATCACAACCTCCACCAAAGACAATGACCACCAGCCGACAATGTGCAAGGCACACATCCCAACACAAAAGAAGTCATAAATCCCAAAATACATCATGTCCAATCAAGATAAGCATATGGGAAGACTTAGAGGACCAAGGCGAACATCTTTCGTATATAAAATTTCTCTAAAAAATGTTGAGAAGTGTTCACTGTCTGAAGTCTCAAGGACTATAGTGTGGGCAAGACTACAACACAAATCTGGGACTCTTAACACTTTTCTCTAGTGTCCCTTCTTGGTGCTAGTCTCATTCTTGGGTGATAGTGTCCTTCATGGGAGCTAGATGTTGCAAGTATGGGCCTAACTGGTGTTGTCATTGATGTCAACATACTCCTGTTGCATTAATTATAAGGATTGGATGAGCTGTGTGCTGAGGATATTGAGAAAATTAGTCTCAATCTGGAACAGTGAAGAACAGTGATGACAGTAAGGTAAAAGTCCAAGATAGGATGAGGATCAAAGGATAAGATTTAAAGGGTTTGTAGATATGTGTCTTAAGGTGGTCTAATAGAGATTTCAGAGGTCCACATGAAGATATTAAGAAGTTGTGGCCACTTAAGTAAAACTGGTTCCGGTAGGTGTTCAGAGGTGACAGAGTGATATAGACAGGTTTAGTGAGATCTAGAAATGCATTATCCTATTCTGCGGATTCGAGGGAGTGTTGAGGAAGTCTTTGTGAAGTGTCAACTTGATTGGTTTGTGGTTTGAAGGTCTGCAAGCATCTATTCCTTTGTGACAGTAATGACAGACTGTGTTCTTGAGGTTCCAGATGAAGGAGAGAAGGATTTTAGTAAGCAGATGAAGTGTGGATGATCTTAGTAATTCAGGCAAGCTTGTGGAGGTCTTTGGATCATGTTCAGTTTGTGTTGGTGGTCCGCATTGAAGTTGGAGCTCACAATTGAAGACTAACTTTCGATTGATGGTGTTCTTCCTGAGATTGGCCGACCGGATGAGTTACACATCCTGCGGATGTTCTTGTTGATGTTTTCTGACTTAGATGATCATTCCTAAGTTGATGTCTTGTATAAATAAGGGATTGCAAAGTCATTTCAAAGTGTCCTTGTGGAGATGAGTGTGTGGTAGTGAGGAGGAGAGTGAAAGGCAGAGAAAAAGTATTGGGCTTAAATGGAACTGATTCAAGCATAGTGAAGATGCTATTTTCTAGTTCAAGTAGGTGATACTTATTTCTTTGTAGATAGTGTGTCTCTTGTAGGTAGTGAGCCTCTTGTGAGCAATGTGCTCGGGAAGTGAGCCCTAATTAGCATGTGCCATTTGTTCTTTCTATTCTTCTAATAGAGAATACAATCTTGGGTTAATCACCCCGTGGTTTTTCCCTTAACCGGATTTTCCACGTCAAAATCTTGGTGTCTCATGTGTTAATGTGCTTCTACTTTTGATTTGTTGCATTATGTTTCCATGATTGATTTACTATTATGCTGTTGAATAACAATGTGGAGTTAAGTGTTTAACTTGGAAGAAAGTTTTGTACAACTGATTCACCCCCCCTCTTAGTTGTCTGCCTAAATCTAACAATTGGTATCAGAGCTAAGTTCCTCTAAAAGAGCTTAACTACTTGAGGAGATCCAGGATGTCATCCTACAAGAAGGGTAGTCCAAAGTTTGACAGAACCAATTTTAATCTTTGGAAAAGTTGCATGACTTGTCACTTGAAATGTATGGGAACACAATACTGGAACATGGCTTCAACGAAGTATACTCCTCCACAGGGTGGTCCGAAATCCCCAACTAAAATCACAGATGCTGAAAACAATTTGTAGACCATAGAAGCTCTTCTAAGTGCATTATCTGATTCAGAGATTTCAAATGTTGTTGACCTACCAACTACTTTTGAGATCTGGGAAAAGTTGGAACTTCTGCATGAAGGAGACAAGTATGTCAAATGTGCAAGGTTACAAAGTCTAAAAGGAAATTTTGAAAATCTAAAGATGAGAGAAGATGAAAATATCACTACTTTTATGCCAAGAGTAAATGAGCTTGTTTGTGGAATTAGAAATGCTAGTGGAGTCTTGGATGAAAATGAGATTGTTGGCAAAATTCTCAGATCCCTTCCTGCTTCTTATAAAATCAAGGTTGCTGCCATTGAAGAATTCAGAGCCCATACAACTATCACAAGAGATCAATTGGCTAGCAAATTGGCTACAATTGAAATGACCGAGTTTGGAGATGACCCCTCCAAGACTGAATCTGTATTCAAAGCCAGTGCCTCTGTTAAAGGTAAACAAAGGTTTGATCCAGGAGAACTCATCAAGGAAAATTTCATGGTATGAAAAAGAAAGAAAAGACCCGGAAGAAGAAGAAGTTGAAACTTCTCAACTTGAAGCCCTTATTGCAAAAAGATTTCCAAGAGGATCTGGTAAGTATGAAGGAAAATTGCGTTTTAAGTGTTGCAACTGCAATAAGATTGGTCATTTTGCCTCAATATGTCTGGAAAGATTTTCAAGGCCAAATCCTAACAGATCAAGGTTCCAAAAGAATTGTTACTATGTTCATGAAGAAGATGATAATGAAGGAGTAACATATGATGAATCAGAGACAGGAAACAAATCTGGAAGTGAATGGGTGTTTATTGCTATCAAGGAAGAAGAACCAATATCCTCTATATCTGCCAATCATAAAGTTGTAGAAAGAGCTATGGCTGCCCAAGTTGAAGAAAAGGATGACTGGGTTATTGATAGTGGATGCTCTCACCATATGACTAGTGACAAAAACAAATTCATAGATTTGAAAAGGTATGAAGGAGGAATGGTAAAGTTTGGTGATAATTCTGCTGGTAGAATTAGAGGAAGAGGAACTATTTCTTTTGATGGGAGGAACAAAACCGGTAATGTACTATATGTTGAAGGATTGAAGCACAATCTTCTTAGTGTTGGACAGTTCGTAGACAAAGGCTATGATCTCTGATTCAAAGATGGAAAATAAAAGATCTTTGAAAGTTCCAGAACAAAGATTGCATCCAGTACTCAAACTAAAGGTAATATCTTCCACTTTGTTGGTACTGGTAAAAGTTGTTTATTTGTTCAAGTTGATCAGAGTTGGTTATGGCATAGGAGGATGTGTCATGTGAATTGTGATAATATCATTAAGATAAGCAACACTCAGGCTGTAAGAGATCTTCCAAAATTGGTGAAACCTACTAATAGCTTGTGCAAAGAATGTCAGTTGGGTAAGCTAAACAGAGTCGCGTTCAAAAGTAAGGAACTGTCTTCTACCAAATTATTAGACTTAGTTCATACTGATCTTTGTGGTCCGGCAAGAATTAGGAGTGTACAAGGTGATAGATACTTCATGTTACTAATTGATGACTATTCTCGAATGATGTGGGTAACTTTTCTGGAAGAGAAGTCAGAAGCTCTTGAGAAATTCAAAATATTCAGGGCTATGGTAGAGAATGAAATCATATTAAAATTTAAATGTCTGAGGTCTGATAGAGGTGGAGAATTCACATCCAGTGAGTTCATAGAGTTCTGCGAGAAACATGGAATAAAGAAATAGTTGTCTACTCCTAGGACTCCACAGCAGAATGGAGTAGTGGAGAGAAAGAACTGGACCATCCAGGAAGCATCTAGGACCATGATGATGGAAGCAAATGTTCCTCAGATCTATTGGAGAGAAGTTGTCAGCACTGCAGTCTATACTCTCAATCGAGTCCAAATCGGAAGCAATACCGGTAAGACTCCTTATGAACTTTGGTTTGGCATCACTCCGACTATGAGGTATTTCAGAGTTTTTGGTAGCAAATGTTACATTAAAAGAGATGAAGATCTAGGAAAGTTTGATGCTAGAAGTGATGAAGGAATATTCTTGGGTTACTCTACTCAAAGCAAAGCATACCGATGTTACAACAAGAGACTAAGAAAAATAATAGAAAGTACAAACGTGAAGGTTGATGAAGGAATTGAAAAACCCTCAAGGTTTTACGAATATGATGAAGATGATCAGAATGGTGCTCTGATTCAAGGAGCCCAATTCTCCTCTGAAAGTCAGATTCAAACTAATCCAGTAAATCAGGAAGAAGAGATGAGTTTCAATGAGCCTGATCAAGAATCAGAAGTACAAGAAATTCCTAAAGTTCCTAGGTATGTAAGATTGAACCACTCTGAAGATCAGATCTTAGGTGATAAAAGCAAAGGAGTACAAACAGGAAGGAGAATTGCTCAAGATTTAGAAGAGTATTGTCTGATTTCAAAGATTGAACCTAAGACAGTGAATGAAGCTTGCAATGATGAAAATTGGACTAAAGCAATGGAGGAAGAACTAATGCAAATTGAGAAAAATCACATTTGGGATCTTGTTCCCAAACCTAGAAACAAGAATGTGATTAGAACAAAATGGGTCTTCCGGAATAAACTGAATGAAGTTGGTGAAGTAATCAGAAATAAAGCCAGATTGGTCTGCAAGGGTTACTCTCAAATAGAAGGAGTTGATTTTGAAGAAACTTTTGCTCTGGTGGAAAGAATTGAAGCAGTCACATTATTTCTTGCCTTTGCTACCTTCAAGGATTTCAAGGTATATCAGATGGATGTCAAGTCTGCCTTCCTAAATGGTGACTTGGAAGAAGAAGTGTACATAGAGCAACCGGATAGATTTTAATTGTCTGATCATGGTGATATGGTCTGCAAGTTGAAGAAGGCATTGTATGGACTTAAGCAAGCTCCAAGAGCCTGGTATGAAAGATTGGATAAGCATCTTTTGAAGATTGGTTTCAATAAAGGTACTGTTGACAGTAATTTATATTTCAAAATTGATCATGAAAACATCTTGATTGTTGAAGTGTGATATCATTTTTGGAGGAAGATATAGTATGTGTAAAACTTTTGTAAGTCAAATGAAAAGTGAGTTTGAGATGTCCATGCTTGGTGAAATGAATTTCTTCTTGGGTTTGCAAATCACTCAAACAAAGAAAGGAATCTTCATTTCTCAGACCAAATATGTGAAAGAATTATTAAAGAAATTTGGGGTGGAAGACTCAAAACCAATGAATACTCCCATGGCAACCTGATGTAAATTGAGCAAAGATGATGACTCTCCTAAGGCTGATCAGACAAAGTATAGGTCAATGATTGGAGGACTATTGTATCTCACTCAAACTAGACCTGACATTATGCAGGTTGTTGGTCTTGTTGCTAGATACCAGGCTAATCCTAGAGAATCTCATGTCACGGCAATCAAGAGGATTTTTAGATATCTAAAAGGGACATTTGAGTATGGTCTATGGTATCCTAGAGATCATGATTTTTCTCTTCATTCATATACAGATGCGGATTGGGTAGGAGATGTGGATGACTAGAAGAGTACCAATGGTGGAGCATTCTTTTTGGGGAAGAGATTGGTTTCTTGGATAAGCAAGAAACAAGAGGCAATATCTCTGTCTACAACTGAAGCAGAATATATTGCAGCAACAGGTAGTTGCACTCAAGTTTTGTGGATGAAGTAGATGCTAAGAGATATCAAAGTCGAGTATGAGGAACCTATCACAATCTTCTATGATAATTCAAGTGCAATAAATATATCTAAGAATCCGGTGTTGCATTCAAAGACTAAACACATATCCATCAAGTTTCACTTTTTGAGAGAGCAAGTGAACAAGAATGAAGTCAGATTGGAGTTTGTGCCTTCCAAGGATCAGAATGCAGACATCTTTACTAAACCTCTACCTAAGGACTCTTTTGAGTATATCAGGGAGAAGTTAGGGGTTATTACCCCTCCGGTGATGAACTAAGGTGCACTGATGTGCATCAGTTTGGTGGATATCACAGTCACATCTTGTGGTCTGGATTGATGATGGGGAGCTGCTACTCAGGGGGAGTAGCAGGTATGATTCTGAAGTGGTGGAATTGCAAGTATGTGCCCTTTGCCATTGATGTCAAAGGGGGAGAGAAGACATGTGAAAAACAAGTGGTTGCTGATCAAAGGGGGAGCAGTAAAGGGAGAGAAGACATGTGAATGGTTGTTGCTGGTAGGGGGAGTTGTGACAGTAAGGAAAAGTTCTTGTCTTGATGGTCAAAATAGTTTTTCACATCATATGTTGCCATCAATGACAAAGGGGGAGATTGTTGCAAGTATAGGCCTAAATGGTGTTGTCATTGATGTCAACATACTCCTATTGCATTAATGATAAGGATTGGATGAGCTATGTGATGAGGATATTGAGAAAATTAGTCTCAATCTGGAACAGTGAAGAATAGTGATGACAGTAAGGTAAAAGTCCAAGATAGGATGAGGATCAGAGGACACAGTTTAAAGGGTTTGTAGATGTGTCTTAAGGTCGTCCAGTAAATATTTCAGAGGTTCGCATGAAGATATGAAGAAGTTGTGGCCGCTCAAGTAAAATCGGTTTCGGTAGGTGTTCAGAGGTGACAGAGTGATATAGATAGGTCCAGTGAGATCTAGAAATGCATTATCCTATTCTGTGGATTTGAGGGAGTGTTGAGGAAGTCTTTGTGAAGTGTCAACTCGATTGGTTCGTGGTTTGAAGGTTCGCAAGCATCTATTCCTTTGTGATAGTAATGACAGACTGTGTTCTTGAGGTTCTGAATGAAGGAGAGAAAGATTTCAGTAAGCAGATGAAGTGTGGATGTTCTTGGTAATTCAAGAAATCTTGTGGAGGTCTTTGGATCGTGTTCAGTTTGTTAGATTTAGGGTACACAACTGAGAGGGGGGTGAATCAGTTGTCCAAAACTTTCTTCCAAATTAAATACTTAACTCCACATTAGCATAATAGTAAATCAATCATGAAAGCACAATGCAACAAGTCAAGAGCAGAGACACATCAACACATAAAACACCAAGATTTTTGACGTGGAAAACCTGGTTAAGAGAAAAACCATGGGGTGATTAACCCAAGATAATATAATCTGTTAGAAGTATAGAAAGAACAAATGGCACATGCCAATTAAGGCTCACTACCCGAGCACACTGCTCACAAGAGGCTCACTGCCTACAAGAGACACACTGTCTACAAAAGAATAAGTATCACATACTTGAACTAGTAAATAGCATCTTCACCATGCTTGAGTCAGTTCTATTTAAGCTCAAATCTTCTGCTCTACCTTTTGCTTCCTCCTTGCTACCACATACTCATCTCCACAAGACTCACTTTGAAATGACTTCACAATCCCTTCTCTATACAATACATCAACTTAGGAATGATCATCTAAGTCAGCAAACATCAACAAGAACATCCACAGGATGTGTAACTCATTCGGTCAGCCAGCCTTAAGAAGAACACACTCATCTAGAAATTATTCTTTAATTATGAGCTCCAACTTCAATGCGGACCACCAACACGAACTGGACATGATCCAAGGATTTCCACAAGCTTTCCTGAATCATCAAGAACATCTGCACTTCATCTGCTTACTGAGATCTATCTCTCCTTCATCCGAAACCTCAAGAACATAGATTGTCATTACTGTCACAAAGGAATAGATGCTTGTGGACCTTCAAACCATGAACTAATCAAGTTGACACACCACAAAGACTTCCCCAACACTTCCTCAAATCTGCAGAATAGGATAATGCATTTTCGGATCTCACCGGACCTATCTGTATCACTCTGTCATTACTGAACATCTGCCGAAACTAGTTTTACTTGAGTGGCCACAACTTCTTCAGATCTTCATGCGGACCTCTGAAATCTCTACTGGAACACCTTAAGACACATATCTACAAACCCTTTAATCTGCATCCTCTGATCCTCATCCTATCTTGGACTTTTACCTTATGTCATCACTGTTCTTACTGTTCCTGATTGAGACTAATTTTCTCAATATCCTCAGCACACAACTCATCCAAACATTATCATTAATGCAACAGGAGTATGTTGACATCAATGACAACACCGGTTAGGCCCATACTTGCAACACAGTTCATGTTAGTGGTTCGCATTGAAGTTGGAGCTCGCAATTGAAGACTAACTTTCGGTTGATGGTGTTCTTCCTGAGATTGGCCGACCGAATGAGTTACACATCCTGCGGATGTTCTTGTTGATGTTTGCCGACTTAGATGATCATTCCTAAGTTGATGTCTTGTATAAATAAGGGATTGCAAAGTTATTTCAAAGTGTCCTTGTGGAGATGAGTGAGTGGTAACAAGGAGGAGAGCGAAAGGCAGAGCAGAAGTATTGGGCTTAAATGGAACTAATTCAAGCATAGTGAAGATGCTATCTTCCAGTTCAAGTAGGTGATACTTATTTCTTTGTAGATAGTGTGTCTCTTGTAGGCAGTGAGCCTCTTGTGAGAAATGTGCTCAGGCAGTGAGCCCTAATTGGCATGTGCCATTTGTTCTTTCTATTCTTTTAATAGAGAATACAATCTTGGGTTAATCACCCAGTGGTTTTTCCCTTAACCAGGTTTTCCACGTCAAAATCTTGGTGTCTCATGTGTTAATGTGCTTCTGCTTTTGATTTGTTGCATTATGTTTCCATGATTGATTTACTATTATGCTGCTGAATAACAATGTGGAGTTAAGTGTTTAACTTGGAAGAAATTTTTGTACAACTAATTCACCCCCCTCTCAGTTGTCTGCCCTAAATCTAACACTAGAGTCCTTCCTAGGTGCTGGGGTCCTAAAATATTTGTTATCCCTAAACAGTGCTTGAATGAAAATTTCTCAAAGGTACTCACTTAGAAAAATCATGCATGCCTCCACAAGGCTTCTACAAACTCCAAAAGCACACTAACACTCCTTACAAGCACTTGAAAGACAAAACAAGAGCCCAAAGGCCACACAAGATTGACAACACACACTTGTCGAAAGCGCTCTCCAATTGAGATGGAGATCGACAAGCAAGTCAAGTTCAAGCACCAAGGCACAAGAGAGAAGGTGAAAACCAAGACACACCTCTCTCAACAAATCAAGAACAACCAATCAAACCAATGGCCTAAAAACCAAGCCATGTCAACAATCAACCAACAAGTCGAATGATCAACCACGATGTCTCACAAGGAAAAAACATCCATAAGGATCCAAATCAAAAAGCATCTACTTCCAACCATAATAAAGATGCTATTTAATCTCAAAATCATGATAACCATTCAACAGCGAATAATAAGCATTTTCCAATTCACTAACATACATGCCAAATATGAGAAATACCATATGGAATGCCACACTTGTTCAACACTAACATCAAGATGGGCCAAATATAAATATGGTAAACTCAACTATAATGTAGGCACAATACAACCCAATCAATAAACATGGTATAAAATAATCATGTAACAAATAAAACGGAGGACTTCAACAGCCTCATTTAACCATTTCCATCAAATGAGATAATGCTACAACATGATAAATTCCTTCCAAACCAAGGTTCATTTTCCAATCTAGCAATATTGTAAAATAATAAAATGATGGAGGCTAATTCCCAACATGGAAGAATCACACTCCAATAAATAATTAACATAAAGAATACTATTACAATATTAATAAATCACCTCCAAGGTGCTACACAAGGCACAAAGTATAACATGCTCAAAATGTCAAGAATGAACAAGGAAACCATCCAACTCCTAAAAGATCTTCTTAAGGACCGATGGGGAATGTTACCCACTTCCCTACCATATTTCCATTGTCAAGTGCAATAGATGCATATGCCACTCTAGGCAACTCCCGAGCTATGGAGAAGAAGATCATAGATACATTGATATTGAGGCCACACTCACATAATACAATAGTCTCAAAAACACCATCACTCACACAAGAGCCACAAGATGACTACACCAAAATAGGCAATTAGCGCCTAAAATAGCACCAAAATTTAGTGTATTTGAGCCCATGAGTTGGACACTTTTGCCGGCGCCAAACTCGGCACCCAATTGCATCTCACTTTTGCGCCAGATTTAGTGCCAGTTATAGCACCAGGTTTAGCGTTGGGTTTAGCGCTGGGTTTTAGTGCCAAGTTTAGCATCAGATTTAGCACCAGATTTTGTTACTTCTAGTTTGGCTTTTGATTTTGCTTTTGGTTTTGCTTCCAAGTTTGCTTCCAATTTTGCTTCTAGTTTTGCTTCCGGTTTTACTTCCAGTTTTACTTCGGGTTTTGCTTTGATTTTTGCTTCCAGATTGGCTTCCAGTTTTGCTTCCAATTTTGCTTCTAGTTTTACTTCCGGTTTTGCTTCTGGTTTTGCTTCCAAGTTTACTTCCAGTTTTTCTTCTAGGTTGGCTTCCAATTTTGCTTCCATTTTTGCTTTTGGTTTTGCTTCCGGTTTTGCTTCCATTTTTGCTTACAGGTTTGCTTCTGATTTTTCTTCCACTTTTGCTTCCACTTTTGCTTCCGGTTTTGCTTCCACTTTGGCTTCAAATTTTGCTTCCAGTTTCACTTCCAATTTTGCTTCTGGTTTTGTTTCTGATTTTACTTCCAGTTTGGCTTCCAATTTTGCGTCCAGTTTTGCTTCTAATTTTGCTTCCATTTTTGCTTCTATTATTGCTTCCAATTTTGCTTCTAATTTTACTTCCGATATAACGTCACTTGTTGCTTCCAATTTTACTTCTATTTTTGCGTCTTTCGTTGCTTCTAATATGGCTACTATTATTACATCTTTTGTTGCTTCTAAAATTGCTTCCATTGTTACTTCTTTGTTTGCTACCTGAATTGTTTCTATTTTTGCTTCCTTGATAACACCAAGTTTTGCTTCCAAGATTGCTTCTAGTTTGGCTTCCATTGTTGCTTCCTTTTTTGCATCTAAAAATGCTTCTTGTTTTGCTTACATTTATTAATTTAATATGTTTTATTTCAATTTAATTAGTTAAATATATCATGCCTCTTAAATAAATCATATGATTATAGAGTAAGTAATTTGATTATTTAACTCATATGATTAAATAACAAGATAATTATTATAATATGATCGTCATCTATAATTAAAACAAGTGAGTCAAATATCAATAATTTAATTTAATTTGACAACATCCATCCTGAGCAGTAAATTAAAATCATCATACGTAATAAATATCCATCCAAAAATCATCGACCACTTTCAATATATATAAATTGACAAGTCAATACTGAAAAGATCATCATCATATATAACTAAAACAAGTGAAAGTCAAATATGTCAGTAGATCAATAACATGTCAAAATGATACATGTACAAATGATATAAGTAAAAATGATAAATTATGTAACTTAAAATGATACAAGTCAAGATGATACATGTCCAAATGATATGAGTCAAAATGATACATAAATTTATGATACAACTCATTAATATGGTACTGCAGGCCGTGAAAATGATACATATGATAGTGACCATGAAAAGAGGCATCATAACGATATATCAACAATGATCCATGATGCAGTCTATATGATCATGAATGTCACTGGCTACTACCAACAACTACCTCATCATCATCATCATCATCATCACCATCGTGATCATCATCATCATGATCATCATCGTCATCATCATCATCGTCATCGGCCTCAATGTCTTCTATATCTGCGTCATCATCATCCTCTACCATTTGATCTGTACCAAAACCAACATAATCTAGATCTCTATCATGAGGATCATCTTGATCTTCTGGAAGACCCGTGTTCTGTAAAAAAAACATTTAAAATGAAAAGTTATTATTTATTTCATGCAATAATTTATTTTTCTATTATATATCTAATATTACAACATATGAAACAAAACCATAATCATATTACATCATATCAAAGTGCACATACCATAATAAAATTTCAAAAAAGTTATAGCTAATATGTCATTCCAATGATGTAAAACATGCAACAATTCTAATAAATGTTAGTAAAAATCATAAAAAAAATTGTTATAAATTTAACTATCAACTATAAATTCTATTACATAACCTTAAGTACCACAAATTGCTTGGTCCATGTATGTTATTTTTCACTATTAATCTAATAACCTGCATTAGACAGAAACATTAAAGAGTTTTTAAGTAGTAGTTGATTAAATTCTCTTACATGTCATTAAGGAATGCATTTTTTTTTTCAATAATTATTTATCTTAAGGTTCATGAGTAACCTTAAGATAAAGGTCTATTTTGTTTGAAAAAAAAATGAAGTTAGCAATATGGCTTTATTCGGCCGATTTTAGAAAGAAAAAATGTTAGCCCTATTCCCACTCGCAGGTCTTCAATGTTAGCAGGAATAGGGAAAATTTAGGGATTTAGAAAGAAAGATAAAGTTTATGGTGTCTTCAAGATAGCCAACACAGGCAAGGAGGTCAGCCATGTACACATAATGATCAACTGTAGGTGTAATGCAATAAGGGTTACAAATGTGATTGAAGTATGTACAGCTCTCATCCACTAAACCTACATGGTTGCATGCACTTAGAATACAAGCAAAGATTACAATGTTAGGATATGTTCTAGAGTGCTTAATTAATTCAAAGATTTTGAGAGTGTCCTTACAAAATCCATTTTGTGCATATCCTGCAATCATTACATTCCATGAGATGACATCTCTTTGAGGAATTCTGTTAAACAGTTCACATTTTTTGTCTATGATTCCATATTTTGTGCATATCCTGCAATCATTGCAGTCTATGAGACCACATTTCTTTGAGGCATTCTGTCAAACAATTCACGTGCCTTGTCTATGCTTCCACATTTTGCATACATGTCTAACAGGGCAATTGCAACTACAACATCTGACAAAATTCCTCTATCCTTTTCTATTTATGATGAACAAAGTGCCACACTAAGGGGCATACAACTACAAATTATCTAGTGGTGGGAGCTCAAGCTATTAATGCCATATACTTCCCTCTTGCTCAACAGATACCTAATTGCACCATATGTC
The DNA here is from genome assembly GCA_027924645.1 of Cunninghamia lanceolata. Lineage (NCBI taxonomy): Eukaryota > Viridiplantae > Streptophyta > Pinopsida > Cupressales > Cupressaceae > Cunninghamia > Cunninghamia lanceolata. The sequence continues at coordinate 11,164,147 of BSBN01001332.1, forward strand.
ATGAGACTCATGAAATTGTCCACTACTGCAAAAGTGAAAGGATGTTCCTATCATTTACTAGTGCAAGGTTTGTCACACATCAATCTCTTGAAGGCAAGGAAGGAAGTGAATCTGAATGGAGGCAGTCAGAATTATGAGCACAGAAGTACTGCTAAAGTGCAAATTAGTTGTAGGCTCGACATAGTTCATCCGCTCATTTTCTAGCCTTCGGATCTGCAGGCTTCTATAAAACAAGAGGTCGTCATAGGAGAAGTAGGAGAATCCTCAAGCAGGATATGATGGCAGACTCTAAGAATGAACTTGCAAATGGAGGTGGTCCAAATGATGTGATTGTAGCACCTTCCCATAGGTGGCACAATCTCGCGCATGGAATGGTGATCCTCGAGATTGGAGGTCAAGGAGAACTTGCCCATAGGCTTCTATTTAAGCAAAGGAGAGATTGAAGGAGAACTTACCCACCTTCTCAGGAATGGTCCAAACGAAGTGATGCCTTAGCATTTTAGAGTGGAGTGCCGCTGCGAGGAGGATGAAAGTGGAGGGAAACAAATTACGTACCTATTCAACAAAGCCTATGATGAAGAAAAAGTGGTCATCTTGAAAGTGATCGGGGCTAGTTTTTGGTCAGGAGGGCACACGCATGACGGACAAGTGCTGGAACATTTTTTCCAAAACTATGTACAGGTTCTGGGAGCAAGGCTCTGGGGGCTAAGAGCTATGATGAGATTGGTGAGGGAAGATCTGATGGAAATGGTCAAGACTATCATGGATGGTGTGATAGTGGAGCCCGAATAGGGATTTGTTCTTGTCACCCTCAGCCTGAACAAGGAGAAGAAGAAGGTGAAGCTGTACAAAGCTCGAGCCCTCTACAAGAAGGGCGTGGAGAAAGAAAATAATAGAGGAGAGTTTTTGAAATTCCTGGAAGCTAAGCTGGGTCTGATTGATGAAAATGTAATAGCTAGGATGGTGGATATTGTTGAAGGCATAGGTTATATATATCACTAGATGTAGTGCCTCAGCTTTCTATTTCTATGTAACATTTTTTTTGGTATTTAAAATAGGGAGCTACCCCCATATTTGGTAGTGTTTACAAAAAAAAACATTTCTTTGAGGCATTCTACCAAATAGTTTAGTGCCTTATCTAACATTTTACATACATGTATAACAAGGTAGTTGCAACTACAACATCTAACAAAATTCCTCTATCCTTTATGTATTGATGGATGTGTTGGGACAAAAATTTGAACCCTAAAGAATTCACCCACAAGATCCATTTCCCACCATGTACTTTTCATTTATTTAATCAGCATCCCCACCATATCTGCCTTCGACCCACGAAAAATTCATATACGATGTGTCAAAGCCTTAGTCTTTATGGAAGAACCTTCGACATATCGGCAGGACTTCTTTGAAAATCACTTTGACACCCTGAAAAATGTTAAAAGGTGATCGGGAGGTCGGTGTGACACCTTTAATGTGTCACACCGATAAAACGATTAAATCAATATCCGCATACATGAACACTTCACAAGTATTTCAAGCTGACATTTCAAGTTCGAAGAGACAAAGATATCGGAGTGTTGGGATGAATATTTCTGAGATCTCTTCGACATTCCGACCTGAAAGGAACCTATCGATGAGATATCAAAATATAGAAGTAGCATTCCATTTCGGCATGACGGGGTGACTTAGAGATATGTCCTGCCAAACGACTGATATTTTGAAGTGTCGAAGGGAGTCCATATTTAGTCTCCCCAAAAAAATGATCACGCCAATAATTAAGAAAACATTAAGGAAAGGCACATATATCAAAAGGAGGGGATTTCGGCAAGACCACCATTTGAGCTATAATGAGGTCCCAATAAATAAAGAAATAATAAATCCTTCAAATGAAATGATTATTTTGGCGAGGTGACAGGAGGTGATATGTTGCAAAAATTTAACATTTCCCCGATGATTTTAAAGCCATCATTAATGATTAGAGTAGAGTAAAAGGGGAAATCTTGAAATATTTGGTTCAGTATGCAAGCACGGGAGCTGGGGAAAGCATCTGCAGCTGATATAGTTCAATTTTCCAAGTAAGTATTCTGAAGCTTAAGCTTTTTGATTCAGAATTGCATCTAAGAAAAATCTCTTGCATTCCATCATGGAAGAAACATCTGATAACCCCAAGGATAAAAGGCAAAAGTTAAACGAAAGACACCTGAACAAGGACTTAATAGACCAATGTCCAAAATCAGGGCAAAAATTCTAGAGGAATGCCTAATTAAATCCAAACGCAGAGAAATTAGAGGATGAATACAAAGAAGTAGGAGATGTGTGGACTCCCATAAGGGGGTATGATCTTTTCATCTACCACTACAAGAAAATGCATAAGTGTTCCCCTGTGTCAAACCCATGGTGGTTGAATTTAGGAAAGTTGGTAGTGCCAAATGTTTTTGTGAATGTGGAATTCCTAAAAATGTTAGCTGAAAGCTACAACCTGCAGAACTACATGATTGAATTGAAGGATGGTACGAGATTTTTCCATGTCATCCGGGACTACATTTCAATGGTGTTTTAACTAGATAGTAGCTTTTATGTGAAACTCAGAATTAGGGATTTAATTGGTGAATATTATAACTTGGGTAACAATTACAAAAGATGGAGTTTGCCTATGTACCGACCTCATGATGGAAACAACAAATTAAGGGTTTTTTCAGTTGCATAGGATCCCCCATTTTCTGTTAAACTGTTTGAAGAATACTTTCAATATACTTATTACTTTGTATGCCAATTGTTAGGAGTGGAGGCCTCAATGTTTATGGAAGTAGCTCCCATGGTTTTAATAGCTGATATCCAAAGCCAACAAGCCCTGCATTTTGATTATGTTGAGTTCTTAGCTAGTACCCTTCACAATGAACTAGTTTCCATCAAGGGAGGAGGTAGTAAATTCAGGAATTACTCCCTATTAATGCATCTCATTTTGTATGAAGGCCAAAACTTGGGATTGTGGGATAAATGCCTGGGAGTAAGGGACTTGGATATAAATGGAGATGTGAAGCCCGTCCAAAGATGGACTGCCATATGGGACAGTAGGTGTGACAACTCCCATTATATATATTTTGAAGAGTACTTCATGAAACCAGTGTATAAACACTTAGGGCATCCTTATAATTAAAACCTATCACTTGAAATTCAAAAGTTTTTGAGACCAAAGGACAAGTACGAGACTAGAAAATTTGCTCATAATTGGGGAGATTGGTATTCTTACACTGATTGTACAAAAATAAGAGTATTTGGGTTTGAAGGGTCTCCTCTGCTACTACCAAAAACTTGTCCTAATAGGATGGCTTATCTAGAGATTGTAAGATAGCTTTCTCTTTCTGATTTTATGCACTTAAAAAGACATAATAAGCAGTCTTTTATGCTAGGCATTGTATGTTTTGGTGATTTCATAGTTATGTCTGACAAGGGGTACCAGTTAATTGACAAAAAATTAGAACATTATAGGCTTCCATCAGGGAGTTGCAGACAAAGCTTTGATCCAGAAGGTTTCATAAACAGTGTCAAGACAAAACAAAAGCTTAGAGGATATGACCATGTTTTATTTGTCGATGATGACCTAGTTAGAAACTATTATGAGAAAGTTGCAATTGAAAGAAGAGATTTGTATTAGAAGATAACACTTGTTGAGGCTTGGAGGGTAGCCAAAAACCCCACTTATAGTAGAGCCTTCATGGATGTGAATGATCCTATTGAAAGGCTAGATACATTGATAATATATGTTGTAGATTTGATTCAAAATGTCCCTTCCTATCTTTTTGAAAGAAAAGGAAAAGCTATTAAAGGAACTCAAGCAAAAGATGAGATTCCTATTTGCCAATTATCTCCTCAACAAACTCCAGAAATTGCTTTTGAAGAAGAAAGTGAAGAGGCAAAAAATAAAGACTTACAAGCATCCTCTTCACTTATTGAGGAATACGAGCCGCCTGTGGATAGAGAGGAAGTTAGAATACAAACTTCTGACGAATTAACAGATGATGTGAGATATTTGGCTAGTTAGAAATTCATTGTAGATGTTGATTTCATTAAAACCTCAGAATTCAAAGCCTTCCGTTATGAGTACAAAGGAATACAGGCCAGGGAAAGGATGAAGGACATTACTCCTGAAGTTCAAGAGGAAGTTCTACAAGAACTTCAATCAGAAATAGATAATACCATGAATGACATGACACCATAAAAAGTTAGACAATTGCTCAAAGAAGCAAGAGTGGTATTGGTCCCTGGGTGGGACATGACTTCAGCCATTATTTTTTATACCTTCAGAAAGAATCAAGAAAAGAAAATGCAACTTAGTATTGAGGCATTGGATAAGATTAAGAATGGATTAGGCTATGACCCTGATAAAAAGGTATTGCTAATATGGTCCCTCTATCCTTCACATAAGAAACCTCGGGTTATAAATATTCCTGATGAAGTATTTGGCCATTTGTTGATCCAGAGAATCGAGGACACAGACCCTCTTGAAACTATTGACCTCAATATCAATGTGGTAAGATTTACTAAGGCTTAGATTGAGCAGTTGATAAAGAAAAACAATGCTTATATGGTTGAGAATGTAAAACTAAGACAAGAGGTGGCCACTTACAAGGATAGATTGCCTTCAAGTTCTTATTCACCCTACCTGGAAAAAGATCAAAAGATCTTTGAAGCAAAAGCCGATTCAAATTACTGGAAGAACAAAGCAGAAAAGTTTCAAAAGAAAAGTGAATAGCTTAAGGTCAAGATAAAACCAATCAAATACCACATGGCCTCAACATTGAGCAAGAGAAGATTTGATAAAATAATGAAGTTCAGTGACCAAACCTGGAGTATGCATAAAAGGACATATCTTTCACATCAAGAGCATAAAAGGCTTCATTTGAGGCTATTAGAAACAAAAGAAGAATTGAGCACCAAGTCAGGTCTCTAGGGTCAAATACTTGAGGAATATAACAACTTAATTGTCAAGCATGAAAAGTATAACACTACATTGACTGATGACCTAAATGATTTTGATCAAAACCTTGAGTTAACATTTCCAAACTTCTTTTCTGGAAGTGATCTTTGAGATGAGGATGACTAGGTAAGGGAAATGAGCCAGATGTTGCAATCACTCCTGGATAAGGTGAATGATGAAGAAAAAGTATTGGATAATACCTATCAGTGCCTCTAGAAGTTGTTCGCCCTGGAATTTTCTATAAGTGATATAATTGCTTCAGATACATGTGTTGAACAAGAGTACATTGATCACCTGGCCAAAGTAAACATGTTTATATCTAGAACATAGTAAATATACAAGAGTGCAGAGATACATTTTTTAGCAGATACCTTGGACATGTCAAAAATGATCCTGAAGAGATGACTTTGTCAGACCTATGGATCACAAGTCTACCTCCGATGAATAATCGAGCACAGGATTGATCGCCTTGCATATCTACTAATTATTTTCTTATTTCCTTGATCATTGCATTAGTTAGGAGTATGTTTATGAAAAGGCATGTCCTTTCGGCCTGAAGCTTGTTTCGTATCTCATAAATAAGGGATACCAAGGCCACTTCAAATTATGAGAATAATTACAAGACTCTTTAATAAATATATGCAAATCTAAAACCTGCAATACTTATGTTATGTTATATTCTCATGTGCTCTGAACTTATAATTTAATGCAAAGGAGTAGAAGTTATCTGGTGGATTATATTTTTGGTGTTCAATTGTTGTGTGGAATTTCATGTTTATGAGCTGTGTGGTTGTCTCTAGAATGATTTCTTAAATCAGTTCAAATTAATATATCAAGGGTATGTTTAATTTGTCTCCTGCAATCATTCCAATCCTTGAGACCACATTTCTTTGAGGCATTCTATCAAACAGTTCGCGTGCCTTGTCTATGCTTCCACATTTTGCATACATGTCTAACAGGGCAGTTGCAACTACAACATCTGACAAAATTCCTCTATCCTTTATGTATTGATGGATGTCCATACCCTATTCCAAAGCTCCCATTTTGACACAGGCAAGGAGGATGCTGGCAAAGGTTGTGGAATTTGGCTTTACACCAGCAAATTGCATTTGCTTTAAAATTTTTGAAGCCTTTTCAACAAATCCATTTTGTGCATATCTTGCAGTCATTGCAGTCCTTGAGACCACATTTCTTTGAGGCATTCTGCCAAACAGTTCGTGTGCCTTGTCTATGCTTCCACATTTTGCATACATGTCTAACAGGGCAGTTGCAACTACAACATCTGACAAAATTCCTCTATCCTTTATGTATTGATGGATGTCCATACCCTATTCCAAGGCTCCCATTTTGACACAGGCAGGGAGGATGGTGGCAAAGGTTGTGGAATTTGGCTTTACACCAGCTAATTACATTTGCTTTAAAATTTCTGAAGCCTTTTCAATAAATTCATTTTGTGCATATCCTACAATCATTGCAGTCCTTGAGACCACATTTCTTTGAGGCATTCTATCAAATAGTTCACGTGCCTTGTCTGTGCTTCCACATTTTGCATACATGTCTAATAGGGTAGTTACAACTACAGCATCTAACAAAATTCCTCTATCCTTTATGTATTGATGGATGTCCATACCCTATTCCAAAGCTCCCATTTTGACACAGGTAGGGAGGATGCTAGCAAAGGTTGTGGAATTTGGCTTTACACTAGAAAATTGCATTTGCTTTAAAATTTCTAAAGCCTTTTCAATAAATCCATTTTGTGCATATCCTGCAATCATTGCAGTCCTTGAGACCACATTTCTTTAAGGCATTATGTCAAACAGTTCACATGCCTTGTCTATGATTCCACATTTTGCATACATGTCTATCAAAGCAGTTGTAACTACAACATCTGACAAAATTCCTCTATCCTTTATGTATTGATGGATATCCATACACTATTCCAAAGCTCCCATTTTGACATAGGCAGGGAAGATGGTGGCAATGGTTGTGGAATTTGGCTTTACACCAGCTAATTGCATTTGTTTTAAACTTTCTGAAGCCTTTTCAACAAATCCATTTTGTGCATATCCTACAGTCATTGTAATCCTTGAGACCACATTTCTTTGAGGCATTCTGTCAAATAGTTCACTTGCCTTGTCTATGCTTCCACATTTTGCATACATGTCTAATAGGGCAGTTGCAACTACAACATCTGACTAAATTCCTCTATCCTTTATGTATTGATGGATGTCCATACCCTATTCCAAAGCTCCCATTTTGACACAAGCAAGGAGGATGCTGGCAAAGGTTGTGGAATTTGGATTTACACCAGCCAATTACATTTTCTTTAAAATTTCTGAAGCTTTTCAACAAATCCATTTTGTGCATATCCTGCAGTCATTGCAGTCCTTAATACCACATTTCTTTGAGGCATTCTGTCAAATAGTTCACGTGCCTTGTCTATGCTTCCACATTTTGCATACATGTCTAACAGGGCAGTTGCAACTACAACATCTGACAAAATTCCTCTATCCTTTATGTATTGATGGATGTCCATACCCTATTCCAAAGCTCCCATTTTGGTACAGATAGGGAGGATGCCGGCAAAGGTTGTGGAATTTAGCTTTACACCAGCCAATTATATTTGCTTTAAAATTTCTGAAGCCTTTTCAACAAATCCATTTTGTGCATATCCTGCAGTCATTGTAGAACACATTTCTTTGAGGCATTCTATCAAACAGTTCACATGCCTTGTCTATGCTTCCACATTTTGCATATACATGTCTAACAGGGTAGTTGCAACTACAACATGTGACTAAATTTCTCTATCCTTTATGTATTGAGGGATGTCCATACCCTATTCCAAAGCTCCCATTTTGACACAGGAGGGGAGGATGCTGGCAAAGGTTGTGGAATTTTTCTTTACACCAGCCAATTGCATTTGCTTTAAAATTTCTAAAGCCTTTTCAACAAATCCATTTTGTGCATATCTTGCAGTCATTGCAGTCCTTGAAACCACATTTCTTTGAAGCATTCTATCAAACAGCTCACGTGCCTTATCTATGCTTCCACATTTTGCATACATGTCTAACAGGGCAGTTGTAACTACAACATCTGACAAAATTCCTCTATCCTTTATGTATTGATGGATGTCCATACCCTATTCCAAAGCTGCCATTTTGATACAGGCAAGGAGGATGCTAGCAAAGGTTGTGGAATTTGGCTTTCAAACAACTTATATTCATAGATTCATGGTTTTAGGTCATGTATGTTATGGTAACAACAAGGGATTCCAACTATGGTTACAATAGTTAAGACTACCTTCATTTGTGATCATAACAAGGTTCTTGGACAACACTATCTTGCTCTTCACACTGGGTACTATATAGGCCAAGATTGGGTTGAAGAAATCACTTGATGGTTACCTATATAGTGGTTCCACACCCTAATACCCCATGCATTCTAAATAGCTTGAGATTTATACAATACTCAACCAAGATGAAATTGTATCACTGTACCACACTTAACTATGACAGTCCCTTCATGACAACAATTTGTAATCTTTAGACTATTGGGATCCTTGCCACACATAAATATTAGGTCAATGACACAAAGCTTTTAAACAAAAACCTCTAAATGGGATATTTGGTTTCTTTCCAAATTCTACTTTGATTTATAGCCTGGTAGCCATTTTTTTATCAACTCTGATAACTTTAAAAAAAAAATGCAAAACACCATTGCTACATTTTCTAAGTTGTGCATGACCAACACTTGTGAAGCATGTATGTTTCTAACGATTCGCAATGAATCTTTTTCTGGTTCGTACTAAGTGAATCTTAGCTTCAAGCTTTTTTCGTTTATATATGAATCTTAACTGGAATTTGATCATGTTAGTGTTAGTTAGAACTCAGGAGGATGATATAAATAATAATTGCCGTATAATCATTTGGTTTGTTTTAGATTAGTGGAAGTTAACTGTTTGCCATGCAAGAGAGGGGGTTACTTCTTTAACACTAAATGTCAAAAATAAATGGCATGCCAGTATGCCACTCAATGAGTGGAATTTGATAGCATGTGGTTTGTTTTGTGTTTTACAACTCTAATTTTTGTTTGGTGGTTTATTGTTTTTTTATATACCTATATATGTCACTTTAGTAAACTGTGAGTATTTATTATAGGAAAATATAAGAGTAATCATTTGTCATCTAAGAGAAATCTTACATTTAAGGGCACTAGGGCCAACAGAGAAGTACTTTAGAACTCATCCTATGCATCAATAAACAACTCAACACAAAAAATGCAAATTGACATATTAACACAACAATATCCAACTAAGTTATTGAAAGTCAACTATTGATACCTCGTTCTCCATCTAGATTACAAAATCGGTCCACTTTTTGCTTTGTAACATATCCTTTTCAAATTGTGTTGGATACCGGCCATATTTCTCCACCTGTCAAAACATGGCACATGGACTAGTTAAAGTAATTAATATGCAATCATTTACCTTTTCTTAGGAAATAAAAAAATTATCATTTAACATATTAAATATACTTACAAATGTACAAATCAAGGCTTGTAAACCTTTCTAGCCACTGTGATACGTGGCACGAAGTTTGTCAAGCCTAGCCTTGGAGGCCTTGTCATGAAACATATACTAATTCAATTTAACTATGCACAAATAAAATTTAAAAATCGTTTAATAAATTTGATATAATATTATGACTAAATTCAAATACCTATGTACTCTCCTCATTGGACTTCCTCCATGCATCGGACTTCTCATATGCTTTTACAAGCTCTTTCCATACTTTTACACTTACATCAATTGGCCTTTTTTTGAGCCTTAGCTCGGGAGGGAGTTTTTTTATCTTCTTTGTTTGGTTGCACCGAAATCTCTTGCAGTTTTGAGACATTCGTAGCTTTATCTTCTTTACAGACCAACCTATGCCAAATTCAGTCTCCATGTCATGGATAACTGCTTTTTGCAGGTGCATGGGTATCTTTGAGAATGGCAAATGTAGATGGTCTTTGAACCATTGAAGGCATGATTCCTTCAACCTATTCACAAATGTTTTTCTAGCATCTGTTATTCAAACTTTCCCTGAAACCACATCGTATTCTATCTTGGTATCGTAGGTACCAATGTAAGATGCAAAACATGGCGTGGTGGTCGAAGAAGTCTGCGTCCTAGGAGTGGGTGAGATATTGGAAGCCTATGTTCCCTGTTCCAAATTCGTAGAGGCTATTGTTATTGATTTCTTACTGCATCTTTTTCTCAATCCAGGACTGGTTGGGGAACCAATTGATTCCCTTTGATACTTTTGATTTGGTTGTAATGCTTCAGAGGCTTTACCAAATCATTTTTCTATGTATCTGGCAAGCATTGTCAAGTCCACACCATCCAATTTGTTCACTGCCTCTATCCCCAATATGGAAGCCAATACCTCTTTATCTTTGTCAGTCTCATGTTCCTATATATATATGTATGTATGTATGTATGTATGTATGTATGTATGTATGCATATAAATTCTTCTTTTAAATTTACAAATAAAAAACTAAAAACTAAAAATCAAAGAAACAATGGAAACATTTACAAATCTATAAATTTAAAATGAATTACCTCATTGTGGCCAGAGTCTACTCCCTTTGCTTTCTTCCCTCTATTGCTTGACATTTTGAGGCGACCTAGGGAAAATTATTTGCATTCAATCTATGGAAGCAAACGAAGTACACACTACCAAGAATGAAAGTTTTCATCTAGTTTTTCTGTATTCCTCACGGTTCTTGACATATACTTTGTAGAGCAAATCATGAAGTTGTTTTCCTATGAATCAATTGGTGCCTTGGGAGGGAATCTATAGTTCTGGGCCTAATTTTAGTTTGCTCACCCTCATCTCAAAAGTCGTATCTCCTCGTATTGTCTCGACCAACCTCTATTTTAGTTTGTTCACCCTTGTCTCAAAAGCCCTAATTTTAGTTTGCTCACAATCGACTTGTCTTAAAGCACTCAACTACTTTTTTAGGAAGGAAATGAGAAAGTTGTCTTCAGAGAAAGGTATTGGTGAGAATGATAAGTGAACTTGGGCATTGGGGTTTGAAAAATGTGTTCACTGCTCTCGGATGCAAAGGAAATAATGCAATGTCTATAATTTTACCCTTCTCCTTTGCAGCCACATGAGACTTGAATGATTCGCCTGTAAACAAAACAATATTCACAACCCTTTCTTCAGAATCCTCTCCATTTAATCGAAACAAAAATATTTTTGGGAACGAAAAATTTTTATTGTAATTGTAACCTTACCTATGGTGTCGCAAACTAAATCAAATTTGTCATCTACTTGTTTGTTTTTCCCTTTTTTCTCCTCTCTTCGCATGGCATTTTCCTACTTTTTTCTCCTCTAATTCACGCGGCGTTTTCCTCCTATAATTATCAAATTTCTCATATAATTCAGGCAGGAAGTTTTTATTTATTTTTTATTTTTTGTTTTTGATTTATAGGTCCCGCCATTGGTAAAATAAGGGTGAACATAGAAAACCCAAACGCTCGATCTCCAAACAAAAAATGAACACCAAAAATTAGTGTTTTTTGTTTTAGGGTATGTACAAGCATGAATTTTTAAGTTTTTTTTGATCCAGTAGTTGGTGCTATAGTCGAAGCAGTTACCGCCTAGTTTAGCGTCGACTTTTAGGCATAAATGTAATCTTTTTTGGGTGCAAAAGGCAGCGCAAAGTGAGCCTAATTTAGCGCCAATCAATGCAAAATGATGTATTTTGCTTGGAAGTTGATAAAAAAAATAACCTCACCAAATTTGGATTGTCCTTATAATAAGTAACTATATCTTGTTTCCATTATAGCAATTTGACTTCATGCTTCTCTTATGATTAGCTCAATAATGACTCACTCTTTCATGACCTTACACAGATGGTTGGTGACAATCCTTATGCAAGTGATATGGCTTTGGAAAAACCAAACAACTCTTCTCTTACTATCATGATGACATGATATTGGGACTATATTGGCAGCTTATGGAGTGTGCTTATGGTATTGTGATTTTCATTTGTATGTTTTCATTAACCTATTTTAGGTTGAAGCATGGTAACTAACCCACTAGCTATTATGACAATCATACAATGACTAGACAATCCTCTCCACTTTGACTATGACAGTCCTATGCATGGTGTTTTCTTCATGACGGTCCCCAATAATGTGAATTATTGATAGTAGCTATTTCAAATGGAGTTTTGGATGGTGTAGTAAGTTGTCCCTATGGCTCATGATAGTGCATGGCTTGGTTATGTCCTTGTGATATTACTCTCTAGATATCTCCTTTTTATAGTGACAAGGTTTCAAGAACATGACATCTTAGGTAAAGTATCAACTTGTCTCTTTAACCTCTGGGTTGTCATTTTTCAAGAATTGATCTCATTGAAATGCAAAGACAATATGTTGATTGATGAATAACTACATTGTTACTATGATAGTGACTTAACCTGGTCACAAGATTAATAAGACAATTTTATAGTAATAACTCTATGGATGCATACCTAGCTATCCTAGGTGTACTATGATAGTAATTTAATGTTTCTAGTGTTGCTTTTAAACCTCCTATGGTTGTTACCCATGCCTCATGGTATGACAGCCTCTACAATGTTGAGGGTTTTATGGCCACTTGGAGAGATATAGATTGACTTAAAATGACCCATAAAAGAAAAAAGAGAGTCAAATATGAAATAAATGTCTTTTTGATGTGAATTTGTAGTCATCTTGTAATCATAAGATTTGAGCTCTAGTTGCCAAGATTCTACGTGTAAACTTTTTCTGAAGAGCAAAATGTTGCAATGTCCTATTTTGTAGTGCGTCTTAATGAAAAGCGAGTGTATTAACAAAATAAATTCAAGAATATTCTCTTGGTGCACAGCTGTTATGTGACTATTGTCATTGTTGTGTATTACAAGATCTAGAGGAGGCCATGGAGAGAGGACGTGGACGACATAGAACTACTAAATCGCAAAGAGGAAAGTGGGTGGAAATAGATATGACAATGGAATCTGTAGATACAATAGAGGTAAGAAGAGGAACCAACCTCAACCAAAGGAGGAAGGTGTTTATGAATTCACAAATGCTACAACATAGAGGAGATAAAGTCATTTTTCTGTCAACGAGGCCTGTGAGGTCAAACTTATTGGTTGAAAATGCACAAGAATGGTGATTAAATGTGATTCTCTTATCAAGGGAAAAGTTTGAAAATTAGGATGGCCAAAACATGATATCAATATGTCAAATATATGAGTAAAGTGAGGTTTTGTGTTGGATAGCATATTTGTTGAAATGATATAATTGGTGTACTAAACATTATTTACTATATTGTGTATTATAGGGGCCAAATGAGGTCGTGGCAACAGATCGTGTCATATCAAATGAGGACACAAAGGATGAAGCGGGAAATTAGGTACTCAAATCCAATTTCCTTAGGAAAAAATGATTTGATGGCATTTTGTGATATGTCCATCTTTTTTCACAGTATTATTGAAATTTATAAGGTATTATCCAATCTTGACATAAATTAATGCATGTTGTTGATTATTTTAGATGGAGATTGGAGCAAATGCAGAGCCTGAGTGTTCAACTAGCAAATGAAAAAGATATGTACATGGACGTGGACCTAAAACTATTAAATCACGTAGACGACAGTGGGTGGAAGAGGATATGACAATGGATCCTGCAGACACAACAAATGATTGCACTGAACAAGAGGTTGGTCAGGACTATAGGACATGAGATGAATACTTTGAGAAAATTGTTGTTTGTGGATGTTCTATATGTCGTGGAAAGAAACAACTCAAACAAGTGATTGTACAAAGACATTACATATATGATGAGCTTCTAATCAGTAGTATGCATCCTACAATCAATTCAGATCCAACAGGAATTGTGGTAAGGAATTTTCCAAATTGATATAAATAACACGTATACTTTGTTTAAACATTATTTTATATTATTTAAATAACTAATTTTGTTCTTAATGGATACTTGCAGGATAAAGTTCTTGGTTTAAAGTTTCCTGGATCACTGACTTCTAGCCTAGAGGGGTAATGATCATTTATTAGATGATACATCTAACAAAAATATGTGCCAATATGCCAGCTCGGAAGATGAGGAATTGATGAAAACAAGCAACAGAACAAGAACTGGTTTAAAGATGCATAATTTGCTTAAAGATAAAGGGAAGGTGGACTACATACCCTATGAGAATGAATGTGATGGAGATGATGACTTGTCCCTGAGTTTGAGATCAATTTACAAAGAGACTTTTGATTGTCGATTATATTGCGCTTGGCCTAGTGATCAACAACTACCTAGAGTGTACGAGGTGTTTCAATTTTGGGGATACAGCTACATGATACGACCCTCCAATATTCATGGAGCGAATCTAAGCCTCTTTATTGTCCAAAATGTACATGTGGGATCTAAACATAGAAACAATTCAGAACAAACCACTAGGAGATTAATGCCATATTATGGTAAATCATATTACAGTGGTGAATGGAGAAGGCTAGCAGAATATAAGCCTAGCATCTCAGCATCTATAATTTGCATATTATAGTACATACTCACTTGTTAAGTGAGGCTTATTATAATTTTTGAATTATTATAACTTACATGATATACTACTTATTACATGATTTTTCATTGCAAGGCACGATTTATAATTTTTGAGATTTGTCTTTCTTTATATAATTTCATTTACTTGTTATCTAATTTTATGTTACTTTCGTGTTTCTTTGGCTCGACCTTATTGAGCCATTTTTAGGTGTTTTGATGTATTATTTTGATTTAATATGTTTTACTCATTAACTTGTTGAGTGTTTTTATTATATTTTGCATGATATACTACATATATGACTTTATTTAGATTTATGATATATATTACTTTATGTATTATAGCTTGTAATTTATTATATATTGCATGATATATGACATATGTAGCTTTAACATATATTATATATTGCATGGCATAGTACATCTACTACGTTATAGATGAATTATATATATTTCTTTCTTTAGTTTTATTATAATTTTTAACTTATTTTATTTTGCATGATGCTTTACATATTTACGTTATTTACATCGTTACATATCATATCTTAACATTTTACCTTGTGCCTCTCCTTACTTTGTTCTTTGGTACTATTTTTCTTATTTTATTTTCTTGTCTTTAATTAGGTATTGAAATTCCATTCAACCTCCTCATCCCTAATCCCTCTCTCTCCCCCCTTTTGATAAGGCTAAGTTTTGCAATCCTACTCATTTGTATCCTCTTCTTGATGATGGATCACTGAGTGTGATCCAAAACGTTGAGACAAAAATACACATAGTGAAATCCAAAAGTAATCAATCTTAAATTATATGGTCTAAATTTGAATATATATACACATCGTCTCCAATTGGAAAGTGGAAAAGAAATGAATAGAGGTCATCTTATGTATATAGATGGGCATGCATGCCCACAAAAATATTGCAGGATTTATAAATACTAGTAAGGGAAGGGTCCCTACTGTAAGACCGAATTGTCAATTTGTTGAAGTTAAAAATGATAAAGATGGAGATATGGAAAGAGAGGTTGATAGATTGATAATGGTTGAGGCTACTATGGACCTTACCATTGGGGATGAATTATTGATTGATTACCCCTTCTTAAAATGCACTCCTACATGAAAGAAGAGGGAAGAACAAGGTCTCCCTAAGGATGTTCTTAAGGGTGGAAAACCAAAGAATAATAAATGAGTGTGGACTGATGTTTTATAAACTATGTTGTCAAAATTGTGTTTTATTTAAATTATTGTATAAAAAAGGTGTTGCAAGTATGGGCCTAACCGGTGTTGTCATTGATGTCAACATACTCCTGTTACATTAATGATAAAGTTTGGATGAGTTGTGTGTTGAGGATATTGAAAAAATTAGTCTCAATCAGGAACAGTGAAGAACAGTAATGACATAAGGTAAAAGTCCAAGACAGGATGAGGATCAGAGGATGCGGATTAAAGGGTTTGTAGATATGTGTCTTAAGATGTTCTAGTAGAGATTTTAGAGGTTCGCATGAAGATATGAAGAAGTTATAGAAGTTCAAGTAAAACTGGTTCCGGCAGATGTTCAGTGATGACAGAGTGATACAGATAGGTCCGGTGAGATCCAGAAATGCATTCTTCGGTTCTGCAGATTTGAGGAAGTGTTGGGGAAGTCTGTATGGTGTGTCAACTCGATTGGTTCATGGTTTGAAGGTCTGGAAGTATCTATTCTTTTGTGACAGTGATGGCAGACTGTGTTCTTGAGGTTTCGGATGAAGGAGAGAAGGATTTCAGTAAGTAGAGGAAGTGCGGATGTTCTTGGAGTTTTAGGCAAGTTTGTGGAGGTCCTTGGATCATGCTTAGTTCATGTTTATGGTCCACATTAGAATTGGAGTCCCTGAAATGAAGAATAACTTCTGGATGATGGTGTTCTTTCTGTGACTCGCCGACTGGATGAATTTTACATCTTGCGGATGTTCTTGTGGATGTTTGCCGACTTAGATGTTTGTTCCTAAGTTGATGTCATGTATAAATAAGGGATTGCAAAGTCATTTTAGAGTGTGACTTGTTGAGATGAGTGTGTGGTAGCGAGGAGAAGAGCGAAAGGCAGAGCAGAAGGTTTGGGGTTAAATGGAACTGACTCAAGCATGATGAAGATGCTATTTACTAGTTCAAGTATGTGATACTTATTCTTTTGTAGATAGTGTGTCTCTTGTAGGCAGTGAACCTCTTGTGTGCAGTGTGCTCAGGCAGTGAGCCCTAATTGGCATGTGCCATTTTTTTCTTTCTATTCTTCTAACAGAGAATACAATCTTGGGTTAGTCACCCCGTGGTTTTTCCCTTAACCAGGTTTTCCACATCAAAATCTTGGTGTCTCACGTGTTGATGTGTTTCTGCTCTTGATTAAATGCATTAAGTTTCATGTTTGATTTATTGTTATACTGCTAAGTGAATATAAGTGTTGAAAATGAAGAAAGTTTTGGACAATTGATTCACCCCCCCTCTCAGTTGTCTGCCCTAAATCTAACAATTGGTATCAGAGCCAAGTTCCTCTGAAAGGAGCTTAACCACTTGAGGAGATCCAGGATGTCATCCTACAAGAAGGATAGTCTAAAGTTTGATGGAACTAACTTTTCTCTTTGGAAAGGTCGCATGAAATGTCACTTGCAGTGCATGGGATTTGCATACTGGTCCATGGTTACAAAAGCTTATGTACCTCCACAAGGTGGTCCGACAACCCTAAATAAAATCACAGATGCTGAAAACAATCTGCAGACCAAAGAGGCTCTTTTAAGTGCATTATCTGACTCAGAACTCTCAAATGTTATTGATCTACCAACTGCCTTTGAGATTTGGAATAAACTGGAACTTTTGCATGAAGGAGACCAGTTTGTTAAATGTGCAAGGTTACAGAGTCTAAAAGGGAAATTTGAAAAACTAAAGATGAGAAATGATGAAAATATTACTTCTTTTATGCCAAGAGATAATGAGCTAGTTTGTGGAATTAGAAATGCAGGTGAAACCCTGAGTGAAGATGAGATCATTGGCAAAGTTCTCAGATCCCTTCCTGAGTCTTATAAAATCAAGGCTTTTGCAATCGAAGAATTCAGAGCTCACACAACAATCACAAGAGATCAATTGGTTGGTAAGTTAGCTGCTTTTGAAATGGCCGAGTTTGGAGATGATCCTCTAAAGATTGAATCTGCATTCAAAGCCAGTGCCTCTGTAAAAGGGAAACAAAGGTTTGATCCGGGAGAAAATTCTTCAAGGAACCCATCATGGTATGAAAAAGCAAGAAAAGACTTGGAAGAAGAAGAAGCTGAAACTGCTCATCTTGAAGCTCTTATTGCAAAAAGACTACCAAGAGGATCCGGTAAGTATGAAGGGAAATTACCTTTTAAGTGTTTTAACTGCAATAAAATTGGTCATTTTGCCTCAAGATGTCCGGAAAGATTTTCAAGACCAAATCCTAACAGACCAAGGTTTCAAAAGAATTGTTACTATGTTCATGAAGAAGATGATAATGAAGGAGTAACAGATGATGAATCAGAGACAGGAAACAAATCCGGTAATGAATGGGTGTTTATTGCCATCAAAGAAGAGGAACAAATATCCTCTGTATCTGTCAATCATAAAGTTGAAGAAAGAGCTCTGGATGCCCAACTTAAAACAAAGGATGATTGGGTCATTGATAGTGGATGCTCTCACCATATGACAGGTGACAAGAATAAGTTCTTAAATTTGGAAAAGTATGAAGGAGGAATTGTAAAGTTTGGAGATAATTCTGCTAGCAGAATCAAAGGTAGAGGAACTATTTCTCTTGATGGAAAGAACAAAACCGGTAATGTACTATATGTTGAAGGACTAAAGCACAATCTTCTCAATGTTGGACAACTGGTGGACAAAGGCTATGATCTCAGATTCAGAAATAGAAAATGCAAGATCTTTGAAAGTTCCAGAATAGAGATTGCATCCGGTACTCAAACTAAAGGTAATATCTTCCACTTGGTTGGTACTGGTAAAAGTTGCTTATTTGCTCAAATTGATCAGAGTTGGTTATGGCATAGGAGGATGTGTCATGTGAATTTTGATAATATCATCAAGATAAGCAATACTCAGGCTGTAAGAGATCTTCCAAAATTAGTGAAACCTATCAATAGCTTGTGCAAAGAATGTCAGTTGGGCAAACTAAGCAGAGTCACATTCAAAAGTAAGGAATTGTCTTCTACCGAACTGTTGAACTTAGTTCATACTGATCTTTGTGGTCCGGCAAGAGTTAGGAGTGTCCAAGGTGATAGATACTTGATGTTGCTAATTGATGACTATTCCCAGATGATGTGGGTAACCTTTCTAAAAGAAAAATTAGAAGCACTTGAGAAATTCAAAATATTCAAGGCCATGGTGGAGAATGAAACTGGATTAAAATTGAAATGTCTGAGGTCTGATAGAGGTGGAGAATTCACATCCGGTGAGTTCATAGACTTCTGTGAGAAACATGGAATAAAGAGACAGTTGTCTACCCCTAGAACTCCACAGAAGAATGGAGTGGTTGAGAGAAAGAACCGGACCATCCAGGAAGCATCCAGGACCATGATGATGGAAGCAAATGTTCCTCAGATCTATTGGAGAGAAGTTGTCAGCACTGCAGTCTACACTCTCAATCAAGTTCAAATTAGAAACAATACCGGTAAGACTCCTTATGAACTTTGGTTTGGCATTACTCCCACTATGAGATATTTTAGAGTTTTTGGTAGTAGATGTTACATTAAAAGGGATGAAGATCTAGGAAAGTTTGATGCTAGAAGTGATGAAGGAATATTCTTGGGTTACTCTACTCAAAGCAAAGCATACCGGTGTTACAACAAGAGACTGAGGAAGATTGTAGAAAGTGTAAATGTGAAGGTTTATGAAGAAATTGAAAGACCCTCTAGAATTCATGAGTATGATGAAGATGATCAGAATGGTGTTTAGATTCAAAGTATCCAAGCCTCTTCTAAGAGACTAAGTCAAGTTGATCTAGTAAGTCAGGAAGAAGAGATAAGTTTCAATGAGCCTGATCAAGAATTAGAAATATAAGAAACTCCCAAAATTCCAAGGTATGTGAGACTGAACCATTCTGAAGATCAGATCATAGGTGACAAAAATAAAGTTGTACAAACAAGAAGAAGAATTACTCAAAATTTAGATGAATATTGTCTAATTTCAAAGATTGAGCCTAAGACAGTGAATGAAGCTTGCAATGATGAGAATTGGTCAAAAGCAATGGAGGAAGAACTAATGCAAATTAAGAAAAATCACACTTGGGATCTTGTTCCCAGACCTAGAAACAAGAATGTGATTAGAACTAAATGGGTCTTCCAGAACAAACTGAATGAAGCTGGTGAAGTAATCAGAAATAAAGCTAGATTGGTCTGCAAGGGTTACTCTCATATTGAAGGAGTTGATTTTGAAGAGACTTTTGCTTCGGTGGCAAGAATTGAAGCAGTCAGATTATTTCTTGCATTTGCTACCTTTAAGGATTTCAAGGTGTATCAGATGGATGTCAAATCTGCCTTCCTAAATGGTAATTTGGAAGAAGTGTACATTGAGCAACCGGATGGATTTCAATTGTCTGATCATGGTGACATAGTCTGCAAATTGAAAAAGGCACTGTATGGACTGAAGCAAGCCCCAAGAGCCTGGTATGAAAGATTGGACAAGCATCTCTTGAAGATTGGTTTCAACAAAGGTACTACTGACAGTAATTTGTATTTCAAAATTGATCATGAAAATATCCTAATTGTTGAAGTATTTGTTGATGATATCATATTTGGAGGAAGAGATAGTATGTGTAAAACATTTGCAAGTCAAATGAAAAGTGAGTTTGAGATGTCCATGCTTGGAGAAATGAATTTCTTTTTGGGTCTACAAATTACTCAAACAAAGAAAGGAATCTTCATTTCTCAGTTAAAATATGTGAAAGAATTGTTGAATAAATTTGGGATGGAAGACTCTAAGCCAATGAACACTCCATGGAAACTGGATGCAAGTTGAGCAAAGATGATGACTCTCCCAAGGTTGATCAGACAAAATATAGGTCAATGATTGGAGGACTGTTGTATCTCACTCAAACTAGACCAGATATTATGCAGGCTGTTGGTCTTGTTGCTAGATTCCACGTTGATCCTAGAGAATCTCATGTTATGGAAATCAAGAGGATTTTTAGATATCTAAAGGGGACAGTTGAGTATGGGTTGTGGTATCCTAGAGATCATGATTTCTCTCTTCATGCATATACAGATGCTGATTAGGCAGGGAGATGTGGATGACCAGAAAAGTACCAGTGGTGGAGCATTCTTTTTGGGGAAGAGATTGGTTTCTTGGCTAAGCAAGAAACAAGAAGCAATATCTATGTCCACTGCAGAAGTAGAATATATTGCTACAGCATGTAGTTGCACTCAAGTTTTGTGGATGAAATAGATGTTAAGAGACATCAGAGTAGAATATGAGAAGCCTATCACAATTTTCTGTGATAATTCAAGTGCAATAAACATATCCAAGAATCCGGTGTTGCATTCAAAGACTAAACATATATCCATCAAGTTTCACTTTTTGAGAGAGCAAGTGAACAAGAATGAAGTCAGATTGGAGTTTGTGCCTTCAAAGGATCCGATTGCAGACATCTTTACTAAATCTCTATCTATGGACTCTTTTGAGTATCTCAGGGAGAAGTTAGGGGTTATTGTCCCTCCGGTGGTGAACTAAGGTGCACTAATGTGCATTAGTCTGGTGGATATCACAGTCACATCTTGTGGTCCGGACTGATGATGGGAGTTGCTACTCAGGGGAAGCAGCAGGCATGGTTCTAAAGTAGTAGAATTGAACATATGTGCCCTTTGCCATTGATGTCAAAGGGGGAGAGAAGACATTGTGAAAAACAAGTGGTTGTTGATCAAAGGGGGAGCAGTAGAGGGAGAGAAGACATGTGAATGGTTGTTACTGATAGGGGGAATTGTGACAGTAAAGAGATTGTCTTGTCATGATGGTTAAAATAGTTTTTCACATCATATGTTGCCATCAATGACAAAGGGGGAGATTGTTGCAAGTATGGGCCTAACCGATGTTGTCATTGATGTCAACATACTCCTGTTACATTAATGATAAAGTTTGGATGAGTTGTGTGCTGAGGATATTGAGAAAATTAGTCTCAATCAGGAACAGTGAAGAACAGTAATGACATAAGGTAAAATTCCAAGACAGGATGAGGATCAGAGGATGCAGATTAAAGGGTTTGTAGATATGTGTCTTAAGATGTTCCAGTAGAGATTTCAGAGGTCCGCATGAAGATATGAAGAAGTTATAGAAGTTCAAGTAAAACCGGTTCCGGCAGATGTTCAGTGATGACAGAGTGATACAGATAGGTCCGGTGAGATCCAGAAATACATTTTCTGGTTCTACAGATTTGAGAAGTGTTGGGGAAGTTTGTATGGTGTGTCAACTTGATTGGTTTGTGGTTTGAAGGTTTGAAAGTATCTATTCCTTTGTGACAGTGATGGCAGACTGTGTTCTTGAGGTTCTGATGAAGGAGAGAAGGATTTCAGTAAGTAGAGGAAGTGCGGATGTTCTTGGAGTTTCAGGCAAGTTTGTGGAGGTCCTTGGATCATGCTTAGTTCATGTTTATGGTCCGCATTAGAATTGGAGTCCCGAAAATGAAGAATAACTTTCAGATGATGGTGTTCTTTCTATGACTGGCCAACCGGATGAATTTTACATCTTGCAGATGTTCTTGTGGATGTTTGCCGACTTAGGATGTTTGTTCCTAAGTTGATGTCATGTATAAATAAGGGATTGTGAAGTTATTTCAAAGTGTGACTTGTTGAGATGAGTGTGTGGTAGTGAGGAGAAGAGTGAAAGGCAGAGCAGAAGGTTTGGGTTAAATGGAACTGACTCAAGCATGATGAAGATGCTATTTACCAGTTCAAGTATGTGATACTTATCTTTTGTAGATAGTGTGTCTCTTGTAGGCAGTGAGCCTCTTGTGTGCAGTGTGCTTGGGTAGTGAGCCCTAATTGGCATGTGCCATTTTGTTCTTTCTATTCTTCTAACAGAGAATACAATCTTGGGTTAGTCACCCCATGGTTTTTCCCTTAACCGGGTTTTCCACGTCAAAATCTTGGTGTCTCATGTGTTGATGTGTTCTGCTCTTGATTAAATGCATTAAGTTTCATGTTTGATTTATTGTTATACTGCTAAGTGAATATAAGTGTTGAAAATGAAGAAAGTTTTGGACAACTGATTCACCCCCCCTCTCAGTTGTCTGCCCTAAATCTAAGAAAAGGTAGTCCATAAAATAATGTTCCATTATTCAATTGATGTATATATGTTCATACAATTTATATTTTTATTTTTTAAGCCATATTTGATTATATTTCTTTGAAATTGATACATTTATGATTTATCCAATTGTTGCCAAACATTAAATAATGTTTGTGTTTGTTGATAGGTAGAAGATGTTGATGAAACACATACTAATACCTAATATCCAACTGGGTTATTAAGATTTGGATGGGATGATCCAAACCATCCTTTAAACAATAACAGGGCGAAAAGAGCATTATTGAAGAGAATACTACCAGCTGAGAAATTTGAAGAGCTGATGAGATCCGCATACACTGATGACATGCCACCTAGCCTTAATTATGATGATCATGATAGTGAAAATGCAGTGCATGAAGAAGGATTGAATGAAATGCTTACCGATTTATTTGGGGATGAAAACAATGATGACAATAATGATCATATGGTTGATAGTAATGATGATAGCAGGGGTAATTACCACCAATGTAATGTTGATGATAACAACCTGAAAGACTCCATCAAGCAAGCAGCAAAGACACCTGTGTTCAAATCAGGTGCAAGTAGAACCTCAAAACTGGCATACACATTAATATCATTAGAAATCAAGTCACTATTTGGTCGGTCAAACAAAGGATTCACTACCCTACTAAAGTGAGTTGAAATCTATTTCTTACTTTGCAATTGCCAATTGGTGTACATAATTCGTAAACATTCATCAACTTCGTTTATATTTCTTTAAGGGGATTTTAAAACCATATATTGTATATAAATAGTCCTAGTATAGATTGACATATCAAACATGTTCATCATAAGTCAAACATTCAATTGATTTAATCTCTGGCAATCTTACAGGGCACTAAAAACTAAAATATTCCCTGAAGAGAATGTGTTTCCATCAACTTGCAGAGAGGCGCATCTGTTGTTGGTTGAGTTGGGGATTAAATATAAGCAAATTCATTCATGTAAAAATGATTGCATTTTATAAAGAGATGAATATCAAAACAAGGTAGAATGCCATGTATGCAAAGAGAAGAGATATCGTACAGATGTACAAGATCCTACAGTTCCAAAGAAGGTTTTACGTTACATGACAATTATACCTAGACTTCAACGAATGTTTTTATTGCAAGTCACTTGCACAATTGATGGACTGGCATGCAAAGAACAGGAGTAAATATGGATTCATGCGAATTCTGGTTGACTCCAAAGAAATGAAACACAGAGGAAAAATAGCCAAGAAAATTCAAAGATGAACCCCGTAGTATCAGGTTTGGTCTTGCAATTGATGGAGTGTGCCCATTCTCTTTCCTAAGCTCAAATTATAGTGTTTGGCCAGTCGGATTGATAGTATACAATATTACCCCATGGATGAGTGTTAGAAAGGAGCATCTTATGCTAACTCTCATTGTTCCACGAAAACATCAAGTTAAAAACATGGATGTTTATCTTGTGCCTTTTATTGATGAGATGCAACTGTTATGGAAGGCATAAGAATGTATGACATATCATGTCCCCCACCAAATAGGTCCTTCATGTTGTATGGTGTGCTATGTTGGACTATTCATGATTTCCTAGGACTTGGTGTTTGTTCTAGTAAGATAAAATATTTACGTATTTACACTCATAATTTATTTTCATCCCAACTTTCATACTTAGTTTTATACTATTTTTTTATGTTATTAACATTACCTATTGAATTGCAAGGCTTCAAACAAAGGGGACATTTGCATGTCCAAGATGTGCAGAACAATTTCAAGGGTGGTATTCTAAAGATCTACATAAATTTATTTATGCAAACAACATTTTTTTTCTACCACTAGATCATAAGTTTAGAAATCGCCTGAAGAATCAATTTGATGGAAAAGTTGAAAATAGAGGCCCTGCCATGATTATGAGTCTAGGTGATTGGCTTAAGAAGTATGAAGATGTTGAATTGAAAGGTTGGGAGGATTTTTTTGATCAAGGTGATTCAATTGAAGAACCAGAACAAGTTGTAGTTAATATGCCAGAAGGAATGAAAAGGAAATCCATATTTTATGAGCTCCCTTACTAGAAGGATCTATTAATATCTCACCTATTAGATCATATGCACGTCTTTAAAAATGTCCCAGATTCTATATTTTGATATATATCAGGCAAAGAGAATGACACCTTGTCTTCGAGGAGAGATATTGCTCTTTCGCATTCCAAAATTGATAGAAAACATTTGTGGCCAAACAGGGAAAATGAAACATATGTAGAAGCTCCATGGATTTTGAAAAAAAAAAGAGCTAGACCAACTAAAAAATGTCATTTGTTCAATAAGTACACCTACTGGATATGGGTCATCATTGGCTAAAGCTTTTACAGTTGATGGACATATCACAGATTTAAAACACATGATTTTCATAATTTTATGAAGGTATTATATATCATCATTTAACATTTACTGGTAACATTGATTAAGTACTAAATATATTTTGATTATTATTGTGTGAGAAAAAATTACTAATGATCTTTTCATAAATGTGTTTGATATAGCATATCATGCCATTGGCAATTAGGGGGGATTCATGTCTTACAGTTGACCTAAGGAATGCCATAAGTCGATTGTCAGCATTTACAAGGTATGTGGTTATATGAAATGTTCATGTGTGAGAGACATAAACATATTATATTGCATTTTAATTTTTGACTAAAGGTTCATACTAATTTACTATTCTTATATTAGGTGGGTGACCTCCAAGGAGATCCACGAATGTGAAGTGCCAAAATAGAAGAAAGAAATTGCAGAAATTGTATGTGTATTTGAGAAGGAGCTCCCTACAAGTTTCATGGACCTACAAGTCCATTTAATTATACACCTAGTCGATGATATTGAATTGGTGGGTGTCGTATCAACGAGGTGGATGTTTTTCTTTGAGAGGTATATGAAAACTCTAAAAAGATATGTCCGAGAAAAGGCACATCCAAAGGGTTGCATGGCTGAAGGGTATGTATTGAATGAAGCATTTTTCTTCCTGTGTGAATTCCTTGTAAGGATTTTGAAGATGGGCCACATTTCTGGGATGAAGAATGAGCATCAGATATTATTGATGAGAAAACCCACAATCTAATGGTGTTAAAGTAGAAATTAGTAAGTAAATTCATGATTAGTGTGGTTTTTTTCTTGCAATCATTAATTTACTCTGTAATTTATTTGTCAAATTAACAGCATGACATTTGGAGTTTGAAATAAACATGTTGACATGTAATAGGTGTAGAAGAAAGTGCTATACTCGACAAGTTCATTCTGTACCACATGGACTTTATGAACAAATGGATTGATCACAGAGAAGAAGTGTTAGAAGCAAGGAGACAATTTAAGAGATTGAACCCAAGGAATACTCCACTTCCCATTGATCTGCTTGGGGAATGGAGCAAAGATTGTACACTGGAATGGGTTACTGAACAAATTAAAAATCAAATAGAAGATGCAGGTATAGATTCAAACATAACAGAAGATGAAATCAACATGTCTAGAGGATGTGAAAGAAAGGTACAGTTGTAATTTTACAAAATGTTGATTCCTTACAGTTTTGACACTATTAACTATTTTAATATTCGTCATTATATTTGTTTTTACTGAAATAAATGGTCTTTCATAGGCGAGGAAATATCCAGCAATGTGGGCATATGGTCAACATTATCATGTAGAAAGTGTAGATGTAAAGAGATGATCCTTTGATTGTGGCATCATGGTTGACTTCAAGCAATCCAGTCGATCAAGCTCAAAATATAAGAATATAATTGAAGGGAATCTACAATATGTTGGGAAAATACAAGAAATCATTGAGTTGGATTACCGCTCTTTTAAATGTTGTATTTTTAAGTGTAGATGGTATGAAGCATTTGAGAGGACACGAAGACATGATACCCATAGTGGATTGTTTTCTATAGATTCTTCATGTTTCCTACCAGAGAATAAGGAGCCTTCTGTTCTACCAATTCATTGTGAGCAGGTATTTCTTTAACTTAAACAAGAAGCAGTAGTGATCATTAATCTATTAATTCATAATTTATTGTGAATATATACATGTGTTTATTATTCAATAAAATTGTTATACCATACGTCTAATATATGTATGTCATTCATGTGCAGGTATTTTTATATGAAGATATTTTGGACCCGAAATGGATATTTGTCACACATTATGATCCAAGATTAAGGCATGTATTTGATGATGCATTAGTGGATACTGAGAAAAACAATGATGGCCAAAAAAATGAGAGAGAGGGATTAGAGAACATCGAAGAAATTGACATCCATGATGATGTTGAAGATGGTTATGTTCAAGCACAAGAAGACAACAATCCAGAGTTGGATGATGTAGACAACAATATGGATGATATACAAAATGATGATCCAAATACATCTGGTAACAATATAGATGGTCTACAGTCAGATATCAATGATGATGAAGATGATGCAGGTCAAGATGAGGATGATGATAATATTAAATACTTGAAAGAACATATGAACATTGACAATGATACATTGGATGACATTGTAGCAGACAATAATGTTAAAGACCAAGACTTTTAAATTTTTAGAATTATTTGCAATCCATGTTTAAAAGGGGATGATTCTTATATCCTAAACTTTGAAATGCTTCAGTAATATTATTCATGTCGATACAAATTACCGATTTCAATATCCTTAAATTGTTCAATCTTTGGTATGAATTATTGGCAGAAAAAATTAGGATTACTTGGATGCAATTTCCTTTTCATTTCTTTATATTTTGCTTGAATGTCCAAGGTCTGAACCTAATCCTCATTTTGCGAGGAAGTTATGATTGAGGATTTGATTACTACTACATATTTTAATGGGGAAGATGTTTTTCATCATGATGCACATGTTGCACCTATGGATAGGCAAGATATGAATCTTACTACACAAATACTTATATCAAACCTTTACGAATTTGAGCAATAATGTTACTACACAAATACACTCCACGTATTATCTCATGTTGCCACTTCCACTCCCATTTCAATCATAACTCCTAATGTTCATCCTTCCAACATATATGTCACCCTTAAAAGAATTGATGAGATGCAAAGTAAAGTTGATGCATTACCCCTAGTAATAAAAGGATATCATAGGAGAAATCAAGTATAATCCACTTTCATTTGAGTTATTTCTTATCCATTTCTAGCTTGCAATTGTTTCTTTAATTTCACATTTTCAAAATACAATTTTTTTACTTCATCATTCATTACTTTCTAAGTTTTTCTCATAATCTTACAGCCTTTGTTCTAACTTCTTCACAGTAGCATGAGTAAACATAGCAGTATGAACATTGAGAGCAGCTGCTTCTATTGTTGATGTATGTTACCCTAAAGATATGCCAAATCTTATGATTAGGTTTTATATGTGAATTTGGCCAACTAATAGAATTACTCAGATTAATCAAAATTGTCTGCGCTTTAGGCTCTGTTTAAGCCTAGGGTGGGTGTTACCTTGTTTCACCAATGACAATTTACTTTCAAGTTTGCTGGTGACTTCAGAACAGATTAAGGAGCTTATGTAATTTTGTTAATTAAATTATCCACTTCACTTAACCCAATCTGGCATATGATTTGGATTAATGTTTTCTATAAACTTTAAACCCTACTCCTAAAACAGAAAAACAAAATTTGATTTTGAAAATATATACAAGGGATTGATTTTCAAAAGAGAATGATCAATGCCTGCCACATGAGGAGTTTGTTTATCTTTAATTATTTTTCATATATATTCTTAATTGTATCTATGCCATGTTATCTAATTGTGATAAGTACTTGAGTAAGACCATCAATGAAAAATGAAGTGGACATATTATCATCTATATTAGCTAATTGATTGCACAAATATTTCAATTTATCAACGATCTCATGTTTCTATTCATTTTCAACACTTTTAATAAAGACATCATGATCATAATATTATTCTTCATCATTAGAATAAAATATTGAGATATTAAGTAATTAAGATAGAGAAATGAACATACAACTCATAAACTCACAACAAAGAGAATAGAACAATCTTTGCATTTTCCTTAATTTTCAAAAAAATTCAAAATTATCCAAGTCTTCAACAACAAGAAATGAGTGATGCAGTTCCATTATATAATAGGAATGTGTACCCTCAGCAATTAATACATTGTCTTTGAAATTCAAAGAATACAGAGAAGCACCTAAAGGCATTGGAGAAACATTAATTGCACCAAAGGAAATAGAAAGGAAGGAGTGGTTGGCCTTGAGAAACACGAGGAGCTGCCTAGGGATCTGCATTGTTGTGGTTGGAAGATGATAGCCAAGTTGTCATTGTTTAGATCCATATTCTTCCTCCCACCCACCATATGTTCTTTCAGCCAGCCAAGGAAATGAGATGATTTCTTCTATCTTACCATTGTGGCTGACATATTGTGCATCTAGGATACCTTTGACACTTTTACCAAATAATTCAAATGTAATGTCTACCATGTGCAGTCTTTCAAGTGTCCAACTTAACACATGTTGAGTTGGGTCTCCTTTATTGTAACAAGCTGGAATTAACTGATTACCATTATCAATGATTTCCTTCCTCCACTTATTCATGTCTTTTGTAGTCCCATCAGCTTCTAAAATATGAGGCAACCATTTTTTGTCCAGCTTTTCAACTGCCTGCATTTTATCCTTTAATATTGTATCCATTTTTTGTTGATAAGCAGCCACCTCCTCAAATTTTTCCAACATTCTTGCTACTAACTGCATCTCAGGAGGAGCCTCTGAATCATATCTAGAACACCTGAGAAATTTAGTGATTTTCCCAGTCCTTGGCAGCCACTTGGTCTTCATAGCTGATAGTGTCTATTTGTCTGACTCATGTTTTTCACGTGCTATCCATAACAGGGAGTAAGACTTATGGGTCTCCTCCAACCTAGCCAATATCTTGTTAACTCTATACTTAACTAAATTTGTGGCCACATCCATCATTTTACCTCCCATTCCTTCATTCAACTTCTTATTCTCTCTTTTAATTCCTTTATCTCTTGAAGCAGGGGTTGTGTGTCCACTGGCAATGATTCTGCAGTCTGTATGATTGGGGGAGTTTGGGATGACCAACTTCCAATTGAGGTTGACTCTCATAGACACTAAGCCTATCCATTGCCTCTGTGTATTTCCCAATAATTCATTGTAATCTTTCTGCAGTTTAAGTGTTGCTACCTTTGCAAAATGTGATGTTTGTACATTCAAGTTAGCTGTCTGAGGAGCACGGGTTTCTAACACCCTCTTGATGATCACATTACCAATTAATTCCTCCAAGCCTACCTTTGGTTTTCTTATCATTTGGGGCCAATTCCTAGATAGCCAAGATATCAAATTTAGGGTCAAAGATAGCACCCTGCAACGCTCTCTTGGCATGTTCTCCACTTACATCTGCATCATCCCTAGTAATGGTATCAAATGTGATAGCATCTGATAATGTCTAGTGTGGCAATAGTAATATTTTGCTTTTCCTCACAAGTGCTCTCCCTTCTTCAGGAGTCATGGCACTGATATCCTCGTTCACCTCACCCAAAACCCTCCTTGTGATAGCATCATATTCTGAAGGGTTTGCACCACTTTTTGCTTCTTTTATCCTTCTCTGGAACTCTTCACTCCTCGTTCTCAACCCAAAGGATTTGAATTCTAGGGTGGTAATGAATGCATCATTAGAGATAAATTGATTGCATGCCACTTCCCTCACATCTTCGGTGTCCACCTCATTGTTGACTATGGACCTTATCAACCTATTCTCTAGGGAGGCATATGGTGCTATCCTTGGGGGAGAATGCAATTGATGTGGGGGGTTGTGGATCTTGTTCCTCTGCCACCTCTTCCTCCAAATTCACAACTTCCATTTTTTCTTCTATCTCAAGATCAATTATCTTTGCTCTTTTGGGGGCAAGGGCATCAAGGGAGTCAGGGGAACTTTTCCTAATATATTTTCCCTTTGAACTGTTAGGTTGATAAGTGGGCCTTTCCTCTCTAGTAGGTGGCTCAGCAATCAATTCATCTCCCTTCTCAAAGAACATTTTGATTCTTTGAATGGGGTCTTGAATTTTAATGAATGCCCCTTGATATGCAGAGTTGGCATTTTTCTTCCTTTTCTCTGCATCCATTATCAATTTCTAGTTATTTCTCAAGAAAAATACTTGTTGCATTGATTCACAATTTCTGACATTATCCTCATCAAGCAGGACATGGTGTGGATATTCAGGCCTGCCAATTTTATGCCTTCTGTCATGAATAAAGCCTTCAAGATCAAAGACCCTTATTTCCTCCATATTCATCCTATAACATTACAGTATGAAACCAATCTGGTCTAAACCATTCTTGTCAATTGTAATAAAATCATGAAGCTTCAAAGATGTTGGGATAAGAGATCCCTTCTTATGCTTCTAAAATGTTCCTTATTTGATGCATTCAGTCGTCTGATGATCTCCATAAATCTTATTCTTCTAGGAACAAATCTTGGTAAGGAATAGGGTGGAGCCTCACACCCATAGATTCTGATACAGGTTGTATTTTCATGCAAAAACCAATCTCCCCAATTGTGATTGATACTTAGATGGGGGGTTCTCTCCATTAGTCTTAGAAAGTCATTAATTTCCTTTGGTATCCTTTCTACAGTAGGCTCCAAAAATCCCAATACATTCCTCACAAAATGCTCCTCAAAGGTGACATAACTAGCATATTTGAAGTGCATGTCTAGCATGCAGGTCCACATCTGAACTGGCATGGCATTGCCTTCTGCATCAGTCATTCTCAAATGCAATTCCTTGCCCCAATGGCCAGACAGAGAAATCATAATCATGTGGCACATTAATGAATACCAAGTGAACTTTACATGGGGACCTGGAGTATACATATTGTTCTTAATAACCATCATCTATTCATGCATATTCTTTGACAAGTACCCTGCATAATCATATGGCTTGTCGGCTTCATAATCTTGGATATATACTGCCATCATCATTAGAGGCACCAACATTCTATCTAATGCATCTATCCTGAGCACATGACACAAGCTATGATAAGTTTTAACAAAATATTCCATGAATAGGCTGCATCGGAGAGGTTCCTCTTCTGTGACAGGGATTTTGATCAGAGCTCCATCAACCCCTTTTCAATCTATGCTTGGCCAAGTTGTAAGATTTGTATGCATACTTAAGACCTCTGTATTTTTCTCTAAAAGCATTCAAATCTATAGGTATACCAGTAGTAGAATTAAGATTGAAGATAGTAGAAATGTAGGCCTTTGTGAATCTAATGATAACACTACCATTTCCAGACAAGACAGACATGGTCTTAGGGTCATACCTAGTTGCTACAGCTCTCACTAAGTCTATGTTTATGAAGACATTAGGGCATATCAATTTGGCCAAGTCTAATGTCCAAGCATGGCAGATTGGGGCTCTGTAGTCACTTCTCTTGTACCAATGCTCAAACAGACTCCAAGCAGACATAGGGGGCCTAGCATCTCTACAATTTACACAAAGGTCGTATATTTTATCATTTCTACCAACCTCTCCTAAATTTGTCAAAGGAATTTTAGATGAGCCAGGACACTAATCATGATGTCTTCATCAAGGTTGTGTTTGGAGGTCGAAGCTTCACTAGACTAACTCATTTTGTATTTTATGCAGGCAACCTAGGGTTTATGCAATTAATAGCTGCCCTAAATGTTTCAGAGAATTCTTACAAATAGAAAACTAAGTGTAGGGGAGAGACAATGACTTACTCATTTTGGACGTCACAGAGGCTTTGAATTGCTTCTGTTGCTTGTTCTGATGATTCTCCAGCTTTGAATACAATTGCTTCTTGAAGAATGACAAGAAATAACTTGAATTATGTTGTTATAACATCAAATTTTGTATATTAATGGAGGTCGCGGCAACCATAACTCTACTCATGCCTTAGTCATTCAAAAATATTAATTGTTTGCATTTTTGAATTTAGATCATTGATCTTTCGTTACCTTTCCTGAAATCTATGGCTTTGATTCACTAACTAGATTTGACAATCTCAGTCATCTTAGTTGACAAGTCATCATTCAATGGGAATGAGCCAAGTCTTCAACATGGACTGGACGTGTGTCACCTCTTCACGGCGTCTTAGTCGAGGAGGGCCCACCATATACCTACCATGCGATGGTGTGACATAGCACCCATGCACCTTTATGACACTTAATTTTTAATCGATGGATGCCATGTGTCGCTATCTCGCCATCTCATGGTGAATATTCCTTCTGAAAAGATTCCCCTGCGCTAGTGCACAGCTGTTGGATCTAATTGGCTGAGGTTACACGGACAGGTGGCTGCCTGTTGCGGCCGGGTATGACGTCATCCTAACATGCTTCGTGACGGTGCAATTTTCATTTTATAAGACTTTAGGAATTACCGGCGGGAATAGGTAACGACTAGGCTAAGGGGCCGGTCAACCCACGGACATCAAGACTTAAGGTTGTGACTTAAAGGATAGACAACCGGCAACAAACAGTCAACACAAGAACATAACAATTGATTAATGTTTTCTATAAATCTTTAAATCCTACTCCTAAAACAAAAAAACAAAATTGGATTTTGGAAATATATACAAGAATAAGGATCTTAGATGTTTCTTAGGAATGCAAAATTAAAGGCATTGGGTTGTTTCCAACAAATGTAAACCACAAAAATCTCAAAATAAAAAAATCAATATTTTTTTATCCTAAACATAGGCATGAAAATTGCGAGTTCAAAAAAACTGTAGGGAAATAAATCATACCCTATAATAGAGATTTAAGTCCAATCCTAGATTTAATTAAACTTTAAAGGACAAGGAGTTGAGAGTAGAATAAAATATTGAGATATTAAGTAATTAAGATAGAGAAATGAAATAGTTGAGAAGAAATACAAAACTTATTCGATCTATTTAGCATGATGTCAAATGTGAAGTGTGTGATTAACTAATGCATTATGGAAATCAATCTCTCTCTCTCTCTCTCTCTCTCTCTCTCTCTCTCTCTCTCTCTCTCTCTCTCTCTCTCTCTCTCTCTCTCTCTCTCTCTCTCTCTCTCTCTCTCTCTCTCTCTCTCTCTCTCTCTCTCTCTCTCTCTCTCTCTCTCTCTCTCTCTCTCTCTCTCTCTCTCTCTCTCTCTCTCTCCTCTCTCTCTCTCTCTCTCTCTCTCTCTCTCTCTCTCCTCTCTCTCTCTCTCTCTCTCTCTCTCTCTCTCTCTCTCTCTCTCTCTCTCTCTCTCTCTCTCTCTCTCTCTCTCTCTCTCTCTCTCTCTCTCTCTCCTCTCTCTCTCTCTCTCTCTCTCTCTCTCTCTCTCTCTCTCTCTTCTCTCTCTCTCTCTCTCTCTCTCTCTCTCTCTCTCTCTCTCTCTCTCTCTCTCTCTCTCTCTCTCTCTCTCTCTCTCTCTCTCTCTCTCTCTCTCTCTCTCTCTCTCTCTCTCTCTCTCTCTCTCTCTCTCTCTCTCTCTCTCTCTCTCTCTCTCTCTCTCTCTCTCTCTCTCTCTCTCTCTCTCTCTCTCTCTCTCTCTCTCTCTCTCTCTCTCTCTCTCTCTCTCTCTCTCTCTCTCTCTCTCTCTCTCTCTCTCTCTCTCTCTCTCTCTCTCTCTAATCCTTTTTCCTAGCTAGTTTTCCTTTTCCTTTCCAATTTCCCTTTAGATCCCACCAACTTTTCCCTATTTTACTATTTTCCACCTCTCCTCTCATCATTCTTCGCATCCATTAAACTTTAGTTTTATCTTGTTTCTATTTCATCCTACCCAATTTATATCCTCATCCCTCTTTTCATGTCCTAGTTTTCTTGTTTCCATTTACTTTGTTGATAAGGGAGACTAGCGAGAGAGTCGTAGTTTTCTTGTTCATTTCCTTAATTGATAAGGGAGAGGGAGAATTAATAGATTAAGGGAAAGATAGGAAGATATATATAGGTCAAATGATAGGGGGAGAGAGGCAAGAGATAGAGAAATAGCTAGAGATAGCTAGATAGAGAGAGATAGAGAGGAGACAGATAGGGAGAGATAGAGGAGACAGAGGGGAGAGATAGGGAGATAGAAGTGACTAGCTAGAGAGATGTCTAGAGACATAGGGAAATAGAGGAATCAATATAGGGGAGAGAGAGAGGCAAGAGATAGGGAGAGATAGATAGGTAGAGAGACTAGAGAGGAGATAGATTGAGAGATATAGAGGAGACAGAGGGAGAGATAGGGAGATAGAGAGATAGGGAGAGAGATTGAGAGGTAGAGGGATGATAGAGAGTCAAGGGAGATAAGGGAGAGATAGGGAGATAGAGGTTTAGGGTTGCTCAGGCTGTTTAGGGTTTAGGGGTTAGGGATTAGGGGCATTATTTAAGGTTGAGGGATTCAAAGAGAGAGAGAGAGAGAGAGACTTATTTTGACATGCAACTATAAACCCTGAATAATGCCCCTAAACCCTAAACCCTAACCCCTAACCCCTAAAACATATATAAACCCTAAATAATGCCCCTAATCCCTAAGCCCTGACCCCTAAACCCTAAACCTAATAAACCTTAAACCCCTAAATCCTAAACTCCGGCAAACACCTAAACCCTAAACACTAAACCCAAGCAACTCTAAACCTCTATCTCCCTATCTCTATCATTCCTTTACCTCTCAATCTCTCTCCCTATGTCTCTGGCCATGTCCCTCACTCTCCATATCCCTATCTCTTCTGGCTATGTCTCTGTCCATGTACCTCACTCTCTATATCTCCCTATTGGTCGTCTCTCTCTAAACACTAAACCCTAAACCTCTAAACACTAATTAACCATAAACCCTAAATAATGCTCCTAAACCTTAACCCCTAAACCCCTATCTCCCTATCTCTATCATCCCTCTACCTCTCAATCCTTCTCCCTCTCTCTAGATATCTCGCTCACTCTCTATCTCTCCCCTCTATGTCTCCTCTATCTCTACCTATCTATCTCTTCTCTCTCTCTCTTTATCTAACTATCTCCAAACTGGCCAAGCAACCCTAAACCCCAAACCCCTAAACCCTAAATCCAAGAAACTCTAAACCTCTATCTCCCTATCTCTCTCCATAGTCTCCTCTATATCTCCCTATCATTCCTCTTTCTCTATAAACCCTAAACCCTAAATTATAATGCCCCTAAATCCTAACCCCTAAACCTGAGAAACCCTAAACCCCTAAACCCAAGTAACTATAAACCTCTATCTCCCTATCTGTCCCCTCTCTCCCTATCACCTTTGTCCCTCTACATCTCAATCTCTCTCCCTATCTCTCTGGCCACATCCCTCACTCTCTATCTCCCTAGCTCTCCCCTTGATCTCCTCTATATCTCCCTATTGGTCCTCTATCTCTCTCTAAACCCTAAACCCTAAACCTCTAAACCTTAACCCCTAACCCCAAAACCATAAACCCTAAATAATATGCTTAAACCGAAATAACCATAAATTAGGTGCTACATTAGGCACTAAACTATGTGCTAAGTTAGGCGCTATATCAGGCACTAAATCAGGTGCTAAAAATAGGCGCTAAAGTAGGCTCTACATTGGGTGGTAAATTAGGCGCTCAAGTAGGCACTAATGTAGGTGCTAAATTGGGTGCTAAAGTAGGCGCTAATTAGTGCCTACTTGATCTGATTGATGCAAAAAATGCCAAAATAACACCATCCTAATAAATAGCACCGACTTTTAAAAAAATTGAAGAAAAATTCATTAAAATAGTTGGTGGAAGCAAAAAAGGGAGCTAATCATAGGGATTTGTTGTAGTGGATGGATTCACACACACAAAGTATAAGATGGTTTGTCTCAACACAAGATCATATACTCACCATCCAACCAATAGGGACCAGGAGAGGATAGCTAAGACACTGGGGTGGACTTCCCTATCACGTCTCCATTTCCAAAGTGATCACATGTGGAGATGATGATTAACCTATTCACCATTCTCGTAGGCTAATACATTTGGTAAGGGAATGGTTTTGGTTTGTGATTGATTTTTAGAGGATGGAAATCTATAACGTTGGCTCAACTAGTGATTGTTATTGGTTTTGGCTAAGTTTTGCTAAGTGGTATTGTTTATCTAGCCAAAATATCAAGTTCTTCTAAAGGATAGAGAATGGGAAAATGAGAAATACATTATTTAAATTATATTTTTTATTATTCATTGATAATTCAAATTGATGCCAAGTGGATGCCAAAGGAAAATGTCAATATTTAATTGCATTTTCAAATTATCTATTGTTTCTATAAGTCGAACATTCATTTGAAGGATTGGTTTATGGGATTTGGTGCCAACACCTAAGGAGAAGTGATTTTATGGAGTCTTGTGCAAACGCTCAAAGGAAAAGGTAATTTCAAATGTTGCCATTGGATCATGTGCTCAACGTCTAGGAGTTGGATGTCAAAATAATAATAAAATATGGACTTCATTGGATCATGCGCCCAAGTACCTAGGAGAAGTTGCTAATATAATAAAATATTGCCATTTCTTTGGATCATGAGCCCACGCCAAGAAGGAGGAGTATTTTATTTAATAAAATATTATTTTTATTGCTATGGGCACCATACAAAGAGGAAGATAAATAATATTTTAAATGATATTTTACTAGTCGCCGCTCAAGGAGAGGTAATTCATTTAAATTTGTATTTTATTCTCCAAGACAAGTTCAATGCCTATGTGAAGAAGATATAGTTTTTTTTAAATAATGGTAGTTGGAGTTTGTATTGCATCTAAAAATTTTCAAGGAATGGAATTTCATTGGTGGACTTCAAACAATTGCAAAATTGGAGCTAATTGGGACACCTAGCTCAAGAGGAGGATAAATACCACAATTTGCCATCAATTTGCAACTTTGATCCCTTGGTAAGTTTTCATATACTTTGTATTGGTGGGAAATGAATTTTTCAATGTTTTGTCAAGGAGATGATCCCTTGATTTGATATGGAGATGATCCCATATCTTGTTGTGAGGTGATATCATGGAGATTCCATCATGGTTTTGGAATTGCAAGTTGACATTAAAGAGTTTGAAGGATAATTGCATTGCATTTGAATCTCTTGATCATAATTGAAGATTACCAAGGTAGTCGATTTGCCTTTGAGAGCTATTTTGTGTGAATTTTGATATCATATGAAAGTCTAATTTTATAACAACGATCTAGAAACTTCATTTTAGGGTTTTTAGACATCACTTCATTGAAGATATTGAAGGCTTTTATCAATTGGAGCATTATTGAATAAATCGTGGCCCTTGGGAACCCATTGCTAGCTTTTGGAGGCATTATTTGGCACATTTTTTATCATCTAGAGAAATTTGGGCATGCATATCAATGATACAGGTTTGATATAGATTAGAGAACATCGTCATTTGGAGAAATTCATTGGGTTGGCGCATTTGTTGATACCTATAGTCTAATCGCTCAACTCCTAGATCCCATCACTTGCCATTGGAGGTGGTTTTTGGTATGATTTTGGCTTCATTCATATTTCTAGGCACCTTGATCACCTACAAAAGTCATATCAGTAGTATTCTCAATGATATTAGACATTTATTTAAGTTCATACAAGGTCATTACAGTGTTGTTTTGTCATATTGATCATTCTTCATAGGATTGACATTGATTGGCTAGGGTTTTGAAGTACATTGTTACTCATTTTATTTATGTATTGAAGTAAATTAGTCCAAACCGATATAAGGAACAGCCAATAACAATTTTGTAATTAGCCTTGATTGAAATAAAGAATCCAAGCAATGTTTCTAGGTATGCTTTATTTCATGATCTATTGATATGATTATGTGTTTATCTTAATCATTTGATATATGTTTAGTAAGAGATATTGAGAAAAAATTTAGTTGGAAGTAGTAGGGTATTTTACAATGGTATCAGAGCCTAGATCCTACCAGCCTATTGGGTTATGCATCCATAAGAAGTTGGTCCACACAGATATTACTTCAGGAGAAGACCAGGATAGTGAAAAGAAGTTAATATAGGTATAGGACACAATCACCCATGGAGGAAGGAGGTGGTAATGGAAGCCCTAGAGGTCATGGTAATAATGAAGGTTTTAATTTAGAGGAGTTTATGCAACCATTTGGACAGCAAATGTAGGGTTTTCATAATTGGATTGTAAGTACCATTCGTGAAGTGAGAGATGAGTGTGCACATTCTAGGAGATCTAGGAGCATGAGTAGTGGGAGAACTAGCATTGCAGGTAGAGTGGATTTAGATGTAGGTAAAGATACAAGGAGAAATATTGCACATAGAGAGCCTACTCCTACTCCTACACTTACAAGTAGAGCAACCACAACAGTTGATGATAGACCACTTCATCTAGATTTGAGCCAGTGATAGAGGAGTCATCTTTTGAGGATGAGTAGGCAAATGTTAATCTCATGAATGATATTATGGTTGCACATGATGAGTACTGCACTCTCCTAGCTGAAGTTAGGCAAGCCCTAAACTTTAATGCATTCATGTCACAAATAAGAGAAAGGAACAAAAGAAAAAAGGAATGAAAGCCTAAAAATAAAGAACATAAGGAGTACAAAGAAGCATTGAACAAGGCTCCTTTACCTAACTTTGATGGTAGTGGCAAGATGAGTGCTAGAGCATGGATAAATAAGTTAGACACTTTTATTACGCTCAAGCCAATGAGTGAAGAGAAGTCCATTCAATTTTCTCCTATGCCTTTGGAGGGATTGACCTATGATTGGTGGCATCCTGGACTTGTGTCACAACAACATGATATGATCACTTCATTTGATGAGTTTACTCGTAAGCTCATTAACAGGTTTGACAGGAAAGATGTGGAAGTCTACTACAGGGAATTGGCACAATTGAAACTGTACGCTCAAAATCGTGACCTCGATTGCCTGGGGCTGTCGAGTCATATTTAGGCACGCATGCGGACCCTTCCCTCCTTGCCACGGGGAGAACCGCCACATCACTCTCTCTCTCGTGGAAGTAGCCAGTCAAGAGGAGGCAAGACATAGTGGTGGTTTGGCTCACTGGAGAGTTAGACTTCGCGGAGAGGGATCGGCATGTCATGGGGCCTTTGTTGTTGTGTACTAATGTGGATGTTTCGTTCAATGTTCATTTTTGTAGAGATAATCGCATGACCCGAAGGGTCACTAGTTACTCTTCTTCTGTTAGGATTTTTACCATTCCACCTCTATGTGGGTAAGCTATTACTTTCGTTGATGGCTTCTTATCTTTCAATTCATTAGATGATTGCACGTTGTATTTGAAGTTGTCTAAATGCTTTTAGTTGTTGTGAGACAAATGAATCTTGTTGAGGTCTCAGACGGATTTCCTCAATCTCACCGAGGACTGCCCTCACCCACTCACCTCTTAATCCTGGGCACATTCATGAGCCGAGACAAGAGATAGGTGTATGCGGACCAACCTTGACTAGACTTAGGGTTTGACTTAGGGTTTTTATTTGACCTAAGGTTTAGGTTGTGCATTGATTTTTGTTGACCTTGTGATGGTATCAAGGGTTTGCAAGTTATCTAAATGCCTAATGTTTTTGTTCTTTTCTATATTTTTATGAATGCAACTATATGACATGCAAAACTTGTTTTTGTGCTTTTTTGGTATTTTTGGAAATAGAGATGCTTTTTTAATCTAGGAAAGGAAATATGAATGCAACTAGAATGAATTTTACCTAATGCAATTATTCTATGTTTTTTGGGTTTTTCAATTTTTTGAAACGATTTAATCTAGGAAAGGAAATTGCAAGTAATTGAATTAAACTATGAATGCAAATTACTTCTAAAATGCTAGATCTGACTATTATATCAAGTAAAAAGCAATAAATTACTATTCCCAAGAGCAATTTCAATTTTCTAATTACTACTTGGTGTAAGAGCACCAAGGAGACCATAAGGATCTATATCTTGCTTTCATGTTATTCATGTTGTCTTGTTGATTCAATAAGGTCTTGAAGACCATTTTCATGCATTGTAATAAGGCCATTGCAAATGGATGCCATGTTGATGTCAATAGTGTAGGTGGGGTAGTCATAAGTTTCTCATGATTGTAGCCTTTTTATGGCATATAGGAGGTAGTCATGGGTTGAATTCCTTGTCAAAGGCTTATCTCTCTTGGAAAAATAGTCTAAACATCCCAAACAGGGACAATACACTTGTAAACACAACGTAAATCCATGTCATTAAGTGACAAATGCTGACAAAACAGGGCAACAATGGTTGAAGAGCAGTTATATACCTTCCCATCAATTAAAACTATATTCCAAGAGGTTTGTCAAGAGGTATGCAGGCTTAAAAAGCCTTGAACATGATCATTGATGTAAGACAATAAGTTGGAAGGAGAAATAAGTGAAGAAATCTTAGTTTTCCTGCCAAATTCATGTGCCTTTCGTTGTTCCTGCCCGTGGTACTTCTCTGTACGAAAGTGTCATAAGGCTAATGATTGTGGAAGGTTGGAGGTATGAGTTAAGTTCTTGTTACAATTGATTGGAGGTCTTGAAACGTCTCTATATTTGAATTCTCTGTATTTTCATAAAATTGGGTTACTAAACCCTACATTAGGGTTTCTAACAGAGATTATACCTTTTCTTTCCATTCCACTAGTTTGACTCACTCCTGATCAGTGGAATGAACTTGTCTTTGATTGTTTTCATGTATTATGATAAGGTTTGGGCAGGGGGTCTGAGAAGGAGGAAGTTTTGTTGAAGAATCCTAACATCACCATGTGTTAGGAGCTACCAAGAGAAACAGCATAATGAAATTCTTACACAGTCAACTATGAGGCCATAAAACCCTTGAAATCCATTATTTTTCCACCCATGTAAAGTGTCCAAATGATTCATAGAGTTTGGTGGTTCCATTTAAGGGTACTTTCTTTGTAATTTTGGGCTAATTGGGGCTCTTTGCAATAGGACAGCCTTATTGAAAGTGGCATATGTTGCAAAACAATCCACAATGAGTCTTTGATATGTTGTAGGGAATCCAAAAGGGTATCTTAGGATTGTCTAAGATTTAAGCTTGAAGGCCACCAGAAGGAGTTATTGCTGACTGTTCCCATTTGGAGGGCTACAACGTTTAGGACAGCCAATGTGGGAAATGGTGTCTCCAAGGAAGTCTAGACTTGTTGATTGGTTTGGGGGTATTCTCCAAGTTGTTGAATGTTCCTCTAGACCCCTGCCTTGAGAAGATTAGGTGCCTAATGCCAAGTTCCATATGTTCTCTTTGATATAAGCTTGTAAGCATTGTCCCTCATAAAAATAGTCCTACCTTGTCACCTATCAAAGTTGTGATATTCTCCAAGAGCCTCTACATCACTACTAATTGACAAAAAGCATAGAGGAACCTAAAATAAAGAAGACTTGTGAGCCTCCACTACCCTCAAAGATCCTTGATGGCAACCTTGTATCCTCTTGAAGCAACGGGAAGACCTCTTGGCAACAAGACAACATAAAGAAGCGAAAGAAGCTTTAGAAGCTTTGTGAAATGAGCTCAATGAGAGTTGTTGATGAGCACAATGGCTTGATTGAAGTAACGTAATGATTCTTGAAGAGCTTTATGTGAAATCTTGATGAACAAATAAACAAATAAAAGGCACCTTCATCCTGTGTGAGCTTGAGAATGTTAATTGGAGAGAAAAAACTTAGCAAGAGTTGTGTGCAAAATGAATTTGCCTCCCTTTGTGCTTGAGGGAGGGGGATATTTATAGGTTAGAAGTAGGGAATTGATTGACAATTTAACTCAATTGATTGAAGAGTTAACAAGGATTGATTAGGGGGTGAACTAGATTGATTACCCAGTGAACTCAGTTAATTAGGGAGTGATAAAGCAATAATAGCTTATCATTGAAGAAGAAATAGAGTTAGAAGAATGCATGGAAGAGAATGAGTTGTTAATTTTAGATCAAATGGAGCTAATTATTCATGTGTGGGTGCATGAAATAGTCAACTCCAAATTAGGCATCAAAAATATGCAAACTAGAAGAAAAACGGGAGAAAACGGAGCTATTTCAAGGAAACTCAAGTTTTTCCATGGCTAGAAATGCGACAGAGTCACCCATGGGTCGCCCCTTTCACCAGTAGGGTCACCCATGGGTCACCTGGGGGGGAGACGACCTTGGATTACCTGGGGGGAGATCCTACTTTTTGAGGGTCGACCGACAGGAGATCCGAAAAGAAAGGGGTCTAGGAAAAAATGCATGATGGGAGATGGTAGAAGAGATGAAAAGGAGAGGATCTGCCTCTAGTTCAATCATGTGTAAGAATCCAAATCTCCACTTGCAAAGTAGGATCTCCCAGTGGGAGATCTAGAAATAATAGGGGAGATTTGGATTGGTTGAGTGAAACTGAAAACCAAAAGTGGGAGATGGCTCCAGGGGACCTCTAGAAGACTTCTAGGGGGTGGACAAGATGAAAACATAGGGGAAAGGTGAAAACTCACCTACAAGACACATACAAGGCTTAGTAATAGGGTGGAAAGCTTAGAAAATACAAATCGATAAGTGTCGCAAAAAGTGTCGAAAAGCATCAACGACAAAGAGAGAGGGAAAATGACAAAGAGGAAACAACACAAGACAAAAGAAATGACACGTCACCAAGAGGTTTTCTACTTAGAGGACATTATTTCATACTTACATGTACGTGACAAGGATCATATATCATCATAGGGGTCCTCATGGAGATTGTGCGTGATTTTTGTGCTTACATATTTGCCCCCTCAGAGACGGTAGTCTACATGAAAGGTAGGTACCATTCCTAAACTAGACCATACTTGTCAATTTTCCTGCAATTGTACATGTAGTAATTAGTGTTATCCCAACATCTAAATATATCAAAATGAATAATGAAAACTAAAATGACAAACTTACCATAGATCGTGAGAGTATGACTAGTTGTTTGCCTTTGTCGGTGAGACCTATAGGAATGAATGCATGCAAAATGATGCACGAAAGATGCA
This sequence comes from Cunninghamia lanceolata, assembly GCA_027924645.1. Lineage (NCBI taxonomy): Eukaryota > Viridiplantae > Streptophyta > Pinopsida > Cupressales > Cupressaceae > Cunninghamia > Cunninghamia lanceolata. The sequence goes on from BSBN01001332.1 coordinate 11,207,960, forward strand.
TAAAAGCAAAAAACTAATGTAAGAATGCGTAAAAGAAACTAAGCTAAGTGTAAGAAAAGAAAGCAAATTAGTGAGATCGGAGTGAATCGGCGACGGAATCAATCGTGTGAGGAGTCGTTGGGCAGATATCATCAAGGAGATCGTGAAGATAGCCGCCTCTTCTTCAGCCACTGAGAATCAAGTATGCAAATAGTGAAAAACCCTTCTCTAAACCATAGGTTGAATTTTGTGAAAAATCTCTTGAAATTATCTATTTTTGGTGATTCTTCTTGTTGCATTGTCTTTGTTTCATCGTTTAGAGTAGGATTGGTCTTTCATTTATCAAAATCGGCTGAAAACAGGGATTTTAGAGAATTTTTTGTTTGAGGGATCTCCACATAGGGTTACCCCTTTTGTCAGGTAAGTCACCTGGGGGGAGATCTGTCTGACAATAGGATCACCCGGGGGGAGATCCAGCTGACAACAGGGTCACCCCTATTGGGTGAATTATGTCCAAAATTTTATGTTTTCTAACGTTCATTTCACTCTATTTCAATCTAATTTGACTACTGTATCTACCTGTTTATTACAATTTTTAATGGTTTATATGCTTTTTTGTGAGATTTTCTACAAGTTTTACGATTTTTAGGATTTTTACAAGTTGATGAGATTTAATCTAAAGTTCTTTTCCAATTTGTAGGACATGTGCATTCGATGGATTGCTTGCAGAGAGCAATTGTGGCTCTCAGAGATGTTTGCATCTCTAAGTGATGATGATCATGCTATTCTGAGGAGAGTGGGTTTAGCTAGAGTCTATCATGTGCCATTTATTCATCCAGTGGCACGCATTTGCTGTGATATCTTGACATACTAGGATGCAAATAGGAACACCTTCAGGTTCTCGTAGGTTTTAGGAGAGTGGACTATCACTTTGTTTGATGTTTACCATATACTTGGAGTTCCTGTGAGAAGACATCCTCTCGTTCTGCCTTTCTAGTGAGTCCTTTGAGGACAAGATGTCTTGGGCACAGTTTATTGGGGTTAGTCACCCAGAGGATCAGACAGGAGTTCAGCTTACTTATGTGCCATGACTTCATATTCCTTGCTTGAGGATGATGGTTTTGAGGATGCTAATGATGCAAATGATACTCATGATGTTCCAGAGGGTCCACCTATGGTTCCTAGACCTCCTCACTCTGATGAGGTGATGCAGCAGCTTGACCCTGACTAGTAGCTTGGTGACCCACGTAAGTCTATGTTTACTTTACCATTTTCATGCTTTTGTCCTTTCTCTTTCCTTTCTTTTTGTGGAGAACTAACACACTTTTCACTTTTTTCATTTTCTTTGCAGGTAATGTCAAAGAATGGAGGACTTTCGTTTGTGAGATTAATGTTGGCTTGGCTTCTCCCTTCACTAGGTTGTCTCAAGAGTCTCATGGTTGATCCTGGTGTGCCCCCTGTTGTTGGGAAACACACTGACATTTTTTCTTTTGCCTATCATGGATGCCAGATGAGTGCAGATTTGAAGGCCGAGAATCTCATCCTTAAGGGTGAGAATCAGGTGCTTCGTGAGATGGCTTGTCTTGGATTTCGATGGCGAGATGCTATTGCAGTGGGGCCTTCACAAGCACGTGCTTATTGCAAGATGCCTCTCTCCCATAGATCTCATGGAGTGACTAGTGGTACACATAAGTAGAGGAGCAGGAGTCCTAAGGGTTTCGTTGGAGGGAATCATCCTTGATTCTACTTTTCTTTCCTTTTGAAATCGTACCTCCTTGCATGGGGAGCCTTTACTTCCCTTGAGAGCATTTTGTCTTTATCTCTTTGGGTACTCTCATAAATGTAAACTTCGGATATATCGATGAAATTTTATCCTTTTCATGGTTTTGTCTATTGAATGGGTACTTATCTCTTGTGCATTATGGAAGTTTTAGAACTTTTTTATTATGTTTTTGACCTTCAACTCTAGCCATGCAAATATGATCATGATGACATGTTTTTGTAATTTTTTGGCATATATATGAGATGCAATTTACAATATGCAGATGCAAGAACACAAAAAATGCTTGAAATGAAACACTTACTTCTATTGAATGTCATGAGATATGACATTGATTTTATTGCTTTGAGACTCTTTTTCTGATTTTGGTATGAGTGCAATGTGGAACAAACAATATGACTGCTCTTTAATACGATTTTCAATCCAGGGGATTGTAAGTTGCCCTGATATAAGAGACGTGTTCAAGACTATGAGATTAGGATTTTAGAACTCAGGTGGGGAGAGGGAATGAAATGGAGTGCTTCTGAATTTTGGCTTTGCTAAAGGCTAAACACTAATCCTTATCTAGATAAGACAAATTGACAATCTTTCAACTTAGACAAGTAGCAAACTTTATTGATATTCGCTAGACTTAGATCATAGATGGCAAGGAAGATAGACTTGGGGTAAAGGATAAATGGGAAAGAACTAGGGTCCCTAGATAGAAGATGATCCTAAAGACTACTAGACTCTTGGCTTTGCTCAACTAGTGCATGTGTGTGCTTTGTACCTTTCTTTTTTTTATTTCCTCTATTAGAATGTCACCCTTGAGGCTTTGAGCTTAGACTAATCTATACCCAAGAGTATGGACATTCATCAATCTTCTCTCTTTCACTCTTTTTTTGTATCTCTATTTTGTTTGCTTTTTCAATTTTTTTTGTATTTCCTCACTTGATTTTCTTATTTGTTTGTATTTTTTATTTTTATGAAAATGAATGCTTTTGGAATTTTTGATATGCAAGCTTGATCGCTCAATCATCACTTTTCTCAACACTCTTATTTTGATGACTCATTTTTTTTTATTCAATCAAATTTTAGATTGCTTCCTTTAGAGTTTTAATCCTCTTGACATTTTTGGCTAGCAAAAATAAGGGGCTGAGCACTACCTAAAATTTTCATAATCTAGTCGGACTTCTCTACTACTAGAGAAGAATTGGGAAGGTCTACTTGCAAGCTTCCTTTGAACATTGTAGGTTTGAATAATGACTTTGTTTAGTCCTAACATCTTGGTTCATTAAGACTGGGATCAGTGTAAAGCTAAGAGCTAGGCTTTGATTAGAATCACTAGGAATGAAGGGGGATAGTGGTGATTGTGAAAATGGGGAATCTCTAGGTCCTGAAAAATGGCGTATACCTAGGAAACCTTAGACTCCTTACTGAAATGAAAATGATATAAGAGAAATTCACTGACTGTAATGCAAGATGAACCTAATGATACTGAAATGCAAGAAACAAATTCTTTTTGACATTTTTTATTTTTATTATTTTTTTATATTTTTATGTTTTATGATTTTTTTGGTTTTTAGACATTAGTATTTCTTGAGGTGAAAGGCATTGATTGTTTCACCAAGTTCCTCTCCCTCCATTGTGCACAAGAGATAGGCATCATTTCCAACATCTTCTTTAACCATGTAAGGACCTTTCCAATCCTCTGTGAATTTTCTTTTATGTCTTCTTTTCTTATTTTTTGTGCTACCTCTTCATAGGAAAAGTTCTCCTATTTTGTAAGGTTTGTCATTTGATTCTATTGTTTCCAACTCGGTGCTTTCTCTTGTAGCGTGAGACGAAGTAAGTCTTGAAAGGCTTGTTGATGGGAAGAGGTCTAGTACAAGACTCCATCGCATCTTAATAACTCTTCTAACAAATCGAATTTCTCTTACATGTAGATTTTCACATCTTGTCTATCTTGGATGCTTTACAAGAATTGATACAATTCAAGGGGAGTTTGCATCTCCCTTTGCTCATTAGGAGGGACAAAGCTTATACTTGTCCTCCCATTTGGTTCTGGTCTTAAATCCATGGAATACTTGATATAACTTCCTAGAAACTCAAAAATGATAAGATCATCAGTGCCAACTAACACTCTCATTTTCCACTCCTTGTGAAATGTACCCTCACTTTCTTCGTCTTCATCTAGAAGTCTTTCAACCATTTCAATTTGTACTAAAGGTGCTTCCCACTCACCAAGTTTGTTTGATTGAACCAAGGCAGAGGTGGTTGGCTTCTCTTATGGTTGAGACACCATGAACATCCTAGGCAACATTCCTATTGCATTGGTTGATTCATTGTCAATAGAATGCACCTCCTCCATGGGTGTCAATGGTCTATATGAATCCTCTATTGGTGTGAGAGGCTCGTATGACTCTGTTTCTTCTGGTTTGTCTGGGACACAATTTGCTTAAGGGTGACAAAGGAGTGTAACTCTTTGTTATATCTTCCTCAGGATCTGAGAAAGCGTGTGGATCTGCATTCCTTAAGTCTAATGTAGTGGTTTCAAATACCAGACCTTCCGTTCTATGAGGTTTCTCCCCTATGCAAGGGAAGAGCTTGTAGGTGGGTTGAAAATTGATCATGAGTGCTTCTAGAGGGAATTAGAGAGGTCCATCCCGCTCTATCCATTCCATGATGGAACCTGATTTCAGGGGTGTTGTAGACACCACAGAATAAATGGAATGGATGATGGCAAAGGCGACAGAAGCTGAAGTGGCAGAAGTGGCTATGAAGAATAAAGTGACAATGCTTGTTGATTTTTGTTTTGAAGCATTTGAATGTTTTTGAGATCCAAATAATGGGAACACAAACTACAAAACCAAAATATTTTGTAATTCACGTTAGGTTCACCAAAATATGTACGCTCAAAATTGTAACCTTGGTTGCTTGGGGCTGTCGAATCAGATTTCAGCATGCACACAGAGCCTTCCCTCCTTGCCACGCAGTGAACTGCCACATCACTCTTGCTCTCGTGGAAGTAGCCAGTCGAGAGGAGGTGAGACAATGCGGTGGTCTAGCTCATTGGAGAGCTGGACTTTGCAGAGAGGGGTCGGCACATCCTGGGGCCTTTGTTGTTGTGTGCTAATGTGGATGTTTCGATCAACGTTCGTTGTTATAGAGATAATCGTATGACCCAAAGGGTCACTAGTTACTCTTTTTTTGTTAGGGTTTCTACTATTCCACCTTTGTGTGGGTAAGATGTTACTTTAGTTGATGGCGTCTTATCTTTCAATTCATTGGATGATTGCACGTTGTATTTGAAGTTGTCTAAATGCTTCTAGTTGTTGTAAGACAAATGGATCTTGTTGAGGTCTCGAATGGATTTCCTCAATCTCACTAAGGACTGCCCTCACCCACTCACCTCTTAATCCTAGGCACATTCGTGAGTCGAGACAAAAGATAGGTGTATGTGGACCAACCTTGACTAGACTTAGGGTTTGACTTAGGGTTTTGAGTTGACCTAAGGTTTAGGTTGTGCATTGACTTTTGTTGACCTTGTGATGGTATCAAGGGTTTGCAAGTTATCTAAATGCCTAATGCTTTTGTTCTTTTCTATATTTTTATGAATGCAACTATATGACATGCAAAACTTGTTTTTGTGCTTTTTTTGGTATTTTTGGAAATAAAGATGCTTTTTTTAATCTAGGAAAGGAAATATGAATGCAACTAGAATGAATTTAACCTAATGCAATTATTCTATGTTTTTGGGGTTTTTGAATGTTTTGACATGATTTAATCTAGAAAAGGAAATTGCAAGTAATTGAATTAAACTATGAATGCAAATTACTTCTAAAATGCTATATCTGACTATTCTATCAAGGAAAAAGCAATAAATTACTAATCCCAAGAGCAATTTCAATTTTCTAATTACTACTAATTGACAAAAAGCATAGAGGAACCTAAAGTAAAGAAGACTTGTGATCCTCCACTACCCTCAGAGATCGTTGATGGCAACCTCATATCCTCTTGAAGCAATGGGAAGACCTCTTGGCAACAAGACAACAAAAAGAAGTGAAAGAAGCTTTAGAAGCTTTGTGAAATGAGCTCAATGAGAGTTGTTGATGAGCACAATGGCTTGATTGAAGCAGCGTAACAATTCTTGAAGAGATTTATGTGAAAGCTTGATGAACAAATGAACATATAAAAGACACCTTCATCCTATGTGAGCATGAGAATGTTGATTGGAGAGAAAAAACTTAGCAAGAGTTGTGTGCACAATGAATTTGCCTCCTTTTGTGCTTGAGGGAGGGGGGTATTTATAGGTTAGAAGAAGGGAATTGATTGAGAAGCTAACTTAGTTGATTGAAGAGTTAGCAATAATTGATTAGGAAGTGAACTGAATTGATTACCCAGTGAACTCAGTTAATTAAGGAGTGATAAAGCAATAATAGCTTATCGCTAAAGAAGAAATAGAGTTAGAAGAATGCATGGAAGAGAATGAGTTGTTAATTTTAGATCAAATGGAGCTAATTATGCATGTGTGGGTGCATGTAATAGTCAACTCCAAATTAGGCATCAAAATCATGCGAACTAGAAGAAAAATGGGTGAAATGGAGCTATTTCAAGTTAGAAACTTGAGTTTTTCCATGGCTGGAAACACGATAGGCCACACATGGGTCACCCCTTTCACCAGTAGAGTCTCCCATGGGTCACCCGGGGGGTGGCCCTGGCTCATCCGGGAGATCTTGCTTTTTGAGGGTTGCCTGGTGCGAGATCCGAAAAGAAAGGCCTCTAGGGGAAAATGCATGATGGGAGATGGTAGAGGAGATGAAAAGGAGGAGACCTACCTCTAGAAACAAGTCAATCATGTGCAAGAATCCAAATATCCACTTGTAAAGTAGGATCTCCTGGTGAGAGATCTGGAAATAATAGGGGGAGATTTGGATTGATTGAGTGAAACTGAAAACTGAAAGTGGGAGATGGCTCTAGGGGACCTCTAGAAGACTTCTAGGGGGTGGAGAAGATGAAAAACATAGGGGAACGGTAAAAACTCACCTACAAGATGCATACAATGCTTAGGAACATGGTCGAAAGCTCAGAAAATGCAAATCAACAAGTGTTGCAAAAAGTGTCGAAAAGCATCGATGACAAAGAGAGGGGAAATGACAAAGAGGAAATAACACAAGATGAAAGAAATGACACATCACCAAGAGGTTTGCTACTCAGAGGACATTATTTCATGCTTACATGTACGTGACAAGGATCATATATCATTATAGGGGTCCTCATGAAGGTTGTGAGTGATTTTTGTGCTTATAGAAATAGGTTGATAAAGTGGACTCTTGCATCAATGAGTTTCAGAAGATTGTAGTCATGGTTCCTAAAATTCCTGAAAGGAGAGTCATAATGTTGTTTGTAGAGGGTTTGAATGATAGGATGAGTGGATTGGTGAAAGTTCATAAGCCTAAGACATTGGATGAGGCTATAGAGCTTGCACTTGATTTGGACACATATCCCATATCCTTTCAAAGCCAAAAGAAAAGCTTCATCAAAGGCTCAAGTTCAAATTAGAAAAATCCATTTCAGCCTAAGTCTAATCCTTTTGTAGTGGAGAGAGATGAATTGAGAAGGAAGAAGTCATGCTTTTCTTGCAAACAACCATGGGATCCAGGACATAGATGCCTTGGGAAAGGCAAGGCACATCTCATTGAGGTGATTTCAGATGATGAGAGTGATACACGTGATGATATAGGTTCAGAACATGATGATGATCATATGGAGCAGCCTACATTAGAGCTTGATATAGGTGGTATAGGTTCAGTGACTATTGCTTCCCTTTTTGGTGTTCCTAGGTATCATGCCTTTCGTGTGAAAGGAGTCATTAAGGGACAGTGAGTTACTTGTTTGGTGGATAGTGGAGCCATGCATAATTTCATTGATGAGGGTTTAGTCAAGAGACATGGTTTACAGGCTAAGGATTTCGTAGTTTTCATAGTTGCAGTTGCAGATGGTTTCATAATGAGTTGTCAGAAGGTTTTTCACTTTAGTATTCAAATGGGCGACTACACATTAACAGATGATTTCTACATGGTTGGACTTGGACATATTGATATTATTTTGGGAGTCCAGTGGCTTCAGTCTCTTGGCCACTACATCTAGGAATTTCAAAAGATGGAGCTTGAGTTCATACATGAGGGGAAGAAGGTTGTATTAAGGGCAAGTTCAGATGGAGAGCCTAGAGTTGTTTCAGCTAGGCGTATGGAGACTTTGTTTCGTCATGATGACATTGCATGGGCAGCCCAAGTTTCTATTTCTTCCAAATCTTCTTCCAGTGGTGAGTATCATGTAGACATCCAATCTGTATTGGATAAGCATGGTAAGGTGTTTGGTGACATTCCTCCAGGTAGACCACCAGATCGTGGTTTGGAGCATGTGATTGAGCTAGAGGATGGGACCAAGCCCATCAACATTCCACCATATCGTCATCCTCGGCACTTCAAGATTGAGATTGAGAATACAATCAAGGAGTTGATTGGTATGGGACACATTCAAACTTCATCTAGTCCATTTGCTTCTTCGGTGGTGTTGGTGAAGAAGAAGGAAGGTACTATGCAGATGTGTATTGATTATAGAGCACTGAACAAGAAGACAATAAAAAATAGGTACTATATACCCAGGATCGATGAGCTACACAGGGCCATGTATTTCTCTAATATTGATCTTCGTTCAGACTATCATCAAATTCATGTCTGTGAGGAGGATATTCTGAAGATAGCATTCAAATGCCACTATGGACACTATGAGTTTCTTGTCATGCCCTTTGGTCTTACTAATGCACCTGCTACATTTCAGTCTTGCATGAACCATGTGTTCAATAAGTAGTTGCATAAGTTTTTATTGGTGCTCTTTGATGATATTTTGATATGCAATAAGACATGGGAGGAGCATCTTCGACATCTTGATGAGGTACTTGGTATTATGGAGGAACAATAATTATATGCCAAGGCTTCTAAGTGTGAGTTTGGATTAGAGGAGATTCTCTATTTGGGGCATGTGATTAGTTCTAATGGAGTAAGAGTACATGAGGAGAAGATCAAAGCAATATAGGATTGGCCTACTCTAAGGAACATTTCAGAGTTGAGAGATTTCTTGGGTCTTTACAGCTATTATAGGAGGTTTGTTAGAGACTTTTCACAGTTGGCAGCACCATTAACAAATCTCACTAAGAAGGGGGCATTCCTTTGGTCTATTGAGGCATAGGAAGCTTTTGGTTGGCTTAAGGAGGTGATGAGTACTACTCCAGTATTAGCACTGCCAAATTTTACATAGTCCTTTGTACTTGAGTGTGATGCATCAGGTGAAGGTATTCAGGCTATTTTGATGTAGAATAGGCATCCCATTACATTTGAGAGCAGGAAATTGAGGGATGTGGAGTGCCTATATTCCATCGATGACAAGGAGATGTTTGCCATTATGCATGCTTTGGCAAAGTTTTCTCAGTACTTGGTAGGTGTGAAGTTTGTGGTTAGGACCGACCACAATAGTTTGAAATACTTCTTGGAGCAAAAGGATTAGAATGAGAGGCAACAAAAATGGGTCTCTAAGATATATGCATATGATTTTGACATCCAGTTTGTGAAGGGAAAAAAGAATGTTGTAGCGGATGCACTTTCCAAGAGGCATACCATTTGCTCTTTGAGTGAGATTTCATCTGATTGGAAATCTTAACTTTTAGTTGAGTGTTCCAAGTCTACTTTTGCATGCGAGATCATGGATGGATTGATTCAGGATGATAGGTATAAGGTTGTTGATGATGTGATATATTATAAGGATAGGATTTTCTTGGTACCTGAGTCAAAGCTTAAGCAGTAGATATTGAGAGCCATTCATGACACACCTCTAGCAAGGCATCCAGGTTTCTTCAAAACCTATAAGCAGATTCAAGAGAGATTCTCTTGGAAGGGTCTCAAGGATGATGTGTTGCAACATGTTAGAGAGTGTTTGACTTTTCAGCAATACAAGTCTGAGCATACTTTTCCCGTCGGTCTACTTCAACCATTGCTTATTCCCGAGCAGAAGTGGGAGAGTATCTCGATGGATTTCAGCACAAGTCTTCCGAAGGTACATGGTAAGGATTGCATATAGGTGGTTGTTGATAGGCTAACCAAATATGCACACTTCTATGCTATTGTAGTGGACTATTCAGCATTGCAGGTTGCAAAGTTGTTCTTTCAAGAGGTGTTTCACTTGCATGGCCTTCCAAAGACCATTGTCAGTGATTGGGATAGTAGATTCATCAGCATGTTTTGGTGTGAGCTATTCTGACTTGCAGGTACAAAGTTGACACCGAGCACTAGTTATCACCCTCGAATAGATGGAGATAGTGAATAAGTGGATTGAGTGATATCTTTGCAATTATGTTGCGAGGCGTCAGCGTGCTTGGATTAAGTGGTTGTATCTTGGTGAGTATTTCTATAATACCACCTATCACATGTCGATAGGCATGTCTCCATTCAGGGATTTGTATGGATATGATGCACTTTCTTTTGTGGACTTGGCATTTGATGATAGTAGAGCTCCTCGAGCTAAGGAGTTGATGGAGGATACACAGGATATCCTTAGGATACTTAAGGATAATATTCAGCAGGCACAAAATCAGCAGAAGGTGTATGCAAATAGGCATCGCATTGAGAGGATATTTGATGTGGATGACTTGGTATTTTTGTGCCTACAACCATACAAAAAGAGTACTTTCAAGAAGAGTGATGCAAAAAAACTCAAGCCAAGGTTTTATGGTCCCTACAGGATAGTGAGGAGATTTGGCGAGGTTGCATATGAGCTTGATTTTCTAGCAGGGAGCTAGATACATAATGTGTTTCATGTGTCATGCCTCAAAAAGGTATTGAGACAACGTGTGGTTTCTTCTCCCGATCTTCCACCTCTTGATGAAGAGGGCATGTTGATATTGGAGCCTGACAGCATTGTTGATATGAGAGAGCGCAAGTTGTGTAGCCAAGTCATTAGAGTATTTGGTGCGATGGAGAGGTTTGCCATTGGAGGATGCTACTTGGGAAGGAGAGCAAATTTTGGAGCATCCTAATCTTCGATTGCTTGAGGACAAGCAATCCCGGGAAGGGAGGACTATCATGTCCCCATTTCTAGAGTGATCACATGTGGAGATGATGATTAGCCTATTCACCATTTCCGTAGGCTAATACATTTGGTAAGGGAATGGTTTTGGTTTGAGCTTGATTTTTAAAGGATGTAAATCTATAACGTTGGCTCAACTAGTGATTTTTATTGGTTTTTGGCTAAGTGTTGCTAAGTGGTATTGTTTATCTAGCCAAAATATCAAGTTCTTCTAGAGGATAGAGAATGGGAAAATGGGAAATGCAATATTTAAATTATATATTCATTATTTCATTGATAATTCAAATTGATGCCAAGTGGACGCCAAAGGAAAATGTCAGTATTTAATTGCATTTTTAAATTATCTATTGTTTCTATAAGTCCAATGTTGATTTGAACGATTGGTTTATAGGACTTGGTGCCAACGCCTACAGAGAAGCAATTTTATGGAGTCTTGTGCCAATGCTCAAAGGAAAAGGTAATTTCAAATGGTTGTCATTGGATCATGTGCTCAACGTCTAGGAGTTGGATGTCAAAATAACAATAAAATATGGGCTTCATTGGATCATGCGCCCAAGCACCTAGGAGAAGTTGCTAAATATTAATAAAATATTGCCATTGCTTTGGATCATGAGCCCACTCCAAGGAGTATTTATTTAATAAAATATTATTTTTATTGTTATGGGTGTCGTACAAAGAGGAAGACAAATAATATTTTAAATGATATTTTGCTGGTCGCCGCTCAAGGAGAGGTAATTCATTTAAAAATTGTATTTTATTCTCCAAGACAAGTTCAATGCCTATGTGAAGAAGATATAGTTTTTTTAAATAATGGCGGTTGGAGTTTGTATTGTATTTAAAATTGTTCAAGGAATGGCATTCCATTGGTGGACTTCAAACAATTGCAAAATTGGAGCTAATTGGGACACCTAGCTCAAGAGGAGGATAAATGCCACCATTTTCTATCAATTTGCAACTTTTGATCCCTTGGTAAGTTTTCATATACTTTGTATTTGGCTGGAAATTACATTTTTCAATGTTTTATCAAGGAGATGATCCCTTGATTTGATATGGAGATGATCCCATATCTTGTTGTGAGGTGATATCATGGAGATTTCATCATGGTTTTGGAATTGTAGGTTGACATTGAAGAGTTTGAAGAATAATTGCATTGCATTTGAAGCTCTTGATCATAATTAAAGACTATCAAGGTAGTCGATTTGCCTTGGAGAGCTATTTTGTGTGAATTTTGATAACATATGAAAGTCTGATTTTATAACAGCGATCTGGAAACTTCATTTCAAGGTTTTTAGACATTATTTCATTGAAGATATTGAAGGCTGTTAGCAATTGGGGCATCATTGAATCAAATCGTGGCCCTTGGGAACCCATCACTAGCTTTTGGAGGCATTCTTTGACACATTTTTTATCATCTAGTGATATATGGGCATGCATATCAGTGATACAGGTCTGATATAGATTAGAGAACATCATCATTTGGAGAAATTCATTGGGTTGGAGCATTTGTTGATACCTATAGTCTAATCGCTCAAATCCTAGATCCCATCGCTTGTCATTGGAGGTGGTTTTTGGTATGATTTTGGCTTCATTCATATTTCTAGGCACCCTGATCACCTACAGCAATCATATCAGCAACATTCTCAGTGATATCAGACATTTATTTGAGTTCATATAGGGTCATAACAATGTTGTTTAGTCATATTGATCATTCTTCATAGGATTGGCATTGATTGGCTAGGGTTTAGAAATACATTGTTACTCATTTTCTTTATGTATTGAAGTCTGATATAAAGCAGTCCCAAACTGATATAAGGAACAACCAATAACAATTTTGTAATCATCCTTGATTGAAATAAAGAATTCAAGCAATGCTTTTGGGTATGCTTCATTTCATGATCTATTGATATGATTATGTGTTTATCTTAATCATTTGATATATGTTTAGTAAGAGATATTGGAAAAAAAAATAGTTGGGAGTAGTAGGGTATTTTACATCCCCTTGGTTCTCCAAAACCAAGCTAGAAGTAAAATAGACCACAAGGCCTCAAGTAAGCACTCACCTAGTGAATGCTTCTCAACAAGGTAGTGTGGCAATTTTTCAGTGCACAACACTCACTCAAGCTCTCAACATAGTTGTTTAAATGCAAGTTGTTAAATTCAAGATTTTATACATTCATTTTACATAAAGAAAGCTTAAGATCTACACTTTCTTTGTGCACTCCTTACCTCCAATCTCATTGGGCATTTAAAAATCTTATTACTCATTTTAAGCAAGAGACTATTTTACTGCACTCTTTGCCTCCAACCTCACACTTTGGCACTCTTAATTATAAATTTTAAGCAAGAGGCACCTTTTTCAATGTGCTCCTTGCCTCCAACCTTGCCTAGAGAGTTGGGTAATTGGCCACCCTAAGCCTCCTACGAATATCCCCTATCCTACACTATTCAAGGGTCAACCTTCTTCAAGGCATCCAAGAATAGGAAAAGAGTAGTTTTCTTAGAAAGCACGCTTCCCAATGCACATATAAAATAAAACCTATGGGATAATTCATTACTCCACATAATATACACTATTCAGAATTTCCAAAATTCAATAAAATAAAATAAAATATTTTCACAAATGTTCAGGGTCCACCATTAATGATGTTAGAGCATTATTCCCAAAATTATCCCTAAATTTCATTTTTTTGAAAAACATTTCCAAAATCTAATTATACCCTCTTGACCCAAATTTGCCTAACTTACTTTCTACAACACATAAATTTTTCGACATAATTTGATAGGGTAAAACAGAGAAATTCACATAATTTTCACCATTTCCAAGAAATGGAAACACTGAAATTGTAAACATACCATTTTCTTCCTTTCCTGCCCAACAACACACTTTTGAACTCAATTTGCATTTTTGAAAATTTTTGACATAACTCTAGTAGGAAAATCAATTTTTGAAATTTAAAATTTCCTACAACTTAAATTTTCAAATAAAAGTTCCAATTCAAATTCAAATAAGAAACAGATTACCTCTATAAATTCACCTACCAATTCTAAATGATTATTCTTCAAACAAAAACTCGATCCAAGCAAACAGAGATCAAATTTCTTCAAAAGAGGGTTTGAAATGATTTTTCTTCCCTATTTGTGCTCTCTAGATTCAAACAATGCATAATGAATAATGAAAACAAAGTCATTTTTCCATATATGCCACTAATTAGGATTAGGCTAAAACAAATTCTTTCTTTTCCCCAAGCCAAATCACTTAATACAATAATCCCTAAATTAAATATTTCCAGTAACTAGAAATTAAACTATTTCCAAGGGCCAAATAGTTAAAATAAATGCCTTTGAAATTAAATACTTCCATGACCCAAATAAATCATTTAAATGCTTTTCCTCTACATTAGGAATCGATAGCATAAATTAACAATTTCCCAAGGAACAATAAATTATTTTTGCACATATCAAGGAAAAATACAATTGCACAAGTGATAAATAAATACATCCAAGAAGACATTTTACATGTCTATCACAAGGTGATCTGGAATCACAATCAATTTAGGTGAGGTTTTCACAAGTTTCAACATCAGGGAGACAACTAAAGTGGGGTGACTAAGTGATATCTATGTCGACATTCTCCACATACCAACCATTGGTCAATATCCTATAATTTTGCTGCACACTCAATCAAATGTTATGCACGTCTGTCCAAAACATAACAATAGCTAAAGTGAATAATAAATTTACACAGGTAAATATTAACCATTTAATGTGCACATTTCAATAAAATCATGTATTTTAACAATACGATCAAGATGCAATTGATCATTTAAAATAATAACACTGAAGGAAATCATATCTACCCAACCAATATATTATTTAAAATTTTTATGTTATTGGAGTTTCAACTTCACTATTTTCATTTAAATAATATGTTGGGTGGGTAAATCTGATTTCTTTCAATATTATCATTACACACACACACACACATAGAGAATCCAGGTCGAACATTGGTATCGACTAGTGATCACCAATCTACAATACAAAATATCATAACAAAACAAATTGTATAACACCAATACACCAAACAAGATGAAGAGAAGGGCACAAACACTTGTGGGCATTACAACCTACACAAGAATAGAGAGATAATTATCATATAACGCCAATACACCAAACGAGGCAAAGAGAAAGGCACAAACACTTGTGGGCATTACAACCTACACAAGAATAGAGAGATAAAATAAGTAGAGCTAGGCAAAGGGGGATAGTTTTTTGGGTAGTCACTGGTAAAAAAAAGTAGGATGAAATAAAGAGACAAGTTTTTGAGGTACATCACATGGTGAAAGAGCATACCATGGCCTACTCAACAAGTCAAATAGATTGTTCTACCATCCAACTCATATTTGTTAGCACTATAGTCACAAGCTCGCTCTTGGAGTGTATGATGTAGGAGCATCCTGAGGATGGTGCAATCTTGTATCATTCAAAAAGAATAAGGTGTTTTGAAAACACATGTAAGCAAATAAAGTGATCATCTTTGATCAAAAGTCATATTGAGCATGAATTTAGGTGAAGATTCATGTATGAAAACAAATGGTCAACCCGAATGTGAAGAGGCAAGAATGCAAAAAGTCAACCCGAATGCAAAAAAACAAGAATGCAAAGAATGAGCCCAAAAGTGAACAAACAAGAATATGAAGACTTAACCTAAATATGAAGATACAAGAATGTGAATAGTCAGCCCAAATGCGGAGACAAGAGATGAAGTGTTGGAAAACCAATCTTTAAATTGGTTTTTCAATTTTGAAGAAGGCTCTTGAAGGGGAAAATGGAGGAGTTTTCCTTTAGGTATAGCAAATCTCTTAGAGAAAGAGGCAAAACTCATATTAGATTTTATTAAAAAAGATCATGCGAATGAATAAAACTTTTTGAAGCAGGCCCTAAATTTTTCAGTGTGCGTTGTTGTTACTCATGGTTCCTTTGCGTTTTAAATACGAATTAAAACCATAGAATTTTGTGTCTTAATAGTACATCGCAAATATGTGTATTGATTCTAGATTTTGGCTACAAGGACAAAGACACCATAAATTTGGCTCCTATCCTTGGCTGCATCATTGTTGCCACTATTTTCACTCAAAATTGCCAAGTGTTGTCAAAACTTACAAATTAAAAAGTAAAAAATAATCAATCATCAGGTGCTGTAGTTTTTTGTCTGGTATGATTTGAAAATAAAAGCACATTAGGGTGAACATGTTTTAAGCATGCTCTTAATTTGCTTCAAAGACATTTCCCTCCAAAAATTTGTTTTCGCTTTTAGTTGGCAAAAGCAGAAAAGAGCCCTCTTTCAGCAACGTTTTCCTTTTACTCAACAAAGAGGTTTTACATATATGACATGAAAATCAGATATAAACATGTAAACTTGAATTAACACTGTAAAGATCCTTCTATCATCTATAAGTTCAGATGCATTGCAGACATATGCCTTTGGAAACCTCCCTTCATTATACATAAGGATAACAAATACATAGCTCCTTTTCCTTTCCAGATGTCAACTTATAGTTACTAGAAACTTGTACATGGCCATGGATTAGGTCTCCTCTTATGTATTATAGAGGTAAATACAAAATTCTAGTTGACAAATTATGATGGAGACGATATACCTTACAAAATCATAATGCCACCCAACTAGTAATATCCAAAGAAAAGCAAAAAAAAACATTCCACGTGACTGTCACCTAGTTTGTTAAACAGTTTTATACTTCTCATGTCCTCTTGACATTCTTCTCCTAATTAATTTCAGAACTTCATCTATCAATATCACTGGAAATGAAACTACTATAACTAAACACCACTCACTAAAGCTGAAGGGTACAATGCCAAAAATGTTGGCAAGAAATGGAACATAAAGGATCAAAGCGTGGAGCCCAAAAGAAACAGACATTGCCAACATTAGCCAAGGATTTATCCATGGTGGCATGGTGAGCAGACTATAATCCTCAGACAGAGCATTAAGTGAGTTGAACAACTCAATGGCCACTAGTACAGAGAGAGAAAGAGTTGTTGCTTTTGCTTTTCCATTTGAAAAATAATCACAAGGATTGGAATCAAATGAAAATATTCTCCCACCAGCTGAAAACGGTGAAACTGTAAAGCCTTCCCAAGATGGGCATTCACCCCATGAGGTAAGCTGGGAAAATGTTACCAATGTGTGGCCATCTGCAGAGAAGTCTATCCCTAAAAATGAATCATGTGTGAACCACAAAGCAAATATACCAACTGTTGCAAGTCCCACATATAAACCAATGACCTGCATTCAGTGGAGAATTGGAAAAGATTAAAAATTATTTCACAGCTGAAGTTTAAATCCGAAGTCAACCAAAAGATAACTACAAATCAGTGGTGTAGCAATAGAAAACTGAATACCATGTAGCGGAAAAACTCCCAGGCATTAATTAGGGAATCATTACTTTTTCGAGGTGGTTTTCGCATAATATCTATGTCAGAATGATTAAAACCAAGAGCCATTGTAGGAGGACCATCTATGACCAAATTTAGCCAGAGAAGCTGCACTGGTATCAAACCATCAGGCATGCCTAATGCAGCAGTTATAAATATAGAAGTTATCTCACCTATGTTTGATAATATCATGTGCCTGCAGAAAATATATGATATAAGAAACATCAATACATCTCTCCATTATTCCTAAACCATAATGCAATGTATTGGACTAGGAGAAACACGTACAATGAACTATGAATCTAGTATAATTCCCTTTTCAAAATTCATCTCATAGTTGTAATCAAAAGCAGAGATGCCTACCCTATAAAAGCTTTCATGGTATTGTAAATTGAACGGCCTTCTGAAACAGCAGCAACAATAGTGCTGAAATTATTATCAACCAAGACCATATCTGATGCTTCCTTGGCAACCTGAAATACAGTGAAAAAGTTGAATATATGATTACAATATAACCAATACAATGAAGCACGTTCATTTTTTTATTCAGTAGCTGAAAGGCTTTTAGTATATTATATAATTATAATTCAAATAATAATACTATAAAGGGAAAAATAAGGCTGATGGTGGCAAAAGCTCAATAAGAACCTTTTATCCAAAGCACATTGTTGGTTGATTAAATAACCTCTGTACCTTAGACCTTAAAATGCTGGTGGTTAAGGGAATCTAATCTCCAATTTGGATATAGAATTGTAAAAGTGCCAAGCCCCATCACCAAAGTGATGGTTGATTCAGACCAACACTGCTAATGAACACTAACAGCTATAGCCATTAGAAGATTGTATGAAGCCCTATTTAGATACAGAATGTAAAAGCACCAAGCTCCATCACCAAAGTGATGATTGATAACCCTAACAGCTATAGCCATTAGAATATTTAATTAATATTAAAATTCTAATCCATTCAAATACAGTACATAAAAGCACTAAAACAGTAGCTTAAATATCATCTGTGATATTCAAAAGATCTATTCATCCAAGTAACACTTAAAGCTAATGGCCATAAGAATATTTGATAAAAGTAAAAACTCTAATCCATGAAATACAAAAAATGCTAATAGAAGCTTAAAGATCATTTTTTATATTCAGAAGGTCTATTAATAGTACACTGAAATGCAAGAGAAGTGACTAAAACCCAGCGAGCGCCCTACGGAGTGAGAGCGCCTATTATTCATATAAGTGAGACCAAGTATGAAATAGCTAGATTGAGATCAGAATACCACAAATCATTTAGCTTGGGCATATGTATTTGCAAAGGCTGAACTATTTGCCCAAGATATTGGTAGTGGCCAGACACTCTATTATAAAGTTTTTGTTTTTCCATGAGACAGCAATACAACTGTGCGTGTTGTAGGGTCCATTTACTTCTTGGGGATTTATGGATTAGAATTGATGTGACCCCATTGTTTTCATCTAGCTCTTCAGTATTTTCAATTCTGGAACTTTATTAAGGACCAATATGCCACCAAACTAATATATGAAAATTCTAAAATACTATAAAAAGATCTTAATTTATATGCCTCCATATAATTAGGATTGGATATCCAGTACTCTACATAAGATCTGCTCTGCAGGAAGGCAAGAGCAAAAAAAAGAGGATGCCATGCAGAAATGTATAACCACTAACTAATACAGTATCACCACACACCTTAGTTTTTACATGTCAGAATAATGCTGATAGGATTTAATTATGAGAATTATCCCTAATCATCATGCTATACGATGCAAAAATTACTAATCATACTAGTAGAAAAACAAATATTTGCATTTCTTCCAAAATAAAAGGAAATAATTATGAAAGCAAAAGACAAAAACTATCAAAAAACAAGAAAAGAATTTTCAAAAGAGAGAAGACCAGCATACCTCTGTACCAGTGATTCCCATGGCAATTCCAATGTCTGCAAGCTTTAAAGCAGGTGCATCATTTACACCATCTCCAGTCATTGCTATGACCTGGCCGGCTTCTTTAAGCATGAGAACTATATCCTGCTTATGCCTAGGTTCTGCTCGAGAGAAAACACAACCACCAGGCTTTTCCAAAACTTCACGACGCTTGTTCAAGGGAAGTTCCATAAATTCTTTTCCAGTAAAACTTTTCCCATTAAGATTCTCTCCTTCATAAAATATACCAATATCCCGGCATACAGCTTCTGCTGTGAACTTGTTATCACCAGTAATCACCATTACTTGAATACCAGCTTCTCTACAATCTTTTATTGCTTCATGAACTTCTTCACGAGGAGAATCCTATTAATTTGGAATATTTCATGATACTGTGTTAAATGACAGCAAAAATCCATGGAAAAGGAAAATGTGAAATGCCTGTGATAGAAATTTTTTCAAACAGCACACTAATTCAAAATTAAAGGAAAATAAGGGCAGAGGACAAGATAGACAAGCATATCTTTGAAAGTGGCAGAACTTACTCTCAATCCAGTAAGACCAACAAAGATTAAATTGTTCTCTATCTCAGAATAAATAGCTGGGTCCAACAATTTCATGTGAGCAGGATGATTCTCTCCATCATAATCATTAAACTCTCCCAAGTCTTCTTTGTATGCAAGGCCTAAACAGCGCAAAGCCTTTGAACTCATTTGGTGAAGCTTCATCAAGAGTAATTCCCTGGATGCATCATCCATTTCAACTATGGTTCCATCTGCTAATTGCAAAAAAGCACTTCTTTCTAATACATTTTCCATAGCACCCTGCACAAAAAGCTAGACATTAATATCACCAATAAATGCAGTCAAAACTCAAAACTACTATACCAGTAAAACTAAAAGTAATGAAATGCCGCTAAGTCGAAAGCAAACTCCCTGCTAGTATTCATGGTTTTAACTTTTGATGGCCTTCATGAGCAAGCACTGTGAGATACCAATATCTAAATACAGAATACTGATTCTCGTGTTTATATGAATCTCTACTCTATCCAATATGAACTTATAAACCTAAATCTATAAAGGAAATATTGCATCAAAGAGTCTTGCAGATATATGTGACTCCCAGTTTGAAGTCAGAATAAAATAACAAGCCAGAGGTATTGATTAAGTAGATGTCCCATCATTTACAACAACCATGGTGACCTATCCCTCCCTTTACCATAATTACAGTAATCTGACACCATAAACAAGTAGAAATAATGGAAGAAATAAAGCACTAAAGCCTAAGATAATTATATGACAAAGAGCACACAACTTTGATACATCAACCAAAGCTGACAATTATAAGAATAGAATATATCTACTTTATGTCAGGATTATCTAAATACAACATCAGTGATTCTAAATACAACATCAGTGATTCCTCCTAAACCTATTCTCATGGACTGCATTAATGTCAACTCATGTTTTAAAGTCTATGGTACCACACAACCTCCTTTAGCAGTCCACAGTACTTCCAAGATCATCATTCCATCTTCACCTGATACTGCACACATATCCAATGGTACTGGGCATTGTGGGCAGATCAGATGTGGTACCACGCAATTGCACGTCAAACTTTATGCAATCTTCATCAACTTTGTCAAGATTCTAGATACCTAGATTCCAAACTGCAAAGGCCAACTCACAACACGTGGTACCATTGAATGCTGACAATGTTGAGGCCTTCCTCCTTAGAGGGGCAAAGCCCCACCTATGACTCTAATAGCCAAGTTTGAACGTCAAATTTCTTCATAGTGCAGCTTAGCCTTTGAAAGGTGAAGAATCACATGTACCAAGAGCAACCATTTCATCTTCCACAAGGGTTCTTTAGCCCTCACAGCATTGTTTTAATTTGTAACATTATTTATACATATCTAGATAGATAGTGTTATGTACCCCATTCTATTTTATGATATCTAGTATTAGTTAGGTGCATATGCTTTGTAAGTTGCCCTTAGGTAGCTTTAATAAAGAGATACATATGCTTCGTAATTCATCCCACTAGTTGTTAGAATCAAGTATTTATCCCACATGCGTGGGATGGTAATAGTTGCCTTTGGAAAAACTCTATATTGTGTAACGACTTCTCAATTGGAAAGGCATCTTGGAATATTTGTATTTGGAGTGTGTGCTCTATTTGGAGGTTTCCCCTCAAAGTGGCGCTGCAAAGATAACAAAAGCATTTCTATTTCTATCATTTCTACAATATTTCTATGTTCAGCATATTTTGTCTTGTAGGTTCATTACAAGTGATATCAGAGCTCTTTCCAAGGTCGTTTCTGCAAGCCTGTTTACCAATTTTGGAACATTTGTAACTGTCCACAAAATGCTCTCACCTCACCCTAGAGAGATCTTGGTGATGAGAAAGTGGTCACAGCCACAGTAGTACTAAATCTTCACCTGATTTCTGCCAAAAAAGATTTTCCTTGCAATTAGTTCTTTTTCTTTTTAGGTTAGAAACCTATGCAGGGGCTTTTCAAATATCCTCAGAAGAGCTGTCGTTTTTGGCTAAGCTAGATTCCCCATAGAGGGTCCAATGAACAGTGAAGAGTATTTTGGCTCCAATACCAAATCCTCAAATAGCCTCTGTATACAGCCACGAGCTTCCACATACCTGCGGGTATATCAGAAGACCACCTAGGATTTTTCATAGCCTAACCCTAGGTAACCTTCCGTTGTCTATATTCTATGATGCACCAGTAAGCAATTAGCCTCAGTAAGTTACTCATCGCATACATCGGAGATGAAATAGTGGGCTATGGGTACAATCCTAACCCTTCGTAGTTAGCACTCTGAAATATTGGGCCGAAACTATTTACAAACAGGATAAGTATATTGGTGAGCTCATAGAGAAGACACGCCCTGTATTACCTTCTCTTCTTATCCCCACCTATGTGTCTATCCTAGATACAGTCGCATCAGATTTTTCAGTAGTTGGGTATTTGACATTTGTTTTGCAGCTATTGGTGTTCTATTTGCACCACAGCCCATATTCAATTTCCAGATCTGCTGTTATTATAGTAGTATTGGATCCATGGGGTTGGTTCTCTACATTAGTACAATCCAACAAAACATTGGATCTACAGCATAGAACTCTTTACCGAGCAAAAAATTGAAGAAACCAGCCGCATTTCCTGCCCACAAGGATCTAAAATTTTAAAAACCCTATGTAAAAAAAAGTATGGGGCCAACTTTCACATCTTTTGGTGCATTGTCCCGTTTCATTCTCTCTCCGAGCTAGTTAATTTTCCATATAACTTCGGCTACCCTTTTTTGGGCCAGGGCCAACTTTTACCGCTTCCAGTAGATTGTTCCATTACACTCATCCTTTGAGCTGGTCAATTTGCCATATAAACCTGGCTACCTTTTTGGGGGGCCACACTCCTCTCCATGGCAACAGGTCATCGTTCTAAAGACCAACATGACCCACTAGAGCCCACTATGCACTCTCTCAATGACCACTTGGACCAAATACAGTAGGACAACTAGGACAAGTTCAGCACCCTTAGTGCCTCAACCTCCCACCTCACCTACCATGAACCAACTACTTTCCAGTGCAAACTAGGGTCAAGCTTCCACTCCTACAATTGGTTCCCATTTTCCCCGTCAAGGTGACCCTCTACACCCCCTAAGCTAGACTTTGAAAAATTTGATGGTACAAACCCTACTAGCTTGTTGTACAGGGCTGATCAATATTTTGCAGTCCATTAGATTCCATAGGATCAAAAGCTTGCCATTGCCTCTTTTCACTTGGAAAAAGAAGTCATTCAGTGGTTTCAATGGTTGGACAGGACTCAACCATATCTCACTTGGTCAAAATTTTGCAAAGAACTCTTAGTTGGCTTTGGCCCTAGTGCCTATGAAGACTTTGTTGGTGCCCTTACTGAATTACGCCAGACAAGTTCCATCACAATATATCAATGTGAGTTTGAAAAACTTGCCAACCATACAGATGACTTGGATGATTCCTTTTTTGTAGTTGTTTCATCAGTGGTCTCAAAGAGGATCTATGTCAAGAGGTTCTCATGTTTAAACTAGCTTCCTATCGTGATGCTCTAGCCCTACCATG
Organism: Cunninghamia lanceolata; assembly: GCA_027924645.1. Taxonomy (NCBI): domain Eukaryota; kingdom Viridiplantae; phylum Streptophyta; class Pinopsida; order Cupressales; family Cupressaceae; genus Cunninghamia; species Cunninghamia lanceolata. Next base: position 11,231,342 of record BSBN01001332.1, read on the forward strand.
GCTTGCGGAAGACAAATTGGCAGCCCAACGGAAACTAGCCAGCTCCTCTTTCAAAACTCAAAAGGAGACATTAGATAAAGGAACTAAACCCCTCTTCATAGACTCTCTCAAGGAGAGATAGCGGAGAAAAAGGCCAGGGGACAATGTTATAATTGTGATAAGAAATCGGAAAAGGATAACAAATGTAGTGAGCATCACTTGTATCTCATTGACTCTACCACAACGCCTAGTGACTCTGAGGAATTTTTAGATGTAGAAAAAGAGTTGGTTTCCCTAGAACAACAATCCACTCTTAATGACCATATTTCTATTCATGCTTTGGTTGGGTTCTCTTCCCCCCAGACGCTTAAGGGCTATATCAAAAGACAAAAGATAGCGGTTCTGATAGATGGTGGTAGCACTCATAACTTTATCGACAAAGAACCGGTCGACCAACTACACTACTATGTCTATGCCTACAATAATTTTCAAATTATGGTGGCCAATGGTAATACTGTCTTGTGGGAAAAAGTGCCGCAATGTCAAGATCACAAAGGGGGATTATCAATTGACCATAGATATGTTTGCTCTTTTCTTAGGGGGTGTCGATGTGGTATTGGGTGTCTAGTGGTTCCAAACATTAGGCCCGATCACTTGTGACTGCTCCTAGCTTTGGCTCAGATTCCACCATGACAGCCAAGTGTATACATTACAAGGACTAAAGGCAGGTAAAGTTCAAATGGTCAATTTCCATTGTATGGAAAAATTGTTGAAGAAAGGGTGTTCTGGTGTTCTAGCCCAATTTCACTCTCTAGAGGCTCAACCTCTTTCTCCTTATCCTCGGCCAGATTTGTAGTGCTGCATTGATAAGTATGTCATGTCCCCTCCATGATAGCAAAGTAGTATTATTATTATTAATAAAAAGTGTTTTTAACACTATATTAATAAAATAATAATTTAAATAGATTAATTAAGTAATAATATTAATAATTTTTAATAATAATAACACTTATGTTTTTGGCGCCAACTTACTTTTGAATCTGGGAGGCTGACTTGGTTCTTTTATTTGGACCCAAACAGGTATAAGATGAAGTTCATTGTTCATTTTGAAGGCATGCGACTTTTGAATTTCAATAAGCAAATTCTCAAAATTGAGTTTCAGACTGCTTGGGACGGAAACCTCAATACAGTTAGAACTCGTTTGCGAATCATAGGAAAGTCAGTCCTTTTGGCAAGCAAACCAAGGATCCTTTGATACAGAATTGCATGGGGACTAAGCTAACAACAAAGTGCAACATTAGCCACAACTGTGTTATCATTTGTTCACATCTGGGTGATCTTCCAATTCACGAGAGGAGTAGGAGGCGAGATTTGTTCCTTTAACGCATCCATCATCTAGTTCGTCTATCTTCACGCATCCTAGAAGGGGAATTGAGAGACATTACTCCTCGGGTCATATTACATAATACTCACAGGTCACTGGATAGGCGAATCACTTGTAGGGAAACGGCGCTAGTAATCCTCAATCATTTTGTGTCCCCGACACCTAATCGCAACCCACAATTGGGGAGTTGCATTTCCCAATTTTTGCACAGACGAACACTTTTGGAAGTGGATTCAACTAAAGGAACTACTGGTGCTAAGTCTGGGTGGACAAGAACAATTTATAACCAGTTATCGAGTTATCCAGGGAACAGGGAACAAATTAGATCTGAAGTATAACTCGTCCCTTCACAGACATCTAGTAAGATACCTGCCCAAATTCAAGGGTTCGATTTCTATATTGTAAGTTGTATTGTTCAGAGATATAGTGTATTGCACCTTCCTTGAATTTGGTGTTATCCAAAAACCTATGAGACTGGTAAATGAAATGAACTGGTGTATCAACACTGTTTTTAAAATAATATCTTTTATTGCTAGACCGAATACACTTCGTAATTATCTGTTTATTGCCTACATCATCTGTGTTACAAACTGATCTATGCAAACCATGGTCAAGTGCGAATTGGTGATAATTCTGGTGATTTGGATGTTCGTTTAATGCTGTGGTAAACTTGTACTGTGTTACTGAGTGTGAAATTCTGAGTGTAGTTGAAATCTAGTCAATATTCTACAAGGGATATTTCAAAGTATCAACTAGTCTTCAAGGAACCCAAGGGATTGCCCCCTCCAAGATCCCACGTCCATTCCATTCCCCTCATCTTGGGTAGCCACCCTCATAATATTTTGCCCTACCGTTACCCTTCTCAGCAAAAGAATGAAATTGAGAAAATGGTGAAGGAGCTCCAAAAGGCAGGTATTATTTGCCCTAGTAACAGTCCTTACTCTTCACCAGTAGTAAAGATAGGGGTTGACAGATGTGCCCTAATTTTCATGAGTTCAATAAATTAACCATCAAAGATAAATTTCTTATCCCTGTCATTGATAATTTGTTGGATGAGCTCTCAAGGGCTTATTTTTTTACTAAGCTAGATCTCTATTCAAGCTATCACCGAATCTGGGTCAAAGAAGTTGATATTCCTAAAACTACCTTCCAAACTCATGAAGGCCATTATGAATTTTTCGTCATGACCTTTGGCTTATCCAATGCCCCCTCTACTTTTTAGAGCCTCATGAATACAGTGTTTCATGGTTGCTTATGTAAATTCATTTTGGTCTTCTTTGTTGACATTCTCATCTACAGCATGACATGGACTGATCATCTTCATCATGTGGAGATAGCTCTCAGGATTTTTTAGGAACATTCTCTCTTTGAAAAGTGCTCTAAGTGTGCCTTTGGAGTTCAACAAGTGAAGTATTTGGGCCATATAGTTTCACCAGTAGATGTCCAAGTTGATCCCAAGAAGATTACAAGGATGCAAGAATAGCCACACCTAAAGTCCATCAAACGCCCCAAAGTCCATCAAAAGATTGCATGGGTTCTTGGGCTTGACAGGGTATTATCACAAATTTGTGTCATTATGGTAAAATTGTTCGATCCTTGACAGCATTGCTAAAAAAAAACTCTTTCAATTGGTCCGAATCAATTGAGGTGGCCTTTAATGCACTCAAACCTGCCATGTTCTCTACCCTAGTGTTGGCCCTACCTAATTTTCACAAACCCTTCATTTTGGAATATGATGCTCCTAGCACGAGCATAGGTGTGGTGTTGATGCAAGGATGGCCCCTAGCCTTCACCAACAAGCAACTCACTAGGTACAACTTGGCTAAATCAACATATGAAAAAGAAATGCATGGCTATCTTCCATGCTATCCAACAATGGAATCCTTACCTATTGGGCCATAAGTTCAAGATAAAAACAAATCATCATAGTTTGAAATTTTTTTGTAGCAAGAGTGTCCTCCCCCAAACAACAAAAATGGGTGGCAGAGATGCAAGGCTATGACTATGAGATTGTCTATAATAAAGGTAAGGAAAATGTGGTAGCAGATGCCCTCTCATGCCAATATGAAGAAGAAGGCTCCACCTTTGCTCTTTCCGTCTTGGTGCCAAATTGAATAGACAAGATCAAGATTGAATGGGCTACCAACCCTACAATTTAGGACATCATTCGATAGTGGGAACAAGATCCACAATTGGTGTCGAGTTTCAGTTGGATGGGCCAAATCCTCACCTATCATAATAGAATTTATTTGTCCCCCAACTTCGTGCTCAAGCCTTGGATACTAACAAAATTGCACTCCTCCCCTACTGCAAGACACATGAGTTTGTTGAAGACATACAAGCGGGTGAAGCAAGATTTCTTTTGGGATAGCCTTAAGCAAGATATCAAGACATTTGTAGCTGAATGTGATGTGTGTCAAAGGACAAAAGGGGAAACTCTCAAAGCCCTAGGATTGTTGCGGCCACTTCCTATTCCCAATCAGGCTTGGACTAATACTTCTATGGATTTCATTTTGGGTCTTCCACTCACAGGGGGTAAACAACTTATCTTGGTGCTGGTGGATTGCTTGACCAAATATGCACATTTCTGTGCATTACCTCACCCATACATTGCTTCTGTGGTTGCTCAACACTTCTTGGATTCAATCTTCAAACTCCATGGGATGCTTCGCTCTATTGTCAGTGATTGTGATCCATCCTTCACCAACAAATTCTGGCAAGAGTTGTTAAGTTACAAGACACTACCTTGATCATGAGTTCAGCCTACCATCCTCAAATTGATGGTCAAATGGAGATTGTCAACAAGTGCCTTGAGATGTATTTGCGTTGTTTTGTGTCTAAGCAATAGAGACAGTGGGCCAAGTGGCTAACTTTGGCTGAATGGTGGTACAATACCACTTATCATAGTGCTTCCAAAATGACCCCTTATGAGGCCCTCTCTGGTACTCTCCCACCTTTGTGTACTTATGTTTCAGGTTCTTCTAATGTTGCAATAGTTGACAACATTTTGGCCAAGCGGGAAGACATCTCTCAACTACTTAAGGCTAATTTGACACTGGCCCAAAATTGCATGAAATAGCAAGTGGATCAACATAGGACAAAGCATGCTTTTGATATTGGTGATTGGATTTTTTTACATCTCTATCCCCACATGCAGCTTTCATTACAAGACAAGAATGGTCATAAGTTTGGCTCCCAAATTTTATGGTCCTATTGTGACATATTCGCAACATTGCCCCATTCAAGGATGGGGACCCCTCTTTTTGAATTTTTGGCTTGAGGTCGCATTGTTTTGGCGGTAGACGTCAAGATATCTGCTCATTCTCTTGATACTCAATAGGTCCTCTCTCATCCAGCTTGTGCACGAGGGGTCAATAAGTTCGCCTATGCGTGAAACGTCCAAGGGTCCGCTCTTTGCATATGATAATCCTCTCATCACAATTCTTGTTCTCTTCCAGACTATATGCGGGTCCCTCTAAGCAAGTATACGATCATTTTACAGCGGGAAGTTTCAACTTGTGCATAACCTTTCATAATTTCTGCCCTGGGCAGACTTTTGCTATCCGTTTGCAATCTTTTTAAACACTATATGCAGTTGTGTAAAGATTGTCCGCCCAAGCGAATCTTCTCGGTAGCATTTCAATTCACACTTTCTCTAGACTTAACTTGAATTTCCAAACGCACGTTGAGAGTTAGTCTGCACGAATAGGAGTTCTTTATTATATGTAGTCATTCGAAATCTCCACTCTGGCGCATACTTTCTAGATACCTTGCTAATTGTTTTAAACTTAGAATCATACATGACACTCCAAAATCCTCGCTCAAGCGCACCATTTATGTGACCGTGTAATTTGAATTTCAAAGATTGCATAGGAGAGTTCAAAATCTCCCTTGACATGCCAAAACACATGCTTCTCATCTTTCGGCGTCATTAATGTTATTCAGAGAATGTTCATGAAATTGCCTAGACATATGTTAGAGGCCATTCCGTATGTCCTAAGATTAGTATGATACGATGGAGCGCAGATATGAGGTTGATTTGAAAACGGTCCAATCTAAACGTTATACAAAGGAACATTGAAGGGCCGCTCCAACTCGTTTCCAACCTCACCTTACGTTTCGCATAGTTTGACTTATTCATAGAGGTTTTAGAGGTCCGCTAAAGCAGAGATTGATGGTTGGTTTGCAAAGAAAATGAGTTTCATGTTATACGCGGGCATTCGATAAGTCCGCCCAAGCATTTGATATTATGAGTAGAACGCCAGAAGGTCCATTTTTTATTCCTCATACTCGCATTCAAATCTCTTCATGCTAAATATAGAGCATCCAAGGACTGGCTAAAACGCATATTGGCAGGAGTATGATGAATGAAGCATTATGCATTAAAGCCCACGCAAGATACAAGACAGTCTCTCATTTTCTTTTCAAAATAAATCTTCTACAGCATGAAGTCCGCTCAATTGCACGATTAAAGATTGCGTTGCCTTGTCTAAAACATTTAAACTTGTTGAGTTCGCCCAAGGTAAATTTGAAATCATTTTGTTTGGAGCTATACGTTGTGGATTTAGAAAACAGGCACAGCTGGTTAGGAGGCTTCGAAGCTTTCAAAGATCTGCATCTCATACATCGATTCAATACTTGAATCGTATAAAGGCACCTGTAAAAGGATTTTATTGTTATCTGCACATGTGAATTAAACACTGAAGGTCTTTGTACCAGTTGGTCAAGGAAAGAAAAGAGCATTCAAATATCAAAATAAAGTTCGCTCTAATCTTCGTAACGTTATCGTACAAGTTGCATTTTCTTGATCTTTGTTTCAAAAACCAAATCGTTACAACACAAGGAATAGCAGATTAAGGTCGCTTTGCTGATAAATGTTATTAAAAAGTTGGTCAAGTTTTATTTTCACAAAATTCGCATTATTGATTCTTGTCTTACAATAGGACAGGGTAGTTTAAAATTGCGTATCCAATTTATCCCGCATACATTAGGCGGAGAGATTTGTCTTATTTGCTTGTCTATTAAGCATTATTCTACTAAGCTGACGTCATGAAGTTTATGCAGGTAAACAATGAATGTGAAGGAAAGGTAGGTGATGAAGAGAAGCGATATGAAGGGAACATGGCCAGAAACGAAGATTACATCGAAATGGCGAAATCTTGGCGACACCAATTTGGGGAGAACCAACATGGAGGAGATTCGACAAAACTTGTATACACCCAATCCTTTGGATTTGATCAAGCGAATGTTGAAAAACAGAATTGTGCAGGCTGCTTGCTTCCCGCCTGCAATGTTGAGTCCGGAATTGATGTTAGAATGCGCCAAGCATTATGATCAAGCAAGAAGATGCATTATGACAAGGGATGGCAAAGTACTAGCTTATCTGAGAAAAGAAGCAATCGCAGAGGCCTTCGACATTCCCTCGCATAAGACTACTACATTCTATGACAAGGAGTCTGCTCTGCAGCTTTATCTGGCTGGACCCGAAAAGTGCATGGAGGTAATAAACAGCAATTGACTGGTACAGCCAAGGCCACATGTGAGCAGAGTGCCTAAGAAACTCCACAAATCTGATTTTCATCAGGAGATTGGCTATATGGTTATATTTCTGAGTCGCATTATGGGCTGCCCACAATCGGCAAATTTCGAGTCCTGGATGTTCTTCTTCATCGAAGAGATCATAAGTGGAAAGAGGATGATTGATTGGGCTGAAATGATCAGCAGCAATATTGATGATCAACTCAAGAACTTGCAAGAGACTAAAACATTTTACATGAGCTCATATGTAATTTACATGCTCGCTAGGAACAGAGATACCCAGGACTGAATTGCAAAGGGAGAGTTGGAAACGATGATGGGCAATTCAAAGTTTATGATTGTTATCCTCAGCTGCACCTGCAAGCTATATCTCATTATAGGAGGTTTAATGATGCTTTCTCCATGTACATTGTCAGATTATTGCAAGGCAACACATGCAGGAGATTGTCAAAAGAGGCTACGAATTTCGTGGAAAAATACAGAAAGTGGTTTATTCAATTTCCTAGATTCACATACCTCTGTGTTGAAGGATACTCATCATTGCCCTACCAGTTGCCAAGATATCCTACAAACAGATGGTGTTGTTAGAAGTGACAAGGCAGTTGGTAGCCTTCGACAAAATTCAAAGGAAGAGAAAGAAAACTATGACTAAGTTTCCAATTAGCATTGGGAGGCTGGAAACTTGCTTGTCATTGCAGGCAGCTGAAAATTCGGAGATAGAACTGCAAGTTTATAATCTAGTGTGCCATAATGATGTGCGCAACAATTTTGATCCATTCAATACAGTCAGGCAGAAATTTGGAAGTAAATATGAACACAAACCACAGCTTGAGGATCATTGGGATGGTGCACATGATGACATGGAAATAAGGAAGAAAAGCTGCTACAGATTGTCTTTGGACTTGGTTAGAGCAACAGGGGTAATTAACATTCCAGATTAGCTTGAGGAAGATCACAGAAGGCTCTCATAGAGTTCATATGATCAGGAGAAGAACAAACCGTTCACCATCAATTGGTCGGAACAGGAGGTCACGCGTAATGATGATTTAATGATACCAATTGTGGCACATACAAGAAAATATGTGGACTTCCAAGTTCGAAGGCTTTAGGAGAAAAATGTTCAATGCACTTACAATTTGATGGGAGGAGTTAGTGTGCATCAGTCCAAGGATACTTCAAGTAGTGGGTCAAGCAGTGACTCTAGTGATTCTAGTGATTCAGAAAGTGCAAGTGCTGGTTCACAAGAGGATATTCAGCTAAATAAGAAAGTGAAAAGTAGTGACCAAAATGCAGCCAGTACCTCTTCAAGGCAAGAAGACGATAGTATCATAAATATTGAGGGAGATGAAGCAAGACCTGATGAACAGGTGGCCTTGAATGTACACGCTGGGAATGATAAGCATGAATCTTTGGAATCCAATATGCAAGGGAATCAGATTGATGAAGTCCTATCAAATCCACTGAAGGAGCAAAATCAAGCCCTGATTGAGATAGATGCAGAAAAACAAGATGATAAGGAGTTATATGAATTTGATGAAGAAGCTCTTCCTACTTTTCAAGAGAAGAGAGTTCAAGAGAAAAATCAAGATGATTTGTCTGACTTTCCGGAGTGGCTAAGGGAGAGAGTCAAAGAAAAATCTATTGTTGAAAGAGAGCCCATCTTAAGCTTGGAGGATTTGCTAAGTAGAGCCAAACCAAACAAAGGAAAGTGAAAGGTCACTAAGTTTTCAAAGATTATGAGAGATAGCTTTGGGTCAAGACAGGTGCATGTTGTTGTTCCAAGAATCAATGTAGAAGTAGGTGATGGTGTTCCAGGAGGTTATGACATTAATACTGTTGATTTTGGTCCAACCACGGTGGAACAAGAAATGGAAGAATTAGAAGATTTAATTACAACCATCAAAAGAAGATTGAAGAAGGAACAGGAAAAGAGGATCCAGTTGGAAAAGGATAATCTAACATTTCAACACTATATCCAACAATTGATGATGCCAGTGAACCAAGTAGAAGGGATACCTGCACCACCTGCCCTGCTTTCGCAAGAATCCATTGCATACCTGGAAGGAATAAGATCTTCATCTCAAGCGTTGCAAAAGTGGACAGCAAGCTTCAAGATCAAAGCTAATGGATTTATTGATGAAATTGTGAAACTGTATAAGGAAGCATCTTCTCTTTTGGAAAGGGTTCAGGCTGTTCTGGTGCTTTGTGCAGAGTTTGGAGTTGTCAGAGAAGAAATTATGCCTCAATTGAAGAAATTGATCGATACTCCAAATGCCACTCTGATTGATGGAGTAATTGAGCAGGGTTCATCATATGATTTTCCCTCTTGGTACTATACTCTAATCAAAAAGGAGCAGGGTCTTGGCAAGATTGAGAGTGAAAGCACTCGAACAAAAGAAGCACTTCGAGAAATTCAAGGCAAAATACTTGTTTCAATAAACAAGATAGTTGATCCTGATGGAGAAATTGATGAATATTTGTTGAAGGATAAACTGCATACATTGTATTTTCAGCATATCCAAACTATTTCCAAGGAGCTTTTGGATGATGTTTGCACACTTTCCACTTTCATGGGCATGTTTCAGGCATCCATGGCTGGATGGGAAATGACACTTGTCAAATGCACGGAGGAGCTACAAATCATGGAATGAACCATTTAGAGACTGCCAAGTGTCCCTATGGAGGAGGTTACATGTGTCATATCAAGATTTGTGGAATTTGTCACAAAGAAGGAAGGTCATAAAGGAGGGCACTCCACTTAGTGGGTGCATCATAAATGCATTGTCCAATAATAGTAAATTTTTGTAACCACCTGCCTGTGTGGCGCAATAAGGGCCCTTGATTCCTTGATTCAATCTTGGCCATTCATTGAGGGCTATATAAGCCTCACTTTGCTCTCATTTGAAAGGGGGGAATACTCTGAGAAATTGTTGCTAAAGACTTTGCTGAAATAAATGCAAATTCATTGTTGAATTCTCCATGGTGATTTTGTGTTGTTTCAAATGGATGCATGGTTTCTAGGTGTTCGCTCATAGAATAAGATTAACTTAGTTTGTTTTCAGCCATTTCATTTTATGTTCATGGAAGTTGTTACTGTTGATTCATGTTTGGAGTCCTTATAGTTCATACCATTTATGATTTGTTGATGGCAAGTTGTAGTGCATGGTTAGTCTGAACTCTGAACTTCATTCGAACTTAACTTCAATTATCTTGTGATCATTTACCTTCATGTTTGTGAGGATCTATGCGCATAAGTAATTTGAAAATCTTACTTTTTCCCTTAGAAGATTGCATCACCTTTGTGTAGTTGTTATCCTATGGCGAAGCGAAGTGTGGTTGAGATTCCAGTGGATTAGTGGTAATTGCTTGCATTTAGATTAGAAATTCTCCATACCCATTCCTTTTGCATTTTCTTTTAGAGTCTTGTTAGGGTTAGATTCAAGAGCTTTCACTGCCATATCCTTAGTTAAACATATTGCTAGACCTGTTGAAGAGCTATATTGCCTATTATCCAAGAGAAACAAGTTTCCTATTGTTGAACAGTTGTGTGAGTCCCTTTGTGTTAAACAGCAAGTCACATCTTACTACTAAGCTATCCCAAGTTGTGAAACCAAAATAACCAATGGAAAACCTTGGAGTCTACTCATTTGATCACTTGGCTTAGCATTTGAGGGATTTTGTTCAAGACAGGATAGAGTACATAAGTATTTTATTCTACGTTGTATGTGCAAGGAAAACACATCAACAGGTCCTTATCAGGTGATCCAACACATAGGTGAGGTGGCATACAAGTTAGCACTTCCACCATCTTCTCAAATCCACCTAATTTTTCATGTCTCATGTCTCAAGAAAGTGATCGAACCTGCTTCTCGACCGCTGACAGCACTAACTGAGTTGGATGAGGAGGCCTCGATATTTTTGGAACCTAAGCCTATTTGGACAAATGCACCAAGCACCTTCACAATCACTTTATTGACGAGTTATTAGTATAGTCGAAGTGTTGCAACCTGACGATGCCACATGGGAGCCTGCCAACATTCTCTTTTAGGTCTCTACATCTCAAGCTTTGAGAACAAAGCTTTTCAAAGAGGGAGGCACTGTTATGTACTCCATTCTATTTTATGATAGCTAATATTAGTTGGGTGCATATGCCTTGTAAGTCACCCTATGTAACTTTAATAAAGGGATGCATATGCTTTGTAAGTCGTCCCACTAGTTGTTAGAATAAAGTATTTATCCCACATGCATGGGATGGTAGTAGTTGCCTTCGGCAAAACTCTATATATTGTAATGACTTCTCAATCGGAAAGACATCTTGGAATATTTGTAATTGGAGTGTATGCTCTATTTGGAGGTTGCCCCCTCGAAGTGGCATTGTGATGATAATAAAAGCATCCTTATTTTTTTTTACATTTCTTCAATATTTATGTGTTCAGCGTATTTTGTCTCGCAAGTTCATTACAAATAGTTGTCATCATAGATTAGAGGATAGGTATAGCTAGTGGAAGATAGACAACCATACATATTCCTTGAGAGTATGTCATATACAAAATGCACATATTAATAAAGTTTTGTTCCCACTCTATTTAATGTCTTTTGTGTCACAACCTTAATATAGTTTATCATTTCTACATCAATGTATAACATTGCCTCTGCATATATCCCATCTAGCTCCTAAGGGTGTTGTTTCCCAGATATCACCTGGTATCGGGATCACTAGAGAGACTGGATAAAGAGTGTCATGTATTTTGATACATCAATCAAAGCTCACAACTCTAATTAGAGAATATTTGTTTTATGTAGGTTAAGTGAGGATTAGAGTAATTGGATAAAAAGTGTCTGATATAGAATTCATGGACTTAAAAAAGTGTATTTTTTTTTCAAATACAAACCTTCACTAAGAGGTGATTCTGTCCAGAAAGATCCCTATGATTGCTCAACACTTCTTGGATTCAATCTTCAAACTCCATAGGGTGCTTCACTCTATTGTCAGTAATTGTGATCCATCCTTCACCCACAAATTCTGGCAAGAGTTGTTAAGTTACAAGACACTACCTTGAACATGAGTTCATCCTATCATCCTCAAGTTGATGGTCAAATAGAGATTGTCAACAAGTGCCTTGAGACGTATTTGCATTGTTTTGTGTCTAAGCAATAGAGACGATGGGCCACATGGCTACCTTTGGCTGAATGGTGGTACAATACCACTTATCATAGTGCTTCCAAAATGACCCCTTATGAGGCCCTCTATGGTACTCTCCCACCTTCGTGTACTTATGTTTTAGGTTCTTCTAATGTTGCAGTAGTTGACAACATTTTGGCCAAGTGGGAAGACATCTCTCAACTACTTAAGGCTAATTTGACACTGGCCCAAAATTGCATGAAATAGCAAGTGGGTCAACATAGGACAGAGCATGCTTTTGATATTGGTGATTGAATCTTTTTACATCTCCATCCCTACATGCAGCTTTCATTGCAAGACAAGAATGGTCGTAAGTTTGGCTCCCAAATTTTATGGTCCTTATCAAGTGATCCAGCACATAGGTGAGGTGGCATACAAGTTAGCACTTCCACCATCTTCTCAAATCCACCTAATTTTTCATGTCTTGTGTCTCAAGAAAGTGATTGGACCTACTTCTCGACCGTTGACAGCACTACCTAAGTTGGATGAGGAGGGCTCGATATTTTTGGAACCTGAACCTATTTGGGCAAATGCTCCAAGCACCTTCACAATTTCTCTATTGAGGAATTATTAGTATAGTCGAAGGGTTGCTATAGTCAAAGGGTTGCACCCTGAAGATGCCACATGGGAGCCTACCAACATTCTCTCTAGGTCTCTACATCTCAAGCTTTAAGGACAAAGCTTTTTGAAGAGGGAGGCAATGTTACGTACCCCATTCTATTTTATGATAGCTAATATTAGTTGGGCGAATGTGCTTTGTAAGTCACCCTTAGATAGCTTTAATAATGGGATGCATATGCTTTGTAAGTCGTCCCACTAGTTAAAATAAAGTATTTATCCCACATGCATGAGAGGGTAGTAGTTGCCTTTGGCAAAATTCTATATATTGTAATGACTTTTCAATTGGAAAGACATCTTGGACTATTTGTATTTGGAGCGTATGCTCTATTTGGAGGTTGCCCCCTCAAAGTAGCACTGTGATGATAATAAAAGCATTTTTTTTTTTTCATTTCTGCAATATTTCTGTGTGTTCAGCATATTTTGTCTTGCAAGTTCATTACAAATAGTTATCATCAGAGATTAGAGGATAGGCATAGCTAGTGGAAGATAGACAACCATACATATTCCTTGAGAGTATGTCATAAACAAAATGCACATACTAATAAAGTTTTGTTCCCACTCTATTAAATGTCATATGTATCACAACCTTAATGTAGTTTATCATTTCTACATCAATGTATAACATTGCCTCTGCATATATCCCATCTAGCTCCTAAGGGTGTTGTTCCCCAGATATCACCTCGTATCGGGATCACCAAAGAGTTGGATAAAGAGTGTCATATATTTTGATACATCAATCAAAGCTCACAACTGTAATTAGAGAATATTTGTTTTATGTAGGTTAAGTGATGATTAAAGTAACTGCATAAAGAGAGTGTGGCATAGAATTCAGAGACTCAAAAAAGTGTATTTTTAATCAAATACAAACCTTCACTAACAGACGATTCTGTCCAGAAAGATCCTTAACAATAACACCCATAGATTTCCGGATTCGATCAAACTCCAATGAAGCCAACCTCTTTGATTTTTCTATCAACTGATTGCAATAAACTACATTAAAGCAAAGACGGTGAGTCAACAAAGTAGAGAAAGCACATAGAATCTAGATATTGCAAGATATCACTAAAAAATGTGACTATCAATAAATAAGTTGCTGGATGATAGCAGAATTTGGGCATAGGCACTCACCTAATTTTACTGTGCCATTCTCAGTAGTGTGGTTGGCAATAACATTTCCACCATTACCATGATTTCTGGCCTTCAAACTTGAGATTCCCATCTTTTCAACAAAAACCTTCATAGAGCACAGCACATGGAAATATAATATTATAAACAATGTATAAAAACCAGAAGTACACTTTACCATTAGATCTTCAGTTTGTTTTTTAATTAATAGCAGCAGGATTCTATGTCCTAGATGTAAACTTGAGTTGTCTAATCTTTATGTTCTTTTCTCCTTCTTGTTTCCTTGATTGTTGTTAACAAACTTGAAATTTTATTTTGTCCACTGGTGCTCCATCTAATATTCTATCTAAATTGATTCGAGACCTATTTACCTCTGTCACTTATACATGTTAAATCACAAAACAAGGAGTCAAGCTAACCTTCAGAGCTGCTTCGGTGGGCATTCCAGTAGCATGGAACTCGTGACCTTGACAAGAAATTCCTGCATCATTGCAAATTGCAGCAATTTCTGCTAGAGTTTCCAGATTTTCACTCATATATGCTGGCCAATTTAAGATACTCCCATCAGTGGGGTTATATGTTGTTCCTTCCACATGAAATTCTTGAATTGAACTCACAGTGTGACCTAAGGTTACAAATTGAGTAACCGACATCTGATTTGTTGTAAGTGTGCCTGTCTTGTCAGAGCAAATCACTGTTGTACAACCCAGTGTCTCAACACTAGGAAGCTTGCGCACAATGGCATTCATTCGTGCCATCTTCCAAGTCCCAAGGGCCAAACACACAGTAATGACAGCAGGCAAGCCTACAGGTATAGCAGCAACAGTCAAAGCAACAGCAATCTTGATATAGTAGGTACACTTCCCAAATGAGAACCTAATATTCTTTGGCCAGCCATCAACAACGTCCCATGAGAGAAAACTTTTATAGCTGATGATCCATGCTAGAAGACAAACAAATCCAATGCCTTTTGCCAGATTTTCCCCAAATTCGTGTAGTTTCTTTTTCAAAGGTGTATCATCATCCTCTAAGGCAGCTTCCTGGATTTGGACTTGAATTTGTCCTATTTCTGTAGACATTCCAATGCTAACAACAATGCAAGTACAGCAACCATTGACAACGGTGGTTCCCGCAAAAACCATGCATTCTTTAGCCTGCAACTCACAGTCATCCATAAACACTGTTTTTGTGCTTTTAACAACAGGATGGCTCTCTCCAGTGAGGGAGCTCTGTTCCATCCTCAAGATGGATGTCTTCAGGGATGCAATTCGCATGTCTGCAGAAACCTTGTCTCCCACCCCGAGTTCAACTATATCCCCAGAAACAAGTTCTCGGGCTGGAAGATGTGGAATACTAGATCCATCTCTCAAGACCTTTGCTTGTTCAGATTTCATTTCTTTGAGGGCTTCTAAAGCCTTCTCAGCATTAGTCTCCTTCCATACTCTTACAGCGGCATTGAGCATAAGAACTAAGAGAATTACAAAAGGCTCCACATAGGCTGTCATGCCCTCCTCACCAATTTCATTTTTATCCAAGTAGGCAAGAATGAATGAAATTAAAGCTGCTCCCAACAGTATATGAACTAGTCTATCATCAAATTGGTCAAGAATTAGCTTCCACAAAGGTTTCCCATTTTCCTTATGAAGTTCATTCCATCCATATCTTTGTCGCCGTTTCTCAACTTCCTGAAAGCTTAATCCTTTTTCTAAACTCACATTGTATTCTTCCAAGCATTCTTCCACTGTTCTGGACCAAGCACAGAATGGCTTTTCTTCCTTGGATCGCATAGTGCACAGCCAGCAAATCAAAGAATTCGTGCACAATCAGCAAAGCAAAGATTCTGAAATGAAACAGATTTTTCCCCATCAAGAAAGACTATGAGGCATTCTAAAGTCAGTCCACTCTCACAACAACTTTAGGTCACAAATAGGAATTTAAGAATCCCCTTCAATTAATAAATAATTAATAAACAAGTCTATAATGAGCTGAGAAACCACTCCACTGTCAAACAAACACATCTGTCATAAGCAAGAATTTTAGAATCCCCTCAATAAATAAAGTCCTTTTAAATGGGCATCAGCCACTTTACTACTGTTCTAATTCAAATGTCATTCCACAAGGAATGTACTTACCTGAAATAAATGCAATTTGAAAAGCATTATTATATATCATTACAATTTACACAAGGAATTCCAATTAGCAACTGCCATGATTGTTATACCATCACTACAATTTAAACAAGCAGCTAACAGTTCCAACACCAACAGACATCAATTCAAGATGCAAGATATTTTACACAACAAAGCAAAACACTTTAGCAAAGGATATATGACAACAGACAAGTTCTATGTAGCATAAAATTATTTTGAAACAACAAGTTCAAAAGGTGAAAGCCCTCCAACAATTGGTTTTATTAGATGCAATTTTATAATGCTCCTACCATCACTACAATTTACATCAAGAAATTTCAACTAAAGATATCGTTAAACAATAAGCAGCTGAACACCCAAACAAATTGGATTTGTTAGACATAAATTTGAAATGCTTCTCCTAACACCATTACAATTTATATCAAAGAAGAAATCATTAAACAATAAGCAGCTAATAGATACAGGAACCAACAGAACATCAAATTCAAATTGCCAAAGATATTCCACCATGACAAAACTCTTCAACAAAGGAGACATGACAAGATAAAGTGAACTGCTGTACGGTAAGAAACTTCAAGTTGTTCAAAAAGCATTAAGCCCTCAACAAATAAAAATTAAAAAACTCGTTCTTAAAAGGTTGAAAACTTTCAAAACAATGAAGTATCAATTTCACCATAACAAAAAAAAATCACCATAAGAAAGAAACTTGCTTACCTTTAATAAATCCTTCAAAATCTGATGTATCAAGAAAATAATATTCCTTAAACAAGTCCCTGAACATTTATGCCCCTTTAGGCTGTCACATAAACATTACCTTCTGACACCCAAGAATGTATCTTTGGATTCAACAAACAAAAATGATATTTTTATAAGCTTGAATAGACCTGTATAAATCCAATCTGATTTGCAATTGTAACATGTGCCACACCCACCATAACCCACTTCACTAGATTGTAATGAGGGAAACACCCCAATTTTCAGCTCCACCACAGACCAATAAAAAAAAATATACTACCAGAAAAGATTCCAGGAGATACAGCTCCACTCCAATTGAATGAGACAGTTCATATGTTATTCCCCTAACCGTTCCTGCATTGCTGTCTTCATAATGTGGGTGTGGTCAAGTGCCCCACACCCACAATGAAGATAATATTATGAATAAGGTTAGAATATTCAAACCCTTCCCATTCAATGACAATTAAACTGTTGTTATGCCCATAATCCTTATGTTGTCATCTTCAGTGTTTGCGGGTTACATCCCATAGAGCCTGAAGATAGAGATGTGAATAAGGGTTATGGGCATAACCTAATCAAATTCTCATATTTTCAAGAGTGTTAGAT
This sequence comes from Cunninghamia lanceolata, assembly GCA_027924645.1. NCBI lineage: Eukaryota > Viridiplantae > Streptophyta > Pinopsida > Cupressales > Cupressaceae > Cunninghamia > Cunninghamia lanceolata. The sequence continues at coordinate 11,248,662 of BSBN01001332.1, forward strand.
AAATTTTCCTAAAAATCTATTCCACTATTCAAACAAACAGTACTTCTGTATAACTGCACTAAATCCAACAGATCATAAGTTTGATGTGTAAATTTCGATTTCCACCGAATCTCAATCTCGATAAAACCATTACATCATAAAAGCAAACAAAACTCAATTTTACAATGAGAACCTAATAATTTTAGAAAATATACAAATCAAAACACCTTCCATGTTTTATCCATTTCCACCAAATCCAACCACAGAAAATTTTCAAATTACAATAGAATACTCACTCATCCATTACATCATGAAAGCAGGCAGACGTCAAATTTACAAATAGCGTTCAGTTGGTTACCCCAAAGCAATTTCAAAGACAAAAACACTCCATGTACCTAGACAAATTTAAACTCCCAACAAATCTTAATCATTCCCATTACATCATGAAAGCAACCACAACTGAATTCGACAGTAAAATTCAATTTGTTACCCCAAAGCAAAAATCACAGAACGCAATCAATAAATAAACAGTAAAATATAATACCAATTGGAATGAGCTCTAGTGGGGAGCCACCATGGTTTCAAAGCAAAGACCCCCAGAAAGATATCTCTAAGCATCCGATTCAGGCATTTGAGTAGACCATCAACCCCAAATTCAACTAAATTATCTAAAGTTCAACAAACCCAACACTCTCAATCCAGAAACATAAAAATCCTGTGGGTGTGGTCTAATAAAAATTTGTGGTTGACGGACTTTTATCAGCACCGAAACATCCGGGTTCGAAATACCCCAATGCCAGCTATCAAATTTCAAAGCATAAGTACGCGAGTGACCTCTATGTAGGCAACATTTCAAAAAGAAAACAAAGGTGAGAAAAGAAAATGCAAGGTGTACAGCAGAATGCAACACAAGTTTCAAAACATTTCCGTAAAACTTTGCCCATGTAAAGCATAGGAATATCCTACCATTTGCAGAAAGCAAAACTAGTTCTCTCTTTACACAACTTGTATTTCTTTTCGCACTCTATGCCCAGTCCACCTATAAAGGAGTAATGTTTTATAGCAGGCAGAGCCGAAGACCCGAAAAAAATGCGAATCCAACAGCAAAAGAGTAGACCGCTAGGTACCTTCGCGCCACCTTCCTTTGCAGGACATCATGATGCAAAATGCTTACTTTTGCATTTTTTAAGCAGCACAATGTATAAATTTCCACTTTTTTTGAAAGTTCAGTTTTAGTTGACAACTGAAGTGATGCGACCACAGCTTAATCATAAATTTGTTTTAGGTTTTATTTTTTAAATTTAGTAATTATAAGAAAATTATAATTCACTAATTGCTAAATTTAATTTTGATTTACAATTGGAATTTCAGTTTTGGCCATTTTCAGTTCAGATGTCAGAAGACTGTGAAGACCAAAAAAGCCTTGCCACTGAGGATTTTGAAGTTAAATGGGCATTAAAGAGAACCTTAAGTTTGACACAAAATAGCTGAGGGAAGTCAATGATTTAAGGAAATGCTAAAGAACAAAGTATTTTCAAGGACAGTTTGGAAACCAATGGTGTGTTTTCGAATTTGCCCTTACTATCTTGAAACCACCAATCTAAAGGAAGTGACGGTTTTGAATGTATATTGTCCATACGGGTAGACCTCTTCCCATTCCAATGTCCTTTTAGCAAACCAATTACATGATCCCCATGAAGAGGGATGACCTCCCATGTACAAAATGCATTATAGGTTAATAATCTTTTTAAGTGAGTTAATCCTTCCACTAATGTGCTATGTTTTCTCTTTGAATGTCAGCATCATACCATATCTTTAAAAATGGTCGACGGCTCAACTTCATGATACACAAGAGAAGTGAACGAGCGAAGGCTTAAGGAGTACATCCCAAGTAGATTTGGAAGGCTTGCGTCAATCCATAATGAAATATCCCACATTCCATAATTGTGATAAATTTAAGAAAAGGCTCTTAAAATTTTTATAAAATTTTGGCAAATATTGGTCAAATGTATTAATTTTTCTGGTGATGGTAAATTTGTTCATGATGGTAGACAATGTTGTTTTTACCTAACGAATTGTAAAGTGATTTTTTAAAAAAATTAAAAAAAAGGTAGAATAGTTTTTGGGTGGCAAAAAATATATAATTGGATGGCAAAATTAGTCTAATAGAAAAGCATATAAATTAATTAGTTTGATGAATTATCATTTATTCATTTGATGAATTATCAACTTAAATTATCATACATTTTGCATCAACTAATGAACATGATCAATGACTTAAGTTATGTTATGAGATAATTTGGGCACACCCATATTTGGAGATAGAAATTTTAAAATAGACTCCACCTGTTAGATTTGTTGACATTAACAACTAAGTCAAATGTGGTTTATGGGCTAATTTTTTTTTTAAATTAAATTAATTTTGTAAAAAATGGATATTTCAATGAGCCACTACTAATCAATTTTAGTCAATGTAAGTATAAGCAAAAAAAATATTTTTCTCTAAACTATAGATATAAGTAAAGGGCACATGAGCAAATGTGGCACATATTTTTATGGATTTTTTTTAAGTAAATAATTAGTTATGATTTTTTTCCTATAATTTTTTTAAAATATTAAAAAAAAAAATTAGCCAACCTAACTTTGTCATAAAATATGAAATTTATTTTTTTTTAAATGAAGCCTAGAGTGCCACACATCTTTTGGATTTGAAAAATAATAAATGGTTTGAAATTTATGGACATTTTTCAATCAATATGTCTATCAAGAATTCAAACATAAGTACCTATTAATTTATATTCAAGCATATATTATATTTTTATAATCCTAAGAGTGTCCTAGATATAATATTTTCATTTTATCAAATTTAGATAAAAAAAAGTATGTTAGCATCAAGGGTGAAGTTGAGCAAAATCTATGAAAACATCCCAACTTGTCATTTGCATGGAAAAGGTGGGTTTGGGATTCCCAAGCCTAATTCTAATGCAATTTTGAGGGAGGGGGATTTTCAAACCTAAACGAATATCCATTTTGACACCCCCATGCATTCTGAAGTAACTTGAGGGAGGAATTTGAAAAACAAAATGGATATTTATTTTGAAAAATGGATATCATTTTGAAAACACTAATATTTGTTTTCTTTTGACTTACCAAACCAAAATTCAAGCCTAAAAATGAGTTTCACAATTTTGGCCAACTCAATTTTTTCCTCTGTTACCACTATTTGGCCTAGCATGATCTTGCACTCACCCTACTTCTAGACCCTAACTTGCCATGTTGTTTTATTTTGATGAGTGCACTTCCTCATATCAATGTTCCAGCATATATGCATCATCAAATTAACATTGGTTGACAACTAATATTCTATTTCAAGAGATAAATCTAACACACACACTTTTGTTGAAATAAATCTAAAGTTAAATGAACAACCATCTAATTTGTTTATATCAAGAGTTGTAGTGAGGCCTACAAGTAATCTTACAATAATAATGTTGCACATTATTATTGATAAGTAGGACCTATTTGATCTACATCATACATGTGGCAACTTGTGGATATTCTTGAGATAGTTGTGACCTATCCTACAAATTTGCACATGCATTCTTGATGGCTTATGACAGCACAATGCAAAGCTTCTAGTTGGCAAATGGTCATTAGCCTAAAAGGTGGTAGGACCACCATAGATCTCATAGTGACGTGAATGTATTCCCAGATGTTCATCTATTTGACCTATGTCCCTAACCATGAGATCTTGGTGAAATTCAAAAAAATATACAAGAGCGTGTCTTTTCCTTATATAAAAAATCATTGGCAAATTAAATCACTAGTTCAACTCAACATATCTTCAAAATCACCATACAAGAAAATTTTGTAGACTTTTTGGGGACCTAATTAGACATATCGGATGCATCCACTACAATTGTCTTAATTAAAGGAATGACTCACACGTGCCTGACAAAGTCAATGTCTACCTAAGAGTGGGTAACTTCCTATAAAAGGTAGCCTAATTCATTTTAGTCAATAATCACTACTTGGTAGTTGTTGAAAGTTGATATTAGAGAGAATGACATTTCATTTAGCTCTGAATTCTTCTTCGTCTTTAAGTTCATGCCGAACATCAACTTTTATAGGATGGAGATAGACATGAGGCTGACCTACCATAGAACAAGTCCTTCGAGAGAGTCGGGAGGAAATTGATGCTATTTTCCTTTTCATCTGGAAAAATTTCAACCTCACTAAGCAGGTCACTAGCGTCACCAATGTTGGGAATTAAGGTGTCTCAAACTTGGTAATTCCTTGCATTATTTATGATTGTATTTATTTATTCATTGCCTATGTTGTAAATTAATTGTAAATTTCATATTATCATTTTGTGGGATGTGGCACGGTGATGTGTCATCCTACATGGAAGATGACAACTTGTAATTTTGTTCTCACATGAGGAGATAGGCGTCCCACTTTGTGGTAGGAGTATTTTGCCATGTGTCGGCATCTTTGATGTTGTGTAAGGGAATGTTTTGACCGAAACGGTTATGACGGATTCTTATGACAAGGTTATGACATGTAAGAGTCGAAAATAGAAGCTTGTAAGACAGGTGAAGACATGTGTCGAAGAGCGTCTTTGAAAAAGGCATCTTTGGGTGCCCCAAGGTGGACTATGACATGTTGTAAGAGAATATGCTATTTATAGCCTGTGTATGACAGATTCTCTTACAGTTATAAGTTGTAACTGCTATGACAGATTCTATGACGGTCGTAAGAGCATCTATCATAGCCCATTTTAGAAATAGGCGACCTCTTTGGGATGGGAGTTGTGGACAAGTGTCAGATACATTCTACAATATTGACCAAGTGTCCATAGGCGTGGGTTTTGGGCCATGAGGCCAAGTTGGACACCCATTCCAAGATAGAGCTAATTTTGCCTTGTATATTCTATATAAACAGATGCTTGGAGGAGGAGATGTAGTATGTGATTGACAAGTACTGTTATGTTGCTGGATTGACTACAAACACGTGTGTCGAAGACTATGGAAGCTTGCATTGCAAGTGTATTGTAAACCATATTCAGTTTTGATAATACATTGTGCAGATTTCTAAGTGTGGGGTTTTTCACCTGATAAGGGTTTTCCCCACGTTATATCTTGTCTCTCTTCTTCTGTCTTCTTTCTGGTTCTATGTGTATTGCTGTAATATCTCTGTTATATGTTTCATGTTGATGTAATTGTAAAGATTAAATTGAATTTGTATAGCTCTCCCCTCATTAGATTAGTCTAGGAAGAGATTTCTGCACACCTAACTTCCTTTCAGTTGGTATCAGAGCCTCGCCAGTTTTAGTCTTAGCTGTTGGGTAGGGGTTTTTTGAGATGATCTTAAGTTGAGTGGGAGTCTGTGCAAAGTATTTTGAATCTTATTGCAGCAAGGATATGGCAAGTACATTTGGAAGGATAGAGGTGGAGAAATTCAATGGCACTAATTTCAAGCTGTGGAAGCTCAAGATGGAAGACATGCTTGTTGATCGAGACCTCTGGGAAACTATCAGTGGAACAAAACCAGTTGCAATGTCACAAGCTCATTGGGATCGAAAGGATCGAAAGGTTAAGGGTCTCATAAGACTTAGTCTTGTTGATTCTATTCTGTTAAATGTCCAAGAGGAAACTACTACAAACTTGCTTTGGGAGAAGTTGGGAGATGTGTATCAAGCCAAATCCCTGGTTAACAAACTTTTTTCTGAGAAAGTAGTTGTATTCCCTTCTAATGGAAGACAGAGGATCTATTGCAAAACATATGAATGCTTTTAACATGATAGTTGCACAATTGACATTCGTTGGTGTGAAGATGGAGGAGGAGGATCGTTGTATGACCTTGCTTTGTTCTTTACCGGACTCGTGGGATCATCTTGTCATGGCTATTGGAAGCACCACATCCACATTCAAAATGGATGAAGTGGTTTCTTCGTTGTTGTCTGAAGAGATGCGAACAAAGTCTTTTGAGGCAGCCAAAGAGGCTCTTGCAGTTCGTGGAAGACCCAAGGAGAAAGGGAAAAAGAAGGACAAGAAAGCTGAGAAGGGTAGATCCAAATCCCGTGGGAGATCCAAATCTCCTGGAAAGTCCAAGGCTATTTTTTGGAACTATGGTAAATCTGGGCATTTCCAAAAGGAATGTAAAGAGGAAAAGAAAAAGAAGAAGAAGAACCCAGATTCAGATTCTGACAAGTCACAAGATGATGGTGATGCCTTCATTGCAGCCTTGGCAACCCATGCATCTAATGATGTGTGGTGCATCATTCCACATGACATCGCATCGAGACTAGTTTACTAAGTATGAGGAGTTCAATGGTGGAAAGGTGTACCTGGGTGATGACTCTCATCTGAAGATTGTTGGTCGTGGAAGAGTCTCTATCTGATTCCCTGATGGATGAGTGAAGGGGATCTCTGGGGTTATGCACATCCCAGGCTTAGCACGGAACCTGCTTTTTGTAAGCATGTTGAATGATGCAGGTGTGCAGGTTGTCATTTTGAAAGAAGGATGCAAGATGACTAGAGGAGCTATGGTGCTTGCTAAGGGTACTAGGAGAGGTACTATGTTTCAGCTGGAGGCATGCATTTCATAATGCAATAGTTCTTCTGACTCAAGGAAGAGGGCAGCAGTCACTTCATCCCCACCATCTGAACGAACAGTGAAGAAATCTGTTGTATCTAGTCCTGATGGTTGTATTCATGCCTTGGAAGTTAAGCTTCCTGCTGAAAAGACAATGTTATGGCATAAGAGATTTGGCCACATTGGTGAGAAGGGTCTGTGTACCCTAAAAAATAAAAACCTCGTTGAGGGGTTAGATGATTGGAATCTTGAGTTTGACTTTTGCGAACATTGCATATATGGAAAACAAAACCGTGTTCAATTTTATTCGAGTTCTCATAAGTCTTCTGGTGTGTTGGACCTTGTTCATTCTGATGTATTTGGTCCTGTTAATGTTCCTTCGTTATCAAAATCTGTATATTTTGTATCTTTCATAGATGACTACAGTAGAAGGACATGGATTTATTTTCTCAGAAGAAAATCTAAAGTCTATAGTAAGTTTAAGGAGTTTAAGGCCCTTGTTGAAAATTAGACTGGTAAAAAGATTAAGTGTTTGAGAATTGACAATGGTGGTGAGTTCTGTTCTAAAGAATTCGATAAATATTGCAAGGAACTTGGGATTGAAAGACATAAGACAACTCCATACACCCTGCAGCAAAATGGAGTTGCAGAGAGGATGAACAGGACACTGATGGAGAAGGCTAGGAGTATGCTTAATCGAACTGGCCTAGAACAAAAGTTTTGGGCTGAAGCTATTGCCATTGCTTGCTATCTTGTAAATAGATCTCCTACATTAGCTCTTGTTGGAAAGACACCCATGGAGGTGTGGTCTGGTATAAAACCTTCAATAAGGCATCTTCGTGTTTTTGGTTGTGAGGCATATGCACATGTACCTAGGGAGAAGCGGTCAAAATTGGAGAACAAGGCTGTTAAGTGTATCTTCATTGGCTATGGTGTCAGTGTGAAAGGATACAAGCTTTAGGACCCTGTGACTGAAAAAGTGTTGTATAGCAGAAGTGTCATCTTCAGAGAGCTAACACCTTCTTCCACTGTTTTACATCTAGAAGAAAAAGAAAAGAAAGAGGATGTTGTTCAGTTTCCTGCTACCCCTGAGAAGACTGAACAGAAGGACAATGTTGGACCTGATGATGAGGAGAGCTCTTGCAGCTCAAATGAACAAGCTAAACCCCAACCTCAACTCTTGAGGAGGTCTACACAAATAAGAAAGCAACCTGAGAGGTTTGGTTATACATTACTTGATTCTAGTTGTGTTTTTGCTTTGCTTACTAACAGTGATGAACCTAGAACTATATCAGAGGCTATGGGCATGAAAGATGCAAGTTCGTGGAAGGAGGCCATGGAGGATGAAATGGCTTCTTTGGAAAAGAATCAAACTTGGGACTTGGTGCCTTTGCCTCCTAGACGGAAACCCGTTGGATGCAAATGGGTGTTCAAGAAGAAATTTGGTGTAGATGGCAATGTTGAGAAGTACAAGGCCAAATTGGTTGCGAAGGGTATTCACAAGTGGAGGGTATAGATTATGGTGAGATCTTCTCTCCCGTTTCAAAGTTGATATCCATTCGATTCCTGTTATCTCTTGCAACAGATTATGACTTAGAGGTAGAACAGATGGATGTGAAGACAGCTTTCCTTCATGGTGATTTGGAGGAAGAAATCTACATGTCACAACTAGAGCATTACATGGTGAAAGGTAAAGAAAATTTGGTTTGCAAGTTAAAGAAATCTTTGTATGGTTTGAAGCAGTCTCCTAGGAGGTGGTACTTGAAGTTTGATGCCTTTGTGTTGTCTATTGGATTTGTGAGATCAAAATCAAATCACTGTGTGTATTATAAGTTTGATGGTGATCGTATTCTCATTGTTGCATTATATGTTGATGATAGGTTGCTCATTGGGAAGGGTAAGAATATGATTTCTGATTTTAAATCTAAGTTGTCAGCACAGTTTGAAATGAAAGATTTAGGGGCAACCAGGTACATTATAGGAATGGAAATCAAAAGAGACAGAACTAACAGAAAACTTTGGTTAAGCCAGAGTAAGTATGTGAAGATCGTGTTGGATAGGTTCAGCATGGCAGATTGTAGACCATTATGTGTTCTTGTTTCTTTGGGGACAAAGTTGTCTGTTAATGATTGTCCAAAATCTCCTAGTGAGGTGGAGGACATGAGCAGAGTACCTTATGCTAGTGTTGTTTGGCAGTTTGATGTATGCTATGGTCTGCACAAGACCAGACATTGCCCAAGTAGTGGGAGTCCTTAGTCGATTTATGGCTAATCCAGGACGGGTACATTGGGATGCAGTTAACCGAGTGTTCAGATATTTGAGGGGTACTTCTGAGTATTCCATATGCTATCATGGTAATGTTACAGGACCTCCGCATTCTGTTGATATTCGTGGATTTGTGGATTCAGATTGGGCAGGTGACATTGACAACAGGAGATCCACCAGTGCTTATGTGTTTACACTGTTTGGTGGTGCTATTAGTTGGATGAGTAAGTGAAAACCTCTGGTTGCTTTGTCCATGATAGAAGCTGAGTATATGGCAGCAACTCATGCTTGTAAGGAAGCCATTTGGCTTAAGGGATTGTGTTCAGATATTGGTGTTGATGCAGGTCAAATTATGATCAGTTGTGACAGTCAGAATGCGATTTGCCTTGCGAAGAATCCAACTTTCCATGTCAGAACAAAGCATATTGATGTTCAGTTTCACTTCGTGTGAGACATGGTAGAGGATGGGAAGGTAAATTTGGAGAAGGTAGATACTTTCAAGAATGTTGTAAATGCATTAACGAAGCCAGTGGGCACAGAGAAGTTCATATGGTGTTCAGAGTCTATGGGCCTCTCGGCCTATAGCAGTTAAATCCTGTTATTCTATTGGCTCTTACAAGGTGTTCGACAAGTGGGAGAATGTTGGGAATTAAGGTGTCTCTACCTTGGTAATTTCTTGCATTATTTATGATTGTATTTATTTATTCATTGCCTATGTTGTAAATTAATTGTAAATTGCATATTGTTATTTTGTGGGATGTGACACGGTGATGTGTCATCCTACATGGAAGATGACAACTTGTAATTTTGTCCTTACATGAGGAGATAGGCGTCCCACTTTGTGGTAGGCGTATTTTTCCATGTGTCGGCATCTTGGATGTTGTGTAAGGGAATGTTTGACCGAAACAGTTATGATGGATTCCTATGACAAGGTTATGACATGTAAGAGTCGAAAATAGAAGCTTGTAAGATAGGTGAAGACATGTGTCGAAGATCATCTTTGAAAAAGGCCTCTTTGGGCGCCCCAAGGTGGACTATGACATGTTGTAAGCGAATATGCTATTTATAGCTTGTGTATGACATATTCTCTTACAACTATAAGTTGTAACTGTTATGACAGATTCTATGACGGTCGTAAGAGTCGTAAGAGCATCTGTCATAGCCCATTTTGGAAATAGGTGACCTCTTTGGGATGGGAGTTGTGGACAAGTGTCAGATACATTCTACAATGTTGACCAAGTATCCATAGGCATGGGTTTTGGGCCATGAGGCCAAGTTGGACGCCCATTCCAAGATAGAGCCAGTTTTGCCTTGTATATTCTATATAAACAGGTGTTTGGAGGAGATGTAGTATGTGATTGACAGGTACTACTGTTATGCTGCCGAATCGACTATAGACACGAGTGTCGAAGACTATTGAAGCTTGCATTGCAAGTGTATTGTAAACCATATTCAGTTTTGATAATACATTGTGCAGGTTTCTAAGTGTGGGTTTTTTCACCCAATAAGGGTTTTCCCCACGTTATATCTTGTCTCTCTTCTTCTATCTTCTTTCTGGTTCTATGTGTATTGCTGCAATATCTCTATTATATGTTTCATGTTGCTGTAATTGTAAAGATTAAATTGAATTTGTATAGCTCTCCCCTCATTAGATTAGTGTAGGAAGTGATTTCTGCACACCTATCTTCCTTTCAAACTGTGATAAGTGAAATCAAAATGAAGATTAACTACATAAATCAAATGCAAAACAGAATGATTATACCTTCATAATGACTCACGAATTCAAACGGGAAGGAGTTGCACCCGATTAGTCTCCTCAGATTTTACCCTTGATTAGAATGACTAATGTGGATTGCTCAATGCCTACAACACAATGTATATGAGTGATTTGGACTTAGATGGAGATGGAGATGAGGATGAGTGATAATTTTGGCATTATAATGGTAAGATGAAGGAGAGTGTGGGGTGATTTTGGCAGAGGTTTGATGCATGGAGTCTCTCCCAAATGGCTTGGAGAGGGTTTCATTTATAGAGTTTTGGAAATGAGGATGGAGGGTGAGGATTAGAAGATGAGATCAAGGGCTAGAAATCAATGAGAGTTAGGGTTAGGATTGGGTTCATAGCCTTGTGACAAGTCTCACAAGGAGAGTGGATGAGGGAGATCAAGGGTTGAATCTTGGTCAATGGGATTGGAGGGCTCTCATTAAAAGTGAATTTTAAATTCACATGGGGAAAGGTGTGGAGGATTAAAATAAATAAAATATTCATTTTTGGGGAAGAGTGGATAGGACAAGTGAATTTTTAATTCAACTCATGGGGGAGTGTGAATTAAAAATTCACTTTTATGTGGGGATGTGAAGATGGTACTCTTACATGTGTAAGAGAATGATAAATGAGGGGTAAGGGGGATTTGACCCTTTGAATAAAAGATTGATTTTTATTCAAAGGTGCATGGAAGAAGGGGATAAGCAAGGTTAATTGAGTGTTTAGCTTAATTAACTTAGGTATAGGGGATAGGTAGGCTAGGGTAGATTGATCAATAGGGTAGATCAATTAGATAAGCATGATTTATCTAATTAACAGGGGTTAGGGAAATGGACAAAAGGTAACTAAATAAATATTAGAAATATTTATTTAATTGATGAGGATAGTGTTGTAAGGTCTAGTGATAAATTAAGTGAACTAATTGATCACAAGGGATAGACAGATGGTTAGGGAAGCTATGCGAAATTGATTTGCAAAAGCAAGTCAAATTTAGGTGTCTACATTTACCCCTCTTTGAGATGGTGTTGCAACTAAGTAACATCATTTCAAAGAAGTTAAAACATAGAGTTGGATTGGATAGAAAAAAGATTTTGGCTTAGAAGAATAGGGTAAGGTTTGGGGATAATTGGTAAGGGTGATGCCCCCTCGAGAGGATAGGTGGGTTGCAAGAACACGGTTGTGCTCTCGAAATGGATGGAAGAGTTTGGTTGAAGTGGTTGGAGGATAAGGGGCGATATGAAAGGATGATGATGGTGGGAGATTGATTGGTGGATGATCATTGTGTTGAAAAATGATTTAGAGCAATCCTAGGTTTGATATAGCAAAGTGGATAATGTTTTCACCAAGGTATAGAAGACCAGAGTGATGATATTTATCCAACATTTGCATGGACTAAACACGCAAACAAAGGGATGATCCCATGCATGCCCAAGATAGTACAACCTTGTCCTGACGAGGGAAGGGGACTCATAGCATAAGTCCTTAGTACACAAAAGGTATGATGAACCTTAGATGCATAAGGGGATCAATATGCTAGAACTGACCCTATGATCAACAAGATATGAATACTAGCTTGGAGTAATGAAACCAACCCACAAGCACAACATACAGAAAAGCAAGACTATGCCCCATTCTAGATGTTTTCGCCACATACCATGATATAGTGAGATCAAGGTAGCTTTGATGTGATCTTCGATTAGGACAAAAGATAAACATCAAAAACAAAAAGACCAATGAACCAAACAAGTAACCATTGTATCTCTTGCCAAAATGGATAATGATTTGATAGATTCTGCCTATCGTAGGAAAGATATATCCTAAGGCAGGAATCAATTGATGATTGGATCATGATTAGTTGATGTTGTAAGATTGGCTCAAGATTTGATGGTGACAAGTTGTGGTTGATGCCGATTTGATAGTTGATGATTTTTGATAAGGGATGATGCTTTGATAGGTGATGCGATGCTTGGATCTAGTGTAAGCTCAGTGGGTTGGATTTGGTGATGTTGGAAGATGATGTGTTGGATGATTTTGGTGATTTTGAGGATGTTGGGATATGATGAGATGTTGATGGGTCAATGTTGATTTTGTGATGGATAAATTATTTTTGGAATTTTGTGTGTTTTCTATTGTTTTGGTATTTTTTTATTTTTGTGATGTTTTTGGATTTTTTGATTTTGTGATGTTTTTGGATTTTTTGATTTTGTGATGTTTTTGGATTTTTTGGTATTTTGATGTTTTTGAATTTTTTTATTTTGAAAAAGGAATGGTTTATTATGAGATGGTTGCATTGGATTTCGTTTGGATAACCTTTATGCTAGATACCAATGACTAGGGAACACCAAGTCTAGAGGTGAAAGTGATGGGGTTGGATAGAGGGATTGGTGATGAAAGGATAATGGATAGAAGATTTGATAAATGGATAGGCGATAGGGATGCATGGTAGATGGATGGGAGATGGGGATAAGGATTTTCTCCAAGGGCTAGGTTGCAAGGAATCATATGCCCTAATGCTTAGAATTTTGCATGATGGGTTCATGTTTGAATGGATGGAGGATATACTTTTAAAAGGGAGTATGCCAAGAGGTTTCCAAAGCATGTTGTTGATAGTTTGCCCCTTGTCTTTATCAAGATCTAAGGTGGGAGATGGGAAAAGCAAGATATAATGGATAGGATGGATGAGAAATGATGGGATGAATAGGGGGTAGTGGATAGGAATATGATAAGATAAGGATACATGGATAGGGTATGCAAAAGGATGTTATGGATGTGGATGAAGGATATGGTTTTGCCCCCAAGTGTAGGGATACAAAATGGATGGAGAAGGGACTACGCATGACGCCCACAAGGGGTTTTCATTAAGGTACTTGCCCAAGGTGCCACAAGGAGTGGTTTTCACCATTGGACGGATTTTTTTCTCTTTACTATTTTCTTGATTTTTTGATTTTTTGCTTTTTTGATGGAATGGGGACTCTAGCGTCTGTTTCCATAGCAAGGAGAAGATGGTCCCATGTTGGATAGCATTTTGGATGATGATTGCGTGGATGGTTGGTAGATAAGAAAAGATGGAATGGATGGTAATGTATTGTGATGTGGATTATGTGGATAATGATGTGGATTATGCAAAAGCATGGACCTTAGGAATGTGATGGGAAAGATATGTAGGATAGTGAACGAAAGATGGAGAGATGGGGGTATGCGAGGATGTTAAGTGATGGAGGGGAACCAAGACCAACGGTTGCACACACTGTGATGTATTTGGAAGCTTGTACTTTGGATGTGGAGTTGGGAGTAATGGGGATCGGGATGGGGGATTTTTGAATGGTCGATTTGAGATTTTAGGTACCCAAATAGACTTAGAAATTATGGGATTGATAGATGGGGAGCATGATGTTTGGGATTTTGGGGTGGATTGGGATGTGGATGCCTCATTAGAGTTTAGTGCTTTTTGTTTAGGGACCCACACCATTTTTGTTTTTGCTTTTTCTTGTGATGGTGTGGGCTTTGATAGCCTTTTGGATTTTTTATTTTGCTTGGAAGGGATAACATCTTTAGGCTTTTGTGCTTTATGCATTAAGGCATTCAAATTATTACTTTTGAATCCCATGGATTTGGGGGAAGCGTCATGTTTGAAAGATGTGTGCTTTTGTTGGTCTTGATTGGGAAATTTAGGGGATTTATGGGTGGAGGGGTAAAAAGTGGATTTATGGATAAATGGATGAGGAGATTTGAGGATGGGGATATTAGGAGTTGGTAGGAGTGGAGGTAAAGTGGATTTGATAGAGATATTTGGAGTTGGAAGTAGTGGAGGTAAAGTGGATTTGATAGAGATATTTGGAGTTGGAAGTAGTGGAGGTAAATTTGATGGAGGGAGATGGATGGTCACATGCTTTTGCAAATGATAGGATGAGGGAGGAGGGATGGCGACATTTGTTTTGGGAGTGCGATGTGATGCACCATGTTTGGGATTGGATGAATGGATTCTGGAAGGTGTGTGGGTGGTATCACCATGTTTAGATTGTTTTTCTTGGGGTGTATAGCCAAGGCCATACGAGGATGGATGGAATGTGGTGTGAATGGCCTCCAATATGCCTTGTTCATGAAGGCCTAAGCCTTTTCCTTGATAGTTCATGTGTTGGAGTATGCGACATGCAATGGGATGTTTGGTGCTTTGGAAACAAGACGCGAATCCATTATTTATTGGAGAAAGATAGGTGGTGGATGGAAGTTGTTCACATCCTACAAGGGGTTTACCACGGATGAAGGTGCTTTTGCCAAGTGGATAAGGGGATGGATTTTGGATGGGATTGGTAGATGGAGGTGAAGGATTCATGTGGGATGGTGAAGGGGTGGTAAAAGATGGTGTGAGATCAATAAGTTGATCAATGGATGGTAGGGGATTGGGGATCTTATTAGATGGGATGGTGAGATCTTGATCAAGAGAAGGGGTTGATGTTTTAACATGCTTTGGATTTGATTCTTGACATGGCTCATGTGTTTGGATAGAAGTGGGAGTGACTTGGATGTATGTGATAGGTGCTTGGTTGGATGCAATAGGTGCTTGACTTATGGATTCTTGAACATGGATGCATGATGGTTCTTGAGTTATGATAGGAGATTGTTTAAGAGGTTTGGTGGATGTTGGATTGCATGAGGGTGTTTGATTCCTTGCTAATAGCCAATGGATGGCATCCTTCATGAGTGAATGGGTTGAGGAACAATATAATGGATGGATAGTAAGGGTGGATGGTGTAGGATTAGGATTGGGATTGGATAGGGGGGTGATGGGATTAGGTTGTGATGGTTCGTGGATGGGTTCAAGGGTAGGTATTGGACTAGATGATGGTGTTGGAGGGGTGGGGGATTCCTTTGCTTTGCTTGGTGATGTTCTTTGGAGGAAATCCCACAAGGATTCTTTGGATGTGATGGTGTTGGGACTTGGAAGATTTGATGGTGGATTAGATGGTGGATATGTGATAGGGGTTGGTGGATTGGGAGATACATAAGGTGATGGATTAAGGTTGATAAGGTTGGAGGGATATTGTGATGGGGGGATTGGAGGATGGGGATTAGGAGATGGGGGATTTGGTTGTTGATATGAGGTTTGGATTTCGGATATAAGGTGTGCTAGATTGGTGTTCCCTTGATCAAAGTTAGTATGACAAAGGTTGGGGGATGGATAAGTTGGAGGTATTGGTTGATTGGATAAGTATGATGGCATGGATGTGTAAGGGGATGGTGATTGATATGAGGGTAAAGTTTGATATGATGAAGGTTGATATGATGGAAGTTGGTATGAGGTTGAAGGTTGATATGAGGTTGATGGTGTGGATATGTAAGATGTAGGTTAGTATGAAGGTTGAAAGAATGACGATTGATATGATGTGGATGGGGATGATGTGTAGGGTGTTTGTTGATATGATGAAGGTTGGATAGGGGATTGGGATTCTCCAATGATGAGGTGTGCTAAGGGTATATCTTTAATTGCATTTTTGAATTGTTCCTTAGCATTAGGATCCATGTTCTCATAGATGTTTCTACGTCTTTGTAATTGTTGTATTGTTTCATAAAGAACCATTTCGTGGAGATGGTATGGGATGATGGGGGATGATGGATGATTGTGATGTTGGGAATCAAAATTTCAAGACCTTAAGATGATTTAATTTGATTTGTTTTTGTTGGATGGTTCTCTATGCTTTTGATAGACTAATGATCTTAAGCAAGAGGGTTGATGTGATCAACTAAGGTCTTGATTTTTTGATTGGGGTTTTAGGATGTAGATTTTGATAATGATGTTGGGAGACTTGGATAATGATTGGGATCAATGTTGATGTGATGTGATAATGACTTGGATATGGTTAGGATTTGGTATGGAGTGATTAGGGATGATTAGGATAATGGTTAGGATGATATTGATAGAATGAGGATGAATGATGGAGATGTGACTAGGATGTGCTTAGGGATGATTGGGATGGAGGTTGATTTGAGAAGGATGGAGATGATTTGGATAGAATGATGATGATTGATGATGTAGAGTGACAAGGATGTGAGTAGGATTGATTGGGATTGACTTGGATGTGATTAGGAGTGAGGTGGTTAAGAAAATGAGTGATTAGGATGAATGTGATTGGATTTGAATGTGTTGGAAGAATGAGGTGAATGACTTGTCTTATGTGTTTGATGTTTATCTTGATTTGGCAATGTTCAATGAAATGATCACACTTTTACAAACATGATTCACTCACACAAGACACAAGCAATTTGGAATTTTGAATTTGAAGGATATGATAGTGATTAGACAATCACACTTGTAAAACACATCAACATGCCCTAATGTTTAGTTTGATGTAAGGTATGGCCAATTAGGTTTGGGCAATGTTTACACGAGGTTGACTAAGAATTTGAAAGTGAAATCCTATCACACAGCCGGAGAAGGGGGTAACCCACCCTTCACCTTCACTTCCCAAAGGTGGAAAGTTCTTTGGGGCTTAGCCAAGAGTGACAAGATTCTGATTTCAAAGAGGGTGTCTTTCGATTCAGCCTTGAATGAGGTCGTCCCTAGGGGTGATGAAATCCCCTAGCAGGCCTCCTAGGAAAGGGTAAATAAAAGCGAATCAAGTGAGGTGTTTTTGATCTCCAAGGTCACCTTGCGGTGCGAGGAGAGAGCATACACACACCCACTTGACTCACACTCGCACTTGTAAATTATCCCTTAGAAAATTGAAATGTGTGAAAGACACGTCAAGCAATGGTTCTTTTTAAATCCCAATTTCAAGATGTGATTGAAGACAATGATTTATTTTAAGCCCAATTTTGATATGTGATGAAGACAAGTGTTCGTTTTATATGCCCAAATCGAAGTGTGTATGCAAACAAGATTATGATGAAAGATTAGAATGGATGTACCTAGATTGTTTTTGCTGTCCAAACTTCTATATATGCTGTTCCTGATGTTGTTCCAGCTCCGAATGATCACATGCAATTCACAAAAATGAAAACAAAGCAAGTAGACTAGCATAGGAGATTGTTATGTGAAAATTGATAATCTGATAAAAATCTGATGAAGATGGATAGATACAGAAAAATGAAGTGCATAAACAGATTCTACGTGAAATTCTATGCAATTTGAAAAAAAAAATCACTGAAAATCGGTCAAAATTGCTCAAGTTATGATGATTTGAAGTTTTAAAAGAGCTTTGACTTTGACTGCGAAAAAAGTGATCAAAATGGAATAGTCACCTAATAAAATCTTCACAACTATAGAGTTCGCCTCGTCAGCTTTCCGAAAAGTCCTTGTTTGCAAATTTTTGACTCCGTATGCTAAAGTTGTGTGAGTTTGAAAAAAATAGCCTCCTTTGGTATGTGGAGGGAAGACAAGGCTAGCTGACTGTTAAAAACTAACCACTGGCGGTTAGATAAATCTGGTCACATGCGTAGTATAGCCTGGGTGGTTAGTTTTGATGCTGGGGGCTTAGATTAGCCCTGCCCCTGGTCATCCATGTGACCAGGGGTCCAGCGAAGGCAAAAAGAAGAAGCCCTAACTTAAAATTTAAAGTTTAAAACCTAAAGTTTATAAGCTACCACCGAAAACATGCTATGGTGGTGGTTTGTGTGTAGGGGGGCGGAGCTGGGTTGGCCGAGGGCGGCGGCAGGGTTAGGGCACATGCAGGGGTGGAGATCTAAGGGAGTTCAGGATGTTTGGTGGGTGGCGCCAGGAGATTGAGCGGTGAGGGGAGACAGAGGGAGCCGGTGGTGTTGGCAGGAGCGGCGGCGGCACGGGGGGAACGGAGGTCCGGGAGGGTGCTGCGGGGAGTTGGAGTCGGCGGCGGTGGAAGGCTTCGACTGGGGGTTGGGGAGTGGTGACCAGGTTGTGATGGCGGTGGAAGGTTTCGACCGGGGGTTGGGGAGTGGTGTCATGCCCACATTTTCCTTGTGGTCACAACACACATCGCACGTGTCATAACCACATCTGTCATGTGGTTGTGACACGAGATATGAAAAACTTTTCTCACACTGTCCTAAAAACCCCTTTCGCATGCGTACGCATGCTCAACGGTGTTCTCTCATGGCGAAACACTATACTCTTCGGCGGAATACAAGTACAATGGCGTGCAACCAGAAGCATATAGATCAACAAGAGGGTCTATACAACGCTGCTAACGTCATTGCAAGAGTGAGATTACCAAAGTTCTTAAATCGAACCCTCGGCAATGTTCGGTAGCAGAATGCCTTACGGCGTTAGTGGGAATTACGCTGCACTCATTTACGCACGTGGTTCGCTGATAGAGGAACCACTCCCCACGACGCCTTGTTCCGACTAAACCGGCTAGTGATCTCCCTATTTAGTCATTTTTCAGCCAGGCACGGTTGTCTGTCTCCTCTCTTGTTTCCTGAAACATACCCCTCCTATGACTTAGCATTTTCAACAAGGCGGTTTGGTTGCCCTCTCTTCCCTTTTCACAAGTTCTTAATTCTGATTATATCTTTATCGCCCTTACCTTAACTATTTCTTAGTTCATTTAGTGTGTTTATATTTCGGTCTCTCTCTCTCTTTCATTTTCTATGCTTTCTTTATGTGCATCCTGACCTTTCTTCATGATTTACGTCAATCAGGGTTATTACTGCAGCTATTGTTGATATTAAACCTAATTTCAGGATGATCTCGGTCACAAAGGCTGGTTTACTATTTCGCTGGACTCGGTCTCCTAATCTTCCCCGATCTAGGTTCCTCCTCTTTGTAAATACTTAGTCAACTTGTTCCTAAGCAAAATTTGCATAAGGGTCCGTCAACTTAGTTCTCTTATCCCGTGTGAGAAATGTCGCGCATTTTCTCCTCTGTGTTTTCCAATGTTAGTTTTTTTTTTTCTTCTTCGGAACCTCTTACAGGTTTACATAAGAGATCGTTTGCTACAGTTGAGATTAATATGGCCACATGGATTGTCAGTGGTGGCTTCTTAAGTTTATTTCCAGTGTTCTTTTGAGCAAAGAGTTGTGTAATTTTCCTCTTCAATTTCCGGGTGATTATTAGTACGTTAATAGTTGAAACTTCCGAGAAACTCTTTCCAGAGTATCACTGCATATTCCTAAACTCTCTTTTACATTATAATTTTATTTTCTCTTGTTTAGAATTACTGTTGTTACTGTTACTCTTAATTACGATTCATACACTGATTGTGACTCGTATGACGTTGTCAATAGATGTAGGTGGTTCACCACTTTATAAAACTCTGTTCATGGTAATATATCTTCTTTGGTTGTTGTGTTCAACACTTAATAACATCTACTGTGAGAATATAATTTATATATATATATTTGTTTTTCTCTATCCATGAGACATAGTTTATAACGATTTGAAACGAGGGTCCAACAATATGGTTCATAGATTTACTCCTATCGATATGATATATATATATATATATATATATATATCTATATATATATATATATACATATATATATAATATATTTATTTTAAAGTCTATGCATAGGACGAAATTGGTTTATCACGATATATATATCTATATCTCTATATATATATATATATATATATATATATATAATCATTATTATATTATATATATAGCTATATACATAGACATATATAGTATATATATATGCCTATATATATAAAGCTATATATAAAAAAAAACTGTATTTATATTACAAATACACCACTCATATGTTAGGGCCCAAGCCCTAACATTTTTTTATTGCTTTAGATTCACAGCAGACGGCGGCCATGGGCGGCGGTGGCCGCAGTGACAGAGGAGCAGGGTCGGGGTGGCCGCAGAGCGGCGGACAGGATTTGCGGTGGCCGCGGAGCGGCATAAGGGATTGGGGGGGGAATGTGGAGTGGGGCGGAGCCCCACCCACATTCCCACGACGTGGGGTGTGGGTGGGGCTCCGCCCCACTCCACACCTTCATATATATGCAAGAGGGTCTGCGGTGGGGATTTTCCCCCACCGCCTATTCTAAAACCGCGACTGTCTTCTAATCCGCGGCTTAACCTATGACAGTCTTTCACAATTCGTTGATTATTATCAATAATAATATATTTTCAAATATATATATATATATTTATATATTCATATATAAATATATATATATATATATGTATATATAACAACGATAATATATTTATATATATATATATATATATATATATATCCCCTTTTTTTTATATTGAATAAAACATTCAATTTCATAACAATTATAATTACTTTCAATTTCTCTATGATTCTATAAAATGATAATTACTCAAAAAGAGAAATAGAGATATTTATTTAGAAAAAAAATATTCTTTATGTATTTGTATAATTCCAATTCCTAAAATTTCTCAAATTCACTACTTTATGCATTTTCTCCAAATCAACCTGTTATAAAGAAATTGTCATAACAATTAGATATATATATATATATCCTAATTTCACCAAATGGTAAATAGCTATTCCCTTATTATAAGTATAAATTTCCATTTTCATAAACATTTAAGACTTCGTAAATTTACAAACAGATTATATATTTACATGCTAGATTTCCTCTAAATTATCAGAATCCATTAAATATGAAGAATAATTCAAATATTTAAAAACTGTCTTTTCCATTTTAACATTGAAAAGAAAATTAGCATTTCAACTAGTGAAGCAATTCCAAACTTTCAATGTAAACAACTCAGATTTAGTTGCAAAAACGAACTTATTCTTTTCAGTAATACTTGAAACACAAAAATTGCTATTGAACAAAGGTTGCAAACATCAACTTAAAAATTTAAGCACATTCATATTACAGCTTCTCAATCATGAATACCAACTTTCCAGATATGAACTTTCTCCTCCCAAACAGTATACCACTGAAAACTTATGACAACCAATAAAAGTCCAATAATAACAAGATCAGGGAGGTGATTTTCTTCACTCCCAGAATATCATTAATTTACAACAATAACAAGAGAGGTGTTCTCTCTTCATCTCTATGAAATGAACCAGGCCTAATTCTCATGACAAGAAGATGAACTGTTTCTTCATAAATAGCCAACCAGAAGCTCCAAGAGAAAAACCTGCGTATCAAAGACAAACAAGAAGAAAAGACCACTCGTCTAGCTCTCCTCCCTACCGTAGACTCGCAAGAGGGTCACCCCCGAGCTAGGGAGACCATGCTCACACCTGGGTACTCAAACACTCCACTTCACAACAGAAACAACAACAATCCCAAAGCACACATACACCCGTGGTTATTTTACACAATACGGAAACTCAACTACAGTGAGTTTCATAAGGGGCAGGAGAGTGGACACACTCGACTCCAGAGTGTCACCCTGACAGATAAATGAACTCATATCAATTTCTCTTGGTCTCAACCAAGTGTGATCACAATTTGTAAGAAATCTGTATATGACTCTCAAGTCAAAAATACAGTCACAGATACATGCCCTCAAGGCTTTCAACATCCCAAAAGATGGAAACAGGTATGCACCCGAGGAGGATCTCTCCTCCCCTACCCCAAACTTGATGAGCATTTCTCCCAAGTGGGAGACGCTCTGTCAAACAACCCGACAAGAACCCCACAGAACACAAATTTAAACACATATTTCACACACATTTCAATTCTACCAAAACAAAGGTAAAATTCAGACCAACCTTGCAAAGCCCTCCTGGAATGAAGTTGTTGCAGAGTCCACAGAGTTCACTTCCAACCTTAGCCACCAACTCCCTCTCCCTTCTCTATCTTCCAAACTAACTTCTCTATTTTTGGTAAGGCCAAAATGAAAGATTTCCCCAAAATTCAACTAACTCCCTCTCATCCCAAAATTTCAAAATAAATAACCCAAAATTCTCTTTCTTTCTAATTTTGAGAAATGGGGAAGTGACACTTGTCACCTCCTCACCCTTCCCAAAAATCACTATTCTGTCCAGGTGGCTTATGTCACTCTCCATTCCCAAGGGTACTCCTTATTCCTCTCATGTGACTCCACTTTCTTATGGGAGAAATAAAAAAAAGAGTTAAATGGGAACAAGACAGGTGACCCATGCCTCTTTCTCCTTTCTTCACATGGGTGTCCCCATAGTACATGGGGGAATCTTACTAAAGAAGGGGTAACTTTCACTAATGGATGGCATCTCTTATCTAGGGAAAAGTAGAGGGGATGGGTTGAGTGTTGGTACAACCCATCATGTCCCCTCCTACCTCCAATTTTCGCCACTTAACTTCAGGGGAAGGTTAAGTTGACTAGATGGAGGTTACTCAAGGGTTACCCATGCCAAATGGGCCCCTGGACCCATGGGGTAGAACCCAGGGTCAATTTTAACCCATACAAGACACCCCAGGTCAAGGTAAAGCACAAGAAAAAGGGCCTCATAAATTAAATAAAAATAGAAATTTCAAATTCAATCTCTTTACAACACTTACTTAAAAAAAATAATGTCACATGAGGGTAACCTAACCCACTCGACCATACGAAAGACCACATTACATCATGACATCAAACACAAAGAGATCTTGGTTCCTCGTGGAACCAGATCGGCTTAACAGGGAATAACAAATAACAAGGTGTGGAATGATCTCCGAAATTTGTGGTTTGATTAGTAGTCCCTGCACACTCAATTACAAGATCAGTAACCACATAAATTCATCATAGCCGAAGCAACTTAAATAACACATGCATTCTCATGCCTTAGTACAATTTAACATAATTAAAAATCATATTACAATTTTCCATCATCCCTAATTCATTTTTCTGAAAAGTAACTTATCCAAACATCACCCAATTAGTTTTTCCGAAAACATAATAAAGTTAAATAGTCTGACAAATTTCGGGAACTGCTATCCCACAAATATGAAAGTAACAATAACAGTACTGTAAATAGTCATAACAATAGTAGTAAAAAGGGCGGTCCTCACATCCTCTCCCCCTAAGACGGTACTTCCTCCTGGAAGTCGTCAAAAAGGTGAGGATACAGGGTCTTCAATCTCTCTGCATCTTCCCATGTTGCAGTGACTTCGTCGTATAAGTCCCATTGGACTTTAACCTGGTCCAGCTCTCGACCTCGAAGGGCCAGCGTCCGACGAGCCAATATGCGAATTGGCTCCAATGCCAGTTGTCCATCTGCCTCTACCTGAAGAGCACTCCAATCCAACACATGAGATAAGTCAGAAATATATTGACGTAAAACTGATACATGAAATACATCGTGGATACGTGACAGGCTAGGTGGCAAGGCTAGACGATAGGCTACTGGTCCTATCCGCTCCAAGATTTCGAAAGGTCCTACAAATCGAGGTGCGAGTTTAGAGCCTTTTCCGTAACGGATTGGACTTTTGTGCGGCCGCACTCTCAAAAATACTCTTTCCCCCACAGAGAAGCTTCGGTCTGTCCTTTTAGCATCGGCATACTTTTTCTGCCTGTCCTGTGCTTCCAGAAGCC
Organism: Cunninghamia lanceolata; assembly: GCA_027924645.1. Taxonomy (NCBI): domain Eukaryota; kingdom Viridiplantae; phylum Streptophyta; class Pinopsida; order Cupressales; family Cupressaceae; genus Cunninghamia; species Cunninghamia lanceolata. Next base: position 11,272,688 of record BSBN01001332.1, read on the forward strand.
TCTGTCTTATCTGTTTAACTTGCAGTTCCATATTCTGAACTATCTCTGGACCGATGACTGTTCTGTCCTCTATACGATCCCAACTCAGAGGTGTTCTGCATGGTCTGCCATATAATGCCTGGAAAGGAGGCATACCCAACGAGCTATGATGCCCATTATTGTAGGCGAACTCAACTAGATACAGGTACTCCTCCCATCTAGACTGGTGGTCCATCACATACATGCGAAGCATGTCTTCTAACACCTGGTTAACTCTCTCTGTTTGTTCGTCGGTTTCCGGATGATATGCGGAACTAAAGTTGAGCTGTGTGCCCAACGCCTGATGTAAGGCTTTCCAGAACGATGAAGTGAATACGGAGTCTCTGTCAGATATAATGCAACGAGGTACCCCATGAAGTCTAACAATCTGATCAAGAAACACCTTTGCCACTGATGGTGCATTGTATGTTGTACAAATTGGTGAAAAATGCGCCACTTTGGTTAGCTTGTCAACTGTCACCATAATAGCATCATGGCGACGCGATGACATAGGTAGACCAACGATAAAATCCATAGAAATGGTATCCCATTTCCATTCAGGTATCGCGTGAGGGTACAACAGTCCTGCTGGATGCTGATGTTCGGCCTTGACCCTCTGACATTCCAGGCAACAAGCAACAAATTCGGCAATGTCACGCCTCATCCCAGCCCAATGATAAAGCTGTCGTAAATCAGCATGCATCTTCTTCACTCCTGGGTGTGCTGCGTAGGGTGCTCTATGAGCCTCTGATAGGATTACTGTACGAAGATTACCCGCATGGGGTACATAGATGCGTTGCCGATGTCGAAGCATACCATCAGAATCAAGGGTATATCCTGTAAATTTGCCCTCAAGGGCCTTCTGATTTAGTACTGCCTGCTGCACTTCAAGAAACCATTCGTCCTCCGGCAGATGCTGTAAGATGCGATCCTTCAAGTCCATCTTCAGGGTCAGGGTCTGGATCTCGTGGCGTCTTCGACTCAAAGCATCAACGACCACGTTCTCCTTCCCTTTTATATAATGGACATCGAAGTTATATTCGCATAGGAATTCCATCCAACGCCGTTGGCGGGCGTTCAAATTAGGCTGTGTAAAAATATACTGCAAACTATGATGGTCTGAATGGAGTTCAAAGCGTCGCCCTAAGAGAAAGTGTCTCCAGCGAACCAAGGCATGAACAACAGCTGCAAGCTCTAAGTCGTGCGTAGGATAGTTTAACTCATGTGTCTTTAGTTTCCGCGATTCGTATGCGATCGCTCGACCATCCTGCATAAGCACGGCTCCCAAACCTTCTAATGATGCATCCGTGCAAACTACAAACTCTTCTGAAGGATCTGGAACTGCTAAAATAGGAGCGCTCGTAAGACGCTCTTTGAGGTCTCCAAAAGCCTTTTCACACTGCTCGGTCCAAGTGAAACCCTTCCCTTTTCGCTGAAGGGAAGTAATGGGATGTGCTATCCTGGAGAAACCTTCGACAAACCGACGATAATACCCGGCTAACCCCATAAAGCTTCTGACCTCTGTCACGTTCGTGGGTGCCGGCCACTCCTGGATTGCTCTAATTTTAGATGGATCTACGGAGATGCCATCGCCTGACAAAATGTGTCCCAAATACTGCACCTCTGTCCTGAAGAAGGCACACTTCGCCAAGTTGCCATAAAGTTGCTGTCCTCGTAATTGCTGCAAAACTTGACGCAAGTGCTCTACATGCTCCTCCTCAGTCCGTGAATAAATCAGAATGTCATCTAGGAATATGATCACGAACCGGTCTAGGTATGTACGGAACACCCCGTTCATGAGACTCATGAATACTGCAGGAGCGTTCGTCAACCCGAAAGGTACCACTGTGAATTCATAATGGCCATATCTGGTTCGAAAAGCAGTTTTATGAATATCTGACTCCGTGATGCGCAATTGATGATACCCAGATTTTAGATCAATTTTCGAGAACACTCTGGCTCCCTGCATCTGATCAAAAAGGTCGTCAATCCTAGGTAGAGGATAACGATTCTTCACCGTCACCTTGTTCAACTGCCTATAGTCCATGCATAGACGAAGAGACCCATCCTTCTTCTTCACGAAGATCACTGGTGCGCCCCATGGTGAAACGCTAGGTCGGATGTGTCCCTTCTCAAGTAATTCTTCCAACTGCAGCTTAAGTTCTGTGAGTTCATGGGTCGTCATTCTATAGGGTGCGCGGGATATCGGTTCTGCACCTGGCACTAAGTCGATGTGGAAGTCCACTTCTCTACGTGGAGCATACCAGGTAATTCTGGCGGGAACACATCGGCAAACTCTCTAAGGATAGGGTGATCATCTAAAGTAGCCTCAGGTTCATCCTCTGCTCTATCACTGACTGTGATGGCAAACATCTGACATCCCTTCCGCATACAGCGCTTAAGCTGTTGTGCGGATATCATACGAACCGCCGTGGGCTTTTGAATGCCCACTATCTCAACCGACGAACCATGATCGTCTAAACAGCTAATCGTTCTCTGGCGACAATCAAGCTTGGCTCTATGTGCCGCAAGCCAATCCATACCCAGAACTACTCCGTAAGACCCTAATGGCATAATCCTAAGGTCGCATGTTGTGGTGAAGGGTCCCAATGTGATCTCACAGTCTTTAACCAAGGTATCTACTGACATCCTGGCCCCTGAGGCCAACTCAACTTCCCACCTAATGTCTGGCCTAGAAGCCACCAGCTTGCAACGCTCCACTAACGATGTAGACAAAAAGGAGTCAGTAGCTCCTGAGTCAAAAAGGATCGAGATGGGAAAGTCTCTAATCGTACCTGCTGCCTCGATGACAGAAGCCTGGAAATCGGCCTGACGGTTATCAACCGCTGCAAACATGTGGTGAGATCTGCCCACGTCACCTACGGTCTGCTCAGACCCTCCGGATCGGGGCTGACCCCCTGCAGTAAATCCCTGCGGACACTCTCTAGCCAGATGCCCTGCCCCACCACATACATAACATGGTCCTCTAACCTGTAACTGCCCTGACTGTGTTCTGCCCGACTGTTGTTGCCCGGTCCGTCCGGTGGATCCCTGTGAGCCTCTGTAAGACTGCTGGGACCTTACGGGTCCTGCCGATGAACCCTGCTGTCTCTGATCCCTGCGTGGTCCCTGCTGCTGCCATCCACGGTTCTGTCCTCCCTGTCCCCTCTGTTGAAATTTGGATTTTTGCTGATGTTGCTGTTGCTGTGGAGGCCTAGGAGGTAATGATGAAGGATTATATCCTCCTCTCTGTGTTGTGTTCTAAGGCCTTCAGAAATTTTGCTGTTGTTGGGGATTTCGTTCCTGGTACTGTGGGCGTGAATTCTGTCCTCGTCCCTGAATTTCCTCTGATATAAGGGCCTTTTCAACAGCCTCGCTCATGATTTGGGGATTTGCCATACGAACTGGTCCTGCTATCCCGTGATTTAGCCCCCTGATGAATTTGTGTATTAAGATTTTCTCGTCATGGAGGTATTCCGCGTAACGAGAAAGCTCTATAAATCGGCTCTCATACTGAGTAACGATGAGTCCCCTCTGCTGTAGATCATGAAACTCATCGATTCTGCGCTGTCTATAATGTTCGGACAAATACCGCGCATTGAAGCGCTCAATGAAGGTGTCCCATGTGAGTGTATCCACGGAGAGTCGGTGCTTGCACTCCTCTGTGCGCCACCAGGTGGCTGCTGCATCCCTAAGAAGATGAACTACCACTCGTGCTTTCGTGTTGCTCTCATACGGTCGCAATGCGAAACACCTGTCTAAGCTAATTAGCCAAGCCTCGGCCACCGCTCCCTCTGTAGCTCCTGCGAAGGTGGGTGGGTTGAGCCTCAGTAGATCTCTGATAGGGTCCCCTCTGTCTCTAAGTCTCCCTAGTGGCTCTTCCACACCATCCTCATATACTCCCTGCTGAACCTGTTCTTGTCTCAAAAGTCTCGGAGGACTCCTGCTCCATGCTCGGGAGGCCGACCCTACCTCCTCTACTGTTGTGTCAGGAATCTCAACGAAGGGCTCCACACGTATCACCTCTAGTGGATCAACGCGGGGCTCCATACGTGGCTCAATACGTGACTCGGCACGTGGCTCCTCTCGCGGATCAACACGAGGCTCTATACGTGGCTCAGGAATCACTGGTGGTAACCTGTCTAACATAGTCTGTAGTGCCTGTAAGATCTGTGGACCTATATCCGATACTGGTGTCGCCTGTGGTACTAGTGGTGCTTGTGGTACAGGTGGTGCAGGTGGTGCTGCTGAATCTGCGGGTGCCAGTCCCTCGGCTGAGGAATCGCTGTGCACCTCGACTGACGCTGTGTGGCGTGATCGCGCTCGTCGAACACGTCGGGGAGGCATCCTACAAAACAAGGTAGAAACTAATTAGCCAAAGTTGCGGAATAATAACGTGCCCAATTACGCCTAGTGTTTACAAACTGGGCTATGATACCAAATGTCATGCCCACATTTTCCTTGTGGTCACAACACACATCGCACGTGTCATAACCACATCTGTCATGTGGTTGTGACACGAGATATGAAAAACTTTTCTCACACTGTCCTAAAAACCCCTTTCGCATGCGTACGCATGCTCAACGGTGTTCTCTCATGGCGAAACACTATACTCTTTGGCGGAATACAAGTACAATGGCGTGCAACCAGAAGCATATAGATCAACAAGAGGGTCTATACAATGCTGCTAACGTCATTGCAAGAGTGAGATTACCAAAGTTCTTAAATCGAACCCTCGGCAATGTTCGGTAGCAGAATGCCTTACGGCGTTAGTGGGAATTACGCTGCACTCATTTACGCACGTGGTTCGCTGATAGAGGAACCACTCCCCACGACGCCTTGTTCCGACTAAACCGGCTAGTGATCTCCCTATTTAGTCATTTTTCAGCCAGGCACGGTTGTCTGTCTCCTCTCTTGTTTCCTGAAACATACCCCTCCTATGACTTAGCATTTTCAACAAGGCGGTTTGGTTGCCCTCTCTTCCCTTTTCACAAGTTCTTAATTCTGATTATATCTTTATCGCCCTTACCTTAACTATTTCTTAGTTCATTTAGTGTGTTTATATTTCGGTCTCTCTCTCTCTTTCATTTTCTATGCTTTCTTTATGTGCATCCTGACCTTTCTTCATGATTTATGTCAATCAGGGTTATTACTGCAGCTATTGTTGATATTAAACCTAATTTCAGGATGATCTCGGTCACAAAGGCTGGTTTACTATTTCGCTGGACTCGGTCTCCTAATCTTCCCCGATCTAGGTTCCTCCTCTTTGTAAATACTTAGTCAACTTGTTCCTAAGCAAAATTTGCATAAGGGTCCGTCAACTTAGTTCTCTTATCCCGTGTGAGAAATGTCGCGCATTTTCTCCTCTGTGTTTTCCAATGTTAGTTTTTTTTTTCCTTCTTCGGAACCTCTTACAGGTTTACATAAGAGATCGTTTGCTACAGTTGAGATTAATATGGCCACATGGATTGTCAGTGGTGGCTTCTTAAGTTTATTTCCAGTGTTCTTTTGAGCAAAGAGTTGTGTAATTTTCCTCTTCAATTTCTGGGTGATTATTAGTACGTTAATAGTTGAAACTTCCGAGAAACTCTTTCCAGAGTATCACTGCATATTCCTAAACTCTCTTTTACATTATAATTTTATTTTCTCTTGTTTAGAATTACTGTTGTTACTGTTACTCTTAATTACGATTCATACACTGATTGTGACTCGTATGACGTTGTCAATAGATGTAGGTGGTTCACCACTTTATAAAACTCTGTTCATGGTAATATATCTTCTTTGGTTGTTGTGTTCAACACTTAATAACATCTACTGTGAGAATATAATTTATATATATATATTTGTTTTTCTCTATCCATGAGACATAGTTTATAACGATTTGAAACGAGGGTCCAACAATATGGTTCATAGATTTACTCCTATCGATATGATATATATATATATATATATACATATATATATAATATATTTATTTTAAAGTCTATGCATAGGACGAAATTGGTTTATCACGATATATATATCTATATCTATATATATATATATAATCATTATTATATTATATATATAGCTATATACATAGACATATATAGTATATATATATGCCTATATATATAAAGCTATATATAAAAAAAAACTGTATTTATATTACAAATACACCACTTATATGTTAGGGCCCAAGCCCTAACATTTTTTTATTGCTTTAGATTCACAGCAGACGGCGGCCATGGGCGGCGGTGGCCGCAGTGACAGAGGAGCAGGGTCGGGGTGGCCGCAGAGCAGCGGACAGGATTTGCGGTGGCCGCGGAGCGGCATAAGGGATTGGGGGGGGAATGTGGAGTGGGGCGGAGCCCCACCCACATTCCCACGACGTGGGGTGTGGGTGGGGCTCCGCCCCACTCCACACCTTCATATATATGCAAGAGGGTCTGCGGTGGGGATTTTCCCCCACCGCCTATTCTAAAACCGCGACTGTCTTCTAATCCGCGGCTTAACCTATGACAGTCTTTCACAATTCGTTGATTATTATCAATAATAATATATTTTCAAATATATATATATATATATATATTTATATATTCATATATAAATATATATATATATATATGTATATATAACAACGATAATATAGTTATATATATATATATTTCATATATATATATATATATCCCCTTTTTTTTATATTGAATAAAACATTCAATTTCATAACAATTATAATTACTTTCAATTTCTCTATGATTCTCTAAAATGATAATTACTCAAAAAGAGAAATAGAGATATTTATTTAGAAAAAAAAATATTCTTTATGTATTTGTATAATTCCAATTCCTAAAATTTCTCAAATTCACTACTTTATGCATTTTCTCCAAATCAACCTGTTATAAAGAAATTGTCATAACAATTAGATATATATATATATATATCCTAATTTCACCAAATGGTAAATAGCTATTCCCTTATTATAAGTATAAATTTCCATTTTCATAAACATTTAAGACTTCGTAAATTTACAAACAGATTATATATTTACATGCTAGATTTCCTCTAAATTATCAGAATCCATTAAATATGAAGAATAATTCAAATATTTAAAAACTGTCTTTTCCATTTTAACATTGAAAAGAAAATTAGCATTTCAACTAGTGAAGCAATTCCAAACTTTCAATGTAAACAACTCAGATTTAGTTGCAAAAACGAACTTATTCTTTTCAGTAATACTTGAAACACAAAAATTGCTATTGAACAAAGGTTGCAAACATCAACTTAAAAATTTAAGCACATTCATATTACAGCTTCTCAATCATGAATACCAACTTTCCAGATATGAACTTTCTCCTCCCAAACAGTATACCACTGAAAACTTATGACAACCAATAAAAGTCCAATAATAACAAGATCAGGGAGGTGATTTTCTTCACTCCCAGAATATCATTAATTTACAACAATAACAAGAGAGGTGTTCTCTCTTCATCTCTATGAAATGACCCAGGCCTAATTCTCATGACAAGAAGATGAACTGTTTCTTCATAAATAGCCAACCAGAAGCTCCAAGAGAAAAACCTGCGTATCAAAGACAAACAAGAAGAAAAGACCACTCGTCTAGCTCTCCTCCCTACCGTAGACCCACAAGAGGGTCACCCCCGAGCTAGGGAGACCATACTCACACCTGGGTACTCAAACACTCCACTTCACAACAGAAACAACAACAATCCCAAAGCACACATACACCCGTGGTTATTTTACACAATACGGAAACTCAACTACAGTGAGTTTCATAAGGGGCAGGAGAGTGGACACACTCGACTCCAGAGTGTCACCCTGACAGATAAATGAACTCATATCAATTTCTCTTGGTCTCAACCAAGTGTGATCACAATTTGTAAGAAATCTGTATATGACTCTCAAGTCAAAAATACAGTCACAGATACATGCCCTCAAGGCTTTCAACATCCCAAAAGATGGAAACAGGTATGCACCCGAGGAGGATCTCTCCTCCCCTACCCCAAACTTGATGAGCATTTCTCCCAAGTGGGAGACGCTCTGTCAAACAACCCGACAAGAACCCCACAGAACACAAATTTAAACATATATTTCACACACATTTCAATTCTACCAAAACAAAGGTAAAATTCAGACCAACCTTGCAAAGCCCTCCTGGAATGAAGTTGTTGCAGAGTCCACAGAGTTCACTTCCAACCTTAGCCACCAACTCCCTCTCCCTTCTCTATCTTCCAAACTAACTTCTCTATTTTTGGTAAGGCCAAAATGAAAGATTTCCCCAAAATTCAACTAACTCCCTCTCATCCCAAAATTTCAAAATAAATAACTCAAAATTCTCTTTCTTTCTAATTTTGAGAAATGGGGAAGTGACACTTGTCACCTCCTCACCCTTCCCAAAAATCACTATTCTGTCCAGGTGGCTTATGTCACTCTCCATTCCCAAGGGTACTCCTTATTCCTCTCATGTGACTCCACTTTCTTATGGGAGAAATAAAAAAAAAAGTTAAATGGGAACAAGACAGGTGACCCATGCCTCTTGCTCCTTTCTTCACATGGGTGTCCCCATAGTACATGGGGGAATCTTACTAAAGAAGGGGTAACTTTCACTAATGGATGGCATCTCTTATCTAGGGAAAAGTAGAGGGGATGGGTTGAGTGTTGGTACAACCCATCATGTCCCCTCCTACCTCCAATTTTCGCCACTTAACTTCAGGGGAAGGTTAAGTTGACTAGATGGAGGTTACTCAAGGGTTACCCATGCCAAATGGGCCCCTGGACCCATGGGGTAGAACCCAGGGTCAATTTTAACCCATACAAGACACCCCAGGTCAAGGTAAAGCACAAGAAAAAGGGCCTCATAAATTAAATAAAAATAGAAATTTTAAATTCAATCTCTTTACAACACTTACTTAAAAAAAATAATGTCACATGAGGGTAACCTAACCCACTCGACCATACGAAAGACCACATTACATCATGACATCAAACACAAAGAGATCTTGGTTCCTCGTGGAACCAGATCGGCTTAACAGGGAATAACAAATAACAAGGTGTGGAATGATCTCCGAAATCTGTGGTTTGATTAGTAGTCCCTGCACACTCAATTACAAGATCAGTAACCACATAAATTCATCATAGCCGAAGCAACTTAAATAACACATGCATTCTCATGCCTTAGTACAATTTAACATAATTAAAAATCATATTACAATTTTCCATCATCCCTAATTCATTTTTCTGAAAAGTAACTTATCCAAACATCACCCAATTAGTTTTTCCGAAAACATAATAAAGTTAAATAGTCTGACAAATTTCGGGAACTGCTATCCCACAAATATGAAAGTAACAATAACAGTACTGTAAATAGTCATAACAACAGTAGTAAAAAGGGCGGTCCTCACAAGTGGCGACCGGGTTGTGATGGCGGTGGATCGGCGGCAGATTTCAGAGGTGCAGCGACAGGGTTTTCAACAATCACAACACGGTTCTGCAGAGGGTGGTGCGCGGGAGAGGAGTGGGTGGCAACCAGGCGGTGACGGGGCGGCGACTTTAAACTGCAGCGACGGCGCCAAAAACCTGCAAACAAAACATTAACCTTGCAAACAAACGTTGTTACCCTGCAAACAAACAATGGCCGAAGATAGAGAAATGCACTGAATAGCACAACAGGGGTACAGATCCGTACGGTACGGACGGTACCCTAAAAAAATTTCAAAAAAATCACCGAAACTAGGCAAGTTTACTGTCAAAATTCACAGAAACAGCGTCCTGAGCACAAAAATGCAGTCTGTTTTTGCCCAGGATGCCACTTACAATACTTAATCTCCAAATTTTGCAAAACTTCACAAAATAAGAGTTAGAAAATGAAGATTCTACAATAAAACCTTCAAAAAATGATGATCAGATTCGAGACCGGGCGTGCCAATGTGATAAGTGAAATCAAAATGAAGATTAACTACATAAATCAAATGCAAAACAGAATGATTATACCTTCATAATGGCTCACGAATTCAAATGGGAAGGAGTTGCACCCGATTAGTCTCCTCAGATTTTACCCTTAATTAGAATGACTAATGTGGATTGCTTAATGCCTACAACACAATGTATATGAGTGATTTGGACTTAGATGGAGATGGAGATGAGGGTGAGAGATAATTTTGGCATTATAATGGTAAGATGAAGGAGAGTGTGGATTGATTTTGGCAGAGGTTTGATGCATGGAGTCTCTCCCAAATGGCTTGGAGAGGGTTTCATTTATAGAGTTTTGGAAATTAGGATGGAGGGTGAGGATTAGAAGATGAGATCAAGGGCTAGGAATCAATGAGAGTTAGGGTTAGGATTGGGTTCATAGCCTTGTGACAAGTGTCACAAGGAGAGTGGATGAGGGAGATCAAGGGTTGAATCTTGGTCAATGGGATTGGAGGGCTCTCATTAAAATTGAATTTTAAATTCACATGGAGAAAGGTGTGGAGGATTAAAATGAATAAAATATTCATTTTTTGAGAAGAGTGGATAGGACAAGTAAATTTTTAATTCAACTCATGGGGGAGTGTGAATTAAAAATTCACTTTTATGTGGGGATGTGAAGATGGTACTCTTACATGTGTAAGAGAATGATAAATGAGGGGTAAGGGGGATTTGACCCTTTGAATAAAAGATTGATTTTTATTCAAAGGTGCATGGAAGAAGGGGATAAGCAAGGTTAATTGAGTGTTTAGCTTAATTAACCTAGGTCTAGGGGATAGGTAGGCTAGGGTAGATTGATCAATAGGGTAGATTAATTAGATAAGCATGATTTATCTAATTAACAGGGGTTAGGGAAATGGACAAAAGGTAACTAAATAAATATTAGAAATATTTATTTAATTGATGAGGATAGTGTTGTAAGGTCTAGTGATAAATTAAGTGAACTAATTGATCACAAGGGATAGACAGATGGTTAGGGAAGCTATGCAAAATTGATTTGCAAAAGCAAGTCAAATTGAGGTGTCTACACAAACAACAGACTCACCTACTTTTAGGCCAACCAAAACTAGATTTTGGGATGTCTAAATACTCTATAGACTAAATTAATTACCTTTATTTCCACCATTGAAGATTTTAAGAGGTAGGGAGAGCTTGATGACACTTTTCACTATGTCTAGTTAATGCATCAAACCCTACAAAAGTTATCCAACCACTTAAGTGTGGTACACTCTAACTCAACCCCTAGGTCTAATTAATTAAGTCAAGGTAGTAGGCCAAGGGAAATGTCATTTATTGTCAGTTCCATGTTGGCAGTTACACATGTAAAGTAAAGGGACATGTGTCAATCACTCATTGAATGAGCATTGTCCCACTCACTATAATATATTGATCTTTAAATTATTAGAGAAGAAGTTATCAATTTAAAGTATTAGACAACAAGTTAATGATTTTAAATTACCACACTTTAATATGGTTCAATTAGATTTTGATGTACATATGTATTTATGTAAGTTTTAACCAAGTAATTCAAGAGAAATAAACCAAATTGTAACTTCATATAAAGTTATATGTAGGTCAATACCATAGGTCAGTAAGACTTATGTTAGGATCATCCCCTCCAATCTAAAGGAATGTAGTGGTTGATAAAGGCTAGAATCCCTTAACCTCTATACCTCCAACACAAAAGCCTCACAATTTTCACACATGTAGGGAACAACCTCAAGTCTTGAAGGCCCCTCATCATGACAATCCTTCTTATGGCTTTTTCCCCAAAGTGAAAAAGGAAAATTATTTCTATATTCAAATCCCTTTGGAGTTAAAAGGGAGATAAAAATAAAATTTATATGTAATTATCTTTAAGTGAAAAGAGGAGTAAAAGAAAAAATGTTTAATTACCTTTGGAAAAGGTTTTGAAAATCAATAATTAAAGAGTGAATAATCTTGATAGAAAGAAGGTAAAATAAATAATTAAATAATAATAGTGATGTAAAATGATGTGATGGTTTAGAAAAAGAAGTCTCTCAAATGGCGTGGGAGTAGAGAGGGCGACGCTTTGAACCAGTGACAAGGTGGGCGGATGACTGGGATCGAGGATTGGGATAAATGGTCTATCGTCCATGGACCCAAAGGGAGCAAAAGAGAGAACCGAGTTGGGGATGGGAGGATCGAAGGAAGAGAGCATGGAGGGGTCTCTCAAAATGGAGGCAACATGGATGGAGAAGAGCTCCGGAGAAATTGGTGCAGAAACTGATGGATGGAGAGAGAAGAATGGAGATCTAGGGCGGGACAAAAGGGACACAAAGTGACTAGAGAGGAAGGGAGAAGAAACCCTGGCAATGGGCGCAAACAAGGTGCCATGCTTTCCTAGGTTAGAAAATAGATGTTGTGTGATTTCTTTGAAAGGTAGGGAAGTAGCCAAGAAAGTTGACGAGCTTAAAGAGCGAGCTTTCTTCATGAAATGGAGTGGAGATTGGACGGCTCTCCCTAGGGTAAAGAGATGGTGTGACCTAAATTGGGGACCTGGAATTTCCTTAAAAACTGTACCTAATGGGTTCTGTGATCAAAAAATTTGGATAAATAAAAATGATAAAACGTTAAAATGCATTACCTAATCCAAATCTTCAATATCTCAAATAGATGCATGCATGGTTGATTGATTGAGTGATTTGATATGTTGATTGCTTAAATTCAGCAGCATAACATTAAGATGAAGATGATAAATGGAGGATGATAGATGAATGATGCAAAGGCTCAATTGGGATTTTGACAGCATAAGGATACTTAAACTCAATGCATTAGAAAATTTGACAGAATAAAGGTACTTGAGGATCAATGAATCATGCAAATGGCTTGTGAAGGGGTTGATTTATAGGCAAGGGCTGATTTGAATGGATGGTTGAGATTGAAAGGCTAAATGATTGATGTGGACGGCTAGGATTGATTAGGATTTCCCACTCCTCAAGGAATTGTAGTCATGTGACAAGTGTAAGGAGGAGAATAAAGTTCATGTGTGATTGTGTACACAAAAACTTTTATTTAATAAAATTAGATCTTATTAGTTGTACATGCGAAGGATATTAAATGAAAGTTGTACTACCACACATGATTCAATGGAAAGGTGGACAAGTGTTGGAATGAGATGAAAGGCGAGGAACTAATTTAAATATTTTATTTGAATTAGTTGGGATATGTGAGGGATAATTAATTAAATAAATGAGATTTATTTAATTAATTGGCTAGGTGATTAGGATGAAATGATTAGGATGGGATGGGATTATGATGGGAAGTTAACTAAATAAATAAGATTTATTTAATTAATTGGCTAATGGGATAAGGATGGGATTAAGATGGGATTTTAATTAAATAAATAAGATTTATTTAATTAATTGGATTAATGGATAAGTGGAATTAGGAGCAGGATTAGGAGTGGGATTAGGACAAAATGCTACATGATGTCTCTAATAATGTATTTGACTAGGTGTTACAAGACATGGACATTTTTGGGTGTCTACATTTTGCCCCTCTTTGAGATGATGTTTGAGATGATGAGCTTTGTCGAGTAACATCATTTCAAAGAAGCTAAGGTATGGATAGAGGAAAATGGATGGGATGATGGAATGGGAAGATAAGATGATGATGGAAAGATAGGATGATGATGCCCCCTCGAGAGGATAGGTGGGTTGGACAAACATGGTTAGGCTCTCGAAATGAAAGGGATTGGTTAAGGAAGAAATATAATGGAATAGATAGAAGAAATGAAGGATACATTATGCTGCAATCAAAGTGAGCAACCATGATGTTTGATATAGCACTAGACGTTATGCACCAAGGTATAAGGACCAAGGTGATGATGTGGCTTGTACACCAGCATAATACAACCTTGTCTAGATGTATGAGGAATAAAACTTAGAGCATTAAAGTCCTAATACACAAAAGGTATGATATGACCTTAGATGCAAAGGTTAATGCAAAAATCTATTCCAACATACACAAGATAAAAAGATAACACACACAAGCAAGCAAGCAAACATGCACAAATGATACAAAAACAAACATGCTATTGCCCCTGTCAAACTGTAAACCAATTATTAAGTGATTGATTGATTGATTATGATGATAGTGTTGTCATTGCGGGGAATGATATATCCCTAGATCAACACAAGGATGCGGAAACAATATATCCCATTGATTATGATAATGATTGATTGATTTGGTTTACGACAAGATTAGGATCAAGACCATTGATATGATTGGATAATTTGACACGAGTGATTAACTTGACTGGTATGGATTAAGAATGACTTGCATTTGGATCATTGTTTGGATTGACTTGATTCATTTGATGATTTGATGTGATTTTGATGAATTGATTGGATGGATTGATTTGATTGATTAATTAGAGTTGATGATTGAAAGGATGATTGGAATGGATGAATTGAATTGATGATTGGATTGAGTGGTTTGATTTGATGATTGGATTGATTTTATTGCTTGGATTTTTGTTGCATATTTAATTTTTTTATATTTTTTGGGATATTTTGATTTGTTTGTATTTTTGAATGTTTTGATTTTTTTGAATTTTTTTTTGCATGTTTTGGGATGGCATTGGATGACAATTTGGATAGCCTTTATGCTAGAAAGCAATGACGAGGGAAGACCAAGTCTAGATGCAAGGATCGGGGTAGGATTGGATGGATAAAAGAATGGGCAGTAGTAAATGGGATGGAAGGCTCATGATAGATGGATGGGTAAGAGGACTCATGATATATGGATGGATAAAAGGATAGGATATAGTGTATGGATGTATGCCTCATAATGGAGCTAGGATGTGATCTCCAAAGACTATGTCACATAGGAATAACATGCCCCATTCTAAGTGTAATACTTAGGATTTTACATGATAAGGTCTATGAAAAGAGGACGATGGGATTGTTTGGAAGGGATGAGGTATACCAAGAGATATCCAAAACATGTTTCAACATTTTATCCCTATGTCTTTATCAAGATCAAAAGGAGGAAGGGAGGATGGATGTACTCAATAAGATAGGTATGTGAGTGTATTGGATAAGGATGGTAGGATGGTATGGTAATGGTATGATAGGATAGGAAATGATGGGTTGGAAAATGATAGTGTGGTATGGATGAGACAATGTGCCCCCAAGTGTAAGTGACATAGAAGATCAACCTACACATGATGCCTGTTTGCCAGGTTTTCATCATGGTACTTATACAAGGCACCACCAAGGGTGGTTTTCACCATTGGACGAAGGGATTTCTCTTTACTATTTTGATTTTTTTTCTCTTTTTTTTTTCTTTTTTTTTCATGGGGTAGTTGGATGGGATAAGTGGATATGGATAAGAGGGACTCGAGCTTCTAGTTCCATGAAGGGTGATAGTGTCCCATTAGAGATAGGTGTCATCGCATGGACCATATCAAATGTCATTATGCTCATCAATGTTGGTAGGGGATTGCATGAAAGGGTGATGGACTAGGTGGATGGTGGATTTTGAAGGTTCATGCAAGGATGGATGGATGGGGGATAGTGGACTATGATGTGGAACAATAATGGATTATGATGTGGATTATTCAAAGATGGGCGATAGTGGATTATGATGTGGATTATGTAGGACTTATGCAAAAGCATGGATGGAAGGTCTATGCAAAAGCATGGACCATAGGAAGGTGATGGGGAAGATATGTAGGATAATAGATGAAGGATGGGGAGATCAAGGTATGTGGAAATGTTGTGGAATGGAAGCGAACCATGACCAATGGTTGCATAGACCATGATAAACGTTGAAGTTTTTGGTGGGAAGGCGGTGTAGGAAGCAATGGAGATGTTTGCTTAGGAGATGGGTTATGTAAGCATTTAGGTACCCACATAGACTTAGGATTTTTATGATTTTTGCTTTTCATGTGGGATGAAGTAATTTGAGTTTTTGGAATGGAATGGCATTTATGAATGGATGAGGATGGTTGAGATTTTTGAGAGGTGGATGCCTCTTTTGACTTTCTTGCTTTTTGCTTAGGGACCCATACCATTTTTGTTTTGGACTTTGCTTTTTGAGGTATGGGTTTAGGTATCTTTGTGAATATATTTTGCTTCAATTCTTTGCATTGATGCCCTAAGGCATTAGGATCCTTAAGATTTTTGGCTTTATAGGTAGAGGCATCCAAATTTGTACTTTTGAATCCCATGGGTTTGGTGGAATGAGTGGAAGCTTCATGTTTAGACAATGTATGCATTTGTTGGTCATGATTAGGATTTTTAGGGGATTTATGGATGAGTGGATAATTAGGTGTTGGTAGAAGTGGAGGCAAAGTGGATGGAGGGATATTAGGAGTCAGAAGTAATGGAGGTAAATTGGATGGAGGAAGGTGTATGGTCACATGCTTTTGACATTTGTTGGATAATGGAGGTGGAATGGCCACATATGTTTTGGGTATATGATGTGGTTTATGATGGAAAGTGGACTTAGGATGATTGGAGGAATTACCAACATCTTTAGATTGTTTACCTTGGAGTGTGTATCCAAGGCCATATGAGCGTGGAGGCACTTGGACATGGATGGGCACCAAAATTCCTTGTTCATGAAGTCCTAAGCCTTTACCTTGGTAGTGAACATGTTTTGGAGTATGCGATGGACAATGGGACTAGGTGTATTTCGGGAACTAGACTTGAGTATGTTATTGGGTGGAGAAGGTGAAGTGGAGGACAAAGGTTGTTGTTGTCCTAGGTAAGAACATTCATGGATGAAGGTGGTAAGACCAATAGGATATGGTGGGTTTGAAGTGGGATAGATGGTAGATGTGGAAGGATCATTAGGAACTTGATTATTATTATGCTCATTTAGATCCAAGCTATTTGTTTGATCTTCTATGTTCTCTTGAGGGCCATGTGTCTCATCATGACAAGTGGATGTTGTTGGATCATGGATGGGGCTAGATGGAGGATGAATAAGAGAAGTGATAATCTCTTGACCATTGAACACATAAAGTTGACTAAGGGGATCATCATGGTCTTCTTGATCATAAGAAGGATCTTGATCATAAATGAGAGCTTGATAATAGATAGGATTAGGTGTGTCATGGATGGAATCATTTTGCTCATGGATAGGCTCATGATCATAGATATTATCTTAATCATAGAAAAGATAAATGTTATGGATGGGTTGGATTTGTGTTACTTGCTCATGGATAGGTATAGGATCAAGTTTCTCATGGATAGGTTCTTCATAGGTAATATCTTGATCATGGAAAAGATAAATGTTATGGATGAGTTGGATGAAAATGATTTGATCTTGATTAGGACTATAACGTCGAAAAATGTCCCCTTGGGGGTTTTTCCCTTATAAGGTTTAGCTCTTGGGTCTTTTGCATGCATTTAGGACATCTTACTTCATAATTTGGCATCCCAATGGAATGAGCCCTAGGTAACATGACAAATGGGACCTAGGAGGACCCCTTGAGCCTTACCCTACCCAAAATAGGGGGAGGAATTGGGTGCCCGCACCCTAGTCCTGCCCTATTTTGGGGCAGTCCCAATGTTTGGGTGTCAGTTTATGACCGTTATTTGAGTCCTATGCTGACACGGTAAGTTTGAATTATGAAAATCTTGGTGGGAGTGTTTGTAGTTGCATATATAAGCATGTTTAGGCATTCATTTGTAAACTAGAGCATTATTAGATTGCAATTATATTTCAACTAGCTATCAACTTGTGATTCAAGGTTTTCATTGTGTTGCAAGAGAAGATTTGTGTGGTCTATGTGTTTGTTTGCAGATTTGAGCATCCATTTCATCATGGAATGAAGAACATCTTCCTCCCATGATATCTTCACTACAAGGTGACATTATATTATGTTTTCATCATCATTTCCTTTGGTTTTTACCTCTTCCTCACAAGGGCATGCACTCTTTATCTGACAACGATGTTCAGAGACTTAAGTGTCCTCTAGGGCTTGACTGAGGCAAGCCTCTAAACACCACAACCCCCTCCCAAAGTTTTCATGGTTGCAGGTTACAAGTTGCAGAGCTGGGAAAAGTGAAGTTGCAGGAAGGCATCTTGAAGTGTTGGAATTACAGAATAGAAGGAAAAATAGCCACCTGGACTTGGGTGCCCGCTCATTAGTCCTCCAACTTACGTGACAGGAAAATCTCCAGGATAGTAGGGAAGAGTTGCAGACTGAGTTTCCAGATCCAAACAAAAAGCAAGGCATTCGACTTGGGCACCTGCTCTTTTTTCCCTGACTTTTCCACCTCAAAACCCTGAAAATAGGTACTTTGTGATTTGATATTTTACTTCTATCTGTAAGAGCTTTTTCTGTTATTCTTCCGTTTATAGTCGTATTTGCGAAATTATGGTTTTAATGGTCAATTAAGCATAAGAGAAGGAAATTTGATAATTAAACACCCTAATCCAAGCTTTGCTACATCTCACAGTGACCTATGGTATGATAGTGAATTGCCACTTGACCCTAGATCCTTGAATGTATAGGGTGAAAGGAGGATTCAAACATCTAAACACTAAAAACTAAATAATCCCAATTTTACCCTAAATATTTTGGTGAAACTTACCAAGTGTGTGTCTTCGGAGTTGGATTGATTTCATTCACTCATATAGTCTTTCATTTTATTGCATTTAGAAAAATTCAAAAAAATTGAAAAATTTGGAAAAATTCAAAAAAATTGCATTGTTAGGCTTACTAAATTGCATCAATTCTTTCTAAATTTCCCTAATTAATGATTTTTACATCAGATCTGATATAAAATATAGAAAAACACAAAAAATTAGAAATTTGCATTGCATTTTCATCATTAATTTGCTAGGCTTTTGTAGAAATTTTGCCAATTTTCATATAACCTAGTAATTCCAAAATCTAGGGTTAGTAGGCAAAATCTTCTTTTAGATTTTTCTACTGATTTTAGAGGCTCATTCAAATTTTTATTTGGCTGTAGTCTTTCATTTTAGTGTAAATTTGCATTTAGATTCAAAATATTTGCATTTTTGCATAGAAAATTTCAACAAAAAACTAGCAATTTTCATGCATTTTCATTAAATTTGCATTGGTATTTTGGATATAAGGGATTGAAAATAATTTTCAGATCTGAGTACACTCCATTTTTATCATAAATCAGACTTCAAAACATTCGCATAGCATTTTGTGCCAAGATTTCAAACCTGGGGCTTTAAAAACAACGATTTTCACTAAAATTGGCCTTATCAACTCTATAAATTTGCACCATAGGCGTGTTGTGAAGAGTATTTTTGAATTAATTGGTTGTTATCAGGGTAATAATTTTATTCCCCTCCTAAAAATCTTCACAACACCCTTTTAACGGGCTCTTGTATTGAAAATTCGATGAAAAACTACATATTTTGGCCATTTTTGCCATAGGGTTGACCTAGTTTGCACTCCAAGCATGTTGTGACAAATTTTATGGATTGAGTTGACTTATATAATCAGTATTACTTGCTTCACATCTTAAAATTCATTACAACACCCCTTTTACTAGGTCTTGGAATTGAAAAACCGTGAAAAATAGTCTATTTTTGCTATATTTTCACTAGGGTTTTACCTTAAGTGGCACTAAAAGCGTGTTGTGTTGGGTATTTTGACATTAAGTGGCTGCTATTACTACTATTATTTGTTTTCCATCATCATTTTCCTCACAACACCCTTTGTTATGCTCTCTTGCATTGAGTTTTGGTGAAAAAGGTGCCTATTTCGACATATTTTCACTATAATTTGATTTGCGCAAAGAGTGTGTTGAGAAGGATCATATTGTTGTTTTGGACTAATATCAAACACATAAATTTCTGCTTTTGATCAAAATACTTACAACACTCTTTGTTCCATTCATTTGCATTGGAAAAAGTACAAAAAATCAAGCATCTAGGTCACTTTTTGCATATAGTTTTGCAATTGTCTTTTGCATATTTTTGGAAAAACTTTCAAATCTGATTTGAGCATATAAACATGGCCTCTCAGTGCTCCTTGGAATCCCTACAAGAATATATTTCAAAATTTGAAAATCTTCACAAATTCATTAGTAAACATCCTTATGTCATGCCCTATATACAAGCCATGTGTCACAAGGATATATTGGTGTCATCTTCTTTCGAGATCCTTGATTATGTATTTGATCTTAACAATTTCATATCTCTCATCAATACATACCCTTGGGTAATAGAAGAATTGATAAAGAACACTTTGGATGAAGAGAATGACATTTCTCATAATAGTTTGGAATTAATAGCTCAAACATATGGTGATAATATTGACAATGATCATGAGAGTGATAATGAATTCACAAGCTACTCTACTGATCCTACAACTGAACATTCAGACAACTCAAATGAAAAAACAAGGGTTATCTCTATTAATTCGAACAACACTCCTAACCAAAATATAGCATTAAGGGATGACATTCTCACAACGCGACACTGCTTTGATTATCTTGAACTATTTGGTGTGCTTGAGGTGGATAAGGAACAATCTCATAAACCATCTAGTCCACTAAGAAATGATGTTGAGGTCCATCCTTCAATATCCCTTCAGGGATCGAAAAGTGATCAAAATACATTTGATAGACAAATGGAGCAACCTGTACCTCTTTCTAGCATTCAGATTTGGGAGGATGATGACCTCCTTGATGATGAGACTTAGCACGAAGGCCCTACAGGTAAGTATCTCTAACCCTTTATCTCTCTCATGATGTGCTTCCCCCGTGATGTGTTATGTGTTGTTTAGGCCTCCTGGGATGACCCCTAATTCTCTTGTAAGGTCTAGGATACTAGGAGACCACCTCTGTTGTGACCTTCTTCTATTTGTATCATCATTCTTCTAAATTGCTCTCTCTGATTTCATCATTGTGTGTTGTGTCTTACGGACATAGCGATGCAGTTGGTGACTTGGGGGCACCCTCCTACGTGATTGTCCCTAAGACACTTGTTTCTCCTCTCTTATTTATTGTTTCCCTTCCTCTAGTGTTTCCATCTAGCGGGTGGATGATGAAAAACATTTATAATGATGCAGACCTAGTGTCCCTTTTGAGAGCAATCAAAAAATGGCTTAGTTCCTGATATGACAATGGGGTTGTATATTTTATCTGACGCTTGGCTAGTGGAAGCACTTGTGCTTTCCGCGTAGTGAATTTCATGATGTTTCTATCACATTTACAAACTTTAACAATACTTCTGCTCTGTGCACCTTTGTTTGTCTTTGAATCTAGCCTTGGCGGTACTCAATTCAGAGAGCTTCGTGATATAGCCCCACGGTTATCCTCGAACTTCGAATTCATTGTATAACCTTGGCTCTTTGTGTGGTTAATCATATGCATCAATGTTGTTGTTTATCATGATCTTGTAGACACTAACATGTTTCTTGCAGGGATGTCTTTGTGAGAACATTTGGCGATCGTAAAGTACATGTCACCTCCGGGGGGCATGGGCTTTGCAAAATTCAGTGTTCCCTTGTGTGTTTTATTCCTACCTTAACGTGCTTGATATCGATAACTGATATCAACCACCTTAAGGTGGGGGCATATATAAGGTAAGCTGTCTGTTATAGATATTAGCAACGTGTTTACCCTCAGGTGCAAAGACCTACACAATGAGTGCATCATGCATCCTGAGTTTGTTTGTAACCAATCAATCAATCATGTAAGCTCTCTGCGGAGTCAGGATATTACGTATATCCTTTTATCTTAAGCCCTCTCCAGAGGCAGGGATGGTGTATTTCTCAGAGCAGATTGCATATCTTGTCATTTTCAAAAGTCCTCTATGGAGGCGAGGAGCGGTTCTGTGACTAACTCAACCCTTAAGCATGTTTTCAGTGATTGTTGTGGTGAAGCCCAATCGTCGGTGTGTGCCTGTAATGTGCCTCAGATGGTGATGAGCCTAGAAATAGGGAACACACCATCACTTGCCTGTCATGTTTTCTCTATGTCTTCAAGTGTGTGTGTTTTGGCGTGCTTGCTTTGTTTGGTGTGTTTGTGCCCCATGTGTAGTATAAAGATCAGCACCTTCAGGTTGTGCTTCCTGCATTTTGGGAGATTTTGCATGTCTTGCATGTGTGTTGCCCCATATACAAAGACCTGCGCGATGAGTGCATCATGTATTATGGGAGATTTTTTTACTTTCCAGTACTTGCATCTGCATTTCATATATATGAGAAAAAAAAAATCATGCCTATCTTCCACGCATTAATGTGTCTTCTATGCATTGACTGTCTTCTCTGTGTTCTGCGTGACTGTAACTGTCTTCTCCATGTTTTGCGTGCATGTTACTGTTTCTATGTGATTGGCATGTCTTCTCCGTGTTTGATGTGTTTGTTGTGTTTGTGACCTTACTTTAATGCATGTATTGGCCTCACGTTTATACATACATTAAAGTGGGGGCTAAATGTAACGTTAGAAAATGTCCCCTTGGGGGCTTTTCCCTCATAAGGTTTAGCTCCTGGGTATTTTGCATGCATTTAGGACATCTTACTTCATAATTTGGCACCACGATGGAATGAGCCCTAAGTAACATGACAAATGGGACCTAGGAGGACCCCTTGAGCCTTACCCTGCCCAAAATAAGGGGGAGGACTTGGGCGCCCATGCCCTAGTCCTGCCCTATTTTGGGGCAGTCCCAATTTTTGGGTGTCAATTTATGACCATTATTTGGGTCCTATGCCGACACAGTAAGTTTGAATTACGAAAATTTTGGCGGGAGTGTTTGTAGTTGCAAATATAAGCATGTTTAGGCATTCATTTGTAAACTAGAGCATTATTAGATTGCAATTAGATTTCAACTAGCTATCAGCTTGTGATTCAAGGTTTTCATTATGTTGCAAGAGCAGTTTTGTGTGGTCTATGTGTTTATGTTTGTAGATTTGAGCATCCATTTCATCATGGAATGAAGAGCATCTTCCTCCCATGATATCTTCACTACAAGGTGACATTATATTGCGTTTTCATCATCATTTCCTTTGGTTTTTGCCTCTGCCTCACAAGGGTATGCACTCTTTATCTAACAATGGTGTTCGGAGACTTAAGTGTCCTCCGGGGATTGACTGAGGCAAGCGTCTAAACACCACAACCCCCTCCCAAAGTTTTCGTGGTTGCAGGTTACAGGTTACGGAGCTGGGACTGAAGTTGCAGGAAGGCATCTTGAAGTGTTGGAATTGCAAAATAGAAGGAAAAATAGCCACCTGGACTTGGGCACCCGCTCATTAGTCCTCCAACTTCCATGACGAGAAAATCTCCAGGACAACAGGGAAGAGTTGCAGACTGAGTTTCCAGATCCAGACAAAAAGCAAGGCATTGGACTTGGGCGCCCGCTCTTTTGTCCCTGACTTTTCCACCTCGGAACCCCAAAAATAGGTACTCTATGATTTGATATTTTTCTTCCGTCTGCAAGAGATTTTTTTGTTATTCTTTCGTTTACAGTCGTATTTGTGAAATTAGGGTTTTAATGGTCAATTAAGCATAAGAGTAGGAAATTTGATAATTAAATAGCCTAATCCAAGCTTCCCTACATCTCACAGTGACCTAGGGTGTGATAGTGAATTGCCACTCGACCCTAGATCCTTGAATGTATAGGGTGAAAGAAGGATTAAAACATCTGAACACTAAAAACTAAATAATCCCAATTTTACCCTAAACAAGGACTAGGGCTTGATGTTTTCCCATGCTTAGGATTATGTTCTTGACATACCTCTTGGGTTGCTTGAATGGAAGTGGATGGCTCTTGTATGGGATTGATAGGTTCTTAAGGGTTATCGACATGAGGGTATGATTGGACTTATAGTTGGAGACTCTTCAATAGGCTCAGGGGGTTGTTGATGCAGAGGTATTGGTAGGTTTGGTTTTGTTCACACAATAGACCTAGACTTTAAGGTTTCCTTCACAAGGTTTTCAAAGGCTAAGTAACACAAGCCTAAACAAGGTTATCTAAGAGATTGACCTAGTCTGAGACCACACCCTGGTGTCCACCCTCATAGACTACTCAATTCTCTTTTGGGGAGTCTCTACTCAACCCAACTAACACCTACACACACCTTCTAGACCAATAACCAAACTACCAACTTCTCTACCAACATGATCTCACTCTACAACCAACATATACTTGTCAAGGACTTGATCAACATGTGGTCTTTGACCCAATAACTCAATTCTGTACCTGTAAGGACAGTGAACAGCGAACTAGAACATGACTGCACTATGACAGTGTTTGAAATGGTCTATTCCTTGTAGCCCTTGAGACCGGCTAATCCAAGGATAACTCTTCAAACCTCCAAAGGACATTTTAGACACATTACACATCTAAATACCCATTATGGACTTACAACCATCCACCAAGTTGCAAGGCTGTACTCTATACCAGGCGTCCAATAACAGCGAGCTCTTCTCTTTAGGAATTAGGCCTA
Organism: Cunninghamia lanceolata; assembly: GCA_027924645.1. Lineage (NCBI taxonomy): Eukaryota > Viridiplantae > Streptophyta > Pinopsida > Cupressales > Cupressaceae > Cunninghamia > Cunninghamia lanceolata. The sequence continues at coordinate 11,297,088 of BSBN01001332.1, forward strand.
ATTTGAGGGCTTTACAAGGAAGATGCATCAAATGCAATTGCTCAGGATCAAACAAATACCTGCACAGGTCTATTTTCATCTGCAGACACCAAATCCACTATCCATTTGGTCATCCACCTGACCGTTCTTTGAATTCACATTAATTTCCACCATTTGCACACTAACTAGTCACTATGCAGACTAGTTAGATTCATGCCAAGGGCCTTGCAGTGAGGAATGCAAACCAAACAAGCAACAAAAATATGAAATAGACTCTCTCTCCCTCCATCCTACTGAAAATAGTTGATGCCTTTCAGAGGACTGAGGAGAAACTACACATTTTGCCACAAAACCCTAGTTTTGAGGGTTTTCAGACCTGTTTACATAAATCAATTTGAAACTCACACCACAAGAGGTTTCAAGAAGCCTAATTACACTCAAATGAAAGGTGTTTCAAAGGAATAACACATTTCTGAAGTTGCAGACCCCTGACTGTCCGTACAGAGCCGTACAGAATGACTGTTTTCCAAGAAACGCAGAAAAAAGACAGTTTTGCACTCCAAAAACTTCAATCTTTCATTATCCTTGGCATGTGATTACATTGTTCGGCCTATAGAAGGCTTGGAAGATGTTTTTCCTCCTCCACAAACTGTACAACTGCTCTCCAAGGCAGTTAGCCGTTGGTTATGACTTCCTCCACAAGAAACCACATGTTTCTTAAGTGGAATTACATTCAATTTGACCATATCAAGGTCTATATTGGATAAATTGACCAAATGGACCAAGTCCTTATTACAACTCATGAAAATGGATTTCAAAGCCTTAGAGAGAACAATAGAACATGACAACAAAACATGACAAAGCACAAAATGACTAGAATTGGGAGCTCCTGCACCAGTTGTGGACCACATGATGGGGTGGTAGGATTGGGCATGGTGTTGGACTCTTTTATAGGCTCATGAATGGGTCTTTGACATGGAGATTGTTTATTCCTTGCTAATAGCCATTGGATCCCATCCTTTGCAAGTGTATGGATGGATGGACAATATAATGGCTGGATGATAAGGGAGGATGGGTTTGTAGGCTTATGATCATGATTAGGTTGAGGGCTAATTGGATTGGATGGATTAGGACTAGGAGTAGATGGGGGTGACACATAGGATTGATGTGGAATTTGTTGAGGTTGGGGTGGTGTTTGGACTTGTTGTTGTGGTATGACTTATTGTTGTTGTTGGTGAATGTGTTGATGTGATGGTTGGAATTGTTGAATTGGTTGATACTGTTGAGATGGGAATTATTAATGTGATGATGATGGAGGGGTTGCATAGGATAATGGTTGTTGAGATATGGATTGATATGAATATGGGTTGACATTAGGAGAGGTGTGATAGGTTGATGAAGGATTGATATGACATATGGATGGATGAGGTTGATATGATGATGTAGGTGACACATGGGATTGAGTTGGAGGTTGTTGATGTTGTTATTGTGGTTGAGTTTGTTGAATTTGGGATTGTTGATATTGGCCTAGGACTTGATGTTATGGGAATTGTTGATGTTGTGGTGGCGTAGGGACTTGCTCCTTTCTATATAACCACTTAAGTGTATCAAGAATTCTTATGGTGCCATAAGGATCATTCTCATAGGTCTTGTTTGGGAATGTCATGTCCATGTTTACAAGTGGTAGATTAGTATGTGAGGATGTGGAATGATTAAGATGTGATTTTGATATGAAATGGATGAAGTTGATTGGGTAATGATTAGGATGAAGTGATTAAATGTCTTGGAATGATGGCTTGGAATGATGATTGACTAGGATGATTAGGATTGGATGATGTGGATGATGTGGCTTAGGACGTGTGTTATGACAAGTTGAGGATGATAGATGAATGATGCAAAGGCTCAAGGGATTTCGACAACATAAGGATACTCAAACACAATGCATTGGAAAACTCGACAGAATAAGGGTGCTTGAGGATCAATGCATCATGCAAATGGCTTGTGAAGGGGTTGATTTATAGGCAAGGGCTGATTTGAATGGATGGTTGAGATTGAAAGGCTAAATGATTGATGTGGATGGCTAGGATTGATTAGGATTTCACACTCTTCAAGGAATTGTAGTCATGTGACAAGTGTAAGGAAGAGAATAAAGTTCATGTGTGATCGTGTACACAAACTTTTATTTAATAAAATTAGATCTTATTAGTTATACATGTGAAGGATATTAAATGAAAGTTGTACTACCACACATGATTCAATGGAGAGGTGGACAAGTGTTGGAATGAGATGAAAGGTGAGGACCTAATTTAAATATTTTATTTGAATTAGTTGGGATATGTGAGGGATAATTAATTAAATAAATAGGATTTATTTAATTAATTGTCTAGGTGATTAGGATGATGTGATTAGGATGGGATGGGATTATGATGGGAAGTTAAATAAATAAATAAGATTTGTTTAATTAATTGGCTAATGGGATAAGGATGGGATTTTAATTAAATAAATAAGATTTATTTAATTAATTGGCTTAATGGATAAGTGGAATTAGGAGTAGGATTAGGAGTGGGATTAGGACAAAATGCTACATGATGTCTCTAATAATGTATTTGACTAGGTGCTACAAGACATGAACATTTTTGGGTGTCTATAGGTTCTATTTGGTTGATTGCCCGTCAGATAGAGTAAAGCATCAAATCATGATTTAAGACCCATATATGATGGGCAAACAAGGGCTCTTTAATCCAAGATTGGGAAGGCAATTTTAATCTGGTGAAAGAAGAGATTTAGGAGGTCCTAGTCTAGCTAAGGCTTTATAACCTGCCATCAAAGTACTGGTCAGAGGAAATCCTCAAGGAAATTGGAGATAAATTAGGATCCTTTGTGGCAACAGATGAACACATCGAGGAGTACATCATGTATGATAGGATATGCATTAAGATCAAACCCATCCCTCCATTACCAAAGGAAATAGAAATCTTGTCTATGATAGGTATCTGGCATCAAAAGGTAGAGATTGATGAGGAAAGAGTTAGATGCAGGGTATGTAAACAGGTTAGACATTCAGAAGAGGAGTGTGAGTGCAAGGAGAATAAGGAGGACCAGGATCTTAGGATCCAAGAAGTAGGGGAGGAGACATTGAGGAGAAACCCTATGGGTCTAGATGAAGATAGGAGAGAGGAAGAGCCAAAAGATAATGGGGTGGATAGTCAGGGGAGTCACAGAGAGAGGAATGCAAGACGATTTTAGGGAAAGCCAGTTTCAAATGGGGAGATGTAACTTTGGAGGAACATGGAGGCCCCTCAGATTAGGGGTGTAAAGGTTCCTCAGGGAAGGAAGAGTTAGTAGTGAACAGGGAGGTTGTTTTGGTGGCTGAGAGCTAGGAGAGGATAGGTGAACTGGATGGGGAGCGACCCAACCCTTATTGTAGGTAGCGTAGACAGAGGTGTTAGGGAATAGAGATGAAGAAAATAAAGAGAATACCCCCCAAAAGAGCCAGGTGAGGAATTATTAGAGTGGTCAGAGGATGGAGAAGATAGTGACTTTGGAGAAGACTCGGAAGGGATAATGGACAATAGGTTAATCAACCAAAGCCTGTCACAAAAACTTAAACCAGTTTTGGGGGAGAAGAAACAGAAGGAAGAAAATCAAGGAAAGTAATGTTGGAATTGGCAGGAAATGCCAAAGGGTAAATGAAATTAAGGTCAGGGAAGAGAATATCCCTTCCCCAGTCACCATGAGGGCCTTAACATGGAATGTTAGGGACTTAAATGACCCTAACAAGAGGGGCTTGATCAAGCGGCAGGTTGATCAAGCCAAAGTAGACATAGCGTTATTGCAAGAGACAAAACTGGGACAAGACAACATTAAGGACTTATTAGCTAAATGGAAACAATGGTAGGAGATCTTCAAGGAGGCTAATGGGGTTTCAAGGGGTTGGGAATAGTTTGGAACCCAAATAGAATAAAGGTGGAAGAAGTGGTGAGTAGTCAGAACTGGCAGTTAATTAAATCCAATCCAGCAGGAGGTAGCTTATCAGTATACATCATAAATGTCTATGGGCCAACAAAGACAACAAAAAAGGAGGTTTGGATCCAAATTGCAGCGGTATTGGATATGATCAAGGAAGAGAAAGTGGTGATTGGGGGATTTCAATGCCACTTTAGATGGCACGAAAAAGAAGGGAGGGTCCAATAGATTGACACAATCACAAGTAGACTTTAGAACTTTTGTAAGTGATAATCACTTGATGGAGGTAAGCCCAAAGAATGGGAAATTCACTTGGACAAACAGGAGAGTCAACTTCACTAGCATAGTAGAGAAATTGGATAGGTTCTTTCTAATTGGGGATTGGGAAAATGTCCAATGTACCTGTTACCTAAATTCCACTACGGCTCATTCAGGTAGAGTTTTGATTCAAAACTTGTAAGGTACATCTCATCTGGTCCTTCATACATTACATTCAAGTGCATAAATGAAATAATTCAAGAGATTATGTTTATTTGTTTACTGCATTTATCCAAGTGCATGTAACATAGGAAGGGTTTATCCAAAACTTTTTCCAAAAAATAAATAATCTTCATTGAATGTAAAATGTTCATTATCTCACACAAGCCGTGAGGTTAACTGTCTTATTCAATAAAATAGAAGAACAATCTATACATGAATAAGTAAATAAAGTAATGTACATGTAAGGTCAAAGGCCAGTCATTGCTTGAGAATGACTGGTTCTAGTTCTGGCGTGTTGTCCTGCCGCCCTGAGTCGTCTTTGTCCTTCCTAGCTTCATGTCGTCCTTGGTTCCTACATCTGGCAAAAACAATGGTGTTAGAGCAATGCTCTAAGCAATGAATGGTCCCAAACCGTACATGAACAAGATACCATACATGTATAAACTGATTCTCAATTTGCATTAAACAAGAAATGTATACCTTGGATGTCCTAGAGAACAATCAGTCATCAAACACATCCAAAACATGCATTTATTTTCTAACAGGTTTGCTTCATGTGCAGATACAAGTGTAATTATGTTTCTGTTTGATTCATCAAGTTACATTATGAGTGGAGGAAATGTGGCTCCCACAAGGGTTGAGCCCAGCTCATAGACCTTACAGAACATTTCAGATGCAATATACAAATGCAAAAGCACAGCCCAAGGGGCATAATCAAAAAGCAGATCACAACTGTCAAGAGCAATAACAGTCAACAAAAAAGATCAGTGAATATGACATTCCCAAGGACATATAGTCATGAAGCAATCATCAGCAATGGATATTGAAGAGCATTGAAATCAAAGTGTATGCAAAAATGTCAAGGAGCAGTCATAGAATAATCACATAACAATCTATAGGAATGACTGTCAAAAGGCAGAAATAACAATCATGAGATGACTATCATTAAGCAGTCCTAATAGCCATGAAGACGGTTAGCAGCAAAAGGTCATGAGAACATGAATTTTCATTAGAGAATGGCTATCACAACAGCAGCAAACAGTCAGCGGGAAGGCAATCGCATGCATAGCCATGATGAAAGCAGTCACGAAGGAAAGGAGAGAATGAAGTGTAGCCGTAAAAGCCATTTGAAACAACAACATGTTTGAAAAGACATCATAGATTGGAGCAGCAAATTCTCATTTATGATTGGCAGTCCAAGAGAAGATGGAGTGATAACCACACATCAGCAAGCACGTTGCCCAATTATCTGAGTGAGTGAATTTCAAATATAATGTGTATGTCTTCTCATTTTTCATGCATTCAGGAAGTTCAGAGACAAAAGAGAGATCTTGTGATAGCCTTTTAGATGATGAAATATATCCAATTAAAGATCATTTTTGCAAATTCATCAATTGAAAATGTTTATGAGTACATGACAGCACCTTTGTACTGGTGAAAAGTGCATTATTCCGTGCCAACATGGTAGTTTTGGTCTAATACATATACAGTCATGGCGGAGCAGTAATAAGTGTTGAGGAATGAATAATGGAATAGCAGATTAGTGTGCCACATCATGGGTGAAATCATGGATCAGCAAATGAAAGGTACAACCATATCAGTGTTATGTCATACTACAGCTACAGGAGCTATATCAACATCATGCAGTGCCACTATACTATCACAATTGCTTCTTGAAGCATTAAAAGTGTATAATTTATCAAATTCCAAAGAGTCATATGACTGCTCAAGTGCCATAACAGCAGCTCATTAAAAAGAACAGTCATACATAAGATGTCTTCAATACACAGTCATGAGCATCCAAACATGAAGACATATGAACATAACCTATAGATAGAATGTATGATCAATGATTTGTGCAACACAATTACATGCTTTGATCATGAATATAGAGCAGTCATAAGGAATAGTTGCCAGTGTGAAGGCTGGCTAAAGACATAAATAACAGTGAGCAGGGAGATGTATTAAGTTCATAAACACATGGTACTATAAGCTACAGGATGCTTCACCAGACCCATCTATGGCATCAATACAAGGTTTTGTTAAAATTGTCTTGGACCTACACAATCATTTACAAGGATATGGATAAGTTGTCTAAACCTTTGAGGTCCCCAAAGCCTAAGTCTGCAAAGTAAAGAAAAGAACAAAAGATACAGTCTTAGTTGGGACAGTTTTGACAGAGCTTAGCAGGAATTGTGAGATTATGAACCTACAAAGATGTTTGCATACAGTGAACAGAGATCATGAATGAGATTTCCACCACATTGAGAGTAACATACAATATGCAAATCATCCATATGTAGTCCAAGGGTCTGTTAGATCTTTAACATGGTTTACTTGTCTTTTAGATCATGTTAAACATTCTAAGGTGCATGACTATATGGTGACACAAAAGTACAGGAGTCATTAAATATGTTTAAGACATACATAAATGAGTGGGATGTATCATCTACAGCCTAATGCTTACATATATGCTGTTACGGATTTGCTAAATGAAAGGTGGATCCACAATTTTGAAAGCTACAGAACATGTTCAAGCTTGGTAAGGAAGGGTTTAGATTGTATAACCTTAGTCATTTTGCATTCCAATCATCAAAAGTTATAGCTACAGGAGTGATTTACAAACTTATGCAATAGCACAGAATGCCATGAGAGTTGTAGTAATACAGAAAAGTGACAAGGTATGGAACAATCATAAGGTTTCAAGAAGAACACCACAAAAAAAGCAATCACCTTTACATGGACCAAGAAACAATGCAAGAGCATGACAGTCAACATTGAAGATTTAGATATCTATAGAGTACACAGTTCCAGCATGAAGGCAATGTAAGGGGCTAAGATACAATATGGAGTGGTAATAGACAGTCAACACCAAGAAATAATGCAGGAGCATCTACGGAGTCATATACATCAAGAGCCACAACTTAGTATAATGTCAAAAAAGAGAAGCTTTATTTTTTGCATTTTCAGGGAACAAAGAGCAGTTCATGATGTTCATACCATAAAGAAGGAGAATGATTATAACAGTCACCTAGCAGTGACTAAAGACTCATTTGAGAATCAATGTAAGTCTAGTATGCTGCACAAGTCATGATTGTTACAGTCAAGAGACAGAAGTGGATTTCAGAAATTCCACATTTTTTTTTGTCTATTTTGAACACCTACATGATTCAATGGTATAATACATCATGGAAATGCTATGAACATCATACAGAAGTGATCGTTATGACGATCAGAAAATAGAATGCCCAGATCTTATACATTTTGTCCATAATGAATAGCTACAGTCTTGTATAAGACAGAGTACATAAATCATCAGGATGTGCTATGAATAATATATAGAAACTACTGACAGAATACTCAGAGAAGATAAGTGTTTAGAGTTTTTAGTAGATCTTTTCAAGTTCATGACATGTGCAGAAAGTATGTACTTCATTTGAAAATGCCAATATTATTCTAAACTGTAGCAAGAGCATATGCCAGAAATACAGAGGTTGAAGCAAATTGCAAGTGAATATAATGGAAAATTTACTACAAAATTGTTGTATCATCTGGAAACACTCAAGAAATGACCATTTTTCGCCATCAAATCGCGGCCTAGTGCCGGATCGAGCCTCATAATTTAGAAAATGAAAAAAGTGCAGATACAGAGGAAAGTAAAGTTTCAACTCATTTCAGAATAAAATGCCCAGAAATGCTCAAATCATGCCTCTGATAGAATACAGATTTTCCAAGTTCGAAATGCTCACAGAACCCTCCAAAAATCATAGAAAATGAAGCTTTTTTCAAGCATCTCACTACAGCCACAAACAAATACAGATTTTCGAGTAAAATGCCCAAAAATTGCTATCAAAACGTGCAGCAGTCGAAGCACAATGCACAAAATTTCATTTTACAAGTTTTGTCATTATTTGGGGGCTCATTTTGAGCTAGAAGAATGCAAATACGGAAGGAGAAAGCAAAGTTTTTTTTGCAGATTTTCAGACAAAATACACAGAACCCTCAAAATCGCGGCCCCAGAAAGGTGATATGCAATAAAAAAAACTCAGAAATGAGGAAGGATTGACAGTCATAAATGAATTACCTCTGTTTTTCTTCCATTTGTTATGTCAGACCATAGAAATTTCCTCAAGTGACCTTCCAATGGCGGCCAAAAACACATCAAATGCAATACAGAAGTTCACGGCCAAGCAAAAAACTAGAAGATATATCAAAAGCCAACAGAAAAGGCATCAAAAACTAGTCAAGTTCGTGGCCTTAAAGGCCCAAAATTGACAAAGAAGGAGTCAAAACCTCAAAGGAACCATTTACCTTGCATTTTGCCTCTGAAAAATCGGCCAGATCGACCCAAAATCGACCAGAAATATGGAGTTCTTGCCTTCCAAACCCTACAGTCGTGGCGGTGTGGCATCAAAACAGCAGAAAGGAATGAAGTGAAAATGAAATGTTTTAGGTTTTCTTCCTTTTGGGGTTGAATAAACCTAATTTCTATTCGAGTGTGTTTTTTGACTTTTGTTTTAAAAAATCATTGACATCCTTGTTGCCTGTGGTAAAGACCTTAGAGTCTTTTAAAACCTAGTGATCATTGCACATGGGGCATGTGGCATGTCTTTTTTCTGCCTTTTATTTCTTTTCGAAGGTCAAATGCATTATGAGAAACACAAAGCCGAATAGTATATTTTGCTAAGGCATATCATGAGGGAGTTACAAGGTGGGTGAATTGTTGTATATAATGCATTGTAATGTGTATAGGGAGGCATAAGGGTCACTTTATAGTATATTGCTTAGGACCTCGCAAATTGATGATACAATATATGTATGTATATAAGAATGGCTAGGGATTGTAAGGTATTTTGACAAGCCATGAGATGTTTTGATGTGACCTTGTGACATGTAATATGATGTAGGTGTGTGAGTCGTGTTGTTTTGCCTAGGAGCTATGGATATTTACTTTGTCAATTTTGCATAATCTAGGGATAGATTAAAAGTTGTAAACAAATGATAAAGTAATTAGTTATGAATTACTTTATCATTTGTAATAAAATGCAAAGAGGCAATATTAGGCATATTATCACAAATGGCAAAGTAAGTCTTGTTGATTACTTTGTCATCCTTTCACGACATTTAATTGGTCCCCAAACTATGCAAAATCGGGAAATTAAATGTTGTGTCCTAAATGCCTTTTTTTTCTGCATAGGTTTGTATAAAATTTGGAATGTAAAAACATTAACTAAGTGGTGCAATTATAAACCTCTTAGTCAATGTTTGATAAATGCAAAAAAAATGTGTATTTATGTCATTTATTGTGAAAATATCAGACATTTATGATGCTAGAGGGTGAAGTTGACAAACAGGTTGAGGAGTTATTGCACATATTTGACTTATTTTTAGTGGCCTTAAAGATCATTTAAAGGCATTTAAAGACATTTTCAAGTGCTTTTATGATTATTGATGGCATGCCTTGACCTTTTCTGCATTGGAAACCCATTTTGGAAGACTTTGGGTAGATATTTTGGGCACATTTATGAGATACACGAAAATGGAGATGGCTCATCCTTATCTCATTGCAACTGTTTGGAGAGTATATAGTCATTCATTTGACTCTTTGTAGGGAGTTCTTTCTATGTACATTCTGGAGTTAGTGATTTTTTCTGCAATCCTACTCCGTTTGAGCATGTTTTTGTAACTCTTTTTGGCATATGAAATAAAAAGAACACCTTGGTTACCATTGATAGTCAGATTTTGCTTTCTTGTTTTGCAGTATTGGGTGTTATCAATTATTTGATCAGGTCATTTGTGAGATATTTTTGTTTCCTTGTGACTTAGTCTTATGTTTCAATACCCTTTTCTGCAGAAGTTGTGTTTATGCAGGTTGCAAACTGTGTCTTAAAGTGTTATAAGGCCTTTAAACTGTGAAGTTTAGCTTCCTTTTAAAGATTTTAATGCATTTAGGCCTCTTTGTGAAGTGTTTTTGCAAACATACAATGATAGGTTGTGTAGGTTTTATTTTCTGTTGTCCGTGGCCAAGTGTATGCATGTCTAAGTTTCATTAACCATATCAAGTTTGGCGAATCACCCTTATTTTCATATTTTCTAGTTTTAACTTTCATTTTTAAAAGCATTCTTTCTCCCTTTTCCTTTGCAAATCCAGTAGATTTTAGGTGATAACCAACTAGGAAGCTGGTCTTCTCCAGAGGTTCTTTCCATCACAGGTGACCCACAGACCTAGAAAGATCCCATGTTTCTCCAGATTGCCAAGTTTTACAACTCAACAAGGGTGGAAATCTGAGAGACAACAATACCTTTGAAGCAGCCATCTTGCCTCTAACTAGATTTGATCATTTTCCAATTCAGCTGAGCTTTATAAAAGACAACATGCTTAAAAGATGCCCTTTCAAATTTGAGAGCATGTGGTTAAGAGATGAAAAAATTAAGGACAGGATGGAGGAATGCTGCAATGCCGCATCCAAAGTTGGGGGATAGCATATGTATAGCTTACATAGAAAATTAGGCTATATAAAAGGACAACTAAATGTATGGAACAAAAACCACTTTAGGTACATTTTTGAAGAAAAATTGAAGGTTGAAAAGGAGTTAGCAGATGTAAATGAAAGTGTGATTAGGGAAGGAATGGACACCAGGCTATATGAAAAGGAAAAACTTTTGAGGGCCAAATATGAAGAAATCCTAGCTAGAGAGGAATCCTTCTGGAGACAAAAATCCAGAGAATGTTGGTTACTAGAAGGGGATAGAAACACAAAGTTCTTCCATATGTCCACCAAAATAAGAGGAGTAGAAATAGAATTTCAGAGTTGGTGGGTGAGGGAGGAAGAAGAACTCAGGAGCTAAAAGAAATGGAGAAGGAGATAGTGGAGTACTTCCAAAAGCTACTGAAAAAGGATGATCTGCCAATTGACCAGACTAGACAAGAGATACTCAACAATATTCCAAACAAGATAGGTGCTCAAGAGAATGAACTACTATGTGGCAAAGTATCAGAAGAGGAGATAAGAACTGCAATTTTCCAGATGAGCCCAGACAAGGCTCCTGGACTAGATGGATTCCCGGCAAGATTTTTCTAGACTTTCTAGGATATAGTGAAAGGGGATGTAACCAGGGTAGTGGAAGAATCAAGAAAGAGATAGGCTATGCTCAGGGATCTTAATAACACTTTCATAGTGTTAATTCCTAAGAAGGAAAAGGTAGAAAAGGTAGAAGACTACAGGTTGATCTCCTTATACAATACAGTGTAAAAGATAATCACTAAAGTAATGGCTAACAGATTAAAAAAGGTGTTGTCAATTATCATCTATGAGGAACCAAGTGAGTTTGTTCCAGGGAGAGCAATAGTGGAAGGAATTATTTTGGCGCATGAGGCCATCCACACAGTCCACAAGGCTAAGGTGGATAGGATGATTATCAAACTAGATATTAGGAAGGCTTATGATCATATAAATAGGGATTTCTTGCTGGAAGTAATGATGAAGTTTGGTTTTGACCAAAACTGGATCAATTGGGTTAGATGTTGCATTGAAGTCCTTGTAAATGGGTCATCGAAAGGCTTTTTCAAGTCTTCTAGAGGGATAAGGCAAGGGGATCCAATATCCCCCTTTTTGTTCATAATTATGGCAGAAGCCCTAGGAAGAAGTATTAAAGCAGAGAGGCAGAGAGGGCGGTGGAAAGGTATAAAAGTAGCCCCCAACATGGAAGCATTAACTCACACACAATTCGTAGATGACACAATGTTGTTTGGAGTGTCCAGTAGAGGAGAGTCAAGATGAATAAAAACCTATTAGATAAATACAACAAAGCGTCGGTGCAAGTAGTGAATTGGGGTAATCAGAAATCTTCTTTTTTAATACAGAAATGAGGAAACAAAAGGAATTAGGAAAAATTTTAGGTATCAGGAGAGAAGTTCTTCCAGGGAAGTTTCTTGGGCTACCTTTATATGGGGGTGCTAGCAGGTTCCACTTTTGGGAGAGCATTTTGACAAACTGTAATAAGAAATTAGATGCTTGGAAAGGGAAATGGCTAATAGCAACAGGAAGGATAATAATGCTTAGATCAGTCATCTCAACGATACCTAATATGCAATGTCCTGTATGAAACTTCCCCAAAAGTTCTTTGAGCAAATAGAAAGATGGATGAGAAGATTTTTCTGGAACAGAAGCAATGACCAGAGTAGGATTCCTCTTGTGGCGTGGGGGAAAATATGCAGTCCAAAGGAAGTAGGGGGTGTTGGTCTAAGGATATGGCCCATAATGAATAAGGCCTTGGGAGAAAAATTGATTTGGAGCATGTATTATAGGGCAGACAAGAAGTTGGTAAGAGTTCTTCAGCATAAGTATTTAGATTTTGAATGCCTGAGGAGAATTCTCACTATCCAAAACCCCCCAGAAGGGTCAACAATTTGGAATTTCTTGATTTCATGCAGAAAATTGGTAACAGAACACCTAACATGAGAAATTAGAAGGGGTAGGCAGGCCAATTTCTGGTCAGATTCGTGGGGTGGACATAAACCAATTATGGAGTTTGGGGGGATGGAAGAATCTAAAAGAGTCCTCAAGCTAGAATGGGGAACCTCGATAAGGGATTATGTGGAGCCAGAAGAATGGAATGGATGTCAGAGGTGGAGGTGGAGACCGATGCAACATGTGAGGATGCCAAAGGAAGCAAAAGATAGGCTAAAGGATAATCTCCGCCAAAGGAGTGTACACATCTCAGGGGGAGAAGATGTAGTCCAATGGTGTGCGACGAAGTCAGGTTCATATAATGTGAGGATAGGCTACATCATTTAGGAAGCGTCAACCAAGTTGGAAGATTGGCCTTTATATCTTCTTGGGGGAAGCACTGTCTTCCAAAGGTTGGGGTCTTTGCATGGTTGGCTCTCCAAAATAAAATATTAACAAGGGATAAACTGTAGAGGACAGGAATTATGGGGACCACATTGGTGCACCCTTTGCAGGAAAAAGGAAGAGACAACTAACCATTTGCTACTAAATTGTGAAATAGTGAGAAAATGTTGGGATGGAGTGATGAGCAAGTTGGAATGGCAAGTCTTGAGGCCAACCTCTTTGCTAGAGCTATTTAATGGGTTGCCAGGATTGAGGAACAGGGCAATTTTATCGAGTATTTGGAAAGTGACACCATCAGTAGTAATTTGGGAGATTTGGAAGGAAAGAAATCAGAGGATCTTCCAAGAGAAAGAAAGGACGGTGGACGGACTGATTAGAAAATTTGATTCAGCTATAAGTGAAGTAGTGAATAATTCAACAAGGAAACTGGGAACAAATAAGAGCGAGTTCACCCTATGGTATGAGAAGCTGATGAAGGTGTGGCCAGGTATCCTTCGGACAACCTAAGGAAAGACGTGAAATGGTAACCGCCCGATGAAGGATGGGTGAAAGTGAACTTTGATGGGGCCTCAAGGGGCAACCCAGGACTGTTAGGCGCAGGGTGCATTCTTCGAGATCATACAGGGAAAACACTGACAAAGGAAGCAAGATCACTCCCACCAGGAATGAACAATGAGGCAGAGGTGGACAAGAGGCCTAGATAGGAATTAAATTGTGTAGAAGAATGGGCTTTAGGAGACTGCATCTGGAAGGTGAATCAATGATCATTATCAATGCCATTTGGAAAAAGGAGATGCCCAACTCGAAGATTCAAAGTTTTAATAATCGGATATGGGAGGACCTAGATTCCCTAGATGAATTTAATGTCATGCCCACAATTCTCATGTGGTCACAACATGTATTCACGCGTGTCATGTTCACATGCGTCATGTGGTCATGATACGAACTATCAAAAAAAATTTCCACTCTTCCCTAGAAATCCCCTTGCACGCGTAGGCGTGCTTGGTGGCGTACGCTAAAGTCAAAAATAATTCAGTTGTCGGCGGTGTACCAAAGACATGTGCGCACACCCTATGCAAGGAAACGCGTGGTTTTCTGACTTAGGTTAATTTCATGAATTATATTTCAACAACAGTTGTTTTAGGTGATAGATCATTTTTCAACAAAGCACGATCATCTGATTCTTCTTTCCATTTTCTGGAATTTAATATTAATTTCTCCTCCTTCAAACTTAGCATTTTCAACCAAGCCCGTTCATTTGCCCTCTCTTTCTTTTTTCAGAATTTAATTTTGATTGTATTTCTATCACGTTCATTTTACCGTTTCTCTGAAATTTAATTTTGATTGAATTTCTAACTCATTCCCCTTCCCGTTGTGCAAGATCTTCTTATGTTATCCTATTTTTTTTCTTCACGTTCTTTATTGAACAACAATAACACTACATCCTTTACATTATTCCTAATTTTTTGGTAAACCAGATCACTTACACAGAGTTGGTTAACTTCACTTGACTCGGTCCCCCTAAGGTTCCGTTCTAGGTTTTAGTTCAATGCTTAAATTAATTTTAATAATCGATCTGTTCCTAAACAGGATTAACGATAGGTTAAACTTACTTAGTTCTCTTAGCCTTGTTCAGAAATGCCGCGCATTTTCTCCTCTTTGTTTTCCAAGGTTAGCTGTTCTCTCTTTCTCTTTTTTTTTTTAATTAGATGTTTATTCTCTAAATCTACAGTTGAGTTTAAAATGGCCACTCATGGAATGCCTGTGATGGCTTGTTTGCGTTTATTTTCAGTGTCCTTTGTAAATGAAGGGATCATACTTTCCTCTTCATTTTCCTGTCATTTAATTTAGGATAATTGTTAAAACTTCTAAGAAACTCTTCCTTAAAATTAAAATATATTTACCTATGCTCTTTTTAAATTGTAATTGTATAAATAATGTATTTCTGAATTGCAACTTTGAGTTTAAACATCTATTCAATTCGTATTATACATTATGCATAAATAAATCCCACTTTCCTCGATTAAAATTTCTATTTCAAGTTAAATGTTTTAAACTACATATAGTTTGCCTTCAATGAATAGTGAAAGTGAATAGTAAAAGTAAATAGTGAATAGTAAAAATAAATAGTGATTAGTGGAAAGTGAATAGTAAATAGTGAAAAGTGAATAGTAAAAGTAAACAGTGAATAGTAAAAATGAATAGTGATTAGTGGAAAGTGAATTGTGAAATGGTAAAACTTAATGAACAGTAGAATACAAACATCAATCCAATAACAGAGGATTTCCTCACAACTCCAAAAATAATAATTTATACAACAATAGGGAGATAATTTTTCTCCTTTTGGAAAATCGACAAGGAAGGAGCTATTAAAAGATCAGGCTCTCCATAAGACTTAAGGAAAATAAAATATTTTCTAAGATCCAATAATCTTCTCCAAGCTTCACAATAAGCTCCCAGAAAACCTGCGTATCACACAAGGAAAGAAACACCACACAAGCTGCTCTCCTCCCTACCGTAGACCCACAAGAGGGTCACCCCCAAGTTAGGGAGATTATCCACACACCTAGGGGATTCAATACCACTTCACAACAAGATAAAAATAACACACCAAAACACAAATACACCCATAGATATTTACACAACACAAAACTCATCCACTGTGAGTTTAAAGAGGGGTAAGAGAGTGGACACACTCAACTGTAGAGTACCACCCTTCACAATAATTCAACACAATTTTTCTCATGGCCTCAAGCCAAATAAGATCATCAGATTCCAAGGAATATCATATTTGGCTCTCAAGCCATATAACCAATTTTCTTAAATTCACACAAATGCCCTCAAGGCTTTCAACATCTCAAAAGAAACAAGGCATGCACTCGAGGAGGATCACTCCTCCCTTACCCCACACTTGATGAGCATTTCTCTCAAGTGGAAGACGCTCTGTCAACACCCCATAGTTGATGAGCATTTCTCCCAAGTGGAAGAAGCTCTGTCAACATCCCAATAAAATTTCTCCACAATAACAAAATTTACAACACAAGAAAAATAAATAATTTTCACACATCCTTCATGCAACAAATAGAAATACAAAGGAAAAGCTATGAAATCCAACCTTAAAAAGCCTTTTAATAGATGAAGTTGATGTAGAGTTCCTCTCCAGCCTCCTCTCCAAATCTCCATTCTAAAAAAAAATAATCTCTCTATGATCACAAGCAAGGGATAATGAATGGAGGATATAGGATGGCTAGAATAATTTCAGCATTATGAGGCTATGAAGAGGAGAATAGAGAAGGAATTGGGCATTATGAGGATGCCAGAAGAAGATTTCCTAGAGGAAATTAGGCATGATAAGAATGCAAGAATGAAGTCCCCCTACAAGAATGCAGTTCCTCTGCAAGAATCAAGTCCCTTTGCAAAATTTAGTCTTCTCTAATTGCTTAGAGAAGGGTCTTATTTATAGATTTTCTGAAAAGGGAATAGAAGGTGAGGATCAAGGGCTCATATTATTTGTGAATTTTAAATTCATAGTGGATGAATTAAAATTTTATTTTTTTGGGAAGAGTGGATTATGACATCAAGGGCTCACATTATTTGTGAATTTTAAATTCATAGTGGATGACTTAAAATTTTATTTTTTTGGGAAGAGTGGATTATGATATCAAGGGCTCACATTATTTGTGAATTTTAAATTCATAGTGGATGAATTAAAAATTTATTTTTTTTGGGAAGAGTGGATTATGACATCAAGGGCTCTCATTATTTGTGAATTTTAAATTCACATGTGAGGACAAAAATGAATTAAAGATTGTAATATTTATGATTTTTTTTTAAGATTGTAATATTTAAATAACCCCACTCCTTTTTCCACTATCTCAAGTAGAATTAAAAAAATATCCCCACTATCCCAAGTGAAATTAAAAAATATCCCCACCCATGAAGGACCACACCACTTCATGGGGACTCTCACCAAAAGTGAGGGAACAAGAAAATAAGTTCCTCCATTATTGGTGGACCATGGAGTCATTTCAAGCATTGGAAATGGAGAAAGGAGGGGCTTGAGTGTTGATCCCACTCATCCTATCCTTCCCATGCCTCCAAATTCGTCACTTAACTTCACTGTGAAGTTAAGGTGACCATATGGAGGTTACCTAAGGGTTACCCAAGTCAAAAGTGACCCTAGACCCATGGGGTATAACCCAGGGTCAATTTAAACTTAGTTAGGACATCCAGGGTCAAGTTAAGACACAAGAAAAGGGTCTCAAAAATTTAAATTAAAAAAATAAAATTTAAATACAATTCTTACAACACAAATCATAATTCAATTTTACAAAAGGGTAGACCTAACCCATTCAACCTCATGCAAAACAATATTACAACATTACAACATTGCACCAAACACAGAGTTGATCTCAGTTCCTCGTGGAACTAGATCAGCTTCACAAGGGATTACGACATAAGGTGTGGAATAATCTTCTGTATCTGTGGTTTTGTTAGAAATACCTGCACACTCAATCTCAAAGTTAATTCCACATATACATATTATAGCCGAAGCAAATTTAACATATTAATGAGGATGTATAACCAATCACTACCTATATCCATATAGCAACCATATTATATAATAATCAATCATTTTATCATTTTAATCTAGAGTTAGGTGAATAATAGGATACACACCAGTCGGACAAGGGTGGGCCTTACATACTACCCCCTAGGAAATGACTTACTCCCGGAAGTCATCAAGAGGAGGTTGGAAGCATTTTCCTGAACTTCTTTGCACCAGACAAGGTAAGTACAGAAGCTAACATATGCAATAAAGAACTCTTCTCAAGAAAATAAAGCATGGTAACTAAATGTTATAAAGGCTTAATTCCTTTCACAAAATACACTCTATGGGTTGAAATTCAGCACATCTAATCTCAGGATCATCAATCTTCTATACACATGTATAGAGAATCTTCACACATCACATTACAAGTTTATAGAGAAAATGCCAATTCATATGCAATTACATCAAATACAGATCTTACACAAATAAACATTTTTCATTCATCCACATTACAGGAATTAACTTCACAAGGCTCACATAAAGGTTTAGGGGGATGTCATAGTCTCATCATAGAACCAAGTAACCAATAATTAGTGCCAAGTAACCAAAGATAAACACACATCAAGTTCATAAGGCAAGAATAAATCAAATGGGCATTAAGATGTCACTACTCTCCACAAAAATACACAAGGGCGAGGAAGGGTCCAACGCAACCCTCACCACCTAAACCAACTGACTTGAGAGGACAATCGACCAAGAGGATCACAACCACCACAAAACACAAGCGAAAGATTTTGATAATCATGTGACAAGGCCATCACGATGACAAAACAAGAGGATGGGTATTCCTCCAAGGTGAAGGTTAGTCAACAAACCACAACCTCACTCTCTCGCAGCTACATGTAGTAGAACAAGGGTCAAATCATGCTCAACCCACTCCATGTCGGCCTAAACAACACACAAACCCTAGAGCTCCCAGAGCTCCCAATGTTGAAACATGTGCTCTGATACCAAATGTCATGCCCACAATTCCCATGCGGTCACAACATGTATTCACGCCTGTCATGTTCACATGCGTCATGTGGTCATGATATGAACAATGTATTTACCTATGCTCTTTTTAAATTGTAATTGTATAAACAATGTATTTTTGAATTTTAACTCTGAGTTTAAACATCTATTCAATTCATATTATACATTATGCATAAATAAATCCCACTTTCCTCGATTAAAATTTCTATTTCAAGTCAAATGTTTTAAACTACATATAGTTTGCCTTCAAATGAATAGTGAAAAGTGAATAGTAAAAGTAAATAGTGAATAGTAAAAATAAATAGTGATTAGTGGAAAGTGAATAGTAAATAGTGAAAAATGAATAGTAAAAATAAATAGTGAATAGTAAAAATGAATAGTGATTAGTGGAAAGTGAATTGTGAAATGGTAAAACTTAATGAACAGTAGAATACAAACATCAATCCAATAATAGAGGATTTCTTCACAACTCCAAAAATAATAATTTATACAATAATAGGGAGATAATTTTTCTCCTTTTGGAAAAGTACCACCCTTCACAATAATTCAACACAATTTTTCTCATGGCCTTAAGCCAAACAAGATCATCAGATTCCAAGGAATATCATATTTGGCTCTCAAGCCATATAACCAATTTTCTCAAATTCACACAAATGCCCTCAAGGTTTTCAACATCTCAAAAAAAATAAGGCATGCACTCGAGGAGGATCACTTCTCCCTTACCCCACACTTGATGAGCATTTCTCCCAAGTGGAAGACGCTCTGTCAACACCCCACAGTTGATGAGCATTTCTCCCAAGTGGAAGAAGCTCTGTCAACATCCCAATAAAATTTTCTCACAATAACAAAATTTACAACACAAGCAAAATAAATAATTTTCACACATCCTTCATGCAACAAATAGAAATACAAAGGAAAAGCTATGAAATCCAACCTTAAAAAGCCCTTTAATGGATGAAGTTGATGTAGAGTTCCTCTCCAGCCTCCTCTCCAAATCTCCATTCTAAAAAAAAACAATCTCTCTATGATCACAAGCAAGGGATAATGAATGGAGGATATAAGATGGCTAGAATAATTTTGGCATTATGAGGCTCTGAAGAAGAGAATAGAGAAGGAATTGGGCATTATGAGGATGCTAGAAGAAGATTTCCTAGAGGAAATTAGGCATGATAAGAATGCAAGAATGAAGTCCGCCTGCAAGAATGAAGTTCCCCTGCAAGAATCAAGTTCCCCTGCAAATGGTCTTATTTATAGATTTTCTGAAAAGGGAATAGAAGTTGAGGATCAAGAGTTGAGATCAAGGGCTCACATTATTTGTGAATTTTAAATTCATAGTGGATGAATTAAAAATTTATTTTTTTGGGAAGAGTGAATTATGACATCAAGGGCTCACATTATTTGTGAATTTTAAATTCATAGTGGATGACTTAAAAATTTATTTTTTTAGGAAGAGTGGATTATGACATCAAGGGCTCACATTATTTGTGAATTTTAAATTCATAGTGGATGAATTAAAATTTTTTTTTTTTTTTGAAGAATGGATTATGACATCAAGGGCTCTCATTATTTGTGAATTTTAAATTCACATGTGAGGACAAAAATGAATTAAAGATTGTAATATTTATGATTTTTTTTAAAGATTGTAATATTTAAATAACCCCACTCCCTTTTCCACTATCCCAAGTGAAATTAAAAAAATATCCCCACTATCCCAAGTGAAATTAAAAAATATCTCCACCTATGAAGGACCACACCACTTCATGGGGACTCTCACCAAAAGTGAGGGAATAAAAAAATAAGCCCCTCCATTATTGGTGGACCATGGAGTCATTTCAAGCGTTGGAAATGGAGAAAGGAGGGGCTTGAGTGTTGATCCCACTCATCATATCCTTCCCATGCCTCCAAATTCGTTACTTAACTTCACTATGAAGTTAAGGTGACCATATGGAGGCTACCCAAGGGTTACCTAAGTCAAAAGTGACCCTAGACCCATGGGGTATAACCTAGGGTCAATTTAAACTTAGTTAGGATATCCAGGGTCAAGTTAAGACACAAGAAAAGGGTCTCAAAAATTTAAATTAAAAAAATAAAATTCAAATACAATTCTTACAACACAAATCATAATTCAATTTTACAAAAGGGTAGACCTAACCCATTCAACCTCATGCAAGACAATATTACAACATTACAACATTGCACCAAACACAGAGTTGATCTCAGTTCCTCGTGGAACTAAATCAGCTTCACAAGGGATTACGACATAAGGTGTGGAATAATCTCCTGTATCTGTGGTTTTGTTAGAAATACCTGCACACTCAATCTCAAAGTTAATTCCACATATACATATTATAGCCGAAGCAAATTTAACATATTAATGAGGATGTATAGCCAATCACTACCTATATCCATCTGGCAACCATATTATATAATAATCAATCATTTTATCATTTTAATCTAGATCTAGGTGAATAATAGGATACACACCAGTCGGACAAGGGCGGGCCTTACATTTAAATTCTCATATCTATAGGGAGGGAAATGGGGAGGTGGATAGATTATCAAATTTATCCATTGATAGGATGTTGGGAGGTTGAAAGGAATGCTCACACAGGCGACAAAGGCCGAAGTGAAGAGGGCAAGGTTGGCAGATTGAATACTTTGTTAGTGGCCTTTATGAAGGGAATAGTGGCGGTGATGACATTTTAAGAGATCAAAGGGACCAGCATTTGGAGAAAGAAATGATGGATACCATAATCAGTTTGGAGGCGAGAGAGAGGTAGATGGTGTTCAGAGGTAAGGTCTCTGGCCTGCGGCTACAGAAAGTCTTCAACATCAATGGTGATAAAATGCTGGAAGTGGTTAAAGGTATTCTGGGCGCTCGGTTTTTGTTGGCTAATTACAAGTTTATGGTTAACAATAATGTGGCCTCGATGGCTCTTGTATGGTTGCTACAAGCACGCGAGGAGAGGGAGATGACAAAATGGTTAATGCAGAAATGGGTCAAAGCCTAGTGGTGAGTCAGGATGGAGAAGATCATGGAGTGGGCAGTGTCAGAGCCGGGTCTTAATCCACCGAATGGAATATGGCCTACACTCACACCGAGATAGAGTGGCTCGTGGATCTATTTATTATGTGGAGTGTCAGGGAAGACAAACATGCGAGGATGAAGGTGGTCAGGGGACATGTTGCAGTATTGAAGGAGCTATTAGGCTTTCATCGAGTAGCGGGAGTCCCAGGACTTCTAGCCCTTCTTGAGGTAGCAGCTGGGGAGGAGGATGAAAAGAGAGAAGAATTGGCCATGGTGGTTGTTGGATGATGTAGTGAAGCGAAGTGGTTTGCTAGCTCGATGACCTTTGTGGCATTTTAGAATTTTGTAATCTATGTAACTAGTGATGGACTGGTGTCACTATTTATGTTTATTTTGTATTTGAGTCTGGCCCCCTTAGTGCCAATTTAACGTATTAAAAAAAAAATTAGCCACCCCTTGAAATATTATATTAATTATACGTAAGAAACATAGAAATATCATGGAGATCCGCTCAAGGAAGAAGGTGGTTTAATAGGCTATGTACATTGGAGAAGGAGCATATAAGGTGTGTTCAACTCAAGGGACAAGGTACACCTGGGATTGTCCTAGCCAAGGCTTTGTGTTGAGAATTGAACCTATTTCACATGCTGTGTTTTGAATATAAATATTCCTCCTAGAGTGTATCATAGTTGAGAGTAGCCATTCCAGAGAGTCGTCTCAGATGTGTATTTACACCCTCTTGATAAATATTTTTTTTAAATGTTTTTAGAGTCCTACTTATCATTTATATATGGTTTAATTAGTAGCATAGATATCTTAAATACATCTATCTAAAAAATACCAAGAGATATCAGTTGGAGCTATTTTATTTACCTCAAAATTATATTATTTTACTTTAACATTATTTTTTACTATATAGACACATAAATTTTTATTTTTATTTAAGAATCATTTTATTTAATACATTATATGTAAAATTTAATTCTATTTTTGAAAAAGCTACCAGTGATTATTTTGACAATTCTTTT
Organism: Cunninghamia lanceolata; assembly: GCA_027924645.1. NCBI lineage: Eukaryota > Viridiplantae > Streptophyta > Pinopsida > Cupressales > Cupressaceae > Cunninghamia > Cunninghamia lanceolata. Next base: position 11,320,008 of record BSBN01001332.1, read on the forward strand.
GTTTTGCTTTTCCTAAATATTATATAGGCATATGTTATTTTTTTAAAGTTTAATAAATGTAAATAAAAACTAAAACATAAAAAAAACTATAACTATAAAATAACTCTTAAGTAAATAAAAATAACTTAAACAATGTAAATAAAATAACTATTAAGTAAAGAAATAAAAGTGAAAATAAAATAAAATTACTATAGATATTTAAATACACTATTTACTTTAAAGAATTATATATATATATATATATATATATATATATATATATATATATATATATATATATATATAATCATTGAATTTGACATTAAGGGGGCCATACCCCAGAAAATTGAAACAAAGAAAATTTAACAAGAAAAAGATTGCTCAGATCGACGGCCTATCATATATTACTTCAACTTTTTACATAGAACAGTCTATTATCATACTAACATCTATTGTATACAGATATATTATTACTATCCTTCATCTTTAGCTGCCTGCATCACCATCCTCGGACTCATCTCTTGAGCTTGAACAATTTCAATGTCATTTGACCAGTCCACCCCTTTCGGATTAATAACCTTGACTACCGCTTTTAAAAAGCCTATTTGACCTCATTCCACCTATTCTCCTCACAGACGCCAACTGCTGGTATTAAAAATAGAATCCATGGGTCATTGTAGGACAACAATATGGAGGGCCAAATTCCTTGTGTAGGATGAAAGCCCAAGCCAAGTACTACCATGTCAAGAATCTTATGTAAACCACCCCTCCATGCTGGTCTAATCAAAGCATTGGCCAATTCGTGAATGGAGTCTTTGGATTCACCCAAGTCTAACACGACAACAACAAACATAAATGTTATTTCTGAATTGACCCTATACTTCTACTTTAAATTCATGAAAGGAAACCCCAGAACCATACCTATTGCATGAAGGCCAACAGACAATTTGATCTTGAAAACTTTCTTCAACCTTTTGTTATAAATATCACCCACAAACACCATCTGCCTTTTCTTAGCAATCAAAAACATTGTCGAATCCATATTTTTGAATGCCTTCCAACCTCCCAAGTAGAGAAATATATCTCCTTTGTCTGTGGAATTCTAAGAAATAAATGCTTTGGCAAGCTATCAGACAACCCCAGTTAATTCCACACAAGCCAGGGTACTAAATTCCATCGTCGACCATCGCATTTCATAATTTCAAATTATGTCATGGTAATGCAAATTCTGGTGCAATATATCCCACGTTTGCCAACTCCAATTATACCACATAACATCAATGACTCCACAATCTACAACATGTCATGTGTATCTTCCACTAAGATGGTAATAAAAAAAAATGGGGGGTATGCCACATTACCCTATGAAGCTCTGAGCACAAATCAAACCCAAACGACTTTGTTAAGTGTTGCAATCCTTTCTATCTTCATATTCATATTTTATGAGAACTTCTAACTCCGAAATTTGACTCTGCCAATCTCCCATTGAAGAGCTCACCAATAAAACATCTTTCATGTCAAATGCCACATTGGCAATTTTGTCGGCAATACTATTGGCCTCCCTAAACACATGATTCACCTTAAAATTTGTGAATTTATTAAGAAGTTCCAAACCTCTTAACAACAAATTGTTTAACTTCTAGTTTGATGTTTGCCTACTACAAATGGTGTTAATCATGATCATGGAGTCTCCTTCATTATGTATTTTCTTAATGCCCAATGAGAGACCTAGTTGAAGCCCCATGATGAATGCCTGGAGTTCAACCTCATTGTTTGTTAGGACTCCCATTCTTTTTGAGGTTGCCCCAATTAACCTTCCTTCATGATCTCTAACAACACATCCTGCACTTGACGGACCTAGATTGCCTCTCAATCCACCATCAAAATTCAGTTTCATCCATCCAGCTTCCGGGGGAAGCCACCTAGCTTCGAATCTTTTATTAATGCTCAGATAATCTTAAGAAGCCCCTTGAACAAGGGTTTTTATTTATGTTTTATTTATGAATCAGTTATTTTATTTTACTTTAGAATTGTTTAAGAATTATTTTATTTTTATTTATTTATGAATTAATTAAATAATAATTGTGATGTAAAAGGGTGTCATGGTTTGGAAACCACCCTTTAAAATATTATATTAACTACATGTAAAAAACTTAGAAATGGCATGGAGATCCACTCAAGGAAGAAAGGTGATTTAGTGGGCTATGGGCATTAGAGAAGGGGCATATAGGGTGTGTCCAACTCAAGGTACAAGTATGTAACTTGGGATTGTCCTACCCAAGGCTTTGTGGTGAGTGGTTGCTTTGTTGAGCATGTTTTACATATTGTGTTCTAAATATAACTATTCTTCTTGGAGTGTGTCATAACTAAGAGGGTCAAAATCATTGAGATCTTCTTGGGTGAGAGTAGTCATTCTAAAGAATTGTCTCAGATATTTATTCACACCCTATTGATAAATAAGTATCTTAAATATTTTTAATGAGTGATATCTGGTTATTGGTTTAAATAATTAAACATTTACTATATTGATCATGTTACCAAAATACATTATAAACATGTCTTTTTGTGAAATCTAGAAATGAAATGGTTTAAATATAACTTAAACTAATAAAATGAATTCTAAAAAATTAAGCCCATCACAGTCCTCCCCAAATTCAATCTAAAATATGTGTAGTGTACAAGGGATCCTGTGAGCAAACTCATAGCTTGGAGGGTTTGAATCTCCACATTTTCCTTTGTCATTGATAGGAGTGTCACAAAGTGAATAGGTTTTTGTGCACGGGGTATGTGAGGTTGGTTTGCTACATAACAGGGCTCCTCTATGTCTTGTGTTGATCATGTCCATCTACCCTAAAACTCTATAGTCAAAATAGTTAGGGATCTCATGTAGTACAAACTCACAGTAGAGTTTCCTCAAGAAGTATAATTGGACCTCATAATTATGGCAAGAAGGTTGGTGGAATACCATCCACCGCCTGTTTTATAATGTTTAAATCTGCTCATGATTGCACCAATATATAAAGATTCTCTTATAGTTAAGAGGAAGAGGTGCATTAGTTTTGGGGTTCATATAAAAAAGAGAACATATTTTTTCCTTTATTATTTCCTTTTGTTTCACACCATCATAAAACAACTTAAAATAATGGTAAGACTCTTTATAGGTGGTCCAAGTACCTATTTGTCCTATCACTAAGTCAACCTAGGTAATAAATGATTCTAATATGGTGGTTAAAGTTTGATAGTGGGGGTTTGTCGTTCTAGAGTTTTTCAAAATGTAGAGTAATTCTTCAATCAAAGCTTTGTTTTTTGTAATTTACCCTATCATTTTTTTTGGAGGATCAATAGAATTTTATCTCAGAGAGAAATGAGCAAATGTATTATTGATGAAAGACAATATATACAAGAGTATAATTGTTTTGAAAAAAGAAACCGATTAACCACCCAGCCAACCACCATATGTTAATAATAATGTGTGATTATTATGATTAACATATGTATATAATGATATAATATTACAAATGAAATAATAATATTATATGCCAACAATCACCCTCTTATTACATCATTTTCTCAAGAGAACAAATCAAGAAATCTTGAAAAGCTTCAAACTTCATTATTGCAAGAGATTTGATAAAGATGTTAGCACGTTTCTCGAGTGGAACAATACTGGAGTTAAATATTTTGTTGTTGGACATGTTCGTGAATGTAGTGGCATTAAACCTCAATGCATTTAGTGTGCTTATGAAAAATAGGATTTCGAACAAGCTTCAACACATTTTGATTTTCACAGAACAAAATTGTAGGAGGTGTCACAAGAAGACCTAGGCCTATCAAGATGTGACATAACCATATATCACTTCACAAACAACTCCATTTGTGGTTTGATATTTTGTCTCTCTAGAAGAGTGAGCAATAGTGGTTTATTTTTTTCTTCCCCATGATATCATACTAGATCCAAAAAGAAAACAAAGCCAAAAGTAGACTTCTTGTCATCCAAAAACTCTACATAGTCCGCATCTATGTATCCTTACAAAGAAAAAAGTTCAATCTATTTGTATTACAAACTATACTTCATTGTACCACAAATGTATCTCAAAACATGCTTTTCTACTTTCCAATGTGAAACCTTAGGTTTCTAGATAAACCTTGAAAGGTAACTGACAACATAGTTGATATCTAGCCTGGTGTAGGTCAAGTAAATAAGACTCTCAATCAGTTAACAATAAAGAGTAGCATTCACCTAAGGTGATGGATCATGTTGAGAAAGTTACAATCCTATCCCCATGGGTGTCAACATGGGCTTACAATCTTCCATCTAAAATTTCTCAAGAAATGTCTTGGCATATTTTATTTGAGATACAAAAATCTATTTTTTCATTTGTCACACTTTAATTCCAAGATAATAATCTAGGAGCTTGAGAGATATATCATGTTAAATGATCATTTGAGATCAATCTTTGTTGTTGCAATCATTTATGGAGGACTCCTTGTGATTACCAGATCATCGACATTTACAATTAAAATCACAATCTCCCCCTTTCTCTTTGAGGTAGAGATTACGATCATATAGATTCCTAGTGAATCTATGTTGGAGGAGATGCTCATTGATCTTGATAAACCAAGCTTGAGGAGCCTACTTCAGATCTTAAAGGGATTTCACAAGTCTGCACACGTTTTGTTGTTGTCTAGGTGCAGTATACCCCTTAGGTTGAATCATATAGACTTCTTTTTTGAGATCTCCATTGAGAAAGACACTATTGACATTCATTTGATAAACTTGCCAACCAAACTACACTGCCATTACCAAAACCATTTAGATAGTTTTGATATTTGCAATGGGGGAAAACGTTTCTTCATAGTCAATACCGTCTTTTTTAGCATAGCCCTTAGTCACAAGGTAGGCTTTATACTTGTCGATGCACCATCTACCTTATATTTGATCTTGAAGACCCATTTGCATCCAATGACTTTCTTCCCTAGCGGAAGATAAATAAGTTTCCAAGTGTTGTTCCTTAGTAATGCCTGATACTCTGCATCCATGACATCTTTCCAAGGTGGTGACTCAAGATCCTACTTCACTATTTTTGGTTTAGAGTTTTGAATAATCATGTGTGCATAAGAGCCAAATTTACTTCCTCATGAGACTTGCTACGAGTCTTTGTCCCATAGGTAGACTTATCTACAATTGCATTTGCCTTTGAATCATTTATTGTGGTATAATACTATTTAGGAATCTTTTGTGCACATGAGCTAAGGATTGTTGTGGAAATAAAGGTGGAAATTGGTCCATTGGAAACAAAGCCTCTTCTCATCTTCTTCATCTGATTCTATTCCATGGTGAGTGTCATCAAGTTCCTCATCTTCATACTCATTAATTCTAGGTGTTTGGTAATTGATAGGTGATGGTGAGGAAGAGGTGTTGCATCCATTGTCTTCATCAAAAACATCATCCTTGTTAATGTACTCCTTCTTTATATCTAGATCCATGAGTTGATATCCCTTTGAATCTGAACTGCACCCAAGAAAAATAAATTTCAAGGACTTTTCATCCAACTTTGTCCTTTCCATCTTGGGGATGTGCATGAAGGTTGTACATCCAAACACTCTTAGATGTGAAATTGAGGGCTTTTTCCTAGTCCATGCTTTTTCAGGAGTTATGTTTTAAAGCACTTTGACACTAGATGTCTAATTCAACAAGTACACAATTGTGTGAACCTCTTTAGCCCAAAATCAAGAGCCAGATCTACATCATTTGACATACATCACACCATTTCCAAAATAGTATGATTTTGCCTCTTAGTAACACCATTTTGTTTAGACATGTATGCAATGGTCAACTATCTTTTGATACCATGTTAAAGGTAGTGTGAAAACCCCTTGTTGGTGAATTCCCCTCTCGATCAAAATAGATGGCCTTGAGAGAATGACCAAATGACTATTTTGTAAAGGCTCGAAATGCTTTGAATTTTTTGAAAACTTGATCTTTATGAGTCAAGAAATAGACCCACATTTTTTTAAAATAGTCATCCGCAAAAAGGAAAAAATACTAGGCATGATTATGATTGGGTGCCATAGGTTTGCATAGATTGGTATCCACCAAATCCAAAGGAGTAGAGGCTCATGTTTCTACAGCAGAAAAAAGAGCCCAATGTTGCTTCCCAACAAGATAGTTGGAGCAAAGAACTTATATTTTCTTCATGGGGGGAAGTCCTCACACCATGTCTCTTTTACTCAATGCAAGAAAGTGAAAGGAAGCAAGGTATGTAGAAATGCTTCCTACACTAATCTTAGAGGAGAGTATTGTGTGAATTTTTCAATCTTTACAATTATAGAAAATAGAAACACTTATGAACATAAAATAAATAATATACCATAACACAAGGTGTACGTGGGGAAAATACTCTCAAGAGAAAAACCCTTTCGGAAGAAAAACCCCACACTCTAAAGCAACCCAATGTATTGTTTGGTAATCTTAAGAAATGTTAGAATACATTTGTAGAACAAGTCTTTATAGGAGTATCACCAACATTCAATTCTGAAGTGATTTTGGCAACATTTTAGTACTTGCAAATTACACCATACAAGTTCTATAACTCTAAATATCAATTTATAGGCAATAATTTAAATTGGAACCCAAAAATGGTTTAGGAAAACCATTAGCAAAACCACAAGAAGTATGGCACCCAAACTTGACTCTAAATTCTAACACCACCCTTGGTCTTGGTCCTCCTGCCTATTTTTAGCATATTCTTTACACAACTTACAACTATCATAACCTATCATATTTGACCACCCAACTTGGGTTCCCCAATTTGTCCTCATTTAACCTATTCATAGATGCTCCATGACAAGTGTCCATACATGTCGCAATGTTGTCAAGATTCCAATGTAACCCCCTCTTGCATGCTCTTACACATCATAAGAATCTATCATATGTAACTCTGGTCATGATGACCTTACACACACCACAATATGCTAACACATAGAAAAACTATGCCAAGTCAAATGGGATGCCAACTTCCTCATGCGAGGACAAAAATTCACTAAAGACAAAATCCAAGTCACCTCCAAGTGGGATGCTAACTCTCCCACAAGAATACAAAATGCATTAGAAGACGAATTAGTGAATGCATACAAAATAAATTAAAATGAACATTAGAAATGCAATGTTGAGACACCTTTTCCCAACAGAGGGTGGTCCAAATTGATATGATCAAATCTTCTATGCTAGAGAGTAGTGGATGAATTAATTTTTACTACAAAGGCCTTGTCTTCATGAGTGACATCAACTAATTGAAATATTTTGCTAACTCTTGAGATACGAGCTACAAATTCACCATTGCAAGTCTTTTCTCGAATAAGGGGTGATCCCACAATAGTGTGTTTCACTTTTTGACATGAGCAAGACATTGAAATCAACATTTTTAACCAAATTTTCACTTTTTGTCACTTATAGCAAACAAACTATTAAGAATTTGAAGATGATGTGAACTAATGGTTTTTTAAATTTTGTGTGTAGATTCTAATTATATAGTTTTAAAAAAATTTAAAAATAATTTATATGTCATTGTTTAAACATTTTAAATAACTTATTTTTTGTACTTTATAGTTTTTAATTAGTTTTTAATGAGTGGCATTTATTCCATAATGCATAGCTTTTATGAGAAATGAGATAAAATCATAATTTCTCAAACACAAATCACTAATACTGATATCTAGTGCATGCAAATTTTTCATAATTTTTTGTTGTATATTTTATTTGTTATTAATTTTTTAATTCATATTGATTATAGTTTAGAGTGATTTTAATCCATAATTTTTTTGTATGATATTAAAATTATTATTTTTATTGAAATAAGGACATTGATATGGAGTGCTCATATATTAAAAAAATATTCTTTTTTTTTAATTATTTCACATGCATCAAACATAGACCCTTATGTTTGGTAAAAATCTATAATCAATAAAAAATAGAAAAAATATCTTAATTAAATAGAATATATTACAAATTATACTTTCCGGAAAGCTTACTCTGAGGCTTATAATTTTACAAAATGTCATGTCACAGTGACAATTTGATGGTCCCACCCTTGTTTTGAAACATAATTTTTCTCTAAAAACTCTGTGAGCAACAATTAGATGGCATCCTTAAGACCTTCTAATGATGGTACCTTCATTCAAAGTCACTCTCATGAAGGATTTTAAACTTGAAACATTAAAAAATGAAAAAAGGGCCTTCATTTGAAGGTATCCACCTCCATTCGAACCCCGCCTTCATTCGAAGGTCATAAAATATTTAATAATTAAAAAATGTCTTCATTCAAAGGTGTTTTGCAGTTTTTGTCACCTTAGGCTCATTTTTGCCCTTCCCACAACTGGGACACAATTTCGTGGGATCACCTTGAGACAAAGTTTCTCACCATTATGTTGGTCAAACTCAACCTTCAATTTGTGCTCTAGCAATTGACTTATTGATAAGAAGTTCTCTATGATCCCTAGAACATATAGAGCCTTTGTAAGTTGACACTTGTGAGTCTTGAGTGGTGAATGAATATCCCTAATACCCTACACTTCATATTGCTTTCCCTTCTATTGAGATGCAAGGCTCTTGTTGTCTAAGGGATCACCATGAATTGCCTCTTTTGGTTGAAACAAATTCACCAACTCCCTAAAAGATGGATTTTTGCTAGTCACACTAAGACATGTGACAAACATACAAAAGGTAGGGGATATTGCTCTCAAGATAATTGGTACAAGAGAGTCATCTAACACAAATTTCCCTAACACTTGCAATGATGTCTTGATCTCGACAACTCATAAAAATATTCTCCATTTTTTCACCATTTTGCATTTGTAAACAATGTAGTTGACACTGCAAATGAAGAATTTGATTATGATTTTTAAACTCATATATTGTCTTGTGACAATCCCAAGTCTTTTTGGTAGTTGTGGTTGTTCAGATGTGAGGTTAAATTTCATCTGAAACATCAAACATAATCATTAGTTTAGCTTTTTGATTAGCCTTATCACACTGATTCTGTTTAGCTCTAGTTTGTGCAGGTCTAATGATTATCCCAGAAACTATATCCCACAAATCTTCAAATTCAAGTTGAGTATGTACCTTGGTTTTCCAAGCAAAATAATTATCACCTCTCAATAGCTGAGAGTTAAGAAGCATTATTTTGAAGCATTAGAAGCCATTTAATTTGATGTGGGGGGTTCTTATCTCTCTAAAAAGAAAATTTCACCCTTGTCTCTCCTCGATAATTTATAGGGTCAATTGTATAGACGTCATTGTTGTAGCTATTTTAGGTGTTAGGTGCAATAAATTAGCACAACAACATTACCTATAAATGTGAATGAAAGACATCATTTATATACACACAGGTACCACCATTCAGACTTCACTAGGGTACGTACCGAAGGAGCATTATTGCTTGTGGACCATTGCCGCTGGGACTACACCTAGACAGGGCCTAGCACTCATCACTCCTCCGATTGACTTTTGGACATGGGTCTGTTTCTTTGTGGGAGAGTTACAATTACTCCTGGGCACATCCATCACTCCAAGAGTTATGATTGTTGTTATGAAACATAACAAAAGAATGACTTGTAATTTTTGATTTGCTTTTACTATGTTTCGTTTTAAAAAATATTTTAAATTATATATATTTATATATGTGTGTGAGACTTAGAAAAAAGAATTTAGAAAAGAATTGATTTTGTTTTAAAAAACTTTTCAATTTAAAAAAATGTCTCAAAATTTGCCCTTATAGGTATCTCCATAAAACACCTTTCAAAGTGGGATTTGAAAAAAAAAATGCACCCTTACAACGGAAGTTTTGCACTAGGAGGCTTGGCTGCTGGTAGATTGTGAATACGCGGCCTTCTCTACATGTTATCCCATGCGATTCAGGGTTTGGGGAATGTTATTCCGCAATCGTCTTCAAAGTCTGCGCACGCATTTTTTTTAATCTTCAGCTGCAACACATTTCATTTACGATTTTTGCAGAGTTTGAACACAATTATGGTAGCAACAGAATTTGGGGAGATCTTTCATAGCAAACTCATCTCCATTGACATGATTTGGGGGTGGCTGCACCTTCACATGGCTGGACTGGTTCTTGGTTGTTTCAGCGACTTCCTCCCTCCAATTTCTTTGCCAGTGCTACTTTTCCACTTAACCAATTCATAGACATAGGAAGAATATTGCTTCAGTACCAAATTGAATCTCAGAGAGCAATGAACAAATGTATTATTTATGAGAGGTAATATATACAAGAGTATTATCCTGTTGAAAAAGGAAACCCATTAACCACCTTATGTCAATAATTAGCCAATAGGCTTTAGAAAAGAAATCATGCCATTGAACTTGTGCGGACTTTAACTGGCTCAAATGATGTTGTAACCTACTTGGAATGGAGCCCAGACGGATAGTGGATAATTGCTAGTTCAAAAGAATTGTGTCAGGATTTTTGCCTAAAAATTGTGGGAAACTACCGACCGGTCAAGCTACTGAGCCACTGGGACATTATCGTAGGCGCAGTTTTTGGGATTTCGAAGGGCATCGTGGACGGCGCTTATTCTGTTTCGAAAGACGGCGCGATTTTCAGCTCGAAATTTTATTTGGACCTCACTCTGCAAAATAAGGTAATTTCTAACAATGGACATGCTGACGTTAGTTTAAAAGTGAGAAATTTAGACACTAAGAGGAAGTGGAAGGATGAGGATGGTGCAGAAGATTTTACTCTGTTAATAAACCCTAATGAAAATTGCAAATCAAAGTAACATAGGATTTTTAAGTGGTGAAGTAATATGTGCTGGTACACTGGACTCTTATGAGGTAATTTACTAGTGAGACTGGTTTTAGAAGATGGTTTTTGTAGTAGTTTTCTAACATTGCAAATCAAAGCACATGTCATTACAGGCTATTCAGAATTGTTACATTTTTTTAGAATTGTAGACATTTATTTGATGATTAACTTGTGCCCTGTTAACTAATTAAATCTACAGATTTTTGTTTGGTCAATGAAGACATGGCGACTTAATTCGTTTTCAATTAAATTATCAGAAGAAATATATGTTAGGGATTAACAGTAAAAAAATATATAGATTATTAAATTTATAGGTTCAATCAGCACGCTGATAAAATCTAATTTGTAGATATGCAGGATAATATAGCATTCAACTTACTTTAGCTTGCTATGCCATTCGCAAAATCTGCAGCAAGTATTCTCTGTTTTTTAGTAGTTTTACCTTATAGATGTCAGTAAGGCTCTTAATTTTGATCTGAATATAAAATTTATTTCATGTCTTTGATTAGAATGAAAAGAAGTTTTAGATACAGAGTTTAGAGTGTCCATTTTCACTTTAGGGTCTAATTTTCAGAAAATACAGAAGATTTGCATTCTATCAACAATTTTGTTTCCTAGTTTGCCTCTGTGGACTAACTTCCTGCTTTGTGAAAGGAACTTAGCTTTCTATAGCCCTTAACCTTTATTTTATTTTGCATCATAGAAGATGTCAGATATCTGGCCACTGTTTTTGGGTTCATGCATCAGTCTATGAAGAAACTAGCTATTTTGCAGAAAATATTACTTTCATTTTTTGTTCTTTGATTGGCTACTTCAGGTTATCTACCTCAATTGACCATCTTGCGATTCTGTTGCTGTGAATATTTTAATTAAATCATTTTGGTGGTTTTGTTGAAGCAGTGCTCAATGTTTTTGTCCAAATAGTCTACTTAATCAATTGTGAACAGTATTGCAGCTCCTAACTTTTCTAGTCATAAATTTAATAACAATTTGTTCTTATCAAGTTGAATATTTTGCCTTTTGATGCAGAGCCCTGTTCTTTCTCAATAAATTTATAGATAAAATTCACAATAGCTAAAGCCTGGAAACTCTCTTTTAAGAGGTTGCAAATTTCTCAGAAAAACTAGGGTTTGATTTTTATAGTCTCCACTCTCCAGCGTTAAGCATGGGAATTATAGATTCCTTCTTTCTTCCAGTTATAAGTACATAGCAATTGCTTTTTGGAATATCTTGACCTGAATTATCCCTGTAACTTTGGCATCAATCTACAATTAGAGTTTGAATAAGGATACTAGTGTGCTGGCACTTATTTATAAGAATACTTTGTGCCGGTGCTTGTTTATCATACATAAGATGTATTCTAACTTTTATTTTGGTAAAATGACTTCATAAATAAATTAGCTGGATTTCTGTTCAACTGGTCATGAACTTTGTTTTCCATTTTGCATTTACAGGGTTCTAGTTGCCATCCACTGTCAAGATTGCAGCAGGTTTCTCATGTAGAAGCAGAATTTGCATCTATAGATTCCTTTTTTTTTTTAATTCAAGGTGAGCTATGAAATTAAATACTACTTCTGATTTTCAGATTATGTGAGAATGAGGATCAAAGCACAGCAAGTGTAGGATCTCAAGGGTAGGAAACCATAAGAAAAAGACCTCGACTTGCGCTCACATTAGAGTATGTTTGTGGGATTTCATCCCTTGCTAATTCATGTATTATTTTGGGTTTTTAAAATGATTTGATTTTTTTTGGTAACTTTCTAGAATGGTATGTCCTTATGACGGGTTATGAAATCTGACTGGAAACATCTATTCCGAAATTTCTGTAGTCCAGTTTTTTTGGAAAATAATTGTTGTATCTCAAAACCTATTGTGTTCAATAATTATAGGCTCTGGAAATTTGAAGTCTCTACTCATACTCCTGTTGTATGCAGAATGGTGGAACATGAATATAGAAGAGAGGCTATAAGAAAGCAAAGATCAAATGATAGAATTGAATCAAATAATTCGACAAAAGATACAAACTCTTTCCCTGATCAAAACAGCATTTCACTATCATATGTTATGCAAATGGTAACGGAGGATCCTTCCTTAGAGCTTGACAACGGTCACAATTGTGCCAAGGGTGTTTGACAATTTCAATGTAATATAATTTGTCATTCACATGATGTGTAATTGTAATGAGCACCCTAGTTTTTTTTTCGAAAACACAAGAGGAAGGCACTGAATTGTTAGGGCAATGTTCTTCCACACCTTTCTGATCACTCAGATCCCGATGTGGGCAAGGTGAGAGCATATTAGTGCTTCAGAGTTAGCATTCAAAACCAAATCAAACTGAAGTAACAATCTTCCACTTATTTAGTGGGAAGTACAAGGAAATGTAAACCAGGTGCACCCACTTATTCAGCGGGAACCTGAGCTCAATAGTACTGAAATGTCAAACCCTATTCTTTGATATATCATGCTTCTGTTGTAGCAATGAGCATAGAAACAATCTATATAATGAAGATTTGCAAACATACAAATATATCAAGTAATAACCAAAGGTATACCCATGATAGAAGGTTGGAAAGAGTGCTGGTCACAATGCTACAGGTGGCTGCTACAGGACTGTAACAGCATATATGACAGCCAAATAACTTGCACACAGCAGCCCCAACTATGCTCAACCTCTCTTCAAAGCTACAACAACATCCTCCATTATGATTAAAGCCCCCGAGGAAGCATTAACCAGTCACAACCAGCAGCGGATGGTACCAGCTATCCAAACGTCCCAGCAAGGATAGGTACGGCCCTGGTCAAGTACAGCCAAGTACAAAATGCCAATAGCAACAGCAAAAACTTCTCCAAATTGATACGATATTTGGCGTCTAGGTTAGAAAGGAGATTTTTGTTGCTAAACTTGCAAATCAGCAGTCCAATCACAAATCATATGAGGCACTCCATAGCTGGTACGGTCCCAGTAGTACAGCCGGTATAAGGTCCTAACACAAATTTCAAAGGAACCCAAACTTTCAACTCCAAAATATCACTAATACACTCACACAGAAATTGAAACTCCACTCAAACCAAAACTAGTTAGAATACATCAAAATCCATGAAGCTCAATGTGTTTTCTAAATGAAATCACCAGATATCCAGCTTGGGTTGATCTTCCACAACCAAAACCAGCTGAGAAATTGAGGCTAAACAACCCCAAGAAGAAACCTTGCTCAACAACACAAGTTTTCAGAGGAAATGGATATATGGAAAATATATCCACAGCATTAACCACTCCAAATGAGCCCAAAACTCCTTTATAAAGAACACTTTTAAGGCAACAAGAGAAAATAATAATAATAATTTCACTTTTCTTTTAATTTTCTCCTCACATAAAATAACATTTTTATTTGCTCAGTTCGAGTTGCCTTTTTTGGGCAGTGGGTCTCTTTCTGTTTGGTTGTTGTTGTTCTGTTGTGGCCTTCTTCTCTGGGCCTTGGTTGTTGTGGGTTCATGTCCTATTTGCTGCCCTCTTTTTCTAATCTTGTAAAAGGGATCAACACCCTTGTTCTACTGCTTATCATAATCAAAATCATTTTTATTTGCTCACTTTATGTCTGCCTTGCCTAATATTTCTTTTTATGTGAGCATCAAATAATACTTTTCAACACCTTTCCAAAGAGCTATTACACTTAAGTTATCTTTTAATCTTTCTCATCATTAGACAACTTAACAGAATAAATAATTAAATAACCCAATAATATACCTAAGTTGCGGAAAGCATCCAAATGATATATTTTTGCAATTCTAACCATACCAACACGGTATTGAAGACTTGGGATGAAAATCGAAGGCCGTTGGGTGACTTTTTAAAAATAGCATGTTTCTCCAAGAAAGTTGGAGAGCACCCAAGAAGTCAGAACTAAATTTCAAAAGCATATATGAACTCCAAATGACTAGCCAGACTTAAAGACACGAACAACCGCTCTGAAACACTGAGCCATGACCACTCCGAGAATGTTGGAGTTCTTCCTAACACGCTAAATAGTCTCCCAAAGACTAGGAACAAGCATAACGTGCACAAAAGATCTATGCGCCAAAAAGGGGATATTACAAACATGCATTGTAATCAACCAAAAAGAGGTGTTTCCTAACAATGAATTTCATTTTTTGTTTTACATTGCATGCTTAAAAATAGACCCTTGATTTAAAAGTCAAATCTCCATTGAAAGCAATAAAAATTGACTAAAAAATGTATACAAGAAACCCAACAATTTTTTGGTCAAGAGACCAATGCAGTGTCGGGGAAAAGAAAACTGTTTGTAACAGGGATGATGCTTTTCATACCATTAGCTTACCCTCAGGCTTGACTTATCAAATCAAACCATAGATTTCTCCTCCACGACGAAGAGAAGTAGAAGTTTGAACGTCTATGGGCTCCACATTAGGTGATGCCTTCTACCACGAGGTAAGGCCGCTTTGAATATGGATGCAAGGACATAAATTAACCCTACGATTAATTGAGTAAGTTTTAGTTTACTGATTAAATTTTGTGACATGAAATTGGCACGATGTTGACTTTGATTGTTGAGACATTGTGATAGAGTTGAAAACTAAAATTCAAAACCAGATTAATGATTGGAGATTGGAGGCAAATGGATTCTAAGCTTTTTGGGCCTTGAAATTGGATCGAATCCACTATCTAGTCTAACTAGTACAATTCTATCTTGTGTGAAAAAAGTGGCACTAAGAAGCACTTTTTGGGAGTGTAATATGTATAGAGGGAAGAGTGTTGGACTTCCTTGTTGATAATGAGGTGCTTGGGTTGATCTAACAAGATCAAAATAGAAAATGTTGGATGTTGATATGTTAAATAAATTGTATTTGATGCAAGCGCACTAATTCCAATTGATTATGTGATTTGTGTGATTAATAAAAGATTTTTTAGAATGACATTTGATAATAAAAGTGTCCAAGGATGATGTCCTTAATGAATGTATGAGATGTCTTTTCACTTGATCTTTAATCTATGTTGATAAGTCACAATTAATCCTTTTTAAGCTTGCTTAATGCTTTCGCGAACTCTAGAGAAGACATTTCTTTTTTAAAAGGCAAATTACTAGAGATTTCATCTTGTACTTTCATGCCACTCGATATAGTTTCAAAAGTACCACTTATTTACAATTTGATTCAAAGTTAGTTTAACATATGGTATTCTTGGCCGCATGAAAGGATTTTATATACCTTTATAGCATCTAGGTTTGTTGATCTAGTTGACACTAAGAAACAAAAGGGTTGTTTCTGTAATAAAGCAGTGTTTAGTGTCAAGAGGTTTGTGGCTTGGTAACATTATGGGCAACAAACTATTGGTTTTAGACAGACCATAAATGATTCTCTGGTATGAACTCCGATATTAGTGAACAACTTACTAAGATTATATTCTATAACATAAATTACAATGTTTGCCAATTTTCAAGATTAAGGATTCTTAAATGGCAGATGAACAAAGATTGTAGTTTTCCAAATTCTTTTATGAACTAAGATTATATTCTAAAACAAAAATTACAAGGCTTGCCAATTTTCAACATTAAGGATTCGAAATTCTTTTATGGAACTAGTCAATACCTATTGATAGCTCTTGTAGAAGCTAAAGATGTCTAGAAGGTTGTTTTGTAAATGGTAGATATTTGAGCCTCTACATGAGGCAGATAGCAAAAAAAGGGTGTGATTCAATGTACATTGTGCAAAACACAATTTGCAGTAGAGAAATGGCAAAAATGGAAAGCAAGTCATCAACCCATGTCAAAGATGAATGCAACTTGATTGCTAAAATTGAATATTGTTGTTGATATAGTCAAGGAAGATGACATTGAATTTATTAGGGGTTTGAATGTTAATTCGTTGATTGATGCAAAGTAATATTTAGCTATCTAGATCTAGAAAAATGGTTGTGATGGCAAGTTGACTGTCTAGGCACGACCAAAGAGGATTTCTACATTGATTTATCAAAATAGTACAATTTATTATTGTGTAATGTCCCCATTTTCGGATTCTCTTGCAGATCAGTCAGAGCAGGCTTTCTGGGTTGGTGACAGCATAATCAGAGGAATATTTCGATGTCACCAGGGTGTTCGGGTGATCCAATGGAGATGGTTGACACTTTCCGGAGGGATTTCAGACTTGTCTGTACTTACTATTTATAGTAAGTGCTTGCATGTCATTAATCTTTCTGGGTTTTTCCGGGTTTGTTCTCTTTGGTCCTTGGTGGTCACTGCTATTTTTAGTAAGTGGCAGTTTGGTGTTGTTTGGGCGACTTGACAGTCAACTGTTGGCTCTCATAGACATTGCACTAAGTTTGGAGTTATCAGATGGTTTGTGGGTCCAGCTGGCACCCTCTGTGTTGGCTCAGTTTGCTCTTGGCCGTTACTATTTTTAGTAAGTTCGGGTTCAGTGTCGGATCGGGATTTTCAGAGTGGGGTTGTGTTCGTCTTGTCAAGGCCTTTCCAACGAGCTATAGATCATTGGTTTTTGACATCATCTTGGCCTCCGTTTTAAAGTCCGTAAATTAAACATTATTATTTAATATTGGACCTTGGTGCTTAGGCTCAACAACTTAATGTTGTTTTAAAAGAGGGGACTTTAAGGGTGATGTTGAGAAAAGAATTAAAGAGAATTATAATATTTTAAAATGTATTTTCCCTCTCATGTTTTATCCCATATGCAAGAGGATTTTAGAGACTCCCAGTTGGAAAAGTATAAAAGAAGGAATAGAGCTCTCTTTTGGATATACTTGGATTATTATTTTCTTCTCTCTTTGAGATTTCCCTTGCTAGGGCTTTGGAGTTTGGCTCTAGGGTTTGAGGATTCAAACCAGAGGCTCTTGGAGACGAAAACCTCCTTGAGTAGCGGTATCCCACAGGTGTGAAAGATCACCCAACGATGCCTTCTATGGTGGATACATTCAGTGTTCACAAATGTGCTTCAATGGAGTCCGATTGGTGAGACTTGTTGGTGCTTATTGTAATATCTTGCATAGTTATTTGATATTTGCTGATATTGAGTGACAGATTTCAGTAGTTTGTGAAGAGGATTTAGCTTGTTCTCTCTTTCTATTGCTGGTCGTACTACACCAGCCGGTCGTACCTCTTTGGGGAAGTGTTTTTGATAGGGTTTGGTGTATATTTCTTCTCCCTTCTTGGTCGCCTATTCTCAGATGTGAGTACAGTTCAGAAACAGAAGCATTTTGAGAAGTTTTGAAGTTGTTTGCTGCTGTAACACATTCCAGCCATGGCCATATCAGCTCCAACATGGAGGCGGGTCCTCTAGAGACTTTCCATTCTCATTGCAGCTCCGTGCAGGGTCTTGGTGAGGCGTTTTGAGCCATATTATTTGTTGATAATATTTGTATGCACATTCTATATCATTCTATGGAGTTTTAATTGCATTTCCAGCCATACCCATTGCTGGTCCGGCTACAGCCATGACATGAAGTTGTAAAACTCAATCTGGGTATGTCATAGTAATTGATATTTGGCCATTCTTCTATCTGGGTCAATGTTTGTTTGTGCAAAGTCATTGTACTTTTTCTGGGTTTTCTATATATGCTCTATATTGTATGCTATGGCAACACATCTGCAGGAAAATTGAAAACCCCTTCTGCATTCTTCTGTCTAGTCTCAAAGATCACACAAAATTAATAAAATAACACATAAAAAGATTTTTAAAAAAATGCAAACATTACAGTGGTATTAGAGCTATGATCTTGCCATCCTGTGAGGTCAGACTCAGACATGCAGATGAAGACATAAGACATATAGCTTAGCTTTACATGGGAGTGATCGACATTTGCATGCGTACACATACAGGTTTTCCAGATTGATCCCTTTTCAGGTGAGCTACCACCAGTTATAGAACTCACAGGAGAAATGGGTGACAGGGAAGGTGACGAACCCAGCTCGCGTGAGATCTTGAATGCACTCACTCGAGAGATGAGGGCATCTCGACAGGAGTTGAGTGAATCACAAGTGAAGATAACACAAGTCCTTCGACAGTTGCATGATGATGAGGATGAGTCCTCATTTACTCATAGGAGGGCTTCACAGTTTACAGCAGGTGACAGATCTGGTATTCCTACATTTGCTCCCAGGAACCAAGTTCCTGAACAGGATCCCACGGAGGTAGAGTTTCAGGAGGAGATTCTGAGGGATTGGAGGGCGTCCAGTGAAGAGTTCAGAGCCGAGTTGACATTTGCCGAGTACTCTCACATTAGGATAAAGATTAGACCCTGCAGGGGAGGTAGACCTCAGAAACAAGAGTTGCAGAGGAAAGTGAGCAAGAATCACGTGAGAAGACAAGGCCTATGCTTCTCTTGCAAAGAATTTCGGGGGCCTAACCACCAATGCATAGATAAGATGGACTTACAAATTGATGTTGGTTTGGCAAATGAGGTTACTTTCAGCAGTCAAGAGGTTGTTATCAGCCCTGATAATAGTTCTGATTTTTATGATAGCAGTCATTTTCCTGAGTGTAGTAGTGATTTAAATGTTATGGCACAAGAGGAAAGAGTTGTAAAAGATACTTCTAATGTTGGCACGCAAAATGAGTGTCAAACACGAGGAAAACCATGAGGATACAAGCCATAACAGTTATGATTTTTGTGATAGTAGTTTGATCGGTTTGCATCAGCATGAAGATACTACTATTACACATGATGATGTTGGTTGTGTGGAGTCATCCAATGCAGACACTCTAGTTTCGGGTGATAGTGATGCAATAGGTGTTGGGGATTCATGCCACAACGAATTTGATTTGGTAAATCAGACTTTAGACAATGTGAACAAATCAGAAAATTTACTTGTTAATGACGGGTCCCAGGATAAGCTCTTTGGATGAGCATGTGTCTACTTTGGAGGCAGCAGTGAGCAATGATGATGTCCAATCAGTAGCTTCTATTGTGTCATTGGAGCCATCCCATGAGGTACATAACAACAATACCTTTGTTGAGGAAGTGTGCAGAGCTGATAGCACACATGAAGAGGCTTACCAATCGGTGAGTGATTATGATTCAGTCTCTTACCATAGTGCAGATTACAAATTAGAAAATTTATGTGGAGATGATTTGTCACAAGGGTCTCATCATTTGACTGGGCAATTGAAGGTTAATGACAATATGATTGCTACAGCTTTGGAACATTTTGATGTTGCCAGACAGATGTTGGCAACCTATGGTTGGAGTACTCCTGAGATGGAGGAACATGATGATAGAGGACTTTCCCTTACTGAATTTCAAGCACTTAAAGATGCAATTGGGATCATGAAGAATAATTACCTACAATTGTTATCAGATAGAGATCATCTTCTCAGGCTTGATGATATTTATCATGATGGTTTAAGGGGAAAGGAAGAGGAGGTTGATGAGCTCACCTAGCTTGAGGTCACCGCGGACTCTTTGAAGAATGCTCAAATAGCCCTTCAAGAGTCTAAGACACGGATAGATGAGCTTACTGTGGAGTTGAGCTTGGCACAGTCTTCACCATCGACATATACAATTCAGGTTTCTCTAGCAATAGGGGGTGAGGAGCATTTATCCACGAATTATGTTTGTGAGCAGGTTGAGGATGTGGTTACTTCCATCACAGTTACAAGTGCAGTTGTTACTGATGGGATGAGTGCATTGGTTGAGAGATGCAAAGAACCACATGATGCACCAGGCTCTCCTGAGGTTAGTCCCATGACAGGTGATGCAGAGCAGGTTGTTGATGGCTCTTGTGGTATAGTAGTGAAATTTCCAGAGAGTGGTGTGACAGATCACCACACTACTTTATCATTTTCACAGGAGATATGCAGGGCATCATCCAGTGGTGGGATCGGTTCTCACGTTGATTTGTTTCCCTTTCCTGGAAGCAAATCAGAGTTTGCATCCTATGCAGCTAATTGTGATAGACAACTTATTGAGCCGCAAGGATGGAGAGATCAGCTGAGGGTTTCTGAGGATAAGGTTGTTCAAACCTTAACCCGTATTGACAGTACCCACAAGTTTGTGGAGGATCTCTTTTGGACGACACAATTGGAGGAGAGGCAGATAGGGGTACTAGCGGGCACATCTACATCTGATTTGCGAGCTATTCAACATGCCATGGAGTGGGTTAAATTAGAGTACCTCCAAATGCTTTTAGATCGGGACTTTGCTATTAGGTATGCGGAGAGGACTTGCAGAATATCTACCCAATTAGCTATTCAGGATCATAGACATGAGCCATCTTCTGATTCGAGTGATGAGGAGTGTGTTCCTCATGACTATGGCAGTCAACCATTGACACAGGCTGGTGCTTTTTATCTTGACTACATAGTGAGGAGTGCTCACCATTTCTCCTTTAGTTCACACACAGATGACCTGATGATGCGTAAGTGTGGATTGGCTCAGGATTTATACCATCCATTGTGGGATGAAGGGTTGCCATCTATAGGAGATGGAACTAAAGATTTCAGGTGGCTGACTCAGATACAGTCAGAGGATTATTTGCAGAGCCAGAGATCAGATTACCATCATGGTGACATGTATCAGACAGAGTATGCAACTTCTTGGTCTCGAAAATTTCCATTTGAGACATGGCTTCTAAGAGGTTGCAGTATCAGTAGGCGTGATGGTATGTTTAGTTTTTACAACGGTGATGGAGGAGAGTTTTATCATTCCCTTGATTTGAAAGAGGCAATTTCATATCTTCCAGCACCTATGTTGGATAGTCAGTACATCCATAGGAGTTTTGCAGAGGATGGAAGGGGATGTGGGTCAGACACTCCGAGATTCACTTACCTCTTCATGATTGATGGATGTGAGGTTCTAATGTGCTGGGATCCAGGTGGTGACAGGTTTGGCATATCAGTTCAGTTGGATTTCTTCGTGTTGCTTCACCACTCTTTGCATGGTGAAGATTATATCAGAGTTGCACAGTGGGAATCAATGGGTGATGTGTATGGCAGACTTCCATATTGGCTTTGGGACCCAGGGTTTCCTATGTCTAGCAGATTGTTCTATATTGGGGTAGCTATTTACATTGATGCTGAGCATGGTTTTACCTCTACCCAGTGTATGTAGTGGAGATGTTGGACATTTTTCAGATTGGTTTGGGATCCTGGTGTTAAGCTTGGGCGTGCAGGTGCAGATTGCTTGAGGACAAGCAATCTTTGGGAAGGGCGGACTGTAATGTCCCCATTTTCAGATTCTTTTGTAGATCAGTCAGAGTGGGCTTTCTGGGTTAGTGACAGCATAATCAGAGGAATATTTCGATGTCACCAGGGTGTTTTGGTGATCCAATGGAGATGGTTGACACTTTTTGGAGGGATTTCGGACTTGTCCGTACTTACTATTTATAGTAGGTGCTTGCATGTCGTTAATCTTTCTGGGTTTTTCTGGGTTTGTTCTCTTTGGTCCCCGATGGTCATTGCTATTTTTAGTAAGTGGCGGTTTGGTGTTGTTTAGGTGACTTGGCAGTCAGCTATTGGCTCTCATAGACATTGCACTGAGCTCGGAGTTATCAGATGGTTTGTGGGTCCAATTGGCATCCTCTGTGTTGGCTCAATTTGCTCTTGGCAGTTACTATTTTTAGTAAGTTCGGGTTCGGTGTCGGATCGGGATTTTCAGAGTGAGGTTGTGTTCGTCTTGTCAAGACCTTTCCAACGAGCTATAGATCATTGGTTTCTGACATCATCTTGGCCTTCGTTTTAAAGTCCGCAAATTAAACATTATTATTTAATATTGGACTTTGGTGCCTAGGCTCAACAACTTAATGTTGTTTTAAAAGAGGGGACTTTAAGGTTGATGTTGAGAAAAGAATTAAAGAGAATTATAATATTTTAAAATGTATTTTCCCTCTCATGTTTTATCCCATATGCAAGAAGATTTTAGAGACTCCTAGTTGGAAAAGTATAAAAGAAGGAAAAGAGCTCTCATTTGGATATACTTGGATTATTATTTTCTTCCCTCTTTGAGATTTCCCTTGCTAGGGTTTTGGAGCTTGACTCTAGGGTTTGAGGATTCAAACTAGAGGCTCTTGGATACGAAAATCTCCCTAAGTAGCGGTATCCCACAGGTGTGAAAGATCACCCAACGGTGCTTTCTATGGTGCATACATTCAGTGTTCACAAATGTGCTTCAATGGGGTTCGATTGGTGAGACTTGTTGGTGCTTATTGTAATATCTTGCATAGTTATTTGATATTTGCTGATATTGAGTGACATATTTCAGTAGTTTGTGAAGAGGATTCAACTTGTCCTCTCTTTCTATTGCTAGCTGTACTACACCAACCAGTCGTACCTCTTTGGGGAAGTGTTTTAGATAGGGTGTGGTGCATATTTCTTCTCCCTTCTTGGTCGCTTATTCTCAGATGTGAGTACAGTTCAGAAACAGAAGCATTTTGAGAAGTTTTGAAGTTGTTTGCTGCTGTAACACATTCCAGCCATGGCCATATCAGCTCCAGCATGGAGGCAGGTCCTCTAGAGGCTTTCCATTCTCATTGCAGCTTCATGCAAGGTCTTGGTGAGGCATTTTGAGCCATATTATTTGCTGATAATATTTGTATGCACATTCTATATCATTCTATGGAGTTTTAATTGCATTTCCAACCATACCCATTGCTAGTCTGGCTATAGCCACGACATGAAGTTGTAAAACTCAATCTGGGTATGTCATAGTAATTGATATTTGGCCATTCTTCTATATGGGTCAATGTTTGTTTGTGCAAATTCATTGTACTTTTTCTGGGTTTTCTATATATGCTCTATATTGTATGCTACGACAACACATCTGCAGGAAAACTGAAAACCCCTTCTGCATTCTTCTGTCTAGTCTCAAAGATCACACAAAAATTAATAAAATAACACAAAAAGATCTTAAAAAAAATACGAACAGGTACTGCACATTACATATTGTTGAAGGGTCGTTGATTGCATTTGCTTGATCCATTCCACTTTGAGATATTTTCAAGCAAGTCCTACCATAGTGATCAATTTTATGTTTAAGAACGTTGAGAGTAAACAATGATGTCAAAATTGAAGATTATTGTTGCAGAAATAAGGATGAAGGCTATTGGCATTGGTTGTATTTAGAATTCGAAGGTTTTTTTGATGATTGATGCATTTTCTTTATAATAGCCATCATGATCTGGAATTCATTTCTAGGATGGCAAATTACCTAGGTCGTGTTTTTTGGCCAACTTCCAGAATTTCCAAATCACATTTGTACTCAATTTTGAACATATTCCAAATTCGAGTCTTGGGGTTCTACATCTCGACGTTAATGAGGTGATGTTTGTATTTGGGTGAAAGGGAAAAATATTCTCTACTTTGCCCTTTCATTTATCCTTTCCTCTGCCACCACCTTAAGATCCTTGAATGCACTTGCTAAGCATGCCATTTGTGACATATCTATTAGGGGAGGTCTGTAAAATACCCTACTTGTTTACATTATTTTTCTGGTGAATTTAAATTTGCACCAACTAAACTATGGTGGGTATATTGAAATTGAAGGTTGAAGATTGTTTGTGAAGAAGCAAATGACACATTACAAAAGGATATTAGTAGGTAATGGTTCCACGGGGACAATTGTTATGGGTAGTTTGGAATTCACTTGCTATCTAGATTCAACAGTAATGTCTGGTTTGTATTCATAAATATGGCTATTTTTTGTCTCCATCAAAGACTAATTGTAATTTTAATTTTGTGTGACAAATACATTTTGGATAGTTTTTATAGTTTTATAGTGTAGTTTTCTTTTCATTAGTAGTCATTCTTTGGACAAGCATGCTTTGAATATCTCCTTTTTAGTGAGACCATACCTTTTTGGGATCAAAGTTGTTTGATGACTTTGTATCTTTTCAAATGGAATTGCCAACTCATATACAAGTTGCTGGCCTACATTAAAAAAATTGAAAGATTCTACAAATTCTTTGAATGGAACATAGTGGTATGGTTGATTTCTATTTGCCTAATATTGTGCTTGAACTTTTTGGATGTCACTTGAAGATTCATAAGATGATTAGTGAGTTACAGATTTATAACTTTTTCAACAAATAATAGGAACTTGAGTTCCAAGGAATAAAAAGCAATACCTCTTGCAAAAAGTATGCAACACCCTTTCTTGCTAACCCTCAACTTGGAGCCCAAATTCCCAAAACACCTTGCATGCTGCACTGACTACTTGCTTATGCAATTCTTTGAACTCCAAACATATTTCTTACCCACCATCTCCTCCTAAAATCTCATAGAACTAGGGCTTGAGACCCTCCATGGATTCAAACATTTCCAAGAGTTTGAAAAGCTTCTGGGGCTGCTTCTTGCTACTAGCAACCCTATCACCAAATCTTTAAAAAGTAGCCATTACCTTATGACCCACTCTCCCCACACATTCAGACAAGAAAACCAAGTCCTCATCTCCAAAGATATCCCTGCACAATTCCTTCTCATATGCAAGGACAACCTTAACAACAATTTTAAAATGCTCAATCAAAAGATAACTGAAAATTCATTGGGAATGAAGATGATTTCGAAGTTTGCACAATGCTTACCCTATCATTTTGCTCACATTTCGATGAATTTGACTAGCACGTGGCCCTAATTTGGATTTCCACCTTTGTTGAGATAAGCACTGGGGGATTTGCATCACATGTTAATATTAAAAGACATGATAGATGACATGTATGCTCTACTAAGTGCCCTTGTCCAATAATTTTTCAAATATAATTATTTAATTTTGAGACTTTATCTCATATAAGCAAGTCTAAACTTTTATAAAGAGCGATTAGGAACTACTTTTGATATTGTATTAATTTTTTATAGATTATTTATGATTGGAACTTAACACCTCTTATAAAATGTTAGGCTTCATTATTGATCCAATGCTACTTTCAAATTTGTAGGGCAATCTATATAAATTACAATCGGCGTAACCCTTGCACCTCCTTTGGGTGTAACTGCTAGTAATAATAATATGTCATCATATATATATATATATATATATATATATATATATATTGCAAATGAAATTATAATATTACTATATGTCAACAAATAAGAAGAGTGAGAAAGATTGAAGGATTTGTTGATGGTTTTCTTGAAGGTTTTGTTCAAGGTTTGGAGGTATTTGTTCTTCATGTTCTTCACTTGGCATGAGACAATCAAACAATTGACAAAGAAAATGTTAAAATTATATATATAGCAAATGAAATTATAATATTATTATATGTCAACAAATAAGAAGAGTAAGAGAAGATTGAGGGATTTGTTGATGGTTTTCTTGAAGGTTTTGTTCAAGGTTTGGAGGTATTTGTTCTTCATGTTCTTCACTTTGCATGACACAATCAAACAATTGACAAAGAAAATGTTAAAATTATATATATATAGCAAATGAAATTATAATATTATTATATGTCAACAAATAAGAAGAGTAAGAGAAGATTGAGGGATTGGCTGATGGTTTTCCTGAAGGTTTTGTTCAAGGTTTGGAGGTATTTGTTCTTCACTTTGCATGAGACAATCAAACAATTGACAAAGAAAATGTTAAAATTTACCTCTTTTAGCCAGTGGCATTATTGATTGGTGAAGTGACGCATCAAATCATGAATTGGCAAGCATGGGGGAGGATAATTTAGTGAGTGTGAGCATGTTCTCTTGCTAGTTGTGCTTTGGAAAAAAACAAAATGACAATGGGGCCTCTTGACCCTATTTTCTAATTTTATTTTACATGAGAATAATGCACTTGAATTGTAATACACTCAAGATATAAGCTGTTTGCATTATAATGTGAACATGTTATGGCTCAAATACATATGAACCATAACATGATAGTGTTATTGGCTGACGTGATTGTGTTACTTGAAAAACACTTTGTAGATCTATTTTGACCCCCATCTTTGTGCACTTATCCATCAAAAAATGTTTTTGAAGTTGAGTAAAACAAAGTGCAAATGAATGTAGATGATGACAACCTTAAGAGAGAGTATAAGTGAAGAAGATAGTGGTTTTGTAGTAGAAGCAGCACGATGTTGGAGGAAGGGAAAACAAAAAGATAATGATGAGGTGCAAGTGAAGCTAATAAAGGGTTAAAGGAATCAAAATAATCAATACCAAGAATAAAAAGAGAGCGAAGGACTTCAAGACATGGCGAAGGAAACATAAAATAGGAGAAATAATAAAAATGGTTGAGGTTGATTGATATAGGTGGACAAAAACCTACACAAGGATGGAGAGATAAAATTAACAAACTAGGTGGAGGGGGATGATTTTTGATCTAGTAGGTGGCTAGAAAAATAGGAAGAAATAAAGAAATAATTTTGAAGCACCTTACATGGGTGGAAAGACTTCAGTCGAAAAGATGGTTCTACCATCCAACTCATATTTGTGAGCACTATAGTCACAAACTCTTACCTAGAGTGTATGATGCATGCATCCTAAGGATAGTGCAATCTTATATCACTAAAAAAGTGTTTTGCAAACACGTAGTTAAATAAAGTGATTATTTTTTACCAAAGGTGACATTTAACATGAATGAAGGTGAAGAGTCATCATATGGAAAGAAATGGTCATTAAATGGAAAGAAAAAGTCATCAAATAGAAAATGAAGAGCCATCATATGGGAATGACGAGTCATCATATGGAAGCAAGAGTCGATCCAAATGGGAAGAGACAACATTGCAAAAAACCAACCTAAATCCAAAGAGCTAGCTTGAGTGCAAATAAATAGGAATGCGAAGAGCCAACCTAAATGTGATGATACAAGAATGCATAGAGTCAACCCAAATGTGAAGAGATGAGATGAAGTGTTTGAAAACCAATCTTTAAATTGGTTTTTCAATTTTGAGTAAGGGAGACTATTTTAAGGGAAAAGAGCAGGGGGGCTCTTGGATAGGAAAATGGAGGAGTTTTCCTTTAGGTAGAGCAAGACTCTTAAAGAAAGAGGGAAAACTCATATTAGATTTTATAAAGAGAGATCAAGTGAATGAATGCAAGTTTTTTAAGGCATGCCATAAATTTGTAAATCTGTATTGCTGTTACTCATGGTTACTTTTAAATCTGAATTAAAAACATATAATTTTGTGGCTTCATTGTGCACCACAGATATGTTTATTAAATCTGGGTTTTGGCTATAAGGACAAAGATACCATTAATTTGGCTCCCTACCAATGGCTGCATCATTATTGCCAATATTTCCAGATGCAGCCGATATTTCCACTTCAAATTGCAAAGTGTTCCGTGTCAAAACTTAGCAGATTAAAAATTTTAAAAATAATCAATCACCAAGTCCTCTAATTTTGTCTACTTTAATTAGAAAATTAAACCAACATTCAAGGCCAACATGTTTTAAACATGTTCTTAATTTGCTTTGAAGATATTTCCCTCCAAAATTTTGCTTCCATTTTTAGTTGGCAAAAGCAAAAAAGAGCCCTCATTCAGCAACATTTTCCTTTTATTCAGCAAGGATGCCTTACAATGTTTACGTATGCACACGAAAATCAGAGATAAACATAAACTTGAAACACTGTAAAGATCTTTCTATCATCAATAAGTTAAGATGCATTACAATGATTTGCCTTTGGAAATCTTCCCTGATTATATGTAAGGATGACAAATACATAGTTCCTTTTCCTTTCCAGATGTCACCTCACTGTTACTAGAAACCTATGCATGGCCATGGATTAGGTTCCCTCTTATGTATTATAGAGGTAAATACAAATTATGGTGGAGAGAATATACCTTGTAAAATCATAATGGCACCCAACAAGTAATAGCCTAAGAAGAGTGAAAAAAGGCAGTCCACATGAGTGTCGCCTAGTTTGTTAAACAGTCTTATACTTCTGGTGTCTTCTTGACATTCTCCTACCGATAAATTTCAGAACTTCATCTATCAATATCACTGGAAATGAAACTACTATAACTAAACACCACTCACTAAAGCTCAAGGGTACAATGCCAAATATGTTGGCAAGAAATGGAACATAAAGGATCAAAGCGTGTAGCCCAAAAGAAACAGACATTGCCAACATTAGCCAAGGATTTATCCATGGTGGCATGGTGAGCAGACTATTATCCTCAGACAGAGCATTAAGTGAGTTGAACAACTCAATGGCCACTAGTACAGAGAGAGAAAGAGTTGTTGCTTTTGCTTTTCCATTTGAAAAATAATCACAAGGATTGGAATCAAATGAAAATATTCTCCCACCAGCTGAAAACGGTGAAACTGTAAAACCTTCCCAAGATGGGCATTCACCCCATGAGGTAAGCTGCGAAAATGTTACCAATGTGTGGCCATCTGCAGAGAAGTCTATCCCCAAAAATGAATCATGTGTGAACCACAAAGCAAATATACCAACTGTTGCAAGTCCCACATATAAACCAATGACCTGCATTCAGTGGAGAATTGGAAAAGATTACAAATTATTTCACAGCTAAAGTTCAAATCCAAAGTCAACCAAAAGATAATTACAAGTCAGTGATGTAGCAATAGAAAACTGAATACCATGTAGCGGAAAAACACCCAGGCACTAATTAGGGCATCATTACTTTTTCGAGGTGGTTTTCGCATAATATCTATGTCAGAAGGATTAAAACCAAGAGCTGTTGCAGGAGGACCATCTGTGACCAAATTTACCCAGAGAAGCTGCACTGGTATCAAACCATCAGGCATGCCTAATGCGGCAGTTATAAATATAGAAGCTACCTCACCCATGTTTGATGATATCATGTACCTGCATAAAATACATCAAATAAGAAGCATCAATGCATCTCTTCCATTATTCCTATACTGTAATGCAATGTATTGGACCAGGAGAAACATCTACCATGAACTATGAATCCAGTATAATTCCCTTTTCAAAATTCATTTCACAGTTGTAATCAAAAGCATAGATGACTACCTTATAAAAGCTTTCATGTTATTGTAAATTGAACGGCCTTCCGAAACAGCAGCAACAATAGTGCTGAAATTATCATCAGCCAAGACCATATCTGATGCTTCCTTCGCAACCTGAAATACAGTGAAAAAGTTGAATATACGATTACAATATAACCAATACAATGAAGCAAATTCATTTTTTTATTCAGTACCCTAAAGGCTTGAAGTATATTAAACAATTATAAGCCAAATAATAATAGTATAAAGGAAAAAATAAGGCTGATGGCAGCAAAAGCTCAACAAAAACCTTTTATCCAAAGCACATTGCTGGTTGACAAAATAACCTTTGTACTTTAGACCTTAAAATGCTAGTGCTTAAGGGAATATGATCTCCAATTTGGATATAGAATTGTAAAAGTGCCAAGCTCTGTCACCAAAGTGATGGTTGATTCAGACCAGCAATGCTAGTGCACACTAACAGCCATAGCCATTAGAATATTGTATTAAGCCCTATTTAGATACAGAATACAAAAGCACCAAGCTCCATCATCAAAGTGATGATTGATAACACTAACAGCTATAGGCTATAGCCATTAGAATATTTGATAAATATTAAAATTTTAATTCATTCAAATAAAGTACATAAAAAGCACTAAAACAGTAGCTTAAATATCATTTGTGACATTCAAAAGATCTATTCATTCAAGTAATGCTCACAGCTAATGGCCATTAGAATATTTAATAAAACTAAAAACTCTTATCCGTGCAATACAAACACTGCTGACAGAAGCTTAAAGACAGTCTTTGATATTTGAAAGGTTTATTAATCCATTTAGCTTGGGTATACGTATTCGCAAAGGCTGAACAATTTGCCTAAGATATTGGTAGTGGTCAGACACTCTAAATAAAGTATCTTTGTTTTGCCATGAGACAGCAATACAACTGCGTGTTCTGTAGCGGTTTACTTCTTGGAGATTTATGTATTACAATTGATCTGAGCCCATTGTTTTCATCTAGCTCTTGAGTATTTTGGAACTTTATTAAGAATAAGAACTAAAATTTCACCAAATTAATTTATTAGAGTTCTAATAAACTACAAAAGGATCTTAATTTATATGCGTCTGTATAATTAGGATTGGATATCTAGTATTCAACATGAGATCTGCTCTGCAGGAAGACAAGACAAAAAAACAGAGAGGATGCCAAGCACAAATGTGTAACTAATAATTAAATTATCACCACACACCTAAGTTGTCAGAGTAACGCTGATAGGATTTAATTATGAGAATTATCTTTAAACATTCTCCTATATGATGCAAAAATTACTGATCACTAGTAGAAAAACAAATATTTGCATTCCTTCCAAAATACAAGGAAATAATTATGAAAGCAAAAAAAAACTACCAAAAAACAATCAAACAAGAAGAAAAGGGTTTTCAAGAGAGAGAAGACCAGCATACCTCTGTACCAGCAATTCCCATGGCAATTCCAATGTCTGCAAGCTTTAAAGCAGGTGCATCGTTAACACCATCCCCAGTCATCGCTACAACCTGGCCAGCTTCTTTAAGCATGCGAACTATATCTTGCTTATGCCTAGGTTCTGCTCGAGAGAAAACACGACCACCAGGCTTTGCCAAAACCTCGCGACGCTTGTTCAATGGAAGTTCCATAAATTCTTTTCCAGTAAAACTTTTCCCACTAAGATTCTCTCCTTCATAAAATATACCAATATCCCGGCATATGGCTTCTGCTGTGAACTTGTTATCACCAGTAATCACCATTACTCGAATACCAGCTTCTGTACAATCTTTTATTGCTTCATGAACTTCTTCACGAGGAGAATCCTATTAATTTGGAATATTTCATGATACTGTGTTAAATGTCAGCAAAAATCCATGGAAAAGGAAAATGTGAAATGTCTGTGATAGATACCTTTTCACACAGCATACTAATTCAAAATTAAAAAAAACAAGGGCAGAGGACAAGATAGATAAGCATATCTTTGAAAGTGGCAGAACTTACTCTCAATCCAATAAGGCCAGCAAAGATTAAATTGTTCTCTATCTCAGAATAATTAGCTGGGTCCAACAATTTCATATGAGCAGGATGATTATCTCCATCGTAATCACTAAAATCTCCCAAGTCTTTTTTGTATGCAAGGCCTAAACAGCGCAAAGCCTTTGAACTCATTTGGTGAAGCTTCATCAAGAGTAAATCCCTCGATGCATCATCCATTTCAACTATGGTTCCATCTGCTAATTGCAGAAAAGCACTTCTTTCTAATACATTTTCCATAGCACCCTGCATAAAAGCTAGACATTAATATGACCAAATAAATGCAGTCAAAACTCAAAACTACTATACCAGTAAAACTAAAAGTAATGAAATGCTGCTAAGTCCAAAGCAAACTCCCTGCTAGTATCCATGGGTTTGATGGCCTTCATGATCAAGCACTGGAGATGCAAATATCTAAATACTGATTCTCATGTTCATATGAATCTCTACTCTATCCAATATGAACTTATACACCTACATCTTTAAAGGAAATATTGCATCAAAGAGTCTAGCAGATATATGTGACTCTCAATTTGAAGTCAGAACAAAATAACATGCCGGAGGTATTGATTAAGTAGATGTCCCATCATTTACAACAATCATATTGACCTATCCCAACCTTTACCATAATCACAATAACCTGACACCTTAAACAAGTAGAAATAATGGAAGAAATAAAGTATTAAAAACTAAGACAATTGTATGACAAAGATCACATGATTTTGATTCATCAACCAAAGCTGACAATTATAAGAATAGAATATATCTACTTTATGCCAGGATTATCTAAATACAACTTCAGTGATTTCCCCCAATCCTATTCTCATGGATTGCATTAATGCCAATTCATGTTTTATGGTCTAAGGTACCATACAACCTCCTTTAGCAGTCCATGGTACTTCCAAGATCATCATTTCATCTTCACTAGATACTGCACACATATTACTGGGCATCCTGGGCAGATCAGATGTGGTGCCATTCAAGTGCATGTCAAACCTAATGCAATCTTCATCATTGGCTTCCTCAAGATTCTAGATACTTATATTCCAAATTCCAAAGGCCAACTCACAAAACATCACCACTGAGTGCTGACAAGTTGCAACTTACAGCCTTCCACCTTAGGGGGCCAGAGCCCCACCTTTAACTCAAGAGCCGAGTTTGAACATCACATTTTTTCACAGTGCAGCTTAGCCATGGAAGGTGAAGAATCACACATAGAAGAGCAACCGTGTCATCTTCCATAAGGGTTCCTTAGCCCTCATAGCATTGTAACATTATTTATACATAGCTAGATAGATAGTTATCATCAGAGATGAGAGGATGGGCATAGCTGGTGGAAGATAGACAGCCATGTACAATATGCACATATTAATAAAGTTTTGCTTCCGCTCTATTCTATGTCCTATCTGTCACAGCATGAATGCAATTTATCATTTCTGCATCATCGTATAACATTGTCTCTGCATATAACACATCTAGGTTCTAAGAGTGTTGTCCCCCTTACATTGGCTAGGATCAGGATCACCAAAGTGACTGGATAAATAATGTCATGTATTTTGAATTTTTGATACATCAATAAAAGCTCACAATTGTAATTAGAGAATATCTGTTTTATGTGGTTTAAGTGATGATTATAGCAACTGGATAAAGAGTGTCTATTATATAATGCAAAGCATTAAAAAAGTATATTTTAATCAAATACAAACCTTCACCAAGAGGCGATTCTGTCCAGAAAGATCCCTAACAATAACACCCATAGATTTCCGGATTCGATCAAACTCCAATAAAGCTAACCTCTTTGATTTATCTATCAACTGATCGCAATAAGCTACATTAAAGCAAAGACAGTGAGTCAACAAAGGAGAGAAAGCACATAGAATATAGATATTGCAAGATATCACTGAAA
The DNA here is from genome assembly GCA_027924645.1 of Cunninghamia lanceolata. Classification (NCBI taxonomy): domain Eukaryota; kingdom Viridiplantae; phylum Streptophyta; class Pinopsida; order Cupressales; family Cupressaceae; genus Cunninghamia; species Cunninghamia lanceolata. The sequence continues at coordinate 11,353,624 of BSBN01001332.1, forward strand.
AACATAATTATCAATAAATAAGCTGCTGGATAATAGAAGATTTTGGACAAAGGCACCCACCTAATTTTACTGTGCCATTCTTAATAGTATAGTCAGCAATAACATTTCCAGTGTTACCAATGTTTGTGGCTTTCAAACCTGAGATTCCCATCTTCTCAACGAAAACCTTTGTAGAGCACAGCAGATGGAAAAATATAATATTATAAACAATGTATAAAAACCAGAAGTACACTTTACCATTAGAGATTCCATCTGTTTTTTAACTAATAGCAGGAGGATTCTAGGTCCTAGATGTAAACTTGAGGTTGTCTAATCTTTATGTTCTTTTCTCCTTCTTGGTTCCTTGATTGTTATTAACAAACTTGAAATTTTATTTTGTCCACTGGTGCTCCACCTAATATTCTATCTAAATTGATTGAAGACCTAATTAGCTCTATCATTTATACATGTTAAACCACAAAACAGGAAGTCAAGCTAACCTTCAGAGCTGCTTCAGTGGGCATTCCAGTGGCACGGAACTGGTGACCTTGACATGAAATTCCTGCATCATTGCAAATTGCAGCAATTTCTGCTAGAGTTTCCAAATTTGCACTCATATGTGCAGGCCAATCTGAGATACTCCCATCAGTGGGGTTATATGTTGTTCCTTCCACATGAAATTCTTGAATTGAACTCACAGTGTCACCTAAGGTTACTAATTGAGTAACCGACATCTGATTTGTTGTAAGTGTGCCTGTCTTGTCAGAGCAAATCACTGTTGTACAACCCAGTGTCTCAACACTAGGAAGCTTGCGCACAATGGCATTCATTTTTGCCATCTTCCGAGTCCCAAGGGCCAAACATGTAGTAATGACAGCAGGCAATCCTTCAGGTATAGCTGCAACAGCCAAAGCAACAGCAACCTTGATATAATAAGTACACTTCCCAAATGAGAACCTAATATTCTTTGGCCAGCCATCGACAACATCCCATGAGAGAAAATTTTTATAGCTGATGATCCACACTAGAAGGCAAACAAATCCAATGGCTTTTGTCAAACTTTCCCCAAATTCATGTAGTTTCTTTTTCAAAGGTGTATCATCATCTTCTAAGGCAGCTTCCTGGATTTGTACTTGAATTTGTCCTACTTCTGTAGACATTCCAATGCTAACAACAATGCAAGTACAGCAGCCATTGACAACGGTGGTTCCTGCAAAAACCATGCATTCTTTAGCCTGCAACTCACAGTCATCCATAAGAACCTTTTTTGTGCTTTTAATAACAGGATGGCTCTCTCCAGTGAGGGAGCTCTGTTCCATCCTCAAGGTTGATGTCTTCAGGGATGCAATTCGCATGTCTGCAGGAACCTTGTCTCCCACCCCAAGTTCAACTATATCCCCAGGAACAAGTTCTCGGGCTGGAAGATGTGGAATAATAGATCCATCTCTCAAGACCTTTGCTTGCTCACATTGCATTTCTTTGAGGGCTTCTAAAGCTTTATCAGCATTAGTCTCCTGCCATACTCCTACAATAGCATTGAGCATAAGAATTAAGAGAATTACCAAAGGCTCCACATAGACTGTCATGCCCCCCTCACCGATGTCATTTTTATCCAAGTAGGCAAGAATGAATGAAATTAAAGCTGCCCCCAACAGTATATGAACTAGTCTATCGTCAAATTGTTCAAGAATTAGCTTCCACAAAGGTTTCCCATTTTCCTTCTGAAGCTCATTCCATCCATATCTTTGTCGCCGTTTCTCAACTTCCTGAAAGCTTAATCCTTTTTCTAAACTCACATTGTATTCTTCCAAGCATTCTTCCACTGGTCTGGACCAAGCACAGAATGGCTTTTCCTCCATGGATCCCAAAGCGCACAACCAGAAAATCAAAGAATGCGTGCACAATCAGCTAACCAAAGAATCTGAAATGAAACAGATTTGTCCACCATTAAGAAAGACTACGAGGCATTCTAAAGTCAGTCTACTGTCAAAACAACTTTTAAGTCACAAATAGGAATTTAAGAATGCCCTTCAATTAATAAATAAATAATAAATAAGTCTACAATGAGCTGAATAAACAGTCCACTGTCAAACAAACATTTCTCTCATAAACAAGAATTTTAAAATCCCCTCAATGAATAAAATCCTTTTGGATGGGCATGAAACACGGTTCTACAACGGAAAATCAATTGCAAATTTGCATCTACAACAAACACTCTACTGCAGTTCCATTTCAAATGCATTCGACGAGGAATGTCCTGACCTGAAATAAATGCAATTTGAAAAGCACTGTTATTTATCATTACAATTTATTCCAATAAACAACTGCCATGATTGTTATATCATCACTACAATTTAAATAAGCAGCTAACAGCTCCAACACCAACAGACAACAATTCCAACTGCAAAATATTTTAAACAACAAAGCAAAACACTCCAGCAAAGGATATATGACAACTGACAAGTAGTATATAGCTTTAAATTGTTCCGAAACAAGAAGTTCAAAAGGTGGAAACCCTCTGACAATCGGTTTCATTAGATGCAATTTTACAGTGCTTCTGCTAACATCATTACAATTTACATCAAGAAATTTCAAATAAAGGTATCGTTAAACAATAAGCAGTTGGACACCCAAACAAATTGGTTTTGTTAGATGTAAGTTTAAAATGCTTCTCCTAACACCATTACAATTTATATCAATGAAGAAATCATTTAACAATAAGCAGCTAATAGCTACAGGAACCAACAGGACATCAAATTCAAATTGCCAAAGATATTCCACCATGGCAAAACTATTCAAGAAAGGAAACTTGACAAGTTATAGTGAATTCTTGTACGTAAGAAACTCCAAGTTGTTCAGAAGACAGCAAGCCCTCAACTTAAAAATAATAAACTGATTCTTAAAAAGTTCAAAAATTTCAAAACGATGAAAAGTATCAATTTCACCAAGTTGTTCAGAAGACAGCAAGCCGTCACAAATAAAAATAATAAACTCATTCTTAAAAAATTCAAAAATTTCAAAACGATGAAAAGTATCAATTTCACCATAACAAAGAAAATTGCTTACCGTTAACAAATCCTTCAAAATCTGATGTATCAGGAAAATAATGTTCCTTAAATAAATCCTTGAAAACTTTTACCCCCTTAGGCTGTTACATAAACATTACCTTTTTACACCCAAGAATGTATGTTTGGATTCTACAAACAAAAGTAATATTTTTATAAGCTAGAATAGACCTGTATAAATCAAATCTGATTTGCAACAGTAACATGTGCCAGACCCACCATGGATAACCCACTTCCCAAGATTGTAATGAGGGAAACACCCCAATTTACTGCTAGACTACAACTGAATAAACATAACATTGTATCACCAAAAATGTTTCCAGGAAACACAGCTCCACTCCAATTGAATGACAGTTCATATGTTATTCCCCTAACCCTTCAGTGCATTTCTGTCTTCATAATGTGGGTGTGGTTAAGTGCCCCACACCCACAGTGAAGATAATACTATAAATAAGGTTAGAAGATACAAACCCCTTCCCGTTCAATGACAGTTAAAAACTGTTGTTATTCCCATAATCCTTATGTTGTCATCTTCAGTGTTTGTGGGTTACATCCCACAGAGCCTGAAGAAAGAGATGTGAATAAGGGTTATGGGCATAACCTAATCAAATTCTCATATTTTCAAGAGTGTTAGATAAATTTTCCTAGAAATCTGTTCCACTTTTCAAACAAACAGTATTTCTGTATAACTGCAATAAATCCAACAGATCACAAGTTTGATATACAAATTTCGATTTCCACCGAACCTCAATCTCAATAAAACCATTACATCATAAAAGCAAACAAAACTTGAATTTACAACAAGAACCAATAGTTTTGGAAAATATACAAAACAAAACACCGTGCATGTTTTATCTATTTCCACCAAATCTATCCACAGAAAATTTCCAAATTACAACAGAATACTCACGTATGCATTACATCATGAAAACAGGCAGACGTGAAATTCACAAATAGCATTCAGTTGGTTACTCCCAAGCCAAAATACATTTTTTTAAAAAGACTATCTGACTAGACAAATTTAAACTTCCAACAAATCATTATTATTCCCATCACATCATGAAGGTAACCACTACTGAATTGGACAGTAAAATTCAATTTATTACCCCCAAAACAAAAGTCACCGAACGCAATCAACTAATAAACAGTAAAAAATAATACCAATTGGAATGAGCTCTAGTGGGGAGCCATTATGGTTTGAAAGGAGAGACCCACAGAAGGATATCTCTAAACATCCGATTTGGGGATATGAGTAGAGCAGCAAACCCAAATTCAATTGAAGTATCTAAAGTTCCACAAACCCAACACGTTCAATCCAGAACGATAAAAGTATAATGACAATTTGTAGGGGACGGGCATTTATTAGCACTGAAACATCCGGGTTCGAAATCGCCCAATGCCAGCTCCCAAATTTCAAAGTATAAGTACGCAAGTGACTTCTATGTAGGCAACATTTCAAAAAGTAAACAAAGATGAGAAATTAAAATTCAAGCTAAATACCGCAGCATGCAGCACAAGTTTCAAAACATTTCCATAAAACTTTGTCTTTGTAAAGCATAGGAATATCTTACCAGTTGCAGAAAGCAAAACTAGTTCTCTCTTTTACAGAACTCGCATTTCTCTTCGCACTCCATGCCCAATTCACCTCGAAAGGAGGGATGTTTTATAGCAGGAAGAGCCGAAGACCCGAAAAATTTGCAAATCCAACGCAAAAGAGCAGGCCGTGAGGGGAACCTTCGCGCCACCTTCCTTAGCATACATCATGATGCAAAATGCTTACTTTTGCATTTTTTAAGCAGCACAAGTGAATAATTTCGAATTTTTTTGAAAGTTCAGTTTCAGTTGACACCTGAAGGGCGGTCACAGCTTTGTTCTAAATTTTGCTTTTAACTTTTTTTTAATGAATAATTCCACAATATTCAAATATATATATAAAGATTATAATTTAATAATTGTTTTAAATAAGTAGGTAAAAAGTCATACATCCATTTGATTTCTAAATTGAATCTTGATTTATGATGGGACGGTTAATTGTTGTCATTTGTAGTTAAAATTTTGGAAGACTTAATAAAAAAAAAATCATGTGGCATTAGGGTTGAGTGTGAGATTGTGTAACATGACTTAATTGTTAATGTTAACAAATCTAACAAATGGAGGTTTATTGTGGAATTTTTAATTACCTAATGAAATATAATTTAAAATGTTGAAATATAATTTAAAATGTTGATGATTGTTTAGATACTTCAAGTTGATAATTTGCAAATTAGAATAATTTGGCCATCCAAAATATAGTTAGTTTTTTTTTTTTTTTTTTTTTTAAATTAGTTGTTTTTTTTGGGTTTTAATGCAAGCGTCTTATTTTTTTTAGATTGGAATTTATAAAATTATACGGAGTCTTGGAATCTTTCACCTCTTCAACTCTACCCTTGTTGTGATTATTATTTCTCAATTTCCATAAAAGGGGCTATTATTATTTTTGAGTAAAAAAAAAATTAGTTGGTTTTTTTTGGGTTTTAATGCAAGCTGTCTTATTTTTTTTAGATTGGAATTTATAAAATTATACGGAGTCTTGGAATCTTTCACCTCTTCAACTCTACCCTTGTTGTGATTATTATTTCTCAATTTCCATAAAAGGGGCTATTATTATTTTTTTAGTAATTGTTTAAGCAAGGGGCATGGTAATTCATGGAAAAAACTCTCAAATCTTTATTATGATAGATTCTATGCAGGTTTATGACAATTTTTATGGCAGCCTATTATTGGGGAGTTATAAGTTAAATTTTATGACAAAGTGGGAGCTATTTTTGTGAAAGAAATCTGATGAGGAGTTATACATTTTCTTATTTGAGAAGCATCTTCATAATTATTTATGACAATTGTAAATGGGTGTAAGAAAAGTATCTTTGACTAGCTAAATATAGTCTAGTGTAAGAGGAGGTTGTGACAAATCATTTAGTGGGCCTAATGTGGAGGAGAATATTGAAATATTTTATTATTTTATTATTTGTGGGAATACTGGAACATTGAAATTTAGGCTCACAAGTTGTTTCTATCATTTGCTATTTATAGAGGCATATTTCAACTTACAACTTTTTGCCAATTTATCAAATTTCTTCACGGTTTGAGCACTTTGTTCAACTATAAGATTTGAAAATGCAAACTCTTTGTTTATTGGATATTATGAGGGAAATCTCATACGGACGTTGTATTTGCACTTCAAAGATTGTTTTGAATTTTAGCATATTTTCATTAGTTTGTATTTATAGGATTGTATATGATGGTGCTCCAATATATATATATATTTCAAATTTATCTATCATTTGTATTTTTTTCAAATATGATATATTTCAATATTTTTCTACACATTTGATTAATAAGAATCAAATTTAGCATTGTGAAGTTTTCATTTGTGTGTACAAAGATTGTCTATCTTTTTGGAACAATTTTTATGAGCAAACCAACATTATTAAATTCAATTTTTCACATTATATGCTCTCACCTCGCATTCGTGGGATCTTGGTAATAAAAAATTGATGAATATCTAATTTAGATGGTTTGTTGTAGGTTTCAAAAGAGTTTCAAATTACAACATATTTCATATTTAGTTGTAACCAAGATATTTTTTATCATAACATGTCTAGTTTCGGGGTGGATTTGAGTGTAGATCTTTTTTTAGTTGTTGCATGTATTCCAAATTACAACATATTTCATATATAGTTGTCAAAAATCATATGAATATTTGAGATATGAGAATATTAATAATAAAATTTTGGTTAGGGACATTACAAATTAACTTTCTTAAAAGATATTATTATTTAATACATTTTGTACATGAAAGGTCTGTTAGAGTGAATAATTTGTCTATTCACTATAGCTTAAGTTTACTTAAGTTGATGAGGCCAGACAACATCTTGTCTAACTAAATGTGCAACCTTTTAGACCTTAGAGGTTACCTAGTTGTTTGGTAAACCTCATGTGCATACCTTTTGAGGTTGGAAGACTTTCCATCTCACCTCAAAGGTCACTTTTGTAGTCATTCAACACTTTTCACAAAGGTTGATGACTTGGTCAAAAGGTTGTTGGTTTGCACATTCCAAGTGATTCAAAGGTTGACACCTAAAGAACACTTGTCTATGTGCATGTGCCACATCATGGGGCACTTATCAATCTACATGCAAGGTGGATTACCTCATCCATGCCTATATAATAAGGCATTCCTATGTAAATTATCAAGTGAAATTAATATATGTTTATGTTCAAATTAGGTTCATTATTATCATTGATTTCTTATCTCTATTTGTTGATTTCCATATTGTGAGAGTGTTATCAAGTGTTGTAGAGAATCCTTGGCTATTCCAACAAGGCCATCCCTCTTCATGGGTATTATGTAATGGGTTTGCTAAAAGGACATCTATATATAACAATAAAGTGATAACTCAAAGGGTAGCATGGATTAAAGATCTTTAGCTTGAGAAGGAGTGCAAGTTTGCACAAGACTGAAGAGGAATTTTGTCACTAGTTTGTAGGTTATAATGTGGTGGGGATTCAAGACCTCAATGTGTAGCCAAGCGACATGATGCAATTCTAATAATCAATAAAAGATACCATTTCTATATTGTGTTTTCATGACGTTCTTTTTTATGTTTTCCATGACGTTCTTTTTGAGTCTATATTGTGTTTTCATGACGTTCTTTTTTATGTTTTCCATTGTGCAAGTGGTTGTGTGTGCTAAGGCTATGAGTTTGGATATCCCTTATTGGGACCTCTATATTTGACTTTATCATATTACCTTTTATGAACATATAGGAAGAATAAAACATGGGATAGCCTTTATATTGGGCCACACAAATGTTTATCTAATATTGTCAATCCTTCTTGGGTGGGAATCTTTGTGTATAACATTTGGTATGGGAAGAGGCATTGTTTGCAACTTTTGCCCAGTGTATGCACAAAATACATGTGAAATTGTTGTTTTATATGAAAATTACAAGGAAGTTTGGCAAAACCAAAAACACTTATACAAAGGAGAATTCATGGGTAAATGAAATAATTAATATTAGAAATTATTTTATAAAGCTCTTGCTTTATGAAAAAAAAAATAAAAAAAATTGAAGATAAACATTTAAATGAGTCATTAAGTGTGGAGACTAAGTAAATAACTGGTTAAAAATAACAAGTTACCTATCTAAATACACACCTCTAAAAGATGCCTCTATGTGAGATGACACCTACACTAGAGAACCTAAACAAACTTATTCTAAGTGCATAATAAAACTAGGATAATAAAATAAACTAATGCATAGATATAGTATATTAACACTTTCTTTAATGGTTTCATGAGGGCATGCATAAAAATTATAATTAATGTCAACCAAAATATTTATATAAATATGCTCAAATCTGAAATACTCAATTGATTTTTAATTTCTAAATATAAAATGTGTTGAATCTAAAATACCTACAACAATCAAAATTAAAATTGCACTCAAATTCACTCAAAAGCTAGACATACACTGCTATGCTCAAACAACCAATTTTTAGAAATCTGAATTTAAATTCTCATGTAACCTACAGTAAAATATTTACAATAGATTTCTATCACTTTCTGATCATCAAGATCTCATGAAGGCAAGGTGAGATCATACAATGAGAAATACTCAATTTAACTATGCAGATTTGCATACAGTTACACCAAATTGATGAACAATATTTGTAAATATGAAATGAAAAATTCACCAAAATATTGGAGCCATTATATTATAATAAAATATATAGAAAAATCCTGGTCCACATAGTAAAAATTATAGAAACACTAATAAAAATGAAAAATCACAAACTAGATCTACAAACTAGTTATTTCTCATCTCACCACATTACCAAAATCTTCACAACTCTAATCTTTTCAGCACAAATACAATCTCTAGATGAATTACCTCTATAAACCAATGGATTTTTGTCCTCTAATCTCCAATAATCCAAGGGTTTTCATCCTCAAATCTTGTAGTTGAATACAAGTGCTCAAGCTATAAATAAAATTGATAAATTGACAAAAGATATCAATTGAAGAAGCTATCTAAATTATATAGTTGGCGTACAAATATCAACATCCTAATATGACTATTTTTTTTTAAATTTTAAATATTATCTCTCCACTAACTTCACTAAATGAGTTGTCATAACTTTCATTTGATTTTTGACTATTTTTAGGCAATAAAGATGCTCTTGTTACACTCACAAGTACAACCATCATAAACACTTGTCATATAATATGCCATAATAATGATTCTCTTTCAAAATTAACTTCTTATAAATCCCTATTAATTTTCAGCTCATTAATTCCCCTTGCTTTCTAAAATTACAAATTGTAACTCTCCACTTATGAGCTATCATAGAATATATTATAACATGTTATATATTTTTTATGAATAAAGATGTCAAATGATTTGGGAGTTATATATATGCTCCATTTATGAATTCTCATGCCCCATTTGGGAAATTAAACAATAATTTAATATTTTATTTGACCCATGTTCCAAATATGCAAAAATATAATTAATAATGGAGACCAAAAATTAATAATTAGTCCCCTAACATCTCTTTGTTATATCAGAAAATGTCTCCTTGGGGGCTTTTCCCTCTTAAGGTTTAGCTCCCAGGTCTTTAGAATGCATTTAGAGCATCTTGCATGATAATTTTGACTCATGACGAGAAAACCTTGAAGTCTTATGGCAAATAGGACCTAGAGGGTGCTATTTTGATGATCCTTGAACATAAATAATAGGGTGGACTTGAGCACTAGCACCCTAGTCCTACCCTATTTTGGGTCTGCTCTAAATTTTAATATCAATTTTATGACTGTTGTTTGGGTCCTATGCTGACATCTCAAGTTTGAATTACGAAATTCTTAGCGGGAATCTTTGTAGTTGCATATATAAGCATGTTTATGTTTTCATTTACAAACTAGATGGAAATGAGATGAACATTGTGAACTTGTGATTTTGACTCAAGACATTCATTGTGTTGCAGAGCAGTATTTTGTTGTTATTGTGTTTGTAATTGCAGATTTGACTTCATCTCCTCATGGCATGAAGAGCATCTTCTTTCTGTGAGATCTACACTTCAAGGTGATATCTATTGTGTTTTTGATCATTTATCATTTGGATTTTGCCTCTATCTCGCAGGGATACACACTCTTGTCTGACAACGGTGTTCGGAAGACTTGAATGTCTCTCCGGGGCTTGACTGAGGTGAGCCTCTAAACACCACAACCCCCTCCCACACTCCTTTGTGATTGCAGGTTATAGGTACCAAGTTTCACAGAGTGGAGTTGCAGAAGGAAGTTACAGACGACAAGGAATTGGGATCCGAAAGAAAGAAGACAAAGTTCAACATTTTGGGACAAGGGCACTAGTCCCTGTGTCCTCCACTTTTTCTGGGGTAGAAACAGTGCAGATCAGTGTCAGAAGAAGATTTAGATTTCGTGATGGAAACTGTACCTTGGACTAGGGCGCTAGTCCCAATGTCCCCGATTGTTTCGTATTCTGAACTTCAAAAAATAGTGAGTTAATAATCTATGTCCTTCACCTTAGTTTGAAAGGATTTGTTGTAATTCATTAATTTGCTTATTGTTTTGCTTATTTAGGGTTTTAAGAGTAATTGAGCATTAAATTAAGATATTGTTTGATACATCTGAACTTCCGCATCGTTCCAGGTGGCAACCCAACCTGATAGGTGATTGCTCTCGCTTAGTGGAGATTCAACTTGGTTGATATGCCCTTGAATGTTTGGTGGGAAGGGAGGATTTGCCTTTAAAACCTAAAACAAAGTTATCCCCCTTTTTCAACCCTAAACACTCTCTTTAGTCAACTAGAAATATTGGAATGGGCTTTCGGTCCAAAAACGTAAATTAATTAAAAAGAGGACATTACAAGTCCACCCTTCTCAAAATTTCTTGTCCACAATGAATGCAAATTCAAATGTTTTGTTTCTTCCCAAGTGGCATCTTCTATAGGTAGATTCCTCTAATCGACCAAATATTCTTTGATGGCTCTGTTTCTTAACTTCTTCACCCTTGTATCAATTATGGCATTTCATCCCCATATGAGTGATACTCTACTATATATGGTCATCGAATCCATGAAAGTTAATTCATCATAAACATAAAAATCCATAAGTGGAGACATACTGATGGGCATATGATGAGTAACATTGTAGTAAAAATCTCCAAGGTGCAACCATTTGATTCATGCCCTTTTCTAATCTAAAATATATTCCCTCAAGTATCCTTCAACCCACTTATTCATCATTTCAAGTTTTTCATTTATTTGTGGTTGATAACTTGTGCACAAGGAATGATTTTTGCACATATCAAATGAAATAATTCATTGCCAAAATCAACTAACAAATTTGCTATCTCTATCATTGATAATATTTTTAGGCAACCCCTATAGCCTAAACACCTCTCTAAAAAATAATTTTGTCATGCATGATGTGCTTTGAATTCAAAATAAATGGTAAAGAAGTATGCATGCTCATTTAGCCTATCCACAACAACACAAATGCAATATTTACCATGTACCTTGGGTAGACTCATGATGAAGTCCATGAACACACTTTTCCAATCTTGATAAAAAATGGATGTAGCAAACTTATAAGAAAGTCATGCTCTATTTAATTCTATTGGAAAATGACATGCTCTATGTTTGATATTATCCTCCTTAAAGATCCTCCACGAGAATCTCTCTGTTATATGTCTACAAGCCTAATAGGATCTTGGGTATCCAATTAGAATTGCATCATGTAACACTCTCAAATCTTCTCCTCCATTTTAGATTCAGCTACTAAGAAGATTCTATTTTTGCATAGGATGAGACCATCTACTTTTGAAAATCTATCATCTTCCACACTCTATCAAGGATGTTAGTAGAAAATATATTATTAACATATTCTGACATAATAGAAACCTCTCAATTGGTAGAAATAGTAGAAGTGGAGTAGAGAGTAGGCATCCTAGAAAGTGCATTAACAAATACATAAAAATCATATGTTTGGAGCTTACTCACCCATTTTTTTCTAATCATACAAGTCAAGTTGATTTAAGAAGAACTTCAAGCTATTGTAATCTATCTCAACCATATATCTACCACAAATCAAATGTTGTCTAAATTTTTCCAAAGCATGCATGATGGAAAACATCTCCTCATCATACATAAATAAACTCTTTTTGACTCTTTTAGTTTTCTCCTCTCAAATGCTATGGATTGATCCTTTTGTATTAAAATGGCTCCAATGCCCTCTCTTGAAGCATCACATTTTTTAGCAAATAGTTGTGAGAATTTTGAAATGGTAAATACAAGACATGAACTAAAATTTATCTTTTTAAGCCTATTAACAACTTCTTGTGTTATATCTGCTTGCATGCCTTGAGCACTAATGACTAGGCCCAAGTATAAATGCTTTGTAACCCTAATGTAACATGTAGATTCATTTGTAAATAGATCCTATTGTTATGGAATTCCAATGATAAAATTAAGTGCCTCACATGATCCTTCCATGCTTTTCTACACATCAAAAAATATTAAAACAAATTTTCTCAGTGGACCACTAAATACTCGATTCATCATAGATTCGAAAGTGGCTAGTGCATTAGTCAAGCCACACAACATGACCAAGAACTCAAAGTGTCCAAAATGACATCTAAAAAATATCTTGCACACATCATCCTTGTGGACAGATATATGATGGTAGCTTGATCTCAGATCAATCTGAGGAATAAACCACCTCATGCAACTCTTTAACGAGCTCATCAATTCTAAGAATGGGGTATTTGAGTGTCTTCATGTTCAAGGCTCTATACATGGTTCACACCCTTATAATGTCATATATTTCCTTCTCACGAATCATTGATGAAGTAGACTCCTTAAATAACCATATGTAGTGGTAAGGAGCGATCATGAAAACCCTAAAGCTTGGTTCCATCTCTATGGCATGTTGGAATCATTTATGTGGTAGTAATCCTAGAAGCATGTTATTGAAAACCACACTATGATTTAAAAGAGTTTCACCATCAAAACGAGACTATGTTGCTTGCCAAAAAATAAAATAATTTGCATGGCCTCCATCACTGAACAACTATTTATCTCCAAGCAACTTGTCCCATGGATGTGACTATTCCCAAAGATTCATTAGAGATATTCTTAAACACCATATCTTTCCCTTCATTTTTAGATTTTTGCTCCATGGATTGAAGATATTGTGAGAGCTCACTAAGAGAATGCAACCCTTGCACACCCATAACCATGTTAGTTCTTTCAACATATAATTTATCACATACCTCATGCTCATCCATGGCTAAATTGAGTGGTTAGCTTATCCAACTACATTGTATGATAAATCTATTAACAACAATAGTATTATACCCATCAAGAACTTCAACCTTTATGTGCCCCACACTATTGTCTATTTGTAGTTCTTTGTTTCTAACACTAGGATCCCACACCATTATGTATGAACAATCTTGGATTTACGAGAAAGGATCCCCTTTCCATTTTCTACAAATTGTACACTTCATCTTTCCAACATTGTTAGAATAGTTCCCATGATAATACACACTATGTAATGATATGTAACAAAACCGATGCGATAATTCTTTTCCTCTATTTTTTGAGTTATAATCAAAGAGGTAATCAAAATTTTTATCTTCTATTGTTGATTTAAACATCCTTGAAAGATTTTCAATAATATTAACATTCTCAAAATGAAGATTATTAATAGAACAAGAATCATCTAAATCATCCTTCACAAGTTCATTCTCATCAATATGACTATCTTGTAGACAATTCTCACATGACAATGGTTCCATCTTTTCAGTGCTTGAAATCTTAATAGTTTTCTCTTGAAAACTATTTGAAACCACTAGGATAACTTTTTCAATTGTTAAATCTTCATCTTCATCATACGATGTTGATTTCTCATTGGCTTCATTACAACAAACACCTTGATGTGAGCGATTTTTAGAAATCACCAGATTATTTTTCAATTAAGGAATCTTAACCTTCAACCTCTATAGCTTGTTGTACCTCACGTTCAATTCTTTCTTCCTTCTATAAGAATTTTTTTGGCTTCTCATGTGTAATGATTTGGTCCTTAACAACTTCTTATAGCTTTGGTTCTAATTTTTCCTCTTTCTGTTTCAACTCTCTTACATAGTCATATGGGTCTCTTTTATTTGAACACCTCCTTTCAAGTACCTTCAAGTACTTGTCAAAAGGTGGTGCAACTTTGAAAGCTTCAGATTTGCCTTGGTACCCCTCAAAGATTTTGGCGGTCTCAAGTTTATTCTTTCATTGTTTTAGAAACATATTTTACTCCCTTTTGTCCTTCTACAATTTCATTAGTGCCTTTTGAAGGTGATCTATATATTTTTCTCTCAAAGTTTCCTTCATGATACTGGTTCTCTCTTTCACTAGGAAGTATCAACAACTTAGTTTACCCTACAAACTAGCAAGATCAAAGATTTGATAACAATGTAATGTCCCCAACTAAAATATTTATGTAAATATGCTTAGATTTAAAATACATAATTAGTTTATAATTTTCAAATATAAAATATGTTGAAATCTAAAATATCCAGAACACTTAAATCTACCAAATTGCACTCAAATCTACCAAAAAGCTAGACAAACATTACTATGCTCAAACAACTAGTTTTTTGAAACCTGAAATGAAACTCTCATAAAACCTACAATAAAATATTTAGAAAAAATTTCACAACCAAAATCTTCACAACTCGGTCTTCAAGAATCTAAGGGTTTTCGTCCTCAAATCTTGTAGTTAAACACAAGTGCTCAAGTTGTAAATAAAATTGATAAATTGATTAAAGATATCAACTAAAATTCTATAGAAATTGGGGCACAAATTCTAATGTCGCAATATGCCCAAAAATATTAAAATATTATCTCTCCACTTAACTCTAGTAAATGAGTTGTCATAATGGAGATTTTCTTCCCAAATTAACTTCTTATAACTCATTAATTTTCAACCCATTAGTTACTCTTGTTTTACAAAATTACCAAGTATAACTCCCCTTTTATGAGCTCTCATATATGCATAACTCTGTCATATAATGTCGCCAAATGATTTGAGAGTTATATATGCCCGCAATTAAACAATAGTTTAATATTTATTGGACCAATTTTCTAAATATGCGAAAAAATAATAATAATGATTCCAAAAATTAATAATTATTTCCCTAGCATTTTCTTTTAACCAATTGAAAATATTAGAATGGGCTTTTGCAAAAACACCCCATTGGTTTCATGAGGGTAGGTACAAAAATACCCCCATCAAGGCTTAAATTTGACTGTCGACCTTGCTTGTCAAGCAATTTTTTTATGACAGTTATCTATTCAATGTCGCCTTTAAAATATTATGATACATTTTAATATAAATAAATTATATAAAAATCAAATATATATATCAGCATAATCCTATATAAATTTTGATAGTTTGTTCAAAATCTCTCCTTTCATATGATAGTCTTTTTAAATTTTTTATTATATTTTATAACAAAAATGTCTAAATACAGCTATACAATTGTCAAATTTAAGTCCTGAATCCATGATTTCAAAACTACCCATGTTTAAATTGACAATTTTGTAGCTAACTCAAATATACTTTTTCTTTAACATTTCCACTCTTTGACTTCCCTAAAATGCTTTATATCAACTCAAGTTTATAACAAAGTGATGACCACTAACCTCCTATCATAATTCAGAATTCAATTTGAAAATTAAGTAATTGTATAATTTTTTCCCCTACTTATATTAAACATTTTAAAAATAATCTTTTTATAATTACTATATTTTAAAAATAAAATCTAAAAACAAATTTATGATGAAGTTGTGGCCACTAAAACTGAACTTTCAAAGAAAGTCCAAATTACACATTTTGCGGTTTAAAAAATTATTTGACTACCAATCGTTCAAAAATAAAGCAAAAGTAAGCATTTTGCGTCATGATGTTATGCGAAGGAAGGTGGCGCGAAGGAACCTGGCGGTCTAATCTTTTGCGTTGGATTCGCTTTTTTTTCGGGTCTTCGGCTCTGCCTGCTATAAAACATTTCTCCTTTAGAGGTGGATTGGGCTTAGGGCTCGAAAAGAAATGCGAGTCGTGTAAAGGAGAGAACCAGTTTTGCTTTCTGCAACTGGTAGGATATTCATATGCTTTACAACGGCAAAGTTTCATGGAATGTTTTGAAATTTGTGTAGCACGCTGCAGTTCTTAGCTTGCAATTTCTTTTTTCACCTTTATTTTCTTGTTAAAATGTTGCCTGTATACAAGCCATCCACTTACTTATGCTTTGAAATTTGGTAGCTGCCATTGTGGAATTTCGAACCCGGATGTTTTAGTGCTAATATAAGTCCGTCATCCACAAATTGTCATTAGACCACACATACAGGATTTAAATCATTCTGGATTGAGCGTGTTGGGTTTGTGGAACTTCAGATATTTTTTTTGAATTTGGGATTGACGCTCTACTCAAATGCCCGAGTCGGATGTTTTGGGATATCTTTTTGGGGGTTTTTGCTTTGAAACCATGGTGGCTCCTCACTAGAGCTCATTCCATTTGGTATTATTTTTTACTGTTTATTTGTTGATTGCGTTCTATGATTTTTGTTTTGGGGTAACTGTCAAATTTAGTTCTGGTTGCTTTCATGATGTGATGGGAATGATTAGGATTTCTTGGAAGTTTAAATTCGACTAGCAACATAAGTTTTTTTTAGCTTTAAAAAAAAAAATGGCTTGGGGTAGGGCCTAAATTTGATGGCTGTATTTAGACATTTTTGCTGTAAAATAAACCAAAATTTTAGGAAGATTGTATCACATGAAAGGGCAGATTTTGGATAGACTGTTTTATTTCTATATATATTAAAATAAGGTATGTCTTAGTATTTGAAGGGCAATTTTAAATGAATACGCCACAAAAAAATTGCTTGACAGGCAGTGTTGACTGTCAAATTTAGGCACTGGACCGTAACCAACTAAATGTTATTTGTGAATTTGAAGCATGCCCGCTTTCATGATGGAATTGATGAGTGAGTCTAATTTGGAAATTTTCTATGGTTGGACTTGGTGGAAATCAATAAAAAGTGGGCGGTGTTTTATTTTGTATATTTTCCAAAACTATTTGGTTCTTATTGTAAATTTAAGTTTTGTTTGCTTTTATGATGTAATGGTTTTATTGAGATTGAGATTTGGTGGATATCAAGCTTATGATCTGTTGGATTTAGTGCTGTTATACAGACGTACTGCTTGTTTGAAAAGTGGAGCAGATTTCTAGGGAAAAATATTTAGCACTCTTGAAAATATGAGAATTTGATTATGTTATGCCCATAACCCTTATTCACATCTCTATCTTCAGGCTTTGTAGGATGTAACTCACAAACAATGAAGATGACAACACAAGGATTATGGGAATAACAATAGTTGAACAACAATGCACAGAAGGGTTAGGGGAATAACATATGAAATGTCATTCAATTGGAGTGGAGCTATGTCTTCTAGAATCTTTTCTGGTGATATTCTTTTTGTTTATTGGGTTGTGGTCTAGAAGTAAATTGGGGTGTTCCCCTCATTACAATCTAGGGAGGTGGGTTATCCATGGTGGTTGTGGCACATGTTACTATTGCAAATCAGATTGGATTTATACCTATGCTCGTCCAAGTTTCAGGGACGGGGACGGGGATGGGGGATGCATTTCCAGAACACTCACTTTTTATGGGATGGCTATTAAAAAATAAGAAAAACTTTAAAATATAAGGAAATTTCAAATATTTATATGATAACATTGATAAGTTGTTCATTATAGACATTATAGAACCTTAAAAATAAATACATAACAATAACATTAGACTTGAACTAAGTTTTCAACTTTTCACATGAGAATTGGCAAACAAATTAACATAATTTAATCGCTTTCATTGACAATGTGTATATATATTATATAAAAGTTACAACAAAATGCCTAAAGGCTGCAAGTTTCAACAACAAAATGAAAAAAAACATAAAAAATATATGGCTATCCCTAATCAACATTTGCCTCTACTAAGACTGCATCAAAATTGGAGTCAGAGTCCAAGTCACTACCACCATGAGGGGCTGCCTCATCTAGTAGAGCCCCAACCAATCCCTCTTGTGCCTCCTCATCAATCTGCATAACATCTTCGAGATCAACATCCCAACATGCAGCTGGAGTCTGACGATACTTAGGTCTCTGTTGACCCTGTAGCCGCAAGGCACTATGCACTGCCACCAACTTCTTTGACCATCTAGAGGTAAGGTTGTTTCTCTTCATCGATTGAATGAAGCTATATGTGGACCAATTCCTCTTTGCAGCAGAGGAACTGACAACTTGTGAAAGGAGGTGAGTGGCAAGTGTCCTCAACTCTAGTGCATCCTCGCCACGCCACATCCACCATCCAATAGGGTCGGTTTGAGCTAATGTAGCTCTATCCATCCTTGCCCTTGGTTTGCTAAAGGTTGGATCACAGAGGTTGACAAAGGCCATCTATTGTGTGCAAAGTATAGAAGCTTCCTCCACGGTAGACATCTTCCTCCTCGGTATACATTTTTCGAAGGGCCTTCATGAACCCTTGTTTCACCTTCTCATCATGAGATGGAGGCAATCTTCTAGGCCTAGCTACATACCATTTGGGATTTAGAGCATAGGTTGCCATATGAAGTGGGGTGTTCATAGTGTCCCATTGCCGTGTTACAATGGGCTTGTTGGGTCCCAAATAATTGATCCAAAACCTTAGAGTATTACTCAATCTTCTAGGCCAGGGGTGCCATCAAGAAGATTGGAAAGGGGCTCATCAATAGGCTAAGGATGATTAAGGGGTGATTGCTAGGAGTGGGTAATCTTCTCTTCACTTTTGGCTCAACTTAAACCAAGGAGGGTGTTCCTAGAGGTATCCCTTAGTAGGGATTGATACAATACAAAATATGCATATAATGATAGCAGAGTAACAATACCCGAACTGTAGTTTTGATCCCAAAGCTGTCACTGGATCAAAAATAGCCTATTGCGCTAAAAACCCCTATTTGAGCTGATGAAGAGCACTCTTGCATGAAGGCAAGATGCTGGTATGCACTTGGGATTCACTACAATGGCACTTGGAAGGCTTACTAACAATATTCCCTGGTTATAAGGCAAAACCACAACAAGGCATTCGAGTTAGAGTTTATTTCTTGCAATATTAGTGAGATAATTGTTTGTTTAAGTAGTGTGTTTAATCACCACTTCCAGGATTGATTCCTATCCAGTGGGTAATAGAGTCTAATTTATCAGAGGAGAAACAATGAAGCAGAACAACAGAGAGCTGACTTAAGAAAGCATAAATGCATCTATCATTCGATACTGGGTATATAAACATACTAAATAATCCATCACTATGCCATACAGATCCATATGCAATTTAGAGGAGACCATTACAAACATGGTAATGCTTTAAAATGCTATCACATTTATCAAATCAGAAATTACATTCATACCCTTAAGCAGGGTAAGCGGAAACCCTAGTGATGGCTTAGGGGTCTCCTTTAACACATACCCATAGTCATGGAGACATCCATATACTGATTATTCTTTGCAATGCTTAATCTCACATTTGCCCAATAGCTTATCGTTGCTTGAAGAATTGGATTCACAACCCCTCAACCTGGAAAGATATTCCTTTTCTGTACCTGTAAGATATCTGGAAGTGAACAATGACCAACCCCTTATGAAGCAAAAACTAGGCATATATAACATTTCAGTCTTTACAAATTATGGGTGGGAAAACTCTAAAACACCCACTTGCTGCAATAAAACCATCGACCTACTCCCCACCTACCTATACCTGCCGCATTGGTATCTCCATCTATCTTGAATCGAGTCAACCTAGGCATTCATGGCGGCTTGGGAGTAGATGCAGAATTCAAATTAGAAAAAAGAAAAAACCCGTGAAGACGTGCTTCAAAAATGCATTTTGAACATTTTAAAACCCTTTAAAATATAGCTCATTGTTTGGTTTATTTCTTCTTTGACTTTAATTTTCTTTCTTCTCTCTTTTCATTTTCTTTTCGGCAAATCAACACATTTATGAACTTTGGAACCATTCTTTCTTTTTGCCTCCATCTTCTCTTGACTCTTTTTTAGCAATTTGGGTTTTTATGAACTTTTGAACCACGCCAGCTTTGTCTTCATTTCTTCCCTATTCTTATTGTTCACCTCTTGTTTGCTTTTTTGGCAAATTTGGCTCTTTTGGTGAATCGGGCTCTTTCAGCTCTTCGGCGGGTTCTTGAACTTAGGAACTTGCCGAAGCCCATCTCTTGCTCCTTCGTCCGCTGTTTTTCCTCCATTTTGCCATTTCGTTGATTTTTTGCACTTTTGAACTCTCTTTTTCTTCTCTTTGTTCTTCTTCTTTCATTTTTGGCACTTTGGCAACTTTGTGAACTTGTCGGCGATTTTGTGCCTTTGTGAACCATCTTCCCGCCCCTTTCCCTTCACTCTACGTATGCTGTTTTGGCGAAATGAGGCATTCGTGAACCTGTGCCGTTGGCATTTTGGCGATTCCGTGCACTTTGGACTGACGCCCCCTTTTGCTTGCATTCCTTCCTTTTTGCTTTTCACCTTGTCCTTCACCATTGGCTTTTCAACAAAATTGGGCACCGAGGAACCCCTTTTGGCGGGTTCGACAATTCATGAACCCGCCGAACTGTTGAAATGCAAAGGTGTCGACCTTTCTATAGGTTCATGAACCAACAAACCCGCCAAAAGGCAATAACTTAGGAATTTTTTAAGTTTTTTAATGTTTCAAGAGGGAACCGAATACTTATGATTCTCTAGGGATGTTTTAATATTTCAAAGGGGCTCCAAGGACCCAGGGTCTACACTTAGAATATTTTTAGAGGGGATTTAAGACTGGGAGCCCATTAAACATGTCTTAGGTTGAATATCAACAATGGGCTCAACAAGGGAATAACATAGAATTTTTATGGATTTATGGCAAATTAGAATCTGAAAACAAGGGTCCCAATAGGGCCTAAGATGCTCCTCATAAAATCCCAAAGTAGGATCGTTGCTTTGAATGGCTTGCTTCATTTTCCCAAGCATGGTATTAAATGTCTCTTAAATCTCTCCAGGGCTAGGAGATTTTGTATCAACAAATTAAAATTTTATAAAAGAATAAGATTAAGAATTTAAGAATTAAATCAACAATTTAAGAATGAGATTAAGAATTTAAGAATAAAATCAACAATTTAAGAATAAGATTAACTTTAAGAATTCTGAATAAATTAACTTTTTAAAAATTTAATAATAAAATCAGCAATTTGAAATTTCATACCTCATTGTGGACCACCAATCATTGTCAATGATCTTTTGCTTCACATTTCTTCCTTCAGGTGTGCTTGACTTTGGCCATCTACCCACTTTGTATTAATCACCATTAATTGTGAGGCTCTTGTGCCTTAACCATCCTCGCTAACAAAATGAAGTAGCTGGCATATATAGTATCCATGGGCTTAAGGAGTTCCTCGAAAAAGTCTTGAACAATGCAAGTGAGGTTTGATGGTTGCAAATGATTATATGTATCTTCCTAGCTTCTGCCACAACTACCTTCACCCAATCAATCTTTCCAATGTCTTTCAATGCATTGTTCAACGCATGAACACAACATGGGGTCCATAAAATGTGCTTATAAGAACCCTCCACCATCAAGCCAACTAACTTACATACACGGGCTAAATCTGTCACCACTTGTACAACATTAGATGCCCCAACCTCTTCTATGACATCCTTTAAAATCTGAAATTGGAAGTTTGCATCCTTCCTCTTCCCTAAACAATCAATAGCTCCAAGAAAATAAGACCCAGCTAGACACGTGACAATGATATTGATGAGTGGCCGACATTTGATGTTGGTCCACCCATCCATGACAATACAACAACCATCCCTAATCCAAGTTTGTCTCATTTCTTGAATCAACACACTCACCTTAAAATATTCTCTATCAAGCAGGGTGGTGCGTAGATTAAAATTTTCTTTCCCTTGGTAGAAGTAGAACCCTCTCCCCTTTGACTTCCAACATGTATGGTTTGTGTAGGCAATGACACACTAGGCTGCATAGTCTCTATTGGAATTCCCTTTCAATCAATGCATTGTTCAACGCATGAACACATGGGGTCCATAAAATGTGCTGATAAGAACCCTCCACCATTAAGCTAGCTAACTTACATACACGGGCTGAATCTGTCACCACTTGTACAACATTAGATGCCCCAACCTCTTCTATTGCATCCTTCAAAATCTGAAATTGGAAGTTTGCATCCTTCCTCTTCCCTAAACAATCAATAGCTCTAAGAAAATAAGAGCCAACTAGACATGTGACAATGATATTGATGAGTGGCTAACATTTGATGTTGGTCCACCCATCCATGACAATATAGCAACCATCCCTAATCCAATTTTGTCTCATTTCTTCCATCAACACACTCACCTTAAAATATTCTCTATCAAGTAGGGTGGTGTGTAGCTTATGTTCTCTAGGGGGACAAACGAAGGACCAACAACAATTACATCTTTGAACATTTGTTTGAAATAGGGAGAACGTGCCACATGGGTATGACATGGGCACAAAAAAGTTTAGCAATGGAAGACTCAACCATCTCTTGTGATTGTGCATTAAACAACCCTGCAACAATGGTAGTTCTTTTCTTTCCCTTGGTAGAAGTAGAACCCTCTCCCCTTGGACTTCCAACATGTATGGTTTGTGTAGGCAATGACACACTAGGCTGCATAGTCTCTATTGGAATTCCCTTAGATCTTGCCTCCGCCTCCATGTGCAACCTAGTTACTTCGGCCTCTTTCAGCTAAGGTAATTTTATCACAACCTGTTACCCCTAGTCCACACATATGCAAAAGATGAGAAT
Organism: Cunninghamia lanceolata; assembly: GCA_027924645.1. NCBI lineage: Eukaryota > Viridiplantae > Streptophyta > Pinopsida > Cupressales > Cupressaceae > Cunninghamia > Cunninghamia lanceolata. The sequence goes on from BSBN01001332.1 coordinate 11,376,642, forward strand.
AAACTCTTGTATAGCTGCCCCCATATAGTCTTTCTTGCACAAATGACAAAGCCATACTCTACTCCCACATAATTTTTTTTCTTGTCTTTGTCTATGTAGGTTGCATATTGTAAGAGAGCTTTTTTGGGATTAATGAGTGTTTTGCATAGTATTTGAGTAGATTGGAAGGGCATTCAAATAGATTCCTTGAACCCATAGTTCTTGTAGCACTCACACTAGCAGAAGAACCCCTAGTGGCTGCAACATTTCCATGACCTCTAGCTCTTGGTTGAATTTCAAGTTCAATCTCTTCACTCTCACTACCCTCATTGCTGCTCATTATTGTTTTTTTTTGAAAAATCAAAACACAGTTAAAAGCAAACATAGAACAAAAAGTAAACAAAAAATAAAAAAAATTCAAAGGAATTTGAACAAATGAATACGGAATAGTAACCCTACCTCAAATGATGTCAGTTTGATGCTCTAATGCCTTCTTTTCACTACTGTTCACCTCTTCTAACCGCTGCTCCTTCTCTTTCTCTTCTTCACAAGTTGTAAAATGTCAAAATGTGTTGGTTTTTTTGTTTTTAGTTGTTATTAGAATTTTTTTCGGTTTAGGTTGTGTTTAAAGGGATGTGGGGGTCCTTGTGGACCCCGCATCCATTTTTTAAAAAGAAATTGTGTTTTTTTTTAAAAACTGTCAAAATTTTGTTCGCTGTAGGCATCCCCTAAGTTTTTATACACATCCCTAGGATGTTTCCTAGATTTGCAAAAAAAAGGGGACGGGGAAGGGATGTTTCCTATCCATCCCCACGTCCTTGAAATGTTCCCTGTAGGGGACGGGGTTGATTTGGCAAGGGAGGCGTCCCTGTGGAGCATTTATACAGGTCTATTATAGCTTATAAAAATATCATGTTTGTTTGTTGAATCCAAAGATACAGTCTTGAATGTTAGAAGGTAATATTTATGTAACAGCCTAAGGGGGTATAAATGTTCAAGGACTTATGTAAGAAACATTATTTTCTTGATGCATCAGAGCTTAAAGGATTTGTTAATGGTAATCAATTTTCTTTATTATAGTGAAATTGATACTTAATTGTTTTGAAATTTTTAATCTTTGTAAGAGTGAATTTATTATTTTTATTTGTTGAGGGTTTGCCATTTTTTGAACAACTTGGAGTTTCTTACTGTACAACAGTTCACTATAACTTGTTATGTTTCCTTTCCTGAAGAGTTTTGTCATGGTGGAATATCTTTGGCAATTTGAATTTGATGTCTTGTTGGTTCCTGTAGCTATTAGCTGCTAATAGTTTAATAATTTTTTCTTTGATATAAATTGTAATGGTGTTAGGAGAAGCATTTTAAACTTACATCTAACACAACCAATTTGTTTGGGTGTTCAGCTGCTTATTGTTTAACGATATCTTTAATTGAAAGTTCTTGATTTTTATTGTAGTGATGTTAGCAGAAGCATTGTCAAATTGCATCTAAATAAACCAATTGCTGGAGGGTTTCCACCTTTCAAACTTCTTGTTTCAGACCAATTTTATGCTATATACATCTTGTCAGTTGTCATATATGATATATCCTTTGCTGAAGTGTTTTGCTTTGTTGTGTAAAATATTTTGCAGTTTGAGTTGATGTCGGTGCTGGAGCTGTTAGCTGCTTGTTTAAATTGTAATGATGGTAGAACAATCACGGCAGTTGTTAATTGGAATTCCTTGTGTAAATTGTAATGATATATAACAGTGCTTTTCAAGTTGTATTTATTTCAGGCATGGACATTCCTCATTGAATGACATTTGAATTGGAACAGTAGTAGAGTGGTTGTTGTAGATGCAAATTTGCAATTGTTTTTCCACTGTAGAACTGTGTTTCATGCCCATCCAAAAGGATTTTCATTTTATTCGTTTAGAGAAATGTTTGTGTGACAGTGGACTGGTTTTTATTACGTATTTATTAATTGAAGGGGATTCTTAAATTCCTATTTGTGACTTAAAAGTTGTTTTGAGAGTATACTTTTAAAATGCCTCATATTCTTTCTTAATGGTGGACAAATCCATTTCATTTCAGATTCTTTCGTTTGCTGATTGTGCACAAATTCTTTGATTTGTTGGTTGTGCACCATGGGATCCATGGAGGAAAAGCCATTTTGTGCTTGGTCTAGAACAGTGGAAGAATGCTCAGAAGAATATGATGTCAGTTTAGAAAAAGGATTAAACTTTCAGGAAGTTGAGAAACATCGACAAAGATATGGATGGAATGAGCTGCATAATGGATTCAAGATAGATGATGATATCAATGTAGCAGGTACAGGTAGGTGGGGAGTAGGTCAATGGTTTTATTGTAGCAAGTGGGCGTTTTAGAGTTTTCCCGCCCAGAATTTGTGAAGACTAAAATGTTATATATGCCTAGTTTTTGATTCATAAGGGGTTGGTCATTGTTCACTTCAGATATCTTATAGCTACAAAAAAGGAATATCTTTCCAGGTTGAGGGGTTGCGAATCCAATTCGGAAGAAGCTTCCACTCGTCTGCCTCTACATTGTAAATTGTAGCTTGGCATGTAATTTCACATGTTAGGGTTAGCCGGCAGAAGATATCAATTAAATGCAAATAAAGATTAAACAGAGAAATAGAAATACACAGAATTAATAACAGCGAGAGACAAGATTTAACGTGGTTCACCCAAACTCGGGCTACATCCACCAAACAGAGAGTCCAATATTATTATCCAGTAAATCAAACTGATTACAATCAGCAATCCCTGCAACTCAATACCGCTGCAAATGCTACAATACAAATCCCCAAACCCTAACCCTTGGCCGCTTTTTATCAAGCCTTTTTGTCGGTTACAAAAATTAGGGTTTTTCTTATGTCGGTCATAAAAATAGGATTTTTTTTAAGTCGGCCCTAGGATTTTTTAAGTCGGCCCTAAAAACATACATGGCGAGGATACATGGCTAGTGTACAGTACTTTCCTGATCAGTCGCCACCTACCAACAATCTTCCACTTGGAGACTGATCAGGCTCCACACCAAACAATCTCCCACTTGGAGACTGATCCTGGATGACACCGCTGCGCATGCAGCTCCCACTGGAAATAAGCACCCTGGACTCTACTGTTCTATTTTTATGGTTTTCAGTCTAGAAGACCAACCGAAGCTGAAGAGGAGCTCAGCTTCTCCCTTGTCACTGCCTTTGTAAACATATCCGCTAGGTTTTCATCTGTATGTATCTTTTCCAGCCTTAACTGTCATTATCCAACACCGACCGAATAAAGTAATACCTCAACTGTATGTGTTTGGTCTTTGAATGCAAGGCAGAATTATTTGCAAGGTGTATGGCACTCTGACTGTCTGTATACAAAGAACTGTTAGCCTGTTGTTTACCCAATTCTTCCATGAAAGATTGCAGCCATATCATCTCCTTGCTTGCCTCTATTGCGGCTACATATTCTGCCTCTGTGGTGGATAAAGCAACCACCTTTTGCAACCTAGAAATCCAACTCACCGATGTTCCTCCTACAGTAAAGACATAACCTGTAGTACTCCACCTGGTATCAATATCCCCTGCCAAATCTGAGTCTACATAACCTGCTAAATCAGTATTAGAGCCCCCAAAACATAAGTGTTTAGTAGATGTACCTCTCAAATATCTGAGAATCCATTTTACCGCATTCCAATGCTCAAATTCGGGATGACTCATATACCTGCTAACGACTCCTATAGCATGTGCAATATCCGGTCTCGTGCATACCATGGCATACATTAAACTTCCTACCGCTGAAGCATATGGTACCTTGGACATTTTTTCTTCCTCCTCTTGTGTCTTTGGACACATCTCCTTAGTCAATTTCAAATGACTAAGCAAAGGTGTGCTGACAGCTTTTGCATTCTCCATATGGAATCTCTGCAACACCTTTTCAACATAAGCAGCCTGAGATAGAGTCAATTTTCTGTTCTTCCTATCTCTGCAAATTTTCATACCAAGGATTTGTTTTGCTGCCCCCAAATCCTTCATATCAAATGACTGTGATAATTGATGTTTTAACTCTCTGATGTGATCCATGTTAGACCCAGCTACAAGCATGTCATCAACATATAAACATAAAATAATGTAGCTGTCATTATCCAACCTCTTAAAATAAACACAATGGTCAGAATTACACCTACTGTAGCCTTGCGCAGCCATAAAACTATCAAAATTTAAATACCATTGCCGAGTTGCTTGTTTCAGGCCATACAAACTCTTCTTCAATCTGCACACTTGTTTCTCCTTACCTTTGACCTCAAATCCCTGTGGTTGTGCCATGTATATCTCCTCCTCCAAATCACCATGGAGAAAGGCAGTTTTCACATCTAGCTGTTCCAAATGCAAATCTTCAACAGCCACAATACTTAAAACAGTACGAATAGAAGTCATCTTGACAACCGGAGAAAATATCTCATCAAAATCAATGCCCTGTTTCTGTGCAAATCCTTTTACAACTAACCTGGCCTTAAATCATTTTTTACCTCCATCTTCCTCTTTCAGCCTGCAAACCCATTTGTTGGGTAAAGCCTTTTTACCTACAGGTAACTTACATAATTCCCAAGTCTGATTTTTCAACAAGGAGTCCATTTCTTGTTGCATGGCAAGCTCCCACTGAACTTGTGTATTCACCTGCATAGCTTCATCATACCCTTCTGGTTCACCAGCATCTGTTAACAAAATAGAATACAAAGAGGGAGAAAACCTTTCAGGAGGTCTACTTATCCTTGTTGACCGTCTAACATTCACTGGAGTTTGTGGTATTTCTGATTGTTGTTGCGGAGCATGAGGAGCCATTGGAACATCACTATTTGGAATATCATCCAGCACCACATAATCCTTTTCTTTCTTCTCATGCTGCTGCAACTGATCTTTGTACAACACTTTCTCATTGAATATAACATCCCTGCTTCTCACAATTTTCTGATTTTCAAAATCCCAAAGCCTATAACCAAATTCATCAATGCCATATCTAATGAAGGTACATTTTTTTGATTTCGCATCCAGCTTGGTTCTATTTTCAGAATCTATATGTGCAAATGCTTCACAGCCGAAGGTTTTCAGAAAAGAATAACTCACCTTCTTACCAGTCCATGCTTCCTCTGGAATACCACAGCCCAAAGGAACTGAAGGACCTCTGTTAATTAAATATACAGCAGTGTTGACAGCCTCTGCCCACATGTTTAAAGGTAGTCCAGTATGCAATCTCATGGTCCTTGCACGCTCCATTATTGTCCTATTCATGCATTCAGCCACTCCATTTTCCTGTGGAGTCCCTGGAACTATTTTTTGCCTACGAATTCCATTAAAGGAACAATAATCTTCAAATTCTTTGCTGCAATACTCACCGCCATTATCAGATTTGAGACATTTTAATCTTTTACCTGTCTCATTTTCAACCAAGCTTCTCCATTTCTTAAATGTTTCAAATACATCAGATTTCTGTCTAAGGAAATAAATCCAGACCTTCCTAGTTGCATCATCTATGAATGTAACATAATACCGAGAGCCACCGAAAGAAGATACCTGAGCTAGTCCCCATACATCTGTATGCACAAGCTCCAACTTTTCATTTTTCTTTTGCTTCCCATCTCTGAGAAAATTGACTCTCTTTTGTTTTCCATACACACAACTTTCACAGAAATCCATATTAATACATTTCAGACCTGGTAAAACTTTCTTAGAATGAAGTACCTTCATACCTTTTTCACTCATATGCCCAAGTCTGTTATGCCACAGTGTTGTTTCAGAACCTACAGCAATTTTTCTAGTCTCTTCCTGCAAACCTGCAGCAACTGTTCCTAAACCTGTTTGTTTTTCCTCTATAACATCTAAAGTAGAAGGAACAGTATGACCTGTACAAAGATATAAGGTGCCTACTTTTACACCTTTTGCTACTACTAAGGCACCTTTTGAAACCTTCCAATTTTTATCAGTAAATGTAACAGTGCAACCTTGTTCAGTTAGCTGCCCTGCTGAAATTAAATTCCTACTGAGCCTTGGAACATGCCTCACCTCTTGTAGTAGCCAATGATTCCCATTTTGCAACTTAATCTTGATTCTTCCCTTTCCAACAATCTGACAGGGTTCGTTATCTCCCAAATAAACCAGCCCAAAATCCCCTTGGACATAATCAAGAAAATAACTTCTATGGGACGTAGCATGAAATGAGGCCCCTGAATCTAAAACCCATGAATCATCAGCATTATCTAGGGAAAGAATCAAAGTGTCATCTTCAGATTTATTACTTACCACATTTGCTTCCTTATTGCCTTCTTGTTTGTCTCCTTCTTTATTTTTTCGAGACCAGCAATCTTTCTTCAGATGACCTGGTTTTCCACAGTACCAGCAATCCTTCTGTCCTCTGGTTTGGGATCTTTTGTCCTTTGATTTTCCTCGTGACTTCCCATGACCTCCAGAACCTTTTCCTCTCTCCTTTGATCTGCCCCTGCTTTCTGCATTCAAAACACTGCCTGATTTGGATCCACCTGAGCTTTTCTTACGAATTTCCTCACTCAGAATAACACCAACAACATCATCAAATTTTAGGGTATTTAAACCAGAAACAGAGTTACTAACCACCATTACCAAACTATCCCAGCTTTCAGGCAATGAACATAATATCAAGAGAGCTCTAACTTCTTCATCAAATTTTACATTTACAGAAGTCAATTGACTGACAATCGTATTAAATTCATTTAAATGACCTGTCACAGATCCACCTTCAACCATTTTCAAATTAAACAACTGCTTCATGAGAAATAACTTATTTGAGGCTGAGGGTTTTTCATACAATTTAGCTAAAGCTTTCATTAGACCATCTGTTGTCTTCGCTTCCGTTATATTGAATGCCACCGACGGTGCTAGGCACAACCGAATGGTTCCCAGTGCCTTTCTGTCAAGAAGATTCCAATCCTCATCAGACATTGTTGCCGGTTTCTTGGCTACTCCTTCCAACGGCCTCCATAAATCCTTTTGATAGAGGTAATCCTCCATCTGCATCTTCCATAACTGATAGTTCTGCCCATTGAATTTATCAACCTTCATTTTATCCTCGTTCGCCATTGCTCCCACTCAACCGTGAGACTTTCCTGCAGACGATAATCGAACACAACCCGCTCTGATACCACTTGTTAGGGTTAGCCGACAGAAGATATCAATTAAATGCAAATAAAGATTAAATAGAGAAATGGAAATACACAGAATTAATAACAGCGAGAGACAAGATTTAACGTGGTTCACCCAAACTCGGGCTACATCCACCAAACAGAGAGTCCAATATTATTATCCAGTAAATCAAACTGATTACAATCAGCAATCCCTGCAACTCAATACCGCTGCAAATGCTACAATACAAATCCCCAAACCCTAACCCTTGGCCGCTTTTTATCAAGCCTTTTTGTTGGTTACAAAAATTAGGGTTTTTCTTATGTCGGTCATAAAAATAGGATTTTTTTTAAGTCGGCCCTAAAAAAAAATTTTCTCGGGGGCTACCGCCCCCGAACCCCCATATCTCGGGGGCTGCCGCCCCCGAACCCCCGCTCGGGGCCCGGCCCGGCCTCGAACCCCGACGAGGATACATGGCTAGTGTACAGTACTTTCCTGATCAGTCGCCACCTACCAACATCACAATTCTATCTTCCTCCGACAATGTAAATCAGTCCTTGAGGTGATGCACAGCAAGCCAAGTCAAGTAGAAATTTTGGGGTGGGCATATCTACACCATTCTGCCATTTACAAGACTAAAAATCATAAACCAAAATGGTTTTGGTTGTCTCTAACGTCTTGTGTTTCGAACCTGCTCTTTAGCACTCAGACAACCCTAATAAAACCAATTTTTGCTTAACACAGATACACTTTGAATATGAGTAAAATTCAAATTTAGTGGGGATGGAAGGGATCGTTTCCCATAAATTGTTTATGGGGTCATATATACATACAAGAGGACCCTGATTAAACTAATCAGATTTATCATTCAAAGTCTAAAGCAAACATATGAATTCCTCCGACATCCTAGACCTCATTCTATATTCATACAACCTAGGACTTTCCAACAACGCCTTCCAAGTTTTACACACTTTCTTCAGTTTGCTGTGGGATTTATGAGACACCTCCTAAAATACTCCATCACCAATTATCCTGTAGAACGATAATTATGCAGGAGCACTCTTGGCTGGCTCAATCCTGAGTTTATCTTCACAAAAATGAAAGAAGAAAAATAATTATTACAATATTTATATCATCCCTAATACAATATAATACAATACCTAATTTATAATCCGTATCTAATTGATTGCTCTTACATATGCGTTATATAAGTGGTATTATATTATATTGTATTAGGGATGATATAAATATTATAATAATTATTTTTCTTCTTTCATTTTTGTGAAGATAAACTTAGGATTGAACTAGCCAAGAGTGCTCCTACATAATTATCGTTCTACAAGATAATTGATGATGGAGTATTTTAGGAGGATTTATAAGGAAATAGTTAGAGAGATCCCGATGAGAGTGTCTTATAAATCCCACAACAGATTGAAGAAAGTGTAAAACTTGGAAGGCATTGCTGGAAAGTCCCAGGTTGTATGAAGATAGAATGAGGTTTGGGAAGTCTGAGGAATTCATATGTTTGCTTCAGACTTTGAATGATAAATGTGATTAGTTTAATCAGGGTCCTCTAATAAGTATATAAGACCCCATAAACAATTTATGGGAAATGCTCCCTCCCATCCCCACTGAATTTGAAATTTACTCATATTCTAAGTGTATGTGTTAAGTAGAAACTGGTTTTATTAGGGTTGTCTGAGCGCTACAGAGCAGGTTTGGAATGCAAGAGGTTAGAGACAACCAAGACCATTTTGGTCTATGATTTTTTGTCTTGCAAATGGCAGAAAGGTGCAGATATGCCCACCCCAAATTTTCTACTTGACTTGGCTTGCTGTGCATCACCTCAAGGACTGATTTACATTGCTGGAGGAAGATAGAATTGTGAAATTACACGCCAAGCTGCAGTTTACAATGTGGAGGCAGACGAGTTGAAAAGATGGGAATCTCAGGTTTGAAGGCCACGAATGTTGGTAATAGTGGAAATTTTATTGTCAACTATACTATTGATAATGGCACGGTAAAATTAGGTGAGTGCCTATGCCCAATACTGCTATCATCTAGCAGGTTATTTAGTGATAGTCATATTTTTCAGCGATATCTTGCAATATCTATATTCTATGTGCTTTATCTACTTTGTTGACTTGCTGTCTTTGCTTTAATGTAGTTTATTGCGATTAGTTGATATAAAAATCAAAGAGGTTGGTTTCATTGGAGTTTCATAGAATCTGGAAATCTATAGGTGTTATTGTTAGGGATCTTTCTGGACAAAATCGCCTCTTAGTGAAGGTTTGTATTTAATTAAAAATATATTTTTTTACGGCTCTGAATTCTATATCAGACACTCTTTATCAGTTGCTTTAATCATCACTTAAATTGGATAAAATAGATATTCTCTATTTTCAATTGTCATCTTTGATTGATGTATCAAAATATATGACACTCTTTATCTAGTCACTTTGGTGATCCTGATCCCAGGCAATATCTGGGGGACAACACTCTTAGAAATGATAAACTACATTCAGGTAGTGACACATAGGACATATAATAGAGCGGGAGCAAAACTTTATTATTATGTGTATTTTGTACATTACATACTCTCAAGTGATATGTATGGCTGTCTATCTTCTACTAACTATGTCTGCCCTCTAATCTTTGATGATAACCATTTATCTAGATATGTATAAATAATGTTACAATGCTGTGAGAGTTAAAGAATTCTTATGGAAGATGAAATTGTTGCTCTTGTACATGTGGTTCTTAACCTTCCAATGTCTAAGTTGCACCATAAAAAACATGATGTTCAAGATTGGCCACTTCAGTCATAGGTGGGGTTCTGATCTTCTAAGGAAGGCTGCAACATTGTCAACACTCAGTGATACCACATGTTGTGAGTTATTCAAGTATCTAGAATCTTGACAAAGCCAATGATGAAGATTGCGTAAGGTTGGCATGCGCTTGAATGGTGCCACATCTGATCTGTCCAGGATGCCTAGTACCATTGGATATGTGGGCAGTATCTGGTGAAGATGGAATGATGATCTTGAAAGTATTGTGGAGTCTAGACTGCTAAAGGAGGTTGTGTTGTTCTGTAGACTATAAAACATGAGTTGGCGTTAATGCAGTCCATGAAAATAGGTTTGGAAGGAAATACCGAAGTTGTATTTAGATAATCTTGACATAAAGTAGATATAATCTATTCTTCTAATTGTCAGCTTTGGTTGATGTATCAAAGTTGTGTGATCTTTTTCATATGGGTGTCTTAGTTTTCAGCCCTTTATTTCTTCCATTATTTCTACTTGTTTATGGCACCAGGTCACTGTGATTATGGTAAAGGATGGGATAGGTCACTATGATTGTTGTAAATGATGGGACATCTACTTAATCAATACCTCTGGCTTGTTATTTAATTCTGACTTGAAACCGAGAGTCGCATATAACTGCTAGACTCTTTGATGCAATATTTCCTTTATAGATATAGGTGTATAAGTTTATATTAGATAGAGTAGAGATTCACATGGGCATGAAAATCAGTATATAGATATTTGCATCTCACAACATTTTCTCATGAAGGCCATCAGACCATGGATACTAGCAGGGAGTTTGCTTTGGACTTAGCAGCCTTTCATGATTTGTATTCTTACTGGCATAATAGTTTTGAGTTTTGAATACATTTATTTGGTGATATTAATGCCTAGTTTTTTGTGCAGGGTGCGATGGAAAATGTATTAGAAAGAAGTGCTTTTTGGCACTTAGCAGATGGAACTATAGTTGAAATGGATGATGCATCCAAGGAATTACTCTTGGTGAATCTTCACCAAATGAGTTCAAAGGCTTTGCGCTGTTTAGGCCTTGCATACAAAGAAGACTTGGGAGAGTTTAATGATTAAAATGGAGAGAATCATCCTGCTCATATGAAATTGTTGGGCCCAGCTAATTATTCTGAGATAGAGAACAATTTAATCTTTGCTGGTCTTATTGGATTGAGAGTAAATTCTGTCACTTTCAAAGATATGTGTTGTGACCACATCGCCCCATTGCAAATGGGGACCCCCCTTTTTTGTTTGAGCTCCAGTGCTTTGCCTGAGTTTGGAGGATGTCTTAAGTTTGTTTCATGATGAAGTCAGTGGTTGTTCTTTAATCTAAGTGGAGTTCTCTGTCGAGTTTCTATTTAAGAGTCATTTGCTTTCATTCTGGGATGTTTCTGAGAGCCTAAAAATGACTAAGTCTGATATCCTAAAAATCTTGAAAATTGGCCAAGTCTGAAATCTGGTGGATCCTCAAAAATCTAGAATCTGCATATTAAATCCTATGGATCCGAGACCTATCTCAAACATCCTGAAAGGTATATTGAAAAATATTTAAAGTATATACTTAAATATATTTTTCAATATACCTAACCCTGGGGACTTCCATTTCTTAGGCTCAAATTTGCTCCAAGAAGTTAGGTGCACTTTCCCACCTCTGCAAACCCAAATATGCACGTAAGATTGAGATTGAAATATGTGCCTAAGGTAGAAACTCAAATGTGTGCCTTGAGCAAGGAGAGGTTAACACTTATGGCGCCTTGATAGGATAAGCTTCCCTTGAATATCTCTAATGATTTGAATTACTCAAAACTTGAAGACTCCTCCTCAACTATGTTAGGTGCATTTTTGCATCTCTGGAGTCATCCATAAGCGCCTTAGCATGAAAGGAATGTTTCAATCAATGATAAATTGTGCCTAAAGGAGCATGACCTTCTTTGAAGTTCTTATGAGTGATTGAAATTCACAAAATACTCATCTTGTGTTAGGCACACTTTTTCCTCTCTTCAACCTCATTTTGGCGCCTTGATGTAAGATAAAGTCTAAACTTAATGAGGATTGCATCCAAAGTGATATCACCTTAGATTTGCGCCTAAGATAGAGTAATTGTTTTAAAGAATAACTAAGGCACATTTTCGTGTGTATTCAATCCAATTCTAGCGCCTTAGAAGTATAGTGTTTGCAAGCACCTCAATGAGCACCTAGCTTTGAAAGGGTATTTTTCAATCACTTTGGGGAAGCATGAGTGTCAGGACATCTTACTAAGCCTTCACAATGACTTGGATGCATAAAAGAATGAAGTGAACACCTATTAGCATCTAGGCAAAATTTTACACTCAAAATATCATGAATGTGCGCCTAGACAAAAGAGGCATGAAATCTTGAAAGTTGGTACCATTTTGAAACCATCTAAGTTGAAATAAAGTTCATCTTCAAGTTTAAGCACAAATTTCCATTAGTATGATCACTTTTTGGTGCCTAGTGACAAGAAGATACTTATCTATGCCAAGGCGCATTTCTCATCTCTCACTACCTTGGATTGGCGCCTCAAAGAAACCACACAAATCCACATCATTGGATAGGCGCCTTGAGAAATATAATCATTCTAAGGTCTCTCCCATTGCTTGAATCATCAAAATGACAAGTATGAAGCCACTAGATCCTAAGCGCCCTTTTACTCCTCTATACACCTCAATGAGCGCCTAGGAGGAAATTGCATAAAATGATACCATTGAGTGGGCGCCTTGCAAAGGGAGGATCTAAAACTACGAAATTCGATGTCCTTTTGAGGTAAGAATTCCTCTAGACACCTATACATTGAATTGAAACCATTAAGATGCCAAAAAATAAGGTAAGTGATGCTAGGCGCATTTTTGAGTCCCTACAACCTCAAAGTTGCACCTTTGAAGAAATGTATGATTTTACATTAGGTAATGAGCGCTTGAGAGATAGAAGCTTCCTGAGTCATTTGTTTTAAATTGCTTGAGAGCATTAGAATTGCAAGTATAAGGCCAATTCAAGCCTAGGCGCACCTTCCTGTCTGTAGAACCCTAAATGAGCGCCCTCATTAAGATAGGCCTAATTCAGTATAAAATCTTGGTGTCATAGTAGAAATTGATCAATTGATCCTCAAATGTTTTAAATATTGAAGGTATTGCAAGGAAATCACTCAATGAGTTTAGGCTAACATCTGTGCTTAGATTTGAAAAGGAGTTTTAAAATGCTTAAAGATGTTTTCTTTGTGTTGTAAAGTAATTGATAATGTTTCTTTGTTGTGTTGCAGGAGCATTGATGGAGCTAAGGAGTTATCTAAAGAGCAAATGCCTGGAGTCACCTTCATGCAAGGAGTAAAGTCAAGAGGTTGCCACTGCAGAGGAAACATCATGCTACTATGCCAAGAGAACATTTCAAGTGGAAGTATACTTCATCATCTACATCGTCGAAGACATTCATCTATCAAGCTTCAAGCTCTCTTAATCTTCAAGTCTCTGAGAAGTCTCTTACTCCGTTCTATGAAAGAAGCATCACCATCATCTACATTACTCTCTCTATCCAGATGCATCCAAAGAAGATCAACTTATATCCTGCTAAGAGAAGAATCACAAAGTTAGTCAAATGAGCAACATGCATCATACACATTCAACTTACAAAGAACAAGACAAGATCAACAAGGGTACATCCCAAATGTTCAATTTCAAAGCAATCATGTTTGAAGACATCACACAAATGATACAATTTGGGAATATACCTACGTGGAATGTACATATTATTCACCAATCATAGTTCGCCACATCATTCAACAAGCAAGAAGCCAAGGAGGACGTGTTGTGACCAAATCACACATCGCCCCATTGCAAATGCGGATCCCCTCTTTTTGCCTTAGGTTGTGTTTTTTTAGAGCTCTGCTTCAACCCTATTTTGAGACAAGAAGGAGGCTGCCTCAACATTTGTTATAATTATCACTTGCAACTAGGCTCCAATGTTATGGCCTTATTTGATTGAATCATGGCATCATTTCAATGAGATAGAATTGGAATTCTTCTTGAACACTCAAGGTGATTGCTCCGGGCTATATAGTGTTTGAAAACATGATGTTCTAAGGTGTTGTCAAGTAAAAAGTGGCTAAGTTTCCAAGAGGATTCAAAAACCTCATCCAATGCGCCACTTGTGGAGGAAGTCAGATTCAAGTTCTATGACACGTTGCAATCAAGATCCAAAATCATCAACCAATGCGCCATCATTGAGGAGGTTTAACTTAAGTTTTTGGACCTTTTTTCCAAGAGGATTCAAAACATTCATCCAATGCGCCATTTCTAGAGGGAGTCTAGGTCAAGCTTTGTGATGATCATTCAACCAAGCATCAAGATGTTGATCCAATGCACCCTATGAGATGTGCCCTGTCAAGAGATGGTGATGATTTTAGAAGATATTTTATCCAAGCATCAGAACTCTTATCCAATGCGACCACCTTGAAATGAAGATCAAATGAAATTTTGTGAAGTTTTTAAGAGGATTCAAAATCCTCATCTAATGCGACCAAGGTGAAGAAGTTCATTTTGATGTTGGAAGTGCAAATATCAAGGGCAGATTGAAATCCTTATCTGCTGTGCCAAAGGGAAGGTGTTGGTCGAAGTCTAAATGCAACTTTTAATGAGAAATCAAAACCTTGATGCAGTGCGCCTCATCTAATGCGCTTGAAGGGGGTGAAGTTTGCAAATTTTAGAATGTTTTCCAGAGAATTCAAGAAGCTGATTTAATGTGCCACAACTAATGCGCTTGCCTCATCAAGGAGTAAATAATGAAGTTTTCAAAACAACTTTTGAGAGGATCCAAGATGCTGATCCAGTGCACTTGAACCAATGCGCCCTTACGAAAGAGGTTCAATTCAAGGTTTTTAAGAGCATTCAAGGAGAAACCAAGACACTCATCCATTGCGCCTCATCCAAAGCACTTGAAGAATCAAAGTTTCCATCCATTGCACCATATCCAATGTGCCAATATTAAGAGATCCAAAGCACATATCCAAGGCGCCAATATCAAGGGGAGATTAAAACATCCATCCAACGCGCCAAAACCAAGAAGATTCAAAATGTCTATCTAGTGCGCCAATTCTAAGGAGAGGCCAAAACACTCATCTAATCCGCCCATGCAAAATTTAACTTTTCTAAGCCAAGACCTAATTTACATTAAATTTTGTGCCACATGTGACAAAAAATGAATAAATTAAATGTTTTTATTGTGCAAAGTCAGGTTGGCCTAGGGAAGAATTTCAGTTTTGATGTGAATTGTATATATATCTACCTTTGGTTTTCATTTTGTCATTCACCAAGCAGCAAATTCACCTCAACGAGCAGAAATAAAGTGAATTCTTAGCAAAGTACAAGTCTAATTTTGTCAAGTTGAGTCTGATTTTGATCAAGTGTTGAAGGTATTCATCCAAATTAGTCCATTTGTAACTCTGATCTGTAGGTGGTATTCTGATTTTTCTTTCATTTTCAGCAGACTTATTGATTTCAAGCAGAAAAATGTCTAAGTGTTGGTGAATTTTTGCATAGAGGATAGTAAATTATAATGATAGAAGTCATAATCTTCTTGTGAAATTTCATTTTTAGATCCTTGAAAATCAGATTTCAATACATATAGGAGGCTGAAGTGATTTATGTGATCATTTATATTTGAAGTTACTTATTCGTGTCTAGTCTTGTAGGCTCATGGCAATGACATCCAAGGAAAGACAAACAAGAATTCGCATGGATGCCAAAGCGAGAGTTTCGGAGTCCAAACTTGTTTCTCGATGGATGAATGTTGGCGACACAAACATGGGCAACAGCAGTTTAGAGGACATCAAGAGTGTACTTCGAGAGCCTACTGGGAGTAGTCTTGCTAGAATCATCGCAAAGAGTGGAGCCATTGAAGCTGCTTGCTTTCCACTAGTTCTACCATGTCAAGAGATGATTATAGAATGTGTTAAGAAGTATGACAAGAATACTAGACAAATAGTGGCTAAGGATGGAACAATGTTAGCCTACTTACAAAAGGAAGCAGTTGAAGGTACATTTAACATCCCAACCAAGGATAAGATGATTGACATCTCCATACACCAAGGTCAACAAGAGTATGATGTCGATTCAAAGAACAGATTGCAAGAGATGAAGAAGGAATGGATGGCGACTCCATCAATGAAGTTCAATACTAATAATCCTCCACAGTTTCATAAATCAGATTTTCATCTGGAGATTGGATACTTGATCATGTTCCTTAACAGAGTAACAAGTATGCCTCAATCAACAACATTTCAGTCATGGATGTATTCCTTCATCAAATTAGTTCTCAAAGGAAAGATGATTGATTGGGCTGGACTCATTAGTCAAAGCCTACATGAGCAATTCATTAATTTCTCAAGTACTAAGTCATTCCACATGAGCTCTTATGTAGTATATCTTTTAGCAAGGAATGGATTTTATCTAGGTTTGACTAAGAAAGGAGAAGTTGGAATTGGAACGGATAAGTACTTGTCACATCAATGTTACCCTCAGTTGCATCTCACGAACATCAATCACTATATGAGATTCAACGATGCATTTGCCATGCAAATAGTAAAGAGATTGCGAGAACTCCACAAGAGACTATCAAATGCAGCAAGGGAATTCATTGGGATATATGGACATTGGTATACATAACATGAGAGATATACATACATAAGGGTTCAAGGTTACACCTTCTTGCCATACAGATTACTGAGATATCCAACTAATAGGATGGTGATGTTAGAGGTCTCAAGACAACTCCTAGAACTCATCAGGATGCAAAAATTGAAGAAGAAGGGAGGGATCCAGTTTCTACTAGTTCTTGGATAAAATCTTGAATGTCTATCATTGGCAGTAGCTGAATATTCAGAGACTGAGCTTCAAGCATATCATCTACAAACCCATTGTACCAGAAGACTTAACTTTGATCCTTTCAAAGTTTGTTGGAAATATAATAGAGAATAAAAACATGTCATGCAATTAGAAGATCATTGGGCAATTGCAAAGGATGAAGATGATCTTCGAACATTCAAGTGTTTAAGACTTACATGGGATTTGGTAAGAGCATCAAAGGTACTCTGAATTCCAGATCAGTTTATAGAAGATGACACTATATTGATAGATGAATTGGAGAAGATAAAGGATTTGCTGTATACAGTTGATTGGTCAAAGAGGGATGTATCTGAAGAAGAATTGATTGACCCAATCTTAGCTATGACAAAAGTATGTGTAAATTAGTTCTTACATGAAATGAATGATGAAGGACAGGTTCTTACATATGAGAAGATGGATGAAGAAGAACAATAACATCATAGTGCACATAATGCGGGCTCACATAGTGGACTTGAGCATAGTATAAGTGATAAGGGTGATAATCAAGCTAGGAAAAGGAAAAGACCTAGTCATGAGCAAGGAGAATCAAGTCAAAGAGTGAAGAAGAAAAACAATCAAGCTACTTCATCCTTACAAGAAGGCACTTCAAATATTAATATTCTAGTACAAGAGATTGAAGTAGTAGTCGAGAATATGGCAGCTCCATCTGAAGAAGTTCATTCAAGCTCAACTGTTGAGATAGAAGATAATGATGCTGATGATCAAGAAATGGGAGGACAATGAGAACCTGATGAGGATGCAACACCTATAAAGTATAAGCAAGTACAGAGGCAACATGATCTTTCTTCATTTCGACCTTGGTTGAGAGAAAGAATTAAAGAGAGCACAGTCATAGAAGCATATCAGCCTACTCCAGTAGAAGATTTGCTCATGGATGCACGGAGGAAAGATCAAAAGAAGAAAGCAACTATCTTTTCAAAAGTCACTCAAGATGCTTCTGGAAATAGGGAAGTACATGTAGCTGTTCCTAAAATTGAGAAGAATTTGGAAGATATGGCACCTGAGGATTATAATATGACTACTATTGATATGGGGCCAATTACAGGAAATCAGGTGGAAGAAGAGCTTCAAGAATCAGATAACAATGCTAGAATGATGTTAAGACAAGAAAGAGAAGCTAGGCAGAAGATGGAGCATGACTTCAATACATTAAGGCAGTATATTCAACAAGTCATGCAACCTATTCGACAGAAGGAAGCCACTTCAGTACCTCCATCCATTATTCCACAAGAAATAGTATCACAAGTTGAAGATATGAGAGCATCTTCTCATCTAATGAAGGGTTGGATAGAGAGAACAGAGCAGAAAACATACATCTATCTTAAGGAAATTGTACGAGTCTATGATAGAATCCTTAGCCTCAAGGATAGAGTTCAATCTTTATTGAAGATATGTGGCAAGTTTAAACCCATCAAGGAACAATACATGCCACATCTCAAGGTCTTGATGGAAACTTCAATAGAAGATCTAGTTCGGGATAAGGTGATTGATCAGGGTACTTCACATGACTTCACTACTTGGTATTTATCTTTTCATAACAAGGGGCAGCTAATTGAGAAGATTGAAGTGGATATGTCTAGAATAAGAAGTGTTCTTCTAAGGACACAAAGTCATGTGCACACTTCATTGACAACAATATGCAATCCCTATGGTGAAATCACTATTGAGAACATGAAACAACAAGTCAAGGCATTCTACTTTCAGAAGGATAGTGTTGATGAAGAACAATTGGATAACATATTCACCTTGCCTTCAATCTTGGAGCAAACAAATCATGGATATCTGACTGGAAGAAGACACTTGGCATTTACGAGTCAGATGTGACAACTGCAGAAGGATCCATTAATGCTGCGACAAGTGTACCTATGGGAGATGTTGCTCAAGTGGTGTCCAGATTCATTGCACTTCATAGTACTACTAGGGGCACCTCACATGGAGATTCCTCATAGGCTTTTGATGTGTCATCCTTATCTTCTTGGGAAACATGCCTTTGTTCCCTCTTTTATATGCTAAAAATAGTAGTTTGTTGTAACCGCCTGCTTAGGTGGCATAATTTGGTCCATTGGCTTTGCCAATCGATCTTGGCCATTCATGTATTTTGAAGCCTATATAAGGGCTTCTTTGCTCTCATTTGTAAGGTTGAAGACTTTGGAAAAATTGTTGCAAGAACTCTTTGAGATAATGCAAGACTCATTGTTTGGTGATTTTGTCTATGTTTCAAAGTGTTGCATGGTTTTCATTTCTTTAAGTGAGTATTAAGTTAGATTAAGTTTTCTTTTAAGTTTTATGTTAGTTGGTGGAGGAGATTATTATTGTTTCTTGGTGAAATCTATATGTTCATACCATTTGTGATTTGTGGCTTGCAAGTTGCAGTGTATGGTTATCCTGAACAAATTAAGCTTAACTTTGATCGTTTATGTTTGTTGAACTTTTATGAACATAAGTGATTTGAATATCTTGTATCACCCTTAGAAGATTGCATCAACCTTGTGTAGTTGTTTCAACTTGGCGAAACAAAGTTGGTTAATTTCACCTGATCGATAATCGTTTCTTGCATCTAGAATTAGAATAGTTTCTTAAACCTTATATCTTTTGATCTTTTTTATCTATCATTGTTAGAATTTCAGACTAAGAGTATCATTACTATATCATACATTGAAGTTGTAGTGCTTAGAGATTCTAAGTGTTTGCCTCTTGCTATTGAAACAACGAGTTGTCTGAACGATTATGTAAGTCTCTTTGTGATAATCAGCAATATCACATCAAGTCAGTGAGTTTATCCATTGCGAATCATAAGAAAGGAACCTTGAAGTTACTTCATTGGATCACACAAGTTAGCCTTTGAGGAACTTTATTCAAGAGAGATTGAGATATTCAGTGTTTTACTCTATTGTTGACTTGTCTGAAAATAATCATCAACATTTTTTGCGCTAGGAGGGCCTACATAGCAAGTTGTTTCATTTCAAGGATTGGTGAAAGAACACACTAGATTGAATCATTTCCTTTTTGCCAGAAAGGCATCAGAGAATTCTAAGGTCTACACCAGGGGCATCCAAATAGTTGACAGAGTTGGAATTTCTTCCTAAGTCAAGGAAAGGGAAGAAAGCAGCTTCATCAAGTCAAGGGTCTCCAAGTGGAGGAGATATCTCAAATTTGTTTCAAACTCCACCTCCATGAAATCAAAATCAAGGAGTTACTCAATCAAGTAGCACGCAAGCAACCATCCAAGTAACTCCATTTCAGCCAGGAACTACTCAAGCAGGTCCACTTCCAATGGCAAACATTCCAGCGGCAGCCTGGCCTTTGGCAAATGTGTCTCCTCTTGGAGCTTTCGCGAACTACAATGATATGCCCAAGAATCTTGAACACTTCTGCTCTAAATTCCACGTCAACGATGCAAACTGGACAGCAGAGGAACACATCAAGATCTTTGAAGATGCCCTAGTAAACCGAAGGATTGCACATGAAGATGTAGCTTGCAGGCTATTTCCCTACTCACTTGAAGGTGATGCTACCTTTTGGTATGTCAATCTACCTGCTGGGTCTATCACTAGTTGGCAACAGATAAAAGATGCTTTCTTAGAAAAATTTAGAATTCCTATCACCCCAGTAGAACTCTATAAGCAGTTTATCAAAGTGAGAAGACATGAACATGAGCCTATCGCTGCTTTCAATCACAGGTTCCATAAGGCTTATTCAAGATTGCAGAGTCCATATGATATTAATGATGCAATCGTAATGGAGATTTATTATGTAGCTTTGGACCGTTTAACCTCTATTTTTGTGAAGATAGCAAGAGCACCACCTACTACTTTAACAGGGGCATATGCGAAAGCTGTCAAAGTGAATACTGACTTAGGCATGAACACGTAGGGGCCGCTCAATCATATGGGGGATGTGGCAATGCCAAATCAAATTCAAGGAATCAATCAGGCTTTGGCACATCACACGCTAATAATGAACCCTATTCTTGCTCCTACGAATCAACTGGTGTGACATCCTGGAGTGCCGATTTCACAAGCTCCACCTGCAAAACCGGTATATCTGTAAGGATCGTCATCTTCTACTAAGACTCAAGAAGAAAAAGATGAAATGAAGGAGTTGATTGATCAAGTGAAAAAATTGTCCACTGAAGTTACGCATCTGAGGAATCAGAACAACTATCTGCAGAGCACACAAAGAAACTATCAGGGGAATCAAGGTGGTAATCAAGGATACAACCAAGGATACAATCAAGGTTTTAGAGGGAACAATCAAGGTTTCCAAAGGTAGAACAGAACCTGGAACACAACACCTAACAATAGAAGCGTGCCTTCACCCTTGGATAATCTGCCAACTTCTGATCCCAAGCCAGCTGATAAAGTGTTTTTGGCAGAAGTAGCGTTGTCCACTTCGTGCAGGTTGCACAATACGAATCAGCATTCTGAACTACAATGTCCTGAATTCAAGATAGCAGCTAATATATTTCAAAAGGAAATGCATGGTTCACAAGCACCAGAAAACCCTCCTGTCACTGGGTATGAGATCGTGCCGACGACAAGGTATGATCAAGCTCTAATTATTGAAGATTTCACTTTTTCGCCCATGATGGAATATGATATGTCAGGATACAATGGAAGGTTCCCACTAGCCTCTGTGAATGGACCTGTTGAAGATACATATTATCCTCCCCCATTCTACAATGATTCTCAAGCTGAGACAACAAGTGAAGTACAAGCATTTCAACAATCTTCTGGAAGTGCGCCTCAAAGGGTTTATCAACGAAACTATCGAGAACTAGATCCTGTTACTACATCAACCCCTCCGAACAATCTACAAACTCCGCCTACTCCGAATGCAAGCAATAATCCAAGCTTTCTAAGTGATTCGCTGGAATACAGACAAAGGGATCCAACCTAGAGAGTCACTTCATCTCATGATGCTCCGTTACAAAACACTGCTTCAAGGGTTGATCCTCCTAGAAAGGAAGTTCCTAAAGATGATTTGAAGAGATTAAGTCAATGTGTTGTAGAAGAACTCAAGAAAGTGAAGATAAGTTTGCCATTGATAGAGTTAATAAGAGTACTTGAAATAAGGGAAGCTTTCTTGGGAAGTGTCAATGATACTACTGCAAAAGGTGGAAATCAAAATGTGCAAGCTGCTTCAGGATCATCAAATCCATCTACTTCTAATGCACCTAGAGCAAATGTGGTTAAGAATACAAACGCAGTTCAATCAGTACCCCCTCATCCGCAAGGGCAAACGAATGCAGCTTATGTCGCACAAGATTCATCTAGCATGGCCAACAATAAACCAGTTGGAGTAAAGAAAGAACTTGCAGAGAAGATCAACACAGAGAAGAGTCAAGATTCACAAGGCAATTTGGGGTTGATAAATGATTCAAAGTATAGTGCCCCAAAGAAGAAGTTAGTAGTTTTCTATCAAGGGAAAGATGAACAACCATCGTTCCTATTGTTAGTTCGAATGTTTGGGAAGCTTTTGCATAACTATTTAATGGATTCGGGAGCCTCAAGTAATGTTATGCCACTTGGTGTTTGCAAGAAACTCGGCTTGATACCTAAACAGACTTTCAAGAAAGTTACTCAATTATACAAGACCGAAGTCCTAGTTGTAGGAGAACTGCACAACATTCATATGCAGCAGGTGACCGATCCCAGGATTTAGCATTATATTGATATTTCAGTGGTTGATATTCCTGAAGGGTACGATATGCTTCTAAGTAGAGATTGGTTAAAGAAATTCAATGGATACATTTCAACAGATTTCTCACATATGTGGTTATCATAGAAGGGACTGCCAAATCAAATTAGAATAGATAGCACTCCTCGATTGAAACTAATGATCATTGAGTATGGAGAAGACAATGAAATCCTTTTTGTAGAGTCAGATCTTAGTGTTTACAAGCCCAAAGTAGAGGAAGTTTTGATGTTGCACAATCCAACTGGAATCATTGTAGAAAGTGATAAAGGGTCTTCATCTGATGAAGAAGGAGAAAGCATGTTCGAAAATTTCAAGAATTTTGTCTTAAAACATGTGAAGCAAGGTGTAGAATTAGGAAGTCATGCACGAGTTCAAGATCTCTTGCTACCCAATTGGTGCAGGATTCATAATGCCTTCCATTCCGAATTTTCTTGCACTATGTGTGAAGTAGCTTTGGGACAAGTTCGCAAGATGATTCCAGAAGCAATGGGCTTAGAGATTCCAAAGATATTGAAGCTAGAAGAACCTATTACAGATGAAGTTTTTATGGAAGAAGCAAGTTCATCAGTTTCAACAGAGAAGGATACTCAGGAAATAGGTGAAGAAAAGAAAGATAGTAATGTGCCAAGTTCCAAGCAAGGAGCTAATCAAGTATGGACGTTAAGGTTTGATGGATCCAAATCCAAGCAAGGATTCAGAGCAGGCTTTGAATTAATCAGTCCAATTGGGGAAGCATATTTGTCAGCACTAAGATTGCAGTTCCCATGTACAAATAATGTTGCAGAATACAAAGCTTTGGTACACGGATTGCTCCTTGCTATTAAGAAGAAAGCTAAGATCATGCATGTATTCAGGGATTCATAGGTAGTCATCAGACAAATTAGAAAATTGTATGTATGCCATGATAAGAGATTGAAGAAGTATAGGAATCGAGTATGGGACCTCATCAAAGATTTTGATGCCTTCAACATTCAATCAATCTATAGATCAAAGAATCAAGTCGCCAATGCATTAGCTCAAGCAGCATGTTCCCTCGAGCACTTAGCGATGGAAGGGTTGAAGAAGTTTACGGTTGAATTGACATCTGTACCTTCAGTGCCAGATAACATTACAAATTTTCAAGTCTTTGAAGATGATAAGCATATATTGGACTTCTTGACCAATTCAGGGATCTTCACTGCCCAAATTGTTGACGAAGATGAAGTTGAAGAAGTTGAGTTTGATCCAGATGGGATTATGAATCTAAGGAACAACACCATCCCAAAGGGAATGATAGAACTAGAGAGACTTTTTGATTCAGATAAGCTAAGTACTCTTTAATACCGCAATGAGGACGGAAATAAATGTGATCCAATCAATTTGGGAACAGAGCAAGATGTAAAGAATGTCTTCATAGGGAGGGTTTGTACACCTGAACAAAAAGAAAGTATAATCAAGAGTATGAAAGAATTTTAGGATGTAATTGCATGGGGATATGAAGACTTAAAGACGTATGATACTTCCATTATCACACATACAATTCCTCTCAAGTCTAGAAGCAAACCTTTTCGACAAAGACAAAGGCTAGTGAATCCTTTACTAGAACCTCTCATTTATCAAGAAGTAAAGAAGCTGCTACAAGTGAAGATAATCTTTCCAATAAGACACTCGACGTGGGTCGCCAATTTAGTCCCAGTCTGAAAGAAGAATGGTGAAATAAGATTATGCGTAGACTTCAGAAATCTCAATCGAGCATCAGAAAAGGATAACTACCCATTGCCTTCATTAGATGAAGTACTCCAGATAGTCAACAGATCACAGATGATGTCCTTTTTGGATGGATATTCGGGGTATAATCATGTTATGGTAGAAGAGGAAGATATGGTATTTCTCTTAATCCAAAGAAGTGCATGTTTGGGGTGACTGAGGGAAAGCTTTTAGGTCATGTTATATAAGAACATGGAATTTCTATTGATCCTAATCGAGTTGAAGCCATCAAATGGGTCAGTATGCTGGCAAGCAAGAAAGAGCTAAAATATTTCTTCGAAAAGATCAATTTTGTGAGGAAATTTATTACCAGGTTTGCAGAAATAGTCAAACCATTGAATGATATGTTGAAGAAAGATGCGAAAATAGAATGGATGCCACAAGTGAAGAGAGCTTTCGAAGAAATTAAACAGGCAATCGCCAGTGCCCCAGTACTTATCAGTCTAGATTATATGAAGCCTTTTTATTTATATTCTTTTGCATCAGATCATACTTGCGCTGGGATTCTAACTCAAAGAACAGAAGGAAAGGATGAGCATGTTGGATCTAGGGCATACAACTGAGAGGGGGGGGGGTGAATCAGTTGTATAAAACTTCTTCTTCTTTGAAACACTTGATTCTTTGTTGTTAGTTAGCAGCATATCAAATAATCATCCATGAAAGCATAATACATAAACACAAGAGCAGATAAGTATCAACACATTGAACACCAAGATTTTGACGTGGAAAACCCGGTTAAGGGAAAAACCACGGGGTGATTAACCCAAGAATTATTCTCTGTTAGAAGAATAAAGAAAAATGAATGGCACATGCCAATAAGGGCTCACTGCCCGAGCACACTGCTCACAAAGAGGCCCACTGCCTACAATGAGACACACTGTCTACAAAGTGATAAAAATCACAGTCTTGAACTAGAGAATGACATCTCTACCATGTCCGGATCAGTTCCAATTAAGCCCAAAAACTCTGCTCTGCCTTTCGCACTTCTCTTCGCTATGCCACACTTATCCACACAACACACACACCTGAAATGAACTCACAAACCGTTATTTATACAAGACATCAACTTAGGAACAAACATCTAAGTCGGCAAACAACCATAAGAACATCTGCAAGATGAATAACACATCCGGTCGGCCACCACAAGAACATTCGTAGGATGAACAACTCATCCGGTCGGCTAAACAGAGCAAGAACTTCATCCGGAAGAATATCTTCAATTCTGAGTTCTACTATCAATGCCGACCAACAACATAACCTCAACATGATCCAAGAACCTTCACAGGCCTGCCTGAACGACCGGATACATCCGCACTTCCTTTACCTACTGGAATCTCTTGTCTTCCTCATCCGGAACTTCAAGAACACAGTCTGTCGCCATTGTCATAATGCAAGAGGTACTTCCGGACCTCCAAATCATACACAAATCAATGCGGACCAACAACACAACCTTAACATGATCTAAGAACCTTCACAAGCCTGCCTGAATGACCAGGTACGTCCGCATTTCATTTTCTTACTGAAATCTCTTATCCTCCTTATCCGGAACTTCAAGAACACTGTCTGTTGCTACTGTTATAATGCAAGAGGTACTTCCGGACCTCCAAATCGTACAAAACTTGAGTTGGCATATCACAAGGATATCTAAAACACTCGTTCCAATCCGCAGATTAGGATTGTACAATTCCGGACCTCACCGGACCTTTCTGTGATCCTTTGTCGCCTCTGAACACTTGCCGGAACCGGTTCCATACAGACAGCCATAACCTCTTCAGAACTTCATGCGGACCTCTGAAATCTTGGCTGAAGCATCTCAAGACTCATATCTGTAAACCCTTTAATCCGCATCCTCCAGTTCTCAACCTATACAATACATTTGCCTTCTTCTCATCACTGTTCTTCACTGTTCCTGACTGAGGCTAATTTTCTCAATATCCTCAGCACACAGCTCATCAAATCCTTCTTGACAATGCAATATGAGTATGTTGACATCAATGACAACACTGGCTCACCTCATACTTGCAACAATCTCCCCCTTTGTCATTGATGGCAACATATGATGTGAAAAACCATCAAGACAAGAACTTCTCCATTCTGTCATAGCTCCCCCTATCAACAACAACTTTTCACATGTCTTCTCTTCCTTTACTGCTCCCCCTTTGATCATCAACCACTTGTTTTTCACATGTCTTCTCTCCCCCTTTGACATCAATGGCAAAGGGCTCATACTTGCAATTCTAATACATCAGAATCATACCAGCTGCTCCCCCTTAGTAGCAGCTCCTCATCATCAATCCGGATCACAAGATATGACTGTGATATCCACCGGACTGATGCACATTAGTGCATCTTAGTTCATCACCGGAGGGGCCATGACCCCTAACTTCTCCCGGAGATATTCAAAAGAGTCCTTGGGAAGAGGTTTTGTAAAGATATCTGCAATCTGATCCTTGGAGGGAACATACTCCAATCTGACTTCTTCCTTGTTTACTTGTTCTCTCAAAAAGTGAAATTTGATAGATATGTGCTTAGTCTTAGAATGCAATACCGGATTCTTGGAGATATTAATTGCACTTGAATTATCACAGAAAATTGTGATAGGCTCCTCATATTCAACTTTGATGTCTCTTAGCATCTGCTTCATCCATAAGATTTGAGTGCAACTACCTGCTGCTGCAATGTATTCTGCTTCAGTTGTAGACAGAGATATTGCATCTTGTTTCTTGCTTAGCCAAGAAACCAATCTCTTCCCCAAAAAGAATGCTCCACCACTAGTGCTCTTCCTGTCATCCACATCTCCTGCCCAATCTGCATCTGTGTAAGCATGAAGAGAGAAGTCCGGATCTCTAGGGTACCATAGACCATACTCCACTGTTCCTTTCAAGTACCTAAAAATTCTTTTGATTGCCATAACATGAGATTCTCTAGGATCAGCCTGGAATCTTGCCACAAGACCAACAGCCTGCATTATATCTGGTCTAGTTTGAGTGAGGTACAACAATCCACCAATCATTGATCTATACTTTGTCTGATCTGCCTTTGGAGAGTCATCATCTTTGCTTAACTTACATCCGGTTGCCATAGGAGTGTTCATAGACTTTGAGTCTTCCATACCAAATTTCTTTAACAATTCTTTCACATATTTGGTCTGAGAAATGAAGATCCCTTCTTTTGTTTGAGTAATTTGCAGACCCAAGAAGAAATTCATTTCACCAAGCATAGACATTTCAAACTCACTTTTCATCTGATTTGCAAAAGTTTTGCACATACTATCTCTTCCTCCAAAAATGATATCATCCACAAATACTTTAACAATTAAAATATTTTCATGATCAATTTTGAAATATAAGTTACTGTCAGCAGTACCTTTGTTGAATCCAATCTGCACAAGATGCTTATCCAACCTTTCATACCATGCTCTTGGGGCTTGCTTCAATCCATACAAAGCTTTCTTCAACTTGCAGACCATATCATCATTATCAGACAATTGAAAACCATCCGGTTGTTCAATGTAGACTTCTTCTTCCAGATCACCATTTAGGAAGGCAGACTTGACATCCATCTGATATACCTTGAAGTCTTTGAAGGCAGCAAATGCAAGAAGTAATCTGACTGCTTCAATTCTTGCCACCGGAGCAAAAGTCTCTTCAAAGTCAATTCCTTCTATTTGAGAGTAGCCTTTGCAGATCAATCTAGCTTTGTTTCTGATTACTTCACCAGCTTCATTTAGTTTGTTCCGGAAGACCCACTTGGTTCCAATTACATTCCTGTCTCTAGGTCTGGGAACAAGATCCCAAGTATGATTTTTCTCAATTTGTATCAATTCATCTTCCATTGCTTTGGTCCAGTTTTCATCATTGCAGGCTTCATTTATTGTTTTAGGTTCAATCTTTGAAATCAGACAACATTCATTCTGATTTTGAGCAACATTCCTTCTAGTTTGTACACCTTTGCTTCTGTCACCTATGATTTGATCTTCAGAGTGGTTCAGTTTTACATACCTTGGAATTTTGGGAGTATCCTGCACTGCTGCTTCTTGATCAGGCTCATTCAGTCCTATCTCTTCTTCCTGATTTACCAGATCAGGCTGACTCTGTCTCACCGGAGAGGATTGAGGTCCTTGAACACTCTCTTGGTCATCTTCATCAATCTCATAAAATCTTGAAGGCTTCTCAATTCCTTCATCAACTTTCACATTGGTGCTTTCTATCATCTTCCTCAATCTCTTATTGTAACACCGGTATGCTTTGCTTTGAGTGGAGTAACCCAAGAAAATTCCTTCATCACTTCTAGCATCAAACTTTCCTAGGTCTTCATCTCTTTTAATATAACACTTGCTACCAAATACTCTGAAATATTTCACAGTAGGAGTGATGCCAAACCAGAGTTCATAGGGGGTCTTACCGGTGTTGTTTCTGATTTGAACTCGATTGAGAGTGTAGACTGCAGTGCTGATAGCTTCCTTCCAAAACATTTGAGGAACATTTGCTTCCAACATCATTGTCCTGGCAGCTTCCTGGATGGTCCGGTTCTTTCTCTCAACTACTCCATTCTGCTGTGGAGTCTTAGGAGCAGACAACTGTCTCCTTATACCCTGTTTCTCACAAAAGTCAATGAATTCACCAGATGTAAATTCACCACCTCTATCAGACCTTAGACACTTTAGTTTCAATCCGGTTTGATTCTCCACCATAGCTTTGAAGATTTTGAACTTCTCAAAAGCTTCTGATTTTTCTTTTAGAAAGGTAACCCACATCATCCGGGAATGATCATCAATTAACAACATGAAATATCTATCACCCTGCAGACTCTTGATTCTTGTTGGACCACATAGATCAGTATGTACTAATTCCAACAATCCGGTAGAAGACTGATCTTTGCTTTTGAAAGAGACTCTGCTTTGTTTACCTAGCTGGCATTCTTTGCACAAACTATTTGTAGGTTTCATCAATTTTGGAAGATCTCTTACAGCCTGAGTATTGCTTATCTTGATGATGTTATCAAAATTTACATGACACATTCTTCTATGCCATAACCAACTCTGATCAATTTGAGCAAACAAACAACTTTTGTTTGAACCAACCAGATGAAAGATATTACCTTTTGTTTGAGTACCGGATGCAATTTCAGTTCCGGAGCTTGTAAAGATTCTGCATTTTCCATTCTTGAACCGGAGATCATAACCTTTGTCCACTAACTGACCAACACTGAGAAGATTGTGCTTCAATCCTTCAACATACAGTACATTTCCTGTTTTGCTCTTACCATCAAAGGAAATAGTTCCCCTACCTCTGATTCTGCCAGCAGAATTGTCACCAAACTTTACCATTCCTCCTTCATATCTTTCCAAATCTAAGAACTTATTCTTGTCACCAGTCATATGGTGAGAACATCCACTGTCAATAACCCAATCATCCTTTTCTTCCACTTGAGCAGCCAAGGCTTTTTCAACAACTTTGTGATTGACAGATTCAGAGAGTATTGAATCTTCTTCCTTGATGGCTATAAACACCCACTCATTTCCGGATTTGCTTCCTAGTTCTGATTCATCATCTGTTACTCCTTCATTGTCATCTTCTTCATGAACATAATAGCAATTCTTTTGAAACCTTTGTCTGTGAGTATTAGATCTTGCAGATCTCTCCGGACATCTTGAGGCAAAATGACCAATCTTATTGCAATTGAAACACTTAAAGGGTAGTTTTCCTTCATACTTACCGGATCCTCTTGGCAGTCTCTTTGCAATGAGGGCTTCAAGTTGAGCTGTTTCTGCTTCTTCTTCTTCCATGTCTCTTCTTGCTTGATCATACCATGACATTTTCCTTGATGAGTTTTCACCCGGATCAAATCTCTGTTTGCCTTTCACATAGGTACTGGCTTTGAAAGCAGATTCAGTCTTGGGAGGATCATCTCCAAACTCGGTCATTTCAAATGCAGCTAGTTTGCCAGCCAGTTGTTCTCTTGTGACAGTTGTGTGGGCTCTGAATTCATCAATGGCAGCAACTTTGATTTTGTAGGCAGCAGGAAGGGATCTTAGGATTTTGCAGACAATCTCATTTTCATCTAAAGTTCCACCAGCATTTCTGATTCCACATACTAGCTCATTTACTCTTGGCATGAAGGTAGTGATGTTTTCATCATCTCTCATTTTCAATCTTTCAAATTTCCCTTTCAGGCTTTGTAACCTTGCACTTTTG
Source organism: Cunninghamia lanceolata (assembly GCA_027924645.1). NCBI lineage: Eukaryota > Viridiplantae > Streptophyta > Pinopsida > Cupressales > Cupressaceae > Cunninghamia > Cunninghamia lanceolata. Next base: position 11,407,129 of record BSBN01001332.1, read on the forward strand.
ACAAACTCATCTCCTTCATACAGAAGTTCCAGTTTAGTCAGGATCTCATATGCAGTTGGTAGGTCAATAACATTCGAGAGATCTGAGTCATTCAATGCGCTTAGAAGAGCTTCCTTGGTCCGCAGATTGTTTTCAGCTTCTGTGATTTCATTCAGAGTTGTCGGACCACCTTGTGGAGGTACATATGGTTTTGAAACCATATCCAAGTATGCTTTTCCCATACATTCCAAGTGACACTTCATGCGACCCTTCCAGAGAGTGAAGTTGGTTCCATCGAACTTCGGACTATCCTTCTTGTATGACGACATCCTGGATCTCCTCAAGCGGTTAAGCTCCTGTCAGAGGAACTTGGCTCTGATACCAATTGTTGGATCTAGGGCATACAACTGAGAGGGGGGGGTGAATCAGTTGTATAAAACTTCTTCTTCTTTCAAACACTTGATTCTTTGTTGTTAGTTAGCAGCATATCAAATAATCATCCATGAAAGCATAATACATAAACACAAGAGCAGATAAGTATCAACACATTGAACACCAAGATTTTGACGTGGAAAACCCGGTTAAGGGAAAAACCACGGGGTGATTAACCCAAGAATTATTCTCTGTTAGAAGAATAAAGAAAAATGAATGGCACATGCCAATAAGGGCTCACTGCCCGAGCACACTGCTCACAAAGAGGCCCACTGCCTACAAGGAGACACACTGTCTACAAAGTGATAAAAATCACAGTCTTGAACTGGAGAATGACATCTCTACCATGTCCGGATCAGTTCCAATTAAGCCCAAAAACTCTGCTCTGCCTTTCGCACTTCTCTTCGCTATGCCACACTTATCCACACAACACACACACGTGAAATGAACTCACAAACCGTTATTTATACAAGACATCAACTTAGGAACAAACATCTAAGTCGGCAAACAACCATAAGAACATCTGCAAGATGAATAACACATCCGGTCGGCCACCACAAGAACATTCGTAGGATGAACAACTCATCCGGTCGGCTAAACAGAGCAAGAACTTCATCCGGAAGAATATCTTCAATTCCGGGTTCTACTATCAATGCGGACCAACAACATAACCTCAACATGATCCAAGAACCTTCACAGGCCTGCCTGAACAACCGGATACATCCGCACTTCCTTTACCTACTGGAATCTCTTGTCTTCCTCATCCAGAACTTCAAGAACACAGTCTGTCGCCATTGTCATAATGCAAGAGGTACTTCCGGACCTCCAAATCATACACAAATCAATGCGGACCAACAACACAACCTTAACATGATCTAAGAACCTTCACAAGCCTGCCTGAATGACCAGGTACGTCCGCATTTCATTTTCTTACTGAAATCTCTTATCCTCCTTATCCGGAACTTCAAGAACACTGTCTGTTGCTACTGTTATAATGCAAGAGGTACTTCCGGACCTCCAAATCGTACAAAACTTGAGTTGGCATATCACAAGGATATCTAAAACACTCGTTCCAATCCGCAGATTAGGATTGTACAATTCCGGACCTCACCGGACCTTTCTGTGATCCTTTGTCGCCTCTGAACACTTGCCGGAACCGGTTCCATACAGACAGCCATAACCTCTTCAGAATTTCATGCGGACCTCTGAAATCTTGGCTGAAGCATCTCAAGACTCATATCTGTAAACCCTTTAATCCGCATCCTCCGGTTCTCAACCTATACAATACATTTGCCTTCTTCTCATCACTGTTCTTCACTGTTCCTGACTGAGGCTAATTTTCTCAATATCCTCAGCACACAGCTCATCAAATCCTTCTTGACAATGCAATATGAGTATGTTGACATCAATGACAACACTGGCTCACCTCATACTTGCAACAGAGCATCCCATCACATTCATGAGTGCTCCCTTCAAAGATGCGGAATTAAGGTATCCTTGTGTTGAAAAGCAAGCATATGCTTTGGTGAAGGCCATTAAGAAGTTCAGACATTATATTTTAAGGAGCAGAGTGTATGCAATAGTTCTGGATGCCACCATCAAGATGTTGTTGATGCAAAATGAATTGGGCGAGAGAAGAGGCAAGTGGGTCGCCATCATACAATAGTATGATATTGAAATTCAACCGATGAAGTTAGTGTGAGGACAAGCACTCACGTAGACTATAGCAATTGAAGGTCCAAGACTAGTGCAACAAGCATATGTGCTTGAAGCTGTATCTCCAGATGAGTGGTACGATGATATTATGTACTATTTGTTGACTCAAAGATCTCCAGATCATATGCATTCGACACAAAGAAGAGCACTGAGATACAGAAGCCGACATGTCATGTTGCAAGGGTCAGTCTTGTTTCAGACAGAACCATGAAGGAATTTATTTGAGATGTGTCGGTAGAAGTGAAGCTAAGGAAATCATGGAACAATTTCATGATAAATTTGGAACTTGTCATGGCGGTGAACTGGCAACAGCACATCAAATATTAAGAGCAGGTTACTACTGGCCTACTTTGTTTCAGGATGCCCATTAGCATATCAAGACTTGTCATACCTGCCAAGTAGCAGCTTCAAGAGAAAGGAATCTCGTGATGCCTTTGCAACCAGTCATTGAAGTAAGACCATTCGCCAAATGGGGATTAGACTTTATTGGTATGATCAATCCACCTTCTGCATAGTACAGGTATATATCCTTACCGCGACTGACTACTGTACCAGATGGTCAGAAGCCATGCTTTAAAGCTTTGCACTACTAATGTAGTGATTAAGTTTTTGGAGGATAACATAATTACCAGGTTTGGCTGTCCTAATGCTCTTGTTTGTGACAATGGTCCTGCTTTTTCATCTTTGAAGTTTTCAAATTGGGCCTTTGAATATGGTATAACTTTGAAGTTTTCATCGAACTACTATCCACAGGGTAATGGGTTAGCCAAGTCAACAAACAAGAATTTGTTAAATGCAATCAAGAAATTGTTGGACAAGAACCCGAGAGATTGGCACACCCAACTAAAGTTTTCTCTCTAGGTAGACAGAACCCGTGTTAAGTCTTCTCTAGGTACTTCTCCATACCATTTAGTTTACGGCCAAGACCCCATCTTCTCGATACAACTGAGGATTCCAACATTGTAGTTCATGCAAGAATATTTAGATGAGGATGAAAGGGTACAAATGAGGCTTTCACAACTATTGCATTTGGAAGAAAAGCAAGATATAGCCCTGGACAAGTTCATTAAACACCAAGGAGTGGTGAAACATTGGTTTGATCGCCAAGCAAGGGTGAAATCGTTCAGAATTTCTAACTTGGTTTTATATTGGGACAAAGCACATGAAAGACGAGGAGACCATGATAAATTTGACTATCTCTGGAAAGGTCCCTATCAAATTGTTGAGATTTTAGGAGAGAATGCATTTAAGCTAAAGACGTTGACTAGGGAAGATATCCCATTGCCCGCCAATGGGCAATTTCTGAAACATTACTTCCAGCCGTGAGTTCCTCGCGGGACTTACTTGTACATAGTTAGAATAGGTTTCCCTTTCTGTTGTTTCTTGTTTTCTTAGACTAGATTTGCCCGTCTTGACGTCATTTGACTCAAGCCTTTCTTGCTTTCTGTAGTTTAGTTGCTTTAGTTTGGTTTGCTTTAGGTTAATTGTCCTTGGGGTCCCTGATTTGTGAAGGAATGATGAATCTTATGCATACATTTGATATGACTTCACTGAGTTGTGTTAGTTCATTTCTTAAATATTCATTCATGAAATTCTTAGAATTGAGAATCATTGTTCTTTCAGTTTATTAGCAAGTTGAATTTTGGACTTGACTTGGAAACTAATCATATATTGTGTCTTGACACTATTATCTTCTAGTCATAATGTTCTAAAATGTTGAATCTAAGTTTTATGAGTTCTTATGTGTTCCTTTGAGAAACTTGGGTCATGATTGATGGATTTCCTGTGGATTCCATCACTAGTGTCAGATAGCATGATTGCTTGCTCATGGGAGATGAGTCAATTGTTCGGTATTGCTTGAAGTATTTTGAGGTTTTATACTTTTACATATCTTAATGATCCTGAAGTTACTAGGAAAGTCTTTGTGATCTTGGATTAAGTGAAAATCTCAAGATAGTTCATGGTTCCATCCCACTCCATTATAAGCATTTCTGCATATTTCATCCCTCCATCTATCCATTCCACTCATCGACTTATTCACACAATAAAAGCCTCCATTCCCCTTCCTTTCACATTCAATAATGAATTCGAGTCTGATATCTGAATCATTTGCATAGTCCAGTTGTTCACCTTATATTCCATATGTACCATCAAGGCTCAGATTTGGGTCATTTAAAGAACAGAGTGTTTTGAAGTCCATCTATGTCAATATATATATGGCCTTGGATATGTACACCCCAGGGTAAGAAAAGTTCATGATGTTGGTGTTTCCATTTATTCCATATAAATCCCTTACATTCCATCATCCACCTATCATATGTTTATTCCATCTCCGTTACCAGGCAGAAAAGGAAAAAAAAAAGGTAACTGCCTATACCTTTCACCATCCGTTCTACCTTCATTTTCTTTATCTTCCATCCTTTTACTTATTGTTTTCCATTTTCTAATCATGGTCAGTGAATGTGAGTGTCATCTGAACTAGAAGCTTGCAATTCCTTCGCCCATCCCCCATTGTTTCATGAAATAAATACTTGGATGCTGTTACTCCTGAAGCAAAGAAAATCTTACAGATCTTTATGCCCTAGAGCACAAATGCAAGAAATCAAAGCATATTCAAAGGCTATTTTATTCCATATTTCCAAAAGAAAAGGCTAAAATAAAAGTTCAAGAGCCTGAGTCCAAGAAGCTAAATCTAAAGAGGCTTCCGCATCCAGGAAATCCACCCATCCATCCATCTCGATTCCTCATTATATATCCCTTCCACTTGCAAGCTTCAAAATTTAGGTTGATATGAACAAACATTGATTATGGTTTCATTCCATTCGTTCCACTATATACCCTCTGTTTCCGATACATTTCTCGTCACTCACCTAGTTTATGTCTGAACCCACTTTCATCTATCTGTTCTATATAATCCACATCATAATCCATTGCTTTCGTTTACTGTTTTCATAATCCGTATTATATCTATCGTTTCCTGCCAACATCAGTAAGTGCCATAACTTGACATGGTTTCATATGGACCATCGTGTTGTCTGCAGAATCAGACCTTTGAGTTCTTTCTGTTCGTTACCATGGTGAAAACCTGGCACACAAGCGCCGTGTGTAATGGTTATCTCATTTATAAAAAAAAATGATACAGAAAAAAAAAAAAAAAAAAAAGAAAAAATTAAAAAAAAAAAATAGTAAAGAGAAATTTTTCGTCCACTGGTGAAAACCACCTTTGGTGGCGCCTTGGATAAGTACCATGATGAAAACTTGGCAAACAGGTGTCATACGTAGAGACACCCTGTCTCATTTCACTCTTTTCCATTTCATTTCATTTCCATCTCCATATCATACCCATTCCGTCATTTCTCCGTTCAATGCCATTGCATAACATCATTGCCCATTTCATCGATATGTATATGTTTTCCATCCATTTGCTTTCCATGAATTTTCTTAGCTTGAGACAGGTGAGCCTAGATGATCCTGGTTTCTAAGGGATGGGAATGAATGCAAGTGTTCACACTTGAGTCCTCAAATATGGATAGTCGCGCTAGCAATTGGTTTTGATTCTTTGATCAGGTAGTTGTGTTTATTTGATCTGGTGTGTGGGTGTACATGAAAATGTTGAAACTTGATTTTTGTTTATGTTTGGAACATTTAAGAAGCTGTTTTAATTGAAATCTATCTTTAATCACACATCAGAAGATGTAGTGTGCTGATCCAATTTATGATTCTTTTCATTTTCAAGTTCATCTTTTGACTGGTTGATAGGTTGAAGAGATTGATTTGAAAGTTATAAGTTGGGATTGAATTCTTATTTTTGAAATGTTCGCAAACATTTCTCCAGTGGAGTCACCGAATGTTGTGACCAAATCACACATCGCCCCATTGCAAATGGGGACCCCCTCTTTTTGCCTTAGGTTAGGTTGTGTTTTTTTAGAGCTCTGCTTCAACCCTATTTTGAGACAAGGAGGCTGCCTCAACATTCGTTATAATTATCACTTGCAACTAGGCTCCAATGTTATGGCCTTATTTGATTGAACCATGGCATCATTGCAATGAGATAGAATTGGACTTCTTCTTGAGCACTCAAGGTGATTGCTTCGGGATATATAGTGTTTGAAAACATGATGTTCTAAGGTGTTGTCAAGTAAAAAGTGGCTAAGTGTTGTGACCTAATCACACATCACCCCAACACGATGGGGACCCCTAGTTTTTTTTTTTAGGATTAATTGCTTTGAGTTGTTTGTTTTACCTTAGAGTCAGTCAACCAATCAAGCTTTGCAAATGGTATAGAGCATTTCTTAGGTCAAGTTGAGAGGATGTACATGTTGTTTTGGACTCATTTTGTTGGGCGAGGATCAATTTTGGCGCCTTAAGAAAGATAGTTTAGTTTTAGACATGCTAAATGGAGCACCAGGGAGTTAGGCACCTATTGCAATCCATTTCATCTCAAATAGCGCCTCAAGTTGGAGATTATATTCATTTGGGCGCCTTTGACTTCAAAGTAACCTCACAATGGCACCTTGGTTAGAACTACAAGTCTTGGAGGTATTCATCTTATATAGGTGCCAATTTGTGTCCAAAATCTCATCTATATGCGCCTAGAATGAAAAGTGGGTGAAGGAATTCAACACCAAGGAGAAATGAATTTAGGTGCCACTTCTTGAAACTTTTGACCATTATATGCGCCTTGAATGTGAAGTGTGAAGGATAGAAAAGTATGGTGAATCAAGGTAGGAAGTTTAGGCGCCTTCAAGGAAGTAGTCCATTTGACCTTAAAAGTTGATTTAATTTACTGAATTGAGCATCTTAGAGTTAGGCGCCCTTTACCTTCCAAACAAGCTTGTATTGGCGCCTTGATTGCAAGAGCTTGGGTCATTCAAGGAGGGTCTTTTACCCAATCCAAATGAGCCTTGTGATCATCAAATTTACTAAGACAAGCTTAGGTGCATTTTTGTAGTCCATTTTAGCTCTATGAGCGCCCAATTTGGAGAAGGCATTCACTTATGTTAGGCATGTTTTGTCATCCCTAGAACCTCCTTCAAGCGCCTTGATATAGAATCAATATTTTGAAACATAAAGAAGGGCACCTTAAAGGGAGGTAATTCACCTTGACCTTCAAAGTTTATCAAGTACATGAAATGAGCATTCTAACTCTAGGCACTACTTTCCTCATATACAAACTTGCATTTGCGCCTAAGGAGTTGATTCTTGAGGAAGTGTGTTTGAGCGCCCAATATCAAAGGGATTTTCATCAAGCTTTTGAAGGAGTATAGAGATTAAGATATTTCCATTTTAAACCTCAACCAATGTTTAAACACATGAAAATGAAGCAAGTAATCCTCCAAGACAAAGGCACATTTCCTTGTCTCTTTCACCCAATTTTGGCGCCTTTGATATGAAAGGCATGAAACATTGAAAGTTAGCATGTAGATAGGTGGAGGGGTCTCCTAGAAGTCTTGGAGAGTGATTGAGAGTGTTTGGAGGGTAGGCACACATTTGCATCTAAATAGTCACCTTTTGGTGCCTAGGAAAGTATATGTGAAGCATGGAGTCAAGATGAAACATCAAGGAAGGTTGAGCATACTTCATCACTGGAAGAGACTTAGATATGCGCCTTGACTATAAGGTAGTTGGAGAGATGTGTTTGAGCGCCTTAAGGAGGCCAAGAAGAAGTTGAAGAGGATAGGTGCTATTTTCAGTTCATTTCTACCTAAATCAGCGCCCATGTAATAGCAATATCCATTCAAAATTAGGCGCTGATCCAAGTTCAAAAGATCATGAATGGGCACCTAGAAATCATTGGGATGTTAGGAGTTTAAACATGTTTCAAAAAATTACAAAAGACTTCCTAAACTTGGCGCCCTCCGTGCAAAAATCAACCTCATTTTGGCGCCTAAAGTAGTTTTAAATTTTGACAATTTAAAAAAAATGCATTAAGTATCTAGCCTGGCCGACCTCAAACCTGGCTGACCAGCATTTAATGAAGCAGATTGTCTATATAAACAAGGTTGCTTCACCTCATTTCAACATCATTCACATTGCAATTAGCATTTGGAGCGATTTTGAAGGAAGAGCAGCAGTTTTTGAAGGCAGACCTGCACTTTTTTGAGTCTGATTTTTGTCACTCATAACTGATTTTTATCATTTCCTACAGAAATCTACACTTTTCTAGGTCTAAAAATTGGTGTAAGGTATGTTTTAGCCACTTTTAATTCATAAAATTACCTTCTTATTTACTTAAATTGCAAATTTTCATAGTTTTATTATCTAAAAATCAAGTTTATGAGGGTAATTTTACCATTTCAAGTACCTTACAGAAATGTTGTCTTGTAGGTAGATGGGCATGACAGCAAAGGAGCATCAAGTGATGATCAAGATGGATGCCAAGTCAACTATACCTGACTCCAAGCTCGAGACTCATTGGAAGAATGTGGGAGACACCAACATGGGACACGTCAACCTAGAAGAAATGAAGGATTTCTTGCTCGCCATCACGAGGAATGAAGATATCAAGGCCATTGCAAAGAGTGGAATCATTCAAGCGGCATGCTTCCCACCTACCCTACCTAGCACTGAATTGGTGTTAGAATACATTCAACACTATGATAAAGAGAGAAGACAAATTGTGGCTAAAGACTGGACTGTCCTAGCCTACTTGCAAAGAGAAGCTATTCAGGAGATCTTCAACATTCCAAACCGGAAGACAGTGTTCATTTGTCCTAAGACTGCACAGCATGCCTTTGAGGGCAATTCCAAGCAGTATATGCAAGAAGTGAGGAAGAAGTGGATGATAGATTCTTCAATCAAGATATACAACTCTGAAGATCTGAAGTTCCACAAGGTTGACTTCAGGAAGGAGATAAGTTACTTCATCATGCTCTTGAATTGAGTAACAGGTAGGCCTCAATCATCGACTTTTGAAGGATGGATGTATACATGCTTTGATCATGTTTTTACAAAGAATAAGATGGTTGATTGGGCTGGGCTTCTAAGTCATTGCCTTGATGAACAATTTGAAAGTTTTAATGAGTCAATGTCCTTCTTCATGACTTCCTATCTTGTTTACATACTGGCAAGAAATGTGGTCTATAAGGGATTAACATCTAAAGGAGAAGTAGGTATAAAGTCTGGCCAGATCCTATCACATCAATGTTATCCACAACTCCATTTGAAGAATATCAACCACTATAAGAGATTCAATGATGCCTTTGCCTTGTATATAGTGAGAAAGTTGCGAGGAGAGTTGCATAGGAGGTTGACAGGTGCTGCTAGGAACTTCATTGAGCAATATGGAAGGTACTAGATTCAATATGACAAGCTCACTTATATCAGAATACAATGCTTCACATCCTTCCCATATAGATTGCCAAGGTATCCTACTAATAGGATGGTACTATTGGAGGTATCTAGACAATTGTTAGAATTCCATAAGATGCAAAGGACAAGAAAGAAGGCCGGGGTTCAATTTCCTCTCAAACTTGGGAGATATTATTCATGTCCATCACTTCAAGCAGCTGAGCATTCAGAGATCGAGCTCCAAGCATATCATTTACATCTTCATGATTCAAGGAGGGAGAACTTTGACCCGCATGGAGCTATTAAGCAATCATATCCTTCTTATCAGCATGTTGAGCAACTGGAAGATCATTGGGCAAATGCTATTGATGATGATGATATGATGCAAAAATGCTCAAGGTTGAAATGGGACTTGGTTAGAGCTATAAAACTATTAAGGATTCCTGATCAGCTGGATGATGATAGAACTCTTTCAGGAGATGAATACAATAAGATACGGGACTTGCCATATGATATTGACTGGACTGATAGAGAAAGAGTATATGATGAAGAGTTGATAGAATCCATCATTGCTATCACTAAGGAACATGCAAAAGAGCAAGTACAAGCATTGATTAATGAAGGAAAGAAGATCACTTATGCCAAGATGGGAGAAGTTGAACAACAAGTACAGCATAGTGCACCTGGCAAAAGTTCACGAAGTAAGGATAATGAAAGAGATTCCAGCCAAGCAAAGAAGAGAAAACAACCTGAGTCTACACAAGGAGAATCAAGCAAGAAGAAGAAAAGGGTAAGCATCGAAACTGCTTCATCTAGGAAACCAAGAGATATTCCAATGAATCAGGATCTAGTTGTACATGAAATTCAAGATGAGGATCAAGCTGTCCCACATGAAAAAGTACCTTCAAGTCCACATGATACTGAAATCATTGATGGGGCTAACATTGAAGACAAGGATGAAGCTGAAGAAGAATCATTGCCTATGCAAGGAAGGCAAGTACAACAGTTAGGAGATTTTTCATCCTTACCAGAGTGGTTACGAGATAGAATTAAAGAAAGTTGTGAAGTGGAGAGATATCATCCTATTCCAGTTGAGGAGCCGCTTCTAGACATATCTACTGAAAAACCAAAGAAGAAAGCAACTACTCTTTCAAAGATAACTAAAGATGAAGCTGGTATAAGGAGGGTACACGTAGCTGTTCCAAGAGTTGAAAAGAATATAGAAGATATTGTACCTAAAGATTATAATGTCAATACCATTGATTTGGGTCCATTGACGGTAGCACAAGTAGAAGAGGAACTTCAGGACTCAGTTGATAATGCTCGGGCTATTATAAGACAGGAAATAGAAGGAAGGATTAAGGCTGAGCAAAGGCATCAAGCATTGGAACAGTATATTCAACACTTAGTACATCCTATTCATCAACAGGAAAGAGTTTCTACTCCTCCTATTCTTCCTCTGGAAACAGTTGTACATCTTGAGGGGTTGAGGTCTTCATCTCATAGGTTGAAGGATTGGATGAAAAGGTCAAAGCAAACAACATATGAACATCTTGAAGATATTATGCAAGTGTATGATAAAATTGCTGATCTCAAAGGGAGAGTGCTTACATTGTTGACAGCTTGTGTTGAGTTTAAGGTCATCAAAGAACAACATATGCCCCATTTGAAGACTTTGATGGAAACTTTAGTGGATGAGTTGATACACGTTGAGATAATTGAAGAAGGTATAACATATGATTTCTCTTCCTGGTATTATTGCTTTCACAATAAAGGACAACTACTTGATAGAGTGGAAACATATATGTCAAGAGTAAGAAGTGTAATCCAAAGGATCCAAGATGGGATACGTGCCTCCTTGATGAAGATATACAATCCATTTGGAGAGATGACTCTTGATACCATGAAAGAACAAATTCAAGCCTTTTATTTTCAAGAAGATGATGTTTCTGATGAGAGGCTTGATAGCATATTTTCACTTGCTATCCACCTTGGTGCCAACAAAGCTAGAATGACAGATTGGGAGCAGACACTTAGCCTTTATGCAGATGATGTGCTCGAAGCTGAAGGAACCACTAGGAATACGCCAAGTGTACCTTTTGATGATGTCAAGAAAGTGGTGCCCAGATTCATTGAATTTCATAACACTAGTGATGGTTACTCACATGGAGATTCCTCATAGGCTATTGATGTGTCATTCTTATCTTCTTGGGAAACGTGCCTTTGTTCCCTTTTTCACATACAAAAATAGGAGTTTGTTGTAACTACCTACTTAGGTGGCATAATCTGGTCCATTGGTTTTGCCAATCGATCTTGGCCATTCATGTATTCTTGAGGCCTATATAAGGGCTCTTTTGCTCTCATTATTGTAAGGTTGAAGACTCTGAAAATTGTTGCAAGAGCTCTCTGAAATAATATAAGACTCATTGTTTGGTGATTCTGTATATGTTTCTAAGTGTTGCATGGTTTCTAATTTCTTCAAGCGAATGTTAAATTAGATTAAGTTTCCTTTTAAGTGTTATGTTAGTTGGTGGAAGATTTATTATTGTTTCGTGGTGAAATCTTTATGTTCACACCATTTGTGATTTGTGGCTTGCAAGTTACAGTGTATGGTTGGTCTAGACAAATTGAGCTTAACTTTGATCGTTTATGTTTGTTGAATCTTCATGAGCATAAGTGATTTGAATATCTTGTATAAACCTTAGAAGATAGCATCAACTTTGTGTAGTTGTTCAATCTGGCAAAGCAGAGTTGGTTGATTTCACCTGAGCAGTAAGCATCTCTTACATCTAGGATTAGATTAGTTTCACTAAACCCTTTATCTTTTGTCCTTTTTTTATTCATCTTGTTAGAATTTAGGATCAAGTACTTCATTGCCATATCATACGTCATAAGTTGTAGTACTTAGATATTCTAAGTGTTTGCCTTTCCCATTGAAACCACGAGTCGTTCAAACAATTGTGTAAGTCCCTTTGTGTTATCAACAAAATCACATCAAGCCATTGAGTTATCCATCACAAATCATAAGAAAAGGAACTTTGGAGTCACTTCATTGGATCACATAGTTCAACGTTTGGAGGGCTTTATTCAAGAGAGGGTTGGATACTTAGTGTTTTCACTCTATTGTTGACTTGTCGAAAAATAATCATCAACACTAAGTTTCCAAGAGGATTCAAAAACCTCATCCAATGCGCCACTTGTGGAGGAAGTCAGATTCAAGTTCTATGACACGTTGCAATCAGGATCCAAAATTATCAACCAGTGCACCATTATTGAGGAGGTTTAACTTAAGTTTTTTGACCTTTTTTCCAAGAGGATTCAAAACATTCATCCCATGTGCCATTTCTAGAGGGAGTCTAGGTCAAGATTTGTGATGATCATTCAACCAAGCATCAAGATGTTGATCCAATGCACCCTATGAGATGTGCCTTGTCAAGAGATGGTGATGATATTAGAAGACATTTTATCCAAGCATCAGAATTCTGATCCAATGCGACCACCTTGAAATGAAGATCAAATGAAATTTTGTGAAGTTTTTAAGAGGATTCAAAATCCTCATCTAATGTGACCAAGGTGAAGAAGTCCATTTTGATGTTGGAAGTGCAAATATCAAGGGCAGATTGAAATCCTTATCTGTTGCACCAAAGGGAAGGTGTTGGTCGAAGTCTAAATGCAACTTTTAATGAGAAATCAAAACCTTGATGCAGTGCGCCTCATCCAATGCGCTTGAAGGGGGTGAAGTTTGCAAATTTTAGAATGCTTTCCAGAGAATTCAAGAGGCTAATCTAACGCGCCACATCTAATGCACTTGCCTCATCAAGGAGTAAACAATGAAGTTTTCAAAACAACTTTTGAGAGGATCCAAGATGCTGATCTAGTGCGCTTGAACCAATGCGCCCTTATGAAAGAGGTTCAATTCAAGGTTTTTAAGAGCATTCAAGGAGAAACCAAGACACTCATCCATTGCGCCTCATCCAAAGCGCTTGAAGAATCAAAGTTGCCATCCATTGCGCCATATCCAATGCGCCAATATTAAGAGATCCAAAGCACATATCCAAGGCGCCAATATCAAGGGGAGATTAAAACATCCATCCAACATGCCAAAACCAAGAAGATTCAAAATGTCTATCTAGTGCGCCAATTCTAAGGAGAGGCCAAAACGCTCATCTAATGCGCCCATGCAAAATTTAAATTTTCTAAGCCAAGACCTAGTTTCCATTAAATTTCGTGCCACATGTGATAAAAAATGAATAAATTAAATGTTTTTATTGTGCAAAGTCAGGTCGGCCTAGGGAAGAATTTTAGTTTTAATGTGAATTGTATATATATCTGCCTTTGGTTTTCATTTTGTCATTCACCAAGCAGCAAATTCGCCTCAACGAGCAGAAATAAAGTGAATTCTTAGCAAAGTACAAGTCTGATTTTGTCAAGTTGAGTCTGATTTTGATCAAGTGTTGAAGGTATTCATCCAAATCAGTCCATTTGTAAGTCTGATCTGTAGGTGGTATTCTAATTTTTCTTTCATTTTTAGCAGACTTATTGATTTCAAGCAGAAAAATGTCTAAGTGTTGGTGAATATTTGCATAGAGGATAGTAAATCATAATGATAGAAGTCATAATCTTCTTGTGAAATTTCATTTTTAGATCCTTGAAAATCAGATTTCAATACATATAGGAGGCTGAAGTGATTTATGTGATCATTTATATTTGAAGTTACTTATTCGTGTCTAGTCTTGTAAGCTCATGGCAATGACATCCAAGGAAAGACAAACAAGAATTCACATGGATGCCAAAGGGAGAGTTCCGGAGTCCAAGCTTGTCTCTCGATGGAAGAATGTTGGTGACACAAACATGGGCAACAACAGTTTAGAGGACATCAAGAGTGTACTTCAAGAGCCTACTGGGAGTAGTCTTGCTAGAATCATCGGAAAGAGTGGAGCCATTGAAGCTGCTTGCTTTCCACTAGTTCTACCATGTCAAGAGATGATTATAGAATGTGTTAAGAAGTATGACAAGAATACTAGACAAATAGTGGCTAAGGATGGAACAGTGTTAGCCTACTTACAAAAGGAAGCAGTTGAAGCTACATTTAACATTGCAACCAAGAATAGGATGATCAACATCTCCATACACCAAGGTCAATAAGAGTATGATGTCGATTCAAAGAACAGATTACAAGGGATGAAGAAGGAATGGATGGCGAATCCATCAATGAAGTTCAATACTAATAATCCTCCACAGTTTCATAAATCAGATTTTCATCCGGAGATTGGATACTTGATCATGTTCCTTAACAGAGTAACAAGTATGCCTCAATCAGCAACATTTTAGTCATGGATGTATTTCTTCATCAAATTAGTTCTCAAAGGAAAGATGATTGATTGGGTCGGACTCATTAGTTAAATCTTGCATGAGAAATTCATTAATTTCTCAAGTACTAAGTCATTCCACATGAGCTCTTATGTAGTATATCTTTTAGCAAGGAATGAATTTTATCTAGGTTTGACTAAAAAAGGAGTTGGAATTGGAACGGATAAGTACTTGTCACATCAATGTTACCCTCAGTTGCATCTCACGAACATCAATCACTATATGAGATTCAACAATGCATTTGCTATGCAAATAGTAAAGAGATTATGAGGAGAACTACACAAGAGACTATCAAATGCAGCAAGGGAATTCATTGGGATATATGGACATTAGTATACATAGCATGAGAGATATACATACATAAGGGTTCAAGGTTGCACCTCCATCCATACAGATTACCGAGATATCCAACTAATAGGATGGTGATGTTAGAGGTCTCAAGACAACTCCTAGAACTCATCAGGATGCAGAAATTGAAGAAGACGGGAGGGATCCAGTTTCCACTAGTTCTTGGACAAAACCTTGAATGTCCATCATTGGCAGCAGCTGAATATTCAGAGACCGAGCTTCAAGCATATCATCTACAAACCCATGGTACAAGAAGACTTAACTTTGATCCTTTCAAAGTTTGTTGGAAATATAATAGAGAATACAAACATGTCATGCAATTAGAAGATCATTGGCCAAATGCAAAGGATGAAGATGATCTTCGAACATTCAAGTGTTCAAGAATTACATGGGATTTGGTAAGAGCATCAAAGGTACTCTGAATTCCAGATCAATTTATAGAAGATGACACTATATTGATAGATGAATTGGAGAAGATAAAGGATTTGCCGTATACAGTTGATTGGTCAAAGAGGGATGTATCTGAAGAAGAATTGATTGAGCCAATTTTAGCTATGACAAAAGCATGTGTAAATCAGTTGTTACGAGAAATGAATGATGAAGGACAAGTTCTTACATATGAGAAGATAGATGAAGAAGAACAAGAACATCATAGTGCACATAATGTGGGCTCACATAGTGGACTTGAGAATAGTCAAGCTAGGAAAAGGAAAAGACCTAGTCATAAGCAAGGAGAATCAAGTCAAAGAGCGAAGAAGAAAAATAGTCAAGCTACGTCATCCTTACAAGAAGGCACTTCGAATATTAATATTCCAATACAAGAGATTGAAGTAGTAGTCAAGAATATGGCAGCTCCATCTAAAGAAGTTCATTCAAGCCCAACTGTTGAGATAGAAGATAATGATGATCAAGAAATGGGAGGATAATGAGAACTTGATGAGGATGCAATACCTATACAGTATAAGCAAGTACATAGGCAACATGATCTTTCTTCATTTCCATCCTGGTTGAGAGAAATAATTAAAGAGAGCACAGTCATAGAAGCATATCAGCCTACTTCAGTAGAAGAGTTGCTCATGGATGCATAGAGGAATGATCAAAAGAAGAAAGCAACTATCTTTTCAAAAGTCACTCAATATGCTTCTGGAAATAGGGAAGTACATGTAGATGTTCCTAGAATTGAGAAGAATTTGGAAGATATGGCACTTGAGGATTATAATATGACTACTATTGATATGGGGCCAATTATAGGAAATCAAGTAGAAGAAGAGCTTCAAGAATCAGTTAACAATGCTAGAATGATGTTAAGACAAGAAAGAGAAGCTAGGCAGAAGATGGAGCATGACTTCAATACATTAATGCATTATATTCAACAAGTCATGCAACCTATCTGACAGAAGGAAGCCACTTTAGTACCTCCATCCATTCTTCCACAAGAAACAGTATCACAAGTTGAAGATATGAGAGCATCTTCTCATCTAATGAAGGGTTGGATAGAGAGAACAGAGCAGAAAACATACATCTATCTTGAGGAAATTGTACGAGTCTATGATAGAATCCTTAGCCTCAAGGATAGAGTTCAATCTTTATTGAAGATATGTGGCGAGTTTAAACCTATCAAGGAACAGTACATGCCACATCTCGAGGGCTTGATGGAAGCTTCAATAGAAGATCTAGTTCAGGATAAGGTGATTGATCAGGGTACTTCACATGACTTCACTACTTGGTATTTATCTTTTCATAACAAGGGGCAGCTAATTGAGAAGATTGAAGTGGATATGTCTAGAATAAGAAGTGTTCTTCTAAGAACACAAAATCATGTGCACACTTCATTGACAACAATATGCAATCCCTATGGACAAATGACTATTGAGAACATGAAGCAGCAAGTCAAGGCATTCTACTTTCATAAGGATAGTGTTGATGAAGAACAACTAGATAACATATTCACGCTTGCCTTCAATCTTGGAGCAAACAAATCATGGATATTTGACTGGGAGAAGACACTTGGCATCTACGAGTTAGATGTGACAACTATAGAAGGATCCATTAATGCTGCGACAAGTGTACCTATGGGAGATGTTGCTCAAGTGGTGTCCAGATTCATTGCACTTCATAGTACTACTAGGGGCACCTCACATGGAGATTCCTCATAGGCTTTTGATGTGTCATCCTTATCTTCTTGGGAAATGTGCCTTTGTTCCCTCTTTTATATGCTAAAAAAGTAATTTGTTGTAACCGCCTGCTTAGGTGGCATAATCTGGTCCATTGGCTTTGCCAATCGATCTTGGCCATTCATGTATTTTGAAGCCTATATAAGGGCTCCTTTGCTCTCATTTTGTAAGGTTGAAGACTCTAGAAAAATTGTTGCAAGAACTCTTTGAGATAATGTAAGACTCATTGTTTGGTGATTTTGTCTATGTTTCAAAGTGTTGCATAGTTTTCATTTCTTCAAGCGAGTAATAAGTTAGATTAAGTTTTCTTTTAAGTGTTATGTTAGTTGGTGGAGAAGATTATTATTGTTTTTGGGTGAAATCTATATGTTCATACCATTTGTGATTTGTGGCTTGCAAGTTGCAGTGTATGGTTAGCCTAAACAAAGTAAGCTTAACTTTGATCATTTATGTTTGTTGAACTTTCATGAACATAAGTGATTTGAATATCTTGTATCACCCTTAGAAGATTGCATCAACCTTGTGTAGTTGTTTCAACTTGGCGAAACAAAGTTGGTTAATTTCACCTGATCGATAATCGTTTCTTGCATCTAGAATTAGAATAGTTTCTTAAACCTTATATCTTTTGATCTTTTTTATCTATCATTGTTAGAAATTAGGACTAAGAGTATCATTACTATATCATACGTTGAAGTTGTAGTACTTAGAGATTCTAAGTGTTTGCCTCTTGCTATTAAAACAACGAGTTGTCTGAACGATTGTGTAAGTCCCTTTGTGATAATCAGCAATATCACATCAAGTCATTGAGTTTATCCATTGCGAATCATAAGAAAGGAACCTTGAAGTTACTTCATTGGATCACACAGCTTAGCCTTTGAGGAACTTTATTCAAGAGAGAGAGATATTCAGTGTTTTACTCTATTGTTGACTTGTTTAAAAATAATCATCAACAAGATGTCCATGTAGAAGATGCTCTAAAGATTCCATTTCATCCTTATCTTTTTGGAAAACATGCCTTCATTGCCTCTCTTATGTACTAAAAATAGCAAGTTGTTGTAACTAATTGTTGATAGGGCATGATCCTGGCCCTTGGCTACTTGAATTGATCCAGGGCATTCATTGTAATTCTGAAACTCTATATAAAGGCCTTGTTGGCTCATTTGTAAAGTTAATAGTTAGTAGGCAGGTAGAATAGAGTAGTAGAGTAGGAAGAAACTCTCAAAATTCTTTGAGAGTATTTGATGTTGTTGTAAATATTTCTCAAGATTGATGCAAAGGACATTGGAGTTCGCTTGGTGTTAAGTGTTGTCTTGTGGAATAACATGGTTTCTTGTATCTTGATGAAGTGGAGAGATGTTTCTAAGTAGATTAGAAATAGAGTAGTAGTTCATTGATGTAATATATGTATGTATTTGATATTTGATCAACTCCTAGCTCATGCTTTTGACATTCATCGTTAGTGAAGTGTTGTGTAAAGCTAGTCTAAGCTTCATTTGCTTAAGTTCGATTGTAGATGCTTGTTTGAACTACGCCGTCCAATGGGTGCTTATATAAGCTTTCATGATATGAAAACCATTCGCTAACTTTAGGAGATTACACCTACTCCATGTAGTTGTAGGGATTCTTGGCGAAGTGGAGTTAGGTTGATTAAGGAGTTTGTCTATTCATGTATCATCATTGCTTCATTGACCTTAGATTAGTTTCTCAAAACCCTTATCTTTTTCCTTTTCTTTATTATTGAAGCATTGCACATATATCATCCACACTGAAAGGAGAAATAAGCTGAATGAAGCAAGAAGTTTGCGTAAGTCCCTTTGTGATAACCAGCAAGATCACATCAAGTCACTGAGTTCATCCACAATAAATCATAAATAAGGAACCTTGAAGTTACCTCATTGGATCACATAGCTTAGCCTTCGGGGAACTTTACTCAAGAGAGAGTGGGATACTTAGTGTTTTACTCTATTGTTGAGTTGTCTAAAAACAATCATCAACAATATGCTTGTCTATCTTGTCCTCTGCCCTTGTTTTAATTTAATTTTGAATTAGTATACTGTTTGAAAAAAATCTCATCACCGACATTTCACATTTTCCCTTTCCATGGACTTTTGCTGTCATTTAACACATCATCATGAATTATTCCAAATTGATAGGATTCTCCTCGTGAAGAAGTTCATGAAGCAATAAAAGATTGTACAGAAGCTGGTATTCATGTAATGGTGATTACTGGTGATAACAAGTTCACAGCAGAAGCCATATGTTGGGATATTGGTATATTTTATGAAGGAGAGAATCTTTGTGGGAAAAGTTTTATGGGAAAAGCATTTATGGAACTACCCTTGAACAAGTGTCGTGAAGTTTTGGCAAAGCCTTGGGGTCGTGTTTTCTCTCGAGCAGAACCTAGGCATAAGTAGGATATAGTTCGCATGCTTAAAGAAGTTGGCTAGGTTGTAGTGATGACTGAAGATGGTGTTAATGATGCACCTACTTTAAAGCTTGCAGACATTGGAATTGCCATGGGAATTGCTGGTACAGAGGTATACTGGTCGTCTCTCTTTTGAAAATTATTTTCTTCTTTTTTGATAGTTTTTTTCTTTTACTTTCATAATTATTTCCTTTTTATTTGGAAGCGAAGGAGACAAAAGAAAAAGAAAAATAGATCAGGAAAGAGTCTCACACAATGGAACTACAACCCAAAATAGAGCTCTTTCCACACACACAAAAAGAGATTATATATATTAAAAAAAATAAATAGAAAACATCAGTATAATAGAGCTGTTGCTCTTTTTATATATTTTTTGATAGAGTATACTCTCATACCTTTTAACCCAAAACAATAGGCTAATTACACAGAAAAAATAGTTTACACAGAAAAAATAGAGCATATATATTATCTTCTTAAAATAGAGCTGCAGCGCTTACATACCAATTAAAACAGAGCATTCTACCTTTTTGCTATGCTCAGCAGACAAGAAAAATAGCACTTTTTAAAATTGACTTGACTCTATTTTGATTATAGACAAAATCCTGTCTTTTTCCATACGCTGGAGAAGATAGGCCATACTTTCAAGATAACATCCCTGCAGAAATTAATGAAAACAGGATGAAGGCAGGGGAAAGGAAAAAATAGTCAAAAACAAGAGTCATGTTTATTAAATGAAGTGGTAGTTAGGATTACTTTTCCAATAGGAAGGAATGCAAATATTTATTTTTGTACTAGTAAGATTAGTAATTTTTGCATCATATAGCAGAATGATTAAAGATAATTCTCATAATTAAATCCTATCAGCGTTACTCTGACATGTGAGAACTAAGGTGTGTGGTGATAATATATTAATAGATCCCAACTAATAATTACTTTCATCTTTCTATATATGCTTGTAAATTCATCTATCTCCATTCTGGTCTTTCCTAGTAGACATAATTTTGATATTTTACATCATTACATGGTTATTGTATACGCATTTGTGCTTGGCATCCTCTTTTTCTGGCTCTTGGCTTCCCGCAGAGCAGATCTGATGTTGAGTACTAGATATCCAATCCTAATTATACGGAGACATATAAATTAAGATCTTTTTATAGTTTTTTAGAATTTTCATAAATTAGTTTGGTGACATATTGGTCCTTAATAAAGTTCCAGAATTGAAAATTCCAAATACAGAAGAGCTAGATGAAAACAATGGGGTCACATCAATTGTAATATGTAAATCCCTAAGAGGTAAATGGACCCTACAGCACATGCGGTTGTATTGCTGTCTCATGCTAAAATAAAGATGCTTTATCGCGTGTCTGACCACTACCAATATCTTGGGCAAATTGTTCAGCCTTTGCGAACACATATGCCCAACCTAAATGGATTAACAGACCTTTCGAATATCAAAGATGGTCTTTAAGCTTCTCTTAGTAGTGTTTGTATTTTTCATGGATTAGAGCTTTTAATTTTATCAAATATTATAATGGCCATTAGCTGGAAGCTACTTGGATGAATAGATCTTTTGAATATTACAGATGATATTGAAGCTACTGTCTTAGTGCTGTTATGTACTGTATTTGAATGGATTTGAATTTGAATTTTTATTAGATATTCTAATGGCTATAGCTGTTAGCGTTATCAATAATCACTTTGATGCCAGAGCTTGTTACTTTTGCATTCTGTATCTAAGTAGGGCTTATACAATATTCTAATGGCTATAGCTGTTAATGTTCATTAACAATGTTGATCTGAATCAACCATCACTTTGGTGACGGAGCTTGGCACTTTTACAATTCTATTCCAAATTGGAGATCATATTCTCTTAAGTACTAGCATTTTAAGGTACAAAGGTTATTTAGTCAACCAACAATGTGCTTTGGATAAAGGGTTCTTGTTGGGCATTTGCCACAATCAGCCTTATTTTTCTCTTTATATTATTATTATTTGGCTTATAATTGTATAATATACTACAAGCGTTTAGGGTACTTAATAAAAATATGAGTGCGCTTCATTGTATTGGTTATATTGTAATCATATATTCAAATTTCAACCTTTTCACTATATTTCAGGTTGCCAAGGAAGCATCGGATATGGTCTTGGCTGATGATAATTTCAGCACTATTGTTGCTGCTGTTTCAGAAGGCCCTTCAATTTACAATAACATGAGAGCTTTTATAAGGTAGGCATCTCTACTTTTGATTACAACTATGAGATAAATTTTGAAAAGGGAATTATACTGGATTCATAGTTCATGGTAGGTGTTTCTCCTGGTCCAATACATTGCATATTACAGTTTAGGAATAATGGAAGAGATGTATATATATTTTCTACAGGTACATGATATCATTGAACATGGGTGAGGTAGCTTTTATATTTATAACTGCTGCATTAGGCATGCCTGATGGTTTGATACCAGTGCAGCTTCTCTGGGTAAATTTGGTCACGAATGGTCCTCCTGCAATGGCTCTTGG
The DNA here is from genome assembly GCA_027924645.1 of Cunninghamia lanceolata. Classification (NCBI taxonomy): domain Eukaryota; kingdom Viridiplantae; phylum Streptophyta; class Pinopsida; order Cupressales; family Cupressaceae; genus Cunninghamia; species Cunninghamia lanceolata. The sequence goes on from BSBN01001332.1 coordinate 11,429,382, forward strand.
TTTTTATCCTTCTGACATAGATATTATGCAAAAACCACCTTGAAAAAGTAATGATGCCCTAATAAGTGCCTGGGTGTTTTTCCGCTACATGGTATTCTGTTTTCTATTGCTACACCACTGATTTGTAGTTATCTTTTGGTTGACTTTGGATTTAAAATTTAGCTTTGAAATAATTTCTAATCTTTTCCAATTTCCATGGAATGCAGGTCATTGGTTTATATGTGGGGCTTGCAACGGTTGGTATATTTGCTTTATGGTTCACACATGATTCATTTTTAGGGATAGACTTCTCTGCAGATGGCCACACATTAATATTATTTTCGTAGCTCACCTCATGGGGTGAATGTCCATCTTGGGAAGGCTTTACAGTTTCACCATTTTTAACTGGTGGGATAATTTTTTCATTTGATTCCAATCCTTGTGATTATTTTTCAAATGGAAAATCAAAAGCAACAACTTTTTCTCTCTCTGTACTTGTGGCCATTGAGTTGTTCAACTCACTTAATGCCCTGTCTAAGGATAATAGTCTGCTCACCATGCCACCTTGGATAAATCCTGGGCCAATGTTGGCAATGTCCATTTCTTTTAGACTCCATAATTTGATCCTTTATGTTCCTTTTCTTGCCAACATTTTTGGCATTGTACTCTTGAGCTTTAATGAATTGTGTTTAGATACAGTAGATTCATTTCCAGTGATATTTATCGATGAAGTTCTGAAATTAATTGGAAGGAGAATGTCAAGAGGAGACCAGAAGTATAAAATTGTTTAAGAAACCAGGCAAGACTCATGTGGACTGCCTTTTTTCTAGCTTTTCTCTGGCTATTACTAGTTGGCCTTCATGATGATTTTGCAAGGTGTGTCCTCTCCACCATAATTTGTCATCAACAAATTTGAAATTACCTCTATAATATATAAGAGGAGACTTAATCCATGGCCATACATGGGTTTCTAGTAACAATAAGGTGACATTTGGAAAGGAAAAGGGACAATGTATTTGTAGTCCTTAACATAATCAAGGAAGGCTTCGAAGGCAAATCTTTGTAATGCACCTTAACTTATTGATTATAGAAAGATATTTATAGTGTTAATTCAAGTGTACAGATTCATTGTATATGTAAAGCCTCCTTGCTGAATACAGGGAAAATGTTGCTGAATAAGGGCTCTTTTCTGCTTTTGACAACTAAAAATGGAAGCAAAATTTTGAGGGAAATGTTTGCAAAGAAAATTAAGGATATACTTAAAACATGTTGGCCTTGAATGTTGGTTTTATTTTCTAATTGAAGTAGACAAAATTATAGCACTTGGTGATGCAGCCAAGGATAGGGGACCCAATGAAGGGCAACCTTTTCCTTGCAGCAAGACCACTAAACACCACTTACAATAACACCATACAGTTCTTGAAACAACCAAAAAACTGAATTTGAAGACTCTCGAAAGAGATTCAATTCCACACTGAAACTGCACTTGCCTAGTCATTGAACATGACCACATAAACCCAGTTTTTGCATTTATTGTAGAAATTAATTAAAAGATATTGCTTTCTAAATTTTATCAAACCTTAAACACTCTTAAACCACACTAATTGAAACATTGCACTCCTAAAATCATTGATTTTATAGGCAACTAGTGAACACCAAACATGCTGATTTTTATTATCACAAAAGGCCAAAATTATACAATAATGACTTGGAGAATTTTTCAGTGCATAACCGCTTGCAAAATTTATTTTTCTTTGATCTAAAACTTCAAAGATACAACCAAGATCCTGTAATGCCCCAAGCTTTCACTTAGGATATTAGTTGAACAAACACTTGATGAGCAAATTTTTCGCGTTTGCAAGTGTGACATTTGTATGTTGCATTGCAGTCACGTGCACACAAGGTGTCATAACAAGAACAACAACATTTGAGATGACATCACCATTACACTAAGCGAGGTGGCACAAGTGGAAGACTTCACTCATCATGTGACAAGTCACCATGATGACCATGCAAGAGATGGAGCTCACTCCATGATGACAATCGGGCAATGTCCATGACCTCACTTCCTCACAAACAACTGTGGGCTGCCTCTTACTCATCCAACTCACTGCTCCTCCAAACAGAGTAAACACATAGCCACTAGTGGACCTTCGACTATCCAAGTCATCTGCCTAATCTGCATCAACAAATCCCTGTATGTCCAAAAATTTATCAGCACTATCAGTACCAGAATAAACCAAACAATAATCAAGAGTACCTGCAAGATATTTAAACACCCTCTTCACATAATTCCAATGCTGTCTACCAAGGTTAGACATAAATCTGCTCAAAACTCTCATTGCTTGGGCAATATCTGGCCTAGTGCAAACCATTGCATACATCAAACTCCGTACAACATTAGCATATGACACATTAGACATATCCTCAAAATCATCCTCATTCCTTGGACACATCTAATGAAAGTTTAGTACCAATGGATAAAGGAACTCTAACTAGGTTACAGTCCTACAAACTAAATCTCTACAAAATGGTATTCACATACTTACTTTGTGACAAGTAACGCTTTCTATTACCTTTGTCCCTCCTGATCTCCATACCCAAAATATATCTAGCTGCTCCAAGATCCTTCATATCGAATGCACCTAAAAGTCAGGCTTTCAGTTCATCGATCATACCTTTAGTATTGTTGAAAAATAAGATGTTATCAACATACAATGCAATGATCAATATATAATCATCAATACAATGAATGCACACACAATGATCCTCCTCGCTTCTAACAAAACCCAATTTCAACACAAATGAGTCAAACTTTTGATACCACATTCTGGGGGACTGTTTCAAACCATAGAGAGACCTCTTTAACCTGCAAATCTAATGTTCTTTTCTTTTTACCTCAAAACATGTAGGTTGTTGCATATAAATTTCTTCCTCAAGATCTCCATGCAAGAACACAGTCTTAACATCCATTTGCTCAATCTCCCAATCAAAAGCTGCAACAATGGATAAAAGATACCTAATAGAAGTTAACTTAGCAACAGGAGAAAAATTTCACTGAAATCAACTCCCTCTCTCTGGGAGTTGCCCTTGGCCACCAGTCTAGCCTTGTATTTCTCCAATGAACCGTCTGCTCCAAACTTCTTCTTGAAGACCCACTTGCAACCTATGGCCTTTCTTCCTTTGGGCAAATGAACAAGATCCTAGGGGTTATAAGAGTCTAAAGCCATCATCTCCTCCTGCATGGCCAACTGCCAAGACTCACTATCATCTGCATGAACAACTTCTCTGTAGGATCTAGGCTCATCGTCAATACTCAATAAAGTAAATATACAACAGAAATCTGGTGGGCTATACCTATCAACTGGGTTTTATTGTCTTGTGGATCTCCTCAAGGGTGGAGTAAGAGTCTTAACTTGTTCTTCTGAATGATCTTCTGCACCAACTTCTCCTGTTACAACAAATTCTTCCTCATCAGAACTACTAGAATCTTCTTCTTCTTCTTCACCTTCCAATCCATCATTGTGTTCTTCTTGAGGTGCATCTTCTTTCTCTAAGTCAAAGTGCACTCTCTTCACCTTTTCTTTCTCTTTTGGCTGCTCAGGTTCAAAAATAACTCTAAGTTCCCTAAAAATAACATCTCTTGAGAAAACAATTTTTCTAGTTAAAGGATCCCAAAGCTTATAATCTTTAACATTCTCACCATATCCAATGAAGATGCATTTATGTGCTTTTGAATCCAACTTAGATTGCTTTTCCTTAGACACATGAACAAAAGTCTCACAACCAAAAACCCTTAAATGTGAAACAAAAAATTTCTTATCTGTCCACACTTCATAAGGTGTCGAATCAAGAGTCTTACAAGGAGATCTGTTAATCAAGTAGGAAGCAGTACACACAGCCTCTGCCCAAAAGCATTTATCCAACTGTGAATCACTCAACATACTTCTGGGTCTTTCCATGATTGCTCGGTTCATCCTTTCTGCAACACCATTCTATTGTGTTGTATATGTAATTGTCTTTTGTCTGATTATACCTGCATGTTTGCAAAACTCATCAAATTCCTTAGAGCAATATTCCCCTCCATTATCAGATCTTAATATTTTTATCTTTAATCTCAATTGGTTTTTAACTAAGACTTTAAAATCCTTAAACTTAGTGAAAACTTCAGATTTGTGTTTCATAAAATAAATCCATATGACTCTAGATACATCATCAATGAAGGTGACAAAATAATGATATTTTTCTATAGCGTTATTATCTACAAGTCCAAACACATCTATATGAATAATCTCTAATTTCTCTTTTGCTCTATTGTTTCCTAAAGGAAATGATTTTTTGTTTTGTTTACCAAACACACAATGCTCACATAAATCAAAGTGCTCATCAAAATAAGAAAAACCATCCAATAAATCTTTATTCTTAATAGTTTTCAAAACATTATTACTTGTGTGGCCCAATCTACGGTGCCACAACATACAAGTGTTTTCAGAAGCCTCAAAAACATAAGAGGAATTACAAACTATAGTGGCATCTAGCCTAAACAAGGTTCCCAATCTCTTCCCTTTCGCTACCACCAAGTTTCCTCTCACCAATCTGCAACCATGTTTATCAAATATTACATGCATTTCCAAATCATTCAACTTCGAAACTAAAACTAGATTTCTAGCTAATCCAGGAACATGCAAAACACCAGGGAGGTTTTAATCCTCCCATCACTAAAACACAACAATACCTTGCCTTTCCCAACTATTAGATATGTAGAGTTGTCCCCAAGGTACACTTTACCTCTATCATACTCTTCATATGTGGAAAACCATTCCTTATGCAGGGTCATATGAAATGAGCATCCCGAGTCAACCAACTAGTGATCATTAGAAACAACATTACATGTAGAAAGTAAAACATCATCACCTACATTCAAGGACTTATCAGGACTCTCCCACAGTTTCTTTGGGTTTTTGCACTCCTTCACATGTCCCTTTTTACCGCAGTTCCAACATTTAACTCTATTCTTCTTCCCGAGAGTCTTAGAATGACCCTTAGACTTGTCTTTGAACCCCTTCTGATCTCCTTTCGGTCCTCTTTCCTTAGACCTTCTCCTGACACTGAGAACATCCCCTGAACTAACCGAACTCTTCTTCCTCAATTCTTGTGCCAGTAAAACTGCAACAAGAGCATCCAACTTCAGATCCACAAGGTTAGCAGTGATAGCAAGGATAACATTCTCCCAAGACTCAAGTAAAGAACAAAGAAGCACTAAGATACATTTATCTTCCTCATTAACTTCAACATCTACAGATGCTAGCTGACTCAATAACAAATTAAATGAACCTAAATGCTCTACAATTGATTCACCCTCTTTCATTTTCATAGATAATAGTTTACACTTCAAGTAAAGTTTGTTTACCATACTCTTGGCTTGGTAGATCTCACCCAAACGCTTCCACAAGCTATGCACAGTCTCTTCCCTTGTGACATTCAACATGACGGAATCTACAAGACACAATCTGATTGTACCTCATGCATTTTTATCTAGTCTATCCCACTCATCTTGAGAGACATCGTTGGGTTTCTTCTCTTTTTGAACAACCAACCACCAGTTTTTTTCTTCCAGCAAATCCTCCATTTTCAGCTTCCACAGCTCATACCCTGTACCATTGAACTTCTCAATGGTTAGACAAGAGGTTGAAGCAATAGTGGATGCAACTATAATAGCAACTTAAGATCTACAAAACAAATACAACCAAATCTCCCACTGCAGCCACACAACTTTCACACTACCACCCAAGAGTCAAAGCTGGCCAGGCTCTGATACCAAATGTTAGAAAATAAAAAATGAAGACAACTACTAAATGAAATTCTGATTCAAATATGTTTAATGATCTTCTAACCGTGTATTGTTTAATAGAGATTGCAACAAAATATAAATAATGCAACACATATGCAACAAATCTAAAAACTGATCACACAATGACACAATGTTTATGTGGAGAAAACCCTTTCAGGTAAAAAAACTCCACCAAGAAAGAGGCACAAGTTTGTATTAATCTGCAAAAGTGATACAATACATCAACTACACAACTCACTCCTTCGGTCTTCAATCCGACAACATTCCTGCAGCACCTGAGTACTTGTAACTCTGTTATGCTATAACAAATACATGGAAAAATACTTATAGAAGTGCTCTCACACCAATCTAGGTGTCCACTTTCTCTCTCTTGAGAATCTCCAACATGTAAATATTAAATGCCTCCTTACAAGCTCCTACCACTTGTCCAAAGCCAACCATGCAAAGTTGGGCGCCCAAGGCTAAATACGGTCTCTTACAACATCTTATGATGCGTCATAACCGTCATAGATTCCACCAAAGAGTATCTTCCCAAGATGGATGCCTGGGGCTAAACATAGCAACTTAAACATAGTAAATATTTGTCATATGTCGTCATAGTATCATAGAATCTTATGACAACTTGTTGCTGTCATAGATTCTCTTACATGCACTCACCAAACATTATGATGTGTGTCATACATGCTAAAAATAGCAGATTCTCCCAAGGTGGTGCCTACCCTCATTTATTCATGATTTTTACAATTGCCAACCGTAAATGTCACTCCATAATTACCTCCGGTGAATTCAGAATTACCACTGCTGGTGAAACTACCACATTCCCTTATGGGTAATTACAAATTACAAATAATAAAATCGAATAAATACAATATTGGGATTTACAAGGTTAATGGCACCTTATCCCAACATTTTTCAGTGCATAACCCCTTGCAAAATTTATTTTTCTTTGATCTAAAACTTTAAAGATACACCCAAGATCCTATAATGCCCCAAGCTTTCACCTAGGACATTAGTTGAACAAACACTTGATGAACAAATTTTTCACATTTGCAAGTGTGACATTTGCATGTTGCATTGTAGTCATGTGCACACACGGTGTCATAACAAGCACAACATTTGAGATGACATCACTATTACACTAAGCAAGGTGACACAAGTGGAAGACTTCACTCATCATGTGACAAGTCACCACGATGACCATGCAAGAGGCGGAGCTCACTCCATGATGAAAATCGGGCAATGTCCACGACCTCGCTTCCTCACGAACACATGGAGTAGGATGAGGGTGACAACTAACTCAAATCCATTCTATGACCACAAGATGACATCCTAACACAAGGGAAACACTCGCCCAAGAGATGGTTCAACTAGGAGTTACAAGCCCTCGATCAATTGGAATGGTCCTAGTTGATTTCGTGCAAAGGCATGCTTCCAAATGCAAAAGAGGGAATAACTTACAAACTAGGACACTTATCGATAAAGTGTTGGCATGGGAAGACTCAACAGATCAAGGAAAACAACTTTTATATACAAAGTTTCATCGGGAAATGTCAGGAACTACTCATTGTCTAAGGTCCCACGGACGTCTGAGCAGTTTAGAGGACCATAGCACCCCAAGAGGACTACATCGCCCTAGGGGGACTACAACATGTCCCTCCAGTGTCCTTTCTTGGTTCTCATGTCTTCTTTTGGTGTTGGAGGCCTAAACTAGTGCTAGTGTCCAAGTTTAGTGTTGTAGTCCTTCCACAGTGTCTGAATGCATGCTTAGGACTTTGACCCAAGGTCAATCAAGGACTCTACTACCCAAGAATCCATCCCTAGGTCTCATACGAAGTGACATAAGACAAAACAAGCTCCAAGAGATGATTCCAAGGTCTCCAAACTTGTTGATCTCTGAACAAGCACAAAATTAACACTCTCCAACAAGAGAGGATGTCACCAAGTGGAACACTTGCCAAGACAAGATAGAGTTCCACAAGACACCTAATTCAAACACACTCAACTCATGTGGATGTACTCACATGTAAAGAAGTTAGTAGACAGGTCAAGGGCATGAGCCACCCTACACAATCGTTGAAAACCAACTCAAGACAACGCAACAAGCCAATTGAACAACTAAAACCATCTACACTAAGGCACATAGCCAAATTGCAACCCATGAATTAAGGCTTTATGCCAATAACATTCATATGAGCAAATAAGACATAAGTGATACAAAATGCTATGCATGTTCGACACCAACATCGACACACGCCAAAAGCAATAATAGAATCCTCGCCACCTATGTGGGTGGAATGCGATCTAATACTAACACATCCATATCCATCAATTATAACATCACAATAATTGAATCTAACATGCTAACATGGCAAAATTACATGTAAATTAGACAGATCATGCCAACTTCCTCACAAGCTGAGACATGGAAAAATATGAGATGTCAATAAATAAATATTACATTTAAAGGGTTTCATCCTAAACATGGATGAGTCATAACCCACATCACAAAAGATTTCATAACATTTAAATGATGCAAGAGAAAATATACCAAATAGTCTAGCATGCTCTCCAAAGAGCATCCTCCAAGCTTGTCTATCCCAAATGGTGGTTTAGCGCCACCAACCATGTGGTACCCTCAGGCCCACCCCATTGTCCTAGGAGATGATCAAATTGGGTACAAGAACACTCATGCAATCACAAAGTACATAGAAACACTCATGCCATTGAAAGCATACACAACATATATATAACATGTGGCACAATTGCCAATCAAATGCATACAAGTACATGTGGCACAACTACCAATCAAATGCATATAAGTACATGTGGCACAACTACCAATCCAATACATACGAGTATGAATGACTCACACGAGCCAACGAGCATACAAGAATGCCATCACAATAATAAAGCATAAGTGAGATTCTCACACCTTCAATGCACACTAAACAAGGCATAAATCATATACCATCACACATACATATGAAAGCATAAATTAAGCATCTCAATGCACAAGCAAATGTTAGGATCACATCACATGTTGAATACAAATCTAGTGGTAAAGAAGGAAAAGAGACATAACAATCAAGACAAGAAGTGTCATCACAATGGCTCGATGGCCTCATAGAATATGAGTAGCTGGTTGCCCAATCATGGGGTCTACTCCAACATTCATCGACTCTGTGAGTCGTGACATTTTTTTATGACTAAACTCTGATCTAGGAAAACATCCTAGATCTTTTTTAGATCTTTGATTAGTTTGTATGGTTCAATTAGGGTAGGTATTGATTCCACGGTTGAAACTATCCCTTCATGAAGTTCTTTTCTTGGTCCATCATTGGATTTATTATCTTCCTCATGTAATATTTCCACTAATCCCAACATTCTCGCCTCTCCTTTTGGTCCCAATTGTACAGGGATATTTGTCTTCAAGGATTTCAAGGGATTAGTTGATCCTAGAACCGTTGCGTCATTCTTGTCTGTTTCATCGTTCCTATGTGCTAGGAAGTGGTCTTGGAATATTTTTCATATCTGCATTTTGTGATGCGATAGCTATTTGTGATGGTTATTATTGTTATTTTGTTTGTTGTGACCTCTTGTAGGTTTAAGAAGATTTCAATGAACAATCATTGTTGGTCTGCAGGTAATCTTGTGATAAACCTATTATACTCTCTACATGACTTAGTTCTATGTCCCCTTGTTCTATGGAAATAACAAAACTAGTTGTATTCGTAAGGTGGACATTTATATCTGTTATCATTCCAATTTTGATTCCATGTCTGTTGATTGTCTTTTTGGTAATAGCCATTGTTACGAGATTGATCTATTACATTAACATTTGAGGGGAAATAATCTCTTCCATTGTAGTCATCTCTCACCTTGTTTCTTATTGGGGGTTGATCTGTCACCCCATCTGTGGTTGCAGTCCTATTATTCCTCAAGATCTTGACCATGGAGGTGTTGTTTCCACAATTGTCATTTGTTTGAGTTACTAGTCATTTGTTCATACCATAGGTTCTTTGCCCACTATCAATGGTAGCTTGGTCAATTCATAAGGCACTTTCTAGCACTTTCTCATTGGATTTGTAGGGTAATTTTTGCACTTCCTGTTGGAAATGTTGTCATTGATGTCAAAGTTGCATACACATGTTGTCATTGATCTAGTACAAGAACATGTTATCATTGATGTAAAAAATGGACAAGATAGTCATCATTGATGCAAATGTGCATAGACAAGATAGTATTAATTGATGTCAAAGGTATGAAGATTCAAAGGTATTGAAGTATCCATTGAATCATGTTGGTGATAAAGAGGTGATTGTCATTGGTGTCAAGAGTGTATTGACGAGAGTATTGACACGATTGTTGTCAAAGACATTGTTAGAAGATTGTTGAATTATTGTCATCGATTGATGTCAAAGAACGTGTTGCTGACTTCCCTTGAACAATGAAGATATGACATATTTAAATTAAAGATTTAAATATGCAAGCGAGGCCAACCTCCTATGAAAAATTTAATATAATAAAGGAAGTAATTTAAAAGAAATGCTTGATGAGGCTGACCCATGAGAGGAGCACTGATATAAATATAAGATGTCTAAATTGAATGATAATATATAATGTTATTTAATAAAGACAAAAAGTGCGATTACAAAAAGATATAAAGTGACTTCATATAAGACAAAAGTCTTATTTAAACATACAAAAAGCATGCAATTCTATTTAAAAGATAATGTGCTATTTGAAAGGTGGTAAGTATTAAAAGATATATGTGGAGCGATCAAGTTATAATAGACATTGGTTAATATATGAAAAGTCTTATTCATTAAAAGATAAGTGACAATGATCAAACAACAATTAGAAGGCAGTGGTCAGTTATAGAAAGCTACAATTTGTTGAAGGGAATTGTTATTAAAGGCAACGATCTATTAACAAAGGACTGTAATGATTTATTAAGGACACAATGAATATTATAAAGAATGTTTAGTGATAACAAAAGGAAGAAGTACGATCAACCTTGAAGAGGCAATAATCATTATCAAAGAGGTATGTTTGTTTGAAGAGACATCACCTTTTGAAATAGATTTCACTTTGCATAAAGGTACAAAGATATAAATATAGTTTTGGTGTAGTCACAGTAGGAAGGTTCACAGAATGAACTGTCCAGACCGTGCAACAAGAGTAAACACAATGGAAACAACTCAAAGATATAAATCAAACGCAGATTCAGTCATTCAATATATCATAGAATTCAAATACAAATTGGCCGGCATCATGTGGGCTTACAATTGGGCTCATAGGCCAGATTACAGAATATCAGAATATGCACAAGATATAGCTTTGAGGCTCCTTCGTAAAGAATCCAAACTATCAACTATGAATCAATCGCTAACTTCTTTCCTAGGGATCTATTACATCAATAAATATCATATTTGAAACAATAGATTCCTCCACATCGGCCAAGGAAGATCACAAACTCCAATGAAGAGCTGTAATGTGTGTACATGGATAGGTCAAACCTAAATGCGTAGAACACCTCCGCAAATGAATGGAATGGTGTGCGGATCTTGGGGAAGGTCGACCATGAACCAAACAACATTGAATGATGTGCAATTAGGCTCCACAAGTCGATGAATGCTCCGCAAGTCTTCTCCTTTAGCTGATTGTCTGAGACTGTCAGGATACTCTGTTCTAAGAAAATAGTTGCTCTTCTGATAGTGATAACTTTCTGGTACTTGATCCAAATGCTCTGAATTCTAGATAAGATGTAGGTGAATGAATCTAGATGCTAAGTCCAGCTTCACAAGATGTGAAATGCAACTGCGGTAGAATACAGACCAAAATATAGAAACTGCTGCTGATAGAACTAGAAAAATAAAAGGAAACAAACTGAACTACAAACAAACTAAAAAGTAAATATTTTTTGGTTGATGCAAGATTGCTCTTGAAACAAGGATGCTCCTGCATTAGATATCCGAGGTTATTGAAAAGTGAGTCCCTCACTTTGCTGGGGCTAGAGGAAAACTAAGACGGTCCACCTCACCCTGAGAAATCTATGATGAATATTCTTCTAGTCTGCCTTTCCACTTTACAAGATATTCTCTGTATTGTCTTCCTCTGGTGTTGCATCCAACTCTGTTGTCCAAAATGCCTTCAATCTGCTCCGGTGCTTGTTGTGGTAACTATTTCTTCAAGTCCTCTACCATGCTGCCACTGAATTTTGCTTCATGATACTGGTATAGGTCTGCAATATTAAAAATAGGTGATATACCCAATGTCTCTGGTAACTCCACTTCATATGCATTTCCTGAATCAAATTTTCTGAGTATCTTACAAGGTCCAAACTTCTTCATCTTCAACTTGTTAAATGTTCCAACTGGAAATCTTTCTTTCCTCAAGTATACCATCACTTCATCTCCAATTGCAAATTCCTTATGTCTTCTCTTCTCATCTGCTTGCTCCTTATACTTGTTCATATCTTCCAAATGCTTCTTCACTTGATTATGCACTATCTCCATATGTTCTGCAAATTCTTTTGCTTCTGCACTTCTCTTTTCTTCCATACTGGTATCTCTCAACTCTGCAACTCCTCTAGGGTTTACTCTAATAACAATCTCAAAAGGTGTTCTTCCAGTACTCCTATTTACTGAATTATTATATGCAAACTTTGCTTGTGAAAGAATCAAATCCCAACTCCCTATCTTCTCTCCAACCAAACATCTCAACAAGTTTCCCAAACTCCTATTCACTACCTCTGTCTGTCCATCAGTCTGGGATGAAATGCTGAACTGAACTTCAAATCTATCTTCATCTTCTTCCAAAGTGTCTTCCAAAAGTATCCAATAAATTTTGTATCTCTATCTGAAATTATGCTCTTAGGTAATCCATGCAATCTCACAATCTCCTTGAAAAATAGGTTAGCTACATGCACTGCATCAGTTGTCTTCTTACAAGGTATGAAATGAACCATCTTTGAAAATCTGTCTACCACTACAAATATTGAATCATGTCCTCTCTGTGTCTTAGGCAATCCCATTACAAAGTCCATACTTATGTCTTCCCAAGGTCTCTCTGGTATTGTCAAAGGTTTATACAATCTAGTATTCTGACTACTCCCTTTTGCAACTTGACAAACTCTACAATTCTGCACAAACTTCCTAACATCCTTATGTATCTGAGGCCAAAAGTAGTTTTCACTTACCAATGCCACTGTCTTGTCAATGCCAAAATGTCCTGCCAATCCACCAATATGCTTCTCCTTGATCAAATTGTCTCTCATTGAACTTCTAGGTATGCACAACTGATTTCCTCTGAACAACATATCCTCTTGAATGAAATAATCCAACCACTTACTCCTATCTGTCACAACAGGTTCCTTGCATGCTTTCCAAGGTTATGCAAAATCAGTGTCTCCCTCATACAACTTCTTCAATTTATCAAATCTTATCACTTCAACTCTCATCTCTGTCAACAAGTTTCTTCTTCTACTCAATGCATCAACAACTTTGTTTGATTTTCCACTCCTATGCTTCAACACAAAAGTATAACTCTGCATGAACTCTACCCATCTCATGTGTCTCTGATTCAACTTGCCTTGACTATTCAAATACTGCAAAGCTTGATGATCTATATACAACACACTCCTTAGGCAACAAATAATGTCTCCACTTCTTCAAGGCTTGAATTATGGCATAGAACTCTTGATCATAAACTGAATATCTTCTCCTTGCATCATTCAACTTCTCACTGAAATATGCTACAGGTCTACCTTCTTGACTCAACACTACTCTAATTGCATTTCCACTTGCATCACAATCTACTTGAAATACCTTATTGAAATCTGGTAATGCCAACACAGGTTGCTCTGTCACTTTCTACTTCAACAATTCAAAACTTTTATCTGCTCCTGATGTCCACTTGAAATCTTTTCTGTCACCTCTCATTGTCACTGTCATAGGATTACATACTGAACTAAAATTTCTCATGAACTTCCGGTAGAAACTAGCCAATCCATGAAATGATTTGAATTCTCCAATGCTCTCCAGTGTAGTCCATTCAACAATTGCTCTCACTTTCTTAGGGTCCATCTTTAGTCCTTTCACAAAAATCACAAATCCCAAATACACTAATTCTTCCTTCATGAAACTATACTTCTTGATGTTGATAAACAATTTCTCCTCTCTCAGTCTCTGCAAAACTTGTCTAATATGCCACAAATGTTCCTCTTTTGTCTTACTGAAAATTAGAATATCATCCAAATATACAATCACAGACTTACCCAAGAATTTCTTCAAGACTTCATTGATCAATCTCATGAAAGTACTAGGTGCATTTGTCAATCCAAAAGGCATCATTAACCACTCATATAATCCTTCATTTGTCTTAAAAGCAATCTTCCATTCATCTCCTTCTCTAATTCTGATATGATGGTATCCACTCTTCAAGTCTATTTTTTTGAAATATCTTGTTCCACTCAAACAATCCACGATGTCATCCATCCTATGTAAAGGGAATCTATACTTAACTATGACCTTGCTTATTGCTCCAGAGTCAGTACACATTCTCCATTCTCCATCTTTCTTAGGTGCTAGGACTGTAGGTACTGCACAAGGACTCAAACTTTCTCTGATCAAACCTTTCCTCAACAATTCTTGTATCTGCTTATTCATTTCTTCATTCTTTGCTGGTGTCATTGTATGTGCTGCTTTGTTAGGCAAACTAGCTCCTGGTATAAGATCCATGTGATGACTGATACTCCTGATTGGTGGAAATCCTTTAGGTACATTGTCTAATTTGATGTCTTTATACTCTGTCAACAACTCTTTTATCTCCTCCGGTTGTGATTCTTCAGTCTTCTTCAATAGTTCAGGCTTCTTAGGAATCAAAGCATAACACATGTTCTCATGTCTCAAACCATCCAAAAATTTTCTTCCATCTACCAAACAGATTCTAGCATTTCCACATACTTCAGTCTTAGGATCATCTTCCAAAGGAATCAAAGTAATTCTCTTCCCATTTGATGTTATAGTGTATGTATTCTTTCTACCATCATGTATAACTTTTCTATCATACTGCCAAGGTCTACCCAACAAGATATGACATACATCCATAGGCATAATATCACACAAGACTTCATCATGATAAGATCCAATATGAAATTTCACCAAACATTTCTCACTCACCAGTACCTTATGATCATCCTAAATCCATTCTATCTGATAGGGCTTAGGGTGTTTCAATCTTTCCAACTTCAGCTTAGTCACCATCTCCTTTGAAACTAGGTTATCTGAACTGCCACTATTAATAACAACTTTACAACATTTACCTCTGGATTTGCATCTTGTTTTGAACAAACTCTTCCTCTGCAGTGGTTCCTCATTTGTCTCTACTTGAAATAGTGCTCTCCTCATCACAAGTGATTCTCCTTTCTCCAGTTTACCAATTGAACTAGGTGATCCAACAGGTTCTTCAACATAGGCTGCTCTTCCACTATTCTTTGTTCTCTTGCTTGTACTCCCTTGATTACATTCAAATGCTCTATGTCCTTCACCTCCACTTTTGAAACAAGTGCCTCTAAATGTTCTCTTATCAAATCCTCTTCCTTCTCTTCTATGTCCTTCATTCCAGTATGCATTAGGGTTTCCTCTCTGGTAGTAAGTTCTGTCATCTCTCCGGTATGTAGTGTTATCTCTGTCGTCCTTCTTCTCTTTTCTGTTCTGCTCTGAATGTGATATGTCTCTTCCAGAAAATGTTCTGTTCCACTAAAATTTGCCTCCTCTCCCTCTCTATCTTTGATCATGCCTCTTGTTCATCTTCTCTTCAACTTTCAGGGCAAACTAGTATGCTTCTTCTAGAGATGTCATCTTTACCAAACTTAGTTCCTCTTGAATGTTCAATTTCAGTCCATTGATGTATCTAGCCACATTCTCCTTGCTTGGTTCACTGTGTCTTGCCATTATGATTATCTTATGAAATTATTTAGTTTACTCCTTCACAAATTTCTCCTTTTGTCTTAGGTTTTGCAATCTTTTCAACAACTCCAACTCATAGTCATCAGGTATAAACTAATTCTTCAATTTTGTCACCATCCTATCCTAGTTTGTAATCTTTTCTTTTCCTCTTATATTTCTATCCAACTAAACTTCTTTCCACCATATAGCAGCATGTCCTTTTAACTTTGTCTTTGCAAATTTCACCTTCTCCAGATCTTCAACTTCTTCATACTCAAAGTACTCTTCTGTGTCATTTATCCAGTCAATCAACTCTTCAGGGTTAAAATTACCAGTATAATTAGGTACATCCACTCTAGGTCTTTTCCCTATCTTTAAAATAACTCACAACATCTTTACTTGCTCTGATTCTTCCACTTCATCACCTCCTAGGGATTCACCAATTTGTTCAACAGATTGAAATTCCTCATCATCATCACTTTCAACGTTAGGTCTAGGTGTCAATCCTCTTCATCTATCTTCCTCAATAGAATCCAATCAAATTCTCATTATTTTCATCATTTCCATCATCTCATCCATCCTTCCAGCCATTGTTCCAACAACAACAACTCTCCTCAGCGACATTTTTCCTAGGATCAAGTGCAAACTATCTCAAATTCGACGATCTGGCTACAAGGTGACAACTACCTCACAATTGGTGATTGGTTGCGACACAAGTAACCTACCTCAGATCGATAATCTGTCCACAACAAGATCTTACAGAATTCCTTCACCAACTTCGCTCAATTGGCTCCCAAAGATTTGAACTTTAGCTCTGATACTAGTTGGTGCAATCACAGTAGGAGGGTTCACAGAATGAACTGTCCAGACCGTGCAACAAGAGTAAACACAACGGGAACAACTCAGAGATATAAAGAAAATGTAGATTCAGTCATTCAATATATCATAGAATTCAAATACAAACTGGCTAGCATCATGCGGGCTTACAATTGGGCTCACAGGCCAGATTATAGAATATCAGAATATGCACAAGATATAGCTTTGAGGCTCCTTTGCAAAGAATCCAAACTATCAACTATGAATCAATTGTTAACTACTTTCCTAGGGATCTATTACATCAATAAATATCATATCTGGAACTATAGATTCCTCCGCGTCAGCCAAGGAAGATAACAAACTCCAATGAAGAGCTGTAACGTGTGTACACAGATAGGTCAGACCTAAATGCATAGAAAACCTCCGCAAATGAATGGAATGGTGTACGGATCTTGGGGAAGGTTAGCCATGAATCAAACAACATTGAATGATGTGCAATTAGGCTCCACAAATCGAGGAATGCTCTGCAAGTCTTCTCCTTTAGCTGATTGTCTGAGGCTATCAGGATACTCTATTCTGAGAAGACAGTTGCTCTTCTGGTAGTGATAACTTTCTGGTACTTGATCCAAATGCTTTGAATTCTAGATATGATGTAGGTGAATGAATCTAGATGCTAAATCTAGCTCTGCAAGATGTGAAATGCAACTGCGGTAGAATGCGAACCAAAATACAAAAATTGCTACTGACTGAACTGGAAAAATAAAAGGAAACAAACTGAACTTCAAACAAACTGAAATGCAAATGTTTTTTGGTTGATGCAAGATTCCTCTTGAACCAGGGATGCTCCTACATCAAGTTTATGTAATGTGAAGGAGTAATAAACAATTTAAGTGAAATATATCTAATGTGAAGAGCAAATTAAAAAGAGAAAAGATAGAAAAATGAAGTGCAAATCAAATTTATATTAAATATATGAAGGGGATGTTGATATGGTGAAAGAAGAATAAATTATACACAATTAGAGAGCAACAAATTTGAACGAAGACATAGCCATATTTGTGATCATATGTTGAAGGAAGATTGTGCATGATTGCAATCAAATTTGTGAAAGGAATTAGTGCATAAGTTAGATCAGATGAAAAGAGCATTGTATAAAGGGTGTGATCAGATTTGTGAAGAAAGAATTGTGTGAAGTGTGTAATCAGATTTGAAGGGAAGGAAGTGTGTGATCAGATTTGTAAGGGTAAAGAAGTTGTGCTTGGTTTGGATCAGATTTGTGAGGGAAGGAAGTGTGTGATCAAATTTGTGAGGGAAGAAAGTATATGTGTGTGAACCTGATTTGAAAAGGAAAGACTTACATTATACAAAATTAGAAATTGTAATCAGATTGTGAGTTAAAGAGAATAAGATTAGCCATTGAAGAATCAATAGGTTGAAGCCTATCAAAAAGAGGTTGGAGCCTCTTGCTGGGATGGAGCTCAATTTGTGTGGAGTTGGAGCCTCCAATAGGTTGGATCCTATCAAATAGAGGTTGGAACCTCTTGTTGGGTTGGAGCTTAGTCTGTATGGGGGTTGAAGCCTATAATTCTATCAAGTGGAGATTAAAGTCTCTAGTAGCTTAGATCCTACAAGAAGAATATATATATATATATATATATAATTGTGTCGTGGTTTTCTCCCAAAAGGGTTTCCACATAAATCATGTGTTCTCATTGTGTACTTAATTGCTAGATCTTGCATATGTGTAGTTGATGTAATTAATTAAGTTTGGAAAAGTAAAAGATTGTTAGATACTGATTCACCCCCTTCTCAGTATCACTAAGTGCTCATCACTTCCTCTCGAGTATCCCTATTAATGGAATGCAAGAAAAGGTCACACAATTCTCTGTGATCCATGTTTGGGACACTTGTTGATGAGTAGAGCACTTGTCTCCATCGCGTAATGAAGTGCACACTGATTCACTTGCATCTTGATTCATAGTTAAGAATTCACGAATCCTTGTTTTGATAAGATTGTTCATGTCAAACGCCATGACAAACTCTCCTCTAAGTTGATGAAAGGAATGGATTGAATCCTTGAGTAGTCAATAGTACCAATCTAAGGCAATTCCTTTGAGCATCTTTGGAAAAATTCTTGCCACAACTCCATCCCAAGGAAGGAGTTCTCTTACTGCAGTTGTGTAGGCTTTGATGTGTGATTTTGGATCTCCCTCACCCTTGAACTTTGGTAAGTCAGGGAGGGGTCATAGTAGCAACACATTTCGTATGACATGGTTGAGAGGCTCTTTTAGGTATTCGAGATATGTTCCTAAGAATGCACTTTGAGATTGTGGGGTCAAGAGCATTAACCCCATTGGTAGATTTTGATATCCAAGTGCAACAATGAGATTTGGTTGACAATTCAGAATGCTTTTGGAGTTTTGCATTGTATGATTTCCATTTGGGAAGGTCTCATTACTTCTATTTCATGAGTAGAAGTTTAAGTACGAAGGGTTTTGTGATTCTCCCTTGTCTTGTTCTGTTCTAATGTTGTCATGTGCATTTATCCATTTATCTTGAATGGGTTGTTCCACCTCTAGTATTCTAATCCGTTGGACTAGCATACCTATGAGATTGGTAGGTGTAGCACTTCTTGTTCTTTGTGTTTCTTTATTTCATGGATTTTAATGGTTGGCTCCACTTAGTTTCTCCCTTAGCATGTTTTCTTGTTCTTCTTCTTGGAGAGCAATATGTAGGGATTCTTGAGCTTCTCTAGCCTCTTGTAAGTGTTTTTCCAGGCAAACACCTTACTTCACCATCTAAGTGCATTGCTGTTACTTTTTGAAGGTTGATCCACTTGATGGATTTTGATCTTGCACTTTTCATGTTCTATGGTGTGCTGGCTAAATTGTGCCTTGCTCCCATGCGAGATTGTTGAATGTAAGAGAATGACGTAGTTCTCTCCTATCACTTTCATAGTCAGAGTCTTCATAGTCATAATAATTGGTGATTGGTGCCATTGGGTTAGGTGGCACATATCTATTGAAAGAGGGTGTCTCGAGCTCTCTAGAGGGAATGTTCTCTAGGTTGAGTTTGGGTTCCATCATATTCGGGGGTACCTTAGACACCATAAAATAAATGGAATAAATGAAGATGATGAGAGTGAAAGTGAAGATGAGTGTGATGGAAATGACGAAGAGTGGATATGAAAGTGATATGAAATTGATGGTTGTGTTGAACACACAAATATACTAAGAGGGGGTGAATAAATATATATTCAAATTCTTTCCTTTTAAAAGCATTCAATCCAACCTAAAAATCTTAAACCAAATGAAGTATAAGAGCACACACACCTATGACACCAGATTTATGTGGAAACCCAAGATGGGAAAAACCACAGTGAGCAACCTACTTGGATCTACTGTCCAAATCGAACCTCACAAATAAAATGAAGTTTACAATGTGGTTTATGGGCACCAACCCAAAGGAGACACCAATCCTCTATTATAATGATTTATGAGCACCAACTCAAAGGAAGCTTCAACTCCCTGATACAAAGTTTTATGGGCTCCAACCCAAAGGAAGAAACAACTCCCTACAACACTTACAAAATGAGGCTCCAACCTCTGTTCTAAAACATTCAATTGATTCTGATGGTTCAATTTCCTCCGCAACATCAATTCTCCTAAAGCTTTGAATGCTTGACATATTCTCAATGACTTAACACTTCTGCACTATCCTCTCTGCCATCATCTTGATCATTTAACTGATCTTGATAGCTCAAAAACCTCCACAACATCCATTCTGCTATAGGTTATGCATTATTGCTTACAGAGCTACTTATATCACTTCAGATCATATACTTGACATCATACACACACACACACACTTGTAGCAATCTTCTTACCTTCATAAATACCCTTCGCAATTTCAAATTCATTAACACTTTGACATTGCCTTATTCTAATGACTTTAACACCTCTGCTCAAACATCTTTGCTATCTTCCAGGCTCAAAACACCTCTACAATACAATACTAGCTCTGTTATGGATTATGCATCAATAATTCTAGAGCTACTTCTCAATTTCTAGATCATTCACCTTTTTTGCACATACTCATTCACTTTGATTTACAATCTTCTATCCTTCATATATATCCTCTGCAAACCTTCTAAACAACAACTTAGTTAGCCTTCATGTAACGTGTATCTTGAAACGTGTAACGACCTTCCTTGTTGGCTCCCAAATCATCTACGATAATGTAGGAGTGAAAACTCATTGTGTAGTTCATACCAAAAGGTCTACTGGACCCATTTACCTTCTCCCAAACTTTCTTGTTGGTGCATGCTTCCGCACACATGGTGCAATCACTCAAACACACCATGTTGGCTTCGCAGCTACTTATCTTCTCATGCTTTAGCTCTAGACTTATGCGGTACCAGAGAAGGGAGAAATCATCATGCAGATCAAGCCATGAACAATATATAACTTGCAAAACCTTCTCATACATTCCTCTTACTAGTTCATGCTTCTATTTGCTAGCACAAGCAATCAAAGATTGATGCTGGTATCCTTTACACTGTCTAGTCACACTGTCTTAACTTTGAACAATGAAAAACACAGTTGTGGTACTTTGTATTCTTTGAAACTTGAGTATATCATTCTTGTACCCTTTGCTTTACCTAATCTCCAAACCACCAAGTCATATATGTAGATACAATGAAATACAACTTTGAATTTCATACTTGATAACTTTACACTATGACAACCCTGATTTCAGTCTGTTGATTGTGGATGTCCTTGCGATAGAACATATTCTTTGAAACTTGAATCATATATACATGTCATATCCATATTTATCTATCCTTCAAACCATGAGGGAATATCTTTATTTGTGGTAGAATGCGGTATAATCTTCTGTGCTTCTACAGTATAATTCCTTGTGCCTTTGACAGTCTGATAACTTATACACTTTCCTTCATATATCATGTAATGATTTTCAACAAGTGACAATATATGTAGCAATGCAACAGACATGAATTCATATTATCAATGCATAACATTAATCAAAACATTTTGACAACCTTCACCTATTCATTAACTTAAGAAGATAAGGTACAACTGTGTACAGATGATAGTGATCCAACAACATGCTCATATCTTTCATCATCACAACTCTTCTGATCTCCATTCCTTTGACATCCACTCCTTTGACATCAATGACAACATATGCAACAATCTCCCCCTTTGTCATTGATTGCAACATTAACGTGATATACAATTTTTCTCCCCCTTTGACATCAAGGGAAAAGGGCCAGTGGTCTTCCTCTGTACCCGAAAAACATAAAAGCGCCCCCTATCTGTATAATTCTTGTCATCCTCTATAGCTTCTTTTGTCTACCTGCTCCCCCTGAGATATATCCTCTTCATTTTATTTACTATGTACATATCAACCCAATATAGTGGCCTATTAGATTTCAAAAAGGTACTTCTTATACAAGTTCTATCTTCCACCAACCTCTTGATGTAACAAAATAGCATTTATCTATTGCTCTGTTTCAAAATTTTGTCTTGACTTCAACAAGACCTATTCTACTTAATTTGCCGGTAGAATGTTCTTATATATAGCTTTCAACTGGACCAGAGAAGTGTCCCATTGTTTCTTTGCAGTAGTCAAAATCTGGATTTGGCTTTCTAGTTGTATATAGGAGTCCTCTGCTTCTTCTAAGGAAGATGGTACTAGAGTTTTTTGGGCTACTTTATTTGCCTCTGTAAAAATTCTAGTCAGTGATGCTAACCTTAAGCTTACTACCTGTCACAATTGTTTGATTTGACCTTTGATTTGTTCCCTTTGTTCCTGTAACTGCTACAATTGAGAGTGTAATTTCTCTACTTGTATCCTTATGGCTCCATTATTATCCTGTACTAGATCATAAGTAGTGGCCACTTGCTTGCGTAATTTGTACTTCAATTGCATCCATTTGGTCCTTTAGACTTTTGGTGGTTGCAGGCCATTGTAGACAAAATTGGTACAACACTTTTGCTTCCTCCATACAATTTGAATGTTCTTTATATTTTCTTGTACTTTGACATGTGTCTTTGCACATTTACTTGAAGCATCACTCATTCTTTTGTATAATTGTTCAGATATCTTCTTCTCTACTTGTTTCTCCAAAAATGAGGAATATGTTTTAAAAGATTCCATTAACTGCTTTAACTGTTGTGTCGAAGGCAGAGTTGAATCCCTTTTAGCTTTTGGGATTTAATTTTGTATTATGTTAATTACTTCGACCAGACGCTCTATGCCTTCAACTTGTTGCTGTAGAATCTCCTCTCTTGTAGAGGAATGAAAGATGTCTCCCAATTGTAATTTATGAGGAGCAAAAATACTAGACAAATTGACTTGTCCATCAGAGACATGTAATTGTAGCAGCTGAGGAGTTACCAAGGGCTGAATTTGCTTTTGTTGCACTAAAAACTCTTTGATAGAGTGAATGGGAGAGGTAGAGGAAGATGCCTCCTGATTTACTGGAGAACTCTCCCTTGCATCAAGTATAACTTGCTCCTCTTGCTGCTCTTGTTGATCGTGTTGATCTATATTGTGCGGAGGAGACTCAGTGTTCTGTGGAGGAGAAGTTTGTTGTTGCTCCACATTTATATCAGCTTCTTTCACCCCTTCAAATATCTTCTTTGTTACTTCATCAGTTTCCTTTTGAATTTTGTCTCTGTCATCCTGTTCCATCCTCATCAAGGTATCTACCATGTGTTTGGTCCTCAGCTCTTGAGCCTACATTTGTGACAAATTATCCTTTTCCTCCTGAGAGATTGTAGTTCCATCTCTATCTAAGGCTTGTTGTCTCAGCTCTTCATCCATTTCTAGAGCATTTTCTCTCCTCTATCTCAAGGCTTGAACTAGACTATCCAGAATTTTTTCAATTATTTCATTCAAAGGTTTATTATATTTGATCATATACATGATCATAACCTTCTCTATGGTACTATGATCTGTCAGAGATACTTCTAGACGTAATTCAATAGTCTCCATCATTAGTCCATGATGCACAATTCTGTTGAAAATGGCCTCTAGCTGAAGAGGATCTTGTGGGGGAGCCTTCGAAGATGTCTTCTTTGTTTTCTTCTTTTTCTTTTTCAGCTTAGAGGTTCCTTCTGTTACATCCCTCTTTTTGGAATCGACTATGCTATTTACTTTCTTGCAAAATTCAGTAATTTAATGTGTTGTGGACGACATGGAAATTGATGATTTATTATACAAAGTTAGTTATATGAAATTTTAGAATCTATTGATTATGATCAAAGTGATGTTGTAGACTAAATGTTCTTTTGGTTAAAAGCGAAATGATGTTTTGGATATATTATGCTTTGATTTGGAACATAGGTGCTTTAACCACAAAATTGTATGTGAGACTGTCGTTGCAGGAACAGGTGGACCACGTTCGACGGGAAGAGAAAGTATCTTTGAGAGAGAGTATAGACTCTGGAAAATAACCATGGGTGTTTGTTACTAAGAATGCCAAACAGGTAGATAAACCTTGAAGTCATCAGTTTAGTCTTGTTTTTCGACTGGGATAGTTTAAGACTAGATGTCGACGTCTGAAGATAAGGTGTAACATCCTTTTCGTAAGTCCACCAAAGCGAGTCGACTTATTTAGATGATTATTATTTTCGTTTGTAGGTAAATAGATGAACCTAATTGTGGTGGATTGTGGATCACGTTTCGTAGTCGAAAGATGCGAGAAGTCAGCTTTGTGCGTCAAACGATTTAGTAACCTTGCGAAACGTTACGACCAATCCATCATGATTATCGTCAAACTGCATTAATCATGTGTTGTGAATTATTTCCTTTAGGTAAATCGACGGAAGTTGAATGGGAAGTTGATTTATGCTTTATTTGTTCTTGTCGTCATTTGGAGGAATATTATGAAATCATTTAGTCATAACTCAGTTTATTTATCGTCAGATTGCTTGATGTTAGCGTCTCGTCAAGTCATGTTGTTTTATGCCCTAGCTCTGTCAGTTGAGACATCATCCCTTGCGAATACATCTTTTTCTTTTCAAGTTTACGACTTGAATTGTCTTGGATCAAATCCATACTCTATTATTTTAGTCAATTTGGATTCTTTACCTCTTGTCGACCTTGGAGTCATCTTTTGGTAATTATTGGATATCACCTTGTGTGAATTTCACTCTGCTAGCTTTGTTAGGTTGCTATCGTCGAAGGTTAGAAGTCTCCATGTGGATGTTTGACGAAGTTGCTTTGTCACGTCATCCTTTTGAACCTCCATCTTGTTAGTGGTCGTAGTGAGTAAAGAAGTCAGGTAATATTCAGTTAAATTGACCTCCTTGAGCTTAGGCATGTAACGGTAGTTGTTTAATGCCTTAATTTCCTTCATCGTGGGTGAGAGAGAGGAAGTTCGGTGGTTGTGATAAGGGTAACCGTAAATTGATTACAGATGCTCCGTCATGATGGTGGGTGCAAAGGCATCGGGTCGCGGTTGGGAAGAAAGGTAAGAAAACTGCAGTTTGAGGAGCTTTTTACTGCGCTGTGTTAAGTTTGAGTTGCACTGTGTGAAGAAGATAGCGGGAATGGCAGTTGAAGGTGGTTTACTCCTTCATCGTGATAGAGAGAGAAGTTGGTAGTGGTAGTGGTGGAGTAAATAGAGTCACTCCGTCGTGGAAGAGAGGGCAGTGAGTTCTGAAGCCGTTGGAGAGGATAATGGAAACCAAAAACTGCGGGAGGAGGCCGTCATCAGGGGGCGGAATGGGAAACTGGAGATCATTAGGTGTGGAGCGTGCAGTGCAACGGAGAGAGAGGAGTTGGAGGGCATCTTAGTGTGCAGGGAAGGTAGTGTGGACGGTCATTGTGTAGAAACGGGAAGCAGAAGATTACATGAGGATTCAACAGGGGCTCCATCAGGTTCCTGTTTCCTCCTTTAAGACAGTAATTTGTATTTGTATAGTATCAAATCAATGTCAAATCCTTTTGTCACTTGGGTATTCGAATGATAATCATTATATGAAGAAAAATTATAACTGGTTTGATGCACATTCCATATTATCATCTGTTTAAATCAGTTTTTGATTATTTGTGTCTGAAAATAATGATGGAGTTTTATAGTCTTGTTTCCTTTTTCGCTAAGACTGTTAGAAGACCGATTATCTTGAGAAGATGGGAGCTTTGCTTGAGCTAGGAGTCTTAGTTTCCAATGATCTGCTTGAGGATTGATACCCTGTGGCTCTAATGCAGTTAGTCACTTCTGCCTGATGTGGTATTCCCCGCGAGTAAATGGAAAGGTAGTTTGTCCAAATGTTATTTTAAAAACTTTAAACTACTGCATAGGAATCCGTCGACTGTGCTAATGATATAAGCCTTCTTTTGTTTGAGAGATGTCAAAGATAGTATAAATAAGGGTTCGAAATGAATAAACTAATCTTGTTCTATATAGATTATTGGATTTAAATCTTCTTGAAGATTGTGAATTGAATATTGCATCCATCTATGGAGTCGTAGGAGTTAAGAATCTCCACCTATAACGATATTAACCGTGTCTCGTATAGAACCAAGAGTTTTATTTATTCACGAGGTAACAATGATATTACATTGATTTAAAGAAGTCCATTGCGTTTAAGATTCTAAATTCCTGTAAGACTGTGTTACCAACTCAAAACTGCCTTGGTGCATTTGAAATGATAGATCCATAATGAGAAAGCACATTACTCCACGTGCATGTTGTGTAGAAGTTTAAAACCACTGATTTAAAGCATGTTTGACGTAAACTTTAATGTGTTTGACAGCCGAAGTTGTAGTTGCAACCAGCTAGTGTCTTATTCTTCTTATATCTTTAGTTAGAGGTCGACCATGTGTAGGGTCATCTCCAATGTTGTAAGAAAGATTCCAAATCTTTTATTATCTGTTTTTACGAGTCTTACCTCATTGACCCATGTGAAACTTTTTGGAGTAGGAAAGGGGAGTCCGTCATGGTTTTTGTAATGAACAAGTAGGGTGGGAAAAACCCGCAATTTGAATTTAGATTATGTTGCATGCGATGATTCTAGTGTCGTATTTAGTTCGCAGACTTTTATGAGTCTAAACCCTTAAATTCTGGGAGAACGGGAAAGTGTTTTAGATATTTGAATATGTTGTACAAACATAGGAACCGAGTAAACAAGTATGAAACCACTTAGGAGTGGGCGTTATTAAATGATATTTTACATGAATATGGGATTATGAAACCATAAACTCGGGATTAGAGTAAATGTTGCGCCATGCGCTATTACAGGAGAAAATCCTAAAACCTTGAGGTCATCGAGGTCGTCAATTGTTCAAACTTTACAAATAGGAAACTGTAGGATTTCGATCAATTCAAGTCGAGTAGGGTGGGTGAACTAAGTACATGCGTTCTTAGAACACTATTTAAAAACAAATCCTTTGGCCAAGGTGGTGTACTATCCTCAAGTGCATCGAATGTTCACTGTGACTGGATGGCGTTTCTTGTAGAGTGTCGTGCATGACTAGAGGGTATCTAGGGATCTGCACGATAACAAGACACGTAAGTTACAACACCAGAGCTCAGATGGCAAACACTGATGGTTATCCTAAGTCTATCCTCTTGAGTAGGGTAGTGCCACTTCCGGTTAGGAAGGAGTGCGGGAGACCGACGGTCTATGGTTGGAGGTTAAGCTCCTTGAAGATACTTTCTCTTCCAAATACTGAGGATTGCCGAGTCTTGAATGTGATGGGTCGACAATCGAGATGCATGTTAATGGTATCTTTCCAATATATTATTGTTTCAAGAAAATTGCAAATTATTAGAAAACAAGATGTTTAATGTATATCATTCCTTTCAGTTTTATGAAAATGAGATCATGTTTATGATAAAATAAAAAATGTTGTAATGGGTAATAGATAAGTTTCTTTCGTATTTGATTACCTAGTAAAAAAAAAAAATTAAATTATTACCAATGTAAAAACCTAGTTTTTCTTGTCATTTTAGATTTGGATGTTACACCTTCCTCCCCTTCTTCTTCCTCTTCAATGACTTCCTCTATTTGGACTTTCTTCCTTTTGGCTTGCTGCTTTGGCCTTGGATGCTTCTTATTTTTAGTTTTCATCCACGCTAGAGTTTTTGAGGCAACCTTCTTTCTAGTGGAAGGTGTTTGCGTTGAGGCGGAGGGTTGTGGAGCACTTACAGCAATGGAAGTGGATCTACTAGTCCTTCTTGGCACTTGGGATGAGGTGGCAGCTTGCAAATTAGCAGGGATAGATTGAGGATCCTTCGCAGGGGTTTGTGATGAGGTTTTATGCTTTGACGGTATACCCCATTTCTCATGTAATTGTTCTCTATTTTTCTGAAGATGCTCCTCTACATTATTTTTGTTCATCTTGTTCATTATTTCTTTGTAAGTTCCAAACCTCTCTACTATAGGATCCTTAGGTTTATTGAGGAGGTTATCAACATTGGCTTTTATCTCCTTTGCCGAGACCTAATAGGGTAGTCTGGGTATCCAAGTTGTTCTTGGTTCTACCACTTCAATGTAGGTGAAGGTTTTGTCAACCAAGAAGGTGATGTGTTCTTTGTACAATCTTACCATATTGTATGGTATCATCTCTCTTGCTTGCATATCAATTTGTAGAGTTTTGAAAAACCCCCAGTACATAGTGCTACAATTCTTTTTATCACTGAAACCCCTCATGTGATTTTTGATTTGAGAAACAACAAAGATATATGTTGTTGGCAAACCTTTCCTTTAAAACCAGGTAATTCATTTAGGAAATAAAATGCTAGGCAAATAATGAGAGTGCCATACATGAAATTGTAATTTGATTCTTTTGTTCTCTTCAGATTTTCCATCAATTGCTCTCTCATGACTTCGCAGAGATCAAAGTCCTTGCCCTCCTTTACCATCTAGTATGTAGTATGAATTGTGATACCAATGGATGATCCTTCTCTGTTTGTATAATAAACTTTGTATGAAATTCCCATTGTGGCATATCGGACGCATGGATTGGTTATATCACTCACACTTAGGGTTCTCTTATCAAAATTTTCCCCAGTCAACTATGTAACCCTGTCATTCTTGATTGCCTTCATTACCAGTACTGGTCATGTTGAGCTTAAACCAGTGACCACCCTAATTGCATCTTTGGTGATTCTGTAGGGTTTGTCAAGATAAATAAATTCATCATGAATTTTGCTTAAAACAATTCTTACCCACTCATGAGCGTTGCAGAAATCTGGGTAATCTTTCTAGACATCTACTCTTTTGGCAGCAATGTTCATGTATTCTAGCTTATATTTGGTGTCTTCCAACAAGGTATCTCGTAGTTCCTTGAATTTCATGTGGTCGATCTCACTGAGAGATGCATGGATGTATATCCTTACATCCTCAATATATATACAACATCAACTCGAAGGAAGGAGAATGCTCTGTCCTTATCCACTTCCATAGCTTTATATGGATATTTCCTGTACTTAGGTCTTGGCTTCTCTAAAACATCAACCAATTTTGGTGTCACCATTTTATCTCTTCTACACTCTATAGCTATAACTTCACCTTTTAACTCTTCTTCTCTCCTCAAATTCACTAATCACTCTAAATGCTAGGGTTTTGCCTTTTGCTCTTCTTTGCTCAAGATTACTAATTGCCTTGGATATGAATGAGGTTGGATTGAATGAATGGAGTTTAAGTAACTTTTGTTTTGCCCTAACTTTTCACATTTATTGCACCTTTTGCCTATTAGGTCCTCAACTGCCAGTGAGTCCTATACGTTCACAGAGACCTATATCCATCTAGAATTCCTTCGCTTTTCATGTTTTTAATTCAAAAATTTGAGACATTGACTTAGCCTTACCCTAATAATATATTCTTCTTTCAAATATTATCAAATCACCTGTATGCCTCACTTCAAAAAGAGGCAACACTCTTGTTCAGGGGGCTGGGAAAATATGCAATAGTTAGCTCCCCCTAAACCAATGCCCCCTTTTTTAATCTAATATGAAATCCTCTACATGAGGTACATGCAAAGACTCTTCCTTTATCTCACTATCTTGTTCTGGTTTTCTTCTTCATATCTTTGTCATCTCCTTCTTTTGCTTGATTAGGGTTTCCTCCATCTTCTTGTGTTGATTAGTTGGTTCGACAAAATCACTTCTACAGAAACTAGCTTTATGCCTAAAGTTATTGTATTTATAGCATATGACATTGTACATCAGAGGCAAGAAAGAGTTTTTGCTCATAACCATTTCTCCTTGTCTTAGTTCTACAATGAACAACCTTATGACCAAGCTTATTTCAAGAATAACAGTAGCCATTTCTCCTTGTCTTAATTCTACAGTCAATAGCCTTATGACCAAACCTATTGCGTGAATAACAGTAACCATAAAAGGATTGATAGAACCTAGACTTGGCATATTGTCTTGCAGGAGGAGGACCCCAGAATCTCTTCTTTAGACTTCTGACCTTTATGAAACAATCATCCAACTTATGCTTCTCATCTTTAGACTTCTTAGAGACTTTAGTGTAGGGTTATTTCATCTCATACATGCCTTCAGGTATATCGATTTTTGAATTTTGACCTTTCTAAAATCTAAAACCATCCCTATTCTTAAGTGGTCTTTGATTGTTGATCATTTCATCAAGGATGTTTGTGCTTTTCTTAAGTTTTAGACTCCTCTCTGCCTGATCCTTTGCTTTTTCCAGTTCCTTCCTCAGGAAAATAATTTCTTATTCGAGTCTGGAGTATTCATCTGATTTGGCATCAAGCTTATCATTTAGGCAACTCTTTTACCTTCTTCAATTGAATTTTCATGTTGTCAATTGTTTCTTCTAATTCTTCAAGCTTAGCTTTATATTATCCATTCTCCTTCCTTGCTGCTCTCAAATCATCTAGAGCAGAAATGAGTTCTTCAAGCTCAACTTCACATTCTTCTTCACCAATGACTATCATGTCTTTGCCATCCTCCATAGGGCCCTTATCATTATCCAGAACTTCATTTTCCATAAGTAGGGCTTCTTCTCTTTCACTTTCAGATGTACAATGATTGCCTTCATACATATTATGAAGTTTTTACCAGATATCCTTAGTAGATTTGCAATGCACTATTTTGACAAAGTCAGACTTTGTCAAACCACATGCAATTAATTTTATAAATAGGGAATGATCCTTCTTGACTTGCCATGTGTTCCAATCCAAGATCTACCTCCAACTGTTAGACTGCATCAAGGAACCTTTCTTTGATACCAATTTTTGAACACAGAGATATACTAAGAGGGGGAGTGAATCAATATATATTCAAATTCTTTCTTTTTAAAATCATTCAATCCAACCTAAACATCTTAAACCAAATGAAGCATAAGAGCACACACACATATGACACCATATTTACGTGGAAACCCAAGATGAGAAAAACCACAGTGAGCAATCTGCTTGGATCTACTATCCAAATCCAGCCTCACAAATAAAATGAAGTTTATAATGTGGTTTATGTTAGCACAAAGGATCGACTAACACATTGCTGATTACAAATTGGAGTAATAGATTATGAACAAGGTAGTTGTACATTTAGGGTAGAGAGGTTGAGTCGACTTTGGAGTCGACAGGTTGAGTCAACTTAGGAGTCGAATTAAACACTTAACTAGAGGTGGAAGAAAGAGTGTCGACAAGTATCTTGGAGAGTTGTGTTGGACTCTCCAAGTCAACACCTAACCACATAAGGTGGCTTAAAGCCATGTGTGGAATAATACATAATTACTTATTTAAATAATAAGTAATATCATTAATATTCCTACACTAACACCCCCCTTAAGCATAGCATAGGTGGGCACAATAAAGATGGGTCCCAACTACTAGGCCTGATGAGGTACCCATGTACAAATGCATCTCTCATAAGGTGGAGAAAGAAAGAAAACCCCGTGGGAAAAAAATTTCTCCAAAAGAGAGAAAATAAGAAAGTGTTCTAGACATGACACAATGGAAGTGTACTTGATGTGCAATACAACTAAAAGTGATAGTCTTGCAATACTTGCAAGGTCCATGTGTAAAATGTCAATTGCATGCCATGTGGCTACAATTCAAATCAAAATGTGAAATCCTACTTTGAAGATTATTTGGAAGCCTTCTAAGACGCAACTCTGAAATCTATAGAAGCAAATGAACTGATATCAATCTTCTGTTGTGATGAATCTTTGGAAGTCCTCTGAGAATCAACTCTGGATTCACATGTAGCATTAGGGGATGGTGATGTTGTAGTGGAATTGTTCATGACACATCTTAATATAATGCAGGAAAAATGTTGAAGAATGATGAAGGAGTAGTGGAAGTGCTCTTGACATATCTCTGTGGAAGTGCTCTTGGCACAACTCAGAAATGCTCTTGACATATCTATGTAGAAGTGCTATTGGCACAACTCAGAAATGCTCTTCACACA
Source organism: Cunninghamia lanceolata (assembly GCA_027924645.1). NCBI lineage: Eukaryota > Viridiplantae > Streptophyta > Pinopsida > Cupressales > Cupressaceae > Cunninghamia > Cunninghamia lanceolata. The sequence goes on from BSBN01001332.1 coordinate 11,461,402, forward strand.
ACTCTATGAACCCCCCCATAATTCAATAATTTATCCCAAATATTAGAAGTCCCCTTGTGACTAATTTTTTTTATCCCCCCCTGAATTTGACACTTTATAATGATAGTGCATTAAACAAGTCTAATTGGAACAAAAAATGACACTTTATAATAGCAGTGTGAAATCATTTCCAATAGATTTGTCTTGAAAAATTATTTACTTTCTAAAAAAATGGCACTAATTTCGAGTTGCCAATCAAAAGATACAATTGTTTTTCAAGTTATTTAACTTTTTGTACAAAGAAGGGATTTTTTTTTGAGAAAATGGGATAATTCCCAAATCGTCTTGATGCATCTTTGTTAGCACTCGAACCAACTTTTTGTCGACTATAAATATGCCCAATTTTGCCTCTGTGGGCGAAAGTTAAATAGCAAAATGAAAAAAATGCCCTTCTTCGGCAAGTGAAGAGCACCTAGCAGTCTCTGGTTGCCATAAAAGATTAGCCTATTTGAGTGGTTAACTAACTTCTAAGGGTTAGCATTTGTTGTTGATGTTATCCCCGATTGTTACATACAATGTCATGGTTACATGAAATGTTACGATGAAAAAATTTGCTATAGAAGCCACTAGTGGTTAATTGGGGCATTTAACATAAAATGCCACCACTACCACAATAACTGTCACAATCAACTTGGTCAAGGCAAATACAATTTGTATACAAACTCTAGTCTTGTCTAATGCCAAGTATGTGAAGTGGTGAAACCACTACCTAGTAGAACATGTCAAATACAAATAAAATACAACCGAAATTGCAACACAAAAACCATGAGTGATGAAGAGCATTTGATGTGGAGGTGACATTAGCATTTACTTGCAACTTTGACCTCCTTACAACCATTAAATAATGAATGGGTCAACAGATTTAACCCTTGCATGGAGTACGACCTACAATGAGGCTTGCAGATGAACTATTCCAAATTTTCAAGCACCTCAGAGCTGCAGATCCTATCTCTGGAGCCAATGCCATTGTAGTTTGCCTCACTTCAAACACCTCCATCAAATATCAGATGCGCCAAGCTTCATACCATAACAAGGCGGGCACCCAACAACTCTCTCTTTGCCATTTGCATAATCTGCTGGTTAGATAATGGTGGCCAGATTTGAATGGTGATGGAAGACATTGACACTTCGTGTGAGCGGTGACTCCAAATGCTTTGTGTTGGTCAAGACTCTAGCTGCTAGCATCAAACAACTTCAAAAAATGATCATGACCTCGATCAAAGACCTCGACCAAGAAGAATGATAGCGAATTGAATAGCGATTGGGAAAAGATCATCGTCAACATTTGAATGATTTCAAGTATGAAACCCTATCTACAATGAAAGATTTCAAATGCGATGCCTCCTTTGCTTTTATTTTGACGATCTCCTGATTTAAAACCACAATTCGCCTCTCTGCACAAATGAGTTTGCCTCTCTACACCAATGAAATATAGATGAAATCAGGTATCTACAAATTAGCCTACACACATATAAATTCACCCAAATAATAAATTACTTTGGGCTGATTTTGATGGGTGAAGGGTTCACGGTTTGACGCAAGGTGGAGATGGCTTTCTGCAACACCCTTCACAAATAGGCCATGGGCACAAACAGGCCATGGGCCTTTTCCAAGCCTCACGTGGCTAGGCAAACAGGCCTTTAAAGGCCTTGCGTGCCTTTACACAGGCTAGGTTGTGAGCCTTCCTCTACATAGGCCACATACCTCACTCTTTTCACATATGCCACAAGTTTTTCCTTCTCGGTCCCCTCAAGCTTTAGATTCTTTCTCATAATTCAAATGTAGAGTGGCTCTAATGTTGAAACCCTAGAAAAGCCATGGACCAGATAAAAAAAAATCACTAAGATTGACAAATTTCACCCAGATATGAGCCAAATCTGCTAACGAAAACTTGCAAAATGTCAAATTCTCAAAAAAATTTGCATTTTTTACAAAAATTTCCATCAAATTGGGGATTTATGCCTCCAAATGAACCAACTAGCTAATTAGCGTAGCTCTGATACCGTGTTAGAACAAAGGATCAACTAACATATTGCTTATTACAAATTAGAGTAATAGATTATGAACAAGGTAGTTGTACATATAGGGTAGAGACGTTGAGTCGACTTAGGAGTCGATAGGTTGAGTCGACTTCAACACTCAACTAGAGGTGGAAGAAAGAGTGTCGACACGTGTCTTAGAGAGTTGTGTTGGACTCTTCAAGTCGACACCTAACCATCTAAGGTGGCTTAAAGCCATGTGTGGAATAATGCATAATTACTTATTTAAAAAAATAAATAATAGCATTAATATTCTTACACTAACAGTTTATGGGCACCAACCCAAAGGAGACACCAATCCCCTGTTACAATGATTTATGAGCACCTACTCAAAGGAAGCTTCAACTCCCTAATACAAAGTTTTATGGGCTCCAACCCAAAGGAAACAACAACTCCCTAAAGTGCTACAACACTTACAAAATGAGGCTCCAACCTCTGTTCTGAAACATTCAACTGATTCTGATGGTTCAATTTCCTCCGCAACATCAATTATCCTAAAGATTTGACATCCTTGACATATTCTCAATGACTTAACACTTCCGCACTATTCTTTATGCCATCATCTTGATCATTTGACTGATCTTGATTGCTCAAAAACCTCCACAACATCCATTCTGCTATAGATTATGCATTATTGTTTACAGAACTACTTATCTCACTTCAGATCATATACTTGACGTCACACACACACACACACTTGTAGCAATCTTCTTACCTTCATAAATACCCTCTACAACTTCAACTTCATTAACACTTTGACTTTGACTTATTCTAATGACTTCAACACCTCTGCTCAAACATCTCTGCTACCTTCTAGGCTCAAAACACCTACGCAATAGAATACTAGCTCTGTTATGGATTATGCATAAGAAATTCCAGAGTTACTTCTTAATTTTTGGATCATTCACCTTTTTTGCACATACTCACTCACTTTGAAACAATCTTCTATCCTTCATATATATCCTCTACAAGCCTTCTAAACAACTTTGTCGGCCTTCATGTAACGTGTATCCTAAAACGTGTAACGACCTTTCTTGTCGCCTCCCAAATCATCTGCAGTAATGTAGGAGTGAGAATACATTGTGTAATCCATACCAAAAGGTTTATTGGACCCATTTACCTTCTCCCAAACTTTCTTGTTCGTGCATGCTTCCACACACATGGCGCAATCACTCAAACACACCATGTCAGCTCCGCAGCTACTTATCCTCTCATGCTTTAGCTCCAGACCCTATGCAGTGCTAGAGAAGTGAGATATGATCACGAGGATCAAGCCACAAACAATATATAACTTGCAAAACCTTCTCATGCATTCCTATTACTAGTTCATGCTTCTTTTTGCTAGCGCAAGCAATCAAATTTTGATGTCGATATCCTTTACACTGTCTAGTCATACTGTCTTAGCTTTGAACAATGAAAAACACACTTCTGGTACTTTGTATCCTTTGAAACTTGAGTATATCATTCTTGTACCTTTGCTTTACCTAATCTCCAAACCGCCAAGTCATATATGTAGATGCGGTGAAATGCAACAACTTTGAATTTCATACTTGATAACTTTACACTGTGATAACCTTGATTTCAGTTTGTTGACTCTGGATGTCCTTACAGTAGACCATATGCTTTGAAACTTGAATCATATATACCTCATATCCATATTTAGCTATCCTTCAAACCACAAGGGCATATCTTCATTTGTGGTAGAATGCAGTACAATCTCCTATGCTTTTGCAGTACAATTCCCTGCGCCTTCGACAGTTGATAACTTATACACTTTCCTTCATATCTCATGTAATGCTTTTCAACAAGTGACAATATATGTGACAATGCAACATACATGACTTCATATTATCAATGCATAACATTAATCAAAACATTTTGACAACCTTCACCTATTGATGAACTTTATAAGGTACAACTGCGTACATATGATACTGATCCAACAACATGCTCATATATTTCATCATCACAACTCTTTTGATCTCCATTCCTTTGACACCCACTCCTTTGAAATCAATGACAACATATGAAATAGGTTGATCAAAAGTTAATTTTTCATGTCAAGTTCACAAAAGTATGTACTCGAAACATGACACAAGCAAAAACGTGAATGAGTTGGCCTCGAGCTAGAACATGAATTATACCCTTACTAATGGCTACCTCCAAGTCACTCTCACTATTGTGGAAAAATCCAGTTGAGTAGAGGCATAACCCAGGGGTGATTATGTTCTCGTGGAAGTAGAATGTTGCAGAGAGCATTGGCTGGTCCTAGGGCCTAATATGTTTTGATATTTGTTCTTCTAAGATTGTGATGGTGGAGATAACCCTATGACCCAAAGGGTCACTAGTTGATCTATTGTTTGGATTCCTCAAGTTCCAATGCCTATATGGGTGTCAATTTTGCTCAGTAATGACTCTTAGGCATTCTATATAGTCAACTATTGTGTTCTAGTATAACTTGGTGTGTGATTTCTACATTTTGGATGATCCTGAGAGTGTGTCTGTGCTCTTCTACCATTTGAGGTGCTTGTTGTTGTCTAGGATGTATCAACTCTATTTCTTCAAGAATTTCCCTAACCCACTCACCTCTAACTCCTGGGCACATTCGTATGCTTGGATGAGAGAGAGTTGAATTTTTGTTTAACTTTGACTCTTGAATAAACTTTGTGATGTGATCAAAGGTTTTCTACGGTTTCACTAGATTATTGACCTTTTGATGGTATCAAGGAGTTTTCAATTATATTTTCAAGTTGACCTCATGGTGAAATGGAGGGATTTGTGTACTCTATTTTGATTTTCTTTTTGCTAATGTTTTTGGGTTTTGATGTATGTAAGCTAAATGTATGTGAAGCAACATTTTTTTGTTTTTTTCTAATTTTATAAGATGAATTAATTACTATGAATTTCAAATATGAATGCAACCTTAAAATGATTTTTCTAATGAAAACCTAACTATGTTTTTGTTGTTTTTGAGATCGATTTTGGAATCTTATTCTAATAAAAGAAAATAACAATTAATATAGTGCAATAAAGTAATTTAATCTACAAAAGAAAATAACAAACTAATCTAATGCAATGAAGGGAAACTATACTAACAATGCATAGTCTATCAAATGTAAAGCAACAAAGTATTAGTTTCCTCAAGAGCAATTGGATTAGCTAATTACTATGAAAGCATTAAATAACCTATGGTGAATCTGGTAAATGAGATTTGTAGGATCCTCAGAAATCCTTGTATGTGGCAACCTCTTTCTCCTTTGTAGTAGTGGGGTCCTCCTTTTGGTAATAGGGATGAAGAGAGAAATTGATTTGAAATGGCTTGAGCTATGAAAACTAAAAATAAAATTGAGAGAGAGCTTCAGGAGAGCTATGAATGTTATGAAAGCACTATGTGAGCACAATGGATATGTCTTGAGAGAAAATTGAGAGCATAAAAATGTTATTAAAGCTTTTGAAATCTTAGCAAACTATCCTAAACATGAAACAAAAGGCACACAATTTTTGCAATGAGCATCAAGATGCTAAATGGCTTGAGCAAAAGCAAATCTTTTCAAATGGGTGCAACAATGAATTTTCCTACTCTATTACATATAGGATGGGGATATTTATAGTGTTTAGATCTCACAAAAAAGGGAAATTGGTTGATGAGTTAACTCCTTTGATTGAAGAGTTAACATGCTTGATTGGACAGAGAACTAGGTTGATTAGGGAGTGATGAAGGTGTGAAAGCTTATAACTGAATGAAGAAAGAGAGTTAGCATGAAAATAAAGGAAGATAATCATAGATCAATGGGAGATAACTATAGATTATTAGGAGTGAATAATGAGTTAAGAATAGGCTAGGATTTGTTAGGGTCGAATTTGCATGTAAACTAGAGCAAAAAAAGAGCTTTTTGGGACTTGAACTGAAGAGAAACATGTGCATAAAACATGACAGGGTCACCTAGTTTGTGAGTAGGGTCACCCAAGGGAGATCTATGGGTGACCCAGAAAGGAAGGGTCGTGGGAGGGATTTTAAGGATTAAGAATAGTCTTGTGAGGCTAGAGATGCCATCTAGCCCTTGGAACTGACCAAACTAGTGCATATGAGTGGATCCCCAAATTTACCAGGGAAAATCTCCCCTAGGAGATCCAATATCTCCCTCAAGAGATTTAGGATCTCCCCCAAGAGATTTAGGATCTCCCCTAAGAGATTTAGAATTCAAAGGGGGTGACCCAGAATCAAAAAATGGGTATTGAAATTGATGGTTGGAGATGGTCTAGGAGGTTAATTGGAGGCCTCTAGAGGGTTGAAATGGTTGAAAGGGACTTATGGAATGTAAATTTCCCATGTTATGATGCTATAAGGCCATGTTGACTGGGCCAAAGAGTGAAAAAGGTGAAGTGTCAACAGAGGGGAAGTAAAGAAAGAACATGGCCTTGAAGGGTTAACTAGGGGGTAGGAGAAGAACAAATGAAGTGAAGGAAGTCCATCCTCATGTCACAAAGAAGAATACTACTTAGAGGTCATTTTTACACTTTTACATGTACGTGTTTAGGATTACAACGCATTATTAGATCATCGTGTAGGCTCATGCATGCTTTTAGTGCTTATAGTAATAGGTTATCTTTTGATAGTGTGCTTGACCCTGGTGAAATAGTGCATTGGTATCTCATATCCATATACAGAGACACATAAATCCCTTCTTGCATTAAACTGTAAAAAAATAACAAGATTGTTTACATTTGTCATCAAGTGCTAGCTACTAAATTTTGGACTTATGAATGACTGCTTGGATAGATATAGATTATCGAGGGTCATGCATATCATTTTACATAGTCTAGTATATTCTGAAATATACATAGTTCTTTCTTGAGATTTTTCACAAGAATGTTTATTTCCTCCAACATGGGAAGAATACCAGACAAAGTTAAAAGTGTTTCTATGTCACTTAACCTATGTAAGAAGTCAAGAGCTTTGTCTACTATGAGACAATGTTCATAAATTACTCCAATCAAGGATTGATATTCTAAAAAACCCATTGCACTAGTCCATGCAAGGAGATCCATCTAGTATCGACATCCTTAAGAAGCTTCTTTCCCATAATTAATCCCTCAACAAAATGTCAAAATTTGAAAAATTGTTTGGGACTTCGGTAGAAGTATGAATAGAGCTCATGGACTAGATCTTCAACTTTTGATATTATGAACAACTTGCTCACAATTTTAGATGCTAAATTTATTCTATGGGCCATGCAGTGAATGGTAATCATGTATGGTGAAAAAGAAGTTTGTTGCTTTAGACAAAGACCATTCCTATGACCTTGCATTACTAAAGCTCCATCTTCCCGTACACATACCAACTTTTTGGCAATTGTGTAGTCATCCATACCTCTAATTTCATTCAAAGATTTCTTAACTAGTTCAAATAGATTTTGCAATCTTACATTCTCCTTCATTTTATAAACAAAGAGTAGATGAGGTTGACTAACACATTTTTCTACAACATACACATGCATAAATACCCAAGAAATATTATCTACTACTATAACTTCATCTAAAGATAATGCAATAAAAGTTGACTCTTTTATTTTTCCTATAAATTTTGTTTTTCCACCTTAGCAAGAGAACTTGCCTATTTCCATCCACTGTTTATTGATCAATGTGTGTTAGGAAAGTTAGGAATGCCCATAAAAGATAATAAACTATTATATTCTGGGTAGTTTGTCATAGGATGCCATCTAGTCAAAATATGAAAAATAACACTCAATTGAACAATTTTTGTCATTTGTGCTTCTCCCATCATCTTTCCAAATTGAGGTTAAACTGAGCCTCCACATGCAACAAGCTTTGAATTTTTTTCACATGTGCATCATATTCGAGGGCATGTTCAACATGAAGACATCCTTCCTTTGTTTTTTTATCTGATCACTCATTTTCTCTTTCCATCCATGATTTGCTTTTCATAAACTTTACCAATATGTTTTTCTATACTTTCCATCCATGCAACTTCTTGTCCCTACGATAATTCCAATCACAAATGTTACATTTGTATTCTATGGGAGGTTCATCTTTGTTTGCATTCTCCACTAGTTCAATGAATGGGTACTTTGACACCCAATCAATTTAAAAATTACTTGTCATATCCCACTCATGCCCTATTTTTTATTTTTCTTTTCTTTTCCCCATTCGAACAAGATCTACATCTTCAATATCACTTTTTGAGGTTGATTTATTCATATTATCATTCCTGCCACCCTAGGTATCCCCTGAAACATCATATGTGGCATTGTCCTCAAAGTCAATGAACTCATTATGATATTCCTTTAAGGTATTGCCTTGTTTTTTAAGAGATGGTACAAGTGCTGATGTTATAGCTCCATTTGATGGACTGCAAACATTACCAAAGTATGACATTCTATTTCTATGTTTCGATGACCTCCCTTAAGGGTGAAAGTTCAAAGTTGTGCCACACTTTTATAAAGGAAACAACCAACACTGATCTAACTTTCTAACTTGAATAACTACAAAGTGACGCATATGTTTTGAATTTTAAAATGATACATAAACTAATAAAATGCATATTTTTTAGTGTATTTTATGTTTATATTTTTTAAAAAAATTTAAAAAATTATTTAAATGTAGTATTTTATAAAATTGACACTATATTTTAGTTGTTGATAAAATGCTGAAAAATAAGGTTAAATGGGATGTCACACTTTATATAATAAATTTTATTTATTTTCCTTCTATATTTTTTTGTGTATTCATAACTCAAAACTTTAGTGCATGGATTAATTTTTTCCCCAATTTGATAAATATATATTTTAAAATAAATCTTGGAAGTTGTGTGTAATGAAAACACAACTATTTTGATAGGATGTCAACTTTTGTCTTCATTATTTATGCAAACTAGGAAAAAAATTATATCATCTTGACAAGGAATCTCTCCTCTAGTGCATCATATTTTTTAAATTTTTTTTTGATAAACTTTACTATTTTCTCTTGAGAGGACAATCAACACCATATTTTGGTGCTAATGACCTACTTTGAGTAGAAATAAAAAATAAAATATAAACACTAATTGTTCAAAATGTTTTAAAAAATATACTCTTACAAAGTAGACTTATTGATCTACAAAAGGGTATTTTTAAATTCTTTTAAAATGATTATTTGAATAAGTAGGATTTGTTATAACATTAAGGTTTTCAAATAATTTCATTTTTTTGGTAAATGAGCCCCAAAGTGATGCTACATATGTTTTTATTGGATGGTTCGAATTAGAAAAGTTGTGGCCTAGATCTAATTTAGCTAGAATGAATCTAGATAGAACATAAGTTTCACCAAAATTGACTTTTAGTTGGAAATACTAAAATTTTTTTATGTTGAAAAGTTGGCCCAAAGTGCGACATAACTTTGAACTTTTACCCTTAACCACTTTTAAGAAACTTGTTCCTACTCGACATCTCTCATGATTTAAAAGTTGCAAAAAATGTCTTTTTGTTTAAGAAGGAATCATAGAATATAAATATTGGGGTCCTAGATGTATCCCTACTCAATATCATCTGTAACAATGAAACCAAACTAGCAAAGAGATAAATAATTAAGAGGAATCATACATTATAACATTGTAAAGAAATGATCACTTACTTTTCATTGACTCGCTATTTCTTGTAGTTGTAACTTGCCTATGATGATATGATCCAAATCGAGAGCTCAGAGCAGAACACAATGTGTAAAAGAAATAGAGTTTCAATTGTATTTATATCAATCCATATTTGGTGAATTTCGTGGGATTCTAAAATGGTAGAGTATTAATTTGGTGAATCTCGTGTAATTGTAAAATGGTATCTTGGGAAAATCAAACCTTGATCAAACACATACATTGTAATTTTCAAGGTGATTATGGCCCTAGGATTAGCATGGAGTTATAATGGTATTGGTGAAATTGGTCCTCATACACGGTGGAATTTTAATTCTATTGGCAAATATGTGGGTAAATTTAAACATGCCTCCAAAATTCTAAGCGAATTACCATTAGAAATGTGTAGGTTACTATGGTGACAATATTAATTACAAATGCCTCATAAATAAATTGGTGGTGAATTGAAATACATTTGACAGATAATTCATAAAATCTAGGTGATTTGGCCCCCCCAATGGTTGCAATACATTTTCCAAATTTGAATTGGTGGATATGAACTATTCACCAATTGGAAAAGATTTGCAACTAAAAAATCACTAGTAAAAAATGTACTTATACTACTAAAATTTATAATGATCCTTATACAAAAGTTCATTAAACCATGAAAGATCATCACCTCTATGATACTTTGAAGAGTAGGCCATTTAAGAATTTCCTTAACTTTTTAAAATCCATGCTTAATCCATCAACTAAAATCACACTACCCAATAGTACCAACTTATCCTTGCAAACTCACTCTTTTTGTTCAAAAACCAATGAACAATTACAGTGAAAGTATGTGCATAAAGTGCTCAAATTCAATTATATAAAAAGATAAACATGTTAATCATTATATTTGAAATGTGACATGAAGAAATACTTATAATAACAAATAAAAACTAGCAAGCACATAATAAACACATCATCAAAGAGATATTAAGATTAATAAATCTTTACAACAATACAACCTACTCCAACTTCTCTAGTCCCATAGAATTTTGACAACATAACATTACTTCACCAACATACTAATACATTACCTTTGTCCCATGCCTCCAATATATAAAGTAAACTAAAACAAGAAACCATAAATGGCTTACAAAACTAGTGGTCAAAACTATGGACCCAAAACTAAGCATCCCACTTCCACAAGCAAAAATTCAACATTCCATATTCATGAAGAGCATCTCGCAAAATAGTAAATAACTCCCAAGAGCAAGTAACATCCACCATAATTCTAGAAATGTAAATTTATAACACCCACGCACCCCATGAAGAAACTAATTATAGCTCATGACTCTTCATATTCCATTATGGCCTTTTATCTTCTATTTTTTTCATTTTTTACAATAATAATTCCAACTAACTCAAGAATGAAAATTAATATTTTTATCCTCACTACACATTGGCATCTAATTTCACCCATTCTATGTACGTTAAATATCCATCTAGACATATAATTAAATACATTAGATATAGGGATTTGAAAAGTAGATATAACCCAATCCTAACATTCTCCCACTTGATATTTACATTGATAAGGTACACAAGAAACATAAGAAAAATAATTAAGTGCTAGGATAGGCAAGGTCTATAGCTTCCTTACACCAATATAACTTATATGTGCTCACTAGTTTTGTAAGTGAATCTACAACAGTATCTAGAGTATCAACTTTTTAAATCATGACCTTACCACTCTCCACCATCTCATGAACAAAGTGATACTATATATCTATGTTTTTAGTATGAGAATTATACATGGAGTTCTTGGCCAAACAAATAGCTCACTCTAGCTGTCACATCCAATCTAAACTATCTTTTAATTAAAACTAACTCCTGAACATAGTCTCTATAACTAAATTGCCTCTTTATAGACAAGTGTAGTAGCTATACACTTTGTTTCGATAGTGGACAAAGTTATGTGGGTTGTCTCTTAATCTATCTAACTGATATCCATCACCAAACATAGAAAACACATAGCTTCTAGTGGACCTCTATCTATCTAGGTCACCTACCTAGTTAGAATCAACAAATCCCTATATGTCCAATAATTTTCTAAAATCATTTGAACGGTGATAACACAAGAAATAGTTAGAATTTTCTCACAAATATCTAGATACTTTCTTAACATAATTCTAATGCTCTTTACTAATGTTAGACATAAGCCTACTAAGAAATCCCACTGCTTGGGTAATATCTGGTCTAGTACATATCATTGCATACACGTCAAATTCCATACAACACTAGCATAAGACACATTATACATATCCTCTAAATCATCATCTAACTTAGGAAACATATCTAATGAAATCTTAGTGCCTACAAATAAAGGAATACTCACTAGTTTGTAATTGTGCATAACAAACTGTTGTAAAATAATGTCAACATACTTATTGTGACTAAGTCAAAGCTTTGTGTTACAAAATCAAATCCTATCTATTTCTATTCTCAAGATAAATTTTTATACTCTTAAATCTCTCATCTCAAATGTAGTAGAAAGCTAATTCTTAAGCTCCCTAATTATCACCTTGTTGTTTTCAATAAACATATCATCAACATACAAGATAATAATTAGCAGCTAATCATGAATAATTTTAATAAAAACATAGTGATATTCTTCACTTGTAACAAAACCGAACTTTAATGCAAAATTATTGAACATTCGATACTACATATGAGATGATTGTTTCAAACCATATAATGAGTGTTTTAATTTCTAAACCATGTATTTTATCTCTTTTACCATAGATCTATCAAGTTGTTGCATATAAATTTCCTCTTTTAAGTTCTTCATACAAGAAAGTAGTTTTTACATCCATTTTATCTACTTTAAAATCATAAGTACTGGCAATAGAAAGAAAGAATCTAATAGAAGACAATTTAGTGTTAGGAGAGAAAATTTGACCAAAATCAACTCCTATTTGGGAGTAGCCCCTAGCCACCAGTCTAAACTTGTATCTCTCTAATTTACCATCTCCTCTAAATTTCATTTTAAGCACCCACTTACAACCAATGTACTTTTTTCCCTCAAACAATCTCACAAGATCCTAGGTGTCACATTTGTCTAAGGAAGAGGGGTCTTACCAAATTTGTTTTTGACTCTCACTCTGGGGTCAAGGGTGTGTGGACTACCTAGTTGGGATTTGGTGTTGTGTAGTTTGTCCATTTGTGTTTTGGGAGTTTTTATTCCTAGGGGTAGCTTGGTTGCAACTTTGTAAGGTTTTAGGTTCTGTCAAAACTTGGGGTTTGTATAGGGTTTATGGTCCCTTTAAAACCAACTTATCTTAATCAAAACATTTGTCCAAGTGCATCATCTGCTCCTATGTGGCTTCCATTCAAGATTCACTTTCTTTCAAATAAAGAGCCTCCTTAAAAGATATTGATTCATCATCAATACATGACAAAACACATGTATGATGAAAATTTACTGGGCTATACCTATAAATTAAATCATCTTAAGGGTGGATTTAAGGACTCTACCTATTCATCTTTATACTCCACTTACTCTAAACTTTCACCTAGATCCTCTTCTTCCTCTCCATCCTCAAATCCATCATTTTGTTCTTCAACATGTGCATCTTTTTCTTTTTCAATCTTAATCTCAAAATGTATTGCTTTCTTTTATTTTTCCTTTGATTATCCTAGATAAAAAATACTTCAAGTTCCCTAAAGATCACATTTTTAGAATACATCATTTTCAAGGTTAAAGAATTCCAAAGCTTGTAACCCTTGACATTTTCACCATATCCAACAAATATATATTTTTGAGCTTTAGAATCTACATTAAAATATTTTTCTATAGGCACATGAACAAAAACATTGTAGTCAAATACCCTTAAATATGAACTAGGGGGTTTCTTACCTATCCACACCTCATTAGGAGTTTTATCAACAAAGAAACAAATGCAGCAGACTAAGAAGAATATAGAAGGAAAAAAAAACATCAGCACAAATAATAATCCTAAAACCAATAGAAAACACCAAAAAAAATTCGTTTAATATTTATTAAAAACATTACACATATTCTAACTCTACCTTCAGTCTAACCAAATGTGTCCGTATATATGGCCAAAACGCATCAGCAAAGAAAAAAGACCACTAAAGTAACTCTAAGATATAAAATCAGCTACAAAAGGAGATTAATTAAAACCAGCTACAACTTATTTCTCTTTAAGCAAGGTCTAAACAATCATTTCAATTTAGAAGCAGCCTAGAATAACGGGTGCTTCCGCACATCCATTTGTGATCTCTAAACCATAAACTAGTGGCTAAAGTCTCTAGCTTCCTACTTCCATTTTATATTTCTGCAATTTTCCTCTTAGGCGCTGGCCATGGGAGATACCCAGCCACACAGTAAAATCTAAACCTTTGAAAAGCTTGTATCCCTTCCATTGACACATCATATCTCTGTAATGCGAATTTCAATCTCCCCCAACTTTCTGACTTCAATTTCTTTTGCTCAGCGCTCTTCTCATTCCACCAGATCTGTCGTTGCTTGATTATAGAATCTACCTGCTCTTTCAGTTCTGCCTGCAGCTTCCCAATTCTATCCGATTGTTCTTTCATTTCTGCCTTTAGAGAACCCACCTGCTCTTTCAGTTCTGCCTGCTGCTTCCCAATTCTATCCAATTGCTCTTTCATTTCTTTTTTGAGGGCATCTAGATCATTTTTTAATGTTTTCTCTGATATGACTTCTTCTTCAGTCACAACTTCCTTCAATTTCTCTTTTCCTACGCTGTTGCTGGTTTCAGAATAATTTCCAGCATCAGTGACATCTGCCTGGGGCTCCGTTGCTTCAATCATCTGATCTTTAGCAACTTCCAATTTCGATTGTTCCAAGTTGCTGCTCTCAGGATCCTCTTTGTTCTTAGAAACTCCCTCCTCTTTCTTGTCTTCTTCCAAATTTTGTGGCGTTGTATCTTTGTTTACAGAATTCTCTAAAGCTTTAGCTGTATCCCTTTTCTTTTCACTTTTATCATCTGCAATAATCCATCTCTCATTTTTTATTAAATGATCCACAATCATTCGTAGTGAAGGTTTATCTTGATCCTCATCTTTAAGAGCACGAAGTCTGTCCCAGTTCTGCAGAAAAACAGTGATAAAATTGATTATGGTAAGGACATGGACGTTCCTATACACACAATGTGACGAAATATATATAGTAGTGTAAGAAAGAGGACAGATATATACACCTCTATAAGGATATTTATATTTTCCTCCCATTCCCAGCATATAAATATCCACGTAATCAGCTGAACCTGCCACCCATCCAAATGCTTGGCTTCATTGTTTATCAAAAAAATATTCCATACCAATCGATGGTAGTTCAACAGACGCTTCCACTCTCGAGGTAATTTTCGGATATCTGTAGCCATTGTCTGAAAATAATCAAATACATTTTGCTCCCCTTTACTGTATGTTATGAACAGCATCTGCCTTATAGGAATTAAGTCGATCAAACTTTGGTCACCTGAATCAACACATTGCATATACATCCTGAGTATAAAATTTAACTGAACTAAGGATAGCATTAATATTTTTATTCGGATTATTAGCTAGTAATTCAATTTATGGTCTGGTCGTGGCTATTATCACCTTCAGGCTCAGCTACATTTGTTTGTTGGAGAGCTGCTGTTTCAGGATTGGTTTGAATGGGACCGGTTTGTCGTGAGTCACTAGCATCTATCAATAAAATGTAAAAACAGTTGTTAGTAGTAGATAATGGAAGTCAATTAATTTTGATGTCCGGAATACTGCTTATATCATAATCATATTTGTCTTGAAATTTTCTATTTGTTTGATACCATAAATTGAACGTGTATTGTGGAGACCAAAATTAGAACTACAATGCAGTATTAATATCAAAAAATTGTGAATATATATGGTGATAATTACTTGTTTCAGATGGATGCGGCACATCTATCGCAATATCTTCTGCATCAGCTGCTTGTGTTCCTGGTAAAGGTTCTCTAGTCTCTGTTGAAGTACAAGCTTCTATTAATAAAAAGCAGTGTAGGAGTCACTGAGCCAAGAATATAAAACCTCCTTTCAATTCTATGTTTGTTTCATATCCTAACCCAAATCTTACCTGGAATAGGAGTCACTGAGCCAAGAATTTCTTGCAAATCAGGTAGTCTTCTTGACCGATCAAATGGAGAACGTTGAAAGATAGCATTGTAAGCTATATCTATTTCCGGTACGGAATCATCTTCTGCATCTGTGTCTGATTCTGAATGGCCTTCTTTACTTTGTTTTTGGAACACTCCCAAGTGTCGATCCAAAAAATTCTTCAATTGGACTTCACTGGGGTCGGGGAGGTCTAATGGCAGTTGTATGATCTTTTGTAAATACTTATCTGCCAACCGCCTACTACTTTTCAACGATTTATCTCCATACTTTTTCATTATGGCCCGCTGGATCAAGGCTTTATCCATTCCTAGAACAACACTGATTTCGCATACGGCTAATACAAGATTTATAGCCGATAAGACCTATATGCCATAGAAAACTGTTTTAGCATAATTTCAGTTGCATAGACAGTATAAAATTTGTATTGAAAATAAAGTATTTTTAAATTTACCTGAAGAATGACAGATTCTTGACACCTGTCAAGATCATCAACAAATACAATTGTTCTTAGATTAGCACTGGGTATCGAACTGGCCAAGATCTGTCCGCGGTATTTAGAAGAGAGCAATGAAATAATACAAGACCCTGTTATGAAATGCCATATTTTGGAAGCAGCAGTGCACAGTATATAAGGTTTTCTGCTAATTTCCTCTTTCAAGAAAGTGATATCAGATATTACCCGTTCCTGATAACCAAGCTTTTCAGTGTGGTCTGGAAGTTTTATATAATTCATTAATTGAACACTTACGGGATTTACAGTGCTCATCACTTTCTTTACCAGAGTCCATACCATAATGACTACAGTTAGAGGAAAAGACGCATATTTTAGCTCCACTGATTCCTTGATCTTGTATCTATCCAGCACTAGCCATAAAATCCAAGTAAACGTAGTGGCCAAGAGAACTGCAAGGATGCATGGAAAAATAATTTCAATCCAGATAACCTGTTTCTGCTTTCGCCATGTGTTTCTCAAACACGTGCTCAACCATTGGGCATCTGTCATTATTCCTTCCATTCCTTTTGTGATTTCCACTGCCATGCCCGCCAATGCTTCTGATTCATTCCTGTATTTCCATGCGTTATATCGGACGGTTAAAATAGCAGGGACACTTCCCTCTGTTGGAGAATCAATTTCTGACTCTGATTCTTGGCCTTTTGGTATGAACTAAGAACGAAAAATAGAAAACAGTTAGACAAAGAAATATTAAGATTAGAACAAAAGACAATACTGAAACTTTTCTTAAAGTAAGAGACTTACCATACCACTGCTATCCATAGCAGCTAGTGATTGAAATACGTGATGATATTTAGCCTCGTACTGGTTTAAGAACTTAAACACTGAGTCTCCAGCCTAGTAAAGAAGCACATTTAACATAGAGTTCAGTGGAGAAACTTGAAAGAAAAAAGTCGTACTATATTCTAAATTTGTAATAATATTTTAACCTTTGGATTTGTGTCTGTTTTTTTATTGTTTATCTTCCTCCACCATTTCTCAATCTTATTCTTCATAGTGGAGCCTCCCTTCTAGTAAACAATCACATTTAACATTGAGGTAGGCAAAAATGGTTGAAAGGAAAGAGTTATGTTATTTTCTAAATTTGAATTTTACCTTTGTAGTCATGTCCTGTTCTTTATTATCCAGCTTCTTCTTGTTTTGTGAGTTTGTGTTATTGAGCAATAAATCTATGCCTGTCTTAATTTGGCGGTATCTCTTTTTGCCCTTTTCTGAATATTCTAAAATTTGAAAACCAGGAAAATTTGAACTTGTCTCTTCTGATTGCAATAATGCCAGTTGTGCAGCTGTGTTCAACAAAATGCCCTCTGTCTGTATTGAACGAAAGCGAGATAGACTTTAGGCCAAACATATTAAAATTTTGACTAGGCAGAAGTATTTTTAACTCATGATTTTAAATTTACCTGTATCATCAGGCTCGATTTTCCCATACCCCAACTACCAGAGATACCCACTGTAATAGGAGGTTTTAAATAAGGGTTCAAAAACAATGCGGCAAGACCATGTGCAAAGTCACTTCTTCCTGTAAAATTAGTTCAACACTACTTAGGATAAGCTCAACAATTATTTTACGACTCTTTTTGCTTTAGAAAAGGAGGAGGATTAAATTTTACCCAGATTGTCAGTTGTAGCTGGTTGATCATTTCCCTGTTCTGCAATGCTTTGAATTTGCTTGCAAACTGCAGACAACCAAGCGCACAATAATAACAAAATATCTGGTGTTTGATATCGTATACAAGTAATTAAATAAAGAAGTAAAACATTGCAAAGGGGGTATATTGAATACCAGTAAGGACATTATTTTTCTCTTTTGGTTTTAAATTTCCTATCCACTGGTCATCCTTAATGTCCTCGATTTGAGCGCCCCTAGTAAGCAATTCTTTCGTCATCTCAGTATTACCCAAACATGCAGCTATCCTTAACAAATTGTCTTCCTTCCCTGCTGTTTTAGCGAAATTCTCCTTTTGTTTCAGAAGGAAAATTTTGAGTGGAGATTTATCTGGTAAAAGTTGGTCTGCAGTGCCTAGCCCCGCAGCGGAGGCCCACAGCAAAAGCAATTTCTTTTTATCGGATCTACACTTCCTTAACACCAATTCGGCAACTGCAATTGCTTGGTCTTCAGATTTGTTCTGCACAGCACAATGAAGTGCTGTTCGCCCGTCGCTGTCTCTTTCCAGAAGTGGGTCAGCTCCCCAATGCAACAGAACTGTAACCGTATCCGCGTGTCCTCCTTTAGCAGCTTTATGAAGCGCCGTCTGTCCAAGGACATCTGGTGTCCTCACATATTCTTTACACTTGCTTCTTGACCACCTGAGAAGGGAATTCGTGATGTACTTTTTTCCCTCTGAAGCGGCCACATGTAGTAATGTCCGCCCGCTGTGATCAATTATGGAATTCCAATCTGCAAAGAGCCTAAGTAGGATCTCAATGGTATTAGGATTGTCATGTTGGCCTCCAACTGCGTCAAAGTGAACGCTTCGCCCATTTGCATCTTTGAATTCTACGATGTCCATATTTATATGACGAAGTTTCCTACAGAGGTGAGTGTGTCCTTTCATAGCTGCAACATGGAGAGCCGTTTTATCATCATCATCTTTTTTGCCAACCAATTTTTTCTTCTCTTCTTCGCTTGTACATTTGGTGAGCATTAAATCAGTTAACTCACATGCTTTATATTCATCTTCACACATAGAAGCGGAATGCAAAGCTGTCCGGCCCCTCTTATCGCAAGCACGTGGATCTGCTCCGTACTCCAAGAGTTTTTTCACAACTTGTAAATTGCCTTCACAGGCAAACTCACGCAGCAACTTGGCAGAGTCCACCTTATCAAAATGAGATTCTAGTGGTTGTTGAGAAACTGACGATAGCTTCACCATTAGCTTTATGTTATTTTGCTTAACGGCCACATCCAGAGGGCTTACCCCATCATTGTCTTTCCAAGTAACCATCTCCGCCCTCTTTGGGTTATGTTTAGAGACATCTACCCCAATCAACACATCGACAATACCTTCATTCCTTCCCTCAACTGCATAGTGGAGGGGGAGGCGACCTCTATTGTCTGGAACATCCTGCCTTGCCCCGTATCCAAGAACAATTTCACACATGCTTACGGTCTTCATACAGGCCCAATGAAGAGCAGTCTTTCCTTCTTCATTTGTTGCATTGGCGAATTGTTCTTTTGAATGACATTTGTCGAAAAGACTTGTTAAAATTTCTTTTCTCCTCCAATATATAGCATAATATAGAGCCATATTTTGTTTGTCTGGGCCAAGGTTCGCTTCTGGCTGGGCACCCCACTCTAACACCTTATTCACCACAAAACTGTCACCATGTCTCACTGCATAGATTAAGATCTTGTTGAGAACATCGTAATTTCCAGTTTTGTCGTAGTAGGCGGAGTGTGGATTTTGCAGCGTATCATTGAAACATTGCCGACCATCACCTGCTGCATCCTTGCACGCCTGTTCGAGACTCCTCTCCCCCTCATAGTCTACATATTTGCTGAGATGATAGAGTATGGCGGTAGAAATAACGAAATCCCTTCGGCTTCTCGCCTCACACTTTTCACTGATCAATTCTTCCGTCAGTAAAGAAAGACTACTACTTACCATGTCTGCTACAATCCTGGAGGAGATAATGTACCATAAAAAATTCCAGATGGCATCTGATGTGTCTCCATTTGAGGCAAATTCCTGAAACAATTTCCCTTCCGAACATTGCCTTCTTGTGTCTCTGGTAAATCCTTCTATCCTTTCTAGAAAGGTTTGCCCCAGGATCTTCTTCTGCTCCTGACTGAACTTGTCCCAACAGGACTTTCCCATGCTAACCATCACTTCTTTAACTGAATCTCGAGAAAGTTGTCTCTTCACCACTTTCTGACCGGCAAGTCCCTCTTCGCCAAGTAATTTTCCCACATGACATATCATTCTGTTCATCTCTACAAATTTGGCTTTATTGCTGAAAGGTAAGTTGCCCTCTCTCACATCTTGTGGGTTTAAAGGATCTCTATTTTCCCAAGAGTTGAGCAGCCAATACACAACTTCCCAATTCCAGTCTTCAACACACAAAAGTAATGCCACGTCTCTTAGTTTATGGGTGAGTGGAACATCTGCATATATGCTTCTCGCATGATCTGAATTACCTGAAGAACATTTTGTAACGCTAGTTGAGTGCACGAGGGAAACAATATGCTCACTAATAGTTTGAATGTGAGTTGAAAATAGAGTAAGATATGTAAAGAAAGAATATACCTGATGGCTGGATTTGTATAACAAGCATGTATCCCAAACAGCTTCTGAAGTCATTTCCCATTTGGAAGTTATAATGTGGGCCGCTTATCCAGCCGTCAAGAAGACGAGCTCTCTCCCATTCCCTGAGAAGACCCTGCTGCTTAATCATCTCAAGCTTATCGTTTGCTTCCTGAAAAGTTGCTAAACGCCAGCCTGGTTCCGTAGAGTAGCTCCTCTCAACTAACTTCATCATAGAAGGAACGCTTACTATTTCCGAAGTCATTGTGAGCGTAGGCTCACATAAAGTAAAGCTTTTAGTGTTTTGGTAGGGAATGGTCAAGGCCTAAAGATCACTTGTTTTACCACATTAATGATTTCATCATGCAATCTCAAATCATGGGAATGCTTTTACAAGTTGACAATATCACACAAACATATGGGTAGGCCAAACCAGGATTTATAAGCTTCTCCGTTTCCGTGTGAAGATGTGTCAATTTAACCCCTACATAAAAAATGAAACAATTATTTTCCTTTCGGGAAAGTGTTACTTTTGGTATATTAAATATTTTTTAAGATAAAATAGGAAAAGCTTAAGTAAATTAAAATTTGTCGAATTGACCATAGAAAGCATCTGCCTAATACAATTAATCATACGAAAAAATAATATAATTTATGAAATTTTAAATAGTATAAATTAAATAATATTTTTAATTATATAAAAATTAAATTTGAAATAAACATATATATTACAAAAGGCGTTTCAATATTTTTTATTATATTATTTAGAAATTAAAATTTTAAAAAATAAAGTAAATAAATTTTAAAATTCAAATTTTTTGTTTTAATTAAAATTATATCATATTTATTTTTAAACAAATATAATATTTAGTTGTGAGTTATAAATTGTTAGTAATACTTTTTATAATAAAAAGATTAAATTCAAAATTGAAATTTGAAAGTATTGAATTAATTATATTATCCTAAGATGTTAAATTAGATAATAACAAAATTTATATTTGTATAATATATTTTAACTTCTTATATTAGGATTGTTTATTATAATGGTGTAACCCATTTTTGAAGTATTATATTGGTTTTAAGGGAATAGAATAACTCTTTACTCTATATAATGTTAATAAATGAACAAAATTAATTAAATGTAAGTGATGTTTTAGATATATGAGATGAGTTTGATAATATGACTAAGATATAGTGACCAAGATAATAACTAAATATTTATCGAAATAGAAACAAAATAGATTAGGGTTGCATACCTTACAATGTGAACTTTAACTAATAAGACATTGACAAAGAGACCTTGCGAATTAAAATCTAGAAATAGATTATTGATCAAAAGATTGAGATGACTGGAAGTTGAGAAGCTAATATTTTGGGATAGAATTGAAGCAACAATCCTATCTTATATTAAATTGCAATCTTGTCCAAGATGATTTGCATATGTGACACCTACAACACTTATTCATCTTCTCATATCTAAATTAAGGAAAAAGAGATAGTGGTAAGGATTATTGTGAGACTTGTTATAGAAGGGTTGAAGTTCAAGAATTCCTTGCACCTTAGTCCAACCCCAATAATAAGTTAATAATGAAAGCAATTTAATGAGACCATGGATTTTAGATCTTGATGTTGATGTAGATAGAGAGGTCATTGTAAACCTATAAAACATAGGAGATAGATGTGTGAATGAGTTGTTCTTTTGATGTGATGTGTTGTCAATCCTAATGACCTAGGATAATTCCTTTAAATAATACCCAAGACACTAAATTTAAACTTTTTTCAGTTACACTAAATGACACAATCATGTCTACTCATGTATATGATTATTGCTAATGAAATATAAAATTTTGAAAGTTGAAAATGATGGATGAGATCAGGGTTGCAATCCTATCCAAAGAAAAAATCTCAACTAGAAACCTATCTAGTAGGTAGGAAATGTTCCAAATAATGTATTAGATATGTTCTAAGGAGGGTACTTAGGGATAACATAATAATAGAATGCATCTTAGGTTAGTGCGTGTGGAAAAAGAGCCCAAAAACATGTGAGAAAGATGTACTAAAGTCATCAACTTAAAGTGGTCTAAAACAAGAGAGGAAAAGTGTAAGATAATCCTTTACTCTCTCCTTAATAATTGTATTACATTCTCTTAGACAAATTATATTTTATTAATATAGAAGTATTAAAGAATCTTAAATACTTTAATAACATTTGATGCATTTGAAGAATTTAAAACTTTTTAAGAAAAAATTAGATGAACCATAATTATTCTTTTCTTCATGTTTTATTTCAAATAAAAGTTATATATTTGCTTCCATTATAAATAAATAGGCTTTTATAAATATATATGTTAGTAATATTGATCTATATTAATAATTAACCTTACTTTATAAAAAATGTTGTATAGGTGTAAGGGATATAATGTCATATCCTATACCTTTATCTCTTTATTTGATGCCACTTCAAGTGGATGTTGTAGATGGGTGAGTGTGAGATCATGATAGGACAAATAGTGGTAATGGCAAAAAAGCTTGTTATATGAAAATTTACTAACATTTAGACTTGTATTTAGATTTGGATGGGAAAAGTTTTAATATTTTTATCTCAAATATGGGTCACTTCCAAAAATGCCTTGGGATTACCTTAGATTTAGGCAAGTTGGAATCCTAAAACTTGTCAAATAAACTTGTAAAATGACTCATTCAGTGTTATCCTAAAATTTTCCATGACTTCATCTTTGAAGCTTATGGATTTTTTTGTAAATAAATTTAATAATACAAAAAAAAGTTTGTAGAGGAAACTATCAAGATTCTAAATATATATTATTTGCCTCATTATATTCATTTTCTACATACACTATGTATGATTTCCTCGTAGATATACATATTGAAAAATATTCTTAACTTTCAAACTATTTATCCTTTTTTAAATACAAAAGATGCGTCACATTCTAGTCTTTATTGGGTATAGGATAAAAAAAGAAATTTTGAATTTCATATTTTTTTTCCAAGTTAGGTTGGTCGGAAAATTCTTTTTTAATATTTTAAAAAAGTCACAGTAAAAAATCATAAATAATTATTTATTTATTAAAAAATTCAAAAAAATATGTCACATCTACTCATGTGTCCTTTACTTAAATCCAAATATTGGAGGAAAATTATTTTATTTTTCTTATACTTATGTTTGCTGCAATGACACTTATTTTTTGTGTTTTTGAAAATTTTAGTAGTTCCTCATTGAAATATCAAATTTTCACCAACCTAATTTTTTAAAAAAAAGTAGTAGCTAATAAACTACATTCAATTTCCTGCAACTCTTATTACTACCTTTTTTACAAATTATGTTAATAACTCATTCAATTTTTTACACGAAGTTACTTAAGTTTGGTTTTAACATTTCATTGCCACTTAGGGCTATTTTTTGACCCATCATGATCCTGCACTCACCTAGATGCATGCTCTTAGACCTTAACTTGCCTCATCTTGTACATTAACCAACCCTAACCCAATACTTAATACACAATTCCACTCTATTTGTCGTCCCTAGAATAATCCACGTGCAATCCTATCCCTTAGAATGAAATACATGTGAATCCTCTTACTCCCCATTCAAATTTAAAATATCTTGCTTCCTAAGCCAACATTCTTGAAATGTGAATGTTGTCCCATTAGCTTGCACACTAAAGGTCTTATTTTGTGTGTGTAGGAATTATATTTAAGTAGATCATCCTAGGCTATTTAGGATCATCAATTCATCATTGTTAATATTTATCTTGTGCATGCACGTCTCATTCATATAATTATATTATTCCCAATCTCAGTTACATTAGATGTATCAACATTTATATCTTCATTTAGTGAGTTTCCAATCCTTTTACATTATCATGGGTCTTGTCTTCTATCAAGGAGTTCAATAGTCTTCCCTTTATTATAGTAGGCTCCTAAATGTTCTTCTTAGCACCACCAAGTTTTAGGCACCACTAGGTTTAGATGTAAGTACAGGTGGAAGTAAATGATAGATAAGCCACATCTATAGAGGACAATCCACATGGATGAAATGTCCAAAGAAAAATGATGGGTGTGGCTTCATCCTACACAACAAGAATCTAACAATATCTCTATAATAGTCACATATTACTTACATTGGACTTTCATCTATTGGATACACTTGTACTGAGTGATGATATTGCTTCCAACAATGTTGTAGGTTGGTTGTTAGATTAAGGAGATATTATTGAGTGCCAAAGGATTGGATAATAACATGACACTTGGTAGTTGATCTTATGTTGGAGACCATTTATAAGTTAGAATTTAATTGTAGAGGAATCATGGGAATGATGGCATGGAAGTGGAGTAATCCATGCATAAGTAAATGTAATTGATT
Source organism: Cunninghamia lanceolata (assembly GCA_027924645.1). Taxonomy (NCBI): domain Eukaryota; kingdom Viridiplantae; phylum Streptophyta; class Pinopsida; order Cupressales; family Cupressaceae; genus Cunninghamia; species Cunninghamia lanceolata. The sequence goes on from BSBN01001332.1 coordinate 11,486,414, forward strand.
AGGAGTTAAAAGGACAACTAGCAAACAAGTGAGTTGGGTAGCATTCAGAAGCATCAGTTCCCTTGTCATAATAGTGGTAGAGTTTCTTTTTCCTATGCACATAGCCATTCTCTTTCCCTATGTGCAATTTGTTATATTATAGAAGTTAAGGGAAATTATCTCTATTCCTTTGGGTGGTAGTTTTCATTCATGGTAGCATGGGCATTTATCCTCCATTTCTTAGCATTAGTTTCATTTGGTAGCATGGAATGATGTTTTCTTTTAGTGGGTTACCTATTTATGAACCTATGTGTCACCATTGGACACATTGGAAAGTGATCGTTCTTTCATGATGTGGCAATGACAGTTAGGCTAGTGGTGTTTAAGATGTTAGTGGTTGAAGTGTTACTATGTGGGTAGTTTGGAGGCAATTATATAGTTACCTGTTTGCAATCATTTGATAGTTATTTTGGTGGCCATTTAAGGGTGAAAACCCTTCACCTTCCAACCTCATGGATCCTTTTGAGGATAATGAGCAAAGTAGGAAGAGATTCACTTTGTCTAAGATTGGATGAGAAGTCGTATCAAAGGAGGTGAAATTTAGAGAATGGAGCAACAAATACAGCTAGGAGTCTTTGTGTTTAATTACTACTTGGGATGCCATTGTGTTCTTTTCAGACTATTACAAATTGATGCAAGTATGAACATGTTTTGTAGATGGAAGAAGTTTCGTAAGACTAGTTCTTGAGTTAGAGCTTAAAGAAGCTATTATGTTGTACAATATTTATTTCCTATTCCCTTGTCATGGAATTATCCAAGAAGCCATTCTTTATGGATTCTAGTAGTAGTATGAACTCTTTTAGGCATTTCATGGTGGACCATGTGGAGTCAATGCAACTTGTATCTTCATTCAAGTGAGAGTGGAGACAACATCATCTATGTCTAAGCCTAGGATAGATAGCATGGTATTAAAAGATAGAGTTGTTGCAAGACATGCCATCTTCAGGGCATGTGCATATGAATATTATAAGCCCCATCGAGGTAATATAAAACTATTTTACATTTGTGGATGATTGGATTGAGAAGAAGAAGTTGATTCTTCCTAGAGTTTTATTCCCATTATAGGGTTTCTCTAGAGTTATCTTCTATTACAATTATTTTTTCTACATATTGGATAGTATTCTTGTGCTTATTTTGGGTGAGCATGCATATGCTTATTTTTATTCATCTAAGATAGAAAGTAGTGTACTTCTCAATTAAATTTGTTTGTTGACATGTACTAGAGTCAGATGTAGTTGCCTTAGATTATATATTACATATGGCTCAATCCATTGAGAATGGTGTCTCTAGTGATGTTACCATGGGTAATGTTGGTAATATTATCATTGAGAATATAAATGAAGAATAAATTATCATGATGAGATGATAACACAATACTATGTCCCACTTGTGGGACACCCTAATTTTTGCCTAAAATCACATATTTTAGAAAAAAATAATTATTTAAGCCCAAAGGGGTTCCATCTAAGGGGTTTGATTGAAGTGGGTTATATAAAACCCCCTTGGATAGAACTCCCTTAGGATTGAACTGAACCCTCAATGGAGTCTCCTTTGCACCTATTAAAATGTCGACCAAAAAAATAATTTTGCTTCATCTTTTGGGTGATCAAATGAATTCATTTAAAAATTTCATTTTTTAAGTGTGTCACTTAGCATTATCTTTAAAAAATTTATGATATGTACTATGTTTTCATTACTATTATATATATTTTTATTTTATAATGAATGCAGGTCCATTATGAAAAAAAATCACTACTATTCAAAACAATAGGAAAAATAACATTGTTAGAAAAATCTCAAAAAATGCAGTCAACTCCACTTAGAAGTCCATGTTTCATTAAAATATAAATTTAATTTGGATAATATGCTAAGATAAATGTATTATGGAATAACATAGGTCTAAAATTTTTGTTAGTACGAATTTAAAAATTAATAATAAATAAATAAAATTATTGAAAAAAATGAAAAAAAAATCCATGTAGCAGACACTAGAGTTTATTGTCTAATTCCAATAAATCATGAAAATAATTATTTGTAGTGAAAGTTATGTGTTATGGAATAATGTCACTCAATAAAAAATAATAGAATAATAAAACTTGATTAAAAAATAAAAATAATTGATAGAAAAAATTCTTTAAAATAATTTAAATATAATAGCTTGAATCTACTTAGAAAATTCCATAATTCATTGGTTTACATCATTCTTAAATTCTTGACCATTTGTTCCCTATAATTGACACAAATTGAAAAATACTATAAAGTGTTGATTTTGAGCATCCCACTTTTGTTGTATTTTCAGCTCCTATTGGTCCTCAGAAATGAATACTCCAAAATCCTAATGGATGGACCTCAAGACTAGACTTGGTGACTTGTGTCAATCTAGGATGATATGACAAATTTATAATCAAATAATGGGAAATTAAGGGCCACTTGACAAGAATAGCTAGATCTTCTACACTTTTAGCTCTATAAGTCCAACGAGGTTAATCCTAGAGGTTAGATATAGGGAAATTAAAGAGAAAAATGAAAACATGTTAAGTATTCACTTAAGCCACACCCAAATACATAAGAACGCCTCAAGATTTATCACTAGATGATCAATATATAGGATCAATATTTATATAGACATATACCTCTTAATAGTATATTAAAATAGATTAGGTGTGTCTAACTAGAGATGCAAATAATTCTTTATCCCCAAATGTGATTTTAGTTATAGAATTTTACTTCACACGTAACCTTTGAAGATACAATACTGAATAACCCACACATATACATGCATATATGTATACACACACCCATATATATGTAAGTATGTATATATACACGTACATGAATACATGTATATGTATATATGTGTATGCACACACACATATAGTTTTTTTTCATTAATTATGTTGTTATATTTGGCCTTGTTTCTTATGCCTTATTTGTTGTCTTTCTCTTATTTTTACTTCACCATTTATATCATGATTATTGTCTTGGTTCCTACTTATTATTTCACCAGATCTTTTATTGTGATCTATGCTTTAAATTTTGACTTGGTGGCATTCATTTTTACTTTATGTCATCCTCATATTTAGAACTTGTTGGCTCCTAAAGTTGCTTCCTCCATTAATCCTAAAGAAAAACCTAGATTCAAGCTTGGGTAATTTCAACTTAGGATTAGGAGCACACATATGCTTAGATCGGGAAAATATGGGCCAATGCATGAGTGAGGGTGGGTCAATCCTTATTTTGGCTTTTCTAGGCCAAGGGGGTGTTTCCTCAAGTCATTTTACTGGATAATTAAAAATAAATATCAAACTATAGTTGATCTTTGCAAAGAAACCATGCCCTATTACACTAGTAATCTCCTAAGATTATCACTAAGCCTTAGTGTTGGTTTACAATGTAACATCAATTGAGAAAAATGTAGCAAGATGTAACGAAGAAAGAAATTGAGTTATATTACTTATGATGAATCCCATCAAACTTATCTTACACATTCATAACTTGTAAACCCTTTTCTCATGAGCCTCTAAATTTGTGATTAGTTATAAACTCATAAAGATTTATCACAAGTTATAAAATAGATCAGGAGAGGAGGTAGAATCTAATATAACCCTATGCTAATAAGAAGCAAGAGAAATATACTTGTATGACAAAGGATTGATTTATTGGCCATCTAGAATAGTACTTATTACACAAGGAAATAAAGTCAAAGTAGAGGAAAAACATATATAATACTGTAATAGAGATAGAGATGCACATGGGTACAAATCACAAACATGAGAAGCATTATGTAACAAGCATGCGTACACATCCATCCTTGATTTGAACACTATCATATATATTAAGAAATGATTGTTGTAAATCCTTTTGAACATTTTATATCCTTGTGTAACCAACCATTTCATAAACCATATCGATCAAAAAATGTGATATTAGGAAACAAGTAGCACTAGATTCCCTGAGAGATCCTAGAAAATAATGGAGACACTTAAAACAATTATTCCTGTATGTAAAAGCACATCTTACAACTTATACAGGGGTAATCATTCCTTTGAAAAAAATCACACTTACATTATTTGAGTCCCTAGATTATACTATTGGCACCAAAATGCAAGACTTGACATAAGAGACCAACCCAAAATACATCTTTTTTCTTAAATATATAGTATTCAATTTACAAACAACCCTCATGGGAATAGGAGAAAAATCACATCAATAGTTTAGTCTACAAGAAATCCTTTATAGGTAGGTAACTTGAGTAGCACACAATGGTAGGGATGGGATGACACTTGGAGGATTGGGAGATCCATCTTGAATCACAAATCAAGTACACATAGCTAGGGGAAGGGTACTCAACAACTACATAACTCAATTAAATTCATATCATAGGCATAGATTTAGTGAATCTAATCAATATCAACTCCCATTTGTAGACTTATAGTATGAGTAGTAACCATGCTCATAAATGGAAGTGGGTCGACCAAGGAGTGGAGGCCCGTAAGTGCACACCAACCAATAATCTATCATATCAACATAAGGTTTACAAATAAGGAAAGATAGAAATATGGCCTACAATGGGAAAGAGAACAACCCACATGTTTGTATATGGTAAATTGAATGCAATAGGCAAGACAAAAACATAGATACACCACTCCAATGTGACCATGCAAGACAAAAACATAGATACACTACTCCAATGTGACCATGTGGGGAACAAGGACACTTTGTAGCATAACCCATGACAATGAAGCACAATACTTCCTCTAGTAGCATTAACAACATCCTATGCAATAGAGGACTAGATCCATGGATAAAAGAATGGTTTTTAGGAGGTTTTCATGGAGACAAGAGTTTGTGTATGCAAAGATAGCCAAAGGCTATTGTGCAGGTAAAACTATAAAGAAGATCATTTAGGATAGTCTATAAAGTTGATGATCATAAAGAATGGTCATGCATTTCATCCATAGGGAAAATAGAAGTTTCATTGGCCAAGAGGGAACATTAGCCAATCAATAAGGTCTACCAAAAATCACCTTGAGTCCATCACTAGATAGTGGAGGTCAAAAAAACAATGGTAATGGTGACATAATCATTTGAATTTAAACATATGGTAGAATGCAAGCACAATTACCTTTGAATTCTATATGAAATAGATAGTCATGATGAGGCTAGAGAGTTTAACCATAGCTCAATAGTTAATATTTATCCATGTTGACCCAAGATGCATGATAAAATTCTCTTTGGAGTCAATTACCAATGGGTAGAGAGCACATGGGGTAGGTGACATTACTATTGTAGAACCATGGAAAAGTCATTGCATGACATGAAAGAGTCAAGCCCCACTACAAAGTATATGTGGATGCCATTTGGAGAAAATTTATACACTACCACTTATGGGAAGAAATAATGTTAATAAGACTTGAGCCCACCATTGTCAAAGGTGACATGTGCCTAGCACTGACTAGATGTTAAATCTATGTAGATCACCGTAAGCAAAAATGCACCTATGATCAAGAAAGATAGGTCCACATGTTCATGTCAATATATGTCATGTGACATCGTATAATTGGGTCATGCACAATGCATAGGCCATGGAGACACCACATTATAAAAGGGGCAACAATCAAGAACCTTAGAAAAACTAGAGTGATAACACAATGAAAGAGTTGATCTAATGGTGCAATGCATAGTGCCTAAAATGAAGATGCACAGTCATTTATTAGCCTCTATGCCATTTTGTTTACAATAAACCAACAATCACCACACATCCTTAATGAATAGTTTCCATAAAGATATAATTTGATGCTAGGAAGTGTGGCCCATGACATACTAAGTAATAATTACATGGCACCAGATGGTTCAACACCATAGGAAAAGCACTACCATGTAGACAAAAGGAGAGGCCCAGCAATGCCAAAGAACTAGGAACAAGCAAATGAGAGAACATTGAGTGCAAGAGTAACACATGGAAATGATTAGTATGTCAATATACACAAGGAAAATCATGGAGAAAAAGTGACCTCATGGACACAATTTAACACAAACCTCAAAATACCACACAATGAAAGAAAATAAAGGTCATTGGGTCTAGAAAGTTCTCAAACTCAAAACTTTAAACTAGGTAGATGTGAGAGGTTGGATGGAAAGTGTCTTATTGGTGAGTTGAAGTCTAGAGTAGAACATAAGGAACTCAGATCCCACATAGGGGAACATGCCGAAGAGGCTAGACGACAGCACCGGAGTAATCTCAAAGTATAACCATGGAATTGAAACTAACACTCAACTAGGGAATATAGATTATTTTGGGTTTGGAGGTTCTATAGGTTTGAAACATGTTGCAAGAAACCTGATATAGAGAGATAAATAAAAAACAATTTAATATAAGGTCAAGTACTAACTTAAGAAGAGAATTTACAAGGTAATACATGTGAGGTAGCATGAAATTGAGGGTTGAGATGAAGGGGCTAGAAAGAGACAAGTGATAATAAATGATGGACAAGCAATCAATAATGCAATTGGTCTACATGGTAGAGACAAAGAAAAACCAAATGTGCACATGCTTTAAGTTATGTATCCTTAAACTATAACATGTCACCAAAAAACTAGAACAAAAGTGCACGGGTTTTGTGCAAGCTAATAGTTTTGAATTTAGACATGAGGCATAACATGAATCTTGCCTAAGAAAAGAATACAAGCCATCTAGGGATTTAACTAGGGGAAATAACACATGCAAGCCACCATTAAAATGCAGTTAGGGCACATCAGATTCCCAAGACACACATGGACACCATAGGGAACATGAACATAACCCTTAAAGTGATAAGACCAATTGAATAGTATTGTTTTATTGGGTAACATTTAGGCACATTAGACAAACACATACCTGGACATGTTCATAGGCCAAGATAACATGAAACCCTAATGACTTCATCTTAGATTGATTATCAGCACAAGGCAACCTAAATATAAGATAAGATGAGAACCTGCAAAAATAAGGGGGTGCCAACATTGTCTTTGGTTGGGGATAAGGGTTAGATGCTAAGACTACAAGGATCCATGAACTTTGGTATGTAGACCATACAAGCAAGCGGAAAACCATAACACATGGATCAAGGAAACCACAAGTAGACACCAGTGATTTTTTTTAGTGGAGAATATTCGCCAATTGGCTAATAGTTGAAATTTGGGATTCAAAATTTGGCTAATAGTACAATCTATAAGGCAACCTAAATCGCCACATTTTTACAAAATTTTATTTTAGTCCTAGTTAAATCACTGGAACATTTATTTTACTAAAGTTTTAGTCTCAAAAATTTGCCACAATATTTGATACCTAATTAGATTAGATTTGCCTAAATTTTATAAGTTATGAATTCAATTCACCAATAATATTATATAATTATTGGTTACTTTAGGGCCATATCGCTAATTTTTATTTACCACCATTGATTTTATTTATGATCTAATGGTTGGGGGTGTATTCCATGGGTTAAAATGTACCCACAGAGCTCCAATGCCCATTGGGCCTCAAATTATATTTGGGTCATTGATCTCAATTTATAATCTAATAGTTGGAGTTAAAATTTGTAGGCCAAAATGTGCCCACAGAGTTCCAATGCCCACAATTTCAGGCCCCATGGGCATTGGAGCTCTGTGGGTACATTTTGGCCTATGGAATAGAACCCAAATTGTTAGATTATAAATAAAATAAATGGTGGTGAAATATAATTTACGGCATATTTAAAATATTATTAATGCTGGATTTGTACAAGGATGAAGCTGCAAGGAGAGTAGGCATACTATTTCCCCTGTCTTGTTTTATCTCTTTACCTTGTTTTCCTCTCGATTTTTTTTTTACTTATTTTTTCCTCCTCTTGTCTTATTTTTTAATGCTCCCCTCTTTGTTTGCTTTATATTGAGTTGTTGTAATTTTGAAATACTTCTCCTTTTTTCAGGTTTTCTAATTTTTCCTTCTATCTGTGTTCTTTGAGTTACTTGCGAGTTTGTGTTTGCTTATCTTTTAACTTTCGTCTTTTCTCCTTAATTTTTATATTTTCTTACTATTTACCCCCTTTATTTTAGTTTACTTATGTCTTCATATTTTTGCCATCCTCTTCTTTTATCTCTATCCTCTCCTTTTATCTTCCTTTTTATTTTTTATCAATTCCTTGTCTTTTTTATCCTTCCTTTGATCTCTGAGAGTTTTATTTTATTTTTCCTTTTTTCTTTCATCTTTTTTCTTTTTAGTTATAGGTTTATGTTTTCCCTTTTTATCATTTTCTATGGTTTTCATTTTAAAAATTGTCTCCTTCCTGTTGATTACCGTGCCCACTGTCCTCTCTTTTTCTTTTTAAGTAGCCATTTCTGCAAACACTTCTCACAATGCTCTCTTTTCATCCTGATGATGGATCACGGAGTGATCCGAAACGTCGATTCAAAAAAGTAACACACAGTCAAGCCAGAAGCTCATAGAAGAAAATATCATGGACTGTGGAAACATCATGTCTTTAAGTATTCCTTCTTTCAAACAAAATATTCCTAGAGAAAGTTCACAAAATTGGAAGAACAATTGAACAATGTGCTTCAATGATTATTGAGCTCTAGTTTGATTGCTTTTCCCTCTTTTTGTCCATTGGATCCTAGTTAGGTACTTTCAAAGAATTATTATTACCAAGCATTTTGTCATAATAATAGAGCCAAAGGACATCACACCCAATCATGCATTGGCTTGAAATATAAGATACAAGGTATCATAGATTATAACATGATTTATATTGGAGGTGTTAACGACAATGGAAATCATGTGGTTGCACCTCAATATCAAATTTTACAAATCTACACTAGTTTATTCCCTAACCACACTAATCATGTCAAAACACAAGATTTCATTACTATTGATCATGATACTTTAAATGATCATTACATTGATTGACATGATGCATTATATAGATGCATTTATGGGAACAATACATGAACTCAAGCTACATCTTCTTCCTCTCCGTCCACTTAGTCACATTTTTTATGAGTCCCACATAACAATCATTATGGTCCATTGCATGCGTTAGGTGAGATACATGATCATGTCATTGGAAATATCCTCGTTGATCTTACAAATCAATATAACATATATCCATAGAGGAGTTCCTTGTTTAAAGGATTTGAATCCCAATTCATATGCTCATTCAAGAGTTTATCTAAAATATAAAAGGTGGGTCAGGTATTGATTCACACATTGGGTTGTACTATATTACCACTTGGATTTGGACCAAAAGAAGTGTAAATGTTAAGCCATGTTATTCTTTCTTTTGATAATTTCTCTATACCACTTGGTAGGCCTTGGATAGAACACTTGAAAGTATTACCTTTAGTTGTACATCAATGTATAAAATTTGTGCATGAAGGAAGAGTCATCAAAATTTTACGTGATTCATATAAAATTATTGTGAAGCTGAGTAACTTTACTTTAGATACTTGCATGCCAACTCCAAAGGAACCTTCATATGAAATTGAAATACATCTTCATGAGGTATATAAAAAATAATTACAAGCACAAAAATAAAAAGAAAATGCTCAAGAAAAATGCCTCATCATTCATCCCACCAAAGAAAAATAAGAATCAATAGTACAAAAACTAGTGTTTTAGGCCAAGAACAACACTACATGGAGTCCCAAGACTAGTGTTGTAGTGCAATAAATGCAAACCCTTCCTACACAACCACCTTTCAACAAAAATGGGAAAGGAAATAAACACTAAATGTGTCACCTCTTGATAGCATGTTTACAAAAAGTAGAAATTCATACATAGAAGAAAAACACATAATTGAAACAGCAAATCATATCATTGAAGAAGAAGAATATTATGAGACATTTTGGGAGGAGGAGGACATCCTAAAGGTAAATACATTGCCAACTATGTACCTTGAGACACTAATTACTCCTATATACAAATACATTACAATGTAGTTAGCAATACATACATACATACATACATATAGATACATGTATGTGTATATGTATACAAGTACATGTACATATGTATATAAATATTATAAATGTATGTACATATATGTACACATATATACATACATATATGTACATTTATACACATGTATATATGTGTGTACATGTATATAAATATTATAAATGTATGTACATATATGTACACATATACACATACATAATGTACATTTATACACATGTATATATGTGTGTACATGTATATGTTTATGTACATGTACATATACATACATATATGTATATGTATATACATGTATATTGTATATGTACATAGATATATGTATATATGTGTGTATTTATGGAACATAATCAAATTAAAACAAAACTGTGTGTATTTATTTATGACACACACACACATATATATATATATATATATATATATACATGCACACACACATATACATACATACATATATATGTACGTATATATATACATATATAACTATATGTGTGTGTGCACATATATATATAGTTTTTTGTTTTCATTTATTGTGTACCTATATATTTTGGCCATTTTGCTTATGTCATATTTGTTGTGTTTCTCCTATTTCATTTCACCATTTATATCATGATTCTTGTCGTGTTTCCTACATCTTATTTCACCATCTTTATTGTGATCTATGCTTTGTTTTTTGACTTGGTGGCATTCCTTTTTTCCTTATGTCATCCTCATATGCAGCACTTGTTTGATCCCAAAGTTGCTTCTTCTGCAAACCCTAAAGATAAACCTTTATCCAAGCCCGATGAATGCCAACTTGGGATTAAGGATTGCACTTATGATTAGATAAGGACAAAATGAGCCAATGCATGAGTGGAGTAGGTCACTCCTCTTTCTTTTGGCTCCGTTAGGCTAAGAGGGTGTTCCTTGAGGTTATTTTACAAGACAATTAAAGTGAAATATCGAACTATAGTTGATCTTCATAAACAAACCATGCCCTATTACATTAGGAGACCCCTAAGACTATCACTAAGCCTCAGTGTTAGGTTACAATATAACCTCAATTAAATAGAATGCAACAAGACTATGCATGCAACTGAGAATGAAACTATGTTATATTGCATGAAATGAATCCCATTAAACTTATCTTACACATGCATAACTTGTGAACCCTTGTCTCGTGACCCTCTGAATGTGTGATCAATTTGAAACTCATAAATATTTATCACAAATCATAAAATAGATCATGAGAGGAGTTAGAATCTAATCTAACCCTACACTAATAAGAAGCAAGAGAAATATATTTGTTTGACAAATGATTGATTGTTTGGCCATCCAAACCGGTGCTTATCACATGGGTAAATAGAGTCAGTTTGCAAAGTAGAGGAAAACATATATAAGACTACAACAGAGATGGAGATGCACATGGGTACAAATCACAAATATGAGAAGCATTATGTAACAAGCATGCTTACACATTCATCCTTGATCTGAACACTCACATCAAATATTAGAGAAAAGGGTTGTTGCTATGCCTTTGTAAAATTTTACAGCCCTGACTTTTATTTGCATCATGAGGTTGGGGGTTGACAGCTGGAGTCTTTGAGATTATGAAGCATCAGGAGGAGACACGCAGGCCGTGTTGGAATCAGAGAAGGTAGAGTATCAACCACGGCAAGCACAAATTGATATTGAAAGACAACAAGGATTGTATGAAGAACAAAGGAAACGTGTCCAACATGAGGATGAGTTGGCAAGAAAGCGAATGCAGGCAGAACATGAAACCCAAAGACAAGAAGATAGAGGGCTTGAAAAAATGCAAGAGGAATCGTCAATGCGGCAAGAACAGATCAGGCGTGCAACAGGAGAAAATTCAAGCACAACAGTACGTTCAGAACGGATATTGTGAAGAGGCTTTGAGACTGTTGAGGTAAATGATATGGGAAGGCGTCAGGCCAAATCACTTCACATTGAATAGTATTCTTTCAACTTGCAACAACCTCAACATTTTTCTGGGTGGGAAGCAGGTCCAAGGTTATGTTATGAAGAGTGGATTTGAGTCAGACGTGAGCGTGGCCATTGCCCTTATTGATACGTATGGGAAATGCAATACAGTAGAGGGCGCACGCCAAGCGTTTGACAAAATGCCTCAACGTAATTTGATCACTTGGACTTCCATGATTGCAGGCTACTCTCACAATGGTTTTCAGGAGAAAGCCCTCGTACTTTGTTGCCAAATGCTAGAATCCGGAATTGAACCGAATGAATTATCTGTGTTAGTGTTGTCAGGGCGTGTGCTATGTTAACAACCCCGGTACAGAGCAAACAGGTCCATGTCCATGTCCTCAAATTTAGATGTGACTCAGATATTCATGTGGAGAATGCCCTTGTTACCATGTACTCTAAATGTGGGAGCCTGGAGGAAGTGCAACCATGTTCAAAAGAATTTCTGTGCGAGATGTGGTTTCATGGAATGCGATAATTTATGCATATGCTTAGCATGGCCGAGGCAAAGAGGTTTTTAAACTGTTTGAGTAAATGCAAGGTTCAGGTATAGAGGCAGATGACATCACTATGGTTTACATTCTAGCGGCATGCAGCCATGTAGGGCTCGTAGATGAAGGACTCGTTTAATTTGATTCCATGAAAGATAAGTTTGGTATTACACCTAGGCTGGAGCATTACGCTTGCATGGTTGACATCCTTGGTCGCGCTGGCCGCCTAAGTCAGGCAGAGGAAGTTCTATCGAAAATGCCCGTTGAACCCAATGCATTTGTATGGAGACCTTTGCTAAGGGCCTGCTGTATATATGGAAATATTGAATTAGGAAAGGTTCTGTTGTCAAATCTGTATGCTGCATCAGGAAGGTGGGAGGAGAGGGAAAAGGTAAGAAAATTGATGGACGATAGAGGACTGAAAAAAGAGCTTGGCCAGAGCTGGATCAAGGCCAGGAACATAGTGCATACATTCATTGCAAGAGATAGATCTCATTCCCAAGCGAAGGAAATTTATTCAGTGTTGAAGGAATTAACCAAGCAAGTGCAAGTAGGCAAAAGACCATGTCGGAGAAGAAGAGAGTTGCATGAAATTGTGGAAAAGGTGAACCAGAAGGAACAGAAGGACTCCTCTCAGAAATCTACACCACAAAAAAGAAGAAATATGTTTGATCATGAGAGAATATAGGGGAGTGTCTTCTAAACAAGTGAAGACATGCCCTACTAATTTGCAAAATTAATGGAGACAGTTAAAAACATCAAGCATCCAATTCCATGAAGATAGGAGGACTTGACAGCTGAGTTGAGTAAACTCAACCAACTTTTTCACTCTACGCCCATCTTGAGGAGTTCTACTTGTATTAGGAGATGAAAGGTGTCAAAAAGAGTAGTAAATGACAATCAACCCCATTATTGCTAAAAAAGGAACGACCCCCTTTCTTTTTTCAAGGCAGTTAATGGGAGATTCATGCCTACATTTTGTATGTAATAGGACAAAAAAGGCAGTTATTCAATCAGTCAAATTTTTCTTTGCACCGTCACTATTTGATAATGGTTTTCTGTCCTTTCAGAGCAGAAAAACACTTACTTGTAACCTGGTAGATCAATGAAAGACTGAATTACCTTCTCTAATATGTTGTTTTCACTGTGTATCTTCTCAAGTTCAGCTGCAATTGTGAATTTGAGTCTCTTTTTGCATCATTTAAGGCCAGTGTGGATGCATTTTAGTCCCTTTTGGTTCAGCTGTAATTGTGAATTTGAGTCTCTTTTTGCATCATTTAAAGCCAGTGTGGATGCATTATAGTCCTTTTGGTTCATTCTGAAGGAATTGTAGACATTGTTGTCTTTTGCAAGCTGGTTCCTATCATCTTTACCTCTACTACAGCATTGTTGTGGGAGTTGTGTTCTAGAAATTTTGCAAGCTGGTTCCTATCATCTTTACCTCTACTACAGCATTGTTGTGGGAGTTGTGTTCTAGAAATCAGTCTTTTAGTGTTTTCTTCTGTTAGTAGGAGCAAGTAGAAGTACTTATAAATCAATTTGGTGCATCACCGCTATTTTTTTCTCCAGTTTTTCTAACTGTTTTCATGTCAAGAAGCATAGTTATAGTCAGTAATAGGTCTTAGGAAGTAGAATTGAGTGATAACGGTAACTAACCAATTCATAAAACATACAAATCAACAAATGTGATTTGAGGGAACAATTAGCACTAAATTCGCTAAGAGCTCCGAACTAACAATGGAGACACTTGCTCAACACAATGATTCCTGCATGTAAAAACACATCTTACAGCCTTTACAGGGGTAATCATGCCTTTATAGAAACCCACGCACATTATTGGAGTCCCTAGATTATGTAATCGGCACCAATATGCAAGACTTGGCATAAGAGACCAACCCAAAATACATTTTTTTTCCTACATATATTGTATTCAACTTACAAATAGCCCTCATGGGCATAGGAGAACAATCACATGAGCATTTGAATCAACAAGCAATCCTCTATAGGCAAGTGACTTGCATAGCACGCAATGGTAGGGTTGGGACAACACTCCTAAGAGGAGTGGGAGATCCATCTTGGATCACAAATTAGGTACCTGGCTCAGGGGAAAGGGTCTTCAACAACTACACAAGTCAATTAAATTCATACAAGAGGTATAGATTTAGTGAATCTATTCCATCTCAACTCCCATCTGTAGCCTTATAGTAGAAATAGTAACCATGCTCATAAATGGAAGTGGTTCGACCAAGGAGTGGAGCCCCATAAATGCAAACTAACCAAGAATCTATCACGTTAGTAGAATGTTTAAAAAAAGGCCCAAGATAACAGAGGTGACCTGCAGCAAGAAAGAGAACTCACATGTCCATATATGGCATTGAATTCACTAGGCAGGGCAACAACACGTAGATACACTACTATAATATGACCAGGTGGGGAAATAGGGCTCTCTATAGCATAACCCATGGTCATGAAGCACAATACTTGCCCTAGTAGCATGAATAACATCCTATGCAACAAAGAACCAGATCCATGGAAGAAAGGATGATCTTCTAGAGGTCATCACGGAGACAAGAATTTGTATGCGAAGATAGCAAGAGGCTATTGTGTAGGCAAAACCCTAAAGAAGATAATTTAGGGCATAGTATACAGAGTCTGCAAGCATAAAGAATGGACATGCATGTCATCCATAGGGAAAATAGGGAAAATAGAAAGCCCATCGGTTAAGAGAGCATCAACCAATCAATACGATCCACAAAAAGTCACCTCGAGTCTATCACTAGCTAGTGAAGGTCCCAAAACTAGTGGTAATGGCAACATAATCATTTGAATGTGCATATGGTAGAATGCAGGTGTCATCTCCTTTGAATTCTATACGAAACTAATGGCCACAATGAGGCTAGAGAGTTTAACCACATATCCATAGTTAATATTTATCCATTTGAACCCAAGATGCGCATTAAAATTCTCTTTGGAGGCAATCACCAATGGGAAGAGAGCACATGCGGTAGTCGACATCACTGTTGTAGATCCGTGAAAAACTCATTGCATGACATGAAAGAATTAGGCCCCACCACAAAGTATACATGGACAGCATGTAGAGAACATTTATACACCATCACCTATGGGAAGAAACCATGTCAATAAGACTCGGACCTGCCACTACTAAAGGTAACACGTGGTTGGCACCAACTAATCATTAAATCTACATGGGCTACCAAAAGCAACAATATGCCTACTAGCAAGAAAGTCAAGCCCACATGCTCATATCACCAAATGCCACGTGCCATTGTATAATTGGGTCATGCATTATGCATAGGCCATGGAGAGACCACGTTAGAGAAGGGGTAACGATCGAACACCTTAGAAGAAATCGAAGGTATACCATAATGGAAGGGTTGATCTAATAGTGTAGTGAATAGCGCCTAAAATGAAGATGCACACTCATTGATTAGGTGTCATGCTATTTATGCACCATGAATCATCAATCACCATGCATCCCTGATGAATAGTGCCCATGCACATATAAGTCGATGCTAAGAAGTAGGACCCATCACACACTAAGTAAGCGCCTCATGGCACCAGATGGTTCAACACCACAGGGAAAGCACTTCCATGTAGACAAAAGGAGGGGCCCACCAATGTTAGAGAACTAAGCACATGTGGATGAGAGCACATGGGGTCCATAGAGTAACATGTGGCATTGAGCAATATGTCAACACACACTAGGAAAATCATGGGGAAAGTGGTCCATGGATATAATATAACAAAGACCTCAAAATACCACACAATCAAAGAACATTAAGGCTATTGGGTCTTGGAAGTGCTTGGACTTCAAACTTTAAACTGGGCAAACATGAGAGGCTGGATAGAAAGCAACTTATCAGTGAGTTGAAGTCTCGAGTAGAACATAAGGAACTTGGAGCCCTTGCAAGGATGACACATGGAACATGCTAAAGAGGCAACATGGTAGCATCGAAGTAATCTTGAAGTATAACCACAGAATTGAAATTGCCATTCAACCAAGGAACATAAGAATCCCAAGACACACATAGACACCATAGGGAACATGAGCATAACCATAAAGTGATAAGACCAATCAAATGGTATAGGCAATCAAGAACATGGGACAATCACATACACAGACATGTTTATAGGCCAAGATAACATGAAACCCTAATGATTTTATCTCAAATCAATTATCAACACAAGCTAACCTAAATATAAGAAGAGATGAGAACTTGCAAAAACAAGGGTGTGCCAACATTAACGTTGGTTGGGGATGAGGGTCAGATGCTAACATTGCAAGGATCCATGAACTTTGAGATGTATACCATACAAGCAAGGGGAAAACTAGAACACATGGACCAAGGAAACCACAAGTAGACACATAAACCAAAAGATATGTATAGACACATACAAGAAGAGGGAAAACGAAACCCCAAGACCTAACATCTTAACACAAAACATTGAGACAAACCAACTTGCTATCGATAGACATGAAACCTTGGGCAAAACTAAGCACGCAAGGAACACAAGTGATCATGTGAACATGTTGCAAGTTAACCCTACAAAAGGTTTCTATGGTAAGTTCCTTGATGCAAGGACTTCCAGAGGTCATAACTTTTGACTCGGATGTGGGTTTGGGCTGAAATTTTACACATGGATGCTTTATGAGGTGGCATGTGGATTCCTAACCCACCCTAGTCGGTTGGACCCCGTTTTGGCACTTTTCCAGGGCTTGAAACTTTCATCTTGGCCCTCAAAATAACAATTTAGTGTTTTTTCCTAGTTTTTAAAAGTTGCTTTTTTTAATAACTCGAAACTCATGTTTTGAATTTAAGATGTTAGTTGGCTTTTCGTCCTACCTCAGTTTTAGGAAGTTTTTTGGAAGAAAATGGATTCTCAAGATATGCATGTAAAGTTACCTAAAATGGCAAAATCTGACAATTGTCGAAATCTGCCAAAAAAGGTAACTTTTTGATTTTTTGTTTTCTTGGATATAAGAGAGTTTTCTCTCATTGTAGCAGCAGAGTTGGTGAATAGAAGTTTTTTTAATTTCCAGTTCTTCAAATTTTTGGCTCACACATGATTAATGGCACAATTCTATTGAGTGTATGTTGTTGGCTACATCATCTGGTATCAGAGCAGGAAGATGGCTGGGAGAAGAAGAGGAAGAGGCGGTCTTGCCCAGATGCATAGAGAAATGCAAAATCTACTAAGGCAAGTAGCAGAGCTTACAACACAGATGGAAAACCAAAGACTGGGTTGAGGGGATGAATCTGATGAAGAGATAGGTCGAGGAGGTGCAAACAAGATACAGAACATGAAGAAGAAGAATTAGAAGCATGAGTTCTGAAGAGAGGATGTCAGGGCCTTAGAAGGGAAAAATGAAGGGGTCAAGGTAGATGTTTCAGATTATGCAGGTAGTCTTAAACCAGAGGAGTTGATAGACTGGTTGAATGACATGAGAAATTTTTTTGAATGGAAATCCATGACAGAGGAAAAGAAGGTGAAATTCGCATGCACCAAATTAAAGGGTCATGCAATGATTTGGTGGGATCATCTTCAAAAGGAACGAACAAGGAAAGGCAAGGATAAGATCAAGACATGGAATAAAATGGAGAAGAAGTTGAGAGAAAAAAATTTGCCCATAGATTATGCGCAAACCCTTTTTCGTAGGTTTTCAAAATTTAAAGCAAAACCTCTCTTCTGTGCAAGATTATACAAATGAGTTTTATACGTTGTCTATACGTATAGAGCATCAAGAAACTGATGAACAGATGGCTGCTAGATATGTGAATGGCCTGAAATTCTTTATTTAAGATGAATTGAGCATGCATCGACTCAACAATATGGAAGAGGCTTACCAATTGGCTCTAAAGGCTGAAGAAAAACAAAACAGACAATATCAACAGAGGAATAGAGGAGGAAGAAGGGGTACATCAACCCCATTTCGAGGAGGTTCGAATTATGGCAGGGGAGAGTCATCCCATGGATTGGAAAAACAAGTAGACACTCAACAAGATCCTCTGAATCAAGAACAAGGAAGGGGATTTCAAAGAGGTAGAGGTTATGGTAGCGGTAGAGGATGGGAAAACCAGAGAAGGCCTTTCACTTGTTTCAAATGTGGGGAAGAAGGTCATAGGGCATTTGAATGCTCAAATTATAACATGCAAGAAAGAAATCAAGGACAACCTAGGGTGAACCTAATTCAAACGCAACATGAAGTGGAAGGGACAGAACTAGAGGTTCCACCAGATGTGGGAGAAAGTCTCATGATGAGAAGAGCAATGGTGATTCCAGAGAAGGAGAAAACACAAGCCAAAAGCTCTAATGGTTCATGGCTTCGAACCAACATCTTCAGAACTAGGTGCACTTCGGGTGGCAAGGTATGTCAAGTTATTTTTGATGGAGGTAGTTGTGAAAATATGGTTTCTAAAGAAATGGTAGACAAATTGAATTTACACTGTGAAAAACATCCTCATCCATACCGCATTGCATGGTTTAAAAAGGGAAATGAAGTCATTGTTGATAAAAAATGCCTAATTAAGCTTAGCATACGGAAGATCTATCAGGATGAGATATGGTGTGATGTTGTCCCAATGGATGCCTATCATGTGTTATTGGGAAGGCCATGGCAGTATGATAGAAAAGTTATGCATGATGGAGAGAAAAACACATACACCTTTTGAAAAGATGGCTCTAAGGTGATTTTGTTGCCTCTCAAGGATGAAGGAAAAGGTGAGATCATGTTGTCTGAAAGAGATCTTGTTAAAGAAATGAAGGTGACAAGGTGGTGTTATGCATTAGTAGTGAAAAAAAGGTGAAGAGGAAGACATTTCAGTTCCCCCAGAAGTAGCAGAGCTATTGAAAGAATTTGTTGATGTTGTGCCTGATGAATTACCTAATGGTCTACCTCCAAAGAGCCAGCATCATAATGATTTGATTCCAGGAGCAACTCTACCCAACCAAGCAGCTTATAGGATGAATCCAACACAACATGTAGAGTTGAATAAGCAAGTAACAGAACTCATAAGTAAAGATGTGGTGAGAGAGAGCATGAACCCATGTGTTGTACCTGCATTGTTGACCCCAAAAAAAGATGGAACATGGAGGATGTGCACTAATAGTAGAGCAATTAATAAGATTACCATCAAGTATCGGTTTCCTATACCTCATATGGAGGACATGATGGATGTCCTTACAAGGGCCAAATATTTCAACAAGATCGACCTACGAAGTGGCTACCACCAAATCTGGATCCAAGAAGGGGATGAGTGGAAGACAACCTTTAAGACTAGAGACAAATTATATGAGTGGATGGTTATGCCATTCGGGTTATCAAATGCACCTAGCACATTTATGAGATTGATGAACACTATACTACGACCTTACATTGGTAAGTTTGTGGTAGTTTATTTTGATGATATTTTGGTATTAGTAACAGCAAAGAAGAGCACTTACAACACTTGAGGATCATCTTTGGTGTGTTAAGGAAGGAGAAGCTCTATGCCAATTTGAAGAAGTGTAGGTTCATGCAGGACAATTTTGTTTTTTTAGGCTTTGTCATTTCTAAAGATGGTATCAGAATGGATCCAGAAAAGGTCTGGGCAATTCTAGAATGGCTTAATCCAAGCAGCATCACAGAGGAAAAAAGTTTTCATGGCTTGGCCACTTTCTATCGAAAGTTCATTTGAAATTTCAGTAGTATTGTAGCTCCTATAACAGATTGCACCAAAGGAAAGGAGTTTGTATGGACCAAGGATGCTGAGGAGAGCTTTAAGTACTTGAAGCAAAAGGTAACAGAAGCACCTATACTTGCATTGCCAAATTTTGATAAGGTATTTGAAGTATAATGTGATACCTCCCATGTGGGAATAGGTGGTGTGCTTAGCCAAGCTAGAAAACCTATAGCTTTCTTTAGTGAAAAACTGAATGAAATGAGAAAGAATTATTCTACTTATGATTTGGAATTTTATGCAATTGTTCAAACATTGAAGCATTGAGGCATTGGAGACATTATCTAGTTCCCCAAGAGTTTGTATTGTTTACATATCATATTGCATTGAGATACTTGAACACACAGAAAAAGTTGAATAGTAGACATGCCAAGTGGGTCTCTTTCTTGCAGGGTTACAATTTTGTGTTGAAGCATAAGTCTAGAAAATAAAATCAGGTTGCAGATGCGTTAAGTAGGCGTGTTGCACTTTTGACCACAATGGAAACTGAGGTGATTGGT
Source organism: Cunninghamia lanceolata (assembly GCA_027924645.1). Classification (NCBI taxonomy): domain Eukaryota; kingdom Viridiplantae; phylum Streptophyta; class Pinopsida; order Cupressales; family Cupressaceae; genus Cunninghamia; species Cunninghamia lanceolata. The sequence continues at coordinate 11,507,136 of BSBN01001332.1, forward strand.
TTTGATGCCATCAAAAATTTGTATGAGTCTGATGATAATTTTTGGGAGATTGTGGAACAATTCAAGGCACCAGTATCTGGTAACTTGAATCACTTTAGGGGTGAATATTTTATGCAAGATGGGTATCTATTTAAAGGAAAACAACTATACATACCAGCTGGCTCTATGAGGGAAAACATTATCAGAGAATTTCATAGTAGTGGGTTGGCTGAACATTTTGGCAAGGACAAGACAATAGCCTTGATAGAAGATAAATATTACTGGCCAAAGATGAAAAGGGATATAACTAGGCATGTAACAAGGTGTAGGATCTGCCAAGTGGCTAAGGAACATTCACAAAATACAGGGTTGTATATGCCATTACCAGTACCAACTGCACCATGGACAGATTTGAGCATGGACTTTGTGTTGGGACTTCCACATACTGAACGAGGTAATGACTCCATTTTTGTAGTTTTTGATAGGTTCTCCAAGATGGTTCATTTTATTGCCTGTAAGAAAACTAATGATGCAACGAGGGTAGCCTAGTTATTTTTTTCAAAAGTTGTTCGACTACATGGTGTTCCAAAGACTATTACCTCTGATAGAAATACCAAATTCCTCAGTCATTTCTGGAGGACTTTATGGAAGAAGATGGGGACTAAGTTACAGTTTAGTAGTACCTATCATCCTCAAACAAATGGGCAAACAGAGGTAGTCAATCAGAGTCTGGAAAATTTGTTGAGGTGTATTGTTGAAGAAAAGCCAAAACAATGGGACATGGCATTACCCCAAGTCGAATTTGCCTATAATAGTTCTGTTAACAGATCAACAGGAAAGTCCCCTTTCCAGATTGTGTATGGCAGGAATCCTAAGGGTGTTCTCGATTTGGTACAGCTACCAATGAAAGATAGGGTCAATAATGATGGGGAAGCATTTGCAGAAAGATGTGAGACAGAAGTTGCAGGACAGTAATGAGAGGTACAAGAATACAGTGGATGCTAGTAGGCGACATCAGACATTCAGTGAAGGTGACTTAGTGATGGTATATTTGAGAAAAGAGTGATTTCCTACTGGAACATACTACAAGTTGAAGTACAGGAAAATTGGTCCTTGCAAAATTACAAAGAAGATCAATCATAATGCATATGAGGTCAGTTTACCAGATGATCTCGATATCTCTCCTGTGTTTAATATTTCTGATTTATATGCATTCCATGGTGAGGATGATGCTGAAGATAGTCAACCAGAAATAGCATGGCACCACCACATTCCCCATAAGAAGAAGGAAAAGATTGCACAGGTTCTTGATAAGAAAACTATCTACACCCGGCAAGGGCATTACAGCAAGTATTTAGTACAGTGGGAAGGATTGCCACCGACAGATAGATTACAGAGTGGGAAGTGCAGAGATTGGATCCAGTCAAGAGGCAGCAGTTCGAAGACACTCACTTGCAGGAGCTGCGTTCTTTTCAACGAGAGGAGAATGATGCAGGGACTTCCGGAAGTCATAACTTTTGACTCGGATGTGGGTTTGGGCTGAAATTTTACAGGTGGATGTTTTATGAGGTGGCATGTGGATTCCCATCCCACCCTAGTCAGTTGGACCCCGTTTTGGCACTTTTTCGGGGCTTGAAACTTTCATCTTGGCCCTCAAAATGGCAATTTAGTGTTTTTTCCTAGTTTTTTTTAAAAAAAGTTTTTTTAATAACTCGAAACTCATGTTTCGAATATAGGATGTTAGTTGGCTTTCTGTCCTACCTTAGTTTTAGGAAGTTTTTTGGAAAAAACTGGATTCTCAAGATATGAATATAAAATTACCTAAAATGGCAAAATCTGACAATTGTCGAAATCTGCCAAAAAAAATATTTTTTTGATTTTTTGTTTTCTTGGATATAAGAGAGTTTTCTCTCATTGTAGCAGCAGAGTTGGTGAATGGAAGTTTTTTTAATTTCCAGTTTTTCAAATTTTTGACTCTCACACATGATTAATGGCACAATTCTATTGAGTGTATGTTGTTGGCTACATCATTGCCATAGACAAACTAAAAGGTGTGTCCTACATTTGTTGAATACAACTCTCAAGAGTTGATTACCCTTGAACAAAATATGTGATCCAAGCATAGTTGCAACATAGGACATGTCATGTGCCCATACAACATTGAACAACTAATGCTAGATGAATTATCAAAGATTGTCCATGAATTCCATCACAATAGCCAGGGAATTTGAAGCACAAAGAAAATGAATCAAGCCTTAATACCATGTCACTCATGTCCATTGTAGCACATGGTGACTCAAGAATAACTAAGCTATCAACAACATTGAAGCACACATATATACAAAGATTACTATTACGCATAGCTACATGATCAACATACCTATAAACCTTCTTGCATGAATTTAGGCCCAAAGAAAATGCTTCATATTCACATATCCAAGAAGAAAAACTTTGACTATACTCTTGATCAACATTCAACACTTTCCCATGGGAATCAAACTCAAATGCCTCCAATTCAGCCATGTAGTCGAGCTTAACCCCATCATGCACATTTTTAAACTTATCCTAGTATTACAACCCAATGCCACTCTCATGTGTATGTTGATCCCAATAGAAGGCCTCAAACTTGTTAGTGGTGTATTATACTTGTTATGTTTAGTTATGGTTGGTTGTGATCGGTGAGCAGTTATCTCTCGATGGTTGTAGTCGTTGGAAACGGTTGGCCATCCAGGCAACTGTCTGCTGCCTTTATATACTTTTCATTTCATTGTATCGGGGACAGTTCAGTTTGGATGTGATTGGTATTGGCAAGTTCTGAATTAATACATCTATGAGTTCTACTGTGTAATTGCAATGAGTATACTGTTATGATGTTATTTTATTTTCAGTTTATATATATTCCGTTTACTCTATATAATTCATTTAGACTCAATAGGCAGTAAACATTTTGGCGTCGTTGCCTATTTGGAGTCGGGTTGAAGGATGACGAGTTGAGTTGTCGGTGACAAGTTGAATAGTCAGTGACAAGTAGAGTGGACGATGACTATGGCATCATAATGGGTCAGCCTATTCAACTGAGTGAAGAACCACGACCCACAAGAGAGATAGAAGAGTAGCGTGCAGAAAGTGATAGAGAAGACGAACGAGAAGAAAATGGAGGATGATTTAACACAAGACTTGATGTATTTGTGGAACCTATCAATGACACAACACGTGAGAAACAAAGCCAATCGCAGAAACATTCCAGAAGAAATAATCGCAGAAAATCTAGAAGTGAATAGGGAAGTTGACAACCTTCTCACTCATATGCCCGGGCTCTCAGCAAAGAACTTCCCAATCCTACAAGACCTGTGCGAAGAGAGAGACAGGGAGCAACGTAGGCAACAGATACTAAAAAGGTATGAAGAACGCATGAAACAGAAAGAGGAGTGTAACGTTGATCGACGTCGTACACCCTACAATTAATGCCCTTACAGCCGAATAAATATAGACGACTAGATAAAGGTCAGGAAACACCAGAGTATGAAATAAGGTCATTGAGAATACAAGAGCAGAGAGAAAGGTGACTAAAACAAATCAGCGAAGAAACAAAAGGGTTACTACCAGAGAGAAAAAGCCCACCACCAGAAAGAAATATAAGTGTTAGTAGGAGTCGTAGTCGGGAGGAGAAGAGAATTCCTCACGTACGACAAAGCACCAAACCAAGGCAAAATACAAATAACGAGTGGGAAGAAATAGCAAAACAATTACCACTCCCTAACGAGACTAAAGAAGATCTTGCCGATCAAGTGGACAACTCAACTGACGAGTGGGAAGAACAATCATGGCAAGACTCGCCCTCAAAGATAAATGAAGACATCACTCAACAGGTTGGAGAGTTAAGCATCGGTGAGCGAGAGCCTACAACTCCGAGACTCGATGAGCACAAGAGAAACCCTGTGGGCAACAAGGGTGTGAGGTTTGCTGAGGGAGGAGTCGAGGACACCTGCGTAGCCGAGAGTGTGCGGATAGCACCAAAGCGTACGGGTCAAAACTCTCCGACAACCAGAAACTGAACATTGAAGTTGTGCCTAGGAAAGATGGCGACTCCGTCGGGTAGTCCGAGTATGGAAAGGCAAAAGCTACCTAAGTTTATGGGAAATGGATCAGAGGATCTAGTTAGAAACTGCAAAACCTGTGAAACAATATGGGTAGCCAACGGACAGGACGATAGGTCCTATTGGATGAGATTGTTTCCAGCAACCCTTAGGGGTATAGAAATAGATTGGTACACCGAACTCAAGGCAGGTTTGAAAAGTAGTTGGGATGCATTAAAGAAGGCCTTTCAGGAAGAATTCAAACTCCTGAGGAACGACAATGAAATTGTTGCTGAAATTTACAATACAAAGCAAGGAAAACACGAAAACATACGGGCCTACAATCAAAGGCTGAAAGAACTCATGGTAAAACTAGAGAAAGAACCTGCAGACGGGTTAAAGAAACACTGGTTCATTGAGGGTTTGATTCCCTTGCTCAGAAAAAAGATGAAAATCGTACCGTCATCATCGTACGCTGAGGCTTATAACTGGGCAATGGACATCGAAAGCAAGGATAAGATGTCTGGCTGAGGGAAGAAGAGGAATGACGATGAGGAAAGCTCGGACAATAGCAACGAGTCTAAAACTGTGCAGGCACTGAGAAAAGATATGATAAGGATGATGGAGTTCAAAGCTAAGAAAGAAACTGGTAAGGAAAGCAAAGAACTATGGTATATGAAATGCAATAATGAAGGCCATGTTAAAGCAAACTGCCCCAAAAAGATGTTCTGTGATATATGCCAAGTAATGGGCCATTCCATCAAAGAGTGCCCGTATAACCTAAAAATGAGGAGCACCCAAGTGCTCTTCACACAATGCGAACAATCTACCCCATCAACTACACCGCTAAAACAGAACAATCATAATGCATCTCCAGGCGAGTATCGTTACAACCGAAGAGGAGGAAATAACAGATTTAACAATAGTGGGGGGAGAAGCCACATTCAATACGATGCAAAAGGACGGGCAATGATCCAGTGTCGTTAGTGTAATGAATGGGGGCATTTTGCAAGGGAATGCCAGAGCAATAATCAAAACAAAGTGAATGCACTATGCAAATGGTGTGGGCCCAGTGACTGCCCAAAGCAAAAAGGTACGATTAATTTCATCAACATCTAAGAAGAAGACGAAGTTTTTGCAATCACCTGAGCACAAGCAAAGAGAGCGAGTTATCCCTATCCCCGAAAAGAAAAGGAGAGACTTTGTGATGCCATGATGGAAGTGGAATACGCCATGGAGACGGAATGGAGGAATTCAAGTAAAAAGGCAAGCACAACCACTTAGTCAAAATCCGACAGGAATATTGCAAGTCAGGTATTACAAACCACCATTCCAATAAGGATGGTCGATCTCCTGCAAAGCATACCACAACTGAGAATGGCGATATCCAATGTGGTGGGAGAAAAACCAATCGAAAATAAGGATGATGAGGATGTTATAATAGAGCCACCACAAAGCGGCGTGCAAGTCGTCAATCCAAGGCTATTGGCAATTAATCTAGGAAAGCAACCAGTCGTGGTGCATATGGAAATTCTCGGAAGGAGCCTGACGAGCACTATAGTCGACGGGGGATAGGGAGTGAATGTGCTACTTGAGAAGACTTGGAAAAGACTCAGGAAACCCACTTTGTGGCCGCAAAACTTCCAGTTGGTGGACGTCGACCAGCACAGAATCAAAGCGCTGGGAGTGCTAATGGCTCAAAAGGTAAGGATCGGCACTAAATAATTTTTATTAAATTTTGTAGTCATTACAACACAATGCAACCTATGATGCATTACTTGGCCGAGGGTGGCTAATAGCTGCCATGGCTGACCACAACTAGAAGAAAAACACCTTGTCAATAGAAAACAAAGGCAAAAAGTTTGTCATTGACCTCAGAACTCAAACCGTCAGCGAAGAAATGACATCCAATTCCGATTCAGACGGAGGAGAAACATCGGTCGGGGAAGAAAGAGGGCCTATGGAGCCCGATGATGGTGTATTAAAACTGCAAGAGTGTTCGAAAGATGAGACGAATTCATTCAGTGGACTGTTTCATTGGCAAATGGAAGATTATGAATTTTTTCAGCCTGAATGCAATATGATTCAACTAAGAGAAGTTGGCAAGAGTTCTCAGCCGACGAGTGAAACACTCGGCAACTCTCGATCGACTAATGAAGCACTCGGCAACCTTGGGCTGACGGGTGAAACATCGCTGACGAGTAAAACACTCGACGGAGGGAAATCTCGGCTAACAAGTGCTCAAACACTCGGCAAGAAAGAATCTCTATCAACAAGTCACAAACTCAAAGAAGATAATAACCAGTTGAGAGTAGCCCATACCTTTCTAGCGACATATGAGGAATACAGAGGAGATATTGAAATAGACAGTACGACGACACATAAATTTGAACTTGAGAAGACCATCATGTATGAAGAACCCTCGACGAGGAAAGTCAATCTTGGAGAGGAAAGTAACCCTCAGGTGATTCTAGTCGGAGATGACTGAGATCCAATACTCAAAGAAACCGCATTCAAGATCTTCATGGAATAAAAAGACGTATTTGCCTAGACTTACAAGGACTTGAAAGGGATACCTCCAGAATTATGTGTCCATAGAATACCATTGATACCAAGAGCACGACCAGGGAGAAAAAGACCGTAAAGGATGAACAAAAACGATGCAGGCAAGGTCCAAGAAGAGAGAAAAAATGTTGGAAGTCAGAATAATCTTCAAAGTGGATACGAGCGAATGAGTATCGTCGATTGTCATCTCACTTAAGAAGGAAGGGGGACAGATTAGGATATGTGTGGATTTCAGGTGCCTAAATGCAGTAACTATAAGGGATCCATTTCCAATCCCATTCATAGATTCAATCCTAGTAGTGGTCGGACATGAAATTTACTCATTTATGGATGGGTTCTCCGGCTACAACCAAATCAACATAGTTGAAGAGGATAAGTTGAAGACTATGTTTGTGGTTGAAGATGGAGTATATGCCTACAACAGAATGTCATTTGGGTTGTGCAATGCTCCAGCCACCTTCCAGAGGATCATCCTTCACATTTTTGATAAGATGTCAGTGGGAAATTTTAAATCCTTCCTCAATGATTCGTCAATCTATAGTGACCAGCAAATACACCTGAAAGGCCTCGCTAAATGTATGGAGCGTTGTAGATTAGCCAAGCTAGCCCTGAACCCCAAAAAGTGTCGATTCATGGTACCACAGGACAAACTCCTCGGACACATAGTCTGCAAGGCTAGATTAAAAATGGATCCAAACAAAATAAGAGTCATTGTACAAATGGAGGCACCAACAGATGTGACGGGAGTAAAGTCTTTCCTTGGCCATGTTGGTTATTATCGACGATTTATAAAGAATTTGCACAAGTCTCCTACCCACTGGACATGCTTACGAGGAAGGGAGTGGCATTCAATTGGACCGACAAGCAAGAAAAACCCTTTAACGAATTGAAGACGCGACTGATTAGCTCGCCCATACTCACCTACCTGAACTAGGACAAGGAATTTCATGTGTACATGGATGCTTCTAACTTTGCAATTGGATCTACACTTGCACAAGTAGGACTGCAAGGACTTGATCACCCAATATTTTTCGCGAGTAGACTACTCTCGAGAGCAGAATGCAATTACAGTACAACTGAGAGGGAAGTGTTAGGGATGGTATATTTGGTGCAGAAGTTTAGGCACTACCTATTGGCAACACCTTTCACCTTCTTCGTAGACCACCAAGCGTTGATGTACTTGGTGAACAAGCCAATAATACAAGGAAGAATTAGCCAATGGCTACTCCTGCTCCAAGAGTTCACCTTCACAATAGTGGTACGACAGGGGAAGAGTCATGTGATAGTCGATCAGCGCTCACGGATTAAGTCAAGAGAACACCTGAAAGGAGTAAACGAGGATTTTCTGGATGCTCAATTTAAATTGCCGCTCTACCACCATGGTATGAGAATATCGGTGAGTATTTGTCTACTTCAACATTCCCGAGGGACATGCTGCCAAGAGAGGAGAAAGTTAGCTCTAAAAAGTAAAACTTTTCAGCTAATAAATGGACTTTTATACAAAATGGGACCTGACCACATACTCCGAAGGTGTGATGAGTGAAGAGAGAGGAGTACTACAAGAAGCCCATGAAGGGTTGGCTGGTGGACACATGGGGCCAGATGCTACGGCCAAGAAAGTTTTGTTGGCAGTTCTATGGTGGCCAACATTACACACAGATGCCCGAGAATGGGTGATCGGATGTGATACTTGCCAAAGGGTAGGAGAGCCCCTAAAAAGGGATTATATGCCTCTGTCGCCATCACAACCCCAGGAGCTATTTGAGAGATGGGGACTTGATTTTATAGGACCTCTCAAAGTTAGCCAATTGCATCGATGCAGATACATCATAGTGGCAACCGAGTATCTCACAAAATGGGCAGAAGCTAGAGCATGCGAGGATAACACAGCCTTAAGTACTACCAGGTTCATATATGAAGAGATAGTCACAAGGTACGGAATTCCAATCCAATTGACGAGTGACCGTGGGGGACACTTCGTCAACCACGTAATACAGATGACATCAGAATTTAAGATATTTCATACACTGTCGAGCCTACTATCCAAGAGCAAATGGACAGGCAGAAGCAACGAATAAAGTACTAGTGTTTGTTATCCATAAGTCATGTGGCATCGAGGGGATAAACTGGGAGGAAAGATTACCAACAGTACTATGGGCTTACTAGACAACTTACAAAGTGACAACGGGGCATACACCCTTCCAATTGATGTATGGAGAGGAGGTTGTAGTGCCAACAAAATATTTGGTTCCAAGTTTACGAATAGCTGTAGAGAATCGGTTGGGCAACACAGAAATCCTAAAGGAGAGATTGTTCCAATTGAATAAACTTGACAAAACACAGATCCTAGCTCAATGGTCGACAGAAGTACTTGCATGATAAGCCTCTCCAGAGAATGAACTCCCAGCCAGGATAGTTAGTGTTGAAATATAACGGTCATAACGAGATCAAACCTGGGAAGTCCAAAGTGCGTTGGTTAGGACCGTTCCGAGTACGGGAAATCCTGGGCAATGGATCTATAAAGCTTGATAATTTAGACGATACCCCAATCAAAGACGCAGTAAACGGGTCAAAATTGAAAGGTTATAAGCAGAGACAAGAAACAATATCTATAAACTTCATGGAGTGGAGAAACGAAGGTGAAATGAAGAAGTTGGTAACACTTCAAAACATGAACCAAGCAAGTTTGGGTTCGAAGGAATCGAGGAACGTCCGATGGAGATGGATGCAAACGAAAAAATCGACGGGGTGGCTTTCCCAAGCACACACTTGGAAAAAAGTCACTGGGATTTTTAGACCTAGAACACAGTCAATGAGGATCAAAGACCACCACTGGAGAGTGTATTCACCCTACACAGGTGTAAGGGAGGTATAATCAATGATAATAATTTCAGCCCTTGGGAAAATTGAGAAAGACAAAGTCCTGAAGAAGATGCGTGGGATGAGTGGATCAAAGAATACAACAAGGTACGAGATAAATTCCAATTTCTATTACCAAAAGAAGAAAAGGTTCCACCGCACAGAAGGTATTTAGCGGAAAGTATGTTTATTGTTGAACGACTTGCCTACTATGACAAACTTCGGGAACACAGTGAGAGACTCACCAGAAGGGGCACCCAGGAGTGCACCACTTCCGAGAAGTCGAATTTGGAAAGTAAAATACAGAACTAGACATCTGACAATCAATAAGGATGAGAAAACATGTCAGTGGATGCAAGAACCCAAGGGACTAAACTTATTGAGCGGTAAGGACCAATCAGAGTTAGTGGATCAAATCTTCAAGTTAGAAGAAGTTAACAAGTGTTCTTCTAATGACTATCTACGGAGGACATACGGGGATTGTATTTTCCTACACATGACGGAAATCCAAGTTTTAGAGGAGGATGATAAGGAGAAAATAATGAGAGAAATTTGAGAAAATAAATGGACTATGATGAAATTCCACAACTGGGAGTTGGCCAAGTTGGCAAGTCGGAAAATGAGAAAACGCAAAGAAAAAATAGAATAAACCAGAAAAGTGAAAAAAATTTGAAAAAAAAAGTTAAGTGAAAAATTGAAAAAAAAGAGAGAAAAAGAAAAATTGAAATATTATATAGTGGAGTCGTACGACCTAGGCCGTACGACCCCTTAAAGACATCACAACCGAACAACTTTAAAAATTTTATTTGTTGCTAAAGGTACGACTTGAGCCATACGAGTGGATTTTTTTGGCAGACTTTTCCACCCTCATCGTATAAAGTAAAGTTGTACATCATCATTGGAGTCAGGGATCACTTGAGTCAGGGAAAGAATAGGCCGTACGACTTAGCAGGAGAAATAAAAGTTTGGTGAGTAGAATGAAAACTCATATCATACGCCTTGATTTTTGTCGAAGTTTTTAACCTTTGAAGTTGTTGAAACCGTACGAATGTCAGAGGAATTTTCTTTGCCGTCAAGCTAAAACTGAACACCATACTTAGCAAAAAGACCAAGTGCAAGTGTAAAGTTTTCCAATCGTACAAGTTTGGTCCAACCGTACGAATTGACAACAGACGAACTATTTGAGTCTCAAGCCATACGAGTCCTCTTTCGTCGTCGTACGAAAGGAGTTGGTACGAGTTCAAAGTGTGGGTGTTTGGTTGTACAAATTGGGAATAATCTTTGTGATGTTGTCCGCCATACAAGAGTAATTTAAAGGGTCATACGAACTTTCTTCTGTAGAAGTTGCCAAGACTGCCAGGAGAATATATCAGTTGCCAAGCAAGTATATCATTCCAAGCTGTCGTTGTACGACGGGTCTAAAAGGAAGACTTCATCAAGCCCTACGATTCCATTCCTTCGCCTTCCGAATTGTTCAAATGTCAAAGGGTGGGTGAAAACTCATATGTGTCATACGAACAAGACTCGGTAGACTTCACAAGCCGTACTAGTTATATTGCCTATATGTTTACTGTTGCAGTTGTATAAGAGTAATACATCTGTACGAGTGTAGAAAATTGGGAAGACCGCTGTACCAATCAAAACCTAAACCTAACCGTTCCAATTGATTTTCTCCTTAGCCGTACAAAGCAACAGTGTAAAATATTCATTTGTGAGTGAAAAAAGTAAAGTATAGCAAGGTGAAAGCTACAGGAAAGAGTAATGGTAGAAAAGATAATCAAAGAGGAATCACCGGCGAAGTATAGGCCAAAGATTGCCGAGGACACTACAGGACAAAAGAAGCAACAAACACAGAAAGGTAAAGGCAAAGAAAAGCTTACGACAGAATCATTGCAGTGGGAAAGTTTAACGACGGCTGAATGTAGGAGATGATGGACAAACCACGCTGCCGACCATCCACTCAAGGTTGCTCTCCAAAAAGCTCAGATTGACAAGGTAATCCAAATGCCTTATTTTAATTTTCGAGATTTTGAAACCCTCCCGAGAAGTATGGTGGCCAACTATAATGCACGCACCAAGTATACTATTATAGAAGTACATGAATACACCGGTAATAGTCACTTTCACACCTAAGGACTTTGAGAGGGTTATGGGCATCCCTCAACAAGGATTCACGGTAGGCAAACAAAAAGTATCAGCAAGTTACAAGGAATCCATACTAGAAAAGATTTGTTGAAGTGACCTGAGTGGGAAGGAAAAGACATAGTTGAGGGTTACAGGCAACTGAGGGTTGCGTCGGGACCACTTAGCCAATGATGAGTGGAGATGTATAATGGACGTAATCCGAGGCAAGTTGACAGGAGCCACCCGCTCTTCCAATATTCCCTTCTGATTGACCGATTACATGGTGGGTCTCAGCAAGGGAACTTTATATAACTAGGGGGCAATATTATCTGAGCGGATTCACAAGTTCATGAAAAATGACACATAAATCATTTTATATGATGCAGCATGCCATCGCCTTACTTCTTGACACCATCTACACACAGGGGCCTTCACTGGAAGGAGGACCTTTTCAGCCTGATGAGGAGTATGATCCGACTTGGCCTACGATTTTCAAGTGGACAAACTTGTGGGCCACAGCACAGGGTGGAAAAGGGGATGAGTCCAGCAGCAGTAGGAAAAGGAAAGCACTAGCAAAATCTTCCAAGGCTTCCCATAGTGCAGAGGAAGAGGATTGCATTGAGGCTACTTGATCAGCCTCAGCCACTCTTCAAACACTAGACGACATTGTAGTCCCGAAAGGTGAGTCCATTGGATGTTGTGCCACAGACAGATACTTCTACTCACCAGAGTGCTCACTAGAGTGGTAGTCATGTACCTTTGGATGTTGTGCCAGCACAGACGGATACTCCTACGAGTGCTCCCCCGAGTACTACTCATGTTACCTTGGGGACAGATTGTGACACTACCGAGTGGTAACCCAGTTCCTCTTCCTACAAAGGACATTGTTGATGTGTTTTTTATGCACATGCAAACTCACAATAAAATACAAAGTATTCTATCCTCTCTTGAACAAAGTCTCTCAAAGCCTAAACTATGTGATCTAGTGAGACAACTCCAAGGTTCCAAATGTTAGGTCTTGACAATACGTTGGATATAGACTCAGTGTATATATGATGTGATTTGCTGTTAACACAAAGGGACTTACGCTGAATTTACTCCTTACTCCACTCTAAATATGTTATTCTCCTTGTGAAATGGAACTTCTTCTAACCGGCTACGAAAAGAAAATGCAAAAGAGAAAGGGTTTAAGAGAATCTAATCTAAGGACAATGAGATAATGAAATATTCCAACATAGACAAACTCCTCATGAAACCTAACTCCTCTTTGCCATGAGAACCAACAACTACACGAAGTCGGTGCAATCTTCTAAGGAAACTCAAAGATTTTCATGTTGTAAAATTCCATCCAAACACCCACTGCTGGCGCAACTTGAACAAGTATTCACAATTAAACTAAAGCAAACGTGGTCTAGGCTAACTTTGCAAAATGACTTATCATCGACAAATTATGAAAAGTATGAACCATTAAGGAATTCATCAAATATCCTCACATAAATTCATTACATCAATAAACTTCTTATCTAATTCTACTCTACTTGGAAACACATCTAGATTATCTTTGAGAAATAAGAAACCATGCAACATTCCAAAACAACACAATTGTCACCAAGCTTCAATGAGAAATGTATTAATCTGGAAGTGAATACAACAATTTCAAGTTCTCTCCAACAACTTTTGAAGAGCTTCCTCTACTCTACTCCTACTTGCTATTCTACTTGCCTACAACAATTCTAATAATCCCCCTTTACAAATGAGAATAATGAGCTTTATATAGAGCTCAAGAATTACAATGGAGGGCCCGGATTGATTTTGGAATCAACAGCCAAGATTTGGACAAAGCAAGGTAGTTACAACTACTTTCGCTTTCGACCAATGAGATGTTTACAACATGATATTCTAGAAAGTTCCATCCTTATCCTCATTTTGAATGCTCAAGTTCAATGTATCCAAACATGATGATGTGGCGTGCTTGGATTGGATGATGATGACTTGGTGCCAACTCAGCATGCTTATCGTTTGAATGTTCCTTGAACTTGGAAACTTTGTCTTGTGTTGTATTTCCTTTTGGATTAGCTTGGATTGGCGTGGGTTCTTGGATGTATTCCTTGTCCTTGCGATGCTATGCTCGTTCCTCTTCTTACTCTTGGATTTCCATCGATTGATTCTGCTTCCTTGGAATAATGGAGTTCTTTGACGTCGGGCTTCTTGAAATGGAGTTTCCTTGCCAATGATACTAAATCCTTGAGACTGGCCTTCTTTGATGGATGATCTCGATACTTGACATGACCTCCTTGTCTTGGATGGATTCACCTTCCTCTGATGCCTGCAAAACCAAAAAAGAACATCGAATAGTCACTGCTCAAAACATCTACATTATTAAGATAGGACATGAATAATCTTGCACCATCTATCAATTTCATTCGTAAATTCAAAGGATTTTATCCATGAACTATTCATTTTCACACATTCAACTGTTCATTTTGCAAGTCTCTAAGTGCACAAGAGGAATCTGGAGTGTCCAAGGCGGATTTGCTTGAGTTTCAGGGTGAATGCAGAGGATGGCGCAAATTCCCTCTGTGCTTGGAATTTCCACTTTTTAGGGCGCATTTTCCAGCTGTGGCTGGAATTTCCACTTTTTACACTTAGCTTGGATTTTTCCTTCAAACCTTTTCTTACTCCTTGGCGAGGATTTTTTAATGATTTCCATGGATTTTTCAAGGGATTTGTCATGAATTTCAAGTAAGAGATGGAATTTTTCATTTTCTTTTTGGCCAAAATCACAAACCCTCAATTGGTACAAATTCCCTCTGTGCATGCAATTTCCACTTTTCCATTGATGACTTGGCAGAATTTCTCCTCATGGTGGCATTTGTTCTAGGGATTTTCAATGATTTTCCATTGCTTTTCAAGGGTGATTTCAATGTTTTCCAGTCAACTTTTGGATTTTCATAAGGCAAAATTGAATCTCAAGTTGGGCGCAAATTCCTTGTGTGAGGAATTTCCACTATCTTAGGGCGCATATTCCATGGACTCATGGAATTTCCCTCATTTTTCTCTTAGATTTTTTTTCTTATAAAACTTTCAAACTTGGCGAATTTCAAAGGGTTTTGCATTGGATTTTCATGAATTTCAAGTGATTTTTTAGAAAGTTTCATCTTGAAGTCTTCATCTCCAGTGAGTGCATTTTCCATGAGTGCCTGGAATTTGCGAATTTGCCATAAGGTGTTCTTTCACTTTTAAAACTTCTTCACGAATTTGCCTGAATTGCAAGTGATTTTCAATGAAAGTGATTATCTAAAGGATTTGGTTTTGAAGTTTCATGATAAAGTCTAGGCACATTCTCCACACGTTAGTGGAATTTCCACTTTTGAGCGCATTTTCCATGAGTGCCTGGAATTTGTGATTTTCTACTTCATGCTCAAATTTGCACCATTCCATGATGTATTCATACTTTGCATTTACTCTTCTCATGATTTCTCCACCACCTTTCAAGGTTTTCCTTAAGAATTTTCAAAAGTTTCTTTGATTTTCCTTTGAACTTTTGAGATCCACAAGGTGGCACAAATTTTCTGTAAAGGTGGAATTTCCACTTTTCCACTAGTCCTTCAAATTGCGACATTCTCATCTCATGATAGCATTTCTTCTAAGGATTTCTCGATGATTTCTTCAACAACTTTGGAGAATTTTTCAAAATTTGCAAGGTTAAAATGACAAACTTTCCTAGGCGCAAATTCCTCATACACCTAAAATTTCGACTTTTTTAGGGCGGATATTCCATGGAATCATGGAATTTCCCTCATTTTCACAAATTTGCACCATTTTCATCATGATTTCTTAGTGAATTTTCTAAGGTTTCCCTTGATGACTTTCATGATTTTGCTAACGTTTTGAAGAATTTTGAAATTTTCATGGATTGAGTATCCAATCTACCTAGGCAGGATTTCCATTACCCCTTGGAATTCACGACCTTTTCCAAGATGATGATTTTCCAAGCTTTTTCCGGATCAACAATTGAACGTAAAAGACCAAAACTTCCTATTATCCATCCATGCCTTGCAAGAATTCATGAAGTTTTCAATGTAAAAAGGGGTTTCCATGCAAGTGGCACAAATTCTAGTTGTGCATGGAATTTCTACCAGTTTTGGGCTCAAATTCCAGTTGTGCATGGAATTTCCACCATTTCTATATACTTAGCCAATTTTTTAGTCCCTGAAATCACGTATATTTCAAAATATATTTAAGTATTATCAATTTCCTATACTTTAAAATATTTTGAAACATACTTTCCAGGATGTTTGAGATATGTCTCAGATCCATGATATTTAACATGCAGATTCTAGATTTTTGAGGATCCACCAGATTTCAGACTTAGTCAGTTTTCAGGATTTTAGGATATCAGGCTTCAGAACATCGGACTTGGTCAATTTCAGGAATTCAGGGACATGCATCAGGATGAAGGCATGGGGATTCCTCAGTTGAATATTCATCCCTCAGGCAATTTCTTCAATCACTTCATGGATTTGAGCAAGAAGTTGGTGAGACTCGGGCAAATCAACACTACCAAACATACAAACTCGAAGCTTGACCTAAACCTTAAAGCTAAAGGAAGGAAGGAAGCAGAAAAAAGAGGGGGTCCCCATTTGCAATGGGGCGATGTGTGATTAGGTCACAACATACATCACTCCATCGGTTGGATGGTCACCACAGAATTCAACTCAGGTTGATAGCTAGCTAGAGTTATTGGGAGAACCCCTCCAGATCACAAACATTCCTCCTGTAAGTCCTCCACAGGACTTGCCAAAGCCAACTAAGGAGCCCACGGTTACTACACCACCACCAACTACTTAGGGAGTTAAGGCAGCTCAGTCGTTCCAGATCCGACTCAGGGAGTTGAGGCAGCTCAGTCAGTTCCAATTCTCACTAAGGGGATAGACACAGTACAGGCATTAGAGGATCCTCCAGTTAAGCATGTACCTGCACCGGGGATAATTGTGATAGAAAGTGATTCTGCAGTAGAGGGGGCTTCTGCGAGCTCTGAGAACCCCGAGGAGGCTTCTACCAATTCTGAGAGACCCGTGGACATGACGTTCCAGATATTCTGACCTGACGAGAGTGACCCACTCGATACGGTTCTGAGATATGTGCAGGATCTCAAACCCATCAGGATAATTATCCATCAGGTAGCTAATAAATTACTAGGCGACTGGACATCCGACACTCTCCTTTGGTACTGCAAGAGGCACAGAGGATAGAGCACTTTGTGATGAACTCCCCAGCTAAGTTTACACGCATTTTCAAGGGCAAAGGGTGGTTGAGCATCAACATAGGAGATGCATCGTGCTTGGAGGCCAGATAGGATTGTTCTTGGATTTGACAACAAGGATGGGAATGTGCTCGTTGCACTTTACACTATTGAGGATCATTTCCGAGCACTTTTCTACCAGCGTGAGGAAGAGTTGGATCATCATATTACAGCCATGAGGAAAATGGAAGAAGCTACCCAAGCTTGCAAGAAACTTCGAGAAGCCGTGGATGAGCAAACCATCCAGTTCCAGAGGCAGCTTGCTCAGCAGGCCGAGTTGAAAGAGTTGGAGAAGAAGGTAGTTGCACAAGAGTCGACTTTGGAGGAGAAAGCTAGAGAGCTTGCATCCAAGGAAAAAGAATTCATAGACCTCCAACACACTCATGAGTTGACACAGAAGGAGTTGAGTGATCTGGTGAGTACCCATGCGAGCATTGAACAACAATTGGAAGACCTTCAGGCGACACATGAGCAAACTAAGAAGTAGCTGGAGGAGGCAGTTTAGATGGTGAGGGTGACGAGGGAAAGACAAGTCATAGCAGCTCACCACCTTCGACAGTGTATTGAGGGGATTTATTGGCTGTGTTGGTTGGTTTCCCCACAGCAGGAGACTTCAACATCAATTCCATCAGCGACGACCCCGTCAACATCTACTCTAGGGACGTCCACTTCCCCCCCCCCCCTACTTCACAGTAATTTAGCTTAGGGATAGTCTGAGAGTTTTTATATCCTAGTTGTCTGGAAGACAACTAATCTTTTTGAGGGGATAATGTTAGCAGCATATTATACTTGTTATGTTTAGTTAGGGTTGGTTGTGATCGGTGAGCAATTATCTCCCGATGGTTGTAGTCGTTGGCAACGGTTGGCCATCCAGGCAACCATCTGTTGCCTTTATATACTTTTCATCTCATTGTATCAGGGACAATTCAGTTTGGATGTGATTTGTATTGGCAAGTTCTGAATTAATACATCTATGAGTTCTACTGTGCAATTGCAATGAGTATACTATTATGATGTTATTTTATTCTCAATTTATATATATTCTGTTTAGTCTATATAATTCATTTAGACTCAATAGGCAATAAACAAAACTTAGGGGTGACATAATTACACTCAAGAGAGGGGTCATAACTTTCATCAAAATAGAAGAAATCTAGCTCACTTATGCTTACATCAAGTTCACCAATAGCTTGCAGCCAACATATGTCATCATTAGAAATATTGATACTCTCCCCAATCTTGAATCTTCATCATGACTCACATCTTCACATAAGCCATCAACATTGTTGGGTCCTAAAACTACGACTCCATAATCCTAGAGTATATCCTCACCTTCAAGGCCCTTCAAGGCCAGGAGGTGTCATCAAGAAGGTAAAATAGGGGCTCATCAACAGATTGAGGGCGATTAAAGGCCAACTGATGAGTGGATAATTTGTCCTACACTTTGAGCTCATCTAAACTCAAGAGGGTATTCCCAGAGGTAATCCTTAACAAGATTTGATCACGACAAGAGGTGAACAAGATGGAACTATTGCAGTTGTATCCAATGTACACTTGAACCAAAATATTGTCACTAAGTCAAAGACTAATCAACTGCACATAAAACCTCTAATTAAGTTGATTACTACACCTTGCAAATGCACCCACAGATAACAATATGGTATCTCGCAATATGAATCCACTTAACTTCACGTACACAATTTTTAAGTTGCGGGCATGCACCTGACATGATTCACAAATGATTTTTTGATTGTTTAAGATCGATTAAGATGTTCCTTGAGTTACAATACTGAATCATGAAATACATGTGAAACCCTAATCTAATCCTATAGCTAACAAGACACGGGATTATAAAATCAAAGAATGTTGGCCCTTCACCATTCAGACTGGTACCTACTCCATTGGGCAACAGAGTCATAGAATGCAAGGTAGGAGAAATATTTGCAAAACATCAACAAAACCAGATATGTATTTACATACAAATCATAGATAGTATTACATGAAATGGATACTTAATAATCCCTAATAGAACTGCAATAACCCATGTGAAATGAAAAAAGACCATTACAAAAGCTTTACAATGCATTAGATAGTGTCACACATTTATCAAATCCTCATTATATTTATACCAACAAATGTAGCAAGAGAGAATACACAGTTGCGATAATATATTCCCATGAATCATTACAAATTGTCATGGAGACATACCATTACATGCAAATGCACGTTGAAAACCCTTCCTCTAATTTAAAAGATGTAAATTCAATCCTTTTACAACCCAAACTAGCAATGTTTGATGTCCTAGATCCAGCTTGAATTCTGTAGGTCCAACATTGGCTCAACGACCAACCCTTTGAATGATAAAAATAGTTGTATTTATAACTTTCATTTTCACGCGTTAGGGGAATTCGATGCACTACTGCATCTCCAAAGCATTGAATTCACACCCACTGAATCTCATGAAATCTGCCTCAAGCCACGTGCATGTTGAACAAGGAGGATAGAAAAACGAATTCCCACTCAAAATGGGTAGTTGTAGGAGTTAAAACAATCATTAATGGTATTCTGGGAAGTTGCTAGCACGTTCAGGGGCATTTTGGAACATTTGTGGAAATTTGATGCACTATAAGATATGGGAGCAATGAGGAGGTCCTACAGGATGTCAAAAGTTTGCAAGAAATAAGAGACATCCTATAGCAGGTCAAAGTTCTGCAAATAACAATAGACATCCTATAACAGGTCGAATTTCCACAAAAGGGAAGAAACCAAGCAGAACAAGATGTACAGTAGAACAAGATATCCAATAGCAAGGTGAAGTTCTCACATCTAGTAGTAAGTCAAATTTCTACAAAAGGAGAGAAACCAGGCAGAACATGATGTGCAGTAGAACAAGATATCCAGTAGCAGGGCAAAGTTCCCACATCAAATAGCAGATTGAATTTCTGTAAAAGGGGAGAAACTAGGTCGAGCAGGATGTGCAATAGAATAGGATATCCAGTAGTAGGTCGAAGTTCCACAAAACAACTAGAAACACTAGAAAATGGCAAGGAATCGCCAAACAGAATTTTTATGGATTTTTGCAACGTTGAACATATGAGGAAGATTATGGAGATGATAAAAAACACATCCAAGGCAAAATGGGTAAAATGGGGGAAAAGGATGCGGAATAGGACATGCAGCACCCTGTAGGAGGTTGAAATCCTGTAGCAGAGTATAATCTTGCAAAACATAGAAAATACCAAAAAAAGTGAAGGAAAAACCCTCTAGACTAAGAATACTGAATAAATTTAGATTTTGTAATTCTTAACACGTTAAAGGATCATGAGGGGAAACGAAAAGGAAAAACTTAAGCAAAATTCACCAAATAAGCAAGGACTAAGGTAGATTTGGAAAATTTCAAATTGGATCCCAACAAGCATAAAGTTCATAAACTTTAGGCACGTCTAGGGAAGAGCAACATTCTTCAATCAACCCCTCTATTTCATATTCTGGACTATACCTCAAGCAAATAGGTAACTACTGCTACAAAGGAAATCATTTATGACCCCATCCTCATATTCCTTGAACAACAAACTAACATCCATAGCTTTTGCATCATTTTCCTTTCAAGAATAAATTGCCATGTATGTAAAAATGCATCTTCATTAGTAAATGTTGAGTCTTCAAGATCATCCTTGGGTGCATATAAACAATTGCAGCAAGGTCTCAATTAGCATTACCATCAATGGCAATAAAACACGAAGCTATGTAACTCTTGTTCCTCTACATGACCACGTCCATGCATGCACTCTACATTATCAGTCCTAACAGTTGAATCATTTCACTAAATACCCATGCATATATCTTCCTCTTCATCCAAATGACTGCCATGAAGTAAAGAAACACATACCTCAACCTCTCCACTATAGAAACCAACTTGATCCATGGGCTTATAAGCCTCACTAACAGAAATAACATCCCAATCTAATCATTCAAAGCTACGGACTTATCATTACCAGCACTAAAGGATGACATATCAATAGCATAAGGAGCTTCAACAGCATTTGCCCACTGAAGGGTTTGATCCAAACTTTTTGGCTTAAACTCGAGTGGAAGAAGGCTAGCCCCAAGATGAAAAGGCTCACAAAATAAGTCAATGCACAAATTTACATTAGGCCTGAAGCATCCTATGATATAAGAGAGTGTAGTCACAAACCTCTAATAAAAAACTAAAACCACCTCATTCTCATGTCTTTTGATGCTTACAAGTTCTTGGACAAGTTGAGAGGAGTCAACTTCACATGTATATCGCATACCAAAGGCAACAACAAGATTTTTGCATGAAGAAAAATAGCATTCAGGAAAACTTTTTAGCCACTCACATGCACTTCCATTCAAGGATCTAGCAAAGAAT
Organism: Cunninghamia lanceolata; assembly: GCA_027924645.1. Classification (NCBI taxonomy): domain Eukaryota; kingdom Viridiplantae; phylum Streptophyta; class Pinopsida; order Cupressales; family Cupressaceae; genus Cunninghamia; species Cunninghamia lanceolata. The sequence continues at coordinate 11,528,437 of BSBN01001332.1, forward strand.
CTCATCCACATGTCCTCATCTAAATATTAAAATTCCTTTATAAAAATCAAAGAATATTTGCACATGAGCTTTCCCTTGTGAAAAATTTTGCTCATCAAACCTAGCCATATGACTGAAGACCTCAATTGGCATGAAAACAAAACCATTGATCAACCATGACAAATTTAACCGCATGTGCTCATCAACAAGGGGATATTTAGCAACTTGGTCATTTGACTTTGTAGCAGACTATGGTCTATGTTCAAGCAATTTCATTTGATTTTCAAGTTCATTTTGTTGACTCTTGAGGGCACTAAGTTCACTTAAGAATACACTAAGACTTTGACATGGGTCTGTGGAAGATGCACAACTACTTGAAAAGCATGAAGAGGCATCATTGTAACAACTTTGGTTTTCACAATTATCATAGTAACTAACGCTTGATGCATCAAAGGAAACATAAAAAGGATCAACCCTAGAGTGATCTCTACACCAAGGATCCATGGATTACAAACTAAATGAAGGGGTGCATCTTGATCTAAGAAAAACATGTTTTCTTTTTGTGAAAGAAATTGTCTCACCAATAGAGGGAAGAAGATCATATGTACCTTAACCCTTTAGCCATTGCACCTTTTGATGTGTCTTGATTCACTTTAGTGGGCATGTCAATAACATCAAACTTTCACTTTCTATCCAGTAGAGCCACCACCTCTTTCAAAGAGGATAACCTTGAAATACTAACTGATTCTCCAAGGCAGAAATGTATTTTCAAGTTCATTCCAACAATAGAGCCATCAAATCATCTTGAACCCTTTGAACTATCCTCGATAATGGTTCCGTTTGTTGGATTTCAAAGTTGCAACCCCACATTCCTAGAGTGTGAACAAATCCTCAAGGCCAGGGAACTGTCATCAAGAGGAAAAGGAAGATGCTCATCAATAGAATACGAACAACTAGAGGCTAATGCTTGAGAGTTGGTGAACTCTTCCACTTTGAGCTTAGTTAAACACAAGAAGGTAATCCTAGAGGTATCCTTTTATAGGATAATTAAAGAGAAATGAAGAAACAAAACTAGATCAATCAATAGCTACACCCAATGTATGATAAACCCTAAGGCTTATCACTAAGTTCTGAACACACTAGCTACTTGAAAGACCTCATATTAAGCTGAAAATAGACCATGCATGAGACAAAGATTACATTAATTTTGTATCCTAAAAGGTGTTCTTAATCTCAACCACACTTCAATGTATGGCTAGAAGACAAAACCATAATGCATATCTCTCTAAGGATGATACCATGGTGGGATCTCAAGTGATTCTAGTATTTTTAAAGCGATGAGATAAGCACTGTAGGGAGAACAACTAATAATTAAAGAACCAAAGAATTTATGTTTTATATATATAGGTGATGAGAGGCATGTTAGCACATTGGTGCCTTCATCCAATTGGGCTACAGAGTTGAATCTCAAAACCAAAGAATAATGCACATGCAATCTAAAAGTTACAGCATAAAGATGACAACAAAGACTAAGTTATACATCCACATATATAAGCTAGGCTATATGCATATAAAATACAAAACCATGAAACTAAGCCACAAACAATTAGACATATTGCATGTATTGCATTGAAAAGATACCTTGCAAAAGCTTTAGAAGGATTTTACAATCTTCTAGCTAATCAACTAATCAGTGACACTACTTAAACTAGAAAATGTGATTAGAGGACATGTGATCATTTCCAAAAGCATACCTCCATTCATAGAGACACTCACAATCCCTTCAAGGTGTACATTACAAACCCCCCTCCATTAGATTACAAAGACACTACAAAATGGGGTTAAGACACAAACATACAACATTATAAAAATTGGCTTCCCTAAGTTTACAATAGCTCCCACTTAACTAGAAGTTACCAACCCCTATAGTCTAAATTCAACACATAAATAGCCTTTAATTCAATTCTTGTAGTAATAGTGGTGTGGATCAGTCTCTTCAACATGTTAATGCAGCCCAAGATCATCCACATGGCAAACATACACCTGTAGGTAGAAAGGACATCATAAACACAAGGGAGGCTACTGTTCTTGGATTAGTCAATGGTACTAGCGGTAGGAGAGACCATATCCTCATCACTAAAATTATAAGGAAATGCCAATAGCAGTGTGGGGTTGACTGAATCATGCATAGTTAAACCAAATCCATGCATGTCATCATTGGGTAGTAAATGCATCATTAGGCAAAGAAGAAACTGTCACGTAGTAGCACTAGTAGCAATGGAAAATGGCATGTGCGTAAAGTTAATAGTCCATCGGTTACTATAAGTCATCGAACAATTAGAGTTGAAGTGCTAAGAACTTTGCGCAGGCTATAGGATATGACCATTGGCTCCATGTAATTATGAATTTGGGCCTAGGCACAAGCTTAGGGCATTTAGAGTTTAGAGGCTCCCTGCAAACCGCCATAAATGCATCTTTGGAGCTTCAAACTAGGGTTAAGCGAGGCATCATCAGGCACAAGATGAACACCCATGATAGAGAGGTACACCACAAGAGCCATAGAACATCATGGATACTCCACGAAGGCACAAAGCAACAACCCTAAAAGATGTAAGGCCAATCCAATGATGCTATTGGTGGCCATCCTTTTAGCACACAGCATTAATACACTAGCTAGATCTCCAGACCAGGGCAATCACACAAACATTTGAGCACCATAATGACAAACGCCTGATACAGAAACCTTAACCACACCCATGTAACAAATTTGCTTAGATCGAGGTTATCTACATAGTACATACCAGATAGGGAGGTGTAGAAATGGCATGCGGGATTTATAGCCAACAGGATGTCTTCCGAAGTTTATAGAACTTGAATTAGAGTATCAGGAGCCAGGCAACCAACTGCCCTATTGGCGAGACAAGAGGTTCTCAAAGCAGGACAGCTGCTGCCATCTGTATGTTACTTTCCCACGTTGGCCTTGTCTGGCAGAAGGGGAGATAAAAATAAAATATTTGCACCAACTGTTTGTGAAATTTCTGGACCTACTATCTAGTTTCTAAGTCTTCTGAAATTACAACCGGCAGAGGAAATCTTTTTTCTCGGCATACTGACAATTTTCCGGCTATACTACGTGTTTTGTAAGCACGTCGTATGCTTTCTCTTACCCCATTAAAGATGAGCGGTCGATTTTTAAGTCAGTGAAACGGTGACATACTTTTTTACCGGCATATGGACATTTCCTACTAACTAAGCCTATTGACATATATAAAAGATGAGACTGCAATTAGAATGATATCACTAATCTTGTGCAAAATGTGGTTACGAATGCTTACCTGGATGACTGCTGCGCTGAAAACTCGAGATACTAATCGCCACTACCAAATGTTTGCTGAGATGATTAAAGAATACTCTGAAACTGCAAAAATGAATTGGGTATAGGTAATGATAAAATGCATCACCAGCCCTGAGCTTGCATTAAGTTGGGTGACAGGAAAGAGTGTTCTGCGATTAATGGGTGACAGCTATAAATTTGAGATTAATGGGTGACAGGTATGATGACCACCATTTGAGATTAATGGGGGTGGGGCCAGCGAACTAAATGTTGACGTTGATGTATGTGACTAAAGGTACGTCACTCCTGCTGACAGCTTCTGTTTTTTTCTTAACCTCGCGATTATTTCCTGTGACGAGAGTGAAATGACAAGGCAAAACCCCTCTGCCGTGTCCATTCACTGACAATAGACATCTATTTGTTTTGTATGGCAGATGCTTTTTCCATCTATAGAACAACAGAGCTTCTTTGACAACGATCTCAGAAGGAGGTGGGGCAGTGCCAAATAAAACTATTTTGATGTCTGCGCGGGCTGTTTTTAAATATCATCTACTTTAAATTGAATTTATTAGTTTTCCACAGTCCATAGTGTTGTGAAATGAATGCTTCTGGGTTTGACTGTGATCAATTATTTCCCTCAACACTATGGACTGTGGAAAACTAATGAATTCAATTGAGGGAAATAATTGATCACAGTCAAATCCAGAAGCATTCATTTCACAACACTATGGACTGTGGAAAACTAATGAATTCAATTGAGGGAAATAATTGATCACAGTCAAATCCAGAAGCATTCATTTCACATCTACTTTAAAGCCAAATGTTAATTTTGGCTAATAAAAATATATAATTTTTTGTTGTATAAAATTGTTATTGACTATTTGACCATTAAAGTAGATGATATTTAAGTAGAGCCCTATGTGGTTACCTAAAACTCCCCTCCATGCTATTTCCATTCTTCAAACTACTTTTTAATTTTCATTTTTCACCTCTTTTAAAGGTATTAAATTTCTCTTCACCTTGAACTTTTCCAATGGAGTGAACTGATCTTTGATGGAGTTTAATTAAACTAAAGTGTGATAGGAAAAAGAAAGTGCTAATAAATTTTAGCTTTAGGGTTAAATTTGACTCTTTCCCGTAGAAGTTGGATTTTTTAAAGAATAATTAGAAATATTTAAATGTTTAGTTTGATAATTTAATTTTATATTGAAATAAAATCTAAATTTTTATACAATTAAATAATAATATAGAAATAAGGTTTATATAAGTTAACGTGGACTAAATTATATAATAGAAAAAAGATTATTTATTAAAATAAATAATTATAATTTAATGTAAATAATTAATAATTGAATAACAAATTATATTAAATTAAAGAGAGTTAGGAATCAACTAATTATAGAGATAAGACTCTTTAGTTATTTTGATGATATGGTAACTTTGATTTTTTGAGGTTGATTTCACTAATGTGTTATAGTAGGAAATCACAATATGCAATCAAAATATAGGCTAATGATTAAATCACTATAACAAGTCTTTCTTGAAAATTGTGTTATTCCCCTTTGATAACATCTTGTATGTTATGCTTCCCCTATTTTGTCTTCCACACTAATCTTTATCTTATTTATACTAAGAATACTTTGGTTGCCATTCCTTCTCTGCCCTATATGCACTATTTAAAAAGATTGATAAAGTTGAAAAAAGAGTTGATACTATGACTAGGTGTAAGACAATGAAAAATATATTGAGGCTAGAAACACACCATCATTTTTCAAATCATGATGGCAAAGGTGACTCTAACACACATTTGTGCTCCTTCTTTGTTAGATGTTTGGGTTTTGTATATGAAGATGGGATCTTGCTTAAAAAACTTCCTAGAATAATGAAATTTTGAAAGACTATGCAATTAGGTGGTTCTTCAAATTACCTTATAGGTCTGTACATTCATTTCCCAATTTGACCAAAGCATTTTTAAAGCAATTCAAAGTATGGGCCTTAAGGTCAATATTTTTTTATCTATTTAAGTGTGCCTGAGGACCTAATGAATGCGTCAATGATTATGTCATACGATTTCAATCCTTATGTTCAAGATTACATAATGTCTTATACAATTGGGAAGTGCAAAACCTTTATCAAGGATTGCTTAAGCCAATTACTAATATGGTGTAGACACCTAAAATTTACCATGTCAATTCTAATTAGTTCTTCCATAATTGATCAATTATATTTGAGAAATTATTCCATTTTAGTCATTTATATTAATTGAATAACTTTTATTATTTAATTAATATTTCTTAACTTTCTCCCATTCTTCTTCCATCACCTAAAATCACTATTTCATCTAATTTAATCCTAGATAAATATTTATTTGTCTTAGACTATAGTCCCCTTTTCCTCCAAAAATTAAATAAATACATCTATTTATTTAATTCACATTTTGTCCACTTTTGATTACTTTTCCTAATCACTATTTGTTGGCAACATAAGCATAATGATGAAGAGACTGATGAGCAGTGAGCAGTGTTGTCATTGATGGAAACAAAGGGTAAAGATACAATTGTGTTGGTCCAGAGAAGTGGTTAAGTATGGCATCCTAAGTGTTGATCCGAAGAAGTTACTAAGTGTAGTATGAAGGAGAATACATCCAAGCATGATATCCTTCCATTTTGGTGCTCTGTAATCAGGTACAACTTGTTGAAGATTTTCCTAAGGCTTTGACAGTACTGAACCCATGACAGTGTCGCAATATTTTAGTCCACATTTCTATGCTATGAAGAATTTTACTATGCAGTTGTAAGGTAGTGTTTGTGCATACTAAAGAAGTCTAAATCCAAAGATTCAAGTCTTGAAGTTCTCTGAAGTGAAAGATAAAGTTGATAGAGTATCGAACTCTGTAATGACAGTGTACTGACAATGCCAGTGGTAGATTGGAGTGCTTCGCATTCCACCGCAAATGATTATCTTCATGTGCGGATTGGGACAAGGTTATGGATATCAGAAGTGTGTGTTGTTCAAGTGGTAATCTTTTTGGTGGTCCGCATGTTGAATTATGAACTAACAGTTAGTTCATACTATAGTTACTTCACCAGTTGGGCTGACCTAAAGGTGTTGAGGTTGTGCAGAGTCAAGAAATGTTTGGAATAAAGTCATGTGAGCAAATATAGGTCATGTCAACCTGTCTCAATGTGTCGCACCCTTTGATTCTCTCTGCAAAGCGTATTTAGTTATGTTTTTGGCCAACAAGTTAAGGAGTCACACGGTACATCTCCCTGCCAACCTAATTTATGGTTTACTTGAAAGCGATATATATACAAGATTGATTTCTTGTGTGAGTGTGTGATTTTTATGTGTGTGTATGTGAAAGAAGTAAGTGTATGTATGTGGTTGAGCAGAATCTGATGCAAAGAAGAATTAGATAAGATTTTGGTGAAGATGATGTGTGCAAAGTTAGTATTTTGAGCTTCAGTGGAACTGTATCTCCAACATGAGTCAAATGAATTATTAGCAGTTCATATTTGGCAGTTAGCCACCCCTTCTCTTCTATCTCTTTCTATTTAGGATAGTGAGTCCTTTGGCAGTGAGCTACCTATAGTGAGCATTCTCTTTTAGACAGTGAGTCCACCAAATTGTATCAACCTTAACCAGTTGCATTATTAATATATTGTGAGCTAATACTCACTGTGGTTTTTCCCTTTTGGGGTTTTCCACGTAAAAATCTGGTGTTCATGTGTTATGTGCTTTAATGGTTGATTTCATGCTTTCCTTTTTACTGCAAATTAAATATGCTATGTGGAATGAATGTTTAAATGATTAAGTGGTCTCAGAGAATACTATCAGTATTTCAAGTGTTCAAGACTTTTACCTCCCTAATCACATGCATATGAGATTATTTGGCATAATCAACAATTACATCTCCCTAAACTTCTAGAGGATACAGTTGTCATAAAAAGTGCATGCATCTACATGACAAGTGGTTCTTGGAAGTATGGACAAATCTTCCATTCAAATTTAAAATTCACACTTGTCCTCTTATCCCACAATTTTAAATTTGAATAAAATCAAGCCTTAACTTAAATTCATTTATTCCTCCATACCTTCCATCTACCCACTCAATCTTGACCATCCAATCATCCCAAAGCTAATTCTCCACCATTGATCTCTCTTGAATCATGGAGCCTATCTCTTCAACAAATCCTCATTTACCACTTGTCATCCTCTCCTTAAGAGATCTCAAGCAACATGAGCCATTGATCTTGATTCTCAATCCTAGCCCTGCATTTGAGCTCTCAAAAACTATAAATTGAGGAGTCTCCATCCATTTTGACAACACTTTTGAATGCAATGAAATTTTGTTAGTGTGAGCACTTAAACATCCAAGCAATATTAGCAATTATCATAGGACATATCAAAAGGGAGTTCATGTTTTGGGTGCAATTAATGTAGTTTGAATTTCCTTTTTAGTCTTATCTTGAGGTTGCAATAGATTGTGAGTAGGATATATTAAATTAGTTTAAATTTTTTCTTGCATGCTCATTTTCTAGTGTATATATTTTGGTACACCCGGTGGGACCCATGTCCCTAATCTCTAATCAAAATTTGGTTTTTTTGAGTGTGTTTCGCTATTGCAAGTTTCGGTTTAACAGTTATGTCTCGATTCAATAGATACGCTCTGTGAATTGGTGGTTCCACCTAGCAACATAAGAACTTGTTTTAAATGCTTTTCTGACGTTTTGTGTCGTCCGACCTTTTAGTTTTCTGATAGGGTGTTATGGTGTTATGCTATTTGAAGTAATCTAACCTTGTAGGTTTACACATATAACATCTTTTTTTTGTAGACTTAGCCTATTTGTCTTGGTTTAGTAGATTTGTCTCGAACCAGAGGTTTTGTTCTGTATTTTGGTGATTCCGCAAAATAGTAGTCAAACATTTTTATGTTCTAAAAATTATTTTCACCATTTCTATTAATTAAAATGTTGTCATGTTTTTATCAGAGATTTATTTTATAAGAGAAAATGTTATAAAAATCCTTACCCACATTCCAATTGAGCCTAAAATTTGATTGAAGTTTCATTTCTTGTGTAGGTTTCTTGGTTCAATGATTCTACTACGGATCGGAAGATGCATTCTGTGCTTCAATGGTTGTGCTATGATCCTTCATTTTTTTGGTTTTGATTCATATTTTGTTGACCTAACCTTCTAACTTGTCTACTTGGCTGTTGTGCTTGATTTTAACATTTCTCTCGCAACTTTTATCCACAAGTCAAAGGCCATAAAATAAAAACTACTAACATCTTGCTTATAGTACTGCGGTCAAATACATTGATTTTACACTAGTTAAGTCGCAATAAATTAGAATAGAGGGTAATGAATTTGTTTGTTTTGTCTTAGGATTGTAAGGACGTATGCTCTCCCCTTGCACCCTTGGGTGATCTTTGGGTTCAAAAGTCCATTACAAGCCTCTTTGTTCTTTGTTTTATCCTAGCATGCTATCTCACGTATGCTCTCTCTGCACGCTTTGTGTGATCTTGGAGATCAAAAGTGACTAGAATTCCTTCCCTTTAGGATGCCTTCTTGGGGATTTCATCACCCCAAGGGATGACCTCAACCATGTGTGTCGACAGAGTATACAAATGGGGGGAAGCAAAAGTTGTACCTCAAGAAGGAACCATCATCATGTCTAAGCAGAGCCCCAAGAACCTCGGTCTATCGAGACTTGTGAGGTGATGAGAATAGGAGAGACCCTCCTAGTCTCATGCATGTAGATGGGCCCTTTGTTCACAAACTTGTGCCTAAAAGTACCTAGTGTATATCGAGGACTCCCTAGACACCTTATACATCGTAGTTTAAGACCTTTCAGCCATCTTCTAGTGTGGTGCAAGGGACATGAACCGCCCCTTGAAGCCACTCATAATGTACTTCCATGTGTTGAGATAGAATTCACCTTGGTGAAGCCTTTGGTGCTCCTTGGCAAGGGATTTCTCATGTACGCGGCTATCCCTATCTATCCCTCACAAGTAGATAGTATATTTGTGGGCCCACATTAGGAGTCACTATACTCTTTGAAACGTGACACATGCATAATCATGGATGAGTCATCTCCAACATAGCACATGGACCCTCTCCTTACTTTTGGTGACCTCCAAGTCACTCTCGCTCTCGTGGCAGAAGCCAATCGAGAGGGTGTGAGACCCGGGGGTTGTTGTGTTCGCTTAGGAGCAGGACCTCACGAAGAGCGGCTAGCCTGATCAAGGGCCTGTTGTTGTTTTGGATTCACCTTATTCTTTCTATAGCGGTTCTTGTTGAGATGACTATATGACCTGAAGGGTCACTTGTGGTTTGTCTCTTATTGGGGTTTTTGAGATTCCAATGCCTAGATGGATCTTGATTTGCTTCATTTATGCTTTTGATACATTGCAATCTAGCTTCGAAAGCTTGTATGCATTGTTGAATTTGTATGTCTTGTTCTACAACTCTAATTTAATGTGTTGTTCTTGCATGAGTTGTGGTCTTAGGTTTGCTTTGACCCACTCTCCCCTTAGTCCTAGGCACATTTGTTTGTTATTCTAAGAGAGTCGATGTATGTTTGACTTACTTTGACCAAGATGGACCTAGGGTTTAGAGTTGACCTAGGGTTGACTTTTGATTGCCTTGAATGTTTACCTTGTGATGTTATCAAGGGTTTGCCTCTAGCGTGGATGTGACTACCTATCACCTCATGATGAAATCGAGGGCTTGAATGCTTTGAGTTTTTCTAATGTTTTTGGTTTTCTTCAATTTTTGTGTATGAATGCAGCTATATGATGTGCAAGCTATCTTTTCGTATTTTCTTGAATAAGTAATAAAATAATCTTATATGAATGCAATTATATAATGGTTTTTAACTAGTGCAATACTACTCTATGTTTTTGTGTTTTTGGATTTTGATGATTTTGGAATCTACTCTAGGAAAGCGAGAAAATATCCAACTAATGAAAGCAAAAGAATTGATCTATGAAAAGTAAATGCTTTTTAATCTATTGTAATGAAAGAAAACTATGAATTCCTATCAAGACCAGAATAAGAAGTTACTTTCCTCAAGAGCAAATTTGAATTTCTAATTACTACAATTTAAACATGAAAAGGAACCTGGAATATGGAGATGCATGAGCCTTCACTACCCTTGTGAATCTTTGTGTATGGAAACCTCTTCATCCTCTTGCATCAACAAGGTTGTCCTCTTGGTGGAAAGTTGGAAGGGAAAGCAATTGAATGAGCTTTAGAATGCTTGGATTGAGATGAGCTCAAGGCGAGCCTATGAGTGCTTATGGAAGCATTAATTGAGCATTATGGCTTTGGATATGGGTACAATGCAAGTATAAGAATACTCTAATGAAGATTTTGAAAGCTTGAAAGGCATAACAATGTGAAACAAAAGGTACATGCATCCTGCATGAGCACCTTAATGCCAATGGAGAGCAAACTAAAAAGCTATGAATAGCTGCAATAAAGAAGTTGCCTCCTCATAGATTGCTTGGAGGAGGGGGTATTTATAGGTTGGGAGAGCACAAGAGGGGTGGGGATGATTGAGGAGTTAACTCCCTTGATTGGAGAGTTAACTTGTTTGATTGATTAGATGACTGAATAGATTGGAGAGTGAACAGTTCTTGAAAGCTTATCGCAGAAGAAGAAATGGAGTTAGCATGAGAGGAAGGAGAGTTAACAAGAATAGATTGGGCTAAATTTGCATGATTGAGAGTGTTGATTGAGTTAATTATGGCCTCCTCTATGTTTAGCTCGAAATTGCATGCAAACTGGGCAAAAATGGAGTCTTTTTGGGCTCAAATCAAAGGAGAAACTCACGTTCAAAATCCCCAAGGTTGCCCCTTCCACCAGGGTAGGTCACCCTGGGTGATCCTAGGGTGACCCAAAGAGGGTGACACCTAGGTAAAAACTGAGAGTTGTGTATGATTAGTTACAGTTTGAAAAGGGGATCTGGCATCTAAAATAGGGTGCAAGATAACTTCAAGAAGGATCTCCCGGGGAGTTTTGGTCATTAATAGGGGGAGACCCATAGAGGAGGAGTAGAAACTAAAACTTGGGTTTGGTCTGTTAGGTTGTCTAGAGGCTTCCTAGTGTCAGAAATGTTAAGAATGGGATGTCGAAAGGTAGAATTAGCAAGAAAAGGTTAAAATTAAACACACAGGAAAGGGGAAAAATGTGACAAAGAAGAATCAACGAGGATGAAAAGAAGAATGGTTAGAAAACTAAAGAATTGACAAGGGAGAAGCTAACTAACATGTGTCACTAAGAGGAGTGCTGCTGAGGGGACATTATTATTCACACTTCTGTGTACGTGATTGAGATTACATATCATCATGGGGTCCCCGTAAGCTCATGCATTATTTTAGTGCTTACATATTTATCCCCTCGGGGATGATACTCTACATGAAAGGTAGATACCGTTCTCGAAATAGGCCTTACCTATCATCGATTTATCGCAATTGTACCTATAAAGACTAGCATTAGTTCAAATTTTGAGATGTTAAGATAAACAATGAAATTGCAAATGAACAAACATACCATGAATTGTGTCGCAAGTTCGACCAGTTGTCTACTTCACCATCGATGACCTGTGAGGATATAAGCACGTAAACGGGTCACAAAAACACTACAAAAGCAAGAAACTACTCGTAAATGCATAATTGAAAACTAAGCTACAAGACAAGAGGAGTGAGGATATTTGTGAAGAGTCAATTGTTGACAAAATCATGTGTGCGAGCAGTCATTGGAAAGCTTTCGTCGAGCAGCGATAACTTTAGGAAAAGACCCCTAAAAAAAGATAAAATCCCAGTGAATCCTAGCTAAGTGCTTTAATTTTTGTGGTGAATCTTTCATTCTTTTTGAAAAAAATATTAATTTTCATGGCGAATCTATGCATATTACTAAAAAAAATATAAAATTGTAGCGAATCCTAGTGAATACTCGCTAAAAAAAAAATAATGGCAAATCTTAGCGAATAATTACTAATTAAATTAAGTATAATGGCGAATCCTTCCTTTAAAATTTTGCATTTTTGGTCAACCCCATATATATATTTTTTCCTTTAGTTTTGAATTGGGGGTCTGAGACATTTTTATAAACCTGTTGTCTCTCAGATTTACACCCTTGTTGAGTTGTAGAACTTGGCAATCTAGAGAAACATGGGATCTTTCCAAGCCTGTGGGTCACCTGTGATGGAAAGAACCTCCGGAGAAGTCTGACTTCCTATTGATACTCCACCTATACTGCTTGTACTAAAGTCTTTGCAGAGAAAAGGGTAAGAAGGATTGCATGAAAATGAAACCTACTATCCAAGGTGATGCACCAAAAGATCATCTAAGACTACACAAACTGACACACTACAGAACCAGTAATAATAAGGCTCTCTTACACAACTCAACAAATCATAATTTTTGCATCATCAATTTGTAAGAAGGCTAAATAACAACAGTTCTGTAAAGGAGAAAGATGTTTTTCTCACCACTCAAGACTGATTATTATTCCTTGCACATCTCACAACCTACAAAATGTATGTAATCCTGTATAAAGGCACCAACATGAAATATAGCTCCAAGGACAAAGAACATCACAAAGATCTGTACTAACACTAAGGACACACAATATCAGAAGAAATGGGAAGGTATAAACTGCTCATTACTACTAAAAAGGTGTTACAATGCTGTGTTACTCTGAAAATGGGTTACAAAACTGTTCACTTCTGCAAAAGAACTCAAAAAATTACAATATACAGTGCAGTGAATAGCAAGAACTCCTTAATAATGAACAAGGAAGAAGACTATATACTTCCCAAACAGCTTGTAACAAGATAAGCATGAGAAATCTCCATTTTCGTGCATCTCATAAATGCCCTCAAAATATCTGCCTAAAGTCCTCCAAAGTGGGCTCTCAATGAGGAAAAAGTCAAGGCATGTCATCACTACACATAAAAGCACAGAAAATGCCTTTAAATGCTCTTTAAGGCCACTGAAAACAAGTCAAATTTGTGCAATAACTCTTCTCCCTATTTGTCAACCTCCCCTGTAGCATTATAAATGTCTGATATTTGCACAATAAATGACATAAATACACATTATTTTTTGCATCTAATTAACATTGACCAAGTGGTTTATAATTACAGCACTTAGTTAATATTTTTACAATCCAAATTTATTACAAACCTATGCAAAAATAATGGCATTTAGGACACAAATATTTATTTTCCCAATTTTACATGATTTTGGGACAAATTAAATATTGTGAAAGAATGACAAAGTAATCGACGAGACTTACTTTGCCATGTGTGATAAATCTGCCTATTATTGTCCTTTTGCATTTTTATTACAAACGATAAAGTAATTCATAATTTATTACTTTATCGTTTGTTTACAACATCTAATCTATCTCTAGATTATGCAAAATCAACATAACAACACCTTCAATCCCTAGGCAAAATATGACCCCCATGCACTTGCATCACCTCTCGCATCTCACTCCATGGTCTTGATACAAACATCATGCCCTTGCATTTGTCATACATCACATTGCATCCTTATGACTCCATATGCAATTTATGCATTTCACAATATACATCATTATGGTCACAAGGTTTTATGCAATACATTTCAAAGTGACCCTTGTGCCTCCCTATACACATTACAATGCCTTACATATAACATTTCACCCACCTTATGACTATACCATGACATGCCTTAGCAAAATAAAGCTCTCAACCTTATGTTTCTCATAATGTTTTTGACTTAACTTTGAAAAAGAGCAAAAAGTAAAAGTGCATTGTCATGGGCCCATGCGCACTATCATTTGGTTCCAAAAGACTCTAAGTCTTCACCATGGCACGAATAGATTGCAATGATTTTGTTTAAAACAAAAGTCAAAATACACAAATGCAAATTGGAGATTAGGTCTATTCAACCCAAAAGAAGAAAACCTAAACATCATTCATTTCATTTCATTCTTTTATGCTGCCTTGATGCTGCGCCACCACACCTATAGGGTTTGTGGGCAAAAAGCTTGACTTCTGAGGCAATTCTTGAATGTTTTCCTACCGATTTTCAGAGCAAAATGCAAGGTGAGTTGTATTTAGCTGAGGTTTTGACCTTTTGTTGTGGATACTGGGCTGATTTTGGGCCTCTGAGGCCGCAATTTTTGACTGGTTTTTGATGTATTTTCTGGCTTTTTTCATAGCCAACCACCTTGTATTGCATTTTGACTATGCTGAGGCTAAAATGGAGGTTGTTTCTAAGAGTTTTCTGTGGTTTGGCAAAACAAACGGCAGAGAGAAAAGAGGTAATCACTCTATTGTAGATATCTCTTCATTTTTATGATGTTTACCTTGCATTTTGACAGTGCTGAGGCATAATTTCATGAAAATTCGAGCATATTGTTCGTGAAAATCTATATTTGTTCTTTGTATCTGCAACTATTTCATTTTCTATACATAATTGCTTTGACAAACACAAAAAAAACTTGGTGGCTTCAGACCATGACCTATGTGGCTTTTCTGAGTATCTCTGTTTTTTAAAAGAGTTTGAAATGGGTTGCATCTTACTCTGTATCTACATTATTGGCTCCAAACAAGCTTAAGCTATGACAAAAACTTGCAAAATGACATTCTGTGCATTCTGCTGCCAGAAGCACGATTTGATAGCATTTCTGGGCATTTTGCTCGAAATGAGTTAAAAAAGCTTCACTTTCTCCTTTACGTCTACATTTTTGCCTCATTTTCGACCACAGATTTGTTTAAGTGGCCTCCTAATGCAATCTTTGTAAGGCCAGAAAGACCTCCCTTAGAGGATCCATAAAGATTTTGAGGGTCTAAGATACCTTCATGGAAGTGGAAGCACTTCAACTCTCTATAAGACTAAAAAAGCTGCTCCAGATCATTGTGAAATGTATAACCAAGTCAAAGATTAGCATCTTTTCTGTAGTAGCAATCTGTAAAATAGAAACCTTATTAGGTCCCTATCCTTTCACATAGTTTGGTCTCCACTCACAATCTATTCCAACCACCTTGACCTCAACAAAATACTTTGTAGCAATGACCAATTCATCAATTGTGCCAATCCATATAACATTTTCTTCTAAAACAAAGTCAGACAATTGCAGATAATGATTCTTTATAGACCTTACTAGACATGAAGGTATAGTTAAAGAATAATGATGACACATGTCAATTGCCTTTTCTACATAACCCATTTCGAATGCCAAAACAACCTATAGATGCTCTTCTTGTGCAGTGAGAACTTGATTTCTCCATTTTATGATATCTCTGCCTTTTTGCAAAGATGCCATATGATGAGGCTAATCATGAGAAAAGGATGATGAGATTCATCTCCTTTGCATTTTGTAATGATATCATACATGTTGTTCCCTCTTTTGCTTTTCTGTATATGATGAAATCCATATGAATTCCCTTTTGTATCCCCTATAAAAGAACATAAATGTCTGTTGTTTTGAACTTATACAGCCATACCTAGCATTTGGCATTAATCTCTGAGTATGCATTTCTACTCATAGCTGCAACTACACTATTCATCAGTTGGATTATTCGTGTGCATACATGATACTCACTTTTTCTTCTGTCTTTGAACAAGTTGGTGCATTTTGATATTGGCATGGTACATTGGTATTTTTGTGTTATCTTGTACCTAGCATATGTTTGTATTTGTTATATTTTTCAATCATTTGAAGGCCGCGGACAAAACACAGGTTGTCTTTTTCTGAAGGCTAATAAGAACTCATTGATACATGCAAACATGAAGACATAAATACCTTTGTTGCACTTGTTAAGTTTGTTGTCTCACTGTCATATCTATACTATTCTCTTTATTACTTAACAATCAAACCTGATCTTGTTATATGGTTGTCCCATTGCATTTGTCATTTGCATTCACATGATACTTTTATGCATTCATTAATGATTTTCCTTTTGTGGCAACCATTTTATCAATGAGGTTTACATCTTTATGTGCATTACAACTTGTTGAATATTTGATGACCATTGTCCTCCCTTCTCGATGAGGACCTTTCCTTTGATGGTATCTGATGTATGTGCCTATGACTATTTTTGTAAGCTTTGGTGTAGCAGACCTCAATGATGCATATGACTTCCTGTAGCTTCATGAACATTGGAACTTCATAGCAGAATACCTTGCCTTGCTATTCGTGACTGACATACACATTCATTCAACTGCTCATAAGATGTACATGCACTCCATTTGCTCATAGAGACAGTGGCACATCTAGTACTCACATGGCTGAAGCACTATGTTTGATTGTTTTTTTGCCTTATATCTTCATGGTGGTTGTTCCATTTGATAGCAATAGCTGTAGCACGATGAATCTTTTAAACCTCCTGTAGATGATGATGTTAAAACTTTCATTTGCCTTTCTCACCTATGCTTATTAGCACATGTTCTATGAATGACTATGTCATTATGATGTATATGAGCATGACCATGCTGTAATGATGTCTTTGTTGAATCTGGTTAGGCTTTCATGTAGATCTGGTTTGGTATATTTCAGAATTGTTGATTTTTTATGTAATATGAATCTATCATAAACCAACACCTTCTTTATGACATTCTTCTATGATGTATGCCTTAGCACCTATTATGGTATAAACATATCTGATGCAGTTGACATTTATCAGTCACCTTATCTCGAATGGCTCTCTCTATTAATACTCAATTTTGAGCATATATTAGCACCTTGATTCTATAATGTTGAAGGTGGCTGATGATCATATATAACTGTACACTTTATGATCATATCATACTTGTAACTCTTCATTGTTGTACCTTACTTGCATCCCATATATGTGGCACTTTGAAAATGGTATTGATTTATGGATACACTTGATAGATTACATTCGAACTGTAACATGGCATTCACACTTGTTGTCCCAGCTTACTGTATCATATCAAACATGTTTGCATACATACAACATTTGATGATAGCGACTCATTCATTTCACTAGCATAGGCAATATGTTCCTCGAGCAATTTCTCCCCTAGTTGTTCCATTGTTGTTGAGTTGCTTCTCCACATGGACTCAATCATTCTTTAACTATCCTAGTGACATGATGTAAGGTCTCCTGTACTTTTTATTACTTGATCTCTGTGGTAATCATTCTGTGACTCCTCTTTGAACTTTTCTATACTTGTCAAGGTATTTCCTGCCATGGCATTCTAAATTCTTCCTCTTGACATATGATAGTGATGATATTGCATTGATTACTTCATGATCTTTTTTATGACACAATGGATTCACTATGGCTGTACCACATGGTATTTGACCTGGTTGTCCTACATGGCATTTTATGATATAGCTGCTCTCTCCATCTGTACTTGTTCATTAATTGTTGACTATCATCTCTTGGTGCCCTCAGATAACTTAATACTCTCCAAAGCATATATGTTTAATGACTCTCTCTCAGTTAAAAGCATCACTTATCATTCCAATGATGTCCTCGATGACAGTTTAAAAATGCATGGCACTTCAAACTATTCATGTGACTATTTCTGGCAATAAAATCATGTTGCTCTTATCAAATCTTGTAACTATAGATTATGTTTGTCATGAGCAACCACAGGACAGCTTTTGCACTTCATTTCTACAACTGTATCTCTTTCTTTTATACTGTTTAAAAGCATTAATGGTTCTCAATTAGACATGCTGGGCTCAACCCTCATGGGAGCCACATTTTCTCCACATGGTAAAATAAAATGAGTGTTAAATGACACTTGTATCTGCACATGGAACAAACATGTTAGGAAAAACATGGGCATGTGATTGATATTCTTGATTATCTGATTGCTTTCTTGAAGGTTCACGTGATATTAACTGGTTTACTGCATCTGGAAGTCAAACTGTATATTTATAGATGTATATCATATGATGTATGATGCCTCGTCATTGCTCTAACGTCAGTTTTTTTCAAAATTTTATGCAGATAACTAGGGGTAGCAAGGAGACAGCAGCTGAGTGCATGACAAGTAGAGGACACGGGATGACACAAGAAACGACAATCAGGACCAAGACTTGTCATTTAGGCAATGACGAGTCACCCTATCTCATATGCATATTTATCTCTTTATTTTTCTATAAATGTATAGTTTATACTCTCATTTGCAATGAATCAATTAGTCTCACGGCTTGTGTGAGACCTTCTACATTTATTTTTTCCAATAAAGATTACTATTTCTTTTAAAAGATCAGTATAATCTCTTAAATCTGAAATGCATCTAAAATGCAACATTGCACTGTAATCATAATTTGTACTATATATGCACATGGATATAATGCGGCAAAAATAAAATGTACCTTTCTCTTCCTTAAAACTTCAAAAGCTCTACCTGATTGAGCTAGTAGTGAAATTAGGCAACAAAACCTAATAATTATCACTAGATTATAGGTTTCTCACCTAAGGATGGTTTGGTTTGCATCCTAATTTTTTTAATATCGACTAAGGTTTAATGAGTTTCGACCAAGAAAATTTAACCATAGGTACTCTTCTTACAAAAAGGATGTCTCACCTAAGGTCTAAACATTTAAGAAATAAATAAAATTAATTTGAAATTTCTAACTAATAGATAAATTTATAATTAAATTCTAAAATTTAACCCTTTTCCCTAAGGAAATTTAAAAGGATAAACTAAGTCAAATAAAATAATAATAATTAAAAATTCATTGAACTAACCTTAAAAGAATAAAGCCAATAAAATACAAGTCCCTTTCATGTTTAAAATACAATAAATATTTAAAATTGAATTATACATGGAATAATAAAATATAAATATGGAGATTATACTAAGTAAACATTTATTTCTAATTATAAAACAAATACTACTATGAGTGCAACTATTTTAAAACAATTAAAAAAACATGCTACTCCACTAAAGGTGAAGTCAACTACATTTTATGGGCTAATTATGCAACTTTTATTATATTTAAAACTTGCTAAACTAATAAAATATTGCATAAATATTTTTGTTTCTACCTAACCCTTTCATTTCTCATTATCATTTTGTTGTGAAGTTTTATTCTCAGAGAAGGAGGTTATGCAAGTGGAAGGTACTTTCTATTGATCTCATTTTTTAACAGATCTCATTCGAGTTTACTCCTTTCTTCCTATTTTTTTATTCTTCTCATTTTATTGTCTCTGTTCTTCAACTAACCTCTATAGGTCTTTGCTTTGCTTGCAGGGTAAAAGAAATCTTCCACAGATTTGACAATTGTATTACAGCTACAGGGTTTTATTATTTTGGGTTGCATGCAGAGGTTTTTTAGAGATTGCATAGGGTTTTATGATTTTGGATTCCATGAAGAGGTTTTTCAGAGATTGTACAGGGTTTTATTATTTTGAGTTGCATGAAGAGGTTTTTCAAAGATTTTATTTTTTCAGAAGGGAAAAAAAAAGAATAAATCCTTTGCTTATTTCCTTTTATAACTCATGTTTTCCTTCAATGAAATAAAAGAATGAATGCTTCTAGAAAATATTTATCTCAAAATATTTAGTCAAGCTTAGCACAAATACACTATCAGGAATGCATTCAAAAACATAAAAACACGGAAATTAAACATTTTAAATAATCACAATAAAAATTAAATTGAAAAAGGAGTATAAGAAATTGCCATGCCTTTATTCCTGAACCCTTGAGCTACACGATCGACTATTGTTTAATTCCGAGAGACAAAGAGCACATGCCTTTTAAAAGGCTTGCTGAGCCCTGAAATTGATTTTGGACCAGAGGATTAGATCATCAATTACAAGGCTCAGTAAGCCTTTTAAAATGCATGTGTTCTTAGTCTCATGGAATTAAAAAATAGCCGTCAAATCAAAACTATAATCAACGGTAATGAATAAAGTTGTATTAAAAATAAAAACATCCCTAAAGTACATGATAATTTATTAGTAATGGCGATATTGCCCAAAATTAATGGCCGAAATATATTATTAATGGCGAATATGGTTAAAATTTTTAATTATATTATAAATTGTTGGTGAATTGGCTCTAATGACACATCATTCACTTGGCAAAATAGTTCAACTTATTAGTTTAAAAAAATAAAGCTTAGGCGAATTAACTAAGACTAAATTAATTTTTTGTAAAAATGGGGCAATTTAGTTGGCTTCATAGCTTGAACTATTTGCCATTTTTGGTGGCTCCGATTCACCAATTAGTGAAGATTCACCACTAAAAAATCCCTGTTGTTGAGGTGATGGCAATGGAGGCGACAAATCCTTCTTCCACTGAGAGTCGGGTACGAACAATGTGATTTTCTACCTTCAAAAACCTAGTTTGCATTTTGTTAATTTTTTTACAAATGATTTCGTTTCTGTCAATTTCTTTTGTCACATTGTCTTTGTTTCGTTGTTTAGAGTGTAAATTTCCTTTCGTTTGTTGAAATCGAGTAAAAATTTTCCTATTTCTGTGAATTTTTAGCATGACGGGGGGCGTGATTGAGTCACCCCTTTCACCAAGGCAAGTCGCCCTGGGCGACCCAGTTGTTTCACTAGGGTTTCGCGGGGAAATTTTGTTTGACAACAGGGTCACCCGAGGAGTTTTGTCCTACTAAAAGGGGTGACCTTGCCTGTTTGAATCTGATAATAATTTGATGCACGATGATGTTTCTATGACTATTTTTCACTAAATTTGACACTAATCTCATCATTTTATTGCAATTTTGTGAGGGACATATGTTTTTTTTGTGATTTTCTGAGTTTCGATGAGATCTAACACATGGTTCTTTGTTCTTGATCGGAAAGACACATTCAATGGAATGCAAGCCCTGAGCAGTAATGGCTTTTAGATTCTTATGGAGCCCTCTCTTTAGGAGATCATGCTATCCTAAAGAAAGCAAGACTTGACAAGATATGTTATGTTCCAGTTATCTATGCTACTTTTCATATCTGTTGTGACATTCTGACCTACTGGGATGCCGACAGGAACACTTTTAGATTTTTGCAGGTTTTAAGGGAGAGGACTATCACTTTTTATGATGTTTATTGTATCTTAGGGGTTCTTGTGAGAAGATAACAACTTTTTTTTCCTGAGAGTGATTTGCTTGCCGAGAGGCGATTATGCACATCCATGATGGGAGTATCTTACTCTGAGATGCAGATAGGGGTCCAACTGACTTCGGTTCCTCGACTTCCCATTTCTCCTTTGAAGAAGTACCTTATTGGTTTGATTACTTTGAAGTTGTCAGGAGATAATGGAGCATCCAAACTTAGATGGTGTTGGGCACCAATTATTCAGTGCATAGAGTGCGGCACCGTGTTTGCATGGGGTGTTGACAATTTAACTATTGTCTATCATGATTTCTATCGTATTGTGTGCCGAGGGGCCCTTTCATTTAGCCATCCTTCTTTGATCATGACATGGATTTATGAGCACATACGACCATTCTAGAGGGAAATTCCACTTCCTGACCCTAGACTTCTGAGAGTTACACGATGGGGTCGACTTGGTCACTTTGACACTAGCTTACCTACAGTGGCTACTTTGACTGATGTTGACATCATTCTTGATCCCTATATTGATACAAAGGGTACATGACTTGGTGACATGCAAATCAAAGCATTTTGCAAGGGTGTGGTTTATCTTTCAAATTGAAATGGTTTTGTGGAGATTCACCACATCGAGAGAGTCTTACAGTAGTTTGGCGATGACTTTCCAAAGGACTTGCCCCTAGTTCCCACTTACTACAAGACTATTCAGGAGATGGGAAATTCTGAGCAGGGGATGAGCATATGGACTCCTTTGACCTCTGGAGTCCCGATTACTAGGCCAATTCGTACACCTCATGGCTCTAGTTCTATTCATAGGGGGAGGAGAGTGTTTGCTCCTCACGGTTTGATTGCTCTTGATGATTCTGATTCGATCGATGAGGATTACGATCTAGAGGGAGAAGATAGAGAGATTCCTCCTAATTGTGATCATGCACTAGATGACCCCTCTTGGGAAGAGGGTGCTCCTTGCGAGTACCCTTTCTTTATTCTTTGTTTTTATCGCTTTTACGTACTTGGATCGTTTGATTAACTCTCTCTTCTCTTCTTTCTTCTCTTTAGTCACTGCTACAGGATGGAGGGAACTATTTCGTGATTCAAGCTTAGATCTTTTGGAACTTCCAGTCATGGGTCACTCTCGTGAATATCTACTTGTTAATGCTCATCTTCCTTCTCGGGTTAGTCATCACATGGATATTCTTGTTCCTACATACTAGGGTGATCCCACAATACTGTGTCCCACATTTGGCCAAAGTAAGACATTGAAATCAACATTTTTACCCAAATTTCCACTTTCTGACACCTATAGCAACTAAAATGTTAAGAATTTGAAGATGATGTGAACTAGTGACTTTTGAGATTTCATGTGTAGATTCTGAATGTATTTTTAAAAAAAATTAAGAAATAATTTGTGAATTTTTTATCGTAACTTTTAATAACTTATTTTTTATAATTAACAGCATTTTTAGACAGTGACGTTCATACCATACAACATAACTTTTTTTATAGAAATGATAAAATTTCAAATTTTTAAATATGGATTTGTAACACCAATATCTAATGCATAGATTTTTTTCATAATTTTTTGTTGCATATTTTTTTTAATTAATTTTTGAAGTGAGATTAATTATAATTTAGACATAGGTTTATACCATACAACATAAGTTTTTATGTATGTATCAAAATTAATTTATTCTTTTTTATTGAAACAAGGACATCAATACCTAGTGCACAAATATTTTTTAGAATATTTTTCTTTATTTTTTATTTTTCCGCATGTGGAATAGAGACCTTGATGTTCGATGAAAAACCTACGTTCACTAGAAAATAGAAAATAAATATAAAATCAAATGAAATATTTTTAAAATCATACTTTTTGGAAAGCTTATAGTAAGGGCTACATATTTACAAAATAGAATTTCCAAATGGCTTCATTTGATCTCCCAAAAGGTGAAGCAAAATTTGTTTTTTGTCAGCATTTTGATAGGTGCGGAGGAGATTCTATCGAGGGTTTGATTTAAAACTAGGGGGGTTCTATCTAAGGGGGTTTTATCTAACCCCCTTCAATTAAACCCCTTTAGATGGAACCCCTCAAGGCTTAAATCATTTATTTTTTCTAAACAATATGTGATTTTAGACAAAAATCAGAATGCCCCATAAGTGGGACACACTATTGTGGCAACACCCACTATGCCAGCTAAGAGATTACTTCTTTGCGTAGTGAGGTCAGGGAACTTAGGGTCGAGGTTGTTGTCCTTCGGGAGATGGCGAGTCTTGGAATTCACAGATAGGCTTCTCGAGCTGACACTGCGAGTCCTTCATATGTTCGTAGCAGAGTTCCTTCTCTTTCTCATAGGACCCATAGGGGTTCTAATGCTACTAGTCATAGGAGAGCTAGGAGTCGGAGCCCTAGTGACTCTATTGGTCAAAAGCATCCTTGAGTTTTATCTATGTTTTGCTTATTCCCATTTTTCCCCCTCGCATGGGGAGACTTAGAGCATTTTTTCCTTGGCTCAACTCCCTTCCTTATATCGGCTTTTTGTAGACACCTAAAATTAACCTCACTTCTCGACTTAGTTATTCATTTACCAAGCCTTCACATTAATTAAATAATTCTTAACTATTTGATTAATTTCAATTGTCATTATGAAAATCACTCTACCTTAATCTTCCAGATTAATTAAATAATTATTGATTATTTAATTAAGTTTTTTTCCCATTTCCTAGCCTTAATTAAATAATTTTACAATTATTTAATTAATTCTTTATTTTTTCTAATATTAATTAAATAATTTTTAATTATTTATTTAATTAAACCATAATCCAATATTCAATTTAATTAATAAATCCTAATAACACCTCAGTCTCGATTTCTTTCCTTTTTAAACTTGTGTATTTAATTAATTAAATTAATTAGATAAATCCTGTCATATCTTATCTTGCTTTCTTCTAGATTTATCAAATCACTTATCTTCTTTCAAATCTGATTTCTACCTGATTTATTTCCTCTTAAATGTCAAATAAAGCAAAAAACAAATATTATCTCCAAAAACAAATCCTTATCCCTCCATCATCAAAAAATCTATAAATAAAGCTTCTTCCAAACCAAATGATTATCTTTCATTTTCACAAACTTACGTTGCTACATTGAATTTATGTTTGTACATCAAATTTATGCTATTAAGCTGAGAAATCCACATATCCACGAAGATCGAAGGAGCATATCCATTGGAGTTTGGGTGCACTTCAATATGCTCGATCAGTGAGATAAAATTTTCTTGTGAAGCAAAGTATAACTGCTATTCAGTTTATTTACTTTAGTTTGTCTTTGTATGCAAATTTATGCTTCACATTCTAGCATGCCCAATTTAAAGTTTCTTTTGTTGGAAGTGAAGATTGTTGGCAAGTTGATACCATTTCAATGTAGCAGGTTTTCTCTCTCCTCATTGTTCCTTACTGTAGGCTACCCTTAGTGTTGTAGTTTCGTTTATGTTGTCTGAATCTAATGAAGTTTATTTTTTGTTGTATTGTTAATCATGTTTTCTAAGTTTTGCATGCTCTGCTAGGATTATTGGACTACATCAGATCAATTATAAGGCTATGATCATACTGTCTTTTGCTGGTTCTGATTTATGGCAGCTTCATTTTTATTATTCCTAGGTCGAAATCCTTATATATCTTGCAGTTAGAGAATATCATTCACAAGATATCATGTCTATGTTCTAACGTATCTCCTATTATAGCTTTTCATATCTTTATGCATAATGTTATAGCTTTTCATATTCACATGAACACCCAATGTTATAGCTTTCTAAAAAATATCTTAATGCAAACTTTGTCTATAGACCCATCGTCACTTTCATTACCATCTACTTCAAAAACTCCAATTCCCGAGATCAAGGTCCAAATCAAAGACAAGGGGTGTGGAGAGTACAACCTACAAGAATCTTTCTACATAGGCCAACTTCCTCTCTCTCCAAAATCACATGGAAAACCTCAATCCTCAAGCTCCATATCAACTGTGGTCATCAAATACAAACCAACAACATTTGAGCATTGGGGAATTTTAGACAAAGAATCAATTGATGAAGATGTGTCAAAATGGTTGTATAAAGATGAAAAGGAACAAGTCCTATTACCTGTAGAGAAATATGTTAAAGGACTTTGAATTGTCCAAACTATGGGCTACAAAGGACAAGGTGGACTTGGGATACATGAACAAGGTATCATAGAACCTATAAGTGCAAAAGAAATACATGGATCTCAGGGACTTGGGTATGGATCAACCGAGTGTGTGTCCTCGGATCTTGAATTTATTCTTAGTGAGGTAGCCAAATCTTTTCCTGCTATGGAGATCACCGATGAGGATCTACAAACGAAGACTCTTTCAAACACATTGTCCAACTCTTCCAAGACTATTCCATATGTACCCTATCCTCCGCTATTTTATTTACATCCATCAACATGCCACTCATCTACCCCCAAGTAATTGATTGGGAACAACAAAGTCCTCCCATTCTTGATACCGTTCAAAATGATGAAGCAATTGCAGAACTCATGGGACTACGAGAACACATTCCTTTGGCGGATCATAGAGTTGGTTTCATCATAGAGCTTAACACTGCTACATACTTTGGTGAGAAGGCCAAATCCCCTAGTTGCAAAAGTAATATAACAAAAAGGTCCCCTAGTGAAAACCACCATGTGGCGCTATCAGACCCTAAAAAGTAAAAATAAAGGACACATCCAATGGTGAAAACCTCTCTGAGGTGCTAGAGGATGGGGGATTTGAACTTCCTAAAGACGCTCATGTTATCCTAAAAAATCCCCACTGATGGTAGAAAAATCTTAGGAGCTAAACTTGAGTACATTAGAGGCCCCAAAAATCACATTTTTGGCTGCTTCTTTATCATTAGAGGAAAAGAAGGATTTCATTGAATTCTTTTAGACATGCTCCCACAATTTTGTATGGTCTTATGCTGATATGTCTAGTCTGGACCCATCTTTAGTGGTTCATCATCTAACGATATATCCTAATGTCAAACCAATGAAGCAGAAACTAAGAAGGATGCACCCACATATCACACTCTTGGTGAGAATAGAACTTGAGAAGTTGTTAGTAGTAGGATTTGTTCGGCCCATTAACTATCCATAATGGGTACCCAACATAGTCACAGTCTCCAAACCAACTGGGGTCATCCATGTTTGCACAGACTTCCAAGATCTAAACAAAGCATGTCCTAAGGATGACTTTCTATTGCCAAATATTGACATTATTGTAGATCTCACTGCCAGACATAAGATGCTCTCACTCATGGATGGATTTTTAGGCTATAATCAAATCTGCATTGCTAAAGAGGATCAACATAAAATAACCTTCATTTGTCCATGGGGTATCTACTATTGGCAAGTCATGTCGTTTGGTCTCAAAAATACTTGTGCAACCTATCAACAAGCAATGATAGTGATCTTTCATGACATGCTTCATAAGATTATGGAGGACTATGTGGATGACCTCCTTGGTGAGTCAACAACAAGAAAAGAACATCTCTAGGTCTTATAAAAAATCTTTGATCGACTAGAACAATATCAAGTACAACTCAATCCCAAAAAGTGTGCATTTGGTGTCACTTCTAGAAAATTATTGGGATCTATAGTATTAAGGAGAGGTATTGAAGTAGATCCAACAAAAGTAAAGGCCATAGTTTAAATGCCTCCACCAAAGAATCTAAAGTTGCTCCATAATTTATAAGGGAAACTTCAAGCCATTTGTCATTTTATTGCTCAACTTGTAGACAAATGTCATCCCTTTACACATCTTCTCTAAAAAAATGTCACATTCCAATGGGATGCTCCATGACAAGCCTTTTTTGACAAATTGAAGGAATATTTAACATCTCCTCCAATTCTTATGCCTCTTATTGAAGAAAAACCTCTACTTTTGTATATTCTAGCAACATATGCAGCATTAGGGACTTTACTAGCACAACGCAATGAATCAGGAAAAGAAAAAACTATATATTATATCAATCAAACCTTGGTAGGATATGAACTTAATTATACTCCCGTGGAGAAAGCATGCCTAGCGATTGTCTTCAGTTCCTAGAAACTAAGACACTATATGCTCAATCACCAAGTTAATCTCATTTCCAAGGTGGATCCACTGAAATATTTATTATCAAAGGCTACACTCATGGGATGAATGGCAAAGTGGGTATTAATTATTAGTGAATTTGATATAGATTATGTGGACTGAAAAGCTATCAAGGGACAAGTTATAGTAGATCAGCTTGCTGATGCTCCTATTCATTCAAATTATCCACTTACCTCAGAGTTCCCAGATGAATCCATATGCTCAATCATCCCATCAACACATTGGAAATTGCACTTTGATGGATCATTCGCATCTCATGGGTCTAGAGCAAGAATTCTCTTCATCACCCCCAAGGTGATTGCATCCCTAAGGCATATAGGATAGCATTTCCATGCACTAATAACATTGTCGAGTATGAAGCTCTGATTATAGGATTGAAAATAGTTGTTCAATGGAAGATTGACACATTACACGTGTATGGAGATTCACTATTGGTTATCAAACAAGCTAATGATCAATTTTAGACCAAGGATGACAAGTTAATCCCCTACAACAAAATGGTCGATGACTTCAAACAATATTTTTTAGAGATTTAGTTTGAACAAGTGCCTCGATTAAATAATAGAGCTACAGATGCAATGGCAACCATTGGCTCACTCATTGAAATGCCAACTAATATCTAGTGATATGAGTTTCTAGTGGAACATCTCTTTATCCCCGTATATGATACCCCAGATTCTGAGCTCTTCTATGAAATAGTTAGACCTGCTTCCCCTTGGTATCAAGACATTTATGCCTACCTCCATGACCAATCCCTTCCACCAAACCTATCCACCAACCAAAGAAAAACCTTCATTTGTCAATCATCTTGCTTTACCATCTTGGGTGATACACTATATCGAAGGAGTCTCGAAGGTACTCTTCTTAGGTGCCTAAACTCAGAAGAAGCCCAAACTACCTTACATGAGGGAATCTATGGCACACATTCTAGTGGTCCTACCCTTGCAAAGAAGTTGTTGAGAACAAGATACTATTGGCCTAGTATGGAACAAGATGCCCATCAGTTTGCTAAGAAATGTTTATAGTACCAACAACATGGTGATCTCATTCTTGTGTCATCTCAAGAATTGCAACCAATAATGACTCCTTACCCTTTTCACAGTGGGGGCTCGACCTCCTTGGTAAAATAACCCCTCCATCATCCAATGGCCACAAATTTATCATAACCTCTACCGAATACTTCACTAAGTGGGTCGAAACAATTCTGCTCACTTACATTATCGGTAACCAAATAGCTAAGTTTATCCTACATTACATCATTTGCTGGTATGGAATTCCCCTCGCCATCATCACTGATATTGGTAGGTCTTTTAAGAATAAAGAAGTTCAGTCCCTTTGCAATAAATTTGATATCCAATATCACTTTTCTACCCCTACTACCCACAAGGTAATGGCCAAGCTGAGGCGTCAAATAAAACCATCCTAAAAATCTTGAAAAAGACTATCAATGATGCTTGTCATGACTAGCATCTGCAACTAAATTTAACCTTTTGGGCATACCGTACCAGTATTCGTACACCTACTAGGGCCACTCCATATTCACTTGTCTTTGGTTCCGAAGCCATCTTACCAATCGAGGTCGAGCTCGAGACTTCTCTATGGATTTCACTGTAGAACCTCATGGATGAGGAGGAGTATCGTACATCGCGGTTACAAGAATTAGAACTCCTAGATGAGAGGCATCTTCATGCCCTAAACCATCTTCAAGCATATCAAAACCACCTTCGGTGAAGTTACAACAAGAAAGTAAAGACCCACCATTTTGAAATTGGTGACCTTATCCTCAAAGAGAATCAATGAAATCTACAAGTACAAGAGAAAAAGGTCAAATTTGAACCAAATTGGCAAGGACCTTTTGTCGTTACAGCTAACTATGGATCAAGTGCCTACTAGCTTGTAACGCCAAAGGGATAGCCTCTTGAAGAACCAATAAACATTATTCACCTCAAGTGGTTCTATACTTGACCCTCGAATATACCAGCTAGTCAAAAAATTAAAAAAATAACAAAATAATAATATATAGATATATAGAAAAAAGTAAAGAGAAATAATTCATCCAATGGTGAAAACCACTTTAGTGATGCCTTGGGCAAGTACATGGTGAAAACCTGACAAATAAGTGCCATGTGTAGAGGCTACTATCCACCGTCTATCAAGTTCTTACCCATCCCATCCAATCCACCATATATTATCTTTCTCATTTATCCACTTATCCCACTATCATGGCTTGACAATTGATAGAAATTGATAGTATCCTATCCTCATCCATTTTCATAATAATTATCGCCTATCCCATTCCATAATAAATACTCTTGTACCTAAATGGGGGCATTCTTGGTATATACCTTTTCATCTTAAATAGGGTTCATTATCATTTTCACAATAACACTTGTCACCTACCACAAACCATAATAAAAATTTCAGTATTCATCACACATTATACTTGATACCCAAGCAAAACAAACTACACATCAAAAACATAGAGCTTTCATGTAAAATCAGAAGTAAGACTACCTTTTGAAACAACATGATACCTAAATACCCATTGCCTCAATATATTGAGATATCATCTAGAATCATTCCTGCAACATGATAGATCTTTCCCACATCTGACATAATCCAATATCAATCACATTTTGGGGCAAGAGATTACGATGGTCAATTGGTTTTTTTTGTCAGTTGGTCTTTTTATTTTTGATTTATCTTTTTTCTCCTTCTATTTCTTATTCAAAGGCCACCTAGATCTTTCTGTATCTTGGTGTGTTAAGATTGACATAGAATGGGGCATAGTCATTGATTTTCGTGTGACGTGTTTGATGGATGTGCTTATTACTCCATCTAATAGTTATCTTGTGTGTGTTGGAATAAGAGTTTTTCATACCAGTTGTCCTTTGCATATAAGGCCATTCAATATCTTTTGCACAATTGGACTTTATCATGCTCTAAGTTTTCTTCCTCACATATTTCAGACAAGATTCTATTATGTTGGGCATGTATAGGGATACCTTTTTTGTTTCCAGCATCAAGTCCATGCAAAGAATACACAGTCACCCTAGTTCCTTATACCTTGGTGCATAATATCCATTTTGTTATATTAAATAAAGGATTGCTCTACTCAAGTTAGCATAACTACTCCTAATAAATCCATTTTTTTTCTTCCATCCATCTTTTTATCTTCTCATTTTTTCTCTATTTTGTTCTTCTTCTTCCACCAATGTTCCATCTTTTATCTCCCCCTTCTCTTTACATCCATTCATTTCGAGAGCACACCCGTAGTCTTCCAACTTGTCCGTCCTCTCGAGGGGGCATCATTCAACCCACTAATTAATCTACTAAGTACTTCTACTCGACTGGGGCACCATCATTTCTAACCCAATCATATTCTTCTAAACCAAAGTCTTATTCTATCCAACACACCACTGTGTTTTAAACTTCTTTGAAATGATGTTACTTCGCAACACCATCTCAAAGAGGGGCAAAATGTAGACACCTAAAATTAACCTCACTTCTCGACTTAGTTATTCATTTACCACACCTTCACATTAATTAAATAATTCTTAATTATTTGATTAATTTCACCTATCGTTATGAAAACCACTCTACCCTAATCTTCCACATTAATTAAATAATTATTAATTATTTAATTAAGTTATTTTTCCATTTCCTAGCATTAATCAAATAATTTTACAATTAATTAATTAATTCTTTATTTTTTCTAATATTAATTAAATAATTTATAATTATTTAATTAATTAAACCACAATCCAATATTAATTAAATAAATCAAATATTTATTTAATTATAAAATCCTAATAACACCTCATTCTTGATTTCTTTCCTTTTTAAACTCATGTGTATCTAATTAATTAAATTAATTAGATAAATTTTATCATATCTTATCTTTCTTTCTTCCAGATTTATCAAATCACTTAAATCTTCTTTCAAATCTAATCTTTTACCTGATTTATTTCCTCTTTTGTCAAATAAAGCAAAAAACAAATCTTATCTCCAAAATCAAAACCTTATCCCTCCATCATCAAAAATCTATAAATAAAGCTTCTTCCAAACCAAATGATCATCTTTTAT
This sequence comes from Cunninghamia lanceolata, assembly GCA_027924645.1. Classification (NCBI taxonomy): domain Eukaryota; kingdom Viridiplantae; phylum Streptophyta; class Pinopsida; order Cupressales; family Cupressaceae; genus Cunninghamia; species Cunninghamia lanceolata. The sequence continues at coordinate 11,560,039 of BSBN01001332.1, forward strand.
TTTTTGCAAACTTACGCTGCTGCATTGAATTCATCTTTGTACATCAAAGTTATGCTATTAAGCTAAGCAATCCACATATCCATGAAGATCGAAGGAGCATATCCATTGGAGTTTGGGTGCACTTCAATACGCTCGATCGGTGAGGTAAAATCTACTTGCGAAGGAAGGTATAACTGTTGTTCGATTTATTTTCTTTAGTTTGTCTTTGTATGCAAATTTATGCTTCACACTTTGTACTAGCACTCTTGGAACTTTACTTATGATCATGATTATCTTTATCTTTTGTGCTTATTGGTGATCAAAATTTTTTGTGATTATGATCTCTAAGACTTTACACAAATGCAAAATGATTATGATATATTTTTGGTCTTTTTTTAGAATATATATGAATGTAATGTATGAAATGTAGGGATCCAAGAAGGAATGTAACACATTTTAAACCTATGAAATGTCATGAGTTATGACATAGACTTATTACTTTTCATTTTTTTTTTAATTTTTGGTATGATCAATGCATGATGGAACAAACAATGTGACTACTCCTCAGTGAGATTCTTGATTGAAGGGATTGCAAATTATCTTGGTATAAGATATTTTTTTAAATTTTTGAGATAGGATTGAGGAATCAAGTGAGAACGGGATGGGAGATGGAATGCTTCTGAATTTTAGGCTTTGCTAAAGGTTGAATACTAATCCTTATCTAGACAAAACACTTTGACAAGATTTCAACTTAGACAAGCAACAAATTTTATTAGTTCTCACTAGACTTAGATTGAAGATGGCCAACAAGATAGACCTAGGGTAAAGGAAAGGCTTTAGAGTAGAAGATGGTCCTAAAGACAACTATACTCCAGTATTGCTCAGCTTGTGTGTTGTGCACTTTGCACCTTACTTTCTCTGGTAGATTGTCACTCTTGTAGCTTCAAGATTATATTTATCTCCACTCGAGAGTATGAACAATCAACAATCTTCTCTCTTTTCACTCTTTTTTGGTATTTTGTAGTATCTCACTTGAATCTCTCAACTTTTTTATTTTTTAAAAATGTTTTTGATGTTTTTTATGGGATGCTTTGAAACTTTTATTGATGCTCTAGATATTTGGCTTCTTTGGAACTTATAATCTCACTTTTTCTCTCACACTTTTTTTTATGACTCATTTTTTTCACTCATATTTTAGATTACTTCCTTCAAAGTTATGATTTCCCTGACATTTTTGTCTAGGAGAGATAAGGTGTTGAGTGCCACCAAAACTTTTCACTATCTAGTTGGACTTCCCTTCTACTAAGAAGAAATGGGAGAGGTCTACTTGCAAGCTTCTATTGAGTACTGTAGGTTTGAAGACTGACTTTGTTTAGACTTAACAACATGGATTGCTAAGACAAGGATCAGTGTAGAGCTAAAAGCTAGGATTTGATTAGAATCATTAGGGTATGTGAACAGGGGAATGATAAATGGTGATTGTGAACATTAGGGATCTTGAAAGCTATGAAGATCAACCTATACCTAAGTAATTTTAGACTCCTTACTAAAATGAAAATCCAACAAGAGCATGTCACTCACAAAGATGCAGGATGAAAAAAAATGAAACATAAATGCATGAAAGATTTGATTTTTTTATTTTATAATTTTTTGGATTTTTGGAATATTTGATTTTTTTGATGTTTTTATGTATTACGATTTTTTATTTTTTAAATATAATATTTCTTAAGGTGAAAGGTGTTGATTGTCTCACCAAATTCCTCGCCTTCCATTGTGCACAAAAGATAAGCATCATTTCCGACGTCTTCCTTGACCATGTACGAACCTTTCTAGTCTTCATGAAATTTCTTCTTTTTTTTCTATGCTTCTTATTCTTAGTACTCCCTTTTCGGAGGACAAGCTCTCCTAATATATAGGGACCTGAAGGTTGACTTTGTTCTAGTTTACTCATTTGAGAGGCCACTTCTATTAATGTGATGTGTAATAGGGCGTGAAAGGCTTGTTGATGCGAGGGGGTCCAATACATGACTCCATCGCAACTCAAAAGCTCAAGGAGTAAGTCAAACTCATCTTGCATGTAGATCTTTACCTCTAAAAATTCTTGAATACTCTGTAAGAATTGGAACAATTTGAAGGGGGTTTGCGGCTCTCTTTGTTCATCTAGTGGAACAAATCTTATGCTTGTTTTTTTGTTTGGTTCTGGCCGCATATCTATCGAATATCCTACATATCTTTCTGGAAATTAAAAAATGATAGGATCTTTAGTTCCTCTAGTCACTCACATCTAATGTTCTTTTTGGAATTATCTCTCACTCACCTCATCTTCATCTGGGAGTCTTTCTAGCCTCTCTATCTGCACTAAGAGTGCTTCCGATTCACCCACATCATTAGATTGTACCGAAGTCAAGGTGGAGGGATGTTTAGGGTTTTGTGGGGTCAAAAAGGCTTTTGGTAAACTTTTAGGAACGTTCATTGATTCATTATCTATTGAGTTTCCTTTTTCTTGATCTTGTGCTTTTACTTCCATGGGTGGTGTTAGTGGTGTGTAAGCCTCCTCAAAAGGTGAGAGTGGTGTGTATGAATTACTTTTCTCTTCTGTTCCTGACACGTGTGTCTCACTAGATGTTGTTTCCCTTGGATGACGTTAAAGGAGTATAAATTTTAGAAGAATCCTCCTCTAGATCTGAGAAGGTGTGTGGATCTACTCCATTTAAATCTAATGTCTTTGTTTCAAACATAGGCCACTCTGTTTGATGAGGTTTTTCTCCTATGAATGGGAAAATTTTATTAACTTGTTTGTCTTTTGGGGATACATTGATGGTGAGAATCTCTAGACAAAACTGTAGAGGTCCATCCTTTTCCATCCACTCCATAATTTTTATTGTTGTTTCTTTGGGAACCATTTTATTTTATTTCAACAACTCTCCCTTTTTGAAGATTTTCATTTTTGCATTGTTGATAGTTTTGGTAGGCGTTTCTATCCTTTTAATTAGTATCGATTGAGGTGTGGGATCTGGGATAGAAATCTTGTTCGTTGACAACTTGTAATCTATCAGGATCCCTATATTTTTGGTTGCATTGGTCTTAACCATGCTAAAGGGTTCCAGATCTCTTTTTGTGACGTACACTTTTTTGAGGTGCAAGAATCTAACTTCCTAGAATAATGTGGAAGGCATGACCTTCATTCGATGAATCCATGGTCTTTTGAGTAGTAAGATATACCTGGTATCCTTATTAATGACATAGAATGTGGTGGGAATCATCTTTGGCCCTAATGAGATAGGCAACATAATCTTTCCTATTGTGGTAGCTTTTAGGTTGTCATACCCTCTCAAAGTGTCATGGGACATATTAATATTGGTTTATCCATACCCCATTCTTTCCAGAAGGGAGAATGGAACTATGTTCATAGTAGCCCCATCATCGATTAAGGTCCTTTTATGCTTGTATCATAGATCCATACTTGTAAATAAAGAGTGGGATCCCCCTTATTTAGATCTGCCTTTGAAGACATTTGCTTTAGATCGAAGAAGAATCATGGGTCTTTCAGTTTAGCATTGGGTGGATCTACATCAAAGTCAATTTGGTTTATTTGTTCACTAGATAGAGGAGTAATTTGGTCTAGGTACCTCAATACTATTGCCTTTTGAAGGGCCAAATGATGAGATGGAGAGTTTTTTAGAAGATCAATGAATGATATGTGAGAATATGTCTTCTTTAGATCCTCAGTCAATTCATAAGATCCAATTGGAGTAGGGATTGTTTCCACAGCTAATACTACTCCCTCATGAGTCTCTTCTTTTTGTTCATTGTTGAGTTCACTTTCTTCATCATGTAATACTTTGACTAGTCCTAACATCTTGGTTTCTCCCTCTGGTCTTAGCTGGACAAGAATGTTCATTTCAGTTGTTCTTGCAAAGTTAGTCATTGCATCACGGTTGCTTGTTTCGATATTTCTATGAGTGGGAAAAGGATCTTGGAAGATCATGTATGCATTCTACAGAGCAATGGGAGCTTGCGTTTGTCTTGAATCCTTATTATTATTTGGTGTGACCTCTTGTGGATTTAGAAACATTTCAATGAATAAATGTTGTTGGTCCTCTAGTAGCCTAGTGATGAATCTATTATATTCCCTGCATGATTCAATACTATGCCCCCTAGTCCTGTGAAAGGAACAAAACCGATTGTACTCATAGGGGGCATTCATACCTATTGTCATTTTGATTTTATGTTTGATGGTTATACCTGGGATAATAGTTATTGTTTCGAGGTTGATCAATTGCATTAACATTCAGAGGATAGTAATCCCTATCATTGTAATCATCTCTAACTTTGTTTATGATTAGGGGTCGATCTGTTACCCCATCTGTTGTTGCATTTCTATTATTTTTAAGCATCTTTATGGTGGAGGTGTTGTTTCCACCATTATCTCCTATTAGTCTTCCATTTGCACCATAAGTTCTACATCTACTATCTATTGTAGCATGATCGATCCTTAGAGCACTTTCTAAAGCTTCTTCATACGATTTGTATAGTAATTTTTGCATCTCTTCATGTGTATCCCTATTGAGGGCATGTAGGAAGAGATCACATAATTCACGATGATCTATATTTGGGGTACATGTGGAAGAGTAGAGCACATGTCTCCACCTTGTGACGAAGTGTGCCACTGATTCATTTGATTCTTGTATCATGGTCAGGAATTCATGAATTCCTATTTTCACGAGCTTGTTCATGTTGAAAGCCATGACAAACTCTACTATTAATTGGTGAAATGAGTGAATAGAAGCTTCAAGGAGACAATAGTATCAGTCCAAGGCAATCCATTCTAATGTATTTGGAAAGATTTTGGCAATGACCCCATCCCAAGGAAGGAGTTCCCTTACTGTTGTAGTGTAATCCTTTATATGAGAATTTTTTATCTCCTTCTCCCTTGAATTTTGGCAACTCAGGAATGGGACATGGCAAAATTATGTTTCTTATAGTGTGGTCAAGTGGCTCTTTTATATACTCGAGGTATGTTCCTAGAAAAGAACTTTGTGATTGCGAGGTTAACAACATTAACCCCATTGGTGAATTTTGATATCCAAGTGTTGCAATGTGATTCATTTGAATGTTTTGTTGATTTTGTATAATTTGATTTCCATTGGGGAAAATGTCATTACTCCTATTTTGTGAGTAAAAATTCAAGTATGGGTGATTCTGAGATCCCCCCTAGTCTTGCCCTACTTCATTGTTATCATGAGACCTTATTCTCCTGTCTTGACTAGACCATTCCTCTTTGAGAGTCCTAATTCTTTGAACTAGCATTGCAATAAGGTCTGTAGGCATTGCATTTCTTGTGTTTCATCATTCCTTGAATTTTCATCCCATGTGGTTTCTAATTGTTCTTGTTGTTCCTCTAAAAGAGCGATTCACAAAGCTTCTTGAGCATCCACAGCTTCTTGCAAATGTCTCTCCAAGAGTCTTACTCATCATCTAGATGGGTATTTTGATTACTTGTCGAAGGTTGGTCCACTAGATGAATCTTTGATCTCACCTATACACTTCATGCTCTAGGTTGAATTGTTGAATTTTATTCCATGCAGGGTTGTTGAATGTTAATGAATGCCTTGGTTTTCTTTTGTCACCCTCATAATTTGAGTCGTTGTAATTGTAGCAATTTGAGATGGGTGCCGCTGGATTAGGAGGCACATACATATCGAAAGAGGGAGTTTCAAGCTCCCTTGAAGGGAGATTCCCTAGGTGAAGTTATGGTTTTGATATATTCGGGGGTGCCGTAGACACCTCAGAATAAATGAAATGAACGAAGCGAAAGATAGCAAAGAAGATGGATGAAACGAGTGCAAAAATTCAACACATAAATATCCCTAAGTTTACAATAGCTCCCACTTAGCTAGACAACATACCAACCACCCCCTATAGTCTAAATTCAAAACACTTAAATATCCTTTAGTTCAATTCTTTTAGTAATAGTGGTGTGGATCAATCAGTTAATTCAGCCCAAGATCATCCACATGGCAAACATACATCTATAGGTAGAAAGGACATCATAAACACAAGGGAGGCCACTCTTCTTGGATTAGTCAATGGTACTAGCAGTAGGGGAGACCATATCCTCATGATAGTAAAAGAATAAAGAAATGCCAATAACAAAGTGGGTTGACTGAATCGTGCATAGTTAAACCAAATCCATGCATGTCATCATTGGGTAGTAAATGCATCATTAGGCCATGAAAAACTATCAAGGAGTAGCACTTGCAACAATGGAAAATGGCATGTGTGTTAAGTTAATAGTCCATCAAATACTATAGGTCATCTAACAATTAGAATTGAAGTGCTAAGGAATTTGCGTAGGCTATAGGATATGACCATTGACTATTCAATTTTGTTTTTTGGCCAATAGGCCATTCTATATGTGCACACATCTTGTAACTGCCAAAAATTTGGTAGTCCCATTATTTTTTGGTCGTCCAATTTTTTTTTAAAAAAAGTCTTCCCCAAAAAAATGGTTGTTAAGAAATAAATACAAAAACCTATTTGTAGAAGGTGGAAGGAGGAGTGGGGAAGGTAAAGGACTGGAAATAATTTTTAATTGTGCATGACTCATTGTAAGGAGTTGTGCAGAAAAATAATTTTTAATTCTGCACGATTCATTACAATAAGTCATGCAGAAAAATCCTTACCTTGAGGAGTAACAGAAGGAACACCATGATTAAATTGAAAAGAGGAATCTGAACATGATTTTCCCTTATCCATCCGTTCCTCTGAAGTAACCAAATTATCAAACTTAAATATGGTTTACGGATCTTCAAAAATGATCTTTTGGGTCCACAAAGATTTAGAGGTTTTCAAAGTGATATTGTCTGGGAAAGAATAAAAAGTATTCATAATCAAACACATCCTTACTGGAAGCTTAGGGTTGTTAAATGTTAAAAGATCATGGTTAATAAAAAACCCTAACCTTTGAGCGATGAATTTTAAAACATTTAAGTCTCTGTATTCCAAAGGTAAATTAGGGAAATTTACCCAAAAGGGGAAAAAATTATCCTTACTCTTAGATGGATTAAAATTTGGAAACCATGGTTGTAAATGAATACCCTTCCCATTAAAAAACCAGGATTTAGTTTCCAAAATTGAATCTCTAGCTTCCACAGATGAGAAAATTGCAACAAAAAATCCTAAAGTCTCATCCAACATAAAAAATTTGTCACACCTTCCCAGTTATCATCAACCCAAGACTCCAAATTCACAGAAACCAAAGAACAATTCTAGATCTTACCTATTAATGCTGTCTGAGTAAGATCCCTCACATGAGGGTCAATAAGATCATCTGGTAATTAAACCTCTAAATTAATACCTGAATTCAACTCTTCATTTTTCTGGACTGCCTTAGGAATCCAAACTTGCTTGACTGGAGGATTAAACTGTTTGAATCGATGAACAACATTCCCAAACCTAGCAACCCTAGATCTGAAACCCTCACGACCAAAATTCACCTGTCTATTAAATCTCTGTCCCGAAGAGAAGTCATCATGGAAACCATTCGAAGCCTTAATAAAATCCGCAAATAAAGATTCTTGAGACTGTAGCGGTCTCCACAGTATTTTTTGAGGAAACTTTGCCTCAGTCTCCTTCTAATTTAGATTTGTCTTCTGAACCATCCTTGTCTAAAAAGGTTTTTGATCAAGGGAAAGTTTTTAATACTGTTTCTGAAGCACAAATTGATGTAGAAGAGGTATTTCCTTTTTCTTTAAAAGAGGCTGAAAAATCTATTGATGAAGTGGTTTCTAAAGTTGGGGAAGAACTTATTGAAAAGATTGCTGATGACATTTTAAATGAAGTTGATGTTCTGAATGTTTCAGATTCAAGTATTTCTCAAACTCCTTTGGAAACACCTGTGGTTTTGTCCTCTCCTCCTAAGACTAGAGGAAGAAAATCGAAAGTTAGGGTCACTCAGGAAGAAATTGGAGCAGGCGTTCAAAAAACTCTTGAAAAAATGTTAAGATCTGCGATGAGGAGAGCCAAGGGCTCTCCTCAGGAGCAATGAAGATTATTTCTTGGAATGTTAGGGGAATTAATGCCCCTAACAAAAAATGCCTGATAAAACATCAAATTGATTTATCAGGTGCTCATTTAGTTCTACTTCAAGAATCTAAGTTATCTGACCAATCAGCAGAAAAAGTTTTTAAACTATGGAAGAAATGGAATTATTTAAGCTCATCTTCTATTGGTGCTTCAGGGGGTTTGGTTGTTCTTTGGGATAAGCAGTTTGTGGAGGTGACTCTTATTTCTAAAACTACTAATTGGCTTTTTGTAGAAATTTGCTTTGAAAATAATATGAAATTTGGTCTAATTAATGTTTATGGCCCTACTTCCTCAGTAGATAAAAAATGTTTATGGGATTCCTTATCTGATATTGTTCAATCCTTACCAGAGGAGAAACTTATTTTATGAGGGGACTTTAATGTTGTTCTAAATTTGAATGAGAAACAAGGTGGCATTCTTCCCCCTTCGAAGGTTATGATCAATTTTTTAGAATTTGTTAGTGATAATGGTTTGATTGATTGTTTGCCTTCAAATGGGAGATTTACCTGGGTTAATAAAAGGAAAGACTTCCTTAGTATAGCAGAGAGGCTTGATAGATTTCTTCTGTCTTATCCTTGGTTATCTTTTAAGAGTTCTTTTTCTTCCTCGATTCTCTCTTTTTCAGGGTTTGATCACTTTCCTATTCTTTTAGAAATTGATTTTTTGGGATCCCAACCAAGTGTGAAAAAGCCTTTTAAGTTTGAATCCATGTGGTTCAGAGATCCTTCTTTTCTTTCGTTATTAAAGTCCTGGTGGGAAACTATGCCTTTTGTGGAAGGTTCTAGAATGTTTCAGTTTGTTAGAAAATTGCATTTAATAAAAAAGCTTATATGTTCCTGGAATGTTACCCATTTTAAGAATATCTTTAAAGAGAGAGATTATTGAAAAAAGGCTTCTCTTGTTAAACTCTCATATTATCAATTATGGTTTGGATAGTTCAACTTATGATCAACAAAAAGTGCTTCAGTCAGAGTTGGATGAGATTTTGGCTAGAGAAGAAGAATATTGGAGATAAAAATCAAGAGAAACCTGGTTGCAAGCTAGGGACCGAAATACTAAATTCTTTCATGCCTCTGTTAGAATGAATAGACAGGTTAACAAAATTCATCATATTTCTAATTCTAATGGTACCCCAATCTCAGATCCTATCCTTTTACAAAAAGAGGCCATTTCCTTCTTCTCGAATTTATTAACTAGAAATTTGGATGAACCATCCGAGGAGTTGTGTAATTCTCTGTTAGAAAATATTCCTAAGCTTATGAATGATGATGATAATGTTTCGTTAATGAAGGAATTTTCTTTGGAAGAGGTTAAGGGAGTAGTTTTCTCTTTGGACCCTGATAAAGCTTCTGGTCTGGATGGTTTACTCCTCTATTTTTTCAGAAATGTTGGGACTTTATGGGGAAGGATATCTGGTTGGCCTTGGAAGAATCAAGGAAACATAGTAATATCTTAAAAGAGATGAATGCAACTTTTATTGTTTTAATCCCTAAGATTGCTGCTCCCTCTTCTTTTTCTCAGTTCAGACCGATTTCTTTATGTAATACTATTTATAAAATCTTCACAAAAGCCATTTCCATGAGGCTAGCCATGTTTATTCCTAGAATTATTTCTTCTGAACAAGAAGGTTTTGTTCCTGGTAAGGAAATGGTGGATGGTGCAATTTTGGCTCATGAAGTTTTGCATTCTATTAAAGATCTTAAACTTCCAGCTATGATGCTCAAATTAGATATGATGAAAGCTTATGATAGGGTTTCTTGGAATTTTTTATTAAAAGTTCTTCTCAAATTTGGTTTTGATAAAAAATGGTGTAAATGGATCCATTCTTGTATCTCGGGTGTTAGATCAGTGGTTATCATTAATGGTAGTCCCTCTACTTTTTTCCAAGTTTCTCAAGGTATTAGACAAGGGGATCCCTTATCTCCTTTTCTTTTCATTTTAATGGCTGAGTCTTTTAGTAGAGAAATCTTATTGCAAAATAGTCTTTCTAATTGGAAGGGGGTTCAGATCCTTGACATTCCTTTTTCGGTTACTCATACCTTGTTTGCAGATGATACTCTTTTGTTTGGTCTTCCTTCTATCAAAGAGGCTAAATGTATTCAGAAGGTTATTTCTAGATATAGTTTTGCGTCAAATCAAGCAGTTAATTTGGATAAATCAAAAATTTATTTCTTTAATATAAAACCCTCTTTGCAAAGTAGAATTGTTTCTATCCTTAAAGTCAAATTGGAGAGTTTACCAAGTCTTTATTTGGGAATTCCTTTATTCTTTGGACCACAAAAGAAGTCCTTTTGGGCAAAGGTCTCTCATTCTATTCATAATAAGATTGCACTTTGGAAGGCTAGATGGTTAACTCTGTCTGGTAGAATCACTCTCTTGAAATCTGTTTTAACTGCTGTTCCTATTTATATGCTTTCTGTGCTAAATATTCCCAAAGGTGTTATTCAGGAGATCCATAAATCTTTGAATTCTTTTTTATGGAAAGGTTCGGTAGATGAAGGTCACAAAGTATCCTTAGTAGCTTGGAATAAGGTCTGTGTTTCCAAATTATCTGGTGGTTTGGGTATTCATAATATTTCTATTCATAATAAAGCCTTGGGTGCTAAGTTAGCCTGGAAGATGTTTTCCAATCCGGATCTTAAATGGTGTAAATTCCTTCAATATAAATATTTAGATTCCCTTTCTCCTGATAGGATCTTTATAGTTACTAATCCCCCTAAGGGTTCCTCAATTTGGAATTTTTTAGTTTCTTGCAGGAGAGTTCTTTTACCTCATCTGTCTTGGAAAATTTTTAATGGTTCTAAAGCCTCTTTTTGGGATGACTCTTGGAATGGTTTTGTCTTATCTTTCTTCAATTTGGGGTGATAGAGTAAGAGATTATCTTTTAGTTTCTAAAGAAGGTTCTTTCTATAGTTCTACTTGGAAAGATTTTTCAACTTGTCCTATTCCTGAGACTCAGAAACTCCTTCTTAGCCACTTATTAAGTAAAAGGAGGGTTTGTTTTTTACCAAAAGAAGATGTTTTATTTTGGTCCTTCTCTAATAATGGTTCTTATTTTGTTAAGGATGGTTATAGATATCTTTCCTCTCTGGATTTTCCATTTGTTTCGGATTGGCCTCAGTTGTTGTGTTGGAATGTTGCTTGTCTTCAAAAAGCAGGAGCCTTTGCATGGTTAGCTCTAAAGAATAAAATTTTAACAGGTCAGAGATTGGCTAGGTTGGGGATTATGGATTCCTTCAGCTGTGTGTTTTGTGGTTTATGTGAAGAAGAGGTAAATCATCTGTTTATTTCTTGTCCTTTTGCTTTTTCTTGTTGGACATGGCTTTTTTCCAAATTAATTTGGTCTTCTCCTCTTCCTAATTCTCTGTTGGATCTCTTTCGTAGTTGGCCTATTTTATTTGAAGGTTCTACTTTTGCTTCTATTTGGATTGTTGTGCCTTCTATTGTTATCTGGAACATCTGGCTTGAAAGGAATAGAAGGATCTTTAGAAAAGAACGAAAGGATATTAAGTCCATCTCTCTTATTATTGAAAAATCCATCTCAAAGGTTGTTTTGAATTATCTTAAATCTTTAAAGACTTCTAATCTTCATTTCTCATCTTGGGATAATTCCATTTTGGAAAATTGGCCTTCTCTAGGTTCTTTTCCTATTTCAAATTCTTTTGCAGTCTCACAACAGGATAGAAGACTAGTTAAATGGTTGCCTCCCTTTGAAGATTTCATTAAGTTCAATTTTGACGGGGCTTCTCGTGGCAATCCGGGCCCTTCTTCCATTGGTGGGGTTTTTAGAAACATGAAAGGTGAAATTTTTAAAGCCTTTTCTGGTAAAATTCCTGATGGTACTAATAACCAAGCTGAGATCCTTGCTCTTGTGGAAGGTCTTAGATTGGCTATTAGTTTAAGGGTTTCTAGTCTCCATATTGAGGGTGATTCATTAATAATTATCAATGCCTTGAAAAAGCATCATATTCTTAATTGGCACCTAGATTATCTTCTACAAGAGGCATGGCATCTTCTGGATTCGTTTGATAGTTTCATTATTCGCACACTCTTAGTGAAGGTAATAAATTGGCTGATGCTTTAGCTAACTTGGGTTTTGAATTAGAATCCTCGCTAACTTATTTTGATGAGGATTTGATTCGCAAAAATCCACATTTGGCGGATATAGTACAATTTGATTATTTAAGGTGTGCGACTTAATCCTCTCTTGTGTGGTTAATTGTATGTGGCTTTAAGAAGTTATTTCTGGGAGAAGTCATTATTTCCACATGCGCCAATACTCTGTGTTTTGATATTAGCTGTCCATTGATTCATATCCTCCGTAAGTATCTTTGTCCTTGCTTTCTTTCAACGCAGGCTCACACCAAGTTTTATTCATTTCCTTCATGGGAGATGATGCTTTCTAATTATGATTTTTTTGATCCTTTGGGCTATATATTGATATTTGTTTATATGTTTAACCATCCTTCTTTTACTGTTGATTGTTCTATGTGATGCAATGGAAGTTCAGCTTAACCGCAGGTTGTTCTTTCCAGTTTCAAAGTGGGAGTCCACTTTCATTGGTTCTGTGTCTTCGGATGGCTTAAGATCTATTTTTGCTATAGACGGCCTAGAGGTGGAGGAAGCCATTAGAGATGTTGATGTTGGCACGGTTCGTCAGCTTATTGAGAAGTATGTTCATCGTTTCCTTTTTTCTGATGATAGTGTTGCTGCAGCCTTTCAGAATTATGATCTCTTTGGCTTAGAGGCTCTTATTGGTGGCCTTTTTACCAAGTGTCAAGTTCTTCACTCCCCTGCTCATAATTGTGTATTCAATGCTGTTCGTTCTTCTCTGTTGAATGAGAATGAAGATTTTTTGCATCTTTCTTTACATGCTCATGGTAAAGAGATTGGTGAGAGTTTATCTAACAAAATGGATGAAAAATTTCAAGCTCTGTTGTTTTAAGTGCAATTTCATCCTCTTCTTCCTCCTCCTCCGGGCTCGCCTATTGAAGATCATGCTATGGGGGATCCAAATTGTCTTGTGCAGGATCTGAATGCTGAAGCGAATCTGGGTTAGATAGTAGTTTTGTTTTTTGGGATTTTGATTCCCTGGAGGAATCTTGGTTTTATCAGTCCTATGATCAAAATGTAATATTTTGTTAAATTATACATGTAAATCTTGCTCCTGAATTTGTAAAATGTTTGGAGCTTTTTGTATTCTCGAGCTACAACTGGAGGTTTTCTTCCCTTGGTTCTTTCCTGCCAGTATGCTTGTCGAACCAGGGTTTGTAACTATTCTTATTATCTAATATAATTATAGTGGTCTGCCACTTTTGTTTTTAAAAAAAAAGTCATGCAAAAAAATAATTTTTAATTCTGCACGACTCATTGTAATGAGTCATGCAGAATTAAAAATTATAAAATGTTGAGTAGTGCAATGGTATTTATAAGAAGCATTCCATTGTTCAAAAACTTTAATGCTTTTGGTGGTACTGTGTCTCTACACGATGTTGGTGGTTTTTGCTTTCATTTTGGTTTCTCTATTATTTTTTTGTTTTTCTAGCACAATTTTTTCAATGCAAGATATTTACATTGCCTCATTTTTTTAACATGCAGATAAGATTTCATGTGAGCTCAAGGAGAGTGTCAACATAAAACAAAAAAATCAGGAGGAATCCATCCAAAGTCTGGAGGAAGTTATTCAATCTCCTCTTTATCTTCATGCTTCAATTTCATTCTTTTTTGTGCATATTGTGGCTTTGCATGTAGTTTTCCTGTACTAGGTAAAATCTCTTTGAGTTTTTCCATTGGTGCAGCTCCTCTGCTTTGGAGAAATCTGTAAAGCCTATTTGTACTTTGGAGAAATCAAATCAAATCCTACTACTATTACTTTTATTCCTTCAGATTTAAATCCAACTTTCATCAAATCCCTTAATATTTTCAACCCTGCACAAGAAAACAATTAGAGTGAAAATGAAAAAAATAGTGTAGAGTAAGTTTCTTTATATGTCATAGGTTTTGTGCTTTTTTAAATGTTTAAAACTTAATTAAAGCAGTTTACTTAGGCTATTTTTTAATTTACTTTGTGTTATTTAATATGAATTTGTTTTGTGTTTTTAAATGTTTTTCTATTTAGTTTAATAAATTTAGAATAGAGTACAATATAAATTTAGTTTTTTATATTTATGATGTTTATAAGCATAATAGAATATAGAGAAATATACTAGAATATAATATAAATTTAGTTTTTTTTTATATTTACTTTTTTATATGATCATTTGATAATCTTATATTTATCATGTTTATATTCTATTCTATTATAAATTTATATTTATATTTCTCTATATTTTATTCTAAATATAAGAGGAAAAAATATTTATATGCATTCTTTAGTTTTTTATATGCCCTTTGTACAAGTTTTAATTTTTTTCTAAAATTAGTGCTCCACCACCTAAATTATAGCCTAAATTAATGCTCCACCACTTCCTAAATTATTATTTTTAATAAATTATTAAAAAATGGATTTTTTAAATAAAATAAAATAATTAAATTTTCAATTAAAAATAAACACCTTATTAAAAGGTTGCGGCCTGTTTACACTTTAAAAAATCTTTTTATTATTAAAACTAAAAACTTTTCTTTTAAAGATTAAATTTTAAACTTATTAATAAATTTTATAACTAGATTTTAAACATTGAACATAAAATTTAATAATAGATTGCATTCACCTGCATGCAAAAATTTAACTTCCCCTGTTTTATTGTAGATCCCTATTATGTGGTCCTACCTAAAAGACTAATCTCCTTGATTCTTTCCATTGGTGGCCCCTCTGATTTGGAGAAAGTTGCAAAGCCTTGTTAATCAAATCAAACCCTACTATTAAACTCTAGCAAGAAGGGATTTTGGAAAAACAATGTTTCTTCTTCCCCTGCATGCAAACCAAATCCTCCATACCTACAAAAAAACATAAAAGAAAAAAGAAAAATACACAGAGGGTTTCTCTACAAATTGAAAATAAATAAATTTATTTTCCAATCTATCATGAATCCATATTGAAATCAAATTATTTATTCCTTCATATTTAAATCCAACTTTCATCAAATCCCTTCATATTTTAATCCTGCACAAGAAAACAATTAGAATGAAAATGAAAAAAAATAGTGTAAGAGTAATTTTTTTATAGAAAGATTTAATATTTTTGCATGGAAGCAGGGCTTAAATTTGATAGTTGTATAGCTATATTTAGACATTTTAGATGTAAAATACAACTGAAATTTTGAAAAGACTATCATATGAAAGGAGAGATTTTGGACAAACTGTCAAACTTTATATATATATATATATATATATATATATATATATATATATATATATATATATATATATATTTGGTTTTTATATAATTTACTTATACTAAAATATGTCATAGTATTTTAAAGGCACTATTGAATAGATAACTATCATAAAAAAATTGTTTGACAGTCAAGGTTGACTGTCAAATTTAAGCCCTGCATGGAAGGATATGATAAAATGAAAAAGATAATTATTTCTTTATTTATTATTTGTAGTTAACTTTAAGTTCTTTTAGTAAGGGATTGCTTTATTATTTGTTTAGATCATGTTTTTTTTAAATTTATGAAGTGTAATAATTAAATTAGGATAAGGTGTTTTTTATTTTTTTATTTTTACTTATTTGTCTTTTATCATTTATATTTAAGATCAATTTTAATTTTAAATTAAATAAACTAGATTAAGGACTTAAATAACATTAAATTAAAGATTTATATAAGAGTAAATAACATTAAATTAAACTAGATTTAACATTATAATTTTTTTAGTTCTTTAATCTTATTTAGTTTGAAATTAGTTTTTATTTAATTCTATTAAATTAAAATTGTAATTTAGTTTACAAGTTCTTTGTTATTTTTAAAGCTTTGAAATTATTTAATCCTAATTTTGGTTTGATTATAATCTACAAACTAGCATACCTATATTTAAAAAATATATCTAAAGTACGCTGAGAGATATCCTTCTCGAGGCGCCTATTTCCACCTATGTGAGGTAAATTGATTAAAAAATAGGCGCCTTGAGAAGGATATCTCTCGGTGTACTTTACATATATTTTTTAAATATAGGTATGCTAGTAGCATCCACAGTCACAAGTCTAATTCTAACTATATTATATAATTATAAAAATTATTATAATTATATAATATAATATTGTAATATAGAGATATATTATTATATATAATATTATAAATATAGTTTAAATATATTATTATAATATGTTATATAATAATTTTAATTATATATATTATAATTATATTTTAGATATATTTTAAAAAAATTATAATTATGTATATATTATCATTATAACTATATATTATATAATTATTATAATTATATATTATATTATATCAAAAAATATATAATATACTTATGTTGTTGTAGAATAACTCTACATTTTGTTTCAGTTTCGGTAATGTTGCGATAAAAGTTACAGTGGCTTATTTTATTTGTGTCTCTGTGTTTCTATGTGCGGGTCGCGCCAAGTATCAAAGACACAACAATGGAACAAGCACCAAGTTTTATGCGGAGGTGGCCGCGTGTTAGCTTGTTTGTTGTAGAGTGTGCCATGTAGTGGTTAACATCTTTTGTTACAAGCTTGCGGAAGGCGCCATGTGTTGCTAGCGGAAGCAGTCTCAAAAAGTTTCTTTTCTTGCTATATGTTTGTCGGTGTCGTTGTGTGTCCTTTTGAGTTTTATGCGGATGATGCCGCGTGTCCCTTTACAGAATTTCTATTGATATCGACATATATATGGTGGGCAACAATTCAAAGATAGTTTCAAGCTTGCGCAGGGTGCCACATGGCGATAGCGGACAAAGGGTTACTTTATTCATAATCTTCTTGTAGCAGAAACATTTTAATTCATAGTTGCAACGAAACGCAACAAGTGTTGGCTTTCGAAGGATCCTTCAAAAGTTTCATTAGTTTCAACTGTCTTTAGAGGTTGCCGCATATCTAGCTTATTTTCTACGGGTGTCGCCATCTATCCTAGTTTTATTCCCTGTGTGGGTAATGAGTTATGAATGCAGTGGGTCCCATTAATATTGTGTCTCAGTTTCTAAGTGAAGCAGGTTGCGATAGATGTCACAATGGAAGGTGCCTGAGTATAAAGAATCAGTTTTTAAATGCTTGGTGGGGCAGGACACGTATCATTTTGGAGACTGCAAAGTGCGATAGGTGGTTGTTTCTTGTGAATTTCTTTGAAGGCAAAAGAGTTTCTAAGTATATGCGGATGCCGCCATATGTCATAATTTCTTTTGAGCCTTAATTGCGCAGGTGTTGCCATGTGTCTTAGTCTCGATATAGTTAGTGTGCCACATAATGTTACGCCCTAGCCAATGAGCACACAGGAAGGATGGCCGTTATAGATTCAGAAGATCATAACTTCCATGGACTTTTAGTAATCTTCAGTTCTGTTTGACCGTTGATGATTCAGGTTGTTGTAGGCAATCTTGGGTTAAATCTATGATTATAAATATATAGAATTTGTAATTGACTAGGGGACTTTTACTTTTTGGGAATAAGTTTTCAATTAGAAATCTAATAGAGGATTCAAAGACTTTGTTGTGACCAGTTTATGTCATTTTGCCTTTATTTTGTTGTTCTTGATAAGAAAGTTGATATATCTGTGCATGTTTCTGTGCCTTTTACGTTGCTTGAAGATTAATAAGAAGAACTTTATTCTGTGCCTTGGTTGATATCATCTGTGTCTTTACAAAGTCATCTGGTTATAAGCCTTTGATAATATTCATTATATCTGTTTATGTTGATCATGCAGTATCTGCTCTTTAATATAACTGTATCTTGAGAATAGCTTCACTGTGCTTGAATTGAAGGAGTACTTTTTACATAGGCGCATCGCCATAAATTAGATTTGCTTATTGTATGTGTAATCCTGTTTATCTCTTTCCCTTTACTCAAAACCTGATTGAAATAGGAAGAGCCAACTTCTTTAAAATCTGGAGGTTGTTTCAAGTAGCAAGTCTCACATTCTTGAAACTTCCCATGTTGGTGTTGGAACCTGTGCAATTTTATACATCAACAGTTTTTGGCATGCCTAGTGGGACCTTTCTTAAAGTTCCTATCAAGATCATATGAGCCAGAGAGTTACAAGGAGCCAGAGCTGTGGACCTACGACAAGAGCTCAGTCTGCTGCTAATCTAGGCATTCTTTTACCACAATTAGTAACTACTCCAAGGAGAAGAGTGAATTAGGTTGCAGTAACACAAGGAACAAATATGGGACCACCTATACCTCCAAGGAACTATGCAAATTAGAACACTGGCAGTCCTCTCATTCTCCCAGTACCACTAGCCACTTGGGATCCTATTCTAGCCAATGCTTTGAAGGCTCTACCTAAGTTCAGTGGAGAAGATTTCAAGACACTTGGGGAACATCTACAAGATGTATCTAATGTGTGTGCAGTGCACGTTATTACTAAATAGAATGTGGTAATAAGATTGCTAGCAGCTTCTTTTAAGGGAAAGGCTCTGGATTGGTATAGATCTCTCACTCCAAATACAATATCTACATGGGATCAACTTGGTGATGCTTTATTTGCAAGATTTGAAGAGAAAGGTGATAAATCTTCCCTACTGCAACAATTAATCACTTTCAAAAGGGCACCACAAGAAGCCATAACTAATTTTAACTCAAGATTTCAAAAGAGCTGGGATAGAATTCCTGCTACAGCAAGACCATTATCAGGTATGGCTATTGTGTTCTACCTCAAAGCTTTTAATTCTGATATATCAGTAATGATTCGGTCCCTAGGAGGTCAGACACTGCCAGAAGCATATGAGTTGGCTGTCAAGGCTGAAAATAACTTGATAGATGCTGAAAAATTGCCCCCAAGGCCTCCTATGCCCATGTTCCCAGAAATCTCCCTACCTTTACCACAAGAAGCTCTGAATCTTGCAGTTCCACCTATGTCCATGTATTCATTCCCAGTACCTCAACAACTTGCTATGGCAACTACCTTTGCTCAACCATCTGAAATGGATGATGTCAAGAATATTCTAAGGACCTTTTTAAATGAGATAATTAACCTAAAGAGACAACGAAATCCCTATTCAAAGTCTCCTTACCAAGGTTTCCAAGGAAATAGACCCCCTTTTCAGCCAAATCAATATCAAGGCCCTCAAAGGCAAAATAATTCTCAGCCTTCAAAGCAGTTGGTTTCAGTCCCTACACCTCTACAAACTGTTCCTCATAATCCCAACAGAGAAATAGTTCCAGGACAAAATAACTTAGTAGAAGACACAAATGCCCGGTGCTTTCCCTATAACAATGCCCATATGCCCAAAGACTATCCCAGAGGTAATTTGCAACAAAATATAGCAGAATAGAGAGGGTTAGAAGGACAATTCTTGACATCTAATACTCCACCATATCAGTCCCCTAGTGTTCTGAATGCAGTAATGTTTGCCCAGATGCAAGGGATGTCTATACAACAAGAAGAGGAAATAGCTCTTGAACATGCCTTATTTTCATGGATTGAAGAGGAAGATTCAGTGTTCTTGAATGAGGCATCCACTTCAAAGAAACCATTGGTGTAGTTGAGCTATTATACCAGATCAAAGAGGAGAATGATAGAGCAACCTGAAATCACAAATAATGAGATTATCAAAACTCCTCCATTTCAAAATCATCACAATCTAGTTTCTAGGCAAGAAGTGCCCCAGTCGGTGCAGAATCAAGTAGCCTCAGGTTAGATGCTGGAAAAGACAAGGTACCCTTATCATCCAAAGATACAAGCATTAGGACCTGTGAACATGGTGGACCAGCTGAAAATAACTCCAGCACACATATCAATCTGGGATATGTTGGCTATTCCTAAGTAGAAGACACTATTACAAGAAGCTATGCAAAGTCAAGAGGCCTCTAAATACATTAGTGCTAAAGAAGGAGCTACTAATAAAGGGAAAATCCAACATAAAGATACTATACCTCTACAAAGAACATCTCTGTTGAACAATGCATCTGAGGTAGGTAAATCTAAACTAGATCCATTTTATCTGACTTTAATAGTTGGGAAAAAATTGTTGCATAATGCAATGATAAATTTTGGACCCAGTACTACAGTAATGCCAAAGCAGATAGCAGATGCTTTAAAGATAAAGTATGAGCCACTTATAGAGGGGTCATGTAGTTGGATGGGAGGTCTATTCAAACTATAGGAAAAATCAAACAACTTCCATTACAACTATATACTTGTCCCAATATAACTGTCAATCAGGATGTGGTAGTCATAGATATCCCCCCTGTATTTGGTTTATGCTTGTCCAAAGATTTCACAGCCAAAATAGGAGGTTACATGTCACTAGATTGGTCACACCTAATCTTAAGAACCAAGTATGGGACAAAGATGAAAGTATTATCTGAGCCATTATCCAAAGACCATATTACTAATGAACCAACCCCAAAAATAGAAGCATCCCATGCCATGATGAATAATGAGGAGAGAGTCTTTGTTGAAGAATTAGGTGACTAAACTGAACATGACCAACAAGAAGAAGAGAACACTTAGTTGTTGACCATGATGCAGAGTGATCCTTATGGAAACTATGACTCTACTGGTCTAGGCACTTATGTTATTTTTGAAGAAGACCAAGAAATCCTGAATATTATAAGGAAAGAAGTATCAGAAAGTGGAGAATCTGAAGGAAACTCAGAAATATGGACCTTAAATTTTGATGGGCCTAGGAGCAAGAATGGTGTTGGAGCAGGTATTAGCCTTACTGCCCCAAATGGTGAGAAAATTCTATGAGCCATTTGCTTTCAATTTGCCTATACTAATAATGACACTGAATATGAATCTTTGGTACATGGACTCATGTTGGCCAAGAAAAAGGAAATTAAGAATCTGATAGTGAGAGGAGACTTCGAACTGGTGGTAAAACAAATCAGAGAGAAAGCAATAGCCAAAAATTTAAGAATGAGGTCCTATCGATACAAGATTTGGGACCTGATAGATGGCTTTGATGCCTTCAATATTGAGATAGTGCCCAAAGCCCAAAATTTAGAAGCAAATAGAATGACACAAATTGGTTCACAATTTAACCTAGCAAGTGATCTATTAGTTAACAATGAGTTAGTTAAGCTTATAGTAAGACCAACAATTCCAGACAATGATCAAAATTGGCAAGTTTTTGACAATGATCTTCAAGTACTTTCATTTTTATAGCAATTAGGGGAGTTTGCTAACCAGTTACACCCCAAAATTGAGGAAACATACGGTGATCAAATCATCCAGCTAAGGTCAAATAAACTCCCTAAAGGACTGATTACTCTAGAAAATTTGTTTGACCCAGAAGATGCAAGCCTAGAGAAGAGGAGGTTTAAGGCAAATAAGGAGGATTATTCTGAAATTCAAGTTAGTGAAGGAAGAAAGTTAAAAATAGGTAATGCTACAACCCAAGAGGAAAAAGAGAGGCTGATTGCTTTATGTGACAAATATGATAGGGTGATTGCTTGGACCTATGAGGACCTCCATGGCTATAATAGAGATATCATCCATCACACCATAGAGCTTATCGAAGGATCCAAACCAGTCTGACAGAAGCAAAGGCTAGTGAATCCTAGAATTGAACCCCTAATGGTGGATGAGCTGCAAAAGCCCCTGGAATCAAATTTTATTTTCCCAATTAAGCATTCAACTTGGGTGTCAAACCTAGTGCCTATAAGAAAGAAGAATGGTGACATAAGACTCTGTGTAGATTTCAGGAATCTAAATAAAGTATCTTTGAAAGATCATTATCCCCTGCCTTCTATGGAACAGATTTTAGAGACTGTGGCTGGGTCAGAAAGGTTTTCCTTATTTGATGGTTTCTCAGGATACAATCAGATTTGGTTAGCAGATGAAGATCAACATAAGACTACGTTCACTACAAAGTGGGGAACATTTGCATATGCTAGGATGCCCTTTGGCCTTTCGAATGCAGGAGCTACTTTTTAGCATGCAATGGATGTAGCATTTGGGGAGCTTATAAATAAGATCATTCTGATCTATCTAGATGACTTGACTATTTTTTCTAAGAATGTCAAAGATCATTTTGACCATTTAGAGGTTATTTTCAAGAAATGTCAAGAGTTTGGGATCTCTCTAAATCCCAAGAAATGCATCTTTGTTGTGCCTTAGGGTAAACTTCTAGGACATATAGTGTCAAAGGAAGGGGTTTCCATTGATCTAGAGAGGGTCACAACTATAATGAATCTATCTTTGCCAGTTAACAAGAAAGTAGTTCAATCCTTTTTAGGGAAAATTAACTTTGTCAGCTGATTTATATCTGATTTTGTAGGCCTAATTAGACCAATGACACTATTGCTTAAAAAAGATCTAGCTTTCAAATGGACTATAGAAGGAAGATAAGCTTTTGAAGAGGTCAAGAGAGCTATTTCAATAGCCCCAGTACTCAGAAACCCAAATTTCTCTAAACCTTTTATAATGTATGTGTATGGGGGAGAATTTAGTGTTGCTACTGTTCTAACTTAGAAAGATGATCAAGAGGAAGGAGAGCATCTAATAGCTTTCTTCTCCAGGACTCTTAGGGAGTATGAGTCAAGATATAATTTCATGGAGAAACAAGCATACGCCATGGTAAAAGCCCTTAAAAAATTTAGACATTTGGTAACAGGAAATAAAATTTTGATATTAGTGGCTCACCCCAGTGTAAGAGAATATATTATGGAGGGTGAGATCACTGAGAAAAGAGCCAATTGGATAACAAATATTTTAGAATATGATGTAGAAGTAAGACCCACCAAGTTGGTCAGAGGCAAAGGATTGTGCCAATACATGACCCAAGACATAGAAAGATCAGTGTTTGAAGAAACAGAAAATGAAAATGTGTTGAAACTCCAAGAGGTTGACCAAGATTCTTGGGTTAGAGATAGGATACAGTTTATGAAGTATGGGGTGTTCCCAAATGAACTCTCCCATGATAAAAAAGGTACTATAGGCAACAAGGAATCCATTTTGTACTAATTGATCAAATCTTATTTAGAAGGAATACTGATGGTTTACTCTTAAGATGTATAGAGAAAGATGAAGCTCAAAGAATATTAGATGAATTGCATCATGGAGTCTCAGGTGGACATTTTTCAGCAAGGACTACTACAATCAAAGTGACACAAGCTAGATATTTCTAGCCCACTCTGTTTACAGATTGCTATCAGATGATTAAGGAATGCCAGGCTTGCCAGTTTTATACTGATAAGAGGAGAAACACAGCAATGCTTTAAGTCCCATAGTTGTGGATGAACCCTTTGCTCAATGGGGTTTGGATTTTACTGGCATGATCAATCTAGTATCAAATATGGGACACAAATGGATTCTTACAGCAACAGATTACTTTACTAGTTGGAGTGAAGCAGTACCACTCAAAGAGGCAATAGAAAGGATCATACTAGAATTTTTAGAAGGCATAACCTCTCGGTTTGGTCCTCCTCATAACATCATATCAGATAAAGCTAAAGCATTTTCAGGAACTAAATTATCTGAGTTTGCTTTAAGAAATGGGATATATTTGAAGACTTCTTCAAATTATTACCCACGAGGTAATGGTCTGGCAGAGTCCACTAACAAGAACCTTATCATACTAATAAAAAGGATAGGGACTACTTATCAGACAGAGTGGCACAAGTTACTTAATACAACATTGTGGGCTAACAGGATCACACCAAAGCAAGTAACTAAAATGTCTCCCTATGAGTTGGTTTATGGTAAACCTACAGTAATGCCACTAAGTTTAGAGATTCTTGCTTTACAGCTGTTAAAGTAGATAGAAATTGAGAAAAATAGCCCAATGCAAGTCAGACTCACTGAGCTATTGGAAGTCCAAGAAAAGAGAGAAAAGGCACATGAATTAGTAATGAAACATCAGAAAATGGTTAAGAATTGGTTTGACAAGAAGACTTCTAATCCCATTTTTGAAGTTGGCTCTCTAGTATTGAAGTGGGATGAAAGAGCTACCAAGCCGGGTCGACACAACAAATTTGAATCATTATGGACATGCCCTTATAAGGTTCATTCTTGCAAGCAACAAAATTCATTTGAGTTGGAAACCATGAATGGAGAACTTGAAGAGATTTCGGTAAATGGGATCTTTCTGAAACATTTCACCTAAGCAGGGGCTCATCATGTATCATAGTTAGTTATTTATTCTTGTTTCCTTTCCTCGCTTTCTATTTTCCTACTTTCCCTTTCAAATAAGTGTTCAGTGAACACGTGTCAGCAACGCAAAGCCCCTTCTCTTTTAACCCTTGCATTTATTAAGGGTTTTTCAGCAATCCCCAAAATTCTAGGGAAGTGTTGTGATGTTCACAACAGGCCCCATTTTACTCCTTAGCAAAATGAGGACCCCTACTATGGCTTGCTCCCTTGTTTTTGTGCTCTGGGCAGTAATGGTAAAAGCAGCGTCAATTAGTATGTTGTGCATCATGTCAGGTGCATTTGTGATCTTCATGTCCCAACCATAATCCAAAGTCTGAATCTTGCCTTAGGAAGCCTGACATGTGAAAAAGTGTGAAATTCTAAGCAAGTTTGCCTTTTACATCACCTTGAAATTTGACCAAATGCAAAAGTTATGATGAGTCAAAGTTCTGGTCAAACCTGATATCCTAGGGGGGTCATATTTCAAATGTCAGTAACCTTACATTAGATCACCCCGATATAGGTTTATCACCTGATAATCACCTTGTTCACAAAGTCTGGACGTCAAAATTATATGATGACTGTATCTACCTGTTGGGCACCCTCATGTATTTTGCGGGGGTCATATTCTGGATATCACTTGATATTTCAAAGATCACCCGACCTTCCAAAGATCCCCCCTTTGCAAAATATCACCCCATCCTATAACATGACGATGACGTTATGGTATCTGTAGCGATAAAATGGAGACACCAACGTGCTCACGTCATCTCGATCTTTCGAAAGAGAGGTCATTTTACTCGTGGGGGGTCATCTTCTGAATATCACCCGATCTTAAAACGTAACTCGATATACAAAGCCCGACATGCTGATGGCGTCATCCTTTCGGAGGGTGATATTCTTTGGGGTTCCTTCCTCGGGGTTATATTTCTTGGACCCCAATTTTCTTCAATATGACCATGGCGTCATCCTTCACATTTTTAATGAAGCTCGCGCATGATGATGACATCATCATCATATCCTGACTTAGTTCGAAAGTGCCCAGAAATCTACATGGAGGTGGTGGAATCGAAAGGTTATCAAAAGGAATTAAATACCCATGTGCATGCGGATTTTCGTGAAATCATGACCTGATATATATGTTTGCACATTCAAAGCATGATTTAGCATATGTTTTTATCCTCCTGCTGGTTATTTAAGTAGTGATGATGCCTAACTTCTATATGATGACTGGAGGTGCGCAGGCAGGAAAAGTAGGGTAGGTGGATTTTGAATCCATTCTAGAGCCCAATGGCGTGCAGGTAGAGATACGACGGAGCTTTAATGGCGTGGGACATCCTAGGCGATGGACCGGATCCCAAGAGCTCAAAAGCACACCAGGAGGAGACAAAGCTTTCAATGCAAATGGAGTGCAGGTAGAAGACATTACTGAGGGAGCGATGCCCTGTTTGGTGGCCGTTCGAATTCTTGGCGGGATCCATTTCCCACCGTTTGATGCTGCACTTCAAGATGCAGACCATTGACTTGCTAGGGTTTCCTAGGCGCTGTGTTGAGGGGCAAAAAGAGAGACATATATTCAGCCCCTGCACTCTACAAAAGAGGGGAGAAGAGAGGTCAATCATTCAAAATATGACCAGTAGCAAGTTCATGTAGGAGATCGGATTACTGGGACTGAAGAGGATTGATTTGTTGAAACATTTAAGGTTCTTCCTCCAGATCACTGTATATGTACCTATTTTATGAGCATACTGTATGGATATGAAGCTTCAGATTACATCTTGATTGTAAACCTTAAGTAATCTTCAAGTTGATTTCTGGATGTGTAATGATGAATCATGTGTTCAACTAGAAGTATTTTCATTTCATTGCATGTTGTCAGCTTTCCCTTGAAGATTTGCACTGGATCATGCTGATTTGTGGAATGTCTTGGTGAAGTATAATTTTAGTTTTCTTCTCTTCATTACTATATGGGAACATGTATGTGGATTAGTGATCTCAGTCAAGTAATTTTAGGAATCTCATTCTCTAACCCTTTTCTCATTTTATTTTCATAGAAATCACTTCCTTAACTACACATCATGATAAATGTTAAGTGGAATAGAGGAATATGTTGATATCTCGTAGATAACTGAACATCATTAGCATATTTGAGCTAGATGCATGTACTGTTGAAAATATCATGCAAAGAAACATAAATAAGGGTAGAACTCATGCAAATATCAACTTAGACACATCATTTGGAGATATATGCTGTGTAGAGTAACTTCCCTATATGGCATAGTTGCAGAAGTAGAATCTACTGATCTACGTAAGACCCCAAAATGGAAAACAACAACACACATCAACCACTAAGAGATCTCAATAGATTATGAACTAATCATTGGGGAGTTGGGATCACGAATTCTTTGAATTCATTGTATCTTTCAGGATAAACAAGGGTTGTTGTGTAACTTTTGTTTGTGTGCTTGGTTGTGACTAACATCATCACCAACAGGAAGTACACGCTTTTTCAGAAAGATAGCCACTCTCATAACATATCTGACACTCTGTCTAACACAGATTTTGAAAAGATACATTAACTGTCTCTTGACATTAATGCCATTAATACGATGGGATGTGTCATTTATTGATTCCATAAGGCCCAATAAGCTAGGTATTAAGTCCTTGAAGGTGTCATTTGCTTCTATCTTCCTGCCCTAAATCACTATCGTGTCTGAGTTCTGTTCCTCGCAAGTGCTTTTCAGCTAAGTATAACTCCGCTAAAAAATTTTGCTCTTTTTTTGTGCCAAAACTTTCTTAAATCTTCTCACAAAGATACAGATATGTCTGAGACACAATCACCATGAGAGGGACTTGGAATTTTTGAGTCAACTAATAAATTGATGAACAACAAGTCATATGCTTCGACACCTGTGCAACCAAGGAAGTCCTATCCAAGAACAAGGGTTCCTAAAGTAGGATTATCTGTTGACCCAGATCAAGTAAAAGACTATGCAGATGACATATATGATACACCTCTTCAAAAGAACACCAAGAATCTCTGAGAGGGAGCACATCAGAGGTGCCTCATCCGAGCGAACAAGGGTCGATATGAAAATTTTGGTATGAGAATATGGACTTCTCAATTGGTGCAGTTCCTGGTTCTAAATGTACACCCTTGTACTAAACTGATTGAATTGTGTGCGGAGCTATTTCATGCACCATCAAATTCTATTTAGCAGGGTCCTTTCATAGTTCAAATTACGCCTAAGACCATAAGGGACATGTTGGCCCTACAATATGATAGAACGACAACATTTCCAACTATTGCCAAGATGCAAGGCACATGGGCGAATTTACATAGCACACTAAAATTCCTGAATGTAGAGATGCATCTGGACGAAGATAATACTCAGATGCCTACACTACCCACTGACCATGCACAATTTAACCCTAATGTTTAGGACGCCCTTTCAATGATAGCTTTCATTTTTGGAATGAAGAAGGACAACACAGTTCATGACTGGCAATTGGCAATCATTTTCAGAATGAAAACTATGGATAAATCTTAGGAGTATCACCTGGTTTTTTCAGAGCAAATTGCTACAGCCATGATCAACCAGCTTGTCAATTTCAAAACAAAACGAGTATTCAGGTATTCCGCATTCCTGTTCCATCTTATGCTGTATCAAAATTTTAGTCTTTTTATACAGCATATGCCCTTAAATATGTATGACTTAGATTCATATTATAGTAGAACCATTCTTGTGTCCGCATGGACACATGTGTTATCTGATACCTCAGACCCCTATGAGTTTTGGGAGTTTTGTGTCGCCCATGCTTTTGGCCAGTTAAGTCCTGAGCCTATGGAACATAGGATGACACTGAATATAAGGGGTTTTCTAACCAATTGCCCAATTCCCTGTGACTACTTCTTTGGAGCCCATACTACCATAATCAGAGTCCAAGGTTTCACCAGAGAGCCTATGCTATTGCCTAAAGTATTGACCCCTAGGGTCATATTCTTAGAGGTTACCCATCAAGTATCTATTGTAGATAATGATTTCAGCTACAAGAAAAGAAAGAAAAAGATGTATGATGTTCCATGGGCTAGAGGAAACATGACAATTGAAGTTAGAAGAACATAGAGCCTCTTATTAAGGAAGTTAGTTGCCCTTATATTTCTTATTATAGAAGATAAATGGAAATATGACCCAGATAGTTTCCTAGCTTCCTGGATAATAAATAATAAGGTTTGTGCCAAGATGGTACATGAAGGATGCCCATTCTAGGAGGATAGGAGGTCTCCAAAAGAAGATAGCCTAGATCTCTATGTAGAATTAACTGATTTGCCCTATGAGGGGCCTAGGCCATGGGAAACCTTCTATGTCAAAGAGAAAGAGTATGACCCTAAGCTGAAGATGACCATGGATCTAAGGAAATCATTAAAAGAAAAAGAATGGTGAATAGAAAAGATTGAAGCCTATTGGAAATATAGGCAAGAGACTTCTAAGATTACACATTCATTTGGGAATGTTGAAAATGATGAGATATGGGAGTTTATATGGGATGAGTGGCATCCATCCCCAGTCTCAAGTCTAGACACGAGCAAAATTTAGAAGAAGGGTGAGGAACCAGAGGAAGAAACAGAGGGGGGCCCAAGAATGCAAGAAGCAGGACAAGCGTCATCTGTTGATCCTAGGTATTCATGGCCTCAATCCCTTAGCACCTTAGAGAAGCAAAAAGGAGTTGTGTCATCACCATTGCTAGGAATTCATACAGCTTCGGCATCTGGGGGTTCCAGAATGGTCCCTTTGCAACAACCAGTGGTTGTAAATATTGAAGATGAAGAAATAGAGGAAACAATAGAGAGGCCTTTGAAAATAAGGAGATTGATCTTGCCAGAGGAAGAAGAAGAAGAAGTAGTAGCACCACAACAACAACAAGTGCTAGTTACCTCTTCCATGACTCAAGTAAGTACTTCTCTCTTGTCTCTTGTGTCTCTTTCTTCTCATTTAGGAGTGGCAATCCCAAATACTCAGGTTTCCATGTCCCCTGCCACTTCTATTGTGCTTACACAAACCTCTGCCCTAACTTCCAGTGCACCGACCATGTCCTCACAGGCCATAACCCTACCATTATTTTCTCCATCTATGCCCAAATGGACCCCCCCCCAAGTTTTCCCTAGCCAACAATTATCTGCTATTCCTTATGGCCTGCCTCAAGGTCACCCCTTTGCTGGAGGTTATATTGCATCTCCTCCCACCTTCCAAGCTCAAGAAGACACAACAAAAAGGGTCAGAGAGGCCAGGATGGAAAAGAAGAGAAAAAAGGAAAACAAAAGCCCTCTTGTGGCTCACATGAGGTCACTCTTTGACCCTATTCAATAATCATTGACAGTGACACATTTGTCCCCAAATGTGGTAAAACTGAATGAGCAAATGCAACCCCAAGATTATGCTATGAATGTTGTGGCCATGGATATGTCTCTCTTTAGGCCACGGGATAGGGTTGAGCTGATGAATGAAACTGCAACTGCTGTGGCTACAGACTATTTGAAAGTGTCTAAGAAGTTACAAAAGACAAAGAGTGATTTGGCTCAAGAGAAAGTGAATAGCAGTAATCTCACTTGGGAGATTCAGTCTAAAATAAATGAGATTGATGATTTGAACAAACAATTGCAGAACACTGGTTCTTTACAGATACATCAGGCTGTACAGGCCCAGATTGCTTCTCTTAAGACTGAGCTGGCACAGGATAAGGCTGCAGTGACATTTTAAGACAGGAAAAATCCACTATAGAAAAGAAGTATCAGGATAAATTGCAGGAGGCAATACAGTCGCAACAAAAATTATTGAGTGAGCAAAATGCCAATAATGCAGCTCAGGTATAATTCATGGCTGAGCAACAAAGAAAAAAACAACTGACAATTAAGTTGGCTAATAGACCACAGAATGCGGGAGTTCTAAATTTGGTAAAGGATCTATATATTTCAGTATGGAAGAGAATATCTGAGGAGATTATTCAACTAAATCCATCTTTGACTTTTCTGTTAAATGCTCAGTAGCTATGTGAAAAGGTAGAGACTTTTGTGCAAGCCACTTTATCTACTGTTTCTTTAAGGGTTTCTGACTCTTAGCTTTTGTTGAAAAAATTATATGATACAACAGATGAAACAATATCAGCAGTAGGTATTGATGATAGAATGATTGCTTGTAATGTCCCCTTCCTAGGCGACTTTCATGATGAGTAACTTAGCCTTTATCTCCTGAAGGCTAATTGACGAAATAAGGGAGATATTATTAAATTAATTATTTTATAAGGTTATTACTTAATTTTTAATCAAAAGGTAACCTTATATTTAATTAATTTAATATAGTGACTTAAAATTAATATTATATCATTAAAGTCACTAAAATGAAATAATAAGATTTTTCTAGAAGCCTCTTGAAGTGGGATTAAAAAATGTATAAAAGAAGGGGCAAGGCAAGCTTTCAGGCATCCTATTATTGACATTTGCATTTGATGAGTTTTGTGGAGCCAAGGGTTTCTGCATATTTGGTCTTTGGGAACAGAAACTCCCATAGATTAGCATAACTGAGGTGGTGAAATATCCTCCGAAGGGTTGCAAATTGGAAGAGATACTTCAGTCCTTTCATTTGTGCTTAAATCTACAGTATTAACCAAGGTTTTGGAGGAATTAATTTGCATATCAGAAGTTTTTTCTATTGGCTGCTACAGTGCTGTGAATAGTGCCGCTACAGTGACATGAATAGTGCGCTACAGTGATTTGCTACAGTAGCGCTACAGTGACGCTACAGTGCGCGCTACAGTGATTTGCTACAGTAACACTACAGTCCAGGAGTGAACAGGGCAGCTGGGAGAAGGTTTCAAATTGGGTTTGGAATGGACTCATTTCCTTGGATATTGGTCTATTCTCCTTCAGCATCATTGGGTGTCACTATTATCAGGTTCTTCTTGCAACTGTTAGTAGTTTGCATTATCATTTTAGGCATTTAATTTTGCTGCTATAAGTAATAACTCAGAATCAGATTTGACATTACTGTAGTCATCATTGAAAGCCAATTAGTCTTGGCAAATTCATAGCAACATTGTACTTGGGAATGAATTCAATAAAGGAGATATATGTTGCATACCATTTGTCTGATGAAATGTCCATCTAATAGCATACATGATCAGCATAGTAGTTGCATGCCAATTGTTTGACAAAATGCCAATTGGTTGTAGGTGTGCATTTCATGTCTAATTTTCATGTATATGCATCGAAAATACCAAAAAAAGAAGTCACATATGCATTTAGATTAATGCTTAGACATTATAGTTTAGATTTATGAGCATTTAGAGTACTCAGCTATCATTATCAAGCAAAAATATCTGACTGAAAACATAGACCAACAAGCATTGGGTTTACATCAGAAGGGTTTGACAATATTCCTTGAGGTTCAAATCAGCAATATAAGGTCCAAAATAGCAAGGGATATTACAGTGGTATCAGAGCGGTTTCCTGCCATCCTTTGGGTTTGAAATCGGCTCATTAAATGCAACAAAGTGATAGGGACAAGAGGTATACAGCTAGAGAAGAAAGGAAGCAAAAACAGTGGCCACAAACACTTGAACATGACACTTTATCAGCTACTTTAGCAGCAAAACAGTGAGAGGTTGGTTCATTCGGCACTATAGGTGAAAGAGATGAAGGTAGCCCTATCAGAAATAGGGGAAGAAATGATGAAGAACAGGAAACACGTGAACTCTTTAGACAAATGGCTACGGGGCAATAGCAGGTGGCAGATGTTGTGCGGGCACTTACTACAATGATACAACAAATGAACCCTCAGAGAAGACGAAACTATGAACCGGATGATAATAGAAGTGTGGTTGGGACACCTAGAGCACAAGCACCTTCTCACATGGTAGATAGGCCTACACATCCTACTTTTTTGAGGAATGAACAAGAAAAGGAAAATGCAGAAGAAGGAGAAGAAATGTTTGCAGATACTCTTATGGCAGCTAATGATGAATGGGAGTTGTTGATACCATAGGTTAGGGAACGCATGAGCTTTGATAGGTTTGTGAGTCAAAGAAGAGAACACTACAGGGGAAAGCAAGAAAAGAGACCAAGAAATCAAAATAATGATTTGATGTATGCCGCCAGCAGAGTTACATTGCCCATGTTTGATGGTAGTGGGAAGGTCACGGCTCAGGCTTGGATTCATAAGCTAGACACCCTCTTGACTCTTAGACCCATGACAGAAAGGGATGCAATAAAATATGCTACTTTTCACTTGGAGGGAGCAGCCCATGATTGGTGGTATCATGGATTAGAGACATTGCATCATAATAGTATCACTTCATATCAGGAGTTTGTTGATAGATTGGTGGAACGCTTTGATAAGAGAGATCCAGAGACATATTTTAGAGACTTGGCACAGCTTAAGCAGATTGGGAGTTTGGAGAGTTACATTAGTGAATTTCAGAAATTATCAGTTATGGTCTCTAATATATCTGAAAGGAGATTGGTTGTGCTATTCATAGAGGGCTTATTGGAACCGTTAAGAGGATGGATAAAGGCTTTTGATCCTTCGACACTATAGGAGGCAATGAAAAAAGCTAGGAGTATGGAACTTGCAGCCCCTCAAAGTAAATACTCATCTAAGGGATCTTCTTCTTACTAGGACAACAAGACATTTCCTAAGAAAAAAGAAATTTCAGACTCAAAGGGAAAATCAGCAGCACCATTAAATCGCGAGACATTTAATGACTTGCGAAGGAAAAAGTTGTGTTTTCATTGCAAAGGTCCCTATGATGCAAACCATGACTATCCTTTAAGACCTAAGGGCAAAGCAAATAGGATTATGTGGGCATTCTATGAGGATTCAGAGTCAGACCAGCAATCTGATCAAGAGGAATCTAATGAGGAAAAACCTGATGATGAGACAGATAAGCATGAAATTGAGGTTGAAAATGTTGAAGAAGCAAATTTTCAAGAAGCACGCCTTACTAGCATATAGCAAGAGGGCTCATTCAAGATGCGTGGGGTTTTAGCCGGACAGAAGATCATTACCTTGCTCGATACAGGTGCCACGCATAACTTCATTGATGCTAGGTTGGTTGAAAGGCGCAAAATTCAGACAGAGGAATTTGAGGGCATAAGAGTAAAAGTTGCTGATGGGTATACACTTAAGTGTGACAGGATGATTCCAGGTCTTCCCATGCGATTGAATAACTTTGAGTTTAAGGCAGATTTTTATGTGGTAAACATGGGAGAAACCGACATGGTTTTAGGAATGAAATGGCTTCATGATATTGGGGAGTTTACCATTAACCTTAGGGAAATGGAGATGAGGTTTAAGGTGGATGGGAAGACTCATGTGCTAAAATCCATCAAGGATACCAGCTGCAGGATGATATCTTTTAGAAAAATGGAGAGACTTATGCGCCATGACATGGTTGAGTGGGCAGCACGGTGTATTCTAATGCCAACACAGGAAGAGAAACAAAAACCAACCTATCACCCAGATATACAGGAGTTGAGGATCAAGCACTCCAAAGTGTTTAGTGATATTCCACCAGGCAGGCCTCTAGACAGAGGGATTGAGCACATAATAGAATTGGAGGAGGGTGCTAAACCTGTGATGATCACTCCTTACAGACACCCCAAGCGGCTAAAAGATGAGATTGAAAAAATAATTAAGGAGCTGCTAGCTATGGGGCACATTAGGCCAAGCAAATCACCTTTTGCTTCAGCAGTAGTCTTGGTCAAGAAAAAGGACAGTACCCTTCGGATGTGCATCGATTACAGGGTGTTGAATAAGAGGACAATTAAGAACAGGTACCCTATTCCTCGTATTGACGAGTTGATCGATGAGCTTCATGGTGCTCGCTACTTCTCGAAAATAGATTTGAGATCAGGTTATCACCAGATAAGGGTCAGAGAGCAGGACATCGAGAAGATAGCATTTAGGTACCATTGTGGATATTTTGAGTTTGTGGTTATGCCATTTGGGTTAACCAATGCTCCTGCTACATTCTAGTCCACTATGAATAGGGTTTTTCAATCACAGCTGAGAAAGTTTGTATTAGTCTTCTTTGATGACATTCTGGTATATAGCAGAACTTGGGAGGAGCATATCGCCCATTTGGATACAGTGTTGGGAATTCTTAGTAGGGAGTCCTTGTACGCCAAAGAATCCAAATGTGATCTGGGCATGACAGAGTTGCTATACTTAGGCCATATCATCAGTGCAGAAAGTGTGCGTATGGACCCTGACAAAGTCAGAGCTATTATTGAGTGGCCTACACCTGAGAATCTAACTCAGCTTAGGGGATTTTTGGGTTTATGTGGCTTCTACCGTAGATTTGTCAGTGGATATTCACGTCATGCAGCACCACTTACAGATTTAATGAAGAAAGGGGCATTTGTTTGGACACCTGAGGCCCAAGAATGTTTTGAGAAATTTAAACAGTTGATGACTACTTGCCCAATTCTTGCCTTGCTAGATTTTACTAGACCTTTTGAGCTACAGTGTGATACTTTGGGTGAGGGGATTGGTGCAGTTCTTATGCAGGACAAACATCCGATAGCTTTTGAGAGTAGGAAGTTACTGGGTCCAGAGAGGAGCTACAGTATTTATGATAAGGAGATGTTGGCCATTATGCATGCATTGGCCAAACTCAGACAATACCTTGTGGGTAGCAAGTTTTGCATTAAGACAGATCATAACAGCTTGAGGCATTTCCTAGGACAGTGAGATCTCAATGATCATCAATAGAAGTGGGTGAGTAAATTGCAATCATATGACTTTGACATTACTTATGTCAAGGGGACTCAGAACGTAGTTGCTGATGCTTTGTCTTGCCGTCCCCATTTGAGCTCTATGGTGGAGATTTCAGAGGATTGGAGACACTTGATTGTGGCAGAGTATGCCAAGGACTCATGGGCTTCTAGCATAATTGAGGGGTCAGTTCAGGATGACAGGTATTTAGTTGTAAATGATCTTATCATTTACAAAGGTAGGATATTCTTAACCCCAGGATCAGAGATGAAGAACACAGTGATGAGGTCTTTTCATGATACACCTATGGTAGGACATCTTGGGTACTTCAAGACTTACAGGCAGGTTCGAGAGCGCTTTGCTTGGAAAGGGCTCAAGACAGATGTTCTTCGGTATGTCAGAGAGTGTCTTGTTTGCCAGCAGAATAAACAGGAACATACATACCCTGCAGGTTTACTTCAACCACTTCCGATTCCTGACAGAAAGTGGGAGTGTTTATCCATGGATTTTATTACCGGTTTGCCAAAAACCCAGGGACGAGATTGTATCTATGTGGTTGTTGATCGATTAACAAAATTTCTTTCCAATCACAGCTACATACTCAGTTGCACAGGTAGCAGAACTCTTCTTTCGTGAGATATTCAGGTTGCATGGGTTACCTCGGAGCATTGTTAGTGACAGGGATAGTCAGTTCTTGAGTCATTTTTGGCAGGAGTTATTCAGACTATGTGGGACAGAGCTTACCCCGAGTACCAGTTACCACCCACAGACGGATGGCCAGACAGAAATTGTGAATAAGTGGGTGGAGGGATATCTCAGGAACTACATTGCAGGGCAACAAAAGGGTTGGGTTAAGTGGATATACCTTTGTGAGTACTGTTACAATACCACTTACCATCTTTCGATTCAGATGACACCATTTATGGCCTTGTATGGTTATGAAGCACCCAGCTTCCTTGACTTACTGATGAGTGACAGTAGAGTGCCTAGTGCAGGAGATATGTTACAGGAGAACCAAGATATTGTGAGAGCTCTTCGAGAAAATATCCAAAAGGCATAGAATCAGCAGAAACAATATGCTGATCAGAAGAGAGTTGAGCAGTCATTTGAGGTTGGGGATATGGTGTATCTGATGTTACAGCCCTATCGACAATCCACTCTCAAGAAGAGTGGTGCAGAGAAGCTCAAGCCGCGTTATTATGGCCCTTTTAGGATTATCCGGTGAATTGGTGATGTGGCTTATAAGTTAGAATTACCGACAGATAACAAAGTACACAATGTTTTCCATGTGTCCCGCCTCAAGAAAGCATTAGGTCATCATGTAGTTCCTTTTGCTACCTTACCACCCTTGGATGATGAGGGGAAGTTGATTTTGGTGCCTGAGGCTATTTTGGATGTTCGGGAGAGGCAGTTACGGAGACGGGTCATCAGAGAGTATTTGATCAAATGGAGGGATTTACCGGTTGAGGATGCCACTTGGGAAGGCGAGGAGATTCTTCAGCATCCAGAGTTGAGATTGCTTGGGGACAAGCAATTTCAGGAGGGGCGGACTGTAATGTCCCCTTCCTAGGCGACTTTCATGATGAGTAACTTAGCCTTTATCTCCTGAAGGCTAATTGACGAAATAAGGGAGATATTATTAAATTAATTATTTTATAAGGTTATTACTTAATTTTTAATCAAAAGGTAACCTTATAATTAAATAAATCTAATATAGTGACTTAAAATTAATATTATATTATTAAAGTCACTAAAATGAAATAATAAGATTTTTCTAGAATCCTCTTGAAGTGGGATTAAAAAATGTATAAAAGAAGGGGCAAGGCAAGCTTCCAGGCATCCGATTATTGACATTTGCATTTGATGAGTTTTGTGGAGCCAAGGGTTTCTACATATTTGGTCTTTGGGAACAGAAACTCCCATAGATTAGCATAACTGAGGTGGTGAAATATCCTCCGAAGGGTTGCAAATTGGAAGGGATACTTCAGTCCTTTCATTTGTGCTTAAATCTGCAGTATTAACCAAGGGTTTGGAGGAATTAATTTGCATATCAGAAGTTTTTTCTATTGGCTGCTACAGTGCTATGAATAGTGCCACTACAGTGACATGAATAGTGCGCTACAGTGATTTGCTACAGTACACGAACAGTACACACTACAGTCCAGGAGTGAACAGGGCAGTTGGGAGAAGGTTTCAAATTGGGTTTGGAAGGGACTCATTTCCTTGGATATTGGTCTATTCTCCTTCAACATCATTGGGTGTCACTATTATCAGGTTCTTCTTGCAACTGTTAGTAGTTTGCATTATCATTTTAGGCATTTAATTTTGCTGCTGTAAGTAATAACTCAGAATCAGATTTGACATTATTGTAGTCATCATTGTAAGCCAATTAGTCTTGGCAAATTCATAGCAACATTGTACTTGGGAATGAATTCAATAAAGGAGATATATGTTGCATACCATTTGTTTGATGAAATGTCCATCTAATAGCATACATGATCAGCATAGTAGTTGCATGCCAATTGTTTGACAAAATGCCAATTGGCTGTAGGTGTGCATTTCATGTCTAATTTTCATGTATATGCATCAAAAATACCAAAAAAAGAAGTCATATATGCATTTAGATTAATGCTTAGACATTATAGTTTGGATTTATGAGCATTTAGAGTACTCAGCTATCATTATCAAGCAAAAATATCTGACTGAAAACACAGACCAGCAAGCATTGGGTTTACATCAGAAGTGTTTGACAATATTCCTTGAGGTTCAAATCAGTAATATAAGGTTCGAAATAGCAAGGGATATTACATTGCTGCTAAGAAGGTCAATGAGGTTTTGAGTTGTAATTCTATAGCCACAAATTGTTAGGAGCTCCTAGATATAGTGAAGGAGGGAGTAAAGAATATGAAGAAACACATAGAAGATTTGGTGCAATTGGGACTTCCTTCACCTTTACCAAATAGTAACACAATGTTGATGATAGATGACATCAAGGCCCTTCTTTTGACCAAGCAAAATGATCAGACAATTTTCCAAGGTTTGAGTGATTCATCAACATTAAAGGAAGTTGAAACTGTGTTGATACCTATGGCCCAGCTGGAATTTCATTTAAAGGCTATGGTACAAATTTTGCAAACATTTTCCCATAAAGATAAAATTAATCTTGATTTTTCTTTTCAAGATTTGTAGAGTAGACAGGGGCTCTCAGATTCAGAATGGTCTGTATATTAGATAGCATTGCAAAATCTATAATTTAAGTTTTATTTTCAATACAATATCTTTTTGTCAGTTTTGGGTTCTTTCAGAGCAGGCTCAGAAGTCCTGATGGTCACCAAGAACTGTAGAGTAACTCTACATTTTGTTTCAGTTTCGGCTGTGTTGCGATAAAAGTTACAGTGGCTTATTTTATTTGTGTCTCTGTGTTTCTGTGCACGGGTCGTGCCAAGTGTCAAAGCCACAACAATGGAACAAGCACCAAGTTTTATGTGGAGGTGGCCGCATGTTA
The DNA here is from genome assembly GCA_027924645.1 of Cunninghamia lanceolata. Lineage (NCBI taxonomy): Eukaryota > Viridiplantae > Streptophyta > Pinopsida > Cupressales > Cupressaceae > Cunninghamia > Cunninghamia lanceolata. Next base: position 11,598,585 of record BSBN01001332.1, read on the forward strand.
GCTTGTTTGCTGCGGAGTGCACCACGTAGTGGGTAACATCTTTTGTTTCATTTTGTTTCAAGCTTGTGGAAGCCACCATGTGTTGCTAGCGAAAGCAGTCTCAAAATGTTTCTTTTCTTTCTATATGTTTGCGGGTGCCGCCGTGTGTCCTTTTGAGTTTTATGCGGATGATGCCGTGTGTCCCTTTTTAAAATTTATATTGATATTGGCATATATATGGTGGGCCACAATTCAAAGATAGTTTCAAGCTTGCGAAGCGTGCCACGTGGCAATAGTGGACAAAGGGTTACTTTATTCATAATCTTCTTGTAGTAGAAACATTTTAATCCATAGTTGCAGCGGAACGTGACAAGTGTCAGCTTCTGAAGGATCCTTCAAAAGTTTCATTAGTTTCAACTGTGTTGTCAGAGGTTGCCGTGTATCTAGCTTGTTTGTTGCGGGTATCACTATCTGTCCCAATTTTATTCCCTGTGTGGGTAATGAGTTATGAATGCAATGGGTCCCATTAATATTGTGTCTCAGTTTCTAAGTGAAGCAGGTTGTGACATATGTCACAACAGAAGGTGCCCAGGTATAAAGACAGTTTTTAAATGCCTGGCGGGGCAGGACACATATCATTTTGGAGACTGCGGAGTGTGACAAGTGGCTGTTTCCTATGAATTTCTTTGAAGGCAAAAGAGTTTCTAAGTATATGCAGACATTGCCATCTGTCATAATTTCTTTTGAGCCTTAATTGCACGGGTGTTGCCATGTGTCTTAGTCTCAATACAGTTAGTGTGCCACATAATGTTATACCCCAACCAATGAGCGCATAGGAAGGATGGCCATTATAGATTCAGAAGATCATAACTGCCATGGACTTTCAGTAATCTTTAGTTTTGTTTGCTTGTTGATGATTCAGGTTGTTGCAGGTAATCTTGGGTCAAGTCTATGATTATAAATATATAGAATTTGTAATTGAATAGGGGACTTTTACATTTTGGGAATAAGTTATCAATTAGAAATCTAATACAGGATTCAGAGACTTTGTTGTGACCAGTTTATGTTATTTTGCCTTTATTTTGTTGTTCTTGATAAGAAAGTCGATATGTTTGTGCATGTTTCTATACCTTTTATGTTGCTGGAAGATAAATAAGAAGAACTTTGTTCTGTGCCTTGGTTGATATCATTTGTGTCAAGTCATCTGCTTATAAGCCTTTGATAATATTCATTATATCTGGTTATGTTGATCATGCAGTATCTTCTCTTTAATATAACTGTATCTTGAGAATAGCTTCACTGTGCTTGAATTGAAGGAGTACTTTTTACATAGGCGCATCGCCATAAATTAGATTTGCTTATTGTATATGTAATCCTCTTTATCTCTTTCCCTTTACTCAAAACCCGATTGAAATAGGAAGAGTTAGCTTCTTTAAAATCTGGAAGTTGTTTCAAGTAGCAAGTCTCACATTCTTGAAACTTCCCATGTTGGTGTTGGAACCTGTGCAATTTTATACATCAACAGTTATAATATATAATTATAATAATATACCTAACTATATTATAATATTAGGGTTATGGTTTTAATCTAATTATGGTTATGTTTATAAATGTCGTTACATTTAATGTTTTATTCATGTACCAAATTATGGTTAGGGTTAGGGTTCCATGTATGGTTATGGTTATAGTTACGATTTAAATTAGTGTCAAGGTTAACATATTTATCTTTATAGAAATATATGCTAAGTTTAGTGTTAGCACAACTTGTCAAAATTGGGGTAGAGTTAGGGTTGAAATGATGATTACATTTATAAATCAATGCTAAGTGTAATCTTATGATTAAGGTTAGAATTAGGATTAGATATGTAATTATGATTAAAATAACCATAATTCTATCCCTAACCCTAACTCCAACCCTAACCCTAACCCCAACCCTAATTGTAATCCTAACTATAGCTCTAATTCTAACCCTAACCCTAATTATCATTCTAATTTTCACCCTATTTCTAGTTGTAACCCAAATTCTAATTGTAATTCTAACCCTTGTGCTAACCCTAATTCTTACTGCAATTTCAACCCTAACCCTAATTATAACCCCAACCCTAATTCTAACATTAAGCCTAACATAATTCTAACATTAACCCCAATTCTAACCCTAACCCTAACCTTGACCCCAACCCTAAGCCTAACCATAATTCAAATCCTAACCCTAACTTTAATATCAAACATAACCCTACTTGTAATTCTAACCCTAACCCTTATCCTAAACCTAATTCTAATTGTAATTCCAACACTTATCCTATCCCTAATTCTAACTACAATTCCAACCCTAACCCTATTTATAACCGTAACCTTAATTATAACATTAACCCAAATTATAGGCATAACCTTGATTCTAATCCTAACCCTTATTCTAATTCTATAATAGCTCTAATTATAACCCTAATTCTAATCCTAACCCTTATTCTAACCCTAAGCATAGCTCTAATTATAACCCTAACCCTAACCTTAATACTAATCTTAACTCTAATTATAACCCTAACCATAACCCTAATTCTAACATTAACCCTAATTATAGTCCTAACCCTAACCCCAACCCCAAGCATAATCCTAATCCTAACCGTAACTCTAATTCTAACCCTAACTCATTCTAAATCTCACCTTGTTTCTAGTTGTAACCCTAATTGTAATTGTAATTCTAACTCTTATACTAACCCTAGTTCTTACTATGATTCCAACCCTAACCCTAATTATAACCCTAACCCTAATTCTAACATTAACCCTAATTATAGTCGTAACCCTAATTCTAACCACAATTGTATATGTAATTCTAACCTAACTCTGACCCTAACACTAATCCTAATTCTAACCCTAATTCTAACCATAATTGTATCTATAATTCTAAACCTAACTCTGACCTTAACACTAATCCTAATTCTAACCCTAACCATAAAATTGATTCTAATCATAATTTTAATTGTAACATTTATTTGAACCCTAACCTTAACCCTTATTATAACCCTAATTCTCATTCTAATTATCACCCTATTTCAAATTGTAACCCTAATTTTAATTGTAATTCTAAGCCTTATCCTAACCCTAATTATAACCCTAACTTAACTCTAACATTAACCCTAATTCTAACCCTAACCCTGACCCTAAACCTAATTGTAATTCAAACCCTAATCCTAACTTTAATACTAACCTTATCCCTAATTGTAACTCTAAACCTAACTCTAATTTTAACCCTAACCCTAATTGTAACTCTAATTCTTACCCTAATTCTAACCCTAACCATAACCCTAGTTCTAACAATAACCCTAATACTAACCCTGATTCTAATTCTAACCCTAATCATAAGCCTATATGAAGAATCTTATCTTGTGTTATAATTTTTTAATGGGAACTTTTAATTCCTAACCTTAATACTAACCTTAACTCTAGTTGTAACCCTAACCCTAACCCTAAATCTAACATTAACCCTAATTATAGTCATAACCCTAACCCTAACCTAACCCTGACCCTAACCCTAACCCTAACCCCAACCCTAATTGTAATCCTAACCGTAACTCTAATTCTAACCTTAACCCTAATTCTCATTCTAAATCTCACCTTGTCTCTCGTTGTAACCCTAATTATAATTGTAATTCTAACTCTTGTACTAACCCAAATTCTTATTGCAATTCCAAACCTAACCCTAATTATAATACTAACCCTAATTCTAACATTAACCCTAATTATAGTCGTAACCCTAATTCTAACACTAACCCTAACCCCAACCACACTTGTAATCTAACTCTAACCCTAATTCTAACCCTATCTCTAACCTGAACCCTAATTCTAACCATAACCCTAACCCTTATTCTAACCCTAAACATAGTTCCAATTTAACCCTAACCCTGATTGTAATTCAAAGCCTAACCCTAACCTTAATACTAACTTGAACCATAATTGTAACCCTAACACTATCTCTAATTGTAACATTAACCCTAATTATAGTCATAACTCTAATTCTAACCCTAACCCTAATCCTAATTGTAACCCTAATCCTAACCCCAATCCTAATTATAAACCTAACTCTAATTTTAACTCTAACCCTAACATTAACTCTAATTCTTACTCCAATTCTAATAGTAACCCATGTTAACTCTAACCCTAACCCTAACCCTAACCCCACTTTTAACAATAACCCTAATATTAACCATGATTGTAATTCTAACCCTAATTGTAATTCTAAGCCTTACTTGAACCTTGACTCTAATTCTAACCCTAATCATAAGGCTATATTGAACCCTAGTTCCAACCTTATCTGTAATTCTAACCATAATTGTATCTATAATTCTAAATGTAACTTGGACCCTTATTATAACCCTAACCCTAGTTTTGACCCTAATTATCATTCTAATTGTCATCCTATTTCAAATTGGAACCCTAATTTTAATTGTAATTCCAACCCTAATTATAATCTAACCCTAACTCTAATTCTAACCCTAACCTAATTCTAACATTAACCCCAATTCTAATCCTAACTCTATTTTAATTTTAATTGTATGTTTGTAATGTCCCCAATTTCGAGTCCTATTGTAGCACAGTTGGAGCTGGCTTTCTGGGTTGGTGACAGCCTGATTAGAGGAGTATTTCGATGTCACCAGGGTGTTCAGGTAATCTAGTGGAGCCGGTTGGCACTTTTCGGAGAGATTTTGGACCACTTGTCTGTACTTACTATTTATAGTAAGTGCTTGCATGTCGTTGATCTTTCTGGGTTTTTCTAGGTTTGTTCTCTCTGGTCCCTGGAGAACACTCCTATTTTTAGTAAGTGTCAGTTTGGCGTTGTTTTGGAGACTTGGCAGTCAGTTGTTTGCTCTTCCTGGCATTGCATTGAGCTTAGAGTTATCAGATGGTTATGGGTCTAGTTTGCATCCTCTGTATGGGCTTAGTTGCTTATGGTCGTTAATTACTATTTTTAGTAAGTTCAGGTTTGGGGAAGAATTAGGATTTCGAGAGTGGGTTTGGATTCCTCTTATCAAGACCTTTCCAATGACCTATAGATCATTGGTTTCCGACATCATCTTGGCCTTCGTTTTAAAGTCTGTAAATTAAACATTATTATTTAATATTGGACCTTGCTGCCTAGGCACCACAACTTAATGTTGTTTTAAAAGAGGGGACTTTGAGGGTGATGTTGAGAAAAGAATTAAAGAGAATTATAATATTTTAAAATGTATTTTCCCCCTCATGTTTTATACCATATGCAAGAGGATTTTAGAGACTCCCAGTTGAAAAAGTATAAAAGGAGGAAAAGACTCTTCATATGATATGTTATGTTTATGATATTTTGTTATGCTAGCTCTGTTAGGGTTTTGGAGCTTTGGCTCTAGGGTTTGAAGGGATTCGAACCAGAGGCTCTTGGAGATGAAAACCTCACTAAGTCATAGGATTCTACAGGTGTGTAATACCACCTAAAGGTGCTTCTGAGGTAGATACAACAAGTGTTCACTATTGTGCTTCAATGGAGTTGATGGATTGAAGATATGATGCATTTCTTGTCACATCTTTCACAATTTATGGTGGGAATGTGTATGCAGATTTGAGGTGAAGGTTTAGTGACCAATTTGAGCATATTTTATTGTGATTTTGGTGCTGTAGCAGACTATCCTTGTTGGCCATACATAGCAATAGCCGTACCATTAAAGGAGGCTATTGGGTGAAGTTCCTTGCATATTTCCTCTTCTAAATTGGACGTGCAACCTTGGAAATCAGTGCAGACCAATCTAGGATTAGATTTTGGGAGCTTACAGTAGTGTTTAATTCACATACATCCCACAGCCAACCGTACACTTGCATAGGAAGACGTGGGTATAGGAAATACTCATTTGTGAGTTGTTTGGAGCTTCATATCTCTTGGGTTAGAGGCATTCAAGGTCATAAGATCATTGTAAATCATTATAATACTTAAAACTTTCAGTATAATGGAGATTCGATGTGATTCCAACCATACCCACTTGCTGGTCCAGTCTCATCATAGGAACCAAGTTGCAAAAATCAATATGGGTATGCCATAGTAATGGTTTATTGGTCATTTTACTATCTGGGTAGTTGTTAGATTCTTCATTGCTATTGTATCTTTTTTTGGGTTTTCCATATATGCCCTATATTGCATGCTTCAGTACACATCTACAGGGAAAATGAAAACCCCTTCTGCATTCGTCTCTCTAGTCTGAAAGATCACATAAAAATAATTGAAATAACACATAAAAAAATATTTTAAAAAGAACCAACAGGTACGGCACATTACAGTGGTATCAGAGCTAAAGTTCTTGCCATCCTGTGAGGTTAGATTTAGACATGCAGATGAAAATATGAGACATACATCTTAGCTTTGCATGTGAGTGATCAACACTTGCATGAGTATTCAGAGTCATGGATAGGTCCAGGAAACTTGATCACCTACCGTAGTCAATGAGGGTTCTACACAACATTTTGGAGGAAATGGATGATGAAGATTGGGAAGGACTCAGAGAGGATCTGAGAATGATAGGACAACATTCTAATTAATTGATATAGATGATGGCACAACAGTCTAATCAATTGAATTAGGTGATAACCAATTATCGCCGTAGGAAAACTGATATTGATAGCAACAACAATGACAGAAAAAGGAACAATAATGGTGATAGGAACCATGGAGATGGGAACAACAAGGAATGTGAAATAGAAACTCCTACCACCTATTTATTGCAGCCAAGTCATGATAAGAGCAAAGAAGATGAAGACCTGATAGCTAGAAAAAATGAGTCTAAGCCTTTGTATGATGAAAACAAGATCACTAATCAAGAGACATGCAAAGAGGAGCTTGCTGATTTAGAGGAGACTACAACAAAAATTTGTGAAGCTAGGCCTCATTTTGATGAAGATCTGGAAGTCACTACTTCTAAGAATGAATTAAAAATGATTGATAGATTGCTAGAAGGTGACTTTGCAAGTGAGCCTGAGAGCATTGATGCTGAAAATCTTAAGTCCTCAAAGGACCTAGGTGAAATGTATGTGGAGAAAGGTTTTAAATCAGCCATGGGTGACAAATTTGATGCTGCCATAACCTTTGACTAGAGTAATGAAGAAAATGATTCATTTCCCTTGCAACTTGAAAAACCAAGTGACCTTTCAGAAGAGTTAGCTGATAGCACCCATGAGGATGCTTATCAAATAGGGACTGATTATATAGGTGGTGTTCTTGATTTTGAGAACAAATCTAATTTCACATTGCATGTAGCTGATCCTGAGTAGAGACCTTGTGGTTTTGTTGATTTAGATTCACAGTTCATGATTGAGGATGATAAGGAAGAGGTACAGGTGATTTGGGACAACATTGGAGTCATTAACGATAGGTGTGAAGGTTCTGATTTTAGTATTCGTCATAACGGCAGTTCATTTCCTTTGCATGAGTCTAGTTGCAAGAATAATATTGTGGTGACTGTTGATTACCCATTACGTGAGATGGGTGGTGATATGACATATGGCAATCCACCTTTGGAGTTGGATGATAGAGTTGTTTCCGGTTGTAGCATTGCACTTGGAAAAAATAACTAAGTGTGGGATCCGAGAGAAGATTTAGAACTTGAGATACAGTAGGGCACTTAGCTTGGTTGTGATGCAAGTTTTCTTTGTTGGGAGTTCCCTAATGTTGACACTCAAGATTTGAGTGTTAAAAATGAATTATGTGATGCAGATTCAAGCTGCAACAAGTCTGATTTTGCAAATCAGACCTCAAAAGAGGAGAACAAATCAAAAAAATTACTTTTTGATGATGGGTCCCAGGATAGCTTTTTGGTTGAGCATGTATCTACATTGGAGGCAACAGTGTGTGATGATTATGTCCAATCTGTAGCTTCTATCATGTCATTGGATCCATCCCATGAGGTACATAATAGCGGTACCCTTGTTGAGGAAGTGTGTAGGGCTGATAGCACACATGATGATGCTTACCAATCGGTGAGTGATGATGATTCAACCTCTTTCCATAGTGCAGATTGTAAATTGAAATATTTGTGTGGAGATGGTTCGTCACAGGGGCATCATCATTTGACTGGGCAATTGATGGTTAATGACAATATGATTGCTACAGCTTTGGAACATTTTGATGTTGCTAGACAGATGTTGGAAACCTATGGTTGGAGTACTCTTGAGATGGATGAACACAATGATAGAGGACTTTCCCTTTCTAAATTTCAGGCACTTAGAGATGCGGTTAGGATCATGAAGAATAATTACCGACAGTTATTATCTGATAGAGATCATCTTCTCAGTGTTGGTGGTATTTATCATGATGCTCTAAGGGGAAAGGAAGAGGAGGTTGATGAGCTCACCTATGAGCTTGAGGTTACCATAGACTCTTTGAAGAGCACTCAAACAACCCTTCAAGAATTAAAGCTTTGGATAGCTAAGCTTACCGTGGAGTTGAGTTTAGCACAGTCTTCATCTCCAGCAGTTAAAGTTCTGATTTCTATGACAGTTACTAGTGATGAGCATGCACCCACAGATAGTGGTAAGGAGTACTTTGTGGATGTGGCTACATCCATTATAGTTACTGATGCAGTTAACACAGATGGAATGGGTGTTGTGGTTGAGAATAGTAGAGAACTAGATGTTGCATCAAGGGTCTCTAAGGTTAGTCCCACGACTGGTATGGCAGAGCAGGTTATTGATAGCTCTTGCGAAGAGTTGGGGAATTTCCCCGAGAGTTGTGTGAAAGATCATCACACTACTTCATCATTTTCACAGGAGATATGCAGGGCATCATCCAGTGGTGTGATCGGTTCTCACGTTGATTTGTTTCCCTATCTTGGAAGTAAATAAGAGTTTGCATCTTATGCAGATGATTGTGATAGACATATTATTGAGCCGTAAGGATGGAGAGATCAGCTGAGGGTTTCTGAGGATAAGGTTGTTCAAACCTTAAACCGTATTGATAGTACCGACAAGTTTGTGGATGATCTCTTTTGGATGGAACAATTGGAGGAGAGGCAAATACGGGTAGTAGTGGGCACATCCACATCTGATTTGCAAACTATCTAGCATGCCATGGAGTGGATTAAATCAGAGTACCTCCAATTGCTTTCAAATCGGGACTATGCTATTGGGTATGCGGAGAGGACTTGTAGAGTATCTACCCAATTAGCTATTCAGGATCAGAGACATGAGCCATCTTTTGATTTGAGTGATGTCGAGTGTGTTCCTCATGACTATGGTAGTCAACCACTGACACATGCATGTGCTATTTACCTTGACTACATAGTGAGGAGTGCTCACCATTTTTCCTTTAGTCCACACATAGATGACATGATGATGCGTAAGTGTGGAGTGGCTCTGGATTTATACCATTCATTGTGGGATGAGGGGTTGCCATCTACAGAAGATGGGACTAGGGACTGCAAGTACATGGCTCAGTTGTTTTCAGGGGAATACTTGTAAGATCAGAGGTCAGATTACCATCGTGCTGATGTGTACCTGATTGAGTCTGCCACTACTGGGTCTCAATTGGAGACATGGCTTCATAGAGGTTGTAGTGTCAGTAGGAATGATGGCATGTTTAGTTTTTACAGTGGTGGCGGAGGAGAGTTTTGTCATTCCCTTGATTGGAGAGGGGCAGCTTCATATTTTCTAGCACCTATGTTGGATAGTCAGCACATCTATAGGAGTTTTACAGAGGATGAAAGGGGATGTTGTGGTCCAGACACTTCGAGATTTAAATACCCCTTCATGATTGTGGGATGTGAGGTTTTGATGTGTTGGGATCCAGGTGGTGACAGGTTTGGTATGTTAGTTCAGTTGGATTCCGTCGTATTGCTTCACCACTCTCTGCATGGTGAAGATTATATCAGAGTAGCGTAGTGGAAGTTGATAGGTGATGTGTATGGCAGACATCCATTTTGGCTTTGGAATCTAGGGGTTCCTATGTCTAGCAGATTGTTCAACAATGGGATAGCTACTTACATTGATGCTAAGCATGGTTTTACCGCTACCTAGTAGATGCAGTGTACTTGCTGTTGTATATTCTTCAGGATGATTTGGGATCTTGGTGTTTAGCTTTGGCATGTAGGTGCAGATTGCTTGAGGGAAAGCAATCTTTGGGAAGGGTAGACTGTAATGTCCACAATTTCAAGTCCCATTGCAACACAGTTGGAGCTAGATTTCTGGGTTGGTGACAACGTGATCAGAGGAGTGTTTCGATGTCACCAGGGTGTTCGGGTAATCCAGTGGAGTTGGTTGACACTTTCTGGAGAGATTTTGGACCACTTGTCCATATTTACTATTTATAGTAAGTGCTTTCATGTCGTTGATCTTTTTGGGTTTTTCTAAGTTTGTTCTGTTTGGTCCCTGGAGAACACTGCTATTTTTAGTAAGTGTCAGTTTGGCATTGTTTCGGTGACTTAGAAGTCAGTTGTTGGCTCTTCTTGGTGTTACATTGAGCTCAGAGTTATTAGATGGTTGTGGGTCCAATTGGCACCCTCTATATGGGCTCAGTTGCTTATTGTCATTACTTAATATTTTTAGTAAGTTCAGGTTTGGGGTCGGATCAGTATTTTGAGAGTAGGTTTGGATTCATCTTATCAAGACCTTTCCAGTGAGCTATAGATCATTGGTTTCTGACATCATCTTGGCCTCCGTTTTAAAGTCTGTAAATTAAACATTATTATTTAATATTGGACCTTGGTGCTTAGGCACGACAACTTAATGTTGGTTTAAAAGAGGGGACTTTGAGGGTGATGTTGAGAAAAGAATTAAAGAGAATTATTATATTTTAAAATGTATTTTCCCTCTCATGTTTTATCTCATATGCAAGAGGATTTTAGTGACTCCCAGTTGAAAAAGTATAAAAGGAGGAAAAGGCTCTTCATATGATATGTTATGTTTATGATATTTTCTTATGCTAGCTCTACTAGGGTTTTGGAGCTTTGGCTCTAGTGTTTGAAGGGATTCAAACCAGAGGCTCTTGGAGATGAAAACCTCCATGAGTAGCAGCATTCTATAGGTGTGCAATACCACCCAAAGGTGCTTCTGAGGTGGATACAACCAGTGTTCACTATTGTGCTTCAATGGAGTTGACGGATTGAAGATATGATGCATTTCTTGTCACATCTTTCACAGTTTATGGTGGGAATGTGTATGTAGATTTGAGGTGAAGGTTTAGTGACTGATTTGAGCAGATTTTATTGTGATTTTGGAGCTGTAGCAGACTGTCCTTACTGGTCATACATAGCAATAGCAGGCCGTACCATAAAAGGAGGCTATTGGGTGAAGTTCCTTGCATATTTCCTCTTCTAACTTGGACGTGCAACCTTGGAAATTAGTACAGAATAGTCTAGGATCATATTTTTTGAGTTTACAACAATGTTTCATTCACATACATCCCACAGTCAGCCATACACTTGCATAGGAAGACATGGGTATAGGAAATACTCACTTGTGAGTTGTTTGGAGCTTCATATCTCTTTGGTTGGAGGCGTTCAAGGCCATAAGATCATTGTAAATCATTGTAATACTCAAAACTTTTAGTATAATGGAGATTCGATGTGATTCCAGCCATACCCACTTGCTGGTCCAGTCTCAGCATAGGAACCAAGTTGCAAAAATCAATATGGGTATGTCATAGTAATTATTTATTGGTCATTTTACTATTTGCGTAGTTGTTAGATTCTTCATTGCTATTGTATCTTTTCTGGGTTTTCCATATATGCCCCATATTACATGCTTCAACACACATCTGCAGGGAAACTAAAAACCCCTTTTACATTATTCTCTCTAGTCTGAAAGATCACATAAAAATAATTAAAATAACACATAAAAAGATCTTTTAAAAAGAACAAATAGGTATGGCACATTACAATGCTTGAAAGAATACTGCTCATGAACCTTTATCCTCGCTGCCCATTACAATATGGTAGAATGTAACTGCTGCATCTTCTTTCCCACACACAAAGAATCTAACTGTTGCTTTTTTTTTGGGTTTTTTTATTTGTGGAGTGACTATTTGTATTATTTAATTTTTTAATAAAGATTCTAGATTGGAATCTTATAAGTTTACATAGAAATTCTGGAATCTTTCAGCTCTCATTCGTGCTATGAATGTAGGAACGCCTCTCCGCGTAAATAGATATAACTCAGATTTCATCGGATAAAACAAATCTATCATCACTTTTCTCATTATTATCTTTTAATCAATATCTATTTTTCCCATATTTTACTCTATTATTTTCACATCTCTTTCATTAACTTGCTATCAACCACAATTAGTTATTCATTAACTTCTTTTATTTTCTATGTACCATGTTTAATTTGATCATTAACTTGTTTCACTTGATTATATTAGATTACATTCATTTCGAGATTGCATCTAGATTATGATAATGGCCAATTACATATTATGATAATTTGCATTAAATAATTGTACATTACTTCTATTGCTGATCATCCATAATCATATTTTATGTGCAACTTTATAGCTTTGTATTAATAGTAATTAATTTTGAAAATATTTATTATCTTTGTATTAATAATTTTTAATTATGTAATAAAATAATTATTAAATAATTCTAAAGTAAAATAATAATTAATAAATAATATTAATGATTAAATAATATTAATAATTAATAATATTATAATTGCTTGTAGGTAATGGCATAAATTGCATAAGGATCGGGTTAAAATTGGGCATGAAAAATATGTATTACATATAACGTGCTTACTTATTGAAATAATTATTGAAACAGATGATATTTAATTAGAGATGTTTGTAAAGCAATGTCTTTAATGTGATTGTACCACCAAATCAAATTTAATAATTGGTTTTAATTGTTTTCTCTATACATGATAATATGATTTATTTTTTAATATAATGTTCTAAAATTGAAGATACATATACATGATAAAAATATGATTTCTAGTTTAGTGTTCAATGTTAGGCCCATTTGCTTTTGTGATTCCAGTTGAACATATTATGCTATAAATATTTAAAATAGAAATCTTCCTACTTTTCAAAAGAGATTTAATTAGTCAAAACAGAAATTTGTTTGTCAAATTTAATACCAACTTAATATGGTTTTTAGAAAAATAAAGGTTCACATGGTTTTATGAGCTGAATTATAAATATTGTGTGTTTGAGTTTTTAAAAAAGTATTCTGGAGAAATGATTTTAACTCCACTTTTCAAGGTGTTTTATAGCCTAAAAACAATCTCTCGATCCCCAGTTTTAAGGAGTTTCAATGTTTAACATCCATGGTTATCTTCTAGAGACAATGTTTCATTCAAGAAATTTCATCTTTTAATATTCAAACTCATAATTAAACTCCAGTGATGTGTCAAAAGGATAAATTCATCTTGGCTGAAAAAAAATCTCCACAATGGTGATATCAACAGAAAAATATAAAATCTTTACCTATTAAGATGGTCTGTGAATATCCATCTTAAGTTTTTAAATTCTTTCATTTATTTTTATTTTTTCATTCTAATCATCTTTATCTCATGATGGCATTGTTGGCAACTTCACTGCAATCTTCTCTTAATATTCTCATAAACTCCATGACATTTTTGTTACTGTAAAGATTTTTTTTACTGTAAAGATTATTTTTTTACATTTTTTGAAATATGTTTAGGGTTTTTAGTAATAGTTTATGATGTTTTCTTTTTTGTTTTTAAATGTTACCAGATTTAATTGGCAGCATCAGGATGGGTTTTGGGAGCGTTCACAGTCAAAACCCTGCTCTCCAGCTTTGCTGAAATGCAGCTGACATTAACATTTTTAGGTAGATGGAATTGCCTCATAAACCGCAAGCTTGACCGCTCAACACGGTGCCACTAATCTGTCTTTTCCTCTTGTTCTTTGTGCCTCTTCCCTGCAGGATATTCGTCTCCACCATGGAAATAATAAACCCCAGAAAGAGGGGCAAAGAGATTAGTAATTACTAGGCAAATCAGCGGGGAAGACATGAGCTTAGGGAGTTTCCTTCCATTCGACCCTTATGTTGGCCACCACCATGGCATCCATTGAGAACGAAGGGGTCCATCACATCCCACATGCGGGAAATGGGAAGCCACAAATGGAACAGGCTGCTCTCCCATGTATCCCTGCGCTCATGCCCCTTTCAAAAAATGGAGTCAAAGCCATATTTATTACAATTAAATATGCAAAGAAGTTAAAAATTCCAGAGCTTGCAGATGAACAAAATGTTGCTGAGTATCTTGATGATGATAGATTAGGAAGATTGGTTTCAATTTATAAATGACGGGAGGATTCCAGAGAGATGAAGATTTGGGACAAATGTTTGGTAGGCAGACTGGTCTAAAATGTTTAGGGTTAGATTCTATGTTACATAAGGAAAAGTTGGAAGGAAGATAAGGGGCATGAAGCCCCATAGTACTCAATAAAATATCCTTGCTATTGATTTAAACTACTTATGGCTTTATTTGTGAGTCAACCGCACTATGCACGCTACTCTTCAACTTGTCATTTCTTATGCCTCACTATGCACGTTACTCTTAGGCGGCGGCGGTGGTAGTGATTTGCATGTATATTTTTTATTTTTATTTTTTATAGAATCTTATAAAATTTCATCGAATCTGAATCTGTTTATGAATCTTTCAGCTCTTGTTCTCTATCCTGTGCTATGAATGTAGAAATGCCTCTCGACGTAATCAAAGGTAAATGTTTCTAATCTACAATTTACTTATTGACTAGAATACCTATATTTAAAAAATATATCTAAAGTACGTCGAGAGATATCCTTCTCGAGGCACCTATTTCCACCTATGTGCGGTAAATTGATTATACTTTAGATATATTTTTTAAATATAAGTATGCTAGTAGCATCCACAGTCGCAAGTCTAATTCTAACTATATTATATAATTATAAAAATTATTTATAATTATATAATATAATATTATAATATAGAGATATATTATTATAATATTTTATAATATAGGTTAGATATATTATTATATATAATATTATAAATATATTTTAAATATATTATTATAATATATTATATTATAATTTTAATTATATATATTATAATTATATTTTAGATATATTTTTTAAAAATTATAATTATGTATATATTATAATTATAACTATATATTATATAATTATTATAATTATATATTATATTATATCAAAAAATATATAATATACTTATGTTATAATATATAATTATAATAATATACCTATCTATATTATAATATTAGGGTTATGGCTTTAATTTAATTATGGTTATGTTTATAAATGTCATTACATTTAATGTTTTATTCATGTACCAAATTGTGGTTAGGGTTAGGTTCCATGTATGGTTATGGTTATAGTTACGATTTAAATTAGTGTTAAGGTTAACATATTTATCTTTATATAAATATATGCTAAGTTTAATGTTAGCACAACTTGTCAAAATTGGAGTAGAGTTAGGGTTGAAATGATGATTACATTTATAAATCAATGCTAAGTGTAATCTTATGATTAAGGTTAGAATTAGGGTTAGATATATAATTATGATTAAAATAACCATAATTCTATCCCTAACCCTAATTCCAACCCTAACCCTAACCCTAACCCTAATTGTAATCCTAACGGTAACTCTAATTCTAACCCTAACCCTAATTGTCATTCTAATTTTCACCCTATTTCTAGTTGTAACCCAAATTCTAATTGTAATTCTAACCCTTATGCTAACCCTAATTCTTACTGCAATTTCAACCCTAACCCTAATTATAACCCCAACCCTAATTCTAACATTAAGTCTAACCTAATTCTAACATTAACCCCAATTCTAACCCTAACCCTAACCTTGACCCCAACCCTAAGCCTGACCATAATTCAAACCCTAACCCTAACTTTAATATCAAACTTAACCCTAATTATAAGTCTTACCCTAACCCTTATCCTAACCCTAAGTCTAATTGTAATTCCAACTGTTAACCTATCCCTAATTCTAACTACAATTCCAACCCTAACCCTATTTATAACTGTAAACTTAATTATAACATTAACCCAAATTATAGTCATAACCCTGATTCTAATCCTAACCCTTATTCTAATTCTAAACATAGCTCTAATTATAACCCTAATTCTAATCCTAACCCTTATTCTAACCCTAAGCATAGCTCTAATTATAACCCTAACCTTAACTTTAATACTATTCTTAACTCTAATTATAACCCTAACCATAACCCTAATTCTAACATTAACCCTAATTATAGTCCTAACCCTAACCCCAACCCCAACCATAATCCTAATCCTAACCATAACACTAATTCTAACCCTAACTCATTCTAAATCTCACTCTGTTTCTAGTTTTAACCCTAATTGTAATTGTAATTCTAACTCTTATACAAACCCTAGTTCTTACTACGATTCCAACCCTAACCCTAATTATAACCCTAACCCTAATTCTAACATTAACCCTAATTATAGTCGTAACCCTAATTCTAACCATAATTATATCCATAATTCTAAACCTAACTCTGACCCTAACACTAATCCTAATTCTAACCCTAACCATAAAATTGATTCTAATCATAATTTTAATTGTAACATTTATTTGAACCCTAACCTTAACCCTTATTATAACCCTAACCCTAGTTTTGACCCTAATTCTCATTCTAATTATCAACCTATTTCAAATTGTAACCCTAATTTTAATTGTAATTCTAACCCTTATCCTAACCCTAATTATAACCCTAACTTAATTCTAACATTAACCCTAATTCTAACCCTAACCCTAACCCTAAACCTAACCGTAATTCAAACCCTAACCCTAACTTTAATACTAACCTTATCCCTAATTGTAACTCTAAACCTAACTCTAATTTTAACCCTAACCCTAATTGTAACTCTAATTCTTACCCTAATTCTAACCCTAACCATAACCCTAGTTCTAACAATAACCCTAATACTAACCCTGATTCTAATTCTAACCCTAATCATAAGCCTATATGAAGAATCTTATCTTGTGTTATAATTTTTTTATGGGAACTTTTAATTCCTAACCTTAATACTAATCTTAACTCTAATTGTAACCCTAACCATAACCCTAAATCTAACATTAACCCTAATTATAGTCATAACCCTAACCCTGACCCTGACCCTAACCCTAACCCTAACCCCAACCCTAATTGTAATCATAACCGTAACTCTAATTCTAACCCTAACCCTAATTCTCATTCTAAATCTTACCTTGTCTCTCATTGTAACCCTAATTATAATTGTAATTCTATCGCTTATACTAATCCTAATTCTTCTAACATTAACCCTAATTATAGTCATAACCCTAATTCTAACACTAACCCTAACCCCAACCATACTTGTAATCTAACCCTAACCCTAATTCTAACACTAACTCTAACCTGTACCCTAATTCTAACCATAACCCTAACCCTTATTCTAACCCTAAACATAGTTCCAATTTAACCCTAACCTTGATTGTAATTCAAAGCCTAACCCTAACCTTAATACTAACTTGAACCATAATTGTAACCCTAACCCTATCTCTAATTGTAACATTAACCCTAATTATAGTCATAACCCTAATTCCAACCCTAACCCCAATCCTAATTGTAACCCTAATCCTAATTGTAACCCTAACTCTAATTTTAACCCAAACTCTAATTTTAACTCTAACCCTAACATTAACTCTAATTCTTACTCCAATTCTAATAGTGACCCACATTAACTCTGTTGGCAAGAGACATTGCTAGGATTCACAAGTGTTGTCATTGATGGTAACAAAGTCTATCCCACACATCTGCAGTACATAAATTGCTCCTACTGGAAGTCAGATTAAAGAGAGGTTGGTCCAGTAGTCAAGAACAGAGCATATGATAGGGTCTGACAATTGGGTCTGGAACTCTCTGATGGTGAAACCCAACATGTTGCAGATTTGGATGAGTAATAAGGGGTATCTAAACTATTGTATTCTAGAGATTTAGCTTCTGGTGACAAAGCATGTGAAAGATATAAGCATTTGAGTATCGGGTTTCAGTTAGACAGGGCAAACAGAGAAAGAACTGGCTGACAGGGTATCAGACCTCAATCCGGATGTACAAGATGTATTGATCAAGCAATTTGTGGTGATGTATGATTTTGACCAACATGATTAATTATTTTTATGACTAAGTTTTTGGTGCGCATCATCAATCAAGTATGGATTCAGCCCACAAAATAGTAACTTGCAAATATTTTATGTGTTCTTGTTGCCGACTAGAAAGTTGTTGGAAATCCTTGATGCAGATATATATACCCGATGGATTTGAGTTTGTGAAGGTGTGGAAGTGATAGGGTGATGTATTAAGTGCGAATAAAAGTAGAAAAGAAGTGCGAAGGCATAGATCTAAGGTCAGAATGTGATAGACGAATAATACTGAACAGAGAAAGGATGAAATGTGCTAGATCGGTATATTGTGCCTAACTAGAACTGAATTCTTACATATGTAGATGTTGTTCATCAGTTCAACACTTGGTTATCATATATAAGCATTTGTAGATAGTGAGTCTCTTGTAGGCAGTGAGCCTCTTGTGAGCAGTGTGCTCGGGCAGTGAGCCCTAATTGGCAAGTGCCATTTTTGTACTTCCTCATTCTTTTAACAGAGAATACAGCTTGGGTTAATCACCCCGTGGTTTTTCCCTTAACAGGGTTTCCACGTAAAAATCTTTGTGTCATGTGTGTTGATTTCATTTCAGTTCTTATGGTTGCTTATGCTTTCATGTTTTGATATATCATTGAATGTTAGGATAAGAAAAGAAAGTAAAAGTAAGGAAGTTTTAAGATAACTGATTCACCCCCCTCTCAGTTATCTGTCTTATTTCCAAGAATTGGTATCAGAGCCAAGCTCCTTAGAAGAAGCCTAACAGCTTGAGGAGGATCTAGGAATTTCAATGGATCCATTTGGTATGAAAGAGCAACTATAGTCGGCCTTAGATGATCTTGATCAATCCTAGTCTAAAGTCAAAAATTTGAGAGAGCAACTTAAGGAGGCTGATGAATTCATCACTGAGCTAAAGGACAAACTCAATAATTCTATGAAAAAGAGAAAGAAACTACTTCAGAAGTTAGCAAATTAGAATGAAACCAATAATACTGATGAGGACTTGAATGAGAAAACGAAGCTATGTGAAAATTTGTCAAAAGAAGTTATTATGCTAAAACATGAAATGGAATAAGGGGTTATGAGGATTACCAAACAAATTGAATAAAAGAAAAAAGCTAAAGAAAACTTAAATCAATCCCTCAAGGAGAAAACAAAAGATTGTTGTAAAATGGAAAATATAATTAGACATCTTGAGTCTGATCTTGGAGAAGACGGATACAATGAAGAACAACTTGAGAGATAGATTGTCACTCTTCAACAAGATCTTGAAACTGCAAATGAATACAAATAAAAATTCAAGATAAGCTCAACCAAACTTGAAGTACTACTTGAAAGTCAAAAGAGGACAGATGACAAGCATGGCTTGGGATATGAGAAAGGAGAAATCTCTGGTTCCGGTCAAAAGAGTCCTGAGTCAGGAAGACAAAGAAACAGGCCTAGAAGACCTCTGATAAGACAACCTAATGCACAAAGATATCCATCTTTCAATGGAAGTTGCTTCAACTGCAATAAATTTGGTCATAAAGCAACTCAGTGTAGGAGCAAAATGAATTAGAATGGTCCATCCTTCTCTGATCAATGTTTCAATTACAAAAGGTATGGTCACAAATCTCATGAATGCAGAAATATGCTAATGAAAAATTCTTTCAATGGTAGATGCTTTGCATGCAATAGAATGGGACATATGGCCAATCAGTGCAGATCAAGAGGATATCAATCAAATAAGCAAGGAAATGTTGTGTGCTACAATTGCAATAAATCCGGTCATATAACTAGATTCTATAGAAGTAGAAACAATGATGGAAAAGGACCGGTGAAACATGATCAGAAACAAGACAAAGGAAAAGGAAAAGTGAATGCGCATGAGGTTTAGAAGGAGATGAGCAAGACTTGGGTAAAGAAAAGTGTGATGAACATTGGTGATGGGTTTGCACTAGAGTCCAGTGCTGATAATCCTTCCAGAAACTGAAACGTGAGCTCTGGCTTAGGGGGAGCTGCAAAGGAAGTCTAATTCCCCCAGCCATCTAGTGAGTGCCTGAATTTGGCACATTGAGTAAGAATCGAAGGTTATGGATTAAAGGGTTTTTGGAGATTCGTTTAAAGATCATTCAGTCAAAATTTGAGAGGTCCGTATGAAGACTTGAAGAAGTTATGGTCACTTGAGTAGATCCAGTTCTGGCAAGCTATCCAAAAATAACAGAATAACACAAATGGATCTGGTATGATCTGAAATACATTTTTATGGTGTGCAAATTTAGAGGCATGTTTTGAAAAGATAAAGTTATGTTGTCAACTCACTTGGACAGTGATTTGAAGATCCGCACAACGATTCATGAGAAACTCACTCAAAACATGGTAATCAGATGACTTAAACTGTGCATTTATTGCAAGGGAAAATTAGGTTTTTGCAGAAGGATAAAAGGTTCTTCATTCGTCATTTACAACACTTTGCATTTAGAAACAAAGAAGAGAGAAGAGATTTGAGAAATGATCCTATAGAATATTCAAGGTTGAAGATCAAAATCAAGCTAAAATCTGCTCCAGCGGTTGCGACAAAACCCCAAGGTGAAAAAGGTATTTTTCTACAAAATCTCTCCAAATTTTGTTACTAGAATGGCTACTCCCATGGTTGTGAATGTTACTGAGAGGCCAAGACCAAAATTCAAGAAACACTCGCACAAATCTATAGAAGTTGATCCCTTGGGTGCGTTTTCCAGTATCCCGTATGGTGTTTTGCATGTAGAAGACATTAGGGTTTACATCATGCAATCATTGAAGACCTTGGAAACTTGAAACTAATGGAAATTTATGAAAAATAGTTAATAAGTGAGAATTTTGATCTCAAACCATAATTCAAGGCCTTAGAGGATAAACACTTTGCACATTGTGTACACTTTCCGTCTTTTACAGAGGATGAATGGGTCCGTTATGTCTTGAGTAGGATTCATGATAACGTTATGTGGTTAATGAGGCCATTCAAGATAACCAAAGATGCTATCAGGGCTGTAACCAGTTTTCACTCAACTGGTGGTTTGCCTGCACTCAAATCTGTGAAAAATCAAATGGTAACTGAGGCCATCTGATCAAAATATGACAAGAGGGCAATGACTATAAATGACATCACTGACTCGGATGTCAAGTTTGCATCAACTGTAATTGGTTACAAGATTTGCAACTCAAGTAGAGAAAATTCTGTATCCGGCACAACAATCTATACTGCATATCAGATGCTAAAGGAAAATGCATATTATGATTTGTGTGAGCTTCTATTGAATTAATTGATGGAGAACTTGCAGAAGATCAAGAAAGATAAGAAAAATTCCTTCAAGTATTGTAATTTGGTGTTGTGCCTGTTCTTCTACTACATGAGTGAATTACTGGGACCAAAAGGTTGGATTTGGACAAGTGTTAAACCTATTGTAATTCAAATCAGAGAATATTTGTATGAACTTGGTGATGCACAAGCCTGAAAGACAACTCTCTGGGGTTACTTCAAGAATTTCCAGAGCATGATGCATGAAAGAGAAAGAATACCAAAATCAATAGTTGAGAAATACAAAGACAGAATCTGCTTCATGGTTGACACAGATCAATGTCTGATGGAGGTAGTAGAGCTGAGAACTATATGGATAATGCCAATGGGTTATGAAGTTGATGAAAATATATTGGAGGTGCATATTCAACACTTGTTAAGCCAACCCAAGGACACTAAATCGGAGAGGTTTGGCACCTTTGATGAGCTAAACATAAAAATACATGTTGAGTTAAGGCAGCCAGAGACAAAAAGAAGAGTGAGCAGACAAGTTGAAGCACTAGCTGAAAATTTTGGCATAACAAAGGAGGCAGTAAGAGTAAATAGAGAAAGAATAGAGAAAATTAAAAGGGAAAGGCAAGAAGCACAGGGAGAAAGTGTTCTGGTGGAAGACTCCTCCAGGACAAGATCCACCAAGAGTTTTGCCCCTATCACTCCTGAAAGCTCAAAAACTGCTAAATCGGAAGCCAAACCATCCGATAAAGGAGAAAAGAGAAAGAAGTCCAAGGCCATAAGAACATATGAGAGCCTCAAGGACGATGAAGAGATAGAATCAGATATGGAGGTCAGAGAATTAAAGAAGACCAAAACATCTGAAGTAACCAAGAACAAACCCTCCAAGGATAAAAGGAAAGATGAGGAGCAGAAGACAGAAGAGTTTGTTGAGAGACCCACTCTCTCCATTGAAGACATCATCAAAGCCGTCACTGTGGATGGAAACTTATAGTCGCTGATAGAATTCTACGATAAGTACAATGATACAGATGAGAATTCTTGAGGAAGCAACAGTAAGGTACCTGAACATCTATAACAAAGCTTTCATTGAAATAATTTCCTTAATTCCTAAGAGCTTAGAAGAAGTTTTGGAGTTAAGAAAGGAAAATGCAAAAGCAAAATATTTTGAGATCCGGGAACAGATAGTGATATAGTTATGTCCAACTATCACTCAAAAACAAATGGACATGGTTTTAAAGGATGCCAAAGAAGAATTCTAGAGCAAGATCAGAATGAATAAGCTCATGCTTGGAGAAACTAACCAAATAGATGATGAAACAAAAGAAATTCTTTGGAATGCCTTGAAAAAGTTCAATCTTCCCATTGTAGAGGAAGTAAATGAAGAGCCTTCTGACATGGATGTTGAAGGATTAAAGAAAATTGATGAAGAGCAATCTGAGGCTTTAGACTCCTCTATTCCGAAAGAGGAAGTGCTGGAAGAAGAGGTAAATAAATATGATAACAATCCTCCACATACTACATATGAGAAGATAAATCCTTTTGTCACTGAGGAAGAAAAAGAAAAAGAAGAAGAAGCCAAAAAGGAAAAACAAAAGGAAGAAGAAAAAGGGAAACAAGAGGAAGAAGCAAAGGAGGATGACAACAATAAACAAATCAGTCTGGATGCCTCTAAAGAAAAGAAAGTTGAGACTGCAAGAGACACTATAGAAGTACTGCAAAATTTCTTGGACAAGGAAGTGTTGGAATTAGATGAACCAGAATTGATTCAAAGGCCATTGAATCTGGACTGTCTCTAGTTCAGATAATGAAGATATCATCTTTTGCTTAGGCCAAAGCTAAAGAAAAACTTCTAAGATCTCATATGGAGGATAGTAAGCTGCTGAGTAGTGCATCTAGAGTACTAGAGAAGATTATGCCCACATATCAAAAGGATCCATCTGCCTCTCCATCCAGTAATTTGAAAAACTTAGTTAATTCTATAAATACACATTTTGAATCTCTAGAAAAGTCAGCAGAAACTAAGGTTTGGAAAGAGTTTTTGGGAAAAAGATTCAGTGAGGTACAAGGGCTAATTGATAATGATAGAAAAACCCTAGACATTGGCATAAAGGGCATTTAAAATGTTCTCAAGGATGGTGGAGATATATACAACTTTTGTTTATCCTGGCCTAAAGTTGCAGAGGACATTGAGCAGAAGATGAAAGAACAAGAAAGAAAACTGACAAATCTATCTTAGAATTTTGATCCTCTCACTATCTCTCTGGTAAGCCAAGAATGTCAAGTAGGTGTTATAACAAATGAAATAAAGAAAATGGCTAAGGAGAAGAAGAATATAATGGATAGAATGGGTGAACTCAAGGGGATAATCATTCCTAAGTTGGAGATAATGCAAAATGCCTTGGTAGACGCTCAAAGTGCAGACTAGACCGGTGATCCAACAGATTGGAAGAGGGCAGAAGCATATGCATTTTTGTTGAGTGGACACATCTCCATTTTGGATGGGATGAAGAGGAGTTGGGCCACAGAGCTTGTATAGTTGAAGACTACATTTGCATATATACTTAAGTATATGTAAGTTTGACTTATGGATTGTATGTACATATGCGGCCTTATATAACAATTTTTGCACATTTTTGGTTTGCGGATCCTACCCTTTGCCATTGATATCAAAGGGGGAGTGAAGAGCAGTGAAAAATGAGGAATCAAGCATAGGGGGAGCACCGATAAGCAGTGTGAAGAGATGGAGCACAAGTAAAGGGGGAGTTACTGTGACACTTAGTCATTTTTCACTGAGTGTTGCCATCAATGCCAAAGGGGGAGATTGTTGGCAAGAGACACTACTAGGATTCATAAGTGTTGTCATTGATGGCAATAAAGTCTATCACACACATCTACAGTACATAAATTGCTCCTATCAGAAGTCAGATTGAGGAGAGGTTGGTCCGGTAGTCAAGAACAAAGCATATGATAGGGTCTGACAATTGGGTCCAAAACTCTCTGATGGTGAAACCTAGCATGTTGTAGATTTGGATGAGTAATAAGGGGTATCTGAACTATTGTATTCCAAAGATTTAGCCTCCAATGACAAAGCATGTGAAAGATATAAGCATCTGAGTATCAGGTTTCAGTTAGACAGGGCAAACAGAGAAAGAACTGGCCGACAAGGTATCATACCTCAATCCGGATGTACAAGAGGTATTGATCAAGCAATTTGTGGTGATGTATGATTTTGACCAATATGATTAATTATTTTTATGACTAAGTTTTTGGTGCGCATCATCAATCAAGTATGGATTCAGCCGACAAAACAGTAACTTGCAAATATTTTGTGTTCTTGTTGCCGACTAGAAGGTTGTTGGAAATCCTTGATGCAAATATATATACCTAATGGATTCAAGTTTGAGAAGGTGTGGAAGTGATAGGGTGATGGATTAAGTGTGAATAAAGTAGAAAAGAAGTGCGAAGGCAGAGATCTAAGGTCGCAATGTGACAGAAGAATAATATTGATCAGAGAAAGGATGAAATGTGCTAGATCGGTATATTGTGCCTAACTAGAACTGAATTCTTGTATATGTAGATGTTGTTCATCAGTTCAACACTTGGTTATCATCTGTAAGCATTTGTAGACAGTGAGTCTCTTGTATGCAGTGAGCCTCTTATGAGCAGTGTGCTCAGGCAGTGAGCCCTAATTGGCAAGGGCCATTTTTGTACTTCCTCATTCTTTTAACAGAGAATACAACTTGGGTTAATCACCTCATGGTTTTTCCCTTAACAGGGTTTCCATGTAAAAATCCTTGTGTCATGTGTGTTGATTTCATTGTAGTTCTTATGGTTGCTTATGCTTTCATGTTTTGATATATCATTGAATGTTAGGATAAGAAAAGAAAGTAAAAGTAAGGAAGTTTTAAGATAATTGATTCACCCCCCTCTCAGTTATCTGTCTTATTTCCAACAAACTCTAACCCTAACCCTAATTTTAACAATAACCCTACTATTAACCATGATTGTAATTCTAACCCTAATTGTAATTGTAATCTTAACCTAAAGCTTGACTCTAATTCTAACCCTAATCATAAGCCTATATGCAACCCTAGTTCTAACCTTATCTGTAATTCTAACCATAATTGTATTTGTAATTCTAAACATAACTTGGACCCTAATTATAACCCTAACCCTAGTTTTGACCGTAATTCTCATTCTAATTGTCATCCTATTTTAAATTGTAACCCTAATTTTAATTGTAATTCTAACCCTAACTCTAATTCTAACCCTAACCTAATTCTAACATTAACCCCAATTCTAACCCTAACCCTATTTTAATTTTAATTGTAACCCTAATTTTAATTGTAATTCTAACCCTAATTTTAATTGTATGCTTTTAATGTCCCCAATTTCGAGTCCTATTGTAGCACAGTTGGAGCTGGCTTTCTGGGTTGGTGATAGCCTGATTAGAGGAGTATTTCGATGTCACCAGGGTGTTCAGATAATCTAGTGGAGCTGGTTGACACTTTCCAGAGAGATTTTGGACCACTTGTCCATACTTACTATTTATAGTAAGTGCTTGCATGTCGTTGATCTTTCTCAAATTTTCTAGGTTTGTTCTCTTTGGTCCCTGGAGAACACTACTATTTTTAGTAAGTGTCAGTTTGGTGTTGTTTTGGTGACTTGGCAGTCAGATGTTGGTTCATCCTGCCATTGCATTGAGCTCAGAGTTATCAGATGGTTGTGGGTCCAGTTGGCACCCTCTGTATGGGCTTAGTTGCTTATGGTCATTACTTACTATTTTTAGTAAGTTTGAGTTTGGGTTCATATCAGGATTTTGAGAGTGGGTTTGGATTCATCTTATCAAGACCTTTCCAACGAGCTATAGATCATTGGTTTCTGACATCATCTTGGCCTTCGTTTTAAAGTCTGTAAATTAAACATTATTATTTAATATTGGACCTTGGTGCCTAGGCATGACAACTTAATGTTGTTTTAAAAGAGGGGACTTTGAGGGTGATGTTGAGAAAAGAATTAAAGAGAATTATACTATTTTAAAATGTATTTTCCCTCTCATGTTTTATCCCTTATGCAAGAGGATTTTAGAGACTCCCAGTTGAAGAAGTATAAAAGGAGGAAAAGGCTCTTCATATGATATGTTTATGATATTTTCTTATGCTAGCTTTGCTAGGGTTTTGGAGCTTTGGCTCTAGGGTTTGAAGGGTTTTGAACCAGAAGCTCTTGGAGATGAAAACCTCCCTAAGTAGCAGCATTCTACAGGGGTGCAATACCACCCAAAGGTGCTTCAGAGGTGGATACAACTAGTGTTCACTATTATGCTTCAATGGAGTTGACAGATTGAAGATATGATGCATTTCTTGTCACATCTTTCGCAGTTTATGGTGGGAATGTGTATGTAGATTTGAGGTGAAGGTTTAGTGACTGATTTGAGCATATTTTATTGTGATTTTGGATATGTAGTAGACTGTCCTTGCTAGTTGTACATAGTAGTAGCAGGCCATACCATTAAAGGAGGCTATCAGTTGAAGTTCCTTGCATATTTCCTCTTTTAACTTGGATGTGCAGCCTTGGAAATCAGTGCAGACTAGTCTAGGATCAGATTTTGGGAGTTTACAATAGTGTTTGATTCACATACATCCCACAGCCAGTCGTACACTTGCATAGGAAGACGTGGGTATAGGATATACTCACTTGTGAGTTGTTTGGAGCTTCATATCTCTAAAGTTGGAGGCGTTCAAGACCATAAGATCATTGTAAATCATTATAATACTCAAAACTTTCAGTATAATGGAGATTCGATGTGATTCCAACCATACCCACTTGTTGGTCCAATCTCAGCATAGGAACCAAGTTGTAAAAATCAATATGGGTATCAGTGATAACTTTAAGAAACCCGTCCTGAAAAAAGCTATTAAATCCTCACAAATCTTTCATTTTTTTGGGAAATAATATTAATTTTTATTGGTGAATCTTTCCTTTTTTTGGAAAAAATATTAATTTTATTGGCGAATTGTTTTACATCACTACAAATTTGTAGAAAATCCTTGCGAATCTTGATGAAAATAGGCAAATGCATTAATTTCCATGGTGAATCCTTCCATTTTAAAAAAAGTTAAATTCCTATGGAAAAGTAAGGGCCCAAGGGTGGCAGTGATTAACTAGTTTAAGGTGTAGTGCTCATGTCTATAATTCCTAAATTCCTTAATATTTTAAATCAAATATTGAATATTTTGAATCATCCCTAAATTATTTTTCACCACCATTGATTTTATTTATAATCTAACGGTTTGGGTTCTATTCTGCTAGCCAAAATGTACCGTGGAGTTCCAATGCCCATGGGGCCCGAAATTACATTTGGGCCATTTGCATTTCGGGCCATTGAATACAATTTTGGGTCCCATGGGCATTGGAGCTTCACAAGTACATTTCAGCTCATGGAATTTAACCCCAGCTATTAGATTATAAATTGGGATCAAGGACCCAAATACAATTTTGGGCTTGATGTGCTTTGGAGCTCTGTGGGTACATTTTAACCCATGGAATACAACCCCAGTCATTAGATTATAAATAAAATCAATGGCGGTGATTAGAAATTGGTGATATGGCCCTAAAGTAACCAATAATTATATAATATTATTAGCGAATTAATTTCATTTTCTACTATAACTTATAAAATTTAGGGGAATATGATCTAATCAGGTATCGAATATCATGGCAAATTTTTGAGTAAAAAAGTTTAATAAAATAAATGTTATGGCGATTTAACCAGCACTAAAATAAAATTTTGTAAAAATGTGGTGATTTAGTTCGCCTCACAGCTTCAACTATTAGCCAAATTTTGAATCCCCAATTTCAACTATTAGCCAATTAGCAAATATTAGCCACTAAAAAAACCACTAATGGGTATTGCCATAGTAATTGTTTATTGGTCATTTTACTATCCGGGTAGTTGTTAGGTTGTTCATTGCTATTGTATCTTTTCTGGGTTTTCCATATATGCCCGATATTGCATGTTTCAACACACATTTGCAGGGAAACTGAAAACCCCTTCTGCATTCTTCTCTCTAGTCTAAAAGATCACATAAAAATAATTAAAATAACACATAAAAAGATCTTTTAAAAAGAACCAATAGGTACGGGACATTACAGTGGTATCAGAGCTAAAGTTCTTGCCATCCTGTGAGTTTAGATTCAGACATGCAGATGAAAATATGAGACATACAGCTTAGCTTTGCATGTCAGTGATCATCACTTACATGAGTATTCAGAGTCATGGACAGGTTCAGGAAACTTGATCACCTACCACAGTCAATGAGGGTTCTATGCAACATTTTGGAGGAAATGGATGATGAAGATTGGGAAGGACTCAGAGAGGATCTAAGAATGATATGACAACATTCTAATCAATCGATATAGATGATGGCACAGCAGTCTAATCAATTGAATCAGGTGATAACCAATTATCGCCGCAGGAAAACTGATATTGATATCAACAACAACAATGACAGAAAAAGGAACAATAATGGTGATAGGAACCATGGAGATGGGAACAACAAGGAATGTGATATAGAAACTCCTACCACTTGTTTATTGCAGCCAAGTCATGATAAGAGCAAAGAAGATGAAGACCTGATAGCTGAAAAAAATGAGTCTAAGCCTTTGTATGATGAAAACAAGATCACTAATCAAGAGACATGCAAAGAGGAGCTTGCTGATTTAGAGGAGACTACAATAGAAATTTGTGAAGCTGGGCCTTGTTTTGATGAGGATCTGAAAGCCACTACTTCTGAGAGTGAAGTAAAAATGATTGATAGATTGCTAGAAGGTGACTTTGCAAGTGAGCCTGAAAGCATTGATGCTGAAAATCTTAAGTCCTCAAAGGACCTAGGTGAAAGGTATGCGGATAAAGGTTTTAAATCAGCTATGGGTGACAAATTTGATGCTTCCATAACCTTTGACCAGAGTAATGAAGAAAATGATTCATTTCCCTTGCAACTTGAAGAACCAAGTGACCTTTCATAAGAGTTGGTTGATAGCACCCATGAGGATGCTTATCAAACAGGGAATTATGATATAGGTGGTGTTCTTGATTTTGAGAACAAATCTAATTTCACATTTCATGTAGCTGATCCTGAGAAGAGACCTTGTGGTTTTGTTGATTTAGATTCATAGTTCATGATTGAGGATGATAAGGAAGAGGTATAGGTGATTTGGGACAACATTGGAGTCATTGACAATAGGTATGAAGGTTATGATTTTAGTATTTGTTATAACAACAGTTCATTTCCTTTGCATGAGTCTGATTGCAAGAATAAATTTGTGGTGACTGTTGATAACCCATTACTTGAGATGGGTGGTGATATGACATATGACAATCCACCTTTGGAGTTGGATGATAGAGTTGTTTCCGGTTGTAGCATTGCACTTGTGAAAAATAACCAGGTGTGGGATCCAGGAGAAGATTCAAAACTTGAGATAGAGCGAGGCACTCAACTTGGTTGTGATGCAGGTTTACTTTGTGGGGAGTTCCCTAATGTTGACACTCAAGATTTGAGTGTTAAAAATGAATTTGTGATGCAGATTCAAGCTGTGGCAAGTCTAATTTTTAAAATTAGACCTTAGAAGAGTAGAAAAAATAAAAAATTTTACTTGTTGATGATGGGTCCCAGGATAGCTCTTTGTTGAGCATGCATCTACATTGGAGGTAGTAGTGTGCAATGATTATGTCCAATCTGTAGCTTCTATCATGTCATTGAAGCCATCCCATGAGGTACATAACAACAGTACCTTTGTTGAGGAAGTGTGCAGGGCTGATAGCACACATGAAGATGCTTACCAATCGGTGAGTGATGATGATTCAGCCTCTTTCCATAGTGCAGATTGTAAATCAAAAGATTTGTGTGGAGATGGTTCATCACAAGGGCATCATCATTTGACTGGGCAATTGAAGGTTAATGACAATATGATTGGTACAGTGTTGGAACATTTTGATAATGCTAGACAGATGTTAGCAACCTATGGTTGGAGTACTCCTCAGATGGATGAACATGATGATAGAGGACTTTCCCTTGCTGAATTTTAGTCACTTAGAGATGTAGTTGGGATCATGAAGAATAATTACCTATAGTTATTATCTGATAGAGATCATCTTCTCAGGCTTGATGATATTTATCATGATGCTCTATGGGGAAAGGAAGATGAGGTTAATGAGCTCACTTATGAGCTTGAGGTTACCAAAGACTCTTTGAAGAGCACTCAAATAGCCCTTCAAGAGTCAAAGCTTTGAATAGCTAAGCTTACCATGGAGTTGAGTTTAGCACAGTCTTCATCTCCAACAGTTACAGTTCTGATTTCTATGATAGTTACTAGTGATGAGCATGCACCAACAGATAGTGGTAAGGAGTACTTTGTGGATGTGGCTACATCCATTACAGTTGCTGATTCAGTTAACACAGATGGGATGGGCATTGTGGTTGAGAATAGCAGAGAACTAGATGTTGCATCAGGGGTCTCTAAGGTTAGTCCCATGACCGGTATGGCAAAGTAGGTTATTGATAGCTCTTGCGAGGAGTTGGGGAATTTCCCTGAGAGTTGTGTGACAAATCATCACACTATTTCATCATTTTCATAGGAGATATGCAGGGCATCATCCAATGGTGTGATTGGTTCTCACATTGATTTGTTTCCCTCTCCTGGAAGTAAATAAGAGTTTGCATTCTATGCAGATGATTGTGATAGACAACTTATTGAGCCACAAGGATGGAGAGATCAGCTGAGGGTTTCTGAGGATAAGGTTGTTCAAACCTTAAACCGTATTGACAGTACCCACAAGTTTGTGGAGGATCTCTTTTGGATGACACAATTGGAGGAGAGGCAGATAGGGGTAGTAGCGGGCACATCTACATATGATTTGTGAACTATCCAGCATGCCATGGAGTGGATTAAATCAGAGTACCTCTAATTGCTTTTAGATCGGGACTTTGCTATGGGGTATGTGGAGAGGACTTACAGAATATCTACCCAATTAACTATTCAGGATCAGAGACATGAGCCATCTTCTGATTCAAGTGATGTGGAGTGTGTTCCTCATGACTATGGTAGTCAACCATTGACACATGCAGGTGCTATTTACCTTGACTACATAGTGAGGAGTGCTCACCATTTTTCCTTTAGTCCACACATAGATGACTTGATGATGTGTAAGTGTGGAGTGGCTCAGGATTTATACCATTCATTGTGGGATGAGGGGTTGCCATCTACAGAAGATGGGACTAGGGACTGCAAGTACTTGACTTAGATGTTTTCAAGGGAATGCTTGCAGGATTAGAGGTTAGATTAGCATCGTGCTGATGTGTACCTGATTGAGTTTGCCACTACTGGGTCTCAATTGGAGACATGGCTTCAGATAGGTTGGAGTGTCGGTAGGCATGATGACATGTTTAGTTTTTATAGTGGTGGGGGAGGAGAGTTTTGTCATTCCCTTGATTAGAGATGGGCAGCTTCATATTTTCCAGCACCTATGTTGGATAGTCAGCACATCTATAGGAGTTTTGTGGAGGATGAAAGGGGATGTTGTGGTCCAGACACTTCAAGATTTACT
This sequence comes from Cunninghamia lanceolata, assembly GCA_027924645.1. Lineage (NCBI taxonomy): Eukaryota > Viridiplantae > Streptophyta > Pinopsida > Cupressales > Cupressaceae > Cunninghamia > Cunninghamia lanceolata. Next base: position 11,630,565 of record BSBN01001332.1, read on the forward strand.
TACCTCTTCATGATTGTGGGATGTGAGGTTCTGATGTGTTGGGATCTAGGTGGTGATAGGTTTGGCATGTCAGTTCAGTTGGATTCCGTCTTATTGCTTCACCACTCTCTGCATGGTGAAGATTATATCAGAGTAGCAAAGTGGAAGTTGATAGGTGATGTGTATGGTAGACTTCCATTTTGGCTTTGGAATCCAGGGGTTCCTATGTCTGGCAGATTGTTAAATAATGGGGTAGCTACTTACATTGATGCTAAGCATGGTTTTACTGCTACCTAGTAGATGCAGTGGACTTATTGTTGTATATTCTTCAGGATGATTTGGGATACTAGTGTTCATCTTTAGCATGCAGGTGCAGATTGCTTGAGGTCAAGCAATCTTTGGGAAGGGTGGACTATAATGTCCCCAATTTTGAGTCCTATTGCAGCACAGTTGGAGCTGGCTTTCTGGGTTGGTGACAGCCTGATCAGAGGAGTATTTCGATGTCACCAGGGTGTTCGGGTAATCTAGTGGATCCGGTTGACACTTTTCAGAGAGATTTTGGACCACTTGTCCATACTTACTATTTATAGTAAGTGCTTGCATGTCGTTGATCTTTTTGGGTTTTTCTGAGTTTGTTGTCCTTGGTCCCTAGAGAACACTACTATTTTTAGTAAGTGTCAGTTTGGCATTGTTTTAGTGACTTGGCAGTCAGCTATTGGCTCTTCTTGGATTTGCATTGAGCTAAGAGTTATTAGATGGTTGTGGGTCCAATTGGCACCCTCTGTATGGGTTAAGTTGCTTATGGTCATTACTTACTATTTTTAGTAAGTTCAAGTTCAGGGTCGGATCATGATTTTGAGAGTGGTTTTGGATTCATCTTATCAAGACCTTTCCAATGAGTTATAGATCATTGGTTTTTGACATCATCTTGGCCTCCATTTTAAAGTCTATAAATTAAACATTATTATTTAATATTGGACCTTGGTGCCTAGGCATGACAACTTAATGTTGTTTTAAAAGAGGGGACTTTGAGGGTGATGTTGAGAAAATAATTAAAGAGAATTATAATATTTTAACAGGGTGCATTTAGGACCCAGAACAAGATTTTTCATCACCAAGAATTCCAGGGCACATTTGAGGGCCTGTACTGGATTTTTCCTTCCTAGAGTAGAAATTCCATGAGGTCATGGATTTTCCACCATGGCGCATTTTCCATACTGAATAGGAATTTCTCTTTGGGCACATTTCTAAGGGTCATCAGGAATTTTCACTTTTGGAGTGCAAATGAGGGTCTGTACTAGAATCTTCCTTGGGCGTACTTGACATGAGGTTATGGAATCCACTTGGAGGAGCTCATTTTCCATGCTGAGGCAGATTTTGACACTTTGGATTTTATGTCTTGAGGAGGGCACAAATCCACTAGGTATCAGGAATCCCACCCAAGGAGAGCGCAAATCTAGGGTAGAGGTGGATTTTTCCTTGAGTACATATCCCACCTTGTCATGGAATTTCTTGTCCTTGGCACACTTTCCACTTGATTAGGAATTTTCTTTTCCTTGAGCGCATTTTTCCTATTGACATGGATTTTCCTATCCTAAGCACACATTCCACTTAGTCTTAGATTTTTCTATGCTTGTCGCACTTTCCATATAATCAAGAATTTTGCGCCCTAGGTCCAAGACTTCAACTTTTTGGTGGATTTTTTATTGTTTTAACAAGAATTTTTAAAATTTCCAAGGAATCCTTCATTTTGTCTTGGAATTTGTTATGTCTAGAGTCAAGAACTTAGGAATTTTCATCAAGGAATGATGAGATTTTGACAAGGATTGATAAAATTTTGTCAAGGAATTCTTCCAAGTCAAGGCACATTTATAGGGGCCTTGGATTTTTTAGGTCGCATTTTCCACATGGTCCTAGAATTTGCACTCATCCTGGGCACATTTTCTAGGTGGTCATGGATATTGCACCCAAGGAGAGTGCAAATCCTAATGGGGGCTAGAATCCCATCCAAGGAATTTTTCTAATCTTCCTTAGGAAATTCTTCACAATTTTTTCTGTTAGATTTTGAAGGTCTGCCTGACAGTATACTTTAAATTTTTGAAATATACTGTCAAGATGTTTGAGATAGGTCCCAGATCCATGGGATTTAACATGTAGATTCTAGATTTTTGAGGATCCACCAGATTTTAGACTTAGCCAGTTTTTCATGGTTTTAGGACATCAGACTTAGTCAATTTAATTTTCATCCTTAGTCAATTTTTTAGTTTCAACAGGGACTTTGAGCAAGAACTTGACAAGATTTGGGCAAATCTATACTACCAAACAAACAAACTCAATGAAAAACCCAAAGCCTAAAGCAAAACAACAACAAAAAGCGAGAAAAAGAGGGGTCCCCATTTGCAATGGTACAATGTGTGAAAACGTCACAAGACATCAGAGTGCTTAAATCTAAGAAATTGGAGAACTGGAAGGTAGAATTGTCACACCCCAAATTTTGATTATGATTTACTTTTTATTTGCACATAATTAGTAGTTATTTATGTATGAATTAATGATGACATTATGTGAAAATGTCAGGATAAATCAATGATATCATGAGTTTATGTTTATATGATTATAGTTTAGAAATGTGACTATAAGATGGCATGACTATTTATTCGTAAGGTTTTATGGATTGACTAATGATGCACTAATCCCAGTGTGGTGATTGCAAATTGTAACTAGGAAACATGTTTTCCACCCTTCGAGAAAGAGAGGGAGAGCATCATCAGAGAGAAGAGAATAGATATATGGATAAGAAAAGATTGTTTACCATCTAAGTCTCGTGCTTTCATAGTTTAGTGATCCTTCATCGAGTATGGTAAGTTAAATGTTTGACCGATTGGTCTAACTTTGGTTCTAGCTCGACAAATTGTCGATTGTCAACTAGATCCATTAAGTTGAGGTTATTGTTGAAAACTAAGTTAGGTTAGAACATGACGGTCGACAAGAAAATGATTGATAGTAATTTTTTTCTTTGTGTGAGATGAATATAAAATTATATTACTAGAACAAATAATACTAGTAGTTAAACTACTTTATTATCAGTAATTCTTGATTGCAATTCTATTATGATTAATTTATCTATTTTGACATTTAAGCAATTTTGACAGGGGAGAATACCTCAACCCCTTTCTCATATCATAACGTGTGTTAGAGACAACATAAGTATACATTGTATACACCTATATTTTGTTGTTAAATATCTATTTAATATGAACTTGAAGTTTAAACCAATTGTTTGTAGTCTATGAGCATTTTAAGGAATGTGGTGTTGTTGCAAATTCAATGCAAAACCACTTCCTATGTGTTGTGGGCACTCGACTCCTTTCCTCCATGTTGGTTGTAGAGAGGAAAGAGGAGTTTACGAATAGTTTGGGAGTGGTCTTAATGATCAGTGACACCATCATTTCCTGCATACCAGTTTAGAGTGTAAATAGGCATAGATGATGGAAGAATATACACAATTATGGATAACTGTAGTGGTATAAAAAATCCTTAAGAATTGATCTTATCGCAGTTGGTAGATATGAAGGAGACTCTCTTTAGAGAGCGCGGTGGGAGAGAGAAGAACAAGGAACAACATTGAAGATTGTATCTTTGTCTGAGTTGAAACCAGAGATAATAACCAAAGGAAAAGGCGAGAGTTTGGGTTTTCATGCATTGAACATATATCATTATAGTGGCAAGCTCAAACCTAAGCAAAAACTGTGCAAGTTAACATTATTTTTTCAACCTTAAATTCGTGTTTATACTGTGAATGATAACATTAATGTTGCAAGCTCAAACCTGTGTATATGTTGGGAAGAATAACATTGTTGTTACAAGCATAAACTACTGTTTATATTGTGAAAGATTACATTGTTGTTAGAAGCTAAAATTTGTGTATAGGATGTGAAGGGTAATGTCATTTATGCAATTTTAACCTTGAGTATATACTATGTAGATATCGTTATTGCTGCAAGGTTAACTATGCATATATTATGAAACATATCGTTATCTCTACAAGTTCAAATATGTGAATATACTATGAGAGATAACATTATTCTTGTAAGATTAAACTTGTGAATATAGTGTGTAAGGGATCATTATTTATGCAATCTTAACACTGTGCATATATTGTGAAAGAAATTGTTACTTCTGCAAGTTTACACCTGTGTAAATATTTATACTATGGAAGATAACATTTTCATGCCATTGTTTTCTATCATCAAACCCATAGAGAAAATATATTGTAAACTTTGTTGCTTTAATAGACACAAGATTATGGAAAAATATTGTGAATAACATTGTTTACACAGAGGTTTATAGTCTATAGAAAGTTGTCACTTCAGTTTGTTTAATCAAGCAAACATAGGTTTCTTTTAGCTATCAAAACACCAAATATGTGTAAAAATCTAGCATATAAAATGCAGAGAAAAGATTAATTTTGTTATCATTTTTTGAACACAAAGTAGAGTGACCATTTTCTATTAATGTATCAGTGTTATAACTAGTTTAAGTTATATATAAAGTGCAGAGACTCAACTTTGTGAAAACTTAGATATAAGCCTATGAGTCGAGATGAGTAAGATTAAATAAAGTTTAGATAGTGATAGATTCACATTTCACAATTATTTATATGTATATGTTTTAATGTGCCTATGTGGTGTTGTCATTGATGTCAACATATTCTTGTAGCCATTGGTGTCAATTGTATCCTATTTTGTTGTCTATATAGAAGACCAAATTGTTGAGGATATTGAGAAAATTAATGTCAATCAATGCATGCGTTCCATATGGCTATATAGAGGATTGTCAGAGGTTGCTCCAGTTAAGATTTGAGAAGTCCACATGAAGATTTGAAGAAGTCTTGGGCATTTGTGCAGAACTAATTTTTGTAGTATTTAGAAAGAGACAGTGTGACAGCAAGTTGGTCTGGATTGCTCCGCAGTGAAATATTATGGTCTGCGGATATGAAGGCATGTTTGGGAAGTCAATGTGTATCATCAACTCCAGTGGTTCATGGTTTGGAGGTCTGCAAGCTATCTTTCTAGTTTGACAGTTATGATAGATAGCGTTCTTAAGGTTCCAGAGGAAGATACAAATGATTCTAGTAATTTGGCTTGGAGTGAATGTTCTTGGTGATCTCAATGTGCTTGTGAAGGTCTCTGGATCGTGTGGCTGCTATGTTGGAGGTCTGCATTGAAGTTTGAGCCCGTTGACTAAAGATTTCCTCTTCCAGATTGATGTTCTTCCCAGTCTTGGCCGACTGGATGTTCCTGGCATGTTGCGGATGATCTAAAGAGCATTTTATGAAGCGTGGTGTGGTTGTTGAGGAAGATTCAAGTCTCAATTGTATTTGGAAGATAGTGTAATGATCCGCATTGAGTTTAGCCAACCTTGTTGATCATTCCAAGGTTAATGAAGTATATAAAAACTTGTTGAAGAGTTATGGAAAATCATCCTTGAACAAATGAGTTAAATCCAAAGAAAGGATCAAAAAGCAGATTAGAGAAGAAGAGGAGCGAAAGAAGTCTAGAGTGAAGAATTAGTGAAGAAGAATTTGAAGATAGGAGCAGAAGTTTTTGAGCCATAAAAGGGACTGATTTAGGCATGAATGCAGATGCTATTTCTCAGTTCATTATCTCTATGTAAATCATAATTTCTTATAGGCAGTGAGCTCTGGACAGTGCGCCCAAAGTCATGTGCCTTCTATTTTCTTAAGTACTTTTAATAGGGTACGCATTTTGTGGGTAAACCCCCACCATGGTTTTTCCCTTAACTAGGTTTTTCATGTCAAAATTATGGTGTTGTGTGTTCATGTTTTTTCTGCTCATGTGTTGTTTCATGCTTAAATGTTTTCATCATTAATCTCATTGTAAAGAAGATTTGAAAGTTTAGAAAAGGTTAAAGATTAGGGACAACTGATCACCCCCCTCTCAGTTGTCCAGACTGTTTCCAACAATTAGTATCAGAGCCAAGTTTCTCTAAAAGAAGCTTAACCACTTGAGGAGATCTAAGATGTCGACCTACAAGAAGGACAGTCCAAGATTTGATGGAACAAATTACTCTGTCTGGAAGGATCGTATGGAATGCCATTTGCAATGAATGGTATATTCCTCTGGAGAATCCCTCAACTCCAGATGAAGTCAAAAATGTTGAAAACAACCTTCGAGCTAGAGAAGCCTTGTTGAGTGCCCTGACTGATTCAAAAGTGACAAATGTCTTTGGTCTAAAAACTGCTCATCAAATCTGGAAGAAGTTAGAGAGTCTCTATGAAGGCGATGAATATGTCAAATGTGCTAAGCTTCAAAGTCTGAGAGGAAAATTTGAAAATATGAGGATGAGTGAAGATGAAAACATCACAATCTACATGTAAAAGATAAATGTTCTTGTGTGTTGTATCAAGTGTGCCAGTGGAACCTTGGAAGAATCAAAGATCATGGGAAAAGTGCTTAGATCTTTGCTTGATTCCTACAAGCATAAGGTTGCTGCTATAGAGGAAATCAGAACAGTTTCAAAAGTTACAAGAGATTGGCTGGTTGGCAAAATTTTAGCTTTTGAATTAACTGAGTTTGAAGATTCTCTTCCTAAGCCTATATCAGCATTCAAGGCCAATGTTCATGGAAAGCAAAGATATGATCCAGGTGAAATTTATTTAGGGAAATCAAATAGATTTGCTATGACAAGGAAGGATCTTGAAGATGATGAAATGGAGTATGCTGAACTTGAAGCCCTTATTGCCAAAATAATGCCAAGAGGATCTGGTAAGTATGAAGGAAAGTTGCCATTCAAATGTTTTGCTTGTAATAAAATTGGTCATTTTGCCTCTAGGTGTCTGGAGAGGTTTTCAAAACCAAACCCTAACATATATAGAGATCAGAAGAAATGTTACTATGCCCAAGGAGCTGGAGAAGAAGGAGTCATAGATGATGATCTAGTCATGGAGATGATTGGGTGTTTATTGCTATCGAAGAAGAAGATCCGATGTCTACTAAATTTGCTAGCTGTTCTAATGTGGAAAATAATTTAGCTACTCAAGTTGTTGAGAAGGATGATTGGGTGATTAATAATGGATGTTCTCATCATATGACTGGTGATAAAAGTAAGTGTGTAAGCCTTGAAAAATATGATGGTGGATTTGTGAAGTTTGGGGACAACTTAGCTGGTAGAATCTGTGGCAAAGGATCCATCTCTTTTGATGGTAAGAATTACACTAATGATGTTCTGTATGTGGAAGGACTAAAGCATAATCTTCTCAGTGTTGGACAATTGGTTGACAAGGGTTATGATCTGTTGGAAACAAGGCACATAACTGAGAGTGGGGGTGAATCAGTTATCTTAAATTTCTTAACTTTCTTTTCTTCTTTAACAATAGTGCAATATCAAAACATATAAGCATAAATGAACATGAGAGTAGAAATGAAATCAACACACATAACACAAGGATTTTTACATGGAAAACCCTATTAAGGGAAAAACCACAGGGTGACTAACCCAAGATTGTATTCTCTGTTAAAATAATAAGAAGTACAAAATGGCACTTGCCAATTAGGGTTCACTGCCCGAGCACATTCCCTACAAGAGACTCACTATCTACAATGTTTATGGAAGGTAACCAAGTGTTTGAACTAAGAAGAAGCATCCAGATATGCTGAGGTTCAGTTCCAGTTAGGCTCAATATACTGATCTACTGCACTTCATTCTTCCTCTGTTTTAGTGCTGCTATTCTGTCACATACCAGACTTGTATTCCTACTTCCACTTTGCTTTCTGCCTTTCTTTGCACACACACACACTTAACACACTCCTTCATATTGAAATCCATCTGGTATATATATCTGCATCAAGGATTTCAACATCTTTCTAGTTGGCAACCAGAATACTCAAGAATTTCCCAAACTCTGGTCTGTCAGCTGAATCCATGCTTACTAAGTGATGCGTATCGAAGAGATAGTTATAGAAATCATTAATCATGTCAGCCAACCATGAATGATCCGTTAAGTAGCTTGACCATCGTTGATTTCTCATCCAGATTAAGGTCTGATGCTCTGTCGGTCAGTTCTTCCTTAGTTTGCTATGCCTGTCAGGAACCCAATACTTAGATGCTCATATCTTTTCACTCTTTCATCACCGGAGGCTCAATCTCTAGAATGTAGTGGTAATGGTACTCCTCTTGACTTCCCCAAATCTGTACTTTGCAGAGATACTTCCTCTGAGAGATCCAGACCTGATTGTCAGACCTTGTTGCATGCTCTAGTCTTGTTTACCGAACCAAAACACTCTTCAATCTGACTTCCGATAAAGACATACTATGTGCTGCAGATGTGTGGGATGAACTTTGTTGCCATCAATGACAACAATCATGAAGCCACACAGTGTCTCTTGCTAACAATCTCCCCCTTTGACATTGATGGCAACACTTAGTGAAAAATGTTTAAGTATCGTAGCTAGCTCCCCTTTTGCTGATGCTTTTATTTATGTACACTTTTACCGAAGCTCCCCCTTAGCTGGATTCCACATTTTTCTCTACTCCTCACTCCCCCTTTGACATCAATGGTAAAGGGTGAAATCCGCACACCAAAATTTGTAGAGAAAAACAACCTATACATTGCCAGATAAGTATATATACATGTTGTACTTACATATACTTAAGGATATCCGCAAAAGTGGTTTTCAACTGGACAAATTCTGTTGCCCAACTCTACTTCATCCTTTCTAAAATTGAGATGTGACCACTTATCAAAAATGCAAAAGCTTCTGGCCTCTTTAGGTCTGTCAGATCACTGGTCCGGGCTGTGGTCTGAGCATCAGTTAGGGCCTCATGTATGGCCTCTAACTTAGGGATAATTATCCCTCTAAGTTCACCCATCCTACTTATGATATTCTTCCTTTCCTTTTCAAGCCTCTTTATTTCATTAATAGTGGCAATAGTCTGACACTCTTGATTTATTATGGATGAGGTGAGAGGATCAAATTTTTGAGATAAACTTGACAGTTTACTCTCTTGTTCTTCCACCTTTTTGGCAATGTCTGCTGTCACTGTGGACCAAGATAAACAAAACTTGTATAAATCTCTGCCATATTTAAGAGCATTTTCTAGGCTCTTTATCCCAATATCCAGATTTCTCCTATCATTTGCTATAAGTCCCTGTACTTTGGAGAATCTCTTTCCCAAAAAATCTTTCCAGACTTTCTCTTCTGCTAATTTCTCCAAAGAATCAAAATTTGTGCTAATAGAATTAACAAGAGATTTCAAGTTACCGGATGAAGAGGCCAAAGGATCCTTTTGGAAGGATGGCATGATCTTCTCCAACACACTGGATGCAATCTCTATCAGCTCACAATCTTCCATGTGAGACTTCAGAAGCTTTTCTTTTGCTTTGGCTTGAGAAAAAGATGCTACCTTCATTGTCTGGACCAGAGAGAGTCAACATTGAGTGGTCCTTGAAATAGCTCTGGTTCATCTAATTCCATCATTTCTTTGGTCAGGAAGTCTTTAACTGCTTCTGCAATGTCTCTTGCTGGAGACAGAGTCTTCTTTCCTTCTGCAGCCTCAGAACTGTCACCTAGGGTCTTCTTTGTTTGATCTTCTTCTTTTCCCTTTACCTCTTCTTCTTGACTAATTTTCTCTTCTTTTCTTTCTTCTCCTTCAGTTTCAGAGTCTGCAGGGGGATCCAGAAGAGAGATATTTTCTTCTTCATGGACTTCCTCTTCCGGAACAGAGGAATCCAAGTTCTTAGTCCTCTCCTTACCTATCTCCTTTGACTCTTCTGCAATTTTCTCAGTAGAATCTTCCTTTGATGTATTTAGTCCTTTGATATCCATGGCAGAAGGTTCATCACTTATGTCCTCTATAACAGGAAGATTGAATCTTTTAAATGCATTTCAGAGGATGTCTTCAGTTTCTTTTGCCACCTGATCAGTCTCTCCGAGCATAAGTTTGTTCATTCTTGCTTTGCTCTGGAACTCATCCTTGTAGTCTTTGAAGATCATGTTCATTTGTTTTGGAGTAATAGAAGGAAAGAGTTGAATGGCAATTTGTTCCCGGATCTCGAAATCCTTTTCCTTGGCATTGTCTTTTCTCATTTCAAGTACTTGCTCTAGGCTTTTGGGAATTAGTGAGATGATTTCAATGAATGCTTTATTATAAATATTCAAATACTTAACTGTGGCTTCTTCCAAAATTCTTTTGTCGGTGTCATTATACTCATCATAAAATTTTGTCATGGGCTATAGGTTCCCATCTACTGTAACTACCTTGATGACATCATCAATAGAAAGAGTAGGCATTTCAACAAATTCTTCTGCCTCTTCTTCCTTGTCTTTACCGGTAGAGGATTCCCTGGATGTCTTCTTCTTCTTCCTCATTTTCTTAATTTCCTCATTGGTCTCTGTTTCTTCATCATCCTTCTGACTTGTATAGGACCTTGTGGCCTTGGTTTTTATTCTCTTTTCTCCCTTACCGGATGTCTTGGCTTCTGGTTTAGAGGATCTTGAGCTCTTAGAAGTGATAGGTGCAGAGCTCTTTGAGGATCTAGTCAGGGAGGGGGCTTGCACCGAATCACTTTCTTTTTCTGCTTCTTGTCTCTCTTTTTTCTGCTCTTTCTACCTTCTCTCTGTTGGCATCAACTACGTCCTTTGATATGCCATATTTCTTGGCAATTTCCTCTACTTCCTTCTTGACTTTTCTCTTTATTTCAGGTTGCCTTAGTTCAACATGAATTTTCACACTCAATTCTTGAAAGGTGCCAAACCTTTCTATCTCAGGGTCCTTAGGCTGACTTAATTGGTGTTGACATGTAATTCCATGATTTTCTCATCCACCTCATAGCCCATTGGCATAATCCAGACTATTCTAGGCTCTATTGTCTCCATTAGGCATTGATCAATGTCTACCATAAAACACACTGTATCTTTATATTTTTCAACTATTATATGAGGAATGCTTTCTCTGGCCTACATCATACCTTGGAAATTCTTGAAATATCCCCAGAGAGCTGTACTTTTAGCCTTGGCATCACCAAGCCCATACATATAATCTCTGATTTGTATGGCAACTGGTCTATCATTTTGCCATACCCAACCACTGGATCTGGGTAGCTCATTCATATAGTAAAAGAATAGACATAGTATCAAGCCACCATACTTAAATGAATTCTTCTTATCCTTCCTTATTTTTTGTAAATTCTCTAACAGTTGGTTCAGGAGAAGCTCACAAAGATCATAGTCAGCATTTTTCCTTAGCATTTCATATGCAGTATATATAGCAGTTCTGGATACTAAATTCTCCTTGCTGGAGTGATAGATTTTGTAACCAATTATCATAGAGGCAAATTTGATATCCAGATCTATGATGTCTTCTATTGTCATTGCCCTCTTGTCAAATTTTGATCCGGTAGCCTCACTTATAGTTTTGTTTTTGACTGATTTGAGAGTAGGCAACCCATCGGATGAGTGTAAGCCAGTTACTACCCTAATTGCATCCTTTGTTATTTTGAAGGGCTTCAACAACCATATGAAGTTATCATGTATTCTACTGAGAACATACCGGACCCATTCATCTTCTACAAAATAGGGGAAGTGGATGCAATGCCCAAAATGCTTATCCCGGATGGCCTTGTATTGAGGCTTAAGTTCAAATGTTTCATCTATTAATTGCTTGTGATAGATATCCATTAGCTTGGATTCCCCAAATTCCTCAATGTTGGTGTGAATGTATACCCTAACATCTTCTACGTGTAGAAACCCATGCGGAATGCTTGCGAATGCACCTAGAGGATCAGCTTCTAGGGATTTGTAAGGATGTTTCTTAAACTTAGGGTGTAGCCTATCAATGATCTTAACAACATTTGGAGTAGCCATCTTTCAAAAGATTTAGAGAGATATTCAAGAGCAGAAATACCTTTTTTATTCTTCTAGGGTTCACGATAAGAGCCGAAAAGATCACTGGTTGAATCAAATTCTGCAGTTGATCCTTGAGAGGGTTGAAGCAATCTTGTTGCAGAGCTCTTTCTTTCTTCTTCTTGAATGCAAATGTACAAATGATGAACAAAAGAACCCTTTTATTTTTGTGCAAACCCTAATTCCATATTGCAATAAATGCATAACTTAAGTCATTCTGATTACCTTGTTCTCCTTGTTCTAAGAGAGATCCTTCTAGATCACTGAGATGTACTTAGAATGATAAATTACAATGTATCTCCCTTCCTTGAATCATCCTATTTATCCGCAGATCAAGGTATTTCAATTTTGAATCATACTGGATCTAACTGTGAAAATCCTGCTTTTACCGGATGACTGTCAAACCAGATCAATTTTGGATGATTAGCCTCTTCAACCTTCTTGCAGATCTTTTATATTTTTACGAAGGGTTATTTAGATATTTCTTTGAGAACTCTTCAATCTGCTACACTCCATGTGCCAATTTAGGCACCAATTGACTGGCTGGGGGAAATTGTTTTCTTTTGTGACTCCCCCTGAGCCAGAGCTTATCTATTTAGTTTTCGGAAGGAATATCAGCACTAGATTCTAGCGCGGATCCATCCCCAACATTTTTTGTACTTCTCTTCACCCAAATCTTGTTCATCTCCCTTTGATCTTCATCCACATTCACTTTTCCTTTTCCTTTGTCTTGATTTTGATTATGATGCACCGAACCCCTTTTATTCTGATTCTTACTTCTACAGATTTTGGCAATATGACCGGATCTATTGCAATTGTAGCAAGCTATATTTCTTTGCATATTTGATTGATATCCTCTTGATCTGCATTGATTAGCCATATGTCCCATTCTATTGCATGCAAAGCATCTACCAATGAATGTATTGTTTATTTGCATATTTCTACATTCATGAGATTTGTGACCATACCTTTTGCAGTTAAAACACTGTCCGGAGAAGGATGGATTAGTCTGATTCATTCTTCTTTTGCATTGATTTGCTTTATGACCAAAGTTATTTCAATTGTGGCAGTATCCATTAAAGGATGGATATCTTTGAGCATTTGGTTGTCTTACTGGAGGTCTTCTAGGCCTGTACCTTGGATTTCCTAATCCAGAGTTCTTTTGACCGGATCCGGAGCTTTCACCTTTCTCATATCCCAAGCCATGCTTGTCATCTACCCTCTTTTGGCTTTCAAGAAGAACTTCAAGTTAAGCAGAGCATATCTTGAATTTTTCTTTGTATTCATTTGCTATTTGAAGATCCCTTTTAAGAGTGTCTATCTAATTTTCAAGTTGTTCTTCATTATCTCTAGCTTCTTCAAGATTAGATTCCAGATGCTTGATTATTCTATCTATTTTGTGGCAATCTTCTGACTTCTCCTTGAGAGATTGTTTTAGATTACCTTCCATTTTTCTTTTTTCTTCAATTTCATGGGTGAATTTCATAACCCCTGAGTCCATTTCATGTCTTACCATAATGACCTCTTTTGATAGCTTCTCACATAACTTGTTTTTCTTATTCAGATCTTCATTAGTATCATTGGCTTCACTTTGACTTGCTAATTGTTGAAGAAGTTCGTTTCTCTTTTTCATAGAGATACTCAATTTTTCTTTTAGTTCAATTATGAAGTCATCATCTTGTTTGAGTCTTTCCCTTAAGTTATTGACTTCAGAGTGAGATTGCTCAAGATCATCTAGGGCAGACTAAAGTTGTTCCCTCATACCATACATATCCATTGAAATTCCCAGATCTTCCTCAAGTTGTTAGGCTCTGTTTGGAGGAACCTGGCTCTAATACCAATTGTTGGAAACAAGGTAGATAACTGAGGGGGGGGTGAATCAGTTATCTTAAATTTCTTAACTTTCTTTTCTTCTTTAACAATAGTACAATATCAAAACATATAAGCATAAATGAACATGAGAGCATAAATGAAATCAACACACATAATGCAAGGATTTTTATGTGGAAAACCCTCTTAAGGAAAAAACCACGGTGTGACTAACTGAAGATTGTAATCTCTATTAAAAGAATAAGAAGTATAAAATGGCAATTGCCAATTAGGGCTCACTGCTGAGCACACTGCTCACAAGAAGCACACTACCTACAAGAGACTCATTGTCTACAATGTTTATGGAAGGTAACCAAGTGTTTGAACTAAGAAGAAGAATCCACATATGCTGAGGTTCAGTTCCGGTTAGGCTCAATATACTGATCTACTGCACTTCATTCTTCCTCTATTTTAGTGTTGCTATTTTGTCACATACCGGACTTGTATTCTTACTTCCACTCTGCTTTCTACCTTTCTTCACACACACACACACACACACACACACACTTCACACACTCCTTCATACTGAAATCCATCTAGTATATATATCCACATCAAGGATTTCAACATCTTTCTAGTCGGCAACTGGAATACTCAAGAATTTCCCGAACTCTGGTCTGTCGGCTGAATCCATGCTTACTAAGTGATGCGTATCAAAGGGATGGTTATAGAAATCATTAATCATGTCAGCCAACCATGAATGGCCCTTAAGTATCTTGACCATCATCAATTTCTCATCCGGATTAAGGTCTGATGCTTTGCCGGTCAGTTCTTCCTCAGTCTACTTTGCCTGTCAGGAACCTAATACTTAGATGCTCATATCTTTTCACTCTTTCATCATCGGAGGCTCAATCTATGGAATGTAGTGGTAATGGTACTCCTCTTGACGTCCTCAAATCTGCACTTTACAAAGATACTTCCTCTGAGAGATCCAGACCTAATTGTCAGACTTTGCTGCATGCTCTGTTCTTGTTTACTGAACCAAAACACTCTTCAATCTGACTTCTGGTAAAGACATACTATGTGTTATAGATGTGTGGGATGTGAGGCCTACACTTTTTCATTTCCGTACATGTGACTATTTAGCTTACTGTTGTTGGTATTTTTATATTTATGGGACTGTTGTTCCCAGATTTTCAAACTCTTAAAATCCTAAAGGAAAACTAATTGGGTGATGTTAGATAGAAAATTGTCATGTGATTTCATTATGTTTATAAGAACTGTGGTATGCTTTAGAAATGCATGTATTTAGTTTTGCTTCGGCTATGATATCTATATGTGATATTGACTTCGAGTTTGAGTGTGCAGGTATTTCTAACAAAACCACTATTACAGGAGACCATCTCATACCTATGTTGTTCCCTTGTGAGCCGATCTAGTTCAATGAGGAATTGAGATCAACCTCTTGTTTTAGAAAATTGTGGTACTGTCGTAATGTGTTATTTTTGCATGAGGTTAAGGGAATAAGGGCTTTTATCTGAATTACTTTTATTATGATAAGTGTTATAAGTTGATGTTTTGAATCTTGTTTTAACTTTAATTATTTTTGACCCTTTTCATGTGTTTATTTGACTCTGGGAGTCTTAACTAGGTGTAAAAACAAACCTAGGTTGTACCCCTTGGGTTTAGGGACCTTTTTGACTAGGTTAACCTTGGGTTAACTGCCATAGGGTCACCTCAACTTGGGGGTGAGGTTAAGTGACGAAAATTGGAAGCTTGGGGGACATGGGATGAGTGGAATCCCCACTCATGCCCACTTCCAAGTCATGGAGCACTCTGTTGGTTTTTTCCCAGACTGGATGCTTATTCCCAGATTTCCCTACAAGGTAGCCATCAATGATCAACAGGATTTCTGGGCCAGGGGCCAACAGTATAGGAGATAGACTCTATATTTTATCTCCTCTTCTTCTTCAGGCTCTGCAAAACCTAGGGAATATTCCCTACTCAACATCCATGGGGATATGCATACAAAGGTTGGGATGCTGACAGAAAGCAGATAAGTCCTCCTGTAAGTAGACCAAAACTGCAAGATAAGAGCAAAGGGGCTGGCTTTGGGTCTATTTTCAGTTGTAGACAGAGGACTTGGATCTTAAAACTAATTCTAATGTCCTAAAGGTTGTTTTAGAGTTTGATTTTGATTTTATGTATTTGGATGCAAAGCTGAACACGGTATATAACAGCAACACAAAGCAAGATTGGTGCCTATCCAGGGCTTGGAGTTAGTAGACATACACCTGTGAATGATCAGCATGAACAACTAAAACTGGATTTCAAGGGGATACATGTGATATCTACCTTACAGATATCTCCCAATATAGGGTGTCAAGCTATCTATACTTATGGCATCCCTATTGCAGTATACCCTTCCCAATATTCAATCTGAAAATAGTTTAATCTACCCCTTGAGTAGAAGTTAAGAGATCAAACATTCAATATAGGAATTCTGTGTTCTAGAGTCTCAGACATTCCTTAAATATCTAGACTCAGAAGAAAGATACATGCAATACTGGAGACAGAATTAACAAAACACATGCAAACATGGCATTTCTCATATAAGTTCAATCATGAAATCAGTGGATTCATGCAAGTAACATACAACAGGAGATACATAAACTCACAAGTTTTGCTGCACAGAACAACCAAATCAGCTGTATTGCATTACAGAGCCAAAAATGTTCAACTTTCAACAACCAAAAAAATGGTAACACAATCTGCTTATAACAGCCAGATAGTGTACCATAAGCAATTAATTACATGGCAAAAATATCAAAATTTGCCAGATACAGATCCCACCAAGGAATGGCGCTCAGAAGATATTAATGCAGCAGATAAAGAGGGGCCTCGAGCCATGCGCCATTATCTGGGGTCTTCATCCACGATCAGGCAACTTCACCATTTGTACCGTCGCCCATACCCCTGCACTGTCGCTATTAAGAGTCTCAACCACCCGCAGCCACTCGAAAACTGTCGCAACATTTCAAACAGAAGTTCCCGCCAAAAGTGATTCGCTCAAAGTTTGAAAATACACAGGGGAATAATCCCACATGCATGGTGAGGAGATCACATCAGTAGTTCATAAACAAGGTCACACACATACCAAGTGTCGAGCGCTTTTGCCGCGCTCGACACACAAGCCTTCACCAAATACCCATCGCTGTGACACAAACCATCGACCTACTCCATAATTCTCCTGCCGACCTTACTAGTCTCACCAATGCAAAACTACATACTCCACCTTTGCAAGCCTCCGTCGGCCAGACCACTACCATCGGAGCATCCAGAAAACCTCTGGCCGACTAACCAAGTCTCACCGATGCAAAACTACATACTCCATCATCGGCCAGACCAGAACTATCAGACTAGCACGAAACTTCCTCACCAATATAACAACTCCTACCGATGAACTATGGCTTCATCCCTCCGTCGGCCAAACACACGCCGATGAAACCTCATCGGCCAAACATTACACTGTCGGCCCAACATTTGACTGCTCACCCGATAGCTCCCACTCCTGCCGATGAATACTTGACTTACCCCTGTCGGCAAAACCAACACCATCGGTAGAACCACAATCTCATTCGCCGATAGCATAAAGTCTCAACGATGTAAAAAGAACACACTGTGCTATCAACGTGAGACCCACGACGCTCACAAACTTACGCTGATGAAGAGGAAAACCTAGGGTTTGAATGAAAAAACCCTCCATATGCAAGCTCAATCTCCAGGCCAAAATGAGCACTAACACTGGCTCCGAATGGGGACATGCAGGTGCAAAACTTGCAGCGAGAACCAGATCTCCGGGCAGACCAAGCAAAAAGCCAAAAAGCATGAACTGTACAAGGCACTTACAATATATACATATTTTTACACATGTGCACAGAGACAAGCCATCTATGCAAAATAGAACTTAAGGAATTGGCCATGCACAGGCAATTCCAGAATTTCACCATCTAGGGCCTGGAGGAAATAAGAGTCCTCCCCATGAGTACTGCAAATCTGATATGGGCCCATCCATAAGGGTTCAAATTTACCATGTTTACCCTTGTCCTAATTTTTTGCATTCCATACAAGCACCAGATCATTAATTTGAAACTTCCTCTTAGTAGCTCTCCTATCAAACAGGTATTTCACATCTTGTTGTCTCTTGAGGTTGATCTGATGTGCTTTCCTTCTGTCTTCATCCAGTGCAACCAACTGGTTCACTCTTGTTGTCAAGGAGTCTCCAATCTCCTCATCATTATCTTGGATGAATTTGTAAACTGGTAGGAGATTGTTTATAGGTAATCTCGCTGATGCCCCATATACTAGTTCAAAGGGTGACGTGCCAATAGCCTTTTTTACTGTCACCCTGTCAGCCCATATTGCTAACTTCAATTTTGAGTCCCAAGCTCTCTTGTTCTTGTCCAGCATCCTCTTGATAATCTTCATGATGCTTTTATTGCTTGATTCTGCTTGACCATTTTGTTGTGGGTGGTATGGTGATGTATATGATAGATTGATCCCATATTTGTTGCAAAAATCAATAAACTCACCTGATCTGAAGCACATAGCATTATCAGTAACTATCTTGAATGGTACTCCAAACCTGATGATAACATTTTCCATTATGAAATCCGTTATCACCTTACTTGTAGCTCTCTTAGTTGGAATGGCCTTAATCCATTTGGTAAAGTAATCAGTTGCCACCAAAATCCAACTGTGTCCCCCACTTGACTTGTCTGCAATTTCCCCTATGAAGTCAATTCCCCATTGCTGAAATGGAGCATCCACAGTTACAGTTCTGAGGGGTAAAGCACCATCATATCTCAATTTTCTTGAGAATCTCTGGCAAGGCTCACACTTCCTCACTAACCTTTGTGCATCTGAAAAGAGAGTGGGCCACCAATATCCTGCTCTGAGAATCTTATGGGCTATTGTTTGAGCAGTATAATGTCCACCACACAATCCCTTATGCATGTCATTCAAAACATTGTTAGCCACATCTTCATCCACACATCTTAGCAACACACCATTAGGGTTTTTCCAGTATAGCTCACTTTGAACAATAACATACCTGATTGCATGTAACTTTAAAGTCCTCTTTTGACTGTCACTGAAATGGGAAGGACAATTTAGATTTTGCAAGTAGTAGATAATATCCTTGTACCATTCAGATCTTGATACATTTATACTCTCATTTTGGACTGCATTAACTTGGCATGCTTCCAAGTTTGACTGTGCCATCATCTTGGCTAATCCTTGTCCTCTTACCAACTTGGTAATTTGTATTTCTATGTTGAACTCCTGTAGTTTGTTTATCCATCTACACCTTCTTCCAGTCACCTCCTATTGAGTGAATATGTCTTTGACTGCTGCATGGGGTACATATGCAATTATATGTGATCCTACCAGGTATGGTCTGAAACTTTTGATGGCTCTGACTAGTGCATATGCCTGTTTTTCCATAATATCATATTTCAACTCAGCAGCTTGCAAGGACATACTGAAGAAAGCTATGGGTTGTTCAAATCCATCTTCATTTTTTTGTAGCAAACATGCAGCAACAGTGTGAAAGGAAGCAAATGAAAACAACTGGAACGGCCTAGAAAAATTAGGAGATTTAAGAATAGGGGCCATTTTGATTGCCTCTTTGATACTCTGAAATGATTCAATTGCTTCAATTTCCCAGTGAACAGTTGCATCCTTCTTCATCATCTTGGAAATGTTCCTTGTGGTTTCTACAAAGTTGGGAACAAATCTCCTAACAAAATTTATCTATCCAAAGAAGGACTGAACTCCTTTTATAGTTTTTGGCATTTGAATTATGTCAATAGAAGCCACTCTCTCTGGATCTATCCTAACTCCATCCTTGGAAACAATGTGCCCTAGGAGTTTTCGTTCAACTACCCCAAAAGCACACTTCTTTGGGTTGAGAGAAATGCCATACTCTAGTGCTCTAATGAAAATCTGCTCCAAGTGCATACAATGCTGCTCTTCCTTCTTTGAATATGCAGTCAAATCATCTTGATATACAGCCAGGATTGAATCATTCAACCCTGCAAAAGCAACATCCATTTCTCTTTGAAATGTAGCACCTACATTTGTTAGGCCAAATGGCATTCTAACATACACATAAGTTCCCCATGGAGTGGTGAAGGTAGTCTTATATTGTTCTGATTCCTTTACCTTCACCTGATTATAACCTGAAAATCCATCCATCATGGACAAGAGTTCACAACCAGTCACTCTCTGCAACATAGCTTCCATATTAGGCAGTGGATAGTTATCCTTTAAAGAGGATACATTTAAGTTCCTGAAGTCAACACAAAACCTAATATCACCATTCTTTTTTCTGACTGGGACAAGGTTAGATACCCAAGTTGAATGTCTGATTGGCAGAATTATTTCAGCCTCCCTAAGCTTTTTGAGTTCTTCTTGCATCTTTGGAGCTAAGGTAGGATTAATAGGTCTTTGCCTTTGTCTAAATGGCTTAGCTCCCGGCTTCAATGGGATCTCATGCTGGAATAAATCTTCCCTATAGGCTTTTAGGTCCTCATATGACCAAGCAAAAACATGTTTGTACCTTTTCAGTAATGCAATCAGCATACTCTTGATGTGTGGTTTGAGCTGTTTACCAATGTATACTTTCTTGGGGGCCTGAGATGTTCCCAAATTTATCTCTTCTAAATCCTCCTTGTTTGTGGGAGATGTCTTTGTGACCAATTGGTCTCTACTTTCAAAAGCTCTTTCCAAAGCTACTGAATTATCTCTTTCCCCACAAGAGTTTCTTTTCCATCTATGGTTTCTACAAAAGCTTGGAAATCAATTTCTTGATTCTCATATTCATCTATGCAGTGCAAAAATTTTAACAAGTCCCTATCATCATTAAACACTTGCCAACTGCATATGTTCTCTGGTACTGCAGGCCTGATTTTAACTTCTACATTTGTAACATCTGACAGAGTGATGTCATCTGGCCTTATTGCAACATTAGCTAAGAAATCGGCCATAACATTCTTGGATCTCTCTACCCAGCCTATTGAAAAAGCATCAAATAGTTCAATGGTATCCCAAACAGCATGCTTGTATTGTTTCAATCTTTTATTTTTTGAAGCATACCTATCTCTAATTTGGGATACAATCAGCTCAGAATCACCAAATACTCTTAGCATTTTGATTCCATGTTTGAGGGCTATATTTAGGCCTAAGAGTAAAGCCTCATATTCTGCAATGTTGTTTGTGCAAACAAATCTCAGCAAGAAAGAGAATTTGAGGAGCTTACCATTTGGAGACAAGAAAACAACTCCAACTCCAGAGCCTTCTTTTGCACAAGCTCCATCAAAAAACATAGTTCATAAACCTTGCTGGTCCAGCTCTTTAATGTAGACATTTTTCTCTTTATCTTCCTTATCATCTGAGACAACCTTGAAGTTATCACAGTTAGTGTTTACAAAGCATATCTGTTCCTCAGCTTCTTGGTCTTCCATTGTCTCTGATGATCTTTGTTCTCTGATTAGCTTAACATCCTTGCCATTCATTGGAATCATGGCATATGACAGGTCCAGCTGCATACTTACACCAATTAGTGCTGCCCATCTTCTTGACAGCAACATACCATACTGTGGCTTGATGTCAACCACCGTTATATTCATTTTATATCTTTTTTCAGGAAATGCTGCCAGTTTGAAATCTACATCTTCATGATTCCAATAATTGGTACCTCTCTGGCATCCATAGCATAACATTTTTCACATGCCTTGTCAATTTTCAATCCAGCTTGTTGCATGATGGCCAAAGGCATGACATTTGTAGATGCTCCAGAATCAAGCATACAATTTCTGATTATTTTTCCATTTATAACCAGGGATACATAAAATGGTTCCACTTGTGAAGGACACTTTGTCATAGTCACTCCTAAATAGACTTCAGGAGCCTCATCTTCTTCATTACACATGACATGCTTCTCACCCTGGGTCTAAACATTTTGTTTAGTTTGAAGAGGCACCCCTAAAATTAGGGATACTGTCCTATTCTTGATCTCTTCAACCTTCATCAGTTCCATAAGTGGAACAGAGACTTTTACCTGGGAGAGGACTTGAGCTATATCAAATGGAGCATAATTTTGTATAACAGTTGTAGCTTGCTCCACAATCTTGTTTTTATCCTAAACTGATTTAGCTTTTACTTTCATAGTTCCCTGATCATCATTCTTGTCTTGGGAACCTTTGCTTTGATCTTCAGCTTGGGGGATTCTATTTTCTGGTCCTTGAGATTCATGACCTGTTCTTTGTCTAAAATTCTGTTTATTATTAACCCACTGCCTCTCTTGTGATTCAATCCCCTTATGACCATGCAGTGGCTGACCTGCAGAAATACCTTCTGGCTGATGTGGGCTGCTTGATTTTTACCTCTGAGATTGTAGTTGCTTTTGACTTGAGCAACTGCTGCAGCTGTGAAGGCCCTAATTTCCTCATCAGAAGGTCATTGTAAGTTACTCAGAAAATTATGTGAGCTCTGAGCATACACATAGCTCTCTTCATTACCTTCATTATAAAAGTCCTGTTGACAGGCCTGAATTCCATCATCTGTATTCTCATCAGCACTATAAATGGGGTATCCATTGTTTATGGACATCATATTAACATGATCATCTTGCACATAATGTGGCTCATTGCACTCATTACAAGATGTAACATTATCACACAAGGACTGAGCAATCATACACTGTGACTGTGAATGTGGCATCTGACAAATTATACACCATGGAGTATCATCAACAATATTTACAGCTTTCTTTAGAGGATCAGGAGTTTCTTTGACATGTTGAGTTCTCTGATTTGTGTTGTTATGTGGGAATATAGGTTTACCATTATGCCAATTGGTATTATAAGGCATATCATGCAATGATGGCCTCTTTTCCTGCCTCTGATAGACTTGCCTATCAGAACCTATCCCTTTTTCACTTTTAGCTAGTCTATAGCTTAGGTCCTTAACAACATTTGCCAATTTGTCTATCTTATCTTCAGGGGCAGATGTATTACTTGAGTGTTCTGAGGCTTGTTTGGATTCTGCAGAATTTTCACATCATCCCTTTTGTTTGTCTTGCCTGATGCTTTCCTGTTGTTCTCAATATTCACTGCAATTCTGAAAGCATCCCTGATAGTAGCAGGGCTTTTATCTCTTAATCCATATGCAGTTTTTGCATCAAAGGCATTGATATACAATATTATGCACATTGGTTCATTTGGCCTCATGTGATGTGACAATTTGTTTAACACTTTAGTAAATCTTGCATTAAAATCTGCAACCTGCTCATTTAACCCTTTAGTGATACTGGTAAACTCATTTACAAAAAAGCTAGGGTCAGTTTTGTCACCATATTGCTCCTTAAACATCCTTTTAAAATCATCCCATGATGAAATACTCCGGTCAGGCAGATTCTTATACCATTCCCTTGCCTCATCAACTAAAGATTGCATGAATGACTTCATGAAAACATCCTCATGTTCAACCTCAAAGTTATCCATGACATTTTGAAAAGCTTTTAGATGATCTTCTCCTGACACAGTGTTGTTTCCTGAAAATTTAGGCACTTGCAGCCTCAGATGCTTGTCAATGGGGTTAGGATACCTAGGAATACCATCAAACACCAGCTGTCTGAATCTATCTAGCTGCATGGGCTGTCTGTCAAACTGATTAACATTGATATTTCTGTTTGCATTCTGGTTTCTTACATTGTTCAGTGGTATCCTAACATCATTCACATTTTGTCTTTCATCATTATGCTGATGTTGCACTTCATTTCTTTGCTGATGTCTCTGCACATTTGCATTCTCAAGGGTAGGAATTGAATTATTTTGGGTAGCCCTTAAAGCTTGCACTTTCTTCCTCAGGTCATCTCTGATTGTTATTGCCTGCTGATATTCGAACTCAGCCCTTAAGCTCCTAATTTCATTAGCTAGTTCTTCCTCGCTAGGCCTAGAGGAGGATGGTTTTACCATATTCTGATCTTCATTATCATCATCCCTTAGGGATTCAGCTTCTTCAAATCTGTCAAGAGAATCATGAAAAGGACGCTCTCAAACACCTCTGACCTTATTCTCAAACCATTACCCTGCTGTCTTTCATACACACTCTGGATTTCAGCCTCGTTGTTTGAAAAATAAGGTACTGTCTTGTCTGAAGACCTTGGATTATCCTGAATAAAATCATTTTTCTTGGGGCTAGGAGAACCATCTTGACTGGCTCGAACAGTCCCCTTTTTTCTATACATCATTTTTATGGGTAACTCTTCAAATAAAGGATTTTGTTGGGATCTTCTCCCCTGCATATAAGTTTCACTTTGACCAGTTGGGAGCTTACTTCAGAGTCGCCACCTATTACTAGGAACCATTTTCTTTTGTAAATCAGGGTTCTTTCACAAGATTCCCCAGTGGAGTCGCCAATTTCTGTTGGTTTTTTCCCAGACTAGATGCTTATTCCCAGATTTCCCTACAAGGTAGCCATCAATGATCAACAGGATCTCTGGGCCAAGGGCCAATAGTATAGGAGATAGACTCTATATTTTATCTCCTCTTCTTCTTCAGGCTCTGCAAAACCTAGGGGGGTATTCCCTACTCAACATCCATGGGGATATGCATACAAAGGCTGGGATGCTGACAGAAAGCAGATAAGTCCTCCTGTAAGTAGACCAAAACTGCAAGATAAGAGCAAAGGGGCTGGCTTTGGGCCTATTTTTAGTTGTAGACAGAGGACTTGGATCCTAAAACTAATTCTAATGTCCTAAAGGTTGTTTTAGAGTTTGATTTTGATTTTATGTATTTGGATGCAAAGCTGAACACGGTATATAACAGCAACACAAAGCAAGATTGGTGCCTATCCAGGGCTTGGAGTCAGTAGACATACACCTGTGAATGATCAGCATGAACAACTAAAACTGGATTTCAAGGGGATACATGTGATATCTGCCTTACAGATATCTCCCAATATAGGGTGTCAAGCTATCTATACTTATGGCATCCCTATTGCAGTATACCCTTCCCAATATTCAATCTGAAAATAGTTTAATCTACCCCTTGAGTAGAAGTTAAGAGATCAAACATTCAATACAGGAATTCTGTGTTCTAGAGTCTCAGACATTCCTTAAATATCTAGACTCAGAAGAAAGATACATGCAATACTGGAGACAGAATTAACAAAACACATGCAAACATGGCATTTCTCATATAAGTTCAATCATGAAATCAGTGGATTCATGCAAGTAACATACAACAGGAGATACATAAACTCACAAGTTTTGCTGCACAGAGCAACCAAATCAGTTGTATTGCATTACAGAGCCAAAAATGTTCAAAACTTTCAACAACCAAAAAAATGGTAACACAATCTGCTTATAACAGCCAGATAGTGTACCATAAGCAATTAATTACATGGCAAAAATATCAAAATTTGCCAGATACAGATCCCACCAAGGAATGGCGCTCAGAAGATATTAATGCAACAGATAAAGAGGGGCCTCGAGCCATGCGCCATTATCTGGGGTCTTCATCCACGATCAGGTAACTTCACCATTTGTACCGTCGCCCATATCCCTGCACTGTCGCTATTAAGAGTCTCAACCACCCGTAGCCACTCAAAAATTGTTGCAACATTTCAAACAGAAGTTCCCGCCAAAAGTGATTTGCTCAAAGTTTAAAAATACACAGGGGAATAATCCCACATGCATGGTGAGGAGATCACATCAGTAGTTCATAAACAAGGTCGCACACATACCAAGTGTCGAGCGCTTTTGCCGCGCTCGACACACAAGCCTTCGCCAAATACCCATCGCTGTGACACAAACCATCGACCTACTCCATAATTCTCCTGCCGACCTTACTAGTCTCACCGATGCAAAACTACATACTCCACCTCTGCAAGCCTCCGTCGGCCAGACCACTACCATCGGAGCATCCAGAAAACCTCTGGCCGACTAACCAAGTCTCACCGATGCAAAACTACATAATCCATCATCGGCCAGACCAGAACTATTGGACTAGCACAAAACTTCCTCACCGATATAACAACTCCTGCCGATGAACTATGGCTTCATCCCTCCGTCGGCCAAACACATGCTGATGAAACCTCATCGGCCAAACATTACACTGTCGGCCCAACATCTGACCGCTCACCTGATAGCTCCCACTCCTGCCGATGAATACTTGACTTACCCCTGTCGGCAAGACCAACACCATCGGTAGAACCACAATCTCATTCGCCGATAGCATAAAGTCTCAGCGATGTAAAAAGAACACACCGTGCTATCAACGTGAGACCCACGATGCTCACAAACTTACGCTGATGAAGAGGAAAACCTAGGGTTTGAATGAAAAAACCCTCCATATGCAAGCTCAATCTCCAGGCCAAAATGAGCACTAACACACTCCATGATCCCCCTCATTATGGAGGGCTTGTTTCCATGTGCCTCTTTTGGTGGGGTTCCCTTTTATGTGGGTGTTGTGTCACCCACTCTATGTTATTTTAAGTTTTCTCATTGTATTTTATTTCTACATGTGGGCTATAATGGGGGACCTCATGAGTGGGTATATTTTATTAATTCCACTTGGGATAGTGGAGATATTTTATTAATTCCACTTGGGATAGTGAGGATATTTTATTAATTCCACTTGGGATAGTGGGGATATTTTTTAATTCCACTCGGGATAGTGGGGATATTTTATTAATTCCACTTGGGATAGTGGGGTTATTTAAATATTACATCTTTTAAAAAATAATTTTTTAATTCATCCACTATGGATTTAAAATTCACAAATAATGTGAGCCCTTGATCTCAAGTCTTGATCCTCACCTTCCATTCCCTTCTCCGAAAATCTATAAATGAGACCCTTCTCTAAGCAATTAGGGAGACAGGAATTTTGCAGGAGACTTCTTTTTTTTGCAGGTGAACTTTATTCTTGCAGGAGAGGACTTCATTCTTGCAAGGGGACTTCATTCTTACATCCTCATCATGTCCAATTTCCTCTAAGAGTTCTTCTTCTGGCATCCTCATAATTCCCAATTCTTTCTCTATTCTTCTCTTCATAGCCTCATAATGCCGAAATTATTCTAGCAATTCTATATCCTCCATACATTATCCCTTGCTTGTGATCATAGAGAAATTATTTTTGGGGTTGAATCTTGGAGGAAAAAGAAGGAGATTTTGGAGAAGAAAGTAGAGAGGAGCTCTTCATCAGATTCTTCCATAATTGGGCTTTGGAAGGTTGGTGAACAAATTCTATCCTCTTGTGTGATCTAATGTTGATATGCATGTTTATATCTTGGTTGTTGAAAGAGTCTGGCAATGTCTTCTTTGAGCTTTTCTGTTTATTTTTGGGTTTTGTTTTGGGGTGTAGAGAGAGCTCTTTCCAGTTGGAAGGCAATGCTCATCATGTTTAGGGAGGGGAGGTGTGACCCTCTTCGGGTGTCATCCTGGTTCTGGTTACATGATATGCCTTGAGGGCAAATTGGTACTGTTTCTAGCCTTGAGGGCTTATTGGCTTTGAGAGCCTATTTGGATATCCTTGGTTACTTGATTCATTGGAAGGCTTGAGGCCTTGTGGAAGATTATACTGTTGGCTTGAGGCCCTGTGATTATATTGGCTTGAGGCCTTGTGATAATTTGTGAAAGGATGGCACCTAGAGGTAGAGATTGTCTACTCCCCTACCCTCCTGAACTCACCTAAGCTGGTTCATTGTATTGTGAGTCAAACCTTGAGGGTGTGTGTTTTATTTGATTTGTTGTTGTTGATCAATGTTGTGATGTGTATAGTCTATTTTACCCTGGGTATGTGGATGGTCTCCCTAGCTCGGTGGTGACCCACTTGCGGGTCTACGGTAGGGAGGAGAGCAGCTTGTGTGGTGTTTCTTTTTTTGTGTGTTATGCAGGTATTCTTGGAGCTTATTGTGAAGCTTGGAGAAGATTATTGGATCTTAGAAAATATTTTATTTTCCTTAAGTCTTAAGGAGAGCCTGATCTTTTAATAGCTCCTTCATTGTCAATTTTTCCAAAAGGAGAAAATTATCTCCCTATTGTTGTATAAATTGTTATTTTTGGAGTTGTGAGGAAATTCTCTCTTTTCTTGGGCTGATAGTTGTAATTTTCTTGTTCATTAAGTTTTACCATTTAGAATTAAGAAAAGGAAAAGAAAATTTGTTTTTAAAAGGATATTAAAATTATCTAGTTCCTTCTTCTTCTACTTGCAACGTTATGAGTTAGTTGATGTTTTAATTAAGTTTGTAAAAATGTTAAAAAAATATCCCCACCATGAAATAAATAAAATTTGGGTTGCAGTATTGCTTTTGAAATTACTGCCACCTTGAGGGTCTCTTCCTAGGATGGGAACCTTTTCACTTTACTATGCTATTCACTATTCATTGTCACTTTTCACTTTTACTATGCACTTTTACTATTCACTATTCACTTTTCATTATTCACTTTTCACTATTCACTATTCACTTTTACTATTCACTTTTCACTATTCATTTGAAGGCAAACTATATGTAGTTTAAAACATTTGACTTGAAATAGAAATCTTAAATCAAGGAAAGTGAGATTTATTTATGCATAATGTATAATACGAATTGAATAGATGCTTAAACTCAGAGTTGTAATTCAGAAATACAATGTTTATTTTTGCAAAAATAAAATTAACTCATTGCTCTGTTTTTTAAATTATTCTATACTTTCTTTATAGTTAAGGAATGAAATTGAGAGTTAAAGTGAACTGAGTCAAGTGAAGTTAACCAATCCTGTGTAAGTGATCTGGTTTACCAAGAAATTAGGAATAATGTAAAGGATGTAGTGTTATTGTTG
Organism: Cunninghamia lanceolata; assembly: GCA_027924645.1. Lineage (NCBI taxonomy): Eukaryota > Viridiplantae > Streptophyta > Pinopsida > Cupressales > Cupressaceae > Cunninghamia > Cunninghamia lanceolata. The sequence continues at coordinate 11,659,167 of BSBN01001332.1, forward strand.
TTCAGTAAAATGAACATGATAGAAATACAATCAAAACTAAATTTCAAAAAAAGGAAGAGAGGGCAAATGAACAGATGATCGTGCTTTGTTGAAAAATGATCTATCACCTAAAACAACTTTGTTCAAATATAATTCGTGAGATTTACCTAAATCAGGGAACCATGCATTTCCTTGTCTAGGGTGTGCGCACATGTATTCGGTACGCCGCCGTCAACTGTATTGCTTTCGCCTTAAGCGTGCACCGCCGAGCACGCTTATGCGTGCGAGGGGGTTTTCAGAGTAGTAAGAAATTTTTTTTGATAGTTCGTATCATGACCACATGGCGCATGTGGACATGACATGTGTGTAATGCGTGTTATAACCACGGAAAAAGTGGGCATGACATGGGATGAACTTTGTTGCCATCAATGACAACAATCATGAAGCCACACAGTGTCTCTTGCCAACATGATCTTCAATTCAAGGATGGAAAATGCAGAATCTTCGAAAGCTCTGAAACTAAAATTGCATCTGGTACTCAAACTAGAGGTTACATCTTTCATTTAAGTAGCTCTAGTAAAATTTGCTTGATTGCTCATGTGTGGATCAGTGTTGGCTTTGGCATAGAAGAATGTGTCATGTGAATTTTGATAACATTGTCAAGATTAGTTTTACTCAAGCTGTAAGAGATCTTCCAAAACTTGGGAAACCTACTAATAGTATGTGCAGAGAATGTCAATTGGATAAACAAAGCTGAACTTCATTCAAAAGAAAAGATCAGTCATCAAGTGGATTGTTGGAACTAGTGAATATTGATCTTTGTAGTCCTGCTAGAATTAGGAGTCGACAAGGAGATAGATATTTCATGTTGTTGATTGATGATTACTCTTGGATGATGTGGGTAACCTTCTTAAAAGAAAAATTGGAAGCTCTAGATAAATTCAAGTCATTCAAGGTCATGGTGGAGAATGAGATTGGTGTGAAGATAAAGTGTCTAAGATCCAATAGAGGTGGAGAGTTTACCTCCAGTGAGTTTGATGCATTTTGTGAGAAGCAAGGAATAAAGAGACAGTTATCTGCTCCTAGGACTCCTTAGCAGAATGGAGTTGTGGAGAGAAAGAACCAAACCATTCAAGAAGATGCTAGGACCATGATGATGGAAACAAATGTTCCACAAGTATTTTGGAGAGAAGCTGTAAGTACTGCTATCTACACTCTCAATTGGGTGCAAATCAAAAATAATTCTGGTAAGACACCTTATGAGCTTTGGTTTGGTCATGCTCCTATAGTTAAGTATTTCAGAGTTTTTGGTAGTAAGTACTATATCAAAAGAGATGAAGATCTAGGCAAGTTTGAGGCAAGAAGTGATGAAGGGATGTTTCTAGGTTACTCTACTCAAAGTAAGGCATACCGGTGCTTTAACAAAAGACTGAGAAAGATTGTTGAAAGTGCAAAGTTAAAGTTGATGAGAGCAAAGAAGGACATTCCAAGTCTTCTGAATATGACTCAGATGATCAAGATGAAAGTCAAAGTCAAAGTCAGACTCAAATTGATCCAGAAAATCCAATAACTCAAGAGGCCAATGCAAGACTCAAGGAACAAGTTCACGAAAATCCCAAAACTCCAAGGTATGTAAGATTGAATCATCCTGAAGATCAGATCATAGAAAATAGAAATGAAGGTGTTGGAACTAGAAGAAGAATTGCTAAAGATGAAGAAGAAATTTATTTGATTTCAAAAATTGAACCAAAATCTGTGTATGAGGCCTACAATGATGAAAACTGGATGAAAGAAAAGGAAGAAGAACTAATGCAAATTGAAAAGAATCACACTTGGGATCTTGTTCCTAGACCTGTAGACAAGAATGTGATTGGAACCAAGTGTGTCTTCAAAGGATTAGATTGCAAACATTTTCTCCAAACCTCTTCCCAAGGACACTTTTGAATATCTCAGAGAGAAGTTAGGGGTTATTACCCCTCCTGATCAAAATTAAGGATGCACTAAGGTTCATTAGTCCGGTGGAACTCACATTCATATCTTGTGATCCGGATTGATAAAGAGGTACTACTCAAAGGGGGAGTAGTCAGTATACAAATTTTGAGATTAGTCTAAAGCAAAAAGAAAAAAGATAGCAAATATGTGCCCTTTGCCATTAATGTCAAAGGGGGAGAAAAGTCATGTGAAAAACTAGTTGCTATTGTAAGGGGGAGCAGTTGCAAAAGTGAGAAGAGAAAGGGGGAGAAGTTCTTGTCTTGATGGTTGAATTCAGTTTTTCACATCATATGTTGCCATCAATGATAAAGGGGGAGATTGTTGCAAATATATGCCTATGTGGTGTTGTCATTGATGTCAACATATTCTTGTTGCCATTGGTGTCAACTGTATCCTATTTTGCTATCTGTATAGAAGACTAGATTGTTGAGGATATTGAGAAAATAAATGTCAATCAATGCATGCAGACCACATGGCTGTATAGAGGATTGTCAGAGGTTGCTCCAGTTAAGATTTGAGAAGTCCGTATGAAGATTTGAAGAAGTTATGGGCATCTGTGTAGAACCAATTTTTGTAGTATTCAGAAGTGACAGTGTGACAGTAAATTGGTCTGGATTGCTCCGCAGTGAAATATTATGGTCTGCAGATCTGAAGGCATGTTTGGGAAGTTAGTGTGTATCATCAACTCTAGCGGTTCATGGTTTGGAGGTTCGCAAGCTATGTTTCTAGTTTGACAGTTATGTCAGATAGTGTTCTTAAGGTTCCAGAGGAAGATACAAATGATTTTGGTAATTTGGCTTGGAGTGAATGTTATTGGTGTTCTCAATGTGCTTGTGAAGGTCTTTGGATCATGTGGCTACTATGTTAGAGGTCCACATAGAAGTTTGAGTTCGTTGATTAAAGATTTCCTCTTCCAGGTTGATGTTCTTCCCAATCTTGGCCGACCAGATGTTTCTGGCATGTTGCAAATGATCTAAAGAGCATTTTATGAAGCATGGCGTGGTTGTTAAGAAAGATTCAAGTCTTAGTTGTATTTGGCCAACAGTGTAATGATCCGCATTGAGTTTAGCCGACCTTGTTGATCATTCTAAGGTTAATTAAGTATATAAATACTTGTTGAAGAGTTGTGGAAAATCATCCTTGAACAAATGAGTTAAATCTGAAGAAAGGATCAAAAAGCAGAGCAAAGAAGAAGAGGAACGAAGGAAGTCTATAGTGAAGAGTCAGTGAAGAAGAATTTGAAGATAGGAGTAGAAGTTTTTGAGCCATCAAAGGGACTAATTCAGGCATGAATGTAGATGCCATTTCTCAGTTCATTATCTCTATGTAAATCATAATTTCTTATAGGCAGTGAGCCTTTTCTTGAGCAGTGAGCTTTGGGCAGTGCATCTGAAGGCATGTTCCTTCTATTTTCTTAAGTAATTTTAACAAGGTACGCATTTTGTGGGTTAACCCCCACCATGGTTTTTCTCTTAAGTAGGTTTTCCATGTCAAAATTCTAGTGTTGTGTGTTCATGTTGTTTCTGCTCATGTGTTGTTTCATGCTTAAATGTTTTCATCATTAATCTAATTGTAAAGAAGATTTGAAAGTTTAGAAAAGGTTAAAGATTAGGGACAACTGATTCACCCCCCCTCTCAGTTGTTCGGACTGTTTCCAACATATATATATTGATATCATTGAAAACACCTAAGGATAGTGATATAATATCATATATGCATTATACAAATTATGATAAGAATTATTATAATATACAAAGAATGTTATATACAAGTTCATAACCTATCCTATATCGAAAGTCGGTGGACTTAAGAGGACCAAGAGGTCAAAAATATTATATTATTATTTTAGACTGAAACCTATTTAGGTTGAAAGATTGAAATTAGTCAAAAGATTAGTTATGATAATGATAGTATTCATTAAGATCCTATATGAATAAGGATATACCTCATGTACAATGTTTATACATGTTATGAGAAATGTGAATTCAAACAATGTCCAAGTGGTCAAGAGAAGACTAGAGGTTATCATTTCCATGTTATATTATTATAAATTCTTACTTTTGGAAAACAAGAGCATTTGATATTTCAATGCGTTGGGATAGAGAAGTTAAATCCCTAGATTCAACCAAGAAGGGTTAAGGAAACTTGAAAAGTCTTAAATCAGTTATAATATTGAAGTATTCTATTGTTTATTATGGTCAACAATGAATGGTCAAGAAATAATGGACCAAGACAAGTATGATTACGGAAGAGTCCAAGTAGCATTTATGATAAAATAAATGATTTCATGATAGAGTCAAAAACTTGATATATTACACAAGAGTGCTCAATTTTTAGGTCATTGAGTAGAATGGCAACAAGTCATAGGCCCTAGTAGTTGCAAGTATTTAAAGAGGGACTCTAAGTCACCTAAAGCCATATATTTCATTTATCCTAGATTAAGGATTAATTCTAAGTCATAATGACTAAGATTTGAGTTTAGTCAAGACAATTCATATCTAGAGATTCTAGTCAAGAAAGTCAAACTATAGGATGATGTAGTTTCAAAGTTGAGTTAGAGGCGTGTGAACACATGACTACATTTATTGCAAATGTCTATTTATAGAGAAACTTTAGCCAAAGTGATGCATTTGTCTCTACATGCATTAGTCGATTCACCGTGTCTATATTGTGTAACCTATCATAATGACCATACTTAGCTAGAAGATTGGCTAGAGTTGTATGGTCAATTGAGTTACATAGTACACAACACTAGGACTCAGATGGCAACCTTTTGGTTCCATATGTCTATACTCTTGATGAAGGGTAGGGCCACTTCCAGGTGGAATATGAGTAGGGGACCGCCAGTCTGTGGTTGGAGGAAAAGCACTCGGATGATATTCTCCCTCTACAACAAAAGACTCACTAAGACTCATGAGAGAATTACCAGATTCCAGATCTGCAGTATATTTCATGTTATGACATATGATTTTCAAACTTATGTAAAATTACTCATATTGCCAAGTACAAATTATTTCTAAATGTATTTAGTGAAATGATTTCACTATGAATTTATCTTTGAATATATTATAATTTCAAGGTTGGAAAATATTTAGAAAAGATATACATTTAATTCTATGTGATTATGCAAATGTTAGAAAAAAAATTTCTCACTCATGGTTAAACATGTTTTTTTACTTTCTTAGTAAATTTTGTGAGTAATTCCAAGTTGTATGAGTTGGTATGTTACATATAGTATCAGAGCTACCAGATTTAACACATGGACCTAGGAGCTCACTACGAGAAAACTTGTCAACATTCAGTAGATTGGATAATGTTTGACAATTGGTTTTTTTGTTAGAATGATGTGGAGAAGAACAAAGGAAACTACCAAGAAGTCTATTCCCAGAACTTACCCAAGATAGTGGTTGAGAAAGAACCAACTGAGGAAGTAAAACTCCAAGAACATATTGACTAAGATGAGGGTGCATGGATGAAAGACTCTGAAACATTATTTGATGCTCTTAAGCTTATTTGACTAGAAAAGAAAGAACACAATGAATTGGCTAAGAAGCCCATAGTTCCTACTCTTGTAGTTAAACCAAGTAAACTGTATGCTAGTTGTGACATGCCGTTTGGGTGAGGTTGTGATGCCCTTACTTTAGGAAAAGAGTTGTTGGAGGAGTACCTGCATGTACATCCACCCTCTAAGTTTATTTTATTGGATCCTATTGGGGAAGAGGAACCCGAGGAATGTCCTTTAACCAACAGTGACATGTAGTCTTGTCTAAGTTATCTATCTAAAATAAGGATGTATTTACACCCAAAATAAACTATAATATTTAGATGAGATTGTTTTACACAAAAATGAGTATTATGAATAGATTTAATGATGAATTTTGAATTAATGAAATGCATTATTTCTGAATTCTAATCTATAACTTAATACGAATATTAGGTGTGATATAGAGTATCATCATTGTTCAAACTTGAAGAAATCTTGGAAATAGTCAGGGAGAGTCCAATCCTTCTGAAACCCCAATGACTAAGCTTGATTAGATATTGACCATGTTGAATGAAACCAAGGAAAGACTTGGAAACCTAGAACATGAAGTGAGGGTCCAAGGTAGATCGAAAGGAGAAAAAGAGGACTCGCATGTAGGGGATGATGATTATGTCCATGAACCCAATTCTCATAGTGAACTAAGAGAGGATGTTGATAAGGCTAAGTCTCAGGAAGAAAGGAGAAATAGACTTGCCTTAGAGGTATCAAGAGACGTGAAGAAAGTGATGCCTCCCAAGTTTGATGGAATAGTAAGTGGTGATGCTGCAGAAGCTTGGTTGACAAAGATGGAAAAGTATTTTGAGATCAAAAACTACTTTGAGATAACCAAGACAATATGGGGTGCCTATCAGCTGGCAAGTGAAGCGTCCACATGGTGGATGAACAAGAAAACAGAAATGGAGCTAAGTTCTCTGAGCTTAACCTAGAATTAGTTTATGGTTATATTTGATAGAGGTGGTTACCACAACCTTTCTTCGACCAAAAGCTAACAAATTTTCAGAATCTGCGACAAGGAGAAATGGCAGTGGATGAATATTGGGAAAATTTCACCCGTCTCTTGAAGTATGTGCCATAATATCAGAAGGATGAAAGGTTCTAAATCAGAAAATTCATCATGGGTCTGAATGCCCAGATAGGTGGAGAAGTGGATGTGTACAGTTCTACCTCTATGGACCAAGTTTTTGAGAAGGAAATCAAACAAGAGCAAAAACTGAAGTCAATTTTTGTATATCATGAGAAGAAGTGCAAGAGGTTTATTAAGTCACAAGCTTCTCAACCTTTCAAGAAAAGGAATGATAAATATGATGTGAATAAGAAAAGTGACAAGGGATTTAGAAATAACAGGAATGGACCTAGAAATGAGAACAAAAACAATAATAATTTTTGGAGGAATGATAATAATACATGCAAACCTACTGAAAAGCGAGGACCTCGTGGGATATGTTTCTCTTGTGGTGGAGATCATTACACAAATCAATGTCTAACCAAGAACCAAGGAGTTCAACATTGTAGTAACACATTACCAACCCAGTAAGTAACTTTTGAACAAAGGATCCATGTGGTATTGGACAATCACTAGCCAGAGCACCAGATTACTCCTATAGAGATGACATGTACTTTATTTGGAGTTCCTATTTCTATTTTAATTGATAATATAGCAACTAAAAGTTTTAGTTCTCCAAGAGTATTGAATAAATTTCCTAGAAGAGTTGGATATATGGCTAAACCCTGGTTAGTTGAATATGATAACCAGACTAAATCTCAGGTAGAGCAATACCTATTTGAATCCAAATTTGATCTTCCTAGTTTTTCAATTGAGGTGAATTTGATTGTATCCCCCTAGGTTCCTATGATGTTATCTTTAGAATAAATTGGTTATGGAGACATAGGGCCAATGTTGACTATTTTTCAAAAATAGTTGAATGTCTAGATGATGTAGGAAACAAAGTCTATCTGCAAGGCACACAAAGAGAAGTCAAGATCATACCAATCTCTGCTATGCAATTGAAGAGGGCTAGGTGAAAAGGGTGTCAACTTTTTGTAGTCAAAATGGAACAAGTAGAAGAGGATCCTATAAAAGAAGAGGAACCCTTGGAGAACTATCATTTTCTTCAAGATTTTCGTGATGTCTTTCCAGATGAACTTCTAGGGTTACCTCTGAAGAGAGATTTTGATTTCTCTATATATATAATACCAGAATCTGAGTCAATATCAAGGCACCATACTATATGACTACTACGGAGTTGATGGAATTGAAAGCCCAACTTCACAAACTGTTGGCTAAAAGGTTGATTAGACCTAGTGTTTCACCTTGGGGATCACCTGTGATCTTCATCAAAAAGAAGTATGGAACATTGCATTTGTGTATAGACTATCGTAGGCTCAACAAAGTAACGATAAAGAATACGTATCCTCTACCGCATATTTATGATATTTTTGATTAGATGTGGGGCACAACAGTATTCTAAAATATCGATCTACGATCTGGATATCATCAATTGAGACTGAAAGATGAAGACATTCATAAAACAACTTTTAGAACAAGGTATAGACATTATGAGTTCACAGTTTTACCATTTGTACTTATGAATGCCCCTGCAACATTCATGAATTTGATGAACAATGTTTTCTGAGATTGCTTAGATAAATTTGTTCTAGTGTTTCTAAATGACATTCTTATATATTCTAAGAATAAGGTAGATCACTTGTAACATCTACGGTTAGTTCTGCAACTGCTGAAGGAACACAAGTTTGTATGGGAAGCTTTCTATGTGTATTTTCATTCAGAAAGAGATATAATATCTGGAAAATATAATATTAGCTAAAGGGATTTTAGTAGATCTTGTGAAGATCAAAGCTATACTTGAATGTCCTGTGCCAATGAATGTGCATGAAGTGCACAGTTTCATGGGGTTAGCTGGATATTATAGGAAGTTTATATTGAACTTTTCTAAGATTGCAAACCCAATCACTTCGCTTCAGAGAAAATGAAAGTGTTTTGACTGGTCAAAAAAATGTCAGGAGGCGTTTAATCATTTAAAAGAGAGGTTGACAACTGATCCAATATTAAAAGTTCCTAATTTGGAAAGTAAATTTGTTGTAATCACTTATGCCTCAGGTGAAGGTTTAGGAGGATTGCTTATGTAGAATGGGCAAGTGGTAGCCTACGAATCCAAAAAGTTGAGAGCATATGAGCAAAATTATGTTCCTCATGACTTAGAGTTAGCAGTAGTTGTGCATTCTTTGCAAGTGTGGGTGAACTATTTGCTAGGAGAGCCATTTGAATTGAAGTTGAACCATCAAGGTCTTAAAGTATATATTTTCCCAACCTCATCTGAATGCTCGACAAAGATGATGGTTTGTAATGTCCCGTTCTAAGGTTTTCTTACAAATTTCTGGATCTTGCAATTTCAATTCCAACCCTAGGACTGAATTGTGATTTCTTATATGACACCTTTTTGTCTTGTTATCGATTACATGAATTATAGAGAACATATATGCTAAGCATTGATAATGATCACTATACTATTTTCAAATGAACAACATTCAAACTTGATAACAATTGAATTGATTGGAACCATTCAGAATTCACTGTCATAATCATTCTTCAAGTGCATCTATTTGGAAAGTTCATGACATATCATTATGCTAGGAAAACCAAGATGAATGTGTAGTGATAACATACCACTGTAGTGCCTAATTACATTGTAAATATAGATACCAAGTCTACTGTAGCAGTCCTTCTGATTGCAATCCTCAATACTGATATATCTGTGACAGATCGCTGCTCTGGATCATATATTCCTAGAAGATCACTTGACTTCACATACTATATTTCAATTTCATAGTATATATCCCTGCTGTTGTGATGATGTATCCTCCAATTTTTATATAGAGTGATCGATGGATTCCCCTATTGATTATATTGCTGAATGCTCAGCCTTAATGTTGATTGGTATATTTATTGCTGAGTATTGAAAATTGTTCTCTTATTTTGATCATTCCATTACCCTTCAACACTAATTACTGATTTGATACTTAAATGATTTGATAATTTCTGAATAATCACCACAGATTGTTTTTCTTGCTGATCTATACTTGAGATATGTGACGTTTTGCTGGATATGTTCAGATGGGATTGCATGATTTTATGGAGATTGCTCCCCATTTGATGATCTTTGCTTACTCATCGATTAAGTATTTATATTTATTGGAGAGTTACCTCCTTACCACCGATCACCATCTTTCAAGAGGTGTCATTTCATGAGTGTTGACTTAACTTTACTAATAGGTGCCTCTTCCTTTGATCGTATATTTCTTATCTTGCATATCAATTTGTTTATAAATCTCTTCTGGGCATTATTATTGTTAATGACTTCATTTCCAAATCTCACACTCTTTAAACATTTATTTAAACATTCAATGAAGACTCTTAATGGTGTGCTGGGTAGACATGGGTCCCATGATCCCTTTTTATCACTGAAGCTAATCTTCAATCACTCATTTACTTGAGGCCCTTTTTTAATCATATGGCATATGCTCCTGAATATAATACGTAATTTTCTTTAATCATTCCCTATCACTATTATTACATGGATCTCTTGTTCTAATAAAGTTACTTTTATAACTTTTATACGTAACTTTTCTTTGTCTTAATAAAGTTACTTTTATATTTATAATTATATTCATTTCTATATTAGCATTATAATATTTATATTGATAACTATGATTTATATTATATAATAATAATAATAATAATAATAATGATTAATATATTATTTATATAATATACATTATATTATATAATATATTCATTAATATTATATTCATAATTATATTGATTATTATATTATTATATTATTATATAATAATAACATATTATATTTATATTGATGATGATAATAATAATAATAATAATGCTATTTATTTATAAAAATAATATTATTATAGATTAATAATATTATTATGTATACGATCACAAAGTGACTTTTCCTATCTTATCATGATGTTTAAATCTTTAACTTAAACAATGCCTTAACATGGGGACATGACATGGTTGGAATTGATATATCTGACTATGACTTTCAACTAAGTTATATCAAAAGTAAATAGAACCGAGTAGCAGATGGTTTGAATTGACGGAGGCATATCTCATCGATTGTCTCTATCCACTCGAACTTTAAGGATTTAGTGTTACAAAAGTTTGTAGGTGATGCGTACTATGAGCAAGTTAAGCAGGATCTCATAGTAAATCGTCAAGACTCGAGGTATGATGGGTTCTATTTTGAACCAGATGGGCTTTTAAGATACAAAGGAAGGATGTATGTTCCAAAATCTATAGAATTAAGAAACCTTGTGTGGAAGGAAGTTCATTCTGCATCATTTTCAGGTCACCCTGGAGTAACCAAACTCCTAGCCGATGTGAAGCCTCTTTATTTCAAGAAATTAATGCGGAATAACGCTACAAGTTTTGTAGCAATTTGCCTAGAGGGCTAGAGAGTCAAGGCTGAGCATCAACATCCAACATGACTTTTGTATCTGCACAATAGTCTAGAGTGGAAGTGGCAGGTCATCAGTATGGACTTTGTGCAAGGTCTCCCAATGTCTCAAAATAGACATGATGTTATTTTAGTGGTGGTGGACAAGCTCACCAAGGTATCTCATTTTATACCTGGGAATCTAATGGATGGAGCACTAGTTTTAGCTTGCAAGTTTGTGCAAGAAGTGCTTAGATTGCATGAAGTTCCTAAGAAAATGATCTTAGACAAAGATGTGTGCATGACATCAAGATTTTGGCAAACTTTGTTCTCAACATTAGGAACTCAACTCAAGATTAGTGTAGGAATTTGTTTTGTTGCCTTATCTTCCTTACAAGTGGTATCAAAGCTTGATAACCTTTGTTTTTAGTTGTGGGTTGTTGGGTTTTTTTTGAAATAATCTAGTTTTGAGTGAGATCTTGTGAAGAAGATACTTTGTGGTCTTGTTGTAGGAACTTTCATATGTTGAGCACATCAAGGAGAATAGAGGTAGAAAAATTTTCTAGTAACAATTTTGAGATGTGGACGTTTAAGATGGAAGATCTATTAATTGATCGAGGTTTGTGGGATGCTATCGATGATAAAGTTTCAAGGCCTGCAAATGCTACTTTCGCTGCTGAATATGATGGTATGGACCATAAAGCCAAGAGTCTAATCAGATTGTGCCTAATAGATTCTATTTCAATCAATGTCCATGAGAGCCCTCTTTAAAGAAACTATGAAAGAAACTTGGTAAAATATATCAAGCCAAATCTTTAATGAATAAGGTTTTCTTGAGGAATAAGTTGTATTCCTTGAGAATGGAAGAGGGTGGATGAATTTCAAACCACTTGGAAGAATTCAATATGTTGGTGGCTCAATTGGCATCAGTTGGTGTAAAAATGGATGAGGAGGAGAGATGTCAGATCATTCTTTGTTCCTTGTTTGATTTGTGGGATTCTCTTGTTATGGAAATTGGGAGTAATTCTATTATCTTGAAAGTTGAAGATGTCATGGATTCTTTGCTCTCTAAAGAAATGAGGAGGAAGGTATCTGTTAGTTCCAAAGAAGCCCTAAGTGTTCATGGAAGACCTAAAGAAAAAGGCAAGAAGAGTGAGAAGCGTGAAAAATCCAAGTCCAAGGGGAGATCCAAATCTCCTAGAAAGTCCAAAGTTATTTGGTGGAATTGCGGTAAGCCTGAACACTTTCGTATGGAATGTAAAGAAGAAAAGAAGAAGAAATAGAAGAAATTTGATTCTAATTCTGAATCTGAGAAGGAAGATGGTGATGTGTTCATTGCAGCTTTGGCCACTCATGTAGGTAATGATGCATGGTTAATTGGCTTAGGTGCATCTTTCCATTTGACCCCTAATAGAGATTGGTTATCTGAATATGAAGAAATTGATGGAGGTAAGATGCACTTGGGTAATGATTCTCATTTAAGTATTGTTGGTTGTGGTAAAGTTAAAATCAAATTTTATTATGGTAGAATAAAAAGGATTAATGTTGTGTTGCATATTCTTGGATTAGCACAAAATTTATTATTTATGAGCAAATTAATAGATGTGGGTGTGCATATAGTCTTTTCTAATAAAGGATGCAAGATGGTTAGAGGTGCTATGGAGATCGCTAGAGGTGTTAGATTTGGCACATTGTATAAGCTTGATGCATACATTGTTGATTGCAATAGTACTTTTGTGAAAAGTAATTCCATGACTACTTCATTGGAAAAGGAGAGGGTTTCATTTTCAATTGATGTTCATGGATTTTGGGTACCTAAGAGTGCTCTTTCTTCTAAATCAAAATTGTCTATAGAGAAGACTATGTTATGGAACCAAAAATTAGGCAACATAGTAGAAAAGAGTCTAAGGATCTTGAAAAATAAAAACCGTTTTGAAAGGTTGACTGATTGTAATCTTGATTTTGATTTCTATGAGGACTGCATTTTTGGTAAACAAAATCGCATTCAATTTTACTCGAGTTCTCATAAATCTGTGGTGTATTGGATCTTATTCATTCTGATGTGTTTGGTCCTATAGATGTTCCTTCCATTGTAAATTTCACATATTATGTTTCATTTATTGATGATTATAGCAGAAGGACATGGGTATATTTTCTAAAGAGTAAATCTAAAGTTTTTAGTTGATTTTAAGAATTTAAAGCAATGGTTGAGTTGTATACTAGAAAGAAAATAAAATGTTTGAGGATTGATAATGTTCATGAATTTTTTTCCAATGATTTTGATAGATTTTTTAAATATTGTGGCATTTAGAGACAAAGGGCAACTATGTATTCTCCACAACAAAATTGAGTTGCAAAAAGAATTAACAGGACACTAATGGAGAAGGCTAGGAGTATGCTTAGTGGTGTTGGTTTAAAACAAAGTTTTTGGGCTAAAGTTGTTGCCACTTCTTGCTACCTAATTAACATGTCTCCTACATCAGCTCTTGTTGATAAAATGCCTATGGAGGCATGGTTGGGACACAAGCCTTCCCTAAGACATCTCAGAGTTTTTGGTTGTGAGGCATATATACATGTGCCAAAGGCAAAGTGAACAAAGTTGGATTACAAGGCTATGAAATGTATCTTCATCAGGTATAATTATGGTGTGAAAGGATACAAGATTTGGGACCTTGTTGCATAGAAGGTAATATATAGTAGAAGTGTTATTTTTAAAGAAACTACGTCTTCTTCTATTACATTGTAGACAGAAAAAAGTGAACAAAAAGATGTGATTCAACCTCTTTCTACACCTGAAAAAGTTGAAATGAGGCCCCTAGATAGAGAAGAAGTTGAAAAGATTTCATCTAGCTCTAAATCTTTAGAAGAGGAGGAAGAACCTCCAACTCAACTTGTTTGAAGGTCTACAAGGCATAGACAACCACCTAAATGGTATTCACCTAATGAGTGGAGATGTGTTTTTTCTTTGAATACTAACATAGATGAACCTAGATATATAGAAGAGGAATTAGGTATGAATGATGCAGAGTCTTGGAAGATTGCTATGGATGAAGAAATGGTAGCTTTGAAAAAGATGATACGTGGGACCTAGTACCATTTCTTGAAGGACAAAAACCTATTGGTTGCAAATGGATGTTCAAGAAAAAGTTTAGTTCAGATGGATGTATTAAGAAGTACAAATCATGGTTGGTTGCAAAAGGTTACTCTTAGGTTGAGGGTGTTGATTACAGTGATATATTTTCTCCTGTTGGAAAAATCACATCCATTAGATTCTTGCTTTCTATTGCTATTACTTATGTTTGAGAGGTTAAGCAAATGGATGTGAAAATGACTTTCATTCATGGTGATTTGGAGGAGGATATTTATAAGACAGATCCAAAGAACTACATGGTGAAAGGTAAAGTAATTTGGTTTGTAAATTGAAGAAATCTTTGTATGGCCTCAAACAAAGTCCTAGGATGTGGTACTATAAATTTGATACATATGTGTTGAGTTTGGGATTTAAGCATTCTAAATCTGATCACTATGTTTATTATAAATCTGATGGTGTTCGTTTCTTGTTTATTGCATTATATGTTGATGATATGTTATTTATTGGTAAGGGGAAAGGAATGATTTCAGAACTGAAGTCTCAACTTGCAACTAAATTTGATCTTGGTGCAAGTAAACACATTCTTGGGATGGAAATAGGAAAAGATAGAGTGAACAGAAAACTATGGCTTGGCCAGAGTAAGTATGCCAATTCAGTTTTATAGAGGTTTCACATGCAGGATTATAGACCATTATATGTTCCTTTTATAGTTGGAACAAAGTTATTTTCTACACAATTTCCAGAATCCCCATCAGAGATGGAAGACATGAGTATCTAGAGTGCCTTACCAGAGTGAAGTTGGAAGTTTGATGTATGCTATGGTCTGTACTAGACAAGACATTCCCCAAGCAGTGGGTGTTCTTTCCAGATATATGTCTAATCCTGGTAGAGGTCATTGGCATGCAGTTAAAAGAGTCTTCATATATTTGTGAGGTACCTCAGAGTATTCCTTATGTTATCATGGTAATTTGATAGGAGACATGCATTCCCTTGATATTCATGGTTATGTGGATTCACACTGGACAGGTGGTGTTGCTAGCTATAGATGATCCACCAATGCTTATGTATTTACTTTATTTGGTGGTACAATTAGTTGGATGAGTAAGCGACAGGCTATGGTTGCTTTTTCCACTACCAAAGTTGAGTATATGGAAGCTACTCATGCTTGTAAATAAGTCATTTGGCTTAAGAGATTGTGTTCAAATATCATCCAAATAAAGCAAGGTGTAGTGACAATTTATAGTGATAGTTAGAGTGTGATCTATCTAGCTAAGAACCCACCATTTCATGTCAAGACCAAGCACATTGATGTACAATATCATTTTTTTAGAGATATGGTCAAGGATAGTATGGTGAATCTAGTTAAGGTAGAGACTTTGATGAACGTTGTAGATTCATTAACTAAGTTTGTGAGCATAGAGAAGTTTAGATGGTGTTCGGAGTCCATGGGCCTCTGGGCCCCTTACAATTAAATCATGGTGTTGATACTCCCTTTTCTCTTGTAAGGTGTTCTCCAAATGGGAGAATGTTAGGAAAGGTGTCTCAACCTTACAACTACAAAAGGTTACTATTCTTCCCAGTTTTGGTCTTTTTGAATACCCTTGATCTTGAAGAATGGTTTAGAACTTTCAAAGTTTCTAAAAGGGGCTAAAATGGCAGGGCTTACTATTTTTAGTAACTCTACATTTGAGCTTGGATGGACCCAAAATTTTTCCAAAAGGTGTGGAATTGCCAAGTAAACATTTTGGATGAGTTTTGACTCAAAATCATACCTAGATTGCAAGATATTAGAGTTTCCATTTTTTAAACTTCTGGAAAAAGTCTTGAACTCAGAATTGAGGAACTTAGAGGTCCCTAAATGCCCTAAAAATTGTCTTAACTGATGAAGTATGTTATATATTGATAGATCTCTTCACAAGCTTTCTGACCCATCAAACAATTCGTCAATCAGACACTTCGATCAAAAGTAATGGCCTTTGAAAGTTGGACCTCCTATTTTGGGAAATGTGAAAATGTGTTGGACACTTAAAAGAGCTGTAAAGAGGAGAGTTACACATGTTGGTGTGTGATTTGGCACATCACAAGAAATCGTTGATTGGAGATAATTTGGGCAACACTTTTGGGTGGTTTTTGGCTCATGGTTGTGTAATTACCATTGGCAATTTATTATATTATATATCCTATATATCAAGAGCTTGAGATGGAGGTTGTGTGTAAGAGTCTTATAGATATTGAGTTGCCTCTGGATCTCTGGTTGGTTATACTATTGTGAAAGCTTTCTCTGCAAGTATATTGTAATCTTCATGATTCCTGAATAATATATTGGGCAGCTTTGGAGAGTGGGGTTTTTGTCCCAAAAGGGTTTCCCCACATAATTATTGTGTTGTGGTATGATTGCTATTTGTGTTTATCTCTATAACTATTGTAAAGATATGAAAAGTTCTACATATCCCTCCCCTCAAGATTAGTGTAGGAATTTATTCTGCTACCTTATATTCCTTACAATAATTCATGTTAATGTTGTTTAAATGTTTTATGTCATTTAAAATGTGGTAGCTAGTATATGATAGCCTGTAGGATTCATGCCATAACCATTGTTCAATAAATTTAGAAATTGTTTATAGTTGAAATCTACTATAAGTGTTGTTAAACACATTGTAAAGTTCTGAAGCTTTTTCTCATTGTTCAGTGGTAAAGAAGTTTCAAAGTTCTATTGTGCTTAGCTATGGTTAAAAGTCTAAAGTTCCATAGTTGCATGAATTTCCATTATAAGTAGAGTTTAGTTCTTGTTTTCTTTTACAAATTTATTAGAATATTTCCATGCTTTAATAAATTAGATTTATATGTTTTCCCTAATATAGAATGATGATGATTTCTAGGTAATTTATTGATGCTTTCTTTAGTATAAATTTCTATTCTTTCTAGTTTAAGAATTTGTTTGCAAGTTTCATTTAAGAAATAAATAAAAAAAATGTTTCATTTAAACCTCCTCTTGCATATAGCCTTGGACACTGCCTAGTCAAACTATATATTTCAATTAAAATACAGGGTTCAATGACACCATGTCATTAGGATCATCAAAGCACATTTAAAAAAGGTTGTCAGAGGAAATATAGGTTCTATGACATACCTCCTATTACCAAATTATGCTTTCCAGCCCAATTAGGTCAGGATATAACATCAATTATCTTTGCTACTTTGAAGAAGAAGATAAGTTCAAGGGGAAAGGAAAGGAAGTTCAAGTTCTCAGTTAGCCTAGAAGGCATGTTGTCTTGATGAAGGACCATTCCAATGATCATATTACCAACATAAT
Source organism: Cunninghamia lanceolata (assembly GCA_027924645.1). NCBI lineage: Eukaryota > Viridiplantae > Streptophyta > Pinopsida > Cupressales > Cupressaceae > Cunninghamia > Cunninghamia lanceolata. The sequence continues at coordinate 11,676,563 of BSBN01001332.1, forward strand.
GTAGAAACTCAATAAAAGATGCTACATGAGCCAGATAAGATGAAAGGATACTCTAGTAGAGCAGACAATATCCTAGGACTGAAAGGAGAAATGAAAAGCTAATTTGTGTATTGCAGTCTATTGTGTTGCAGTTGTTGGCATTGTTCATTCATTGCAGTTTAATACATTAGCAAGTGATTAAGAAAGGTACACACACTTGCTGAACTTATCTATGATTATAACATTTTAGAACATGCAATAGTATACAGATGTATTACATTATGTACTTGAGTGTTTTATAAAAGAACAAGGTGCAAATCATTGCATAAAGGTTGTTGTTTATATTCATAAGAGAAGATATGTTCATAGTTTCCCACACAAGCCATGGAATTAACTGTACAAATGGAATGAACAATAATATATACATGTGAAGTAAAAAAAACATATAGAAATGAATGGGGATCCATCATTTCTTGAACAATGAATCCCCATGGATGGCAGTCTTCTAGTTCTTCTCCATCTCTCTGAAAAGGCCCCTACAAAAGAGAAAGAAGGAAAGAGGGTTAGAGCTCAAGATGCCTCCAAAATCTATATATATCAACATGTTGGGTGAATATTTTTTCTTTAACTAACTAAAGACAAAATGGTTATATCGACCATAGTGTAATGAGATAAATCTCTCCTATCAGCAAGGGGAGGTTCCCTATCAACTATCACAAACTTATTTAAACTAAATACTAACTTGGGGGTGAGACCATATCATCCATTTCTCTTTTTTTAGAAATAATGTTTACAAAATGAAATAGCACTTTCTTGATATAAATTGAAATAACCAAGAAACCCACGAGAGCACAAAGTCTATCGTTGCTTCTTTTACTGATTTATAACTTAGAACCAAGTAGAATAAGGTGCAGCCCAAAGTTTTCACCGAATGCTACAATAAAACATATGATCACAAAAGATAATAGGAGTTCAAATCCTTTCCAATATCTTTTACTTCAAAACATCAAATCACAAACTAAAGATAATTGTTGTAGCATAAAGTCTCCACAATCAACTTTAGAACATCTCCCAGATTATCCTCACTCACACTACAATTTGATCAAACAGATAAGACAGTATTAGGAAAAGGACATAAGAACAATTTCCAATACACCACAAGATATTCCAACACAAAGATTGAATGATCACTTGCTTTCTTATTCACTTGATAAAATTTGATTTAAAATTTAAACACAAAGTCTCAAAATGCTCTTCAATTTGGCAGAGTTTTGCTTCAATAACTAAAAGGTCCTATTTACAATGGGGGTCCTCTTTATTTATAAGAGGAACTGAGAGCAAAAATAGGAGAAGAAAAACTAACTATGACTTATTAAACAAAGGAGTCCTTTTTGATTTGGGACTTCCTATGTTTTTACATGTAATTACATATGGAAAAAGTACATGTAAATATGTCCAAAATTATTTCAAAAGTACATTTGAAAAGTGGAAAATAAACTAAGTCATGGAAAATTTGCTTCAACTTGCATTGCCTTCTTTCTTCATGTGGAAATCATACATGGTGAATGCGGCTTGCATCACAAGACTATCTAGACTAACCGTGTTCTTGAAAATCATTTGGCTCTAACTATTGCATCTCTAACCGTGCTGACTGATTTTGTGTGACTAGTTAACTTGGTCTTCAGATTATCCAAAGTTAACTGATTGTCAAGAATGTTATCACGGAAACCACTAAAAATGTCTTGTCCTCGAACTCTTTCTAGAACATATTTTCAAATTCCTAAATCATCTCTTCTGCAGAAAGAAATCGATTGTCTTGTGACACCAGATTGCACGGTAGCTCCTCCAACTTATTCAAAAGACTAACATCACTTTGATCACTTAGTTTCCTTGCAGTTTCCAGATCATTGATCAAATCTTTCAGCACACAGCTCCTATATGTCAATGTCTCTTTGGTTTCTGTATATGAATCTCTATTTGGAATGTCACCAATTGATATCAGAGCACTTATTTTTAGCTTTCTCATCTCCACCCACTTATCACGATTCTATTCTAGGCGCTCGATATCTTGAGAAATAACATCAGTCAAGTCATCAAGTTCTATTTTTATTTTCTCCATTTTGTCTGTCTTCTTAGATAGCTCTGTAAGAAGAGAGATTCCTTGGGTGCACATCCTTTCCAGATATTCTTCAAGTACTCTTCCCTTAAGATGAGTCTTTTTAGCTTTTTGAATGATGGGGTCTTCTATAGAAATGGCCTCAAGAATCACTGACTCTGAATTTAAAGTGATTTTCCTCACCACTGCAGTCAACTATTCAACCATTGCTTTGTAATGATCTTTCATTTCTTTCTCTTTGTCAAACTTCTGAATCAGAATGTCCATTGTTGACTGCATGTCAGTCTTTGCACTTTCATGAGTTAGTTTGCCTAACTCAACCCTAGAGATAGAATAATCATTCATACTAAAATTTTCCATGGTTGCATCCTGTGGAGGTCTTGCAATCTCTAGAAATTTGTGTCCCTTGTCCCTGAGCATTCTCGAAAGAACCTTTGGCTTCTTCGGGGTCTTAGCTTTTGTAAGCACCAACTTACTAAAATCAAAGTCATCTGGAGAGATGGCTTGTTTCTTCCTTTTTGGTGTATATGCTGACAACCATGGTGGAAGCATAGAAGTACTCACATTAGGATCTGTTCCCATTGCTGGTGTTATTGGAACTACACTTACACTAGAAGTAGAAACAATAGGTGGAGTATTAGTAAAAACTACACCTATTACATTCACATTAGGAACCTGTTCAGAATTCATTACAAAATGATCAAATATAGAAGTATCCCCAATATCAAAAGATGAGGAGGACAAGCTAGGAATAGACTCTGAGGAATGAAGAACATCTTCAAAAGTATTTTGAGGGTTTTCAAAAATGGTTTTGGAAGATGATGGAGATTCAGAAGAGGGGATGTCAATGGGTGAAACAGATAGAGGAACTAAAATAGGTGTGTCGGGCAAAGGAGAAGAGACTCCCATTTCTTGTTGTATATTCTCATGTGGAGACAAAACTTCCTCTCCTTATTGATCTGTAGGTCTATCTTGAACCTCCATTTCCTCGGTGGCTAGTTCTTCAGTGTTTTGTTTCTCAATTTCCATATCTTCTATCTCAGAGGCTTTCTCCACAGCCTTTGACTTCTTCGTCACAAATTTGATCCTGGGTTTATGTGGCTTGGAAGAAGAGGGAACATCACTTTTGTTCTTCATCCTATTCTCCACCTTTTTACCTGTTTGCTCTTGGACTTCAGTCTCTGATCCTGTAATGAATTATTTTAAAGCAATTCCTTTATCTGCTAGCCAGTTATTGGTGTTAGCAAATATGGGTTCAAACCTTTTCCTCAGAGAAGTCAATTCTTTCTGAGACCATAGGATAGGAGGAAGAGGAGTACTACCAACCTGTTCAGTGTTATATCTGTCATCGATCAACTCTCCATCATCCACCAGGTCTTCAGGAATATCATCTAATCCCAGATATTCAATCTGCTTCAGAGACAACCAGCTATAATCCAACTTTCTAACATCTTCTTCTGTTCTCAAATCCACCCAGACATCCTCAACCATAGGTTCATGAAACTGGGTCTTTCTCTTGATTTTGTCTTTCACACCCCTATAATCAAACTTTGGCCTCCGTTTGAATTGTTTCATGGTTACAAGCTGCATTTTAGTTTCCATGGCTCTAGCCTTTGCAGTAGTTAATACTAAAAACCTACCAATCTCCATTGGAAACCTGAATCCTGGTTTCTTGAGCTCCATCTACTTATTATTTATGATAATCATTTGTCTACATAATTCCATTAAAACAAGTTTGTTTGAAGGAAACCCTCGCAACATATAAGGATGACCTTGGAAAAAGCCAACCCTTAGATATGAGAAAGAAGGAAATTGTAAGAACATGCATCCAAAATCATTTACCACTGACCATGCTTCATCTGAAACTCTTCTTTGTTCTAACTGAGGGTCAAAAAGACACAAGAACACTGTGAAGAAAGCATCATTTACCCTCCTGAAGTGGTGAATAGAACCCTTCAATGTCAATTGGGAATAATACTGATATATAGGAATTACCCTCCTATCTCCTTCTGATGTCAGACGTGGAAAGATTCTCATGGAGGCTGCTATATACACCAGGTAAGAAGTCATGTAGAATTTGAAGGTAGCAGATACCTTAGTCAATTGCTCGTGCAGAGCATTGCTGATTTGGTCACCCCAGAAGACGGCTTGTTTACCTTGGAGTATTACCTTGATGAAAGGGTACATCCACTCATGAAAAGTGAAGAAGAAGCCAATCCCCTTATCTTGCTGAGAAGAGTTATCAGATCACCAACTTCTTCTACAAAATCACTTCTAGGAAAACTCCTTGGCCACCTAGACAAGTTTGACCAAGGAGTCTTGAGCCATTTAGTATTGATTATCTTCTTAGCCTTCTCAAGATTTTTGTCATACTCTTTTTGTGCTTCAACAAAATCTAGTTTTATAACTTCTGTGAGAGCAAGGCACATGAAAAATTTATCAATAAATTCAGGATCTAATCTAATTATCACATTGCCATTTGCATCCATCACTGCCCTAGTATCCCTGTTGTAAAACTGAGCAAACTGAAGAGCAAACTCTGTGTTATGGGCTGCCACTGAGAAAGACGACACCAAATGAATGTTACTGTCAATAATCTTCTTCATTGTAGAACTAGGATTATTGGACTTAGTTCTTTCCACAAATTCAGCCATGTCCACATGGCCAATTTCTATATCCTGAATGTCATCGACATTGGAAGTAACCGAGGTGATTGGAAAAACACCTTGATACTTATACTTCATCACTTTTGACTTCTTCAGAGACAACTCAGTCATCTGAAAAAGCTATCACCAGAAGGATATTGATGAAGTGAGAAAATCCGCAAAAGAAACTGCAACAAAAAAGCCATGATCATGCAATTGGGGAAAATACTGGTAATCTGGGAAAATTGCATGTCGACGATCACAACTATGGAGATATGCTTGAAAGGGCTAGAGTGCGAGCAGGTCAAAAAATGGAGGAAAGCGGGCTTGGAAAAACAAAATTGAAAATATCCCAGAGTTAGCAAAAATTGAGAGGGTGATGCACGGGTGGCAAAATTTGTCGCCCTTGCATGTAAGGGATAGTTCACAAGTGTCAGGGTGGCCATTTTTACCGACCCTGCATGTAAACTGAAAATGCATGTGTATCAGCGGCAAAAATTACTGCTTTTGCATGTTAGGAGAAAATTGCAAGTGTATCGGGCAGTTAATTTCGCTGACATAGCATGTAGGTGTTTGAAGGTTTTCTTCGTGTAAGGGCAACAAATTTCGCCGCCCATACACTTGCATTTGGATACAACTTTAAATGCTTAAGCAACGATTTCCGCCGACTTAGCATTTGTTCACAAATTTATGGAAATATTTCAATCGGCAAATATAACCGACATTGCATAAAACTTGAACATAACAAAAACATGTTGGAGCAGCAATTATCACTGACATCGCATGTTGATGTTTCAAGGTTTTCAATAAACATGTTTTAAGGGGTAAAACTTGCTGCTGGGCACACTAAGTTTAATTCCTCATGAAATGAATATCGGCAAACCCTTATGATAAAACATCGGCCAGAGGGGATTTGAGCAAGAACTAGGGTTTTATGAATGACTAAAAAAAGAAGGAAGATGTAAAAGAAATGATGATTTGCTTTGAACAACATTCAAACAATAAAATTCTTAAAGAACATGAACAAGCACTTTAGAGAACAAGAAAAAGAAAACCCTAGAAGGAGATAATAACAAAAAAAATGTTTTAAAGACTTACCTGTTCAAAAGACTGAAACCCTAGGTGCGACGGTGGTGACTCAAAATCCGCTTGAATCCAAGATCAATGCAATTGAGCGGTTTGAGAAAGGTTTCAAGAATCGATTGGGAGGCTTAGAGGAAAAAGAAATAAAATGAATTTAACCATTAAAAAGGTTAAAAAGCACTCTCTTAATGTAAACACGAGTGGCCATTAAAGCCACTGAAGTTCAAGATCTTCATGATCTTACTCAGACGGTGAAAATCACTGACCTGACATGTGTTAACCGTTAGCGCAACGACGGTAAAAATTACTGCTTATGTGTTTGCTTTCAAAGAAGAATATGTAACGGCAGTGAAAATTGCCGCTTGGGCATAGTCAAAACAAAAACTATGTAAAATCGGCAAATTTCGCAGACTCAACACAAGCAAACAAAAAAGGTATGCAATAGAGGTGAATTTTGCCGATTTTGCACATAAAGTTTCAAAATTTGACTAACACCCAAAAATGATCAAAATTGATATTTTGGTTAGTTTACAACCTAATCGATTTGCACAAACTTTGAGGAATCAATTTGAGGGAATGTTGCAAACTAGTTTAGGATGTCATATGACTTCGCACAAGGCCATGAGAATCTTGTCTCAATTTGCCAACTTAGAGTGTAGATCACGAAACAGACAAGTTTCGTAGGGGTTGTCTACAAAAACGAGCGTAGCTGATTTTGAGAACAACACAACATCAGATATACGTGCCATGATACATGCCATCATCCATAAGCATCAAAGGAGGAACATCAAAAAGACAAAGAGTCACTCAGATGTAAGCAGACAACCATAAGGATTCAGTAATGAATGGAAATATACAAGCACAAGAGAGGATCCTTGCCTCTATACTATTTTCATAATATGTTTGTTCACTACGTAGGTACAGCTGCTCACAAACATCTCATCATTGGCAGTTTAAGGTCAAACTAAACATATAGCTTTGTGAAAAGTCTAGAGCAACTCAAAGGACATACAAAGGTCTGTATGCAGTCTTAAAGGAAGTAGTCACACTAAAAGTCAGTCAAGAAACAATCATGGAACATCAAATACAATGATCCAAGGGAGGATCTAAGATATTTGTTGGGAATTAAGGTGTCTCAACCTTGGCAATTCCTTGCATTTATTTATTGTAATGTATTTATTTATTTAGCCTATGTTGTAATTTTGTTGCACATCCTATTTTTTCATTTAGTGTGGTAGAGGTTTTTTGCCATGTGTCGGCATCTTGGCTAGTGTGTAAGCGAATCTTGACTGAAATGGTTATGACATATTTATATGACAGAATCTATGACATGTAAGAGTCAGAAATAGAAGGTTCTGTGATAGGTGAGGACATGTGTCGAAGAGTATCTTTGAGGAAGGCATCTTTGGGTGCCCCAAGGTGGGTAATGATGTGCTATAAGTGGAATATGCTATTTTTAGGTAGTTATGATAGATTTTCTTACAGTTGTAAGAGTTGTCAGTTATGACAGATTCTATGACAACCGTAAGATGTGTAAGACCATCTGTCATTGCCTATCTTGGGATTAGGCACCCATATTGGGATGGGGTGATGAGACAAGTGTCATGACCATGCCGCAGTGTTGGAAAACTATCCCTAGGTGTGGGTTTTGGGCCATGAGGCAAAGTTGGATGCCCATTCCAAGAAAGGTCCAATTTTGCCTTGTAACTTCTTTATAAATAGGTGCTTGGAGAGGAGATGTATTATTTAATTGACAGGTACGGTTATGCTGCTGGAATATCTCCAGATATGAGTGTCTAAGATTCCTGCAAGAGCATTGGCCCTGAAACTATATTGTAACCTTAATTGTTTACTGTAATACATTTGAGCTATGTTTTGGAGTGTGGGGTTTTTCACTGGTAAGGGTTTTCCCCACATATATCTTGTCTCTCTCTTCTATCTACTTTTTGTGTGTATGTGTATTTCTAATATATCTCCATTGTTGGGTTAATAACATTATAATTGTAAAGGTTAAAAAAAATTTGCACTCATCTCTCCTCTTTAGATTAGTGTAGGAACTGATTTCCGCACACCTAGCTTCCTTTCAATTGGTATTAGAGCCTGACTAGTTTTGGTTCTAACTATTGGGTAGGGGTTTTTTGAGCTAATCTTAGGTTGAGTGGGAGTTTGTGTAGAGTATTCTAAAATCTTGTTGTAGGAAGGAGATGGCAGGCACATCCGGAAGAGTAGAGGTGGAGAAGTTTAACAACACAAATTTTGAGTTGTGGAAACTCAAGATAGAAGACATGCTTGTTGATCAAGACCTATGGGAAACCGTTGATGGCACAAAACCTATGGCAACTCCACAAACTAATTGGGATCTCAAAGATCAGAAGGCTAAGGGTCTCATAAGACTCTATTTAGCTGACTCTATCCTATTGAATGTCCATGAGGAGAAGACCGCGAAAGAACTTTGGAAGAAGTTAGGAGATGTTTATCAAGCCAAGTCCTTGGTGAACAAGCTTTTCCTGAAAAAGAAGTTGTTTTCTTTGAAGATGGAAGATAGAGGATCTATTGCAGATCATATGAATGCTTTCAACATGATAGTTGCACAGTTGACATCCGTGGGTGTGAAAATGCAGGAGGAGGATCGATGTATGACCTTGTTTTGTTCTTTGCCAGATTCATGGGAACATCTTGTAATGGCCATTGGAAGCACTACAACCACCTTCAAGATGGATGAGGTAGTGTATTTGCTCTTATCTAAAGAGATGCGAAGAAAGGCAACCAAGTCGGCCAAAGAAGCTCTTGCAGTTCGTGGAAGATCCACGGAGGAAGGGAAAAAGAAGGACAAGAAAGCAGAGAAGGGTAGATCCAAATCCTGTGGGAGATCCAAATCTCTTGGAAAGTCCAAGGCTCTCTATTGGAACTATGGTAAATCTGGTCATTTCTGAAAGGAATGTAAAGAGGAGAAAAAGAAGAAGAAAAAGAATGCCATAGATTTAGATTCTCACAACTCACACGATGATGGTGATGCCTTCATCGCAGCCTTGTCCACCCATGCATCCGATGATGTATGGTTGATTGATTCTGGTACATCATTCCACATGACATCGCATTGAGACTGGTTTGAGAAGTATGAAGAGTTCGATGGTAGAAGAGTGTACCTAGGTGATGATTCTCATCTAAATATTGTTGGTCATGGAAGAGTCTCAATCTGATTGGACCTGATGGACGAGTGAAGGGGATCACTGGGGTTATGCACATCCCAGGCTTGGCATGGAACCTGCTTTCTATAAGTAAGTTGAATGATGTAGGTGTGCAGGTTGTCTTTTCAAAGGATAGATGCAAGATGACTAGAGGATCTATGGTGCTTACAAAGGGTACTCAGAGAGGTACTTTGTTTCAACTAGAGGCATGCACTTCATAGTGCAATAGTTCTTCTGACTCAAAGAAAAGAGATACAGTCACTTCATCCCCACCATTTGAACTAGCAGTGAAAAAATCCATTGTATCAAACTCTGATGGTAGTGCATTTTGGGTACCCAAGGGTGCTCATGCTTTGGAAGTCAGGCTTCCTACTGAAAAGATAATGTTATGGCATAAGAGATTTGGCCACATTGGTGAGAAGGCTCTTAGAACCCTGAAAAATTAAAACTTTGTTGAGGGGTTAAATGATTGTAATCTTGAGTTTGACTTTTGCGAACATTGTATATATGGAAAACAAAACCATGTTCAGTTTTACTCTAATTCTCACAAGTCTTCTGGTGTGTTAGACCTTATTCATTTTGATAGTGTTTGGTCATGTTAGTGTTCCTTCAATTTCTAAATCTATATATTTTGTAGCTTTCATATATGATTATAGTAGAAGGACATGGATTTATTTTCTCAGAAGCAAGTCTAAAGTCTTTAGTTGGTTCAAAGAGTTTAAAACTTTTGTTGAGAATCAGACTAGTAAAAATATTAAGTGTTTGAGGACTGACAATGGTGGTGAGTTTTGTTCGGAAAAGTTTGATAAGTTCTGTAAAGAACATGGGATTGAAAGACACAAGACAACTCCATACACCCCACAACAAAATGGAGTTGCAGAGAGGATGAATAGGACACTAATGGAGAAGGCTAGAAGTATGCTTAGTGGAGCAATCCTCAGATAAAAGTTTTGGGCTGAAGCTATAGCCACTACTTGCTACCTAGTAAAGAGGTCTCCTACATCAACTCTTGTTGGTAAGACACCTATGGAGGTGTGGTCTGGTAAGAAGACTTCAATGAGACATCTTTGTGTTTTTGGTTGAGGCATATGCACATGTGCCTAGGGAGAAAAGGTCAAAATTGGAGAACAAGGTTGTTAAGTGTATTTTCATTGGCTATGGTGTCAGTGTGAAAGGATACAAGTTTTGGGATCCTGTGGCTGAAAAAGTGTTGTATAGCAGAAGTGTTATTTTTAGAAAGCTAACACCTTCTTTTATTATTCTACATCTAGAAGAGACAGAAAAGAAAGAGGATGTGGTTCAGTTTCCTTCTACCCCTAAGAAGACTAAACCAACATACCCTATGAGACCTGATGATGAGGAGAGCTCTAGTAGCTCTGAAAGCTCAAAAGAAGAAGTAGAACCTCAACCTCAGCCTTTGAGGAGGTCTACATGAAAAAGGAAGCAACTTGATAGGTTTGGTTATTCATTGCTTGATTCTAGTTGTGCTTTTGCCTTGCTTACTAACACTGATAAGCCTAGAACTGTGACAGAGGCTATGGGCATGAAAGATGCAAATTCCTAGAAGGAGGCCATGGTAGATGAGATGGATTCTTTGGAGAAGAATAAGACTTGGGACTTGGTGCCTTTGCCTGAAGGATGGAAACTTGTTAGTTGTAAATGGGTGTTCAAAAAGAAATTCAGAGTAGATGGTAGTGTTGAAAAGTACAAGGCTAGACTAGTTGAGAAGGGGTACTCACAAGTGGAGGGAATTGATTATGGTCAAATTTTCTTGCCCGTTGCAAAGCTGACATCTATTTAGTTCTTGTTCACTCTTGCAACAACTTATGTCTTAGAGGTGGAGCATATGGATGTGAAAACAACATTCCTTCATGGTGATTTGGAGGAAGAGATTTACATGTCATAGTCAGAGCATTACATAGAGAAAGGTAAAGAAAATTTGGTTTACAAGTTGAAAAGTCTTTGTATGGTTTGAAGCAATCTCCTAGGATGTAGTATATGAAATTTGATGCCTTTGTGTTGTCCGTTGGATTTCTGAGATTGAAATCTGATCATTGTATGTATTACAAGTTTGACAATGATCGCATTCTCGTTATTGCATTATATGTTGATGATATGTCGTTAATTGGGAATGGTAAGAATATGATTTCTGATTTGAAAGTCTCAGTTGTCAGCACAGTTTGAGATGAAAAACTTAGGGGTAGCCAGGTACATTCTAGGAATGGAAATCAAAAGAGATAGAGCTATCATAAAACTTTGGTTAAGCTAGAGTAAGTATGTGAAGACCATGTTGGATAGGTTCAGCATGGCAGATTGTAGACCATTGTGTGTTCCTGTTTCTTTGAGGACAAAGTTATCTATTAATGATTGTCCAAAATCTCCTTCTAAGGTGGAGGACATGAGCAGAGTACCTTATGCTAGTGTTGTTGGTAGTTTGATGTATGCTATGGTCAGATATCTAAGGAGTACTTCCGAGCATTCCATATTCTATCATAGTCATCCTATGGGACCTTTGCATTCTGTATGTTTTCATGGATTTGTGGATTCAGATTGGGCCAGTGACATTGACAGCAGGTGATCCACCAGTGCTTATGTGTTTACTTTATTGGGTGGTGCAATTAGTTGGATAAGTAAGCGACAACTTGTGGTCACTTTTTCTATGATAGAAGCTGAGTATATGGCAGATACTCATGCTTTTGAGGAAGCCATTTGGCTTAAGAGATTATGTTATGATATTAGTGTTGATGCGTGATAGATTACTATTTGTTGTGACAGTCAGAGTGCGATTTGCCTAGCGAAGAATCCAACTTTCCATGCTAGAACAAAGCATGTTGATGTATAGTTTCATTTTGTACGAGACATGGTAGAGAATGGGAAGGTGAATTTGGAGAAGGTATACACTTTGAAGAATGTTGCGGATGCATTGACGAAACCAGTGGGCATAGATAAGTTTAGATGGTGTTCATAGTCTATGGGCCTCTCGACCTATAGCAGTTAAATCCTCTTATTTCTATTGGCTCTTACAAGGTGTTAGACAAGTGGGAGAATGTTGGGAATTGAGGTGTCTCAACCTTGGTAATTCCTTGCATTTATTTATTGTAATGTATTTATTTATTTAGCCTATGTTGTAATTTTGTTGCACATCCTATTTTGTCATTTAGTGTGAAGTGGCACGATGAATTATCACTCCACTTGTAAGATGACTAGGATGGTCAACTCACTCCATGTGGAGATAGGCATCCTTTTTGTGTGGTAGAGGTTTTCTTCCATGTGTCGGCATCTTGACTAGTGTGTAAGTGAATCTTGACTAAAACGGTTATGATAGATTCCTATGACAGAATCTATGACATGTAAGAGTTGGAAATAGAAGGTTCTATGATAGGTGAGGATATGTGTTGAAGAGCATCTTTGAGGAAGGCATTTTTGGGCGCCCCAAGGTGGGTAATGATGTGTTGTAAGTTGAATATGCTATTTTTAGGCAGTTATGACATATTCTCTTATAGTTGTAAGAGCTATCAGTTATGACAGATTCTATGACAACCATAAGATGCGTAAGAGCATTTGTCATTGCCTATCTTGGGATTAGGCACCCATATTGGGATGGGGTGATGAGACTGTTAGCTACCGTTGCACCAAAAGATTGACCTATTAATGCTCGATACAACCACTTGACTTAACAAGCATGGGAGGCGGTTAAGCCCTTGTTGCTAACCACCACAGTGCAATGTTGAACAAGGAGACCAAGGGTCACACCTTGCAACAATCCCCCCCAGTGCAAGTGCAGGGTTTGAACTTGTGACCTTAGCTCTGATACCAATTGTTAGCTGCCATTGCACCAAAAGATCGACCTATTAATGCCCGATACAACCACTTGACTTAACAAGTACAGGAGGTGGTTAAGCCCTTGTCGCAAACCACCACAGTGCAGCGGTGAACAAGGAGACCAAGGGTCACACCTTGCAACAGAGACAAGTGTCATGACCATGCTGTAATGTTGGACAACTGTCCCTAGGCATGGTTTTTGGGCCATGAGGCTAAGTTGGACTCCCATTCCAAGAAAGGTCCATTTTGCCTTGTAACTTCTTTATAAATAGGTGCTTGGAGAGGAGATGTATTATGTGATTGACATGTACTGTTATGCTGCCAGAATATCACCAGATGCGAGTGTCGAAGACTCCTGCAAGAGTATTGGCTCTGAAACTGTATTGTAACCTTGATTGTTTACTGTATTACATTTGAGTTGTGTTTTGGAGTGTGGGGTTTTTCACCCGTAAGCGTTTTCCCCACGCGTATATCTTGCTTCTCTCTCTCTCTCTCTCTTCTATCTACTTTTTGTGTGTATGTGTATTGCTGCTATATCTAATATTGAGAGGCATTGTCTATAAGGAGACACTACCATAAAGTGTCACAGTCATGCATAGAAGCTAAAGGGGACAATCTTTGAAAGATATCAAACAAAGGATGTTTCAGTCCAAATAAGAGACAATACAGTGAAAAGGATACATCATGCCCTTAGGTGGCTCTCATATCAAAAGGAGAATCAAAGATTGTTGAGACTGTTCAACAAGCCTAGAGGAGAAGAAAAGAAGTCATGATAGAGAGATACAAATGAAATTTTTGAAAACAAAGACAATACTAACATTTCACAATGCATAGACAAAGGAGACGACTGTTCAAATGTCTGTACTTAAATATCTTCCACCAAAAGCTAGTTTGAGAAAATAAAAAAAATAGGATAAATATTTACCACTTTTTTGTGAGTAAGATGTGTTTAGGTGGAAAATTGGATTTGTTAATCTTTTGTTGTTTAGATGTTAAAACCCGCCTTTCCACTTAACATTCAAGGATCTAGAGTTGAGTGGTGAGCACTATCATACCCTAGGTTGCTTACAAATGTAGGGAAACTTGGATTAGGGAATTTAATTATCAATTTTCCTTCTCTTATGCTCAATTGACCATTAAAACCCTAATCATACAAATATGACAACAAATTGACGAATAACAGAAAAAGCTCTTGCAGACAGGAGTAAAATACCAAATCACAGAGTACCTACCCTAGGTTGCTTACAAATGTAGGGAAACTTGGATTAGGGAATTTAATTATCAATATTCCTTCTCTTATGCTCAATTGACCATTAAAACCCTAATCTTGCAAATATGACAACAAATTGACGAATAATGGAAAAAGCTCTTGCAGACAGGAGTAAAATACCAAATCATAGAGTACCTATTTTCAGGGTTCCGAAGCAGAATAGTCAGGGACACTAGAGCAGGTGCCCAAGTCCAAGGTGCTAGTTTCTTTATGGGATCTAGACCTCCTTCACTGATCAGCACTGTAACTTCTGTTTCTAGAGATCTATCTACGGAGGACACTAGAGTGAGTACCCAAGTCGTGGAAATGCTCTGGCATCTTGCAACTCTTTAGATCCCAAATCCTTGATTCCTGCCAATCATTCTTGTAACTCCACTTTTCCCAAATACGACACCTATAACCTGTAATCACAAGACTTGGTTTGGGGGTTGTGGTGTTTAGAGGCTTGCCTCAGTCAAGTCTCGGAGGACACTTAAGTCTTCGAACACCGTTGTCAGATGAAGAGTGCATGCCCTTGTGAGGCAGAGGCAAAAACCAAAGGAATCAATGATGAAAACACAATATTATGTCACCTTGTAGTGAAGCTCTCATGGGAGGAAGATGCTCTTCATGCCATGAGGAAATTGATGCTCAAATTTGCAAATATCAACACACAAAACACACAAGTCTACTCTTGCAACACAATGAAAGCCTTGAATCACCTTTAGGATGCCAAAATCACATGAACATAATCTAGTTTACAAATGAATGCCTAAGCATGCTTATATATGCAACTAAAAACACTCCTGCCAAGATTTTCAAAATTCAAACTTATCGTGTCGGCAAAGGGACCTAATAACACTCACAAACCGACACCTAGAAATTAGGGCTGCCCCAAGATAGGGCAGGACTAGGGTGCAGGCGCCCAAGTCCTCCCCCTATTTTGGGCAGGGTACAACTCAAGGGGTCCACCTAGGTCCAATTTGCCATGGAACCTAGGTCTCATTCCATCAGGATGTCCAAATATGAACTAAGATGTCCTAAATGCATACTAAAGACCCGGGAGCTAAACCTTATGAGGGAAAAGCCTCCAAGGGGATATTTTCTGATGTTACATTTAGCCCCCACTTTAATGTATGTATAAATGCAATGCCAATACATGCATTAAAGTAAGGTCACAAACACAACAAACACACCAAGCATGAAGAAGACACGCCAATCACATAGAAGACAGTAACATGCATGCAAAACATGGAGAAGACAATTACAGTCATGTAGAACATGGAGAAGACAGTCAATGCATAGAAGACACGTTAATGGATGGAAGATAGAAATGATATCTTTTCTTTTCTTTTTCTCATATATATGAAATGTAAATGCAAGTATTAGAAAGTAAACAAACCTCCCATTATACAGGATACACTACCGTAGAGCGCAGGTCTCTATATATATGGGGCAACACACACGCAAGACACACAAAACCTCCCAAAATGTGTACCACAAATAGGGCAACAAACACGCCAAACAAAACAAGCATGCCAAAACACACACACTTGAAGACACAGAGAGAACACGACAGACAAGAGATGGTGTGTTCCCTATTTGTAGGCTCATCACCATCTCATGCACATTATAGGCACACAGCGACGATTGGGCTTCATCACAATAATCGCCAAAAACACACTTAAGGGTTGAGTTAGTCACAGAACTGATCCCTGCCTCTGCAGAGGACTTTTGAAAATGTAACCCCACCCACATCATGGAGATGCCTTATAGTGAAAAGGAAGCATGGGATACCACCCCACCTGCGTCACAGAGACACCTTATAGTGAAAAGGAGGTATGAGCTCAAAAGTATACAATCCCACCCGCATCATGGAGACACCTTATGGTTAAAAGGAGGTATACATAATAGATTTCAAGATTGATTGATTGATTGCAAAGAAACTCAAGATGCAGGAAGTACTCATCGCACTAGTGTGCACCTGAGGACAAGCACATTGCTAATATCTACAATAGACAGCTTACCTTATATATGCCCCCACCTTAAGGTGGTTGATATCAGTTATCGATATCAAGCACGTTAAGGTAGGAAGAAAACACACAAGGGAACACCAGCTTTCACAAAGCCCATGCCCCCTAGAGGTGACATGTACTTTATGATCACCAAATGTTCCCACAAACACATTCCTGGAAGAAACATGTTAGTGTCTACAACATCATGATAAACAACAACATCAATGCCAATGATTAACCACACAAAGAACCAAGGTTATACAATGAATTTAGAGTTCGAGGATAACTGTGGGGCTATATCATGAAGCTCTCCAAATCAAGTACTGCCAAGGCTAGATTCAAAGACAAACAAAGGTGCAGAGTAGCATTATTATTAAAGTTTATAAATGCGATAGAAACATCATAAAATTCACTACACAGAAAGCACGTGTGCTTCTACTAGCCAAGCGTTGGATAAGATATACAACCCCATCATCATATTAGGAACTAAGTCCATTTTTTGATTGCTCTCGAAAGGGACACTAGGTCCGCATTAGTATAAATGTTTGTCATCATCCGCCTGCTAGATGGAAACACTAGAGGAAGGGAAACAATAAATAAGAGAGGAGAAATAAGTGTCTTAGGGATAGTCACGTAGGAGGGTGCCCCCAAGTCACCAACCACGACGATATGTCTGTAAGACACAACACACAATAATGAAATCAGAGAGAGGTAATTTAGAAGAATGATGATACAAATAGAAGAAGGTCACAACAGAGGTAGTCTCCTGGTATCCTAAACCTTACGGGAGAATCTGAGGTCATCCCAGGAGGCCTAAACAACATATAACACATCACGGGGGAAGCACATCATGAGAGAGATAAAAGGTTAGAGATACTTACCTAGTAGCACCATCATTAAGAACAAACATATCTATGATATCTGTCATGTTGTTTTGATATTGTATTAAGTTTAGGATGACAAGAGGCTTTCTTTTCTTTAAAAGGATTATATCCAATGCTGCTTGAGTAATATGTTGAGGTAGATTCTATAGGTACTCGAATTCGTTGTTGATTTACACCACATCCCTTACCTACATAGTCGTTATGTTTGTATAAAATTTGAAATCCACGACCATATAGAGAATCTAGTTCCTTAGAAGAAGGTGAAGCCTCATAGGTATCATAATTTTTAGTATAAGTTAGAGTATTGTCTTTATTTTCAACCAAGGAGACTTTGTTGTTCTTAGATGTTTCAAAAGATTGCGTAGACGATAGCGATGATACTTTTGATGTGTTGAGATTCTTAAGTTTATATTCCCCTATATCGCAAGGATTAAAATTTAATGAACCCCAATCATCACCAACAAGTGCATTTGGTGGTTGAGAGTCTTGCACAACATTAGTCATTGATGGATCACCTCACAAATTGTTTAAGCTCATATGGTTGTAAACTAGTTTTTTCTTTTCAATATGTAAACAATTATCTAGTTCAGGATTAGTATGAATAGTATGTGTAGTTAGGGTAAAATTGCAAATCAGGGCAAATGAATAAATAGCAATGATAAAAACCCTAGCAATGCACAATGAAGTACAAGACAACATGAAAATCAAAATAACAAATGTAAATACAAACCGATCTCCACGCTATGCTCAATTTATCTCCATTGCTCTTCTCCACCTCGCATGAGTATGCAAGATTTTGAAGGATTATTGTTGGAGGAATGTTGGATGCTCACTTCTGCAGCATAACATTAAGATGAAGATGATATGAGGATGAATGATAGATGAAGGATGCAAAGGCTCTAATGATATTTTGACAGCATGTGGATATTTGAGGATCAATGCATTTTAGAAAATTTGACAAAATAATGGTACTTGAAGCTCAATGCATCCTAATGGCTTATGAGGGATTTGATTTATAGGAAAGGCTTGGTTCAAATGGATGGTTGAGATTAAAAAGCTAAATGATTGATGTGGATGGCTAGGATTGATTCGGTTATCCCACTCTTCAAGGGAGTTGTAGTCATTTGACAAGTGTCAAGGAGAATAGGGCTCATGTGTGCTTGTGTATATAAAAAGTACTACATATGAAATATATTAAATAAAAGGCTATAGTACCACTTATCTTTTTAAATGAAAGAGGCACACATGTCGGCTAAATGATAAGATAAATTAATTAAATAAATAAAATTTATTTAATTAACTGGAAAGTCAGCTTATGATGAGAACTTAATTCAAATAAAATATTTGAATTAGTTGGGATATGAGTTGGATATTAATTAAATAAATAAAATTTATTTAATTAATTAGATAGTGGGGAACTTAATTCAAATAAAATATTTGAATTAGATGGGATATGAGGTGGATATTAATTAAATAAATAAAATTTATTTAATTAATTGGATAGTGGGATTAGGATATGATGTGGAAATTAATTAAATAAATAAAATTTATTTAATTAATTAGAAAGTGGGATTATGATGGGATTGAATGGGATTTTAATTAAATAAATAAAATTTATTTAATTAATTGGCTAATGGAATAAGTGGGGTTAAGAGCGGGATTTAGGACAAAATGCTACATGATGTCTAGGATAATGTTTTTGACAAGGTGTTGCTAGACATGAACAAAGTTGGGACAAATTTGGGTGTCTACAGTATGAAGTTTTCCTTTGAATATAAATTTAATCGAATAATGTAGGATGGAAGGGACTACCCCCAATGCATGAATCCAAGGTCTACCAAGAATCATGTTGTAAGTTAAAGAACAAGGCATGACATGAAACAGGGTATGCACAATCATAGGTTCCACTTTTATAGGTAAAGTTATCGTGCCCATGGATTGTCATCCAACATTGTCAAAAACACTAATACTTAATGATTCTGGCTTGATGGTAGATATATCAACTTTAATATTATGTAGTAAGTCAATGCCAAAAATATTAAGAGCTGATCCATTATCAATCATAACTCTTTTAACCAATGTTTTGTTTATTGTAACAAAGATTACAAGAGGATCATATTGATTTTGAACTTTGATTTATGGTAATTCATGTTGTGGAAAGAGGATATTTGTTTTTGTCGCATGCATACAATCTAATAGAGCTGCTACATCATTCGGCTTAATAGCAAGTGGCACAATCACCTTTTGTAAAGCTTCTTGGAGAATTCCATAGTATGTAGGTGATGTTTGTATCAAATCCCAAAGAGAGATCTTAGTCGGAGTGGCACAAAGCTATTTGACAAGATCATACTATTGACCACTTTTATGAGTAAGACAAGGTGGTGGAGGGAGCATAGGTTGAGAACATGGAAGAGAGACAGGCACATGCAGTGCTTGGTTACTTTGCTTGTTATTACAGGTGTTGTATGTGTGACCAATCACATTGTGGTGTGGTTGTTGTAACACATTTTGAAAACCTTGAACTGTAATCACTGGTTTTAAGCAAGAAGATGTACTAGGTGCTCCTCAAATAATCATCTTAGGAATATTGCTGCAAAGTCTATTAACGATTATTGAATTAACATTATTTCCCTCTTGATTTCTCCCAACATTCATGCCTAAAGTATTTAATGTGAGAGACTGTTTATCATCCACTAATGCTACATCTTGCCCAGGGAGAGAAATGGGATGAGAGGAAGGTACATCATCATCATCATCATCATACTTTGTGGTAGAAAAAGGCTTTTCTCTCTCATCTTTCTCATGAGTATTCCTAGAGATGAATTTGATCAAATCTTCCAATATCAAAGGATATGTTCCTATGGATAGTGTGAAGCTATTAAAATCATCTATACAAAAAAGTAATTGCAGCTCATATGTAGAACATATAGAAGCATCAATACCACTTGCAGAAGCTATGTGCTCTAGAACATGAGTATTCTCATTAGTGAAATTAGAGAAATTTTCAAAATCTAGGATATACTCATGCAAAAAATTTAGAGATGAATCACATGAAGATGCCATAATGAGATGCAAAATCAGATTTTCAAAAGTTTTCCAAATTTGATGTAAAAGGCAAGTGCAATACTATATGTAAAAATGGTCTTAAAATGCTTGATTTTTTGTACTTTTTCAATGCCAATGAATGAAACAAAGGGTTTTGTAAGGATTTTGATCGAGGGAAGAAAGTTATATGTTTGATATCAGTCCAAAACAACAAAAATATCACTCTCAACATACTCTTGATGCCAATCCAATATAATGCCAAGTTAAATTATAGTGAAATATGTCGAAATAGGCACTTTTTTCAACAAATTTCAATGCAAAAGAGCATAACAAAGGGTTTTGTGAGGAAAGTGATGATGGAAAGAAAATAATATCAGTAATAACAGCCACTTGATGCAAAAATACTGAACACAACATGCTTTTAGTGCCACTTAAGGTAAAACCCTAGTGAAAATATAGCAAAAATAGGCTATTTTTCACGGGTTTTCAACTCCAAGACCTAGCAAAAGGGGTGTTGTAATAAATTTTAGGAGGTACAAAAAATAATATCAATAACATCAGTCACCTAAATCTATAAAATTGATCACAACATGCTTGGAGTGCAAACTAGGTCAAACCCTAGGGCAAAAAATAGTCAAAATGTGTAGTTTTTCACCGAATTTTCACTACAAGAGCCCATTAAAAGGGTGTTGTAAATATTTTTAGGAGGGATAGAAAATGATTACGCTAATAACAGAAAATTAATGCAAAAATACTCTTCACAACACACCTATGTTGCAAGTTTATAGAGTCAATATGGCCAAATTTAGTGAAAATCATTGTTTCTGAAGCCCTAGGTTTGAGATCTTGGGACAAAATTCTATGTGAATGTTTTGAAGTCTGATTTATGATAAAAATTAAATACTATTAGATCTAAAAATGATTTTCAAGCTTAAACATGCAAAATGCCCATGCAAGTTTAATGAAAATGCATCAAAATTGCTAGTTTTTGTTGGAATTTTCTATGCAAAATTGCAAATATTTTAAATCTAAATGCAAATTCACACTAAAATGCAAGAATATAGACAAATGTTAATTTTAATGAGCCTCTAAAATCAGTATAAAAATATGAGAAAGGATTTTTCCTACTAACCCTGGATTTTGGAATTACTAGGTTATATGACAATTGTTGAAATTTCTACAAAAACCTAGCAAATTAATAATGAAAATGCAATGCAAATTTATAAATTTTTGGATTTTTCTATAGTTTATATCAGATCTGATGTAAAAATCATGAATTAGAAAAATTTAGAAAGAATTGATGCAATTTAGTAAGCCAAATAATGCAAATTTTTTGAATTTTTCAAAAATTTCATTTTTTTAAAAAATTCATTTTTAAAAAAAATTTCTCAATGCAATAAAATGAATAACTATATGAATGAATGAAATCAATCCAAATGTGAAGACAAACACTTAGAAAGTTGAAATTTAATTCCAAAAATATGGGTTCACCAAAATGTTTAGGTGGAAAATTGGATTTGTTAATCTTTTGTTGTTTAGATGTTAAAACCCGCCTTTCCACTTAACATTCAAGGATTTAGGGTCTAGTGGCGAGCACTATCATACCCTAGGTCACTTACAAATGTAGGGAAGCTTGGATTAGGGAATTTAATTATCAATTTTCCTTCTCTTATGCTCAATTGACCATTAAAACCCTAATCATGCAAATACAACAACAAATTGATGAATAACAGAAAAAGTTCTTGTAGACAAGAGTAAAATACCAAATCACAGAGTAATTGTCTTCGGGGTTCTGAAGTGGAATAGTCAGGGACACTAGAGAGGGTGCCCAAGTCCAAGGTGCTAGTTTCTTTGTGGGATTTGTACCTCCTTCCGGCACTGATCAGCCTTGTAATTTATGTTTTCAAAGATCTATCTGTGGAGGACACTAGAGCGAGCACCCAAGTCCTAGAAATGCTCTGGTGTCCTGCAACTCTTCAGATCCTGAATCCTTGATGCCTATCAATCCTTCCTACAACTCCACTTTTCCCAAATGTAACACCTATAACTTGGAATCACAAGACTTGGTTTGGGGGTTGTGGTGTTTAGAGGCTTGCCTCAGTCAAGCCCTAGAGGACACTTAAGTCTCCGAACATTGTTGTCAGATAAACAATGCATGCCCTTGTAAGGCAGAGGCAAAAACCAAAAGAATCAATGATGAAAACACAATATTATGTCACCTTGTAGTGAAGCTCTCATGGGAGGAAGATGCTCTTCATGCCATGAGGAAATTGATGCTCAAATATGCAAATATCAACACACAAAACACACAAGTCTGCTCTTGCAACACAATGAAAGCCTTGAATCACCTTTAGGATGCCAAAATCACATGAACATAATCTAGTTTACAAATGAATGCCTAATCATTCTTATATATGCAACTACAAACACTCCTGCCAAGATTTTTCAAATTTAAACTTATCGTGTCGGCAAAGGGACCTAATAATGGTCACTAACTGACACCCAGACATTAGGGCTGCCCCAAAATAGGGTAGGACTAGGGTACGGGTGCCCAAGTCATTCCCCTCCATTTTGGGTAGGACACAACTCAAGGGATCCACCTAGGTCCAATTTGTCATGGAACCTAGGTCTCATTCCATCGGGATGTCAAAATATGAACTAAGATGTCCTAAATGCATACTAAAGACCCAGGAGCTAAACCTTGAGGGAAAAGCCTCCAAGGGGACATTTTCTGACGTTACAAGATGTAAAATTGCAAGTGGGTATTTTGAACATTGAAATGAATGATGTTTAAGTACACTATTTCATATAGCTATGCAAGCCAACCTTCTATCAGATATCAAGATCATCTTCTATCAAGAATATATCACTAATATGAAGAGAATACATTGTAATGTGAAGATTTGGGAGATCCATGACTATCATAAGGAGCAACAAACAAGTCATAAAAGTAGTCCTGCTCTACTAACCTTAAAGGGAGTATGATGGAAAGAAAAGCATGAAGTCATAAAGAAGAAAGAAAACCTACATTTCTCAGAGTAGTAATGATAGAGTCCCTATGGTGGACAGGTTACAATGAGTAAGGAAGATGTATAAGTTTGAAGTGCAAAAGATGAACACTTGAGATCATAGATGGGGCATGTAGTGCATGTAGAAGGTTTTAATCCAGTTGACATGACAAAGGTGAAGAAGTGCTGCTAGGATAATATTCAGAGTCTATATCTACAATGATGAAGCATAGAGGTGCAAGATAGTCTCAAGAGCCTTCAAACTACTTATGGGGTCTAGTACAGTCCTAGAAACCATCATAATCTCCTTCACAAGAAAGCATAAAGGACAACCAAAGGGATTTAGGCCTTACACACATGGATAATGAAGTAATACTCAAGGGATTGTTCTGTATGATGTAGACTATAGAAAGTTTTATGGAATGGACATAAACTACATCACTGTCAAGATTTTTACAAGCAACCACTATCTCACTCCTAAACCTACACAAACTTAGAAAAAGTAGATATTGTTAGGGTAAGAAGGAGACAGTGAATGAAGTGAATGACTGGTAACAATGAGGACAAGGCCTTATACCTATTCACAAAATCTAGCAGTCAATTGTAAGAGATAGATAGTCATGTGACCTAAAGTTCTGAAGGTGAAGATAGTGAACAGTGCAGATGATACTGATGCTTGTAAGGCAAAACATTCTTGTAAGGTAGAACACAATCATTTTAATGACTAATAAGGTTGAAAAGAGAATGTTGGTAGTCATGAGAAGGGCGAAACACTGTCACAAAGGAGTAATAGTGCACAAAGGATAAAGAAAAAGTCCTTGGAAGGCTATGGAATGATGTCTTTGGAAGACCATAAAGAGAGTCTGAGTCATACAATTAAAACAATCAAGAAAAGAGCCTTAAAGGACTCCATGACTCTCATGGCACTGTCAAGAAAAATAGAAATTAGAAAAGGTTTGTTAGATGTATAAATACACTACACAATAGCATAAGGAATGACAACCAGAAGCATATGGGACAGTCAAGTTTTGATAGAGAAATGAGAAGGTTCAAACTAAAGACATTGGAGGTCAGCTTCTCTAGGAGCTTCCAAGCTCAAGACATATGAAAGGCACTGTCATATGTATCAGAATGGTGAGTTTATTTGAAGACCTATAGCAATACCTCAAGAACATGATGAAATGTGGAAATAGGAGGCTATTATTTTTTATTTAGAGGAATGTCCAAGAGAATCTAATAGAAGAAAAAATTTGTTTATGTGCAATCAAAATACAATGGAAAGAGAAAAAAATTCTTTGCAAATTCAAAGTTCTACAAAAATGTAGCAATCATTTGAATATAACAGTAAGAGACTCTTGGAAGCAATTTGGCAAGGTCAATATTCATGAGTCTAATTCATGTAACTGTTCTCATGTAAAGGAGAATGTAAACAATTATTTAAATACAAAAAGTTACAATTCTAATCAAGAGAATAGCCAAGATATCCAACAAGGTTTTTCAACACCATAGAAGGAGCTTACCTAAAGCTTGTCCTATCTACCATCAGAGAAGAAAATTTTCATTACCATTCTATCATTTCAGATACAAGAGAGTAGTAATATTCATCACCATGAATAGAGCTAACCAATAATATATACCTTTGACTATTTGTTTGGTCCACCATAAGAGCAATAGAATAATAGATGTACATATGGAAACTATGAGGTAGTGTAAACAACTTGGTCAAAATCTAGAAGAAGTTTATCAAATGTTTTAAGGTTTGTATTTCTTATGGCCTATAAAGTGGGTTATAACATGAATAAAGACATCCACAGTTTCTACTGGAAAAGAACACCTCTTGTTAGAGACCTAGATATAAGGACTACACCCTATAGAAGAAGATAGGTTATGGGAAATTCCTCTATGTTATGGGTACCAGAGAAGGATATACCCATCATGAGGCACTTGCAGGTAGTCTTGATAAGGATGCTAAGATTTATGAGTGAACAATACAAGTTGTGACATACTCTATTGACATTTGGATGCATTACCGTGCCTTGCCTATGCTTTTCATCCACTACATTCGCTTTCTTCACCAGTTGGAAGGCAATGTAGATAAAACAAGAAGGGCTTTGTTTCATTCATTGAAGCTATCTGTGAAAAATATTGAGAAGGAATGGAGTTCCTACTTTGTAAAGCTTCATAATATAGAAATCCTTACATAGAAGCAAAGTAGCATCTACAAGTGGATGCACAGGAAGCACAATAGAAAAAACTAGCAAGGTAACTGTTTCACTCTTATAACATCATCACAGCAAAAGTAACAATAATAAATGATGGATTAATGTACCAAGAAAGTAGAGAGTGTCCTCTAGGAAGCTACAACAATCCTTCAAACCCTCATGGTGGTAGAAGAGTAGCAGAAAACCTTGAAAAGATGAATGAAAATGATATGACTTTAGGGTTTGAAAAGTTTTTATTCACAATGTTTCCATAGCCAATGGATTTGAAGTCTTTATGACTTTGTTTTAGGGAAATCATTTGAAAATAATACCTAGGCCGCAGGTCAACACTTGTGTAAGTGTTAAAACGCTAGGAAAATATGATGAGTCGTGGGGAATATAGAGAAATAATGAGATTTTGACCCTTATATGATATGATTTATGTTGAAATGAGAGTGGTATGATGGCCTTTATAGGTCTTTCTTAGACTAAGGGGGTTTTTCATCATTATGACAGGTTGAAGCCTTTTTCATAAGCTAAGGGTAGGAATGGGTGTTATCATAAACCTTGTGAGCTTTTGTGAGGGCTGGAGAGAAAAGACAAATGTAATTGTAACATGAAAATAGAACCCCTTTTCTTTTTTGCATGGGAGGAAGACAATATTGTATGTTAAACAAATATTAAGGGGAATGTTTTATAAATTACCCTAATATTTGTTTCACAAAAACCAAGAAGATAAATTGTAAAATGCTTATTAAGGTAAAGCATGCACATGATTTGCCCTTAATATTTTTCAAAAAAAAAAAAATTTGCCCTCGAATCATACAAGGAAGAGAGATGGAGTCGAACTGAGGTGGCATACTCATGCAAAATGAGTTTCTTTTTCTATTTTCTAACCTGGAGTCAAATAAGGGTATTTTTGGCAGTCTTTTGGTCAAACATCTTGGGAGGAGTTCTAAGCTAAAATAGCTCATTTTGGAGTTGTTATGGGCCCTAATTTTTAGGCTTTTTCCTCTTGCTCACCCAACAAGTAGGAGTTGTTTTTTTAGACTTTTCATGCATCAGTTGGAGTGTAGTTTGACAGGAGTTGACTTCCCTTTGCCTTTTTTGGGACATATTTTATATTATAGGGAAAAAAGCTCATGCTTTTTTCTCAGTTCTTGCTTTTTTCTCAGTTCTTTCTTTTTTCTCAGTTCTTGCTTTTTCCTTTGTCTTTGCACATTACAGAGAGAGAGATTTAGTCTTGTAACTCATCTTTGTACAAGTATTATACAGTAGCAGCAATTTATTTTTAGCAGTTTCATTGTTATTTTGTAGAGTTTTCCTTCTATTATCTATAAAATCGAGTGTTCTTTTATTTAGATTTAGGTGTCTTGCTATCTTGTGAATGATTTGATAAATACTTACTATGTTTTAAATCAAAACCTTTAAGTTTTCTATCTCATTTATTGAATGCAAGTACACAAATTGCAATTTTACTATAGGTTACAGATTGTGCAAGTCATTTCATGCCTTTTTGTGAAACATTTATGTGGTAAAGAATGTTCAATTTGAGTTGTATGAACAAAAGTATTGAGGATAGATGTGAATCAAATTGCAAGTTAGGATTCAATCATTCGTGCAACACCCCTTAGGATAGATTTCAGTTCAATTTATTTAATCATCCTTCTATCTCTTTTTCCACAAAAATACATCAGATCTAAGGGGCATTTAAAGGGAGCTAGCTCTTCTGGAGGTTCATTCTCGCCATAGACAAGCCCACCATCAGAATATTCCCATGTTGCACAAGATTACCAAGTTTTAAAGCTTCTAGTATTCATGACAACAGTTTTTGGCACACCTAGTGGGACTCTGAACTGAGTTTTAGGCCACTTGAATACAAGTTTTCTGTGTTGTTTTGGTTTGCACAATAGAGTTTCAGCCTTTTTAGGTGAAAACATCATACCTAGTGACTCAATTCTTTGATTTTCAAGAAGATCTAGTGCAGATACCAATCTAGTGTGATAATCTTTACATCAAAATATTACTGATATTAGGTGTGTATATCAATAAGATCTACCTTTGAAGGAAAAATTTTCACACATCTGGTGACTCCGAGCTCAAATCTATTGGTTTCAAGGTGTACAAAATGTTGGTATTGTTGGTTCTTTCTCTCTGAATCTACAGAGGGTAGCCAGTTCCAATGCACAGGTAGATTTGGCCATCAAATACAGGAGGTTGCGTGAGCTGCCTCCCCTTCACTTCTGGTTCTACCGCACCAGGGGGTATCCCTATAGCTAAAGATTTAACTTTGACTCACCCAATAGAAAGATTTAGCTTTACAACAAAGGCAGAATACTCTCATTTTAGGACCAAGATTTGCATGATAAATCACAAGTTTGGCAATATTCTTAGACGTATCTAACTAGTTGAGGATGAGAGTATGAAGGGGTCCTATTCCTACTCCTACAAACTAACAGGTTGGAACTTTGAAAGGATTTGTTTTATGTTTTTGGATGCAAGACAGGGGGTTTTGGATCATAACTACTACACAAGGGCAGACCGTGCCTATCTCAGGGCAAGGAGTCAACTAGACGTATACAAATGAATGATTTGCATTGGCATTCAAGTTTTAAGGGGCCTGATTGGTATTTGCCTTAAAAACACCACCCGAGAATAAGTATTTAGCTATCTCTACTTACAAATATCCATGCTGCCATACAATCTTCTTCATACTTAACCTAAAACAGTTTAATCCACTCCTTGAATAGAAGTTAGAGATCAAGCATGTAATATAGAAATCTATATCCTAGAATCTTAGTAACCCTTAGCAACTAGATTCAAAAGAAGGGATACATACAACAAATGGAGACAAACAACTAAACACATGCAAAGAAGCATTTTTCATATAAACACAACATGAAACTGGACATGTATGCAACGTGCATTCAAATACAACTCATAAACTCACAAAAGAGACAGAATAACTAAGAAATGCTCTATTTTTGTTATTTCCTCCAAAAAATTCCCAAGTCTTCAACAACCGAAAAAATGAGTGACACTATCCTCATATATAGAAAGGATGTGTACTCAGCATTAATCAAATGGTCATTTCAAAACTCTACCAGATACAATGCACCATCTGAATGGCACCCAAAACATTCAATGCTCTAAGTAGAAAAAGAAGGAAGAATAGGCAAACTCAGGAATCACGCAGCCGATTGGAGATTTTTGCCCTAAATTTGGTAGTTGGCCGGTTAATCAAACCCATACCTCCGCAAATTGCCATTAAATGGCCAACCAACCCACAGGATGCAGCAACTTTAGAAAATACGACGGTTGCGTGCTCTGGAACTCTTCCCACCTGAAATGCAGTCGCATACAGACAGAAATCTCCTCCTTTGAAAATTTGAAACAAGGCCATCGATTCATTTCCTCCCGTTGAGATCTGTGGCTTCAATTTGATCAGGCAATCCAGTCACCAGCTTTGAAAAGTCATCGGCCAATGAAAACATGCCACGCAGGTGTCTTTTTCCCTTTTGACTTTTCACAGCGTGAACATACATTTCTGCCTTTTTGCCCATTTTTCCTTTTTCACCTTCAAATATTTGTATATGTAGTTGTATATACATACAACTGCCCTTGGACACGTGTCACCCCCTGATTGGTTCTCCATCGCTGAATATTTGTATCTCCATCAGCGAGCCATCGTATATTGTCCCTTGCACATTTCCTCTTGTATATCGCTCTTGTATCTACCCATTGTATATTGAATATACAACACAATATACATGCAATCTTTTACATACAAGCATAGAATATTCCAGGAATCTACCATGTACATCCACTTTTACACACCCGAAATTGCACCTGAATATCACATACAAACCCAATATGCATACAACTATTTTTTTCATTTTCTGAAGCTAATTTAACTCTTTTTTCAGGTCCGGCAATGTACATCTGCACTTGTACATAGATATAAACAGCCATGTACATAAAAAGATACATACAATTTAACTGTGTAGGATGCCGAGGGACTTAGAATTTTTTGGATTTTTCATGAAAGGCCTGCGAATTCAACTACTTGAAACCCAAACTTGTAGCAGGCACCAACAGGTATGTTCTTAAATTTTGATAAACATTAGTCTTGATTATTCTAATTTTTGGGTATTTCAATGAGTTTCCAAATTATATGAATGTTGGAAAATGTATCTATTTCATGGAGAAAAGTTTCATCATGCTCCGTTTCATGAAGTTGTTAGAGTACCCTCCTTCCAGCCTTATCAAGCTAATCATGATGTTGGTTTTACACCTAATTCCTGTAATTTCCAAAGAAACTAGTATGCACAATATGAATACCTCCCACCCACCCACCCCTGCACAACCTTCATAGCAGCCTACTTATGCCCATAATCAGTCCCAGAAAGGCTATTTTGTTCTCAATCAGCATGCTTTTTCTACTGGTCAGCCTCAATATGATGATAGCATGAGCATTCAGGATATGGCTTTAGAGTTACACAAAAATAACATGAGCATTCAGGACATGTATTTAGATTTTCAAAAATAGTTTGATGCCATTGACAGAGAACGAGAGTATAATATGCAGTAGGAGGAACTGGCTTATCAAGACTATCTCCAATAGTAGGAGCAACGGTCTTATGAGGCCTTTTACTATCAACAAGAGATGGAAGAGAAGAGAAAATATGAGAAAGAATGTTGTGATAGGTAGATTTCTATTAAGGATGAACAAATGAGATAACTTTTGTCTCAAGTTCAAAGACCCAAAGCCCAAAGCCCAAATTCCAAGTTTCAGAAGTTCTAATTTTTTTCAAGAGTCTGTTTGCATTCAAAACCAGTTCATTAGTCCTTAGCTCCAATCATCTCAAGAGCTTGAACTAATTCATCAAAGTTTTGAGCAACCATGGCAGCCTTCATGGACTAAGCATCCTAATCATAAAATGTCAAACCTTGCTAAAACCACTCCTTGCATACCAATCCAAACTTTCAAAGAGGAAAAAGTTGTAAAATCCAAACCAATCAAAATTCCAAGTTTTTGTAGTCCTTTTTATGCCACCAAATTAGAAAAATCAGACGTAGAGCAAGAGATTGCTATTGTTTGTAGTGTGTTCCCAACTGAAAATGAGCATAATGCATGTGTAGAGGGGGTTGACTCATGTTTGACAATGAATCCTTTGCATTTTGATTCATTTGAAAAGTTTTTTAATGTTGTTTATGAGATGAATAAAAGAAGAGTACATAGGTCACAAGGTGAAAGTCTTCAGTTGCAAATATAGAATGCCCAAGTTCCAATCGAGAAGAAACCACATGAAGAGGAAAATCTAGTTTCTTTGTTTGATTAGTTGCCTGGTTTTGTTGATAGTGATAAAGAGAGCATAAGGAGACTCATCTTACCAACTAGTTTGCAGCAACCAGAAGACATGAGAGAATATGATAGGTTGCTGGTTCATGAAGACAAGAATGAAGATAAGGCCTCAATTTAGCTAGAAGAGCAAAAGGACAGACCTATTTTGGAGGCTATTAAGAATGTTTTGCATGAAAATAGGGCTGCCTACCAGATTGAACACGTAGCCAGATCAGAACTTGTGCTTCAAAAGGGTGATCTTGATGCTTCATCAAGCATTCAAGAGAGTTATTTTATGTCTAAAATCAGTCCTCTTATACAGAAAAAGTAAAGAAAAACTGGAAGATGACCTATTTTGGGATGAGCTAAATGATTTTTGCTCAATTTAAAATGTCAAATCAACATCTCAAAAAGAAGAGATTCATAAACAACAGGAACAACCAGTGAAAATTACTATTTTTTAGAGGTTTCTAATCAACAGGATGAGGAAGGAGTAGCAGATTGTCAAGAGCAAAACAACACTATGTGTCTGAACATGAGTTTTTTAAGAGGATGTCCTATTTAACATCTAATCTAGTTGGGAAGAAACAAAGAGGAGCTATTGCCTATCATGTCGGTCTCAAGGCATGAAGATGAGCAGTAGAAAGGAGAGAGTCAGCTTGTTTACCCACCACAGAACAATTGTATTTTCAGTCAAAACAAGTCGGTATGTGTGTTTGTTCTTTTTTTGGAAGAGGTATTTCATATGTTTATTGGATACCCACCCTTTCCACAGCCCTTGTCAGCTGCTCTGAGGCATGAAAAACACCCCAGGTTGATCAGAAAAGGGAAATATTTGGTAGAACCAGTTAATGGCTTTGTTTAGTGAGCTTGTTATTTTGTTTAGTTTAGGTAGGTAGGCCATTTACTTCAGTTTTGTTTCCCAAGATGTGCAGTTGCATAGTTGGCTGCCCTTGTATAGCGTCAGCATTGTTTTGATTTAAGTTTTGTTTTGCAGTTGTTTTTTTTCGCAGCTGGGTTTCAATAATTTTTTTGAGTTGCAAAGGCTAGGGGAAGACTATTGCCTAATGGATATACTAGGCAACTAGCATGATGAGAGTTTTAGCAGGCAAAACTAGTGTAGAGGTCACCAAAAAAGTTACCAAATTATGCTTTGTAGTCCAATTAGGTTAGGTTGTAACAATAGTTATCTTTGTTGCTTTGAAGAAGCAAATAAGTTCAAGAGGAAAGGAAAAGGAGGTTCAAGTTCTCAGTCAGCCTAGAAGGCCTACTGCCCTGATGGAGGACCATTCCAGAGATCATATTACCAAGGTCATGTAGCAGCTCAATATGAGCTGCTGCATGAGCTAGATAATATGAAAGGATACTCCAGCAAAGCAAGAGATATCCTAGGACAGAAAGGAGAATTGAAAAGCTAATCTATGTATTGCAGATTGCATTGCAGTTGTTGGCATTGTTCATTCATTTAAATTTTATACAATATCAAGTGATTGAGAAAGGTACACACACTTGCTGAACTTATCTATGATTATAACAAATTTCAAAACATGCAATAGTACACAGATGTATTTTATTATGCACTTGAGTGTTTTGCAAGAGAACAAGGTACAAATCATTGCATAAAGGCTTCTATTTATATTCATAAGAGAAGATATGTTCATAGTTTCCTAAACAAGCCATGGGATTAACTATACAAATGGAATGAACCATAATATATACATGTGATGTAAGAAAAACATATAAAAAGGAAGGGCAATCCATCATTGCCTGAATAACTAATCCCCATGGATGGCACTCGTCTAGTTCTTCTCCATCTCTCCAAAAAGGCCCCTGCAAAAGAGAAAGAAGGAAAGAGGGTTAGAGCTTAGGATTCCTCCAAAATCTATATGTATCAACTTCAGATGTGCATGCCATCATCCATAAGCATCAAAGGAGGAACAACAAAAAGACAAAGAGTCACTCAGATGCAATTAGACAACCATAGGGATTGAGTAATTGATGGAAATATACAAGGACAAGAGAGGCTCCTTGCCTCTATACTATTTTCCTAATATGTTCATTCACTGTGTAGGTATAGGTGCTCGTAAACATCTCATCATTGGTAGTTTAAGGTCAAACTGAACATATAGATTTGTGAAAAGTCTAGAACAACTCAAAGGATAGATAAAGGTCTGTATGCAATTTTAGAGGAAGCAGTCACACTAAAAGTTAGTTAAGAAACAATCATTCAACATCAAATACAATGATCCAAGGGAGGATCTAAGCTATTGAGAGGCATTGTCTGTAAGGAGACACTACCATAAAGTGCCACAGTCTTGTGTAGCAACTAAAGGGGGTAGTCTTTGAAAGATATTAAACAAAAGAGGTTTTAGTCCAAATAAGAGATAATACAGTGAAAAGGATACATCATGCCCTTAGGTGACTGTCATAGCAAAGGAGAATCAAATACTGTTGAGACAGTTCAACAAGCCTAGAGGAGTAGCAAAGAAGTCATGATAGAGAGATAACAATTAATCTGATTGAAAACAAAGACAATGCTAACATTTCACAATGCATAGACAAAGGAGATGATTGTTCAAATGATTGTACTTAAATATCATCCACCAAAAGCTAGTTCGAGCAAATAAAAAATACGACAAATATTTACCACTTTTGTTGTGAATAAGATGTAAAATTGCTAGTGAGTATTTTAAACATCGAAATGAATGATATTTAATTACAGTGTTTCTAATAGCCATACAAGCCTACCTTCTATCAGATACCAAGATCATCTTCTGTCAAGAATATATCACTAGTATGAAGAGAATACATTGTAATGTGAATCTTTGGGAGAATCATGACTATCATAAGAAGCAACAAACAAGTCATAAAGGTAGTCCTGATCTACTAACCTTGAAGGGAGTATGATGGAAAGAAAAGCATGAAGTCATAAAGAAGAAAGAAAGCTTACTTTTCTCAGAGCAGCAAGGACAAAGCTCCTATGGTGGACAGGTTACAGTGAGTAAGGAAAATGTATAAATTTGAAGTCCAAAAGATGAACATTTAAGATCATAGATGGGGCATGTAATGCATGTAGAAGGTTTTATACTAGTTGACATGACAAAGGTGAAAGAACTATTTCCAGGATAATATTCAGAGTCTATATCTATAATGATGAAGGATAGAGGTGCAAGATACTCTCAAAGAGCCATCAAACTACTTATGACGTCTAATACAATCCTAGAAACCATCATAATCTCCTTCACAAGAGAGCATAAAGGATAACCAAAGGGATTTAGGCCATACACACAGGGATAATGAAGTAATACTCAAGGGATTGTTCTTTATGATGTAGACTATAGAAAGTTTAATGGAATGGACATAAACTACATCACCATCAAGATTTTTAAAAGAAACCACTATCTCACTTCTAAACCTACAAAAAATGAGAAAAATTAGATATTGTTAAGGTAAGGAGACACTGAATGAAGTGAATGACTGGTAACAATGAGGATAAGGCCTTATACCTATTCAAAAGATCTAATAGTCAATGGTAAGAGATAGACAATCATGCAACCTAAAGTTCTGAAGGTGAAGATAGTGAATAGTGCAGATGTTACTAATGCTTGTAAGGCAGAACATGTTTGTAAGGTATAACTGTTAGAAAGAGACATTGCTACGCATGACAAGTGTTGTCATTGATGGCAACTAAGTCTATCTTTCACATCCATATTACATAATTTGTTCATATCGAAAGTCAGAGTGAAGATTTGTATAAGTCTGAGTAGTCAGAAACAGAGCATGTGACAGGGTCCTATATATTGGTCTGGATCTCTCCAGTGGTAAATCACAGTGTGCTATGGATCTAAGGGAGTGAAAAGGATTGTCACAACTATCTAAATCTACAAATTTAGCCTTTGGTGATGAAGGATTCAAAAGTTATAAGCATCTAAGTATCGGGTTCCAGTTAGTCAGTACAGTCAGAAAAAGAATAGACCAACCTAATATTTGATCTTGGTCTGGATGAAGAAAAGTTGTTGGTTAAGCAATTTGTGATAATCAGTGGTATTGGCCAACATGATTGATGATTTTAGAACACAAGTCTTTGGTCCACATTGTTGTTTGTGCATGGATTCAACCGACAGAGAAGAGTTCTTAATAAATGCTCTAAGTTTTCTTGACGCTGACTATAGTTGATTGAATTTCTTGATGCAAATATATATAGCTAATGGATTCGAGTGTTTTGAAGTGGGATTGTGATGTGGTAAAGGAGTAAGTGTGAAAAAGGTAGAAAGAAGTATGAAGGTGAAGATCTAAGCTCGCATTATGGTTGA
This sequence comes from Cunninghamia lanceolata, assembly GCA_027924645.1. Taxonomy (NCBI): domain Eukaryota; kingdom Viridiplantae; phylum Streptophyta; class Pinopsida; order Cupressales; family Cupressaceae; genus Cunninghamia; species Cunninghamia lanceolata. The sequence goes on from BSBN01001332.1 coordinate 11,711,455, forward strand.
AGAGTGAAACAAGGCAGAATAAGGATGAAGTGTGTAAGATCAGTATTCTGTGCTTAACTAGAACTAAATTTTTGTATTGGTAGATTCTATTCATCAGTTCAACCATTTTGTAATCTTGTAATCATTTATGTAGGTTGTGAGCCTCTTGGAGCAGTGAGCTCTGGGTAGTGTGCCTTGAAGGAATGTACCTTCCCCATTTGTAATACTTTTAATAGAGTATAATTTCTTGTGGGTTAACCCCCACCATGGTTTTTCCCTTAACCGGGTTTCCACGTAAAAATCTTGGTGTTCATGTGTTATGATCTTGTTGTTTTTATTCTTATGTTAATTCTTTTCTTTTGAATGTATGTGCAAGATTAATTATGGAACAAACTAAGAAGTTTTGTAGAACACTGATTCACCCACCCTCTCAGTGTTCCTTAATTCCAACAATTGGTATCAGAGAAAGGTTCCTTGGAAGAAGTTTAACAACTTAAGGAAGATTTGGGAAGGTATTTCAATGGGTTCACACAAGTATTCTGATAGCCTCAATGAACAACCTCAACTTGCTTTAGAAGATCTTAGTCAGGATAGATTTGAAATCCAAGAACTAAAAGATAACCTTAAAGATGTTGATGATTTCATCAACACCTTAAAAGGTCATCTGGACGAATCCAATGAAAAGAGGAGGGAGCTACTTCACCGGTTAGCAGATCAGAATGAAGACAATGGCATGGATGAAGTTATAAAGGAGAAGACAAAGGAATGTGAAAAGTTGGCAAAAGAGATTGTTGTTCTAAAACATGAAATGGAATCTAAAGTAATGAAGCTAACCAAGGAAATTGAGGAAAGGAAGAAAAATGAAGAAAACCTGAATCAGAGTTTGAAAGAAAGAACAGAAGAATACTGCAAACTAGAGAGAATAATTGGCCACTTAGAGTTAGATCTTCAAGAAATCAGGGAAAATGAAGAAGAACTTGAGAGGCAAATTGTTATTCTCAAACATGACCTAGAAGTTGCACATGAATACAAGGAGAAGTTCAAGATAAGATCATCTAAACTTGAAGTGCTGCTTGAGAGTCATAAGAAGGCTGATGATAAGCATGGTCTTGGGTATGAGAAAGATGAAAGCTTCAGATCCAGACAAAGAAATTCTCAATCAAGGAATGGGAGAAACAGACCTAGAAGACCTCTGGTAAGACAACCTAATGCTCAAAGGTGTCCATCTTTCAATGGAAATTGTTTCAATTGCAATAAATTTGGTCATAGATCTACTCAGAGTAGAAGCGGAGTAAATCAAAGTGGTCCATCCTTCTCCGGTCAATGCTTCAAGTGTAAGAGGTATGGTCATAGATCCAATGAATACAGAAGTATGATAATGAATAACTCTAACAATAGAGGAAATGGTAATTATTTCAATGGCAAATGCTTTGCATGGAATAGATTTGGACATATGGCTAATCAGTGCAGATCAAGAGGAAATTAATCAAATGGACAAAGAAATGTTGTGTGCTTCAATTGTAACCGATCAGTTCATATTGCAAGATTCTGCAGAAGCAGGAATAATGAAAGAAGAGGTCTGGTAAATAGAAAACTGGATGAGCAGAGACAAGACAACAATAAGGGAAAAGTTGATGTAAATGAGATCCAAAATAAAATGAACAAGACATGGGTGAAGAAAAGTATAATAAATGATGGTGATGGGTCCGCACCGGAATCCGGCGCTATGAATTCCTCAGGGAACTAAAATGGGAGCTCTAGCTCAAGGGGAACTTCATTGAAAACCAAATCCCCCCAGCCAGTAAGTTGGTGCCTGAATCTGACATGATGAGAGAAGATAATTTGGGTTATTGCAGATCATTTGAAAGGATTTCTAGAAGAAAAGACGTGGATATGGTGATTTTTAGAGTGAGTCATGAGAAACTGCATCAAGAAATAAAGTAACTGGATGAAGTTAGGGCAACCCATTTATTACAATGGAGAATTAGGTTTTACGGAGCTTAAAAAGTCATCCTTTCATCATTTGGATCACTTTGCATTTGAAGAGAGTGAGCATAAGAGCACTTGAGCCAAGAATTCAAGGATTTGAAGTGGGACCGGTGAATTCATCAGCTAACCCTAATTCCGTGGAAGAAAAAGGTATTTTTCTGTGAAGGTTTGAATTTGTAATCTTTTGCAATGGCTACATCGTTGGTTATTGATATTACTGAAAGGCCTTAACCCAAATTCAAAAAGCATCCACACAAATCAATAGAAGTCAACTTGTTAGGTGCCTTTTCAAATGTTCCATATGGTGTATTGCATGTTGAATATATTAGGGCCTATACTCATGCGATCATAGATGAATTTGGGGACTCAAGGTTTGTAGATTTGTTCAAGAATCATCTAAGGGATGAAATTCACAGTCTTAAACCTGAGTATAAGGCACTCCATGATAAATATTTTATTTAGATTATAGGGTTTCCATCCTTCGGTAAAGATGAATGGGTCCGGTATGTGTTGAGTCGGATGCATGATGAGTTTATGTGGCTAATAAAACCTTTCAAGATCACCAAGGACACCATCAAGGCCGTGACAGGGTTAAACTCATCCGGTGGACTACCATGTTGAAATCAGTAAAGAATCAAACTGTAACTAATGCTACCAGTTCAAGGTTTGACAAAAGGGCAATGACTATAAATGACATCACTAATCTAGATGTCAAATTTGCTTCAATGGTGATTGGATATAAGATTTATCATTCTAGTAGGGAAAATTTTATAACTGGTACAACTATCTATGTAGCTTATTAGAGGTTGAGAAAGAATATTGATTATGACTTGTGTGAGTTGTTGTAGAACCAACTGATGGAAAATTTGGATAAGATAAAGAAGGATAAGAAGAACATCTTCAAATATGGTACACTGGTCTTATGTTTGTTCTTCTATTTCATGAATGAGTTACTTGGCAAGAAAAGCATGTGTTGGACAAATGATAAACCTGTTGCTATACAGATAAGAGAGCACTTGAACGATATTGGTGACTTTAATGCCCAAAGGACAACTCTTTGAGGATTCTTCAAGAATTTTTAGAACATGATGCATTCAAGGGAGAGAATTCCTACATCTGTTGTTGAAAAATACAAGGATACAGTCTATTTTATGGTGGATACAGATCAATGTCTAATGGAAGCCATTGATCCAAGAACAATATGGATCATGCCCATGGGTTATGAGGTTGATGAGAAAGTATTGGATATGTATTCTCAACACCTTTTGAGCAAGCCAAAGGACACAACAGTTGAAAGATTTGGGACATATGAAGAGCTAAGTGTGAAACTACATGTTGAGCTTAGAAAACCAAAAATCAAGAGAAAAGTTCAAAAGCAAGTGGAAATGTATGTAGAGAGCATAGGGATAACCAAATAAGAAGTAAGAGAAGTCAAGAAGAGAACCGAGAAAGCTAAAAAAGAACAACCTAGTGCTCTAGAAGTCTCCACCAGCCAGCTAGAAAAACAAGAAGCTCTACTGCTGCCCTTGTTCCTGTAAAACCTGTCAAACCTGAGAAACCAGAAGGCAAATCATCCAAAAAAGAAGGGAAAAGGGTGAAAACTAAGGCCTCCCAGATATAGAAAAGCATGAAAAATGATGAAGAAGAAATTGATTCTGATGTTGAGGTCAAAGAGTTGAAGGCCTCAGGTACAAAAGCAACCAAGGTATCTAAGGAGAAGCCCTCCAAAAGCAAAAGGGTAAGCAAGAGGCAAAAGACTGAAACTTATGTTGAAAACCCTACTCTTTCTGTTGATGGCATCATCAAATCAGTCACTATAGATGGGAACTTAAGGCCAATGACTAAATTTTATGATGATTACAGTGATGCTAATAAGAAGGTTCTAGAGGAAGCAATAGTCAAATATCTAAATATCTACAATAAGGCTTTAATTGAAATAACTTCTGGAATCCCAAAAAGTATTGCATATATTCTGGAGTTAAGAAAAGAAATGAAAAAAGTAAAGACATTGAGCTTAGGGAGAATGTACTGATAAAATTGTGCCCTTAGATTACTCTAGATCAAATGAACATGATATTCAAAGAAGTGAAAGATGACTTCAGGAGTAAGAAAAGAATGAATAAACTCATGCTTGGTGAAACTGATGAATAGTCAAAGATACTCAGGAGATTCTTCTGAGTGCATTGAAAAGGCATAATCTTCCCATTGTTGAAGAATAGATTGATGATGGGATTGATTCCTCAATTTTGGATGTTGAAGAATTGAAGATCAATTAGGAGAAAACTAAAATAGCTTACTGGGCCAGAGACACTATAGAAGAAGTGAAAGAAATTTTAGAGAAGGATAAACTGGTTGTAGAAGAGTTGCAAGGTCCAATCAATTCGGATAGTCTCTCACCAATTCAGAAGATAAAGTGGGCCTCTCTTGTCCAAGCTAAGGCTAGACAAGATATTTTTAAGTCTCACATAGAAGACAGTGAGCTACTTGGTCTTGCATCTAGGATTCTGGAGAAAATCATGCCAACATTCTAGAAGGATTCATCTGCATCCCCCTCCATTCAGTTGAAGAGTTTGATAAATTCTATAAGCACTCATTTTGAGTCCCTTGAAAAATCTGCAGAGGTCAAGGTTAAAAATGAATTCAATGATAAAAGATTTGATGCTTTGAAAGGGATGATTGCATTAGATAGAATTTTACTGGATACCAGTGTAAAGAGTATTCAAAATGCTCTTACATAAGGAGGAAATGTACATAAATTTTCTTTATCCTGTCCTAAAGCTATAGAGGACATTGAAATAAAAATAAAAGAGTCTAAGAAAAAACTGTCAAGTGTATCCCAATCTTTTGATCCTCTGACAGTATCATTGATGAGCCAAGAATGTCAAATAATCAGCTTGATTGAAGAAATAAAGAAATTGATGATAGAAAAGGACATCATCGAGACAAGGATGTATGAGCTTTAGGGACTGATTTCCCCCAAGTTGGAAGTAATGTTCAATACCATGACAGAGGCCCAAGCTGCTGCTAAGTAAAGTGATCCTACTAACTTGTAGAAAGCAGAGTCTCAAGCATTCTTATTCAGTGGTCACATCTCAGTTTTGAATAACATGAAGAAGAGTTGGGACAATGAGTTGGCGTTGTTGAGGAATGTCTTTGCTGATGTGTTCAAACTTATGTAAACAAGTCATAGGGTTGTTTGTATATATGCCCATGTACATAAAATTTTTGGTGAATTTTGGTATGCAGATTTTATCGAGTTTGATGCTTAATTATAGATATTGGAACTACTGGACCACAAGGCAATATTCACTCCTGGCTATAAAGTTGTACTGCATATACACTTCATTGTGGAGGAATGTGAGATTATGGAATTGTTACATCCAAAAAGTTTAGCTTTTGCCATTGATGTAAAAGGGGGAGTGAAGAGCAGTGAAAAATGAGGAATCCAACAAAGGGGGAGCAATGGAGAATAGTGAAAAGCATAAGTGTACATAGTAAAGAGGAGTTGTTCTGACACTTAGTCATTTTTTAGTAAGTATTGCCATCAATGCCAAAGGGGGAGATTGTTGGCAAGAGACACTGCTATGTATGAAAGGTATTGTCATTAATGGCAACTAAGTCTATCTTTCACATCCGTATTACATAATTTGTTCATACCGGAAATCAGAGTGAAGATTTGTCTAAGTTCAGGTAGTCAGAAACAGAGCATGTGATAGGGTCCAGTATCTTGGTTCAGATCTCTCCGGTGGTAAATCACAGTGTGTTGTAGATTTGAGAGAGTGATAAGCATTGTCAGGACTATCTAAATCTAGAAATTTAGCCTCCAACGATGAAGGATTCAAAAGTTATAAGCATCTGAGTATCGGGTTCCAGTTAGTCAGTACAGTCAGAAGAAGAACATGCCAACCTAGTATTTGATCTTGGTTCGGATGAAGAAAAGTTGTTGGTTAAGCAATTTGTGATAATCAATGGTATTGGCCGACATGATTGATGATTTGAGAACACAAGTCTTTGGTCTGCATTGTTGTTTGTGCATGGATTCAGCTAACAGAACATAGTTCTTAATAAATGCTCTAAGTTTTCTTCAAGCTGACTACAATTGATTGAATTTATTGATGCAGATATATATAGTCGATGGATTTGAGTGTTTTGAAATGGGATTGTGATGTGGTGATGGATTAAGTGTGAAAAAGGTAGAAAGAAGTGCGAAGGTGAAGATCTAAGCTCAGATTATGGCCGAAGAGTGAAATAGGGAAGAATAAGGATGGAGTGTGTAAGATCGGTATTCTATGCTTAATCAGAATTGAATTTTTGCATTGGTAGATGCTATTCATCAGTTCAAACATTCTGTAATCTTCTTGTAATTATTTCTATAGGTAGTGAGCCTCTTGGAGCAGTGAGCTCTAGGCAGTGCACCCTAAAGGCATGTGCCTTCCCTATTTGTAATACTTTTTACAGAGTATAATTTCTTGTGGGTTAACCCCCACCTTGGTTTTTCCCTTAACCTAGTTTCCACGTAAAAATCCTAGTGTTCATGTGTTATGATCTTGTTATTTCTATTCTTATGTTCATGCTTCTTTCTTTTGAATGTATGTGGAAGATTAATTAATGAACAAACTAAGAAGTTTTGTAGAACACTGATTCACCCCCCTCTCAGTGTTCCTTAATTCCAACAATAACACAATCATATTAATGATTGAAATGGTTGGAAAGACAATGTTGGTAGTCATGAGAAGGACAAAAGACTGTCACAAAGGAGCAACAGTGCACAGAGGATAAAGAAAAAGTCTTTGGAAGGCTATGGAATGATGTCTTTGGAAGACCATAAAGAGAGCTCGAGTCATATAGTTAAAACAGTCAAGAAAAGAGCCTTAAAGGACTACATGACTATCATGGTACTATCAAGCAAAATAGAAATAAAAAAGGTCTGTCAGATGTATAAATACACTACACAATAGCATAAGGAATGACAACCAGAAGCATATGGGACAGTCAAGTTTTGATAGAGAAATGAGGAGGTTCAAACTAGAGACATCGGAGGTCAGCTTCTCTAGGAGCTTCCAAGATTAAGACATGTGGAAGGAGTAGTCATATGTATTAGAATGGTGAGTTTATTTGAAGACCTGTAGCAATACCTTAAGAACATGATGAAATGTGGAAATAGGCAGCTATTATGTTTTCTTTATAGGAAAGTCCTGGAGAATCTGATAGAAGAAGGAATTTGTCTATGTGCATTCAAAATACAATGGAAAGAGAAAAAAATTCTTTGCATATTCAAAGTTCTACAAAAATGTAGTGATCATTCGAATATAACAGTAAGAGATTGTTGGAAGCAATTTAGCAAGGTCAATATTCACGAGTCTGATTCATGTAACTATTCTCATGTAAAGGAGAATGTAAACAATGATTTAAATACAAAAAGTTACAGGTCTAATCAAGAGAATAACCAAGATATCCAACAGGGTTTTTAAACACCATGGGAGGAGCTTGCCTAAAGCTTATCCTATCTACCATCAGAGAAGTGAATTTCCATTACCATTCTATCATTTCAGATACAAGAGGGCAGTAATATTCATCACTATGAACAAAGATAACCAAGAAAATATACCTTTCAATGTTTTTTTGGTCCACCATAAGAGAAACAGAACAATAGCTGTGCATATGGAAACTATGAGGCATTGAAAACAACTTGGTCAAAATCTTGAAGAAGTTTATCAAATGTTTTAAGGTCTATATTGCTTATGGCCTATAAAGTGGGTTATAACCTGAATAAAGACATCCATAGTTTCTACTGGAAAAGAATACCTCTTGCTAGAGACCTAGATATAAGGAGTACACCCTACAAAAGAAGATAGGTTATAGGAGTTTCCTCTATGTTATGGGTATCGGAGAAGGATATGTTGATCATGAGACACTTGCGGGTAGTCCTGATAAGCATGCTAAGATCTATGAGTGAACAATACAAGTTGTGACATACTCTATTGACATCTGGATGCATTACTGTGCCTTGCATGTGCTTTGTAGCCATTACATTCGCTTTCTTCACTAGTTGGAAGGCAATATAGATAAAGTAAGAGGGGCTTTTTTTCATTCATTTAAGCTATCTGTGAAAAAATTTGAGAAGAAAAGGAGTTCCTACTTTGTAAAGATTAATAATATAGAAATCCTTACACATAAGTGAAGAAGTATCTACCAGTGGATGCACATGAAGCACAATAGAAAAACCCAGCAAGGTAACCGTTTCACTGTTATACCATCATCACAACAAAAGAAATAGTAAGAAATGATGAATGAACTTACCAAGTAGGCAGAGAATGTCTTCCAGGAAGCTACAACAATCCTTCAAACCCTCATGGTGGCAGAAGAGCAATAGAAAACATTGAAACAATGAATGAAAATGATATGACTTTAGGGTTTGAAAAGTTTTTGTTCACAATGTTTCCCTAGCCGATGGAGTTGAAGTCTTTTTTACTTTATTTTAGGGAAATTATTTGAAATAATACCTAGGCCGTGGGTCAACACTTGTGTAAGTGTTAAAAAGCTAGGAAAATATAATGAGTCGTGGGGAATATAGAGAAATAATGATCTTTTGATCTTTATATGATATGATTTATGTTGAAATGAGAGTGGTATGATGGCCTTTATAGGTCTTGCTTAGACTTAGGGGGTTTTACATCATTATGACAGGTTGAAGCCTTTTTCATAAGCGAAGGGTAAGAATGGGTGTTATCATAAACCTTGTGAGCTTTTGTGAGGGTTGGAATGAAAAGACAAATGTAATTGTAACATGAAAGTAGAACCCTTTTTCTTTTTTGCATGGGAGGAATACAAAATGTTGTATGTTAAACAAATATTAAGGGGACATGTTTTATAAATTACCCTAATATTTGTTTCACAAAAACCAAGAAGATAAATTGTAAAACACTTATTAAGGTAAAGCGTGCACATGATTTGCCCTTAATATTTGTCAAAAAATAATATATTTTTGCCCTCGAATCATACAAGGAAGAGAGATGGAGTTGAACTCAGGTGGCATACTCATGCAAAAGGAGTTTCTTTTTCTATTTTCTAACTTGGAATCAAACAAGGGTATTTTTAGCAGTCTTTTGGTCAAACATCTTGGGAGGAGTTTTGAGCTAAAATAGCTCATTTTGGAGTAGTTATGGCCCCTAACTTTCAGGCTTTTTCCTCTTGCTTGCCGAGCAACTAGAAGTTGCTTTTTTAGACTTTTCATGCATCAGTTGGAGTACAGTTTCATGGGAGCTGACTTCCCTTTGCCTTTTTTGGATAGATTTTGTATTATAGGGAAAAAAGCTCATGTTTTTTTCTCAGTTCTTACTTTTTCCCTTGCCTTTGCATACTGTAGAGAGACAGATTTAGTCTTGTAACTCAGCTTTTTACAGGTTTTATATAGTAGAGCAGTTTATTTTCAATAGTTTCATTGTTATTTTGTAGAGTTTTCCTTCTATTATCAATAAAAGTAGGTGTTGTTCTATTCAGATTTAGGTGTCTTGCTATCTTATGAATGATTTGATAAAGACTTATTATGTTTTAAATCAAAACCTTTAAGTTTTTTGTCTTGTTTATTGAATGCAAGTACACAAAGTGCAATTTTACTATAGGTTACAGATTGTGCAAGTCATTTCATGCCTTTTTGTGAAACATTTATGTGGTAAAGATTGTTCATTTTGAGTTGTATAAATAGATGTATTGAGGATAGTTGTGAATCAGATTGCAAGTTAGGATTCAATCATTGGTGCATCACCCCTTAGGATAGATTTTAGTTCAATTTATTTAATCATCCTTCTATCTCTTTTCCCACAAAAATACATCAGATCCGAGGGGCATTTAAAGGGAGCCGACTCTTTTGGAGGTTCATTCTTGCTATAGACAAACCAACAGTTTGAGAATGTCCCCATGTTGCACATGATTTCCAAGTTTTAAAGCTTAGCATTAAGGGTGCAATCCTTCGTGACAACACCTCCATTTTAGTGTTAAAGGAAGAGAGGTGCTTGAGAAAGGGTTGCGGTGTGCTCATTAGGTAGTTTAGTGTCTGGCAATAGGGAGAGTGTTGGAGATAACTGCACATCCAACATCCACATGCACTAGTGTGTTGTCACTAATTTGAAGAGTTTTAGAATAACTAAATAAAATATGAGTTAGTTATAGTGTTGGTGGTAGGAGTTCAAGAGGTGTCCTAGTTACATAGATGTCAAACAAGTCTTAGTTTGTTGTGATGTTTAGTTCAATATTTATAGGATTTTTTTGTGCTTATTTAAAGCTATATTATGTAATCATCTTTCTTTGAATAAAATATAATTCTCTCAAAAATGATATTTCTAGTACTGTATTATAAAAAGGATCGTGAAAATAGTGACCTAGGTGAGAAAATTATCTATTATGTCAATAAGTTCATTAAAATTAAAGTTGTTATCATTGAGTAACTAGGCCACATTATCATTTGCAGAACAAGTCATAGACATGGCTAATGGATGTAGAGAACAATTTTAACATACATGAATCTAGAGTGTTTGTGTAGATAACTAGATCAATTAACCAGATGTTTGAGCCCCTTTATTTTCCTTAACTGAAGGAGTTCAAATTCTTGATGTGTATGGTACAAATTCAATCTAGGGAATTTGAAGTTCATTCCCAAGACCTTGGAATGTATGGATACCATCTAGTAACAAGAAATTTAAGCATCTTTAGGAAATTATTTTACTAAAGAGTTAAGAGTTCATGATGTACAATAGTCATACATGTTTCTCTATATCATGTAAATTAAGCATTAAATTCATGGAGATTGTTCAAGTTAAATGATTCAATAGTTAAAAGTTATTGCAACCATTTATAAATTTGAATTTGAAATTACTTGTTCCCATCAAGACAACACTAGATCAATGGCTTGGCCTTAATTTATTTTAGTTCTCTGGACTCATGATATAAAAGTATGCAATTAATACTTGCATGTTTTCTATTCTCCATATTTTTTTCTCCTTGTTGTCATTTCGTTCATTCTTGTGGATAAATTGAAACATGAAAAAACATAAGTATTGAACAAATCACATACCTAGTGGAGGCATGAGTAAGTGGAAGTAATAACTACTAATCTTTTCAAGTCTTACTCCTACTTTCCATAATTTATATAACAATAAAATATTTATATAGATGTATAATTGTATTAATATATTATTATTGTAATAAAATATAAAATATATAATTTAATATCAAATTTATACTATTTATATTAAATCTAGTCTATTTATATTAAAACATGTATCCTTGTATTATATTTATGCATATGTAATGAAAGTGAGTCATATGCAGCTTATGTTTAACTAAGGTCAAAGATACATTATTTGTTTCCATTTTTAACTTAGATTTGTATAGAAGATATAAGAGATTCATAATAACAAAGACAAGTAGACCCTTATTAATCCTATATTATTAAATATTTAGTTTATTCTTTTACTAATTAGGTTATATTGCTAAGTGTGGTACATTCCCGTTTGCATCTTATAATGAACAATATATTTATAGTTTGGTTTCTAAGTATGTCTTTTACTTATATCTTTGCAGATTTATTTTTGACTCAACTTTGTAGGAGCATGTAAAAAACAAGAACAATTTATTTTTTTCTCAAGTAATATTGAAAATGAAACAAGTATAATTATATCAATAAAACAACTTTATTTTTTCCAATGAACCTTGTGAATGTCCTTTCATCTATTTTTTCTTATTGCTAAATAAGATTGAAAATAAAACAAGTATAATTATATCAATTTATTCAAATAATTTTTTAATAAAAAACTTTAAAAATATTAATTAATTTTAAAATATATTTATTTTATAATAAAATAAACATTAAATTAACTAATATATAAAATCAGTAAAACATTGAAATCTAAAATTTTAAAAACTGATAATATTATACAAACATATTCTATACAAAACAAGAGTTGCGTAGCAGTAGGAGTCCCTACCAAATGCTATTAGCATTGAGCAAGAGAAGAGCATGGAAAAAATAGGTGTTCAAAAGTTAAATTATGTTTAATTGAAAAAAACTATTGGATAGGAAAAGAATAATTTCCAAGAAATAGATTTATAATGGATCCTAATTAATGTAAATATAATAAAAGGACCAGGTGTCACAATTCATGGAGGAGGTTTACCAGGTAAAGGAACCCTTGAAAGCCATGAGAATGAAGAAGGAAGCTATAATCCATTGAGCAAGGATGTAATAAATGAGTTACATTGAAGTATTCAATACCTTTAATGTATCCTATAGAGAACAAAACACTATGAGTTATCTTCAAGTAATGTATTTATTTCATCAGACAGGTGTAAAGTCATTTATGCATGCCCATGATTGTAAAGGCCATCATTGTCCAACAAGAGATCATCTTGTACAGTTTTGAAGGTTTAATCACTAATGTTCATAAGCCATATGTATTTGGTTTTGGATCCCAGACCACTACTTCCAAGCCATACCAAGAATACCATAGGTTTGATAGTTTCTCTATAAACTCTACATGATAATCATGAGGTTGGAATGTCAAGATGTAACTAGTCTTCATTAGATTAGTGAAAAAGAGACAGTGAAGACATCCAAGGGCATATACCTATTCACATTGATCCACTCCTATTGACTGTAGGTATATTCATGTCTGCAATATTTGTAAGACCACTGTCCGATCATCAAAATACTATCACAATGTGATAGTGAGAAAGGTTAGGTATAGATAGTAAAATGAGTGGTATATAGCTAGAAAGAGACAATATAGATATATAGAAAGTAACAGCCAAGAGGTCTACGTATATAATGACAAAGGATCAAATATTAAAGGATTTATAGAAATGTAGAAACATCTTAATAGTGTTCATAGAAGACAAACATCTTGAACAATGTCAAATGCATACCTAGGTCTGGTTTAGATTATACAGAGACCTATGAAGACAACAATCTAAGTGTGAAGCATCAGTGATAAGTGTGATTAAGAGAAGATAATAAGGATACATGCATAGTTTCCTCATTATGCAAGTATGTAAAGTGACAAAGGAAGAAGACTTAGTGTATGGAACTATATAAAGGGTGCAGGGACGTTTAAGATCATATGAAACCCTAAACTCCCGTCAATCCCTAAGGGGGTTCTAAAAGTCTTCTATGATATGAGAAGAAAGGTTTGTAATATTTTGTAAGGTTTCATGTGTCTGATGAGTTTGAAACAAAACCCTATACATTTAACCTATAGTAATGTGTCAGGTCAATCAACATTGATTAAGCTATTCCTATATTTTGAAGACTAGTATGTCAATAAGGGTATAGCTGGTCATTTAAGAAAATTCTCAGTGCTTGATAGAGATGTCAAGACCTTAATGTAGAAACCTAAGTTATAAATAACTTTGTAGGATAAGAAAGAAGCATGGAAGACCACAGTCCATGGAGAGGAACTAAAGGACTGAGGGAATCTATTTTACTATTCTTATGCTATAAGTAGGTGATATTCTTCTTCTAAGGGATAGCAAAGAGCTTGGTAAGATTAGTAAATGCCAATTGTATAAGGAGTTTGATATGAAAGACTTTGGATCCATCTTCATGATATGCTTGGAATTGAAGTGAAAAGGGATTTTCTAAGTATGAAACTTTGATTGATCCAAAGGAAGTGTACTCATGGTATACATCAAGAGTTTGGGAGGATGGACTTCAGGCCTGTGGGCAATCCTTTAGTGAAAGTCAAGTTGTCAAATTATGACATGTGCCCCGAGATAGCCAAATTGCCGTGATTAAGGAATTTGAAAATTGGTGCTTTTAATCTCAATCACTTCAATTTGAAAGGTTTCCACGTAGTATAATTGGCAATAGACGACCCATAAGTCATCAAATTCAAAAATTAAAATGTGTGACAACCTATCAGAATTGTAGCTAAATTCAAGTGTGTTTTCCACTATATGCATATAAACTCATAACTATCACTTTGATTACAATGTTTGCACAAATATATTGCATGTTGAATCAAAACATGCCGTGATGTCTGCATGCATGTATACACATCTATCTCTATATGTCGAGACTTTCACTTGTCAAATGAAACTAGAATGTGAACACTTGCAGCATAAGTTTTTATTGAAGATAATGGGTTCACCAATGTTAGACCAAATAAAGTTTTAATTAATATCCAGTTGAATGTCATGTTCTTACCAAGTATAGCAAGTATGTCCCAAAAATAATGAATATGTGCAAACCAACATACACAGTCATTAAATTCAATATATAGACCTAGAATAATTTATACAAACAACCTTTGCGTTTTAAGATAAAAACATCAATATAGTACATAATTAATTCAAAACCACACTTGTGGCTAATCTTCCACTAAATTATACCTTTTCTAGGTTAATCTTCACAAGAGCCACAAGTGCTTGTAAAGATGCTAAAAGTATTTCAGTGTCATTTTATGAAAGAATAGATGAAAATATTGTAAAATACACCAAGTTAAAAGGTGCAATTTTCATTTTACAAGCACAAATTCCAAATTGTTGTGTTGACAAATAGTCCTAAAAGGATAAAAATCCATGTACATTGCAACTAGAGAACTTAAAATTCACATATCCATTCACTCTAAACCACTGAAAGAACCCTTATCTAGACAATTTTCAAATATTATTTTGAGCACACTCTGAATTTGTAGATTTGTGCCTTTTAGAAAGGGGAATTCTTCATCCAAAATATTGTCAAATAACTATAGATGATTTCTAGAACTCACATATTTACCTAAAATTGAGTTCAAATTTAGAATAAATTCTTTCCAATGATGGAAGTTGCCCTATTGTAAAAAAATTCAATATTAGAAACAAACAAAACAAGAATCTAACATCAAGCAATTGTCATAGATAGTAACAAAAACTAGAACTTGCCTTATCATGATAACCCCATGAAAATCTTGAGAGAGGATCTTTAATCTCCTCTGGTGGCATGCTAATTATGCTCTAAATGAATTATGTTACCCTCCAAGGCTACAGAATCCTAGTATTAATAAAGCAACAAAACCATATGTGAAAGGCTGAAAGTAAACACTGTGAAATCCTAAAACATCTACTTCAAGGCCCCTTTTCCCCAACACTAAAACTACAAATTCATTTATCCTAACAAATGGAATTGGCAACCGTAAAACTAAATCCCACAACTTTTGCCAACATGCTATGTACATGTCCTAAAATGGGAGCTTATGAATTTGAGTTTTATAATAGTGATGTGAAAATTTTTGAAGGCAACAATACATTATAAAAAAGATAATAATGGAAGCATAAACAAAAATAATTTCACAAATGTGGTTGCATGGAACAAGAACTCACCCTTGTGCTCATACACAATCAATGATGGTTTTGTTGGATTTTTTGTCCTTCAAAAGTGGTTGTTTTTGGTCCTCTATATCAAATAGGGCATCAACTTCAACTACCTCTGACTGGCTTAGCATGCTCAGACACCCTACAAACCCCACTTCTTAGTGATAACATAATTCAAATCTCTAATAAATTAAGGAGAAAAATCTGTTAAACCATGATAAGAATAATTAGTGTTTTACCTTGAGGGAAATTAGGTTCCTCCTCTACAACAAACATCATTGAAACTTTTGCTAGTGGGGATTTAAGGTCTGCATTTTTTCTCTTGAGATTTTTCTTCTAGGCCAACAAGGTTTAGAGCTTCAAGGCACTGTGAAACTACTAAAGGGGAGAGGGAAAAAGGAACCCTACAACAAACGATAAACCTGGGATAAAGAAAAGAAAAACACCTGAATAAAAATAGGTACCTCAGGAAGGAAACTTTTACAGGTGATGATTTAATGTCTTCATTTTCTCTCTTGAGATTTTTCTTCTGGGCTACCATGGTCCACATATTCAAGGCATTGTGAAACTACTAAAAGAGAGGGAAAAAATCCCTACACAACAAAGCCAAAACAGGGGACAAGGACTTGAACTTCTTTCATGAAGCTGCCAGCTAAATTTTCCAAGACAGTCCCATCAGAAGAAATTAAAAATGCCAAAATGTGATTAACAAAATACTTTTTTTTTTGGTCTCTTATGCCTTTTTTATACTGCACATTATTGCTAGAGATATATGTCCACATTTTGTGTATCCGCACCCCATTTACATGCAGGATGGATATCTGCAAATCCAATAACACCATAAATTAAACCCTAAAATTCACACCAGCTATAAGATGCATGTTACCGTACATATCTAATTTCCCAAGCTTGACACGTTGAGCCCATGCACTTATTGGAGCTACTGTAGGAAAACATCCATATTCTTGCCACATCCAAACATAGCTATTATAAGTATAGAATAAAATAGTAGGGTTAAGTAACGTCTCAATAAGAAAACGACATCAATCAGGAGAAAAATAATAAAATATTTCAAACCTTAGCTATGACTTTAATATTTCCCATATTGCACGGAGTTGGAAGCAAACTAATGCTCTTTTTGTTGAGTGGAAACAATAGTCCTTTGCTAAGGCAAGGACTAATAATAATATTTTACTCTTAGATTTAAAAAGCTTTAATTGTACAAGTTCTCCTTTAATTTTTATCCATCATTCTCTTAAGATTGGATTGTATCAAGACATGAAAATGCTACAGTCTTAGAAAGTACATTAGAATTTGGCATGCTTCCTGGTAATGTGTGATGATTTGGACGTCCTTTCATTTCTTTATTGCTTTTTTAAAGAAATAATTTCTAGTAAGTTGTCAAAACAAGAATGATAAAGACAATAAAACTGGGAAATGAAATTTAATGTGAAATTTTATTAAGAATTTGAATGCTAGGGGATGTCTACAAGCAGCGGAAAATTAAAGGAAGAGTAGTTAGACTTTACAATTGCAGTGTCATTTTCCCCTTAGCCTTTTTTTCCAACAATTGTCAAAAAAATTCCTCAACTTTTTATCAAGTGGCCACATGAAATGTCCATCCTTGATGCATGAGCATCTAGGGTGAAAGAGCAATCTTGCGTCAACCAAAAAAAAAATGTTGTTTCTTTTCAATAAGGGCTAAATTTGGCAGGGTTACTATTTTTAGTAAGTTTGCATTTGTGCACGGATGGATACAAAATCTTACACAGACCTCTAGAATGGTGAATTGAAGCTAATGGTGAAGAAATCACGTCAATATCATTTGTCATTTGTGAGATATTAAAATTTCTAATTCTAAAAATCCTATTGAAATATTCAAAGTCAAATTTGAGGCACTTAGAGGCCCCGGATGGGCCTGAAATTTGGTGGGAAACCCAAGTAGTCTACTTATCGGTACTACTTCCTGCTCCTTTGTCTTTTCGAGAGCTTTCCGAAAAGGTATTATAATTGAAAATCCAACGGTTGGATCGAAAGTTATGGCCCCATGAAGTTGACCTATTTTTGGAGGGAGATGCAAATTTCGAAATTAAGCTGGTGGTCGCCAAAAAGGGCTATATATAACCATTTTTGGGAACCCTTAGGGTAGCAGGGGTTAAGGGGGCAAGTGTAGAGTCAAGAATAGGTGGGAAAACAGAAACCCTAGCTGATTTGGGGTTACAGAAGGCAGGTGATTCTAGAGTCTTGTGACAGGAAGCTGCAGTGTGTTGCAGCTTGTGGAGGATTGATTCCTCTGATTGTAATTAAGCTTCTGTAATGTAATGAGTTGCCCATATCAATAAAAGAAAGTTCTATTTTCTGTGTTCAATTTTTGTTGTTGTGTGTTTTGTGATTTACCCCCTTCATCAAGTGGTATCAGAGCAAGGGTTCCTGAGTGTGTAGACAGATCATCAATCGTGGGGCAGTTTGCATAGGACTTGAGGTTGTGGGTTTGCTGCATAGATCAAGATGCCTCCACGAAGAAACCATGGTGGGAGGAATGCTTTGACGGAAGAGGGTTTTAAAGCCTTGTAAAGACAAATCGATGCATTGCAAGAGGAGCTGCGAAGAGGGTTCGAGCCGAGAAGGAGAGAGGAAAGCAAAGATGAAGCTGAAGAAGAGCTATCTGAGGAAGAACAAGAAGTTGCGGGAGATCCTGCAGAAGTTGGGTTGTTGAAGGCCATTTCAAAGATCGGAAAGAGGCCCAGGATCGAAGTTTCTACATATTCTGGATATTTGAATCTAGAACAGCTTATTAATTGGATCAATGACATGGAGGAGTATTTTGAGTATGAAGATGTGGAGGACCTAGATCGGGTTAAGTTTGCAAAAACAAAGTTGAAGGGCCACGCCAATATTTGGTGGAAGGAGGTCCAATTAGAAAGGAACAGAAGAGGAAAAGAAAAGATCACCAGATGGGATCGGATGGTGGACAAACTAAAGAAGTAGTTCATTTTTGTGGACTATGAGATGGAGTTGCTGAAGAAGTTGCAAGGATTGAAGCAAGGTAACAAGTCTGTTAAGGAGTATACAGAAGAGTTTTATAAAATTACTATCAGGACAGGCCATGCAGAGCCCAACAAGGAGAAGGTAGCCTGTTACATTAATGGGTTGAGGCTGAGTATTCAAGAGGAGCTGAGCCTGGTTAGAATGACAACCATAGAAGATGCCTACCAGTTTTCCCTAAAGGTGGAAGAGAAGCTAAATAAAAGATTTGACAGCAAGCAAAGGGGAAGAGGTCAAGGCGGAAGGACTGGTGGAAGACCCTATGGGGGCCAAAATGAAGATGCAAAGAAAAGTGAAGAAGCTAGCACCGGTCGAAATCAGAGAGGAGATAATACCTACCGCCCTCGTGACCAGAACAATGGTGAGCAAAGAGGAAGAGGCAGGCCTGGGCAAGGACCTGGAAGAGGAGGTTTTAGAGGAACCTGTTTCCAATGTGGAGAAGAAGGGCATCGAGCATACGAGTGTCTGCAACATCAAGGAAGGACAAATAGAAGGCCTGAAGGCAATGCACGAGTTGCACATGTAGATGAAGATGCACATTCTGAGCATTCTGAAGATGCTGAAAGGGGAGAAACCTTAGTTGCCAGAAGAACCTTGCTGAATGAGGAGAAAAAACCCAATCAAAGGAAGAGTTTATTCCGCACAAGGTGCAAATGTGAAGGTAAGTGTTGTGATATTATTATTGACAGTGGAAGTACTGATAATCTTGTTTCAGAGGAGATGGTTGACAAGTTGAAGTTGACAAGAAGAAAGCATCCGCATCCGTATCGGATTGCATGGTTGCAGAAGGACCATAGAGCTTTGGTCAATGAGTAGTGTTTAGTGAAGTTCAAGATTGGTGACTACCATGATGAGGTGCTGTGTGATATCATACCGATGGATGCATGTCATATGCTGTTGGGGAGGCCGTGGCAGTATGATAGGAACGCTGTCCATGATGGCCGTGCAAACACATACTCCCTGACAAAGGATGGAGTCCGTCATAAGTTGAAGCCCTTGAAGGAGGTGGAAGAAAAGGTATGTAGTACTGCTAGAATTTGCTTGGTAGATGGTAGAAAGTTTTTGGAGGGTATGAAGCATGAACACCATTGCTTTGCATTGATTCCTAAGATCAGTCAAGAGAAATGTGAAGATGTACCAGCAGAAGTCTCAAAAATGTTGGAAGAATTTCAAGATATTGTCTCTGATAATGTACCAGAAGGTTTACCACCAGTAAGAAAGATAAGTCATCAAATGGATTTGATACCAGGAGCTAGTTTGCCAAATAAGGCAGCCCACAGAATGACTCCAGCAGAGAATGAAGAGTTGAACAGACAAGTTCACGAGCTGTTAAGGAAGGGATTGATAAGGGAGAGCCTAAGTCCATGTGCGGTACCTGCAGTACTAGCACCAAAGAAAGATGGAGAGTGGAGGATGTGTACAGATTCCCGAGCCATCAACAAGATCACAATCAAGTACAGATTTCCATTGCCGAGAATGGATGATGTAATAGATTGTTTGAGTGGAGCCAAGTACTTCACGAAGATTGATCTGAAGAGTGGGTATCACCAGATTCGAATCAGAGAAGGAGATGAATGGAAGACAACCTTCAAGACAAAAGAGGGTTTGTATGAGTGGTTAGTGATGCCATTTGGGCTAACCAATGCACCGAGCACATTCATGCGGCTCATGAACGAGGTATTGAAGGAGTTTTTGGGAATTTTTGTTATTGTTTATTTGGATGATATTTTAATTTTCAGTAAGACTTGGGATGAGCATCTGATGCATATCAGAAGAGTTCTAGAGAAGCTAAGGGAGGAGAAGTTGCTGATTAATCTGAAGAAATGTAGTTTTGCAAAGAAGGAGTTGGTATACCTGGGATTTGTTGTCTCAGAGGAAGGTCTTAAGATGGACCCAGAAAAAGTAAGGGCTATAATTGAATGGCCTACACCAAGGAGTGCAACAGAGGTAAGATCTTTTCATGGTTTGGCAAGTTTTTACAGGAAGTTTATTAGGAATTTCAGTAGCATTTGTGCACCCCTAACTGAGACAATGAGAGGGGATAGAAAAGAGTTTAGATGGACTAAAGGAGTAGACAGGAGCTTTGATACATTGAAGCAGAAAGTCGTAGAACAACCTGTGTTGGCACTTCCAAATTTCAATAAGGTATTTCAGGTAGATTGTGATGCTAGTGGTAGTGGTATAGGAGCTGTTCTAAGTCAAGAAGGTAAGCCCATTGCCTATTTTAGTGAGAAGCTTAATGATGCCAAGAAAAAGTATTCTGTTTATGATCAGAAATTTTATGCAATAGTTTAGGCTTTGAAGAAATGGAGACATTATTTGTTGCCAAAGGAGTTTGTTTTATATACTGATCATCAGGCTTTGCAGTATCTTAACAGTCAAGGAAAGTTGAACCAAAGGCATTTAAAATGGGTTGAGTTTTTGCAGAGCTATACTTTTGTTTTGAAGCATAGGAGTGGGAAATCCAATAGAGTTGTAGATGCCTTGAGCAAAAGGCAAAATTTGTTGACAGAAATGAAGATAGAGGTTGTTGGGTTCGATGAGCTCAAAAGTTTGTATCCTAAAGATCTAGATTTTGCAGAGGCCTGGAAAGCTTGTTTGGAACCTGTTACTTTGGATAAGACAAAATGGTTGGATTTCATAATCCAAGATGGCATGTTGTTTAGAGGAAGCCAGTTGTGCATTCCAAGGAGTTCCATGAGAGAGAATCTGATAAAGGAGAAGCATAGTGGAGGATTGGCTAGACACTTTGGTCGAGATAAGACCATTGCTATTGTTGGTGAAAATTATTATTGGCCACAGTTGCAGTAGGATGTGAGGAAATTTGGGTAGAGTTGCAGAGTATGTCAGATGGCAAAAGGAGCAAGTTAGAACACAGGTCTATACTAGCCATTACCTGTACTAGAGAAGCCATGGGATGATATTAGTATGGATTTTGTTCTTGGTTTACCAAGGACACAAAGAGGACATGATTCCATTTTTGTGGTGGTGGACAGATTCTCAAAGATGGCACATTTTATTCCTTGCAAGAAGACTAATGATGCTATTCATATTGTAGAGTTATTTTTCAGGGAGGTGGTGAGACTACATGGTCTATCTAAGAGCATAGTTTCAGACCGAGATACCAAGTTTGTTGGTTATTTCTGGAGGACATTGTGGAAGAAGTTGAAGACAGATTTGAAGTTCAGTTCTGCACACCATCCACAAACTGATGGATAGACAGAAGTGGTGAATAGGAGTTTGGGTAACCTGCTACGATGCTTAGTAGGAGATAAGCCCAAGGGATGGGATTTGATTTTACCACAGGCAGAATTTTCTTACAACAATTATGTCAATAGGAGCATAGGTAAATCTCCATTCTAGGTTGTGTATGGGAGTAGCCCAAGAACTGCTTCCGAATTGAGGAGGATGGATAAGGGGGAGAAGACTAGTGCCGAAGCTGAAAATTTTGCTGAGCACATGAAGAATTTGCACGAAGAGGTAAGAAAGCATATCCATAAGATGAATTCTCAGTACAAGGCTAAGGCAGATTAGAAGAGGAGGCATAAGGAGTTTCAGGAGGGTGATGAAGTCATGGTTCACTTGAGAAAAGAAATATTTCCAGTTGGTACATATAATAAGCTGAAGATGAAGAAATTTGGACCATGTAGAATCCTAAAGAAGCACAATTTAGGAAATGCATTTGAGATAGAGTTGCCTGATGACATCAATATTTCACCAGTGTTCAACATTTCAGATCTGACAGAGTATCATGACGATGGACTTGATAAAGGAACACAGTGGGACATTCTAGCATCTACTTCAGAGGAGGAGGAGATAGAGGGCATTCTGGATAGCCGTGTGGGTAAAAGTACAAGAAATAGGCAGTATACAGAATACTTGGTGAAATGGAAAGGAAGGCCTGTTGAAGATTCATCATGGTTATCTGAGACTGAGGTTAATCGTTTTGGTTTCCCTCTAACACATGAGAAGTGACAGGGTCACTTTTCAAATTACCCCGGGTGTCTGATGCAGGAGCATCTAGGGTGTAAGAGCAATCTTGCATCAACCAAAAAAAAATGTTGTTTCTTTTCAATAAGGGCTAAATTTGGCAGGGTTACTATTTTTAGTAAGTTTGCATTTGTGCATGGATGGATACAAAATCTTACACAGACCTCTAGAATGGTGAATTGAAGCTAATGGTGAAGAAATCACGTTAATATCATTTGTCATTTGTGAGATATTAAAATTTCTAATTCCAAAAATCCTATTGAAATATTCAAAGTCAAATTTGAGGCACTTAGAGGCTCCGGATGGGCCTGAAATTTGGTGGGAACCCAAGTAGTCTACTTATCGGTACCACTTCCTGCTCCTTCGTCTTTTCGAGAGCTTTCCGAAAAGGTATTATAATTGAAAATCCAAAGGTCGGATCGAAAGTTATGGCCCCGCGAAGTTGACATATTTTTGGAGGGAGATGCAAATTTCGAAATTAAGCTGGTGGTCACCAAAAAGGGCTATATATAACCATTTTTGGGAACCCTTAGGGTAGCAGGGGTTAAGGGGGCAAGCGTAGAGTCAAGAATAGGTGGGAAAATAGAAACCCTAGCTGATTTGGGGTTACAGAAGGCAGGTGATTCTAGAGTCTTGTGACAGGAAGCTGTAGTGTGTTGCAGCTTGTGGAGGATTGATTACTCTGATTGTAATTAAGCTTCTGTAATGTAATGAGTTGCCCATATCAATAAAAGAAAGTTCTATTTTCTGTGTTCAATTTCTGTTGTTGTGTGTTTTGTGATTTACCCCCTTCATCAATCCTTCTCGTTGACAGGTGAAGTTAAAAATGAAGGGCACCTCTGTCCTTTCTCGTTGCGAGGTAAGATGGAAAATGGAGTGCATTGTTTGCCATGTGAAATGTCCTTCAAGTGTTAGTGGATCATTAAATGATGTTTAAATATATTCAAAATAAAATAAGGCATATGCAGGCTATACATGTGTTGTCCACCGCTCATCATCTATCATTTTAACTTGATCAAAATCAACGCACCATGGATTGTTATTTCAAGCTATTTTTAGAACTCCAACTTCACTATTCTGTTTATTGCATCTCCTATTGGGGATATAGTGCTTGTGAATAATAGACCTTAAGATTTCTTTTCCTTTATCTTAATAAATTTGAAAACCCTTAGCATGTATATATGTATTTGGAGAACATGTGACTAGACTTACTACTTATGTATTTTCATAAAACTATTTTAAGGTGTTCACGATTGAGGGTCATTAAGTCTATAGACTTGCCACTTGTGTTAATAGTATCTGCCTTGGCATGGGTACTAATGCATTCGACATGTAGAACTGTTGCATTAGTTCTTAGAACTATGGACAAATCAATTTTTTTTTTTTTTTTTAAGACTATAGTTTGTAGTCTCTCCAAAAAAATATGATTGGTTATGAGGTTTTGCCTCTTATTGTTGCCTTTATGTGAATGAAGGTAAGAAATGAATGCAATATTGACTTTAACCCTACCTAAAATCAAATGAATTGGATGTCCTCATAGGGAAATATCAAATCAATTTGATATTGGATCAAACAAAATCAAATAAAATAATCCCTAAAATATTGAATGGGCCTAAGTGAATAATAAAATATCAAATCAATTTGATATTGGACCAAGCAAAACCAAATAAAATACAATAATCTTAAAAGATGAAATCAATTTCATATTTGGACAGGCAAAATGAAATAAAATGTTCCTTTAAAAAATTAACTGGACATTGTCAATAATAAAATCAAATAAAATCAGCACCACCATCCACAAAAGTCAATAAATATTTATGACAAATAGTGATCAGTATCCTCATCACAAACAACAGCGTCATTGAATGTGGGTAAATGGACTTGGTCTGTATAGGGAACATATCAGAAAAAGAATTAAACATTTCATTTTTTGCAGAATTATCTGTCCATTCTCAACGGCTTTTTGCAATCCATTCTGCTTGCCACTTCAGAAATTCTCCAACTTTTGGGTTCGATTCAGAGATAAGCAACAGGATTCAGCTTTTTGAGGGTTTTGAAAAATCAGGTTTGACTGCATCCATCTTCATTGGTATTCAGATTTTCAATAGGTTTTTGTTACATATAGACATTGATTTATTCTATTACAAGGGGTCCGTGCATGTGGCTCTGTTTCTTTTTTATTTGCCTGCTCGTTCAAGATTTGATAGGCCATTTGGTTTTGCATAGCCAAATTTTATTTTATTTTAGGATATGCATTGGGGGGCTCTTCTATTTTGTAATTTTGACGCTTGATTAAGAAGTGGCTAATTTATACGAGCATATGTAGTGTTTCCCTGGTATTTTTTCTTATGTCTTCGTCTGGACATCTGTGCTTTATAAAAAAAGTGTGCTATGCACAGTTCAATTATGGTACAAAATTATTTCACTAGTAAGCCAAAATCTTTTTTTTTAAATTACAGTATCCAACCAATAGAATCCAAAATACCCAAGAACTTCAAGGACTTACATAATATCGCCTTCAAGGAGTATTACATAATATCGCCTATCCATTTAGATTACATGAGTTAAATCTGTTACTTGAATCTCTTCATTGCTGGAGACTATATTATAAATAGTTAACATACTGAGTTAGTCATTCCTGCTTTTCTCACACAATAGGATAGAAATTGGCACAAGCCATTGCTATTGGCAGTTTAACTTCTTTCCTGTATATTCAGCAAAGTAAATAGCGGCTCCTTAGATTCTTCTGCTAGTGCATAGCTCACAAAGATTGCTTTTAAATGTCCCCACAACTACCGTTAACGAATCCTTAAGTTCAATCATAAATTCGATCAAGGAAAGAGTTCTGCATAACTAATTGCAATAGCTACTCCTAAAATCACAATAGGAGGAAGAATTACAAACAATGCAATGGTTGTGAAAAATGGTATATCGTTCCTCTTGGCCACTTTTTCCAAATAGTCGTCTCTTTTGATATTTCATTTTTGAGATATTGTTAAAGAGTTCAAATTGGAAGGTTTGAAACGTTTGCCAAGTGGTATTGTGGCTTCATCAACATCATTGCTCACCAATTTACTGAGTTGCTCATGAATAGTCATTTTCGAAGGAACCTAAGATTGTGAACTCCCTGTTTAAACATCAATACAGTGGTGATCATTTACAGCTTATATCACTATTATAGATATGGAATATTGTTATGGCTCAAACTATCAAATAGAACTACAAGAAGATAGAGATTGAAAATGTTACGCAAGGGCATTATCTTCTGGGAATGAAGTCAAACCGCTGAAGAATACACTACGTGATGCACAACTGTGTGAAAGCCCAAACTCTCCATCAAATAGTAAATCTAATGAAAGTTGGCGACATTTCCCAAAAAAAAGTGTTATGAACCACAAGTTTCTTGTCCTTCACATGAACATAGAAAGAATTCCCCTTACTATAAAATGTAAGCGCTACATTTTACATCTATTAATTTCGCGGATAGGCCATTCTATATGTGCACACATCTTGTAACTACCAAAAATTTGGTAGTACAAAATTTTGGTAGTCCATTTTTTTGGTTTTCCAAAATAAATAATTTTTTTAAAAAATTAGGTAATGAAGAACAAGTCGTGGAAGTTTCATTCTCTTTAGCTCCTCAATTCAACTTCTTCTTGCCCTCTCCACCTTTTATCTCCCAATCTTTCCCAAGATTTGTGTTATTTTCATTAGCTTTCTTTTAATGCCTACTCCTTGATGTCTCCACTCTTAGTCATTAGTATTCAAAGATTGCAGTCTTTCTTGAAGGAAGTCGTAGTCTTCACCATGAATCCTAGATTTCTAAGCTAGTTGCCGCCATTATTCATCTTTGATTGGCAGTGAGGCATGTGCAGCGGATGAGGTTAAAGGCGAGTTTTTTGCAAACGTCAGAGGCAGGGGATGCGATGATTTCATCGTAGGTGCATTTTGAAATGGACGAGATATCTCTCCCTACCACCGAGTGTTGCAAGGCCTGCAGGAGGGCCCCCACTTGGCGTAGCCCGTTGTTCGAGTAGAGATCCGACTGGAACTGTGCAAAAATGGCGTCCATTGCTGTCTGTTCGGTAGAGCAATCAAAATAAATGAAATTGGTGTGTCTGGGATTCAAACCTAGGTCTCTCCCGACATGTTTTGTGAACGTGACAGATGTGGGATTCAAACCTCTACCGCAGCGTCGAAATGGCTTTATGTTTTGTTTAAACTTTTTGGAGGGGCGAGCTCAAATTCTATTAAATTGGAAAGTAGTGATCATATGCAGAACTCAAATTTGATGGCTGTTTAGATGTATTTAGGTATTTTTTCATAAAACTTAATTCTAAGCTAGCTTCCGCCATTATTTTTGAGCTAGTTGGGGTAGATCTATTTATTTCTGAGCTAGCTACCACCATTATTCATCTCTGATTTGTGATTTGAACTTGCATTTGGTAACATGAAGGTAGTGATTGAAGGCATTGGCTGAGGCGATTGAAGCCTTTCCAAGGCATGGCTAGGCATGTTGTTTCAACCCTGCAAAGAAGGGCACTCAAATTTGCCTTGTGGATAGCCTGTGGCCTTGCAAAACAGGACAAGAGCTATTGAAGTCCTACATCCTATAAAAAATCTAGACCTGCTATTATTTTTTTTTGCCTGCAACGTCACTCCTGAATCTGACTGCCACTCATTGTTTTGGTCACCGATTTGGTGGTATTGTTAATAGAGGGGGTTGTGGCTTAAGTCTTGGTTCTCCAATCCATGAAGGTTGTTGTTTGGGTTTCATGATTTTTCTCTCTAAAAGCTGAAGTCTCCACCCAAGGTTCTACACTATTTATTAGTTGTTTCCTGCTCATGGACTACGACTGGTAAAGGAAAAATACAAGTTTCTTTTTGAAGTCGCAGTTGAATCTTTTTTGGATGCCAAGAATTTGTCCAAGACTGCCGTCTTCATCAGTTACAGATTCAACATTGCCCTTGCCAAGATCTTCTGTAAACTCATAATTTTTGGTTCTAAGAGAGTGGACTTTTCATTGCAGCGCCAACATTACTGGTAGGAGTCATGGTTAGATTAAAATTCTTCTGATGAGTCACAGTTTGTTTAAGCAGTTGTTGATCATTATTGCCAAGTATTATGTTATATATTGTAATATTGTTTATGTATCAAATAAGGAAAGGGATGTTGAAAGATATCTTATTGTGAAATTTAGTTTTGCACACATAAAGATATCAAGTTCCTTGGGATAGTTTGCATTGCCCACAAAAAGATGAAAACTATATGCATCATGTTTACCCAAACAAAGTCTACTTTTCTATGGTCACGAATTAGTGCATGTGTTATAATCTTGTGGTCCAACCATCTTGCCAGTAGGATCTTTTGTTATATAGATACTCTTTGGGATGATTTGGAACATGTATAAATGACTATTAAAAGCGCCATGAAGTATGAAAGTTAGACAATCATGAAATGTGAATTCTTCCACTATGTTTTATTTGTGAGTCATGTTAGAATAGACCCTCTTTGGTTATAAATATTGTTTACTATAAGGATTTATTAATAAAGATTTCCTATTGTTAAATTTATTTTTGCACATATATTGATATCAAGTTCCTTAGGATAGTATGTATCACTCACAAAAAGGTGAAAATTATATGCATTATGTTTACCCAAACAAACACGTGCACACAATGAATGCCAAAACTAGCTTTAAAACCCACCCACCCACACATTGAAAGCTAAAGTTCATTCCCACAAGCATGTGAACACACAGTGAATGTCAAAGCTAACTTTAAAACCCATTGATACACACGTAGTGAAAGCCAAAGTTCATTCAAACACATACACAAAAAAAGAATGTTAGTTCTTTCAAGCACATGCCACATATCCAAGGTTCACTTGTACACACATAATTAAAGAATGTCAAATATTTCAATTGCATTCCACACAAATTAAGCTTCAAAGTTTGTCCATGATCTACACTCCACAAAATGTGATAGATGAAGTTCATTCATAGACAAAAAAAAACTAAATGTCAAAGTTCTTTCAAGCTTACGTACACACACACAACAAATGCCAACGTTAGTTCAAACATATATACCACACATAGTGAATACCAAAATTAATTTTTAAACACACACACAATTTACATAAACAAAAAGTGAATATGCCAATGTTCAAACATAATTCATTTACACAAATTTAGTACAAACATGCATGGACAATTAATTTCAAACTTGCGAAAGTAAAAACACACACATAAATTGAGTGCCAAAGTTATAAAACATGGTAAAGTGTACACACACACCACACAAAGTGAATGCCAAAATTAAATTTTAGATACTCAATTCACACAAGATGTCAAAGTTAAAACATACACTTTACATGTAGAAAGTGAACACATTCGAAAGTTCAAACATGTTTCACGCACAAAGTTAGTTCAACCACACACAAAGTAAACATTCAAGTTCAAATATGCCAAAGTACAAAAACACACAAAGTGAATACCAAAGTTAAAACACACTCTTCACACAAAGTTAGTTCAATCACTTCACACATAATTTATTCAAACACACACTTCATACATAGACAAAGTAAATGATAAAGTTCAAACATACTAAAGTTCAAAGAGACACATAAAGTTAATGCCAAAGTTAGAACACACTATTCACACAAAGTTAGTTCAATCATTTCACGTATAGTTTGTTCACAATCACACATTTAATACATATATAAGGTTAACACTAAAGTTTAAACATACCAAAGTTCAAGCATGTAGTGAATGCCAAAATCAACACACTCTTTACACAATGAATGTGAAATTTCACACACACACACACACACACACACACAATAAAAGGATCAAATCTAAGTGAAATATAAAATTTAAATACACTTCATACAAAGTGAATGCCAAAGTTTTTGATTAAAAGAGACCTAAAGATAGGTTTTGAAGGGATCTTGGAACCTTGTTGCAGACAACAAAATGTTAGTAAACATGAAGTTGACGCACAATGAAACCATAGAAATATTGCAACAAAGAGCAGTAGCTTAAGAGTAGACAACTCAAAAACATCACAACAAAAAATACAACTGCTCAAGGTAGTTTAAAACCAAATCATTTTCATCCTTTTCATACGAGAGATCCCATTCATACGGGTCTCCTTCATCCAAGTCATGGTCCTTCACATTATCCTCCTCACCTTTGTTAATATTGTCCTCACTCCCGCCTTAAGCAAGTTTTGAAATTTTTCCACTCCTCATCCTTGCACCCATGATGAGTGTCAAGTGAATATGAAAGTTAGTTCAAAAACTCACACACACAAAATTGAATGCTAAAGTTCAAACACACACTTCACACACACAAAAGTAAACATAATTCAACATGCCAATTTTTTCAATTCACACTAAGTGAATGTGAAAGTTAAAACTTAACTAAACACACAAATAGTAAATAGATCAAATAAGCGAATGCCAAAGGTAGTTCACTTAAACATTTCACACACAAAAAAATGAATGCACAATTAACTCAAACAAATTAAGGTGATGCCAAAGTTCAAACATATGCTTCACATAAGCAAAGTGGATGCCAATACACAAGCAATAAGTGGCTCAAATCCAAGTGAGTGTCAAAGTTAGTTCACTCGCACACACACAAAGTGAATTTGATTTAAAAGTTAGTTGATACACATTTCACATACACAAAGTGTGTCAAAGATCATTCACATAAACATGTGCACACATAGTGAATGCCAAAGCTAACATTCAAACCTACCCACTCACACATAGTCAAAGCCAAAGTTCATTCACACACACATACATTTCACACAAAGTGAACATCAATTTTTTTGCACACATAGAGTGAGTGTCGAAGCTCATTCACACACACATGCACTCAAAGTGAGGTAAATTAGTATCATGGATTTCCTATTATCCTACATTATTTAAGTACTATGGTTCATCAAATGTCTTGATTTCTTATAATTTATTTAGTGGATGACTTTGGGGCACTAGTAGATATTTCACTTCTTTTTGGCTGAATGAGAGGCCATAGTTCTTTGATGGTTTGTTTATGATTTAGTTCTCTAATGGTTTGTTCATGATTTAGTTCATATTGTTATTCATTTAATACCATTCTATTATTTTTACTTGCAAAAAAAAAGAATTTCTTATAGTATTTATAGTCTTGCCCCACCAACTACTACATGTAATGAATATCAAGTAATAAATATACACTATTTAGCAATAGGCCTATAAATATTTGTGCCTATTGACCATTTGATAGAACCTTTGGTGCTTTTACTAGTATATATTTTGTCAAAAAATATACATAATTACATCTTAACTTGTCTCCCCAATGCTTTGTGATAAAGAAGGGAGACAATCAACCAAATATGTGCCTACCATACAATGAGTATAATATTCCATATAGAACAACCATCAAAGATGTGCTTGACATTCAATTTCAATATAAAGATTAAATCACCAAACATAACATACCATTGAAGTAAAATTGAAGTAAACTGTCTTCTGCGTCAATAGCAAATAGCTTTGATCCTTTCAAAAACAAGGAGAATATGTAACTTATTTTAAAATAGACCCTTTGAAAATGTGTAGATCACTTATTACTTTAGCCTATTAATGAAGGTAAAAATCATTATAGGATTGATTACTTTTGCTACATTAAAAAATATTTTATATATTTCAATTCAAGCCTAAAAGTGATTGAACTCTTCTTATGCTTAACCTATAATAGGATCATATTTCTAATTGTCTTAGAACTTTTTTCTTAACAAACTCCAAAAGCGAAAAGGTCAACTTAACATCAACAATGATTCTTAGATACCGCTTATATTTAATTTCAAGCACATGTTGCAGGTAGTTGGTTCATTATACTCATGTTAATGATTATCTTGCATTTGCAAACTATCTTTTGTCAAATATTATAATCTTTTTTACAGATGTTTGAACATATTTTTGCTACAATTAATATATAGTTTCCTTATTTTTGTATCTGTTATTCACCATATACATGTAGTTGGAGTTATCTGTTGTTTTATGTCATGATACACAATATTTTCTAAGTGGCTAGAATGTATATTTCCTCCACTCTATTTTTATTTCATCCATCTTGTAAAAACTTCTTACTATATTGTAACAATAGTTTCAGTTCTCTGCAACTTTTGCCAAAGTGTTAAGAAGGCTTATTTCTTGGCACGCAACTTTTGTAGGATATCAAAATAATGAATTACTTCCATGTGAAATAATGGTTGCGTAGATTTATTGCAACTAACAACAACAACAAAATTAGAATATAAGATGATAAAGAAATTGCTAGAGCAACCAAACAATGAAGAGTATGCGAAAAAATAATCAACCTACAATAGGTTGGACAATCAGTCCTACAAACTTAGAAAATTCAACAAAAGACGTAAAATATATAGCTGTTAGAAAATGTGGAAATGGTCGTTATTGAGCACAAATCCTTACATCGAACGTAAATGGCTAGGTACCTTTGATACAATAGAAGATGTTGCATATGCTTATGATAATGCAGCTATACTGATGCAGGAGCATCCAGTGGTGTAAGGGCAATCTTGCATCACCCAAAAAAAAGATGTGTTTCAAAATTGTTGATGTTCTTTCTATTTATTTTTAAAATTTGTGGTTCTGGTTCCATAATCACTTGAATAATGATGTAGAACTTTCAATTTTTCCAAACTGCTAAAAATAGCAACCTGTTATGTTTAGAAAGTTTACATTTGGGCATGGATTGAAGTGAAAATTTACAGGAAGCTTCATAACTAAAAAATAAGACCTTTGGTGAAGGAATCATGCAAAGATCATTTGCAAGCTGAAAGATATTAAAGTTTCTATTTTTTGAAAAATGCCTGAAAATTATTCAAACTCAGGTTTGAGGCACTAAACAGCCCCGTACGGGCCCAAAAATGACTGAAACCGATAGAGCTATTTCCAGGGTGTAAAGCACGTTATGAGATTTCTGACGCATAAAACGGTTTGTCAATCGGACACACGGATCAAAAGTTATGGTTCCTGAAAGTTGACCTATTTTTGGAGGGAGATGTAAATTTTGAAATTAGGTTGTTGGCCACCAAAAAGGCTATTAATAACCCTTTTTGGGAACCCTGGGCTTTAGTAGAGTTAAGGGGGAAAGTGTATAGTCAAGAATAGGCTGGAAAATAGAAACCCTAGTAGATTTGGGGTTGTAGATGGCAGATGATTCCAGAGTCTTGTGAGAGGAAGCTATAATGTGTTGCAGCGTATGGAGGGTTGATTCCTTTGATTGTATTTGAGCTTCTATAATGTAATAAGTTGTCCAAATCAATAAAGAAAGTTCTATTTTCTGTGTGCAATTTCTATTGTTGTGTGTTTATTGATTTACCCCCTTCATTAAGTGGTATCAGAGCAAGGGTTCTTGAGTGAGTAGATAGATCACCGACCGTGAGGCAGTTTGCACCAGGACCTGAGGTTGTGGGTTTGCTATGGAGATCAAGATACCTCCAGGAAGAAATCGTATTGGGAGGAATGCTTTGATGGAAGAGGCTTTTAGAGCCCTGCAAAGACAAATTGATGCATTGCAAGAGGAGCTGCGAAGAGGGTTTGAGCCAAGAACATGAGAAGAAAGCGAGGATGAAGCGGAAGAGGAGCTATCTAAGGAAGAACAAGAAGCTGCAGGAGATCCTACAGAAGTTAGGTTTTTGAGGGCCATTTCTAAGATTGGAAAGAGGCCCAGGATTGAAGTTTCTACATATTCTAGAGATTTGAATCCAGAACAACTTATTGATTGGATCAATGACATGGAGGAGTATTTCGAGTATGAAGACGTGGAGGACCCAGATCGGGTCAAGTTTGCAAAAATAAAGTTGAAGGGCCATGCAAATATTTGGTGGAAGGAGGTCCAATTAGAGAGGGACAGAAGAGGAAAAGGAAAGATCACCTGATGGGATCAAATGGTGGAGAAACTGAAGAAGCAGTTCATTCCTGTGGTCTATGAGATGGAGTTGTTGAAGAAACTGCAAGGATTGAAGCAAGACAACAAGTCTGTTAAGGAGTATATAGAAGAGTTTTATAAGATTACTATCAGAACCGGTCATGCAGAGGCCAATAAGGAGAAGGTAGCCCATTACATTAATGGGTTGAGACCAAGTATTCAAGAGGAGCTGAGCCTAGTCAGAATGATCACCATAGAAGATGCATACTAGTTTTCCCTGAAGGTGGAAGAGAAGATGAATAAAATATTTGATAGTAAGCAAAGGGGAAGAGGTCAAGGCAGAAGGACTGGTGGAAGACCCTATGGGGGCCGAAATGAAGATTCAAATAAAAGTGAAGAAGTCGACACCAGTCAAAATCAGAGAGGAGATAATACCTACCACCCTCGTGACCAGAACAATGGAGAGCAAAGAGGAAGAGGAAGAGGCTGAACTGGATACAGACTTGGAAGAGGAGGTTTCAAAGGAACCTGTTTCAAATGTGGAGAAGGGCATCGAGCATACGAGTGTCCGCAACATCAAGGAAGGACAAATAGAAGACCTGAAGGTAATGCATGAGTTGCACATGTAGATGAAGATGCGCAGTTTGAGCGTTCTGAAGATGCTGAAAGGGGAGAAACCCTAGTTGTTAGAAGAACTTTGTTGAATGAGGAGAAAGAACCCAATCAGAGGAAGAGTCTATTCTACACAAGGTGCAAATGTGAAGGTATGTGTTACGATATTATTATCGACAGTGGAAGCACTGACAATCTTGTTTCAGAGGAGATGGTTGATAAGTTGAAGTTGACAAGAAGAAAGCATCCACATCCATAACGGATTACATGGTTGTAGAAGGACCATAGAGCTTTGGTCAATGACCAATGTTTAGTGAAGTTCAAGATTGGGGACTATCATGATGAGGTGCTATGTGATATCATACCGATGGATGCATGTCAATGCTGTTGTGGAGGCTGTGGCAGTATGATAGGAGTGTTATCCATGATGGCTGTGCAAATGCATATTCCTTAACAAAGGATGGAGTTCATCATAAGTTGAAGCCCTTGAAGGAGGTGGAAGAAAAGGTATGTAGTATTGCCAGAATTTGCTTGGTAGATGGTACGAAATTTTTGGAAGGTATGAAGCATAAGCGTCATTACTTTTCATTTGATTCCTGAGATCAGTCAAGAGAAATGTGAAGATGTACCAACAAAAGTTTCAAATATGTTGGAAGAATTTTAGGACATTGTCTCTGATAATGTATTAGAAGGTTTTCCACCGATGAGGAAGATAAGTCACTTGATAGTAGGAGCTAGTTTGCGAAATAAGGCAGCCCACAGAATGACCCCTGTAGAGAGTGAAGAACTAAACAGACAAGTTCAAGAGCTGTTAAGGAAGGGGCTGATAAGAGAGAGCCTAAGTCCATGTGCGGTACTTGCAGTACTAGCACCGAAGAAAGATGGAGAGTGGAGAATGTGTACAGATTCTTGAGCCATCAACAAGATCACGATCAAGTACAGATTTCCATTACCCAGAATGGATGACATAATGGATTGTTTGAGTGGAGACAAGTACTTCACGAAGATTGATCTGAAGAGTGGGTATCACCAGATCTGAATTAGAGAAGGAGATGAATGGAAGATAGCCTTCAAGACAAAGGAGGGTTTGTATGAGTGGTTGGTCATGCCATTTGTGCTAACCAATGCACCGAGCACATTCATGGGCTCATGAACGAGGTCTGAAAGAATTTTTTAGAATTTTTTTTATTGTCTATTTAGATGATATTTTGATTTTCAGTAAAACTTGGGATGAGCATCTGATGCATATCAGAAGAGTTTTAGAGAAGCTGAGGGAGGAGAAGTTGCTAATTAATCTAAAGAAATGTAGTTTTACAAAGAAGGAGTTGGTATACCTGGGATTTGTTGTCTCAAAGGAAGGTCTTAAGATGAACCTAGAAAAAGTAAGGGCTATCATTGAATGGCCTACACCAAGGAGCCTCACAAAGGTATGATCTTTTCATGGTTTGGCAAGTTTTTACATAAAGTTTATCAGAAATTTTAGTAGCATTTGTGCACCCTTGACTGAGACAATGAGAGGGGATAGAAAAAAGTTTAGATGGACTAAAGGAGAAGACAAAAGTTTTGACACATTGAAGAAGAAAGTTACAGAGCAACCTGTTTTGGCACTTCCAGATTTCAATAAGGTATTTCAAATAGATTGTGATGCTAGTGGTAGTGCTATAGGAGCTGTTTTGAGTCAAAAGGTAAGCCCATTGCCTATTTTAGTGAGAAGCTTAATGATGCCAAGGAAAAATATTTTGTTTATGATCAAGAATTTTATGCAATAGTTCAGGCTTTGAAGAAATGGAGACATTATTTGTTGCCAAAAGAGTTTCTTTTATATGCTAATCATTAGGCTTTACAATATCTTAATAGTTAAGGAAAGTTGAATCAAAAGAACTTAAAATGGGTTCAATTTTTGTAAAGTTATACTTTTGTTTTGAAGCACAGGAGTGGGAAGTCCAATAGAGTTGCAGATGCCTTGAGTAGAAGGCAAAATTTGCTGACAAAAATGAAGATAGAGGTTGTTGGGTTCGATGAGCTCAAAAGTTTGTATCCTGATGATCCAAATTTTACAGAGGCCTAAAAAGCTTGTTTGGAACCTATTACTTTGGACAAAACAAAATGGTTAGATTTCATAATCCAAGATGGCATGTTGTTTAGAGGAAGCTAGTTGTGCATTCTAAGGAGTTCCATGAGAGAGAACCCAATTAAGGAGAAGCATAGTGGAGGATTGGCTGGACACTTTGCTTGAGATAAGACCATTGCTATTGCTGGTGAAAATTATTATTGGCCACAGTTGCAGCAGGATGTGAGGAAATTTGTGCAGAGTTGCAGTCTGTGTCAGATGGAAAAAGGAACAAGTCAGAATACAGGGCTATATTAGCCATTACCTGTACTAGAGAAGCCATGGGATGATATCAGTATGGATTTTGTTCTTGGTTTACCAAGGACACAAAGAGGACATGATTCCATTTTTGTGGTGGTGGACAAATTCTCGAAGATGGCACATTTTATTCCTTGCAAGAAGACTAATGATGCGGTTCATTTTGCAGAGTTATTTTTCAGGGAGGTGGTGAGATTACACAGTCTACCAAAGAGAATAGTTTCAAATTGAGATACCAAGTTTGTTGGTTATTTCTGGAGGACATTATGGAAGAAGTTGAAGATAGATTTGAAGTTTAGTTCTGCACACCATCCACAGACTGATGGATAGACCGAAGTGGTGAATAGGATTTTGGGTAACCTGCTATGATGCTTAGTAGGAGATAAGCCCAAGGGATGGGATTTAGTTTTACCATAGGCAGAATTTTCTTAAAACAATTCTATTAATAGGAGTACTGGTAAATCACCATTCTAGATTATATATGGGAATAGTCCAAGAAATGCTTCAGAGTTAAGAAATCTAGACAAAGGAGAAAAGACAAGTGTCGAGGCTGAAGACTTTGCAGAACACATGAAGAATTTGCATGAAGAGGTGAAAAAGCACATTAATAAGATAAATATTCAGTACAAGGCTAAGGTAGATCAGAATAGGAGATATAAGGAGTTCCGGGTAGGAGATGAAGTCATGGTTCGCTTAAGAAAAGAAAGGTTCCCAATTGGAACATACAATAAGCTAAAAATGAAGAAATTTGGACCATGCAAAATTTTGAAGAAACATGATTCAGGAAATGCATATGAGCTAGAGATGCCAAGTGGGACCAACATTTCCCTTGTTTTCAACATTGCTGATTTATCAGAATATCATCAAGGTGGAACAGAGGATGGACCAACAGATAAACAGTGGAGTATTCCGGCATCTACTTCAACAGAGGAGATAGAAGAGATCTTGGATAGCCATGTGGGAAGAAGTAATCAGAACATGCATTATGAAGAATACCTGGTGAAATGGAAAGGAAGTCATGTTGAAGATTCTTCTTAGTTGTCTAAGGCAGAGGTTGACCGTTTGGGTTTTCCTCACACAAACACCTGAGACGTGACAGGGTCACTTCTCAAATTACCTTGGGTGTCTGATGCAGGAGCATCTAGTAGTGTAAGGGCAATCTTGCATCACCCAAAAATAGATGTGTTTCAAAATTGTTGATGTTCTTTCCATTTCTTTTCAAAATTTGTGGTTCTGGTTCCATAATCGCTTGAATAATGATGTAGAACTTTCAGTTTTTTCAAACTGCTAAAAATAGCAACCTGTTATTTTTAGAAATTTTGCATTTGGGCATCGATTGAAGTGAAAATTTATAGGAAGCTTTGTAACTAAAAATAAGACCTTTGGCAAAGGAATCACAAAAATATCATTTGCGAGCTAAAAGATATTAAAGTTTCTATTTCCTGAAAAATACTTGAAAATTAGTAAAACTCAGGTTTGAGGCACTAAATAGCCTCGTACAGACCCAAAAATGGCCATAACTAGTAGAGCGGGTTCTCAACACATAGAGAACTCTGTGAGATTTCTAACACATAAAACGGTTTGTCAATTGGACACCTATATCAAAAGTTATGGCTCCCGGACGTTGACCTATTTTTGGAGGGAGATGCAAATTTTGAAATTAGATTGTTGGCCACCAAAAAGGCTTTTAATAACCATTTTTGGGAACCTTGGGCATTAGTAGAGTTAAGGGGGAAAGTGTAGAGTCAAGAATAGGCTGGAAAATAGAAACCCTAGCAAATTTGGGGTTACAGATGGCAGATGATTCCAGAGTCTTGTGAGAGGAAGCTATAATGTGTTGCAGCCTATGGAGGGTTGATTCCTCTTATTATATTTGAGCTTTTGTAATGTAATAAGTTGTCCAAATCAATAAAGAAAGTTCTATTTTCTTTGTACAATTTTTGTTATTGTGTGTTTATTGATTTACCCCCTTCATCATATACTATCGGAGACATTAATTCCAAGACCAATTTCTCATATGAAAATTTAGAGGCATGCAGGAACATTTGCAAGCATTCCATTAACAACCCTGAATATAGAGGTGTTAGAAAAAGTTGATGGGGTCATTATAGTGCAGAAATCCTAGACCCAAACTCCAAGAAACGTCATTGGCTTGGAACATTTGATATAGCAGAGGATGCTCCATATGCCTATGATAATGAAACCATTTCAATGAGAGGAGTGAAATCCACTACAAATTTCATTCACATGACTACAAATATAGGTAAGTTCATTTCTAATCAATTCATTCATCATTTACCTAATTTTATTTCTCATTCAAAATTGAATACAAATTATACTGACCTTGTCAATATCTTGCAAGATGCTTGCAGTGATTATACATGCAGGAATTCAAACATTGAACATTCCTCAGTTGATGCTAAAATGTACAACTCAGATGGTGAGCTACTAAAAAACAATTCCTTGTGCTCTTCAATAGCAATGATAGAGAACAATCAACAATTTCTTCTAGGTTCTTCAAATAACTTTCAACTATCTGTCTCTCTTCATGTAGGTAGTAAAAACAATACAACGAACGCTACTATTGACACCTCCTTCGTCTCAGTTTTTCAATCTCTTATTCACAACAACAATATTAATATAGAAATAGGCTTGTTGGATGAGGTGATCCAAAATTTCCTTCCTCAATAGGAATAAATAAAATCATGAAATTTTAATACAAGTCATGGGTTAATGTTTATATACTATATTTAATTACAATGTCTCATTCCAATGCATTCATATCTACCACTCCTACTACAATACATATACAAACACAAACATATGGCAGGTACTAGCCACTATGTGGCACTTGTTAGAAATATAAATATAAAATATGATAAGAAAGTAGGGGAGATGGCCTAATAATGGTGGTGCACCCTAGCTTTAATAGTGTCTATAGAGAAATCAGTACCACATCAACGCTCTACATTGACACGATGGTTAGTTAGGTCTATGAAAAATACAAATATTTTATTTGCAACTTAATCTTCCTACAATTCGATTAGCCATACCATATTTCCTAAAGATTGAATAAATGTTAGTTTTATAACAACTTATAATTATCCATATGTACCATGAGTTGAATCAAACCACACTTGATCCATCTGTTAAATGCATAAGAAGCCAAAGTAACGCATACTTACAACTGCAAGAAATGAATTAAAGTTGTGTGACCTTGGCATTTATTTCCTACACCAATGACCCTTCATCCTTCTCTTCATCATCATTCATATTTCTATGTACTCTCTAAGTTCTACACACTTCTACCTATCATTGAAGACAATAGTATGTTGTTTGTGCATTTTATCCTCTTCTACAATGTTACAAAGACTATAGGATCGCTATGTTGCAGAGGTACAATTGTGAAGAAAGAACCTATAAGCATGGGGTGGCTTATGTTGGGAGAGAGTTTGCAGTACATTTTAGCCTACAAAACAACTAATCATAAGCCATTTGGGGTCAAGAGAATGACCTGGTATACAACAAGGTAATCTTCTTCTACTTTGTAATTAGTTTTTTTTGTATGAGAGTTTTTTTGTATTGAGTTTTGTAGGTATAACAACTTATTCAAAACCCACTTCTTTGGGAAGCCCACTATTTTCTACACAAACCCAAAACTAAATAAATTCATACTACAAAACAAAGGGAAATCATTCCTTATTACTAGAAATTTGTATAAAATATTGCATTTGCTCACTATAAGCTTTGTGAACTCTTATGCTCTTAAGGACCATCAAATGCTCAACATTGAGAAGCTTGTTTGCCTAACTCTAGATGGCTTGAATGATCATGTTCTCTTATAGGATAAAACAAAGAAGGTGCATATATAATCTATCTATTGTGTTATGGGCTTTATTAATTCAATTATTTCAAGACCCATTTTATAATTTTTTGTATTTACAATTCTTCTTATTTTAATAGTATATTTCTAAATGTTTTAGTTAAATTTACTCATAATTTTTTATGCTATAAATGAATATAACATTTGATGAAATATTTGATCTTTTTGTTTTGAAGGGTAGATTTGGATGTTTGTTGTCAGTATGGTTGGTCAGCCACACAAGTTTTGGCTATACAGGGAAGGTGAGGTTGTCCCTAAACCTCACTAAGGCAATGCTTCAATTGATTTTTAGTTTTTATTTCTTATTTATTTGTTGAACTTTTTGTTGACTATATCATTATGTTATGTTTTCAAGTGTTGAAGTTAATTTGTTTGAGAATCTATTTTTCTACGCATAGACATGTCACTATTCTTGAAGTTGACCACCTTGAAAAAACAAGAGATGAATACATAATGAGGTTGTTAACTTTGGGGGTCATGCTAAAAATTTGCAGTTTGTTGAGGTTGCATAGAGGAGCCTTGTGGCTAATGAGTCTTCAATGGAGGATGAAAAGGATGATATTGCATCATGGGACAACTATGTAGATGATGAGGTTAGTGTTTGTATTGATTTGTAGTTAGGTGGGTCAGTTCATGAGGATAATAATGATGATAATTATCTAATTGGTAAATTCTCATGCTTTGTCCTTCTTAATAGTGATGTAGGTGATTTTGATGTTGCATGTGCTCATGCAGAGATTAAAATGTGTCAAGTTTCATGTGGTCGCCCTCATGCCTCTTCCTCTTTTTTTGATGACATATACACTAACTTGCATCAGTCAGATGAATTAATTTCACCAAACATCAACGAAGTGACTCTAATGGTATGATCTTTGATGCTGACTAGGTTATGTGTGTTGCAAATGAGATCTCTTATTCTGTAACATGCCCCTATTCCTATGTGCAAGAGGATGATGAGGAAGTAAACAATTGTGTATCCATTTGCAGTAGTGAGTATGTGCAACATTTTGCCTAGATGGAAATGAAACAAAAAGGTGGTGGGATGGATTCAGTTTATCACTTGAGTTGCCTTGATATGATTCTTATGTTGATGATGATAATGAAGACATGGAAAATGTGTCTAATCTAGCATGGAGCAAAACATCATCATGTGTGACAATGATGTATGCGGGCCACATCATCCAAAAGCTTGATATGAATGATAGCACCTATTAATCTTTCCTTTGTGATGAAGGTCAGGTTTGTAGTTCTATATAAAATGGTGATGCACTAGAATTAGAATCTTTTGCATGGGTCCAACATATAATAAAAAGTGGTGTTGAGTTGTAACACGTATATGAATTTGAAGATCAGCATGTTGCAACCCAACTTTATCGTGTACCTAATTTTGGGGCATTCTAGTATAGAATGCATAGATTTATTCTTCCTTGTGCTAACCAAGGTTGCATTCAAATATATTTTCTTTGCCATGTGAATTGGAGGTATTCTCTTTTTGCCTTAGTTCGCATGAAGAGGTCAGAGGGTAGGGTAATGATATGGCTATTGATGGTAGATGTGTTCCTTCATACACATATGTTGTTGTTAATGTAGACACCCAAAATTGTCTATGTCATAACATTACCTAGTCATACATGACCTTGTAAGACATCTTGTAATATTTTACCCTAGGTCATTACATTATCCCACTTATCCCACTTATAAATCCCATTTGATCACCTTCCCAATTAATTAAATAAATCTCATTTATTTAATTAATTCCCCTTCACATGTCTCAAAATAATTCAAATTAAATATTTGAATTAATCCCTCACCATTTTCCACATTGCAACATGCGTCACATGACTACAACTCTTCACATGCATAAATAATTTAAATAATTTTATTATTTAAATTATGAGATTCCCACCCACCCTATTTTTAGCCCCATTCATTGTGCATCATAGGCATCTTTTCCTCCAAAATAAATAGAAGAACCCTACTTATTCCCTCACATCTTAATTTTAGCCTCATGTCATAACCCTAGTGTGCGTCATAGGCACTAAGATCAACTTTTAATCCTAGCCATACACATCACATAACTGACTTTTAATCTTGGCCATCGAATCATATCAGCCCTTGCCTAT
The DNA here is from genome assembly GCA_027924645.1 of Cunninghamia lanceolata. Taxonomy (NCBI): domain Eukaryota; kingdom Viridiplantae; phylum Streptophyta; class Pinopsida; order Cupressales; family Cupressaceae; genus Cunninghamia; species Cunninghamia lanceolata. The sequence continues at coordinate 11,753,728 of BSBN01001332.1, forward strand.
AAATCTAGCTTCACACAAGCCATTTGTGATCCATCTTCTTCCAATATCCTCACTCTGCCAAAATTCTTCCAATCTTCTCATCTATCCATCTATCTTCTTCTATCAATCTTTCATCTCAATGTTATGCTGCGAAAATGAGTAATCAACATATCATATCCTTCAATTAGTCAACAATCTTGCATGCATCTATCATTCGAGATATCTGAGGTATCGAAGGGTTTGGATTGCAGTAAATACATTTGTATTGTTTTATCTTTTTCATTTTATCCAAATTTTTCATATACAATTAACCTATTTTTTTGTTGTTCCACCCCTATTACTGTGAACATGCATGATATTTGGTGGCTAAGATCAAGCACCTACTATTTATGGATGAACTACAATGGTGACTATGATGGTGGGTTTGGTTTTCAATTCTTAGGCATTGTCCACATGGTACTACATGAATGTAAAGAACATAATTTGTTGCAGTGTTGGCTGGTGAGTACACTTTCAGCTTGAGGGAGATCATCTCCATCATCTAGCATGTCTTGGATAAGGGCATGTTGTGTGTTGCAGTTTGTCCATGGACTTGTGCCATAGATATTTATAGGTTCTAACCTAAAAGTGTTCTCAAATCTTTGTTATAGCCATACATTTCATTATCCTTTGTGCTCCCATGTTCTTGGCTATGAGTATGTTTCCCTTGTGAATATTACCTAGTTGTTCCTTTTCCATGTACATATATGTTTATTTGGTTTCCCCTCTTTTCTCATTTAATTTGTATATTTGGACTACCTCCTACAGATGGCTGAAGTTTTTCTATGCTTGTAGGAGAAAGACATCCCCAACCAAAGCTAATGTTGGGACTCAATTTAACAAGTGTGAATTTCCCTAAGTCACGAGCCCAAGCTAAAAATTATGTCTACCTCCCCTATTGCTCCAAGAGTGCCATTCATGAATAGAATTAAATGCATTAAACATGTACGAATTCCCTATTATCACCCAAACACTATTCCACTACATAATGACATGGATCCACATACAGATTTTAGTAAAGGATGTAAGGGATGAGTCACTAGTAATCACCAATGCTATAGTTGAGAATAGTATCTATTGTAGATCTAGATATAAAGATAGGTGATGAGAACAAATATAGGTATGGGCACCTCAATGTCATTAATGCAAACTATGGTCATTGCACATCTAGAAATAGGTACTAGACCTACCTTTCCAAGCACAAGATGAATGTTTTAGTCATTATAGGTCATCAAACATTAGATCCAAAGACCATTTTTCTGCAACAGGACTTGTTGGCACATTGATCACATTGATTGGTAGAGGATTTTTGTGAATCATGATGTTTAAATGCACAAGACAACTGAGGGGGGGTGAATCAGTTGTAACAAAAACTTAACTTCTTTCAAACATCAACACATTATCCACTTAATTATGATTTAACCATGAAAGCATATAATCAGAAACTTAAACACATTCACGCATTCAACAAATGAGACACCAAATTTTTACATGGAAAACCCAATGAGGGAAAAACCATGGTGAGTGGTAGCTCACAATATAAATAATATATCAAAATTTACAACAAGGCTCATTGCCTTAGGGCTCAATGCCCAGAATGCTCACTGCAAAAGTAGCAGCTCACTGCCAAGAGAAGGGGCTTACTGCCAAAAGGGCTCACTACCAGAAGTTGGTGAACTGAGATAGTAGCATCTTCACTAAGCCAAGGTTCAGTTCGATCGAAGCACAATAAATCTCCTCTACTCTACCTTTTCACATCGCACTTTAGCTTTGCATCTTCCCATCATCATTCATTATTTATGACTTCATTACATGTATTTATATATTTCATAAACCTTGGAATGAACATCAAGGTCATCATTACAATCATCAACCATTGGAACAATCTCCAAGGTCGCATACACACATACATTAGAATAGGTCTAGACCTAAACAAATTTGTGAAGGAGAAGAATGAATGTGGACCATACCATGCCCTAGCTAGGACTCAAATGCAATATTCCACACTACAACATGCTATCACAAACTCCAAAGCATAATCACAAGTAATGAAAACAACCAAGTCAGCCAAAACTGGTGTTAACACTAAGACCTTTAGAAACACACTTCATGCATGATCCAAATTACACTTTGCATACTAATCAAAAGGTAGGAACATGATCTAGAGACATCCAAAAGCATGTTACAATCACCAAGAACTTCTACACGACCCCCAAACATTCTATCTAGAAGATTCTTCAAACCGGAGCACTTAAACATTACTGTCAGCCACTATCATAAAGGAAAGATCACTTGTGGAGCACCAAATCATGAACCATTTCAACTGAAGGCACATAACATCACTCCAAACTTAATCTCAGAATCGTAGGCTAAAAAACCTAAATGTAGAGAAATGTGGAGCAGAATACATTCTCCCTGTCAACATTAAATAGACACAAAAATAGTTTTTATTCTGGTGAACAAAACTCTCTCAAATCTTCATACTAGAGGCTCAAACTTGAAACATAGCAACTAAAGACATGCCTCATACAAGATATGCAGAGAAAAACATTGTATTGTTCTTCTCAGACACTTTCTCAAACTCATTCAAATAATTTCCTTAGATACTAACCTTAGGTTGACATCAATGATAAAACTTACTGCTCATACTTGCAATAATCTCCCCCTTTGTCATTGGTGACAACACATGATGTGAAAAACCATCAAGATAAACAAACTTGCTTTGCTTCTTTGCTCCCCCTTACTGTATGCTTACTCTAGCTACAACATTCTCCTTAAGTTTTTCACATGGACTTCTCTCCCCATTTGACATCAATTACAAAGGGTGCCAGACTTTTTCTCTTTCTTTAGTTATCAAGGCTCAATTCAAATCTTATTAATACTACACTACTCCCCTGTCATAAACACTACAACACTTACTGCTCTTTATCAGGAACTCATATACCTACTTCCCCTTAGAGGTAGCCTTCAAAACATCAATCAAGATCAAAAGATAAAACTTTGCAACCACTGGACTGATGCACTTCCTATGCATCTTAGTTTAGAGTAGGAGGGGTAATAACCCCTAACTTCTCCCTAAGATACTCAAAAGTATCCTTAGGCAGAGGCTTAGTGAAAATATCTACAACCTGATCCTTTATAGACACATATTCCATCTTTACTTCATTTTCTGTTACCTTTTCTCTCATAAAGTGATAGCTTATTGATATATTCTTTTTTCTTGAGTGCATCACTAGATTTTTTGAAATGTTTATAGCACTTGTATTGTCTCAAAAGTTTTAAATTGGTTCTTCATACACAACTCTTATAGCCTTCAATGTTTGCTTCATCCAAAGTACTTGAGTACAACAACATGTTGCAGCAATATATTTTACTTCTACAATAGACAAAGAAACTGATTCTTGCTTCTTTCTTAACCATGAAACTAATCTATTACCCAAGAGGAAATCACCTCCACTTGTACATTTTCATTCATCAGCATCTCCAACACAATTTGCATTTGTATAAGCACTAAGAGTTAAATCAATATCTTTGGGATACCACAATCCATAGTCTGAAGTGCCTTTTAAATACCTCATGATCCTCTTACCTACCATCACATGTGACTCTCTAGGATCTTCTTTAAATCTTGCCACAAGACAATCTACATGCATTATATCTAGTCTTGTGTGGGTTAGATAAAGTAGTCCTCCAATCATAGACCTATACTTTTTTTTATTAGTCTTAGGTGATTCATCATTCTTTCTCATCTTGCAACCAGTTACCATAGGAGTACATACTGGTTCAGAATTCTCCATTCCAAACTTATTCAACAATTCTTTCACATACTTCTTCTGAGAGATGAAAATTCCTTTTTCTGTTTGAGTAATTTGCAGTCCTAGAAAGAAATTCATTTCTCCAAACATAGACATCTCAAACTGCTTTTGCATTTCCTCTACAAATTTCTTACACATTCCTTCATTGACTCCAAAGATAATATCATCAACAAAGACTATCACAATCAAAATCTAATCATTATTAATTTTGAAGTAGAGATTACTGTGTATAGTATCTTTTCTGAACCCTAATTACAACAAATACTTATCCAACCTTGCATACCAGGCTCTGTGATCTTGCTTGAGTCCATACAAGGATTTCTTCAATCTGTACACCATGTCGCCTTGGTTTGATGACTGAAATGCTTCAGGTTGTTTAATGTAAAACTCTACTTTCATTTCTCCATTCAAGAATGTAGAGTTTACATCCATTTGGTACACTTTGATACCTTTTTGAGCTGGAAATACCAAAAATATTCTTATTGCTTTAATCCTTTCCACAAGAGCATAAGTCTCCTCAAAATCTATTTCTTCAACTTGAGAATATCCTTTGCATACCACTCGTGCTTTGTTTCTTACTACTTCTCCATTTCCATTCATCTTGTTTCTAACTATTCAAGTATGGGTCTAACTGGTGTTGTCATTGATGTCAACATACTCCTGTTGCATTGCTGAAAAGGATTAGATGAGCTGAGTGCTGAGGATATTGAGAAAATTAGTCCTAATCAGGAATAGAGAAGAATAGTGAAGACAGTAAGGTAAAGATCCAAGATAAGATGACTATCAGAGGATGTGGTTCAAAGGGTTTGTAGATATGAGTCTTAAGTTAATCCAGTAAAGATTTTAGAGGTCCGCATGACAATTTGAAGGAGTTGTGGTGACCCAAGTAAAACTGGTTCCGGTAGGTGTTTAGAGGTGAGAGACTAACACGGATAGGTCTGATGAGATCCAGAAATGCATTATCCTATTCTACAGATTTGAGGGAGTGTTGAGGAAGTCTTTGTGAAGTATCAACTCAATTGGTTCATGGTTTGAAGGTCTGCAAGCATCTATTCCTTTGTGACAGTGATGACAGAGTGTGTTCTTGAGGTTCTGGATGAAGGAGAGAAGGATTTCAGTAAGCAGATGAAGTATGGATGTTCTTGGTGATTCAGGCAATCTTGTGAAGGTATTTGGATTGTGTCCAGTTCATGTTGGTGGTCCGCATTGGAGTTGGAGCTCGCAATTAAAGAATAACTTTTGGATGATGGTGTTCTTCCTGAGACTGGTCGATCGAATGTATTAACATCTTATAGATATTCTTGTAGATGTTTGCTGACTTAGATGATTATTCCTAAGTTGAAGCCTTGTATAAATAAGGGATTGTAAAGTCATTTCAAAGAGTGTCTTGTGGAGTTGAGAGTGTGGTAGTGAGCAAGAGAGCGAAAGGCAGAGCAGAAGATTTGGGCTTAAATGGAACTGATTCAAGCATGGTAAATATGCTATTTTCTAGTTCAAGTAGGTGATACTTATCATTTTGTAGACAATGTGTCTCTTGTAGGTAGTGAGCCTCTTGTGAAAAGTGTGCTCAGGCAGTGAGCCCTAATTGGCATGTGCCATTTTGTTCTTTCTATTCTTCTAACAGAGAATACAATCTTGGGTTACTCACCCCATGGTTTTTTCCCTTAACCGGGTTTTCCACGTCAAAATCTTGGTGTCTTATGTGTTGATATGTTTCTATTCTTGATTTAATTACATTGTGTTTCCATGATTGATTTATTAATATGCTGCTAAATCACAAAAAAGATTTAAGTGTTTAATTGGAAGAAAGTTTTAGACAACTGATTCACCCCTCCTCTCAGTTGTCTATCCTAAATCTAACAATTGGTATCAGAGTTGAGTTCCTCTAAGAGAGCTTAACTGCTTGAGGAGATCCAGGATGTCATCCTACAAGAAGGATAGTCTGAAGTTTGATGGAACCAATTTTAATCTTTGGAAAAGTCACATGAAATGTCACTTGCAATGTATGGGAATGTAGTACTGGACCATGGCTTCAATAAAGTATACTCCTCCACAGGGTAGCCCGAAAGCCCCAAATGAAATCACAGATGCTGAAGACAATCTTCAGACTATAGAAGCTCTTCTAAGTGTATTATCTGATTCAGAGCTTTCAAATGTTGTTGACCTACCCACTGCTTTTAAGATTTGAGAAAAACTGGAACTTTTGCATGAAGGAGACAAGTATGTTAAATGTGCAAGGCTACAGAGTCTGAAAGGGAAATTTGAAAATCTGAAGATGAGAGAAGATGAAAATATCACTACTTTTATGCCAAGAGTAAATGAACTTGTTTGTGGAATTAGATGTGCTGGTAGAGTCTTGGATGAAGATGAAATTGTTGGCAAAATTCTTAGATCCCTTCATACTTCTTATAAAATCAAGGTTGCTGCCATTGAAGAATTTAGAGCCCATACAACTGTCACAAGAGATCAATTGGCTGGTAAATTGGCTGCATTTGAAATGATCAAGTTTGGAGATGCCCCCCCCAAGACTGAATCTGCATTCAAAGCTAGTGCTTCTGTAAAAGGTAAACAAAGGTTTGATCCGGGAGAGAACTCTTCAAGGAAACTATCATGGTATGAAAAAGCAAGAAAAGACCTGGAAGAAGAAGAAACTGAAACTACTCAGCTTGAAGTCCTTATTGCAAAAAGACTACCAAGAGGATTCAGTAAGTATGAAGGGAAATTGCCTTTTAAGTGTTTTAACTGCAATAAGATTGGTCATTTTGCCTCAAAGTGTCTGAAAAGATTTTCAAGGCCAAATCCTAATAGATCAAGGTTCCAACAGAATTGTTATTATGTTCATGAAGAGGATGATAATGAAGGAGTAACAGATGATGAATCAAAGATAGGAAACAAATCTGGAAGTGATTGGGTGTTTATTGCCATCAAGGAAGAAGATCCAATGCCCTCTGAATATGTTAATCATAAAGTTGTAGAAAGAGCTCTAGCTGCCCAAGTTTAAGAAAATGATGATTGGGTCATTGACAGTGGATGCTCTCACCATATGATAGGTGACAAAAATAAGTTCTTAGATTTGGAAAGGTATGAAGGAGGATTGGTAAAGTTTGATGATAATTCTGCTAGTAGAATCAGAGGTAGGGGAACTATTTCTTTCGATAGAAAGAACAAAACTGGTAATGTACTATATGTTGAAGGATTGAAGCACAATCTTCTCAATGTTGGACAGTTGGTGGACAAAGGCTATGATCTCCAATTCAAGAATGAAAAATGCAAGATCTTTGAAAGTTTCAGAACAGAGATTGCATCCGGTACTCAGACAAAAGGTAATATTTTCCATCTAGTTGGTACTGGTAAAAGTTGTCTATTTGTGCAAATTGATCAGAGTTGGCTATGGCATAAGAGGATGTGTCATGTAAATTTTGATAATATCATCAAGATAAGAAACACTCAGGCTATAAGAGATCTTCCAAAACTGGTGAAACCTACAAATAGTTTGTGCAAAGAATGTCAGTTGGGAAAACAAAGCAGAGTCTCATTTAAAAGCAAAGAACAATCTTCTACTGGAATATTGGACTTAGTTCATACTGATCTATGTGGTTTGGCAAGAATTAGGAGTTTGCAAGGTGATAGATACTTCATGTTACTCATTGATGACTACTCTCAGATGATGTGGGTAACTTTTCTGAAAGAGAAATCAGAAGCCTTTGAGAAATTCAAAATATTCAAGGCTATGGTAGAGAATGGAACCAGATTGAAATTAAAGTGTCTGAGGTCTGATAGAGGTGGAGAATTCACATCCGGTGAGTTCATAGAATTCTGTGAGAAACATGGAATAAAGAAAAAGTTGTCTGCTCCTAGGACTCCACAATAGAATGGAGTAGTGGAGAGAAAGAACCGGACCATCTAGGAAGCATCTAGGACAATGATGATGGAAGCAAATGTTCCTCAGATCTTTTGGAGAGAAGTTGTCAGCACTGCAGTCTATACTCTCAATCGAGTTCAAATCAAAAGCAATACCGGTAAGACTTCTTATGAACTTTGGTTTGGCATCACTCCTATTGTGAGGTATTTCAGAGTCTTTAGTAGCAAATGTTACATCAAAATAGATGAAGATTTACGCAAGTTTGATGCTAGAAGTGATGAAAGAATATTCTTGGGTTACACTACTCAAAGCAAAGCATACCGGTGTTATAACAAGAGACTGAGAAAGATTATAGAAAGTACAAATGTAAAGGTTGACGAAGGAATTGAAAAACCCTCAAGGTTTTATGAATATGATGAAGATGATCATAATGGTGTTCTAATTCAAGGAGCCCAAGCTTCTTCTGCAAGTCAGATTCAAACTGATCTGGTAAATTAGGAAGAAGAGATGAGTTTCACTGAGCCTGATTGAGAATCAGAAGTGCAAGAAACTCCCAAAGTTCCTAGGTATGTAAGACTGAACTACTCTAAAGATCAGATCATAGGTGATAAAAGTAAAGGTGTATAAACAAAAAGGAGAATTGCTCAAGATTCAGATGAGTATTGTCTGATTTCAAAGATTGAACCTAAGACAGTAAATGAAGATTGCAATGATGAAAACGGGACTAAAGCAATGGAGGAAGAGTTGATGCAAATTGAGAAAAATCACACTTGGGATCTTGTTCACAGACCTAGAAATAAGAATGTGATTGGAACCAAATGGGTCTTTCAGAACAAACTGAATGAAGTTGGTGAAGTAATCAGAAATAAAGCCAGATTGGTCTGCAAGGGTTACTCTCAAATAGGAGTTGATTTTGAAGAAACTTTTGCTCCGGTGGCAAGAATTGAAGCAGTCAGATTATTTCTTGCTTTTGTTGCCTTCAAGGACTTCAAAGTATATCAGATGGATGTCAAGTCTGCCTTCCTGAATGATGACTTGGAAGAAGAAGTATACATTAAGCAATTGGATGGATTTCAATTATCTGATCATGGTGATATGGTCTGCAAGTTGAAGAAAGCTCTATATGGACTAAAGCAAGCCCCAAGAGCCTGGTATGAAAGATTGGATAAGCATCTTTTGAAGATTGGTTTCAACAAAGGTACTGCTGACAGTAATTTGTATTTCAAAATTGATCATGAAAACATCTGGATGTTGAAGTGTTTGTTGATGATATCATTTTTGGAGGAAGAGATAGTATGTGTAAAACTTTTGCAAATCAAATGAAAAGTGAATTTGAGATGTCCATCCTTGGGGAAATGAATTTCTTCTTGGGTCTACAAATCACTCAAAAAAAGAAAGGAATCTTCATTTCTCAGACCAAATATGTGAAAGAATTGTTGAAGAAATTTGGGATGGAAGACTCAAAACCAATGAATACTCCCATGGCAACCAGATGTAAATTGGGTAAAGATGATGACTCTCCTAAGGCTGATTAAAAAAAGTATAGGTCAATGATTGGAGGATTGTTGTATCTCACTCAAACTAGACCTGACATTATGAATGCTATGGGTCTTGTTGCTAGATTTCAAGCTAATCCTAGAGAATCTCATGTCATGGCAATCAAGAGGATTTTTAGATATCTAAAAGGAACAGTTGAGTAAGGATTGTGGTATCTCAGAGATCATAATTTATCTCTTCATGCATATACAGATGCGGATTGGGTAGGAGATGTGGATGTCGAAAAGAGTACTAGTGGTGGAGCATTCTTTTTGGGGAAGAGATTGGTTTCTTGGCTAAGCAAGAAACAAGAGGCAATATCTCTGTCCACTGCAGAAGCAAAATATATTGCAGCAATAGGTAGATACACTCATGTTTTGTGGATGAAGTAAATGCTAAGAGACATCAGAGTGGAGTATGAGGAGCCTATCACAATCTTCTATGATAATTCAAGTGCAATAAACATATCTAAAAATCTAGTGTTGCATTCAAAGACTAAGCATATATCTATCAAGTTTCACTTTCTGAGAGAGCAAGTGAACAAGAATGAAGTTAGATTGGAGTTTGTGCCTTCCAAGGATCAGATTGTAGGCATCTTTACTAAACCTCTACCTAAGGACTCTTTTAAGTATCTCAAGGAGAAGTTAGGGGTTATTGCCCCTTCGGTGATGAAATAAGGTGCATTGGAGTGCATCAGTCTGGTAGATATCACAGTCATATCTTATGGTCCGGATTGATGATAGGGAGCTGCCACTCAGGGGGAGAAGCTGGTATGATTTTGAAGTGTTGGAGTTGCAAGTATGAGCCCTTTTCCATTGATGTCAAAGGGGGAGAGAAGACATGTGAAAAATAAGTGGTTGATGATCAAAGGGGGAACAGTAAAGGAAGAGAAGACATGTGAATGGTTGTTGCTGATAGGGGGAGTTGTGGCAGTAAGGAGAAGTTTTTGTCTTGATGGTTAAAATAGTTTTCACATCATATGTTGCCATCAATGACAAAGGGGGAGATTGTTGCAAGTATGGGTCTAACCGGTGTTGTCATTGATGTCAACATACTCCTGTTGCATTGATGAAAAGGATTGGATGAGCTGAGTGCTGAGGATATTGAGAAAATTAGTCCTAATCAGGAACAGAGAAGAACAGTAAAGACAGTAAGGTAAAGATCCAAGATAAGATGACTATCAGAGGATGTGGTTCAAAGGGTTTGTAGATATGAGTCTTAAGTTAATCCAGTAAAGATTTTAGAGGTCCGCTTGATGATCTAAAGGAGTTGTGGCTGACCAAGTAAAACTAGTTCTGGCAGGTGTTCAGAGGTGACAAAGTGACACAGATAGGTTTGGTGAGATCTAGAAATACATTATCTTATTCTGTGGATTTGAGGGAGTGTTGCAGAAGTCTTTGTGAAGTATCAACTCAATTGGTTCATGGTTAGAAGGTCTGCAAGCATCTATTCCTTTGTGACAGTGATGATAGACTGTGTTCTTGAGGTTCTAGATGAAGGAGAGAAGGATTTCAGTAAGCAGATGAAGTGCGGATGTTCTCGGTGATTCAAGCAATCTTGTGAAGGTATTTGGATCATGTCCAGTTCCTATTGGTGGTCCACATTGGAGTTGGGGTTTACAATTGAAGAATAACTTCCAGATGATGGTGTTCTTCCTGAGACTGGCAGACTGGATGTATTACACATCTTGTGGATGTTCTTGTAGATGTTTGCCAACTTAGATGATTATTCCTAAGTCGATTCCTTGTATAAATAAGGGATTGTAAAGTCATTTCAAAGAGTGTCTTGTGGAGATGAGAGTGTGGTAGCGAGGAAGAGAGAGAAAGGTAGAGCAGAAGATTTGGGCTTAAATGGAACTGATTCAAGCATGGTAAAGATGCTATTTTTTAGTTCAAGTAGGTGATACTTATCATTTTGTAGACAATGTGTCTCTTGTAGGTAGTGAGCCCTAATTGGCATGTGCCATTTTGTTCTTTCTATTCTTCTAACAAAGAATACAATCTTGGGTTAATCACCCCATGGTTTTTTCCCTTAACCAGGTATTCCACGTCAAAATCTTGGTGTCTTATGTGTTGATATGTTTCTGCTCTTGATTTAATTACACTGTGTTTCCAAGATTGATTTATTAATATGCTGCTAAATCACAAAAAGGATTTAAGTGTTTAATTGGAAGAAAGTTTTAGACAACTGATTCACCCCCCCTCTCAGTTGTCTGTCTTGAATCTAACACTAACAACCCATTTAGTTCCAATCACATTCTTATTAGCAAGTCTAGGAACCAATTCCCAAGTTTGATTCTTCTCTATCTACATCAGTTCTTCTTCCATGGCTTTTACCCAACTTTTATTTTTGTAGGCTTCACTTACAGTTTTAGGTTTAATCTTTGAAAGTAAATAGTAGTTCACTTGTTCCTCTGCAGTTCTTTTCCTTGTCAATACCCATTTACTTTTGTCACCAATAATCTGATCTTCAAAATGATTAATCCTTACATACCTGGGAGTCTTAACAGTACTTTCTGGAGCCTTTTCTTCTTTAACTTGACTATCTTCTTGTTCAATATTTTCATCATTGACTGTAATAGCAGCTTCATCTAATTCATAGCCACTCTAATATGATATTCTTTCTCTGCCATCATCAACCTTCACAGTAGCACTCTCAATGATCTTTCACAGTCTCTTATTGTAGAACCGGTAGGCCTTACTCTTAGTAGAGTATCCAAGGAAAATTCCTTCATCACACCTGGCATCAAACTTTTCTAACTCTTCTTCTCTTCTAATATAACATTTGCTTTCACAAACTTTGAAGTATTTCATTGTAGGCACTCTTCCATACCACAATTTTTAAGGAGTTTTAGTACCATTACCTTTGACTTGAACTTTATTTTGAATGTAGATAGCAGTATGTATAGCTTCTCTCCAATACACTTCTGGTAGGGCTACCACTTTCATCATTGACCTAGTAGCCACTTGAACTATCATGTTCTTTCTTTCAACAACTCCATTCTATTGAGGAGTCCTAGGAGCAGACAACTATCTTTTTATCCCATGTTCTTCATAGAAAATAAATATGAATTCATCTGATATAAACTCACCTGCTCTATCAAACCTTAGGCATTTGATACTCAATTCTAACTCATTCTCAACCATTGTTTTGAAATATTTGAACTTATCTAGGGATTCTGATTTATCTTTCAAAAAGGTGATCCAAGTCATTCTAGAATAATCATCAATAAGCAACATAAAGTACCTATCTCCTTCCAAACTTCTTGTTCTTGTAGGATCACACAAATCTGTATGCACCAGCTCAAGCAATCCAACAAAAAAAAATTCTTTACTCTTGAAACTTGTCCTTGTATGTTTCCCCAATTGACATTCCTTGCAAATAGTATTAGCAGGCTTCACCAACTTAGGTAGATCTCTCACAACTTGTACTGAGCTTATCTTCACCAAGTTGTTAAAATTGATATGACACTTCCTTTTATGCCACAACAACTCTCATTTGTCTGAGCCAATAAACAAAAATCATTAATTCCTCTCAAATGATAAACATTACTGTGAGTCTTCTTACCAATAGCAATCACTGTTCTAGAGCTTTCCATGATCTTGCATCCATTATCCTTGAATCTCAGATCATATCCTTTGTCACACATCTGACCCACACTTAAAAGATTATGCTTTAAACCCTTCACATATAGAACATCATATGTGTTATACTTACCATCAAAAGAAATAGATCCTCTTACACAAATCTTACCAGCTGCATTGTCTCCAAACCTATTCGGTCCTCCATCATAATTTACCAGACACAAACTTACTTTTATCATTGGTCATGTGATGTGAACATCCATTATCAATAATCCATTCATCCTTATCTTTCTCAACCTGATAGACAGATAGGGCACTCTCTTCCACTAGTTTTTCTTCCTTCACACAGCTAACAGGATTAGTAGACATAGGTTCTTCCTTAATAGCAATAAACAAGCATTCATTTGCACTAGTATCTTTAGACTCATCATCTATCACACCATCATCATCATCCTCTCTAAAATAATAGCATTTCTTTATGATCCTAGGTCTACTTTCAAATTTATTCTTTCCAGACACCTGCAGGCATAGTGACCAATCTTACCACAAGAAAAGCATTTAAATGGTAATTTGCCTTTAAACTTATCGGTACCTCTTTGCATTCTATCCACAAAGTTTGCTTCAATCTCATCAAAGTCATCATCGAATTCCACAACATACTTCTGAGATCTTGAAGTCTTTTATGAAGTGCTAGCTTTGAAAGCAGTCTCAATCTTCAGTAAAGCATCGTCGAATTCTCTCATCTCAAAAGCAGTAAGCTTTCATTCTCATTTTTTGTCCTGATGATGGATCATTGAGTATGATCCAAAATGTTGACGCAAAAAAAGAAACACAGTAATTCCAGAAGCTCTACACTCAAGCAGTAAGCTTTCTGAGCAACTGATCCTTAGTAATCTTGTTCACACTCATAACTTCTTCAATTTTTGACACCTTGTGACTATAGGATTTAAGCAAAGATCTAAGAATCTTCAGCATAACCTTATCTTCATCAACAATTCCTCTAAGACCTTTGATTCAAATGACAATTTCATCAACTTTATGCATGTAGATTGTTATGTTCTCATCATCACTCATCTTTAGAGCTTCATACCTTGCCTTCAGATTTTGTAATTTGGCACTCTTTACAGAATCATCTCCTTCATATAAATTTTTCAACTTATCCCAAATCTCATGAGCAATTTCCAGATCCATAACTTTCACTACCTCAGCGTTGGATAAAGAATTTAACAAAGCATCTCTAGCCTTTCCATTTAACTCATATTGTTTGACTTCATAATTAGTTCAAGGACCATTTTGAGGAATATTATACTTTTTATCTACCATCTTCCAAATACTATAACCAAGATAAATGAGATGACTTTTCATTCATACCTTTCAAAGATTATAATACATTCCATCAAACTGCGGAGACTCCTTGTGTGCCATCCCGGATCTACCAAAAGTTGTTAGGCTTTCTTCCAATGAACCCTTTCTCTAATACTAATTGTTGAAATGCACAAGACAACTGAGAGGGGGGTGAATCAGTTGTAGCAAAAACTTAACTTCTTTCAAACATCAACACATTATCCACTTAATTATTATTTAACAATGAAAGCATATAATTAGAAACTTAAACACATTCATGCATTCACATGACACACCAGATTTTACGTGGAAAGCCCAATGAGGGAAAAACCATGGTGAGTGTTAGCTCACAATATAGATGATATATCAAAATTTACAACAAGGCTCACTACCAAAGGCTTACTACCTTAGGGCTCACTACCTAGAATGCTCACTGCAAAAGAAATAGCTCACTACAAAGAGAAGGGGCTCACTACTAAAAGGGCTCACTGCTAGAAGTTGGTGAATTGAGATAGTAGCATCTTCACTATGCCAAGGTTTGGTTCCATTGAAGCACAATAAATCTCCTCTACTCTACTCTACTTTTTCAATTCCCACTTATCTTCCCATCTTCACATCATCATTCATTATTCATGACTTAATTACATGTATTTATATAATTCATAAACCTTGGAATGAACATCAAGGTCAGCATTACAATCATCAACCATTAGAAAAATGTCCAAGGTCAGTATACACACATACACTAGAATAGGTCTAGACCTAAATAGATTTGTGAAGGAGAAGAATGAATGCATACCATACCATGCCCTAGCTAGGACTCAAATGCAATCTTCCATGCTACAACACGCTATCACAAACTCCAAAGCATAATCACAAGTAGTGAAAACAACCAAGTCGACCAAAACTGGTGTTAACACTAAGATGTTTAGGAACATGCTTCACACACGATCTGGATTATACTTCACAGACCAATGAAAAGGTAGAAGCACAATCTAGAGACATCCACAAGCACATTACAATCACCAAGAACTTCCACACAATCCCAAAACATTCTCTCCAGAAGATTCTTCAAACTAGAGCACTTAAACATTACTGTTGGCCACTATCATAAAGGAAAGATCACTTGCAGAGCACCAAATCATGAACCATTTTAATTGAAGACACATAACATCATTCCAGACTTAATCTGAGAACCGCAGACTAAAAATATTAAATACAAAGAATTGAGGAGCATAATACATTCTCCTTGTCACCATTAAATACACAGAAAAATAGTTTTTATTCTGGTGAACAAAACTACCTCAAATCTTTATACCGGAGGCTAAAACTTGAAACATAGCAACTACATACATCCCTTCACATAACTTCCAAGCTGTAGATAAAGATATTCAATCTATAAGATATGTGGAGCAAACACTGTACTATTCTTCTTAGACACTTTCTCAAATGCATTCAAATAATTTCCTTACATGCTGACCTTAGGTGTTGACATCAATGACAACACTTACTACTCATACTTGCAACAATCTCCCCTTTGTCATTGATGGAAACAAATTATGTGAAAAACCATCAAGACAAACAAACTTGCTCTGCTTCTTTCCCCCCCTTACTTTATGCTTTCTCTGGCTGCAACTTTCTCCTTATGTTTTTCACATGAACTTCTATCCTCCTTTGACATCAATTGCAAAGGGTGTCACACCATTTATCTTTCTTTAGTTATTAAGGCTCAATTCAGATCTTATTAATAATGCACTACTCCCCCTGTCAGCAATACTGTAACACTTACTACCCTTTATCAGGAACTCATCTACCTACTCCCCCTGAGAGGTAGCCTTCAAAACATCAATCCAGATCAAAAGATGAACTTTGGACACCATTGGATTGATGCACTCCCTATGCATCTTATTTTAGAGTAGGAGGGGTAATAACCCCTAACTTCTTCCTAAGATACTCAAAAGTATCCTTAGGCTGAGGCTTAGTGAAAATATCTACAACTTGATCCTTTGTACATACATATTCCATCTTTACTTCAATTTTTGTTATCTTTTCTCTCAGAAAGTGATACCTTATTGATATATGCTTTGTTCTTGAGTGCATCACTAGATTTTCTAAAATGTTTATAACACTTGTATTGTCATAACAGATTAAAATTGGTTCTTCATACACAACTGTTATATCCTTCTATATTTGCTTCATCTAAAGTACTTGAGTATAACAACATGCTACAGCAAAATATTTTGCTTCTGCAATAAACAAAGAAACTGATTATTGCTTTTTGTTTAACCATGAAACCAATCTGTTACCCAAGAGGAAATCACTCCACTTGTACTTTTTCTATCATTAGCATCTCCAGCCCAATCTGCATCTGTATAAGCACTAAGAGTGAAATTAGTATCTTTGGGATACCACAATCCATAGTCTAAAGTGCCTTTTAAATACCTCATGATCTTGTTAACTACCATCACATGTGACTCTCTAGGATCTTCTTGAAATCTTGCCACAAGGCAAACTGTATGCATTATATCTGGTCTTGTATGGGTTAGATAAAGTAGTCCTCCAATCATAGACCTATACTTTTTCTGATCAGTCTTAGGTGATTCATCATTCTTTCTCAGCTTGCAACTAGTTACCATAGGAGTACATATTGGTTTAGAATCCTCCATTCCAAACTTCTTCAACAATTCTTTCACATACTTCTTCTGAGAGATGAAAATTCCTTTTTCTGATTTAGTAATTTGTAGTCCTAGAAAGAAATTCATTTCACCAAACATAGACATCTCAAACTTCTTTTGCATTTCCTCTGTAAATTTCTTACACATTCCTTCATTGCCTCAGAAGGTAATATCATCAACAAAGACTACAACTGATCATCATTAATTTTGAAGTAGAGATTACTATCTGCAGTACCTTTTTTGAACCCTAATTGCAACAAATACTTATCCAACCTTGCATACTAGGCTCTAGGAGCTTGCTTGAGTCCATACAGGGCTTTCTTCAATTCGCACACCATCTCACCTTGGTCTGATGACTAAAATCCTTCAGTTTGTTCAATGTAAACCTCTTCTTCTAGTTCTCCATTCAACAATGCAGACTTTACATCCATCTGGTACACTTTGAAATCTTTGTGTGTTGTAAATACCAAAAATATTCTTATTGCTTCAATCCTTGGTATAGGAGCATAAGTCTCTTCAAAATCTATACCTTCAACCTGAGAATATCCTTTGCATACCAATCTTGATTTGTCTCTTACCACTTCTCCATTTTTATTCATCTTGTTTCAAAAACCCATTTAGTTCCAATCACATTCTTATCAGTAGGTCTAGGAACCAATTCCCAAGTTTGATTCTTCTCTATCTACATCAATTCTTCTTCCATGGATTTTACCCAACTTTCATCTTTGCAGGCTTCACTTACAGTTTCAATTTTAATCTATGAAATTAAACAATAGTTTACCTATTCCTCTGTAGCTCTTTTCCTCATCAATACCCCTTTGCTTTTGTCACTGATAATCTAATCTTTAGAATGATTAATCCTTACGTACTTGGGAGTCTTAACAACACTTTTTGGAGCATTTTCTTCTTCAACTTGATTGTCTTCTTGTTCAATCTTTTCTTAATTGACTATAATAGCAGGTTCATCTGATTCGTAGCCACTCTAATATGATATTCTTTCTGTGTCTTCATCAACCTTCACATTAGCACTCTTAATGATGTTTCTTAGTCTATTATTGTAGCACTAGTAGGCCTTACTCTTAGTAGAGTATCCAAGGAAAATTCCTTCATCACACCTAGCATCAAATTTGCCTAACTCTTCTTCTCTTCTAATATAACATTTGCTTCCAAAAACTTTGAAATATTTCACTATAGGAACTCTTCCATACCACAATTCATAAGGAGTTTTAGTACCATTACCTTTGACTTGAACTCTATTTTGAATGTAGACAACAATATGCATAGCTTCTCTCCAATACACTTCTAGTAGGTCTGTCTCTTTCATCATTGACCTAGCAACCTCTTGAACTGTCCTGTTCTTTCTTTCAACAACTCCATCCTATTGAGGAGTCCTAGGAATAGACAACTATATTTTTATCCCATGTTCTTCATAGAAAATATTGAATTCATTTGATGTAAACTCACCTCCTCTGTCAGACCTTAGGCATTTGATCCTCAATTCTAAATTGTGCTTAGCCACTGCTTTGAAATATTTGAAATTATCTAGGGATTTTGATTTATCTTTCAAAAAGGTGACCCAAGTCATTCTAGAATAATCATCAATAAGAAAAATAAAGTACTTGTCTCCTTGCAAACTTCTTGTTCTTGTAGGACCACACAAATTTGTATGCACTAGCTCAAGCAATCCAGTAGAAAATTGTTCTTTACTCTTGAAACTTGTCCTAGTTTAGCCTAGTTTAACCCCATTTTTAGATTTTGATTGTGAGTTTCTCAATGCATAGAAATATTTTGATCGGTTCAAACAAATCATGAGTTCATGTCCTATTCTATCTATTCCAAACTTCACCAAGCCATTTGAGCTTGAGTGTGATGCATCTGATGAAGGGATAGGTGTTGTCCTCATCTAAAATAATCATCCTATTGCCTTTGAAAGTAAGATTTTGAGGGGTGCAGAGAAGATTTATTCCATTTATGATAAGGAGATGCTTGAAATAATGTTTTTCTTAGCCAAGTTTAGGCAATATCTTGTTGGAGGAATGTTCATTGTTAAAACAAATCACAATAGCCTCAAGTATTTCCTTAATCAAAAAGACCTCAATGATAGAAAACAAAAGTGGGTTAGTAAGATACAATCTTATGACTTTGAAATTAAATATGTCAAAGGGAAGAAGAATATAGTGGTCGATGCTTTGTCCAGAAGGCTACATTTATGTTCCATGATGAAGATCACTATTGATTGGAAAGAGAAAATACTCCCAAAGTATGCCAAGAACCCCTTTTCCATTAGTGTTATTGATGGTACTTTACAAGATGACATGTACAAAGTGGTGAGTGAACTCATTCTTTACAAAGAAATAATCTTCATAGTACCTAAATCAAGGCTTAAGGTTAAAATTATTAGGTCATTTCATGATGCATCCATGGCAGGTCACCTGAGTTTATTTAAGACTTACGGGTAGATATGGGAATGATTTTATTGGAAAGGACTCATGAATGAAGTCCTCCAGTATGTTACAGAGTGTCCTACATGCCAATGTAGAATAAAAATGAGCACACTTATCCTTCTAGTTTGTTGCAACCCTTGCCTGTTCCCAATCAAAAATGAGAAAGTATCTCTATGGAATTCATTATAGGGATTCCTAAAGTGCAAGGTAAGGATTGCATATATGTTGTTGTTGATAGACTAACAAAATTTGCACACTTCTTTGCTATTTCAGGAGTGTTTACAACAATACAAGTGGTAGATTTGTTTTTAGAGAAGTGTTTAGGTTGCATGGAATGCCTAAGAACATTATAAGTGATAGGGACAACAAGTTCTTGTGCTTGTTTTGGCAGGAATTATTTAGATTGAGTGAGACTGAGCTCACTCCTAATATGAGTTATCACCCACAAACTTATGGGAAAACATAAATTGTCAACAAATGGGTGGAAGGGTGCCTCTGAAATTATGTTTACAACTTACCCAAACACACTGAAATGCACACTGCGGACCTACTATTACCAAGGGTGTGAAAAATGTTTCTAGTTTGCTAAAACTTGACAATGGCTAAAGTAACTTTATCCCTAGTAACAATGCCAAAATGTTGGTGTAAGTTGACAGGCTGCCAACTTACCCAAACATAGCACAACAGGAAACTAACTATTATAGGGGTCTTCAAATTTCTTCAACATTTCAAGTCATCCCCAACAAGGATGCCAAAATGTTGGCGTAAGTTGACGAGCTACCAACTTACCCAAACACATGTAAAACAACAAATCACTGTTATAGGGGCATTCAGAAAAATTCAACCATTTAATTCATTCCCTGGAAACAACACTAAAATGTTGGTTCCCAAAATGACTACAACACAAAACTCTAAAATATTTCTAAATCACCTATGCCATGGATTGTTGTCAGGGTGATAGAAAGAGGATTATCAATAAGTTAAGGACTATTTTGGCCAACTAATAGGAATGGGTAGACTCCTCTGCACTTCGAGCTCAGCTTAGACTCTGGAGGGATATTCCAAGGGGTATACCTAAATAAGTATTGATTTTAAACCAGATAAACAACTAAAAATAAATGAACAACCAAAACCAACTTGTTGTCTTGGTCCCAAAGGCTGTCACTAAACCAAGAACAACTGGCTAGCACAAAACCCCTATACAGATGAATCAACTGTGCAAATGTAAATGCACAGGGAATATGATGTTTTCCCATAAACCATAGGTGAATAATTTGTTTGATTTAAAATAGTGATTGATCCCTCTCCAATATGGACCGGTGCCTACTCTATTGGGCAATTGAGTCATAAGCAATGAAGAGAAAGGAAATGAATTGAACTAGTATAAATAAGAGACTAAAATATATTGACATATATTTCTTAGATTACATTTCATACACTGGACATATTTTTTAATTATCTAGAACCAAACTAGAAAGACCCATTTGCAACAAAGAGATGACTCAAAATAAAACATGTATTGACTTAAATGTTGTCAGACATTATCAAATCTCTATTACAATCACACCAACAAATGTGGTGAAGGAAAAATACAGAGCTGTGACTATGCATTCCCCTAAATCATTACAAATAGGCATGAAGAGATACCACTACATGAAATATGTGTTACAATTCATTCCTACACTACATCAAACATATTCCTCCATTCAACACCCAGACATTATCCTTTGTTTGATGCCCAAAAATCTCCCTTAGGCCTTCTTGACCAGATAGTTGGTTCAGTGACCAATCCTGAAAACATATTTAAAACATGTATATATAGCCGTTAGTTCCTGTGCAGCTCCTGGGCATTGAAACTTGGTCAAAATGCCAAGCCCTATGCTGCAATAAATATGGCCCATGGCCTTTGTCAAAAGATCAGCAGAACTTCTGGGTGCCCATGCCCTACACACTAACTTTGTCCTTGGAAGGTACTGCAAAAAATATTGAACATTGAAACACTTCATCTTCTTCATTAAGTACCTATGCATTGAAGGCATGCACTGTTTCAGCTACCATCTTGACATTTTATCAATTCAGCAATCATGGCGGCCAAGGAATAGAAAGGCATTTAAAATAAAAGCCCTCCCAAAGTGTATGTATAGCTTTTAAAGCACTTTAAAATATTTTAAACTCAATTTAAAATATTTTAAATCTTTTAAAACACTTTAAAATATTTTAAAGCTTTTACATTTTACAAGTCCATGCTTTACATTTGATTTGCACTGTAATTATACCTTATCAGCAAAATCCTTTCATCACAAACTTTCCTCTTTTCAAGACTTGGGCACTTTAGTTGACAAATAACCCTATCAAAAAACTTGAGAGACTGTAAACCATTTGTGTCTCCCTTGTCGGTGAAATTTCCCCTTTGCAAACCACTTTCTCTTTGCTCCTTTTTTGCTTTATCGGTGAATCTTATGTTTTGTGAACCAAGCCATCTGTCATCTTTCACCTTTGCCCTTTATCAATAAATTCTCCTTTTCCTGAACTTCACCCTTGGCACCCTTTTCTTTTCTTCTACCTTCCTTTGTCAACAACTTTCACCTTTTTCAAACCATGGAAGAAGCTCCCTTCTTAGCTTTGTCCATGAATTGCCTTATCGACGAACCCCGTAAAACTCAAACTAGTTGGCTAGTTCGACTTTCCTCTAGTTCCCTGACAAAGCCTCCTTTTATCATTTTACCTTAGCCATTTTCCCTCTTTTCTATTTGCTTTATTAGTAAATCTTCTCTTTTTCAAACTTCTTCTTTGGCGCACCTTTCTATCTTGTTAGCAAAGTTCATGAACCTAAGCTTTTGTCAACAAAGCACATGCCTTATATGTTTTCTTCTCTTCCTTTTCTTTGCCGTCCTTTGTTCCTTCTGCTTTTATCAGTCATTCCCCTTGTCGGCAAACTACTCTGTTAGTGAACCTTTTAGTTTTTAAACCAAGCCCTTAGCTGATAAAGACTTTGCCCTTGCCTTAGAAACTTTCACTTCCGTGGCCTTTGTTTACTACCTTCTGTCGATGAATCTACCATTAGGAGAACCTTCTGTCAGCAAACTTGGAGGTTCACAAACCTCCAATTTCATTGACAAAGGACATGGCTAATAAACAACTTCACACTTTTTTCTTTTGCCTTGTGCTCTACCCTTTTACCTTTGCTTTATCCTTTGTTGGCAAATCACCATATCAGTGAACTAGTGAAAATTTGAACTTGCGAACCAAGTTTGCTAGTTCAGGAATTTGTTGATTTGCCAACAAAGGGCATAAATGAACAAATCTTTCCTAAGAGAGAAAACCCATTTACCTAGGGGAATTTTACTTAGGATTTTTTGATATAAAACCCTTATAAAACATCTCAGATCATATGTAAATAGGGGTTTTTGAATGCAAGGGCAAAAGTGAGGATTTTTATGGACTTTTGGGGCAAAGTAAGGCATGTTTGTGAATCAAATTTTTGGGCACCAACACTAGCTTTGGTTGGGATGTGTAGCAAACCTTGGCATAACAAAAACCTCAAAATATGTTCGGGCAGACCAAAAGCAAAAAATGAACAAGGGAAACAATAGAAACATATTTACAAAACATATATACAGAAAAACACAGTCATGAACATGAAGACACAAAAGGAAAATTGACTATGATCAAAATTTTGGGACACTGCAGGACAACCCTACAGAAAACTATTGCAACTACTTTTCTGTATCAAAGACAAGCTGAATGAAGGAGCCAATCTCCCTCAAATCAAGTCTACATTTTTCATCCAGCTACAACAATTGAAAGCTATCCCTAGCATGTGCCAATCTGTAATATATGCTTGTGGAGCCAAGGTTAGCTTAATCAATAAAATCGTTACCGCATGGTAACCATAAAAAATAGGTACTTGACCTATTCATATCCATATCATGCTTGTTCCTAGTAGCAAGGGGTGAAAAACTAAAACTAGGTTAGCAACAAAAGAAACAAATGAAGACAAATCTCCATTATCATGTGCGAGGCTATCATACCTGCTGACCTTTTCATGAAAATTGAGGGAAAAAGAAAACACCTCCAATTCATGTATGGCAAAGCAAATTGTTCCTAAATGCACTGTTGGTCCACAAGAGAAGGCAGTTCATCTTATAGAGCAAACTGGAAAGACTCCATCTCAAGTATACCTTCTAATTGGCTGCAACATGTTGAAACTCAGGCATAAACATGCCTTGCTTCTCATTTTCATCAATGTCCCATACAAAGGACTCAACCTCTATTGCAACACCAACACTTTCAAGAGATAACAAATTTTCCACATCAAAGTGGAAGCGTTCATATTCATTTGTAGTTCTACCCAGCTCTTGAAGAAAATTTTCATATGTGTTGCTCCAAATTTCAACTTTTTAATCATAAGCATGACTCCGGTTGCAATTGAAAACATCAACACATAAATTAGGATCATGAGACACCTCAAGTTAAGGACCAAGTTCTTCCTATTGTCTCTATGTTTCACATTCATTCTAGCAATCTGTCATGTCATATTCACTACTGCAAACATAATGATGACACATATCTTCTTCCACATTCATTATAATTTTATTTCCTTGTGGCTTTGATGAAGCACACTCTACATGAGGACGAGAATATACCTTGCATCCACATGATCACCATCCTCAAAATCAAGGGCAATCTCATCATATTGAAATTCCATGGTTGCACCAACAACTATTTTTTGATCGGGTATCATCAAGTGCAACCACATCTACATCATCCTCATGCAAGAAAATATCAACTGCTTCATTACAAATAGGAACAAAAGAGGGCATCAAATCAAACAAGAGACTAGTTTCTTGCTTATTGTCTATTTCACTTATCTGTGTACATATTTCATACTCAGCTTCAAAAGCTGATCCATCTGCTTGTTCATCACTTTACACAACATCCTCATTATTCACTCACCCACATACCTTAGCACTAGGCTGGAAGTTAGCATTGGTTTCCTTATTTTCACTTTCACTTGATGAGTTATCCAACCGAAGGTAGGTGTATATAATTTCCTCATCATCTACATCACTGTCATATGATACACCACCTTCCACTTCTACCCTTCTGACTACACAATCATCATCATTTGATGTTGCATTCATCTGATTATTTGTATCCACATTGCTGCTATTTGGATCAACATGTTCATTACCAGCAACACCAGATTTATTTGTGGACAACAAACCCTTTATGTAGTCATCTTTCAGTTTCTCTGTGGAGTCTAGGGACAAATATGCCTATTGCATACTCATTACTTTGAAATCTTCCCACACATAACTCAATCCAGTCTCATATGCTTCAAAAAACATATCAATGCAAGCGGGAATGTTAGGTCTTAAATCATTTGGAATATTAGAAAGAGCAAAATAAAACCTGTGACCAAAATCCCTTCTTGACTCTCCCTCTTGTCTTTTCATTTTTTCTAGCTCTATGACAAGACCAATAGGTTCAAGACCTTTAGAAAATTCCTTTTCAAATGTTGCCACAAGTTCATTCCATGAGGCAAAGGAATGCCCTAGAAAACTTTAGATCCATTCTCTTGATTTTCCATACAAGGACCTAACAAAGAACCTCATCCACATGTCTTCATCCTCAAACTGATGTTCTTCCATGAATTCTAAAAATACATCAACATGTGTGTCCCCTTCCCAAATATTATACCCATCAAACTTGGGCAACAATTTGTCGACATTGGTTGGCATACTCATTGTTTTATAATCAACCCATGAGAGGTCTAGATGATCATATGCAGGATATAAGGGAGGAGCGGGGGACTAAGCAAACTAATTTTTTAGGGCAGTAGGGAATTCATTAGACAACAGCCTAATCTAATTTTTTGTTTCTTCTTCTTGCTGCAATAATGACTCCATCAGTTGTTTGGTTTTATCAATTTCACACTGCTACATTGTTAAGTGATTATGATTTTGCATGGGTGCATATAAGTTTTGGTTCATATTTAACATGCAGGGCCATGACTGTAATATGGATTTCTAGGATGGTCATGGGAATCCACTCCAATGTAATTTCTAGGGTTTGATATATATGAAGACTCAGATAAAGGAGCAACTATAGAATAGTCATATCCATTCCAACCTTCCATGACTAGAACATCCTATTATAATGTAGGGCAAAAAATTGAGGCATACAAATTTGTTCCTTCAGCATGACACGAACAACGATTTTCAAAGGTCAGGAAGAAAACCATGTACCTTTATTTACCAATTGTTGTATATTGAGATAGAACATTCAAATCACCAACAACAACTAGGGTACAAAAGTAACAAACTGATTTTCTTTGACAACATAGTCACCACATCTTCCAAAGAGGAATTCCTTGAAGTGTGACTAATCTTCAAGGCTGTAAAACTAATTCTAGGTTGCTCTCACTAGAAGAGTCTATACATCTTTCTAAACCACAACTTTACTCTTCCCAGTAATGGCACCAATCTATTGGCGTAAGTTGACGGGCTACCAACTTATCTAAACACACTAAAATGCAAATTGCAAACTTCTTGTTATAAAGGCATGAAAATATTTCCAATTGCCTAAAATCTAGTAACAACTAAAGTAACTTTATCCTTGGCAATGGCGTCAATTTAGTGGTGTGAGTTGACGGGATGCCAAACTTACCCAAACACAATGTGCAACTACAAATCATGGTTACAAGAACATTCAGAATAATTTGACCATTTAATTCATTCCCCGGCAACAACGCCAATGTATTGGCATAAGTTGATGAGTTGCTAACTTACCCAAACACAATTAAATGCACACTGCGGACCTGCTATTACCAAGGGTATGAAAAATGTTTCCAACTGCCTAAAACTCGACAACGGCTAAAGTAACTTTATCCCTGACAATGATGCCAAAATGTTGGCTTAAGTTGACGAGCTGCTAGCTTACCCAAACATAACACAACTGGAAACTAACTGTTACAAGGGTCTTTAAAATTTCTTTGACCTTTCAAGTCATCCCCGGCAATGGCACCAAAATCTTGGTGTAAGTTGACGGGTTGCCAACTTACCCAAACACATGCAAAACTGCAAATCACTGTTACAGGGGCATTTAGAATAATTCAACCATTTAATTCATACCTAGAAATGGCAGAAAAATGTTGGTTCCCAAAATGATTGTTGAAGTTAGGGAAAAATATTTTAAAACCTGCAAATAGTACAATGCAAACCCTAACAACCCAATGGAGTACTAAATAACCTAGGATCAAACAAATGCAAGCATAAAACATGAAACCCAAGACTACTAGTGTATATTCTCCATTGTTTCTCCCAAACTTTGTTGCACTTTGCTCTCAGATTTACAAACCTACAAACACAATGAGAAACTCAAGAGTATAGCTATGGACAAATCATAGAGAGGATGATCAAATTATGCAAGTGTGTAGTGTAGAAATGAGACTAGGAGAGTGATTTTATAGAGGAGTAGTGTTTGAATGGAGGGGTGTGATTGAAAGTTTGACTATTGATATAATGAAGGGTGTAGATTGATTAGGATTTCCAGCCACAAGAGGACAAAGGATAATTTTTTATTTGAGGAAATGGTGAGGTGTAATATGTTTTTTTTAAAATTAAATTAAATAAATTATGTTCATTTATTTAATTTATTTGTGAGAGGAGACAATGTAATGTGATTTAATTAAATAGGTAGAACCTATTTAATTAGGGAAAGACCTATTATTTAAATTAATAGGGTAAGGTGGACATTGGGATAGTGAATAATTAAATAATTAATTAATTATTTCATTATAGAAGAAATCAGAAGAAAATTGCTAAGTAATTAAATAAATAAAATTTATTTAATTAAAAGCATGAGGGTAAAGTGAATTAATTAAATAATTAAGAATTATTTAATTAATAGTAGAATGGGATGAATCAGGTGTCAAAATGGCATTCACAGGCTTGGGACATTTTAAAGTGTCTACATTTTGCCCCTCTTTGATACAATGTTGATTCCAGCCTTGTGTCAAAGAAAAAAATTGAGAAATATGCTTTGGACATGCCCCAGCATGCCCCAGATGAGGCATGATGGCCTTATGCTGCCTCAGGAAATTTTTAAAATTTTCTAAAAATTTTTCAAAAAATTTGGAAAATTTTCTAAAAAGGTGTACGGAATGCCAAAAAGTGATTTAGGAGTGAAAAATTAGTCCCAAAGGTGTCCGGCGTGTAAAAATTGGTCATAGGTTGATCAATTTTGCAAAAGGGGACCCACTTAGTTCTAAAAGGTCTATAAATAGCTCTTAGGGGGTTCCATAAAGCTCATTTGTGAACTTAGCTTGTAGAGATTTTAGAGAGTATTGAGCAGTGATTTTGAGATTTCCTATGGAGCAGCTATCAAAATGTCTCCCGTTCCACTTCACCTGCATCATGGCATGAGGGTCAAGACCCATGGTCCGCTCCCTAGGATGGGCATGACGGTATGTACCTAACCCTAGTTTTTCAATTTTGACATTTTTAGGTAGATTTAGGGGCTTGAAAATAGGGCATGCATGCAATGCACTTTTGTGCATAGCATGCACTGTCGCATATGATGCCTACGCCAAGTCATGTGACACATGTGAGTTGGTACGACACATGTGATTACTAGAATCACATGTGTAAGGGGGTGTGACACCTCTGATTTAGGCCTCACGTATGTGCAAAATATGACACATGGGTGGAGCAGAATGATGCATGCACAAAAGTGCGACGCCTGTGACAGATAGTGCGATGTACTTGAAGTGCGATGCATGCACAAGATAGTATGACGCATGACACATGGGAATGATAGTGCGATGCATGTCTATGTAGTAGTTTAAAAATGCATTTTGTCATAATTTTTTCCCTTGTTTTACTATGTGCTCTATTTAGGGTTTTTGGATTCACATAGTGTCCTGACTTTGTGAATATAGGTGAGATTGCCACCAATTTATACTAGTTGTGAGACCACTTGTTAGTGGCAGAGTGAGATACCCTTGATGCCCTAAGATTATACAGAGTTGCTTTTATGCCCATGATTAGGGCTAACCGAGGGCTACTGACCTCATTGGCTGAGCAGTGGCACTCAGAGATGAGTTCATTCCATCTACCGACAAGAGAGGCCACCATTACCATGCTAGATGTCTGGTAGGTTCTACAGCTACCGATTCACAGAGAGTGAGTTATCTATAGTCCAGAGAGAGGATTTCTTGCACTTTGGTGACTGTTTGAGACTGATGATGACATTGCCTTAAGAGTTGAGGATCATGAGATCCATTGGGACATGTTGATAGATCGGTATGATCGGCTGATTGTGGTCTTGTGCACTTGCATTGGCAGTGTTGTGTGTCTAGACTGGCGGGGGCATGGATTTCTAGTAGGCTGGGGGAGATGTTGGAAGGCATGATGGTGGATGCTATAGTATACACATGGGGACCCTACCTCCTAGCTCAGTTATATCACTAGTTGCACGGGGTAGCTTACCATGGCGAGTGTCACTTTATTGATGATCTGGGCTTGGGAGTGTTAGATTCAGGATAGACAACTGAGAGGGGGGGTGAATCAGTTGTCCAAAACTTTCTTACAATTAATCACTTTAATCCTCTTTGTAATTCAGTAGCATAATAATAAATCAATCATGAAAACATAATGTAACAATTTAAGAGTAGAAACACATTAACACATGTGACACCAAGATTTTAACATGGAAAACTCGGTTAAGGGAAAAACCACGGGGTGAATAACCCAAGATTGTATTCTCTATTAAAAGAATAAGAAGAACAAAATGGTACATGCCAATTAGGGCTCACTACCTGAGCACACTATTCACAAGAGGCCCACTACCTACAGGAGACACACTGTCTACAAAATAATAACTATCACATACTTGAACTGAAGAATAGCATCTTCACCATGCTTTAGTTAGTTCCATTTAAACTCAATACTTTTTCTCTGCCTTTCGCTCTGTTCCTCTCTACCACACACTCATCTCCATAAGATTCATTTGAAATGACTTCACAACCTCTTATTTATATAAGTCTTTTGACTTAAGGATAATCATCCAAGTCGGCATACATTACAGAGTAAATAGATAAATATAACATGACTAATATGTCACGCTGATCATCACACTGTCAGCCACATAGATCTGGGACTTCAATCCTCTTTTAGGAACATGCCTTGCTTCACAAAACATTTTCAAGATCATCTACAGGATGTGTAACTCATCTAGTCAGCCAGACTTAGGAAGAACATCATCATCTGGAAGGAATTCTTCAATTACCAGCTCAATCTTCAATGTGGACCACCAAGACAAACTGGACACAATCCAAAGACCTCCACAAGCTTGCCTGAATCACCAAGAACATCCACACTACTTCTGCGTACTAAAATCTTTCTTACCTTCATCCAGAACCTCAAGAACACAGTCTATCATCACTATCATATTGGAATAGATGCTTGCGGACCTCCAGACCAAGAACCAATTGAGTTGTCAATTCACATTGACTTCCTAAACACTCCACCAAAACTGCAGAATGAGATATTGCATTACCAAATCTCACGGGACCTATCTATGTCACTCTGTCACCACTGAACATTTGCCAGAACCAGTTTTACTCAAGTTGCCATAACTTCTTCAAATCTTCATATGGACCTCTGAAATCTTTATTGGATCACCTTAAGACTCATATCTACAAACCCTTTGATGTGCATCCTCTGGTCTTCATCTTAGCTGGGATCTTTACCTTATTGTCTTCATTGTTCTTCTTTGTTCTTGATAGGACTAATTTTCTCAATATCCTCAACATACAACTCATCCAATCCTTATCATCAATGCAACAAAAATATGTTGACATCAATGACAACATCGGTTAGGCCCATACTTGCAACAATCCCCCCTTTTCTTATTGATGGCAACATATGATGTGAAAAACTATTTTAACCATCGAGACAAGAACTTCTCCTTACTGACATAACTCCCCCTATCAACAACAACCATTCACATGTCTTCTTTTCCTTTACTGCTCCCCCTCTGATCAGCAACACTTTTTTTTCACATGTCTTCTCTCCCCCTTTGACATCAATGGCAAAGGGCACATACTTGCATCACTTCATAATCATACTAGCTACTCCCCCTGAGTATTAGCTTCCCATCATCAATCCAAACCACAAGATATGACTGAGTTCCACTGGACTGATGCACATTAATGCACCTTAATTTAGAACCGGAGGGGTAATAACCCCTAACTTCTCCCTGAGATACTCAAAAGAGTCCTTAGGTAGAGGTTTGGTAAAAATATCTGTAATCTGATCCTTGGAGGGCACAAACTCTAATTTGACTTCATTATTTTCCACCTGCTCTCTCAGAAAATGAAACTTGATGGATATATATTTTGTTTTTGAATACAACACCAGATTTTTTGATATATTTATTGCACTTGAATTATCACAGAATATTGTGATAGGTTCCTCATATTCCACTCTAATGTCTCTTAGCATTTGTTTCATCCAAAAAACTTGAGTGCAACTACCTACTACTGCAATATATTCTACTTCTGTAGTGGACAGAGATATTGCCTCTTGATTCTTACTCAGCCAAGAAACCAATCTCTTCCCCAAAAAGAATGCTCCACCAATGGTACTCTTCTGGTCATCCACATCTCCTACCCAATCCGCATCTGTATATGCATGAAGAGAGAAATAATGATCTCTAGGATACCACAAACCATACTCAACTGTCCCTTTTAGATATCTAAAAATCCTCTTGATTGCCGTGACATGAGATTCTCTAGGATCAGCTTGGAATCTAGTAACAAGACCAACAACATTCATAATATCAGGTCTAGTTTGAGTGAGATACAATAATCCTCCAATCATTGACCTGTACTTTTTCTGATCAGCCTTAGGAGAGTCATCATCTTTACTTAATTTACATCCAGTTGCCATGGGAGTACTCATTGGTTTTGAATCTTTCATCCCAAATTTTTTCAACAATTCTTTCACATATTTGGTCTGAGAAATGAAGATTCCTTTCTTTGTTTGAATGATTTGCAGACTCAAGAAGAAATTCATTTCCCCAAACATGGACATCTCAAATTCACTTTTCATTTGATTTGAAAAAGTTTTGCACATACTATCTCTTCCTCCAAAAATGATATCATCAACAAACACTTCAACAATCAAGGTATTTTCATGATCAATTTTGAAGTACAAGTTACTATCAGTAGTACCTTTATTGAAGCCAATCTTCAAAAGATGCTTATCCAGTCTTTCATACCAGGCTCTTGGAGCTTGTTTGAGTCCATACAGTGATTTCTTCAATTTGCAGACCATATCACCATGATCAGACAATTGAAATCCATCCGGTTTCTTAATGCATACTTCTTCCAAGTCACCATTCAGGAAGGCAGACTTGACATCCATCTAATATACTTTGAAGTCCTTAAAGGAAGCAAAGGCAAGAAATAATCTGTCTGCTTCAATTCTTGCCATCAGAGAAAAAGTTTCTTCAAAATCAACTCCTTCTACTTGAGAGTAACCCTTGCAGACCAATCTGGCTTTGTTTCTGACTACTTCACCATCTTCATTCAGTTTGTTCTAGAAGACCCATTTGGTTCCAATCACATTCTTGTTTCTAGGTCTGGGAACAAGATCCCAAGTGTGATTTTTCTCAATTTGCATCAGCTCTTCCTCCATTGCTTTAGTCCAGTTTCATCATTGCATGCTTCATTCACTGACTTTGGTTCAATCTTTAAGATCAGCCAATACTCTTCTGAGTCTTGAGCAATCTTTCTTCTTGTTTGAACACCTTTGCTTTTATCACCTATGATCTAATTTTTAGAGTGATTCAGTCTTACATACCTGGCAAGTTTGGGACTTTCTTGCACTTCTATTTCTTAAACAGGTTCATTCAAACTTGTCTCTTCTTCTTGATTCACCAGATCAATTTGGATCTGAATTTCAGAAGGGGCTTGGACTCCTTGGACCAAAACATCATTCTGATCATCCTCATCATATTCATAAAACCTTGAAGGTTTTTCAATACATTCATCAACCTTCACATTTGTACTTTCTATAATCTTTCTCAATCTCTTGTTATAACACTAGTATGCTTTGCTTTGAGTAGAATAACCCAAGAATATTCCTTCATCACTTCTAGCATCAAATTTGCCTAGATATTCATCTCTTTTAATGTAACATTTGCTACCAAAGACTTTGAAATACTTCATAGTGGGAGTGATGCCAAACCAGAGTTCATAAGGAGTCTTAGCAGTATTGCTTCTGATTTGTACTCGATTCAGAGTATAGACTGCAGTGCTTACAACTTCTCTCAAGTAGATCTGAGGAACATTTACTTCCATCATCATGGTTCTAGATGCTTCCTAGATGGTCTAGTTCTTTCTCTTCACTACTCCATTCTGTTGTGGAGTCCTTGGAGCAGACAACTATCTTTTTATCCCATGTTTCTCATAGAATTCTATGAAATCACCAGATGTGAATTCTCCACCTCTATCAAACCTCAAACATTATATGTTTAATCTGGTTTCATTCTCTACCATAGCCTTGAATATTTTGAATTTCTTAAGAGCCTCTGATTTCTCTTTTAGAAAAGTCACCCACATCATCTGGGAGTGGTCAGCAATTAATAACATGAAGTATCTATCACCTTGCACACTCCTAATTGTTGTCAGACCACATAGATCAGTATGAACTAAGTCTAATAATCTGGTAGAAGATTGTTCCTTACTTTTGAATGTGACTCTGCTCTGCTTACCCAATTGACATTCTTTGCACATAGTATTAGTAGGTTTCACTAGTCTTGGAAGATCTCTTACAGCCTAAGTGTTGCTTATCTTGATGATATTATCAAAATTCACATGACACATTCTCCTATGCCACAACCAACTCTGATCAATTTGAACAAATAAAAACTTTTACCAGTACCAACCAAGTGGAAGATATTACCTTTTGTTTGAGTATCGGATGCAATCTCTATTCCAGAACTTTCAAAGATCTTCTATTTTCCATTTTTGAATCAGAGATCATAGCCTTTGTCCACCAACTATCCAACACTGAGAAGATTGTGCTTCAGACCTTCAACATACAATACATTACTGGTTTTGTTCTTTCCATCAAAAGAAATAGTTCCTCTACCTCTGATTCTGCCAGCAGAATTATCACCAAATTTTACCACTCCTCCTTCATATATTTCCAGATCTATGAACTTATTTTTGTCCCCTGTTATATGGTGGGGGCATCCACTATCAATGACCCAATCATCCTTTTCTTCAACTTGGGCAGCCAGAGCTCTTTCTACCATTTTATGATTAACAGATTCAGAAGGCATTGGATCTTCTTCCTTGATGGCAATAAACACCAAGTCACTTTCGGATTTGTTTCCTGTCTCTGATTCATCATCCGTTACTCCTTCATCATCATCATCTTCATGAACATAGTAACATTTCTTTTGGAATCTTGATCTGTTAGGATTTGGCCTTGAAAATCTTTCTAGACATCTTGAGGCAAAATGACCAATCTTATTGTAGTTAAAACATTTAAAAGGCAATTTCCCTTCATACTTACCAGATCCTCTTGGTAGTCTTTTTGCAATAAGAGCTTCAAGTTGAGCAGATTCTACTTCATCTTCTTCTAGATCTTTTCTTTCTTTTTCATACCATGATAGCTTCTTTGAAGAGTTCTCTCTTGGATCAAACTTTTGTTTCCCTTTTATAGAGGTACTAGCTTTGAATGCAGATTCAGTCTTGGGGGGGCATCTCCAAACTCAAACAATTCAAATGCAGCTAATTTACCAACCAATTAATCTCTTGTGATATTTGAAAAGGATCTAAATTCTTCAATAGCAGCAACCTTATACTTGTAAGAATCAGGAAGGGACCTGAGAACTTTGGCAACAGTCTCATCTTCTTCCAAGATTCCACCAGCACATCTAATGTCACAAACAAGCTCATTTACTCTCGGCATAAATGTAGTGATATTTTCATCTTCTCTCATCTTCAGGTTTTCAAAATTTCCTTTCAGACTCTGTAGCTTGGCGCATTTGACATACTTGTCTCCTTCATGCAGAAGTTCCAGTTTTTCCCAAATCTCATAAGCAATTTTTAGGTCAATAACATTTGTTAGCTCTGAATCAGATAAGGCACTTAGAAGAGGTTCTTTAGTCCGAAGATTATTTTTAGCATCTCTGATTTCATCTATGGTTCTCAGACCATTCTTTGGAGGAACATACTTCTTTGAAGCCATGATCCAATACTGCATTCTCATACATTGCAAGTGACATTCCATGTGACTTTTCCAAAGAGTAAAATTGGTTCCATCAAACCTCGGACTATCCTTCTTGTAGGATGACATCTTGGATCTCCTCAAGCAGTTAAGCTCCTTTTAGAGGAACTTAGCTCTGATACCAATTGTTAGATTCAGGACAGACAACTGAAAGGGGGGGTGAATCAGTTGTCCAAAACTTTCTTACAATTAATCACGTAAATCCTCTTTGTAATTTAGCAGCATAATAATAAATCAATTGTGAAAACATAATGTAACAATTCAAGAGTAGAAACACATTAACACATGTGACACCAATATTTTAACATGGAAAACCTAGTTAAGGGAAAAACCACGGGGTGACTAACCCAAGATTGTATTCTCTGTTAAAAGAATAAGAAGAACAAAATGGCACATTCCAATTAGGGCTTACTACCTGAGCACACTGCTCACAAGAGGCCCACTGCCTACAGGAGACACATTGTCTACAGAATAATAACTATTACATACTTGAAATGAAGAATAGCATCTTCACCATGCTTCAGTCAGTTCCATTTAAGGTCAATACTTCTGCTCTTCCTTTCACTCTGTTCCTCTCTACCACATACTCATCTCCACAAGATTCATTTGAAATGACTTCACAACCTCTTATTTATATAAGACTTTTGACTTAAGGATAATCATCCAAGTCGGCATACATTATAGAGAAAATACATAAATATAACATGACTAAGATGTCACGTGGATCAACACACTGTCGGCCACACAGATCTGGGGCTTTAATCCTCTTTTAGGAACATGCCTTGCTTCACAGAACATCTTCAAGATCATCTGCAGGATGTGTAACTCATCTGGTCGGCTAGACTTAGGAAGAACATCATCATCTGGAAGTAATTCTTCAATTACAAGCTCAATCTTCAATGCGGACCACCAACACAAACTAGACACAATCCAAAGACCTCCACAAGCTTGCCTGAACCACCAAGAATGTCCACACTACTTATGCTTACTAAAATCTTTCTTACCTTCATCTGGAACCCCAAGAACATAGTCTGTCATCACTGTCATATTGGAATAGATGCTTGCGGACCTCCAGACTACGAACCAATTGAGTTGTCAATTCACATTGACTTCCTAAACACTCCACCAAATCCGTAGAACAAGATATTGCATTACTGGATCTCACCGGACCTATCTGTGTCACTCTGTCACCACTGAACATCTGCCAGAACTAGTTTTACTCAAGTTGCCATAACTTCTTCAGATCTTCATGCGGACCTTTAAAATATTTACTGGATCACCTTAAGACTCATATCTACAAACCCTTTGATGTGCATCATCTGATCTTCATCTTAGCTGGGATCTTTACATTACGGTCTCCACTATTCTTCTCTATTCCTGATAGGACTAATTTTCTTAATATCCTCAGCATACAACTCATCCAATCCTTATCATCAATGCAACAGGAGTATGTTGACATCAATGACAACACCGGTTAGGCCTATACTTGCAATAGGGAGCACATTCCCATATGTAGACCACCTATGGAGTGGGAGATTCTAGAGGAGTTGCCCTATGTTTTCTGCTATATCGAGGTAGTTTTACAAGTGCAAATTGGTGATGTTAGATATTAGAGGCACACCATTGATCATATGGGTACATTTGTATGGAGGTTGTATAGATCTTATCCCAAGTGGATAGAGGATGCCGAGCAGCTACCTTTTTGCAGACACACACGATATCTTATTAGACAGATAGTTTAGAGCTAGCATATCATAGAGCGGCATTTGCTAGAGCATGTATTAAGACAGTTTGGAGAGTGGCAGGATACTCTTGTTGGCATTGCAGATTTTGCCCAGGTCACTCAGGAGAATCCATTTTGGGGGCCGATGATTGCAGTATAAACAATGATTGATGAGATTGACGATTTATAGACTATACAGTGGGGAGCAAATGATGTGGTGGATGTGGGTACCACACTTGTGTATGATGCTTGGTGGGCTGATCATATACCTATTTCATTTCTTCATCCTAATGAGCTAGCTCCAGTAGAGAGATTGGGGAGGGGTCTGAGGGACTGGTTTAGAGGATGGGGCCGAGGTAGAGGTAGAGGTCAAGGGGATGGTGGCAGGGGAGATGGTGATGGAGGAGTTGATGATGGTGGTGCAGGTGGTGGCAGAGGAGGTAGGGGACAAGGAGGTTGGGGGAGAGTACATGATAGACAAGGGGGAGTTCCTTGACTTGCTCTGATTCAGGAGGAGGGAGAGGGGGTTGTGGGACAAGTAGTAGCTACAGTGTGGGACATGTAGGTGGAGAGGGGGGAGGAGGAGGTATCAGTGGAGAGGAGATGGAGGAGGGTGAGGAGGCACTTCAAGAGGATCCTATTGTGGAGATTGGGGATGATGAGGAGGTAGAGGCTACTAGAGAGAAGGGAGGGGATATGGTGGCAGAGATAAAGTCTTTGTGGACTTAGATGCAGGGGATGTGGCTATGCATCCAAGAGATAGAGGGATAGGTAGCTCAGTAGACCAAGGAGAGAGACATGGAAGTCATCATGGCATAGCAATCTGAGCAGAGGAGCATTGATTTCATGACCATTATTGGTGGGCTAGCTGTGGAGTTTGTACAGCCATTTTATCGAGCAGCGTTGGAGGCGTAGTATTATAGAGGCTTGTATGAGCAGTTGGTGCTAGCAAATCAGAGGAAAACAAGCTTCCAGAGTAGGAGTGCTAGCACGTCACACTCACGAAGGTCTCACAACAGCGTAGGAGTTTCTCACTCGTAGAGGAGGGCTTCACCTTATGATTGGCCATCTGGTTCAAGGGTAGGGATAGAGCAGAGGGGTCCTCCTATAGGGTTGATAGGATTTGGAGGCCATGATAGCGGTCATTAGGCCATTTTGATATGTATGATGTATGTTATGATCGAGCCTATGTGCTCTAGTTTGTTATTGAGCTAGCTAGCTCCATTTTTGACACATAGATTTCGATTATTGTATTGTGACACACATTTTTGAGACATATATATATATATATATATATATATATATATATATATATATAAGCCTATGTGCTCTAGTTTTTTATTGAGCTAGCAAGCTCCATTTTTGACACATAGATTTCGATTATTGTATTGTGACACACATTTTTAAGATATATATATATGTGTGTGTGTGTGTGTGTGTGTGTGTGTGTGTGTGTGTGTGTGTGTGTGCAGCGGTTTACTTATGATGATGATCTTTTTATTTCTACATGCATATGATGTGATGTATGCTTATGATAATGTTGTTTTTATGGTTCTGGGGTTATGCTTTGTGATTTATGATTTATGATAAGATGATGTAATTATATGATTTTTATGATACGATGTATGATTTGACCTATGGACGCCTATGTTGAGATGCCATTATATATGTATGCAATGATATTTTATTTTATTTTTATGTGATGGTTATATGCATACTACATGGATGCAGATATGTATGTGTTAAATGTTCTTATGATAGATGTATGTAGATGATAATTTTATGTGTTATAATGCAGTATTGATGAGCTAATATGATGATGATATTTATGATGGGTGTGGTACTATACTTATGATGTGATGTATATGATGGAGTAACATGTGTATGCATGTAGGCCTATGAGATCTAATGCATTCTTTTGGTGTGTCACAATAGGATGAAAGATGATGAGAAGAAATGGAGATGGGAAATGTGCAAAGGATGAAGATTGGTTAGAAGAATGGATCTAGATTTTGCCTCAAGAGATTTTTGAGCTTCTTTCTTGCAGTTACTGCTTATCATCATAGAGCTTATTATGTCAAAGAACAACAATCACCATGGCATGTCAAAGGCCAAGGTGGAAAGTGTACTCCCTTGTGAAACGGGCACAAGACGAACAAGGAGTGCCCTACTCAGACTAAGTAACTATGGTATCTTGTTGGTACATTCGATGAGATAATTTTAGGGTACACGAATCCTGATGCAAGGAAGCATGTATTCTTTCCAATGCATAGGATGTCTTTGATTCACACCAGATGGGATCATGATCACACATAAGAAACCTAGTTTTCCTAGTTATCTTATCAATACAAACTGCAAACAACAATCAAAGAAAAGGTCCCGCTCTATCCTTGCTTCTCTTCATCACTTAGGGACTTCCTTGAGAAGCATAAGAATGAGACTACAAAGCAAATAAGATAGGTAAGACCCAGAGTCAATAGCCATGAAGATTATTTGCTGAGTGTGCATGTGTTTGTTGTTATTATTTATGATAGGTTGAATGATTCCTGGTTCTAGGATGGAAGGTATGTTGTATAACACGCCTGGTCTGGTTTCAACATTGCCCCTACCTGTCTAAGGCAAGCGATAGGATTGTGATATCCTGTATAAGACATGTGGTCTGGTTTCAGGAATGCCACAATTTTTTAAGAATGCTTGGTATGTGATGTTTGTGCATGTTTGAAGGATGAAACATGTCATCTAAGGCGTAAATCCTAGTTTTGATTATGCTCCATGCGGTTGTCCAAGAAGTTATCCTTAGTGATATGCGATTATCACTTGTGAGTGATGAGAAATGATTGCTTGGCTATTTTTTGATGAGTTGTCTTGTTGACACACGAGGTTGTTTTCCATATGAAAGATTGATTGTTTTATTCTGATCAAAATTTCCATCTCGTTAATAGATGACTTATTATGACAGTTGACTCGACGGGCCCTAAGGGACTGACCTAATGCCTCAGGGGCTCATCGAAGATGGCCTTGCCTATGTGAAAACTCAAAGGTGCCATAGTTTGACCAAGTTGACTTTGGGTGACCTAAGTCATAAGGGGAATGCCTCGGGGGCTCATCATAGATGGCCTTACCTACATGAAAACTTAGAGACATCGTAGTTTGACAAAGTGGTTTTGACATGGTTTATTTCTTGGATTTTTTTGGTTGACTATTTGATTTTTTGTGATTTTTGATGATATGTGATGTTTTTGGTTTTTTGAGAATATTTGGATGTTTTTATGTTTTTTGGAAATATTTGGATGTTTTTGGATTTTTGAGAATAATTGGATGTTTTTGGCTTTTTTGGGAATATTTGGATATTTTTGAATTTTTGAGAATATTTCATTTTTTAAAGATTTTTTAATATGTTTTCAATTTTTTTTTTTGTGTTTTTGATATGTTTTTTATTTTCTTTTCTATTTTTTGAAATATGTGAAAGGCGCCCTCTAGTACTGATTTTTAGGATCGGGAACTGCCCCTAGTCAAGTGTGGGATTGAGTTATGACCATGATGGGATGGGGTGATGATGAAATGTTGTGAGAAATGCAGGGAGATGGAAAATGCCAATTTATTTCCAAGCCATGAAAAGGATGATGTGGATTATTATGGATTATGACATGGGTTACAGATCACGTGAGAC
Organism: Cunninghamia lanceolata; assembly: GCA_027924645.1. Lineage (NCBI taxonomy): Eukaryota > Viridiplantae > Streptophyta > Pinopsida > Cupressales > Cupressaceae > Cunninghamia > Cunninghamia lanceolata. Next base: position 11,793,710 of record BSBN01001332.1, read on the forward strand.
TTGTTTGTGGAAAGTGGGAGATCAGATGGAGAGATGGTAGACAAGGGAGCCAAGATTGACTACACATGGCGCCTGTTTGCCAGGTTTTCACCATGGTACTTATCCAAAGCACTACCGAAGTGGTTTTCACTTTTGGACGAAATATTTCTCTTTACTATTTTATTGTTTTTTTTATTTTGTTGATTTTTTTGCTTTTTTATCTAGGTATAATATCTCCGAAGGTGCATGCTATTGATTAGCTCTGGTAGCAGTTCACCTTTGGGGGTAGGAAGTTGATATGCTCCTGAACCATATGTTGCAGTGATGATATAGGGACCCAACCAGTTTGGTTCATACTTTCCCTACTTCTCCCTCTCCATTTGATTTTTAGGGTTTTCTTTCAGGACCAAGTCTCCAATGTTGAACTGTCAAACTCTGACCCTTTTGTTATAGTTGCACCGGAGATGGTTCCGATATGCTTGTAGGTGTACTAGAGAATTATGCCTTCTCTCATCTAGTAGTTCAAGTTCATTGAGCCTGGATATTATATAGGCTTCATCGTCCACAAAGTGCCTCAGCGATACTCTCAGGAAGGGAAACTCAACCTCGATGGGCAGGATGGCCTCAAAACCATATACAAGGGAATATGGGGTGGCTCCAGTAGGGGTACAGATGTTGGTGTGTAAGCCCACAAGGTGGGATTGAGTTGTACATGCCAGTCACGACCAGCATCATTGACAGTCTTCTTGAGAATTTTTATAATGGTTTTATTTGACACTTTAAGGATGGCATCCTCTTGAGGAGTGATGAACAAAATGTCGGCACTTGAACCATGATTTGTGCATGAGCCATAAAAGAATAGTGTCCATGTTTTGGGAGTGTCTACTGTGAAGATTGATTCATCAGGAAAATCTACGACCACAGGATGATCTATTGTTGTAGGTGCTTTTGCCAGTTGATCTTTAATCACTTGTCCTTTTATTACTTTTTAGCTAACATATTCTATATCAAATTTGCTCAATACAATAACCCATTTGGCCAGTCATCCTGTTAGAGCTGCTTTGTTGAGTAAGTACTTCAGTGGGTCAATCTTTGTGATTAGCTTTGTCTTATGATTCAACATATAATGTCACAGCTTTTGGGTGGAAAAAACATTGGCAAGACAAGTGCATTCAATGGGACTGTAATTCAATTCCTATCCCACTAATGTTCTGCTAATGTAGTAGATTGCCCTTTCCTTTCCTTCCTCATCATTTTCTACTAATAATGCCCCCAGTTTTGAAGGTGTTGTTGATATGTATAATAAAAGGGGCTTTCCTAGTATTAGAGGCATGAGAACTGGTGGTAACAACAAATAGTCTTTGATCTTCTGAAAAGCTTCCTGGTAATGTTCTATCCATATGAAGGGTACCCCTTTACAGAGCAAGTGCTGAAATGGGTGGCATTTGTTAGCTAGTTGCGTGATAAATATCCTAAATGATTGCAATTTTCCTTGTAGACTGTGTAGTTGTTTGAGATTTGTTGGTGGAGGCATTTCCATTATTGCTTTCACTTTAGCAGGATCAACTTCTATACCTTAGCATGAAATTATTGTTGGAATTAGGGTAGACAACTGAGAGGGGGGTGAATCAGGTGTCTTAAAACTTGAACACTTACTGCACTTAATTCTTCTCTTTTAGTTATTAGCAGATCATCATAATAATCATGAAAGAATGAATCAACAACATATGAGCAGAAACACAAATTAAACACTTAACACCAAGAATTTTTAATGTGAAAACTTGGTTAAGGGAAAAACCATGATGGGGGTTAACCCACAAATATTATACTTTGTTAAAAGTATTACAAAAGGGGAAGGCACATGTCTTTGGGCTCACTGTCCAGAGATCACTACTCAAGAGAGGCTCATTGCCTAAAAGAATGATTACAAAGGATTATAGATTGTTTGAACTGAAGAGTAGCATCTCCCAATCCAAGAATTCAGTTCCGGTTAAGCACAAAATATTGATCTTACACACTTCATCTTTGTTCTGCCATGTTTACTGATCTGCCATAATCTGGACCTTAGATCTCTTCTCTTTCACACTCCTATTTGCCCTTTTCACACTTACTCCATATTCACATCACTGCACTCTCCAATACACTTGAATCCATTGGCTATATATATCTGCCTCAAGAAATTCAATCACTTTCTGTCGGCCTAGTGAAGAACTTAGCAAACAACACAAATACTCTGTTCTGTCGGTTGAATCCATACACCAATGTTGATGCGTGCCTGAAATAACACTTGAAGGTCACCATTCATGTCATCCATTAACATTATATCCCATACGCAACTAATCAAAATGTTTCTACCAGATCTGCATAAGGATCTAACACAAGTTGGCCTGTTCTTTATTGAACTATTTTGTCATATTAGGACCCGGTACTTAGATGCTCATAACATTTAATCCCCTTGTCATTGGAGGCTAACATCTTGGATTTAGATTGTCTTGACATTCCTCTACACTCCCTCAGATACACAACACACAATGATTGACTAGAGAGATCCGCTAACCAAAATTCTAAACTCTACCATATACTCTGTTCCTATCTATCTAGAATTGACAAATCTTGAAACTGACTTCCAATATGATCTAATACTACACTGCGGATGTGTGGAATGGACTTAGTTGCCATCAATGACAACATCGGTCATGTGTAGCAGTGTCTCTTTCCAACAATCTCTCCCTTTGGCATTGATGGCAACACTTAGTGAAAAATGACTAAGTGTCAGAGTTACTCTCCCTTACTTTATACACTTGTGCTCTCCATTGTTTCCAAAGCTCCCCCTTTGCTGGATTCCTCATTTTTCACTGCTCTTCACTCCCCCTTTGACATCAATGGCAAAGGGTTGGATCTGCAAACCAAAATTCACCCAAAAATTTTGTATATAATGTCGCATATGTACAACCAGTCCTTAAGTTATATTTACATGAACTTGAGAATATCTACAAAACTAATTTTCAACTGCACATGTTCAAAGGCCCAACTTCTTTTCATGCCATCCAAATTGAGATGTGTTCATTGAGTAGGAATGCATGTGTTTCTACTTTCTTCGTATCTGAAGGATCACTTGTCTGGACTGCAACTTGAGCTTCTGATAAAGCAGTAAACATTGTTTCTAACTTGGGGGCAATCAATCCCAGAATCTCACACATTCTCTCCATAATATTGCTCTTTTCTTTAACAAGTTTCTTTATTTCATCAATCAGGTTGATTGCTTGACACTCCTCACTTACGGTAGAAACTGTTAGAGGATCAAAAATTTGAGATAGAATCAACAATTTTTGTTCTCGCTCCTTATCTTCTTCTCAATATCTTCAATAAATTTGGGCCAAGATAGACAAAATTTGTATACATCACCTCTGTCATTAAGAGCATTTTGAATACTTTTTATACTGATATGAAGTACCCTTTTATCATTCCCTATTAGGCCCTTTAGCTCACTAAATCTCTTATCCATAAATTCATTCTAGACTTTAAACTCTACAGACTTTTCAAAAGACTCAAAGTGTGCACTTACAGAATTTACAAGGCTCTTTAGATTTCCAGAGCGAGAATCAGATAGATTCTTCTAGAAAGTTGGCATTATCTTCTACAAAATACTAGATGCAAGACTTAATAGCTCACTATCCTCTATGTGAGATTTCAATATCGTTTCACTTGCTTTGGCTTATGTGAAGGATGCTATCTTCATCATTTGGACCGGAGAGAGAGTATCTAAGTTGATTGGTCCTTGAATCAATTCTGGTTCATCAAACTCTAGCATCTCTTTACTCAGAAAACTTTTCACTGCATCTGCAGTGTCTCTTACCACCATTTTTAGATCACTTTCATTTCCTTGAGTTTTCACAGTATCAGGAATATCAACATTTGCACCATCTTCTTCTACTTTATCTTCCTTATCTTTGACTTCTTCTTCTGCTTTACCTTTCTCTATGTTATATGTAGCCAAATTCTTTCCTTTGATCTCACTATTTACAATCTATTCCTGAGGATCTTGTGCAGCAACAATATTCTGAACATTATCTTCTTTTTCGGATTGATTAGGAGAAGTTAGAGTATCTCCTGCATCATCAGTTTGTGTCCACCATCTTTGTATCTTCTTTTTTAATTTGTTCCTCTTCCAGAACATAGGAGTTATCAACCTTGGTTTGCTGCTCATCATTTTTCATTTTTTCAATATCTAGGATTGATGAATCAATCCCATCATCACTCTCCTCCTCAACAAATGGAAGATTGTGTCTCTTCTATACACTTAGAAGTATTTCTTGTGTTTCTTTAACTATTTGGTCCAATTCTCCAAGCATTAGTTTGTTCATTCTCTTCTTGCTCCTGAATTCATCCTTCACTTCTTTGAATATCATATTCATTTGAACTTGAGTGATCTGAGGGCATAGTTTTATCAATACATGCTCTCTAAGCACCATATCCTTGCTTTTTGCATTTTCTTTCCTCAACTCTAAAATGTTTGCAAGACTTGGAGGGATCTCAGAAGTTATTTCAATTAGGGCCTTATTATAGATATTCAGATATCTAATAGTTGCTTCCTCTAACACCCTCTTATCTATGTCACTATATTCATCATAAAATTCAGTCATGGGTTTCAGATTTCCATCCACAGTGACTAATTTTATTACATCTTCCACAGAAATTGTGGGCTTCTCAACATATGTATTTGTCTTCTACCTTTTGCTTTCCTTTTTGTTTCTAGAGGGCTTCTCCTTAGTCATCTTGGCAGCTTTTGTTCTAGAGACTTTTAACTCCTTTACCTCACCATCTGAATTTGTTTCTTCTTCATCAACTTTTGTGCTCTTATAGGTTCTTGTGGCCTTTGTTTTCACTCTTTTTCCTTCTTTTCTGGATGATTTGCCTTTCAGTTTCTCAAGATTGGCATATTTTGGAGGAATAGAGGTAGCATTAGAGCTCCTATTAGTCCTTGATGTGGAAGAGGGTTCCACCGGAGCACTTCCTTGTTTCTTATCTCATTTCTCTTTCTTAGCCTTTTCAATTCTTTCCCTGAATTGCCTCACAGCTTCCTTTGTGAGACCTAGATTCTTGGCCAACTGCTCAACTCATTTTCTTACTTTTCTTTTGGTTTTAGGTTCTCTAAGCTCAACATGTAGTTTTAAACTTAGCTCCTCATATGTCCCAAATCTTTCAACTGTTGTGTCCTTCAACTTTCTCAATAGGTGTTGAGCATACATATTCAAAATTTTCTCATCAACCTCATAGCCCATAGGCATAGTCCATACAGTTCTAGGTTCCACAGCCTCCATTAGCCACTGATCAGTGTCAACCATAAAACATATTTCATCTTTATATTTCTCCACAACTAACTTGGGAATTATCTCCCTTGCATGCATCATACCCTGAAAATTCTTAAGATATCCCCAGATTGCAGTTTTCTATTTTATAGTCACCAATGTTGTTTAGATGATCTCTGATATGAATAGAAACTGGTTCATCATTAGTCCAGTGTACACCTTTTACTCCAGGTACCTCATTTATAAAGCAGAAGAACAAGCATAGAACCAATGTACCATATTTAAAAGTGTTTTTCTTATCTTTCTTGATTTTGTTCAAGTTCTCAATTAGTTGGTTCTACAATAATTCACACAAATCATAATCTGCATTTTCCTTTAGCATCTTGTATGCAGCATATATGGTTGTTTCAAAAAAAAAATTCTCCTTGCTGGAGTGATAAATCTTGTAGCCAATCACCATAGAAGAAATCTTAACATCCGGTTCTATAATGTCATTGATGGTAATTGTCCTCTTGTCAAACTTCACACTAGTTGCATCGGTAATAGTTTGGTTTTCAAAGATTTCAACATGGGTAATCTACTGGTTGAATTTAACCCAGTCACAATTCTGATAACATCCTTGGTAATCTTGAATGGTTTTAGCAGCCATATGAATTCATCATGCATTCGGCTCAAAACATACCTAACCCACTCATCTTCATCAAATGTTGGAAACCTCATAATATGAATAAAGTGTTTATCATGCAGTGCCTTATACTTGGGTTTAAGGTCATGATTTTCATCCCTGAGATGAATCTCAAACAAATCTACATACCTTGAGTCTCCAAATTCATCTATGTTTGCATCAATATAAACCTTAATATCTTCAACATGCAGCACACCATATGGAACACTTGAGAATACACCCAATGGGTCAACTTCTATTGATTTGTTTGGATGCTTCTTAAATTTGGGTTGAGGCCTTTCAGTAATGTCAACAACCAAAGGTGTAGCCATTGCAAAAATTACAAGTTTAAAGCTTCACAGATATACCTTTTTCTTTACGGAGTTAGGGTTAGCAGAAAAATTTGTTGATTGCACTTCGAATCTTTGAATTCTCAACTTAGATGCTCTTCTTCTTGCTTTCTTCTAATGTAAAGTGTTTTAAATAAAGAATGATCGACCCTTTTATGTTTTAGAAAGCCTAATTTGCCTTTGTAATAAATGCCCTATCCTAACACATCTGGTTAAACTGTTTTTGCATATAGTAGACCTTCAATTGCTCCACAAATCGTTAAATCCACTTCTTTTCTTTTGGAAATCCTTTCAAATGATCTGCAGTAACCCAAATTATCTTCTCTCATTGTGTCAAATTTAGGCACCCACTTACTGGCTGGGGAAATTTGATTTTCAATGCAACTTCCCCTGAGCCAGAGCTCCCAATTCAATTCCTAAAGGAATTATCATCATTGAATTCCGATGCAGACCCATTACTATTATCCACAATTGCTTTCTTGACCCATGTCTTTCTCATTTCATTTTGGATCTCATTCACATCAATTTTTCTTTTGCCTTTATCTTGTCTTTTCTCATTTAGTTTTCTATTTACCAGACCTCTTCTTTCATTAATCCTACTTCTGCAAAATTTTGCAATATGACCAAATTTATTGCAATTAAAGCACACAACATTTCTTTGCTTATATACTTGATTTCCTCTTGATATGGACTGATTAGCCATGTGTCCAAATCCATTGCAAACAAAACAGTAACCATTGAAAGAATTGTCATATTGTTAGGGTTATTCATTATCATACTTCTGCATTCATTGAATCTATGACCATACCTTTTGCACTTGAAGCATTGATCGGAGAAGGATGGATCACTTTGATTTACTTTGCTTCTGCACTAAGTAGCCCTATGACCAAATTTATTGCAATTGAAACATTTTCTAGTTTAATGATGGATATCTTTGAGCATTAGGTTGTCTTACCAGAGGTCTTCTAGGTCTGTTTCTCTCATTCCTTGGTTGAAAATTTCTGTCTGGATCTATAGCTTTCACCTTTCTCATATGCAAGACCATGCTTGTCATCAACCTTTTCATGTCCTTTATGTAGTGCTTCAAGTTTAGCTGAGCTTATTTTGAACTTCTCCTTGTATTCATTTGCAACTTCTAGGTCATGTCTGAGCATGACAATTTACCTCTCAAGTTCTTTCTCACTATCTCTGCTTTCTTGTAGATTAGACTCTAGGAGGCTAGCTATTCCATCTAATCTATAACATTCTTTAGTTCTTTCTTTTATATTTTGATTTAGGTCTTCTTTAATTTTCTTCTTATCTTCAATTTCCTTGGTTAGCCTCATCACCCTAGATTCCATCTCATGTTTTAGGACAACAACCTCTTTAGCTAACTTTTCACATTCCTTTGCCTTCTCTTTTAGGGCCTTATCCTTGTTGTTCTCTTCATAATGATTTCCCAGTTGAAGAGGTTGCTCCTTCCTCTTGTCATTGGATTTGCTCAATTTCTCTTTTAAAATCTCAATGAAGTCTTCAGCATTTTTAAGGTTCTCTTGCAACTCTCTGACTTCTGCTCTGGACTGCTCAAGATCTTCTAAAGAGAGATTAAGTTGTCCTTGAAGTTTGTATTCATCCATTTTACTGCCTTCCCAGATCTTCCTCAAGCTGTTAAAATTTTGAAAGGAACTTTTCTCTAATACCAATTGTTGGAATTAGGGCAGACAACTGAGAGGGGGGGTTAATCAGTTGTCTCAAAACTTTAACACTTACTCCACTTAATTCTTCTCTTTTAGTTATTAGTAGATCATCATAATAATCATGAAAGTGTGAATCAATAACATATCAGTAGAAACGCAAATTACACACTTGACACCAGGAATTTTTAACGTGGAAACTTGGTTAAGGGAAAAACCACGGTGGGGGTTAACCCACAAAGGTTATACTCTGTTAAAAGTATTACAAAAGGGGAAGGCACATGCCTTCGGGCTCACTACCTAGAGCTCACTACTCAAGAGAGGCTCATTGCCTACAAGAATGATTACAAAGGATTATAGATTGTTTGAACTGAAGAGTAGCATCTCCCAATGCAAGAATTCAGTTTTGATTGAGCACAAAATACTGATCTTACACACTTCATCTTTGTTCTGCCCTATTTACTACTCTGCCATAATCCAGACCTTAGATCTCTTCTCTTTCACAGTCCTATCTACCATTTTCACACTTACTCCATATTCACATCACTACACACTCTAATACACTTGAATCCATTAGCTATATATATCAGCCTCAAGAAATTCAATCACTTTCTGTCGGCCTAGTGAAGAACTTAGCAAACAACATAAATACTCTGTTATGTCGGCTGAATCCATACACCAATGTTGATGCATACGAGAAATAACACTTGAAGGTTACCATTCATGTTGGCCACTAACATTATATCCCATAGACAACTAACCAAAACACTTCTACCAGATCCGTATAAGGATCTAACATAAGTCAGCCTGTTCTTTACTAAACTGTTTTGTCATATTAGGACCCAGTACTCAGATACTCATAACTTTTAATCCCCTTGTCACCGGAGGCTGACATATTGGATTTAGATTGTCCTAACATTCCTCTACACTCCCTCAAATATGCAACACACAATGATTGACTGGAGAGATCCGCTGACCAAAATTCTGAACTCTACCATATACTATGTTCCTGTTTATCCAGACTTGATAAATCTTGAAACTAACTTCCAGTATGATTTGATACTGCACTGTGGATGTGTGGAATGAACCTAGTTTCCATCAATGACAACACTGGTCATGTGTAGTAGTGTCTCTTGCTAACAATAATATAGCCCAGTAGTTTACTTGATGTAACCCCAAACACACATTTCTTAGGATTTAAACTAACTTTGTATTCTTTGAGCCATTTGAAGATCGTATCCAATACCTCGACACGAGTATTTCTTGTAATTGATTTGTCTAGTAAGTTGTCGACATAGTCTTCCATACATGTGTGCATATAGTTGTCATTGCTCTTGGTATGTAGCTCCTACATTTTTGAGGTTGAAGGTCATGATGATCCAATAGTATGTACCCCATGGACATGTGAAATTTGTTTTATGTTGATCTTTAGGTGCTATCCTTATTTGATTATATCATAAGAATCCATCCATCAATGAGAGCATTTCAAATCTGACGGTAAGGTCCACGATAATATCTATGTTTGGTAATGGAAAATCATCTTTCAAACACGCTTTATTTAAATCCCTGAAATCTTCACAGATTCAGATCTATCCATTGGGCTTTGTGACTAGTTCCAGATTAGATACCAACTCTAGATAGTCTATTGGTCTGATGAAACCCACATCAAGGACTTTTTTAGTTCCACTTTCACCAAGAGTGTGATCTATGTGTGCAATTTTCTTAATTTTTGCTTCACTGGTTTGGCGTTGGACAATAGTGGCAAGTGATTCAAGACGAATTGGGAACCCAATCTTCGCATGTCAACATATGACCAGGTGAAGTTGATTTTTCATGTCAAGAAGAAATCCTTGAATTTAGGATTTTCCCGTTCTGTTAATGACTCCACAAAATGGATAATCTTAGGCTCTTCTTCTGTGTCGAGGTTGGTTTCAACAATTGTCTCCACTAGTAGTGGTGATCTCTCCTATGCAATATGGAACACTTCCAACCCTCCATCCTTGGGAACCTCAAAGAGGTTTTCACCCTCAGATATGTCCTTTATTTTTACTTTTTCATGGTCAATAGGTACCTTTCTATTTTCACCTAGAGACCTTTTTTTTTTTTTCACTTTTGTAACTACAGGGTGGAGTGGACTCTCCAAAATAAGCCATGTCATCAAGATCCATGATGTATCCAACTCTATGATCCCCAAGAGGTATACAGTCATGAAGTCCCATGAACTTGGCGATGGCTTCGTCATTCTTGAATAAATCTAGGCTAGGTGGAGTTTGTTGATCCTAGTCCATGAGCTCAACTTGGACTAAGGGCAAAGCATCATTGATGTTTAGGTAGCATATGGTGATGGGAGTTAAAGTATAGATGGAAGTAATGTTCAGATCCCAAAAGATGTTGGTCCATGCGACACCGTTGGGTAAGTCAGGTGTGGAAGACTCGGGCTCAGGTTCAGGTGGGTCCCGTGCTGTCTCGACATTCTTGGAAGTACTTGCATCCCTACCCAAAGTAACATACTAATAGGAGTGCTCTCTCTTCATGATGTATACCCTAGGCCCTTGTTGTGAGCTCGCATGGATGGTTGAATAGGTTCTGTTATCCCACTTTTTTTAGGCCCTAATCCGCTATGCCCATCATATCCTTATTGTTTTACAAATTCATAACCTTTGCCATATCGCTCCATGGGAAACTGTACGTGCTTGACCTCTTCTTCTTCCTTGTAGAGCCACTTAGCAACATCATCGTCTATGTCCTCCTTACTTAATTCTCCCCATTTGGTGAAGGTGGTGGGGGCGGCAGTGATGGTCTCCTTAGGTTTGATTGGGTCAGGTTTGTTGTGAGACCTTGGTGACATTGGAAGCTTGCTAATGCAGTATGACCTTTCTATCTTGTATTCCCCACATCCTTTGTCTTGGATTTGAACATTAGGTTTGTGTGGCAGAGTAAATGGGGTGGTGGATTTGGATAACGTGGATGGGTCAAAATAGTGTGATGAGGTGGAGGGTAAAATTCCCCTATTTATAGGTACCTAATGTTGCAGGATCTCTCTTTGGTGGTTGCATTATTGGAAGGCATCAGGGTCACTAGGTATAGTGATTTCAGTGCCATTATAAGGGAATTTAATGCATTAGTGGTAGGTGGATGGCATGGATCCATGGTCAGACAAGGATGAGATTGGAAGGGAGTTCAACATCTAAGACATGAAATGTGGTATTGAGAGTGGCGGGACCGACTCTTACCGGAAGTGAGATCACTCCCTTAGAAGAATGTTCTGCATCATTGTAGGCTTTGATGGCGATTCTCTTGGTGGGAAGAAACACATTCTTCGGAGTAACCCAATATCATCACTAACTTTAGAGGACATATATTCAATTTGGCTCCACCATCTACCAAGACTCATCTAATCTTGTGTTTGTTAATGAAGACCTCAAGGTAAAGTGGGTCAGTGTAATTTGGCTGTTGTGAGGGGACTTCATGTTTAGTAAAGGTGACATGGTAAGAGGTGGCTAAGTGTGCCACCATGGATTCGAATTGATTGACATTTAAATCCGTGTGAACAGAAGATTCCAACAAGGTTTTGTCGAGAATAGCCTTGTGTTCCAGAGATAGGTGAAGGAGTTTGAAAATGGATATTTAGGCTAAGGCCTTTTTCAAGTGATCTAAGAGATTGTATTATGTCTTCAGTTGTGTATTAGACATATTGGATGGATTAGAGAGGGCACCTTGTAGTGTCACCTTGGCTCTATGAGTGGTGACAACACACTTGGGGTAGGATTTGATGGTGTTCATGGAGGTGTTATTATCGAAGGCATGGATGTTGTTAATGGTGTACTCATAGGCAACATTGCTATAATTAACATGATCATGTGGTTTGGTTCCCAAGGTGGTGGGTGTTCCCGATATCATGATTTTGTAAAGGATCTTGAAAGATAGTATGATCGGTATTTGAGGAACCTTGTGGATTATCTATAATGACATCTCCTCGGTCAATGAAATCATGTATGATGTCCTTCAATTTGTAATAGCTAGATGTTTTGTGACCTTTGATTCTGTAATAACCACAAAACTTGTTGTCATTCTAAGAAGGTCATTTAAAAGTGGGTTCATATGGCTTGACCTCCAGTAATTGAACGAGGTTGGATTGTAAAAACTTCTTGAGGATTGTCTCAATGGGTTCTGTTAAGGGTGTAAATATTCATCAAGGATTGTTATTCCTTAGAGCTGGTCTTCTTTGATTGTTTCAAATTGTGTTGGTCATTTGTTGTTGATGTTGCAATTGTTGTTGAACAATTGGTTGATTATTTTGCACTGGGGTGCTTTAAGTGTGAGAATGGGGCTGGTCCTATTGATTGCTTTAGCATCTATGACCCTGGTGGTGCCTCCTTTGTAATAGATTTTCTAGTTAAGTGGTTGCCTATCTTCATCCTATAGAATCCCTAAAATCCTAAGGGTTTAAGCTTTATGTCTCTCTCTGCACTTCATCTCCTATTCGTCGGTTGACTGTCAGTAGAGGGTTACCGGTCATTTAAGTTATAAACTAATGTCTTTATGAATATGAGGAGACCAGACCCTTGTCCTAGCCTTACCTGCTACATCCCGTAAAAAATTAAACCTTAAGTCCTAAGTTTAAAGGCTTTATAAAGTGTATTTCACAGTGTCGCACCGCACCTTCAGTGACGTCATCTACCCCTATGATGCTATGAAGTGTTGCAAGCTATCCATCAATCATGGGCATACAGCCCCTCTACTGGAGATTCTGCATCGATGAACCAACTGCTACTAGATTTCATAAAAGGACTCAATCTACTGAAAACTTAGAATTTCATGATCGCGAAGGGCTTGATAGAGGTGGGCCATTTCTAGCTGCGATGTTGTGAAATGGCACCACATGTCCTTGTCCATCTAGACTGGCACTGTCAGTGATAAGACTACAGATTGACATGGCCCTTTCTCATTTGATGGAGACTTTTCAACTGTGATGACAAATATCATCGAATCTGGTTAACCGATTTCAGTCGTGGATTGCAGGAAGTAAGGAAAATATTGATGACCTTCATAAACTTGCAAAATAGAGGATTTTCAAAGTGCCTGCAATACAAACAGAGTAATGGCTGCCATAACCACCATTAATGCTGTAAATTATAAGGAAATTTGGCTTCTTAAGGACACAATCTAGGGCATTCTTCATCATTTTCATGAGCACAATTGCATTTCCACCATAGAAGGCTTCGAAATGGGAAAGAAAATAGTGAGTTCAGGTCTCTACAGGTAGCAAAACTAGTAGGTAATCTCTGTTACATGTACTCAATCAATTTATCTATTAATTTGCTTGTTTAAGGTGCTAATAGTCACTAGTAAATTGCATAAGCCCTAGGTTAGTTGTTACAGATAGAAGAATTGAGTTAGACTAGCCAAGCTTCCTCTTCAAAGCACAATCTGGACAAGGATCTATGATCCAATGTCTTGGGTCAATTAGGAAGCCTGCAACAAGACTTGGTCCGCTAGGACAAAATGATAAAATCTATGACTTGTGTGTTAATTGTAGAGATGCCAGAATGCCTATGTCAGCATGGACTCTTTTTGAAAATGGGTATCGTAGGATGGATTACATAGTCCCTATCTATCATGCTTGGAGATTTGACCTTGAAAAACTAATTTTCCATAATGTCTTTGTTAATCCAAACCTAGTTAGATAATTTGTTGAAAGATATGACCCTCAGACTAGGTATGTCATGTCTGGTAATGGTTCTATAATAATAAGATTCACAAAGGCCTATATCTCTACTATGTTCAACTTAGACCCCTTTACAAATATGCCCATAGACTTTAATGCTTTGAAAGAGAAGTCAAAAACTATCAAGTTTGGATATAAGGCATCTAACTTGCCCAAACATAGACCAAGGGGCATATATGGTAGTTTCATGAAGATATCTGACAAAGAAGAAGAGCCCTTCCACTGCTCAATGTTTATGCACTACTTTGTTATGACATATCAAAGTTTATGTCATGTATTGGGTAGGGATGCAGCTGATAGGATGTCTATGCCTTTTATGATGATGGTTGTATACATTCAAGATCCTGAAGCAAAACAACCTTATGATTATCCAAGTTACTTAGCAAAAATGATGCATAAACAAATGGTCACCATAAAGGGTAAACTATATACTATAAGTTCCCATGTGGAATTCACATGGTACTCAATAATGTGCCACATGGTTCTTTTTTCTTTATCTGGAAAATGGCACAAGAAATAGCATGTAAGGACAACTGATGCTCAAGGAAATATGATGCCAGTGCAAATGTGGACATGCATGTTGGACATACATTGTGAGGATGTAAATTATGTTGTTTTTGAGGAGCACTTTGTCAAGAAAATCCTTGGTTTTCTAGAACTAGAAGGGGAGAGTTTGCATGTTGATGTGAAGGATTTTTTAAGGCCCTTGGATAGAAACCCATACTTGGGGATTGATCACAATTGGGGAGATTTGTTCCTCCACTCTCACACAACTTGTATCAGAGTTTATGGATGTGAGGTGCCTCCTTACACCTTGCCAAAGTTTGTACCCAAAAGAATTGCTTTCATGGAGATTATAAGGTAGCTGAATGAGGATGACAAAGAACATTTGAGGAAACATAAAAAGGGCTCACTCATTCCTGCTTCTTTAAAATTCAGTGATTTTATAATAGTGGACAAAAATGGATTGGATCAAATGGATTCTATTCATCAATATTATAGGATGGATATGGAGCAGCCAAGAATCTTTGATCTAGAAGGATTCGTAGACAAAACAAGGGTGAGTGCCAAAAGGCCAAGATACCCCCATTAGGTCTTCTTAGATGAAGATATACTGAGAAACTACCTCTCTATGGAGGAAGTCTACCTTTTAAAGGATAAATGGGAAGCAGTGATGGCAAGGGAAAGAATGAGAAGGAATATAAATGCTGCATAACCTAGATCTTTTCCTGAGGTGAAGGATCTCATTAGAAGGATCAAGATGATATTTGACAAGGCAGAGGATCTGATTGCTAGTGCACACGTAGGTGAAGAAAGGCTATCATACTAGTCTAGCAGCTCTAGAATTGGATATGTGAGAAAAGAAGAATCCCCTAACTCCTCTCCTCAAAAAATGGTAAAGATCATTGATCTTGAGATAGAGCCAGAGGTAGAGATTGTTGACTTAGAAGGATAGGTAGTAGAGGAACAAGTTCACGAGCCCGCTCATCAAATCAGCTCTCCAGAAAGAATTAGGCCATAGTCCTCACCAGATAATAGATTGACAAGGTCAACTATTGGTAATGACGTTGACACAGAGGATGTGAGAGTATTGGCATGCAATAAATTTATAGAGGATGATGAATTTGTTAACACCCCAGAATTTAGGTCATTTGTCTTAGAGGCTAGAAATGAAGAATTCTAGAGAAGGATTGAGGAAGCAAAGAGTGGAGTTGACCCATTAGATTATGATGCAATCACTCAAAGGGTCTTAAGTGATGTCAACAAAGATATTAATGGAATGATCCTAGAGGATGGTAGAGCTCTAGTGGCCAAAAGCAATGTTCTATTTTTGCCACATTGGACCTTATCAGACATAATTGCATTTGATACAATAACAAGGGATGATTCAAAAGTCACAGAAGAGCAAGTCAATAAGGCTCTGACAGGTGTTGCTTTTTATCCAAGGTTTGAAACCTTGGAAATTTGGGCGTTGGCCCAAAGTGACAACAAACCAAGGATTGGTTTAGAGGAATTAACTAGAAATGTGATAATCAAGAGGGTGTCAACCACCCTTGCTCCTCAGGCTACTAGTTTGAATGTGCAAACCACACAATTTGCTGAGGCGGTAGAAAATAAGTTGCAGAAGGAACATAATGAATTGTTGGAGAAGTAT
The DNA here is from genome assembly GCA_027924645.1 of Cunninghamia lanceolata. NCBI lineage: Eukaryota > Viridiplantae > Streptophyta > Pinopsida > Cupressales > Cupressaceae > Cunninghamia > Cunninghamia lanceolata. The sequence continues at coordinate 11,809,568 of BSBN01001332.1, forward strand.
GCATAAGCAATGGCAAAATTGAGCAAATACCAGGGACAATTGTGATTAGAGCCTGGTCCATCACAAACTCCCCCCATTATTTAGACTATAGAATCACTCCCAATGGACACATAGCCTCTTTTGTCTGAGATTAGGGAATTAAAAGAGGAGGTAAAGAAATTGAAGGAAGAGAAAGAGAATATAGTAAAGAATATGGTCACCAACATGATAAATCATAAGGTGACTAAGATCTTGGTAAGGTTGGATGAGACCTGGAGGTCCTATTCACAATTAAGAGTATCCTATGAAAAGCATGAATTTGATAAAGAAAGGCTCTCAATTATCAAAGAAACATGGTTGCCAAGGACTAGAGAAGTGAGAGATCTCCATTGATGTTCAAGGTTTGATGCATAGGCACCCCCTAAATTGAAATTGGTAATGGATAGGTTGACTCATTTTGAGGAAGTTGCTAGCTTTTAGTTGAGGCTAGATAAAGTTTTGGGAGAAAAGAAGCTGTCCATTGAAAAGATAGACAAGAAGTTCCTACCAAGTATTTTTGAAGGTGATCGGCGAGTAAAAGGCTTAGACAAGTGGAAGGTAGAAATTGAAGAGAATGCTAGCTAATTAATTCCTACATGTTGTACTGATGTTGATTGAGCTATGAAAATTTTGAGCTCAACAATTGATAAATTGCATATAGTTGAAATAAATTTTGAAATATTTTGTAAGGAAATAAAGATATTGTTGGATGCTCGATACACTAGTCATAATGAGAAGGTTGCAGAGATAGTCTCTTTCTAATGGCCATTAGAAAAGACATATAATGCCTAGACAAAGAAGTATGGAAATGTATAATTGAAAAGAACAGCCAACCACCACCTACCCTACATTGATGAGGCAAAACTCCTTCAAGGACAACACACTCTCCAATGTCTATCTAGTTTTCTCCTCTTTTCTCTATGTAGTAAATTTCTCAATGCCAAAATGGGCGGTGCAATGTATTAAGCAATTCTTTGAAAGGACAAATGTAATTAATGATGAGTACACATTCTTGGTCTATAAAAGAACTGTGTTACTCATTCTTGTTGTTGTTGGATGATTATGGAGTTTTTGAGGAGTAAATAAGATACAAGTTCTTCTCGGTTGCTTCATTTCTTGTTTTGTAAGTCTATGAATTGTGTGTTGAATGTATTTTTGCATAAATTATCAATTCCATGTTGATGTAACTAAAAAATGCTATATGCATGTGTTTTGTTAACTATCTTCATGGTTGTATGCATTCTTCTTTTGAATCAAATAACTAAGGGTTATCTAAGATTCTATAATATAAGTTCACTGTATTGAATACTTAATCTTCTACTTCTATTCAAGGAATAGATTAAAAGTTTAGGGTTAAATGGGGAAGAGTACATTCAACAAGGATGTTTGTAAGTAGAGTTAATGGAATACTCTATTTTGGGTGGTGTCTGTAAGACAGATGCTAATTAAACCCCTTGAAACTTGAGTGTTAGTTTAGTTTATGAGAATCATTCACACCTATATGTCAATTTGACTCCATGCCCTGAGATAAGCATTGGTCAGAGTTTATATTGAGTTTATGAGTAAGAACTAGTCTTACAGCTAAGCATAAAACAAAATCAGAATGTCATTTATAAAACTTTAGGATTTTAGGAGTAGTTTTTAGGGTTTGAAAATCCTCTAGTTGACACCTAGAACAAAGACCAAAGATAGCCCCTTTGTGTTTATCTTATAGTTTTTGCCTGTATGAGAGAGGATTCATCTACTTTATGTCAATACTTTGATAATCTCAGAAGTTTACCCCATTAGTATTAAATAGGGAATACCCCCTAGGTTTTGTAGAGCCTAAAGAAGGAGAGGAGACATTTAGAGTTAGCCTCCTATACTATTGGTCTCTAACTTGAGGATCTTGTCGATAAGTGATGGCTACCTTGTAGAGAAACTTAGGAATAATTAGTTGGAAAAGCCCAACATATTTGGTGACTCCACTGGGGATTCTTTGAAAGAGTCATGGTCTAAAGGATGAATCCCAGTTGTGGGTGGTGACTTTGAGCAAAATCTCCTAAATGGTGAAATTAATAGTTGTATGCAGGGGAGAAGATCCTTGCATAAGCCCTTATTTCAGGAATTACCTATAAAAATGTATAGAAGAAAGGGAGGCTCTCAACCCAGCCAAGAGGGTTCTCCCAGTCCCAGGAATAATGATAATCCCCAAAATATGAGGCCTCCTAAGCAACAGTAACCTTTTTCATCAATAGAGGCCACCCTTTTTAGATCCCCTTGATAGATTTGAAGATATAGAATCCCCAAGAAATAATGATGATTCAAATATAATGAGACCATCCTCTTCCATGCCAAGAGGAGAAGAATTATCAGAAGAAATTAGGAATCTTAGCACAGAACTTGATTATCTACAAGCATTAAAAATAAGAGATGATATGAGACAAAAGGTTGAAGCTTTGAAGACTACTCATCAAAACACAGTTCCCACTCTTAATAATGCAAATGAGAGGAACCTCCTGTAATAATATAATGAAAAATGCACGAAGTGATAGAAATAGCAGAAACATGGAAGGAATTTATTGATCGTAGGCCACTTCGAGGGGGCAACCTCCTTTGAGCAAGCTCAATACAATAAATTCGTGGATGCCTTCATGGGCCTCAACACGTACTTATATACTAAGTCTAATCTAAACAACTATTACTTCCCAGGAATGTGGGATAATACAATATGCTCATGGGACGACTTACAAAGCATATGCATCCAAATGTAATATACTAATAAAGTAAAAAGAAGGGTTAAACACAGGTTCCTAACATCCCCTCCCTCTTAGAAAAGATTTGTCCTTAAAGATTAATATGTGGAAATTGTTGCTAAATCTGAAGGAGTGGTTCCCATGTAGCATCCTCTAGTTGCATTCTGTACCACTAGATTAATACCTTTGTGATGGACCAGGAATGAAGCTGACGAGTGCACTTGTCGAGGATTGCCTCTGGCTCCAAAATGATGGATCCTTCATTATCTAGTTCTGGGAAAATAGTTTGTGCTCTGACATTGGTGCCAAGAACTTTCTTTAAACAAGAGATATGAAATACTGGATGAATGCAAGAAGGAGGAAGCTCCAATTTATAAGCAACTGACCCAATCTTCTGAAGAACCTTATATGGCCCATAGAACTTTGGAACTAGCTTATGACACCCTTTGAGTTTCAGGGATGATTGCTTGTATGGATGTAAATGAAGAAAAAACATATCACCTACTTGAAAAGTCTACTTAGAGCGGTGCTGATCAACTTGTTGTTTCATTCAATTTTTGGCCATGTGAAGATTTTCCTGCAAGATGCAGAGAATTTGAACCTAGGTTCAGAGAACCATGTTGACTGCCTGAACTAGAGAACTACTAGATGTGTATGGAAGGAGCACTAGTGGTGCATGACCATAGACTGCTTCATATGGAGTCATTTTAGATGTAGTGTGATAGGAGGTATTGTACCACCATTTAGCTAGAGGAAGCCACTTTGCCCATTGATGTTGTTCAGAGGTGAAGAAACAAAGATAAGTTTCCAAACATTTACTGATAATTTTATTCTGACCATTTGTTTGTGGGTGATACCCAGAACACATCTTTAGTTTGGTGCCAGTATGTTGAAATAGTTCTATCCAAAAATGATTGGTGAAAGATGCATCATGATCGGAGACAATGGAAGAAGGAATGCCATGAAGACGGATGATCTGGTCCATGAAAATTTGTACAATAGAGGAAGTAGTATAGGGATGGTTGATGGCACAAAACTGACTATATTTGGAGAGGAGATCAACCACAACCAAGATCACTGTCTTCCCTCTAGATTTAGGGAACCCCTCAATGAAATCCATAGAAATATCTATCCAAATCCATGTAGGGATGGGCATGGGTTCGAGTAATCCTAGAAGGAGTGTCATTTCACCCTTGTTGCTTTGGCAGGTATCACATTCAGCCACCATCTGTTGAATTTCCCTTTTCATTCCCTTCAAAAAGAAGTTACGCCGTGCCTACTCATAAGTTTTGAGGAACCTAGAGTGCCCTACTGATGGAGAAGCATGGAGTTCATAGATGACAACCTGCTGAAGATCTACACTCTAGGGAAGCACCAGACGACCCTTGTATCACAGAGAAGCACCATCTGAAGAGTAATGTGGGACAACAGAAGGGTTATTGGCCAACTATTGAATGATTTGACATAATTAAGTCATTAACATAGCCCTGCTGGATAGATTCCAACCAATTTGGAATAGGCATAGAAATAGTTGAAAGAGAAGCTTGATCATCAAATGTACGAGAAAGAGCATCCACCACAATATTGTCCTTACCCTTCTTGTAAGTGATCTAATAGTCATAACCCATGAGTTTACTGACCCATTTCTGTTGTGCTGGGGAGGAGACCCATTGTTCCATAAAATATTTCAGACTCTAGTGATTAGTCTTGATGCAAAAATGATTCCCTAGTAGGTATGGCTGCCACTTCTATACTGCATGCAAAATAGGCATCATTTCCTTCTCATATGTAGAGAGTACTAAATTCTTACCAGAAAGGGCTTTGCTCGTGAACACAATGGGACATTCCTCTTGAAGGAGAACAACACCAAGTCCATTTCTGCAAGCATCACTCTCAATAGTGAAGGTCTTGGAAAAATCTGGCATAGCTAGAATAGGTGTAGTACACATAGCTAGTTTCAAGTTTTCAAATGCACACTCAACAACATGTGTCCAGGTAAAAGCATCCTTTTTTAACAGGGCTATTAATGGAGCTGCAATCTTCCCATAGTCCTTGACAAACTTGCGGTAGTAGCTAGTCATCCCCAAAAAACCATGAAGTCTCTTGAGTGTCTAAGGATGCGGCTAATTTTTCATAGAATCTATTTTTGCAGGATCCACTAAAACCCCCTAGGTTGAAACAATATGCCCAAGATACTCCACTTCCTCCTGGCTGAAAACACATTTAGATTGTTTTGCATGGAGATGATGATTAGAGAGTAGTTGTAGTGTGAGATCCAAATGTTGGAGATGCTCAGCCCATGTTTTATTATAGATGAGGATATCATAGAAGAAGACCAAAATAAATTTTCGCGGGTAGGGCCAAAATATTTTATTCATCAATGCCTGGAATGTTGAAGGAGCCTTAGTGAGGTGAAAGGGCATGACCAAAAACTCATAGTGGTCATCATGCATGCAGAAAGTCATTTTAGGGATATCATCCTCATGACCTCGAATTTTGTGATACCCAGAATGAAGATTCAACTTGGAGAAAAATTGAGCACCATGAAGCTCATCAATAAGCTCATCAACAACAAGAATCAAAAACTTATCCTTGATTGTCATGTAATTGAGTGCTCGAAAGTCAATGCAGAGGCACCATGAGCCATCTTTTTTCCAGACAAGAAGAACTGGTGAAGAAAAGGAACTGGTACTAGGGCGAATAATTCCTTTCTTCAGTAAGTCTCAAATGAGCATCTCAATTTCTATCTTTTGCTTAAATGGGTAGCGGTAGGGCCTGATGTTGGGAGGAACGCTTCTAGGGAGGACCTAAATATGGTGGTCCTCTATTCGTGAAGGTGGCAATCCCACTAGTTTGGCAAAGACACATGCATACCTATCCAAAATTTGTTGTAGATTAGCAAGAGTAGAGGAGATCGCTGATGGTTGCATCTAAATGGAATGGAGCTAAGCAATGACACCATGTGAATTCTTCTTAAGAAGATTTTCCATGCAATGTGAACTTATGATCCTAAGAGACCCTGATTGTAAGCCCTTCAATGTGTGTTCTTGCCCATTGTCTGAAAACTACATCCAAAGTTCAGTAAAATACCACAAGATGGGTCTAAGTGTGCATAACCATTGGGTGCCCAAAACCACATCACATCCACCTAAGGGCAAGGCAAACATATCAGAACACAGGTTATAATCTCCAATATAGATACGTACATTGCGACACTTCCCTTTGCAAGGTGTTGGCTAACAGATTTGTCCTGATCTAAAATGTTTTGTTCTAACTCTATACCCCCTTTTCTTTTAGGAACAAATGGGTTAAACAACAAATGGGTGAACTATCAAGAATAGTTCCCCTCTGAATTAAGGTACAGCTCCCTCTAAGATCTTCAATGAATTCAAATTATCCTAATTCCTCAGATACACTTTTAACCAGAAAGTGCTTAAAGGCAAACTAACATTCATACATCATCATGCTATGAATGCGATATCTTTTCTACAACATCATTTAGTAATAGAATACATAGATTCTATTTTCCATAATAATCAAATATATGAACAAGCGTATTGCTGAACCAACAAAAGATAAAACACATATAATGAATTATCCAATGAAAGAATAATTACCATATGAAAGAAGATTTCACATAGAAAATTTGATTTCAAATACTCAAATACATAGATCTAAGCATACAATAATTATTTCTCCTTTTCATTCACAGAATAAAAATGTTTCAGATAAACATCACATGTATTGAAAAACAACAAAAGTTCAGCTCCAAAATTTTTGTGTCTTCCCTTTTCTTCTATCTTGCTTCAACAACTAAAAATGCCTATATAGTTGCCCTAATTATCCAATCATGTAAACCAAACCCAGAGTTAAAGTAACTCTGACCCATGCGGGATTTAGTTTTTACAAATTCATTTAAAGATCAAGTTTTAGAAAATAACTTTAACTAAAAAATTGAATAAAGAAACTGTGTAAGAAAGATCATGGCTGAGGTGACGGATTTGAATCTCTGGATTTGCTGTTTGCGGTTGGGGAGGCACGTTGAGCTTTCCACTCCTAAAATTCTGTAACAAACTCCTAAATTTTTGGGAAATTGGGAATACTAATATGTTTTACCCTTGCCTTCCAGACATCTTTCTCTCTCTAAATTTTCCCAAATTTCTCCGTGTGTTCTGAGAGTGCGTCGATGCAGAGATAAAGAAGTGACTCCACCTTCGAAATATGAGAGAAATCCTTGGTTAATATGTTGTCACTTTCTTTAACAAAACTGATTTTCTCCTTGAATGTTTGAATAACTATATCGATGTCCTTTTCTAGTTCTCCATCATCTCTTATTTATTTTACATCAATACACTGAAGATCATGCTGTAATGATTGGGTAAATTTAGTTATTTCTTTGATCATTTTTGTGAGTTCAATCCGCCCTTGCTGGGATACTGAATTTCTACATTCAATGTTTTTCTTATTTACATACAGTATATCTTCATCTGGACCTGTTAAGTTCTTTTGTGACAAAAATTTTGCTACCCCATATTTTTGTACTTCATCAATTTGATTCAACACGTTCATCCATTTGCCTTCATCTTTTATCCAGGAAGCATGCTGTGTCTTCAGGTCATCAATGGTGGCTGTGGTTTGATCATATATATTTTTTAGTTCATGAATATATTCTGTACCTTTTTGCATAATACAATCCAACCAATTGTCAAATACCTTAGTCACCATTCTGTTCCTATTTACCTGGTCCAACATTTTCTGGTTGGCTGGATATTTAGGATCAAAAGATAAAGAAAGTTGTGAAATTGGTTGTGGAATTGGATTGTGAATGGCATCAATGTATTCTATCATTGAGTGCATGGTCTACTTCAACTCCCTTTTGTCTTTCTCATCTTTCCAAGTTTGACTAACTATCTTTTTGGTGGATACCTCTAGATGATGCACATCTACGGCTCTTGAAGCAACCCCAAGATCTATTTTTTCAATCGTGAAATCTTACACTGTAGAATCTTGAACCTCTTCATTAGTTGCAAGCCTGGCTATTTTTGTGCTCCAATTCCCAGTACTAGGGTCAATACCTACCTTGGATGTTGTTTTTAATTTCTTAGATTTAGGAGTTTTTCCCAAACACTTACTCACCATGTCTTCCAATGGCAAAGAAAATGAAATTATCTTTCTTTTGTCATTGATTGAACTCTTCAGCCATTTGGGTGCAGGGGCTAAGACTTCTTTTCTAGGGTTCAATTGATCAGAGGACACATCTAAAATCATCATCAGTTTAGGGGTCTCTAAAACAACCTCTTCCTATTATTTTGTATTAACCTCCTCTGCTCTCACTGAACTGGATTCTTTATCACCCATTGCTTCCCCTGAATCCTCCTGAGAATTCAAATCCACAATTATTCTCTCAGAAACCTGCTTTTAGTTCTCGATTTGGTGGCATGAGGGGGCAAAATAGTTGTGAGGGCTTTCTTGGATTCTTTGATGAGAGGGCTCCTTCCAATTATTGACTTGGAAGTACATGCACCATAGATAGCAATAGGCTGGTTAGAGGAGCTTATCAGGAATAGTGATTCAACTATTGATGTGCATTACTGGGAATCATTGTTTTGAAATCCTTTTTGTTTTTGTTCCCTCAACCATTTCTTGGTTCTTCTTGTCATCGGGAGGGTCTTCACCTCAATCCTATCTTCTTCCTCTTTACTCCAGTCAATTTCTAGAATAGGTGATTATTTTATCTATTCAAATTGTGGGTCAATCACCTATTCTTCATTATCAAAAACTCCAGAAATGTCCATATTTAGATTAAGGGTAATTATTTGTCCTAGAGAGAACCTGCACCATAGTCTCCTTATGACCTCGAATTTGTCTGAACAGTCCTCTCAATAATCCTCCAATTTGGGAATATGTGAAAACCCTGTTCCAAAATCCAAGTTATCCCTGACAAAGCCTTTGCTGTCAAATTGTTATCTGGCAGTGAAGAACTAAAAATTGAACTTTTGAAGGTTCACTTCTAAATTCAAGGCATCAGATTTTGATTGGCATGAGTAATGTCCAATTTTAATGGGAAAAGAGATACGAGATCCTTTCTTCGTTGAGAACCTTTTATCTACATGTGCTAACTGTATGCAAACCTCTATCAGCACAAAACAGTCAAACACATACCTAGGTAACTTAACAGGTTCACCGTCAAATCCCCCAACTCTGATATAAGTGAACTTGGAAAATTGAATAAAGAAACTACCATATATGCTGACCAGCTGCATTGCTTCATTAGACATTCTCTTATTCAAATTACCTGCCAGTTCATAAGTCATTCTCCCAGTAAAAACATCATTAACCCTCTTGTAATTCTCATAACAATTATGCATCTCCAATTGTGAATAATATTCATAAATTTTACTATCCTCAGCCAAGGATGCATGAGGTAGCCCCAACCATTGTCTTGTAGACGCCATGCAATAGAAGAGGTACAAAGACATATAAAAATCTTTATTACCCAAACAATTACTCAGACCTTGATGCAAACATTTAGCTACAATTTCTGCCTAGTCTAAATATTGCTCTCCTTGGAGGATAACTTGTATGAAAAAGTACATCCAGTCTTCCCAATAATATGTCTATGCGCTGCCCTCCATCCTGTGTAGTAATACCATAATATCCCTCACTTCCTGAATCATCTGATCTCTTGTAAGTGGTCAAGGCAGCCTTGAACCCCCTTTCTGGAATTTCAACAACCAGTTTCTTGCTATCACACTTTTGTAGTTTGTTTTCTTAAGTGAAATGCCCATAAGAAGAAGTAATATTGAGGTTAGAATATGCTTCCTTGGGTGGTATTCTCATCATAGACATTAGGGTCTATCTATTGACATGAAACAACACACTACCATTTGTATTTATGATGCACCTGTTTTGGGGTTCATACCTACTCATGCACTCCAGAACTACTTCAGGGCATTGTACGGCCATGGGAAAGGCCGTAGCTTGAACCAAACCACTTTCTATTATTTTCTTCATCATAGGAGTTGGTATAGGATTTTTAGACCTTTCCCTAAATTCTTCTAAATCATATTGAACCAGAGAGGTATCCCCAAATTCAGGATGAGAAAAGGTAAGACCAGGATCGTGTTCATAACCAAGACAAGCAGATTTCATAGCTATAATTGGAGGATATAACGAAAAATGCTTCAAACTTTGAAAATAATGTTGGAAACTCAAAAGATTCTTCTTTCCAGCTGAGAAATGGAAACAACATATAGGAAGAGTAGAACTCACCTTCTATATATCTAAAATTATTGTGAAATTTGTGCAACAAGAACCTTATACCTCCTGCGCTATTCTCCTTTGCATCGTACAATATGTTCATTTGCTAAATTTGGCTTGTTCTCTCTTAATAATGGCATTAACCAGATCAAATAATTATTACCCGAAGCAATACGTGTCGAAAATGTTTGAAAAGACATGAATTCTGACATCTTCATTAATGGCAAGCATTATTCACGTGCGACCATGATGTATAATAACTATCCGTAACCTTTCAAAAATTAGAACTTTCTGTTACATAATGAGTTTTGGACATATTTTCCTCCAACTTTCCCACTAAATTTTGACTTAGAGAGCCTCGGGGAGAAATGAGATTATAATCACCGAACCCTTGAACCATTGAACCATTGAACTTCTGGGGTGAGGTTCAATGCGGAGGTTCAAACTAAATGATACAAAGGGGCAAACGGTTCACTTGAGAAACATTGAACTTAGACTCTTGAACCTTTGAACTATTAGGATGTGGTTTGATGTAAAGGTTCAAAGATGCAAGAACTACATAGACCGACCAATAGTAATGCGGCTTTGTAGAAAAGTTTTAACTATGAAACAGTGAACAGTTGAACTTTGAACCATTGAACTTTTGAATTATGAAAAAGGGTTCAAGTTCAACCGGAAGGTTCAAAGACACTCAAATTACACAAAGGGACAAAACAACTCGCTTTGGGAATCATTGAACACTTAGAACCATTGAACTTTTGAACTATGAGAATGGTTCAAGTTCAAAGGTTGAAATCTTTAGTAATTTCACACACAAAGACGATAGGCGGGTGGACTTTGAAGAATAAAGAGCTGACTTAAGGAACAAAGATATGACAAATAAGGGAAGGTGGTAAGTTGACTCATGCTTAGGGAAATTTTACAAAAATCAAATAAGGGCGACTCAAAAGGTAACATTAGCTCTGACTGGGGATTGCATTTGATGACAAAATGTAGAGAACTCAGAAATCTGGTTATGCAAAAACTGAAACACGGTTGTTGAAGGAAAAGAAACAAGGAAAACTAAAACCAGGAAAGGAAAGCAACAACACACGACAACAAAGGAAAGACTATGTACAAAATAGGGGATACCTGCTTTACAGGTGATACAATTTAAGATCCTGTCCATTATAGGATAGGGGTAAAACAACTCCATCCAGATATTCCAACTTGAAAGAATTAGGACCCAGTACCTGATGAATTTTGAAAGGACCTTTCCAGAGTGAGTCAAATTTGCCATGTGCTCCTTTAGGTTTTCTTCTTCTGTCCCACAACAACACTTCATCTCCCTCCATAAATTTCTTGGGCCTTGTTTTTCGATTAAAAATATTCTTGACCCTAGCCCGATGAATAGTAATCTGATCAACCAACTCATTCCTTTCCTCTTAAATCTTGGTCAAGTACATAACTCTTTTCTCCAAGGAATCTTGAAAATATTGATCTTCAATTACACTTTGTAATTTAGCTACAGATAACTCTAGAGGTAATGATAATTGAGCTCCTATTCCATAAACTAGCTCAAAAGGTGCCATTCCTATTGCCCTCTTAGGAGTTACCCTATCAGCCCAGAGTGCTTTGTACAATCTCTTATGCCAATCTCTAGGATTCTCGCTCACCAATTTTATCATGATGGTTACCATATTTTTATTACTGGACTCAGCTTGTCCATTTCCTTGAGGGTAGTAATCTGATGAGTGACAAAGAGATATACTATTCTCATAGCAAAAAGAAGTAAGTTTAGTTGAGGAAAAACTAGTGGCATTATCTGCCACAAGTTTCTGAGGAACACCAAAACGTACCAATATGTTTTCTTTGAGAAAATTGCACACCACCTTTGTAGTGGTTCTCTTTACAGGGGCTGCTTCAACCCATTTCGTAAAATAATCTATTGTTGTCAAAATGTGGGTATGTCCTGCACTCTAAGGAGGTGAGAGAGGCCCAATACAATCTAAACCCCATTGTTTGAATGGTTCTTCAATAACAACAGGCCTCAGAGGCAATGCTACAAGTTGTGGTCTTCCTGAAAACATTTTACAATTTTCACAGTTAGCTACCCATCTATATGCATCCTTAAACATACCTAGCCAATAATAACAATTTCTCAGAATTTTGAAGGCTATGACTGAAGAAGAGAAGTGTCCACCGTAGGCTTCATTATGAAAAACATCCAAAAGCTTGTGCTATTGTTCCTTATCTACACATCTCAGAAAGGTTCCATCTAGTCCCTTTTTATATAAGACATCACCCCAAATGACATATTTTGCTACTTTTAACTTCAAATTTCTTTTCTCCTTCGGGGATAAGTGACTGGGACAGTCTCCATAAGATAGTGTGCTACATCTAGGAACCATGGGTCCTGTAAACTCACCAACAGGACTCTGGGAAGTTCTTCCTCTTCCTCTTCCTTATTCTCAACAATCAATTTACACAGACCTTGACCTCTGACCAATTTGGTTGGCCTAACTTCCAAGTCATATTCTTGAATTTTAGCAACCCATGTTGCTCTCTTATTCATCCCAACATCCTGTTGAGTAAGAATGCTTTTCACAGCCAAACTAGGCACAAACACAACTAAATGAGAGTGAAGTATGTAATATTTGAATTGTTTAACAGCCTTTGCTACAGCAAAAGCTTGTTTCTCAGCTAAAGAATATTTAAGTTCATGTTTCTTGAGAGGAACACTCATAAAGGCTATTGGGGCTTCTTCATTCAATTCATTCTTTTGTAGTAAGATACTAGACATGGTATGTTCTGAAGCATAACAATAAATAATAAAATCTTTTTGGAAATTAGGGTTTACCAAATTAGGTGTTTGTGCAATCACTTCTTTAATATCTTCAAATGCTTTCTTAGTAGCCTCATTCCATCTGAATACTTTTTTTTCACTCATCATCCCTACAATATGTTTTGTAATTTCAGCAAAATTAGGAATGAATCTTTTGAGAAAATTGATCTGGCCAAAGAAAGACTTAACTCCAGTCCTATTAGAAGGGAAGACTCAGCTATTGTATTGCCTTAACCCTCTCTAGATCAATCTTGATTCCATCTTTTGAAACTAGATGTCCTAACAACTTGCCCTCTGTCATACAGAAAACTGACTTCTTTGGATTAAGAGATATACCATGACTCTGACACCTCTGTAAAATAGTCTCCAGATCTTTTAGGTGATCCTCCCTTTTTCTTGAATAGTCAAATCATCAAGATAAATGACGATAATTCTATTTTTTAAATCTCTAAAAGATGAATCCATTGCCCGTTGAAAAGTTGCACCAGCATTAATCAAACCAAAGGGCATACGGTTATAAGCAAAAGTTCCCCGAGGTGTAGTGAAAGCAATTTTATGTTGATCATCTATATCCACACTTATTTGATTATAACTTGAGAACCCATCTAACATGGACATCATCTCAGATCTAGCAACTGTTTGTAAAATGTGGTCCATCACAGGTAAGGGATAATTATCTTTTAGACTGGCTTGGTTTAGATTCCTAAAATCAACACAAATCCTTATTTCTCCATTCTTCTTGCACACCGGGACAATGTTTACTACCCAGGTGGAGTGATGGATTGGATAAATGATCCTAGCCTTCAAGATTTTATCTATATCCTTAAAGATGGCTTCAGCAACCTCTGGGTTATAGTTCCTCAATTTCTGCCTGAATGGAGTTGCATTTGTCTTCAAAGGAATATGATGCTAAAATTGCCCACGCCTAAAATCCTTTAGGTCATCATAGTATCAAGCAAAGACATCCTTATATTTAATCAACAGCTTAATCAATTTGTTTTTCTCCTCAGGTGAACAACACCTATTAATAGAAACCCATTTAGGATCAGTTTCACTCCCAATGTTTATCTTCTCATAAACCTCCAGTTTATCAGGATTTTGACAAATTTGCCTTTGGTATATTCATCTTGTCTAGTGAACAAATGCTCTAGAGAGACCAACCCTTTAGGGATTTTGTTTCCCTTCAATTGGATTACATCATCCTTTGAATTAATCCCTGGATCAGGACTGGATTCTTTACATTCTACTTCAGAACCTTCAAAATAAGTTCCTAAGAACATCTCAGCATTCTCCAAGAATCTTCTGATCTGCCTATCATTTTCAAAAACTTGCCAGTTTTCAGCATTATCTGGGACATTAGGACAATAGACCACTTCAATTCTATATGAATTTTTTTTGAAATTAGGGTGTGGCAGAAGAAGAGAAGCTGACACCACCAGAGAATCTGCCTGAGTGTTCAGATCCCTGGGAATTGCCTCAATAGAAAAGGCATCAAAGTATTCTATCTCATCCCAAACCCTATTTCTGTAATGTCTCAACCTTTCATTTTTTACTGAAAAAATGCCCCTCACCTGCTTGACAATTAGTTTAGAATCCCCCTTTGCTCTGAGTATCTTTACACCTTTTCCTTTGGCTTCATTTAACCCAAGCAATAGAGCCTGATACTCTGCAGTGTTATTAGTATTTTTAAACTCTAACTTGAAAGAGTAAGGGAAAATTTTACCTTCAAGTGAGATCAAAACCACCCCTGCTCCTGAACCAATGGTAGCACAGCTACCATCAAATTCTAAGGTCCATAGATCATCTGAATGCACAGAGTTAGGAACAGATTCTTCCTTGGTATCTTCAGAAGAGAGAAAATAGTTACCAAATTCACATTCTTCAAATAAAAATTGGGACTTAGGATCATCAGAAGGGTATACAGTGAACTTGCATTTAGGTTCAGGTTCCAGCTTAACTTTTTGCTTCCCCACTAGGATTGTAGCTTCTGACCAATCCAATTTAATCTGCCCACCCAAATCTTTACAAAAAGTCATGCTCAACAGCATCCCATAACTAGCAGGAATATCTGCTACCAGAATAGTCAACTTTACTCTTTTATCAGGATAAACTGCAAGAGCAACCCGAGCATCTTTGATTTGTCTGAGCAAAGAAATCTGTTTGCCATCCATGGAGTAACATCTACCGAATGTTTTGGTAAGGGATAGGCCTAGGGCTTTGGCTACAGAAGAAGGCATAATATTGTTAGAAGCACCTAAATCTATGATACAATTACTAAGTTTATGGCCATTTATGAATAAAAAAACATAGAAAGGGTTGGGCTTCATATCAGTAATGTAAGAGATATCATCAAATGAATTGAGAGTCATTCTAGGAGTGTGTGTGGGTGATTCAGTTGGAGAAGCAAATAATTGGGTGATGGGATACTCAGTATTAACATTTAGTCCGCTCTCAGGTTCAGTTTGTGTAGGACCACCTTTGACATATTTCACCAATCTATCAATTTCTTTGGGTTTTAACTTGAGGTATTCAGTAGGGGATATTTGAATCTTTGCAGATTTACAAAATTCTACAATATCAAAAGAATCTCCTAGATCATTTCTATGTAACAATTTAATCTCTTGGGTTTTCAAATTAGCATCAGAGGTCCTAGTAAGAGGCTCCTTACCTTTAATAGGTACTTCTTGAGTATTAGGAAATCTCTGATTCTTTTGACTTCTGGTAAGCACAACACATGAAGGATCTTCAAGGGTAACCAATATTTCACCTCCTCTTTCTAGATCTGATTCGTACTCTAGGAAATGTATTTCAGAGTCACCAGGTTCCTCAAAGTTCCTTTCTTCCATGGTCATCTCCCCCAATACATCTTGAGTAGTAGTCATTTGATCATATCTAAGCATCTTAGGACAAGAATTTCCATCATGATCAGTAGTCAAATGAAAAGTACACATATTCCCTCTTTTAGGAGCAGCTTCAATAGTTAACCTTGGTTGTGCTGATATAAGTGGCACTGTCCTACCAGTATTTGCCTGTTGATTGAAATTCCTCCTGCCAATATCTTGATATGGTTGCTGGAATGAGGTACCAGCCTTAGGTATTTGTCTTTTTAAGGCAATCATATCATTGACTAGTCTTTGAACCACATGATCAGTAGAGGATGAGGGGTGAGCATTAGGAATTTGGACTTCTTTCTTCCATTTTCTAGCCATAATAAGATCATCCTCTAACCCAACTGCCAAGGTTTGTGCAGCTGCTAAATCAGCTATTGCACCTCTTCTAAGATGGAAACTAATATCAGGAGGCATAGAATTAATAAAGAAACATTTTTGATTCTTAGGAGTTGGCCTTTTGCAATAGAGATTTTGTGCACTATTCTATTGAATTTGGCTATGAATTCCCTCATAGGCTCATATATCTCTTTCTTAAGCTGAGTCAATTGAGCAAGAAGGGAATGCTCATCTTCTACACTTTTGAACCTATTTTCAAATGCAATTTTCATATCATTCCAATTTGTGATTGAAGAGTCAGCTAGATGATAGAACCATTGTGTTGCAGTATCAGTTAAAGTTTGTACAAAAAGCCTTATAGCTACATCTTGGTGTTGCACACCCAACACACCACATGCTGCTGCAAAGGCACTCAAATGTTCCTCTGGTGATTTTTTTCCATCGCCATTAAATTTGGGTAAATTCTCCCTTGCATTTTAGGTAGAGGATTTAGATTGGCCACTAAATTTAGAGGCCCTATGGCTGCTCCCCAAGGTTGGGCCATTTGTAGAAAGCTTACAGCAGAGGAAATGATAGTACTAGAAAGGGTTAAAGCTTGATAGACAGAGGATGCAGAGGGTTTAGGATGGCTAGGAGGTCTACTTTTAGCTCTTCTAGTATGGGCAAGAATATATGGAAAATTTAAACTTTGCAATGTTTGAAATGTAGGATCCTCAATTCCCTCTCTTCTTAAAGACCTTGTATATCTTCTAGAATCTAGTTTATGATATTATAACTAGGTTGGTGGTTATTGGTTCTAGGCTGTTCTTGATTTCTTCGCACTTCAGGGGCTTGATTCCTTGTTACGTTTTCCACTTGCCTCCTCTTTTGCCTGAGCAACAGTAATCTCAAATTATCGACCAATTCTTCTTCTTTTTCTAATACTCAGCTGGCTCTTCTATAATTGTAAGCATTTCAGCGAGTGCGCCATGCAAGAGTATTTAACTGACCAATTATATCTTCCTGCTAGTCTTGAAAACCAAGATTGGGTTGCAGAACAGGAATTATGTTTTCATGTGGAAGCACCATTGTTGCTTCATATTAAGGCGACTAATCTTTTAACAAACGACTTCGATCCCCAGCAGAGTCACCAAAAATTGTTGGCTAACAGATTTGTTCTGATCTAAAATGTTTTGTTTTGACTCTATACCCCCTTTTCTTTCAGGAACAAATGGGTTGAACAACAAATGGGTGAACTATCAAGAATAGTTCCCCTCTGAATTAAGGTATAGCTCCCTCTAAGATCTTCAATGAATTCAAATTATCCTAATTTATCCAGAAAGTGCTTAAAGGCAAACTAACATTCATACATCATCATGCTATGAATGCGATATCTTTTCTACAACATCATTTAGTAATAGAATACACATATTCTATTTTCCATAATAATCAAATATATGAACAAGCGTATTGCTGAACCAACAAAAGATAAAACACATATAATGAATTATCCAATGAAAGAATAATTACCATATGAAAGAAGATTTTGCACAGAAAATCTGATTTCAAATACTCAAATACATAGATCTAAGCATGCAGTAATTATTTCTCCTTTTCATTCACAGATGAAAAACATTTCAGATAAACATCACATGTATTGAAAAAAAAACAAAAGTTTAGCTCCAAAATTTTTGTGTCTTCCCTTTTCTTCTATCTCACTTCAATAACTAGAAACACCTATATAGTTGCCCTAATTATCCAATCATGTAAACCAAACCTAGAGTTAAAGTAACTCTGACCCATGTGGGATTTAGTTTTTACAAATTCATTTAAAGATCAAGTTTTAGAAAATAACTTTAACTGAAAAACTGAATAAAGAAACTGTGTAAGAAAGATCATGGCTGAGGTGACGGATTTGAATCTTTGGATTTGCTGTGTGTAGTTGGGGAGGCACGTTGAGCTTTCCACTCCTGAAATGCTGCAACAAACTCCTAAATTTTTAGGAAATTGGGAATACCAATATGTTTTACCCTTGCCTTCTAGACATCTTTCTCTCTCTAAATTTTCCCAAATTTCTCCGTGTGTTCTGGGAGTGCGTTGATGCAGAGATAAAGAAGTGACTCCACCTTCAAAATCTGAGAGAAATTCTCGTTTAATATGTTGTCACTTTCTTTAACAAAGCTGATTTTCTCCTTGAAAGTTTGAATAACTATATCGATGTCCTTTTCTGGTTCTCCATCATCTCTTATATATTTTACATCAATACACTGAAGATCATGTTGTAATGATTGGGTAAATTCAGTTATTTCTTTGATCATTTTTGTGAGTTCAATCCGCCCTTGCCGAGATACTAAATTTATCCATTCAATGTTTTTCTTACTTACATACAGTATATCTTCATCCAGACCTGTTAAGTTCTTTTCTGACATAAATTTTGCTACCCCATATTTGTGTACTTCATTAATTTGATTCAACACATTCATCCATTTGCCATCATCTTTTATCCAGGAAGCATGCTGTGTCTTCAGGTCATCAATGGTGGCTGTGGTTTGATAATATATATTTTTTAGTTCATGAATATATTTTGTACCTTTTTGCATAATACAATCCAACCAATTGTCAAATACCTTAGTCACCATTCTGTTCCTGTTTACCTGGTCCAACATTTTCTAGTTGGCTGGAGATTTAGGATCAAAAGATAAAGAAAGTTGTGAAACTGGTTGGGGAATTGGATTGTGAATGGGATCAATGTATTCTTCCATTGAGCTCATGGTCTGATTCAACTCCCTTTTATCTTTCTCATCTTTCCAGGTTTGACTAATTATCTTTTTGGTGGATACCTCTAGATGATGCACATCTGTGGCTCTTGAAGCAACCCCAAGATCTATTTTTTCAATCGTGAAATCTTGCACTGTAGGATCTTGAACCTCTTCATCAGTTGCAGTCCTGGCTATTTCTACGCTCCAATTCCCAGTACTAGGGTCAATACCTACCTTGGATGTTGTTTTTAATTTTTTAGATTTAGGATTTTTTCCCAAACACTTACCATGTCTTCCAACGGCAAAGAAAATGGAATTATCTTTCTTTTCTCATTGATTGACCTCTCCAGTGATTTGGGTGTAGGGGCCGAGACTTCTTTTCCAGGGTTCAATTGATCAGAGGACACATCTGAAATCATCATCAGTTCAGGGGTCTCTAAAACAACCTCTTCCTATTGTTTTGTATTAACATCCTCTGCTCTCAGTGAACTGGATTCTTTATCACCCATTGCTTCCCCTGAATCCTCCTGAGAATTCAAATCCATAATTATTCTCTCAGAAACCTGCATTCTCCTCCTGCTTTTAGTTCTCAATCTGGTGGCACGAGGGGGCAAAATAGTTTTGAGGACTTTCTTGGATTCTTTGATGACAAGGTTCCTTCCAGTTATTGACTTGGAAGTACCTGCACCACAGATAGCAATAGGCCGGTTAGAGGAGCTTATCAGGAATGGTGATTCAACTATTGATGTGCATTGCTAGGAATCTTTGTTTTGAAATCCTTTCTATTTTTGTTCCCTCAACCATTTCTTAGTTCTTCTTGTCACCGGGAGGGTCTTCACCTCAATCCTATCTTCTTCCTCTTTACTCCAGTCAATTTTTTGAATAGGTGATTGTTTTATCTGTTCAAATTGTAGGTCAATCACCTATTCTTCATTATCAAAAACTCCAGAAATGTCCATATTTAGATTAAGGGTAATTATTTGTCCTAGAGAGAACCTGTACCATAGTCTCCTTCTGACCTTGAATTCATCTGAACAGTCCTCCCAATAATCCTCCAATTTGGGAATATGTGAAAACCCTGTTCCAAAATCCAAGTTATCCCTGACAAATCCTTTGCTATCAAATTGTGATCTGGCAGTGAAGAACTAAAAATTGAACTTTTTAAGGTTCACTTCTAAATTCAAAGCATCAGATTTTGACGAGCATGAGTAATGTCCAATTTCAATGGGAAAAGAGATACCAGATCCTTTCTTTGTTGATAACTTTTTATCTACATGTGCTAACTGTCTGCAGACTTCTATCAGCACAAAGCGGTCAAACACATACCTGGGTAACTTAACAGGTTCACCGTCAAATCCCCCAACTCTAATATAAGTGAACTTGGAAAATTGAATAAAGAAACTACCATATATGCTGACCAGCTGCATTGCTTCATCAGACATTCTCTTATTCAAATTACCTGCCAGTTCATAAGTCATTCTCCCAATAAAAACATCATTAACCCTCTTGTAATTCTCATAACAATTATGCATCTCCAATTGTGAATAATATTCATAAATTTTACTATCCTCAGCCAAGGATGCATGAGGTAGCCCCAACCATTGTCTTGTAGACGCCATGCAATAGAAGAGGTACGAAGACATATAAAAATCTTTATTACCCAAACAATTACTCAGACCTTGATGCAAACATTCAGTTGTAATTTCTGCCCAGTCTAAATATTTCTCTCCTTGGAGGATAACCTGTATGAAAAAGTACATCCAGTCTTCCGAATAATATGCCTGTGCGCTGCCCTCCAGCCTATGTAGTAATACCACAATATCCCTCACTTCCTAAATCATGTGATCTCTTGTAAGTGGTCTAAGCAGCCTTGAACCCCCTTTCTGGAATTTCAACAACCAGTTTCTTGCTATCACACTTCTGTAGTTTGTTTTCTTAAGTGACAAATGCCCATAAGAAGAAGTAATATTGAGGTTAGAATATGCTTCCTTGGGTGGTATTCTCATCACAGACATTAGGGTCTGTCTATTGACATGAAACAACATGCTACCATCTGTATTTCTGATGCACCTATTTTAGGGTTCATACCTATTCATGCACTCCAGAACTAATTCTGGGCATTGTATGGCCATGGGAAAGGCCGCAGCTTGAACCAAACCACTTTCTATTAATTTCTTCATCATAGGAGTTGGTATAGGATTTTTAGACCTTTCCCTAAATTCTTCTAAATCATATTGAGCTAGAGAGGTATCCCCAAATTCAGGATGAGAGCAGGTAAGACCAAGACCGTGTTCATAACCAAGACAAGTAGATTTCATAGCTATAATTGGAGGATATAACAAAAAATGCTTCAAACTTTGAAAATAATGTCGAAAACTCAAAAGATTCTTCTTTCCAGCTAAGAAATGGAAATAGCATATAGGAAGAGCATAACTCACCTTCAATATATCTAAAATTATTGCAAAATTTGGGCAACAAGAACCTTGTACCTCCTACACTATTCTCCTTCACATCACACAGTATGTTCATTTGCTAAATTTGGCTTGTTCTCTCTTAATAATGGCATTAACCAGATCGAATAATTATTACCCGAAGTAATACATGCCGAAAATGTTTGAAAAGACATGAATTCTGACATCTTCATTAATGGCAAGCATTATTCATGCGCAACCATGATGTATAATAATTATCCGCAACCTTTCAAAAATTAGAACTTTCTGTTACATAATGAGCTTTGGACATATTTTCCTCTAACTTTCCCACTAAATTTTGACTTAGAGAGCCTCAGGCAGAAATGAGATTATAATCACCGAACCCTTGAACCATTGAACCATTAAACTTCTGGGGTGTGGTTCAATGCGGAGGTTCAATTATACAGATTGAATGATATAAAGGGGCAAATGATTCACTTGAGAAACATTGAACTTAGACTCTTGAACCTTTGAACCGTTAGGATTTGGTTCGATGTAAAGGTTCAAAGATGCAAGAACTACATAGACTGACCAACAGTAATGCGGCTTTGTAGAAAACTTTTAACTATGAAACAGTGAACTTTTGAACTTTAAACCATTGAACTTTTCAATTATGAAAAAGGGTTCAAGTTCAATTGGAAGGTTCAAGGACACTTAAATTACACAAAGGGACAAAATAGTTCACTTTGGGAATCATTGAACACTTTGAACCATTGAACTTTTGAACTATGAGAATGGTTCAAGTTCATAGGTTCAAATCTTTAGTATTTTCACACATAAAGATGATAGGCGGGTGAACTTTGAAGAATAAAGAGCCGAATTAAGGAACAAAGATATGACAAATAAGGGAAGGTGGTAAGTTGACTCTTGCTTAGGAAAATTTTATGAAAATCAAATAAGGGCGACTCAAAAGGTAACACAAGGTAATTTGCCCCCATTGGCAATCATGACTTCAAAGCTAGAGCAAGGATGGACAAAACAATCAGCCTGTTTGGTGATTTGAGTATCAATGAAGTTATGAGTGCTACCAGAATCAATGAGTATGGTAAGAGGGAGCTTTTTGAAGTAACCCTTGACCTGCATGGTTTGTGGGGTGGTGACTCTTGCTAAAGCATAGAGAGAGATCTCTGGGTTGTTGTCTTGAGAAGCAGGGTCAACAAGCAGCTATTAAGTTTCAACCTGATCATCCACTGCATCCTGAACATCCGCATAAACATCAGGTTCAGGCAGAGAATCCACATCCAAGAGATAGAGCTTTTTCTCAACACATTTATATCCCCGAGTGAATTTCTCATCACAATTATAACAAAGCCCTTTTTCTCAATGTGCCTGCATCTCTGCTTCGGTCAAATACTTGATAGGAGTTGTTTTAGGAGATGGTGATATTTGAGGTCTTTGGGAGGCCATATTTCTGAATGGAACAAAATTGGATTTGGATTGCTATTGAGCTATGATCTTGTCCTCCACCATCTTATCCAACCCTAGGGCTTCCATCATTGTGCTGGGACGGAACATTTTAACCTCAGATCGAATTGCATCCTTCAGACCACTACTAAAACAACTCCTAAAGAATTCATCAAGTAATCCCTCTGTGTGATTGGCCAGTTTTTCAAATTCTATCTGATATTCTCTCACAGTGCCTGTTTGGTGAAGTTTAGTGAGTGCTCCTGTGAAGTCATCAAAAGCACTAGGGCCAAATTGTTGCAAAATGAGTTTACAAAATTCTATGCATTTTGGCTCTTCATGAGCCTTGATGTACCAACAGAACCATTGAAGGGCTTCATGTTCCAAATGAAAGGATGCAAGTGGGACTTTGTTGACATCAAAAGTATTATACAGACTGAAATATTATTCTACCCAATATATCCATCCATTTGGATCATCACCATTGAAGCGAGGAAAATCAAGCTTTGGCCCACGAATATTGCTCGAAGAAGAAAACCCAATGTCTACAGAAGACTCTAGCTGCCATCTGTTGTTGATGGCTGAATGTTGAAGATTGAGGCTGATAATTTTTTCATCCAGATCCTAGAGTTTGGTCTTGAGGGATGCAATTTCATCTTCCATGTTTTTTTCTCTTAATCAGGTTACAACCATAGCCAGGAGATTTTTTTTGGGGGGAATGGGTAGAAAAAGAAAAATAGAAACTTTTAAGTAAAGGAAAATTTGGATTTGGGAAAAACTCTGATGGGTAATTGGGTTTGAATAGGATTTGGGCACTTTTTGAGGGAAAGGGAAGAAGAAAATGGGGATTGTAGAAGCGGGGTAAACAAATGGGAAAATTTGTCCAAGAGGGACAAAGGAGCAGAAATATAAAATGAACACTGTGGCAAAATTTGAAGGCTATTGGGAGAGAATCAAAGAAGTTATGGCAAACCCTAAAAATAGGCAAATGTGGGATTTTTGGCTTCGATAAGTGGAATTTGGGATAGGGTCCTCAAGGAAGGAAATATGCAGAATGAAATTCCAGGGGTTCTAGTGAATTTTGAGAGGAAACAGAGCTAAAGCAAGGAAGATATGGCAAGAAAATGGATTTTTTTTTCTAGAAACAATCTACTAACTACTTTGGATGAATTCAATTTGCTCAGTTTCCTAAGGGTTCAAGGAAAATAGATAACTACTTTGTCACAAATGATAGTTTTCCCTGATCCGAACCTACAATTGAAATGAACAGTACAGATACGAAAAAAAGAACTACTGCACTAATCACTGCACCTGGAGACCACTGTGGAAAAAAAATTCCATAGAAATTCCACCCAGCAAGCTCAAGAAAGCACTCTGATACCAGATGAGAGGAACCTCCTGCAACAATATAATGAAAAATGCAAGAAGTGATAGAAATAGCAGAAACACAGAAGAAATTTATTGATTGCAGGCCACTTCGAAGGGGCAACCTCCTTTGAGCAAGCTCAATACAATAAATTCATGGATGCCTTCATTGACCTCAACACATACTTATATACTAAGTCTAATCTAAACAACTATTACTTCCCATGAATGTGGGATAATACAATATGCTCACAAGATGACTTACAAAGCATATGCGTCCAAATGTAATATACTAATAAAGTAAAGAGAAGGGTTAAACATGGGTTCCTAATAGTAAATATAATGGGAAATTCACAAGCAAATGTGATTTAGAATCAGCATAATAATCCAAATGTACCTGGAAATAATCAAGGACAAAATGCAAATAGCAATAGAATACCAAAGAACAATTTAAGAAATCAAAATGTCCCTGGCAATGCAAATAGGAATGTCAATGCAAACCAATTTGGTAGGAGACCCATGCAGTTGGACAAATTCAGATAGTTAGACTTCACTGGCATTCCAAGATATCCTAACCCCATTAACAATAGTGCCAGGACTAAACTACCCAAATTCTCTAGTAACAATGTTGTGCCAGGTGAAGATCATTTAAAGGCTTTTCTTAATATAATGGATAACTTTGAAGTGGAACATGAAGATGTATTTATGAAGTTATTTATATGATCTTTGATGGATGAAGCCAGAGAATGGTATAAGAGTTTGCCTGACCAAAGTTTCACATCTTGGGAGGATTTTAAGAGAGTTTTTAAAGAGCAATATTGGGATAAGACTGACCCTAGATTTGTCATAAATGAATTCACAAGTATTGCTAAGGGGTCAAATTAGTTTGTTTCTGATTTTAATGCTAGGTTTACTAGGGTTTTGAACAAATTGCCACCTCATATGAGGTTGAATGAACAATGTGTATGGTGTTGTATATAAATGCCTTTGATGCCAAAACAACATATGAATTAAGGGATAAAAGTCCAACTAGTCTTAGGGATGCTTTCAAAATTGCAACAAATATTGAAAATAATAGGAAGGCATCTGGTAAGATAAATAGAAGAGATGATGTAAGGATTCAGTAGAATCCAAATAATAGGTCTCAAAATACTAAAGGTAATACTTCCACTTCTAAAGATAAACTGGACAAGTTGACAACTGCTTACAAAGACTTAAGTTATAAACTAGCAAGAAATGAGAAAGGACTTGGTCCAGAGAAACAAGCTTATCAGAGGCAATAAAAGAGACCATAATTATATGACATGCCATACAATACAAATTGGTATAATGGAAAACCCATCCTTAATAATAACAAAACTGATCAAAGAACTCAGAACACTAAGGAGACTCCAAATCCCTTGAAGAAGACCGTAAATGTTGTTGAGGACAATCCATGGTGCATAGTCTGCCAAATGCCCCACTCACAGTCTCAGTGCATGATTGTTCATTCCTTTTACAATGATGCCAATGCTTGTGATGAATGTAATGAACCTCACTTTGTTGAGGATGACAGTGTTAACATGCTTTTTGTCAATGGAGAGTATTGCTCTTCTGATGAGATAGATACAAATGTAAATGAAAAGAGGAATTATATGGATGAAATCTGCCAATAGGTTCTTTCCTGATGAAGAAAATGAAGATAACCAAGTGTATTCTCAAGACTCACATGTCCCTTTAGTTAACCTAAGGAGACTCTTTGATGTAGAAATCAAAGCTCTTACAGCTACAACAGTGGCCTAGGTTAAGAGCAATTGCAACCTCGGAAATAAAACCCAAGTAGGTGATTCAGGCCAACTAGGAAGCATTTTTGTAAAGCAACCACAATAATCATAAAGAGATTAAATCACATAAAAAGCAGGGAAATAATGGTAAAAGGAACTTCAAACAAAAACCAAGTCAAGACCATCAAAATTTAGAAGGAAGGGCTCCCCAAAATGAAGAAAAAGCTAAAGGTTCACCTATTGAAGATGACAACCAAAAAACCACAAAAGCTAAGACTAGATCAACTCAGGATAAGAAAAAAACTCAAACTCAAGCTATGACTATTATACAAAATTATGCCCCCTTTGACATAACTCAAGCTTTATCTCAGATGAAAGTCTCTGTCCCATTGATGGAAATGATGAAAATTGAAGAATATAGAGATAAGGCATTATCTTTAATTTCAGGGTGTTGGGTGAATATTTTGTCGTTTAGCTAACTAACAGCAAAATGGTTATATTGCCACAGCTATGATGACACTGAGTCTCTCCTCTCAGCAAGGGGAGGTTCCCTCTAGACAATGAGTTCTTTCTAATAAACAACTTTTAACACTTACATAAACTAGAACTAAGCTTGGGGTGTTTTCATTGCATCCTATTCTCTTTTTTCAAAATAGATGTTCTTCTCTTCAAAATGACAACTTCAAAAGAAATGATTTTTAATAACTCTTGAAGTGAGACAAACCATAGAAACACAAAGTCTTCTATTGCTTGGCTTGTTTCCTACAAATAAACTTGATTGAATTCAAATGTAGCTCAAAGTCTCCACTCTCACCCAATATGATATAACTAACTTTAACACAATAGTTTATAGTACAAAGTCTTTAAACAATTCTATTCTAACAAATGTAAACACAAACTCCCACAATGAGAAAATAGCACAAAGTCTATTTATCCAGAACAAGAACACCTCTCAATTTTCAATAAACTCCACGATTCCAGCAATGATTCAATACAGTATAATACCAATGACATAAGAACACTGATATCATAAAACAATATGATTCAACTCAAAGTTTGATACTCAAATTGCTTGCTTATATTGATATTCGCTTGAAAAATTGATAAACATGAAAAGCTCAAAGTCTTGATATGTTTTCCAATTCAGTAGAGTTTCTTTACAATAGATAAAAGATAAAAAATTATAATAGAGGCCCTCTTTATTTATAGGGAGCGGCCTTGAGAAAATTTAGGAAAATCCTAACTACTTTGACTTATTCAAAAAAAGAGTCCTATTTGGCTTATGACTTCTTTTGTTTCACATGTAATTACATTTTGCAAAAATACATGTGAATATGTCCACAACAAAGTTTAGATTACATCTACAAGACTGAAAATAAACTAAGGTATTTGAAAAGGAACTTCAGTTGCCACCATCATTCTTCTTCAAAAAGTTTTTGTACATAGCTTGTATTGCTGCCATTTCACATACATCGGGCTTCGTTGTATTATTAGAAATGGTATGAGCCCTGAGAACTGCATCCTTGACTGCCTTTATCACTTTCTCATGTTTCTCAAGATTATCCTTCAGATTTTCAAAGGTTGAGTGATGATCATTAAGGCTATCCATTGAAACCATTGTAGGCACTTCATCTTCAAACTTTTGTTGAACCATCTTCTCGAAAGCATCTATCATTTCCTTTGCTGAGAGAAACTTGTGACCTTCACCTATTAGAGTGCATGGTAATTCCTCTAACATGTGTAGAAGTGAGACATCACTGTCTTCAATGTTTTCTTACACTTGGCACAAGTCATCAAGTAAACCTTTTATCACATTGATGCGATGGGTAATAGATTCTTTAGTCTTAAGATAAGACTCTTGGTTTGAAATGACACCAATGGCAATTAGATTCTTTATTTTGATCTTCTTCATATCAATCCATTCCTCCAAACTCTCCTCTTGATCTTAAAGTTCTTGAGAAAGTGAATCAACAATAAGATCTAGCTCAGCCTTTGCCATTTCCATTTTTTCCTTTCTTTCCACTGTGGTCTTCAATAGAACTCTTCCCTGTGCCAACAACCATTCCACAATGTTGCCAACCACTCTTCTTCTAGCCTGAGCTTTCTCAACCTTTTGAATCAAAGGGTCTTCTACAGTCACTACCATAGGTTCCATGATCTCAGATGATTTCATTATTTTCTGAACGACAGCAACAAGTTGTTCTGCCTTTGCTTTGTATTGCTCTTTTTCCTTCTATACCTCATCATATTTCTCAAGCAATGAACTTGCAGTAGCTTAAAAATCTGCCTTGATACCTTCATGAGTTAGCTTGCCTAACTCAACTCTAGGGACAATATAATCATTCATATCAAAGGTATCTATAGTAGCATCATCTGGCGGCTTAGCAATTTCTGCATACCTGACTCCTTTTTCATTAATAAGCCTAGAAACAGGTTTAGGCTTCTTCTGAGTCTTTGATTTAATAGATAGTAATTTCTCAATATCAATTTCATCTGGTGAAATTGCTTGCTTCTTTCTCTTGGGAGTGTAGGAAGACAACCATGGAGGAAGTGTTGAGGCACCAACATTTGGAGAAGAGTCAATTACCTATTTTGCTAGATCCATGCTCACACCTATTATAGTAACAATAGGACTAGTGTGGGTAAAAATTGCACTTGTGTCAACAACTTTCTTTGAACCATCTAGAAAATGCTCGAGAATGATTTGTTCACCAATATCAAATGATGGGGAAGATAAACTTGGAATGGAGACTAGAAGAATCGAACACGATCCCAAAACTTGTTCTTACAGAGGGAGGGGTATTACCAGAAGACACAACAAAAATAGGTGAAATAGGAACATTAGAAACTACTGGAAAACTACCAGAAATAGGAGCATGAGGTAGGGGTGTAGAAACTTGCAATTCTGGTGGAAGATTCTTTTGAGGGGAAAGTTGTGAATCACCAAGTTGTTCCTATTCTACATTCTCCTCTTTCTCTTATTCCTTTTCAGTTTCCTCATTAGGCTTCTCAGGCATTTCTTCTTGCTCAGCATCATCAGGTTTCTCAACATCTTGCTATTCAATCTCAATATCTTTAATCTCCATTTTATCAACATTTGTATCCTCAGCACCCGATTCTGTGATAGTAGAAGTTATTGCAACCTCCTTATTACCTCCTTTAGATACAAACTTGATTTTTGGTTTATGCAGTTTAGAAGGAGTGTCACTTTTGTTATTTGTTCAGTTTTCTACCTTTTTCCCTGTTTGCTCCTGAGTCTCAATTTCTGATCCAGTAAGAAATTCTTTCAGACTAATTCCTTTACTTCCTAACCACACATTTGTATTGGCTAGAATTGGTTGAAATCTTTTCCTGGTTGAGGTTTCCTCTTTGATAGATGATCTGACCTCTGGTAGAGGCGAGGCCTCGATGTTCTCAACATTGTATTTGGGATCCAAAACATCCCCTTCATCTTCCATTCCCTCCGAAATATCTGCAAGATCTAATTCTTAAATCTGACTCAAGTGGAGTCTGCAATAATCTAGCTTTCTGATCTCATTTTGTGTTCTGAGATTAGCTCAAACATCTTCAACCATTGGCATATGAAAAAATGACCTTCTCTTGATCTTGTCATGTACTCTTCTATAATCAAAATGATCCATTTTCCTGAAAGTCTTCATAGTGACCAATTGCATTTCGGATTCAACTGCTTTGGCCTTGGTAGCTGATTGAACAGAGTACCTCCCAATTTCTACAAGAAACTTAATTCTTGACTTTTTCAGCTCCATCTACTTATTGTGTACGACAATCAACTGCCTACATAGCTCCATTAGAATAATTCTATCATTGGGATACCATGGAAGCATATATGGATATTCAGGATAATATCCCACTCTTAGGTAAGTGAAAGTTGGAAACTGTAAAAATAAATAGCCAAAAGAGTTGACCACTTCCCAGGCCTCATATGATACTCTCTTCTACTCAAGTTCATTATTCCACAAACACATGAATACTGAGAAGAAGGCATCATTAACTCTATGGAAGTGATGGATGGACCCCTTTAGAGTAATCTGTGGATAATACTCATAGACTGGAACCAATATCCGATCACCAACTTGAGTTAGACCAGGAAAACATCTCATACTTGCAATAGCATACACCAAATATGGAGTCATATAAAACTTGAAAGTTGTATTGACTTTCACCAGTTGATCATGCAGAGCATTGCTGATCTGTTCTCCCCAAAAGGTTTTTTGTTGGCCCCTGAGAATCACCTTAATATATGTATACATCCATTCCTGATACTTGGATGAAGAAGGAAGACCTCTGATCTGACTCAGCAATGTAATCAAATCATTTGCCTCCTCGACAAAGTCACTTCTCAGGAGATCTTTAGGCCATCTGGACAAATTACTCTAAGGAGTCTTCAACCACTTACTGTTGATATGTTTCTTTGAAGCTTCCACATCTTTTTCAAACTCTTTTTGTCCTTTAACAAAATCTATTTCTCCAACATTTTCAATAGGAGGGCACATAAAGATTTTATCAAGAAACTCCGCTTCTAATCTCATGATCACATTTCCTTGGGAATCAGACATAGTCTTGGTGTCCCTATTATAGTGACTGGCTACCTGAAGAACAAATTCAAGATTGTGGGTAGTGATAGGAAAAGAAGCAACCAGGTGAATGTTACTGTCGATAATCTTCTACATATACTGAGGAGGATTGGGTTGTTTTGTTCTATTTACAAACTCGGCCATGTCCACATGACCAATCTTTGTGTCTCTTATCTCGTCCACATTTGACTACAATGATGTCATGGGAAAAACCCCTTGGTACTTATACTTCATGATTTTAGCCTTTGAGGGAGAAGGCTCTGACATCAGCTTTGTGAAGGAAACTAGAAACGGAGTACACTGTAGATGTTTGTTGAAACTACAAAAAGCCACGATCTCATAGTTAGGGGGAAAATGGGCAAATTGGGGTTACTGTGAATTGACGATCATGAACATGGGAACATGCATTGAAGGGCTTGAGAGTGCATGAATCAAGGAAATAGATGAAAGTGGGACAAAGGGTATTGAAAGACAAAATTTCCTAGTGTTAGGAAAAATTCAAGAAAATATGCATGGGCGGTCAAAATGACCGCTCCTGCATATGGGATAAATATATTTAGTATTCAAGGTCAGTCAGGATGACCACCATTGCATATGGAGGAGAAAAATCATAATTTGGTGTAGGGGTGGTCAAAATGACCACCCTTACATGAGGGAAAAAATACAAGTGTGCATACATGTACAAGCGGTGGAAATACCCGCTCATGCACATTAGGAAGTTCAAGTGTTCAAATGTGAAGTCGGTGAAATCGACCGATTATGCATATTAATCAAAATTTGATTTCCATGTAGGGGAGGTAGATTTTTCCACCCTTACACAAGATAAAATGACTAAGATATAAAGTGCATCGGTGGTGGTTTTGACCACCGATGCATATCGGGTAAATAAACAAAAAGATGAGGGTGGTGAAAACACCCGCCGATACAACTAATGAGAAATTTATAAGAATCAAAACATAGTCATCGAAAAAGACCGACAACACACTGATCCTAAATCAAGCTTTGAAACAAAGTTTTCAAAGAAACACTAAGATCTAATAAAAACTTAAACTTGAATTTAGATTGGATTGATGATTTTCACCAATAAAGGAAAACCTAGGGTTTTAAAGAAAAATGACTCAGAGGAAAAACTAACAAACAATGAATCATAAAAGAATTAAATGCAACAATAATTTTTACAAGAAATGTAAACTAACATTCCATAACACATAGGGAAACCCTAGAAAAATGAAGGAAAAAATGAAAATAAGGGCTTACCTGGAAAACCTGACCAAAAGCTAAACATGACTGTGAAGATCAAAATATGCACAAATCCAAAATCCACGTGATCGAAATGATCTCAAGAAGGGTTTAGCTACAGGTTGGAAGGTTTGAAAATGAAAAATAAACAAAACAAAATGAATTAAAATAATTTAAAAGGGTTTAAAACGAATGCATTAATGACAACACAAGTGACATTAATGTCACTGATTCGCAAAGATTCACATGGGCGGCAAAATTGAAAGACCATGCACATCAATGAATCAACATGCATAAGTGGAGGAAATGACCACCTGAGAATATAGGGTATTGCAACTTGAAATATGTGCAAGTGGTGAAAAATGTTGCTCCAACATATATGACCCAAAACACAAGTATATGCACAAGTGACGAAATTGACCGATTATGCATATCAAAACAACAATAAACATGCAAGAATGGTGGATTTAACTAGTAGTGCATATGAACCTAAAAAATTTCTAACACCCTAAAATGGTCAAAATTGATATTTTGACAAGCTTGTAACCTAATCAATTTTCATGAACTTCGAGGAAATGACCTAGGGGAATGTTACAAGCTATTCTATGGTGTCAAATGACTTTGCATGAGGCCAAGAAAACTTGCCTAGATTTGTGACCTTAGAGTGTAGGCTACAAAACGTACAAGTTTCGTAGGGGTTGTCTACAAAACTAAGCGCAGCTAATTTTGAGAACAACACAGGGGTGACTCATCAGGTAAAATAGAGTGTTGAGGATCATAGTAAAAACCAACAGATGTGTGTTGATGATGAAGAAGTTCCAGAGGTTTATTTGGGAATGACAATGACAAAGTGTCCTTCACAAGTGGAACCATTTTATGTATCCCTTGTCATTAATGGGAAGATAATCAAGAATTGTATGCTTGATTCAGGTGCATCAACAAATATTATGCCTTTGGCTGTTATGCAACAAATTGGGTTGAAAATAGATAAAGCAAGTGGAAAATGTTATGCAATGGATGCTAGAAGTGCTGGTCATTAGAACATGTGAACTTTATGCTTGCACCCTACCCAAAAAATACCTACATGATGAATATAACAGTAGTTGATATTAAACCACAGTATGACATGTTATTGTCTAGGAGATGGGCCACATTGATTGGAGGAAATATGCATTTGGATTTGTCATATGCTATGATTCCCATGAATGGCAAAGATGTCAAGCTGGTTAGAGAGGAAAGAGCACTAGATACAATTGAAGATCAAGAAATAGAAGATCAGATCTATTTTGTGGATATTGATTTTGAAAACTTTAGAATTATCTCAGGTGATCAAGAAAATGAGGGGGGGGATCTTGGCCGTAAGGAGCTAGACCAGCATGGTCTTTGGACTATGTATTTTGATGGAGTGTGTTCAAGGGAAGGCTCAGGTGCTGGAGTGGTGTTTCTCTCCCCTATAGGTAAAATTCTCAAGTTCTCTTTTCTACTGAAGTTTGCTTTCACAAACAATATTGTAGAATATGAAGCTCTATTGTTAGAATTGAATGTTGCTCTTAAGCATGGCATTAAAATGTTAAGAGTATTTGGAGATTCAGAATTAATGGGTTTCAAAGTAAGAGATAAATATGCTTCAAAGAATAAGAGGCTAAAACAATATAAACATGTTGTTTGGGATACTATTGAGTTGTTTGATGTATTTTCAATAAACTGGATAGAAAGATTAAAAAATGTTATGGCAGACTTCTTGGTCAATATAGCCATCAGGCTAGATGATGATACCTTGTCTGGCATCACTAATGTTGAGATTAAAATTAGACTTATAGTGCCAGACAACATATGTAGTTGGCAGGTGTTTGAGGATGATAATGACTTGTTGGGATTCCTACATTGCATAGATGAATATGAGAACCAGGAAATTGACTTCCAAAACTTTGTAGAAGTTGTAGATGGGAAAGAGACTCTTTTGGGAAAGGAAGTAATACATCATAAGACAAATAAGATCCCTAAAGGGTTAGTAGCTTTAGAAAGAACATTTGACAGTAGAGATCAGGTTGTTGCAAAGACATCTCCCACAAACAAGGATGACTTAGAAGAGGTGAATTTGGGGACACATCATGCCCCAAAAAAGGTATACATTGGTAAGAAACTTAAGACACATATCAGGGTGATGTTGATAGAATTATTAAGGAAATACAAACATGTCTTTGCATGGTCATATGAAGACCTAAAAGCTTATAGAGAAGATTTATTTCAGCATGAGATCTCCTTGAAGCCTAAAGCTAAGCCATTCAGATAGAAGCAAAGGCCTATCAACCCTACCTTGGCTCCAAAATTCTACGAAGAACTTATGAAGCTTAAGGATACTAGATTAATTAAGCTTATAAGGCACTCAAATTGGGTGTCAAATCTTGTCCCAATTAGAAAAAAAATGGAAGCATAAGACTCTGTGTAGATTTTAGGAATTTGAATGTGTCTTCTTTGAAAGATAATTACCCACTCTCCAGCATGGAAGCTATGTTGCAGAGGGTAACAGGGTGTGAACTCTTGTCTATGATGGATGGATTTTTCAGGGTACAATTACGTGAAGGTAAAGGAATCAAAGCATTAAAAAACTACCTTCACAACTCCATGGGGAACCTATGTATATGTGAGAATGCCATTTGGACTGACAAATGTAGGTACTACATTCCAAAGAGCAATGGATGTTTCTTTTGCAAGGCTAATTGACTCAATTTTGGTTGTGTATCAAGATGATTAAACTGCTTATTCAAAGAAAGAGGAGCAACATTGTATGCATCTAGAGAAGATTTTTATTAGAGCATTAGAGTATGGCATTTCACTTAATCCAAAAAAGTGTGCTTTTGGAGTAGTTGAAGGAAAACTTTTATGGCATATAGTTTCTAAGTATGGAGTCAGGATTGATCCTGAGAGGGTTGCAACAATTGACAAAATCCAAATACCCAAGACAGTGAAAGGTATTCAGTCTTTCTTTGGGCAGATTAACTTTGTTAGGAGACTTATTCCCAACTTTGTAGAGATAACTAAGGATATTTCTAAAATGTTAAAGAAGGGTGAATCTATAACATGGGGAAATGTGGCAACCCAATCATTTTAGAACATTAAAGAAGCTATTAAGACTGCTCCTGTATTGAAATCTCTTGATTTTTCCAAGCCATTCTAATTGTTCTCATTTTCTTCCTTTCACACAATTGTTGCATGCTTATTACAGAAGAAAGAGGATGGCTTTGAACATCCTATTGCTTTCTTTAGCAAATCATTACAGGCAGCAGAATTATTTATCCTTGTGCACACTGTAAAATAGGATGTCTATAGTTTCTAAGTACTGTATATTCTTGGATAGTCAGTTTTTTATGTGTTTTGGTCTGGTCTGCCCTAGAGCCATGTGGTTCTCGCTGCAATCTTACACTTGCATGTCCCCATTCAGAGCCAGTGGTGGTGCCTCCTTTGCATTAGGGTTTCTAGTTAAGTGTTTGCCTATCTTCATCCTATAGAATTCCTAAAATCCTAAGGGTTTAAGCTTTATGTCTCCTCTGCACTTTATCTCCTATTCATCTGTTGACTATCAGTAGAGGGTTACCGGTCATTTAAGTTATAACCTAATGCCTTTATGACCATGAGGAGACCGACCCCTTGTCCTAGCCTTACCCGCTACCACCCGTAAAAAATTAAACCTTAAGTCTTAAGTTTAAATGCTTTATAAAGTGTATTTTGCAGTGTTGCATTGCACCTTCAATGACATCATCTACCCCTGCAACACTGCGAAGTGTTGCCAATTGTCCATCAATCATGGGCTTATAGCCCCTCTGCTAGAGATTCTGCATCAATGAACCCGCTGCTGTCAGATGTCATAAAAGGACTTGATCTACTGAAAACTTAGAATTTCATGGCCGCGTAGGGTTCGATAGTGGTGGGCCATTTCTAGCTATGATGCTATGAAATGGCACCACATGTCCTTGTCCAACCGGACCAGCGCCATCAGTGATAAGATTACAGATTGGCGTGGCCCTTTCTCATTCAATGGAGACTTTTCAACTATGATGACAAAGATCGTCAAATCTGGTTAACCAATTCTAGTCGTGGATTACAGGAAGTAAGGAAAAGATCGATGGCCTTCATTTAAACTTGCAAAATAGAGGATTTTCAAAGTGTCTGTGACACAAACAGAGTAATGGTTGTTGCAACCACCATTAATGATGTAAACTATAAGGAAATCTAGCTTCATAAGGACACAATCTAGGGCATTCTTCATCATTTTCATGAGCACAGTTGCATTTCCACCATAGAAGGCTTCGAAACGGGCAAGAAAAAATTGAGTTCAAGTCTCTACAAGTGGAAAAACTAGTAGGCAAACTCTATTACCTACACTCGATTGATTTAGCTATTATATTTCTTGTTTAAGGTGCTAAGAGTCACTAGTAATTTGGAGAAGCCCTAGGTTAGTTGTTACAGATAGAAGAAATGAATCAGACTAGCCAAGCTTCCTCTTCAAAGCATAGTCTAGATGAGGATCTCATGATCGAATGTCCCAGGTCAATTAGGAAGCTTGCAATAGGACTTGGTCCACTAGGACAAAATGATAAAATCTATGACCTATGTGTTAATTGTAGAGATGCTAGACTACTTGTGTCGGCATGGACACTTGTTGAACATTCATATCCTAGGATGGATTACAGAGTCCCTCTCTATTATGCTTGGAGGTTCGACCTTGCAAAACTAATTTTCCCTAATTTCTTTGTTAATCCAGACATAGTTAGATCAATTGCTGAAAGATATGACCCTCAAACTAGGTCTGTCTTGTCTGGTAATGGTTCTGTAATAATAAGATTCAGAAAGGCCTATATCTCTACTGTGTTCAACTTAGACCCCTCTGCAAATATGCCCATAGACTTTAATGCTTTGAAAGAGAAATACAAAACTATCTAGTATGGATACAGAGCATTTAACTTACCCAAACATAGACCAAGGGGAATAGATGGAAGTTTGGTGAGGATATCTAACAGAGAAGAAGAGCCCTTCCACTGCTCAATGTTTATGCACTACTTTGTTAAGACATATCATAGTTTATGTCATGTATTGGGTAGGGATGTAGCTGGCAAAATTTTTGTGCCTTTTATGATGATGGTTGTATACATTCAGGATCCTAAAGTAAAACAACCTTATGATTATGCAAGTTAGTAGAAAGGATGCATAAATAAATGGTTAACATAAAGAGTAAATTGTATACTATAAGTTCCCATGTGGAATTCACATGGTACTCATTAATGTGCCACATGGTTCTTTATTCTTTATCTTGCAAATGCAACAAGGACTTGCATGTAAGGACAACTGATGCTCAAGGAAATATGATGCTAGTGCAAATGTGGACATGCATTGTGAGGATGCAAATTATGTTTTTTTTAGGAGCACTTTGTCAGGAAAATCCTTGGTTTTCTAGAACCAGAAGGGGAGAGGTTACATGCTGATGTGAATGATTTTTTTTAAGGGATTGATCAAAATTGGAGAGATTGGTTCCTCCACTCTCACACAACTTGTATAAGAGTTTATGGATGTGAGGTGCCTCCTTACACCTTGCCAAAGTTTGTACCCAAAAGAATTTCTTTCATGGAGATTATAAGGCACCTGAACGAGGCTGACACAGAACATTTGAGGAAACATAAAAAAGGGCTCACTCATTCCTACTTCTTTAAAATTTAGTGATTTTATAATAGTGGACAAAAATGGATTGGATCAAATGGATTCTATTCTTCAATATTATTGGATGGATATTGAGCAACCAAGAATCTTTGATCCAGAAGGATTCATCGACAAAACAAGGGTGAGTGTCAAAAGGCCAAGATACCCCCATCAGGTCTTCATAGATGAAGATATAGTGAGAAACTGCCTCTCTATGGAGGAAGTCTACCTCTTAAGGGATAAATGGGAAGCAGTGATGGCATGAGAAAGAATGAGAAGGAATTTAAATGTTGCATATCCTGGACCTTTTGTTGAGGTGAAGGATCCCATCAGAAGGATCAAGATGATATTTGACAAGGCAAAGGATCTGATTGCTAGTGCACCTGTAGGTGAAGAAAGGCCATCACACTAGCCTAGCATCTCCAGAGGAGGATATGTGAGAAAATTAGTATCCCTTGACTCCCCTCCTTGAAAAAGGGTAAAGATCATTGATCTTGAGAGAGAGCCAGAGGTATAGATTGTTGACTTAGAAGGAGAGGTGACAGAAGAACAAGTTCATGAGCCTGCTCATCAAATCAGATCTCCAGAAAGAATTAGGGAATATTCCTCACCAGATAATAGATTGACAAGGTCAACTATTGGTAGTGAAGTTGACACAGAGGATGTGAGAGTATTAGCATGTAATAATTTTATAGAGGATGATGAATTTGTTAACACCCTAGAATTCAGATCATTTATCTTAAGGGCTAGAAATGAAGAATTCTAGAGAAGGATTGAGGAAGCAAAGATTGGAGTTGACCCATCAGAATATGATGCAATCACTCAAAGGGTCTTAAGTGAAGTCAACAAAGATATTAGTTTAATGACCCTAGAGGAGGGCAGAGCTCTAGTGGCCAAAAGCAATGTTCTACTTTTGCCACATTAGACCTTATCAGATGTAATTGCATTTGATACAATAACAAGAGATGACTTAGAAGTCACAAAAGAGCAAGTCAAAAAGGATCTGATAGGTGCTGCATTTGATCCAAGGTTTGAAACCTTGGCAATTTGGGCATTGGCCCCAAGTGACAACAAACTAAGGATTGGTTTAGAGGATTTAACTGGAAATGTGATAATCAAGAGGGTGTCAACCACCCCTATTGCTCAAGCTAAAAGTTTGAATGTGTAAACCGCACAATTTGTTGAGGCAGTAGCAAATAAGCTATAGAAGGAACATAATGAATTGTTGGAGAAGTATGCACAAGCCATGGTAGAATTGAGAAAATACTAGGGACAATTGTGATTAGAGCCTAGTCCATCACAAACTCCCCCCATTATTCAGACTGTAGAATCACTCCCAATCGACACAGAGCCTCTTTTGTCTGAGATTAGGGAATTAAAAGAGGAGATAAACAAATTGAAGGAAGAGAAAGAGAATACAGTAAAGAATATGGTCACCAACCTCATAAATCATAGGGTGACTAAGAACTTGGCAATGTTGGATAAGACCTAGAGGACCTATTCACAATTAAGACTAACCTATGAAAAGCATGAATTGGATAAAGAAAGGCTCTCAATTATCAAAGCAACATGGTTTCCAAGGACTAGAGAAGTGAGAGATAACCATAGATATTCAAGGTTTGATGCACATGTACCCCCTGAATTGAAATTAGTTATGGATATGTTGATGCATTCTGAGGAAGTTGCTAGCTTTTAGTTGAGGCTAGATAAAGTTTTAGGAGAAAAAAAGCTATCCATTGAAAAGATAGATAAGAAGTTCCTGCCAAGTATTTTCAAAGGTGATGGGCGAGTAAAAGACCTAGACAAGTGGAAGGCAAAAATTGAAGAGAATGCTAGCCAATTAATTCCTACCTGCTGTACTAATGTTGATCCATCTTTGAAGATTTTGAGCTCAACAATTGATAAATTGTATATAGTTTTAGTAAATTTCTAAATATTTTGTGAGGAAACAAAGATATTGTTGAATGCTTGGTATACTAGTCATAATGAGAAGGTTGCAGAGATGGTCTATTTGCAATGGCCATCAGAAAAGACATATAACACCTAGACAGAGAAGTATGGAAATGCATAATTGAAAAGAATGGCCAACCACCACCTACCTTGCATTGATGAGGCAAAACTCCTTCAAGCGACAACACACTCTCCAAAGCCTATCTACTTTACTCCTCTTTTCCCTATGTAGTAAATTTCTCAAAGCCAAAATGGGTGGTGAAATGTATTAAGCAATTCTCTGAAAGGACAAATGTAATTAATGATGAGTACACATTCTTGGTCTATAAAAGAACTATGTTACTCATTCTTATTGTTGTTGGATGATTTTGGAGTTTTTGAGGAGTAAATAAGATACAAGTTCTTGTCGATTGCTTCATTTCTTGTTCTGTAACTCTATGAATTGTGTCTTGAATGTATTTTTACATAAATGTTATTAGTTCCATGTTGATGTAAATGAAAAATGCTACATGCATGTGTTCTGTAATTGTCTCCATGGTTGTATGCATGCTTATTTTGAATCAAATAACTAAGGGTCATATGAGATTCTAGAATATAGGTTCACTGTATTGCATACTTAATCTTCTACTTCTGTTCAAGGAATAGATTAAATGTTTACGGTTAAGTATGGGGAAGAGTACATTGCAACAGGGACGTCTGTAAGTAGAGTTAACAGAATACTCAATTTTGGATGGTGTCTGTAAGATAGATGCTAATTAAACCCCTTGAAACTTGAGTGTTAGTTTAGTTTATGAGAATCATTCACATGTATATGTTAATTTGACTCCATGCCCTGAGATAAGCACTGGTCAAAGTTTTTATTGAGTTTACGAGTCAGAACCCTAGTCTTAGAGCCAAGCATAAAACAAAATCAGAATGTCAATTATAAACCTTTAGGATTTTAGGAGTAGTTTTTAGGGTTTGAAAATTGTTTGGTCCACACCTAGGACAAAGACTAGAGCTAACCCCTTTGTGTTTATCTTATAATTTTGGCATGTATGAGAGAGGATTCATATGCTTTATGTCAATACTTTGATAAGCTTAGAAATTTATCCTATTAGTATTGAATAGGGAATACCCCCTAGGTTTTGTAGAGCCTGAATAAGGAGAGGAGACATTTAGAGTCAGTCTCTTGTATTGTTGGCCTCTGACTTGAGGATCCTATCGATAGGTGATGGATACCTTGTAGGGAAACTTAGGAATAATTAGTTAGAAAAAGCCAATAGACCCCATCATTGGTGACATTCTTATTTCATGACCAAAACTTATTCTTTTCATAAGGCAAGTTTTGGTTGTTTTGGTTGTTGAAAATTTTGATCATGCCCTTAGCTATGAGGGATTTTTCAATGGCCGTTCCTTTTCCAATGACTTCTCCGAAGGAGGTGCAGCAATGAATTTGCATTTGGTACATGAGTTCTTTTTACAAGTTTTCTATGAAAATTGCTACCAATTGGTCTTTGGAAATTTGACACAGACACTTGCTAGCAAGGCTCCTCCACCTTTAGAAGAAGGAGATGAAGGTTTCCTCATCTTGTTGTCTAGTATGGCATAAGGTGGCAACATTCACATTTGTCTCGATGTTATAAGAGAAGTGGGATATGAATTTGTCAGCGAGTTTAGTCCATGTCCTAATCCCTGTGGGAAGGTGTGCAAACCACTCAAACGCTTGGCTAACGACGCTTCTTGTTGAATAATCTCATCAAATAGGTGTGTTCATATGGAATCTTGAGACATGCCATGTGAAATTCCTGTACATGTTCTATAGGGCTTCCCTTTCCTCTGTATTTGTTGAAATGAGGCACATTGTAGTTTTGTGGGAAAGGTGGCATCTAAATGCTTTTGTCAAAGGGATAGGAACATAAGTCTTCCATGGAATATCTCTTCTTAGTGGTAGGGATTTGCATGTTTGAGAAGCTTTGTTTTAGTGTTTGTATTAGTTTAATGGTGTGTTCAAGGCATTTGTTGGTGTGTGTTGATGCGAGTTACCTATGCTTAGTGCCAATGCATTTTGCAGTCCCAAGTTTGTGACAAGTGAGTTCGTATTTATGTTGAAATGGATGTGTGATGAGGACACATTTATGTTTTGGTTGTTAGGTATATATGAGGTATTTGGATTGATGTATTTGTAATGTGATGAAGTACTTGTAGTATGTTGGTTTTGGATGTTATGAAGGTTTGTTTGGAAGAGGGGGTTTTGGAGTTGGAGTTGATGAAGATTTGCATAGGTGTTTTGATGTGAGGCTCTAGCATTTTGATCAATGTGTTGATGATTTTGGGGAATGGTGTAAGTGGTGCCAATGTTCACATAAATGTTAGGTATAACATTGTTGTTTTGACCATTTCGATCCACATATTGTTGATTCAAGGCATTTTTATGAATGACATTGGCATTCATGTAGGCGTTATTGTTTTGATGTTGTGGGTCTACATATTGATGATTTAAGGCATTCATGTTCATATTGTTGTATTGACCAAGGGGATCTATGTTTGGATTGCCTAGCTTCTTGTTCAGCCCAAGGTTCAAGTTTGCATTTAATTTGGTGTTTTGTCCCCTAGAAGTCACTATGTGTATCTTTTGTGTCCTTTTGTTTTGATTCATGTTCATTGAGGTGAAGGGGTTCACAAAGTTTAGTGGTTGTGACACAACATTCATGTTGTTAGCGTTGAATGTTGCATGGGATATCGTGGAATCTTGTGTTGTTTGCCCTACGAGAATGGTGACAAGCTCTTGTGTCGTTGGATTTGTGTGACTAGAGGAAGGTGTTGTTTGTCCTTGGGTTTGCATGGCATTTGACAAGGGTCTCGTACCTCATCATTTAATCATATTTTAGATGTCAAATCCAGGGCTGTGTCCTTGGCTATCTGCAATTAGGAATCCTATAGTTGCCAGTTTTATCTAACTAATTCTAATGACTTTTTCTGATTTTATGAAATTGATCTATCTACTATGAAGTGAATTCCAAGAATACTGAAAATAGAACTAAACAGTAAATTACTTTAAGCAAATCTATAAATTGAAACATGCATCTATCTATGAAAATAGTATCTTTTAAAACAAAATCTGAAATAACAAAACAA
This sequence comes from Cunninghamia lanceolata, assembly GCA_027924645.1. Lineage (NCBI taxonomy): Eukaryota > Viridiplantae > Streptophyta > Pinopsida > Cupressales > Cupressaceae > Cunninghamia > Cunninghamia lanceolata. The sequence continues at coordinate 11,851,965 of BSBN01001332.1, forward strand.
TGGTACTAGCTTTCTACCTTGGTGGTGAGAGTGGGTCCTTGCTCTACACCCTTAGGGCTAAAGACTAAAATATAAATCAGCACAAAAGAATAGTATCGCAATTCAATTTAGTCCAATTCCATTAGCTCTATAGTCAGAAATATTGATATCAAAATGAGATTACAAAAATCAGAATAATCATCATTGTCTCCTTCTGCTTCTTCTATAAGTTTATATAAAATTAGTGATGAGATGACACTCATCTTATCTAGCAGTTCTTCTATGAGATGACATCCGTCTCTTTATTAAACTAGTTGTCTAACTACGTAAAACGACCATGCAATAAAATAGATTGAGTGGAACAAAAGTCCACTCTAAATTTAGGTTTTAGTCTTAATACATTTGGGCAACGAGGCCCTGAAATATAGGCAATAACTCAGTTTATTAGTAACTCGTGTAAAAACCAAAAGAGATTAAAACTCCTAGCAATTTAACTATAGATCACCCTTAATCACTCAGGTGATGAGTTGAGTGATATCAGGAGCATTACAATGACCACTGAAAGTGTCTGACTGGTAGTTGTGCTAGAAATTTGCACTAGTCTAAAGAGGCACCGAAGATGTATGTTCCTACCTGTAGCTCCGAAGACATAATTGTGGCCTTCTTGTTCAACTCTGGAGATGCTCCAGACTTTAGTCCCGCTCCGGAGATACTTCACCTCTTTGTCCCAAAACTCCTGATGACATGGCATTCTGATATCAGCTTTGAAGATCATTAGGACTACCTCTAGAGATGCACAAAGTTGCCTACCTTAACACCTATACCTGTTGATTTCAAAAAGAGAAGTTTTTGTGCATATTTCCATCAATTCAATGCACATTAGTGCTTTAATCAGAAATCATGATCTTAAGTAATTCATCTCTTATTAATCAATATTTCGAACAATCTTGTTAGCCTATTTAGGTGCAGTTATCTGGACAATGGGATAAGAAGGGAGAAAAAGAGAGGTAAAGAAGGTGTATTTTATGGGTGCTACCTAGCACTCATCAATATTGTTTGATGGCTATCCTACAATCATGTCAATTTCAACTCCTAGGGGAAGCTTGGTACCATTTTGCAAAAGTTTCATGAGGTAGCTTTGTGCATTTGCATTGATCATCTCATCTAAAATTTGCAACATCCTAGGGTCTTGGGAAGCTTCTTCAATTTCTTGTTGCATTATTCCTTGGTCTTCCTCTCATAAGAGGATGTTTTCAAAGGGATTTCCCATGTTGGATAAGGCTCTGAGTCTCATGGTATTCGCGAGGTGGTCTAAAGATTCTCCCTTTTGTTTCTTTTTCAACCATGTCTTGACCATATAAGACCTACTAGTCTTTTACAGAAAATGAATTTACCCTAAGGTTTCTATGCTATATTTTGGTATATTTTTGGGATAGGAATGGTAATGCACTATGCAATGTTTTTGGTCTTTTTGGGATATAAGTATGCCTAATCTCACTAAGGATGAAAATGTAAGGATGTTTTTGGTATTTTCTTGGAAGATAATGGAAATGGTACTAAGGTTGTGCTTATGCAAATGACTAAATGGGGGGCTGGTATGTCAATGCTTTGAAATGCTACTTAAGGAAATGAGACTAAGGCTATGGTAGAGGTGAATGATTATTAGTCTTCAAAAAGTTTAGCTCCAAGAGGATACTATTGTCTACTAATGACCATTTCAAAGCCCAAGTTGGATTTGTCAAGACCTTGAAGTGTTGATGTAGAAAAAAGAGTGACTAATTGAAGTGAGCTCATGGGTTGAGGCTTCACTTTGAATGGATAGACTTATACTAGACTTGTGAGTAATAAGCTCGAATGGTGATTGATTTAGAAAAGATGTCAAGGTCTCTTGGTCCAACTTTGTACTTATGATGTAGTCAAGCTTCGATAGTTTCTCCTTATGTTTCAGCTTTAGGAAGACTAATGTTTTTAGGAACCTCTCTAAGGGTTGGATTCTAATGCTCTAATGATAGACTAAATGGTTTGGATAATAATTGGTTTTTAACGAAGTGAAATTGAGTATGCAATCTAATCCTAAAAGGATGAGGTGGGTATGTAAATTGATCTTAAAGAGATGAATTTGAACAACTAAATCCAAAGGGGTATAAATTTATCTTAAAGATATGAAGCTAATGGATATACAGAACTAGCAAATCTAAGAATTTTTTGACACAGTTGCAGTTAGATTTGATTGGCAGAGCAAATTTCAAAGGATCCCCTAAATTGTTTTTACTATAGGTGGATGTGTCACACAGGATTCTGACTATGTCACACATAATGGTGACTGCATCACAAAAATTAGTGGATGTGTTACAATTCTATAGATGTGTTTCATAAATTTACAGATGTGTTTCACTATCTAAGGGGGCCCTAAAATCAGTTTTCTATGTTTTGTTTGGTAGTTTTGTTGAAAATTTAGAAAACACTTCACATAAAAGACACTCAGCATGCAGTTTGGCTATGACTCTTGACTTGGGCAGTGTAATGTGTATGTTTGGGGGCATTCCAACCCAAAATTTCCATGGGTCTTATCACAATTCAAGAACAATTCACACACATAAGACAATTCATAGCCTAAGGTCAATGGTTGTTGGTAGCTTGTCTTCACACCCTATGTGGGTGTGCGCATTATCTTGTCTTTGTGAGAGAGGATGGCTAGGGTCCTCTAAGATTGGAAGGATGACCTAATCACCCTTTCCCTGGAAAGCTATAAGTAGCTTATGCTAAGCTGATGATGACCATCCCATCTCTAGGGAGCCATATGGTGGGTAATCTTGGGGGTTTATATCAATTTCCCTTGCACTGAACAAGACACCAAAAGTCAAAAGGGTAGGCCCCTAATCTAAAGGTGTCTAGTCAATGTTCGGGGGACTGACACATTACAAGTGTCCACCAAGCTACTTAAAGCTTTAACTAGTCCTACTAGGAGTCTCATATAGACAAGGTACACCTCCTTTCGAACTAGCACTATACGGTAAGCACTAATACTGGTTAAGACTTGGCTTTCACCTTATCCTATTTTCTATAGCAGACCGAATGAAAGTACTGCTTGAGGTCATTCCCTTGGGTTGAGTACCTCTTTTCCCACCAAGGCAGGCCTCTCTAAAAGGGTAACAAAAGCAGCACAAGTGAAAATGCTTTTTATCTCCAAGTTCATACGATGATGCGAGGAGAGAGCATACACATTTTGACTTGGCCACACTAGACAAAGTTTATTGACCTTTAGAATTTAAATGTGTGGTGTGATTTATGCTAATGTTGGGAAGATCTTTTGATTCCCAAGACCACTTAGAGAGTGATGGAAGAGCATACACTTCTTCACAACATCGACAAAATCACCAAGCAAAGCAAACAATGATGCAAATTGTTGTTCGTTTTAGCCCATTGAATGTGAAATACAAGTTCTTTTTAAGCCAAATGAGTGAAATATGCACATTTTGTTCTTTTTAAACCCAATGCATGGAAGATGCAAGTTGTTATTTTTAACCAATGAGTGAAGATATGCAAGTTATGGTTCCTTTTAATCCAAATGAGTGTGGTTCTTTTTAAGCCAAATGAGTGTTGTTGCAAACAGATTGTAGTTCCTTTAAAACCCAAATCAAAAGCATTCCTAACCTAACCACACACACATGAAAATGAAAGAAAACCCTACAATAAGTAAGTTAGTGATTTGAACAAAGGTTCTCCTCTAATGGATGCCACACAGGTGCAGACCAGAGATCAGTAATAGAGAAAAACCCCTAGACCTACTATGCAAAACTGAAATATCAAATATGGAAGCAACCATAAAAAAAATTGTTTTACCAATCTGATGTGTCATAGGGAACTATGACTATGTCGCATAGAGAAGCTTATGTGGTTCACTGTTATGTGAATGCATCATACAGAGTCACAGAGGCATCACATAGAATGGTGACTACATTGCACGGAATGGCGACTGTGTCACATGAAGTAGCAGAAGCATTGCTCTACACCTACAAGTTAAAAAAAGACAATAGAAGATAATTAAAAAAAGGTACCCTAGTGATAAAATGAAAACCCCAGGATTGCAGAGTTGCTTCCCTGATGCCATAGAGATGAGAAACTTTTAGAAATTCATAGGGCATACTCAAATGATCAAACAACTTTATAGAAACCCTAGATAAACCCTTGAAACAATAAACCCTAATGCTTCTAAAGAAACCCTAATGAGATGATTAGCAGAACAGAGGGTTAGCAAAACAAATAGAGCATCAAGTAGTATAATTGAAACCCTGCAAGATCAAATGGGTTAGGCTGATAAAAAGAAAATGATGATATTCTACCCTAAACACAATTGCATGCATCAAGGAAACCTTCTAATGTATTGCAGACTCCAAAGGATGCGTCATGCTGTACAACTTATGCACCTCATGAAGAAGCAAAAGTGTCACATAGACCTACACATGTGTCGCACTGTTCTTGCAAACCCTAAATCATGAAATTTGTGGAATGTACAAACGATTCACATTGGGTTCACTAGACGAAGTCAAGGAAAAACATTCTAAAACCTACAAATAGTACAATGCAAACCCTAACAACCCAATGGAGTACTAAATAACCTAGGATCAAACAAATGCAAGCATAAAACATGAAACCTTAGACTACTAGTGTAGATTCTCCATTATTTCTCCCAAATTTTGTTGCACTTTGCTCTCAAATTTGTAGACCTACAAACACAATGAGAAGCTCAAGAGTATATCTATGGCAAAATCAGAGAAAGGATGCTCAAATTACGCAAGTGTGTAGTGTAGAAATGAGGCTGGGAGAGTGATTTTATAGAGGAGTAGGGTTTGAATGGAGGGTTGTGATTGAAAGTTTGACTTTTGATATAATGAAGGGTGTAGATTGATTAGGGTTTCCAACCATAATAGGACAAAGGATAATTTTTTATTTGAGGAAATGGTGAGGTGTAATATGCTTTTTTTAAATTAAATTAAATAAATTGTGTTCATTTATTTAATTTATTTGTGAGAGGAGACAATGTAATGTGATTTAATTAAATAGGTAGAACCTATTTAATTAGGGCAAAGCCTATTATTTAAATTAATAGGGTAAGATGGACATTGGGATAGTGAACAATTAAATAATTAATTATTTGTTTAATTATAGAAGAAATTAGAAGAAAACTGCTAAGTAATTAAATAAATAAAATTTATTTAATTAAAAGCATAAGGGGAAAGTGAATTAATTAACTAAAAATTATTTAATTAATAGTAGAATGGGATGAATCAAGTGTCAAAATGGCATTCTCAAGCTCTGGATATTTTTAAGTGTCTACAACTACAACACAAAACTCTAAAACATTTCTAAATTACATATGCCAGGGATTGTCGTCAAGGTGATACAAAGAGGTTTATCAATAAGTTAATGGCTATTTTGGCCAAATAACAGGAGTGGGTAGACTCCTCTGCACTTCAAGCTTAGCTTAGACTCTAGAGGGATATTCCAAGAGGTATACCTAAATAGGTATTGAGTTCAAACTAAATGAACAACTAAAAACAAATGAACAACCAAACCCAACTTGTTATCTTGGTCCCAAAGTGGTGCAGTCACGGTTAGGAGGGTCCTCAAAGAAAACAATCCAAGCTGTGCAACTAGAGTAAACACAATAAAAACAACTCAATGATATGAAGCAAATGTAGTTTTAGTTATTTAGTATATCATGGAATTTAAATACAAATCAATTGGCAACATGCAGGCTTAGGGCTCATAGGCCTGGTTGTAGAATATCAGAATATGTGCAAGATATAGCATGGAAGCTCTTCTGCACTAATTCAAACAACCAAACTTTCACTATGTGAATCCCTACTTACCTAGGGATCTATTACATAATTATATATCATATCTGGAACATAATATTCCTCTGTGTCGGCCAAGGAAGATCACAAACTCCAATGAAGATATGTAGCATGTGTACACGGATAGTCAGTCCTAAATGAGAACTCCTTCGCAAATGAATGGAATGATGTGCGGATCTTAGGGAAGGTTGGTCATGAACCAAAAAACATTGAATGATGTGTCATTAAGCTTTGAAGGTCATGAAATGATACACAGGTCTTCTCCTTTAGTTGATTGTCTAAGACTGTTAGGATGCTCTGCTTTGAGAAAATAGTCGATCTTCTGATAGCGATAACTTTTCAGTACTTAATCCAAATGTTCTAAATTTCAGATATGTTGTGCATGAATGAATGTAGATTCTAATTCCATCTTTGCAAGGTCTGAGATGCAACTGAAGTAGAATGCAGGCCAAATTACTACTGATTGAACTGTCTGAACTGAACTAGAAAATGAAAAGAAACAAATTGAATTGCAAACAAATTGAAATGCAAATGTTTTGGGTTGATGCAAGATTGCTCTTGAACTGGGGATGCTCCTGCATCAGACATCCAGGGTCATTGAAAAAGTGAATCCCTCACTTTGCTAGGGCTAGAGGAAAACCAAAATGGTCTACCTCAGCCTGAGAAATCCAAGATGAGTCTTCTTTCGATCTGCCTTTCCACTTCACAAGGTATTCTTTGTACTACCTTCCTCTAGTGCTGCATCCAATTCTACTATCCAAAATGTCTTCAATCTACTCTAGTGCTTGTTGTGGTAAATGCTTCTTCAAGTCTTCATCCATGTTGTCACTAAACTCGACTTTAAGATACTGATATAGGTCTGCAATGTTGAAAATAGGTGATATACCCAATGTCTCCAATAACTCTTCTTCATATGCATTTCCTGAATCAAATTTTTAGAGTATCTTACAAGGTCTGAACTTATTCATTTTAAACTTGTTACATGTTCCAACTAGAAATCTTTCTTTTCTCAAGTATACCATTACTTCATCTCCAAATTCAAATTCTTTGTATCATCTCTTCTCATATGCCTGCTCCTTATACTTGTTGTTCATCTCCTCTAAATGCTTCTTCACCTAATTATGCATTGTCTCCATGTGCTCTGCAAATTCTTTTGCTTATGCACTTCTCTTGTCTTCCAAATTGAGATCCCTTAATTCTGCCACTCCTTTAGGGTTTACTCCAGTGACAATCTGAAAAGGTGTTCTTCTGATACTCCTATTCAATGAATTATTGTATGCAAACTCTCAAATCCCAACTTCCTACTTTCTTTCCAACCAAACACCTCAACAAGTTTCCCAAACTCCTATTCACTACCTCTATCTATCCATCAATCTGTGGATGAAATGTTGAACTAAATTTCAAATCTATCTTCATCTTCTTCCAAAGTGTCTTCCAAAAGTATCCAAGAAATCTTGTATCTCTGTTTGAAATTATGCTCTTAGGTAATCCATGCAATCTCACAATTTCTTTGAAAAATAGGCCAGCTACATGCACTGCATCAATTATCTTCCTACAAGGTATGAAATGTGCCATCTTTGAAAATCTATCCACCACTACAAATAGTGAATCATGTCCTCTCTGTGTCTTCAGTAAACCCATTACAAAATCCATAATTATGTCTTCTAAGGGTCTTTCCGGTACTATCAAAGGTTTATACAATCCAGTATTCTGACTATTCCCTTTTGCAACTTGACAAACTTTACAACTCTGTATAAATTTCTTAACATCCTTATGTATCTGAGGCCAAAAGTAGTTTTCACTTACCAAAGCCATTGTCTTGTCAATACCAAAATTTCCTGCCAATCCACCACTATGTTTCTCTTTGATCAAATTATCTCTCATTGAACTTCTAGGTTTGCACAATTGATTTCCTTTGAACAACATATCTTCCTAAATGAAATAGTCCAACCACTTACTCCTATCTATCACAATAGGTTCCTTACATGCTTTCCAAGGTTCTGCAAAATCAAGATCTTCCTCATATAGGTTCTTCAGTTCATCAAATCCCAACACTTCAACTCTCATCTCTGTCAACAAATTTCTTCTCCTACTCAAGGCATCAAAAACTTTGTTTAATTTTCCACTCCAATGCTTCAACACAGTATAACTCTACACGAACTCTACCCATCTCATACATATCTGATTCAACTTTCCTTGACTGTTCAAATATTCCAAAGCTTGATGATCTATATACAACACAAACTCTTTAGGCAACAAGTAATGTCTCTACTTCTTCAAGGCTTGAATTATGGCATAGAACTCTTAATCATAAACTAAATATCTTTTCCTTGCATCATTCAACTTCTCACTGAAATATGCTACATGGCTACCTTATTGACTTAACACTTCTCCAATTGCATTCCCATTTGCATTACAATCTACTTGAAATACCTTATTGAAATTTGGTAAGGCCAAAATAGGTTACTCTGTCACTTTTTGCTTCAACAACTCAAAACATTTATCTTCTCTTGATGTCCACTTGAAATCTTTTCTATCACCTCTCATTGTTTATGTCATAGGGTTACAAACTGAACTAAAATTTCTGATGAACTTCTAGTAGAAACTATCCAATCCATGAAATGATCTAACTTCTCCAATTCTCTTTAGTGTAGGCTATTCAACAATTGCTCTCACTTTCTTAGGGTCCATCTTCAATCCTTCAGCAGAAATCATGAATCCCAAGTATACCAATTCTTTCTTCATGAAACTACACTTCTTGATGTTTATCAGCAATTTCTCTTCTCTCAGTCTCTGCAATACTTGTCTCAGGTGTTGTAAATGTTCTTCTTTTGTCTTACTAAAAATCAGAATATCATCCAAGTATACAATAACAAACTTGCCCAAGAATTTATTCAGAACTTCATTCATCAATCTCATGAAAGTACTCAATGCATTTGTCAGTCCAAAAGGCATTACTAACCACTCATACAATCCTTCATTTGTCTTAAAAGTAGTCTTCTATTCATCCCCTTCTCTGATTCTAATTTGATGGTATCCACTCTTCAAGTCTATCTTTGCAAAATATTTTGCTCCACTCAAACAATCCATGATATCATCCATCCTAGGTAAAGGAAATCTATACTTGACTGTGATCTTGTTGATTTCTCTAGAGTCAGTACACATTCTCCATTCTCCATCTTTCTTTGGTGTTAACACTGCAAGTACTGCACAAGGACTCAAACTTTCTCTTATCAAACCTTTCCTCAACAACTCTTGTATCTGTCTGTTCAATTCCTCATTCTCTGTCAATGTCATTCTGTGTGCTGCTTTGATAGGCAAACTAGCTCCAAGTATAAGATCCATGTGACGACTTATACTCCTGATTGGCGGTAATCCTTCAAGTACATTGTCTAATATGATGTCTTCATACTCTGTCAGCAACTCCTTTATCTCCTCTAGTTTTGATTCTTTAGTCTCCCCCTTCAATATTTCAGGCTTCTTAGGTATCAAAGCATAACACATATTTTCTTGTCTCAAACCATCTAGAAATTTCCTTCCATCTACCAAATAGATTCTAGCATTCCCACATACTTCACTCTTAGGATCATCTTCCAAAGGAATCAAATTAATTCTCTTCCCATTTGATGTTATAGTGTATGTATTCTTTCTCCCATCATGTTTAGCTTTCCTATCATATTGCCAAGGTCTACCCAACAAAATATGACATACATCCATAGGCATAATATCACACAACACCTCATCACGATATGATCCAATATGAAATTTCACCAAACATTGTTCACTCACCCGTACCTTATGATCATCCTGGATCCATACTATCTGGTAGGGCTTAGGGTGTTTCAACCTTTCCAACTTCAACTTGGTCACCATCTCCTCTGAAACTAGGTTATCAAAACTACCACTATCAATTATAACTTTACAACATTTGCCTCCTAATTTACATCATGTTCTAAACAAACTTTTCCTCTGCGGTGGTTCCTCATTTGTCTCTACTTAAAATAGTGCTCTCCTCATCACAAGTGATTCTCCTTTCTTAATTTTACCAACTGAATTAGGTGATCCAACATGTTCTTCTTCCACACAAGCTGCTCTCCCACTATTCTATGTTCTCTTACTTGTACTCCCTTGATTACATTCAAATGCTCTATGTCCTTCGCCTCCACACTTAAAACATGTTCCTCTGAATGTTCTCCTATCAGGTCCTCTTCCTTCTCTTTTGTATCCTTCACTCCGGTGTGGGTTAGGGTTTCCTCTGTGGGAAAGATTTATGTCATCTCTCTAGTATGTATTATTATCTCTGTCCTCCTTGAACGTGTTCTCTTGTCTTTTTTATCCATATATGATCTTTATCCTTTTGGAAAATGTTCTACCTCTCTGAAATTTACCTCCTATACCTCTATCTCTCTAATCATGCCTCATATTCAACTTCTCTTAAACTTTTAGGGTAAACTAGTATGCCTCTTCCAGTGGTGTCATCCTTACCAAACTCAATTCTTCTTGAATGTTCAATCTCAGTCCATTGATGTATCTAGCCAGTTTCTCCTTGCTTGCTTCACTATGTCCTATCCTTCTGATCATCTTATGAAATTCTTCAGTATACTCCTTCACAGATTTCTCATTTTGTCTTAGGTTCTGCAACCTCATCAACAGTTCCAACTCATAGTCAGCAGGTACAAACTGATTCTCCAATTTTGTCACCATCCTGTCCCATTTTGTAATCTTTTCTTTTCCTTTTTTGTTTCTATCCAACTAAACTTCTTTCCACCATATAGCAGCATGTCCTTTCAACTTTGTCTTTGCAAATTTCACCTTCTCTGGATCTTCAACTTCTTCATACTTAAAATAATCCTCCATGTCATTTATCCAGTCAATCAACTCTTCAGGGTTCAAATTGACAGTGTAATTAGGTACATCAACTCTAGGTCTTGTCCTGATCTTTGAAATAGCTTGCAACATCTTGACTTGATCTAATTGTTCTTCTTCATCACCTCTTAGGGTTTCACCAATTTGTTCAACATATTGAAATTCTTCGTCATCATCACTCTCAACATTAGGTCTAGGTGTCAATCCTCTTCGCCTATCTTCCTAGACAACATCTAATCAAATTCTCATTGTTTTCATCATTTCCATCATTTCATCCATTCTTCCATCCATTGTTCCAACAATAGGGATTCTCCTCGGCGGCATCTTCCTACGATCAAGTGTAAACTGCCTCAAGTTTGGCGATCGGGATACAAGGTGACAATTGCCTCACAATCAGTGATTAGTTGCAACACAAGTAACCTTCTTCAGATTTGGTGATCTATCCATAGTGAGATATAATAGAATTTCTTCACCAACTTCACTCAATTCACTCCCAAAGATTTGCACTTTTACTTTGATACCACTTGGTGCAGTCATGGTTAGGAGGGTCCTCAAGGAGAACTATCCAAGCCATGCAGCTAGAGTAAATAGAACAGAAAAAAATCAATGATATGAAGCAAATGTAGTTTTAATTATTTAGTATATCCTATAATTCAAATACAAATCAGTCGGCAACATGCAGGCTTAGGGCTCACAGGCCTAGTTAAAGAATATCAGAATATGCAGAAGATATAGCTTTGAAGCTCTTCCGTACTAATTCAAACTTCCAAACTTTCACTATGTGAATCCCTACTCTCCTAGGGATCTATTACATCATTATATATCATATCCAGAACATAAGATTCCTCTGCATCAGCCAAGGAAGATCACAAACTCCAATGAAGAGCTATAGCATGTGTACATAGATGGTTAGTCCTAAATGAATAGAACTCCTCAACAAATGAATGGAATGATGTGTAGATCTTGGGGAAGGTCAGTCACAAACCAAACAACATTGAATGATGTGTCATTAGGCTTTAAAGGTTGTGAAATGATCCATAGGTCTTCTCCTTTAGCTGATTATCTAAGACTATTAGGATGCTCTGCTCTAAGAAAATAGTCGATCTTCTGATAGCGATAACTTTCCAGTACTTGATCCAAATTTTCTAAATTTTGGATATGTTGTGCATGAATGAATGTAGATTCTAAGTCCATCTCCACAAGGTTTGAGATGCAACTATGCTAGAATGCAATCCAAACTGCTACTGACTGAACTTCCTGAACTGAACTGGAAAATGAAAAGAAACAAACTAAATTGCAAACAAACTGAAATGCAAATGTTTTGGGTTGATGCAAGATTGCTCTTGAACCAGGGATGCTCCTGCATCACAAAGGCTATCACTGACCCAAGAAAAACTAGTTGTCACGAAACACCTATACAACTGATTCAACTAAGTGAATGTACATGCATGGGAAAGATGGGTTTTCCCTATAAACTGCAGGTGAATGATTTGTTTGATTTAAAATAGTGATTGATTCATCTTCAATATGGATTGATGACTACTCTATTGGGTAACTGAGTCATAAGTAGTCAATAGAAAGGAAATGGATTGAACCAGTATCAACAGAAGACTAAAATATATTGACATATATTTCTTAGATTACATTTCATACATAGGACATACTTCATTATCCAAAACCAAACTACAATGACACATTTGCAACAAAGAGATGACTCAAAATAAAGCATGTATTGACTTAAATGTTGTCACACATTTTCAAATCTCTATTATCATCGCACCAGCAAATGTGGTGAAGGAAAAATATAGAGTTGAGATTATGCATTCCCTTAAATCATTACAAATTGCCATGGAGACATACCACTGCATAAAATATGTGTTACAATTCATTCATATGCCACATTAAACACATTTCTCCATTCAACACCCAGACATTATCCTCTATTTGATGCCCAAAAATCTCCCTTAGGCCTTCTTGACTAGACAATTGGTTCAGCGACCAACCCTGCAAACATTTTTGAAACATGTATATATAGTTGTTAGTTCATGTGCAGCTCATGGGCATTGAAACTGAGTCAACATGCCAATCCCTATACTACAATAAATATGGCCCATGGCCTCTATCAGAAGATCAACAGACCTTCTGGGTGCCCATGCCCTACACACTGACTTTGTCCATGGAAGGTATTGTAGAAAATAATGAACACTGAAACACTTCATCTTCTTCATTAAATACCTATGCATTGAAGGCATGCATTGTTTTAGCTACCATCCTGACATTTTATCAATTCAGCAATCATTGCGGCCAAGGAGTAGAAGGACGTTTAAAAGCCTACCCAAAGTGTATGTAAATATTTTACAACACTTTTAAATATTTTAAAGCTTTTACATTTTACAAGTCCATGCTTTACATTTGATTTTGCATTTTAATTCTGCCTTATCGGCAAAATCCTTCCATTGTAAACTTTCCTCTTTTGCAAACTTGGGCCCTTCAGTTGACAAATCACCCTATCAATGAACTTGAGAGACCATGAACCATTTACGTCTCCCTTGTCAGTGAAATTTCCCCTTCGTGAACCAATTTCTCTTTGCTCCTTTTTCTCTTTATCACTGAATCTTACATTTTGCAAACCAGACCATCTGTCATCTTTCGCCTTTGCCCTTTATCAGCAAATTCTCCTTTTCATGAACTTCACCCTTGGCACCCTTTTATTTTCCTCTACCTTCCTTTGTCAAAAACTTTCACCTTTTTTGAACCATGGAAGAAGCTCCCTTCTTAGCTTTGTTGGCCAATCGCCTTATCGGTGAACCCCAAAAAAATTGAACTAGTTGGCTAGCTTGACTTTCTGCCAATTCCCTGACAAAGCCTACTTTTATCATTTTGCCTTATCCATTTTCCCTCTTTTCTATTTACCTTGTCAACAAATCTTCTCTTTGTCAATCTTCTTCTTTGGTGCACCTTTCTGCCTTGTTGGCAATTTTTTTCATTTCGCGAACCAACTGGATCTTCCTTTCTTTCTCTATCTTCTTCTTTTATCAACAAATTCTCCCCATCATAAACTTTCCACTTCCTTCTCTTTCTTCCCCATGGTCACCTTATTAGGAAAATGATGAACTTGAGAATAGTTATTGGCAAAATTGGTGGTTCGCAAACCGGTCGATTCATCGACGAAAGGCTTAAGCCTTTTCCTTTTCATTTTTCCCAAGTCATCATCTTTCTTTCATCTCCTTCATTGTTGGAAAAAACCTTCGATGGTGAACCAATCTCTTTCTTGCCTTCTACCCTTGCAACAAATCTTTTTTCCTTCCCTTTAGTCAGAGAATACACCATTGGCAAAACCTCTTGTCGGTGAACTAACAAGTTCACAAACCCAAGCATTCCTTAGATATTTGTTTCTCTTCCTTTTCTTCATTGCCCTTTGTTCCTTCTCCTTTTATCATCCATTCACCTTGTCATCAAACTGCTCTATCATTAAACCTTTTCGTTCGAGAACCAATCCCTTAGCCATAAACAAATTTACCCTTGCCTTAGAAACTTTTACATCCACGGCCTTTGTCTACTGCCTTCTGTCAGCGAATCTTCCATCAGGAGAACCTTCTGTCGGTAAACATGGAGGTTTGTGAACCTCTAATTTCACTGACAAAGGACACGGCCAAAAAACAACTTCACATTTTTTTCTTTCACCTTGTTCTCTGCCCTTTTACCTTTTCTTTATCCTTTATCAACAAATTGCCATATTGACAAACTGATGAAAATTTGAACCTGTGAAGCAAGTTTGCTAGTTTGGGAATTTGTCGATTTACCGACAAAGGGAAGAAATAAACAAATCTTTCCTAAGGGAGAAAACTCATTGACCTAGGGGAATTTTACTTAGAATTTTTTGATATAAAACCCCTACAAAATATCTCAGATCGGATGTAAATAGGGGGTTTTGACTGCAAGGGCAAAAGTAGGGATTTTTATGGATTTTTTGGGGTAAAGTAAGGCATGTTTGGGAATCAAATTTTTGGGCACCAACAAGTTTCTTATCAATTTGGTTCTCCAACTCTTATAGCCTTTATGCCTCATCACTAATGGTGTGATAGGCTCTAATTGCCTCTTTGATGACCCTATTATTGAGAGCTTCCAGTGCATCTCTCCATGTAGTGGTAATAAAGATGATTCCCTCATAATCAATAGGTGCATTATCTTTTTGCAGGGCTTCCAATATGGTTGGTTCATGAATGCTTGAATCAATTGGTCCCACCAAGTGTGTAGTGTATGCAATTAGCTACTCCAATTTCTTTTTCAACTCATCTTTTGTTGTTTCACCTTTCTTCATCCTCTCTAAGATAGTGGATATAGATTCTTGAAATGTTTGCTTCTCTTCCTCCCTAGTCTGGTGTCCCAAGTTGATCTACTGAATGGTGTAATCTTTAGGATTCATTAGGAATTCTTCCTTGTCCACCATAGGTGTAGCTACTTGAGCTACCCTTGCTCCCCGTACATCAGTGGTAATGTTGGAGAGTGTTTTAGCTCTTTTTGGCTTTGCTTGAGACTTGAAAACCTCTACAATTGTTAAGAGGTCTTCTTCAACTTTGTAGGTCCTCTTTCTCTTCTGAACAATGTAGTTCAACCATACTAGAAGCTTTATTCTTGTAGTTACTGTATGCTCAAAATCATGACATCGGTGGCCTAGGGTGGTCGAGTAAATTTTGGTGCACACAGGGACCCTTCTCTCCTTGCCATGGGGTGAACAACCACATCACTCTCTCTCTATCTCTCGTGGGAGTAGCTGGTCGAGAGGAGGTGAGACATAGGCATGTTCTAGCTCCTTAGAGAGTTGGACTTTGTGGAGAGGGGTTGGCCAGTGCTGGGGCCTAAGTTGTTGTGCACTTGTGTGCATGCGGTGTTCTGTGACCATGGTTGTAAAGATAACTATATGACTTGAAGGGTCACTAGTCACTGTTCACCTATTTGGATTCCTGATGTTCCACTATTGAGTGGGATGACTATTGTTCTCATTGATGTCTTGTTGTCATTTGTGTTGTTGTATGATTGCTTGTTGTATTTTGAGTTGTCTAAATTCTTCTCTTTGTTGTTGTGTGGCTAGTTGATCTTGTTGCTTCCTATGGTGAATCTCCTCTATCTCATCAGGGATTGCCCTCACCCACTCACCTCTAAGTCCAGGGCACATTCATGAGGCGAGACAAGAGAGATATGGTTTGATCTAACCTTGACATGACCTAGCGTTTTGACTTAGGGGTATTGTGACATAAGGTTTGACTTTGTGTTGACTTTGATGGACCTTGTGATGAAACCAAAGCTTTTGACCAATGTTTTGACTGTAGTTGACCATGTGTTGGGAGCAAGTGTTTGCGAACCATCTATGTTGCTAATATTTTTGCTCTTTTTGAGTTTGATATGTATGCAAGCCTATATGAGTGCAAAATGTATTTTTTTGCTTTTTTATGTTTTTGGAAATCAAAAGTGCTTTTTCTTAATCTAGGAATTAGAAAATGTATGCAAGCTATGATGAATCTACCGAATGCAATGTATTCTATGTTTTTATTTGTTTTTTGAATATGTGGATCAATCTAATCTAAGAAAGGAAATTGTATTTAATATAAGAACTTTGGAAAGAGAAACTATTTTAACAGTGCAAGCTTACTTAGCCTAACAAGGAAAAAGCAACATATATTTACGTATCCCAAGAGCAAAGTTTTGATTATCTAATTACTATGAAATGAAAAAAGCATGAAGGAACTTGGAGATGCATGAGCCTCCACTATCCTCAAGTATCCTTGTGTAGCAACCTCAAATCCTCTTGCAGCATTGCGGTGATCCTCTTGGCAACAAGGAGAAAATGGAAGCAAAAGAAGCTTTGAAGCTTTTGAAAAGTGCTCAATGTGAGCTTGATGAGCATTGTGGCTTGTGATATGAGAAGCATATGGATGTGAAACGAGCTTGTATGAAAGCTATATGAGACAATGAATAAAAGAAAAAGGCTCCTATGTCCTGTATGAGCATGAGAATGCTTGATTTAGAGAGCAATAACTTTCAATAACTTTGTGCACAAATGAAATTGCCTCCCTTTGTGCTTGAGGGAGAAGGGTATTTATAGGTTAGAAGAAGGGATGAGAGGTGAAGAAGGAGAGTTCACTTAGAAGACACAAGAGTGATCTAGGCTAAAATTGGAGTGATCTACCCAGTAAAATCTTATCACTCAAGAAGTAGTGAAGAAAGAGGAATTGATGAGTTGTTAACTAAAGATGAAATAGAACTAATTATGCATTTTTTGCTGCATAAAATAGTTATCCCTATCTTTGGCACGAAAATCTATGTAAATGGGCAAAAATAGAGCTAATTTGAGTTAGAAACTCAAGTTTTTTGTGGCTGAAAACATAACAGGGTCATCCATGGGTTGTCCCTTTCACCAGTCAGGTTCACCTAGGGGTGACCCATGGGAAACCCTCAGACAAGGACACTTGGGTGAAATTCCATGGTGAGAGATGGTACAGGAGGTGAAAAGGAGGGGATCTACCTCCAGAAATAGGTCAGTTGTGTGAAATTCTAAATCTCCACTTGCAAAAGTAGGATCTCCTAGGGGAGATTTGGAAATAATAAGGGATATTTGGATTGGTTGAGTGAAACTAAAAACTGAAAGTTTGAGATGGCTAGAGGGGACCTCTAGAAGGCTTCTAGGGGTGGGAATGGACAAAAAACACTAGCGAAAGGTGAAAAATCACCTACAAGATACATACAAGGCTTAGGGACAGGGTCGTAAGCATAGAGAATGCAAATCGACAAGTGTCAACAAAGTGTCCCAAAGTGTCAAAAGTGGAGAGATAGAAAACGACAAAGGGGAAACAACACAAGGCAGAAGAAAAGACACATCACCAAGAGAATCGTTTCTAAGAGGATGTTATTTCATGCTTACATGTACGTGACAAGGATGTGAGTCATCATAGGGATCCTCGTGGAGGCTATACATGATTTTGGTGTTTACATATTTGCTCCCTTGGGGATGGTAGTCCACATGAAGGATAGGCACCATTCCCAAACTAGGCCTTACCTATTGTTAATTTTCCCACAATTGTACTTGAAATAACTAGCATTAGTCTGACATCTAAATATATCAAAATGAGTAATAAAAACTGAAATGAAGAACATACCATAGATTGTGAGAGTTTGACTAGTTGTTTTCCTTTGTCGGTGAGACTTTTAGGAATGAATGCACACAAAAAGAATGCATGAGAGATGCATAAAAGCAAAACTAGTCCAAATATGCACAAAGAAAACTAAGCTAAGGGAAATAAAAAGTGAGCAAATTAGTGAAATTTGAGTGAATTGGTGATGGAATCAATCATGTGAGCAGTCATTGGGTAGATATAGTCGAGGAGATCATGAAGATGGTTTCTTCTTCTTCTACCACTGAGAATCAAGTACACAATCAGTGAAAAACCCTTATCTAAACCCTAGTTTGTATTTTGTGAAAAATCCCTTGAAATTGTTTATTTTTGATGATTTTCTCTGTTGCATTGTCTTTGTTTTTTCATTTAGAGTAGTTCTGGTTTTTCATTTATTGAAATCGGCTAAGAAATGGAGATTTTAGAGCATTTTTGGTTCAGGGGATAGCCACATAGGGTTGCCCCTTTTGCTAGGTAGGTTGCTTGGGGGAGATCCTACTGAACAACTATTGAATATAAGGAATACTAAGAAGGGGGTGAATTAGTATTCCACAAAACCACTTCTTAACATGTTCATTAATCCAATTTCCAAAATTAATAACATGAAAATAGAATAAGCATAAGAACAGCAACCATAAAGACATAACACATGGACACTAGGATTTTTAAATGGAAAACCAAAAAAGGGAAAAACCACAATGAGTGTTAGCTCACAATATATTATGATAACAATACCGGATTACATAAGGCTCACTGCCATGGGGCTTACTACCCAAAGTAACGTTCACTGCAGGTGGACTCACTATCCAAGTCATCCATTGAGAAAGAAGGATAGAAGATAGAAGAAGGATTGGCTCAGTGCCAATAATGAACTATTGTGAATACATCTACCATATGTTGGATTATAGTTCCATTGAAGGCTCAATACACAGACTCAAAGGTCTTCATTTATTCTACCCTATTTTTCAACTCTACTACATATACTCTATTTTTTGCCCTTGTTTTATTTTTCTGCTCTATACTCTTCTTATAATCCTTCACCCTTCGAATTTGCACATCTATATCCACACATCCCACACTCAACATCGTAATCCATCAAGTATTTATATCTGCAACAGGATTCATCTAATAATCAGGTCAACAAGCCAAACATGAAGCATGTATACAATATATTTTACCTTGTCATCTTGATCATGTGTACAAATAGTAATACGGACCCAAAAAATCATTTAATAATCTTCATATAAGTCACCACCAATCATTCAACCACTTAGATTTATTATTCAAACAACATATCTTATCCGCATATGGATTTTACATGCCTGTCGGCCTGTCTCTTAAGAACATGCTTGCCCAATTCACCTATCACATTAAAACTCTTATTGTGGACCACAAGAGACTCAAACATTCATAACCAACATTTGTTATTGACCTATTAGCATACCTTTAGAACCGCAAGACAAAATATGCAATTGCAGAGGAATGCACTCTTTTTCTTTGTTACTCTGCATTGTTCCTGTCTTAGCTCCATTCACCTGGACTTAGATATTTTGCAGTATGACTTCCAGAGGAAGTCAAGGCTTAAGCACTAGAACATATCATCATCAAATAGCTATAAACAACATATGTGAACTGCATATACTAATCTTCAATTTCTGAGGCATACTGACCCACTTTCTATCACTTGCTTTGAATACTGCCCATACTTAGTCATTTTAGCCTTCCAAACCAGAATACTTTTATACCTTGTTACCAAACCAACTTGGTCTTCCAAAGTAATGTCTCTTTGTAATGTTAGTAGGATACCTTTTCCTTGTTTCCATCAATGACAACATGCAATCCTTCATCAGAGCAGTGTCTCTTGCCAACAATCTCCCCTTTGGCATTGATGGCAACACTTAGTGAAAAATGTGTATCTACTCCCCCTTTCTATATACACTCTATTATTTCACTCCCCCTCAGGTGTTTTCCCAATTTTCACTAGTCTTCTTCTCCCCCTTTGACATTAATGGCAAAGGTGTATGTACAAGGGTCAAAATTGTGTCAAAACTACAAAAAATTTGATACTCTGTCACATATGTACACATACAATCTTCAACTCAATTAGTTGTAGGTGAAAGAATATCCTTATACACAATCTTTAATTCTATAATCTCTTCATCCCATCATTTCTTAGCTCTTTCCAAAATTTAAATGTGACCATTTATCAAAAAGACTATTTTTTCTACCTTTTGCACATCATAAGGTGTGTTAATTTATGAAGCTTCCAATGCTTATGCTGCAAGATTTGTCATTGTCCCAACTTTTAAGCTTAATATCCTTCTTAGTAGACACATTTTGTTTTTAATTTTTTCCTGTCTGCTGAGCATACTACATATGTTGTTCTGAATGTTTTCAACTTGTGTTTCTATGATGTTGATTGAGTCAACTACTGGATCAAAGGTCTTAGAAATATTTGTGAGTTGAAGCTCCATGCTTTTGAATTTCTTATCTATTTCCTTAGTGGTCTCAGGCCGTGACAAAAAAAAATTGTATATATCACAGGATTCCTTGATTGCATTTTTCATATTCTTGATGTTGCTTTCTAATAGAATTTTGTCACTGACTAACTTGGTTTTTGATACTACTAGTCTTTTGTCTTCATATTCCTTTTTAATCTTAATGTCAACAAACATTTCAAAAGATTCAAAATGAGTACTTATTGAATTTATTAGACCTTTGAGATGATTAGTTGATGACACTGATGTATCTATCTGGTATGAGGGCATCAACTTCTCCAGAATACCAGATGTCTCATCAACGAGTTCATTGTCCTGTATAAATGTTTTTAGCATTTCTTCCCGAGCCTTATCTTGCACAATTGATGCTGGTTTGAGTTTCTCCACAGGAGACATAGAAGATAGATTTATTGGTCATTATAGAGTCTTGGGTGAATCTAGGATCTGTACTCTTTGACCTCTTTATTGTTTTTCCAAAAACTTTCTAGAATAGTCAATTGAAATTTGGTTTGCAATAGTGTCTCTTGCCGCTTGTTCTTCACTAAGTGTAATTTTATTTCTTTTCTTTTCTTTTGTTAGATTTTCTTTCTCTACTTTGATAGTGGCTTTTGTAATGGATGAGATCTTTTTTCTTTTCTTGGGGCTAGCTATATGTTTTTCATTTTCAGCTTTCTCATCTTTTCTTTCTGGAGTGTTTGACTTCCATTCCACCAGAGCATTTAAGGGTCTTGATCCTTCTGCTTTGGTTTTTGCCTCACTTGTTTGTTCATCTAACAGTTTCTCTAAATGCTCATATTCCATAAATAATTCTTTGAGTGTCCTAAACTTGTCTTCTTTGATATCTTTTGGTTTAATTAGTAGATCATCAGCCAATTCAGTCAAGATATCTTTTGCAACTTCATATCCTAATGTAGGGACCCATGCAGTTCTTGGTTCCACGACTTCCATAAAGCATTTGTCTTTGTTCACCATGAATACAATGTCCTTTTCATATTTCATCACTACCTTTTTAGGCATCCAGACCCTACATATCATTTTCTTTTGAAAGTTCATGAAGTATCATCATAAGATTTCATTTTGTCTATCTGCATTTACCAAACTCTACACATGATTTCTTATTTGAGTTGCTACTGGTGTGTGATCAACCCAAACAATGCTTTCCAAGCTGGGTAGCTCTCTTAGGAAGTAGAAGAGTAGACAGATGATCAAAGTTCCATATTTGAAGAGATAATTTGTCTCTTTTGTTCTTTTTAAGTTCTCCATTAATTCACTCTGGAGAAATTCACTTAGGTTGTAATCCGTATTGTTTTTGACCATGTCATATGCTATGTATATAGCTGGTGCAGACATAGAATTTTCAAAGTGGGAGAAGTATACTTTGTATCCAATAATCATTGATGCAAATCTGATAGCTGGATCCTTAATATCATTTACCATGAGAGATTTCATATCAAATTTGGCTCATGTTAGCTACATTACTAAATTGTTCTTTATTTTCTTTTCACCTGGGATTCTTCTAGAGGAACTCATACTAGTTACAGCTTTGATAGCTTCTTTAGTTATCATATATGGTTCATCGATCCACAAGAACTGATCATTAATCTTGCTTAGAATAAACTTAACCCATGTATCATTCAAGATCGTAGGAAAATCCAACCAAGTGTCCAATTTCTTTTCTCCTAGGACTTTATATTCATCTTTCAACTCAACATCAACAGTAGTCAGTTTGTCCAAGCACAATTTGCCAAGATTTATGTGATCGTATTCCTCTAAATTGGTATGAATATATGCCCTAACATCTTCCATTTGTATTAATCCATGAGGAGTGATTGAGAATGCACCTATAGGATCATTTTCTGGTGATTTGAAGAAATGTTTCTTGAACTTGTGGCAGGGCTTTTTTGATATCTTGATTAATTGAGGAGTAAACATTTTTCAAAATAATTTAAACTTCACAGAAGGGTTTTCAAGCTGTAAATACCTTTTCCGCTGAATTAGGGTTTTTATTCACTTGAGATTGACTTGATTTGAATTGCTTTGGAAATCTTTGCTAGCACCTAGATTCTTGTTTTTATTTTTTTGGCTGCTTGATAGGTTGAATGCAAAGTGAATTTGCTGTCAAATGAGCTCCTTTTTATCCTCCACAAGGATGACCTAGTCATCATAAATGCCTTTAGTGAAAAAGCTATCAAATACATCTCTGTAGAATATAGTCTATTAGGGTTTCTCTGCAATGCTCTACACTTGACTCATAGGATCTATCATATGCATCTTTTCAACATATCTTCATGCCAGATTCTAGCACTGACAATTTGGCTAGGGGATTAATATTTTCATTTTAGCTCCCCCTGAACCAGAGCTAACCATTTACTTCCTTGAGGAAGTATCTTCACTAGATGCTGGTGTAGATCCATCCTTGACTTTAATCACATCTTTCTTGATCTAGATCTTGCCCATTTCTTTCTTAGTTTCAACTGGGTCAACTTTTTCCTTTCCCTTATCATTCCTCTATTCTATTTTCCTTTCTTCAACATAGTAGTTTCTTTACACATTCTTTCTTCTACAAAATTTTGCCATATGACCAAGTTTGTTGCAATTACAGCACATGATACTTCCCTATCCTTGATTTTTTCCTCTGAAAGAATTCATCCTTGATTTGCATTGATTAGCCATGTGCCCAAATCTATTGCAAGCAAAACACTTTCCATTGAATGACTGAGTATTCCTTGCATTGTAAAACCCATTTCTTACCAGAATTTTGCATTCATTTGATCTATGACCAATTTTCTTGCAATTGAAGCATTGACTAGAGAATGATGGAACATTTTGATTGATTCTACTCCTACACTAAGTAGCTTTATGACTAAACTTATTGCAATTAAAACACTGGCCATTGAAGGATGGGTACCTTTGAGCATTTGTCTATCTAATCAAAGGTCTTCTAGGTCCTCTTCTTTGATTTATGAACTAGTTGCCTTTGTTTTTCTTCAACTCAGTGTTTGCTTGACCTAATTTTGAAATTTCTCCTTTCTCAAATCCCAAGCCTTGCTTGTCATCTGAACTCTTTTGACTAGAAATCATGCCATCAAGTTTTGCAGAACTTATCTTGAACTTTTCTTCATAGATCTTAGCTTTTTCCACATCTAATTTCAGTCTCACAACTTCTTTTTAAAGTTTGGCACATTCTTCTAACTTGCTTTTTACCATCAGATTTAGATCTTCTTCTGCTTTAGCTCTTTCTATAAATTTCACTTTCAAATCATCCAAGCTTTCATTTGTTGATATCAACTCTTCACTAACCTATTTGTATTTTTATTTCAATTTCTTGACTTGTTCATTTAGCTTTAGAATGCATTCATCAGCTTCTTGTATGTTATCCTTCAGATCCCTGATTTCTACTTCACATTATTCCAGATCAATAAGAGTTGCTTGTAGTTCAACATTGTTTGAGAAGCTTCCAAATCTCCTAGTTGCCATAAGTGAACTCTCCTAGATCTTCCTCAAGTTGTTAGGCTTCTTCCAAGGAACCTTGCTCTAATACCAATTGTTGAATATAAGGAATACTGAGGGGGGGGGGTGAATTAGTATTCCACAAAACCACTTCTTAACATGTTTATTAATCTAATTTTCAAAATTAATAACATGGAATTAGAATAAGCATAAGAACATCAACCACAAAGACATAACACATGCACACTAGGATTTTTACGTGGAAAACTCAAAAAGGGAAAAACCACAGTGAGTGTTAGCTCACAATATATTATGATAACAATACCGGATTACATAAGGCTCACTACCCAAAGAAATGTTCACTTCAAGTGGACTCATTGTCCAAGTGCACTAGTGGTCCACTGAGAAAGAATGATAGAAGATAGAAAAAGGATTAGCTTATTGCTAGTAATGAACTGTTGTGAATGCATCTACCATATGCCAGATTACAGTTCCATTGAAGGCTCAATACACAAACTCAAAGGTCTTCATTTGTTCTGCCCTGCTTCTCAACTCTTCTACAATACTTTATTTTCTGCCCTTGTTTTCTTTTTATTCTCTGCACTCTTCTTATAATCCTTCACCCTTCGAATTTGCACATCTATATCCACACATCCCACACTCAACATCATAATGCATTGAGTATTTATATCAACAATAGGATTCATCTCATAATTAGGTCGGTAAGCCAGACATGAAACGTGTATACAATGTATTTTACCTTGTCAGATTTATCATGTGTACAAATAGTAATACGAACCCAAACAATAATTTAATAATTTTCATATAAGCTAGCACCAATCATTCAACAACTTAGATTTATTATTCAAACAATATATCTTCTTCGCATATGGATTTTACATGCCTGTCAGCCTGTCTCTTGAGAACATGCTTGCTCAATTCACCTGTCACATCAAAACTCTTACTACAGACCACAAGAGACTCAAAGATTCATAACCAACATTCATTCTTGACCTCCTAGTATGCATTCAAAACCAAAAGACAAAATATGCAACTGCAGAGGAATGCAGACCCTTTTTCTCTGGCACTGTGCACTATTCCTGTCTTAGCTCCGTTCACCCAGACTTAGATGTTTTGCAGTATGACTTCTGGAGGAAGTCAAGGCTTGAGCACTGAAACATATCATCATCAAATAGCTATGAACAACATATCTAAACTGCATATACTAATCTTGAACTGTGGAGGCATATTCACCCACTTTTTGTCACTTGCTCTAAATACTACCCATAGTCATTTTAACCTGCCAGACCAGAATACTTTTATGCCTTTTTGCCAAACTAAGTTAATCTTCCAGAGTAATGTCTCTTAGTCATGTCAGTGGCATACCTTTGCCTTGTTTTCATCAATGACAACATACAATCCTTCATCAAAGTAGTGTCTCTTGCCAACAACAATAGGGTCACTTGGTGGAGATCTGTGTGTGCAACAGGGTCACCCAGGGAAGATCCAGTCTGATGAAAGTGGTGACCCTGACAGATCAATTCTGACTAAAATTTGATGTTTTCTTAACATTTACTTCACTTTTTCTTGATCTAATATGACCATTGTATTCATCTATTTATTAAATTTTTTATGGTTTATACACATTTTCTATGAGATTTCTACAAGTTTTATGATTTTTAGGGGTTTTCTACGTTGATGAGATCTAATCCAAAGTTATGTTTTAATTGGCAAGATATGCACATTCACTGGAATGCCAACCGTGAGAAGTTATGGCTTTCAGAGATGCATGCTTTGTTATCTATTGATGAGCTTGCCGTCTAGAGGAGAGCAGGCTTGGCTAGGGTTTGCCATGTGTTGGTTGTACATCCTGTGGCACATATATGTTGTGACATTCTAACTTATTGGGATGTAGAAAGAAACACTTTTAGGTTCCCTCAGGTTTCGAGAGAGTAGACTATTACTCTATATGATATTTACCGCATTCTAGGGGTTCCTATGAGAGGACACCCTCTTATCCTTCTGGCTAGCGAGTCCTTTGAGGACAAGGCTTCTTGGGCACAGATCATGGAGGTGAGTCACCCTGAGGATTAGATAGGCATTCATCTTACATCTGTTCCACGACTTCACATTCCTCCTTTGAGGAAGTTTTTGATTGGCTTGTTTGCATCGAGGCTATATAGAGACAAGTCCTCAACTCACTTGAGATGGTGCTAGGCACCAATTATACAAGGTATTAAGCAAGGCAGAGTCTATGCTTGGGGACTAGACATCCTGGCCATGGTCTATAGGGACTTCTATCATATTGGATGATGGGGAGCTCTTGATTTTAGTCACTCTTATCTAATCATGACCTGGATCTTTGAGCACATCAGACCTTATCAAAAGGAGATTCCTCCTCCTAACAGGTGGTGGGCTCGTGTGGGCCACTTTGATACCTCTCTACATGTTGTGGCCATTCTTACAGATGCAGACATGATTTCAAACCCTTACACATACATGGAGTATATACGATTGCATAATGGTGAGATCAGAGGCTATTGTCTTAGCATATCAGAGCTTTTAGACCTTAATTGTCTAGTCAAGGCTCATCACGTTGAGCATGTTTTACAATAGTTCGGTGAGGACTTCTCCGAGGAGTTTCCCCCAGTGCCTACCTATTACAGATCTATCCAAGAGATGGGTGTGATTGGCTAGAGGACTGTTGCTTGGACCCCTTTAACTCATGGGGTTTTTATTACCAGAGCTTCTAGGACCCTGAGAGGGGGATAGAGAGGAGGGAGAGGAGCTCCTTCCTAAGGACTCATTATGGTGGATGAATCTGACTCTACTGACGAGGACTATGTTCCAGATGGGGATGAATTGTCAGACAAGGGACCAACAGGGGATGCATAAGAGATAGGCTCTAATGAGGATGATATCCTTGAGGGTCCCTTCATCATACCTAGAGCTCGTCACTCTGATGAGGTGATGCAGCAACTTGATCCTACCTAGTAGCCTCATGACCCATGTAAGTCTACTCTTATTTTACTAATTTCTCACTATCCTTTCTTTCCTTTCCTTTGGTCAAGAGTCATCACACCTTTTTTCTTCACTTTACCTTATAGGTAGCACTGAGGAGTGGATATATTTTTCTCATGAGATCAACATTGGTTTGGTTGCCCCCTTCACTAGACTAACCTAAGAGATGCTTTTGACTGATCCTGGTGTGCCCCTATTGCTGAGTGACACATTGACATCTTTGCTCCTGCCTATCATGGGTGTTAGGAGATTGCTACATTGAAGGCCAAGAATCTCATCCTTAAGGGTGAGAATCAGGTGCTTCCTGAGATGGCTTGCCTTGGGTTTAGACAATGAGAGCTTAGTGCTACAGGACCCTCCCATTCTTGCACTTATAGCAAGGCACCTTGATCACATATGTCTCATGGATAGACTACTGGTACATGCAGACAGAGGAGTAAGGGTCCTGAGGGTTCCATTAGAGGGAACCATCCTTGATTTTATTTTATTTTCTTAAAACCATGCCCCCTTTCATGGGGAGCCTTACTTTCTCTCGAGAGCATTTTGTCCTAGCTCTTGTACTCCTGTAAAATGTAAACTTATGATATATCAATGAAAGTTTGTCTTTTATGGTTGTTTTTCTATCATATGGGTACTCATCTCTTGTGCACTTTTGTAAGTTTAAGAACTCTTTGATTATGTTTTGACCTTCAACTATAAGAATGCAAGTATGATAATGATGACATATTTTTGTAACTTTTTTGGAACATATATGAAATACAGGTTAC
The DNA here is from genome assembly GCA_027924645.1 of Cunninghamia lanceolata. Lineage (NCBI taxonomy): Eukaryota > Viridiplantae > Streptophyta > Pinopsida > Cupressales > Cupressaceae > Cunninghamia > Cunninghamia lanceolata. The sequence continues at coordinate 11,879,573 of BSBN01001332.1, forward strand.
GATATGCAGATGCAAGAACACAAGGGATGCTGAAATGAAACTTTTACTTCTATGGAATGCATAAGTTATGACATTGACTTTATTTCTTTACAATGCTTTTTTATGATTTTGATATGAATGCATTGTGGAACAAACAATATGACTTCTCTTTAATATGATTTTCAATCTAGGGGATTGCAAATTGTTCTAGTATACAAGACCTATTCGAGTCTGTGAGATAGGGACGTAGAAATCAAGTGGGGAGCAGGAGTGAAATGGAGTGCTTCTAAATTTGGGCTTTTACTAGAGGCTAAACATTGATCCTTATCTAGATGAGTCAATCTGACAAGCTTTGATCTTTAGAAAAGTAACAAATTTTATTGATGTCTGCTAGAATTAGATCATCAATGGCAAGCAAGATAGACCTAGGGTAAAGAATAAATGGGAAAGAACCAGGGTCCTTAGATAGAAAATGCTCCAAAAAACTACTAGACCCTTGGCTTTGCTTAGCTAGTGTGTGTGTGTGTGTGTGTGTGTGTGCGTGCGCTTTGTACCTTTCTCTTTTATTTCCTCTGATAGAATGTCACCCTTGAAGATTTGAGCTTAGATTGATGTCCAGCCAAGGGTATGGACATTCAACAATCTTCTCTTTCACTATTTTTTTTTGGAACTCTCTTTCCTTTTTCTTTTTCTCTTTTTTTTTATATTTTCTAGAATGCCTCACTTGATTTTCTCATTTTTTTGGATTTTTGACTTTTATGAAATGAATGCTTTTGGAATTTGGATATGCAATGGCTTGATCTCTCAATTCTCACTTTTCAACACTCTTATTTTGATCACTCATTTTTTTATTCATTTGTATTTTAGATTGCTTCCTCCAGAGTTTTGATCCTCCTGACATTTTTGGCTAGGGAAGATAAGGGGTTGAGCGCCACCAAAAGTTTTCGTAATCTAGTTGGACTTCTCCTCTCCTAGGGAAGAATTAGGGAAGGTCTACTTTCAAGCTTCCTTTGAACATTGTAGGTTTGAATACTGACTTTTCTTGGACCTAACATCTTGGCTCATTAAGACTAGGATTAGTGTAAAGCTAAGAGCTAGGCTTTGATTAGAATCACTGGGAATGAAAGGGGAAAATGGTGATTGTGAAACATGGGGAATAGCAGGATCTAAAAGGATCACATTACCTAGGCAACCTTAGACTCCTTGCTAAAAAGAAAATAATATAAGAGCAATTCATTCATTCTAATGCAAGATGAACATAATGATACTAAAATGCAAGAAACAAAATTATTTTTGATATTTTTTATTTTTATGATTTTTTTGTATTTTTATGTTTTATTATTTTTATGATTTTCAAACATAGTATTCCTTGAGATGAAAGACATCGACTATTTCACCAAATTCCTCTCCCTCCATTGTGCACAAGAGATGGGCACCATTTCTGACATCTTCTTTAGCCATGTAAGGACCTTTCTAGTCCTCTATGAATGCTCTTTTTCATCTTCTCTTTTTATTTTTCATTCTACCTCTTCTTAGGACAAGCTCTCCTATCCTATAGGGTTTATCATTTGATTATATTTTTTCTAGCTCAGTGGTTTCTTTTGGTAATGTGAGACGAAGTAAGTCCCAAAATCTTGTTGATGGGTAGGGGTCCAACATAAGAATCCATCACATCTTAGCACTTCCTTTAGCATGTCAAATTGCTCTTACATGTAAATATTTAATGTCTTGTCAATCTTGAATGTTTCGTAAAAATTGGAATAATATAAAGGGATTTTGAGGTTCTCTTTGTTTTTCAGGAGGGACAAAGCTTATACTTATCCTTCTGTTAGGCTCAAGGCTCAAATCCATAGAATATCCAATGTAGTTTCTCAGTAATTCAAAGATGATAGGATCATCAGTTCTGATGGATACTCACATTTTCCATTCTTTGTCAAATTTTCCCACTTTCCTCATCTTCATCTAGGAGTCTCTCAACTATTTCAATTGTACTAGGGATGCTTCCCAATCACTAAGTTCATTTGACTAGGCCAAAGTAGAAGTAGTTGGTTGTGCTTGAGTTTGAGATACCATGAACATCCTTGGAAGAACTCCTATTGTGTTGGTTGATTCATTGTCAATAGAACTTACATCCTCCATTGGTGTTAATGTTCTATATGACTCTTCTGTTGGAGCGATAAGCCCATATGAATCAATTTCTTCTGGTGTCTCTAGGATACATGACTCAATCAAGGTTGATAAAGGAGTGTAACACTCTATCACATCCTCTTCAAGATTTGAGAAAGTGTGAGGGTCTGCATATCTCAAATCTAGCGTAGTTGTTTCAAAAACTAGTCTTTCAGTTCTATAAGGCTTTTCTCCTATACAAGGGAAGATTTTGTAAGTTGGTTGCAGATTGATCATGAGTACTTCTAGAGGGAATTGGAGAGGTCTATCCTTCTCTACCCATTCCATGATCTTTATCATCTTTTCTTTGGAGACAACCACTTTTTGTTTTGGTGGTGCCTCATTTTCTAAGGTTTTCATCTCTGCATTGTTTATAGCCTTTTCTAGGATTTCCATCCTTTTGATAAATATTGATTATGGTGTAGGACTTGGAACAAAAAGCTTGTTTGTAGGAAGTTCATAATCTATGGGGATACCTATCCTTTTGTTTGATGTGTTTGATTTTAACATGTTAAAAGGTTCTAGATCCCCTTTCACAACATACACCTTCCTTAGATGTAGGAATCAAGCCTCTTGGAATAACATAGATGACACAACTTTCAACCTATGTATCCATGGTCTTCCAAGAAGGAAATCATATCACGTGTCCTTGTGGATGACATAAAATGTGGTTGGGACAATTTTTGGTCCTAGAGTTACAAGAAGCATGATCTTTCCTTGTGTAGTGGCTTTTAACATATCATACCCACTCAGAGGATCTCTAGACGTGGTGATATTAGTGTGCCCATAACCCATTCTTTCTAAAAGAGAGAATGGAATTATGTTTACTTCTGGCTTATCATCGATTAGTGTTCTTTTGAAGAAGGTGTGATAGATCCACACTTTCAAGTATAGTATAGGGTCTCCTTTCTTAGTAAACTCTACCTTGGAATGCATTTGTTTTAGGTCAAACAAGAAACATGGGTCTTTGTAGGAGTACAATCAACAGTGAGAGGGGGGTAAATCAGTGTTGATACAAAAAACCAATTTTTATCACCTTTCAAAAATTATCAATGAACTTTATCAAAATTGAATTGATGATGGATTTTACAATCACCAAATTTTCAAACACATATGATTAATGAAAATATACAGAACATCAACACAAGAAGTTTTGACACAAAAATATTATCGAGTGGAAAACCCTCTAGGGGTAGAAAAACCACTCAAACTACCTCACTGGCTTAAATGTAAAACCTTCAAGTTTACAAATATATCACTGACATATACAATTTTACCTCATTGGCATATTGTTTTTCATCACAAGTCTCATTGACTTTCAACACCAAAAGAACAATGAACAAAATAAATCAGGGGGTTTCCCTGTTTCAATCAAACTCAACACCTTATTTTTCCTATTCAAAATTTTCAACAAATATATCTTTCTCTGCAAAAATAATGATTAAATCCTACAATGTTAAATTTCAACCTACAAAATAATCACCTTTGAACCAAATCACTTCTGTAAAAATTTGTGAAATACTCCTGAAAGATATTGAAGCTTCACATCAGATTCATATTTTGATCAAAAAAATTATGTGAAAAACAAATTTTCATTGCAAGAATTATATCTTTTCAATCTTTGTCATCAATCATATCTCTGCAAATTTTTACTTCAATTCTGCACCATCTTTGTAATCACCTCTCCAAAACTTTTTATCATATTTACAAAGCTTCTTATCACCTCTGCAAAACTTTTTATCACTTTTGCAAACATTTTTATCATCTCTGTAAACATTTAATCAATAAATCTTCTCTACAAACTAATATTTTTCTCTTCATAAAAACACTACATGCTTCATTAGTTCATCTCAAACACACAATACAAATAGAAGAAATTTCATTTCGAAAAACCATTATTTATATCTCCCACATCACAAAAATATTTCTATCTTTTTTAAAATACTTCATGCACCAATAAAAACAACTTTCTATCTTCCACTTCCTTTCTACCTTCAAAAGGATTTCTATCTTCAAAAAAACTTTCTATCTTCCATCTCTTAGTCTTCGTTGCCATGGAGAAAAAATCTAATTTCAGATTTTTTTAAAAAGACAAAAAAAAACTTTATAAAAAAACTTGCTTTAAAAAGCAACCAAGAAAGTGGGAGATTAAAACAATAAAGATCCTAATATTAAGACTAAGTCTTAATAAATAAGAAAAGCACAATGCATATGAGGAGGGGTTGGGATATATAAGGAATATGATTTTTATCATTTTTTCAAATAGTTATTTTAAATATTTCTATAAAACATGTTCATAGTATAAAGGCCTTTTTAATATTTTTATAAAACATGCTCATAGTATAGGCCTTTTTAATATTTTTATAAAAACATGCTCATAGAATATAATTATTCAAAACCAAGGACATAATAATAGGCTGCTCTCAAATGGTGACTAATGTCATTGGTTAAATGCAAGAATAAAGGCATGTGGGTTTAAAAATATGAAATGGACTTAGTCTTGGAGTTTAAAACTTAGTATCTCATAAGACAAAAATATTAAAACCTTAGATTTCTCCCAACATAGCATTTCTTCTGCAATAACATATAAATTCAACCTCTGCAACATGAAGTTATAACACCTCTAAAACCATGATGAAGATAGAAGCAAGAACACCAATAAGAGCACCAACCTAGGAGAAATTCTTAAAGATCTGAATATGAAGAACACTGAAGACAACCTTGCTAAGAATTTGCATCCTCTATTCAAGAACAATCACTGAAAAGATCTGATCATGAAACCACCAACAACACTTTTGTTATCAATGAAAATACAACATATAAGATCACTTGCAACAAAACTCCCCCTTTGTCTTTGACATTGATGGCAAAACAACTATGCAAGACAACCAATTAATCATAATCTTCTCCCCCTTTTTGACATTAAGTGTCAAAGGCAAACATGAACAAGAAAATATTGATCAACCAAAAAATCTGATCACTACACTATCTGCACCACAATAGAAGCAATTATTTTCTTCAACTAACCTGCATCTTATCATCTATCAAATGGATTTCAGGATTTAAAAAAAATATCAGCAACAACTCCCCCTAAATCCAACATTTTTTAAAATCATTGAAGAGAAGCAAAAGATAGAACCCCTAATCTCTGTCTTAGGGATTCAAACACCTCCTTAGGTAATGGTTTTGTGAATATATTAGCAAGTTGATCATTTGTGTACACATATTCCAAAGCAACTTCATTTTCAATCACCTTCTCCCTTAGAAAATGATATCTAATAGCAATGTGCTTAGTTCTAGAATGCATTATAGGATTCTTTGACATATTGATAGAACTAATGTTATCACAAAGAATAGATACAGGCTTTGTTACCTCAACCTTGATATAATGAAGAGATTGTACCATCCAAAGTACCTAAGTACAACATGAAGAAGTAGCAATCTATTCAGCTTCAGCTATAGATAGAGAAACACAATCTTGTTTCTTACTATGTCATGCAACCAATCTACCACCAAGAAAGAAAGCTGCCCCACTTGTACTTTTTCTATCATCACGACAACTAGCCCAATCTGCATCTGTATAGGCAAGAAGTGTAAAATCATTGTGTCTAGGATACCATAGACCAAAATCAAGTGTACCCTTAACATATCTAAATATTCTCTTAACAACATTCAAATGTGATTGTTTAGGACAAGCTTGGAATCTTGCAACCAAACAAACAGCCTGCATAATATCAGGCCTAGAAGCAGTGAGATATAAAAGGCTGCCAATCATATATCTATACAAAGATTGTTCTACTTCAGGTGATTCATCATTTTTACTTAGCTTATGCCTTGTTTCCATAGGAGTACCCAAAGGTTTGCAATCATCCATTTGAAATCTCTTCAACATCTCTTTGGCATACTTATTTTGTGAGATAAATATTCCCTTTTCAAGCTAAGATAACTGAAGACCAAGAAAGAAAGACAACTCTCCCAAAATAGACATTTCAAATTCTAATTTCATGATGTTAGGAAATGAATGACTCATATCATCATTGTTACTACCAAAAATTATATCATCAACATAAATTTCAACAACCAGAATATCCTCACCTTTGATTAAGTAGTACAAATTCCTATCCACATTTTGTGAATCCTTGTTCTTGCAAAAACTTATCCAGTCTATAATAACAAGCCCTTGGAGCTTGCTTTAACCCATATAAGGCCTTTTTCAACCTATATACATGATTTGATTGTCTTTATTCACAAAGCCTTCTGGTTGCTCTATGTAAACCTCTTCTTCAAGATCACCATTTAGAAAGGTTGATTTGACATCCATTTGGTATACCTTGAAATTTTTATAAACTAAAAAAGATAAAAACATCCTTATCGCTTCTAATCTAGCAAACGGTGCAAAAGTCTCATCAAAGTCAATTCCTTCAATTTGTGAATACCCTTTGCAAACCAATCTAGCTTTTTTTCTAACAACTTTACCTTTGTCATCAAGCTTATTCCTAAATACCCATTTTGATCCAATGACATTCTTACCTTCTAGTCTTCACACAATTTTCCATGTTTTGTTCTTTTCTATTTGACTTAGCTCCTCTTCCATGGCCTTAATCCAAGCTTCATCTTTGCTGGCCTCAACATAACTTTTTGGTTCCATTTCTGATATCAAACACATATGTGCTTGATAATCTGCAGTAGCAAGCTTTCTTTTGGTTAACACACCACTATCCTTGTCTCCAATAATCAACTCATGAGGATGATCTCTTTGATATGCCTTTGAAGGAGTCTTTGTCTTAATTTCAACTGATATTTTAGAAACTCCTTCCTCTACCTAAATTTCTTCTTCCTTTTGTGAATGATGATCATCTTCCTTGTCATGAATCAACTGTATACAAGGCTACAAATTCTCATCCACCTTAACATTAACACTTTAAATGATTCTTTTGAGTCTTTTGTTAAAGCATTTATATGATTTGCTGTGTAGAATAACCCAAAAATATACCTTCATCACATCTAGACTCAAAACTACTCAAAGTATCATTATCTTTCTTGATGTAACACTTACTTCCAAAAATTTTAAAATAGCCAACATTAGCTGACTTACCATACCAAAGTTCATAAGGAGTATAATTTGAATTTACCCTTAATTGAACTCTATTTAAAGTATACACAGCTATATGAATAGCTTCCCTTCAATAAATGTTGGGCAGATTTGCATCATGTAGTAAGGTTCTTGCCATTTCTTTCACAGTCCTGTTCTTTCTTTCAACCACTCCATTTTGTTGTGGAGTTCTAGGAGTTGAAAATTGCCTTCTTGTCCCATGTTTTTCACAATACTCCTCAAATTCCTTTGAAGTATATTCTCCCCCATTGTCTGACCTTAAACATTTTAGCTTGAAATTAGATTCTTTTTCAACCATCTTTTTGAAGATTTTGAATCTATCAAAATCCTCTGATTTATGCCTTAAGAATGTTACCCATGTCATTCTTGAAAAATCATCAATGAAAAGCATAAAATATTTTTCACCTCCTAATGCTTTAGTCCTTGTAGGATCACACAAATCTGAATGCACAAGTTGTAGGGGTTTTGAAGTGAAATACTCCTTAGGTTTGAAACTAACCTTAGTTTTCTTACCCAACTGACACTCTTTGCATGTAGTATTGCTTGGTTTTGAAATATGAGGCATGTTTCTTACATTGTGATTCTTGCTTATTCTCACAAGATTGTCAAAATTCACATGACCAAGTCTCATATGCCACAACCAGCTTTCTTCAATTTGACCCATGAAACAAATATGGCTATCAACACTTTTAGTTTTATATTCATGAAGATTGTAGATGTTACCACTAGTTCTTAGACATGCTGCAACAACTTTACCTAATTTCTTTTTGATCTCACATCCATGTGCATCAAAAACAACATTAAAGCCATTATCACATATTTGACTAACACTTAACAAGTTATGCTTCAAACCCTCAATAAATATACATCATGTAGTGGTGTTTCATCATCAAGAAGAATTGTACCTTCATCTTTGATCATGATGCAATCATTATTCCCAAACATAATTGACCCTTCATCAATGTCTTCAAATTTAACAAACTTATCTTTGTCTCCTATCATGTGATTAGAACAACCACCATCAATGACCCATTGTTCCTTCTTTTTGGCATGAAAAGCAACTTGTGCAATCATGACATCAAAGCTCTTATTGATCACCTTGGGTTTCCAACCAAGCAACTTCTTATCAGGACTTAAAGAAGACAATCTTGGAGTAGTATTCCTTGTAGTTTGTTGCATTTGCAAAGAAGGTCTACAAAATTTTGCAATATGCCCAAAATTTTTACAATTGTGACACTTCAATCTTCTTAAAAACATGAATGGATTTCTTGAGAATAAATGCATTCTTCTAACTCCAAATCTGCATTCATTGGCTTTATGTCCAAACTTGTTGTAACAAAAATAATATCCAATAAAATGAACATTATACCTGAAGGTTTCATTCCTTTTGTAGTTTGTTGTCCTTATGATTGATTTATCATTTGCATTAGCCTTTTGAGCAACATTTGTTTGAGAACTTTGTCCCTCTTCAAATCCAAGACCTAATTTATCTTTGAATCCCTTTTGTTTGTCAAGGAGGTCATCAAGTTTGTCACTACTTCTGCACATATCAAGTCTTCTTCTCAGATCCACAATTTCGGCTTCAAGTGTATGACACTTCTTGTTCTTGTCATTCAACTCTTTACTCTTAACATCAATAATTCTCTTACTATCTTCAAGAGTCAGTTTTAGATCAGTAATCTGCTTCTCATAACAACTTAGTTTATTATCCATGATTTCATTTTCTTTTTGAAACTGACTTCTTTGTGCAATGGTCTCCTTTTTAAGCTTCTTGACTTGACTTAAAGCACACTTCAATTATCCTTCAAGATCAATAATAGCTTCACAATTATTTGATTGTTCTTCATAGTTTTCACTTTGCACTTCATTTAGGATAGCCATAAACAAAGTCTCTGCATCTTCCCCAAGAGAATCATCTAAATCACTTTCAATCACATCAGCATTCTTAGTAAACAAACTTCTTTTCTTTCTAAAATTGTTTTTCCTTCTAGGAACAAAATATTTCTTTTTGAATTGCTTCTTGCTTTCATCTTTATCAATGTCTAAATCCTTGTAAGGACACTTAGCTACATAGTGTCCAATCTTTCCACATTCAAAACATTTGAATGAAAGCTTACCTTTGTACTTGCCAACTGACCCCTTTTTTTAATTTGCTTGCAAGGAATATTTATTGATCATCATCCAACTCTTCTGATTCAGATTTTACCTCTTTCTCCTTTTTTACTGATTTGAATGCAACTTCTTTTCTTGAAGGTGTATCATTACTGATTCTCATTTCATAGGCCGTGAATGTGCCATGAAGTTCATCAAACGTTACTTTTCTTAAATCTCTTTCCTCTACTGCAGACACTTTAGACTCATATTTTTGAAGTTAAAGTCCTTAAGACTTTAGTAACAATTGTCTTTTCTTCCAAAGTATCACCCAATCCTCTTATGGCATTTATAATTTCTTGAACTCTTAGAAGATATTCTGCCACTTTCTCATCATCACTCATCTTGAGACTTTCAAATTTGGCCCTATAGGATTGCAATTTTGCTTCTTTGATTTTATCATCTCCTTGATAAATATTGGACTTGTCCCATATTGCCTTAGCTATCTTACACTCCATGATTTTGACAAGTATATCATTGGTTAGGCCACAACATATTGCATTTTTGGCCTTAGCATTATTTTCATAAGCCCTTCTCTCATCAACTATTGAAGGAGGATTTGTAGCAGTATATTTAGTTTCAATGGCATCATACACATCATGACTCCATCCTGAACTTCCAGAATGCATAGTTAGACCCATCAAACATAGGTGCTGTGTAGTTTAAATAACCTTCTTGACTTTCCATGACAAGTACTCCAAATATATGATCTACCCAAGTTGATTAAGCCTTTACAAGAACCAGGCTCTGATACCAATTGTAGGAGTGCAATCAACACTGATAGGGGGGGTGAATCAATGTTGATACAAAAAACCAATTTTTATCACCTTTCAAAAATTATCAATGAACTTTATCAAAATTGAATTGATTATTGATTTCACAATCACCAAATTTTCAAAGACATATGATTAATAAAACTGTGCAGAACATCAACACAAGAAGTTTTGACACAAAATATTACTGAGTGGAAAACCCTCCAGGGGTAGTAAAAACACTCAAACTGCCTCACTGGCTTAAATGTAAAACCTTCAAGTTTACAAATGTCTCACTGACATATACAATTTTACCTCACTAGCATATTATTTTTCATCACAAGTCTCACTGACTTTCAACACCAATAGAACAATGAACAAAATAAATCAAGGGGTTTCCCTGTTTCAATCAAACTCAACACCTTATTTCTCCTATTCAAAATTTTCAACAAATATATCTTTCTCTGCAAAAAAAATGATTAAATCCTGCAATGTCAAATTTCAACCTGAAAAATAATCACCTTTGAACCAAATCGCCTCTGTAAAAATTTGTGAAATACTCCTGAAAGATATTGAAGCTTCACATCAGATTCATAGTTTGATCAACAAAATTCTGTGAAAAACAAATTTTCATTGCAAGAATTATATCTTTTCAATCTCTATCATCAACCATATCTCTGCAAATTTTTACTTCAATTCTGCACCATCTTTTTAATCACCTCTCCAAAACTTTTTATCATATTTACAAAGCTTCTTATCACCTCTGTAAAACTTCTTATCACTTCGACAAACATTTTTATTATATCTGCAAACATTTGATCATTTGATTAAATCTTTGAACTCTTCATCTCACTGCTTATAAATCTTCTCTGCAAACTAATATTTTTCTCTTTATAAATACACTACACACTTCATTAGTTCATCTCAAATACACAATACAAGTAGAAGAAATTTCATTTCGAAAAACCATTATTTATATCTCCCACATCACAAAAATATTTCTATCTTTTTTAAAATACTTCATGCACCAATAAAAACAACTTTCTATCTTCCACTTCCTTTCTACCTTCAAAAGGATTTCTATCTTCAAAAAAACTTTCTATCTTCCATCTCTTAGTCTTCATTGCTATGGAGAAAAAATCTGATTTCAAATTTTTTAAAAAAGACAAAAAAAACTTTATAAAAAAAAACTTGCTTTAAAAAGCAACCAAGAAAGTGGGAGATTAAAACAATAAAGATCCTAATATTAAGACTAAGTCTTAATAACTAAGAAAAGCATGATGCATATGAGGAGGGGTTGGGATATATAAGGAATATGATTTTTATCATTTTTTCAAATGATTTTTTTAAATATTTCTATAAAACATGTTCATAGTATAAAGGCATTTTTTAATATTTTTATAAAACATGCTCATAGTATAGGCTTTTTTAATATTTTTATAAAAACATGCTCATAGAATATAATTATTCAAAACCAAGGACATAATAATAGGCTCTTAAATGATGACTAATGTCATTGGTTAAATGCAAGAATAAAGGCATGTGGGTTTAAACATATGAAAATGGACTTAGTCTTGAAGTTTAAAACTTAGTATCTCATAAGACAAAATATTAAAACCTTAGATTTCTCCCAACATAGCATTTCTTTTGCAATAACATATAAATTTGACCTCTGCAACATGAAGTTATAACACCTCTAAAACCATGATGAAGATAGAAGCAAGAACACCAATAAGAGCACCAACCTAGGAGAAATTCTTAAAGATCTGAATATGAAGAACACTGAAGACAACCTTGCTATAAATTTGCATCCTCTGTTCAAGAACAATCATTGAAAATATTTGATCATGAAACCACCAACAACCCTTTTGTCATCAATGAAAAGACAACATATAAGATCACTTGCAACATCTTTGAGATTAGAATTTGGTGGGCTTATGTCAAAGTCCACGTGCTTTATTTTCTCACTAGGTGGAGGTGTAATTTGATCGAGATACTTCAACCCTATTGCTTTCAATAGTGTCAAGTGGTGTAAGGGAGAATTCCTGAGAAAGTCAATTATTGATATGTATGCATAGGTTTTCTTGAAATCTTCAATGAGTTTGTAAGGTCCAATCGGTGTTGGTACTAGCTCCACCACCAACATGGTACCTTCATATATTTCCTCCTACTCATTCTCAAGATCTCCTTCCTTTTCTTTATTATGTAGTGTAACGTCAAAAATTGTCCTCTTGCATGGAATGGTACAATTTCCCTCAGTTTAACTTCTCACTCTTGGTGACATCTCAACCTTTTCTCTTCCGGCCTTCTCGAAACCCTGATTGACTTAGTCTAGTAGCAATCCATTCACTTTTTGAGGTAACTAATTGATAGAACCCGGAAAGAGATTTGAGACTAGGGTCCCTTTGACCCCCAAAAATTTAGATCAGAACTGAAATTGGGGGCTTGGACTTGGACGTCCACGCCCTAGTCCTCCCCAATTTCATGAGATTTTGAATTTTGGTGGGGTGTCAGTTCCCGTCGAGTGCCTCAGGATTCCATTTTCAAATTCTCAGTTTCCACGCAATATCAAGACGTTATTTCAAAATTTGAATTCCCTAAAGCTAGATATAAAAAGACATTTGCAAATAATTTTATCATAACACAATTCTTATGCAAGCTTGATGCCAAAGCTCTGCTGCAATTGGTATTGAAGATCAGTGACTTGTTGAAGCTATTCGAAATATTCTTTATTTGCTATCTTGGAGACAATGGATGAGGGTTAGGAATCAAGATCTTGGTCTATCTTGCTCTTCCTAGGATTTGCACACCTTTTACATGATTGGGAGAAGCGTTGAAGCCTCCAACAACAAGCTTGGAGATCCTCCACGGACATTGTTGATTCACCTTCTTGTTCATGCAAGTCTTCATTTGTTTCATCTCCTTGAGGTGAAGTTGTATGTGTTTATTGATTTGAAGCAAGTTGTTGATCTTCCCTTGATTGAGACATCTAGGGTTTGATTTTTATGCATACACACATTGTTAGGTTTGCACACACTTCTACAAATATTTTCCTCTGGCTATTGTTGAGGTAGAAGTACTGAAAATGGGGCTTGACTAAGGCAATCTCCTATATAGCCACAACAATTTCCTTCTTTTGTAGGTACAAATCATTTTTTGCAGGTTCTGGCAAAAAGAAGCTATAGAAAGGGGGATATTGCAGGTACAGTCTCGATAGACTTTCAGATTTTTAGATTCTGAGACTTGTAGGACATTGGAGTGGACGCCCTAGTCCAACTAGGTGTTTTCTCTTAGATCTGGAAGCCATTTTATAGTCCCAGACACCTTGTGCAGAAGGTTTTCCTGTTAGAAAATTTTTAGGACATTGGAGCGGGCACCCTAGTCTAGGTAGCCCTCAAAATCTAGGTACAGTGTCTCTAAAACCCCTCCTCTACACTTCTGTGATCAGTTTTGCCAGTTACTTCATCAGTTTCTGTATATTGTTGATTTGAGGCATAATTAGGGTTTTGCTTGGTTGAAAGTACAACACTTGGTAAAATCTTGATTAGGGCCTTAGGTTCTACAACCACGTGAGTAAAAAGGGAGACAAAGTGATTAGAAGCTTGTCCACAAGCTCGATCCTTGTCATCTCCAATGTTTAACCATGAAATTGAGGTACTTAACCTAGAGTAAACAAGGTATCCAATTTCACCCTAAACATTTTGGTGAACCCGAGCTCTAAAGAATTTGCATCCTCTTAGACTTCAGATCTGAAATAATTTGTCATTCTAAAGCATAACTGGATTGGAAAACCTCTTTAGTGAAATTAGCATATGTTAGATTGTGATTACATTCTTTATCTTTTCACTAAAAGAGTTGGAAATTAGCATTTATTGTTGGATATTGTATTTCATTTGAAAAGACCATCATTGTGCATTTAAATCTTGGTTTAATTAGAGCATGTTAGAATGTCATATTACTTTTTGTAATATTTTCATGCTTATGATGAGTCGTTTAGTCATGATGACTTTGATATGTTACATGAATCCCTTGAGGACTTTATCTCAATTGAACATTCCACTATGGCCTCTAAGCTGTCACTATTTCAAAGACTTGTAAATGCAATTTATTTACCTAAACCTAAAGAAGAGATTGAAAAACTAAAGATTGTGGTTACTCTATGTGCAAATGTGGCTCAGCCACCCTCTAAACCTGTGCTTGTTGTTAAAGGTCTTTCATCTCCTCTGAAATCTTCTGATCACATTTATGATTATGCAAAACAAATAGTGAAACAAGACTCACAAAATAATCATAATGTGGTTGCTCATGCGTATAACACTCAGAATAATAAATAAAGTACACAACAAATGAATGTTTTGATATCTTTACCAACTTCTCAACCTATGCTTCCTCAAGCACCTCATTTAACATACAAAGGTGGTAAAGACTATGATCTTGTAGAGCAGCTCATGCTACTCCTGCAAAATTATCTCTTTGGGAACTTATACAAACTTCACCTATGTACCATGGAATGCTATAAGAAGCTTTACAAAAGGTGATTGTTCCTCCTGCTATTAAACTAAATGATGTTGTTGCTTTACTAGATTGTATGCATGCAATGAAAATAGATATTTTATTCCAACATGAGTTACCATCTCTCAAGGTTCAGAAGCAGTATGATCCTTTGGTTATCTTCATCACAATCAACAAAACATTGGTTAAGAGAGTTATGATTGATAATGGCTCAGCCCTTAATGTTTGTGGTATAGATTTATTGCATAAGGTTAAAGTTGATGTATCTTCCATCAAACCAGAATCATTAAGTATTCATGGCTTTGACAATGTTGGATGACAGTCTGTGGGCACTGTAACTCTACCTATACAATTTGGACATGTGATGGTGCCTACCCTGATTCATGTCATGCCTTGTTCTCTATCTTACAACATGATTTTGGGAAGACCTTGGATACATGCATTAGGAGTAGTTCTTTCTACTTTACACCATTCGATCAAGTATATATTTAAAGGTAACTTGCATACTATCCATTCAAATCCTAAACCTGACAATTGTTTGCAAATGGAAGTGCAAAGACATGTTGTTGGTCCTAAGATGCTAAACAATTTGAAAGCTAAAATTTTAGCTCCTCTTGCCTCAAAATTTTATGCAAGAGCCCAAGCAATTTAATTCATTTGTCAGTGATGACTGGAGTTCATTAGATTTTGCATCCTCCTCTAGAGGAGAGTATAAACTTAAAAACCCCATCCCTGAAACATCAAATATTACATCGATCACATCACATGCTTCGAAGGATAAACATAAGACTTCTTTGGTGACAAATAAAGACAATACTCTAAGTTACACTACTGATTATGAGACATATGAAGCTCCACCTTCATCTAAAGAAATGGTCTCTCTCTATGGCAGAGGATTCCACATCCTTTATAAAAATTATGATTATGTAGGCAATGGTTGTGGTATAAATCAATAAGGAATCAAAGTCCCTGTAGAATCTATTTCACAACATTACTCAAGTGGCATTCAATACAATCCCTTTAAGGAATCCAAAGCCCATATACGCCCTACTATAAATGTGAATACAATATCAACACTCAGTTTGATATTCCCAGAGATGATTAACACCAATTGTCCTCCAAGATCACTTCCATTAGATATGTTTACAACGGATGAAGTGATAATGCAATTCTTAGGTGCTTATGATGGTCATAAACATGGCCTACCATATTGTTTAAACAATGATGGATATTTTGGAAAGACTACTAGCACAATAACTGCTATAGTAGAACAAAATGAAGAGTTTGAAGAACAATTACAATCCTACAATCCCCTAGATCATAGAACTCTTCTTAATAGAAAGACTATTGATGTTGTTATGGATAAGGATAATCTTGAAAAAGTTATCCCTATTGGTGATTTTTTAAATGTGGAAGAAAAAGAAGAAATGACTAAATTGTTGAATGAATTCTTAAAATTGTTTGCTTGGAATTACTCGGACATGCCTAGTATAGATCCTCAGATTGTGACACATAACATCATGTTGAAACCAGATGTTAAGCCTTTCAAACAAAAGATTCGCAAGATGAATCCTAAGATTACTTTGCTTGTCAAAACTGAAATAGAAAAACTCTTACAAGCTGGCTTTATTCGACCTATTGATTACTCTCCGTGGATCTCAAATATTGTTGCCATTGCTAAACCTGATGGTCGTATAAGAATGTGAATAGATTTTTGAGATTTAAATCTGGCGTCTTTGAAAGATGATTTTTGCTCCCTAATATCGATATGATTGTTGATTCTATAAGCCGGACATGAGTTGCTATCTTTTATGGATGGATTTTCAGGATATAATCAAATCCTTATAAATCCTCTTGATCAGTATAAAACAACCTTTATAACACCTTGGGGTACATTTTGTTGGGTAGTCATGTCATTCATCCTTAAGAATGCAAGAGCTACTTACCAACGTGCGATGACTCTTACATTTCATGATTACATGCACAATATTCTCAAACATTATGTTGACGACATCCTAGCCAAGTCTATCCACCGTAAGGATCATGTTACAAATCTTTGACAAATATTTGAGCGCATACAAAAATATAATATGTGACTGAATCCCTGAAAGTCTATTTTTGGCGTAGATAGTGGAAAGTTACTAGGATTTATTGTTTCAAATTGAGGTATAGAAGTTGACACAAAAAAGATAGATGCAATTGTTAATATGCCAATACCAAAGAACATATCTCAACTTCATAGTTTGCAGGGAAAGATACATGCCATTCGTTGATTTGTTTCATAACTTGCGGATAGGACTCACCCCTTTATGTAACTACTAAAGAAATATTCTCACTTTCAATGGAATCTCAAATGTCAAAAATCTTTCGCTGATTTAAAGGATTACTTAGCTAATCCACCTGTTTTGCATCCTGTTGTTTCCGATAAACCATTTCTATTATACATCTGAGCATCTAACAATGCCCTAGCAGCTTTGTTACCACAACATAATGTTAAAGGTAAAGAATGTGTTGTCTATTATATCAGTCGTACTTTGCTCAATTATGAGGTGCGATACACAATCATACAGAAACATTATTTATCTTTGGTGTTTGCCACTCAAAAGATTAGACATTACCTCTTGAATGCTGAAATACATGTAATGGTAAAATTTGACCCTTTGAAACATCTCTTTGCAAGAATAGATTTATCAGGTCACCTTGCTAAATGGGTTATGTTGTTAAAAGAATTCGATCTCATGTTCATTTCACAACAAGCAATTAAAGGACAAGTGATAGCCAATCAGCTAGTTGAGGCTCCTTCACCCTTTTCTATACAAAATGTCGATGCTTTTCCTGATGAACAGATCTTAACAATCTCTGCAGATGAAAAATGGGAGTTATACTTCGATGGATCTAAATGTTGAACTAGCTCCAGGGCTAGTGTTATATTAATACCTCCTGCTGGTAAACTGATCCCCTTATCTCACTGCTTAGATTTCTTATGCACAAACAAAATTGCTAAATACGAAGCTCTTATAGCTGGACTCCGTGCAGCCTTGGCCTTGAATGTCAGAAACATTATAATATATGGAGATTCTCAGTTAATTGTTAAACAAATAACGGGATCATATCAAATGAAGCATGACAAGTTATCTCAGTACCATGAGTTTGCAGTATCTCTTGTAAGACAATTCACATCATATTTGATCAATACCATTCCCAGGAAGGATAATCGACATGTGGATGCAATGGAAAGCATAGCTTCCCTTATATCCCTTGATGGTTCTCTTGAGGATTTTACCTTCGTTGTTCATAATCTTAAGACACCTGTAATTGAAAGCCCTATAGTTGTGAATTCAGAACTCTGTGGTCATACATACACTGATGAATGGTTCTCCTACATATTCAACTATTTATGTGATGGAACCATTCTAGACTTGATATCTAAGAATGCCCGACTCCGCTTATGTAAACTAGCAACACACTACATTATATTGTCGAATGTCTTATATTGACGAAGCTATAATGGTGTTTTACTCTGATGTTTAAGTAATGTAGAGATTCTGATAGCTTTAGAAGAAGCTCACTTTGGTGCATGTGGGGGGCATTTTGGTGTAAAATCATTGGTGTAAAAATTGTTACGTATGGGGTACTATTGGCAGCATATGGAACAAGATTTCTTTGCTTATGTCAAAAGATGCCCACAATGTCAACAACATAAACACCTCATCCATGCTCCTTCTCAAGAGCTTCGTGCCCAGGTGTCACCATGGCCATTTTCTATTTGGAGCTTGAATCTTGTTGGTAAAATTTCCCCGCCCTCCTCTCAAGGACATATGTTTATCATTACTGCTATTGATTATTTTACAAAATGGGTCAAAACAGTCCCTTTGCGATCCACGACCGTCGATGTAATCTATCAATTCATACAAGATAACATAATTTCTTGATTCAAAATACCTTCCTCCTTAGTTTCAGACAATGGTACGCCATTTAAGAACAAGGATGTGAAGAATTTCCTCAAAAAATTTCATATACAACATTGCTTCTCTATGCCTTATTACCCTTAATCAAATGGCCAAGTAGAAGCTTCAAACAAAGTTATTGGACAGATTCTAAGGAAGACTGTTAATAAACATCAAAAAGATTGGCATACACAATTATCCTATACACTATGGGCCTACAGAACAAGTATTCGAATGGCTACGGGTAACACACTATATAACCTCATCTATGGCACAAATGCAATAATGCCCTTGAGGTTAGAAATTCCTTCTTTATAAATCTCCCTAAGAGACATCATGTATGATGACTTAGAATCAGAGAAAAGATTACATGAACTTGAGATGCTTGATGAAAGACATATTAATGCTCTTGAACATCTCAAGGCTTATCAAAAAGAGATACAACGGGCCTATAATGTACAAGTCATACAACATTCATTTAACGTTGGAGACTTGGTTCTTTATGAAAATCAGCGCAACATAAATGCACCGCCTAGGGAAAAAGGTAAGTTCAGCCCTAATTGGCTTGGACCTTATATCATCACTGAAGCTTTTAGATCTGGAGTGTATAGACTAGTTGATGAGTAAGGTACGCCACTCAGGGAACCCATTAATGCGGCGCAACTCAAAAGATTTTATGCTTAAAGATCTAATGTTAAATGTTCCTAAGCTAATTTAGTACCTAGATTAGCTTCAATTTTGACAAGATAGTATTGTTTTGTCTTAATTCATTTTGCATTATATCTTTGTTTAGTTGATCATTGTTGCATTGTGTTTAAGTAGTAATTACTTAGATCACTTTTGCATTAACTGAATATAGCATGGAAGTTAAAGTTATGTGTAAAATAATTAATCATTGTGCTTATCACAACATGTTCTTTTTAGAATTGTTAGTATATCACAATAGCATTAATTATAGCATTTAGACATCATCACTAGTTGCATTTTTACAAAAATCACATGTGATAGATCAAAAGCCATTACACATAGATCAAAAGAAATAATCATATATATATATATATATATATCTTAGTTTCATGTATACATCAGAGTTGACTATCCCTACAAACAAAATGGGATGGTGTAGTGCCTAATGTCTAGGAATCACATAGCTGAGCCTCGATCACCTGTACCCTTAGGCCCTCATGGTGCACAGGTGACAGAAGCCTGACCGTGTGTGGCTACAGATCACGAATGACTCCTAGATACACTTCACGATCGTAACCCCCTAATCTCGCCTCTCATCTCTATCATACACTCATGTACCTCCTCGTACATCCTCTAGTACCAGTCTCTCTTGGCCTAAACCTTATCTTTGTCAGCTCTTGCCTATTGGACCTCTCGTAGTAAGAACTCACTGATAGCTAGCTCTCCCTCTGATGTAGGAACTGCTACCATCTTCTCTCATTGTACCCTAAGCTCAGCCTCGACGCACTCAACTCTCTATCGAAACTCCTCTCTCTCTCATGCAGACTGCTCTAGCATGGCCTCTGTAGTAGTCTTGTATCTGACAATAGGCATAAATAACTTAGCATACCACCCAGTGGATGATCATGGCAAATGATCTACCTGCACCTGCTGCTCTAAGGCATATGTCAGTAATATGTCTCTGATGACGTGACTCACAAAGTCTTGCCATGTGCCTATCCCAACTACAAAATAGAGAGTGAGATAGATGTTAGACTCCCATATAAAAATCATAAATAATAAACTATACCAAAACATAAAACAATAAATAAAATCCCACCTGGATCTCCATCTCACCAAGATGGATCTTAGATCACCGATGGTGTGATGAGCTTTGCTGTTTGATTTGTAGTTGGGGGCATAGGCCTGCTATTCTCCTCTCACTCTATCTAGCTAGGCCTCGCATCATTTGTGTGAGCAGGACCATGAGCCCTAGACTATGGTCTTGACTTGGTCTCCTCGTCAGTGTCTATCTCCTACTGGCTCTGTCATGATCTCACTCTGAAGAGATACTGTGATGGGACCTCCTCAAACTCATCCTCGTCCTCCTCCATACCCTCCTTGAGATAATAGTATCATGCAAAGTCACTAACGTCATCCTCCACCCCAGTGTCACTAGCGTGACTAGCCCAAGGTCAGGCATTTCCTGTAGGGTGCCCAGGTGGAAATATAGGTGCAGGTCATATTGTGTGCCACTAGGTCTGATATGCTCAGGTGCATCTGACATCATCTACATCTAACACTAGCTCTACATCCTCTGGACCCTCATCATCACTAAGTGGTACATCTGCTATAGTCATCTGT
This sequence comes from Cunninghamia lanceolata, assembly GCA_027924645.1. Classification (NCBI taxonomy): domain Eukaryota; kingdom Viridiplantae; phylum Streptophyta; class Pinopsida; order Cupressales; family Cupressaceae; genus Cunninghamia; species Cunninghamia lanceolata. The sequence continues at coordinate 11,900,503 of BSBN01001332.1, forward strand.
TGAACAGTATTGGCTTTGACTGCACTCTAAGTTGCACGTGCATAGCTTAGATGACCTACAGGCACATCATGTACCTGTCTGAACTATCATGCTACCCTGTCATAGTAAAACCAAGATAGAGCATGATCAAGGTGACCAGCCATCAGTCGATCCCTCTGCATTCGAGCTACCTGCATCTGCTTGCCAAACCATCTGATGAAGCCATGATATGGTGTCTAGATAATGTAACCAAACTGTAATATGTCAAAAACTACTCTCCAGTGTAATAGATTGTTGTGCCTCCAACACCTGACTAGTGGATAGGCATAGATGCGTCGATGAGTGAATGCTACCTCTATGGGATAACCTATTGGCCATGTGCACCTGATGTGTTCAAAGGCCTAAACCTATAACAATGTGTAGACCATCAGACTTTACATCTTGTAGTGAACATACTTCCCCAAGTCACAATATAGGTGTGGAAGCATACTACGCCCCCATCTATAGACAATTTGATGTGCCTCCATCGCTCTGATAGTATGAATGAGACCCCCATGAAGGTGAGTGCCTTATCCATCTGGTGTGATGGCTAGTGCGATAGTGACAATCATGATCCTTCGAGGTAAGGGAATGTCTATGCATCCTTGCTCTAGCAACTAGAGCTGAATGTGTCCTCGCTCTGCCTATGAAACAAGTGTGACCCAAATAGTAGAGATAACTCTCACGAGTGTACTCCTCTAAGCAATGTCCAACAACCCTCACTATCTCTCCTTGAATTAGTAGTTGAATGATCTTGAATACATCGTCCAGTGTGATGGTCATCTCTCCAGTCGGTAAATGGAATGTGGAGGTATCTGTATCCCATCTCCCCATCAATGTCATAAGCATTACGCATTGGAATCTGATTGTGGGCATCTCAAATACCCACCACAGGCCCACTATCTATAAGTGCTTTCTCTCTGCGTCCATCAAAGTGCTAGCGTGCTCTCGCAGAAGTGCCATCAGATGACCACTTGTGTGCTCCCACATCTCAGGGACATCCTACAGATCAGAAAGAAAGCAAGAGTATCAAAATACCCTCTAGAAATAAAAATAAGCTATCTAGAACTGAATAAGATGCATGTGCCTAGAACCTATGTCCTCTATGGACCAGGGTGCCCCAAGAAGACTAGGGCACCCCAGAGGGACACTAGCATTCTTGTAGGACTAGGGCACCCCAGAGAGACTCTGGCACCCTAGGTGGACTAGGGTGCCCCTGTCTAGGAATCCTATCCACCTTCTCCTCTTGGCATAGACATCAATAAATGTGAAAGAAAAATATGATGAAAGACAACAGAAGGATGGAATAAGGACCCTACCTTGGCCTTGAAGCGTCTCTCTACCACTTGAGCTTAGAGCATCTCCAGTCGTGGTGGATGGTATGGATGTCGGCTCGGCATGGTCATTCTCCTATTCTCCTTCTCGCTCCGTCTGCAACAACAAGAAACAAGAATGAGTTAAGTGGTAAGTGACAACCCCTTTTACATAAAGTAAGTGAGTGAGAAATCTTATCACTAACTAGGTGCAAAAGTGTGCTCTTTCACTCCAGAACCCTTTTCTGGAGCTGTTGAACTCTGATTTTAGTGTCATTTGTTGCGTTGGAATCTTGATTGTACTCTCTTTCTCACCCAATGTGTCATGGTCACATGTTGTTTCTTCAAATGACCCTCATAACACATTTCCCTTGAAATTGACATGCGTGGATATCTCCTTGTTTCTACTCTCAGACTAAGCAAGCAAAAATAAGGGGGGGCATATATCTCCCTTGATTTCCTCCCTCACCATGTTTAATCACTCAACCCCCTTAGAATTTTGATACTGACTCATTGGTGGTGGTTGTAGGTTGATTTGGTTTTGATTTCTGACAAGTGTTCCTTTGTAAGATGCAGTTCCTAACTTTGTGGTCTTGCAGGATTGCAGAATTAGGGGCTTCTCCCTGTTCGTCAACAATAGAACTTCCTCTATAGTATCCTTTTGGGTATCCTTTTCATGATTGATGTATTTACTTTCCTTTAGTTGCATATGCACGTAGTGTCATATGGCCACTAAAGTGGGGGTTAAATGTAATGTCAGAAATTGTCCTCTTGTATGGAATGGTATAATTTCCCTCGGTTTAGCTCCTCACTCTTGGTGACCTCTCAACCTTTTCTCTTTCAGCCTTCCCAAAACGCTGATTGACTTAGTCTAGGAGCAATCCATTCACTTTTTGAGGTAACTAATTGATAGAACCCAGAAAGAGATCTAAGACTAGGGTCCCTTGGAACCCCAAAAATGCAGATCTGAGCTAAAATTGGGGGCTTCGACTTGGGTGCCCACGCCCTAGTCCTCCCCGGTTTCACAAGATTTTGAATTTTGGTAGGGTGTCAGTTCACGCTGAGTGCCTCGGGATTCCATTTTCAAATTCTCAGTTTTCCCGCGATATTGAAACGTTATTTCAAAATTTGAATTCCCTAAAGCTAGATATAAAAAGACATTTACAAATCATTTTATCATAACACAATTCTTATGCAAGCTTGATGCCAAAACTCTGCTGTAATTGCTATTGAAGATTAGTGACTTGTTGAAGCTATTCGAGGTATTCTTTATTTACTATCTTGGAGATAATGGATGAAGGTTAGGAATCAAGATCTTGAGTCTATCTTTCTCTTCCTAGGGTTTGTACACCTTTTGCATGTTCAGGAGAAGGGTTGAAGCCTCCAACAACAAGCTTGGAGATCCTCCATAGACATTGCTGATCCACCTTCTTGTTCATGCAAGTCTTCATTTGTTTCATCTCCTTGAGGTGAAGTTGTATGTGTTTATTGATGCGAAGCAAGTTGTTGATCTTCCCTCAATTGAGACATCTAGGGTTTGATTTTTATGCATACACACATTTTTAGGTTCATACACACTTCTGCAAATCTTTTCCTCTGGCTATTGTTGAGGTAGAAGCATAAAAAATGGGGCTTGACTGAGGCAAGCTCCTATATAGCTGCAACAATTTCCTTCTTTTGTAGGTATAGATCATGTTTTGCAGGTTCTAATGAAAAGAAGCTACAAAAAGTGGGATATTGTGGGTACAGTCACAATAGACTTTCAGATTATTGAATTCTGAGACTTGCGGGGCATTGGAATGGGCACCCTAGTCCAACCAGGTGTTTTCTCCAAGATTTGGAAGCCATTTTGCAGTCCTAGACACCCTGTGCATAAGGTTTTCCTATTCAGAAATTTGCATGACATTGGAGCGGGTGCCCTAGTCTAGGTAGCCCTCAAAATCTGGGTATAATGTCTCTGAAACCCCTCCTCTACACTTCTATGATCAGTTTTTCCATTTACTTCATTAGTTTCTATATATTTTTGATTTGAGGCATAATTAGGGTTTTGCTTGGTTGAAAATACAACACTTGGTAAAATCTTGATTAGGGCCTTAGGTTCTACAACCACATGAGCAAAAATGGAGACAAAGTGATTAGAAGCTTGTCCACAAGCTCGATCCTTGTCATCCCCAATGTTTAACCGTGAAATTGAGGTACTTAACCTAGAGTAAACAATGTATCCAATTTCACCCTAAACATGTATTTTGACCTAGTTGAACACAATAGGGTGCTGAGAGGGGGGTGAATCAGCACATTTAAAAACTTTAACCAAGTATTTGTTGATAAAATGGAATAACTTTGAAAACATAAAGGAAAGCATGCAATTCAAGAGTCAACACCTAACACTAGAGTTTTTATGTGGAAAACCCAAAACATTGAAAAACCACGGTGAGGATTAGCTCACAATATAATATGCTCACTGCAAAAAATATTACAACATTATTTTAGGGCTTGAACCCAAGGAAGCTACTACTCCCTAATTTACAAATTTTATTTAGGGTAACAACCCAAGGAAGTTACTACTCCCTGAATGCTCAGCTCACTACTATTGGATTTACAATGATGATATAGATATAAGGACTGCTTTGGAAAATGCATCTGTGGTATGTTGATGGTGCAGTCTACTATTCTTGCTCAATACATATCTTCAAACTAATTTTACACATTTCATATCTTCCTCTACTCTGCTATAATCACATGCACCTTAATTACCTTTCAAATGAGTTATATATTCTATATATATCCTCTGCAACACCTTGAAACATTGATTAGGTTGGAAACAAGATCAATATTGAATGAAGCGTGTAACTTGTCACTGGTCAGCCTCAACACATGCAAAATGATAGCAAACTTTTTGTGGAGCTCAAGACATTATGGAAAACATCAAAGCACATCATTTCATACCTTCTAGACTAGGAGAAACTAGTCAAGAGCCTCCGCATGCAATAGGTACTTAATCAGTTAGCTCAGACTGCTTAGCACTATTGACTGTTCATCTTTCAACTATTGGGGAGAAGCAAAAAACTCAATTTGAACCAATGATTCAATCACACATGAACTCAACAACATCCATACTCTTTGCAGAAGAAGTTTCATACCAAAATACATATCTGCAAGATAAGAAATATATCTATCTATAGAGAACAGGGTCTTTCAGACCTTATGTAATGCTTCACCACCAAAGATATGATGTTGTAGTGTAATGCAAGGCCAGACACCTTTTTGAAATGATCATGGACATCATTGTAAGCTACTTACTAGATCTGCACACCTTTATCTAAAGTTTCTAGAGCAATTCAAGAATGACTTAGGTACATAGAGTTTTAGAGGATAGTTATACTTACAAATTTACTTACAACAATGATACATTGATGCGGTACCGGAAAATGAGAATTATATACTTGGAGATCATGCATGATGTACCTTGGACCATATACTACCTCCGCATAAGATTTGGTAATAGATTTAGATATGTTTTAGTTTCTGTAGAACTTAACTTGTGTATTCATGCTTCGGAGTTCATTGTGATGCATCTATCACTTGGACATTATCTTTGTGGACCACTAGAGCACTTGAAACTTCATCATAGCATATATCATACAAATCTTAATCATTCCTCAGAACAACATGATAAACTGACCTCTTCCAGAGGAATATGGAGCATTCCATTATCTCCCCATTACTACTCTGTTCTATCTGGGTGGTGGCTAATGTACTATCCCTTGTAACTTTTCATGTTGAATATGTGAGAGACTGAAACCTTGGATATATCACGTTAATACACGGAAGAAGATATCTTTAGAACTGCAAGGCAAGGTATTTCTTTGCAAAGAAGTGCAAACCAACTCAAATTGACTCTGCCTTAGAATGTGCACTATGAATGTCTTAGACACTTTTCTACTTCTTACCCTTGAGTGCGGTACTCCCAAGTAATGAGATATGTATGTGTGTATGTAAGAATCATGCAAGGATATGAGTTTTTACCTCCACATCATGTTCAATCCCAAAACTGATCCATACTTAGACTATTTTCTCTTCTCCCAAATATTTTCCTTGACCATATTGACTCTTCCTTTATACAAGTCTGTCTATACACTTCCATCTGTTATGTTGACATCAATGTATACTATGTTGACATCAATGACAACACATAATGCTAACAATCTCCCCCTTTGTCATTGATGGCAACATATACTCCCCCTTAGACTCTCTCCCCCTTTGACATCAAGGACAAAAGGATTGATAACATTTCTATCAATCCAAAAACTATATGTACTACCCCTTACAAAAAGATATCTAAAATGTGCTCCCCCTAACTTAGTTACAAAATTGTACCCTTGAAAACTAAAATGGAACTACCACTCTACTCAATATCTCCATGATACTATGTACATCACAATTGTCTTATTTACATTAACAACTCATTTGGATGGGATAATGGCTTTGTAAATTACCTTGAGTTGTTGAACAGTTGTGGTCTAGATGACACATTTTGAGGCAAGCATTTGAGTTTGACACTCACACTATATGCACACTTCCTCTACTTCCTCTAGATTACTTGGGTTCTTCATTCTTTGATCTATCTTTTCTACCCCCCCTAACATGCCGGACATTGAGGTAAGTCTCAAATTCACTACCTCCCTCAATTAACCAAATTGCTTCTTTATATTTTCTCTTTGGTCATATAGTTGAGACATTTGTGCATGTAGGTTTTCAACTTGTACCCTTGTTGCACCCATCTTGTCCTTTGATAAGTCATATACTTTGACCACCTTAGAAATTTGTGACTCAATAGAGTCCATCTAAGGTTTGATCTACTTGGTGGAGTTTAGCCAGTTTAGACAAAATAGGTATAAGGTTGTGGCCTCCTCAATACAAGATTTAAATTTCTTCATATTTTTTTGAGCTTGTTATGTGCATTAACACACTTGTCAGTCACATCTGCCATTCTTTTGCCATCAATCCTTTCTACTACCTCTTTCTCTACCTTTTTCTCTACCATGGAGGAATGATCCTTAAAAGAATCCATTAGTAGCTTGAAATTTTGTTTCGGAGGCAATGAGGGATCAATGGTTACCTCTGGTAACCCTTCTTGTACCAATTTTACAACATCCTCTATTGCACTAGATTTCTTTAGATGTTCTTGTATAAATTCTATCCTTGCAAAGCCATGCAACATGTCTCCAATTTCCAACTTATGTGGGGGATATATGCTTATTAGATCAATTTGCCCTTCATTTATTGGAACTTGCAGTAATTGAGGAGTAACAACTACTTGAAATTGAATCTACAAGTTTAGCAATTCTATAAGGGAGTTAGTTGGACCTTGACCCGTCTCCTTTACCCTATCTGGATTTCTCTCTGGAGTCTTTTCTTTGTCTATGGTAGGATCTTCATGTTCCCTTAAAACCTCTAGACCAACTTGTGAATCTTGTACATTTTCCTCGACATTCACCTATTCAGTGTTCTTTGTAGGAGGTGCAGCACTATCTTTATCCTTATTCTTACTATTTTATGCTTCAACAGTCTCTGAAGGGAAAGAACTTTGTTATGTAGGAATATCTGGAGGAGGTAGATCTTGTTCCTCTATGACTGATGCTCCTATATCCATAGAGAAAGCAACATTCTCATTAGTTACTTGTTCTATCGTAGTTGTTTTCTTTTTCTTTATTTCCTCAAATATTTTGGCAATCTTTTCTTCAGTCTCTTTCTCCATTCTTTCTCTCTTTTTGTCTTTTTCCATTAGAATGTTAATTATGTCTTTTGTCTTAAATTTGTGTGCTTGTTTCTAGGATAATTCAACTCTTTCTTCATGAAAGATGCATGATCCATCCTTCTCTAATGCTTGTTTTCTCGTTTCTGCCTATACTACAATAGCCTCATTTTGTAAGTATGAGCAGTAAGTGTTGTCATTGATGTCAACACCTAAGGAAGTTATTTGAATAAGTCTGAGCAAGTATTTGAGGAATTAGTACAAGTGCAGAATTGATTTATCTATCAGAATAGTGCAATGTTTTGCTCTGTATTTCCTGTAGATTGAATATCTTTGTCAGTAGATTGGAAGTAATGTTAAGGGATGCTTGTAGATGCTATGTTTCAAGTTTGAGCCTCTGGTGTGAAGCTTTGAGCGAGTTCTATTCACCAAAGTAAAAATTATTTCTGTGTATTTAATGGTGACAAGGAGAATGTATTATGCTCTGCATTTCTCTGTATTTAAGTTTTATAGTCTACAGTTCTAGAATTAAGTTTGTAATGATGTTATATGCCTTCAATTCAAATGGTTTGTGATTTGGTGCTTCACAAGTGATCTTTTCTTTATGATAGTGGCTGATAGTAATGTTCAAGTGTTCCGGTTTGAAGAATCTTATGGATAAAGTGTTTAGAGGTTGTGTGGATGTTCCTGGTGATTGTAATGTGCTTGTGGAAGTCTCTAGATCATGTTCCTACCTTTTTATTGGTCCACAAAGTATAATATGGATCGTGCATGAAGCGTGTTCCTAAAGTCTTAGTGTTAACTCTTGTCTTGGCTGACTTAGATGTTCTCACTACTTGTGGTTAAGTTTTGAAGATTGTGGAAGCATGTTGTTGCATGGAAGATTGCAATTAAGTCTCGGCTAAGGTGTGGTGTCATCTGCATTCATTCTTTTCTCTCTCAAATCTGTCTAAGTCTAGACCTATCTTAATGTATGTATGTTTGCCGACCTTAGAGATTGCTCCAATGGTTGATGATTGTAATGCCAACCTTGATGTTAATTCCAAGGTTGATGAATTGTATAAAGACATGAAATGAAGTCATGAATTTGTGTGATGGATGTGAAAATGAAAAGATAACTGTCAAATGAAAAAGGAGAGCAAAGTAAAGGATATTCATTGTTCTTCAATGGAATTGAACCTTGGCATAGTGTAGATGCTACTATCTCAATTCACCAACTCTAGCAATGAGCCACCCCATTGACAATGAGCTGCTTCTTTTTTAGTGAGCCCCATTGGTAGTGAGCCTTGTTGTAAATTTTGATATATGTTTTATATTGTGAGCTAACACTCACCGTATTTTTTCCCTTATTGGGTTTTCCACATAAAAATCTGGTGTCTCATGTGTTGAAAGTGTGGATGTGTTTAAGTTTCTGTCTTCATATTTTCATGATTAAATAACAATAATAGTGAGTAAGTGGTTGATGTGTTATGGTCTTGAAGTTTTGGTTACAACTGATTCACCCCATCTCAGTTGTCTTGTGAATTTCAACAATTGGTATCAGATCCAGGGTTCCTCGGTAAAGAGCCTAACAACTCAAGGTAGATTTGGGATGGCTTACAGGAAGGAGTCACCACAGTTTGATGGAATGAATTATACTCTTTGGAAGGTATGGATGAAAATTCATCTTATTTCTCTTGGTTATAATGTTTGGAAGATAACAGATAAAAAGTATATTATTCCTCAAAATGGACCATCAAATGAAGATGAAGTCAAACAATATGACTTTAATGGAAAGTCTAGAGATGCTCTTTTAAATTCTTTATCCAACATTGAGTTAGTGAAATTAATGGATCTAGAAACTGCTCATGAGATCTGAGAAAAGTTGAAAATTTTGTGTGAAGGAGATGATTCTATAAAGAATACAAAATTACAAAATATAAAGGCAAAATATGAAGCCCTGAAGATGAGTGATGATGTAAACACAACAATCTACATGCAAAAGGTTGATGAAATTGTCAATGGAATCAAAGGTCTTGGAGGAACTATTGATGAAGATGAGGTTGTACTGAAGATTCTTAGATCTTTGCCTAAATCCTGTAGTCACAAGTGTTTAATATGAAAAGGGGGAATTTGTTTTTGGTTGATTGTATGGGGGTTTTAGTTTGAATCCTCCTTTCCACTAAACATTCCAAGAGCTTTTCAACCCAAGTGCTTCTCCTATCAAGAGGAGAATCATCTATCAGGTTGGGTTGCCACAAGGTAAAGTAGGGAAATTCAGAAGTTATCACACAATGTCTCTAAATAATGCTCTTATGCTCTTGAAACCCCAATTTAAGCAAAATAGTAAGTAAATCTATAAATTATGATTGATGCTATAGAAATAAGACAAAGGGTAGAGAACCTTAACTCACTATTTTTCATAGTCCATAGAACAGCAAAGATGGGGACAATGGTGATGGCACCCACATCAAAGGTACAAGTTTTTCTATGGAATCCCAATCTCCTTCTGGCACTAATTTTTGTTGTATCTTCAGTTTTCAACAATTCAGATGTGGAGGACAATGTTGAGAGTGCCCTAGTCCACTGAGGAATCTTCTGCCAGATGTCGAAAGCTTTACAAACCCTGATTATCACTGTCTAGTCTATTTCTGTAGCTTTGAATGCGAAGGACAATGTTGATAGTGCCCTTGTCCTAAAATCTCACATAGTGTTCACTTCTTTTCAGATCCCGAATCCTTAATGTCCTCCTATCTTCCCTGTAACTCCACTTTCTCCAAATTTGATACTTGTAACTTGCAATCATAGGGAGTCTGGGAGGGGGTTGTGGTGTTTAGAGGCTTTCATCAATCAAGCCCTGGAGAGACATTCAAGTCTTCTGAACACTGTTGTTAGAGAGAGTGTGTATCCTTGTGGGATAGAGGCAAAAATCCAAATGATAATGATCATAAAACACAATAGATGTCACCTTGATGATGAGGCTCTCATGGAAGGAAGAAGATCTTCAATACCATGAGAAGATGTAATCTAACTGGAAAAAACAAAAACAATAACAATGCTATGCTCTGCAACATAATAAATGCTTTGATCACTTTAACATAAACTCATGAATCGTAATGTCTATCTAGTAATCTTCTAGTTTTCAATTGATAACCTAATCATGCTTATATATGCAACTACTAAGATTCCTGCCAAGAATTTCGTAATTAAAACTTATGATGTTGGCCTAGAAATGAAATAACGGTCACAAACCTAACATTTGAATTTAGGGTAGACCCAAAATAGGGTTGGACTAGGGCGCTAGCACCCTTGTTCACCACCTTGTCTTTGTTTTGGGATCATCAAAATAGACCCCCTTAGGTCCCATTTGTCACTAGGCCCAAGGGTTTTCTCGTCAGGAGTTTGAATTATCATGCAAGATGCTCTAAATGCAATCTAAAGACCGAGGAGCTAAACCTTAATAGGAAAAAGGCCCCAAGGGTGAATTTTTCTTACATAACATTTAGGCCCCACTTTAATATATGTATAAACACAAGGCCAATACATACAATAAAGTAAGGTCAACAAACACATCAAACATGCCAAGCATGGAGAAGACACGCCAAACACATTGAAGACAATAACAAGCACCCAAAACATGGAGAAGACAGTTACAGTCACACAAAATATGGAGAATACAACATTGAAGACAGGTAGAGCACAAAGAATATAATGAATGCAGTGATTATTTTCTTTTTGATTTTCCCATATGAAATGCAAAATGCAAGTACAAGGAAAGTAAACAAACAAATCCCAAAAGAGTGTAGAGGAGCTCATCACCACCGGTCTTGTACTTTTTGAGAATAGACACACCAAACAAAATCCCAAGGTGTAGAGGAGCTCATCACCACCAGTCTTACACTTTGAGAACAAACATGCCATACACACACATAGAAGACACGGAGAAAACATGGAAGACAAGTGATGGAGTGAAACTATTTCTAAGTTCATCACTATCTCAGGCACATTATAGGCACACACCGATGATTGGACTTCACCACAACAACTGTCAAAAACACACTTAAGGGTTCAGTTAGTCATAGAACCACTCCCTGCCTCGCGATGAGGACTTTTGAAAAATGACAGGATAATGCAATCTCTTTGAGAAATAAACCATCCCCACCTCGCGATGAGGGCTTAAGATAGAAAAGGGATGCGCTATCCCCACCTCGCGATGAGGGCTTAAACGATTGTGATTAATTTTCATATTGTTCAAACATGATTTACTATCATCTAAAGCAGCTAGCTTACCTTATATATATCCCCACCTTAAGGTGGTTGATATCATGTATCGATATCAAGCACGTTAAGGTAGGAAGAAAATACACAAGGGAACACAAGCTCTTGCAAAGCCCATGCCCCCGAGAGGTGACATGTACTTTACGATTGCTGAATGTTCCCGCAAACACAATTTCCTACAAGAATGGCATTAGTGTCCAAATAATCATGATAAACAAAAATGTATATGATCATCTACATGAAAGAGCCATGCAAGGCAAAGACAAAGTGTGCGGAGCAACAATATTGTTAAAGTGTTTGTTAGAAAGATAAGATAGCATTGACATCAACATCAAGATAGAGAAATCACATGGAGTGATTCCACTAGCCAAGTGTCAGATAATATATAACAACCCCATCGTCATGTAGGAACTAAGTCAAATTTTTGATTTCTCACTAAAGGGATACTAGGTCTGTATTAATATAAAATGTTTTTCATCATCCGCTAGCTAGGTGGAAACACTAGAGGAAGGTAAATAATAAATCAGAGAGGAGAACAAGTGCCTTAGGGACAGTCATGTAGGAGGGTGCCCCCAAATCACCAACTACAACACTATGTTCGTAAGACACAACACACAACAATGAAATTAGAGGAGAGGAAATATAGAAGAATGATGATACAAATAGAAGAAGGTCACAACAAAGGTGATCTCCTAGTATCCTTGACCTTACAATAGAATCAAGGGTCATCCTAGGATGCCTAACAACACATAACACATCACGAGGGAAGCACAACACGAAGGTAAAAGGGTTAGAGATACTTACCTGTAGAGAGATTCATGTTAGAGGTCATCATCAAGAAGGTCATCATCCTCTCAATCTTGAATGCTAGATGAAAGAGGTGTAGGTTGTTCCATTTTTCTTTTTGATATATGTTGATTATCTCTTGATCCTTGAAGGGATAATGGAGGAGGGACCTCAGAGTAAATACCATTTCCTAGTGGATGAGGTAATACTTTAGTACTTTCCTTATCCAATTCAATTAGACCAATTATTTCATCCTATTTCAGATAGTCATCTTCATCATAGTAATAAATAGAATTGTCTTCTAATATGAGTTTTTCTTTGAGATTTCTTTCCCCATCCACTAATACTTTATCTTGGTCAAGGAGAGTATTGGGATGAAAGAAAGGTAAAGTGTTGTCTAGATCATATCGAGGCATAAGATTAGTTTGGATAATGTGTGATAAACCTCTAATTAAATTAACACCATCTTGTCCTTTTATCAATTCTCTTATATTATGAATAACAGGTATAGCTTCTTCTGCTATACATTCATTTTCCACAAATGCTTGAAATTCGGCTAACTCTTTATCAAGTTTATCTATTTTCTCATTAGTTACATATGTTATCACATTAATAAGGTCCTAAACATCATGAAATATTTGTTCTTCTATTGTATTTGTAGGAGGCATGATGTCTTGCAAAAGTTGTGTCTCTCCTGTTGTAGGGAAAGTGTCATTGATTTCATCATTTTGTGAAAGCATATCCTCATGGGAAGAATATTTTTTTAAAGAATGACCAGAGGACAATTTTATGTCATAATTACATGTAGTAGATATTGAATGCATAATGGAAGTGCTATCACAAGTATCTTTTTCATCGCTACTCATGGAGATGAACTTAGTTAAGCTTTCTAATATTGTAGGATGCTCACTCATGAGGGTTAAAAATTGTTCAAAATCAAGATCTTTGACAAATGAATGCAAAGATACCATAGAAAAATGACATGTGTAAGGTTACAAATGAGTTTCAAATCATATTTTTAAGATCTTCAAAACTTAAGCAAAGAGTAAATGCAAAAGTGATGTCGAAATGCTCTAAAATGCTTGCTTTTTCAACTTTTCTCAATGCAAATGAATGAAAGAAGAGGTGTTCTAATGATTTTCAAGAGGGAAAGAAAATTATATGCTAGAAAAAATTCAACTAATGAAAAAATACCTTTCACGACATGCTTGTGATGCAACTCTAGAGAGTTGATAAGCCAAAACCTAGTGAAAATAGGCCAAAATATGCGATTTTCACCAAATCTCAATGCAAAAGAGTAGGGCAACGGGTGTTGTAAGGAAAATGATGATTAAAATTAAATTATAATAGTAATTAAAACCACTTAATGCCAAAACATCTATTACAACATGCCTATAGTGCCACTTTAGATCAAACCCTATTGCAAAGATATAAAAAATATGCAATTTTTTCCAAAATTTTAATGAAAAAGCCCAAAATAAAGGGTGTTGTAAGGAAATTGAGAAGGAGAAGCTGATAATAACCCTAATAAAATCCAATTAGTGCAATAAATCCCTCACAACATGCTTGGAGTGCAAGTCTAACAAGACGATAAGGCCAAAACTAGTGAAAAAATGCAAGTTTTCAAACCCTAGACATGAATTTTCACAAGGAGGCCACTATGATGCAACACTAAAATTGGAAATCAGATCTAATGAGTGTTTTAACAAGGTAGTTAAATCTGAAATAGGATTTTTCCTACAACCCTAGCTCATGCAAAACTAGGTTTTCATAAAAAATGCAAAATTTCAAGCAATTTCTATCAAATCAAGCATGCAAATTCAATGCAAATGAATTGTAAATGATGAATTTATGTATTTTGTATCAGATCTAATGCAAATAACATAAATTAATTTAAATTATATGCCAATTTTACAAAAATGCAAGTCTAATATGCCAATTTTTTTGAATTTTCAAATTTTTTGTACTTTTTTGAATGCAATAGAATGAATGAATGTAGATCTATGAAATAACACTCAACAAAGTGCCAAAATTTTTAAGAACATGGGTTCACCAAAATGTTTAATATGAAAAGGGGGAATTTGTTTTTGGTTTATTGTATGGGGGTTTTAGTTTGAATCCTCCTCTCCACTAAACATTGCAAGGGCTTTTCAACCGAGTGCTTCTCCTATCGAGAGGAGAGTCATCTATCAAGTTGGGTTGCCACAAGGTAAAGCTGGGAAATTTAGAAGTTATCACACAATGTCTCTAATTAATGCTCTTATGCTCTTGAAACCCCAATTTAAGAAAAACAGTAAGTAAATCTGTAAATTACGACTGATGCTATTGAAATAAGACAAAGGGCAAAGAACCTTAACTCACTATTTTTCAAAGTCTAGAGAACAAAAATGTTAGGGACAATGGTGATGGTGCCCAAGTCTAAGGTACAGGTTTTTCTATGGAATCTCGATCTCCTTCTGGCACTAATTTTTGTTGTATCTTCAGTTTCTGACAATTCAGATGTAGAGGACAATGTTGAGAGCGCCCTAGTCCACTGAGGACTCTTTTGCCAGATGTCGGAAGCTCTACAAATCTTGATTATCACTGTCTAGTCTATTTTTGTACCTTTGTATGTGGAGGACAATATTAATAGCACCCTTGTCACGAAATCTCGCACAATGTCTGCTTCTTTTCAGATCCTGATTCTTCAATGTCCTCCTATCTTCCCTGTAACTCCACTTTTTCTAGATCTGATACATGTAACTTGTAATCACAAGGAGTGTGAGAGGAGATTTTCATGTTTAGAGGCTTGCCTCGGTCAAGCCTTAGAGAGACATTCAAGTCTTCCGAACACCGTTGTTAGAGATAGTACGTATCCTTGTGGGATAGAGGCAAAAATCCAAATGATAATGATGATAAAACACAATAGATGTCACCTTGATGATGAAGCTCTCATGGAAGGAAGAAGCTCTTCAATGCCATAAGAAGAAGATGTAATCCAACCTACAAAAACAAACACAATAACAATGCTATGCTCTGCAACACAATGAATGCCTTGATCACTTTAACATAAACTCATGAATCACAATGTCTATCTAGTAATCTTGTAGTTTTCAAATGATAACCTAATCATGCTTATTTAGCAACTACTAAGATTCCCGCCAAGAATTTCATAATTAAAACTTATGATGTCAGCCTAGAAGCCAAATAACAGTCACAAACCCAACATTTGAATTTAGGGCAGACCCAAAATAGGGCTAGACTAGGGCGCTAGTGCCTTTGTCCACCACCTTGTCTTTGTTCTAGGATCATCAAAATAGACCCCCTTAGGTCCCATTTGTCACAAGGCCGAAGGGTTTTCTCATCGGGAGTTTGAATTATCATGCAAGATGCTCTAAATGTAATCTAAAGACCTGTGAGATAAACCTTAATAGGAAAAAGCCCCCTAGGGTGCATTTTTCTGACATAACAATAAGGCATCAGCAATTGAAGAAGTTATAAGTGTGAACAAGGTTACAAAATATTAGTTTCTTGGGAAGCTTATAGCTTTTGAGATTAGAGAATTTGGCGACACTCTTCCGAAGACTGAGACTGCTTTTAAATTCAGCACTTCAGAAAAGACTTCAAGAGATTAGAAATATACTGTGGAATCTGATGATGACCTTGATGAGGTTGAAGCCAACTTTGTGGATAGAATGCAAAGAGATATTGGTAAGTTCAAAGGCAAATTACCATTCAAATGCTTCCCTTGTCATAAGATTGGTCACTATACCTCTAGGTGTCCAGAGAGAATTGAAAGAGGTAAGAAGAAATTTGAAAGTAGACCTAGGATTATAAAGAAATACTATTATGTTAGAGCTCTTGATGATGATGGTATAATAGATGATGAGTCTAGTGATAATAGTACCAGTACAAATGAATGCTTGTTTATTGTTATTAAAGAAGAACTTGAGTCTAATAATCTTGCTTGTTGTGTGAAGGAAGAAAAATTAGTGGAAGAAAGTGCTTTGTATGTCCAAGTTCAGAAAGATAAGGATGAATGGATTATTGACATTGGATGCTCACATCACATGATTGGTGATAAAAGTAAGTTTGCAAGCTTTGAAAAGTATGAGGGGGGACTGGTTAGGTTTGGAGATAATGCAGCTGGTAAGATTTGTGGAAAAGGATCTATTTCTTTTGATGGTAAACATAACACAGATGATGTTTTATATGTGAAGGGTTTAAATCATAATCTTTGAAGTGTTGGATAGATGTGTGAAAAAGGGTATGATTTAAGTTTCAAGGATAATGGATGCAAGATCATGGAAAGCTCTGGAACAATGATTGCAACTAGTAAGAAGACTAAATGTAATGTTTATCACTTGAAGGGAACTGATAATTGTTGTTTGTTGGTTCAAATAGATGAGAGTTGGTTGTGGCATAGAAGGATGTGTCATATCAATTTTGATAACTTGGTGAAGATAAGCTTAGTACAAGCTATGAGAGATCTACCTAAGCTTGTAAAGCATACTAATACTATTTGTAATGAATGTCAACTGGGGAAATAGACAAGGACAATTTTCAAGAGCAACGAACAATTTTCTACTGGATTGCTTGAGTTGGTGCATTTAGATCTGTGTGGTCCTACAAGAAAAAGAATTCTACAAGGAGACAAGTAGTTTATGTTGCTTATTGATGATTATTCTAGAATTTAATGTGTCACTTTTCTAAAGAAAAATCTGAAGCCCTAGACAAGTTCAAATCTTTTAAGGCAATGGTTGAGAATGAGTTATAATTGAGGATCAAATGCTTAAGGTTTGATAAAGGAGGTGAGTTTACATCAAATAAATTTAACATTTTCCTTGAAGAGCATGGGATTAAGAGATAGTTGTTTGCTCCTATAACTCTTGAGCAGAATGGAGTTGCTGAAAGAAAAAATAAGACAGTTCAAGAGGCTACTAGGTCAATGATGATGGAGGCCAACCTACTAGAAGTATATTGGAGAGAAGCTATACACACTATTATCTACATTCAAAATAGAGTCCTAGCCAAAGGAAATGGTACTAAAACTCCTTATGAATTGTGGTATGGAAGAATTCCTACAATGAAATATTTCAAAGTTTTTAGAACCAAATGTTATATCAGAAGAGATGAAGAGCTAGGCAAGTTTGATGCTAGATGTGATGAAGGAATTTTCCTTGGATACTCTACTAAGAGTAAGGCCTACCAGTGCTACAATAAGAGATTGAAGGTCATTAAAAGTGCTAATGTGAAGGTTGATGAAGACAAGGAACTTACATTAGATTTGAGTGGCTATGAATCAGATGAACCTGCTGCTACAGTCAATAAATAAAAGGTGGAACAAAAGGATAGTCAAGTTGAAGAAGAAAAGGCTCAGGAAAGTGTTGTTAAGACTCTCAGGTATGTAAGGATTAATCATTCTGAAGATCAAATTATTTGTGACAAAATCAAAGGGGTATTGACAAGGAAAAGAGCTACAAAGGAACAAGTGAGCTATTGTTTGCTTTCATAGATTGAATCTAAAATTGTAAGTGAAGCCTACAAAGATGAAAGTTGGGTAAAAGCCATGGAAGAAGAGTTGATGCAAATAGAGAAGAATCAAACTTGGCAAATGGTTCCTAGACCTACTGATAAGAATGTAATTGGAACCAAATGGGCCTTCAGAAACAAGATGAATGAAAGTGGTGAAGTGGTAAGAAACAAAGCAAGACTGGTATGTAAAGGATATTCTTAGGTTGAAGGCATAGATTTTGAAGACTTTTGCTCCTATGGAAAGGATTGAAGCTATAAGAATCTTTTTGGCTTTTGCTACACAAAGATTTCAAGGTGTACCAGAATTTATCTATTTCATATTCCTCTTATCTATCATTTAATTAAATAAAATAAATATTTTTATTTAATTTATTTTCCCAAACAAATAAATTAAATAAAGATGGTTATTTTATTTAATTGACCCACCTTCTAAATTCTTCTCCACGTGCATGTGAGTTCAAAATGGAAATAAATTTAAAATCTAATTAAATAAAAATCCAAATATAAGTTATCTCCACAAGCTATAGAAACTTCCAATTTAACAAAAGCTAAGTGGAGACATGTGTCGTGTGCACGTTTGTTCTCTCCTCGCAACTCCTCTCGACTGTTGGTCTTCATATCACATCTCCACTATATATTTCACACCCTCTCTCACTATAAATGTGCTACTTCAGTGCCATTTTCACCCTTGAACCACACTCATTTTGCTTTTTGCTCTATATTCATTTAGCTTTATTATCATTCTCTATGCACATATCATTAGCTTTTTTGCATCTAAGCCCTTTACATGTTACTTTAATCATCAACCATGGTAGCTTTACATCTCCTAGATGCATTCTCCAAAGAAGCAATCCACATGCAATCAAAGGATCACACAATCTAGAGTGTTTTACTTTCTTTTCTAAATTTTTACTTGCTTTCTAGATTGGATTCTTCGTAGTTGTAGGTTGCACTTATTTAGTTTGTAAAATGATGAATTTTCCTACATACATAAAATGGTATGCCCAGTGGGACCACTCATCTAGTCAAAATCTTGTTTTTATTTTGCTAAAAATTTGAGTTTTATGTGAGGCCAGGTACTTGGAAGTGCATTTGAACAACAACAACTCGCATTTGGTGGGTAGGAAATCACCTTTGCAGATTATTCTAACACCTTTGACATGTAGAAGGTCGCATATGGTTGCTAATACATCTCATATGGCCTGCAAAAAATTGCTTCTAGTCATAGATCAGTCACCTTTAGTTTAACTTGAAATTTGACTTGTCTTTTTTGTGTTTTTAAGGTTTTTACCATCTAGGTTTTTTAGATTAGGGTTGCAACCCTTGTCTTCATTGTGACATGCAAGCTAATTTGATATGGACTTTATGGTTATCTTGGATTTGATCATGTTCTAGGGTGATTTTCTCCGTTTCCATTGCATGCAAGCTTAGATATGGCTCCTAGTTGTTTTTATGGCTAATATCACTTATTCATCATGACAAGATCTTTGTTTTCCTTTGGTTTTGTGTTTCTTCTAACTTTGGCAAGCTATATGTGCATCTGGTAAATAAGGAATCACCTTTGCTCTGCAGGGAATTACCTTTGGTCAATAGAGGCTTGCATACGCACAACATGTAGTCACCTATGGTAAGATTTCAATCACCTTTGGTCATTAGCAAATCACATCTAGTATTTTCTCTACGCATATGGTTTCTGTTGCATAACATAAGGTTTTTTCAAAATCTAATGTCTTCTTAGTGCAGCTTGTCTCTCTCATTTGTTGAAGACTAGAGGTTGAAAACATGCTAACCTTGTTTGTAGATCTGATCAGTCTTCCAAGTTTTTAAACAATCTTTTATAATAAATTAGACACACTTAAATTTGGTGTTTTAAAATGAACCCACAACTCAAACACTTTGATTTGGTGCTCTAAAATGAACAATTTGTTTTCATTATGTCTTCTTTTCATTTCTTAGGCTTGCCTACTTTGATTGTGTGTAACCTGACTTAGCAACGATAGTATCCTCTCCCTCTGCCTAGCAAATGGATCTGGAGTGCAAGAGAAATCATTGTTAACTCTAGAGGACTTGTCTTCCCATTGTGAGAACGGGATGACCCAAGCGGAAACAAGCTAAAGCCAAGCCACTCCAAGATGCTATAAAAAATAATGTGTTTGCACCAAAAGTCATAAACAACAAGTGTTGTTAAGTTACACTGATGGATGTTTCCCCTAAAACCCTGTAGAGCATAACCTCTGTAGGCTGGGAAGTCTCCTTAATGGAGCGAATTGCTGCATGTGTAACCATCCGAATGGAAACCCTAATTAAAAACTTTGTTTAGAAGCCAAAAATCCTCTATCTGTTGGCACAGGAGGTCAGACCTCTGAATTTGTCCCACACTTTTGCAGTTCTTAGCAGAGATAGCAAAGTACCTTAAGATCTACGCATCTTGAAGACTTGGAACTTGGTGTGCCTGAGAAGTGAGTGCATTATAAGGGGGAGCTTGTGCCCCAAGTTCCTGGAGCTATCCACTTTGAATAGGCGTGGCTAGAGAAATCCAAGTGGGAACCCAACAGGTACTATCTCAACCATCCTATGTTGTTACAATGTTTGAGAATGTGTTATGCATGAGTGTTTTCCATTGTGTTTTCTCTACCAAATTCACTACAAACAATCTCTAAAGAAAAAATTTACCACAGAAACAACCTTTGAATAGAAATTACTTGCTTTTGTGCCTTAGCCAGTCACCTACGAACCTCAGCAAATCGTCATTGATCCTTAGAAAATTGCCTCTGGTTATCTAATCTTTTCCTGCAAAATGCGCCTTTGATCTCTGCAAACTCACCTTTGAGTCACAGTATCTCACCTTTGGCCTAATTCTAGTCACCTATGAGTTATCCTTTGTCACCTATGCATAGTATCTCATCACCTGTGAATTGCAATAAATCACCTCTGGAGTATACCAATCTGCTTTATAGAAAATTGCCTTTGAGCAAACTTAAGTTGCCTCTAGTTAATGTCATTTTATCCTAGCTTTACAAAAAGTCACCTTTGAGCTATTGTATGTCACATTTGAGTCATCATAAGTCACATTTGAACATCAGTGAATCACCTCTGGCCATTTGCAGTCTATCAATCTATTTGCTATCTTTCCTATCAATCTAAGCATCTGTAATCAATCCATCAACCTGGTTAGATGTTCTTTAGCAATCTCATCATCATTATCATCATCTAAATCCTTTAGCTTTGGTAATCATTTCTAGGGTTTTCAATCCCTAAATGATCCTATCAATATGATCAGTCCACCCTAAGCAATCACATCCCAATCATTCAAAGTCTTCATCATAAACTAATCAAATATTTGCCAAAAGTTACACCATGTCAACCTTAGAGGACCTAGCACAAAAGCTCATTCACCTTCTTCACCGAATTCATGCAAGCCAATCACCTCTGGATCAGCAAACCCTCCAAGACATCCATGACATAATATTCAAACAAGCCAATCCCCTTGCATGCAACACCTCTTGACCACTTGTAAAGTCCAGCAAGCACATCCTCAACCAATGCTAAATCAATCTTTATGTGCCACCTATCCCATCATGTCAGTCCTATCCATCCACGTATCAAGTCAATCCTATACCAACCTATCCCATTTCTTCTAATGTCTACCCTTACCTACATCAATCTCCATCTCAACAATCATTAGCCAATGTGATCCCTCCACCAACACATCATCAATCCTTTTAACTACAACAAATCATATCACAACAAACCCAACCTCTTCACATTCAATCTCAATCTCATGTATCACCTTTATCTTCATGTCATATCAATGCCATATCTACCCAACAATATGCACCTCAGGACTATCCATCACGTCCTTCTAACATGCCATCTCACTATCAAACCCATTTTCAAGGCCAAAAGGTATTTTCACAAGAGGTGCATACAAATTCAAATACCCCTATGTATATAAGTCAAACATTGTCAAGTCCACTCTTGGAGGAAGATTTAGTATCATTTGATGAAGGAGATACCTATGTATCACCTACTTCTACTCCAAGTGGCCCCTTGTACATAAATCAAGTATCCTTAAGTCAATCTTTCAAGCAAGACCTGATATCCATTGACGAGGGAGATACCAACCTAGCCAATGCATCCTACGAGTTGCCTCCACCATCCAATCACATGCCCACACATAAGCCTACTAGTCCTATATTGGCACGACCATGTGATCCTAATCCCCCTAGCTCTCTTTCCAATCCAATTCCCAAACCATTCACTTCCATAATACATCCAACCAATCCCATTATCTCTCAACCTCATTATAATCGTAAGCCTACAACACCATCTACTCTTATCCTCCATCCCCTATATTGCTCATCCACACATACCCTTGCAAAGGATGTGATCCACTGGTTGTTAGCACATAATAGACCATCCCCAATTCAAACACTCATTCATGAGCCTATCAAAGAACTTCCAAATGCCATGTCTATCCCCATAAGCCCATCATGTGAACCACAAACTATTGAGCCTATTCAAGAGTCTCCTATCATGAGCCTAAGTCAAGGTCCATCATACTATCTTATGGATGAATATCAAGAGCCCATCAAACTCATCCAAGAGCCTCCCACTTCCACTTCCATCTAAAACCAAAAGGTATGTCAAGAATATGATCCTAAGTATGTGGAAATATCGAGCCTTCATTCAAATCAAGATCAAATCCTTTCCATGCTACCCATCCATAACATTCACCTTTTCCATGATCAAGATGATATTACCTATGAAGAATCTATCCATGAGAACCTTGATCTTATTCATAATACTATACCTCTCTATGAGCAAGATATCCAAATTGCTCCTATCCATCCTCCATCTAGGTTTAATGCACAACCTTCCACTTCCCATGACGAGACATGTGCCTCCTCACCAAATATAGAAGATTAGATTAATACCTCGGGTCTTAGTGAACACTATCCTAATCAAGATCTTAATGATCCTTCTGTATCCACCATCAACTCCATTTCAAATCCACCATCATATCCACTTGATCTTACCACCTTCATCCATGAATGTTCCTCCTTAGAACACCAACAACCTTTATCCACTTCACCTTCTCCATCCAATAAAGAACTCGTGTCTAGTGTTCCACCTATACCTAGTCCCATTGTCGATCACATGCTCCAAAACATGAACTACCAAGGTAAAAGCTTAGGCCTTCATGAACAAGGTATTTTGGAGCCAATCCATGTCAAGATCCCTTCGCACTCACATGGCCTTGGATACACACCCCAAGGACAACAATCTATAGATGTTGATACTTCCTCCATCCCTCCTATGTCCACTTTACATCATAAATCCCATCATACTCTGAAAACATATGTTTCCATTCCACCTCCATCTTCTTACAAATGTCAAAAGCATGTGACCGTTCACCTTCCACCATCCAATTTGCCTCCACTTCTTCCAACTCCTAACATCCCTCCATCTAATCTACCTCCACTACTTCCAACACCTTATCCATCCATCCATAAATCCTCTCAAAATCCCAATCATGGATAACAAATGCACATATTGTCTAAACATGAAGCTTCCTCTCCTTCCACTCACCCCATGGGATTCCAAAGAAAAAATTTGGATGCCTACACTTATAAAGCAAAAAATCCTATGGGTCCTCATGCCTTAGGACACAAAAGAAAAGAACCAAAGAAACATCCATCCCCAAAGTTGCATACACCCACACACCTCAAAGCAAAAATGAAAAAGGTGTGGGTCCCCAAGCAAAAGTAATTATCCCAAAAGCTGCACAAAAGCTACATATATCCAAACCCATACCTTCACAAGCAAATTCAAAAATTAAAATGGTATGGATTCCTAAGAAAAAAGCCATCGAGTCAAATGAGGCATCCACCTCTCAAGAATCCCAACCATTCACTTTCTCCTCTTCCATCCAAAAATCTCATTCCATTCAAAAGTCTCAAATTCCTCTATCCCACAAGCAAAATAAAAGTCATAAAAGTACTAAGTCTATGTGGGTTCCTAAATCACTACATCACCCATCTCCTAATCATACAAGACCATTGCTTCCTGCACCAGCTTCTAACCAAAAGATTCAACATTTATCATGGTGTGTGCAACATTTGGCCATGGTTGCCTTCCATCCCACAACAATTTCACCAACCTCCATCTCCCCATCCTTTATCCATTATCCTACATATCTTCCTCATCACTTTCCTATGGTCCATGCTTTTGCATAAACCTTCCATCCACTATCTTCCATATGTAATCCACATCATCATCCCCTGTCATACCTTCATAATCCATATCATAATCCACGATCTACCTAATCCATCTTTCATGCAATCCCCTACCAACATCTATGAGCATACTTGACATGGTCCATGCAACAATATCTTCCTCTAATGGGACTTTCACTTTTCATGGCACTAGACACTTGAGTCCCTCCCATCCATATCCACCTTCTCCCATCCAAGTATCCAAAAATAAAAAATAAAAATAAATAAATTGAAAAAAAAAAGTAAAGATAAATCCCTTCGTCCAATAGTGAAAACCTGGCAAATAGGCACCTTGGATAAGTACCATGATGAAAACCTGGCAAATAGGAGTCATGTGTAAATTGATCTTCTATGTCACCTACACTTGGGGGCACCTTGTCTCATCCACACTATCATTTTCCATCCTATCATCCTATATATCACCATATCCTATCTTACCATCCTATCACCTTTAGCCATCATACATACCTATCCTATCATATCCTATCCTATCATCCTTATCCATGCCACCTACATATACCTATCATATTGCATCCATTCATTTCTCCCTTCCTTCTTTTGATCTTGATAAAGACTAGGGGAAAAATGTGGAAACAAGCCTTGGAAAAACTCTTGATATACCTCATCCTTTCCATCCAATCCTATCACTATCCTATTGTCATGAGCCTTGTCATGAAAAATCCTAAGTATTGCACCTAGAATGGGGCATATTATTCCTATGTGACATAGTCTTTGGAGATCACATCCTTGCTCTCTTACGCATACATCTGATGTTGTATATCCCCTTATCCATCCATTTATCATGAGTCATCCAATCCTACCTATCTCCTTGCACCTAGACTTGGTTCTCCCGTAACACAAAAGAACTACATCATACCTATATTGTTAAGGGCCTTGATCCCGTGGACACAGGTATGTAGGCAGTCAGAAGTACTAAGGAGGTATCCAAATTTAGGCACAAGATGATATCCCCTCTTCCATCTTCCACCCTTTCTTATACTCATCATTTCTCTTCATCCATCTCACTGTCCTCTCTCATCATCTATCTCCCACATCATCAAATCACCCAGAACTACATATAATCATGTCTCATCTCCATCATGTGGTGCTTTGATCCTGTGGATATGGGTATGTAGGTAGTCTAGAATACAAAGGAAGTGTCCAGTACTCAAGCACCAATGATCCATTCTTCTATCCCACTTTCACTTCTCTTATCTTCTACTTTCTTCTATTTTCTAAACGCAAGCAAAAACAAGAAAACTATGCACGTCTCGATAACTCAAGCACTTATCAAATCAAGGATTTACCAGAGACATTAGGCCACATGTCTTAAGACAACACCTGCTAAATCACTCCAATATCTCATCCTTCAATAGGATATATCTTTCCTTTCAACAAGGCACTATCTATCCAATCCATCAAAAAGCACCATAAACTTGGGAAGAGAACATGATGGTTGTGTCTTTTGTTTATCTTTTGATTTATCTTTTGTCCCTTTCTAATACCTATTCAAGATTGCCTCGATCTATAATATCTTGGTATGTTGCGATGGCGTATGGACTGGGGCATGGTCATTTAGTTTCGTATATTGTGTTTGTGGGATGATCTTATTCTCTACTATGCCTAATGGTATATTGTATGTGTTGGGAATAGCATCTTGTATATCAATATCTTTTGCATCTGAGAAGGTAAACAATCTCTTATGCACTAAGACCATTCTATGCTAAGACTATTTCCCATACATATAACCAACAAGGTTTCATTATGTCTAGTGGAAATAAGCTCATACCTTTGCTTGCAGAGTCAAAGTCCATCTAGCACAGCTAATATTCATATCTTGTATCTTGACAAGGTTGTATTAGTCTTTGCCGCATTAGATACTTGACACCTTGGTCTCTATACCTTGGTGCATAATATATATTTCTATATTAAACATTAGGATTGCAAATCTTCAATTTTTTATGCATCCAATCTGAAGTTGTCTTTCCCCATCCATCTTTCACATGTATGATCAATGGTTTCATCATCATCTTTTTGCCGATCATCTTCTTCATCTTCATCATCACCCACCTTCTTCCTACAAAACAAGTGTGTTAGACATGGTCATATCATCCATCATATCATAGCATTAACATAGATCATTATCCATATCAATTATAAGCATTTACCATCTATCTATCATTTAGGCATTTATGCATCCATCCACGTATCCATAAGTATATTCATTATAAGCATTACAAAATCATAGTACCATCATATCACATCATAAATACAAGCATGTACTCATTATAAGCATGGCATAATCACAGTAGCATCATAATTACCTCATAAATATAAGCATCAACCACCCATACATATAGGTCCATACATCTCAACATCCATAGCATAAAAACATATAAAAATCACAAAAATAACAATGCATATCCATAACATAGGTGCATATAGAATCATGTCATCGTATATATGGATCATCCATCTACTTCATATGAGTCAATATATAAGTGTCTACAATCTATACGAAACCATCCATGTATGTAAAAATCTAGCTATCAATGAGCCATCCAAAACTATGTATGTACAATAGGCACACATGCCTCAAAAATGATACACAATATGTACAAAACCAGCTATCCCTTCTATCTCAAGAAATTACTCCCTGAGGAGGCCTCTCCCTAGTCTCTGCCTCCTCCACCTACTCTTCTTGCCCCATAATAGAGCCCATTGATTGTGATCCCCCTATCCTCCGAGAGACAGAAGCACCTAACCTACTCCTGAAGCTAGGCTGCCTCTAATCAGCTAGCACTGCTATGAAATACAACCCTCTATAATTCCTCTCATCTAGCCCTAATCCCTTTCTTCTATACCAAACCCTAATTCTGCTATACCATCCCTAATTTGACCCTCCTGAACCCTAATTCTTTGTGTATTCCCAGTATTAACTTCTCTGGTCTTCTTGTCGTGAGTCAAACCCATCTTTTTCCCATCACCTGGTTTTCCTCCCAAGGGGGCATCATCCACTAGTTTCACTGGGGCATAGCCTATTTACTCAACATATATCTTCTTTGAAACAATTCCCTAATGGACATTGTCTCAAAGAGGGGCAAAATGTAGACACCAAAAATTGCCTCATTCCACATTTAGGCATTTCATCATATTTTTGCATTTGAATATGTTAGGTTGTCTAACACACTTGCGACACAAACCTCATGTTTGTCTATGTTGCCATAATTAATTAAATAATTTTATTTAATTAATTACCCCCATTTTTCAATCTTCTTCTAATAATTAAGTAACCCTAGGTTATTTAATTATCTTGTTTCCCACCTTATAAAAATAAATAAAACTAAAGTTTTATTTATTCCATCCCCACATAAATAAATTAAATGAATATTTAATTTATCTATTTCATATTCCTCTTATCTATCATTTAATTAAATAAAATAAATATTTTTATTTAATTTATTTTCCCCAAAAAATAAATTAAATAAAGATGGTTATTTTATTTTATTTACCCACCTTCTAAATTCTTCTCCACATGCATGTGAGTTCAAAATGGAAACAAATTTAAAATCCAATTAAATAAAAATCCAAATCTAAGTTATCTCCACAAGCTATAGAAACTTCTAATTTAACAAAAGCTAATTGGAGACATGTGTTGCGTGCACATTTGTTCTCTCCTCACAACTCCTCTCGACTGTTGATCTTCATATCGCATCTCCACCATCCATTTCACACCCTCTCTCACTATAAATGCGCTACTTTGGTGCCATTTTCACCCTTCGACCACACTCAATTTTCTTTTTGCTCTGCATTCATTTAGCTTTATTATCATTCTCTACACACATATCATTAGCTTTTTTGCATCTACGCCCTTGGCATGTCACTTTAATCATCAACCATGGTAGCTTTACATCTCTTGGACGCATTCTCCGAAGAAGCAATCCACATGCAATTGAAGGATCACACAATCTAGAGTGTTTTTGCTTTCTTTTTTGCATTTTTATTTTCTTTCTAGATTAGATTCATCGTAGTTGTAGGTTACACTTGTTTAGTTTGCAAAATGGTGAATTTTCTTGCATACATTTGGAATGGAGGATTCTAAGCTAGTATGTACTCCTATGGTAACTGGCTGCAAGCTGAGCAAGAATGATGATTCACCTAAGATTGATCAGAAAAAGTATAGGTCTATGATTGGAGGATTACTTTATCTAACCCATACCAGACCAGACATAATGCATGCAGTCTATCTTGTGGAAAGATTTCAAGAAGATCTCAAAGAGTCACATGTGATGGTAGTCAAGAGGATCATGAGGTATTTAAAAGGTACTTTAGACTATAGATTGTGGTATCCCAAAGATAATGATTTCTCTCTTAGCACTTTTATACTGATGCAGATTGGGCTGGAGATGCTGATGACAGAAACAGTACAAGTGGAGGTGCTTTCCTCTTGGGTAACAGATTGGTTTCATGGTTGAGCAAGAAACAAGAATCAATTTCATTGTCTACTGTAGAAGCATAATATATTGCTGCAACATGTTGTTGCACTCAAGTGCTCTAGATGAAGCAGACATTGAAGGACATAAGAGTTGTGTATGAAGAACCTATTTCAATCTCTTATGACAACACAAGTGCTATGAATATTTCAAAGAATCCTATGATGAACTCAAGGAGAAAGCATATATCAATAAGGTATCACTTTTTGAGAGAAGAGATAACAGAGAATGAAGTAAAGATGGAGTATGTACCTACAAAGGATCAGATTGTAGATATTTTCACTAAACATTTGCCTAAGGATACATTTGAGTATCTTAGGGAGAAGTTAGGGGTCATTACCCCTCCTTCTCTAAACTAAGATGCATAAGGAATGCATTAGTCCAGTGGTGTCTAAAGTTTCATCTTTTGATTCGGATTGATGTTTTGAAGGCTCCCTCTTAGAGGGAGCAGGTAGAAGTTACTGATATGAATTCCTTGTAAACAGTAGTAAGTGTTGTAGTGTTCATGATAGGGGGAGTTGTACAGTAAAGAGAAATAAAAGGTCTTGAACCCTTTACCATTGATGTCAAAGGGGGACAGAAGTTCATGTGAAAAACCTAAGAAGAAAGTTGCAGTCATAGAAAGCATCAAGTAAGGGGGAGCAAACAAGAAAAGAAAGTTCATATGTCTTGATGGTTTTTCACATCATGTGTTTCTATCAATGAAAGAAGGGGATATTGTTGCAAGTATGAGCAATAAGTGTTGTCATTGATGTCAACACCTAAGGAAGTTATTTGAATAAGTCTGAACAAGTATTTGAGGAATTAGTATAAGTGCAGAATTGCTTTATCTATCAGAATAGTGCAGTGTTTTGCTCCGCATTTCCAGTAGATTGAATATATTTGTCTGTGGATTGGAAGTAATGTTAAGGTATGCCTATAGATGTTATGTTTTAAGTTTTAGCCTCCAGTGTGAAGATTTGAGTGAGATCTGTTCACTAGAGTAAAAATTATTTCTTTGTGTATTTAATATTGATAGGGAGAATGTATTTTGCTCCACATTTCTCCGCATTTAAGTTTTATAGTCTACAGTTCTAGAATTAATTTTGTAATGATGTTATGCCTCTTTAGTTTAGATGGTTTGTGATTTGGTACTCTGCAAGTGATCTTTTCTTTATTATAGTGGCCGACAATAATGTTCAAGTGCTCCAGTTTGAAGAATCTTATGGATAAAGTGTTTAGAGGTTGTGTGGATGTTCCTGGTGATTGTAATGTGCTTGTGGAAGTCTCTAGATCATGTTCCTACCTTTTTATTGGTCCACAAAGTATAATTCGCGTGTTTCTAAAGTCTTAGTGTTAACTCCAGTCTTGGCTGACTTGGTTGTTCTCACTACTTGCAGTTATGTTTTGAAGATTGTGGAAGTGAGTTGTTGCATGGAAGATTGTAATTATATCCTAGCTAAGGCATGGTGTCATCCACATTCATTCTTTTCTCTATCAAATCTATTTAATTCTAGACCTATCTTAATGTATGTATGTCTGCCGACCTTGGATATTGTTCCAATGGTTGATTATTGTAATGCTGACCTTGATGTTAATTCCAAGGTTAATGAATTGTATAAATACATGAAATGAAGTCATGAATTTGTGTGATGGATGCAAAAAATAAAAGATAATTGTGAAGTGAAAAAGGAGAGTAGAGCAGAGGATATTCATTGTGCTTCAATGGAACTAAACCTTGGCATAGTGTAGATATTACTATCTCAGTTCACCAACTCTGGAAGTGAGCCACCCAATGGCAGTGTTCCACCCCATTGACAGTGAGCCACTTCTTTTGCAGTGAGCCTCATTGGAAGTGAGCCTTAGTAAGCCTTGTTGTAAATTTTGATATATCTTTTATATTGTGAGCTAACACTCACCATGGTTTTTCCCTTATTGGGTTTTCCATGTAAAAATCTTGTGTCTCATGTGTCTCATGTGTGAATGTGTTTAAGTTTTTTTCTTCATGCTTTGATGATAAAATAAAATAACAATGAGTAAGTGGTTGACGTGTTATGGTTTTGATGTTTTGGTTACACTTGATTCACCCCTCCCTCTCAGTTGTCTTACAAATTTCAACACCTCATTTCTCTGATTATTGAGTCTCTCTGCAAGGCTTTTTCAGAGTTGGTCAATGATCTCATTTAAGGCCACATTGAAACCCATCATGTACATGATTATAGACTTTTCTATTATAGATTTACTATTAGTCGACATCTCATCATATAGAGTTCTGCAACATTCTTCAGTGTGTTATGCTCTATAATAGCATTGATGGTGGCCTCAAGCTGCAAAGGTTCGTATTCATGTGTTTCATGAGGGATTTTCTTTGTTTTCTTTGTCTTATCCTTGCCTTTCTCCTTTGAAATCTTTTCTTTGTCAGTTTCATCTTTGGTTCTTTTGTTCTTTCTTTCAATAACCTTAATATCTTCTTCTTCACTTGCCTCTTCATCTTGTTTCTTATTCCTTTTGGCTTTTACCTCGATACTTCGTTCATTTTTATTCTTTTCTTTTTCCTCTTTCTTTGAAATTATCTATTCCTCTATAACAATATCTTTCCTCTTTCGTTGCATACCTCTAGATTTTGTTGTTGTTTAATCTTTAGGAACTTTGGACTATTTAGTAGAGAGGTAGGGTTGTGGTATGCTAGCAGTAGATTGAGAAGTAGCTCTACCTGATCTTCTTAGTGTGGAATGCACAGTGGGAAGAGGCTCAATGAATTCAAGAATGTTCTAAGATTATAAACCTCTTGCTGGGATATTGACCCTTTTGAACAATTTTTCTTTGTTCTTCTCTACTTCTTCCTCTACCCTTTTCTTAGTTAGTTTATCCTAAATTTCTTCACTAGTTCCAAATCTTTCACCCTTAGAGTCCCTAGGTAGACTTAAAAAATCCAAGCATAGGCCTTAACCTTCTCATCAGGTACTTCATATGGAAGCATGGGAATCCATGAAGTTCTAGTCTCAATTGCTACCATATAGCAAAAATATTTGTCCACAAGAAATGTTGTGTCATCCTTGTATTCCCTGACCAGATCAGAAGAGATTATGTCGCTTTTCTGCATTTCAGTTTGGAAATTTTTTAAGAAACCCTAGAAGATAGTCTTATAGCTCTATGAGTCAAAGTTTCTTATGTATTCTTTGATTTGTGCTACCACTGGCCTATCTTGTTTCCATATATTTTCTTTCAATCCTGGTAACTCATTCATGAAGTAGAATTCCAGACAAATAATCAATGAACCATACTTAAAGTTTTACCTTATCTCCATTGTTCTTCTCAGATTCTCTAACAATTGATCCTTCATTACTTCACATAGATCAAAGTCCTTACTCTCTTTAGTCATCTGATAGGCAATATATATGGTTGTAGTAATTGTAGATCCCTCTCTGTTGGAGTAGTACACTTTGTATGCAATTCCCATTGCCGCATATCTCACACTGGGATTAGTAATGTCATCAATTGTCAAGGCCCTATTGTCAAATTTGGCACTGGTTAATTCCATGACCTTTTCATTTTTAGTTGACTTCAACTATGGTATGGATCTAATGGAACATAATCTTATTACAACTCTAATAGATTATTTATTTATTTGATGAGGTTTGTCAAGGTATATGAATTCATCATGAATTCTACTAAGTGTTGAAATGCACCAAAAAACTGAGAGGGCGGGTCAATCAGTTGTCCCAAAAACTCAACCACTTTTGCACTTTAAACATTAATCACTTGTCCACAATCATTATGATTAAACAATGAATACATGAAAACAAAAACTTAAACACAGATGCAACATCAAACACAAGAGACACCATATTTTTACGTGGAAACCCTTGTTAAGGAAAAAACCATGGAGAGGATTAGCTCTCAATATATATATTGCAATCTTTGAAAAATGATGTTCAGGCTTAGTCAATCCATGGGCCTAGAACATGCTGGCTCACTGCCATGAAGTATAGCTAGGTCTAGCAGGCTCACTGTCTCAACCCTAATCTAAGAAAGATTACAATGAGGGTTGTTAAACCCTTCTGAAGGCTCACTGCTAAGATCAGCATCTTCTTCATGTCTGAGATTAATTCATTGAAGTACAATAGTTCCTTTAGTCTACTCTGCCTTTTCACCTTTTTCCTTATCTTTGCATCTTCGAACAAGGACACCTTTTCCATAACTCAATTTCAAGTATTTATAAACTAAATCAACATTGGAATGATCATCAAGGTCAGAATTACAATCATCAACCATTGGAACAATCTCCAAGGTTAGCATTACAAACATTTACAAAATAGGTCCTGACCTAATACCAAATTATGCTAAGGATATGTAGTATAGATGTATGCAGATCACGCCACACCTAGTTGGGACTCAAACATGATCTTCCATGCCACAACATGCTTCTATAATCTTCCAGGGATCTCCACAATCACTGAAATTAACCAAGTCAACTAAGACTGGTTACACGCTATGTTATCTAGGAATAATCTTCAAACATGATCTTAATTCCTTAACACAGACCAATGTAAAGGTAGGAACATGATTACGAGGCATCCACAAGCATGTTAAAATCACCAAGAGCAACCGTACAAACTCAAACCACTTTATCCATGAGATTCTTCACACCAGAGCACATGAACTTCACTCTCTTCAACTATCATAACAGAAAGATAGCTTGCTAACCACCAAAATATGAACCATTGCAATTGTAGGCACTTATCATCATCCTGGACTTCCCTCTAGAACCAAAGAGTAAAATATTTCAATGCAGAGGAATGCAAACCAAAATACTTTCTCTTTCGCACCAGTGAATAATCAGAAAAAGTAGTGTTTACTCTGGTGAATGTAAATCACTCAATTCTTCACATCAGAGGCTCAAACTCAAGATTTAGCATCTTCCAACATGCCTCTAGAAATAACTTCCAATCTGCAGACCAAGATCTTCAATCAACAAGAAATGCAGAGCAATCTTCTGGACTATTCTTTAGCATGCAACTCACTGTAACTCAGTTTCTTCTAGAGAGGCAAATTTTCTCAATGTCCTCAACATATAAAGCTTCTAAAAAAATAACAAAATAGGATATAGTTGACACCAATGACAACAAAGATATGCTGACATCAATGACAACACTGATTAGGCACATACTTGCAACAATCTCCCCCTTTGTCGTTGATGGCAACATATGATGTGAAAAACTATAATAGCCATCAAGACAAGATTCTCCCCCTATCTCTTTACACATCTACACTCTTTTTCTTTGAGTTTTTCACATGATTTCTCTCCCCCTTTGACAATAATAGAAAAGGGTACATACTTGCATTCTACTGCTCTAATCAATCTCTCTTTTGAACTCTCTTCATCTGACTACTCCCCTTGAGAAGTAGCCCTTAAAACATCAATCTAGATCTGGAGGTAGGACTCTAAGCACCACTAGACTGATACACTTTTGTGTATCTAAGTTTAGAGCAGGAGGGGTGATGACCCCTAACTTTTGGGCAAGGAACTGCTCTCTGATTAAAGCCAACTTGCGAGCTTCTTACTTCTTCTTGCCAGTTACTAATTTTCCCTCTGCCTTCTTCTTCTAAAGCTTTTCCCAATTTTTTTGTTCTTTCTTCCTGTGCTTGGCCTCTTACGCTGCTCTTCCTCCTCTTTCAATCTTGCCATCTTTTCCTGCATTTCCTTTTAGTCTGAAATCTTTCCTTTAACCTCCTTGGGATTTTCCTCTTTGGTATCTGCCTCTCCCTTCTCTTCAGTAGCTGCAACTGTTGCCTTCTTCTCTTTCCCTTTTGTTGTGGATTCCTTAGGTCCTTTAGGTTCAGTGCCAACTTCATTTGGAAATGTTTTTGTGTTTGCAGGTTTAGATTCAATGGTCCATAGCCTTGGACAATTTTGTACCTTGACCTAGCTCAGTCAAAATTTTATCCAGGTCCTTCTCATGGATAGCTCTTCCACTTTTCCTCTTCTTCTACTTTTGCTTCTTAGATGCAGTTGAATTGCAGATCCTTCTTTCTTTTGACCCTCGTCAATCATGAACACATCATTATTTGCATCAGCATTGGCATTGCCTTCTACTATCTTCTTTGTCTTTTTGCCTTTCTTCCCCTTCTTTTTTTTAAAAATTGAATCACAACATCTACTTTGTTGTCGTTATGTTTTTCCTCTAATGTAGAGTCATCCACTGATTTACCTTCTTCTCCATCTTATGCATTTTTCTTACCTCTGGCCTTCTTCTTTCCAGAGAAAACAATGGCATCATCAACGTCATCATCATCATCATCTTCTTTTACATCAGCAAAAGATGACTCTCTATCCTTATTAAGTTTCTTCTAACTACCCTTCTTCATAGACATAGTCGATTGAAATTTCTCCACAAAGTTCAGCATTAGCTTATCCTCTTCCAGTTTTTCTCTCACAGGATTTGTCTTGTCAAATTCAACTGTATATCTCTATGTTGGATTCTAGCACCAACTTTCTAGCTGGGAGACTTGGATTTTTAACACTACTCCCCCTGATCCAGAGCTCTCAATTTACTTCCCGGAGGAAGTATCTACACCAGATGCTGGTGCGGATCCATCCTTGATTTTATTGACATTCTTTCTAATCTAGATCTTGCTCATCTCATTCTTAATTTCTACAGGATCAGCCTTGTTCTTGCCCTTGTCATTTCTCTACTCTATTTTCCATTTCTTTGTAAGATGGTTTCTTGTTACATTTCTACTTCTATAGAATTTGGCAAAATGTCTAGACTTGTTGTAATTGAAATAGACAACATTTATCTGACCTTGATTTCTTCTGTAATTTGTAATTGGCCTTGATTTACACTGATTTGCCATATGCCCAAATCTATTGCATGCAAAACATTGTCCATTGAAAGATTGACTAGTCCTTGAATTGTTTGGATAACTCCTTGACATACTTTTGCATTCAATTGCTTTATGACCTATTTTCTTGCAGTTGAAACATTGACAAAAGAAGGATGGAACATTTTGATTTATTTTGCTTCTACATGGAATAGCCCTATGACCATACTTATTGCATTTAAAATAGTAACCATTGAAAGATGGGTACCTTTGAGCATTTGGTTGCCTAACTGGAGGTCCTTTACGTCTTCTTCTTTGATTCTTTACCAGATAGTCTCTGCCTCTTCCTTCTTTAGATTTGTCTTGCCCTAAATTTGAACTTTTTCCCTTTTCAAATCCCAGGCCTTGTTTATCATCTGGATACTTTTGACTGGCCAGCAACCCATCAAGTTTTGTAGAGATTATTTTGAATTTTTCTCTATAGTTGTTGGCTACCTCTAGATCAGACTTCAAAAGTGCAATTTCTTCCACCCATTTCTCACATTCTTCCGACTTGTCTTTCTCAACTTGGCTCAAATGATCCTCTATTCTTGTTTTATCTTCATTTGCCAGACTCAACTCTTCACTTTTCCTTTTAAGGCTTTGTTGGAGTTCCTTGATTTTCTTACTTAGCTCTTGGATGCAACCATTTACTTCTACTATATTTCCTTTTGAGTCCAAGTTTCCTTCCTCAAATTTCTTAATGTCTTCTAGAGCAATTTGGTGCCCTTTACTATCACTATCAGCTGTTTTAGATTCAACATTGGCAATCATGCATACATCACATTTTGTTTTATCACTGATGGTCTGGGAGCCTTTTTGTGATTCACTCTGTAGTTCCTCATTGGTTGAGTCAAAGTACCTTTGAGTGTTCTCATTAACTTTGACATTTGTACTTTCAACAATCTTTCCCAATCTTTTGTTGTAGCAGTGGTAGGCTTTGTTCCAAGATGAATATCCAAGAAAGATGCCCTCCTCATACTTACCATCATTCTTTTCCATCTTGATAAGGCACATTCTTCCAAAGATTTTGAAGTAATTCACAGTGGGTATTGTTCCATACCATAATTCAAAGGGAGTCTTTTCATTTTTGGCTTTTACCTGAACTTTATTTAGTGTGTAGACAGTAGTTTGAATTGCCTCCTTCCAAAATACTTTTGACAGATTTGCCTCTTCCATCATTAATTTTGTAGTTTCTTGAATAGTCATGCTTGCTTCTTCCATTATCTTATTCTTCGCAGAGAGTTGTTTCTCTATCCCATGGGTTTCACAAAACATATTGAAATTGTTGGAGGAAAACTCTTCTTCGTTACCAATCCTCAAACACTTGATTTTCATGCTTAGCTCATTTTCAATCATTGCTTTAAAAGCTTTGAGTACATCTAGAGTTTCTGATTTATATTTGAAAAAGCTAACCCAAGTCATTCTAGAATAATCATTAATGAAGAACATAAAGTACCTGTCATCATGAAGGATTCATATTCTTGTAGGACCACAAAGGCTTGCATGGATCAATTCCAATCATTTAGTGGAGGATTTTTGTAGTACTCTTCTTGACACCCTTTTATCTTGACATTACCTGCAAATGATGTTATCTAAGAAATCAATTTCTGGTAGATCTTTTACAATTTGAACTAAGCCTGTCTTTACTAAATCATCAAGATTTTCATGACATGGTCTTCTATGCCAAACCCAGCTTTCATTGGTCTAAGTTGTGAGCCCAAGAATGTCACCTTTTCTGAGATGATAAAGATTCTTTTCTATCCTTTTTCCAATGGCCATTGTAGCTCCAAAATTCTCCTTGATTTCAAAAGTATCATTCTCAAATACAAGACTAAATCCCTTTTCGCATAACTGTCCAATGCTTAAGAGACTTTGCTTTAGATTTTTAACATAAAAAACATCATCAGTAATTTGTCTATTGCCAAGATTGATTGATCCTTTGTCACATATTTCAGCAGTGTAGTTATCTCCAAACCTAACTAGCCCTCCTTCATATCTTTCCAAACTCACAAACTTACTTTTGTCACCAGTCATGTGATTTGAACAACTACTTTCAATAACCCAATAGTTCTCATCTTGAAACATAGCTTCATTGCTAGTACATACCTCTGAATAAAAACACCTTAGATTGTTGACAATCTTATCTTCTTAAAATGCTTCCTTAGACGAACCAGCTTTATTATCTTTTGATGAGCATTTGGGTGCATCAGTATGTAGTTGTTTTTCTTGAGGCTCCATTTAGGATCTCCCTCGAGTTGTTAGACTCTTTCTGAAGGGACATGGCTCCAATACCAATTGTTGAAATGCATTAGACAACTGAGGGGTGGTTGAATTAGTTGTCCCAAAAACTCAACCACTTCTACACTGTAAACATTAATCACTTGTCCGCAGTCATTATGATTAAACAATGAATGCATGAAATCAAAAACTTAAACACAGATGCAACATCAAACACAAGAGACACCAAATTTTTATGTGGAAAACCCTGTTAAGGGAAAAACCATGGAGAGGATTAGCTCTCAATATATATATTGTAATCTTTGAAAAATGATGTTTAGGCTTAGTCACTCCATGGGCCTAGAACATGCTAGCTCACTGCAATGAAGTACATCTAGGTCTAGCAGGCTCACTGCCTCAACCCTAAACCTAGAAAGATTACAATGAGGGCTATTAAACCATAAGGGCTATTAAACCCTATTGGAGGCTCACTACCAAGATTAGCATCTTCTTCATGTTTGAGATTAATTCATTGAAGTACAATTGTTCCTCTGCTTTGCTCTACCTTTTCACCTTTTTCCTTATCTTCACATCTTTGCACAAGGACACCTTTTCCATGACTCAATTTCAAGTATTTATACACTACATCAACCTTGGAATGATCATCAAGGTCGGCATTAAAATCATCAACCATTGGAACAATCTCCAAGGTCGGCATTACAAACATTTACAAAATAGGTCTTGACCTAATACAAAATTATGCTAAAGAAATGTAGTATAAATGTATGCGGATCATGCCACACCTTAGCTGGGACTCAAATATGATCTTCCACACCACAACACGCTTCTATAATCTTCAAGCGATCTTCGCAATCACTGGAATTAACCAAGTCAGCTAAGATTGGTTAGATGCTATGTTATCTAGGAATAATCTTCAAACACGATCTTAATTCCTTAATGTGAACCAATGTAAAGGTAGGAACATGATTACGAGGCATCCACAAGCACGTTTAAATCACCAAGAGAAAATGCACAAACTCAAACCACTTTATTCATGAGATTCTTGACATCAAATCACATGAACTTTACTGTCTTCAACTATCATAAAAGAAAGATAGCTTGTGGACCACCAAAACATGAACCATTGCAATTGTAGGCACTTATCATTATCCTAGACTTCCCTCTAGAACCACAAAGAAAAATACTTCAATACTGAGGAATGTGGAGCAAAATAATCTCTCTCTGGCACTAGTGAATAATCAGAAAAGCAATGTTTACTCTGGTGAAAGTAACTCACTCAATTCTTCACATCAGAGGCTCAAACTCAGAATTTAGAATCTTCATACATGCCTATGAATAACTTCCAATCCGTAGACCAAGATCTTCAATCAACAAGAAATGTGGAGTAATGTTCTAGATTGTTCTTCAGCATGCAACTCACTGTCTTCACTGCAATTCACTACAACTCACAGTTTCTTCCAGAGAGGTAAATTTTCTCAATATCCTCAAAATATAAAGTTTCTAAAAAATAACAAAATATGATACAGTTGACACCAATGACAACAAAGACATGTTGACATCAATGACAACACCGATTAGGCACATAATTACAACACTAAGGATATACCTAACCTAGGCATACTCATCAT
The DNA here is from genome assembly GCA_027924645.1 of Cunninghamia lanceolata. Classification (NCBI taxonomy): domain Eukaryota; kingdom Viridiplantae; phylum Streptophyta; class Pinopsida; order Cupressales; family Cupressaceae; genus Cunninghamia; species Cunninghamia lanceolata. The sequence goes on from BSBN01001332.1 coordinate 11,939,629, forward strand.
AGAAGACCAGAAGATCTTTCCAAACATCCAAATGTTTTGCTTCAATATTGGCATATTTAGGTTTGTAGTGTATATCATCATCTAACAGTTCATGCCTTAGGGTTTCAAATTTTCCATGATCAATTTCCTCAAGTTTTGCATGAATATATTTCCTAACATCTTTTATGTATACCACAAAGGTAGGAATATTGGATAATGCTCCACTGCCATCAACTTCCATTGCCTTATATGGATGTTTCTTGAATTTTGGTCAGGGTTCATCAGTAATACTAAACTATTGAGGAGTAAAGGATGCATCTATCTTAATAGTTTTATGAACTAGGGTTTTAACCAGAGAGATTAAGAATACTTGGATGTGTGGTGATAAATCTTGCTTGATTTACTTGCTATGTGATTTCAGTTCTCCTTTAGCTCTTCAAACCTTTTGACTTTGATCAAATTTGATAAAAAAAATGATCAAGCATTGCCTATATAGCCATTTCACCAAAAAATTTCCTTCTGCATTAATTGCATCCTCTGCTTTAATCTAATTGTCCCGTTTTCATATGTAAAACCTTGTAAACCTTCAACAATCCTCCAAAGATCATTCAATTGCTCTAGAATTTTTGTTAAGATCATCTACATGTTGGATGCTTACATCATCATGAAGAGGAGATGGTGGACTTTTAGAAATAACTCCCCCTGAGCCCATGTAACCTCTTGGTAGAAGTTCGTATCACTAGAAATGCTAAAGTCTTCCGCAATCTACTGCATTTAGGGATTTTTCTCTGGAATTTTCATCAGATGCCTTAAATTTCTTATCTTATCATTCTCATGTTAGCACTAACCAATATGCTAAGAATTTAGCATCTTACATGTTCAGGGGTTTGCAAATTTCATTGTTGAAACTCCCTTTGATGCAGTATGTTGCCTTTTAATTGCTGGAGGATCCACCTACACTAGGCAAAGGTCCAGAAATATCACATACTTCCTTCTTCCAAACTTTGTTTATTTCCACCCTTTGCTGAGAAACATTGAAATGGGTTTCATGTTCTTTCTAGAATTCCTTTTTTGAATGTTTCATGATAGGTGCACTTTGTTTGCTGAGCATTTCCATTTTTTCTTGTCCTTGATCTACAGTTAGCTACTTTATGGCCAAACTTATTACAAGTATAACAGTATCCATAAAAGGATTAAGAATTCTCCCTGTTATACCTTAGCATTTTACTTCTATAGTCATATGCCCTATGTCCCATCTTACTGCATGCATAACATCTAATAGAGCTCTGGTTTATCTTACTTCTACATTCAGGAGCTTTATGACCAACTTATTGCAAGTGTAACATCTTAAAGCTTTTTTACTCATCTTGTTTATATTGAAAAACATAGTCAAGAGACACTACTAATATGATGTTGTCATTTATGGCAATAACCTGACATGTTTGGAGATAACTCCTGAGATAAAGATGTGTACAATATTTTGACCCAGAAAGATTAACTTAATTGACTAAGTATTGATAGCATACTAAGCAAGTGATGGTAATTCAGTTGGTACTCCTCTCCAATTGAAGATCTTGTTATGTGGTTCATGTATGTTGTTTGTAGTCATTTGAAGGTGTTATATTCAAGTTTGCAAGTCCTGAAGATCTCTGAAAGACTTACTATGATTTAGTCAGGTTTGAGTGAGAAAACCTAAGTTAGGAATAGTGCACAGTATCAGAGAAAAAGGGTATGCATTCCTTCCTAGTTGCATATTTTGTCTTGTAATTCTAAGGTAGTAAAGATACTTATTATGACTACCTAAATCCAGAGTTATAGCTTCTGAAGTTCTATTTATCACATTCTGTAAGTTATTCTTTATCGGCTTATAGTCTGACAATGTTTCACAGTGACTGAGTGACAGTTCTGAGATCCGCATTTGTCTATAGTTGAATATTATATTCTACAGTTCTAAAGGTATGATAAGAGATCATTAATTAATTGTTAACAAGGATTTTGGAGTTCCTAATGACCACATTTGAAGTTATGGGCCGACTTGGTATAACTTGAATACACAAGCCTTATCTTTTGCATGCCAGCCTAGTTTGAGGAAATTCAAGATGCAAATATATATACTCAATAGATTTTGGCTTTGGAGGTGTGGAGGTGTGTGAATATTATGAGAATTAAATGTGTGTGCAATCTAAGGCAATTTTGTGATCTGAAAAAGATAGTAAGAGCAAAAAGGCAGAACATATGTGATGCAGAGTAGAAAAGTAGGGTAGACATTATGAAGACATTTGAGTCTGTATACTGAGTAATTGATGGAACTACACTTCAGCATTCTGTAGATGCATTTGCAATAGTCATCTTCTAGTAGTGAGCCAATCCTTCTTCTATCTTCTCTTCTATTTTCTTGGCAGTGAGCCTATTGCAGTGAGCACTTCTTTGGATAGTGAGTAATTAGGCAGTGAGCCCTAAGGCAGTGATCCTTCATGTAATTTGGTAATGCAAACATAATATATTGTGAGCTAACACTCACTATGGTTTTTCTCTTTTGGGTTTTCCACATAAAAATCTTGCTATCTATGTGTTATGTCGTTATGGTTGTTGTTCTTATGTTTTTTTTTTCATCATATTGAATGTGGTAAATGGATTAATAATAATGTGAAAGAGAAGTTTTAGAAAATACTAATTCACCCCCCTCTAAGTATTCATTGTGATCAACAATTGGTATCAGAGTAAGGTTCCTTGGAGAATATTTAACAGCTTAATGAAGATCTTGGGAAGTGAAATCATGGCAACTAGAAGGCATCCTAACTCTCTGAAAGTTATTCATACAGGTAGTATCAAAGTTGGAAACTACACATATGAGAGCAATAATGAATTCGAAGCTCCTCTTGAAGATCCTGAAAAGTCTAAAGTAGAAGTTAGGGATCTGAAGGAAAATGTCCAAGAAGTTGATGAATGCATTATGAAGCTAAGGGAGCAAGTCAAGAAGTTCAAATAAAAGAGCAAGGAGCTAAGTGAACAATTGAATGAAGCAAATGAAACCCTAAACAATTTAACATTAGAAATTGAAGAGAAAGAGGAGATTGAAAAGCATCTGAATCAAGTTATAAAGGATAAGTTTGAGGAAAGTGAAAAACTAGCTAAAGATGTTTTGCTTCTAAAATATGATCTGGAAGCAACTAATAGCTATAAAGAGAAATTCAAAATAAGCTTTGTAAAGCTTGAGGAGTTAATTAAAAGTTAGAAGAGTTCATATGAAAAGCAAGGCTTGGGATTTGAAAAAGGAGAAAGTTCTAAATTAGGTCAAGCAAACATTGAGATGAGGAAAAACAAAGGAAACCAGTTCCAAAATCAAAGAAGACCTAGAAGACCTCTGGTCAAGTAGCCAAATGCCCAAAGGTACCCATCTTTCAATGGCTATTGTTTTAATTGCAATAAGTTTGGTCATAAGGCTACTCAATGTAGGAGTAGAATGAATTAGAATATTTTGTCATTCTCTAGTCAATGTTTCAATTACAAGAAAATTGGTCATAGATCAAATGAATGTAGAAAGCTCATAAGGAATGGTTTTTGTATACACCTAAAATTGGCATGACTCTACTTAAATAACTTTGGACATATCAATCAACACAAGGAATCAAAGATAGAGGAATGTGGTAATGCTACAATTGCAATAACTTTGGACATATTGCAAGGTTCTGTAGAAGCAAAAATGAGAAAAGAGACTATCCTATCGAGAAGAGGAACATATAGCAAAGAGAAGATAAAGGTAAGAATAAGGTTGATCTAGTGGAAATCAAGAAGGAAATGAGAAAGGTCTGGATTAAGAAAATGTTAACACTAGTACAGAAATGACAATATATTACTATTTAAAACTTCTAAAAACTGTTTATAAATGACCGAACATGGTCACGTGACCATTAGTAGTTTATTGCTAGTCATTTATAACACAACCAAATTGATGACTAAACCATTTTTAATCATTTATTGGTTGTTTTGATTGATCAATTTGGTAGTATATTTAGTTGTTGATTTAGTCATTGATTGTTGTAATCTGGTCACTTATTTAGTCATTTTTTATTCACTGATATATTTAGTTGTTAATTTAGTCATTGGTTGTTGTTAACTAGTCACTTATTTATTCATTTTTATTCACTAATTTCTATCCATTGGTAGTGTATTTAGTCATTACTTTTAATCATCATTTTGATCAATTTGGTAGTATATTTAGTCAATTTAATTATTAATTGACGTTAATTAGTAGTATATTTAGTCATTTTGAATCTTACATTTAGTCATTAGTATATTTAGTAGTATATTTTGAAGCTTGCACAATGAAACAACTTTGAGAAGGTAAAAACAACTTGTTTTATTGATAAAAAATGCTTACAAATAGCATACTTACACATCTAAAAATAAGTTACAATGTTTTCTCTTTGCTAAAAAACCTTCATGGTTACAATACATAGCTCAAAGAATGAGCAAGAAATGGATTTTTTTAGTATCACTAAGCATAAAAGCATAAAGACATTCATAGATGTCTTGTTCACAAATCCATGACTATCCCATGAAGCTCACTGTCCTAGTTCAAGATCACACTGTCATCTCTATAGAGATCCTATCTCATGCACCCACCTTGCTCTAGTTCATAAGCTACCACTGTGAATTGTTACCTGTAGCAATAAACTATCCTTATCTTTGATAATTATGCCTCTGATGAGTGTCATCTTTGGTAGGATGCATCAATCATCATGGACTATTATTCAACAATATTGCCTTATGACTAGGCTATGCATTGTCCTAATCAAACTTGTAGCTTCTCAAAATGCATTGTCCAATCACTTGTCACCTATTGCCATGCATTTTTCCTTTATAAAATAAAATGCCTCATGACTGCCACTACCTATCTCATTATTCTAGCATGCTTTCACTTGTACTCTGCATCCCATCAATGTAGAACACTACCCCTCTATTGAATGCCTTGACTACCTCTGACATCACTATATCTTTTCCAAATTCCTTGAAAATAGTTCATCACTACTACTATTACCTAGGTATGCACTCTATGTCATTTGCCACATTGTTACAAGTTCACACAGTCCATCATTAGTCTTGTCACTTATCACATCACTATCATGAACAACTGTCATATCATATCATCACCTCTAATATAGAAATCAACATCCCATTATGATACTGGTGTTGCAAAATATCTGTGTCTTGGCAGATAGTTCATGATAACCCTCAATCTTGTTGCTGCTCACTTGTACCAACTCTATGGTACTGTCCTAGGTATTCATGCATCTAACATGAAGACTCTTGACTATCATGACATTTGTCACTGTCAAATGCATACTAGAAGGCTATCTCCTTACTGCTTTAATTGCCTCTTGAGACACTAATAATATTGTAACCTTTGCATAGTTCTTCTCATTGACTCTAAGATTATATTTTAATGTTTGCATGATCACTGTCTTTTGTATGAGTCTCTGCCCCTTTACAGTCACTTGTAGGTTTTCTTCATGCATAGCTAGAAGCTCTTTCATAGACTGTCCTTTCAAAAAACAAAGAGAGGACCTGCAAAGAAAAAATACAATTTTCAATACTTGATCAATGATTCATAGTTCTAAAGCCAAATTCTACAACCTTTTCCAGCATCCTCCCAGCCTATGACAAAATGGGAGCTTTGCAATAGGGTATACAAATCCATCAAAGCATAAAGGATAGAGAAATTTTGTCAAATGTTGTAGTGGCAACTACCCTAGTAAACATGTATACAAAATGTGGAAACATATACAAAGCATGTGAACTATTTGACAAAATGCCTCAAAGAAATGTGGTCTCATGGACTGTAATGATTGCAGGATATGTACAAATTGAACTTTTTGAGAAGACTTTAGAAACTTTCAAGCAAATGCAATTGGCAGGTGTAAAGCCAAACTCCACAACCTTTGCCAGCATCCTCCCTACTTGTGCCAAAGTGGGAGCTTTGGAATAGGTTATGGACATCCATCAAAGCATGATGGATAGAGGAATTTTGTCAGATGTTGTAGTTGCAACTGCCCTGGTAGACATGTATGCAAAATGTGGAACCATGGACAAGGCACATGAACTGTTTGATAGAATACCTCAAAAAAATTGTGATCTCATGGACTACATAGAGAGAGCTTAGTGATTGACTACAATATAAAGGAGGAAAGAAGAATGAAGAGAGGTGTAAGCAATGCAGTCATGTAGGATGAACCTACTTAGAAATTCAGGGAAGACATCTATTAGGTATTTCATTTGGCATGATTGCTCCCCCGCAACCCTACAAGGAGCTAGGGCATGAGGCCACAGGATGGTGGGCTCTCCTCGCATCCCCACAAAGGAACTTTTGTGTGTGCGCAAGGATGTGGGAAGAGTAAAAATGTGGTCTCATGGACTGCATAGAGAGAGCTTAGAGAGATCTTTCAACCGCTTACAGAGAGGTCATATGATTGAGAAGGTGGCATGAAACTTTCATGGTATGTACAATGATTTGAATGGTAGTGTGTTCATATTGTTATCCTCTTGATCAACTGCAATATAAAGAATGAAAGAAGAATGAAGAGAGGTGTATGTAATATAGCCATGCAGGATGAACCTGCTTAGAAATTTAGGGAAGACATCTATTGGGTATTTCATTTGGCATGATTGTTGCCTCACCTACTTATCTCTATGTAGTCCAAGCTCCCCCGCAACCCTGCAAGGAGCCAGGGCCTGAGGGTGCGGGATGGTGGGCTCTCCCCACATCCCCATGAAGGAACTTTTGTGTGTACATAGGGATGCAAGGAGAGCAATTATTTATGGATATGCACAAAATAGATTTGTTGGAAAGACTCTACAAACTTTCAAGCAAATGCAAATTGGTAGGTGTAAAGCTAAATTCCACAACCTTTGCCAGCATCCTTCCTACCTTCACCAAAATGGGAGCATTGACACAAGGTATGAACATCCATCAAAAAGTAATGGATAGAGTAATTTTGTCAGATGTTGTAGTTTCAACTGCCCTAGTAGACATGTATGCAAAATGTGGAAGTATTGACAAGGCATGTGAACTGTTTGGTAGAATGCCTCAAAGAGATGTCATCTCATGAAATGCAATGATTGCGGGATATGCACAAAATGGATTTTTTGAATAGGCTTTAGAAACTTTCAAGCTAATGCAATTAGCAAGTGTAAAGCCAAATTTGATAACCTTTGCCAACATCCTCCCTACCTGTGCCAAAATGGGATCTTTGGAACAGGGTATGGACATCCATCATAACATAATGGAAGGGGGATTTTTGTCAGATATTATAGTTGGAAATGCTTTGGTAGACATGTATGTAAAATGTGAAAGTATAGATAAGGCACATGAAATATTTGATGGAATTCTCAAAGAGATGTCATCTCTTGGAATGCAATGATTGTAGAATATGCACAAAATGGATTTTTTGAAAAGGCTTTAGAAACTTTCAAGCAAATACAATTAGCAGGTGTAAATCCAAATTCGGCAACCTTTGCCAGTATCCTACATGTGATATCATGGATACCCGCTCTCCCGCAAGAACTTCAAGTCATGCCTACAGTGATGTGGGGCTTTCCTACATCACCATAGGCATGACTTGAAGTGCTTGCAGGAGAGCGGGTGATGTGGGGGTATCAATCACCTACATGTACATTGTATAGTAAGATATTAAGAATCCTAGTCTATAGTTCATCTGTGAAATTCAAGTATCTAAGATCACCCAATATAATACCTCATTAGTGGCAAAAATTGTTGGAAACTGTGTCTTGATATTGAAGGTGGGTATCACCAGGTCAGTTATTGTGTCACATATAGACGTCTTTCATGAAATTTCTCTTTTTCTAAGATATCAACCAGATGTTTGCCAATGAATTTGTGACCAAAATCAAATTCACATTCTTCCAGTAAAATTCTTCAATCTTTTGGGTAGTATAAGGATGATTGTGAGAATCATTTGGGTTTGGAGTGGCTAACATTGTGGTGATGAGACCTCCAGTGCTAGTACCTCCCATTATGTTGAAATAATCTACTATTCTAGCTTCTCCCCCATCTAATTCCTAAGATAAATGAAGAAGCAAGTCCAATTTTTGTAATATATTTGTGCAAAGCCATATTTTTGGGAAAGCCCCACATCACCCACTCTCCCGCAAGCACTTCAAGTCATGCCTGCGGTGATGTGGGAAAGCCCTGCATCACCGTAGGCATGACTTGAAGGGCTTACGGGAGAGCGGGTATCCATGATATCACATTTCTTTGAGGTATTTTTTGAAACAGTTCACTTGCCTTGTCTATGCTTCCACATTTTCATGTATGTCTAGTAGGGCACTTGTAACTACAACATATGACAAAAAACAAGGATCGCTGAGTCTAATACACTTACTTGGGACTGTGCATTCTTAGTGTATCTTATTCATGTGGCTGTCAGGTGGAAGTTTTGACTATCCAAGTGATAGGTTTAGAATTTTCACAATCACGATATGGTGGTCATTGTGAGAAGACTGTCATAGTACAATAAAATGTAAAACAAAGATGATGAAAGGATAATGACCAATTTGATTAAGGCAGTGACTTCACAAATGTTGAAGGGACAATTCTAGTATCTTTGTTTTGAAGGGCGGTGATTTCAATGTTGGAAGACAATGCTACAGATTCTTCCATGCCATCAACTTTAGGAAACAACACAATTGGCTAAAGGAGCTTCTCATTTTACACAATGCAGTTTGCCAAGCTCATTGGAAGATGCACATAAATATAACACATTAAAATATGAACCTAAGAATGAATGCATATGAGATTGTTCTTTGCCTCCAAGTGGGATCGTTAGTCCTCAAGACATTATAAATATAGTGGTATGTTTTCAAGGGTAATACTTTCAACCTACAGGGACCTTGCATTGCGACATGAATGGAGGAAGTTGTCTAGCAGTCTAGGGTGGTGATCTTCAGGAGTTTTGTGTCAATAGTGATTTCAATAATCTATATTTCAAATGCCCTAAATGGTTGTTAAATGCTAAGGCATGAATGTAAATTTCTTCAAGTGTCATGCAAGGCCATTGAAATCAAAGATCTATCCTCTAAGTCATTTGCAGATGATGATTGAGAACATAGTGAGTAATAAGTAAAAGAGCACTGGATCATAGCACTACAAAATGGTCATGAGTTATGCAATGAACTTCACTATTCTTTTGATCACAAAGGAGATCAAGATAATAAGCAACATACTGATGTGCACAGAGAATGTTCATGGAGGAGTACAAACTTCTTTACAAAGTAATTACCACAGCAGAGTTTGAGGCAAATTACACTTGCTATTTTATGTTGATATGGATATGTTCTAACCTATAGTTAATTGTTGTAGCATAAAAGATAGGCTAAATAGTTGTTCATATACCATTGTTTCAAATTCAAAATTGCTATACCTTATCCTAGGAGTAAATCACAGAGGCAGTCTATGCATAAGACACCATTGTTTCAAATACAAAATTGTTGGCTCTTTCACGATTGTTTGCTTCATTTATTTGATCTAAGACAGCCTGTTGGATAGAAGATGCTCTCAAAATCACAGTAAAATCCTTTATTCCGAGAAGACTGATCAAAATCTTCCCATCAAAACAATGAATAAAAGCATCAATCATTAACCTAAACTTTGCAAGAGTTTCATCAAATTCTACTTTTCCACTCTCTTTTCCATTCTAAATTTTATTCCCAATTTCATCCTTGAAGAACTTCCTCAGCCTGTAGATCATGTTGTTAGCCATAACTTTACCAGGTGTCAAGGATAGCTTCGAGTTTTTACCCAAGTAGCAATTGACAAAATTTGGCCTTACTAGATACAATGTGTTGAAAATCTCTTTGAAGTTATTCTAGAAAAGAGTTCCTAAGATTATTATGCGTAGTTTTGAATTAACCTTTTTGCATGAATTCCATTGTATCTGGTAAAGCTGAATTTTGTCAATTGTTTCTTTTTGTCAAAATTTGGCCTTACCAGATACAATGGAATTCATGCAAAAAGGTTAATTCAAAACTACGCATTATACTCTCATGAACTCTTTTCTAGAATAACTTCAAAGAGCTTTTCAAAACATTGTATCTGGTAAGGCTGAATTTTGTCAATTGTTGCTTGGGTAAAAACTTGAAGCTATCGTCAACATCTAGTGAAGTTATGGCTAATAGTAGGATATATAGGCTGAGGAAGTTCTTCATTGATGAAATTGGGAATAAAATTCAGAACGGAAAAGAGAGTGGAAAAGTAGAATTTGATGAAACTCTTGGAAAGTTCCAGTTAATGACTGATGCTTTTGTTCATTGTTATGATGGGAAGATTCTGAACAACCTTCTTGGAATAAAGGATTTTACTATGATTTTGAGAGCATCTTCTATACAGCAGGCTGTCTTAGATCAAATAAATGAAGCAAATAATTGTGAAAGAGATAGCAATTTTGAATTTGAAACAATGGTGTCTTATGTATAGACTCCCCATGTGATTTTCTCCTAGAATAAGGTATAGCAATTTTGAATTAGAAACAATGGTATATGAACAACTATTTACCCTATCTGTTATGCTACAACAATTAACTACAGGTTAGAACATATCCATATCAGCATAAAATAGCAGGTGCAATTCACCTCAAACTCTACTGTGGTAATTGTTGTAATGGGTAAAATAGGATAATAAAATGAACTATAAAAGATCCAATAACATCAATGAAATGTGCAAATAACAAAATCTTTAAAATAAGAATGATACTTACAACCTTTGTTACTTGGCAGCTTCCATTGTTCACCTATTCCCATTTGATCTTTGGTGATAAATGCAGCCCTCAGGAAGCTTGCATCCTTGCTTTAATTCCTCAAGATGGAAAAGGAGAAATGGCTTGGATACTTATTATGTTGAAGATGAGCTTCAACACAATGTAGGATGAATAGTGAATGATGTGAGAGTGGGGGTTCCAATGGCACGCTATGGATTCTGCAGCATAAGTATACTTGAAAGCTTTGTGATGTAGAAATGGAAGAGGAGGGTTGTATTTATAGACTCATGAGAGAGAGGATCAACGGTGTAGAAGAAATAAGAAGATCAATGGAGGAGAAGACTTGAGAGGATGTGCGCGAATAGAAAGAGGACAAGTGTCAAAAAAAAACTATTCTCTTTGAGTTAATTGCTTTCATGACAAAGATAAGATTTTCTTTCACAAAATTAGAATGTTTTATTCTAATTTAAGAGTTTGTTGATAAAAACAAGGCTGTTTTAAATCAATAACACAACTTTTGCTTTTGCATGACAAGGAAGATTTATTTTTAGAAGATTTGGAAGATAAGAAAGAGAATTAAATAAATAAATTTATTTAATTACTTGCACATGATTTGGAAGAATAAATAAAATATTTTATTATATTTTATTTTTGGAGAGTGAGAGGATTTAAATAAATTTAAATGATTTATTTAAATTTGGAGGAATAGACTTGACTTAATTAAATAATGTAGAATTATTTAATTGTTTAGAAGAATTTAATTAAATAAGGATTTTATTTAATTTTGACTTTAGAAGAGATAATTAAATATTTTGATATTTAATTAACTTAGAGGAATATGAATCAAATAAATAAATTTAATTATTTATTTATTGATAGAGGAAGGTAGACTTAAATAAATATTAAAAATATTTATTTGGACAGAGTCATGTCATTTTTAGGTGTATACATTTGCTTTGTAAGGAAGTTTGCACTCCATGAACATTCTCTCTGCACATAGCCAAACATTTAAAGTTCTTAACCAAAGCTCCAAAAATGAGTATCTTATCATTACATGACTCCTACTCTTTGAGTATCTTGTCATTACATGACTCCTACTCTTTCTCTGAGTATGATAGTACCTGAGCTTATGGTGTTTCTAGACAAAACCTATAGCGGAAAAGTGTAGTCTCCATCTGAAGGAACCGTCTTTAGAGCTCTTCCCTGAAATGAGGGTTGAAAACATTAGAAGAAAAGAAATACCATAATTCTAAAGTAACAATTTGTATCAAGACAAATGTCAGAAAGTATAATTAAAAAGACAAATCCTTACAATTGGACCAAGAAGATTTATGATTTTATCTTTAGAATGTAGGAACTTTCTCTATCGAAGCTTCATGACCTCAAATTGGATCTCAAATCAAACTAGTAGATTTATGATATTATCTTTAGAATGTAGGAACTTTCTCTGTCCGATATTCACAACCTCAAATTGGATCCAAAATTGGACTAGTAGATTTATGATTTTCTCTGTCCACCAACATTTGTATTCCTATACTTAGGTTTTGCTTTCAAGCGAAAACACCCAAAAGTGTTTTAAACTGGCTCAAGGTACTATCCAACCTAGTTATATCACTGATAGCAATCCAAGTGTGCCTGATCCGTCCATACCTGAATGTTGCATCACAATCTATTCTTCCTACACATAAAAATGCCACATATTAACCCCTTCTAAATAAAACGTTTGATCATCATAAAACCATAATTAATAAATCATTTCAATTTTAGAAAGAATCTGATGTCATTTACTATCAAAACAAAAGTTGTATAAATCACAAAAAATCCATGAAGCCTCCTAAATGTATCTTAAAGCAAGTTTACAGGATGGATTTTAGCATAAGAAGCTTTCTACTATAGCTCTCAAGGAATGTATTATAAGTAGAAAACAAAACTCTTCACACTCAAAGTAATGCAGTCAAACATTTATTCCAAAAGTATGTTAGTAGAAGATAACTAAAAACAAAATGATTTTTTTCTTGGTTTCTTTTATCAATATGCCATGTGGAAATGGAATAATCACTAAGAAACCCTAAAATTAAAAATGAAGTAAATGTTCAAGAAAGGAAATTCCAATGTACTATTGTGTAATGGTGATGAAAGCACTTATATGAGCATGACCTGCATACAAATCCCTGCCATTGAATTACCATCCATCCAAAGAGAAAATAAGTAATGTAAGGATTTGAGAAATACAAGTCCAAAGGGTTATGCCGTAACGGTAATGGAATCACCATAAGAGCACAACCGAGGAATAAATTCTTGTGACTGTAATTATGTGATCCATATATTGGTCATGTGGCATAGTTGTGCTATAACAAATATAGGATGCATTCATGTGTGACCCAAGTTTAATGTGACTATGTTGTAATAGAAATGGAGGCACTCATATGAGCACAATTCATGTACAAATTAATCATTGTCATCACAAATAGGTGTCAATCATCATTGGGTGCATTCATCTTGACTCAAGTTTAATAGGTTACAATGTAATGATAGCATGATCGAAGAGCGATTACCTCTTGCTACAATAAAGAGTTTATAACTCTGGGTAATATACAGAGTGGTTGTGTTATATCAATTATGTAGTGCATTCAAGCACAACCCATGTTTAATGGGCTATTCTAGAGAATGATGAATGTTACTTAAAAGTGTATAGCTTAAACTACAGACCAAGTTTGTTACATACTTGAATGCAATCTTGGGTTACCACAAACTATAATAATGTGATCTGCTAATAACCATTAAGGGGAGTATTAAAACAAGACCCGTGCTATATAGGATACATTTCCCTGATCAAGTTTACATACCTTAATGATCAAACACAAGCTTCCCACACAATCTAGGATACAATCTAAGATCATACCACACACTGTCAAGACAACTAATTTTCTAACCCAAGATTTAAGGTTGTTTTTTAATACCAAGAAAAGCATTGGTAAGAATATGACTAGGGTACAAACCCTAGGCCTCCATAGAAACATAAACCATAACTCTAGCGGATTAGTGAGGTTGCAATACCAGAAAGATTGAGACATTGTAGCCAATAACAAAATCTTGCAATCTAAAGATTGTAGCCAATAACAAGCACACTATGTAGCTTAGTAACATTTGTAAATGCAATCTATGGTAAGAAGAATGACAGTCACTTGAGGTGTGATAGTCAAGAAGAGGTTGAGTAGTGACAAGATAATAAATCCCAAACCTTGCATTAAAGTGGAGATTTTAACAGTGAGTTTCCTTACCCCCTTGCTGACCTTAAGGGTTTTTCAAATGCTATTGACAATGTTAGACAAGGCAAATGCAATCAGGGAATGACTATCCAAATGAAGTAACAGTGGTAATCATAGGTTCAATGTTTCTTCCTAGCCATTGTATAATGGAGGTAGTGGATTGCATGTTTGAGTAGTGTTTTGAGACTCATCAAAGATGGGAGAATAGTGAATAATACCTTGTGGACTGTGAAGTAGTGACAATAAGGTTGAAGGATCTTGGTGGTGATCACCTAAGTTTAGTGTTCTAAAATTAAGTTGCAGGCAAAATGTGCATTGGCGGGTGCAAAATCTCCATCGGCCTTCAAAAATGGTGAAAAATGAGTTGTATCCATTTTTAAATGCATATCAGGTTGCATATTTAAGGGGGAATCTTTCATAGATTCCTGGGAATATTCATTGCTTGCATAATGGGTTGCATGTATATTTGGTTTGTATGTTCAGACATACAACAGTTAGATACAAGGAAGAAATACATTGCAGGTATATTCTAAAATGATTCCCACTTGTATATTGGATCTTGTACATTGTATTTGTATATTCAGCATGCAAAGAGAAATGTACATTGAAAAACATACAAGGGGCTTTGTATGTTCAGCAACATACAAAGAAACGGAGGTGCAATTGGTGGGGCCTGCAGATAGGACATACAAAGGCGAATGTATGTGAAGTATACATTCGAAATATACAAAATAAATATATACATTCCAGACCCGAAGGAGAAATCAAATGCAGTTAATAATATTTCAGATCCGCAGCATGTATGTTGGGCGCTTGTATGTGCCAATGTACATGCACATATACAAGCCGATGTGCATTGAAAGGGATGCAAGGTGGACCCAAAGTTATTTTCATTTTGTTCTATGAGCCCCTGGCATCCACGGCTTGCATGTATATATGCTTTTATATGTGTGATGTACAAAGGGAAAGTGCAATGGTCAGATATAAGCCAGATTTCAAGGTGAATGCAACATGCTTCATAAAAATTTGAAATCCGTGCCTTGTATGTATAAAGTGTATGTATATGCAGATATATATTGAGATATGCAAGGAAAGAAGATGCAGGGTGGACTCGATTGAAAATTCCAATTTTCTCTATAACAGTTTGGGGTCCGCCTTGTATGATGAACAATTGTATGTATATGCTTTGCATATACAAGGATTTGAGAGGCAAAAGGCAGGCAGTTGTATATGCATTTGTTTGTGCATATACAAGGGTGAAATGGCAAAATGAAGAAAGGAAAAGTCAGCAATAGGAGTATGAAGTGCCTACGTGGCATGTTTTCACTGGTTGGTGACTTTTCAAGGTATTTTGGAGCCATTAGATTTCAGCAATAGGAGTGGATCGATGGCCTTGTTTTAAACCTGCAGCGATGGTTTTTTTTTAGTGTGTGCGGCCATTTTTGAGTGGGAAAATCTCCAAATGCATCTGCTGTTGCATCCCGCGGGTAGCTGAAGCTTTAATGGAAGATTGTGCAGGGAAGTATGGGTCGTGTTAACAAGTCAACCACCTGAATTGATGAAGAAAATCTTGGAGTGGCAGCTCAAATCCCGAACATACCTGATTCTTCCTCTTTGTCCCTCTGCCGCATTCAATTTTGAGCGCCATTTCTCATGCATTGTATCTGGCAGATTTTTGATGTGACATGTAATTAATGCGTACACTTTCTTGTTGTATTAAGAAAATTGTGTTACTCTTTTGAGGTGGTTGAAGATGTTAGGGTTAGCCGGCAGAAGATATCAATTAAATGCAAATAAAGATTAAACAGAGAAATGGAAATACACTGAATTAATAACAACAAGAGACAAGATTTAACGTGGTTCACCCAAACTCGGGCTACATCCACCAAACAGAGAGTCCAATATTATTATCTAGTAAATCAAAACG
The DNA here is from genome assembly GCA_027924645.1 of Cunninghamia lanceolata. Lineage (NCBI taxonomy): Eukaryota > Viridiplantae > Streptophyta > Pinopsida > Cupressales > Cupressaceae > Cunninghamia > Cunninghamia lanceolata. The sequence goes on from BSBN01001332.1 coordinate 11,955,576, forward strand.
ATTACAATCAGCAATCCCTGCAACTCAATACCGCTGCAAAATGCTACAATACAATACTCAAACCCTAACCCTTGGCTGCTTTTTATCAAGCCTTTTTGTCAGTTACAAAAATTAGGGTTTTCTTATGTCGGTCATAAAAAATAGGATTTTTTTAAGTCGGCCCTAGGATTTTTTAAGTCGGCCCTAAAAAAAATTTCTCGAGGGCTACCGCCCCCAAACCCCCGCTTCTCAGGGGCTGCCACCCCCGAACCCCGGCGAGGATACATGGCTAGTGTACAATACTTTCCTGATCAGTCGCCACCTACCAACAGAAGACTGGGGCACTTTTGCGTGAATAACAAAATACAGAGCATTTCATGTCTGTTTTATCTCTGTGGAGTTTATGTGTTGCATCTGAGTTGTATCTTGCACATATGTTCAGTTTCAGTGTTAATGTTATATGAAAAATGCATTATTGCATGTGTTTATCTATCTGTCTCCATTTGTTGTATGCATTTTCTTCTTTTGAATTTGGTTGCTAAGGGTTTCTCAGATTCTAGGGTATAGTCTTGTTGTACCACATGCTTAATCTGTAACTTCCATTCAAGGAGTGGATTAAATTGTTTTAGGTTAAAGTGTGGAGAAGATCGTATGTCATCTAGGATATTCATAAGTAGAGACAGTTGAATACTTATCCTTGGGTGGTATTTGTAAGGCAAACACCAGTCCTAACCCCTTGAAACTTGAATGACAGTTGCAAGCCATTCTTATGTATACGTCTAGTTGACTCCTTGCCCTGAGATAGGCACCGGTCTGCTTCTGGATTAGTAGTTATGATCCAAAGCCCCTGTCTTGCATCTAAACCATCAAATTTAAACCATTCCATTGTTTCAACTCGTTAGTTGTAGGAGTAGGATTAGGAGCCCCTGCATACTCTCATCCATAACCAAACACATATGTCCAAGAATGTTGCTAACCTTGTGATTTGTCACACAAATCTTGGTCCACACATGAGAGCATTCTGCCTATTATCACAAAGCTAAATCTTTTGTCATAGGGTAAGTCAATGTTACATCTTTAGCAAATAGGGACACCCCCCTTGGTGTGGCAGAACCAGAAGTGAAGGGGAGGCAGCTCACGCAACCTCCCGTGTCTGTTGGCTGAATCTGCCTGTGCATTGGAACTGGCAAACCCTCTGCCGATTCAGGAAAAATAACCAACAGATCTTAAGACCCACAATACCATGAAAAATGAGTCCCCTATAGTGTGTAAGTAGGTAGTCTATAGGGAATGGTTTGATTTTATAGAAGGTTGCTCATGAAAGGAATCTTCAAGTGACAATGAGTGAGCTGTTTGAGATTTCAGCTAAAAGTGTAATATTCAGTCTTAAAGGTAGTTAGCAAAGTAGTAAATATGAAAGAAAATCAAACCCTACACAACAAACAATTCACAATGTTATCTTGTATAATGTCTTGAGTTTGAAGACAATAATCTCATTGTATCTTGATGAAAGTAGTGACCTTAGTGGTCAATCACTGGCAACCATGATTTTAAAACACACTATTGTGCTTATGGAGGTAACATTTTAAGCAAGGCAGTGAGTGGTGGTTTGAAACAATGGTAAGTATGAAGGACTTTCTTTATATGCATACTATGCAGTCTAGCTTAAGACAACATTCTTAGAAGAGATTGAAGGTGGATTATGGAACTCAAGGGTTACCATGATAAAGATTAAAGCAAAGACTAAGATCTATTTAAAAGCCATTGTCATGAAGATATTAAAGATGTCACATGCAAAACCCTAGCAGCTGGAGTAATGAATACAGTGCCAAAGAGGACAGTGGATTGGGGCAGATTTAGGAGATCTCCACATTATCTAATCACAAGCAAATACATCATTTATTTATTTTTTTAGTTTAAAAGAAATCATTCTAAACCCTATATAGGATACATTCTAAACCCTATATGGATACATTGATACTTCAAAAGCATATGAATTAGGAATTTTAGATTATGCAAATATATGTCAATTGAATACTAGGATTACAAATAGTAGTGCAAACAATGTAACCCTTGTTGAGCAGAGCAAGAATGAGATAAGCAACAATGAATCCTACGCCTCCTATCATGCACATCTCCTTACCATTCTATGTCATTCTTTATTGAAACACTTCTCCATTTTGGTGGGCTACACCTGAAAATAAGGTTTCAACGAGGGTTTTAGAGTATGTTTATTAAAATGAAAACTCCATTTTGGCGGGCTATGCCTAAAAATAAGATTTCGACGATAGTTTTAGAGTATGTTTATTAAATTTTTAGATTATTTTAGCAGACTATTGATTTTTTATTCCTTAAATGATTTATTCAAATGGATTGTGATAAATAAATGACTAACTATTTAGTCATTTTTATTTCTGTGACTACATAATTTTTTAGTCAATGACCAAATTAGTCATTTATTTACTCATTTATAGATGAGTTGCAAAAAATTAGAAGAATTTAGTCATTTTTAGTTGTTGTGACTAAAAGTTTTAGTCACTTAGTCATTTATTTGCCAAAATTCTACTAGTGTAATGAGGTCAGGGATGGATTTGCACCAGCCTCTGGTGCAGATACTTCCTCCAGGAAGTAAATTGGGAGCTCTAGCTCAAGGGGAGATGTATTGCAAATCCTAATCCCCTAGACAGATAGCCATTGCTAGGATTTGGAATGAAGATATGATGTGAAGATTTATATGATAGATCTTTTGAAAGAAATTCTAGTAGAAAAGGATCAAATGTGGATCATTGCAGAGCAATCTTGATTGACTGTACTTAACAGAGAAGTTTTTGATAGCTTTTTGAAAGACTACATTTATTGCGATTAGGTTAAGAAAATTGAAGGTTAAAAGGCTCAGATTCAAAAGGTTAATCACATTACATTCAAACTATCAAGTGTCTAAGGAAAACTAGAGTGAAATTCCAAGCAACTACAATGATTTCCAAAGTGATTCAAAGCAAGCCAAATCAATCTCAAGTGAAGAAAACCCTAATTCAAAAAAAGAGGTATTTTCAGTTTGACCTATTGTGAATTTGTTTGAGTCTTTGTGGAAATGGAAACACCACAAGTGATTGATATAATTGAGAGACCGAGACCAAAATTCAAGAAACACTCCTTTAAGTCAACAGAGGTCAACCCAAATGGTGTGTTTTCAGAAATACCATTTGGAGTGATGCATGTGGAAGATGTTAGGGCTTACATTCATGTTGCCCTAGAAGAGTTTGGTGATAGTAGGTTTTCCAATTTATATGTGGAGCACTTGAGCGGTAAAAATTTCAATTTGAAGGAATAATATAAGGCATTGAAAGTAAATAAATTCATTCAGTATATAGACTTCCCAATTTTCACATAGGACGAATGGGTCCGGTATGTTCTGAGTAGAATCCGTGACAAATTTATGTGGCTGGAGAGACCATTCATTATTACAAAGGATACAATAAGAGCTGTGACTGGATTAAGCTCAACCGATATAATACCAGTGTTAAAATCTATAAAGAATGAAACAGTGATAGTGGCCATAGAAGCCGAATTTGACAAAAGGGCATTGACAATCAATGATATTGAAGACCATGCTGTAAGGTTTGCATCCATGGTGTTAGGCTGCAAAATCTACTTCACAAACTTGAAGAATTCTATCTCTGGTACTACTATATACACAGCCTATGAGATGATTAAGGAGAATGCAAACTATAATCTTTGTGAATTGCTCTGGAAACAGCTGATAAAGAACATTAAGAAGATAAAGGAGCAAAAATATCCATTCAAATTTGGTACTCTAATTCTTTGCCTATTCTTCTATTTTATGCAAGAGCTACCAATGATATAGAGCTTGATTTGGACAAGTGATAAATCAGTTGCAGTACAAATTAGAAATCATTTAAATGGCATAGGAAGTCATGATGCACAAATTACAGCCCTATGGGGCTATTTCAAGAACTTCCAAAGGATAATGTAATCTGGGGAAAGAATCCCTAAGACAATTGTTGAAAAATATAAAAATGATATTTTCTTTATTGTAAATAAAGATCAATGCATGATGGAGGCAGTTGAGCCTAGGACAATGTGGATTATACCAATGGGATATAAAGTTGCAGTAGATGTACTAGATGGATATGTAGTGCTCATGCTGCGAAAACATAAGGATCCCTCTAAGAAATTATTTGGAACCTATGAGGAATTGTCTATAAAAGTTCATGTTGACTTGAGAATGCCAGAGATCCAAAAGAAGGCTAGGAAAAGTGTAGAATAATATGCCCAAAGAAAGGGCTTTACAAAAGAACAAATCTCAAAAGCCAGAGCAAGGACACAAGCAAAAAGGGAAGCAAGAGAAAAGAAGGAAAGTGAACCGGTTAAGGCTCTGGATGAGCCTAAGAAGAAACTAGAAAATCCCACTTTGACAAAAAGAAAAACTAGAGGTTCTACCTCTACTGAGACTGCAACTGCTTCTACCGGTCCCGCACCTTCTTCAAGTGTGGAAGCCCCTACAACAAGACATAAGAGAAAAAAACAAAATCCAAAAGAATGCATGTCAGCATAGGGGTTGTTGAGGAGGAAATTGAATCAGGTGAGGAGATTAAGAAAATGAAAGCAAAGACAATTGAAGCCTCCGATAGAAAAACAAGAAAGAAGGAGAAGAAAGTAGAGTCTAAAGAAACAAAGGCTGTAATAAATCTTGAAGATGTCCTAAAAGCCATTACAGTTGATGGAAATCTAAAACCTATAGCACAACTGTATGATGACTATGATGATGTAGATAAAGATATCATAGAGGTTGTTGTCATTAGATATCTAGAGATTTATAATAGAGCCCTTATTGAGATAGTCTTTGACCTTCCTAGTAGCCTAGCAAGCATAATTATTGCTAACAAGGAGGAAGCAATGACTAAGGATTGGGAGGTAAGAGAAAGTTCATTGCTCAAATTCTATCTGGTTGTGACCCCTAAGGAAAGAGCAAAAGTTTTCAAGTTACTTGGATATAAAATTGAGACAAAAAGAAGAGTCAATACTCTAATGGTAGGGAACACTGAGGAATTTGTGAAAAATATGGAGCTAACAATTCTTGAGATCCTAAAGGATCTTAACATCCCAACTTTTTCAGACAAGGGGGATATAAATGTTGATGTTGATGCCTTTGTTCCTGAAGATAGTATGGATCAAGACTTGGAGAAAACTAATGCAAATCCTTTGGTAAGCCCTAGTAAAATCAAAGAAATGAATGAAGAAGAGGTAGAGAAAAGCCCTGAGAAAACTAAGAGAGAAGGTTAATCCCCTATATCTGATCAAACAAACAAGGAAATGATTGATGAATAGATCAAAGTTGATGATCAAGAACTTAATCAAGCTGAGAAGAGCCCTGCCCTAGAACAAAATACTGATCAAGAAGAGAATATGGACCTAGAACCTCCTAAACAGAACAAAGGAGATGAAGTGCCTGAAGAAATGACAAGAGACACTATTGCTGCCCTAGTTGATTCTGCCAAGGAACTTTTGGACAGACAACAAGATTTGGATGAGTCTAAGCTTCTACAAGGACCAATTAATTTTACCTCAATGTCTCCTGTGCAAAAATTCAAACTAGTATCAATTGTTCAAGCAAAGGCACAGGAAGAGATGTTAAAGTCACACATGCAAGATAGTGAACTCATTAGTGAAGCATCTGGCATTCTAGAAAAGTTGTTGCCTTCATACCAAAAAGACATAATTGCTACTGTTATGTCAAAAAAAGTAATCTTGGGGGCTTTTTCCTATTAAGGTTTAGGTCCTGGGTCCTTTAGGATGCATTTAGGACATCTTGCATGTTAATTTGACATCCCAATGAGAAAACCCTGAAGTTTCATGGCAAATGGGCCCTAGGGGGTACATTTATGATAAATCCTACCTAAAATAGGGGGAGGACTTGGGCACTCGCACCCTAGTCCTCCCCTATTTTAGGTCATGACCAATTTCAAAGTGTTGGTTTATGATCAGTATTTAGGTCCTATACCAACACGGTAAGTTTGAATTATGAAATTATTAGTACGAATATTTGTAGTTGCATATATAAGTATGGTTAGTGATTCATTTGGAAATTAGATGGCAATTTTGATCTACAAGCTTATGTGAAAGTGATTCAAGGCATTCATTGTGTTGCAGAGTAGTATTTTGTGTTGTTATTGTGTTTGTGATTGTAGATTTGGCATCCATCTCCTCATGGCATGAACAACTTCTTCCTTCCATGAGATCTTCACTACAAGGTTATAGGTTGCAGGAGTAGAAAAAGTGGGGTTGCAGGAGAGTAGTGTAGATTGTCAGAATTGTAGATTAGAGAAGAAAATAGGGACCTAGACTCGGGTGCCCGCTCATTAGTCCTCTGGATCCTACAACAGGAAAATCTCTGGAACAACAGGAACAAGTTACAGACAAGATTCCCAGATCTCAACAAAAAATGTGGCACTGGACTAGGGTGCCCACTCATTAGTCCCTAGCTTTTCTATTTTTCAAACTTCAAAATCTAGTATGCATTTGATTGTCATTTGAGATCTCGATGTGCGATCATTTTTTGTAATTTGTCTGTTTGCTTCCAAATTCATGTAATTTGGGTTTTGAGCATAATTAGACTTAATTGAATAACAAAATCACGCAATTCCAATCTTCCCCTATGTTCCAAGTGAGAAAAGGTCTGTAGTAGACTTCCTACTCGGCTGAATGTCCTTGAATGTTTAGTGGTGAAAGGAGGATTAACACAAACTATCAAACTCAACCCTAAACAAATCCTCTTCATTTTTCCTATTAAACATTTTGGTGAACCCATGCTTTTAGACTTTTTAGCACCTTTCTAAGTGTTTTGCTTCTGACTTACATTCATTCATATCATTGTTCATCTTATTGTATTTGAAAAATTACAAAAAAAAATTGAAAATTTTGAAAATTTTGAAAAAAATTGGCATTTTTAGCTTGCATTTTCAAATAATTTGAATTAGTTGCATTTAATTAAAATAATTTCTATCATTATCATCAGATTTGATTTACAATAGATAATTTTTTTATTCATCATTCATTTAGATTGCATTTTCATGCTTAAATTGTTAAAAATTGCTTGAAATTGTGCATTTTTTCATATAACCTAGTTTTGCATTAGCTAGGGTTTGTAGTCAAAATCTTGTTTCATATATTACTACCCTTTTAAAATACTCATTAGGACTGATTTCTAACTATAGTGTTGCATCATAGTGGTTTGCTTGCAAAATTTCATGCCTAGGGTTTGAAAACCTTACTTTTTCACTAGATTTTGGCCTGATCGTATCTCTAGATTTGCACCATAGGCATGTTGTAAAGGATTTTTATACACTTATTGGCTTCTATTAGGGTTATTATCTTTTTCCCCTCCTAAAATTATTTACAACACCTTTTTATTGGGCCTTTACAATGAAAATTTGGTGAAAAATTGCATATTCTGACTATATTTTCCCAGGGGTTTGACTTAGATTTACACTCCAAGAATGTTGTGATGAATTTTATGGCTTTAGGTGACTGGTATTTTTGTTATAATTTGATGCAATCCTAAAATTCTTTACAACATCCTTTTTATTGGGTCTTTGTATTGAAAATTTGTGAAAAATTGCGTATTTTAGTGTATTTTCACTAGGTTTTGACTTCTCAACACTCTAGATTTGCATCAAAACCATGTTGTGAAGGATATTATTTATTTATTGGACTGATATGAGACATATTATTTTCTTCAATTCATAAATCTCCTGAAAACACCTTTTCTTTCACTTATTTGCATTGAAGAAAGTTGAAAAAATCAAGCATTTTAGGTCATTTTCATACATGTTTTGCACTTGTATCTTGCATAAATTTTGAAAAGCTTTTAAAATATGATTTCACATTGATTTGAAAACTTATAAACATGGCTTCTTATCACAACAACAATAATAGGTTCCCTCCTAGGCCTTACATGAAAAGAAAGGTCCCCGAACCCGAAATTGTGTTTACACCTCATGATAGAACAATTGGAGACACTGAAGCACCTCCTTACATCACTGTGAAAATAATGGGAAATCCTATGGATGGAACCCTTATTGATCCTAATTGCATGACTAATGTGGCAATGAAAGAGTTCCTCTATTCACATGGATTGATACAAGACTTTTATGACCCTTTGGATATGATGATTAAAACACATAAGGGAACCTTTATAAACACTTCTGGGAAGATATCCTTATTGGTCACTATATTTGAGAAATTTGTAGAACAATGGTTTGATGTTGTCCCTATTTCCAACCTTTTTTGCATAAAACTAGGACATCCATGGTTAAAGGCTATGAAAGTTGTCCCTTCAACAATTTATAACTGTGTAAAATTTCCTTTGAATGGACAAGTGCATACTATCTCTCACAATAAGTATAAAACTTTGGTTACAAGACATAACTTTACACTTGATTACTTTTGGGAAAGATCTGAAGTGGAACCAGAGCCATGAATAGATTTTAACTTCTTAAGATATAGAAACTACAAAACAAAACTATTACATCAAGTGGTCGGTCCTTCTATTCACGAAACAACAAGAGATGAACAACCCGTATTTGAAGAGAAGCCTAGAAATAAAGGAAAAGGACCCTATGCCTAGGTTCCTCCCCCACCATCCCTACAAGAATTGGGAGGTAGTCGTCGACAGAAAAACATTCCACCTAGATAAATAAGATTTGATCCTAGTGCTTCCTCCTCTAAAACACAAAAAAATGATGGAAGAGAAAAACACTATCTTACAAGAGATAAGTGGTAAGACAAAGAAATAGACAAGAAAAAGAAAGGAGGAGATGACAAGATTATGCCTAATGAATTGCATCTTAATAAGAAAACATCTCACCAAACATTGAATCAAACAAACAAGATCTTAAGAATGGACAACATGAAGAAAAAATAAGAGTTGGGCTATGGTACCTTATGTCCCACTTTCCTCTAACATTCAGGAGTGGGAAGATGATGATGATGATTTGATCATTGACAACATTTAATTAGGTTGTCCCTACAGGTAAGTATTTCTAACCCTTTATCTCTTGTGTTCTATTTCCCCCATGATGTGTTATGTGTTGTTTGGGCCTCCTGGGACAACCCTTAATTATCTTGTAAGGTATAGGATACTAGGAGACCGCCTCTGTTGTGACCCTTCTTCTATTTGTATTATCATTCTTCTATATTGCTTCTCCTCTACTTTTCATTGTTGTGTGTTGTGTCTTATGGACATAGTGTTTCGGTTGGTGACTTGGGGGCACCCTCCTATGTGAGTGTCCCTAAGACACTTATTTCTCCTCATTTGATTTATTCTTTCCCTTCCTCTAGTGTTTCTATCTAGTGGGTGGATGATGACAAACATATTATACTGATGCGGACCTAGTGTCCCTTTAACGAGAAATAAAAAAATTGGACTTAGTTCCTACATGACGATGGGGTTGTTATATATTATCCGATGCTTGGCTAGTAGAAACACTCCATTTGATCTTGATTATGTCTTATTGCACTTACAAAACATAACAATACTGCTGCTCCATGTACTTTGTTTATCTTTGAATCTCACCTTGGTTACACTTGGTTTTGAGATTTCTATAGTATAGCCCCACGGTTATACTCAATATCTGAATCCGTAGTATAACCTTGACTCTGTGAATGATCATATGCATTGTTGTTTATCATGATTATATGGACACTAACACTTTTCTTGCAGGAATGTGTTTGTGGGAACATCTGGCAATCCTAAAGTGCATGTCACCTTCGGGGGGGCATGGGCTTTGCGATGGCTCATGTTCCCTTATGTGTTTTCTTCCTACCTTAACGTGCTTGATATTGGTACCTGATATCAACCACCTTAAGGTGGGGGCATATATAAGGTAAGCTATCTGATTTAGATGTTAGCCATGTGTTTGTTCTTAGGTGTAGTTTTAAAGACCGGTGGCGATGAGTCCCTCCTGTACTCTGAGATTTGTTTGAAATCTATTGCAATCATTTAAGCCCTCTACGGAGGTGGGATATCACACATATCCTTTTTAACTTAAGCACTCTACGGAGGCAGGGATGGTGTATTTCTTGTGGCGAGTGCACATCCTGTCATTTTCAAAAAGTCCTCTACGGATGCAGGGAGCGGTTTTGTGACTAACTCAACCCTTAAGCGTGTCTTCGGCGATTGTTGTGAAGAAGCCCAATCGTCGGTGTATGTCTGTAATGTGCTTGAGATGGTGATGAACCTAGAAATAGGAACACTCCATCGCTTGTTTGTCATGTTTTCTCTGTCTTCTAAGTGTGTGTGTATTGTCTGTTTGTTCCCAAGCATAGTCTAAAGACCAATGGTGATGAGTCCCTCCTATGTTTTGGGATTTGTATGGGGTGCTTGATTTGTATTGCGTGTCTATTGCCCCATATGCAGTTTAAAGACCGGTGGCGATGAGTCCCTCCTGCATTATGGGTGGTGTGTTTCTTTTCCTTGTACTTGCATCTGCATTTCATATATATGAGAAAAAGAAAAAAAATCATCACTGTCTTCATTGCATTCAATGTACTCACTATGTTTCGCATGTCTTCAATGTTGTTTTCTCCATGTCTTGCGTGACTGTAACTATCTTCTCCATGTTTTGTGTGCATATTATTGTCTTCTATGTGATTGGCATGACTTCTCCGTGTTTGTTGTGCTCGTTGACCGTACTTTAATGCATGTATCGACCTTGTGTTCATACATACATTAAAGTGCAGGCTAAATGTTATGTCAGAAAAACTAACCTTGGGGGCTTTTTCCTATTAAGGTTTAGCTCCTGGGTCCTCTAGGATGCATTTAGGACATCTTACATGTTAATTTGGCATCTCGATGAGAAAACCTGAAGTTTCATGGCAAATGGCACCTAAGGGGTACATTTATGATAAATCCTACCTAAAATAGGGGGGAGGACTTGGGCACCCATGCCCTAGTCTTGCCCTATTTTAGTTCAAGACCAATTTCAAAGTGTCAGTTTATGACCGTTATTTAGGTCCTATGCCGACACGGTAAGTTTGAATTACGAAATTCTTACGGGAATATTTGTAGTTGCATATATAAGCATGATTAGTGATTCATTTGGAAATTAGATGGCAATTTTGATCTACAAGCTTATATGAAAGTGATTCAAGGCATTTATTGTGTTTTAGAGTAGTATTTTGTGTTGCTATTGTGTTTGTGATTGCAGATTTGGCATCCATCTCCTCATGGCATGAAGAGCATCTTCCTTCCATGAGATCTTCACTACAAGGTTACAAGTTGCAGGAGCAAAAAAAGTGGAGTTGTAGGAGAGTAGTGCAGACTGTCAAAATTGTGGATCAGAGAAGAAAATAGAGACCTAGACTCAGGCACCCACTCATTAGTCCTCCAGATCTAGCAATAAGAAAATCTATGGAATAATAGGAATAGGTTGTAGACAAGATTCCTAGATCTTGACAAAAATTGTGGCACTAGACTAGGATGCTCGCTCATTAGTTGCCAACGTTTCCTTTCTCTAAACTTTGAAATCTGGTATGCATTTGATTGTCATTTGATATCTCTGTGTGCGATCATTTTCTATAATTTGTCTATTTGCTTCTGATTTCATGTAATTTGGGTTTTGAGCATAATTGGACTTAATTGAATAACAAAATCACACAATTCCAATCTTCCCCTATGTTCCAAGTGATAGAAGGCCTATAGTAGACTTCCTACTCAACTGAATGTCGTTGAATGTTTAGTGGTGAAAGGAGGATTAACACAAACTATCAAAATCAATCCTAAACAAATCCTCTTCATTTTCCCTATTAAACATCTACCAATGGATCAGCTCAAAGGCCCAATCAAATCTATAAGTTCACATTTTGAATCTTTTGAAAAATCTACAGAAACAAAAATTAGAAAAGAATTTGATGAGATGAGATTAACTAAGTTGAAGAACATGTTAGTTAATGATAAAACTCTGTTACACAATGGAATAAAAGGTATACAGAGTACCATTAAATAAGCTTGTGATTCATAGAAATTTTATTTATCATGGCCAGAAGCCACAAAAGAGTTAGGGGAAAAGATCAAGGATTAGGAACTACAGTTGGTAAATATCTCTAAGTCACTTGACCCGGTAGCTGAGTCAACAAGTAGTAAAGAGATACAAGTTATTAGTATTCATAATAACATAAGTAGCCTAATAAATAAGATAGATCAAATGAAAAATAGAATGTGTCAATTAAGAGGGCTAATAAGTCCTAAGCTAGACTCAATGTCAAATCTTGCAGTAGAAGCGTTGAATGTAAGTACAATAATTGACACACCCTCTAATGTACAAAAGATAGAGAAATTAGTCATCCTAATAAATGGCCATATTCAAATTTTGGAAAATGCAAAGAAGAGTTGGAATGGAGAGTTAGTTCAAATCAAGATCATTTGCAATGACATCTTACAACCCATGACAAATTAAGTTGAAGATCGTACCTATAAATATGCAGAAGAATATGACAATTTTGTAAGTTTAACTAAATTTTGGTATTTGTACATACACCTTTGTCATTGATGTCAAAGGGGGAGAAGAAAACCTATGAAAAATGGGCCTAAGGGGGAGAAGAAAAACAGAGTGTATATAGTAAGGGGGAGTAATAAGCATTTTTCACTAAGTGTTGCCATCAATGCCAAAGGGGGAGATTGTTGGCAACATAGTCAAGAGACACTACTAATATGATGTTGTCATTGATGGTAACAACCTGACATGTTTGGAGACAACTCCTAAGAAAAAGATGTGTACAGTATTTTGATCTGGAAAGATTAACTTAATTGACTAAGTATTTACAGCATACTAAGGAAGTGATGGTAATTTAGTTGGTACTCCTCCACAATTAAAGATCTTGTTATGCGGTTTAGGTATGTTGTTTGTAGTTGTTTGAAGGTGTTTTATTCAAGTTTACAAGTCCTTAAGATCTCCAGAAGAGTTACTATGATTTAGTCAGGTTGGGGTGAGAAAACCTAAGTCAGGAACAGTGCATAGTATCAAAGAAAAAGGGTCCACATTCCTGTGCAGTTGCATATTTTGTCTTATGGTTCTGAGGTAGCAAAGATACTTATTATGACTACCTAAATCTAGAGTTATAGCTTCCAAAGTTCTATTTATCACATTCTGCAAGTTGTTCTTTATCTACTTACAATCTAACAATGTTTCATGGTGACTAAGTGATAGTTATGAGATCCACATTTGTTTGTAGTTGAATATTATATTCTATAGTTCTAAAGGTATGATAAGAGATCAATAATGAATCATTAACAAGGATTTTGGAGTTTCATAATGATTGCATTTGAAGTTATGGGCCGACTTGGTATAACTTGAATATACAAGCCTTATCTTTTACATGCCAATCTAGTTTGAGGAAATTCAAGATGTGAATATGTATACTCGATAGGTTTCAGCTTTGGAGGTGTGGAGATGTGCAAATATTGTGTGAATTAAATGTGTGTGCAATATAAGGCAGTTTTGTGATCTGAAAAGATAGTAAGAGCAGAAAGGCAGAACATATGTGAAGTAGAGTAGAAAAGCAAGGCAGACATTATGAAGACATTTGAGTCTGTATACTGAGCTATTGATGGAATTGCACTTCAGCATTCTATAGATACATTTGTAGTAGTCATCTTTTGGCAGTGACAAGATCCTTCTTCTATCTTCTCTTCTATATTCTTGGTAGTGAGACTATTGCAGTGAGCACTTCTTTGGATAGTGAGTCCTTGGGAACTGAGCCCTAAGGTAGTGAGCCTTCATGTAATTCAGTATTGCTATCATAATATATTGTGAGCTAACACTCATCGTGGTTTCTCTCTTTTTGGGTTTTCCATGTAAAAATCCTAGTGTCTATGTGTTATGTCTTTATGGTTGTTGTTCTTATGTTTGTTTTGCTTTCATCTTATGGAATGTGGTAAGTGGATTAATAATCATGTGAAAGAGAAGTTTTATAGAATATTGATTCACCCCCCCCCTCTCAGTATTCATTGTGATCAACAGTTTCTACAATCCATAGCTTTTTGACCAAAATTATTGCAAGTAAAACAATTGCCATTGAATCCTTGAAAATACCTGATGTGAGCCGGTTGCCTTGTTGGTTGAGGATTTTTGAAATTCTTCTTCACATTCTTCCTTTGTCTTTGGACGGGAATGAATTCATCCTCTCTTGTAACTCTGTACATTCTTTTTTTAGGATCTTTAGTGTAGACTTTTTCCTTAGTTTCATACTTTCCTCTTGAATGAAAGTTATCATATAATTTTGCAAAGGCATTGATCATAGGACTTTTTCCCTTTTCAAAACAAAGACCTATTTTTTCTTTTTGTTATCTTTTGAAAGCTTATTATTTCATCAAGAATATTAGTTCCTCCTTTTTGTTTTAGTCCCTTTTCGATCTATTCTTTTGCCTTTTCTAGTTCTTTCCTTAGAGTGACAACTTCTTCAAGTTTTGAACATTTAGCTGATTCCTCATTGAGCTTGATATTTAAGAAATCCTTAATCCTTTTTTCTTCTTCAAACATGACCTTTAACTTTGAGATCATGTCTTCAGCCTCCTTGAGCTTATCACCTCATTTATCTCCTTCTATCAAAGATTTTAGTTTGTCAATTTCTTCTTTTGATTCTTTGGCTTTTGTTTCAATTTGTCAATGGTATCCTTTGCCTTTTCAAGCATTTCTTCATATTCTAAGTTTAGATCATTTGCATCCTTGAGACCATTAAGGACAAACTTGAGTTCTTCTTCAAAATCTATTTCACACTCATTAGACTCAAAGTCCCAACCTCGAGGTTCTATTTCTTCTAGATCTAGTTCTAGTGCAAATATGTCATTGATCATCACTTCAAGTTCCATGTGTTCAAGTGGAGGATCTACCTCAATGGTCAAGCTTGTCAAAGGTACTTGGCTCTAATACAAATTGTTGAACACAATAGGGTGCTGAGAGGGGGGGTGAATCAACACGTTTAAAAACTTTAACCAAGCATTTGCTAATAAAACTAAGTAACTTTGAAAACATAAAGGAAAGCATGCAATTCAAGAGTCAACACATAACACTAGAGTTTTTACATGGAAAACCCAAAATAGGAAAAAACTACAATGAGGATTAGCTCACAATATAATATGCTCACTACAAAAAGTATTACAATGTTGTTTTAGAGCTTCAACCCAAGGAAGCTACTACTACCTGATTTATAACTTTGTTATAGGGTTACATCCGAAGGAAGTTTCTACTCCCTGAATGCTCAACTCACTACTATTGGATTTGCATTGATGATATAGATATAAGAACTACTATGGAAAATGCATGTGTGGTATGCCGATGGTGCAGTCTCCTATTCTTGCTCAATACATATCTTCAAATTTATTTTATGCATTTCATAACTTCCTCTGCTCTACTATATTAACATTCACAGGTTAATTACCTTTCAAATGAGTTGTATCTTCTATATATATGCTCTGCAACACCTTGAAACATTGATTAGGTTGACAACAAGATCAATATTGGATGGAGTGTAACTTGTCACTGGTTGGCCTCAACACATGCAAAATGATAACAAACTTGTTGCAGACCTCAAGGCATTATGAAAAACATCAGAACACATCATTCCATACCTTATAGACTAGGAGAAACTAGTTAGGATCCTCTGCATGCAATAGGTACTTAACCAGTTAGCTGATATTGCTTAGCACTATTGACTGTTCATCTTTCAACTACTGGAGAGAAGCCAAAAACTCAAGGAGGACCAATGATTCAATCATACATGAACTCAACAACATCCATACTCCTTACAGAAGAAGTATCAATACCAAAATGTGTATCCACAAGACAAGAAATATATCTATCTGTAGAAAATAGGGTCTTCCAGACCTTATGTAATGCTTCACAACCCAAGATATGATGTTGCGGTATAATGCAGGGCTCGACACCTTTTAGAAATGATCATGCACATCAATGTATGCTACTTACCAGATCCACACACCTTTCTATTAAGTTTCTGAAGGAATTCAATAATGACTTAAGTACTTAGCGTTCCAGAGGATAGTTATACTTACAACCATGACACATTGATGTCGTACCAAAAAATGAGAATTATCTACATGCGGATAATGCCTGATGTACCTTGGACCATATACTACCTCCACACAAACTTTGGTAATAGATGTATATATGTTTCAATTTCTATAGAACTTAACTTGTGCATTCAAGCTCCAAACTGCATGACAAACATATCTCTTCTGGAGGAATGTGGAGCATTCCATTGTCTCACCATTACTATGCTGCTCTATCTAGGTGATGGCTGATGTAATATCCATTGTAACTTTTCATGTTGAATATGTGAGAGACTGAAACCTTGGATATATCATGTCAATACATGCAAGAAGCTATCTTTAGAAATGTAAGGCAAGGTCTTTCTTTGTGGAGAAGTGTGGACCAAATCAAGTTGACTCTGCCTTAGAATGTGCACTATGAATGCCTTAGACACTTTTCTACTTCTTACCCTTGAGTATGGTACTCCCAACTGATGAGATATGTATGTGTGTATGCAAGAAACATGCAAGGATGTGAGTGTTTACCTCTACATCATGTTCAAGACCAAAACTAATCCATACTTAGACTATTTTCTTTTCTCCCAGAGATTTGCCTTGACCATATTGACTCTTCCTTTGTACAAGTTTGTCTACACACTTCCATCTGTTATGTTGACATCAATGTATACTATGTTGACATCAATGAAAACACATATTGCCAACATGACCAACCCAATTATCCTAGCCTCTCCTTTTTGTCCTAATTGTGGTTGTATATTGGTGTTGCTACCTTGGGCTACTTCATTTTGGTTTGTTGCTTTTGTATCCTTATGCATAGGAAATGGGTCCTGATAGATCCTCATGTTAGCATTCTGTAGAGCTATCGAGGCTTGGGCTTGTCTTGTCCCCTAGTTATCTAGTGTGACCTCCTGTGGGTTCAAGAACTTCTCTATGAACAATTGTTGTTGATCTTTCGGCAACCTTGCTATGAATCTATTATACTCTCTATAGGATTCCGTGCTATGCCCCCTTATTCTATGAAAAGAAAAAAATTAATTGTACTCATAATGGGGTCTTTCATACCTTTCATCATTACCAGTTCCATTACAATTCCAATTCTAATGGTTATCCCTTGGGTAGTATGTATTGTTTCTTGGACGATCAATGCATTGACATTGGGAGGGTAATAGTCTCTTTCGTTATAATCATCCCTCACCTTCCTTACTAGGGGTTGATCTGTCACCCCATATGTTGTTGCATTTCTATTGTTTTTAAGAATCTTAATGATAGCAGCATTGTTCCTTGTATCCTCCCTCATCAGTTTTCCATTTTATTCATAGACCCTTCTACCACTATTAATGGATTTTTGGTTGATCCTTAAAGCACTCTCCAAGGCCTCTTCATAGGACTTGTAGGGTAACTTTTGAACATCTTCTCTCATATCCTTTTTTAAGACATGTAAGAAAAGGTCACATAACTCATGTTGGTCCATGTTAGGAGCACTAGTTGAGGAATAGAGAACTTGTCTCCATCAAGTAACAAAGTGGACTACTGACTCATTTAGTTCTTGCTTCATGGTTAGGAACTCACTGATCCCTGTCTTCGTGAGTTTTTTCATGTCAAAAGCCATTAAAAACTCTCTAATTAACTACCTAAATGAGTGTATTGAGGTTTCTAGTAGGTGATAGTACCAATCTAGGTCTATTCCTTCTAGGGTCTTTGGAAAGGTCTTAGCGACAACCCCATCCCAAGGGAGGAGTTCTCTTATCATGGTAGTATAAGATTTGATATGCGAGTTGGGATCATGTTCTCCTTTGAAATTTAAGAGATCGGGTAATGGTTGAGGCAACTGAACGTTTCTATGATTAAGTCGAGTGGCTCTTTTAATTATTCCAAGTATGTTCCCTGAAAGGCACTTTGTGATTAAGGAGTTGATAGCATTAATCCCATAGGAGGGTTTTGGTAACCCATTGTTTGATTTCCTTGGCTTCCTAGCATTGCTTAATTGTTCTGAACAGGAGGGTTCCCATATAGGAATGTGTTGTTACTCGCATTTCTTGAGTAGTAGTTGAGATAGGGGGGATTTTGAGATGCCCCTAGTCCTATTATATTCTAATATTATCATACGACTTATGTCTTCTTTCTAGAGTAGGTTGTTCTACTTCCAGGGTTCTAATTATTTTCACTAGCATCATAATTATGTCTATAGGAGTGGGACCTCTAGGAACTCCCATATTTCTAGGATTTTCACTTCAAGTATTGTCTTGATTATATGCTTCTTCTTTCCCAACATTTTCTCTTTGTCCTTCCCATAGGCAAACTTTCAATACTTCCTAAGCGTCTCTTGCCTCTTGCAAGTATCTTTCCATCCTTCTTACTTCCTCATCCAGATGAGTACTTAAGGTTCTTATGGTTGGTTGATCTGGTCGGTGGATTTCTGATCTTAGTGGTATTCTTCTAGCTTTTTGAGGTGCATTTAGTATGGTTGGGTTATGTTTCCATGCAGGACTATTAAAATATAGAGAACTCATGGGTTCCATTTGGTCTTGCTGATAGTCAAAGTCTTTGTAATCATAGCAATTCGATATTGGTGCATTTAGGTTAGGTGGCATATATCTATTGAAAGATGGAGTTTTTGGGTCCCTAGAGGTAACAATCCCTAAGTTTAGGTCAAGTTCTATCATATTTAGGCATGCCATAGACACCACAAAATAAATGGAATGAGAAAAGGCAAAGGAGACGAAGGCAAAGGCGACAAAGGCGGAAGTGGTGAAGGCAACTATGAAGAATAAAGTGATAATGTTTGAAATCTATTGAAGTGCCAAATGTTTTGATGTTTTAAATGGGATCTGACCTTTTGGAATGCGATTAACCTAAACAAAAGTTTTTTCTCTTCAGTCAGGTTCACCAAAATATGTACGTTCAAAATCACAACATCGATGGCCTATGGCAGTTGAGTCAGTTTTGGCATGCACAAAGACCCTTGTCTCCTTGCCACGGGGTAAACCACCATGTCACTCTCACTCTCGTGAGAGTATCTAGTCAAGAGGAGGCAAGACACAAGGGTGGTCTAGCTCGTTGGAGAGCCAGACTTCACGAAGAAGGGTCAGCTAGTCCTAGGGCTTGTGTTTTTGTGTGCTTGTGTGGATGCGATGTTTTGTGATCGTGGTTGTAAAGATAACTATATGACCTGAAGGGTCACTAGTCACCATTCTCCTATTTGGATTCTTGATGATCCACTGTTGCGTGGGGTTAATATTTTTCTTGTTGATGTCTTGTTGTCGTTCGTGTTGCTATATGATTTCTTGTTGTATGAGGAGTTGTCTAAATTCTTCTCATTTTTTGTTGTATGGCTAGTTGATCTTATTGTTGCCTAGGGTGAATCTCCTCTATCTCATCGAGGATTGCCCTCACCCACTCACCTAAGTCTAGGGCACATTCATGAGGCGAGGCAAGAGAAAGATGGTTTGAGCTAACCTTGACTTGACCTAGGGTTTTGACTTAGGGTTTGTGTGACCTAAGGTTTGACTTTGCATTGACTCTGATGGACCTTGTGATGAAACCAAGGGTTTTGACCAATATTTTAACTATAGTTAACCCTGTGTTGGGATCAAGGGTTTGCAAACCTTCTATGTTGCTAATGTTTCTGTTCTTTTTGGGTTTTATATGAATGCAAGCCTATATGAGTTCAAAATGTATTTTTGTGCTTTTTTATGTTTTTGGAAATCAAAAGTGCTTTTTCTTAATCTAGGAATTAGAAAATGTATGCAAGCTATGATGAAGTTACCTAATGCAATGTATTCTATGTTTTTGTTTGTTTTTTGAATATGTGGATCAATCTAATCTAAGAAAGGAAATTGCTTTTAATCTATGAACTTTGGAAAGAGAAACTATTTTAACAGTGCAAACTTACTTAGCCTATCAAGGAAAAAGCAACATGTATTTACTTATCCCAAGAGAAATTTTTTGACTATCTAATTACTATGAAATGAAAAAAAGCATGAAGGAACCTAGAGATGCATGAGCATCTACTACCATTAGATGTCCTTGTGTAGAAACCTCGAATCCTCTTGCAGCAATGGGGTAATCCTCTTAGCAACAAGGAGAAAATGGAAGCAAAAGAAGCTTTGAAGATTTTGAAAAGAGCTCAATGTGAGCTTGATGAGCACTGTGGCTTGGGATATGAGCAGTGTATGGATGCAAAATGAGCATGTATGAAAGATGTATGAAACAATGAATAAATAAAAGGCTCCTATGTCCCGTATGAGCATGAGAATACTTGATTTAGAGAGCAATAACTTGCAAGAACTATGTGCACAAATGAAATTGATTCCCTTTGTGCTTGAGGGAGGGGAGTATTTATAGGTTAGAAGGGATGAGAGGTGAAGAAGGAGATTTAACTCAATTTGATTGTAGAGTTAACTTAGAAGACACAAGAGTGATCTGGGCTAAAATTGGAGTGAACATCCTACTAAAATCTTATCACTCAAGAAGAAGTGAAGAAAGATGAATACATGAGAATTCATTGGAATGCATGAGTTATTAACTAAAGATGAAATAGAGCTAATTATGCATGTACGGGTGCATGAAATAGTTATCCCTATCTTTAGCATGAAAATCCATGTAATCAAAAAGAAAAATGGGTTAAAACAGAGCTAATTTGAGTTAGAAACTCAAGTTTTTTTGTAGCTAAAAACACAACAGGGTCACCCATGGGTTGCCCCTTTCACCATTCAAGGTCACTTGAGGGTGACCCATGGGCAACCCTCAGAGGAGGGCACCTGGGTGAAAGCACATGGTGGGAGATGGTAGAGGAGGTGAAAAGGAGGGGATCTCCCTCCAGAAGCAGGTCAGTCATGTGTGAAAATCCAAATATCTAATTGCAAAAGTAGGATCTCCTAGGGGAGATCTAGAAATAATAGGGGGAGATTTGGATTGGCTGAGTGAAACTGAAAACTAAAAGTTGGAGATGGTTAGGGGGGCCTCTAGAAGGCTTCTAGGGGTGGGAATGGATGAAAAACACCTAGGAAAGGTGAAAACTCACCTACAAGATGTATACAAGGCTTAGGTATAGGATCGCAAGCACAAGGAATGCAAATTGACAAGTGTTGATAAATTGTCACAAAGTGTCGAAAACAAAGAGAGAGAAAATGACAAAGGGGAAACAACACAATGTGGAAGAAAATACATGTCACCAAGAGAATCATTGTTGAGAGGATGTTATTTCACACTTACATATACGTGACAAGGATGTCAATCATCATAGGGGTTCTCATGGAGGCTATGCATGATTTTCGTGCTTACAGTTACTATGCTTGTAAGAGGAGGAGGTGAAGCTCTAGTCTTCATTAGAGTGGATTCTGGGGAAGTTTTAGGAGAAGAGAGAGGAGGAGTTAGAACCACCATTTGCATTGACTCTTGTGATCCCTCAGCCTAATCATGAGGTAATGAAGGGATGTCCTCTATGAACTTGTCTAGATTCTCAATAGTTGCCTTAGAGGCAAGAGGGCCTTCAAGTATGTTTTATCCTCCTAACTTCTTATCATCATCCCCTAGTGATTTTTCTTTTTCACCAACAGTGGAGGATAATGTAATCTCAGCCTAAGGAGGAGGATGTAGAGGAAGAGGTGAAGAAATTGGTCATTGAGGAATGTGTTAGATAGGTGTTTGGGAAGATGGAATGTCTTGAGGAAGGGGTGAAGAGACTAGTTGATAAACCTATGGGGGTGGTTGTGTGGTGGTTTGGGTAGATGCAGTTAGAATTTGAAGTGGTGGTTGCTAAGTTTGAAAGGTGACTGAGACATTTGAGGTTGTGTAGGTGGTGAGGAGGTGGTTGAAGAAGGTGATGAATAAAGGGGTGGAATCATGGTTTGGGATGGTGGTTGATGAGCTTAAGGTAGAGGTTGTGTAGAAACTTTGGTAGGTGATGAGGAGGGAAGTGCGTGAGACTATGTGGATGTTTGTGGAGGTACTGAGGAAGGAGGTGCATGTGTGGGAGATGTTGTGAGAGTTACCTTCTTAGGTGTAGGATGACTATGGTCCTAAGCAATAAGAGGAGGTTGAATATCTTTCATTTTCCTCCTAATCACAGGCACTTCATCCTCCTCATCTTCACTAGCTTGAACCTCCACTACATTGGCCTTTTCTTTCTCCTTTGTAGAAGTGGCAGCTCTAGTTTCTCTTTGTTCTTCTTGTCTTTCCTCTCCTGCTGCAACCTTTGCCTTAGGTAGGGTTGAGGATTCACCTTTCTTAGTTTTCTTCTTTTGATCTTTGGATTCTTTAGAGGCTGGGTATGGGTCAATCGTTGCATAAGGCTTCTTCAAACAATCCAATGTCCTATCTACTAACACCTTTTCCCTATTGTCCATGGAGGAATTGATGCAGGAGCATCCCTGGTTCAAGAGAAATATTGCATCAACCAAAAACATTTGCATTTTAGTTTGTTTCTTTTCATTCTCCAATTCAGTTTAGGTAGTTCATTCAGTAGCAATTTCTATATTTTGGTCCACATTCTACCATAGTTGCATTTCATATCTTATAGAGCTAGACTTAGCTCTAGAAAGCTTCGTGCACATCATATCCAAAATTTAGAGCATTTGGATCAAGCACTATAAAGCTATTGCTATTAGAAGATCGATTGTTTTCTCAAAATAGAGCATCCTGACAGTCTCAGACAAACAGCTAAAGGAGAAGACCTATGGAGCATTTCACAAGATTATAAGCTCAACAACACATCATTCCATGTACTTTGGGTTCATGGCTAACCTTTCTTGAGATTGGCACATCATTTCATTCATTTGCGGAGGAGTTTTATTCATTTAGGTTCGACCTATCCATGTACACATGTTATAGCTCTTCATTGGTGTTTGTGATCTTCCCTTGATGACCAGAGGAATCTTATGTTTAAGATATGATATATATTGATGTAATAGATCCCTAGGAAAGTAGTGATCAATAATTTAGAGATTCATAATTTGGTATTTTGTGCAAAGGAGATTTAAAGCTATATCTTGTGCATATTTTGATATTATGTAATCAGGCCTGTGAGCCCTAATTGTAAGCCCACATGTTGCCAGCCAATTTGTATTTGAATTCTATGATATACTAAATGACTGAATCTACATTGTCTTTAGATCTTTGAGTTGTTTTTGTTGTGTTACTCTAGCTGCACTATCTAGATTGTTCTCTTTGAGGACCCTCTTAATCGTGTCTACACCAAGTGGTATCAGAGTGAAAGTTTGAATCTTTGGGAGTGAATTGAGTGAAGTTGGTGAAGGAATTCTGTAAGATCTTATTGTGGATAGACTGTTGAATCTAAGCTAGGTTACTTGTGTTGCAACTGATCACCGATTGTGAGGCAATTGTCACCTCGTAGCTCAATCATCAAACTTGAGGTAGTTTCAATTTGATTCTAGGAAGATGCTACCAAGGAGAGTCCCTACTTTTGGAACAATGGATGGCAGCATGGATGAGATGATGGAAATGATGAAAATAATGAGAATTCAATTAGATGCTATTGAGGAAGATAGGCGAAGAGGATTGACACCTAGACCTAATGTTGAGAGTGATGATGAAGAAGAATTTCAATCCGCTGATCAAAATGGTGAAACCCTAGGAGATGTATAAGGAGAAAAATTAGATCAAGTCAAGATGTTGCGAGCTATTTCAAATATTGGAAAAAGACCTAGAGTTGATGTACCTAATTACACTGAAAATTTGAACCTTGAAGAGTTGATTGACTGGATAAACAACATGCAAGAGTACTTTTAGTATGAAGAAGTTGAAGATCCAGAGAAAGTGAAATTTGCAAAGACAAAGTTGAAAGGACATGCTGCTATATGGTGGAAAGAAGTTCAATTGGATAGAAACAAAAGAGGAAAAGAAAAGATTACAAAATGGGATAGGATGGTGACAAAATTGAAGAATCAATTTGTACCTACTGACTATGAGTTGGAATTATTGAAGAGATTGCAAAACCTAAAACAAAAGGAGAAATTTGTGAAGGAGTACACTAAAGAATTTCATAAGATGATCATAAGAATAGGACATACTGAAGCAGGCAAGGAGAAATGGCTAGATACATCATTGGACTGAGATTGAACATTCAAGAAGAACTGAGTTTGGTAAGGATGACAACACTAGAAGAAGCAATATTAGTTTGCCCTGAAAGTTGAAGAGAAATTGAATAAGAGACATGATCAGAGACACAAAGGCAAAGGAGGTAAATTTTAGAGGGGGAGAGAGACCATATGCAGAACAGAACAAACAAGATAACACATTCAAGGAGGATAGAGATAACAATGCATATTGGAGAGATGATAGAAATTTCTATAGCAAAGGAAACCCTAGTCCGTACCAGAGTGAAGGATATAGAAGAGAAGGAAGAGGACCTGATAGGAGAACATATAGAGGAACCTGATTCAAGTGTGGAGGTGAAGGACATAGAGCATTTGAATGTAATCAGGGGAGCATAAGAAAGAAGACAGAGAACAGTGGAAGAGCAAACTATGTGGAAGAAGAACCTGTGGGATCACCTAGTTCAGTTGGTAAACCTGAGAAGGGAGAATCACTTGTGATGACGAGAGAACTATTTCAAGCAAAGACAAATGGAGAACCACTGTAGAGGAAAATATTGTTCCGAACGAGATGTAAATCAAGAGGTAAATGTTGTAAAGTTGTAATTGATAGTGGTAGTTTAGTTAACCTAGTTTCAGAGGAGATGGTGATTAAGCTGAATTTGGAAATATTGAAACACCTTAAGCCCTATCAGATAGCATGGATTCAGGAGGATCATAAGGTACTGGTGAGTGAACAATGTCTGGTAAAATTTCTTATTAGATCTTATCATGATGAAGTCTTGTGTGATATTATGCCTATGGATGTTTGTCATATTTTGTTGGGTAGACCTTGATAGTATGATAGAAAATCTATACATGATGGGAGAAAGAATACTTACACTATAACATCAAATGTGAAGAGAATTACTTTGATTCCTTTAGAAGATGATTCTAAGAGAGAAGTATGTGGGAATGCTAGAATCTATTTGGCAGATAGAAGGAAATTTTTGGATGGTTTGAGACATGAGAATATGTGTTATGCTTTGATTCCTAAGAAGCATGTAACATTGAAGAAGGAGACTGAAAATCACAATCGAAGGTAACTGAGTTCCTGACAGAGTATGAAGACATCATATTAGACAATGTACCTAAACGATTGCCACCAATCAGGAGTATTAGTCATCATATGGGTCTTATACCTAAAGCTAGTTTGCCTAACAAAGCAACACACTGACACCAACAAAGAATGAAGAATTGAATAGGCAAATACAAGAATAGTTGGGGAAAGATTTGATTAGAGAAAGCTTGAGTCCTTGTGCAGTACCTACAGTATTAGCACCAAAGAAGGATGGAGAATGGAGAATGTGTACAGACTCTAGAGAAATAAACAAAATCATAGTTAAGTATAGATTTCCTTTACCTAGGATGGATGATATCATGGATTGTTTGAGTGGAGCAAAATATTTCACAAAGATAGACTTGAAGAATGGGTACCATCAGATTAGAATCAGAGAAGGAGATGAATGGAAGACTACTTTCAAGACAAATGAAGGATTATGTGACTGGTTAGTAATGCCTTTTGGATTGACAAATGCACCAATCACTTTCATGAGATTGATGAATGAAGTTATGAATAAATTTTTGGGTAAGTTTTTTATTGTATATTTGGATGATACTGATTTTTAGTAAGACAAAAGAAGAACATTTGCAGCACATTAGACAAGTATTGCAAAGATCGAGAGAAGAGAAATTGTTGATAAACATCAAGAAGTGTAGTTTCATTAAGGAAGAATTGGTATATTTGGGAGTTGTGATTTCTGTGGAAGGATTGAAGATGGACCCTGAGAAAGTGAGAGCAATTGTTGAATGGCCTACATCAGAGAGCATTGGAGAAGTTAGATCATTTCGTGGATTGAATAGTTTCTACTAGAAGTTCATCAGAAATTTCAGTTCAGTTTGTAACCCTATAACAGAAATAATGAGAGGTGATAGAAAAGATTTCAAGTAGACATTAGGAGCAGACAAAAGTTTTGAGTAGTTGAAGCAGAAGGTGACAGAGCAACCTATTTTGGCATTATCAGATTTCAATAAGGTGTTTCAAGTAGATTGTGATGCAAGTGGGAATGCAATAGGAGCAGTGTTAAATCAAGAAGGTAGACCTGTAGCATATTTCAATGAAAAGTTGAATGATGCAACGAGATGATATTTAGTTTATGATCAAGAGTTATATGCCATAATCCAAGCCTTGAAGACGTGGAGACATTACTTGTTGCCTAAGGATTTGTGTTGTTTACAAATCATCAAGCTCTGCAATATTTGAACAGTCAAGGTAAGTTAAATCAGAGACATATGAGATGGGTAGAGTTCATGCAAAGTTATACTTTCATGTTGAAGCATAGGAGTGGAAAATCAAACAAAGTTGTAGATGCATTGAGTAGAAGGAGAAATTTATTGACAAAGATGAGAGTTGAAGTGTTGGGATTTGATGAATTAAAGAACATGTATGAGGAAGATCTAGATTTTGCAAAACCTTAGAAAGCATGTAAGGAACCTGTTGTAACAGATAAGAGTAAGTGGTTGGATTATTTCATTCAGGAAGATATGTTGTTCAAAGGAAATCAGTTATGCATACCTAGAAGTTCAATGAGAGATAACTTGATAAAAGAGAAACATAGTGGTGGATTGGTGGGACATTTTGGCATTGATAATATAGTAGCTTTGGTAAGTGAAAACTACTTTTGGCCTTAGATACATAAGGATGTTAGGAAATTTGTGCAGAGTTGTAGAGTTTGTCAAGTTGCAAAAGGGAGTAGTCAGAATACTGGATTGTATAAACCTTTGACAGTACCAGAGAAACCTTGGGAAGACATAAGCATGGATTTTGTAATGGGAATGCCGAAGACACAGAGAGGACATGATTCAATAATCATAGTGGTGGACAAATTTTCAAAGATGACACAATTCATACCTTATAAGAAGACAACTAATGCAGTGCATGTAGCTAACCTTTTTTCCAAGAAGATTGTGAGATTGCATGGATTACCTAAAAGCATAATTTTAGACAGAGATACAAGATTTCTAGGATATTTTTGGAAGACACATTGGAAGAAGATGAAGAAAAATTTGAAATTCAGTTCAGCATTTCATCCACAGACTAGTGGACAGACGGAGGTAGTGAATAGGATTTTGGGAAACTTGTTAAGATGTTTGGTTGGAGAGAAGATAGGAAGTTGGGATTTGATTCTTTCACAAGTAGAGTTTGCATACAATACTCTAGTGAATAGGAGTATCGGAAGAACACTTTTTGAGATTATTACCGGAGTAAACCCTAGAGGAGTGATAGAATTAAGAGATATCAGCATGGAAGAAAAGATATGTGTAGAAACAGAAGAATTTGTAGGACACATGGAGATAGTACATAATCAGGTGAAGAAACATTTGGAGGAGATGAACAACAAGTATAATGAACAAGCAGATGAGAAGAGAAGACACAAAGAATTTGCAGTGGGAGATGAAGTGATGGTGTACTTGAGAAAGAAAAATTTCTAGTTGGGACATATAACAAGTTGAAGATGAAGAAGTTTGGACCTTGTAGGATACTCGAAAAGTTTGATTCAGGAAATGCATATAAAGTGGAGTTACCAAAGACATTGGGTGTATCACCTATTTTCAACATTGTAGACCTATACCAGTATCATGAAGTAGAGTTCAATGACAACATGGCAAAAGACTTAAAGAAGCAGTTACCACAACAAGCATTAGAGAAGATTGAAGACATTTTGGACAAAAGAGTTAGACACAGCACTAGAGGAAGACAATACAAAGAATATCTTGTGAAGTGGAAAGGAAGACTGGAAGAAGATTCATCATGGATTTCTTGGGCTAAGGTGGACCGTCTTGGTTTTCCTCTAGCCCTTGCAAAGTGAGGGACTCACTTTTTCAATAACCCTAGATGTATGATGCAAGAGCATCCCTAGTTCAAGAGTATCCTTGCATCAACCAAAAATATCTACATTTTAGTTTGTTTGCATTTCAATTTGTTTCTTTTCATTTTCCAATTCAATTCAGGCATTTTAGTCAGTAGAAGTTTCTATATTTTGGTCCGCATTCTACCACAGTTGTATTTTAGATCATGCAAAGCTACACTTAGCATCTAGTAATCTTCATGCACATCATATTCGAAATTCAGAGCATTTGGATCAAGCACCGAAAAGTTATCGCTATCAAAAGATCGACTATTTTCTCATAACAGAGCATCCTCACAGTCTCAGACAAACAACTAAAGGAGAAGACCTATGGAGCATTTCACAAGCTTCTAAGCTCATTGAAACATCATTCCATGTACATTGGGTTTGACCTATCCATGTACACATGTTACAGCTCTTCATTGGAGTTTGTGATCTTCCTTGGCCAACGCAGAGGAATCTTATGTTCCGGATATGATATATAATGATGTAATAGATCCCTAGGAAAGTAGTGATCGATAATTTAGAGATTCATAGTTTGGGATTT
Organism: Cunninghamia lanceolata; assembly: GCA_027924645.1. Taxonomy (NCBI): domain Eukaryota; kingdom Viridiplantae; phylum Streptophyta; class Pinopsida; order Cupressales; family Cupressaceae; genus Cunninghamia; species Cunninghamia lanceolata. The sequence continues at coordinate 11,984,187 of BSBN01001332.1, forward strand.
TGTGTGAAGGAGCTTCAAAGTTATATCTTGTGCATATTCTAATATTCTATAATTAGGCCTGTGAGCCCTAATTTTCCCACATGTTACTGTCCAATTTGTATTTGAATTCTATGATATACTGAATGATTGGATCTACATTTGCTTTAGATCTTTGAGTTGTTTCCATTGTGTTACTCTAGTTGCATGATCTGGATTGTTCTCTTTGAGGACCCTCCTAACTGTGTCTGCACTAAGAATCCTCCATGGCAGTCCAATTGATGTCATCTATGGGTTGATTAAACACATTATTTCTATTATAGGAGTGATATAATACCTTTCCATCTTTCTTAAGTCCTTTAGGGATCCTCCATTGTAGGCCTTGACCATGTTGAAGTTCAATTTGAAATAGCCTTTTTTCAAACTTCATGATCATCAAGGCAATCTACCCAATGATCTTCCAATGATGGCTGATGCTTATATAAATCCCTTATCAATGGGATGACCATGCCAATTGGGTCGTATATATTCCTTATTTGGCCATAAATGTCTAGAGATAGGGGAGCCATTTATGTCTCTGTGGTTTTGTAATTCATCATATTGAGTTAGGAGTATTCCCCTACATTGACGAGGATTGGAAGCTAGACTTGTTCTTGTCACCCACCAATTTATGCACCTCTCCCAATTTCTTGTAGATTTCTAATAAAATTATCCTATCACTAGGATACCTTGGTAGTTTATATGGGGCCTTGTGAAAACCAACCACTCTAATGTATGTGAGGGTCTTAAACTGGATATACTAGTTGCCCCAATTTGTCAATTCATTGGTGGATTCCACTAATAGTCTCTTTGCGTAGTCATTATCAAACCCCTGAATGATTGCATATATGAATACATCATTAACCAAACAATAGTTCTTCTAGCTCTCCTTGAGTGCCAACTACAAAAAAATGATCATACACTTTAGTTTCTCCCAGTGGGAGAGAACCAACCCACATCAATCTTGGAAAGTTAGCCTGGTAGGCTAGGAGGTACACTAGGTATGCTGTCATGTAGAAGTGGTTGGTCTCTAGCACCTTTGACAATTGCTCATGGAGATTGTCACTGATAAGAGTGCCATAGTCTATCTTCTTTCCATCTATATTTTTTGTTCAAAATTTTAACATCCAGGGGTACCATTCATTGGCAATAGCAAGTCCAAACACCTTGTTGAGGAGTGATTGCATCTTTTTCATCTTCCTTGAACTCACTTATGTACTAAACCCAGTCCATATTCAAAGGATTCTTACTCTAGAAAATGAATAGATGCTTGTTGATGTAGTTAGTTGCAGTTTTATGTATCTTCTCATAATAGTCTGGGGTGCTCTTTATGGTGACTTTTTCATACTTGGCATATGTGGGGAGTCCAAAGACTTTTTCTATCATATCATTCCTAATGTTGAGAACCACCTACCCTACTAGACCAAACACCATCTTTTTATTCTAATCATATCTCTAAGCACATGCCAAGACTAACTTAGGGGACTATAGAGACACCAAGAATGAGGCAACTTGAGCCAACCTAGAGCTAGTCATGCATTGCCCTTGAAAAGTTCTATCTCCTTCCATATACACCCTTTGCAAGAATTCTTAGATATTCATCACATGTGCTAGATCACTATCTCCAATCTTTCTATAAGGTGAGAAAATCATGGATGGGGGATGATACCCCTTGAAATCATACTTCATCTCTTTTTGTAGGGGGTTCTATTGTATTTATACAATAAGCATCAAAATCATTCATTAGAACATACTCTCGATCATCAAATATATCCTTTAAGTCCATCAAAGTTAGTACATTCCATCATCTAAATGCATTAGAACAAATAGTATATATATAAAGCATTGGGGGCCCAGGGAGTCCAATACCCACCCAAAGGATAGTACTATGTGAAACATTAGGCATCAGAAATTGGGGAGACCCTACAACCTATGCCTTAAGCATCCAAGGTATAGTGATTATCCGATCCTGATTAGAGGTAGATAATGTAAAGTTTGTTGAGGATCAGAGATTGAAGATACCACCAAACTCATGCCAAAATGGCAAAGGAAAATAAGTAAGTCTGATACCATGATCCAAATTGTCATAGTACATTGTGTTGTCATCCTGGATCGAGGGTTGTGGAGGTCATCAAACCAATGCTAAAATATCAATCAAAACCATGAGAGCCCTATACACTAATCATGAAAGCCTAATACTTTGATTCATTGGGAATCAGGGATTGGGGAGACTTCCAAAATCACTCAAAAAATAAAGGAAAATGAGACATCCCAATGAACTGATCATGAGAGACTTAAGAGTTCAATGTTGGCGATCAAGAGTCAGGGAGAATGTCAAACTCATGTTCAAAAAGAAAAGAAAAATGACAACCTGATACCACCATCTTGAGGGATTAAAAGGAAAGTAACGTTAGGGATTGGGAATCAAGAACACCAAAGGCTCAAAGCTCAAAAGGAAGTGAAAACAAGAAAAGGTTGAACCTGTGATCTAGAAAGACGTAAGGAATTCAGAACATTAGGTATCAGGGATTAAGGAGCACCTCGAACTCATGCTCAAAAAACAAAGGAAAATGACCAAGCCTGATACCACGATCCAGAAAGATTTAGCAAGTGCTTAGTGTCAGAGATCAAGGCAAACTCATGCCACATGCTCAAAAAAGATGAAATAATAAAAACAATAGAAGCCTCAGAAAGGCAACATGACATCATCAAAATAGCCTCAAAAGGCATGCAAAGGAAAAAATGGATTTGAATAGTAGAAAATTTAGAAAATGAAAGGAAAGTATGAAAACAAGAAAAAATGAAAACCCCAAAATGATTTGACATTATGAGGAAAAGGGAAAACACAAGAAAAAGAGCACAAACAAAATTAAAGAAAAAAATAAATGAAAACTAATTAGAAATCAAGAAAAGTGCCATTAAAACATAGAAAAGGTAAATAAAACCATACCCAGATTAAAGGTGTGGAGAAAGAAGGCTGAAGAACACATAACAGCCACACACAAGAAAATCACAACCACATACCCCCCAAATGCACTAGCAGCCTCAATCTTGCGTCGCTGATTTTGCAACAAGACCAAATTGCTAGATCTTCAAGGATAAAAACATAAAATGCAAATCTAAAGATGAAAATGGTCAAATGGAAATAAAACCCCCCTCACACGTACATCAGAAAACTACAATAAATGAAGAGTCGAGGGTAGGTCAAAATTAGGTCAAATCCCTTGCTCATCAAAACTTCAGAGATTCCTCCTCAAGGATGCCAAAATGGAAAACTCTAAAAGTTTGACAAGGGTGACACACAAAACCAACGCTAGATTCCTCAGACATCAAGATATCAAGGATGCTTTCACTATCATGACAAGATGAAAAACCACAAAAAGTTGGTAATTCAACCATGCAAACATACAAATGGGAAACATTAGACTCTCAAGGGTGATTCTACTATCATGTTTAAACAACAAACCCCACTAATCCAACAAGAAATAAGTAAAACCAAACAAAGGGAAATGTTAGAGTTTTAGGGATGATTCTACTATCATACTGAACTTATAGACCCTGATACTTCTACCAAGCAATCAACAAGAAAAATTAAGTAAAACCACTCAAACTAAATCCAAACACATCAAAATAGAAGTAAAAAAGAAATGAAAAAGGGGGGTCCTCATTTTTCTAAAATGGGGTGTGTGTGTGTGAAGCACAAAAAGAAGTAAATAGATTACTCGATTAATGCAATAGATGAATAAAGTGTGTTACACAATAGTTTGAAAATAGAACCAAGTTGTATAGTGTGAATATTATTCCAACCACTCATTTCTGTGCTCCATACTTTTTTTTGTCCTTTAATTTTTAGAGAACCTCTCTAGTATAGGTTTTGGATAAATTTTTGGGAGAAAATTTCCACACATGGAAGATCAAGATGTAACTTCACCTAATTGAAAAATATTTCTAGAATATTGTCCAAGGGAAAGAGATGAATCCTATTGGAAATGTTGGAGACATAGCTATGTGGGAAACTAAGGACAATAGAGCCAACTCTTTCATCGAGTACATTTAGTGGACTTGTCCTTGAGATACTAAAATAAGTATGATAGGCACTTGGAGATAAGTCATGTTTAAAGACACATAATGTCAAAGTACTACTAAAGCAATTACTCTTTTATTTAAAGATGTCACAAGGTGAGAGCCCTAAGGATTCACTTAATAAACTTATGGTGTATCACATTCTTTCAAAGGGTACTAATAAACACCCCTAGTTTCATTTCTACTTGTCAAATTTATATTTTTGATATCCCATCTACATACACTAGAATAATTTAAATACTTCCCTATTTTCACCAGGTATCATATGTACCTAGTTTTTTTTTATATTTTATATGATCCCCTTATTATTTCTTAATTATCAATCAAGGGAATTGCCCACACCTACATCTAAATTAAAACCATTTGTGATTTCCATCTTGGATACATTGAAGCCTCAAGGCATAGAAAACCTAGATGAGTTATGACAAATATGTCATGCTATAAAAAGATTTGATATAAAAGCATTTATACATCTCAACCCAAAAACCGTTGCTACACCAACTCTAATAGTGAATACCCTTAATAAAAATATCTTAATTATAGTATATTATAATGGAGAAGTTTTATAGATACTTAGTGATTCTTCTGGTTAAGGTTGTGACATTACCAAAAGGTTTCTAATAACTAGTTTTATGAAACTTGGGTAGAATTTTATTGAACCCGCACAACCTTTGTATGACCATTGTTTCCTTTGTTAACTACATTAGGGTTGGGATTACATAGGCATCCCAAGAATTATGAGGCTCTAACACAATATAAATCTATGTGGTGTAGAAAAATATTTATGACCCTGACAAGATTGGCATAGTGAATGAAATTTCCTTTGATTGACCTATGTGAAGTGATCTGTAGAGGCACATTCTATGTGTGCTTTCCAATCCCTAACACCTATCCATATCACATTACTTAAATTATCCCCTTCCCCCTAATACTAAAGTGAAGGGTCATATTTTAGTTATTTAGAAAACCATAATAGGAATGCATGTGATAAAGTATTTCTTTAGAGGTGAATCCCCCAAGGTGAGAGCATTATAGATCATGTTAACAAACTTAAGTCTTTAATTACTCAACTTGTAGGTATTGGAGCAGTTATAGAGAAAGATGGTGTAAAGGTAGCCTTACTAAAAAGCATGACATCAATGTTTAACAACATGGCATTTATGTAGAGGAACCTACCAACACAAATCTAGGGAGCATGATTATGACACTTGTAACATTGGAAAATGTCCCCTTGGGGGATTTTCCCTCATAAGGTTTAGCTCCTGAGTCTTTAGTATGCATTTAGGACATCTTAGTTCATATTTTGGTATCCTGATGGAATGAGACCTGGGTTTCATGACAAATGGGACCTAGGTGGACCCCTTGAGCTATACCTTGCCCAAAATAGGGGGGAGGACTTGGGCGCCCACACCCTAGTCCCGCCCTATTTTGGGGTAGCCCCAATTTCTGGGTGTCAGTTTGTGACCGTTATTAGGTCCCTTTGCCGACACGATAAGTTTTGAATTTCAAAATCTTGGTGGGAGTGCTTGTAGTTGCATATATAAGCATGATTAGGCATTCATTTGTAAACTAGATGATCATTGTGAACTTTAGGCATTCTCAAGGTGATTGAAGGCTTTCTATTGTGTTGCAAGAGCATACTTGTGTGTTTTATGTGTTGATATTTACAGATTTGAGCATCAATCTCCTCATGGCATGAAGAGCATCTTCCTCCATGAGAGATTCACTACAAGGTGACATATCATTGTGTTTTTATCATTGATTCCTTTGGTTTTTTCCTCTGCCTCACAAGGGAATGCACTCTTTATCTGACAACGGTGTTCAGAGACTTAAGTGTCCTCCGGGGCTTGATAGAGGCAAGCCTCTAAACACCACAATCCCCAAACCAAGTCTTGTGATTATAGGTTATAGGTGTCACATCTGGAAAAAGTGGAATTGCAAGAAGGCTTGGCAAGCATCAAGGATTCAGGATCTGAAGAAAAGTCAGACACAGGAGCACTTCTAGGACTAGGGCGCTTGCTCCAATGTCCTCCGTAGACAGATCTCAGAAAACATAAGTTACAAGGTTGATCAGTGTCAGAAGGAGGTTCAAATTCCATAAAAAAGTAGGTACCTTGGACTTGGGCACCCGCTCCAGTGTCCCTAACTGTTCTACTTCGAAACCCCAAAAATAGGTATTCTGTGATTCAGTATTTTACTCACGCAAGAGTTTTTTCTATAATTCATCAATTTGTTGTCGTATTTGCATAATTAGGATTTTAATGGTCAATTGAGCATAGGAGAAGGAAAAATTGATAATTAATTCCCTAATCCAAGTTTCCCTTCATCTCATAGTGACCTAGGGTATGATAGTGTTCGCCACTCAACCCTAGAACCTTTAATGTTAACTGGAAAGGCGGGTTTTAACATCTAAACAATAAAAGATTAACAAAATCCAACTTTATCCTAAACATTTCAGTGAACCCATGTTTTTGGACATAAATTGCAACTTTCTAAGTGTTTGTCTTCAGATTTGGATTGATTTCATTCATTCATATAGTCATTTATTTTATTGCATTGAGAAAAGTTCAAAAAATTGAAAAATTGGAAAAATACAAAAAAAATTGCATTGTTGGGCTTACTAAATTGCATCAATTTTTCCTAAATTTTCCTAATTCATTATTTTTGCATCAGATTGGATATAAAATATATAAAAATCCAAAAATTTAGAAATTTGCATTGCATTTTCATTATTAATCTGCTAGGTTTTGTGGAAATTTTGACAATTTTATATAACCTAGTAATTCCAAAATCTAGGGTTTGTAGGCAAAATCTTTTATCAGATCTTTCTACTAATTTTAGAGGCTCATTCAAATTTTCATTTTTCTGTAGTCTTGCATTTTAGTGTGAATTTGCATTTAGATTTAAAATATTTGCAATTTTGTATAGGAAATTTCAACAAAACTAGCAATTTTGATGCATTTTCATTAAATTTGCATCGACATTTTGCATGTTTAACCTTAAAAATCATTTTCAGATCTGATAGTATTTAATTTCCATCATAAATCAGACTTAAAACACTCACATATCATTTTGTCCCAAGATCTCAAACCTAGGGCTTCAAAAACAACGATTTTTGATAAATTTGGCCTTATCGACTCTCTAAACTTGCACTATCAGTGTGTTGTGAAGGATATTTTTGTATTAAATTTCTATTATCAGGGTAATCATTTTCTTCCCCTCATAAAAAGATTCACAACACCCTTTCATTGACCTCTTGTAGCGAAAACTTTGCAAAAAAAACTACACATTTTGACCATTTTTGCCCGAGGGTTTGACCTAGTTTGCACTAAAAGCATATTGTGTTGTATATTTAGACACCAAGAGGTTGTTATTACTAATATTATTTTTTTTCCATCATCATTTTCCTCACAACACCCTTTGCTATGTGCTTTTGTATTGAATTTTGGTGAAAAAAGTGCCTATTTTGACATATTTTCGCTATATTTCAACTTGGCATTATCTTGAAATAGCATCAAGAGTGTGTTGAGAAGGATAATTTTGCTGTTTTGTAATTATATCACACATATAACTTGCTTCCCTAGACTTAAATCCTTACAACACCTTTTGTTTCATTCATTTGCATTGAAAAAGTACGAAAAATCAAGAATTTAAGGCTATTTTTGCATTTAGTTTGGCACTTGTCTTTGACACACTTTTGGAAAGATTTTAAAAATATGATTTGGCATTTATTTGAGCATATAAACATGTCTTCTAATCACAATAACAACAATAGGTTCCCGACTAAACCCTACATGAAAAGAAAAGCACCCGAACTTGAAATTGTCTTTACACCTCATGATAGAACAATCTGTGATTCTGAAGGACATCTTTACATCACTATGAAAATAATTGGAAATAATGTGGAGGGAACTCTTATTGATCCTAATTACATGACTAATGTTGCCACTGAAAAATTCCTCTTTTCGAACCAATTAATACAAGGACCCTATAGCCCTTCGAACTTGAGGATTAAGACACATATTGCAGCCTTAAAGAAACCACTGGGTAAGATATCATTGTTAGTAACTGCATTTGAGAAACATGTTAAACAATGGTTTGATATTACCCCCAATTCTGATACCTTTGATATAAAACTTGGAATCCCTTGGTTAAAGGTTATGAAAGCGGTCCCTTTAACTATTCATAAATGTGTTAAATTTCCTTTGAATGGACAAGTGCATGCCATTCATCGAAATGCATACAAACCTTTAACCACACAACAACACTTCACATTGGATTACTTTTGCAACAAACATAACGAAAAATTAGAGCTAAGATCAGACGTCACATTTTTGAGCTATAGAAATTACAAAGCAAAACTATTACATCCAACACTTAGTCCTCCTACACATGAAATGACAAATGAGAAACAACCCACATGTGAAGAGAAGTTTAGACCAAAAGGACAAGGTCCCTATGCTAAGTTTCCTCCCCCGAAATCCTTACAAGGATCGGGTGGTCATTATCAACAAAAAAATATTCCACGCAACATATGAGATTTAGTCCCGGTGCTTTGTCTTCTAATTTGCAAAAACCTATGAAAGAGCAAGGTCCTATCTTAAAAAGATAAGTGGTCAAACAAAGAGAAATAGAAAAGCAAGAGAAAGAAGAAAAAGAAGACAAGAAAATGCTATAAACCTCGCATCTCAACAAGAAAACATTGATCCCAACATTCAACCAAACTATAATGATCCTAACGACGAACAACATGATGAGCAAGACTTGAATTTGGCTATGATACCATATGTCCCACTATCCTCCAACATTAGGGAGTGGGAAGATGACGACAATGATTTACTTATAGACAACCTCTAGCTCGGCAGGGGCCCTATAGGTAAGTATCTCTAACCCTTTATCTCTCTCATGATGTGCTTCCCCCATGATGTGTTATGTGTTGTTTAGGTCTCCTGGAATGACCTTAGATTCTCCTGTAAGGTTCAGGATACCAAGAGACTGCCTCTGTTGTGACCTTCTTCTATTTGTATCATCATTCTTCTATATCGCCTCTCTATTTGATTTCATTGTTGTGTGGTGTCTTGCAGACATAGCGTTGTGGTTGGTGACCTAGGGGCACCCTCCTACGTGACTATCCCTAAGACACTTGTTTCTCCTCTCTTATTTATTGTTTCCCTTCCTCTAGTGCTTCCATCTAGTTGGCGGATGACGACAAACATTTATACTGATGCAGACCTAGTGTCCCTTTCAAGAGCAATCAAAAAATGGACTTAGTTCCTAATATGACGATAGGAATGTATATTTTATCTGATGCTTAGCAAGTGGAAGCACTCGTGCTTTTCACATAGTGAATTTGATGATGTTTCTATCACATTTACAAACCTTAACAATATTGTTGCTCTATGCACCTTTGTTTGTCTTTGAATCTAGCCTTGGCAGTACTCGATTCATAGAGCTTTGTGATATAGCCCCACGGTTATCCTAGAACTCCTAATTCATTGTATAACCTTGGCTCTTTGTGTGGTTAATCATATGCATTGATGTTGTTGTTTATCATGATGTTGTAGACACTAACATGTTTCTTACAGGGATGTATTTGTGGGAACATCTGGTGATCGTAAAGTACATGTCACCTCCGGGGGGCATGGGCTTTGTGAAAGTCAGTGTTCCCTTGTGTGTTTTTTTCCTACCTTAACGTGCTTGATATTGATAACTAATATCAACCACCTTAAGGTGGGGGCATATAAGGTAAGTTGTCTATTATAGATGTTAGCAATGTGTTTGACCTCAGATGCAAAGACTTGCACCCCAGGGTAGTGCATCGTGCATCCTGAGTTTGTTTGTAATCAATCAATCAATCATGTAAGCCCTCTGCAGAGGTGGGATATCGAACATATCCTTTTTCTTAAGCCCTCTGCGGAGGTGGGGATGGTGTATTTCAAGGAGCAGATTGCATCATCCTGTCATTTTCAAAAGTCCTCTACGGAGGTGGGGAGCGGTTCTGTGACTAACTCAACCCTTATGCGTGTCTTCACCGATTGTTGTGGTGAAGCCCAATCATCAATGTGTGCCTATAATATGCTTGAGATGGTGTTGGACCTAGAAATAGGTATACTCCATCGCTTGTCTGCATGTTTTCTCTGTGTCTTCAAGTGTGTGTGTTTTGGCGTGCTCATTTTGTGTGGCATGTTTGTTGTCCCATATGCAGAGACCATCACCCTCGAGTAGTGCTTCCTACATTTTGGGACGTTTTGCGTGTCTTGTGTGTTTGTTTCCCTATATATACAGAGACCTGCGCCCTTGGGTAGTGCATCCTATACTATGGGAGGTTTGTTTACTTTCCAGTACTTGCATTTGAATTTCATATAAATGAGAAAAAGAAAAGAAAAGATATCATTTTTGTCTTCCATGCATTAATGTGTCTTCTATGCATTAACTGTTTGCTCCATGTTCTACATGACTGTAGCTATCTTCTCTGTGTTTTGCGTCCTGTTACTGTTTTCCATGTGATTGGTGTGTCTTCTCCATGCTTGGTGTGTTTGTTGTGTTTGTGACCTTACTTTAATGCATATATTGGCCTCGCATTTATACATACATTAGTGGGGGCTAAATGTAACATCAAAAAATGTCCCCTTGGGGGCTTTTCCCTCATAAGGTTTAGCTCCCAGGTCTTTAGTATGCATTTAGGACATCTTAGTTCATATTTTGGGATCCTGATGGAATGAGACCTGGGTTTCATAACAAATGGGACGTAGGTGGACCCCTTGAGCTATACCCTACCCAAAATAGGGGGGAGGACTTGGGTGCCCGTGCCCTAGTCCTGCCCTATTTTGGGGTAGCCCCAATTTTCAGGTGTCAGTTTGTGACCATTATTAGGTCCCTTTGCTGACACGGTAAGTTTTGAATTTCAAAATCTTGGCGGGAGTGCTTGTAGTTGCATATATAAGCATGATTAGGCATTCATTTGTAAACTAGATGATCATTGTGAATTTTAGGCATTCTCAAGGTTATTGAAGGCTTTATATTGTGTTGCAAGAGTAGACTTGTGTGTTTTATGTGTTGATATTTACAGATTTGAGCATCAATCTCCTCATGGCATGAACAACATCTTCCACCATGAGAGCTTCACTACAAGGTGACATATCATTGTGTTTTTATCATTGATTGCTTTGGTTTTTGCCTCTTCCTCACAAGGGCATGCACTAAGGCAAGCCTCTAAACACCACAACCCCCAAACCAAGTCTTGTGATTGCAAGTTACAGGTGTCGCATCTAGAAAAAGTGGAGTTGCAAGAAGGCTTGGTAGGCATTAGGGATTTAGGATCTAAAGAAAAGTCACACACAGGAGCACTTCCAGGACTAGGGTGCTCACTCCAGTGTCCTTCATAGATAGATCTTAGAAAATAGAAGTTATAGGGATGATCAGTGTCAGAAGGAGGTCCAGATTCTGCAAAAAAATAGGTACCTTGGACTTGGGCACCCGCTCCAGTGTCCCCGACTGTTCTACTTCAGAACCCGAAAATAGGTATTATGTAATTCAGCATTTTACTCTTGTCTGCAAGAGCTTTTTCTATAATTCATCAATTTGTTGTCATATTTTCATAATTAGGGTTTTAATGGTCAATTGAGCATATGAGAAGGAAAAATTGATAATTAATTCCCTTATCCAAGTTTCCCTTCATCTCACAGTGACCTAGGGTATGATAGTGCTCGCCACTCAACCCTAGATCCTTGAATGTTAAGTGGAAAGGCGGGTTTTAACATCTAAACAACAAAAGTTTAAGAAAATCCAACTTTACTCTAAACAACACTTATCGAAGAAAAAATATGTTCAAAGAATAGTGATAAAAATTCAATAGATAATCCTCTTGCATTGTATTCCAAGAGTTGTGGATCAAGTAATGGTGTATGGAAAAAGATAAGAAAATGCTACTCTTATGGCAAACAAGGACACAATGCTTGGGACTATATAAAAAGTATCACAAACCTACTTAAAAATACTACAACCAATGGCGAACAAGCATACTTCATTAATAACACTATCGGTGGTGCCAATGAAGAAATCATCCAACTATTGTAATAAATATATTAGATGTTTTAGGATCATCAGAGCACATTTAAAAAAGGTTGTCAAAGGAAATATAGGGTCCTTGACATGCCTCCATTTTAATGTTGGAGGAAGAGAGGTGCTTGAGGTCTCAAAGGGTTGTGTGCTCAATAGATAGTTTAGTGGATGTCTGGCTATAGGGAGGGTTTTGGAGATAACTACACATCCAACATCCACATGTGCTAGTGTGTTGTCATTAATTTTAAGAGTTTTAGAATAACTAAATAAAATATGAGATAGCTATAGTGTTGGTAGTAGAAGTTTTAGAGGTGTCCCAGTTACATAGTTAGGTGTCAAATAAGTCTTAGTTGTTGTGATGTTTAGTTCAATATTTATAGGAATTTTTTGTGCTTCTTTGAAGCTATATAATGTAATCATCTTTCTTTGAATAAAATATAATTCTCTCTTAAATGATATTTCTACTTTATTTCTTCTATTATTAATTCTCATTTAAGTTTATAAAAAGGATCACGAAAATAGCGACCTAAGTAAGAAAATTGTCTATTATGTCAATAAGATCATTAAGATTAAAGTTGTTATCATTTAGTAACTAGGCCACATTGTCATTTCTAGAATAAGAAGTCATAGACATGGCCAATGGATGTAGAGAACAATTGTAGCATACATGAATCTAGAGTGTTTATGCAGATAACTAGAGTTATTAACTAGATATCTTAGCCTCTTTACTTGCCTTAACTAAAGGAATTCAAATTCTTGATGTGTATGGTACAAATTCATTCTAGGGAGTTTGAAGTGCATTCCCAAGAGCTTGTAGTGTATGGATACCATCCAGTAATAAGAAATTTGAGCATCTTTAGGAAATTCTTTTACTTAAGAGTTAAGAGTTAGTGATGTGCAGTAGTCATACATGTTGCTCTATATCATGTAAATTAAGATTTAAATTCATGGAGATTGTTCAAGTGAAAGACAATCTTGAAATGATTCAATAGTTAAAAGTTAGTTGCAACCATCTATAAATTTGAATTTGAAATTACTTGTTCCCATCAAGACAACACTAGATCAATCATGGACTCGTGACATAAAAGTATACATTTAATACCTGCATGTTTTCTATTCTCCATATTTTTTTCTCCTCGTTGTCCTCATGTTGTTCATTCATATGGAATAATTGAATGTGAAAAAGCATAAGTATTGAACAAATCACATACCTAGTGGAGGCATAAGTAGGTGAAAGTAATAAATACTACTTATCTCTTCTAGTCTACTCCTACTTTCCATAATTTATATAACATTAGGATATTTATATAGATATATAATTCTATTACTATATTATTATTGTAATCAAATATAAATATATAATTTAATATTAAATTAATGCTATCTATATTAAATTCGTGTTATTTGTATCAAAAAGTGTATCCTTGTATTATATTTATGCATATGCAATGATAAAGTGAGCCATATGCAACTTATGTTTAACTAGGGTCGAAGCTACATTATTTCTTTTCATTTTTAAGTTAGATTTGTAGAGAAGATTAGGAGAATACATTATAGAAAGTTGTATAACAAACCACATTGCATGATGTGATCTAGTGTAGGATTAACTTTCAAGGCACAATCATGTCCTTGATAATAGGATTGAAGCATCTCTATTGCATTTATTTAATCTTTCTTCCATGTCCAAATCTCAAATTTAGATATTCTCTTGCAAATGTTTTTGTATTTCAATGATTAATTTTCTAATTGAATTGACTACTTTATGCCTCATGTATTCTTACATCATATAAGTTTCTAAGTCAAAATATTAAGACTGTTATGAAGCCCTTATTATCCTTATTATTAGTGTTCAATTAATCAATGTATTGCATTTTTCTATAACATTGACTAACTATTAACACCACTTATTATTATTTCCTCTTAAACATTTTACAATAACAAATAATGGCACCTAATCCTTGTATTGCTAAGTGTGGTATATTCCCTTTTGCCACCTATGATAATGATAGGTGAACAATATATTTTTAGTTTTGTTTCTAAGTATGTCTTTTATTTATATGTTTGCAAATTTATTTTTTACTCAACTTTGTCCGAGTATGTAGAAAACAAGAAAGATTTATTTTTTCCAATGAGCCATGTGAATGTCCTTTTTATCTTTTATTTTTTTAGTCAAGTAAGATTGAAAATGAAACAAGTATAATTATATAATAAAAAATATTATTTTTTTTATCTCAAATTTATTTTTCCCAATGAACCATGTGAATGTCCTTCATCTATTTTTCCTTATTACCAAGTAAGGTTGAAAATGAAACAAGTATAATTATATCAATTTATTCAAATCATTTTGTTAATAAAACCTTACAAAATATTAATTAATTTTTTTATATATTTATTTTATAATAAAATAAACATTAAATTAACTAATATAAAATCAATAAAACATTGAAACCTAAAATTTTAAAAACTGATAATATTATGCATACTATGATTATACAAACATATTCTATACAAATAATAATATTTTACTCTTATATTTGATTTAAAAAGCCTTAATTATATAAGTTCTTCAGATCGGATTGTATCGAGGCGTGAAAAGGCTACAGTGAATTTGAATGGTAGGGGATGTTTACAGGCACAGAGGAAAATTGAAGGAAGAGTAGTTGGACTGTACAATCGCAGTGTCATTTTCCCCTCAGCCTTTTTTTTCCAACAATTGTCAGAAAAATTCCTCAACTTTTTATCAACTGGCCACGTGAAATGTCCTTCCTTCTCGTTGACAGGCAAAATTGAAAATGAAGGGCACCTCTGTCCTTTCTCGTTGCCAAGTAAGATAGAAAATGAAGTGCACTGTTTGCCATGTGAAATGTCATTCGTGTGTTAGTGGAGCATTAAATGATGTTTAAATATCTTCGAAACAAAATAAGGCATATGCAGGCTATACACCTGTTGTCCACATCTCATCATCTATCATTTTTAACTTTGATCAAAATCAACGCACCATGGATTGTTATTTCAAGCCATATTTACAACTCCAACTTCACTATTCCCTTTATTGCGTCTCTTATGGGGGATATAGTGCTTGTGAATAAAAGGCCTTAAAGATTTCTTTCCCTTTTAACTTAATAAGTTTAACTTAATAAATTTGAAAACTCTTAACATGTATATATTATGTATTTCGAGAACATGTGACTAGACTTACTACTAATGTATTTTAAGGTGTTCACGATTGAGGGTCATTAAGTCTATAGACTTGCCACTTATATTATTAGAAATATAAATATGAAATGTGATAACAAAGTAGGGGAGATGGCCTAATAATGGTGGTGCACCTTGGAAATTGGTACCACATTAGCACTCTAAATTGACACAGTGGTTAGTCTGGTCTATCACAAATATAAATATTTTATTTGCAACTTAATCTTCCTACAATTCTATTAGCCACACTATTCTTCCTAAAAATTGAATAAATGTTAGTTTTATAACAACTTATAATTATCTATATGTACCATCAATTGAATTGAACCACACTTGCTCCATCTGTTAAATGCACTAGAAGCCAAAGTAAGACATGCTTACAACTGCAAGAAATGAATTGAAGTTGAGTGACCTTGGTGGCATTTATTTCCTACACCCATGACCCTTCATTCTTCTTTTCATCTTCATTCATAGTTCTATGTACTCTCTAAGTTCTACACACTTCTACCTATCATTGAACACAATAGTATGTTGTTTGTGCATTTTATCCTCTTCTACAATGTTACAAAGACTATAGGATCGCTATGTTGCAGAGGTACAATTGTGAAGAAAGAACCTACAAGCATGGGTGGCCTATGTTGGGAGAGAGTTTGTAGTGTATTTTAGCCTACAAAATAACCAATCATAAGTCATTTGTGGTCAAGAGACTGACCTGATATACAACAAGACAATTTTCTTCTACTTTGTAATTAGTTTTTTTTTTGTGCGAGGGTTTTGTAGGTATGGTAACTTATTCAAAACCCACTTCTTTGGGAAGCCCACTATTTTCTCCACAAGCCCATAACTAAATAAATTCATACTACAAAACGAAGGGAAAGCATTCCTTATTAGTAGAAATTTGTATATAAGATTGCATTTGCTTACTATAAGCTTTGTGAACTCTTATGCTCTCAAGGACCATCAAATGCTCAACATTGAGATGCTTGTTTGCCTAACTCTAGATGGCTTGAATGATCATGTTCTCTTATAGGATAAAACCAAGAAGGTGCATATATAATCTATCTATTGTGTTTTGGGCTTCATAAATTGAATTATTTCAAAACCCATTTTATAATTTGTTGTGTTTGCAATTCTTCTTATTTTAATAGTATATTTCTGAATGTTTTAGTTAAATTTACTCCTAATCTTTTTATGCTATAAATGAATATAAAATTTGATGACATATTTGATCTTTTTGTTTTGAAGGGTAGCTTTGGATGTTTGTTGTCAGTATGGTTGGTCAACCTACACAAGTTTTGGCTATGTAGAGAAGGTGAGGTTGTCTTTAAACCTCACTAAGGCAATGATTCAATTGATTTTCAGTTTTTGTTTCTTATTTGTTTGTTGTTTGTTGTTGACTATAGCATTCTGTTATGTTTTCAAGTGTTGAACTTAATTTGTTTGAGAAGCTATTTTTCTATGCATAGACATGTCACTATTCTTGAAGTTAACTGCCTTGAAAAAATAAGAGATGAATACAAAATGAGGTTGTTAACTTTGAGGGTCATGTTAAAAATTTGCAGTTTGTTGAGGTTGCATAGAGGAACCTTGTGGCTAATGAGTGTTCAATGGGGGATGAAAAGGATGATATTGCATCATTGGACAACTATGTAGATGATGAGGATAGTGTTTGCATTGATTTGTAGTTAGGTGGGTCAGTTCATGAGGATAATAATGATGATAATTATCTATTTGATAAACTCTCATGCTTTGTCCTTCTTGATGGCGATGTAGATGATTTTGATGTTGCATGTGCTCATGCTGAGATTAAAATGTGTCAATTTTCACGTGGTCACCCTCATGTCTCTTCCTCTTTTGTTGATGACATATACACTAACTTGCATCAAATAGATGAATTAGTTTCACCAAACATCGGCAAAGTGACTCTAATGGTACGAGCTTTAATGCTAACTAGGTTATGTGTGTTGCAAATGAGATCTCTTATTCTGTAACATGTCCCTATGCCTATGTGCAAGAGGATAACAAGGAAGTAAACAATTGTGTACCCATTTGCAGCAGTGAGTATGTGCAGCATTTTGCCTAGATGACATTGAAATGAAAAGGTAGTCGGATGGATTCGGTTTATCACTTGAGGTGCCTTGATATGATTCTTATATTGATGATGATAATGAAGACATGGAAAATGTGTCTAATCTAGGCATGGAGAAAACCATTAGCATGTGTGACAATGATGTATGCATGCCACATCATCCAAAAGCTTGATATGAACAATAGAAACTACTAATCTTTCCCTTGTGATGAAGGTCAAGTTTCTAGTGTTATAGAAAATGGTGATGCACTAGAATTAGAATCTTTTGCACGGGTCCAACAAATAAGAAAAAGTGGTGTTGAGTTGTAACACATATATGAACTTGAAGATCAACATGTTGCAACCCAACTTGATCGTGTACCTAAGTTTGAGGCATTCTAGTTTGGAATGCATGGATTTATTCTTCCTTGTGCTAACCAAGGTTGCATTCAAGTATATTTTCTTTACCATGTGAATTGGAGGTGTTCTCTTTTTGCCTTAGTTCACATGAAGAGGTCAGTGGGTAGGGTAATGATATGGCTATTGAGGGTAGATGTGTGCCTTCATCCACATATGTTGTTGTTAACCTATTTTTTGTTGTTCCACCCCTACTACTATGTGGTGGCCAAGATCAAGCACCTACTATTTATGGATGAGCTACAATGGTGACTATGATTGTGGGTTTGGTTTTCACTTACTAGATATTGTCCACATGGTACTACATGAATGTAAAGAACATAATTTGTTACAGAGTTGGGTGGTGAGTACACTTTCAGTTTGAGGGAGATCATCTCCTTCATCTAGCTTGTCTTGGACAAGGGTATGTTGTGTGTTGTAGTTTGTCCATGGCCTTGTGTCATAGATCTTTATACGGTCTAACCTACAAATGTTCTCAAATTTTTGTTTAACTAGCCATACATTTCATTATCCTTTGTGCTCCCATATCCTTGTCTATGATTATTTTTCCCTTGTGAATATTACTGGTTGTTCCTTTTCCCTATACATACATGTTTTTTTGTTTCCCCTCTTTTCTCATTTATTTTGAATATTTGGCCTACCTCCTGGAGATAGCTAAATTTTTCTATCATTGTAGGAGACACACATCCCCAACCAAAGCCAATGTTGGGACTCAATTTAACAAGTGTGAATTTCCCTAAGTCATGTGCCCAAGCTGAAAATTATACCTACCTCCCCTATTGCTCCAAGAGTGCCAAATGTCATGAACATAATTGAATGCATTACGCATGTGCAAATTCCCTATTATCACCCAAACACTATTCCACTACATAATGACGTGGATCCACATGTAGATTTTAGCAAAGGATGTAAGGGATGAGTCACCAGTCATCACCAATGCTATAGTTGAGAACTATAGCCATTGTAGATTTGGATATGAAGATAGGTTATGAGAACAAATATTGATATGGGCACCTTAATGTCATTAATGCAAACTATAGTCATTGCACATCTATAAATAGGTACTAGACCTACCTTTCTAAGCACAAGATGAATGTTTTAGTCACTACAGGTCATCAAACATTAGCTCCAAAGACCATTTTGTTACAACAGGACTTGTTGGCACATTGATCACATTGACTAGTAGAGGATTTTTGTGAATCATGATGGGTTTCAAATGGACACAATCTAAATTTCTATAAAGACATATTTCAAAGTTGTAAATAGGGTTGGTCATTTAACCAATTCTATGACTACAAATTATGCCTCAATTTGATTCTAGGGCACCAAATAATGAATGTCCAGCTTTACAAATGATGTAATGTGTTTGTAAATAATGGGAAGGGATATACTCTAATAGATTTTTGATTGCAAATATATGTCTACATGACATGTTGTAGTATTTCAAGAGGGACTTCAAACCTAGTTTATGTCTCTCACTTGCCACATTTGCTGGCATGATTGTAATAGAGTGTTGATTAATGTATGACAGGGATTCTAATGCATTATAAAACTCTTTTATAATAGTCACACTTTTCTATATGTGAGATATTATTGGTTTTTCTAGGATAATTAAGATGTTCATTTACAGGTTTCATTATTTTATGAGTTTGTATGTATGTGTAAGATTTGTTCCTTTGTTGATTTGTAGTCATATATTCATCCTCTTTAATCATTGCCTCTACTACCCAATTTCAAGTATACACCAATCTAATTGGTGAGAGACCAAACATCCTTTATTTAATCATCTCTCTATCCTCACTAGATTAGGAGTTTATTAGGGCTCTGTATGCTTTCATTATTCAGTATTATAACTCAAGGATTATTCTAAGTGAACATAAATTATTGAGATTGTCAGAGAATCACCTACACCTTGCACTTGTGTATGAAATGTTAAGTGGATTCACTTGTGGGGATAAAATTACTGCTATCATTTGTAGGTTCATGTAAACAGATGTAGTTATTAGATTAAGAAGAAGTTTTATATGCAATTGGTTATTCTTTAGCCTAGTGAAATATTTTGGGGCTAGGCATACAATGGGTACAACTATAAAGGTTTAATTTGGTTCATTATTCTTTGTTGTAAATCTTGCTGAGGATACCTATAGTCTAATACCAAAAGTCTAGATGAGCCCAAAGTGAAGTCTAGAGAATACCCACTCTCAGAAATTGGCCTTCAATCATCCATAATATTTTGATGAGCCCATGTCCCATCTTATTGAAGACAAGTCCTAGCCTTGGGGATGAGATAATACTCTAGAAATGTGGAGTTATGATTTTGGCACCCAACAAAGTAAGTAGAGGACTTTTTTAGAGATTGTGATAGAAAAGATCTTCTAGCAAGAGAATTGGCTAGAAGTTGTTGCATCCAATGAACATTTCTTCAACAAGAGAGTTGGGTAGAGAACTTAAGGTCCAAGTAGAGGCCAACATGTACTAAAACATCCTCCATCAAGGAAATAATGGGTACAAAGGATACGAGACTATGCATGAGTATCCTCCAACTAAAAATATACTAGGCGAAAAGATTTAGGAACATCCTCCACAAAGTGAATAATTGATAGAGGGTGGTAGAGAGTATGCATCTTCTAGTAAAATTTTGGTAGAGGGTACATGTTCTATTATCTAAAGAGGAAACTAATTTGTGAATATTATGATTGTGAGTACATAACTAGTTGTGTGAAGATGTCTCCACAAAAAGAAGAGGATTGGTGTAGTGCCTCAGATTCTTAGTATGAGAATGTTTGGGCCATTTTCTTTGAGCAGGGTTTCAGTTTTCCCCATGTTGTCATACATTTACTTCAACCTCCATTTTCCTATTTTCCTAATCCTTTTCTCTTTGTAGGTTTCTAAGACTTCCCTTACCATGGTACACTTTCCCTCCATTCTCCATTACTCAAAATCTTTCTTTTCTTTTCTTATCAGATGTTTGAACTTTCCCATGTTGGTGTCCCTTTTCCTTCATTTCCCTTAAGTCCTTAGTGCCCTAGTTCCCCATGTTTTAGACCTTTAGACTTTCCTCTATTATCATGTCTTTCCTTTGTCTCATGTACCCCTACAAACCCACTCCCTTCTATCTTGTAGTTTTTTAGAGTTTCTTTTCCCTTCTTGTACTCAATATGAATGAATTGGTATCCTTGATCTTTGATTCATGTGGTATCAAATATCACCAAGATCTAACCTCCCCTATTTCATGGGCTTCCAAACTTTCCCCTACTAGAATACCTAAAAGGTAGGAGGTACCCAAGAATCTTGAACCCTGTATTGGGATAAGGTGCCATTAACCTTGTAAATCCTAATATTGTATTTATTCCATTTCTTATTTGTAATTTGTAATTATCCATGAGGAGATGTACTAGTTTCACTGGAAAGGGTAATTTTGGAGTAACCGAAGGTAATTACAGAGTGACTTTTACTGTTGGCAAATGTAAAACTCAAAGTAAATGAGGGTAGGCGTGCTCCCTTGAGGAATCTACTATATTTGGCATGTATGACAACTCTCATAATGTTTGGTAAGTGAATCTATGAAAGATGCAAGTTGTCATAAGATTCTAAGATTCTATGACGCATATGATAGATATGTTAGTTGTATATTTTCTATATTTAGCCCAAGGTCCCTATTTTGGAAAGATACTCTTTTGTGGAATCTATGACGGTTATGACGCATCATAAGATGTTATAAGAGGCTAGATTTAGTCTTGGACCCCCGACCTTTTCATGGCTATTTTTGGACAAGTGTAAGATGCTTGTAAGATGGTAATTAATGTTTACAGGTTGGATAATCTTAGGAGAGAGAAGGTGAATGCCTAGAATGGAGTGGAAAACATTTCTATAAGTATTTTCCATGTATTTATTACTGCAATACAGATTTTAGGTACTTAGGTGCTGCAGGAATGTTGTTGGATTGAAGATTGGAGGGGAGATTGGTGGTGTTGTTGTATTGTATAGATCTTTTACAGATTAATACAAACTAGTGCCTCTTTCCTGGTGGAGTTTTTTTTACCTACAAGGATTTTCTCCACGTTAAAGACTTTATCATTGTGTCTTGTGTCAAGTTCTTCATGTTTGGTATTTTCTCTATAATGGGTTTTATGTTTTGATTACAATCTCCATTGCTAATGCACACTTAAAGATTGCTGAAATTTATCTTGAATCAGATTTCCATTAAGTAGTTGTGCTTTCATTTCTAACATTTGGTATCAGAGCCTAGTCAGCTTTGACTCTTGGGTGGTAGTGTGGAAGTTGTAGCTGCAGTGGGAGATTTGGTTGCATTTGTTTTGCAAATCTTGTGTTGATATTATGGATGTATCCACTGTTGCATCAACCTCTTGATTGGACATTGAGAAGTTCTATTTATCACATTCTGCAAGGTGTTCTTTATTGGCTTACAATCTGACAATGTTTCATAGTGACTGAGTGATAGTTCTGAGATCTGCATTTGTGTGTAATTGAATATTATATTATATGGTTCTAAAGGTATGATAAGAGATCAGTAATGAATCATTAACAAGGATTTTAGAGTTTCATAATGATTGCATTTAAAGTTATGGGCTAACTTGGTATAGCTTGAATATACAAGCCTTATCTTTTACATGCCGACCTGGTTTCAAGAAATTCAAGATGCGAATATATATACTCGATAAATTTAACTTTGGAGGTGTGGAGATGTGTGAATATTGTGCGAATTAAATGTGTGTGCAATCTAAGGCAGTTTTGTGATCTGAAAAGATAGTAAGAGCAGAAAGGCAAAACATATGTGAAGCAGAGTAGAAAAGTAGGGCAGACATTTGAGTCTATATACTAAGCTATTGATGGAATTGTACTTCAGCATTCTATAGATGCAATTACAACAGTCATCTTCTGGCAGTGAGCCAATCCTTCTTTTATCTTCTCTTCTATTTTCTTGGTAGTGAGACTATTGCAGTAAGCACTTCTTTGGATAGTGAGTCCTTGGGAATCGAGCCCTAAGGTAGTGAACCTTCATGTAATTCAATATTACTATCATAATATATTGTGAGCTAACACTCATCGTGGTTTTTCCCTTTTTGGGTTTTCCATGTAAAAATCCTAGTGTCTATGTGTTATGTCTTTATGGTTGTTGTTCCTATGTTTGTTTTGCTTTCATCTTATTGAATGTGGTAAATGGATTAATAATTATGTGAAAGAGAATTTTTATAGAATATTAATTCACCCCCCTCTCAGTGTTCATTGTGATCAATAGTTTCTAAATTCTATATCTTTGTGACCAAACTTATTGCAAGTAAAACAATTTCCATTGAATCCTTGAAAATACCTAATGTGAGTTGTGTTAGGGCTCAAAAAAATAGGTCATTAACCCTAAGAGGTTGCCAAGCTCTCTTCATGCTTTTGGCTAATAGTCATAGAGTTAATATGGTTAAACCCTCTTCACTTTAGGCTCTGCCAGACCTAGATGGGTGTACCTTAATTATTAGTGCAGATTTGATTTGATCTTCACGGTGGCAAATGGGTGTGAAGTAGATGTAAGGCTTATGAATTAATCCTAATGCTAATGTTTGAAGTTTGAAAATTTGAATAATGTTTTAAAATGTACTTTGTAATGACCAGTGTCTTATCTATTTTGGGCAACAAAGTTAGGATTTGTATGATAAATGTGTCCTCCCTTTCAGCTTAACTCAAATTATTTGACACTTTCAAGTGTTTATACCTTGTATAAATGTACAAGAATGTAGGTTATTTGGGGTCTTCTTATCAAATCCTAATGATATTCTCCCAGGTTACTGTGATCAATTGAAATAATTTAATCCTTCCTTGAAGGAGCCAGTCAGATTAATCACACATGAACAACAAATGTGCCATGATAAATTAAGCATATCCTTGATATATTAGTTTAAACAACAAAGGATAACCATTCTAGAGACAACACAGATAATACATGTGAATGATAATCAACAAATAATTGAACACCAGAGGTTGAAACACTTGATTATAATATTCCTTCTCCATTCAAAAGTTTTACAATATGTGCTTGGAAGTCTTCACCTTGATATATTTTGCCTAACCCTAATTATTGCTTCTGCTGCTACTGATTATTGCTTCTGTTGCTGCTTGATTCCATGGTTCATTGTTTAATTTTCATCTTTGATAAATACTTTGTAACTTTAGGGTTATGTCCCTTTACACTTATCTAACACAAATTTTCACTTAATTAATTATCTTCAACTAGATTAGAATACTTTAACTTTAATCCTTTTTTTGTCTCTGAAATGATCTAGTTCTTGTTCATGATTTGTGTAGAGTTAAAATTCTACATTTTGATATTAATTGGTCGCAGCTATTAGTTTCATTTCCAGTTTGTGTTCCAATGTTGTTATCTTTCCTATGTGTGGAGAGTGCCACATGTCAGCATGGCAGGGTTTTGAAAACCCAAGAGAAAAGATAATTCCAAAAGATGTGCAGAGCTACCACATGGTAAGGAGATTAGAAGTAATAAGAATCATGACCGGGAGTAGTGGACAGTGCCATGTGTCTTCTTCTTAGTTCACAGTTCCTAGGTGCCACAGAACTCTGCCACGTATCTTTGACTGTGTTTCTTTTGTATAATTTCTATCTGTTATCGGAACAAGCCACATGTCGTCCCCAAGGGAATTTATGGAGAAACTTTTGAGAAAGGCATTGAGAAGGAGCACAGTAGTGCCATGTGTCTTTTGTTACAATGTATGGAGCCAACCACGTGTCTCTTTCTTTAGTGAGCTTTGAAGTGTCGAGGTATAGTATGGTGGGCCCTGAGTTATCATGTCTAAAGTTTCTAAAGTGCAGGGAAGTGTGCCACGTGTCGCTACCATGGGTGATTGAAGGTTGAGAAACAAAAGAAGCTTTCAAAGGCGCGCCAGTCTCCCATCTGTCCCAATTTTGAGGCTCTTACGTGTTGGCACATTTTAGTAAGAAAAGAGGCGGAGAGTGCCAAGTGTCGCAGTTTCATGTGTTCTTATATCAAAGGGAAATGAATGTCACAGCATCACAGTGCATCATGAGTGATGTCACCTTGCCCCTACACTGCCGTGATAATGTGACATCTATCTAAGTGGTGGGGCCATAGGTATAAAAGGATCCCACAATAGTGCACCCCTTTAGAAGAATCTTAGTGGAGGTAGAGATTCCTCGTGCTACTGCGTGATTAGACCACGTGGACTATTCCCAAAAGAAATGAAAGGGCTTGTAGATGGTGGCCATGTGGAGGTTGTTTGTGCAATCCTGTGGAGCCAAAAGGAAAATGACCCACTCACTAATGCTTGGCTCCAAAATTGCAACACATGGTGGGGACCAATGCATGGAAAGGGGGAAGGGTCAATGAAGGAAAGACTGCCCAATAAGCAAAATTATATTGGTGGAATTTTAAGTTTCCAACAGTGGCTCTGTTTGGGATGTATAACCCTTGTTGGCATAGCAAGATCCCAGATCTCTGGGTAGCAAACCAGGTGCCTTCTACATTGGGCAATAGAGTCCAAATGTCACTTCTACCCTAAACTGGTATAGTTTGAAAACCATACCACAACTAATTTCTCAAAGCCACCAGAAAAGAAAAGTTTATGTTTTCCTCTGTCATATACCTTGTTTTCATTTGACTGTATTGAATCCAATTTGGAAATATCACCAAAATCTGGTTGGATGATGTGATTATCCTTCATGCCAGTGCATTCTTCCTTGTTTTGCATATGAAAATTGGGCATAATCTAAAAGTCTTCACCATGTGATATACTCTTGCCACATGAAGAGTATCCCCCTTCAATGCAACATTTTTCATTATTTTTCTCATTGTCATGCATTGTGGATTGACCTCTTGGTTGATCTAAAAAATGAGAATACCCATTGTTCTCTTCATAATAAGTCTGTATAAAAAGTCTGAAACTATCACATGGCCATTACTACAAACTAAAAAAGGAGTTCCAGGTGTATGGGAAGAAAAATACTTGGGCTCATTGATGTTGCTTACTCCCTCATCTGAATGCTTCTCACATGGGTCTGAGAAATATCTCTTCTTGAACCGGGACATACATAGAATCTTGATCAGCTTCAAGAATTCCATTATTGTCACATAAAGTGCTTTCACTATCAAAGCATATGTATGTTGGGCATGAAATTTCAATATCACCCTTGTGTACATATTTCTGATATTCTATATTGAGTAAGTTTGAAATTTCCTCACTGTTGAGTGAGCACGTTTCTTCATTCATCATATTGTTGATTTCACCCTTTTCACTATCACCACAATACTTGAGATTTTTAAAATCAGACATGGCATTTTCATTGGGATAATTATTTCTTTTGCAGGCTAGCATATCAGCCTGATTATCTGAAAGTGCTCCATTCTTTTCATAGATTGGATTTGAATACACGTGAAATTCTTGTTCTAGCCTACCTTGGCAAAGTATCATTTCATCTTCCTCTACTATGTCATCATACAAGGGGTTTGAATGGATCTGAAAATTATTTTCAGATGTGCACACTTCTTCTTTATTAAGAGTTTGTCCACCTTCTTGAGTATGTAGATGCACATCTTCTTTACCCTCAAATTGTTGATTCATGTATTGAGGTGGGTGACCTGGGACAATAAAAGAATTTACATTTTGAAGACTACTCTCACCTTCTAATGTATTATATTCCATTTCATTGTTCATTGGTATATATTGAGGCCAAAAAATTGGTGTATAATCTTCATAACTGTAATCAAATTGACTTAGGAATAGCCTTTTAAAATCTTCCCATGAGGATACACTTTGCCTAGGTAAGTTGATACACCAATCTCTTGCATAATCCCTCAATGATCTTGCAAAACATTTCATAATTATATCTTCTGGATAAATCTGAAAGTTCTCAATAAAATCCAAAAATAGTTGTACATGCCTTCGAGCCGATTCATGTATCTCTCCATAAAATTTAGGGATATGATCTCTAAGCTCAATTGGATAATGATTTGGGTAGCCTTGTATATTATTGAAGTTGAATGGTTTATCAATGTCTCGAACAAACCCTTTTATTAATGGACATGATTGGCATTGCTAATTATTCTGATGAGGGGCTTGATATTGATGGTGCCCGGCATGCAGATAGTATTCATAATGTTGGTATGTTACTAGTCTTTGATCAGGTGAGACAGAGTAATTATTTATTTGATTTGAGGCTTGTGAAAAAATGTCCTGCTATGTATGATATGCACTATATCCATTGCCTGAATCATGAGACACTTGTGAGTTCAAAGGATCACTATACCCATCCTAATTAGATGTTGATATATATTGTAATGAATTTGAAGCAAGTTTGGATTTTAATCACTGGAATTCTTGAATCAGCCTTTTTTCTTCCCTTAACAACTCCAACAGTTCCTCTTCTTCAGTCATATTTATTTTGACTGCAGATGGTGTTATTACAAGTTGTATTTGTATTCTTCATTGGATTCCTTTTCAAAGTTGCCACCTCTTTGTCAAAAGAGGAATGATCTCATCTTTCTGGGTCCTTCTTGCCAGCAGAGTTACCAATTTGTATTTGAATTTAAAATTTCACTGACTCTGTAATGAGATGATCTTTAACTAGATTCTAGATTACTCCCCAGTAGAGTCGCCAATTCTGTTAGGGTAGACTCGGATGGGGAGTGCAAATTTCACAATTATGAATCTCTTTTTGAAGACCTGATTTGAAAGTTTTAATGACTCTATGAGGCAAGATGGCCTGCTACTGGATTTTCTTAAGTTGTTCCCCAGCAAAGTCACCAATTCTGTTAGGACTCAAAAATGTAGGTCATAACCCTAAGAGGTTGCCAAGCTCTCTTCATGCTTTTGGCTAATAGTCACAGGGTTAATATGGTTAAACCCTCTTCACTTTAGGCTTTGCCAGACCTATGTGGGTGTACCTTAATTATTAGTGCAGATTTGATTTGATCTTCACGGTGGCAAATGGGTGTCAAGTAGATGTAAGGATTATGAATTAATCCTAATGCTAATGTTTGAAGTTTGAAAATGTGAATAAGGTTTTAAAATGTACTTTGTAATGAATGGTGTTTTATCTATTTTGGGCAACGGAGTCAAGATTTGTGTGATAAATGTGTCCTCCCTTTTGGCTTAATTCAAATTATTTGGTACTTTCAAGTGTTTATACTGTGTATAAATGTGCATGAATGTAGGTTATTTGGGCTCTTCGTATCAAATCCCAATGATATTCTCCTAGGTTATTGTGATCAATTGAAAGAATTTAATCCTTCCTTGAAGGAGCCAGTCAGATTAATCACACACAAACAACAAATGTGCCATGATAAATTAAGCATGTCCTTCATATATTAATTTAAACAACAAAGGAGAACCATTCTGGAGACAGCACATATAACACATGTGAATGACAATCAACAAATAATTGAACACTAGAGATTGAAACACTTGATTATAATATTCCTTCTTAATTCAAAAGTTTTACAATATGTGCTTGGAAGTCTTCTTCTTGATATATTTTGCCTAACCCTAATTATTGCTTCTGGTGCTACTAATTATTGCTTATGCTGCTACTTGATTCCATGGTTCATTACTTGATTTTCATCTTTGATAAATACTTTGTAACTTTAGGGTTATGTCCCTTTACACTTATCCAACACAACTTTTCACTTAATTAATTATCTTCAACCAGATTAGAATACTTTAACTTTAATCCTTTTTTGTCTCCGAAATGATCTGGTTCTTGCTCGTGATTTATGTAGAGTTAAAACTCTACATTTTGATATTAATTGGTCACGGCTATTAGTTTCATTTCTAGTTTGTGTTCCAATTTGTGTTGTTATCTTTCTTGTGCGCAGAGAGTACCACATGTCAGCATGGCAGGGTTTTGAAAACCTAAGAGAAAAGATGATTCCAAAATATGCATGGAGCTGCCACGTGGTAAGGAGATTAGAAGTAATAAGAATCATGACCGAGAGTAGCGGACAGTGCCATGTGTCTTCTTCTTAGTTCGTGGTTCCCAAGTTCCATAGAACTCTGCCACGTATCTTTGACTATGTTTCTTTTGTATAATTTCTATCTGTTATTGGAACGAGCCATGTGTCACCCCCACAGGAATTCATGGAGAAACTTTTGAGAAAGGCATCAAGAAGGAGCGCAAAGTGCCATGTGTCTTTTTGTTGCAATGTATGGAGCTCTCCACGTGTCTCTTTCTTTAGTACAAGCTTTGAAGTATCGAGGTACAGTATGGTGGGCCCCGAGGTATCATGTCTAAAGTTTCTAAAGTGCGGAAGAGTGTGCCACGTGTCACTACCACGGGTGATTGAAGGTTGAGAAACAAAAGAAGCTTTTGAAGGCATGTCAGTCTGCCATTTGTCCCAGTTTTGAGGCTCTCAGGTGTTGCCACATGTCAGTAAGAAAAGAGGCAGAGAGCGCCAAGTGTCACAGTTTCATCTGTTCTCCTTATATCAAAGGGAAATGAATGTCACAGTGTGTCATGAGTGACGTCACCTTACCCCTGTGCAGCTACAATAATGTGGCATCTGTATAAGTGGTGGGGCCATAGGTATAAAAGGATCCCACAGTAGCATGCCCCTGTATAAGAATCTTAGTGGAGGTAGAGATTCCTTGTGCTACTACACGATTATGCCACATGTACTATTCCCAAAAGAAATGAAAGGGCTTGCATATGCTGGCCACGTGGAGGTTCTTTTTGCGATTCCGCGGAGCCAACAGGAAAATGACCCACTCGCTAATGCTCGGCTCTGGAATTGCTGCATGTGGTGGGGACCAATGCATGGAAAGGGGGAAGGGTCAACGAAGGAAAGATTGCCTGACAAGCAAACTTATATTGGTGGAATTTTAAGTTTCCAACAAGCTAGTTGCCTTGTAGGTTGAGGATTTTGAAATTCTTCTTCACATTCTTCCTTTGTCTTTGGATAGGAGTGAATTCATCCTCTCTTGTAACTCTGTAAGTTCTTTCTTTAGTATCTTTTATTGTAGGATTTTTCCTTCTTAGTTTTAGACTTTCCTCATGAATGAAAGTTATCAAATAAGTTTGCAAAGGCATTGATCATAAGACTTTTTCCCTTTTCAAAACCAAGACCTATTTTTGCTTTTGTTGGCTTTTGAAAGCATATTATTTCATCAAGAATATCAGTTCCTCCTTTTAGTTTTAGTCCCTTGTTGATCTGTTCTTTTGCCTTTTCTAGTTCTTTCCTTAGAGTGACAACTTCTCCATGTTTTGAACATTTAGTCGATTCCTCATTGAGGTTGATATTTAAGAAATCTTCAATCCTTTTTTCTTCTTCAACCATGACCTTTAACTTTGAGATCATGTCTTCAGCCTCCTTGAGCTTGTCACCTCATTTATCTCCTTCTATCAAAGATTTTAGTTTGTTAATTTCTTATTTTGATTCTTTGGCTTTTGTTTTCAATTTGTCAATGGTATCCTTTACCTTTTCAAGCATTTCTTCATATTCTAAGTTTAGATCTTCTGCTTCCTCAAGATCATTAAGAGCAGACTTGAGTTCTTCTTCAAAATCTATTTCACACTCATTAGACTCAAAGTCCCAACCTCCAGGTTCCATTGCTTCTAGATCTCATTCTGGTGCAAATATATCATCGATCATCACTTCAGATTCCATGTGTTCAAGTGGAGGATCTACCTTAGCGGTTAAGCTTCTAAAAGGTACATGGCTCTAATACCAATTATCGAACACAATAGGGTGCTGAGAGGGGGGTGAATCAACACATTTAAAAATTTTAACTAAGCATTTACTGATAAAACTGAATAACTTTGAAAACATAAAGGAAAGCATGCAATTCAAAAGTCAACACATAACACCAGAGTTTTTACATGGAAAACCCAAAACAAGGAAAAACCATGGTGAGGATTAGCTCACAATATAATATGCTCACTGCAAAAAGTATTACAATATTGTTTTAGGGCTTTAAACCAAGGAAGCTACTACTCCCTAATTTACAACTTTGTTATAGGGTTACATCTAAAAGGAAGTTGCCACTCCCTGAATGCTCAGCTCACTACTATTGGATTTTGAATGATGATATAGATATAAGAACTACTATGGAAAATGCATTTGTGGTATGTTGATGGTGTAGTCTTCTATTCTTGCCCAATACATATCTTCAAACTAATTTTACGCATCTCATATCTTCCTCTGCTTTGCTATATTCACATTCGCAGGTTAATTACCTTTCAAATGAGTTATATCTTCTATATATATGATTTGCACCACCTTGAAACATTGATTAGGTTGACAACAAGATCAATATTGAATGTAGCGTGTAACTTGTCACTGGTCGGCCTCAACACATGTAAAATGATAACAAACTTGTTGCAAACCTCAAGACATTATGAGAAACATCAGAAAACATCATTCCATACCTTCCAAACTAGGAGAAACTAGTTAGGAGCCTCTGCATGCAATACGTACTTAACCAGTTAGCTCACACTGCTTAGCATTGTTGACTGTTCATCTTTCAACTACAAGGGAGAAGCAAAAACTCAAGCAGGACCAATGATTCGATCACACATGAACTCAACAACATCCATACTCCTTGTAGAAGAAGTATCAATACCAAAATGTGTATCCGCAAGAAAAGAAATATATCTCTCTAGAAAATAGGGTCTTGTAGACCTTATGTAATGCTTCACAACCCAAGATATGATGTTACAGTGTAATGTAGGCCTTGAAACCTTTTAGAAATGATCATGGACATCAATGTATGCTACTTACCAAATCCACACACCTTTGTCTAAAGTTTCTAGAGTAATTCAATAATGACTTAGGTACTTGTTGATGATTGTTTTTACACATTCATAACAAAAGTTAAAATTCACAAAATGAACCTAATTGTCTTGAAAGATATGAAGAAATCAATAAAGATTACTTAATCCCAAGTTTCTGTATGGTCAGGTCTTGACCTGTTGGACAATTCAATAGGTAAATGTGAAACTGTAATATTCAAGGGGCCTTACGTGATTCAAGGTGACTGATGATCTGCTAGACTCAAATTATGCAAACTGTTGCAAACATCAACAAATTATCTATCTCTTTGCATAAAATTGCTACTATATCATGAAGCTTTGTATGATTTATATTAAAACATGCTTATCATTTCAAAGATTTATGAAGATTGCCAAGTATCAACTCAATTATTCCTAATTCTTTCAAATGTAAGACAATCTCCTTTCGATTTCTGCATTTAAGCTAGTTAATGAAAAAGTTTGGGAAAAGTTAGAGAAAATCAAATGAAACATCACTCTACTACAGGATTTAAATGTTCTGTTATCCATGTGGTAAGTGTTGGTGCCTACATGAGCAGTCAGTTTTCAAGCATATAAACATGCAGGCACCCACCCAAAAAATCCAAAAAAGTTTCTAAGTCTTTGGGCCTCCTCAACATTTTTCAACTGCAGCATCATATTTCTAGAGGAGGTCCTCATCATCATGTTTCCGATCATCACCCTATTGTTTTTCGCGGGGGTCATCATCATATTTTCTGTCGACCTGATCTTCTACCCGCGGGGTGATATTTTAACATCAGATGTTCTTAGTTAAGATCATCCTGATGATGTTGCTGTAAGGTTCTAAGTATGACCTGATATTCATCGGGGTCATCATATTTGAACATCGGGTGATCTTAGTTAAGATCATCCTGATGTTATTTTATCACTTCATGTTCATTGTTTTATCACCCTGATGATGCTGACATCATTCTTATGTCAGGGTGATATCCACTTTTCTGCCTGTCTGCATCATGATATTTCCGAACGTGGGGGGGTGATCATTTCAAATATCCGTCATATTCATATATCACCCCGATCTTATAGTGGAGCTACAGTGCACCCCAATATTTCTATCAGGGTGATATTTCCAAATATTCGGTTATCTTCCGAATATCATCCTGCTGCCGACATGATGGTGACATCATCAAGGTCTGGGGGGTCATATTTTAACATCAGTCATTTTATGGAGATCCCCTGATGTTACGAATATGACGATGATGTCATCCGGATGAGGAGGTGCGTAACAGGTAGATATGCTGATGACGTCAGCAGGATATGATGGTGACGTCATCAGGATGTTCATCGGCCAGACATTTGGTATCGGCTAAGCAGGAGGATCTTCCTCTGATGCATTAGGTTGTGCCGATGAAGGTGAATATGAGGTTGATATCTCACATGAAGGTAAGGTTATCATGCAGATGATGATGCTGACGTCAGGGTGATATTGAGTATTCGGATATCATGCTAGAGGATGATGATGATGAAGGCTTATGCTAGTGTCATCAGGAGCAAAATCACCGACATCATATATGCTCATGACCTAGTATATAAGGTGATGAGGAGGTTGCCGCGGGGTGCATGTGGGATAATTAGATCCTGCATGATTTGAAATATCAGGATGATACATTTTGGTGGGAAAGGTTTGCGATGCATAGTATGATGTTTTTCCCAAGGCCGCGAGTTGGTGCACCATTAATGGCAATTGTTGCAGAGGTATGGGCGATGGCGTGATGTATCTGGTACCTAACTGAAGTTGTGAATCCCCAGGTGGCGGCGTAGGGCTCGAGAACCACTTCCTGTCTCTTCCTCCACCTGCTGCATTTAATGTTTGAGCACCAATTTCTCATGATGCGTTGTATCTGGCGACTTTTGAGGTGCCATTGTACTGAATGATGGGTACACGTTCCTGCTATATAATGCAGACTATGTTACTCATTCAGGTGGTTGAAGGCCTGGGGCATTTTTGTGTAAATAACGAAGAACAGGGCATGACTCTGGTTGTTCTATCCCATTTTGGAGTTTATGAGTTACAACATGAATGTATTTTGCACATATTTTCAATTTCAGTGTTGATTTATATGAGAAATGCTTCATTGCATGTGTTTATCTACTTGTCTCCATTTGTTGCATGTCACTCTCCTTCTTTTGAATCTGGTTGCTAAGGGTTTCATAGATTCTAGGGTACAGATTTCTATACTGCATGCCTGATGTCTAACTTCCATTCAAGGAGTGGATTAAACTATTTTAGGTTGAGCATGGGGAAGGTTGCATGTCAGCAAGGATATCTGTAAGTAGAGGCAGTTAGATACCCATTCTTGGGTGATGTTTGTAAGGCAAGCATCAGTCCAACCCCCTGAAACTTGAGTGAAAGTTGCAAACCATCTATTGTATACGTCTAGTTGACTCCTTGCCCAATGGATAGGCACCAGTCTGCTCCTAGGTCAGTAGTTATGATCCATAACCCCTTGTCTTGCATCCATGACATTATGTCCACCCATTTCATCACTTCAACCTATTAGTTGTAGGAGCAGGATTAGGAACCCCCTGCATACTCTCATACCCAACCAGACACATATGTCCAAGAATGTTGCCAACCTTGTGATCTACCACGTAGATCTTGGTCCAGACATGAGAGTATTTTGCCTGTTGCTGTCAAGCTAAATCTATCAGTCATTGAGCTAGTCAAGGTCATATCTTTAGTAAATAGGGACACCCCCCTTGGTGTGGTAGAACCAGAAGTGAAGGGGAGGAGCTCACGCAACCTCCTGTATTAGTTGGTTGAATTTGTACGTGCATAGGAACTGGCAAACCCTAATGCTGATTCAAGAGAAAAACCAACAAAATGGCGACTCTGCTAGGGAGTTAATGAAAAAGAATAGTATCTTGTGGCCCATCCGAGTCACCAACAAAATGGTGACTCTACTGGGGATGTTGATTTAAAAAGGTGATATCTTTCATCCTCTGGTGAAGTTTGCCTTGCTCTGCTGGTGGAATGAACTCAAACAAATGCTTGATGAGCTTTCAAGCTGTTGAAAATTTTGTCTTCTCTGGAGAGGTGGTGACTCTGCAAAAAGATCTGAATGCACATGAAAGATATATGTATGTGATGTGACAAAGATGTTCATATTTTTGCATCTAGATGAGAAAAGGTACTTAGCTTCTTCCCCTATATTTGTTGTTCTACTACATAAGTTAGATGCTAGGGGAGGTCATAGGTCTTAGGCAGACAAAGGATGTCTAAGAGTGAAATTTTTATGAATCCAAATATGTATTATCCCATACTCAGTCAAAAAGGGGATGATATGTTGACAAAAAGAATAGAAGAGATAAGAAATAGGTTGATATTTTTAGAGGCTAGGCAGGCTCAGTTAAATAATAATAACCCTGTTGTGTCTGCCAGTCAGAAAGCTAAACCTCTTATCAGCCCTTTTGATCCTTTGTATGACCAACTAGACTTGTCATGGGTTGACTATCAAATTGAAAGTATGCCTGCTAGGATGTACAGTCAGATGCCTAGATTTAGTGGTCACAGTGTGTTTGATGGGAGTGCACATATCCAAAATTTCCATGAGTTCATGGATACACATTCATTCAGAGATGAGGATATGTGGATGAGATTTTTTGTTAGGTCCTTTGATGCAAAAGCCAAAAATTGGTATTTGAGCTTTCCAAAGAGATCCTTTGCCTGTTGGGATGAGCTTGCTAACTATTTCAAAGAAGAATTTGCAAAAGAACCTTCTGATCTTTTTGCAGAATTAATGAAAATTAGAAAACAAGATGAAGAGCCCTGTATTGATTTCAGTCATAGATTTGCACTAGCCCTTTCACAAATCCCAGAAGCCTTTAGACCTGATACTTCAGCCTGTGTTGGCATATTCTTTGAAGCTTTTAAGGAGGGCTCTAGTGCACTACTGAGGGATTTCAAGGTGACAAGTATGCAGATGGCATACAAATTTTTAGAAAATGTAAAAGAAATGAGAAATGAGCACTTGCAGAAATCCCTGTCCCCAGGCTTTGGTGTGAATAGTGGTTATGAAGCTACAAATGACCAAATGATTAAGGCATCATGTGGGGATGAGAAGATAGATACTGAAGATGCCAAGGAAAGGGCTAATGAGGACTCCCATTGCAATTGAGGCATCTGGCCATGAAAATAATGATATGGTTGTGGACAGCAATGAACATCTTTTTGAATGGATTTGTGGAGATGACTGTGAGTATTGTACTCAAGATAGAGAAGATATAAGCAAACAAAGCAGTAGTTCCATGTGTGAATCAATGCCTTCTTTTCAGACACATAGAAATGATAAAGAGCAGTCAGAGATTGAAACAAATGCTAGTGCAGAGCATGATTGTTCTTTGTTTGATGATTGTTTTGCTTATGACACACATGCTGATACTCCACAAGGAGAACCCATTGATGGTGAAGATGCATGTTCTGCTACCCATGAACCAATGGCATACCATGATGAGGCTGAGACACCTGGATCACCCATTTTTGACACATGTGGTGATGAGGATCTATCTGAGGATGGTGAGGATCTAGAAATTGTTTTTGATTTAGATTCTGTTTCTCATCCTAATGAAGGAGAAACCAACATACATCAGGTAAGTGATAGTAAAGATGTGCCAAATTATAAAGAGGTACCAGAGCCTGATCTTTTCCAGCATGATGTACCTGATGATTGTGTGCATGATGTGCACAATTGTGAATTTGAAAGCTTTTCTTTTGATAGGTCAGCTGATGAAATGAGCCCTGATCTTCCTAGCTGTGTGGTGGACTTTGAGTGTTTCTAGTTCTCAGTCCAGCTAGGAGATCATGTTGCAATGCATGATGATGACACTGATGAGAACATGTGTTATATTTCATTTGAATATGCATTGCCTAATAAACATTGCACCCACATGTTACATGATCCTGAGGGTTGTTTGCATAGGGCTGACAGTGACAAGCCAAATCAGAGAGTTGAAAATGCAAATGACCAAGTTTACTTGTGGATGGATCATTGCAGTATCTCCAGGCTTGATCCAGTGTATGCAGATGAAAACAAAGTGTTTGATAATGGGAGATACTAGTTTTCCTTTTCTTGGTGACCTTAGGCCATCAAGTGTCTTTTGTGATGCAGGTTGGTGCAAGTTTGACTCTGTTGCCCAATGGATAAGGACTGGTCTGCATCCCAGAGATCTGTGGTTCTCGCCATGCCTGCAAGAGGCATGTGTCCCTAGACAGAGCCACTATTGGTGCCTGCATGAGCAGTCAGTTTTCAAGCATATAAACATGCAGGCATCCTCCCAAAAAATCCAAAAAAGTTTCTATGTCTTTGGGCCTCCTCAGCATTTTTCAACTGCAGCATCATATTTCTAGAGGAGGAGGTCCTCATCATCATGTTTCCGGTCATCACCCTATTGTTTTTTGTGGGGGTCATCATCATATTTTCTGCCGGCCTGATCCTCTGCCCGCGGGGTGATATTTTAACATCGGGTGATCTTAGTTAAGATCATCCTGATGATGTTGCTGCAAGGTTCTAAGTATGACCTGATATTCATCGGGGTCATCATATTTGAACATCGGGTGATCTTAGTTAAGATCATCTTGATGTTATTTTATCACTTCATGTTCATTGTTTTATCACCCTGATGATGCTAACATCATTCTTATGTTAGGGTGATATCCACTTTTCTGCCTGTCTGCATCATGATATTTCTGAAGGTGGGGGGTGATCATTTCAAAAATCTATCATATTCATATATCACCCTGATCTTATAATGGAGCTACAGTGCACCCTGATATTTCTATCAGGGTGATATTTCCAAATATCTGGTTATCTTCCGAATATCATCCTGATGCCGACATGATGGTGACATCATCAAGGTCTGGGGGGTCATATTTTAACATCAGTCATTTTATGGAGATCCCCTGATGTTGCGAATATGACGATGATGTCATCCAGATATGAGGAGGTGTGCGACAGGCAAATATGCTGATGACGTCAGCAGGATATGACGGTGATGTCATCAAGATGTTCATCGGCCATGCATTTGGTATAGGCTAAGCAGGAGGATCTTCCTTCGATGCATCAGGTTGTGCTGATGAAGGTGAATATCAGGTTGATATCTCACATGAAGGTAAGGTTATCATGCAGATGATGATGATGACGTCAGGGTGATATTGAGTATCTGGATATCATGCTGGAGGATGATGATGATGAAGGCTTATGCTAGTGTCGTCGGGAGCAAAATCACCGACATCATATATGCTTACGACCTAGTATATAAGGTGATGAGGAGGTTGCCGTGGGGTGCATGTGGGATAATTAGATCCTGCATGATTTGAAATATCAGGATGATACATTTTGGTGGGAAAGGTTTGCGATGCACAGTATGATGTTTTTCCCAAGGCCGCGAGTTGGTGCGCCATTAATGGCGGTTGTTACAGAGGTATGGGAGATGGCGTGATGTATCTAGTACCCGACTGAAGTTGTGAATCCCCAGGCGGCGACGCAGGGCTTGAGAACCACTTTCTGTCTCTTCCTCCACCTACTACATTTAATGTTTGAGCGCCAATTTCTCATGATGCGTTGTATTTGGCAACTTTTGATGTGCCATTGTATTGAATGATGGGTACACCTTCTTGCTATATAATGCATACTATGTTACTCATTCGGGTGGTTGAAGGCCTGGGGCATTTTTGTGTAAATAACGAAGAACAGGGCATGACTCTAGTTGTTCTATCCCATTTTGGAGTTTATGAGTTGCAACATGAATGTATTTTGCACATATGTTCAGTTTCAGTGTTGATTTATATGAGAAATGCTTCATTGCATGTGTTTATCTGCTTGTCTCCACTTGCCGCATGTCACTCTCCTTCTTTTGAATCTGGTTGCTAAGGGTTTCATAGATTCTAGGGTATAGATTTCTATACTGCATACCTGATCTCTAACTTCCATTCAAGGAGTGGATTAAACTATTTTAGGTTGAGCATGGGGAAGGTTACATGTCAGCAGGGATATCTGTAAGTAGAGGTAGTTAGATACCCATTCTTGGGTGATGTTTGTAAGGCAAGCATCAGTCTAACCCCCTGAAACTTGAGTGAAAGTTGCAAACCATCTGTTGTATACGTCTAGTTGACTCCTTGCCCAATGGATAGGCACCAGTCTGCTCCTGGGTCAGTAGTTATGATCCAAAACCCCTTGTCTTGCATCCAGGACATTATGTCCACCCATTTCATCACTTCAACCTGTTTGTTGTAGGAGTAGGATTAGGAACCCCCTGCTTACTCTCATACCCAACCAGACACATATGCCCAAGAATGTTAACAACCTTGTGATCTACCATGCAAATCTTGGTCCAGACATGAGAGTATTCTACCTGTTGCTATCAAGTTAAATCTTTCTGTCATTGAGCAAGTCAAGGTCACATCTTTAGCTATAGGGATACCCCCTTGGTGCGGCGGAACCAGAAGTGAAGGGGAGGCAGCTCACGCAACCCCTGTATTAGTTGGCTGAATCTGCACGTGCATAGGAACTGGCAAACCCTAATGCTGATTCAGAAGAAAAACTAACAATAAGAATACAACAAATTCAATTAAATTAGTAGATTAAATCACTAAATACAAATGTCCTGAGTATTTTCACAAACATGCATTCAAGATTGTGAGCTTTCAGAGATACTATTTCAAATACAACGAAGAGCCAGAAGACACTCAGAAAATAGACACAGAATTCCAGATTCACTTGTATTTAAAACACACTGTCATACATGATTTACAATGTAAGAATGACTCTTAGCTTCATTAATCGAATTCACAAAACTTACAACGCTTTACAGATACAGTAAGGAAGCCAGATGTTCCACGCATTCCTTATTGTAGACACGGGTGACCTCCTGTTAAACTAAAATACTTCTTCTACTCAAAGCTTTTGAACAAATTACAATCGCTAGCTAATTTTTACAAAGCCCTGTGTAAATAATTTACAAGTAGCAAAGCTCCTTATATAGAATTTTGAACTTCAAATTTCTACAGCTACAACCTCAATCCACGGTTGAATCCCTCCATTATTGATCAACGATGCATCCTTGCCTCTAACTGTCTACCAAAATATCTAATTGGCATCTTTTCTTTCCCTCAAAGGATGCTGTTGGAATCTTTCAAATAATAAGATTCCCCCTTTTCTTTGACTTGCTCACTGATACTCTTTGCTTTATTTTCTCTAACACTGTCGCTCACCCTTGTTTTCTGTGAATTTTTCCTTTTCCTGCACAACCTTCACTATCACCATTTTGTCGCTTTTCAAATGTCTGTATATCCCTTTTCCTTTCTGCAAGACCTATGTCGTTGGCTAAGATTTTTCCTCTTCCTCCGATGGCTGATGACTCAATCTTCACTTTATCTTCTTAACTGCCATGGTTTCTATCAACCTACCTGCGTTCCTGCGGTCAATAAACACAAGCCAGTAAAATGCATCTTAAAATTCCCTTTTAATCTAAAAAACATAACTTTTGCGATATACAAGCATTCTAATATGCGAGAAATTTTCTATTTTTAATTTTCACTTCAAATCCGGCTTGTACATTTTCACTTTGCATATCGCTCTTGTATATCGCAATATACAAGAGCATATACAAACAACTTTATGCAAAAACTCTTTCTTTACCTTTGTTTCTTCCTTCAGTGCATCTAATTTTCCTGTATATAAAACATGTACATTGTTAACATACAACATTGAAAACATACAAGGAATTTTCTGTGTTTTATTTCTTTTTGCATCTGGGCTTTGTATATTAGCTTGTATATTGGATATACATTGTAAACATACAATGCTAAATATACAACTGGAGGGGTCCACATTACCCTTTTTTTACCTTTTCATCTCCGCAATGCACATAATCCTTTATATCTCACCATCGGACTTCAACCTCTTATAAATCGCATTTAACCTACCTTCGAGTCCAGGCAATGTATACAACTCAATGCATCTTTTGATATATACTTCGGACTTAATGCATTATACTAATCAGATTTTACTTTTCCTTTAAGTTCCGGCTTGTATGTTTTGGAACATACATACAAGCGCGGAAATATACAATAGTTTAACTCTTTTTCATAATGATTTCGATTCCGGCACTTGTATAAAGTGCAATGTATATCAGCTTTGTATGTCGTAACATACAAAGCGTAGAAATATACAATGAATATTTCATCTTTAATAAGCCCTTGGATTCTGTGGCTTGCACATGTGCAATGTATCCCGCAATATACATTAAGAACATACAATGACTTAACCATATTCCATAAACACTTCGGGTCCGGCGGTTGTATGTTAACATTGTATATCACAAATGTATGTAAAAACATACAAGGTGTGAACATACAATGAATTAACTGACTTTGATAACTCTTCTGCGTCCATTGCTTGTATGTGATCATTGTATATCACAAATGTATGTCCCGCGGTACTTAACATACAAACATCGAATATGTAAGCCGGACTTAACTTTTTTTACATTCCAACTATGAATTCCGTCGGGTCCACTTTGCATGTATGAAGAAATAAAGCATTTGTAAATGCATACAAGTAAAACAAAGCACCCGATATACAAGCAGACTTGTATATGTACAACCCTGCATATACAAATGACCTAACATACAAATAGTCTTGTATGTGCAACATACGAGACCTGATATACAAACAGACTTGTATATGCAAACATACAAACCTCCCTAATGTGCATTTGCCTTAAAATACTCATAACTTGCAAAATATGGGGAATTTTAAGATGATTCAAAAAGCAACCCCTGTTCATTTTTAACAAGGAATCCACTCATACCCTGCCTTGGTACTCAATGCTTAATTTTATCTATTTTCACCAAGGTTTGCAACAATTCACTTCCTCCTCTTTCCCTTTACCACCAAGCAGACCCACACACAAAAGCAACAAAAAACCAGCTACAGTAGGGGTCCTCATTTTGCTAAGGAGTAAAATGGGGCATGTTGTGAGCATTACAACAACTAGCAACCAAATAAAACAATTAAATTAAAACCATTAAAGAAAATGAACTGAAATAAATTCATAATTTCCAACTATCTTTTCTGCAAATCATTGTCCAACTTAAGACCTAAAGTATTCAATAAGGTGCATGAATTTTCTTTTCAGTTTAAGTGGGTGCACGTGATTAATTATCCTCACCTTGAAAATCAGTTGAACAAACCAGTGACTGACATTAGACTACCTAGTTGATGTCATTCCCTCATAGCCAACTGGATAGAGCCTTGCTGCCAGCAGGCGTCCATAGCCCCAACAAGGTTATCGTTACAATTCTCCTAAGTAGAGCCCCACTGCTAGCAAGCGTCTATAGCCCCGGTAGAGTTACTTAGATGACTTAACCTAGATTTCAATAAAATCCATTTTATTTATTTTATATTTATATTTTGATTTTATATTTTGTATTCAACATTTCATGAGATATTTCATTTGTAACTTCATGATGCAAAGAATAATCACTTGCTAAAATTAAGCTGAGAATTATAATGGTTGAAAGGGTGACCTCTGATTTTTCACCTAATACCTACACTGGTAAGTTCAACAAACCCAAGGATTTTAGGTGTGTCATTGTGAGAAACTTCCTTGAATACTCAACCCACAGTTATTAAATACAAAATTTCACAAGCCAACTAACTTTCTACATTCATGACAGTCACAACAAATTATGCACAAATTTCAAATAATTCACCTGAATGTTCTAAATTTTCTATTATTTTTTAATGGTTGTTAGTCTTCTCTTTTATACTCTAAAACAAAACAAACACCCCTGCTAAAGCAACACAACACACAATAAAAACAAAACACACCAAAACAACAGAAAACAAAACAAAATAGAACAAACAAAACTATACATTATTCACATTATGATACAACAGATCAACAACCCTCACCTCAAGCCTGAATGTAATGTTTCAAGTGTTGGCCATTAACTGGTAATGGCACATCTTCTCCAATCAAGGTCTTAAGCCTGAAAGTGTTGTCTCCTATTATTTCTAACACCTATAATGGACCTAACCATAACTTGTCAAATTTTCCATGATTTCCTTTTTTCTCATGTGCTTTATCCCAGCACAGCATTAAGTCTGAAATTCTCAATGTTTTGACTCTTGCTCTTTTGTCAAACCATCTCTTTACCACTGCTTGATGTTTAGCAAACTTCTCAATGGCTTGATCTCTTTTCTCATCTAATTCCAATAGTTGGATTATTATGGCTTCTCTGTGATCATCAAAGCCTAAGTATTCATTAGAAAACTTCCAAACTGGTATTCTTAAATTAACTGGAAGTATGGGATTAGTCCCATAAACTCAGTGATAGGGTGCATTGCCTAAGGCTGATTTAACCGTGGTCCTGTCTACCCACAATGCATATTTCAGTAAGGTGTTCCATTCTCTTGGGTTTTTTTCAATTAGCTTCTTGATTATATCTAATAAAATTTTGTTTGTTGACTCAGTTAACCCATTCCCCTGAGGATAATAGTTTGAAGAAAACTTTAAAACAATTCGATGTTCAAATACCCATTTAGAAAATTTTAAAGAAGAAAATGTAGGGCCATTGTCACATACCAGTGAATAAGGAGCCCCAAACCTAGTTATGATGTTCTCTTCAAGGAATTTGATGACTACCTTAGTAGTAGAAAATTTGCAACATGTGGCTTTAGTCCACCTTGTATAGTAATCAGTCACTGTCAATATAAACTTGTGTCCTGCAGATGATGGAGGATTTATGACTCCAATGAAATCTAAGTCCCACTGTGCAAATGGCCTAGACTCAATAACCAGTTGTAATGGATTAGCCTGGTTTCTCCCTTTCTCTGCTGCAGTTTGACAGATGTGGCAACTTCTAATGTGACTCTCTATATCTATAAACACAACAGGCCAATAATATCCCGCTCTCAATATCTTATGCATTGTGGCTAAATGGGAACCATGAGCAGTTCTATACTTATCATGCAGGTCTAGCAATACCTTATCTGCTTCATCTCTATTTAGACATCTTAAATATATTCCTTCATGGTTCTTCTTGAATAGAAGACCTCCTTGTACCATGTATTTTTGTGCTTTGATCTTTAAAGCTCTTCTCTGTGAAGATTTCATCTTGCTTGGCTATTTCTTGATATTAGAAAAATGTTCAAATCATCATACCACCCTGATGCATCACTAGTGTTCAACACATATTGTTGTTTTACCAAATTTGGGTCTGTATTAGCTATGGTTTGCACTAGAGCTTGCCCTCTGACCAACTTCATTGGAATGATTTCCATATCAAATTCTTGCAGAGTCGTGATCCACTTAGCTCTTTTCTCCCCAGGTTCATTCTGCATCAGCAGCATCTTTACTGTTGCATCTGGTACTATAACTTTAACCTGACTACATAAGATATAGTGTCTGAACTTTTTTACTGCTCTTACCAATGCAAACACTTGTCTTTCTGTATCAAGATATTTTAGCTATGCATCTTTCAGAGGTGCACTCATAAAAGTGATGGGCTTCTCTTCATCATTTTCTCCTTTCTGTGTCAAAGCAGCTGCAACGGAATGTGAGGATGCAAAAGAATAAATATAGAATGGCCTTGTGTAATCTGGACTTGCCAACATAGGAGCATCAGAAATAGCCTCCTTGATGTCTTCAAATGTAGCTTTTGCTACTAGTATCCATTCTATCACTGCATCTTTTTTCAACATGGCGTTCAGTGGTTGTACAATTTCTACAAACCCTGTAATAAACTTCCTGACAAAATTAATTAATTCCTTCTTAGTGTTTGGTAATTGTAATTTCT
This sequence comes from Cunninghamia lanceolata, assembly GCA_027924645.1. Lineage (NCBI taxonomy): Eukaryota > Viridiplantae > Streptophyta > Pinopsida > Cupressales > Cupressaceae > Cunninghamia > Cunninghamia lanceolata. Next base: position 12,028,655 of record BSBN01001332.1, read on the forward strand.
TTATTCCTTCTATTCTATCAGGGTCAATAGATATGCCATTCTCAGAAATGACATGCCCTAATAGTTTTCCCTTTGTTACGCCAAATACACATTTCTTAGGGTTGAGAGAAATTTCGTACCTCTCACATCTTTTGAGGACTCTTCTCAGATCCTCAGCATGAGTGGACGCATCTTTTGAATAAACAGTTAAATCGTCCATATAAATTACAATGCATTTACCTGATAATCCACAGAATGCAATATCCATGGCTCTCTGAAAAGTGGCACTTGCATTAATTAGACCAAACGGCATTCTTCTATATGCATAATTACCCCATTTGCAAGTAAAAGTTGTTTTCAACCTGTCCTCTTCATCAACTAAGACTTGGTTATACCCTGAAAATCCATCTAGAAAAGACATCATCTTAGCTCCATTCACTGCTTGCAGCACTTCATCTATTGGAGGCAGAGGATAATTATCTTTTTCAGATGCCTTGTTTAAATTTCTAAAATCCACACATAACCTAATGTCTCTGCTTTTCTTTCTAACATGCACTAAATTAGCTACCCAGGTTGAATGTCTGATAGGAAAAATTATTCTATCAGACAACAGTTTTTTCACTTCCTCAAATATCAAGGGTTCTAAAATGGCATTCACAGGCCTTTGCTTTTTCCTGAATGGTTTAATATCGAGCTTCAAAGGAATCACATGAGTAATGATAGATGTATCATATGTCTTTAAATCCTCATATGTCCATGCTATGACATGTTTGTAATCCTTCAGAGCATCTATAATTTCATTTCTCATCTTTTCAGAATAGACCTTTCCAATCTGTACATTCTGAGGGTTCTGCTCTGTTCCTAAATTATATGGCTCACACTTACCTCCCTCAGTTTTAGGTAAATCCTTCTGTTTCACTACCCCATCAAAATCAAAGATCTGTTCTAACTCAATCACTCCTTTAGGCAAGAAATTTCTTTTTAAGTTGATAATGTCTTCTTCATCCCAAGACACATCAGGCCTCTCTTGTTCATCAATAATTTGAGCCTCAAATACTTCATTGCAAGTTAGAAAATCTACAATTTGCTGATCTCCTTCGAATACCTGAAAATGAGTTACATTATCTGGTACACTAGGCACATTCACTAATTCTACAACAAATCTTTTCAATCCTAACAACATTAGGGGTTCTAAAGTGCTAGCAGCTACTACCAAGGCATTTGGTCTATGGTTTAACTCTCTAGGGATATGCTCTAAATTGAAAGCATCAAATGACTCTATCAAATCCCATACTCTATGTCTGTAACAAACCATCTTTTTATAATTGCATTGATACAATTTTCTCACCTGCCTGACTACTAGCTCAGAATCTGAAAATACTCTGATCATTTTTACCTTTTTCTTTATAGCCATGACCAGTCCATAAATTAAAGCTTCGTATTCTGCAACATTGTTAGTATAAGCAAACTATAACCTATAAGCTGCTAAATATGATTTGCCATGAGGATCTATAAGTTCTACACCAGCACCTGCACCTTGTTTAGATTTGGAACTATCACATTTTAGTGTCTGCATGCCATCCTTGTTCTTTTGACTTTTTACCTTGGCATGTTTAACCTTTTCTATCATATGTGCAGTGCTATCTTGTTTATTCCTAGGCAATTCATCTTGGCTTACTTGTATATTTACCTTTTTAGTTTGCAGATCAAAATGACAGACACTTTTGTCATTTGTCTCTTCTTCTAAATCTGGAGTTGATCCATCTAGGTTGTTTTGAAAATATTTCTTTGGTTGAGTAAGAATAACCTTTTCTTCCCAGAGTTCCATCTCTTTTATGCATTTTATATATTCATATTCAATAATGTCCCTGCACATTCCACAACTCTCTTTAGAATGTGATGTATTGTGAACTCTGCACATGCTTTTGTATAACTTACACTGAACATGAACCTTTTGTTCAATGCACCTTATCATCTCTTGCCTAATGATCTGACTAAAATTATTCAGTGCATTACTTTCTTCATCAGAAGAATTTCCATCAGACTCAATAAATAATACTGTTTCTTTGCTGACAGGCTTTTCTTTAAAATTTAGCATTAAGATTTCTTCAATCTGTACCCCTTTGTTAGTAACCCTGTAAACACTAGATTCAACAGAAGCATACAATATTTCATTTGTCCTATTGTACTCTGTGATCATATGTTTCATCCTAGGTTTAGCCTCTATTCTAATCTGATTTGGCACACCTCTCAAAGGTAACCACATATGTGAGAAATCGGTGGCCATATATCCATTCAAAGTCTTAGACCAGTCTCTACTAAATAACATCCCATAATTTACAAGTATATCCACTACTTGGATGTCAATGAACTGACTTACCCTAGGGTCTGAAGCTAACTACATCTGAATATGTATTAATTCTCCAATCACATTAACTTCAGTTTTATCTAACTGTGTAACCACTTTGGTGGATTTGGCAGGGGTCAGCCCTAAAGTTTTACATATCCCTAATGGCATTACATTGGCTAAGGCACCTAAATCTACCATACAATTGTGTATGTTCTTTCCACACAGTCTAATGGTTAACAAGAAAGGAGGAGCATCCTTCTTATCTGCATACATTACAACATTGGTGTTGGATGGCTACTCAACTTTCTTACTTTTTTCTTTGGACTGTGCAGCCCTATTAGGAACATTTACTTCAGTAGAAACTTCACCTATCACAGATGCATCCAAGGATTTAATAAAAGCATTTCTAACCCCTAGACTTTTCAACAATTCACACAAAGGGATGATGACCTTAATTTTATTAATCTCCTCTGACAGATAACTTATCAATCTCATCATTTCTACAGTCTCTGCTTTACTAGTTTGGACCTTCTGTGCTACTATTCCATTATTTGCATTATGATTGGCTTTTAGTATAGCAGGATTGTTGCTAGCATTTTGGTCTGGGGGAGTATTGTAATTGTTAGGAGGAGTGGAAGTGGTGAAAGGACCTCCTGGCCTAGGGTTATTTCTCAGGTTGTAAGTATGATTCTTACTTGACTATTGGAAGGCTTGCACCTCCTCTATCTCATACAACACCTCATTTTCAATTTTAAATGGAAACTGAAAAGCATTTAGTACTAAGGCTGTCTCAAGATATAAATTATCACAAAAATATGGTTCATCCTCTAACAACTAGTCATCTTCCTCTTCTCTAAAGGTAAAAGTCTCTAAGACTAGAGTAGTATCATATCCTGAGGGTACTATTTCATTACCTTTAGGAATTAAAAACTCAAAAGTAGGAGCCTATACATCCACATTAAAAATACTTGCTACCAGATGAAACTGAGGATAGTCTAATTCAGCATGGGCACTAGTATTATGGATTCTACACCAATTCTTCAATGCTACATTGGCCATTTGAATCCTAGCTGTTTGCTTTGTATCCTGGTTATCCACATTCTCAAATGGAGAAGCCAGAGTGCCATTATTTGGCCCTGTGTTCCAGGTTTTAGGTGGCCTAGGCTGATTCTGATTCCTGTTATTGTTATTCCAGGCTCTGTTATCTATAGCTAATCCTCTATTCTGCATATGTTGTCCCTGATTATGACTCTGATTTTGACTGTGATTTTGACCCTAATTAGAACCCTGACCTTGGTTATAACTTTGATTTTGATTTTGGTTATGGTTGGGGTTATAACTCTAGTTGTGGTTATAGTTCTGATTATATCCCTGGTTGTTTCTACTGTAGAAATTCTCATTTCTCAATTGTGTCATCTCAGTGGTCAATCTTCTTAGATGTGTAGTAATTTCTTTGATATCTTCCCTTTCATCTTGTGCTTTTTGTATAAATGTATCCTGAGGTGGTTGGAAGAAAGATTGGTCATTATTCTAATTAATATTGGAGGTATTACCAGTGTAAGGTACTATAGCCTGAATTGGAGCAGGATTATACACAGGTGTGTATGTAGGGACTAGATTTAGTAATGGAGTACTCTGTGTAGGAACTCCATTCCAAGTTTGTACTTGACTTTGCATTCTAGGATTTCCTCCATTGAGAAATGGATTATAGGTTGTCTGCCTCATTTCTTGGTTTACAGAGGCTGCCTCTTTATAGGCTTTAGATATTGTATCTATGTTAGGCTTTCTCTTGACAAACATGGCAGTTAATGGATCTAAAGCCACATAATACATAGCTAACAATGTATCTGCAGTTACTGTGTATGGAGCTACAAACCTAGAATAAGCTTTTTGAAACCTATCATTGAAATTATCAATTAGTTCTCCCTCTCCTCTTTTTATTGTAGCCAATTTATGATATAAGATAGAAGGATCCACTGGTCCCCTAAATCTAGACAAAAATGCTTCCTCTATAAGTGCCCAGGAAGAAACATGACCATTAGGTAAATTCACATACCAGTTAGATACTTGTTCATTGAAAGTGTAAGGAAATAATCTACACACAACATCTTCATATTCCAGCCTCGCTCTAAAGCATGCCTCCTTAAATATCCTAATATGATCCTCTGGATCTTGATGCAACTGGTATTTAGGACATATTTTCTCAGGGTTCTTTGGCATGTCATGATAATCAACAAAATATATGGGAGAGTTGACATTGAAATAAGCTATTGCCGGTGCTTGTGCTTGACCTGGACCTATAGGAATACCTGGATTTCTAGGTTGACCTGGATTTCTGGGAGGACTGGGACCTCTAGGAGGACTAGGACCTCTGGGAGGACCTGAACCAAGATTTAAAAATCTAAATGAAGAACTGTCAGGACTTAAAATTTTATGGATGTTAAAAGGTGATCCAAGAGGAGTTCCAGATGAACTTCCTGTATTTGATATTTTAGGATTCCAAACTAAAGGACTTTTACTCTATCTCCTATCAAGTAATTGCACAAATATGTCCTATGAACCTGATCTAGACCTAGTCACTCTACTCCTATTATGAGCCAGCTTTACTCAAATTCAACCCTAACTCAAATTAGGCCCTTGTTCTAGCGCCAAAAATTGTTGATGATTGTTTTTACACATTCATAACAAAAGTTAAAATTCACAAAATGAACCTAACTGTCTTGAAAGATATGAAGAAATCAATAAAGATTACTTAATCCCAAGTTTCTGTATGGTCAGGTCTTGACCTATTGGACAATTTAGTAGGTAAATGTGAAACTGTAATATTCAAGGGGCCTTACGTGATTCAAGGTGATTGATGATCTGCTATACTTGAATTATGCTAACTGTTGCAAATATCAACAAATTATCTCTCTTTGCATAAAATTGCTACTGAATCATGAAGCTTTGTATGATTTATATTAAAACATGCTTATCATTTCGAATATTTATGAAGATTGCCAAGTATCAACTCAATTATTCCTAATTCTTTCAAATGTAAGACAATCTCCTTTAGATTTCTCTGTTTTAGCTAGTTAATGCAAAGTTTGGGAAAAGTTAGAGAAAATCAAATGAAACATCACTCTACTATAGGATTTAAATGTACTGTTATCCACGTGGTAAGAATACATCAAATTCAATGAAATCAGTAGATTAAATCACTAAATGCAAATGTCCTGAGTATTTTCACAAACATGCATTCAAGATTGTGAGCTTTCAGAGATAATATTTCAAATACAACGAAGAGCCAGAAGACACTCAGAAAATAGACGTAGAATTCTAGATTCACTTGTATTTAAAACACACAGTCATACATGATTTACAATGTAAGAATGACTCTTAGCTTCATTAATCAAATTCACAAAACTTACAACGCTTTATAGATACAGTAAGGAAGCCAGATGTTCCATGCATTCCTTATTGCAGACACAGGTGACCTCCTGTTAAACTAAAATACTTCTTCTACTCAAAGCTTTTGAACAAATTACAATTGCTAGCTAATTTTTACAAATCCCTGTGTAAATAATTTACAATTAGCAAAGCTCCTCATATAGAATTTTGAACTTCAAATTGCTACGACTACAACCTCAATCCACGGTTGAGATCCCTCCATTATTGATCAACGGTGCATCCTTGCCTCTAACCATCTACCAAAATATCTAATTGACATCTTTTCTTTCCCTCAAAGGATGTTGTTGGAATCTTTCAAATAATAAGATTCCCCCGTTTCTTTGACTTGCTCGCTGATACTCTTTGCTTTATTTTCTCTAACACTGTCGTTCACCCCTGTTTTCTATGAATTTTGCCTTTTCCCACACAACCTTTGCTATCACCATTTTGTCGCTTTTCAAATGTCTGCATATCCCTTTTCCTTTTGGCAAGACCTGTGTCGTCGGCTAAGATTTTTCTTCTTCCTCCAATGGTCGATGACTCAATCTTCACTTTATCTTCTTAACCGCCACGGTTTCCTTCAACCTACTTGTGTTCCTACGGTCAATAAACACAAGCCAGTAAAATGCATCTTAAAATTCCCTTTTAATCTAAAAAATGTAACTTTTGTCATATATAAGCATTCTAATATGCAAGAAATTTTCTATTTTTAATTTTCACTTCAAATCTGGCTTGTACATTTTCCCTTTGCATATCGCTCTTGTATATCGCAATATACAAGAGCATATACAAACAACTTTATGCAAAAACTCTTTCTTTACGTTTGTTTCTTCCTTCAGTGCATCTAATTTTCCTGTATATAAAACATGTACATCGTAAACATACAACGTTGAAAACATACAAGGAATTTTCTGTGTTTTATTTCTTTTCACATCTGGCCTTTGTATATTAGCTTGTATATCGGATATACATTGTAAACATACAACGCTAAATATACAACTAGAGGGGTCCACATTACCCTTTTTTTACCTTTTCATCTATGCAATGCACATAACCCTTTATATCTCACCATCGGACTTCAACCTCTTATAAATCGCATTTAACCTACCTTCGAGTCCGGGCAATGTATACAACTCAATACATCTTTTGATATATATTTCAGACTTAATGCATTGTGCTAATCGGATTTTACTTTTCCTTTAAGTTCCGGCTTGTATGTATAAGGCAATGTATGTTTCAGAACATACATACAAGCGTGGAAATATACAACAGTTTAACTCATTTTCATAACAATTTCGGTTCCGGCACTTGTATAAAGTGCAATGTATATCAGCGTTGTATGTCGTAACATACAAAGCGCAGAAATATACAATGAATATTTCATCTTTAATAAGCCCTTAGATTCCGCGGCTTGCATAAACACTTAACCATATTCCATAAACACTTCAGGTCTGGCGGTTGTATGTTAACATTGTATATCACAAATGTATGTAAAAACATACAAGGCGTGAACATACAATGAATTAACTAACTTTGATAATTCTTCTGCGTCCACTGCTTGTATGTGATCATTGTATATCACAAATGTATGTCCTGCGGTACTTAACATACAAACATCAAATATGTAAGCTAGACTTAACCTTTTATACATTCCAACTATGAATTCTGTCGGGTCCACTTTTCATGTATGAAGAAATAAAGTATTTGTAAATGCATACAAGTAAAACAAAGCACCCGATATACAAGCAGACTTGTATATGTATGACCCTGCATATACAAATGACCTAACATACAAACAGTCTTGCATGTGCAACATACAAGACCCGATATACAAACAGACTTGTATATGCAAACATACAAACCTCCCTAATGTGCATTTGCCTTAAAATACTCATAACTTGCAAAATATGGGGAATTTTAAGATGATTCAAAAAGCAACCCCTGTTCATTTTTAAAAAGGAATCCACTCATACCCTACCCTAGTACTTAATGCTTAATTTTCTCTATTTTCACCAATTTTTGCAACAATTCACTTCCTCCTTTTTCCCTTTACCAGCAAGTAGACCCACACACAAAAGCAACAAAAACCCAGCTATAGCAGGGGTCCTCATTTTGATAAGGAGTAAAATGGGGCGTGTTGTGAGCATCACAATAGTACTTAGAGTTCCAGAGGATAGTTATACTTACAACTTTACTTACAACCATGACACGTTGATGCCATACCAAAAAATGAGAATTATCTACATGTGGATCGTGCCTAATGTACCTTGGACCATATACGACCTCCACATAAGCTTGGTAATAGATTTATATATGTTTCAATTTATGTTGAACTTAACTTGTGCATTCAGGCTCTAGAGTTCATTATGATGCCTATGTCACTTGGGCATTATCTTTGCAGACCACCAGAGCACTTGAAACTTCATCATAGCATATATCATACAAATCTTAGTCATTCCTCATAACTACATGACAAACAAATCTCTTTTGGAGGAATGTGGAGCATTCCATTGTCTCCCTATTACTTCTTTGCTCTATCTGGGTGATGTCTGATGTACTATCCATTGTAATTTTTCATGTTGAATATGTGAGAGACTAAAACCTTAGATATATCATGTCAATACATGCAAGAAGCTATCTTTAGAACTGCAAGGCAAGGTCTTTCTTTATGGAGAAGTGTGGACCAACTCAAGTTGACTCTACCTTAGAATGTGCACTGTGAATGCCTTAGACACTTTTCTACTTCTTACTCTTGAGTGTGGTACTCCCAACTGATGAGATATGTATGTGTGTATGTAAGAAACATGCAAGGATATGAGTGTTTACCTCTGTATCATGTTCAAGCCCAAAACTAATCCATACTTAGACTATTTTCTCTTCTCGTAGAGATTTACCTTGACCATATGGACTCTTCCTTTGTACAAGTTTGTCTATACACTTCCATCTGTTATGTTGACATGAATGTATACTATGTTGACATCAATGACAACACATATTGCCAACATGACCAACCCCATCATCCTAGCCTCTCCCTTCTATCCTAATTGAGGTGGGACATTGGTGTCGGTACCTTGGGCTACTTCATTTTGGTTTGTTGCTTCTGTATCCTTATGCATAGGAAATGGGTCCTGATAGATCCTCATGTTAGCATTCTACAGAGCTATCAAGGCTTGGGTTTGTCTTGTCCCCTTGTTATCTAGTGTGACCTTCCGTGGGTTCAAGAACTTCTCTATGAACAATTGTTGTTGATCTTTCGACAACCTTGCTATGAATCTTTTATACTCTCTACAAGATTCCATGCTATGCCCCCTTGTTCTATGAAAAGAACAAAATTAATTGTACTCATAATGGGGTCTTTCATACCTTGCGTCATTACCATTTCCATTACAATACCAATTCTAATAGTTGTCCCTTACGTAGTATGTATTGTTTCTTGGACGATCAATGCATTGACATTGGGAGGGTAATAGTCTCTTTAATTATAATCATCCCTCACCTTCCTTACTAGGGGTTGATCTGTCACCCATATGTTATTGAATTTCTATTGTTTTTAAGAATCTTAATGACAGGAGCATTGTTCCTTGTATCCTCCCTCATCAGTTTTCCATTTGATTCGTAGACCCTTCTGCCATTATCAATGGTTGTTTGGTCGATCCTTAAAGCACTCTCCAAGGCTTCTTCATAGGACTTGTAGGGTAACTTTTGAATGTCTTCTCTCATATCCTTGTTTAAGTTATGTAAGAAAAGGTCACATAACTCATGTTGGTCCATGTTAGGAGCACTAGTTGAGGAATAGAGAACTTGTCTCTATCAAGTAACAAAGTGGACTACTGACTCATTCAGGTCTTGCTTCATGGTTAGGAACTCTCTGATCCCTATCTTCACAAGTTTTTTCATGTCAAAAGCCATGAAAAACTCTCTGATTAACTACCTGAATGAGTGTATTGAGGCTTCTAGTAGGTGATAGTACCAATCTAGGGCTATTCCTTCTAGGGTCTTTAGAAAGATCTTAGTGACAGCCACATCCCAAGGGAGGAGTTCTCTTATCATGGTAGTATGAACTTTGATATGTGAGTTGGGATCATGTTCTCCTTTGAACTTTGAGAGATCAGGTAATGGTTGAGGCAACTAAATGTTTCTTATGATTAAGTCAAGTGGTTCTTTCAATTATTCCAAGAATGTTGCCAGAAGGGCACTTTTTGATTGAGGAGTTAATAGCATTAATCCCATAGGAGGGTTTTGGTAACCCATTGTCTGATTTCCTTGGCTTCCTAGCATTGCTTGATTGTTCTGAACAGAAGGGTTCCCATTTAGGAATGTGTCGTTACTCACATTTCTTGAGTAGTAGTTGAGATAGGGGGTATTCAAAGATGCCCCCTGGTCCTATTCTATTCTGATATTATCATACGACTTCTCTCTTCTTTCTAGAGTAGGTTTTTCTACTTCCAGGGTTCTAATTATTTGCACTAGCATCATAATTATGTCTATAGGAGTGGGACCTCTAGGAAATTCCACATTTCTAGGATTTTCCCTTCGAGTGTTGTCTTGATTATGTGCTTCTTCTCGCCCAACATTTTCTCTTTGTCCTTCTCGTAGGCAAACTTTCAATACTTCCTGGGTGTCTCTTGCCTCTTGCAAGTATCTTTCCAACCTTCTTACTTCCTCATCTAGATGAGTACTTGAGGTGCTTGTGGATAGTTGATCTGGTTGGTGGATTTCTAATCTTAGTGGTATTCTTCTAGCCTTTTGAGGTGCATTTAGTATGGTTGGGTTATGTTCCCATGCAAGACTATTAAAAGATAGAGAATGCATGGGTTCTATTTTGTCTTTCTCATAGTCAAAGTCTTTGTAATCATAGCAATTTGATATTGGTGCATTTGGGTCAGGTGGCATGTACTTGCTGAAAGAGGGAGTTTATGTGTCCATAGAGGTAATATTCCCTAAGTTTAGGTTAGGTTCTATCATATTCAGGGGTGCCATAGACACCACAAAATCAATGGAATGAGCAAAGGCAAAGGCGACGAAGGTGGAAGTAGTGAAGGCAACTATGAAGAATAAAGTGATAATGTTTGAAATATGTTGAAGTGTCGAATGTCTTGTTGTTTTAAATGGGATCTAAACTTTTGGAATGTGAACAACCTAAACAAAAGTTTTTACTCTTCAGTCAGGTTCACCAAAATATGCATGCTCAAAATCATGACATCAATGGCCTAGGGTAGTTCAGTTAGTTTTGGTATTCACATGGACCCTTGTCTCCTTGCCATGGGGTAAATGACCATGTCACTTTCACTCTCATGGGAGTAGCCAATCAAGAGGAGGTGACACACGGGGGTGGTCTGGCTCATTGGAGAGCTAGACTTCACGGAGAGGGGTCAGCTAGCCCTCAGGCTTGTGTTTTTGTGTGCTTGTGTGGATGCGGTGTTCTGTGATCGTGATTGTAAAGATAACTATATGATCTAAAGGGTCACTAGTCACCGTTCTCCTATTTGGATTCCTGATGTTCCACTATTGTGTGGGGTTACTATTTTTCTTGTTGATGTCTTGTTGTCATTCGTGTTTCTGTATGATTTCTTGGTGTATCAGGAGTTGTCTAAATTATTCTCATTTGTTGTTGTATGACTAGTTGATCTTATTGTTGCCTAGGGTGAACCTCCTCTATCTCATCGAGGATTTCCCTCACCCACTCACCTCTAAGTCTAGGGCACATTCATGAGGCAAGACATAAGAGAGATGGTTTGAGCTAACCTTGACTTGACCTAGGGTTTTGACTTAGGGTTTGTGTGACCTATGGTTTGACTTTGCATTGACTTTGATGGACCTTGTGATGAAACCAAGGGTTTTGACCAATATTTTGACTATAGTTGACCTTGTGTTGGGATCAAGGGTTTGCGAACCTTCTATGTTGCTAATGTTTCTGTTCTTTTTGGGTTTTATATTAATGCAAGCCTATATGAGTGCAAAATGTATTTTTGTGCTTTTTTTATATTTATGGAAATCAAAAGTGCTTTTTCTTAATCTAGGAATTAGAAAATGTATGCAAGCTATGATGAAGTTACCTAATGCAATGTATTCTATGTTTTTGTTTGTTTTCTAAATATGTGGATCAATCTAATCTAAGAAAGGAAATTGCTTTTAATCTATGAACTTTGGAAAGAGAAACTATTTTAACAATGTGAACTTACTTAGCCTATCAAGGAAAAAAACAACATGTATTTACTTATCCCAAGGGCAATTTTTTTACTATCTAATTACTATGAAATGAAAAAAAGCATGAAGGAACCTAGAGATGCGTGAGCCTCTACTACCATCAAATATCTTGGTGTAGAAACCTCAAATCCTCTTGCAACAGTGGGGTGATCCTCTTACCAACAAGGAGAAAATGGAAGCAAAAGAAGCTTTGAATCTTTTGAAAAGAGCTCAATGTGATCTTGATGAGCACTGTGGCTTGTGATATGAGTAGTGTATGGATGCAAATGAGCTTGTATGAAAGCTATATGAAACAATGAATAAAGAAAAGGCTCCTATGTCTTGTATGAGCATGAGAATGCTTGATTTGGAGAGCAATAACTTGCAAGAACTGTGTACACAAATGAAATTGACTCCCTTTGTGCTTGAGGGAGGGGGTATTTATAGGTTAGAAGAAGGGATGAGAAGTAAAGAAGGAGATTTAACTCAATTTGATTGGAGAGTTAACATAGAAGACACAAGAGTTATCTAGGCTAAAATTGGAGTGATCTACCTAGTAAAATCTTATCACTCAAGAATAAGTGAAGAAAGATGAATGCATGAGAATACATTGGAATGCATGAGTTGTTAACTAAAGATAAAATAGAGCTAGTTATGCATGTGTGGGTGCATGAAATAGTTATCCCTATCTTTGGCATGAAAATCCATGCAATCAGAAAGAAAAAAGGGTTAAAATGGAGCTAATTTGAATTAGAAACTCAAGTTTTTTCGCAGCTGAAAACACAATAAGGTCACCCATGGGTTGCCCATTTCACCATTTAGGGTTGCTCGGGGGTGACCCATGGGTGACCTTCAGAGGAGGGAACCTGGGTGAAAGCAAATGGTGGGAGATGGTAGAGGAGGTGAAAAGGGGGGGATCTCCCTCTGGAAACAGGTCAGTCATGTGTGAAAATCTAAATATCTAATTGCAAAAGTAGGATCTCCCAGAGAAGATCTGGAAATAATAGGGGGAGATTTGGATTGGTTGAGGGAAACTAAAAACTAAAGTTGGAGATGGCTAGGGGTGTTAAGAAAAGTGTTTCAACCTTGCAGCGTTGAAAGATTACTATTCTTCCTAGTTTTGGTCTTTTTGAATACCCTTTATCTTGGAGAACAGTCTGGAACCTTCAAAGTTTCAAAAAGTTTCCAAATGAGCTAAAAGTAGCAAGACATACTATTTTTAGTAAGTCCTTCGATTGAGCTGGGATTGACCTAAAAATTTTCCCAGAAGGTGCGGAACAACTAAGTGAACATCTTGGGTGAGTTTCATCTCAAGATCATATCAGGATTGTGAGATATTAATGTTTCTATTTTTTGAAATTGTTGGAAAAAGTCTTTGACCTCAATTATTGGAATCAAAACTTCTCTAAATGTCCCAAAAATGGTGATAACTAGCATAACATGTTATAGGGTGATAGATCTCTTCACATGCTTTTCGACACATTAAACAGTTTGTCAATTAGACACCCAGATCAAAAGTTATGGCCTATAGAAGTTGGACCTTCTGTTTTGGGAAATGTAAAAATGTGTTGGACACATAAAAGAGCTATAAAGGGGAGAGTTACACATGTTGGTGTGTGTTTGGGCACATCACAAGGCATCTTTGATTCAAGATAATTTGGGTGCCACTTTTGGGTGGTTTTAGCTCATGGTTTTGTAATTACCGTTCGGTGTATTGTACTGTATCTCCTATAAATCAAGAACTTGAGATGGATGTTGTATGTAAGAAGCTTATAGATGTCAAATTACCTCTTGGATCTCTGGTTGGATATACTCCTGTAAAAGCTTGCTCTACAAGTATATTTTAATCTTCGTGATTCTTGAATAATATATTGGGTTGCTTTAGAGTGTGGGGTTTTTTACCTGAAAAGGTTTTCCCCACGTATATCTTGTGTTGTGAGTTTTGTGTTTGCATTTGGAAGTTGTTATTATCTTTTTGTTAATGTGCATCTTAATCTGTAACTGTAAAATAAAAATTTGCATAAATCTTTCCTCATTAGATCAATGTAGGAAGTGTTTTCCGCATACCTTGCTTCTTGCAATTGGTATTAGAGCCTGATCACCTCTTGTTCTAGTTGTTGGGTAGAGGGGTTTTTGAGATGATCTTTGTTTGAGTGGGAGCTTGTGCAGAGGATTTTGAAATCTTTGTTACAGGTAAGAGATGGCGAGCACATCTGGGAGGTTTGAGATAGAGAAGTTTAATCATAGTAATTTTGAGTTGTGGAAACTCAAAATGGAGGACATGCTTGTAGATTGGGATTTATGGGAAGCTGTATCTAGTACAAAACCAATGGCAATGTCTCAAGAAGACTGGGATCTCAAAGATCGAAAAGCTAAGGGTTTGATAAGACTCTGTTTGGCTAATTTAGTGCTCCTGAATATCCATGAAGAGAAGACTGCAAAGGAAATTTGGAAGAAGCTTGGAGATGTTTATTACGCTAAATCCCTGGTGAAAAAGTTATTCCTGTGAAAGAAATTGTATTCTTTGAGGATGGAAGATGGAGGATCTGTTGTTGATCACCTGAATACATTCAATATGCTTGTTGCCCAGTTGACTTCTGTTGGTGTGAAGATGGAGGAGGAGGATCGATGTATGACATTACTGTGTTCCTTACCAAATTCATGGGACCACCTTGTTATGGCCATTGGGAGTACCACTACAACCTTCAAGATGGATGAAGTGGTTTCTTCGCTGTTGTCTGAAGAGATGTAGAGAAAGTCTTCCAAATCAACTAAGGAGTCTCTTGCAGTTCATGGTAGATCTAAAGAGAAGGGAAAGAAAAAGGATAAGAAGAAGGAAGAAAAAGGAAGATCCAAATCCTGTGGGAGATCTAAGTCTCCCGAAAAGTCCAAGGCCCTGTGTTGGAACTGCGGAAAACCTAGTCACTTCCACAAGGAGTGCAAGGAGGAGAAAAAAGAAAAGAAGAAGAATTATGATTCAGATTCTAACAAGTCCTCTTAGGATGAAGAAGCATTTGTCACTGCCTTGGCAATGCATGCATCTGAGGATGTGTGGCTTATTGACTCTGGTGCATCTTTTTACATGACCTTGCATTGGGGCTAGTTTTCAAAGTATGAAGAATACAATGGTGGACAGGTGTACTTGGGTGATGATTCTCACCTAGATATTGTTGGCCATGGAAGATTCTTGATTCGATTCCTTGATGGATGAGTAAAGGGAATCAATGGTGTTCTGCATATCCCTAGTTTGACATGGAACCTTCTTTCTGTAAGTAAATTGAATGATGTGGGTGTGTTGGTTGTTTTCTCGAATGGAGGATGCAAGATGACTAGAGGATCTATGGTGTTGGCTAAGGGTGTTCAGATTGGCACTCTATTTCAACTTGATGTATGTGCAGTTCAGTGCAACAGTGCCTCTGCTTCAAAGAAGAGAGCTTTAGAGTCTTCATCCTCACCATTAGAACCAGTAGCAAAAAAGATTGTTGCATCTACTTCTGATGGTCATGCTTTTTGGGTACCTAAGGGTGCTCATTCTATGGAGATGAAACTTCTAGTTGAGAAGACAATGTTATGGCACCAAAGGCTTGGTCACATTAGTGAAAAGGATTTGAGGACCATGAAGAATAAAAATCTTGTTGAGGGTATGAATTATTGTAATCTTGAGTTCCATTTCCGTGAACATTGCATTTATGGAAAACAAAACCATGTTTAGTTTTATTCTAGTTCTCACAAATCTTTTGAGGTGTTGGACTTGACTCATTTTAATGTGTTTGGTCCTGTTAATGTTCCTTCGATTTCAAAATTTGTTTACTTTGTTTCATTTATTAACGATTATAGTAGAAGGAAATGGGTGTATTTCCTTGGAAGTAAATATGAAGTTTTTAATAGATTCAAAGAGTTCAAAGCTCTTGTAGAGAATCAGAAGGATAGAAAGATTAAGTGTTTGAGGACTGACAACGGTGGTGAGTTCTGTTCAGCAGATTTCAACAGGTTCTATAAATAACAGGGGATTGAGAGGCACAAGACAACTCCATATACCCCTCAGTAGAATGGAGTCGTAGAGAGGATGAATAGAATATTGATGGATAAGGCAAGGAGTATTCTAAGTGGAGATAGTCTTGAACAAAAGTTCTTGGCTGAAGCTATTGTTACCACTTGTTACCTAGTTAATAGGTCTCCTACATCAGCGCTCATTGATAAGATACCTATGGAGGTTTGGTCTGGTAAAAAGCCTTCATTAAGACACATTCGAGTATTTGGTTGTGAGGCATATGCACATGTGCGTAAGGAGAAGAGGTCTAAGTTGGAGAACAAGGCTGTAAAGTATATCTTCATCGATTATGGCATCAGTGTGAAAGGGTACAAGATTTGGGATCCAGTAGCTAAGAGAGTTCTGTATGGCAAAAGCATGATCTTCAAAGAGCTCAATCCTTCTTCTATTGTCTTGCAGCCAGAGAAAGAAGAGAAGAAAGATGATGTGGTTCAACTTCCTTCCACCCCTGAGAAAGTTGAACCAAAAACATCTATTAGACCTAATAATGAGGAGAGCTCTAGTAGCTCTAAAAGTTTAGAAGAAGATGAAGAACCTCAACCTCAACCTTTGAGGAGGTCCACCCAGATAAGGCAGCAACTTGATAGGTTTGGTTATTCATTACATGATTCCAATTGTATTTTTGCTTTGATTTCTAACACTGATGAGCCTAGAACTATGAAAGAGGCTATGGGTATGAAAGATGCAAGTTCCTGGAAGGAGGCCATGGAAGAGGAGATGGCTTCTTTGGAAAAGAATAATACTTGGGACTTGGTACCCTTGCTTGAAGGACAAAAAACTATTGGATGCAAATGGGTGTTCAAAAAGAAATTTGGTTTAGATGGCATTGTTGAGAAATATAGGGCTAGATTGGTTGTGAAGGGGTATTCTCAAGTGGAGGGAATTGACTATGGTGAGATTTTCTCTCCCATTGCAAAGCTGACATCTATTTGGTTCTTGTTATCTCTTGCAATAGTGTATGATCTAGAAGTGGAACAGATGGATGTGAAGACAACATTCCTTCATGGTGACTTGCAGGAGGAAATCTATATGTCACATCCAAAGAAGTACGTGGTGAAAGGTAAAGAAAATTTGGTTTACATGTTGAAAAAGTCTTTGTATGGTTTAAAACATTCTCCTAGAATATGGTACCAAAAGTTTGATGCCTTTCTATTGAGTATTAGATTTCAAATATCAAAATCAGATCATTGTGTTTACTACAAGTTTGACAATGATTGCATTCTCATTATTGCATTGTATGTTGATGATATGTTACTCATTGGGAATGGTAAAAGTTTGATTTCTAATTTGAAGTCTCAGTTGTCAGCACATTTTGAGACAAAAAATCTAGGGGTAGCTCAGTACATTCTAGGAATGGAAATTAGAAGAGATAGAGCAAATAGAAAACTTTGGTTAGGCCAGAGTAAGTATGTTAACACTGTGTTGGAGAGATTCAACATGATGGATTGCAAACCTTTGACTGTTCCTATTACAATGGGGACAAAGTTATCTGTTGAAGATTGTCCAAAGTCTCCTTCTGAGATAGAGGATATGAGATGAGTTCCTTATGCTAGTGTGGTTGGTAGTTTGATGTATGCAATGGTCTGCACAAGACCAGACATTGCCCAAGTAGTGGGAGTCCTTAGTCAATTTATGGATAATCCTGGATGGGTACATTGGGATGTAGTGAAGAGAGTGTTTAGATATTTGTGGGATACTTCTGAGTATTCCTTATGTTATTATGGTTATCCTACAAGACCTCAACATTCACTTTTTAATCGTGGATTTGTGGATTCAAATTGGGCAGGTGACATTGACAACAGGAGATCCACCAGTGCTTATGTGTATACTATGTTTGGTGGTGCTATTAGTTGGATGAGTAAGCGGCAACCTGTGGTCACTTTGTCCACTATTGAAGCTGAGTACATGGTAGAAACTCATGCTTGTAAAGAAACCATTTAGCTTAAGATATTGTGTTCTGATGTTGGGTTTGATGCAGGGAAGATTACTATTTGTTGTGATAGTTAGAGTGCCATATGTTTGGTGAAGAATCCTACTTTCCATGCAAGGACTAAGCATATTGATGTCTAGTACCATTTTGTTCATGACATGGTAGAGGATGGTAAGGTAAATTTGGAAAAGTTGAAACTTTGATGAATGTTGTAGATTCCTTGACAAAATCTGTGAGCACAAAGAAGTTCAAATGGTGTTCAGAGTCTATGGGCCTCACGGCCCCTAGCAATTAAATCATGGTGTTGATACTCCCTTTCCTCTTGCAAGGTGTTCGACAAGTGGGAGAATGTTAAGAAAAGTGTCGCAAACTTACAACTTTGAAAGATTACTATTCTTCCCAGTTTTGGTCTTTTTGAATACCCTTTATCTTGGAGAACGGTCTAGAACCTTCAAAGTTTCCAAAAGTTTCCAAACAAGCTAAAAATAGCGAGACTTACTATTTTTAGTAAGTCCTTCGATTGAGCTTGGATTGACCTAAAAATTTTCTTAGAAGGTGCCAAATAGCTAATTGAACATCTTGGGTGAGTTTCGACTCAAGATTATATTAGGATTGTGAGATATTAAAGTTTCTATTTTTTGAAATTGCCAAAAAATTCTTTGAACTCAATTACCATAATCGAGACTTTTCTAAACATTCCAAAAATGGTGATAACTAATGTAGTAGGTTATAGGGTGATAGATCTATTCACGAGCTTTCCGAGGCATTAAACGGTTCGTTAATTGAACACCTAGATCAAAATCTATGGCCTCTGAAAGTTGGACCTTCTATTTTAGGAAATGTAAAAACGTGTTGGACACATAAAAGAGCTGTAAAGGAGAGAGTTACACATGTTGGTGTGTGTTTTATCACATCACAAGGCATCTTTGATTGGAGATAATTTGGGCTACTTTTGGTTGGTTTTAGCTCATGGTTTTGTAATTACCGTTGGTGGTATATTGTATTGTATCTCCTATATATCAGGAACTTGAGATGGAGGTTGTATGTAATAATCTTATAGATGTCAAATTACCTCCTAGATCTCTGGTTGGATATACTCCTATAAAATCTTGCTCTTCAAGTATATTGTAATTTCATGATTCCTAAATAATATATTAAGCGGCTTTGGAGTGTGGGGTTTTTTACCTGAAAGGGTTATCCCCACCTATATCTTGTGTTGTGAGTTTTGTGTTTGTGTTTGGAATTTGTTATTATCTTTCTATTAATATGCATCTTAATCTGTAACTATAAAATAAAAATTTGCATAAATCTTTCCTCTTTAGATCAGTGTAGGAAGCATTTTCCGCATACCTTGCTTCATTTCAAGAGGGGACCTCTAGAAGGTTTCTAGGGGTGGGAATGGATGAAAAACACCTAGCAAAGGTTAAAAGTCACCTACAAGATGCATACAAGGCTTAGGTATAGGATCACAAACACAAGGAACTCAAATCGACAAGTGTCAAAAAGTGTCGAAAGAGAAGAGAGAGAAAATGACAAAGGGGAAACAATACAAGGCGGAAGAAAAGACACATCACCAAGAGAATCATTGTTGAGAGGATGTTATTTCACACTTACATGTATGTGACAAGGATGTGAGTCACCATAGGGGTCCTTGTGGAGGTTTGCATGATTTTGGTGCATACATTTACTCTACTTGTAGGAGGAGGAGGTGAAGCTCTAGTCTTCATTGGAGTGGATTCTAGGGAAGTTTTAGGAGAAAAGAGAGTAGAAATATTTAGAACCACCATTTGTCTTGACTATTGTGATCCCTTGGCCTAATCATGAGGTAATGAAGGGATGTCCTATATGAACTTGTCTAGATTCTCAATAGCGACCTTATAGGCAAGAGGGCCTTTAGGTATGTTTTATCCTCCTAACTTCTTATCATCATCCCCTAGTGATTTTTCTTTTTCACCAACAATGGAGGACAATGTAATATCTACCTAAGGAGGAGGATGTGGAGGAAGAGGTGAAGAAATTGGTCATTTAGGAATGTGTCAGATAGGTGTTTGGGAAGATGGAATGTCTAGAGGAAGGAGTGAAGAGACTAGTTGATGAACCTATGGGGGTGGTTGTGTGGTGGTTTAGGTAGATGCAAAATTAGAATTTGAAGTGGCGATTGCTAAGTTTGGGAGGTGGCTGAGTCATTTGAGGTTGTGTAGGTGGTGAGGAGGTGGTTGAAGAAGGTGATGAATAAAGGGGTGGAATTATGGTTTGGGATGGTGGTTGATGAACTTGAGGTAGAGGTTGTGCAGAAACTTGGGTAGGTGATGAGGAGGGAAGTGTGTGAGACTATGTGGATGTTTGTGGAGGTAGTGAGGAAGGAGGTGTATGTGTGGGAGATGTTGTGAGAGTTAAATTCTCAGGTGTAGGATGACTAGGGTCCTAAGCAATAAGAGGAGGTTAAATATCTTTCATTTTCCTCCTAATCAGAGGCACTTCATCCTCCTCATCTTCACTAGATTGAACCTCCACTACCTTGGCCTTTTCTTTCTCCTTTATAGAAGTGGTAGCTCTAGTTTCTCTTTGTTCTTCTTGTCTTGCCTCTCCTACTACAACCTTTGCCTTAGGTAGGGTTGAGGATTCACCTTTCTTAGTTTTCTTCTTTTGATCTTTGGATTCTTTAGAGGCTGGGTCTGGGTCAATCGTTGCATAAGGCTTCTTCAACCAATCCAAAGTCCTATCCACTAACACCTTTTCCTTGTTGTCAATGAAGGAATTGAAGCAGGACCATCCCTAGTTCAAGTGCAATATTGTATCGACCAACAACATTTGCATTTCAGTTTGTTTCTTTTCATTTTCCAGTTCAGTTTAGGTAGTTCAGTCAGTAGCAATTTTTGTATTTTGGTCCAAATTCTACTATAGTTCCATTTTAGATCTTGTGGAGCTAGACTTAGCATGTAGACACCTTCATGCACATCATATCCAAAATTCTGAGCATTTGGATCAAGCATTGGAAAGTTATTGCTATCAGAAAATTGATTATTTTCTTAGAATAGAGCATCTTGACAGTCTCAGACAAACAACTAAAGGAGAAGACCTACAGAGCATTTCACAAGATTCTAAGCTCAACGACACATCATTCCATGTACTTTGGGTTCATGGATGACCTTTCCTAAGATCCGCACATCATTCTATTCATTTGCAGAGGAGTTCTATTCATTTAGGTCTAACCTATCCATGTACACACATTATAGCTCTGCATTATCGTTTGTGATCTTCGTTGGACGATGCGGAGGAATCTTACATTGAAGATATGATATATAATGATGTAATAGATCCCTAGGAAAGTAGTGATTGATAATTTAGGGATTCATAGTTTGGGGTTTTGTGCGAAGGAGCTTCAAAGCTATATCTTGTGCATATTCTGATATTCTATAATAAGACCTATGAGCCCTAATTCCCTGCATGTTGCCAGCCAATTTGTATTTGAATTCTATGATATATTAAATGACTAAATCTGCATTTGCCTTATATCTTTGAGTTGTTTCCATTGTGTTACTCTAATTGCACTATCTAGATTGTTCTCTTTGAGGACCCTCCTAACCGTGTCTACACCAAGTGGTATCAGAGCAAAAGTTTGAATCTTTGGGAGTGAATTGAGTGACGTTGGTGAAGGAATTTCATAAGATATTGTTGTGGACAAACCGTTGAATCTGAGGCAGATTACTTGTGTTGTAACTGATCGCTGATTGTAAAGCAATTGTCACCTTATAGCTTGATCCCCAAACTTGGGGCAGTTTCCACTTGATCCTAGGAAGATGCTGCCGAAGAGAGTCCCTACTTTTGGAACAATGGATGTTAGGATGGATGAGATGATGGAAATGATGAAAACAATGAGAATTTGATTAGATGCTATTGAGGAAGATAGGCAAAGAGGATTGACACCTAGACCTAATGTTGAGATTGATGATGAAGAACAATTTCAATCAGCTAATCAAAATGGCAAAACCCTAGGAGATGTAGAAGGAGAAGAATCAGATTGAGTCAAGATGTTGCGAGCTATTTCAAATATTGGAAAGAGACCTAGAGTTGGTGTACCTAATTACACTAGCAATTTGAACCCTGAAGAGTTGATTGACTAGATAAACAACATGGAAGAGTACTTTGAGTATGAAGAAGTTGAAGATATGGAGAAAGTGAAATTTAAAAAGACAAAGTTGAAAGGACATGCTGCTATATGGTGGGAAGAAGTCCATTTGGATAGAAACAGAAGAGGAAAAGAAAAGATTACAAAATGGGATATGATGGTGACAAAATTGAAGAATCAGTTTGTACCTACTGACTGTGAGTTGGAATTATTGAAGAGACTACAGAACCTGAGACAAAAGGAGAAATTTGTGGAGTACAGTAAAGAATTTCATAAGATGATCATAAGAATAAGACATAGTGAAGCAAGCAAGGAGAAAGTGGCTAGATACGACAATGGACTAAGATTGAACATTCAAGAAGAACTGAGTTTGGTAAGGATGACAACACTAGAAGAAGCAAATCAGTTTTCCCTGAAAGTTGAAGAGAAGTTGAATAAGAGACATGATTAGAGACATAGAGGCAAAGGAGGTAAATTTTAGAGGGGGAGAGAGATCATATGCGGAGCAGAATAGACAAGATAACACATTCAAGAAGGAGGATAGAGATAACAATGCATACCGAAGAGATGATAAAAATTTCTACCATAGAGGAAACCCTAGTCCATACTATCTGAGTGAAGGATATAGAAGAGAAGGAAGAGGACCTGATAGGAGAACATATAGAGGAACCTGTTTCAAGTGTGGAGGTGAAGGACATAGAGCATTTGAATGTAATTAGGGGAACATAAGCAAGAAGACAGAGAACAATGGAAGAGCATCCTATGTGGAAGAAGAACTAGTGGGATCACCTAGTTCAGTTGGTAAACATGAGAAGGGAGAATCACTTGTGATGAGGAGAGAACTATTTCAAGCAAAGACAAATGGAGAACCACCGCAAAGGAAAAGATTGTTCCAAACCAGATGCAAATCAGGAGGTAAATGTTGTAAAGTTGTAATTGATAGTGGTATTTCAGATAACCTAGTTTCAGAGGAGATGGTGATTAAGTTGAATTTGGAAAGATTGAAACACCTTAAGCCCTATCAGATAGCATGGATTCAGGAGGATCATAAGGTACTAGTGATTGAACAATGTCTGGTGAAATTTCATATTGGATCTTATCATGATGAAGTCTTGTGTGATATTATGCCTATGGATGTTTGTCATATTTTGTTGGGTAGACCTTGATAGTATGATAGAAAATCTATACATGATGGGAGAAAGAATACTTACACTATAGCATCAAATGGGAAGAGAATTACTTTGATTCCTTTGGAAGATGATCCTAAGAGAGAAGTATGTGGGAATGCTAGAATCTTCTTGACAGATGGAAGGAAATTTTTTGGATGGTTTGAGACATGAGAATATGTGTTATGCTTTGATTCCTAAGAAGCCTGCAACATTGAAGGAGACTGAAGAATCACAACTAGAGGAGGTAACTGAGTTACTGACAGAGTATGAAGACATCATATCGGACAATGTACCTAAAGCATTGCCACCAATCAGGAGTATTAGTCATCCATGGATCTTATACCTGGAGCTAGTTTGCCTAACAAAGCAGCACACAGAATGACACCAGCAAAGAATGAAGAATTGAATAGGAAGATACAAGAATTGTTGGGGAAAGGTTTGATTAGAGAAAGCTTAAGTCCTTGTGTAGTACCTGCAATATTAGCACCAAAGAAGGATGGAGAATGGAGAATGTGTATAGACTTTAGAGCAGTAAACAAGATCACTGTTAAGTATAGATTTCCTTTACCTAGGATGGATGATATCATGGATTGTTTGAGTGGAGCAAAATATTTCACAAAGATAGACTTGAAGAATGGGTACCATCAAATCAGAATTAAAGAAGGAGATGAATGGAAGACTGCTTTCAAGATAAATGAAGAATTGTATGAGTGGTTAGTAATGCCTTTTGGATTAACAAATGCACCAAGCACTTTCATGAGATTGATGAATGAAGTTCTGAATAAATTTTTGGGTAAGTTTGTTATTGTATATTTGGATGATATTCTAATTTTTAGTAAGACAAAAGAAGAACATTTGCAACACATTACGCAAGTATTGCAGATACTAAGAGAAGAGAAATTGCTGATAAACATCAAGAAGTGTAGTTTCATGAAGGAAGAATTGGTATATTTGGGAGTTGTGATTTGTGTGGAAGGATTGAAGATGGGCCCTGAGAAAGTTAGAGCAATTGTTGAATAGCCTATACCAGAGAGCATTAGAGAAGTCAAATCATTTCATGGATTGGCTAGTTTCTACCATAAGTTCATTAGAAATTTTAGTTCAGTTTGTAACCCTATAACAGAAACAATGAGAGGTGACAAAAAAATTTCAACTGGACATTAGGAACAGACAAAAGTTTTGAGTAGTTGAAGCAGAAGGTGACAGAGCAACCTATTTTGGCGTTATTGGATTTTAATAAGGTGTTTCAAGTAGATTGTGATGCAAGTGGGAATGCAATAGGATAGTGTTAAGTCAAGAAGGTAGACCTATAGCATATTTTAGTGAAAAGTTGAATGATGCAAGGAGACAATATTTAGTTTATGATCAAGAGTTCTATGCCATAATCCATGCCTTGAAGAAGTGGAGACATTACTTGTTTCCTAAGGAGTTTGTGTTGTATACAAATCATCAAGCTTTACAATATTTGAATAGTCAAGGTAAGTTAAATCAGAGACATATGAGATGGGTAGAGTTGATGCAAAGTTATACTTTCATGTTGAAGCATAGGAGTGGTAAATCAAACAAAGTTGCGAATGCAATGAATAGGAGGAGAAATTTGTTGACAGAGATGAGAGTTGAAGTGTTGGGATTTGATGAAATAAAGAACATGTTTTTTGAAGATCTAGATTTTGCAGAACCTTGGAAAACATGTAAGGAACCTGTTGTAACAAATAGGAGTAAGTTGTTGGATTATTTCATTCAGGAAGATATGTTGTTCAAAGGAAATCAGTTATGCATACCTAGAAGTTCAATGAGAGATAACTTGATAAAAAAGAAACACAGTGGTGGATTGGTGGGACATTTTGGCATTGATAAGATAGTAGCTTTTGTAAGTGAAAACTACTTTTGGCCTTAGATACATAAGGATGTTAGGAAATTTGTGTAGAGTTGCAGAGTTTGTCAAGTTGCAAAAGGGAGTATTCAGAATACTAGATTATATAAACCTTTGACAGTACCGGAGAGACCTTGGGAAGACATAAGCATGGATTTTGTAATGGGATTGCCGAAGACATGGAGAGGACATTATTCAATATTTGTAGTGGTGAATAGATTTTCAAAGATGGCACATTTCATACCTTGTAAGAAGACAATTGATGCAGTGCATGTAGCTGACCTTTTTTTCAAGGAAATTGTGAGATTGCATGTATTACCTAAGAGCATAATTTTAGATAGAGATATAAGATTTCTAGGATGTTTTTGGAAGACACTTTGGAAGAAGATGAAGACAAATTTAAAATTTAGTTCAGTATTTCATCCACAAACTAGTGGACAAATGGAGGTAGTGAATAGGAGTTTGGGAAACTTGTTGAGATGTTTGGTTGGAGAGAAGATAGGAAGTTGGGATTTGATTATTTCACGAGCAAAGTTTGCATACAATACTTCAATGAATAAGAGTACCGGAAGAACACCTTTTGAGATTGTTACTGGAGTAAACCCTAGAGAAGTAACAGAATTGAGAGATATCAGCATGCAAGAAAAGATAAGTGTAGAAATAGAAGAATTTGTAGGACACATGGAGATAGTACATAATTAGGAGAAGAAACATTTGGAGGAGATGAATAGCAAGTATAATGAACAAGCAGGTGAGAAGAGAAGACACGAAGAATTTGCAGTGGGAGATGAAGTGATGGTGTACTTGAGAAAAGAAAATTTTCTAGTTAAGACATATAACAAGTTGAAGATGAAGAAGGTTGGACCTTGTAGGATACTCAGAAAGTTTGATTCAGGAAATGCTTATGAAGTGGAGTTACTAGAGACATTGGATATATCACCTATTGGGTAAATGCACAAAGCTGAGTCCACTTAAGGTGGAAGTTTCAAACATAGAAAAAAACTTGAAATCAAGTAAACCAAAATGGGATCCTATTTTTTATGAAACAAGATCTCGTTATGCTTCGTGATCTCGAGCCAAAAGTGGGATCTCATTTTCTAGAAATGGGATCCTATTTTGAAATGGGATCTCATTTTAAAATGGGATCATGTTTCAAAACGGGATCCCATTTTAAAATGAGATCACGTTTCATAAAAGGTTAAAATATTAATCTTTTATGAAACGGGATCCCATTTTGTAGAAACAGGATCCCGTTTCTAGAACGGGATCCCTTTTCATAAAATTTGAATTTTTGACCCAATTTTCGCTATGGGTTTTGGGTCAGAAAAAAGGCTTGGGAACCCGACCCTTGGCTTTGGACCTGGTTTGAGCTGCAAGTTGAAGGTCCTGTCAATGTCCTGGGATTGTCTGAAGGCTTTTTTTGCAGAATTTTTTGACAAAATTAAAACCCATTATAGATGAGACAGTGTAGATTCCAAATATGTAATTTTTTTTACAATTGGATTTTTTTTCTATTTTTAAATTAATTTATTATGAAACAAGTCCATAAACTTGAATTATCAGGGTTTTTTAGTATTTTAATAACTTTTTATTAAAATAATTTTTTGTAAAAAATTATATGAAAATGTACTTCAGACAATTCTTTTCAATTTGAAAAAAAAATTCAAAAAATGATAAGTTTATGTCATCTTATGCGTGACATACACGATAATTTTTTAAAACACCAAAAATGGCCAATAAAAAATTAACAAAAAAAAATATTCAATAAAAAATTACAAAAAAATATGGAAAATGTGCTTTAGTGAGTTACAAATCTTTTCCCAAAAGGATTTAGAAAAATATGATTATTTAGGTCAAAATATGGATGATGTACACATGCATGGTATAGTAAAAAAAGTGACTTTTAAACAGTGGTTTTTAGAAACGCATATTAAAAATCAATGTGTATCATCTAGGTATTAAAAAAATTACATATTTGGAAATTAGACTCTGAGGACTACATTTCATATTACTGACTTTTTCAAGATTCCACCTTTAAGTACTTCAAATTTTAGGTCAAATGTGACAAATTCTAAAAATGAGGGAAAACACTTCCACTTTTTGGCCAAAAAGTGGACTCAACTTCTTGCACACACCCTATTTTCAACATTGCAGACCTATACCAGTATCATGAAGCAAAGTTCAGTGACAACATGGTAGAAGACTTAAAGAAGTAGCTACCACAACAAGCATCAGAGCAGATTGAAGAAATTTTGGATAGTAGAGTTAGACGCAACACCAGAGGAAGACAATACAAAGAATATCTTGTGAAGTGTAAAGGAAGACAGGAAGAAGATTCATCATGGATTTCTTAGGCTAAGGTAGACCATCTTAGTTTTCCTCTAGCCCCAGTAAAGTGAGGGACTCACTTTTTCAATAACCCTAGATGTCTAATGTAAGAGCATCCATGGTTCAAGAGCAACCTTGCATCAACCAAAAACATCTACATTTTAGTTTGTTTGCATTTTAGTTTGTTTCTTTTCATTTTCCAATTCAGTTCATGCACTTTAGTCAGTAGAAGTTTCTATATTTTGGTCTACATTCTACTATAGTTGTATTTCAGATCTTGGGAAGCTACACTTAGCATCTAGACACCTTCATGCACATCATATCCAAAATTTAGAGCATTTGGATCAAGCACTGAAAAATTTTTGCTATCAAAAGATCAAATATTTTCTCATAATAGAGCATCCTGACAGTATTAGACAAATAGCTAAAGGAGAAGACTTGCAGAGTATTTCACAAGCTTCTAAGCTCAACAACACATCATTACATGTACTTTGGATTCGTGGCTGACCTTTCCTGAGATCCACACATCATTCCATTCATTTGCGGAGGAGTTCTATTCATTTAGGTCCAACCTATCCGTGTGCACACTTTACAGCTCTTCATTAGAGTTTGTAATCTTCCTTGGCTGATGTGGAGGAATCTTATGTTCCAGATATGATATATAATGATGTAATAGATCCCTAGGAAAGTAGTGATAGATAATTTAGAGATTTTGAAAGGAAGCTAGGTGTGTGGAAATCGCTTCCTACACTAATCTAATGAGGGGAGAACTATACAAATTCAAATTAATCCTTACAATAACAACAACATGAAACATGTAACAAAGATATTTCAGCAATACACATAGAACTAGAAAGAAGACAAAAGAAGAGAGACAAGATATAATGTGGGGAAAACCCTTATCGGGTGAAAAAAACTCCACACTCAAAAACCTACATAATGTATTAACAAAACTGAATATTGTTTACAATACACTTGCAATGCAAGCTTCAATAGTCCTTAACACTTGTGTCTGGAGTCAATCTAATAGCATAATAGTACCTATCAATCACATAATACATCTCCTTCTTCAAGTACCTGTTTATATAGAATATGCAAGGCAGAATTGGTCCTATCTTGAGATGGGCGTCCAACTTGGCCTCATGGCCCAAAACCCATGCCTAAGGACACTTGGTCAACATTGTAGAATGTTCCTGACACTTGTCCATAACTCCCATCCCAAAGAGGTCACCAATTTCCAAAATGAGCTATGACAGATGCTCTTACGACTCTTACGACTGTCATAGAATCTGTCATAGCAGTTACAACTTACAGTTGTAAGAGAATCTGTCATACACAAGCTATAAATAACATATTCTCTTACAACATGTCATAGTCCACCTTGGGGCACCCAAATATGCCTTTTTCAAAGATGCTTCATGACACATGTATTTCCCTATCTTACAAGCTTCTATTTCTGACTCTTACATGTCATAACTTCGTCTTAGGAATCCGTCATAACCGTTTCGGTCAACATTCCCTTACACAACATCCAAGATGCCGACACATGGTAAAATTATCCTACCACTAAGTGGGATGCCTATCTCCTCATGTGAGGACAAAATTACAAGTTGTCATCTTCCATGTAGGATGACACATCACTATGCCACATCCCACAAAATGACAATATGGAATTTACAATTAATTTACAACATAGGCTATGAATTAATAAATACAATCATAAATAATGCAAGCAATTACCAAGGTTGAGACACCTTAATTCCCAACATTCTCCCACTTATTGAACACCTTGTAAGAGCCAATAGAATATCAGGATTTAACTGCTATAGGCCGAGAGGCCCATAGACTGTGAACACCATCTGAACTTCTTTGTGATCACTGGCTTCGTCAATGCATCTGCAACATTCTTCAAAGTATCCACCTTCTCCAAATTTACCTTCCCATCCTCTACCATGTCCGACACAAAGTGAAACTGTACATCAATATGCTTTGTTCTGGCATGGAAAGTTGGATTCTTCGCAAGGCAAATTGCACTCTGACTGTCACAACTGATCGTAATCTAGCCTGCATCAACACCAATATCTAAACATAATCTCTTAAGCCAAATGGCTTCCTTACAAGAATGAGTTGCTTCCATATACTCAGCTTCTATCATGGACAAAGCAACCATAGGTTGTCGTTTACTCATCCAACTAATAGCACCACCAAACAGTGTAAACACATAAGCATTGGTGGATCTCCTGCTATCAATGTCACCTGCCCAATTTGAATCCACAAATCCATGAATATCAATAGAATGTGGAGGTCTTGTAACATTACCATGATAGTAAATGGAATACTCAGAAGTACCCCTCAAATATATAAACACTTACTTAACTACATCCCAATGAACCCTTCCAGGATTAGCCATAAATCAACTAAGGACTCCCACTGCTTGGGCAATGTCTGGCCTTGTGCAGACCATAGCATACATCAAACTGCCAACAACACTAGTGTTAGCACTCATTTTGACCTGGAGGTTGATTTTTCATGTTTAGGGGGTTTTTTCATTTGAACCCTATATCTTCTTGCCCATTTTCGTAAGTGTTGGACCTCCTCGGCATTTTTCAGCTGCATCATCATATTTTCTTTGAGGAGGAGATCATCATCATCATATTGTCTTCGATGATGGTCCGCATCATCATGTTTTCTGTCGACTTGTTTTTCATCAGGATCATCATATTTCAATATCGGGTGATGTTTGGATATCATCCCGATCCTGCTGATGAGCTACAGTGTGCCCTGATTTGCTTGCGGGGAGTGATTTTTCAAATATCTGGTGATCTTCCGATTATCACCCTGCCCTTTTATGATGATGATGTCACCCCGATCTCCCGAAGGGGTCATTTTCTAAGTAGTTCGACCCGACCTGTTTTTCTTAAGGGTCGTCATCATCATCATCATATTTCCGGTTATCACCGTGTTGCTTGCGAGGGTCATCATATTGTCTACCTGCATGATCTTTCGCTGGGGTAATATTTTAACATCGGGTGATCTTTGTTAAGATCATCTTGATGATGTTGCTGTAAAGTTCTAAGTGCGACTAGATATTCGTCGTGGTCATCATATTTTGAACGTCAGGATGATCTTAGTCAATATCATCCTGATGTTGTTGTATCACTTCATGTTCGTTGTTTTATCACCCTGATGATGCTGACGTCATTCTTATGTCAGGGTGATATCTATTTCTCTGCCTATCTACATCATGATATTTCCGAAGGAGAGGGAGATATCCGCCTGTCGGCTTCGTGCATTATCTAGTGGGGGGTGATCTTTTCAAATATCTGGCATATTCATCCATCACCCCGATCTTATAGTGGAGCTACAGTGCAGCATGATATTTGTGCATCAGGATGATATTTCCAAATATCCGGCTATCTTCTGAATATCATCCTGATGCCGACATGTGGTGGTGATGTCGTCAAGGTCCGGGGGGTCATATTTCTAACATTACTCATCTTATGAAGATCCCCCAATGTTGCGAATATGACGATGACGTCATCCGGATATGAGGAGGTGCGCAGTAGGCAAATATCCTGATGACGTCAGTAGGATATGACGGTGATGTCATCAGGATGTTCATCAGCCAGACATTTGGTATCAGCTAAGCAGGAGGATCTTCCTCCGATGGATCAGGTTGTGCCGATGAAGGCGATTATCATGCAGGTTATATTGCGATATGATGCTGACGTCAGGGTGATATTTCAAGCAACAGGATATCATGCTGCTGAAGGATAATGATGATGAAGTCTTATACTAGTGTCGTCAGGAGCAAAAGCACCGACATCATATATGCTCGTGGCCTAGTATATAAAGTGTTGAAAAGGTCACCGCGGGGTGCATGTGGGATAATTGATATCCTGCATATTTGAAATATCATGACAATGTATCTTGGTGGGAAATGGTTGCGACGCACAGTATTCTGCATTTCCCAAGGCCGCGGGTTGGTGCGCCATTAATGGCGAAGGTTGCAGAGGTATGGACGAATCTGGTACCCGATTGAAGGTGTACATCAACAGACAGTGGCGCAGGGCTCGAGGTTTCTTCCTGTCTCCTCCCCTACCTACTGCATTCATGTTTGGGCGCCAATCTGGTAATGCGTTGAGCGCTATTTTTCTGATACTGTGTATCTGGCGGGATTTTTGGTCAACCATGTAATTAATTGTTGTGGTACACTACCTGGCTGTTATAAGCAGGAAGTGTTACTCATTTTAGGTTGTTGAAAACTGGACATTTTGGCTCTATAATAAGATACAACTGGTTTTGGTTGCTCTGTGTAGCAAAACTTGTGAGTTTATGTATCTCTTGTTGTACGATTTGGCATGAATCCACTGATTTCATGGTTAATCTTATATGAATAATGCTGTGTTTGCATGTGTTATGCTGATTCTGTCTCCAGTTTTGCATGTATCTTTCTTAC
This sequence comes from Cunninghamia lanceolata, assembly GCA_027924645.1. Classification (NCBI taxonomy): domain Eukaryota; kingdom Viridiplantae; phylum Streptophyta; class Pinopsida; order Cupressales; family Cupressaceae; genus Cunninghamia; species Cunninghamia lanceolata. The sequence continues at coordinate 12,060,538 of BSBN01001332.1, forward strand.
TGCAATAGGGATGCCATAAGTATAGACAGCTTAACACTCTTTATTGGGAGATATCTGTAAGGCAGATATCATGTGTATCCCCCTGAAATCCAATTTTAGCTGTTCATGCTGATCATTCACAGGTGTATGTCTACTGACTCCAGGCCCTGGATAGGCACCAATCTAGCTCTGTGTTGAGGTTATACACCATGTCCAGCTTTGCATCCAAAATTCAAACTAAACCATTTCATACTTCCACCTGTTAGTTGTAGGAGTAGGATTAGGAACCCCCTGCATGCTCTCATACCCAACCAGACATCATGTCCAAGAATGTTGCCAACCTTGTGATCTATCATACAGATCTTGGTCCATACATGAGAGTATTCTGCCTGTTGTTGTCAAGTTAGATCTTTCTATCTTTGAGCTAGTCAGGGTTACATCTTGAGTTATAGGGATACCCCCCTTGGTGCGGCAGAACTAGAAGTGAAGGGGAGGCAGCTCACGCAACCTCCTGTATTTAGTTGGCTGAATCTGCCTGTGCATTAGAAGTGGCAAACCCTAATGCTGATTCAGAAGAAAAGTCAACAAAATGGTGACTCCGCTGGGGAATTTGTGAAAGAACCCTGGTTTTCAAAAGAAAACAGTTCCTAGTAATAGGTGGCGACTCTGAAGTAATCTCCCAACCGGTCAAAGTAAAATTTATATGCAGGGGAGAAGATCCCAACAAAATCCTTTATTTAAAGAGTTACCAGTAACAAGAAGAATGATGTACAGAAGAAAGGGAGCTGTCTCAGTTAGTCATGAGGGTTCCCCCAGAAAAGGTGATGATATGCAAGATAACCCTAGGCCATCAGGACAACATGTGCCTTACTTTTCAAATGCAGAAGCTGATATTCAAGGTGTATATGAGAGGCAACAGGGTGGTAGTATGAGAATGAGGTCAGAGGTGTTCCAAGAACGCCCTTTTCTAGACCCTAGTGAAAGGTTTGAAGAGGCAGAGTCTCTGAGAGATGATGAAGATGATGACCAGAATGGTATGAGACCATCTACCTCCATGCCTAAGGATGAACAATTAGCTGAAGAAATCAGAAATCTAAGAGCAGAACTAGAATATCTACAAGCCATGAAAATCAGAGATGATATGAAGCAGAAAGTGCAAGCTTTAAGAACTACCCAAAATGATTCAGTTCCTACCCTAGAGAATGCAAATGTGCAGAGACATCAGCAAAGAAATGAAGTGCAACATCAGCATAATGATGAGAGACAAAATGTGAATGATGCTAGGATACCACTGAACAATGTAAGAAACCAGAATGCAAATAGAAATATTAATGTTAATCAGTTAAACAGACAGCCAATGCAGCTAGATAGATTCAGACAGCTGGTGTTTGATGGTATTCCTGGGTATCCTAACCCCATTGACAAGCATCTGAGGCTGCAAGTGCCTAAATTTTCAGGAAACAACACAGTGTCAGGAGAAGATCATCTAAAAGCCTTTCAAAATGTCATGGATAACTTTGAGGTTGAACATGAGGATGTTTTCATGAAGTCATTCATGCAATCCTTAATAGATGAGGCAAGAGAATGGTACAAGAATCTGCCTGACCGGAGTATTTCATCATGGGATGATTTTAAAAGGATGTTCAAGGAGCAATATGGTGACAAAACTGACCCTAGCTTTTTTGTAAATGAGTTCACCAGTATCATTAAAGGGTCAAATGAGCAGGTTGCAGATTTTAATGCAAGATTTACTAAAGTGTTAAACAAATTGCCACATCACATGAGGCCAAATGAACCAATGTGCATAATATTGTATATCAATGCCTTTGATGCAAAAACTGCATATGGATTAAGAGATAAAGGTCCTGCTACTCTCAGGGATGCTTTCAGAATTGCAGTGAATATTGAAAACAACAGGAAAGCATCGGGCAAGACAAATAGAAGGGATGATATAAAAATTCTACAGAATCCAAACAAGCCTTAGAACACTCAAGGTAATACATCTGCCCCTGAAGATAAGATAGACAAATTGGCAAATGTTGTTAAGGACCTAAGCTATAGATTAGCTAGAAGTGAAAAAGGGATGGGTCCTGATAGGCAAGTCTATCAAAGGCAGGAAAAGAGGCCATCATTGCATGATATGCCTTATAATACCAATTGGCATGATGGTAAGCCTATTTTCCCACGTAACCACACAAATCAGAGGGCTCAACATGTCAAAGAAACTCCTGATCCTCTAAAGAAAGCTATAAATATTGTTGATGATGCTCCATGGTGTATAATTTGCCAGATGCCACATTCACAGTTACAGTGTATGATTGCTCAATCCTTGTATGATAATGCTACATCTTGTAATGAATGCAATGAGCCACATTATGTGCAAGATGATGATGTTAATATGATGTCCATAGGCAATGGATACACTCTTTATGATGCTGATGAGAATACAGATCATCAAATTCAGGCCTGCCAACAGTTCCCATATGATGAAGATAATGAAGATAACTATGTGTATGCTCAGAGCTCACACAATTTTCTGAGTAACTTACAATGACCTTCTGATGAGGAAATTAGAGCCTTCACAGCTGCAACAGTTGCTCAAGTCGAAAGCAACTACAATCTCAGAGGTAAAAATCAAGTAGGCAGCCCACATCAGCCAGAAGATATTTCTGCAGGTCAGCTAGTGCATGGTCATAAAGGAATTGAACCACAAAAAAGGCAGTGGATAAATAATAAACAGAATTTTAGACATAGAACAGGTCATGAATCTCAAGGACCAGAAAACAAAATCCCTCAGGCTGAAGATCAAAGTAAAGGTTCCCAAGACAAGAATGATGATCAGGGAACTATGAAAGTAAAAGCTAAATCAGCTCAGGATAAAAACAAGATTGTGGAGCAAGCTACAACTGTTATACAAAATTATGCTCCATTTGATATAGCTCAGGTCCTCTCTCAGGTAAAAGTCTCTGTTCCACTTATGGAACTGATGAAAGTGGAAGAAATCAAGAGTAGGACAATATCCCTAATCTCAGGGGTACCTTTTCAAGCTAAACAAAATGTTCAGACCCAGGGTGAGAAACATGTCATGTGTAATGAAGAAGATGAGACTCCTGAAGTCTATTTAGGAGTGACTATGACAAAGTGTCCTTCACAAGTGGAACCATTTTATGTTTCCCTGGTTATAAATGGAAAAATAATTAGAAATTGTATGCTTGACTCTGGAGCATCTACAAATGTCATGCCTTTGGCCATCATGCAACAAGCTGGATTGAAAATTGACAAGGCATGTGGAAAATGTTATGCTATGGATGCCAGAGAGGTACCAGTTATTGGAATCATGAAGGATGTAGATTTCAGATTGGCAGCATTTCCTGAGAAAAGATATAAAATGAATATAACAGTGGTTGACATCAAGCCACAGTATGGTATGTTGTTGTCAAGAAGATGGGCAGCACTAATTGGTGGAAGTATGCAGCTGGACCTGTCATATGCCATGATTCCAATGAATGGCAGGGATGTTAAACTAATTAGAGAACAAAGATCATCAGAGACAGTGGAAGACCAAGAAGCAGAGGAACAGGTATGCTTTGTAGACACTGACTGTGATAACTTCAAGGTTGTCTCAGATGATACAGAAGATAAAAAGAAAAATGCCTGCATTGAAGAATTGGATCAGTGAGGTTTGTGGACCATGTTTTTTGATGGAGCTTGTGCAAAAGAAGGCTCTGGAGCTGGAGTTGTTTTACTGTCTCCAACTGGTAAGCTCCTCAAATTCTCTTTCTTGCTGAGGTTTGATTGCACAAACAACATTGCAGAATATGAGGCTTTACTCTTAGGCCTAAATATTGCTCTCAAACATGGAATTAAAATGTTAAGAGTATTTGGGGATTCTGAGCTGATTGTATCCCAAATTAGAGATAAGTATGCTTCAAAAAACAAAAGATTGAAACAATACAAGCATGCTGTTTGGGATACCATTGAACTGTTTGATGCATTTTCAATAGGCTGGGTAGAGAGGTCAAAAAATGTTATGGCTGATTTCTTAGCCAATGTTGCAATAAGGCCAGATGACATCACTCTGTCAGGTGTTACAAATGTAGAAGTTAAAATTAGGCCTGCAGTACCAGAAAATATATGCATTTGGCAAGTGTTTAATGATGATAGGGACTTGTTAAAATTTTTGCACTGCATAGATGAATATGAGAATCAAGAAATTGATTTCCAAGCTTTTGTAGAGACTATAAATGGAAAAGAAACTCTTGTGGGAAAAGAGATAATTCAATTGAGGACTAATAAAATCCCTAGAGGGTTGGTAGCTTTGGAAAGAGCTTTTGACAGTAAAGATAAATTGGTCACAAGGACATCTCCCACAAATAAGGAAGATTTAGAAGAGATAAATTTGGGGACATCTCAGGCCCCTCAGAAGGTATACATTGGTAAACAGCTCAAACCACACATTAGGAGTATGCTGATTGCATTACTGAAAAAGTATAAACATGTTTTTGCTTGGTCATATGAGGACTTAAAAGCCTATAGGGAAGATTTATTCCAGCATGAGATCCCATTGAAGCCTGGAGCTAAGCCATTTAGACAAAAGCAAAGACCTATTAATCCTACCTTAGCTCCCAAGATGCAAGAAGAACTCAAAAGGCTCAGGGAAGCTGGAATAATTGTGCCAATCAGGCATTCAACTTGGGTGTCTAACCTTGTCCCAGTCAGAAAAAAGAATGGTGATATTAGGCTTTGTGTTGACTTCAGGAACTTGAATGTATCCTCTTTAAAGGATAACTATCCACTGCCTAATATGGAAGCTATGTTGCAGAGAGTGACTGGTTGTGAACTCTTATCCATGATGGATGGATTTTCAGGTTATAATCAGGTGAAGGTAAAGGAATCAGAACAGTATAAGACCGCCTTTACCACTCCATGGGGAACTTATGTGTATGTTAGAATGCCCTTCGGACTAACCAATGCAGGTGCTACATTTCAAAGAGAAATGGATGTTGCTTTTGCAGGGTTGATTGATTCAATTCTGGCTGTATATCAGGATGACTTGATTGCTTACTCAAAGAAAGAAGAGCAGCATTGTTTGCATCTGGAGCAGATTTTCATAAGAGCACTAGAGTATGGTATTTCTTTAAATCCAAAGAAGTGTGCCTTTGGGGTAGTTGAAGGAAAGCTCCTGGGACATATTGTTTCCAAGGATGGAGTCAGGATAGATCCAGAGAGAGTGGCTGCTATTGACAGAATTCAAATGCCAAAAACTGTAAAAGGAGTTCAGTCCTTCTTTGGACAGATAAATTTTGTTAGGAGATTTGTTCCCAACTTTGCAGAAACCACAAGGAACATTTCCAAAATGATGAAGAAGGATGCAACTGTCCACTGGGAAAGGGAAGCAATAGAATCATTTCAGAGTATCAAAGAGGCAATCAAGATGGCCCCTGTTCTTAAATCTCCTGATTTTTCTAGGCCATTCCAAGTATTTTCATTCGCTTCTTTTCATACTGTTGCTGCTTGTTTGCTACAGAAAAATGAAGATGGTTTTGAACAGCCCATAGCTTTCTTCAGTATGTCCTTACAGGCCTCTGAGTTGAAGTATGATATTATGGAAAAACAGGCATATGCACTAGTCAGAGCCATCAAAAGTTTCAGACCATACTTGGTAGGATCATATATAATTGCATATGTACCCCATGCAGTAGTCAAAGACATATTCACTTAGCAGGAGGTGACTGGAAGAAGGTACAGATGGATAAACAAACTGCAAGAGTTTAACATAGACATACAAGTTACCAAGTTGATAAGAGGACAAGGATTAGCCAAGATGATGGCACAGTCAAACTTGGAAGCATGCCAAGTTAATGCAGTCCAAAATGAGAGTGTGAATGTATCAGGATCTGAATGGTACAAGGATATTATCTACTACTTGCAAAATCTGAATTGTCCTTCCCATTTCAGTGACAGTCAAAAGAGGACTTTAAAGTTACATGCAATCAGGTATGTTATTGTTCAAGGTGAGCTATACTGGAAAAACCCTGATGGTGTGCTGCTGAGATGTGTGGATGAGGATATGGCTAACAATGTTTTGATTGATATGCATAAAGGATTGTGTGGTGGACATTATACTGCCCAAACAACAGCTCATAAAATTCTCAGAGCGGGATATTGGTGGCCCACTCTCTTTTCAGATGCACAAAAGTTAGTAAGGAAGTGTGACCCTTGCCAAAGATTTTCAGGAAAGCTGAAATATGATGGTGCTTTACCCCTCAGAACTGTAACTGTGGATGCTCCATTTCAGCAATGGGGAATTGACTTCATAGGGGAAATTGCAGACAAATCAAGTGGGGGACACAGTTGGATTTTGGTGGCAACTGATTACTTTACCAAATGGATTGAGGCCATTCCAACTAAGAGAGCTACAAGTAAGGTGGTGACAGATTTCATACTGGAAAATGTTATCATCAAGTTTGGAGTACCATTCAAGATAGTCACTGATAATGCTATGTGCTTTAGATCAGGTGAATTTGTTGATTTTTGCAACAGGTATGGGATAAATCTATCATATACATCACCATATCACCCACAAGGGAATGGTCAAGCAGAATCAAGCAATAAAAGCATCATGAAAATTATCAAGAGGATACTGGACAAGAACAAGAGAGCTTGGGACTCAAAATTGAACTTAGCAATATGGGCTGACAGAGTGACAGTAAAAAGGGCTATTGGGATGTCACCTTTTGAGCTAGTATATGGTGCATCAGCCAGATTGCCCATAAACAATCTCCTACCAGTTTACAGATTCATTCAGGAAAATGATGAGAAGATTGAAGACTCCATGACAGAAAGAGTGAACCAGCTGGTTGCACTGGATGAAAATAGAAGGAAAGCCCACCAGATTAATCTCAAAAGACAACAAGATGTGAAATATCAGTTTGACAGGAGAGCTATAAAAAGGAAGTTTCAAGTCAATGATCTGGTGCTCATTTGGAATGCAAAAGGTCAAGAAAAGGGTAAACATGGTAAATTTGAACCCTTATGGATGGGCCCATATCAGATTTGCAGTGCTCATGGGGAGGATTCTTATTTCCTCCAGGCCCTAGATGGTGAAGTTCTGGAATTGCCTGTGCATGGCCAATTCCTTAAGTTCTATTTTGCATAAATGACTTGTCGCTGTGCACATTTATAAAAACATGTATGTAGTGTAAATGTCTTGTGCAGTTCGTGCTTTTTGGTTTTTTTTTTTGCCTGGTCTGCCCGGAGATCTGGTTCTCGCTGCAGGTTTTCACCTGCACGTCCCCGTTCGGAGCCAGTGTTAGCACTCATTTTGACCTGGAGGTTGATTTTTCATGTTTAGGGGGTTTTTTCATTTGAACCCTATATCTTCTTGCCCATTTTCATAAGTGTTGGACCTCCTCGGCATTTTTCAGCTGCATCATCATATTTTCTTTGAGGAGGAGATCATCATCATCATATTGTCTTCGATGATGGTCCGCATCATCATGTTTTCTGTCGACTTGTTTTTCATCAGGATCATCATATTTCAATATCGGGTGATGTTTGGATATCATCCCGATCCTGCTGATGAGCTACAGTGTGCCCTGATTTGCTTGCGGGGGGTGATTTTTCAAATATCTGGTGATCTTCCGATTATCACCCTGCCCTTTTATGATGATGATGTCACCCCGATCTCCCGAAGGGGTCATTTTCTAAGTAGTTCGACCCGACCTGTTTTTCTTAAGGGTCATCATCATCATCATCATATTTCTGGTTATCGCCGTGTTGCTTGCGAGGCTCATCATATTGTCTACCTGCATGATCTTTCGCTGGGGTAATATTTTAACATCGGGTGATCTTTGTTAAGATCATCCTGATGATGTTGCTGTAAAGTTCTAAGTGCGACCAGATATTCATCGTGGTCATCATATTTTGAACGTCAGGATGATCTTAGTCAATATCATCCTGATGTTGTTGTATCACTTCATGTTCGTTGTTTTATCACCCTGATGATGCTGACGTCATTCTTATGTCAGGGTGATATCTATTTCTCTGCCTATCTGCATCATGATATTTCCGAAGGAGAGGGAGATATCCGCCTGTTGGCTTCGTGCATTATCTAGTGGGGGGTGATCTTTTCAAATATCTGGCATATTCATCCATCACCCCGATCTTATAGTGGAGCTACAGTGCAGCATGATATTTGTGCATCAGGATGATATTTCCAAATATCCGGTTATCTTCCGAATATCATCCTGATGCCGACATGTGGTGGTGACGTCGTCAAGGTCCGGGGGGTCATATTTCTAACATTACTCATCTTATGAAGATCCCCCAATGTTGCGAATATGACGATGACATCATCTGGATATGAGGAGGTGCGCAGTAGGCAGATATGCTGATGATGTCAGCAGGATATGACGGTGATGTCATCAGGATGTTCATCAGCCAGACATTTGGTATTGGCTAAGCAGGAGGATCTTCCTCCGATGGATCAGGTTGTGCCGATGAAGGCAATTATCATGCAGGTTATATTGCGATATGATGCTGACGTCAGGGTGATATTTCAAGCGACAGGATATCATGCTGCTGAAGGATAATGATGATGAAGTCTTATACTAGTGTCGTCAGGAGCAAAAGCACCGACATCATATATGCTCGTGGCCTAGTATATAAAGTGTTGAAAAGGTCACCGCGGGGTGCATGTGGGATAATTGATATCCTGCATATTTGAAATATCATGACGATGTATCTTGGCGGGAAACGGTTGCGACGCACAGTATTCTGCATTTCCCAAGGCCGCGGGTTGGTGCGCCATTAATGGCGAAGGTTGCAGAGGTATGGATGGATCTGGTACCTGATTGAAGGTGTACATCAACGGACAGTGGCGCAGGGCTCGAGGTTTCTTCCTGTCTCCTCCCCTACCTACTGCATTCATGTTTGGGTGCCAATCTGGTAATGCGTTGAGCGCCATTTTTCTGATACTGTGTATCTGGCAGGATTTTTGGTCAACCATGTAATTAATTGCTGTGGTACACTACCTGGCTGTTATAAGCAGGAAGTGTTACTCATTTTAGGTTGTTGAAAACTGGACATTTTGGCTCTGTAATAAGATACAACTGGTTTTGGTTGCTCTGTGCAGCAAAACTTGTGAGTTTATGTATCTCCTGTTGTACGATTTGGCATGAATCCACTGATTTCATGGTTAATCTTATATGAATAATGCTGTGTTTGCATGTGTTATGCTGATTCTGTCTCCAGTTTTGCATGTATCTTTCTTACTGCAATAGGGATGCCATAAGTATAGACAGCTTAACACTCTTTATTGGGAGATATCTGTAAGGCAGATATCATGTGTATCCCCCTGAAATCCAGTTTTAGCTGTTCATGTTGATCATTCACAGGTGTATGTCTACTGACTCCAGGCCCTGGATAGGCACCAATCTAGCTCTGTGTTGAGGTTATACACCATGTCCAGCTTTGCATCCAAAATTCAAACTAAACCATTTCATACTTCCACCTGTTAGTTGTAGGAGTAGGATTAGGAACCCCCTGCATGCTCTCATACCCAACCAGACATCATGTCCAAGAATGTTGCCAACCTTGTGATCTATCATACAGATCTTGGTCCATACATGAGAGTATTCTGCCTGTTGTTGTCAAGTTAGATCTTTCTATCTTTGAGCTAGTCAGGGTTACATCTTGAGTTATAGGGATACCCCCCTTGGTGCGGCAGAACCAGAAGTGAAGGGGAGGCAGCTCACGCAACCTCCTGTATTTAGTTGGCTGAATCTGCCTGTGCATTAGAAGTGGCAAACCCTAATGCTGATTCAGAAGAAAAGTCAACAACTAGAATAAGGTACTTTGCTCATGTCCTCCACCTCACTAGGAGATTTTGGACAATCCTCAATAGACAACTTTGTCCCCAAAGAAACAGGAACATACAATGGTCTACAATCTGCCATGCTAAACCTATCCAACACAGTCTTCAATACTTACTTTGGCTTAACCAAAGTTTTATGTTGGCTCTGTCTCTTTTGATTTCCATTCCTAGAATGTACCTAGCTGCCCCTAAATCTTTCATTTCAAACTATGCTGACAACTGAATTTGAAATCAAAAATCATATTCTTACCCTTCCCAATGAGCAATATATCATCAACATACAGTGCAACAATGAGAATACGATCACCATCAAACTTAAAGTACACATAGTGATCCAATTTTGATCTCACAAATCTAATTGACAACACAAAGGCATCAAACTTCAAGTACCATCTCCTAGGAGACTGCAAACCAAATTTTCTTTACCTTTCACCATGTAATGCTCTAGCTGTGACATGTAGATTTCTTCCTCCAAATCACCATGAAGGAAAGTTGTCTTCACATCCATTTGTTCTACCTCTAAGTCATAAGCTGCTGCAAGAGACAACAGAAATCTAATGGATGTCAGCTTTGCAATGGGAGAGAAGATCTCACCATAATCTATGCCCTCCACTTGTGAATACCCCTTTGCAACCAATTTGGCCTTATACTTATCAACACTGCCATCTGCACCAAATTTCTTCTTGAACACCCATTTGCATCCAACGGGTTTCTATCCAGGAGGCAAAGGCACCAAGTCCCAAGTTTGATTCTTTCCAAAGAATCCATATCATCCTCCATGGCCTCCTTCTAGGAACCTACATCTTTCATATCCATAGCATCTGATACAGTTTTTGGTTCTTCACTATTAGTAATCAAAGCATAAGCACAATTAGAATCAAGCAAAGTAAAACCAAACCTTTCAAGTTGCTTTCTTATCCGTGTAGACCTCCTCAAGGGATGAGGTTGAGGTTCATCTTCTTCATTTGAGCTTTTAGAGCTGCCAGAGCTCTCCTCATCATTAGGTCCAACATTGTCTTTGTGTTCAGTCTTCTCAGGGGTAGCAGGAAACTAAATAACATCCTCTTTCTTTTCTTTTTCTTCTAGCTGTAAAATAGTGGAAGAAGGTGTAAACTCTCTGAAGATGACACTTTTTCTATACAACACTTTTTCAGCCATAGGGTCCCAAATCTTGTATCCTTTCACACTGACACCATAGCCAATGAAGATACACTTAACAGCCTTGTTCTCCAACTTTGACCGCTTCTCCCTAGGCACATGTGCATATGCCTCACAACCAAAAACACGAAGATGCCTTATTGAAGGCTTTCTACCAGACCACACCTCCATGGGTGTCTTACCAACAAGAGCTGATGTAGGAGATCTATTTACAAGATAGCAAGTAGTGGCAACAACTTCAGCCCAAAACTTTTGTTCTAGGCCAGCTCCACTAAGCATACTCCTAGCCTTCTCCATCAGTGTCCTGTTCATCCTCTTTGCAACTCCATTTTGTTGCAGGGTGTATGGAATTGCCTTACGTCTTTTAATCCCAAGTTCCTTGCAATATTTATCAAATTATGTAGAACAGAACTCACCACCATTGTCAGTTCTCAAACACTTAATCTTTTTACCAGTCTAATTTCAGCACAGGCCTTAAACTCCTTAAACTTACTATAGACTTCAGATTTGCTTCTGAGAAAATAAATCCATGTCCTTCTACTGTAATCATCTATGAAAGATACAAAATATATAGATTTTGATAATGAACGAACATTAACAGGACTAAACACATCAAAATGAACAAGGTCCAACACACTAGAAGACTTATGAGAACTCGAGTAAAACTGAACACGGTTTTATTTTCCATATATGCAATGTTCACAAAATTCAAACTCAAGATTACAATCATCTAATCCCTCAATGAGGTTCTTATGTTTTAGGGTACGCAGACCCTTCTCACCAATGTGGCCAAATCTCTTATGCCATAACATTTTCTTTTCAGTAGGAAGTTTAACTTTCAATGCACGATTACAACCATCAGGAATAGATACAACAAATTTCTTCACTGCTCATTCAGATGGTGGGGATGAAGTGACTACTACCCTCTTCCTTGAGTCAAAAGAACTATTGTATTGTGAAATGCATGCCTCCAACTAAAATAAAGTACCTCTCCTAGTACCCTTAGCAAGCACCATAGCTCCTCTAGTCATCTTGTATCCTTCTTTCGAAAAGACAACCTGCACAGCTACATCATTCAACATACTTATAGAAAGTAGGTTTTGTGCTAAACCTGGGATGTGCATAATCCCATAGATCCCTTTCACTCGTCCATCAGGGAATCAGATAGAGACTCTTCTATGACCAACAATATTCATATGAGAGTCATCACCCATATACACCTTTCCACCATCGAACTCCTCATACTTGGTAAACTACTCTCGATGCGAGGTCATGTGGAATGATGCACCAGAGTCAATCAGCCACACATCATCAGATGCATGGGTTGCCAGGGCCGCAATGAGAGCATCACCATCATCTTGAGACTTGTCAGAATCTAAATCTAGGTTCTTCTTCTTCTTTTTCTTTTCCTTTTTGCATTCCTTTCAAAAATGCCCAGATTTACCACAGTTCCAACAGAGAGCCTTGGACTTTCCAGGAGATTTGAATCTCCCACGAGATTTGGATCTACCCTTCTCAACTTTCTTGTGCTTCTTTTTCCCTTTCTCCTTGGATCTTCCACGAACCGCAAGAGACTCTTTGGCTGCCTCAAAAGACTTTCTCCGCATCTCTTCGGATAATAGCAAAGATACCACTTCATCCATTTTAAATGTGGATGTGGTGCTTCCAATAGCCATGACAAGATTATCCCACGAGTCTGGTAAAGAACAAAGCAAGGTCATACATCGATCCTCCTCCTCCATCTTCACACCAATAGATGTTAATTGTGTAACCAGCATGTTGAAAGCATTCATATGTTTGGCAACGGATCCTCCAACCTCCATTAAAAGAGAATACAACTTATTTCTTAGAAAAGGTTCGTTAACTAGGGATTTGACTTGACACACATCTCCCAACTTCTTCCAAAGCAAGTTTGCAATAGCCTCCTCATGGACATTTAACAAGACAAAATCAACAAGACTAAGTCTTATGACACCCTTAGCCTTTCAATCCTTGAGATCCTAATCAGCTTGTGACATTGCAGCTGGTTTAGTGCCACTGATAGTTTCCCAAAGGTCTCAATCAACAAGCATGTCTTCCATCTTGAGCTTCCACAGCTTGAAATTAGTGCCATTAAATTTCTCCACCTCTATCCTTCCGGATGTGCTTGCCATCTCCTTGCTTTAATAAGATTTAGAATACTCTGTATAGACTCCCACTCAACTTAAGATTAGCTGAAAAAATCCCTACCCAACAACTAGGACCAAAGGTGATCAAGCTCTAATACCAAATGAAAGGAAGCTAGGTGTGTGGAAATCACTTCCTACACTAATCTAATGAGGGGAGAACTATACAAATTTAAATTAATCCTTATAATAACAGCAACATGAAACATGTAACAAAGATATTTTAGAAATACACATAGAGCCAAAAAGAAGACAGAAGAAGAGAGACAAGATATAACGTGGGGAAAACCCTTATCGGGTGAAAAAACCCCACACACAGAAACCTGCACAATGTATTAACAAAACTGAATATTGTTTACAATACACTTGCAATGCAAGCTTCAATAGTCTTTGACACTCATTTTTGGAGTCAATCCAGTAGCATAATAGTACTTTTCAATCACATAATACATCTCCTCCTTCAAGCACCTATTTATATAGAATATGCAAGGTAGAATTGGTCCTATATTGAGATGGGCATCCAACTTAGCCTCATGGCCCAAAACCTATGCCTAAGGACACTTGGCCAACATTGTAGAATGTTCCTGACACTTGTCCATAGCTCCCATCCCAAAGAGGTGGCCAATTTCTAAAATGGGCTATGACAAATGCTCTTGCGACTCTTACGACCATCATAGAATTTGTCGTAGCAGTTACAACTTATAGTTGTAAGAGAATCTGTCATACACAGGCTATAAATAGCATATTATCTTACAACATGTCATAGTCCACCTTGAGGCACCCAAATATGCCTTTTTCAAAGATACTTCATGACACATGTCTTCATCTGTCTTACAAGCTTCTATTTCTGATTCTTACATGTCATAACCTAGTCATAGGAATCCATTATAACCGTTTCGGTCAACATTCCCTTACACAACATCCAAGATGCCGACACATGGAAAAATTCTCCTACCACTAAGTGGGATGCCTATCTCCTCATGTGAGGACAAAATTACAAGTTGTCATCTTCCATGTAGGATGACACATCACCGTGCCACATCCCACAAAATGACAATATGGAATCTACAATTAATTTATAACATAGGCAATGAATTAATAAATACAATCATAAATAAGGCAAGGAATTATCAAGATTGAGACACCTTAATTCCCAACAAATTCATAGTTTGACATTTTGTGCGAAGGAGCTTCAAAGCTATATCTTGTGCATATTCTGATATTCTATAATCACGTATGTGAGCCCTAATTTTAAGCCCACATGTTGCCATCCAATTTGTATTTGAATTATATGATATACTAAATGATTGGATCTGCATTTGCTTTAGATCTTTGAGTTGTTTCCATTGTGTTTCTCTAGTTGCATGGTTTGGATTGTTCTCTTTGAGGACCCTCCTAACAGTGTCTGCACTAGGAATCCTCCATGGCAGTCCAATTGATGTCATATATGGGTTCATTAAACATCTTTTTTTCTATTATAGGAGTGATACAATACTTTTCCATCTTTCTTAAGTCCTTTAGGGATCCTCCCCACATTGTAGGCCTTGACCATGTTTATGTTAAATTTGAAATAGCCCCTTTTTCAAACTTCATGATCATCAAGGCAATCTACCCAATGATCTTCCAATGATGGCTCATGCTTATATAAATCCCTTATCAACGGGATGACCTTGCCAATTGGGTCATATATATTCCTTATTTAGCCATAAACGTCTAGAGATAGGGGAGCCATTTATGTCTCCGTAGTTTTGGAATTCATCATATTGAGTCAGGAGTATTCCCCTACATTGACGGGGATTTGAAGCTAGACTTGTGCTTGTCACCCACCAATTTATGCACCTCTGCCAATTGCTTGCAGATTTCTAATAAAATTATTCTATCACTAGGATACCTTGGTAGTTTATATGGGACCTTGTGAAAACCAACCACTCTAATGTATGTGAAGGTCTTAAACTGGATATACTAGTTGCCCTAATTTGTCAATTCATTGGTGGATTCCACTGATAGTCTCTTTGCATAGTCATTATCAAACCCCCGAATGATTGCATATACAAATACATCATTGACCAAATAATAGCTCTTCTAGCTTTCCTTGAGTGCCAACTACAAAAAATGATCATACACTTTAGTTTCTCCTAGTTGGAGAGAACCAACCTACATAAATCTTGGAAAGTTAGCCTAGTAGGCTAGGAGGTACACTAGGTATGATGTCATGTAGAAGTGGTTGGTCTCTAGCACCTTTGACAACTACTCATGGAGATTGTCACTAATAAGAGTGCCACAGTCTATCTTATTTCCATCTATATTTTTTTGTTCAAAATTGGAACATTCGGGGGTACCATTCCTTGGCAATAGCAAGCCCAAACACCTTGTTGAGGAGTGATTGCATCTTTTTCGTCTTCCTTGAACTCACTTATGTACTACACCCGGTCCATATTCAATGGATTCTTCCTCTAGGAAATGAGGAGATGTTTGTTGATGTAGTTAGTTGCAGTTTTATGTATCTTCTCATAATAGTCCGAGGTGGTCTTTATGGTGACCTTCTCATACTTGCATATGTAGGGAGTCCAAAGACTGTTTCTATCATATCATTCCTAATGTTGAGAACCACTTGCCCTACTATGACAAACACCCTCTTTTTATTCTTGTCATATCTCTAAGCACATGCCAAGACCAACTTAGGGGATTGTAGGGACACCAAGAATGGAGCAACTTGAGCCAACCTAGACCTAGTCATGCACTGCACTTGAAAAGTTCTATCTCCTTCAATGTACACCCTTTGCAAGAATTCTTAGATATTCATCACATGCGCTAGATCATTGTCTCCAATCTTTCTATAAGGTGAGAAAAAATTGGATGGGGGATGATACCGCTTGAAATCATACTTCATCTCTTTTTGTGGGGGGTTCTCTTGCATTTCTACAATAAGCATCAAAATCATTCATTAGAACATACTCTCGATCATTAGATATATCCTTTAAGTCCATAAAAGTTAGTACATTCCATAGTCTAAAGTATATCCTTACAAGAATTTGACTTGAAATGCATTAGAAGAAATAGCAAACTATATATATATACACACATATATCTTATAAAGCATTGCGGACCCCAGGAATCCAATACCAACCCAAAGGATAGTACTATGTGAAACATTGGACATCAGAGATCGGGGAGACCCTACAACCTAAGCCTTAAGCACCCAAGATATAGTGATTATCTGATCCTGATTAGAGGTAGAGAATGCAAAGTTTGTTGGGGATCAGAGGTCAGAGATACCACCAAACTCATGCCAAAATGGCAAAGGAAAATAAGTAAGCCCGATACCATGATCCTAAGTGTCTTAGTACATTGTGTTGTCAGCCTCGATTGGGGGTTGGGGAGGTCATCAAACCAATGATAAAATATCAATCAAAACCATGAGAGCCCTATACACTAATCATAAAATCTTAATACTTTGATTCATTGGGGATCAGGGATTGGGGAGACTTCCAAACTCATACTCAAAAAATAAAGGAAAATGATCTACATCCCAATGAACTGATCTTGAGAGACTTAAGAGTTCAATGTTGGGGATCAGGAGTCAGGGAGAATGTCAAACTCATGTTCAAAAAGCAAATAAAAAAGATAACCTGATACCATGATCTTGAGGGATTAAAAGGAAAGTAACATCAAGGATTGGGAATCAAGAACACCAAAGACTCAAAGCTCAAAAGGAAATGAAAATAAGAAAAGGTTGAACGTGTGATCTAGAAAGACCTAAGGAATTCAGAACATTAGGTATTGGGGATCAGGGAGCACCTCGAATTCATGCTAGAAAAACAAAGGAAAATGACGAAGCCTAATACCATGATCCAAAAAGATTTAGCAAGCGCTCAGTGTCAGGAATCGAGGCAAACTCATGTCACATGCTGAAAAAAGATGAAATAATAAAAACAATCAAAGCCTTAGAAAGGCAACATGGCATCATCAAAATAGCCTCAAAAGGCATGCAAAGGTAAAAATGGATTCAAACAGTAGAAAATTTAGAAAATGAAAGGAAAATATGAAAACAAGAAGAAATGAAAACCCCAAAATGATTTGACATTATGAGGAAAAGGGAAAACACAAGAAAAAGAACACAAACAAAATTAAAGAAAAAACAAATGAAAACTAATAAGAAATCAAGAAAAGTGCCATTAAAACACAAAGAAGGTAAATAAAACCCTACCTAGATTAAAGGTGGGAAGAAAGAAGACTGAAGAACACATAGCAGTCACACACAAGAAAAACACAACCAAATACTCCCCAAATGCACTAGCAGCCTTGATCTTGCGCCACTGATTTTGCAACAAGACCAAATTGCTAGAGCTTCAAGGATAAAAACATAAAATGCAAAGTTAAGATGAAATTGGTCAAACAGAAATAAAACCCCCTTCACACATACATCAGAAAACTACAATAAATGAAGAGTCCAGGGTAGGTTAGAATTAGGTCAGATCCCTTGCTCGTCAAGACATCAAAGATTCCTCCTTAGGCATGCCAAAATGGAAAACTCTAAAAGTTTGACAAGGGTGACACACAAAACCAACACTAGATTCCTCAGACATCGAGATGATAGGGATGCTTTCACTATCATGACAAGATGGAAAACTCCCAAAAGCTAGTAATTCAACCATACAAACATACAAATGGGAAGCATCAGACTCTCGAGGGTGATTCTACTAGCATGTTTAAACAACAAACCCTGCTAATCCAACAAGAAAACAAGTAAAACCAAACAAAGGGAAATGTTAGAGTTTTTAGGGATGATTCTATTATCATGCTGAAATGACAGACCCTAATACTTCGACCAAGTAGTCAACAAGAAAAATTAAGTAAAACCACTCAAACTAAATCCAAACACATCAAAATAGAAGTAGAAAATAAATGAAAAGGGGGGTCCTCATTTTTCTAAAATGGGGCGTGTGTGTGTGAAACATAAAAAGAAGTAAACAGATTACTCGATTAATGCAATAGATGAATAAATTGTGTTACACAATATTTTGAAAATAGGACCAAGCTGTATATTGTGAATATTATTCCAACCACTCATTTCTTTGCTCCATATTTTTTTGTGTTCTTTAATTTTTAGAGAACCTCTCTAGTATAGGTTGTGGATAAATTTGTGGGAGAAAATTTCCACACATGGAAGATCAAGATGTAACTTCACCTAATCAAAAAATATTTGTGGAATATTGTCCAAGGGAAAGAGATGAATCCTATTGGAAATGTTGGAGACATAACTATGTGGGAAACTAAGGACAATAGAGCCAACTCTTTCATCGAGTACATTTAGTGGACTTGTCCTTGAGATACTAAAATAAGTATGGTAGGCACTTGGAGATAAGTCATGTTTAAAGACACATAATGCTAAAGTACTACTAAAGCAATGACTCTTTTATTTAAAGATGTCACAAGGTGAGAGCCCTGAGGATTCACTTAATAAACTTATGGTGTATCACATTCATTCAAAGGGTACTAATAAATAGCCCTAGTTTCATTTATACTTGTCAAATTTATATTTTTGATATCTCATCTACATACACTAGAATAATTCAAATACTTCCCTATTTTCACCAAGTATCATATGTACCTAGTTTTTTTTTTATATTTTATATGATCCCCTTATTATTTCTACCTTATCAACCAAAGGCATTGCCCACACCTACATCTAAATTAAAACCATTTGTGATTTCCATCTTGGATACATTGAAGCCTCAAGGCATAGAAAACCTAGATTAGCTATGACAAATATGTCATGCTATAAAAAAGATTTGATATAAAAGCATTTATACATCTCAACCCAAAAACCGTTGCTACACCAACTCTAATAGTGAATCCCCTTAATAAAAATATCTTAATTATAGTATATTATAATGGAGAGGTTTTATAGATACTTGGTGATTCTTCTAGTTAAGGTTGTGACATTACCAAAAGGTTTCCAATAACTAGTTTTATGAATTTGGGTAAAATTTTATTGAACCCGCACAACCTTGGTATGACCATTGTTTCCTTTGTTAACTACATTAGGGTTGGGATTATGTAGGCATCCCTATAATTATGAGGCTCTAACACAATATAAATCTGTGGTGTAGAAAAAATATTTATGACCCTGATAAGATTAGCATAGTGAATGAAATTTCCTTTAATTGACCTGTGTGAAGTGATCTATAGAAGATTTAGAATGTCACTTATAAAAACCCCACCACATTCTATATACATGCTTCCCAATCCCTAACACCTATCCATGTCACATTACTTAAATTATCCCCTTCCCCCTAATACTGAACTGAAGGGTCACATTTTAGTTATTTAGAAAACCCTAATAGGAATGCATGTGAAAGTATTTCTTTAGAGGTGAATCCCCCAAGGTGAGAGCATTATAGATCATGTTAACAAACTTAAGTCTTTAATGACTCAACTTGTAGGTATTGGAGCAGTTATAGATGAAGATGGTGTAAAGGTAGCCTTACTGAAAAGCATGACATCAATGTTTAACAACATGACATTTGTGTAGAGGAACCTCCCAACACAAATCTAGGGAGCATGGTTATGACACTTATCGAAGAAAAAATATGTTCAAAGAATAGTGATAAAAATTCAATAGATAATCCTCTTGCATTGTATTCCAAGAGTTGTGGATCAAGTAATGGTGTATGGAAAAAGACAAGAAAATGCTACTATTGTGACAAACAAGGACACAATGCTTGGGACTATATAAAAAGTATCACAAACCTACTTAAAAATACTACAACCAATGGCAATGAAGAAGCATACTTCATTAATGACACCATCGATGGTGCCAATGAAGAAATCATCCAACTATTGTAATAAATAAATTAGATGTTTTGGGATCATCAAAGCACATTTAGAAAAGGTTGTTAGAGGAAATATAGGTTCCTTGACATGCCTCCATTTAAATGTTGGAGGAAGAGAGGTGCTTGAGATCTCAAAGGGTTGTGTGCTCAGTAGATAGTTTAGTGGATGTCTGGCTATAGGGAGGGTTTTGGAGATAACTACACATCCAACATCCACATGTGCTAGTGTGTTGTCATTAATTTTAAGAGTTTTAGAATAACTGAATAAAATATGAGATAGCTATAGTGTTGGTAGTAGAAGTTTTAGAGGTGTCCGAGTTACATAGTTAGGTGTCAAATAAGTCTTTGTTGTTGTGATGTTTAGTTTGATATTTATAGGAGTTTTTTGTGCTTCTTTGAAGCTATATAATGTAATCATCTTTCTTTGAATAAAATATAATTCTCTCTTAAATGATATTCCTACTTTATTCCTTCTATTATTAATTCTCATTTAAGCTTATACAAAAGATCACAAAAATAGCGACCTAAGTGAGAAAATTGTCTATTCTATCAATAAAATCATTAATCTATTAAAGTTGTTATCATTTAGTAACTAGGCCACATTATCATTTATAGAACAAGAAGTCATAGACATGGCTAATGGATGTAGAGAACAATTGTAGCATACATGAATCTAGAGTGTTTATGTAGAAAACTAGAGTTATTAACTAGATATTTTAGCCCCTTTACTTGCTTTAACTAAAGGAGTTCAAATTCTTGATGTATATGGTACAAATTCATTCTAGCGAGTTTGAAGTGCATTCCTAAGAGCTTGCAGTGTATGGATACCATCCAGTAACAAGAAATTTGAGCGTCTTTAGGAAATTCTTTTACTTAAGAGTTAAGAGTTAGTGATGTGTAGTAGTCATACATGTTGCTCTATATCATGTAAATTAAGATTTAAATTCATGGAGATTGTTCAAGTGAAAGACAATCTTGAAATGATTCAATAGTTAAAAGTTAGTTGCGACCATCTATAAATTTGAATTTGAAATTACTTGTTCCCATCAAGACAGCACTAGATCAATCATGGACTCGTGACTTAAAAGTATACATTTAATACCTGCATGTTTTCTATTCTCCATATTTTTTTCTCCTCGTTGTCCTCATGTTGTTCATTCATATGGAATAATTGAATGTGAAAAAGCATAAGTATTGAACAAATCACATACCTAGTGGAGGCAGAAGTAGTTGAAAGTAATAAATACTACTTATCTGTTCTAGTCTACTACTACTTTCCATAATTTATATAACATTAGGATATTTATATAGATATATAATTCTATTACTATATTATTATTGTAATCAAATATAAAATATATAATTTAATATTAATTAATGCTATCTATATTAAATTAATGCTATTTATATCAAAAAGTGTATCCTTGTATTATATTTATGCATATGCAATGATAAAGTGAGCCATATGCAACTCATGTTTAACTAGGGTCGAAGCTACATTATTTCTTTTCATTTTTAAGTTAGATTTGTATAGAAGATATAGGAGAATACATGATAGAAAGTTGTATGACAAACCACATTGCATGATGTGATCTAGTGTAGGATTAACTTATAGTAGGATTGAAGCATCTCTATTGCATTTATTTTTTCTTTCTTTTGTGTCCAAATCTCAAATATAGATATTCTCTTGCAAATGTTTTTGTATTCCAATGATTAATTTTCTAATTGAATTGACTACTTTATGCCTCATGTATTCTTACATCATATAAGTTAGTCAAAATATTAAGACTATTATGAAGCCCTTATTATCCTTATTATCAGTGTTCAATTAATAAATGTATTGCATTTTTTACTAACTATTAACACCACTTATTATTATTTCCTCTTAAACATTTTACAATAACAAAGACTAGTAAACCCTTATTAATCCTATATTAGTAAATGTTTAGTGCATTCTCTTACTAATCCTTATATTGCTGAGTGTGGTATATTCCCTTTTGCCACCTATGATAATGATACATGAATAATATATTTATAGTTTCATTTCTAAGTATGTCTTTTATTTATATGTTTACAAATTTATTTTTGACTCAACTTTGTAGGAGTATGTAAAAAACAAGAAAGATTTAATTTTTCCAATGAACCATGTGAATGCCCTTTTATCTTTCTTTCTTAATCAAGTAAGATTGAAAATGAAACAAGTATAATTATATCAATTTATTCAAATTATTTTATTATTAAAAAACATAAAAAATATTAATTAATTTTAAAATATATTTATTTTATAATAAAATAAACATTAAATTAACTAATATATAAAATCAATACCTAAAATTTTAAAAACTGATAATATTATGCATACAATAATTATACACACATATTCTATACACATAATATTTTACTCTTAAATTTAAAAAGCCTTAATTATGTAAGTTTTCCTTTAATGTTTATCCGTCATTTTCTTGAGATTGGATTGTATCGAAGCATGAAAACGCTACAGTCTCATAAAGTCCATTAGAATTTGGCGCGCTTCCCCGTAACATGTGATGATTTGGACATCCTTTCATTTCTTTATTGCTTTTTTAAAGAAATAATTTCTGGTAAGTTGTCAAAAGAAGAATGATAAAGACAATAAAACTGGGAAATGAAATTTAACGTGAAATTTTATTAAGAATTTGAATGGTAGGGGATGTCTACAAGCAGAGGAAAATTAAAGGAAGAGTAGTTGGACTGTACAATCACACTGTCATTTTCCCCTTAGCCTTTTTTTCCAACAATTGTCCAAAAAAAAAAAGCTCCTCAACTTTTTATCAAGTGGCCACGTGAAATGTCCTTCTCGTTGACAGGCGAAATTGAAAATGAAGGGCACCTCTGTCCTTTCTCGTCGCCAAGTAAGTGAAAGGTCCTTTGTGTGTTAGTGGAGCATTAAATGATGTTTAAATATCTTCGAAACAAAATCGGGCATCTGCAGGCTATACACCTGTTGTCCACCGCTCATCATCTATTATTTTAACTTTGATCAAAATCAACGCACTATGGATTGTTTCAAGCCATTTTTACAACTCCAACTTCATTATTCCCTTTATTGCGTCTCCTATTGGGGATATAATGCTTATTCATCTTAACATGTATATATGTATTTTGAGAACATGTGACTAGACTTACTACTTATGTATTTTCATAAAACTATTTTAAGGTGTTCACGATTGAGGGCCATTAAGTATATAGACTTGCCACTTGTGTTATTAGAAATATAAATATGAAATGTGATAACAAAGTAGGGGAGATGGCTTAATAATGGTGGTGCACCTTACCTTTAATAGTGTCCATAGAAAAATTGCTACCGCATCAATGCTCTAAACCGACATGGTGGTTAGTCTGGTCTATCACAAATACAAATATTTTATTTGCGACTTAATCTTCCTACAATTCTATTAGCCACACAATTTTAGGTTATTGCGTCTCCTATTGGGGATATAATGCTTATTCATCTTAACATGTATATATGTATTTCGAGAACATGTGACTAGACTTACTACTTATGTATTTTCATAAAACTATTTTAAGGTGTTCACGATTGAGGGCCATTAAGTCTATAGACTTGCCACTTGTGTTATTAGAAATATAAATATGAAATGTGATAACAAAGTAGGGAAGATGGCTTAATAATGGTGGTGCACCTTACCTTTAATAGTGTCCATAGAAAAATTGCTACCGCATCAATGCTCTAAACCGACACGGTGGTTAGTCTGGTCTATCACAAATACAAATATTTTATTTGCGACTTAATCTTCCTACAATTCTATTAGCCACACCATTTTTCCTAAAAATTGAATAAATGTTAGTTTTATAACAATTTATAATTATCTGTATGTACCATCAATTGAATCGAACCACACTTGCTCCATCTGTTAAATGCACTAGAAGCCAATGTAAGACATGCTTACAACTGCAAGAAATGAATTGAAGTTGTGTGACCATGGTGGCATTTATTTCCTACACCCACGACCCTTCATTCTTCTCTTCATCTTCATTCATAGTTCTATGTACTCTCTAAGTTCTACACACTTCTACCTATCATTGAACACAATAGTATGTTGTTTGTGCATTTTATCCTCTTCTCCAATGTTACAAAGACTATAGGATCACTATGTTGCAGAGGTACAATTGTGAAGATAGAACCTACAAGCATGGGTGGCCTATGTTGGGAGAGAGTTTGTAGTGTATTTTAGCCTACAAAATAACCAATCATAAGCCATTTGTGGTCAAGAGACTGACCTGATATACAACAAGACAATCTTCTTCTACTTTGTAATTAGTTTTTTTGTACGAGAGTTTTTTGTATTGGGTTTTGTAGGTATGGTAACTTATTCAAAACCCACTTCTTTGGGAAGCCCACTATTTTCTCCACAAACCCATAACTAAATAAATTCATACTACAAAATGAAGCAAAAGCATTCGTTATTACTAGAAATTTGTGTATAAGATTGCATTTCCTTACTATAAGCTTTGCGAACTCTTATGCTCTCAAGGACCATCAAATGCTCAACATTGAGATGCTTGTTTGCCTAACTTTGGAGGCTTGAATGATCATGTTCTCTTATAGGATAAAACCAAGAAGGTGCATATATAATCTATCTATTGTGTTTTGGGCTTCAAAAATTGAATTATTTCAAGACCCATTTTATAATTTGTTGTGTTTGCAATTCTTCTTATTTTAATAGTATATTTCTAAATGTTTTAGTTAAATTTACTCGTAATCTTTTTATGCTATAAATGAATATAAAATTTGATGACATATTTGATCTTTTTGTTTTGAAGGGTAGCTTTGGATGTTTGTTGTCAGTATGGTTGGTCAACCTACACAAGTTTTGGCTATGCAGAGAAGGTGAGGTTGTCTTTAAACCTCACTAAGGCAATGATTCAATTGATTTTTAGTTTTTGTTTCTTATTTGTTTGTTGTTTGTTGTTGACTATAGCATTCTGTTATGTTTTCAAGTGTCGAACTTAATTTGTTTGAGAAGCTATTTTTCTATGCATAGACATGTCACTATTCTTGAAGTTAATTGCCTTGAAAAAATAAGAGATGAATACAAAATGAGGTTGTTAACTTTGGGGGTCATGTTAAAAATTTGTAGTTTGTTGAGGTTGCATAGAGGAGCCTTGTGGCTAATGAGTGTTCAATGGAGGATGAAAAGGATGATATTGCATCATTGGACAACTATGTAGATGATGAGGATAGTGTTTGCATTGATTTGTAGTTAGGTGGGTCAGTTCATGAGGATAATAATGATGATAATTATCTATTTGATAAACTCTCATGCTTTGTCCTTCTTGATGGTGATGTAGGTGATTTTGATGTTGCATGTGCTCATGTTGAGATTAAAATGTGTCAATTTTCACGTGGTCACCCTCATGCCTCTTCCTCTTTTGTTGATGACATATACATTAACTTGCATCAGATAGATGAATTAGTATCACCAAACATCAGAAAAGTGACTCTAATGGTATGAACTTTAATGCTAACTAGGTTATGTGTGTTGCAAATGAGATCCCTTATTCTGTAACATGTCCCTATGCCTATGTGCAAGAGGATGACAAGGAAGTAAACAGTTGTGTACCCATTTGCAGTAGTGAGTATGTGCAGCATTTTGCCTAGATGGCATTGAAACGAAAAGGTAGTGGGATGGATTCAGTTTATCACTTGAGGTGCCTTGATATGATTCTTATATTGATGATGATAATGAAGACATGGAAAATGTGTCTAATCTAGGCATGGAGAAAACCATTAGCATGTGTGACAATGATGTATGCATGCCACATCATCCAAAAGCTTGATATGAACAATAGAAACTACTAATCTTTCCCTTGTGATGAAGGTCAAGTTTCTAGTGTTATAGAAAATGGTGATGCACTAGAATTAGAATCTTTTGCATGGGTCCAACAAATAAGAAAAAGTGGTGTTGAGTTGTAACACATATATGAACTTGAAGATCAACATGTTGCAACCCAACTTGATCATGTACCTAAGTTTGAGGCATTCTAGTTTGGAATGCATGGATTTATTCTTCCTTGTGCTAACCAAGGTTGCATTCAAGTATAGTTTCTTTGCCATGTGAATTGGAGGTGATCTCTTTTTGCATTAGTTCGCATGAAGAGGTCAGTGGGTAGGGTAATGATATGGCTATTAATGGTAGATGTGTGCCTTCATCCACATATGTTGTTGTTAACCTATTTTTTTATGTTCCACCCCTACTACTGTTTGGTGGCCAAGATCAGGCACCTACTATTTATGGATGAGCTACAATGGTGACTATGATGGTGGGTTTGGTTTTCACTTCCTTGACATTGTCCACATGGTATTACATGAATGTAAAGAACATAATTTGTTGCAGAGTTGGGTAGTGAGTACACTTTGAGTTTGAGGGAGATCATCTCCTTCATCTAGCTTGTCTTTGACAAGGGCATGTTGTGTGTTGTAGTTTGTCCATGGCCTTGTGCCATAGATCTTTATAGGGTCTAACCTATAAGTGTTTTCAAATTTTTGTTTATCTAGCCATACATTTCATTATCCTTTGTGCTCCCATGTCCTTGTCTATGATTATTTTTCCCTTGTGAATATTACTGGTTGTTCCTTTGCCCTGTACATACATGTTTTTTTGGTTTCCCCTCTTTTCTCATTTATTTTGTATATTTGGCCTACCTCCTGGAGATAGCTAAATTTTTTCTATCCTTGTAGGAGACACAAATCCCCAACCAAAGCCAATGTTGGGACTCAATTTAACAAGTGTGAATTTCCCTAAGTCATGTGCCCAAGATGAAAATTATACCTACCTCCCCTATTGCTCCAAGAGTGCCAAATGTCATGAATAGAATTGAATGCATTAAGTATGTAAAAATTCCCTATTATCACCCAAACACTATTGCACCGTATAATGACGTGGATCCACATCTAGATTTTAGCAAAGGATGTAAGGGATGACTCACAAGTCATCACCAATGCTATAGTTGAGAACTATAGCCATTGTAGATCTGGATATAAATATAGGTTATGAGAACAAATATTGGTATGGGCACCTTAATGTCATTAATGCAAAATATAGTCATTGCACATCTATAAATAGGTACTAGACCTACCTTTCCAAGCACAAGATAAATGTTTTAGTCACTACAGGTCATAAAACATTAGATCCAAAGACCATTTTGTTGCAACAGGACTTGTTGGCACATTGATCACATTGACTAGTAGAGGATTTTTGTGAATCATGATGGGTTTCAAATGGACACAATCTAAATTTCTATAAAGACATATTTCAAAGTTGTAAATAGGGTTGGTCATTTAACCAATTCTATGACTACAAATTATGCCTCAATTTGATTCTAGGGCACCAAATAATGAATGACTAGCTTTGCAAATGATGTAATGTGTTTGTAAATAATGGGAAGGAATATACTCTAATAGAGTTTTAATTGCAAATGTATGTCTACATGGCATGTTGTAGTATTTCAAGAGGGACTTCAAACCTAGTTTCTATCTCTCACTTGCCACATTTGCTAGCATGATTGTAATAGAGTGTTGATTAATGTATGACAGGCATTCTAATGCATTATAAAACTCTTTTATAATAGTCACACTTTTCTATATGTGGGATATTATTGGTTTTTATAGGATAATTAAGATGTTCATTTACAAGTTTCATCACTTGTGAGTTTGTATGTATATGCAAGATTTGTTCCTTTGTTGATTTGTAGTCATATCTTCATCCTCTTTCTTAGTTGCCTCTACTACCCAACCAAGTACACACCAATCTAACTGGTGAGAGACCAAACATCCTTTTTTTAATCATCTCTCTATCCTTACTAGATTAGAAGTATATTAGGGCTCTGCATGCTTTCATTATTCATTATTATAACTCAAGGATTATTCTAAGTGAACATAAATTATTGAGATTGTTAGAGAATCACCTACACCTTGCACTTGTGTATGAAATGTTAAGTGGATTCACTTGTGGGGATAAAATTACTGTGATCATTTGTAGGTTCATGTAAACAGATGTAGTTATTAGATTAAGAAGAGGTTTTATATGCAGTTGGTTATTCTTTAGCCTAGTGAAATATTTTGGGGCTGGGCATACATTGGGTACAACTATAAAGGTTTAATTTTGTTCATTATTCTTTGTTGTAAATCTTGTTGAGGATACCTATAGTCCAACACCCACAGTCTAGTTGAGCCCAAAGTGAAGTCTAGAGAATACCTACTCTCAGAAATTGGCCTTCAATCATCCATAATATTTTGATGATCCCATGTCCCATCTAATTGAAGACAAATCCTAGCCTTGAGGATGGGATAATACTCTAGGAATGTGGAGTTATAATTTTGGGACCCAACAAAGTGAGTAGAGGATTTTTTAGAGATTGCGATAGAAAAGATTTTCCAACAAGAGAATTGGCTATAAGGTGTTGCATGCAATGAACATTTCTTCAAGAAGAGAGTTGGGTAGAGAACTTAAGGTCCAAGTAGAGGCCAACATGTACTAAAACATCCAACATCAAGGAAACAAAGCGTACAAAGGATACAAGACTATGCGTGAGTATCCTCCAACTAAAAGTTTACTAAAGATTTAGGAACATCCTCCACAAAGTGAATAGTTGATAGAGGGTGGTAGAGAGTATGCATCTTCTAGTAAAATTATGGTAGAGGGTACATGTTCTATTATCTAAAGAGGGTAGTGAATAGTTGATTGTGAGTACATAACTAGTTGTATGAAGATGTCTCCACAAAAAAGAAGAGGATTGGTGTAGTGCCTCAGATTCTTAGTATGAGAATGTTTGGGTCATTTTCTTTGAGCAGGGTTTCAGTTTTCGCCATGTTGTCATACATTTACTTGTGAGGCCTACCTTTTTCACTACTGTTCATGAGACTATTTATAGTACTATTGCTATTACTTTTATGATTGGGGGACTATTAATCCTAGAATCTTGATTATTAAACCTAATTGATTTTTAAGAAAACAATTGTGCAATGATAGTTAGATGTTGCTTTTAAGTGAATGATGAATGGATAATATTAGAAATAGAATTTTAATATGATTTCAGAATGTTTAGGTATGCATGTATTTAAATTTCTTTGGCTATGATATCTTTATGTGATATTGACTTCGAGTTTGAGTGTGCAAGTATTGCTAACAAAACCACAAATACAGGAGATCATTCCACACCCTATATTGTATCCCTTGTGAGCCGATCTAGTTCCAGGAGGAACTAAGATCAACCTTGTGTTTGGTGAATTGTTGTAATGTTGTAATGATACATGAGGTCAAGGGAATTAGGTCTATCTTCTGATTTAATTATATTGTGATATGTGTTGTAAGAAATGTTGTTTTGAAACTTGTTTTAACTTTATTTCTTTTAGACCCTCTTCTTGTGTTTTTACTTGACTCTGGGAGTCCTAACTAGATAAAAATCAACCCTATGTTATACCCCATGGGTTTAGGGACCCTTTTGACTAGGATAACCTTGGGATAACCTCCATATGGTCACTTCAACTTCATGGTGAAGTTAAGTGACGAATTTGGAAGCATGGGGATAATGGGATGAGTGGAATCCACACTCAAGCCCACTTCCAAGTCATGGAATGACCCCATGATTCCCCAATAATAGAGTGCTTTGTCTCTTTGTGCCTCTCTTTTGGTGGGCGTGCCCCATTAAAAGGGTGGTGTGTCATCCATTCACTCCCTAAATTATATTTTAATTATTTATTTTATTCCTCCATGTGTTGTAAAAGGGCTATAGTGGGGAACCTCTTGAGTGGGGTTAATTGTTTTAAGTCCATTAGGGATAATGGATAATGAGTGGGTTTAGTTTTTTAATACCACTTGGAATAAGGTATAAGGGAGAGAATTTGTTTTAAAGAGGAGAAGAGGGAGAGGGTAAGGGGGTTGGATTATTGTGGAAAGAAGGAGAACTTGGAGGAGGAGGCTAAGAGTGGAGCTCTTCATCAAATTTCATCCATAATTGGGCTTGTGAAGGCTGGTGAACAAGACCTCTCACTTGTATGATCTGTTGCTTGTGATGTATGTTTTGTTCTTGCTTGATGAATGAGATTGCAAATGTTTTCTATGTGTTTTCCTGTTATTTTGGGGTATGTGTTGGGTGTAAAAAGAGCTCCTTCTAGTTGGAAGGCAATGCTCATCTTGTATAGGGAAGGGAAGGTGCGAACCTCCTCGGGTGTCTTCTTGTTTCTTGATATATGAAATGCCTTGAGGGCATGTTGGTACTTTTGAGCCAAGAGGGCTTTAAGGCTTTGAGAGCCTATTTGGGATATACCTGGGAATTTGACTATTTGGATGGCTTGAGGCCTTGATAAAGATAAATTTGTTGGCTTGAGGCCTTGTGATCAGTTGTGATAAATGTTATGAAGAATGACACCTTGAGTGAGAGAGTCTACTTCCCTACCCTCCCTGAACTCACATCAGCTGAGTCTTTGTATTGTGAGTAAACCATGGGAGTGTGTGTGTTATTTGCTTTGTTTGTTGTTATTCAATGTTGTGAAGTGTTTTGGTCTATTCTACCCTGGGTATGTGGATGGTCTCCCTAGCTCGGGGGTGACCCTCTTGCAGGTCTAAGGTAGGGAGGAGAGCTAGTTGGTTGTTGTTTTCTCCCTTGTTGTCATGCAGGTTACTGTTGAAGCATGTTAAGAGGATTGAAGGAATTTTTGCCTTGTTAGAGAAAATATTCTATCTTCCTATTTGTAATAAGAGCTTGGTCTCTTTAAATTTTTTCCTGTAATAGTTTCTTTTGAAGAGGAGAGATTGCACCCTATGAAAGTTGTAGAAAATTGTATTGGGAGAAGAAAGTAAATTCCTCCCTTAGAGTGTTTTGTGAGTTGTGGGATCTTTCAGTTGTTTGTTCTTGTTTATCAAATTTGTAAGTTGTGAGATCGGATGTTGATTTGGATCAGTTGTTAAAATATATTTCTTGTATTATTTAGTGAGAAAGTTATTTTAACAGTAGTATGGAAGTTGTAAATTTGCCCTTGAAAACAAAGTTTAAATTTGATTTAAGTATGCTATGGAAGATAGTCTAAATTGCACTTACTTGTCTATTTACTTGAAGTGAAAAATTTGATAGTTCTTGTATTTATTATATCTCTTAAAATTTATTTGAATGTAAATGTCTACTTGATAGATTAAAATTAGTTGAAAATTACAGTTTAAAATGATTATGTAC
The DNA here is from genome assembly GCA_027924645.1 of Cunninghamia lanceolata. Lineage (NCBI taxonomy): Eukaryota > Viridiplantae > Streptophyta > Pinopsida > Cupressales > Cupressaceae > Cunninghamia > Cunninghamia lanceolata. Next base: position 12,091,782 of record BSBN01001332.1, read on the forward strand.
TTTCCATTTCTCTCAAGAAAATTGTTAAATTGTAAACTAAATTGTTGGAGAAAATGTGAAATGAAATTGTTAATTGAAAATCTGAAAGGTTGTAGGATATGTGGAACTTGTTATGAATTAAATATATATATAAATATAGTTAAGAAAAACATCTGATTTATATGGTTATTTACTTCCTGATTCACTCAAGTATTTACTATATTGAAAATTGAAATTGTAAATTGTAAACTAAAATGTTGTAGAAAATATAAAGTTTCGATATGCTTTAAATATAAATATATATATATATATATATATATATATATATTATTTGTATTATTTGTTTTTTTTAATTTGTGAAAAGGTGTTATATATATAATGAGTATTAATTTGTATTGATAAAAAATTACGAAATTGAAATGAAATAAACTGAGGAGTCACTGTAAAACACAGTCAAAATTTTGAATGTATACATGGTGGGGGTTTAAACCCCCACTAAAATCTCAATACAATGGGTGTATGGAGGGGCGGAGCCCCACCCACACCCCACGAAGTGGGATGTGGGTGGGGCTCTGCCCCTCCCCACACCCCCGCCGTGAACCAACCCCTCCGCGGCCTCCAAACACCCACAGATCCGCCACTCACCGCGGTCTATTCCGCCACTGTTCCCCTTACCTGTCACCCGCGACCATCCCACACGCCACCCTCTACGGCATACACACCACACCCCCCACCATAGTCCTCCACCTGTCTCCGCCCACCTCAAATGCTTCGGCCTCCCCTGTGACAGTGCCCACCTCCAACATTGTCACCTGTCCTCCTTTGCCCTGCATACAAACACAACACACAGCAAGAAATTTAGGGTTTTTAACCCCCATTCTATGAGTTGTAAATTCATAATAATAAGGTACTTTAAAAATAAGTGGAGTTTCCACTAGCATGGTGTAAATTGTTATTAAATATAAATAAATGTATATGTATATATATGTGTGTGAGTGCATATATATATACATTTATATATATGATACTTGTGGGGTTTTCAATTAAGAAGGAAGCCTACTTCATTAGTGGTATATAAATGAATGATTATATGTATATATATATATACATATATATATATGTATATATATCTATGTATATATATATATGTATGTATATATATATATATGTATGTATATATATATATGTATGTATATATATACATGTATATATATATATATACATGTATATATATATATATACATATATATACATACATATATATATATATATACATATATATATATATATATATATATATATATATATATGTCTGTAAGCTAATTATAAAAGTAAACATATAATTAATCGTTTACTCATTGTGAAAGGGGGGATTAATAAAAGAAGAATTAATATATATATATATATCAAAAGAAAGATAAAATATTTAAATATATATTTATTTAAATATTTATTTTAAAGAAATAATGAGACAATTAGTTTGACATTTAAAAATTAAAATTTCAACAGATCGACCTTAATAGAAACCGTGATCTCTAGTTAACTATTACCAAATGGTAGACTATGAAAATGAGACAATTTTATTGAAATAAATAGTTAATAAAATCACTAGATGATGGAATGTTAAAAAGTGGATATGCGAGCCAGTATTGAAATAAACTGAGATAACCAATTAAAGATCAACCACCTACCAAGGGAAACCTAAACGATGGAAAATGAACCGACTTAAACATAGTGATCGATATCAACATGCACGTGTGTAGAATATTCCGTAGCAACAATCACTTTGACAACTTAAACATACGCAACCGAGCACGCTTACGCATGCAAGGGGAAAATTTAAAGTATCAAGGGAAAATTTTTGACAGTTTGTATCATGACCACATGTCGCATGTGGACATGACTCACGTGTTTACGTGTTGTAACCGCATGTGAAATGTGGGCATGACATTACTTCAACCTTCATTTTCCCATTTTCCTAATCCTTTGCTCTTTGTAGGTTTCTAAGACTTCCCTTACCATGGTACACTTTCCTTCCATTCTCCATTACTCAAAATCTTGCTTTTCTTTTCTTATCAGATGTTTGGACTTTCCCATGTTGGTGTCCCTTTTCCTTCATTTCCCTCAAGTCCTTTGTGCCCTAGTTCCCCATGTTTTAGACCTTTAGACTTTCCTCTATTATCATGTCTTTCCTTTGTCTGTTGTACCCCTACAAACCCACTCCCTTCTATCTTGTAGTTTTTTAGAGTTTATTTTCCCTCCTTGTACTCAATATGAATGAATTGGTATGCTTGATCTCTAATTTAGGTGGTATCAAATATCACCAAGACCTAACCTCCCCTATTTCATGGGCTTCCAAACTTTCCCCTACTAGAATACCTAAAAGGTAGGAGGTACCCAAGAATCTTGAACCCTGTGTTGGGATAAGGTGCCATTAACCTTGTAAATCCTAATATTGTATTTATTCCATTTCTTATATGTAATTTGTAATTATCCATGAGGAGATGTAGTAGTTTCACTGGCAGGGTTAATTTCAGAGTAACCAATGGTAATACGGAGTAACTTTTACTATTGGTGAATGTAAAAACTCAAAGTAAATGAGGGTAGGCATGCTCCCTTGATGAATCTACTATATTTGGCATGTATGACAATTGTCATAATTTTTGGTAAGTGAATCTATGAAAGATGCAAGTTGTCATAAGATTCTGAGATTCTATGACGCATATGACGGATATGTTAGTTGTATATTTTATATATTTAGCCCATGGTTCCTATCTTGGAAAGATACTCTTTTGTGGAATCTATGATGGTTATGACGCGTCATAAGATGATGTAAGAAGCTAGATTTAGTCTTGGGGCCCCAACCTTTTCATGGCTATTTTTGGACAAGTGTAAGATGCTTGTAAGATGGTAATTAATGTTTATAGGTTGGAGAATCTTAGGAGAGAGAAGGTGAACACCTAGAATGGAGTGGAAAACATTTCTACAAGTATTTTCCATGTATTTGTTGCTGTAATACATATTTTAGGTACTTAGGTGATGCAGGAATGTTGTCAGATTGAAGATTGGAGGAGAGATTGGTGGTGTTGTTGTATTGTACAGATATTTTACAGATTAATACAAACTAGTGCCTCTTTCCTAGTGGAGTTTTTTTACCCACAAGGGTTTTCTCCACGTTAAACACTTTGTCATTGTGTCTTGTGTCAAGTTCTTCATGTTTGGTATTTTCTCTATAGTGGGTTTTATGTTTTGATTTAAATCTCCATTGTTAATGCACACTTAAAGATTGTTGAAATTTATCTTGAATCAGATTTCAATTAAGTAGTTGTGCTTTCATTTCTAACATTTGGTATCAAAGCCTGGTCAGCTTTGACTCTTGGGTGGTAGTGTGGAAGCTATAGTTGCAGTGGGAGATTTGGTTGCATTTGTTTTACAGATCTTGTGTTGATACTATGGTTGCATCCACTGTTGCATCAACCTCTTGATTGGACATTGAGAAGTTCAACAGAATGGGGTATGAGTTGTGGAAGCTAAATATGAAAGATTTGTTGGAAGAAAGAAACCAATGGTTGGCTGTCCAAAAAGAGAAGAAACCTGATGATGTCTCTCAAGATGAGTGGGATAGATTGGATAAGAAGGCACAAGGAACCATCTGATTGTGTCTTTCAGACTCTGTCCTGTTAAATGTCATAAAGGAGAAGACCGCATACAAATTGTGGAATCAGTTGGGTGAGATCTACCAAGCCAAGAGCATGGTAAATAAACTTTATTTAAAAAGGAAGTTATTTTCTTTGAAAATGAAAGAGGGTGAGTTGGTTGCAGAGCATTTAAATTCTTTTAATTTGTTGTTGAGTTAGCTTGCTTCAATAGATGTTGAAGTTAGTGAGGAAAATAAATGTATCTTACTTCGTTGTTCTTTACCCAAGTCTTGGGAGAATGTTATCCTTGCTATCACTATTAACCTTGCGGGTCCAAAGTTGGATGCTCTTGTTTCATTTCTACTATCACAGGAATTGAGGAAGAAGAGTTCAGATAGTTCAGGGGATGCTCTCATTGTCAGGGGAAGGTCTAAGGAAAGGGGACCAAAAAGAGATCAAAAAGGGGCTAAGGACAAGTCCAAGGGCCAGCCTAAGACTCTTGGTAAAAAGAACATAGTTAAGTGTTGGAACTATGGTAAAAGGGGGCATGTGAAGGAGTGCAAAAACCCCAAGAAACAGTGGGAGAGTGCTTCGGATAAGTCCTCGATTGTAGGTGAAGAAGTTTTACTTTTTACATGTAATGTTGTTTCTAATGATCACTGGCTGGTTGACTCAGGATGCTCATTTCATATGACCCTGCATAAGGAATGGTTCTCCACATATGAAGAATATGATGGAGGTAATATCTACCTTGGTGACAACTCTTCATATCCGATTGTCAGGAAAGGAAAGGTATTGTTGTGTTTCAGTGATGGAAGGATTAAAACACTCCCTGGTGTTTTGCATGTTCTTGGATTAGCTAGAAATCTAATTTTAATTTCGAAGTTGAATGATTTGGGAATGCATGTGAAATTTGACAAGCATGGCTGCAGATTGGTGAGAGGGAACTTGGTAGTAGCGAAAGGGAAGAGATTCAGGTGCTTGTTTAAGCTTGAAGCCACTACAGTTTATAATGCCTCCTATGTATCTGAGTCCACTACTGAAAATATATGTATGTTGTGCCACCGTAGATTGGGCCACACAAGTAATAATGTATTAAAAACTATTAAGAATAAAAATTTGTTGGATGATTTCTCCTATTCTAATGAGCAATTTGATTTTTGTGAGTATTGTGTATTTCATTTCCTTCAGGAAGCAATAGAGAAAAAGAGAAGTTATAAATTATTCATATGAATGTGTTTGGACTTGTGGATAATGAATCTATCGAAAAATCTCATTATTTTGTAACCTTCATTAATGATGTATCTAGATTTACATGGATTTATTTTATGAAGCATAAATCTAAAGTTTTCACTAAGTTTAAGGAATTCAAAGTCTTAGTAGAGAACCAATCAAGTTTAAAGGTAAAAATATAAAGATCTAACAATGGGGGGAATATTTTTCTAAGGAATTTGATGAGTTTTGCAAGCATGCAGGTATAATTAGACAAAAGACAACTCCATATACACCACAATAGAATGGTGTTGTAGAAAGGATGAAACAAATAATTATGGAAAGGGCCAGAAGTATGCTTAGTGATGCACAGTTGGATAAATGCTTTTGGGCAGAGGCTGTGTGTACTGCTTGCTACTTGATAAACAGATCTCCTTCTAAGGCTCTTGATTCAACACCTTATGAAGTGTGGGCATGTAAGAAACCTTCTGTTTCACATTTAAGGGTTTTTGGCTGTGAGGCTTTTGTTCATGTGCCTAAGGAAAAGCGATCTAAGTTGGATCCAAAGGCTGAAAAGTGTACATTCATTGGATATAGAGATAATGTCAAAGGTTATAAGCTTTGGAATCCACTAACCCACAAGATTATCTTTTCTAGAGATGTTATTTTTAGGGAACTTAGAGCTATTTCTGAACCTGAGTAGCCAAAAGAGAAAAAAGAAAAGGTAAATAAGGTGCACTTTGATTTAGAGCAGTAAGATGCACCTTAGGAAGAACATAATGATGGATTGGGGGTGAAGAAGAAGAAGAAGATTCGAGTAGTTCTGATGAAGATGCATTTATAGTTACAGAAGAAGTTGTTGCAAATGATCATGCAGAAGAATGAGTAGAATCTCTTACTCCACCCTTGAGGAGATCCACAAGACAACAGAATCCAATTGATAGGTATAGCCCACTAGATTTCCATTGTGTATATACTTTATTGAGTACTAACAATGAACCTAGATCCTATAGGGAAGCTATTTCTATAGATGATAGTGAGTCTTGGCAGCTAGCCATACAGGAGGAGATGATGGCTTTAGACTCTTGTAACACCTGGGATATTGTTCGTTTACCCAAAGGAATAAAGGCCATAGGTTGTAAGTGTTGGTAAGTGTGGCTTCATGAGTGTTGTCATTGATGGCAACAAAGTTTATCCCACACATCCGCAGTACATAGTATGCCTATACCGGAAGTCAGATTGAAGATTGTTTTGATCCGATGAACAAGAATAAAGTATGTAACAAGGTCCGACAATCAAGTCTAGATCTCTCAGATGGTGTAACTCAGTAAGTTGTAGACTTGGATAAGTCAATAGGGGTAACATGACTACTATATTCTAGAGATTTAGCCTCCGGTGATAAAGCATGGAAAAGATATGAGCATCTGAGTGTTGGGTTCCAGATAGGGAGAGCAGACAGAGAAAGAACTGACCGATAGAGCATTAGACTTCAATCCGGATGAGTAAAAGGTGTTGATCAAGCTATTTGGGAGATTATACATTGTTGGCCGACATGATTAAAGACTTCTATGCTCATGTTTTTTATATGCATCACAAATCAAGCATGGATTCTGCTGACAGATCAACAACTTCCAAATATCTTGAAGTGTTCTTATTGCCGACTAGGAAGTTTATGAGAATCCTTTATGTGGATATATATACCAGATGGATTCTAGTATGTAGGTGTGTGTGTGTGAAGAAGGGATGAAATAAAGTGTGAAGAAAAGTAGGAATAAGTGTGAAAGCAACAATTCAAGTCTGGTATGTGACAAAGCAACAACACTAAAACAAAGGAAGAATAAAGTGCATTAGATCAGTGTATTGAGCCTAACCGGAACTGAACTCTTCCATTTGTAGATGCCTCTCATCAGTTCAAACACCTGATTACCTTCTGTAAGTTTTGTAGACAATGAGTCTCTTATAGGCAGTGTGCCTCTTGTGAGCAGTGTGCTCGGGTAGTGAGCCCTAATTGACAAGTGTCATTTTGTACTCCATTATTCTTTTAATAGAGAATACAAGCTTGGGTCAATCACCCCATGGTTTTTCCCTTAACAAGGTTTTCAAAGTAAAAATCCTTGTGTTATGTGTGTTGATTTTATTTCTATTCCTATGATCACATATGCTTATATGCTTTGATGCTGCACTAATTATTAAAGAAGAAAAGAAAAGTTAAAGTAATTTAAGATAATTGATTCACCCCCCTCTCAGTTATCTGCCTTGTTTCCAATAGTAAGTGGGTCTTCAAGAAGAAGTTTGGGGCAGATGGGTCATTGGAAAAGTACAAGGTTAGACCAGTAGCCAAGGGCTACTCCCAGAGAGAGGGAGTTGATTTTGGATTTTGGTGAGATATTCTCTCCTGTTGCTAAATTGACTTCTATTAGATTTATCTTATCCATTGCTGCAGCTTATGATTGGGAGATTGAGAAAATGGATGGTAAGACTATGTTCTTGCATGAAGATCTTGAAGAAGAAATTTATATGCAACAACCTATAGGTTTTGAGGTAAAAGGAAAAGAACATTGGGTTTGCAGGTTAAAGAGGTCTCTTTATGGTCTAAAATAGTCCCCCAGAATGTGGTATTAAAAGTTTGACTCATTTATTTTGAAATTGGGTTTTGTTAGAAGCAAAGAGGATCACTGTGTTTACATTTTGTTGTTCTCAAAATTAGCTGCGCTCATTTTGTAGACAACCCCTATGAAATTTGTCTATTTCATAGCCTACACTCTAAGTTCGCAAATCAAGGCAAGTTTTCTTGCCTTCGTGTGAAGTCATCTAACACCGTAGAATGGTTTGTAATGTTCCACTAAGTTGATTCCTCAAGATTCATGAAAATCGATTAAGTTACAAGCCTGTCAAAATATCAATTCTGATTATTTTAAGGTATTAGAAATTTTTTGAGTGTTCATATGCAGAGTCGGTTAAAAACACTACTCTTGCATATCTTTGTGTTTCAACGTGCAATGTTGGCTAAAATTGCCACTTTTACATGTTTGTTTCATTTTTTATTAACATGTATGGGCATGGAAAATTGCTGCCCATGCATTTTCCTTGTCAGGTTTTACATGTGTAGTGGTGGTAATATCTACCGTTTATGCATATAGAGGTAGACATGCATTGTCGGTAAAAATCACCAACCAAGCAGATCTCGGCCAATCTCAAACTCCAGTGACATTAATACCACTCATGTTGGCATTTACGTTTTCATTTTAAACCCTTTTAATCATTTTAATTCATTTTGTTTAGTTTGTTTTTGATTCCTCCACCCTCCAACGACTGATAATATCACTTTGAGATTATTCGACTTGCGTGAATTACGGATTCAAGCGGGTTCAAAGCCTTTAAGATTCTATTTAGGGTTTTTTGTTTTCAGGTTGAGGTAGGTTTTTTTTGTTTTATTATTTTCGTTCACTAGGGTTTGTGTTTGAATTGTAAAAATGTTATTTAAATTTCTTTCTATATTTATGTTTGTTTATAAGCATTTTGAAGATGTGAGTATTGTTTGCTTTCTTTTTCATTTGTCATTTTGAAACCAGTTAAACCCTAATTATTTGTAAACCCTAAGTTTTTCCAAGTTAGTGGAAATTGTCAATTCAATCTAAATAAACCCACAAGTTTTTGATTCATATTGGAGGTCTAGGTTGAATTCCTTTTCGACTGTATGTGTGATCAAAATTTTTCCGTCAATGCATAATCTTAGAAGTTTTATTTGCATATGTGAGAACAGTGAAATTACCGCCAGAACGCTTGCAAATTTACCTTGAGTATGTGCTAAGTCAGCGAATTTCACTGACAATACATGTATTTTTAAAATATTCTTCAATGTGCTAAGTCAGTGATTTTCACCACTTACACACCTGTCACTAAGTTCTTCCAAGATGTTGAGGTGACAATTTTTGCCGACCCTACATGAACCCTACAAACAAATGAACTACCAAGTGTATGGTCGGTAGAATTTGCCGCCATTACACAAAACTTGCAAACCTACCCTTAACATGCAAAGCCGGTAAAATTTACCTGCCTAAACACTTGTTTTATCCTATCATGCAATGTCGGCGAATTTTGCTGCCCTGACACCTATGAAATACCCCTAATATGCAAGTGCAAAAAATTTTGCCGCCCGTACATTCACTCCCTTAAATTTTTCTAACTCTGGGAAATTTTCCAATTTTCTTTCTCAAGCCTGCTTTCCTCCATTTTTTCAACCCGCTTGCACTCTAGCCCTTTAAGCTTACTCCTATAGTCATGATCATCAACATGTTGTTTTCCTAAATTACCAATATTTCCCCTAATTGCATGATCATGGCTTTTTGTTGTAGGTTCTTCTACGAATTTGCTCTATTCATCGACATCCTTCTGGTGTTGGTTTTCCAAATGACTAAGCTATCTCTGAAGAAGTCAAAAGAAATGAAGTACAAGTATCAAGGTGTTATTCCAAATTAGGATTCATACATAGAGACTAAGGAAGCATTGACATATCAGAGCAATGTTTTGAAGGACTTGATCAAGGATCTAGAAACTGCCAAGAAGCTAGATGACCAAAGTGATGTTAGTCTTTTAAATAAGTTGGAGGAGCTTCCATGTAATTTGGTATCTAAGGAAAATCAATTTATTTCTACGGACGAGATGACCCAACAGTTTGAGAACATGTTTCGGAAGGAGTTCGAAGATAAAACCTTTTCAGTTGCTTCCATGGATAATATGTTATGCCCTTACTTCTATAGTGTATATGGTTATGAATAGTCGGCTTGTGGCTATCTTAACCCTTAATTAAGTCATATTATCATTATTATATTGTTATTTAGTTGTTTAGGTCAGCCTAAGGCTTCTATAGGGCTATCTAAGTCGGCCTGGGTGATATCCTAGGCATAAATAGGTATATATAGGGGTAGTGAGTCTTATTAGATCATCATATTCAGTATTGTGTTCTCATTGAAGACTGTTGGAGGTATCCCCCTCGAAGTGGATTAGGAGGTTGCCCCCTTGAAGTGGCATATTATTATCAAGTATTTTCAGCATATTTACTATTATATTCAGATATTGTGCAAGTTGTTTCATTACAAGTGGTATCAGAGCATGATCTTGGCACCGTAGAGGCAAGATTTTTTCTCAACATTGGAGGCGATTTTGGGAAGAGCATAACTTTCAGATTTTAGTGAATTTTTTAAAGATTTTTAAAGGGTTTTTGAAGACAATATTAAAGAAGATACAATCCAGATTTTAGAGGAATTGAAGCAAAAATAAGCGAGTTATTGCAAAATTAGGGTTTCCAACAAATTCGCTCTCAAGGCAGCAAATTTACTAAGTTTTTGGATTTTTTTCTGGGTAAGTGGTATCTTGGCCTTAGTAAGTTACAATAAAAATTTTAGAAAATTTACATTTCATTTGTGTGATTTATATCAAAAATATTTGTTTCCATCATGACGAGCCTTGCAACAAGAGGCAAAAAGAATGCTGTCACACTAGGGAAATCCTCTGATAAGGATGAGGAAATAAGCAAGTACAAGAGGGATATGTGTGACCTAAGAGAAGATATATCATATATACGAAGCATGTTAAGTGCCTTAATGAAGGAACCAAGAAAGGAGGTCTCAAGCAACAAAGAAGAAGAAGAAGAAGCAGTAGTAGTAGACAAAGAAGAAGAAGAACCAGAAGAAGAAGAAAAAGAAGAAGAACCAGAAGAAGAAGAAAAAGAAGAACCCGAAGAAGAAGAAGAAGAAGAAGAAGAAGAACCAGAAGAAGAAGAAGAAGAAGAAGTGGAAGAAGAAGTGAAAGAAGAGGAAGAAGCGGAAGAAGAAGCGGAAGAAGCAAAAGAAGCAGAAGAAGAAGTGGAAGAAGCAGCGGAAGAAGCGGAAGAAGAAGTGGAAGAAGAAGCGGAAGAAGAGGAAGAAGCGAAAGAAGAGGAAGAAGCGGAAGAAGAAGCAGAAGAAGCAGAAGAAGCAGAAGAAGCGGAAGAAGCAGCGAAAGAAGCGGAAGAAGAGGAAGAAGCGAAAGAAGAGGAAGAAGTGGAAGAAGAAGTGGAAGAAGCAGAAGAAGTGGAAGAAGCAAAAGAAGCAGAAGAAGCATAAGAAGAAGCGGAAGACGTAGTGGAAGAAGAAACAGAAGAAGCGGAAGAAGCAGAAGAATAAGAAGAAGAAGAAGATGATGATGATGATGATGATGATGATGATGAAGCAGAAGAAGAGACAGAAGAAGAAGAAGAAGAAGAAGAAACAAAAGAAAAAGAAAAAGATGATGAAGAAGAAGTGAAAGAAGAAGAAGTTCCTGATCAAGCTATTCAACCAATGCAAGGGTACCATGTACTATTCCTCACCTCTTCCTCTATGGCACATCAAAAGGTTCAAGTAAAGGAAGAACACATTCATCACCATCAAGAGCTAGATGCAAAGGGAAGACACATCTTGGAGCTGAAGTTAATTTTCCAGACACACATGAACAAGCTGAGGACATCAAGGACATATCTTCTAGTTGAAGTTGCCACATGGGATGATGAAGATTATATGAAGAAACTACCAGAATTGATTAGCATTGAGGACAACGCTTTTGTAAAGGTGGGGGGCATGTTATGCCCTTACTTCTATAGTGTATATGGTTATGAATAGTCGGCTTGTGGCTATCTTAACCCTTAATTAAGTCATATTATCATTATTATATTGTTATTTAGTTGTTTAGGTCAGCCTAAGGCTTTTATAGGGCTATCTAAGTCAGCCTGGGTGATATCCTAGGCATAAATAGGTATATATAGGGGTAGTGAGTCTTATTAGATCATCATATTCAGTATTGTGTTCTCATTGAAGACTGTTGGAGGTATCCCCCTCGAAGTGGATTAGGAGGTTGCCCCCTCGAAGTGGCATATTATTATCAAGTATTTTCAGCATATTTACTATTATATTCAGATATTGTGCAAGTTGTTTCATTACATAATATTCTAGACAACTAGTTAACTTTGGATAACCTAAAGGCCAAGTTAACTAGTCATGCTAAAGTAATCACAACAATAAGCGATGCAATAGTCAGAGCCCAGATGATTTTTAGGAACACTATCAGTCTAGACGGTTTGGGGATGCAAGCTACATTTACCATGTATGATGCCCATTTGAAGAAAGAAGGCAGTACAAGCTGAATTGACTTTTCATAACTTAGTTTATTTTCTATTTTTCATATCTACTTTTGAATTAGTTTTGGACATTTTTACATGTACTTTTCTAAGATGTAATTACATGTAAAAACATAGGAAGTCCCAAATCAAAAAGGACTCCTTTGTGAATAAGTCATAGTTAGTTGTACTTTTCCTATTTTTGCTCTCAGTCTCTCTTATAAATAAAGAGGACCCCCATTGTAAAGATTATCTTTTATCTATTGCAAAGAAACTCTGCCGAATTGGAAAACATTTCAAGACTTTGAGATTTTTATGTTTATCAAATTTTCAAGTGAATATCAATATAAGCAAGCAGTTTGAGTATCAAACTTTGAGTTGAATCATATTGTTTTATGATATTAGTGTTCTTATGCCATTGGTGTTATATTATATTGGATCATTGCTGGAATTGTGGAGTTTATTGGAAATTGAGAGAAGTGTTCTTGTTTTGGTTAAATAGACTTTGTGCTATTTTCTCATTGTGGGAGTTTGTGTTTACATTTGTGAGAATAGAATTGTTTAAAGACATTATGTTGTAAACTGTTGTGTTCAAGTTAGTTATATCATATTGGGTGAGAGTGGAGACTTTGAGCTACATTTGAATTCAATCAAGTTTATTTGCAGGAATTAAGTCAATCAATAGAAGACTTTGTGTTTCTATGGTTTCTCTCAGTTCAGGAATTATTAAATATCATTTCTTTTGAAGTTGTCATTTTAGAAGAGAGAAACATCTATTCTGAAAAAAAAAAGAGAATAGGATGCAATGAAAACACCCCAAGAATAGTTTTAGTTTATTTAAGTATTAAAAGATGCTTGTTAGAAAGAGCTCATTATATAGAAGGAACCTCCCCTTGCTGAGAGGAGAGATTCAGTCTCATTATAGCTATGGCAATATAACCATTTTGCCGTTGGTTAGCTAAATGACAAAATATTCACCCAACAATTTTTTGGTGACTCTACTGGGGAAGAACGCGCAACTTGGAGCCTCATGCTTTGAGTTCAAGTATTTCATCCTCTTCCATTGTTTTAAGTTGTTTCCAAATCTTTGTTGAGTACATTGCATTCTGGCAGACTCACGGTATACAAGAAGCAAGAGAGCTCAAGGAATTATTGATCCTGTGTTTGAATTGATGCAGAAAAATAACTTTGGTCTTTTGCCTCCACAACCTCAGCTTCAGTGAACAAAGAGTTTTCCTCCTACCAACACCAGGTCTCCAATACCAAGTGAAGCTTCCAACTCTAGTACTAATAGAGTTTTATCTATTCAAATCCCTCAAAGGTTTGTTATCACACCTTTCAATCAGTGCATAATGGCAGCTCAAGGCCGATGGGGTAATACTTTTGGTCCTTTGAATTTAACGTCACCACTGCATGAACTACCTCGTAGTTCAATGAAGAATTCCTTAAATACTATGGCAATGGGAAAGTCCATCCTGATGAACACATTGTAGCATTTTGCATAGCTTGTGGTGTGATAGGGGTGGAGCACAAAGATGTAGCTATGAGACTTTTTGTTGAAACACTTCAAGGTGTTGCTACAGATTGGTTTTACCATCTTCAAGCCCAAACCATAACCAATTGGAATACTCTCAAAACCAAGTTTGAAGCTAGGTTTAAGCCTGCAGAAGATGCACATGCTTTGTTAGCCCAGCTAACATAGATGAAGAAAGAACCACATGAGCCCATGCAGGATTTCATCACCAAGTTCAATAAATTGACAAATATGATTCTGACAATCGCCCAACCAACGACAGAGAATCTGAAATGTTTCTTCATCAACTCTCATCTTCCTAAGGTAAGCTTCTTGTTAAGGTGGGCTAGTCCAGCTGATCTTCCTCTAGCACAAAGTTTGGCTACGGAGGTTGAAGACGATCTTATTCTTGTGGGTAAGATAAGAAGGGATTCAAACAAAAATAGAGGTCAACCCTCTACTGATAATTCTTCCACAAGCACCACATATCCTATGGTACAAAAGTTAGCAAATGAGTTGCTAGCTTTGAAAAAGTAAATGTCCCAAGGTATGTCTGCTCCTTATAGGGATATACCAAGGAGGAAATTTCCTAACAATTCATATCAAGGCAATGTTGCCCGAAATCAAGGGCAACAAAATCATCTTCCGCCAACACAGAGGAAGCTTGACATTGAACCAGTGTTGGTCAACTCAGTAGTTGGCTACTATGAAGCAGAAAATGACAATTCTTTCCAATCGGATTTGGATTAGGAGAATAATGCTAATATTTTTATAGAAGGAGAAGAAGAATTAGCTAGTGACTCTACTATTGGTTTTCTAAATTACCAAGATGAAGCTGAAAGAGAAGGAGAAGTATATGATGGAGCGTATGTTGTTTTTACCAGGTCCCAAAATCAATCAAATTAGCAAGCTGATAAAGGAAAGACAAGAGAGGAGCCTCAACTTGTGATCTCAATTGCCAAGCGAGGAGCTCCATTGCCTTTTCAATCAAAGGACTCGGTTGTCAATAAACAAGTAAGTTTATCTAACATTCTTGTTTCTTCTACTTTTGTTCCTCAGACTAGTACTACCCCAACCAAATCCTAGAATGACGGGTTTCCTTCCTCTATATCTAGTTCATTTCAACTCTTTGACATAATAGATCATGCTAGGAAAAGAAAAATCCAGATGTCTAAGGTAGAGTATCTACAAGCTAATCCTAAACAGTTTGATAGGTTAGCTAAGTATGTTAAAAATAAGACTGTCCCTACAGGGCAAGATTCTCCTAAAATTGTCCATGACTCCTCCAAGAATAGGTCCACCCAAAATAACCTAGTCACTACTCTCCTTGTCACCCCAGGAAAGATAGAACCCTTCTATGTTTCTCTATTGGTCAATGGTCATAAGTTAAACAATTGTATAATAGACTCCGGGGCTTCTGACAATGTCATGCCTGCCAAGGTAGCAAATGCTCTTGGTCTCAATCTGACTAATATCTTTCGGAGATGTTTCTCAATAGAAAATAAGCAAGTTCTTTTGTTAGGCCAAATCAAGGATGCCCAATTTGCATTTGTAGCCTTTTGAGATAAGAGGATCAAGATGACCATCCTAGTGGCTGATGTTCCAGCTTCTTATGGCATTTTGCTTGGGCATAATTTTTGTAAAGATGTGGGTGGAGAACTGAACATGGATTTATTTGAGACAAGGATACCTATTAAAGGTTTCATGCAAAAGTTGCTACCTAAGAAGGACGCAAAATATATTATTACCCAAACTGAAAATCCAAAAGCCCAAATTTTGTTTGAGTCTTCAGGAATGGGTAATTGTTTCTTGTCTACTGAAGATACTTCTAGTTCATCAGACGAGAGTTTAGATATTTCAGATGGAGAATCAGAAGATAATTCAGATGAAAGTTTAGATGAGAGCATAGTAATGCCAGATTCTTCCTTTTCTTATGAAGAAGAATCTACGGGTCGTATTAACATCAAAGTGGGAAATTCAAATGATGTTTATATTTTAGAATTTGATGGCAGTTATTCTTCCACCAGATCTGGAGCTGAGGTAGTTTTGATATCTCCACAAGGTGATATCTTTCCTTTCTCCTATAAGCTACAATTTGATAATACTAATAACATCACTAAATATGAGTCATTCTTACTCGGAATGGAGGCTACTCATGTTAAAGGTTTTAAAAATCTTCACGCACAAGGTGATGCTGTAATTGTGGTTTGTCAAGTGAGAAATCTTTATCAGACCAAGAATGAAAGGCTGAGACATTACTGCAATAGTGTCTGGGATAGTATTGAAGGTTTTGATGCTTTCGACATCTCTGCAGTACTGAGAGAGTTTAATGATCGTGCTGATTCATTAGCTATCTCTTCTACCCTTATGGTCCCCCATAAGGACTTCAAAGGTAACAAGTACACAATTGAGTTAGTTTTCTGGGTTGGATCGCAGCCTCACAAGCAAAAGCAGAGGCATTATAATCCCAAGATATCAGGTACTATTCTTTCTGTAATCCAAAAAATGCTGAATGCTAGAATAATCTTTCCCAGCCATCACTCCACTTGGATTGAGAATATTATTCCTGTGAGAAAGAAGAACGGAGAAATCCACATTGGTGTTGATTTCAGAAATCTAAACCAATCTTCTTTAAAACATAATTACCCTCTGCCTATTATGGACCAAGTGTTACAAACTGTAACTGGTTCAGAGATACTGTCCATGTTAGATGGTTTCTCAAGCTATAATCAAGTAGAAGTCAACAAAGCAGATCAATACAAGACTGCCTTCACAACACCTTGGGGCACATTTGCATACCGCAGGATGTCGTTTGGTTTGATTAATGTTGGCGCTACTTTCCAAAGAGAAATAGACCTCGCTTTCAGAGATGAGATGGGGAAATTCATTGTGGTGTATCTTGATGACTTAACCATTTTCTCTAAATAGGGTCAAGATCATGCCTATCATTTGCGACAATTTTTGGAACGGTGTCATCAAAATGGTATTTCTCTTAATCCTAAGAAATTAGTTTTTGGGGTTATAGAGGGTAAGCTTCTCGATCAAATTGTGTCTAGAGAAGGTACTAAAATTGACTCAAAAAGGGTCAAATGTATCCAGAGTCTTACTTTTCCTACTAGTAAGATTGCAGTTCATTCTTTCTTGGGGAAGGTGAATTTTCTACGGAGGTTCATTCTGAAATTCGTAGAGAAAACATGTCATATTGTCAATATGATGAAGGGTAAGACCACTTTCCATTGGAGTGCGGAAGGTAAGGCAGCATTCAAGGATATTAAAAGGGCCATAGCTCATGCTCCGGTTCTAGTATGTCCTGACTATACTAAAGATTTCATAATGTACAGTTATGCTTCCGAGCATACACTTTCAACCATTCTTGTTCAATAGAACGAAGAGGGTGTGGAATCTCCCATTTCATTTATGAGTTGCCCTCTGAAGGCTCATGAACTGAAGTACTCAAATATGGAGAAACATGCTTATGCTATGGTAAAGGTGGTGAAGTATTTCCAGTTTATATTTTAAATTCTTATACTGTTGTTTTGGTGCCGGATACAACAGTGAAATCTATCTTGACACAACAAGAATTTGGGACTAAAAGGGGCAATTGGATTGCCAAAATTCAAGAGTTTGATCTTGATATCAAACCCACCAAGCTTGTGTGTGGTAGACATTTGTGTCAACTGATTGCTGACAATGTCCCAAAAGAAACAGGTGATGAAGAGGTAGAAGTTGAGGATATGCCAACTGTTCTTTTCGTTACTACAACAGATGAGTGGTATTCCAATATTGCTCAATTTTTTACCTATGGTGAGTGTCCTTCTCATTTATCTTATAAATGGAAGTGAACTATCAAGCTAAAGGCTGCAAATTATTTCTTGTGGGATAATGGTTTGTATAAAAGAAGCCTCGATGGAGTTTTTCTCCATTGTGTGGATAAAGCACAACAAAGTAAACTTCTAGTGTCTTTTCACAATTTGGCATGTGGAGGACATTTTTTTGCACCTGTAATAGCTCATAAAATTTTGTGGGCTAGGTACTATTGGCCTACATTATTTCAGGATGCATACAACTTTGTATGTAGATGTGAGCTCTGCCAGCAGTTTGTTGGGAAGCCTAAGTTGGTTGCACTACCACTAAAACTGGTTATAATTGAAGAACCTTTTCAGCAATGGGGCGTTGACTTCATTGGTGCTATGAACCCACCATCGAGTGCAGGACATAGTTTTTTTCTCACTACAACATATTACTTCACCAAGTGGGTGGAGGCAATCCTAGTCAAGCATGCTACTTCTGAGGTAGTATGCAATTTTCTCAAGGAGAAAATCATTTCCCAGTTTGGAGTTCCAAACAAAATTGTAGCAGATAATGCTACTTGTTTTTCTTCAAATGAGATTACTAGTTTTTTCTTTGAATATGGGATCATTCTTTCTCATTCATCAAACTATTATCCACAAGGGAATGGTTAGGCATAATCTAGTAACAAGAATCTAGTTACAATTATCAGGAAACTAGTAGAGGATAATCGGAGGACTTGGCATAAATATTTGTTTGATACTTTATGGGCCGATAGAATTACCTCTAAGAGGGCAATAGGTATGTCACCATTTCAGCTTCTATACAATTTGAATGCAGAAATACCTATTACTTTGGAATTGCCGGCTTTGAAGTTGGCAAAAGTAGTGGAAGATAGAACTTTTGAAAGTTCTATTGACAGAAGAATAATGTACCTCTCTAAACTTGAAGAATAGTGGGTTATGGTAGTGGACCATATTGCCGAGCATCAAAGTCAGGTAAAGAAGCTCTTTGACAAGAAGGCAAAGGCTAGAGAATTTCAAATAGGGGATCAAGTCTTGTTATGGGACAAGAGGAGAGAGCCAAAAGGAATGCATGGGAAGTTTGATTCCCTATGGAGAGGCCCATTCGTCATTCATCAATTTTGTGGTGAGAATAGTTTCTTGCTGGAGTATCTTGATGGGACACCATTCTTGTTGCCTCATAGTAGACAACAACTGAAACATTTCAATCCTTGAAGTATCAGATAAGTTCATTTGTACACTTGTATAGTTTTTGGTGTTTTTATTTTTCTTTTTTGTTTAGTCTTTTTGTGTCTTTTTGTTTTGGTAGCTTGACTTTATGGCCCAATGGCATGGATGAAGGCACTTAGAGACTAGATTCTACTCCCTTTGATCGTTTCAAAGAATGATCAAAGGAAGTTCCCTAGTTAGAGCCAGCTATTATTCTCAAAATTAGTTGCGCTCATTTTGTAAACAACCCCTACGCAACTTGTCTGTTTTGTAGCCTACACTCTAAGTTTGCAAATCGAGGCAAGTTTTCTTGGCTTTGTGTAAAGTCATCTAATATCGTAGAATGATTTGTAACATTCCTCTAAGTCGATTCCTTGAGATTCATGAAAATAGATTAAGTTACAAGCCTATCAAAATATCAATTTTGATTATTTTAAGGTGTTAGAAAGTTTTTGAGTGTTCATATGTAGAGTCGGTTAAAAACACCGCTCTTGCATATCTTTATGTTTTAACGTGCAATGTCAGCTAAAATTGCTACTTTTACATGTTTGTCTCATTTTTTATTAACATGTATGCGTGGCGAAAATCACTGCCCATGCTTTTTCCTTGTTAGGTTTTGAATGTGTAGTGCCGATAATATCTACCGTTTATGCATATAGAAGCAGACATGCATTGTCGGTAAAAATCACTAACCAAGTAGATCTCGGCTGATCTCAAACTCCAGTGACATTAATGCCACTAGTGTTGGCATTTATGTTTTCGTTTTAAACCTTTTAAATCATTTTAATTCATTTTGTTTAGTTTGTTTTTCATTCCTCCATCCTCCAATGAATGATAATATCACTTTGAGATTATTTGACTTGCGTGAGTTATGTATTCAAGTGGGTTCAAAGCCTTTAAGATTCTGTTTGGGGTTTTCATTTTCGGATTGAGGTAAGTTTTTATTATTTTATTATTTTTTTCACTAGGGTTTGTATTTGAATTGTAAAAATGTTATTTAAATTTCTTTCTGTATTTATGTTTGTTTATAAGCGTTTTGAAGATGTAAGTATTGTTTGCTTTCTTTTTCATTTGTCATTTTGAAACTAGTTAAACCCTAATCATTTGTAAATAGTAGGTTTTTCCAAGTCAACAGAAATTGTCGATTCAATCTAAATAAACCCCACAAGTTTTTGATTCATATTGGAGGTCTAGGTTGAATTCCTTTTTGACTATGTGTGTGATCAAAAATTTTTCGTCGATGCGTAATCTTGAAGTTTTATTTGCATATGTGAGAGCGGTGAAATTTACCGCCAGAATGCTTGCAAATTTACCTTGAGTATGTGCTAAGAGAATTTCACCAACAATACATGTGTTTTTCAAATGTTCTTCAATGTGCTAAGTCGGCAATTTTCACTGCTTACACACCTGTCACTAAGTTCTTCCAAGATGTTGAGGTGGCAATTTTTGCCGACCCTACATGAACCCTATAAACAAATGAACTACCAAGTGTATGGTTGGCAGAATTTGCCACCATTGCACAAAACTTGTAAACCTACCCTTAACATGCAAAGTCGGTAAAATTTACCGCATAAACACTTGTTTTATCCTATCATGTAGGGTCGGCAAATTTTGCCACCCGGACACCTGTGAAATACCCCTAATATGCAAGGGCGGCAAATTTTGCCACCCATGCATTCACTCCCTCAAATTTTTTGAACTCTGGGAGATTTTCCAATTTGCTTTCCTAAGCCCTCTTTCCTCCATTTTTTTGACCCGCTTACGCTCTAGCCCTTTCAAGCTTACTCCTGTAGTCATGATAGTCAACATGTAGTTTTCCCAAATTACCAGTATTTCCCCTAATTGCATGATCATGGCTTTTTGTTGCAGTTTCTTCTGCAAATTTTCTCTATTCATTGACATCCTTCTGGTGTTAGTTTTCCAAATATCTGAGTTGTCTCCGAAGACGTCAAAAGCAATGAAGTACAAGTATCAAGGTGTTATTCCAAATCAGGATTCATACACAGAGACTAAGGAAGCATTGACATATCAGAGCAATGTTTTGAAGGACTTGATCAAGGATCTGGAAACTGCCAAGAAGCTGGGTGACCAAAGTGATGTTAGTCTCTTACATAAGTTGGAGGAGCTTCCATGCAATTTGGTATCTAAGGATAATCAATTTCTTTCTACGGATGAGATGACCCAAGAGTTTGAGAACATGTTTTAGGAGTTCAAAGATAAAACCTTTTTAATTGCTTCCATGGATAATATTCTGGACAACTAGTTAACTTTGGATAACCTAAAGGCCAAGTTAACTAGTCATGCTAAAGCAATCGCAACAGTAAGGGATGGAATAGTCAGAGCCTAGATGATTTTTAGGAACACTATCAGTCCAGACAGTTTTGGGATGTAAGCTGCATTTACCATGTATGATGTCAATTTGAAGAAAGAAGGTAGTACAAGCTGAATCAACTTTTCATAACTTAGTTTATTTTCTATTTTTCATATGTACTTTTGAATTAGTTTTGGACATTTTTACATGTACTTTTCTAAGATGTAGTTACATGTAAAAATATAGGAAGTCCCAAATCAAAAAGGACTCCTTTGTTGAATAAGTCATAGTTAGTTGTACTTTTCCTATTTTTGCTCTTGGTCTCTCCTATAAATAAAGAGGAACCCCATTGTAAAGATCATCTTTTATCTATTGCAAAGAAACTTTGCCGAATTGGAAAACATTTCAAGACTTTGAGCTTTTTATGTTTATCAAATTTTCAAGTGAATATCAATATAAGCAAGTAGTTTGAGTATCAAACTTTGAGTTGAATAATATTGTTTTATGATATCAATGTTCTTATGTCATTTTTGTTATATTATATTGGATCATTGCTGGAATTGTGAAGTTTATTGGAAATTGAGAGGTGTTCTTGTTTTGGTTAAATAAACTTTGTGCTATTTTCTCATTGTGGGAGTTTGTGTTTACATTTGTGAGAATAGAATTATTTAAAGACTTTGTGGTGTAAACTATTGTGTTCAAGTTAGTTATATCATATTGGGTGAGAGTGGAGACTTTGAGCTACATTTGAATTCAATCAAGTTTATTTGTGGGAATTAAGTCAATCAATAGAAGACTTTGTGTTTCTATGGTTTGTCTCGGTTCAGGAGTTATTAAATATCATTTCTTTTGAAATTGTCATTTTAGAATAGAGAAACATCTATTGTGAAAAAAAGAGAATAGGATGCAATGAAAACACCCCAAGAATAGTTTTAGTTTATTTAAGTATTAAAAGTTTCTTGTTAGAAAGAGCTCATTATATAGAGGGAACCTCCCCTTGCTGAGAGGAGAGACTCAGTCTCATTATAGCTATGGCGATATAACCATTTTAATGTTGGTTAGCTAAATGATAAAACATTCACCCAACAGTTTTTTGGTGACTCTATTAGGGAAGAACGCGCAACTTAGAGCCTCACACTTTGAGTTGAAGCATTTTATCCTCTTCCATTGTTTTAAGTTGTTTCCAAATCTTTGTTGAGTACATTGCATTCTAGCAGACTCATGGTATACAAGAAGCAAGAGAGCTCAAGGAATTATTGATCCTATGTTTGAATTGATGCAGTAAAATAACTTTGGTCTTTTGCCTCCACAACCTCGGCTTCACCAAACAAGGAGTTTTCCTCCTACCAATGCTAGGTCTCCAATACCAGTTGAAGCTTCCAACTCTATTACTAACAGATTTTTATCTGTTTGAATCCCTCAAAGGTTTGTTATCCCACCTTTGAATCAGTGCATAATGGTAGCTCAAGGCCCAAGGGGTAATACTTTTCATCCTTTGAATTTAACACCACCACTGCATGAACTACCTCATAGTTCAAGGAAGAATTTCCCTAAATTCTATGGCAATGGGAAAGTCCATCGTAATGAACACATTGTAGCATTTTGCATAGCTTGTGGTGTGATAGGGGTGGAACACAAAGATGTAGCTGTGAAACATTTTGTCAAAACACTTCAGGGTTTTGCTACAGATTGGTTTTACCATCTTCAAGACCAAACCATAACCAATTAGAATACTCTCAAAACTAAGTTTGAAGCTAGGTTTAAGCCTACAGAAGATGCACATGCTTTGTTAGCCCAACTAACACAGATGAAGAAAGAACCACATGAGCCCATGCGGGATTTCATCGCCAAGTTCAATAAATTGACAAATAGGATTCTGACAACCACCCAACAAATGATAGAGAATCTGAAATGTTTCTTCATCATCTCTCAGCTTCTTGAGGTAAGCTTCTTGTTAAGGCAGGTTGGTCCCACTGATCTTCCTCTAGCACAAAGTTTGGCTATGGGGGTTGAAGACGATCTTATTCTTGCAGGTAAGATAAGAAGTGATTTAAACAGAAATAGAGGTCCGCCATCTACTAATAATTATTCCACAAGCACCACAGATCCTATGGTGCAAAAGTTAGCAAATGATTTGCTAGCTTTGAAAAAGTAAATGTCCCAAGGTATGTCCGCTCCTTCTTATAGGGATATACCAAGGAGGACATTTCCTAACAATTCATATCAAGGCAATGCTGCCAGAAATCAAGGGCAACAAAATCATCTTCCGCCAACACAGGGGAAGCTTGCCATTAAGGCAGTGACGGTCAACTCAGCAGTTGGCTACTATGAAGTAGAAAATGACAATTCTTTGCAACCTAATTTGGATCATGAGAATAATGCTAATCTTTTTATAGAAGGAGAAGGAGAATTAGCTGACGACTCTACTATTGGTTTTCTAAATTACCAAGATGAAGCTGAAAGAGAAGGAGAAGTATATGATGGAGCATATACTATTTTTACCAGGTCCCAAAATCAATCAAATCAGCAAGCTGATAAAGGAAAGACAAGAGAGGAGCCTCAACCTGTGATCTCAATTGCCAAGCAAGGAACTCTGTTGCCTTTTCAATCAAAGGACCTAGTTGTGAATAAACATGTAAGTTTATCTAACAATCCTATTTCTTTTACTTTTGTTCCTCAGACTAGTACTGCCCCAACTAAACCTGGAATGATGGGTTTTCTTTCTCTATATCTAGTTCATTTCAGCTCTTTAACATAATAGATCATGCGAGGAAAAGCAAAATCTAGATGTCTGAGGTAGAGTATCTACAAGCTAATCCTGAACAGTTTGATAGGTTAGCTAAGTATGTTAAAAACAAGACTGTCCCTACAGGGCAAGATTCTCCTAAAATTGCCCATGACTCCTCCAAGAATAGGTCCACCCAAAATAATCTAGTCACTACTCCCCTTGTGGCCCTAGGAAAGATAGAACCCTTCTAGGTTTCTCTATTGGTCAATGGTCACAAGTTAAGTAATTGTATAATAGACTCTGGGGCTTCCGACAATGTCATGCCCTCCAAAGTGGAAGATGCTCTTGGTCTCACTTTGACTAAGACCTTTGGGAGATGTTTCTCAATGGAAAATAAGCAAGTGCCTTTGATAGGCCAAATCAAGGATGCCCAATTTGCATTTGCAGCCTTTCGAGATAAGAGGATCAAGATGACCGTCCTAGTGGCTGATGTTCCAGCTTCTTATGGCATTTTGCTTGGGCATAATTTTTGTAAAGATGTGGGTGGAGAACTAAACATGGATTTATCCGAGGCAAGGATACCTATTAAAGGTGTCATCCAAAAGTTGCTTCCTGAGAAGGAGGCAAAATATATTGTTACCCAAACTGAAAATCTAAAAGCCCAAATTTTGTTTGAGTCTTCAGGAATGGGTAATTATTTCTTGTCTACTGAAGACACTTCTAGTTCATCAGAAGTGAGTTCAGATATTTCAGATGGAGAATCAAAAGATAATTCAGATGAAAGTTTAGATGAGAGCATAGAAATACCAGATTCTTCCTTTTCTGATGAAGAAGAATCTACGGGTCATAGAAACATCAAGGTGAGAAATTCAAATGATGTTTAGATTTTAGAATTTGATGACAGTTGTTCTTCCACCAAATCTAGAGCTGGGGTAGTTTTCATATCTCCACAAGATGATATCTTTCCTTTCTCGTATAAGCTACAGTTTGACAATACTAATAACACCACTGAATACGAGTCATTGTTACTCAAAATGGAGGCTGCTCGTGTTAAAGGTATTAAAAATCTTCATGCACAAGGTGATGCTAAACTTGTGGTTTGTCAAGTGAGAAATCTTTATCAGACCAAGAATGAAAGGCTGAGACATTACCACAATCATGTTTGGGATTGTATTGAAGGTTTTGACACTTTCAACATCTCTGCAGTACCAAGAGAGTTTAATGATCATGCTAATTCATGAGCTATCTCTGCCACCCTTATGGTCCCCCATAAGGACTTCAAAGGCAACAAGTACACAATTGAGTTAGTTTTCTGACCTAGTGTGCCAGATAATGCTAACCATTGACAAGTCTTCAATGGTGATAATCAGATCATAGCTTTCTTAGAGAAGACAAATAACTTTGATGAGCTCTATTTTGAGGGTAGTGATTCTCCACCACATGAATATGTTTCTGATATAGATTCACAAACTAGTGAGGAGATTCTTCAGTTAAAAGGGAATAAGATTCTGAAAGGTTTGGTTTCTCTAGAAAAGTTATTTGACAAGCATGACAGATATATCAAACAACAACAACTTGATTCAAGTTCATCCATGGAATTTGAGCAAGTAAATTTGAGTTTTGAAGAAAATCCCAAGATGGTTAATATTGGGAAGTGTTTCACTGCTGATGAGAAATTCAAGTTCATTACACTTCTTCTCCATTACATTGATGTTCTAGCATATTCATATGATGATTTGAAGTCTTTCAGACCTAAGGAGATCCAACATGAAATCCATCTCAAAGTTGGATTGCCGCCTCACAAGAAAAATTAGAGGTAGTATAATCCCAAGTTATCAGGTACTATTCTATCTGGAATCTAGAAAATACTGAATGCTAGAATAATGTTTCCCATCCATCATTCCACTTGTATTGCGATTATTGTTCCTGTGAGAAAGAAGAATGGAGAAATTCGCATTTGTGATGATTTTAGAAATCTCAACCAATCTTCTTTAAAAGATAACTACCCTCTGCCTATTATGGACCAAGTGTTACAAACTATAACTGGTTTGGAGATGCTATCCATGTTAGATGATTTCTCAAGATATAATGAAGTAGAGGTCAACAAAGCATATCAATGCAAGACTGCCTTCACAACACCTTGGGGCACATTTGCATACCGCAGGATATCGTTTGGTTTGATTAATGCTGGCGCTACTTTTCAAAGAGCAATGGACCTTGCTTTTAGAGATGAGATGGGGAAATTCATTGTGTTGTATCTTGATGACTTGACCGTTTTCTCTAAACAGCGTCAAGATCATGCCTATCATTTGCGATAGGTTTTGGAACGGTGTCATCAAAATGGTATTGCTCTTAATCCTAAGAAATCAATTTTTGGGGTTACAAAGGGTAAGCTTATTGGTGACATTGTGTCCAAAGAAGGTACTAAAATTGACTCAGAAAGGGTCAAATCTATCGAGTCTTACTTTCCCTGCTAGTAAGACTGCAGTTCATTCTTTCTTGGGGAAGGTGAATTTTCTATGGAGGTTCATTCTGGAATTCGTAGAGAAAACCTATCATATTATCAATATGATGAAGGGTAAGACCACTTTCCATTGGAGTGCAAAAGGTAATGCAGCATTCGAGGATATTAAAAGGGCCATAGCTCATGCTCTAGTTCTAGTTTGTCTTGACTATACTAAAGATTTCATAATGTACAGTTATTCTTTTGAGCATACACTTTCAGCCATTCTTATTCAAAAGAATGAAGAGGATGTGGAATCTCCCATTTCATTTATGAGTTTCCCTCTAAAGGCTCATGAACTGAAGTACTCAACTATGGAGAAACATGCTTATGCCATGGTAAAGGTGGTGAAGCATTTCCGATTTTATATTCTGAATTCACATATTGTCGTTTTGGTGCCAGATAGAATGGTGAAATCTATCCTAACACAACAAGAATTTGGGACTAAAAGGGGTAATTGGATTGCCAAAATTCAAGAGTTTGATCTTGATATCAAACCCACCAAGCTTATGCGTGGTAGAGGTTTGTGTCAACTGATTGCAGACAATGTCCCAAAAGAAACAGGTGATGAAGAGGTAGAAGTTGAGGATATGCCAACTGTTCTTTTCGTTACTACAATAGATGAGTGGTATTCCAATATTGTTCATTTTCTTACCTATGGTGAGTGTCCTTCTCATTTACCTTATAAAGAGAAGTGAACTATCAAGATAAAGGTTGCAAATTATGTATTGTGGGATAATGGTTTGTATAAAAGAAGCCTCGATGGAGTTTTTCTCTGTTGTGTGGATAAAGCACAACAAAGCAGACTTCTAGAGTCTTTTCACAATTTGGCATGTGGAGGACATTTTTCTGCACCTGTAACAGCTCATAAAATTTTGTAGGCTAGGTACTATTGGCCTACATTATTTTAGGATGCATACAACTAGGTAGGTAGATGTGAGCTCTGCCAACAGTTTGTTGGGAAGCCTAAGTTGGCTGCACTACCACTAAAACTAGTTGTGATTGAAGAACCTTTTTAGCAATGGGGTATTGACTTCATTGGTGCTGTGAACCCACCATCGAGTGTGGGACACAATTTTGTTCTCACTGCAACATATTACTTCACCAAGTGGGTGGAGGCAATCCAAGTCAATCATGCTACTTCTGAGGTAGTATGTAATTTTCTCAAGGAGAATATATCATTTCTGAGTTTTGAGTTCCAAACAAAATTGTAGCAGATAATGTTACTTATTTTTCTTCAAATGAGATCCCTAGTTTTTTCTTTGAATATGGGATCATTCTTTCTCATTCATCAGACTATTATCCGCAAGGGAATGGTCAGGCAGAATCTAGTAACAAGAATCTGGTTACAATTATCAGGAAACTGGTAGAGGATAATCAGAGGACTTGGCATAAAGCTTTGTTTGATGCTTTATGGGCTGACAGAATTACCCTAAGAGGGCAATAGGTATGTCACTGTTTCAGCTTCTATATGGTTTGAATGCAAAAATACCTATTACTTTGGAATTGTCAGCTTTGAAGTTGTCAAAAGTAGTGGAAGATAGAACTTTTGAAAGTTCTATTGACAAAAAAAAATAATGTACCTCTCTGAACTTGAAGAGCAGCGGGTTATGGTAGTAGACCATATTGTTGAGCATCAAATTTAGATAGAGAAGCTCTTTGACAAAAAGATGAAGGCTAGAGAATTTCAAATTGGGGATCAAGTCTTGTTATGGGACAAGAGGAGAGAGCCAAAATGAATGCATGGGAAGTTTGATTCCCTATGGAGAGGCCCATTCATCATTCATCAATTTTGTGGTGAGAATAGTTTCTTGCTGGAGTATTTTGATAGGACACCATTCTTGCTGCCTCATAGTGGACAACATCTAAAATATTTCAATCCTTGAAGTATCAAATAAGTTTATTTGTACATTTGTATAGTTTTTGGTGTTTTTATTTTTCATTTTTGTTTAGTCTTTTTGTGTCTTTTTGTTTTGGTAGCTTGACTCTATGGTCCAATGGCATGGATGAAGGCACTTAGAGACTGGATTCTACTGCCTTTGATTGTTTAAAAGAATGATCGAAGGAAGTTCCCCAGTTAGAGCCAGCTGTTCTTAAAATTAGCTACGCTCATTTTGTAGACAACCCCTACGAAACTTGTCTATTTCCTAGCCTACACTCTAAGTTCGCAAATTGAGGCAAGTTTTCTTGGCTTCGTGTGAGGTCATCTGACATCATAGAATGGTTTGTAACGTTCCCCTAAGTTGATTCGTCAAGATTCATGAAAATCAATTAAGTTACAAGCCTATCAAAATCATATGCAGAGTCAGTTAAAAACACCACTCTTGCATATCTTTGTGTTTTAACGTGCAATGTCGGCTAAAATTGCCACTTTTACATGTTTGTCTCATTTTTTATTAACATGTTGTTGATGATGATTGTTGGTCATTCACAAACATAGAATAAAAGTTACACAACAACCTTTACTCATCTTGAAAGATACGATGAATTCAGAGAATTCATGATCCCAAGTCTCCATTGATTAGGTCTTAATCTACTGACGTTACTCAGTGGTTGATGTGTGTTGCTGTTTTCCATTCAGGGGCCTTACGTATTTCTACAAAGTTCATCATTATTCCTCCAAATATCCTGCTCTGTATGTCTGCTCTGCATAAATCTCCAATAATTCTACGTCTGCACTGTGAATTTAGTCAAATAATGTGCTTACAGGCTGATATTTGCATGATTTCTACCATTATTTATGATTCTTTGCATGATATTTTCAATACTACATGCATTTAACTCAAATATGCTAATGACTTTCAGTTACCTATGGGATTTCAGCATACCTCTCTATTTCTGCTTATTATTTGTCATGATTTGCAGTTATGGTGATGAATTTATGAAATTAAAAAAAGGAAAAGGGTTAAAGAATGAGATTCCCAAAACTACTTGACTGAGATCACTGATCCACATACAAGCTCCCATACATGCAATGAAAAGAAGGAAACTAGAATCATACTTCACCAGGACATTCCACAAATCCGCATGATCTAGTGCAAATCTTCAAAGGAAAAGTTGACAACAACATGTAATGAAATGAAAGCGCTTCTAGTTGAACACAACATTCACCAGTACATATCCAGAAATCAACATGAAGATTACGTAAAATTTACAATCAGGATGTAATCTGAAACTTCATATCCATTCAGTATGCTCAAGAACAGGTACATTTACAGTGATCTGAAGAAAGAACCTTGACATTTCAACAATTCTATCCTCATTAGTCTCAGTAATCCGATCTCCTAATTGATTCTACAGTAATTGGCCTTATTGCCAGATATATCTATCTATCTCCCCCCTATATTTGACAAGCTCTGGATCTGGCTCTTATATAGAACAAATGCCAGAAAATAGTTACAATGATCCAAGGATCAGGATCCTCTCATAATAATCAACGGTCCAGATGAAAAGCACATGCTTCGCCAGTTGGCAAATGAACAGCTGGCACAGAATATTCCAGCATCTTTGATTTGATTCGGTCTCCAGCTGGCAAACAGCATATTTGACAATATCCTCCTCACTTCTGGTTCATGTTGCCTTCATGTGCAACTTTGTAATTATCAGCAACAGCTCTAACAGCATCATGACTTCCTGCAAATAAACAGACAAACATTAAGTTCATCATTATGTGGATAAACAACAGGAATTCAAACGTTTTATTAAACAGGCCTCAAAATGTGTAGCTACAGGAAATCGGGCTCCAAATCAGTGAAAATTATGCACTAAATGCATAAATAGCGTTAAAACAACACTCGGGTCAACCATCGTTGACTGGAAAATGCAATCGGGTCTTCAAATTTCCATCGCTCTGTTTTCCCACCCATTTTCATGTATATCGGGTTTCAAATTTGCATATACATCACAACATATACGAGGAATCAATCGCTTTTAACAAATTATTTCAAATCCGGCTTTGCATGCTATCGGCGAGACCAAATATAACACGGCCGAAGACCTTATCTGCAGGATATTGTGAATATGATGCTCCCCCTCCTCAAATGTCCTGATGACATCACCGTCATGTTTCGCTTCTGTATATTGGGGAAAAGAATGACATCATCATCATCATCATGTCAAAGGTAAATAGAAGGATATGAAATATGATCCTGCTGCTGAGGAATGGAATATGATGGTGACGTCATCGTCATGTTCGGGCTTCATTAAAATGCAAAAGATGACGTCACCGTCATGTTTAGTCAAGATCAGGGGATAAATGTAATATCGGGTCACCTAAGGAAGATGATCAGGTGGTGAATGTAATATGACCCCTTTGCGGCCAAGGTAACCCTCTCGAAAGATTAGGATGATGATGATGATCATCATCATATTAGCGAACCGGATCATGTTTTGGAAAATATCCTGCCGAAGGGAAATGTGATGATGATGTCATCCTGATATTTGCTTCTTCGTTTTTCAGGTTAGGATGACGTCATCAGGATATTAGCAAAAGGACATATTTCTCGGCAGGAGGACATTACGAAATATCGGGTTATATTAGGAAGATGATCCTCCTCATCGAATATCATGATGACGTAACCATCATATTCCGCCTTCGGAGCATGAGGATGAGTTGAGGTCATCATCAGGTTAGCGCTAGGGTGATATTTAAAATATGATCATGCTGAGGAATGTATCACCCCCCTTAAAAGATAAGGTGATCATCATGATCATGCAAAAGGAGATCAGGAGGATATGATGACGTCATCATCATATTAGCGAATATCAGCAAATATGACCCTCCCTTGAAAGATCAGGGTGATGACCCTCCAATAGGATTTTGACATGCGCATGCAAATATGCAAATGGTGGATTTTCTATGCAGGGTGATATTATAATATCAGCATGATATTATAATATCAGGTGATGTTATGATATCATGATGCTCGTTGTTATGAAATATGACCCTCCTAAAATCATGTTTGACTAGACCTTTGACTTGTCATAACTTTCTCATATGGACGAATTTTAGGGTGATGTAAAAGGCAAACCTGCCTAGAATTTCAAGCTCTTTCTAAATATGAGGTCATAGAAACAAAATATGAACTTTGACAAACTGACCTCATGATGATGACCAACCTCATCGAATATCATGATGATGATGCACCTGACTCATTTTTACCAAACCGCCAGAAAACAGACAACACAAGCCAAGCCAAAAGTTGGGTGCTTGTTTTGCCAAGTTAAAATGGGGCGTGTTGTGTAACCACACAACAACTTGCCACCAAAGAAAACAACAAAATTCAAATAATTCAAAAGGTGAGGATAAATTAAAACATAAATTTCCAACTCCTATTAAGCATGAGCATCCTAATCCTTTCTAACTAGTATCATGCTCATCAATGTAACAGTGAATTGATAAGGGATCAATTGTGTGCATGTGATTCATTTACTCATCTTGAAAGTGAGTTGAATAAGTCAGTGACTGGTGTTAAGCTACGTAGTTTGGTTCATCCCTCATAGCCAACCGGATAGAGCCTTGCTGCCAGCAGGCGTCCATAGCCCCATCAAGGTTATCGTTGTAATTCCCCTAAGTAGAGCTCCACTGCCAGCAGGCGTCTATAGCCCTGGTAGAGTTACTTAGATGACTTAATCTGGATTTCAGAAAATCCATTTTATTATTTTATTTATTTTATATTTTGAATTTAATTCTTAAGATATAACAGTTGTAGCCTCATGATACAAGGAATGGTCACTTGTTGAAATTAAGTTGAGAATTGCAATGGTAGCAAGGGCAACCTTTAGATGTTTCACTTAACACCTACACTGATATGTTCAACAAACCCAAGGCTGTTAGGTGTGTCATTGTGAGGATCACCTTGACTCAAGAAAAGTAGTACTGATGAATATGATACCACAGACCTGATCAAGAATACCTACACTGATATGAATTACAACCTATGTAAAAACTTATATTCAACTTTTGAATTCTAACAATTTATGTAGTGTTCTTAAGCAACAAGGTGCACCAGTTTTGCCCAACCAAAACAAAGACTCAACAACGCAAAGCAAAAAGCAACCTGTACAAACGGCTAACCTACGAAAGGAAACAAAAGAAACAGAACAAGAAAGCAAAACAAGCAAACTGTACAAACAACTAACCTACAAAATTATATACAAACCACTACTAGGCAAACAAAAACTAGCAAACGACCCAAATACACCTGTATTTGCATACTTCTTTTGATTGTGCAGGAGCATTAGGGTATTAGTTATGGTTCTCAACCTAGCAAATTTATCTTTATATTCTAAAAAATATTCTGATATTCTGAATTCATTGTATTCAACAGAACAACTCTTGATGATCAGCAACTGAGGAAGCTCATCATGTTCATGATTAATCCATATGCATGTCTTATCTCCTGAATTTCCATAATCAAAATAGTATTCAACATCATTTACTGTGGAAAGGAGAAATACAACCTGGTGTATTTCTGATTTTGTTGGACATGCTTCTTCATTGGCAGTTGGTCTTCCATTTAATTCTATATTTTCATTGCTTAGCCCAATGCCTGGTCTCGCTTCAAATTGAAGGATGTATGACTCTTGATGTATTAATTCTTCATCTTTATCCAGCTTTATCCCTTCATCCCGGATGTTCAGTTTATCTTCTAGTTCAGGAAACTTCTCAATATTTTCTTCAATTTCCTGCACATCAGCATCTAAATAAGTATCTTTATCATCACAACCTGATATACAGAAATTTATCGTTTCTAAATCATTTGACTGTAAAAGAGAAACAACTTTCACTTGATAAGGACACTCCCCTGTTTCATTCTCAAAATATTTCTGGAGTGACGTCTGATTATGCACAACAACTCCAAAGTCTTCTACATCTTCATCTTTTAGGAATTGTTCATTAAATAATTCACATCTTTTATCTAGTAAAGGATCTGGTTCCATTAACCTGCAACATTCTTGTATTTGATCATTCAATTCAACCCAGTTAGGTAGTAAATCAGCATTTATTTTATTTTCTATGACTCCCTGAGTTACTATCATAGGAACTTCATCAGCAGCAGTGAATTTAAATTGTTCTACTATTTGTTTACACTTCTCTTTACCATAGAATGACTCCAGGAAAGATGTTTCATCTTCTTTATCAAAAGTATTAGGATCAGAATCAAAAATATTATCCTGATGAGTGGTTTCTTCTCTAAAATTTTCACAAGATTCATACCTGCATACTGACTGATCCTTACTTGTATTAGGAAGTAGAGAACTCCTATCAATCCCACCATAGAATGAATCCAGGAAAGATGTTTCCTCTTCATTACCTTTTATAACCAATTCAACTATTATATTTTTTAGAGTCTTTTTCAACATGACCAAGCAAGGGTAGCAATCTCTCTTTGAATGCTCTTCATCATGTAATCTGCACTAGCTTTCAATCAAGACATCATCAATGGGTAAACCTAATATTTGACTACATTGTATATTTCTAGACAAGTATAATTCAAAATCTTCAGAACGATCCACTTCAGTGTCTGGACAATTAATAACTTCTGGTGCTGCATCTGCTTGTTGTTCCATAATTTCCTTATTTTCCTGCCAGACTTCTTCATTTTCCTGGCAAATTTCGGCCCTGAACACATCCAGGAAGAATATTAGTCCTTTCAAATATAAATCCAACCTTGTAAGGAAAGTTAAACAATTAATTTCACTGTGTTCCACAGTCTGGTGTATCCTGCAACAGGTAGATAAACCAAAGTTAGACAAACTGTGAGGGTAAAGCTACCTATTCAAAGTTTCCTGAAATAAAGGAATGTTAATTTGACAATTGCCTTCATATACATCCATCAAAATGAGACTCTATTTTTCAATTTTTTAGTATTTTGAAATTTTAAGGAGATCCATCATATCTCAGAATAAAACTTGAAAGTTCAAAAAATCAAACTAATCTTTGATGTTTCGAGCTAGATCTTGGCAAAGGTGCAACCAAAACATCTCAGATAAGAGATATTTGCAGACATTTAACTGAAATGCTGAAATATTTATGCAATATTTGTAGAAATCTAGAAATTCTTTGTTCAGGCCCTCCTTCTAGCGCTAATTTATGTTGCGTTAGGAGCGAGGGGCCTGCAGATATGTTTGCAAGATTTAAAGCGGGCTGATAAACAGAGGCAGGGGATATCACTTCAATTGAACAGGATTTCTTTGCTGAGAAACAGTTTCTGCCCTCCTTCTAGCGCCAATTTATGTTGTGTTAGAAGTGAGGGGCCTGCATAAAATGAATGATGACTGAAGCAGTAGTGTCTTTTCCAGTTCTGCCCTCCTTCTAGCGCCAATTTATGTTGATGATGATTGTTGGTCATTCACAAACATAGAATAAAAGTTACACAACAACCTTTACTCATCTTGAAAGATACGATGAATTCAGAGAATTCATGATCCCAAGTCTCCGTTGATTAGGTCTTAATCTACTGACGTTACTCAGTGGTTGATGTGTGTTTCTGTTTTCCATTTAGGGGCCTTACGTATTTCTGCAAAGTTCATCATTATTCCTCCAAATATCCTGCTCTGTATGTCTGCTCTGCATAAATCTCCAATAATTCTACGTCTACACTGTGAATTTAGTCAAATAATGTGCTTACAGGCTGATATTTGCATGATTTCTACCATTATTTATGATTCTTTGCATGATATTTTCAATACTACATGCATTTAACTCAAATATGCTAATGATTTTCAGTTACCTACGGGATTTCAGCATACCTCTCTATTTCTGCTTATTATTTGTCATGATTTGCAGTTATGGTGATGAATTTATGAAATTAAAAAAAGGAAAAGGGTTAAAGAATGAGATTCCCAAAACTACTTGACTGAGATCACTGATCCACATACAAGCTCCCATACATGCAATGAAAAGAAGGAAACTAGAATCATACTTCACCAGGACATTCCACAAATCCGCATGATCTAGTGCAAATCTTCAAAGGAAAAGTTGACAACAACATGTAATGAAATGAAAGCGCTTCTAGTTGAACACAACATTCACCAGTACATATCCAGAAATCAACATGAAGATTACGTAAAATTTACAATCAGGATGTAATCTGAAACTTCATATCCATTCAGTATGCTCAAGAACAGGTACATTTACAGTGATCTGAAGAAAGAACCTTGACATTTCAACAATTCTATCCTCATTAGTCTCAGTAATCCTATCTCCTAATTGATTCTACAGTAATTGGCCTTATTGCCAGATATATCTATCTATCTCCCCCCTATATTTGACAAGCTCTGGATCTGGCTCTTATATAGAACAAATGCCAGAAAACAGTTACAATGATCCAAGGATCAGGATCCTCTCATAATAATCAACGGTCCAGATGAAAAGCACATGCTTCGCCAGTTGGCAAATGAACAGCTGGCACAGAATATTCCAGCATCTTTGATTTGATTCGGTCTCCAGCTGGCAAACAGCATATTTGACAATATCCTCCTCACTTCTGGTTCATGTTGCCTTCATGTGCAACTTTGTAATTATCAGCAACAGCTCTAACAGCATCATGACTTCCTGCAAATAAACAGACAAACATTAAGTTCATCATTATGTGGATAAACAACAGGAATTCAAACGTTTTATTAAACAGGCCTCAAAATGTGTAGCTACAGGCAATCGGGCTCCAAATCAGTGAAAATTATGCACTAAATGCATAAATAGCGTTAAAACAACACTCGGGTCAACCATCATTGACTGGAAAATGCAATCGGGTCTTCAAATTTCCATCGCTCTGTTTTCCCGCCCATTTTCATGTATATCGGGTTTCAAATTTGCATATACATCGCAACATATACGAGGAATCAATCGCTTTTAACAAATTATTTCAAATCCGGCTTTGCATGCTATCGGCAAGACCAAATATAACACGGCCGAAGACCTTATCTGCAGGATATTGTGAATATGATGCTCCCCCTCCTCAAATGTCCTGATGACGTCACCGTCATGTTTCGCTTCTGTATATTGGGGAAAAGAATGACATCATCATCATCATCATGTCGAAGGTAAATAGGAGGATATGGAATATGATCCTGTTACTGAGGAATGGAATATGATGGTGACGTCATCGTCATGTTCGGGCTTCATTAAAATGCAAAAGATGACGTCACCGTCATGTTTAGTCAAGATCAGGGGATAAATGTAATATCGGGTCACCTAAGGAAGATGATCAGGTGGTGAATGTAATATGACCCCTTTGCGGCCAAGGTAACCCTCTCGAAAGATCAGGATGATGATGATCATCATCATCATATTAGCGAACTGGATCATGTTTTGGAAAATATCCTGCCGAAGGGAAATGTGATGATGATGTCATCCTGATATTTGCTTCTTCATTTTTCAGGTTAGGATGACGTCATCAGGATATTAGCAAAAGGTCATATTTCTCAGCAGGAGGACATTACGAAATATCGGGTTATATTAGGAAGATGATCCTCCTCATCGAATATCATGATGATGTAACCATCATATTCCGCCTTCGGAGCATGAGGATGAGTTGAGGTCATCATCAGGTTAGCGCTAGGGTGATATTTAAAATATGATCATGCTGAGGACTGTATCACCCCCCCTTAAAAGATAGGGTGATCATCATGATCATGCAAAAGGAGATCAGGAGGATATGATGACGTCATCATCATATTAGCGAATATCAGCAAATATGACCCTCCCTTGAAAGATCAGGGTGATGACCCTCCAATAGGATTTTGACATGCGCATGCAAATATGCAAATGGTGGATTTTCTATGCAGGGTGATATTATAATATCAGCATGATATTATAATATCAGGTGATGTTATGATATCATGATGCTCGTTGTTATGAAATATGACCCTCCTAAAATCATGTTTGACTAGACCTTTGACTTGTCATAACTTTCTCATATGGACGAATTTTAGGGTGATGTAAAAGGCAAACCTGCCTAGAATTTCAAGCTCTTTCTAAATATGAGGTCATAGAAACAAAATATGAACTTTGACAAACTGACCTCATGATGATGACCAACCTCATCGAATATCATGATGATGATGCACCTGACTCATTTTTACCAAACCGCCAGAAAACAGACAACACAAGCCAAGCCAAAAGTTGGGTCCCTGTTTTGCCAAGTTAAAATGGGGCGTGTTGTGTAACCACACAACACATGTATGGGTGGCAAAAATCACCACCCATGCATTTACCTTGTTAGGTTTTGAATGTGTAGTGACGGTAATATCTACCGTTTATGCATATAGAGGCAGACATGCATTGTCGATAAAAATTGTTGAAATCGTTTGCCGTTGCACCAAAAGCTTGAGCTGTCAACGCTCGCTACAAATGCCAGACTTAACCTAGATCCATGAGAGGGTCATTGCCATGTCACGAATCCTGAGGTTAGCATTGAATGCCTCACTGACAAGGGGGTAGCTCACTGCCAACAATCCCCCCCTCAACACAACCCGAGGGGTTCGAACCCATGACCCATGGCTCTGATACCAACTGTTGGAATTGTTTGCCGTTGCGCCAAAAGATTGAGGTGTCAACACTCGCTACAAATGCTAGACTTAACCTAGATCCATAGGAGGCTCATTGCCATGTCATGAATCCTGAGGTCAGCGTTGAACGCCTCACTAACAAGGGGGCAGCTCACTACCAACAATAATCACCAACCAAGCAGATCTCAGCCAATCTCAAGCTCTAGTGACATTAATGCCACTCGTGTTGGCATTTATGTTTTTGTTTTAAACCTTTTTAATCATTTTAATTCATTTTGTTTAGTTTATTTTTCATTCCTCCACCCTCCAACGACTGATAATATCACTTTGAGATTATTCAACTTGCGCGAATTATGGATTCAAGCGGGTTCAAAGCCTTTAAGATTCCGTTTGGGGTTTTCATTTTCAGGTTGAGGTAGGTTTTTTTTGTTTTATTATTTTCGTTCACTAGGGTTTGTGTTTGAATTGTAAAACTGATATTCAAATTTCTTTCTGTATTTGTCTATTTATAAGCATTTTGAAGATGTAAGTATTGTTTGCTTTCTTTTTCATTTGTCATTTTGAAACCAATTAATCCCTAATCATTTGTAAACCCTAGGTTTTTCCAAGTCAATGAAAATCATCTATTCAATCTAAATAAACCCCACAAGTTTTTGATTCATATTGGAGGTCTAGGTTGAATTCCTTTTCGATTGTGTGTGTGATCGGAATTTTTCTGTCGATGCATAATCTTAGAAGTTTTATTTGCATATGTGAGAACGGTGAAATTTACCGCCAGAACGCTTGCAAATTTACCTTGAGTATGTGCTAAGTCGGCGAATTTCACTGACAATACATGTGTTTTTCAAATGTTCTTCAATGTGCTAAGTCGGTGATTTTCACTGCTTACACACCCGTCACTAACTTCTTCCAAGATGTTGAGGCGGCAAATTTTTGCCGACCCTACATGAACCCTGTAAACAAATGAACTACCAAGTGTATGGTTGGTAGAATTTGCCGCCATTACACAAAACTTGAAAACCTACCCTTAACATGCAAAGTCAATAAAATTTACTACCTAAACACTTATTTTATCCTATCATGGAGGGTCGACGAATTTTGCCGCCCTGACACCTGTGAAATACCCCTAATATGTAAGGGTGGCAAATTTTTCCACATGTGCATTCACTCCCTCAAATTTTTCTAACTCTAGGAGTTTTTCCAATTTGCTTTCCTGAGCCCACTTTACTCTATTTTTTCAACCCTCTTGTGCTCTAGCCCTTTCAAGCTTACTCCTGTAGTCATAATCGTCAACATGCAGTTTTCCCAAATTACCAGTACTTCCCCTAATTACATGATCATGGCTTTTTGTTGCAATTTCTTCTACGAATTTGCTCTATTCATTGACATCCTTCTAATGTTGGTTTTCCAAATGACTGAGCTTTCTTCAAAGAAGTCAAAAGCAATGAAGTACAAGTATCAAGGTGTTTTTCCAAATTAGGATTCATACACAGAGACGAAGGAAGCATTGACATATCGGAGCAATGTTTTAAAGGACTTGATCAAGGATCTGGAAATTGCCAAGAAGCTAGGTGACCAAAGTGATGTTAGTCTCTTACATAAGTTGAAGGAGCTTCCGTGCAATTTGGTATCTAAGGATAATCAATTTCTTTCTGCAGATGAGATGAACCAAGAGTTTGAGAACATGTTTCAGAAGGAGTTCGAAGATAAAACCTTTTCAGTTGCTTCCATGGATAATATTCTCGACAACCAGTTAACTTTGGATAACCTTATGGCCAAGTTAACTAGTCATGCTAAAGCAATCACAATAGTAAGGGATGCAATAGTCAAAGCTTCGATGATTTTCAGGAATACTATCAGTCCAGACAGTTTGGGGATGCAAGCTGCATTTACCATGTGTGATGCCCATTTGAAGAAAGAAGGCAATACAAGCTAAATCAGCTTTTCATAACTTAGTTTATTTTCTATTTTTCATATGTACTTTTGAATTAGTTTTGGATATTTTTACATGTACTTTTCTAAGATGTAATTACATGTAAAAACATAGGAAGTCCCAAATCAAAACAGACTCCTTTGTTGAATAAGTCATAGTTAGTTGTACTTTTCCTATTTTTGCTCTCAGTCTCTCCTATAAATAAAGAGGACCCCCATTGTAAAGATTATGTTTTATCTATTGCAAAGAAACTCTGCCGAATTAGAAAACATTTCAAGACTTTGAGCTTTTTATGTTTATCAAATTTTCAAGTGAATATCAATATAAGCAAGCAGTTTGAGTATCAAACTTTGAGTTGAATCATATTGTTTTATGATATTAGTGTTCTTATGTCATTGGTGTTATATTATATTGGATCATTGTTGGAATTGTGGGGTTTATTCAAAATTAAGAGAAGTGTTCTTGTTTTGGTTAAATAGACTTTTTACTATTTTCTCATTGCAGGAGTTTGTGTTTACATTTGTGAGAATAGAATTGTTTAAAGACTTTATGTTGTAAACTATTGTGTTCAAGTTAGTTATATCATATTGGGTGAGAGTGGAAACTTTGAGCTACATTTGAATTCAATCAAGTTTATTTGTGGGAATTAAGTCAATCAATAGAAGACTTTGTGTTTCTATGGTTTGTCTTAGTTCAAGAATTATTAAATATCATTTCTTTTGAAGTTATGATTTTAGAAGAGAGAAACATCTATTCTGAAAAAAAGAGAATAGGATGCAATAAAAACACCCCAAGAATAGTTTTAGTTTATTTAAGTATTAAAAGTTGCTTGTTAGAAAGAGCTCGTTATATAGAGGGAACTTCCCCTTGCTGAGAGGAGAGACTCAGTGTCATTATAGCTGTGGCGATATAACCATTTTTCCATTGGTTAGCTAAATGACAAAATATTCACCCAACACATTTATTGTGTTGATGATTCTATGCTAGTTATTGCTTTACAATATGTTGATGACATGTTTTTCAGCAATACTAAGGGTATGATCAGTTTGCAGAGGTTTAGTTTGCAGGACTGTAACCCAGTTTGAGTTCCTTTATCCATTGGTACTAAGCTTTCATTAGATATGTGTCCAAATACTAAGGATGATCTTGAGGATATGTCTAATGTACCATATGCTAGTGTTGTAGGGAGTTTGATGTATGCAATGTTTTGCACTAGACCAGATATTGCGAAAGTAGTGGGAATTTTGAGCAGATTTATGTCCAACCCTGGTAGACAACATTGAAACTATGCGAAGAGGGTAATTAAATATCTTGTAGATACTCCTGATCATTGTTTGGTTTATTCTGGTACTGATAGTGCTGATAAATATTTGGACATACAGGGTTTTGTTGATGCAGATTGTGAAGGTGACTTGGATAGTCGAAGGTCCACTAGTGGCTATGTGTTTACTCTGTTTGGAGGTGTAGTGAGTTGGATGAGTAAGAGGCAGCCCACAGTTGCTTTGTCCATGATAGAAGTAGAGTATATGGTTGCTACTCATGTCTCTAAGGAGGCAGTTTGGTTGAGGAGACTATGTACAGGCATTGGATTTGATTATAGGGTCATTCAGATTGGTTGTAATAGACAGAGTGTTATCTGTTTTTCTAAGAATCCCATGTATCATGCTCAGACTAAGCATGTCGATGTTCAGTATCACTTTTGTTCAAGATGTGGTTGCAAATAGATAGATTGAGCTGGAGAAGATAAACACTTAGGAGAATGTTGTAGATTCATTGACCAAGCCTGTGAGCACAGAGAAGTTCATATGGTATAGAAAGGCCATGGGCCTTGTTTCTAGTGCCTGATTATTTTATCATTTGATTTCCTATGAGTTGATTTACAATGTATAATGTCAAGTGGGAGGATGTTGGGATAAGGTGCCATTAACCTTGTAAATCCTAATATTGTATTTATTCCATTTATTATATGTAATTTGTAATTATCCATGAGGAGATGTACTAGTTTCACTGGCAGGGGTAATTTCAGAGTAACTGAAGGTAATTATTGAGTGACTTTTACTGTTGGAAAATGTAAAAACTCAAAGTAAATGAGGGTAGGCATGCTCCCTTGAGGAATCTACTATATTTGGCATGTATGACAACTATCATAATGTTTGGTAAGTAAATCTATGACAGCTGCAAGTTGTCATAAGATTCTGAGATTCTATGATGCATATGATGGATATGTTAGTTGTATATTTGCAATATTTAGCCCAAGGTTCCTATCTTTGGGTAAGTGCAAAAAGATGGGGGGCCAAAAAGGGGTCTTAAGTGGCCACTTCTTTTTCTAAAATTAGGAAATGCTGGCCTTGGATGAGAAATTGAGGATAGTTACACTCAAAATTTGGAGATACAACCAAAACAATGTTCATAGTACTCCAAGTCTACTTTCTAAACTACTATTTTTTAAAAAAAATGGTATAGATTAAGGGGTTCAAAAGAGGGAGCCATAGAAATTGGTGTTGTTTCTATCAAAAAAATAACATAGCATGTTTTGTGGCTCCCTTAAAAGGTCAACTTTTTTTTGGTATTTTTAAAATCTCTTTAGTGAGAAATTGACTAACAGCACATAGTTTATGCCTGATTTTTCTGATAATTTTTTGATGAATATTTGATTTTTTTACTAATTTTCAAAGTGGACACATCCTAAAAAATAGAATTTTAGCCGTACTACCCCTATAAACTTTGAAAACTAATTGAAAATCATTTTTTTTTTTTTAATATGTGTAGAATGGATCTAGTTTCTAAATATGTAATTTTTTTGAAATTTCAATGAATAGTTAATTTACAATGAAAGAAAGACCAAATAGTGGTTTTTGCCCAAAAACAGACACACAAACAAAAGAAATTAAAGATGAAAGGCTTAACATTGTCAAAATGTGAAAAAAATCACATCGTCAAATAGCTAAGAGAAAGCCTAACATTACGTAGGTGTTTGATTTGTTCAACCTTGAAACACGTGCAAATTTAAGGGTTAGCATGAACAAAATTATGTGAAATCCTGTAGAATATGGAAAAACATGTCTCTGGACATTGGGAAGGCACTCCAAGCCTTTGGGTTGGAAATCCAAAGTAAATCCCAAGCCCAAGGCTTGGGATTTCCAAAGCAAAACATAACGCGAGTGCATTATAACGCGCTCGCGTTATGTTTTACTTTGCATTTATCCTTTTCCGCAAAAGTTTTTGCACTATTTGTCATATTTGACATAACGCGAGCGCATTATAACGTGCTTGCATTATGTCCCCCTTGAAATTTGTTTATGTTTAAGGTTATTAATCATGTATGTATGTATGCCTATTTGTATGTATGTATGTATCTATGTATGCCTATTTGTATGTATGTATAGTGTCGAGGGTAGAGGAGGGTAGAGATGGGGGTGAGCCAGATAGGGGAGGAGAGGGGTGGGTAAGGATTAAGTGATTAAGGTTTAAGGTTGAGGGTTGAGGGTTTAGGGATAGGATTTAGAGTTTAGGGATAAGGGATTAGAGTTTAGGACCTTGAGGGATTAGGGTTTAGGGTTGAGGCTTTAGGGATAGTGTTTAGGGTTGAGGGTCGAGGGATTAGGGTTAAGGTAGAGTGTTGAGGGTAGAGGGATTAGGGATATGGTTTAGGGTTAAAAGTTTAGGGTTGAGGGATTAGGGTTTAAGGTATAGTTTTGAGGGTTGAGGGTTTAGGATTTAAGGTTTAAGTGTTAAGTGTTGAGGATTTAGGGATAGGGTTTATGATTTAGGGATAAGGGATTAGCGTTTAGGGTTTAGGGATTAGGGTACCATAAATTATAATTAGGGATTAGGGTTTATGGTTTAGGGACTAAGGATTAGAGTTTAGGGTTAAGGGATTAGGGTTTAGGGTTTAGGGATGTACAATTAAAGGGTACCATAAATAAACTAGAATTCAGGAAGGGTTGGGAAAATTTTGTGAATCATCATGGGCTAGAGATTAGAGATTTTGTTGTGTTCAAGTACATATCCAAGTCATAATTTAAGGTTAAGATATTTCAAAGAACAGGGTGTGTGAAAAACATCAATGCTCTTCGACTTATGAATACCAACATTGATACAAATAAAAGATGCCCTTCTAACAAAGTATGCAGTTCAAGTCAACCAATGGGCAACAAGTTGTCGAATGAGTTGGTTTAATGGGTGTGCCTCCTTCTTCAAGGCCCGAGTGGGCAGGAGTGGGATGTACAATTAAGGGGTACCATATAAATAAACTGGAATTTAGGCAGGGTTGGGAAAATTTTGTGAATCATCATGGGCTGGAGATTGGAGATTTCGTTGTGTTCAAGTACATATCCAAGTCATATTTTAAGGTTAAGATATTTCAAATAACAGGGTATGTGAAAAACATCAATGCTCTTTAGCTTATGAATACCAACATTGATATAGATAAAAGATACCCTTCTTCTAACAGAGTATGCAGTTCAAGTTAACTGATGGGCAACAAGTTGTCAAATGAGTTAGTTTAATGGGCGTGCCTCCTTCTTCAAGGCCCAGGTGAGCAGGAGTGGGATGTACAATTAAGGGGTACCATATAAATAAACTAGAATTTAGGCAGGGTTGGGAAAATTTTGTGAATCATCATGGGTTGGAGATTGGAGATTTTGTTGTGTTCAAGTACATATCCAAGTCATATTTTAAGGTTAAGATATTTCAAAGAACAGGGTGTGTGAAAAATATCAATGCTCTTCAGCTTATGAATACCAACATTAATACAGATAAAAGATGCCCTTCTTCTAATAGAGTATGTAGTTCAAGTCAACCGATGGGCAACAAGTTGTCAAATTAGTTGGTTTAATGGGTGTGCCTCCTTCTTCAAGGCCTAGGTGGGCAAGAGTGGGATGTACAATTAAGGGGTACCATAAATAAACTAGAATTTAGGCAAGGTTGGGAAAATTTTGTGAATCATCATGGGCTGGAGATTGAAGATTTCGTTGTG
Source organism: Cunninghamia lanceolata (assembly GCA_027924645.1). Classification (NCBI taxonomy): domain Eukaryota; kingdom Viridiplantae; phylum Streptophyta; class Pinopsida; order Cupressales; family Cupressaceae; genus Cunninghamia; species Cunninghamia lanceolata. Next base: position 12,136,244 of record BSBN01001332.1, read on the forward strand.
TTCAAGTACATATCCAAGTCATATTTTAAGGTTAAGATATTTCAAAGAACAAGGTGTGTGAAAAATATCAATGCTCTTCTGCTTATGAGTACCAACATTGATACAGATAAAAGATGCCCTTCTTCTAACAGAGTATGCAGTTCAAGTCAATCGATGGGCAACAAGTTGTCGAATGAGTTGGTTTAATGGGCGTGCCTCATTCTTCAAGGCCCAAGTGGGTAGGAGTGGGATGTACAATTAAGGGGTACCAATGTATTTTCCCTCTCATGTTTTATCCCATATGCAAGAGGATTTTAGAGACTCCCAATTGAAAAAGTATAAAAGGAGGAAATGGCTCTTTATATTATATGTTATGTTTATGATATTTTCTTATGCTATCTCTACTAGGGTTTTGGAGCTTTGGCTCTAGGGTTTGAAGGGATTCAAACTAGAAGCTCTTGGAGACAAAAACCTCCCTTAGTAGCAGCATTATGAAGATATGATGCATTTCTTGTCACATCTTTCGTAGTTTATGTGGCAATGTCTATGCAGATTTGAGGTGAAGGTTAGGTGATGGTTTAGTGACTGATTTGAGTAGATTTTATTATGATTTTAGAGCTGTAGCAGACTGTCCTTACTGGCTGTACATAGCAGCAGTAGGCCGTACCATTAAAGGAGGCTATTGGGTGAAGTTCCTTGCATATTTCCTCTTCTAACTTAGATGCGCAACCTTGGAAATCAGTACAGAATAGTCCAAGATCATATTTTGGTAGTTTACATCAGTGTTTGATTCACATACATTCCACAACCAGCCGTACACTTGCATAGGAAGACATGGGCATAGGAAATACTCACTTGTGAGTTGTTTGGAGCTTCACATCTCTTAGGTTGTGGCGTTCAAGGCCATAAGATCATTGTAAATCATTGTAATACTCAAAACTTTCAATATAATCAGGATTCAATGTGATTCTAGCCATACCCACTTGCTGGTCCAGTCTCAGCATAGGAACCAAGTTGCAAAAATCAATATGGGTATGTCATAGTAATTGTTTATTGGTCATTTTACTATCTGGTTAGTTGTTATATACTTCATTGCTATTGTATCTTTTCTGGGTTTTCCATATATGCCCTATATTGCATGCTTCAACACACATCTGCAGGGAAACTGAAAACTCCTTCTGCATTCTTCTCTCTAGTCTGAAAGATTACATAAAAATAATTGAAATAACACATAAAAAGATCTTTTAAAAAGAACCAATAGGTACGGCACATTACAATGCTTGAAAGAATACTGCTCATGAACATTTATCCTTGCTACCCATTACAATATGGTAGAATGTAACTGCTGCATCTTCTTTCCCACACACAAAGAATGTATACTGTTGCTTTTTTTGTTGGTTTTTTTATTTGTGGAGTGACTATTTGTATTATTTAATTTTTTAATAAAGATTCTAGATTAGAATCTTATAAGTTTACATAGAAATTCTAGAATCTTTCAGCTCTCATCCGTGCTATGATTGTAGGAACGCCTCTCCGCATAAATAGATATAACTCAGATTTGATAGGATAAAACAAATCTATCATCACTTTTCTCATTATAATCATTTAATCAATATCTATTTTTCCCCATATTTTACTCTATTATTTTCACATCTCTTTCATTAACTTGCTATCTACCACAATTAGTTATTCATTAACTTCTTTTGTTTTCTATGTACCATGTTTAATTTGATCATTAACTTGTTTCACTTGATTATATTAGATTGCATTCATTCTACGATTGCATCTAGATTATGATAATGGCCAATTACATATTATGATAGTTTGCATTAAATAATTTTACATTACTTCTATTTATAATCATCCATAATCATATTTTATGTGCAACTTTATAGCTTTATATTAATAGTAATTAATTTTAAAAATATTTATTATCTTTGTGTTAATAATTGTTAATTATTTAATAAAAGAATTATTAAATAATTCTAAAGTAAAATAATAATTAATAAATATTATTAATGATTAAATAATATTAATAATTAATAATATTATAATTGCTTGTAGGTAATGGCATAAATTGCATAAGGATCGGGTTAAAATTGGGCGTGAAAAATATATATCTTACATATAACATGCTTACTTATTGAAATAATTATTGAAACGGATGATATTTAAGTAGAGATGTTTGCAAAGCAATGTTTTTAATGTGATTGTACCACCAAATCAAATTTGATAATTGGTTTTAATTGTTTTGTCTATACATGATAATATGATTTATTTTTTAATATAATGTTCTAAAATTGAAGATACATATACATGATAAAAAATGATTTCTAATTTAGTGTTCAATGTTAGGCCCATTTCCTTTTGTGATTCCAGTTGAACATAGTATGCTATAAAATATTTAAAATAGAAAGCTTCCTACTTTTTAAAAGAGATTTAATTAGTCAAAACAAAAATTTGTTTGCCAAATAAAATACCAACTTAATATGGTTTTTAGAAAAATAAAGGTTCACATGGTTTTATGAGTTGAATTACGAATATTGTGTGTTTGAGTTTTTAAAAAAGTATTCTGAAGAAATGATTTTAACTCCACGTTTCAAGGTGTTTTATAGCCTAAAAAGAATCTCTCTGTCCCAGTTTTAAGGAGTTTCTATGTTTAACATTCATTGTTATCTTCTAGAGACAATGTTTCATTCAGGAAATTTCATCTTTTTATATTCAAACTCATAATTAAACTCTAGTTATGTGTCAAAAGGATAAATTCATCTTGGCTGAAAAAAAATCTCCACAATGGTGATATCAACAAAAAAATATAAAATCTTTACCTATTAAGATGGTCTATGAATATCCATTTTAAGTTTTTAAATTCTTTCATTTATTTTTATTTTTTCATTCTAATCATCTTTATCTCATAATGGCATTGTTGGCAACTTCACTGCAATCTTCTCTTAATATTCTCATAAACTCCATGACATTTTTATTACTATAAAGATTTTTTTTACTGTAAAGATTTTTTTTTACACTTTTTGAAATATGTTTAGGGTTTTCAGTAATAGTTTATGATGTTTTATTTTTGTTTTTAAATGTTACCATATATAATTGGTAGCATCAGGATGGGTTTTGGGAGCGTTCACAGTCAAAACCCCATTCTCTAGCTTTGCTGAAATGTAGCCGACATTCACATTTTCAGGTAGACAGAATTGCCTCATAAACTGCAAGCTTGACCGCTCAACATGGTGCCACTAATCTATCTTTTCCTCTTGTTCTTTGTGCCTCTTCCCTACAGGATATTCTTCTCCACCATGGAAATAATAAACCCCAGAAAGAGGGGCAAAGAGATTAGTAATTACCAAGAAAATCGGCGGTGAAGACATGAGCTTAGGGAGTTTCCTTCCAGTCGACCCTTATGTTGGCCACCACCGTGGCGTCATTGAGAACGAAGGGGTCCATCACATCCCACATGCGGGAAATGGGAAGCCATGGATGGAATAGGCTTCTCTCCCATGGATCCCTGCGCTCATGCCCCTTCCAAAAAATGGAGTCAAAGCCATACTTATTACAATTAAATATGCAAAGAAGTTAAAAATTCCAGAGCTTGCAGATGAATAAAATGTTGCTAAGTATCTTGATGATGATAGATTAGGAAGATTGGTTTCAATTTATAAATGACAGGAGGATTCTAGAGAGATGGAGATTTGGGACAAATGTTTGGTAGGCAGACTGGTCTGAAACGTTCAGGGTTAGATTCTATATTACAGAAGGAAAAGTTGGAAGATAAGGGGACAAAGCCCCATAATACTCAATAAAATAGCCCTGCTATTGATTTAAACTGCTTATGGCTTTATTTGTGAGGTAGCCGCACTATGCACGTTACTCTTCAACCTATCATTTCTTATGCCTCACTATGCACATTACTCTTAGGCGGTGGTGGTGTTAGTGATTTGCATGTATATTTTTTATTTTTATTTTTTTTATAGAATCTTATAAAATTTCATGGAATCCAAATCTGTTTATGAATCTTCAACTTTTGTTCTCCATCCTGTGTTGTGAATGTAGAAACACCTCTCAGCGTAATTATAATTGTAAATTTATTTATATTAATTTGTTTATAATTTAGACTTTTATATTCAAATTAATTTATTGTTAAAATTAATATAAAAATTTTAGTTTAAAAATATATATATAAAAGTAATTTTTTTTGGTTTGGTTATCATTTCATTTTATTATTTATTTAGTTATAAAAAATTTAGTTTAGTTAAGATTTAAATAATCTTAAATATAAGCTTAGATTTAGTTTGAAATTAGTTTTTATTTAAAAAATAATTTTAATTTAAAGTAAGTTTGGTTCAAATCTAAATTTAAATATTTAATTTTAAATATAAATTAAATTTTATTATAATTTAGTAAATTTTAATTTTACTTTAGTATTACTAAAAGTACTTTTTAAAAATATAACTTTTATATACTGAAGTTACTTTTTTAAATTGCAAAACTATGTTACCTTGATTTATTGTATTTAGAAAGTTTTTTAGAGATTTCTATTTTGCAAATCAATATAAGTTAATATTTTGTTACACTTTCGTAACAAATAAGCAATGTTTGGTGAAAATAATGCCTCTGATTCACATTTATGGGTAATGCCAACAATGACGTCTGTGGCATGGACCCTATAAATCATCGGGGAGAAATAAGGTATTTAAATTGTTTAGAAAAAAAATAAAAATTGCTCCATTCAATACCCATTCGTCTCTATTGTAAGACATAAATCCTGATAGAAAGAAATTCCAAGTATAAAAGGAACTTACACCTATGTACAAGGATTTCTTTCTAAGCAGGTTTCGTTGATAGAGTGAATCTCTTTGATGTACTAACTTGGTACCACATACTATTCTCTTTTGCGTACCTTAAGGTCTCTCTCACGTATGATCGCGTATATGGAGAGGACTAACTTCTTCCACGTACTGACGGGTCTATTGGAAGGGTGGGTATATAGAAATGTTTGATATATCAGATTGATAGTATAAAGAAAGGGAAACCTTTTTGGAGAGATAAGGAACCCTCATATTTAAAAATGACTTCAAATGATAAAAAAAATCATATGTGTTCATTATCAACTATTTGATCCCCTTTAATGAATGACTTGCCTGAATCTTGCAACAAACTACTTTTATGTTGCTTATTTTTCTCTAAAAAAATACAAAAAAAAAATATTTTGAAAACCCTTATGATATTATGTTTCACTCATTGAATTCTACTATGTCCTAAGTATTAGCTTGATGTGATTTTCATGTAGTGTTAGTTGATAAGAGTTGTAGTCATATGTGGAAGTAATATAAGAGCCCCCATATACAAATTTTTAGCAATTTTTTGTGAAGCTTTTACAAATATTTTTGAAAAATTAAGATATACAATAATTAAAAACTATAATAACTTGATATTAATTTCTTTCTTATAGAAGTCTTTAAAATCTCTTGAACTTTAACATGCTTATAAATATTTGATTAAACATAATTTATAATTTTCTATTTATTTGATTATACACCATTCGTGTCTAATAAGATTTGCAAATACTATAGGATAATATAGTGTCCACTATTTCTCAATGAGCTATTTCTAGTTTGAAGAATGAGGTTCTTGGTCTCAAGCCTATACTTCAAATATTGGATGTGAAACAAATAACAAGTAAAGAGCATTCAAAAGAAAGATATCGTGAATTACTATCAGATGGGGTTCAAACACACTTAAGTTTATTGCCAATTGATTACAATGAATTTATTGTCTCTGGCATTCTAAAAAAATGAACAATATTGCAAATCAATGACTATAAATGTGACAATATATGCAATCAAATGTAAGATCTTTTTTAATTATATTTAGAAATTAAATGTGTAATCTATATTACCAATAATAACAAAATTTTAATATTTTGTCATAGGTTTATGGTCATTCTCAACATGGATATTCTTGAACCAAATGATGAAATAGTATCGTTCAAGCATACCATTGATCATAGAATCTTAGTTGGAAGTGATACCTCTTTAGACTTGTAGTCCAATGATGTTGCATTGCCATCCTCAAATGTTACTGGCTTGACTGATATGCATAGTGGTTGCTCTTTGAATATGGGTCCAGTGCACATGGTAAACAAGGTGATTCGTTCCATTCCAATAATTGTGTTAACACCTTTCCATGAAAGATGGACTATCAAATGTAGAGTGACAAACAAGGTGGTAGTTCGACACTTCAGTAATGCTAGAGGACAAGGAAAAGTATTTAGTTTTGATGTTGTTGACAGTGATGGTGGAGAGATTCGCATAATTTGTTTTAATGAACTTGTTGACAAATTCTTTGAAGAAATAAAAGTTGGGTCTATTTACGCTATATCAAATGGGAAATTAAAGTTGGCAGATAACAGATTCAATAATTTGTCAAGTGATTATGAGATAACACTAAATTACACTAGCAATATAGAACTTTTATCTAGTGATGATTTATCCATTCCATTTGAAAAAATTTCTTTCACTTTAGTAAGTGAAATTGAGAAGATGCCAGTAAATTCATTGATTGATGTCATTGGTGTTGTCCTTGAAGTTGGCCCTTACAATACAATATTTACAAAGAATGGAGGAGAATTGAAAAAAAGGAGTTTATATATTAGAGATATGACAGAGTGTAGCATTGAACTTACCATGTGGGAAACAATTTGCATGAAAGAAGGTGTTGAATTGGAACAACTACAAAATGATGGCAAGATGTCTATCATTGCTATTAAAGGTGCACGAGTGTTAGAATTTCATGGTAGATGCATAGTAACAATCACAACAAGCAAAGTATTTATAAATCGTATCATTGAAGATGCACAAAAATTGAAACATTGGTATAATGACATTGGGAAAAATAGTCCATGTCGTTATTTAACAACCCCATCACATGCTCGTGGGCCTATTTTTACACAAATGACTACTGCTGAAATACAAAATAGAGTCAAAACCACTGAAAAACCGCAATGCATTCTACTTAGGGCAACATTGATCTCTGTTGATGAGATGAAAAACTTTAGTTATCCAGCATGCCCATTAAAGAATGGTAATTCACAATGCTGACGAAAAGTGACAGAAATTACAAGTGGTGGATGGAACTTTTCCAAGTGTGCAAAAGCATTTCCTGAATGTGATTATAGATACATATTTAGGATTTACCTTGAAGACTATGCAGGTTCTATATGGGCGATAGTTTTTGATGAAGCGAGTATTGCAATGTTGGGTGTTGTGAATTGACATTCAGCATCATAAAATTGATCCATGGAAAGTCAAACAAAAGTTATTGTTTAGGTCTTTTATGTTCTCCATGCATGCAAAATTAGATACTTTTCATTCAAAGCCTTTGGTTAAATGTGTAATAGCTAAGGTACAAAACATTGACTTTGCTAATGAATGCAAGAATATCATGAGTTCTTTTGGCCATTTACTTGGCCAATAAATGTATGATTCCATGGAATTTGAATAAAAATTCATATATCATTATCAATTTTTTTCACTACAAATACAATGTATATATGGTATTTAGTTAAATATTGTCTAACTAATGGTAGTAAATATCATGCAAAAATTAATTAATGCTTTCTTAAAATTGACCTTCATGTCTCATTGTTATTGTTTAGTGTGAAAAAGTAGGTTTCTCTTAAACAAAGTTAAGTCCTATTCTCTCACCTAACTAAACATTGGGACAACAAGGATTGAGCTCGGGACCAAGCTACTGATCACTTGTCTATTCCCTAATGCTAATCAAGTCTGATTTAGGTGTCTCACTAAGGTTTTATTAAGTGTCTTTACTTATTAATCAAAGAAACCCTAATTACACCTTGTAACAAAAAACAACAGAATTCAGAGATAAAGTAGGCAAAATAGATTACAGAAATGCGGAGAATAAGGTTCAAAGATCATGCACCCGAAAACTGAGGGCCAACTGGACTAGGGTGCCTGCTCATTAGTCTGGCAAATTTCTATCTCTAAAAATATTCTGTACCAGCTACCAAATGACCTCCAAGAGCTCCTAGATCTCAGAAATTTCCCCTAGTTGGACTAGGGTGCCCGCTCATTAGTCCTTAAAGTGTCGGGATCTAAAATTCTAAAATTTTGTGATGACTGTATTTGTAATATCCATCTTTCTATTGCTTCTTTTCTCCGTATCTTGTAAAACACGATCTGCACCTATAAAAGAAGGAGAAAAATGTTGCGGCTATATAGGAACTTGCCTCAGTCAAGCCCCGTTTTCAGTATTCCTACCTCAACAATAGCCAGAGATAAAGATTTACAAAAGTGTGTGTAAACCTAAACAAATGTATGCATAAATATCAAACCCTAGATATCTCAATCAATGGAAGATCAATAACTTGCTTCAATTCAATGAACACATACAACTTCACCTCTAGGAGATGAAAACAAATGAAGACTTGCATGAACAAGAAGGTGAATCAACAATGTCCGCGGAGGATCTCCAAGCTCGATGTTGGAGGCTTCAACCCTTTTCCCGATCATGCAAAGGGTGTTCAAACCCTAGGAAGAACAAGATAGTCTCAAGATCTTGATTCCTAATCTCCATCCATTGTCTCCATGATAGCAAATTCAAATACTTTCAAGAGCTTCAACAAGTCACTGATCTTCAATGGTAATTTCATCAGAGTTTTGGCATCAAGCTTGCATAAGAATTATGTGTGATAAAATGATTTTCAAATGTCTTTTTATATCTAGCTTTAGGGAAATTCAAATTTTGAAATAACGTCTCGATATCGCACAAAAAATGAGAATTTGAAAATGGAATCCCGAGGAGCATGGTGGGAGCTGACACCCCGCCAAAATTCAAAATCCCAAAAAATGGGGCAAGACTAGGGCACGGGCGCCTGAGTCCAGGCCCCCATTTTCTGACCAGATCTGTATCTTGGGGGTCCAAGGGACCCATAATCCAAATCCTCTTTCCATGTTCTATCAAAAGTTACATCAGAAAATGAATATTTTCCAACTAGGTATTAGCCAATCAGGGTTTTAGGAAGGCCAAAAACAAAGAGGTTAAGAGGTCACCAAAGGCGAGGAGTTAAACCGAGGGAAATTGTACCATTCCATACAGGAGGACAATTTCTGACGTAATAGTTATATATAACATTTTAAGTTTAAAGAATTGTATATCTTTAATATAATTACTATGTGTATATCTAATAATTGAACTTCTACAATTTTAAAATGTATTTCACATTATCTCAATTATCAATGTATTAATATTGTTGATATAAGATAATGCTCACCCATTCTTAGCTTATAACACTTATATTTATGTCCTTGCACATGTAAAACCTTAATCTTATCTTCAATTTTGATGACGTGTCTCAGAATGGAGGGCCCCCTATATCAATTGAATCGTGCATGGTAGAGGAATAGTAGAAAAAAGTTATTGATTTCATGAGGGCTACGAGTGTTCCCTTGCATATGGAGTTTGATGAGTTGCATCAAGAAAATATTGTATCTACTGCTCCTTATGTGGTTATTCAGAATAGTGAAAATTCTACACATCAACATAGAAATGCAATTAACAGATCTTGGTATGCTTCTAGGAGTGAAGATACTCATGGTGTCTTGAGGGACACAAATGTGTCATTACCTATAGAGTTAGATAGATTGAACCAGAATAATATTGCACATGGTCATGTTGATGTAGATGTTGAGAACATTATAGTTTCTACACGCTAGCGTAGAAATGCACGTCATAGAGATTTGTATGCTTCTAGATGTGAAGATATAAATATGCAAAGAAGGGAAAATTATCGTATGAGAAGAGAGACAGAAGCACAAAATATAACATATGTCCAAGAGCATGAAATATCAGTGATATTGGGTTGTACCAGAGTGAATGATAATAACCTATCTAATGAAGATATATCCTCGATATTAGAGGATAGGGTAAATGATGGAATTATGGTTGTTGGTGATAATATACATTCTATGCATTCTCTTCCATCAGGTACAAATACTAATAGTGTCTTGAGGGACACAATTGTGTCATTGCCAACATAGTTAGATAGAATGAACCAAAATAATACTGCACATGTTGATGTAGATGTAGATGTTGAGAATAGTGTAATTTCTGCATGCTAGGATAGAAATGCATGTCATCGATATTTGTATGCTTCTAGACGTGAAGATATAAATAGGCGAAGAATGGAAAATTATCATATGAGAAGAGAGAGAGAGAGAGAGAAAAATATAAGATATGTCCAAGAGCATGATATATCAGTGACATTGGGTTGTAGCAGTGTGAATGAAGACAATATTGATAATGTGCATTCTCCTCATACTACTTGTATTCCTCCCTCACTAAATGATATTGATATTGATATTGGTCTCCCAGACATCCATATAGTGATTTCATCTGAAATTATGCATGATCTTCATCTTCCATGACATAATGATAATGAGGACATGGGTCATGGCACTTACATTCATTGCACTCAGCAACAACACTTGCAATGTAATGTTGCAAATAGTTCACTTCAAGGTAGATCTTTAAATTCAACTTCCTCCCATGGAAATCCCACATGTACCACCACAATTGGTGACAAGGGACAAAGGTAAATCAATTTGTCATGATTGAAATGTGTGTTCTTCTCCACATCCAAATGAAGCAAGTCCTTCCAATTGACAATCCAACCTTTTTGGTTACCACTCTTTTGACAAAGATCATGTTTTAAATGAGAATAGTAGATGTGACAGTCTTGATTTTGTGGAAGATATTGATATATGGATGGATGAATTTGACACAAACTTTACAGTTATGTGCATCCCTAATGATGATGGAGCTTCATCTACACCACATGTTGCTTGCAGCCCCCGAGTTAAACTTAGTGACAGATTACATAAAATACAAAAAACCTTTCGCAATAGGATAGATCGACTATCTATTATTCAAATGTGTTCAATTTGTAAAGAGAAATACCCTAGAATAAAAATTACTCAATCTAATGAAGGTCCTTCTTGTGCTAGGTGCCGAAGTGAGTAAGAAGGACATCGGCTATCTAAATGGAATAACATGGATCTTGGGGAGAAACCTTATGTTCTACAAGTGCTTACTCAAGTTGAGGAAATGCTTATTGCTAGAGTGAATCCAATCATACAAGTTACCCATTCTCATGGCACTAGCCAGTACAAATACAGAGGACACACAATTAATTTCCCACAAGATATAACTATAGTTGCAAGGTGCCTAACATGACAAATATGTGATCTTGACATTTTGATTGTGCGAAGGCATTCTATCAAATCTAGGTATTATGATTGTTATGTTAAAAGATCAAGTGTATTAGCTGCACTACAATATAAAATAAAATATGATAAATACTACAGAGATGTGGAACTTAATGAAAACTCAATCATGACACTACCAGAAGAAGATATGGATGTCTCTGAAAGCCTGAGATTTGTGCAATCCAATATTAATGATGTAGACATATCAAATGCATGTGATGATAGTTTAGCACGAGAAGATGAACCTCAACATCAACCTTCATCTTTTGTACCTAGATTTGGTTCAACACATCAAGAAATGGAAGAAGTGAGGAGACTTATTAAGAATAATGGTAACAACTCAATTGCCATGATTGAGTGGCCTCATATTGGTCTCTCACCAATTAATGAATACACCACAGAAGGGTTGTTTGACATGGTATTTCCTACTCTATTTCCTACTGGTGAAGTAGAATGGTTACAACCACGCATGAAAAGTATGTGTATACATGAATATGCTTTACATCTAATGTGGTATTATGATAATAGGTTTGCAAGACATCCCAGATTTTGGTATTTATTGTTAAATAAGAGGTTGTGACAATAGAGTCAAGCAACAACTACAATATTTGTAAAAAAAAGTGGAGAGGATGGTGTACTTGTGATAGTTGCAGATTTACGATAACATTTGAGAGATTTCCCTGATGATTGCCTACCTCAGCAAGTGATGCGTTATGGATGTCAATTAAGAGGAACTAGAGCTTAATGGCAAACATGTAGAAATGAATTGATTGATATGATAACACAATTAGGTTGCCCTACCTTTTTCATAACTTTGAGTGCAGCTGATACAAAATGGCCCGATCTTCATCAGCTAATGCCAACACAAGCCCCATCAGACTCAAGGGATTCATACAAGTGGAGAAACAAAAATATAATTGAAAATCCCCATATTGTTGCTATGTACATGGAGCATTGCTTCAAAACTTTTCAGCAAGAGATCCTCTTCAAACATTTTCAAGTAAAAGACCTATGGGCAAGGTTTCAATTTAAAGTAGTATAATTGTGAATAAAATTTATATGTTGTTATAAAAATACATAGTATTTACCTCTAATGATAATGTGTTATGTTTTTAAAGAAAGGAATGGCAACATCGATGTTCAGTGCATGAGCATATGGTTGTATAGATAGAGGGTGCACCTAATGTAGATACATTGGATTGGAATAATCCAAATGAGTTTCAAAAGGCAAAGGATTTCTATGACAAATTCATAAGTGCATGGAATCCTCTTGAAGAGAATGAAAGAAATGTATTCATGCCACGGTCTACATAAGAAGATTCTTGTTTGATGGACACAACTAAAATTTTGGCTATAGATCAACTTGTAGATTACACAGATTTATTAAATCGTGTTGAACACCATACCAAATGTAGCTTAGATACATGTCTACGAAAGAAGGGTCAGATCAATGTTTGTTGCTACAATGCTCCTTGGAAATTGTAGAGTGAATCCAAATTATTCATTGATGATGATGGACATAAAAAATATTTACCAGCATGAAATGATGAGAGAGTGAATGTTCATAACCCATATATGCCTTCCATATGGAGGGGAAACATAGACTGTCAACCAATATTGTCTCATCATGAAATTCTAAAATATATTGCAAAATATGTGTCTAAAGCAAAAAGAAGTTTAGAGAGTTATTATGAAATGCTGACCAGGATGTCCAACAAAAATAGCCCAGATGACCCTGCATTATGTGTATATAGAAGGTTCTTGACTCAAACAGTTGTTAAACTTGATATAGGCGCACAAGAAACATGTCATATGCTACTAAAACTACCTCTTGTTGAGTGTACCGGGTCCTTCATTTCTTTGAATGTTGGACAAAAGGTGTTTCATCATGTACATTTCAACCATGATTATGATCCATCTATAACAAACTTCATCCATGCATATATGGAGCATCCTATACAATTAGATCATCTATGTATGGTAGAAGTTGCATGATCTTGGTCATATTCTCTGCATCGTAGATATAAAAAATGGAAGCCATGAGATTTACCAACAATTGTTAGAGTTTGGCCAAAATATCTTTCAATCCCAAAAAGTGACTCACCTGAATATGAGTTATTTTGTTGGAGTGATTTGTTATTATATAAACCATTTTGTAACATTAGAGTTGATATTGGAGATGAAAAAGAAGTAATTATTCAACATTGGGAGACAATTAAAAATACATATCATGCATGGCATGTACACTGCACACCTATTTCTTTAGAGACTACTGATACTAGTGATGCAGAGATTGAAGATAATGCTCCTAATGACAATGTAGAAATGGAGGAGTGGCAAGTTTTGTCTAGCTTGGCTCCATGACAAGATTTTTAGTTATTTGATATTGATCTTCTTGGTAGGCGTGACTTTGACATAGAGTATGATTGGAACCAATATCAATTGCCAAATGTTTTACAAGAAACAACCATAGAATTCATAGAGTCAAGCCGACTAGGAAATCCAATCCAAAGAGAATTTGATTATCAACTTAATCCTTCAATTAATTTAAGTGAAAAGCAACAAATTGCATTTGATGCAATCATGAAACATTCTGAATTGCTTGATAATGATGAACCTCTTAAGATGATCATCCAAGGAACTGCTGGAACAGAGAAATCTTACCTAATTAATTGTATTAGGTATGCAATGGATCATAAGTTAATCAATGGAAAAAGCCCCTTGCTACTACTTGCACCAACAGGAGTTTCTGCTTTCAACATACGTGCCACTACAATTCACGCATCTTTAAAAATTTCAATTAAAAATGTCAAGCCTTTAAGTGGTCAATCATTAGCTACTCTACAAGAAGATGTCAAGCATATCCAATATATTCTCATTGATGAAATGAGTTTTATAGGCCCAAAATTGTTTGTTAATATCAACATGCACTTGAAATAATTATTTCCATCACATGGCACAAAAGATTTTGGTGGAAGGTCAATTATCCTTGTTGGTGATCTTGCCCAGTTACCTCCTGTGTGAGACATACCACTATATGCAGGTGTCACTTATTGTATTACTATCCTTACTAAATTTTATTGGTGTGAATGTTTTGTTTATTAATCTATTGTGAAAAAAATGTACTTTCTATGTTTATAGGTAGCACTTATGGTAAAGCATTGTGGACTACATTCCAAACAGTTGTGACTTTGGACACAATTTTTCGTCGACAAGGGCATGATCCAGAACAAGTTAGATTTAGAGAAATATTAACAAATATTAGGAATGCAATTGCAAGATATGATGATTGGAAACTCCTTATGGGTCGAACAAATGACTCAATAAGTCTTGAGGAGCATATAATATTTGATGCATCTATGCATTTATATGCCACAAACAGTATGGTTCTGCTCCACAATAAGAACATGCTAAAGTCACTCAACATGCCAATTGCACGTAGTGTGTCTACATACACCCAACGTATATAATCACATGATGCTGATGATGATTGCTTGGATAGCCCGTGGTTCTACTATATGTTGGCTAGCGCGTGATGTTGGTATGCAATTTGTGGGTAAATGTTGGATTAGTTAATGGAGCACTTGGTACTAAAAAAATATTGTTTATCATCAAGGTACTCAACCACTAGAGTTGCCATTATGCATGATTGTGGAATTTGATAATTATGTGGGTGTGCCTTGGGACGTTAACAACCCAAAGTTTGTCCCTCTTTCACCTGTTACAAGAGGCAATTGTACACAAATCCCCCTCAAAATGGCATGGGCTTTAACAATACATAAGTCACAAGAGTTAACATTGGAAAGATCAACAATAAATATTGGTGATGTAGAGAGGGCTGGTTTAACATTCATTGCTATCTCTCGAGTTAAATCTCTCAAAACTTTGAGAATATCACCACCATTCTCATTTGAATGATACAATAAGATAGAAAATGCAAATTATGTTAAGAATAGGAAAGATGAAGAGCATCGATTGCAATCATTGTCTCTAAGTTGATCATTGAGAGAACATCCAATAAATATTCAATTTATTTGTTCTTCATTTACATAAATGAATATTGTGTTGTTAACAATAATGTTACAACCTTTATACTTGCAATAATAATTTTTCTTTCAATTGTGTCCATGTAATAATAATTGTATAAAATAAAATATTTCATGTGATCTTATTTCATATAGCTTACTATTTAATATCATATCTCAATGTGATTTATTAAAAGTTACATTCAAAACATTGATATATGTTTGTGTTGTTATTATACATTTTTCTATTGTCTTCATTACTCTTTAAAATTCTTATGGTATTAAATATTTTATATAAGTAGTAGATATAGCATAATGAGGCAATCATAAAGGGGGAACAAGAGCTTTCAACAAGATGAAAATATCTTGCAATTACTAAATATATGGTTTTTTTATGATTTAGTTTTATAATGGCACATTCATGATTTAGTTCATGTGGTTATTCATTTAATACCATTTCATTATTTTTATTTGCAAAAATGATTTTCTTATAGTATTTATAGCCTTGTCCACCAACTATTACATTTGAAACACATAATAGAAGCACAACATTCTTTCATTGATCAGTTCTTATATTGAGAATAATTACAAGACATGTACTGGAATTCCATAACTTAGATATGTGATATTGAATAGGTCTAAGTTTCTGATTCCCAGAGAGGGAAGAGCATACTTCTCGACTGCAATGTCACAAGACACTACTAGAACTCAAACACACACAAACATCCTTAGAAAATAGACAACCGAAGACGAGACGACTCGGCTAAGACTTGCCCTCTCTTGAGACAATGATCTTTTATATAGGGAGAGAGCATCGTTTTCATGTGCGATAGCAAAGAAGAATTTGAAGTCCATCGGGCAAACGACAACACACAAGCACACTTTCGAAAAGAGATACCCACTGTGAGAAGATTCTTTGGGTGGATCCCAATATCTCGTGAACACGAAAGTGGGAAGACAAACATGTGGGACTGCTACATGTGGAGCGTCACTTTATAGCTGAAAGTGAATACGGCAAGATTCCTTTTGGTCACAGGAGGATTAACCCATGGTTACTATAAGGTGGTAACCTTACACCTTTTACCGTGGTGTGGGCCATGTCAGTCATTTCGAACAGAGTGATTGATAACTTTGATGAGTGACAGACCCACTCATTAGTCATCGCTTTCCATTTCTCCTTGAGTACATCTTGGGCAGCCCTCATCATCGTGAGGCTGATATAAATAATAGGGATGTGCAGGAGAATCTGGTTCCTTCCAAATGACTCGTAGGGTTTTACTTTTATAGGGCCTAGAGATGCCAAGAGCTTGTGCACTAGAATTTCCAAGTTCGAGTCAGAAAGTTTTGGTATGTACCCAGATCAGTTGTTGATGATTGTAAAGATGTCGGATACGGGCACCATAAGTCCAGTGTTACAACATGGACTAGTCACTAAGAGGTCCATATTGCTGACAAACATATTTGTTGATTAAATTATCTTGAAATGATCCAAAGGTTAGTTTCCATAGGACTCCGGTATAATAGGAAGAGAAAAACTGGAGTCCTTCATTTGGGTATGGCCCTTGAAACATATATTTCATATATTGTATTCCCTTTTCTTGGTGTAACCACCGTTCTGGCCTTTAAATGTGAGGATTAAGAAACTTTACTGGGAGTTGAAACTAGACTTCATGATTAAGAAGAAACCTCTGGATATCTAGATCGACAGGCTCAGCTTGTGCAGAGAATTGAAAAAAGGAATCAGTGTTCCAAATGCCTGGGGTTGCGAGTGTTTGCTTGGCAATGATCATTCGGTGTCGGTCAAAGAGGTAGTCATTAGCAATCTCAAAATTGCGTCGATCCCTCCTATTATATGGTTTGCTGCTGAATTCTGGACAACTCTTTAAACCACTGTTCTTCTCTGACACGCATGACTCGAACATGAGAAGTGGAAGCAAAATCCCTCTGAGAAAGAAATCCTTCACGTGAGAGAAAGTCAGCAAAAATATTTTGAGAACCAGGTAGGTGTTGAATATCAAATTCAAATGTGTCTAGAAATTGAGCCCACTGGAGAAGGCATCCTCTGATGACTTTATCTTTGGATTCCCTTTTGAATAATCCTCGAAGGTTTTGTAAATCGCTCTGCACCAAGAACCTTTTATCAACAATGAAGATATAAAAGGCCTTTAGTGAATTGACAAGAGCAAGAATCTCCTTATGAGTGTTGTGATAAGCTAGTTGACTGTTTTTGAAAGTTCTTGAAACATATCAGACAATTTCTTCTTTCCCTTGATCATTCCTTTATTTGAGTACTCCGGCCCAAACGTTTTCACTTGCATCAGTTTCTACAATTTTGAATCCACTACCAGGAACTTGGAGTGTTGGAAGGGATTGACATTTGGTCTTGATGCTGAGAATGCAAGCATCATGTTCAGCAGTCCAGGGAGGTGGATTCTTCTGGAGAAGTTGATTTAGAAGCAATCTATCCTTAGCAATATGAGAATAAAATCCTGCATTATAATTTATCAATCCCAAGAATCTTTGTAACTCCTTAGTATTGGTAACAGATAAGTTTTTGATTTTTGATAGAATATGCTCCCGTGCTTCCATTTTCTCATTAGGCAATAACTTAATACCAATAAAGATAATGGAGGTCTTTGCAAATTCAGATTTGGCATGATTAATAGCAAGCCCATTATCTTGACATGCTTGAAGGAATTGTTGCAGATGACGGATATGATTCTCAGGAGACTGGTTGAACACAAGAATGTCATCAATGTATGGGGTTATAAACTTTGCAAAAGGGTGGAACAACCTATCCATCTACTGCTGGAAGATGGAAGGGGTTGTTTTAATGCCAAATGGAAGAACCTTCCATTCATAGAGTCCTTCTGGTACAAAAAATGTTGTTTTGTATACATCTTTAGAGGCTACTGCAATTTGCTAAAAACCCTGTGTAAGATCAAACTTGGAGTAAATACGACTGCCTTGAATACTTTGCCATATATGATCCTTATTGGGGAGTGGATGACGATGATCCACTAAATAGTCATTTAATGGCTTGTAATTAATTACAAGTCTTTTTTCTGGTAGTTCTTTTCCATGTTGATCATATTTCGGCACATACATGGCATGGAAAGAAAATGAAGAGCTAGATTCCTAGATGAGCTGTTGATGCAATAATTCTTGGATATCTTGAGAACATTGTTGGACTTCAAGAGGACTCATCAGGGAATAATTAGCTTTTCCTTTTGGTAGCATTTCCTGACCTGTTTGATCTTTCTTTAGTGGCAGAGAACATGTGAGAGTTATGTGATGCTTCTTGAGATCTTTTGTCATTACTGTAGCTTGGAATTATTGCTGAAACTCCTCAAGTTGAGACTGGGATGCGGCAAGATGTCTGGCAATCCAGAGAGAACAATCTTGTTTTGGACAAGGAGCAAGAGTTTGACTGGTGTAGGCATATTCAGTGTGTAGAGGAACAGTGTATTTATCCATAAGAGTGATGGATTCATGGCATATGAGAATCGGTTCCCATCATTGCATAGCACTACTACAAATAACCCCATCGTATCCCTCAATTTCGTAATGAATGAAATTGAGTTCTTCAATGTGTCCATCAGCAAACTGAATTGGAGCTGTACAAATTAAATCTGATGTGTGTTTTCCATTACCAAAAATGATATTGGTGGTACCAGAAATCCATTGATTAGCAAGAAAATAATTGTATCTAGCAACATGTTAAGATCGGCACCAGTATCCCAAAGGAAGGCTAAGGGGTAATCTTTTATGCTTGGAAAATGAATTTGAAGTTTAATACCTGGACAAGGAGTAATAACAGACCTATGGAATGCACGATACTGTCTTTGACTACTTCCTTCCTCTGCCTATTCTTCAGCGTCTATGGCTATGGAGAGTTGAGCATTGTATGGTTTGGGTTCTGAGAAGTAGTCTTCTTCAGCTGGTTGAACTTGGGATGGCAGATGAAAAGGAGAAAAAACATTGAATTTAGTAATGTAACTATCCAGCTCATGATTTTTAGCTAATTCTTCTGTTAGGTTTTCATTTTCCTCTTCATCTAATTCTTGGATCTCAAAAGTTGCTTGATTGATTACCTTTTGAAGATAGTCACGCCTTTGATTACGCCAAATACGACAAGCCATACTTCCTGCAGCAGGGGCTTCAATTCTATTTCTTTGAGGCAAAGGTAAGGTACTTGTAGGTTGTGAAATCATACGAGGTTGCTAAGGAGTAGTTTGTTGTAAAAGTAGTCTCTTTTGCCCTTCAAATCTTTCCAATTTTGCTTTATGCTTCCTCCATGTTTTTGGTCCACAATTCATTTCAGATAGCATTTTTTTAGTTTTACATATCTCATTGATTACTTCATCAAGAGATTGTCTTTTCATCATTCTACAGAAAAAGGATACTTCAGACCCCTCAGATCCCTCTGAACTTTCATGATTTCATAGTTCGGGACTAGGATTCTCCCTGATCTCATGATCGGATATCTCTACTGAATCTGATAGATCAGAGATGATGATATCTTCAGAGTTTGATGGATATGAGTCTACAAACTCATAGTTTTCTTCAAGACCAGCTTCTTTGACTAGACGGACCTTTCCTTTATGCTTGGCTTTATTCTTGTTAGGACATTTGTTTGCATAATGCTCACCCTTACAGATGTAACATGTAGGTTTCCATTCTCTTTTATTTTTAAACTTATCCCTTTTTCTAAAATATCCTTTCTTGCTGGAATACTTCTTTTTGGGTTTCTGAGTGTAATTTGAACACTCATGCAAGATTTGCCCTTGTGCATGTATTTGGATTTATGTCCTTTATATGCTTTATGAGTATCATAGAATTGGGATCCTAGAAGTAACTGTCTACAGACCACATAAGAGATTAAAGGTTTCACCTTTTTCATTTCCTTTTTGCTACGGGCTTCATGGCATACTTCCTCATTTATCTTAGTGAGGAATTGAACTAATTGGGGAAAAGTGACATCTCGCCATTCAGCAACTAGATTTTCTAGGACTCTCTTATGATAATATTCCCCTACTATATCACCAAAGCTTTTTAGGAAGGTAGTAAACATATATTTTTTATTTTGTTCCTTTCCTGACTGATAGAAATTGATATACTGTTCTTCACAATATTCTTTGAATAGAGAGAGGTTTTTGCTCTTACCTCGAACAAATTTATTATATGCCATTCTTTCCAGAGAGTCTGTTCATCCTACAAACATTTGGACTAGCTGGGCACAGACTTGATCTATTCCTTTACTAATGAGGTCTGCCTTATAGGTGTCTTCTAAATGATCCCATACTCGCTTACCCATTCCAGTGATGGAATTGAGAGCTTGCTTGATAACATCTTCTTCATTCATGCCTGAGCTAGTTGCCACATAGTTGGTTACCCATGATTTTATAGCATCAATACTCCTCATATTTTCAACATCATCAAAAGTGTCAAAGTTGATGAGTGGGGGAGTTTTAGCTTTATAATTCTGTAGATTTCTGTAAGGTTTGGAACCAGATCTCGAATCATTGACCCTAGCCATTGTGAGTTTACCTTGGGTTTTCTCCTCAGGAGTAGCTGCATGCATAGTGCTTGTTCCAGGATCCCATACCTTTTCAATAGAAGGTTCAGGATGCTTTAGTGAGAATCCTTTGCCTTGGTGTTGGGCTTGCAAATAGCTTGTAGAACTAATAGGAAATGCATGGCTTTTGGGAGGTTGTGCAGAAGGTATTGGCATAGCGGCTTGCATAGATTGAGATTCTTACAGATTGGTTTGCTCTAAGTGTAATGTGGCTTGGCTAATACTTTGGGCAATCTGGCTGATATTGTGGGTTGTATTTTGAACTAGGTTAACTGTTTGGACGACAGTGGCAACATCAGAACGCAGTAGTTGTAAAGTTTGAGACGTGGTTTGTTGATGTTTCTTTTGGTTGGCCCACCAGGCTTCTGCTTGCTGCCTAAAATGATTGTAATCAGTACAGAGCTGGGAAATTTCAGCAGAAATAGTTTGTTGCCATTGAGAGCTAAGTCAAGCTTGCAGATCTTGAAGAGTAGCTAAGACAGAATGCATATTAGCTTGGGAGGCGACATAGCATTGTTCAGCTTCAAGTTAAGCAACTTTATCCTGGTATTTAGCATCTTGGCTAAGGAGCAACTATTTGCGCAAACAAATATTTGCTTAATTGAGCAACTTGCTTTGACTGGAAACAAGAGGTTCACCGACAGGAGAGACATGTTGGGGCCAGTACTCAATTTGGTATTTACCAGATGGATCATATTGCATAAACTCTTGAAATCGGGGAATGATACCCAAAATAATGGAGTGTTTGCCAGGAGTTTGAACAATTTGGTCCTCAGTTGGTGTAAGGGCAGGAACATGGAAAGAGATAGATTTGCCTAACATCATTCGTAAGTGTTTTGGTGTAAACACAAAGCTGCAATCTTCACACTTCATGATCCCTGGTTCAACTTCAGAAAAGTTCTTGTGAGGACATGTGGAAGTGTCCGGTCCTAGAGTAGGAGCTGGGTGAAGACAGTTGTGGAACTAGAGGCTCCGTCAGTAGTGATTGTATTAGGAAATTGAAAAAGATGTTCCCATCCTTTGGCAGGTTACAGTCGCATAGATTTGGATGAGAACAACGGCCGATTATAATTGAGAATCTGTTTTGGTTTGGAAGAACGAGATCGTGTCAGACTAGGACTAGCAAAACTCAAGACAACTTTATCATCAATTTCCCGTAGGGTAACTCCTTGGAGTTGAGGTGGCTTGGGAACTATTGCTTCTTTGGACCACAAATCAAGAGCCCATTTAGTAGGCATTTGGATATCCTTATGTTTCACAATAATAGGAGCTCTAAGCTATGTAGTGTTGCTGGTAGACTTCCAGATGGTAGAAAAACCTTCTTCAGGAGATAAGGCTTTTCGAACATTTAGCATTAATGGGAGTGCTTTGTTATACAGACGATAATGGATCATGAAGGTTAAGGTATGGTCAATAGATTTATCCTTCATATGAAGATTTAAAGTTTTGAAGTCATATGTTAAAACATCATCTAGATTTGAATCATGAAGACTGACAGAGAAGTCTAACAGGCAATCAATATAAATGGGACCACTTGCCATGGAATCACATGCACCGCCTAACAAAGCATGAGAAGTTTTCAAAAAAAGGGCATCTTTTAACAACATCATGATTATGATGGGTAGTCCTTTCCGGTAGTGACCTTGGATACCTATCCTAACGTAAGACAGATGTAGATACTGAAAGCTAGTGGGGTCTGTCCGGGCTTTCTGTTGCCATTTTCCTATCTCAGTCTGGGTGAATAACTTTAAAGATCCTTCAGAACTATTAGTAACTGTGTGCTGTAAAGAATTAATTTTACACTGGAATCTGCACCAAGCGCACTGAAGGAACAACGGACGCCAATGGGCCATCTAAACACGAACCCCACCCTACGTCATAGCCAGAGATCTTTTTCTGTGTTGACGATCGCTTCTTGCCATCATCTGAGCCAGAATCTGTGCCATCGATGGTGGGATCCTTCTTGCGATCAGCTGAGCCTTGCGAGCCATACCTATTAGCAGAAGCCCTAACCTCGGAAGAAAAATGCTGGTGCTGCATTTGCGAAAAAAAGCTGTATAACAAATAATAAAAAAATAAATAAAAATAATAATTGCCTTTCAAATATTAAAGCCTAACTATTTTAAGAAAAATATATAAACTAAAAATATATTTTTAAAAATAATTACATAGAATATTACCTAAATCTTCCCTTTCAAAAAATAGAGTCTTTCTAAAATTTAATTTGTATTTTACAACTAAAATAACTAAATATGATCATTGACTATCAAATTTACGCCCTGGCTCATGAAAGTTAAATGGCAAGACAACACCTCTGCTGTGTCCATCTATTGACATGTATTTGTTTTGTACGGTAGATGCTTTTTCCATCCATCCGTCGCAACCTCTATATACTTCTTGGTGAACAGAGCTTCTGTAAACTGCCGACTGTAAAGCTGCATAAATGAATTGGATAATATTATACAATGCATCACCTGTATTAAGCTTGGATGCGTTCACATGGGGTGTAAGATTCTTTTGACGACAATGATCTGACAAGAAACCATTTTGACATTGATGTATGTGACTAAAGCTCCGTCCTCCTTGCCGACTAAAGGTAATTCGATTCTTCAAACTACTTTTTAACATTTATTTTTCACCTCTTTTAAAGGTAATAAATTTCTTTTCGCCTGAACTTTTCTAAATGGGTAAATTGGTCTTTGATCCAGTTTAATTAAACCAAAGTGTGATGGTAAAAAAAGTTCTAATAAATTTTACTTTTAGGGTTAAATTTGTCTCTTTCTCGTAGGAGTGGATTTTTTTAAAGAATAATTAGAAATGTTTAAATGTTTACTATGATAATTTAATTTAATATCAAATTTTACTAGATTTTTATACAATTAAATAATAATATAATATAGATAATAAGGACTATATAAGTTAACGTTTACTAAATTATCTAAAATAAAAAATGATTATTTATTATAATAAATAATTAGCATAGATATCTTAAATACATCTATCTAAATTTATTATAATAAATAATTAGCATAGATATTTTGCCTCATTATCACTTAAATTTTTCCTGCAATAATTGCTGCACCTTCTCTCCATTCTTAAATTTTATTAATTTTTTTCCAAAAATAATTGTTGCACCTTCTCACAATTTGTAAAATTTATCCTTCGGTAATTTTTTTTTGTGAATGCATAATTATTTTTGCCTTTATTCTTCCTCTCTCCATTTATATAAATCTTTTTGGTTGGCACGATTTGTGTGTCTTTTAATTTATATTTGTCCGCTATTTATTTTTCTTATATCTTTTCATTGTTATTAATTTAATAGATGTCAACATTTAATACATTTTAATATGTTTTTTTTTGTTTTTCTTAAAAAGCTCACATTCTGCTCCATGCTGCCACTGTAGGTTATGCCTCTAGGCGTAATTAAAATTTGATGTAAATAAAAAAATAATAAGTAGAATTAAATTAAAAATAAAGAGATTTGGGAATCACATAATTATAGAGAAAAGGTTATTTAGTTGTTTTGATGACATGGTAACTTTGATATTTTTAGGTTGATTTTACTAATGTGTTATAGTAGGAACACTGATGCAGAGGCAGGGGAGGCTCCTAAAATGACATTCAAAAGGTTTCATAAGATTGCTTGGTTGACTGTCCCTATATGGCTTACTGTCCTTTTGACTAGCATGGTTAGCAATGTTGATATATGCACAAATAGTGGATAGATGACTTACCCAACTTGCAGACCTTCCTACACACCTTGGATCACTCTATTTTGACAGACTAAGACTATTCTAGGTCATAAAAGTTCATGGCTCCATGCCCACCTAACCATTTGCTCACAACTAGCCTATGTGCTTGTAGCCCTTGAAATGGAGTTTTTCAGTCATAACTTGCAAACTACTTGGCAATCCAGAGAAAAAATTAACTTTTTAGATACCCATTTGGCTCCTACACAACATATCAAACATGCACCCTAGGTTGTTTTTGACCAAATGCCCCTAAAATTGACTATACCTGTTGTTCTAGGCCTAATTAGGCCTCTTTTACAAAGCAAGTATGAGGAAGACTTGCTCCCAACTCTTCTAACCTGTTCTAGGGATTCAATAAGGTTGCACATAGATGCATTTTACTAGTTTCAAGGTCCTTGGCCCATTACACATCACACATGCATCAAATCTCAACTCCACCTATTCAAGAAAACCTAATACATGAAGATATTAGGCTACACAAGTTGCAATAGCTGCTTCAAGCTCATCCCCTGCTCCTGTCAGGAAAACCCATTTAAGAACCAACCAAATTAACCTCATTCCATGCATTTTTTGTTGATGATGCAGATGGAATGGGTCAAAAACCCATCGATCTCCTTAAACCCTCAAAACTAGGGTTTTAGAGCAGTTTTTACAAAATTGACTATAAGATGCCTAAACAATGATGAGAAACCACAAAATCACCTGCAAATCAAAGGTAGGTCACTATTCTACAATATTATGATCATGAGAGTCCTTGATGGTATAGTACGGTATAGTACAACAGCTGGGAACAGTAAAAAAATAGTGAAAATGCAGAAAACAGAGAGAAAAACTTGTATTTCTTCAATCCCAATCACATAACATCAACTCCTTCGCATGAAATGGCATAAGTAATATGCATACAACCCAAACTCCATGACTCCATAACTCCCATTGTGGGAAAAATCAAGAATGAGGCTAAAATTAGCCTTCCCACTAAGGCTGCAATAAAAAAGCATGCCTACAAATAAGGCAAAAATCAGACTTCCACCATCTCCACTACATAGACATGCCTCTAGTGGGCTTATTACAACATTTAAAACCAAAATTTCACCTAGGCTCTATATTGAGCTCAAAAAAATCAAAATTTGACTAAATGCTTAGGTGCTCCTGCACCATACACCTAAGGAGAAAGGATCTCAGTCTCCACCTAAGATCAAGTCAAGGACTATAGTGCCATGTTTTGCAATGTCTTCAGCTGTCATCCAAGTTGCATCTTTAGGAGGGAGCCCCTGCTACTTCATAAGATATTCATTGTACACCTTATGCCTGGTTCTCTTGACCTCCTTGGTGTCTAGAATGGCTTCAAGTTTGACTGGTGCAGTAGAAGGAAGATCTCTGATCCAATCAACATCAACACCTTCATGAACATCTATATCTACATCCAAAAATTTCTTGAAAGGATATAAGTCAGCAATGTTAAAGATTGGTGAGATAGCAACTCCAAGAGGGAGTTCTATCTCATATGCATTTTCACCAAACTTGTGGACCACCTTGCATGGCCCAATCTTCTTCATCAGCAACTTAGTGTATCTGCCCTTAGGTAGCCTCTCTTTTCTTAGATGTGCAAGTACTAGATCTCCAACTTTGAACTAAACATTCCTCCTTTTCAAAGTTACACGCTTCTTGTAAGTTTCCACACTCTTGTTGAGTTGTTCTATGACTTGATCATGTATATCTTTCATAGCCATTGAAAACTCCTCTCCTTCAACACTTCTCTTCTCTAACCCTCTCAAATCTCTTAGTTCAAATATACCTCTTGGGTTCAATCCATATACTACTTCAAAAGGACTCCCCCCTATGCTTCTGGTAATGGAGTCATTGTAAGCATATTCTGCCTGTGGGAGAACAAGATCCCATTGCTATCCATGTTCCTTTGTGAGACATCTAAGCAAGTTCCCCAATGATCTATTAACTACTTCAGTCTACCCATTTGTTTGTGGGTGATAGGCAGAGATGGAAGTCAAATTGGTTCCTAGTTTCCTCCATAAGGTCCTCGAAAAGTGACCTATAAATTTTGAGTCTCTGTTTGAAACAATAGTGAGGGACAGTCCATGAATTCTAACTATCTCCTTGAAGAATAAACTTGCAATGTTTGATGCATCACTTGTGCATTTGCAAGGAACAAAATGTGCCATCTTACTAAATTTGTCCACAACTACAAAGACACTATCCACTCCCCTCTGAGTTTTGGGTAGGCCTAATATAAAATCCATACTAATATGTTCCCAAGGTCTACTAGGGATTGGGAGAGGCTGATATAGGCTTGCATTTGAACTAGAGCCCTTAGCTCTTTGACAAACTCCACAAGTTTCAACAAATTTTTTGATATCTACTTGCATCTTAGGCCAAAAATAAAATCTCCTTACCTAATCTAGTGTCTTGTCTATCCCCAAATGTCCTCCAAGACTCCCACAATGCTTCTCCCTTATGAGACTTGTCCTCATAGAGCACTTAGGGATGTATAACTGAGCTCCCTTAAATAACAATCCATCTTGCAATAAAAAAATTAGAAAATTGATCATGAAAAGTACCTTCAAACTGCTGGCAAATAGAGTATACCTCCTTGAAATCTGCATCACATACATGTCTTGTAATGCCTCTAATCCCACACTTTGGAGTTGTATTTCATGCACTAGAACTGATCTCTTGCTTAATGCATCTGCTAGCTTGTTAGCTTGGCCCTTCTTGTGCTTGATGGTGAATGTATAACTTTGCAAGTACTCATCCCACTTTACATGCCTATGATTCAACTTGTCTTGGATGTTCAAGAAACTCAAGGCATGATTATCTGTGAAGACTACAAATTCTTTGGGTAAGAAGTAATGTCTCCACTTCCTTAGGGACTACACTAATGCATAAAGTTCTAAATCATATGAAGAGTATTTTCTCTTGGCCTTATTGAGCTTTTCACTAAAGAAAGCTACTGGCCTGCCTTCTTGGCTCAAGACTACACCTATTGTAGTTCCACTAGCATCACACTCCACGGTAAAGACTTTGTCAAAGTTAGGTAAAGCAAGGACAGGTTGTTGTGCCACTTTCCTTTTCAGGTATTCAAAACTTTTTGTTGCCTCATTAGTCCACTGAAACTTCCTTTTCTTATCTCCTTTCATGGTGTTAAGGATAGGAGAACAAATATGACTAAATTTTTTAATAAATTTCCTATAAAATGTAGCCAAACCATGAAAACTTCTTACCTCTCATACTAATTTTGGAGTTGGCCAACTAAGAATGGCTTCAACCTTGGAAGGATCCATCTTCAATGTGCCTTTGGAGATCACAAAACCAAGGTATACTAGTTCTTCCTTCATAAACTCACACTTCTTGAGGTTTATCATCAACTTCTCCTCATTCAGTCTCTGCAAAAGCATGTCAAGATGCTACAAGTGCTCCTCCTTTGTCTTGGTGAACACAAGAATATCATCTAGATAAACAACTACAAACTTCCCAATAAAAGGCTTCAAGACCTCATTCATTAGTCTCATAAATGTACTAGGAGAATTTGAAAGTCCAAAAGGCATTACCATCCATTTATAGAGTCCTTCATTGGTTTTAAAGGTAGTCTTCCATTCATCTCCTTCCCTTATCCTAATTTGGTGATATCCACTTTTGAGATCAATCTTTGAGAAGTAACATGCACCTCCTAAACAGTCCATTAGGTCCTCCATTCTAGGAATTGGGAACCTATATCTGATTGTGATTTTGTTGATGGCCCTTGAATCAGTACACATCCTGCACTCTCCACCTTTCTTGGGTGCTAAAATAGTAGGAACAACACATGGACTTAAGCTTTCTCTGATGAGTCCCTTGTCTAACAACTCTTGGACTTATGCTTTGACCTCTTCATTTTGCTATGGGGTCAGCTTGTATGTAGCCTTGTTGGACAAATTAACTCTAGGGATCAAATCTATGTGATGGCTGATATCTCTCATGGGAGGTAATGAACTTGGAAAATCATCTACCACTATATCCTTATACTTGTCCAACAAAGACTGAACTTCACTAGGTATACTTTCCACCTTATTTGTTGCTACATCAGACTTTGTCTTAGGTCTGATTACTACTGCAAATCCCTGCCCTTCTTCCTTCATTGTTTGCAAAAACTCTTTCTCTCCTACTACCATAATGCTAGACCCAATTTGTTTATCAGGTTCTTCCTCTGGAAGGGGTGTTAAAGAGAATGAGACTCCATCCTTCTCTATCACATAAATGTTCTTCTAACCATCATGCTTGCTCTTTCTGCCATGTTGCCAGGGTCTTCCTAGCAGCAGATGACAAACATCTATAGGAATGATGTCACAAAGGATCTTATCTTTATAACCCCCAATGTTAAACTCTACCCATGACTGCTCATTCACCAAGACTTGTTGGCCCTTGTTTAACCATGACACTTTGTAGGGTGTGGGGTGAGGAATTCTTTTCAGGTTCAACTTATCTACCATTTCTAAGGAAACCAGATTATCAGTAGAACCAAAATCAACAACTACTTTGCATACCTTTCCATGTGACTTACAAGTTGTTCTAAACAATGACTTCCTTTGTGAAGGCTCCTTGGTTGATGGCACCTTGAGGAGTGTCCTCCTTATCATCAATATATCACCTCTCTCAGGAGTAGTAGGTTGAAGTGGCGAATTGACAAAGTTTCACTATCCTCTTCATGCACTATTTGGGTTCTGCATTCACCTCCTTGAGAACTTGATGCTTGCTTGTTTGGGCACTTAAATATAGGATGTCCAAACTAGTTACAGTTGGAACATTTGCCTAAGAAGGTGCTTGACCCTCTTCCTTGGCCACCAAATCTTCCTCTAGTGTTAGGCCTTCTTCCTCTAAAACTGCCCCTATCACTTGATTCTCCCTGTTGCTTTTGGGATTGTGTCCTTCCCCCAAAGTTACCTCTGCCTCTATTATTCTTTCCTTTGCCCCTAGTCTGCTATTCTTGTCTCCTTTTTATCTTCTCTTCTGCGCTCACTGCCAATTGCAAACATTCTTCCACATTTCTAGGGGTGGCAAGGCTTATTTCATCCTAAATATTGAGCCTAAGCCCATTGGTATATCTAGCAATTTTCTCAACCTCATCTTCATTGTGCCCTATCCTCATGATCAGCTTGTGGAATTCTTCAGTATAGGCCATAACATCCATGTCTTTTTGTTTTAAATTCTGCAACCTTCTGAAGGTTTGAATTGCATAATCCTTTGGAAGGAATTGACTCTTCACTTTGGACACCATTTGGTCCCATGAACTAATTTTTTCTTTTCCTTTCCTCAACCTCTCTGATTGAGCATAGTTCCACCATGTTAATGCTGGTCCCTTCAACTTGGTCTTTGCCAATTTGACCTTTTGCTCTTCTGGCATCTCCTTGTACTTAAAGTAGTTATCTAAGGCATCAATCCAATCTAATACTTCCTCACTGTTCATTTTTCCTTCATACATGGGTAACTTTATTTTGACATCAGTGCTTTCTCCTTTCATAGTCTGCATTATTTTCATAAACCTTCTAGCATCTGGATCCATCTCTTCCTCATTAGATCCCTCTTGAGGGCTTGCATTCTCACCCTCATTCTCTTGGTCACTCTCTTCCTCAATGATGCCACCTCTTCTTAGGTTTTCTTCTATGGATGCAAGTCTGGCTAGGACTCCATCTTGAGATTACTTCATCATTCTCACTTCTCTAGTGAGGACTGGATTGTTTCTTAGAGGCATCTTGTAACTATTCCTCCTTCACACTTCAATTTTCTTCTTTCTTCCCAATTAGAACCTAAACCTAGGCTCTGATACTACTTGATGCAGAGGAAAGGGAGGCTCCTAAAATAACATTCAAAAGGTTTCATAAGATTGCTTGGCTGACTGTCCCTATATGGTTGACTGTCCCTATATGGCTGACTGTCCTTTTGACTAGCATGGTTAGCAATGTTGATATATGCACAAATGGTGGATAGATGACTTACCCAAATTGTAGACCTTCCTACACACCTTGGATCACTCTATTTTGATAGACTAAGACCATTCTAGGTCATAAAAGTTCATGGCTCCATGCCCACCTAACCATTTGCTCACAACTAGCCTATGTGCTTGTAGCCCTTGAAATGGAGTTTTTCAGTCATAACTTGCAAACTACTTGGTAAAACATAGAACACATTGACTTTTTAGATACCATTTGACTCCTACACAACATATCAAACATGTACCCTAGGTTGTTTTGGACCAAATGCCCCTAAAATTGACTGTACCTGCTGTTCTAGGCCTAAGTAGGCCTCTTTTACAAAGCAAGTATGAGGAAAACTTGCTCCCAACTCTTCTAACCTATTCCAAGGATTCAATAAGGTTGCACATAGATGGATTTTACTAGTTTCAAGGCTCTTGGGCCATTACACATCACACATGCATCAAATCTCAACTCTACCTATTCAAGAAAACCTAATACATGAAGATATTAGGCTACACAAGTTGCAACAACTGCTTCAAGTTCATCCCCTGCTCTTGTAATGAAAACCCATTTAAAAACCAACCAAATTAACCTCATTCCATCCATTTTTAGTTGATGATACAGATGGAATGGTTCAAAAACCCATCGATCTCCTTAAACCTTCAAAAATAGGGTTTTAGAGCAGTTTTCACAAAATTGACTATAAGATGCCTAAACAATGATGAGAAACCACAAAATCACTTGCAAATCAAAATTAGGTCACTACTCTACAACATTATGATCATGAGAGTCCTTGATGGTACAATACGGTACCGTACAACAGCTGGGAACAGTAAAACAACAGTGAAAATGTAGAAAATAGAGAGAAAAATTTGTATTTCTTCAATCCCAATCACATAACATCAACTCCTTTGCATGAATTGGCATAAATAATATGCCTATAACCCAAAATCCACGAATCCATAACTCCCATCGTGGGAAAAATCAAGAATGAGGCTAAAATTAGCCTTCCCACTAAGGTTGCAATAAAAAAGCATACCTACAAATAAGGCAAAAATTAGACTTCCACCATCTCCACTACATAGACATGCCTCTAGTGGGCTTATTACAACATTTCAAACCAAAATTTCACCTAGGCTCTATATTGAGCTCAAAAAAATCAAAATTTGACTAAATGCTTAGGTGCTCCTGCACCAAAAGCAGAATATGAAATCAAAATATAGGCTAATGATTAAATCACTCTAACAAACCTTTCTTGAAAATTGTATTATTACCCTTTGATAACATCTTGTATATTATGCTTCTCCTATTTGTCTTTCACATTTATCAAGTTTTTATGCTAAGAACTCGTTGGTTGCCATTCCTTCAATACCCTAGATGCACTATTTTAAATAATTGATAAAGTTGAAAAACAAGTTGATAGGGTAAGACAATGAAAAATATATTGAGGCTAGAAACACACCATCAAAATTTCAAATTGTTACACATCCTCTATACTTATTGGCTTTGTGGAACCTCATTTTTCAAATCGTGATGGCAAAGGTGACTCTAACACACATTTGTGTTCCTTCTTCGTTGCATGTTTGGATTTTGTATATGGAGATGGGATCTTGCTTAAAAAACTTCCTAGAATAATGAAATTTTGAAAGACTATGCAATTAAGTGGTTTTTCAAATTACCTTATAGGTATGTACATTCATTTTCCAATTTGACCAAAGCATTTTTAAAGCAATTCAAAGTATGGGCCTTAAGGTCACTATTTTTGATCTATTTAAGTGTGCACGAGGACGTAATGAATGCTTCAATGATTATGTCATATGATTTCAATGCTTATGTTCAAGATTACATAATGCCTTTTACAATTTGGAATTGTAAAACCTTTTTCAAGGATTGCTTAAGTCAATTACTAATATGTAGACACCTAAAATTTATAGTGTCAATTCTAATTATTTCTTCATAATTGATCAATTATATTTGAGCAATTATTCTATTTTCATCATTTATATTAATTGAATTATATTTTAATATTTAATTAATATTTCCCTACTTTCTCCCATTCTTCTTCAATCACCTAAAATCACTATTTCATCTAGTTTAATCCTAGATAAATATTTAAATGTCTTAGACTATAATCCCTTTTCCTCCAAAAATTAAATAAATACATCTATTTATTTAATTCACATTTTGTCCACTTTTGATTACTTTTCCTAATCACTATTTACCTCCCTAATCATATGCACATGAGACTATTTGTCATAATCAATAATTACATCTCCCCAAACATCTAGAGGATACAATTGTCATAAAAAATGCATGCAAGTGCATGCATGTACATGACAAGTGGTACTTGGAAGTATGGACAAATCTTCTATTTAAATTTGAAATTATCACTTGTCCTCTTACCCCACAATTTTCAATTTGAATAAAATCAAGCCTTACCTTTTCATTTATTCTTTATACCTTCCATCTACCCACTCAATCTTGACCATCCAATCATCACAAATCCAATTCTCCACCATTGATCTCCCTTGAATCATGGAGTTTATCTCCTCAATAAATCCTCATTTGCCACTTGTCATCCTCTCCAAGTGCTCAAGAGATCTCAAGCAACATGAGCCATTGATCTGGATTCTCAATCCTAGCCCTCTATTTGAGCTCTCAAAAATCTATAAATTGAGGAGTCTCCATCCATTTTGACAACACTTTTGAATGCAATGAAATGTTTTTAGTGTGAGCACTTAAACATCCAAGCGATATTAACAATTATCATAGGACATATCAAAAGGGACTTCATGTTTTGGGTGCAATTAAAATGTAGTTTGAATTTCCTTTTTAGTCTTATCTTGAGGTTGCAATAGATTGTGAGTAGGATAGATTAAATTAGTTTTAATTTGTTCTTGCATACTTATTTTCTAGTTGTTAAGTTGAAAAGAGAGACCTAGTCTTTAAAAGGTCAAACTAGGTCAAACCCTCTTTTATCTAACATTAGAACACAAACTGAGCTTGGTTTCTACCCAAGAAGGAGAGCCAAACTATAGGGGTTTTGTACTTTTGTTGTATAGAGGAAAATCAACCAAATCCAACTAATTCTAACCAAGCAAACTAGGGAAAATGACCAAATCCTAGTTGACAAAGATCTTCCAATAACTAATTGTCAAAAACATATATTAGGAATCTGAAAGCACAACAGAGATCAAGAGATAGGGCAGAACCTGGATCCAGGTTCGGGGCACCAAAGAACTAGGGTGCTTGGGCACCCTAGACTCTAATTAGGGTTTTTTAGAATGTGATATTTCTTGTGTCTTCATCCTTCTGTGTTCCTGCTTCCCGTAACTTGGTTTTTGCAAATCTTCTAGATGTGACCTGTACACATAAGACAAGGAAAGATGTTGGTTCCTATTTAGGATCTTGCCTAAGTCAAGCTCCGTGAATGGTGTTTCTATGAGGGTGAATAATTTATCTATTCACTAGAGCTTAAGTGTACTTAGGTTGATGAGGTTAGACAACATCTTGTCTAATTAAATGTGCAACCTTTTAGAGGTTAGAGGTTACCAAGTTGTTTGGTAAACCTCATTTGCATACCTATTGAGGTTGGAAGACTTTCTATCTCACCTCAAAAGGTACTTTGTAGTCATCCAATACTTGTCACACAAGGTTGTTGGTTTGCACGTTCCAAGTGATCCAAATGTTGACACCTATAGGACACTTGTCTTCATGCATGTGCCACATCATAGGACACTTGTCAATCCATGTGCAAGGTGGATTGCCTCTTCCATGCCTATATAATGAGTCATTCCCATGTAAATTTGTAAGTGAGATCAATATAAGTTTATTCTCTTAATAGGTTCATCAATATCATTGATTTCTCATTTGTATTTGTTTGATTTCCATATTGTGAGAGTGTTGATCAAGTTGCAGAGCATCCTTGGCTAATTCCAACATGGTATTAGAGCCATGCTGCATACACATTCTCCTTTTTGAGTGGATCAGGAGGTGAGGCAAAAATTGATGCGTCCTTGAGCGAAACGGATTTCACCAGAAAATTGTAAAAAAATTGAAATTGTTTATGCAGAGGTCACTTTGACCCCTACAATTTTTTGTCTCTCTTGATTGCAAATTAAATATTTGCATGTGTTTTTATTTCTCATGGTCACCATTCTGATGGTTTGAGTCACTATTCTTCAAAGTGTTTGTTCTGTCTCTGTCGTCCTAGTTTTGGAGGTATATTTTGCAGGTTTGCATAGGCCGTCTCAAATAGAGGTGGACTTGGCTTTTACATCTTAGTCATAGTCACATCTTCAACAAAGACACCTCATACATATGGACTCTTCATTTGCAAGTCAAAGGCAAGAGAGACATTTTAAGCCCTTCACTACCTGAGACGCATTCTCTACACGTTTGGTGGATCGAGATCACCGACTTCCACATCTGTAGGTTGCCACACATCTCCTTTGTTGGCTTCTTTCACTTCATTAGTCAGATTCAACAAATCTACGACTCTTGTGAGATTATAAATTTGATTTGTAGATTTTTTTTCTCTATTGTGAGATCATACTCTATTTACTGGGTTTCCAACTTTGGTTTGGTCTCCATTGGTTTCAAGTTAGTTTCTCACCGCTAATCAAGGTCTCCACACAATAATTTGAAATTCCCCTTTGTAAACTGTCATTTACCAAGGATTGAGCGTTCAACATTTTGGAGGATCATGGCCACTCAAGGTTTGAATTCTTCTTTGCAGCATCTAGATCATGTCTCTTTGGTTGTTTATTATTGCAAGATCATGGTTTATTATCTTTCTGAGGTTTCAACACCTGCTACTCGTTGCTATTAAAGATCTCACAAATCTCAAATCTCTCCATTCCATCTCAAATTTGCCAGCTGAAGCTGCCATCGTTTGATTGTAGGTCAAGTTTTTTGCTGAAGATTTTGGTTGCTGTTCAGAATTCTGGTCATTTTTTTGTAGAACACAATCTCTAGGAGTAGTTTAGCATTCATTGCTATCATTTTTTTGTTTCTATCTTCAATGGTCTCCATAAATTCTTCAATGGCTCTACTAACTTTATCTGTTAGTACTTGCCAAATGTTGTGTTAGTGGTCATAATTATTATTCTAATTTGTTAATGTTCACAGTTTCAACATTAAAGTCAAAGTTAAAAGCTTTCAACTGTGTTGTTTCTAACCATAGTTTTGCTAATGGTTTTCATAGAGTTAACATTACATGGTTTGTAAACTCATGTAGTAGCTTTTATGTAAGCTTTTACTGCTTCATAGCCTTGTATCTTCACCTTATCAAAGACAAAGAGTGAGACTTGGGTTGGCAAGAGGCCAATTCCCCCTCACATATCAAACATTTGTAATCTTCATTTCAAATTACCAATTCCAACGAGTAGTTGGAAGGCTAGGTTTTCTCTTGCCACATGCATTTCTTTTCTGTTTAGTGCAAGTGTATTAAAATAGACCATTTACAAGAAATTGTTTTTGTCATAACTTTTGCTCGGTAGCTCAAAATTGAGCACCGTTGTTTGCAAAATTTAATATTTTCCCTTTTCCCATGCATTGGACCTATTCTCTTCGTAAAACACACTAAGTTATAAAGTGCCAAAATTTGGAGGGGTCACCTAATCAAGGGGACAAATTTCATAGTTTAAGGGGGGTCTTCTTTGTCTTCTTTCTTGCAATGGCTAACCTATTAACTCCTTTTAATTGCCACTCATGGAAACATTCAATGGATTTAAAACTTAAACCAAAGGGTTTATATAGAGTAGCTGTAGGATTGGAACTTGAACCTACAGTGGCTTCTGAAAAGAAGAAGTGGTTTAATCAACTTAATGAAGCGTATGGCACTATTTGTATGGCCATTTCTCCAGACCTATTATTTCATGTTAATGATGCTAAAACACCTAATGATGTCTTAAAAACATTAGAAACATTATTTAACAAACAAGATATAATGAGGGGTCATCATTTGGAGAATGAATTAATAAGTCTCAATCTTTGAGATTTTGTGACTGTTAAGGGGAAAATGTGATTGATCTATAAACAATAATAAACCCAATACATCAATGAAATATGAAGGAAAAGGGGATTTAAATAACAAACAAGTGATACTTACAACCTTTACCTTTCGACTTCCATTGCTCGCCTATTCTTTCTTGATCTTGAATGATGAAGATTGGCCCTCAGGGAGCTTGCTTCCTTGCTTCGATTCCTCAAGATGACAAGGAGAAATGGCTATGATACTTGTTGTGTTGAAGATGAGTTTCAAACACAATGATAATGGAGGATATTGGAATGGCTAGAATGAGGATATTTGAGAAGAATGTGGGCATGATAAGGATGCCAAAATGAAGTCCTAGAGGAAATTGGGCATGGTAAGGATACTTGAAAGAAGTCCCCCTAATGGCTTAGAGAAGGGTCTTATTTATAAATTTTCTGAAAAGAGAATGGAGGGTGAGGATCAAGAGTTGAGATCAAGGGCTGTCATTATTTGTGAATTTTAAATTCATAGTGGATGATTTAAAAATTCATTTTTAATGAGAGTGGATTATGACAAATTAAATTTTCAATTCAATTAGTGGAGGACAAATTGAATTGAGTGAATTGACAATTGAATTTTCAATTCAATTAGTGGATGACAATTGAATTAAAGATTTATTTTTGGATAATGGAGGATATTAGCTAATTAAATATTAAGAATATTTAATTATATGTGCAACATGGTGAGGTGGAAGAGATGAGGTGGAAAGATAAGGTGGATTGATGAGGTGGAAAGATGGGGTGGATTTAGGACTTGTGAGGCCTACCTTTGTACATCACTGTTCATCAGACTAATTACAGTGCTTTTGTTATTCTGTTATGTGAAGAGACTTGTAATTCTGGATTATTGAACATATGTGATTTTTTTTTTTTGGTTGATTTAAGCAAATGATTGTGCGATGATATTAGATGCTGTTTGGAAGAAAATGAAGGAATGGATATGGAACTGGAATATGTTTTCAGTATGATATAAGATTTCATGTTTAAGATGCATGTATTTAATTTTGCTTCGGCTATGGTATTTATATGAGATATTGACTTCGAGTTGAGTGTGCAGGTATTTCTAACAAACCACTATTACAGGAGACCATCTCACACCTTTGTTGTTTCCCTTGTGATCCGATCCAGTTCAATGAGAAACTGAGATCAACCCCTTGTGTTGGAACAGTTAGGTACTATCGTAATGTGTTCTTTTTGCAGAAGGTTAAGGGATGTTTGTATCTTATTTTCATTTTTCTTATGTTGATCATTTTCATGTGAAGAGTTAACCCTAAGAGTCTAAACTAGGTTGAAAAATAACCTAGGGTTGTACCCCTTGGGATTAGGAACCTTTTTGGCTAGGTTAACCTTGGGTTAACTACCATAGGGTCACCTTAATCCAGGGGTAAGGTCAAATGACGAAAATGGGAAGTGGGGTGGGAGACATGGGATGAGTGGATTCCCCACTCATGCCCACTTCCTAATCATGGAGCATGCCACCCCCTCTTTAAGGTAGGCTTGTCTCCCATGTGCCCATTTTTGGTAAGATTCCTTGTGGGTGGGTGTGGTGTCACCCACTTTGATATTATTTTAAATTATCTTTTTAAATTTTTTAATCCTAGTGGGTTTGAATGGGAAACCCTTGGGAGTAGGGTTGGAATGTGACATTTTTCATTTTTGAGAAACTCAGAAATTAAGATGAAAATGAGTTTTAAAACTAAGGAAGAGAAGAAGAGAAAGGGGGGATTCATTGTGAGAGGAAGGCAATTTTGAGAAGGAGGGGAAGAAGAGAAAGGTGTGGATTCATTGTGAGAGGAAGGCAATTTTGAGAAGGAGGGAAGAGGAGCTCTACTTCACCTCTCATTCCTTTTTGGGCTTGTAAGGTTTGATCTTCCATTTCTCTTCTCTATGTAAATGTTGCTTGAAATATTTGTTGTCTTGATGCATGAGTTGAATGACAGTCTTCTTGAGTTTGTTGTTTGTTTTTCGGATCTTTGTTGTTTTGGGTGTGTTGATAGAGCACCTTCAAGATTGGAAGGAAAGGCTTATCTAGTATAGGAAGGGGAGGTGTGACCCTCCCCAGGTGTCATATTGTTCTTTTTATATCCCATGTCATGAAAGCCTGTTGGATTCATTTATAGCCTAGAAGGCTTTTGGCCATGTGTGCCTAATGAGATATCCCTGTGTTTGGGTTGGTTAGAAGGCTGGGGGTTAGTGTTGTCTACTTCCCTACCCTTCATGTTCTCACCTAAGCTGAGACTTTGTTATATGAGTAAGCTATGGGGTTATGTGTATTTATTGTTTGGTCGTTAAAATTCATTGTTGTAAAGAGTAGTCTTCTGTGTTCTACCCTGGTATGAAGATGGTCTTCCTAGCTCGGGGGTGTCCCTCTTTTGTGGGACGATGGTAGGGAGGAGAGCTAGATGGTTGCCGATTTTTCCCTTGTTGTTTTGCAGGCTACAGATGCAGCATGTCAAAAGTTTTCGAAGATAGATTTACCTTGTTAAGGAAATGTCATATCTTCCTGTATGTAAAGAAAGTTTGGTCTTTTAATGATCATTTGTGTAAAAGTTTAGAGGGCAAAATTCTTTTTGAAAATTGTTGTTAAATTTGTAGCCTTGTAAGTGGAGGATTTAACCTCCATAAGTGTGTATTTGAGTTGTGGGATTGTTTAATTATTTGTTATCTATTGGTTTTATTACTATTGTAAGGTTGGGTGAATGGACTTGAAATTTTGGGCATGACATTTGGTATCAGAGCCAAGGTTTCAACATTGGGATCTCTGAGTTAGTATGTTGTTGGGCCAACATGGAGTGGGTGAAGTATGGATGACCCTTGACCTACTCCGTGTATCTGCAAGAGAGTGAGGTTGCGAATCGTCAACTAGCCTCTTGTGTTGTCATGTAGTCTTCCGCTTGTGAGTTAGAGTTGGTTGTATTCTTCTTGTCGACCCTTCTCTTGAGAGTTGGTCTCTTATCATTTCATCTGTGAGGAGAGATCTCTTAGTTCAGTTGTTCATTTGTATTGTATACTGGATTTTATCAATTGGGAGAAAAGTAGGAGTAAATATTGCTACAATTGTCTAACTTCTTTGTATTTCTAATCAGTTAAGTTAAAGGTTAGAACGGGTCAAACTAGGATTGAACCAACTAA
Source organism: Cunninghamia lanceolata (assembly GCA_027924645.1). Lineage (NCBI taxonomy): Eukaryota > Viridiplantae > Streptophyta > Pinopsida > Cupressales > Cupressaceae > Cunninghamia > Cunninghamia lanceolata. Next base: position 12,176,003 of record BSBN01001332.1, read on the forward strand.
TATATCTTCAGATATGTAAGTTAAGGAGTTTTTGATATTATAGTTGTTCGAATTATAAAGGGATGAGAAAGAAAATTCATTCCTTAGAAAGTTGTTAGTTCAGAAAATTTCTTGAGTAATTCAATGCATCATCGTGTGAGTAGAGAGCAGAGACATTATTGTATCTCGAAGTAGAAAGGTTGTCTATTATCTTTCGATTACAAGAACATAAAAAAATTGTGGAGTTTTGGCAAGTACTATCAATTTCATAATAGGAGGAAATTAAGAATCTAGTTATTTTGAAACTTGTATCATTTTCCTTTCATTCTAAATACTATCAACTTGCTTGGTAGGAGGAACTTAATGCATTTAGTTAAGTTTATAAATTATATTTTATCATTAAAAAAAAAAAAAACGAAACAAGAATTGAGTCATAAACTAAATTGTTGTGAAATGTTTGGTTCTTGGATACCAAGTTGTAAATAGAGAGTTTGTTGTAGATTTGTATGAATTGTCTAAAAAAAAAAAAATTGTTATTTTGTCAAATATTTTAGATCGTAGTTTTTTATCCAGCATTAAAACAGAAATAAAGAATATAAAAACAAAATACAGAAGCTTATCCTTACAATCTAATTGACTGTTAAAACCTCATGTATAGACTTTATGCTTTCAAACAGACTTTAAACCTTCTTTCCGAGTTTATGAGTAGTTAAACTGTAAACATAATAGTTTCTTCACAACTAGAATTACAGTCATGGCCAGTCACAAAAGAAAATTAAATTTGATAAAAATACTCAAAATAAGAAAATCGACAGAAGCTTTGGGCGCTTAAGAGAGTTCAATGAATCGAAAGAAAAGCAAACTTAGTCATTTATTAGAAAACAGAGATCCCTGGTAAAGAGGGTAACTATTCAGGTCTGCCGGTTGCTATTTTGAGGAAGCGTTTGTTTTTTGTTGATAATTCAATTTAAATGATTAGTAATTATGAAACTCGCATTGTTTTTCTTGTTTTAGTTTAAAAAAAAAAAAAAAAAAAAAAAATTTTAATGTTGGTGGGGGTATTAACCCCCACCGTTTTTTTTTGCATAATAGAGTGGGGAAGGGCGGAACCCTCCCACACCCCCGTGAACATTGAAACCCCCCCACGGGCTTTCCCTCTTCACATCCCCGCGGGTTATCTCACACCCCCTTCTGCTTGGTGCAGCGCCGCGGCCGAAACCACGGCCTCCCCTTATCTCCGAGGCACCACCACTCGCCGCTACCCTGTCCGCCGCACCTTGCACGGCACCTTCCGCCTGCATCCTTCACCGCCGCCAGCCCCTGTGTGGCCGTCTTCCGTCCGCGAGCCACAGGCTTCCCCGCGGTTCTCAACACTCCGCCACCAAAGCGGCAGATACCTCATTCCTCCGCCTCCTTTGCTATGCCTATCACCCGCGGCATCTCCACCACACGGCCTGCATCTACCCTGTGCCTCCGCGCACTTCATCTCCTTGCCCTGCGTGAAACCATGACCTCCGCCGTCGCCAATGCGCCCAGCGCATTACAATACAACAATAAGTATTGTTAAGGAATATGCATTCTACACACTCATACGGAATCTTCAACTACAAGAGTTTTATAAAGGGGAACCCTAATTTGTATTAAAACATATGTAATTATAATTCTTTAAACTTGGCATGTGAATGGGGTTTTAACAAAACCCCTAGTTTTTTTGAGTGGAGTCCTTTTAAAACAATTATTGGATTCCTTTACCAACCCATTATCTTTTTGCAGGAATAAAAAAATATACATATAGACGAACATATTGTATAAATAGATTGTTTATATAGTTTCTTCTAGCTTGGTGAGAAGAAACCCCTTGAGTTGATTATATATGGAGACATATAATATTAAAGCCCAATGAAGATCATTAACCCTTAAGGCATTTCGACTTAGGGTTGGCAATAGAGCCTTGTGTAGGATTAGTGGATGCTAGATGTGGTATTTATAAATTGGATATGATGTTATTCAATGCATATAATTGCGAATTTGTATAAGAATGCATATTAAATACCCTCTCATGACATTGAATGTTTAAATACATAACTTTGCATACATGAATAAATATATAGTTTACATTAGTGGATGTAGGCAGAAGAATGCATATCTGAATTGTTTACTCCAACATGTGTAAGTGGAAAAGATTTAATCCAATTTCTATTGTGAGTGGAACTAGTGGAACATAGTTGTCATCATAAAGAAATTAATTAACAATATTTTATAAAACCACTATAGATAAAGTAATAAGATGATTGGTAATAAACAATTGTTTTTATGAGTGGGTGGCCATTAAGCAATATGAGTGGAGCACCATTAATAAAATAATGTTTACAAAGTGATGTATATAAATCTTTATTAAAGGTTCAATCTATAGATGTTTACAACTACCCATGCTTGTTTAAATATATAAACCTACTGTATGAGTGGGTGGCCTTTAATTTAGTTTAATAAACAACACATGGCCTACACAATTTGTTTATTATCGAAAATAGAAATTTAGGGAAAATACATAAATTGGAACCAATTGTACATGTGTTCATTTGCTTAGAATACCTTTGTTAGGTGAGTGGGAAATCTTGCAATAAGATTATGTGGATAGCAAATGGTGATTTATATATATTTGAGCAATTAATATCGGAAACACACATGTTTAAATGTATGAATACTTTGAGTGGGATAACTATTGAATTGTTTTTCAGTTACAACAAATGTATGAAGAAACTCTTGATTTAATTATGTATATGTTTTAATCATTCATGTTGGTGAGTGGAGTTTTGTAGAGACTTGGAACAATAAACAACAATGATCTAGCTTTGAATATATAAATAGACTATAGTTAATTGAACTCACTATAGGTATTAATATGGAGGATAATTGGAATTGTCAAATTAACAAATAATCGTTTTGGCTCATAATGAGATAAATAGATGAACAATAGAAAGGAAATTATATAAATCAGTTAATGGGTGATTAGGTTGGAGATGTCCAAAAGTAATGTGATCTGTATTGTTAGTAAACCAATTGTATTACTTTCTTTTAAATTTGGAATGATTATACGCTTTGAGTTAAATAGGATCATATACATATTTCTATTCCTCTTAACGAAACTCCGGGTAACACAAATACAACATAGGATCTATGGATGACGATAGGACATATGAAGTTAATTAGTTATGGATGTTATATATCTATGTGTACATCTGTAATTATGTAAATTGATTTTGGAAGTTTGACAAAACATAAATAGTTTTATTGGATCTTAGACGATTTAATAGCCGAATAATTAAAAGGGGCGAATAAGAGGAAATAATGGCTTATAAATTTTAACCACAATGGTAGGTATTATGGTATGCCCATGCTCCACTTAAAATATATATAAATAAAATATAACTAAATGTATTTTTAGATCACTATGACCTATGCATATTTCTAAATATAATTATTTGTGTATAGATTTAATCCAATGTCCTTTTGTGAGTGGGAAATTTATTAACAAATCTTTTTCCGATATAAATAAAATACATTTTTATGTCTTTATATAATTCTAGGAGGATGACTATGATATAATAAATAATGGTATTGGTGTAGAACAACTAATTATCATTAACTAGATGAACAATTCAAAGGGCCTCTAAATAAATTGAACCTACTAATAGTGGAGAAATTTTGAAGTCAATGTGGGATGTTTACATCGTTGTTGAGAAGTTAAAAGGTATGAAATAGATAGTAGTACACGTGACTTATACTTAGAATTGATAAAAACGAAATCATGTTCTCGAGAGAATACAAGGGTAACTGTTACACTTGTTAAAAAGTGAAAGGAACTTCCTTGAGGTGAAAATCATTTTTCTAAATAGATTAACTCCTTAAGAGAAATATTAGGTAGTCAAGAAATATTGGGGTCATGCATTGATAAATAGAATAGTTAGGGGTGATTGTTGAAGAAGTGGTGGGATCATTTACAAAAGAGGGATCACTTTCATAATAGTCATGTATTTAGTGTTAATTGGAGATAATAGAGGGGTAATAGATGTGATTCGTGTAATCTTATTTTCATATGAACTAATGATAGGAGGTATAAGACATATATGAAGGGTAAGATTTAGGACTCAATATTTGTGACATGGTATGAATGATTATGTACAAATAAAGGAGATATAATTATAAGTATGAATGCAATCACTTGAAGTATGGAGTCTCTTTTTATTTTAATCCTATAAACAACAAATGTATTTAAATTTCACCATATCCCATGATCTTCTGGTTAGGAATTCAAATTACTAAAGCACATATTGTTGAACGTATGTATAAACTGATATGTTATATGTTAGAATTTCTTAACTTAGTGAGTGTAATATCTGTTATTTGATGTCAAGCTACAAATGTATTATGTTTATATAACCCATGATTTATTTAATTGTATGTTTTGATTACTCAAATTATGAGATGAGTAAGTAAATTGTATCAAATGAACCTATTATCGTTACATTATTGACTTAAATATATTGTCTAGTAAATAGCATCATGAATTTTGGAAAGTGGAGAAAACAAAGTAAAAAGGAAGAAAGGATGCAGTAAGCATAATAGTAATAACCTATATTTATTGGAGAATCTATTTAATTTAATACAAGTTGAAAAAGGTTTTCACTTATGTGCAATGATATTTAGATAATGAAAAAGCTATGGAACTGTGATGTGATTTTATGGTAGAAGGTTTGGGATGCATGTGGATGTGAAAGAGAGGATGGTGTATTGATATCCCTAGGTTTCTTGAATGAACAATGCAGTCTTATGTCGTGATGTTTCATTAGCAAGTCTTCTTGACTCTCGCCTTGAGTGTAGAGGATATGAAAGAAATTTGAGTAAACATGAGTCATGCTTAGAATAGTTATGAAAGAAATTATGCTCTCGAGAAGATACAAGGGTAAACAGTGTGCTTGATGAATAATGTGAGAACTTCAGTTAAAAAAAAAAAAAAATGATGATGAAAAGTGCTTTTTACAAATATTCTTTGTGTAAAGTATATATATTAAATTTCACATACCTTGTGTGGGGTTAATAGGTTTTGGTATCCTTTGGTAAAACACTAAATTGACAACTAAACTTTTAATGAGAATCCCCTTAAGATATACAATCTCTTGCAAAACTTGATCATATAAATATATGTTTGACTTCATAATTCATAAATAAATGTTGCTTGATTCAATTACGGTTTATCATGCAAATGCTAGTAAATGATACTTAATTTGGGATGATAAACTTCATTTATGTTGGTAAACCTAATTTCTGCAAAAGCGAGTATATGTTTACTTACTGTAGGGTGTATTACCTTGTGTTTAAATGTGAAGATTATGGTGAAATTGTAAAAATTGTTGAGAGAGTCCTTAATTACTCATTGTAGTTAATGATTTGGTGACCTTGGATATGAAAGTTGATTTTTCGTATTGAAGTATGTGTTACTTGGTGGATAGGATTCTTATTTTGGTATCTTATTGATGCATGGCATCCTGGAAGCATTACATTGTGATTACGTGTACCTTTGAGAAGGACACGATGTTATTTATTTACGTGCTGCCTATTGAGAGGAGCACGATTCCACGTCAGAGTACGTGAAGGCGCATTTTACCTACATGATGTTATTGCATTGGTTGTGTTTGCATAACATATGTAGTGACCGTGTTTCCCTCCTTCCTTATTGGTGACTTAATGGTAGTCACGTAGTGAGGTGATATGCACTTTCATGGATTTTGATCATTTTCTTTTGGTTGTCTGATGCCTTTTTATCTCTTGCCTGTGTGGACCAACCATGTTATTTAATCTTGTCTGAAAGTAGCTTAGCCACAACTCTTTGACTCTGCATTTTTCACGTAACCCTTGTGGTTATGATTGTTTTGTTGGAATGACGCCCTTTTATTTAGTTTATTGTTGTATTTGAAAACTCTTTTCTTTTGGGATATTTGTTATTTGTGGTGGCTAAGCTAGCTTATTTTTGTTGTTTGCAAGTGTTGGTCCTGTGTTGTGATGTTCTTCTTGCCATGTCGTTGGAGCGACCTCTGGTAGAGTGTATATAAGGAAGCAGACGCGGGAAACTTATGAGGACGGGGGGGTAGGTGTGGACTAGTATGGGCTGGTTATAATCCACCTACCTTCCTAGTGATCTTGGTTTTATTATTGGCTATCTCTTGGAGGCTAACCCCCTTATACAAACAAGAGGTAGGCCGTTTTGGGATGTATGGTGAGGCCCCCAGGCGCGTGGCCCAGATACCAACATTCTACATGGTTCTTGGATTCTTGGTTACTTGGCACGGGTAATTGATTACATGGTTTTGGATTCTTGGTTACTTGGCACTGGTTATTGATTACTTGATACTATGATGAGACTATGGCATTTCCCTAAACCTTATGTGAACCTTGTGAAGTTAATACCTGTAATATGGATGAATGGAAAAATGTGTAAGATCTGTAAGTAATGTGTTGATGTTGATATAAACAGGTTGCATGATGTGTGAATTCCTAGGTAGTGTGTTTTGAGAAACTTTGAGTTACCATACTTTCTAATCTGATGAGATCATTATTATATATTTTTCATACTTACCTTACTTAAGATATCAACACTTGTCGTAGTATTCTACTGTCACCACATGCAGAACAGCTATGGTAAGAAAATTTGTTTGGTAAGCAAGTCTTCTAACAATTTGATTCTGAGATTCGTTTAAATACTATAACTTATGCAAGAAGAGATTTGCACTTTTAAGAGTAAAATTAATAGTAAAATTTTTGTGTTTTCATGTGCATCTATTCAGATATATAGATTTGACTCTTTTAGAAAGAATGAATCTAGGAATGCAAGGGAAGTTGCTTTTTGGAAGTTCCTTAGTTCAAGTTAATACAAGTTACTTAAATTCAAGTTGCTTATTCAAAGTTACTTATATCGAATCATTTACAACCTAAGGATACAAAGGATGGATGGTAGAATTGGTTAGTGAGTCATTGACTTTTGAAAGGCCTCAGTATCATGCACTTTTTAGAATTCAAGTAAATTTCCTTGGAATATGCTGAACAAACTTAATGAAGAAATTCGTTGATTACTTTGGGTGTTGCAATAGGTGGCTTAACCGTCTTGAATTTGTCAGTTGACCTTGAATAACAAGCATTTGTATATCGGTAATTATCTAGTCATTCGGAGTCTCAACATACTTTAAAGATTTGGACAGTTTCCCCTAATCCTTCATCTCATAGTATGGGGTACCTTTAAAGTGTCGATTTGGGACACCTATCATACAACATCCACTTTACCAAAATGCAAAAAGACTATGGAACTAGTTGTACAAACCTCACTTTTGTTTCACATCAAAACTACTTTGACTCCTTTAATCAACATGTAATTTATGGATCACTTTGGAGTTAAAGGGGAATATACCATGGGGTGCTATAGTAGTGTTGACTAAATGATTGAATTTTGCACATGCATACATTTACAACAAACTTAAATAGTTAAAATAGATAAAGAGTACACTATAGACCTTTTTACCCTCACCTCTTTGCCGACTTCCAGGAGGAAGTAGAGTTTTAGGGGGGGAGAATGTGAGGCCTACCTTTGTACATCACTGTTCATCAGACTAATTACAGTGCTTTTGTTATTCTGTTATGTGAAGAGACTTGTAATTCTGGATTATTGAACATATGTGATTTTTTTTTTTTTGGTTGATTTAAGCAAATGATTGTGCGATGATATTAGATGCTGTTTGGAAGAAAATGAAGGAATGGATATGGAACTGGAATATGTTTTCAGTATGATATAAGATTTCATGTTTAAGATGCATGTATTTAATTTTGCTTCGGCTATGGTATTTATATGAGATATTGACTTCGAGTTGAGTGTGCAGGTATTTCTAACAAACCACTATTACAGGAGACCATCTCACACCTTTGTTGTTTCCCTTGTGATCCAATCCAGTTCAATGAGAAACTGAGATCAACCCCTTGTGTTGGAACAGTTAGGTACTATCGTAATGTGTTCTTTTTGCAGAAGGTTAAGGGATGTTTGTATCTTATTTTCATTTTTCTTATGTTGATCATTTTCATGTGAAGAGTTAACCCTAAGAGTCTAAACTAGGTTGAAAAATAACCTAGGGTTGTACCCCTTGGGATTAGGAACCTTTTTGGCTAGGTTAACCTTGGGTTAACTACCATAGGGTCACCTTAATCCAGGGGTAAGGTCAAATGACGAAAATGGGAAGTGGGGTGGGAGACATGGGATGAGTGGATTCCCCACTCATGCCCACTTCCTAATCATGGAGCATGCCACCCCCTCTTTAAGGTAGGCTTGTCTCCCATGTGCCCATTTTTGGTAAGATTCCTTGTGGGTGGGTGTGGTGTCACCCACTTTGATATTATTTTAAATTATCTTTTTAAATTTTTTAATCCTAGTGGGTTTGAATGGGAAACCCTTGGGAGTAGGGTTGGAATGTGACATTTTTCATTTTTGAGAAATTCAGAAATTAAGATGAAAATGAGTTTTAAAACTAAGGAAGAGAAGAAGAGAAAGGGGGGATTCATTGTGAGAGGAAGGCAATTTTGAGAAGGAGGGGAAGAAGAGAAAGGTGTGGATTCATTGTGAGAGGAAGGCAATTTTGAGAAGGAGGGAAGAGGAGCTCTACTTCACCTCTCATTCCTTTTTGGGCTTGTAAGGTTTGATCTTCCATTTCTCTTCTCTATGTAAATGTTGCTTGAAATATTTGTTGTCTTGATGCATGAGTTGAATGACAGTCTTCTTGAGTTTGTTGTTTGTTTTTCGGATCTTTGTTGTTTTGGGTGTGTTGATAGAGCACCTTCAAGATTGGAAGGAAAGGCTTATCTAGTATAGGAAGGGGAGGTGTGACCCTCCCCAGGTGTCATATTGTTCTTTTTATATCCCATGTCATGAAAGCCTGTTGGATTCATTTATAGCCTAGAAGGCTTTTGGCCATGTGTGCCTAATGAGATATCCCTGTGTTTGGGTTGGTTAGAAGGCTGGGGGTTAGTGTTGTCTACTTCCCTACCCTTCATGTTCTCACCTAAGCTGAGACTTTGTTATATGAGTAAGCTATGGGGTTATGTGTATTTATTGTTTGGTCGTTAAAATTCATTGTTGCAAAGAGTAGTCTTCTGTGTTCTACCCTGGTATGAAGATGGTCTTCCTAGCTCGGGGGTGTCCCTCTTTTGTGGGACGATGGTAGGGAGGAGAGCTAGATGGTTGTCGATTTTTCCCTTGTTGTTTTGCAGGCTACAGATGCAGCATGTCAAAAGTTTTCGAAGATAGATTTACCTTGTTAAGGAAATGTCATATCTTCCTGTATGTAAAGAAAGTTTGGTCTTTTAATGATCATTTGTGTAAAAGTTTAGAGGGCAAAATTCTTTTTGAAAATTGTTGTTAAATTTGTAGCCTTGTAAGTGGAGGATTTAACCTCCATAAGTGTGTATTTGAGTTGTGGGATTGTTTAATTATTTGTTATCTATTGGTTTTATTACTATTGTAAGGTTGGGTGAATGGACTTGAAATTTTGGGCATGACAGGACTTAAGACATTAGAAGAATTTAGGGAATTTAATTAATGTGAGACATTAGAAGAATTTAGGGAATTTAATTAAATAAAATGACTTTATCTAATTATGGGATAATGAACCAATCAAATAAACTTATAATATTTATTTAATTGACAGAAGAAAATAAGAATTAAGATAAATATTAAAATATTTACTTAATTCGACCTGAGCCAATTTTAAGTGTATATAGTGACAATTCAGGATTTCTTCACCAAGTTAAACTCATTAAGGTCACAACTGAAAGTGTGTAAGATTGACAAAGATGATGATCAATTGATCCTAATTGGGTAAAAGTTCAAATTTGTGTCACACCTTGGACCAAATTATCATCATAAACAAATTTAAGTATTTCCAACTAAAAGTTAATTTTTGTGAAACTTATGTTCTATTTGGATTCATTCTAGCTAAATTAGATCTAGGCCACATCTTTTCCAATTGGAACCATCCACTAAAAACATATGTAGCATTACTTTGGGACTCATTTACCAAAAAATTAAAATTATTTTAAAAACTTGAAACAACTCCTACTCATGCAAATATTCATTTTAAAAGAATGTAAAAATACCCTTTTGTAGATCTATAAGTCTATTTTGTAAAAATATAATTTTTTTAAATATTTCAATTAGCATTTATATTTTATTTTTTATTTCTAGTAAAAGTAGGTCATCAACACCAGAATATGGTGTTGGTTGTTCTCTCAAGAAAAAATAGTAAAGTTTATTAAAAAAATTTGAAAAAAATATGATGCACTAAAGGCGAGATTCCTTGTCAATATGATATAATTTTTTTCTTATTTTGGATAAATAATCAAGACAAAATTTGACATCCAATCGAAATAGTTATGTTTTTCTTACACGCAACTTCCAAGATTTATTTAAAAATATATATTTATCAAATTGGGGAAAAAATTAACCCATACACTAAAGTTTTGAGTTATGAATACACAAAAAAATATAGAAGGAAAATAAATGAAATTTACTATATAAAGTGTGACGTCCCATTCAACCTTATTTTTTAGTATTTTATCAGCAACTAAATTATAGTGTCAATTTTATAAAATACCACTTTTAAATATTTTTTTCTTTTTTTAAATACAAACATAAAATACCCAAAAAATCTACATTTCATTAGTTTACATCATTTTAAAATTCAAAACATATACATCACTTTGTAGTGATTCAAGTTAAAAGTTAGATCAGTGTTAGTCATTTACTTTATAAAAGTGTGACCCAACTTCGAACTTTCACGCAAGTGTCTTATCTAAGCTAGGTCAAGATTATTCAGTGTTTGTTTCAACTTTTTATGCCACACAACGCTCATTAGGAAGTCATTTCACTATGCTTTCTCTAGCCGAATTTGTTGTTTCTCTAACACAAGAGCAAGATAAATTAATTCAAATGGGCACACTCAAGTCTTCATCAAATCATGCTCTAGTTGCTAGTGGTGAAAAGAATTCAACTCCTAAGGTGAAGAAAGCAAACAAGGACCTACCTAAGGGATGAATATCAAAACCTCAAATTGAAGAAACTGCTCCATCCAAAGGGAAAAAGTCTAAGGAAAGGCTCACTTGTAGTTATTGTAACAAACTTGGGCATGAAGAGCATTGTTGTTTTGAAAAGGAAAGAGATAATCTCAACCACCGAATAGTTGAGTTAGAACTTCTTACTAAGAAGAATCAAATCAACTCCTTCGGTGACTCTTCCTCTCCATCATATTCAAATGTGAATAATAACAAAGGAATGACATTGGTTGCCTCTACTAATAATGCATCATCTAAGTGGCTTCTAGATTCAGGGGCTTCACATCACATGGAAAATTCAAAAGATATGTTTTCCACCTATGAACTAGGTTCATATCCACCTATTCTCATGGGAAATAATTCCTACATGACAACATTTGAAAAAGTCACTATAGAAATTGGTGAAGGCAAAATCAATGATGTTTTGTATGTCCCTTCTTTATCCAATAATCTCATTTCCATTTATCAAATCACTTATAGTGGGACAGGGAAAACAATTGAATTCATGCCGAATCCAATAATCATAAGGTATTTGCAGAGTAGAGACATTGTTGCAATAGGACAAGCAGATCATGGGTCTCAATTATATTCTTTTTATTGCTTTAGTTCTTCACATTTCGTAGACTTTCATGATGATATTCATGAATTACACTTGGATAAGGAGATTCAATATGGATATTTGAACTTTGGATTTGTTTCCTCCACATTAGTTCTTCTTGAGATCACATCTTGTGAACCTACATCTTTGGTTCCCACAAACTTCCATCAACAGGTTCCTTCCATCAGTCTTCTAGCACCAATTTTTTGGGATGAGTACTTGATAGACATTACATGCTTGTTTGATGATTCTCAAGTGCTATCCATATTTGGTAGACAATTTGATGATAGCCATCTCGATGCTATTGTGCATCCATCTTCATCCCTTGCATTAGTTCTAATGGAGCAGGTTTTAGAGGATTTCATTACTATCATAGAGGCCCATCATCACTTTGTGAAGGCTTCATACTTATCTTTGGATTTTGTGCAACATCCAAAGACTTATTATATTCTTCTTCCATGGGAAGATTCATTGCACATATTTGTTGTTTTCTTTCTTCCTAAGGGGAGAAACATTGTTTGACATTCACAGAGCAACTTCAACACACTTCATCGAGCATCTATGAGCATTGCATCATATCTTATGGGGGCTTCCAAGTCTCTCTTTCTATCTCTTGTTTTGGAGAAATTCATTGTACACATGTGAAAGGAGTTTTCCTAGGGGGGATCATGATATAAGTCCTACTTCTTCACTTGTTTTCTTTTTCATGCATTTTGTTTCTCTTTTTAGAGAGGAGTTTTGTTCCCATTGGGTTGTCTCCTTTACTCCACTTTATGAGAAACTTTGTACATGGGTAGATAACATGGCCTAGTAGCTGAGACCCATATCTTTGTATCTATTGCACTTTTGTGATCTCCCCAAGTATTACTTAAGGGGGAGTGTTAGAGTGAATAATTTATTTATTCACTATAGCTTAAGTGTACTTATGTTGATGAGGTTAGACAACATCTTGTCTAACTGAATGTGCAACCTTTTAGAGGTTAGAGGTTACCAAGTTGTTTGGTAAACCTCATGTGCATACCTTTGAGGTTGGAAGACTTTCCATCTCACCTCAAAAGGCACTTTTTAGTCATCCAACACTTGTCACACAAGGTTGTTGGTTTGTACATTCTAAGTGATCCAAAGGTTTACACGCTTGTCTTCATGCATGTGCCACATCATGGGGCACTTGTCAATCCACGTGAAAGGTGGATTGCCTATTCCATGCCTATATAATGAGGCATTCTCATGTAAATTTGTAAGTGAGATTAATATAAGTTTATGCTCTTAATAGGTTCATCAATATCATTGATTTCTCATCTGTATAAATGTTTGATTTCCATATTATGAGAGTGTTGATCAAGTTGCATAGCATTCTTGGCTAATTCCAATAGTTTCCACCTCCACAATAGCAATGATGAGAGATAAAGAGTACATGCCCTAGGAGGGCAAAGGAAAATCTGAAGTAGAATGGAATGGTATAACAAAGCATGAAGGAGAGGAGTCACCATGAGCATGGAAACCTTAGATTGCTTGAAGATGCATCACAACTTGACTCAAGAAGTTGGTATAGCCCATAGAAGTATAGAAATCTTCACAAGACCTACAAGAAGTTAGTGCAACAACAATAATCCACCATAGAGAGATTTAGAGAAGAATATAAAGCATGAGAGAGAAGAGAGAGTGCAAGTGTGCCTAGATTTCTTAGAGTTCATTAGGTGTTCAAATGAATAAACTAAATTGCTTATATATGCATTCCTCCTCACCAACAATGAATAAAACCAAATGGGAGCGACATGAGGAACCATTTAAGATGTCTTAAGATGACATGCCTTTAAATTAGGTCTGGGCTAAATGAGGGCCTAGGGTGCTTGGGCGCCTTGGTCCTTTAGCCCCAAAAAATCTAGCACAAGTCCCTTTAAGTATGCTTAGGTCAGCCTCATTGTTATTTTGTCAAGTTTTATCATCTAGATCAAGAATTAATTGTTTTAGTTCCACCTGGGTGCTAAACTAGGTATAAAATGGAAAGGGTACACATTTTACTCCATAACATTTAGCCCCTACTTTAGTGTGGGTATGATGTTACGCTCATACATGCACTAAAGTATGGAGAAGACATGTTTCAATCACAATAACATAGAAGTCATAGAATGTCACCAAAATCTAGGGGTGATCAAGCCCCCATGTTTAGGATTCTAGGAGTCTATGATGATTTGTGTACACATAAGACACATGATATAATTCACTCATACATAGAGTATTTGGAAGACAAGGCATGCACAAGGCATACACTTGAGAAATTACAATTATACATGCAATACACAAGGTATACATACCACACACAAAGTATATATGCTTGACACGAAGTATACACACGAGGCACCAAGTGTACATGGAACACATGGAAAACACTTGGAATACATGTGGAGCATGCAAGAGACATATACAAGGAATACATAGAGAATACATGCGAGGCACGCGCGAGGCATGAAGAACATATAGAGAATAAGAATATATGAGGAGAATACATGAATCATACATCAACCACAATAAGCTCATAATGGAAGACCTTGAGTCAGCATGACAAAAGAGACCTCAATCAAGGTTGTCTCAATTACCATGCATCATCCCCCAAGATGCAATAAGAAGAATGCTAAGAAGGGGTTAGTTATAAATGAGAAGCATAAGAGGATGCAAACTCATCATACACATAATCTATCTAAAGAGAAGTGTTTCCACTCAAGGGAATACCCAATCCACCTCCTGCAAGAGGATTTACAAAAATCCTTGCATAATAAGAAGGCGAAGCAACCTTACTACTAAACTCTAGTTGGTGGTGCAACCCTTCTCCTAAACATGAAAGGAGCTTCAAAAAGATAGAATCAAGATCTTGTTTCTAAGTGTACCACAATCCTTTCCAAAAAAGTACTCAACAAGTGTTTTGATAGAAAGATGAGAGTAAGGCTCATAGCACGATATATGCCCCCACTTTAAAGTGCTTGCTAACTGCATTAGGGAGCAATTACCTTTAAGGTAGAGTGAGGAAGGAATATAAAACAGGCATGAGAGCTTTCTAAAAGCACATGCCCAAATGATATGTGTCTTCAAAAGCTACATCGCGATAAGGGGTTGCCCCTGGAATGAGAAAACTAAGGCGATGCTTATAGGAATAATACATAATGGCTTGTGTAGTCATGGTATGATACTGAGAATTGCAACAAGGTGTCACATGAATAAAACATCATAACTATGAAGATGATGGAGGAAAGATCACATGAAAGTAGAGTACACATAAATTGAATCATGAAAGGATGCTAGATCATCCAAGAAAAATAACACATTTGTGCATTACAACATATAAAAGAATGAAGATACATATAGAGGAATGACACAACACGTTATTACTCCTTGTACCTTTGTCCTAACAAGGGTGCCAAGGGAGAACCAAAACATCACAATATGGGGATAACAATACATTCAAGCATAACAAAAATGAGAGGGAGGGAGAGGGAGGGACCACACTCGTGAGTCAGCCTATAACAAATTGTCCTCCCCCAACTTGCTTATAAAATAGATGGAGGACAAGCTACTCTAGGGACTACCTCAAGCATGGTGAAGAGTACTAGAGCCATACCTTGTTTGAAGTTGTTGAATTTTTCTACCCAAGACTTGGCATTCCTTAGTGGAATGGCCAAGCGCTTGATGATATGCACAATAATGTGTTGAATGATTATTTTGTTGAATCTTTTTATGTGTTGGAGGAGGAAGAGTGATTAAGTGGTCTTTGATTAGACTCAACAACATACACTCTTGTTGAGAAAGAAGAGAAGATATAGGTGGAGTAGGAAGCAACCCTTTTTGTTGTGAACATGGTGGAGAGAACGTAGGAGAAGGTCAAAAACCTAAACCTACTTTAGAGAAGTGCAGTGTTGGTTGCACAGGTTCCTTAATTCCTTGTTCTTTGCATCTTAACCTATTCCCATTGTATCCAAGTTTAGAAAGAATTTTGAATCCATGCCCATAACACATCTCCTAGTCTGAAGGAAGAGGAGATGTCGTATGACTATCTTTATTGAAATGAGAATTGTCATTGTGTGTTGAAGAAGAAGGATCATTCTTTTTATCAAGGTGAGGAGGGTTAATCTTTGTTTCAATAAGCTCACAAGGGTTGAAAACTAAAGGGACCTCATCATTACTAAGACATGCATTAGAATTAAATGATTCATTAGAGTGAGATGATACTTTATCACAAATGGCCACCATTTCTATAGAATAAGGCGGATCACCATCAATTTCACTGAAAGTTTAAGTTTTTGAGAAGTGGGAGATTGTGTTGAAGAAATTTCATTTACCTTTGAGATTTTAGGGTGTGAGGGTGAGATTTTATACTCACCCAAAAGGGTGGGTGTAAAATCTAACGAACCCCAATCATCACCAAAAATGCATTCAAAGGATTGACACTATCTTGACCATTACTGTTAGCAATGGAGAATAGTAAGGTTTAGTTTTTGTTAAAGAAGGGATCAAATTTCTACAAGAAATTTGATGTCTCACTTCTGTTTGTAAGGAAATTTCTAGAAGCAAATCATATTGAATTGTATGGATCTTTTTTTGAAAAATGAACTTTATTGAACGATGAAGAGTAGACGGGACTGCCCCCATGGCATGAAGCCACAGTCTACAAAGAAGAAGATTATATGAAAGAGAATCAAGCATGATATTGACAAGGGTATGTCCTTAACATTTAAGGTGATTGTACCTAATGATTGTTTACCAACATTATTAAAGCCATGTATGATGAGTTTATCTGGTTTAATGAGAGATGTATCAAAATTGATTTTATGTAACAAGTCTATGCCATAGGGTGAAAGTTCAGAGCTGTGTCCCACTTTCAGCGAATTAAATAGTTCCGAGCGGATAATTTCTGGGCAGCAAAATTCCACCCATTTTGGTTCCACCTAGAACGATGTGGTGCCTATGTGGTTGTACGTTTCTGGGTGGAAAAGTATCGAATGGTAAGTTTACATCTGGTATGGTTTCAGGTAGAACCATATAAAATAAAAATAAAAAAGGGGTAAAAATGTAATTTTCACCCGGATTGTTATCTATGTAAAGAATTCCTCCTGGAGCCCAAACAACCAGTGAGCACATAGGCTTGCTGACTGCCACCTCTAGGTATGAGAGTGCCATCTCTCTACCATCCCTGTATCAAAATTGTTTTGAAGTCATGAATCCCTGCATCGATGCTACTCTCTCGTTTTAGCATAATGATTGAAATTGAAACTTCTATGGAAAATTAATTTTTTCTTTTCAACATTGCTATGGTATTGAAGTAAAAAATAGTACATAATTGTTTGATAATCACACTTTGACAATTAATACATAATTGGGTGTTCATATTTCATAAACATGGCATGTGGTAATGGTATGTGTTTGATTTTAATGTAAAACCCTCCAACCAAAAAATATCCATTGTCCTCCCAGTGGATTGAAGCCCTCGATTGAAGATTCAGATAAATTGTGATTACTCACTCCCGATATGTTGATGAAGATAGACAAATACTTCCCAATGAAAACATTGACATAATGATTACAGATGACTTTATTATAGGACCACTATTTTTGGCTTATTGACCAAAATCACAGATATACTTAAATTCAGAAATCAACTCAATATACTGACTGAGTATCATTTCTCTATGTGAAACAAGGCATCAATACAATTAATTTTTTACCTCCCTAGGCAACTTAACATACAATCATGTTTAATAATCTAACCACATGATTTCATTTCATGGATCATTTGCAAAGTAACATTCCATTTGCCCCTTACATATCAGAGTTGGAAATGCTTCCTTACAATGACATTCATTTCAAAATGCATACATTTGAACGCTACATAGTATGACATCATCCTATAAATTAAGATTTCTTATTTGATACAGTGTGTCTCAATACACTTCAGTTCTATTTATAAGGATCTTGCTTACCATTAATATCAGTAATTTTCCATACACTAACTTACCAATGGTATAGTGAACTCACAAATAAAATTTCTGTTGCATTGATATTTCACATTGCATTGGTACAGAAACAACAATATATGATTACAAAAACTACTAAAAACTGCATGTAAATGACTAAATTGTTGACCCTCAGTTGTTGTCCATTGATGACAAACACACAACTTGGCACAATGACTATTGGCATTGGAATTTGGCATTCATGAGGTTTAGCATTTGATTCATGAGGTTTAGTATTTGATGCATGAACTCATATTCTTGATGATGTGATGCTTATAATGTTGTTCAGTTGAAGAGAATCAAATATGTTGGTGTTAGTTGTGACATTTACTATTCTCTACAAGTAGTTGGTATCTGGCTTGTAATGTTGACTGAGGTTATTGGTTCTAGCATCATGGTAATGGTAATGGTATGATATCTCTCATGTTATGATAATCATACTTCTCATGATCCTCTAAATGCTCTTTATGATAGCTCTATGATGATTGAATACAATGGTCACATGCTCTGGTATATGCATGACAGTTGGCATACAACATGGTATCAATGGTAATATGGATACAACATTGTTATGAACATAGCATTTCTATGGACACATTGCTATGAACAAATATCACTTGGCACGGTAACATGATATGATGGTTCATGATCTCAGTCAGTTGAATTTGCTTAGTTGATATTGATATGGTTCTTTGATTACATTTTGTTTCACATTGGTAACTCATGTTGCTATGGTTTCATGATATCACTTGTTTTAATTGTGAGCTCATAACATGTTGATATACTTGTCACTTTCCCATACCTATGACAGATGTGTTGATAGTATGACATTAACAATTGTTTATGCAATATTATAACACATGGATTCTTGTGATAGTTCAGCTTATGATACAGTTGAAATGAGGCACAAGTTTTGGTTGGCATGAACTTTGCATTAGAAGGGTTATAAAGGCATACACAGGCACTTTTTCTCACATGAAGACCATGCATATAAAAGGAGAAGGATAATTGTTTTATTGTTATAAGAGGTTCATAATATATTGCATTGAAAGACATGTATTAAATTGTTCACCATGGTTTGTATATTACACGAGGTCATATTGAATTTCCTAGTAAATATAATACTTTGCAAAAGCATTCACATCGGGCATGTTTAGTGGTTTACCTGCCAGGCAGGTTGTCATCGGTTAAAACAGGTTTGAAAAGATTTTATTTGGAAAGTTTCTACTGGCCCTTTTTAGGGCACACCAGGAGCACAAGTCACTTGATCTTGTGGGGCAAAAAGATAGGTTATTCTTTCATTTTACAAAGTTAACGTTTATGTTATGGAATCTCTGGTGCTAGGGTTTGCAATCATGACAGAGTATGGCATTTCAAATGAAATCATCTTGAATCTAAAGGATGTGACAAAGCTGATTCGAGCTAGTTCATTAATTCAATAGTTTTTGACTTTAGTATGTCATTTTTGTGGGCATATCAAGTGATCTCTTATTCATTCCTTCTCTTAGTTTTTAATTAATAGATTAAATCAGGGAGCTCAGGTTTGGAAGCTTGTTGTATAAGGGTTTCATAAATTGTGGTATGGCAAGTCCTTCAAGGGTTTCTCATGGGCATTCAATCTTGACTATCAAACTATCATTTCTAGTTAAAAACTAAGAAACTTTTGTTAAACCCTGGTTGGCAGTTAGGGTTTCTTTCTCGAACCCATGATCAAGTTTTGAACACTTATTTTTGAAGAACAACCCATCATTAGGGTGTTGTCAGTTTGGTTTTGTTAAATGAACATATAGTTTGATCATGAAATTTAAAAGAGTTTATATTGTTATCATTGGTCTGTTCGACCATGATCTTGAAATAATCAGTTGGGCAGTTGTAAACTATTTAAGATAGTTGCTTGTATACAGTTATTGTTTCAAATTATCTATTGAGAGAAGAAAAGGCTTTGTACTATGTAAATGATATATTATATATACATTTGATGCAATGTGTAGTTGTGATGTGAGAGAATATTATTGTTGATATTATCTAAGATATTAAGGAACAACGAAACAGAGTGTCCCTCTGTATGTAATTTCATTATTCATTGTATGGATTGAAATATGCCAGTGAGGTAGAAATGAGGTCAAGTCAGTGAGACAAGGACCTTTGCCAGTGAGGCACAAATAGCTAGTGAGGCATTATTGTCAGTGAGACATTGTTGAAAATGCTAGTGAGGCACAAATAGCCAGTGAGGCACAAACAACCAGTGAGGCATCTGTATTTTCTAGTGAAGCACATTTTGATTAAGCCAGTGAGGTATCTTTCCCAAGTGGTTTTTATTCCCCAAGAGGGTTTTCCACTCATGCAATTTTCTATGTTATGGTCTCTCTGTGTGTGATCCATTGGTGTATTATGTCTAAACTTTCCATTACATTCATTGTTAAGTGTTTCATAGTTTAACTGTTGCATATGTGACATAATGTTCATTATGGGTCAGTATAAATGCACAATATATCTGATACTTATCTTTGTCCAATAAAGAAATAAAACTACCCTACTGTTAGTCATAGTTCACCAACAGTTGTTTTGTTCATTCATGTTCAGAAATTAATATGTCAATGCACTACAATTCATAAATGAATGTTTTTCTTTCATCATACAAGGGTTGAAGTTTATGGTTGGTGAAGTTTATTAATTGTTGTAAAAAATAAGTCTATTTTATGATACACTAATTCACCCCCCTCTCAGTGTCTCTCGTACTCCAACAAGTGGTATCAGAGCGTAGGTTCCCTATTTGAAGTCTAAGTGACTTGGGTAGGTCCTGATAGCGGAGTACCATGGGAAAGGGTAGAAGAATTAAGGCCTCAAATAGAGAAAAGAAAAATGCTGATCAAAAAGTTGTAAAGCAAGCCTTAAATAAGTCCAGCAATGAGTTGTTACATGAGTCTACCATGAACCTAGATACAAAATGTCATAAAGAAATCAGTCCTGCAGTTAAGAATCTTAACAATGTGAATGTTAGTAGACAAGAACTTGATTATTTGGTAGTTGAAATTAGTGATACAAAAGGATTTTTCATTGTAGATGAAGATGGACAGGAGTTTGACAAAGATGATTGTGAAGTTGATGTTGAAAGAGAAATCCCATGTGCCCTAGATACAATCAATCAACTTAGTAAAGAAAATAGGAGTTTAAAAGACTAGTTTCAACAAGGGAAAGAATCCAAGGATAAGGTATATTCAAATTTTGAAAAAGTTTCTTTAGAGTTTGGAAATGAAAGAAATCAGATTATAAAATTGTAATGTTAGAAAATGTCCCCTTGGGGGCTTTTCCCTCATAAGGTTTAGCTCCTGGGTCTTTTGTATGAATTTAAGACATTTTAGTTCATATTTTGACATCTTGATGGAATGAGACCTAGGTTCCATGGCAAATTGGACCTAGGAGGACCCCTTGAGCTGTACCCTATCCAAAATAGGGATGAGGACTTGGGTACTCATGCCCTAGTCCTGCCCTATTTTGGGGCAGCCCTAATTTCTAGGTGTTAGTTTGTGACCGTTACTAGGTCCCTTTGCCAACACGATAAGTTTGAATTGCAAAAATCTTGGCGGGAGTGTTTGTAGTTGGATATAAAAGCATACTTAGGCATTCATTTGAAAACTAGATCTTTACAAGCTACCAATTTGGATTCTCAAGTTTGTGTGAAGGTGATTCAAGGATGTCATTGTGTTGCAAGAGTAGACTTGTGTGTTGATATTTGTAGATTTGAGCATTAATTTCCTCATGGAGTGAAGAACACCTTCCTCCCATGAGAGCTTCACTACAATGTGACATCATATTGTGTTTTTATCATTGATGCCTTTGATTTTTGCCTCTTCCTCACAAGGGCATGTGCTCTTTATCTGACAACGGTGTTCAGAGACTTAAGTGTCCTCCGAGACTTGACTAAGGCAAGCCTCTAAACACCACAACCCCCAAACCAAGTCTTGTGATTACAGGTTATAGGTGTCGCATTTGGGAAAAGTGGAGTTGTAGGAAGGGTTGGAAGGCATCAAGGATTTGGGATCTGAAGAGTTATAGGACACTGGAGCATTTCCAAGACTTGGGCACTCGCTCTAGTGTCCTCCGTAGATGAATCTCTGAAAATAGAAGTTGCAGGGCTGATTAGTGTCAGAAGGAGCTCCAGATTCTGTGAAGAAACTTGTACCTTAGAATTGGGCACCCGCTCTAGTGTCCCTGACTATTCTGCTTCAGAACCCCAAAAATAGGTACTCTGTGATTTGATATTTTGCTTCCGTCTGCAAGAGCATTTTTTGTTATTCGTTAGTTTATTACCGTATTTGCATAATTAAGGTTTTAATGGTCAATTGAGCATAAGAGAAGGAAAATTGATAATTGAATTCCCTAATCTAAGTTTCCCTACATTTGTAAAGTGACCTAGGCTATCATAGTGCTCGCCATTGAACCCTAGATCCTTGAATGTAAGTGGAAAGGCGGATTTAAACATCTAAACACTAGAGTATTAACAAATCCAATTTTTCACCTAAACATTTTGGTGAACCCATGTTTTTGGACTTAAATTGCAACTTGTTGAGTGTTTTTCTACAGATTTGGATTGATTTCATTCATTCATATAGTCATTCATTCTATTGCATTGAGAAAAATTCAAAAAAATTGAAAAATTTAGAAAATTCATAAAAATTGCATTGTTGGGCTTACTAAATTGCATCAATTCTTTCTAATTTTCCCTAATTCATGATTTTTGCATCGGATCTGATATAAACTATAGAAAAATATAAAAATTCAAAAATTTTCTTTACATTTTCATCATTAATTGCTAGGGTTTTGTAGAAATTTTGACAATTTTATAACCTAGTAATTCAAAAATCTAGGGTTAGTAGGCAAAATATTTTTCTCATATTTTTATACTGATTTTAAAGGCTCATTAAAATTTTTATTTGGCTGAATTCTTGCATTTTAGTGTGAATTTGCATTTAGATTTAAAATATTTGCAATTTTGCATAGAAAATTTCAACAAAAACTAGCAATTTTGATGGACTTTCATTAAATTTGCATGGGCATTTTGCGTGATCAAGATTGAAAATAATTTTCAGATCTGAGATTATTTAATTTCCATAAAAAATCAGACTTCAAAACATTCGCATAGCATTTTGTCCCGAGATCTCAAACCTAGGGCTTCAAAAATAACGATTTTCACTAAAATTGGCCTTAGCGACTTTATAAACTTGCACCATAGGTGTGTTGTGAAAGGTATTTTTGCATTAATTTGTTTTTATTAGGGTAATCATTTGCATCCCCTCATAAAAAGCTTCACAACACCCTTTTAACGGGCTCTTGTAGTGAAAATTTGGTGAAAAACTACACATTTTGACTATTTTTGCCCTAGGGTTTGACCTAATTTGCACTCCAAGCATGTTGTGATCAATTTTATGGATTAAGGTAACTGATATTATTTTTTGTACCTCCTGAAATTCATTACAACACCTCTTTTGCTAGGTCTTGGAGTTAAAAAGCCGTGAAAAATAGCCCATTTTTGCTATATTTTCACTAGGGTTTTACCTTAAGTGGCATTAAAAGCGTGTTGTGTTGGATATTTTAGCACTAAGTGGCTGTTATTATTGATATTATTTTCTATCCATCAACATTTTCCTCACAACACCCTTTGTTATGCTCTCTTGCATTGAAGTTTGGTGAAAAAAGTGCCTATTTTGACTTGTTATTACCTTGAATTCACATCAAGAGGTGTTGAGAAGGATAATTTTGCTGTTTTGGACTGATATCAGACAAATAATTTTCTGCCCTTGACTAAAATCCTTACAACACCCTTTGTTTCATTCATTAGCATTGAAAACATATTGAAAAATCAAGCAGTTTAGGCTATTTTTGCTCTTATCTTTTGCATCAATTTAAAAAAGCTTTCAAAATATGATTTGGCATTGGTTTGAGCATATAAGCATGGCCTCTAATCACAATAACAATAATAGATTCCCTTCTAGACCTTACATGAAGAGAAAGGTCCCTGAACCTGAAATTGTGTTTACACCTCATGATAGAACAATTGGAGACTCCAATGGACCTCTTTACATCACTATAAAAATAATAGGAAATCTGGTGGATGGAACTCTTATTGATCCCAATTGCATGACTAATGTTGCAACTGAAGAGTTCTTATTTTCACATCAATTAATGCAAGGTTCTTATGATCCCTTGAACATGATTATTAAGACACATAAGGGAACCTTTATCAAGCCTTTGGGTAAGATATCATTGTCGGTAACACTATCTGGAAAACATGTCGAACAATGGTTTGATGGTGTCCCTATTTTTGACCTCTTTCAAATTAAATTGGGACACCCGTGGCTAAAAGAAATGAAAGCTATCCCTTCAACAATACATCATTGTCTAAAATTCCCTTTGGAGGGACATGATAACCACCCCTCGAAACAAATATAAACCTTTGGTTAAGAAAAAACATTACAGACTAAATTGTTTTTGGGATAAAACTGAAATACCTAGTCCTCCTACACAAGAAATGACAAGAGAAACAAACCGCATGTGAAGAGAACTTTAGACCAAAAGGACAAGGTCCCTATGCCGAGGTTCCTCCCCCGAAATCCTTACAAGGATCAGGAGATCATCATCAACAACAAAATATTCCACCATGACAAATGAGGTTTGATCCCAGTGCTTCATCTTCTAATTTGTAAAAGCCTATGAAAGAGGATATCCCTATCTTACAAGAGATAAGTGGTAAAAGAAAATGAAATAGAAAAGCAAGAGAAAGAAGAAAAAGAAGAAAAGAAGACAAGAATATGCTTTAAACCTTGCCTCTCAACAAGAAAACATTGATCCCAACATTCAACCAAACAAAGATGATCCTAACAATGAACAACATGATGAGAAAGATATGAATTTGGCTATGGTACCATATGTCCCACTATCCTCCAACATTAGGGAGTGGGACAATGATGACGATGATTTGCTTATAGATAATCTCTAGCCCGACAGCAGCCCTACAGGTAAGTATATCTAATCCTTTATCTCTTTCGTGATGTGCTTCCCTCATGATGTGTTATGTGTTGTTTAGGCCTCCTGGGATGACCTTAGATTCTCTCGTAAGGTTTGGGATACCAGGAGACTGCCTCTATTGTGACCTTCTTCTATTTGTATCATCATTCTTCTATATTCCCTCTCTCTCTGATTTCATTGTTGTGTGTTGTGTCTTGCGGACATATCATTGTGGTTGGTGACTTGGGGGCACCCTCCTACATGACTGTCCCTAAGGCACTTGTTTCTCCTCTCTTATTTACTATTTCCCTTCCTCTAGTGTTTCCATCTAAAGGGCGGATGACGACAAACATTTATACTAATGCGGACCTAGTGTCCCTTTCGAGAGTAATAAAAAATTGGCCTTAGTTCCTAATATGACGATGGGGTTGTATATTTTATCCGACGCTTGGCTAGTGGAAGCACTTGTGCTTTCCACGTAGTGAATTTCATGATGCATCTATCGCATTTACAAACCTTAAGAATACTACTACTCTATGCACCTTTGCTTGTCTTTGAATCTAGCCTTGGTGGTACTCAATTCAGAGATCTTCATGATGTAGCCCCACGATTATCCTCAAACTCTGAATTCAAATTATAACCTTATCTCTTTGTGTGGATAATCATACACATTGATGTTATTTATCATGATGTTGTAGACACTAACATGTTTCTTGTAGGGATGCGTTTGTGGGAACATTTGGCGATCGTAAAGTACATGTCACTTCTAGGGGGCATGGGCTTTGTGAAAGCCGGTGTTCCCTTGTGTGTTGTCTTCCTAATTTAACGTGCTTGATATCAATTCCTGATATCAACCACCTTAAGGTGGGGGCATATATAAGGTAAGCTGTCTGTTATAGATGTTAGCAGTGTTTGACCTCAGATGCAAAGACTTGCGCCCCAGGGTAGTGCATCATGCATCCTGAGTTTGTTTGCAATCAATCAATCAATCAATCTTGTAAGCCCTCTACAGAGGTTGGATATCGAGCATGTCCTTTTGCTTAAGCCCTCTACAGAGGTGGTGATGGTGTATTTCTCAGAGCATATTGCATCATCCTGTCATTTTCAAAAGTCCTCTGCGGAGGTGGGGAGGGGTTCTATGACTAACTCAACCCTTAAGCATCTTTTTGGCGATTGTTGTGTTGAAGCCCAATCATCGATGTGTGCCTGTAATGTGCCTGAGATCGTGTTGGACCTAGAAATAGGAACACTCCATCGCTTTTCTGCTATGTTTTCTTTGTGTCTTCAAGTGTGTGTGTTTTGGCATGCTTGTTTTGTGTGGCGTGTTTGTTGCCCCATATACAAAGACCAGCGCCCTCGGGTAGTGCTTCCTACATTTTGGAAGGTTTTACGTGTCTTGCGTGTGTGTTGCCCCATATATACAAAGACCTGTGCCCTAGGGTAGTGCATCTTGTATTATGGGAGGTTTGTTTACTTTCCAGTACTTGCATTTGCATTTCATATATATAAGAAAAAGAAAAGAAAAGAAATCATGCCTGTCTTCCATGCATTAATGTGTCTTCTATGCATTGACTGTCTCCTCCATGTTCTATGTGACTCTAACTGTTACTGTTTTCCATGTGATTGGTGTGTCTTCTTCATGCTTGGTGTGTTTGTTGTGTTTGTGACCTTACTTTAATGCATGTATTGGCCTCGTGTTTATACATACATTAAATTGGGGGCTAAATGTAACATCAAAAAATGTCCCCTTGGAGGCTTTTCCCTCGTAAGGTTTAGCTCCTAAGTCTTTTGCATGCATTTAAGACATTTTAGCTCATATTTTGACATCCTGATGGAATGAGACCTAGGTTCCATGGCAAATTGGACCTAGGATGACCCCTTGAGTTGTACCCTACCCAAAATGGGGGGGAGGACTTGGGCGCTCACGCCCTAGTCATTTGGGGTAGCCCTAATTTCTAGGTTTCGGTTTGTGACCGTTACTAGGTCCCTTTGCCGACATGGCAAGTTTGAATTGCAAAAATCTTGGCGAGAGTGTTTGTAGTTGCATATAAAAGCATACTTAGGCATTCATTTGAAAACTAGATCTTTACAAGCTAGCAATTTGGATTCTCAAGTTTGTGTGAAGGTGATTCAAGGTTGTCATTATGTTGCAAGAGTAGATGTGTGTGTTTTGTGTGTTGATATTTGCAGATTTGAGCATCAATTTTCTCATGGAGTGAAGAACATCTTCCTCCCATGAGAGCTTCACTACAAGGTGACAACATATTATGTTTTTATCATTGATCCCTTTGATTTTTGCCTCTACCTCACAAGGGCACACACTCTTTATCTGACAATGATGTTCAGAGACTTAAGTCTCCTCTAGGTCTTGACTGAGGCAAACCTCTAAACACCACAACCCCCAAACCAAGTCTTGTGATTACAGGTTACAAGTGTCACATTTGGGAAAAGTGGAGTTGCCGGAAGGATTGGCAGGCATCAAGGATTCAGGATCTGAAGAGTTACAAGACGCTGGAGCATTTCCAGGACTTGGGCGCTCACTCTAGTGTCCTTTGTAGATGAATCTTCAAAAATAAAAGTTGCAGGCCTGATCAGTGTCGGAAGGAGGTTCAGATTCTGCGAAGAAACCTGTACCTTAGACTTGGGCGCCCACTCCAGTGTCCCAAACTATTTCGCTTTAGAACCCCAAAAATAGGTACTCTGTGATTTGATATTTTTCTTCCATTTGCAAGAGCATTTTTCGTTATTCATCAATTTATTGTCGTATTTGCATAATTAGGGTTTTAATGGTCAATTGAGCATAGGAGAAGAAAATTGATAATTAAATTCCCTAATCTAAGTTTCCCTACATTTGTAAAGTGACCTAGGGTATGATAGTGCTCGGCACTCGACCCTAGATCCTTGAATGTAAGTGGAAAGGTGGATTTAAACATCTAAACACTAGAGTATTAACAAATCCAATTTTCCACCTAAACAAGAATTAAAGAGTCATGTTGATGAATTTGATAAATTGATTACCAGCCTAAAAACTGAAATAGAGGAAGCCAAAATAATAATAGATGTAACAAATTATGATCTTGAAGTGAAAAGAATAGAATGTTTGAAGTTAGAGAAAGAAATAGTCTCCTTGAGAAAGGATTTAGAAGAAGCATCTTCAAAATTTCAAAAGAATATTCAATTTGGAAAGAGTACTGACTGTTTGAATGACATGTTAAGAAATGAAAGGTATTACAGAGACACTACTGGCTTGGGTTATGAGAAAGGAGAATGTTCCAAGACAAGAAATGGTCCTAGGAAGAAGATAGACCTGACATTTCATTATGTTGCACCTGAAGTTGAAGCTAAGAAGAAAACTAAAGTTAAATGTTGCTAATAAGTCTTTAAGACCTCCATCTATCAGGTATAATTACTCTCAATTCCATGGTTATTGCTATGCTTGTAATGCTTATGGTCATAGGGCTAGAGATTGTAAAAGAAATGGTTTTGGGTGGAATAAAGAGAAAAGTTCTTATGGTTGGTCAAATCAGAATTACAATAATGTTTGTTTATCTACAATAAGGTTGGCCATTTTGCAAGAAACTATTGAATGCATGCAAGGTATGACTCTAGAAGAAACTATTCTCCTCTTGATCAAAACTATAATATGTTGTGTTATAGATGCAATAGTTTTGGGCATAAAGCTCAATGGTGTAAAAGAAGGATAAAACCAACTGGTGGCTATATGTTTAAGCAAAAGCAAGTGAATGCCTTGGGCAAGGAAAATAGATATCCTATACTAGTTTGGAGAAGTAAACAACCAAGAGATGAAAAACCAAAACCCATGCATGACACAAAAGACATTATCCTTCGCATGAGAACTGGCTTAAAGTCAGGGGAGATGCTTATTGTTTATCTTTCATCCCCAAGGAGTTCGAAGGTTTGTTTCTATACAAAGAGAAGTTGGTGTTAACATGATATGTTGTCAAAAGAAGTTTGATGTTTGTTGTTCACTTTCTTCATGGAGGTGTAGTTATATGATCATCTACATCATTACAGAGTGTAGATAATCCAAGGTACAATATAGATTCATGTTAGCTTTGTCATTTGCAAGAGTATGATCTTGCAAGATAATTTGAAGATGATGCTTGATATTGCTTCTTCAGGAAAGTTGTTTTGAGATCTTCATGTTGGTATGCTTGATGTCTTTTAGTGTGCATATGCTACATGATTAGTTAATTGTTCAAAGGGGTGAAAGGACATCCTTGTGTGCTTATATTGATTTGATTTTGACAGTGGTTTAGTACTTTTGATCTTAGTCATGTTTATTAAACTGTTCTTTGTCACTTCTAATTAATGGTTGTGAAGGAATAGGATTGTGAAGTGGTGTTGTGATCAAATGTTTGTGATTACAAGGTGGTTGAGCAGACTCCATCATGTTAAGGTATCTGTCAGTGTTGCAAAGAGATGTATGATGTTTTTTGCAGAGGAGTTCAAGGTGCAGTTGGCATTATATCTTCTGATTGTAACAATTGTCATTTGTTTCAGTGATGTTGGCTCAATAGGTCTTAACAGTGTTTCTTGATACAATGTTTTTAATGTTTGCTCTTGACATAGAATGATTGGCACAATGACATTTATGATTATATTGGTATCAAGCTAAGCGGTGTTTTGGTCATTTAGATATAGATCAGGACATTGGATAAGTTTGGTGACAAAACAGTAAAACAACATGTAGAGGTTTATCAAAAGCAAAGATGCTTCATGCATAGTGTTATCAATTTATGTTTGTGATAGTCTGTAAGGATTGATGCCAAAAGTACTATCCAACAGGTTGATGATTATGCATGTCAAGGATAATCTCTAAAGTATGAACTACAATTGTTGGTTTGATCTTAGACAGTAGTTTTTGTGGTCACTTTTGCTTGCTTCCTTTCACATGGTTGAATGCAGATAATGAAGTGCTAGTATTACATATCACAGTGATATTTGTACTAACCATGTTTGAAGTTGCAGTCCATTCACTTGCTCGGTGATGCACAAATTTTGGAGACAATAAACATTTCTTGCTCCAATAGATTATATTTATTGCAGATCTTTGATACAAACCTCTTTGTGGTTATCTTGCAGTGCTAAAATGGTCATACAATGTTCTCATGCAGATAGTGATCTTGATAGTTAATAACAATGACAGTGATTTGTGCCTTGATAGCACTAACTCTCAATGATTTGTTTGCATCTTCTTCTATATTGTATCTATTGCTGAGACAATGGTTTGATGTTTTGTGACTATATCATATTTTGGGTGTGAGTGTTTTTATTGACAGTTCTTTGTCTCTTCTCTCTATCCTCTATATCAAAAATTCTTATATTGGCATCGGCCACACAATGCTCCAATCCTCTATTTTCTATCTCCATGTGTGGATCAGATGATAATGATAAGTATGTGCATACATATTGCTTTGACAATGATATTCTACCAACATCTTCAGTTGTTGTTGTCCTTCTTTGATATATGCTTCTTTTATGATGGTGCTGACAGTTTAGTTTTTGTTTCAGGATGCTCTGGATGTTTCTCCTTCATGAGACAATCTTGGTGTGCTTTATATATTCTGACTTTGTTTCTCATTTCTTGCTTTTGTTGATCTCTAGTTTATGTTATCTCCTGGAGGCATTGTCACACTTTCTTTCTTCCTTTGTATTGATGACAAAAAAGGGGGAGAGAAGTTGTGTTTTTGCCATCATGGACAAAGGGCAATTTTGTTGACCCTCAGTTGTTGTCCATTGATGACAAACACACAACTTGGCATAGTGACTGTTGGCATTGGCATTTGGCATTCATGAGGTTTAGCATTTGATTCATGAGGTTTAGTATTTGATGCATGAACTCATATTCTTGATGATGTGATGCTTATAATGTCATTCAATTGAAGAGAATCAAACATGTTGGTGTTAGTTGTGGCATTTACTATTCTCTACAAGTAGTTGGTATTTGGCATGTAAAGTTAATAGAGGTTATTGGTTCTAGCATCATGGTAATGGTAATGGTATGAAAACTCTCATGTTATAATATTCATACTTCTCATGATCCTCTAAATGCTCTTTATGACAACTCTATGATGATTGAATACAGTAGTCACATGCTCTAGTATATGCATGATAGTTGGCATACAACATGGTATCAATGGTAATATGGATACAACATTGTTATGGACACATTGCTATGAACACATATCACTTGGCATGGTAACATGATATGATGGTTCATGATCTCAGTCAGTTGAATTTGTTTAGTTGATATTAATATGGTTCTTTGATTACATTTTGTTTCATATTGGTAACTCATGTTGCTATGGTGTCATGATATCACTTGTTTTAATTATGAGCTCATAACATGTTGATATACTTGTCACTTTCCCATACCTATGACATATGTGTTGATAGTATGACATTATGAATTGTTTATGCAATATGACAGCACATGGATTCTTGTGACAGTTCCGCTTATGATACAGTTGAAATGAGGCACAAGTTTTGGTTGGCATGAACTTTGCATTAGAAGGGTTATAAAGGCATACACATGCACTTTTTCTCACATGAAGACCATGCATATAAAAGGAGAAGGATATTTTTTTTATTGTTATAAGAGGTTCATAATATCTTGTATTGAAAGACATGTATTAAAGTGTTCACCATGGTTTGTATATTACATGAGGTCATATTGAATTTCCTAGTGAATATAATACTTTGCAAAAGCATTCACATCAGTGTTGGTTAACAGATTTGTCACCTAACTCTATATACTCACGCCCGGACAAGTGACAAATGTAATCAATAGTTGAGTCTATTGTATTGGTATTTTACACTGGCTCTCTATGTTATTTAACAAGGCGCAGCTACCTTCTACATATATTCTGAGGAATATAAACTTGAGGTTGCTTTTAACCAGAAAACAAGATAAAGGTGGGGCTTTTAACCAGAAAGCTATAAAGGTGAATCTACAACTCTAACACCAACACAAGAAGTTCACAGACTCCCAATCACAATAGAAAATGAAAGTATTATACATACACAAGAAATCACCACTTTGAGATAATATACCAGCAAATAGATTATTCGAAGTAATGAGAAAAATTGAATAACACCCAACCACTAGAAATACAAATACCATTAACACCAATAGAACAACATTCAACTTAGGAAGAACATTAATTCAAATAATCACAACACAAAGTTCATGACCATCCAAAACTCCACTGTATTAACTGTATTTCATATATCATAGAAGTTGGAAAAACAACATTTAACTATCACCCTTCCCAGAAAAACAAATTTTTTGCCAAAAAGAAGAGATTCCTTTGGTTCAACCAGCCATTCAAAATATATAGCTGATCCAAACCATAACTATCTAGGAAAACCATAACGACTTCTTGGAACAGCTGATTAAAAGATTGTTTAAATGGTTATAGTAAGGGGCCCTCCAGAGCCAATTGTTTTAGAGAAAATAAAAGATAACTTTGTAAAAATGAAAATTAAATCCATTCAAGATTTGCAATTCCACGTCACCATCGTCCACTTCGTCCATTTCTTCATCTTCCCTTGACTGGTTGCCTTCCTTGGTGACACTTTGTACTGCTTGAGGTACCTGTGCTTGCAATATTGCTTTATATGCTCTCTATTTGTTGATAATAGGGATTAACACCATGCCAGGTGGAGATTCGATCATGCTGATTCGACGCTTCCTTTTCATGATAGCTCTGTCAGAGTCAATCACCTTTCTATGTATCTCCTCGATGCCATTTTTGCAAGTGCTAATGTAAGCTGCAATCTTAGAAAGTTTGCCCAATGACTCCCCTATAATTGCACTATAGTTTACTATATCTTTCGTCACCACCTTCTTGAAATTCTGCTTGATTATCTTGACATCCAACAACTTTTCATCATCAGACCCGTTGGCTTCTACATCCAAAGTAGCAAAATCTCTTTTAATTCTCATCATTTCTTTGTAATAAATTGCCACTGCCTTTCCTATTTCTCCTTCAGTTGCTACAACAATACAAATCTTCCATTCTAATGCATCAGCCCACACAGCAGTATCTAATTCTTTAGGATCAACTATGACTTCTTCAGCCATTAGGATACCGGGGTCCATGTTGGCAATTTCCCGTACTTCCTTAGAGATTAAGTTCGGAGTGTGGTGATCACTACGGACCTTCTCAAATTCTACTATTAAAACTTCTCTTTTAGCATGTATAGAATCAAACATTTTCACTACTTCCTCAATAAATATGAGACCATCAAATATGATCTTCTCAGTCCATTGCTCCGTAGCTTTCCTCAGATACAAAGAAATTTTAATTTGTTGAAACAGATTTGGGTCAAGAGTAGGAATTTTGGCAGTGGAGGAAGTTCTAACAGAGGGAGTAATTATCTTAGCAATTGAATTGGTGAAGGAGAACAAAAAACTTACATGCTCTAGCAACTTAGAATTTTCATCCTGCAAATATTTCACTCTTTTGGAAATGTTGCCCACTGAATAGTGCATGTGATACAGATCACCCTCAGTGGTCGATGGTCCTAGATCCATTCAGCTTACTCTGAAATTAGCTTCAATTATTTCATCTTCATTCTTCTCGACTAGTGGGTCTGTAATCTCTAGAATTTGATTTCCTGAGGTGGCATCAGTTACCATCCTGGACATTCTTTTTGCATGTTTTGGTTTTGGTACCATCTACAACAAACTGGAAACAATATCAATGCCATCATCAGATGGAATAGTGTATCTCTTCTTCTTTTGAACTACCTTCTTTAACTAATTTGGAGATGAAACCAGTGCATTGGCAACATCGGTAGTCATCACTATTGGTGCAGGATGAGGGTTTTTCCCAAGCATCTCCTTTTGTTGTGGGGAATTAGGTGGACTGAGTAATGAATGTAGTAAATTATCTCCCAATTGTGAGAAGATAAAAGAATCAGAATCACTTGCCTGATTATTTGATGAGGGCACATGGTCAGCCTTAGATGATAACACTGCCAATCTAGAATTCCTTTTTGTGACTTGAACATCTTGTTCACAGGCGGTCTTCAACTTGCCAATCTCCTCAGGTGGACCCTCACCATTTCCATTTGATTGCGGACCAACTCTTTGCAGAGCTAGATCCGAACTGGATGCTCTTCTGTGTGAGGTGGCAGTTTAGGATTTGGCTTGATTTTGAGAGGTTGAGTCTTTAGGTGTCGGTGAGCCAACACATTCCCTAGCCTTTGCTTGCAACCACATTTTAGTTCTCCTTAACACATGAAATGACAGTAACAAAATATCTGTAACTTCTTTCACCGACCAGTCTATTGGGGGCAGGGGTACCCTAGACACTGTACCATATTCTTCACTTAGGAGATCAGAAAAATCATCAATTATACCTGGGACCTGAATATTCAGCTTGAAAGCATGGACCTGATCGACAGTCAAACTCATCCACTTCCTTCTCTGAACTTCTCTTTCGTCAATGTAATCGTCCCAAAAATCTTCAAGCTGAGGAATGTGTAAGTAGGAACCCCCATGTGCATATGTTCCCTTATAAAGTTCTTATTGTGAAATGATACACGAGGAGACAAACTATGAAGATTGAACTTAGACAACAATTTGTCTACATTCTGAGCACCTTCATTATTTTTGCAAGAATAGAAGGACAAAGACATGGGAAAAGAATACCCTTTCTTTTTCATGGCTTGATATTTGACATTAACCACAGCCATTTGGCGGCAAACTTCCAGTAATACCAAATAGTTAGAGGGATACCGATGCAATTTTAATGGGGCATCTTCATAACCCCCAATCCTCCAATATGAGAAGTGGTCAAACTAAACATAGACACTCCCTAATCTTGTGACCAATGAAAATTATTCTACAAAAATTCTCTTTTCTATTGAGCCATCAATTCTTTTAGCTAGCAACATAGAAAATGCATCATTCACACGATGGAAATCCTTCATACCTTCATTTCTCTGCAATTGAGGGAAAATTTGATACACATGCATGCTCGCTAAATAAATCCTCCGGGTCCTCAAACCAGACCAAGCAGCCTCTTTCCAAGCTAAGATGTAAACTAGCTGAGAACATATATGGAAGCTTGCGCTTCGTGTAAAATTCATCAACTGTTCATGTAGACAACCATTGATGATTCTTGGCCAATCAATTTGGTGATCTCTACAAATCAACAGGATAAACCTGCACATCCAGAATTTGAAAACATCTGACTCAGGATTGCCAATCACTCTGTTCAGTAGGGTTATCATATCTGAAATTTCCTCCTTGAAATGGCTTCTTTTCAAATTAGCGGGCAGCCGAGACTTCCCGGTCTTTTCTTCTTCCATCCAATGCTTGGCAACACATGTATGACACCAATCTTTCTTTTCATTGTAGTAATTCTAGGTCAAGGATACATAAACATCACCATTATCTTTGTATTCTTCCAAGTCTAGAGCCAGAGCAACAAATTGAGAATTAATTTTGGCCACCACAACACCGTTGGGAGTTTTTATCTCCTGAGAGTCTAAAAAATCACCATTGGCACATGCAACCATTAACTCAGGATAAGACACAGCAAGTGGGAAGCCACCAGCCTTATGCAGACCATTGCTAACGATTTTATCTACTAAAGGAATTCTCTTCTCAGATTGTATCCTTCCCCAAAAATCATCTAAATCAACATGGCCCAAATTTGTATCCTTCACCCCAGCTAGACCATTCTCTACAATAGAGGCTATAGGAGCTCCTTGGAACTTAAATTTCATTCTTGTATATTCTAGAAACTAGTAAATAAGAGACTCAGAGATATCTGCGGATAGTAGAGAATGAGGCGAAACACTCAGAGAATTCCTTATCCAGATTCATGGGAAATAGAAATATCTAACTCTTCCA
Organism: Cunninghamia lanceolata; assembly: GCA_027924645.1. NCBI lineage: Eukaryota > Viridiplantae > Streptophyta > Pinopsida > Cupressales > Cupressaceae > Cunninghamia > Cunninghamia lanceolata. The sequence goes on from BSBN01001332.1 coordinate 12,211,623, forward strand.
AGAAGGTATGAAGTCTTTATAGAGAGGGAAAAGTTACCAGCTTTACTAACCTACAAGAGTAAAACTGAGCTGGAATTCCACATGTAGCGAGCTAGCCATTTGTTCCTCTGCAACACATTATTTGGCTCATAATACCACCTTATGTGGGCCTTTAATTTAAGTCAGTTCTCATGAACTCCCCCGAGAAAGACATTAAATATTGGTGGTGAATTTATCATTAAAAATCATAAATGCATGCCTCGACTTTCTCTCTGACAAATGTGTCACCAAGTCCACACGTACCTTCAAATTGAATGCATAATGAAAAGTGTCATTCCTTTATACAACATGCTAGCACATCCAATACTAAGGAAAGTATGCCACTCGAAGTCGGTGAGTCAGGCAACATATGAGCTTTTGAACTAGGAGCCAAAGATTCAAAACTTCAAAGAATCCCCAACCTCCCGACTATAAAGGAAAGACTTCTTATGGAGACTTAACAAAGGCTCGGGGAACTAGAAATTTAAGGTGAGTTAGCAAGTCGAACGATTCACAAACTTGTGAACCCACCGACCTTACTTCAAGGATACCAAGGATCACTGACAGATGAAAATGACTAAGTAAAACTGACCCAAAGGAAGAAATAGATGAATAAGGCCGATGAAAACTACAAGGGAAAAAATAAAGACATGACTTAGGGCAACAACTGGCTCTAATTGGGGACAAGAACTCGAGAGGACGCAAAGAACCTAGTTAAAACATGGTGAACAAGCCTTATTCCAAGGGCAATAGAGTCACACCAAAAATGAAACAACACACAACAAAAACAGGAAAACAAGGAAAGAAACTATAGTACAGGACCGGACTCAAAAACTCTACCAATTGCATAATTTGAGATCTTGCCCATTATAGGCAAGAGATAATGGTGTTCCATCAAGATATGCCAATAGAAAAGCATTTTCTCCCACTACTTCTCTGATTTTGAAGGGACATTTCCATAAAGAATCAAATTTCTTGTGTGCACCCTTTATTTCTCTTCTCTGATCCCATAAGAGTACAAAATCTCCCACAACAAAGGTCCTTTTCTTAGCCCTTTTGTCAAAAATCTTAGTTATAGTTTGTTGATGCCTAGCAATTCTATCCACATCAAATTCTCTCTGCTCCTCTAGCTGGTGTAAGTATAAAATCCTCTTTTCTAGGGCCAACTGAAATTGTTCGTCTTCAATTGCCTTTTGCAGATTTAATGCAGACAGTTCCAAAGGAATAGGAATTGCACTGTAAATGCCATAAACAAGCTAAAAAGGAGACATACCGATTGCTCTTTTATATCGGTCCAAAGAGCATTATATAAATGTTTATGCCATCCTTTCTAATTTTCTTCAACTATCTTTTTAACGATAGAGATAAGGTTTTTGTTGCGAGACTCTGCCTGGCCATTACCTTGTGGGTAATAATCAGATGAATGGGATAAGTTGATACCAAATTCATAACAGAAGAGAGTAATTTTTGTAGAGGAAAAACTTGAAGCATTATCAGTCACCAGCTTCTTAGGCACACCAAATCTAACTATAATATTTTCCTTGAGAAAAGTACAAACCACCTCAGAGGTACTACTCTTTACTGGTATAACTTCTACCCATTTGGTAAAATAATCCATTATAGTCAAGATATGAGTATGTCCAGCTCCTGACTTAGGATTGATTGTTCCAATGAAGTCTAAACCCCATTGCTGAAAAGGTTTATATACGATTGCTAGCCTCAAAGGTAATGTGGCTAATTATGGTCTGCTTGTAAATCTTGAACACTTTTCACACTTTGATACCCATTCATAAGCATCTTTAAACATCCCATGCCAATAGAAGCATTGTCTCAATATCTTGAAAGCTATTACTGATGTAGAATAGTGTCCTCCACAAGCTTCATTATGGAAAGCTTCTAGTAACTTCCTCTATTGATCCTTGTCTACACACCTTAGGAAAGTTCCATCAACTCCTCTTTTGTACAAATTACCTTCCCAAATAACATACTTGTGTGCTTTGAGTTTTAGATTTCTCTTCTCCTTTGCTGAAAGGTGGGATGGACAGTCACCATAGGTTAAGAAGTAAGAAATATTAGAGAACCATTCATCAGTATTGCTAGTGAAAAGAACCCAGGGTATTTCTTCTTTACCTTCCTCCTTACTTTCAACAATCATCTTACACAATCCTTTACCCTAGACTAGGTTAGTAGGCTTGATCTTAACATCATATTCTTGCACTTTAGCAAGCCAAGCTCTCCTATTGTTACACCCAATTTCTTACTAAGTTAGTATACTTTTTACCGCAGATTCTGGAACATATACCACAATATGTGAATGTATGATGTAAAACCTAAAGCTCTTCAGTGCTTTCATCACTGCATATGCATGTTTTTGCAGAGAAGAATATTTAAGCTCATAGTTCTTCAATGGCACAATCATGAAAGTGATAGGAGCTTCAATTTCTTGTTCATTCTTCTGTAATAAGATGGCTGACAAAGTATGCTCAGAGGCATAACAATAGACAATAAAATCTTTCTAAAAATCAGGGTGCACAAGTGTGGGTGCATTAGCAATGGCCCTTTTTATGTCTTCGAATGCCTTCTTCCATTTAGCATTCCAACTAAAGACAAGATTATTTTTCATCATTTCTACAATGTGTCTAGTCAGCTCAGCGAAATCAGGAACAAATCTTCTCAAAAAATTTACTTGACCGAAAAAGGACCTAGTGTTATTCTTAGTCGCAGGTAGACTTAACTACTGAATTGCCTTGACTCTCTCTGGATCAATTTTTATCCCATCCTTTAAGACAATATGACCCAATAGATTTCCTTCAGTGACTACAAAGATTGACTTCTTAGGATTCAGGGAAATACCATTCTCTCTGCATCGTTGTAGAACCACTTCTAAGTCATCCAAGTGATTAGATATTTTCTTGGAGAAAACTATCAGGTCATCAAGATACACTACAATAATTTTATTTTTCAAATCGTTGAAAGTTAGGTCCATTGTTCTCTGAAATGTGGCTCCAGCATTAATAAGACCAAAAGGCATCCTGTTATATGCAAATACACCAATGGGAGTAGTGAAATCTATTTTATGCTAATCTTCTCGGGCTACCTCAATTTGGTTATATCCTGAAAACCCATCAATCATGGACATCATTTCTGGGCCAGACACAGTTTGTAATATATGATCCATAACTGGCAAGGGATAATTATCCTTTAGGGAAGCTTGATTCAAATTCCTAAAATTGACACAAATCGTAATCTCCCCATTTTCTTCCTAACAGGCACAATATTTGCCACCCAGGTAGAGTGGTGAATAGGGTAGATAATTTTGGCCTTCAACATTTTGTCAATTTCATTGAAGATGGCTTCAGCTACCTTTGGATTATAAGTCCTCTATTTTTGTCTGAAAGGTATGGTGCTAGGCTTCAAAGGAATATGATGTTGCATTTCTCCATTCTTGAACCTCTTCAGATCAACATAACACCAAGAAAAGACATCTTTGTATCTAATAAGTAGAGAGATCAAACATTCTTTTTCTTCTTTAGAACAACATCTACCAATACACACAATCTTTGGATCAGCCTCGGTACCAATATTTACCCTATCATAATCAGCTGAAGTCATTATTGAAACTTTATTCTTCTTTTTAAGGTACTGATCATGTCGATTAAAAAGGTCTTCAAGAGAGACCAACCCTTTAGGGATCTTATTTCCTTTCAGTTGAATGACTTCTGAGCTTGAACTACCAGGGGACTTCATTTATTCCTCTAGGACATCATTACTGTCATCATTACTGCCTTCAAAAAATATATTGGCAAAAGACTCAGCTTTTTCGAGAAAAGAAATAATTTGTTGATCTGAATTGAAAACTTGCCAGTGATTAACATTGTCAGGGACATTGGGTCTATACACCACTTCAATCCTATATGGTTTGTCTTTAAAATCTAGATGCAACAGGAGGAGGGATGCTAAAATAGCTAAAGAGTCAGCCCTGGAATTTTGTTCTTTGGGTACTACCTCTATGGAAAAAGCATCAAATTCTTCAATACAATCCCATACCCTATTATGATAATGTCTCAGTCTACCATTTTTGACTGTGTATAATTTTCTCACCTGCTTAACAAGTAGTTCAGCATCTCCTTTAACTTTCAACTATTTTATACCCCTTTCTTTGGCCAATTTGAGGCCTAATAACAAGGCTTCGTATTCGGCTATGTTATTTCTGCTCTCAAACTCTAGTTTGAAAGTAAAAGGAAAAGAGTAAGCATCAGGCGAAATCAAGACACCCCCTACTCCAGATCCAACGGTAGAACAACTCCCATCAAAGTCCAGAGTCCATAACTCATCAACCAAATCAGGATTAATTAAATTCATATTCTCATCTTCAGCAGATGTACACATGTAAGTGCCTGGTCCAGTTTCCACAAACAGAATGTCTGCTCTAGGATCTCCAGATTTAAGCACAGTGAACTTAGCTTTAGGTTAGAGGTTAAGGTGAACTTTCTTCCCATCCATAGGTATTAGGGCATGTGACCAATCCATTTGAATTTCCCTTCCCAGGTCTTTACAGAAACTATGACTCAAGAGCATCCCATAATTGGTAGGTATGTTTGCCATAAGAATTGTCAACTTCAACCTTTTCTTTGGGAAAGCAGCTAAGGCAATTTGGGCATCTTTAATCTGACCCAAGATGGGTACTAGGGAGCCATTCATTGAAAAACATCTGTTGTGTGAGGGTGTATAAGACAAACCTAAAGCTTTAGTAACTTATGCAGACATAACATTCTCTGAGGCCCTAGAATCGATAACACAATTACTGAGTTTAAAACTGACAATATAAACAGAGATATAAAAGGGCTCTGGCTTGTTAAGAGGATCTTGGGGACCAATGTCTTGAGAGCTAGAGTTTGAACAGTTTTGGCTTTTCACATGTATGTCAGCATCACTGGATATTTGATTATTACAATGGGAAGGAGAAGGTTCCTGCCTAACATACTTAACCGGTCTATCAAGTTCAGACGGGTTAAGTCTCAAATACTCAGCTTGGGAAATCTCAATCTTAGTATTCTTACATGATTCTATAATATCAAATGAATTTGATACATGAGTTTTAGGAGATGAAGTAGATGGTACCTCAGCGGCTACATGTTTGGTTAGCACCTCCTTGGCTTTCTTGGCATTATTTTGTCTTGTCAAGATATACTTAGGGGCAGAATTCAAATTGTTGGATTGGCCTTGAGTATTCTGACCTCTTTGTGCTTGCTGACCTCAAGTTAACACCTTATAGTTGGAATTTCCCACTTCAGTATACATATCTTCTCCATTCTCTTCATTTGATTCATATTCAAAGAAATTCACACCAGCATCATCGGGTGTGGGAGGTTCTTCTACTAATGGTTCTTTGGTGTGTTCATTCGTGGACAACATTTGCATAAACAACATCATCTAGAGGCAGGAGGCTCCATCATGGTCAGATGTGAGATGAAAATTGCAAACCATATGATTGCTCTTACCAGCTGAAGGTCCCTCAATAGCTAACCTCTGATTAGGGACGAGCAATTGCAGTGTCCTATTTAAACCTCCCTGAGGAGCTTGCATAGGACCTTTAGGCATTTGGCATTTTAGAGTGATAATGTCATTGGCCATTCTTTGAATGATGGGGTTGATAGAACTGGTTACTATAGATTTGCCAGTTTGTAACTCTCTTTTCCATTTCCATGCACTAATCAAATCATCTTCCACAGTTACAACCAATGATTGTGCGACAACTAAGTTAGGGACTCCTTGTCTTTTAATGGCATAACTAACATCTGGTGGCAATGAATTGATAAAGAAACACATCATTAACCCATCTCCAGGTCTGACATTTGCAGGAATTCTATTGGCTAGTCTGTTGAACTTAGCTATGTACTCCCTCATTTTCTCTTGAATCTATTTCTTCATAGTGGACAATTGGGCTACTAGTGTATGTTCATTATCGATAGTTTTAAATCTCTCTTCAAATCTTTGTCTCATTATAGCCCAATCATTAATATAAGCATTAGGAAGGTGGTAAAACCAATCAGTAGCTGAGTCATCCAACGAATCGATAAATAGCCTAACAGACACATCTTCTTGTTGAACCCCTAGGATAGAACATACAACAAAGAAGTCATTGATGTGTTCTTCGGGAGTAACTTTTCCATCACCTCTAAACTTAGGTAAAATTTTACCTGACCCTCTTGGAAGATCATGCGGGTTAGCACCAAGGTTGAGCGGTCCAATGGCTGTGCCCCATGGAACAGGTGGAGGCTGTGGATGAGCCATATTTAGAGGAAGGAATTTTAATTGTAAAGGTAAGACAATACCATGTAAGGTCAAGCTTTGGCAAGATGAACCAGCGGTGCTTCTTGTAGGTGGAGGAGAGGATGGTCTGCTCAAGGATTTGACTTTCCTTGTGGGAGGATAAGGAGTGAAGTTCAAAGATTGGAGCAAATCAAAATCAATATTAGCTATACCCTTTTTTCTATCCCCTCATGTATATCTTTTCATGTCCCACTTCTACATATATATAATAAAACAATTGAGTAGATTCGCCAAACCACTTACTGGTTATTGTGGGGAAGAACTGGTCTGGCAGGATTTTGATCCGTTGGTCTAACAATAGGGTTTCTTAGCCTATTTTCAGGAACCACTCCAATTTTTTGAGGCTTTACTCTTCTTGGTGCAGGAACAACCGGTCTAATGAAAATTAACTCCTGAGTGTTAGTAAAATGACGTGCATTTTCTTCTATGATCTCACCAAGTTCTTCTTCCTCTTCTAGCACTTCATTAACTTGGTGATACTACTAAATAGTTCTTCTAGTTTGCCAGGCAACAATTCTAAGGCCAGTAATAATATTTTCTTAGTCTCCTACTAGCCAATCAATGTTAGGCTGCAAAATTGGTGCACATCTCCTATGAAGAACCATAAAATTTGATTGAACAACTCACAAAGATGGTATAACAAACTCTAATTTTTCCCCAGTAGAATCACCAAAAATCTGTTGGTTAATAGATTTGTCACCTAACTCTATATACTCACGCTTGGACAAGTGACAAATGTAATCAACAGTTGAGTCCATTGTATTGGTATTTTACACCTGCTCTCTACGTTATTTAACAAGGCGTAGCTACCTTCTACAAATATTCTGAGGAATATAAACTTGAGGTTGCTTTTAACTAGAAAGCAAGATAAAGGTAGAGCTTTTAACTAGAAAGCTATAAAGGTGAATCTACAACTCGAACACCAACATAAGAAGTTCATAGACTCCCAATCACAATAGAAAAATGAAAGTATTATACATACACAAGAAATCACCACTTTGAGATAATATACAAACAGATAGATTATTCAAAGTAATGAGCAAAATTGAATAACACCCAACCACCAGAATATACAAATACCATTAACACCAGTAGAAGAAAATTCAACTTAGGAAGAACATTAATTTAAATAATCACAACACAGAGTTCATGACCATCCAAAACTCCACTGTATTAACTATATTTCATATATCATAGAAGCTAGAAAAATAAAATTTAACTATCACCCTTCCCAAAAAAACTAAATTTTTGCCAAAAAGAAGAGAGTCCTTAGTTTCGACCAGCCATTTAGATTATATAGTTGAGCCAAACCATAACTATCTAGAAAAAACCATAATAACTTCTTGAAACAACCGATTAAAAGATTGTTTAAACAGTTATAATAAGGGGCCCTCTAGATCCAATAGTTTTAGAGAAAATAAAAGATAACTTTGCAAATATGAAAATTAAATCAATTCAAGATTTGTAATTCCATGTCGCCATCATCCAATTCATCCATTTCTTCATCTTCCCTTGACTGGTCGCCTTCCTTGGTGACACTTTGTGCTGCTTGAGGTACCTGTGCTCGCAATCTAGCTTTATATGCTCTGTATTTGTTGATAACAGGGGTTAACACCATGCCAGGTGGAGATCTACTAATGCTAATTTGACGCTTCCTTTTCATGATAGCTCTGTCAGAGTCAGTCACCTTTCTATGTATCTCCTTGATGCCATTTTTGCAAGTGCTAATGTAAGCTGCCATCTTAGAAAGTTTGCCCAATGACTCCGTTGTAATCGCACTGTAGTTTACTATATCTTCCATCACCACCTTCTTGAAATTCTGGTTGATTATCTTGACATCTAACAACTTTTCATCATCAGACTCGTTGGCTTCTACATCCAAAGCAACAAAATCTCTTTTAATTCTCATCATTTCTTTATAATAAATTGCCATTGCCTTTCCTATTTCTTCTTCAGTTCCTACAACGATACAAAGATTCCATTCTAACTCATCAGCCCACACAGCAGTATCTAATTCTTTAGGATCAACTATGACTTCCTCAGCCATTAGGATAGGATAGCTTGCTCGCTGAAGAACTCCTCCAGGTCCTCAAACTAGACCAAGCAACCTCTTTCCAATCTAAGATGTAAACTAGCTGAGAACACATATGGAAGCTTGCGCTTTGTGTAAAATTCATCAACTACTCGTGTAGACAACCATTGATGATTCTTGGCCAATCAATTTGGTGATCTCCACAAATCAATAGGATAAACCTGCACATCCAGAATTTGAAAATATTTGACTCAGGATTGCCAATCACTCTGTTTAGCAGGGTTATCATATCTAAATTTCCTCCTTGAAATGGCTTCTTTTCAAATTAGCGAGTAGCTAAGACTTCTTGGTCTTTTCTTCTTCTAGCCAATGCTTGGCAACACATGTATGACACCAATCTTTCTTTTCATTGTAGTAATTCTAGGCTGAGGATACAGAAACATCAACATTATCTTCGTATTCTTCCAAGTCTAGAGCTAGAGCAACAGATTAAGAATCAATTTTGGCCACCACAGTATCGTTGGGAGTTTTTATCTCCTGAGAGTCTCAAAAATAATTGTTGGCACATGCAACCATTAACTTAGAACAAGACACAACAAGTGGGAAGACGCTAGCCTTATGCAGACCACTGCTGACAATTTTCTCTGCTAAAGGAGTTATCTTCTTAATTGTATCCTTCCCCAAAAATCATCTAAATCAACATGGCCCAAATTCGTATCCTTCACCCCAGCCAAACCATTCTCTACAATAGAGGCTACATGAGCTCCTTGGAACTTAAATTTCATTCTAGTATATTCTAGAAACTAGTAAACAAGAGACTCAGAGATATGTGTGTATAGTAGAGAATGAGGCGAAACACTCACAAAGAATTCCTTATGTAGATTCATGGGAAATAGAAATATCTAACTCTTCCAAACAGGTATGGAGTCTTTATAGAGAGGGAAAAGTTACCAGCTTTACTAACCTGCAAGAGTAAAACTGAGCTGGAATTTTACACGTAGTGAGTTATCTATTTGTTCCTCTGCAACACATTATTTGGCTCATAATACCACCTTATGCAGGCCTTTAATTCAAGTCACTTCTCATGAACTCCACCGAGAAAGACATTAAATATTAGCAGTGAATTTATCATTAAAAATCATAAATGCATACCTCAACTTTCCCTCTGATAAATTTTCCACCAAGTCTACACGTACCTTCAAATTGAATGCATAATGACAAGTGTCATTCCTTTGTACAACATGCCAGTAGAACCAATACTACTTAGGAAAGTGTGTCACACAAAGTTGGTGAGTCAGGCAGAATATGAGCTTTTGAACTAGGAGTTGAAGATTCAAAACTTTAAAGAATCCTCGACTACACATGAAAGACTTCTTATGGAGACTTAACAAAGGCTCAGGGAACTAGAAATTCAAGGTGAGTCAGCAAGTTGGGTGATTCATGAACTTGTGAACTCGCCGACCTGACTTCAAGGATGCCAAGGATCACCGACAGATGAAAATGACTAAGTAAAACTAACCCGAAGGAATAAATAGATGAATAAGGCTGATGAAAAATACAAGGGAAAAAACAAAGACAGGACTTAGGGTAACAATGAGGCATGTTTAGTGGTTTACCTGCCAGGCAGGTTGTCGTTGGTTAAAACAGGTTTGAAAAGGTTTTATTTGCAAAGTTTTTGTCAACCCTTTTTAGGGCACACTAGGAGCACAGGTCACTTGATCTTGTCAGGAAAAAAGATAGGTTATTGTTTCATTTTGCAAAGTTAATGTTTATGTTATGGAATCTCTGGTGCTAGGGTTTGCAATCATGACAGAGTATGGCATTTCAGATGAAATCTTCTTGAATCTAAAGGATGTGACATAGTTGATTCGAGCTGGTTCGTTAATTCAGTAGTTTTTGACTTCAATATATCATTTTTGTGGGCATATCAGGTGATCTCTTATTCATTCCTTCTCTTAGTTTTTACTTCATAAACTAAATCATGGAGCTCGGGTTTGGAAGCTTGATGTATAAGGGTTTCCTAAATTGTGGTATGGCAAGTCCTTCAAGGGTTTCTCATGGGCATTCAATCTTGACTATAAACTATCATTTTCAGTTAAAAACTAAGAAACTTTTGTTAAACCCTGGTTGGAAGTTAGGGTTTCTTTCTCGAACCCTTGATCAAGTTTTGAACACTTGTTTTTGAAGAACAATCCATCATTAGGGTGTTGTCAGTTTGGTTTTGTTAACTGAACATACAGTTTGATCATGGCATTTAAAAGAGTTTATATTGTTATCATTGGTCTGTTCGACTATGATCTTGACATAATCAGTTGGACAGTTGGAAATTGTTTAAGACAGTTGCTTGTATACAGTTATTGTTTCAAACTGTATATTGAGAGAAGAAAAGGCTTTGTACTATGTAAATGATATATTATATATACATCTGATGTGATGTGTAGTTGTGATGTGAGAGAATATTATTGTTGATATTATCTGAGATATTGAGGAACAACAAAACATAGTGTCCCTCTATATGTAATTTCATTATTCATTATATGGATTGAAATATGCTAGTGAGGTAGAAATGAGGTCAAGTCAGTGAGACAAGGATCTTTGCCAGTGAGGCACAAATAGCTAGTGAGGCATTATTTTCAGTGAGACATTGTTGAAAATACTAGTGAGGCACAAATAGCCAGTGAGGCACAAACAACCAATGAGGCATCTTTCCTGAGTTGTTTTTATTCTCCAAGAGGGTTTTCCACTCATGCAATTTTCTGTGTTATGGTCTCTCTATGTGTGATCCATTGGTGTCTTATGTCTAAACTTTCCATTACATTCATTGTTTAGTGTTTCATAGTTTAATTGCTGCATATGTGACATAATGTTCATTATGGGTCAGTACAAATGTACAATATATCTGATACTTATCCCTATCCAATAAAGAAATAAAACTGCCCTACTATTTGTCATAGTTCACCAAAAGTTGTTTTGTTCATTCATGTTCAGAAATTGATATGTCAATGCACTACAGTTCATAAATGAGTGTTTTGCTTTCATCATACAAGGGTTGAAGTTTAAGGTTGGTAAAGTTTATTAATTGTTGCCAAAAACAAGTCTGTTTTATGAGACACTAATTCACCCCCCCTTTCTCAGTGTCTCTCATACTCCAACATAAACATGGTCACGTGACCATTAGTAGTTTATTTCCAGTCATTTATAGCGCGACCGAATTGATGACTAAACCATTTTTAGTCATTTATTGGTTGTTTTAATTGATCAACTTGGTAGTATATTTAGTCATTAATTTAGTCATTGGTTGTTGTAATTTGGTCACTTATTTAGTCATTTTTTATTCACTGATATATTTAGTCATTGATTGTTGTTAAGTGGTCACTTATTTAGTCATTTTTATTCATTGATTTCCATCCATTGGTAGTGTATTTAGTCATTGATTTTAATCATCATTTTCATCAATTTGGTAGTTTATTTAATTATTTTTATTCATTGATTTCTGTCAACTAGTAGTACATTCAGTCATATATTTAGTCATATTTATTCACTAATTTTTGTCAATTGGTAGTTTATTTAATTGTTTTTGTTCACTGATTTCTGCCTAAAAGTGGTGGAAATGAGACAATTATTTTGAGGTTTAAACATAAAACACAGAAAAACATAATCAATCATTCATTTGCACATAATGAAATAGCTATTAAGAAGACAAAATACTAAATTTGTTTTGAGAAAAGGTGTTCTTACAGTAGATACAAGACATAAATATGTGTCTTTGCTTTGAAAAATGTGTTACAAAGCGTGTTTCTTAGTGCTGTGACTGAGAAAACTGAGTTACAATGCCTTTTTTGCTTATACAGCTCCAAAATAGACAAAAAACACTAAGATCCTTGAACAACACATTCAAACTATTGCATAAAGTAGTGGGCCAAGCTGTCTAACAACTAGTACATGATAAACATCAACTATGTCATTTTTTTCAAATATTTTAGTTGCCACCGTGTGAAGGTCCCTTCTTTCTCTTTAAGACAAACAACTACATCTATTTTGTCTTCATAAACAAGGGGTATGTTACTTGTGACCTCTAAAATATTTACATTTGCATCTCCTATTCCTTTCAATTTGACTCCATGTACAATAGATAGTGAGTGAATCCACCCAATGCCCACAGCAGCACCATCAAACAGATCCAACACCCCAACTTTATCCCCTTCTTGGAGTTTATCAATAAATGTCTACAAAAATAGAAAAATACACATTATATTGAGATATAAAACAAACATTATATTGTTTTTGACAGCTGTATGTAATGTCTTATGTCTTGGAACAAATCAGTTTTTGTAAGTGCTTTTTTTGATTCTGTTGAATAACAAAGAAGCAACTTTTTACTTTGAAAAAAAAAAAACTAACCCATTGCAAGGTACAAACAAATGGAGGGCAAGACTACAATAGTGCTAGACTGTATGAGTACTCCAAAAAGAGACATGGATTGACAATGAATTAGTCCCCCCAACTGAGGACCATGACATCCCCAAACACAATGCACTAATGCATTGTCAAAATCTATGTATGCACTCTATTACAGCCTAGCTCTAAGCTTCCACATGTAATTTATATGTTCTTTCTTATTTCCATAATCTATGTATACTACCTAATTACATTTCACTACTATTCTAACTAGGTTCTATCAAATAGGTAATGATTACCCTTATTTACATAATAAAACAACCATTACTTACTTGAATAGTACTTACTTGCATGTGGTTTCATAGCACTCACCTTGAGTTTAGCACGACTACTACTATGAATATCATGTGAATGCTCATCAAGTTCATCATCATAATTATCACTATCAACATTGACATGAAGTTGTACAGTTTTGTAGAGAGCTCTATTGACAGGGCCTTTTTCTTTTCATTTTGTTTTCATATAATTGCTCTGCATGTGGTTTAATCATCATGCAAAAATTAATATAAATCAAGTAAAGAATGCAAAGGTTATAAATTTTTGTCCAAAAGAACATTTAAAGCATGAAGAATTAATGAAAAAACACTGGGATAGATTAACTTACAACTTAAAGAATGTAAAAGCTATAATTTTTTGTCCAAAAGAATATTTTAAGCATGAAGAATGAAAAAACATTGGGATAGATAACTGACAACTATTATATTACCTCAACTTTAGCATAACTATGATGACTGTGCTGCACATTCTTGTCTAGTTCATCATGATCACTATCAATATTGATAGCTCTATTGACATCATGAAGGCATTTTTGTTTTCCTACTGGTTTGATAAAATTGCTCTGCATTTGGTTTAACCATCATGCAAACAATATACAAAGCATTTAATAGTCAAGTAAAGAATGCAAGCTATAAATTTGTCCAAAAGAACATTTTCTGGATCACTCCAACAATAAAGAAATTGGGTTGGATTCTCCTATGCTCAGATTTCAATAATCTACATATTAAGAGGTATTTGTATACAGAATTGCCAAACAAGAAGAAATGAGATCAATAGAGCCTCTTACCTCATCTAAGTCCATGGATTTATGCTCATTCCATGCAGAAACTATAGGGTTTACAGAGGCAACCAACTGAGAAACTTGTTGATTGAGACTGTACATGCAATTAATTACATGTTGGTGCCGTTCATTTGAGTTGACATGATCTGGAGATGCTGATCCTACTGGGCATGTAACAGATGGCTGTGAAATCTCTATTGATGAACTAGATTCCCACTTCATCCTACTCTTAGATTTACTAGGATCTAGTGCTGCCATATAATTGACAATATCTTCTGTACCTACTTCTCTATTACTATTTTCCACCTAAAATACAATGTCAATTTCAACATATAGTCAGTTCAATAAAAATTGAAATAAATAACACAATGTAAATTAAACAAAAAAAGCCATACACTTACTCTAAATTTGTCCATTTTGCCCTGTAACCCACCTCGGCCAAATGTATATCCAGCCCTCACATTATATCTTGCTCTCTTGCCTCTGTTACTCTTTGCCAAATATTCTTCAGAATGCATACTTTCTTTCAATGCCTCCCACTATTTGGGAGATAGAGTGGAGTCTAACCTCTGATCTTTTCCCTCCATGATTATTTTTCTACAATTGTATCTAAAATTGTTCATCAAAATTCTCACCTTTTGCTTGTAATATTTTCTAGAGATTTGTCCACTAGTAGTCTCAAAAGCATTTTCCACAATTTGTGGATCTTGCCCTGTAAAACTTGATTTACAAATATCCAAATGGGCTCTACATCTTACACCCAACTCAGAGGCCCACTCTGCAGTATTTAGCCCAATGGGCTCACATCTCTCGATACCTCAAGCAAGAATGGCTTCTTGCCTTCTAATTTTCTTTCTTTTGCATTCTTCTCTATAGATCTATACAAATCTTGACTCAATCTTTGTCTTTTGACAAAAGCATCCACATCTATTAAACCACTACTGGTATTTCTGGCTAATCCACTAGTTCGATCAAAAGGTCTAGATGCAAAGGTGCACTTTGAGGCACAACAGATGCAAGCGGTCTCTCTTCATGACTTTCCTTAACCAAAACTTCATGCTCCTTGGCCACATCAGGTGCAGCATGAGTAGGTAGATCATGAGTACTGGTCTCCATAGATTTCACTTCAAACACATCCTTTAATCTTGAATAAATCATCTACAGACCTACTATTCCTTTGCTTTGATGTTTTTCAATAATCTCTCTTAGACTTTGTGCTAACAGATCATCACAATGTTACACATCACCATGTGCTATATTAGGCTGCATATGATCACCATGTGCTATATTAGGCTGCACATCACTATGTGCTATATCAGGCTGCACATCAACATATTCTATATCAGGCTGCACATGATCATCACTGCAACTATTGTTTTCACCAACTGCATTTGTTGAATCACAAAAGTGTTGGATTCTATGAGATGGTGACACTCTATTATTTCTTTCCTTTTGTTTTTTCTTTGCACTCTTTTTGTTGCCTATAAAACAAAAAAATATCATATTATGTCTTATATACATAAAGCTCTTGCCTATATAATTTCATTAAACACTATTAAACATATAATATACTACTTAGTGGATTTACAACTTGCCTATTTGTCAAACCAAGACTCAATAAATATTCATTATTCTTGGCCACTTTTTCTCTACGAAGGCACTCATAATCTATCACTAAAATTTTAGCATCACTATCATCTAATTTGTGCCTTACAACCCTTGTCTTCATTTCTTGAAGTCCAAATAAACAATAATGTATAAATCAACAACTTGAAGTAGTAAAAATTTATTGGGTTCATAAGTTGATAACTGTTGACTTTCCAATCCACTGATAATTGCAAATGGAAACTTAAAATAGAATTCAGTTTACAGATTAAAAAGAATTTGTAGTAAAAAGCTAAGAAGATGTTTACAATTACAAGTATCAGACAAATTTTCCTTAGGGATATATTCACAAGAAAAGAACTCATAAAAACATAACACAAGTAGGATGAAGGAAAAACATAGTCTAGTTCATCATGAGGTGTGTTAGAACCTTAAAATTTTGCCTAGTTCCATCATCACAACTAACCTTGAGCTCCATGACCTAAGCCTTGACCTTTATATTCCTTTTTATTTTTGACTGAGCCTCCCTACTGTAAGCAAACATATAAATTTTTAGGTCTGAATGACACTGAAAGACCTATACAAAGCCAAAAATTAAAAATATATACTTAAACAAAAACATATCTAGCTATTTTACATCCATAAAAGTCTTTTACCGCAATCTTGTAGCAACAATTTGAACCCTTAGTAGACTGGTGGTATATAACAGATAACATAAAAGTATTCACCGCAATACCGCAGGAGTATTATAATAAAGGTGCAGTTGGGTGATATAAAAGAACTTAATTACACTATAACTGAAGTACTGCGGCAAGGAAAAGTGAACAGTGTGGTATAGTGGGGAATAACCTGCCACCCCGTAAGGAAGGAGATAAAAAAGAGTGGTAGTGCAGTAAGAACCACGGTAGCGTGAAGAAGACTACTAAGACATGTAGTATAGTGGTAAGAATCCTGTTGCCCCATGATGAAGCATAAGGAAGCTTGCGGTATAGAGGTATACACCTCGCTATCCTGTACTAGTTAAAGAAAGAGGCAATGGTGTTGCGAAATAGACTGTCAGGGCATTATTACTAGTTGTGGTATTAAATGCATAACTCTTAACAACCCTCAGATCTTTTGAAAATCAATGGCGCACATCCAAACTTGAAATATGAGCATAAGGTTGATATTAATGATGACATGATTGAACTCATAAGCCATTAAAATTGAGAACTCAACATTTTTTTGGCATTCATTTGCAAGGATTGTCATGCGGGAAGCTAGGAGTTCAACAGGGTGAAGTTCTGCAACTATCACATATCGAGTAAGTACACTAAACTTATTGAAGCAGCTTTACAAGCATAGAATTGTTTGAAATCCTGCATTTAAACACTTAGAAAGCTTGAGTAGAGGTTGACATTAGATATCATGCTGCCTTAAAATAAAGAACTTGAGACTAAGAAAGAAGAGCCTAAGGGTAAAAAGAGATCATTACAGCAATTTGAAGAGCCTAAGGGTAAAAAGAGATCATTACAGCAATCTATCTTAGATATCTTGCCTAATTCAACTGAGAGAGGATACAAGAAGGCTTTCCAGGATACAGCTCATGGTTGTAGGCATGCCCTTAATCCTTTTTTGGGGTGGGAATTGTTTTGGTATTTCTATGAAAAGAGGGAAGGGAAAATTCTAGTATCAAATCAGTGGACATTTGACTTAGCTAAGCTAATTGTTCCAAATGTCTTCATCGATGTGGAGTTCATTAGAGTTCTAGCCCAGAATTACTACCCTACTACTAGGACTATGAGGATAATAGATGGGTCACCATTGGTAATATTAACAGAAGCTGCAATCATTGAATGCTTCAATCTAAACAAACAGGCCCTCACTAAGGTTGACTTGCAAAAGAGTGACGAAGAATATACTAGGTTAAGGAAAACACATAGAAGTGATGAACTCCCCATATACATGAAAAGGGGTGTTAACAACAAGGTGATACCTATCTCCCCCTTTGCCTCCGAACCATTTGATGTAGAAGATTTTCAGACTTATTTCAAGAAAACCCACTTTGCTTTTTGTCAAGTACTTGGGATAGATGCACAAGAAAAAATGCCAGTTAGTTTGATGATGATGGCTATGAGAATTTAGAACCCTAAGACAAACATTGAATATGAATTTGCCTCATATCTTGAGAAGGCATTGCATGAAGGCTTCTGCAAGTCAGAGAGAACAGGGCCCCTATAATATTTAGGTGATATTCTTTACTGCACGTCACTTGATATTGTACCAGAACAAAGATAGATGTACAAAACGGATGTGCTTGGGTAGGATTGATAGAGAAGGGAACTCATTTCCTATGCAACGATGGTGTTATAAATGGGATAACAGATACAAAAACCATGATTATGTAGTGTTCCATGATGACTTTGTGTACAAAGTTATGAAATTTCTTGGCCACTCATCGCCAAGATTACACACACCTATACTACAACTATTGAGGCCCTTGGATTTGAAACCAGAACAAGGTCATACTCATAACTTTGGTGATTGGTTTTTTTTGCAAGATGTCACAATAATAAGGATTTATGGGTGCCCACATGCCCCACATATATTGCCAAAATTTATTCCTCTTCAACTAGCCTTTTTAGAATTTATGTGGCAGATGTTGTGGATGGAAAAGGATGTCATGCACAAACAAAAGAAGGGTACATTTCTACCTAACTTGAAAACATGTGAAGAATTATCTATTGGATCTGACACCCTTGAAGAATTACAACATTAGCTTAAGACAAGATATTCTCCAAGGCCTGGAAGTGAAAGGGTTTTTGATCATGATGGCCATATGAGTTTTATAAGACAAAACCTCCTCATAAAGGCCACAATCACTCATCAAGTGGATTATGAAGAGGATGTGATTAGAAACTGCTTCACTCCCCAAGAGGTATATTAGAGGAAAAGAAAATGGGAGATCATGATGAAGCTTGAGCAAGAAAGGAAGATGAAGAACAGTGACTTCTTGGGGTATTTTTTACAAGAAGCAGATCCTCTTAAGAGGATAAATTTGATAATTGATAAGTTTGATGAATTGTATAATAAGTATGCACCAGAGGAGGAGAGGCCCACTAAATTATCTCCCAAAAGGCCAAATGGCATTGTAATTTCAGAGCCATCTCCTGACACTATTTCATTATGTCATGTTCCTCAAGAATCACCTCCTGAACAACCACTTCCTAAGAAACATAAGACATGGGAGCCATATGGATTGGTCTCCTATGCAATGAGCAAAGGAGTGAGAGATATAGAAGAAGTGGCCAATGTACTGAGGAGTTTGAAGGATGATGTTGAGGTAGATCAACCAACCCATGAAACTGAAGCTCATAAACCAGAGGCTAGAATTGATATCCATATGCAGGGAGAAAGGGAAATGCAGAATGATGAGAGGGAAATTGCAGCTCTTAGATTTATTGAAGATGATGATTTCATTAAGACCACTGAATTTAAGGATTTCTGGGTTAAAATGAAAATAAGAGAGTTTGAAGAAAGGGTAGATATAAACAAGATGGGTGTTGAAGAGTCTCAACATGATCAAATTGTAGCCTAGACTTTCAATGAATTGAAAATTGATAATGTTGATATTAGCCCACAAGAAGCTAGGGATATGGTTTTGAAGAGTAATATACTCATTATCCCGGGTATGGAACTAAAGAAGATATTCTTACTTGACCAAGTAAGAGCACAAGAAGACCCAATGATGATTGCTGAATTTGATTTTGATGAGGGGATAAGTGGTATAGGGTACAACCCTAAGATTGAGACCTTGGCATTTTGGGCCAAGCAAAGAAATACACAAAAATTAAGCTTGTTAGATGTGGTACAAGAGATGAGAGGAATGGCTATGATAAAAACATTGAAGGACACATCTCTTTTAGAATCTGCAAGCATGACAATGCACTCTTCCATGTTCACTCGAGCTGCTGTTAAGGGAATGGAAAACAAATTGACAGAATCTGAAAAGGAACAAAAATTCTTAAATGATGAGGTAAATAAACTATTCATAGAAAATATAAGACTGAAAGAGAAATTGAAAGGAGCAGGGCCCTCACAGAGTAAAGAAATAGTATTGTATCAACCTCCTACTACCCAATCAACTGATATAGACAGTGCATCCTCTGAACAAATGAATGTACTAAGACACGAGATCGAAGAGTTGAAAAAAGCCAATAATGAAAACAAGGAGGGAGTGAGGGACCAGATTATTAATGTCTTGGAAAAAATCTTGGATTACAGGATCAAACTAATTAAGGACAAATTGGAAAGTGTGTATGATTTCTACACTTCATTATCCCAAATAATTGACTAGATGAAAGCCCATGCACTTATATTGGATCCTCTTTTCAAGAAGTGGCATCCAATTAATCATACCTTGATGACTTTATCTAGGGTATTACAGAGAAGAGTGGAAGCTCCTTCATCTTTGAAGCCAACTGAGGAGATGGTTAAGATAATTATAGATGAATCTCAGTATATAAATGGAGAAGATCAGAAGATCAAAATAAGGATGGAATCATTTCATACATTGAAGTAGTGGTTTGTGCTAAGGATATTAAAGGATGATGACTAATTGAAAAATCTCAGTGAATGGAGAAAGGAATTTGGCCAAATTGTTCTTGATTACATTGCTCATGTACAAAAGGATGGTGAATTGAATGTCCAAAGCCTCAATTTGGTCATGGATGGAATAATAGCCTTGGATACTGGATATTCTAAATTCATTACAAATGGCAGAGGGTTACTCAAAAATAGATGGAGGAATCACCTAACAAATATATCAAAGATTCAAGAATACAAATGGCCTCATGACTACATAGTATACCAATGGAAGTAAAAGTATTTGGCTCCTCCAGAAGAATAGGGCCTTAAAGATGTTGCAATGGAAGAACTGATCCTTCAAACACTCTATCATGGAGAGGGGGACTTTTCCAGATCGGGATGATCATGGGTCTCCTATGTTGATTAATAGACTACAAGTGTATTGCAAGTGCTGCGGGATTTCAATCAATATTATCTACTTTCTCTGTTTCTTCTTAAATATGTTTGAAACTAATGTTTAGTTTAAATGAAGAGGCATGAATTTTGAAAAGATGCCATATTTTGTAACGGTCCGAATCTTGTTTCTTCTCTTATAAAAAAGAAACCAAGACCTAATTTTGATATCATCATCATAGGCATTTATAGAAACATATATGAGGAGACTTCTATTATATTGTAATATCTATTTGAAGCAATCAATGGAGGAGAAGATTTAATCTGGTGCTCAAATTCTGGTTAAGATATCTAAGAGATCATTTCCTTGTTTGTAATGAGGAGGCTTAGTTCACTTAATGTTAAGATATCTATATGCATTATTAAATCACATATATTCATTATTATTTACTTCACACAAGCATATTCAATGCATGTGGAGGCTAGAAGTTGTATTACAAACTAAAGCTATCATCTAGGACATACAAGAAATTATATTCTAACTATACAAAATTAATTTCAACCAAAGTAAGAAAACTAAGAAGAATGATTGAACCTAACTTTAAATGCACTTGAAATCAGCAGTGAACATCTCAGGTTTTGTATACAATGTACCAGCAGAATAATGATGATTACATTCAAAAATATATTAGTAAAACAACAATGAATAAGCATACCTATACTCAGATCTTTATTACATTCAATAACAAATTACACCATACATATAACCAAAGTTTAGGTGAGAAGCTAACCTTTTAAGGTGACAGGCTAGTTAAGGTGGCAAAACATCATCATAATCATTTGCATTGCCAACAAGATCAAAATCTCGATCACTCGTGTCTACATCTGCTTGATTTTATTCCTCATCCTCATCTGTGACATGCTACTCATTCTCTCTCCCAATCTCTTCATTGGTAATCAAAATCTCTTCTTCAAACACTCCATCATCGTCTTCATCCACTTCTTTGAATGTTTCTTGTAAATTAACATATTGCCCATCAAGCATTATATCAAGAACTTCCATGAATTTTCATTTGGAATGAGACTCTATTTGAATGACATATGACCATCCTGGGCTTCTTACATCATCAATTAGAAATGATTGGTTAATTTAAAGAGGGGAAACATACAACTCATCCATCTCTGATAAAAATTGCCTTGTATTTGCGCGTACAAATCCATACTCATCAAATTGTATTGTGGATGGTCGGATCCACTTACATTTTAATAATATAGGACTATTTTCACCAAAATCCACTTGAATAATTTCTTGGATGAATCCAACATAAAATTTCTTCTCAGTTTCATGAAGAAATTCAGCACTAACAACACAATCACAATTTGTCTTTCCTTTGTCTTTTTCTTCCACTCTTAAATGACTACCATAGGCCCACATTCCACTAAAACGTATAGCCCATATATGTGGAGATTGTGAAAACTCACTTTCCTTTATTGTTACATCTTGACCTTCTTCTTTTGGATCATTGACTGAATTAGCAATCCATTCTTCAAATTTTGGAAAAGAATCACCTCCAATCAAATCATGACGTCTGCGCTTTTGAGGTCGATATTGCATCCAAGTTTGATTATCTTCTTCATATTTTCTACATAGAATATTAGCGTACAAATATTAAGATTAATAATATAAATGTGTAAATGTAATTGAGTAAATAAATTACCTATGCCACTTATTGAATGAATTTGTGTTTTGAAGAATATAAGCATGTATCGCACTTCTTTCTTGATGTGATAACTTGAAGCGACATCCATTGCCTTCTAATACTTCACGTATAACTCTTTCATCTTTGTCATCATCCCATACACGTCAATTGATATTTTAAAATCCATCATATATTCTATACAAAATCCCATGGCCTCTTGCATTGAATATCCCTCAGACATGCTACCTTCCAGTTTTTCCCTAGTATGAACATTTTTTTTCAAAACCTTCATATATTGTTTTATAGGATACATCCATCTCGTTCTTATTGGGCCACAGTGCTCTAGTTCATATTCTAGATGTATCAAAAGATGCATAGAAATGTTAAATATTGTTGGTGGAAATTCCCATTCCAATAGACAAAGGACTTCAACAACCTCCTCCCTCAAACTATCAAAGTTCAAAGGATGTAATACATGTAAACTCATTCTCTTTAATATTAGGTCCAACCTTATAATTGCCAATCTTGGCCCCTTTGCCAAACTTGATATATTTACCACAATAGGTAAAATATTCTCGATTATGAGATGATAGTCATGGGGCTTGAGGCCTCTTAAGCCATTAATTTCAATTTGGCTTCTAATACTACTACTTACATATCCAGTGGGAAAGCGAGTATGAGACAACAACTGTAAGAATTGTGCACGTTGTTCCTTTGTCGAGACATAAGGAGCACTAGGTTTTCTATATTTTTCATCAGCATATTTTTTGACCCAAAGATTTTGATGAATCTTTAGTTGTCGAAAGTCTTCACATGATGAAATAGTATCAAAAGCACCAAAAAGAGTTTCTATAATAGCATAGGCTATATTTTTCTCAGTATGCATAAAGTCAACAATATGCCTAATGGCTATATCCATAAAGTATGCCAACTTATAGAATATGCACAACCATTTCACACCGCTTTCACTACATGGATCATATCTATTACCAACAATCCCATCAATTTCAATAAATGATATTCTTTTTTGTCCATTCTCAATAATGTAATCACCTATTATTAGCAATGGTGCTTCATGATTCTCTTCTTGACCATTGAAACATGTTTTTTGTCTATGATATGGATGATACATTTTAAGGTAAGCACGATGTCCACAATAAATACACTTACGCAAACTTCTTGAGTAAAATCCTTAAAGTTGCAAGCAGGACATCCATGGTATCCATGAGCACTGAGATCAGACAATTTGCCATATGCAGGAAGATCATGAATCGTAAACAATAAGGAAGCTCTTAAAGTGAATTTGATTGAATGACCATTCCTTAAAGATTGAATTTCTTCAATTCCTTTCCATAATTCCATTAGCTCATCATATAATGGCTCTAGATAAGCATTGATTGTATCTGAAGTCACACTTTTCTTTCTTGGTATAATCAATGATAGCATTAAGAAAAATGGTTTAGTTGCTAACCATGGAGGTAAGCTATAATTTATTAAAAACACTGGCCAAGTTGACCATTCAGTACTTTGATCTGAGAATGGGTTCACCCCATCTAGAGCCAAACCCAACCTTATATTACAAGGATCTTGAGAAAAATTAGGCCATCTGTTATCAAATTCCATCCACATCTTAGAATCAGGCACATGTCATTATTTTCCATCAGTGCTCTTATTTTGGGCATGTCATTGTATAAGTTCAACAATCTCTCTACACCTATACATTCAAAGTAATCATGGGATTATTAGAAAGTGGTGAAGAACCTTTCTAGGAACCACAATTGATTTCAACCCTTGTTTATTACCTCGCTTCATGACATTTCAAACATTCACTCTCACTTGAAAGATTATTACGAAATAATACACAACCATTCACACATGTGTCGATGTTTTCATACCCTAACCGTAGCTTAGTGATTTTCTTTTTACATTGACTTTGTTTTGTTGGCAATGTGGAGTCAAGTGGTAACAATGAACTTAATAATGCCAATAACTTATCTACACTCTCATTTATCCAATCACGAACCACTTGCAAGTTAAGAATTTGAAGGATTGTTGTCAAACAAATTAACTTGCAATTAGCATACACAAGCTTTAAAGCATGCTCCATTGACTTGGCCCAATCATCGTCTAGACCCTCATTCAACATTCTATCAACTTCAAACCCTTCGTCTAACATTGTTGCCTCTTCATCTATGTTTGGTGCCACTTCATCTATGTTTTTTGCCTCTTCATCTCTCACACTCTGCAATTCTATCATATCTTCATAATAATTGTAATCCTAAGGGCTTACACCACTATGCCCATATCTTATCATATGTCGATAAATCACGTTTCTTTTTCTCACCTTTCCACCAAGACAATCCTTACATGGACATGGATATTTGTCCATGTGCCTATCATTGGCTACTCTCTCATCATATGCATGGTATTGATCTATAGTCAACCTTTGACATTGATCCATCTGTAATGTTCTACATATACCAACAAAAATATTTAGGGGAAAAATTGGCAAACCAAAAGTTCAAGATTTTTTTGAAAAAATCTGATTTAAAAAAAATGTAAAAAATTATAGAATAAGAGACAAAAACTATTTTTTTTTAAATTGAAAGGAATTTCAATAGCAATAGAGTTATAGAGAGAAAATAAAATAGAGAGTTTAACTAATTAATTGTAAAAAATAGATTTTTGTAGTTTATATTCAAATTGTTGATTACATTGCATTACACATCTTTCAAACTCAAAGAATTACTTCACATTGCATAACTAATAACTAGATGCTGATAGATGACAAAATTTCAATTACAATATGGTTTTTACAAAGTCAACCTAAGCAATTATGTAATTACTTCACATTGCATAACTAATAACTAGGAGTAGCTGCCAATTGCATTTGCTTGTCATGGCATTCCATGAGAACACATTTCTTTGAGGCATTTTTTCAAACACTTCAATGTCTAGTCTATGCTACCACATTTTTCATACATATCTGCCAAAGCATTTTATCAAACAGTTCACTGTCTTGTTGCTATGGCTAAAAGCCTAAAACAAGTGCTTTCTAACAAGCTATGGATGTTTGGAAAAAAATCTATCAAAGCATAATAGTAAGCAATAGCATAGACAAGGCAGTGAACTGGTTGAAAAAATGCCTCAAAGAAATGTGGTCTCATGGTGATGGAATGCCATGAAAATCCATAACAATTTGCTTGTCATGGCAATCCATCACCATGAGATCACATTTCTTTGAGGTATTTTTTCCAAAGTTCATTGTCTTGTCTATGCTACCACATTTTTCATACATGTCTACCAAAGCATTTTATCAAATAGTTCACTACCTTGCTGCTATGGCTAAAAGCCTAAAACAGGCGATTTCAACAAATTATGGAGGCTTGTAAAAAATCTATCAAAGCATAATAGTAAGCAACAAGCTATGGTCTCATGGTTTTTTTGGTGTGAAAATCAGCATGATTTTATTTGCATTTTTTGCAAGTTTTAAATGCATTTTTTTTTGTAATTTTGCTGTTTGAAATGGGGAAAAATCTCTGTGGTCAGTTTTGTGCATTTTTTAATTGTAGGATTCTCATAGTTAGTGAAAAAGGTAGTTTCATGAAGGAATAGAAAAGATACGTAGAGCCTTTGAATATAACTGTACTATGCAATGGCATTGAATAATTTAGCAAACCATTTTTTCTTCATAGGGAAACATTTTCTTGTGGAGCAGTTGACTGAGATAGCTCTTTTTTCAACTAACCACCCTCTCATTAAATCTCATTCATATTATAATCTTGCATGATCTTATCATAGTAAAGGTGATTATGACACCACTGGCCTCTACTACATGGCATCAGTCAAGGAAAGCTAGAGGCCACAGGATTTTGTGGACAAGTTCAATTGAAGCTAGGAGATCTTAAGTGTTCTCTCTCAAATTTTGAAAAGGTTCTGGAGGTCCACCCTGAGAACTGTGAGAGATTAGAAGTTGTAGGCCATATATATGCTCAGCACAGGTAGAGAAGGCTTTGGAAATTTTAAGAAAGGCAACTCGCATAGATCCACATGATGCCCATGCATTTATCAAGATGGGTGAGTTATTAATATCATCAGACCCCAGTGCAACCTTAGATTTGTTGGCAAGAGACACTGCTAGGATTCATAAGTGTTGTCATTGATGGCAACAAAGTCTATCCCACACATCTGCAGTACATAAATTGCTCATACCAGAAGTCAGATTAAAGATAGGTTGGTCCAGTAGTCAAGAACAGAGCATATGACTGGGTCTGGAACTCTCTGATGGTGAAGCCCAACATGTTGTAGATTTTGATGAGTAATGAAGAGTATCATAACTAATGTATTCCAGAGATTTAGCCTCCGGTGATGAAGCATGTGAAAGATATGAACATTTGAGTACCAGACTTCAGGCAGGTAGGACAGACGAGGAAGAACTGGCCGACATGGTATCAGATCTCAATGCGGATGTGCACAAGGTATTGATCAAGTAAATTATGATGATGTATAACTTTGGCCAACATGATTAGTGATCTCTATGCCTAAGATTTTTGTGCATATCATCAATTAAGTATGGATTCAACCGACTGAACATTAACTTGCAAATATTCTAAATATTCTTGTTGCCAACTAGAAAGTTGTTGGAAATCCCTGATGTGGATAGATATACCCAATGGATTCAAGTTTGTGGAGCTATGGAAATAGTAGTGTGATGAATGGAGTGTGAATAAAAGTAGAGAAAAGTGGGAAAGAAAAGATCTAAGCTCAGAATGTGACAGAGGAATAATACAGAACAGAGGAAGGATGAAATGTGCTAGATTAGTATATTGTGCCTAATCGGAATTGGACCCTTGCATTTATGTATGTTGTTTAGCAGTTCAAATACCTTGTTATCATCTGTAAGCTTTTGTAGATAGTGAGTCTCTTGTAGGTAGTGAGCCTTTTGTGAGCAGTGTGCTCGAGCGGTGAGCCCTAATTGGCAAGTTCCATTCTATACTTCTTATTCTTTTAACAGAGAATACAATCATGGGTTAATCACCCCGTGGTTTTTCCCTTAACAAGGTTTCCACATAAAAAACCTTGTGTTATGTGTGTTTGATTCTCATTTCAATACTTATGGTTGCTCATGCTTTCATACTTTGATATATCATTGAATGTTAAGTAAATGAAGAAAGTTTTAATATAACTGATTCACCCCTCCTCTAAGTTATAAGTCATATTCCAATAATTGGTATCAAAGCCAAGCTCCTTGAAAGAAGCCTAATAGCTTGAGGAGGATCTGGGAATTTTAATGGATCAATATGGTATGAAAGAGCAACTACAATCTACCTTAGATGATCTAGAGCAAGCCTAGTTTGAAGCCACAAATTTGAGAGAGTAACTTAAGGAGGCTGATGATTTCATAAATGAACTAAAGGACAAACTCAACAATTCTATGAAAATGAGAAAGAAACTACTTCAGAAGTTGGCAAATCAAAGTGAAATGAATGATACTGATGAGGACCTGAACGAGAAAACAAAGCTATGTGAAAAATTGTCAAAAGAAGTTATTATGCTAAAACATGAAATGGAATCAAGGGTTATGAAGCTTACCAAACAAATTGAAGAAAAGAAAAAGGCTGAAGAAAACTTAAATCAATCCCTCAAGGAGAAAACAAAAGATTGCTGCAAAATGGACAGAATAATTAGACATCTTGAGTCTAATCTTGAAGAAGCCAGATACAATGAAGAACAACTTGAAAGATAGATTGTCACTCTTCAGTAAAATCTTGAAATTGCAAATGAATACAAAGAAAAATTCAAGATAAGCTCAGCCAAACTTGAAGTACTACATGAAATTCAAAAGAGGGTAGATGACAAACATGGCTTGGGTTATGAGAAAGGAGAAAGCTCTGGTTCTGGTCAAAGAAATCATGAGCCAAGGAAACAAAGAAATAGGCCTAGAAGACCTCTGGTAAAACAACCTAATGCTCAAAGATATCCATCTTTCAATGGAAGTTGTTTTAACTGCAACAAGTTTGGTCATAAAGCAACTCAGTGCAGAAACAAAATGAATCAGAATGGTCCATCCTTCTCCGGTCAATGTTTCAATTGCAAAAGGTATGGTCACAAATCTCATGAATGCAGAAATATGCTATTAAATAATTCTTTCAATGGTAGATGCTTTACATGCAATAGAATGGGACATATGGCAAGTTACTGTAGAATAAGAGGATACCAATCATATAAGTAAGGAAATGTTGTGTGCTACAATTGTAATAAATCTGGTCATATAGCTAGATTCTACAAAAGTAGAAACAATGATGGAAAAGGTCCGATGAAACATTATTATAAACAAGACAAACGAAAAGGAAAGGTGAATGCGGATGAAGTTTAGAAGGAGATGAGCAAGATTTGGGTAAAGAAGAGTGTGATGAACATTGGTGATGGATTCGCACCAGAATCTAGTGCTGATAATCCTTTCAGAAATTGAAAAGTGAGCTCTGGCTCAGGGGAAACTACAAAGAAAATTTATTTTCCCCAGCCAACGAGTGAGTGCCTGAATCTGGTACATTTAGTAAGAATAAAAGGTTTCATATTAAAGGGTTTTTGGAGATTCATCTACAGAACATTCAGTCCAAATTTGAGAGGTCCGCAAGAAGACTTGTAGAAGTTATGATCAATTGAGTAGATCTAGTTTTGATAGGCTATGTGGTAATAACAAAATAACATAACTGAATCTGGTATACTCAGAAATGCAATTTCATGATGTGTAGATCTAGAGGCATGGTTCTAAAGAGCTAAAATTATGTTGTCAACTCACTGAACAATGATTTGAGGATCCACACAACGATTCATGAGAAACTGACTCAAAACAGGGTAATCAGATGACTTAGAACAATGCATTTATTGCAGTAGCAAATTAGGTTTTTGCGAAAGGATAAAAGACTCTTCATTTGTCATTTACAACACTTTGCATTCAGAAACAAAGAAGTGAGAAGAGCTCTGAGAAGTGATCCTGTAGAATATCCAAAGTGAAAGATCAAAATCAAGCTACAATCCGCTTCAGCAGTTGCGACAAAACCCTAGGGCATAAGAAGGTATTCTTCTACAAAATCTCTTCAAATTTTATTGTTAGAATGGCTACTCCCATGGTTGTGGATGTTATTGAGAGGCCAAGACCAAAGTTCAAGAAACACCCATATAAATCCATAGAAGTTGATCCCCTGGGTGCGTTTTCTAGCATCCCATATGGTGTTCTGCATGTAGAAGATGTTAGGGTTTACATTCATGCAACCTTTGAAGACCTTGGGAACTTGAAAGTAATGGAGATATATGAAAAATAGTTAATAACTAAGAGCTATGATCTCAAACTAGAATTCAAGGCTTTAGAAGATAAACATTTTGCACATTGTACACTTTCCATCTTTTGCTGAAGATGAATGGGTCAGGTATGTCTTGAGCAGAATGCATGACAACTTCATGTGGTTGATGAGGCCTTTCAAAATAACAAAGGATACCATAACGGCTGTAACTGGTCTTCACTCTACTGGTAGTTTACCGGCACTAAAATTTGTGAAAAATCAAATAGTAACTGAAGCCACCGGATCAAGATACGATAAAAGGGCAGTGATGATCAATGACAACACAGATCTAGATGTCATGTTTGCATCATCCCTAATTGGTTACAAGATTTACCATTCAAGCAAAGAGAATTCATTAACTGGAACAACAATCTACACTGCATATCAGATTCTAAAAGAAAATGCAGACTATGATTTATGTGAGCTTCTACTAAATCAACTTATGGAGAACTTGCAAAAGGTAAAGAAGGATAAGAAAAACTCATTCAAATATGGAAATTTGGTACTATGCTTGTTCTTATATTACATGAGTGAACTTCTAGGATCAAAGGGTTGGATATGGACAAATGACAAACCTGTAGCAATCCAAATCAGAGACTACTTGTATGGACTTGGTGATGCACAAGGCCAAACGACTGCTCTTTGGGGTTACTTCAAAAATTTCTAGAGCATAATGCATGAAAGAGAAAGGATACCAAAGTCAATT
The DNA here is from genome assembly GCA_027924645.1 of Cunninghamia lanceolata. Taxonomy (NCBI): domain Eukaryota; kingdom Viridiplantae; phylum Streptophyta; class Pinopsida; order Cupressales; family Cupressaceae; genus Cunninghamia; species Cunninghamia lanceolata. Next base: position 12,241,834 of record BSBN01001332.1, read on the forward strand.
GTTGAGAAATACAAAGACATAGTCTGCTTCATGGTTAACACAGATCAATGCCTGATGGAGGCAGTAGAACCAAGAACTGTGTGGATAATGCCATACTGGAAGTGCATATTCAACATCTGTTAAGTCAACCCAAGGATACTAAAGTAGAAAGGTTTGGCACCTTTGATGAGATAAACATAAAGATACATGTTGAATTAAGATATCCTGAGACAAAGAGAAAAGTGAGCAGGCAAGTTGAAGCATTGGCTGAAAGGTTTGGCATAACAAAGGAGGAATTAAGAGCAAAACGAGAAAGAATAGAGAAAATCAAAAGGGAAAAAAAAAGAAGCACAAGGAGAAAGTGTTCCGGTGGAAGCCTCTTCTCGGACAAGATCTACCAGGAGCTCAGCCCCTATCAGCTCAAAATCTGCTAAACTGGAAGTCAAACCATCTGGCAAAGAGGAAAAGAGAAAAAAGTCCAAGGACCCAAGAACATATGAGAGCCTCAAAATTGATGAAGAAACATAATCAGATGTGGAGGTCAAAAAATTGAAGAAGACCAAGACATCTAGAGTATCAAGAACAAGCCATCCAAGGATGAAAAGAAAGAGGAGGAACAAAAGATAGAGGAATTTGTTGAGAGACCCACTCTCTCAATTGAAGACATCATCAAGGCTATCACCGTGGATGGAAATTTGCAACCGGTAATAGAATTCTATGATGAATACAATGATGCAGACAAAAGAATTCTAGAGGAAGCAATAGTAAGATATTTGAATATCTATAACAAATCTTTTATTGAAATAGTTTCTTTGATTCCCAAAAGCTTAGAAGAAGTCTTGGAATTAAGAAAAGAAAATGCAAAGGCAAAAGACCTTGAGATCCAAGAACAGATAGTGATACAACTATGTCCAACTATCACTCCAAAGCAAATGAATATTGTTTTCAAGGATGCAAAAGAAGAATTCCAGAGCAAGAAAAGAATGAATAATCTCATTCTTGGAGAAATTGACCAAGTAGTTGATGAAACTAAAGAAATTCTTCAGAGTACAATGAAAAAGATCAACCTTCCCATTGTAGAGGAAGTGAGTGAAGAGCCCTCTAACATGGATGTTGAAGGATTAAATAAAATTAATGAAGAATAATCAGAGGCATTAGATTCCTCTATTCTAGAAGAGGAAATGCTGAAAGGAGAGGAAAACACAGATGACAACAATCCTCCGCACTCCACAGATGAGAAGACAAATCCTTCTGCCACCAAGGAAGAAGAGAAAGAGACAGAACAAGAGAAAGAAACAAAGGAAGATGACAACAATAAGCAATGCAGTTTGGATGCCACTGAAGAAAAGAGAAATGAGGCTACAAGAGACACTGTAGAAGCAGTACAAAATTTTTTGGATAAAGAAGTGGTGAAATTAGAATCAGAATTGATTCAAGGGCCACTGAACCTGAATTCCTTCTCTCCAGTTCAGATAATGAAGATAGCATCTTTTACTCAGGCCAAAGCCAAAGAAAAACATCTGAGATCTCACATGGAGGATAGTGAGTTGCTAAGTAGTGCATCTGGTGTACTAGAAAAGATAATGCCTACATACCAAAAGGATCCATCTGCCTCTCCATCCGGTAATCTAAAAAACCTAGTCAATTCTATAAATACGCATTTTGAATACCTAGAAAAATATCTAGAAACTAAGGTTTGAAATGAGTTTTTGGAAAAGAGATTCAGTGAGATACATGGGTTAATTAACAATGATAGAAGAACCATAAACATTGGTATAAAGGGCATTGAAAATGTTCTCAAGGATGGCGGTGAAATATACAAATTTTGTTTATCTTGGCCAAAAATTACAGAGGACATTGAGAAGAAGATGAAAGAACAAGAAGAAAAAATGACAAATCTATCTCAAAGTTTTGATCCTCTCACTATCTCTCCAGCAAGCCAAGAATGCCAAGTAATTGTCATAACAAATGAAATAAAGAAACTGGCTAAGGAGAAGAAGAACATAATAGACAGAATGAGTGAACTTAGGGGGATAATCATCCCTAAGCTAGAGTTAATACAAAATGCCTTGGTAGATGCTCAAAGTGCAACCCAGACCAGTGATCCGATAGATTTGAAGAGGGCATAAGCATATGCATTTTTGTTAAGTGGACACATCTCCATTATGGATGGGATGAAAAGCACTTGGGCCTCAAAACTTGTATAGCTAAAGACTACATTTGTAGATATACTTAAGTTCATGTAAGCTTGTATTATGGATTGTACATATGCGGCTTTATACATATCAATTTTTATACATTTTTGGGTTTGCGGATCCCACCCTTTGCCATTGATGTCAAAGGGGGAGTGAAGAGTAGTGAAAAATGAGGAATCCAACATAGGGGGAGCACTGGTAAGCAGTGTGAAGAGATGGGGCACAAGCAAAGGGGGAGCTATTGCGACACTTAGTCATTTTTCACTAAGTGTTGCCGTCAGTGCCAAAGGGGGAGATTGTTGGCAAGAGACACTGCTAGGATTCATAAGTGTTGTCATTGATGGAAACAAAGGCTGTCCCACACATCAGCAGTACATAAATTGCTCATATCGGAAGTCAGATTGAAGATTCGGTAGTCAAGAACAAAGCATATGACATGGTCTGACAATTGGGTCTAGAACTCTCTGATGGTGAAGCCTAGCATGTTGTAGATTTGGATGAGTAATGAGGAGTATCAAAACTAATGTATTCCAAAGATTTAGCCTCCGGTGACAAAGCATGTGAAAGATATGAACATTTGAGTACTGGACTTCAGGCAGGTAGGACAGACAGAGGAAGAACTGGCCAACAGGGTATCAGATCTCAATCTGGATGTGCATAATGTATTGATCAAGTAAATTATGATGATGTATGAATTTGGATGACATTATTAGTGATCTCTATGCCTAAGATTTTGGTGCACATCATCAATTAAGTATGGATTCAGCTGATAGAATAGTAACTTGCAAATATTCTTGTTGCCAACTAGAAAGTTGTTGGAAATCCTTGATGTAGATATATATACCTGATGGATTCAAGTTTGTGGAGGTGTGGATATAGTAGTGTCATGAATGGAATTTGAATAAAAGAAGAGAAAAGTGGGAAAGAAAAGATCTAAGCTCAGAATGTGACAGAGGAATAATATAGAACAGAGGAAGGATGAAATGTGCTAGATCAGTATATTGTGCCTAACCAGAACTGGACCCTTGCATTTATGGATGCTGTTCATCAGTTCAAATACCTTGTTATCATCTGTAAGATTTTGTAGATAGTGAGCCTCTTGTGAGCAATGTGCTTGGGTAGTGAGCCCTAATTAGCAAGTGCCATTCTATACTTCTTATTCTTTTAACAGAGAATACAATCTTGGGTTAATCACCCCATGGTTTTTCCCTTAAGAGGGTTTCCACATAAAAATCCTTGTGTTATGTGTGTTTGATTCTCATTTCAATGCTTATGGTTGCTCATGCTTTCATACTTTGATATACATTGAATGTTAAGTAAGTAAAGGAAGTAAAATGAAGAAAGTTTTAATATAATTGATAACTGATTCACCCCCCCTCTCAGTTATAAGTCATATTCCAACAAGATTCTCTTAAGATACCAAAGTCTCTTCTGAAGAAAAGTAGAGAAGTACCCATTGAATTGTTAAACAACATTGGGGTTCTTCATTTTGAGCATGATGAATTAGAGTTGGCTCAACAAACTTTTATGGAGGCATTAGGAAATGATGTTCTGTCTCTACATAAATCTTTGTGGTCAGTTTTGTGCATTTTTTACTTGTAGGATTCTCACAGTTAGTGAAAAAGGTAGTGTTATGAAGGAATGGAAAAAATGCGTAAAGCCTTTGAATTATACTTGTACTGTGCAATGGAATTGAATCATTTAGCAAACCATTTTTTATTAATAGGGAAACATTTTCTTATGGAACAGTTGACTAAGATAGCTCTTGTTTCAACTGACCACCCTATCATGAAATCTAATTCATGTTATAATCTTGCATGATCTTATCATAGTAAAGGTGATTATGACGCCACTGGCCGCTACTACATGGCATCAGTCAAGGAAAGCTAGAGGCCACATGATTTTGTGGATAGGTTCAATTGAAGCTAGGAGATCTTAAGAGTTCTCTCTCAAATTTTGAAAAGGTTTTGGAGGACCACCCTGAGAACTGTGAGAGCTTAAAAGTTGTAGTCCATATATATTCTCAACAAGAGAAGGAAGAGAATGCTTTGGAAATTTTAAGAAAGGCAACTTGCATAGATCCACATGATGCCCATGCATTTATCAAGATGGGCGAGTTATTAATATCATCAGACCCTAGTGTAGCCTTAGATTCTCTTAAGACAACAAAGTCTCTTTTGAAGAAGAGCAGAGAAGAAGTACCCATTCAATTGTTAAACAACATTGGGGTTCTTCATTTTGAGTGTGATGAACTAGAGTTGGATCAACAAACTTTTATGGAGGCATTAGGAAATGGAATTTGGGTTGAATTCATAAATAAAAGGGCCCCAGTGCCAATTCTACATTTTTTTCTATGCGCTTTAAGGACATGGAATTCTTCCAATGACTATAAGAAGGTGGTGTTTCACTTGAGTCACAAGTTTAATTCCCATATGCTCCAAAATGCATAGAGGAAACTAATGAAAAAATAGTTCCCTAAACCCTAAACTACCTATGTGATTCTGGTACTTAGTTGTCTATGTAACTATTGTAAGTCACCAATCAGAAAGCTATAGACTTTATGTTTAATGTAACGAGGGTTTTGAATTACCTCTAAATTCGCTACAGAGGGCATCCCCAAATCTGACTTCACTGCAGAGGGCCTCACTGACTTCAAATTCATTGTAGAAAACTCTGAATTCCTTGCCCACCTTTTCAGAAGTCTTCATGTCCTCTCCAAACAAGATTTATCACCCATGCAAGTAGTTGCTATAACCCAAAATGCCTCAGTACTAGGCTAACAAACTAATGAAATGAGAAATTCAATGAATAATTAATCATGCAAACACTCCCACCAATAATTTCCTGAAATATTTTTTTAAAATTTTGTCTAATTTGTATTTGTGTGACTAACTATTTAGTCATTTTTATTGGTATGGCTAAATAATTTTTTAGTCGACGACCAAATTAGTCATTTATTTACTCATTTATAGCTGAGTTGCAAAAAATTAGTAGAATTTAGTCATTTTTAGTTGTTGTGACTAAAAATTTTAGTCACGTAGTCATTTATTTGCCAAATTCTACTAGTGTTGATCTTACATTGATCTAGGAGAATATGATTTTGAAAAGATGCATAAGGTGTCAAACCCTTGCACCCCTATAATGCTTTTCTTTAAAGGACACAACATATTTGTCGTGTCTAATTTATTGTATCTACATTGAACAAGATGATGTCATAATATATTTATAATTTATTGATTTTGAACAATAATGATCACAATTATATTTTTGGGTTTTAGATCTTTTCTTCTTTCTATAGATCTTTTCTACTTGTGTTAGCATTTTTCCTTTATAAGAAATATAAAATTACATCGAAGATAAATTGAAGACCTAAATATGGGGTCTAATTGTAGAGTAAAAAATTATGTATATTTCATAGTTTTCACTTTATGTAGTACACTCATTTTAGTATTCATGTTCCATTAGACATGTTTTAGGGTCCATTTAGCCCATTTCTAAGCTTCAAGTGACCCTTCAACAAAGTGCTATGCAAACTAAACTAAAATCCCATATCCTCACATTCTTAAAACTTGTGTCCACATAGACATTAATGTGGGCATGCTAGTGATCTTGTACACTAGCACAACCATGGTAGTGTTTGCCTATGAAAATAAAATCTGAATTGCCATAGGTGTACTCCCTTGGCCTTCGTACAATTTTCAAAGTTAAATATCTACATTGAATAATATGATGTCAAGATGAGTCCTATCCCATATAGTCTTGCATTTAATTTAAGTTGAATACAAGTAGCATTTTAATCATTTGAAATTAGAAAAATGATATCTAAATATTGTTTGCATTCATATTAATTGATTATCAATTAGCAATTAGTCATTTTGAAAAGAAAAAAAAATATAGTTTTGTTTGCAAATTAGTTTTAATCATTTGTTGATCACTAATTATTCATTTATTCATTGGGAAAAACACAAAAAATAGGATAAGATTTAGTTTATTGCATTTAATAACTTTCACTTTAGCATTTAGTATAAATTGTAAACATACATACTTTATTAGCTTTGAAATAGCTCAAAATATAAAAACAAAACAAAACACAATCCCTAGGCCCTTGCATTTTTTAGGTACGAGCTCCAAACCTAGTAATATTTAACCATCAAACTACCAACCACAAATGAGTTGACACAAGAGATATATAAATAAATTTACTCTAAGTGAATGTTCACTTGCATAGATCCTCTCACTCACACTTGGCATATCATGCTCATGCATATATGGAAATTAGAGAGGATTGGGTTAGAATCAATCTTGAGTGAGCTAAGGGTATTGTTATCACATGAATGTGCACCCTTTTTTGAACTCGGTTCAACCACTCAGTGTAACATGGTAAAACCTCTCAAAGTGTGGGATTTGGATATATAGAGGTCAATCTCCAGAGAAGGCCAACTTCCTAATGGTTATCACCTAAATGTAACTTATTCTACTATTCTGTAAAGGAAAAGGGATAGAGAAATACAACTGAAAAACTAATAATGAAATCTAAAAGGGTGATACACCAAACTAATAAGAACCTATAAATATAGCTCGCATACTCGGTCTGATCAATGATGAAACTTGACATACACAGCTCAAATTTATATGCTTTTACATAAGTATTTCATAAGAAGGTTTGTATGCTTGACTCCTAGAAGGAAACATATTTTCACAACTAAAAATGTTTGCATTTTCAACACAACCTATAACCTGTAACATGCATATTCTTCTACAAAAGGTGCTAAAATGAGATAGAACTACAAGGAAATAAACAATCTCACAAGTAACTGCATCAATCAAATTGAGTGCACACAATGAAGTAGAAAATTGAGAAGGCAAAATAACTTAACTCTATTGATTTCCAAGGTATCCACTGGCATACATGTCCAAAAGTGAGTTACAAAAGATGCAGAAAACTATCAAAGGACTACATAAGTCAAAAAGTACAATAGTGCATAATCAGAACTAACTGTAACAATGAGTAAAAAATGACTATATCCATCATCTCCCTCCAAAAATCCATCAAATAAGGAACTTCCAACTGTCTTGGGTCGGATGCCTCCAAAAAGCTTAAAAAATAGCAACTAAAACCCATCCAAAAAGAGTCCTAAATGAGGAAAAAGTCAAACATAACTTTACATATCATGAACGCACTTCAAGCTGCCCCTATATGCTCTCTAAAGTCATAAAACTCAGTCAAACTCCCCCTACATTTTATGCATGTGTTGGATAACTGCTTCCCACTCTCCCTATCTGCTTGGTATAAGTAATAAAGATCCAACTATATCTCCCCAGCATACCCTCATGGCATAAATTGTCCTCATCTTTCATATTAACAATAATCTAGTGGCTTATGATTTCACCACTCAGCATTAATGTTTTACAATTTAGCACAAATGAAAGGATAAAGGACCAAATATTATGTTTGGGTTTACATATTCTCATAGCACAAATGCATCGTGACCCTAGGGATTGCTACTAAGCACATCACTACAAAAGACATTTGTTTTATGAAATAAAACATAAACAAAAGCACAAAGCTTCAGTCACTTTTAGGGTTGTAACCCTAACAACAAAGGCATTTAGAAACATTCACTTTTGCATTTTTTTCCTTTTTGCTCCACTACCTTGTGCGCCACTAACAGAGGGTTTTACTGCTTATTTGGAGGTTTCTTTGGTAGCTTCTTACATGATCCTTCTCTTTGCAACAGGTAAGAATATCAATTTTGCTTTTGACAATTACCAAATCACTACTATCTCTTTGCATTTTCTACAAACAAAATGTTGTTTTCTAAAAACCTATGAGCAAAGTGATGAAGCCATCTTGTCTTTCTGTGTGTTTTCTCTGTAGAGTAGAAATACAGTCTATATCTCATTTTGTTATATGATATCTCCCTTTGGTATTATATCACCCAGCGAGGGTTAAAGTTTTGTGAAAACCCTCACTCTCATGCTTGCTGAGATAAAAGAAACACACATTTTTTGCTTTATTGACAATCATAAAAGAAATAGGGCATGGACTGGATTTCTATGAATAACCCTTAGATATACTGGGTTTCTTGTTCATTTTCTATACATTACACTACTCAGGTATGGCTAGGGTTTCTTTAAACCTTCTATCTTCTCCTTTAGGTGTTTGATGCTCAATCTTCATTGTTTGTAATCTTTTAGACCTGATGCAAGTTATACTATATTTTTGTTGCTTGTCTACAGGCTGCAGTTTTGTACCCTTGCATGCTACTGATACTTCTAAATTTATGACTGTCGACTATGGCAATTTTAATAGCATGCTGCTATATTAGTAACTGCTCCTCTTTTTACACAGTCTGTAAGACTATCCTTTGTCACTGTATGCAGTCTTGGAGACTATACTCGCTAAGATCTTAGCCTTTAGAAACTATCATGGATAATTCAGCTAGACTACCCCATAACTATCTTTTGACTGTAATCTTTCACTATATTTCGTTCTTTGCTTCAGACCTATTGTCCTCCTCATATTTGCTATGACAACTGCTTTTTAAAACTGCAGGATATCCTTTTCTTTTGCAATATTAAATGCTATGAAGCCTACAATTAGATTTTCCCTTGATCTCTTTGTCCCACTATCCATAAACTAATCTCTTGCTAGTTTACTGACCTTGCACCTTGAGATCCATGTAATCTCTAGTTTATGACTGCTATTTTCTTCTATATTGCATGTTTCAGTACATTCCTACAACATGGAAAACATCATCACAATTCACTTTTGACAGAAGGTTTCAAAAGGAGGGTGTAGGCTTTGTAATTATATCAAGTTATAGCAATTATGGATATATCTTTTCCAAAGTGTGCAAGGGTATAATAATTGTATGGACATATTAGATTGCTTCAATACTCCCTTGTCTTCAAAATTTGGTGAAGGCTATGTACTAGTTGTATATTTTCACTGATCATGCAAGGTTATAAGATTTGCACCTCTTTCATTCCTTAAACCTTCACATGCTCTTTCTACTATCCATTAGGGCTTTCTTTTTCTATCTACTGCATGAACTCTACTGTGCATGTGTGTTGTCTCTCTTTTACTTTTTCACTCTTTCACTCTTTCACTAAGTAGGCTTGTCCTTTTACTACAAATGAAGCTCCAATATCATGCAAGAAGCTACTCGAAGAGAACAGTCCTAAAACCTTTGTATCTTCATTGTTTAAGGGTCTGCATAACATTACACAAACCTATAGGCTGCTTACTAAACACAATGTGATAGTGATGAGATATCACTATGTTTGTATGTTTGTTTGATAGTGATATGAGTATTTACTACTTCCTCTTTGATAGTGGATGCCATTCACTATGTTGACTATCTTTTGTCAAGGACTGCATATGACTGCCACTCCATCTATCCAAACTGTCAATGATTGTTGCAAAGTGTTGGTAGACTGTCATGTTGAATGATCTTGGTATGGTTCATGACTGTCATTTCTGTTAGCATGGCTACAAAACTTTATGACTGTTATTTCTTACCTCAAAAGGCTACCTTTTGGCTGATCTATTGCTTTATCATGCATGACTATTTTGTATGTAGGTATGCCTTCAATGTAGATCTTGGTGCCTTTGCTACTGACCCTACATCCTTATGAACAAGACTGTAGAATCCTTCTTAGCCTCTGTCAAATAGTGATAGGCGTAAAGCAGTCTTATGTCCAACAACTATCTTCATCAACATATGATAACATCAATGTGTATATGATATTCTTCATCACCACAACCAAGACTCCTACTTAGGTTGTTCAATAGTTTGGATTCTTTCAATACTTCACAATGCATATACACTGATCTATGTCTATCTCCTTATCTTTGTGGCTGATATTGCTGACTGGGACCTTGATTACCTTGATTTTGTGGCTGATATGGTCTAAAACATTGAAATTGTTGCTTTTTCATACTCACCAGCTCATTACCAAAAGACTGTAGTATTCCTTTTATCTCCTTTAGCTCATTGGATGGGGCTGTAATAGCTTTTTTCTAGTTTGCTGCAGCTATTAAAGGAGCTACTTGGGGTGTTGGCAAAACCATGGGGTCTTGAATGTCAGGGAAAATAGGCATTGGAGGTCTGGGAGCAATCCTTCTAGCCTGAATAAGGTTGTTCTCAACCCTAACAACAATATCATAGGCTGCAGGTAATGTATTGCCACCCATTGATTGGATCATGACTGCAATTTCACTATTTAGAGCTCTTAAAAAGCACAAGAATGCATACTCAGCTGGAGGTCTTGTAGTTTATGGGATTCTATCCCATGTTCTTTGGAATCTGAAGTTGAAGTCTATCATTCTTTCATAAGGAGCCCTCTTGATTGTAGTAAGTTGCTCCACTAATGACAGATTGTCAAACTTATCCTCAAACTATTTACACAAAGCTTCTCCCAATTCATCTCATGTTCTAATGGTACCTACTGTTAATCCTCTAAACCACTAGAGTGCTTTTCCTTTAAATGATGCAGCCAATAGCCGAAGGGTTACATTCTCAGCAGTCACATGATGTACAGAACATAGGTTAGCTATATCTTTAATGTGTGCTACAGGTGTGGTTTGACCTTCTCCTGTAAAATATGGAATGCTCTTGAGTGCAGCCACAGGTATATCATCATGTTGAGTCAGGTTTAAAGGACTGCCTCCATTAAAAGACACAAAGACTTGGTTTCTTGGGACTGCCATTTTTGTAGCCAAAAATTGCTACCTCATAGGAGTACTTGTAACCCTTACTACAGATGGAGTTGAAACTTTTTTTCTCGTTGAAACATAAGCTCTCTTTGCTTTTCTACCTTGTCTTTTGGGCGGGGACAACTGTAAATATTCAAATGAACATGAGCTTCTGGTCAATATTTTTCTCATAAAACTAATAGTGCATTGGTTTCTTGTATATTCCACTCATAGAGTCACACGATATGCTTCACCAATCTCTAAGAAGGTTCTAAATTTGCTAGTTGCATATAATAACCAACAAAACATGAAAAGTTGAAACTATCTTGATTCGACAGTCCCACTGGGTGTGCCAAAAACTATTCTCACATGAATGTGTACCCTTTGTTGAACTTGGTTCAACCACTCAGTGTAACATGGGAAAACCTCTCAAAGTGTGGGATTTGGAAATATAGAGGTCAACCTTCGGAGAAGGCCTAATGGTTATCCCCTTAATGTAACTTACTCTACTATTTTGTCAAGGAAAAGGGATAGAGAAATACAACTGAAAAATTGATAATGAAAGCTAAAAGGGTGATACACCAAACTAATAAGAACCTGTAAATATAGCTTGCATACTTAGTCTGATCAATGATGAAACTTGACATACACAACTCAAATTTATATGCTTTTACATAAGTATTTCATAAGAAGGTTTGTATGCTTGACTCCTAGAAGGAAACATATTTTCACAACTAAAAATGTTTGCATTTTCAACACAACCTATGACCTGTAACATGCATATTCTTCTTCAAAAGGTGCTAAAATGAGATAGAACTACAAGGAAATAAACAATCTCACAAGTAATTACATCAATCAAATTGAGTGCACACAATGAAGCCGAAAATTGAGAAGGTAAAATAACTTAACTCTATTGATTTCCAAGGTATCCACTGGTATACATGTCCAAAAGTGAGTTACAAAAGATGCAGAAAACTATCAAAGGACTAAAGAAGTCACAAAGTACCATAGTACATAATCAAAACTAACTGCAACAATGAGTAAAAAATGACTATATCCATCATCTCCCTCCAAAAATCCATCAAACAAGGAACTTCCAACTGTCTTGGGTCGGATGCCTCCAAAAAGCCTAAAAAATAGCAACTAAAACCCATCCAAAAAGAGTCCTAAATGAGGAAAATGTCAAAACATGACTTTACCTATCATGAAGGCACTTCAAACTTCCCCTATATGCTCTCCAAAGTCATAAAAATTAGTCAAACTCCCCCTACATTTTATGCATGTGTTGGATAACTGCTTCCCACTCTCCTTATCTACTTGGTATAAGCAATAAAGATCCAACTATATCTCCCCAATATACCCTCATGGCATAAATAGTCCTCATTTTTCATATTAACAATAATCTAGTGGCTTATGATTTCACCACTCAGCATTAATGTTTTACAATTTAGCACAAATGGAAGGATAAAGGACCAAGTATTATGTTTGTGTTTACATATTCTCACAGCACAAATGCATCGTGACCCTAGGGATTGCTACTAAGCACATCACTACAAAAGACATTTGTTTTATGAAATAAAACATAAACAAAAGCATAAATCTTCGGTCACTTTTAGGGTTGCAACTCTAACAACAAAGGCATTTGGAAACAATCACTTTTGCATTTTTTCCCTTTTTTCTCCATATGGGTCACCAACAAAGGGTTTTGTTGCTTCTTTGGAGGTTTCTCTAGCAGCTTCTTACATGATCCTTCTCTCTAAAATAGGTAAGAATATCAATTTTGCTTTTGACCGTTACCAAATCACTCCTATCTCTTTGCATTTTCTGCAAACAAAATGTTTTTTTCTAAAAACCTATGAGCAAAATGATGAAGCCATTTTTTCTTTCTATATGTTTGCTCTGCAGAGTAGAAATACAGTATGTATCTCATTTTGTTAAATGATATCTCCCTTTGGTATTATATTACCCAGCTAGGGTTAATTTTTTGTGAAAACCCTCACTCTCATGCTGCTGAGATAAAAGAAACACACATTTTTTGCTTTATTGACAATTATAAAAGAAATAGGGTGTGGACTGGATTTCTATAAATAACCCTCAGATATACTAGGTTTCTTGTTCATTTGCTATACATTACACTGCTGAGGTATGGCTAGGGTTTCTTTAAACCCTTTCTCTGCTACTTCAGGTGTTTGATTCTCAATCTTCATTAGTGGTAATCTTTTAGACCTGATGCAAATTAAATGATATGTTTGTTTCTTGTCTACAAGCTACTCTTTTGTACCCTTGCATGCTACTGATACTTGTAAACTTATGATTGTGCACTGTGGAAATTTTAATAGCATGCTGCTATATTAGTAACTACTCCTCTTTTTACATAGTCTATAAGACTGTCCTTTGTCACTGTATGTAGTCTTGGAGACTATCCTCGCTAAGATCTTAGCCTTTGGAAACTATCATGGATAATTCAGCTGGATTGTCCCATCATTGTCTTTTGACTATAATCTTTCACTGTATTTCATTCTTTGCTTCAGACCTGTTGTCCTCCTCATATTTGCTATGACAACGCCTTTTTAAACCTATAGGTTATCATTTCCTTTTGATATATTAAATGCTATGAAGCCTACAAGTAAGTTTTCCATTGATCTCTTTGTCCCACTATCCACAAACTAATCTCTTGCTAGTTTACTGAGCTTGCACCTTGAGACCCCTGTAATATCTAGTTTATGACTATTATTTGCTTCTATATTACATGTTTGAGTACATTCCTACAACATGGAAAACATCATCACAGTTCACTTTTGACAGAAGGTTTGAAAAGGAGGGTGTAGGCTTTGTAATTGTATCAAGTTATAGCAATTATGGATATAACTTTTCCAAAGTGTGTAGGGGTATAACAGTTATATGGACATATTAAACTGTTTCATTACTCCCTTGTCTTCAAAATTCGGTGTAGGCTTTGTACCAGTTGTATATTTTCACTGATCATGCAAGGTTATAAGATCTACACCTCTTCCATTCCTCAAAACCTTGACATGCTCTTCCTACAATCCATTAGGGATTTCTTTTTCTATCTATTGCATGAACTCTACTGTGCATGTGTGTTGTCTTTCTTTTACTTTTTCACTCTTTCACTCTTTCACTAGGTAGGCTTGTCCTTTTACTGCAAATGAAGCTCCAATATCATGCAAGAAGCTACTTGAAGAGAAGAGTCCTAAAACCTTTGTATGTTCATTGTTCAAGGGTCTGCATAACATTAAACAAACTTGTAGGCTGGTTATTGAACACAATATGATAGTGATGAGATATCACTATGTTTGTGTGTTTGTTTGACAGTGATATGAGTATTTACTGCTTCCTCTTTGACAGTGGATGCCATTCACTATGTTGACTATCTTTTTTTCTAGGACTACATATGACTGCCACTCTGTCTATCCAAATTGTAAATGACTGTTGCAAAGTGTTGGTAGACTATCATGTTGAATGATCTTGGTATGGTTCATGACTATCATTTCTTACCTCAAAAGGCTACCTTTTGGTTGATCTATTGCTTTGTCATGCATGACTATTTTGTATGTAGGTATGCCTTCAATGTAGATCTTGGTGCCTTTGCTAATGACCCTAGATCCTTATAAACATGACTGTAGACTCCTTCTTAGCCTCTGTCAAATAGTGATAGGCCTAAAGTAGTCTTGTGTCCAATAGCTGTCTTGATCAACATATGACAACATCAATGTGTATATGATATTCTTCATCAACACAACCAAGACTCCTACTTAGGTTGTTCAATAGTTTGGATTCTTTCAATACTTCACAATGCATATACATTGATCTATGTCTATCTCCTTATCTTTGTCAAGCATTGGATTATGCCCTCTAGGTTTTGTTCTTATTGTATGCCTTGATATTTTTGTCCTAGCTCTGATTGATAAACTCTAATAGCGATCCTAACCAATCCTCAAACCTTCAAGCACACTTGACATGACTGTGCCCCTTATCTTCTTTATGCATACAACTATTGTCTTAGACTGGACTGTGACTTCCAGTGTACCTACTGTTACTCTACACCTTCTTAGTATCTTGTATGACCTCTATAAAGGGTTTCAAAATCTCGTAAAATGCATCAATCATTATGTCCTTACATGAAACCTTCTTCATGGAGTTTGTATGATTGTCCCTTACTCATCTAGACTGTCCTTGTAACCTTCATTTTGTATATAGTCATTTGACTGTTTGTCCACTGTGCTTAGTCATTATTTATCTTTAAACTCTATATACAGTCTTCTCGACTACTACTATCTAATGTTTGCAAGGATAGGACTATCTTCTCAATTACTTGGCTTCTTCTGTTACAGTGGTCCTTCTATGACTACTATTACAACATTCTCAAAGAAAACTCAAACCTTTGTAGACTTGTCCTGATGCTTTATGGTTTAGACTAGAGTGATGTCATTTTTGTAGCACTCTGCTACTGCTTCTTGTAATGTGCAAGGTCTTCCTAGGCAGGCAAAACTCATGTACTATCCATTGAGGGTGATGTCATTGCTCTGATTAGCACTGTCAGGCCAGAATATAACTACCCCACTGAAAAGTCCTTGTGATTGTTTCTATGAATAAGATCACTACCTCCTTTTGAGTTTTACTTTAGCATGCATTTATCATTTACAACAGTGATATTCATCAACTCACTATTGTTGGTGATGAATTCTTATTAAAGTTGATAAACATGATGTTTCATTCCATACTCATCCCTCATTATAACATGAGGGAAGCATGTTGGGCTCAACCCTTGTGGGAGCCCATTTAACCCACATGCTGAAATTAGATAAACAAGTCAGTAACATAACTTTCTCTATACCTGCACAAGAAACAAGCATGTTAGGAAAATATGGCACGTGAATGATATTTTTTTATAATCCTGTTGCTTTTTCGAAGGTCTATTTGATGCTGACTGCTATATTGCACCTCAAAGTCAGATTGTGTGTTTATAGATGCATGGACATATGTTGTATGATGACTCGTCATTGCTCTAACATCATTTTTCTCTCCTCAATGTAGATAACTAGAGGCAATAGTGAGACAAAAGCTAGGTGCAAGATACATGAACAACAAGAGATGATGCAAGGCAAATCAAATAGGACAAAGACTCGTCATTCAAGCAATGACGAGTCACCCTATACCATATGTGCATTTATTTCTTTAATTTTCTATAAATGTATAATTTTTTATTTCTTTTGCAATAAATTAGTTAGTCTCATGGCTTGTGTGAGACCTTGGACATTTATTTTGTCAATAAAGATTACTGTTCTTCTAAAAGATTTTTATAATCTTTCAAATATGATATGCATCTAGAAATGCAAATTGTCACCGTAATCCTAATTTGCTCTATTTATGCACATGTATGTAATAATGTAGAATAAAAAATGCACCTTACTCTCAACTAAAATTTCAAAAGCTCTACCTGATTGAGCTAGTAGTGAAATTAGGTAACATTTTTGGTGACATCTCCTATATGTTTGCTTGCTAATCATCAAAACAGTTGCCTAGACCTTATTCATTGAGCATGGAGTCACTTAGAGACTTGACAAATCTTGAAAAATAGTCTTGTTCCTTGTAGTAACTCATCGGAACAATGCATGATACCTTAAAAAACCTACTCTACCTACCAAAACTCAGAACCAACTAACTAACTATACAAGAATGCACTTGGAGGAAAAGAAAATTACATCTAAACTATGTGCAACAACACTTATTGAAACAAAAATCCTAAAATAGCAACTGTAAGATGACTCATACCTAAAAACAGAGTTGGAGGTGTATCCCATTAACTAGGATAGGCAAAATTTCTCCATCCATTTTTGATAGCTGGAAGGCATTATGCTCTTTACAGTCAATAATAACAAATGGGCCACTCCACATACTATCAAATTTGGTGTGCTTTCCTGGCCTACTCTTCAATTCATCCCACTTGAGCACCACATCTCCCTCTTTAAACACTCTTGATGTTGCTCTTTTATCAAAATTTTTCTTCACTTGTTGCTGGTGAAATTCCATTGCTTTCATGGATTTATCTCTTCTTTTATCTAGCTCCACAAGCTATGCATCTCGGACAACCATTGGATCCTATTCCTCAAACATTTCAAGCTGATACATGATATCAAGAGTTGGAAGCTCTACAGATAAAGGCAATCTTGCCTCTTTACCATAAACCAACATATACAGAGAATTCCCAATGGACCTGTTGGTTTTTTCCTAGACTGGATGCTTTTTCCTAGTTATTCCTACAAGGTAGCCATCAATGATCAATAGGATCTCTAGGCTAGGGGCCAACAATGTAGGAGATAGACTCTATAGATATCTCCTCTTCTTCTTTAGGCTCTGTAAAACTTAGGGGGGTATTCCCTACTCAACATCCATAAGATATACCTATGAACTGAGGGATGTTGACACAAAGCAGATAATCCTCCTTTATGTAGACCAAAACTATGAGATACGTGTAAAGGGGCTAGCTTTGGGCCTATGTTCAGTTGTGAGACAGAGGATTTTGATCCTAAAACTACTTCTAAGGTCCTAATGGTTTAGTTTTGAAGTTTTAAGTTGATTTTTGGTGTTTGGATGCAAAACTAGGACCTTGGGTGTAACCTCAATACAAGACTAGACTAGTGCCTATCCAGGGCTTGGAGTCGATAGACATACACATGTGAATGTACACATAAAATTGGACCAAGGACTGGGTTTCAAGGGGATTGTTTAGTATCTGCCTTATAGACACTTCCCAAAATTTAGTATTTAGTTATCTCTGCTTACAAACATCCTTACTCCAGTATATTCTTCCCGACACTCAACTCAAAACATTTAATCTACTCCTTGAGTAGAAGTAAGAAGTCAAGCATTCAATACAGGTAACTTATATCCTAGAAACTTAAACACCCCTTAGATGTTCAGGTTTAGAAGAAGAGCACACTTAGTTTGGAGACAGATAACAGAACACATGTAATGTAGCATTACTCATTTAAATCAACATGAAACCAGTAAATTTATGCATGAAACATACAACATGAGACTCATAAACTCACAAGACGTCCAAAACAGGGTCACCAATGAAGTTGTATCTTATCACATCACCAAAATTTGTCCAATTTTCAACCACAACAAATGAGTAACATAGCCTACTATATACAACAAGGAAGGTGTACTCAACATTAATCACATGGCAATTCCATTCACTAGATTCAGTTCATCACGAGGGAATGGCGCTCAACATTGAATGCAACAGGTAGAGGAAGAGACAGGGGGTGATCTCGAGCCCTGCATTGCCACCTGGGGATCACATCTTCAATCGGGTGGTTGATCCGTCCATGCCTTTGCCCATATCCTGTAACATCTACCATTAAAGGGATACCAAACTGCGGCCTTGGGAAATGCAGTAGATTGTGCGCTTTTGAAATTTTCCTACCAAGAATCATGACCTAACTTTTCAAATATGTGGGAACTAATTATCCCACATTCACCCCGCAGTGACCTCCTCAACACTTTATAAACTAGGTCATGAGCACATATGATGTCACATAATTTTATCTTGTGCGACCAATGAATCATCCGCCAAGACCCCATCATCATGATGCGCGCCATCAGCGAACCTCTTGCATGATGTCCTGATATGTAATATCACCTGATATGAAAAAATATCACCCCGATATTTTGCATCACCCTGATGCAAAATATCACCCTTATCAAAAATATCACCTCGATAAGAAACATCAGCTGATAACCATCCTCATCGGTGCAACCTGATGCATCAGAGGAAGATCCTCCTCATCATATTAATACCAAATACTTCACCCATGACCCACCTATACTTTCTCATGTCCTCATCGACGACTGGTGGGATCCTCATCATACCTGTTAATAATATCATGCCGAAGACCACATGATGTATCCCACCAGATCCTGATGATGTCACCATCATATTGGCAAAATACGGTGATATTCGTAAGATGACCAATATTTGAAAATATCACCCCCACAAGAAAATTAGGTCGCCAGACAGGCGGATATCATCCTCATGTAAAATTAACGTCTGCACTTCACGGATCAGGTGATGATGAGGTGATAAAGCAACATCGGGGTGATATCACAACATTAGGGTGATCTCTCTTAAGATGACTGATATTTTGAATATGACCCCCCACAAAATATCAGGCTAGACCAGAACTTTGATAGGCTATAACTTCCTCACTTGGGTGAAATTCATGGTGATACAAAAGGCAAACCTGCTTAGAATTTTACACTCTTCCACATGGCAAGCTTCCTGAGGCAAGATTCATACTCTGAGTTTTTAGGTTTCAGGTCTCAAGATCATAAACATACCTAACATGATGCACACACACACTGAATGATGCTGCATAGAAACCTTGACTTAACACAACTTTATCCCTTGAAAACTAGGCTCCATGTGCAAGCACCAACATTGGCTCCGACTGGGGGCGTGCAGGCACAAGGCTGTAGCGAGAACCAGACCACCTCCAGGAAGACCAGGAAAAACACAAAAAGGCAAAACACCACCTATACAGAGCATTTACAGATAATTTACATAATTTACAATTGTGCACAGATGATGATCACTTATGAAATATAAAGTTTAAGGAATTCACCATGCACAGGTAATTCCAACATTTCACCATTCAGGGCCTAGAGAAAGTAGGAGTCCTCTCCATGGATATTGCTGATTTGGTATGGGCCCATCCATAAGGGCTCAAATTTACCATGCTTGCCCTTATCCTGGCTCCTTGCATTCCAAATAAGGACTAAATCATCTATCTAAAATTTCCTTTCTGTAGTCCTTTTATCAAACAAATATTTAACACCCTATTGTTTCTTGGTGTTTGTCTTGTGTGCCTCTCTTCTGGCTTCATCGAATGCAACCAATTGATTTATCCTTTCAGTCATTGGGTCTTCAATCTCTTCATCATTTTCTTGTATGAATCTATAGATTGGTAAGAGATTGTTCACAGACAACCTAGCTGTTGTGCTATATACTAGCTCAAAAGGTGACCTCCCAATTACTTTCTTTATAGTTACTCTATCAACCCATAGTGCCATCTTCAGCTTTGAATCCCATGCTCTTTTGTTTTTGTCCACCATCCTCTTGATGATTTTCATGAGGCTCTTGTTACATGAATCTGCTTGACCATTTCCCTGTGGATGATATGGTGATGCATATGACAAATTAATCCCATATTTGTTGCAAAAATCAACAAATTCACCAGATCTGAAGCACATGGCATTATCTGTGACCACTTTGAATGGTACTCCAAACCTGATAATAATGTTTTCTAGAATAAAATCCATCACCACCCTGCTTGTATCTTTCTTAGTTGGAATAGCTTCAATCCATTTGGTGAAACAATTAGTAGCAACCAAGATCCAACTATGTCCTCCACTTGATTTCTCTGAAATCTCCCTTATAAGATCAATTCCCCACTACTGAAATGGAGCCTCCATAGTTACAATTCTAAGGGGTAATGCACCTTCATACTTTAACTTTCCTGAGAATCTTTGGAAAGGATCACATCTCCTCACCAACTTTTTTGCATCTGAGAAAAGAGTTGGCCACCAATAGCCTGCTCTAAGAATCTTGTGGGCTGTTGTCTGAGCAGTATAGTGTCCACCACACACTCCTTCATGCATGTCATTCAAAACATTCTTAGCCTCATTTTCATCCACACATTTAAGTAATACACCATCAGGATTCTTCCAAAACAACTCCCCCTGCATATTGATGTACTTGATTGCATGCAGCTTCATGGTCCTTTTCTGACTATCACTAAGATGGGAAGGACAATTTAGATTCTGCAAGTAATATATAATGTCCTTGTACCATTCAAATTTTGATACATTTACAATTTCATTCTGAACTATATTCACTTGGCATGCTTCCAAATTGGACTGTGTCATAATTTTAGCTAAACCTTGTCCCCTTACCAGTTTGGTGATCTGTATCTCTATGTTGAATTCTTGCAATTTATTTATCCACTTGCATCTCCTTCCTGTTACCTCCTGCTGAGTGAAAATGTAATTGACTGTTGCATGAGGCACATATTCTACTATCTGAGATCCTACTAGATATAGCCTAAAGATTTTGACTGTTCTAACCAATGCATATACTTGCTTCTCCATGATATCATATTTTAACTCAGCTTCCTGCAATGACATGCTAAAGAAGGCAATAGGTTGTTCAAAACCCTCTTCATTTTTTTGTAATAAACATGCAGCAACAGTATGAAAAGAGGCAAATGAAAACAACTGAAATGGCTTAGAAAAATCAAAAGATTTTAACACTGGAGCCATCTTTATAGCGTCTTTGATGTTTTGAAATGATTTGATTGCTTCACCCTCCCACTTGACAACTGCACCCTTCTTCAACATCTTAGAAACATCTCTTGTGATTTCTACAAAGTTGGGGAATCTTCTAACAAAATTAATCTGTCCAAAGAAGGACTAAATACCTTTCACTGTTTTGGGAACCTAAATCCTATCAATTGTAGCAACCCTTTCAGGATCAATCCTAACTCCATCCTTGGAAACAATATGTCCCAAAAGTTTTCCTTCCACTACCCCAAAAGTACATTTCTTTGGGTTGAGTGAAATTCCATATTCTAATGCTCTAATAAAAATTTGTTCTAGGTGCATGCAATTTTGTTCTTCCTTTTTTCAATAGGTAGTTAAATCATCTTGATATACAACCAAAATTGAGTCAACCAATCCTGCAAAAGCAACATCCATGGCCCTCTGAAATGTGGCACCTGCATTTGTTAGTCCAAATGGCATCCTTACATATACATATGTTCCCCATGGAGTGGTGAAGGCAGTCTTATATTGTTCAGATTCTTTTACCTTCACTTGATTATATCTTGAAAATCCATCCATCATGGATAAAAGTTCACAGCCAGTTACCTTTTGCAGCATAGCTTCCATGTTAGGCAAAGGATAATTGTCCTTTAAAGAGGATAGATTCATATTTCTAAAGTCAACACAAAGTCTTATATCACCATTGTTTTTTCTAACTGGGACAAGATTAGACACCCAAGTTGAATGTTTGATAGGCACAATTATTCCAGCCTCCCTAAGCTTCTTGAGTTCTTCTTGCATCTTTGGAGCCAAAGTTGGATTAATAGGCCTTTGTTTCTGTTTGAGTGACTGAGCTCCAGGCTTCAATGGGATCTCATGCTAGAATAAAACCTCTCTATAAGCTTTTAGGTCCTTATATGACTAGGCAAAGACATGCTTATATTTCCTCAACAATGCAATCAACATGTTCTTGATGTGTGGTTTGAGCTGTTTGCCAATATATACCTTCTTGGGGGCATGAGATGTCCCCAAGTTTATCTCCTCCAAATCATTCTCATTTATAGGAGATGCCTTTGTAACAAACTAATCTCTATTGTCAAAAGCTCTTTCTAAAGCAACTAACCCTCTGGGGATTTTATTTGTTTTCAGCTAGATTACTTCTTTCCCCAAAAGAGTCTCTTTTCCATCTACAACCTCTACAAAATTTTGAAAATCAATCTCTTGGTTCTCATACTCATCTATGCAGTGCAGAAACCTCAACAAATCTCTATCATTATCAAACACCTGCCAACTGCATACATTATTTGGTATTGATGGTCTAAGTTTAACCTCAACATTTGTAACATCTGACAAAGTTATATCATCTGGCCTTATGGCAACATTAGCTAAAAAATCTGCCATAAATTTTTTGACCTCTCTATCCAGTTTATTGAAAATGCATCAAACAATTCAATTGTGTCCCATACAACATGCTTATATTGTTTTAACCTCTTATTTTTTGAACCATAGTTATCTCTTACTTGGGAAACAATTAATTCAAAATCTCCAAATAGTTTTATCATCTTAATTCCATGTTTCAGAGCAACATTCAATCCTAGCAACAGAGCCTCATATTCTGCAATATTATTTGTGCAGGCAAACTTCAACAAGAAAGAAAACTTTAGAAGCTTACCAACTGGAGACAAAAACACAACTCCAGTACCAGAGCCTTCCTTTGCACAAGCTCCATCAAAATACATGGTCTAAAGGCCCTGTTGGTCCAACTCTTGAATGCAAATATCTCTCAGCTTATCCTTTTGATCATCTGAGACAACTCTGAAATTTTCACTATTAGTGTCCACAAAATAGATGTGCTCCTCTGAATCTTGATCTTCAACTGTCTCTTGTGATCTTTCTTCTCTAACTAGCTTGACATATTTGCCATTCATTGGAATCATGGCATATGACAGGTCTAACTGCATACTTCCACCAATCAGCGCTGCCCATCTTCTTGACAATAGCATACCATATTGTGGCTTTATATCAATGACTGTTATGTTCATTCTGTATGTTTTTTCTGGATATGCTGCTAACCTGAAATCCACATCCTTCATAATTCCAATAACTGGTACCTCCCTAGCATCCATTGCATAGCATCTTCCACATGCCTTGTCTATTTTCAATCCAGCTTGTTGCATGATATTCAGAGGCATGATATTTGTTGATGCTCCAGAATCAAGCATACAATTCCTAATTGTTCTTCCATTAATAACAAGGGAGACATAAAGTGGCTTGACCTGTGATGGAAATTTTGTCATGGTCACCCCTAGATAAACCTCAGGAACCTCATCCTCTTCAACACACAAAGCCTGTTTCTTACCTTGAGTTTCAACATTCTGCTTATCCTGACAAGCTACCCCTGAAAATAAGGACACTGCCTTATTCCTGATTTCTTCAACCTTCATGAGTTCCATCAACAGAATAGAGACCTTTACCCGGGACAGAACTTCAGTTATATCAAAAGGAGCACAATTTTGTATGACATTTGTAGCCTAAGCTACAGTTTTGCTCCTATCCTGAGCTGATCCATCTTTAATCTTAGCGGTGTACTGATTGCTATCTATGACCTAAGGATCCTTGCCTTGATCCTCATCCTGAGGGATCTCATCTTCTAACCTTTGAAAATCATGACCCTCTTTTTGCTTAAAATTTTTCTTATTGTTATTCCATTGTGTCTTTTATGGTCCAGCCCCTTTATGATTATGCACTGGCTGATTCATAGAGGTGCTTTCTGATTGATGTAGATCGCTCACCTGAGGTCTACCTCTGAGGTTATAATTGCTCTTAACTTGAGCTACTGCTGCGGCTGTGAGAGCTCTAATTTCTTCATTAGAAGGTCTCCTCAGGTTATTCAAAAATATATGTGAGTCCTGAGTATATGCATAGTTACCTTCATCATCATCATCACATGGAAACTGTTGGCAAACTTGAGTCCCATAACTTGTAATTTCATCTGCATCATAAGAGGAATACTCCTTGTTTGTGGACAACATATTGACATTATCATCCTTCACACAATGTGGCTCATTGCACTCATCACAGGCAACAACATTATTATACAGAGACTAAGCAATCATACATTGCGACTGTGAGTGAGACATTTGACATATTATACACCATGGGGTGTCATCAACAATATTTATAGCCTTTTTCAAAGGGTCAAGAGTTTCCCTTGCACTTTGAGCTCTTTGACTCATTTTGTTGTGTGGGAAGATGGGTTTACCATTATGCCAATTAGTGTTATATGGCATGTCATGCAATGATGGCCTCTTTTCTTATCTCTGGTAAACTTGCCTGTCAGGACCTATTCCTTTTTCATTTTTAACAAGTCGGTAAATTAAGTCCTTAACAACATTTGTCAATTTATCTATTTTGTCTTCAGGGGTAGATGCATTACCTTGAGTATTTTGAGGCTTATTTGGATTTTGCAAAATCTTCACATCATCCCTTCTGTTTGTCTTACCAGATGCTTTCTTGTTATTTTCATTATTTGTTGCAATCCTAAAAGCATCCCTGAGGCTATTTGGACCCTTATCTCTTAATCCATATGCTGTTTTGGCATCAAAAGCATTTATATAGAGCACCACACAAATTGGCTCATTAGGTCTCATGTGAGGTGGCAATTTGTTTAGCACTTTAGTGAATCTAGCATTGAAATCTGCAACTTGCTCATTTGATCGTTTAGTGATACTAGTGAATTCATTTACAAAAAAGCTTGGGTCAGTCTTGTCACCATACTGCTCCTTAAAAATCCTTCTAAAATCATCCCATGATGAGATACTTTGGTCAGGCAGACCTTTATACCATTCCCTAGCTTCATCAGCCAAGGACTACATAAATAATTTCATGAAAACATCTTCATGCTCAACCTCAAAGTTATCCATGACATTCTGAAAAGCCTTTAAATGATCCTCACCTGATATAACATTATTTCCTAAAAATTTTGGCACCGATGGCCTTACATGTTTGTCAATGGGATTAGGGTAACCGGGAATACCATCAAAGATAAGCTACTTGAATCTGTCAAGTTGCATAGGTTGTCTACCAAACTAATTATCATTAACATTTCTATCAACATTTTGGTTTCTCACATCATTTAATGGTACTCTAGTATTGTTTCCATTCTGTCTTTGATCATTTTGTTGATGCTAGATTTCATTTCTATGCTGGTTTCTCAAGCCATCTGCATTATCAAGGGTGGGAAGTGCATCATGCTGAGTAGTTCTCAGAGCTTGTACCCTCTACCTTATGTCATCTCTAATTCTCACAGCTTGTAAATATTCTAATTTAGCCCTCAGGCTTCTGATTTCTTCAGCTAATTCTTCATCTCTAGGCATAGAAGAAGATGGTCCTTTTCCATGCCGGTCATCATCATCATCCCTTGGGGATTCAAATTCTTCAAATCTATCTGAGGGGTTTAAAAAAGGGCGTTCTTGGAACACTTCTGACCTCATTCTTAATCCACCTTGTTGTCTATCATATGCATCCTGGATTTCAGCCTCAGTATTTGAAAAATAGGGTATTGTCTTCTCTGAAGATCTAGGATTATCTTAGATATTATCATTATTTCTGGGAGAACCTTCATGACCGGTTGGGACAGTCCCTTTTCTCCTGTACATCATTTTTATGGGTAACTCTTCAAATAAAGGATTACGCAGGGATCTTCTCCCTTGCATACAAACTTTTACTTTACCGGTTGGGAGATTATTCGGAGTCGCCACCTACAGATAGGAATTATTTTCTCTTAAATCAGGGTTTTACATAAAAATCCCCAGTGGAGTCACCAAATGTTTTGGTTTTTTCCTAGACTGGATGCTTTTTCCTAGTTATCCCTACAAGGTAGCCATCAATGATCAATAGGATCTCTGGGCCAGGGGCCAACAGTGTAGGAGATAGACTCTATAGATATCTCCTCTTCTTCTTCAGGCTCTGCAAAACCTAGGGGGGTATTCCCTACTCAACATCCATAAGATATGCCTATGAACTGAGGGATGTTGACAAAAAATAGATAAATCCTCCTTTATGTAGACCAAAACTGTGAGATAAATGTAAAGGGGCTAGCTTTGGGCCTATGTTCAGTTGTGAGACAGAGGGATTTTGATCCTAAAACTACTTCTAAGGTCCTAATGGTTTGGTTTTGAAGTTTTAAGTTGATTTTTGGTGTTTGGACTCAAAACTAGGACATTGGGTGTAACCTCAATACAAGACTAGACTGGAGCCTATCTAGGGCTCAGAGTTGGTAGACATACACATGTGAATGTACACATAAACTTGGACCAAGGACTGGGTTTCAAGGGGATTGTTTAGTATCTGCCTTACAGACACTTCCCAAAATTTAGTATTTAGTTATCTCTGCTTACAAACATCCTTACTGCAGTATATTCTTCCCAACACTCAACTCAAAACATTTAATCTACTCCTTGAGCAGAAGTAAGAAGTCAAGCATTCAATACAGGTAACTTATATCCTAGAAACTTAAACACCCCTTAGATGTTCAAGTTCAGAAGAAGAGCACACTCAGTTTGGAGACAGATAACAAAACACATGCAATGCAACATTACTCATTTAAATCAATATGAAACCAGTAAATTTATGCATGAAACATACAACATGAGACTCATAAACTCACAAGACGTCCAAAACAGGGCCACAATGAAGTTGTATCTTATCACAACACCAAAATTTGTCCAGTTTTCAACCACAACAAATGAGTAACATAGCCTGCTATATACAACAAGGAAGTTGTACTCAGCATTAATCACATCATAATTCCATTCACCAAATATAGTTCATCATGAGGGAATGGCGCTCAACATTGAATGCAGCAGGTAGAGGAAGAGACAGGGGGTGATCTCGAGCCCTACGCCACCGCCTGGGGATTCACATCTTCAATCAAGGGGTTGATACATCCATGCCTTCTCCCATATCCTGTAACATCCACCATTAAAGGCATACCAACCCGTGGCCTTGGGAAATGCAGTAGACTATGCACTTTTGAAATTTTCCCGCCAAGAATCATGACCTGACTTTTCAAATATGTGGGAACTAATTATCCCACATTCACCCCATAGTGACCTCCTCAACACTTTATAAACTAGGTCATGAACACATATGATGTCATGCAATTTTACCTTGCGTGACCAACGAATCATCCGCCAAGACCCCATCATCATGACGTGCGCCATCGGTGAACCTCCTGCATGATATCCTGATATGCAACATCACTTGATATGAAAAAATATCACCCTGATATTTCGCATCACCTTGATGCAAAATATCACCCTTATCGAAAATATCACCCCGATAAGAAACATCAGCCGATAACCATCCTCATTGGTGCAACCTGATGCATCGGAGGAAGATCCTCCTCATCATATTAATACCAAATACTTCATCGATGACCCACCTGTACTTGCTCATGTCCTCATTGACAACTGGTGGGATCCTCATCATACCTACTAATAATATCATGCTGAAGACCGCATGATGTATCCCATTGGATCCTGATGATGTCACCATCATATTGGCAAAATAGGGTGATATTCGTAAGATGACCGATATTTGAAAATATCACCCCTTGCAAGAAAATTAGGTCACCAGACAGGCGGATATCATCCTCATGTAAAATTAACGTTTGCACTTTGCAGATCAGGTGATGATGAGGTGATAAAGCAACATTGGGGTGATATCACAACATTAGGGTGATCTCTCTTAAGATGACTGATATTTGGAATATGACCCCTCACAAAATATCAAGTTAGACTAGAACTTTGACAGGCTATAACTTCCTCACTTGGCCAAAATTCAGGGTGATACAAAAGGCAAATCTGCTTAGAATTTTACACTCTTCCACATGGTAGGCTTCTGAGGCAAGATTCATACTCTGAGTTTTTATGTTTCAAGCCTCAAGATCACAAACATACCTGACATGATGCACACACACACACACTAAATGATGCTGCATAGAAACCCTGACTTAACATAACTTTATCCCTTTAAAACTAGGCTCCATGTGCAAGCACCAACAAGACCTTTTGGGAGTTATCCTATCTGCCCATAATGCAGATTTCAACTTGGCATGCCAAGTTCTTTGATTCTCTTCAATTGTTCTTTTAATAATCCTTATCAGATTTTTATTTGTAGACTCTGCCAAACCATTACCCTAAGGGTAATAGTGTGATGAAGTGTTCAAATAAATGCCATTCCTAATAGCCCAATTAGTTAACCTGATCCCAGTGAAAGCTAAAGCATTATCAGAAATCAAGGACTCAGGCACACCAAACCTTGTTACCAGATCATCATAAAAGTTGAGAACAACACTTTCATGGCTTCTTTTAAGGCCAATGCCTCAGTCCATCTAGTAAAATAGTCTATAGTAGTGAGAATCCACCTATGGCCTGCACTTGAAGGTGGATTGATAACACCTATGAAATCAATGCCCCATCTCATGAAGGGCTATTCCACTTGAATTGACTGCAAGGGTAAAGCTGGTAGCCTCTCTTTGCCTGCAAAAATGGCACACTTCATACATTTTCTTGCCCAAGCATGGGCATCCTTAAACAAGCTTGACCAATAGTAGCCAGCTCTCATTATTTTGCATGCAATAGTTCTTGGGGCAAAATGACCCCCAGCAGTTCCATCATGAAACTCATGAAGCACTTTATCAATTTGATGATGATCAATACACCTTAACAACACACCATTAAGGTCTTTTCTAAATAGAACATTATCAACTAACACATAGGGAATAGATTATAGTCTGAAATACCTCCTTTTAGCCCTATCTAAACCTGGTGGACACTCACCAATTTGCAAGAAATGAGTCATATCTTGCACCCAACTTGCACCTGCTGGTGGTACATTAACTGTAGGTTCATCAGTAGTAACCAGAACCATTTCTTTTCCTATTTCCAGCTCAATCTCAGGTTCAGTAGAAAGTTTCTCACACATTTCCTTTCCTCTCACAACCTTAGTTATCTTTATGTCTATGTCATACTCCATCACCTTCATAATCCACCCAACTCTCTTCTCATTCAGGTCCTTGCTTAAAAAAAATTCCTTCACACTAGGGTGAGCAACCATTAAATGCACCTTGTTATTGGAAATCAGATGCCTAAACTTTTTCAAACTTCTAATAACTGCAAGAACATGTTTCTCTACAAAGTTGTACCTTTGTTCATAGTCCTCCAAACGTTGACTAAAAAAGGAAATGGGCTATTCAAAACCATCATCATTCTATTGTACCAGTATTGCAGAAATAATGTCTATGCTACCATGGGCATACAGAATGAAATATTTTGAAAAATTTGGATTTACCAAAGTAGGAGCTGCTGACAAAGCCTCCTTTATAGCTTTAAAACTATGCTTGGCTTCTCTGGTTCAGCTAAAAACTACATTTTTCTTTAACATGTAAATTAGTGGTTTTAACAAATTTACAATATCTAGGATAAACCTTCTCAAAAAATTAATTCTACCTATAAAGCTTTGTAGCCCTTTTTTGTGTCTAGGTAAAGGCAGTTCTAAAATAGCTTTCACTCTTTCTGGGTCAATAGTGACCCCCTGTTTTGTCACAATATGTCCTAGAAGCTTGCCTTCATGGACAACACAAATACATTTCTTGGGATTGAGGGATATACCAAACTCCCTACACCTCTCAAAAACCTGTTTCAAATGTGACAAATGCTTAGCTGCATTCTTGGAGAATATTGTGATGTCATCAAGGTAGACAAGCACAATCTTATAAATCAGCTCCTGAAAGGCCATGTCCATTGCCCTTTGAAAAGTGACATTAGCATTGGACAGGCCAAATGACATTCTTTTATAGGCCATAGTGCCCCACTTTGTGGTGAAGGTAGTCTTATATTGATCTTGTTCTTTAACTAAGACTTGGTTATAGCCTGAATAACCATCAAGTAAAGTAAAACTTTCTGAACCAGCCACTACTTGCAGAATCTACTCCATTGAAGGCAGAGGGTAGTGGTCCTTCAAAGAGGCCCTATTAAGGTCCCTAAAGTCAACATATAGCCTAATTTCTCCACTCTTTTTCCTTACGGTGACAAGATTGGAGACCTAGGATGTATGTTTGATTGGGAAAATAATATTTCCCTCAATCATCTTGGTTACCTCCTTAATCATAAGAGGCTCAAGTTTTGGGTTTTGTGGCCTCTATTTCTGCCTAACATGCTTTGCATTTTGCTCTAACTCTATAGTATGCTGGGCAATTTGGGTGTCAAATCCCTTTAAATCTGAATAATCCCAAGCAAAAATATCTTTAAATTATTGACAAAGAGCAATAAATGCTTTCGTATCTTCTTGTGAACAAAGTTTACCAATTTTAAGGAGCTTACCTTTGAATATCTTAAGCTCTTCATAGTGTTCCTCTTTGACCTGCATGCTAGTCTTGTTCTTTTTTAGCTGATCATCAGTGCCAAAGATAGATTCCAAGGTGACTAATCCCTTGGGCAGCTTGTTAGTTCTCAACTGAATGATTTGTTCATCATATTGCTTCTTAAGCTTGCCTTGGTTCACTACTGAAAACTCTTCCTCCTCTAACAGAAAACTCAAAACCTGCTCATCGCTTTCAAACACTTTCTAATGAATGTTGGGAATAGAAGGTCTAACAACAACCTTCACATGTTGTTGCACTTTTCCCCTTTTAATATCATTAGGAATATCAAACTGAGCCCCTATTGTAGATAACCTAGCTGCATGGTTATTTTGATCCCTTTAAATAGAAACCAAATTAAAAACATCAAACTCTTCAATCATATCCCACACTCTATGCTTGTAGGACTTCAAAACATCATTTTTTGTAACATGCAGCCCTCTCACCTGATTTATAATAAGCTCACTATCACCATACACCTGCAAGCAGCTAATCTTTCTCTTTCTTGCCCATTGTAAACCTTGAATCAAACCTTCATATTCGACAGTATTATTAGTACATGAAAATGCAAAATGGAAAGTTGAGTAAGATTTGTCATCCTGTGGGGATACAAGCATTGCACCCCCACTGGCTCTATTCCTACTCCTTGAACTATCAAAATACATTTTCCATACTTCCTCTTGCTGTTCTAACTACTGTTCTCCCTTCTTTTCAAGGTTTGGCACCTCTGTTTCAGGCTCATGCAATACATACACACCTAAACTAGCCTCTTTGATGTTGTCATTTAGATTATCAACAACATTTTTGTTGCCCACTCATTTAAGAGTATATCTGGTATACTTTTAGCTTGCAATTCTTGGGCAGCATCAAGCTCATTATCATAAAAACATAACAGTTGGCATTATCAGGGCTTGGTATATAGGGCTCAATGTGGTCTTTGGCAAGAGACTCAGATTTTATGGTCACTTTTGTCCCATAGCTTGTCCTAAAAAACATGTGGGACCAGTTTGAGGACAAATAACCTCCTATTTTGGCAGTGAAATCTCTCGACAAACATAATGCAAAATAGGGTGGTAAGTCAATGATAGATTATCTTGAGGGATGGAAACATTGGGAGAAGCATGAAGTGTGAGGTTTAAATCCTTAATGACACCTACAGTTTTAACAACTATCCCATCAAGTTGGACCACTCCCTTTTCAAGAGGCTGGTATTTCAAGCCTAACATATCAACTATCTGTTTGGACATCACAGAGCTGCTTGCCCCACTATCTACCATACAATTATGGACTAGTTTATCCCCTATTATCAAGGACACATAAAAAGGAGGGGGTTTGACATCCTTACCTACTTGTTTGTTGCTACCCTAGGATGCATTTGTGAAAACAACCCTATCTTGACCTATTGATGCATCACTTGGAACATCTAAATCAGTCAAAGCAGATTGTAACAAGTTCTTTTGACCTAGGATGAATAAAGAGTCCCACATTGACATAGAGATGTTCATTTTCCTCACGTGTTCAACAATGTTAAAGGGTGCAACAATGTTTACCTTTTAGTGAGTCCTTGTAGCAGCATAATTTGTCTACAAATGAGGTAATTGGTGTTGATTCCTGAGCTGCTCCTTACTGGTGCCTTGTGGATTCCTTTGCAAAATATGAGGTACTTGGGGATTGGATGAACCAACAGCTTCTTTATCTTTATTTGTTGTTTGTACCATTTCCAAGGCCCTCTTCTTGGACCTTGTGTTCACTGCAACTGGGGAATCATCTCTATTCACTCCACAAAACTCCTCTCCTTTCCAATTAAGGAGTGTTGTTTCACTTGCAGAGGGATCATGTTTCTATGACACCTCATCATTAGGCAAATTCTATGTGCTTGTAACATTTTGAACCATTAGTACTTGATTAATAATGCCATTTGAACATGTAGCTTGATTGTGGGGTTGATTGCATGGAAAAGACCATTCATAATCTGCTACTAAATTATTCTGAACAGGTACAAGATCTCTAGTTGTGCTGATTGGATTAGGCTTATAAGGCTGAAAAGGCGTTGGGTTCAAATTATGTCTTACAACTTGCTAATTTCTTTGGTATGACTATCTATTTCCTTAATATTGCTGATTGGGACCTTGATATTGCTGACTGGGACCTTGATTACCTTGATTTTGTGGTTGATAAGGTCTAAAACCTTGAAATTGTTGATTTTTCATACTCACCAGCTCATTACCAAAAGACTATAGTATTCCTTTTATCTCCTATAACTCATTAGATGGGGCTGTAATAGCTTTTTCCTGGTTTGCAATAGCTGGTAAAGGAGCTACTTGGGATGTTGGCAAAACCATGGGGTCTTGAATGTTAGGGAAAGTGGGCATTAGAGGTCTAGGGGAAATCATTCCAGCCTAAATAAGGTTGTTCTTAGCCCTAACAACAATATCATAGGCTGCAGGTAATGTATTACCACCCATTGATTGGATCATGATTGCAATTTCACTATTTAGAGCTCTTAAAAAGTACAAGAATGCATACTCAGCTAGAGGTCTTGTAGTTTGTGGGATTCTGTCCTATGTTCTCTAGAATTTGAAGATGAAGTCTGTCATTCTTTCATGAGGAGCCCTCTTGATTGTAGTAAGTTGCTCCACTAATGACAGATTGTCAAACTTATCCTTAAACTATTTACACAAAGCTTCTCCCAATTCATCCCATGTTCTAATGGTATCTACTATTAATCCTCTAAACCACTGGAGTACTTTTCCTTTAAATGATGTAGCCAACAGTTGAAGGGCTACATTCTCAGTAGTAACATGGTGTATAGAACATAGGTTAGCTACAGCTTTAATGTCTTCTATAGGTGTGGTTTGACCTTCTCCTATAAAATATAGAATGCTCTTGAGGGCAGCCACATGTATATCATCATGTTGAGTCAGGTTTGAAGGACTACCTCCATCAAAAGACACAAAGACTTAGTTTCTTGGGACTGAGCCAAAATTTGCTGCCTCACAGGAGTTCTTGTAACCCTTACTGCAGGTGGAGTTGAAACTTTTTTTCTCATTGAAATAGAAGCTCTCTTTGTTGTTCTGCCTTGTCTTTTAGGCAGGGGCAACTGCAAATATTCAAATGAACTGGAGCTTCTGGTTTGTATTTTTCTCATAAAACTGATAGTGCACTGGTTTCTTGTATATTCCACTCATAGAGTCACCAGATATGCTTCACCAACCTCTAAGAAGATCTAAAATTTGCAAGTTGCATATCAAAACCAACAAAACTTGAAAAGTTGAAACTGTCTTGATTCGACAGTCCCACCGGGCATGCCAAAATCTGTTATCACATGAATGTGCACCCTTTATTGAACTCAGTTCAACCACTCAGTGTAAAATGGGAAAACCTCTCAAAGTGTGGGCTTTGGAAATATAGAGGTCAACCTTCAGAGAAGCCCAGCTTCCTAATGGTTATCACCTAAATGTAACTTACTCTACTATTTTGTCAAGGAAAAGGGATAGAGAAATACAATTGAAAAATTGATAATGAAAGCTTAAAGAGTGATACACCAAACTAATAAGAACCTGTAAATACATCTCACATACTCAGTCTGATCAATGTTGAAACTTGACATACACAACTCAAATTTATATGCTTTTACATAAGTATTTCATAAGAAGGTTTGTATACTTGACTCCTAGAAGGAAAGATATTTTCACAACTAAAAATGTTTGCATTTTCAACACAACCTATGACCTGTAACATGCTTATTCTTCTACAAGAGGTGCTAAAATGAGACAGAACTACAAGGAAATAAACAATCTCAGAAGTAATTGCATCAATCAAATTAAATGCACATAATGAAGTAGAAAATTGAGAAGGTAAAAAAACTTAACTCTATTGATTTCCAAGGTATCCACTGGTATACATGTCCAAAACTGAGCTACAAAAGATGCAGAAAATTGTCAAAGGACTACAGAAGTCACAAAGTACAATAGTGCATAATCAGAACTAACTATAACAATGAGTCAAAAATGACTATATCCATCATCTCCCTCCAAAAATCCATCAAACTATGAACTTCCAATTGACTTGGGTCAGATGCCTCCAAAAAGCCTAAAAATAACAACTAAAACCCATCAAAAAAGAGTCCTAAATGAGGAAAAAGTCAAAACATGACTTTACCTATCATGAAGACACTTCAAACTGCCCCTATATGCTCTCCAAAGTCAAAAAATAGTCAAACTCCCCCTACATTTTATGCATGTGTTGGATAACTACTTCCCACTCTCCCTATATGCTTGGTATAAGCAATAAAGATCCAAGTATATCTCCCAAACGTACCCTCATAACATAAATAGTCCTCATCTTTCATATTAACAATAATCTAGTGGCTTATGATTTCACCACTCAGCATTAATGTTTTACAATTTAGCACAAATGAAAGGATAAAGGACCAAGTATTATGTTGTGTTGACATATTCTCACAGCACAAATGCATCGTGACCCTAGGGATTGCTACTAAGCACATCACTACAAAAGACATTTGTTTTATGAAATAAAACATAAACAAAAGTACAAAGCTTCGGTCACTTTTAGGGTTGCAACGCTAACAACAAAGGCATTTGGAAACATTCACTTTTGCATTTTTTCCTTTTTGTTGCACTACCTTGTGCGCCACCAAGAGAGGGTTTTACTACTTCTTTGGAGGTTTCTCTGGAAGCTTCTTACATGATCCTTCTCTCTGCAATAGGTAAGAATATCAGTTTTGCTTTTGACCGTTACCAAATCACCCCTATCTCTTTGGATTTTCTGCAAACACAATGTTGTTTTCTAAAAACCTATGAGCAAAATGATGAAGGCATCTTTGTTTTTCTGTACGTTTGCTCTGTAGAGTAGAAATAAAATCTATATCTCATTTCATTATATGATATCTCCCTCTGGTATTATATCACCCAGCTAAGGTTAAAGTTTTGTGAAAACCCTCACTCTTATGCTTGCTGAGATAAAATAAACACACATTTCTTGCTTTTTTGACAGTCATAAAAGAAATAGGGTATGGACTGGATTTCTATGAATAACCCTCAGATATACTAGGTTTCTTGGTCATTTGCTATACATTGCACTGCTTTTTTGCTATATGTTTGTTGCTTGTCTACAGGCTGCTCTTTTGTACCCTTGCATGCTACTGATACTTCTAAACTTATGACTGTCCACTGTGGAAATTTTAACAGCATGCTGCTATATTAGTAACTGCTCCTCTTTTTACATAGTCTATAAGACTGTCCTTTGTCACTGTATGCAATCTTGGAGACTATCCTCGCTAATATTTTAGCCTTTGGAAACTATCATGGATAATTCAGCTGGACTACCCCATCACTATCTTTTGACTGTAATCTTTCCTTGTATTTTGTTCTTTGCTTCAAACTTGTTGTCTTCATATTTGCTATGACAACCCCTTAAACCCGCGAGTTATCATTTCCTTTTGCAATATTAAATGCTACGAAGCTTGCAAGTAGATTTTCCCTTGATCTCTTTGTCCCACTATCCACAAACTAATCTCTTTGTAGTTTACTGACCTTACACCTTGAGACCCCTGTAATCTCTAGTTTATGAATGCTATTTGCTTCTATATTGCATGTTTGAGTACATTCCTATAACATGGAAAACATCATCACAGTTCACTTTTGATAGAAGGTTTGAAAAGGAGGGTGTAGGCTTTGTAATTGTATCAAGTTATAGCAATTATGGATATATCTTTTCCAAAGTGTGCAGAGGTATAATAGTTATATGGACATATTAGATTGCTTCAATATTCCCTTGTCTTCAAAATTTGGTGTAGGCTTTGTTCCAGTTGTATATTTTCAATAATTATGCAAGGTTATAAGATCTGCACCTCTTTCGTTCCTTAAACCTTCACATGCTCTTTCCATAGTCCATTAGGGCTTTCTTTTGCTGTCTACTACATGAACTCTACTGTGCATGTGTGTTGTCTCTCTTTTTCTTTTTCACTCTTTCACTCTGTCACTAGGTAGGCGTGTGCTTTTTATTGCAAATGAAGCTCTAATCTCATGCAAGAAGCTACTTGAAGAGAAGAGTCCTAAAACCTTTGTATGTTCATTGTTCAAGGGCCTGCATAATATTACACAAACTTGTAGGCTACTTACTGAACACAATATGATAGTGATGAGATATTACAATGTTTGTATGTTTGTTTGACAATGATATGAGTATTTACTGCTTCATCTTTGACAACGGATGTCATTCACTATGTTGTCTATCTTTTGTCAAGGACTGCATATGACTACCACTCCATCTATCCAAACTGTAGATGACTGTTACAAAGTGTTGGTAGTCTGCCATGTTGAATGATCTTGGTATGCTTCATGATTGGCATTTCTATTAGCATGGCTACAAAACTTTATGATTGTCATTTCTTACCTCAAAAGGCTACCTTTTGGTTGATTTGTTGCTTTGTAATGCATGACTATTTTTTATGTAGGTATGCCTTCAATGTAGATCTTGGTGCCTTTTCTATTGACCCTACATCCTTATGAATAGGACCGTAGACTCCTTCCTAGCCTCTGTTAAATAGTGATAGGCCTAAAGCAGTGTTGTGTCCAACAACTGTCTTGATCAACATATGATAACATCAATGTGTATATGATATTCTTCATCAACACAACCAAGACTCCTACTTAGGCTGGTCAATAGTTTGGATTCTTTCAATACTTCACATTGCATGTACACTGATCTATGTTTATCTCCTTATCTTTGTCAAGCATTGGATTATGCCCTCTAGGTTTTTTCCTTATTGTATGCCTTGATATTTTTGTCCTAGCTCTGATTGATAAACTCTAATAGTGATCCTAACCAATCCTCAAACTTTGAAGCACACCTGACATGACTGTGCCCCTTGTCTTCTTCATGGATTTAATTGTTGTCTTAGACTGGACTTTGACTACCATTCTACCTACTGTTACTCTACACCTTCTTAGTATCTTGGATGACCTCTATAGAGGGTTTCAAAATCTCTTAAAATGCATCAATCATTATTTCATTACATGAAACCTTCTTCATGGAGTTTGTATGATTGTCCCTTACTCATCTAGACTGTCCTTGCAACCTTCATTTTTTATATAGTCATTTGATTGTTTGTCCATTGTGCGCAGTCATTGTTTGTCTTTAAACTCTGTATACAGTCTTCTCGACTGCTACTATCTGATGTTTGCAAGGGTAGGACTGTCTTCTCAGTTACTTGGCTTATGCTCTTATAGTGGTCATTCGATGACTGCTATTATGACATTCTCAAAGAAAACTCAAACCTCTGTAGACTTGTCCTAATGCTTTATGGTTTAGACTAGACTGATGTCATTTTTGCAACACTCTGCTATTGCTTCTTGTAATGTGCAAGGTCTTCCTAGGCTGGAAAAATCATGTACTATCCATTGAGGGTGATTTCATTTCTCTGATTAGCACTATCAGGCCAGAATATAACTATCCCCCTGAAAAGTCCTTGTGATTGTTTCTGTGCATAAGATCACTACCTCCTTCTTATGAGTTCTACTTTAGCATGCATTTATCATTTACAATAGTGATATTCATCAACTCACTATTTTTAGTGATGAATGCTTATTAAAGTTGATAAACATGATGTTTCATTCCATACTCATCCCTCATTATAACATGAGGGTAACATGCTGGGATCAACCCTTGTGGGAGCCCATTTAATCCACATGTTGAAATCAGATAAATAGGTCAGTAACATAACTTTCTCTATACCTACACAGGAAACAAACATGTTAGGAAAATATGGCACATGATTGATATTTTTTTATAATCCTGTTGCTTTTTTGAAGGTCTATGTGATGCTGACTGGTTTATTGCACGTAAAAGTTAGATTGTGTGTTTAGAGATGCATGGGCATATGTTGTATGATGAATCATCATTGCTCTAACATAATTTTTCTCTCCTCAATGCAGATAACTAGAGGCAGCAAGGAGACAAAAGCTGGGTGCAGGATACACGGACAACAAGAGATGACACAAGGCAAATCAAATAGGACCAAGACTCATCATTCAGGCAATGATGAGTCACGTTATACCATATGTGCATTTATTTCTTTAATTTTTTATAAATGTATAATCTTTTCTTTATTTTTCAACAAATCATTTAATCTCACGGCTTGTATGAGACCTTATACATTTATTTTGTCAATAAAGATTACTTTTCTTCTAAATGATTTGTACAATCTTTCAAAGATGATATGCATCTAAAATGCAAATTGGCACTGTAATCTTAATTTGCTCTATTTATGCACATGTATGTAATAAAGAAGAATAAAAATGCACCTTACTCTCAACTAAAATTTCAAAAGCTCTACCTGATTGAGCTAGAAGTGAAATTAGGTAACAAGTATATCAATCAATTTTTGAAGTCATTAACAACTTGAACAAGTCTAAAAACTTCAAAATATTATCCAAGAAGAGAATTAAATACAATGGGATTTAGAGCTAGTACTCCTCAAGGAGAACTATTTGAGATAGATCTAGAATTGCATCTTGTAGGAACATTTTATTTCTTATGCCTAGAGTA
Organism: Cunninghamia lanceolata; assembly: GCA_027924645.1. Classification (NCBI taxonomy): domain Eukaryota; kingdom Viridiplantae; phylum Streptophyta; class Pinopsida; order Cupressales; family Cupressaceae; genus Cunninghamia; species Cunninghamia lanceolata. Next base: position 12,281,051 of record BSBN01001332.1, read on the forward strand.
TGTATATTACAATCACATCCTATGCAAATTGTTTGAATATGTTCATTCAAAGAACATGCAATTGAGTGGTTTTATTCAACTCCTTTTTGGAACATATAAACACATTTGATATGATTACAAAAGCCTATCATCCATTTCAAAATATAGATTTTGTTGGAATTAGGGTAGACAACTGAGAGGAGGGGTGAATCAGTTGTCACAAAAACTTTTATCACTTACAGCTATTAATTCTTCTTTATCATATAGAACAAATCAATGATATAGATATTCAAGCATGAATCATCAACACATGAGTAGAAGCAATTGAACACACATAACACCATGATTTTTACATGGAAACCTAGTTAAGGGAAAAACCACGGTGGGGGTTAACCCACAAAAATTAATACCCTGTTAAAAGTATTTTTACAAATGGGAATGCACATACATTCGGGCTCACTGCCCAGAGCTCACTGCTCAAATGGAGGCTCACTACCTACAGAAAGATTACAGGAAAATAACAAAGATTTTGAACTGATAAATAGCATCTATCCATGTAAGGATTTTAGTTCCAGTTAAGTGCAAATACTGATCTTACACATTTCATCTTTACTCTGCTCTTCTTACTGTTCTGCCTTCATTTAGATCTTAGATTTCTACTCCTTTTGCATTCACTCCATCTTCGCACAAAAAACACTTCAAATCATCCAATTCCATCAGCTATATATATCCACAACATGATCTACAATCATTTTACCAGTTGGCTTTAAGAACATTTAGAACTTTGTTGAGTACTCTACTTTGTTGGCTAGATCCATACATAATATGAGATGCAAACCAAAAATTGCACTTGCAAATCATCAATCATGTCAGCCACTATCACTGATCATCACCAATTGTCCAATAAACAACTTACATACATCCGAAGCCAAGATCATTTACAAGCTTGGCCTGTTCTTCTTCTGTCTGTTCTATCAAACTAGAACCTGATACTCAAAAGCTAATATCTTTTGAATCCTTCATCATCGGAGGCCAAAACTCTAGATTTAGAATGCTTTGACAATGCTTATGACTACCTCAGATTCACAGCAAACCATGACTTTCCACTAGAGAGATCTGGACCAAGATACCAGACCCTATCACCTGCTCTGTTCCTGACTGCCCAGAATTGGATAAATTCTAATTCTAACTTTTGGTATGAACAAATTGTGTTATGCGGATGAGTGTAATGGTCTTAGTTGCCATGAATGACAACACTTGTCATGTGAAGCAGTGTCTCTTGCCATGTGGAACTCTAGAAAATGTACCTAATGGTTCAACTTCAATCGATTTGTATGGATGCTTCTTAAATATTGGTTAGGGCCTTTCAGTTACATCAACAACTAGAGGTGCATCCATTTGCAGAGATTGAGAACTCAAGAGATTTCATAGAAAATAGAAAATACCTTGTTCCACAGATTAGGGTTTTTGCTTGGAAATCTTTTTCGTGCCTTCAAATCTTGAGAATTCTTAGTTCTCAGCTCGTTCAATTCTTTCTTCTTTCTTTCTCCTGATGCAAAGTGATCCAAATGAGGAATGAATGAACTTTTTAAGCTCCATAGCACCTAATTTGCCTTTGTAATAAATGTTTTGCCCTAACACATCTGGTTGCTCTGTTTCTTGAGTAGTCTCTCTTGAATCACTCCGTAATTTGCCATAATCACTTCCTTTCTTCCAAAAATCCTTCCAAATGTTCTTAATCAATCCAAGGTACCTTTTCACATTGTGCCAGATTTAGGCACTCACTAATTGGCTAGGGAAATTTGATTCTCAATGTAGCTCCCCTAAGCCAGAGCTCCCAGTTTAATTCCTAGAGGAATTGTCAGCACCAGATTCTAGTGCAAATCCATCACAATTGTTAATTTCACCTTTCTTTACCCATTTCTTGTTTATTTCATTCTAGATTTCATTCACATAAACTATGCATTTGCCTTTGTCTTGTTTCTGCTCATCCGATTTTCTATTTACCGGACCTCCTTTTCCATTGTTCCTGTGTTTTCAAAACTTTGCAATATGACCTAATCTATTGCAACTAAAGCAAACAATATTTCTTTTCTTGTATGCTTGATTTCCTCTTGATCTGCACTGATTTACCATGTCTCCATATCCATTGCAAGTAAAGCAGTAACCATTGAAAGAGTTACAATTTTCTCTAGAGTTATTCTTTATCATACTTCTGCATTCATTTGATCTATGACCATGCCTCTTACACTTGAAGCATTGACCAGAGAAGGTTGGACCATTTTGATTTACTCTGATTCTACATTGAGTAGCTCTATGACCAAATTTATTGCAATTAAAACAATTCCCATTGAATGATGGATATCTTTGAGCATTAGGTTGTCTTACTTGAGGTCTTCTATGTCTGTTTCTTCCATTTCTTGTTTGAGAATTTATTTGTCTAGATCCGAATCTTTCACCTTTCTCATATCCAAGACCATGCTTGTCATCAACCTTTTTCTATCCTTCAAGCAGTGCTTCAAGTTTAGCTAAGCTTATCTTGAACTTCTCCTTGTATTCATTTGCAACTTCTAGGTCATGTTTGAAAACAACAATTTGCCTTTCAAGTTCTCTCTCATTGTTTCTACTTTCCTGTAGATTAGACTCTAGGAGGATAGCTATTTCTTCCAATCTGCAACATTCTTCAGTTCTTTATTTTAGATTTTGATTCAAGTCTTCTTCAGTTTTATTCCTGTCTTCAATCTCTTTGGTTAGCCTCATCACCCCAGATTCCATCTCATGTTTTAGGACAACAACTTCTTAAGCTAACTTCTCACATTCCTTTGTCTTCTCTTTCAGAGCCTTGTCCTTGTTGTTGTTTTCATTATGATTTCTTGGTTGAAGAGATTGTTCCTTTTTCTTTTCATTTGATTTGCTTAATTTTACTTTTAGAATCTCAATGAAGTCTTCAACATTTTTAAGGTTCTCTTGTAGCTCTTGGACTTCTGCTCTAGATTGCTCAAGATCTTCTAGAGTGAGGTTAAGTTGCCCTTGGTGGTTATATTCATCCATTTTACTGCCTTCCTAGATCTTCCTTAAGTTGTTAAACTTTTTAAAAGGAACCTCGCTCTGATACCAATTGTTGGAATTAGGGCAAACAACTGAGAGGGGGGGTAAATCAGTTGTCACAAAAACTTTTATCACTTGCAGCTATTAATTCTTCTTTATCATACAGAACAAATCAATGATATAGATATTCAAGCATGAATCATCAACACATGAGTAGAAGCAATTGAACACACATAACACCATGATTTTTACATGGAAACCTAGTTAAGAGAAAAACCATGGTGGGGGTTAACCCACAAAAATTAATACCTTGTTAAAAGTGTTTTTACAAATGGGAATGCACATGCATTCAGGCTCACTACCTAGAGCTCATTGGTCAAATGGAGGCTGACTGCCTACAGAAAGATTACAGGAAAATAACAAAGATTTTGAACTGATAAATAGCATCTATCCATGTAAGGATTTTAGTTCCAGTTAAGTACAAATACTGATCTTACACATTTCATCTTTACTCTACTCTTCTTACTGCTCTATCTTCATTTAGATCTTAGATTTCTGCTCCTTTCACATTAACTCCAACCTCACACAAAAAATACTTCAAATCATCTAATTCCATCAGATATATCTGCAACATGATCTACAATCATTTTACCAGTCATCTTTAAGAACATTTAGAATTTTGTTGAGTACTCTACTCTGTCGGCTAGATCCATACATAATATGAGATGCGTACCAAAAATTGCACTTGCAAATCATCAATCATGTCAATTGTCCAATAAACAACTTCCATACATCCAGAGCCAAGATCATTTACAAGGTCAGCCTATTCTTCTTCTGTTTGTTCTATCAAATTGGAACCCGATACTCAGAAGATAATATCTTTTGAATCCTTCATCATCAGAGGCCAAAACTCTAGATTTAGAATGCTTTGACAATGTTAATGACTACCTCAGATTCGCAGCAAACCATGACTTTCCACTAGAGAGATCCGGACCAAGATACCAGACCCTGTCACTTGCTCTATTCCTGACTACCCAGACTTGGATAAATTCTAATTCTTACTTCCGGTATGAACAAATTGTGTTACACAGATGAGTGTAATGGTCTTAGTTGCCATCAATGACAACACCTGTCATGCGAAGCAATGTCTCTTGCCAACAGATTTCACTCAAAGTAACCTTCATTCACCTCATACATTTCAAGCAAATTCATAGAGAAAAGGTTAGTGACTTTATCTTATGCTATGAATCTATTTTAAGAAAAATACATTATCACCTCCTAGATATAGAAAAAATATGAAGATATTTATGGACAACATCAGTCCTTCTATCTTAGAGATCATGTTTTAGAAGCATGATTCTTTCATAGACTTAAATATGTGTGGAAAATTATAAATAACTAAAGACCATGTTTCAATAATTTATTGCCAATCAAATGTATAGATTTAAATGTATATCTAGATTGTTAATCTTGTTAATATATGGACTTGGTCCTATGTCAATACCTTATGTCTAACAATCATTCTTGACTTTGTTCTTATGTTTCAAGTTAGTCATACTTGTGGTCATGTCATTTTTGTTGAACACTATCATTTAATGATTCACATCTTATGTTAGCATATTCTAGAGAAGCCCTAGACAATGTCCAATAGTCTTGAATGGCCTTTCTAGATAATAATTTATAGGGACCACCCTTATGTATAATTAATTTATCTTATTAGTTGTTCAATAAGTTGTTTACATCCTCATAATTTAAATCATTATATGGACATTGGTCATATATTTCCTAATATTAAAATAGGATCTACAAAATAGATCTTTAAATATGCTTAGGTTTTGCAGTTTACCAATCTTCAATATGTGTTACAATATGTTCCATGTATAAGTTCAATCCTAAATGTTATCCATGCAAGACTTAAAAGAGGTCTTCTTTTTTTAATCATATGCTAAGAATTATTAATTTGAATACTATAATATATTTAATAAAAAATTATAATTATATTTCTTTATCCTTACGAGACATACATCAATTACTTCCACTAGATACCATAAAGTATAATCTACAGGCTAAGAGTGTTTAAACAAATAAGCCTGATTTAGCTTACTTTGTGTTATAATAATAAACATACTCTAATATCACTTGTCTTCCAATATAATGAGCAATAGATATCCTAAGAAAATCTATTAATTATTATTATTATTATTAATGAAATCATAAAAAAATAATAATAGGTATAGTTAGTCTTCATAGCTAGGTCATAATCAAGCTATCATGACATAGGTTTCTCATTACATATAATTAAATACAATAGTATCTTCTTGTTATAATAAATGAAATAATCTTCATTTACATATTTTCACTAAGGAAGAATCCAAACCTTCAAAATAACTCATAAGATGTCCATAATTAAGTTAATACAATTATGAAGTCAAATCAAGATATCAACTAATTAACTATCTAGACATAGATTACTTTTCAACAATCAAGATTTCACTTGAAATTTTTAACTTTACATTGATCCCTCTGAGTGATCCCACAATACTAGGTGAAATTACATAACCATCAAGTTTTCACATAATACCTTATTAGGTCTTTTATCTTCTTTATCATTGTTTGGATTTCTTCATAGTTGTTAAGAGGTCAGTTAAGACCTTGTAGCTTAGTTCAATCATTACTTCACTTCACGTATGTTGGGTAAATATTTTGTAGTTAACTAACAAATGGCAAAATGGTTATATCGCCACAGCTATAATGAGATAGAGTCTCTCCTCTCAGCAATGGGAGGTTCCCTCTAGATGATGAATTATTTCTAACAAATAAATTTTAACACTTATATAAACTAAAACTATGCTTGGGGTGTTTTCATTGCATCCTATTCTTTTTTTTTCAGAATAGATGTTTTCCTCTTCAAAATGATAACTTCAACAGAATTGATACTTAGTAACTTACGAATTGAGGCAAACCATAGAAACACAAAGTCTTCTATTGCTTGAATTATTTCCCACAAATAAACTTGATTGAATGCAAATGTAGCTCAAAGTCTCCACTCTCATTCAACACGATATAACTAGGTTGAACACAACAATTTACAACACAAAGTATGTAAATAATTCTATTCTCACAAATGTAAACACAAACTTCCATAATGATAAAATAGCACAAAGTCTATTTAACCAGAACAAAAACACTTCTCTCAATTCTCAATAAAACTCCACGATTCCAGAAATGATTCAATATAACATAATACCAATGACATAAGAACATTGATATCATAAAACAATATGATTCAACTCAAAGTTTGATACTCAAACTACTTGCTTATATTAATATTTGCTTGAAAATTTGATAAACATGAAAAGCTCAAAGTCTTGATATGTTTTTCAATTCAACAGAGTTTCTTTGCAATCGATAGAAGATAAAAATTATGATAGAGGCCCTCTTTATTTATAGGGAGAGGCCTTGAGAAAATTTAGGAAAAGCCTAACTACTTTGACTTATTCAACAAAAGAGTCCTATTTGACTTGTGACTTCTTTTGTCTCACATGTAATTACATTTTCAAAAAATACATGTGAATATGTCCAAAACAAAATACAAATTGCATATACAAAAATGAAAATCAACTAAGGCATGAAAAAGAATTTCAACTATCACCATCATTCTTTTTCAAGAAATTTTGGTACATGGTTTGCACTACTGCCATCTCACATGCATCAGGCCCAGTTGTATTATCTAAAATGGTACGAGCCCTAAGAACTGCATCCTTGACCTCCTTTATCACTTTCTCATGTTTTTCAAGATTGTCCTTTAGATTTTCAAAGGTTGAATGATGATCATAAAGACTATCCATTGAAACCACTGTAAGCACTTCATCTTCAAACTTCTATTGAACCATCTTCTCAAAAGTATTAATCATTTCCTCTGTAAAGAGAAACTTGTGATCTTCACCTGTTAGAGTGCACGGTAGTTCCTCTAACCTGTGTAAAAGTGAGACATCACTATCTTCACTATTTTCTCGTACTTGGCACAAATCATCAAGTAAACCTCTTATCACATTGATGCGATGAGTCAGAGATTCTTTGGTCTTGAGATAAGACTCTCAGTTTGAAATGACACCAATGGCAATCAAATTCTTTATCTTGATTTTCTTCATCTCAATCCACTCCTTTTAATTATCTTCTTGATCTTGAAGTTCTTGGGATAGTGAATCAACAATATTATCTAACTCAGCTTTTGCCTTTTCCATCTTTTCCTTTCTTTCCACTATGGTCTTCAAGAGAACTTTGCCTTGTGCCAACAACCATTCCATAATATCACCAAACACTCTCCCTTTGGCTTAGACTTCCTCAAACTTTTGAATCAAAGAGTCTTCTAAAGTAACTTCCATTGGTTCCACGATCTCTGATGATTTCACTATCTTCTGAAGGATAGCAGCAAGCTGCTCAGCCTTTGCTTTGTACTATTCTTTTTCCTTCTTTACCTCGTCAAATTTTACAAGAAATGAACTTGCTGTAGCTTGAAAATTTGACTTGATACCTTCATGAGTCAGTTTTCCTAACTCAACTCTGGAAACAATAGAATCATTCACATCAAAGGTATCTGTAGTAGAATCATCCAGTGGCTTAGCAATTTTTGCATACCTGACTCCCTTTTCATCAATTAGCCTAGAAATAGTTTTAGGATTCTTCTTCTGATTCTTTGGTTTCATAGGCAACAATTTCTCAATGTCAATATCATCTGGCGAGAGCCTACTTTTTCCTTTTGGGAGTATAAGTAGACAACCATGGAGGTACTGTTGGAGTACTAACATTTGGAGAAGAATCAACTACCCGTTTAGCGGGATCCATGCTAACACCTGTTATAGTGACAATAGGAGAGGTGTTGGTGAAAACTATACTTGTGTCAACATTTTTCTTTGAACCATCAAGTAAATGATCTAGAATAGTTTGTTCTCCAATATCAAAGGAGGGAGAAGACAGACTAGGGATAGAACCAGAAGAATTAAAAATAGTCCCAAAGCTTGTTCTCATAGAGGGAGAAGTATTATCAGAAGATACAATGACAATAGGGGAAACAAGAACATTAGAGACTAATGGAAAACCATCAGAAACAAAAACATTAGGTAAGGGTGTAGAAACTTGTGGCTCTGATGGAAGATCTTTCTGAGGAGACTTTAGTGAGTCACCAAGTTGTTCCTGTTCCACCTCCTTTTCCTTTTCTTGTTCATTGTCACCAGGTTCCTCAACATTTTGTTGTTCAATCTCAGTATCTTCAACCTCCATTTTATCAACATTTGTTTCCTTGGCACCTAAATCTGTAACAGTAGAAGTTCCCGCAATTTCCTTCTTCTTACCTCCTTTTGATACAAACTTAATCTTTGATTTATGCACCTTAGAAGAAGAAGGAACATCACTTTTGTTCGTTGTCCTATTTTCTACCTTCTTTCTGGTATGTTCCTGAATCTCTATCTCTAATCTAGTGAGGAACTCTTTCAAACTGAGACCTTTGCTTTGTAACCATATGTTGGTGTTAGCCAGTATAGGTTGAAATCTCTTCCTGATAGAAGTTTCTTCTTTCACCAACCATTTGATCTCTAGCAAAGCTGAAGCTTCAATATTATTGATATTATACTTGGGATCCAAAACATCACCTTTGTCTTCCATACCTTCCAGAACATAGCCAATCCTAGTTCCTCAATCTAACTCAGATGGGGTCTACAATAATCCAGCTTCTTGATCTCATTCTGGGTTCTCAGATTAGCCCAAATATCCTTAACCATAGGAACATGAAACACTACCTTTCTCTTGATCTTATCTTGTACCCTTCAAAAATCAAAGTTATCTCTTTTCTTGAACTGTTTCATCGTCACCAGCTGCATTTCTGATTCAACAACCTTAGCCTTAGTAGCTAATTGCACTAAGTACCTACCAATTTCCACTGGAAACTTAATTCTTGACTTCTTTAGTTCCATCTATTTATTATGCACAAAATCAATTGTCTACATAATTCCATCAGAACAACCTTATCACTGGGATATCGTGGAAGCATATATGGGCATCCAAGATAGTATCCGACTCTTAAATAAGTGAAAGTTGGAAATTGGAGAAACAAGCAACCAAAAGAATTAACTACTTTCCAAGCCTCATCTGATACTCTCTTATGCTCAAGCTCACTATCCTATAGGCACATAAACACTGAGAGGAAGGCATCATTTACTTTATAGAAATGATGAATAGATCCTTTGAGAGTAATCTATGGATAGTATTGAAAAACTAGAACGAAACTTCGATTACCATCTTGAGTTAGACCTGGAAAACTTCTCATACTTGCAGTTGCATATACCAAATATGAAGTCCTAAAGCTTAAAAGTTGTAATGACTTTTTGTTGGAAACAAGGTAGATAACTGAGAGGGAGGTGAATCAGTTATCTTAAACAATTTAACTTTCTGTTCTTCTTTAATAATTAGTGCATCATCCAAGCATATAAGCATGCATAACCATGAGAGCAGAAATAAAATTAATACACATAACACAATGATTTTGACGTGGAAAACCTTGTTAAGGGAAAAACCACAGGGTGACTAACCCAAGATTGTATTCTCTGTTAAAAGAATAAGAAGTACAAAATGGTACTTGCCAATTAGGGCTCATTGCCCGACCACACTGCTCACAAGAGGTTCACTACCTACAATAGTTTATAGAAAGTAACCATGTATTTGAATTGATGAGAAGCATCCACAGTTGCTGAGGTTTAGTTCCGGTTAGGCTCAATATACTGATCTACTGCACTTCATTCTTCCTCTATTTTGATCCTGCTGTTCTATCACATACTAGACCTGTATCGTCGCTTCCACACTTATCTCTGCCTTTGCTCGCACACTCTCTCACAATCCACACTCCTTCACATCAAATCCATCTGGTATATATATCCGCATCTGGAATTTCAACATCTTTCTAGTCGGCATCCGGAATACTCAAGATTTTTCCAAACTCTAGTCTGTCGGCTGAATTCATGCTTACTAAGTGATACATATCAAAGAGATAGTTAAATAAGTCATCAATCATGTCGGCCAATCATGAATAATCCTTCAAGAAGCTTGATCACCATCAATTTCTCATCTGGATTAAGGTTTGATGCTTTGTCTGTCAGTTCTTTCTCAGTCTATTTTGCCTGTCAGGAACTCAACACTTAGGTGCTCATATCGTTTCACTCTTTCATCACCGGAGGTTCAATCTCTGGAATGTGGTAGTCATGATATTCCTCTTGACTTCCCCAAGTCTGTACTTTTCTGAGATACATCCTCTGAGAGATCCAGACCTAATTGTCAGACCTTGCTGCATGCTCTGTTCTTGATCACTGGACCAAAACACTCTTCAATCTGACTTCTGGTATAGACATACTATGTGCTATGGATGTGTGGGATAAGCTTTGTTGCCATCAATGACAACAATCATGAAGCCACATAGTGTCTCTTGCCAACACTTTTAACAGTTGTTCATGTAGAGCGTTACTGATCTACTCTCCCTAGAATATCTTTTGTTATCCCTTGAGAATCACTTTGATATACGTATACATCCACTCATGAAACTTGGATGAAGAAGGAAGGCCTTTGATTCTACTCAGCAATGTGATCAAATCACTCACCTCTTCTACAAAATTACTTCTTGGGAGCTCCTTAGGCCATCTAGACAAATTACTCCTAGGAGTCTTTAGTCACTTACTATTGATATGTTTCTTTACAGCTTCTACATCAGTCTCAAAATCTCTCTAACCTTGAGAAAAATCTATTTCTCTAACATTTTCTATAGGTGGACACATAAAAATTTTGTCAAGAAATTCTGCATCTAATCTCATGATTACATTCCCTCAAGAATCAGACACAGTCCTAGTATCCCTATTATAGTGGCTTGCCACTTGAAGAACAAATTCTGGGTTATGTGCAGCAACAGGAAAAATATGCTACTAGGTGTATATTACTCTCAACAATCCTCTGTATGTAGTGAGGAGGATTAGACTGCTTTGTCCTTTCCACAAACTCAGCCATGTCTACATGCCTAATTTCTGTGTCTTTGATCTCGTCCACATTGGATTGTAATGAAGTCACAGGGAAAACCCCTTGGTACTTATACTTCATGATCTTGGCCTTTGAAGGAGATGGCTCCGTCATCAACTTTGAGAAGAAAACTAGAAATGATGTCGATCTCAAATGCTTAACAAAACTGCAAAAATTCATGATCTCATAGTTAGGCAAAAAATGGGCAAATTAGGGTTACTACAAATTGATGAGCATGGACATGGGAACATGCATTGAAGGGATTGAGAGCGCACAAATTGAGAAAATAGGTGAAAGCGGGCTATAGGTATTGAAAGGCAAAAATTCCCAGTGTTAGGAAAATTTTAGGAAAATATGCATGGGTGGCCAAAATGGCCGTTGTTGCATGTGGGGAGGTCATTAGTATGTAAGGTCAGTCAGTATGGCTACCATTGCATGTGAGGAAAAAACCAAGTTTGATATAGGGGTGGTTGGTTTACCCAACACTGCATGTGAGTAAATTTGCAAGTTGTTCTTGTGCATAAGTGGCGAAAATGACTGCTCTAACATATTGGAAGAATAAAACTTAGATGTCAAGTCGGTCAAAATGACCGCTCTAGTATCTAACTGTGAAACCTTAACACATGTAAGAGCAATGGTTCTACCTGACTTGACATGTGAGAGATCAATAAGGATTTCATGTAGGGGCGGCATAGTTATTGCCCTTGCATATGGGTAAAGTCAAAGTCAAAGAACATGTATCAGCAACATTTTTTACCGCTGATACACTTTGGTGATTAAAGATAAGAATGTGAGGGCAACAATTTTTGCTGCCCTTACATTCAGGGTAATAACAAGGCAATAGAAACCTAAGTTTTCAAAACACGACCAAGATCTAACATTTATAAAAACTTAGGATTTGCTAAAATCAACAATTTTTTGCCTGATAAAATGACAGAAAAAGAAACTTAGGGTTACCAAAAACTAGGGTTTAAAAATGACTCAAAAAGGAAAACAAAACAGAAAATGATTTGCTTAAAAACTTAAAACAATAACGTTTACAAGAAATGTAAACAGACATTTGTATTACACAAAAACCCTACATGAAGATAAAATAAAAATGAAAACAAAACCAAAAACAAAAAAACTACTTGTAGGAGTTGACAGAAATCCTAGGCGTGATCACAGAAAAGAATTCACTCGATCCGCAATTCACTCGATTCAAACAATATTGTAGAGGGTTATACGATTTATCTCTATAGATTAGGAATGAAAAATAAATTAAAAAAAATGACTAAAATTCTTTAAAAATGTTTTAAAAGGTCACATTAATCCTGGCACGAGTGCCATTAATGCGACTCAAGTTCACTTGATATGCCAAGATTTGCACGGGTGGTGGTTTTGACCGATGATGCATATCGGGTAAACATGTATGAGCAGTGTAAATCGCCGCTCCTGTATGTTAGACCAAAACAATAAAAACATATGTACGGGCAATGGATTTGACTGCTAGCACATATAGAAAATAACAAGACATATGCAAGAGCCGCGGTTTGACCGCTAGTGCATATGTACTCTGCAAAATGACTAACACCTTGAAAAGGCTAGAATTGATATTCCAATAGGCTTATGACCTGATCAATTTCATGAGTCTCAAAAAACCAACTGAGGGGAATGTTATAAGTCATTCCTGTTGTCAAATAACTTTGCATGAGGCCAATAGAACTTTCCTCGATTTGCGAACTTAGAATGTAGGTTATGAAACGAACAAGTTTCATAGGGGTCATCCTACAAAATGAGCGCAGCTGATTTTGATGACAACAATGTATTTAATTTTTTAATTTTAAATATTTTTAGTTTTGTTAATATAAATTTTTAGATTGAATGTATTTAATTTTAAATGTTTATAGTTTTGTAACTAATTTAAATGTGTAGATTGTTTGTGTGTATTTAATTCTTAGATTTTAAATGGTTTTAGTTTTGTTAATTTAAATGTAAAAATTGAATGTATTTTCATATTATAAATTAAATGTATGTTCAATTTTATTAAAATGCAGATTTTCATACACGCATGTGTACATATTTTTTTCATAGATCACATGGATGATATGACGTCTCATCATAGTGATGGTCATACACATGATAGTGCTAATACTGTTGATGCACATAGTGTTAGGAGTGACTTATATGCTGGCACTCTCGATAGACTGAAGAATGCTTTGACATGTTTTATCACATCTCATTTTTATGAACAATATAATTATTCTAGATTAGTGAACAATTATTGTGATTGACTTTACCTTAAGTAATTTTGCATATGTGACGGTAATTATTATGAGTTTGTATTGATGAGAATTGGAAATTGATTTAAATGTTAAATAGTTGTAGACATGATTACAATGATTTGCCTCAGCTATGTTTTTGGAGACACTAATCTATTGATGTCGAGTTGAGTGCAAATGGATGGAGGTACTCGTCGAAGACGAGAGCATGGTTGAGGTAGAGGTCTTCTAGCCACTTGGCAAGAACTAATGGATTGATTACCCTGATGCAATCACACACACCACGTAGTTTTCATATACATTTTGAATGGTTTTCTTATGCATCTCTGTGGAAAATAAGTGTGATTGATGATTTAAATAGTTAGAAAGTATTGTGTTTAAATTGCTACAATAGTTTATATTAAATGCATTATTTAATTTTATGTCTTTTTCAAATTGTAATTAAAATAGGTTTTGCAATTTGAATAAACAAAATATATATGTTATTTTTATTTTTTTAAAAATAAATAATAAATATTGTCTTTATTTACCTAATTTTAGATGTTTGGAAGACAATATGCAAAATAGAATTAATTAAATTATATTAATTATAATTAGATATTATTGTATTATTATTTCTTGATTTATTAAATTAGATATGTTTTAGTTAAATAATTAAATAATGTTAATTATAGTGCTATAATAATTAGATATTTTAAAATAAATATATAAGAAAGAGTTTAAAAAGTAGCTTCCTATTATGCAGGCCAAATTTGCACTGCATAAAAGTAAACTACACAGGAAAAAATAATTAATTGTTTTTAGCATTATTGCTCAAATTTGATTGGTGGAATTCCATGCAAATGGAATGAGACTTTAGTTTTAAAATCAAGAACTTCAGCTTTGAAACCTATTGGATACATCACCAAGAAAATAAGAAGAGGGAACTTTGTTAAAAAGAGGGATTTTTAAAGCAAGAGAAAACCCACGATTGGCATAAGAGGAACCCACGATTCTTAGCAGCAAAAAAATTGATTTCTTTGAGTAGTGAATAAAAGGATTGGAGGTCGTGGAAAAAGAGAAAGAGGAGGGCAGCAACATCAGCTTCCAAATTCTTCTTCAAACGACTCCTGTTGATAACTGAGAGGGGGGGTGAATTAGTTATCCTAATTATTTCTGCTTTCTGAACTTTCTTAATAATCAATGCAACATTAATTCAAATAAGCAAACATAACCATGAAATGGAAATACACATGACACAATATTTTTGAAATGGAAACCCTGTTAAGGGAAAAAACCACGGGGTGATTAACCCAAGATTGTATTCTCTGTTAGAAGAATGGAAATACAAAATGGCACTTGCCAATTAGGGCTCACTGCCCGAGCACACTGCTCACAAGAGGTACAATGCCTACAAGAGACACACTGTCTACAATTTATAAAGAGTGTAATACAATACTTGAACTGATAAGGAGCATCAACATATGCTAGAGTTCAGTTCCGGTTAGGCTCTGTACACTAATCTGCTGCACTTCATCTTTCCTTTTCTTTTGTGCTGCTCTCCTTTCACATACTGAACCTTCCTTTCTGCTTTTATTCAGCTCTACTGCTTTTCTTCACACATCACCAACAACCACGACACATCTCACAACTAAATCCATCTTGTATATATATCCGCACAAGTGATTTCATCACCTTTCTAGTCAGCACCCAGAATAGTCAATATTTTCCAAAAACTTTGATCTGTCGGCTGAATCCTTGCTTACCAAGTAATACGGATCAAGGATATACTTGTAGAAGTCATCAATCATGTCAGCCAATCATAATTTATGCCTTTATAACCTTTACCATCATCAGTAACACATCTGAAATAATGGCTGATGTTCTGCTAGTCAGTTCTTCCTCTGTCCACACTGCCAATCAGGAACTCGATACTCAAGTAATCATATCTTTTTCTTCATCTATCACTGGAGGCTAAATCCTTGGAATCTATCACTCAAGGTAGTCCTCTTGACTTCCCCAAATGCGTACTTCACCAAGATACTTCCTCTGAGAGATCCAGACCTGACTGCCGGACCTCACGACATGCTCTGTTCTTGTTTACCGAACCACAACATTCTTCACTCTGACTTCCGGTATAGACATACCATGTCCTGCAGATGTGTGGGATGAAATTTTTTGCCATCAATGATAACAATCATGAATCCATATAGTGTCTCTTGCCAACAATCTCCCCCTTTGGCATTGATGGCAACACTTAGTGAAAAATGACTAAGTGTTTACACTATGCTCCCCCTTGGCTGATGCTCTATTTTTATATACATTTTTTGGAGCTCCCCCTTGGTTGGATTCCTCATTTTTCACTGTTCTTCACTCCCCCTTTGACATCAATGGAAAAGGGTGGGAACCGCGCACCAAAATTTTCAAAAATTTAACTATACTTAGCCACATATAACATACTCACATAAACTGAAGAATGTCTGCAAAAGTTGTCTTCAATTGGATGGATTCTGCTGCCCAACTTTGCTTCATTCTATCCAAAATTGATATATGACCACTCAACAGAAATGCAAAAACTTTAGCTTTCTTCAGATCTGTCGGATCATTTGTCTTGGCAGTGGTTTAAGCATCACTTAGGGCCTCATGCATGGCCTCCAACTTAGGAATGATTATTCTTCTAAGCTCATTTAACCTGCCGATTCTATTTTTCTTTTCTTTCTCTAGCTTCTTAATTTTGTCCAAGACTGTAATGGTTTGACATTCTTGATTTACTATGGATGAGGTAAATGGATCAAAATTTTGAGAAAGTTCTGTTAGTTGGATCTCCTATTCTTTCATTTTCTTCTCAATCTCCATTGTTGCTTTGGACCATGATAGACAAAATTTATATATTTCCCCACCATCTTTAAGAGCATTTTCTAAGCTCTTTATCCCTATATCCATATTTCTTCTATCATTTGATATTAGACTTAGTACTTCAGAGAATATTTTATCCAAAAACTCTTTCCGGACCTTTTCCTCAGCTGATTTCTCTAAAGACTCAAAATGAGTGCTGACTGAACCAACAAGAGCTTTAAGATTACCTAATGAGGAGGCTGAGTGATCCTTCTAAAAAGATGGCATGATCTTTTCTAAAACGCCGGATGCATCTTCTATTAGCTCACAATCTTCCATGTGAGACTTCAGGAGTTTTTCTTTTGCCTTTGCTTTGGCAAATGAAGCAATCTTCATTGTTTGAACCGAGGAGAGAGAGTCAAAGTTAAATGGACCTTGAAGTAACTCTGGTTCATCAATTTCCAACATTTCTTTTGTCAAGAAGTCCTTAACAGTTTCTGGAGTGTCTCTTGCTAGAGACAGAGATTTCTTCTCTCCTGCACTGTCACTTCTGTTCTTCTCAGCTTGACTTTCTTCTCTTTCTTTTGCTTCTTCTTCTTTCTCCTCTATTCTTTCTTCTCCTTCAAATCCAGAGACTGTAGGGGAAACTGGAGGAGAGATATTTGTTTGTTCATGAGCCACCTCTTCCAGAGTAGAGGATTCTAAGCCCTTGTCTTTACCTTCACCGGAGTCCTCTATGATGGGAATGTTGAACTTTTTAAAAGCATTTCGGAGGATCTCTTCAGTCTCTCTTGCCACTTTGTTAGTTTCACCAAGCATGAGCTAATTCATCCTAGCTTTGCTCTGGAACTCATCCTTGCAATATTTGAAGATCATATTCATTTGTTGCGTGGTGATTGAAGGAAAGAACTGAATGATGACCTGTTCTCAGATCTTGAGATCTTTTGCTCGAGCATTGTTTTTCCTCATTTCAAGCCTTTTCTCTAAGCTTTTGGGAATTAGAGAGATAATTTCAATAAAAGCTTTATTGTAAGTGTTCAAAAACTTAAGTGTGGCTTCCTCCATAATCTTTTTATCTGCTTCATTATATGCATCATAGAATTCTGTTAAGGGTTGCAGGTTCCCATCCACAGTGACTTCTTTCACTACAACATCTAAGGATAGAGTCAGTTTTTCAACAAATTCCTGTTCCTTCTCTTCTTCTCCTTGACTGGTAGAGTGTTCACTAGATGATTTCTTCTCTTCTTCAGTTTCTTTATCTCCTCATCTGATTCAGTTTCTTCATCATCCTTTAGGCTAACATAGGACCTTGTTGCCTTTTTCTTTGTTCTCTTTTCTCCTTTTCTAGATGTCTGGACTTCTAGTTTTGATGTCCTTGAGATTTTGGCTGTGACAGGTGCTAATCTCTTTGATGATCTTGTCCGAGTGGAAGATTCTACCGGAGCACTTTCCTTCCCTTTTCTACCTCTTTCTCCTCTTTCTCTGCCCTTTCCACCTTTTCTCTATTGGCATCAAGAGCCTCCTTTGAGATGCCTAAGCCTTTGGTAATTTCTTTAACTTCTTTTCTCACTTTCCTCTTTATTTCAAGTTGTCTGAGTTCCGCATGAACTTTTACACTTAGCTCTTCAAAGGTTCCAAACCTTTCTGCCTTTGGATCCTTTGGCAGACTTAGCATGTGTTGAACATGCAGCTCCACAATTTGTTCATCAACTTCGTACCCCATAGGCATGATCCATACGGTTCTTGGTTCTACTGCCTCCATTAGGCACTGATCAGTCTCTACCATAAAGCATACTGTGTCTTTGTATTTCTCAACAAGAGACTGGGGAATTCTCTCTCTTGCTTGCATCATGTTTTGAAAATTCTTGAAATATCCCCAGAGAGCTGTATTCTATGCCTCGGCATCACCAATCCCATGTATATAATCTCTGACCTGAATGGCTACTGGCCTATCATTCTACCATACCCACCCACTGGATCCGGGAAGCTCATTCATGTAATAAAAGAAAAGACAGAGTATCAAACCACCGTATTTGAAGGAGTTCTTCTTATCCTTCTTTATCTTCTGTAATTCTCCAATAGTTGGTTCAGAAGGAGCTCACAAAGATCATAGTCTACATTCTTCCTCAACATTTCATAAGGAGTGTATATAGCAGTTCCAGAAATAAAATTCTCCTTGCTAGAGTGATATATCTTATATCTAATTATCATTGATGCAAATTTGATATCCGGATCTGTGATATCCTTAATAGTCATAGCTCTTTTATCAAACCTTGATCTGGTAGCCTCACTGACGATTTGCTTCTTGACAGATTTGAGCATAGGCATTTAACTGATTGAGTGTAATCCATTTACAACCCTAATGGCATCCTTAGTGATCTTAAATGGCCTGTTCAACCACATGAAGTTGTCATGTATTCTACTCAGGATATACCGGACCCATTCATCTTCCAGAAAATAGGGGAAATGAATGCACTGTGCAAAATGCTTATCTCGGATGGCTTTATACTAAGGTTTGATCTCAAAAGAATCATCTATTAACTGCTTGTGATAGATATCCATTAATTTGGACTCTCCAAATTCTTCAATGTTTGTGTGAATGTAAACCCTAATATCTTCTGTATGCAGGACACCATGCGGAACACTGGAAAAAGATCCTAGGGGATCTACTTCCAAGGATTTGGATGGGTGTTTCTTGAATTTGGGGCGAGGCCTATCAGAGATCTTCACAATATTTGGAGTACGCATCATTCAAGGATTTACAGAGAGATATTTGATAAAGGAGAATACCTTTTGCGCCTTTTGGTCTCATGGAGTTAGCCAGATCAATTTCTAGATGAATTGACTTCTGCAAATGATCTTGGATGAGCTTGAGGAATTTTGTTGCAGAGTCTCTCTTTTCATTTCTTCTTGAATGTAGAATTAGCAAATGCTTAGTGAGAAAACCCTTATATTGCTCCACAAACCCTAATGTTAAGTTGCAATAAATGCTTGACCTAAGTCATTTCAGTTTGCCTTATTCGGATGACTTGAAGAACCAGATCAATCTTGACCTTAAACATCATGCGGATCTTCCAAATCTTAACCATAGTTTATTTGGATGTTTCTCTTAGGAACCCTTTAATCTGCAACTCGTCTTGTGCCAGTTCCAGCACCAATTGACTGGCTGGGGGAACAAGGTTTTCTTTGTGTCTCCCCTTGAGCCAGAGCTCACTTTTTAATTTCTGGAAGGAATATCAGCACCAGAATCTGGTGCGGATCCATCCTCTACATTCTCTGTACTTTTCTTCATCCAAATCTTGTTCATCTCACTTTGAACTTCATCCACATTCACTTTTTGTTTTCCCTTATCTTGATTCTGATTATGATATACCGGACCTCTTTTGTCCTGAATCTTGCTTCTACAGAATTTTGCAATATGACCGGATCTATTGCAAATTTGGCAAACAATACTTCTTTGCATATTTGATTGATATCCTCTTGATCTGCATTGATTAGCCATATGACCTATTCTATTGCATGCAAATCATCTACCATTGAATGAATTGTTTATTTGCATATTTCTGCATTCATGAGATTTGTGACCATACCTTTTGCAATTGAAACACTGTCTAGAGAAGGATGTATTAGTCTGATTCATTCTCTTTCTGCATTGATTAGCTTTATGACCAAAGTTATTGTAGTTGTGGCAGTATCCATTGAAGGATGGATATATTTGAGCATTAGGCTGCTTACCGGAGGTCTTCTAGACCTTTTCCTCAGATTTTCTAATCCAAAATTCTTCTGACCAGATCTAGAGCTTTCTCCTTTCTCATATCCCAAACCACACTTGTCATCTACCCTCTTTTGACTTCCAAGAAGAACTTCAAGTTGAGCAGAACTTATCTTGAATTTCTCTTTATATTCATTTGTTGTTTGAAGATCCCTTTTGAGAGAGACAATTTGATCCTCAAGTTTTTCTTCATTATCTTTAGCATCTTCAAGATCAGGTTCAAGATGTCTGATAATTCTATCCATCTTGTGGCAATCTTCTGATTTCTCCTTGAGAGATTGTCTTAGATTATCTTCAGTTTTTCTTTTCTCTTCAACCTCGGGTAAACTTCATAACTCCTGATTCCATTTCATATCTTACCATAATGATTTCTTTTGATAACTTTTCACATAACTTGGTTTTATGCTTCAAATCTTCATTTGTATCATTGGCTTCACCTTGACTTGCCAATTGCTAAAGTACCTCCTTTCTCTTTTTCATAGAGAGACTTAATTTGTCTTTTAGTTCTCTCATGAAATCATCAGCCTGTTTGAGTCTTTCCTTTAATTCATTGACTTTAGAGTTTGACTGCTCAAGATCATCAAGGGCAATCTTGATTTGCTCCCTTAAACATATACATCCATTTGAATTCCCAGATCTTCCTCAAGTTGTTAAACTCTATTAGGAGGAACTTGGCTCTGATACCAATTGTTGATAACTGAGAGGGAAGGTGAATCAGTTATCCTAATTATTTCTGCTTTCTGAACTTTCTTAATAATCAATGCAACATTAATTCAAATAAGCAAACATAACCATGAAATGGAAATACACATGACACAATATTTTTGACGTGGAAACCCTGTTAAGGGAAAAAACCATGGGGTGATTAACCCAAGATTGTATTCTCTGTTAGAAGAATGGAAATACAAAATGACACTTGTCAATTAGGGCTCACTGCCCGAGCACACTACTCACAAGAGGTACACTGCCTACAAGAGACACACTGTCTACAATTTATAAAGAGTGTAAGACAATACTTGAACTGATAAGGAGCATCAACATATGCTGGAGTTTAGTTCTGGTTAGGCTCTGTACACTGATCTGCTGCACTTCATCTTTCCTTTTTTTTGTGCTGCTCTCCTTTCACATACTGGACCTTCCTTTTTGCTTTTATTTGGCTCTACTACTTTTCTTCGCACATCACCAACAACCATGACACATCTCACAAATAAATCCATCTTGTATATATATCCGCACAAGTGATTTCATCACCTTTCTAGTCGGCACCTAGAATAGTCAATATTTTCCACAAACTCTGATCTGTCGGCTGAATCCTTGCTTACCAAGTAATGCGGATCAAGTATATACTTGTAGAAGTCATCAATCATGTTAGCCAATCATAATTTATGCCTTCGTAACCTTTACCATCATTAGTAACACATCCGGAATAATGTCTGATGTTCTGCCAGTCAGTTCTTCCTCTGTCCACACTGCCAATCAGGAACCCGATACTCAAGTAATCATATCTTTTTCTTCATCTATCACCGGAGGCTAAATCCTTGGAATCTATCACTCAAGGTAGTCCTCTTGACTTCCTCAAATCTGCACTTCACCAAGATACTTCCTCTGAGAGACCTGGACCTAACTGTTAGACCTCACCACATGCTCTGTTCTTGTTTACTGGACCACAACATTCTTCACTATGACTTCTGGTATAGACACACCATGTCCTGCGGATGTGTGGGATGAACTTTGTTGCCATCAATGACAACAATCATGAATCTGTATAGTGTCTCTTGCCAACAACTCCTCTTTCCAGTTTTTTAATCACATCTTTGCCTTCTTTGAATTATGTATTATTGTGGTAGAAATGGATAGAGATTATGACTGGATTGACCTAGTCATTCTTGTAGCACCTTATCTTTGGATGATCTTGGGCTTTTTAAGATATGATAATTGCCTTTCTTTGTTAAAACTTTGATTGCTACCACCTACTATTCCTTGTCTTGGCTGAGTGAAGATGTTTAAAACATATTATCTTATTCCATGTCTAAACTGCCTGAAACCAAGATACTTTTCTTAGATTCTGAATATCAAACAAAATAGAAATTATTAATAAAACTCAAACCCCAAATGGCTGCTATATTATTCTCTACAAACATATTTAGGATTGTATTTCCTTTATTTAATGATGACTGAACTTTCTATTAGATTAGAAAATTGACCCATTTTTTTTAAACTCTCAAAAACTCACAAAAAGATAGACAAAACTCTGCTTCCTGTTATGGACTATTTTTCAGTGTATTTTCCTTTACATTTCCAAAAAATAACAGTAAGCTATGTATTCATTGTTTTATTTTTATTTTTCTTTATTTTCTACAATTCTTGTTATTGAGAACAAAAAATAACAAAATAACATGAAGTCTGTTTTAATTTTCTGTATTTAAATTTACTACAACAATAAGAAGTTAAATTATGTTTATATGTATTTCCATCACAAAATTAAACAACAAGATTGATAATGATTAGATTGTATATGATTTTGTAGAATTATGACTGAATAAATGGATAATGGTTTTAGCCAGATTTCACATGATAATGAGAATTTATGATAGAGTAATGGATATAAAATTATCCCAAAATTGATAGAACTTGTGAATGCAATTTGCTTGAAATGCTGATTTATTGCTTGCGGAAAGTGTCATTTTTCAAATAATGTTTGGGAAGGGATTTTTAATTGATTTACTAAAAAGCTTGATTCTTTTTAATTTAATATTTATTTTCTTGCTTCTTGGGGAAAGAAGTAGATTTTCATTTAGGAATGTAAATGGGTTGCTTTCTAGGCTAGGATACCGAATGTGGATTTATCAGAGATGGCTTTTCCTCTTTTCTGGAATTATACCAGGTTACTTGTAAAGGATTAGATCTAATCGAGATGACATTGAAATAGATGTTTATTATTTAGCAAACTTATTTATTGATATCTCTGCCACATCCTGTTGTGAGACAATTTGCTTTTTATTAATTAGAATTACACATTCAAACATCAAGGTTGCATCAGGTGTTCCCTCCTGCCAATTGTTACCAATTAGCTAGACATTTCGTGGAGGGCTAGATTTCCTTTGTTTATGAAGGGATCCAGGGAAGTGTAAATACTTCATGGTTGGGTGGAAAAGCACTTGGGGCATGTTCTTGTCTCTCGGCTTGTACGTGGTGGACCACTTGGCTCATGTGACTGATGAGTGTATTGATTCATTATTCTTGTAGTACATGATTATTGTACTTGATTGGATGTATTATGACATGCTTGCCAATGGATTTATGTATATTATTGTATAGTGCTTGTTACTTGGATTAAGCACATGATTATGTAGGATTTAATGACATTGAGATTCATATTTATGTGATTATCTTTTATTTAAGATATTGTGATTAAGCAAATTAATTACATCTTTTATCTTTGAAATGTTGTATTTAAGCAGATTATGTACATCTTTTTATTTTGGATATTGCGATGTTGTATTTAAGTGGATTATTTACTTATTTTACTTTCCTTGAGTTGGTGTAATGGCATTTACATGTACTTGTGAGGCTTTACATTTGGTATCAAAGCTCTAGGTTTAACACTAGGACCTCTATTTTCTTTTTGGGACTATTGTGCTAAAGTTGCAAACTTGATACAGATTATCCATGATGAATACTAGAACCACTGATCGTAGTGACAGATCAGGAAGTGGTCAAGGTAGAGGATCACGTGGAGGTGCTCGTGGTGGTCAAAATACGAGAGAGCGTGGAGATGCTAGTGATGATCAAGATGGAACATTTGACTGTATTCTTACTCTCTTGACTCGATAGGACACTAGGATGAATACTTTTGAGTAGGATATTAGAGGGAATAGTAGGGAACTAAATCCTAATGAAAACCTTGGAAATGCTAATGGAAATGAGAATCCAAGAAGAGAAGTTCAAGTTCCTGAAGTTGGAACTAATTCTAATAATCAAGCAAGGATTGTAGAAGAATTGGGGTAAGATCTCAGGAAAGTAACACCACCAAAATTTGATGGAAAGACAATTGGAGATGAAGCAGAAGCCTGGATAATAGAAATGGAGAAATACTTTGAGCTCTGAAACCTTTTAGATCACACTAAGGCAATGTGGGGATCTTACCAGTTGATTGGTGAAGCAACAACATGGTGGGACAATGAGAAGGCAGATAAGATGCTATTACTAAGTGAAATAACTTGGGAGATTTTCTTGCAACTGTTTAGAAAAACATGGTTACCACAGTTATTCTTCTACAAGAAGATGACAGAGTTTTAGAATTTGGTTCAAGGAGGTATGTTCGTAACCAGTTATTGGAAAAGGTTTTCTCATCTACTTAAATATGTTCCACAATATCAGACAGATGAGAGATTTTAGATCAGAAAGTTTATACTGGGATTGATGCCACAGATTGGAGCTGAGGTAGACATTCATAACCCATTCACTATGGATGCCGCTTTTGAGAAAGCAATAAAGCAAGAGCAAAGGTTGCAACAAGTAGCTAGTTACAGTAAGCAAAGAGATGCCAAGTTTTCAAATAAGAAACCATAGAATAATCTATAGAACTATCAATAGACTAACAACCAAGGCAATAATAGATAGATTAGGAATATCAAGAGAGGCAATAATTCTTAGGATGGAAATGGTGGAAAAAAAAGAGGTGGCTATAACAATAGAAATAACAATTAGAGGGAAAGAGCTAAAGGACCGTGAGCACCCAAGGGTAGATGCTACAACTGTAGAGGAGAGCATTATGCAAATGCATGCCCACATAATAGGGTAAACAAGAATCAACAACGAGCACTGTAACATCAGATTCATGCCGCAGTGGATAATAGACAAGCAAATTTTCAAGCAACACCTATTCAGTTCCAAGGTAAGCTCTATGGATTACATGTTTCTATTTTGATCGATACTGGTGCCACATAATGTTTTGTAGATCCTAGAGTAGTGTCTAAGTTATCTATTAGACCTAGACATGTGGAAAGCTCTTGGATGATACAATATGGTAATAGTACAAAAAAGAGGGTAGACTCATGTCTAGCATGCAGTGAGTTAGAGCTTCCTAGTTTTTCAGATGCAAGTAAATCTGTATGTAGCACCTTTAGGCTCTTATGATGTAATTTTGGGAATCAATTGGTTAACTGAACATAAGTCTCTAGTAAACTATGAAGACAAGGTTGTTAGATGTTTGGATGACCCAGGGAATCAAGTGGAAATGAATGGATCTAAGAGACCTTTAGAGATTAGACAAATCTCAGCTATGCAATTGAAGAAAGCCAAGAGGAAAGGATGTGCCATTTATGTTGTCCAAGTAAAGGACGTTGATAAAGAAGAGCCAGTGTTCAATGACTATCCAATCCTTAAAGATTTCAGAGATGTATTCACTGTAGAGTTGATAGAGTTACCAACGAAGAGAGAATTTAACTTCTCAATTGACTTGCTACAAGGGACTAAACCTCAATCTAAGGCACCCTACAGGATGACTAATATAGAATTGTATGAGCTTAAGGCACAATTGCAGGAGTTGCTGAATCAAGGGTTCATTAGACCTAGTGTGTCACCATGGGGCACACTAGTTATATTTGTAAAGAAGGATGGTACTTTGAGATTATGTATTGATTATAGGATGATTAACAAAGCTACTATAAAGAACAAGTATCCACTTCCCAGAATAGATGAACTCTTTGATCCGATGAAAGGAGCAAAACTGTTCTCGAAGATAGACCTTAGATCCAGCTATCATCAACTGTGGATTAGGGATGAGGACATCTCTAAAACAACATTTAGGACTCAATATGGTCACTACGAGTTCACAATAGTACCATTTGGGTTGACTAATGCTCCAACAGCTTTCATGAATTTAATGAATAGCATTTTCAGTAATGGTTTAGATGATTTTGTGTTGATATTCCTTGATGACATATTGATATACTCTAAATTAGTGGAAGAGCATGAAAGGCATTTGAGGATTATTTTGTAGCATTTGAGAGAGAGAAAGATTTATGGTAAATTATCTAAGTGTACATTCTTTCAAGATAAAGTGCACTATCTTGGTCATGTGATCTCTGCAGAAGGGATCACAGTTGATCCTAAGAAGATAAAAGCAATAATGGAATGGCCTGCATCGCAGAGTGTGACATAATTCAGAAGTTTTATGGGACTTACAGGTTATTATAGAAAGTTTGTGGAAGGTTTCTCAACCATAGCAGCATTGATAACCAACTACAAAAGAAGGATAAGAAGTTTGAATAGATAGAAAGGTGTGAGCAAGCTTTCCAAGTGCTAAAGGAAAAGCTCACAACTGCTCCTATCCTGACCATACTAGATCCTAATGGGCACTTTATAGTTATAAGGGATGCTTCAGGAGAAGGATTAGGAGGAGTGTTGATGCAGAATGAGCAAGTGGTTGCATATGAGTCAACAAAGTTAAAGCAATATGAGTTCAACTATGCGCCGCATGATCTTGAGTTAGTTCCCATAGTTCATGCACTTCACATGTGGAGGCATTATCTTCTAGGTAAGCCCTTTGAGTTAAAGACAGATCATCTAGGGCTCAAGTTTATATTTACTCAACCTAACCTTAATGCACGACATTGAAGATGGTTAGAATTCCTTAGTGAGTATGACTTTGGAATTGAGTATATAAAAGGAAAGGAGAATAGAGTAGTAGATGCTCTTAGTAGGAGAAGACATCTGGCTGCCATAGTTACCATGAGATCCAATTTGAAGCAGAAAGTGATTCAAAATCTTCAAGGGGATGAGCATTATGAGAGAGTAAAGCAAGCTTTGGAAATAGACCCCTTAGATCATAGGTTTGATGGTTATGTGATTGAATCAGATGGACTTCTGAGATTTCAGGGAAGGATGTATATTCCTAACTCAAGAGAGTTGAGGACATTAGTGCTTGAAGAGATCCACAATACACCTTATTCAGGTCACCCTAGAGTGACAAAGATGGTCAAAGGTTTGAAACCTTTATACTTTTGGCCTAGACTTAAGAGGGATGTGACAAAATTTGTGGCTCGATGTTTGGAATGCCAAAGAGTCAAAGATGAGCATGTGCATCCAGCAGGATTGTCGTATCCGCATAGTATTCTTGAGCACAAATGGCAAGTGATAAGCATGGATTTTATTCAAGGGTTGCCTATGTCTAAGAATAGGCATGATGTTATCTTAGTGGTTGTGGACAAGTTGACAAAAGTAGTACATTTTATACTAGGGAATCTTTTCGATGGTTCTATGGTCTTAGCTAAGAAGTTTGTTTAAGAGATTTTTTGATTGCATGAAGTGCTTGAGATGATCATTTCAGATCGAGACACTCACATGACATCTAGATTTTGGACAACTCTTAATGCAACTTTGGGTACAAAGTTGAATTTTAGTTCAGCTTATCATCCTCAAACGGATGGTAAAAAAGAAAGAGTCAATCAAGTTGTAGAAGACCTTTTCAGAATGTATTATATGGATCAGTAGTATAAATGGGAGGAGTATCTTCCTTGGTAGAGTTTGCATACAACAATTCATACCATGCATCTTTGGGAATGGCACCTTTCGAAGCTCTTTATGGGTGTAGGTGTCAAACACCTATCAGTTGGGATAAGGTGGAGGACATAATTGTGATTGGTCTTGAAATGTTAAGAGAGATGGATGATTAGATGAAGTTGATCATGGAGAAGTTAAAGCAAGCTTCAAACCATTAAAAGAGTTATGTAGATAAGAATAGAACCCCTACATAGTTCTTAGTTGGTGACAAAGTCTTTTTGAGGGTCAGACCTCATAAGATTTCAGTATCATTTGGCAAAGCGTCCAAACTTGCTCCTCAGTTTGTAGGACCATTCAAAGTTCTAGAAGTGATAAACCCTGTAGCTTATAGACTTGCACTATCACCTACACTTTCCAGAATCCACAATGTTTTTCATCTGTCTTTACTTAAGCTTTATCATCCTAACACGTTACATATTCTTGATTGGCACGTTTTATAGGTTCAGGATCCAAGAGTGGTGCTGGTGGAGCCCACTCAAATTCTGGGGAAGCGCAACATTAAGTTGCATAGCAGAGATGTGTAATATAAGGTCCAATCAGACCAGTATTCAAAGGACAATCAGACCAGTATTCAAAGGACAGTGCCACATGGGAGGATGCATCAGAGATTGATAGATCTTTTCCTCATTTGCGGATATAGCATAGATTTCTTATTCATGCATGGTTTGTGATACTTTGATTTCCGTTATTTCTTTGATACTTGAGTTGTTATGATCTTTTGATACCTTGAGTTGATGTTATTGTTTATGACACCTTGATACTTATTGGTGGTTGATGGACACTTTATTGTTTTGATGTTTAATAATACATCGGAATGATGTCTTTTCCAAGTGGGGAAGGATGTCATGTCTCATTTTTATGAACAATATAATTATTCTAGATTAGTGAACAATTATTGTGATTGACTTACCTTAAGTAATCTTGCATATGTGAAGGTAATTATTATGAGTTTATATTGATGAGAATTGGAAATTGATTTAAATGTTAAATAATTGTAGACATAATTACAATGATTTGCTTGGGCTATGTTTTTGGAGACACTAACCTATTTATGTTGAGTTGAGTGCAAATGGATGCAGGTACTTGTCGAAGACGAGAGCATGGTTGAGGTAGAGGTGTTCTAGCCACTTGGCAAGAACTGATGGATGGATTACCCTAATTGAATCACACACACCACGTAGTTTTCATATGCATTTTGAATGGTTTTCTTATGCATCTCTATGTGGAAAATAAGTGTGATTGATGATTTAAATAATTAGAAAATATTGTGTTTAAATTGCTACAATAGTTTATATTAAATGCATTATTTAATTTTATGTCTTTTTCGAATTGTAATTAAAATAGGTATTGTAATTTGAATAAAGAAAATATATATGTTATTTATATTTTTTTAAAATAAATAATAAATATTGTCTTTTTTTACCTAATTTTAGATGTTTGGAAGACAATATGCAAAATAGAATTAATTAAATTATATTAATTATAATTAGATATTTCTCTATTATTGTATTATTATTTTTATTATTTCTTGATTTATTATAATTAGATATTTTTAAATAAATATACAAGAAAGAGTTTAAAAAGCAGCTTCCTGTTATGCAGGCCAAATTTGCACTGCATAACAATAAACTGCATAGAAAAAATAATTAATTGTTTTTACCATTATTGCTCAAATTTGATTGGTGGAATTCCATGCAAATGGAATGAGACTTTAGTTTTAAAATCAAGAAGTTCAGCTTTGAAACCTATTGGATGCATCGCTAAAAAAGAAGAAGAGGGAACTTTGTTAAAAAGAGGGATTTTTAAAGCAAGAGAAAACCCACAATTGGCATGAGAGGAACCCATGGTTCTTAGCAGCAAAAAAATTGATTTCTTTGAGTAGCGAATAAAAGGATTGGAGGCCATGGTTGGAGAGAAAGAGGAGGGTAGAAATAGTAGCTTCCAAATTCTTCTTCAAATGACTCCTTTTTCTAGGTTTTTAATCACATCTTTGCCTTCTTTGAATTATGTATTGTGGTGGTAGAAATGGATAGAGATTATGACTGAATCGACCTAGTCATTCTTGTTGCACCTTATCTTTGGCTGATCATGGGCTTTTTAAGATATGATAATTGCCTTTGTTTGTTAAAACTTTGATTTCTACCACCTACTATTCCTTATCTTGACTGAGTGATGATGCTTAAAACATATTATCTTATTCCATGTCTAAACCACCTGAAACCAATATACTTTTCACAGATTCTGAATATCAAACAAAATGGAAATTATTAATAAAAATCAAACCCTAGATGGCTGCTATATTATTCTCTGTAAACATATTTAGGACTATATTTCCTTTATTTAATGATGATTGAACTTCCTATTAGATTAGAAAATGAACCCATTTTTTTTAAACTCTCAAAAACTCACAAAAAGATAGACAAAAATCTGCTTCCTATTATGGACTGCTTTTCAGTGTATTTTCCTTTACATTTCCAGAAAATAATAGTAAGCTATGTATTGACTATTTAATTTTTTTCCTTTATTTTCTGTAGTTCATATTATTGAGAATAGAAAATAACAAAATAATAGGAAGCCTCTTTTAATTTTTTGTATTTAATTTTTTTTTGATAGGTTCATAACTGGTAAGGGCCAGCTCCCTTTATATTATATCAAAGCTTAAAAAGATACAAGTTTTTGTTTATACAGTCCAAAATTGGTGATTACTAGCAACACCCCTACCCATTCAAGCTACTTCTTATCCAAACTACCTTTCATCTATGTTCCATAATCTTATACCATCAAATCCCAACCCTCCCTTTACAAACATAAGTAAAAATAGAAAAAAATAATAGCCAAAATGGGCCTATACTACCCTTATCTAAAACCCCTTGAACGACCATGTGCCTTTGCTGCTACCTAGCTCCCCAAAGCCCCTCCTAAGCTTTGCTCCTCCATCTCCGCCTTCATTCACCTTGCTTGCACTGCACAGGCTTTGACTGGGAAATCCATCTTGCATTTGTTGTGTGCCTGTCCTCTGGCTATGTCTTCGATGTCCTGGTCATCATCCTCAACCCAGTCTTCCCCGCACTCTGGCATAATTGGCAGCTCTACATCCTTGTTCTTTGCATCATCATCACTATCTGGCATCTCAAATCCTCCCCTTGCCATAGACATGATCATCCAATCCACCGAGGGTAATGGGAGGATTCTTGCAATCCTTTACAGAAACACCAGATTTTGATCTAGGTCTTCAAGCTGCTCCTCCAGTTCGTCGATCTCCACTGAAAACATTAGCGAGAGCTTCTGTATCACCTTCCCTCCCCACCCCTTCTTCTTGTAATACTAATGAGGCCAAGGGATTTTTCCATCCGAATCCACGTTGTCCAACACTATATCTATTTCTCCCAAGTACACATGGTTAAACAACCTCTGGCACAACTTTTTCACCTTTGGTTTCAACACTCCTCTACTCAATGCCAGTGCCATGAACATGGTCAGGATGTTGGTGTTCACCCTATACTTGTGATAGGACCAAATGAACTCCTACCCTAGCACCTCCTTTACTACGTGCATCACCATTTCATGCTTCGTCGATAATATCCCTCTCAGTCTCTTATTTGAAACTTTGCTGAGGAACACTATCATTGCTGAGGATGCTTCTAGGATGATAGGTGTGTCCATGACTTCTATGCTACACCTTCTCCTTCACAAACATCCAACTAATGCTGTAATGATCTTACCTTTGCCACCTTGTCTATTTAACCCTGGAGCCTTTACATTTTCCATTAATACTGCATTGATGTCATCTTGCTGCCTCTTCCAAATCGCATAGATTATTGTCTGGTACTTCTCTTTGTGTATCTATTCTCTACATAGAAATGACAACTTTCCTTATGCGGGCAATTACTTCCCATGCCCTACCTAGTCCTTGGGCTCTGAGATTTCACCTCAAATATACTTTTCCCATGAATGAAATTACTTCTGATAAATATTCCATATCTCCCTCTATTTCCATGCCACTTGTTGTCCTTTACTGACATCTAGCTAGCTTACAACCCTTTACCCTCCCAGTCACCCCTCACCCCTGGCCATGATGGACATCCTCTCCTACTTGCTCATCTTCACTTGCCCCTCTTTTGGCCAGCTCATCAGCCTCCAAGTTGCCTTCTCTATAGGTGTGTGTAATTTGAAATTCTGTGAAGGAGTTGATGAGCTCCCTGATTGGTCTTAACCATCTACCTAGGAGCCAATTCAGAGTATAATTGGTTCTTATTGCATTAATCGTTATCAGCGAATCTCCCTCCAATTGAACCTGTGTGGCACACAAATCTCTGCCCAATTCCAAACCTCTCAGAGCCGCTCTGAACTCTACCTCATTATTTGTTGCATGGCCAATGCTAAGTGCCTTCCAGTCCATCACTCTTCCCTCAAAATCTCTCGCTATACATCCAATCCGAGCTCTACCTAGAATCTCAAGGCAGGCACCATCAAAGTTTATTTTAATCCATCCCTCTTCCAGTTTTTGCCACATTGTCCTTCTCTGAATATCCCTTCTCTATGTTATGTTTGTGTAACCTACTATTGGGGGAATCCCCAATCTTGCAAATCTATTAGTGAGTTCAACATCTCTATTATCGAAAGTGTTCTTTTTCAAAGGTCTGCTCTTTGCTGCCGAGTTCACCAGCTCTATAATCACCTTTTTAATTTTCCCTGCTAGAATTTCCTTTTCCATCATTTGGTCTTTGAAGGTTCTTCTATTTCTTTCCTTCCAAATTTCCCAACATATAGTAGAAGGCACAATTCACCATATGCTACTTAATGCACCTTTCATAATCTTCCTTGGCCAAGCTATTATCCAATCTTACAAACTACTGGTAAAAGGAGTCTGGAGTTCTAGTTTTCTGATTATTTCTTTCTAGCAGTACTCTGCAATAGGGCACCATAACAACATATGATCCATAGTCTCTATGTCCTTCTTACACAGGATACATCTGTTGGGTCCTCTGAACCCTAGTTTCTCCAATCTATCATGGGTGAGGATCCTATCTTGCATAGATAGCCATAGGAAGACTCCTGCCTTTGGTAAAACCTCCTTTCCCTAAAATAGGTGTTTTGGCCAATGGTTTATCAATTTTGCTCCTTCCTTTATCATATACCCTATTTTTACTTTGTAGTCTTCATCTTCAGAAGCTATCCATCTCAAGATATCTTCTCTGAAAAGATCTAGAATCTTCCTTTCCCCGAGAATTTCTTTAAGAGCCACTTTCTGCTTCTCTGGTATGTTGAGGTCTCCTAGATCCTTCCATGCCTTTTGACCTCCTCCTACCATGAAGTCGCACACCCTTGGCCCCCAAACCCTAGTTGTTTCTTCCTTGATTTCTTCCAGGTTGAAAGAGTCCCCTAACTTCGGCTTTCCATCCCTCAAATCCTTCCAGAAAGAGGCCTTTTGTTTGTTGTGCACTTCCCAGGTAACATGTTCTACTACTATTTCTCTGCTTTCACATATGAAGTTCCAAACTGTAGACCCCCTTGGTGGATTTGTTATTTTTACAATGCTTTCCAGAACGTTTGAGTCTAAATACTTCTTCCTCATAATTCTTACCCATTTCTGATATCCTGTACACATCATCCATACTAGTTTTGCTCCCATGGCCCAATTCATCACTCTTACTTGCCTAATTCTTGCACCCCCAGCCTGTAGGGGCCTGCTAATTCTATCCCAAGCTAACAGGGGAATCTTGTTTGAGTCGTTCAGCCCATTCCAAAAGAATTTGCACATAATTTTTCTAAGTTGATCTTTTATACCTACAAGTAGATTCAAGCATGACATTGAATACACAGTGATAGCAGCCAGGACCGCCCTTACCATGAGTAGCCTTCCTATCAAAGATAGCCACTTTCCTTTCCATAGTTCCATCTTTCTTCTACAGCTGTCCACTAATTTCTCCCAGTATTCCTTCTTGTTGGCTTCTACAAACAGGGGCATCCCCAAGAATTTACCTAGAAAGGCAGTCATCCTTACTCCCAAGATTCTTGTTAGATCTCGCTAAAGATCAGGCTACACATTCAATAAATATACTTTTGATTTCCTCCAGTTGACTACTTGCCCCGAGGCCTTATTGTAGCCATCAAGAAGTTCCTTAATCCTTCTTGCCTCTAACCTTGTGGCTTGTCCAAAGAGAATAGTGTCATCCACAAATTGCTGATGAGTATTAGCCCCCACCCCTAGGGCAACTTCTATTCCTTTCCACACTCCCTTTCTTCTGGCCTTGCTGATCCTTCTCCCTTGGGCCTCTACCATTATGATGAATAGAAATGGGGATAAGGGATCCCCTTGTCTAATGCCCCTTGTTGAGTCAAAAAAACCTTGTGCCACCCCATTTACCAGCACCGAGAATCTTGGTGTACCTATACAACCCTTAATCCACTCCACCAATCTACTGTCAAAACTAAATTTCTTCAAAATGTCTAGCAAAAACTGTCTGTCCACTCTATCATATGCCTTTAGAATGTCCAACTTCAAAATCATACTAGGCAATTTGGTTTTCCTTGCTGAATGTATTGTTTCATGAGCAACAATTAGTCCCTCCACTATTGATCTGCCTGGTACAAACTCGCTCTGCTCCTCAGAAATAATATTATCAATTACTATCTTGAGCCTGTTAGCAATTACTTTGGGCACTATCTTATAGAAGGTGTTGCACAAGGAGATCGGCCTATAATTACCCATATTCTTTGCTTCCTTTTTCTTAGGTGTGAGTGCTAAGAGAGTATGATTAAATGCCCCCAGCATAGTTTTCTTTCTCCTCGATTCTTCCACTACCCTAACTAGATCTTCTTTGATGATTTCCCAACATTTTTGGTAAAAAAGAGTGGAGAACCCATCTGGGATGGGAGCTTTGTCTGATCCTAGCTAAAAAGTATCCTTTTTTACTTCTTCCATACTTATTTTCTTGAACAACTCCTTATTATCTTCTTCCAAGATTACTTCTGGAATTTCTTCCAAGAACTACCCCTTGATGTTTCTCTGCTCTTGATCTAACTTGGTAAAAAGCTCTTTAAAGTATCTTACTACTTCCTGATTGATTTCCTCTTCATCTTCAATTATCATACCATCTTCTTTCTCTAGTTTATTGATCCTATTCTTGTTTCTATTAGCTAATGCCGAATGGTGAAGTTTTTTTGTATTCCTGTCTCCTTCCTTGAGCCAAAGTTCCCTCGAATTCTACCTCCAATGATACTCAATTCTTGCTAGGATTTCCTCCTACCTAGATTTCAGCTCCTTTTCTCTCGCAAATTCCTCTTGACCCATTCCCCTTACTATGATTTTCTCATTGAGATTTTTCAACCCTTCCTCCACTTTCTCCCTATCTTCAAAGATATCCTTGAAATGTTCTTTATTCCAAAATTTTAGCTTTACCTTGATCCCTGATAATTTTTTGTGAAAGGTGAGCAAGTGTGACTGATTCCCTCCCTGAATGTCCCTCCACCAAAGGGTAATTGTGCTAAAAAATTTAGTATCCCTAATCCACATTTTTTCAAATCTAAAGGTGATCCCCCCTTATGTCTATCTTTTGTTATCATTATCTGAATTAGGAAGTGATCAAATCCACGTATTGGTAAAATCATTGATTCCATCAAGATAGTTATCAGAGTCTAGTTTCCATAAACCAGGAATCTATCTAGTTTTTTTGAGATATTTGTGAATCCCAGTCTTTTGTTCATCCAAGTATAGATCCCATTCTTTGTTTGGATTTCTCTTAACTCATTATTGTCTACAAACTCTTGGAAATCCTATTGCACCCTAGTCAAAGATCTCAAACCTCCCCTCTTCTCATCATTGTTCAGTGTGGCATTGAAATCTCCTCCTATCAAGATGCAATCATCCTTGAACTGGTTCACAAAATTTGTAATCATTTCCCATACTCTTCTTTTCCTTACTGTATCTATCGGTTCATACACATTAATTATTTTTATCTCCTTATTACCCTGATAACTCCTAGCTGCCACCGTTACCTAATTTTGATTTGAATCTATCATTGGGCAACTTGCTCTATCTTGTAGCCATATTATACCTAACCCTGTTGAAGCTCCCTTAGATTCCACGAACACCCCTTCCCATCCGTTCCAAATTCTCATTTTGTTCTTCTGCTCTTACTGATCCCACTTTGTTTCTTGAATCAATACTATATCAAGTTTGCTCAATTCCATTTGGCATCTAAATAGACACCATTTTCTAGGGGCATTCAAGCCCCTAGTATTCCAACTAATAATCTTCATGGTTCTTTGAGAAGGGTCAATTCCTTCCTGTTCTTCAGAACTGTTTGATTCAGTTTCTTCTACCCCTTTGCTATCCTTGCCAGGGCTAGCCTCTCTCTATTAGTTTTTCTCCCTCTCTGATTAGCTGTCTTCATCTTTGGGGTCTTCCTATTCATCTAGATTTCCTCCAAACCCAGTGTCTCTAGAGAGCCTACTTTGAGTTCCTCATAGCTTTCTTCCTCCTCCAGTTCCTCCTCTACCAGATCTTGTTCCTCTACTTCTCCAAACCCCCCTTCTTCTATATTTTCTTCCTTCTCCTCCTCATTTTCCTGGTCACTTGTCTCTTTCTCTTCCTGCTCATATATTTCTATCAAGTGCAGGTTGTTGTCTATTTTCAGCTCCTCTTCTGATGGGGAATCCTTCTTATCTTCCAGTACCCTATCTCCCTGATTTATTTCAACCTCTGCAGAGCAGTCCCCTATGTGTTCTACCTCTAACCTTGCACCCTCCAGTCCTTCACCTTGGTTCCAGATTGAGTTTATTAGTTCCCTTTCCATGTTTTCTTCTGGCCGAATCTTTCTTACTCCCTCATGATCTTTTGTCCTAGTTTCTTTCAATTCTTCAAACAAATAAGACCCCCTTGTCTTTATTTCGACTAAGCATTCCTTGTCCCCATGAATCATTGATTTACAAATTGGACATAAGTTCAAACTATCTTCTATTACCACCTCCTGGCGCCAAACTCCTTCCTATGATTCTAAGATTATCTCTTACGGGATCCCCTGCCCTTCTCTTACTGCCACACATATCCTGAAATATGATCCCTTCATCCGATCCTCCTGGATTTTATCTAAATATTTAAATTTCCCTAGCTGCCTACCGATTGTCTTGAGAATTTCATCATCCCAATAGTCTGAGGGAAGGTTATAGAACCAAATCCAAATGGATCTTTCCTCTATCACCTATTTCCTTGGGTCAA
Organism: Cunninghamia lanceolata; assembly: GCA_027924645.1. Taxonomy (NCBI): domain Eukaryota; kingdom Viridiplantae; phylum Streptophyta; class Pinopsida; order Cupressales; family Cupressaceae; genus Cunninghamia; species Cunninghamia lanceolata. Next base: position 12,317,763 of record BSBN01001332.1, read on the forward strand.
AATTTGGTTTCCATTCTAGCATGTGCACTTGTGACCCTTCCAAAAAATGTGGCCCTGATCTTATTTCCAAGTCTCTTTCCTATTCAGATGGGAAGACTACCAGGTAAAATCCATTCCTTAATGTCCTAACTAGCACTTGGGTTCCCCATTTATCTCTGCACCAGTTTCTAATTTCTATCCTATCTAGGGTTTGCTCCCCTCCCCATTTAACAAACATTCCTTTTTCTCTAAGTAAAACCCTAAAGCAATTGGCAGTATTGAAATTAATAAAAATGGATTTAGTATCTATGGCCATACCGTTTCTTGTAGCTTCTTCTTTTATCTCTTTCCCTCCGTGCCTGACCTCTTCCATTGTTTTCTCACTATCCTTTGCTTGCCAGGTATGGAAATTCTCAATGATCCTTTTTTCCCCAAAGCATCCATTCGATCCTCTGATTTGTCTAGCTTGCACCCCTCAGGGAACTCCTCCTCTTCTTCCATGGTTCCTGAAGTAGTTCGCTCTAATCCATGGAAGTTCCTGCCAAGTTCTTCTTTCTTTTTTTGTCCATCTATATTCTCTCCTTTGAATCCCTACGTGGGCTGGGTGGCATTTGTTCACCCATTTCCCTCTTTCCCATACCCATTGTGGCCTGTAAGGATTGCCCTTTTCTCCTGTCTCTCTGTATGCTCTCCAGCCCTTGTTGATTTTTTCTTTGAATTTCTCCATAGGTTTCACCTGATCCAACTCCTCACTCCAAGAATTTTGATTTATGGCCCTAAATCCCTACTGCGGTTCTTCCCTACCATCGCCGTTTGTCCTCTCTCTGTCATTCCTTCTTTCTACGCTGAGCTACTCTTCACTCCACTCCCTTGAAATCACCCAAATTTCACTCTGCCCTTTGCTCGCCATTCCTTCTAAGTGGTTTCCAAAAGTAGATATTTTCATAGATTTAACACCCATTTTTTTGTATTTAAATTTACTACAGCAATAGGAAGTTAAATTATGTTTATATGTATTCCCATTACAAAATTAAACAACAAGATTGATAATGATTAGATTGTATATGATTTTGTGAAATTATTGATGAATAAATGGATAATGTTTTTAGCCAGATTTCACATGATAATGAGAATTTATGATAGAGTAATGGATATAAACTTATCCCAAAATTGATAGAACCTGTGAATGTAATTTGCATGAAATGTTGATTTATTGCTTGCGGAAAGTGTCATTTTTTAAATAATGTTTGGGAAGGGTTTTTTAATTGATTTACTAAAAACTTTGATTCTTTTTAATTTAATATTTATTTTCTTGCTTCTTGGGGAAAGAAGTAGATTTTCATTTAGGAATGTAAATGGGTTGCTTTCTGGGATAGGATGCTAAATGTGGATTTATCAGAGATTGCTTTTCTTCTTTTCGAGAGTTGTACCAGGTTACTTGTAATGGATTGGATCTAATCGAGATGACATTGAAATAGATGTTTATTATCTAGCAAACTTATTTATTGATATCTTTGCCACATCCTGTTGTGAGATAATTTGCTTTTGATTATTTAGAATTGCACATTCAGACATCAGGGTTGCATCATGTGTTCCCTCCTGCCAGTTGTTACCAGGTAGCTAGACATTTCGTGCAGGGCTGGGTTTCCTTCATTTCATGAAGGGATCCGGGGAAGTGTAAATACTTCATGGTTGGGTGGAAAAGCACCTGGGCCATGTTCCCATCTCTCAGCTCGCAGGTAGTGGACCACTTGGTTCGTGCAATTGATGAGCGTATTGATTCATTATTCTTGTAGTACAAGATTATTGTACTTGATTGGATGTATTATGGCATTCTTGCCATTGGATTTATGTATATTATTTTATAGTGCTTGTTAGTTGGATTAAGCACGTGATTATGTAAGATTTAATGACATTGAGATTCATATTTATGTGATTATCTTTTATTTGAGATATTATGATTAAGTGGATTAATTACATCTTTTATGTTTGAAATGTTGTATTTAAGAGGATTATTTACATCTTTTTATTTTAGATATTACGATGTTGTATTTAAGTGGATTATTTACTTCATTTACTTTCCTTGAGTTGGTTTAATGGCTTTTACATGTACTTGTGAGGCTTTATATGTGGTATCAGAGATCTAGGTTTAAATGTGTATATGTTTACTTGTAGATGCATACAAATTTACTTATACCTGTGAATATATTCACTTGCAAATATACATATAGTTGAAACTTGCTATGTATGTATAATTATATGTAAATTTAAATTGAGTTTTATGGAAAAATATCGATGTATTTTTGAAATGTTTCTTATTTTTTTCTTTTTAAAATGTGAATGTAAGATTATTAACTTTAAATTTACAATAAATTTGGGTCTAATATAATAATCATGTAATAACTAAAACTAAATTTAAATTAAAAGATATAAGACTTAAACATACTATAACTTAAAAAGAGGATAAAGATACTTATATCTTGTCAATATTTGATGTGTCAATGTATGAAGATTATATTGTTCTACTTTCATCAATAATTGAAACTAAAAATATAAATATAAATCTATAATACGGAGCCTATTTAGACGGATCTATTCTACTTTATCCATATTTTCCTAGAGCCACTCTTGTAGATGTGATGTTATTAAGTAGCTACAAAACATAAAATTAAGCATGAAATTACCGCTCTATTATATATTTAATATAATGTTAAATAGGAATACTCATTAGAAAAAATTGAGCATGACATCACCACTCTAATGCCTATTCATTAGGTCATTGATATGCTGGTAAACATGATAAAGAATTAAAAAATTATGCTCTACAGATGGTGAAGAAAAGACAATTTGGACATCATGGAAACCAATTCAATTAGAACCAAACTTAATATAAGTTCCATCATTTGGTATATAATATAGGAGTAATGAGACCCATCACTTCTCAAGGAGGATAAAGTAATCTAAGATGTAGGATGGGTAATCTACGTGGTATTTCATAGCAAAATCCAAAAAATATTGAAATATTTTTTTACATTTTCTAAATTTTCATGTTTTATATTTTGAGGTCTTTAGGGTAGAATTTAGTCTTGAGAATTTACAAGTATTAGATAGTTTTATTGGTTTATTCAGCATCACTTCAAATAACTAAGATATTTCATGCATATCTAACCTTTAAATTTTGAGCTAAGCTAGGAGTTGTAACCTTGATTAATGTGGGCACCAAACATATGTAACTCCAACTATTTATAGTTTTTGAATAATTTCTTTCCTTATCCAAATTCCCATTAAAATTTTTAAAAGTGAAAATAATTGATATTAAACATATTGATTCTTTGGCTGGCTTTAAAAAATGAAAAGTATTTTTATTTGTGATTAATCATATTTACTCTTTTTAATCCTTTTTATTAGGATTTTTATAAATATAATTCAATTTTATCATTTAAAGATTTAATTTTTCTTTAAGATCAGTATAAACATAGTCTTTATTCTAGGACAAGATCATCTCTACATAATATTATTAGGAAGCCAAATCCATGATTCCATCAACTATAAATGCTAATCAATTTAAAAAACTATTTATAATTAGTTAGTTTGTTCAATGTCCAATACTTCATTCGTTGTTTTATTTTGTCAACAATATGATATATATGTCAATCAAATTTCTTGAATAAAATACAAATTAATTTTTTTTATTTTTAATTTATTAAAAGTTATAACAAATAAAAATAAAATCACTTAATTCAAGATTGAATTTAAAAAGTGATTTGGAGTTTAATTAGAGTCAAATCTTGATATAATGGTCAAAATTGTAATCCTTTATAGGCTAAATTAGACCTCTCTCTATTATCTCTTCCACTTGTCTATTTAATTTTGCACCCATGTTATGACTCATCATGTGAAACGTGTCTTACTAAGCAAGCTAGAACTTGGAATCAAACTCATTTAGTGTGATGTACTCTAAATTGATGGTAAACCCTCTTGTATTTTAACATTTAAGACTTAATAATTTTATATAGTTTTAGGACCTTGTCTACTAAATCAAAATGTCATTTAATATTTTCTTTCCAATTTGTTTCCTTATAAATTTTATATAATTTTTATGAACAAACTAATCACTACTATTAACTCAAGAATAAAAACTACTACTATTACCAAAGATTTCAATAAAAAAAGAATTCAATAGATTTAGTAGTCACAATATAATTTTTTTATATAATAGGGTATGTGCAGGATCATCGGGGGCCAAACAGTGGCAATAGGAAAAAAATCGTGTTTTTACTTAGCCATATTCGCAACTTGGCAAAGTTTGACTTTGAAACGGATATCTGTTTTCTTAAAAAAATTGGGAAAAAGGCTTTTTACTCTTTTTGAAAATATACCTCTTAAATCTTGGATCTCTCATCAATATATGAACCTCCTTAAAGACCGTTTCTAGTGAAGGAGGAGGGCAAATTAACATTGGTAGCTTCTTTACACATTGATCCATAAGGATTTGTTAAACACTAAGAATCATCACTAATGAATTACTCAAATAAGCAATAATAAAATATTCAGTTTTGTTCATCAGGTGAAATAATCACTTTTAGACTATGTTCCAATATTTTAGGGATAGGAATGGTGGGGCAACAAGGGATGTGTTTTGGATTTCATGCCCTAAATTGCTTTACCCAATCCTTCATATGATTTGATTCATGATACATGGTTTGAGAAGGATACACATGATATACCCTTACCCTCTAGTGATAAAATTATGAATGATACTTTATGTGGTGAAGCTACACCTTTGTTAATCCTTCATGACATTGTTATTCCTTGTGATGATGATGTCTTTCATGTGATATGTTAGGACATAATGCAAAGTTAACATGGCATGAACTCTCTTGGAATGGTAAGCATGGACTATAAGAACATTGAACTAGTTGGATCTGTTAAGCTCGCCATTTATGAAATAACCTTTTAAAAGGTTAACCTTAATTAGGTAAGGTTATGTTTCAGTGTGGTTGTTTGTGCAACAATGTGTAAATTAATTTTACCGAAGGATAAATCTAACTATAATAATATTTTAATAACCATGAGAGTTGGGACTAACAATTAGACTAAAAACTTGACAAACAATACAACTTGGACACATGTAGGACTTGGAAAATGGAAAAGAATATAATTAAATGTGGAAAACAATGAAAAAGTGGTATTAGTTGCACCTATATAGAGAAGTGGTTTAGAGGTTGGTTAGGGGAATTATTTAGGGTTTAGAGGTTTAGGGTTGCTTGGGTTTAGGGGTTTAGGGTTTACAGTTTAAAGAGAGATAGAGAGAGGGGACTGATAGAGTTTGGGAGAGATAGAGGAGACAGAGGGGAGAGATAGGGAGATAGAGAGTGAGAGACATGTCTAGAGACATAGAGAGAGAGAGAGATTGAGAGGTAGAGGGATGATAGAGATAGGGAGATAGAGGTTTAGGGTTGCTTGGGTTTAGGGGCATTATTTAGGGTTTAGGGTTTATGGTTTTGGGGTTAGGGGTTAAGGTTTAGAGGTTTAGGGTTTAGGGTTTAGAGAGAGATAAAGGACTAATAGGGAGATATAGAGGAGTCTAAGGGGAGAGATAGGGAGATAAAGAGTGAGGGACATGGAAAGAGACATAGCGAGAGAGATCGAGAGGTAGAGGGACAAAGGTGATAGGGAGATAGGGGAGAGATAGGGAGATAGTGTTTTATGGTTACTTGGGTTTAGGGTTTAGGGGTTTGGGATTTAGGGTTTCTCAGGTTTAGGGGTTAGGGGTTAGGGTTTAGGGGAATTATAATTTACGGTTTAGGATTTATTGTTTAGGGGTTAGGGGTTAGGTTTAGAGGTTTAGGGTTTTGGATTTAGGGTTTATAGAGAGAGAGGAATGATAGGGAGATATAGAGGAGTCTGAGGGGAGAGATAGGGAGATAAGGAGTGAGGGACATGGCTAGAGACATAGGGAGAGAGATTGAGAGGTAGAGGGATAAAGGTGGTAGGGAGATAGGGGAGAGATAGGGAGATAGTGGTTTAGGGTTACTTGGGTTTAGGGTTTAGGGGTTTGGGTTTTAGGGTTTAGGGGTTTAGGGTTTCTCAGGTTTAGGGGTTAGGGGTTAGTGTTTAGGGACATTATTTAGGGTTTAGGATTTAAATTGTTTAGGGGTTAGGGGTTAGGTTTAGAGGTTTAGGGTTTTGGATTTAGGGTTTATAGAGAGAGAGGGATGATAGGGAGATAGAGAGAGGAGACCGAGGAGAGAGATAAGGAGATAGAGAGTGAGGCACATGGCCAGGGACATAGGGAGAGAGATCAAGAGAGGTAGAGGGATGATAGAGATAAGGAGATAGGGGAGAGATAGGGAGATATAGGTTTAGAGCTGATTGGATTTAGGGTGTACTTGGGTTTAGGGTTTCTCAGTTTTGGAGATAGCTAGATAGAAAGAGAGGAGACAGATAGGGAGAGATAGAGGTGACAAAGGGGAGAGATAGGGAGATAGAGAGTGAGTGATATGTCCAAAGAAATAGGGAGAAGGATTGAGAGGTAGAGGGATGATAGAGATAGGGAGATAAGGGAGAGATAGGAGATAGGGTTTAGGGTTTCTCGCATTTAGGGTTTAGGGTTTAGGGGTTAAGGTTTAGAGGTTCAGGGTTTAGTGTTGAGAGAGAGAGGACCAATAGGGAGATATAGAGTGAGGGACATGGCCAAAGCATAGGGAGAGAGATTGAGAGGTAGAGGAATGATAGTGATGGGGAGATAGTGAGATAGGGAGATAGAGAGATAGAGGTTTAGGTTTTCTTGGGTTTAGTGTTTAGGATTTAGGTGTTTATGGTTTCTCAAGTTTAGGGTTTAGGGGTTAGGAAATAGGGGTTAGGGGTTAGGGGTTAGGTTTAATCATGTGTTAATACAGGTTGTGGAGTGAGAAAGGGGTGGTATGGGTATGGTTGAATGGAGTAATGAGGTGATTTAATTGGTGATGACCTAGGTGAAGTGATGGGTAAGGTGTCTTATTTGGGATTGGTAGGAAGTGTGATTGGTAATGGTGGGGATAGCTAAATGTCATCTTCAAAGGGTTCAAAGGTGAGGAAAGTGTAAGATGGGGATATGGGATAATCCATGGTTTAATTATTATTCAAGGGAGTGTCCTTATATAATGATTATCAACGATGGTGTCAATAGGGGGAATGGAGTCTATGAATGTAGGTGTGGGAATGTGAGCTATGACATTGGGATTATAGTATTAGATGAATAATGGAAAGTACCTGGGCACCTATCTAGTGATGGAAGGAGTCACATGATCAAATGATGTTTGGGGAAGGGCTTTTATTAGGAAAGTAAGGATTTGGGTGATGGTCTAGGGTTTAGTGGAGAAGAATTTATGGAAAATTTGGAGGTCATTAAAATTAATATCCCTCCACCTCTATATCCCTATCTCTCCCTTATCTCCCTCTCTCTATCATCCCTCCACAGGTCTCAATCTCTATCCCTATCTTTCTAGACATCTCACTCACTCTCTATCTCCCTATCTCTCCCTTTGTCTCCTCTATCTCTCCCAATCTATCTCCTCTCTCTCTACCTATATCTATCTCTCCCTATCTCTTGCCTCTCTCTCCCCTATCATTCCTCTATCTCCCTATCTCTCTAGACATCTCTCTAACTCTCAATCTCCCTATCTCTCCCCTTCATATCCTCTATCTGTTCCTATCTGTCTCCTCTCTATCTCTCTATACCTGGCCATCTCTCCCAATCTCTCTATCTCTTGCCTCTCTCCCCCTATCATTCCTATATATCCTATCTCTCCCCTCTATCTTTCCCTCTCCCTTATTGATGAAGGAAATGGAAACAAGAAAACTAGGACTCCCTTTCTCAGGTTTAGGGTTTAGGGCTTAGGGGAATTTTTTAGGGTTTATGGTTTAGGGGCATTATTTAGGGTTTACGGTTGCATGTCAAAAGTAGTCTCTCTCTCTCTAAATATGTAAACCCTAAATAATGGCCCTAATCCCTAACCCCTAACTCGTATCTACCTCTCTCCTATATCTACCTCTCTATAGATATCTCCCTCTCTCTATCTTGCTCTCTCTATCGACATCAATCCAATGATGTTGAGGATGTGCTAAATTGATTTGTCACCTTCAGAAAATAAATGACATCAATCCAATGATTGTATTGGAATTTGAATAGGTATAGAAAAATGAGAGGTCGATCCCGAGTGTCACAAGTTTGATCTCAATTGTTGACACAAATATCATCTAATATGTAAGTTAAACATGAAATGATTTGTTAGAATTTACAGGTCAAAACTACTTGCTTTTACAATTTTTTTATGACAATTATCCATTCAAAAGTGTCTTTAAAATACTATGAGATACCTTAGTATAAGTAAATCATATAAAAATCAAATATATATCATCTTAATCCTATATAAATTTTGATAGATTGTCCAAAATCTCTCCTTTCATATGATACAGTCTTTCTAAAATTGGATTTAATTTTATACCTAAAATGCCTAAATACTAAAATGCTAAAAATGCTAAAATACTAAAATAAAAAACAATGAAAACAATAGAGAAAAAGAAAATGGATATCCATTTTGGAAAACATAAAAAGTGAAAAAAGACACTGCATTTTTGCAAACCCGCGGCTTGCAAAACACAGTGTCATCTTTGAAGAATGGATATCCGATCCAAAAAGATAAGATCTTTCACATTTTTTTTGTTTGTTTTGTATATTCAAGCAATTTTTTTGGTTTTTTATGCTAAGTGGGTATGTTTTCTATTTTAATTAGGTAAAATGGATGCACAAAATAAAAATCTAAACCCTCCATCACTAAACCCTCCCCCTCCAACAATAGAAGAGAATATTCAAAGAAATATTGATCATATAAGTAGGATCATAGAAATGTATCGCCGCCACCCTCGATTGTCTACAATGACATCGAATTTAGAGGGAATCATTAATCATGTTCAAACCTTGTCAACCCAACATGAATCATTTAGGCAATGATGAGAAGCCAAGAAGGCCGAATATGATAATGGTTTGTCATATGATGAAGTCAAAGAATTAGAGATTACAAAAACTATGTTAGCCCAACACTTTGTCAATCCTAAAACTAGATTGCATGTTGATGTCCGTAAGCCCAAGTTTTCAATCAAATGGTGTATTCATGAGGGCATTAGTTAGAACTTTTGGGATCGTTGGTGGATGGTTTTTGATAAACCACCCAACAACAATTTAGATGTGCCTTTATATTTTCTTTGTAAACTCTATGCAAAGTTCGTCATGGGTCAACATGTTAATTATTCTGATTTTAGAGAGTTTCAAGGAGTGGGCAAGGGAATGCCTCAAGATAGACCTGGGGCAATTAGAAAAGTACAAGGTCCCTATATTCCCCCTCCTGCTTCCACCCCCAATGCAGCACCCAGACATTGTTGCAAATGCAACACAACAAGGCCTTAGTGCCATACACTCTTTGATAGAGCATTTGATTATATAGACATCTTAGTTTGCACAAGTACATGATGAAGGTGATGATATTGGATCACCTGGCTCTACTAGACCGTCATCAGCCACACATGTATGTCTGCCCCATCATTGCATTTCTTGCAATCATTTATGCTTAGGTCCTATTATGGAGAGTAGTGAGTCACCGTTGAACACATCAGAGTATGATCTCCATAAACAAGATGAGGCAATGGGGTCCAGAACTCAAGCTGAGGGCTCAGGGACAAGAGTAGAAGCTACTGGATCAGTGAACCATAGAGAAGGAGAAATGCATGAGCAATCTTTTATGCGGGTAAAATTTAAAATTAAATTTTATGGTCTATTCCATTTGAATATATAAATAAATTTATTAGTACTAATGTATCTAAGTGGGATAACAATTGATGACAGAGGAGGAGTTGACTGAAGTTCATCATGGAACTTTGTCTGCCATCCAATTTGGCTTGGACTTGCTGGTATAATTTGTTCTACAGATCAACTTTTTTTTTATGCATTTATTTTTTTGTGAGTAATTATATATTAATTTATATCTTGATGTTAATTTTATTTTATAGTCAATCAAAAATGTGAATGATGTGGCATCTTTGCCAATAGTCTTTTCTCAAACTCCTGATCGATCCAAGGGACTATCATTTGTAGAATGGCTTTCTCAACACCAACAAAGGGTAGAGGTAATTTGATTGAATTGTACTTTAATTGATAATTTAGAAAACTTAAATATTTGATTATAGTCATTTAGAGTCTTACATTCTTGTCATTTTGATTATTCAGTGTCCTTCTCAATTGATGCAGGAGGCCTCGATGGTGGTATGTGCTTGTTTTCTAGTAGATAAGTTTTTGTGTAGTGCATTTCCTATTTTAAATATATGCATTTCTTATTTTGTTTAATAATTATATATTAATTTATTTCAATGTTACTTTGCTTTTATGTAGTCTCTTGAGAATGTGAGTGATGTGCCACCTTTTCCATCATGCTTCACTAGGACACTTGATCGTCTTAAGAGAAAATCATTTGCAGAACGATTGTCTGAACAACAACATAGAGTCGAGGTAATTGAATTGAATTTTTCTAAATAATTGATAGTTTATCTAGCGGTCTTATAGTTGATTGTAGTGATTTAGATGTATGTTAATAAATGAAAGTTCTTAATTGTAGTAGCTAAGAATCTATTTACTAACTTTAACTTATTTTTATTTACCATTGAAGAGATTAATCAAATTTGTGTTTTAACTTGTTAATGCAGGAAACTTCACCTCCATCAATTACTAGACATTTTGGTACAAAAAGGACACTTTTTCAGGATCCATCACAGATTGAGGGTCAAGAGGACTTGTAGTATTTGATGTAGCTATTTGGCATGTAGATTGTATATAGATTTTGAGACATGGTATATGCCACATTTTGTAAAAAATGTTTTGAGTTGGCATATTTGCCAAATTTTTGTATATGTCTACCATTATGGACTAGATTTTAATATATATACACCTTGATATACAATATAATTTAAATTTCTTATGTGCATGTCATGATACTTGCCATGATGCCATACATTATGATGATAGTTCTTTAGTCCATTGATGATATGTTTAGCATTAAGAATGGTTTTAGATCAAGAGAATGGTTTTAGATCAATAGAATCAATAGAATCAATATGACAAAATTCCTTATATGCCCTAATCAAGCATAGTAGCTTGAAATCTAATAAGGTCATGATAAACCATTTCATCATGTATTTAGTCTTCATCTTGTCAAATTTTGTAAATATGTCAAAGTTGTCATATGAAAAATGTAAAAAAAATGCAAAAGTATGGAAGATGAATAGTCAAGTACTCAAGAGTCAGTTGGAGACTATTAGTTTCCCTCAAATCATGTATAAATATGCATAAACGTTCATGGAAAAGGCATTGGAGATGTATTGAAAACATTTTGAAGATGAATTGAAGACAAGTTTGAATGAAATTAATGTCAAGAAACTCTATTTTTGCAGATTTTACTATTTTCCTACTATTTCTTTGTTTAGTACAGCCTTGTATGGATGTGTTAGGGCCTGAGAGCAATTGTAATTAAAAGCTGGTGGAATCTACTTTCTTGTGTTTTAGGTGCCAATAAGGCCAATAAGGACACTGGGGGCACATTATAAACATAAAAAACTTACATCTTGGGGGGAGGTGCCAATAAGGCCAATAAGGATACTATTTCAGTTGGGTGTGTGTGTGTATGCAAATCCCATTTATGGACGAGAATCTCTCTATTTACTATTATTCAAATCTCGTTGATAGGAGGTTTGCTCTACAACTATTGCAATTTGTGTATGAAACCTAGATGCCTACTAGATCATATATATATATGTATGTATGTATGTAAATCCTACAAGATAGTCATTCATGAAATTACTATGCAAAGAGGGTTTATAAGTTACATTATGGTTTGTATAAATGATCTAATGGATTTATAAGGTTGTCAAACACCAAAATGGATGATTTATATGAGTTTTGGGACCGTCACAATCCATGTACAACTTGCCCTTTATGATTGTTAAACAGATTCACATGGCTGTCCAAAAACTGCCCTTTATGACTATCCTAAAACAACATCATGTATATGCTCATAAAAGCCATCAAACTCTGAGAATAAACTCATCATTGGATAAGGAGTGGAAGGCTAAAGTCACATTCCCAAAAACCTCTTAAAATCACATGTCTCCTCTTATGATAACTAGGGTCTTTGCCAATATATTATTTTGTAAGAGCAAAGTCACTTAAGATCCTAAGAGCACAAACCTTGCCAGGTGCCATATTTTTTTATTTGCTCATCGTGGGGCCAAATGGACTATGCCAACACATCGAGGTTGGTGGGTAAATGCTAGGGGAGGTCTCATTTTGTGTGCCAAGCGTCCCAGTCATTTTAGGCAAGAGGCTACCGACAAAGTCCCTTAAGATCCCTGAGACCAAAAAATTGCCAAACTTTGACGGGGCAGTTCTCAGAATTTGTAATATCTGGGAATGTTCTGTTTGGACCTACAGGTGTACGTGGGGTCCATCCACAATACCCTCTCTCATTTTTGGTCAACTCCATTCCGTTTGACTGTGCCAAAATCAAATGCATTGTTACAAAATGCTTCAATTTGATGTAGTGGAAAGGTGCTAGGTGTGACATTTTTCATTCCATAGCTCATGGGGTGAAATGGACTGCACCAACACGTCGGTGTGGGTGGGTAAATTCTAGTGGAGGTCTTGTTTTGTGCGCCAAGCATCCCAGTCATTCCGGGCAAGAGGCTATTGACAAAGTCCCTTAAGATCCCTGAGACCAAAAAACTGCCAAACTTTGACGGAGCAGTTCTCAGAATTAGTGATAGATGGGAATATTCTGTTTAGACCTATAGGTGTATGTGGGGTCCATCCACAATAACCTCTCTTATTTTTGGTCAACTCCATTCCATTTGACCATGCCGAAATCAAACACATTGTTGCAAAATACTTCAATTTGATGTAGTGGAAAGGTGCTAGGTGTGACATTTTTCATTCCATAGCTTGTGGGGTCGAATGGACTATGCCAACGCATTAGGGTGGGTGGGTAAATGCCATTGGAGGTCTCATTTTGTGCACCAAGCGTCCCTATCATTCTGGGCAAGAGGCTACCAGCAAAGTCCCTTAAGATCCCTGAGACCAAAAAATTACCAAACTTTGACATTGCAGTTCTTAGAATTCGTGATAGATGGGAATGTTTTGTTTGGACCTATAGGTGTACGTGGGGTCCATCCACAATAACCTCTCTCATTTCTTGTCAACTCCATTCCATTTGACCATGCCAAAATCAAACGCATTATTGCAAAATGCTTCAATTTGATGTAGTGGAAAGGTGCTAGGTGTGACATTTTTCATTCCATAGCTCATGGGGTCGAACAGACTGTGCCAACGTGTTAAGGTGGGTGATTAAATGCCATTAGAGGTCTCATTTTGTGCGCCAAGCGTCACAATCATTCCAGGCAAGAGGCTACCAACAAAGTCCCTTAAGATCCCTGAGACCAAAAAACTACCAAACTTTGACATTACAGTTCTCATAATTTGTGATAGCTAGGAATATTTTGTTTGGACTTGTAGGTTCACATGGGGTCCATCCACAATAACCTCTCTCATTTTTGGTCAACTCCATTCCATTTGACAGTGTCGAAATCAAATGCATTATTGCAAAATGCTTCAATTTGATGCAGTGGAAAGGTGCTAGGTGTTACATTTTTCATTCCATAGCTTGTGGGCTTGAAAGGACTATGCCAATGCATCGGGGTGGATGGATAAATACCATTGGAGGTCTCGTTTCATGCGCTAAACGTCCCAGTCGTTCGAGCTATAAGCTACCAACAAAGCCAAAAGTTGGTAGGATTGAAATTTTGCATTCCATAGGTCCTGGGACCAAACGGGTTATGCCAACATGTCAGGGTGAGCGGGTAAATGCTAGTGGAGGTCTCGTTTTGTGCACCAAGCATCCCAGTCATTCCAGGCAGGAGGCTACCGGCAAAGTCCCTTAAGATCCCTGAGACCAAAAAATTGTCAAACTTTGACGGAGCAGTTCTTAGAATTTATGATAGGTGGGAATGTTCTATTTGGACCTACAAGTGTACGTGGCATCCATCCACAATAACCTCTCTTGTTTTTGGTCAACTCCATTATGTTTGACCGTGCCAAAATTAAACGCATTGCTGTAAAATGCTTCAATTTGATGCAGTGGAAAGGTGCTAGGTGCGACATTTTTCATTCCATAGCTTATGGGGTTGAACGGACTGTGCCAACATGTTGGGGTGGATGGGTAAATGCCATTGGAGGTCTTGTTTCGTGCGCCAAGCGTCCCAGTCGTTCCAAGCTGTAAGCTACTGATAAAGTCAAAAGTTGCTAGGATTGAAATTTTGCATTCCATAGGTCCTGGGACCGAAAAGGATTACGCCAACACGTCAAGGTGGGCAGGTAAATGCTAGGGGAGGTCTCATTTTGTGTGCAAAGGATTTGAGTCGTTCTGAGCTATAAGCTACCAGCAAAGTGACTTTACTGGTAGCTTACAGATCGGAAGGACTGGGATGCTTTGCACACAAAACGAGACCTCCCCTAGCATTTACTCACCCACCCCGACATGTTGGCACAATCTATTCAGCCCAGGACATGTAGAATGCAAAATTTCAATCCTAGCAACTTTTGACTTTGTCAGTAGCTTACAGCTCGGAATGACTGGGACGCTTGGTGCATGAAACGAGACCTCCAATGGCATTTACCCATCCATCCCAACGCGTTGGCGCAATCTGTAAGACCCCATGAGCTATGGAATGAAAAATGTCACACCTAGCACCTTTCCACTGCATCAAATTGAAGCATTTTGCAACAATGTGTTTGATTTCGACACGGTCAAACGGAATGGAGTTGACAAAAAATGAGAGAGGTTATTGTGGACGGACCCCACATACACCTGCAGGTCCAAATAGAACATTCCCAAATGTCACAAATTTTGAGAACTGCAATGTCAAAGTTTGGTAGTTTTTTGGTCTCAGGGATCTTAAGGGACTTTACTGGTAGCCTCTTGCCCGGAATGACTGGGACGCTTGGCACACAAAATCAGACCTCCACTAGCATTTACCCGCCCACCCCGACACGTTGGCGTAGTCTGTTCAACCCCACGAGCTATGGAATGAAAAATGTCACACCTAGCACCTTTCCACTACATGAAATTGAAGCATTTTGCAACAATGCATTTGATTTCGGCACAGTCAAATGGAATGGAGTTGACCAAAAATGAGAGAGGTTATTGTGGATGGACCCCACATGCACCTGTAGGTATAAACAAAACATTCCCAGCTGTCACAAATTCTAAGAGTTTCTCTGTCAAAGTTTGGTAGTTTTTTGGTCTCAAGGATCTTAAGGGACTTTACCAGTAGCCTCTTGCCCAGAATGACTGGGATGGTTGACGCACAAAATGAGACCTCCACTAGCATTTACCCATCCACCTTGACGCATTGGGGTAGTCCATTCGACCCCACAAGCTATGGAATGAAAAATGTCACACCTAGCACCTTTCCACTGCATCAAATTGAAGCATTTTGCAACAATGCGTTTGATTTCAACACGGTCAAATGGAATGGAGTTGACCAAAAATGAGAGAGGTTATTGTGGATGGATGCCACATGCACCTGTAGGTCTAAATAGAACATTTCCAACTATCACAAATTCTGAGAACTGCTCTGTCAAAGTTTGGCAGTTTTTTGGTCTTAGGGATCTTAAGGGACTTTGCCAGTAGCCTCTTGCCTAGAATGACTGGGACGCTTGGCACACAAAATGAGACCTCCACTAGCATTTACCCACCCACCTTGACATGTTGGCGTAATCTGTTCGGTCCCAGGACCCGTGGAATGCAAAATTTCAATCCTAGCAACTTTTGACTTTATCGGTAGCTTACAGCTTGGAATGACTGGGACGCTTGGCGCATGAAACAAGACCTCCAATGGCATTTACCCATCCACTCCAATGCGTTCGCGTAGTCTATTCGACCCCATGAGCTATGGATTGAAAAATGTCACACCTAGCACCTTTCCACTGCATCAAATTGAAGCATTTTGCAAGAATGCGTTTGATGTCGACACAGTCAAATGGAATGGAGTTGACCAAAAATGAGAGAGGTTATTGTGGATGGACCCCACGTACACCTGTAGATCCAAACAGAACATTCCCAGCTGTCACGAATTTTAAGAACTACAATGTCAAAGTTTGGTAGTTTTTTGGTCTTAGGGATCTTAAGGGACTTTACCGGTAGCCTCTTGCTCAGAATGACTGGGACGCTTGGTGCACAAAATGAGACCTCCAATGTAATTTACCTATCCACCCCGACACGTTGGCATAGTCCATTCGACCCCACGAGCTATGGAATGAAAAATGTCACACCTAGCACCTTTCCACTGCATCAAATTGAAGCATTTTGCAACAATGCGTTTGATTTCGGCATGGTCAAATGGAATGGAGTTGATAAAAAATGAGAGAGGTTATTGTGGATGGACCCCACGTGTACCTGTAGGTCCAAACAAAACATTCCCAACTATCACAAATTCTGAGAACTGCTCCATCAAAGTTTGGCACTTTTTTGGTCTCAGGGATCTTAAGGGATTTTTCCAGTAGCCTCTTGTTTGGAATGACTGGGACACTTGGCGCACAAAATGAGACCTCCACTAGCATTTACCCACCCACCCTGACGCATTGGCACAGAACATTCGACCCCATGAGCTATGGAATGAAAAATGTCACACCTAGCACCTTTCCACTACATCAAATTGAAGCATTTTGCAACAGTGTGTTTGATTTCAGCACGGTCAAATGGAATGGAGTTGACCAAAAATGAGAGAGGTTATTGTGGATGGACCCCATGTACACCTGTAGGTCCAAACAATATATTCCCAGCTATCACGAATTTTGAGAACTGCTTCGTTAAAGTTTGGTAATTTTTTGGTCTAAGGGATCTTAAGGGACTTTGCTGGTAGCCTCTTGCCTAAAATGATTGGGATGCTTGGCGCACAAAACGAGACCTCCCCTGGCATTTACCCACCCACCCCGACGTGTTGGCATAGTCTGTTCGGCCCCATGATGAGCAGAACAAAAAATATTGTTCTAGTTGACACATTCTCAATCATTGACATGGATGATATCTCAGTACCATTCCTTTAGGCACAATATGAGCTTCCAATGAAGGCACAATTGTGAGGTTAGAGATGATGAAAAGTGTACCTCATTCACAGTCATGTTTTACTTGTCTTCAATGATGATTCCTTGATTCAACTTAATCCTTTGATAATACATTTTAACCTCCTTGTGAAAGCGCACTTTCAAGGTTACTTGAGCAAGAGCTAGTGCCTCAACATCTAGGCACAGTTTTGGTGTTCTAGAAGCATGAACTAGCACCTCAAATAGTAAGGAACTCATTCTAGGTTGTTTATTCAATAATTGGTGCCTTGTATTCACTATCAAGGTGCATATCCAAAGTCATAGAGATATGAAGTGGCACCTCACTAATCTAGGTGCACATTTGATGGTGTAGAGAGGTAGATGTGCTCCCAAGTCATCATTTGATGCCTTCAATAACTATAAACTCCTTTGATGATGCATTTTATCCTTCCAATTCACTATCTAGCCTTAGGCGTACATTTTAGGTTGATCAATCATAATCTAGTGCCCTAAGTACCAAGGCGCACTTTTAGGTTAGTTTGATCAAGGATTAGTGCCTTCACTTCTAGGTGAAAGTTTGGAGTTGAAATACATCAAAATAACAAGTTTCTTCATCACTTCAAACATCTTTAACACTTTGAAGATCTCCAATGCATGATTGAATATCAAGAAACCAATGTATCATTTCATGAAGGTCTTAAGTGTTGTAATTATGCATCTTCTTATTTAATCATGTGTTGTAGATGAAGGAATGCAATGATTTCAATATGTGCACAAAATGGAATTTTTGATAAGGATTGAAAGGAAATGTTAAGAAAATGCAATTGGCAGGTGTAAATCCAAAGTGTGGATGCATAGACAAGGCATATGAACAGTTTGGCATGACACCTCAAAGAGATGCTATCTCATGGAATGCAATGATTGCAAGATATGCACAAAATGGATTTTTTGAAAAGGCTTTAGAAACTTTGAAGCAAATACAATTGGAACGTTTAAAACCAAATTCCATAACCTGTGCAAGCATTCTCCCTACTTGTACCAAATTAGGATCTTATATATACATATATGCACATAATGCCATGAAAATAATGTATAGTGTATATATCAAGCCATATAGGCATGTACAAATAAAACCATATGGGTATATACAACGATATACATAGATAACATACAAAAGTATGTTTACAAAGCCAAATAGGCATATGTAACAAAATGTCCCAAAATAAAATCTCCTATGGATTGCTATCAAATAATCTATGGCTCTTGCTAGGCCATGAAGATGGTGAACCAGTCAATGACTCATCCTCTATCGCTCATCGACTAGACCTCCTCGATAGAGATTTTTTGAATTTCCACCTATTAATACAATCAAACAATGTGCACATTAATATAGAATTTAATATTCAAAATATATAACATGACATAAGTAATCAATCACTTACCGCCAATTGGTGATCCCTCTTGACCATTTATTGTCTCTCTTCTTCTATAGAGCTGGATGGGTAGGGGAGGTGACGTCCTGTGAGAAGCATGAACAAGCAAATTTAAGTAAACATGAATATCATAAATATGTACATTAAATATTGCGCTTATTATAGGACTATTCTAGGACTATTTTAGGACTATTTTAGGACTGTTGTAGTTAAAACTATCCTAGTAGACATGTATAGGACTATCATCTCATGGAATACAATGATGGCAAGATTACTATCAAGATTAGTATGAAGATTAATTATGACTGTTATAGGACTTTTATAAGAATGCAAAGTAAGGAAGCATAGGCAAGGCACATGAACTGTTTGGTGGAATACCTCAAAGAAATGAGAATTTTGTCAGATGTTGTAGTTGTAATTGCCATGTGACACATGTATGTAATATGTGAAAGCATAGACAAGGCACATGAACTATTCGGCAAAAGACATCAAATACATGTCATCTCATGGAATGCCTTATGTAGAAAAAGGTACAAATGTGCAATATTAAGAAATACAAATGAGAACTAAAAATCATACCTCGAGTATAGTCAAAAAAACCTACGATGCCATAAAAAATAATTTACGATGCCATGCAAAATAATCTATGATGCCATGTAAAATAACTTTATTGACAGTCCTGTATAGTCAAAAGCATGCATTATAGTTAAAGTAACAAGATTTTTAATAAAACAATTCTAAAAAATAGAAAAAACAAGAACAAGTTAAGATAAAAAAAGTCATACCTGTCCATCTGGAAGTTTAAATGCTAGTCAAGCGTACCTGAGGGGTCATCTCTTACCTTCAAAGTATCCAATATTGCTTCATGATCAGCATTACTAATTGTCCATAGTTCTTTTGATTTTGTTTTTCCATGATGCTTTAGTAACTTGACATTTGTTGCTACAACTAGGTGAGAATACATCAATATAGTTTTATGCTTCTCAAAGTCTTCAAAGGCTGGGATGCCATTCTTTTTAATCATATATGTTCGTAACCAAGTCCCAGCAATAACAACTAATCTTGTAGGATATGTGAACCCATCATCATCTGTCATAGGTTGTGTTAGCTTTTGTTTTCCCTATACACATCGTGCCAACCAATAGTCTGACCTCTCTTCATTTCCATGCGGTGCAACAATTGCATAAACATGACCTGGTTGTACAAGGTCTAAAAGATGTTCATAGTCAAATGAGCTCTCCATGTCATTGACGGAAGATGATTGACCTTCATATAAAGGGATTAAATATTGTGGAATCCATGCATCTACCCACTCACTTGACTCACAATTGTTCCAATCACATTTAATACAACTTTGACAAAAACAAGCTAATTCTCATGTCTAAATAGTCCATGTACTTGCATCTGAGCTTTGAAATGAATGCATCTTTGATGAATCACTGATTCTCTGACATTCCAATTTCTCTATTGCTATCCTATCATCAACCAACCAAAAGAACCTACACACTTCAGAATCAAGAGCCACTCCTCATGACAATGCATAGTTACACCACTTAATAATGGAATCTGCATCACTAAATGTAGCACCACCTCTAATCTTTAGTTGTTCTTTAAAAAGAGCTCTCTTCACGCATGCACCTGCTCCATCATGTTCACTTTTTCCATACTCAACTTAAAAAAAAATCCAAATTTGAGGTATACGCTTCTCTACATGCATTTTGCTCAACCAATAGAAATTATGAGCATTCTTGAATTGATCAGTGCAATTATCTGACCAAATGAGATGTTGATCCTTTCTAATATCTTTTTCTTACAAGAACCCATAAAATTGTTGAAAACAATATTGCACAAACTCTGCTGAATGAGATCGATCATCACTCATGTAAAAATGGTATTCTCTGACAATCTTCTTGTTCTCTTCTGTACTCTCGGGGGCATGTCTATATGTGATGTGAACAAAAATAGCAATCTGAATAGAATAGTAGTACTGGGATTGAACTTCATTTTGGGGTTGCAATGTATAGTTTTTTGCAAAATCAACTACAGAGACAATAGTTCCAATCGGGAAAGAGTCTTTACACATCCTGAATTGTTGATCTAACCATCGAGACTTGTGGCTATGTTTGACATACTTGTAGACAAGATTTTTATTAAAATCATCAATAAAATTAGCAATACTTACCTCTCTTACCATCAACTCACATCTAGAACCTTCACCTCCACTTTTCAAATTGTATTTCACTATCTCATATCTCTTTTTCTCAACCATTCTCTTTCCAAAATCATGCTCATTGCCCTCATGAAAACATGATACAAACTTTGATAACCCACCACATTGTAAACACTTTTAATTTAAACAATCATTCCTATAGAACATGCAACCATCATCTCTAATACATAGAAATAAATCCAATAAGTCCCTAGATAACTTTGGTAGTTGAATTACACCACACTCCTGTAACATTTCGTTAGTGTGCAAAGTAGAATGAATATTGCATAATAATTCATGGTACATAAAAAATTCTAAATGGTATTTGCAACATGTATTACAAACTTTAAGAGGAACACAATAAAATGGCTTAAGAGATTCAAATGCTCTTTGTGAGATTGTCATACCTGGGTGAGTTTCACAATATTATTTGTACAATGTTGTTTGGCTACATTCCAAGTAATGTGTAGGAATGTGATGTGCGGTCTTTATCACCAATTCTTAACTTTACAACATCTTTTGCATTCGGTGATACCCTAGAGTTAGTGTGCCAAAATTGTTCAATTTCTTCCTTTGTACTATCAATTAGCTTCTTGTCAACTCGTGGAAGCCTACCACTGAAAGCCCAAGTACCATTGGCAACAAGACTATCTAGCCTTGATCTTAATGCTAGTGCTTTTGACAATGTTTTACGATTCAATCTTAAGTCAACACAAGTTTGCCTCATTAATCGAGCATTTCTTAATTGTTTGCTTACTATTGAGGTTGTTATTACTCTACGGGCAGCTCTTTTATCTTTCTCCTTGCTAGTCTTTCCAATAGAATTAAGTGCATTGAAAAGGCTTCTAACAATAATTTTATTTTGATCAGACACTTTGTTTAACTGAATCTTTAATTTCTTTAGTAAAGGTCTCATTTTGTACATCTTTAATAATTGCACAAAAAGTTGGCATTGTTCGGTTAATGTTTTCTTCTCAAAGTATTCATTGAAGAGTTTTGTAGCCCACAACCAAACCGTTTGTGATGACCTCTTGCCTTCAAGTTTTTCCATTATGTTCTCATCAATTTCAAGTAACCATTTTGGGGTTCTTGGGTGTTTTCCAATTTCATCACGGTTATTCTCTTCTTGACAAATGTCCTCTCTTCTTATGAAATTTGGAGATACATTGATTTTTCTTGTTTCATCCATGTTATCAACCTCATCAATTTTATCAACAAATAGATTATGGAGTGCAATTTCAACATCATGATGTTCATATCCACTTTCTTCAAGTGCACGTCTTCATTTTTATTCTTCTTCTTTGTCCATGGTATTGCTATTATGAATAGGTGTTTCATAACATTTTTCAATATTTTCATTTGCAATATCATGGTGAATTTCATTATTATCTAACATTTCATTATAATCAAAATTAACATCTTCAATTTGCATGTCATTAGATGGTAAAGAAGAAGATTCACCTATTCCTTGGGCTATTTTAGTATAGAGAAGCAAAATTGCAATATATGACTATCCTAGGAATTAGAATGGTTGATCATAGGATATTCATGGCATTTTGATATTAATGGATGGATTGATGGATGTTTAGGGAGTTTAAGTTTAAATGTAATGTATGAGAATTCTTATTTATGAAGGATCTAATAGGTCTTATGTCTTATTTGCAGGCCATTCAAGAAAGAAATGAAAAGATACCAAGGACTATCATAACACCTATTACAATTAGGTGCATCAAAGGATTGTCATCCAGGACCTTACCAATATGGGAAGTTATCAAAACCATGTCATGTTTAAAATTAAAGGCTTTATCACCTCTTTGTCCCTATAGGCCTATTAGAACAATATGTCACATTTTATTCATATACCGGGGTTGAGAATAAACACTAAGCATTTGTAGTTATGGCAAGTGTAAATGGAAATAGATTACAACTTTAGACAATCTATCCTCTCCTAGATTGCACTAACTGAGTGGAAATTAAAAATTCCCTATCAATGTCCTTTATTTACTGAAGGTATGGGTGAGAAAGGTAAACTTTGTATGTTGTAGACAAGGCCTCAAATGTAAAATATATTATGACAATAATGATAAGGATTGTTAGGCATGAATGCTATCACTATTATAGATTGTCAAACCAACCATAGGCTACCATAATAGTACACTGCTGACTATCATACCTTTAGGCATGGTGCCATGAACCTTATGAGTAGAATGCATTGGTATTTGTGAGAAATGTATTGCTTATGTTAAGAATAAGTATTTATATCAAGTTTGAACATCATCAAAAGGTGGACTACAAATACGACTTTGTCAAAGGAAAATTTTAGTGGAAAAAATCTAACTATGAACTATTGTGTCATCCAAGCACAATCATGACCAACATCAAGGGATAGTCAAGGCATGGGTGTCTTAAGAAACACAATTGAAATTGTCCATGAATATTTGAAGTAATTCGCAATATTCATGATTAAGAATCAACTCTGACTATCTCAACAGTGGTAAATTTGGCTTCAAGACAATAAAAAATGAGCTTAGGGATTCATTATCACCAAGTAATAAAGAAGAGTAACCGTAAGTGTCGATCTTCAATTTCATTATACAAGAGGATGAAGAAGGGGCCATAGTATTTTCATACCATAATACAACATACAAAAGGAAAATCATGAAGTCAAAACATGTGCAAAGGGTATCTATGTTAAAGAGGAGAGTTGTGAATGGACGATGACTATCACTGTCAAAATAATATAGAGTCTCACTAAGGACAGTTAGGTGATTTGTGGATTGTCATGACTACAAGGCACGAGAATCTTGTGTATGAAGAGGAAAGAAATATAAATAAAAGAAGATTGAAGGATTGTTGCACCTAGGTACAATGATCCTAAATGATTTTCATGCTAAAAGGATAGTCAACAGTACAAAGATTCACATTTCAAGGCTATCCTTAATCTCATTCACATGGTCCTAATGTTGGTTTGATTTGCATGGAGTCAGATGACACTATTAGGATTAATTGAAAAGGTGAAAGGGTTTGGTACCAAATTTGGTCACAAGTGTAAAAATTGCAATAAGCTTGAGAATATTATTCACTAAACCTAGAACTATCCCAAGCAACATCTGTTTCATAAGATGTGATCAACAAACATGTAAGAAAAATAGATATCAACCTTCTTGGTTATGTGTGCTTGATAAGAGCCCATACTTTTCACAAGGAGCCACCAATTTTTAACTAAATATTTCCATTAGAAACAGATAAAAAAATATTCCCCCAAATAAGGAAACTAGATTGTTAATTAGAATTCTATGTGTAATGTGATATGATACAATAGATACACCTATATATGACCAACTAACTTTAACTTCTTGTATTATTGCCTCGATGTTTCAAATATGTTGCTTCTCTTCATCCGAAACCAATGGCACCAAATTTTTCATAGATCAAGGAAACGGATATCCGTTTTGAGTTGCTTTTACCGAAGCAAAACGGATATCCGTCTTGCTTTGGTACAAAGCAAGATGGATATCCATTTTGGTTGTTGACTTTTCATGGATTCTAACGAGTTTTCATGTTTCAGTCTCTTCTTCGAACTTCACCCTTCGTGCTGACAACTTTTTTTTATGCAAAATTGATAAAACGAAAAGGGTTTATAGAAAAAATTGTTAGCTTTCTAAAAATATAAGATTTTTTTGGTTATCATTTTATTAAATAATTACTAATAATTTTCTATATACTGTGTCTCTGAAATCCTGATGGATACACTGATTGAAAAACATCCATAACTTTCAAACCATTTCACCTTTTTGAGATTCGAAACCTGTGTCACACTCTATGCTTTTCTGGCTATAGGTTAAAAAAAAAATTGAATTTTGATTTTTTTTATCGAGTTAGGTTGGCTGGAAAATTACTTTATAGTTTTTTAAAAAAGTCACAGTAAAAAAAACATAACTAATTATTTTATTGGAAAAAAAATTCACATAAATATGCGTCACATCCGGACATGAGTCCTCTACTTATTTTGAAAGTTTAAAAAAAAATATATATATTTTTACTCATAGTTAGGTTGGCTGGACAGACACCCACTTTTTTTTTTTTTTTTTTCTGAAAAATTTAATAGCTGTTCATTGAAATATTCAATTTTCACTAAGTAAATTTAGTTTTTTTTTAAAAATAGTAGCCTATAAACTAAATTCAATTCTCTACAAATTTTGTTCTTACATCTTTTTCAAATTGTGTAGATAATCCATTCAAATTTTCACATGAACTTGATAAAGTCTGATTTTTTGTATTTTCATTGCCACTTAGAGGTATAGTTTGTCCCATCATGATCGTGCATATACCCAATAATAAACTTCAATAGATTTAGTAGTCACAATCTAAGTTTTTTATATAATAATAAACTTTAAAACTATTAAGTTAAAAACACTTTAAAAAATATAGTATGGTTTGAAGGGGGTGTCACATATATATGTTGTAACTAGCTACTCTTGATTAAAATATTTTATTCAAATTTGGTTATGAGGTTAATATTTAAAATCATAAAATTAGGAACAATTTTAAAAATAAATAGAAATTAAAAGGAAATTATTTTTGTATATTTAACATTAAACACATAAATAAACATAAACATTAAATATAAACAATATTATGATGACCAAGAAACAATAGGATACCTTTAAGCTTAATATGTGTGATACTACAACCAAGTAGAAGAGATTTAAACTCAAAATGTAGAAGAGATTTAAACTCAAAATTTTATAGCATAGTCCCTCAAAGTACATGGTTCAAATTCAATTACATGCACTAATTAATACAACTATTACATACAATGATCAAAGAGCTTCAATGAACGTGTGCATGTGTAGGAACCTCTACAAATTGTAACATTTTATTGTGAACATATTTCATACAAATTGATGCACGCAACATGTAATTTACATACATTTAGCTTAGTTCTTGGTACATAAAATCTGGATTCTCTCTATCCTTTATTATCTCTAAAATTTTTTCATGGTCTTCAATACTCAACTTCCATTTTTGTCGGCTACGTCCTATTTTTCGTGAAGTTTCCAAATTTAACTATGTTGCTATAAATAAGTGACTGTAATGTAGAATCTTTTGTCCTGGCAAATAATCAACAAATATAATACCACTTTTATCTATCTTCATTTGTTGATAATAAGTACCTTCAACCACTACAGATCCAATGGGATACTCTTGTCCATCACCATCTATCATAGATTCTATCAACTTGCATTTTGGTTGCGTGCATCTGAGTAGATAGTAATCTACACCTTTGGTATTATCAGGATCTGCAATCACAACAAAGATATCTCCTACAAAAAGTACACAGACTCAAAAGTCAATTCAAATACAAGTAGTTACTTAGACAATTTAGACAAAATTTTAGTAGATTTAAATAATCAATATACATGCAAATTCACTATTTAAATAATCAATATACATGTAAATAGTTTATTTACATGCAATAACTAGATCGGATACATGTTCAAAATTAGTTGAATATAAAGGATCATGGATATCTATATTATCATCTTCATAAGGAGACATTGAAACTAATTGTTTCATCTCCCATTTTGAAACATATCCATCAATAATATGTTGACATTGTAGAACATTTGCATTGTTCTCAATGCAATCAACACAAAAACATAATTTTTCTCTAATTTGGATTGCAAGTGGTTTGCTATGTCCAGTCGTCATCACTTGATGTAGTCTTCTAATACCGATAATCTTTTGATGATTATAGGGATTTGATCGATCTATATCTACAATCATAGAAATTTAAATTTGTATGAACAAAAAATGTACATGTACTAAACATAAATAAATGTAGATCTACAAGAATTACAAGAAGTACCTTTGACTTCCAAAAAATAGCGTTTGGAACTTACTGAGCCACTTTTTCCTTCATGATCTCCAAAATGAGTCTCACACCATTCAAAAATTTCTTTTACACTACAAATGGTGTTACCAGCAAGCTCATGTTGGCAAAGTGCACGCTTCACACATGCACCGACTCCGTCATGCTCGCCTTTTCCATGTCCACTTTCAAAAAAATTCCACACAAATTTTATGGAATGTCTCACATGTTGTTAGCTCAACCAATTAAATGCTTTAGAGGATTTGAATTGTTCTATAAAGTAAACAAATGAACATTAAAAGTTGTTTAATTTAAGTTGGAAATAATTTTTAAAAAATTGAAAGATTTAATAAATTCAACACTTACCAGCACATCCATTTGACTAAATCCAGTGACTTGAAGCATGTATGCCACATTGTCTCAGATCATCAAAAAACATTCCAAAACAATGGGTTACATAGCTTCTGTCATGACATGTATCATTACTAATATAAAAATTAACCTCTTTGATAATATTTCATTCATGCGGGCTACTTTGTACACCATCCAATTGCAACTCAGCATGTCTATAACAAACATGTATGAAGATTGCAACCTTATTTGAATGATAATACTGAATCTGAATCTTTGTTTGAGGACTAAATATATAGTTCTTAGCAAACTCAACAACTGAAATAATACAACCTTGTGGAAAACAATTCTTTGACTCACGAAACTGATTCAAGCCTACCATCTTGCACCATGACAATATTGGATGTGTGGATATATGAGACTATTAAATTTATTCAAAAACCCATTGCAGGGCAATTCACTTTCTTTCATAACAATTTTTTTTGATTCCACTCGTGACCTGGTTGTGTATTTCTCATATTCAAATCTCTTCCACATAATTTCTGTATATGCCTAGAAATGACATGACTCAGTCTAAATACATATTCTTAATATTTATTCCCTTCTAATTCTTCTATCAATAAATGAATAAACAAATTTATTTATTCGATTCACATTCCTCTAAATTAATTAAATATCAAAATATTTAATTACCTCTTCTAAAGTCAAAATTAAATAAAATCCTTTATTTAATTAAATTCTTCCAAACAATTAAATAATTCTTAATTATTTAATCATTCTTCCAAATTTAAATAAATCAATTCAAATTTATTTAAATCCTCTCAATCTCTAAAAATAAAATACAATCAAATATTTTATTTATTCTTCAAAATCATGCACAACAATTAAATAAATTTATTTATTTAATTAGCTTTCTTATCCTCTAATTCTTCAATTATTTTATTTATTCTTCCAAATCTTCTAAAAATAAGTCTTCTTCTCCATGCACACTAAATTAAATAATTTATTATTTAATTTCTCTCAAATCATGCAAAAGCAAATCTCAAGTTGAGTTATCTATTCGATCAACTTTGTTTTTTATCAATATCTCTTAAATTAGAAAAAAGATTTCTAATTTATGAAAAGCATGTCTTATCTTTAGAAAAGAAAGTAGTTAACTCAAATAAAATAGCTTTTGTGTGACACTTGTCTTCTTTTTATTCGCGCACGTTCCTCATCTATTCTCAACCGTTGATCTTCTCATTCTTTCTATACCGTTGATCTTCATTCTCTCAAGTCTATAAATTGAACCCTCTTCTTCCATTTCAATCATCCAAACTTTAAGTATCGTTACTCTACAAGAATTACAGTGCGCCTTTGTTACCAATTCCTTCATTGCTTGTGATCACACTCGTTACTACGCACTATCATTGTTGTGAAGCTCATCTTCATGGTGATATTATCATAGTCATTCCCATTTGACAATCTTGGAATCATAGCAAGGAAGTGCACCTTCTGAGGGCCATATTCATAAACAAGATCATTTGTGATAGACGATCAATGGAAGCTACGAATTAAAGGAGGTTTGCTTTGTATTGTTCATTGTTTATTGAATCTCTTTTGTTCACCATTTCATTGAGTTTTGGGTATCTTGATATTTGATATTATTGATTATTCATTTGAATCCAATTTTCCCTTAACATTTTTGGCACCCAAATTTTAACCCAAAAAATAAGTTTTTGTGTTTTAGAAAGCCATACATAGGAGGAAATCATGCATCTGACACATCCTAACATGCATATATTGTCTGTTATGGTGCATTCATTCCTGCAGTGCATATAATCTCTATTCTGGTGCATATACTGATTGTTTCAACACATACATCATTTCGACGAATACATAGTCTGTTACGACGCATTTACCACCAGATATGGTGCATTTATCAGATCAGTGCATATACACTATTTTCCAATGCTTTTGACCTCTATCTTAGTGCATATGTACTGCGGCACTTCTGTTGTCTGTTTCTGCACATTCAATCTCTGAAGCGACGCATCTGTTTTAGGCAGTGATTTTTAGGGTTTCCTTGATGTTTTTGCTAACACTGACATCTTTTTGGAGGAACTCTCTTGATCTATTTTGTAGGCTAGGTGCTAGTTTGGATTCATATAGTTGCACTTGTTAGCTCACACTTTGATTTCTAACGGGAAAGTAAAATGGATGCTCATGCAAATATCACATAGTTTTAACTAGGAAAGCAATAATTGAATCATTGCTATCTTGCATATCATTGAATCATTGCTATATTGCTATCTTTTCAAAGTTAACAACTCATTGCTATCTGGATAAAATTAAACTCATCATTGCCATCTGGGTAAAACTGAACCATTGCTATCTCGACCATCACTTCAAAGTTAACAATTCGTGCTACGTGGATAAAATTAAACTCATCATTACTATCTGGGTAAAATTGAACCACTGCTATCTTAATCTTCACTTCAAAGTTAACAATTCGTGCTATCTGGGATAAAATTGAACTCATCATTGCTATCTTGGTAAAATTGGACCATTGCTATCTTGTTATCACTTTAGAGTTAACAAAATTCTTTGCTTGCCCAAGTAGATAGCTCATCTAGTTTTTCTCATTTTAACTAGGGGAAAAGAACCACTGTATTCTGTGTTTTGGGAATGATACCAGGCCTATGCTCTCCCCTACCTTGGGTGACCAAAATGCTAGAAATATCATTTTCGCATGTGTTTTTCCTTTAGAGGGGCCTGCTCTTGGATACTATTCATCCAAGTAGGAACGACCCTAAGTGGTAACAGGCTAGACGCCAAGCCCTTCCAAGCCACTATAAATAAATTGTGTTTGGAACGAAAGCTTCAAATAATGAGTGAAGTTGTGTTATACCGATAGCCAACCTCCCCCAAAACCCTCCAAGGCGTAACCCTTGCAGGCTAGGAGACTCCATAACAGAGAGTAGTGCTGCCGCATGTATAACCACTCGAATGGTTGCCTTCATTAAACACCTTTGTTCTAGTGGCCAAAAACCCATGTAATCCATTTGAAGCCTAGGATTGTACTTGTTTTTCCTTTTAGTCCAAAAAGAGTAAAAAAAATCACAAAAAAAAAAGAAAACCATAAAAATATTCTTTGTGTTTGCTGTGTCTTCTTGCCATAATTTTAGAAAATTAGATCAAAAAGACCTTCTTCCAACCAAAGTGCCAAAAATATAAAAAAAATTTCAAAAAAATGCAAAAATACTGAGAAAACCAGAGCGGCGCATCCGTCCTCTATTGTTGTGCATTTGTACCAACCTACGACACATCTGTACCAACTTGCAATGCTTTTACTGTCTATTATAGTGCATATACCTTTTACCAGTGTGGCGCATTTGTCTCCACTTCTAGCGCATTTACCAGTTTCTGTAGCACATCTATTCCAGTGCATGCGTGATAGTGAGCACTTGTACAGTCTTTGAGAGAAAAATTTTATCAGTTTTGGGTACCCATTTCAGTCTAGTTTCAGGTTTCGAGATCAGGTCTTACCTTGCAGTCTTTTTTCCATCCATTTCACGTCAAAATCTCTCTTTCGTTAGTCATCCCATTCACCTTCTATCGAGTCTTCCTAGTCAAAAGTCAAAAGTTTCCCATATCAAATCAGCATAGGCCCCTTTTTTGTATCACTTTAGATTCAAGTAACCCTAGTAGGTCATAAGACTTTGCTAGTGGTCTTGGTGCATGACTAGTCCCTATACAGTAAGACAGGTATCGAGTACCCTTACTAGTGGCTACCATCTTGTATCAACCATCTTGCTTGGAATCATTGATCGAGAAAGTCCCTTGTCCAAGTCTTGTCATAAGTATCCTATTCTCAACAGTCTCCATCAGCACCTTGCCAAAATCTCTAGTTTCATCCCACCTCATCCCTCGTCACCTTGCATGGTTCTTACTAGATCTTAGTACAAAAAGCAACTTGAAATGGCTGGATCATCTAACTACATCATCACCCCTCATGATAGTGATGAGGAAATCTCTCGCGAAGAGTATGAAGGAACCCTCCAAGATCAAAAATTCCAATGTTTGTTAGAGAAAGTGCTCCATGACGACCCTCACAAGTATTTTTATCATTTGCAAATATGGGAATTAAGCTCCCCATGGATTTCGATCTAACCACAATCTAAGAAAATGTGGAGAATAATCATGAAAAAGGAAAGAAATCCATAGACCCAAACGCAGAGGATAACAATGAAAAAGGAAAGAAAGCCATAGACCCAAGTGCTCCTATGGAAGAAATGAGGAAACAACTCAAGGGTCTAAAGCAACAAATGTCGGATCTCAAGATGGGTACAAACACTAAAACCTATTCCTTGGAAGATATTGCACTGTACCCCTTTGATAAAAGTTTGAACATGACACCATTTCCCTTTCGGTTCGAAGTTGCTAAATTTGACAAGTACAAAGGGAAAGGGGACCCTAGAGATTACATTAGGGAATTCAACGCAGCATGCATGAAAGTAGCTCACAATGAGACTATTCCCTAGATCTCTAGGTAGTCAAGCCATGGAGTGGTTCTCACGGCTCCCTCCAGGCATCAAATCTTTTGATGAGTTAGTCAACAAATTCATCACACACTTCTCGTACAATATTGAACATGAAGTCTCTATGCTTGATTTATGCAATACCAAGCAAAAGAATGGCAAATCATTCACCACCTTCCTACAAAGATGGAGACAACTAGGAAGCAAGTGCTCATATGATGTACTAGAAAAGCAGTTAATGGAGATGTTTGTCCATAACCTTAACTCCAATCTTAGTTATCAAATACAAATCCATTGCCCTACTTCATTCTCGAAGGTCATTAAAATGGGATTGTTCATTGAGAAATCTATGATCGCCAAGAGGCAAATCAA
This sequence comes from Cunninghamia lanceolata, assembly GCA_027924645.1. Classification (NCBI taxonomy): domain Eukaryota; kingdom Viridiplantae; phylum Streptophyta; class Pinopsida; order Cupressales; family Cupressaceae; genus Cunninghamia; species Cunninghamia lanceolata. Next base: position 12,349,684 of record BSBN01001332.1, read on the forward strand.
GTTATACAAGGATATGCCTACCTCCAACTACACAACTGACAAATCAAAGTTTTGGACCAAGAATAAAAATGTCGTCAATGATGGAGTAGTTGATGCCAAGGTGGCAACTCCCAAGCAATAACTGATATTTACTCTCAAAGGAGAGGCAAACAATGTTACACCCAATAAAACATTCTCTCGGGAGCCAAGACTGTGGTTCAACTCGAATCCAAGGAGAAATTTCACATTGCTGGGTGAGTCCCAAGAATATGCATTAAGGAAGCTATTGGCTAACAATGAAATCTCTCTACCACCAAGTGATTATGAGCCTCAAATTAAACCTCACTATTGGAAAGACATCGACTATTGTGAGTATCATAGAGGAAGAGGACATACAACCAACAATTATATTCATCTCACACATGTTATTCAAGATGTGCTTGATCAAAATCAAGGAGGAACCCAACAACATATCTCTAATGAGACACATGTGGCTTACATGGATCCACTTCTCAATCATGATAGGTTGTACAACAGCAATAACAACGGCAAAAACAACAATGGCAACAACAACAAAAACTGCAACAGGCAAAATCAAAATAGTGGGAATAGTAATGCCAACTACGCAAGTGTGCCATTTGACTATACCATCAATTGCATATTAAAGCATGTCCCACAAATCAATGTGGTCATGCCCAACCAACAATCAAAGCCTAACCAAAATGATTGCAATATCATTATCCGCAGTGGTAAAGTCACATTGAATACCGTCCTTCCAAGGTCGTCACCTTCTCAGTCTAACTTCGGAAGACTTCGACCCACATTTCTATCTTAGAGTTGTTGCATCTATCTCCTTCCCACAAGGAGATTCTCAATAAAGCCTTAGTGGAAACCACTGTCCCCACTAACTTGGTCCAAGAGAAGTTTCAGGCCATGGTAGGTAATCTGACCTCCTCAAGTACCATATCATTTACCGAACAAGATGACCTCTCAGTGTCTCAACCCCATAACATCCCTTTGCATATCATTGCCTTCATCCACAAGCACCACATCAAGAGAGTTCTTATTGATGGGAGAGCCGGTTTAAATATTTGCACGTTAAAGCTAGTCCTTACATTGGGGTTATCTGAAAATGCAGTTGACCCAAGGAAGAAAATTACTATCAAAGCCTATGATGAAGAGGAGAGAACTACCAAAGGAATAGTGGTGTTACCCATTCAAGTGGGAATGATAATAAAAGATGTTGTGTGCCAAGTCCTAGATAGGGAGCTCACCTATAATATTCTCCTAGGTAGACCATGGATTCATGCCATGAAAGTTGTTCCCTGTACTTATCACCAATGCATAAAATTCCCACATAATGGCAAGCAAGTCACCATCCAAGGTGACCCTGACCCCTTCCAGCATTGCAACTCTGTCCTTTCAAAACCTGATTGCATCATACCAAACAATAGAGCATCTACATCCCCTACCCCACAGCATGATTCCTCCTCTGAAGCTTCCTCATCAAAGCCCAAAGAGAAGAAAATTACCATCAAAGAAAAAGTAGTTGGGGAATACTCCATAGAGCACAACCTCAATCTAGCCAAAATGCCTTTATCTCCTAGATCCTTTGGGTGACCCAAGCATTTTCCAAAGCCATCTTCTCCTCCTATACCTCCCACAACTCCCTTTGTAAAATGGGGGACCCTATCAGATGAGACAGAGGAAAGAGATATCCTACAATGGCTTTATACCGAAGAAGAAGAGAACATACAACAAGAACCACCTAGGCTCTCAACAGAAATCTATGGGCGAGGTGAGTCTATCCTACATAGAATAGGTTATGAAGGACAAGGCCCCATTGGCCTAAGAAAAGAAGGAATCATAGAACCCATTCAACCTTCTTCATCCTCATTGGCTAGAAATACAAAGGGTCTAGGATATAAGGATAAGGGCAAAGCTAAAGAAAATGCTTGTCTAGTGGAAATGATCCATACACTTCAGGTGGACAGTGACAATGAATATAAGTGGGATGAGCTGATAGAGCTTTCCTACGATGACAAAGAGGTTGATACCATTCAAACTTATAGCCCCTACTGTGAGGGACAAATGCTACCGCATAGGCCATTAGAGTGTGATTTGCCTATCCCTGAGAATACAACTTTCAAGGAAGGTTCAAGTTCTATCGCAATAAACAACTTGGAGGAAAGTACCATCCTGAACACTCTCCCTCCCAATACTCCTAGCATATCCATTCAAACTATCAACAAATCAAATCTATCCTCCGACTCTCTCCCCCTTGTGCATCCTGAGCTTATTGACTAGGATCTACGAGGAACCCTGCAACTAGATATGTTCCAAAATGACGATTCCTATATTGACTACATGGAACTTAGGGACCACCTACCCAAAGGGGATCATAAAGCTAGTTTTTCTATTTAACTTAATACTATGGCTTATTTCAGAGAGGGTGCCAAGCCTTCCAATCACAAAAATATCAAAATAAAAATTAGATCTGATGGTGAAAACCACTCTGCAGCAGTGTCAGATCCCAAAACAGTAAAAAGAAAGGATGCATCCGAAGGTGAAAACCCAACTGTGGCACCTGACGATGGAAGGCTTGACACTCTCCCTGATGACGTGCACTAGGAGAAGTCTCAGATTGTTGTGGAACCCACAGATCCAGTTAACATTGGAACAGAGGAACAACCTAAGATCATTCACTTTGCTAAGTCTCTAACCCCACCAGAGAAGACTAAGTTTGTACCATTCTTCAAGAAAAAGCAAGCCAATTTTGCTTGGTCATACGTAGATATACTAGGGTTAGATCTAGATTTGATTGTACATCATCTTGCATTAGATCCAGGAGTGAAACCTATGAAACAGAAGCTTAGAAAGATGCATCCACACATAGCATTGCCCTTAAAAGAACTCAAAAAATTACTGGATATAGGGTTCATCAGAGCTATAGACTATCCGAAATGGGTCTCCAACATAGTACCAGTGTCCAAACCAGATGGCCAAGTCAGACTATGCAGTGATTTTAGAGATCTAAACAAAGCTTGACGCAAGGATGATTTTCCATTGCCAAATATAGATATCATAGTTGACTTAACAGCAGGACATACCATGTTATCTCTCATGGATGGCTTCTCAAGATATAATTAGATTAGGATAGCACCGAAAGACCAGTATAAGACAGCTTTTACTTATCCATGGGGCACTTTCTGTTGGAATGTCATGCCATTTTGGCTAAAGAACGTAGGAGCCACATATCAATGTGCTATGACCACTATATTTCATGATATGATGTACGTCACCATGGAAGATTATGTAAATGATATCTTAGAGAAATCACTTACTAGAGAATCACACTTGGATGTGTTAGAGAAAGTCTTTCAGAGATTAGAGCAATTCAAAGTCAGGTTGAACCCAAAGAAATGTGTGTTTGGGGTCACCTCAGGCAAACTCCTAGGTTTTATTGTTTCAGCAAATGAACTAGAGGTGGACCCCGCCAAAGTCAAGGCTATTATGGACATGCCACCACCCAAGACTCTTACTCAACTAAGATCTTTACAACGTAAGATACAAGCAATCCGTAGATTCATATCACAACTGGCAGATAAGTGTCAACCATTCGGTCATCTCCTGCACAAGAACATTCCATTCAGATGGGATGAGAAATGTGAAGAGGCATTCAACAAAATGAAAGAGTATCTTATGAATCCACCTATTCTCATGCCTCCTATCCAAGGGAAACCTTTGATACTATACATATCTACTACACCAACAGCTCGTAGGGCTCTTCTAGTACAACAAGATTATGAGAATAAAGAAAGAGCCGTCTACTACATAAGTCGCACATTGGTCGACTATGAGTTGCAATACTCCCACATAGAAAGATCATGTCTTGCAGTAGTTTTTGCTTCCCAAAACCTACGACATTATATGCTTGCACATCCAGTCAAACTTATTGCAAAAATAGATCCACTGAAGTACCTACTAAGCAAAACAACTCTTATAGGCCACCTAACCAAATGGGTAATGCTCTTAAGTGAATATGGCATTGAGTATGTAGACAGAAAGGTTATCAAAGGGCAAGTCATTGCTGATCAGTTAGCGGATGCACCACTACAGGACACCACACCAATCCAATGTGAGTTTTTGGATGAATCCTTATTCAATATATCAGAACATTCCTAGAAACTTTACTTTGATGGGTCCTACACAAATCATGGATCGGGGGTAGGAATCTTGTTTGTAACTCCTCATGGTGACACCATACTGAAGTCCCATCATTTATTATTCCCATGCACCAATAACATAGTAGAATATGAAGCCTTGGTCATTGGTCTAAAAATGGCAACAGAGTGGAAAATCAAAGAGCTACATGTCTACGGTGATTCTCAACTAGTGATGAATCAGGTCAATGATGATTACCAAACCAAAGATGAGAAGCTTGTCCCATACAAAAGGATGGTGGATGAATTTAAGGAATACTTTGTGATCATCTCTTTTGAGCAGATACTTCAGATTGAGATCAAAGCAGCAGATGCCATGGCGACCATTGCCTCTCTTCTTGAGATACCAAAGAATGAGTCATGGTACGAGTTCTTAGTGGAAACAATTCAACAACCAGCTTATGATCTTCCTGAAACCCATTCCATATGCCTATTAGTTGGATCTGATTCACCTTGGTATGGTAAAGTTTACACTTACCTCAAGGACAACACCCTCCCACCTGACTTATCTTTAAACCAACGATGAACCTTTATATGCCAAATCTCTTGCTATACCATTATTGCCAACACCCTATACCGACATGGTCTAGATGGTACTTTACTCCGTTGTTTAGAATGAGAAGAATCCCAAACCACCTTACAAGACGTACACGAAGGGTTCTTTGGAATAGACTCTAGTGGTCCTTCCTTAGTTAAGAAACTCATGCGTTTGGGTTATTACTAGCCAAACATGGAAATAGATTCATACCAGTTTGTGAAGAAGTGCAAGCAGTGCCAAATACATGGGAACCTGATATATGCTCCAACTCAAGAGTTGAGACCTTTTAATGACACCTTGGCCCTTTTTCCAATGGGGACTTGACCTTGTGGGAAAGATCCATCCACCCTCATCCAACGGCCATAAATTCATCATAACTACCACTGAGTACTTTACCAAGTGGATTGAAGTCATCCCCTTCACCATCGTCAAAGGTAAACAAATCTCCTCATTCATCCTCAATTACCTCATATGCAGATACAAAATTCCCTCATCCATTATCATAGATAACGGAAGACCCTTCAAAAACTAGGATGTCCAAGAACTCTATGACCGATTCAAAATCCAACACGATTTCTCCACACCCTATTACCCCCAAGGCAACGACCAAGCTGAAGCATCCAACAAGACCATCTTGAAACTCCTCAAGAAGATAGTCAACGATGATGGCCATGATTGGCACATCCAACTTAATCCTACTTTATGGGCCTACAGAACCAGTATACACACTCCCACATGTGCTACCCCTTATGCCCTTGTCTATGGCTCTGAAGCTATCCTACCCATTGAAGTCAAATTACCATCTCTCAGGGTGTCGTTAAAAGGTCTCATATTAGATGACAAGTACAGAGTCTCCAGATTGCAAGAACTAGAGTTGCTAGAAGAAAGGAGACAGAAAGCCTTTGATCATCTCAAATCTTATCAACAAATAATGTCACGAAGCTATAACCATAGAGTTCACCCAAGAGTCTTTAAGGTTGGAGATCTAGTACTTAAGGAGAATCCCTGCAATCAATAGGATAGGGAAAAGAAAGGCAAGTTTGAACCCAACTGGCTTGGGCATTATGTGATCATAGCTGCTTATGGATTAGGGGCATATCAGTTAGCAACATCAGAGGGTGAGCTGTTAGATGACCCAATCAACAACATGCATCTTCACCGGTTCTATACCTAGGAGAACCCCAATGTAAGGGGGGCATAAAATACAAAAAAAGACAAAAATTAGAAAAGTACAAAAAAATCATCCTTTGGTGAAAACTAGGCAAATAGGTGCTTTGGATAGGTATCATGATGAAAACCTGGCAAATAGGTGTCATGTTTACTTTCTAGCTTTCGTGTAAATAAAAGTAAGTGGTGAAAACCTGGTAAACAGGCATTACTTGTGATAAACCACTTCCTCCATCTTTGGGAAACCAATCACCTTGTGTCCATTCTTCCTTCACTCTTGTCCCATTCGATCCATATCTATTCCATAATAAAAACCTAACAATAACCTATCATGGCTTGATACTCTATCTCTTTGTCGCCTTGTCAACCAAGGTTTTATCCCATATCCTATCCACAGTGTCAGCCTAGCATAGTGTCTCTTGTTAGTATCCACATGGTCTAGGTCCATGAACTATGTTACCTCTGCATCATCATGTAGGCAAGGCCATTATTCAAATGCACTCCCGAGGCCTCCCTATCCATCCCGTATCTTATCGTCTATCCTGTAGTTCTTCCATAGTCCAAGTCCATGAACTACATTGCCTCTGCATTGTCAAGTAGGCAAGGCCATTTCTCAAATCTGCCCCTGAGGCTCCCATTGTCTCATCCATCCCGTGTCTAGTCCTTCTATCTATCTGAGTCGACACCACTTTCTATCGCCTAGGTCTTAGGTCCGTTACGGTTTACCCCGAACTACGTTGCCTCTGCATCGTGACATAGGCAAGGCCATTTATAAATGAGCTTTCAAGGCACTGGGTCAGTCCCTTAGGGTCTATCTCACCAATAAAGATTGTGGAATCTTCTCACCAGGAAGCAAGAGCAAGCAAAGCCTGCTTTCAAGCAGAAATCCTGACACAAGACATTAACCTATCCAAAGAAAAGAAAACAAACTCCTAAGGCTTTCTAAATGATTTTACCCAAATTATGGCAAGAAACAAACACATCTAAATGCAAAAATGTTTTGTGGATTGGAAACATGGTTAAAATACAGAGTCTTGATTTTTTCTATCATGCCTTTCTATGCTATTCGAGGATGCCAAAAACTAGAGATGCTATGATGGGGGCATGATTATTTTCTTTGTGTGCTGTGTGTGGATTAAACTTTAGTAATGTGAAATCTTGTCTAAAGACATGATCGACAAAAGATCATTGAGGACATCAAAGGTCTAACATGAATGGGGGCAATCCTTGACTGTTTATACACAAGAAATACTCAGGTCATCTCGGTTTAATTATACCTCGATGCTTGTATTAACTTGCTAAATCAAAATCCATGTAAGCAATGCTTAGGTCATCTCAGTTCAATTATACCTAGATGCTTGTATTAACTTACAACATTCAGAAAAAGTATAAAAAAAAATCGCCCAATGATGAAATAAGCACTTCAAAATACTTGCACCATCAAGATGTCAAAATCAAAGCATCCATTATACATCCATATTCCATGCAATAAAAGATCCAAACAATGCAGATTAACAATGCAAAGTCAAAGCTTGTGAATCTTTCTATCGAGTCATTCTTTCAAACAAAATTCTATCTATCATCCTATCATCTCTGTGTCGATAGAGTACATTTGGACATCACAAAAACATAGCATATAGGTGCATATCATATCATATGAGATAGTCATTTACATGATTAAATCAGTTGCATACATAGTAATTTCATCAGGTCATCCATATACAATCATCACATAGCGTCAAAATAGAAAAAAATCAAAAACATAGATAAGTGCATCACATAAATTGCATAATCATATAGATACCATCTACATTCACACACATTAGAGAAATATCAAGTAAAACATCTAAGTCTGCAACAAGTCATATAGCAACACATATCATTATATGAAAATCTGCATTAGATAAACATATGCATCACATCATACAATAGAAATGCATCATAACTCAATACATATAGAGAGCATCAAAATAGTTGCATCATCATATAAATATCATAAAAATGTGTTCAAATGTACAAATATCAAGTAGTCCATCCCTGAGTCAATGTCATATACAATAAATACATCCCAAGGATGGTGATACATGTCTTAAAATACAAAAAAGTGGTACACAAGTGTATCCAGCTGTTTGAACCAACAAAAAGTGTGCATAGGGTCCAAAATCTATAAAGTCTCTGCTATCCCTGCTATTGTGGACCACTGCTACCAATAGTGTCTCCTCCTCCTCCTCCACTGGCCCTAGACTACTATGGGCTCATCATGGAGGCTCTTGACCTCGTTCCACCTGCTCTCTGGGGAGCCATAGAATGGCTCCTATATCTTGATTCGCTCTGACTAATTGGCATAGCACCATGGTATAAATCCCGATAATACTGTCCCTAAGCCTGCGCTCTGGCAAGCTCACCCTACACCTACACTAGTTGTGTCTATGCCTGGTGCACTTGCCTAACCAAAAAACTACTCATTACATTTGTCCCCAGGGATGCCACTGTGGTATCCCGCTCTACTAGGATAACTTGTATCCACACCTCTACCATATCTCTCTCTGGTGAGCCCCATAATAACCTTGGCATCTGTCTCCCGCTGAGCATCAGCAGTCTTGAGGTATGCCCGTATTTGCCTAACCTGTCCTCTTAGTGTTACTATAGCCCTCTCCTAGACATCTGACTATGCTAGACCCTGGGCTGCCTATGCCTGTCTCTACCCCTGTGGCTGAGGTCCCTGCTGCTATGCCACATGTTGAGGTGGCAACATCTATACTTGTGGTACCTGCTATGGTACCTGCTATGCGACCGGTGGCTGCACTACCTGCTGAGCGTGGGAAGGTCCCTCTCTAGATCTCTACCTCTGTCTAGGCCTACCTCCATCATCTCCACCACCCCCTCCTCCTCCATCATCTCCCCCATCTCTGCCACCTCCTCGTCCACCTCTCCTCCTCCTCCTCCCCCTCCGGCCAACCTGGCCCTCATCGTCTGAATCTGCCTTGTCTATATTAGGCACTAGCTCCCCAGGCCCTAAATATCTCAGAAATGGGTGGACAGTGAACCAATCCTCATAATCCTGGGTCATTCCAATGTCTGCAATCCCCCTCCTGATATCCTAGGTGACATAAGGTGTCTGTCAAAACTCTGCTAGTACCTCCTCATAGGATGCCATTGGCCCCCATCTGTACCTCTCAAAATGAGTCCTCGCAAATTGGGCCTGTCCCTATGGCATGCCTTGCCTCGTCCCAAAATATCTCTGTACTCGACTGATAATCTACCTCTCCAAGATAAACTATGTCTGTCCTATCAGCCACCATGTCTGATAGCAGTAGGGTAGCTCATCTACCTCGTCCTCCCATGACTCACAATCTAGATATGGCCACCAGATGACCACATCTAGTCCATCCAAAGCATGCTGCCAATACTCGAGCTTCCCCAGCCTATGCTGGGAAATCACTCCTACGTAGCCAAAGCTATATGGTTCTCCTCTCTACCTGTCGAACACACAAATCGATCTCATGATCGCTATGTGCTCCCATAGCCAAAACTATAGTAAAGACACGCCTGCAGATAGGCTCACACCCCTGCGATATACCACCTGATGCATGTCATGGTATAGGTGCACTAGTACATAGACATCCCAAGAATACTGGGTGCCCTTTGTCACCATCCTCTCCATGATCTGACCCCATCCAATGGGGAACTCATGTGATCTCCTATCGGGGCATAAAACACCTCCGATCAGTCCTGCTACAATTCTTGGGAAGTAGTCATAATAGTCATGAATATCCTGCCAAGAGATGACCTGTCTGACCAGCTTGAGGCCATCGAATACTCGTTTGCACTTAGCAAGTCCTGCGTCCCTCTGTGGATCATACTCCACAAGCTCACCCTAAATAGGCAAATGGAGAATCTTGTACATGTTCTCCAAGGTAACGGTCATCTCGCCAGTAGGGAAGTGGAAAGTCCTATCCTCACTGTGGAACCTCTCCACTGCTGTAGTCAGCAACTCGTGGTTTGCCTGAACCTCGAGAATAAAGCAAACGTAGTCAAGTCCCATCGTGCCGACCGCCTCTCGGTCCATCTCAGTCAACATATATCTCTGCAACATAGGCATGGGGAACTGCTCCCTCGACTGAAGCGTATCTCATATATCCTCCTGCAAGCATGCAAAGCAAGGCGTCAACCTAAAGCTGCAAGTACCATACTCAACATATCTATAGAAACATATGAACTAACTTAGCATTTCAAATTGATCAAAATAGTACACTACATCTCTTGACTAGATTCCTACAATCTCAGAGATAGCTTATTGATTCATGTGTCAAACAAGACAACAATCGAGTCAATTTTGTTAAGTAAATTGCCTATCTATATCATATGCACCATAATAGGTGGTACATGCGTTGTTTCCTAGCAAATGTGCCATTTCTTTACAAGTACGCCACTTCTGACAAGTGCGCTACAAGAATCCATGCATGCGCCATCCTATACCGTAAATGCACTGTCTAGTTAAAAGCACTGCAGAATTGTGCATACGCCACCTAAACTCATGCATGTGCTGCTTGAGTGTATGTGCCGTTTTATATCCTACATGCGCTATAGAACTATGTATGCACAATTTCGTGTGGCAAATGCACCACACTGTGTTCCAGTGCATTTGCCTACCTAGTTTTTCTCCTAGCATTTATTGCTATCAAACTTGACCCTAGGGAAAATTTTTTGAGATACATACCGGGGGTCCTGCCTCTGCTGGCCGGTTGAATCGACGGAAGCACTCAAAGTGATGCTCCTCGCATGGAATGTCCATCCTCGTGTTGATTGCTCTTGTTCGATACTCTCCTAAGCTCTTAGAAGCAAATCCAATAAAGACAAGTGTGCAAATGAATTGTCTTGTGGATCCAGCTCCTATATATAGCATGCAAACCCTAATTTGGCTAGGTGGTGACTACGACTACTTCCCACACCTGTTTCTTCCTATTTTCTTCCCATTTCTCAAAAACACGTTTTGTTTTCTTCAAACCTAACCTAGTTTTCTCGTTGTCTTCGTGAGATTGTCTGTCTCACATATTTTTGCCTTCTTCTCGTCCAATCTCCCGAGGGGGCATCCTATCATCATAACGTTTACCAGGGGCAAACTGGGGCATGTATAATTATCAGACTATCTATTGTTTGAAGCAACGTCGTAAACTGCATTGCATCAAAGAGGGGCAAAATGTATACGCCTAAAAATGACATGACTCAATTAAAATAAATATTCTTAATATTTATTCCCTTCTAATTCTTCTATCAATAAATAAATAAACAAATTTATTTATTCGATTCACATTCCTCTAAATTAATTAAATATCAAAATATTTAATTACCTCTTCTAAAGTCAAAATTAAATAAAATCCTTTATTTAATTAAATTCTTCCAAACAATTAAATAATTCTTAATTATTTAATCATTCTTCCAAATTTAAATAAATCAATTCAAATTTATTTAAATCCTCTCAATCTCCAAAAATAAAATACAATCAAATATTTTATTTATTCTTCAAAATCATGCACAACAATTAAATAAATTTATTTATTTAATTAGCTTTCTTATCTTCTAATTCTTCAAATATTTTATTTATTCTTCCAAATCATCTAAAAATAAGTCTTCTTCTCCATGCACACAAAATTAAATAATTTATTATTTAATTTCTCTCAAATCATGCAAAAGCAAATCTCAAGTTGAGTTAACTATTCAATCAACCTTGTTTTTTATCAATATCTCTTAAATTAGAAAAAAACTTTCTAATTTATGAAAATCATGTCTTATCCTTAGAAAAGAAAGTAGTTAACTCAAATAAAACAACTTTTGTGTGACACTTGTCTTCTTATTCGCGCACATTCCTCATCTATTCTCAACCGTTGATCTTCTCATTCTTTCTATACCATTGATCTTCATTCTCTCAAGTCTTTAGATTGAATCCTCTTCTTCCATTTAAATCATCCAAGCTTTAAGTATCGTTACTCTACAGGAATTACAATGCGCCTTTGGCACCAATTCCTTCATTGCTTGTGATCACACTCGTTACTACACACTATCATCATTGTGAAGCTCATCTTCATGGTGATATTATCATAGCCATTCTCATTTGACAATCTTGGAATCATAGCAAGGAAGTGCACCTTCTGAGGGCCATATTCATAAATAAGATCATTTGTGATAGGCGATCAATGGAAGCTACGAATTAAAGGAGGTTTGCTTTGTATTGTTCATTGTTTATTGAATCTCTTTTGTTCACCATTTCATTGAGTTTTGGGTATCTTGATATTTGATATTATTGATTATTCATTTGAATCCAATTTTCCCTTAACAATTTCTATTTATTGATCAATATTTTTGATCAGAGTAAGCTTCTTCAAATCTCCACAATTTTCACAATTATTTTTGATACATTACACACTGAATTCATCGGAACCTTCTATTTTTTCACATAAGAGGGACTTCATAAATTGTGTTGTACTTGCATGGATGATAACATCTGAATGAGTCATTGCCATAAATTTTTTATATGATTGAAGGTGTAAATGAAATTCAACGTGATTTTGACAACAAGTTTCACACACTTTATTTATGTGTAGAAAACAGGGACACAACTTTTCAAACACCCTATGAGATATCTTTACCTATGGAGATTCTTGTTTGAATGCTTCAAAACATTCACTATGTTTTGTATCTATAAAATGTTTTGGATGAGGATACTTTTTGCCATCTTCACCTATTACTTGTATAGTATCCCTTCTATTAGAGGAAACACAAGAGTGGTTGATCCAGTATTCAATGACTTGCTTCTTCACATCTTCTAGGATTCTATCTTTTCTGGGAACCTTGGCAATATTTACCCAATTTTTTTCTATGTTTTCATCAATCTTATTTCTCTTTGAAATATATCTGTGAATAGTTCTCCTGGATACATCTAATAACTTTCCAATTGCTTTCACATGTCTCATCAGTGATAGTTTTTTACTTGAAATCACGGTCATCAATGCCCTGCGTGCTACACTTAAATCACTTGTTCTACTTGTACTTTGAATAGAGTTCAAAGCTTCTTGCAAGTTTTCAACTATTATCTTTTTTGCTAGATTTGTTTTTTTCTACCTATTATCAACCCCTAGCAACTCCAAAAAAGGGGTCATTTCTTTTCGCCTAAATAACTTAGCACATAATTGTGCTCTTCCAATTAGAGATCTGTCTTCAAAAAATTCATCCCAAATTCTTTTGGAATAAGTTTTATTGTACTATCAGGTAACATTTCCTAGGTTGAAATCGTACTGAAAAGTACATCTTCATCTAAATCTACTAGATTTTCCATATCCTTAAAATATGTTTTGTTCTCAATTTCCTCCTCGATCACAATGATTTCTACACCTTGTTCAATTTCTTCTTTGATTTGATCAAACCCAATATGTTCTTCCTTTTGTTCATTAGTAATTTGATCTTGTGCTTGTTGACTATGTTCAACCAATCCTTATAAGGTTGAATTTCTCTTAATTCTTCTTAGATTTTTATCTTCGTCAGACCTTCTTCGATAAAAAATCCTTGACCTATTCCTTTTTTTCCTCATCACAAATTACCTTTTAGTTTGAGCCCGCACAAATATGTATAAACCCTAATTAACAAATAATCAATGAAACCACACCATTTCTGATTTCCAAGATCATCTTACGACGCAAGGAAAGAGCATACGTGGATATGGATAAGGAAGTTCACATAAACCACACCATTTCTAATTTCCAAGATCGTCTTATGACGCAAGGAAAGAGAATATGTGGATATGGATGGGGAAGTTCACATAAATTTAAGTTTATTTTTTGTTAATTTGTATTAATTTTTTTGTTATTAATCTAGGAGTTTTTTTGTATGGTATTTGTCAATTTTTAGAAACATTAATTAACAAAAAATCAATGAAACCACATTATTTCTAATTTCCAAGATCATCTTACGATGCGAGGAAAGAGCATACGCAGATATGGATTGGGAAGGTCACATAAACCACACCATTTCTGATTTCCAAGATCATCTTACAATGCAAGGAAAGAGCATACTCGAATATGGATGGGGAAGTTTACATAAATTTAAGTTTATTTTTTGTTAATTTGTATTGATTTTTTATTATTAATCTAGTAGTTTTTTGTATAATATTTGTCAATTTTTAGAAACCCTAATTAACCAAAAATTAATGAAACCCTACTTTAAAAAATTAAACCCTACTTTAATTCAATTAAACCCTAATAAAAAATTATTAGTTAAACCCTAAAATAGTATTTAAAAAAATTAAACCCCAATAAAAATTAAATTAAACCCTAAAATATAATTTTTAAAAAATTAAACCCTACTTAAATAAAAAAATTAAACCTTACTTAAATAAAAGATTAAACCCTAATAAAATTAAATCAATTATAAGATAATAAACTTCATTATTGTTTATTAAAACTTTTTTTTACCCTTGCTTGTAAATTTTATTTCTTGTATTTGCCCTATAAATTCTCTCTGCTTGCTGTCATGTCCTGACACTGTCTTGACCCTGTTATTTTGTACCGTATGGAATCTACATTAAAAAATAATTATTTATTAAACTTTAATTATAAAAAGTAGTTCCGGGAGAAACATTACCAGTCGGTAAGGTTCCGCCCTCATTGAACTCACCCCTCATAGTTCTGGGTATAACCTTACCGGACAGAACCGTACCACTCAGTATAGTTATGCCCAGAACTATCTATGTGGGACTCCACCCACCCTTCCCCATAATTTTCAAAAAAATTCATCTCCTGCTATTAATATCTGCCACTAAAATACACTTTTTAAAAAATTGGCAAATACCCTTTTGTTGTACTCAAAACATAGATTGTAGATATATGTTTTTTTCATATTTCAATTTCTTTATTATATATTTTTTAAATTTATTGTAAGTAGGTTTTTCCCATCGAACATGAAGCTAATTAGAAAATAGATATCAATAGGCAAAACATATTAAAAAAGTTTAAAAATTATATGGTTCACTAGGGAATGGAATCTGCTCCAAGAGGGTTTTTTTTTTTTAAATAATGTTAAAAAGTTGACGTCCCATGGAAACCACTATGTTCTGATTAAAATCGACTTTAAAAAAATTAAAAAAATTAATTTATCAAAAATTAATTTTTTTTTCCCATGCACTAGATATTTGAGTTGACTAATTAAGAAAAAAAAATAAAATTTAATTTTGGTATATTTTTCTTGACGTCCCATCAATGTCACTTTTTTCAAAAAATATGAGCATTTAAAATTAATCAATTAATTTTTTTTTAAATATCCAACTATTTTAAAAAAATTGAAAAACTATAAGCATACACTACATTAAAAATTATACATTTTATTAGTTTATGTCATTTTAAAATTCATAACATACATATGACTTTTTTGACGTTTAAGTTGGAAAAATATGTTTGTGTTGGTCATTTTCTTATAAAAGTGTGATACAGTTTTGAACTTTCACCCCACAAATGTTAAGACTTGATCCACCATCAATCATAGTGCATCTTACCCTCATTTTATTAATAATGATGAATATCATAAGAGGCTCATATTGTTTTTGAACTTCTATGGGAGGTAATTCATGTTTTTGAAATGAAATATCTGATGTTATTGCATGCATACAACTAAATAGAGATGCTACATCATTCAGTCTAACAAAAGGTGAAACAACTACCTTTTGTAGAGCCTCTTGGAGCATTCTGTGGTATGTAGGTGATGTTTGTATTAAACCCCATTGAGATATCTTAGCCAGTGTAGTGCGGAGCTGTTCAAGAAGATCGTATTCTCTACCAATATGTGGATGAAGACAAGGTGCTTGAGGAAGAATGGGTTGAGAAGGTGGAGGAGAAGTGGGCACACTCAGTGCTTGCTTACTTTTCTTGTTATTATGGGTGTTGTATGTGTGAGAAATCATATTATGATGCTATGACATGTTTTGAACACCTTGATTTCTTTGAGTAATTTGCTTTGCATAGTTGAGAATGTAACCTAAAGGTCAAGATGGTTTTGGAACACCTCAAACTATAATCACAAGTTTAGAGAAAGGATGTGGATTAGATGTCTCATGCACCATTATTTTAGGAAAATTAACATACTTGTTCACTATCCCCTTAGTGGGTGGAATAAGTCTATTAATGAGGATGGAATTTATATTGATATCTTTTTGTGATGAATGCAAAATGTCTTCCCACAGGGGTTCCATTTTGAGAGAAGGCCCTTCATCCACTAATGCTTCATCTTTTGAAGGGAGAGCATTGGAATGAAGACAGGGTAGAGTGATGTTTAGAAATGTGTCAATGATTTCATCCTCTTGCACCAAAATATCCTCACAAGTGGGAGTGATTTTGGGAGATGGGTCTAGAACATAAGGTGACATAGGCAAAGCTAGGTCACCATCATATGCATTAGAGGGGAAATCAATGAGATTATCATGAATTGTAGTAAAAGAAGAAATATTGTCATCATATTTCTAATGACAATTCATGGAGATGAATTTAGTAATGTCTTCTAATATTGAAGGATACACACCTATGAGAGTCATGAAGATATCAAAATCAGATAAATAACAAAGGATATCAGATATTGAACATATATAAATATCAATATCACACATGAATGCTATATGATCTAAAACATAAGGATGCATATTAATGAATTTAGAAAAAATTTCAAATTCTATAATGTATGCATACAAAGATTCCAAAGAGGAACAACTAGAGGAGTCCATAATAAAATGTCTTGTCTACTATATGAAAATATGATATGGAATAGAAAAGTACAATTAGATTTATTCATTAATCAAGTACAATTAATATCAAAATAAGATTGTAGCCAATGACCTACAAGTGCAAGAGAAGCGAGGTCCTCCAAAAATGTGATGTTTTTGGTAACCACCACAACTAAGTCTTGCAAATGTAAGATGTGAAAAAGGAGTGCCTAAATGATTTATCCACTTAAATGCAACAAAGATATAGAGAACTTTTCTTTGATGAAGATGCACTAGATGCAAGACTAGCTAGAGTTTATCATGAAACCCTAGATCTTAAATGCTTACTCCCTAGACCAAAATTCTTTGATGCAAGAAATATTTTTGAACAAAAATGATATTTATGAAGTTCTGCAGAAATGAAAAATCATATTTGACCACCAATTATCATCAGCAAAATATGGAACAAGTGTTTAATCAACACACCCTAGGTGCAAGACTAGCTAGTTTTCCCAAAAATGCAATTTTTTTGAAAACCCTAACAATGAATAACTGAAAATGTCAAATATACCACTAGGAAATGATTAAATGATGTGATACCAATCAGATCTGATGCAAAAATCAGAAATTTAAGTCATTCTACAATGATCTACAATTGTGAAATATAGACAAAGCGAGAACTATGTTTTTTTCCAAATCTACATCAAATGCTTGATTTTCTAATTTCAAATGTGAAGATGCAAGATTGTTCCAAACACTAAGAGTAATAAGGTACAGAAAATGAAAGTATTTTAAACCATCTCATAATGCAACAAGATCTGAAACAACTCACTAATCGACAAACCCTATGTTCAAGATTAGCTAGATTTTCTAGGAATGCAAGGTTTTTATAAATCCTAACAATGAAATAATGTAAAAATAAGCTATGTAACAATGCAAAATGATGAATGAGTGTAACCTAATCAGATCTAGGGTAGAAAAAAGATCATATTTTAAGTAAGAAGGATTTTTAAAGTGTAAGAAGAGTCAAGTTCACCAAAATGTTAAGCAGAAAAGAGAGACCTAGTCTAAAAGGTTAACCTAGGTTAAACCCTCTTCTATCTAACATTAGAACACAAACTGAGCTTGGATTCCACCCAAGAAGGAGAGAAAAACTATAGGGTTTTTTTCCTTTTGTTGTATAGAGGAGAATCAAACAAATCCAACCAAATCTAACCAAGCAAACTAGGGCAAATGACCAAACCCTAGTTGACAAAGATATGCCAATAACTAATTGTCAGAAATAGATATTAGGAATCTATAAGCATAGTAGAGATTAGGAGATAGGGAAAAAATTGGATCTATATTTGGGGCACCAAAGAACCAGGGCACTTGGGTGCCCTAAACCCTAATTAGGATTTTGCTGAATGTGATATTTACCATGTCTTTTCCCTTCTATGTTCCTACTTCCCATAACTTGGTTTTTACAAACTCTTTTGGATGTGACCTGCACACATAAGACAAGGAAAGATACTAGGAGCTATTTAAGAGCTTGCCTAATTCAAGCTCTGTGAATGGTGTTTCCACCTCCACAATAACAACGATGAGAGATAAAGAGTGCATGTCGTAGGAGGGCAGAGGCAATTCTAAAGTAGAATGAAATGGTAGAACAAAGTATGAAGGAGAGGAGTAACCATGAGCATGGAAACCCTAGATTTCTTGAAGAGGCATCACAACTTGACTCAAGAAGTTGGTGTAGGCCATGGAAGTATAGAGATCTTCACAAGACCTACAAGAAGTTAGTACAACAACAATAATCCACCATAGAGATCTTTAGAGAAGAATATAGAGCATGAGAGAGAAGAAGAGACAGTGCAAGTGTGCCCAGATTGGTTAGAGTTCATTAGGTGTTCAAATGACTAAACTAACTTTCTTATATGTGCATTCCCGCTCACAAACAATGAATAAAACCAAATGGGGCCGACATGAGGAACCATTTAAGATGTCTTAAGTTGACATGCCTTTAAATTAAGTCTGGGCTAAATGAGGGCCTAGAGTGCTTGGATGCCCTGGTCCTTTAGCTCCAAAAACTCTCACAGAAGTCCCTTTAAGTATACTTAGGTCAGCCTCATTGTTATTTTGTCAAGTTTTATCATCAATATCAAGAATTAATTGTTTTAGGTCCACTTGGGTGCTAAACTAGGTGAAAAATGGCAAGGGTACACATTTTACTCCATAACACTAGTGTATACATTTTGGTACACCCAGTGGGACCCACGTCCCTAATCTCTAATCAAAATTTAGTGTTTTTGAGTGTGGTTGTTGCAATTTTTGGTTCAACAGTTATGTCTCAGTTTGGCAAATGCACTCTGTGAATCGACGGTTGTGCCTAGCAACATAAAAACTTGTTTTAAACGCTTTTTTGACATTTTGTGTTGTCTGACCTTTCAATTTTTTGATAGGGTGTTATGTTGTTTGGAGTTATCTAACCTTGCAGGTTTACACATCTAACATATTTTGCTGTAGACTTAGCTTGGTTGTCTTAGTTTAGCAGATCTATCTTGAATCAACAGTTCTATTCTATATTTTGGTGGTTTTACAAAATAGAAGTAGTCTAATGTATTTATGTTCTAAAAAGAATTTTCACCATTTCTATTAATTGATGCTCTTAGATTTTTATCAGAGATTAATTTTATAAGGGAAAATATTATCAAAATCCTTACCCACATTCCAATTAGTTTGAAATTTGAATGAAGTTTCATTTCTTGCATAGGTTTCTCGGTTGAACGGTCTACTACAAATTGCTAGATGCATTTTGTACTTCAACACTTGTGTTGTGATCTTTCCTTTTTGTGGTTTTGATACATATTTTGTTGACCTAACCTTCTAACTTGTCTACTTGGTTGTTGTGCTTAATTTTAACATTTCTGTCAGAACTTTTATCTGTAATTCAAAGGCCATAAAATCAAAACTACTAACATCGTTCTTGTAGCACCACGGTCAAGGATATTAATTTTCCAATAGTTTAGTTGCACTAAATTAGAATTCTAGGGAATGAATTTGTTTGTTTTATCTTAGGATTGTAAGGATGTATGCTCTCCCCTGGCACCCTTGGGTGATTTTGGGGATCAAAAGTCCTTTACAAGCCTCTTTGTTCTTTGTGTTTATCTTAGGGTGCTATCTCATGTATGCTCTCTCCTCATGCTTTGTGTTATCTTGGAGATAAGAAGTGACTCAAATTCCTTCCCTTTAGGAGTCCTTGGGGATTTCATCACCCCAAGGGATGACCACAACCACGTGTGTCGATGGAGTATACAATAGGGGAGAGTAAAAGTTCTACCTCAAGAAGGAGCCATTGTCATGTCTAAGTAGAGCCCTAAGACCCTTAGTCCACCGAGACTTTTAAGGTGATGAGAATAGAAGAGACCCTCCTAGTCTCATGCATGTAGATGGGCCCTCTATTTACGGACTTATGCCTCAAAGTACCTAGTGTATATCGGGGACTCCCTAGACACCTTGTACATCCTATTTTAAGACCTTTTGACCATCTTATAGTGTGGTGCAAGGGACATGAACCACCTTGTGAAGTCACCCACATGATACTTTCATGTGTTGAGATAGAATTCACCTTGTTAAAGCCTTTGGTACTCCTTGGTAAGGGATTTGTCATGTACATGACTATCCCTATCTATCCCTCATAGTTAAATAGTATATTTGTGGGCCCACATTAAGAGTCACACCTACTTGATTAATTATAGGATGTTATTTTGTTTGGCATGTCTTGTGATATACTATTGAATGTCCTTATCGTAAAAACCTTCAAAATACAAAACAAGTGTTGTTTTTGTTTGATTTGTTTGTAAAACTTTGAATGACATCCTTTTGCTAAGATTACACTTAGTTCAACATATCCACCCCTGTGCATATCGATGTAGGGAAGATTCTATATTAATCTTTACAATCTTTGGTGAAACATAGTCTAAAAAATTGTCATACTACTGATCAATAGATCTATGACTTGTTTTAGTGGTTCCACTATGTTTGACCAAAACATAGACCTAATTAAAAAACATCCTGTCAATTGATTTCCATAAACATTGTCTAAAAAATTTGTCATACTGCTAGCCAGTGAATCCATGACCCATTTCAAAGTTTGCGCCCTATCCCTTACAACAATAGTTTGTCGAAACCAAAACATAGGTTTGTCACACAACCATCCAAAATCTAATAGTCTCTAGTTTAGCGTACCTATCTTCATTTCAACAAATGTTTTCTACTTTGGTGGATATGATCCTACCTGTAACCCAACACCTATTATCTGTCAAACTTGATTTTGGTGATTTTGTGTCCATTTTAGCGACCACGCTCAATGTTTCAATGGATTTGTTGTCCTAGTTAAAACAACCAATTATCTTAGGAATCCAAAACTATTTGTCCCCACAGATCATACACCACACTCCAACCATCATCCTTAGATTCTTACACAACCATAAAATATCAAAAATCACCCCAAAATCATTTGGTAATCAAATCTCTCCATTCATTTGGTCCAAATATTTGTCCTTAGCTCGACTAGATCTAATTATTTTGACTCACTATTCACCTATCGTTAAATCAAATTCCTTAATTTAATTTAATATTAACTTCCCAAAACCATTCATTTCGATCAAATTCATCCAAAATCTAACCAAATCATATCCTAGAAAGGATTGAACCTTCTCCAAGATCTTAGGAAATAAATCATCACTCACATTTTCTTAGGGACTTGCCTATCTTATGTAAATAATCCATCCCAAAACAAGTTGACTCTTGCTTAAGAGCTTGTCCAATCTTAAGTATAGTACATCAACTTAATCCTCCTTTGCCTTCCTTTCTTGAGAACTTTGCCTATCTCAAGTATCAAAGGTAAAATCCACCTCAACATCACAATTATGTCATTAAGATCTTGACCTTGGAATAGTCCTAAAACTCCCCACATTACATCATTATTCATCCAAATCTAACCTCAAACATCACCTAGTCAGGGACACCATCTATCATACCAATCATTTCATGCCCCTGATCACTCTGTCACAAGCCAAAAATCAAAATTTTTCTCATAGGAGGCACACCTTTTCATGGAGCGCCAAACCAAAAACACAAGTAGACCCCCTTCACCTCATGGATCTTCAATGCAAAGGGATTTGTAGACCAACCTAAAATGAGTGACCCCTCACAATGATATTTTCCTCACTTCATTGACTTTCTTAATGATAAAATACTACTCAACAAATTTGAAAACTTCATTAAGGATCGTAAAGATAAATTTCTCAAACAACTCATTGATGAGGGGCCTAAACTTCCTCATCATTTTGATCAAGATAAATTAAGAACACTTCTCCATAGTACACTCCCATCTCCCATCCATGATAACCCTTGGGCCCATGTGTTCAATCAAGCTAATCCCAGCTACACCATCAAAAAAAAGTAGGAAGTGGCATTCTCCCACCACCTAACCACACTACATCCCAATTACTGATCTACATAATGCTGCCAATTCCTGATCTTTCCCAAATGACAACCTCTAGCATGGCTGCTATTCCACAATCGCTTCTCCTAATCTCCATCCCACAAAGGGACACCACCACCTAATCTACAATCCCTCTAAACACATATCATGGATCTCTTCCATAAAATACTTCAGTTATCTATCCACCTCCCACTCATTCACAACCGCCACAACAACACATTCACCACTCATCCAATTACCAATCCCTTCTACAATGCCAAACCACTGTTAGAACACAATGATATACTGAGATGGGGGTGAATCAATATATATCAAAACGCATTCTTGTTTAACATTATCAATCAAAAATTCTAACTGCTTTAACTAGAAGATCAACAAGTTAAACCAATTAAAGCACACCACATAAACACACAACCACAACACCTGATTTACATGGAAAACCCAAGGGAAAAACCATGGTGAGAAAGCTACTTGGATCTACTATCCAAATCCAACCTCACAAATGAAAAACAAGATTACAATATTATTTATGGGCTACAACCCAAAGGAAGTTACAACTCCTTTAAATACAATACAATAGCACTTACAGAATGAGGCTACAAACTCTAGATATTACACCCAATAGATCTTATAGGACAAAACACCTCCACATCATCTATACACTTCACTTTGTCTCAAAATTTCACTTTCTCTGCACACCGAACTCTGCTACCTTCAACACAACTTAACAAACATACTCACATCTATTCACACATCTTCGCACATCCTCTCACACACTTACCTTCTTCAAAAAACAAGATCTTTCATTCATACCATCAACAAATTAAAAAATCTTTCTCCCATGTAGGCCAAGATGAAACGCGTATTCATGAAACGTGTAAGGCCACACCAAGTCGGCATCTAAAAGATGTAGCAAATCAATGTAGTTCAAGCCAAGTAATAACCATGACCTATTCTTCATTAAAACATTTTTCCAAGTAGGCGCACACTTCAAATTATTTGGCAGGAACATCAAAATAGATGAAGTCAGCCCATCAAACACTTATTCTTCCACACAATAGCTCCAAACCAAAAGCTGTATTGAAGCAATCATTTAACATCATGCAGATCATGATACAAGCAACATAAGACTTATACAAACCCTCTCAACTAATCCTTCCTCTGAAATATATGTTTTGTTTCTAGCACAAATAATTAGAAATTGAGCCTAGTATCACAAACAAACACTAAACACATTGTCTTGAGATGGATCATTGAGAAATCAACTTACGATGTAATTCAACACTTGAAACTTGAACTGAACCATCAAACTAAATATTTGAGCTCATCCTCCAAACATCAAAGCCAAAAGATAAACTACGGTGAAATGTGTGGCTTTTGCTTTCTCCTCCAGATAACCCTAGTCAATAACAAGATGTGTCTTTGTTCTGTAGACCCCAGACAACCACTGCGGTGCAACTTAGCAACTGAACCTTGAATATTACCATCTTCTTATCTATAAATGATCATCCTTCAAACTGTAGGCCTTAACTTCAAAAGCAGAGAAATGCAGAGCATTTTCCAGATGAATCCTGATTGTAACAACTCTAAACAACTGTCTTCACTCTGCGAGCTCTAGAATCTCCTATGTTAACCTTCAAGCTCTAAAATCAGGAACATTCAACCTTCACACATGTCTTTGAAAAATTCCCAAACCGCAAGGTTGTACCTTCAAATGTGGAGGAATGTAGAGCATTCTCTTGAGCTTATTCTCTGCAAACTCCAGTACCTTAGACAACTTGAATCTTTCTTTCAAACCTAAAGTAATTATTTTCCTGAGGAAATAATGAATACAATATTTACTACATTAGAAACTTCATTCTCAACTTCATGTAACAACAACAAACTCTTTTCTCAAAACAAGAATCTTCATGTTAGCACAATCTTTATCTATGAACTCGAAGAGATAGGGTACAATTATGTTCAAATGATACTAATCCAATAAGTATACATAGTATATGACATCCATCACCTTACCCTTCTCATCACAACTTCTCTGATCCATCTTCTTTGTCTTCTTCATTGATCACATTATTATAGACTTCCTTTGACATTAGCTCTTTTTCACTTGAGTTCTAACCTTCTTCATTACAACACTGCTAGCAACAATCTTGAACCTCACATTGTTGACATTAATGACAACACAAGTGCAACAATCTCCCCCTTTGGCATTTATGGAAACACTTGACCTAATATGCAATTTTTCCCCCTTTGACATCAAGGACAAATGGCTAGTGGTCTTCTTTTGAACTGATCTTCCTTTAGCTCCCCCTGTTTGCATTCTTCTTGATTTTTCTTTCACTGCTCCTCACCTGTAAGATCCCATTGACTAATCAAAACTTGTTATCATTCAAAACCTCTTGCCTACCTGCTCCCCCTGAGAGGTAGCCACCATCAATCCAGGGATAAAAATATATCTTGAACTGCTACCCCTGGACAGATGCACCATCTATGTATCTAGTTAGAAGAAGGAGGGGTAACAACCCCTAACTTTTGTCTGAGATTCTCAAAAGTATCCTTAGAATGTGCCTTGGTGAAGATGTTTGGAAATTGATCCTTTGTAGGCACATACTCCAATATGACTTCTTGATCTGCAACCTTCTCTCTCAAAAAGTGATACTTGATAGATATGTGCTTGGTTCTAGAATGCATCACTAGATTCTTTGAAATATTGATGCAACTTGTATTATCATAGAGAATGGGAATAGGTTATTCATATACAACCTTGATATCCTTCAATGTTTACTTCATCCACAACATTGTTACAAGTATGTGCTAACCGGTGTTGTCATTAATGTTAACATATCTATGTTGTCATTGGTGTCAACTGTGCTCTTGTTTTGATGCTTACTTGTGTTGAGTTAGTTGCTTTGTATTGTATTATATAAGTGTTGAAGATAATGAGGAAGTATTCTTGATATTGAGTTTCCAAGTGCTTTTGAGAAAATTTTCTCTCCTAGTGGAAACAATGTGTTATAGAGTATTTTGGCTTGCAGGATAACTATTAGTGTTTTGCTCCGCATATTCTCTAAATTGAATATCTTTGTCTGCAGTTTGGAAGTCATGTTAAGGGATATCTGTAGATGCTATGTTTCAAGTTTGAGTCTCCAATGTGAAGATTTGAGTGAGTTTTGTTCACCAGAGTAAAAACTATTTTTCTGAGTATTCAATGGTGACAGGGAGAATGCATTTTGCTCTGCATTTCTTCGCATTTAAATTTTATTGTTTGTGGTTCAAGAGTTAAGCCTGAGATGATGTTATGTGTCTTTAGTTGAAATGGTTCATGATTTGGTGCTCTGCAAGCAATCTTTTCTTTATGATAGTGGTTGATAGTAATGTTTAAGTGGTCTAGTTTGAAGAATCTTTTGGATAGAGTGATTGGAGGTTGTATGGAAGTTCAGTGATTGGAACGTGCTTGTGGTTATCTCTAGAATGTGTTCCTAATTTTTGATTGGTCTGCAAAATGTAATTTGGATCATTGTTGAAGTGTGCTCCTAAAGGTCTTAGTGTTAACACTAGTTTTGGCTGACCTGGTTGTTTTCACTACTTGCGGTTATGCTTTGGAGATTGTGGAAGCATGTTGTTGTGTAGGAGATTGCAATTGAGTCTTAGCCAAGGTGTGGCATGGTCCACATTCATTCTTTTCCTTCATAAATCTATTTAGGTCCATACCTACTCTAATGTATGTATGTATGCCAAACTTGGAGATTGTTCCAATGGTTGATGATTGTAATGCCAACCTTGATGTACATTCCAAGGTTGATGAATTGTATAAAAACATGTAACGAAGTCATGAATTATGAATGTATGTACGGAGATGTGAAGATAACTATGTTTGTGTGAAGAAGATAGAAAATAAGAAGAATCAACGTGCTTCAATGGAACAAAACCTTGACATGGTGTAGATGCTATTATCTTAGTTCACCAACTTCTGGTAGTGATCCCCTTTTGGCAGTGAGCCTCTTCTTTTGGCAATGAGCCGCTTCTTTTGCAGTGAGCATTCTGGGAAGTGAGCCTCTAATTTTTGGTATTGTTACTACATATTATATTGTGAGCTAACACTCAGTATGGGTTTTCCCTTATTGGGTTTTCCATGTAAAAATATGGTGTCTCATGTGTTGAATGTGTGATTGTGCTTAAGTTTCTATTTTCATGCTTTCATGGTTAAATCATCATAATAGTAATTAAGTGGTTGATGTGTTGATGTTCATAAGAAGTTAAGTTTTGGTTACAGCTGATTCACCCCCCCTCACAGTTGTCTTGTGTATTTCAACAAACACTTGGGTGCAATAGGTACCCGCAGCTATATATTCTACCACTAGAGTTGATAAGGAAACTGAATCCTACTTTCTAATCCATGAGACTAGTTTGTCTCCCAAAAAGAAAGCTCCTCCATTGGTACTTCTTCTATCATCAACATTACCAGTCCAATCTGCATCAGTATAAGCACTCAGGGAAAAGTCATCATCCTTTTGATACCACAATCCATCTTTTAGAGTGTTCTTCAAGTATCTGAATATTCTCTTGACTACCTTCACATGTGTTTCCTTAGGATCAACTTGAAACCTTGCAACCAAACACATACCTTGGATAATGTCAGGCCTTGATGCTGTTAGGTATAGTAGGTCCCCAATCATAGACCCTTAGTGAGTCTAATTAGCATCATGTGACTCATCATCTTTACTCAAGTGGCAACTGGTTGCCATAGGAGTGCTTATAGGTTCACAATCTTCCATTCCAAACTTCTTCAACATTTCACTAACATACTTTGCTTGAGAGATAAAGATACCATCATTTGATTGAGAAATTTGAAGTCCAAGAAAGAATGATAGCTCTCCTAAAATAGACATTTCAAACTCTTTTTTCACCTCTCCTGCAAAATTCTTACACATTTCATCATATCCACAAAAGATTATATCATCAACAACAACAATTAGAATTTTTTCATCTTCAATTTTGATGTAAAGATTACTATCTGTGGTACCTTTCTTGAAACCATGTTGGAGTAAGTACCTATCCAACCTTGCATACCAAGCCCTAGGGTCTTTTTTGAGACCATGCATAGCCTTCTTGAGTTTTCACACCATGCTTGGATCTTATGATAACTGAAAACCATCTGATTTCTCTATGTAGTCCTCTTCTTCCAAATCACCATCAGAAAAGAAAATTTGACATCTATCTGATATAAATTGAATCCCTAATGTACTACAAAAGCAAGAACCATTATGATTGCTTCTATTCTTGCCACTGGAGTAAATGTTTCATCATAGTCAACCCCTTCAACTTGTGAGTATCCTTTGCAAACCAAGCTTGCTTTGTTCTTGACCACTTCTCCATCTTCATTCAACTTGTTCCTGAAAACTCATTTTGTTCCTTTCACATTCTTGTATGTAGACATTGGTACCAACTCCCAAGTCTGATTCTTTTCTATCTGATTTAGTTCTTCTTCCATGGCTTGTATCCATCCTTCATCCTTGCTAGTCTCATTGAAGTTTTTAGGTTCTATTCTTCACAGTAAGGCAAAGTCTGAACTCCTTCATTCTTCTCTCCAATGATCTAATCTTCTGAGTGATTTTTCTGAATATACTTGGCTAGAGTCTTAGTAGTCTTCTCTGGAGTTTCTTCCTTTTCTTCAACTTTTGCAACTTCCTTTCTACAGACATGTTCATCTAGCCAATAGTCCTCTTACTCAACTGAATTTGATGTGATTCTTCATCCACTCTTACACATGCACTCTCAACTATTTTCCTTAGTCTTTTATTGTAGCATTTGTAGGCTTTGCTGGTAGTTGAGTACCCAGGGAAAATACCTTCATCTGCTCTTGAGTCAAACTTGCCCATGCCTTCATCTCTTCTGATGTAACATTTCCTTCCAAAAACTCTGAAATACTTGACTATTGCAAGTTTTCCATTCCAAAGCTCATAAGGGGTTTTGGTGTTGTACTTTCTTAGTTGTCCTCTATTAAGAATGTAGAATGTGGTATGAATTACTTCTTTCCAGTATATATCAGGTAGTTTAGCTTCACTCAACATTGTCCTGAGGAGTTTTAGAAGCTGCATAGTGTCTTTTGATTCCATGTTCTTGACAAAACTCTACAAACTCGTTTGAAGTGAACTCACCACCTCTATTAGATCTTAAGCACTTGATTCTAGAATTCATTTCATTTTCAACCATAGATTTGAAATTGAATCTACTGAAAGATTCCAATTTTTCTTTCAAAAATGTGACCTATGTCATTCTAGAAAAATCATCAATGAGCAACATAAAATACCTCTCACCTTGTAGGATTTTTGTCCTAGTTGGTCCACATAGGTCAGTATGAACTAGCTTAAAAGGCCTTGTAGTAGAATATTCCTTGGACTTGAATAGTATTCTTGTTTGCTTCCCAATTTGACATTCCTTGCATATGGTGCTTGCAAGCTTGATGATATTTGGCATATCCCTTACTACTTGCATGGAGCTAATCTTCACAAGATTATCAAAGTTGATGTGCCCCATTATCTTATGCCATAGCCAACATTCATTGTCTATCCTAAAAGATAGGTCCTTTCATTGACCCCCTTTAGATTGTACAAGTTACCTTATATCTTAAAACCTTCTGCCACCAGTTTTCCAGACTTGGCTCTCCTAATTTCACATCCTTGATCATGAAATGTGAGACTATATCCTTTTCTGCACATTTTACTTACACTAATAAGATTATTCTTGAGACCTTCTACATAAAGAACATCATGTGTCTAAGGCTTTCCATCAATGCTTATAGTACCTTTTCTAGTGATCTTTACAGAGGAGTTATCTCCAAACCTAACCAATCCACCATTCCACTTGCCAAGATTGATGAACTTGCTCTTATCACCAGTCATGTGATTTGTACATCCACTATCTATCACCCAGATATTTTTTTTTCCTTGAGCATGAAATGTTGTTTGGATAATCATTGAGTTCTCAACTCTAGTGTTATTTTCCTTGTCTTGCTCAGTGACATCAGTTATCTGAGATTCTTGCAATACCTTGCTATGTGTCCAAACTTGTTTCAAATTTGACATACCACAAGAGAAGCAAGAGAATTTCTACTTACAATATTTCTTTCATTCATTACAGACTTGCAATCCATAGCCTTATGACCAAACTGTTTAGGGGAAAATTGGATTTGTCAATACTCTATTGTTTAGATGTTCAAATCTGTCTTTCCACTTACATTCAAGGATCTAGGGTCGAGTGGCAAGCACTATCATACCCTAGGTCACTTACAAATATAGGGAAACTTGGATCAGGGAATTTAATTATCAATTTTCCTTCTCTTATGCTCAATTGACCATTAAAACCCTAATTATGCAAATATGGAAATAAAATGACGAATAATGAAAAATGCTCTTGTAGAAAGAAGCAAAGTATCAAATCACAGAGTACCTATTTTTGGAGTTTCAAAGAGGAATAGTCAAGGACATCGGAGTGGGCGCCCAAGTCTAAGGTACAAGTTTTTTAGGGGAATCTAGACCTCCTTCTGACACTGATTAGCACTGTAACTTCTATTTTTTAGAGATCTATCTGCGGAGGACACTAGAGCGAGTGCCCAAGCCTGGAAATGCTCCAGCGTCCTACAACTCTTCAGATCTAGAATCCTTGATGCCTGCCAATCCTTCCTGCAACTCCACTTTTCCAAAATGTGACACATGTAACCTACAATCACAAGACTTGGTTTGGGGGTTGTGGTGTTTAGAGGCTTTCCTCAGTCAAGCCCTAGGGGACATTTAAGTCTCTGAACCCTGCTGTCAGATAAATAGTCCATGCCCTTGTGAGGCTGAGGCAAAAACTAAAGGAATCAATGATAAAAACACAATATGATGTTACCTTGTAGTGAAGCTCTCATGGGAGGAAGATGCTCTTCACTCCATGAGGAACTTGATGCTCAAATCTACAAATATCAACACACAAAACACAACAATCTACTCTTGCAACATAATGAAAGCCTTGAATCACCTTCACACAAACTTGAGAATCCAAATTGCTAGATTTTAAAGATCTAATTTACAAATGAATGCCTGAGCATGCTTTTATATGCAACTACAAACACTCCGGCCAATATTTTCATAATTCAAACTTATCGTATCAGAAAAGGGACCTAATAACGGTCACAAATCAACACCTAAAAATTAGGGCTGCCCAAAAATAGGGCAGGGCTAGGCCACGAGCACCCAAGTCCTCCCCCTATTTTGGGCAAGGTACAACTCAAGGGGTCCACCTAGGTCCAATTTTCTATGGAACCTAGGTCTCATTCCATTGGGATGCCAAAATATGAACTAAAATGTCCTAAATGCATACTAAAGACCTGGGAGCTAAACCTTATGAGGGAAAAGCCCCCAAGGGGACATTTTTTTACATTACATTTAGCCCCCACTTTAATGTATGTATAAATACGAGGCCAATACATGCATTAAAGTAAGGTCACAAACACAATGAACACACCAATCACATGGAAAACAGTAACTGACATGCAAAACATGGAGAAGACAAATATAGTCACATAGAACATGGAGAAGATAGTCAATGCACAGAAGACACATTAATGCATGGAATACATGCATGATTTCATTTCTTTTCTTTTTCGTATATATATGAAATGTAGATGCAAGTATTGGAAAGTAAACAAACCTCCCATAATACATGATGCACTCATCTCATAGGTCTTAGTATATATGGGGCAACACACATGCAAGACATGCAAAACCTCCCAAAATACATGATGAACTCATCATGCAGGTCTTTGTATATATGGGGAAAGAAACATGCCACACAAAACAAGCACGCCAAAACACACACACTTGAAGAAATGGAGAAAACATGACAAACAAGTGATGGAGTGTACCTATTTCTAGGTCCAACACCATCTTAGGCACATTATAGGCACACATCGATGATTGGGCTTCGCCACAGCAATCACCGAAAGCACACTTAAGTGTTGAGTTAGTCACAGAACCGCTCCCCGCCTAAATAGAAGGCTTTTGAAAATGATAGGATGATGTAATCTGCTCTGTGAAATACACCATCCCCACCTCCATAGAGGGCTTAAGAAAAAGGACACACTTGATATCCCGACTCTGCAAAGGGGTTACATGATTGATTGCAAACAAACTCGGGATGCATGATGCACTACCCTGGGACACAAGTCTTTGCATCTGAGGTCAAACACATTGCTAACATCTATAATAGACAACTTACCTTATATATGCCCCCACCTTAAGGTGGTTTATATCAGGTATCGATATCAAGCATGTTAGGGTAGGAAGAAAACATACAAGGGAACACTAACTTTCACAAAGCCCATGCCCCCGAGAGGTGACATGTACTTTACGATTGCCAAATGTTCCCACAAACACATCCCTGCAAGAATCATGTTAGTGTCTACAACATCATGATAAACAACAACATCAATGCATATGATTAACCACACAAAGAGCCAAGGTTATATAATGAATTTAGAGTTTGAGGATAATCATAGGTCTATATCACGAAGCTCTGCGAATCAAGTACAACCAAGGGCAAATTCAAAGATGAACAAAGGTGCATAGAGCAGCAGTATTGTTAAGGTTTGTAAATGCGATATAAACATCATGAAATTCACTACGTGGAAAGTACAAGTGTTTCCACTAGCCAAGTGTCGGATACGATATACAACCCCATCGTCATATTAGGAACTAAGTCCATTTTTTGATTGCTCTCGAAAGGGAGATTAGGTCCACATCAGTATATATGTTTTTCGTCGTCCACCCGCTAGGTGGAAACACTAGAGGAAGGGAAATAGTAAATAAGAGAGGAGAAACAAGTGCCTTAGGGATAG
Organism: Cunninghamia lanceolata; assembly: GCA_027924645.1. NCBI lineage: Eukaryota > Viridiplantae > Streptophyta > Pinopsida > Cupressales > Cupressaceae > Cunninghamia > Cunninghamia lanceolata. The sequence goes on from BSBN01001332.1 coordinate 12,381,694, forward strand.
TCATGTAGGAGGGTGCTCCCAATTCACCAACCACAATTCTATGTCTACAAGACACAACACACAATAATGAAATCAGAGAGAGAGGCAGTTTAGAAGAATGATGATACAAATAGAAGAAGGTCATAACAGAGGTGGTCTCCTGGTATCCTGAACCTTACGGGAGAATTTGAGGTCATCCCAGGAGGCCTAAACAACACATAACACATCACGGGGGAAGAACATCATGAGAGAGATAAAGGGTTAGAGATAGTTACCTATAAGGATCATTCATGCTAGAAGTTATCAACCATCAAATCATTTTCTTCGCATTCACAAACATAAGGTACCATTGCCAAGTTTCTATCCCTATTCTTTTGTTCATTCTTAAATGCTTCTTGGTTTGACTCAATGTTAGGCATAATATTTTCTTGTTGAAGCTTACTAGCATACTTATTCTCTATCCTCTTAGTGATGTCCAAATGACTTGAATATTTAATCCAAGGAGGGACATTAAAGGTCTTCTCTTCCTTAGTGAAATCCAAGGTGTGTGAACAATCAACTAAAGGAAGAAAGTTGATAGGTTGCTCATTTTCTATCCATGAAATGTTCTTTGTTAAAGGGAGCTCTTCAATCACTAATGCTTCATCTGGGCTAGGGAGAGTAGTGGAATTCCTTAAGCTATGCCTAGTCTTCTCACTATTATTTTCATAATCATTGTCAATACCATCTCCATATGTTTCAGCAAGGATATTCATTATATCATCATGAAATGAAGGAAGAGAGGGGATATCGTTTGCACCACTAATTTACTCTTGGTTATTGATTGACATGAAACTAGTAAGGTGTTCCAAGATTGAAGGGAAAACACTTACAATAGCGACAAATCTCTCAAAATAACTTATAGTTCGAAACACATCACAAATAGAGGTAGTTGACAAGTCAATGTTATAGATATATGTGATTTGATGCAAGACTTGAGGATACATATCAGTGAATTTGAAAAATTTATCATAATTCATATTGTACTCAAATAAATTTTCCCAAGATGAGTCCTTAGTAGAATCCATGGACGCCAAATATATGTAAAAATGCTTGGATTTTTGTACTTTTTTCAATGCAAATGAATGAAACAAAAGGTGTTGTAAGGATTTTGATCAAGGGAAGAAAATAATATGTCTGATATCAGTCCAAAACAGAAAAACTATCCTTCTCAACACACTCTTGATGCAAATTCAAGGTAATGCTAAGTCAAAATATAGTGAAAATATGTCAAAATAGGCACTTTTTTCACCAAATCTTGACGTAAAAGAGCATGAAAAAGGGTGTTGTGAGGAAAATGATGATGGAAATAAAATAATATCAATAATACCAGCCATGTAATGCCAAAATACCTAACACAACATGCTTTTAGTTCCACTTAAGGTCAAACCCTAGTGAAAATATAGCAAAAATAGGCTATTTTTCATGGTTTTTTCACTCCAAGACCTAGCAAAAGGGGTGTTGTAATGAATTTAAGGAGTTAAAGAAAATAATATAAATAATATCAGTCACCTCAATCCATAAAATTGATCACAAAATGCTTGGAGTGTAAACTAGGTCAAACCCTAGGGCAAAAATAGTCAAAATGTGTAGTTTTTTCACCAATTTTTCACTACAAGAGCCCGTTAAAAGGGTGTTGTGAAGATTTTTATGAGGGAAATAAAATTATTACCCTAATAATAGAAAATTAAAATAAAAATACTGTTTTCAACACGCCTATGGTGCAAGTTTATAGAGTCGATAAGGCCAAATTTAGTGAAAATCACTATTTTTTGAAGCCCTAGGTTTGAGATCTTGGGACAAAATGCTATGTGAATGTTTTGAAGTCTGATTTATGATGGAAATGAATTAATCTCAGATCTGAAAATGATTTTCAAGCTTAAACATGCAAAATGCCCATGCAAATTTAATGAAAATGCATCAAAATTGCTAGTTTTTGTTGAAATTTTCTATGCAAAATTGCAAATATTTTAAATCTAAATGCAAATTCAAACTAAAATGCAAGAGTAAAGACAAATGTAAATTTGAATGAGCCTCTAAAATTAGTAGAAAAATATGAGAAAATATTTTGCCTACTAACCCTAGATTTTGGAATTACTAGGTTATATAAAATTGTCAAAATTTCCACAAAACCCTAGCAATTAATGATGAAAATGCAAAGAAAATTTTTGAATTTTTGAATTTTTATGTATTTTATATCAGATTTATTGCAAAAATCATGAATTAGGGAAAATTAGAAAGAATTGATGCAATTTAGTAAGCCCAACAATGCATTTTTTTTAAATTTTCCAAAATTTTCAATTTTTTTTTTGAATTTTTCACAATGCAATAAAATGAATGACTATATGAATGAATGAATGAAATCAAAATATGAAGACACACACTCATAAATTTTCAATTTAAGTCCAAAAACATGGGTTCACAAAAATGTTTAAGGGAAAATTGGATTTGTCAATACTCTTGTTTAGATGTTCAAATCTACCTTTCCACTTACATTCAAGGAACTAGGGTTGAGTGGCAAGCACTATCATAACCTAGGTCACTTACAAATATAGGGAAACTTGGATCAGTGAATTTAATTATCAAATTTCCTTCTCTTATGCTCAATTGACCATTAAAAACCTAATTATGTAAATACGGAAATAAACTGATGAATAACGAAAAATGCTCTTGCAGACAAGAAAAATATCAAATCACAGAGTACCTATTTTTGGGGTTCTGAAGTGGGATAGTTAGGGACACTGGAGTAGGTGCCCAAGTCCAAGGTATAGGTTTCTTCATAGAATCTGGATCTCCTTCTGACATTGATCAACCCTGTCACTTCTATTTTTAGAGATCTCTCTGCAGAGGACACTAGAGCAAGCACCCAAGTCCTGGAAATGCTCCAGCATCTTGTAACTCTTCAGATCCTGATTCCTTGATGCCTACCAATCCTTCCTACAACTCCACTTTTCCCAAATGTGACACCTGTAACCTATAATCACAAGACTTGGTTTGGGGGTTGTGGTGTTTAGAGGCTTGCCTAAGTAAAGCCCCGGAGGACATTTAAGTCTCTAAACACCATTGTCAGATAAAGAGCGTGTGCCCTTGTGAGGAAGAGGTAAAAACCAAAGGAATTAATGATAAAAACACAATATGATGTCACCTTGTAGTGAATCTCTCATGGGAGGAAGATGCTCTTCACTCCATGAGGAAATTGATGCTCAAATCTACAAATATCAACACACAAAACACACCAGTCTGCTCTTGCAACAAAATGAAAGCCTTGAATCACCTTCACAAAAAATTGAGAAGCTAGATTCCTAGCTTGTAAAGATCTAGTCTACAAATGAAAGCCTAAGCATGCTTTTATATGCAACTACAAACACTCCCTCCAAGATTTTTGTAATTCAAACTTATCGTGTCAGCAAAGGGACCTAATAACGGTCACAAACCAACACCTAGAAATTAGGGATGCCCCAAAATAGGGCAGGACTAGGGCATGAGCGCCCAAGTCCTCCCCCTATTTTGGGTAGGGTACAACTCAAGGGGTCCACCTAGGTCCAATTTGTTGTGGAACCTAGGTCTCATTCCATCAGGATGTCAAAATATGAATTGAAATGTCCTAAATGCATACTAAAGACCCAAGAGCTAAACCTTATGAGGGAAAAGCCCCCAAGGGGACATTTTTTGATGTTACACAAACTTATTGTAGATAAAACAATAACCAAAGAATACATGATTGAACTTGTTCATAGAGAATTGTCTTGCATGAGGAGGTCTTCCTTGAGGCAAGATGAGATCTGCACATTCTGTATCATTCGAACTTCCAAACTTTGCCTTCTTCAACTCCTTTTTGAGTAGCTGAATTTCTTTCTCAAGTTTATTGCATTCTTTTGTCTTAGCTTTGATCAGAGCTCTTTGTTCTTGATTCTCCTTGCACAATCCAAGTGTTCAAGAGAAAAAACAAGTTCACCTTCAAAATCAACTTCATATTCTTCTTCTTTTGCAGCCTTCTCTAAATTATCTAAGATCACCATGGCCATGAATAGGATTCTCCTCTATCCTCATTAGATGAGTAGTGATCTACTTCTTCTCTTGAACTGTAGTCTTCTTTTGAAATAAGGTTCCTCTTGACATTGTTTCTCTTGAACCTCTTGCTGCAAATTTCAATTTCTCCAAAAGGACATTTAGAGGCATAATGACCAATCCTACCACATTTGAAACATTTTAAAGGTAGCTTACCTTTAGATTTGCCTGGTCCTCTTTTTATCTTTCTTACAAAATTTACTTCTTCCTCAGCTTGATTACATATATCAGATGCTCCTTCATTCTTCACAGCATTGAAAGTAGCTTCTTTTTGACATGGACCTATGATTTCATTTCTCATTTCATAGGCAGTGAGGGACCCAAATAGTTCTACCATGGTGAGTTTCTTCAAGTCTTTGGCTTCTTCTATTGTAGAAAATTTTGAATCAAATTTGTGAGGGAGAGATCTAAAGACTTTCTTTACAACTAATGATTCAACTATGTCTTCACCCATACTTCTGATTCCATTCACTGCTTCATCTACCTAGTGTAAATAGGTATCTATGTTCTCTTCTTATTTCATCCTTAGATTCTCAAATATGATTTTGTAGGATTGCAATTTGGCTTCCTTTATGGTGTCATCTCCTTCATAGAGACCTTTGAGTTTCTCCCATATCTCCTTTGTTGTCGTGTACTGCACAACCTTGACTAACTTTAAATGACTCAAACCACTTAAGATTGCATTCTTGGCTTTGGCATTCTTTTCATGGGCCTTCTTTGCATTTGAATCTGTAATGGGATTACTGGGTTCAACATAATCTATTGTGATTGCTCTCCAGACATCATACCCTATGGAGGTAAGATAGGCTTCCATCCTTACACTCCAAAAGTCATAGTTATTTCCATGAAACATTGAAGATTTAGAAGAAGACTCCTTCTAAGCTATGTGCTCTATTCCAAGATGTACCTTCAGTTGTTAGGCTACACAAAGGAACTTAACTCTGATACTAATTGTTAGAACACAAGGATATACTGAGAGGGGGGTGAATCAGTAAAATCAAAACTCATTCTAGTTTAAGATTATTAGTAAAAAATTCTAATTGCTTTAACCAGAAGATCAACAAGTTAAACCAATTAAAGCATAACACAAAGCACACAACCACAACACTAGATTTACGTGGAAAACCCAAGAAGGGAAAAACCACGGCAAGCAAGCTTCTTGGATCTACTATCTAAATCCAGCCTCACAAATGAAAAATAGGATTACAATATTATTTATGGGCTATAACCCAAAGGAAGTTGCAACTCCCTAAAATACAATACAATAGCACTTAGATAATGAGGCTATAACCTCTAAATATTGTGCCCAATATATTTACAAGACAAAACACCTCTGCATCATCCGCACACTTCACTTTGTCTCAAAACTTCACTTTCTCTGCACAACAAACTATGTTACCTTCAACAAACCTTCACAAACATACTCACATCTATTCACACATCTTTGCACACCCTCTCATACACTTACCTTCTTCAACAAACAAGAACTTTCATTTATACCATCCATAAATTACAAAATCTTTCTCCCATGTTAGCCAAGATGAAATGTGTATTCATGAAACCTGCAAGGCTAGACCAAGTCGGCATCCAAAAGATGTAGAAAACCAATCTGATTCAAGCCAAGTGATAACCATGACCTATTATTCATTAAAACATTCTTCCAAGTAGGTGCACACTTCAAATCATTTGTCGGGAACATCAAAACACATGAAGGCGGCCCAACAAACACTTATTCTTCCACACAATAGCTCCAAACCAAAAGTGGTACTAGAGGGATCAATTACTATCATGTAGATCATTACACAAGCAACATAAGACTTACACAAACCCTCTCAACCAATCCTTCCTCTGAAATAAATGTTTTCTTTTTGACACAAACAATAAAAAATTGAGCCTAGTATCACAAATGAACACTGAACACATAGTCTTGAGATAGAGTATTGAGAAACCAACTTACAGTGCACTTCAGCACCTGAAACCTAAACTGAACCATCAAACTGAATATCTAAACTCATCCTCCAAACGTCAAAGGCAAAAGATAAGTTATAGTGAAATCTGGTGGCTTTTTCTTTCTCCTCCAGATAACCCTAGTTAGCAACAAGATGGGTCTTTGTTCTGTAGACCCTAGAGAACCACTGTGGTACACCTTAGCAACTGACCCTTGAATATTACCATCTTCTCATCTATAAATAATCATCCTTCAAACCACAGGACCTTAAATTCAAAAGTAGATAAATGAAGAGCATTTCATAGATGCATCCTGATTGCAACAACTTTGAACAACTATCTTCACTTTGTGAGCTCTAAAATCTCCTGCATTAACCTTCAAGCTCTGAAATTAGGAACATACAACCTTCACACATGTCTTTGAGACAAACTCCCAAACCACAAGGTCATACCTTGAAATGTGGAGGAATGCAGAGCATTCTCCTAAGCTTATTCAGTACAAACTCCAGTGCCTTGGACAACTTGAATATTTATTTCAAAACTAAAGTAATGCTTTTCCTCAGGAAACAATGAATACAATTATTATTACATTAGAAACTTCATTCTCAACTTCACGTAATAACAACAAACTCTTTTCTCAAAACAAGAATCTTCTTGTTAGCACAAACTTTATCTATGAACTTTAGGAGATAGGGTACAACTGTGTATAGATGATACTAATCCAATTAGTATACATAGTATATGACATCCATCACCTTACCCTTCTCATCAAAACTTCTCGGATCCATCTTCTTTGTCTTCTTCACTTATCACATTGCCATAGACTTCCTTTGACATTACCTCTTGTTCACTTGACTTCCAGCCTTCTTCATTACATCACTACTGACAAGACCCTTGAACCTCACACTATTGACATTAATGACAACACAAGTGCAGCAACCACATCTCAAAAGAATCCCTTAGTGAGCTATCCACCTCCCAATCATTCACAAACACCACCACATCAACAAACTCATTTTTCATCCACTTTTCCACCTTCACCAAATACGTCCCATCATCAAAACATAAATTATACTTATCCATCTCCACCAAACATGTCCCATCATCAAAACATCAATTACAATTATCCACGATGACCAAGGATGTCATAAACCATCAATCTCACTCATGCATCTCCAAAACATTTACATTGAATAATGCCTCTTTATTCATACCAAACCTATTATCCACCACCACCCAACACCGTGCTATTACCAAATCCTCCTCTTAGTAGTCCCTTCAATCAAGAGTGGCAAGACATGAAAAACAAACTAAAAGATTTACAACTTGGAATGCAAACCAAATATTACACATTTGATGAGTTGTGCCCATATCACCTTGATTGATCAATAATGATGATTCCTTTCCCACAAAACTTTGAAATACCCAAGTTCGTCAAGTATAAAGGGAAAGGAGACCCTTGCAAACATGTCAAGGAGTTCTTTATGGCATGCCAAGAGGTAGCCTATGACAATCAATACCTACTCCACCTCTTTCCACGTGTAGCTTAGGAGGACATGCTTTGGAATGGTTTATGCACCTCCCCCATGGATATCTCTCCTCCTTTACTAGCCTATCCAAAAAAAAATTTGCCCTAACATAGGAGCATCTAGAAATCATTTAAATCACTAGGTGTTATGTTAGTTACCAGAGAGGATCAACAGAGTCTACCATATTCTACTACAAGTTATTGTTTGGTCTTGTAGTTTGGAAGTTATGTGGAGAAAGGTAGGAGGCATGTTATATTTGATCTTTAGAAGTTATGGATCGCCCCAAAGATATCTGGAAGCATATGAGTCAAGACTATGTAATTGGTTAACAGGGACATTATTGGGAGCCACCACATTCCACCACAGTTAGCTTTCCAGTCTCACGACTTGGAGGATAGATAGAGCTAATCAAGAGGTAGGTTTGATCCAAGTTTCATGAGGTTTGAGTCACTAGACAAATGTCTAGAGGCATTAGAGTGAAGACTATGTTACCAGGCTGCATGAAGAATGATTATATAGAAGTCTGGGAGCTTGCACTAGTGATTTGGGATCACATGCCAAGAAATAAGATTGTGTAGAGGTATATTGGGTCCTGTAGAGCTTATGATATGAAGTGCATGGTGATATCTCATTCCTACATCATCACATATGATTTGGGGCTGACTTGTGTGTATACAAGGTTGACTGCACGTTTCATGTGACATAGAGTTATGCGCCACTTTGTGGTCGACACAAATGATCTAGGAAGCTGAAATGGATGATTTAAGAGAATTGAGAATGATATATAAGCATGACTTGAGATTGTTTCAAAGCAACGAAGGGAGAAAAAGGAGCAAAGAGAAAGCAAAGGCGAGGAGACAGAGTAAGACTGTAAGGCAGTGAGGAATGGAGGAAGGATAAGAGGATTATGATGTTAATGCAATGATGTACAAGTTATTTATCTATATATTCTTATTATAACCATTGGGCTATGGCCAAACATGTAAGAAAGCCCTGGAGGTAGATGTAAAGTGTTGGAAGATCAAATAATATATGAGGAGTTACCTTTTGAGGCTGGGTGTTTCCCTTTTAGGGTTTTCCTAGGATAAATATTGTGTTCTATGGTTATGGATCTTATGTTGGGCAACTTTTATATGTGTGTTTCCATTATGTTTCTATTTATATTCTAATGTTTCTTGGTTAAGGCTGCAAGGTTAGACAGTCCTTCAGTAGACCCTCTATCCTTGACTGTGTAAAGTGCTATCAGAGTTGGTTGCGAATCTATTGAGATGGTAGAATGTGTTGGAAGAATGTGTGGAACCCTAAAGTGTAGTAAGTGCCACCACAAAAGGAGAGAAACCATCATAAACAAAGAAGAATCACTGCAAAAGGAAGATCAGAGCAAGGAAGATTAGGGCAAGGAAGATCAGAGAAAAAAAGATCCAAGAGAGTTAGTAGTTCAAATTGACCATTGGTGTATAGATCTAAAGATTTTGTAAAAAGAGTGAAGAAGTCACCACATAATCAAGGAGAATTGGAATCATTACAGCAGGTCTTGGTACAAGTAAGATTTTCACATTAAATTGTTTGTATAATTATTTCAATGGGGAAGATTGGAAAAAGAGTGAAGAAATAAAATGAAAACCTAATATGTGAGAAGGATATTCTGGAAGAAAAATTATGTGAAATTAAAAGGTATAACTCTGAATTGATGGAGAAGATAAGAGAACTAGGAGAAGACAAATACAATGCTCTTGAAGAAGAATTGGTAAATGTCAAAAGGAGAAATGGAGAATTAGAAGAAGAGTTGAATTTGTTTGAGTATGTAAAAAGGAGTTTTGAAGAACTAGAATAAGAATGCAAGTTGTTTGATAAGGTTGAAAAGAGGAACAAAGATCTGGAAGAAAATTTGGAGAAGTTGAAAAAGGAAAACATCTTACAATAGAGTGAAATATCAGGATTGAAAGAATAACTTAATCAGTTAGAGTAGTCACTTGTAGCATGCTGGAAGGAAAATGAATGTCTAAGATCTAAGCCTAAAATTTGTAATTTTTCTTGTGATACTAAGGATTTGTGTTGTATTGCAGGAGCTTCTTTAGACAAGGAGGGTGAGGTTGAAGATAATAATGTAACTGAATTTGCAATTGTTGGTGATGGTGTTGACAAAGAGAGATCTCAAACAATGTTGGTTATAAAATCCTAAGAAGAATGGGATATGAAGGAAAAGGATTGGGAAAACATGAGCAAGGAATTACATAGCCCATTGAGCCAATAGTGAGACCAAGAAATGAGGGCCTTGGATATATTAGAGGTAAAGAGAATAATTGTGTTGTCACAAGTTCAAACAAATCAGCTCAAGGAAGGCAAGGTATGCATTATTCTTATTGTAATAGACATGGAATGTGTTGGGATCTACACCTTTGTAAAATCTGTGGATTAAGGAATCACTTTGAAAATATGTGTTGGAATAAAATGGGGAGGAAAGAGTCTATGAAATATTGTATGGATTATGGATGAAATGATGGAGCGAAATGGAAATATGTTACTTGTATGTTCAAAAGGTTGTATATGCTAAAGTATTCATGTGTTGGAGAAAAAGGGGGACATACATCAAAATGTGGCAGGGAAGGAACATGTGTAGAGAATAATAGTAAAGAAGTCCATACCATAGTAAAATAAGGGATGACAAGGAGTTCTACCACAAGAGGAAGGGAAGTAGTTGTTATGAAGTAAAAAGTGTCCACATGTCTTTTTACCTCCTTGTTTATCTCCTAGGTTCTCGTGATTACATTATACATTCTAAATATTCATCCCGATGCAAACTTTCCTAAAACCAATGTAAATTGGGAACAAGGGACCCATGCTTAACCTTATCCTAGACCTGAAAGGGGCTCAAAGACTTGGGTGCCACTGCCCAAGTCTTCCCTAATTGGTTGGGGCAAATTTAAATGCATGTCGGCTCTTGTGGTTTAATTTGATGAATGTTAGCAAGAAAGCATATATAAGCGTGGTTTTGAATTCATTATGAACCTAGATAGAAATAGCCTACTTGAAGCATTGGAGCAAAGAGAATTTAAACATTTCATTGTAATTCTAGAGTAGATTTGTGTTGTCACTGTGTGTGTTGTTGCAAGTTTGAAGTTATCATCTATCTCTCCTTATGAGTTGAAGATCCCTCATCCTCCTAAGGGTTTCATCACATATGTGATATAATTGTTGTTTATCATCCTTTGATTCATCATATTGTTATCGTGTTTAGCCTCTACTCTTCAAGGGCACACTATCTTTATCTATCAATGGTGTTGGGAAGCTTGAAATCTATCTTGAAATTTGACTGAGACAATTCCCTAAACACCATAACCCCCAAACCCCTTTTCTTTTTCTTGTGTGCAGGTTACAAGAGCAAAATCTGAGAAATATGAAGATATAGGAAGAATGAGCAAGGATCAAGGTTTTAGGATTTGACAACAATTTGAGAATATTCCTCTATGAAAGACTTCGACGGTGGTGCCCTACTCTTTCTACCTCAGTTGGTTCCAAATCTGGCATTAGGGCAATCTCTACATCATTTCTCTAGTTTATAGTTTTTGCAAATTCAACCTTTCTGGAATTGGGTGGTCCTCAAATTGTCCTTCATCATCTCCACTTTTGGATCATAGGTTCTATCATCTTCCTGATCCTCCCTATACAATTGGTTTCTAGATATTTATTTTACATCTTCTATTATAATCAGATCATCATATGACTAGGGTATAGTGCATTATTGACCTAGGTTTTGATAAATATACTTGATTAAATCTGATCTTTCTATAGAACTCTTGAGTACAAGATCTGTAACTAAGTCCACCTCCATTTGGTAGTGATTTGGCTCAGTTTTTTCCTTGAATGTTATTGTGAAAGAGGGTTTGATCTAGTGTGCATGCTAGTCTCATCATTCACTTTTCTCACACTTAACATTTTGGTGAACCCGTAGCTTTGAGCATTTGCATCTTGCTGATAGTTCAAATAAGATCTTGCATTGATTTAATTTCATATTTATCAATATTCAATTGAAAATCTTGAATGACCTTGAGAAAAGTGCATATTTAGGCCTTAAAAAGCTTACATTTTGGTAAAATCTTGCATTAGGGTTTCAAAAATTCTCTTTCATGATCATATTGTTTACATTAGATATTCATCAAATCTGATTTGGCATGATAATCTTGCATGTCACATCATAAATGTTAAGATTCTTATATTTTTACAATTACACATTGTGTATTTCAACATAAGAAGATAACTTCTCTTTCACATTTTGCAAGCAATCTTAAAGAGATTTATATTTACCATTGTGTACAACACTTTAACATTGCGATCACTTGGTTTGTAGTGACACTTGTGTGTTTTTATCTTTGCAAAAAGCTTCAAAAACCTAATTTCCTCAAACTAGTACCTTGTACAAACGTCTCACATACATGGCATCCAATCAAAACAAGGGTGGTATGGCTCCTCAATCTAATAAGAAAAGGAAGGATCCTAAACCCGTTATATCTTTCACACCACATGAGGTCACTATTAGAGATATTGACGGCCCTCTTTACATTATAACAAGAGTAAGTGGGAATCCTACAAGAGAAGTTCTTATTGATTCTAATTGTATAACAAATGTGATAACCGAAGAATTCTTATACATGCATGATGTAGCACAAGATACTTATGATCCTATGGATATAATGATAAAAACACAATGCTTATTTTCTCCCGGCAATTGGAAAGATAACACTTTTAATTGAGGTGGTTGAAAAATCCCTAGAAACATCATTTGTTATCATTCAAACTTTAGATCTCTTTTGTGTGAAGTTAGGACATCCTTGGATGAAATCCATGAGAGCAATTCCTTCTACTATTCACAAATGCTTAAAATTTCCTCATAAAGGGAAAGTGCATGCTATTCATCATAGTGGATGGAAAACATTAGCCACTCGTGGAAATTTCAATTTAGATTATTTTTGGCCACAACCTATTAAAGCAAATCAATCACGACAAGATCAATTCTTCCTAGCATATCAAAAGTACAAAGCAAAGAAGATAGTTGAATTATCATATGGCAAGAACACTCCAAGACCCTCTTAGTCCTCTGAGGCTACAATTCGTCCCATCCAACAAATAGAGAGTGAAAAGGAGCCCGAGTTGAATGATTCAACTCAAACGAAAGGAAAATGAATTTTTGCAAAGATTCCTCCTCTACCATCCTTAAAAGGATTGGGAGATAACCTTCAAGAGTGAAGCTATCCATCACAAAATCATAAAATCAATTTTGTACTGGCTTCCTCTTCTAAAATGTCAAAGAATGTGGAAAATCATGAACCCTCAGTGGTAGAGAAAGAAGCTCCCTTGGAAAATATAACTAGCAAGACAAGAAGAAACAAAAATGAAAGGGAAAGAAGAAGAAAGCGACAAGTATTAGCTCAAAAGATGTCTCAGCAAGAAGAGAACATCCCATCAACAGAAATAGAATCGAAAGAAGAGATAAAGGAAGAAGTTTCAAGCTGGGACATAGTGCCCTATGTGCCTCCTATTTCATATCAAGATTGAGATTGGGAGGAAGATGATTTGCTCAAATACAACTGCTAGCACGGTTGTATTTTATCATAGGTAAGTATTTCTCATCCATTCAACCACCTTTGATGTAGCACCTCTTTGAGTTGTTCTCACGGGTGGCCTCCTCTTATGTGTTGTGTTGTATTCCCCCATATTGTGTTAAATATTTGTTTAGGTCTCCTTGGAGGACCCTTCATACTCTTGTAAGGTGAAGGATACAAGGAGACCACCGTTGTTGTGATACTTATTATATTTGTTTCTTTATTCTTCTATTCTCCTATCTCTTATTGTAATTGTTTCATGTGGTGCTTTGGGGGCATAACATTATGGAGAATATCTTGGGGGCATCTTCCCACATTGTGAACCTAATTAACTTTTGTCTCCTCTCTCATTTTTTGAGATTTCATTATTCCATGGCTCTACTAGTCAGTGGATGATGATAACAAATAAACACTAATAAGGACTATGTGTCCCTACAACAAGAAAACAAAAATAGACCTAGTCCATATATGAAGATGGGGTTAATTTTATACTGATGCTCGAGTAGTAGAATCACTTTGTGTTGTGATGTGATCATGTATCATGTTATAATATTATTGTAACAAACCTTTCCAATACTCTAAATCCGCTTCTAGGCAGTTTGGAATGTTTTTGTATCTCACCTTCTAGCTACACTCGGTTCTGAGATACCTGAAGTATAACCTAACAGCTATAGTTAGTTGTGAACCTGCAAGTGTAGCCTTGGTTTATTAAGTGATATGTTAAATGAGTTATGTATAAGTTTCATGAGATGATTTGGTTATCTTAGCTAAGATTTTCTAACTGAAGCTTGTTAATTGTTAGCATATAATAATAATATATTTCTATTGTGATTTGGAAACAATTGGTGATCGCAAGCACATGTCACTTTGGGGCATGAGCTTTGTGAAAGCTCTTGTTCCCTCACGTGTTTTCAACCTTACCTTAAATGTGAATGCTACCGGCAAGTAGGATCAACCACTTTAAGGTGCATATTTAGGCCTTAAAAAGCTTGCATTTTGGTAAAATCTTGCATTAGGGTTTCAAAAATTCTCTTGCATAATCATATTGGTTGAATTAGATATTCATCAAATCTGATTTGGCATGGTAATCTTGTATGTCACATCATAAATTTTAAGATTCTTATATTTTCAATTACACATTGTGTATTTCAACATAAGAAGATAACTTGTCTTTCACAGTTTGTAAGCAATCTTAAAGAGATCTATATTTGCCTTTGTGTACAACACTTTAACATTGGGATCACTTGGTTTGTAGTGACACTTCTGTGTTTTTATTTTTGCAAAAAGCTTCAAAAACTTGGTTTCCTCAAACTAGTGCCTTGTTGTACAAAAGTCTCACATACATGGCATCCAATCAAAACAAGGGGGGTATGGCTCCTCCTCAATCTAATAAGAAAAGGAAGGCTCCGAAACCCGTTATATCTTTCACACCACATGAGGTTACTATTAGATATATTGATGGCCCTCTTTACATTATAACTAGAATAAGTGGGAATCCTAGAAGAGCAATTCTTATTGATCTTAATTGTATAACAAATGTGATAACCGAAGAATTCTTATATATGCATGATGTAGCACAAGATACTTATGATCCTACGGATATAATGATAAAAACACATAATGATTATCTTCTCCCAGAAATTGGAAAGATAACATTTTTAATTAAGGTGGTTGAAAAAGCCCAGGAAACATCATTTGTTATCATTCCCACTTTGGATCTCTTTCGTGTGAAGTTAGGACATACTTGGCTGAAATCCATGAAAGTAGTTCCTTCTACTATTCAAAAATGCTTAAAATTTCCTCATAAAGGGCAAGTGCATGTTATTCATCATAGTGGATGGAAAACATTTTCCACTCGTGGAAATTTTAATTTAGATTATTTTTGGCCACAACCTCTTGAAGCAAATCAACCATGACAAGATCAATTCTTCCTAGCATATCAAAAGTACAAAGCAAAGAAGATAGCTGAATTATCATATGGCAATAACACTCCTGGACCCTCTCGGTCCTCTGAGGCTACAATTCCACCTATCCAACGAATAGAGAGAGGAAAGAAGCCCGAGTTGAAGGATTGACCTCGACCAAAAGGAAAAAGAATTTTTTCCGAGGTTCCTCCTCTTCCATCCTTACAAGGATTAGGAGATAACCTTCAAGAGAGAATCTATCCATCACAAAATCATAAAATCAATTTTGTAATGGCTTCCTCTTCCAAAATGTCAAAGAATGTGGTAAATCATGAACCCTCGGTGGTAGACAAAGAAGCTCCCTTGGAAAATATAACTAACAAGACAAGAAGAAATATAAAAGAAAGGGAAAGAAGAAAGTGACAAGTATTAGCTCGAAAGATGCCTCTATAAGAAGAGAACATCCCACCGATAGAAATAGAATCAAAAGAAGAGCTAAAGGAAGAAGTTTCAAATTGCGACATAATGCGCTATGTGCCTCCTATTTCATATCAAGATCAAGATTGGGAGGAAGATGATTTGATCAAAGACAACTGCTAGCACAGTTTCCTTTTATCACATGTAAGTATTTATCATCCATTCTGTTGGTGCCTGCATGAATATTCAATTTTCAAGCAATTAATTTTTGCAAGCACCTTCCCTAAAAATCCAAAAAAAATTCTAAGTCTTTGGGCCTCCTCAGCATATTTCAAATATAGCCTGATATTTTATGCAGGGGGTCATATTTCATATATGACTCAATTTTCCGCCTAGGGGTGATATTCTGAATATCAGTCATCTTGTGAAGATCACCTCGATGCTGCTGTAAAGTTTCAATAAGACCCGATATTCCGAGGGGGGGTCATGTTTCAAGTATCAGGTGATCTTAGTCAGGATCACCCTGATATCGGTGCGGACGTCAATTTTACATGGGGGTGATATCTGTCTATCTGGCGACCTAATTTTCTTGTGGGGGGTGATATTCCAAACATTAGTCATCTTATGAATATCACCCTATTTTGCCAATATGATGGTGACGTCATCTAGGTCAGATGGGGTCATAGTTGAAATTTTTAGTCTAGCCTGATATTTTGAAGGAGGAGGGGGGCCACATTTCTAACATCAGTCATCTTGTGAAGATCACCCCGATGTTGCAACATGACGGTGATGTCATCAGGATTCAGTGGGGTGCATCATATGGTCTTCGGCATGATATTACCAGTAGGTATGATGAGGGTCCCACCAGTCATCGATGAGGACATGACCAAGTATAGGTGGGTCATCAGTGAAGTATTTGGTATGACTATGATGAGGAGGATCTTCCTCCGACGTGTCAGGTTGCACTGATGAGGATGGTTATTGGGTGATATTTCTTATCAGGCTGATGTTTCTTATCGGGGTGATATTTCTGATAAGGGTGATATTTCACATCAGGGTGATGCGAGATATCGGGTGATATTACATATCAGGATATCATGCAGGAGGTCCGCCATTGGCGCGGGTCATGATGATGGGGTCTTGGTGGATGGTTCATTGGTCACACAAGGTAAAATTGCGTGACATCATATGTGCTCATTATGTAGTTTATAAAGTATTGAGGAGGTCACTGTGGGGTGAATGTGGGATAATTAATTCCCACATGATTTGAAAAGTCAGGTCATGATTCTTGTTAGGAAAGTTTCAAAGGTGCACAGTCTATTGCATTTCCCAAGGCCGCGGGTTGGTATGCCTTAAATGGCAGATGTTACAGGGTATGGGTGAAGGTGTGGATGGATCAACCACCCGATTGAAGATGTGAATCCCTAGGCTACGACGCAGGGCTCGAGTTCAACCTCCCTGTCTCATCCTCTACCTACTGCATTCAATGTTGAGCGCCATTTTTCATGATGAACTGTATCTGGCAAATTTTAAATTGCCATGTGATTTAATGCTGAGTACACCTTCCTCGTTGTATATAGGGGGCTGTGTTACTCATTTATTTTTTGGTTGAAGACTTGGGCAAAATTTTTGTGTGAATAACAAAAAATAGGGCATTTCCTTGTTGTTCTATCTCATTTTTTGGAGTTCATGAGTTGCATTATGAATGTGCATTGCAGATATCTTTAGTTTCATTGTTGTTCTATATGAAAAATGCTCTTATGCATGTGTTTAGCTGCTTGTCTCCATGTGTTGCATGCATTTCCTTCTTTTGAATCTAGCTGCTAAGGGTTTCTCAGGTTCTAGGGTATAGATCTCTGCATCACATGCTTCATCTCTAACTTCCATTCAAGGAGTGGATTAAATTGTTTTAGGTGAAGTATGGAGAAGGTTGTATGTCAGCTGGGATATATGTAAGTAGAGATAGCCAAATACCTATTCTTGGGTGATGTTTGTAAGGCAAGCATCAATCTAACCTCTTGGAACTTGAATCCAAATGCAATGCATTCTTTGTATAAGTCTAGTTAACTCCTTGCCCTGAGATAAGCACCGGTCTACTCCTATGTTATTAGTTATGACCCAAAACCCCCTGTCTTGCATCTAAACATTAATACAAATCATTCCATTTCTCCAACCTGTTAGTTAGTAGGAGTAGGATTAGGACCCCTGCATACTCTCATCCACAACCAGACATATATGTCTAAGAATGTTGCCAACCTTGTGATGTATCATGCACATCTTGGTCCATACATGAGAGTATTCTTCCTATTGTTGTCAAGCTAAATCTTTCTATCATTAGGCTAGTCAATGTTACATCTTTAGCTATAGGGATACCCCCCTTGGTGCGGCAGAACTAGAAGTGAAGGGGAGGCAGCTCACGCAACCTCCCATATCTGTTGGCCGAATCTGCCTATGCATTGGAGCTAGCAAACCCTCTGCCGATTTGGAAACCAACACATTCACCACCTTTGATGTAGCACCTCTTTGAGTTTCTCTCACGGGTGGTCTCCTCTTATGTGTTGTGTTGTATTCTCCTGTATTATGTTCAATATTTGTTTAGGTCTCCTTGGAGGACGCTTGATACTCTTGTAATGTTAAGGATACAGGGAGACCACCGTTGCTGTGATACTTCTTCTATTCATTTCTCTATTCTTCTATTCTCCTCTCTCTTATTGCAATTGTTGCGTGTTGTGCCTTGGGGGCATAATGTTGTGGAGAATGTCTTGGGAGAATCTTCCCACATTGTGAACCTAAGTCACTTTTGTCTCCTCTCTCATTTTTTGAGATTTCATTCTTCATGGCTCTACTAGTCGGCGGATGATGATAACAAATAAACACTAATAAGGACTATGTGTCCCTACAACAAGAAAACAAAAATGGACATAGTCTCTATATAAAGATGGGGTTAATTTTATACTGAGGCTTGAATAGTAGAATCACTTTGTGTTTTGATGTGACCATGTATCATGTTGTAAGATTCTTGTAACAAACCTTTCCAATATGCTAAATCCACTTCTAGGCACTTTGGAATGTTTTTGTATCTCATCTTGTAGCTACACTCAGTTTAGAGATACCTGAAGTATTGTTAGTGTAGGTTTTTTATTCCTTTTTCATAAGGTTTTTCCTACACATATTATTAAGCTTGCTTAGGTTAATAAAGCGAGTTTAATTAGGTGAGTAGGTTATGAGCTATCACCTTCCTACAAGTGAGCATCCATTAGCTATCTTGGGAAGATGCTTTTGCTATCTTTAGTCCGATAGATGGTTGCTTCTTATTGGTTGGTGTTGCCACCTTCACCCCTCTCTCTAGTCTATTTAAACTCACTACCTAGCTTGTATTTTGTAATTTTTTCATGCTATTGTTTTTTATTTTGTGAGAAATCTATTCAGACTATTCTGATATGATCTCTTTTGTAATCTTCTCTTTGTGCTTGCCTTTAGCTTTCTAGATTTTGGGTTGTGATTTCATAACAAAATCTAACATGGTATTAGAGCGGGTGAATGCCTTTGGTTAGTCATTTAGAAGATCTAGGATTTGAGATCTTGGTTGCTCTTAAAAGTTGAGTATGCTTTTCTCTTGTATCTGATTATGACCTAGAGAATTAGAAAAACTTGATAGAAATACATGTTTTTGAGGAGGGTTTTGTATGTGGCTTTGTGTTGCAGGTTCTTTTCGAGCTTCTTGGAGACTTTTTGAGCTCAAATCTGACAATTGGCTTGTATATTTTGTGTTTTGATCAATATTGCAGGTTGTAGCATGTCTTTACTTGTTTTAGGTAGTTGATTCAGTCTTTGCATGCCATTTTTTGGTTGTTGGGGTCATTTTTTATTGCTAAATATATTTTTTACATTAGATCCACATCTTCTGTACATCATAAAGAAAAATGCCTTCTGGGTTTTGTTCGCAACATTGAAAACCAATCTGGGTATTTTTTACTTTTTGCATGAAGCTTATATATCTTGCAGAAATGAAATTGGAAAGCTACAATAGACCCCCTCACCATTGCAGTTTTTAGTTTTGCACTTGAACTTCGAGAGGCCTATTCTCGGTCATATGGAGGTATTTTTCAATGCATGTTTTTTTGAAAAAGAGTATAATTTTGTGCTCTTCACAGTGGTGTGACCAATTTTGGTTAGGTGATCCCATTTTTCTAGAAATTATGTTTTCTCATTAGATTTGACAGGCAGTTTCAAGTTTTATAACTTCAAATGGATATAACTTTCACATATGATCTCAGATCAAGGTCATTATTTTTTTTAAAGTTGATATTTTTTTGAGAACTACACATTGGTGCTATTTTGAGGTTCTGATTCTGAGATATTTCTATACTTTTAGTATTTGGGTCCATTTTGGACATTGTAAAACTCTAGAAAAATTAACTCCAACATTGTAAACGCATTGATCTATAAAGTGCCAAATCATATTTTTGTTGGGGGGATTCTTGATTGAGTGAAAAGGGGGGTCTCTTGGTGTTGATCTTTTGCTCTTGTTGGTGTTTTGGAGTCATGTCTTTCACTCACAATCCTTTTCATTTTAGTATTCTTTAATTTCCTCCAAAATTATTGAAGGTAAAATGCAATTAATGTGGTCAAAAAAATCACACCGAATATGAATGCATGATAAGGGATATTCATGAATTGAGACAACTCTGTTAGATAATGGCATCACTTTGCCAAAGTCTTCTAATCCAGCATTAGCAGATATTTCACATGTTCATCCTAATCCATCTTGTGTGGACATATCATTTAGAGATGAACAATGTAACTTCTGATGACATGCATTGAGATCTCATCTCCTCATTCATTACCTGTTGCTCTACATGAGTCCAATGTAGCTCCTTTCATGACTTCCAGTGATTCTGTGCAGCAGGCTCATATTGATCTCCTAGAGACAGTCACTTGGGACATATTCCTACCAGACATCTCATCCTTGTTTGTAGAGTCCCAATTTGTAGATTTGGGAGACATTGTTGATTGCATTCATCTTCTCTTTGATGGAGTTCATTCTTCTTCAGATGTTTTGAGGGCACATTTAGACCCTCTTGTTCCTTCTTTTCCTACATTTTCTTCTATAGTGATAGTTTCTGCAGATACTCATGAGTCCACACGTCTGACTTAGTCATCATTCATGTTGACATCCTCTGCAGAAGTACTAGCATCTTCTATGGTACCTGATCCATATCAATATTTGTCATAGTTTGGCATTGGCTTAGAGATCACTGAGCAACATTTGGAGGAGGCATCCTTGTCTTCAGAGGAGATATCTTTATCTTTGGATCTATTCTATTTTAGTTTCCACTTGGTTTTGGTTTGTCACTTTCTCCTAATTTGGTCATGGCATCCTTTAGCATCGACATGGAGACACATGAGTAGTTTTCAGAGATTTCATACATCTTGAACTTTTTTCCTTCATATTCCTTTTAGGAATGGGAAGACATTCTTCATACACCTTTGGTTTTGTTTCTTCCCAAGGGGAGAAATGTTATTCGGCAAGCATGGATCATCTTCTCCATACAGTTTAGAGCATCCACCATTGGCACATTTGCTTCACTTCAAGGGGCTTCTCAGTCCTTCTCTTCTCTCTCTCTATTCTGGGGGGAGTTCTCTCTCTATTTGTGGGGGGACTTCTATTCCTTTGTTTTCAGGGGGGGCTTCTATTTCTTTATTCTCAGGGGGGGCTTCTTCTCTTTTGGGGGTATATCATTGTACATGCGTACCTCATCAAGCTTCATTTGCTAGGAACCATCTTTTCACCCACCTAAGATACACTTATGGCAGCATGTTAGTGTAGTTTTTTTAATCCTTTTCATAAGGTTTTTCCTACACATATTATTAAGCTTGCTTAGATTAATAAAGTGAGTAGGTTATGAGGTGTCACCTTCCTACAAGTGAGCATCCAGTAGCTATCTTGGGAAGATGCTTTTGCTATCTTTAGTTCGATAGATGGCTGCTTCTTACTGGTTGGTGTTGCCACCTCCACCCCTCTCTCTAGTCTATTTAAACTCACTACCTAGCTTGTATTTTGTAATTTTTCCATGCTATTATTCTCTATTTTGTGAGAAATCTATTCAAACTATTCTGATATGATCTCTTTTGCAATCTTCTCTTTGTGCTTGCCTTTAGCTTTCTAGATTTTGGGTTGTGATTTCATAACAAAATCTAACAAGTATAACGTAACGACTATACTCGGTTCTAAACCCGCAAGTGTATCCTTGGTTTATTAAGTGATATGTTAAATGATTTCTATATAAATTTCATGAGATGATTTGGTTGTTATCTTAGCTAAGATTTTCTAACCAAAGCTTGTTAATTGTTAGCATATAATACTAATGTGTTTCTATTGTGATTTTTGGAAACAATCAGAGATCGCAAGCACATGTCACTTTGGGGCATGGGCTTTGTGAAAGATTTTGTTCCCTCACATGTTTTCAACCTTACCTTAAACATAATTTGTTATCATTCCCACTTTGGATCTCTTTTGTGTGAAGTCAGGACATCCTTGGCTGAAATCCATGAAAGTAGTTCCTTCTACTATTCACAAATGCTTAAATTTCCTCATAAAGGGCAAGTGCATGTTATTCATCATGTTATTCAATTTAGATTATTTTTGGCCACAACCTCTTGAATCAAATCAACCACGACAAGATCAATTCTTCTTAGCATATCAAAAGTACAAAGCAAAAAAGATAGTTGAATTATCATATGGCAAGAACATTCCTAGACCCTCTTGGTCCTCTAAGGCTACAATTCCTCCTATCCAACAAATAGAGAGTTAAAAAGAGCCCGAGTTGAAGGATTCACCTCGACCGAAAGGAAAATGAATTTTTGTCGAGGTTCTTCCTCTGCCATCCTTACAAGGATTGGGAGATAACCTTCAAGAGCTAAGCTATCCATCACAAAATCATAAAATTAATTTTGTACCAGCTTCCTCTTCTGAAATGTTGAAGAATGTGGAAAATCATGAACCCTCGGTGGTAGACAAAGAAGCTCCCTTGGAAAATATAACTAACAAGACAAGAAGAAACCAAAATGCAAGGGAAAGAAGAAGAAGGTGACAAGTATTAGCCCAGAAGATGTATCCACAAGAAGAGAGCATCCCACTGACATAAATAGAAACAAAAGAAGAGATAAAGGAAGAAGTTTCAAGTTGGGACATAGTGCCCTATGTGCCTCCTATTTCATATCAAGATCGAGATTTGGAGGAAGATGATTTTCTCAAAGACAATTGCTAGCATGGTTGCATTTTATCACAGGTAATTATTTCTCATCCATTCAACCACCTTTGATGTATCACTTCTTTGAGTTGCTCTCACAGGTGGTCTCCTCTTATGTGTTGTGTTGTATTCCCCCGTATTGTGTTAAATATTTGTTTAGGTCTCATTTAAGGACCCTTGATACTCTTGTAAGGTTAAGGATACAAAGAGACCATCGTTGTTGTGATACTTCTATTTATTTCTCTGTTCTTTTATTCTCCTCTCTCTTATTGCAATTGTTGTGTGTGTTGCCTTGGGGGCATACCATTGTGGAGAATGTCTTGGGGGCATCTTTCCACATTGTGAACCTAAGTCACTTTTGTCTCCTCTCTCATTTTTTGAGATTTCATTCTTCCATGGCTCTACTAGTCGACGGATGATGATAACAAATAAAAATTGATAAGGACCGTGTGTCCCTACAATAAGAAAACAAAAATTGACCTTGTCCATATATGAAGATGGGGTTAATTTTATACTGACTCTTGACTAGTAGATGTTTAGTAGAAAAAGGTCGCGATAATGGTAAATAATTAGATCCTCCTTTCACTACAAACATTCAAGGATGATCAATTGAGTTGAATCACTTCTTTTGTAAGAGTATTCTTGTACAGGTTAGTTGTCACTTGGAATGAAGAGAAAACTTGGAGTTTTCTGATTAATATGTTCAATTAAGCCCAATTATGCTAAAAACCATAAATATGCAAAATCATAAGCAAACAAACAAATCACGATAACTGATCACAGACAAAGATGTAAAATTCAAAGTAGATACATACCAGGTTTTGAGATTCTGGATGCGGAAAAGTCAGGGGCTAAAGAGCAAGCGTCCAAGCCCAAGGTACTATTTTCTATCAAGATTCCCAGAAGATGTTTGTAACTTATTCCTGTTGTCTTAGAGATTTCTATTTCAGAGATCCAGAGGGATTTGGCATAAGGCTCCCAAGCCTAGGTGTTTCTTTTCTTCTGAGATGTGGGATATAAACACTTTGTTCTAGCCTCCTCCAACTCTGCTCCATCAGATTTGACACCTATAACCTGTAATCACAAGGAGTGTGGTTGGAGGCAGGCCCTAAATTTGATGGTCGTATAGCCGTATTTAAGCATTTTTACCATAAAATACAATTAAAATTTTAAAGAGATTGTATCACATGAAAGGAGGCATTTTGAAGAGACTGTCAAAATTTATATAAGATTATGATGATATATATATTTGGTTTATATATAATTTTACTTATACTAAGTTATGTCATAGTATTTTAAGGGCACCTTTGAATGGATAACTGTCATAAAAAAATTGCTTTACAAGCAGGGTTGACTATCAAATTTAATCCTTGGTTGGGGGTTGTGGTGTTTAGGAACTTGCATCAGTCAAGACCCAGAAGGACATTCAAGTCTTCCAAACACTGTTGTCAGATAAAGGGTTCTTATCCTTACAGGATAGAGGAAAATATAAATTGATGAATTATTGAAAACACAAATTGTTATCACCTCGGAGGTGTAGCTCTCACAAAGATGAAACTCTTTCATGCCATGAGAAGATGAAGCCAAATCTGCAATAACAAACATAACAAGACAAGTGTGCTCTACAACACAATGAATACTTTGAATGCTCTAAAATCAAAAGTTTGCCAAAAGCTCACAATCATCTTCTAGTTTACAAATCAAACCCTAAACATGCTTATAAATGCATTCCCGCTCTAATTTTGTAATTCAAACTTGAGATGTCAGCAACAAACACTTCTAACGGTCACATAATCAACATTTGAAATTTAGGTTCAGACCAAATAGGGTAGGAATAGGTTGCGAGCACCCAAGCCCTAGGCCCTATTTTCAAGGCAGGATTCAACTCAACATTGTCCCCTAAGCCCCATTTGACATGGGTTTTCAAGGATTCTTCATTGGGAGTTAAAATGAACATGCATGATTACACCTAAAGGACCTGGGAGCTAAACCTTAGGAGGTAAAAGTCCTAGGGGGACATTTTATGACGTAACAGTAGAATCACTTTATGTTGTGATGTGATCATGTATCATGTAATATTCTTGTAACAAACCTTTACAGTACTCTAAATCCGCTTCTAGGCACTTTGGAATGTTTTTGTATCTCACCTTGTAGCTACACTTGATTTTGAGATACCTTAAGTATAACCTAATGGCTATAGTCAGTTCTGAACCCACAAGTGTAGCCTTGGTTTATTAAGTGATATGTTAAATGATTTCTATATAAGTTTCATGAGATGATTTGGTTGTTATCTTAGCTAAGATTTTCTAACCAAAGCTTATTAATTGTTAGCATATAATAATAATGTGTTTCTATTGTGATTTTTGGAAACAATCGGTGATCGCAAGCACATGTCACTTTGGGGCATGGGCTTTGTGAAAGCTCTTGTTCCCTCATATGTTTTCAACCTTATCTTAAATGTGATTACTATTGACAAGCATGATCAACCACTTTAAGGTGGGGGCATATTTTATGGTAAATTCTTGGATATTTTAGATATTGTGATAAAGTGTGTTTGCATATGCTTCCTTTTCACTGTAAGGCATCTCTGTGATATAGGTGGGGTTGTATACTTTGTTTTGTGTGTTGCGTATGCTTCCTTTTCATTGTAAGGCATCTCCGTGATGCAGGTGGGGTTGTATACTTTGTACACATGCTTCCTTTTCATTGTAAGGTGTCTTGTGATGCAAGTGGGGTTGTATGTTTTTAAAATCCCTTCTGCGAAAGACAAGATTATGTATTCCCTTGAGTGGTTGCACATCCTTTTAAAAGTCATCTATGGAGGCAGGGTTGGATCTTGACTTATTCACCCTTAAGTGTATCTTTGGTAGTTTTGGTAGTGTAGCTCAACCATCAGGTGTGTTTGGCATGTCTTAGATGGTCATGCATAGTGATGAGCTCCCCTATCACCCGTGTTTTATGTTTTTTAGATGTATAGAGTGTCGACGACATACTCTATGGCACTTGTGTATTCTATGTGTTTTCTATGTGTCTTCCTTGCATATCTTGCATGTTTTAGTGGCGGCACATAGCGATGAGCTCCTCCCATGCTTTGTGTTTTGTGGCAGCGTGTAGCAATGAGCTTCCCCATGCTATGTGTTTTGTGTTCTTTTTATGGTGGCGTGTAGCGATGAGCTCCCCCATCACCTAGTTAGGGTTATATAATTGTTTAATAATGCCTTCTCTTCGTGTATGCCTTATGTACTATGTGACTACACTCATGCCTTTTCTATGCATTGTGTGCCTTTTTACTGTCTTCTTTATGTATTGCATGCTTCCTTACTCTATTCTCCACATTTTACGTAACTGTTAAGTCTTTTCTTACATTTGCCTAAGCTTGGGGGCTAGAAATGGTTCTTTGAACTTAGGGTGTATCTTCGCTCTAGTGTCTGATGTGTTTGATGTGCTTTTGACCATACTTTAATGCATGTACTGATCATAAGATCATACACACATTAAAGTGGGGGCTAAATGTTATGGAGTAAAAAGTGTCCACATGTCTTTTTACCTCCTTGTTTAGCTCCTAGGTCCCGGTGATTACATTATACATTCTAAATATTCATCCCGATGTAAACTTGCCCGAAACCAATGTAAATTGGGAACAAGGGGCCCATGCTTAACCTTATCCTAGGCCTAAAAGGGGCTTAAAGTTTTGGT
This sequence comes from Cunninghamia lanceolata, assembly GCA_027924645.1. NCBI lineage: Eukaryota > Viridiplantae > Streptophyta > Pinopsida > Cupressales > Cupressaceae > Cunninghamia > Cunninghamia lanceolata. The sequence continues at coordinate 12,408,126 of BSBN01001332.1, forward strand.
TGTCACCACCCAAGTCTTCCCTGATTGGTCAAGGCAAATTTAAATGCATGTCAGCTTAAGACCTTTAAAAAGGTTTCTCTTTGTCAGCTCTTTTGGTTTAATTTGAAAAATATTAGCGGGAAAGCATATATAAGTGTGTTTTTGAATTCATTATGAACCTAGATAGAGATAGAAAACTTGAAGCATTGGAGCAAAGAGCATTTAAAGCATTCATTGTGATTCTAGAGAAGATTTGTGTTGTCATTGTGTTTGTTGTTGTAGGTTTAAAGTTATCACCTATCTCTCCATATGAGTTGAAGATCCTTCATCCTCCTAAGGGTTTCATCACATAGGTGATATCATTGTTGTTTATCATCCTTTGATTCATCATATTGTTATCATGTTTAGCCTCTACCCTGCAAGGGCACACTCTCTTTATCTATCACCATTTTTGGGAAGCTTGAATGCTATCCTGAGATTTGATTGAGACAAGTCCCTAAACACCATAACTCCCAAACCCCTTTTCTTCTTCTTGTGTGTAGGTTACAGGAGCGAGATCTAGGAAATATGAAGATACAAGAAGACTAAGAAAGGATCAAGGTTTTCAGATCTGACAACAATTCAAGAATATTCTTCTATGCAAGACTTTGGCGATGGCACCCTAGTCTTTCTACCCTAGCTGGTTCCAGATATGGCATCAGGACAGTCTCTATAGCATTTCTCTAGTTTACAGTTTCTATAGATTCAACCTTTCTGGACTTAGACACTCCCAAAATAGTCCTCCATCGTCTCCAATTCCAAATCACAACTTCTATCATCTTCCTAATCCTCCCTGTATAATTGGTTTCTAGAGATTTGTTGTACATCTTTTTTTATAATTAGATTATCTTAGAACTAGGGTTTAGTGTATTACTGACCTAGGGTTTGATAAAAAAGACTTGATTAAATCTAATCTTTCTATAGCACTCCTAAGTACAAGATCTGTAGATAAGTCCACCTCCATTTGGTATTGAAAAAGAGTATAATTTTGTGCTCTTCACAGTGGTGTGACCAATTTTGGTTAGGTGATCCCATTTTTCTAGAAATTATGTTTTCTCATTAGATTTGACAGGCAGTTTCAAGTTTTATAACTTCAAATGGATATAACTTTCACATATGATCTCAGATCAAGGTCATTATTTTTTTTAAAGTTGATATTTTTTTGAGAACTACACATTGGTGCTATTTTGAGGTTCTGATTCTGAGATATTTCTATACTTTTAGTATTTGGGTCCATTTTGGACATTGTAAAACTCTAGAAAAATTAACTCCAACATTGTAAACGCATTGATCTATAAAGTGCCAAATCATATTTTTGTTGGGGGGATTCTTGATTGAGTGAAAAGGGGGGTCTCTTGGTGTTGATCTTTTGCTCTTGTTGGTGTTTTGGAGTCATGTCTTTCACTCACAATCCTTTTCATTTTAGTATTCTTTAATTTCCTCCAAAATTATTGAAGGTAAAATGCAATTAATGTGGTCAAAAAAATCACACCGAATATGAATGCATGATAAGGGATATTCATGAATTGAGACAACTCTGTTAGATAATGGCATCACTTTGCCAAAGTCTTCTAATCCAGCATTAGCAGATATTTCACATGTTCATCCTAATCCATCTTGTGTGGACATATCATTTAGAGATGAACAATGTAACTTCTGATGACATGCATTGAGATCTCATCTCCTCATTCATTACCTGTTGCTCTACATGAGTCCAATGTAGCTCCTTTCATGACTTCCAGTGATTCTGTGCAGCAGGCTCATATCGATCTCCTAGAGACAGTCACTTGGGACATATTCCTACCAGACATCTCATCCTTGTTTGTAGAGTCCCAATTTGTAGATTTGGGAGACACTATTGATTGCATTCGTCTTCTCTTTGATGGAGTTCATTCTTCTTCAGATGTTTTGAGGGCACATTTAGACCCTCTTGTTCCTTCTTTTCCTACATTTTCTTCTATAGTGATAGTTTCTGCAGATACTCATGAGTCCACACATCTGACTTAGTCATCATTCATGTTGACATCCTCTGCAGAAGTACTAGCATCTTCTATGGTACCTGATCCATATCAATATTTGTCATAGTTTGGCATTGGCTTAGAGATCATTGAGCAACATTTGGAGGAGGCATCCTTGTCTTCAGAGGAGATATCTTTATCTTTGGATCTATTCTATTTCAGTTTCCACTTGGTTTTGGTTTGTCACTTTCTCCTAATTTGGTCATGGCATCCTTTAGCATTGACATGGAGACACATGAGTAGTTTTCAGAGATTTCATACATCTTGAACTTTTTTCATTCATATTCCTTTTAGAAATGGGAAGACATTCTTCATACACCTTTGGTTTTGTTTCTTCCCAAGGGGAGAAATGTTATTCAGCAAGCATGGATCATCTTCTCCATATAGTTTAGAGCATCCACCATTGGCACATTTGCTTCACTTCAAGGGGCTTCTCAGTCCTTCTCTTCTCTCTCTCTATTCTGGGGGAGTTCTCTCTCTATTTGTGGGGGGACTTCTATTCCTTTGTTTTCAGGGGGGGCTTCTATTCCTTTATTCTCAGGGGGGGCTTCTTCTCTTTTTGGGGTATATCATTGTACATGCGTACCTCATCAAGCTTCATTTGCTAGGAACCATCTTTTCACCCACCTAAGATACACTTATGGCAGCATGTTAGTATAGTTTTTTTAATCCTTTTCATAAGGTTTTTCCTACACATATTATTAAGCTTTCTTAGATTAATAAAGTGAGTAGGTTATGAGGTGTCACCTTCCTACAAGTGAGCATCCAGTAGCTATCTTGGGAAGATGCTTTTGCTATCTTTAGTTCGATAGATGGCTACTTCTTATTGGTTGGTGTTGCCACCTCCACCCCTCTCTCTAGTCTATTTAAACTCACTACCTAGCTTGTATTTTGTAATTTTTCCATGCTATTATTCTCTATTTTGTGAGAAATCTATTCAAACTATTCTGATATGATCTCTTTTGCAATCTTCTCTTTGTGCTTGCCTTTAGCTTTCTAGATTTTGGGTTGTGATTTCATAACAAAATCTAACAAGTATAACCTAACGACTATACTCGGTTCTAAACCCACAAGTGTATCCTTGGTTTATTAAGTGATATGTTAAATGATTTCTATATAAATTTCATGAGATGATTTGGTTGTTATCTTAGCTAAGATTTTCTAACCAAAGCTTGTTAATTGTTAGCATATAATACTAATGTGTTTCTATTGTGATTTTTGGAAACAATCAGAGATCGCAAGCACATGTCACTTTGGGGCATGGGCTTTGTGAAAGATTTTGTTCCCTCACATGTTTTCAACCTTACCTTAAACATAATTTGTTATCATTCTCACTTTGGATCTCTTTTGTGTGAAGTCAGGACATCCTTGGCTGAAATCCATGAAAGTAGTTCCTTCTACTATTCACAAATGCTTAAATTTCCTCATAAAGGGCAAGTGCATGTTATTCATCATGTTATTCAATTTAGATTATTTTTGGCCACAACCTCTTGAATCAAATCAACCACGACAAGATCAATTCTTCTTAGCATATCAAAAGTACAAAGCAAAAAAGATAGTTGAATTATCATATGGCAAGAACATTCCTAGACCCTCTTGGTCCTCTAAGGCTACAATTCCTCCTATCCAACAAATAAAGAGTTAAAAAGAGCCCGAGTTGAAGGATTCACCTCGACCGAAAGGAAAATGAATTTTTGTCGAGGTTCTTCCTCTGCCATCCTTACAAGGATTGGGAGATAACCTTCAGGAGCTAAGCTATCCATCACAAAATCATAAAATTAATTTTGTACCAGCTTCCTCTTCTGAAATGTTGAAGAATGTGGAAAATCATGAACCCTTGGTGGTAGACAAAGAAGCTCCCTTGGAAAATATAACTAACAAGACAAGAAGAAACCAAAATGCAAGGGAAAGAAGAAGAAGGTGACAAGTATTAGCCCAGAAGATGTATCCACAAGAAGAGAGCATCCCACTGACATAAATAGAAACAAAAGAAGAGATAAAGGAAGAAGTTTCAAGTTGGGACATAGTGCCCTATGTGCCTCCTATTTCATATCAAGATCGAGATTTGGAGGAAGATGATTTTCTCAAAGACAATCGCTAGCATGGTTGCATTTTATCACAGGTAATTATTTCTCATCCATTCAACCACCTTTGATGTAGCACTTCTTTGAGTTGTTCTCACAGGTGGTCTCCTCTTATGTGTTGTGTTGTATTCCCCCGTATTGTGTTAAATATTTGTTTAGGTCTCATTGGAGGACCCTTGATACTCTTGTAAGGTTAAGGATACAAAGAGACCATCGTTGTTGTGATACTTCTATTTATTTCTCTGTTCTTCTATTCTCCTCTCTCGTATTGCAATTGTTGTGTGTGTTGCCTTGGGGGCATACCATTGTGGAGAATGTCTTGGGGGCATCTTTCCACATTGTGAACCTAAGTCACTTTTGTCTCCTCTCTCATTTTTTGAGATTTCATTCTTCCATGGCTCTACTAGTCGACGGATGATGATAACAAATAAACATTGATAAGGACCGTGTGTCCCTACAATAAGAAAACAAAAATTGACCTTGTCCATATATGAAGATGGGGTTAATTTTATACTGACTCTTGACTAGTAGATGTTTAGTAGAAAAAGGTCGCGATAATGGTAAATAATTAGATCCTCCTTTCACTACAAACATTCAAGGATGATCAACTGAGTTGAATCACTTCTTTTGTAAGAGTATTCTTGTACAGGTTAGTTGTCACTTGGAATGAAGAGAAAACTTGGAGTTTTCTGATTAATATGTTCAATTAAGCCCAATTATGCTAAAAACCATAAATATGCAAAATCATAAGCAAACAAACAAATCACGATAACTGATCACAGACAAAGATGTAAAATTCAAAGTAGATACATACCAGGTTTTGAGATTCTGGATGCGGAAAAGTCAGGGGCTAAAGAGCAAGCGTCTAAGCCCAAGGTACTATTTTCTATCAAGATTCCCAGAAGATGTTTGTAACTTATTCCTGTTGTCTTAGAGATTTCTATTTCAGAGATCCAGAGGGATTTGGCATAAGGCTCCCAAGCCTAGGTGTTTCTTTTCTTCTGAGATGTGGGATCTAAACACTTTGTTCTAGCCTCCTCCAACTCTGCTCCATCAGATTTGACACCTATAACCTGTAATCACAAGGAGTGTGGTTGGAGGCAGGGCCTAAATTTGATGGTCGTATAGCCATATTTAAGCATTTTTACCATAAAATACAATTAAAATTTTAAAGAGATTGTATCACATGAAAGGAGGCCTTTTGAAGAGACTGTCAAAATTTATATAAGATTATGATGATATATATATTTGGTTTATATATAATTTTACTTATACTAAGTTATGTCATAGTATTTTAAGGGCACCTTTGAATGGATAACTGTCATAAAAAAATTGCTTTACAAGCAGGGTTGACTATCAAATTTAATCCTTGGTTGGGGGTTGTGGTGTTTAGGAACTTGCATCAGTCAAAACCCAGAAGGACATTCAAGTCTTCCAAACACTGTTGTCAGATAAAGGGTTCTTATCCTTACAGGATAGAGGAAAATATAAATTGATGAATTATTGAAAACACAAATCGTTATCACCTTGGAGGTGTAGCTCTCACAAAGATGAAACTCTTTCATGCCATGAGAAGATGAAGCCAAATCTGCAATAACAAACATAACAAGACAAGTGTGCTCTACAACACAATGAATACTTTGAATGCTCTAAAATCAAAAGTTTGCCAAAAGCTCACAATCATCTTCTAGTTTACAAATCAAACCCTAAACATGCTTATAAATGCATTCCCGCTCTAATTTTGTAATTCAAACTTGAGATGTCAGCAACAAACACTTCTAACGGTCACATAATCGACATTTGAAATTTAGGTTCAGACCAAATAGGGTAGGAATAGGTTGCGAGCACCCAAGCCCTAGGCCCTATTTTCAAGGTAGGATTCAACTCAACATTGTCCCCTAAGCCCCATTTGACATGGGTTTTCAAGGATTCTTCATTGGAAGTTAAAATGAACATGCATGATTACACCTAAAGGACCTGGGAGCTAAACCTTAGGAGGTAAAAGTCCTAGGGGGACATTTTATGACGTAACAGTAGAATCACTTTATGTTGTGATGTGATCATGTATCATGTAATATTCTTGTAACAAACCTTTACAGTACTCTAAATCCACTTCTAGGCACTTTGGAATGTTTTTGTATCTCACCTTGTAGCTACACTTGATTTTGAGATACCTTAAGTATAACCTAATGGCTATAGTCAGTTCTAAACCCACAAGTGTAGCCTTGGTTTATTAAGTGATATGTTAAATGATTTCTGTATAAGTTTCATGAGATGATTTGGTTGTTATCTTAGCTAAGATTTTCTAACCAAAGCTTATTAATTGTTAGCATATAATAATAATGTGTTTCTATTGTGATTTTTGGAAACAATCGGTGATCGCAAGCACATGTCACTTTGGGGCATGGGCTTTGTGAAAGCTCTTGTTCCCTCATATGTTTTCAACCTTATCTTAAATGTGATTACTATTGACAAGCATGATCAACCACTTTAAGGTGGGGGCATATTTTATGGTAAATGCTTGGATATCTTAGATATTGTGATAAAGTGTGTTTGCATATGCTTCCTTTTCACTGTAAGGCATCTCTGTGATATAGGTGGGGTTGTATACTTTTTTTTGTGTGTTGTGTATGCTTCCTTTTCATTGTAAGGCATCTCCGTGATGCAGGTGGGGTTGTATACTTTGTACACATGCTTCCTTTTCATTGTAAGGTGTCTTGTGATGCAAGTGGGGTTGTATGTTTTTAAAATCCCTTCTGCGAAAGACAAGATTATGTATTCCCTTGAGTGGTTCCACATCCTTTTAAAAGTCATCTATGGAGGCAGGGTTGGATCTTGACTTATTCACCCTTAATTGTATCTTTGGTAGTTTTGGTAGTGTAGCTCAACCATCAGGTGTGTTTGGCATGTCTTAGATGGTCATGCATAGTGATGAGCTCCCCTATCACCCGTGTTTTATGTTTTTTAGATGTATAGAATGTCGACGACATACTCTATGGCACTTGTGTATTCTATGTGTTTTCTATGTGTCTTCCTTGCATATCTTGCATGTTTTAGTGGCGGCACATAGCGATGAGCTCCTCCCATGCTTTGTGTTTTGTGGCAGCGTGTAGCAATGAGCTCCCCCATGCTATGTGTTTTGTGTTCTTTTTATGGCGGCGTGTAGCGATGAGCTCCCCCATCACCTAGTTAGGGTTATATAATTGTTTAATCATGCCTTCTCTTCGTGTATGCCTTATGTACTATGTGACTACACTCATGCCTTTTCTATGCATTGTGTGCCTTTTTACTGTCTTCTTTATGTATTGCATGCTTCCTTACTCTATTCTCCACATTTTACGTAACTGTTAAGTCTTTTCTTACATTTGCCTAAGCTTGGGGGCTAGAAATGGTTCTTTGAACTTAGGGTGTATCTTCGCTCTAGTGTCTGATGTGTTTGATGTGCTTTTGACCATACTTTAATGCATGTACTGATCATAAGATCATACACACATTAAAGTGGGGGCTAAATGTTATGGAGTAAAAAGTGTCCACATGTCTTTTTACCTCCTTGTTTAGCTCCTAGGTCCCGGTGATTACATTATACATTCTAAATATTCATCCCGATGTAAACTTGCCCGAAACCAATGTAAATTGGGAACAAGGGGCCCATGCTTAACCTTATCCTAGACCTAAAAGGGGCTTAAAGTTTTGGTTGTCACCACCCAAGTCTTCCCTGATTGGTCAAGGCAAATTTAAATGCATGTCAGCTTAAGACCTTTAAAAAGGTTTCTCTTTGTCAGCTCTTTTGGTTTAATTTGAAAAATATTAGCGGGAAAGCATATATAATTGTGTTTTTGAATTCATTATGAACCTAGATAGAGATAGAAAACTTGAAGCATTGGAGCAAAGAGCATTTAAAGCATTCATAGTGATTCTAGAGAAGATTTGTGTTGTCATTGTGTTTGTTGTTGTAGGTTTAAAGTTATCACCTATCTCTCCATATGAGTTGAAGATCCTTCATCCTCCTAAGGGTTTCATCACATAGGTGATATCATTGTTGTTTATCATCCTTTGATTCATCATATTGTTATCATGTTTAGCCTCTACCCTGCAAGGGCACACTCTCTTTATCTATCACCATTTTTGGGAAGCTTGAATGCTATCCTGAGATTTGATTGAGACAAGTCCCTAAACACCATAACTCCCAAACCCCTTTTCTTCTTCTTGTGTGTAGGTTACAGGAGCGAGATCTAGGAAATATGAAGATACAAGAAGACTAAGAAAGGATCAAGGTTTTCAGATCTGACAACAATTCAAGAATATTCTTCTATGCAAGACTTTGGCGATGGCACCCTAGTCTTTCTACCCTAGCTGGTTCCAGATATGGCATCAGGACAGTCTCTATAGCATTTCTCCAGTTTACAGTTTCTATAGATTCAACCTTTCTAGACTTAGACACTCCCAAAATAGTCCTCCATCGTCTCCACTTCCAAATCACAACTTCTATCATCTTCCTGATCCTCCCTGTATAATTGGTTTTTAGAGATTTGTTGTACATCTTTTTTTATAATCAGATTATCTTAGAACTAGGGTTTAGTGTATTACTGACCTAGGGTTTGATAAAAAAGACTTGATTAAATCTAATCTTTCTATAGCACTCCTGAGTACAAGATCTGTAGATAAGTCCACCTCCATTTGGTATTGATTTTTCTCAATCTTGTCCTTGAATGTTATTGTGAAAGAGGGTTTGATCTAGTGTGCATGCTAGTCTCATCATTCACCTTTCTCACACTTAATAGCAGTAAATCACATCATAGTAAAGGAAGTATGGGTAAAGAAGTAGAGACAAGTATAGGGGTAGTGTGTTGGGGAAGGAACTAGACAAATTCCATATGTGTGAAACAAGTTGCAACTAGAAATGAGGGTTAGAAAGTACCATAGATGGAATTTAAGGATGAATTGACTAAGTACTAAATTGAGGAACTAAAAATTATTGTTTGTGAGTGTTATGGGATGCTGAGGCTATTTGAATCCTAGTTGATTGAAGTTGGTATCTATGTATGAAGTATTGATCTTGAGGTAGCCTACAAGTACATTGTCAGTAGAGTGTTGAAGAGTGAGGTAGTTGCAACATTGTAGCTAGATTGCCAAACCTAGACCATTCCAAATGAAGAATTTGAGGCAACTTACAAAGAAGACCTATACAGATTGCCAACCATGAGGCATTGCAGTGATTTGTGAATAGATCGCTAAACCTATATGAGGATTGAGGAAGCTTGCAAGATTAATTGAACAGATCGCTGACTTGAGGTGGCCTGCAAGTTTTCCAATAGAGTGTCAACTATGAGGAAGTTGTAATCTTGTAAATAGATCACCGAACTGAGATAGTTGCAAGGAATTGGGAGTAGATCACCATACTTATCAATTTGATGAGTCTAATGTAGGGGTATCACCTTTTCAATTGATCCCAAGAGTCCATGTAGAAGCATCTGAAAGTTATTTTAGTCAATAGGTGTTGTGTTAGTTACCAGAGGGTGTTAGCAAAGTCTACCGCATTCTACCGCAGTTGACTCTTTGGTCTTGCGGTTTGGAAGTTATGTGGAGAAAGGTAGGAGGCATGTCATATCTAAGTTTCAGAAGTTATGAATCACCGCAAAGATATCTGGAAGCATCTGATTCAAGACTATGTAACTGGTTAATAGGGGCATCATTGGGAGCCACCGCATTCCACCATAGTTATCTTTCTAGTCTCACGGTTTGGAGGATAGATAGAGATAGTCAAGAGGCAGGTTTGATCCAAGTTTTATGAGGTGTGAGTTACTAGACAAATGTGTAGAGGCATCAGAGTGAAGACTATGTTACTAGGTTGCATGAAGAATGATTGTATAGAAGTTTGGGAGCTTGCGCTAGTGATTTGGGATCGTACACCAACAACTAAGATTGTGTGGAGATAAATTAGGTCTCGTAGAGATTATGATATGAAGTGCATGGTGATATCTCATTCCTACATCAGCACATTGATTTGGGGATGACTTATGTGTATATAAGGCCAACTACATGTTTCATGTGACATAGAGTTATGCACCACTCTGTGGCCGACGTAAATGATCTAGGAAGCTGACATGGATGATTTAGGAGACTTGAGAATGATATATAAGCATGGCATGAGATTGTTTAAAAGCAATGAAGGGAGTAGCGAGGAGCGAAGAGAGCAACAAAGGCAAGGAGACAGAGTAAGACCACAAGGTAGCAAAGAGTGGAGGAAGGATAAGAGGAGTATGATGCTATGCAATGATGTACAAGTTATTTTTCTATATATTCTTATTGTAAACATTGGGCTATGGCCAAGCATGTCAGAAAGCCCTAGAGGTAGATGTAAAGTGTTGGAAGATCTAATAATATATGAGGAGTTATCATTTGAGGCTAGGTTTTTCCCTTTTAGGGTTTTCCCAAGATAAATCTTGTGTTCTATAGTTATGGATCTTATGTTGTGCAACTATTATATGTGTGTTTCCATTATGTTTTTATTGAGATTGTAATGTTTCTTGGTTAAGGTTGTAGGGTTGGATAGTCCTTCATTGGACCCTACATCCCTGACTGTGTTTGTTATGTCGTAAAATGTCCCCCTAGGACTTTTACCTCCTAAGTTTAGCTCCCGGGTCCCTTAGATTTAATCATGCATGTTTAAAATGAATCCCAGAGAAAAAACCCCTAAAACCCATGTCAAATGGGATTTAGGGGACATCTTTGAGCTTAGTCCATCCCTAAAATACGTCCCTGGACAAGGGCACATGTGCCCTTGTCCTGCCCTATTTTGTCGAGGCCCAAATTTTAAATGTTGACAAAGTGACCGTTAAAAGGTTTCCCTTTGTTGGTCTATTCAATTTGAATTACAAATGTTTAGCGCGAATGCATATATAATCATGTTTAGGACTTCATTTTACAACTAGATGGATATTGCAAACTTGTGATCTTATGCTAAGGATACTCAAGGCTTTGATTGTGTTGCAGAGCAATATTCTGTTGTGTTTGTTCATGTTTGTTGCAAATTTTTCTTCATCAATCCATCTCCTCATGGCGTAGAAGTTATTCTCCTCATGAGAGCTTCACCTCTGAGGTGACATGTACTTTGTGTTTCAAACATTTATCATATCATTGTTTTTTCCTCTGTCCTACAAGGACACACATTCTCTATCTAAAAACGGTGTTGGAAGGCTTGAATTCCATTATGAGGCTTGACCAAGGCAAGCTCCTAAACACCACAACCCCCAACCCCTCTCTTGTGATTGTAGGTTACAGGTGTCAAATTCTGTGGAGAGGAGTTGTAGGAGGTCAAAGTAGAGTAGGAAGAATCCAGATCTAAAGAAAATGACAAAAAAGAACCCTAAAAGGACAAGGGCGCCCGCTCTTTTGTCCCTCATTTCTACACTATCAAGAATCTCTGAAGTGGTTGCAGTCTATAATAGAAAATATCAGGAAGCCCTTAGAAAAAGCACTGCATTGGACAAGGGCACCCAATCTTTTGTCCTTGACATTTCCATCTTCTGAAACCTAAAATCTGGTATGTCTCTAATTTGCATTTAGTGTCTTCCTGTGTGAGCATTTGTCGGGTTTCATCCGTTTGTTTATGATTTTGCATAATTAGGGTTTTAAGCTTAATTAGACTAAAGTTAACACATTAATCAACAAATTCCAAATTTCCTTATCATTCCAAGAAAACCAAAACTGTAGCTGAGTCCTCTTGCAAAAGTTGTGATTCAACTTGGTTTAATGTCCTTGAATATATGTAGTGAAAGGAGGATCTAATTAAACTATTAATCAAATCAATAAACCCTCCTTTTTTCTACATAACATTTTGGTGAACCCATATTTTTATTGAATTTTGCACCTTGCTGAGTGTTGTAAATCAGATTTGCAATATACATATCATCTTCATCATCATACATTTGAAAATCTTGCATAGAAATTGAAAAATACAAAAAATAGGCATTTTTAGCTTGCATTTAGGCATAATTTGCACTATTTTTCTTGCATATTATTGAGAGAATTTATTTTTCTGATATTTATATCAGATCTGAGATAAATTGCAGCATTGAACCTTTTTTTGATCATCTACCTTCCATTTGCATCTCTCATTTGCTAGGGTTTTACTTGAAATCTTACATTTTTCATATAACATAGTTATTCCAAAAATTAGGGTTTGTAGCTAAAATATTGTTTCAGATTTTACTTCTCATTTAGACACTCTTTCAGATCTTATTTTTGATGGCATTGTTTTATCATAGTGTGTTTTTGCATTTAGATTTAAAATTTTGCATTTACACATTGTGTATTTCAAGAAAAACTAGCATATTCATTCATTTTGCCCAATTTTGAACTTGTATTGAGCATTATAGCATTGTTGAATCACTTTAAAAACTGATCTGAGTTATATTTCACATTAAATCAGATTACATTTCATTCATACATCATTTCATTACATATTTTTTGCGTATACATTGAAAAAGTTAAAGAAAATTAAACATTTTAGGTGCATAAACAAGCATAGTTTTGTTTTGTTTCATTGCATTCATCTTAGATAACTTACATTTTGGATCTTGCATCAACATTCAAGCATATGTTAATTAATCATATGAAATTTTCATATAATTTCATTTCATTGTGTGAAAATTGGTATATTTTTAATTACACAGTGTGTATTTCAACACTACTTGTGTGCACATCCTTTCACATCTTTTTCATCAATTGGGCTTTGTTGTGTCACACTCTTTCCTCCTATTCATTTTTTTTTGTGGAATTTTGTGTGTTTTCTTAGCCATTTCCCTCAAACAAGTGTTTTAGGTGTGAAATAGTCCCACATACATGGCCTTTCATCATAGAAACAATGCTATGCTCCCTCCTCGCCCTGATAGGAAAAGGAAGACCCATAAACCTAATATTACATTCACATAACATGATAGAACAATAGGGAGTGTTTAAGGTCCCCTTTACATTGAAGTTAGCATAATGGGAACATCTGTAAAAGGAGCCCTTGTTGATCCAAATTGCATAACTAACATTGCTATGTAAGAGTTCCTCTATTCAAACAATTTGCTACAAGAAACTTATGAACCTATTGACATGATGATAAAAACACATAATGGAGCTCTTATCCTGGATTTAGGGAATATTTCCTTAGTAATACGAGTATTTGACAAGGCCTTGGAACAATCATTTGATATTATTCTAGTATCTGACCTCTTCCATGTGAAACTAGGCCATCCATGGGTCAAGGCTATGAAAGCTATTCCTTCAACAATCCATAAATGCTTAAAATTTACTCATTGTGGGAGTACACATACCATTCACCATAGTTGATGGAAGCCTACGGTCAGTCAAAATAATGTCATCCTTGATTACTTTTGGCCCAAGACTTCTGAAGAACCTAAACCACGAACAAATCAACTCTTCTTAAAATACTGGCATTACAAAACACAATTACTATCTAGATTGGTTGGACCTCCTATTCAAAAAATAGTACCTAAAGAGCAACCTATATTACAAGAACCCCCTAGACCAAAAGGAAAAGGGGTATATGTTGAGGTTCCTCCTCCGCCACTTTATAAAGATTAGGAGCTAACCGTAGAACCCAAAGCAATTCATCATCAAGAGTTAATCATACATTTGCCTCTTCCTCTGAGATACAAAAGCCTATGGACAAACATGAGAATCCTTTCAAAGATATCGACAATAAAAAAAAAAAGAAATAAACAAGCTAGAGAAAGAAGGAAGAGAAGACAAGGCTTGGTTCGAAACAATTCATCACCTCAACAAGAAAACATTGAACTACCTAACATTGAAGCAAACCAAGAAGAGACCAAGGTTGATAAGGTAAAGGATAAGGAATCTTATTGGGCACTCATCTCTTATGTACCCCTTTCATCATGAATTCAAGATTGGGAGGAGGATGATTTTCTCCTTGACAACTGCTAGTTCGATTGTGTACACAAGTAAGTATTTCTAACCCTATTGGTCACCTTTGTTGTAGCATGCCTATGCTCACTTATGTGACCTACTCTTATGTGTTGTGCTCCCCCATGACATGTTATGTGTTGTTTTAGGCCTCCTAGGATGACTCTTGATACTCTTGTAAGGTGAATGATACTAGGAGACCGCCTCTATTGTGACCATTCTTCTATTTGTATCATCATTCTTCTGTTATTCCTCACCTCTATTTTATTGTTGTGTATCATGCCTTAGGGACATAGTGTTGTGGTTGATGACCTGGGGGCATCCTCCTATGTGGTGTTCCTAAGGCACTTGTTCGCCTCTCTCATTTTATTGTTTACCTTCTTCTAGTGGTTCTACCTAGTCAACGGATGATGAAAATAAACATATACTGATACAGACCATGTGTCCCTTTAGGGAGTAAGAAAAAATGGACCTAGTCCATACATGACAATGGGATTGAATTATATATATATATATATATATATATATATATATATATATATCTAATGCTTGAGTAATAGAATCAATACATGTTATGTTTCATCTTATGGCATTTATTGTGGCTAACATTTTACAATCCACTCAATCTGCTCTTGCACACTTTGATTGGTATTTCACCTTGTTGCTACACTTAGTTTCAAAGTACCTGCAATATATCCCAATGGTTATACTTGGCTCTGAACCTGTAGTATAGACTTGGTCCTTGATGTGACCATTTTCATGCATAGCCTTTATTATGTGATATGATTGTTATCTTAGAGTAAGATTTCTAACCTCTCTTGTTATCTTATCATATCTTATCAATGTGTTTGTGGGAACATTCAGTGATCGTGAACACATGTCACCTTGGGGGCATGGGCTTTGTGAGAGCTCTTGTTCCCTTGCATGTTTTCTCTCTACCTTACTGTGCTTGATATTGGTACATGACATCAACCACCTTTAGGTGGGGACATATATAATGTTATTTGTCTGATGATTTTGGTAATAACAAAGTATGCTTGTAAGCCCTCTCTGTGAGGTGGGATGTTGTATCTATGGCATGAGTACACATCCTTTTATATATTGCAAGAAAAAATCCCTCTCAGTAAGGTGGGATAGCATATCCTTTTATTAAAGAAGCCCTCTGCGGAGGTAGCATAATGTATCCCTTGAGCTAGTGCATATCCTTATATTCAAAAGCCCTTTTGCGAAAGGCGGGATGGTGTATCTCTTGAGCTAGTGCACATCCTTTTATTTCAAAAGTCCTTCACGAAGGCAGGGTTGGATCTTGAGACTATCCTCCCTTAATTGTGTCTTTGGTAGTTGTTGTGGCATAAGCCCAATCGTCAGGTGTGTCTGTAGTGTGTTTGAGATGGTGGGAGTTAGAAATAAGCTCCTTCCATCACCTTGTTTGTCATGTTTAAGATGTATAGTCTGTCTTTGGCATGCTATACGATGCTCATGTTTTCCATGTGTTTTCCCCCATGTGTGGTTTTAAGGGTGTAGTGATGAGCTCCTCCCATACTCATGCTTTGTTTGGCATGTTTTCCCCTATGTGTGGTTTCAAGGGTATAGTGATGAGCTCCTCCCACACTTAGGGTTTGTATGGTGTGTCTTCCCCTGTGTGTGGTTTCAAGGGTGTAGCGATGAGATCCTCCCATGCTTAGGTTTTGTATGGTGTATTTTCCCCCTGGTGTAGTTTCAAAGGTGTAGCGATGAACTCTTCCTACATTTTTGGGTTTTGTGTTGCAATTTTTATTTCCATGCATTATATATATATGAAAATGAAAATGCTATATCAGTGTATTCATCGTGTTTTGCGTGACTACTCTCATGTCATTATGTCTCGCATTTCTTCAATACTGTCCTCTCTGTGTCTTGCATGCTTCTTACTATCTTCATTGTATTTTGCATGTCTACGATGTGTCTTCTAGTGCTTACCTGAGACTGGGGGCTAGAAATGGTTCCTCAATCTTTGTGTATGCCTTACCTTCAAGTTTCTGGCATGTTTGATGTGTTTTCGACTATACTTTTGTAAGATCATACATACTTTAAAGTGGGGGATAAATGTCATGTCGTAAAATGTCCCCTAGGACTTTTACCTCCTAAGTTTAGCTCCCAGGTCCCTTAGATTTAATCATGCATGTTTAAAATGAATTCCAGAGAAAAATCTCTCGAAACCCATGTCAAATGGGACTTAGGGTACATCTTTGAGCTTAGTCCAACCCTAAAATAGGTCCCTGGACAAGGGCACCCATGCCCTTGTCCTACCCTATTTTGTCGGGGCCCAAATTTTAAATGTCAGCAAAGTGATCGTTAAAAGGTTTCCCTTTGTCGGACTATTCAATTTGAATTACGAATGTTTAGAAGGAATGCATACATAATCATGTTTAGGACTTTATTTTACAACTAGATGGATATTAAAACTTGTGATCTGATGCTAAGGATACTCAAGGCTTTCATTGTGTTGCAGGGCAATATTGTGTTGTGTTTGTTCAT
The DNA here is from genome assembly GCA_027924645.1 of Cunninghamia lanceolata. NCBI lineage: Eukaryota > Viridiplantae > Streptophyta > Pinopsida > Cupressales > Cupressaceae > Cunninghamia > Cunninghamia lanceolata. The sequence goes on from BSBN01001332.1 coordinate 12,424,696, forward strand.
GTTGTAGATTTGTCTTCATCAATCCACCTCCTCATGGTGTAGAAGATATTCATCTCCCTGTGAGAGCTTCACCTCTAAGGTGACATTTAATTTATGTTTCAATCATTTATCATATCATTGTTTTTGCCTCTGTCTTGCAAGAACACACACTCTCTATGTAACAATAGTGTTGGAAGGCTTGAATGCCATTTTGGGGCTTGACTCAGGCAAGCTCCTAAACACCACAACCCCCAACCCCTCTCTTTTGATTGTAGGTTATAGGTGTCAGATTCTGCGGAGGTCAAAGAAGAGCAAGAAGAATCCAGATCTGAAGAAAATGATAGAAAAGAACCCTAAAAGGATAAGGGTGCCTACTCTTTTGTCCCTCATTTGTGTACTATCAGGAATCTCTAAAGTGGTTGCAGTCTATAACATAAAATATCAAAAAGCCCTCAGAAAAAGCACTACATTAGACAAGGGCACCTGCTCTTTTGTCCCTAAATTTTCCATCTTTCGAAACCTAAAATCTAGTATGTCTCTAATTTGTATTTTGTGTCTTCCTGTACAAGCATTTATCAGGTTTCATCCATTTGTTTACAATTTTGCATAATTAGGGTTTTAAGCTTAATCAAACTAAAGTTAACACATTAATCAACAAATTCCAAATTTTCTTATCATTCCAATCAACACCAAACCTATAGCTGAGTCATCTTGCAAAGCTTGTGATTCAAATTAGTTTAATATTCTTGAATGTATGTAGTGAAAGGAGGATCTAATTAAACTATCAATCAAATCAACAAACCCTCCTTTTTTTCTACATAACAGTGTCATGCCCACTTTTCTTATAATGTTGAGCATGAAATCACTATGATTGACCTTTGTAATTCCAAAGAATACAATGGGGAAAGTTTCACAGCATACCTACAAAGGTGGAGATCATTCACTAGTCGTCTCCCTTAGACTATTCCTGAAAACAACTTGTAAATATCTTCATACAAAATCTAAACCAAGAGATGGAATTCCATTTACAAGTTCACTATGCTTCTACCTTTGACAAGATCATTGACAAAGGGATGATAAATCAACCCATGACAAGCCTAAATTCTAGGCTAAAAACAAAAATATTGTTGGCAATGGAGTTACTGATGCTAAACATATACAAATTGCCACACCCAAATCTCAAGAAACACAAGTTGTCTAGAACATTTCCAAACCAAGAAATGCCACCGTGCCTTCTAGACAACCAAAACAAATTACCAAAAATAATCCAAAAAAAAAATACACTTCCTTGGGGAATCCCCTCAAAGTGGGATTCCAAAAACTGGTACAAGCTAATATGGTTGTGTTCCCTACAACCAAACCCTTTGTTGAGAATGTTAACCAATTTGAGTTTCTAGGTTCAAATTGTTAACATAGGTTCTTAAAAGCATGTAAAGGTTTATTCTTCAAGTGTTTAAAAATACTAACCATTTTCTATGAGTCTTTTAAAAGGTCTTGAATAGGTTAAGAGTCTAAAAAGGGGCCTTTTATGGCTTAAAAGTGAATAAAATACATTGTTTTTAGCCATATGTTGAAAAAGAGCTCATAAACCTTAAAGTTTCCAAAAAATACCCACGTACATGCATGGGAGGAAGTTCATCTTTTGAAAAAATGGTCAAGTCGTTGAGAAGATTTTTCAGTTTTAGGGTTAAGTTTTGAGTTTGGGTAATGTTGTTAGGGTTTTAGTAACCTAACAACATTACTTTTAACAGCCTTAAAAGTGAATAAAATACTTTTTTTTCATACATTGAAAAAGAGTCCATAAACCTTAAAGTTTCCAAAAAAGAACCACGTACATGCATGGGAGGAAGTTCATCTTTTGAAAGAATGGCTGAGTCTTTGAGAAGATTTATTAGTTTTAGGATTAAGTTTTGAGTTTGGGTAATGTTGTTAGGGTTTTTAATAACCTGACAACATTACTTTTAATAACCTTAAAAGTGAATAAAATGAATTTTTTAGTCATATGTTGAAAAAGGGTGCATAAACCTTAAAGTTTCCAAAAAAGACCCACATACATGTTGGCAAGAGACACTATATGGCTTCATGAGTGTTGTCATTGATTACAACTAAGTCCATCCCACACATCCGTAGGACATGGTGTGTCTCTATCGGAAGTCAGATTGAAGAGTATTTTGGTCCGGTGATCAAGAACAGAGCATGTAGCAAGGTCTGACAATCAGGTCCGGATCTCTCAGAGGAAGTATCTCAGTAGAGTGCAGACTTGGGGAAGTCAAGAGGAGTACCATGACTAATATATTCTAGAGTTTGAGCCTCCGGTGATGTAAGAGTGAAAAGATATGAACACCTAAGTGTTGGGTTCCTGTTTGGCAGAGTAGACTAAGGAAGAACTGACCAGCAGAGCTTCAGACCTTAATCCGGATGAGATACTGATGGTGATCAAGTTTCTTAAGGGATCATTCTTGATTGGCCGACATGATTGATGCCTTCTATAAGCATTTCTTTGATACGAATCACTTGGTAAGCAAGGATTTAGCTGACAGACCAGAGTTTGGGAAAACATTGAGAATTCCAGATGCCAACTAGAAAGATGTTGAAATCCTTTGTGTGGATATATATACTAGATGGATTTTGGTATGAAGGAGTGTGTGGTGTGTTAAGTAGTGTGAAGAAAAGCAGAGAGCAATGTGGAAGTAGTAATACATGTCCGATATGTGATAGGATAGTAACACCAAAGAAGAGAAAGAATGAAGTGCATTAGATCAGTGTATTGAGCCTAACCGAAACTAAACCTCAACATATGTGGATGCTTCTCATCAGTTCAAGTATGTTGTTACTTTCTTTGTACCCTGTAGATAGTGAGTCTCTTGTAGGTAGTGAGCCTCTTGTGAGTAGTGTGCTCGAGCAGTGAGCCCTAATTGGCAAGTGCCATTTTTGTACTTCTATTCTTCTAACAGAGAATACAATCTTGGGTTAGTCACCCCGTGGTTTTTCCCTTAACAAGGTTTTCCACATCAAAATCATTGTGTCATGTGTATTGATTTTGTTTCTACTTTCATGGTTATGAATGCTTATTTGTTTTGATGCTTCTCTAGTTATTAAAGAAGAATAGAAAGTTAAATTAATTAAGATAACTGATTCACCCCCCCCTCTCAGTTATCAACAATTGGTACCAGAGCTAATTTCCTCCAAATAGAGCCTAACAGCTTGAGGAAGATCTGGGAATTCCAATGGATATGTATGGTATGAGGGAACAACTTCAGTTTGCTCTTGATGATCTTGAGCAATCTCACTCTCAAGTCAATAACTTGAAGGAAAGACTCAAACAAGCTGATGATTTCATAAATGAACTTAAGGAGAAACTGAGTATCTCTATGAAAAAGAGAAAGGAACTTCTTCAGCAATTAGCAAGTCAAAGTGAAGCCAATGATACTAATGAAGATCTAAATGAGAAGAACAAATTATGTGAGAAGCTATCAAAAGAAGTCATTATGGTAAGACATGAAATGGAATCAGGGGTTATGAAATTCACCCAAGAAATTGAAGAGAAAAGAAAGACTGAAGATAATCTAAAACAATCTCTCAAGGAGCAGTCAGAAGACTGCCTCAAAATGTATAGAATAATCAGGCATTTGGAATCTGATCTTGAAGAAGCTAGAGATAATGAAGAACAACTTGAGAATCAGATTGACACTCTAAAAATGGATCTTCAAACCACAAATGAATACAAAGAGAAATTCAAGATAAGCTCTGCTCAGCTTGAAGTTCTTCTTGAAAGACAAAAGAGAGTAGATGACAAGCAAGGCTTGGGGTATGAGAAAGGTGAAATCTCTGGATCCAGTCAGAAGAACTCTGGATCAGGAAATCTAAGGAACATGCCTAGAAGACCTCTGGTAAGGCAACCAAATGCTCAAAGATATCCATCCTTCAATGTATACCGCCACAATTGCAATAACTTTGGTCATAAAGCAAATCAGTGTAGAAGAAGAATGAATCAGACTAATTCATCCTTCTTTGGATAGTGTTTTAACTACAAAAGGTATGGTCAAAAATCTCATGAGTGTAGAAATATGCAAATGAACAATTCATTCAATGGTAGATGATTTGCATGCAATAGAATGGGACATATGGCTAATCAATGTAGATCAAGAGGATACCAGTCAAATATGCAAAGAAATGTTGTTTGCTACAATTGCAATAGATCCTGTCATATTGCCAAATTCTGCAGAAGTAAGAATCAGGACAAAAAGGGTATGTGCATCATAATCAAAACCAAGACAAAGGAAAAGGAAAAGTGAATGCGAATGAAATTCAAAGGGAGATGAATAAGATTTGGGTGAAGAGAAGTATAGAAAATGTTGAGGATGGATCCGAACCAGAATCTGGTGCTGATATTCCTTCCAGAAACTAAACAAGATGAGCTCTGGCTCAGGGGGAGTCAAAAGGGAAAACAAATTCCCCCATCTAGTCAAATGGTGCCTGAAATTGGCACATGGAAAGTTGCAAATTAAAGGGTTCTTAGAGAAACATCTAAATAAGCCTTGGTAAAGATATGGAAGATCCATAAGAAATTTAGAAGAGGTTAATCTACCAAGATTGATCTAATTTAATAGTCATCCGGTAAGAATAGGATTTTCATAGTTAGATTTGGTATGATTCAAATTGAGGTATCTTGATCTGCAAATAAATGGAATGATTGGAGAAAGGTAGATAGATTGCTAATATTCACCAAGAATAACTCTAAGTGCATCTTAGTGATCTGGAAAGATCTCTCTTAGAAACAAGGAAAACAAGGCAACTGAAATAACCTAAGTTATGCATTTATTGCAAAATGGAATTAGGGTTTGCACAGAAATAAAAGGGTTCTTTTGTTCATCATTTGTACATTTGTATTCAAGAAAAAGAGAAAAGGAGCTCTGCAACGAAATTGTCTCAAGCCCCTCAAAGATCAACTGTAGAAGTCGATTCTTTCAGCAATCTGATCCGGCTCATATCGTGAACCCTAGAAGTGTAAAATGTATTTTCTGCTCTTGAAAACCTCTCTCTGAATCTTTTGAAAGATGGCTACTCTGAATGTTGTGAAGATCTCTGATAGGCCACGTCCTAAATTCAAGAAACATCCCTACAAATCCCTAGAAGTTGATCCCCTAGGTGCCTTTTCAAGCATTCTGCATGGGGTTTTACATGTAGAAGATGTTAGGGCATATATTCATGCAAACATTGAAGAATTTGGGGAATCCAAGATAATGGATATCTATCACAATCAGTTAATAGATGATTCTTTTGAACTCAAACCTCAGTACAAGGCTATCCAGGACAAGCATTTTGGACATTGCATCCATTTCCCCTATTTTATAGAAGATTAATGGGTCCGGTATGTTCTGAGTAGAATGCATGACAACTTTATATGGTTGATGAGGCCATTCAAAATAACTAAGGATGCCATTAGGGCAGTTACTAGATTGCACTCATCCAGTGGGTTACCTGCTTTCAAATCCGTCAAGAATCAGACAGTGAGTGAGGCAACAGGATCAAAATTTGACAAGAGAGCAATGACAATTGAAGATATCACTGATCCAGATATCAAGTTTGCATCCATGATAATTGGCTATAAGATATATCACTCTAGCAGGGAGAATTCTATATCTGGAACTGCAATCTATGCTGCCTATCAGATGTTAAGGGAGAATGCAGATTATGATCTTTGTGAGCTTCTTCTAAGTCAACTATTGGAAAACCTACAAAAGATCAAGAAGGACAAAAAGGACTCATTCAAGTATGGTGGGCTAATACTGTGTTTGTTCTTTTACTTTATGAATGAGCTTCCCAGATCCAATGGTTGGATATTGCAAAATGACAGACCGGTAGCCATACAAATTAGAGATTATTTGCATGGAATTGGTGATGCCAAGGCATAGAATACAGCACTCTGGGGCTACTTCAAGAACTTTTAGAATATGATGCAAGCTAGAGAGAGAATCCCCCAATCTCTAGTTGAAAATTATAAGGATACAATATGCTTTATGGTAGAAACTGATCAATGCCTAATGGAGGTAGTAGAGCCAAGGATAGTCTGGATCATGCCAATGGCGTATGAAATTGATGAGAAAATCCTAGAACTGCATATCCAACATCTGTTGAGTCACCCAAGGACCCTAAGGCAGAAAGGTTTGGAACCTACCAAGAGTTGAGTGTAAAAGTTCATGTTGAACTAAGATAGCCTGAGATTAAAAGAAAAGTGAGAAGGGAAGTAGAATAATTCAGCAAGAGGCATGGAATATCAAAGGAGGCAGTTGATACCAACAGAGAAAAGATGGAAAGGGTAGAGAAAGAAAGGCAAGAAACTAAAAAAGAAAGTGCTCTGGTGTAAGCTCCCTGCCAGGGTAGATCCTCCAAGAGCTCTGCACCTACCACCTCTAAAAGCCAAAAGACATCAAAACCAGAAGCCCAAACATCCAGAAAGGGAGAGAAGAGAACTAAGACAAAGGCCACAAGGTCTTACACCAGTCAAAAGGATGATGAAGAGACTGAGTCAGATGAGGAGGTTAAGAAAATGAAGAAGAAGAAGAAAGCATTTGGTGAACCCTCCACTGGTCTTAGCAAGGAAGAAAAGGTAAAAGATTTTGTTGAAAGGCCCACTTTATGCATTGATGATATCATCAAATTAGTCACTGTGGATGGGAACTTGAAACCAATGACTAAATTTTATGATGATTATAGTGTAGCTGATCAGAAGATCCTGCAAGAAGCTACAATCAGGTATTTAAACATCTACAACAAAGCATTCATTGAGATTATATCTTTGATTCCTAAAAGTCTAGAAAAGGAACTTGAAATAAGAAAGAACAATGCCATGGCAAAATACCTAGAAATCTAGGAGCAAATTGTTATCCAACTCTATCCTTCCATTACCCCTCAACAAAAGAACATGATCTTCAAGGACTGCAAGGATGAGTTCTGAAGCAAAGCAAGGATGAACTAGCTTATGCTTGGAGAAACTGACAAAGTGGCAAAAGAAATAGAAGATATCCTCCGGAACGCTTTTAAAAGATACAATCTTCTTGTTATAGAGGACTTAGGTGATGAACCCTCTATCATGGATGATGAAGGAGAATCTACTGTGAAAAATACAAAAGAGCCAAAGGACTTAAGAGAGGAAAGGACTCAGGATTTGGATTCCTCTACTCCAGAAGAAGAAGTCCCTAAAGAAGTAAACATCTCTCTTCCGGATCCCCCTGTTGCCTTCAGAATTGAAGAAGAACTAAGAAAGGAAGAGAAAGAAAGTCAAGAAGAGGAGAAAAAGGGAAGAGATAAAGATCAAATAGAGAAGGTCTCTATTGACACCTCTGAGGCCACAGAAGGAAAGGAAACTCTGTCTCTAGCAAGAGATACGGCAGAAGCTATTAAGGACTTCCTGACAAAAGAAATGATGGAATTGGATGAACCAGAGCTACTTCAAGGACCATTCAATTTTGATTCCCTCTCCTCGATTCAAACCATGAAGATAGCATCCTTTGCTCAAGCAAAGGCAAAAGAAGAACTTCTGAAGTCTCACATGGAAGACTGTGAGCTCATAGAAATTGCATCCAGTGTATTGGAGAAGATCATGCCATCCTCTAAAAAGGATATCTCAACCTCCTCATCCGATAATTTAAAATCTCTTGTAAATTCTATTAATACACATTTTGATTCCTTAGAGAAGTCAGCTGAAGAAAAGGTCCAGAAGAAGTTTTTGGGAAAGAGATTCTCTGAAGTACAAAGGCTAATAACAAATGATAAGATAAATTTGGATATTGGAATAAAGAGCCTAGAGAATCTCTTAAAGATGATGGAGATCTATACAAATTTTGTCTATCTTGGTCCACCGTAACAACAGACATCACCAAGAAGGTGGAAGAACAAGAGAGCAAACTATCAAGTTTATCTCAAAGTTTTGATCCTCTCACCTCTTCCATAATAAATCAAGAGTGTCAGACTATTGCAGTCATAAATGAAATAAAGAAGCTTGAGAAGGAGAAGAAAAATAGAATAAGCAGGTTAAGTGAACTTAGAGGGATAATTATCCCTAAATTAGAGGCCATGCATGAGGCCCTAATTGATGCTCAGACCACAGCTTGGACCAGTGATCTGACAGATCTAAAAAGGGTAGAGGCCTTTGCATTCCTGTTGAGTGGTCACATCTCAATTTTGGACAGGATGAGCAAAGTTGGGTGACAGAAGTTGTACAGTTGAAGAATACTTTTGCAGATATACTTAAGTATATATAAGTATGTTATGTATATATATTTATGCAGCCAAGTATAGATTGTTTTTGGAAATTTTGGTATGCGGATCCTACCCTTTGCCATTGATGTCAAAGGGGGAGTGAGGAGCAGTGAAAAATGTGGAATCTAGCTAAGGGGGAGCTCCAGAAAAGTGTACATTAGAACAGAGCATCAACCAAGGGGGAGTGTAGTATGACACTTAGTCATTTTTCACTAAGTGTTGCCATCAATACCAAAGGGGGAGATTGTTGGCAAGAGACATTGTATGGCTTCATGAGTGTTGTCATTGATGGAAACTAAGTCCATCCCACACATCCGTAGGACATGGTGTGTCTCTATCGGAAGTCAGATTGAAGAGTATTTTGGTCTGATGATCAAGAATAGAGCATGCAGCAAGGTTCGACAATCAGGTCCGGATCCCTCAGAGGAAGTATCTCAGTAAAGTACGGACTTGGGGAAGTCAAGAGGAGTACCATGACTAATATATTCTAGAGTTTGAGCCTCTGTTGATGTAAGAGTGAAAAGATATGAACACCTAAGTGTTGGGTTCTTGTTTGGCAGAGTAGACTAAGGAAGAACTGACTGGCAGAGCTTCAGACCTTAATCTGGATGAGATATTGATGGTGATCAAGTTTCTTAAGGGATCATTCTTGATTGGACGACATGATTGATGACTTCTATAAGCATCTCTTTGATACGCATCACTTGGTAAGCAAGGATTCAGCTGACAGACCAGAGTTTGGGAAAATATTGAGTATTCTGAATGCTGACTAGAAAGATGTTGAAATCCTTTGTGCAGATATATATACCAGATGGATTTTGGTATGAAGGAGTGTGTGGTGTGTTAAGTAGTGCAAAGAAAAGCAGAGAGCAGTGTGGAAGCAGTAATACAGGTCTGGTATGTGACAGGACAATAGCACCAAAGAAGAGAAAGAATGAAGTGCAGTAGATCAGTGTATTGAGCCTAACTAGAACTAAAACTCAACATATGTGGATGCTTCTCATCAGTTCAAGTATCTTGTTACTTTCTTTGTACCTTATAGATAGTGAGTCTCTTGTAGGCAGTGAGCTTCTTGTGAGCAGTGTGCTCGGGCAGTGAGCCCTAATTGGCAAGTGCCATTTTTGTACTTCTATTCTTCTAACAGAGAATCCAATCTTGGGTTAGTCACCCCGTGGTTTTTCCCTTAACAGGGTTTTCCACATTAAAATCATTGTGTCATGTGTATTGATTTTGTTTCTACTTTCATAGTTATGAATGCTTATTTGTTTTGATGCTGTTCTAGTTATTAAAGAAGAACAAAAAGTTAAATTAATTAAGATAACTGATTCAGCCCCCCCTCTCAGTTATCAACAATACATGCATAGGAGGAAGTTCATCTTTTGAAAAAATAGTTGAGTCTTTGAGAAGATTTTTTAGTTTTAGGGTTAAGTTTTGAGTTTGGGTAATGTTGTTAAGGTTTTTAATAACATGACATGTATCTTGGCTCATGAAGGAGACATACTAAGTGTCTACAACCTTGAAAGCCATTGAAAATGGAGTAAAATCCATGAGAAACTAAGCAAGAATATGATGAGATAGTCATGACAAAGTATTTAAGGTCATACAATGATGGCTCATCTATGTTTCAGAGAAGTGTTTCAAAATGCCAAAGGATCTTGTGAGATTTACATGAAATATCTAAGGTTCTTTTCAATACAAATGGTGTAGCAAAACTTGTTTATGTTTATACATAAGACTTAATTGCCCTAACAAGCATTCAATGGAGCCATGTAGTCAATAGAGCTTAGATATAAGGGTTACAAATATGAAGGGTGTATTTTAAATGAAGACAATTATCTCAAAGAGCTAACAATAGACCTATTAAGAATGTGACCAATACGAGTAGCTTTGAAAGAATTTTTTTTTTGAATAAAGACCTGAAGTATAATGGTGGTAGAAATAGGGTTCTAGTAATGTATGCACTAAGAAGTAGTACACATGAAATTAATGAGAAGTTTGTGGTCAAAATCAAGAATGTAGGTATACATTAAATGTTCACATTCATAGAAAGAGGAGTAACACTAATCAACTTGTCTCAGTTTATTAATGTTGTGAAGGGAAAATTTATGGTTTTATGTTGCTATCTTAGATGTTCCTACAAACATTTTTTTATGTGATTTGTATAAACTTTGAGCCTTGTTAATATGCTAGAAAAATTGTAGTCACGTAGCCCTAGATTGTCTAATGATTAGCTCAGTCTATCAATGTCTTAGGGGAAGTCTATACATAGTTTTCAAAGTATTCTCTGATGAGTGCGAGGTAGCACTCAGATAAACATACCCTTTTACTCCCTTTTTCCATCTTTTCATTCTACTCGTCCTAATATTTTGCAGTATAGAAACTGTAAAGACCTATTTTAATTATACTAATGAGAGATGAAGTACTGAAGATTATTATTTTTCACGAAAGGACTTATGTTGCAGTAAATTGATGAAATTGTGCAGAAAATCTCTTTTTGGGTTGACATGTATAGCTACAGAAAGGCAATTTTGAAGATCTCCAAAGGTAGTCCTAATTATCTTCGAAGCCAGATATGAAGAACACTACATTGGAGTCCAAAACTTTCCAAAGTGTTGGGAGGATTTTTTAAGGAGCAAGAGAGAAAAGAAGGTGGTGATCTCCAAAGCCATGCCTCAGTGGATTCATGGATGCATCTCTAAAGCTACTGGCAAGAACACACAGTCTCCAGAGTTGCTAGCAACGATATAGAGTCTCTGGTACTACTGACTATGTACATCTCCGGAGGTGACTACAGTGCTACGGAGTCTGCTCATCCAACACCAAAGTGTTCCACTGAAGACTCTAGTTTTCTACCAGGGATCAGATTCCCTTTTTATTTGTTATTACATGCATTTCAAAGACTTGTTTAAAGACCTCTATTTTAGGTCCTTGTTGCCCATTGTTGTTTAAGTTAAAACTCCAGATTTAGTAGAACTTTAGTGCCACTAAAGCCTTTTTCAAGTTTGCATGATTATACTTTTCAGTTGGAATACTGTATGTCTTAGTTTAGAATAAGAGATTGGTTGTATGTCAAAGATGAACTCATGGATAGAACTGTTAGTTCAAAAATATATCTTGTCACTTGGACTAATATATTTTTAGATAGGAACATCAGAAGATACTATTAGTATTATTGTAATTTCATTTTTAGAACATATATATACTTTTGAATACAACGTACTTTGATGAGATTGGATTAAAAGAAGATTGTGTTATTGCATTTATGTTCTGAGTTTCTTGTTTAGCCTTTAGTTCTAAAGGTGTGGAGCAAGGGCCCACTCCCACCAATAGATAGGAGGCTAGTATCTTTGCTTCATTGTCTCATTTACAATTTTTATTAGAAGTACAATTTTTCTGTTTCCATAAGATAGGTCAATTACTATTTAATAGCTATTTTCTGATAAATGCATATTTCTAGCTTTGTGTGAATTAGAATAGATTCTTTTTAGCAATCTCCTGCTTTAGCATTATTTTGATGTTTTCAATTTTTCATTTCACAGTAGATAATTAGTAGCATTAATCCCTTAGGACAGGAAAATCAGTAGGATTAGTTAAAGGACTGTTGACTATGAAATTCCCTATTGTAGACAACCTAGGACACAACCCTGGACTTGACACATGAAAAACATGATTAAATGCCAAGTTACATTGACCCTTTTCATTTTTGGCACCATTTTCAGGGATTTGTGTTAATAAGAAACCTTATTTAGTGGTCCCCTCTAGGTTAAATTGAATCTACATGGTTAGGCCTAGGGATTCAAAAAGTAGATACATTAAACAAACACCCAAGCAACAAACTATAGGTGAAAGCAGTAGGGTGGTACAAAATCTTGTTGAAGAGGAAGAACACTTAGAATCCACCTAGGAAATTACACCTCAACTTGACATTCCTACAAGTCCTCAAAATCTTTCATCTTTGAGTATATTCAAGAACTACAGGAAAGACACTAGGCAGATCTATTAAAAGAATCCATTTCCTCTGAACCTCACACTGAATCTCGGGAAGAAGAAACATCACATGGAAGATAATCACAATGATGATGTAGATCCTCTGCATGAAAATGTCAAGACCTTCTCATACCCCATTGTTCTTTCTCATGGAGACAATGCCCCTATGAAGAACTTTTCACCTTCAAACCTACCAAACTTCAGGGGTCTTGCTTCTGAGGATCTATATCAGTTTCTATTTGAGTTTAAAGTATTATGCCAGACACATGACTATAGATGAGATAATTAAAAAACTCAAACTTTTCCCATCTACCTTAAAAGATTCTGCCATGAGATGGTTCATGGGTTTATCCCTAGACTCCATTCACTCATGGGATCAAATGGAAACTGAGTTCCTAGACAAGTAGTAGGACTATTGTAGGGTCAGTGATAAAAAAGAGGACCTTTCAAAACTAAACAGAAAGATGATAAAAGTTTAGAAGACTACCTAGATAGGTTCAACATTTCCTTGGGGACCCGTAGCTCCCAGCTTGGCTAGAACTCTATTTTTAAAAGGATTGGAAAAGAAGTAAAAGTAGGCACTGGATGTAATGGGAAGAGGAAATATTAACAAAATGGACATGCCTGTCATAGAGGAAATTTGTAGAAACTACTCTAGAACCTAGGAAGGAGTGAGAACACCAAGATCCTTAAAAGGAAATAATGAAATAGGACAATAAATGGAGGAGTTTGCAAACCTAAAGACAGATATCGTAGTCCAACTAAATACCACCTTAGATGGAATTTAGGTAAAGACTAGAACAACTAAACAAAATAGAACAACTGAACCTCTTTCCATATACTATACTAGGTGTAGGAACATACATCTTTTGAGAGAATATCCATTAGATAAGTTAAAAATTTACCAGATCTGTGACAAAGAACACCCTACCAGCCATTGTGATCAACTTCTAGCCTTAAAAAGGCTGACTAAAAAGAATGCCATAATAGAAGAGGAGTTGAATTATGTGGGGCAAAAATAAACTGGCCATTTCCCATACAATCAATACCGAAATCAGGCTACCTTTAGGGGACATTCAAACTGGGGAAACAACCATTGGAATCCAACTTGATAGGGACCTCAAAACATTCCTCCCTGGGTACCATAAGACTGGTCAAACTAGTAATGGAAAAACCAGCAGTGGCAAAATCAACCCTAGGGAAACCAACAATGGCCACAACAATTTCTGCAACAATATGGATCAGAAAACATGTAGCCTCAGTGGGGTCCTCAACAAAATTACAATCAACAATACCAAAGACAACCTATACATTTTCAACCTCAACAATAAGCATTACTAACTGGACTACCCAACACACAGGGACAATCACAAAATGAGCTAGTTAGTCAGCCACCCTTACTAGCTCAACCTATAACAAATCCATGAAATAAATAGGGAGCATCTATTTACATGACAGAGTAAGAAAACATGGCTGTTGTCAACTCTATTTATCTACACAACCTCCAACTACGTGCTGGGAAAGCACTACCAAGACCATCTCCTTAGCTCATAGTTGAAGTAACTGATGACGTGGAACCTAAAAACCCATCCACTCAACCTTAGTTAAGATTACTAATGAAACTATGCTATAAGAATAGCCCCTAGGTAACTTCAGAGTTCCTCCTAAAGGAAAAGCTCTAGATATCACCCTTGGAACTACTTTTGAGAAGAACTCCAGAGCTGCTCTAGAGATTGAAAAATAAACACTTTACCCAGAATGGCTCAAACAACATGTCCCTAAAAAAACTATCCTATAAAAAAAAAGCCCAACCTACCATTGAATTATAACTTCTGCAAGAAATCAAACAAATGAATATTGAAATTCCACTCCTATAAGCAATCAAGGATGTGCCTGAACTAAACCAATTTATCAAATAGCATCGTGTAAAAACCTAGGGTAGAAAGAAAAACTTCCCTACCACCATTCAGGTGGAAGGAAAAGTAGTAGACCTTCTTGTGGGGGAGATGCTCCTCCCAAAATATGGAGATGTTGGGAACCCTGTCATAACTGTCCACATTTCAGGGGTAGAAATATCTAATGTTTTGGTTGATCTAGGGGCAGCAATAAATGTAATGACAATTCACACCCTAGGTAAATTGGCACTAACCAGTGTTTAGGCCACATTCACAATCCTCCAATTGGTTGATCAACTAGTGGCTATTCTGAAAGGGGTATTAACTGATGTGCTAGTTGTTGTAGAATCATGGGAATTTTAGGTAGACTTTCTGATACTAGAGCCTAGAAACCAAAGAAATGCTTATCCCTTGATCCTAGGAAGGCCATGGCTAGCTACAACAGTAGAATCTATTGATTGAAGAACCAAGGACATGGTCATTTCTAATGGGTTAGTGTTGAAGAAAATCTCCTTACATCCTCCAACTAAACCATCCATACACTATTTAGGAAAAGTGTGGGTAGATGAGCCTAATAACATGGAAAAAAATACCTCAGTAGCTATGGTTACCATCAAGGAACATTTGGGTGAATTAGAAGTAATAAACTATGAAACACTTGAAGATATAACTCACATGCTCATTGGGAGAGAAACAATGGAATTAGCCCAAGACTTGAAGAGAGAATTTCTGACTGCTACCCATTGTACCCTTGCAAATATCATTCCTTGTGGAGAAACCTTCTATAGAGACTTGGCTACATTTCACATGCTACTTCCACATTCTTGTCCTCTTAACACTATGACTCCAGAATATGGGGTAGGGACATCTATGGACTAAATTACAAAGGTCATGGTCTTACCTGGGAAAACATTGAACATCAACACTCAGCTAACATGAAAACATGAGGAAACACTTCTTGATCTCCTTGTCTCCCATTCAACAAGTTTTTCTTGGGAATATCAGGATATGAAAGGCATCCCTCCTGAGATCTGTACCCATCATATATACATCAAAGATGTCAAACCTGTTAGACAACCTTAGAGAAGATTAAACCCTACACTAAAAGATATTGTTAATGTTTTATATGAAAATGGGGATGGTGTGTTTGCATGGGGTTTGTTTGTTTTAGTTTGAATCCTTCTTTCCACAAAACATTCCAAGGGATTTTCAACCAAGTGCTTCTCCTATCAAGAGGAGAGTCAACTATCAGATTTGAGTTGCCACTTGGTTTTCTGTTGGGATATTCAGATGTGATCACACAAGATTGCCAATTAATGCTTTTATGCCCTTAAAACCCTAATTTAAGAAAAATAGTAATCAAATTTGTGAATTACGACAAATGCTATAGGAAATAAGCAGAGGGCAGAGAACCTTAACTTATTGTTTTTCACAGTTCAAAAATAGAAATGTTGGGGACAATGGTGATGGATCCCTAGTCCAGTGTGCAACTTTTTCCGTAGAGTCCCGATCTCCTTCTGGCACTGATCTCTACTATGTCTTCTATTTTTTGTGATTTGAAATTGGGGACAAGGTTGATGGTACCCTTGTCCTAAAATGTCACACATTATTTGCTTCTTTTTAGATCTAGAATCTTCAATGTTTGCCTTCTTGCTCTGCAACTCCACTTTCTCCATATCTGACACCTATAACTTACAATCCCAAGGAGTGTGGGAGGGGGTTGTAGTGTTTAGAGGCTTTCCTTAGTCAATCCCTGGAGAGACATTCAAGTCATCCAAACATCGTTGTCAGAGAGAGAGTGCGTGCCCTTGGGAGACAGAGGCAATAACCAAATGATAATGATTGATAAAGCACAATAAATGATACCTTGATGATGAAGCTCTCATGGAAGGAAGAAGCTCTTCAATTCCATGAGGAGAAGATGTAATCCAACCTACAAACAAACACAATAACAATACTATGCTCTGCAACACAATGATAATTACAAGTATGCCAATAGCTCACAATCATAAAATTTGCTAATGATCTTCTAACATAACAATCTTCTAGTTTACAAATGATAACCTAATCATGCTTATATATGCAACTATTAAGATTCCCACCAAGAATTTCATATTTGAAACTTATGATGTTGACCTGGAGACCAAATAATGGTCACAAAACTGACATTTCAAATTAGGGTAGACCCAAAATAGGGCTGGAGTAGGTTGCTAGCACCCAAGTCCACCCCCTTGTCTTGCTTAGGAATGATCAAATTAGCACCCCCTAGGTCCCATTTGTCACAAGACCCAAGGGTTTTCTCACCAGGAGTCTGAATTAACATGCAAAATGCTCTAAATGTAAATCTACAGACCTAGGAGCTAAACCTTTAGGAAAAAGCCCCCAAGGGTGCATTTTTTCTAACATAACATTTAGCCCCCACTTTAATATATGCATTAAATGCAAGGCCAATACATGCATTAAAGTAGGTCAACAAACACAACAAACATGCCAAGCATGGAGAAGACACACCACATGCATGCAAAACATGGAGAAGACACACCACAAGCACGTAAAACATGGAGAAGATAGTTACAGTCACGCAAAACACATAGAATACAACATTGAAGACACGCAAGACATAGAGAATACAGTGAATACGGTGATTATTTCTTTTCTTTTTTTCCCATATGAATGAAAATACAAGTACAAGGAAAGTAACAATGCAACATACAACCCCAAAGGGAAAACACAACATACAAAACCTCAAGTGTAAGTGGAGCACGTCACTACACATACATGAGAGGGGAAAGCACGCCATGCAAATCCCAAGTGGGGGTTAGACACACAAGGGGGAAAACACACAGAAGACACATGGAAAACATTGAGAAAACATAACAAACAAGATGATGGGAGGAACTTATTGCTAAGCCCCCACCACCTTAGGCACATTATAGGCACACACTGACGATTGGGGTTCACCACAACAATCGCCGAAGACACACTTAAGGGTTGAGTTAGTCACATAACTGCTCCCTGCCTTTGCATAGGACTTTTGAAAATGATAGGATAGTGCAATCTCCTTGAGAAGTACACCATCCCTGATTTCTGTAGAAGGGATTTAGATAAAAGGATATGCTCGATATCCTGCCTCCGTCGAGGGCTTACATGATTACTATTGATTTCAGATCATTCAAACATGCTTCATTATTAGCTATAACAGACAACTTACCTTATATATGCCCCCACCTTAAGGTGGTTAATATCACATACTGATATCAAGTACGTTAAGGTAGGAAGAAAACACACAAGGGAACATGAGCTCTCGCAAAGCCCATACCCCCCAGAGGTGACATGTACTTTACGATCACCAAATGTTCCCACAAACACATCCCTGTAAGAAAAGTGTTAGTGTCCAAATAATGATAAACAACAATGCATATGATCAACTACATGAAAGAGCCAAGAAAGGAGATATTCATGATAAACAAAGTGCGGGAGCAGAAGTATTGTTAAAGTGTCGTTAGCAAGATAAGATAACATCAACATCAACATCAAGATAGAGAAATCATGGAGTGATTCCACTAGCCAAGCATTAGATAATTTGTTAAAAGCCCATAGTTACATATGGACTAGGTCCATTTTTTTTATTTACTCGCAGAAGGGACACTAGGTCCACATTAGTATAATATGTTTTTTGTCATTCACCAGCTAGATGGAAACACTAGAGGAAGGTAAACAGTAAATTAGAGAGGAGAACAAGTGCTTTAGGGACAGTCACGTAGGAGGGTGCCCCCAAGTTACCAACTACAATGCTATGTACGCAAGACACAACACACAATAATGAAAACAGAGGAGAAACAATATAGAAGAATGATGATACAAATAGAAGAAGGGTCATAACAGAGGCAGTTTCCTAGTATCCTTAACCTTACAAGAGAATCAAGGGTCATCCTAGGAGGCCTAAACAACATATAGCACAACACAAGGGAAGCACAACATGGAGGTAAAGTGTTAGAAATACTTACCTAATAGAACTTGATGTTGAGAACATACATATTTAGGAAGGACCCACCCTTGAGAGTGATTATAACATTTTCTACAACAAGTGTGGCTTTCCAGCTTAGGATATCTCACATTTTTATTTGGGCTTGTTGATGTTGCTTTAATATTAAGTTTAGGATGATGAGAGGCTTTCTTTTCTTTAAAAGGATTATATCCAATGCCACTTGAATAATGTCCTGAATTCAATTCTATAGGTAGTCATATCCCTTGTTCATTTACACCACATCCATTACTTACATAGTCACATTTTTTGTACAAAAATTGAAATCCATGACCATATAGAGAGTTCATTTCTTTAGAAGATGGTGAAGCCTCATAGGTCTCATAATTTGTAGTATAAGTGAGAGAAATGCCATTATTTCCAACCAAGGAAACTTTGGTTTTCGTGAGAGCTTCAAAAGATTTCTTTGATGAGATTGATGCTACTTTTGATGTGTCAAGGTTATTAAGTTTGTATTCCCCTATATTGTAAGGATTAAAATCTAATGAACCCCAGTCATCATCAAAAAGTGCATTCGATGGTTGAGAATTTTGCACAATGTTATCTATGGCGAGAGGCATTGTTGAACGAACTTGTAAGTCATTTTGCTGATTTCTAACTTGTTTTGGCATTTCAATATGTGAATAGTTATTTGGGTCAGCATCAGCTTTCCAAGTGTAGAGATTATCTAGATAAATGAACTTAAGTGATCGATAAAGGGTAGATAGGACTGCCCCCATGACACGAATCCATGGTCTACCTAGAATCATATTATATGAAAGTGAATTAGGCATAACATGAAAAAGGGTATCTAATGTCATAGGTCCAACCTGTACAGGTAAAGTTATGGTACCCATTGATTTTCTTCCAACATTATCAAAGCCATGAATGCTAATCGGGCATCCAGTTTGATTAAAGATGTGCCAGCCTTTATTTTATGTAGTAAGTTTATGCTACAGATATTAAGGGCTGATCCATTATCAATCATAACTCATTTTACCAACTTTTTATTTATCATGACAAAGATCATAAGTGGATCATATTCATCTTTTGCTGATGGTATTTCATGTGGTTGAAAGATAATATCAATTTTTTTTGCATTTATACTATACAACACATCTGCTACATCAGTCGGCTTAGCAGTGGGTGGTACAATCACCTTTGGTAAATCTTCCTAGAGCATTCCATGGTATGTAGGTGATGTTTGTATTAAATCCCAAAGAGAGATCTTAGCCGAAGTAGCATAGAGCTGATCGACAAGGTCATATCCTTGACTACTTTTATGAGTAAGACGAGGTGGCAGGAGGAGCATAGGTTGAGAACATGGAAGAGAGATCGACACATTCAGTGCTTACTTACTTTGCTTGTTATTATAGGTGTCATATGTGTGAGAAATCACCTGGTGGTGTGGTTGTTGAAACACATTGAACACCTTGACCTGGTTGAGACATTTGTGTTACATAGTTGGGGATGTAATCAAGGTGTCTAGGTGGTTGTTGAGTGCCTTGAACCGTAATCATCAGTTTCAAACAAGAAGGTGCACTAGGTGCCCCCCACACAATCATCTTAGGAATATTGTTACAAAGTCTATTAGTGAAGATTGAATTAGTATTGTTTTCCTCTTGAGTATAACCAACATCTATCCAAAAAGGATTTAGGAGATTAGGTGTTGTATCAATAATAGAGCTATCCATAGCCTTCTCATCTAAGTTTTTTGGATATTCAACTATAGGAGAAGTAGGATAACTTATGGAATCATCATCATCATATTCTTTACCTATTGCTTTCAAAGTGTTAGCTGAAAAATAATTTTCACTCTCATCTTTCACATGAGTATCACTAGAGATGATTTTAGTTAAATATTCTAATATCAAAGGATATGCTCCTATGAGTAAAGTGATTCTAGTAAAATCATGTGTATAACAAAGTAATTGTAGGTCATATGTAGAACATATAGAAGCATCAATACTACTTACATAAGCTATGTGCTCTAGAACATGAGGATTCTCATTAGTGAAATTAGAGAAATTTTCAAAATCTAGGACATACTCATGCAAAGATTTTAGATATGAATAACCCAAAGATGCCATAATGAGATGTAAAATCAAATTTTAAATTTTTTTGCAAAAGTTATGTAAGGAACAAGTGCAAAACTATATGCAAAAATGAGCTAAACTGCTTGATTGTTCAACTTTTTCCAATGCAAATGAATGAAAGGAAAGATGTTGTGAATATTTTCAAGAGGGAAAACACATGATATGTCTAAAAATAGTCTACTAATTCAAAAATATCATTTACAACATGCTTTTGAAGCAACTCTAGAGAGTTGATAAGCTGAAATCTAGTGAAAATAGGCCAAAATATGCAATTTTTCACGAAATCTCAATGCAAAAGAGTAGGGAAACAGGTGTTGTAAGGAAACTGATGATGGAAAGAAACTTATAACAGTAACAACAGCCACCTAATGACAAAAAATATGTTACAACATGCCTATAGTGCCACTCTAGATCAAACCCTAGTGCAAAGATAGCAAAAATATGCAAATTTTCCCAAAATTTGAATCTAAAAGCCAAAAATAAAAGGGTGTTGTGAGGAAATTTAGAAGGAGAAGAAGATAATAACACTAATAACAGCCAATTAGTGCAATAAAATCCCTCACAACACACTTTGAGTGCAAATCTAGCAAGATGATAGGCTCAAATCTAGTGAAAAATGCAAGTTTTTAAACCCTAGACATGAAATTTCACAAGGAGGTGACTATGATGCAACACTAAAATTAGAGATCAGAACTAATGAGTGTTTTGACAAGGTAGTAAAATCTAAGACAAGATTTTAACTACAACCCTAGCTCATGCAAAACTAGGTTTTCATGAAAAAATGCAAGATTTCAAGCAAATCCCAACAAATCAAGCATGCAAATGCAATAAAAAATGAATTGTAAATGATAAATTTATGTATTTTGTATCAGATATAATGCAAATGACATAAGTTAATGTAAATTAGATGCCAATTAATTCAAATTTCACAAAAATGCAAGCTTAATATGCCAATTTTTGCAAATTTTGCAAATTTTTCAATTTTTTTGTATTTTTTCAAATGCAATATTGAAAATGATGAATTTCAGATTTGATGTAAAAATAAGAGAATTAATTAAATCCAATTGAATGAATGCAAACTATGTCCAAAAATCAAACCCTAGAATGCAATTTTTTTTAATTTTTCCAAATATATCAATTTTTTTGTAAATTTTCAAATGCAATAGAATGAATGAATGCAAATTTGTCAAACAATACTTAGTAAGGTGCCAAAAAATTCAAAACACGGGTTCACAAAAATGTTTTATATGAAAAGGGGGATGATGTGTTTGCGTGGGGTTTGTTTGTTTTAGTTTGAATCCTCCTTTCCACTAAACATTCCAAGGGCTTTCCAACCGAATGGTTCTCCTATGAAGAGGAGAGTCAACTATCAGATTTTAGTTGCCACTTGGTTTTCTACTGGGATATTTAGATGTGATCACACAAGGTTTCCAATTAATGCTTCTATGCCCTTAAAATCTTAATTTAAGCAAAACATTAATCAAATCTGTGAATTACGACAAATGCTACAGGAAATAAGCAGAGGGCAAAGAACCTTAACTCACTATTTTTCGCAGTTTGGAAAATGGAAATGTCAGGGACAATGGTGATGGCACCCTAGTCTAGTGTGCAACATTTTTTGTAGAGTCCTAATCTACTTCTGACACTGATCTCTGCTATGTCTTCTGCTTTCCATGATCTAAAATTGGAGGACAAGGTTGATGGCGCCCTTGTCCCGAAATGTCGCATAGTGTCTGCTTCTTTTTAGATCTGAAATCTTCAATGTCTGCCTTCCTGCTCTACAACTCCACTTTCTCCAGATCCGACACCTATAACCTGCAATCACAAGGAGTGTGGGAGGGGGTTGTAGTGTTTAGAGGCTTGCCTCGGTCAAGCCCTGGAAAGACATTCAAGTCTTCCAAACACCATTGTTAGAGAGAGAGTGCATGCCCTTAGGAGGCAGAGGAAAAAACCAAATGACAATGATTCATAAAGCACAATAAATGATACCTTGATGATGAATCTCTCATAGAAGGAAGAAGCTCTTCAATTCCATGAGGAGAAGATGTAATCCAAATTGCAAACAAACACAATAATAATGCTATGCTATGCAACACAATAATAATCACAAGTATGCAAATAGCTCACAATCATAAAATTTGCTAACGATATTCTAACATAATAATCATCTAGTTTTCAAATGATAACCTAATCATGCTTATATTTGCAACTATTAAGATTCTCATCAAGAATTTCATACTTGAAACTTATGATGTCAGCCTGGAGACCAAATAATAGTCACAAAACTGACATTTCAAATTAGGGCAGACCCAAAATAGGGCTGAACTAGGGTGCTAGTGCCCAAGTCCACCCCTTGTCTTGCTTAGGGATCATCAAATTAGCACTCGCTAGTTCCCATTTGTTACAAGACTGAAGGGTTTTCTTATCGGGAGTCTGAATTAACATGCAAAATGCTCTAAATGCAAATCTACAGACCTGGGAGCTAAACCTTTAGGAAAAAGCCCCAAAGGGTGCATTTTTCTAACATAACAGTTAAAACTGAAATAGAGAAATTTCTACAAGCAGGATTTATCTATCCTATTTTAGACAGTCAGTGGATTTCACGCTTATTTATAGTGCTTAAGAAGAATGGAAAATGGAGGGTATGTATTGACTACGGAGAGCTAAACAAAGCCATGAAGAAGGATTATTTTCCCTTGCCATTCATTGATGAAGTGATAGACAACTTAGTAGGGAAAAAGTACTTCTCATTCCTAGATGGATTTAGTGGATATAACCAGATTCATGTAGCACCAAAGGACCAGGACAAAACCACCTTTACTTGTTCTTGGGGAATTTTGCATATAGAGTCCTTCCATTTGGCCTATGTAATGCTCCAACTACCTTTCATAGGGTTGTTTTAGCCATTTTTGCCAAATTAGCCAATGAGTGTATGGAGGTCTATATGGATGACTTTACTATGTATGGGGATACCTTTGAAGAAACCCTTAAGAACCTAGACAAAGTGCTGCAATGTTGTGAAAAACATTAGTTGCCTTTAAGCCATGAGAAATGCTTTATGATGGTAGAGGAAGGGATTGTCCTTGGACATCACATATCAGCCAAAGGAATCAAAGTAGACCAAAACAAAATAGATTGATAAAGCAATTACCCTCACCTAAGAACCAAACAGATGTTAGAAGTTTCCTAGGTCATGTAGGATACTATAGGATATTTATAGAAAATTTCAGTAGGATAGCTTCCCCTTTGTTTTCTTTGCTAACCAAGGATGTTAACTTTCTATGGATAGAGGATTGCCAATCAACATTTGAAACCATTAAAGAGAAACTTACTATCACACCTATTTTGAGGGGACCTAATTGGACTTTTCCCTTTCACATACAAATTGATTCTTCAAATGAGTCAATAGGGGCAGTCTTAGGACTAAAATAGGAAGGGTAAGATATGCATGCAATTTACTACATCAGTAAGAACCTTACCCCTACAAAAAAAAACTACACAACAACCAAAAAGGAATTCTTGGTAGCCATCTATGCTATTAACAAATCTAGGCATTATATCAGAGGATATAAAATATTTATGCATATTGATCATGCAACCATTAAATACTTGATGAACAAACCTGCAGGAGGTGCAAGGATAATTAGATAGCTGTTACTATTGCAAGAATTTGACATAACTATCATAGACAATCTAGGAAAATTCAATTTGGTTGCTGACTTTCTGTCAAGATTGCATACAGGTGGAGAAAACCAACCAGTGGAAGATAAGTTTCCAGATGAACATCTCTTTGATGTTTCTTTGACTACACCTTGGTTTTCTGACATAGCTAATTTCTTAGCTACAGGCTTGTTTCCATCTCATTTCACCTCTAAATAGAAAAAGTGATTGGTAAAAGAAAGTTTATCTTAAAAATGGTTGATTGGTCTGATGTTTAAATGTGCTCTTGACTTTATCTTATGAATGTGTTTAAGAGCTGATGAAATCTTTGATGTATTAAGGGCATGCCATTATGAACCCTCAGGTGGACACTATTCCTCACAAAGGACAATCCACAAAATTTTTGGAGCTGGTTACTACTAGCCATCCCTCCATAAGGATACCAAGAGGTATGTGCAACAGTGTGATCAATGCCAAAGGATGGGTCAACCAACCTTCACACAGGGAATGTCATTACACCCTCAAGTGGTTTTGGAACCATTTGAACAATGGGGCCTATATTTTTTAGGGCCAATTTCTCCACCATCTTTAGGAAAGCAATATATTTTGGTCTACATAGATTATGTAACCAAATGGGCTGAAGTTCAAGCATTATAGTTTGCAAGAGAAGAAAGAGTTACTGATTTTATTTATAACAAAATCTTCTTAAGTTTTGGGGCCCGAAGATCAATAGTTTCAGACAGAGGGCCATAATTCACTTCTCAAGTAATTCAAGCTTTTACAGATCTATACCAAATTAAGCACATGAAGTCTTCACCTTACCACCCCCAAGCCAATGGGCAGGTAGAGGTAACAAATAGGGAGTTGGAAAATATCCTGACCAGAATAGTGACCATGAGTAGGAAGGCTTGGGCTAGCAGGTTACCTGAAGCAATTTGGGCTTACAACACAACATGGAAGTCAACAACCAAGTTTTCACCCTATGAATTGGTTTATGGGAAGAAACCCATACTATCCATAGAATTCAAATTTCAAACACTAAAGACATCATTGGACATCAGGCTACCATTATCTATAGCACAACAAGATAGGATTCTTCAACTCAATGAATTGGATGAAATTAAGATAGAGGCCATACAACAACCAAAACTTATTCAACATCAAAGGAAACAATGGCATGATCAACACATCAAAAATAGGGCATTTCAACAAGGGGACTGGGTTCTCTTGTATGATTCCAAATTCAAGGAATTCAAAGGGAAATTACAAACCCATTGGATGGGACCTTACCAAATCAAGGAATTCTATGAAAATGGGATAGTACTGTTGGCACCAATTGATGTAGAAGAGACCACATTCTTGGTAAATGGCCACATAATTCATCTTTATCAAAGACTAGCTACCAAAGAAGAGTTTTCCAAGGACTTGTGTTTGATGATAGAGGTCACATCCCCTACCATAGGGTGAAGTGATCCAAAGGACAAACAAAAATTAAAAAAAAGGGGGGTTGAAAACCAGTAAATGGCAGCCCTTCTAAAAAAATATTATAAAAAAGGGAAATATTGAAAACTAGTAAAATGGCTATCTTTCTTGTCTAGGGGATCGGAAACCAACAAATGGCAATTCCCTTCTTCATGCTAGATTCTAGTAGAAGCTCTCTGAATCTAACTAGGCGCTCCTCCAGAGCCACCCACATGCATCTTTAGAGCTGACTGGGAGCAACTCTAGCACTTCACCAAGTTGGAAGAAGTTCAGACGACTGGGACCCACCTTTTTAGATGTCAAAATGGGGACACTAAAATGATGAGGTCAGCATGACTCACCTTCCACTTTCAAAAAGGGAACCCACACAAGATGATCATTTTGCAGCTGCTAGCAAACATCATTCACACATCATTCAATGATATCACTGGCCAGCGAGTGACATTCAAATCCATTTGCAGGAAAAAGTACCAGATCACGCGACACTGACATCATGAAAATTGATGGAGAAGTTTCATAAATGGAAAGTCACATCACACCTCATCAAAGTTGTGGTGCAACATCCCAAGCACACCGATTAATCATCACGAATATTAATCTAGGTATTTTTCTTGAATTAGTTAATTACTACTAGTCTTTTCATTTTGATTTTTGTGCAAATACTTAGACACGTACCCCCTGCCATTGTTCATCTTTCAGCCTATGCATGTCACCATAACTGCCAAGCTGACACCTCCGCTTTAGAGTGTCAAATCCTTCCCTGCAATTATGACTTAACCCCTCAATTTGAATCATTTAAGTAACTAAACCCTCTTAGGATCAAGAAATCGCTATTAAGTAATATCAAAATAAAGAGATCCCAAACTCTAGAGATTGCAGAGCTTTTCAAACTCTAGAGATAGTATAACAACCATTGCAGCAGAGTCTTTCTTTAGAAATAGGGAAGCTTTGGAGTAGAAGGGGGTCTATAACCATAGAGAGAGCTAAAAAGGGGACTCAAGGAAAAGATTAATAGAAAGGGTTCATAATCAAATACACATAGAAAGAGAGAGAAGGATACAAGCAACATGGGAGTCAAAAAGAAGTTTAAGTCTAAAACTCCAAAGGGACTACTTCAGGATCAAGCCTCAACATATGTATTAAGAAATGTAGGGTGGTTAGAGTTCTTTAAAATTTTTGAAGGATTTCATGAAGACATAGTTGATGAATTCCTATCTAATATGAAGAATAACCAAACAAAAGTGTGAGGAGTTGAAATCAATGTCTTAGCCACCATCATCAACCACATCTCAGGTCTACCAGAACAAGGTGAGAGGTTTTATCATCTTAAAACCCTCTACTATGATTTAATTAAAAATATCTCAGTAGAAAATGATCTTGAAGCACAATTACACTCAAGTAAAGGTGAAGTAAAAGGAATTATCGGAACCTTACTCCCTCAACCATGGTAGTCCTTAGCCATGTGGCTCATGAAATACTTTACTTGTGATGGACAATTCTCCCTAGTCCTAGGACCCATTATGAAGATGCTGGTTTTCTTAAGGCATGGGCATGCCCACCTTGAATATAACATCAACCTTCCAAATTTTATGTACTCTACCATTGTGGCTTCAACAGATAAGTACCAATAGGGGAAGGGTCCTATGAAGCACCATGGGCTCATTTACTTGATTGTCAAACATTATTTTCTATCTCAGAGTGAAGGGGAAGCTTTGTGGAAGTCATTCTTAAATGACACACACCACATGAAGAATAATATTAGGGAAACCCCTGAAGAAGCAACTTCCTCCACTCAGGAGACTGAGGAAGCATCACCCTCCACTTCATCCCTAGCTACTGGGAGAATTAAAGAAAAGAAGAAGATAATGGAGGAGACACCAAATCCTATCCCACAAATAGCACAAGAAATCTTAGCACCTACCACAGCTACTAAGAAGAAGAGGAAGGGCAAGGGGGTTATGGTAGAACCCTCAGTTGTAGTTGAGTAGTTGGAATAAACAATTACAGAGCAACCCTCTAGGATAACCCACTCAACAAAATGAAAATTAACCCTAGTTGAGGAGTCCACCCCAACTAGGTAGATGAGGGGTATTGTAATTGTGGAAGAGGAGGTAGTTACAAAATCTGCCAAAACTTCTAAGCCCAAAAAGCATAGAGAAGAAGCATGGCAGAGAGAAACAACAAAAAAACTCTAAGAACCCCTAAGCCTAGCAAACATAAAAGGGTGGAGGAGGAATCTGAGGAGTTAGATGAAATCCCCTTGATCAAAAGGAACACAAGAAGGAACGTAGCTAAGGGGAGTGCTCTGAAGTCCACTGCCCCTCTAGTGGCTCAAACCCCAAAGAATCCTGAGCCAGAATATGCCCAAGCACTAGAGGTAGCATAGGGAGAAACCCTAACTATCTCTTCAGATTCTGAGGGAGATATCTCAACTCCAGAGGCATGGTCCCAACCAGTGCTCCAAAGAAGTAAAAGAAAGATGCATCCCACTTATGCATAAGAGGATACTGCCCTCTTGGCTAAGATTCTCATGGGATTCAGAACCTCCATGACTCCTCCCCAAGAGTAGGCTAGACCCTCATCTGTCTCAGCCTTTGCAGATGACCAAAGGGAAGGACAAAAAGAGGAGGTTCAACAAGAGGAGGTAGGTGAACAGGGAAAGAAAGCTAACAAAAAAGAGCAGGAAGAGATGGAAACCCCTTATGAAGAGAGGACAAAAGGAGGAGAAATAGGGAGTTGTACCCTTCTGATCAAGAAGATATAGAGATTCTGAGGGAACAACAATTAATGGAGGAGATTGAGAATCTAAAGAGAATGTTGTGGGGAAAGATCTTGATTATCACTGACCTCAAAAAGGTCATGAAAGAAAAAGAGAAAACTCAAAATTAGAAAATTGAAGAGCTGAAAAGGAAATAGAGGAAAAATAAGAAATCATTGAGAATAAAGAGGTTGAAATCAAGAAAAGGGATGAAGAGGCAATATAAAGTACTTCTGGTATTATCAAAGCCAGGGATAATTGTATCACATTGATATCATCCATGATAGAGAAAATGCAGCATCAGGCTAAGGAGTTAACAAAGGCCAATGACAAGATTGATGATCAAGCATAGCTACTTTAGAAATTGACCAATCTAGCTACTACTATTGAACAAGGTACTCAAATAGATGCATATCTGGGGATACTCCCAGTAGACATTCCTAAGGCCATATTCCATTGCGAAAGGAGATGTAGGGATTTAGAGGGATCCAAGGTGATGTTACAACTACAAAGGGAAGTAGCAACCATGACTAAAAAGGTAAAGGCTCTAGAAGAGAAAGTCACCACTGTAGCCACCCTCATTGCTGAAATCATAAACTGTAGACCCCCAGTGGTAGTTATGCTCTGTTTTTACAAAAGAGGATCCTCCAAAGGAAAATATCACTAGTTGAATCATCGTTCAACTAAGAATATATAGGATGGTAAAGACTTGAACCTCGAGGTGTATATGAAGAGTTCTAATAAAGACAAAAATTTTCTATGTGAACTGTACCTACATGATTTCTTCATAAAAGACCACACTTTCTTCATCTTCTTTGTGGGTGACTGCCATCTTAGAGTATTTATGTCATTGATGAGGAATCATCAAATTTGGAATGAGCGAATGGAATCTTACACCAAGAAGGATGTAAATACAAGCCTATTTCTTAGGAGAGATTGTCAAAATCCCTTGGGCTTTGATATTCATTTCTGAGTAGCAATTTATTCCCCAACTGGTAAAATAAAAAAATTTCCCCTATATCAGTAACACCTGCAAGAATGTGCCATTGAATTTGGTCTGTTCATGCACAAGTCATCCATTCAGATGATAACCATTGGGAAGAAAAGATGGAACACTCTCACTCTGGAGCAGAAAATGAAAGTAGTGTCCCTAGCCAACCTCAGATGGTTTATGAGGAAATCAAGGGCGATGTCCAAGTTGATGGAAAAATATAAATAGGATTGGATAGGTGGGCGCTTCAGGCCACCCCTCATCATTGTGCTATTGCCCATATGGGATGAGTAGATCGAGGATGCTAAATTTCAAGAATGGTTGAAATAGGTCGAGCAGTTCAAAGGGAATGGAAATACAAACTTCACAACTTTATTAACTTTTGACAAGGAGTACAATCTCACTAATAAACTATACCACCTCAACAAGTGCAAGAGGACCTACAATGCCTTAAGTCTAGGGGGGATGATGAATGCTAGGTAGCACTTAGATAAACATACCTTTTTACTCCCTTTTTCCCTCTTTCCATTATGCCTGTCCTAGTATTTTGCACTATAGAAACTGTAAAGACCTATTTTAATTATCCTAATGAGAGATGAATTACTGAAGATTATTATTTTTGATGAAAGGACTTATGTTGTAAATTAATGAAATTGTGTAGAACATCTCTTTTTGGGTTCA
Organism: Cunninghamia lanceolata; assembly: GCA_027924645.1. Classification (NCBI taxonomy): domain Eukaryota; kingdom Viridiplantae; phylum Streptophyta; class Pinopsida; order Cupressales; family Cupressaceae; genus Cunninghamia; species Cunninghamia lanceolata. The sequence goes on from BSBN01001332.1 coordinate 12,454,511, forward strand.
CAGGTATAGTTACATAGGCAAAAAGCAATTTTGAAGATCTTAGAAGGTAGTACTAATTATCTCTGGAGCTAGATATGGAGAACACTACATTGGACTCCAATGTTTTCCAAAGTATTGGAGGATTTTTGAAGAAGGATCAAGAGAGCAAAGGAGGTGGTAATCTGGTGCAGGGGCACCCTCATGCACATGTTAATCAATTTTGGGTTTTGTCTTCTTTTGATAATGATTGATGTAAATAAGGTCATTTAAGACCATGTTATGTGTGTTGGAGTCCATATTAGGTCTCTAGGTGTGTGGAAGTGTCTAGTTGCACAAGTTGTCAAAAGTTGCAAAAACATGGGATATGAAGAGTCATAAGTTGTAAATGGGGGAAGTTGAATAGTCATAACTTGAAAAGTTGGTTGTAACCATTTGGGAGTAGTTAGAAATGCATTAAAAAGGCTATGTAAGGTTGAACATGAGGGGGAGAGGTGGTTGGAGATGGTGATTGTTGAAAATCTTGAAGTTGGAGTAATAAAACATCTCTATTTTTTGCATTTTGAAACATTTTTCTCTGTTCTGGTGAATGGTACAGACTTGTATTGTTGTTTCATGGTGTGAGATCAATTAGAAATGAAAGATAATTGAATCTACTTTCTAATTCTTTTTTTTACTCAATTTCATTGTGTTTTGAGGGAGTTGTGTCCATTTTACTAAAATAGGTTTGAAACCCTAGTAGGCCTAATTTGAGTGAGAACAGTTCAAATTTGACAATCTCTGTACAAAATAACCTACCCTAATTTTGAGATAAGTTAAATAAGGGCCAAATGGGTATTTGAATCAAGTTTACTTTCTTGGAGATCAATTCTGGTTTGAAATTTATGACCAAAAAACACGAATTGCTGCTCCACCTTAAGCCTAGTCAAGAAGTAGGACAGTCCACTTTTGAAGGGTTCTGTACAAAGGGACCACCCCTAAGATTTTGATATGTTGTTAAATGTCCAAATGAGTATCTGTACATGTGTTCATAATTTGTGTATCATGTCTACCTTGAGAATTATGTTGGAAAAACCCTATTTGCTGTCCTATAAGGCCTAAAGTCTGTTTGGTGAGGAAGTGTATCAAATTAGGGTTTTAAGATTGAAAAGTTGGATTGGTTGTGTTAGTTTTGAGTTGGTTAGTAATCTCCACCCTTGCTCTACATCAAATTGGTATCAGAGCTAGAAGATTTTGGGAATTGATTTGACTAATTTGGATAACGTGGTTCAATAGATTTGATGTTTAAGGATGACTCTTAATAAGAAGAAAGATGGGAAAAGGACATCATCATTGTTAAATACATTGTTTAAGTTGGCTAAGAAGCTAGAGGAGGAATAAATGGTGAAGGAATAAATGGCAACCAAGAAAGCAAGCAAGATGGAAAAAGAAAGATTATTCAGGACTACCTGCAAATCCAAAGGTAAATGTTGTAAAGTTGTGATTTCAGATATCTGCATGGATAATATTATTTCTGAGTATATGGTAGATAAATTGGGTTTGAAAAGAATACAACACCCTGCACCCTATTCTGTGACTTAGCTTCAAACAGGTAACTAGGTAACCGTAAATGAGCAATGCAAAGTTGAGTTTCAAATAGGCCCTTAAAAGGATGAATTAGTTTATGATATTATGCATTTGGATGTATGTGACATTGTATTTGGAAGGTTATTGCATTATAGTAGGGCAACAAAGTATAACAAGAAAAAAAACACATGAGTTGGACAAAGATGGGATGAAAATTGCATTAACCGCCTTGAAGGATGAGTGCATAGGAATTGAAAGCTTATTGTTAAGTGAGAAGACAACAGTACAACAATATGAAGCAAAGCCAAATGAGGTAATGGTTGAGGTAACTAATTTCAAAAATATGTTATTTGAAAAATTAGTTGAACGAGAAATGGAAGAGTTTTCTTTTGAATTTGTTCAAACTTATGAAAGTAATAGTGACATTGATGTTGAAGTGGGTGATATTCAAGAAGAAGAAGAAGAAGAAGAAGAAGAGACAAAAAAAAAGCTGTAGAGGACTTAAAGATAGTCCAAAGAGAGAAGATAGTTATGAAGGATAAGGAGATAGCATAGTTCTCAGGAGAAGAACCAAGAGTTGAGAATGTTGATGTCAAGGAGAATGGAAGAATGGATGAGCAATTCAAAAATAAAAATGAATGGCTGAGTATGGTTGAGGTGCAGCCAAATAATTTGGAGAATAATGAAGAGAAAAGAATGTGAGGCAAACAACATGAGGTGGATGAAGAAGTGAAGTATGAAGAAGAAAAATATGATTTCTTTAATATGTTTGTTTCCTGTGCAGGTAAAGAAGACAAAGTGGATGAAAGATAAAATAATTTACAATTGTAGTCCAAGGTCAAGTTAGAACAAGAAAACAAACAAAATCACATGGCTACATTGTACCAAGTTGGCCTTGGCTCAAGAAGCATGTTGTTGGACCAAAAAGCACAAGTGCACTAGTAGATACAAATGTACTTGAGATCAAGCAAAACAATGTACACATGCAAAGGAACTGGAAGACAAGAAAGAAGATCCATATTTGAGGCGAAACTCAAATTTCTTTTTCCTGGGGAGTATGGTGCAAGGGACCATCATGCACATGTTAATCAATTTTGGGTTTTGTCTTGTTTTGATAATGATTGATGTAAATAAGGTCATTTAAGACCATGTTATGTGTGTTGGAGTCCATATTAGGTCACTAGGTGTGTGGAAGTGTCTAGTTGCACACGTTGTCAAAAGTTGCAAAAACATGGGTTATGAAGAGTCATAAGTTGTAAATGGGGGAAGTTGAATAGTCATAACTTGAAAAGTTGGTTGTAACCATTTGGGAGTAGTTAGAAATGCATTAAAAAGGCTATGTAAGGTTGGACATGAGGGGGAGAGGTGGTTGGAGATGGTGATTGTTGAAAATCTTGAAGTTGGAGTAATAAAACATCTCTATTTTCTACATTTTGAAACATTTTTCTCTGTTCTGGTGAATGGTACAGACTTGTATTGTTGTTTCATGGTGTGAGATCAATTAGAAATGAAAGATAATTGAATCTACTTTCTAATTCTTTTTTTTACTCAATTTCATTGTGTTTTGAGGGAGTTGTGTCCATTTTATTAAAATAGGTTTGAAACCCTAGTAGGCCTAATTTGAGTGAGAATAGTTCAAATTTGACAATCTCTGTACAAAATAACCTACCCTAATTTTGAGATAAGTTAAATAAGGGCCAAATGGGTATTTGAATCAAGTTTGTTTTCTTCAAGATTAGTTCTGGTTTGAAAGTTATTACCAAAAAATATGAATTGCTGCTCCACCTTAAGCCTAGTCAAGAAGTAGGACAATCCACTTTTGAAGGGTTCCGTACAAAGGGACCACCCCTAAGATTTTGATATGTTGTTAAATGTTCAAATGGGTATCTATAACTATGTTTATAATTTGTGTATCATGTTTTCTTTGAGAATTATGTTGGAAAAACCCTATTTGTTGTCTTACAAGGCCTAGAATCTATTTGGTGAGGAAGTCTATCAAATTAGGGTTTTAAGATTGAAAAGTTAGATTGGTTGTGTTAGTTTTGAGTTGGTTAGTAATATCCAACCCTACTATGTATCATGATCTCTGGAGCCATGCCTTAATGGATTCATGGATGCATCTCTGGAGCTGTTGGCAACAACACACAGTCTCTATAGCTGCTAGCAACAGTACAGAGTCTCTGACACTTCTAACTACCTACATCTCTAGAGGTGACTATAGTGCTACAGAGTCTACTCATCTAGCACCAAAATGTCCCAATGAAGACTCTAGTTGTCTACCAGGGATCATATTCCCTTTTTATTTATTATTCATGTGTTTCAAAGAATTGTTTAAAGCCATTGTTGTTTAAGTTAAAACTCTAGATTTAGTGGAACTTCAATTTACCACTAAAGCCTTTTTTAATTTTGCATGATTAGACTTTTCAGTTGGATAGTTTTATGTTTTAGTTTAGAATAAGAGATAAGTTGTATCTCAAAGATGAACTGATGGATAGAATAGTTAGTTCCAAAAGATATCTTGTCGCTTGGACTAATATATGTTTAGATAGGAATAGTAGAAGATATATAAATTTTTGCTATTAGTATTATTGTAATTTTATTTTCAAAATAGAGATATACTTTTGAATACAACACACTTTGATGAGATTAGATTAAAATAAGATTGTGTTATTGCATTTATGTTCTGAGTTTCTTGTTTAGCCTTTGGTTCTGAAGGTGTGGAGCAAGGGCCCACTGCCACCAATAGACAGGGGCTAGTATCTTTGCTTCATTGTCTCATTTATAGTTTGTATTAGAAGTACAATTTTTCTGTTTCCATAAGATAGGTCAATTACTATTTAATAGTTGTTTTTTGATAAATGCATATTTCCAGCTTTGTGTGAATTATAATAGATTCTTTTCAGCAATCTCCTGCTTTAGCATTATTTTGATGTTTTCAGAATTTCATTTCACAGTAGATAATTAGCAACATTAATCCCTTAGGATAGTCAAATCAGTAGGATTAGTTAAAGGATGATTGGCTATGAAGTTCCCTATTGTAGATAACCTAGGACACAACCCTAGACTTGACACATGAAAAACATGATTAAATGCCAAGGTACAATGACCCTTATCATTCTCAAAGCCCTGAGGTTTCCTAAAGTATGTGTGAGTTTCCTAACACTGCACTCATGTTATTGTGAGATGTATACCCTCAAGACCATTCAAGTTATTTGAGGATCTTTGTGAAGGCTAGAGTTGGGTTGTATATGTCAAGAAAGGTTCTATATAACTACCACCATGGTTTCTATAAGCAATAGGTTTCAAACCTTATATGAACCCTAGCCAAGAGCACATGAAGTTATCAAAAAGTTTTCACATTTGAGACTATCAACGAATTCTAAGAATTTGTAACAACAAAAGAGGGCTTGTTCCAGCCCGTAAAGGAGGTCATTGTACACAGAGTTGTATAAGGAAGTGCATGAACTTGTAAAAGAATTTAAGAAGAACCTTGTTACTATGATCTATGAGTTTGATGCTATGACATACATAGATATTACAAGGACATAAGCTTCAAAGTATAGGGGATAGTGTTGAGAAGCCCTACTAGGTTTTTCACAAAGTTTGTTAAGGATGAGACATATTGAAAGCCAATAAGTGAAAGGAAGCAAGGTACGTGGAGTAGCTTCCTACACTAATCTAATGAGGTGAGTGATATGCAATTTTTTTAATCTTTATAGTAACATAGAAGAAGATACAAAAATATGAAACATAACCAACAATACCACAACACAGAATATACAAGGGGAAAACCTTTTCAGGTAAAAAACCACATACTCCAATGCACAACCCAATATATTATTCAGTAAACAAAGTGTGATTACAATAGAATTACAGAGCCAAGCTCTTCTAGGAGCTCACAACTATGTAATATTCTAGAGAAATTCTGATAGCATAACAGTACTTGCAAATCAACTATGCAACTCCAACTCCAAACACCTATATATATAGAGAGAAGTGTAGGAGTTAATGACAACACTGAGAGGGGGGGGTGAATCAGTGTTGTGTAAATTCTTAACTTTTTGCAAACTTAACAAGACAAATAGAAAGGAAGACATTAATGATTTGTTGAGCTCATATGCACAAGACTGATAGTGAAATATATGAACCAAAACTTATAAGAAAAACATAAATATGCACACATAGAGACAAATTATGACATAGAAATTTCTGGAGTGGAAAACCCTCTCAGTGTAGAAAAACCACTCAAAGTTGCCTCATTGGCTTATTCAAAACATCACTAGTTACATGAAGGTCTCACTGACCAAACAAGCTTCACTAGCTTTGCAAGATGCCTCACAGGCAAAATACAATCACCATGATAAACATATAAAATCTTGTGTGCAAGAAATGATTGGAACTCAATCTGATCTGCACCATTACATACCCTCATTCATCTCTTTTACATTTTCTGATAGATGCATATCTCATCATTTCTTTCAATCCTCTGAACAATTCATCCTTGAAATCACCTGATCTTCCATCATGAATATTTCACAAAAATGTGTCTTTTTCACTACAAATTTTTCACACATTCATCTGTATTTACCTTTTAAGAGAATCATAAAATTATCTTCACCATTGCATGTTGATCTGCACAACAACACACCCTATCCAAGTACCTGTCATGTCATTAAAAATCATGTGACCTTTCACATTCAACCCTTCTCCTGCAATACAAAATAACTTGACTTTTCAAATCCCTCTCGTATTTAATTTTTTTTCAATTTGATTAACATCTCTACAAAAATCAATTTCACTTGTATGACCATTTCCATTCACGAAGGATTTGTAAAAATAAAATCATTTCTCTCAAACAAATCTTCTCAAAAATAACTTTCATAATCAATCTGCCCTTGCAAAAATATCAAATGCAAAATAAAGTCTTCAAAGATTTGCCCCTGTAAAAAAATATCTTCCATATTTTCAATCTTCAAACCCATTCATATTCTTCAATTAACTTTTCATCTACTCCAAAAAAAACTCTCTACTCATTTGCATGTCCTTTCATCTTCTTTTTATCTTCTTGTAAAAATCATTTGTAAAAAGAATAACCCTGTATCCAATTTCAATAGATGATATTATTTTCATAAAAACTTCAATCACTTCATAAAAAAAATTTATCTTCAATCAACTTCTTTGTCTTCTCTTAAAAGATCTTCTCCTTAACAATATTCTAGACACATAAAAAAAATCTTTTTAAATCTCCAAAATCCTTGAAGAGAAAGTGTTTGAAAATAGAAAAAAAACTCTTTTAAAACTTCTGACAATTCCACTTAACTCCCATAAAAAAACTTCTAACAACAACTCCACTAAACTCCTTTGCAATCGGGTTCAAACTCCACCTTAAAAAAAACTTTCTAAAAACAAATTCATAACATTTGAAGGCAAATACGTTCACGGGAACGTCAATATAGAAGATGGGAGTCAGGCTCATAGTTTAAATTGTAACTATTGGATAGTGTCTTCACGCCCTTTGGGTATTTAAAACCATCCCTTGATCTAAGCTTTGGTGCCCATGCGCTCACCACACCACTGATGATACCAGTTCTTTAGGTTATGTCTACCAAAGGGGCCAATCTCCATACGATGCCGATACCCATAAGTGATGACTTAAGTCATCCTTGACCTGTGCTTCCTGGTCACTTTCAAAATATATTAAAGTGTTGATGGGTAAGACTTAGTTAATAGCATAACAAATAATTGTTATGTGTTGTTTATATTTGATCACTATTAACACATGAACCCCCAATTATATTTGAAAAATAGCTAGACAAGCTTGTGAAAGACATATCACCCTCCACAATAAAGACTTCTACAAACATTAGAAAGAGGGTATACATAAGATATAGTGCTTAATGAGGATATGATAAGAATTTGCAACTTGAATGCCCTTATTAACAATATGATACTTTCTACCCATATCTGCCTCATCTCTGCCAAACTTTGATCATATATCTCTGACTTGTGAACCTGATCAAAGCTCTGCTTATCTTGTCAAGGCCAACTATGATCTATGCATTAGACCCAAGTGGACAATCTGTAAACAACATGACTTTAATATGACACCTCTGTTGTTCCACATAATGATGTGTTGATCCAGCTTGAGATAAAATTGAAGATATCTTGATTGAAGTATGAACCAAACTTATCAAGTGCTTTGAAAATTACCAAATAAACTTATCATGATTATGATCACCTGAGAAGAAATCTTGAATGAAGCTCCTAACAATCTTTGATAAGGAGTATCAATACCCATGACATGAAGCAACACTTTGTTGTGCCACCAAAAATGAATATCATGAAGAATGAGTGAAGTATCATCTTATACATTAACAAACCAACTGACTTACCATAATAACTCATGGCATCTTGAAGCATGAAGCACAACTCAACATGAAGAACAACTCAACATGTCAACATTCTTCAACTCAAATATGAATCATCATCACAAAGAAACTCTTGAACAAGAATGATATCTTGAACTCCTGAAATGAACATCTGACATGAAGACCATACCAAACAAGTCCTGTAAACAACAAGATGATAAAAACTAGACATCAAGAACATCTTGCAACAATAACATCCAAATTTTTGATAACATCTTGCCAAACTCCTGATCATTATTTCAAAAATATCAATGGCAAACTATACTACACCTTTTTGACATCAATGACAATCAGTCACCATCAATCTCTCCCTTTGTCATTGATGGAAAAACTACCTGATGCAATTTTTCTTTTTCCCCCTTTTTGACATCTGATGACAAAGATTCAAATTAATTTTCTCCCCCTTTGTTGAAGTACACAAACAAATCATTGCTCATAAATATTACTTGCAATCACTGACAAGAATAACCAACACTAACCACTGTCTGACATAATGAAACATGTATGTCAATTTCAACATAATATCACTTCTTGACACAATACCAATATGAGGATGAAGAAGACATATCTCTGCAACCAAATACCAACTTCTTGAACACTTTGCAAATAAATCATAAACACACCAATACTCTTTGATGAACAATTTTGTAGGCAAAAATCATGAAGACTCCTCATCACACAGTTCCCAACACAAGATGCCATGATGACCATTTTTGATAGGACCTTTACTTGCCTCTGATTTGATGAAATACAAGACTCACCATCAATGTCATAAGAAACTCTAGATTATCATAGCTTAAAGGTCATAGCTGATACCACTTCAAAACTAGAGCCACACAATTTGAATATACCTCCCTGAAACATATTAATGATGAGAACCATCAAAGAAACATGCCAAATTATCACATCAAGAACACTTCCATATAAGCATGACTTGACATCCCTGAGCACACTCAAACTAATCTGCATTAACAAGTTCTTCCTGCAACAACACTTTGCACAAATCAAATGTAGAGATAAGTGCTATGAATTGAATTTTTCATTTTCAGCCACCTTAGCCAACAGATGCTAATATCTGATAAGAACTTTTTGGAAACATCTTAATTTCTTTAGCATGACAACAAATACTTCACCATATCAAGATCCCATTGAACTGCAACATCATACCAACTCAACCAAGTTATTCAATATCATCAAACTCTTTGAGAATTGAACTCCTGAACATTCTTTCAACATCTTGTTTGCATATAGAACCAAAGATCACTTGTATCACTAAAAAGCACTGAAGATCAACATAGTTAGCAATACCATCATAAATTTTATTTCAAGAATCAACATGACAAGATCACCATCTCCTCCTAAAACTTCTTGGGGATAAATGATAGGACAAGAACAACTCCCCCTTACATCATGCTATCTATTATTCAACTAATGATGTAACTTGTGCAAGATGCACAAGTTTAGTATTTGCCTTCTTATGACTTTGTTTTTGCTTCCACACTTTTACAGGTTCTTTCTTTCTCCAAACCTTTATACCTTCTTTTCTTTTCAACTTTTTCAAATTAGGTGAAGCATACATTCTGTAACTCTATGCTTTGTGTCCAAGAGTGTTCAATTATAACAAACTAAGTTACAATCATAATCAAATGAATGATAATACCTTTTTTACATCCCTTGAGCATTTATGTTATGCTTCCATGCAGGATCATACCTTCCATTCATTTTGTAGTTTCTTTGTATGTGACCAACATTATTGCACTTGTAACAAACAATATTAGTATTCCTTCTGCAAGTAATTGCTTTGTGTCCAAAATGATTACAAGTATAACAAAAACTATTAAATGAATAGTTATACTTGTATATGTATGCTTGTGTTATAGGAGCATTTCTTCTCCTTTGATTATGCATTTTAACAAAATCATCTTTAGTATTTATTTCAGCTTCTGACATTTTTTTGTCTTCAAGAGCACTAGCATGAAGATCAATTTTCTTTTTGGGAGTTTCTCTGGCTTTTGAACACTCTCCTTCAAATCCTAAACCAGTAGTGTCCTTATGATACTTCTGTTTGCCCAACATCTCATACAACTTGTTTGAGCTATCTTCAAACACTTGATATTTCTTAGATAAAGCCTTGAGACCATCATACTCTTTTCTCAAATTGATAATATCACCCTCTAATTTCATATTCTCAATCCTTCTAACTTCAAGGTTAGATTTTGAAACATTTGCTATCCTCTTAGCTTTCTCAATTTCAATCTTTAATCTAACAATTAATTTGTCTGAATTATCAATAAATGTATTTAAACTCATAATCTGACATCTGGCCTCTTCAAGATCTATAGATACACTTTGAAGGTTTGAAAGTGCTTTGTCTTTAGATTCTCTTTCTTGTTGCAGCTGCAATTTTAATTTCTGATTCTCTTTCTTATATTTCCTGAGTTCAATTAGAGCATATATGAGCTCTCCTTCCATATCAATCTCACAATCTTGTTCATCATATTCCTGATAAACACCTATGATATTAGCTTCTTCTAAAAGAGATTGAACCTCAACTCCTTCATTTGAAAGTCTTCTATCATTGTTATTCTTCTGAGATAACAAGTTGTCCTCTTCTTTATCATTACCTTGATAAATTCTTTTCAATTCTCTCCATATATCCTGAGTTGTAACACAGTGCATGACTTTACAAGAAACATCATTAGATAGAGCAGACAATATGACCTTCTTTGCAATATGATTACATTCAATAGCTTCTTTGTTATTTATAGTAACACAATACTCATTCTCAACTGACATCAAAACACCATATCCTAAAGAGGATAAATAAATCTACATTCTCACATACCAAACAAAAAAATCTAAACAATCAAATAGAGGGACTCCTGAAAACTCTTTCTCTATTTTAATACCTGATTCAACTTGTGAAGCTTCTTTATCAATTGATTGAACATTAACACCTAAATTTGATATGGATGATGTCTTTTGACCAGAATGAAGCTTGACATTTATCATGTTCTTATTTCTTCTGCATGTACCCATTGAACTCCACACACAAGACCTACCCAAGCTAATTAAACTTCAAAAGGGAACCTAGGCTCTAATACCAATTATAGGAGTTAATGACAACACTGAGAGGGGGGGTGAATCAGTGTTGTATAAATTCTTAACTTTTTGCAAACTTTACAAGACAAATAGAAAGGAAGACATTAATGATTTGTTGAGCTCATATGCACAAGACTGATAGTGAAAGATGTGAACCAAAACATATAAGCAAAACACAAATATGCACACATAGAGACAAATTATGATAGAAATTTCTGGAGTGGAAAACCCTCTCGGGGTAGAAAAACCACTCAAAGTTGCCTCACTAGCTTATTCAAGACCTCACTAGTTACATGAAGGTCTCACTGACCAAAGAAGCTTCAATAGCTTTGCAAGATGCCTCAATGACCACAAGCCTCACTGGCAAAATACAATCACCATGATAAACATATAAAATCTTGTGCAAGAAATGATTGCAACTCAATCTGATCTGCACAATTGCATACCCTCATTCATCTCTTTTACATTTTCTGATAGATGCATATCTCATCATTTCTTTCAATCCTCTAAACAATTCATCCTTGAAATCACCTGATCTTCCATCAAGAATATTTCACAAAAATATGTCTTTTTCACTACAAATTTTTCACACATTCATCTGTATTTTCCTTTTAAGCGAATCATAAAATTATCTTCACCATTGCATGTTGATCTACACAACAACACACCCTATCCAAGTACCTGTCATGTCATTAAAAATCATGTGACCTTTCACATTCAACCCTTCTCCTGCAATACAAAATAACTTGACTTTTCAAATCCCTCTCATATTTAATTTTTTTTCAATTTGATTAACATCTCTACAAAAATTAATTTCACTTGTATGAGCATTTCCATTCACAAAGGATTTGCAAAAATAAAATCATTTCTCTCAAACAAATATTCTCAAAAATAACTTTCATAATCAATCTGCCCTTGCAAAAATATCAAATGCAAAATAAAGTCTTCAAAGATTTGCCCCTATAAAAAAATATCTTCAATCTTCAAATCCATTCGTATTCTTCAATTAACGTTTCATCTGCTCCAAAAAAAACTCTCTGCTCATTTGCATGTCCTTTCATCTTCTTTTTATCTTCCTATAAAAATCATTTGTAAAAAGAATGATCCTGTATCTAATTTCAATAAATGATATTCTTTTCATAAAAACTTCAATCACTTCATAAAAAAAATATCTTCAATCAACTTCTTTGTCTTCTCTTAAAAGATCTCCTTAACAATATTCTAGACACAAAAAAAATCTTTTAAATCTCCAAAATTCTGGAAGAGAAAGCGTTTGAAAATAGAAAAAAAACTCTTTTAAAACTTCTGACAATTCCACTTAACTCCCATAAAAAAAATTCTAACAACTCTACTAAACTCCTTTGCAATTGGGTTCAAACTCCACCTTAAAAGAAACTTTCTAAAAATGAATTCATAACATTCAAAGGTAAATACGTTCACGAGAACGTCAATATAGAAGACAGGAGTCAGGCTCATAGTTTAAATTGCAATAGTTGGATAGTGTCTTTACGCCCTTTGCATATTTAAAACCATCCCTTGATTTAATCTTTGGCGCCCATGTGCTCACCACACCACCGATGATACCAATTCTTTAGGTTATGTCTACCAAAGGTGTCGATCTCCATATGATGTCGATACCCATAAGTGATGACTTAAGTCATCCTTGACCTACGCTTCCCGGTCACTTTCAAAATATATTAAAAGTGTTGATGGGTAAGACTTAGTTAATAGCATAACAAATAATTGTTAGGTATTGTTTATCTTTGATCATTATTACCACATGAACCCCTAATTATATTTGAAAAATAGCTAGACAATCTTGTGAAAGACATATCACCCTCTGTAGTAAAGACTTCTCCAAACATTAGAAAGAGGGTATACATAAGACATAGTGCTTAATGAGGATATGATAAGAATTTGCAACTTTAATGCCCTTATTAACAATATGATACTTTCTGCCCATATCTACCTCATCTCACCCAAACTTTGATCATATATCTCTGACTTGTGAACCTGATCAAAGCTCTGCTTATCTTGTCAAGGCCAACTATGATCTGTCCATTAGACCCAAGTGGACAATTTGTAAACAACATGACTTTAATATGACACCTCTGTTGTTCCACATAATGATGTGTTGATCTAGCTTGAGACAAACTTGAAGATATCTTGATTGAAGTTTGAACCAAACTTATCAAGTGCTTTGAAAATTACCAAATAAACTTATCATGATTATGATCACCTATGAAGAAATCTTGAATGAAGCTCCTAACAACCTTTGATAAGGAGTATCAATACCCATGACATGAAGCAACAATTTCTTGTGCCACCAAAAATGAATATCATGAAGAATGAGTGAAGCATCATCTTATACATTAACAAACCAACTAACTTACCATAATAACTCATGGCATCTTGAAGCATGAAGCACAACTCAACATGAAGAACAACTCAACATGTCAACATTCTTCAAATCAAATATGAATTCACAAAGAAACTCTTGAACAAGAATGATATCTTGAACTCCTAAAATGAACATTTGACATGAAGACCATACCAAACAAGTCCTGTCAAAAACAAGATGATAAAAACCAGACATCAAGAACATCCTGCAACAATAACATCCAAATTTGTGATATCATCTTGTGAAACTCCTGATGATGAAATATCTGAAACAAACTCCTAATCATTATTTCAAAAACATCAATGGCAAACTATACTACACCTTTTTGACATCAATGACAATCAGTCACCATCAAGAAGTACTACGAATGGAGGTAGCTTCCAGAGAAAGTCAATAGAAGAAACTCATCCAAATCCATATGGCCTAATTTGCAAGGCCAGAAAAAATGCAAATGACACTTGTAAGAGATTCCCTTTCATCCCTTACAACCACCAAACTTGGTCGCCCCAATTTTTTCCAAAATAGGTAATGACAGATGCTCTTACATTGTGGTAAAATATGTCATATATGATAGCAGTTATAATTGTAAGAGAATCTCTCATAACTAACTATTAATAAATGATTCTCTTACAACTTCTCATAGTCAAACTTGGGTGGCTACCTTCTCCATGCAAAGATGCTTCTTGACACTTGTCACAACTATCATAGAGTCTTCTATTTCCAGCTCTTACATGTCATAGATTCTATCATAGGAATATGTCATAATTCTTACACATCATATATCACTTACAAAACCCAAAAGATGCCAACACATGGAAAAAGACATCTACCACAAAATGGGATTGCTACGTCCTCATATGTGGACCAAAAAAGACATCTAGTCGCCTTCCATGTAGGATGACACATCATCATGCCAACTCCCACAAAGTGACAATATAAGATTTGCATAGAAAATTACAATAGTAGGCAAAAATAAATAAATACAACATTAGGAACTTGCAAAGTTTTAGACACCTTAATTCCCAACATTCTCTAACTTGTCGAACACCTTTCAAGAGCCAATAGAATGACATGATTGAACTACTAGGGGCCAAGAGGCCCATATACTCTGAACACCATCTGAACTTCTCCATGCTCACATGCTTTGTCAATTAATCTACAACATTTTTCAAAGTGTCAACTTTTTCCAAATTTACCTTCCCATCCTCTACCATGTCATGAAAAAAATGGTATTGGACATCAATATGCTTTGTCCTTATGTGGAAAGTAGGATTCTTTGCCAAGCATATGGAACTCCAATTGTCACAACAAATGGTAATCTTTCCTTCATCAAAACCAATGTTAGAACACAATCTCTTAAGCCAAATGGCTTCCTTACAAGAATGAGTAGCTTCCATGTACTCTGCTTCTATCATGGACAAAGTGACCATAGGTTGCAACTTACTCATCCAATTAATAGCACCACCAAACTATTGGCAAGAGACACTGCTACACTAATAGGTGTTGTTATTGATGGTAACTAAGATTAATCCACCAATCCACATAACACAATCTGTTCATATCGGAAGTCAGAACCAGAATTTATCTAAGTCTGGGAAGTTAGAAACAGAGCAGGCAATAGGGTCCACTATCTTGGTCCAGATCTCTTTGGTGGTAAATTGGAGTTTGCTATGGATTTGAGGGAGTCATAAGCATTGTGAGGATAATCTAAATCTAGAGTTTTGTCCTCCGGTGATGAAGAATTCAAAAGTTGATCTCATCTGAGTATCGGGTTAACAGTTTGACAAAGAAGACATAAGAAGAATAGGTCGACCTTGTAATTGATCTTGGTTTTAGATGTATGGAATTTGTTGGTTGGACAAGTTATGATAATCAGTGATAGTAGCTGACTTGACTCATGACTTGTGAGTGCAATTTTTGGTGTGCGTTACAAGTTGCACATGGATTTAGCCGACAGAGTAGAATCTTCAATAAAGTTCTAAGTGTTCTTGAAGTTGACTGAAAAATGGTTGAAGAATAGGATTCATATATATATAGCTAATGGATTTAAATGATTTTGGAGTGTGTGTGTTGTGACTATGGATTAAATGCAAAAAGAGCAGAGATCTAAGGTTCGGATGATTGTAGAGCAATAAACAAGGTAGAGTGAAGATGAAGTGTATCAAGTCAGTATTATGTGCTTAACTGGAACTAAATCTTTGCATTGGTAGATGCTAATTATCAGTTTGAACACATTGTAAATTCTATTTCTATAGGCAGTGAGCCCGAATGCATGTGCATTCCCATTTGTAAAATACTTTTAACAGAGTATCAATCTTTGTGGGTTAACCCCCACCATGGGTTTTCCCTTAACTGGGTTTCAATGTTAAAAATCCTGGTGTCAAGTGTGTTATTATGTTTCTTCTCATATGTTTATGATTCATGTTTTCATAGTTAAAATATTGATCTATTGTTAAATGGTAAAAGGAAGAATTAACTGCAGAAAGTATTAAAGTTTTGTGACAACTGATTCACGCCCCCTCTCAGTTGTCTGCCCTAATTCCAACAATTAGTATTAGAGCAAGGTTCCTTTGAAAAATTTGAATAGCTTAAGGAAGATCTGGGAAGGTAGTAAAATGGATGAATATAACCTCCAAGGGAAACTTAATCTTGCTCTAGAAGATCTTGAGCAGTCCAGAGTAGAAGTCCTAGAGCTACAAGAGAACCTTAAAAATGTTGAAGACTTCATTGAGATTCTAAAAGTGAAATTGAGCAAATCAAATGAAAAGAAAAAGGAACAATCTCTTCAACTAGGAAATTATAATGAAAACAACAACAAGGATAAGGCTCTGAAAGAGAAGACAAAGGAGTGTGAGAAGTTAGCTCAAGAAGTTGTTGTCCTAAAACATGAGATGGAATCCAAGGTGATGAGGCTAACCAAAAAAATTGAAGATAGAAAGAAAATTGAAGAAGACCTAAATCAAAATCTAAAAGAAAGAACTGAAGAATGTTGCAGATTGGATAGAATATCTGGCCTCCTAGAGTCTAATCTACAAGAAAGCAGAGACAATGAGAGAGAACTTGAAAGACAAATTGTTATTCTCAGACATGACCTAGAAGTTGCAAATGAATACAAGGAGAAGTTCAAGATAAGCTCAGCTAAACTTGAAGCACTGCTTGAAGGACAGAAAAAGAATGATGACAAGCATGGTCTTGGATATGAGAAAGGTGAAAGCTCCAGATCCGGACAAAGAAATTTTCAACCAAGGAATAAGGAAAATAGACCTAGAAGACCTCCAGTAAGACAACCTAATGCTCAATATCCATCATTCAATGGAAATTGTTTTAATTGCAATAAATTTGGTCATAGAGCTACTCAGTGTAGAAGAAAAATAAATCAAAATGGTCCATCCTTCTTCAGTCAATGCTTCAAGTGTAAAAGGTATGGTCATAGATCAAATGAACACAAAAGTATGTTTAAGAATAACTCTAAAGAAAATGGTAACTTTTTCAATGGTAACTATTTTACTTGTAATGGATATGGACACATGGAAAATCAGTACAGATCAAGAGGAAATTAAGAATACAAGCAAAGAAATATTGTTTTCTTTAGTTGCAATAGATCTGGTCATATGGCAAGATTCTACAGAAGTAGGAATAATAGAAGAGGTCTGGTAAACAGAAAACCTGATGAGCAGAGACAAGACAAAGGCAAAAGAAAAATTGATGTGAATGAGATATAGAATGAAATGAACAAGACTTGGGTCAAGAAAATAATTGAGAATAATAATGAGTCTGTACCGGAATCCGGTGCTGATAATTCCACCAGGAATTGAACTTGGAGCTCTGGCTCAGGGGGAGCTGCATTAACAATCAAATTTCCCCAGCCAGTAAGTGAGTGCCTAGATCTAGCACAATAAGAGAAGAGATTTTGAATTATCTTAGAACTTTTGGAAGGATTTCTAGAAGAAAAGATGTTGATATGAAAACTTGCAGAGTGATTCATGAAGAACTATGAAGAAACAAAGTAACCAGATGAAGCTAGGGAAATGCATTTATTACAAAAGGAAAATTAGGTTTTGCGGAGAATAAAAAGTTGTTCACTCCTCATTTGAATCATTTTTGCACTCAAACAAAGCAAGAATAATAGTGTTTGAGCTGAGATTACAAAGAATTGAAGTATGATCAACAAATTTATCTATCAACCCCAATTTCGTGAAAAGAGGTACTTATCTGCAAAGCTTTGAACTTGTAATTTTTGCAATGGCTACACCTTTGGTTGTTGACATTACTTAAAGGCCTCGACCCAAATTTAAGAAGCATCCTCACAAATCAATAGAAGTCGAGCCTTTAGGTGCTTTTTCAAGTGTTCCATATGGTGTGCTGCATGTTGAAGATAGTAGGGTTTATATTCATGTGAGTATAGATGAATTTGGGGACTCAAGGTTTGTAGATTTGTTTGAGAATCAACTAATGGATGAAAATCATGATCTTAAACCTGAATATAAGGCACTGCATGATAAACATTTTATTCAAATAATGGGGTTTCCAACATTTGATGAACATGAATGGCTCTGGTATGTTTTGAGTCGGATGCATGATGAATTCATATGGCTATTAAAACCATTCAAGATTACCAAGGATGTTATCAGAATTGTGACTGGGTTAAACTCAACCGGTGGATTACCCATGTTAAAGTCTATGAAAAACCAAACTATTACTGATGCAACCAGAGCAAAATTTGATAAGAGGGCTATGACCATAAATGACATTATAAAACTAGATGTGAATTTTTCTTCCATGGTGATTGGCTACAAGATCTATCACTCTAGTAGAGAGAATTTAGTCTCTGAAACTGCTATATATGCAACATATCAAATGTTAAAAGAAAATGCAAATATGACTTATGTGAGCTGTTACAGAACCAGTTGTTTGAAAACTTGAACAGAGTTAAGAAAGATAAGAAAAACACCTTTAAATATGGTACATTGGTTCCATGCTTATTTTTCTACTATATGAATGAAGTACTTGGAGTAAAGGGTGTGCACTGGACTAATGATGAGCCAGTTGCCATTCAGATCAGAGATCACCTATGCAACATTGGAAACTATAAAGCATAGAAAATTGCAATCTGGGGATACTTCAAGAACTTTCAGAGCATGATGCATTTAAGAGAAAGAATCCCTACAACAATTGTTGAGAAGTACAAGAATGAAATATGCTTTATGGTTGACACAGATCAGTGCTTAATGGAAGCAGTGGAACCCAGAACTATTTGGATCATACCCATGGGGTATGAAGTAGATGGAAATATCTTAAATATGTATGCTCAACATCTTTTAAGGAAACCAAAAGACACAACAGTTGAAAGATTTGGGACATATGAGGAACTAAGCTTAAAACTACATGTTGATCTTAGAAAACCTGAAACCAAAAGAAAAGTAAGAAAAGAAGTTGAGCAGTTGGCTGAGAATTTAGGTCTCACCAAGGAAGCTATGAGGCAATTCAAGGAAAGGACTGAAAAGCCTAAAAAGGAGAAGCAAGATAAGAATCAAGGAAGAACTTTGGTAGAATCCTCCATGAAAAGGACTACTGGAAGTTCTACTGCTACCCTTGGTCCTCCAAAATCTACTGATCTTGAGAAACCAGAAAGAAAGTCATCAAGACAAGAAGAGAAAAGAGTAAAAAAAAAAGGCCACAAGAACCTACAAGAGCATGAAAGGTGATGAAGAAGAAACTAATTTAGATGCTGAGGTAAAAGAGTTGAAAGCCTTTGGAACAAAAACTGCCAAAGTGACTAAGGAGAAGTCCTCCAGAAGCATAAGGGCTAGTAAAAGGCAAAAGACAGAAAGATATGTTGAGAAGGCCACAATTTTAGTGGAAGATGTAATAAAATCAGTCACTGTGGATATAAATTTGAAACCCATGATTGAATTTTAGAATGAATACAGTGACATAGATAAGAGGGTGTTAGAGGAAGCAACAGTTAGATATCTGAATATCTATAATAAGGCCCTGATTGAAATAACTTCTGAGATCCCTCCAAGTCTTGCAAACATTTCAGAGTTGAGGAAAGAAAAAGCAAAAAGCAAGGATATGGAGCTTAGAGAACATGTATTGATAAAACTATGCCCTCAGATCACTCAAGTTCAAATGAATATGATATTCAAAGAAGTGAAGGATGAATTCAAGAGCAAGAAGAGAATGAACAAACTAATGCTTGGAGAATTGGACCAAATAGTTAAAGAAACACAAGAAATACTTCTAAGTGCATTGAAGAGACTCAATCTTCCATTTGTTGAGGATGAGACTAATGTTAGTATTGATTCATCAATCCTAGATATTGAAGAAATGAAAATCAATAAGCAGCAAACCAAGGTTGATGACTCCTATGTTCTAGAAGAGGAACAAATAAATAAAGAAGATTTAGAGATGGTGGATCAAACTAATGATACAGGAGATACTCCAACTTCTCCTGATCAATCTGGAAAAGAAGATAATATTGCTATTTCACAAAGCCCTCTGGAACAAATAGCAATTGGTGAAGACACAGGAAATGGTCACTCTACAGATAACACAAAGAGAAGTAAACTAGAGAAAGAGAAAGAAGACAAGGGTAAGAAAGATAAAGTAGAAGAAGATGGTGAAAATGTTAATTCACCCAAGCAAGATTGCCCTATTATGGCAAGAGACATTGTAGATGTAGTGTAGAGTTTCCTTAGTAAGGAAATGCTTAAGCTTGATGAACTTGAATTGATTCAAGGACCTATCAATCTGCATACTCTCTCTCTAGTCCAAATGATGAAGATAGCATCATTTACACAGGCCAAGGCAAGGGAAAAGATATTGAAATCTCACATTAAGGACAGTGAATTTCTAGACCTTGCAACTAGAGTATTGGAGAAGTTAATGCCAACCTTCCAAAAGAATCCATCTGACTCTCCCTTTAGACATCTGAAGAATCTAGAAAATTTTGTAAGTACACATTTTGAGTCTTTTGAGAAGTTTGTAGAGACTACAGTGAGGAATGAGTTTTTGGATAAGAGATTTGGTGAATTAAAGAGCCTAATAGGGTATGATAAGATAATACTAGGTATTAGTATAAAGAGTATTCAAAATGCTCTAAGTGATGGAGGAGATATATACAAGTTCTGTCTATCCTAGCCCAAAGTATGTGAGGATATTAAGAAGAAGACAAAGGAGCAAGAATAAAAACTGCTAAATCTATCTAAAAATTTTGATCCTCTAACAATTTCTCCTATAAGTCAGGAATGCCAAGTAATTAGCTTGACCGATGAGATAAAGAGGCTTGTTAAAGAAAAGGGTAATTGATGCAGGAGCATCCTTGGTTCAAAGCAATCTTGCATCAATAAAAAATATTTGCATTTCAGTTGGTTGTTTCTTTCCATTCTTACATTTTTGTTCAGGCGGTTCAGTCAACAAGCAGTTTCAGCATTTTGATCAGCATTCTGTTGTAGAAGTACTCCAAGTTTTGTGGATCTATTTTCTAGCATCTAGACATGTTCATCTGCATCACCCTTAGGTCTGTAGAGCATTTGGATCAGTTATCAAAAAGTTATTGCTATCAAAAAATCTTGTGTTTTCTCAGTGCAGAACTTCTGACAGTCAAGAACAATCAGTGTGGGAGAAAGATCTTGGAGCATGGCTGGTTTATGGATCTCAAAGATTCACTCTACAATGGTCCTTGGTACGTAGCCAACCTTCCTCATAGGTTCGCACTTCATGATAGCCATTGGAGGAGGATTTCTCAAGCTGATAGGTCTGACCTATCCAAGAACACACGTTACACCACTTCATTGGGATTTCGGATCTCTTGTGGCCAACGTGGAGGAATCTATTGTTTCAGATATGATATAAATTGATGTAATAGATGTTTAGGAAGATAGTTGATGATTAGTAGATTGAATATAGTTTAAATTCTTGTGAAGGAGCTTCAAAGATTTATCTTGCGCATATATGTAATTAGGCCTATGAGCTGAATTGTAAGCTCGCATGATTCCGGTGGATCTTTGATTTGGATTCTATGATATACTAAATGACTAAATCTGTAATTGTTCCATTTCCTTGAGTTGTTTCCATTGTGTTTACTCTTGCTGCACAGCCCAGATAGTTCATTCTATGAACTCTCCTGCCGTGACTACACCAACTAGTATTAGAGTGAAAGTTTGATTCTTTGGAATGACTGAGTGAATCGGTGAAGGAGATTTTGTAAGATCTTGTTGTAAGCAGATCACCGAATTGAGGTAGGTTACTTGTACACAACCAATTACTGATTGTGAGACAGTTGTCACTTGTAGCCTGATCGCCGAATCTGAGGTAGTTTGTACCTGATCCTAGGAAGATGCCTCCGCAAAGAGTTCCCCCTATTGGTACAATGGCTAATAGAATGGATGAGATGATGGAATTGATGAAAACAATGCAAATTTGTTTGGATGTTGTTGAAGAAGATAGGCGAAGAGGATTGACACCTAGACCTAATGTTGAGAATGATGATGAAGAAGACTTTCAAACTACAAATCAAGCTGACAAAACCCTAGGAGGCTGAGAAGAAGAAGAATTATATCAAATCAAAATGTTGCAAGCTATCTCAAAGATGAGAAACAAACCTAGAATTGATGTGCTAACTTACACTAAAAATTTGAATTCGGAAGAGCTGATTGACTAGATAAATGATATTGAGGAATATTTTGAATATGAGGAAGTTGAAGATCCAGATAGAGTGAAATTTACAAAGACAAAGCTAAAAGGACATGCCACTATATGGTGGAAAGAAGTTTAGTTGAAAAGAAATAGGAAAGGAAAAGAAAAGATTACAAAATGGGATAGAATGGTGACAAAACTAAAAAATCAATTCATACATGCTAACTATGAGTTGGAAGTGTTAAAAAGATTGCAAAACCTAAGACAAAAAGTGAAATCAGTGAAGGAGTATACTGAAGAATTTCATAAGATACTCATAAGAATAGGACATAGTGAAGCAAGCAAAGAGAAAGTGGATAGATACATCAATGGACTAAGATTGAACATTCAAGAAGAACTAAGCTTAGTGAGGATGGCATCTTTGGAGGAAGCATATGAATTTGCCTTGAAAGTGGAAGAGAAGATGAATAAGAGACATGATCAGAGACAAAGAGGAAGAGGAGGTAAATTTCAGAGAGGAAGAACATTTTTTAGAGGAGATAGATCACATTTGGAGTAGAACAAGTTTGACAACCCCTACAAAAAGGAGAGTAGAGAAAACATTATATACCGAAATGTTGACAGAAATTTTCACCCTAGAGGTAACTACAATTCATACCAGAATGAAGGACATAGGAGAGAAGGAAGAGGATTTGATAAGAGAACATTTAGAGGTACTTATTTCAAGTGTGGAGATGAAGGACATGGAACATTTGAATGTAATTAGGGTAGTACAAGTAAAAGGATAGAGAACAGTGGAAGAGCAGCCTATGTTGAAGAGGAACCTATTGGATCACCTGATTTGGTTTGTAAACTTGAGAAGGGAGAATCTCTTGTGATGAGGAGAGCACTTTTTCATGCAGAGACAAATGGAGAACCACCACAGAGGAAGAGTTTGTTCAAGACAAGATGTAAATTTGGAGGTAAGTGTTGTAAAGTTGTGATTGATAGCGGTAGTTTAGACAACCTAGTTTCAGAGGAGATGGTGACTAAGTTGAAGTTGGAAAGATTGAAACACTGTAAGCCCTATCAGATAACATGGATATAAGATGATCATAAGGTACTGGTAAGTGAACAATGTTTGGTGAAATTTCATATTGGATCTTATCATGATGAAGTCTTTTGTGATATTATACCTATGGATGTTTGTCATATCTTGTTGGGTAGACCTTGGCAGTATGATAGGAAAACTATACATGATGGGAGAAAGAATACATATACTATAATAGAAAATGGAAAGAGAACTATTTTGATTCCTTTGGAAGATGATCTAAATGATGTGGTATGTGGAAATGCTAGAATTTGTTTGGTAGATGGAAGGAAATTTCTTGATGGTTTGAGACATGAGAGTATGTCTATGCCTTGATTCCTAAGAAGCATGAAATAATATAGAAGGAAACTGAAGATTCACAACTGGAATAGATAAAAGAGTTACTGATAGAGTATGAGGACATTATATCTGACAATGTACCTGAAGGATTGCCACCTATCAGAAGTATCAGTCATCACATGGATCCTATACCTGGAGCAAGTTTTCTAACAAAGAAGCACATAGAATGACACCGACAAAGAATGAAGAACTGAATCGACAGATACAAGAGTTGTTGAGGAAAGGTTTGATTAGAGAAAGTTTGAGCCCTTGTGTAGTACCTACAGTGCTAGGACCGAAGAAGGATGGAGAATGGAGAATATGTACTGATTCAAGAGCAATAAACAAGATCACAATTAAGTATCAATTTCCCTTGCCTAGAATGGATGATATCATGGACTGTTTGAGTGGAGAAAAATATTTTACAAAGATAGGCTTGAAGAGTGGATACCATCAGATCAGAATTAGAGAAGGAGATGAGTGGAAGACTGCTTTCAAAATAAATCAAGGATTGTATGAGTGGATGACATTTTGATTTTTCTCCACTCAAATGTACTGAGCACTTTCATGAGATTGATGAATGAAGTCTTGAAGAGATTCTTGGGTAAGTTTGTTATTGTATACTTGGATGACATTTTGATTTTTCACTAAAACAAAAGAAGAACATTTGTGGCATATTAGACAAGTTTTGTAGAGGTTGAGAGAAGAGAAATTGCTGATAAACATAAAGAAGTGTAGTTTCATGAAGGAAGAATTGGTATACATGGGATTTGTGATTTTTGCGGAAGGATTGAAGATAGACCCTAAGAAAGTAAGAGCAATTATTGAATGGCCTACACTAGAGAGTCTTGGAGAAGTAAGATCATTTCATGGATTGGCTAGTTTCTACCAGAAGTTCATTAGAAGTTTTAGTTTAGTTTGTAACCCTATGACAGAGACATTGAGAGGTGACAAGAAAGATTTCAAGTGGACATTAGGAGTTGATAAAAGTTTTGAGTTGTTGAAACAGAAAGTGACTGAGCAACCTATTTTGGTGTTACCAGATTTCAATGAGGTATTCTAAGTTGATTGTGATGCAAGTGGAAGTGCAATTGGAGCTATGTTAAGTCAAGAAGGTAGACCTATAACATATTTTAGTGAGAAGTTGAATGATGCAAGGAGAAGATATTCAATTTATGATCAGTAGTTCTATGCAATAATTCAAGCCTTGAAGAAGTGGAGACATTAGTTGTTGCCTAAGGAGTTTGTGTTGTACACAGATCATCAAGCTTTACAGTATTTGAATAGTCAAGGTAAGTTGAATCAGAGACATATGAGATGGGTAGAGTTCATGCGGCATTATACTTTTGTGTTGAAGCATAGGAGTGGTAAATCAAACAAAGTTATTGATGCTTTGAGTAGGAGAAGGAATTTGCTAACAGAGATGAGGATTAAGGTGATTGGATTTGATGAATTGAAGAATATGTATGAGTGAGACACTAATTTTGCAGAACCTTGGAAATCATGTAAGGAACCTGTAATCACATATAAGAGTAAGTGGTTGGATTATTTCATTCAAGAAGATATGTTTTTCAAGGGAGTTCAGTTGTACATACCTAGAAGTTCAATGAGAGACAATTTGATCAAAGAGAAACATAGTGGTGGATTGGCAGGACACTTTGGCATTGATAAGACAGTGGATTTAGTAGGTGAAAATTACTTTTGGCCTCAAATTCATAAGGATGTTAGAAAATTTGTGTAGAGCTATAGAGTTTGTGAAGTTGCAAAAGGGAATAGTAAAAACACTGGATTGTATAAACCTTTGATAGTACCAGAGAGACCTTGGGAAGACATAAGCATGGATTTTATAATGGGCTTGCCTAAGACACAAAGAGGACATGATCCTATATTTGTAGTGGTGGATAGATTTTCAAAGATGGCTCATTTCATACCTTGCAAGAAGACAACTGATGTAGTGCATGTATCTGATCTATTTTTCAAAGAGATTGTGAGATTGCATGGATTACCTAAGAGTATTGTTTCAGACAAAGATACAAAGTTTGTTGAATATTTTTGGAGAACACTTTGGAAGAAGATGAAAACAGATCTAAAGTTCAGTTCAACTTTTCATCCACAGACAGATGGACAGACAGAGGTAGTGAATATGAGTTTGGGCAATTTGTTGAGATGTTTGGTTGGAGACAAGACTTGATGTTGGGATTTGATACTTTCACAAGTAGAGTTTGTATACAATAGTTCAGTGAATAGAAGTATCAAAAGGACACCTTTTGAGATTGTTACCGGAATAAACCCTAAAGGAGTGGCAGAATTGAGAGACATCAATATGGAGGAAAAGAGAAGTGTAGAAGATGAAGAATTTATAGACCACATGAAGACAGTGCATGACCAGGTTAAGAAGCATTTGGAGAACATGAACAATAAGTACAAAGAGAAGGTTGATGAGAAGAGACGACATAAGGAATTTGAAGTTGGTAATGAAGTGATGGTGTACTTGAGAAAAGAAAGATTTCTTGTTGGGACATATAACAAGTTGAAGATGAAGAAGTTTGGACCTTGTAAGATTCTCAGGAAGTTTGATTCAAGAAATGCATATGAAGTGGATCTACCAGATACCTTGAGCATATCACCTATTTTCAACATTGCAGACCTATATTAGTATCATGAGACAGATTTCAGTGTCAACATGGAAGAAGACTTGAAGAGACAATTACCATAATAATCATTGGAGCAGATTGAAGACATTTTGGATAGTAGAATTGTATGTAATACTAGAGGAAGATAGTATAGAGAATATATGGTAAATTGGAAAGCCAGACCGGAACAAGATTCATCATGGATCTCTCAGGTTGAGGTGGACTATTTTGGTTTTCCTCTAGCCCCAGCAAAGTGAGGGACTCACTTTTTCAATAACCACGGGTGTCTAATGTAGGAGCATCCCTAGTTCAAAGCAATCTTGCATCAACCAAAAATATTTGTATTTCAGTTGGTTGTTTCTTTCCATTCTTGCATTTCTATTGAGGCAGTTCAGTCAATAGGTAGTTTCAGCATTTTGATCAGCATTCTGTTGCAGCAACACCCCAAGTGTTGTGGATCTATTTTTTAGCATCTAGACATGTTCATCTACATCACCCTTAGGTCCATAGAGCATTTGGATAAGTTACCAGAAAGTTATCGCTATCAAAAGATCCTCTATTTTCTCAGTGCAGAGCTTCTGACAATCAAGAACAATTAGTGTGGGAGAAAGATCTTGGAGCATGGCCAACTTATAGATCTCAAAGATTCACTCTACAATGTTCCTTGGTGTGTGGCTGACCTTCCTCATAGGTCCGCACTTTATGATAGCCATTGGAGGAGGATTTCTCAAGCCGATAGGTCTGACCTATCCAAGAACACATGTTACACCATTTCATCAGGATTCTGGATCTCTTGTGGCTGACACAGAGTAATCTATTGTTCCAGATATGATATAAATTGATGTAATAAATCTTTAGGAAGACAGTTGATGATTATTAGATTGAATATAGTTTGAATTCTTGTGAAGGAGCTTGAAAACTTTATCTTGTGCATATATGTAATCAAGCCTATGAGCCAAATTGTAAGCCCACATGATGTCGGCGGATCTTTGATTTGGATTCTATGATATACTGAATGACTAAATCTGCAATTGTTCCATTTCCTTAAGTTGTTCCTTTGTGTTTACTCTTTCTGCAGAATTCAGATAGTTCATTCTGTGAACCCTCCTATTGTGATTGCACCAGTAATATTATGAAGAGAATGTGTGAGCTCTGGGGATTGATTGCCCCCAAGTTAGAGACAATGTATAATGCCTTAGCAGAAGCTCAGACTGTAGTTCAGACAAGTGATCCTTTAGATCTAACAAAGGTAGAAGCATATGCATTTTTACTGAGTGGACACATCTCAATTTTGGATGGCATGAAAAGCACTTGGGCCTCTGAACTTGAGAAATTGAAAAATAGTTTTGCAGACATTCTCAAGTTCATGTAAATATAACTTAATGTTTAGTTGTACATATGTGACATTATATACAGAAATTTTGGGAGTTTTTGGCTTATGGACCCCATCCTTTGCCATTGATGTCAAAGGGGGAGTGAAGAATAGTGAAAAATGAGAAATCCAGCAAAGGGGGAGCTCTAGAAATAGTGGAAAACAAGTGTACAGAGCAAGGAGTACCACCGACACTTAGTCATTTTTCACAAAGTGTTGCCATCAATGCCAAAGGGAGAGATTGTTGGCAAGAGACATTGCTATGCTGACAAGTGTTGTCATTGATGGCAACTAAGATTATTCCACCCATCCGCATAACACAATCTGTTCATATCGAAAGTTAGAATCAGAATTTATCTAAGTCTGGGAAGTCAGAAACAGAGCAGGCAACAGGGTCCAGTATCTTGGTCCGGATCTCTCCGGTGGTAAATCAGAGTTTGCTACAGATATGAGGGAGTCATAAGCTGTTAGGAAAGGTGTCTCAACCTTGCAACTTTGAAATGTTACTATTCTTCCCAATTTTGGTCTTTTTGGATACCCATTATCTTGGATAGTGGTCTGGAACTTTCAAAGTTTCCATAAGTCTCCTGGAGAGCGAGAAATAACAAGACTTACTATTTTTAGCAAGTTCTTCATTTGAGCTCAAGTTGACCTTGATTTTTTTCTAGAATTTGTGGAATAGCTAAGTGAACATCTTAGGTGAGTTTTATCTCAAGATCATATCTGGATTGTGAGATATTAAAGTTTCTATTTTTTGAAACTGTCAGAAAAGTTTTGAACTCAATTTTTGGGTATCAAACCTTCTCTAAACGGCCTAAGAATTTTTGTAACTGGTGAAGTGGGTTATAGGGTGATAGAGCACTTCACGAGCTTTTCGACGCATAAAATAGTTTGTCAATCAGACACCTGAATCAAAAGTTATGGCCTCTGGAAGTTGGACCTTCGGTTTTGGGAAATGCAAAAACATGTTGGACACACAAAAGAGCTATAAAGGGGAGAGTTACACATGGTGGTATGTAGTTTGGTACATCAAGAGGGTGCCACTTTTGGGTGGTTTCAGCTCATGGTTTTGTAATTACCGTTGGCGGTGTGTTGTATTGTATCTCCTATATATCAGGAACTTGAGATAGAGGTTATATGTAGAATCATATAGATGTTGAATGACCTCCTGGATCTCTAGTTGGGTATAGTCCTTTAAAAGCTTTCTCTGCAAGTATATTGTAATCTTTGTGATTTCTAAATAATATATTAGGTAGCTTTAGAGTGTGGGGTTTTTTACCTGTAAGGGTTTTCCCCACGTATATCTTGTGTTGTGAGTTTTGTGTTTGCATTTGGAAATTGTTATCATTTTCTGTTAATGTGTATCTTAATCTATAACTGTAAAAGAAATTTGCATAAGTTTTTCCTCATTAGATCAGTGTAGGAAGTGTATTCTACGTACCTTGCTTCCTTTCAGTTGGTATCAGAGCATGATCACCTTTGGTTCTAGTTGTTGGGTAGAGGGTTTTTTGAGCTAATCTTCGTTTGAGTGGGAGATTGTGCAGAGGATTTTGAAATCTTTGTTGCAGGTAAGAGATGGTGAGCACATTTGGGAGGTTTAAGATATAGAAGTTTAGTGGCAGTAATTTTAAGTTGTGGAAACTCAAAATGGAGGACATGCTTGTAGATTTGGATTTATGGGAAGTCGTATCTAGTATAAAACCAGCGGCAATGTCTCAAGAAGACTGGGATCTCAAAGATCAAAAAGCTAAGGGTTTGATAAGACTCTGTTTGGCTGATTCAGTGCTCCTAAATATCCATGAAGAGAAGACTATAAAGAATCTTTGGAAGAAGCTTGGAGATGTTTATCAGGCTAAATCCTTGGTGAACAAGCTATTCCTACGAAATAAATTGTATTCTCTGAAGATCGAAGATGGAGGATCTGTCGCTGATCACCTAAATACATTCAATATGCTTGTTGCCCAGTTGACTTTTGTTGGTGTGAAGATGGAGGAGGATCGATGTATGACATTACTGTGTTCCTTACCAGATTCGTGGGACCACCTTGTTATGGCCATTGGGAGTACCACTTCCACCTTCAAGATGGAAGATGTGGTTTCTTCGCTGTTGTCTAAAGAGATGTAGAGAAAGACTTCCGAATCAGCTAAGGAGGCTCTTGCAGTTCGTGGTAGATCTAAAGAGAAGGGAAAGAAAAAGAAAGATCCAAATCCTGTGGGAGAGCTAAGTCTCCCAGAAAGTCCAAGGCCTATGTTGGAATTGCGGTAAAATTGGTCACTTCCATAAAGAGTACAAGGAGGAGAAAAAGAAAAAGAAGAAGAATAATGATTCAGATTCTGACAAGTCCTCTCAAGATGAAGGAGAAGCATTTGTCACTGCCTTGGCAATGCATGCATCTAAGGATGTGTGGCTTATTGAGTCTAGTGCATCTTTTCACATGACCGTGCATCGAGACTAGTTTTCAAAGTATGAAGAATACGATGGTGGAAAGGTGTACTCAAGTGATGATTCTCATCTGCATATTGTTGGTCATGGAAGAGTCTTGATTCAATTCCCTGATAGACGAGTAAAGGGAATCAATGGTGTTCTGCATATCCCTAGTTTGACATGAAACCTTCTTTCTGTAAGTAAATTGAATGATGTGGGTGTGAAGGTTGTTTTCTCGAATGGAGGATGCAAGATGACTAGAGGATCTATGGTGTTGGCTAAAGTGTTTAGATTGGCACTCTGTTTCAGCTAGACGCATGTGTAGTACAGTGCAATAGTGCCTCTATTTTGAAGAAGAGAGCTTTAGAATCTTCATCCTCACCATTGGAACCAGTAGTGAAGAAGACTGTTGCTTCTACTTCCGATGGTAGTGCTTTTTGGGTAGCTAAGGGTGCTCATTCTATGGAGATGAAGCTTCCAGTTGAGAAGACAATGTTATGGCACCAAAAGCTTGGTCACATTGGTGGAAAGGGTTTAAGGACCCTGAAGAATAAAAACCTTGTTGAGGGTATGAATGATTATAACCTTGAGTTTAATTTCTATGAACATTGCATTTATGGAAAACAAAACCATGTTTAGTTTTATCCTAGTTCTCACAAATCTTCTGAGGTGTTGGACTTGATTCATTCTAATGTGTTTGGTCATGTTAATGTTCCTTCAATTTCAAAATCCATTTACTTTGTTTCATTTATTGACAATTATAGTAGAAGGACATATGTGTATTTCCTTAGAAGTAAATCTAAAGTTTTTAATAGATTCAAAGAGTTCAAAGCTCTTGTAGAGAATCAGAAGGATAGAAAGATTAAGTGTTTGAGGACTAACAACAGTGGTGAGTACTGTTCAACAGATTTTGACAAGTTCTGTAAAGAAAGGGGATCGAGAGGCACAAGACAACTCCATATACCCCTTAATAGAATGGAGTTGCAGAAAGAATGAATAGAACGTTGATGGAGAGAGTAAGGAGTATGCTAAGTGGAGCTGGTCTTGAAGAAAAGTTTTGGGCTGAAGCTATTGTTACCACTTGTTACCTAGTTAACAGGTCTCCTACATCAGTGCTCATTGATAAGACACCTATGGAGGCATGGTCTGGTAAAAAGCCTTCATTAAGACACATTCAAGTATTTAGTTGTGAGGCATATGCACATGTGCCTAAGGATAAGAGGTCTAAGTTGGACAACAAGGCTGTAAAATGTATCTTCATCAGTTATGACATTGGTGTGAAAGGGTACAAGCTTTGGGACCTAGTAGTTGAGAGAGTTATGTACAACAGAAGCGTGATCTTTAGAGAGATCAATCCTTCTTCTATCATCTTGCAGCCAGAGAAAGAAGAGAAGAAAGATGATGTGGTTCAGCTTCCTCCCACTCCTAAGAAAGTTGAACCAAAAACATCTATTGGACCTGATAATGAGGAGAGCTCTAGTTGCTCTGAAAGTTTAGGAGAAGATGAAGAACGTCAACCTCAACCTTTGAGGAGGTCCACGCGAATAAGGCAGCAACTTGATAGGTTTGGATATTCATTTCATGATTCCAGTTGTATTTTTGCTTTGATTTCTAACACTGATGAGCCTAGAACTGTGAAAGAGGCTATGGGTATGAAAGATGTAGGTTCCTGGAAGGAGGCCATGGTACAGGAGATGGCTTCTTTAGAAAAGAATAATACTTGGGACTTGGTGCCTTTGCCTGAAGGATGAAAACCTGTTGGATGCAAATGGGTGTTTAAGAAGAAATTCAGTGTAGATGGTAGTGTTGAGAAATATAAGGCTAGATTTGTAGTGAAGGGGTATTCTCAGGTGGAGGGAATTGACTATGGTGAGATTTTCTCTCCTGTTGCAAAGTTGTCATCAATTCGGTTCTTGTTATCTCTTGCAGCAACATATGATCTATAAGTGGAACAAATGGATGTGAAGACAACATTCCTTCATGGTGATTTGGAGGAGGAAATCTATGTCACAGCCAGAGCACTATGTGGTGAAAGGTAAAAAAAATATGGTTTGCAAGTTAAAAAGTCTTTGTATGGTTTGAAACAGTCTCCTAGGAAGTGGTACCAGAAATTTGATGCCATTGTGTTGAGTATTGGATTTTAGAGATTGAAATCAGATCATTGTGTTTACTAAAAGGTTGAAAACGATTGCATTCTCATTATTACATTTTATGTCGATGATATATTACTCATTGGGAATGGTAAAAGTGTGATTTCTGATTTAAAGTCTCATTTGTCAACATAGTTTGAGATGAAAAATCTAGGGGTAGCTCGGTACATTCTGGGAATGGAAATTAGAAGAGACAGAGAAAATATAAAACTTTGGTTAGGCCAGAGTAAGTATATTAAGACTATGTTGGAGAGATTCAACATGATGGATTGTAGACCTTTGACTGTTCTTGTTACAATGGGGACAAAGTTATCTATTGAAGATTATCCAAAGTCTCCTTTTGAGATAGAGGATATGAGCAGAGTTCCTTATGCTAGTGCAGTTGGCAATTTGATGTATGCGATGGTCTGCACAAGACCAGACATTGCCCAAGTAGTGGGAGTCCTTAGTCGATTTATGGCTAATCATGGACGAGTACATTGGGATCCAGTGAAGAGAGTGTTTAGATATTTGCGGGGTACTTTTGAGTATTCCTTATGTTATCATGGTTATCCTACAGGACCTCGGTATTCACTTTGTATTCATGGATTTAGATTGGGTAGGTGACATTGACAACAAGAGATCCACCAGTGCTTATGTGTTCACTATGTTTGGTGGTGCTATTAGTTGGATGAGTAAGTGGCAACCTATGGTCACTTTGTCCACTACTGAATCATGGTCTATGGGCCTCACATCCCCTAGCAATTAAATCATGGTGTTACTCCTTTTGCTCTTGCAAGGTGTTTGACAAGTGGGGGAATGTTAGGAAAGGTGTCTCAACCTTGCAACTTTGAAATGTTACTATTCTTCCTAGTTTTGGTCTTTTTGGATACCCATTATCTTGGATAGTGGTCTGGAACTTTCAAAGTTTCCACAAATCTCCTAGAGAGCAAGAAATAGTGAGACATACTATTTTTAGTAAGTTCTTCATTTGAGATTGAATTGACCTCAAACTTTTTCTAGAAGGTGTGGAACAGCTAAGTGAACATCTCGGGTGAGTTTCGTCTCAAGATTATATCTAGATTGTTAGATATTAAAGTTTCTATTTTTTTGAAACTGCCAGAAAAGTTTCAAACTCAATTTTTAGGTATCAAACCTTCTCTAAACAGACCAAAAATTGTTGTAACCGGTGAAGAAGATTATAGGGTGATAGAGCACTTCACAAGCTTTCTGACGCATAAAATGATTCGTTAATCAGACACCCAGATCAAAAGTTATGGCCTCTGAAAAAAGTTATGGCCTTCGGTTTTGGGAAATGCAAAAATGTGTGGGACACATAAAAGAGTTGTAAAGGGGAGAGTTACATGTGGTAGTGTGTGATTTGGCACATCATGAGGCATCTTTAATTGGGTGATAATTTAGGCACCACTTTTGGGTGGTTTTAGCTCATGGTTTTGTAATTACCGTTGGCGGTGTGTTGTATTGTATCTCCTATATATCAAGAACTTGAGATGGAGGTTGTATGTAGAATCATATAGATGTCAAATGACCTCTTGGATCTCTAGTTGGGCATACTCCTGTAAAAGCTTGCTCTGTAAGTATATTCTAATCTTCATGATTTCTAAATAATATATTAGGTAGCTTTGGAGTGTGGGGTTTTTTACCCATAATGTCTTTCCCCACGTATATCTTGTGTTGTGAGTTTTGTGTTTGCATTTGGAAATTGTTATCATTTTCTGTTAATGTGCATCTTAATCTATAACTGTAAAAGAAATTTACATAAGTTTTTCCTCATTAGATCAGTGTAGGAAGCATATTCCGCGTACCTTGCTTCCTTTCATAAGCATTGTCAGGATAACCTAAATCCAGAGTTTTGGCCTCCGGTGATGAAGGATTTGTTGTGATGCTCACAACATGCCCCATTTTACTCCTTAGCAAAATGAGGACCCCTACTATGGCTGTGGATTTTTCTTTTATGCATGCGTCTATTTAGTGGTAAAAGGGATAGGAAGTGAAAGTTACAAACCCTATTGAAAATAAAGAAAAAATAACATTAAGTACCAGAGCAGAGTATGGGTGAATTCCTTGTCAAAAATGAGTGAGGGTTGATTTTTGAACCATTTTAAAATTCCCAATATTTTATAAGATATGTGTGTTTTGGGTAAAATGTACTATGGGAGGGTTTGTATGATGCATATACAAGGTCGTTTGTATGTTGTGTCGTTGTATGAGTTGCATTAGGAATTGTCAGATTTTGGTATATTTCGATACTTGTATGCATTTGGATAACACTTTTTTTTACATACAAGTCGGACTTGACAGAGTTCAGAGTTTAAATGAATAATTGGTCAAGTCTGTCAGATGTATTTTAGGTTTGTATGTTTGGAAAAGGAAAACATACAAGACGATATACAAAGCTATATGCATAGCGTAGAACTGAAAAGATTATGAAATAAGGTGTAATTGTTGCATGTTTCGCACCTTGTATGTATGTTTCGGGTTATACATTTCAATATACATACAATGCGGAATTCAGGAAAGATTAAAATTTGGTTAAGGTGATCCATCATGACATAAAGTATATAGAAAGATGCATGGCACTTTATACATGTCACGGAGTCGAAAAGTGAGTAAACTGTGGTTTATAAAAGTTGAAGTCTGAAAGGACATACAAAGGAGTTTGTATGTATTGGGCTTTGTATCTAAGGGTTTTGATACAAGTATTGTTGTATCGCGGAGATACAAGGGGAAAGTAATGTGGGCTCCACCATTTGCATGTTAGGTTTGTATAATTACAATGTATATCTTTGATATACAAGCTGATATGCAAAGTGAAAGATACAAGTAAAAGATACAAACCGGATGTGAAAAGAAAGTTAAATACTGAAAAGTCTTTGAATGTTTAAATGCGTGTATGTTCATGATATACATAATCTGAGATACAAAGAAATTAAAATCATTGAAAGAGATAAAGGGTAATGAAAGGAGGTTTGTAGAGGATTGTTTGTATATGTGCTCATACAAGAAAATATACAAGAGCGATATACAAAATGAAAGGTACAAGTACGGACAAAAGGGAAAGAACGTTAGTTGTGGTTGTTTGCATATATATTTGTATGTTAAAACATACAAAGGGAACATACAAAGGGAGCATACAAAAGGAACATACAAAGAAAACGGGATGTATGTCGAAATTAAACTAATGGTAAAAAGTTTAAAATGCAAATACTGAAGTAGAAGGCCAAACTTTTGGTGCATTAATTGTTGTAATTAATCCCGATCTAACATTCAAAAGAGGTATAAATTGACGAAAGCGATGTGAATTTTAAAATCCATTTTTCTGTCTGTTGGCAGGTATGTAGGTATATGGAAGGTGGACCTTAAATGGTGATGATATCACAAAGGGCGGAATGGATCACAAAAGAAGCGAAAGAAGTAAAGGATTTCAATGAGAAGAAATATACAGGTGGAAAGAAGCATAATTAAAAGGGCAAAGCAACAGAAGATATTTTAAGGTTGTTAGGGTTTCCAAAGGGCATCCTTATGCTCAGTATGGAATATGCTTCTCAGAGATTTTTGGCGGGATTTGTTTTCCACCGTGGATGTTGCACTTGAGATATAGACCGTTGATTGACTAGGGTTTGTAACCATATTGGGGATAATCAAATCTATATATTGAGCCCCTTTACTTTGTAATGACTTACACAGGGATTTATAGAACAGAGTTGGAAATTGTAATTTGTCTTAGCATTTTGAATAGAAGAACATTTTAGTTAAAGGAGGTCACCTTTGTCTGCAATAAGGAATGCGTGGAACATCTAGCTTCCTTACTCTATCTGTAAGACGTTTTGTAAGTTTTCTATAAGTTGATTAATGAAGCAAGGAGTCATTCATACATTGTAAATCATATATGACTGTTTATTTTAAATACAAATATCTCTAGAATTCTGCGTCTACTTTAAGAGTGTTTTTTGGCTCTTATTTTTATTTGAAATATTATCTCTTCAAAAGCTTGCAATCTTGAATGTATGTTCGTGAAAATACTCAGGGCTTACATTTAAAGGTTTAGTCTATTGATTTAATCAAGTTTGTTGTACTGCTTACAATGTGAATAATAGAGCATTTAGATCCTGTAGTAGAATGAAGTTTAATTTAGATTTCTCTAACTTTTCACAAACATTTGAAATACTTAGCTTAAACACAGAGATTTAAAGGAGATTGTCTGATATTTGAAGGAAACATGAACAACTGAGTTGATATTTGGCAATTTTAATAATATTTGTAAAGAAAAGCTTGTTTTAATATAGATCATATAAAGCTTTGTGATACAGTAACAAATTTATGCAAAGGAATGAAGAAAATGTTGATATTTGTGATATTTTGCATAATTCGAGTCCAGTGAGTCATAAAACACCTTAAATCAAGTAAGGCCCCTTGCATATTACAGCTTCACATTAACCTACTAAATTATCCACAAGGTCAAGACCTGACCATACAGAAACTTGGGATTAAGTAGTCTTAATTGATTTTTTCATATCTTTTAAGATAGTTAGGTTCATTTTGTGAATTTTAACTTTTGTTATGAATGTGTAAAAACAATCATCAACAATTTTTGGCGCTAGAAGGAGGGCCTGATAGGATTTAAGGTGGATTTTGTGTAGGCTGGCCAAAGGGATCATTTTAGTTCTTGGATTTTTGAGTGTTCTGTTTGTAAATATCTTCTGTTTGAAAGAATTTGAATGTTTTTTTTTTTTGCAAAGGTACTGCTCAAACTTCAAGGACTATTCTGATTTTTTGAGTTTTAATGTTTTATTTTGAGATATGTTAGATCTCATAAAATTTTAAAATCTAAAAAATTGAAAGTAGAGTGTCATTTTAAATGGACTCATATGAAGACAATTTTCAGGTTAATATTCCTATCTTTCAGAAAACTTTAAACAAGAGGATTTATCCTAAAAATTTATCTAACTTTGGTTTATTTGGAAGGTGCAGGATACATAAGTCCATAGAGCATGGTGAAATTAATTGTCTGAATTTTCTTACAAGGTTAGATTTGTCTTAAAAAGGATTGATCTCTTTCTCAGATGTGTATAGGGTTGAAGGTTGGCAGGAAAATGAGGAGATTATGGAGCAGTAGGAGGATGCAATATCAACAATCATTAATTGTTCAGATAATGCAAAGATTGAACCAATGTTGGAAATAAAGGATAGTAAAATCTCTTTTCTGGAATCATGTGATGGTAATAAAAATAATCTATTTTTTTTGTCAAGGTTCAAATGTGATTAAAGCTAATGTCAGGTATAAATATCTTGAAAAATACAGAGAAGAAATCACACCTCATTTTCATTTTCATTTTCTAGATGATAAACAAAGAGGATTTAATGAAAAGAAAAAGAAAAGTGAAGTTGATCTTGATACATTTGATAAATATATTGAATTACTAAGTAATACTTATCAAGAGGAAATCTCTGGATCTAATTTGAAAAGTTTTAATGAAAATGATTGGGCAAATAAATGTAAACAAGTATTGATAGAATTAAAGTGCACTAAAATTAAAGAAGTTTCTGTATCAGCAAATAAAGGAATCATAGGAAAGGAAGTAAATCTTGATTTATTATTTGATGGCTTTAAATTGAATGACCAAATCTAGGATTGTTGCAGGATAATGGAACCAGATATTTTGTTAAATGATAAGACTAAATTATTTGGGGAATAAGTCTTGAAAATGGAAGATACAGAGGATTATGCTATTGTTGTGCATAATTAGGCATCACTCCAACATTATTTTGAAAGTGAAATAGGGAAGTATTTTCATGAATCAAATGTTGTTTCACATTCATAGCCAAATAATCTGGAAATGATAAATTTAGATATGTCAGATTATGATGGTACTCATTCATGTGCTAATGTGCAGAAAATTAAAGAGGACATTGAGGTGTTGCTGGAGTTTAAAAATTAGATAAGCTTGCAAGATGAAGAGATAGATGTGGATAAAGATGAAGAAATAATCCATCAAGAGTCATACATCCTTCAATTCGAAGTGAGACCAGACATTGAGCTAAGCAATGAAAGTGCAAAGTTAAATGGAGGACTAGTTGTCAATGAACAAGCATGTCCAACAGAACTGGAGATACACTAGGTTGTATTTCTCCCTTCCACAGTGAATAATGTTGAATACTAGTTTGATTATGGAAATTCAAAGGATGAGACATGCATGTGGATTAGTCATGAACATGATGAGCTTCCTCAATTGTTGATTATCAAAAATTATTTTGTTAAACACAATGAATCTAGAATACAAGAACATTTTTCAGAATTTAAAGATAAATTTGCTAAGTTGAGAACTATAACTAATGCCCTGATGTTCCTGTATATTCTGAAAAGGCATTTAAATATGAGTGTTTCTAGGTCTTTTTGTGTGTTTTGTTTTCCTGGTGGTGTCTTGTATAGTTTGGGGGGGGGGGGGTGGTTGTTTTTTTCTTTTCTTTGTTTTCTTGTCTTGCTTTGTGTTGTTTCCTTTCGTAGTTAGTTGTTTATACAATCCATTTTTTTGTTTGCTTTGTTGTTTTCATGTGTGCTAGGGTCTTTATTTTGATTTAGGGTATGCAGGAGCAGACTGACAACCACTGAAAACAATAGAAAATTCAAAACATTCAGGTTATTTATTTGAAATTTATGCATAACTTGTTGTGACTGTCATGAATGTAGAAAGTTAGTTGACTTGTGAAATTTTGTATTCAATAATTGTGGGTTGAGTATTCAAAGGAAGTTTCTCACAATGACACACCTAAAATCCTTGGGTTTGTTGAACCTACCAGTGTAGATATTAGGTGAAAAATCAAAGGTCACCCTTGCTACCATTGCAATTCTCAGCTTAATTTCAGCAAGTGATCATTCCTTGCATCATGAAGTTACAACTGTAATATCTTATAAAATCTCTATCAAATACAAAATATAAAATAAATAAATAAATAAAATAGATTTGATTGAAAATCCAAATTAATCCATCTAAGTAACTTTGCCGGGGCTATAGACGCTTGCTGGCGGTGGGGGGCTCTACTTAGGAGAATTGTAACGATAACCTTGTCAGGGCTATGGACACTTGCTGGCAGCAAGGCTCTATCCAGTTGGCTATGAGGGAATGACATCAACTATGTAGGCTAATATCAGTCATTGGTTTGTTCAACTAATTTTCAAGATGAGGATTATTAATCATGTGCACCCACTTAAACTGAAAGGGAGATTCATGCACCTTATTGAATACATTAGGTCTCAAGTTAGATAATGATTTGTAGAAAAGATAGTTGGAAGTTATGAATTTATTTCATTTATTTTTCTTTAATGGTTTTAATTTGATTATTTTGTTTGGTTGGTAGTTGTTGTGATGCTCACAACATGCCCCATTTTACTCCTTAGCAAAATGAGGACCCCTGCTATGGCTATGGCTTTTGCTTTTGTGTGTGGGTCTATTTGGTGGTAAAAGGGAAAATGAAGTGAAAGTAACAAAGCCTATTGAAAATAAAGAAAAAATAAAATTAAGTACCAGAGCATAGTATGGGTGAATTCCTTGTCAAAAATGAGTGAGGGTTTCTTTTTGAACCATTTTAAAATTCCCAATATTTTGTAAGATATGTGTGTTTTAGGTAAAATGTACTATGGGAGGGTTTGTATGATGCATATACAAGGTCATTTGTATGTTGTGTCATTGTATGAGTTGCATATGGGAATTGTCAGGTTTTGGTATATTTCGATACTTGTATGCATTTGGCTAACACTTTTTTTTTACATACAAGTCAGACCCGACAGAGTTCAGAGTTTAAATCAATAATTGGTCAAGTCTGTCGGATGTATTTTTGGTTTGTATGTTTGGAAAAGGAAAACATACAAGACAATATACAAAGCTATATGCATAGCACGGAACTGAAAAGATTATGAAATGAGGTGTAATTGTTGTATGTTTTGCGCCTTGTATGTGTGTTTCGGGTTATACATTTCAATATACATACAATGTGGAATTCAGGAAAGATTAAAATTTGGTTAAGGCAATGCATCATGAATTAAAGTATATCGAAAGATGCATCGCACTTTATACATGTCGCGGAGCTGAAAAGTGAGTAAACTGTGGTTTATAAAAGTTGAAGTTCGAAAGAACATATAAAGGAGTTTGTATGTATTGTGCTTTGTATCTAAGGGTTTTGATATAAGTATTGTTGTATCATGGAGATACAAGGGGAAAGTAATGTGGGCTCCACCATTTGCATCTCGAGTTGTATAATTACAATGTATATCTTCAATATACAAGCTGATATGCAAAGCAAAAGATACAAGTAAAAGATACAAAACGAATACGAAAAGAAAGTTAAATACTGAAAAGTCTTTGAATGTTTAAATGCTTGTATGTTTATGATATACATAATCCGAGATAGAAAGAAATTAAAAGCATCGAAAGAGATAAAGGGTAATGAAAGGAGGTTTTCATAGGGTTGTTTATATATGCGCTCATAAAGAAAATATACAAGAGCGATATACAAATCGAAAGGTACAAGTACGGACAAAAGGGAAAGAACGTTAGTCGTGGTTATTTACATATATGTTTGTATGTTAAAACATACAAAGGGAGCTTACAAAAGGAACATACAAAGAAAATGGGATGTATGTCGAAATTAAACTAACGGTAAAAAGTTTAAAATGCAAATACTGAAGTAGAAGGCCGAACTTTTGGTGCATTAATTATTGTAATTAATGCCGATCTAACATTCAAAAGAAGTATAAATTGACAAAAGTGATGTGAATTTTAAAATCCTTTTTTATGTCTATTGGTAGTTATGCAGGTATATGGAAGGTGGAGCTTAAATGGCAATGACATCACAAAGGGCGGAATGGATCACAAAAGAAGCGAAAGGAGTAAAGGATTTCAATAGAAAGAAATATACAGGTGGAAAGAAGCATAATTAAAAGGGAAAAGCAATAGAAGATATTTTGAGGTTGTTAGGGTTTCCAAAGGGTATCCTTATGCTTAGTATGGAATATGCTTCTCAGAGATTTTTGGCGGGATTTGTTTTCCACCGTGGATGTTGCACTTGAGATATAGACCATTTATTGACTAGGGTTTGTAACCGTATTGGGGATAATCAAATTTGTATATTGAGCCCCTTTACTTTGTACTAACTTACACAGGGATTTATAGAACAGAGCTAGAAATTGTAATTTGTCTTAGCATTTTGAATAGAAGAACATTTTAGTTTAAGGAGGTCACCTATGTCTGCAATAAGGAATGCGTGGAACATCTAGCTTCCTTACTGTATCTGTAATACATTTTGTAAGTTTTCTATAAGTTGATTAATGAAGCAAGGAGTCATTCATACATTGTAAATCATATATGACTGTTTATTTTGAATACAAATATCTCTAGAAATCTGCATCTACTTTAAGAGTGTTTTCTGGCTCTTATTTGTATTTGAAATATTATCTCTTCAAAAGCTTACAATCTTGAATGTATGTTCATGAAAATACCCAGGGCTTACATTTAAAGGTTTAGTCTATGGATTTAATCAAGTTTGTTGTACTGCTTACAACGTGAATAACAGAGCATTTAGATCTTGTAGTAGAATGAAGTTTAATTTAGATTTCTCTAACTTTTCCCAAACATTTGAAATACTTAGCTTAAACACAGAGATTTAAAGGAGAGAGTTTGATATTTGAAGGAAACATGAACAACTGAGTTGATATTTGGCAATTTTCATAATATTTGAAAAGAAAAGCTTGTGTTAATATAAATCATATAAAGCTTTGTGATACAGTAACAAATTTATGCAAAGGAATGAAGAAAATATTGATATTTGTGATATTTTGCATAATTTGAGTCCAATGAGTCATAAAACACCTTAAATCAAGTAAGGCCCCTTGTATATTATAGCTTCACATTAACCTACTGAATTATCCACAAGGTCAAGACCTGGCCATACAAAAACTTGGGATTAAGTAGTCTTAATTGATTTCTTCATATCTTTCAAGACAGTTAGGTTCATTTTGTGAATTTTAACTTTTGTTATGAATTTGTAAAAACAATCATCAACAAGATTCAAAATTTGTTAGCATCTGAGTATCGGGTTAACAGTTTGATAGAGTAGATAGAAGAATAATAGGCTGACCTTGTAATTGATCTTGTTTCTAGATGTATGGAAGTTGTGGTTTGGACAAGTTATGTTAATCAGTGATAGTAGCTGACCTGATTGATTATTTGTGAGTGCAAGTTTTGGTCCATGTTACAAGTTGCACATGGATTTAGCCGATAGAGCAGAATCTTTAATAAAGTTCTAAGTATTCTTGAAGCCAACTAAAAAATGGTTGAAGTTTAGGATTCAGATTTATATAGCCGATGGATTCGAATGATTTTGGAGTGTGTGTGTTGTGACTATGGAGTAAATTTGGAAAGAGTAGAGATCTAAGGTTTGGATGATTGTAGAGTAGTAAACAAGGTAGAGTGAATATGAAGTGTATCAAGTCAGTATGTTGTGCTTAACCGGAACTGAATCTTTGCATTGGTAGATGCTAATTATTAGTTCAAACACATTGTAAATTCTATTTCTGTAGGCAATGAGCCTTCTTTTGAGCAATGAGCTCTGGGCAGTGAACCCAAATGCATGTGCATTCCCATTTGTAAAATACTTTTAACATAGTATCAATCTTTGTGGGTTAACCCCCACCGTAGTTTTTCCCTTAACCAGGTTTCCACATTAAAAATCTTGGTGTCAATTGTGTTATTATGTTGCTGCTCATATGTTTATGATTCATGTTTTCATAGTTAAAATATTGATCTATTGTTAAATGGTAAATGGAAGAATTAACTGTTGAAAGTGTTAAAATTTTCTGACAACTGATTCACCCCCCTCTTAGTTGTCTGCCCTAATTCCAACACATACATAGTGAACACATAAGCACTAGTGGATCTGCTATTGATGTCACCTACCCAATCTGAATCCACATATCCATGAATACTTATAGAATGCTGAG
Source organism: Cunninghamia lanceolata (assembly GCA_027924645.1). NCBI lineage: Eukaryota > Viridiplantae > Streptophyta > Pinopsida > Cupressales > Cupressaceae > Cunninghamia > Cunninghamia lanceolata. The sequence continues at coordinate 12,497,604 of BSBN01001332.1, forward strand.
GTCCTATAGGATAATGATGATAACACATGGAATACTCAAAACTACCCTATAGATATCTGAACACTCTTCACTGCATCCCAATGTACCCATCCAGGATTAGCCATAAATTTACTAAGGAATCCCACTGCTTGGGCAATGTCTGGTCTTGTATAGACCATCACAAACATGAAACTACCAACCACACTAGCATAAGGAACTCTACTCATATCCTCCATCTCAGAAGGATACTTTGGACAATTTGCAATAGATAACTATGTCCCCATCGTAATAGTAATAGTCAAAGGTCTGTAATCTACCATGTTGAATCTCTCCAACATGGTGTTAACATACTTACTCTATCCTAACCAAAGTTTTCCATTTTCTCTATCTCTTTTGATCTCCATCCCCAGAATGTACTTGGCTACCCCTGGATCTTTCATCTCAAACTATGCTGACAACTAAGACTTCAAATCAGAAATCAAACTTTTACCATTCCCAATGAACAACATATCATCAACATACAGTGCAATAATGAGAATGAGATCATTTTCAAACTTGTACTAAACACAATGATCTAATTTTGATATCATCAATCTAATACTCAACACAAAGGCATCAAATTTCGGGTACCACATCCTAGGAGATTGCTTCAAACCATATATGGAATTTTTCAACTTGCAATCCATATTTTATTTCCCTTTTACCACGTAGTGCTCTGGCTGTGATATAAATTTCCTCCTCCAAGTCACCATGAAGGAATGTTGTCTTCACATCCATCTATTCCACTTCTAGATCATACATTATTGCAAGAGATAACAGGAACTAAATAGATGCCAGCTTCACAATGGGAGAGAAAATCTCACCATAGTTAATTCCCTCCATCTGAGAGTACCCCTTCATGACTAACCTTGCCTTAAACTTCTCAACACTACCAACTGAACTAAACTTATTCTTGAACACCCATTTACATCCAATAGGTTTACGTCCATCAAGCAATAGCACTAGATCCCAAGTATTATTTTTCTTCAAGGAAGCCATCTCTTCTTCCATGGACTCTTTCCAAGAATTTGCATCACTCATACCCATAGCCTCCCTTATGGTCCTAGGCTCATCAGTGTTAGAAATCAAAGTAAAAATACAACTGGAATCATGTAATGAATAACCAAACCTTCAGGTTGTCACCTTATCCTTGTGGACCTCCTCACAAGTTGAGGTTAAGGTTCTTCCTCTTCTTCTTCTGAACTATCATAGATACTAGATCTCTCCTCATCATCAGGTCTGGTAGATGTCTTCGGTTCAACTTTCTTAGAGGTGGGAGGAAGATGAACCACATCCTATTTCTTCTCTTCTTTCTCTGTCTATAGAACAACAGAAGAAGGACTAAGATCTTTGAAGATCACACTTTTGCTATATAGAACTCTCTCAGCCATTGGTTCCCAAAGCTTATACCCTTTCACATCGACACCATAATTGATGAAGATACATTTTACTACCTTGTTCTCCAACTTAGACCTCTTCTCCTTAGGCACATGTGCATATGCCTCACAATCAAATACTTGAATGTGTTTTAGTGAAGGCTTCTTACTAGACCACACCTCCATAGGTGTCTTATCAACGAGTGTCGATGTAGGAGACCTGTTAATCAAGTAACAAGTGGTAGCAATAGCTCCAGCCCAAAACTTTTGTTCAAGGCCAACTCCACTTAGCATACTCCTAGCCCTCTCCATCAACGTTTTGTTCATCCTCTCTGCAACTATATTCTACTGAGGGGTATACAAAGTTGCCTTGTGCCTATCAATGCCATGTTCCTTATAGAACTTGTTGAAATCTATTGAACAAAACTCACCACCGTTATCAGTCCTCAAACACTTAATCTTTCTATCCTTTTGATTCTCTACAAGAGCTTTGAAATATTTGAATCTCACAAAGACTTCCAATTTACTGCTAAGGAAATATACCCATGTCCTTCTACTATATTCATCAATGAATGAAACAAAATAAACATATTTCAAAATCAAAGAAACATTAATAGGACCAAATACATTAGAATGAATCAAATCCAACACATCAAATGATTTGTGAGAACTGGAATAAAACTGAACATGGTTTTGTTTTCCATATATGCAATATTTGGAGAAATTGAATTCAAGGTTACAATAATTCATACCCTCAATGAGATTTTTATTTTTCAAGGTCCTCATGTTGGGATAAGGTGCCATTAACCTTGTAAATCCCAATATTGTATGTATTCCATTTATTATATGTAATTTGTAATTATCCATGAGGAGATGTACTAGTTTCACTGATAGGGGTAATTACAGAGTAACCGGAAGTTATTACGGAGTGACTTTTACTGTTGGCAAATGTAAAAACTCAAAATAAATGAGGGTAGGCATGCTCCCTTGAGGAATATACTATTTTTGGCATGTATGACAACTGTCATAATGTTTGGTGAGTGAATCTATGATAGCTGCAAGTTGTCATAAGACTCTGTGATTCTATGACGCATATGACGGATATGTTAGTTGTATATTTTATATATTTAGCCCAAGGTTCCTATCTTGGACAGATACTCTTTTGTGGAATCTATGATGGTTATGACGCATCATAAGATGCTATAAGAGGCCAGATTTAGTCTTGGGCCTCCAACCTTTGCAAGGCTATTTTTGGACAAGTGTAAGATGCTTGTAATATGGTAATTAATGTCTACAGGTTGGAGAATCTTAGGAGAGAGAAGGTGAATGCCTAAGATAAGTTAGAAAATGTTTCTATAAGTATTTGCCATGTATTAGTTGCTGTAATATAAATTTTAGGTACTCGGGTGCTATTGGAATGCTCTTGGATTGAAGACTGGTGGAGAGAGTTGAAGTGTTGTATTGTAAATCCTTTTCAAATTAATACAAACATTGGGCCTCTTTCCTGTTTGGAGTTTTTTACTTGAAAGGGTTTTCTCCATATTAAACATTGTGTTATGTGTTCATATTTCTGATTTTACATTTCTGTGAAGCATAGTTTTGTTTCTATGTTACAATCTCCATTAATAACACATAGTTAAAGATTGCTGAAATTTATATTGAATCAGATTTCCATTGAAGTAGTGTTGCTTTCATTTCTAACATTTGGTATTAGAGCCTGGCCAGCTTTGACTCTTGGGTGGTAGTGTGGAAGCTATAGCTGCAGTGGGAGATTTGGTTGCACTTGTTTTGCAGATCTTGTGTTGTTATTATGGCTACATCCATCGTTTCATCAACTTCTCGAATGGACATTGAGAAGTTCAACGGAATGGGGTATGAGTTGTGGAAGCTAAAAATGGAAGATTTGTTGGAAGAAAGAAACCAATGGTTGGCTGTCCAAAAAGAGAAGAAACCTGATGATGTCTCTCAAGATGAGTGGGATAGACTGGATAAGAAGGCACAGAGAAACCATCCAGTTGTGTCTTTCAGACTCTGTCCTATTGAATGTCACAAAGGAAGAGACTGCATACAAGTTGTGGAAACGGTTGGGTGAGATCTATCAAACCAAGAGTATGGTAAATAAACTTTATTTAAAAAAAAAATTGTTTTCAATAAAAATACGAGAAGGTGAATCAGTTGCAGAGCATTTAAATTCTTTTGATTTCTTAGTGAGTTAGCTTGATTAAGTAGATGTTGAGGTTAGTGAGGAAGATAAATGTATCTTACTTCTTTGTTCTTTACTTGAGTCTTGGGAGAATGTTATCCTTTCTATCATTGCTAACCTCATGGATCTAAAGTTGGATGCTCTTGTTTTAGTGCTACTATCACAAGAATTGAGGAAGAAGAGTTTAGATAGTTTAGGGGATGCTCTCAGTGTCAGGGGAAGGTCTAAGGAAAGATGACCTAAAAGAGATCAGAAAGGAGCTAAGGACAAGTCCAAGGGCCAGTCTAAGACTCTTGGTAAAAAGAACAGAGTTAAATGTTGGAACTATGGTAAAAGGGGATATGTAAAGAAGGAGTGCAGAAATCCCAAGAAACAGTGGGAGAGTGCTTCAGATAAGTCCTCGAATGCAGGTGAAGAAGTTTTATTTTCTGCATGTAATCTTGTTTCTAATGACCACTGGTTGATTGACTCAGGATGATCATTTCATGACCCCACATAAGGAATGGTTCTCCACATATGAAGAATATGATGGAGGTAATATCTACCTTGGTGACAACTCTACATATCTGATTGTCGAGAAAGGAAAGGTATTGTTGTGTTTCAGTGATGGGAGGATTAAAACCCTCCCTGGTGTTTTGCATGTTCCTGGATTAGCTAGAAATCTAATTTCAGTTTCAAAGTTGAATCATTTGGGAATGCATGTGACATTTGACAAGCATGGCTACAGATTAGTGAGAGGGAACTTGGTGGTAGTGAAGGGGAAGAGATTCAGAAGCTTGTTCAAGCTTGAAGCCACTACAATTTATAATGCCTCCTATGTATCTAAGGCTTTTGAAAACACTTGTATGTTGTGGCACTGTAGATTGGGCCACACAAGCAATAATGTACTAAAAACTATTAAGAATAAAAATTTGTTGGACAGTTTCTCTTATTCTGATGAGCACTTTGATTTCTGTGAGCATTGTGTGTTTGGTAAACAAAACAAAAAATCATTTCCTTCAGGAAGCAATAGAGCAAAAGAGAAGTTAGAAATTATTCATACAGATGTGTTTGGACCTGTGGATAATGAATCTATTGAAAAATCTCGTTATTTTGTCACCTTCGTTGATGATGTATCTAGATTTACATGGATTTATTTTATGAAGCATAAATCTGAAGTTTTCACTAAGTTTAAGGAATTCAAAGTCTTAGTAGAGAACCAATCAGGTTTAAAGATAAAAATACTAATTTCTAAAAATGGAGGGGAATATTTCTCTAAGGAATTTGATGAGTTTTGCAAGCATGCAGGTATAATCAGACAAAAGACAACTCCATATACACCACAACAGAATGGTGTTACAGAAAGGATGAACCGAACAATTATAGAAAGGGCCAGAAGTATGCTTAGTGATGCATAGTTGGATAAATGATTTTGGGTAGAGGTTGTGTGTACTACTTGCTACTTGATAAACAAATCTCCTTGTAAGGCTCTTGATTCGACACCTTATGAAGTGTGGATAGGTAAGAAACCTTCTGTTTCACATTTAAGGGTTTTTGATTGTGAGTCTTTTGTTCATGTGCCTAAGGAAAAGTAATCTAAGTTAGATCCAAAGGATGAAAAGTGTACATTCAATGGATATGGTGATAATGTGAAAGGTTATAAGCTTTGGAATCCACTGAACCGTAGGATTATCTTTTCTAGAGATGTTATTTTCAGGGAACTTAGAGCTATTTCTGAACATGAGCAACCAAAATAAAAAGATGAAAAGGTAAAGAAGGTGTGCTTTGATTTAGAGTAGCAAGATGCACCTCAAGAAGAATAGAATGATGGATTAGGGGGTGAAGAAGAAGAAGAAGATTCAAGTAGTTCTGATGAAGATGAATCTATTGTGACAGAAGAAGTTAGTACAGATGATCATGCAGAAGAATGAGTAGAGTCTCTTGCTCCATCCTTGAGGAGATCCACAAGACAATGGAATCTAGTTGATAGGTAAGTCCACCAGATTTCCATTGTGTATATACTTTATTGAGTACTAATGATGAACCTAGATCCTACAGGGAAGCTATTTCTGTAGATGATAGTGAGTCTTGGAAGCTAGCCATGCAGGAGGAGATGATGGTTTTAGACTCTAATAACACCTGGGATCTTGTTCATTTGCCTAAAGGAAGAAAGGCCATAGGATGTAAGTGGGTCTTCAAAAATAAATTTGGAGCAAATGGTTGGAGAAGTACAAGGCTAGATTGGTAGCCAAGGGCTACTCCTAGAGAGAGGGAGTTGATTTTGGTGAGATATTCTCTCCTGTTGCTAAATTGACTTCTATTAGATTTCTCTTATCCATTGCTGTAGCTTATGATTGGGAGATTGAGCAAATGGATGTTAAGACTGCATTCTTTCATGGAGATCTTGAAGAAGAAATTTATATGCAACAACCTACAGGTTTTGAGGTAAAAGGAAAATAACATTGGGTTTGCAAGTTAAAGAGGTCTTTCTATGGTTTGAAATAGTCCCCCAGAATGTGGCATCAAAAGTTTGATTCATTTGTTTTAAAATTGGGCTTTGTTAGAAGTGAGGAGGATCATTGTGTTTACATTCATTGTGTTGATGATTCTATACTGGTTATTGCTTTGTATGTTGATGACATGTTTTTTAGCAATATTAAGGGTATGGTCAGTGAGCTTAAAGCCCAACTTTCGGGTGCATTTGAGATGAAGGATCTTGGTGCTGCAAGGTATATTTTGGGAATGGAGATCAGGAGGGACAGAGTTAATAGAAAGCTTTGGTTGTCACAAAGTAAGTATGTGAATACTATTTTTCAGAGGTTTAGTTTGCAGGACTATAATCTAGTTAGAGTTCCTTTACCCATTGGTACTAAGCTTTCATTAGATATGTGTCCAAAGACTAAGGATGATCTTGAGGATATGTCTAATGTGCCATATGCTAGTGCTATAGGGAGTTTGATGTATGCAATGGTTTGCACTAGACCAAATATTGCCCAAGCAGTGGGAGTTTTGAGCAGATTTATGTCTAACCTTGGTAGACAACATTGGAACTATGCGAAGAGGGTGTTTAAATATCTTGCAGGTACTCTTGGTCATTGTTTGGTTTATTTTGATACTGATAGTGCTGATAAATCTTTAGACATACAGGGTTTTCTTGATGCAGATTGGGCAGGTGACTTGGATAGTCAAAGGTCCACTAGTATGTGTTTACTCTGTTTAGAGGTGCAGTGAGTTGGATGAGTAAGAGGCAGCCCACAGTTGCTTTGTCCACCACAGAAGTAGAGTATATGGCTGCAACTCATGTCTCTAAGGAGGTAGTTTGGTTGAGGAGACTGTGTACAGGTATTGGTTTTGATTGCAGGATGATTTAGATTGGTTGTGATAGCCAGAGTGCTATATGTTTGGCTAAAAATCCTATGTATCATGCTCAGACTAAGCATGTTGATGTTCAGTATCACTTTGTTTGAGAGTTGGTTGCAAATGGAGAGATTGAGCTAAAGAAGATAGACAATCAGGAGAATTTTGCAGATTTATTGACTAAGCCTGTGAGCACAGAGAAGTTCATGTGGTGCAGAGAGGCCATGGGCCTTGTTCCTAGCGCTTGATTATTTTCTTTTGATTTCCTATGGGTTGATTTACAATGTATAATGTCAAGTGGGAGAATGTTGGGATAAGGTGCCATTAACCTTGTAAATCCCAATATTGTATTTATTCCATTTATTATATGTAATTTGTAATTATCCATGAGGAGATGTACTAGTTTCACTTAAAGGGGTAATTACGGAGTAACCATAAATTATTACGGAGTGACTTTTACTGTTGGTAAATGTAAAAACTCAAAATAAATGAGGGTAGGTGTGCTCCCTTGAGGAATGTACCATTTTTGGCATGTATGACAACTGTCATAATGTTTGGTGAGTGAATCTATGAAAGCTACAAGTTGTCATAAGATTCTGTGATTCTATGATGCATATGATGGATATGCTAGTTGTATATTTGATATATTTAGCTCAAGGTTCCTATCTTAGAAAGATACTCTTTTGTGGAATCTATGACGGTTATGACATGTCATAAGATGCTATAAGAGGCCAGATTTAGTCTTGGGCCTCCAACCTTTGCATGGCTATTTTTGGACAAGTGTAAGATGCTTGTAAGATGGTAATTAGTGTTTATAGGTTGGAGAATCTTAGGAGAGAGAAGGTGAATGCCTAAGATGAGTTAGAAAATGTTTCTATAAGTATTTTCCATGTATTAGTTACTACAATACAGATTTTAGGTACTCAGGTGCTGTCGAAATGCTATCAGATTGAAGATTGGTGAAGAGAGTTGAAGTGTTGTTGTATTGTAAATCCTTTTCAGATTAATACAAACATTGGGCCTCTTTCCTGTGTGGATTTTTTTACTCGAAAGGGTTTTCTCCACGTTAATCATTGTGTTATGTGTTCATATTTCTAATTTTTGCATTTCTGTGAAGCATAGTTTTGTTTATGTGTTACAATCTCCATTAATAACACAGTTAAAGATTGCTGAAATTTATATTGAATCAGATTTCCATTGAAGTAGTGTTTCTTTCATTTCTAACACCTCAAACCCTTTTCACCAATGTGGCCAAGCCTTTGGTGCCATATCATTGTCTTCTCTATTGGAAGTTTCATCTCCATGGAATGAGCACCCTTGGGTACCCAGAAAGCATGATTATCGAAATTAGATGCAATAGTCTTCTTGGCTACTAGTTCCAATGGTGAGGATGAAGACTTTGAAGCTCTCTTCTTCAAAATAGAGGCACCATTGTATTGAACTGCACATGCATCAAGCTAAAATAGAGTGCCAATCTGAACACCCTTAGTTAGCACCATAGCTCCTCTAGTCATCTTACATCCTGTATTTAAGAAAACAACCTACACACCCACATCATCCAGTTTACTTACAAAAAGAAGGTTTCATGCCAAACTAGGGATATGTAGTACACCATTGGTCACCTTCATGCTACCATCATAGAATCTAATTAGGACTTTTCCACGACCAATAATTTTAAGTGAGAATCATCACCCAGGTACACCTTCCCACCATTGAATTCCTAATACTTTGAAAACCAATCTTTGTGTGAGGACATGTGAAAAGAAGCATCAGAGTTGATTAGCCACACATCCTCAGATGGATGTGTTGCCAAGGCTGTAATAAACACTTCTCCATCATCTTGAGAGGATTTGTCAGAATTTTAATCATTGTTCTACTTCTTTTTCTTCTCCTCCTTGCACTCCTTATGGAAGTGACCAGATTTACCATAGTTCTAACATATATCCTTGGACTTTCTAGAAGACTTAGATCTCCCACGGGATTTAGATCTACTCTTTTTTGCTTTCTTTTCCTTCTTTTTCCCTTTCTCCTTGGGTCTACCATGAACCACAAGAGCCTCCTTAGCTGCTTCTGAAGTTTTCTTCGCATCTCTTCTAAAAGCAACAATGCAACCATCTCATCCATCTTGAACTTGGTGGTAGTACTCCCAATAACCATCACAAGGTAGTCCCACGAGTCCAACAAAGAACAAACCAAGGTCATACAACGATCCTCCTCCTCTATATCTACACCAATAGAGTTTAACTAAGAAACTAACATGTTGAAATCATTCAGATGATCTGCAATAGATCCTCCATCTTTGGGTTCAAAGAGTACAACTTCTTTCTCAAGAATAACTTATTTACTAGGGACTTAACTTGATAAATTTCTCCAAGCTTCTTCCATAGTTTTTCTGTCGTAGTCTCTTCATGAACATTTAACAAGACAAAGTCAACCAAATAGAGTCTCACAAGACCCTTGGCTTTTCAATCTTTCAGATCCTAGTTTTATTGAGACATTGCTGATGGTTTTGTGCCAGATATAGCTTCCCATAGATCCTGATCTACAAGCATGTCCTACATTTTGAGTTTCCACAACTCAAAATTGCTGCCATTGAACTTTTCCATCTATAATCTTGTAGATGTGCTTGCCATCTCCTTCTTGCAACAAGATCACAAAATACTCTACACAAGTTCTTACTCAATCAAACATTAGATCAAAAAACCCTCTATCCAACAACTAGGACCAAAATTGTCCAAAATCTGATACCAAGTGAAAGGAAGCAAGGTACACGGAATAGCTTCCTACACTAATCTAATGTGGGGAGTGATATGCAAATTTTTCAATCTTTACATTAACATAGAAGAAGATACACAAATATGAAACATAAAAAACAATACCACAACATAGAATGTATGTGAGGAAAACCTTTTCAGGTAAAAAACCACACACTCCAAAGCACAACCCAATGTATTATTCGGTAAACAAAGTATAATTTCAATACAATTACATAGATAAGCTCTTCTAGGAGTTCCCCACTATGTAGTATTCTGGAGCAATTCCAGCAGTATAACAGTACTTGCAAATCAACTATGCAACTCCAACTCCAAACACTTGTATATATAGGGAAGTACTATGAATGGAGGTAGCTTCTAGAGCAAGTCAACAGAAGAATCTCATCCAAATCTATATGGCACAATTTCCAAGGCCATAAAACATGTAAATGACACTTGTAAGAGATTCCCTTTCATCACTTACAACCCCCAAACTTGGGCATCCCAAATTTTCCCAAAATAGGTAATGACATATGCTCTTACATTGAAACAAAATATGTCATATATGACAACACTTACAACTGTAAGAGAATATGTCATAACTGATGATTAATTAATGATTCTCTTACAACTTGTCATAGTAAAACTTGGGTACCTACCTTCTCCATGCAAAGATGCTTCTTGACACTTGTCACGCCTATCACAGAATCTTCTATTTCTAGCTCTGACATGTCATAGATTTCATCATTGGAATCTATCATAATTTTTATACGTCATAGACCTCTTACAACACCCAAAAGATGTTAACACATGGTAAAAGACTTATACCACAAAATGTGACACCTAACTCCTTATATAAGGAAAAAAAATACATCTAGTCACCTTCCATGTAGGATGACACATCACCGTGCCAACTCCCACAAAGTGACAAAATAAGATTTACATAGAAAATTACAATAGTAGGCAAAAATAAATAAATAAAACATTAGGAGCTTACAAAGGTTGAGACACCTTGATTCCCAACAATAAGTATGTCAAGCTATTTGATGTATGTATTAGCCTTCCTAAACCTTGCAGTCACAAAATGAGACCTATCAAGGCATTATGTTCTATAAGATTAAGGCAAATGAATTTCAGCTTCATGATGCTAGTAAAGGGTATACAACAATCTTAGGAGTGAGACAACAATGTTGGAGGGACTTGAACTAGTAAGAAGTTGTGAAAGGTTTAATAAGTTGTGAAAGTTCTCTAATAAAAACACATATGATGTGGGGATATTGCAAATATAGAGTTTTAAGAACAATGGAGATAGTCAAGTGGTTAGGAGTTTATAAAACCCTTATATACCTCATAAAAGGGATGCCAAGTTTTTAGAATACATTCAAGGAGTAGTAGAGTCTACAAGGTCATGAATAAGATTGTCAAATGTCTATAAGACTTTTTTTTTTAATATCTTATATAGACATTATATAAACTTATGAGACCTTAAAGAGCCTATACAACATTAGGGGACCTAGTTTTCATTCTAAATTCCAAACACCTCTTCTAAAGATTTGCTAAGGGGTAAAAGTTTTGAAATGAATTTTAGGGATCTATATATGAGTATCTACAAATCTAGGACATCTGCATTCTCTCTATTGGGTCTACTATGTTAAAACACCCTTGTCACATGGTTTTAGAGTCATGAGGAAGTAGGAAATCACTATCAAATAATAGTAACTTTGTCAAACTTTGTCCAGAGGCCTGCTAATAGTTTCAAAGGTCTACTAGTAGTTTTAGAAGCTTGTTTAAGGGTATGCAGATGTTTACTAATAGTTTCAGAGGTCTATCTAAGAGTTCTATAAGCCTGCAAACTTTCATAAGGGTTGGCATCATCATTTCAAACCCTATTAGACCATGTACAAAATTTTCAAAAAAGTTTTGAAAGATCTAGAACAGTTAAATATGGGAATGAGATGCCACTGGGTTACAAAAATAATGTGCATACACCATGTGGTCTGTAAGTGCTTAGTAAAGTCTACACTTTTAATTTGGACTGGTTAATTACCTTGAATGTTTTGCAGAGTCAGAAGACTTAACAAGTGTTGGAGATTTTAGTCCTACATACCTAGATTTTCCAAACTCATTGAAGTTGATGAAAACCCTAATATATGGTCATGTCATTCTTAGAGACTATACAATTAATTTAAATAATATGTATAGTCAAAGGAAGCCTAATGAGATATATGAAGTATTTTAGAGGTTTTGTTGACATTATTTAAAGTCTGGAACTTAGTAAAGTAATAAATGATTGTGAAACCTCCAAGGAGTCTATATGAGAAGTTGGTATGGTCAGTATAGGCATTCAAGGTTCGTGCATGCAATATCAAGCTCTATCAAATAGTATTGGATTTGTCAAGTTTACAATATGATGAGACCAAGCGTAGGACTATAAAATCATGTGAGATGATCATGTATCATTATTATAAGCATGTCAAAGTTTGACTTGATATCTATATGCTTGTAAGGTTATCAAATCTTGCTTAAGACTGTTAATAAGACATGGGACTGTTTAGTGTTTGGATACCAAGGAGAGGTTCAAGGAAACAACCAAAGGTTCAAAGTTGTGTGGAAAGAGGGTTTTAGATATTGCATAATTTAGGGTTCATGTGGACCTGTCCAAGGATTGATAAACATGTACTTGTAAAAGGAGGTATGCCAATGTCTTTTGAGCCCTGTTAAGGATTAAAAGAGCCTTGTCAAAGCTCTATGATCACCATAAAGGTCTAAGCATATGTTACAATCTCTGATAAGGGTTCTAAAATACTATACAAAACTATCTAAGGTTTATCATAAGTCTCAAGAGCTTGCATGGCCATGTAATCATGTTGAACACTATCAAGAACCTTCAAGACTACATAGTACCATGAGAGAAGACTATCAAACTAAAATAAAATAACCAGTGTTGAAATACACACTGTGTATTTCAACCCTTGAGATCAATAAGAATGAAAGCTTATGTATCTTTTCAAAAGCATAGTTATTGGTATTGAAGACCTATTTGAACTTTAGAAGCATGGTAAAAACTCTTTACAAGAATGTTCAAACGTTGAAGAAACAAGTTGGAGTGAGATTGGTTAAGGTGATAAATAGTCATTGATGATGCATTCAGGAGCCCAAGCTGGAGAAGACTCTTTTACCATGCCTTCAAAGGGGATAAGGAAGTTCCAAACTCATGAGAAATAGGCCCTACAAACATGCAAATGGTAGTTGGGATGAAATGGAATAGTTATGGAAGTACTAAAGACAATTTGACCATAATGCAAGCATCTAGGAGAGTGGAGATAGTAGTTGGAGATCTTCTAGGAGCCTTTTCAGTTGATGAAGTTGAACAAGGTCAAAGATATCTTCCTTCTATGCATTGATGGAGCTTCCCAAAGGAGTAAAATAAAGAAACAAGTCCTCTAGCACCCAAAAGGAAAGGTTTGACCAAGTCTTTTCAAGGAAAAGTTTTCTTTACTCCTTCAAAACAATCCCTATATTCCCTCAAGCTATTGGATATGGGAATGGACACCTTGTAACACTTGATTTGTATCATTTTCTAAGTTATTAGGATCTAGTTATGATTTTCTAAGTAATCTCTCTGAGTTTTTGAGATAAAAAGCACTGTAAGAGACTTGTATAAGCTATATGTACCTTTTTTTATTAATAAAGAATCCATTTTTTACCTTCTCATATCTATGATATTGTGTAACATGATGATTGATTTTATCTTGCAATGAAACTATTGTCCTTGATTTGTAGTCTTATTTCCTTACCTTTATACATAAATACATTCATTTGCATGTCATAGTTTTTTTTTTATCAGGTTCATGTAAGATTGAGTTGTGTGATTTCACCATTTGAGCTTCTAGAAATCCATTTACCGCTCCTTCTGAATACTATCATAAGCTTCAAACTACTCTATGAAACACTTAGGAAAAAGTACATACAATTATGAGTTGTGTATGGTGTGTTGGACTCTTTTATCCTGTTGTGTGCTTAGGCAAGTACAAGTCATTAAACATTTTAGTGTATCACCTCATTTTTAAGTTTTAAGTTTAGTTTTGTGCTTAGTTTTATCCATTTTCCTTGTTGTAGCAGTAGAGTAAAATTAGTTTTAGGTGTTACAATAAGGATACTAGCCCTCTCTAGAGATTCACTCCAACTATAAGGTCACCCACAACCTAGGAGTTGTCTCAATTTTATCAGTTGAAAGGAGAGTCACCTTGTTATAAAGTAAAATGTGTACACTAGCATTTTACACTTAGCTTAGAACCGTGTTGGACCTAAAATGTTACCTTTGTTAATTAGGACCTATTTTAACACATTTTTAAGCGTAAAATGATAAAATCTCAATCCCAATGAATAAACCTGACATAATAAACTTAGGACTGGACTAAGCCCATGGCATTTGACACTCCCCAGAGTTTGTGGGGCTAAAGTACTAGGGCACCCGAGCGACCTGGGCCCAAATGGGTTCTTTAGCCCCTCTCTTGTGGTGTTGGATTAGCACACCTCCCTAGTTTGTACATTTCGGCCCCATTTAGTTTTATTCATTGTTTATGAATGGGAATGCATATATAAAGGAGTTTTACAAATCATTTTACACCTAGATGGATAGAGAATAATTGAAGTTGCTTATATGTTTTGATCTTCTATGCTAAAGTGTTCTTCATAGTTGGAATTGCTATCTACTTGTGGATTTTATGAAGTTTGTGTGTAGGTCTTGAAGGAAGTTTCAAGCCTTCTCCATCTCTCTCCTTGTTGGTGCATGATCTTGAGCATCTAATCCAACTAGGGTTCTACATCTTGTGGTAATCATCATCATTTTCAATCATATTTCTATCATATATTGTAGATCTGGCCTCTGCCCTCCTAGGGCACACACTCTTGGATCTAATCATCATTGTAGTGGAGGTAGAAATACCAACACAAGGTTTGACTAAGGCAAACCCTTCTACACAACACAACCTTTCTCTCTTTCCTTGTGTGTAGGCTGAAGATATAGGTTTTTGAAGATAAGATCTGGGAAGAAGACATAGATTGTAGGTACAGGTTTAGTGATACCATGAGATTACGCTAAACCCTAATTAGGGTCTAAGGGGCCCAAGATCCTTGGTCTTTGGGGTTTCTTCTCCAGGATCCAAGTTTTTCTATGCTCCTTGATCTCTGCCATGCTTTTGGTTTTCTGAGATCTATTTTTGATAGTTAGTTATTAGCATATCTTTGTCATCTAGGGTTTTACCATTTGCCCTAGCTTGCTTAATTGATCTTTGTTGAATTTAGTTGAATATTATCTATACAACAAAAGTATAGAACCCCTATATTTTGGCTCTCTTTCTTGAGTAGAAGCCAAGCTCGATTTGTGCCCCAATGTTGTAGAAGAGGGTTTGACCTAGTTTAATCCTTTAGGCTACATCACTCTTTTCCACTAAAGATTTTGGTGAATCCGACTTGTCTTGCACTTTTTTAATCCTTCTTGTTTCAGATTTGAGTTGCTTACTGCCCTAGATCTAATTTTCATTGAGCTCGTTAATCATTTTGCATATAATCTTTGCATAGTTTCAAAACTAGGGTTTGTAAAAACTTTGCATTTTTTAGAAAATCTAGCTAGTTTTGATCCTAGAGTTTATAGATTTGTGAGTTGTTTCATATATTGTTGCATTGTTAGGTTGTTTAAAATAGTTGCATTTGTTTTACCTTGTCATTCTTGATGTTTAAAACATTCTTGCATCCTTGCATTTGAAAATTGGAAAAGAAAGACTTCATTTTAGATTTGTAAAAAAGATTATTTGTCACTATGTTTGCATATCATAAAGTTGAATCATCATAGCATGAATTAAATTTCTGATTTTTGCATCAGATATGATTGGTATCATAGTAATTAATCATTCTATAGTGTTACATTGTGCATTTGAATCTTTTCATTGCTAAGATTTGTCAAAAAAAGTTACATTTTTGTGAAAACCTAGTTAATGTCGAAACCTAGGGTTTGTAATTGATACTTTGTTTCAGATTTTGCTGCTTTCATTTGCATTTCAAATATGATTTTTAATTTGATTTAATACATCATAAATGTCTTCTTGTATTGAAATGTGAAAGATAGAACAACTTTGCATTGAAATTTTTTGAAAAAAAGGCATTGAAATTTGGGTTTGATTTAAGCATTAGGTTTATTCATTTCTAAGTGTATCTGTGTAGAGTTGAAATTGATCAAGGATATATCATGTACATTATGTTTTCTTACATTTGAACAAAACATTGCTCCACCTAAACAAAATGCTCAAACCCTTCTTTCACTACATCATTCATTTCTTCTATTAATGCATCCTGTGTGTTACTAAAGCTTGTAGACACTTTATGAGCTTTGTGACCTAGTACTCTGATTCTAATACTCTTGTGTAAAGAAGTCTTTGAATCATGGGTTCTAATGTTAATTTTGAGACATCAAAATCTAAAATCTTTAATCAAGCCACATAGCTCCCTACTGTGCTTATCCCTAAAGCATCAACTTCTCAAGAATCCATTGACATTGATGGCCTTGTCGCTCATGTTCTTGAAGCTCAAACTAAAAGGTTGGACACTGAGTTGGATAACTTTCAACAATTTTTAAGCTCATAACATTTAGCTAAGGAGGCCGGTCCTATAGTTGAGAGTCTTAGAGGTTTATTTCTTGAAGGACAAGAGGGAGTGGAAGTCTTGCATGGCCTAGCTCACATAGTGTATAACACCACTATGTCTATAGCTAGTTGTGCTAAAATCATCACCAATGTGACTTATTTGAATCTAATAGGGACTCAAGTGTCAGTAACCATACCAACACTCCCTATTTCCACATATACTTCTACTATTCTCACCACTACAACACAGCCAAGTAATAATGTTACCACATGTGTTGGGTTGTCTACTGGGAATCATGTTCACCATTATAGTACCATTCCTTAAAATTAACAAATTCTATACCTAATGTTACTCCACCTACATCCAAACTCCTTACGGCATTCCAAAAATGAAAGGAAGCAAGGCATGTAGAAAAAACTTCCTACACTGATCTACTGAGGAAATATTTATGCAAATTTTAACTTTTCCACTTACAGATTAAGATGCACATTAATAGAAAGGTAATAAAAACATCCAAATGCAAATACCAGACTCATAACACAAGATATACATGGGGAAAAACCTTTTGGGTAAAAAATCCCATTCTCCAAAACCTGCATAATTTATTATCAAATCAAAAGATGATTACAACACACTTGCAATGCAAGTTCTTTCAGGAGTACACAATGTCAATTCTCATTCACATCTCGTGACCTTTCACATTCTCCAGCTTCTTATTTATCAAGCCTCTTTGGTGGTTAGCCAATGTTGGTTTATCCATGTTGGCCAATAATAAAATAATTATCAATGTCTTTATTAAATATAGGGCCATTTTTTCTTCAGGGGTGTTTCCGCTGAGCCCCTGATTGGGGGCACTACCCCCAGCAATCCCCACTGTGGGCTCTGCCATCAGGAACCTGTTAGGGGGGTCATCCCCTTGAGCCCCGCAAGAGGGGCTCCACCCCCTACTCTCTCCAGTTAATTATTTTGGGGGGAAACCACAGCTGATAAAGTCACCAAAATTTATCTTGCTACATGTACACAAGGTGCCGACACATGGTAAAACTATACCAAATCAACATGGAATCCTACAACATAGTGCTAAATAAATAAATACAACATTAGGAACTTGTAAAGATTGAGACACCTTAATTTCCAACAAAAGGGCTACTCATACATTTTCACCTAATCCATCTAATTCATTCCAATCTCTACTTGATTCAACCTTTGACCCTGTCATAAACCAATTGTTGAAAAATATGACCTCCATCCAACAACAATTGGCTAGCATGAGAAATAGTTCACCTAAACCTAATATGACAACACATTATATCTGTAGCCCTTTGTCTTATGCCATCTTAAGAACTCCAATACACAGAACATTTGAGATGTTGAAGTATTGTCATTTATGTCAAGGAATTTGTTGAAGTGGTGTCATTGATGTGTCTAAGGAAAAAAGGAAGAAATAGATTCTAAGTTTTGTCAGAAAAATGAAATAGATTCTAAGTTCAGTCAGCAAAATGTTTAGTTTGTGAACTGGTTCACGAGTTTTAAAATTCACCAATTCATTGATTCGCTAACAAAGGAAAAAGGGAAGTTTTTTTATGAAGATTTGGAAGAAAGAAAAAGTTAAAGTCTTGACAAAGTTTAGTTTGCAAGTTCGCCACTTCGCCGATTCACCAACTAGGTGACAAAGAGCTCAAAGGTCAAGTTCATTATTTGACTTTTTCACTGACTAAGAAGAACTTGATGTCAAAGTTGGTGTCAAAAGAAAAGTTAGTTCATGGTTTTATTCTTTTGCTGATAAAGAGAAAAGTTGACAAAGAATTTGGGAAATATTTTAGTTCGCGAAGGGTTTAGTTTACCAACAACAAAGTTCGCCGATAGACAACTTTGCCGATAAAGGAAAAGGTGTTGATGGCTAAGGCTTGAAAGTGTAAGTTCATGGAAATGATATTTTTTTGTTAATGAAGGGGATGTACTCAAGTTCGTCAGAATGAGTTTTCACTGATAAAGAATGTTTTGGCTAAGGTTGAGAAAGTAAGATTTCAACGATAAAGGTGATTGTGTAATGGTTCATATGGATGGGTTTTTACCGATAGAAAAGAGGGAAGTGCCTGAGTTCACATAAAGCTATATTCGCTAATAAAGAATTTTTTTATAAGGGTTTGCAAAAAGTAACTTTTAGTGATAAAAGAGATGGAGGCCGAAGTTTGCAAAAGATAGTTTTTTCTGATAAGCAAAGAGTAAGTTCATGAAAAGAAATATTTGTCAATAGAGACAATTAAGAGAAGGATTGTGAAATGATGATTTCACCGATAGAAAAAGGAAGAATGACAGATTGGATTTGAAATGTATAAATGGCTAGTTTAAGAATGTAAACTTTATCTTTAACTGACTATTAAGAACTGACCCGATACATGGTGATGATGATAGATAAAAATGCATAAAAGATGATTTGTTGCATGCACGAAGATATATATATAGAACTATGACTCTGGTTAGTTATAACGATGGATAAAACACATAAAAGTTAACTTATTTCATGTACAAATCCAAATATAGAGTTGATTTTCTAGCACATGCAAATGAATAGTAAGTGTTGAGTGATAGTAAATGTGGAGTGACATTACTTCATATAAATCAATCTTAAAGGATAGAGTTGAAATATATATAGAGAAACAAAATGAGATTGCTATGATGATGAATATTGTATTCAGAGAAGAGTGTAAGGTGGTGTGATGTGGATCAAGTTTGTGAGTTGAGTTGATTAGATTATCAATGTAGAATCATATTTGATTACTTAGGACTAGTGTAGAGTGAGTTGTAGTTAAGGCTGTAACGTTTAATGTATTTCATAGAATTTCTATGTTTGTGTGAAGTTGGTGCTTCATATCAGTGAGGTTGGTACCTATTGTGAACT
The DNA here is from genome assembly GCA_027924645.1 of Cunninghamia lanceolata. Lineage (NCBI taxonomy): Eukaryota > Viridiplantae > Streptophyta > Pinopsida > Cupressales > Cupressaceae > Cunninghamia > Cunninghamia lanceolata. The sequence continues at coordinate 12,516,834 of BSBN01001332.1, forward strand.
AAGTTGGTGCTCAGATCAAGGGATTGTAGTCTCCTTAGAGTTGGTGCTCTTAAACCAGGGGTTCGATGACTCCTTAGGGTTGGTGTCCTTAAACATTGTAATCAGTAGTTTCATTTGTGATGTTGGATTAGGACAGTAGATCCTAGCAACATTTTCTCACCATGGTTTTTCCCATCTTGGGTTTCCATGTATATTTGGTGTTCATGTGTGAATGATTTCTTGTTGTTATTGCTAATGCATTGAAAGCTAATTTGATCTACAATTTAAAGGTTTGAAGTTTGAAGTTTTAATAGATCTACTGATTCACCCCCATCTCAGTAGATTGCTTATGTTCTAACAATTGGTATCAGGGCAAGATTCCTTGAAGAATCATAATAGCTAAATGTTGATCTTGGAGATTGAACACATGGCTAGTCAAGAAGGATCTCACTCAAACAAAGCACCATTGTTTGATGGAAAAAAATATGCATTCTAGAGTATAAGGATGGAAGCTTACTTAACCTCAATAGGGTTTGATGTATGGAAATCTATTGATAAGGGTTATACTACTCCTACAACTCCTCCAATAGACTAAGTAGGTAGGAAGGAATGTGAGAACAATGCTAAGGCTAAGAATGCAATTCTATGTGGTTTGGCTAATTTTGAATTTGGGAAAGTGATGCATTGCAAATCTACTAAAGAAATCTGGGATAAGCTTTAGATCATTTATGAAGGAGATACAAAGGTGAAACAAGCCAAGTTGTAGACCTTTAAAGGAAGGTTTGAAAGCTTAAAAATGAAAGAGGAAGAAAAGATTGTTGATTATCTGCTTAGAGTTGATGAAGTTGTGAATGTTATTAGAGGACTAGAAGAGGAAGTAAAAGAGTTAGTGGTTGTCAAAAATGTACTTAGATCCTTACCTTCCAGGTATGATTCTAAAGTCTATGCTATAGAAGAAGAAAGAGATCTTGATAAGATAATTGTTGATGAGCTACATGGTATTTTACTACCTGTGAAATGAGGACTGTTGCATTTAAGGCATCAAAGAAGGAAGAGAATGTAGATCTACAATTAGACAGATAAGGAAGAGCCCAATTTTGTAAGAAGGTTGAGGAGAGGATCTGGGAAGTATAAAGGTAAGTTACCTTTCAAGTGTTTTAATTGTGAAAAGGTTGGTCACTTTGCTGCTAAATGTCCTTTTGAAGGAAAAGATAAAAGTGATGAATATGATAGTAAGAAAAGTACCAAGAAGTTCTATCCAAAGAAGAAGAATTTTTAGAAGAGCAAGAAGAGTCTTTACATAAAAGAAGAAAGCCCCATTTTAGAAGACAATAATGAATATGTTTCTAAGGATAAAGAAAATGAATTCCTATTTATGACAGTGGAGAGTATTGATAAAGATCAAAACAATATTGATTTGGAAGACCCTAAGAATGAAGAAGAAGGACAAGTAGACTTGGAAGGAGAGCTAGTATGTGCTTTACAAGAAATTGAGAAACTTAGGAAGAAAAAATCAAAATTGAAGCTGCAACTTCATGAAGATATGGTGTCTAAGAATATTGTAGAATTAGAAGACACAAGTGGAAGAAGCCAAGAGAATAAAATAAGTTACAAAATTTGAATTAAAAGCAAAATCTGAAGAATGTCTAAGGTTGGAATTTGAAGCTGTATCTCTAAGAAAAAGAATTAGAAAAGGCTAAGAATTAGATTGACATAAGTATGAAGTTTGAAAAGAGAACTAGTATCCTTGATGAAATGATTAGTAGTCAGAGGTCTCCAAATAACATGACTATATTTGGATTTGAAAAAGGTTAGCATTCAAAATCTAGTCATTCTCCTAAAAAAACTAAAGAGAAAAAGCAAAAGAAGGAAGATGATGGCTTCACAAAAGTCAGAGATCCGAAGGAGAAATATTATAGAGGTCTCCCTCTTGCAAAATATTTTGCTATGATCAGGTTTCCCCAATAGTAGTCAGAGGTCTCCAAATAACATGATTGGATTAGGATTTGGAAAATGTTAGCATTCAAAATCCAATTATTCTCCTAAACAATTAAAGAGAAGAAGCAAAAGAAGGAAGATGATGGCTTCACAAAAGTTAGAAATCTGAAGGAGAAATGTTACAGAGGTCTCCCTCCTGCAAAATATTTTGCTATGATTAGGTTTCCTCAATACTTTTATGGCTATTGTTATTCATGCAATCAATTTGGTCATAGGGCTGTTGGTTTTAAAATTGTTCCTAGGAGAACTTATTTTACTAGTAAAAATTCTTTTGTGCCTCTAGGAGATTTCAGAGTAGTTTATTACAAATGTAATAACTTTGGTCATATTGCAAAATATTGTAGAACAAATTTTGTAAAATATAACAAATAGGAAAGAAAGGAGAATTTTCCTCCTAAGAAGGATAATGTATTAGAATCTCTTGTGAATAAGAATATGAAGACTAAGAAAGTCTAGAATGAGAAGAAGGATGATCCGAAGAAAGAAGAATCTCTAATAGTAAAGATAACATTTCATGCTAAGAGATAGAATCCATGGGTGATAGATAGTGGATGCTCTAGTCACATGGCTGGAGATAAAAGTAAGTTCATAAGTCTGCAAGAATGGAATGGAGGTTCAATTAAGTTTGGTGACAACACATCTACGAAGATCTATGGTAAAGAAGCACTGAGTATTGATGGAAGATCCAAGACTCACAATGTCTATTATGTTGAAGGACTAAAGCACAATTTGCTTAGTGTAAGCCATATGTGTGATAATGGATATAATTTGACATTTAATGCAAAAGGTTCTGAGATCATAAAGGAAAGCTCTGGTAAGTTGGTTGCTGAGGCAAGCAGAATAAAAATAATCTTTATAATCTCAAGGAGATTCAAGGAAGAATTTTCCTAATGGGACAAGTTGATGAAAGTTGGTCACAACACAGAAGACTGGGACACATCAATTTTTATAATCTTCTGAAGGTAAGTTAAAAAAAGGTAGTTAGGCACATGCCTAAAATCACCAAGCCAACAAATACAATATGTAAGGAAAGTCATGGGAAACAGATAAGATCTAGCTTCAAAACAAAAGAATATTCTAATTCAAAACCCTTGGAGTTAGTTCATAGAAACTTAAGTGGTCCAACCAAGACACAAGGACTAAAAGGTGATACTTCATGTTTTTAGTTGATGATTTCTCAAGAATGACATGGGTAACCTTTTTGATGGATAAATCACAAGCCTTTGAGAGATTTAGACATTTAGATCTATGGTTGTGAAGGAGAGTGGTCAAACAGTCAAACACTTAAGATTAGACAGAGGTGGAAAATTCACCTCCAATGAGGTTTTGGAATACTATGAAAGACATGACATAAGAAGACAAAATTCTACACCTAGAACTCCATAGTAGAATGGAGTTGTGGAAAGGAAAACTGGAACTGTAAAAGAGATGGCAAGAACTATGTTAAATGAGGCAAGATTACCTGATGTTTACTAGAGAGATGAGGTACACAATGATGTATATCTTGAACAGAGTGTAGCTAAGTATAAACACTGATAAGACACCATATGAATTACAGTATGGCAGATCTATATCTGCCAAATATCTCAAGATGTTTGGTAGTAGATGCTACATCAAGAGAGATGAAGATGGCCTAGGAAACGTTGATTCAAGATGTGATGAAGGCATATTTCTTGGATATTCTAGCAGATTCAAAGCTTATAAGTGTTACAATAAGAGATTGCATAGAATTGTAGAAAGTGCTAACATCAGGATAGATGAGGACATGCCACATCTAACACATAAAAAGGACAATTGTGTTAGGAAAAGTGTCTCAACATTATAACTTTGAAAGATTACTATTCTTCCTAGTTTTGGTCTTTTCGAATACCCTTTATCTTGGAGAATGATCTAGAACTTTCAAAGTTTCCAAAAGGGCTAAAAATGGCAGGACTTACTATTTTTAGTAACTGTACATTTGACCTTGGATTGACCTAAAATTTTCCTAGAAGGTGTGGAACAGTTAAGTAAACATCTCAGGTGAGTTTTGACTCAAGATCATATCTGGATCATGAGATATTAAAGTTTCTATTTTTTGAAATTGTCGAAAAAGGTTTTGAACTTAATTGTCATAACTAAAACTTCCCTAAACACTCTAAAAAATTTTGTAACCAATTAACTAGGTTACATGGTGATAGATCTCTTCACAAGCTTTCTAACGCATCAAACAGTTCATCAATCAGACACCCAGATCAAAAGTTATGGCCTTCAGAAGTTGGACCTCCTATTTTTGGGAAATGTAAAAACATGTTAGACACTTAAAAGAGATGTAAAGGGGAGAGTTACACATGTTGGTGTGTGTTTTGGCACATCATAAGGCATCTTTGATTGGAGATAATTTGGGTGTCACTTTTGGGTGGTTTTAGCTCATGGTTTTGTAATTACTGATAACGGTTTATTGTATTGTATCTCCTATATATCAGGAGCTGGAGATGGAGGTTATGTGTAAGAATCTTATAGATGTTGACTTACCTCCTAGATCTCTAGTTGGTTATACTCCTGTGAAAGCTTTCTCTGCAAGTATATTGTAATCTTCTTGATTCTTGAATAATATATAGGGCATCTTTGGAGTGTGGGGTTTTTTACCTGAAAGGGTTTTCCCCACATATATCTTGTGTTGTGAGTTTTGTATTTGCATTTTGATGTTGTTATTATCTTTCTGTTAATGTGCATCTTAATATGTAACTATAAAAGATAAAAATTTGAATTAATCTTTTCTCAGTAGATCAGTGTAGGAAGTGTTTTCACATACCTTGCTTCCTTTCAGTTGGTATCAAAGCCTAATCACCTTTGGTTCAAGTTGTTGGGTAGAGGGTTTTTTGAGCTAATCTTCATTTGAGTGGGAGATTGTGCAAAGGATTTTGAAATCTTTGTTACAGGAAAGAGTTGGTGAGTACATCTAGGAGTTTTGATATAGAGAAGTTCAATGGAGGCAACTTTGAGTTGTGGAAACTCAAGATGGAGGACTTATTGGTGGATAGAGATCTATGGCTCATAGTATCTAGAACCATGCCATCAGGCATGAAACAAGAAGATTAGGAACTAATGGATTAGAAGGCTAAGGGTCTAATAAGACTCTATTTGGCTAATTCAGTTCTCCTAAATATCCATGAAGATAAGATTGCAAAGGATCTTTGGAAGAAGCTTGGAGATGTTTATCAGGCTAAATAGCTAGTGAACAAGTCATTCCTGTGAAATAAATTATATTCTTTGAGGATGGAAGATGGAGTATTTGTTGCCGATCATTTGAATACATTCAATATGCTTGCTGCCTAGTTGACCTCTATTATTGTGAAGATGTATGACATTACTATGTTCCTTACCAAATTCATGAGATCACCTTGTTATGGCCATTGGGAGCCTTCAAGATGGATGAAGTGGTTTCTTTGTTGTTGTCTAAAGAGATGTAGAGAAAGTCTTCTAAATCGACTGAGGCTCTTGTGGTTCATGGTAGATCTAAAGAGAAGGGAAAGAAAAAGGATAAGAAAGTAGAAAAAGGAACATCCAAATCTCGTGGGAGATATAAGTCTCCTAGAAAGTCCAAGGACCTATGTTGGAACTGCGGCAAACCTGGTCACTTCCACAAGGAGTGCAAGGAGGAGAAAAAGAAAAGGAAGAAAAAATATGATTTAGATTCTAACAAGTCCTCTCAGCATTAAGGAGAAGCATTTGTTGCTGCCTTGGCAATGCATGCATCTGAGGATGTGTGGCTTATTGAATCTGGTGCATCTTTTCACATGACCTCGCATCAAGGTTGGTCTTTGAAGTATGAAGAATATGATGGTGGAAAGGTGTACTTGGGTGATGATTCTCACCTGAAGATTGTTGGTCGTGGAAGAGTCTTGATTTGATTCCCTGATGGATGAGTGAAGGGAATCAATGGTGTTCTACATATCCCTGGTTTGGCATGAAACCTTCTTTTTGTAAGTAAGTTGAATGATGTGGGTGTGTAGGTTGTTTTCTCCAATGGAGGATACAAGATTACTAGAGGATCTATGGTGTTGGCTAAGGGTGTTTGGAATGGCACTTTGTTTCAGCTTGATACATGTGTAGTTTAGTGCAATAATGCCTTTGTTTCGAAGAAGAGAGCTTCATAGTCTTCATCCTCACCATTTGAACCAACAGCGAAGAGGACTATTGCATCTACTTCTGATGGTCGTGCTTTCTGGGTACCTAAAGGTTCTCATTCTATGGAGATGAAACTTCCAGCTGAGAAGACAATGTTATGGCACCAAAGGCTTGGTCACATTGGTGAAAAGGGTTTAAGGACCCTAAAAAATAAAAATCTTGTTGAGGGTATGAATGACTATAATCTTGAGTTCGATTTCTCTGAACATTGCATTTATAGAAAACAAAACTATGTTCAATTTTATTCTAGTTCTCATAAATCTTTTGAGATGTTGGACTTGATTCATTTTGATGTGTTTGGTCCTACTAATGTTCCTTCAATTTCAAAATCTATTTACTTTGTTTCATTCATTGATGACTACAATAGAAGGACATGGGTGTATTTCCTTAGAAGTAAATATGAAGTGTTTAATCAATTCAATGAGTTCAAATCTCTTGTAGAGAATCAGAAGGATAAAAAGATTAAGTGTTTGAGGACTGACAATGGTGGTGAGTTTTGTTCAACAGATTTCAACAAGTTCTGTAAAGACCAGGGATTGAGAGGCACAAGACAACTCTGTATACCCATCAACAGAATGGAGTTACAGAGAGGATGAATAGAACATTGATGGAGAGGACAAGGAGTAACCTAAGTGGAGCTAGCCTTGAACAAAAGTTCTAAGCTGAAGCTGTTGCTACCACTTGTTAACTAGTCAATAGGTCTCCTACATCAATACTCGTTGATAAGACACGTATGGAGGTATGGTCTGGTAAAAAGCCTCCATTAAGACACATTCAAATATTTGGTTGTGAGGCATATGCACACATGCCTAAGGAGAAGAGGTCTAAATTGGAGAACAAGGTTGTGAAGTGTATCTTTACTCGTTATGGTATAGGTGGGAAAGGGTACAAGATTTGGGATCCAGTGGCTGAGAGAGTTCTATATAGCAAGAGTGTGATCTTCAAAGAGCTCAATCCTTCTTTTGTTTTCTTGTAGCCAAAGAAAGAAGAGAAGAAAGAAGATGTGGTTCAGATTCCTTCCACCCCTAAGAAAGTTGTACCAAAAACATCTATGGGACCTGATGATGAGGAGAGCTCAAGTAGCTCTGGAAGTTCAAAAGAAGATGAAGAACCTCAACCTCAATCTTTGAGGAGGTCCACGCGTATAAGGTGGCAACCTGATAGGTTTGGTTATTCATTGCATGATTCTAGTTGTATTTTTCTTTGATTTCTAAAACTGATGAGCCTAGAACTGTGAAAGAGGCTATGAGTATGAAAGATGCAGGTTCCTAAAAGGAGGCCATGGAAGAGGAGATGGCTTCTTTGGAAAAGAATAATACTTGGGACTTGGTGCCTTTGCCTGAAGGATGAAAACCTGTTGGATGCAAATAAGTGTTCAAAAAGAAATTTGGTGTGGATGGCAGTGTTGAGAAATATAAGGCTAGATTGGTTGTGAAGGGGTATTCTCAGGTGGAGGGAATTGACTGTGGAGGGAATTGACTATGGTGAGATTTTCTCTCCCATTGCAAAGCTAACATCTATTCGGTTCTTGTTATCTCTTGGAGAAGCATATGATCTAGGAGTGGAACAGATGGGTGTGAAGACATCATTCCTTCATGGTGACTTGGAGGATGAAATCTATATGTCACAGCTACAGTACTACGTGATAAAAGGTAAAGAAATTCTGGTTTACAAGTTGAAAAGTCTTTATATGGTTTGAAACAGTCTGCTAGGATGTGGTACTAGAAGTTTGATGCCTTTGTGTTGAGTATTAGATTTTTGAGATCAAAATCATATCATTGTGTTTATTACAAGTTTGAGAATGATCTCATTCTCATTATTGCATTGTATGTCGATGATATGTTACTCATTGGGAATGGTAAAATTTTGATTTCTGATTTGAAGTCTCAGTTGTCAGCATAGTTTGAGATGAAAAATCTAGGGACAACTCGGTACATTCTAGGGATAGAGATTAGAAGAGACAAAGAAAACATAAAACTTTGGTTAGGGCAGAGTAAGTATGTTAACATTATGTTTGAGAGATTCAACATGGTGGATTGCAGACCTTTGACTGTTCTTGTTACAATGGGGATAAAGTTATCTTTTGTAGAATGTCCAAAGTCTCCTTCTGAGATGGAGGATATGAGCAGAGTTCCTTATGCTAGTGCAGTTGGCAGTTTGATGTATGCGAAGGTCTGTACTAGACCAGACATTGCCCAAGCAGTGGAAGTCCTTTATTGATTTATGGCTAATCCTGGATGGGTACATTGGGATGCATTGAAGAGAGTGTTCAAATATTTATGGGGTACTTATAAGTATTCTTTATGTTATCATGGCTATCCTACAGGACCTCACATTCACTTTATATTCAAGGATTTGTGGATTCAGATTGGGCAGGTGACATTGACAATAGGAGATCCACCAGTGCTTATGTGTTCACTATGTTTGGTGGTGCTATTAGTGGGATGAGTAAGCAGCAACCCATGGTCGCTTTGTCCATAGCTGAAGCTAAGTACATGGCAGCAACTCATGCTTGTAAAGAAGCCATTTGGATTAAGAGATTGTGTTCTAATGTTGGGTTTTATGTAGGGAAGATTACTATTTGTTGTGATAGTTAGAGTGCTATATGTTTGGCGAAGAATCCTACTTTTCACCCAAGGACTAAGCATATTGATGTCCAGTATCATTTTGTTTGTGACATGGTAGAGGATGGGAAGGTAAACTTGGAAAAAGTATTTGATGAATGTTGCATATTCCTTGACAAAACTCGTGAGCATAGAGAAGTTTCGATGGTGTTTAGAGTCTATGGGCCTCTCGGCCCCTAGAAACTAAATCATGGTGTTGATACTCCCTTTTCTCTTGCAAGGTGTTTGACAAGTGGGATAATGTTAGGAAAAGTGTCTCAACCTTGCAACTTCAAAAGATTACTATTCTTTCCAGTTTTGGCCTTTTCAAAAACCCTTTATCTTGGAGAATGATCTAGAACTTTCAAAGTTTCCAAAAGGGCTATAAATGGTGGGACTTACTATTTTTAGTAACTCTACATTTGACTTTGGATTGACCTAAAATTTTCCTAGGAAGGTCTGGAACAGCTAACAAACATCTCAGTTGATTTTTGACTCAAGATCATATCTAGATCACGAGATATTAAAGTTTATGTTTTTTGAAACTACTGAAAAAGGTTTTGAACTCATTGTCGTAACCAAAAAATCCCTAAACACTACAAAAATTGTCATAACTAATGAATTAGGTTACATGGTGATAAATCTCTTCACGAGCTTTCCAATGCATCAAACGATTCATCAATCGGACACCCAGATCAAAAGTTATGGCCTCCGGAAGTTTGACCTCCTATTTTTTGGGAAATGTAAAAAATGTGTTAGACACTTAAAAGAGATGTAAAGGGGAGAGTTACACGTTTTGGTGTGCGTTTTGGCACATCATAAGGCATCTTTGATTGGAGATAATTTGGGTGCCACTTTTGGGTGGTTTTAGCTCATGGTTTTGTAATTACCAGTAACAGTTTACTGTATTGTATCTCCTATATATCAGGAGCTGGAGATGGAGGTTGTGTATAAGAATCTTATAGATGTTGAGATACCTCCTAGATGTCTGGTTGGTTATACTCATGTGAAAGCTTTCTCTGCAAGTATATTGTAATCTTCTTGATTCCTGAATAATATATTGGGCGGCTTTGCAGTGTGGTGTTTTTTACCTGAAAGGATTTTCCCCACGTATGTCTTGTGAGTTTTGTAATTGCATTTTGATATTGTTATTACTTCTCTATTAATGTGCATCTTAATCTATAATTGTAAAAGATAAAAATTTACATAAATCTTTTCTCAGTAGATCAGTGTAGGAAGCATTTCCACATACCTTTCTTCCTTTCAAATTTCTCAAAAGGATCAGTGATAACAAAAGAAGAAGATGTTAGTACTATTGAAGAAGAATCTAAAAGGATAACAGGTAAGACACCTGCTAGGTATGTGCAAAAAGATCATCCTAAACAATAGATAATATGAGACAAGAATGTAGGAGTGAAAACTAGAAGGAAAATTGCAAGGACAAATGAAAAGATAAATTTCTCATTACTTTCTAAGATTGAACCTAAAACATTTATTGATGCTAGTGAGGATGAAGGATGGATCAATGCAATGGAAGATGAGCTCAATCAGATAGAGAAAAAATAGACTCGAGAATTGGTTCCAAGGCCTGTAGCCAAGAATGTGATAGGCACAAAATGGGTGTTTAAAAACAAGTTGAATGAGGATGGAGAAGTTGTGAGTAACAAGGCACAATTGGTTCGTAAAGGATACGCAAAATGTTGAAGGCATATATTTCGAAGAAAAAATTGTACTTGTAGCAAGATTGGAAGCCATTAGGACGTTTTTGGCATTCTCTATTTATAAGAATTTTGATGTTTACCAAATGGATGTCAAATCTACATTCTTGAATGGGACCTTTAATGAAGAAGTTTACAATGAGCAACCTGAAGGATTTCAACTATCAGAGAAAGAAGATTACATTTGCAAACTAAAAAAGGCATTGTTATATGGTCTGAAATAGGCCCCTAGGGCTTGGTATTGTAAGTTGGATAGTTACCTCTAGTAACAAGGATTCAGAAAGGGATGTGTAGATCATAGCAACTTGTACTTCAAATCAGAAGGTGAACACATGTTTATTATTGTTGAATATGTTGATGACATCATTTTTTGTGGTAGTGATGACATGATGTGCAAGGAATTTGTTGATCTAATGTAGAAAGAGTTTGAAATGTCCATGCTTGGAGAACTTTCTTTCTTTCTTGGTTTACAAATATCATAATTAGACCAAGGTATATTTATATCCCAAACCAAGTATGCAAAGGAAATTCTCAAGAAGTTCAAGATGGAAGACTGTAAGCCTGTTAGTACCCCCATGATGATAGGATGCAAGTTGAGCAAGAATGTTGAATCACCTAATGCAGATAAGACAATGTACAGATCCATGATAGGTAGCTTATTGTACCTAACTGCATCTAGACTAGATATCATACAAGCAGTATGCATGGTGGCTAGATTCCAAGCTACTCTTAAGGAATCTCATGTTCAAGCTGTGAAGAGAATATTTATATATCTGAAAGGCACTGTGGATTATGGCTTATGGTATCCTAGGAGTAATGATTTGACTTTGACAACATCTATAGATGTTGATTGGGTAGGAAGTATAGATGAGATGAGAAGCACCAGTGGTGGAGCTTTCTTCGTTGGTGATAGGTTGGTATCATGGCTTAGTAAGAAGCAAGATTTAGTTACATTGTCCACTACTAAGGGAGAATATATTGATGTTGTTTCATGTTGCACACAAGTCTTATGGATGAAGCATAATATCAAAGAAATAAAGGTAGAGTATAATGATCCTATTTCCATTCTTTGTGATAATATAAGTGCAGTCAATATCTTAAAGAATCCTATGATGCATTCAAGAACAAATCACATCTCCATTAAATATCACTTATTGAGAGAAAAGGCTGTGGATCAAGAAGTAAAGTTGTAGTATGTCACCACGCAAGATCAGATTATGGACATTTTCACAAAGCCACTTCCCAAGGATACTTTTGAATATATCGGGTGGAAGTTAGGAGTTATTTCTCCTTCTCACAAGTAGAAGTGCGTCTGTAACATCTATCCAGGTGGAGAAACTCAAGGCATATCCTTCATCCCTATTTGGATACTGACTACCTCTTAGGGGGAGCAGGTAGATAGACAACAGTTTTGATGGTCAAAGTTTGGTATGACATGGTGAGGAGAAGAATTATAGATAGGGGGAGCCTGTCTTGGCAGTCACAGGTTGCTATCAGGAAAGAGGTTGACTAGCTCCCTTTTCCATTGATATCAAAGGGGAAGAGTTATAATAAGGGGGAACAAATTTAAAAGAGATTAAACAATGATAAAGATAGATTATGTGTGTGTTTCCATCCATGACAAAGGGGGAGATTGTTGAAGTATTGTCATTGATGTCAAAAAAATTTGTTGAAGTGGTGTCATTGATGTGTCTAAGATAGAAAGGGAGAAACAGATTCTAAGTTTGGTTGGAAAAATGTTTGGTTTGTGAACTAGTTCATTGGTTTCCAAATTTGCCTATTCACCGATTTGTCGATTCGCTGACAATGAAAAAAGGGAAGTTTTTTGATGAAGATTTCAAAGAAAGAAAAAGTTAAAGTCTCAGAAAAGTTTAGTTTGTGAGTTTGCCACTTCATTGATTTGCCAACTAGGCAACAAAGAGCTCAAAGGTCAAGTTCATTGTTTGACTTTTTCACCGACCAAGAACTTGATGTCAAAGTTGGTGTCAAAAGAAATGTTAGTTTGTGGTTTTATTGGCTAGTGGTTAAAGAGAAAAGTTGACAAAGACTTTAGGAAATATATCGGTTCATCAAGGGCTCAGTTAGCTGACAACAAGGTCCACCGATAGGCAACTTTGCTGATAAAGGAAAAGGTGCTAAATACTAAGGCTTGAAAGTGTAAGTTCATGGAAACAATAATTTGCCGATAATGAAGGGGATGTAGTGAAGTTCATCAAAATGAGTTTTCACCAATAAAGAATATTTTGGCTAAGGTTGAGAAAGTGAGATTTTGGTGATAAAGGTAATTGTGTAATGGTTCATAAGGATGGGTTTTTTTGATAGAAAAGAGGGAAGTGCTTGAGTTCGTAGGGAGCTATATTCACCGATAGATATTTTTTATAACGGTTTACAAAAAGTAACTTTCAGTGATAAAAGAGATGAAAGTTGAGGTTTGCAAAAGATAGTTTTTGTCGCTAAGGAAAGAGTAAGTTCGTGAAAAGTAATATTTTTCTGATAGAGACTTTTAAGACACAGATCGTGAAATGATGATTTCACCAATAGAAAAAGGAAGAACGACAGATCAGATTTGAAATGTATAAACGACTAGTTTAAGCATGTAATCTTGATGTTTAACTGACTGTTAAGGACTGACCTGATGCATGGCAATGACAATAGATAAAAATGCATAAAAGATGATTTGTTGCATGAGCCAAGATATATATAGAACTATGACTGTGGTTAGTTATAATGATGAATAAAATGCATAAAAGTTGACTTGTTGGATACGCAAATCCAAATATAGAGTTGATTTTCTGGCACATTCAAATGAACAATAAGTGTGGAGTGATAGTAGTTCATATAAATCAATCCTAAAGGATAGAGTTGAAATATATATAGAGAAATAAAATGAGATTGTTATGATGATGAACATTATATTCAAAGAAGAGTGTAAGGTGGTGTGATGTGGATCAAGTTTATGAGTTGAGTTGATCGTATTATCAATGTATAATCAGATTTGATTACTTAGGACTGGTGTAGAGTGAGTTGTAGTTGAGAATGTAACATTTAATGTATTTCATTTCTATGTTTGTGTGAAGTTGGCATGTCATATCAGTGAGGTTGGTACCTCTTGTGAACTTAGTTGGTGCTCAAATTAGGGGATTGTAGTCTCCTTAGAGTTGGTGCTCTTAAACTAGGGGTTCAATGACTCCTTAGGGTTGGTGCCCTTAAACATTATAATCAATGGTTTCATTTGTGAGGCTAGATTAGGATAGTAGATCATAGAAACATTTTCTCACCATGGTTTTTCTCATCTTTGCTTTTCCATGTATATCTGGTGTTCATATGTGTATGATTTCTTGTAGTTCTTACTAATGCACTGTGAAAGCTAATTTGATCTAAAATTTAAAGGTTTGAATTTTGAAGTTTTAATAGATCTACTAATTCACCCCCCTCAGTAGATTTCTTGTGTTCTAACATGAGACCCCTCACTTTGAGAAGTATAATGGGAAGGGAGAGCCTAACAATCATGTGGCATTCTTTATCGCTATGTGTAGTGATTTCTTCTTTGAGGATGCAATCTTGGAAAAACTCTTTCTTAGGTCACTCAAGGACACAACCTTGGATTGGTTTTGCTCTTTACCTCCTAATTCTATATGTATATAGGGAAAATTGGATTAACAAGATCAAACATAAATAAATCAAATCCAATCCTACAACCTTCAAGAAATAGATCAAAGGATAGTAACCACAATTCAATGCAAATAATCAAAGAACATTATCACCTAAGATTATATTTATTCCTTGCTTAAATGTGGAGTGCTCTTCTACTTTGCATAACCATGGTTGCAAAAAACATGAATGGATGATGTGTGCTCAAAGGATGCAATGTGCTCAATGATAATGGATGCTCAAAGCACTATATGAATGCCTAAATCTTTAGTGATTGTGAATGGTTTGTGAAGAGATGAATGGGCATCTTTATAGCTTTAAGGGAAGATCGATCAACAGTGGAGGAAATTCAATGAAATCAATGGATAAAATAAATTGAGAAGGCATGAAGGAATGCGCACACAACAAGTGTACATGTAAAAAGCCATTTTATTGAGTTAATTGCTTTCTTGGCTAAAGATAGGATTAATTTTCATAGAAATAGAATGTTTTTTTCTATTTTATGATTTGATTGATAAAAACAATGATTTAAAAGCTAATTAACTCAACTTTTGTTTTGCTTTTTGATATGCTATGAATAAAATTAAATAATAAATTATTTAATTTGTGTGCATGGAGGAAAAAGATATTTTTAGAAGATTGAGAAGATAATTAGAAATTAAATAAATTTATTTATTTAATTTATTTGTGCATGACAGAAGAAATAAGAAATAAATAAAATATTAATTTTATTTTTTAGAAGATATTTGAAAAGTCAACTTTAAATAAATTTGAATAATTTTTTTAATTTTAGAGGAATGATTAGTCAATTAAATAATTAAAATTATTTAATTGTTGTGGATAAGAGGAATTAAAATGTGGGATTAATTAAATAATTAGTTTATTTAATTAATGTGAAAATAGAAGAATAAAATGGTGCGATGATGAAATTAATTAAATATATAGGATTTATTCAATTAATATTGGATTTTGAAAATTGATGAAATTAATTAAATAATTAAGTTATTTAATTAATGTTGGATGAAAGTGTGTTAGAAGAAATTGATGTATGCAAGGTGGATAATGTAATGGTCATTTTTAGGTGTCTACATTTTGCCCGTCTTTGAGACAATGCGCTTCATGGCGTTGCTTCAAAGATGTTTAAAACATAATGTTTGATTTGAATGGAAGAAGATTTATTTAGAAGAATATGGTTGGAAGAAAATGATTGGATTAGAAATGGTGATACCCCAGTCACTCAAAAGTGAGGGTGACAAGGAAAGATAATGGTAAGTTAATGAATGGTGATGATGCCCCCTTGAGAGGATAGGTGGGTTCAAAGAACACAAGTGTGCTCTTGAAATGGAATTGTTAGGAGATAGAGAGACGTGGATGAAATAAAAATTTAGATGAAAAGATGGAAGAAGAAGCTACATAGGATGTAGAAGAATAGAGGAATTGATCAAACTATGAAAGATATAGATATTTATGTGGATGTATGGGTGAGATGCATGGGTGGGATGGATGGGGTGATGTTGCTTTGGTTATTCTTTATAAAATGTAAAGAGCAATCCTTATTTTGATATAGAACAAATATTATGCACCAGGGTATAGAAGACCAAGGTGATGATGTATCCAATGCATAAGACAGACACACAAAAAGATAATGGACACAAGCAACCCTATACCATATAGCACCATGATACCATTGTAGTAGGTAGGTTACAAGTATTGATGCAAATGCAAGATAAAAGATAATGTTGATAAAAATATGACAAGAAAAAAGATAACACTAATGCAAGACAAATGCAAGATAAATTGATCACACACAAACAAGCAATCATGCATGTACAAATGATTAAAAAACAAACAAGGTTATTGCCCCTGCCAAGCTAAAAACTAGTGATTAGGTGATCAAGGATTGATTGTATTGATTGAGTATAGTGTTGTCATTTTGGGGAATGATTTATCCCTAGAACAACACAAGGATGCATGAACGATATATCCCATTGATGATGATTAGATAAATGATCGATTGATTGGTTTGACAACAAGGTTAGAACAAAACCAACGATGTGATTAGATAATTTGGCTAGATTATTGCTTGGATTGTTTTAGAATGTTTTGATTTTTTTGGATTTTTGGAATGTTTTATTTTTTTTGATTTTTTTTGGAATATTTTGATTTTTTTTGGATTTTGGAATATTTTGATTTTTTTGGATTTTTTGAAATATTTTGCTTTTTTTTGGATGATATTGACTTGTAGTTGGATAGCCTTAGTTCTAGATACCGATGATAAGGGAACATCATGGATAGGTATATGGATGGGTGATAGTGGATAATGCACTTGTTTGCCAAGTTTTCACCATTAGATGAATGATTTCTCTTTACTTTAAAAAAAATTCCTTTTTTTCTTCTTTTTTATGACTATTTGGATGGGATGGAGGATGAGGACTCAAATGTCTGTTTCCAATAGCAAGGTAGTATATTAGCATTTTGATGTGTGTGTGCACATGGACTAGAGCAGGTGCATTATGCACATGGATGTTGGTAGATGTGGGAATATGGAAATGGAATGGATGGTGGATTATGATGTGGATGATGGATGGAGATGGAGGGATAAATGGGTGATGGATCAAAAGAATGGACCATATAGATGTGATGGGGTAAATATGTTAGATAAGGTATATAAGATGGGGGGATGGAGGTATGTGGAAATGTCATGGAATTGCGGGGAACCAAGACCAATGGTTACACACATCGTGATAGATTTTGAAGCCTTTGACTATCATGGGGAGTGGGAGGTAATGGGAATTAGGATAGGGCATTTAGGAATTATCGATTTAGGGATTTAGGGACCCAAATGAACTTAGGATTTAAAATATTTTTAAATGGGGAGCGAGATTTTTGAAATTGGGGGATAGATTGAGATGTAGATGTTCATTTGGAGTAATTTCTTGTTGCTTTGGGACCCACACTATTTTCAATTTTACTTTTAGGTGTGTGGGTGTATGTAGCTTTTGAGATGGATTTAGCTTTGAATTTGTGTATTGATACCCTACAACATAATGTTCTTAAGGATTTTGCGGATATTCTACTATATGTGTGGGAGCATCCAAATTTTTATTTTTGAATCTCATGGGATTGGGAATAGCTTTATATGGGGTCGATGTGTGCATTCGTTAGCCATGATTAGGAATGATAGGGGATATAACAGGACGGGATGTGTAGACGGAGGGATGAGTGTACTGATGGATAAAGGGATTAGGGGATTGAAGGATGGGAATATTAGGAGTTGGAAGGAGTGGAGGAAGAGTGGATGGAGTGAGATGTATGGTCACATACTTTTGCAAATGGTATGACGATGGAGGAGGGATGACAACATATGAGTTGGAGGTACAATAAGGAGCACTGGGATATGGAGTGGAAGAAGTAGCTAGAGGAGGTGTGGAGGTGGTACCAACATCTTTGGATTATTTTTCTTTGGAAGAAAAAACAAGGCCATGTGCTTATGGATGGATTACAACATGGATGGGCTCTAAGATGCCTTGTTCATGAAGGCTTAAACCTTTGCCGTGATATTTCATGTTTTAGGACATATAATATGCAATTAGATGTTTATAGTTTTAGAAACAAGACATGAGTCCATTATTAGATGTAGAAGGTGGGCTGGTGGATGAAATTTGTTCCTCTTTGACAAGAGAACCACCATGAATGAAAGTAGCAGGACCAAGGGGATAGGATAATGGATTTGTAATATGGTCGATATGAGATGGTAGAGGACAAATAAGGGTTGATGGAGGATCATGCAATGGATGACTTGGGATGCTTGGATCTTTATTATGCTCAGTGGGATGGGAAGTAATAGGATCCAAGTTACTTGTTTGATTGTCAATTCTTTCTTGGGGATCAAGTGTCTCATCTTTAGAAGAGGGTGTTGTGGATGGGTGGATAGGAGTAATTTTGATATCTTTGTCATGGATGGTCATGGGATTATGGATGGGTGAAGTGATAGTCTCTAGGTCATGTAATGTATAAAGTGGGCTAAGAGGATCATCATGACTAAATCGTGATCATAGATAGGCTCTTGATCATTGATATTGTCTTGATCATAGAGGGGATTAACATGGATATGGTGAAATTGGTTATGAAGAGGATGAATGAGGGTGTTTTGATCTTGATTAGAATAAGGGGTTGGTGTTTCCTCATGTTTTGGACTAAACTCATGACCTAGCTCTTGGGCTTGGATAGAAGTAAAAGGTTCTTGGGTAGACTTAAGAGGATCGATATGATCAACAACATGGCTACATGATGGGTCTTGATTTACATTCATGGTAGAAGACTCTTCAATAGGATGGATATGCATAGGAGTGGATAATGGTGTTAGAGTAGTAGACATGTTATTAGGAGGTTCTTTGTTAGGCATAAGGATAGACATTTGAGTGCATCATAGGTTTTTCTTCCTTGCTAGGAGTCCTTGGGTCAAATCCTTCATGAATTATGGAGTAAGATATTTACATGTATATTGGGTCACATCTTTCATGATGGAAGATGTGGGGTTAGGAGTAGGATTGGGTGGAGGGATAATAGGATTTGATGGTGGATTAGGTAGTGGACTTGGTGGTGGATTATATGGTAGATTGGGTGAAGGATTATATTGTGGATTGGATGAAGGATGATATGGTATATTGGGAGAAGGATTATGTGGTATATGAATGAAGGGATTAGGATTAGGGGGTGGAGGAATTACATTGTAAAATGGTTCATGGGAAATGGATGGAGGTGAATATGTAGATGGAGGATGATATGGATGACCTTGATGTCCCTTGTCATAGGATATACAATTAGGTATAGGATTGTAACTTATGCTAGCCAATGTTGGATTGTAAGAATTTTGGATGTCCAAGTATGGATTCATGATTTTATGATCTGGAGTTTGCATGGACATGTAAGATGATGTTGTTGATGCAATAGAATTAGGAGGATCTCCAACGATGAGATGTGCATAGGGGTTATCATAGATGAGATGTCTTAATTTCTCCTTAGAGATAGGATCCAAGATCTCATAGTCATGTTTAAGTTGTATCTAGGATTAAATTGGACTAGGAGATGTGTATGATGGAGGTTGGTATGATAGTGACATGTGTTGGATTGAAGATATAGCTTGGGGATGAGATCCATATAGGTGTTAAGTTCCTCTATGTCTTTATCATTTGGGTATGTGGTGCAGTCACGATCAGAGGGTTCACAAAATGAATTGTCCAGGCCATGCAGCAAGAGTAAACACAATGGAAACAACACAAATATAGAATGTAATGGAAGATTCAAGTGTTCAATATATCATATATCCAGAAGACTTATATGCCAACAACATGCAGGCTACAAAATAAGAGCTCACAGGCCTGATTACAGAATAGAAAGATATGGCATTGAAGCATCTCTCCGAAAAGAATCTAACTAGCTATCTACTCCTAATCATGAACTACTTTCCTATGCATCTAAGAGATCTATATATATCATCTCCAAGCTCAAGAAGTCCTCTACATTAGTCAAGAAATATTACAAACTCCAATGAAGAGATGTAATGCGTAGAAACAGATATGTTGGCCTTATACCGCTAGTACTCCTCCGCAAATGAATGAAACAAGGTGCATACCTCAAGGAAGGTCTATCTGATCATTATGTTCCATGTGATATGTTTCATTTAGCTCCACAAGTCATGAAAGTTCTCTAAAAACCTTCTCCTTTAGCTGACTGTTTGTATGCTCTGTTATGTGAAAACATGTGATCTTCTGATAGTGACAACTTTCATCAGACAAGTCCAAATGACGTAAATTTTAGATATGATGTAGAGGATGATTTATAGATTCTAAGTCTTGCTCCATGAACTCTAAAATAAAAATGAGGTACAAAATGCTGAAACTTCTACTGACTAAACTGAACTGAACTGAACTAGAAAATGAAAGAAAAAAAAAGGAATGCAAATGTTTTTTTTTGGTTGATGCAAGCTTACTCTGCAACCTGGGATGCTCCTACATCAAACACCCAGGGTTGTTGAAAAAGGGAGTTCCTCACTTTGCTGGGGCTAGAGGAAAACCAAGACAGTCCACTTCAGCCTGAGAAATCCAAGATGAATATTCTTTCAAGCTACCTTTCCACTTGACTAGATATTCTTTGTATTGCTTGCATCTAGTACTTCATCCAACTCTACTATACAAGATGTCTTCTATCTACTCCTATTGTTGGTGTGGTAAATGCTTCTTCAAATCATCTTCAATGGTATCACTAGATTCTCCTTCATGATACTGATATAAGTCTGCAATGTTGAAAATAGGAGATATACCCAATGTCTCTGGTAGCTCCACTTCATATGCATTCCCTGAATCAAATTTCTTGAGTATCTTACATGGTCCAAACTTCTTCATCTTTAGTTTATTGTATGTCCCTACTAGAAATCTCTCTTTTCTCAAATATACCATCACTTCATCTCCAACTAAAAATTCTTTGTGTCTCCTCTTCTCATCTACTTGCTCCTTATACATACTATTCATCTCTTCCAAATGCTTCTTAACCTAATTATGTACTTTCTCCATATATCCTACAAATTCTTCTGCCTCTGCACTTCTCTTATTCTCCATGCCGATGTCTCTTAACTCTGCAACTCCTTTAGGGTTTACTTTGGTTACAAACTCAAAAGGTGTTTTTCATGTACTCCTATTCACTGAATTATTGTATACAAACTCTACTTGAGGTAGAATTTGATCCCAATTTCCTACTTTATCTCCAACCAAACATCTCAACAAGTTTCTGAAACTCCTATTTACCACTTCTGTCTATCCATCAGTCTGTGGATAAAATGCTAAACTAAACTTTTAGCTTGTCTTCATCTTCTTCCACAATGTCCTCCAAAAGTATCCAATGAATCTTGTATCCCTGTCTGAAATTATACTCTTAGGTAATCCGTGCAATCTCACAATCTCCTTGAAAAATAGGTTAGCAACATACACTACATCAGTTGTCTTCTTACAAGGTATGAAATGTGCCAGCTTTGAAAATCTATCCACCACTACAAATATAGAATCATGTGCTCTCTATGTTCTCGGCAATCCCAATATGAAATCCATGCTTATGTCTTCCCAAGGTCTCTTCAGTACTGTCAAAGATTTGTACAAACCACTATTCTGACTACTTCCTTTTGCAACTTGACATACTCTACAACTATGCATAATCTTCCTTACATCCTTATATATTTGAGGCTAAAAGTAATGTTCACTTACCAAAGCCACTATCTTGTCAATCCCAAAATGTCCTACCAATCCACCACTATGTTTCTCCTTGATCAAATTGTCTCTCATTGAACTCCTAGGTATACACAACTAATTTCCTTTGAGCAACATATCCTTCTGAATGAAATAATCCAACCACTTACTCCTATCTGTCACAATAGGTTCCTTGCATGCTTTCCATGGTTCTGCAAAATGAAGATCTTCCTCATACATATGCTTCAGTTCTTCAAAGCCTAATACTTCAACTCTCATTTTTATCAGTAAATTTATCCTTCTACTCAATGCATCTACAACTTTATTTGACTTTCCACTCCTATGCTTTAGTACAAAAGTGTAACTCTACATGAACTCTACCCATATCACGTGTCTCTAATTTAACTTTCCTTGACTATCTAGATACTGTAAAGCTTGATGATCAGTATACAACACAAATTCCTTAGGAAACTAGTAATGTCTCCACTTCTTCAAGGATTGAATTATGGCATAGAATTCCTGATCATAAACTGAATATCATCTTCTTGCATCATTCAACTTCTCACTAAAATAAGCAACTGATCTTCCTTCTTGACTTAACACTACTCCTATTGCATTTCCACTTGCATCACAATCTACTTGAAATACCTTGTTGAAATCCAATAATGCTAACACTAGTTTCTTTGTCACTTTCTATTTCAGCAATTCAAAACTTTTATTTGCTCCTAATGTCTATTTGAAATCCTTTTTGTCACCTTTCATTGTCTCTATGATCGGTGTGCATTGAGCTGAAATTTCTAATGAACTTCCAGTAGAAACTAGCTAATCCATGAAATGATCTAACTTCTCCAATGCTCTAAGGTGTTGGCCATTCAACAATTGCTCTTTCTCAGGGTCCATCTTCAATCCTTCCATACAAATTACAAATCCCAAGTATACTAATTCTTCCTTCATGAAACTACATTTCTTGATGTTTATCAGCAATTTCTCTTCTCTCAACCTCTACAATACTTGTCTAAGGTGTTGCAAATGTTCTTTTTTTGTCTTATTAAAAATTAGAATATCATCCAAGTATATAATAATAAACTTACCCAAAAATTTATTCAAATCCTCATTCATCAACCTCATGAAAGTATTCGATGCATTTGTCAATCCAAAAGGCATCACTAACCATTCATACAGTCCTTCATTTATCTTAAAATTAGTCTTCCATTCATCTCCTTCTCTGATTTTGATATGATGGTATCCACTCTTCAAGTCTATCTTTGTAAAATACTTTGCTCCGCTCAAATAATCCATAATGTCATCCATCCTAGGAAATAGAAATCTATACTTAACTGTGATCTTGTTGATTGCTCTAGAGCCTATACACATTCTCCATTCTACATCCTTCTTTGGTGCTAGCATTATAGGTACTACATAAGGGCTCAAACTTTCTCTGATCAATCCTTTCCTCAACAACTCCTGTATTTGTCTATTCAGTTCTACATTCTCTGCTAGTGTCATCTAGTGTGCTATTTTGTTAGGCAAACTAGCTCCAGGTATAAGATCCATGTGATGACTAATACTCCTGATTGGTGGCAATCCTTCAGGTACATTATCTGATATGATTTCTTCATACTCTGTCAACAATTTAGTTATCTCCTCTATCTGTGATTCTTTAGTCTCTGTGATTAGGGTTCCAAGATTCTTAGGAATAAAAAAATAACACATATTCTCATGTCTCAAACCATCCAAAAATTTCCTTCCATCTACCAAACAGATTCTAGCATTCCCACACACTTCACTCTTAGGTTCATCTTCCTAATGAATCAAGGTAATTCTCTTTCCATTAGATGTTACAGTATAAGTATTATTTCTCCCATCATGTATAGATTTCCTATCATACTGCCATGGTCTACCCAACAATATATGACATACATCCATCGACATAATATCACACAATACTTCATCATGATAAGATCCTATATAAAATTTCACCAAACATTGTTCACTCACCTATACCTTGTGTTAATCCTAAATCCATGATATCTTATAGGGCTTAGGGTATTTCAATCTCTCCTAGTTCAACTTAGTCACCATCTACTTTGAAACCAAATTATCAGTACTACCACTATCAATGCTTACTTTGCAACATTTACCTCCTAATTTGCATCTAGTCTGAAACAAACTTTTCCTCTGTGATGGTTCCTCAGTTGTCTCTGCTTGAAATAATGCTCTCCTCATGACAAATGATTCTACTTTCTCTAGTTTTCCAACTAAATCTCTTCTTCTATTTAAGCTGCTCTTCCACTGATCTCTATCTTCTTGCTTGTACTTCCCTGATGACATTCAAATGCTCTATGTCCTTCACCTCCACACTTAAAATAGGTTCCTCTGAATGTTCTCCTATCAGATCCTCTTTCATCTCTCCTGTATCCTTCACTCCAGCAATAATTATGATGTCCTCTATGGTAGAAGGTTCTATCATCTCTCTGGTATGCATTGTTTTCTCTATCTTCCTTCTTGAATGGGCTATATTGTTTGTTCTTCTCCACATATGATCTTTCTCCTACGGAATATGTTCTACCTCTTTGAAATTTACCTCCTCTTCCTCTCTGTCTCTGCTCATACTTCTTATTCAACTTTCAGGGAAAAATGGTATGCTTCTTCTATTATTGTCATCTTCACCAAATTCAGTTCTTCTTGAATGTACAATCTCAATCCATTGATGTATCTTGCCACTTTCTCCTTGTTTTCTTTCTTATGTCCAATCCTTATGATCATCTTATGAAATTCTTTAGTATATTCCTTCACAAATTTCTCCTTTTGTCTGAAGTTCTGCAATCTCTTCAACAGTTCCAACTCATAGTTAGTAGGTATAAACTGATTCTTCAACTTTATCACCATCCTATCCCATTTTATGATCTTTTCTTTTCCTCTTCTATTCTGATCCAGCTAAACTTCTTTCCACCAAATAGTAGCATGTCCTTTCAACTTAGTCTTTGCAAATCTCACCTTCTCTGGGTCTTCAATCTATTCATATTCAAAGTATTCCTCTAGGTCATTTATCCAATCAATCAATTCCTCCAGATTCAAATTTCCAGTGTAATTCGGTACTTCTACTCTAGGTATTTTTCCAATCTTTGAAATAGCTCTCAACATCTTCACTTGATCTAATTCTTCTTCTTCTAATAGTGTTTCTTCATTTTGATTAGCGGATTGAAATTCTTCATCATCACTTTCAACATTAGGTCTAGGTTTTAATCCTCTTCTTCTATCTTCTTCAACAACATCCAGTCAAACTTTCATTATTTTCATCATCTCCATCATTTCGTCCATTCTTCTATCCATAGTACCAACAACAGGTATTCTCCTCGGTAGTGTTGGTGCCTGCATAAATATTCAAATTTCAAGCAATTAATTTTACAGGCACCTTCCCTAAAAATCCAAAAAAAAATCTAAGTCTTTGGGCCTCTTCAGCATATTTCAAATATAGCCTGATATTTTATGTGGGGGGTCATATTTCATATATGACCCAATTTTGCACCCGGGGGGTGATATTTTGAATATCAGCCACCTTGTGAAGATCACCCCGATGCTGCTACAAAGTTTCAATATGACCTGATATTCCAAGGGGGGGTCATGTTTCAAGTATCAGGTGATCTTAGTCAGGATCACCCCGATATCAGTGCAGACGTCAATTTTACATGGGGGTGATATCTGCCTATCTGGTGACCTGATTTTCTTGTGGGGCGTGATATTCCAAACATCAGTCATCTTACGAATATCACCCTATTTTGTCAATATGATGGTGACATCATCTAGGTCAGATGGGGTCATAGTTGAAATTTTCAGTCCAGCCTGATATTCTGAAGGAGGAGGGGGGTCACATTGCTAACATCAGTCATCTTGTGAAGATCACCCCGATGTTGCAACATGACGGTGACGTCATCAAGATTTGATAGGGTGCATCATATGGTCTTCGGCATGATATTACCGGTAGGTATGATGAGGGTCCCACCAGTCACTAATGAGGACATGAGCAAGTACATGTGGGTCATCGGTGAAGTATTTGGTATGAATATGATGAGGATCTTCCTTTGATGCATCAGGTTGCACCGATCAGGATGGTTATCAGGTGATATTTCTTATCAGGCTGATGTTTCTTATTGGGGTGATATTTCTCATCAGGGTGATGCGAGATATCAGGTGATATTACATATCAAGATATCATGCAGGAGGTTTGTCATTGGTGCGGGTCATGATGATGGGGTCTTGGTGGATAGTTCGTTGGTCGCGCAAGGTAAAATTGTGCGACATCATATGTGCTCATGACCTAGTTTATAAAGTATTGAGGAGGTCATTGCGGGGTGAATGTGGGATAATTAGTTCCCACATGATTTGAAAAGTCAGGTCATGATTCTTGGCAGGAAAGTTTCAAAGGCACACAGTCTACTGCATTTCCCAAGGCCACGGGTTGGTATGCCTTTAATGGCGGATGTTATAGGGTATGGGTGAAGGCGTGGATGGATCAACCACCCAATTGAAGATGTGAATCCCCAGGCAGTGGCACAGGGCTCGAGTTCAACCTCCCTATCTCCTCCTCTACCTGCTGCATTCAATGTTGAGCGCCATTTCTCATGATGAACTGTATCTGGCAAATTTTAAATTGCCTAGTGATTTAATGCTGAGTACACCTTCCTTGCTGTATATAGGGGGCTGTGTTACTCATTTGTTTTTTGGTTGAAGACTTGGGGCAAAATTTTTGTATGAATAACGAAAAATAGGGCATTTCCTTGTTGTTCTATCTCATTTTTTTGAGTTTATGAGTTGCATTATGAATGTGCATTGCAGATATCTTCAGTTTCATTGTTGTTCTATATGAAAAATGCTCTTATGCATGTGTTTAGCTGCTTGTCTCCATGTGTTGCATGCATTTCCTTCTTTTGAATCTGGCTACTAAGGGTTTCTCAGGTTCTAGGGTATAGATCTCTATATCACATGCTTCATCTCTAACTTCCATTCAAGGAGTGGATTAAATTGTTTTAGGTGAAGTATGGAGAAGGTTGTATGTCAGCTGGGATATATGTAAGTAGAGGTAGCCAAATACCTATTCTTGGGTGATGTTTGTAAGGCAAGCATCAATCTAACCTCTTGGAACTTGAATCCAAATGCAATCCATTCTTTGTATACGTATAGTTGACTCCTTGCCCTGAGATAAGCACCAGTCTGCACCTAGGTTAGTAGTTATGACCCAAAACCCCCTATCTTGCATCCAAACATTAATACAAATCATTCCATTTCTCCAACTTGTTAGTTTGTAGGAGTAGGATTAGGACCCCTGCATACTCTCATCCACAACCAGACATATATGTCCAAGAATGTTGCCAACCTTGTGATGTATCATGTACATATTGGTCCATACATGAGAGTTTTCTACCTGTTGTTGTCAAGCTAAATCTTTCTGTCATTAGGCTAGTCAATGTTACATATTTAGCTATAGGGATACACCCCTTGGTGCGGCAGAACTAGAAGTGAAGGGGAGGCAACTCATGCAACCTCCTGTATCTGTTGGCTGAATCTCCCTGTGCATTGGAGTTGGCAAACCCTCTGCCGATTTGGAAACCAACAGATTTGGTGACTCTGCTGGGGAGATCAATGTCATATCCATAAAGGTATGAGTCTAAGAGATTGAAGAATCAAACCTGGAAGTGCTTTATTGCAGTAAATTTGAAGTTTTATGTGTGGCTCTATTGTTGGAGAAGCCAAAAAGAAAAGAAATAAATTTTTAGCTTCATGCCATGTGAAGTTCATTCCTCTACCAAGGAGGTGGCGACTTTGTTGAGTGAATTTGTTAGCAGCTACAACATATCCAGGTATTTTTATAAGTTTTAAAGGATTCCCTATTTGGTGAAGTAGCATTGGTTGAAAGGGAAATATTGGTGAGAGGTTGTATGCTTCCATATTTGCTGAGGATATAGTTTATATTTTCAAGTGAAGCATGCAATATTGTTGAAAAGACTCATTTAGAGGACCTTAGGAAATCTGAAATAGTAGTTTGTACTTTAAAGGCCTAAGGTCATTGTGATTGAAAATCTGAGTTGAGAAGAGGGTTGCAAAAAACACATAAAGATGTATTATCAACCCATCCACCCTTGTGAGGTGTCAAATGCAATAATGTATAGTGATCTGTCCAAACCATATAATAAAAGGAGTTTCAACACTGATAGATATAGGCCCATCAATTTTAGTGACATTTGTGGTTATCCAAATACTTTTCCACATAAAATTAGAAAATATCTACCCAAATTCAATGGTATAAAGGATGAATCAGCCGAGAGACACTTGTAGCAGTTTATGAATGTGATAGATGACTTTGAGATTGACCATGAAGATGTAGTTATGAGATTATTTGTTCAATCTCTAGATGAAGATGCAAGGGGCTAGTTCACCTATCTTCCAGCTTACTCTGTCAGCTCTTGGCAAGAACTCAAATCTGTATTCTTAGAACAATATAGTGAAAGAATATCTGAATATACAGTCATTAGTGATTTTATGTACATCCATATTGAAGAAGATGAGCTGATCCTAGCCTTTAACCTCTGATTTATGAAGGCATTGAATAGAATACCAAAATGTATGAGACCTAATGATGCATTGTGTCTAGTTGTCTATTTGGGAGCATTTGATAAGAAAATGAGTTATAGATTGAGAGATAAGGAACCCACCACATTGCATCAGGCACATCAGTTTGTAGTAGACATTGAAAACAATTGGAGACATGGGATTCAAAAGGGCTATTTCTCTACAAATTTTTGTTGTCCTATAGTCCCCCATGTTGATCAAAAGTGTAATTTATATGTTGAAAATGAATGTTGAGGCACTCACACCCCTGCTATCCTTGTTTATGCATCATCTAAAGTTGATGATGACTCTGTTATAGAAGAGGATGTCCTGATTTGCCCAACAAATGAAGTTGAGAATAATGATTTTTCAAGTAATATTTATATTCCTATTCTCAGTAAAGAGCACTCATGTTTAAATGATCTGGTTGTGCATGGTTGTGATCATGTGGGTCAACAGTTAATATTAGTTTCATCAGGAAGCATTAGAGGGCTAGAAAATGATATAGATAGTTCAACTTCAGAGTGTATTGAAGTGGCAGAAATCTTGTATGTGGGGAAATCAGATGATAGTAATGATATCCATGATCAGTTCATGGATCAGGTTTGTTCTTCTTGTATATGCCTAAAAATGACACGATTCATCCTAAATAAATATTCTAAATATTTATTCCATTCTTCTATCAATTAAATAAATATTCTAAATTTATTTAATCGATTCACTATCCTACAATTAAATAAAATCTTTTTATGTAATCAAAATCCCTAAATTCTTCTAATGTCTAAAATCACAAAATCCACTTCATCAATCCACCTCATCAATCCACCTCCTCAATCCACCTCATCTCTTCCACCTCATCATGTTGCACATATAATTAAATATTCTTAATATTTAATTAGCTAATATCCTCCATTTTCCAAAATAAATCTTAAAATCAATTATCCTCCACCAAATTGAATATTTAATTCAATGTTCCCCACTCTCCTTCACAAATTGAATATTTAATTCAATGTTCCCCACTCTCTTTCACAAATTGAATATTTTATTCAATGTTCCCCACTCCCCTTCTCCAATTGAATATTTAATTCAATTGTCATAATCCACTATCCCCCACTATGGAATATTTTATTTAATATTCCCCACTCCCCTTCTCCAATTGAATATTTAATTCAATTATCATAATCCACTGTCCCCCACTATGGAATATTTTATTCAATGTTCCCCACTCTTCTTCACCAATTGAATCTTTAATTCAATTGTCATAATCCACAATGAATAAAAGATACACTTTTATTCCTAGCCATTGATCTTCATATCTTCTCTCAACCATTGATCCTCATTCTTCCAAATCTATAAAAGAAGCTTCATCCCTCCATTCTATTCATCCAGGTTATTTGTATTGTCACTCTGCAGGATTCTACTCACACTCCTCTCAACATTCCAATACCATTTGCTTAAGATCACCCATTTGCTTTGAAGCTCTACTTCATAGCAATATCTATCAATGTAGCCATTTACCATTGACATCCTACTACACAGCTCAAAGAGTGCACTCACTGAGGGCCTACTTCACCAGCAAAGGACGATTGTAATAGGCAAACAACAGAAGCTCTGAATCAGGGAAGGTTTACATTTGTTATTCATTTGTTTCATATCCTTCTATCTTTCTTGTTTTCTTCATTCTGTTGATTGTTTGGGTTTGATTTTGTATACTTGATTGATCTCACATTAACCCCAACACATTTTGGTGCCCTCCGTGGGGCCTTGCCCCTTTTTCTCATCATTTTCTAAGTGTTTTTGAAAGCAGGTTCCGTGCAGGTCGCGCACAGTCACACACAGGTTACTTCGGTGCATACATTCATTTCTACGGCGCATATACCGTCTGTTACGGTGCTTCCATTCTTCCTATGCATCTAAGCTATTTCACTGCACTTTTGTTCTCTGTTACAGCGTTTTCGTTGTCATTGCGCATACATTCATTCTTGCTGCGCATATACCCACTGTTATGGTGCATATATCCATTTCTACGGTACATATGTTATTCCTGCACACCTGGTCATCCTTACTGTGCTTTTAAGCACTGTTACGGTGCATATATCCATTTCTGTGGCGCATATATCCATTTTTGCAGCGCATATGTTCTTTCTGCGCATATACGCTCTGTTCCAGCGCATATACCTTCTTTCACGATGCATATGTTCTTTCTGCACATATACGCTCTGTTCTAGCGCATATATCCATTTTTGTAGCACATATGTTAAATCCTGCGGTGCATATCCATTTCTGCAGCACATATGTTAAATCCTGCAGCGCATCTGTTTGGCAGTGAATTTTAGAAACGTTGTTTTCTTCACCAAATGCTCTATTTTTCATGAAATCTAGGCAAATTTATACTCAAAATTTATGGAAATGTCCCCCCGAACACAATGGTGAGGTTAGATTTGAGCTAAGAGATCATCCACATATATTTTTATCCTAATCTTTACAAACTAGGGTTAGAAAATGCAAATTTTTGTTGACTGTTTCTGCGCATTCAGTCACGGAAGCGGCACTTCTATAGTAGGCAGTGATTTTAAGATTTTTAGAAGATTTTTTCTAACACTAACATCTTTGCAAGAATACTCTGGATCTATTTTGCAGGTTAGGCCACTGGTTTAGACTCATCTAGCTGCATTTACTAAACTCACACTTCAATTTATAAAAGGACAGTTAAACAAGCGTTCATACAAATTCCACATAGCCTTAACTAGGAAGAGAGTAATTGAACCATTTCAATATCTGCATAATGCTATCTTCCATAGTTAGACTATTGCTATCTTACAAATGGTAAATGAACAATGCTATCTTTTTAATCACTTCAAAGCTAACAACAGTGTGAGTGCACAAGTAATATTAGCTCATTTAGTTTTTCTAATCTTAACTAGGTTGGATTAACTAGTGTTTTCTGTGCTTGCGAATGACAATAGGCTTATGCTCTCCCCTTAACAGGGTGACCAAAGTGCCAGACTTGTCATTCTATCTATTTAACCTTTAAGAGGGGCTTGCCCTTGGATGCACACTTGTCCAAGTGGGAACGACCCTGAGTGGTAATAGGCTAAAGCCAAGCCCTACCAAGCCACTTAAAATAAATTGTGCTTGAGGTGAAAACCTCCTGCAACGAGTGCTGTTGTGTTACACCGACGGCCAACCTCCCCCAAAACCCTCTAAGGCGTAACCCTTTGAGGCTGGGAGACTCCATAATGGAGAGTAGTGCTGCCACATGTGTAACCACTCGAATGGTTGCCCTCATTAAACACCTCTTGTTCTAGTGGCCAAAAACCCTTGTAATCCATTTCTAGCCTAAGATCTTTGTGCTTGCTTTTGTTCATCTTAGTCCAAAATAGAGTCAAAAAAAACAATAAAAAAACCATAAAATATTCTTTGTGCTTGCTGTGTTTTCTTGCCATTAATTCAGAAAATCAAACCAAGAAGACCTTTTTTGCAACCAAAGTACCAAAAACATTGAAAAAATTCCAAAAAATTGCAAAAACGTTGAAAAAAAGCCAGAGCAGTGCATCCGTCCTCTGTTCTTGCGCATACATGCCGACCTGTGGTGCATTTGTTATGGCTTGTTGTGCTTTCACTGACTGTTGTTGTGCATACATTTTTCACCAGTCCAATGCGTATACTCTGACTTGCTGTGCATTTGTCAACTCCTACTGCGCATCTGTTTCGGCACCTCCATGACAGTGAGTACTTCCACATCTTTTCAGAGAAAACTTTCAAGTTTTCTAGGTACCCATTCTAGTCTTGTGTTAGTGGCAAACCACTTAGAATATCTTGATCAAAAACTCCAATACCTACGATTGCAAATCAACTTAGATCCCTTGCCCCAAGACTGTATAGCAATTTGTCAACAAATCCAAGTTTTAAAACAAGAATTGACAAGCTTGCAAGCTGAACGTGCCAGTACTAGCTATGCCTCACCCCAAACTCCTATATCTTTTTCCCATACTTGTGACAAGGCACGCACCACTTCAAGTTGGAAATCGTATACCACTTTGGCTCCTAATCAACCGTCACCTCCAACATACCACCAAGCCCATTCACGAGGCAACCAATTGCCTCCACAACAAGCACAAGTGAGCCTAAGTCCACCTTTGCAACAAGAAGCACATGCCAATCCAAGTGGTCCCTGGTACATAAATCAAATGAGTCCAAGTTATCCTAGGCAAGATCTAATAACCTTTGACAAGGGAGATACCAATCTAGAGTGGCCTCCACCATCCAATCCCATGCCAACACATGAGCCAACAAGTCCTATCATAAGACCACCATGTGATCCTACCCCTTGTCCATCTTCTAGCCCATCAAGCCCTCCATCAACTCCATACCCACGCTCTGCCAATCCTCCAGCAGAGGATCCCTGGGACATAATCGTACAATAATTAGTTCAAACAAATTTGATTGAGCTACCACCAATAGACCCTTTTGAACCAATCCTTAAACCCCTTAGGTATAATGAAAACCATTATTGTGCATACCATAGATATAAGGGCCATACAACCACCAATTGTGTCAAACTTAAGAGATTGATCAAAAACATCATAAATTGTGGTAAGATTATCCCTTCATCCAATCCAAATCCTAATCCACCCAATCTAATTAGCCCCCAACCTAATCCTAGTCCTAAGCCTACAACATCATCCACTATTATTGCTCATCCATCATATCATCCATCTACCCATACACCTACGACGGATGTGATCCAAGGACTACTAGCAAAAAGTCAACCATGTCCACAAAGTCTGGTCCTTGACCTTGCCAAAGATTCTTCCAATACCATGTCAAATCCTACAACCCCTTTTTTGCATACACAACCCCTTAAGCTTCTCAATGAGCCTTCTACCATGCACCAAAGTCAAGGTCCATCACACCCTCATGTTGTTGACCATGAGCCCACCCAAGAGCCTTCCACTTCCATTCAAGCAACCCAAGAGATATGTCAAAGGTTTAATCCTAAGCATGTGGAAACATTAAGCCCTAGTCCAACTCAGGATCAAATCACTTTTATGCAACCCATCCATAATATGTATCTTTTCCATGATCAAGATGATAGCCATAATGATGAATCTATCCATGAGCCACTTGATCCTGTTCATACCCCTACAACTATCCATGAACAAGACACCCAAGACCTACATGCTTTATCCAATGAAAGTCTTGTTGACCTACTTCAGTATTCACCCCGTTTCATGGCCTTCCTTCAAAGCAAAGAGATCTCTTCCTCTAGCCATGATCCCACAACATCCACTTGTCATGATGAGACACTTGTCCCCCAAGTAAGCATAAAAGATCAAACAAATAACTTGGATCTTAGTGAACACAATGCTAATCATGATCCTAATGATTCTCCTTCACCATCCATTATTGACCATGCCACAAAGCCTCCATCATATATCCTTGGTCTTACTACCTTCATGCATTAATGTTCTTTCTTAGAACACCAGCAACCATTATCCACTATCTCACCTTCTCCATCCAATAAAGAACTTGTGTCTAGTGTTCCACCTACACCTAATCCCACTGTCCACCGTATACTCCAGTGTATGAACTATCAAGGTAAAGGCTTAGGCCTTCATGAACAAGGTATTTTGGAACCTATCCATGTCAACGTTCCTCCACCTTCATACGGCCTTAGATACATACCCAAAGGTGCACAAACTCAAGATGTTGGTACTTCGTCTGCTCCTCCTAAGTCTATCACTTTCCATCGCAAACCCTATCATATCCCCAAAACATATGTCGCCATTCCACCTCCATCATCCTATAAATGTCAAAAGCATATGATCATACACCTTCCACCATCCACTTTACCTCCACTCCTTCCAACTCCCAATGTCCCTTCACCCACCTTGCCACCATTGCTTCTGACACCTAACATACCTCTATTCATAAGTATCCTTACATCCCTAAACATGGCCAACAAAAGCACACACCATTTAAGCATATAGCTTCCAATCATTCCATCCACTCCACCCACCCCATGGGATTCAAAAGCAAAAAGTTTGATGCCTTTATCCATAAAGCTAAAAATCCTACCAAAAATCCTAATGGTCTTCGTACCTTAGGACATAAAGAATCAAAATCAAAGAAAAGTTCATCTAAATAGCCATCAAAACCCTTACCTCCAAATGCAAAGCCCAAAAGCAAAATGGTTTGGGTTCCTAAGAAAATAGCTAGCAAGTCAAATGAGGCATCCTCATCCACATCTCAGGAATCCCAGCCACCTATATCCATCCAAAAGCCTACTTCCATCCAAAACTTCCATTCCCTTCAAAAATCCCACAAGCAAAACAAAAGCACTAAAAATACTAAATCTATGTGGGTTCCTAAAACACTTCATCAACCATCTCCTAAGCAAACATCTCCATTGCTTCCTACACCACCATCTCATCAAAAGCTTCAATGTTTATCATGGTGTGTGTAGCCATTGGTCATGGTTCCTTTCCACTTCACAACACCTCCACATAACTACATCTCCCCAACTTACATCCATTATCCTACACATCTTCCTCATCCTATGCCTATGGTTCATGTTATTGCATAAGCCTTCCTTCCATATTCTGCATCATTATCCACTATCTACCTATGCCATATCACTTTCATATGATCCCCTACCAACATCTGTGAGAGCACTGGACATCGTCCATTCGACAGTATCTATCTAGCGGGACTATCCCCTTTCAAGGAACTATATGCTAATGTCTTTCCATATCCACCTTCTCCAATCTCAATATTCAAAAAAAGAAAAAAAGAAAAAAAGAAAAAAGAAACAGTAAAGAAAAATCCCTTCATCCAATGGTGAAAACTTGGCAAACAGGCGCCTTGGATAAGTACCATGATGAAAACCTAGCAAACAGGCGTCATGTGTAAGTTGATCTTCTATGTCACCTACACTTGGGGGCACCTTGTCTCATCGGCATATCACTCTTCTCCTACCAGTTTCCTTTCATACCATTTCCTATCCTATCCGCTATCCATTGCATGCCTATCTTGTCTCGTCCATCCATCCAAACTTCCTTTCCTCTATTATTTGGTCTTGATAAAGATTGGGGGCACAATGTTGACAAATGTTTTGAAAGGCTATTGACGTACCTTATCCCTCCAAAACATGCAAATCCTTCATCCTCCTATCATCGTAAACATTGCCATGAAAAATCCTAAGTATTCTACCTACAATGGGGCACGTTATTCTTATGTCACATAGTCCTTGGAGATCACATCCTTGGTTCCTTCTACCTCTGTATCTACTATCACCCATACAACTACATATCCGTGGTGTTTCCTTGTCATCGGTATTGTTTGTTGCATAGTTGATCCATATCGGTTCCATATCGCGTCTCATCCGATCCATATCTTAGGTCCATTAGGGTTCTCCATGAACTACGTTGCCTCTACGTCGTCACGTAGGCAAGGCCATTAGTCCAATGCACCCCCGAGGCTTTCCGTTGTCCCATCCGTCCCATATCTAGTCAGTCTATCTAGCTGAGTCCACCTCCACTCTCTCTCGCCTAGGTCTTAGGTCCGTTAGGGTTTACCCTAAACTACGTTGCCTTTGCGTCGTCACATAGGCAAGGCCATTTAGGAATGCACCCCCGAGGCACTAGGTCAGTCCCTTAGGGTCCATCTCACCAATAAAGATTGCAAGAATCTCTTCTCACCAAGCAAGTAGGTACAAGCAGAACCCAAGCTCCAAGCAAGAACCCTGACTTTCCGCAGCTTAACCTATTCAAACGCAAAGCAAAGTACCCAAGGCCTTCTTAATGATTTTACTCAAATTACAGCAAAAAATGAACACATCTAAATGCAAGAATATTTTGTGGATTGGAATCATGGTTAAGTTACAGAGTCTTGATTTTTGTTATCATGTCCTCCTATGCTACTCAAGGATGCCAAAAGCTAGAGATGCTATGATGAAGACATGATTATTTTCTTTGGTTGCTATCTGTGGATTATACTTTAGTAATGTGACACCTTATCTAAGGACATGATCAGCAAAAGATCATTGAGGACATCAAAGGTCTAACATGAACGGGGGCAATCCTTGTCTGTTGAAATGCAAGAAGTACTCAGGTCATCTAGATTCAATTTTGATTAGACACTTGTATTGGCTTGCTAAAGCAAAACCCATGGAAGCAATACTCAGGTCATCTCAGTTCAATTATACCTAGATGCTTGTATTCACTTACAACATTTCAGAAAAAGTAC
The DNA here is from genome assembly GCA_027924645.1 of Cunninghamia lanceolata. NCBI lineage: Eukaryota > Viridiplantae > Streptophyta > Pinopsida > Cupressales > Cupressaceae > Cunninghamia > Cunninghamia lanceolata. Next base: position 12,553,044 of record BSBN01001332.1, read on the forward strand.
CAAAATAAATCGCTCAATGATGAAATAAAGCACTCCAATAGCAAAGCATCCATCCTATATCCATTTATACATCCATACCATACCCCATGCAATAAAGATCCACCAATGCAGAGTATCAATACAAATAAAAGCTTGTGAGTCCTTCTATCGAGTCTTTCTTCTATCAATCAGATTTCTATCTATCATCATATCTTTCATCCTTGTCTAGTCAGTCTGAGCAATGATCCAAATGCAAGGTCCATCCTTAATCCATACCAATCAAGTCAAGTCAATCTTGCACAAATGATCCAATCACAATCAGGGGTCTTGATCTTTGTTTGGTCGTAAACCAACTCAATCAATTATAATCAATCAATTGTCTTATATAGGATGTGGCATTGTCGAAATCAGACCAACACACGCGTCTTACACGACATGCTTCATTTCCTGAAACCAGACATTATCCTTCGTGTTTACTCTAGGGATCTATCATTCCCTGCCATGACAACACGCTTGCCATGTTGGTCTAGGGATATATCGTTCCCCGCCATGACAACACTGTCGTATATCATTATCAGTATATCATTGGTTTACTGCTCGACAGGGGCAATACCTTTTTTGTTCTTGTATCATTTGTGCATACTTGCTCGCTTGCTTGTGTATATTATCATTTTCTCTTGCATCACGTATCATTCAGCTCTTTCTTCACCCATTTTCTTCAAACCTAACCTTCTTCATCGTGAGATTGTCCGTCTCATGCCTTTTGCCTTCTCCCCGTCCAATCTCCTGAGGGGGCATCCTATCGTCATTAAACTTGTACCAGGGGCAAACTGGGGCATGTATCACTGTCAGACTATCGATTTCTTTGAAACAACGTTGTAAACAACATTGCATCAAAGAGCGGCAAAATGTATATGCCTAAAAATGACACGATTCATCCTAAATAAATATTCTAAATATTTATTCCATTCTTCTATCAATTAAATAAATATTCTAAATTTATTTAATCGATTCACTATCCTACAATTAAATAAAATCTTTTTATTTAATCAAAATCTCTAAATTCTTCTAATGTCTAAAATCACAAAATCCACTTCATCAATCCACCTCATCTCTTCCACCTCATCATGTTGCACATATAATTAAATATTCTTAATATTTAATTAGCTAATATCCTCCATTTTCCAAAATAAATCTTAAAATCAATTATCCTCCACCAAATTGAATATTTAATTCAATGTTCCCCACTCTCCTTCACAAATTGAATATTTAATTCAATGTTCCCCACTCTTTTTCACAAATTGAATATTTTATTCAATGTTCCCCACTCCCCTTCTCCAATTGAATATTTAATTCAATTGTCATAATCCACTATCCCCCACTATGGAATATTTTATTCAATGTTCCCCACTCCCCTTCTCCAATTGAATATTTAATTCAATTGTCATAATCCACTATCCCCCACTATGGAATATTTTATTCAATGTTCCCCACTCCTCTTCACCAATTGAATCTTTAATTCAATTGTCATAATCCACAATGAATAAAAGATACATTTTTATTCCTAGCCATTGATCTTCATATCTTTTCTCAACCATTGATCCTCATTCTTCCAAATCTATAAAAGAAGCTTCATCCCTCCATTCTATTCATCCAGGTTATTTGTATTGTTACTCTGCAGGATTCTACTCACACTCCTCTCAACATTCCAATACCATTTGCTTGAGATCACCCATTTGATTTGAAGCTCTACTTCATAGCAATATCTATCAATGTAGCCATTTACCATTGACATCCTACTACACAGCTCAAAGAGTGCACTCACTGAGGGCCTACTTCACCAGCAAAGGACGATTGTAATAGGCAAACAATAGAAGCTCTGAATCAGGGAAGGTTTGCATTTGTTATTCATTTGTTTCATATCCTTCTGTCTTTCTTGTTTTCTTCATTCTGTTGATTGTTTGGGTTTGATTTTGTATACTTGATTGATCTCACATTAACCCCAACACACTTCTTATGACTCTAAATTTGATAATGATGAAAAAGAGTTAGATTCTCATGAAGAAGAAACATGGACCTTTATAGTGAGTATGAATCCCCTTTATGATGAGTCATTAGATGCATTGAACATTGTGAGTCCTGACCTTCATTGGTGCAGAATTAATCCTCTTTTTGAGGATGATGATGAATATGAAGAAGCTAAAGGCATAGGTGTTGCATTAGTTTGTGAAGAGGGGACATATGAGTTAGAATCGGATATCTTCAACTCTTGTGAAGATAGTATGGATTTGCAAACTATGGATAATGTATGTTCATCATCACTTGGTTCAGACATGTGCAACTATGGGTGTGTGGATCAAGATTTGTTTTCAATGTCAATAAGTGATATAAATGATATTGGGGGTCTCATATATTCTGAATGTTTTCAGTTTCTGGATCAGTTGGATGAGTGCCTGGCAATGTGCAACAGCTAGATAGATAGTGAAGAATGCCAAGAGCAATGTGATATACTACTAGATGAATATAACATACATATGTTGCCTAATGCTAAAAGATATTCTGGTATGTATGGGTATGTGTCTGATTGTGAGATGCAGGGTGAGAGAGGTGACAATGATAGTGGCAAGCTTTCAAAAATGGTGAAGCATGCAATTAACAAGATCAGCTTGTGGGCAGACATTGTTAATACTTTTAGTTGTGGTTGGGGTCATTTAGATCAAAATCACGCATTTGACAAAAGAAAATTATGGTTCTTCATTTTTGGCTGCCCAGGGCCACCAAAATAATGATTGAAAATGTGATCTATGATGCAGGTCAATATAGTTTCATGACTCTGTGCCCAATGGACAAGGCACTGGTCTGCGTCCCAGAGATCTATGGTTCTTGCCATGCCTGCAAGAGGCATGTGTCCCCAAACAGAGCCACTGTTGGTGCCTACATGAATATTTAGATTTCAAGCAATTAATTTTGCAGACACCTTCCCTAAAAATCCAAAAAAATTCTAAGTCTTTGGGACTCCTCAGCATATTTCAAATATAGCCTGATATTTTATGCGGGGGGTCATATATCATATATGACTTGATTTTCTGTTCAGGGGGTGATATTTCGAATATTAGTCATCTTGTGAAGATCACCCTGATACTGCTGCAAAGTTTCAATATGACCCGACATTCTGAGGGGGGGGTCATGTTTCAAGTATCAAGTGATCTTAGTCAGGATCACCTCGATATCAGTGCGGACGTCAATTTTACATGGGGGTGATATCTGCCTGTCTGGCGACCTGATTTTCTTGTGGGGGGTGATATTCCAAACATCAGTCATCTTACGAATATCACCCTATTTTGCCAATATGATGGTGAAGTCATCTAGGTCAGATGGGGTCATAGTTGAAATTTTTAGTCCAGCCTGATATTCCGAAGGAGGAGGGGAGTCACATTTCTAACATCAGTCATCTTGTGAAGATCACCCCGATGTTGTAACATGATGGTGACATCATTAGGATTCAGTGGGGTGCATCATATGGTCTTCGACATGATATTACTAGCAAGTATGATGAGGGTCCCACCAATCGTCGATGAGGACATGACCAAGTACAGGTGGGTCATCGGTGAAGTATTTGGTATGAATATGATGAGGAGGATCTTCCTCCGATGCGCTAGGTTGCACCGATGAGGATGGTTAGTAGGTGATATTTCCTATCAGGCTGATGTTTCTTATTGGGGTGATATTTCTGATAAGGGTGATATTTCGCATTAGGGTGATGCGAGATATCAGGTGATATTACATATCAGGATATCATGCACGAGGTTCGCTGTTGGCACAGGTCATGATGATGGTGTCTTAGCGGATGGTTCATTGGTCGCGCAAGGTAAAATTGCATGACATCATATGTGCTCATGACCTAGTTTATAAAGTATTGAGGAGGTTGCTGCGGGGTGAATGTGGGATAATTAGTTCCCACGTGATTTGAAAAGTTAGGTCATGATTCTTGGCAAGAAAGTTTCAAAGGTGCATAGTCTACTGCATTTCCCAAGGCCATGGGTTGGTATGCCTTTAATGGTGGATGTTACAGGGTATGGGTGAAGGTGTGGAAGGATCAAGCACCCGATTGAAGATGTGAATCTCTAGGCGGCGGTGCAGGGCTCGAGTTCAACCTTCCTATCTCCTCCTCTACCTGCTGCATTTAATGTTGAGCGCCATTTTTCATGATGAACTATATCTGGAGAATTTTAAATTGCCATGTGATTTAATGTTGAGTACACCTTCTTTGCTGTATATAGGGGCTATGTTACTCATTTGTTTTTTGGTTAAAGACTTAGGGCAAAATTTTTGTGTGAATAACGAAAAATAAGGCATTTCCTTGTTCTATCTCATTTTTTGGAGTTTATGAGTTGCATTATGAATGTGCATTGCAGATATCTTCAGTTTCATTGTTGTTCTATATGAAAAATGCTCTTATGCATGTGTTTAGCTGCTTGTCTCCATGTGTTGCATGCATTTCCTTCTTTTGAATATGGCTGCTAAGGGTTTCTCAGGTTCTAGGGTATAGATCTCTGTATCACATGCTTCATCTCTAACTTCCATTCAAGGAGTGGATTAAATTGTTTTAGGTGAAGTATGGAGAAGGTTGTATGTCAGTTGGGATATATGTAAGTAGAGGTAGCCAAATACCTATTCTTGGGTGATGTTTGTAAGGCAAGCATCAATCTAACCTCTTGGAACTTGAATCCAAATGCAATCCATTCTTTGTTTACGTATAGTTGACTCCTTGACCTGAGATAAGCACCGGTCTGCTCTCGGGTTAGTAGTTATAACCCAAAACCCCCTATCTTGCATCCAAACATTAATACTAATCATTCCATTTCTCTAACTTGTTAGTTTGTAGGAGTAGGATTAGGACCCTTACATACTCTCATCCACAACCAAACATATATATCCAAGAATGTTGCCAACCTTGTGATGTATCATGCACATCTTGGTCCATACATGAGAGTATTCTGCCTGTTGTTGTCAAGCTAAATCTTTCTGTCATTAGGCTAGTCAATGTTACATCTTTAGCTATAGGGATACCCCCTTGGTGCGGTAGAAGCAAAAGTGAAGGGGAGGCAGCTCACGCAACCTCCCATATTTGTTGGCCAAATCTGCCTATGCATTAGAGCTGGCAAACCCTCTGCCGATTTGGAAACCAACAGGTTGAAGAGACATCTCTTCCTAGGATCAAGTGCAACTGTCTCAAATTCAGCGATCTGACTACAAGGTATCAACTACCTCACAATCAGCGATCAATTGACAAACACAAGTAGACTGCCTTAGGTCAGCGATCAATTCACAACAAGATCTTACGGAATGACTTCACTTCCAAATTTCTGTCTTAAAGGATTCAAACGTCACTCTAATACCTCTTGGTGCAGTCACGGTCAGAGGGTTCACAAAATGAACTATTCAAGTCGTGCAACAAGAGTAAAGACAATGGAAACAATAGAAATATATAATACAATGGAAGATTCAAATGTTTAATATATCATATGTTAGATTTAGGGCACACAACTAAGAGGGGGGTGAATCAGTTGTGCAAAACTTTTTTATCTATTTAAACACTTGATTCCACTTTGCAATTCAACAGCTTAAATATAAATCAATCATGGAAACATAATGCAACAAATCAAGAGCAGAAACACATCAATATATGAGACACCAAGATTTTGACGTGGAAAACCCGGTTAAGGGGAAAAACCATGGGGTGATTAACCCAAGAATGTATTCTCTATTAGAAGAATAGAATGAACAAAATGCCACTTGCCAATTAGGGCTCACTATCCGAGCACACTGCTCACAAGAGGCTCACTACCTACAAGAGACACACTGTCTACAAAAAAATAAGTATCACCTACTTGAACTGGAAAATAGCATCTTCACCATGCTTGAATCAATTCCATTAAGCCCAATACTTCTGCTCTACCTTTCGCTCTCCTCCTTACTACCACACACTCATCTCGACAAGGACAACTTCAAAATGACTTCGTAATCCCTTATTTATACAAGGCATAAACTTAGGAATAATCATCTAAGTTGGCAAACATCCACAAGATCATCCACAAGATGCATAACTCATCTGGTCAGCCTGTCTCAGGAAGAACACCGTCATTTGGAAGATATTCTTAAATTGTGAGCTCCAACTCCAATGAAAACCACCAACATGAATTGGACACAATCCAAAGACCACCACAAGCTTGTCTGAATCACCAAGAACATCCACACTTCATCTGCTTACTGAAATCCTTCTCTTCTTCATCCAGAACCTCAAGAACACAGTCTGTCATCACTGTCCTAAAAGAATAGATGCTTGTAGACCTTCAAACCATGAACCAATCAAGTTGAAACTTCAAAACAACTTCCTCAACACTCCCTCAAATCCACAGAATAGGAGAATGCATTTTTGGATCTCACCGGACCTATTTGTCTCACTCTGTCACCACTGAACACCTGTCGGAACTAGTTTAACTTGAACAGCCACAACTTCTTCAGATCTTCATGTGGACCTCTAAAATCTCTACTAAACCACCTTAAGACTCATATCTACAAACCCTTTAATCCGTATCCTCTTATCCTCATCCTATCTTGAACTTTTACCTTACTGTCTTCCCTGTTCTTCTCTGTTCCTGATTGAGACTAATTTTCTCAATATCCTCAGCACATAGCTCATCCAATCCTTATCATTAATGGAACAAGAGTATGTTGACATCAATGACAACACCAGTTAGGCCCATACTTGCAACATCATATATTTAGAAGACTTATATATGTCGGCAACATGAGGGCTACAAAGCAAGGGCTCACAGGCCTGATTACATAATAGAAAGATATGGCATTGAAGCACCTCTCTGAAAAGAATCTAACTATCTATCAACTCCTAATCATGAACTAATTTCTTCTGCATCTAAGAGATCTATATATATCATCTCCAAGCTCAAGAAGTCCTCCACATCGGCCAAGAAAGATTACAAACTCCAATGAAGAGATGTAACATGTAGAAATAGATAGGTTGGCCTTAAACAACTGGTACTCCTTCGCAAATTAATGAAAAAAGGTGTGAACCTCAAGGAAGGTCTATCTAATCATTGTGTGTCCTGTGATATGTCTCATTTAGCTCCACAAGTAATGGAAGTGCCCAGAAACCTTCTCCTTCAGCTGATTGTTTGTATGCTCTATTTTGTGAAAACAAGTGATCTTCTGATAGAGACAACTTTTAGCAGACAAGTCCAAATGACTTAAATTTTGGATATGATGTAGAGGATGATGTCTAGATGCTAAGTCCTATTCCATGAGCTTTGAAATGAAAATGCAACAAAATATGGTACAAAATGTTGAAATTACTACTGATTGAACAGAACTGAACTAAACTAGAAAATAAAAGAAAACAAAAGGAATGCAAATATTTTTTTTTGGTTGATGCAAGATTGCTCTGCAACCTAGGATGCTCCTGCATCAGTATGATGGGGAGGGTTTGAACCTAGGCTTGTTGATTATCAAGACCATTTTGATGAGGATTTGTGATGATGTGACTAAAGTTTGACTCATTAAACCATAGATTTGATTATGGATGGACTAGTGATATTTGAAAGGATGATGTTTGATTAAGGATAAGAGTTGGATGTTTGATAAAAATGGATAGATAGGTAATGGATGATTGATTTGGGGGGTTAAGATAAATGAATTAGATTAGTGGATTAGGGGGTGGATTAGGATATGGATTATAGGTGATAATGGATGAAGAATTATGGGCTATGGATTGGAAATGGATTAGGGTTAGGACCTTGTTAGGATTAGGATAACTTAATGAAGATTAGGATCCTATATGATAGATTTAGGCCTAGATTAGTGACATGTTAAATAAAATGAATAGGATGATTATGCGTGATTAGGGTGATGTGGATAGGATGATGAGGATAATTGTGATATGGTGATAAGATGATTAGGATGATTAGGATAGCATGAAGTGGATAAGAGGAATGATTAGGATAATGATATGGATGATGGTGATGATAGCATAAATTGGATAGATTAGGATGAACCTGGATTGGATTAGATGAAAATGAATGATTAGAGAGTGGTTGGGAATGGTTTATAGCTTGACTTAGGAAAATTCTTGGCAAGAGATATCAAACAATAATGTACAATGGATGTAGACTCATTTGGAATTGGGTGTGCAAGGCTATGAACCTCCGTGGATAACAAATGGAAAATACTGGTAGATCATAAGAAAACATACAAAACACTCTTGCATATTCCTAGATATGTTTCAAGCAGGAGTGTCATATCCCACAGACTCACTCAAGTGAGACTTCAACCCCCACTATTAGATAATGGTAGTTTCCATCCCCTTGATACTGTTTATCATTGCTTGGATAGGTAAGGAATGCAAGATCATGTACCACCTTTCACCCTTTACTTTGGAGACAAAAGTCTTGCCCAAAGTGTATTATATCTCAAACAATTAAGGTAATAGTGTGAGTTGTTCTCCTCCATGTGGCTTTGATGCACTGAAGGATATGACGGTTGAAGGTCTTATCTAGGTTAACAAGGTGTCTAAGGAGCCCCTAAATATACACGAGGTATGGTGGGGTTCAAGTCTATGAACAAGGCTGTCCCAAGTTCTAACCTTGTGCAAATAAAATCAAGTCTTGGTGGACCAAGGAACTCGAGGCTTTTGCTTAGCAAGAAGGGGTCCTTCCTTTGAAGTGAGTCTTTTGATTCTCACAACATTTATATCCCATGCTAGAACATGTGGTTAAGGTCATCCTTAAGGGTGATGAAATCCCTTAATAGGCCTTCTATAGAGGAAACTGAGTACTTTTGTTTCTCAAGATTATTTTGTAACGCGAGAGAAGAGCATGTGTATGACTCTTGGGTCCTCGAGAATAAAGCAAATAAAACAATAAAGTGAATGATCTAGTATTTCTGATCTCCAAGATTACCTTTCAGTACAAGGATAGAGCATACCTACATAGATATTCAAGACATATCAAACAAGTTTGTAAATTCCCTTAAGAAAATGAAGTGTGCTACTAGATTACTGATAAAAGTGAATCCTTTGTCAAGTGTCCTACACCAAAATCATTAGTAGTTTCACTTTTGATTCTTTGTCAAGTGATAAGAGGCTGCACAAATCAGGTTAGAACATAGCAAACAACATATAAAAATAAATGTTAAAATCAAGTGTTAGCATGTGTTTGAAATCATAGATTGATGGGCCAATGAGTGGACTTAAAAAATAAAACTTAGGAAATTCTTGAACTGATAATACTACTACGTAGAGCATAGAAAAATATCAACTTTTAAAAAAATATCACTAGAATCAGAAACTGTTTGTGAAATTTATGAAGCTTGGAAGGTCTAAAAATTGTGACAAGACAGAGACAACAGTGAGAAAATGAGTTTTCTAGAAAATAGAGAATCTTGAGAAAAAACCAATGTCAGCATGATGTAGAGCATGAGATTTTAGCCTATTTCAAAAAAAAATCACTAAGAAACGTGTCCGTATGACCAAGATATTATTTTTAAAAGTTGAGCCTCTAAAAATAAAATGCAGATGAAGAGGTGTCTAGTTTAGCCCTCTATGAACTAGCCATTGGTCATTGATGTGACCTGTTGCTAGGGCTAGAGCTATTTATTTTAAATAAAAAAATTATTTCTTTTAAAAGAAATTTAATGTTTTTTATTTTAATACAAAAATAAATAAAAAAACATAAAATAAATTTATGTGGTTTTTTTTTTAAAGTCTCATGAAAAGACTTAAAAAGTGGTCGACCTTTTTAGGCCACCACTTGTAGGTCGTATCCTACCTGCGCAGGGTACTATGGTCCCTGCATAATGGGTAAGTACTTGTTTTTTTTGTGGGTTTGTTTTTTAATTTTTAACCTTTTGATTTTTTTTGTTTGATTTATTTGTTTTTTTGCATTTTAATTTTTTTAATTTTTTAAGATTTTATTTTTAAAATGAAAACACACACACACAAAGATATATATATATATATATATATATATATATATATATATATATATATATATATATATATATATATATATATATATATATATATATATATATATATATATAACCTGTATAGTGATCATACGGCCTCGGGTTGCATGCCTGGGGCTAAAAAAATTATTTTTTCTTGACCTACACCAAAATAGGTCAAATTATATGTTTTTCTTCACCTCTCAACCCCTCCAAACACAACTATGACCTCCATTTTTGCCCAGCAAGATTCTTGTAAAAATTCACCTTTGGATCTCTCCTAAAAAATAGTTAAAAACTTGTGAAATCAAACTAAAGATTTGACACAATTGATATTAGATCAGGACCAAGGGGTCCCATCGGGAGTGCCAAAATGTATATCAGGAAAATTGGATTAACAAGATCAGGCATAAATAAATCAAACCCAATCCTACAACCTTCAAAAAATAGATCAAAGGACAATAACCACAATTTAATGCAAATAATCAAAGAACATTATCACCTAAGATTGTATTTATTCCTTGGTTAAATGTGGATTGCTCTTGTACTTTGCATAACCATGGTTGCAACAAGCATGAACAAATGATGTGTGATCAAAGGATGCAATGCGCTCAATGATAATGGATGCTCAAAGCACTATATGAATGTATAAATCTTTAATGATCACATAGGGTTTGTGAAGAGATGAATGGACGTATTTATATCTTTTAGGGAAGATCGATCAATGGTGGAGGAAATTCAATGAAATCAATGGATGAAATAAATTGAGAAGGCATGAAGGAATGTGCACACAACAAGTGTACATGAAAAAAACTATTTTATTGATTTAATTGCTTTCTTGGATAATGATAGGATTGATTTTCATAAAAATAGAATGGTTTTTCTATTTTATAAATTGATTGATAAAAACAATGATTTAAAAGCCAATTAACTCAAATTTTATTTTGGTTTTTGACATGCTATGAATAAAATTAAATAATAAATTATTTAATTTGTGTGCATGGAAGAAAAAAATATTTTTAGAAGATTGAGAAGATAATTAGAAATTAAATAAATTTATTTATTTAATTTATTTGTGCACAATGGAAGAAATAAGAAATAAATAAAATATTGATTTTATTTATTTATAAGATATTTTAAAAGTCAACTTTAAATAAATTTGAATAATTTATTTAATTTTTGAGGAATATTTAGTCAATTAAATAATTAAAATTATTTAATTGTTGTGGGTAAGAGGAATTAAGATGTGGGATTAATTAAATAATTGGTTTATTTAATTAATATGAAAATAGAAGAATAAAGTTATGTAATGATGAAATTAATTAAATAAATAGGATTTATTCAATTAATGTTGGATTTTGAAAATTGATGAAATTAATTAAATAATTGAGTTATTTAATTAATGTTGGATGAAAGTGTTAGAAGAAATTGATGTATGCAAGGTGGATAATGCAATGGTCATTTTTAGTTGTCTACACTATAACTTCTTTTTCACAATTAGTCAATAAGTTCCTCAAGCCTTTTCAAGTGAACATTGGACCTCAAGTCTCTTTGATAGACTTGGTTCATTACAAACAAGGAACAAAAGAGAAAATAATAGATTTCATGTGTTGTTATCAAGCCCTCTTCTCACAAGTCCAATATTCTATTCCAGATGCTGATATGTAAAGAATCTTTATTAGAAACTTACAACCTCACATCCGTGATAATATATTGTTGATGCAATATGATTGTTTCAGTCATCTTTGCACAACTCTCCATGATTACCAACTTTTGGTTAGTCAGTATGAGCATAATCCCTCATCAACTCCAGTTGGTCAATCTAAAGCCTCTCACAATCATTCTTTCAAAAGACAAAACAAAAACTTCATCAAGATAAATGTAACTTCAGTGAGTAACATAAGAAAACATGTGGCGACAGTATCATCTCCTGTTCCCACTACATATAAGTTGAAATTGAAAACAAGACACTTCACACCATTATCAGAGTCTCTCTACTCTATAATGACATAACTTTTGAATATAAATCTCATAAATCTTCCACCCATTAGACCTCTCGATTGAAGCAAGATGCAATCATCTTCCTTTGATTTGAAGGGATTTTGTCAATTTCATTGCTTTATTGACCATGACACTGAAAGATGTATGCATCTTAAACATGAAGTTTGAGACCTCATCGATTCCAATGTCATCTAGGTTGCTGGTGTGAATGACAAAGGGAATAAATAGGTGGCTGCTCCTAATCAAAATCTTTGAATATATATTGATCCTTCACCTCATCATGAGTCTAACATTATTGATATTTGCATGGTGGATTCTCACCCTCACAAAGAGCGAGAGGAATTAGAGCTTTCTATATCTTTTACTCCACATGATGCTATTATTGAAGCTCTTGATGGACCTCTTTACATTACTATTCGAATCAATAATAAACCTATTTGAGGTGCTATGATTGATCCTATATGCATGGTAAATGTAGTAACCAAAGATTTTGTCTACATGCATGGTTTACATCAAGATACCTATGACGTATTAGAGATGGCGATTAAAGCACATGATGGGTCTATCCTTCCAACTCTTGGTACCTTAACTCTCGAAGTTAGGACCTTAGGCTAAGGAAGTTAGATGTTAATTTTGTCATCATTCCTACATCGAACTTATTTCATGCTTGGACCACTCATGGCTCTGCTCCATGAAGGCAGTCCCCTCTATGGTTCACAAGTGCTTGAAGTTTCCATTTGAGGGAGGCATGCATGCTATACATCACAGTTGATACAAGTTCATTGCTCACAATAGATACTTTACACTTGACTACTTCTATCCACAACCAGTTGGAGTCGCTTGAGCTAGAGTTTATTTATTCTTCTTATCATATGAAAATTCCAAAGTAAAGAAAATAACAGAATTATCACATAGTAGTATTCCTCCTTGTGATGTCCTTGAACCTCCTAGATCTTCTGAGGCTACAATAGTAGTTCCCTTATCCCACAAATGGTGAATGGAGCTAAGCCTAAATAGAAGGTTCTTCCCTGTCCCTGAGCATCTAGTTGATATGTTGAGGTTCCCCCTCCACCATCTATTCAAGGACAATGAGGCAAACTTTGGGCAAAAAACAAACATCTCTGTAATTGCAATATAAATTTTGTACCACCTGCCACTATAGAGACTAGTGGAAATCAATCAATTGAATGTGTATTATTTCCTGAGGTTTCTTAACTGCTTGAGGATGTTCATGTACTTCCACCTATATCACAAGTTGAGAAGGAAGAGCAACCCACATTGAGGAACCCTTCCCCCATATCCTCCCAGCCTTCGATAATTCCTATCATTTCTTCTAATGTTTTGTAAGCAAAATAAGAAAAGGAACCCATGTTGGAAGATGCTATAGTTCCCTTAACAAACATCATGAATAAAGCTAAGTTAAATAAGATTATGATAGAAAGAAAGAAGCGTTGTCATGCTATGACTCACCTTTCCATTAGAGAGGAGAATCTCCCTCCTTGCAAGCGTTTATCACCGACGGATGCGAAAGAGCCATCTACTACTATCTTGTCTCGTATAAAGAAAGATGAAGCTTCACAAACCACTATGGAACCTATTGTACTATATTTTGATAGTGAATATGAAGATAATACAGCTATGGTACTTGCTCCTTATACCTCACTTGCTATAGTTCCTCTTGCATCTTGTCCACCTTTCCAAATGGATTATAAGCAAGATTGGGAGGAGGATGACTTGCTTTAGGTTGACTCACAAATGAGGTCTCTTATTTTTATTATGTTATGAGTGCATGTAATTGTTTTCCCCCGTGATGTGTTGCTTGATAGTTTATTTATGTTGTTAATCTCTCTTTGGATGACCCTTGATACCCCTATAGGTATAAGGATAGAAAGGGACCAAAATTTGTTGTGACATTCTCTCTATTTTGTCATCATTCTTCTATATGTTATGAATTGCATTGTTATTGTTCCTTTGAGGATGATGCAAGGCGTAGGATGATTTGGCATTCTCCCTTGTCGATCCAAAGGATTTTCGTTTGATTTAATGTGATACTTCTTCCTTTGTCTCCGTAGTTTTATTGATTGATGGATGATGATAGTTCTGGACATTTATAGTCTTGAGATGTCTCCTATTATAAAACCATTCATATACTGACACTAGTTAGGTAGATCCCTTTGTGGTATTTCTTTATACTTTTTTTATTTATGTGGCACCTTGTTGCTTTTCTTGGCATCATTCCATGACTACACAATCCCTTATGTATCATGCCTATAGCATTGCCTCAGTTTGCCTTTGTGGGGAAAACCCCTTTGTGCGATGTAATTTTTGGGAATACATATCTTATGGGCATGCACTTCTAGAAAGCTCTCATGCCTGTCTTATGATTTGTTTTACCTTAAAGAAATTGCTCCCTAACAAGAGTTAGCAATCACTTTAAGGTGGGGACATACATCATGCTATGCTCTCTTGTTGGTTACATAATTTTTAGCTTGAAACTCACCTAGTGATTTAGCGGTCCTCACTAGCTTGTGATATTTCCTCTTTTGTCCATGAGCCACCTAGTATAATGAAGTTTGCTAGCCCATGTGCTTCATCTGACTTGTCATGGTCATCTAGTAATTTGGCGGTCCTTACTAGTGTGTGATCCATGATGGAACTTCTTTTCACATGATCCCTAGTGATAGAGCAAGCTAGCGTCAGAGTCATGTGCCTTGTGTGTTTGCTTCTATGTTTGTTTAATGTATTGTTTTAATTTGTATTACTTAATGATTCCACGTGTTTTGTGTGCCTTCATCTTATTTTCCATGTGTTTTCTATGGACTCTTTGTGTCTTATGTGTATTCTTTGTGTCAAGCATGTATGCATTGTGTATGGCATGTCTTTCACATGTATTCCTATGTATGCTTTTAGTACTCCATGTATGTGTGAATTATTTTGCAATATCTTGTGTGTTTGAAAGTTTCTTTGCTTATGTGTTTGTAACCTTAGAATCCTAAGTTTTGGGGGTGATTATAGTCCACAACTTGGTGGAATTCTTTGCTTCTATGTTTGAAATTTGTCTTCTCCATCCTTTAGTGTGAGTTTGAGCATAAGTTCATGTAGACACCTAAATTTGACCATATCTTACGACATTACCTTGAAACATATTTTGTCCTAGGTCCTCTTCCATGACCCTTACATCATTTCCATTAGTTAAATAAATTACATTTATTTAACTAATCCCTCTTATTCATTTATCCTTCTCTTTCATCAAATTAAATAAATTTTATTTATTTAATTTCATTTATCCTCCTCTTAAACCAAATTAAATAAATTTTATTTACTTAATCCCATTTTCCTCCATCATCTAATTTAAATAAATTAAATATTTATTTAAATTACATGTCTCTCATAATTTAAATAATTTTGTTATTTAAATTATTTATTCCCACTCACATCCCTATTTTTAACCTCATTCATTGTGCGTCATAAGCACTTCCTCTCCAAAATCAATTAAAAATCCCATTTATTCCCACTACCCTCCTTATTTTAGTCACCTATAATCCTCATTTATGGTGTATCATAAGCACTAAATTTGAATTTCAATCCTAGCCATCCACCTCATCCCTCACCCTTCTAATCTTGGCCATCCATTTGATTCCCTCTCCTTCTATAAATTGAAACTCTTATTTCAATTTCAAACCCTCACACACTCTCACACTCTCTCACACACTCTCATCAAATTTCTATACACACGCGTATCTATCAATTTTTATTTATCTCATAACATTTTATATCATTTTCATCACAAAGTTATGCTGGTTGTGTGAACAGCCCACAAAATCATCCAAAGGACAAATCAATGGAGTTTGGGTGCACTTCATTCCGTCCTATCCGAAGTCTGATTTTATGAAAGGTTTGAAGGTATTTGTATTGTTTATCTTAATTGTATTACTTTGCATGATTTTATGGGTTTCATTTTGCAATGCCTGGTTATTTATTGATTCACTTCCCTTGATCTAGCTTTCTTTTTGTAGATTTTATTAACTTTTTTGTTGCAGTTTTATGCCATTTTTGGACAAAACCCTAGGTTTTAAAGATTTAATCATATCTTCCAAAAAGCCACAAATTTTTCTACAAGATTTTAATAGGAGTTTATAGATAATCTAAGGAAGCTACAAAAGAAATATCACATGTTTATCATCCTTTTTGAATGCGTTATAATAATTTTAAGTTTTTTCAAACATCTAGATTTTTGGGTGCAAATCAGTGATTTTTCTAGAATTTTTTACATTTCTGGAAAGCTCTTGAAATTCCAATGGGGGTTTATTCTTTACAAATTTAATTTTGAGGTCAAATAAGATACAAAATAATCAGATCTTTGTTTGTTGTATGTTTTTCATAAATCCACATTTCTAGGCACAAATCAGAGAATTTTTCTAACTTTTTTATATTCCTGGAAAGGTCTCAAAACATTAACAAGGGTCTCTTCTTTGAGTTTTTATTTTTCAAGTCAAAAAAATCTCAAAATAATCGAATTTAAGTCGACTATGTCAAAAAAAAATGAAATTGCAATCTTTTAATGAGCATATCTTTTTATGGCTGCATTATGACATTATTTTCTAATTTTGTAGGGGTTTCATTATCATTTCTAAAAAAATTTCTTGCAGCAAAATCATTTTTCCAAGATTATCTCTAACATACTTGTTTTGTAGCTTTCACTTGCTAAAGGTCAAAATCATTGAAACTACTAACACATTGTGTGCAACACCGCTTATCAAAGATCAAAATTTTCTCACTAATCTAGGCACTTAGTTTAATCTAGGGGGATAGTAATTGAACATTGTTTTCTTTGTCTTCAGATTTTGAAAAGGGTGTATTTTCTCTCCTCGTACATTTTGGTGATCTTGGAGATCAAAAACCCCTTCTTATCCTTGCATTTATTTGTTCAATCCCAAGGGAATTATCTCACATATGCTCTCCCCTTGCGCTTCGTACGAGCCTAGGGATCAAAAGTGAATAGTGTTCCTTCCCTTTAGGATACTTGCTAGGGGATTTCATCACCCCTAGGGATGAACTCAACCACATGTTCTAGTGGGGTATATCAAAGGGGGGAGAGCAAAAGTTGTACCTCAATCTAGCTACATAGTCATTGGGACAACCTTGGGGCTCCGGGTGATTCCAGACACAAAGTGAAGTGGTGTTTTCTTAATAGCTTATGCCACATCCCTTCAACGGGCTAGTCTTCATAGATTTGGGCCTCATTGTATCTTGCATATTTAAGAGGACTCTCCTAGAATCTTGTAAAGCCTAGATAAGACCATCTGCCATTTTCTAGTGTGGTGCAAGGGATGTGAATTGCCCCCTAAAGTTACTCACCATCATGCATCCTTGAACTTGAGATAGATGTTTTCTTTGGGTAGGGCATAAAAGCCTCCAAGGAAAGGGGTATTGGGTGCAACACCCTTATCCCTAGATATCCAGACAGGGTGAATTGTTCTTAGTTAGGTAAGAACATGGATATGTATTCTGTTGCATGGGCCTACACTATGAAATCACTCCTACTTGAATAATTCTAAGTTTGTTCATGTGCTTGGCATGTTTTCCTTGTGCAATACTAGTAAAAGCCACTTTAGCCATGAAGCAATTCACACCAATTTCCTTGTTAAGTCAAGTCAGCCATTGTGTTCTTGTGTTTGTATTTCTTGCCAAAATCTCCAAAAATCTATAAAAAACAAAAAATCTCAAAATCCAAAAAAACCAAAAAAAATCTCAAAATCCAGAAAAAACCAAAATATTTCCAAAAATCTAAAAAAATGAATCTTCCAACCAAATCTAGCATCTGTTCTAACCATTCATGGCCATCTAATTATCTTATCCCAATAATCTCTTTCATCCAATCCAATCCATTTTACCCTAATCATCCATATGGTACCTGAAGATCCTTATGGCTTCGATAAATGGTTTGAGGAATTCAAAAGATTATATGGAAAGTATCCAGTCACACCTACATCATCATCCCTACCTCCCATCAACAACCAATCCAACTTATCCTTACCCCAAACTTATCAAACATCCACCTTACCCCAAACCTCACAAGTCCAAATTCCTAACCATGCTTGATCTTCAAACTCCAACAACTCTTAGACCAACAACAAGAAGCCCTCATCCAACAACAACAACAACAAAAATCCCTTCTTCAACAAATCATAGCCCAAGAAACACAAACACCACCACAATCTTTATCTTTTCAACAACCACAACCTTTATCCTTTCAACAAACACAACCACAATCCCATATGTCATCTTCATCAACTTCATACCAACCTAGTCCAACCACATAACAAGATAATCCTCCCTCAACTTATCCTACTTCTTCCAATATCAACCAATATCCACATCAATCCATACCTCAAGGTCATCCAACTATGTAATGCAACTTTTCACCTCAACCCCAAATCCATTTAGAAGACTATCAAGATCCTTTACAACAAGAACATGCAAGTCCTAGTTATCCTTTGTGCCAAAATCCAACATCCATAAGTCCTCCTCATGCTATCTTTGACAAGGGAAACAACATTCCTTCTTATGCATCTAATGTGTATCCATAACCATCCAATCAAATTCTTATCCAAGAGCCACAAAGTCTATGTCCTCCTACCCTACCAATTATTCCCTCATGAAGACCTTCTACCCCTCCAATTATTCCCTCATGAAGACCTTCTACCCCACCAATTCCTCTAGTTATTCCATCACAATATTCTCCCACCTCACTATTAAGCACATGACAATTGAGAGGGGGGGTGATTAGTTGTATGTTAAAACTTTAAACCCTCAAAGCAATTTCAAACATCAACCACTTATAATGCATTAGCAGAATGTAGACATATGAAGCATCAATGCAAACACATCCAAACACATAAGAACACCAGATTTACATGGAAAATCCAATAAGGGAAAAGCCACAGTGAGGATTAGCTCACAATATATATGAATAACAACATTGAAAAATCAATAGGCTCGCTACCCAGAAGAAAGGCTCACTACCAAAGAAAGGCTCACTGCTAAGGGCTCATTACCCAAAAGAGAGAAGAAAGAAGAAGATTGTTATAGAGATTCACTATCTCAAATCAATAGGAGAGATCCACCACTACCACTCCTTTCCATACACAAACTTTGGATCATTGTCTCTAGCAACTTCTGGCACACTGAAATGTAGACACCTTTTGCTCACTACATTTTAGAGTCATAAGCATTTAAGCTCTCACACAACTCACTGCCCTTGATTCACATTCACATTTTCTTCTCTACCTTGCTCCATTCAACTTCATCTTTTATTTATACCATCTACAACTAGGACCTATCTCAATTAGGTTAGTCCTAATGAAGCGTGTGCACCTTGTTGATATACACTTGACAACTAAGGGGGGGTGAACCAGCTGTCCCAAAAACCTTAGCATTATATGAATATCAAACCATCACCAATTTAGTTATTCATAATCATATTTAACCATGAAAGCATGAAACCATAATCTTGATCACAATCACACATCCAACATGTAGTAAACACCATATTTTTACATGGAAAACCCTAAAAGGGAAAAACCACAGTGGATGTTAGCCCACACAAATATATATGTTATATCAATACCAAAAAATAAAGGCTCACTACCCAAAATGCTCACTACAAGAATGGCTCACTACCTAAAGAGTGGCTCACTACCAAGGGTTTGAATTGATTGAACATGATCTAATTCATGCCTGAGTTTAGTTCCATTGAAGCACAACTCTTCTCCTCTGCTCTGCTCTTCTTCTCCCTTATCTCCTCATCTTCGCACACACACACCCTTTTTCATGACTATACTACATGCTTTTATACATTACATTAACCTTGGAATGTACATCAAGGTCTACATTACATTCATCAACCATTGGAACAATCTCCAAGGTCGACACTACAAACATTTACAAAAATAGGTCAAGACCTAATATAATTTAGCTAAGGAAAAGATGTAAAGATGTATGCGGATCACACCATGCCTTAGCTGGGACTTAAATGCAATCTCACACACCACAACATGCTTCCATAATATTTGAGGGATCTCCACAATTAATGAAATTAACCAAGTTGGCTAAGACTGGTCACACGCTACATTATCTGGGAACAATCTTCAATCACGATCCTCATTTCTCTCTATGGACCAATGCAATGGTAGGAACATGATCAGGAGACATCCACAAGCATGTTATAGTCATCAGGAATATCTGTACAACACCCAACCACTTTATCCATCAGATTCTTCAAACTGAAACTCAAGAAGAACACTGTCAGTCACTTTCATAATAGAAAGATTGCTTGTGGGCCACCAAATCACGAACCATTGAAGTTGAAGGCACAAATCATCATCCGAGACATTACTCTAGAACTGTAGAGCATAATACTTCAATGCAGAGCAAAACACTTTCTCCCTGTCTTTGCCAGACATACATAAATAATAGTCTTCACACTGGTGAACACATATCTCTCATATCTTCATTCTGAAGGCTCAAACTGGGAATATAACATCTTCAGACAAGCTTCTAAATATCTTCCAATCTGCATGCAAAGATCTTTAATCTATAGAAAATGCAAAGCATTCTTCAGGACTGTTCTTTAGTATGTAATGCACTATTTCTGTTACACTTCACTGCAATCTTTGGAGAGGCTAATTTTCTCAATATCCTCAACAAAGTAAGGGCATAGTTGACACTAATGAACTAACATCAATGACAACATCGATTAGGCACATACTTGCAACACACCGCAAACATACAACACCAATTAAGTTGGCGCTAAACACTTCCATGGTGGAAAGAAGTGAAAGTGGACCACATCAAGGGTTAACTAGGACTCAAATTTGTATCACCAAGTTGCTCACCACATCCACAATCCACGAGGAAACTCTACAGGTGGCGCTAGTAAGCCAGGTCAACTAAACCTGAGCTAATGACCATAGCTACGCTTCTCCAAGTCCAAAAAATCATGCAAACCAAAGAGAGACACTCCAAAGCATTCACACACCTTCCCAGAATACTCACCATCATCAGAAACTTCTACAACATTGTCGTAACTGTTTGAAACAAAGAATGTCTTCATTATGCACATTCAGACACACTGCTACTGATCACCAACACAAGAACTAAACTTGTGGAGTACCCCAACACTGGAAACCTCAAAGGAAGGTAGATACAGATAATATAAGCACTCTCCCAAATCCACAAGACAGGAAAGCTCAATGCAGAGAAATGCAAAGGATTCTCATTAATCTTAGACCACCTCCTTCATAGTCAAATATTTTGTCAAACACATCTTCTATTTCCACACGATCCAAAACTTGAAACTTTGGATATAACACCTCTAAACACCTCTGATCAACACTTCCAAACTACACACACATATCTTCACATAGGAAGAAGTACAGAGCATAAACTTGAGAGCAACTCTGTCACACTACACATCTTTTTATCAAATTTTCTCAAAAGCACATGGAAACCAAGTGAGCCATCTATTGGGAGTTGACATCAATGACAACACCAGAAAATTTTCAAAAATCTCCCCCTTTGTCATTGACGGCAACACGAACTCTTAGAAAAACCATCAAGACCTAAAGTAATCAATCAGTGGCTCTACAACCAGTAATACTCCCCCTGACAAAAACCACTCTTACTCTTCATGCACCTCTCTGCACAATGGTTTTTCAATCACTTCAACTCTCTCTCCCCCTTTGACATCAATGTCAAAGGGCAACAACTACAAAAATAGCAAGTATCTACTTTATCTCCACTACTCTCACTTTTTTGTACTCTCCCCCTTAAGGTCATAGGATATACTCCATCTGACTACACCAACCAATAGTATCTCTACCTACTCTCCCTGAGAGGTAGCCTTCAACATTAGTCCAGGACCAAAGTGTATCTTGAAATGCTTCCTAGATAGATGCATGCACTTATGCATCTAGTTACGAGAAAGAGGGGCAATAACCCCTAACTTCTGGTGGAGATACTCAAAAGTATCCTTAGGGAGAGCCTTTGTAAAGATGTCTGCAACTTGATCCTTAGTAGGCACATACTCCAACTTCACCTCATTTTCTTCAACTTTGTCTCTTAGGAAGTGATACCAGATTGAAATATGCTTTGTTCTTGAATGCATTACTAGATTTTTTAAAATGTTAATAGTAAATGTATTATCACATAGGATAGGAATGGGTTCATCATATGACACTTTGATATCCTTCAATGTATTCTTCATCCACAACACCTGTGTGTAGCAAGATATTGCTGCAATGTATTCTACCTCTATAGTAGATAATGATACTAAGTCCTTCTTCTTATTTAACCATGAGAGAAGTCTAATTCCCATAAAGAAAGTACCACCACTTATACTTCTTCTATCATCTGTACATGCTACCCAATCTACATCTATATATGCACTCAAGGAGAAATCGGTATCCTTGGGATACCATAGGCCAAACTCCAAAGTGCCTTTCAAGTATCTAAATATCTTCTTTACTACTAAAATATGTGACTCTCTGGGATCAGCTTGGAATCTAGCCACAAGATAGACTGGATACATGATATCCAGTCTAGTAGCAATTAGGTATAACAATCCACCAATCATTGATCTATACTTGCTCCGATTAGTCTTAGGAGATTCATCATCTTTTCTTAACTTACAAACAGTAGTCATGGGAGTACATACCAGTTTGGAGTCTTCTATTTCAAACTTCTTCAGCATTTCCTTAGCATAATTTGACTGTGAAATGAAAATGCCCTTTTGTGATTGACTGATTTGTAACCCAAAGAAAAAGTTCATTTCCCCACACATTGACATTTCAAATTCTTTCTACATTTCTTTTGCAAATCTCTTACACATACCTTCATTTCCTCTAAAGATTATATCATAAACATACACTTCCACAATTATGATTTGATCTTCTTCAAATTTGAAGTACATATTATTTTCTGCAGTGTCCTTTTTGAATCCTTGTTGTAGTAGGTACCTATCCAATCTTGTATATCAAGCTCTAGGAGGCTATTTGAGTCTATACAATGCCTTCTTCAAGTTCTGTAGACCATATATGGATCATCTAATAACTGAAATCCTTCCGATTGCTCAATGTATACCTCTTCTTCCAATTCTCCATTCAGGAATGTAAATTTCAAGTGCATTTGATAAACTTTGAAGTCCTTATGAGCTGCAAAGGCCAAGAACAATCTAATGGCCTCCAATCTTTCTACTGGAGCAAATGTTTCCTCATAATCTATTCCTTCCACTTGTGAGTAACCTTTACACATAAGCCTAGCCTTATTTATGATTACTTCCCCATTCCCATTCAATTTGTTCTGGAAGACCCATTTAGTTCCTATCACATTTTTATCTACAAGTCTTGGGACAAATTCCCAAGTCTGATTCTTCTCAATCTACATCAATTCTTCTTCCATAGCCTTGATCCAATGTTCATCTTTGCATGCTTTAGTCACTATTTTGGGCTCTATTTATGACAGTAAGCATAAGTTCACTTGTTCATTTGCCATAGCAATACTTCTCCTTGTTAAAACACCTTTGTTCTTATCTCCAATGATCTGATCTTCAAAATGATTCTTCTGCACATACTTGGGGGTCTTAGGAATCTTCTCCGGAGCATCTTCTTCATCAACTTGCTTCTCCTTTTCCTTTTCTTCCTCTCTTTCTTCTTCTCTACAAGGGTTCTCATCTAATTCATATCCTTCTAATATTATTGAACTTTGATATGGTTCTTCATCCACTTTGACATTTGCACTTTCCACTAATTTCTTCAGCCTCTTGTTGTAGCACCCATAAGCCTTACTCTTTGTAGAATATCCAAGGAAGATTCCTTCATCCGATCTTGTATCAAATTTTCCCAAGTTCTCTTCATCTCTCCTAATGTATTTTACAGTAGGAGTTCTTCCATACCATAGTTCATATGGAGTCTTTGAGTTGTTGACCTTTTCTTGCACTCTATTTTGTATGTAGATTGTAGTGTGAATGGCTTCTCTCCAATAGATATCTAGTAGATTTACTTCTTCGATCATTGTCCTTGCTACTTCCTGAACTATCCTATTCTTCCTTTCCAAAACTCCATTCTTCTGAGGAGTCCTAGGGGCTGACAAATGCATTTTTATTCCACGATCTTCACAAAAATAATTAAACTCATTGGAGGTGACTTCACCACCTCTGTCAGACCTCACACACTTGACTTTTAGATCAATTTCATTTTCAACCATATCCTTAAAAGATTTAAAATTATCTAGAGCTTTTGATTTTTCTTTGAGTAAAGTTACCCAAGTCATTCTAGAGAAGTCATCAATCAACAACATGAAATACCTATCACCTTGAAAGCTTCCTACTCTTGTAAGTCTGCATATATCTGTATGCACCAACTCTAGAGGTCCGGTGGTAGAATACTCTTTGATCTTAAAATTCTTCCTTATTTTCTTCCTAATCTGACATTCCTTGTAGGTTGCAGGGTAAAATCACAAAGTTGTGTCACACTTTCAACCAACTTATCAGCACAAGTGAATTTTAGTATTTCTAACTAAAAATCAATTTTGGTCAAACATATGATCTTGTAAGATTCATTCTAGCTAAGTTAGATATGTCCACAACTTTTCCAACTAAAATTGTTGGTTAAATGCATATGTAGCACCACAATGAGGCCAATTTACCAAAAAAATAAAATTATTTGAAAAACTTGATATTTCAACAACTTCTACTCATGTAAATAACATTTTGAAAAAATATAAAAATAACCTTTTGTAGATCTATAAGTTTAGTTTTATATATATATATATATATATATATATATATTAATAGTTTAATTATTATTTATATTTTCCTTTTTATTTTTACTAAAAGTAGGTTATCAACACAAAACATTAGGTCAATTACCATGTCAAGGAAAAATAGTAAAACTTATTAAAAAAATTGAAAAGAATATGATGCACTAGATAAAAGAATCTATATCAAGATGGTATATTTTTTTTCTATTTTGGATTAATAGTTAATATGAAAGTTTACGTTGAATGGAAACAACTATGTTTTAATACACACACATTTTAATATTTATTTAAAAATATATATTTATCAAAATTAGAAAAAAATATATCCATGCACTAAAGTTTCAAGTTATAAATATACATAAAAAAATTGAAGAAAAATAGTTACTATATAAAGATTGACATCTCATGTAACTCCATTTTTCAACATTTTATCAGCAACTAAATTATAGTGTCAATTCATTAAAAACTATATTCAAATAATTTTTTAATTTTGTCAAAAAAATACAAACATAAAATATACTAAAAAATAAATATTTTATTAGTTTACTTATTTCAAAATTCAAAACATATATGTCACTTTTTAGTGATTCAAGTTCAAAAGTTGGATCAGTGTTGGTCATTTCCTTTATAAAAGTGTGACACAAATTTTTACTTTTACCCTACATTCTTAGGATTTGTAATTCTTGGCAGATCCCTCAGAACTTGAGTGGAGCCGATATTCACTAGGATGTCAAAATTGATGTGACACATTCTTCTATGCCATAGCTAACTTTCATTAATTTGAGTCATAAGGCACACACCATCAGCACCTTTGAGCTGATATACATTTCCTTTTGTTCTTGTAGCAATCAAAGTTTTAGAGTCTTCCACTGATTGAACCTCTTCCACAAATCTTAGCAAATGCATCATCTCCAAATTTAACAAAACCTCCATCAAACTTCTCAAGCTTCACAAACTTATTCTTATCCCCTGTCATATGATTTGAACACCCCCTATCAATTAACCAAAGGTTCTCCTCCTCTCTTGCATGAAAAGTAGTTACTAGAGTTCCTTTGATATTGTTCTTTGTTTTCAGAGCAATTTCCTTCATACCCCTTTCAAAATTAGTTCCAACATTCAAAGTCATGGACAAGCATTCATTACTTTCATCATCTAATTAGTTAGACTCGTCATCAGATATGCTCTCATCTTATTTAACATAATAACTTCTCTTGAATGATTTACCTTTTTATCCTTGTATTGTCATTTGAAATTTTGATTGGACATTTTGAAGCATAACGACCAATCTTTCCACAGCTAAAACATTTGAAAGGTAACTTACCTCTGTATTTTCTAGAGCACTTTTTCAATCTACTCACAAAATTTGCTTCTACTTCATCAAAGTCATTAGGATCTGATTCAACATTCTTTTTTGTATTGCAAGCCTTAAAAGCAATTTCTTTTCTTGCATCATCTTGACCAAATTCTCTTATCTCAAAAGTAGTTAGAGTACCAAACATTTGATCCCTAGTATACTTATCAAAATCTTGAGTTTCTTCAATAGCAGAAACTTTAGCACTATAAGATTTTGGAAGAGTCCTTAGTACCTTATTTACCACTTTGCTTTCCTCTAGCTTTCTACCAAGACCATTGATGGAGTTGACAACTTCATCGACTCTCTGCATGTAGCTTCCAATATTTTCATCTTCTTACATCTTTAGGGTTTTAAACTTGGTATTCAAAATCTGCATCTTTGCTTGCTTGACCTTGTCATCTCCTTCGTAGGTACTTACCAGCTTCTTCCAAATCTCATGAGTAGTTTTGTAACTCATCACCTTCACTAATTCAGAATCAAAGAGACTGTTCAGAATAGCACTCCTTGCCTTGCCATTGTTCTCATATTCTTTAATCTCATCTTCATCCTTTGGACCATTAGGGGGTTTAATATACTCTTTGTCAACTATCTTCCATACGCCATATCGTAGTGAGACAAGAAAGCTTTCCATCCTGTTCTTCCATAAAGAAAAATTGGTTCCATCAAACACTGGAACCTCCATACCTTTCCTATGCACCATCTAGATCTACCCCAAGTGGTTAATCTTCTTCAGGGAACTCAGCTCTGATACCAATTTTTAGAATGTACATGACAACTGAGAGGGGGGGTGAATTAGTTGTATGTTAAAACTTTAAACCCTCAAAGAAATTTCAAACATCAACCACTTATAATACATTAGTAGAATGTAAACATATGAAGCATCAATTAAAACACATCCAAACACATAAGAAAACCATATTTACAATAATGGGTTACACTTTTTGGGACATCCAGATTTTTGTTGAAATCACATATTTTTAGAAAATATAATGATTTAAGCCTTTAAAGGTTCCATTTAAAGGATTTTAATTAAAGAGGGTTTGATCAAACCCCCTTAGATTCAAACCCCCTTGGATAGAACCCCGCTAGTTTTAAACCATACCTATAATGGAGTCTCCTCTACACCTATCAAAATGCTGATAAAAAACCACTTTTGATTTACCTTTTGGGGGGTCAAATGAATTCATTCAAAATTTATGTTTTGTAAGTATGTAGTTCTTATTATAAGCTTCCCAAAAAGTATAATTTTAAATATATTTAATTTGATTATTATATTTATTTTTTATTTCTTGTGAATGTAGTTTTTTCACCGAACATCAAGTTCTCTATTCTGCACACATGGAAAATTAGTAAATTAGTGAAAAAAAATTCTAAAAAATATTTATTTGCTAGGTGTTGATGTCCTTGTTTCAACAAAAAAAGAAAAATTGAATTTTGATACATATAGAAAAAGTTATGTTTTACGGAATATGCCTATGTCTAAATTATAATTGGTTTGACTTCAAGACCTAATTAAAAAAATATATATTCAACAAAACATTGTGAAACCAAATGTATGCCCTGTATATCGGTGTTACCAATCTAAATTCAAAAGAATTAGAATTTTATCCTTTGTAGAAAAAAAGTTATGTGCTACAGAATACACATCACTTTAAAAAAATGTTGTTTACTATTAAAAACTAGTTATCAAAGGAGATGCAAAAAATTTTACAATTTAACTCCAAAATTTTTAAAAATATATATATTTAGAATCTACAAAAAAAATCTCACAAATCACTAGTTCACATCATCTTCAAATTCCTAACGGTTTAGCGGCTATAGGTGTCAGAAAGTGCAGATTTAGTTCAAAATGTTGATTTCAATGTCAAGTTTGGCTAAAAAGTGTAACCCATTATTTTGGGATGACCCCGCAATAAGGGAAAAACCATGGTGAGGATTAGCTCACAATATATATGAATAACAACACTAAAAATCAATAGGCTCACTACCCAGAAGTAAGGATCACTGCCAAAGAAAGGCTCACTACCAAGGGCTCACTACCCAAAAGAGAGAAGAAAGAAGAAGAATGTTACAGAGAGATTCACTATCTCAAAGAAATAGGAGAGATCCACCACTGCCACTCCTTGTCATCCACAACCTTTGGCTCACTGCCTCCAACAACTGCTAAAATGTAGACACCTTCTGCTCACTACATTTTGGAGTCATAAGCATTTAAGCTCACACACAACTCACTGCCATTGATTCATATTCGCATTCTCTTCTCTACCTTTCTCCACTAAACTTCATCTTGCATTTATACCATCTACAACTAGGACCTATCTCAATTAGGTTAGTCCTAATGAAGCGTGTGCACCTCAAATGTGTAACACCAATTAGGTCAGCACTAAACACTTCTACAGTGGAAAGAAGTGAAAGTGAACCACATCAAGGGTTAACTAGGACTCAAATTTGTATCACCAAGTTGCTCATCACATCCACAATCCACGAGGAACCTCCGCAAGTGGTGCTAGTAAGCCAGGTCAACCAAACTTGAGCTAATGACCACATCCACGCTTCTCCAAGTCCAAAAAATCATGTAAACTAGAGAGAGACACTCCAAAGCATTCACACACCTTCGCAGAATACTCACCATCATTATAAACTTCTACAGCACTACCACAACCATTTGAAACAAAGAATGTATTCATTATGCACATCCATACACACTACTTCTGATAACTAGCACAAGAACTAAACTTGTGGATCACCCCAACATTGGAAACTTTAAAAGAAGGTAGATATAGATAATATAAGCACTCCCTAGGATCTATAAGATAGGAAAGCTCAATGTGGAGAAATACAGAGCATTCTCATTATTCCCAGACAACCTCCTTCACAGTCAAATATTTTGTCAAACACACCTTCTACTTCTGCATGATCGAGAACCTAAAACTCTAGATATAATACCTTTGAACACCTCTGATCAACACTTCCAAACCACACAAGCATATCTTCAAATAGGAAGAAATGCGGAGCATAACACTGAGAGTACCTCTGTCACTCTACACACATTTTTATCAAATTTTCTCAAAAGCACTTGGAAACCAATTGAGCCATCTGTTGGGAGTTGACATCAATGACAACACCAATAAATTTCCAAAACTCCTCTTCAATCCCTTCATCACCATGTTCCTCCAACCTTCTACTAAAGGATTCATTGGAGAAAGTTGTACAATGATTGGTCAAAGAAAATTTGATTGAGCTACCACTGATATAACCATTTGGAGAAAACCAAGTTAAACCCCATTGGTATGATGAAAATGATTATTGTGCATACCATAGGGTTAAGGGCCATATGATATTCAATTGTTACACACTGAAGAGAGTGATCCAAAACCTCAAAAAATGTGGTAAGCTTGTGCTAAAAAAACCTAATCCTAATCCACCCAATCCTATTATCCATCTACCTAACCATAATCCCAATCCTAATCCATTCCCTCCTATTATCCATTCACCCAATTCCAATCCTAATCCATCCCCTTGTATTATCCATTCACCCAATCCCAATCCTAATCTTACAACATCCACCATTATTGTCCACCCATTATATTGTTCATCTACCCATACACTTATGAAGGATATGGTCCAATGGCTATTATCAAGGAATGAACCACCTCCATGTAATCAAATGCCTATCCTTGAATCTATCCAAGAACCTTCAAGAAATATGCCTATTCCTCCAAATCCATCTTATACTCTACAACCCATCAAGCCTCTTGAAGAGCCTCCCACCATGATCCCAAGTCAAGATCAATTATACACTCACGATGTTAATCATCTAGAGCCTATCAATCCTATCAAAGAGTATTCCACTCCCACACAAGAAAACCAAGAACTATGTCAAGAGTCTAGTCTAAAGCATGTGGAAACATTAACCCCTCATCCTAATCAAGATCTAAACACCCTATCTAATTCTATTCTTGATTTCATTCCATCATATGATCAACCTATCCATAGTATATATCTTTTCTATGGTCAAAATATTATCTATGATCACGATCCTATCCATGAGAAAATTGATCCCATCCATAATACACTTGATCCCAAATACACCACTTCCACTCCTATCCATCCTCCAACTAGTCCTATCCATAATCCAACAACATCCACTTCCCTTGATGAGACACATGGTCCCTAAGAAAATATAGACAATCAACTTCTCACTAAGCATAATGTTGATCAAGATCCTCATGATCCTTCACCATCCTCTATTGATCTGTTTCCAAATCCATCATCCTATCCTCTTGGATCCAACACCTTCATTCATGGTGGCTCACTTGTAGAAGATAAACAACTTCTATCCACCACTCCACCCACCCCATCTCATAATGGACTCACATCTTGTGTCCTAAATAATAAACACCCCATTGCAAATTGAATTCTCCAAAATATAAATTATCATGGAAAAGGCTTAGGCATTCATGAACAATGTATTTTGGAGGCCATCCATGTCAAAATTCCTCCACGATCACATGGACTTGGATATATACCCCAAGGAAAACAATCCCAAGATGTTGATACCACCTCCATTCCTTCCAAATCCAAATTTTTCCATCCCAAACCCCATGCATCCCATCGTACCACCAAAACATATGTCACTATCCCTCCTCCATCATCACACAAATATCAAAAGCATTTGACCATACACCATCCTCCATCTACTTTACCTCCACTCCTTCCAACTCCTATTATCCCCATCCTTAAATCCCCTCATCCCTTTATCAACAAGTCCATTAATCCCTCCATCCACACATCCTGTTCCCCTAAATACCCTAAAATTCCTAATCAGTGAATGCACACATCAACCAAACATGAAGCTATCACAACTCCCATGGGATTGAAAAATAGAAATTTGGATGCCTTTCCATATAAAGAAAAAAGTCCATTAAAGCCTAAGAATGATCATACCATAAGGCATTAATCTTTAACATCCAAGCAAAATCTCACACCTCAAAAAGCAAAAGTAAAAACAAAAATGGTGTGGGTCCCCAACCAAAAGGAACTTAATCCAAATAAAGCATCCACAATTCAAAAATCTAAAAAAATCCCATACCCTATCAAAAACTTCTACAATTTCTAAGACCATTTGGGTCCCAAAATTACTAAATCAACTATCCCCTAAGAAAACATCTCCATTATTCTCAACTCCTCCTTCCATTGAAAAGATTAAAAATCCAATTTGGTGTGTGCAACTATTGGTTTTGGTTCCTTTCCATTCCACAACATTCCCACATACCTCCATCTCCCCATCTTCTATCTACTATCCTGCATATTTCCCACATCATATCCCTATGGTCCATACTTTTGGATAATCGTTCCATCCATTATTCACATCATAATTCACTATCCTTCACTACATAATCTACATCCTAATCCACCTCCATCTCCCTCTCATGCAATCCTCTACCAAAATCCATGTGCAAAATGACTCTTGACATGTTCCATGTGCGACATCCCTCTATAATGGGACATTATCATCTTTCATGGAACTAGATGCTTGAGGTCCCATCCTCTTCCAAATTCCTCCTATCCATATTCCCCCATCCCATCCAAAAGAAAAAAGTAAAAAGAAAAATCAAAATAGTAAAGAGAAATCCCTTCATCCAATGGTGAAAACTACCTCAGTGGTACCTTGGATAAGTACCATGATGAAAACCTGGCAAACATGCATCATGAGTAGATTCCTTGTCTATTTGTCTTACACTTGGGGGCATGTTGTCTCATCTATTCCATCCTATTATTTTCCTCCTATCCTACTATCTTCATCCATCATATCCTCATACCTATCTATTCCATTCACCTATGCCGTTTACCTATCCACATACCCACCTTCCCTTCCTCCTTTGGATCTTGATAAAGACATGGGGGAGAAATGTTGAAAAATGCTTTGGACATCTCTTGATCTACCTCATCCTTTCTAACCAATCCTATGAAACTATTTTCATAAGCCTTTTCATGTAAAATTCTAAGCATTACACCTAGAATGATGTAACCCTTGGAGATCACATCCTAAACCTCCTTCCACCATCCATTATGTATCCTCTATCCTTCCTATCCTGAATTCTTCCATCCATCTATCCTTTATGCATTTCCCTCTTATCCACTTTCACCCATACTTCTACCTTTCCATCCATTCCCTCTTATCCACTTTCACCCATCCTTCTACCTATCCATCCATTTTACACTTCCTATCCCTCCCATCCACTATCGCCCATCCGTCTACCTATTCATGGTTTTCCCTTGTCATTAGTATATGGCATCTAGGCTATCCAAACTGCAATCCAATGTCATCCCACAACAGTTCCAAAAATACCAAAAAACTCAAAATATTTCCAAAATTCTAAAAAAATCAAATATCCAAAAAAATCCAAGCAATAAATCCAAATGCAAGTCACCCTCAATCCATACCAATCTAGTCAAAGTAATCGCCCCAAATCATCCACTCACATCCTTGGTTTTGTTCCAAGTCTTGTTGTCAACCAAATTAATCATCATCATCATCAATGAGATATATTATTCCCACATCCTTGTGTTGATCTAGGGATATATCGTTCCCCACAATGACAACACTATCTCAATCAATCAATTATCAGTTTAAAGCTTGAAAAGGGAAATACCTTGTTTTTTTTTAATCAAGTAGAAACATTCATACAACATATGGTACCTTAACCAAAATTTCCCCACAATAACAAAATTTACAACACAAGAAAAATAAATAATTTTCACACATCCTTCATGCAACAAATAGAAATACAAAGGAAAAGCCATGAAATCCAACCTTAAAAAGCCCTTTAATGGATGAAGTTGATGTAGAGCTCCACAAGAATCTCCTACAACCTAAGCCACCAAACTCCCTCTAAACTTCCTCTCCCAAAAGCAATTTTTCAATCAACAAAAATCCTCCAAATTCAACAAAACAAAACAACCTTAGCAAGATACACTTCATGCAATCTTTTCTAGTTATCAATCCAAAGGAAACAATGCCAATTTCTAATGATAACAAGGGTTAGAGATTCAAATTACTTAATAGGAAAAGGAAAATATGATCCTTTCATTTACAAAGGACACTGAAAATAAACGCAAACAAGCCCTCCAAGGCATTCCATGAGGGGCAATTTTAAACTCAACTGTAGATTTAGAGAATAAACGTCCAATTGAAAAAAAAAAGAAAGAGAAAGAACAACTAACCTTGGAAAACAAAGAGGAGAAAATGCGCGACATTTCCGAACAGGGCTAAGAGAACTAAGTAAGTTTAACCTACCGTTAATCCTGTTTAGGAACAGGGTGATTATTAAAATTAATTCAAACATTGAACTAAAACCTAGAGTGGAACCCTAAGGGGACTGAGTCAAGTGAAGTTAACCAATCCTGTGTAAGTGATCTAGTTTACCAAGAAATTAGGAATAATGTAAAGGATGTAGTGTTAACATTGTTTGATAAAGAACGTGAAGGAAAAAAAATAGGTTACAACACATATCAAAATTCAAATTTACAAGAGGGTAGACCTAACCCATACAACCTCATGAAAGACACATTACAACATTACAACATTTCACCAAACACAGAACATTTTTCAACAAAGCACGATCATTTGTAAGACTTAAGGAAAAGAAAATATTTTCTAAGATCCAATAATCTTCTCCAAGCTTCACAATAAGCTCCCATAAAACCTGCATATCACACAAGGGAAAGAAACACCACACAAGCTGCTCTCCTCCCTACCGTAGACCCGCAAGAGGGTCACCCCCGAGCTAGGGAGAGCATCCACACACCCAGGGTAGAATAGACCAAAAACCACTTCTCAAAAATAGACACAAACAACACACAACACCCATGGTTTTACTCACAACACAAAAACTCAACTAAGGTGAGTTTAAAGAGGGTAGGGAAGTAGACTCACTCAACTCAAGGTGTCATTCTTCTCAATTTTTTAAATTTAAATTTTTGAGACCCTTTTCTTGTGTCTTAACTTGACCCCGGGTATCCTAACTAAGTTTAAATTGACCCTGGGTTATACCTCATGGGTCTAGGGTCACTTTTGACTTGGGTAACCCTTGGTTAACCTCCGTATGGTCACCTTAACTTCACAGTGAAGTTAACTAACGAATTTGGAGGCATGGGAAGGATATGATGAGTGGGACCAACACTCAAGCCCATCCTTTCTCCATTTCCAAGGCTTGAAATGACTCCATGGTCCACCAATAATGGAGGGGTTTATCTTCTTGTTCCCTCACTTTTGGTGAGAGTCCCCATGAAGTGGTGTGGTCCTTCATGGGTGGGGATATTTTTTTAATTCCACCTGGGATAGTGGGGATATTTTTTTAATTCCACTTAGGATAGTGGGGATATTTTTTAATTCCACTTGGGATAGTGGGGATATTTTTTAATTCCACTTGGGATAGTGGGGTTGTTTTTCATGCCCACATTTCCCATGCAGTCACAACCCGTATTCACGTGTGTTATGTCCACATGCGTCATGTGGTCATGATACGAACTATCAAAAATTTTCCCTTACTACTCTGAAAACCCCCTCGCATGCGTAGACGTGCTCGACGGCATACGCTTAAGGCGAAAATAATACAGTTGTCGGCGGGGTACCAAGTACATGTGTGCACACCCGACGCAAGAAAACGCATGGTTTCCTGACTTAGGTCAGTCTCACGAATTACATTTTAACAACAGTCATTTTAGGTTATAGATCATTTTTTAGCAAAGCACAGTCATCTGTTCTTCTTTCCATTTTCTAGAATTTAATATTAATTTCTCCTCCTTCAGACGTAGCATTTTCAACCAAGCCCGTTCATTTGCCCTCTCTTCCTTTTCTTGGAATTTAATTTTGATTGTATTTCTATCACATTCATTTTATCGTTTCTCTGAAATGTAATTTTGATTGTATTTCTATCTCATTCTTCTTCCCATTGTGCAAGATCTTCTTATGTTATCCTATTTATTATTCACTTTTCACTATCTCTAAATATTTTCTTTCCTTGTGTGATATGCAAGTTTTCTGGGAGCTTATTATGAAGCTTGGAGAAGATTATTGGTTCTTAGAAAATATTTTATTTTCTTTAAGTCTTACGGAGAGCCTGATCTTTTAATAGCTCCTTCTTTGTCGATTTTCCAGAAGGAGAAGATTATCTCCCTGTTGTTGTATAAATTGTTATTTTTTTTAGTTGTGAGGAAATTCTCTATTCTTAGGTTGATAGTTGTAATTTTCTTGTTCATTAAGTTTTGTTGATAGATCATTTTTCAGTAAAGCACGGTCATCTGTTCTTCTTTCCATTTTCTGGAATTTAATATGAATTTCTTCTCCTTCAGACTTAGCATTTTCAACCAAGCCCGTTCATTTTCCCTCTCTTCCTTTTCTTGGAATTTAATTTTGATTGTATTTCTATCACGTTTATTTTACCGTTTCTCTGCAATTTAATTTTGATTGTATTTCTATCTCATCATTCTTCCCGTTGTGCAAGATCTTCTTATGTTATCCTATTTTTTTTTCTTCACATTCTTTATCGAACAACGTTAACACTACATCCTTTACATTATTCCTAATTTTTTGGTAAACCAGATCACTTACACAGGATTGGTTAACTTCACTTGACTCAGTCCCCTTAGGGTTCCGCTCTAGGTTTTAGTTCAACATTTGAATTAATTTTAATAATCACCCTGTTCCTAAACAGGATTAATGGTAGGTTAAACTTACTTAGTTCTCTTAGCCCTGTTCGGAAATGCCGTGCATTTTCTCCTCTTTGTTTTCCAAGGTTATCTATTCTTTCTCTTTCTCTTTTTTTTTCAATTGGACATTTATTCTCTAAATCTACAGTTGAGTTTAAAATGGCCACTCATGGAATGCCTGTGAGGGCTTGTTTACGTTTAACTTTATCAATTTCCATAGCATTCAATCTCAAACAATCATCATCAACCCTCATCAAGGGATATATCGTTCCAATCATTAGGTGCCTATCCAAACATCACTTAAACTCATTGGTAAGAGATACAATGGTTGTGTGACTTGTGTCATCATTTGGTCTTTTGTTTCTCATTTTATCTTTTCTATCTCCTTCTTTTGCTTTATCAAAGCCACCTAGATCCATTTATATCTTGGTGCGTTACAATCAACAAAGAATGGGGCATAGCGTTTTGCATGTATGTTGGATAATCTTATCACTATAGCTAATATTCATATCTTGTGTCTAGATAAGGTTGTATTACGCTATGTATAAGGATAATCCTTTTGTTTGTGGTGTCAAGTCTATGCAATGGATACAAAGTCACCCTGGTCCCTTATACCTTGGTGCATAATATCCTCTTGCTCTATCAAACTAGGGCTGCTTTACACATTATACCAGCATACCCATCTCTTCTCTATCCACTATATCCATTATGATTCTTCACCTTTCAACCTATCTTTATCCTCTATCTATTTCATCTATCTCTTTCAACCTAACTATCCATTCCTAACCCTTAGCCTTTTCCATCCTTTCTCTTGCATCCATTTCAAGAGCATACTCGTGTTCTCCTAACCTGCCTATCCTCTCAAGGGGACATCTCATCTTTACATCATTCCTCTTTGTCACTCCTTCAAGTGGTTGGGGCATCCTTTTCTCTTCATCCATACCTTTTCTTCTTTGAAATGATGTTACTTCTCTTAGTCACAACATCATTTCAAAGAGGGGAAAAATGTAGACACCTAAATTTGACCATGTCTTACAACATTACCTTGCAACATATTCTATCCTAGGTCCTCTTCCATGACCCCTTACATCATTCCCATTAGTTAAATAAATTACATTAATTTAACTAACCCCTCTTATCCATTTATCCTTCTCTTTCATCAAATTAAATAAATATTATTTATTTAATTCCATTTATCCTCGTCTTACACCAAATTAAATAAATTTTATTTATTTAATCCCATTTATTTATTTATTT
Source organism: Cunninghamia lanceolata (assembly GCA_027924645.1). NCBI lineage: Eukaryota > Viridiplantae > Streptophyta > Pinopsida > Cupressales > Cupressaceae > Cunninghamia > Cunninghamia lanceolata. The sequence goes on from BSBN01001332.1 coordinate 12,590,188, forward strand.
GTTCCCACTCACATCCCTATTTTTAACCTCATTCATTGTGCGTCATAAGCACTTCCTCTCCAAAATCAACTAAAAATCCCATTTATTCCCACTCCCCTCCTTATTTTAGTCACTTGTCATCCTCATTTATGGTGCATCATAAGCACTAAAATTAACTTTCAATCCTAGCCATCCACCTCATCCCTCACTCTTCTAATATTGGCCATCCATTTGATTCCCTCTCCTTTCAATTTCAAACCCTCACACATTCTCACACTCTCATCAAATTTTTATAGACATGCATATCTATCAATTTTCATTTATCTCATATCATTTTCTATCATTTTCATCACAGAGTTATGCTTGTTGTGTGAGCAGCCCACAAAATCATCTAAAGGACAAATCAATGGAGTTTGGGTGCACTTCATTCCATCCTATTTGAAGTCTGATTTTATGCAAGGTTTGAAGGTATTTTTAATGTTTATCTTTATGTTATTACTTTGCATGATTTTATGGGTTTCAGTTCATATCCACGCTAAAGTGGGTCTAAATGTTATAGAGTAAAATGTGTACACTAGCATTTTACACTTAGTTTAGCACCCTATTGGACCTAAAATGTTACCTTTGTTAATCATGACCTATTTTAACACCTTTTTTAGCATACAATGATAAAATCTTGATCTTGATGAATAAACCGAATAGAATAAAATTAGGACTAGACTAAGTCCATGACATTTGATAGTCCCCAGAGTTTGTGGGGCTAAAGTACTAGGGCACTTGAGTGGCCTAGGCCCAGATGGGTTCTTTAACCCCTCTCTTGTGGTTTCGGCTTAGAACACCTCCTTAGTTTGTACATGTCGGCCCTATTTAGTTTTATTCATCATTTGTGAGTGGAAATGCACATATAAAGGAGTTCTACAATTCAATTTACACCTAGATGGAAAAGAGAATAATTTAAGTTGCTTACATGTTTTGATCTTCTATGATAAAGTGTTCTTCATACTTGGAATTTCTATCTTCTTGTGGATTTTATAAAGTTTGTTTGTAGGTATTGAAGGAAGTTTCAAGCCTTCTCCATCTCTCTCCTAGTTGGTGCATGATCTTGAGTATCTACTCCAACTAGGGTTCTACATCTTGTGGTAATTATCATCATTTTCATTCATATTTCTATCATATATTGTAGATTTGGCCTTTGTCCTCCTAGGGCATGCACTCTTGGATCTAATCATTACTATAGTGGAGGTGGAAACACCAACACAAGGTTTAACTAAGGAAAGCCCTTATACATAGCAAAAACCTTTCTCTCTTTCCTTGTGTGTAGGCTGAAGATATAGGTTTTTGAAGATAATATCTGGGAAGAAGATAGATCTTGTAGCTACAAGTTTGGTGATACTATGAGATTTTGCTAATCCCTAATTAGGGTCTACAGTTCCCAAGTGCCCTGGTCTTTGGTTTTTGTGCTCCCTAATCTCTATTGTGCTTTTGGTTTTCTAAGATCTATTTCTAACAGTTACTTATTAGCAAATCTTTGTCATCTAGGGTTTTGTCATTTTCCTAAGCTTGCTTGCTTGATCTTGGTTGAATTTAGTTGACTCTTATCTATACAACAAAATGGCAGAACCCCTGTAGTTTGGCTCTCCTTCTTAGGTAGAAGCCAAGCTCAATTTGTGCCCCAATGCTTGTAGAAGAGGGTTTAACCTAGTTTGATTCTTTAGGCTAGAACACTATCTTCTACTAAACACACCTCACAACTCTCCAAAGGGTGCATTTCATATTGACAACAAGAACCAACCCAAGCCTGTGTGGTACAAATAAAATGAATATTGCGACTACCACCGAATCAAAGGGCATCCCATAGTTAAATGCATCAAATGAAAAACTACATTCAGGACCTTGTTGATCGAGATGACATACAAATTGAAGGGAAAAAGTCTACATCACCAAATGAGTAACTTGGGATATACCAAGATCCTCTTCCACCACATGGCCAAAATTCCCAAGCATCCTCCTCCAACACTAATCAAGACAACTGCACCAATCATGTTCATAGTTACAATCAAGTACTTTACAATTATGATAATGTTGTGGGCCATATCGATTATGATTCCACGTGCATCTCCACCATCAAAAAATCCCTTAACTATGCCATCACTATGCATTGTGGTCGAGTCACCATACAAGCACCCCATCCTTCATCCTCCTCACAAGCCACCAGATATAATCTCCTTGATCACCTTGGGAAGACTCCCGCATGGATATCCATTCTAGAGCTTCTCAAAAATTTGTCCATCCACCGATATATACTTGATAGGACTTTACAAGAATCCCATGTTCTCACCAACATCCATCCCAAACAATTCCAAGCCCAGGTTGCCCAATTTTCTTCCACCTATCATCTTGCATTTAGTCAAAATGATATGCCTCCTATTGACCCCTAACACAATAAAACCATTCACATTGAAGCCATCATCACTAAGCATTAAGTAAAACAAGACCTTTAAGATAATGGGTTTGGCTTAAACTTATGTACATTAAAGTTTATTAAACAATTAGGAAATTCAATAGTTGACCTAAGACCATTGGTGATTTCACTCAAAGGTTGTGACAACATAGAAAGAGGATCCGAAGGCACCATTTTCCTTCCCATCTAAGTGGGACCAATCCTTCAATAAACACAATGCCACAAAGTTGATCATAATCTTCCCTACAATCTCCTTCTTGGTTGCCCATGGTTACACACCATGCAAGCCATCATATCCACTTATCATCAATGCCTCAAATTCTACCACACTGGCATGGAAATCACTATCCACTCCTATCCTTGACCATTCAAATACTGTAAGTCCTTAGAGGCCTCATATGACAAGGAATTCCATTGTCCTAGCATTGACACTGCCAAGGCTACAGAAGCATCCCAACCATCCACATCCACCTCATCCCCAACCCCCAAGATCAAGATCATTTGCAAAGGCTATGGTGAGCACGAGTTGCATAGCACTTTTCATATGGGGTAACTTCCTTTATTCCCACACTCTTATGGTCACCCATCTAAGCAAGAACAAAAGAAGACATGCAAACATTGGGACCCCACTACCTTTCAAACTACATGAACCCTTGAAGATGAGTAGATTGGAGCTCCCTCAGACTCCTAGACATATCAAGACGAATCGGTAATGAGGGAGAAGATCTTCAACACTTGAAGCAAAAATACCCTATGCAATATCATATATGTGAAAATATGAAATATTATGGTAAGGGGTTGGGAATCAATGAACAAGACATCACATAATATCACAACCTGATGAGTCTAATCATTAGCTAGTTTTCTTATGTTTTTATGCAAGTTCATAGACATTCTCAGACATTTATCTTATACATATTCCTACACTATGCTATCTTTTATGCTCATTATGCAACCTTGAACCTGACTTAAAGTATATGGAAATATGGTTATGATATGATGTATATTGCATGATTATGTGTGCCTATGTATGAATTGTAAAGGATATTTGTGCTTATCTATGTTTTTTAGTATTGTGTACATGTTTTGTGAACTAACTCTTTGTAGTTGGAGGATATAGACTGTAGCCCGCAACAACTACAAGGTGCAACCCACAACCAAAAGAGTTTCTAGACAACAGAGCATGGGAGGTTCCAGAATAAACTAAGCGCAACAACTACAACATAGAGGCACTTAATGAAGATGATTGTGCATCATGATGACAATTAATAAAGGTGATTGAAGAAGAACTCTATTGTAGTCAGGAATCTAACATGACTAATTCAACCAGTCCACATTCTAGTTTTGTTACACAAGAGTCTCAATTTCAATTGGACTCTTCTTTCTTTTTCAGTTATTGATTGCTTGGTATTTATCACACTTTGATATATATGGAGGGGTGATTTATGATTTTAGTGGAGAGACCTTGTTTTAATAAACTTCCTTCATGCTTATATATATGGATCAGTGGTTGATGTAGAGTTAGTTGTATGTTGTTCAATTCATAGATATAGTTATCAGATCTTTTTTAGTTAGTTGTTACATAGACAATGTTAATTGTTCAATGATGAATTCATGAATAAGATATTTTAGTAGAATCTTATGTGATATTGTGGAGATTGTACAATGAATGATTTTGAATTATTATGATTGTGTCAATCTAAGAAGCTAGATTTGAGTTAGATCAGAGGAGACAGTCACTTGAGCAAGGACTACTCAAGGTAACTGCCCCTCACTTCATTTCATGTATGATTACTTTTATTGTAACAATTATTTTATAAATGAATGATTAATTAGATTCTTTGAGTTATTCTAGTTTGTTTAAACTTGTTGTACTCTGGAGTGTAGGTTTAGATTATTAGTATCAAGTGAAACCTTAGCATTCATTTCTTGACAGTAATTAGTTGTAGTCTTATATTGCATGTACCCATAGCAATAGTGCCAACATTACTTCCTTTACCATTATGCAGTTTTGAGATTCTCTATCAAGTATAACACTATACTAGGATGTGTTAGTTAGTCTTAAATATTTGAAATCACATATAGTGCCAGTTCCATCACAAGCTTACTAGCCCTTGTCGATAATTCAATGAAGGTCTTTCCAAAGGTTCAATTGGACTGTTCAGTTAGGTTTTTCCTCTAAATTGTGTGATTGTCACCAAGTTTACTAGACATAGTAAGGACACTACATTTTTGACACCATTGTTGGGGATGGTGTTACTTTCAAAGATTAGTTTATATTATTTCCAAGCTTTCCTAGTTTAAATTTTTTCTTTTAGTATTGGGATACTTAGGTTTCATCCCTTCAAATACCAGAACATGTTTACTAACATAGTGCTGGAGTCGTTGCTATACAAAGTCATACCTATTGTATGCGGAGGCAGAGAGACTCTTTGGGAAGGTTCCTCCCTTCAAACCAACAAACTAGAGCAGATATTGGTGACTACAGTGATTGAAGCGAGTGTATTCCTGAAGAAGAACTTTCCCTTTCACCAACATCTACTAAAAATATAGAGGGGACCTTCCAAACCATGGCTGATGCAACAGTGGATGATCCACCAGAACATGTGACTTTTGAATTTCTAATTACTAACAAAGAGAGGGCTACTGTCTTGAAGAATATACCTCCTTCAATATTGCCAGTCTTCTATGGTTTGGTGACCAAGAATCAAGATAAATTCTTGTTTGAGTTTGATGTCCTATGTAGAAGTTATGTCTACACAACTAATTCTCATAGGCTCAAGCTATTTCCTGCAACTTTGAAGGATGCTGCTATAAGATGGTTTATGGAATTGGGCAAAGATGTTGTTCCAGATTAGAACACAATGAAAATAAAATTCTTGGAAAAATACAAAGATTATTGTAGAGGAGTTGGTAGGAGGAGAGATTACATATTTAGAATGACTCAAAAAGAGGATGAACCATTGGAAGATTATGTAGAAAGGTTCCAATTCTGCTTGAAGAAAAACCCACATAATTGACTCTTAGAAGAATCCTTGAAGCTTATATTTTTTATAGGAGTCAATGATGATTGCATGGATACCCTTAATCTTATTGGGGTAGGGGATGTGTCTCAATTACCCTTTGATGATATCTACAAAGTTTGTAGGAACTACTCAAGGACCTTTACCAAAAAGATAAGGGGGAAAGAGCATCTACCATTGGAAAGACATCTAATGCAGTTTCAAGGGTGGAGTTAAGAAACCTATTGACTAATATGAAAGAAGATATTATAAGTCACCTAGCTACTTAGTTGGACACTCTACATTTGAAGAAGAAGTAGGAGAAGGATGAAGTAATACTTACTGAATACTACCCCAATTGCAAACAAAGGAAAGCCAATTGCATGTGTAAAAGGGTTGCTAGTATTATAGAAATCAAATCAGAGAAACCAAATTTTCAACCATTTGAAAGTGAAGATGGGCAACTATTCTACGTTGCACAAAGAAAGCCATGGAAACCAAGACAATGTATGCCACAAGACCCCCTAAGTTTCAATGCATCATTTCCAATTGGTAATCATAATTTCTCTGGTTGGAACCCCTAGCCTTGGCCAAATACCTAAAACCAATGGTAAAACCCTCAATATTGGAAAAACCCTCAGCGAAACTGGAACCAACAACCAAATGTATGGCCACAACAAAATTTCCAAGGTTCCAATTACAATCCTCAATGGCTAGTATAGCAAAATCAGTGGCAACCACAATGGCAAAAGGGACAATAGTCGAAGCACCAAAATATGAATTACCCACAACCTTTGCTGCCTTCTTAGCCACAACAACAGGCTATTATGCCCAATCCATCAAGCCCAACATCTCAGCCACCAAGAGCACCACAATTACCTGCCCAACCTGCACCTAACCCCAATAACAAGCTTGTCCAACAGGCATACACTAATGAGGTTATTCAATACCCCACTTATGGGGTAGAGGTGAGTGATATCCACCTTAGGTTAGGGAAAACACTAGTTGGGCCTTCATCCCCTCAAATCACTGAGATGGTAGATGAGGAATCCACATCTAAAGCTTTAGACAATTCACCTCTAGAGCCTGGGTCAAATCAGGTAAATCAGACTATCTCAAGTCTAGATCCTCCTTTCCTTGAGAGTTTAGCCATTCCAAGACATCATACCCAAGCTGAGATAGACCTATTGGGTCAACTTAAGAATGTCAATATTAAAATACCCCTCATTCAAGCTATCAAGGATATCTTAATCTATACCAAGACAATAATCTAGACCTTGTCTTAAAATGGTAGGGAGAAAGAGGAAGGACCCTCAGATAGTACATGTCTTAGGGAATCTTGCTAAAATTATGCTAGGGAATATAACTATCCCTAAATACACAGACCCTAACTGTCCAGTAGTGGATGTTAAGATAAATGGGACCCTTATCAAAAACACCTTGATTGACTTAGAGGTAATCATTAATGTCATGACTATGGAAACAATGCAACTACTTCAACTAGGTAACCTTAGGCCTACACCAACTTTTTAATAGTTGGTAGATAGGTCAATAGTAAAACCTGAAGGGATCATTGAGGACATAGTCATAGCATTAGATTCCTGGGAGTATCCTGTAGATTTCATAGGCTTGTAGCCAAAGGTCAACCTTGAGAGATATCTACTTATCTTAGGCAGACCATGGTTGGAAATAACTGATGCATTCATAGGTTGTAGTTCTGGGAACATGATAATATCAAATGGAAATATAACTAAGAAATTAGTCCTCTATCCACCAGCCCAACCTCATGACAATCTAGAGCAAATTATATGGCCTACCTTGGATGAAGAAGATCATTATTCCCTGCAAACTCTCATGACTATTGAATGCAACCCCTTATTGGAAAACTAAGATGAGGATCACTTAATTGACTACATCATACATAATAACTACGGTAGGGACTTGCAGTAACAAGACTATCTGTCATGTCTGCAATATCCACTACAAAACATTATACCTACAAATTCCTCAAAAGAAATGTCCCAACTTTTCCACTCTTTACTACCACATGAATGTGTCCCCCACATTAGTGGATATGACCTTTCATATGTGCAATCATCTTCCAAAACATTGGAAATCATGCCAGGTAAAATGTCAAATGGTAATAATGCCCTAACTGAAGAACATCAGAATTCCCTAAACACTATGCTATAGGCACACACATCAGCCTTTGCATGGGACTACCATGACATGAAGGGAATTGATCCAGACTTGTACATGAGTAGGATCTACATAAATGATGGTTTCAAGCTAATTAGACAAGCTCAAAGGAGAATGAACCCTACCTTATGAGAAATGGTGAAAGCTGAGATACAAAAAATACTTGATGCAAGCTTCATTTACCCTTTTTCTAATAGTCAATGGGTGTCACCTTTAGTTATTTTCCCTAAGAAAGGAGGAAAATGGAGGGTATGTGTGGACTATAGGGAGATAAACACAACCACTAGAAAGGATCACTTTCCACTACCTTTCATTGACCAAGTACTTGATTCCCTAGCTGGTAAAAAGTACTTCTCCTTCTTAGATGGATTCAGTGGCTATAACCAGATAAAGATAGCTCCGAAGGACTGGGATAAAACCATATTTACATGCCCTTGGGGTACATATGCTTATTTTGTTCTTCCCTTTGGATTATGTAATGCTCCAACTACTTTCCAAAGGATAGTGCTAAGTATTTTCTTAGATTACGCTCATGATTCCATGGAGATCTACATGGATGACTTCACCACCTATGGAGAAAAATATGAAAAGGAACTCAACAATCTAGAGAAAATTCTCAAAAGATGTCAAGAACACAATCTATCATTGAGTCATGAGAAATGTTTTATGATGATGACTCAAGGGATTGTTCTAGGACATTTTATATCAAGTGAAGGAATTCAAGAGGGATCCCCATAAAATTGAGATCATCTCTACGCTTCTTGTGCCATAGAAACAAAAAGATGTAAGAAGCTTTCTAGGCCATACAGGCTACTATAGGAGATTCATTCAAGACTTCAGTAAAATTGCAGCACCTTTGTTTACTCTACTCACAAAAGACATAGAGTTTGACTAGACCACTAAATATCAGCACTCTTTTGGGACACTTAAGACAACTTTGACAAAAGCACCTATATTGAGAGGACCAAATTGCACATTACCTTTCCACATACACATTGATGCTTCTAATTTTTCTATAGGAGCTGTAATTGGACAAAAGGAAGGTAGAAGGAGTATGCTATCTATTACATCAACAAGAACTTACAAGGAGCAAAACTTAACTACACTGTCACAGAGAAAGAGATGTTGGCAGTTGTTTATGCAATTAACAAGTTTAGGCATTACATCACTAGTTACCTAGTCTTTATCCACATAGATCATACTATAATAAGGTACTTAATGAACAAACTTGAGGCTGGAGGGAGACTAGTTAGATGGCCGCACTTACTACAGGATTTTGATATAACAATAGTGGATAAGCCTGGGAACACTAATGTGGTGGCAGATTTTCTATCTAGATTGCCCACATAACTAGAAGGTGTTGTAGATGACTCTTTTCCAGATGAGCATTTGTTTTCTCTCAATGTACACACACCGTGGTTTGCTGATATTGCAAATTACTTAGTAGCAGGAGATATACCATCACATTTCTCTCCTAAAGAAAAAAGACAACTGGTGCATAAATTTTTTTCATACTCTTGGGTTGTTGGTTATCTATTCTACACCGGTCTAGATAATATTATGAGGAGATGTATAAGAGAAGATGAGATCTTTGATATTCTAAAATATTTCCATGATGAGCCCTATGGGGGTTACTTTGCAATGAAAAGGACAACATTTAAGATCTTAACAATCGGTTACTATTGGCCAACTCTCCATAAGGATTCAATAAAGTATACAAGGAGCTGTGATAGATGTCACATAATAGGTAGACCAACAAGGACAAATGAGATGCCTTTGAAGCCATAGCTAGCACTAGAACCATTTGAAAAATGGGGGCTAGACTTCATTCACCCAATTTCACCATCATCCAATAATAAGGAATATATTTTGGTTTGCACAAATTATCTGACAAAATGGGTTGAAGTGGTGCAGTCACGGCAGGAGGGTTCACAGAATGAACTGTCTGGACCATGTAGCAAGAGTAAACATAAAGGAAACAACACAAGAGAATGGAACAAATACAGATTCAGTCATTTAGTATATCATAGAATCCAAATCAAAGATCTGCCGACATCATGTAGGCTTACAATGCGGCTCATAAGCCTAATTACATATACGTGCAAGATAAACCTTTGATTCTCCTTTGCAAGAATTCAAACTATATCAATCTAATAATCATTAAATATCTTCCTAAGGATCTATTACATCAATTTATATCATATCTGGAACAATAGATTCCTCCACGTTGGCCATAAGAGATCTAGAATCCCGATGAAGAGGTGTAATATGTGTTCTTGGATAGGTTGGACCTATCGGCTTGAGAATCCTCCTCCAATGGCTATTATGAAGTGCAGACCTATAAGGAAGGTCGACCACATACCAAGGAACATTGTAGAGTGAGTCTTTGGGATCCACAGTCGACCAATGCTCCAAGATCTTTCTCCTACGCTGACTGTTCTTGACTGTCAGAAGCTCTACACTGGGAAAACACAGGATCTTTTGATAGCAATAACTTTTCAGTAACTGATCCAAATGCTCTATAGACCTAAGAGTGATGTAGATGAACATGTCTAGATACCAAAAAAAAGGTCTGTAACACTTGATGTGTTGCTGCAACAAAATGCTGATCAAAATGTTGAATCTGCTTGTTGACTGAATTGCCTAAACAAAAATACAAGAATGGAAAGAAACAAACAAATTGAAATGCAAATGTTTTTGGTTGATGCAAGATTGCTTGAACCAAGGATGCTCCTGCATTAGACACCTAGGGTTATTGAAAAAGTGAGTCCCTCACTTTGCTGGGGCTAGAGGAAAACCAAAACGGTCCACCTCAGCGTGAGAGATCCACAATGAATCTTCTTCCAGTTTGGCTTTCCACTTTACAAGATATTCTCTGTACTATCTTCTGTTGGTGCTACGTGCAAGTCTACTATTCAAAATGTCTTCAATCTACTCTGGTGCTTGCTGTGGTAATTGTCTCTTCAGGTCTTCTTCCATGCTGTCACTGAAATCTGTCTCATGATATCAATATAGGTCAGCAATGTTGAAAATAAGTGATATGCTCAAAGTATATGGTAGATCCACTTCATATGTGTTTCCTGAATCAAACTTCCTAAGAATCTTACAGGGTCCTAACTTCTTCATCTTCAACTTATTATATATCCCAATAGGAAATTTTTCTTTTCTCAAGTACACCATCACTTCATCTCCAACTTCAAATTCCTTATGTTGTCTCTTTGCATCAGCATTTTCTTTGTACTTACTATTCATGTTCTCCAAATGCTTCTTAACCTAATCATGCAATGTCTTCATGTGCTCTGCAAATTCTTTAGCTTCTACACTTCTCTTTTCCTCCATACTGATATCTCTCAATTTTACCACTCCTTTAGGGTTTATTCTGGTAACAATCTCAAAAGGGGTCCTTCCGGTACTTCTATTCACTGAACTATTGTATGCAAACTCTGCTTGTGAAAGTATCAAATCCCAACATCTGGTCTTGTCTCCAACCAAATATCTCAACAAATTGCCCAAACTCCTATTCACTACCTCTATCTATCCACCTGTCTATGGATAAAAAGTTGAACTAAACTTCAAATCTATCTTCATCTTCTTCCAAAGTGTTCTCCAAAAATATCCAACAAACTTTGTATCTCTGTCTAAAATAATACTCTTAGGTAATCCATGCAATCTCACAATCTCTTTGAAAAATAGATCAGCTGCATGCACTGCATCAGTTGTCTTCTTGCAAGGTATGAAATGATCCATCTTTGAAAATCTATCCACAATTACAAATATAGAATCATGTCCTCTTTGTGTCTTAGGCAATCCCATTACAAAATCCATGTTTATATCTTCCCAAGGTCTCTCTAGTACTATCAAAGGTTTATACAATCCAGTGTTCTAACTATTCCCTTTTGGAACTTGACAAATGCTACAACTCTACACAAATTTTCTAACATCCTTATGAATTTGAGGCCAAAAGTAGCTCTCACTTACCAAAGCCATGGTCTTATCAATGCCAAAGTGTCCTACCAATCCACCACTATGTTTCTCTTTGATCAAATTGTCTCTCATTGAACTTCTAGGTATGCACAATTGAACTCCCTTGAACAACATATCTTCTTGAATGAAATAATCCAACCACTTACTCCTATCTGTCATAATAGGTTCCTTACATGCTTTCCAAGGTTCTATAAAATTAGTGTCCCCCTCATACATATTCTTCAATTCATCAAATCCAATCACCTCAATCCTCATCTCTGTCAGTAAATTCCTTCTCCTACTCAAAATATCAACAACTTTGTTTGATTTACCATTCCTATGTTTCAACACAAAAGTATAACTCTGCATGAACTCTACCCATCTCATATGTCTTTGATTCAACTTACCTTGACTGTTTAAATACTGTAAAGCTTGATGATCTGTGCACAACACAAACTCCTTAGGCAACAAGTAATGTCTCCACTTCTTCAAGGCTTGAATTATTGCATAGAACTCCTAATCATAAATTGAATATCTTGTCCTTGCATCATTCAACTTCTCACTAAAATATGCTATAGGTCTACCTTCTTGACTTAACATAGCTCCAATTGCACTTCCACTTGCATCACAATCAACTGGAAATACCTTATTGAAATCTGGTAATGCCAAAACAAGTTTTTCAGTCACTTTCTATTTCAACAACTCAAAACTTTTATCAGCTCCTGATGTCCACTTGAAATCTTTCCTATCACCTCTCATTGTCTCTGTCATAGGGTTACAAACTGAAATGAAGCTTTTGATGAACTTTTGGTAGAAACTAGCCAATCCATGAAATGATCTTACTTCTCCAAGACTCTCCGGTGTAGGCCATTCAACAATTTCTCTTACTTTCTCAGGGTCCATCTTCAATCCTTTTGTAGAAATCACAAATCCCAAGTATACCAATTCTTCCTTCATGAAACTACACTTCTTGATGTTTATCAGCAATTTCTCTTCTCTCAACCTCTACAAAACTTGTCTAATATGCCACAAATATTCTTACTTCTCCAAGACTCTCTGGTGTAGGCCATTCAACAATTGCTCTTACTGTCTTAGGGTCCATCTTCAATCCTTCCATAGAAATCACAAATCCCAAGTATACCAATTCTTCCTTCATGAAACTACACTTCTTGATGTTTATCAGCAATTTCTCTTCTCTCAACCTCTGTAAAACTTGTCTAATATACCACAAATGTTCTTTTGTTTTACTGAAAATCAAAATGTCATCCAAGTATACAATAACAAACTTACCCAAGAATCTCTTCAAGACTTCATTCATCAATCTCATGAAAGTACTCGGTGCATTGGACAATCCAAAGGGCATCACTAACCACTCATACAATCCTTCATTTGTTTTTAAAACAGTCTTCCACTCATCTCCTTCTCTAATTCTGATCTGATGGTATCCACTCTTCAAGTCTATCTTTATAAAATATTTTGCTCCACTCAAACAATCCATGATATCATCCATTCTAGGCAAGGGAAATCAATACTTAACTATGATCTTTTTTATTGCTCTTGAATCATTACACATTCTCCATTCTCCATCCTTCTTTGGTGCTAGCACTATAGGTACTACACAAGGACTCAAACTTTCTCTAATCAAACCTTTCCTCAACAACTCTTGTATCTATCTATTTAGTTCTTCATTCTCTACTGGTGTCATTCTATGTGCTGTTTGTTAGGCAAATTTGTTCCAGGTATAAGATCCATATGATGACTGATACTTCTAATAGGTGGCAATCCTTCAGGCACATTCTCTGATATAATGTCTTCATACTCTATCAGAAACTCCTTTATCTCTTCCGATTGTGAATCTTCAGTTATATTCTTCAATACTTTAGGCTTCTTAGGAATCAAGGCATAACACAAGTTCTCATGTTTCAAACCATCAAGAAATTTCCTTCCACGTACCAAACAAATTCTAGCATTCCCACATACCACATCTTTAGGATCATCTTCCAAAGGAATCAAAATAGTTCTCTTTCCATTTCCTATTATAGTATATGTATTCTTTGTCCCATCATGTATAGCTTTCCTATCATACTGCCAAGGTCTACCCAACAAGATATGACAAACATCCATAGGCATAATATCACACAAGACTTCATCATGATAAGATCCAATATGAAATTTCACCAAACATTGTTCACTCACTAGTACCTTATGATCATCTTGTATCCATGCTATCTGATAGGGTTTAGGGTGTTTCAATCTTTCCAACTTCAACTTAGTCACCATCTCCTCTGAAACTAGGTTATCTAAACTACCACTATCAATCACAACTTTACAATACTTACCTCTAGATTTACATCTTCTCTTGAACAAACTCTTCCTTTGCAGTGGTTCTTCATTTGTCTCTGCATGAAAAAGTGCTCTCCTCATCACAAGAGATTCTCCCTTCTCAGGTTTACCAACTGATTCAGGTGATGCAACAGGTTCCTCTTCAACATAGGCTGCTCTTCTACTGTTCTCTGTCCTTTTGCTTGTACTACCCTGATTACATTCAAATGTTCTATGTCCTTCACCTCCACACTTGAAACAAGTACCTCTAAATGTTTTCTTATCAAATCCTTTTCCTTCTCTCCTATGTCCTTCATTCTGGTATGCATTGTAGTTACCTCTAGGGTGAAAATTTTTGTCAGCATTCTGGTATACATTGTTATCTTTATTCTCATTTTTGTAAGGGCTGTCAAACTTGTTACTCTCCAAATGCGATCTAACTCCTCCAGAAAATGTTCTTCCTCTCTAAAATTTACGTCCTCTTCCTCTCTGTCTCTGATCATGTCTCTTATTCAACTTCTCTTCAAATTTCAAGGCAAATTGATATGCTTCCTCCAAAGATGTCATTCTTACCAAGCTTAGTTCTTCTTGAATGTTCAATCTCAATCCATTGATGTATCTAGCCACTTTTTCTTTGCTTGCTTCACTATGTCCTATTCTTATGATTATCTTATGAAATTCTTCAGTATACTCCACTGATTTCTCATTTTGTCTTAGGTTTTGCAATCTTTTCAACAGTTCCAACTCATAGTTAGTAGGTATAAATTGATTTTTTTGTTTTGTCACCATTCTATCTCATTTTGTAATCTTTTCTTTTCCTTTCCTATTTCTTTCCAACTAAACTTCTTTCCACCATATAGTAGTATGTCCTTTCAGCTTTGTTTTTGCAAATTTCACTTTATTCGGATCTTCAACTTCCTCATATTCAAAATATTCCTCAATATCATTTATCCAGTCAATCAACTCTTCTAGATTCAAATTTCCAGTGTAAGTCAACACATCAATTCTAGGTCTATTTCCAATCTTTGAGATAGATCACAACATCTTGATTTGATCTGATTCTTCTTCTTCTTCGCCTCCTAGGGTTTCGTCAGCTTGATTTGTAGATTGAAAATTTTCTTCACGATCACTTTCAACATTAGGTCTAGGTGTCAATCCTCTTTGCCTATCTTCTTCAACAACATCCAAATGAATTCACATTGTTCTCATCAATTCCATCATCTCATCCATTCTATTATCCATTGTACCAACAAGGGGAACTCTTCACGATGGCATCTTCCTAGGATCAAGTGCAAACTGCCTCAGATTCAGCGATTGGGCTACAAGTGACAACTGCCTCACAATCGGTAATTGGTTGCACACAAGTAACCTGCCTCAATTCGACGATCTAATTACAACAAGATCTTATGGAGCCTCCTTCGCCAATTCACTCAATCACTCCATAGAATCAAAATTTCTCTCTGATACCACTTGGTGCAGTCATGGAAGGAGGGTTCATAGAATGAACTGTCCAGACCATGTAGCAAGAGTAAACACAACAGAAACAACACAAGAGAATGGAAAAAATGTAGATTTATTCATTTAGTATATCATAGAATCCAAATCAAAGATCTGCCGGCATCATGCGGGCTTACAATTTAGCTCACAGGCCTGATTACATACATGCACAAGATAAAGTTTTGAAGCTTCTTCACAAGAATTCAAACTATATCAATCTAGTAATCATCAACTATCTTCCTAAGGATCTATTACATCAATTTATATCATATCTAGAACAATAGATTCCTCCACGTCGGCCACAAGAGATCTAGAATCTCGATGAAGAGGTGTAACATGTGTTCTTGGATAGGTCAGACCTATCGGCTTGAGAATCCTCCTCCAACGGCTATCATGAAGTGTGGACCTATGAGGAAGGTTAGCCACATACCAAGGAACATTGTAGAGTGAGTCTTTGGGATTCATAGTCAGCCAATGCTCCAAGATCTTTCTCCCATTCTAACTATTCTTGACTGTCAGAAGATCTAAACTGGGAAAATAGAGGATCTTTTGATAGCGATAACTTTCTAGTAACTGATCCAAATGCTTTATGGACCTAAGGGTGATATAGATGAACATGTCTAGATTCTAGAAAATAGGTCCACAACACTTGAGGTGCTGTTGCAACAGAATGCTGATCAAAATGCTGAAACTGCTTGTTGACTAAACTACCTGAACATACATGCAAGAATGGAAAGAAACAAACAAACTAAAATGCAAATGTTTTTGGTTGATACAAGATTGCTTGAAGCAGGGATGCTCCTACATCATGAAGTCAAAGCATTACAGTTTGCAAGAGATGGGAATGTAGGTAAGTTCTTGTATGAAGACATCTTTACTAGGTAGGGAGTCCCTAGAGAAATTGTAACTGATCAAGGTCTCTAGTTCACTTCTGAACTAATTTCTAAATTAGTTAAAGAATATGAAATTAGACATAAAAGTCAACAACTTATCACCCCCAAGACAATGGGTAGGTGGAGGTTACAAATAGGGAGATTAAAAATATTCTGACCAAAGCAGTGCACATTCATAGGAAAGACTAGGCAACCAAATTACCTGAAGCAGTGTGGCATATAGAACAACATGGAAAACAACTAGAAGTTTCACACCTTATGAACTCGTGTATGGAAGAACAATAGTTTTGCCAATATAATTTGAATATAAGACACTCAGAACAATAGTGGAACGCAACATGGACTTGATAGTAGCAGAGAAAGAGAGGCTACATATTCTGAATGGACTAGATGAAATTAGAATGAAGGCTATGCATCACACAGATAATTTAAAAACAAAGGACTAAATGGTATGATCAGTTTATAAAGACTAAAGAATTCCATGTGGGTGGCTCAGATTTATTATATGATTCTAAATACAAAGATTATAAGGGAAAGCTACAATCTAGATGGTTGGGACCCTATGAAATACAATAGGTATTCCCCAATGGAGCAGTCAAATTGCAGACCATCAATACAGTCAGATTCTCACTACTAGTTAAAGGTCACAGATTGAAGCTATACACAAAGCCAACAAAAAAGATGATTTTCTTCTTTCTCTAAAGCATTGCTATGGTCCAAGCCCTGATTCTAATACCAACATGTTACCACTAGATAATAACTCAACAATAGACACTACCGATTCTCACAGTGCCTCAGCAGATGAGCTACATAGCTCACCTTCTGATAGCACTTAGATATAATTACTTATCCTTTTTCACGTGCACACATAGCACAATTGCCACAATCTTTCTAAAGACTGCTTCACTATGCAGTAGGGACCTGTAACAAGAAAATAAAAACTATTTGGGACTTGTTGATGAAGGTACCTGCAGCAAGTATCTGTCAAATAATTTAAAATTTGTGCCATGTTAATTGCATTCCATTAGAATATATTCTACTTTTCCAGCACATGCAGCCACAAGCCATCATATCATTGCATGCAAGCTTACTCAACTCGTTCACATGCGCCAACCTGTCATTCACTATAATAGGCCACCCCTATTTGTTCTTTTGATTATTTATATTTGTATTGTTTTTATTAGATTCATGGTCTTTCAGAACTAGACAGAAGATACAAAAGGGGTTTTTCTATTTTGCATGTAATGTTTTTTCAATGTAATACAGACATATAAACATGCAATAGAAACCCAGAAAAACTATGCTAGATATGAACAAAGTAACAAACACCCAGATCATAAAATGGCTCAAA
Organism: Cunninghamia lanceolata; assembly: GCA_027924645.1. Taxonomy (NCBI): domain Eukaryota; kingdom Viridiplantae; phylum Streptophyta; class Pinopsida; order Cupressales; family Cupressaceae; genus Cunninghamia; species Cunninghamia lanceolata. The sequence continues at coordinate 12,607,855 of BSBN01001332.1, forward strand.
ACTAATTATGGTGACATACCCATTTCATATTCTTGACTTTGCATTTCTACTGTAGATGGACCAACAACATACATGTGGATAAAATCACGTACAATACATTAGCAATGAAGGAGACTTGTCATTGAACAATATCAACAAATCACATAGACCAAATCACTCCCAAACATAGAAAAAAATCTGCAATGAAACCACAGAAGATATATCCCCAAAAGGTACGTTCTTGGCTACAACTGTAAGACCAACAGTAAAGAAGTCTGTAGTCCACAAAATATGCCTCAAGCTGAGATAAATCTGCACTAGAATATATGCCTCAGTTGCTCACATGAAACTGCTTGATCTTCATAGGATATCTTCTTTGAATCTCCACCAAAATGCATCAAATGAAGTACGACTGCAACCACTATGTATGGTTACCCCAAAGCCTCCTTGGGTGGTCTCTCACACCTATGGATAGCTGATACTAATGGAGGTTTTCATGCCCAAAATCCATGGCTAGATAATCTCTCCAAACCCTCATTTGTAGAACAAATAGAATAGTAAAATGTATTGATATGAATGAATAAAAATGAACTTCAAATGCCCTTTTATAATTCTCAATTTGCATTTGACTTTCATTTCATTTAATTTACTTTCATTTCCCACCTTTCATTCTTTTAATTTTGGTGCACAACTTTATAATATAAAGTATACTTTAAAAGTCACTTATATCTCCCCTTTTAAAATGACACTTTAACTTATATTATAAAGTATACTTTAAAATCACTTATATCCCCTTTATAACAAAGTCCCTTTTTCAAATATTTAATAATGCATAAAGTAAAATTATTTAATTTAACTTTATTATTTGTCGCTATTAATATTAAATGCATAGGACCAATATTAACCAATATAACTCTAGGATATAATTATGCCACCATGCAAGATATAAAAACTTTGCCTGCTGACCATACCAGTGACTTACTATAAATAGTAAGTATGAGCAACACATTTGAGTGACTTACTAAAAATAGTAAGTGTGGGTCAAAGTGTCCAGAATGGCCCAAAAGTTTGAAATTGCCTGGAAAGACATCACTGCGAACCTCCTGACGTTACTGAGCTCAATGCAACACCTAGAAAGGCTCTGAGATAGTTGAACTGCCATGTCACCAAAATAATGTCCATACCGACACTTACTATAAATAGCAGCATTCTCCGAGGATCAAAGAGAACAAACCCAGAAAAACCTAGAAAGATTGTCACCATGCAAGCACTTACTATAAATAGTAAGTATAGATAAGTTGTTCGAAATCCCTTCAGAAAATGTCATATATCTCCATTGGATCACCTGAGCACATTGGTGGCATTGAAATACTCCTATGATTAGGCTGTCACAAACCCAGAAAGTCAGCTCCAACTGTGTTGTAAGAGGATCAAAAAATAGGGACATTAGAGTCTGCCCTCCCCAAAGATTGCTTGTCCTCAAGTAATGCCAATACAACTTCCAAAAAACCAACTAATCCAAACTAGAATCAAGAATGAGTCATGAGTCCCAAGTCAACTTAAGAGATATGTAGCACCATTTGCTCAAAGCACTGGCCTGCCAGGTACCAACACAAGAGACCTCCTAAAACTTTCCTGTAAGAAGAGTACACAAAGACTAGCTATATTCAATCAACTCCTTAGGAAATTACTTTTTGAGAGAGCCAAACTGAGACATCATAGGGATAATCTTTAGAAAGTCAACATTGACTCTTTGACTCCCATCAACTACTGAACTGCAACCCAACATGGTCCTAGAGTTCCAAGTCAATCTTAGAATAGAACCACTATGCACTGACGCTACACCACTCTGATAAAAACTATAAAAACATTGTGCCACAACGACACTCTCCTCTCCTAGAACCTAGGAAGGTAATCATCATCAAATCTAATGCTGAGACACCTATAAGGGCTAGAACCTATACCATGAAACATCTCCTGTTGAAGCATCCCAGTAAGGTCCATAACTGCAACCCCTGTACCTAACATAATCCTGGGCAATTGGAAGAGATATTTGCTCAACCCAAAACCATACTCCTCAATAGAGCTCCTCAAGGTGTCATGCGAACTCCTCCAATCTTCTTGCAAAAAGGAAATCAATCCTTTGCAAGAGTTCAACAAACTCACCAACATTACACCATATGGATTTAACATGTCTCCTCTGTGCAAATCTAATATAACCATGAAGACTAGCAAAAACACTTATTGTTCCAACTCCAAGGGTCACTGAATAATGAACCAAAGTATGTAGAAGTTTGCTATCCTGAACCCACACTAAGAGTAAACTATTAAAATTTATAGATCACAAACCTTGGGTCATCCCACAATAATGGGTTACACTTTTTGGCCAAACTTGATATTGAAATCAACATTTTGAACTAAATCTTCACTTTCTAACACCTATAGTCACTAAACCGTTAGGAATTTGAAGATGATGCAAACTAGTGATTTGTGAGATTTTGTTTGTAGATTCTAAATATATATATTTCTTAAAAATTGGAGTTAAATTATAATTTTTTTTGCGTCTCCTTTGATAACCAATTTTTAATAGTAAATAATATTTTTTTAAATGATGAACATTCTGTAGCACATAATTTTTTTTCTACAAAGGATAAAATTCTGATTCTTTTGAATTTAGATTGGTAAGAGCGATATATAGGGCATGCATTTAGTTTCATAATCTTTTGTTGAATATTTTTTTTCAATTAAGTTTTGAAGTCAAACTAATTATAATTTAGACATAGGCGTATTCTGTAAAACATAGTTTTTTCTGTATGTATTGAAATTCAATTTTTTTTGTTGAAACAAGGACATCAATACCTAGGGCATAGATATTTTGCAGAATTTTTTTCACTAATTTACTAATTTTCCATGTGTGTAGAATAGAGAACTTGATGTTCAGTGAAAAACCTACATTCACAAGAAATAAAAAATAAATATAATAATCAAATTAAATATAATTAAAATTATACTTTTTGGGAAGCTTATAATAAGGACTACATACTTACAAAACATAAATTTTAAATGAATTCATTTGATCCCCCAAAAGGTAAATTAAAAATGTTTTTATATCAACATTTTGATAGGTGTAGAGGAGAATCCATTATAGGTATGGTTTAAAACTAGTGGGGTTCTAACCAAGCGGTTTGAATCTAAGGGGGTTTGATCAAACCCTCTTCAATTAAAATCCTTTAAATAGAACCTTTCAAGGCTTAAATCATTATATTTTCTAAAAATATGTGATTTTAGCAAAAAATTAGGATGTCCCAGAAAGTGTAACCCATTATTGTGGTAGCACCCCCTTCAAAAGATGAACATCCTAAGTTAGGAAGGTCTGAAGTAAACAATAATGTCTACTATTCAAAACTGAAATTAGTGGAGTACAATCTGACTTTAGTGCTCTACACAAAGTTCAACAACAACACCAATGAATTTCCCAAGTATAAGCATGCATGAAAAACATTGTGTTGCACCAAAATAAATCAGAAGTGGTTGAGAAACACCTCCAAGAAATCTCCAACTGAAATCTATTACTTCCTTGACAAAGAAGAAAGTGCCAACTCCGTTGAATGAGAGCAAACCAAAAAATGAAGTGATTGACCTACAACCCAAAAACAAGCTCAACACTAGAATTCTGGTCCATTCTTTGCCAAGTAACACTCCCAAAAGTAACCATTTGTTCATTACTCCAATCCTTATTTAAAATCTCTCTCCAATCCATTTGTAGATAAGCAAATGGAATCACCAAATGGCTGGTAAAGAAAGGAACAACATCATTAATTTTGAAATTTTCATCCTTATACCTCCAAAGGTCATACCTACCTTTCCTAATAAGCTCCATCAATCCTTGTTGAGGATCCCAAGCATGGATGCCCAACCAAGAATAAACTCTAGCATAAATAGAAAATGACACATCATAAGTCCAAGAGCCATCCATAACAACATGCACATCAAGTAAGTTTGTGACCCTTTTGGTAATCTCTTATAACCCATCCCTAAAAGCATCAACAACTAAGGTACAAGGAGAAATTGTTGTCTTCAAAACCAACCCCAAAGAAATATTAGTATGAGATAAAACATCATTCAATTCAAAGGATAGATTTCCAAACATGTAGATATCATGTTTAGGTCCTTTCTCCAAAGCTGCATAAGTAACAAGCTTGAAAGATCTTTTACTTGCTATTGTTCTAAAAATTCTAGCAAGCTCTAGAACATTGTTTGGAAACCTTTCAAAATCTGAAATGTTAAAGTCTCCATGAATCAACACATTCCAAGTGAAATCCTCATCTTCCACCCAAGTTTCACACTTCTTATCAGCCGGTCTCCCTAGAGGATTACCAACCACAAGGCTTGGCACTTCCTTGTGATATGCAACCAAATCTTCAACAAGTGGTATGCTACAATCTTCATGAAATAATTCATCCTTGCTGAATTCTTCTTCATAAATTGGTGAACAACTTGGCTCCACATAAGAATCTTTTTGAAGATCATCAATGCCTTCAACTAGTTTCTTGATCTCCATGAACCTTGCATCTGCTACTTGTTCCTTGTTCATGGCTACAATAGTTGACTGATTTTCATCTTGGTAGAGAGAGTGGTGAGCTAGGCTAAGATCAAGGCAAAGTCCATCAACCTCTTTCTCCTTCTCTTGGCAGGCATCATAGGTTTCCTTTGCAAACTTAATGACATTATCCATGTCAAAAATCAAATGCAAATAATTTGATTTAATTACTTGTAAATCTTCTTTGATGGTTTGTAGATTTGCAAGGGTAGCTCCATCCTTAACGTCATTCTGTCTCTCCTTAACTTGGACCTACCAAAAGAGGTTTTCAACTAAGTTGTGTGTGTTGTCAAACTTGGTCAAGGCTTTCACAACCTTGTCTTCTGAAACCAATAATTTGTCCCTTAAAACTTGTAGGTCTTTAGGCCCTTGATCATAATCAACAAAGAAACTTTTCTCACCAAATCTCAAATTTTTTTATTTGTCTTCATTGGCATGAATTTTAAAATCAACTTCCTTGCTAAATTCTTCAATTTCTAAATTAACTTCACTAGATTTATTTGGGTGTTCAAAGTTACCTGCTAATTTGGAATTTCTAGCCAATCCAATTTCACCATTAGTGATTTAAAATTTTTTTATCATATGCATACCTTCCAATGGTGTCATCATAGATCTCATACACATCTTTTTCAATTTCCAAATGCTCATCATTATTTGCTGATCCAAAAATTGTATCATGCTGAAAATTGCATGTAATGATCGTTATAGGATCTATCCCATCATTTGTAGATGCATGTACTTTAATGAGGTCATTTTAGTACTTTGTCATGCATGTCCCATGTAGCAAGTCATTTTCTCCTTCGTAGGAGAGTTCTTCATCTCTTCTATCAAACCTATCAATTAACCTTTGTGTGAACGCAACATAAGAATCAATCTGGTCATGGCCCAAAGTAACCAACCCATGGTACCACCATTTGTGTGCACTACCATCCAAGTGTAAAATTGCATATTCAATTGCTTCATCTTCAACCATAGGATTAAGCTGAAAATAAGTGTCAAGTTTTTGCACCCAAGCTCTTGCAGTAGTCTTTCCAGAACCATCAAAATAAGAAATGGACAACATATCCACTCTCCTCTGCAAATCATGGTAATGTGGCCTTCCACCTCTATGGGTTCTATGCCTCAACTTGAAATACAAATAATCACGGAATGATATTTTAGCATAGAAATCAGCCCCTAAAGTTCTCCAATCTATTATTATTTGGTTTAGCAATTCTTGCTATGTTGGTTCATTTTCAACTGGAGGATTATTCCTTGGGGTAAAGTTAGGCATAAGAAGCCTAGCGTTGGTTGTTCCAACAATAGTATGTTGATGAGAAACCCTATTGTTGACTGAGCTATCCTCATTTGCACCATTATTTTCATTATTTCTTTCATGTGCATTGTTTCCACCATCATTTGCATTGTTCCCATTGTTGTTTGGTACTAACCTAATAAAAATTTGAGCAAGTTCAGTTTGAAATCGGTCCATACGTTCCAACATATCTCATTTCCGTCTAGCCAAATCATTCATTCCATGCAGTAAATTAGTCACATCAATTCTCCCTTCATCATGGTGATCTCTGTTAGACCTACCCTTTCTATCACCCATAATTTCTACCATTACTTCTTCTTCTAAGTGGGTTCCCAAGTGTTGTTCTTCAAACTCACATAAATGCAAATGAAAATATAAATTACTCACATGTAACTACTACTCGACCCATGAAACTGACATGTAAGCATTTGGGTAGTCTCAAAACTAACATGCAAGTACTAGGTACTAACATGCAACTAAAATTTCTGACATGCAATCCAATAGGCTGGCAGGAAAACCAATCTAATACCACTATAATAGGCCACCCCTATTTGTTCTTTTGATTATTTATATTTGTGTTATTTTTATTAGATTTGTGGTCTTTCAAGACTAGATGGAAGATACATAAGGGGTTTTTCTATTTTGCATGTAATGTTTTTTCAATGTAATATAGATATATAAGCATACAATAGAAACCTAGAAAAACTATGCTAGATATGAACAAAGTAACAAAGACCCAGATCATAAAATGGCTCAAAACCAATTACAGTGACATACCCATTTCATATTCTTGACTTTACATTTCTATTGTAGATGGACCAGCATCATACATGTGGGTAAAATCATGTACAATACATCAACAATGAAGGAGACTTGTCATTGAACAATATCAACAGCTCACATAGACTAAATCACCCACAAACATACAAGAAAATCTACAATGAAACCACAGAAAATGCCTCCCCAAAAGGTATAACCTTGTCTACAACTGTACGACCAACAATAAAGAAGTCTGCAGTCCACAAAATATGCCTCAAGATGATATAAATTTGCACTGGAATATATGCCTCAAATGCTCACACCAAACTACTTGATCTTCATAGGATATCTTCTTTGAATCTCCACCAAAATGCATCAAATGAAGTATGTCTACAACCACTGTGTATGGCTTCCCCAAAGCCTCCTTGGGTGGTCTCTCAGACCTACGGATAGATGATACTAATGGAGGTTTTCGCCCCAAAAGCCATGGCTAGATAATCTCTCCAAACCCTCATTTGCAGAGCAAATAGAATAGGAAAATGTATTGATATGAATGAATAAAAATGAACTTCAAATGCCCTTTTATAATATTCTCAATTTGCATTTGACTTTCATTTCATTTAATTTAATTTCATTTCCCACCTTTCATTCTTTTAATTTTGGTACACAACTTTATAATATAAAGTATACTTTAAAAGTCACTTATATCTCCCCTTTTAAAATGGCACTTTAACTTATATTATAAAGTATACTTTAAAATCACTTATATCCCCTTTATAACAAAATCCCTTTTTAAAATATTTTAATAATGCATAAAGTTAAATTATTTAATTTAATTTTATTATTTGATGTTATTAATATTAAATGCATAGGACCAATATTAACCAATATAACTCCAAGATATAATTATGCCACCATGCTAGATATAGAAACTTTGCCCGCTGACCATACCAGTGACTTACTATAAATAGTAAGTATGAGCAACACATCCGAGTGACTTACTAAAAATAGTAAGTGTGGGTCAAAGTGTCCAGAATGGCCCAAAAGTCTGAAATTGCCTAAAAAGACATTACCGCAAACCTCCTGACATTACTGCGCTCAATGCAACACCTAGAAAGGCCCCCTGAGATAGTTGAACTGCCATGTCACCAAAATAGTGTCCATACCGACACTTACTACAAATAGCAGCATTCTCCGAGGACCAAAGAGAACAAACCTAGAAAAACCTAGAAAGATTGTCACCATGCAAGCACTTACTATAAATAGTAAGTACAAACAAGTTGTTTGAAATCCCTCCAGAAAGTGTCATACAGCTCCACTGGATCACCTGAGCACACTAGTGACATCAAAATACTCCTCTGATTAGGCTGTCACTAACCCTGAATGTCAGCTCCAACTATGCTGCAAGAGCATAGGAAAATGGGGACATTACATTCACTCCATATCCCCAAGTAATTCTCCAATGTCCAATCACATTCATGTTGTGGACACTCTTCATAGAAATTCACACGTGCAGAGTTCCATTCACTTCAAATAATAGGTATGCATACTAACCTTCCATAATTAACATATCTTTCCAATACATTCAATATGTACTCGCACTTAATTCAACATGATCATCATTTTAATCTTATTTCCATATTCCTTAATCTTCCCCTTCATCTCGTACAATGCATTGAAGTGAGGTCACTTCCAGGTTTTAGTTGGGGGGGGGGGGGAGATAGAGATAGTATATATTCAAAAAATATTCTTTGCCACTAAATACAAAATGTAGACAGACCATACAAACCCTTTTTGACCTTCCTACATCTATAACCTTTTTATTGTCAACTTCCTAAATTCTGAGTCAATTCAAGCTGGTTCAAGCTTAGTAGTATAAGTTGCAAGTGAACAAAGTGCATGCAAGTATCTAAACTTTGATTTGAAATGGTAGCATGGGAGGTGATATTATCAGAAGGGAACCAATAGTACATCAACCAATATTAGAGGACATGTTAGTCTTACCAATTTTCACAAGAGCGGGATGGCTAGATTACTTCTTGAAGCTCACAGAGCATAATGAAGACATGACAAGGTAATTTGTAGAAATATTACAACATGAGGAAGCCACTATCAAGGGTTTGAGAGTGGATACTTCAGAGGCTGAAATTGCAGAAGTATCTAGTCTACCTAGGAATCGAGATGAATTCCCTGTCAGAGCAAATGTAGTAGTTGCCAGGGATGAGTTCAGTAAGGTAGGAGAGAACCTTGACTCATCATCACAAGGTACCAAGAGATTATCACTTCCATGAGTACGGGCTTCTTGTGTTGCTTACATTATTAAGTATATTACTTGTGATGGTAGACAATCCCTTCTAAATACGTGTATTTTAAGCTATTGAGTCACCTCCATCACAATAGACTAGTCAATGTATCCAATTTTATTTATAATTTGTTAAAATGAATGGGGTCTAAATACCAACGGAAGTTAAATGATTCAGGTCTATCACATGATTGTTTGGTTACCTTGCTAGTAAAAAGGAGACTTAGGGTTCAGCACCCAAGGTGGCCTAGGAGAGATTTTTAATTTGTGGAAACATTAGTGACATTCTTGAGGAACCAACCATACTAGGAAACATAGAATCACTTGCTACATCTTTAAGGGAAACTCCTCCTATTTCACCTACTGCTTTACCCACCTGCAGCCAGGGAGAATCAAAGGAGAAAAATGTGCAAAACTCACCACATGTAGCATCTGATCAACCTATAGCAAGAGAGGTACATCAAACCCTATATTCTAGTAAAATACCAAAAACTAGAAAGAAGAGAGGTGGTTCTTCTTCAAAGAAACCCACCGAACTAAGGAATTCACACCGTCTGAAAAGGAAAGGTGCTATGAGGGGTAGTGTTGAGAAACTAGGAAAAGAAAAAGATGTTGTGGTAGTGGAAACTAACTCAGAACTAAGGGCTAATGTGACTAAAAATGTGCATGCTCCCATGAAAAGAAAATGGTATATATCCACCACCTCTGAATTGGAATCAGAGGATATTTTTGTTGCCAATAAAACTAGGAAGAGGACCCCAGCTAACCCTGATAGTGAGGGTTATGAATCCATAGGGGATGGTGATGAACATTTTTTGAGAGATGAGGAATTGTTGTTAGAAGAAAGAAATGTTAGAAAGGAATTGCAAGAATCTTTTGAAAGGATCAAACAATTGGAAGAACTGGTAAAAACATATGAGAAAAGGGACAAAGAAAGGGAAACAAAGATTCAGGAATTGGAGGAAAAATTAAATACTTATGGGAAAGGGTTAAAATTAGATTTACTTGCACAACTAGCAATAGTTACAACATGAAACAAGGAACTAGTAACTAAGGAAAGAAGATCCCCTACCACTAAAACTCCGACCTGTCACACAATCATGTTCTTAGGTTATGAATTGTGGAAAGATACTCAAGACTTTTCTAAACAATAGGAGGAATGGAAGAAAGAAAAATAAATAATGATCTTAGAGCATACTAAGGCAATGGAGAGAAAATATATTGAATTGAAAAGATTAGTAGTCAAGGTGGAAGAAGTAGCAGATAAAGCCGTTTAGATTGTTAAATGTAGACCTCCAGCCAAAACTTATGCTTTGTTTTTACAAGAAAAGTTTTTAAGTTATCAATTAGGTAAGTTGATTGGTAATAAGTTAGTTGTTATGAGTGGAAGAATTACTTTTCTAAAAGTTTTGTTGATGCCACACCAGAGGAACAAAATCAGTTATGTGTGTACTATTTGCATAATTATGTTGTGCTTGAAGACATAGAATGGAACCCATTAATTTTTGTGTGAGATTTACAATTAAGGGCACTAGCATCTTATTTTAGGAATGAGAAGCTTAGGGGTGAAATTATACAAGAATATATGGAGAGAGAGAAATCAGTTGTTCTTCCAATAAGGAAGGAATCTAGAACCCCTGAACTGATCATTGAAGAATAGAAACAACTTTTGGACCATAAAGGTGTAGGCTAAAAAATCATGAACTTGAGATTGTAGAATTATGAAAGAATGTAACATTTGACTTTTGGACTCATCCATCATTCCTACCAGTTTGTACAAGAAAGATGGGACAACTTAACACATGAATTGTAGAGAAAAGAATCCCATTCTATTTATAATTTTATGGCCATGCTTGAAAGAGCACGAAGATATATGGATATTGCCAAAGATTAGGGACTTGAATGGATGCCACTTACATTACATCCACTAATGCTCTTGTACTCGGTACCATACTAGACAAGAATGAAGAATGAGGAATGTGAGAGGGTAGAGGTTACTGGAATGAATAGACTGGCATGTCACAAAGGCTTTTATTTGAAACAAGTTGAAGGAGTGGATGTTGTCATAGACTTCAGGGAAATCACTTTGCACTACAACTTCCAGCCCTAGTTAATTTTCTTGAGGGCAAGCAAATGGGTAGTTGAGGGGAATGGTGAGTCTAATCATTAGCTAGTTTTCTTATGTTTTTATGTAAGTTCATAGATAGTCTCAGACATTTATCTTATACATATTCCTACATTATGCTATCTTTTATACTCATTATGCAACCTTCAACCTGATTTAAAGTATATGGAAATATGGTTATGATATGATGGATATTGCATGATTATGTGTGGGTATGTATGAATTGTAAAGGATATCTGTGATTAGCTATGGTACAAGTTAGTATTGTGTGCATGTTTAGTGAACTAACTCTTTGCAGCTAGAGGACATAGACTATAGCCCACAACAATTGCAAGGTGCAACCCACAACTAAAAGAGTTTCTAGACAAAAGACTAGGGGAGGTTGTAGAATAAACTAAGCACATCAACTACAGCATAGAGAAACTTAATGAAGATGATTGTGCATTATGATGACAATTAATAAAGGTGATTGAAGTAGAAGAACTCTATTATAGTTAGGAATCTAACATGACTAATTCAACCAGGCCATATTCCAATTCTATTACAATAAGATTCTCAGTTTCACTTGGACTCTTCTTTCTTTTTCAGTTATTGATTGCTTGGTATTTATCACACTTTGATATATAGGGAGTGGTGATTTATGATTTTAGTCGAGAGACCTTGTTTTAATAAACATCCCCCATGCCTATATGTATGGCTCAATGATTGAGGCAGAGTTAGTTGTAAGTTCAATTCATAGATATAGTTATCAGATCTTTTTCAGTTAGTTGTTGTTACACAGACAATGTTTATTGTTCAATGATAAATTCATGAATAAGATATTTCAGCAGAATCTTTTGTGATATTGTGGAGATTGTACAATGAATGATTTTGAATTATTATGATTGTTTCAATCTAAGAAAATAGATTTGAGTTAGATCAGTGGAGACAATCACTTGAGCAAGGGCCACTCAAAGTAACTGTCCCCCACATCATTTCCTATATGATTACTTTTGTTGTAACCGTTATTTTATAAATGCATGATTAATTAGATTCTTTAAGTTGTTCTAGTTTTCTTAAACTTGTTGGACTTTAGAGTTTAGGTTTAGATTATTAGTATCAAGTTAAAACTCAGCATTCATTTCTTTACAGTAATTAGTTGCAATCTTATATTGCATGTACTCGTAGCAATAGTGCCAACATTACTTCCTTTACCATTATGTAGTTTTGAGATTCTCTAGGAGCTATAACACTATACTAGGATGAATTAGGTAGTCTTAAATCTTTGTGTTATGTAGAAAAAGAGGGTTTGTGGATTCAATGTATAGTTTAGTTAGATCCTCCTTTCACTACATACATTCAAGGACATTAAACTGAGTAGAATCACAACTTTTGCAAGAGCATCCAGCTACAGGTTTGTTGTCTCTTGGAATGATAACAAAATTTGGAAATTGATTATTATTGTGTTAATTTAAGCCTAATTATGCTCAAAAACATTAATTATGCAAAATCGTAAACAAAAAGATGAATTTCAACAAATGCTCACACACAGAGGTACTAAATGAAGATTAGATGCATACTAGATTTCGAAGTTTGGAATTCTAAAATGTTGGGGACAAAGGGACTCGTATCGAAGTCTAAGGTAGTCTTTTTTTTAAGGATTTCTAGACCTTTTCTGCTATTGATTATCACTATTTTAAAGATTTCTGGCTCTGCAAACCTGGAGGACATAGGGACTAGCGCCCACGTCCTGTAGATGCTCTTTTCTTCTTTTGTCCTTCAGATCCGGGATCCTTATGCTCTGCAAAACTCCTCTACAACTCCACTCTGTAGAATTTGACACCTATCATCTACAATCACAAGAGAGGTGTTGGGGAGTTGTGGTGTTTAGGAGTTTGCCTCGGTCAAGCCCTAGAATGGAATTCAAGCCTTCCCACACCATTGTTAGATGGAGAGTGCGTGTCCTTGTAGGATAGAGACAAACAAATTGATAAATGATTGATTGAAAGCACAAATAGATATCACCTCAGAGGTGTACCTCTCATGGAGATGAAACTCTTTCATGCCATGAGAAGATGAAGCCAAATCTACAATAACAAACAGAATAACAATATTCTGCTCTACAACACAGTGAATGCCTTGAATGCTCTATGATCATAAGTTGGCCAAAATCTCAAAATCATCTTCTAGTTTTCAAATGAAACCTTAAACATGCTTATATATGCATTCCCACTTTAATTTCATAATTCAAACTTAAGATGCTGACAAGGGAGACCTTTAATGATCACTTTGCCAACATTGAAATTTGGAACCTCACCAAAATAGGGCAAGACAAGGGAACATGCACCCTTGTCCCAGGACCTATTTTGGGTCAGGGTTAAGCTCTATAATGTCCCCTAAGTCCATTTTGACATGGGTTTCAGGGCATTTTTTCTTGGGATTGAATTCTAAGATGCATGATCAAAAACAAGGGGCCCAGGAGCTAAAAGTCCTAGGGGGACATTTTACGACGTAACACTTTGAAAGCACATACAATTCTAGTATGATCACAAGCTTACTAGCCATGGTCAATAATTCAATGAAGGTCTTTCCAAAGGTTCAAGTGGACTTTTCACTTAGGTTTTTCCTTTGAATTGTGTGATTGTCACCAAGTTTACTAGACATAGTAAGGACGCTACACAACCCATTCCCTTGAGACTTGAATATTTGATAATTTAATAATGTTATATTAAATTATAAATCTATTTTGTTAAGCATGGAAACAATAATTGAGGTTTGTGAAGTTAAATTATGAATATTAAATTTTGACTAATGAGGACTAATCATTTGATGTTGTTTCAATGAATGAGATAGGAAATTCATCGACACTTTTCAATGGGCGATCATTGTAAATTCAATTAATTATGCATATGTTGAGTATAATTATTTTTGATGATGATTATTATTATTTTTATTATTTCGACTAACAAAAACTAATCACTTCATGATTGTTTTGAAAATGAGATAGGATAATTCAACACTCTCTTGTGAGAGAGAATATCATTGGGGAGAGGGAGCCTAGCTGTCGTGAAGCGAATGGCTATGATGGGAATCTCACACTCACTTAGAAAAATAATTAGAGGATTTGATAAATTTGAAATGAATGTGTGTATGATTATGTGGTTGAATTTTTTTCCTTAGAAAAATAAATTCTAGATTATTATTATTATTTCCTTTTATTAATAAATAGTTACCGAAAATAATAATGGAAATCTTTTCTTGAATACATAAGAGATATTATTTTTTTTTATAATATTATTGCATGTTGAGTGCTATCAAAAATAATAAATAGGAATATTTTCTTTTAAAGAGGAGTGGGGGTTAAAATTAGAAAAGGCAGATAGTGGGTAAGGTAGTGGAAGGAATTAATTGTCTTTTTTCTACTTAATTTTCTTTATGGGGAAAACCCTTTAAAAGGGGAAAAAGAAGGAAAAGAGGGGGTTCTAAAAAAGATGCATGTTGTTTGAAAAAGCATATAGACAAAAAGCAAGGGAAAAATTAGGAAAATAAGGGGAGGGAAAGAAAATTTAATTAGAAAGCTTTTGGATTTCACGTATGTTTTGATTATTTGTTTAGCTTTGATTTCTATGAAGAATGAGTTTGAAATTTTGTAACGGGTTGTAATGAAACATTTAGTAGATCATTTTTCCTTGAATCTAGATTCAATGTTAATTCTTTTTTATTTAATCACCTCCTGTTGAAGTTTGATGAAATTGAACATTTCCCTCGTCTGTGTTTATTTATTGACCTGCATGTTTCATATTTGACTTGAGCCTTTACTCTGAATTATTCATCCTGCTTAAACCATTGTTGACTTCTCTTTTGGTTAATAATCATATATTGTCTCCTCTTATTTGACTTAATTGCAATTAATTAAATTACTAGAATGGCTCATGCATTTCTTGGCCTGAGGAAAATATTCTGTACATATTTATTTTATCTCGAGCTTGAATCATTTTGACTTGTAATTGTCTAAATATTCTATTCTTTGTATTTTCTAATTCCTTCTTTGCACAGAGATATTGCGCTTAAACTTAGCCTATTATATTAGACCAAGCTTGGTTGGTTACTTTAACATCAACCCTCATTTTATATGTTATTCACTCCTCTCCTACTGTCTATCCTTTATCTATTTAACACCTAGATTGTATTAATCTATTCGACGTCTTTGATTCTTTTCAAAATGCATTTCATTCCTCCCTACAGGTCCCTACTATGAAGTTTTTAGTTGAGTATCTTTTGGAATTTTATAACCACTAGACATCAGTGACTTTAATCTTTTCCTGGTGTATTGGAGATAACTGACCTACGCTTTGTAAATTTCTCTTTTGGTGGCTCCTTGGTCTTACTTTCTTTCTCATTACCTTCTATGAGAATTTATCCATGAATAAGAGATCCTTTGTATCATAAAAGGCATCAATTTTGGGAAATTTATATTGTTTTTACCTTGTAGATTTTATTTGTGTATCATGTATGATAATAATTAGTAGCTTTTCCAACTAAGCTCCTTGGTGTTGAATGCACAAGACAACTAAGAGGGGAGATGAATTAGTTGTAACTTATAATTCCAAAACCCTCAAACACATTTAGATCCACATTAATTCAATTAACCCTTAAACTCTTATAATGATTAAGCATGAAAGCAAATAACAAAAATTGAATCAAATCATCAAACACAAGGGAACACTAGATTTACGTGGAAAACCAAAGAAGGGAAAAACCACGATAAGGATTAGATCACAATATAAAGTAATATCAACACCAAAAATCAATAGGCTCACTACCAGAAGGCTCATTGCCCAAAAGAAAGAAAGACTCACTGCCAGAATAAAGAAGAAGATAGAGAAGCTTGTTACAAATATAAAACTATCTCAATGCAACAGAGAAGTCCACCACCACGTCATCATCACCTCTGTAGTATCACTAAAGAATTGTAAACACCTTCTATTCACTGTATCTAGTAATCTAACACATGAAAGTTCACATTGCACTCCACAAATTTGCACTCTATAACTTTGTAATTCACATCAAATCCATCATACTCATCTTTCTTATTATCCTTCAATAGCTTGACACATATTTATACCATCTTCAACCTTAAGAGAATTCTCAAATGTCAGTAAGTCACCTTGATCATGCAAATTCAAATTAGTTTGGCACCAAAACATTCATGCGATGGAAAGGAATGAAGGTAGACCACACCACACCTTAGTTTGGACCTAAATCCATCCATACATGCCACACCACATTCCCACAAACATCGAAGCAACTCCATAATTAGTGTAAACACCCAAGGTCGACCAAACTAGTGTTAACACCATAAATAATTATGTGCATGCTTCCTTAAACCCAAATATGACTTGCGGACCACACATTATGCTTGAGCACAATCTATAATATCCCACAAACATCTTGAACACCAACAAATTCCTCTACAACAACTTTCACCTGCCGCACAACCTTATCTTTATTACCAAGCATACTCAAATGTCTATGTAATGCATCGCAACTCAAGAAATCATCTTCCAAAGAACCAAACCATGAACAACTTCGACTAAAGATAGATATGAACCTTATTAGCATACTTCCAAAACTGTAAAACCTAAAACCATTTTGTGGAGAAATGTAGAGCAAAAACATTTCTCCCAGACACCTCTACACAACATAGTTCATATGCTGGTGAACACATCTTTCTTTACACATCAATCCAACACACCAAATTTAGAATGTAGCATCTCTAAAGACCTCCAAATAATATATCCAAACTACATAAATAATTTTCAATATAAAAGAAATGCAGAGCAAAACCAGAACATTACTCTTCAATACAAAATACCATTGCCACACACTATTTACATATTTTATTCAAATTTTCTCAAAAGCACTTGGAAACCAAGAATCAAAGACATATTATCACCATCTTCAAAACTTCTTCATCATCAGAGACAACAACCACTGAACACCAACTTGCCCATACTTTTGCAACAACCTTTTTCTTATATAGTTGACACCAATGACAACACAAGCCTGTTGACATCAATGATAACACCGACTATGTTGGTGCCTGCATTATTTATCAGGTTCCAGGTTATTAGCTTGTAGGCACCTCCCCAGAATTTCATGAAATCTCTAAGTCTTGGACCCTCTCTGTGTTTTACTGCATCATTAGGATATTTTCTAAGGAAGGGGATCATCATCATTTCTCATCATGTCTGGATATCCTGTGGGGGTCATCATGCTTTTGCTGACCCGACCTTTGCCGCGGGGTGATATTTTAACATCGGGTGATCTTAGTCAAGATAATCCTGATGTTGGCACTATGAAATTTCTAAGTATGACCCACTTTTCATTGGGGTCATCATGTTTGAATATCGGGTGATCTTTGTTAAGATCACCCTAATGTTATTTTGTCGCCTTATGTTTGTTCAATATCAAGATGCTACTAATGTCGTGTTCCTGCGGGGACGATATCTGCTCGACCTTTGCCTTCATCTTTTTCTCTGCAAGATGATATTCTTAATATCAGGTGATTTTTCAAGTATCAGTCATATTCATACATCACCCCGATGTCGCAATGGAGCTACAGTGCTACATGATATTTGTGCATCAGGATGATATTTTCAAATATCTGGTTATCTTTCGAATATCATCCTGATGCCGACATGATGGTGACATCATCAAGGTCTGGAGGGTCATATTTTTAACACTAAGTTATCTTATGGAGATCCCCCTATGTTGCGAATATGACGATGATGTCATCCGGATATGAGGAGAAGCGCGGTATGCAGATATGATGCTGACATCATCAAGATTTTGTGGACATGTAGGATGTTCATCGGCCAGACATTTGGTACCGGCTAAGTAGGAGGATCTTCCTCTGACGCATCAGGTTGTGCTGATGAAGGTGATTATCATGCGGGTGACATTGCAACATGATGCTGACGTCAGGGTGATATTTCAAGCAATAGGATATCATACTGAAGGATTATGATGATGAGGTCTTATACTAGGTGCTGTCGGGAGCAAAAGCACCGACATCATATATGCTCATGACCTAGTATATAAATTGTTAAAAGGGTCGCCGTGGGGCGCATGTGGGATAATTGATATCCTGCATATTTTGAAATATCAGGGTGATATTTCTTGGCAGGAAAGGACGTGATGCACAGTTTTCTACTTTTCTCGATGGCTGCAGGTTGGTACGCCATTAATGGTAGTTGTTGTAGAGGTATGGGTGACGACGTGAATGGTCAAACTACTCGATTGATGATGTGGATTCCCAGGCAGCGGTACATGGCTTGAGGTTTCTTCCTGTCTCCTCCCCTACCTACTGCATTCAATGCATTGAGTGCCATTTTCTTAAAGTACTGTATCTGGTGAATTTTGATCTGCCATGTAATTAATGCTGAGGACCTTCCTTGCTATATATAGCAGGTTGTGTTTCTCATTTTTGAGGTTGTTGAAAACTGGACATATCTGGCTCTGTAATAAGATACAACTAGTTCTGGTTGCTCTGTGTAGGTGACCTTGTGAGTTTATGTATCTCTTGTTGTATGTCTCATGCATGAATTTACTGATTTCATGATTGGTTTTATATGAGTAATGCTGTATTTGCATGTGTTTTGTTATTCTGTCTCTAGTATTGCATGTATCCTTCTTCTGAATCTAGATATCTAAGGGATGTCTGGTATTCTAGAATATAGAATTATTGTATTGAATGCTTGATCTTTCAACTTTTGCTCAAGGGGTAGATTAAAGTGTCTTCAGATTAAGTGTTGGGAAAGATATACTGCAATAGGGATGCCATAAGTAGAGATAGCTTAACACTCTGTTCTGGGAGGTATTTGTAAGGCAGATACCACAATATCCCCTTGAAATCCAGTTTTAGTGTTCATGCTGATCATTCACAGGTGTATGTCTACTGACTCCAAGCCCTGGATAGGCACCAATCTAGCTCTGCATTGAGATTACATACCAGGTCCTAGTTTTGCATCCAAACACATAAATCAAACTCATACTTCCAAATCACAACCATTAGGACTACAGAAGTAGTTTAGGACCTAAGTCCTCTGTCTACAACTGAACATAGGCCCAAAGCTAGCCCCTTTGCTCTTATCTTATAGTTCTAGTCTACACACAAGAGGACTTATCTACTTTGTGTCAGCACCCCAGTCTTTGCATAGTTATATTTCATGGGTGTTGAGAAGGAAATACCCCCCTAGGTTTTGCAGAGCCTAAAGAAGAAGAGGAGATAAAAATAGAGTCTATCTCCTACACTGTTGGCTTCTGGCCAAAGATCCTATTGATCATTGATGGCTACCTTGTAGGGAAATCTGGGAGAAAGCATCCAGTCAGGGAAAAAACCAATAGAAATTGGTGACTCTGCTGGGGATCGAACCCAGAATCTTTGGTTTAAAATAAAAATAATCCCTACTTATAGGTGGCGACTCCGAAGTAATCTCCCAACTGGTCAAAGTGAAATTTATATGCAGGGGAGAAGATCCCAACATAACCCTCTGTCTGAAGAATTACCCATAAAAATGATGTATAGGAAAAAGGGGACTGCTCAAGCCAGTCAGGAGGGTTCTCCTAGAAGTGATAATGTTCAAAACAATCCAGGATCTTCAGAGAGGACAATACCTTATTTTTCAAATGCAAAAGCTGATATCCAAGGTGTATATGAGAGGCAACAGGGTGGTAGTTTAAGAATGAGGTCAGAAGTGTTCCAGGAACGCCCTTTCTTAGACCCTGGTGAAAGATTTGAAGAGGCAGCTAGATAGATTTAGACAGCAGGTGTTTGATGGTATCCCTGGTTATTCTAACCCCATTGACAAGCATGTAAGGCTTCAAGTGCCAAAATTTCTAGGAAATAACACTATGTCAGGGGAGGATCATTTGAAAGCTTTTCAAAATGTCATGGATAACTTTGAGGTTGAGCATGAGGATGTCTTCATGAAGTCATTTATGTAATCCCTTGTTGATGAAGCTAGAGAATGGTACAAGAATTTGCCTGGCCAGAGTATTTCATCATGGGATGATTTCAAACGAATGTTTATGGAGCAATATGGTGACAAAACTGACCCTAGCTTTTTTGTAAATGAGTTCACTAGTATTACCAATGGGTCAAATGAGCAGGTTGCAAATTTTAATGCCAGATTCACTAAGGTGTTGAACAAATTGCCACATCACATGAGGCCAAATAAACCAATGTGCATAATATCGTATATCAATTCTTTTGATGCCAAAATTGCATATGGGTTAAGAGATAAAGCTCCTGCTACTCTCAGGGATGCTTTCAAAATTGCAGTGAATATTGAGAATAATAGGAAAGCATCAGGCAAGACAAACAGAAGGGATGATGTGAAAATTCTATAGAATCCAAATAAACCTCAGAATATTCAAGGTAATACATCTGTTCCTGAAGACAAAATTGATAAACTGACAAATGTTGTTAAGGACTTAAGCTATAGACTAGATAGAAGTGAAAAAGGGATAGGTCCTGATAGGCAAGCTTACCAAAGACAAGAAAAGAGACCATCATTGCATGATATGCCATATAATACCAATTGGCATAATGGTAAGCCTGTATTTCAACATAACAACACAAATCAAAGAGCTCAACATACCAAGGAAACTCCTGATCCTTTGAAGAAAGCTATGAACATTGCTGATGATACTCCATGGTGCATAATCTGTCAGATGCCACATTCACAGTCACAATGCATGATTGCTCAGTCTTTGTATGATAATGTTGTGTCCTGTAATGAATGCAATGAGCCACATTATGTACAAGATGATGATGTTAATATGCTGTCCATAAGTAGGGAGCACCCTCCTTATGATGCTGATGATAGTACAGATGTTGGAACTTAGGCCTGTCAGCAGGTTTTTTATGATGAGGATAATGAAGATAGTTATGTATATGCTTAGGGCTCACACAGTTTTTTGAGTGACTTGCAAAGACCTTCTGATGAGGAAATTAGGGCCCTCACAGCTACAGCAGTGGCCCAAGTCAAAAGCAATTACAATCTCAGAGGTAAAGCTCAGATAAGCAACCCACATCAGCCAAAAGGCATTTTTGCAAGTCAGCCAGTGCATAGTCATAAAGGGATTGAACCACAAAAAAGGCAGTGGGGTAATAACAAGAAAAATTTTAAGCAAAGAACAAGTCATGAATCTCAAGGACCAGAAAATAGAATTCCCCAAGTTGAGGATTAGGGCAGAAGTTCCCAAAACAAAAATGACAGTCAAGCAGCCATAAAGACTAAGGCCAGATCGGTTCAAGATAAGAATAAAACCATGGAGCAAGCTACAACTGTCATACAAAATTATACTCCATTTGATATAGCTCAAGTCTTGTCTCAGGTAAAGGTTTCTATCCCATTGATGGAACTGATGAAGGTTGAAGAAATCAGGAATAGGACAGTATCCCTAATTTCAGGAATACCTTGTCAAGCTAAGCAAAATGTTTAGGTCCAAGATGAGAAGCATGTCTTATGTAATGAAGAAGATGAAGCTCCTGAGGTGTATTTAGGGGTGACCATGACAAAATGCCCTTCATAAGTGGAGCCATTTTATGTATCCCTGGTTATAAATGGAAAAGTAATTAGAAATTATATGCTTGATTCTGGAGCATCTACAAATATCATGCCTTTAGCCATTATGCAACAAGTTGGATTGAAAATAGACAAGGCATGTGGAAAATGTTATGCTATGGATGCTAGAGAGGTACCAGTCACTGGAATCATAAAGGACGTGGATTTCAGACTGGCAGCATATCCTGAAAAGACCTACAAAATGAATATAACAGTGGTTGACATCAAGCCACAGTATGGTATGTTGTTGTCAAGAAGATGGGCAGCACTGATTGGGGGAAGTATGCAAATGGACCTGTCATATGCCATGATCCCAATGAATAGCAGGGATGTTAAGCTGATCAGAGAAGAAAGATCACAGGAGTCAGTTGAAGATCAAGATTCAGAAGAACATATCTATTTTGTAGACACTAACTATGAGAATTTTAGAGTTGTCTCAAGTGATCAAGGAAACCAAAAGGAAGACCTTTACATTCAAGAGTTGGACCAGCAGGGTCTATGGACCATGTATTTTGATGGAACTTGTGCAAAGGAAGGCTCTGGAGCTGGAGTTGTATTCATATCTCCATCTGGTAAGCTCCTAAAATTCTCCTTCTTGTTAAGGTTTGCTTGCACAAACAACATTGCAGAGTATGAAGCCTTACTCTTGGGCTTGAATATGGCTCTCAAACATGGAATTAAGATGTTAAGAGTATTTGGGGATTTTGAGTTAATTGTATCCCAAGTTAGAGATAGGTATGCCTCAAAGAACAAAAGATTAAAACAATACAAGCATGCTGTCTGGGATACCATTGAACTATTTGATGCATTTTCAATAGGTTGGGTAGAGAGATCAAAAAATGTCATGGCTGATTTCTTAGCCAATGTAGCAATAAGACCAGATGATATCACTCTATCAGGTGTTACAAATGTTGAAGTTAAAATCAGACCTGCACTACCAGAAAACATATGTAGTTGGCAAGTGTTTGATGATGACAAGGACTTGTTAAGATTTTTTCACTGCATAGATGAATATGAGAACCAAGAAATTGATTTTCAAAACTTTATATAAATTGTAGATGGAAAAGAAACTCTTATGGGGACAGAAGTAATTCAGCTGAAGACTAACAAAATCCCTAGAGGGTTGGTAGCTTTAGAAAGAGCTTTTGACAATAGAGACCAATTGGTCACAAAGACATCTCCCACAAACAAAGATGACTTAGAGGAGATAAATTTGGGGACATCTCAGACCCCCAAGAAGGTATACATTGGCAAATAGCTCAAACCACACATTAGGAGCATGCTGATTAGATTGCTGAAAAAGTATAAGCATATTTTTGCCTGGTCATATGAAGACCTCAAAGCCTATACAGAGGACCTCTTCCAACATGAGATCCCTTTGAAGCCTAAAGCTAAGCCATTTAGACAGAAGCAAAGGCCTATTAATCCTACCTTAGCTCCAAAAATGCAAGAAGAACTCAAGAAGCTTAGGGAGGCTAGAATAATTATGCCAATTAGACATTCAACTTGGGTGTCTAACCTTGTCCCAGTTAGAAAAAAGAATGGTGATATTAGGCTTTGTGTTGACTTCAAAAATTTGAATGTATCCTCCTTAAAGGATAATTACCCATTGCCTAATATGGAAGCTATGTTATAGAAAGTGACTGGTTGTGAACTCCTATCCATGATGGATGGATTTTCAGGATACAATCAGGTGAAGGTAAAGGAATCAGAACAATTTAAGACTGCCTTCACCACTCCATGGGGAACTTATGTGTATTGAGGATGCCATTTGGACTAACAAATGCAGGTGCTACATTTCAAAGAGCAATGGATGTTGCTTTTGCAGGGTTGATTGATTCGATTATGGCTGTATACCAGGATGATCTAACTGCCTATTCAAAGAAAGAGGAGCAACATTATATGCATCTAGAACAGATTTTTATTAGAGCACTAGAGTATGGCATCTCTCTTAATCCCAAGAAATGTGCTTTTGGTGTAGTTGAAGGAAAACTCTTGGGGCACATTGTTTCCAAAGATGGAATAAGGATAGATCCTGAGAGGGTAGCTGCAATTGATAGGATCCAGATGCCAAAAATAGTAAAAGGAATCTAGTCCTTCTTTGGACAAATAAATTTTGTTAGGAGATTTGTTCCCAACTTTGCAGAAACCATAAGGAACATTTCTAAAATGCTGAAGAAGGGTGAGATTGTCAGTTGGGAAGGTGAAGCAAGCAAATCTTTTCAAAACATCAAGGAAGCAATCAAGATGGCTCCTGTGTTGAAGTCTCCTGATTTTTCCAAGCCATTCCAATTGTTTTCATTTGCTTCTTTCCACACTATTGCTGCATGTTTACTATAGAAAAATGAAGATGGATTTGAGCAGCCCATAGCTTTCTTCAGTATGTCCTTGCAGGCTTCTGAATTAAAGTATGACATCATGGAGAAACAGGCATATGCACTAGTCAGAGCAATCAAGAGTTTTAGTCCATATCTGGTAGGATCCCAGATAGTTGCATATGTGCCTCATGTGGCAGTCAAGGACATCTTCACTCAATAGGAGGTGACTGGAAGAAGGTACAGATGGATAAACAAATTGCAGGAATTCAACATAGAGATACAAATTAACAAGTTGGTAAGAGGACAAGGATTAGCTAAAATGATGGCACAGTCAAACTTGAAAGCATGCCAAGTCAATGCAGTCCAGAATGAGAATGTCAATGTATCAAAATTTGAATGGTATAAGGACATCATATATTACTTGCAAAATTTGAATTGTCCTTCCCATTTCAGTGACAATCAAAAGAGGACCTTAAAACTACATACAATCAGGTATGTTATTGTTCAAGGTGAGCTGTACTGGAAGAACCCTAATGGTGTGCTGCTAAGATGTGTGGATGAAGGTGAAGCTAACAATGTTTTGAATGACATGCATAAAGGATTGTGTGGTGGACATTATACTGCCCAAACAACAGCTCAGAAGACTCTCAGGGTAGGATATTGGTGGCCCACTCTCTTTTCAGATGCACAAAGGCTGGTGAGAAAATGTGACCCTTGCCAAAGGTTCTCAGGAAAGTTAAGGTATGATGGTGCACTACCCCTTAGAACTATAACTGTGGATACTCCATTTCAGCAATGGGGGATTGATTTTATAGGGGAGATTGCAGAAAAGTCAAGTGGGGGACATAGTTGGATTTTGGTGGCAACTGATTACTTTACCAAATGGATTAAGGCTATTCCAACTAAAAGAGCTACAAGTAAGATAGTGATGGATTTTATCCTAGAGAATATCATCATCAGGTTTGGAGTACCATTCAAAATAGTCACAGATAATGCTATGTGCTTCAGATCTAGTGAATTTGTTGATTTTTGCAACAAGTATGGGATAAATTTATCATATGCATCACCATACCACCCATTAGGAAATGGTCAGGCAGAGTCAAGCAATAAAAGCCTCATGAAAATCATCAAGAGGATAGTGGATAGGAACAAGAGAGCTTGGGATTCAAAGTTAAAGTTGGCATTATGGGCTGACAAGGTAACAGTGAAAAAAGCTATTGGAAGGTCACCTTTTGAACTGCTGTATGGTGCATCAGCCAGGCTGCCTATAAACAATCTCCTGCCAATTTACAAATTTATCCAAGAAAATGATGAGGAGATTGAGGACTCCATGACAGAAAGAATAAGCCAAATGGTTGCACTGGATGAAAGCAGAAGGGAGGCCCACCAAATCAATCTCAAGAAACAACAAAATGTGAGGTATCTATTTCACAGGAGAGCTGCAGAAAGGAAGTTCCAAATAAATGACTGGGTGCTCATCTGGAATGCAAGAAGTCAAGATAAGGGCAAACATGGTAAGTTTGAACACTTATGGATGGGCCCATATTAGGTTTGCAACACTCATGGGGAGGATTCTTATATCCTCCAGGCCCTAGATGGTGAGATGCTAGAATTGCCTGTGCATGGTCAATTCCTCAAGCTTTATTTTGCATAAATGATCTGCCTCTGTGCACATTTGTATAAAATATGTGTATGTTGTAAATATCTTGTATAGTCAGTGCTTTTTTGTATTTTGTCTGGCCTACCTAGAGGTTTGGTTCTCATTGCAGCCTTGTGCTTGCGCGTCCCCAATTGGAGCCACTATTGGTGCCTACATTATTTATCAGGTTCCAGGTTTCTAGCTTGCAGGCAACTCCCCAGAATTTCATGAAATCTCTAAGTCTTGGACCCTCTCTGTGTTTTGTTGCATCATCAGGATATTTTCTAAGGAAGGGGATCATCATCATTTCTCATCATGTCCAGATATCCTGTGGGGGTCATCATGCTTTTACTGACCTTTGCCACGGGGTGATATTTTAACATCGGGTGATCTTAGTCAAGATCATCCTAATGTTGGCGCTATGAAATTTCTAAGTATGACCCACTTTTCATCGGGGTCATCATGTTTGAATATCAGGTGATCTTTGTTAAGATCACCTTGATGTTATTTTGTTGCCTTATGTTTGTTCAATATCAGGATGCTACTGATGTCGTGTTCCTGCGGGGGCGATATCCGCTCGACCTTTGCCTTCATCTTTTTCTCTGCAGGATGATATTCTTAATATCGGGTGATTTTTCAAGTATCAGTCATATTTATACATCACCTCGATGTCGCAATGGAGCTATAGTGCCGCATGATATTTGTGCATCAGGATGATATTTTCAAATATCCGGTTATCTTCCGAATATCATCCTAATGCTGACATGATGGTGACATCATCAAGGTCTAGAGTGTCATATTTTTAACACTAAGTTATCTTATGGAGATCCCCCTATGTTGTGAATATGACGATGATGTCATCTGGATATGAGGAGAAGTGCGGTATGCAGATATGATGCTAACGTCATCAGGATTTTTGTGGACATGCAGGATGTTCATTGGCCAGACATTTGGTATTGGTTAAGCAGGAGGATCTTCCTCCAATGCATCAGGTTGTGCCGATGAAGGCGATTATCATGCGGGTGAAATTGCAACATGATGCTGACATCAGGGTGATATTTTGAGCAACAGGATATCATGTTGAAGGATTATGATGATGAGGTCTTATACTAGGTGCCGTCAGGAGCAAAAGCACTGACATCATATATGCTCATGACCTAGTATATAAATTGTTAAAAGGGTCGCCATAGGATGCATGTGGGATAATTGATATCCTGCATATTTTGAAATATCAAGGTGATATTTCTTGGCAGGAAAGGACGTGATGCATAGTTTTCTACTTTTCCTGATGGCTACGGGTTGGTACGCCATTAATGGTAGTTGTTGCAGAGGTATGGGCGACGACGTGAATGGTCAAACTGCCTAATTGATGATGTGGATTCCCAGGCGGCAGCGCATGGCTCGAGGTTTCTTCCTGTCTCCTCCCCTACCTGCTGCATTCAATACGTTGAGTGCCATTTTCTCAAAGTACTGTATCTGGCAAATTTTGATCTACCATGTAATTAATGCTGAGGACCTTCCTTGCTGTATATAGCGGGTTGTGTTTCTCATTTTTGAGGTTGTTGAAAATTGGACATATCTGGCTTTGTAATAAGATACAACTGGTTCTGGTTGCTCTGTACAGGTGACCTTGTGAGTTTATGTATCTCCTGTTGTATGTCTCATGCATGAATTTACTAATTTCATGATTGGTTTTATATGAGTAATGCTATATTTGCATGTGTTTTGTTATTTTGTCTCCAATATTGCATGTATCCTTCTTCTGAATCTAGATATCTAAGGGATGTCTGGTATTCTAGAATATAGAATTCCTATATTGAATGCTTGATCTTTCAACTTCTGCTCAAGGGGTAGATTAAAGTGTTTTCAGATTAAGTGTTGGGAAAGATATACTGCAATAGGGATACCATAAGTAGAGATAGCTTAACACTTTGTTTTGGGAGGTATTTGTAAGGCAGATACCATAATATCCCCTTGAAATCCAGTTTTAGTGTTCATGTTGATCATTCACAGGTGTATGTCTACTGACTCCAAGTCCTGGATAGGCACCAATCTAGCTCTGCATTGAGATTACATACCAGGTCCTAGTTTTGCATCCAAACACATAAATCAAACTCATACTTCCAAATCACAACCATTAGGACTACAGAAGTAGTTTAGGACCCAAGTCCTCTATCTACAACTGAACATAGGCCCAAAGCTAGCCCCTTTGCTCTTATCTTACAGTTCTGGTCTACTCACAGGAGGACTTATCTACTTTGTGTCAGCACCCCAGTCTTTGCATAGTTATATTTCATGGGTGTTGACTAGGGAATACCCCCCTAGGTTTTGTAGAGCCTGAAGAAGAAGAGGAGATAAAAATAGAGTCTATCTCTTACATTGTTGGCCTCTGGCCCAGAGATCCTGTTGATCATTGATGGCTACCTTGTAGGGAAATCTGGGAGAAAGCATCCAGTCAGGGAAAAAACCAACAGACTACACATACTTGCAACAATCTCCCCCTTTGTCATTAATGGCAACACATAATGTGAAAACCATCAACACAACAACATCCTCAATACTATGCTTCATACCAACTCTTTTCCTTTCTCTTTCTCTCCCCCTGAGTTTGCTACTCTCTTGTTGACAACAGACTCTTTCCTTTTTCACATTACTCTCTCCCCCTTTGACATCAATGGCAAAGGGCTACACATATCTCTCTCTCATTCTCATACTTGTACTTGTACCTGCTCACTACTACTTTGTAACATCTTTTCATTTACTACTATTCATACTCCCCCTAATTGCAACAATCAACATGACCACTACCTACTCTTCCTAAGAGGTAGCCTCCAACATTAGTCCAGAATAAGGAATGAACCTTGAGATCCACTAGACTGATGCATCTCCTTCTGCATCTAGTTCAAAGAGGGAGGGGCAATAACCCCTAACTTCTCCTGGAGATACTCAAAAGTATCCTTAGGAAGAGGCTTAGTGCATATATCAACAACCTAATCCTTTGTAGGTACATACTCAAGTTTCACTTCATTCTCTGCAACCTTCTCTCTCAAAAAGTGATATCGGATTGAGATATGTTTTTTCCATGAGTGCATCACTAGATTCTTTTAAATATTAATAGCACTTGTATTATCACAGAAGATAGGAATTGGTTCATCACATACAACTCTAATATCCTTCAAGGTTTGCCTCATCCACAACCCCTGTGTGTAGTAAGATGTTGCTGTAAAAGACAAAAACATTCTGATGGCTTCCATTCTTGCCCCCAGAGAAAATGTTTCCTCAAAGTCTATTCCTTCTACTTGTAAGTAGCCTTTACACACATGCCTTGCCTTGTTTCTTACCACTTCTCCATTCTCATTCAGTTTGTTTTGGAATACCGACTTAGTTCCAATCACATTTTTTTTTGTTGGTCTTGGGACAATTTCCCAAGTCTGTTTCTTTTCAATTTACATTAGTTCTTCTTCCATGGCCTTGATCCAATACTCATCCTTGCATGCTTCATTCATTGTTTTAGGTTCAACTTTAGAAAGTAAACATAGATTTACCTGTTCTTCAACAACTTTCCTTCTTGTCAGTACATCTTTGCTCTTATCACCAATGATCTATTCTTTAGAATGATGCTTCTGTACATACTTGAGAGTTTTAGGAATCCTCTCTAGAGCTTCTTCATCTTCAATCTACACTTTTTTTTCCTTAGCTTCTTCTCTGCAAGAAGACCCATCTAATTCATATCCATTCACCTCTAAATTTTTCCATAGGTCTTCATCAACCTTAACATTTACACTCTCAATAATATTTCTTAGCCTCTTGTCATAGCACCGGTAATCTTTGCTTTTAGTAAAATATCCAAGAAAGATACCTTCATCAGACCTTGCATCAAACTTTCCTAAATTTTCTTCATCTCTTCTGATGTAGGATTTGCTTCCGAACACTCTGAAGTATTTGATAGTAGGTGTATGTAGGAAAATTCACCGATTTACAAACTAAACAAGTGCAACCTACACTATAAAGAATCTAATCTAGAAAGTGAATAAAAAGGCAAATAATAAAGAGAAATTCCCTAGATTATGTGATTATTTCATTGCATGTGGATTGCTTCTTCATAAAATGCATCCAAGTGATCAAAAGCTGCCATGGTTGAGGTTAGAGTGACATGCAAAAGGCATAGATGCAAAAAAGCCAAGTGTATATGAATGTAGTGGTTGCAAAAAAGCTAGGTAAAATGTAGAGAAAAAAGTAAGATATAAGCGTGGTAGAAGAGCCAAAATGACACCAAAGTGACACATTTATAGTGAGAGAGGGTTTGAAATGGACAGTGGAGATGCGTTGGAGAGATCAATGGCCAAGAAGAGTTGTGAGGATAGAACTAATATGCATGCAACACATGTCTCCACTTAGCTTTTGTTAAATTGGAAAATTCCATGATTGGCGGAGTTAACT
Organism: Cunninghamia lanceolata; assembly: GCA_027924645.1. Taxonomy (NCBI): domain Eukaryota; kingdom Viridiplantae; phylum Streptophyta; class Pinopsida; order Cupressales; family Cupressaceae; genus Cunninghamia; species Cunninghamia lanceolata. The sequence continues at coordinate 12,637,924 of BSBN01001332.1, forward strand.
CAAATTTTGATTTATTTCTATTTAGAACTCACGTGCACATGGAGAATGATTTTGGAAGGTGGGTAAAATAAATTAAATACCCATTATTATTTAATTTATTTATTTTAGAATAGGTAAATAAATTAAATATTAATGTTTATTTAATTATTTAAAAATAGAAGAAATGGGGAATAAATAAATTTTAGGTTTTATTTATTTCATAAGATAGAATGCAACATTAATTAAATAACCTAGGGTTATTTAGTTTTAGAAGAAAATTTGTAAATGATGGAAATTAATTAAATAAAAAAATTTAATTAATTAAGAAGATGTTGAATAAGAGTGAGGTTTGCAAAATAAGCATGTTAGACAAGGTAATACGAAGAAGTGTGGACATGTGACAAGATACGATAATACGACAGATGCTTAGGTGTGACATGAGCCAATTTTAAGTGTCTACATTTTGCCCCTCTTTGAGACAATGTTTGTTAGAGCATTGTTTTAAATAAGATATGATATGTTGAATAAATAGACTATGCCCTAGTGAAACTGGTGGATGATGCCCCCTCAGGAGGAAAACCAAGCTACAGTGAAAAGACAGGTTGACTCGTAACAAGAAAAAGGGTAGAACAGGGCTAGAAGCAAAAGGAAAAGGTGCAGAAAGGTAAGAAACCCTAGGTTTATAGGCCTATAAATAACACCTTATAGTGTAAATTCAATTCATTTGTGCCATTTATTTTTATGTTTTTTTTGGCTTTGGAGTGTTATTTGGAGCTTCGAGGATGCCAATTCTACGTGATCATCATCGTGCCATGAGGGTGAGGATGTTCAGGTAACTGACAGGAGTGCATGCACCGGTAAGTAGCAAAAAATTGTCCATTTGTGTGATTATTTTTGCCTAAGGCATCATTAATTGCCTTGTGCGACCAAATGTCCATCAGTGCTCTGCATGCGCATGTGATCCTTGTTGAATTGCCTTTGGCCTTTCTAGTCACTATTGAACATGGGCTAGTTACATTTGGTGTTTTCATGCACATATGGTTGCCAACAAGATAAAGTTTTTAGGGTGCATGCACCTTTGGCGGTTCAAGTCGCACTTGAGTGACAATGGGTCGCATTTGGCAAAGCTGAGCGCAAATGAGCGAAAGTGAGTCACCTTTGGCTTGTCAAAGCACAATCGAACTACAGTATGTCACATGTGGTTTTTTCCAAATGCATATGACAAAGAGCAAAGTTGCCTATGGTGAAACAAGTCACATATGGTCAAATTAGGTTAAATTTTAGGGTTTTGAAAATTTTTTAGGTGAAAACTTGTTGATGACCATTTAATTATTTCTTGCAGGAGGCATTACTTCCATTACTATCACGAGAGCCCCACCTCGCAGATTTGTGGCTAGTATTGTTAGCAAGAGACACTGCTAGAACTCATTAGTGTTGTCATTGATTGCAACAAAATCTATCCCACACATCTATAGTTCATAATATGCCTATACCTGAAGTTAGATTGAAGATTGTTTTGGTCTAGTGGACAAGAATAGAGTATGTAACATGGTCTGACAATTAGGTCTGGATCTCTTAGATGGTGCAATTCAGTAAGTTGCGGACTTGGACAAGTCAAGAGGCGTATCATTATTATTGTATTCCAGAGATTTAACCTCCGGTGATAAAGCATGAAAATGATATGAGCATCTGAGTGTTGGGTTCCAATCAGGTAGAGAAGACAGAGGAAGAACTGACTGACAGAGTATTAGACTTCAATGCTGATGTGTAAAATGTGTTGAACAAGCAATTTGTGGTAGTATACATTATTAGCCGACATGATTAATGACTTCTATGCTTAAGCTTTTGATGTGAATCACAAATCAAGCATGGATTCAGCTGACAGATCAATAACCTACAAATATCTTGAATGATCTTGTTGCCGACTAGAAAGTTGATGAAACCCTTGATGTGGATATATATACTAGATGGATTCTAGTATGTAAGGTGATGTTGTGAAGGTGTGATGTACAAGGTGTGAAGAAAAGTAGGGATAAGTGTAAGAATAAAAATTCAAGTCTGGTATGTGACTGAACAACCATATTGAATAGAGGAAGAATGAAGTGCATCAGATCAGTCTATTGTGCCTAACCAGAATTGAACTCTTGCATTTGCAGATGCTTCTCATCAGTTTAAACACTTGATCATCTTTTGTAAGTTCTGTAGAAAATGAGTCTCCTGTAGGCAGTGTGCTCAGGCATTAAGCCCTACCTGGCAAGTGCCATTTGTACTCCTTTATTCTTTTAACAGAGAATACAATCTTGGGTTAGTCACCCCATGGTTTTTCCCTTGACAAGGTTTCCACGTTAAAATCCTTGTGTTATGTATGTCAATATCATTTCCATTCTTATGTTTGATTATGCCCTCATGTTTTGATATTTCTCCAATTACTAAGATAAGAAAAGAAAATAAAAAGGAAGAAAAGTTTTAAGATAACGGATTCACCCCCTCTCTCTGTTATCTACATTGTTTCCAACAATTGGTATCAGAGCCAAGTACTTTAGAAAAAATCTAACAGCTTGAGGAAGATCTGAGAATCTCAATGGATGAATATGGTATGAAAGAACAACTATAGTCTGCCTTGGATGATCTTGAACAATCCCAGTCTGAAGTCAATAACTTGAGAGAACGACTTAAGGAGGTTGATGATTTCATCAATGAGCTGAAAGAAAAACTCAGTATTTCCATGAAAAAGAGAAAGGAACTACTCCAGAGGTTAGCAGATTAGAATGAAGCCAATAATGCTAATGAGGACATAAATGACAAAACAAAACTATGTGAAAATCTATCAAAAGAAGTTGTTATGCTTAGACATTAAATGGAATCAGGGGTTATCAAATTTACCCAAGAAATTGAAGAAAAAAGAAAGACTGAAGAAAACTTAAATCAATCTCTCAAGGAGAAATCAGAAGATTGCTATAAAATGGACAAAATAATTAGACATCTTGAGTTTGATCTTGAAGAAGCCAGATACAATAAAGAACAACTTGAAAACAAGATTGACACTCTTAAACAAGATCTTCAATCTGTAAATGAATACAAAGAAAAATTCAAGATAAGCTCAGCCCAACTTGAAGTTCTTGAAAGTCAAAAGAGGGTAGATGATAAGCGTGGCTTGGGATATGAGAAAGGTGAAAGCTCTAGATCTAGTCAAATGAACTTTGGATTAGGAAGTCAAAGAAACAGGCCTAGAAGACCTCCAGTAAGGCAACCAAATGTCCAAAGACATCCATATTTCAATGGATATTGCTTCAATTTCAACAATTTTGGTCATAAAGCAACTCAGTGCAGGAACAAAATGAATTAGAACAATCCATCCTTCTTCAGTCAATGTTTTAGTTATAAAAGGTATGGCCATAAATCTCATGAATTCAAAAATATGCAAATGAACAATTCTTTCAATGGTAGATGCTTTACATGCAATAGAATGGGGCATATGGCTAATCAATGTAGATCAAGAGGATATCAATCAAATAAGCAAGGAAATGTTGTGTGTTATAATTGCAATAAATCCAATCATATAGCTAGATTCTGCAGAAGCACAAATCATGATGGAAAAGGTCCGGTGAAGCATGATTAGAAACAAGACAAAGGCAAAGGTAAAATTAATGCGGATGAGATTCAGAAGGAGATGAGAAAGACTTGGGTAAAGAAGAATGTGGTGAACATTAGTGATGGGCCTGCACTGGAATCCAGTGTTGTTAATCCTTCCAAAAATTAAAAGGTGAGCTCTGGCTCAGGGGGAGCTACAGAGAGAATCTTTTCCCCCCATCTAGCTAGTGAGTGCCTAAATTCAGCACACTAAGTAAGAATAAGAGGTTGCAGTTTTAAGGGTTTAAGGAGATTCATTTAAAATTCATCCAGTCAAAAATTGACAAATCCGCATGTATATTTGAGGAAGGTATGAGGACATCCTGTGCTAGCAGCTATCTGGTAAAGAAGAAATTCACAGACATATCCGGTATGATCCAAAATCAAGATGTTTTAATTTGCAGACCTATGGCATGTTTGAAAAAGGTGAAGATATGTTGTCAACCCTCAGAGATAATGATTTTAAGATCTGCTTAGTGATTCAAGAAAATCTCTCTCAAAACAGGGTAACTGGATGACTTAAGTTGTGCATTTATTACAAAGGGAAATTAGGTTTTTGGGTAAGGTTAAAAGGTTTCTCATCCATCATTTGCAACACTTTGAACTCACGAAGAAGAGAGAAGAGCTTTAATAAGAAATCCAGCAGAACATTCAAACTCAGTTGAAGATCGAATCCAAGTGCAATGTATTTCGGTAGTCGCTCCAAACCCTAAGGTGTGAAAAGGTATTTCTTTTACGAATCTCTCCAATCTTCATTGATTAGAATGGCTACTCCTATGGTTGTAAATGTTTCTGAGAGACCAAGGCCATTTTTCAAGAAACATCCTCACAAATCTATTGAGGTTGATCCCTTGGGTGCATTTTCCCATACCTCGTATGGCGTTCTCCATGTAGAAGACATTAGGGTTTATATACATGCAAACCTTGAGGAATTTGGAGGCTTGAAATTGATGAAAATATACCATAATCAGTTAAGTAGTGAGAACTTTGATATGAAACCGGAGTTCCAAGTCCTAAAAGATAAGCATTTTGCACATTGCATACATTTTCCATCTTTTGTAGAGGATGAATGGGTTTGATATATCTTAAGCAGGATCCATGACAACTTCATGTGGTTAATGAGGCCTTTCAAAATAACCAAAGATGCCATCAAGGCTATAGCTGGTTTGCACTCCATTGGTGGGTTGCCTGCTCTTAAGTCTGTGAAGAATCAAATAGTATCTGAAGCCACCGGTTCAAAATATGATAAGAGGGCAATGACCATTGATGATATCACTGATCTAGATGTCAAGTTTGCCTCAATTGTGATTGGATACAAGATTTACCATTCAAGTAGAGAAAACTCTATATCTAGTACTGCCATCTACATAGCATGCTAGATGCTAAGAGAGAATGCAGATTATGACCTGTGTGAACTCCTATTGAATCAGTTGATGGAGAACCTGCAAAAGATCAAGAAAGATAAAAAGAAAACTTTCAAATATGGTGATTTGGTATTATGCTTTTTTTTCTACTTCATGAATGAGTTACCAGGCTCAAAAGGTCTGATCTAGGAAAATGACAAACCAGTTGCTATACAGATCAGGGATTACTTGTATGAACTTGGTGACACTCAAACCTGGAAGATAGCTCTCTGGGGTTACTTCAAAAACTTCTAGAGCATGATGCAAGCAAGAGAGAGAATTACCAAAATAATAGTGGAGAAGTACAAAGACACAGTCTGCTTTATGGTAGATACTGATCAGTGCCTAATAGAGGCAGTTGAACCAAGGACAATATGGATAATGCCCATGGGCTATGAGGTTGATGGAAACATATTGGAGGCTTATATTCAACATTTGTTGAGTCAAACCAAGGACCCCAAAGTAGAGAGGTTTGGTACTTTTGAAGAATTAAACATAAAACTAGATGTTGAACTAAGAAGGCCTGAGACAAAAAGAAAGGTGAGGAAAGAAGTTGAAGAACTAGTAGAGAAATTTGGCATTACCAGAGAAGTTGTTATTAAAAATAGAGAAAGAACGGAGAAAATTGAGAAAGAAAAAGAGGAAGCAAAGAAAGAAAAGGTTCTAGTAGAAGCCTCCATCCAGACTAGAACTACCAGGAGTTCTGCCTCTAGGAGCTCTAAAGCTGCAAATCTGGAAGCCCATTCATCTGTAAAAGGGAAATAGAGAAAAAAATCCAAGGCCATAAGAGCTTATGTGAGTCTCAAGGATGATGATGAGACTGAGTCAGATGTAGAAATTAGAGAATTAAAGAAAGAAAAAGTAAAACCCCCCAAGGTTGATGTGGAGCAGAAGTTAGAAGAGTATGTTGAGAAGCCTACTCTTTCTATTGATGACATCATCAAGGTAGTTACTATGGATGGTAACTTGCAGCCAGTGATAGAATTCTATGATGAATGTAATGATGCTGACAAGAGAATTTTGGAGGAAGCTACTGTAAGGTATTTAAATATATACAACAAATCCTTCATTGAAATAATTTCCTTAATTCCTAAAATCTTAGAAGTGTTGGAGCTGAGAAAAGAAAATGCAAAGGCAAAAGACTTGGAGATCCAGGAGCAAATAGTGATATAGCTATGTCCTTCTATCACTCCAAAGCAAATGCACATGGTTTTCAAGGATAGTAAAGATGATTTCCGGAGCAAGTCCAAAATGAACAAACTTATGCTTGGAGAAACTGATCAAATAGTTGATGAAACGAGACAAATTCTCTAGAAATCCTTGAAAAGGTTTAATCTTCCCATTGTAGAGGAGGTAGACGAAGAACCTTCCAACATGAATGTTGAAGGATTTCCTGACATGGATATCAAAGGATTAAAGAAAACTAATGTAGAATCTTCAGATATGGATGTTGAAGGATTAAAGATACTTAAAGAAGAAAAATCTGAGGACTTAGACTCCTCTATTCTGAAAGAGGAAGTTCACAAAGCAGAAAGCACTGGTAATGTCACTCCTCTGGATCCCACAGTTGCTAAGACAAATCTTCCAGACACTAGAGAAAAAGAGGAAGGAAGAGGAGAAGAGAAGGAGATGCAAGAAAAAGAGGATAAAGAAAAAGAACAAGAAGAAAAGGTTTGTATTGACACATCCAAACCAGACTGTCCTAATATTTTTTAAGGAAAGAAGTCTGAATCATTAGCAAGAGACACTACAGAGACAGTGTAGAATTTCTTGAACAAAGAGGTTGTGGAGTTAGATGAACTGGAGTTGTTTCAAGGGTCTCTAAATTCTGACACTCTCTCTCCGGTACAGATGATGAAGATAGCATCATTCACTCAGGCCAAGGCTAAAGAGAAACTTTTGAAATCACATATGGAGGATTGTGAACTGTTGGAAACTGTATCTGGGATGCTGGAGAATATTATGCCAACCTATCAAAATGATCCTTCTGCCTCTCCATCTGGTAATCTGAAAAACTTAGTCAATTCTATTAACACTCATTTTGAATCCTTAGAGAAATCAGCAGAAACCAAGGTCCGTAAATAGTTTTTGGGGAAAAGATTCACTAAGGTACAAGGAATTATTGCAAATGATAGAAGAACCTTAGGCATTGGCATAAAGAGCCTTAAAAATTCTCTTAAGGATGGTGGGGACATTTACAAATTTTGTTTAACTTGGCCCAAAGTAACAGAGGACATTGACAAGAAAGTGAAAGAACAACAAGAAAAATTGTGAAGTTTATCCCAGAATTATGATCCCCTTACTACCTCTCTGGTGAATCATGAATGTCAATCTATTGCTATAATAAATGAAATAAAAGAACTGGTTAAAGAGAAAAAGAACATAATGGATAGAATGGGTGAGCTCAGAGGGATAATCATCCCTAAGTTAGAGGCAATGCATGATGCCTTGACAGATGCACAAAGTACAATTTGGACTAGTGATCCAATAGACTTAAAGAGGGTAGAAGCATATACGTTTTTGTTGAGTGGACACATCTCCATTTTGGATAGAATGAAGAGGAGTTGGGCCACAGATTTTGTATAGTTGAAGACAACCTTTACGGATATACTTAAGTATATGTAAGTATAACATATGATTTGTATGTACATATGTGGCCATGTATATAATAGTTTTTGTACAATTTTGTAAGCGGTTCCCAGCCTTTGCCATTGATGTCAAAGAGGGAGTGAAGAATAGTGAAAAATGAGGAATCCAACAAAGAGGGAGCTCCAGTAAAGTAGTGTAAAGAAATAGAGCACAAGAAAAGGGGGAGTTTTTGCGACACTTAGTCATTTTTCACTAAGTGTTGCCATTAATGCCAAAGGGGGAGATTGTTGGCAAGAGACACCGCTAGGACTCATTAGTTTTGTTATTGATGGAAAAAAAATCTATCCCACACATCCATAGTTCATAATATGCCTATACCAGAAGTCAAATTGAAGATTATTTTGGTCCGGTTGACAAGAACAGAGTATGTAACATGGTCTGACAATTAGGTCTGGATCTCTCAGATGGTGCAATTCAGTAAGTTACAGAATTGGACAAGTCAAGAGGGGCATCATTACTATTGTATTCTAGAGATGTAGCCTCCAGTGATAAAGCATGAAAAAGATATGAGCATCTAAGTGTTGGGTTCCAGTCAGGTAGAGTAGACAGAGGAAGAACTAACTGACAGAGTATCAGACTTCAATCCAGATGTGTAAAAGGTGTTGAACAAACAATTTGTGGCAGTATACATTATTGGCCGACATGATTAATGACTTCTATGCTTAAGCTTTTGATGTGCATCACAAATCAAGCATGGATTTAGCTGACAGATCAATAACCTACAAATATCTTGAATGATCTTGTTGCCGACTAGAAAGTTGATGAAACCCTTGATGCAGATATATATACCAGATGGATTCCTGTATGTAAGGTGATCTTGTGAAGGTGTGATGTTACAAGGTGTGAATAAAAATAGGGATAAGTGTAAGAACAACAATTCAAGTCTGGTATGTGACTGAACAACCACATTAAATAGAGGAAGAATGAAGTACATTAGATCAGTCTATTGTGCCTAACTGGAACTGAACTCTTGCATTTGTAGATGCTTCTCATCAGTTCAAACACTTGATCATCTTTTGTAAGTTCTGTAGATAGTGAGTCTCTTGTAGGCAGTGTGCCTCTTGTGAGCAGTGTACTCAGGTAGTAAGCCCTAACTGACGAGTGCCATTTGTACTCCTTTATTCTTTTAACAGAGAATACAATCTTGGGTTAGTCACCCCGTGGTTTTTCCCTTGATAGGGTTTCCATGTTAAAATCCTTGTGTTATGTATGTCAATATCATTTCTATTCTTATGTTTGATTATGTTCTCATGTTTTGATAATTCTCCAATTGCTAAGATAAGAAAAGAAAATAAAAAGGAAGAAAAGTTTTAAGATAACTGATTCACCCCCCTCTCAGTTATCTACATTGTTTCCAACAGGTACAACATCTAGATGCCGATGAGCTTTTGTTCCTTGATATTATTGTCTTTGGGCATGTTGTATATGTGGAGCCCATTTGTGCACATACTACACTGATGACCTCATTAGTTGAGAGATGGCATAGTGAGCACAACTCGTTCTTGCTTCCCACAAGCAAGGCGACGATGACACTAGAGGACACATATCGCATTCTCTAGATTCAGATTCATGGGGAATGGGTTGATTACGATCTTGATCATGGGCCGGATGCCTTTAGGAGACTATTTTGCACACTTGACATCAGAGATGAGGATCATGAGATACCTATGTGGTGGATGTGAGAGTTGTGTGATCGAATGCAAAGAGTAGTAGTAGTTGTCATCAGATTTATTGTGCCAAATTGATGGGCTCAAGGTTTTCTGACTAGATGGGATACCATGATGGAGAGTATGTTCATGTATGGTACTAGCTACACATGGGCTCCTTGTGTTTGGGTATAGTTGTACCACTATTTACATGATTGTTATATGTTTGGATCTAGCATGTTAGTTGGAGTGACAATTTTACATGTATGGGCATTTAAGCACATCATAGTTATGAGGCCTATTGGATTGAGACAGAGATTGTCAAGACAACCCTATGCACATATATATGGAGGTACTCCTAGCTATAGGTAGTTGAGAGCCATAGTTTATTGGAGGTGCCAGTTAGATGAGCTTGACCAGTTTATATGATGGTCATGGATGAGTTACGAGGCCTGGGCAGAGGATGCAGAGGAGTTGGTATATGCTCAGCAGGCACAATACTTATTCCGTCATAGCCTCTACATCATTGAGAGGTACTTACCGAAGAGGGTGCTTTGATAGTTTGCGATTCCACAGCCTCTACTAGTTGGCGATGCTATCTTTGGTTGTACACGCAGGGAGATTTCAGACTGGGGGCCAAATATAGTTATGGAGGTAGCCCTAGCTGAGGTGGAGGGATTACAACCGGTGATATTGGGATGGGACCAGGGGCTAGCAGATCCAGGCACTTTACCATATTATGATGCCTATTAGGCTACATCTAGGCCAGTTCAACTTTCTGCACCAAGAGAGGTTGGGGAGGTAGCAGTACATGTGCCATAGAGAGGAGGAGCCAGAGCACAGAGGAGAGCTCCATGGGTTTAGGTGATAGCAGCTCTAGTAGCAGTAGTGGGGCCAAGAGGAGAAACATTGGGATAGGGACCCTAGGTAGGGCAAGTCCCACGGCATGTGGCTATGCCACCATAGCCACAACAGGCAGCAGGGATAGGTATGTGGCAATGAGACAATTGAGGTAGATACTGCAGGGAGAGACTGATAGTAGGGTGTGGTACCAGGCCTGACTGAGGAGGATAGAGGTGGATAGGCATCGTGTAGTTGTAGTGATGAGACAGGCTTAGGGGCAGGCTCAGGCTTACCAAGGATAGGTTGGCTAGTTACAGGCCCAGATATAGACATTGCAAGGGTAGGTGCAGGCCTTGTAGGCATAGGTTGTGCATGTAGCGTAGGCACAAGTTTAGGCTACACCTGACAATGGGACCATTGCCAGACTGACCATAGAGAGATGTTTAGTGTTGCAGAGAGTGCAGAGGGTGACAACAGAGAGAGATGCAGTTGTAGCTACACTTGGCACTGTCTAGACAGGATTATTCTTAGCCCAGGAGCTCACCTGAGTACAAGGAGAGTTAGACGCCACTCAAAGAGAGGCTGAGTACTATAGGGGGATGTACTATGGTGCAATGCTAGCAGAGCAGCACCAACTGAGCTACAAGAGCTGATCAGGGGCTTTTGCATCCAGACGGATAGGGGGTCACAGTCGGTTGGCTCGGTGATGGAACCACCTCAGCAGAGAGGTACTAGGGGATCAGGTAGAGTAGGTGGGAACCAGGGAGAGGCTTCATCGGGGAGCTCCCTTCTAAGACACCAGGGATAGCCTATGTTGTACATTATTGTATCATTTTTGAGGCCTGGGAGCCTATTGTATATACATTTTGAGGGCTCTTGGATAGCCATGTTGTACTTTTATCTTGTATATAGACACCTGTGTATTGACCCACATGACATACATAGATGGATGATTTATATATATATGATGACATGATTCTATATGCACGTGTTATGGATATGCATTGTTATTTTTGTGATTGTTATATGTTTTCATGCTATGGATGTTGAGATGGATGGAACTATATGTGTGGATGATTTGATGCTTATATGGATTACATGGATGCCTATGTGTATGATGTGATTATGCAATGTCTATAATGAGTACATGCTTATATTTGTAATATGATCACGATAATGATATGGTTATGCAATGTTTCTAATGAATATAATGAGTATACTTATGGATATGTGGATGGATGCATAAATGCCTAAATGATAGATAGATGCTAAATGCTTATAACTAAAATGGATAATGATCTATTTTAATACTATGATGTAATGGACAATACTACCATGTCTAATACACTTGTTTTGCAGGAAGAAGAGGGATGATGAGATAGCCGAAGAAGATGATGGAGGTGATGATCAGAAGAAAGGTGATAATGAGACCGTTGATCCTACTAGGGAAAGATGAATGGAGAAAGGCAACTTCAGATTGGATGCATACAAAATTGAATATTTGCAATCCTTAAGTTTGATATAGCACTAGATATTATGTAGCAGGTTATAAAGACCAAGGTGTTAGTATCCAATGCATGATAGACTAATACAACCTTGTCAAGCTAAAAGAAATAAATATTAGCTGTAGAGACAGACTTTGATGCTGCAAGCAAAAGGTCTGAGCTTATTTCCACTAGACATAATGAAACCTTGTTGGTTATATGTATGGGAAATAGTCTTAGCATAGAATGTTCTTAGTGCGTAAGATACTGTTTAGCTTCTCAGATGTAAAAGATATTGATATACAAGATGCTATTCCCAACACATACAAGATACCATTAAGCATTGTAGAGAATAAGATCATCCCACAAACACAGCATACGAAAGCAAATGACCATGCCCCAGTCCATACTTCATCACAACATACCAAGATATGATAGATCAAGGTAGTCTTAACTAGGTATTAGAAAAGGACAAAAGATAAATCAAAAGATAAAACAAAAGACATAGCCATCATGTTCTCTTGCCAAATTAGGATGCTTTTGGATGGATTGGATAGTGCCTTGTTGAAAGGAAAGATATATCCTATTGAAGGCTAAAATGTTGGAGTGATTCAACAGGTCTTGGCCTAAGGCATGCAGACCAATGTTGTTGGTTTATCCCTGATTTGTTAAGTGCTTAAGCTATCGAGACATGCATAGTTTTCCTTTTTGCTTACATTGGTCAAAGAGAAGCAAGCGGAAGACAAAGAAGTGAAAGGGGGATAGAAGAATGGATCATTGGTGCTTGAGTACTAGATACTTCCTTTGTATTCTAGACTGCCTACATACCCATATCCATGGGATCAAAGCACCACACGATAGAGATGAGACGTGATGATATGTAGTTTTGGGTGATTTGATGATGTGGGAGATAGATGATGAGAGAGGAAAGTGAGATGGATGAAGAGAAATGATGATTAGAGGAAAGGTGGTAGATGAAAGAGGAGGGACATCGTCTTGTGCCTGAATCTAGGTACCTTCTTCATAGTCCAAATTGCCTACATACCCATATCCACAAGATTAAGGCCCTTAATGATATAGGTATGATGTAGTTGTTTTGGGTTATGATGGAGTTGTGATGTGATTGTGTTATTGATGCTATGTGATAGTGTGGTTTAATAGTGAAAGTTATTGGTAAATGTTTATTGGTGAAGTGAGATGTAGATGATGGTGCCTAAAGTATCCATTCCCCAAAGGTGAAGGTCAAGCAAGTGCCCCTAGTATGGGAAGAGCTCAATGTGGTCCAAGAAAAGGGGAGCTTAGTCAACAAGGGGATGGCCAAGTATGATAGGCACAACTGATATGTCCATGTTGACAATTTACAAGCCATGATATACAAGTGAGACACCAATATGGATGAATGAGATGGATGGAGTGAGATGGATGGAGGGATAAAAAATGTTATTATATGATGGGGGGAAATGAGATAACTGAGAAGATGGTGAAAGCTGGTTCTACACATAGTGCTTGTTTGCTAGGTTTTCACTATGGTACTTATCCAAGGCACTTGTTTACCAGGTTTTCACTAGAGGACGAAATTTTTATCTTTACATTTTTTTATTTTTTTATTTTTTATTTTTATTTTTGGACTTTTTGTAGTTTTTAGGGATTTTCATAGGACATTTTGTGGTTTTTAGGGATTTTTTGAGGGCGTTTTTTAAATTATTTTTTAGGGATTTTTTTAGGACATTTTCTACTTTTTAGGGATTTTTTCAAGACATTAGGGGGAATACTATTTACAAGAGCTCATGGATAGAATTTTTTGAGATGAACGTTGTTGATTGGTTCATATCAGGAATCACCATTAGGGGTAGCTAGAGTATAGGCTCCAAAGTTGTACACAGATGTGACCACAAAGGGGCTAATTTGATTGGGCTCAAACTTGCCTTGTTTTTCTCTATTCTGCTGGTTCTTCTGATTCTCCTTTAGTACAAGGTCACCCACTTGGAACCTTCTTTCTTTAATCTTCTTGTTGTAACTATGGTGAAGACAGTTTTGGTAGACTTGCAATTAATTGAGTGATGTGACTCATCTTTCATCTAGTAGCTCTAACTCATTCAGTCTGGATTTCCTATATTCCTCATTAGGTACTATATGCTAGAGAGATATGCACAATGAGGGGATCTCAACCTCAATGGGAAGGATTGCATCAGTGCCATAGACCAAAGCATAAGGGGTAGTGCCAGTAGGAGTTCTGACACTTGTGTGGTAAGCCCACAAGACAAGGTTCAGCTATAGGTGCCAATCATAGCCAGCTTCATTGATTGTTTTCTTGAGAATTTTGATGATGGTCTTATTGGTGGCCTCGGCTTGACCGTTACTCTATGGGTAGTAGGGGTAGCAAACCTGTGTTATATGTGAAACTTTTGACACAGATCACAGACTTCTTGGTTCTTGAAGGGATGTCCATTGTCAGTAATAATAGCTTGGGGGATATTGTAGCGACAAATAATATAGTGAAGGATGAACATGGAGATCTGTTTGCCCGTGATGTAGGTCATGGGGATGGCCTCCACCCATTTTGTGAAGTACTCTATATCAGTAATAATAGACTTGTGGCCATTAGATGAGGGTGGATGGATCTTCCCTATGAGGTTGAGTTCCCATTGCAAGAATGGCCAAGGAGCTGTAAGAGGCTGAAGCTCATGCACTGGATCATGTATGAGGTCTCCATGCTTTTGACATTGAACACATCTTTTGGCAAAGTGTTGTGTGTCCTGCTCCATTGTAGGCCAATAGTAATCAGCTCTAAGAAGTTTTTTAACAAGACTAGGATCGGCGGAATGCGATCCACAGACACCTTCGTGTATCTCTCTTAAAGCAACATTAGCCTCTCCCGAGTTGAGACACCTAAGGAGGATACCATAGAGACTCTTATAGTAGAGGATTTGTCCAAGGATGGTGTAGTGAGAGGCTTGACGAATGAAGGTTTTTCTTTGTGTATTGGAAAATTCAAATGGGAAGGTACCATTGATTAGATATTCATATATGTCTTCGTACCAAGGGGAACTGGGACCAACAATCTCATAGATGAGTTTGGATTGTGGTACTTCATAGGCTGGAATGAGCAGTTGCTTGACTAAGAACTCACACCTTTGTGTGTTAGTAGGCATGTCCAAGAGAGAACTGATGGTTGCCATGGCATCAATGGCCTTGTTGTTGACTCGTGGAATTTGTTCAAATGTGATTTTGGAGAAGTACTTCTTAAAGTCATCAACCATCCTTTAATAGGGGAGAAGCTTCTCATACTTTGTCTGGTATTCATCTTGGACCTGTTTGATTACCAGCTGAGAGTCACCAAATATCTACAATTCTTTGATTTCCCATTGGATAGCCATTCACAACCTAGTGATCAAACTTCATACTCTGCAATGTTATTTGTGTTGGCAAGAGACACTACTAGGCATGTCAAGTGTTGTCATTGATGGAAACTAAATCTATCTTACACATTCACATTGTATCATTTTATCATACCGAAAGTCAGATTGTAGATTTGTCTAAGTTTGGATAGACATGAACAAAGCATATGATAGGGTTTAGCACTTTGGTCCGCACTTCTCCACAGGTAATCATATTGTGTTGCGGATTAAGGGAATGTTCAGGGCTGTTAGGGCTACTTAAATCCAAATTTTTAGCCTCTAGTGATGAAGGGATTGAAAGTTACAAGAATCTAAGTAGCACGTTTTGGTTAGATAGTCCAATCCGATGAAGAACACACTGACTTTGTGTTTGATCCTTGTGTGGATTAAGAAAATTGGTTGGTTGAGTAATTTATGAGATCCAATGGTATTGGCTGACATGTGTGGTGACTTGAATATATAGGTTTTGGTTCGTATTGATGTTTGTGGATGGATTTAGCTGATAGAACAATGATCTTGAAAAATTTTCTAAGTTTTCTTGAGGCCGACTAGAGTTGATGTAATTTCACATTGCGTATATATATGATCGATGGGTGCAAGCATTTTGTGTAATGGAAGAGTGAATATGAAGTGATAGGTGTGAAGTGTGGTAGAATCAAGTGTGAAGCAAGATATCTAAGCCTTGAATCATGGCAAAATAGGGAAATAGGGTAGTGTGAGATGAAGTGTGTGAAGTCAGTATATTGAGCCTAACCAAAACTGTAATCTTGCATTGTTAGATGCTATTCTTTAGTTCAAGTATTTCACTAAACTCTTGTAATTGATTTTGTAGGCAGTGAGCCTCCTTTGAGCAGTGAGCTTTGGGTAGTGCGCCCGAAGGCATGTGCCTTCCCATTTGTAATAGTTTTAACAGAGTATAAAATCTTGTGGGTTAACCCCACTGTGGTTTTTCCCTTAACTGGGTTTCCACATAAAACTCCTTGTGTTCATGTGTCATGATCTTGTTGTTGTTGTTCTTAAGTTCACATTTCTTTCTTTTGAATGTATGTGGTAAATTTATAAAGGAACATTATAATAAGTTTTGTAGAACACTGATTCACCCCCCCTCTTAGTGTTCCTTAATTTCAACAATTGGTATCAGAGTGAGGTTCCTTGGAAGAAGTTTAACAGCTTGAGAAAGATCTAGGAAGGTGTTTCAATGGGTTCATTTAGGTATTCTAATGGCATCAATGACAACTTCAATTTGCTTTAGAAGATCTTGATCAGTCCAAAGCAGAAGTCAAATAATTGCAAGAGAACCTTAAAGATGTTGAGGATTTCAATGAGACTTTAAAAGGGCAACTGAGCAAATCTATTAAAAAGAGGAAGGAGCTACTTCAGTAGTTAGCAAATCAGAAGGAAGACAATGGCATGGATGAGGCTTAGAAGGAGAAGACAAAGGAATGTGAGAAATTGGAAAAAGAAGTTGTTGTCCTAAAACATGAAATGGAATTCAGGATGATGAGGCTAACCAAGGAAATCAAGGAAAGGAAGAAGACTAAAGAAAACTTGAATCAGTATCTGAAAGAATGAATAGAAGAGTGCTATAGATTGGACAGAACAATTGGCCATCTATAGTCTGATCTAAAAGAAACCAAGGATAATGAGGAACAACTTGAAAGGCAAATTGTCATTCTCAAACATGACCTAGAAGTTGTAAATGAATACAAAGAGAATTTCAAGATAAGCTCAACTAAACTTGAGGTGCTACTTGATAGTCAAAAGAAGGCTGTTGATAAGCATGGTCTAGGATATGAGAAAGGTGAAATCTCTAGATCTAGTCAAAGAAATCCTAAAGTAAGAAATCAAAGAAGGAATCCTAGAAGGTCTCTGGTAAAACAACCTAATGCTCAAAGGTATCCATCTTTCAATGGAAATTGTTTTAATTGCAATAAATTTATTCATAGAGCTACTCAGTACAAAAGTAGAGTGAATCAAAGTGGTCCATCCTTCTCCAGTCAATGCTTCAATTGTAAAAGGTATGATCATAGATCCAATGAATGAAGAAGTACAATGGTGAATAACTCTAACAACAAAGGAAATGTCAATTATTTCAATGATAAATGTTTTTCATGCAATAGATTTGGACACATGGATAATCAGTGTAGATCAAGAGGAAATAAAGTAAATGAGCGAAGGAATGTTGTGTGCTTTAATTGCAATAGATCCGGTCATATTGCAAGATTCTGCAGAAGTAGGATTGAAGATAGAAAAGGTCCAGTAAATAGAAACTAGAATATGCAGAGACAAGGTAAAGGCAAGGGTAAAGTAGATAAGAATGAGATTTAGAATGAAAAGAATAAAACATGGGTGAAGAAAAGTGTAATGAATGATGGTGATGGGTCCGCACCAGAATCCAGTGCTGATAATTCCTCCAGGAATTGAAATAGGAGCTCTGGCTTAGGGGGAGCTGCATTAAGAATCTAATTCCCCCTGCCAGTAAGTGGGTACATGAATCTAGCACAATGAATAAAGATAAAGAAGCCTATTGTAGATATGTTGAAGCAAATTCTAGAAGAAAAGAAGCTAGTATGATTGATTACAGAGTAATTGAAGATTGACTGTATTCATAAACAATGTATCTGGAAGAGTTAGGGCAGAGTACTTATTACAATGGTGAATTAGGCTTTGCGGAGCATAAAAGGTCAGCCATTCAACATTTGAATCACTTAGCATTCGAAGAGAACAAGAAGAAGAGCACCTGAGCTGAGATCTCAAAGACTTGGAGTGTGAAAAGCAGATTCGACAGCTAACCCTAATCCCGTGGAGAAAAAGGTATTTTTCTGTGAAACTTTGAACTTGTGATCTTTTTGAAATGGCTACTCCATTGGTTTTTGACATCACCGAAAGGTCCCGAACTAAATTCAAAAAGCATCCACACAAATCTATAAAGGTCAATCTGTTAGGTGCCCTTTCTAATGTTTTGCATGGAGTATTACACGTAGAAGATATTAGGGCTTACATTCATGCTAGCATAGATGAGTTTGTGGATTCAAAGTTACTAGATTTGTTTAAGAATCACCTAAATGGTGAGATTTATGGTCTTAAACCTAAGTACAAGGCACTGCAAGACACACATTTCATTCAAGTTATAGGGTTCTCGTTCTTCAATGATGATGAGTGGGTCTAGTATGCATTGAGTCAGATGCATGATGAATTTATGTGGTTAATGAAACCCTTTAAGATCACTAAGGATGCCATCAAGGCTGTAATAGGATTGAACTCATCCAGTGGACTGTCGATGCTAAAATTAGTGAAGAATCAGACTATAGCTGAATTTATTGGATCAAAGTTTGATGAGAGGGCAATGACAATAAATGATATAACTCATCTAGATGTCAAATTTGCATCTATGGTGATTGGGTATAAGATATACCACTCTAGAAGGGAAAACTCAATGTCTGATATAGCCATTTATGTTGATTATTAGATGTTGAAAGAAAATGCTGACTATGACTTGTGTGAGCTACTAAAAAACTAGCTAATGGAGAATCTGAACAAGATTAAGAAGGATAAGAAAAATACATTCAAGTATGGTATGTTGGTCTTGTGCCTGTTATTTTATTTCATGAATGAGTTTCTTGAGATGAAAAGATTGTGTTGGACCAGTGACAAGCCTGTTGCCATACAAATAAGAGAGCACTTGCACAATATTGGTGACTCTAATTCCCAAAGGACTGCTCTTTGGGGAAATTTCAAGAATTTTCAAAATATGATGCAATCAAGGAAAAGAATCCTTAAGTCTGTGGTGGAAAAGTACAAGGATACAATTTGTTTCATGGTGGAAACAGATCAATTCTTGATGGAAGCAGTTGAACCAAGGATTATGTGGATCATGCCCATGGGGTATGAAGTTGATGAACAAATACTGGGAATGTATGCTCAACACCTTCTGAGCAAACCAAAAGATGCCTCAGTTTAGAGATTTGGTACATATGATGAGCTTAATTTGAACCTACATGTTGAGCTTCAGAGACCTGAATCTAAGAGAAAGATCCAAAGGCAAGTTGAAATGTATGTAGAAAGTATTGGAATAACCAAAGAAGCCGTGAGACAAAATAGGGAAAGGATAGATAAAGCTGAGAAGGAGAAGCAGAACAGGGAATAGGGAAGTGTTCCAGTAGAATCCCTTTCTAAATCAAGGACTACTTGGAGTTCTAGTACAACCTCTGGTGCATCACCTTCTCCTATTATAGACAAATTCAAAGAAAAACCTATCGATAAGGAAGGAAAAGGGACAAAAGTAATGGGCATAAGGTCATATGTCAATGTGGAGAAGGAGGATGAAGAAGAGACTAATTCAGATGATGAGGTTAAAGAGTTAAAGGCCTCATGCACTAAGGCTACTAAAGTGTCTAAGGAGAAGCCCTCCGGAAGCATAAAGTCAAAGAAAACAAAAGCATCAAGGGTTTCTGAAGACAAGCCCTCTGAAAGTATAAAGGTGAGCAAAAGACAAAAGACTGAGACTCGTGTTGAAAAATCCACCTTGTCAATTGAAGATATTGTGAATGCAATAACTATTCATGGGAATTTGAAGCCTATAATAGAATATTATGACAACTTTGATGATGCCAACAAAAAATTTTTGGAGGATACTACTATTAATTATTTGAATACATTCAACAGAGCACTCATAGAAATTTTGTCAAAAATCCCTAAGAGTCTAGGTGACCCTTTGGAGATGAGAAAAGAAGCTGCCAAAGAAAAGGATTTGGAGCTAAGAGAACATGTGTTGTCCAGTCTATGTCTGGTAATCTCTAGGAAGGAAGCAAATAAAATTTTCAAAGAAGTTAAAGATGAATTCAAAAGCAAAAGAAGGATGAATAAGCTAATGATTGGAGACATTGATGAAGTGGTCAAAGAAACATAACAAATTCTAAAGAAAGCCCTAGACAAGAATAAGTTTTATGTGGTCACTGAAGAATCTATTGATGCTGATGATACATCCATTCCGAATGATGAAGAGATGGTGAAGGAAGATAACGTTGATTGTATAGAGGATACTCAATTTCCTCGGGACCAATCTAGTAAAGAAAATATAGAGATGAATATGGAAAGAAATGCTCCTACTGAAGGTGATTCTAAGAAGAATAAAGAGTAGAAAGAAGAAGAAGTGAAGGAAAAGGAAGATCAAGAAAAAGAAACTAATGATGGAATTGATTCCTCCATTTTGGATGTTGAGGAATTTGATAATGCTATTGCTGAGGATACACAAAATCCTCTGGAAAAGAATGCAGAAGACATTTTTGATAAAGATAAAAAGAAGGATTCCTCTACTGATAATGTAGAGAGAGCAAAAGTAGAGAAAAAGAATGAAAATGATAAGCAAGACAATGTGGTTGACTCTAGAAAGGGAGAAGATGCAGGCCCTAATGAGCTTAAAATAGAAACATCATATTGGGCAAGAGACACTGCAGAAGCGGTGAAAGAAATTTTGGGGAAAGATAAACAAGTTATAGAAGATCCAAATATAATACAAGGTCCAATCAATTTTGATACTCTATCACTGGTATAAAAGATGAAGTTGGCCTCTTTTGCACAAGCTAAGGCTAGAGAGGAAATCTCTAAGTTCCATATAGAAGACAGTGAGTTGCTTGGTCTTGCATCCGGCATTTTGGAGAAAATCATGTCTACATTTCAAAAGGATTCATTAGCATCCCCCTCTGGTCAATTGAAGAGTTTGATAAACTCTGTAAGTATTCATTTTGAAACTTTTGAGAAGTTAGCAGAAGTTAAAAGTCTGGAATTAATTTAATGATAAAAGATTTAGTGAACTAAAAGGAATGATTGACAATGATAGAATTGTGTTGGATACTAGTTTAAAGAGTATTCAAAATGCCCTCACTGAAGGAGGAGATGTGTACAAATTTTGTTTATCTTGGCCAAAGTTTGTAGAGGATATTGAGAAGAAAATAAAGGAGTCCGAGAAAAAATTATCAAATGTATCTCAATCCTTTGATCCTTTGACAGTATCTGTGGCGAGTCAAGAATGTCAAGTAATTAGCTTGATTGATGAAATAAAGAAATTAGTGAAATAAAAAGAAAATATTGTGGCAAGGATGTGTGAACTCTGGGGACTGATTTCCCCTAAGTTAGAAATAATGTTCAATGCATTGACAGAAGCTCAAGTTGCTGCTCTGACAAGTGATTCCACTAATCTATAGAAGGCAGAGTCACAAACATTTTTATTCAGTGCTCATATTTCAGTCTTGGATAGCATGAAGAAAAGTTGGGATAGTGAATTGGCACTCTTGAAAGACATTTTTGGTGATGTGTTTAAGTTCATGTAGACAAGACATAAGGATTGTTTGCATATATGCACCCATGTACATAGAGTTTTTGTGTGAATTTTGGTATGCGGATCTCAGCCTTTTCCATTGATGTCAAAGGGGGAGTGGAAAGCAGTGAAAAATGAGGAATTCATCGAAGGGGGAGCATTGGAAATCACAAGTGTACATAGTAAGGGGGAGCTATTCTAACACTTAGTCATTTTTCACTAAGTGTTGCCATCAATGCCAAAGGGGGAGATTGTTGGCAAGAGACACTAATAGGTATGTCAGGTGTTGTCATTGATGGCAACTAAATCTATCTTACACATCTGCATTATATCATTTTATCATACTAGAAGTCAGATTGCAGATTTGTGTAAGTCCGGATAGACATGAACATAGCATATGACATGGTTCAACACTTTGGTCCGCACTTCTCCATAGGTAATCATATTGTGCTACGGATCTAAGGGAATGTTAAGGGATGTTAGGGCTACCTAAATCCATAGTTTTAGCCTCTGGTGATGAAGGGATTTAAAGTTACAAGCATCTGAGTATCGGGTTTTAGTTAGACAGTCTAGTCCAGTGAAGAACAGGCCAACTTTGTGTTTGATCCTTGTGTCGATTAAGAAAAGTGGTTGATTGAGTAATTTATGAGATCTAGTGATATTGGCCGACATGTGTGGTGACTTGAATACATAGGTTTTGGTTCGTATTGATGTTTGTACATGGATTTAGCCAACAGAATAGTGATCTTGAAAAAGTTTCTAAGTTTTCTTGAGGCTAACTGTAGTTGATATAATTTCACGTTGCGTATATATATGATCGATGGGTACGAGCATTTTGTATAATGGAGGAGCTAATATGAAGTGATAGGTGTGAAGTGTGGTAGAATCAAGTGCATAGAAAGAGATCTAAGCCTCGGATCATGGCAGAATAGGGAAACAGGGCAGTGTGAGATGAAGTGTGTGAAGTCAGTATATTGAGCCTAACTAGAACTGTAATCTTACATTGTTAGATACTATTCTTCAGTTCAAGTAGTTCAGTGAACTCTTATCATTGATCTTGTAGGTAGTGAGCTTCCTTTGAGCGATGACCTTTGGGCAGTGCACCTGAAGGCATGTGCCTTCCCATTTGTAATACTTTTAACATAATATAAAATCTTGTGGGTTAACCCCCACCGTGGTTTTTCCCTTAACTGGGTTTCCACGTAAAAATCCTTGTGTTCATGTGTGATGATCTTATTGTTTCTATTCTTAAGTTCATGCTTCTTTCTTTTGAATGTATGTGGTAAATTTATAAAGGAACATAATAATAAGTTTTGCAGAACACTGATTCACCCCCCCTCTCAGTGTTCCTTAATTTCAACAATTTATACAAGGAAAAGAAATTCTGTAAGACTTTAGAATACAATCACTCTAAGGGGTGATAAAAAGTACATCAGCTCTCGATCCATGTTGTGTGTAGGAGCCATCAAAGTAAAGAAACCAAGGTTCTACTTGATAGACATTAAATAGTTCTTCGTCTGGGAACTCATGATAGATAGGGCAGAGATCTGTTATGGGTGCTTCTGCCAATTGATCAACAATGACTTGCCCCTTGATGGTGTTACGATCGACATACTTAATGTCAAACTCACTGAGGATCATCACCCATTTTTCTATTCTACCTATGAGAACTGCCTTGGAGAGAAAGTACTTAAGGGGGTCAAATCAAAATATGAGCTTGGTTGACTGATTCAGCATGTAGTGTCTCAATTTTTGAGAGGCGAACACCATAGCCAAACATGCTTTTTTGACTATTGTGTAGTTTAGCTCATAACTGAGAAGAGTCTTGCTAATGTAATAGATGGCATGCTCTCTTCCTATTTCATCATCCTGGGCTAATAGAGCACCTAGGGCCACTGTCGTTGAGGAAGTATACAAGAGAAAAGGTCGATCAGAAATAGGTGGCATCAGTACCGGCAGTGTTGCAAGATATTCCTTGATTTGTTCAAAGGCCTGCTGGCATTTTCATCCCATTTGAAAGTTTCTCCCTTCCATAGAAAGTGTTGAAAAGGATGACATTTATCTACTAGTTGTGCAATGAACCGGAAGATAGATTACAATTGACCTTAGACGATACGGAGTTGTTTGAGATTAGATGGAGGAGGCATGGTGACAATATCTTTTATCTTGGTAGGATCTGCTTCAATGCCTCTTCGAGAGACTATATAGACCAATAATTTGGTGGAGGTTACCCCAAAAACACACTTCTTGGGATTCAGTCTCACCTTGTATTTCTTAAGCCTGTCAAAGATCTGGTCCAAAACTGTAAGATAGCCTTCTCATGTTTTTGACTTTCCCAGGATGTCATCTACATAATCTTTCATTATGGAATGGAAGAGATCATGAAAAATGACAGTCATGGCCCTTTGGTAAGTGGTACCCACGTTCTTGAGACCAAAGGGCATTGCAACCCAACAATAGGTACCCCTAGGGTAGATGGAAGAAGTTTTATGTTGATCCTCCTCTGCTATTTTGATTTGGTTATACGCAGAGAATCCATCCATCAGTGAGAGCATTTCATGTCCAGTTGTTAAATAAACCATTTTGGTAACAGGAAGTCATCCTTAGGACAAGTGTTGTTTAGGTCTCTGAAGTCATTACAGCATCAGATTCTTCCATCAAGTTTAACTACTAGTACAAGGTTGCACACCCACTCAATATAATCAATGAGCTTAATGAACTTTACATCCAATAGTTTCTACATTTCTACTTTGACTAACAATGATATTTGGGGATACATTTTTCTTAGCTTTTGTCTGATTGGTTTAGCATTAGGAGAGACTGCCAAATGATGAACTATAAGAGAAGGATCAAGACCGGCCATATCTGCATAAGTCCATGCAAAATTGATAGCTCTTTTCATGAAGAAGGTTGTGAAGTTGACCCTTTCTATTTTTGATAATGACGCTGCCAAAAATGTCATCTTTGGATCATGTGTAGAGCCCAAATTGATTTCTTGAGTATTTTCTACTAGCAGAGGTGACCGCTCTTGGTATATTAGAGGAAGGTCAGATCCTCCATCCTTGGGCACCTCAGAGAGCTTTTCATCCTTAGATCCGTCCTTTATTTTTATTTTTTTCTAATCAAGGGGTGCCTTTCAGATTTCATCCAATGGCCTTTCATTTTTTATTTTATTCACTTCACTTTTATGAGTAGAGGATCCGACACTTCCACCAAAGTATGTTAGTCAGGGTAGTTCCATTGCGAACCCTACTTTGTGATCTCCAAGCGACAAGCCTTTTCTTAGTCCCATAAATTCAGCTATAGCCTCATCATTTTGAAAAACATCAAGGGTAGGTGGCCTCTGTTGGTCCCAGTCAATGAGGTTAGGGTAGATAAGTTAGAGGTCAAAGGATGTGGAGGCTGAAGATAGCATGAAGATGGATGTCTCTTGGAAAACTTCAATGATATGGAAGGTAGAGCCATCAATGGTATCCTAACTAGAGGCCTCTTCTATGGGAAAGACCTCAACAACTTTATCAAGGACAACTTTGATGTTCGAGGGAGGCGAACCCTCCTTTCGGTATCCTAGACCCTATCTATTATACTTCTTAGTCACAATGATAGGTTTGAGAGGGCCTTGTTCCTATGGTCATAGTCCTCGTGTTCCCTTGTATCCCATGTTCTTGATGATTCTGTATCTATTATTATACCGCTCCACCTCTAGAGTGAGATGATCATTTTCATCATAGAAAAGCCAAGAAGAGTGGTTGTCATTCACATCTTTGTCATCAAGTAGTCCTGATTGTATGAATACTATGGGAGACATGGTGATGGTTGCTTTGGATGAAGTGGATTTTAATACAAAGAATCTACCATATGATTTGGGAGATAAAGGCATGGTTCCTACGTAGCAGATCCCTACAAGTTGTGCTCACCAAGTCCCTTCTCTATGATCTTGACCTTAATAGCAGGAATGGATTGGCTAGTGGAGGGCTTGTTTAGGTTCGAGGGATCAACATAAGATGTAGAGGGATAAGCCTCAACATTGATAGGTACATGATTGGGATTTTGATAAGTAGCTTGGAAGGCTCGATAGTACTCAAAGGGGTTTGGATCTGCAGGAATTGTAATTTCCACACCATTATATGGGAATTTTAGACATTGGTGGTAGGTGGATGGTACTACTTTTAAGGCGTGGATCCAAGGGTAGCTGAGGATAATATTATAGGGCAACTTAACATCTAGAACTTGACATAAAGTGTTGGTAGTGATCGGACCAACCCTTATAGGTAGCTGGATCATCCCTTCTGAATCTCTATCTCCATCATCATAGACCTTGATGGTTATGCATTTTGTGGTATCAATGCGGTCTTCAGAGTAGCCCAATTGTTTTATTAATCTCAAAGAACAAATGTTCAACCCAACTCCACCATCTACTAGTATCTATTAAATACGGTGTCGGTCGATGAATACTTCAATATGGAGGGCATCATGGTGAGATGGATCAGAAGTGGAAAGGTCTTGATCAGAGAAGGTCAAATGATGGGGAGTGGTGATACTTACCATCATAGCTTGGAATTGTGTTGTGTCGATATCAGTGGGTACTAATGATTCCTGCAAGGCTCTGTCAAGAATGGATTTGTGAGCAGGTGATATGCACAATAGTTCAAGTATGGATATATGGGCAGGGGTTTTACCGAGGTGATCAAGGATATTATAGCTAGTAGTTGGATGGATGGTAGGTGATGGGGCTCCTTGGATAGTTATGCAGTTACAGTGAGTAGTTACGATGCAGTCAGGTGTTTTTCCTCTTATGGTGATGGTAGCAATTCGAGATAGTTCAATGCAACCGATGGTAGATTTGTAAGTATAGTGGACATTCTTCCCTATATTAGGGGCACTTTCTTTGTCATGTGAGGGAAGGGGATTTTTAAAGGCATCCGTGTCATAATTGGTAGTCAGTTGTGGTGATGTAATGCTAATAAGCCTTTGATTGATAAGGTTTTGAATCACATGTTTGAGCTTCATGCAGCCAGCGGTGTTGTGTCCTTTTACCTTGTGATATTCACAATACTCGTTGTCCTTGTACCAAGGAGGTTTAGATTGAGGCTCCTCCTATGATCATACCTTCAGTAACACAATTGCCCCCAATTTTACACATTTTCTAAGGACAATCTTGATGGGCTCTCCCAAAGGAGTAAATTTACGTCATGGTGGTGGATTTTCCCTTGTTTGATTGTGAGGAGGAAAAGATGAACCACTAGATGTTGCTTGTACGTTGATGGGTGCTTTTTGCTATTTGAATGTTCTTGGCATCGACAACACCATCATTTACAACATTCTTTTTTAATTCAAAAATGAGATTTATCATTTGAGGATTGAGGGTTGTCTTTGTTTTCCTTGAAGATCTTGATAAGACCTTTTGCAATTAGGGCTTTCTCGATGTTGCTTGCTTTGAATATGATTTCATCAAAGGTGGTTGCGTTATATAGTTTCAGTTGGAAAGACAGTTCAAGATGAAGATTTTGCATGAAGATATCGATTTGTTGTTTTTCAGGCATCTGCCAGGAAAGCTTGCTAGCCATGTTTTCCCATTGCTGAATAAAGGAAGAAAAGGTTTCACCATTTTTCTCTTTGTTATTGACAAGGTCTTTCATAGAGATCTCATTTTGTATGTTGAACATAAAATGGGAAACACATTTTCTATCCAATTCTTTAAAGGTTTTGATGCCCGGGGGTAAATGGGAAAAACACTCTATGGCCTGTCCATCGAGATTGTAGGGGAATAGTCACAAGAGATAGGTGCCATTGTATGTGATGTCTAGGAAAGCCACATTGAATGTTCGGAGGTGATCATTACGATCCCTTTCCCCTTGTATTTATTGAATTGTGGTATTTCAAAGTACGTAGGAAAGGGGATCATTTGCAGTAATTTATCAAATGGATAGGGACACACGTCTTTGAAAGAGAAGGTTTTCTTGGTTTGGCCACTAGCCATGTCTACAAGTTTTTGTTTCATATCTATCAGATCTTGGACATAATTGGATACTAGTGATTGATATTGTTGTTGGGGATCTTGATGAGATAGATGAGGTATGTGATTGATCAATGGTTGATTCACAGGATATTGATGTGATGGGTTCACCGGATATTGTTGTTGGATAGATGAATATTGTTTTTGAATCAGAGGTTGTTGTTGCAATGGATTCAAAAGATACTGTTGTTGTGTGAGGCCTACTTTTTACACTACTATTCATGAGACTATTTACAATGCTTTTGTTATTATTTTATGTTGAGAGACTATTGATTTCTGAATTCTGGATTATTGAACCTATGTGATTTTAAGAAAATAATTGTGCAATGATATTAGATGTTGTTTGAAAGAAAATGATGAATGGATATATAACTGTATTATGATTTAGTATTGTATAAGGTAGTATGTTTAGTTATGCATGTATTTGAATTGCTTCAGCTATGATATCTCTATGAGTTATTGACTTCGAGTTTGAGTGTGCAAGTATTACTAATGAAACCACATATACAAGAGATCATTCCCATATCCTAAGTTGTTTCCCTTGTGAGCCGATCTAGTTCAATGAGGAACTGAGATCAACCTCTTGTTTTGGAAAAATGTGGTTATGTTGTAATGTGTTATTTTTGCATGAGGTTAAGGGAATAAGGGCTTTTATCTGAATTACTTTTCCTTTGATAAGTGTTGTAAGTTGATGTATTGAATCTTGTTTTAACCTTAATTCTTTTAGACCCCTTTTCATGTGTTTTATTTGACTCTGGGAGTCTTAACTAGGTTTAAAAACAACCCTAGGTTGTACCCCTTGGGTTTAGGGACCTTTTTTACTAGGTTAACCTTGGGTTAACTTCCATAGGATCACCTCAACTTTGGGGTGAGGTAAAGTGACGAAATTGGAAGCTTGGGGTACATGGGATGAGTGGAATCCACACTCATGCCCACTTCCAAGTCATGGAGCACTCCATGATCCCCCTATTAATGGAGTGCTTGTCTCCATGTGCCTCTTTTTGGTGGGGTTCCCTTTTATGAGGGTGTTGTGTCACCCACTCTATGTTATTTTAGTTTTCTCATTTGTATTTTATTTCTACTTGTGGGTTTTAATGGGGAACCTATTGAGTGGGAGTACATTGTTTTATGACCACTAGGTTAATGGAGGAAGTGGGGGGTTGAGTTGTTTATTCCCACTTGGGAAATTACGAGAAATAGAGAAATTAGTTTTAAAAGGAAGAGGAGGAGGAGAGTAAGGGTTGTTGAATCTTGGAGGAAAAAAAAAGGAGATTTTTGGGGAGAAGGAAGGAGATTTTTTGATGCAGAGGCACCCACACTATACCACACAGCATGGATGTCTGCAGCCCATCATCATCATCATCATATTTGACTTAACACTGTCGGCATCATCATATTTACTGTGCCGACCGATATCCTCCTGATGACAAGCCCTCGCCCATTCGCATGTCAACAACATCACCTTATTCGATTATCGACAGCATCATCATGTTCAACCAGCGCGAACATCCTCCTGATGTCCACTGTTCACTTCAGCGACAACTTCCGTCTTCACTATCTTCAGCATCATGATATTCAACATCATGTTAATCAGCAGGATAAAGAACATCCGGTTCCGCCCATTTATCCTGATGATGACAAACCTTAACTCCTCGCACCGTTCCTCCGATGCTGACGTCACCCCGATATCCTGATGACGTATATCCTGATGACGATGACATCACACGCAGCTCCTCAATATCCTGCTGCTCCGAAATATCCTGATGACGTATATCCTGATGATGATGACGTCATATCCTGCTGTTGGCCAAACTTGGTTTTTTTCGGCCCACGATCAACCCGATCTTCTACCTGATGCCGATACGCTCCTCCTCGGCACCTCCTGATGATGATCACCCCGACGCACCTTCACTTTATGCAACCAACCGCATCATGCAGATCTCCTCTTACTCGGATGATGATGCCCGAAGCGACTGCAGGATATACGCAGAAATATCCTGATGATGCCGTTTTCACGAACTTTGAACCTTAGCGAAATTTCACTTCGCCGATCCTCCTGGGATGACCTGATCCACTCTCAGGGTGATCTTCCACACTTTATCAGCTCGACCTAGCACATGCCCATGCTAGGGTCTTCAACATCTCTCGACGGCGATCCTGCACACCTGCATGCAAACAAACAAACTAACACCTAACCTACTGTACATAACCATTCCACCGATCAGACGAATCAACCGATGGAATGGATCAGCGAATCCATACAGCCACCAAACCAGCAAATCGATTACACAAAGGAGATCAAACAGAAGATGAAAACAGGATCTTTATTGATTTCAAAGATGCAATACAATATACTGTTTCTCACACAACACACTCTAACTCCTCTGCTCAATGCAATTCTATCCTATTGATCGATGATCTACAGTCAACCGATCCTCATGCTTAAATAGATTTTCCTACGAGTACTACTGACCCGACTCCAAGCGGCTGGGAACTCTCCAGGCGGCTGGGAGATCCAACCGGTCCTACAGCACGACAGCTGTTCTAACAAACTAACTAAAAATAGAAAAGCATGGTCAGCATGATCTTATCATGATCAGCATGACCTTATTACATGCATTTGGTCTTAACAGACCTTCTTGGAAACATAAACAAGACTCAAACTAACTAACTGCCTCATGAAGGCCAGCTGTCAGGTAGGTGCTCCTGCACCATTTTTGGAGAAGGAAGGAAAAAGGATCTCTTCATCAGTTTTCTTCCATGATTGGCTTTGGAAGGTTGGTGAACAAATCTCTTCTCTTGTGTGATCTTATGTATGATATGCTTGTTTGTATCTTGATTGTTGAAAGAGTCTTGCAATGTCTTCATTGAGCTTTTCTGTTTGTTTTTGGGTTTTGTTTTGGGTGTAGAGAGAGCTCCTTCCAATTGGAAGGCAATGCTAATCATGTTTAGGGAGGGGAGGTGTGACCCTCCTCGGGTATCATCCTGGTTCTGGTTACATACTATGCCTTGAGGGAAAATTTGGTACTATTTTTAGCCTTGAGGGCTTATTGGCTTTGAGAGCCTATTTGGATATCCTTGGTTACTTGATTCTTTGGAAGGCTTGAGGCCTTGTGAAAAATTATACTGTTGGCTTGAGGCCTTGTGATTAATTGTGAAAGGATGGCACCTAGAGGTAGAGATTGTCTACTCCCCTACCCTCCATGTACTCACCTAAGCTGAGACTTTGTTATGTGTGTCAACCTTGTGGGTGTGTGGATCGTTGCTTGGTTGTTGCTCTATGTTAGTGATGTGGTTAGTCTATCTTACCCTGGATATGAGGATGGTCTCCCTAGCTCGGGGGTGACCCTCTTGCGGGTCAAAGGTAGGGAGGAGAGCTAGATGGTGGATGTAGTTTTCCCTTGTTATCTTGCAGGTTATTGTTGGAGCATGTAAAAGAATTGGAGGAGTTTTACTTGTTAAAGAAAATGCTTTATCTCCTATTGTAATGAGAGCTAGATTATCATAGTTCTTTATGTAAGAAATGAAGAGAGATCATCTCTCTTGATATTGTTGTAAATATTGTTACCTTGGGAGTGAAGGATTAAGCCTCCCTGACTATGTTTAAAGTTGTGAGTTTATTTGGTTATTACCTTTCATCATATGTGTAAGTTGGGAGAAGAGAGTAAAGAATACTCCCTTGGTAGTCTGTGTATTGTGGGAATTTGATACAGTAAATATTCTTGTTGTCAAGTCTTAGTTTGTGAGACTTCTTGTTAATTTGATGAACCCAATGATACATAATTCCTTTGTATTATCTAGAAAGATAGTTATTGTAATTTTAGTGTTATGTATGATGCATTTTGCTCTTGAAAATACAGTTTAAACTTGAAGTTACATTGCATTGGAAAATAATCTAAGTTGCATGTTTACGGTCTTATGTGTGTTCTGGAAATATAAATAGTTTATTAGTTACAAGTACTTATTTCTGGTTTTTTATTTGTAATTTGAGAATGTCAATTTACTTGGTAGCATGGCAAATAGAAAATACAAATTTAAGTGATTAAATGTTCTGTTTTCCTTTGATTTAATTGTTTACTCAAATTGTAATGTTGAAAATAATGTGAAAGGAATTTTGCCATGAGTTATCATTTATAAATAGGGAAGCATATTTACTATTTTTGCATACAACATTCTACTTTAAACTTAGTTGTGAAAGTTGGAATTCTGTAATTATAAATACATTGTTGAGAGAAATTATGAAACTGAAATAAATATATATATATATATATATATATATATATATATATATATATATATATATATATATATATATATATATATATATATATATATATATATATATATATATATATATTCTTTTATTAGTTTATTTAGATTGAATTAGAGAAAATGAAAATAATGTACATATGGGAATGTATATATAAATATATATATATATATACATATATATATATATATATACACATATATAAATATAAATATATATATACATATATAAATATATATATATACATATATAAATATAAATATATATATATATACATATATAAATATATATATATATACATATATATATATATATATATATATATTTATATGTTTTTTTAATTTAAAATAGTTTTAAATTGAATATAATCAAGTAAATGATATATATATATATATATATACCATCATTTAATATTAATGAAATTTGAAATAACAATGAAAAAATGCATAGAGAAGATCGCGGTTTTTTTTACACAGTCAAAGGAAACATTGCATATGGTGTGGTGGGGGTTTTAACCCCCACCGAATGATTGCTACTGTGGGTGTGGGGAGGGGTGGAGCCCCACCCACACCCCACTATGTGGGATATGGGTGGGGCTCCGCCCCTCCCCACATCCCCGTTCCCTGCGAGCTGCGGCCCTAACTTCCCTCCGTCCGCTGTTTACTGCGCGGCAACCTCCATTTCACCCCTGTACCTTCGACCACCACCGGTGCCTTCAGCCCCCTCCTGCCAGCGTCCACCTCCTCCTCTGGCACCACCGCCATACCCTGCAAGCAAACAATGCATACAGCAAACAAAAAAAAAAGTGTTAGGGTTATTTAACCCTAACATTTGTTTTGGTAGTTCAAATAAAATGGTTTTTAAAATTAAGTGGCATTTCCACTATCTACTTAGTGATATTTAAATATGTATATATATATATATATATAACTCTATATATATATATATATATACTTATATATCAATTTCAATGCATGGGCTTGCACATTAAGGACGATTATATATATATATATATATATATATATATATATATATATATATATATATATATGTATTATATTATTTATTTATATATATATATATGTATTATATTATGGGTGGAGTCCCCTTTAACATGGATTCATTTGGAAATTAATAAGTGTATAATTTTGAAAGGATTAAATATAATTATTTATATATATATAGATAAATCTATACATAGATATGAATATATATACATTTAATCTTTGAGAATAAAAAAGATTGTTTAAAGGGTCATTGCTCTAATATGTAATATGAATAAATATAATATATATATATATATATATATATATATATTATATTTGTTCATTCCTTAGTTTGGGAAAAATAATTTTGCTAAATAAATTTAAATATAAATATATTTATTAATATAGAACAACGATATTAATGGGATCTTTGTAGATAATGTTAATGAACTGTCACATTGTTCGTTTGAAAAGAAGAATAGTAACTACGGAATTTATCTTTTCGGATTGAATCACCGAGTAGAGAAAATAGATTAATGTTTTGAAATTAATTATAATAAAAGAAATTTTATAAGAGAAAACAGAGAAAGGCGTAACCAAGCGAACAAGAAACTAATAACACTTATAAATGCCAATCACCTACCAGAGGAAACCCAAACGTTACTAGTTTAAACGACACCAAGCATATTGACAAAATATCTTCATGCTCATGCGAGTGGATTATTCTGCACCAACAAGCAACTTAAATAGTCACACCGAGCACACATGCGCGTGCGAGGGAGGCTTTCGGAGTAGTTAGGGAAAATTTTTTGATAGTTTGTGTCATGACCACATGACGCATGTAGACATGACATGCGAATTAGTGTGTTGTGAATGCATGTGAAATGCGGGCATGACATTTGGTATCAGAGCCTAGAGTTTCAAACACTGGGCTTGTTTAGGCACATAATTACTTCCGTGAAACACACTGACTAGCGATTACCTCGTTTTGTAGGATGCCTCCCAGACAAGTTCGGCAAATGCCAACCCGCCGTACACCAGCCACCGAGGTGCGTACTGATTCTTCAGCTGTGGGACCGGATCAGCTAGTTCCACCAAAACAGCCAAATCCACAAGTTCAGCTAGTTATACAGCCACAACTAGTTCCTCAGGTACCGCAAGCACCACCTGTGGTGCAGGAGCACCTACCTGACAGCTGGTCTTGATAAGGCAGTTAGTAGTTTAGGTCTTGTTTGTGTTTCCAAGAAGGTCTGTTAGACCAATTGCATGTAATAAGGTCATGCTGATCATGATAAGATCATGCTGACCAGGCTTTTGCTATTTTTAGTTAGTTTGTTAAGACAGTTGTCATGATGCGTGTTCGGTGGGATCTCCCAGCCGCCTGGAGAGTTCCCAGCCGCTTGGAGTCGGGTCAGTAGTACTCATAGGATAATCTATTTAAGCATGAGGATCGGTTGATTGTAGATGATCGATCGGCAGTCTAGTATTGCATTAAGCAGAGGAGGTTGAGTGTTCTGTGTGAGGAACATCATATTGTATTGCATCTTTGAATCAATAAAGATCCTGTTTCATTTTCTGTTTGATCCCCTTTCTGTAATCGATTTGCTGGTTTGGGTGGCTTCATGGATTTACTGATCCATTCCACTGGTTGATCCGTCTGATCGGTGGAATGGTAATGTACAGTAGGTTAGTAGGTAGTTTGCTTGTTCGCATGCAGGTGTGTAGGATCGCGGCTGAAAGATGTTGAAGACCCTAGCATGGGCATGTGCTAGGTCGAGTTGAGAAGTTCGAGGTGGGAGATCACCCTAAGACTGGATCGGATCATCCCTGGAGGATCGGCAAAGTGAAACTTCGCAAAAGCTGAAAGTTCGTGAAGACAGCATCATCAGGATATTTCTGCAAATATCCTGCAGTCGGGTTTGAGCATCGTCATCCGGATAAGTGAAGATGAACAGGATGCAGTTGAGCGCATGAAGTGCGGATTCGTCGGGGTGATCATCATCTGGAGGAGCCGAGGAGGAGCGTATCGGTGTCAGGATCATCTATCGGGAGTGCCAAACATCTGCGTATCGCGAGCAGATGCGGGAGTGAAAGTTTGTGTTTTTGACTAAGTGTTGAAGAGGTCATCAGGATATTGGGTGACGTCATCGTCATCAGGATATGACGTCATCGTCATCAGGATATTGAGATATCCCCCTGTGCGAGTTTATCCTGCCGTTGTTAAGTGGTTAAGTATCGGCATCGGCAGAAAGTGTGAAGCATCATCAGGAGGTTTCGAGAGAACCGGATAAAGCAGATCATGATGCTGTTGTTTGAATCATCGGCTAGCGGAGCATCGAAGGTAAGCTGCTGAAGGTGATCGTCATCAGGATATTTGAGCAACCGGATATTTGGATATCCTGCTGACGAAGGGAGTGTTGAGGGTCATGATGATGACGATGGAGTTCGGCGCCCGATGAATAGTGCAACCGGAGGATGTTTGCACCCGCTAAATATCATGATGATGATAGGCGACTGGCGGAGGAGGTGAACAGTGGTCGGCAGGAGGACAATTACGATCGTCCGAAAGATGATGATGCTGACTGTGTAACGCGAAATATGATGATGATGGCGAAGATGATGATGATGAGGTTGGTCTGCAGACATCCATGCTATATGCGAAGGTTATAGTGTGGATGCCTCTGCATCATAGTGGTATCAGAGCTCAGCAAAAGGTCTGGGCTGTTGTGTGTTGATTCTGTCACCGAAAGGGCAGAGGTAGAGTTGAATTGTGTGTTGTGTGTTGTGTGAGGTTGACAAAATGCCTCCTAAAGGTAGTGGTACTGCAAGGGAATTGCAGGAGATGAAGGAGAAACATGCTAGAGAGATGAGGAAGATGAAGGAGCTTGCTGAAGCACTTCAAGCCAGGCTGACAGCCCTGGAAAAGAACAAAAAGAGGGAAGTGGAAGACAGTGAGTCTGAAGAAGATGAAGATACTGTTGAAGAGTATGAAGAGGTAGCTGAAGATCTGGATGCTGAAGACCAGAGATTGGCAAAACTGTTAAAGGCAGTGCAGAGTGAAAAACCTAAGGTAAAGGTTGATGTTACCAAGTATACTGGAAGCTTGAATGAAGATGAGTTGTTAGATTGGATTGCTGCACTTGATAATCACTTTGAATGTGAAGATGTTGCTGAGGATCAGAAAGTAAAGATTGCAAAGACCAAGTTAGGAGGTCATGCTTTGGTATGGTGGGATTATGTACAATCTGAGAGAAGGAAACAAGGGAAGTCTAAGATCACTTCATGGGATAAGATGGTAGCAAGGATCAAGGGTAAATTCTTACCAAGGGATTATGAAATCCAGATGTTTAAGAAGCTACAATTTTTAAAGCAGAAAGACAGGGATGTGAAAGCATACACTGAGGAATTTTATCTGTTAAGTATGAGATCTGGTCATCATGAGAATGAGGTAGAAAAGGTGGCTAGGTACTTGGCTGGTTTGAGATTTAACATACAGGATGAGTTAGTTTTAGCTAACCCTAAGAATGTGGAGGATTGTTATCAAATGGCAATCAAGATTGAAGAAAAGATGAATAGAGGACATGATAAGTCCATGAGAGGAAGAGGAAACAATAGGGGAAGAGGAACAGCCCCTGCACAAAAGCAAACCAATGAGGGTCAAGAAGACACTGGTAAAGGACAGGGACAATCTGATTTCAGAGGTGGATGGAAAGGTAATAGAGGAAGATTTGGAGGTGGTAGAGGTTCTACTACATTTTCAAGTAAATGTTACACCTGTGGAGAGTTTGGTCATCCATCCTTCAAATGTCCAGAAAACAAAGGTTCATCATCCAGAAATGATAGAACTAGTGACAAGAGAGTACAACTGGTACAAGAAGAGAAAGTAGAAGAAAGTGCACAGAGTTCAAACAGAGAGCCTGATAATTATGGATATCCAGAGAGTGGAGAATCACTGATGCTAAGGAGAATAAGCTTGCAGGCATCAAAGGATATGATGCAAAGAAGAGCTCTTTTCAAGACCACATGCAAGAGCAAAGGTAAGGTATGTAAGGTTGTCATTGATACTAGTTCAACAGACAACATGGTATCTCAGGAAATGGTGGATAAACTGGAGTTGGCAAGGATTCCACATCCACACCCTTACAAGACATCTTGGGTGAGTGATAGTCAATCACTTTTTGTCTCTGAACAGGCATATGTGGATTTCCAGATTGGACCATATCAGGATAGAATTTTGTGTGACATATTGCCTATGGAATGTTGTCACCTACTGCTGGGTAGACCATGGCAATTTGACAGAAGGGTACTGTATGATGGGTATGCTAATACCTATACCATCAAGAAGGATGGGAAGATTATTAAGTTGATGCCATTGCAGGCAAAAGCTGCAGTACAGAAGGCAGCTCAAATCATTTTGATGGGAAAGAAGGAATTTGTGCAGATGCCTAGAGGAGCAGGCATAAAGGCAGTTCAGGATACTGCAGGGAAAGGAGTTGTTACAGACAACAAGCTGAAGAACGTTTCAGTTGTGACTGACAGGGGTCAGCAGCAGGTGCAGAAACAGGGGTGTAAATAGCAACCAGTTGAGAAGAATGACAAGGATGTTGTCATAGTTGGGACTATTGCTTGTCCTATAAAGGTTGACAGGAAGATAGAGTTGAACATTTCAGCAGTTCAAGAGGTAGTTTAGACAGATGTTCTGGTCAGGCAACCTGACAAACACAGGGTATGTGAGAAAAAGGCCTACATCAACAGGCATGCAGATTTACTTGCCAGAAAGCAAGTTACAGTTCAGAAGTCTTGGAGAAGCCAAGAGACAGCAGCAGACAAAGCTGGAGCAGGTCAGACTATTGACAAAGCAAAGTGTAAAGGTGGAGGACTTCCACATACTAAACTCACGGGACATGAGTTCTTTTCTTTTGGGGAGTATGGTGCAGGAGCACCTACCTGACAGCTGGTCTTGATAAGGCAGTTAGTAGTTTAGGTCTTGTTTGTGTTTCCAAGAAGGTCTGTTAGACCAATTGCATGTAATAAGGTCATGCTGATCATGATAAGATCATGCTGACCAGGCTTTTGCTATTTTTAGTTAGTTTGTTAAGACAGTTGTCATGATGCGTGTTCGGTGGGATCTCCCAGCTGCCTGGAGAGTTCCCAGCCGCTTGGAGTCGGGTCAGTAGTACTCATAGGATAATCTATTTAAGCATGAGGATCGGTTGATTGTAGATGATCGATCGGCAGTCTAGTATTGCATTAAGCAGAGGAGGTTGAGTGTTCTGTGTGAGGAACATCATATTGTATTGCATCTTTGAATCAATAAAGATCCTGTTTCATTTTCTGTTTGATCCCCTTTCTGTAATCGATTTGCTGGTTTGGGTGGCTTCATGGATTTACTGATCCATTCCACCGGTTGATCCGTCTGATCGGTGGAATGGTAATGTACAGTAGGTTAGTAGGTAGTTTGCTTGTTCGCATGCAGGTGTGTAGGATCGCGGCTGAAAGATGTTGAAGACCCTAGCATGGGCATGTGCTAGGTCGAGTTGAGAAGTTCGAGGTGGGAGATCACCCTAAGACTGGATCGGATCATCCCTGGAGGATCGGCGAAGTGAAACTTCGCAAAAGCTGAAAGTTCGTGAAGACAGCATCATCAGGATATTTCTGCAAATATCCTGCAGTCGGGTTTGAGCATCGTCATCCGGATAAGTGAAGATGAACAGGATGCAGTTGAGCGCATGAAGTGCGGATTCGTCGGGGTGATCATCATCTGGAGGAGCCGAGGAGGAGCGTATCGGCGTCAGGATCATCTATCGGGAGTGCCAAACATCCGCGTATCGCGAGCAGATGCGGGAGTGAAAGTTTGTGTTTTTGACTAAGTGTTGAAGAGGTCATCAGGATATTGGGTGACGTCATCGTCATCAGGATATGACGTCATCGTCATCAGGATATTGAGATATCCCCCTGTGCAAGTTTATCCTGCCATTGTTAAGTGGTTAAGTATCGGCATCGGCAGAAAGTGTGAAGCATCATCAGGAGGTTTCGAGAGAACCGGATAAAGCAGATCATGATGCTGTTGTTTGAATCATCGGCTAGCGGAGCATCGAAGGTAAGCTGCTGAAGGTGATCGTCATCAGGATATTTGAGCAACCGGATATTTGGATATCCTGCTGACGAAGGGAGTGTTGAGGGTCATGATGATGACGATGGAGTTCGGCGCCTGATGAATAGTGCAACCGGAGGATGTTTGCGCCCGCTAAATATCATGATGATGATAGGCGACTGGCGGAGGAGGTGAACAGTGGTCGGCAGGAGGACAATTGCGATCGTCCGAAAGATGATGATGCTGACTGTGTAACGCGAAATATGATGATGATGGCGAAGATGATGATGATGAGGTTGGTCTGCAGACATCCATGCTATATGCGAAGGTTATAGTGTGGATGCCTCTGCATCAACCTGCCCCACCAGATATGGGACCACAGATTTTATAGGCCTTACAGGCTATTTTGGATAGGCTTCCACCTGCTGCAGTTGAGCCACGCATAGAGCCACGTGACGAGCCCCATGATATTTTGTGAGAGGAGTCACATGAGGAAGCATGAGCTGAGTCTTATGTCGAGCCACGTGTGGAACCCCGCGTAGAACCATAGGGTGTACCACATGTGGAGCCGTCTGTCGAGCTACCTGATACAGAGGAGGTTGGTTCGGCCGACAGGGCCCGTAGTAGGAGCCCCACACATCATGCTAGGCATGACGAGACAGTGAGAGTAGCGCATTTTGGTCCCAGGCCTTATGAGATTCATGCAGATGAGCCTTCCAGGGGGCACAGTGATAGAGGAGATCCCATTAGGGATATATTGAGGTTGAATCCTCCTACATTCGTTGGAACTATAGAGGGAGCCGTGGTAGAGGCCTGACTTATCAGTTTGGACAGGTGCTTCGCGTTGCGTCCATATGCAGGCAACACGAAGGCCTGTGCGGCAGTACACTTATTACAGGATGCAGCAACTACATGGTGGCACACTGAGGAGCACAAGTGTCACCTTTCCATAGACACACTTTCATGGGAGACTTTTATTGAGCTCTTCAACGTGCGTTATCTATCAGACCACTACAGACAGCGTCGTATAAATGAATTTCATGACCTACAATAGAGGGGACTCTTAGTGGCACAGTATGAGAGAAAGTTTATAGAGTTATCTAGATATACAGAATATCTCCATGATGAGAAACTCCTGGTACATAAGTTCATCAGAGGTCTGAACCACGATATAGCAGGACCTGTTCGGATGGCAGATCCGCAAACCTTGAGTGACGCTGCCGAGAAGGCTTACATTGCTGAGGAGATTTAGGGACAGGGGCAAAATTCTCACCCTCAGTTCCAGGATCAGGGATAGCAACAACATCAACAGAATTATCGTAGGCCAACACAGCAACATAATAGAGGAGGATACAGTTCAGCACCATTACCTCCTAAACCTCCACAACAATAGCAGTCACAACAGCAACAGAAAGCAAAAACACAATAGAAGTCTTATGGAGGAAATAATAGAGGATGGCAACAGCAGGGCCCGCGCAGAGATCAGAGATAGCAGGGACCCCCTGCGGGACCCGCGAGGTCATAGCAGTCTTATAGGGGTTCACAGGGGTCTACTAGTAGAACAGGACAGCAGCAGTCAAGTCAGACTCAGACTGTACAGGTACATGTTAGAGGGCCTTGTTATACTTGTAGTGAAGCAGGACATATAGCTAGAGAGTGCCCATAAGGTTATACAACTGGGGGACAACATTAGGCAGGAGGTTCTGAGCAGACTGTGGGTGACATGGGTAAATCTCACCATATGTTTGCAGCGGTTGACAACCGCCAGGCTAATTTTTAGGCTTCAATTATTGAGACAGCAGGTATGATTGCAGAATCTCCCATCTCTATCCTTTTTGACTCCAGAGCTACCGACTCCTTTATATCTACATCGTTAGTGGGACGTTGCAGGCTGGTGGCTTCTAGGTAGGACATTAGGTGGGAAGTTGAATTGGCCTCTAGGGCCAGGATGTCAGTTGATACCATGGTCAGAGATTGTGAGATTTCCTTGGGTCCTTTCATTACTACATGTGATCTTAGGGTGATGCCATTAGGAACCTACAACGTAGTTCTTGGTATGGATTGGCTTGTGGCTCATAGAGCCAAGCTAGATTGCTGTCAGAAGACAATTAGTTGCTTAGATGATCATGGCACACCAGTAGAGATAGTGGGCATACAGAAGCCCACGACTGCTAGAATGATATCTGCTTAGCAACTTAAGTGTTGCATGCAGAAGGGTTGTCAGTTGTTTGCTATCACAGTTAGTAATTGATCAGAGGAGGTACCTACGACTACATTAGATGATCATCCCATTCTGAGAGAATTTGCAGATGTCTTTCCACTAGAGTTACTTGGTATGCCTCCATGGAGAGAAGTTGATTTCCACATTGATTTAGTACCAGGGGCAGAACCTATATCTCGTGCACCATACAGAATGACTACACATGAGCTTACAGAGCTTAAACTGCAGTTAGAAGAACTATTAGAGAAGGGACACATTCAACCTAGCATTTCACCATGGGGCGCATCGGTTATCTTTGTTAAGAAGGATGGATCTCTTTAGTTATGCATGGATTACAAGCAGTTGAACAAAGTGACGGATGAGGAACTGATATCCTCTGCCGAAGATTGATGATCTCTTTGACCAAATGCAAGGAGCCAGAGTGTTTTCAAAGATTGATCTTAAATCTGGGTATCACTAATTGAGAATTATAGAGGCAGATATTCACAAGACTGCTTTCCGAACCAGATACGTTCGTTATGAATTTACAATGGTACCTTTCGGGTTGACGAACGCCCCTGTGGTGTTCATGAGTCTTATGAACGGGGTGTTCCGCGCTTACCTAGATCAGTTCGTGATCATTTTTCTAGATGACATCTTGATCTATTCACAGACTAAGGAGGAGCATGTGGGCCATTTACGTCAGGTTTTGCAGTGTTTACGTGAGCATCAGCTTTATGGCAACTTAGCGAAGTGTGACTTCTTCAGGACAGAGGTGCAGTATTTGGGACACATTTTATCAGGTGATGGTATCTCCATAGATCCATCGAAGATCAAATCAATTCAGGATTGGCCAGTGCCCACCAATGTGACAAAAGTAAGGAGCTTTATGGGATTAGCCGGTTACTACCGTAGGTTTGTCGAAGGCTTCTCTAGGATAGCTCATCCTATCACTTCCCTTTAGTGAAAAGGGAAAGGTTTCATCTGGACTGAGTAGTGCAAGAAGGCCTTTGGAATCCTTAAGGAACAGCTTACCAGTGCTCCCATATTAGCTGTTCCTGATCTGACAGAAGATTTTGTTGTTTGCACAGATGCATCATTAGAGGGATTGGGAGCTGTACTTATGTAGGGTGGTAGAGCGATTGCTTATGAATCGTGAAAACTTAAAACATATGAGTTAAACTACCCTACTCACGATTTAGAGCTCGCAGTTGTTGTTCATGCTCTTGTTCGTTGGAGACACTTTCTTTTAGGTCAACGTTTTGAGCTCCATTCGGATCATCATAGCTTGCAGTATATCTTCACTCAGCCAAATTTGAATGGCTGCCAGCGGCGTTGGATGGAATTCATGTGTGAATATGATTTTGATGTCCACTACATCAAGGGAAAGGAGAACGTGGTCACCGACGCTTTGAGTCGAAGGCGCCATGAGATCCTAACTCTGACTTTGAAAGTGGATCTGAGAGAATGTATTCTACAACATCTGCCTGAGGACGAGTGGTTTCTGGAGGTGCAGCAGGAAATCTAGAATCAGAGGGTCCTGAAAGGTAAATTCATGGGATATTCCCTAGAAGCAGATGGATTACTTAAACATAAGTAGCGCATCTATGTACCCCGTGCGGGTGATCTGCGTATAGTGATACTTTCTAAGGCTCATAGAGCACCCTATGCAGCTCATCCAGGAGTGAAGAAGATGCATGCAGATTTGTGGCAGTTATATCATTGGGCAGGATGAGACGTGACATTGCAGAGTATGTTGCTCGATGCCTTGAGTGTCAAAGGGTCAAGGCAGAGCATCAGCATCTAGCAGGACTTTTGTACCCACATGAGATACCTGAGTGGAAATGGGACACCATTTCTATGGACTTCATTGTTGGTCTACCTATGTCATCTCAATGCCATGATGCCATCATGGTGACAGTTGACAAGTTGACCAAGGTGGCGTATTTCTCACCGGTACGCACAATGTATAATGCACCATCAGTGGCGAGGGTGTTTCTAGATCAGATCGTCAGACTACATGGAGTACCTTGCCATATTATATCTGATAGAGACTCTATTTTCACATCTTCATTTTGGAGAGCTTTACATCAGGCGTTGGGCACATAGCTCAACTTCAGTTCTGCTTACCATCCTGAGACCGACGGCCAGACAGAAAGGGTTAATCAAGTGTTAGAGGATATGTTGCGTATGTATGTTATGGATCATTAGTCTAAATGGGAGGAGTACCTGTATCTAGTTGAGTTCGCCTACAATAATGGGCATCACAGCTCATTGGGTATGCCTCCTTACCAGGCTTTATATGGCAGACCTTGCAGAACGCCTTTGAGTTGGGATCGGTTAGAGGACCGAGTTGCCATTGGACCCAAAATGATCCAGGATATTGGAACAGCAGGTTACCTTGATCAGGCAGAGACTGCAGGAAGCTCAGGATAGATAGAAAAAGTATGCAGATGCAAAGAGAATAGATCGAAGCTTTTTAGTAGGTGACAGAGTGTTCTTGAGAGTGCGACCGCATAAGAGTCCAATCCGTTACAGAAAAGGCTCTAAGCTCTCACCCCAGTTTGTAGGACCTGTAACCTACCGTTTAGCCTTGCTGCCTAGCCTGTCTTGTATCCACGATGTCTTTCATGTTTTAGTTCTACGTCAATATATTTTTGATTTATCTCACGTATTGGATTGGAGTGCTCTTCAGGTAGAGGCAAATGGACAGCTGGCTTTGGAGCCAATACACATTTTGGCTCGTCAGATGCTAGGCCTTCGAGGACGAGAGCTAGACCAGGTTAGAGTCCAGTGGGATATGTACGATGAGGTCACTGCAACATGGGAAGATGCTACGAGATTGAAGATGCTTTACCCTCACCTCTTCGATGACTTCCAGGAGGAAGTACAATCTTAGGGGGAGAGGATGTGAGGCCTACTTTTTACACTACTATTCATGAGACTATTTGCAGTGCTTTTGTTATTATTTTATGTTGAGAGACTATTGATTTTTGAATTCTGGATTATTGAACCTATGTGATTTTTAGAAAATAATTGTGCAATGATATTAGATGTTGTTTGAAAGAAAATGATGAATGGATATGTAACTGTATTATGATTTAGTATTGTATAACGTAGTATGTTTAGTTATGCATGTATTTGAATTGCTTCAGCTATGATATCTCTATGAGTTATTGACTTCGAGTTTGAGTGTGCAGGTATTACTAATGAAACCACATATATAGGAGATCATTCCCATATCCTAAGCTGTTTCCCTTGTGAGCCGATCTAGTTCAATGAGGAACTAAGATCAACCTCTTGTTTTGGAAAAATGTGGTTATGTTGTAATGTGTTATTTTTGCATGAGGTTAAGGGAATAAGGGCTTTTATCTGAATTACTTTTCCTTTGATAAGTGTTGTAAGTTGATGTATTGAATCTTGTTTTAACCTTAATTATTTTAGACCCCTTTTTATGTGTTTTATTTGACTCTGGGAGTCTTAACTAGGTTTAAAAACAACCCTAGGTTGTACCCCTTGGGTTTAGGGACCTTTTTGACT
Organism: Cunninghamia lanceolata; assembly: GCA_027924645.1. Taxonomy (NCBI): domain Eukaryota; kingdom Viridiplantae; phylum Streptophyta; class Pinopsida; order Cupressales; family Cupressaceae; genus Cunninghamia; species Cunninghamia lanceolata. The sequence continues at coordinate 12,682,378 of BSBN01001332.1, forward strand.
AGGTTAACCTTGGGTTAACTTCCATAGGGTCACCTCAACTTTGGGGTGAGGTAAAGTGACGAAATTGGAAGCTTGGGGGACATGGGATGAGTGGAATCCACACTCATGCCCACTTCCAAGTCATGGAGCACTCCATGATCCCCCTATTAATGGAGTGCTTGTCTCCATGTGCCTCCTTTTGGTGGGGTTTCCTTTTATGAGGGTGTTGTGTCACCCACTCTATGTTATTTTAGTTTTCTCATTTGTATTTTATTTCTACTTGTGGGTTTTAATGGGGAACCTATTGAGTGGGGGTACATTGCTTTATGACCACTAGGTTAATGGAGGAAGTGGGGGGTTGAGTTGTTTATTCCCACTTGGGAAATTAGGAGAAATAGAGAAATTAGTTTTAAAAGGAAGAAGAGGGGGAGAGTAAGGGTTGTTGAATCTTGGAGAAAAAAAAAGGAGATTTTTGGGGAGAAGGAAGGAGATTTTTGGAGAAGGAAGGAGAAAGGAGCTCTTCATCAGTTTTCTTCCATAATTGGCTTTTGAAGGTTGGTGAACAAATCTCTTCTCTTGTGTGATCTTATGTATGATATGCTTGTTTGTATCTTGATTGTTGAAAGAGTCTTGCAATGTCTTCATTGAGCTTTTCTGTTTGTTTTTGGGTTTTGTTTTGGGTGTAGAGAGAGCTCCTTCCAGTTGGAAGGCAATGCTAATCGTGTTTAGGGAGGGGAGGTGTGACCCTCCTCAGGTGTCATCCTGGTTCTAGTTACATACTATGCCTTGAGGGCAAATTTGGTACTATTTTTAGCCTTGAGGGCTTATTGGCTTTGAGAGCCTATTTGGATATCCTTGGTTACTTGATTCTTTGGAAGGCTTGAGGCCTTGTGGAAAATTATACTGTTGGCTTGAGGCCTTGTGATTTTTTTGGCTTGAGGCCTTGTGATTAATTGTGAAAGGATGGCACCTAGAGGTAGAGATTGTCTACTCCCCTACCCTCCATGTACTCACCTAAGCTGAGACTTTGTTATGTGTGTCAACCTTGTGGGTGTGTGGATCGTTGCTTGGTTGTTGCTCTATGTTAGTGATGTGGTTAGTCTATCTTACCCTGGATATGAGGATGGTCTCCCTAGCTCGGGGGTGACCCTCTTGCGGGTCAAAGGTAGGGAGGAGAGCTAGATGGTGGATGTAGTTTTCCCTTGTTATCTTGCAGGTTATTGTTGGAGCATGTAAAAGAATTGGAGGAGTTTTACTTGTTAAAGAAAATGCTTTATCTCCTATTGTAATGAGAGCTAGATTATCATAGTTCTTTATGTAAGAAATGAAGAGAGATCATCTCTCTTGATATTGTTGTAAATATTGTTACCTTGGGAGTGAAGGATTAAGCCTCCCTGACTATGTTTAAAGTTGTGAGTTTATTTGGTTATTACCTTTCATCATATGTGTAAGTTGGGAGAAGAGAGTAAAGAATACTCCCTTGGTAGTCTGTGTATTGTGGGAATTTGATACAGTAAATATTCTTGTTGTCAAGTCTTAGTTTGTGAGACTTCTTGTTAATTTGATGAACCCAATGATACATAATTCCCTTGTATTATCTAGAAAGATAGTTATTGTAATTTTAGTGTTATGTACGATGCATTTTGCTCTTGAAATAAAGTTTAAACTTGAAGTTACATTGCATTGGAAAATAATCTAAGTTGCATGTTTACGGTCTTATGTGTGTTCTGGAAATATAAATAGTTTATTAGTTACAATTACTTATTTCTGGTTTTTTATTTGTAATTTGAGAAGGTCAATTTACTTGGTAGCATGGCAAATAGAAAATACAAATTTAAGTGATTAAATGTTCTGTTTTCCTTTGATTTAATTGTTTACTCAAATTGTAATGTTGAAAATAATGTGAAAGGAATTTTGCCATGAGTTATCATTTATAAATAGGGAAGCATATTTACTATTTTTGCATACAACATTCTACTTTAAACTTAGTTGTGAAAGTTGGAATTCTGTAATTATAAATACATTGTTGAGAGAAATTATGAAACTGAAATATATATATATATATATATATATATATATATATATATATATACATACATATATATATATATATATATACATATATACACATACATATATACACATACATATATATATACATACATATATACATATATATATATGTTTTTTTTTAATTTAAAATAGTTTTAAATTGAATATAATCGAGTAAATGATATATATATATATACCATCATTTAATATTAATGAAATTTGAAATAACAATGAAAAAATGCATAGAGAAGATCGCGGTATTTTTTACACAGTCAAAGGAAACGTTGCATATGGTGTGGTGGGGGTTTTAACCCCCACCGAATGATTGCTACTATGGGTGTGGGGAGGGGCGGAGCCCCACCCACACCCCACTATGTGGGATGTGGGTGGGGCTCTGCCCCTTCCCATATCCCCGTTCCCTACGAGTTGCAGCCCTAACTTCCCTCCGTCCGTTGTTTACTGCGCGGCAACCTCCATTTCGCCCCTGTACCTTCGACCACCACCGGTGGCTTCGGCCCCCTCTTGCCAGCGTCAACCTCCTCCTCTGGCGCCGCCGCCATACCCTGCAAGCAAACAATGCATACAGCAAACAAAAAAAAAGTGTTAGGGTTATTTAACCCTAACATTTGTTTTGGTAGTTCAAATAAAATGGTTTTTAAAATTAAGTGGCATTTCCAGTATCTACTTAGTGATATTTAAATATGTATATATATATAACTCTATATATATATATACTTATATATCAATTTCAATGCATGGGCTTGCACATTAAGGACGATTATATATATATATATATATGTATGTATTATATTATGGGTGGAGTCCCCTTTAACATGGATTCATTTGGAAATTAATAAGTGTATAATTTTGAAAGGATTAAATATAATTATTTATATATATATAGATAAATCTATACATAGATATGAATATATATACATTTAATCTTTGAGAATAAAGAAGATTGTTTAAAGGGTCATTACTCTAATATGCAATATGAATAAATATATAAAATATATATATATATATATATATATATTATATATATATATATATATTATATATATATATATTATATTTGTTCATTCCTTAGTTTGGGAAAAAGAATTTTGCTAAATAAATTTAAATATAAATATATTTATTAATATAGAATGATATTAATGGGATATTTGTAGATAACGTTAACGAACTATCACATTGTTCGTTTGAAAAGAAGAATAGTAACTACGGAATTTATCTTTTCGGATTGAATCACCAAGTAGAGAAAATAGATTAATGTTTTGAAATTAATTATAATAAAAGAAATTTTATAAGAGAAAACAGAGAAAGGCGTAACCAAGCGAACAAGAAACTAATAACACTTATAAATGCCAATCACCTACCGGCGGAAACCCAAACGTTACTAGTTTAAATGACACCAAGCATATTGACAAAATATCTTCATGCTCATGTGAGTGGATTATTCTGCATCAACAAGCAACTTAAACAGTCGCACTGAGCACGCATGCGCGTGCGAGGGAGGCTTTCAAAGTAGTTAGGAAAAAAATTTTGATAGTTCGTGTCATGACCACATGACACATGCAGACATGACACGCGGATTAGTGTGTTGTGAACGCATGTGAAATGCGGGCATGACATGTTGAATGGGAGGATATTGTTGTTGATTCAAAGGGTTTTGTTGCGATGATAGTGCATATGAACTTGACGATGGGTTGACCACATAGGTTGATGTCGCATGTGAACCATATGAGGGGTTGATATAGGACATGGTCTATGTAGAAGGTTTTGGTCTAAGAGAAAGAAGTTGATCAACATAGGTGTTGGGTTGTGTGTTTGGTATGATAAGTTGATCGATAAGGCTAGTGTCAAGATTGGAGGTGACATGAGAGGTGTGAATGGGATGAATAGATGGTATGGTGATATAAGAAGATGTATTAGATACCAGGGGTGGCTTGACGTATGAAACATTGACATTAGGGATAGATGGTGCTTGGGTCACTTGATTGGAAACAACATTCATAGAGGTTGATGGAAATGAAGTTGACACATGAAAGGGAGGCACACCCATGTTAGAGACCGCAGAAGTGACAACATAGGACAGTGTCAATAATGGCTTAATAGATGTAGTGACAAGTGGTTGATTTGGTCTAGTGGGTGTAGATGACATTTGGGGTACATGCATATGTTGAATAGGCACAGATAGTGTTGCAGGTATGGTTGACTTAGTGGACATAGTAACTATGGCTACCAAGTTTTGTGTAATAACCCTCGTAGGATCATCTTTATGGATTGTGGACACATCAAAGTCATTGCGTAGTTTGACCCTGGCTTGAGCTAGTTGAAGGAAGATTTGTTATTGGTTAGTTTGTATGATTTTGTTGGCATGTTGTAAGGCCCTAGGGTCTTGAAGGTCATCATCAGATGAGTCATCATGGGGATGTAGGGATGGTGTCCTCACCATGGAAGATGAGGGACCACCAAAATGTTGTTGTGTTGGGATTGATGAAGATGAAGGATCAACACAATATTGTTGCATTGGGATTGACAAGGATTGTCCAATAGTGTATCCTTCAAGTACAAAGACATGAGGAGGTATTCCTATGGTGAATTTTGAGGCATCCCTAAGAGGAGTGGACTAAAATTCCTTCAAATTAGCTTCCATGGCTACTTTGTATTGGCTTCTGGTTTGAGGCATGAATGGTTGGATTTTGATTTGATTGATTAGGGTGGATTGATCAGATTTTGATGAATTGGATGATCTGATTGGTGGCTGCTTTTGACTTGGTCAGATTGGATGAATCTAATTTTGACAGATAGGATTGATTGATGAGGTGATTGATTGATTTGGTAAAAGATCGATCAAGGGATAGGTTGACCAAAGCCAAAAGGGGTTGATTGGTTGATGTTGTTTGGTTTGACTACTATTAGATAGCTGACTAGAATGCTTTGATGACTTAAATGATTAGATTTGATATGGAAGGTTGATTGAATGGTACCTTGACCATGGAGACAATTTGTAGATTATGAAAGACCAAAGGCGATGCTCTATGCTTTAGAGGCAATGGGAGATAATGGAAAGGTGTTAGGGAATACTCCAAAGGCAATTTACTGCAATGCAAAGGTGATAGGCTACTGTGCATAGGTGACTAGAAATAGATCATAGGTGACTGGGTATAGTGCACAGGTGAGCTACTAAGGCTCAAAGGTGATTTTGCAGAGACTAAAGGTACATTTGCAGGAGAATAGGCTAACCAGAGGTGATTTTCCAAGGACCAAAGGTGATTTTATGAGGTTCATAGGTGACTTACTATTGATCAAATGTGATTGGCTGAGGTTCAAAAGAAATTTTGCATGGTTTAAAGGCAATTTTTGTTGCAGATTATGGTTTTAGACATTATTTTTGGTGAATTTGGTAGAGAAGACACAATGACAAACACTCATGCATAGCACATTCACAAATGTTATAACATCCTATAGGCTAGATAGAGATAGTACCTATTGGGTTCCACTTGGGTTTCCCTAGCTACGTCTACTCATAGGTGATAGCTAAAGGAACTTGGGGCATAGGCTCCCCCTTACAGTGCACTCACTTCTTAGGCACACAAAGTTCCAAGTCCTCAAGAGGTGCAGATCTTGAGGTACTTTGCTATACATTAGGTCTCAAAAATGCAGGATGCAAATCCTAAGAGGATGCCAAGCTCTATGCTTAGATTTGCAATATTTTTGAACTAACGAAATGGAGTTAACCTATAAGGTTGACGACTCCCTGCACTTTAGGTTCTACTAGACCTAGGTGGGTAGACCTTAATAGATAAAGTAGATTAAATGGATGTGCTTGAGTTGATGGATCTATCCATAGTGCCAAAGGTTATGGAATAGATGAGAGCTTGCTACCTTCTTTTACTTCTAATGATTGAACAATGATTGAAAATGGTGTGATCCTAATTTGGTATAAATTGTATAAGAAATATCAAGGCAAAACTAATGGACATGTTCAAATAATGAAATGAGTAAGACTAGTGCCTAGACCTATTGGGCTATTTGAGTCAGTGAATGGAAACATATGTATGTGATTGATGAGCTTATCTCCTAGCTTAACTCTAACAATTGGGCACTTTGAATATTTACAGCTTGTGTAAATGTGCAATTTTGTATGTGACAGTGCTCTTCTTTTATTATCCCAATGATATTCCCTTGAATTACTCTAAAATTATGAAGGAATTTAATTCTTGAGTTGATGGAAACCAATCACAATAACTTATTCAAAAGGATTTAATCTTTAACAAGAACTAATTAAAACCAATTATCAGAAAGGATTTTTAATTCACGTCAACAAGAAACCAATAAGAGAACTTCACACAGTGACAACAAATGTACCCTTACAAATGTAAATCTAAATAATTCAACAAAACTACTCTAGAGACAACACAATAACATATAATCATGAAATATTAACACAACTGTTGAACACCAGAAATAAATAACCATATATAAATGTTATACTCCATTATGTTTTTCAAAAAATAAACATGAGTAACAAAGGTTTATTCAATTAAATAGAATTGATAATACGTGTCTTCTTCTTCTATATAATATATGCAGTCTTCTTCTAATCAGAGAGAGATCCTACCAACTAATCCTCTTTTGACCATCATAAGTTTCAACCTTTATATCAATATTAATGAAGAGATCATGCCTCTTCATAGTGTCTTTTGAGAATTAACAATAATATGAAACTAAACAAATACAATTACTACTAAGCCCTACTAAGCCACAAGTAGATTTGAGCAAGATGATCCAGATATTTCTAGCTCAGATGTGTCTTAGCATATTTAGTGGCATCCCTAACATTTACCTCCATTGAAACCGTTTTCTCCAGATGTGAGAAAGCTCCCTTGGATGTCGAATCCTCATGTTTTACAATTTCTAGGGCTTTCTCCAATATTCCCTGACACTCCTTGACCCATTCATCCTTGCTCTTTAAATCTATCATTCTTAGGTAACATAGGTACACCTATCTATGAAGTCTCCATGCATTCTTTTGCTTCATCCTAGAGCCTGTCATGATACTTCTTGTGCTACTTAATAAGACTGTTAGCATCAGATGTGATTGCACTGTCAAAGGCCTGTTTACCATGTATCTCTTGTAACTTTTTTCTTATTCTATTATCTAGTCTCTCATGTTCTTGAATGACCTTTTAATTCTCAGAGCCAATATCCCATAATTTACACATCCATTCCATCAGATGAGCATGCTTGTTCTATAGGACTATAGTAAATGTATTTATTTTGACCTATGCTATCTGATCTTCTGAAGGTGATTGGACTTGTTGTGAGCTTTCTTCCTGTGTAATCATTTTAAGAGGGACTAAATCCTTTAAAAGGTCATTTTCTTTTTTCAACCTTTCCTAACTGATTTTGTAGGTATCCCTCTCCTTTATCAATAATTGAATTTGAGCTTTATTTATCTTTGCCACATTTACTCCAAGTTTTGTTGTGACAACTGGATCAGTTTCTCTAGCTCTCAATGTAGTATCCAATTTGAAATATTATTTTTCTAGGGCTTCATGCACAATTGGGATATTGTATATGTCATTTAAGTCAAACACCTCACAAATTGCATTTTTAGATACATGAAACAAGGGTTTTTCTTACAGATCGCATATTGCCTTTTGGTCGGGGTCATAATGGTATGCTAGTAGTTTCAAAAGGTCAATATTGACAAAAACATCTGTGACTATCAATTTCCCTGAATTGAGTTACCAGGTGTTGCAGACGGGTTTCATCCTATGTCTTCTATGGTAGTGGAACATGAATAATTCATACCCTCGGATAGGAGTCCATATATTTCCTATGTATTTGTATTTGTCTTCAAGTTTTTCCACATTCACCCTTAATTGTGTAGTTCTTATGGCCTTGGGCCTGGAACTGGGCAATTGGTCCACAAGGTCTTGGTTTAGTTTCCTTTCTGGTGTTCTCTCTCCCTTCTCTGTGTCGATTTTCTATTTCTTTCCCTTGGTTTGGCTCTTCACAATGTGTTGCCTTTTCTTTGTTTCAAAGGAGCCTTCCATTTTTGGTGACTATCAGAACTTGACTATACCAGAGAGAGTTCAAGGACTTACCTATATGCACTCTGCACAATTTTTCATGGCTCCTGATGAACTCCTTCTTGTTTGTCTGCAACCCTTGTATTGATTTTAATTAGTTTTAGTTTGGTTTATACATTTTATGTTCAATCATCCATTAATGGCTACCACCTGAATTGAATGCTGGGAGTTCATGAATTTCAAAATGTCAGGGCGATGCTCTTTTTATCATATCAGTGAGACCATTTGATTCTTTTTCTAATCTTTATATTGTCTCGGTACCATTTTCTTTCATATGTTTTTAATTTGTCACCAAGGGTATATTGGTTTTCTCCCCGAAATAGTCTTCTAAACTTTCATAGGTTTATGAACTTTTATCATCATTTTGGGAAGATATTATAATTTTCATCCTGATGATAGTTGGCCAAGTTGGGCGAACATTCATCCTGGCATCGGTGAGTGTTTCTCCGATGGACAGGGATTATTTTTCTTTTATCGACATGACAATCTTTATCACTAAGAAAATATGATGGTCTCTCGATGGGTCATGTCTTCTCAAAGGTCTTATTTCCATCACTTGATTTTACTAGAACATGTCAGTGAGAGTCCTGTCGAAAAACCTTTTGTTTCTTATGTCAGGGTGACTTTTATGATTGGAAAATCTTGAATATTTCATTCCAACTGTGTATGTCGAGCTGATAATCTTAACATTATGCATCAGGGAGAGATTGTTTATCTTCCTACCGATAAGTCATTGATCAATGTGACTTAGAGGCTTGGTGTGACTTTAGGATTTCACTCTGATTGTTGAACTCATGCCGATGAGTATGCATCGGTGATGCATACAAAATGCATCCTCAAATTTTTTAATATATGTAATTTTGATCATTTAGACATCGATCATCTCTCACCGATTAACATATTATACTTCCAAAATGTATTTTTCCATTTGGGGTGAGTTACGTAAGGTCTTGCCGATATGGATGAGCTAGTATTAGAATTGAGCTATGGTCACAAAGCTAGGTATGTTCATGGGATCTTTTATGTGTGGATTTTGATATGGATCTTGTCACACAAATTTTAGTGGTTGATCTTTGAAATGAGGGACAATATTGAATTTTTTAGCAGATGAAAAAATGTGAATTTTTTAGTTCCAACAATAGCTCTTTCTGGGGATGCATACTCTTTGGAGAGTATGACAAGAATTCAGATCTTTGGGAGAGCGGACCAAGTATTTTATTTATTGGAAGCGATAATTTTGCCAGTATTTTGGAAGTAGGTGTGAATGGATGGGAATGGATTGAAATCCTATACTACTATACATGGAAAATATGTTTGCAACAAGTATTTTTTGAGAATTGTCCATGCACTAGCAATTCTTTTACCTTTTCCTAAACTATTGGGCATGGAAAATTTAAGAAAAGAAATGTTTCAGGAACTGTCCATGCACTGGCAGTTCCTGATTTTATCCTAACATATTTTGTAGATAATATGAATCTTCTCCTCCCTTGCCAATGATAACAAATGGTCCTACCCATAATGCTTCAAACTTGCCATATTTACCTTTTTCTTGTGCTCTAGCATTCCACATGAGGACCATGTCATTTTCCTTAAATTTTTTCTGTTTGGTTTTATTGTCAAAAAGGTGTTTTGCCTGTAACTGTAGCTTTTTATTTTGTTGTTGTGCTTGATCTCTGATTTCATCTAACTCGATCAATTCCTCTATTCTTTCTTTTATTGGCTCAAGGACTTCCCCATTTTCTTGCATGATGAATTTATACATTGGTAATAGATCATGCATAGGGAGCCTAGCTTGAGTCCCATACATGAGTTCAAAGGGTGATTTTCCAGTAGCCTTTTCATTGTGATTCTGTCTGCCAACAATGCTAGTTTCAGATTGGAATCCCAAGCCCTTTTATTGTTGCCTAACATCCTTTTTATGATTTTCAAAATACTTTTATTGTTGGATTCAGCCTGCCCATTAGCCTGTGGATGATATGGCAAGGAATATAAAATTGTTATACCATAAGATTCACAAAATGTCTTAAATTCTTCTGATCTAAAGCACATTCCATTATCAATTATGATTCTTATTGGTACCCCAAATCTAGTGATGACATTTTCAATCAGAAAATTTGTCACAACTCTACTGGTTGCTTATTTTGTAGGTACAACCTCTACCCATTTTGTAAAGTAGTCTATGGCCACCAATATCCATTTATGCCCTCCACTGGATTTCTCTATAATTTCTCCTATAAAATCAATCCCCCACTGGTAGAACGGGGCATCAACCTGTATAGGTCTTAGGGGTAGTGCTCCTTGATATTTTAATTTTCCAGAGAACCTTTGACATGCCTCACATTTCTTGGTATAGTCATAAGCATCATTAAACACTTTAGGCCAATAATAGCCTACCCTCAATATTTTATGTGTAGTGGTTTTTACTGAGAAATGCCCCCCACACACTCCTTCATGCATCTCTATCAAAGCATGTCTTGCTTGATCTTGATCTAGGCATAACAGTAGAATTCCATCCTTATTTTTCCAATAAAGGCCACCCTCTATGAGCACATATTTTAAGGCATGGAGTTTAAGTGTCCTTTTTCTATTGTCATCCAATCCCTTAGGGCATTTTAAATGTTTAAGATAGTATACAATATCAGTATACCACGGAGTTCTTTCAATACTTATGACCATATTCTTTTCATCATTCATACTACATACTTGGGTAGCCTCCAAGTTTGTTTCAGTCATTAACTTTGCTAGCCCTTGTCCTCTCACAAGTTTTGTATTTTGAATTTCTATGTCAAATTCCTGGATCCGGTTAATCCATCTGCATCTTTTTCCTATCACCTCATTTTGCATAAATACATCCTTAACTGCAATGTTTGGTACATATGCTATTATTTTTACCCCCACCAAGTATGGTCTAAATGCTTTGATAGATTTCACCAATGCATAGGCTTTTTTCTCTATGATGTCATAATTTAATTCTGCACATTGGAGAGATTTGCTAAAAAATGAAATGGGCTGCTCATTCCCCTCATTATTTTTCTATAACATGACTACTACAACTGTGTGAAAGGATGCAAATGAGAAGATCTAGAATGGTTTACCAAAATCAGGAGACTTTAAAATTGGAGCCTCTTTGATTGCTTTCTTGATAGTGGCAAATGCTTCTATGGCTTCAGTGGTCCAAATTATTTCTGCATTCTTTTTTAACATTTTTGATATAGGATTAACTATCTCTGTAAAATTTGGTATGAATCTCCTAACAAAGTTAATCTAGCTAAACAAGGATTGTATAGTCTTCATAGTTTTAGGGATTGGGATTTGGTCAATGGCTTTTACTCTTTCATGATCTATTCTCGCTCCATCTTTTAAAACTATGTGGCCAAGCAACTTGCCCTCTGTGACTGCGAACTAACACTTCTTAGGATTCAACAAGATCCCATACTCCAAGGCTCTAATAAAAATTATTTCCAAGTGTGTACAATGATCCTTAGTCCTCTTCGAATATGTGGTCAAGTCATCCTGATAAACCACCATGATTTCATTAATTAGTCCTGCAAAAACTACATCCATAGCTCTCTGAAATGTTGCTCCAGCATTTGTGAGCCCAAATGGCATTCTCACATAAACATATGTTCCCCATGGTGTGGTGAAGGCAGTCTTATATTGTTTTGATTCCTTGACCTTCACCTGATTATATCTTGAGAAACTATCTATCATGGCCAACAGTTCATAGCTTGTGACCTTTTGCAGTACTGCTTCCATGTTAGGAAGGGGGTAATTGTCTTTAAGTGAGGATTTATTTAAATTTCTGAAATCCACACACAGTCTAATATCACCATTCTTCTTTCTGATAGGCACTAAGTTAGAGACCCAAGAAGAGTGCCTAATGGGTTTAATAATAGCCCCATCCCTTAGTTTTGTTAGTTCCTTAAGCATTTTAGGGGCCAGTGTGGGATTGATAGGCCTCTGCTTTTGCCTGAATGGTTTGGCATCTGGCTTCAATGGTATTTCATGTTGAAAAAGATCTTCCTGATATGCTTTCAAGTCATCAGAGAACCATGCAAACACATGTCTATATTTTCTGAGCAAGTTGATGAGCATGCTTCTGATTTTGGGATTCAATTTTCTCCCAATGTATACATTCCTTGGGGCCATTTGTGTTCCTAGATTTATTTCTTCAAGATCATTTTGTATTATGGGTACATTTTTTGTTTTAAGTTGGTCATGTCCATCAAATACTTTCTCCAATGCTATGAGTCCCTTAGGTATTTTATTTGTTTTTAACTGAACTATCTCCTGACCAAAAAGAGTTTCTTTTCCATCATGTTCCTCCATAAATGCATTGAAATCAATTTCTTGGCTTTCATAATGATCCACACAATGTAAGAATTTGATTAGATCTGTGTCATCGTTAAAGACTTGCCAACTATGGATGTTATCTAGGATAGTAGGTCTGGTTTTGATTTCTACTTCGGTGATACCTGCTAATGTGATATCATCCCTTTTCAATGCAATGTTTTCCAGGAAATCTGCCATTATGTTTTTTGACCTATCTATCCAGTTAATTGAGAAAGCATCAAATAACTCAATGTCATCCCAGACAACATTTATGTATTGTTTCAACCTTTTGTTTTTAGATGAGTACTTCCCTCTAACTTGAGAGGTAACTAACTCAGAGTCCCCATATACAGCCAGGTTTCTTATTTTATGCTTTATTGCAATGTTCAAACCGATGAGTAGGGGTTCATATTCTACCACATTATTGGTGTATTTGAATGTCAACAAGAATGAGTATTTGAATGTTTTACCTATTGGTGAGATAAATAGCACTCCTGCCCCATTTCCCATTTTGCTGCATGCACCATCAAAATACATTTTCCCTACTTCACATTCATTTCTTTGAGCTTCAATATGCACTGGATCAGTGTTTTATAATTCTGGCTGACCTTTTTCAATTTTGAAGGTACCCAAGTCTGTATCACAGAATAAATTTATTTGGTTTTGATCTATGCATTCTATGATATTCTCATATCTTGGTTCCCTGCAAAGCTTAACTTCTTTGCCTCCCACTGGTATCGTGGCATATGATCAATCTAACTAAACATTTCCTCCTGCCATCGTAGCCCATTGTCTTGATAGTAACATCCCATAATATGGTGGGATATCAACCACAATAATATCAACATTGTATGTTGCTTCAGGGTAAGCAACTAGTTTTATTTCCACATCCTTCATAATGCCTACAACTAGAATATACCTATTTTCCATTGCATAACATTTTCCAAATGTAGTGTCAACCCACATTCCCAATTCCTTCATTACTGGTATTGGCATAATATTCATTACTGCACCCGAGTCAATCATACAATTCCTTACCAGTCTATTTTTTATTAACAAGCTAGTGTAGAAAGGATCTACTTGTGAGGGATTTTTTGTTAGAGTATCACCTAGGTATACCTCAAGAATTTTGATGGTCTCCTGTTGGACATCGTTTATTTTACTTTCAGGTCTCTGTTGTTCTTGATTTGGTATATTTGAAATTATTTTGACCACTGTATTTTTGTATTTGTCTACCTTCATCATTTCAAGGAGTGGTACTGACATTTTTACCTGAGATATTACTTGAGCAATATCAAATGAGGGACTTACTATTTGATCATTCTTTTCTATTTTCTTATGCCCCTTTTCTTTAGCTAGTATTTTGTCCTTTGTTTGATTTTGCTCAGTCTTTCTTGATTCCTTTTGTGTGGGTTTCATGTTATTTTTATATTTTTGATCTTTTATAAAGACATTTCTAGGTGTTCCCTGATCTGTATTGACTATCCTATTTCTTAAATTATAAGTATTCTTAGCTTATGCCACCACAGCCATTGTAAGAGCTTTCTTTTCTTCTTCAGTAGGCTTTCTCCATTGTCCGTATGGTGGGTTGTTAGGATTATTTCCCCTGTAGCTATCCTTCTGATCTGAAAATACTTCTTGTCTTCCCATATTGATATTGTATTTTTGGTTTCCTACATCATACTCATACCCATCTTCTTCTACAGAAGAATACTCTCCATCTACCTAGTAGGGTGTAGCTTCCAACATATTTATGGTGTGACTATCTCTCTCATAGTCATAGGACATTTCTTCTTGCTGTACTGATTTGGCCACTATGCAATGTTTAGGTGAATGAGACAAATTACATACCAAGCACCATGGCCTATCTTCTACCATATGTGCCCGATTTATTTTCAAAGGGTCAGGAGTATCTTTGCCATAATTTTTCCTTATGCCTTGTTCTACAAGTCTTCTATCTTTCTAATTGGTATTATATGGCATATCATGCAACCTAGGTCTTTCATTTTTGTATTGATTCTCCTGTTTATTCTGGTGATTGTTAGGGTTTTGAGAAATTCTGAGGTTATCTCTTTTCCCAATCATCCCTGCAGCTTTTCTATTATTTTCAATAGTCAATACTATTTTTTGTGCTTCAACTAAGCTCCTGGAGCAACGATTTCTGAGCTCATATCCTATTTTAGGATCAAACGCTTTCAGGTAAATACTCAAAGCAGTTGGGTCAGTCAACTTAGGTCTATGTGGTATTTTGTTATGTAGTTTGGAGGATCTTAAATTGAAGCCATACATTGATTCATTTTGATGCTTCTGGAGACTTACTAGCTCATGTAAGACAAACTCGGGTGCATATTGATTACCATATTGCTCCTTAAATTGTTCATGGAAATCTGTTAGGGAATTTACCAAGGCATTTGGTAAACTATTGAACCAATCTCATGCATCCTTAGTTAAAGACATCAAAAATAACCTCATCTTAACATCTTCATGTTACACACCGGTAACCCATACAAAGGCGTTAAAATTTTTTATATGGTCTTCAGCTGATATTGCATTGTTCCCAGTAAACTTGGGGACCATATTTCTCTAGCTACTGTCAGGGGGGTATGGATATAATTGATATCCTGTTAAATTAAAATGCTTTCATATGTTCACGACGTTTTGTGGAGGCATGTTCATGGGTGGTGGGTTGGGATAATAATGATACCCATATGGAGGCTGATGGTAAGTATGTGGGTTTATATGGGGATTGACATGGTGATTATGAGGCCTAGGGTATTGTTGGCTAGGAGGTGAGTATGGATGGATTATATGTTGAGAAGTATTATGTGTGATGGGTGGTCTGGGATTTGGGGGAATACTCTGATGAACATGGCTAGCAGATGATGGTTGTTGATTGAAAGACCCACTTTCATTTTGGTGCATGTTTTGTTGTATATTTCTTGAAACATGCCCTCCTTGTCTATGTGGAGGTACATATTTTGGAGAATCTATTTTTGTCCTGCCTTTTCTCTATTGAATTTCTTGCTTTAACAAAGTTTCAGCTTCTCTTAATTTAACTAATTCAAGTTCCTCCTGTAATCTGAGCAGATTCTGTTGTAGTTCATCTTTGTTCCTTATATCCTTTTGGCTGTCATTCATTTCCTGATTTATCAATCCTTGTTGAGCTCCTTCTCCTTGTTGTAATGACATTTGATAATCATATTCTACTTGTGGTCTATGTTCCTCATGATTTGTGCTTCATACTCAAGCTGCCTTTGGGGATCAGGCCTGTATTGGGCTAAAACATCGTCAGATATTCCACAATTATAGGATAGGGTCTCATTTGATTCATGCAAAGGAGTAAAACTATTATGAGTTATGATGGGCTACCCAGAAGTATTCTCCTAGGCATCTTGATCATGATCTCGCTATGATTAGTTTGATACTCAAGTTTTCTTTGAAGGAGCTCTTAGGGGTGGAGATGATTGTAGTTTCCTCCCATCAGTTTTAGATCTTCTACCGTCCATGTTAAAAGATCAAGACATAAAATGATTATATTGTGAAATAGAGTCACCACCTCGTTCAAGAGGATTGATTAGTGTTTGGGTTGTGCCTAACTAGCAAAGTTTCAACCCTTTTGACTCTATAGACTAGGCTTTCTACTAGATTTTGCTCTGCATTCCCCAGTAGAGTTGCAAATTTTGTTAGGTCTCAAAAATGCAGGTTGCAAATCCTAAGAGGATGCCAAGCTCTATGCTTAGATTTTCAACATTTTTGAACTAATGAAATGGATTTAACCTATAGGGTTGATGACTCCCTGTACTTTAGGTTATTCTAGACCTAGGCGGGTGGACCTTAATGACTAAAGTAGATTAAATGGATGTGTTTGAGTTGATGGATCTATCCATAGTGGCAAAGGGTATGGAATAGATGAGAGATTGCTACCTTCTTTTACTTTTAATGCTTGAATAGTGATTGAAAATGGTGTGATCCTAATTTGGTATAAATTGTATAAGCAATATCAAAGCAAAACTAATGGATATGTTCAAATAATGAAATGAGTAAGACCAGTGCCTAGACCTATTGGGCTATTTGAGTCAGTGAATGGAAATAGATGTATGTGATTGATGAGCTTATCTCCTAACTTAACTCTAACAATTGGGCACTTTGAATATTTATAGCTTGTGTAAATGTGTAGGTTTGTATGTGACAGTGCTCTTCTTATATTATCCCAATGATATTCCCTTGAATTACTGTGAAATTATGAAGGAATTTAATTCTTGAGTTGATGGAAACCAATCACATTAACTTCTTCCAAAGGATTTAATCTTTAATAAGAACCAATTAAAGCCAATTATCAGAAAGGATTTTTAATTCACATCAACCAGAAACCAATCATAGAACTTCACACAGTGACAACAAATGTGCCTTGACAAATGTAAATTTGAATAATTCAATAGAACCACTCTGGAGATAGAAAAATAACATATAATCATGAAACCTTAACACAACTATTGAACACCAGAAATAAATCACCATATATAAATATTCTGCTCCATTATGCTTTTCAAAAAATAAACATGAGTAACAAAGGTTTCTTCAATTAAATAGAACTGATAATATATGTCTTCTTCTTCTATATAATATATGCAGTCTTCTTCTAATCAGAGAGAGATCCTACCAACTGATCCCCTTCTGACCATCATAAGTTTTGACCTTTATATCAATATTAATGAAGAGGTCATGCCTCTTCATAGTGTCTTTTGAGAATTAACAATATTATGAAACTAAACAAATATAATTACTACTAAGCCCTGCTAAGCCACAAGTAGATTTGAGCAAGATGATCCAAATATTTCTAGCTTAGATGTGTCTTAGCATATTCAATGGTATCCCTAACATTTACCTCCATCGAAACCATTTTCTCAAGATGTGAGAAAGCTCCCTTGGATGTCGAATCCTCATGTTTTACAATTTCTAGGGCTTTCTCCAATATTCCTTGACACTCCTTGACCCATTCATCCTTGCTCTTTAAATCTTTGTCATTCTTGAGTAACACAGGTACACCTATCTACAAAGTCTCCATGCATTCTTTTGCTTCATCTTGGAGCCTGTCATGATACTTCTTGTGCTACTTAATAAGATTGTCAGCATCAGATGTGATTGCACTATCAGAGGCCTATTTACCTTGTATCTCCTGTAACTTTTTTCTTATTCTATTATCTAGTATCTCATGTTCTTGAATGACCTTTTGATTCTCAGAGCCAATATCCCATAATTTACACATCCATTCCATCAGATGAGCATGCCTGTTCTGTAGGACTATAGTAAGTGTATTTATTTTGACCTGTGCTATCTGAACTTTTGAAGGTGATTGGAGTTGTTGTGAGCTTTCTGCCCATGTAATCATTTTAAGAGGGACTAAATCCTTTAAAAGGTCATTTTTTTTTCAACCTTTCCCAACTTATTTTGTAAGTATCTCTCTCCTTTATCAACAGCTGAATCTGAGCTTTATTTATCTTTGCCACATTTACTCCAAGTTCTCTTGTGACAATTGGATCAGTTTCTCCAGCTCTTAATGTACTAGCCAATTTGAAATATTCTTTTTCTAGGGCTTCATGCACAATTGGGATATTGTATGTGTCATTTAAGTCAAACACCTCACATATTACATTTTTAGATACATGAAACAAGGGTTTTTCTTGCAGATCATATATTGCCTTTTGGTTAGGGTCATAATGGTATACTAGTAGTTTCAAAAGGTTAATTTTGACAAAAAATCTATGACTATCAATTTCCCCAAATTGAGTTGCCAGGGGTTGCAGACGGGTTCCATCCTATGTCCTCTGTGGTAGTGGAACATGAATAATTCATACCCTCAGATAGAAGTCCATATATTTCCTACGTATTTGCATTTGTCTTCAAGTTTTTCCACATTCACCCTTAATTGTGCAGTTCTTCTGGCCTTGGGCCTGGAACTGGACAATTGGTCCACAAGGTCTTGGTTTAGTTTCCTTTTTGGTGTTCTCTCTCCCTTCTCTGTGTCAATTTTCTATTTCTTGCCCTTGGTTTGGCTCTTCACAATGTGTTTCCTTTTTTTTGTTTCAGAGGAGCCTTCCATTTTTGTTTACTATCAGAACTTGACTATACCAAAGAGAGTTCAAGGACTTACTTGTATGCACTTTGCACAATTTTTCCTATCTCCCGATGAACTCCTTCTTGTCCATCTGCAACCCTTGTATTGATTTTAATTGGGTTCAGTTTGGTTTATACATTTTATGTTCAATCAGTCATTAATGACTGCCACCTGAATTGAATGCTGGAAGTTCATGAATTTCAAAATGTTAGGGTGATGTTCTTTTTATCATATCGATGAGACCATTCAATTCTTTTGTCAATCTTCATATTGTCTTGGTGCCATTTTCTTTCATATGTTTTTAATTGGTCGCCAAGGGTACATTGGTGTCTCCCTAAAATAGTCTTCTGAACTTTCATAGAGTTATGAACTTTTATCATCATTTCGGGAAGATATTATAATTTTCATCCTGATGACATTTGGTCAAGTTGGGCGAATGTTCATCCTGGCATTGGTGAGTGTTTCTTAGATGGACAAGGATTATTTTTTTTATCGGCATGACAATCTTTATCGCTAAGAAAATATGATGGTCTCCTGATGGGTCATGTCTTCCTGATGGTCTTATTTCCATCGCTTGATTTTACTAGAACATGTCGGTGAGAGTTCTGCTGAAAAACCTTTTGTTTCTTATGTCAGGGTAACTTTTACGATCGGCAAAGCTTGAAGATTTCATTCTGACTGTGTATGTCACACCGATAATCTTAACATTATGCATCGGGGAAAGATTATTTGTCTTCTTGCCGATAAGGCATTGATCGGTGTGACTTAGAGGCTCGGTGTGACTTTAGGATTTCACTCTGATTGTTCAACTCATACCGATGAGTATGTGTCGGTGATGCATACAAAATGTCTCCCCAAAATTTTTAACATATGCAATCATTCAGACATCGATCATCTCTCATCGATTATCATATTATACTTCCAAAATGTATTTATCCATTTGGGGTGAGTTACTTAAGGTCTTGCCGATATGGATGAACTAGTATCAGAATTGAGCTATGGTCACAGAGCTAGGTATGTTCATGGGATCTTTTATGTGCAGACTCTGATATGGATCTTGTCACACAAATTTTAGTGGTTGATCTTGGAAATGAGGGACATTAGTGAATTTTTTAGCAGATGAAAAAATGTGAATTTTTCAGTTCCAACACTATCTCTGCCATAAGCCATGAAAATGTGGGATGGCTATCAGAGGCCTAATCAGTTGTCCTCTTGTACCAATAGATAGGGGTTTTTGGCTACTACAACATAGTTTTTAGTTTGATTTTCTGTTTGACCAGTTATGCATGTGGTGATTCACTTTGTTAATGGAGGCTTCACAGCCCACAGAGGTTACGGTCTACGGGGTTTTGGGGGAAATATTCATTAGTATAGCTAAATCAACACACGTCATTTGCAACTTTCGACGCAAACACATTATTTATCAAGCGGATTGGAATGGTTTAGCTTTAACATATTTCCGCCTGGGTTATCCCCTTCTCACAAAGGGAAAGCAGGCCCACCTAGAGTTAGCAATGATTTCTCTTGCACCCCAGGTTCGTTGGTTAGGCAAGGGGAGAGGATACTTTCATTGCTAAATTGGGTCACAATCAATCAAAGCAAGCAAACCTAAGAAATGAAAAGTAGACATAATGAAAATAGATTGTTCATTTTAGAGTACTAAATTGAGGTGTTTGAGTTGTGGGTTCATTTTAAAAATATCAAATTCAAGTGTGCCTACTTTAGTATAAAAGATTGTTTTAGGAACTTGGACCGATCAGATCTACAAGAAAGGTTAGCATGTTTCCAACTCTGGTCTTTGACAAATGAGAAGGACAGGTTGCACTGAGAAACTATTAGATTCAAAAAAAAACTTAACTTTTTATGCCACAGAGACCAAATGCATAAAGAAAATACCAGATGTGATTAGCTAAGATCCAAAGGTGATTGAGTTCTTACCAAAAGCAATTAGCTTATGTGCATATGTGAGACTCTATTAATCAGAGGTGATTCTCTGTAGACCGAAGGTGATTCTAAGTTTACTAGAGGCGCATGTAACCTGCAAAAGTTAGAAAAAGACAAGGCTAGAGAAAAAATAAAGATCTAGCCATGATAAATAAGTGATATTAACCCTAAAGGATATCTAGACACCATATCTAAGCTTGAATGCAATGGAAATAGAGAAAAAGCAGCCTAGAACATGATCAAATAAAAGATAGCCCTAAACCCCATATCAAATTAGCTTGCATGTTACAATGAAAACAAGGGTTAGCACACATAATCAATTTTCAAGCCTAATCCAAAAGACCTAGATGATAAAAACCCTGAAAACACAAAAAAGCAAGATCAGATTTCAAGTTAAACCAAAGGTGACTAGAAAATGACCAAAGCTGATTCTCTAGATGCCATATATGAGCTGCTATAGACCATATGTGACTTCTTGGAAGACAGGGACATTAGAAAAATATGCAAATGTGACCTTTTACCCACCAAACGCAAGCCTCTATCATTCAAATGTGCCTGCAAGTACTTGGCTTCACATAAAATCATTTTTTTAGTAAATAGAAAGGAAGATTGACCAGACAAGGGGTCCCACTGGGTGTGCCATTTTATGTATGCAGGAAAATTCACCGATTTACAAACTAAACAAGTGCGACCTACAACTACGAAGAATCTAATCTAGAAAGCGAATAAAAAGGCAAATAATAAAGCGAAATTCCCTAGATTATGTGATTATTTCATTGCATGTGGATTGCTTCTTCATAGAATGCATCCAAGTGATCAAAATCTGCCATGGTTGAAGGTTAGAGTGACATGCAAAAGGCATAGATGCAACAAAGCTAAGTGTATATGAGTGTAGTGGTTGCAAAAAAGCTAGGTAAAATGCAGAGCAAAAAGTAAGATAAGCATGGTAGAAGAGCCAAAATGGCACCAAAGTGATGCATTTATAGCAAGAGAGGGTGTGAAATGGATGGTGGAGATGCATTGGAGAGATCAATGACCAAGAAGAGTTGTGAAGAGAGAACTAACATGCACGCGACACATGTCTCCACTTAGCTTTTGTTAAATTGGAAGTTTCCATGGTTGGTGGAGTTAACTCAAATTTTGATTTATTTCTATTTAGAACTCATGTGCACATGGAGAATGATTTTGGAAGGTGGGAAAAATAAATTAAATACCCATTATTATTTAATTTATTATTTTGGAATGGATAAATAAATTAAATATTAATGTTTATTTAATTATTTAAAAATAGAAGAATGAGGAATAAATAAAACTTTAGGTTTTATTTATTTCATAAGATGGAATGCGACATTAATTAAATAACCTAGGGTTATTTGATTTTAGAAGAAAATTTGTAAATGATGGAAATTAGTTAAATAAAAATATTTAATTAATTAAGAAGATGTTGAAGAAGAGTGAGGTTTGCAAAATAAGCATGTTAGACAAGGTAATACGAAGAAGTGTGGATGTGCGACAAGATACAATAATACGATAGATGCCTAGGTGCGACATGAGCCAATTTTGAGTGTCTAAAGTAGGAATTCTTCCATACCATAGCTCATAAGGAGTCTTTGTACTATTTTCCCTTACTTGTACTATGTTCAGTATATAAATAATAGTATGAATTGCTTCTCTCCAGTAGACCTCTGGTATATTTGCTTATTTTATCATTGTCCTTGTAGCTTCTTGAATAGTCCTATTCTTTCTTTCAACCACTCCATTCTGCTAAGGAGTCCTAGGGGTAGATAAATGACTCTTTATTCCATGATTCTCACAAAACATGTCAAACTCACTGGAGGTGAACTCTCCACCTATGTTAGACCTCAAACATTTGATTGTCATATCCATTTCATTCTCAACCATGACTTTGAAGGCTTGAAACTTATCTAGGGGTTCTAATTTTTCTTTGAGAAAAGTAACCCATGTCATTCTAGAATAATCATCAATCAGTAGCATGAAATACCTGTCACCTTGAAAACTCCTTACTCTGGTAGGACCACAAAGATCTGTATGCACCAATTCCAGTAGTCCGGTAGAAGATTGATCCTTGACTTTGAAACTTCTTCTTGCTTTCTTTCTAACTTGACATTCGTTACAGATAGCATTGATAGGATTTGTAATCTTTGGTAGATCTCTCACAACTTGAAATGAACTTATTCTTACTGTGCTATCAAAATTAATGTGACACAATCTTCCATGCCATAGCCAACTCTCAGTGATCTGAGTCATGAAACAATAACCATCACCACCTTTGAGTTAATAAACATTTCCATCTATCCCTTTTCTAGTAGCTATCACAGTTCTAAAATCTTTTCCAATCTCACAGCCACCATCTTGAAACACAAAATTGTATCCCTTGCTACACATTTGTCCAACACTCATAAATAACATCATTATTGTTATGCTTGTCATCAAAACTGATTGAACCTTTTCCATACATCCAAACCTAACTAGTCCTCCATATTTTTCAAGATTAACAAACTTACTCTTATCACCGGTCATATGATTAGAGCATCTACTATTGATGATCTAGTGGTTCTTTTCCTATCTAGCATGAAAAGTAGATATCAAAGTGCCTTCAGCATAAGTACTTGCTTCTAGAGCCCTTTCCTTCACACATCCCTCAGATTTAATAGAACTAGTATCATCTTTTAAATCTATAAACAAGCATTCACTATCCTCATCATCTTCATAATTAGATTCATCATTAGATATACTTGTATCTTCTCTAACATAATAACTTTTCTTAATCATCTTAGCTTTGTTCTCCCTATTTTTTCTTTTCAAAATTCTATTGGACATCTTGAAGCATAATGACCTATCTTACCGCAACTGAAACACTTGAAAGGTAACTTACCACCCTACTTACTAGTAACCAATTTCATTTTTCTCACAAAGTTAGCTTCCACATCATCAAAATCCTCCTGATCTGATTCCACAGTCTTCTTTGATTTTCCAACCTTGAAGGCAGTCTTAGCCTTTGCACTAGTTATACCAGATTCTCTCATTTCAAAAGTAGTCAAAGTACCATACAACTGATCTCTGATAAATTGATCTAGATTTTGTAATTCTTTAATAGCAGAAACTTTATGACTATAAGCTTTAGGAAGAGTTCTGATTACCTTTAATACCACTTCTTTTTCTTCTAATTCTCCACCAAGTCCTCTGATGCTATTGACAACTTCATCCACCTTATGTAAGTAGCTTGTAATGTTTTTATATTCAAACATTCGCATGGTCACAAACTTGAGCTTCAAATTCTACATTTTAGCTTGTTTGACCTTATCATCTCCTTCATAAATACTTTTTAACTTTTTCCAGATTTCATTAGTATTTTTTATATTCATAACTTTCACCAATTCAGAATTAGTAAGATCACTTAAAAGAGCATACCTTGCATTACCATTGGTTTCATAGGCCTTGATCTCATTTGCATTATTTGGACCATTTTCTAGTATAGTGTATTCAGTCTCAACAGACTTCTAGATCTCATATCTAAGAGAAATTAGATAACCTTCCATCCTTATTTTATAGAATGCATAATCTATTCCATCAAATAGGGGAACATCCTTCTTGTGCACCATCCCAGATCTACCTCAAGCAGTTAAGCTTTCTTCCAAGGAACCTTACTCTGATACCAATTGTTGAATGCACAAGACAACTATGAGGGGGGGTGAATTAGTTGTAACTTATAATTCCAAAACCCTTAAACGCATTTAGATCTACATCAATTCAATTAACCCTTAAACTGTTATGATGATTAAGCATGAAAGCAAATAAAAAAATTGAATCAAATCATCAAACACAAGAGAACACTAGATTTATGTGGAAAACCCAAGAAGGGAAAAACCACGGTGAGGATTAGCTCACAATATACAACAATATCAATACCAAAAATTAATAGGCTCACTTCTGGAAGGCTCACTACCAAAATAGAGAAGAAGATAGAGAATATTGTTACAAAGATAAAACTATCTCAATGCAACAAAAAAGTCCACCACTATGCCATCATCACCTCCGTAGTCTCACTAAAGAATTATAGACACCTTCTATTCACTACATCCAGTTGGTAGTACCTATAGGGATTTAGGGTTCTAGGTCTGCAAGATTGTAAGTCTGTGCCTTTAAAATATTTTAAACCTAATATCCTAAGTCTTGCGTGCTTTATCTTTTAATTCCATGTTGACCGCTTGCAGTAAGTTCTCGGTCGCTTAAATTATAACTTGAATCCTTTATATCCATTAGGTGACTGGCCCCGTATTCTAGGTTTACCCTTTATAACCTACAAAAAATTAAATTCATGACCTAAGTCTTTGCATAGGTTATAAAGTGTTATGTATTAGTATTTCATGGTGTCGCAGTGCATCATCAATGATGTCATCATCCCCCTGCATGGCTGCGACAAGGTGACACCTATCAAAGAATCTAGGCTTATGGCCCCTTTATTGAAGAATCTTACCTCATGCAACCGTATGCTACCAAGTGTCGAAGCAAAAAGGTGATATGCGAGAAGGCTTAAATCTGACGGTTGTGCATCATCACAAGGGAATATTGCCAGAAAGAATATTCACCACACAATCGTGAGATGGAAACATGTGGAATTCTCTTTAATAAAGAGATGAAAGCAAGTGAAAAAGGTGACGCATGAAGGATTTATCATACCCATGCATGGAAGGTAGGTGGTGGGCCATTTCTGGCTGTGATGCCACGAAATGATGCCACGTGTCTAGATCAGACAAAAGGTGATGCAGTCAGCAAAAGTGTACGTCTGACTTGTCTTGCTCCTATTGTCTGATGACTTTTCAAAGATGATGACTGAGATTTTCAAATCTCATGGGTGAACGGTGGCCGTGGATTTCATAAGGACAAACTCAGATCAATGATGCAGGTTTAATTTTTTATGAAGAATGTTGAAGGCACCCTATGACATGAATGAGAGATTAAGGCTAAGGCTACTTCCATTAATGCCTTAGGACCTATGCTATGAAGCTTGAAAAGGAGAAAATTTAGGATTTTTTACATCATTTCTTCAAGCACGAACAAAGTCTAGATGCGTAACAAATTTCTAGGTGAGTAAAAGGAAAAAAATCAAGCTTCTGTAGGCATAAAAACTAGTAAGTTCACTCTGATCGACAATGTTCAATGCATTTTAAGTCAATTTCTTGACTGAAAGGGTAGAGAATTGTTAAAGTTAAGAAGCCCTAGTTTGAGAAAAACCATATGAAAATGAGTCAAGTCGATCAAGCCTCCACCTTTAAATGCAATCTAGATGAGGACCTTATGGTCCAGTTCCCAGGCTCTACTAGACGTGTTCTAAACTTGCATGGCCCAAGTGGGCCAGATGATAAATTCCTTGACTTTTGCTACAATTATAGGGATGCCTGATTTGCTATGCTAGGTTGGGTTTTATTTAAACACTAACATCATAGAATGGATTACAAATCCCCAGTCTATAATGCTTGGCAAGTGGATTTGGCCAAGCCAATTTTCCCTAATGTATTCCCAAACCCTGATTTGATAAGGGCAATTGCACAGATGTATGATCCTCAAACAAGGTCATTCATAGTAGGAAATGACATAGTAATGGTCAAATTGACAAAAGACTACATCTCTAGTGTGTTTAATTTAAACCCTGCAGCCAATAAGCCTATCAACCTAGGTGCATTGAAAGAAGAATATAAGAGGGTCAAACGTGGATACAAGAATTTCAATTTGGCCAAACACAGACCAAGAGGGCTAGATGGCAAGTTGGTGAAAATATACGACAGGGAGGAGGAGCCTTTTCAGTGAACTCTGTTCATGCATTATTTTGTTAGAACTTGTCATAGTTTGTGTCAGGTGATTTGATGGGATGCCTTAGATAAGATGTCCATCTCTCTGATGATGATGGCAATTAATATTTAGGATCAAGAGACTAGGGAGGCATATGACTATGCTTCCTATATAGAAGAAAGGATGCACAAACAAATGATGGCAGTTAAGAACAAGTTATATATTATGGATGCCCATGTTGAATTCACATGGTACTCCATGTTATGTCATATGATTCTATTTGCTTTGTTAGGTATGTGGCATCATAATTTACATGTCAAGATGATAGATGCACAAGGAAATGTGTTGCTAGTGTAGATGTGGACATGCATTGTGTGGACTCTGATTAAATAATATTTGAAGAATATTTTGTGAGGATAGTTCTCAGTTTCTTGGAACTAGAAGGACAAAGGTTGCATCCAGATGTGTTAGACTTCTTGTGGCCTTTAGAGAGAACCCTTGAATTAGGGATTGATCATAATTGGGGAGACTAGTTTTACCATGAGCACACTACCTACATCAGAATCTATGGATGTGAGGCTCCTCCTGACATTTTGCCTAAATATGTATCGAAAAGAATTGCATTTTTAAAATCTATTAGGCAGTTGAATGAATCAGATAAAGGGCATCTCAGGAAGCATAAGAAGGGTTCATTCTATCCCACTTCCCTTAGATTTAATGATTTCTTGACAACAGATAAGGGAGGTATGGATTGTTGCAAGTATGAGCAGTAAATGTTGTCATTGATGTCAACACCTAAGGACAACATCTAAGGAAGTCAGTTGGATGAGTTTGAGCAAGTGTTTGATTGTTATGTCTTCTAGAATAGTGCAGTGTTTTGCTCCGCATATCTTATAGACTGAATATCTTTATCTGTGGTTTGGAAGTTATGTCAATGGATGTCTGTAGCTACTATGTCTCAAGGTTGAGCCTCTGATGTGAAGAAGTGAGTGAGTTTAGTTCACTAGAGTAAAATCTATCTTTCTGAGTATTCTATGGTGATAAGAAGAATGTATTCTACTCCTCATTTCCGCATAATTGTAAACTGGAGTGTGAGTTTGGGATATGATTTAGAGAAGTTTTTGAAGATACTAAATCCTAAGTTTGGAGGTCCAGAATGTTGTGCAGCAAAAGATCTATTCACTAGTTTGAAGAGTGTGACTAGTAATATGTCCAGAGTGATAGGGAGAAAGTGTTGTGCTCCACACTTCTCTGCAAATTGGAATTTAGCCTTGTGGTTCTGGAATTAAGCTTATAAAGTTCATAGTTATCTTCATTCCATAAGCTTTGTGATTTGGTGCTCTGGAAGATAAATTTGTGTTGTTATACTTCAGGTGAAAGTTTTTGAGTTTAGGTGATATTTGTTGTCTTTAATTAACTCCAAGTGAAATCTATTGCAGATGGTTTTGTCAGCTCTTAGGTGAATCTATCTTGTTTATAGATGTATCTAGAATACATTGAAGGCATATACTTGATCCACAAGCTATAATGAAGTTCTTAGAAGTATGTTTCTAAACGTTCTTGGTGTGTACACTTGTTCTGGCTGACCTGATTAGTTGCATTTGTTGCGGGTGTGATTCGTGGATTGTGGAAACATGTTGTAGCGTGTGAAGAAGTATTTGGGTCCAAGCTAAGACGTGTGTGTTCATCTTTTATTCTTTTTCTTCCGCTAATCTATTTAGGTCTTGACCTATTCTATTGTATGTATGTATGCCAACCTTGGAGATTGTTCTAACAGTTGATGAATGTAATGTTGACCTTGATGTACATTCCAAGGTTGATGTAATGTATAAAAGCATATAACAAAGTTATGAAAAGTGTGTGTGAAGTGCGAAGATGTGAAGAGAAATGTGAAGGAAAGAAGAAGAGAAGAGATATTATGTGTTTGATGCAAGTATGTGAATAACAGAGTAGAGATATAAGATCAGTGATGATGAAGACTCTGGATTCAGTATTCAGTTTCTAAATGGTTGTACCATGGCATACTGATAGATGCTTTTGTGGTATTCATATTTGTTGTATAATTTCACCTGTACTTGGTAGTGAGCCTTCTTCATTAAGGTAGTGAACCTAGTAGTGAGAAACCATTAGGGTTTAATGGCCCTCATTATAATCTTTCTAAGTTTAGGGTTGAGGCAATAAGCCTACTAGATCTAGTTGCACTTCATGGCAGTGAGCCAGCATGTTCTAGGCCCATGGAGTGACTAAGCTGGAACATCATCTTTTGTAAAATATTGTAATATATTTTGAGAGCTAATCCTCTCTGTGGTTTTTCCCTTTCTTGGGTTTTCCATGTAAAAATCTTGTGCCTCATGTGTCTCATGCTTTCATGATTAAATCTAAATATCAGTGAATAAGTGATCATTGTGTTAATGTTCATAAGAGATCAAGTTTTTGGGGACAACTGATTCACCCACCTCTCAGTTGTCCGATGCAGATCAACAATTGGTATCAAAGCAAGGTTCCTCAGAAGAAAGCTTAACAGCTTGAGGTAGATCTAGGATGGCGCATAAGATGGTTCCTCTTGAAAACATAGAGAGAGCAAAAGAAGAAATCAGAGATCTAAAGGAAAATGTCAAAGAAGCAGATGAATGTATCAAAAAATTAAGAGAGCAAGGAGAGAAGTTCAAAGATAAATATAAGGATGCTACTAAACAATTGATATCAACAAATGAAAGCCTGAATGATTTGAAAATGGAAGTTGTAGAAAGAGAAAAAGTAGAAGAAGATCTAAATCTATTGGTGGAAGATAAAACAAAAGAATGTGTTGAGCTTGAAAAGGAAATTTGGATCCTAAAGTCAGATTTGGAGAAAGCAAAATTTTTGAAGAAAAGTTTAAGATTAGTTCTACAAAACTTGATGAGATGATTATCAGTTAGAAGAGACCTAATGACAAAGAAGGCTTAGGATTTCAGAAAGGTGAAAGTTCAAAAATAGAACAAGAAAAGAATGTTGAAATCAAGAAGGACAAAGGAAAACAGATCTAGAAGACCATCGGTCAAACAACCAAATGCTCAAAGGTACCCATCTTTCAATGGTTATTGTAATTCATGTAATAAGTTTGGTCTTAAGGCTACTCAGTGTAGGAGTAGAATGAATCAAAATGTTCCATCATTCTCTAGTCAGTGTTTCAATTGCAAGAAAATTGGTCATAGAGCAAATGAATGTAGAAGTTAGACTAGGAAAGGTTTCAACAATGGAAGAAATGGTCAATCTTTCAAAGGTAAATGTTTTACATGCAATAAAGTTGGTCATGGAGCTGTTATATGTAGAAGTAAAGTAAATCAAAATTCTATTAGGTGCTATGCATGCAATAAGATGGGACATAGAGCTAATGAGTATAGAAGTGAAGTGAGAAATGACTATGGAAAGAATAGGACAGTTAAATCCTTCACTGGGTACCGTTTTACATGCAATAAATTTGGGCACATGGCTAACCTATGCAGGTCAAGGATGAATGGAAGGAACAATGGTTAGAAAAATACTATGTTTCAATTGCAACAAGCCTGGACACATTGCAAGATTTTGTAGATGTAAAAACATGAAGAAGGATACTCAAGCAGAATTGAAGAAACCTGTGGAAAAAGTTGATCTGGTAGAAGTCAAGAAGGAGATGAACAAGGTTTGGGTCAAGAAGGAAGTAAATAAAGTTAGAGATGAGTCTCAACCAGACTCAGGTGCAGATACTTCCTCCAGGAAGTGAATTTGGTGCTTTGGCTCAAGGGGAGCTTTAAATGATAATCTTTTCTCCCCTGCCAAAGGATTGATGCTAATGCCTCAGCACATAGAGACAAGTCAAGGATTGGAAACAAAGGTCCAAGACAGAACAAAGAACTGTCTAAAAAGGATTAAGGAAGATTTGTGTAGTTTTGAGAAGTCTGCTATGCAAGAAGATTTAATCAAGAAAAGAAAATAGGTTATGAATTTTTGGCTAAGTATCTATCAGGTAAAATCAAGTTTATAGTGCTCTGATATTTTGGTCTGCATTGGTCCATTGTTGAAGATAGTGCCTTGCAGTTCTGACATATGGTTATTGATCATTGGCTACATCTACATCCACAAATTTGTTTGATTATGATAATTGGCTTGAGAGTAATGAATAACAGAAGTTTGGGTTGACAAAACACAATTGGTTTTTAGTTCAAAGTTGTTCTCATGATGATTGGAAGTATTTGATAATGGACATGATTCATATAAGCCTTCAAGCAAATGGTGAAAGAAGAACATAATGAAGAAAGTCTAGAAATAATTCCTAAAACTCCTAGGGTTTATGCAAAAGCATCACACTAAAAAGAGCAAAGGTGCATTGACAAAGAAAGAGAATTGCAAGTATATCTCTATTTATTTTCAAAAGTTAAACCTAAAACAGTTACTGAAACTTGTTAAGAGGAGTTTTGGATTAAGAAGAATGAGAAGCTGCTAGGACTTTGATGGAGGTTGTCCTACTGGAAGTTTACTAGATAAAAGCTATACATACTACTGTTCAAGTCAAAGGAGAGAAGAACTAGGCAAGTTTGATGATATATGGTGTTTAGAGGAAAATTAGATTTATTAGCCTAGTGTTTAGATGTTTAAATCTGCCTTTCCGCTTACATTCAAGGATCTAGGGTCGAGTGGGGAGCACTATCATACCCTAGTTCACTTACAAATGTAGGGAAGCTTGGATCAAGGAATTTAAATATCAATTTTCCTTCTCTTATACTCAATTGACCATCAAAAACTTAATTATGCAAATACAACAATAAACTAATGAATAATGGAAAATACTCTTGCAGATGGAAGTAAAATATCAAATCATAGAGTACCTGTTTTTGGGGTTCTAAAGTGAAATAGTTAGGGACACTGGAGTGGGTGTCCAAGTCCTAGGTACTAGTTTCTTTGCGGGATTTGGACCTCCTTCCGGCACTGATCAGCCCTGTCACTTCTATTTTTAGAGATCTATCTGCGGAGGACACTAGAGCAAGTGCCCAAGTCCTGGAAATGCTCTAACATCGTGCAACTCTTCAGATCTGAAATCCTTGATACCTGCCAATCCTTCCTGCGACTCCACTTTTCCCAAATGTGACACCTGTAACCTGCAATCACAAGACTTGGTTTTGGGGTTGTGGTGTTTAGAGGCTTGCTTCAGTCAAGCCCTGGAGGACACTTAAGTCTCCGAACACCATTGTCAGATAGAGAGTGTGTGTCCTTGTTAGGTAGAGGCAAAAAAAAAAGGAATCAATGATAAAAACACAATATGATGTCACCTTGTAGTGAAGCTCTCATGGGATGAAGATGCTCTTCACTCCATGAGGAAATTGATGCTCAAATCTGCAAATATCAACACACAAAACACACAAGTATGCTCTTGCAACACAATGAAAGCCTTCAATCACCTTCACACAAACTTGAGAATCTAAATTGCTAGCTTGTAAAGATCTAGTTTACAAATGAATGCCTAAACATGTTTTTATATGCAACTACAAACACTCCTGCCAAGATTTTCAAAATTCAAACTTACTGTGTTGGCAAAGGGACCTAATAACGGTCACAAACTGACACCCATAAATTAGGGCTGCCCCAAAATAGGGCAGGACTAGGGTGCGAGTGCCCAAGTCCTCCCCCCTATTTTGGGTAGGGTACAACTTAAGGGGTCCACCTAGGTCCAATTTGCCATGGAACCTAGGTCTCATTCCATCGAGATGTCAAAATATGAACTAAAATGTCCTAAATGCATACTAAAGGCTTGGGATCTAAACCTTATGAGGGAAAAGCCCCCAAGGGGACATTTTTTAAAGCTACATATGTGATGAAGGAATCTTTCTTGGATACTCTACCTTGAGTAAAGCCTACCGGTTCTACAATAAGAGATCGAAAAAGATCATTGAGAGTGCTAATGTGAAGATTGATGAAGACAAGTAAAGAACATCAAATCTGAGTGGATATGAATCAGATGAACATGTTGCTACAGTGAGTGAAAAGGCTCTAGAAAGTGTTGTCAAGACTCCCAAGTATGTAAGAATCAATCATTCTAAGGATCAGATTATAGGTGAAACTGTAAGTGAAACTTGCAATGATGAAAATTGGGTAAAGGCCCTAGAAGAAGGAACTAATGCAGATTAAGAAGAATCAGACTTGGGAACTTGTCTTAAGACCAGAAAACAAATTGAATGTGAAAAGAGAAGTGGTGAGGAACAAGGCAAGGATTGTGTGTAAAGGGTACTCACATTTATGGAAAGAATTGACTCTGAGGTAACTCTTGCTCCGATAGCAAGAATGAAGGCTATTAAGTTGTTGTAGCACATAAGGACTTCAAAGTGTATCAAATAGACGTAAAGACTACCTTCTTGAATGACAGGATGAAGAAGACATTGTGGATAAAGGATGCCTATAGGAGAAAAGTTACAGACAAATGAGTATTGAACTAAAGAGACTATTGGCTATATGTGTTGTCATTGATTAATATGAATTATTTTCATAAGTTGACATGAAGGATGATAAAAGATGAAATGTTATGTTCCTTAAGAAGAAGGAAAGTTCATGGTTGGATGTCATACTTTGATTTGAGTAGAGTCAAGTCTGAGTTTCTGAGAAGACAAGATATGTTAATCCAGAGGTCTTCTGAAATGTGATCAAAAGCTGAGATAGTTTGATGTATTCCTGAGGGGGAGTATTCAATGTAGTAAAAGAAAAGATACAGTAGAGTAGGTAGCAATTAGAGATGGTTGTTGAAGTTAGGAGTAGTAAAGAATAATTTCAGATTGATCAGAGCAGTAGTGTCCAAGTATGTGAAAGAGTTGTTTAGAATGGAGGATTCTAAGCCAGTATGTACCCTTATGATAACTGGTTGCAAGATGAGAAAGAATGCTGATTTACCTAAGACTAATTAGAAAAAGTATAGGTCTATGATTGGAGGACTATTATATCTGACCTATACTTGACTAGATGTAATGCACGCAGTTTGCCTTGTGGCAAGATTTCAAGAAGATCCTAGAGAGTCACATGTGTTGGCAGTCAAGAGGATCATGAGGCTACCTCCCAGAGGAAGTAGGTAGGTGATACTAATATGAGTTCTTGATAAAGAGTAGTAAGTGTTGCAGTATTGATTGACAAGGGAAATTGTGCAGTGGTAATAAGATCTGAGTTGAGTTTTGATAACTGATGAAGGAGAGCAGTAAAAGCTCAGGCACCCTTTGCCATTGATGTCAAAGGGGGAGAGAAGTTCATGTGAAAAACCCAAGGGGAAAGTTGCAATTAGGGAAAGCATCAAGTGAGGGAAAGAAATATTATATGTCTTGCTGGTTTTTCACATCATGTGTTGCCATCAATGACAAAGGGGGAGATTGGTGCAAGTATGAGTAGTAAGTGTTGTCATTGATGTCAACACCTAAGGAAAGCATCTATGGAAGTCAGTTGGATGAGTTTGAGTAAGTGTTTGATTGATATGTCTTCTAGAATAGTGCAGTGTTTTTCTCTGCATATCTTATAGACTGAATATCTTTATCTGTGGTTTGGAAGTTATGTCAATGAATGTCTGTAGCTGCTATGTCTCAAGGTTGAGCCTCTAGTGTGAAGAAGTGAGTGAGTTGAGTTCACCAAAGTAAAATATGTCTTTCTGAGTATTCTATGGTGACAAGAAGAATGTATTCTGCTCCACATTTCCTCATAATTGAAGACCGGAGTGTGAGTTTAGGATATGATTTAGAGAAGTATCTGAAGATGCTAAATCCTGAGTTTGGAGGTCCAGAATGCTATGCAGCAAATAATCTATTCACCAGTTTGAAGATTGTGATAGGGAGAAAGTGTTGTGCTCCACACTTCTCCACATATTGGAATTTAGCTTTGCAGTTTTGGAATTAAGCTTATAAAGTTCATAGTTATCTTCATTCCAGAACCTTTGTGATTTGGTGCTCTAGAAGACAAGTTTGTGTTGTTATACTTCAGGTGAAAGTTGTTGAGTTCAAGTGATATTTGTTGTCTTCAATTAACTCCAAGTGAGATCTGTTGTAGATAGTTTTGTTAGCTCTCAGTTGAATCTATCTTGTTTGTAGATGTATCTAGAATGCATTGAAGGCGTATGCTTGATCCACAAGCTATAATGAAGTTCTTAGAAGTATGTTTCTAAATGCTCTTGGTGTGTACACTTGTTTTGGCCAACCTGATTAGTTGCAATTATTACAGGTGTGATTCATGGATTGTGGAAGTGTGTTGTAGCGTGTGAAGAAGTATTTGGGTCTAAGATAAGCCATGATGTGTTCATCTTTTATTATTTTTCTTTTGCTAATCTATTTAGGTCCTAACCTATTCTATTATATGTATGTATGCTGACCTTGGAGATTGTTCCAATGGTTGATGAATATAATGCTGACCTTGATGTACATTCCAAGGTTGATGTAATGTATAAAAACATGTAACAAAGTTGTGAAAATTTTGTGTGAAGTGCGAAGATGTGAAGAGAAATGCAAAGGAAAGAAGAAGAGCAGAGATAGTATGTGTTTGATGGAAGTATGTGAATAACGGAGCAGAGATAGTATGTGTTTGATGGAAGTATGTGAATAACAGAGCAGAGATAGAAGATCAGTGATGATGAAAACTCTGGATTCAGTATTCAGTTTCTAAATGACTGCACCCTAGCATACTAATAGATGCTTTTGCAGTATTCATATTTGTTCTATAATTTCACCTATACTTGGTAGTGAGCCTATTAGTGAGTAACCTTTAGGGTTTAATAGCCCTCATTGTAATATTTCTAGGTTTAGGGTTGAGGCAGTGAACCTGCTAGATCTAGTTGTACTTCATGGTAGGGAGCCAACATGTTCTAGGCCCATGGATTGACCAAGCTAGAACATCATCTTTTGTAAAAGATTATGATATATTTTGAGAGCTAATCATCTCCGTGGTTTTTCCCTTTCTTGGGTTTTCCATGTAAAAATCTTGTGCCTCATGTGTCTCATGCTTTCATGATTAAATCTAAATATCAGTGAATAAGTGACCATTGTGTTAATGTTCATAATGGGTCAAGTTTTTTGAGACAACTAATTCATCCCCCCCTCTCAGTTGTCTGGTGTAGATGATCATGGATCAGATTGACTCATTGCTTCAATGTCACAGGATGTATTTTAAATAGCCTGAGATATTTGACCCTGAGGGATTTATTGATAGAATAAGGATTAGCAAACAGAGACCAAGGTACATTCACCAGGTCTATCTTGATGAAGACACTGTTAGAAACTGCTTCACAATGAATGATGTCCATGCCTTTAGAATCAAGTGGGACGTAATTATGATAGGTGAAAGGATGAGAAAGAACCTGAATGTAGCATACCTAGGTGCCTTTGTAGAAGTTCAGAACACAATAAAGAGAATTCAAAAGATGTTAGATAGTGCAGAGAAACTAATTGTTAGTGCTCCTGCAAGTGGAGAGAGGTTTGCTCATCAACCTAGCAGCTCAAGAGGAGGGTATACTGCAAAGAGGGAATCACATGACCCTTCCCCTTTCAAAAGGGAAAAGATTATTGATTTGAAGAATCTAGAGGAAGTTGATGTGGTAGACCTAGAGGGTGAGGTAGAAGAACAAGTGCAAGAAGTTGCCCATCAGATGAATTCACCTAACAGATTTAGGCTCTACTCCTCCCCTGAAAATAGATCAATGAGAACCATGACAAGCCAGACTATGGACACAGAGGATATCAGGGTGATGGATTGTAATAAATTCATGGAAGACGATGAATTCATCAATACTTCTAAATTTAGGAGTTATGTCATGAAGGAAAGAAGTGAGGAATTTTAGAAGAAAATTAAGGATGCCAAGAGTGGCGCTGACCCATCTGGATATGAGGCCATCACTCAAAGAGTGCTGACAGAGGTTAATCAGACCATCAACAAAATGACTCTAGAGGAGGGGAGGGCATTGGTTGCTAAGAGTAATGTCCTACTCCTCCCACATTGGAATTTATCAGATGCAATTGCATTTGACACCATCACCAGAGAAGATTCACATGTGACTGATGAGCAGGTTGAGAAGGCTCTCTCTGGTGCAACCTTCAATCCTAGGTTTGAGACATTGGCAATATGGGCTTTAACCCCAAGCAACAATAAGCCTAGGATTGGATTGGGATAATTAATAGGAGATGTGATAATCAAGAGGGTGCCTAACACCCACGCTCCCAAGGATACAAGTTTAAATGTGTAAACTGCACAATTTGTTGAAGCAGTAACAAATAAACTACAAAAGGATCATGATGAGCTACTGATACAATATGTACAAGTTATTACATAGCTCAATAAATGTAGGGAGTAGCTACTGCTAGGGGCTTGTACTTTAAATCCTCCACCTGTGATACCAACTGTAGAGTCATTCCCTACTGACACAGAGCCTCTGTTAGCTAAAATTAGGGAATTGAAAGAAGAGGTAAAGAAATTGGAGGAAAAGAAGAATTCATTCAAAGAGATGGTCATTAACTTGATTAATTATAGAGTGACCAAGGTGCTAGGAAGGGTGGATGAGACATGGAAGTCTTAATCAAATTTAAGAGCTACCCTTGATAAGCATGAACAGGACAAAGAGAGCATCAAGGTAATGAAGAGATCATGGCTACCAAGGACTAATGAGTTGAAGGACCTACATAGGTGCTTAAGGTTTTATATAGAGGTGCCACTTGAGGTGAAGCCAACACTAGACATGCTATAATTCTTGAGGAGGTCATAGCTTTTTAGTTAAAGCTAGACAAGGTGTTGGGTGAAAAGAAATTATTTATTGAAAAGATAGATCAAAAATATATGCCTAGTATATTAGAGGCTGATGGGCAGGTAAAGAGAATTGACAAGTGGAAAGTTGACTTTGAAGATAATGCTGGCCAGGTAATATTTGCTTGCTTTATTGATGGAGATCCCAACTTAAAGGTTTTGTGTTTAACTTTGGACAAATTGCACATGCTGGGAATAAATTTTGAGTTGTTATGCAAGGAAGCAAAGATTTTGATGGATGCGTGGTACACTGGGCACAATGATAAGATTGCAAGATTGATCTCATTCCAATGGCCATCAAAAAGGTCATATGCTGACTAGGTGGAAAGGTATATGTGAATGTGCCTGAAGTGAATGAGAAGCTACTTTCTCCACTGCATTTATGTGGCTAAACTCCTCTAATCTAATGTACTCCTCATGATGAGTTACTTTTTGTCTTTTCTCCATGCTTTATGTAATTAATGCTCTAATGCCCTTGAGGTGGTGCTTTGTAATGTGACATTTACCTAACCAGCCTAATGTAACGAATGTTGGGTGTCAGGTTCTGTATCTATAAAGAACTAGTAGCCTCACTTTGTATGTTGTTGGAAGATTGGGATTTTGAGGACTGAAAGTAATATAAAGTTTTGATTCATTGTTCTGTCTCTATGGTCTTGTGAGTTCTATTTTAATTTGTGTATGTATTTTTCATAAGCCATTTATTAGTTTCAAATTGAATTATATGAGTAATGTTGTGTGCATGTGTTTCTATTAACCGTCTCCATTTGTTATCTGCATCTTTCTTTTGAATGAAGCAACTAAGGGTTTTCTGAGTTCTGGGGTGCATATTTTCTGCACTACATGTTTAATTTCTTGCTTATGTTTAAGGAATAGATTAAAATGCTTTGAGTCAAATGTAGGGAATGTATGTCTGATAATAGGGATAGCTATAAGTATAGTTAATAGGAATACTTAATCTTGGGAGTTCTTTGCAAGGTAGGAACTAAGAAGCCCTCTAAAACCTATATATTTGCTTAGTTTATGGGAAGTCATTTACATGTTTTAGGTTAGAATCCATACCCTTGGATAGGCACCGATCATCAACCTGCATTAAGTTTATGAATCAAACCCTAATCTAGTAGCCAAATACATAAAATTGAAACAACTCAAGACCTTAAATGTTAGGATTATAGGAGTAGGATTTAGTTTTTTCAAATCCTTTGATTCACAACTGAAGTAGGATCTAAAGCTAGCCCCTTTGCATTTATCTCACAATTTTGGTCTGCATAATGGAGGATTTATCTACTAAAATGTCAATACCAAGTCACAGTCAAGATTAACCATATGGGTATCGAGTAGGGACACCCCCTAGGTCTTGCAGAGCTTGAAGTGTAGAGTAGACTTAGAGTCAATCTCATTTTCATTGGCCTCTAACCTGAGGTCCCTATGGATAAAAGATGGCTAATTTTTAGGGGAACTTAGACAATCTGTTGGAAAATATC
Organism: Cunninghamia lanceolata; assembly: GCA_027924645.1. NCBI lineage: Eukaryota > Viridiplantae > Streptophyta > Pinopsida > Cupressales > Cupressaceae > Cunninghamia > Cunninghamia lanceolata. The sequence continues at coordinate 12,720,960 of BSBN01001332.1, forward strand.
CAACAGATTGGCGACTCCACTAGGGAGTTGAAAAGGAACTTGGAATATAAGAACAATTCCCATTAGTGGGTGGCAACTCTGAGCAAAATCTCCTAGCCGATTAAAATTGAAAATTGTATGCAGGGGAGAAGATCCCTACAAAACACTTTATTCCAAGAACTACCAAGAAAAATGTATAGAAAGAAAAGAATTGCTCAACCCAGTCATGAAGGTTCACCAAGTCCTAGGAATAATGATGATTCTTAGAATAATGTTAGGTCTCCTGGACAACAACTACACTTTTCACCTTCAGAAGCTAATATTCAGGACATTTTTGAGAAATAATAGAATGATGGGTTGAGGTTTGGATCTGATGTGTTTCAAGAGCATCCTTTTCTAGATCCTCCTAATAGGTTTGAAGATACAAAATCTCCAAGAGACAATGACAACCCTCTGAGACCTTCTTCTTCTATGCAAAGAGAGGAGGAATTAGCTGTAGAAATTAGGAATCTTAGGGTAGAGCTTGATTACTTACAAGCACTGAAAATAAGAGATGATATGAAACAAAAAGTGGAAGCTTTGAAAATTGCTCATCAAAATGCAGTTCCTAGTCTAAACAATGCAAATGTGTCAGGTAACCGACAGGTAAATGAGGTTCAAAATCAATATAATGATCTAAACATACTTGGGAATAATCAAGGGCTTAACCATAATGTGAATCCAAATCCACAAAATAATCAAAGACACAATGTGAACAACATTAGGATACCACATAATAATGTAAGAAATCAAAATGCTCATGGTAATGCTAATGCAAACCAATTTGGTAGAACCTATGCAACTAGATAGATTCACAGTTAGATTTCACTGGCATTCCTGGATACCATAACCCCATTGACAACAATATCAAAGGTGAATTGCTGAAATTTTTATGAAATAATGTTGTATCTGGAGAAGATCACTTAAAAACTTTCCTCAATGTTATGGATAACTTTGAAATAGAGCATGAGGATATTTTCATGAAATTGTTTATGCGGTCCTTGATTGATGAAGCTAGAGAATGGTACAGAAACTTGCCTGATCAAAGTGTTACATCATGGGATGATTTTAAAAGTTTTTTTATGGAACAATATGGAAATAAGGCTGACCCTAGTTTCATTATTAATGAATTCACAAGTATTGCCAAAAGATCAAATGAATCAGTCTCTGATTTCAATGCTAGGTTTACTAGAATTTTAAATAAATTGCCACCTCATATACGACCAAATGAACCAATGTGTATGGTCTTATACACAAATGCCTTTGATGCTAAGATAACATATGGACTGAGAGACAAAGGTCCAACTAGCCTCAGAGATGCTTTCAGAATTGCAACCAATATATAAAATAATAGGAAGGCATCAATTAAAGGAAATAGAAGGGATGATGTGAGAATCCTACAAAATCCAAACAATAGAACTCAAAATGTTACAAATAACAGCTCCACATTTGAAGATAGGTTGGATAAATTGACAACTATTGTCAAATAATTGAGTTATAAACTTGCAAAAAATGAAAAAGGACTTGGTCTTGAGAAGCAGATTTATCAGAGGAAAGAAAAGAGATCTCAATTGCATGATATGCCATACAACACAAATTGGCATAATGGTAAGCTCATTCCTAATAACAAGACTAATCAAAGATCATAGAATGCTAAAGAAACTCCTGATCCCCTAAAGAAGAATGTCAATATTGTTGAAGATACTCCATGGTGTATAATATGCCAAATGCCTCATTCACATTCACAATGTATGATTGCTCAGTCCTTCTATAATGATTCTAATGCATGTGATGAGTGTAATGAACCTCATAGTGCTAAAGATGATAGTGTTAACATGCTCTCTGCAAGTGGAGACTATTCCTCTTCTGATGAGGTAGATGTAGAGACAAATGTAGATGAGAGAAGTTGCTACAAGGATATAGTCTATCAGTAGGTTTTCTCAGATGAAGAAAGTGAACATCATCAGATTTATGCCCAAGATTCACATATTCCTTTAGTTAATTTAAAAAAGGAATTCTGATAATGAGATTAGAACCCTTACAGCTACTACAGTAGCTTAGGTTAAGAGAAACTATAACCTCAGAGGTAAAGCTCAAGCAAGTGACTCAAGCCAGCTAGGAAGCATCTTTCTAAAACAACCATAACACAACAAAGGGATCCTGAATCATAGAAAAAGAAAGGTAGTAATAGTATGAGAGATCCAAGGGAAAAATAAAATTAGAACACTAAAAATTTTGAGGGTAAGGTTTCTCAAAATGAAGAAAAGGCTAAAGGTCCACAAGTCATGGATGACAGTAAAGAAACCACAAAAGCTAAGGTTGGACAGACTCATGAGAAGAGTAAAAATATGGGACAAGCTACAACTGTTATACAAAATTATGCCCCATTTGGCATAACTCAAGCTTTGTCACAAATGAAAGTCTCAGTTCCACTAATGAAAATGATGAAAATTGAAGAATACAAAAATAAGGCGTTGACCTTAATTTCAGGGGTATCTCATCAGACAGATCACATTGCTAAAGATCAGAACAATATCCAGGAGATAGGTGCTAAAGAAGAGGAAATTCTTGAGGTTTACTTAGGAACAATAGTAAGAAAATGCCCTTCTCAGGTGGAACCATTCTATGTGTCCCTTATTGTTAATGGGAAAGTAATCAGAAGTTGCATGCTAGATTTAGGTGCTTCAACAAAATCATGCCTTTAGCTATTATGCAGAAGATTGTGTTAAATATAGATAAGGCATGTGGAAAGTGTTATGCTATGGATGTTAGGGAAGTACTTGTTATACAGATTATGAAAAATGTAGACTTTATGCTTGCTTCTTATCTAGATAAAACTTATACAATGAATGTGACAACAATTGATATTAAACCACAATATGGTATGTTATTGTTCAGAAGGTGGGTAGCATTGACTGGAGGAAGCATGTAGTTGGATTTGTCATATGCTATGATTCCCATGAATGGTAAAGATGTCAAGCTAATTAGAGAGGAAAGAGCATCGGATACAGTTGAAGATCAAGAACCAGAAGATTAGGTTTGCTTTGTGGATACTGATTGTGAGAACTTTAGGGTTATGTCATATTATCAAGATGCAAAAAAGAAGGAACCTTCTGATGAAGAACTTGAAGAATAGAAAGATCATAATAGCTTATGGAATATGTACTTTGATGGAACTTGTTCAAAGGAGGGTTCTAGTGCAAGAGTGGTGTTTCTGTCCCCTACTGGTAAGATCCTTAAATTCTCCTTTCTGTTGAAGTTTGCCTACACAAATAATATTGCAGAATATGAAGTTCTATTGTTAGGATTGAATGTTTCTCTTAGACATGGTATTAAAATATTAAGGGTGTTTGGAGATTCAGAATTAATAGTTTCTCAAGTAAGAGATAAATATACTTCAAAGAACAAAAGGTTAAAACAATATAAACATGCATCTTGGGATACTATTGATTTATTTGATGCATTCTGAATAAACTGGATAGAAAGATCAAAAGATGTTATGGCATATTTTTTGGCTAGTGTGGCCATTAGGCCAGATGATGTCACATTGTCAAATATCACAAATGTTGAAATAAAAATCAAACTAGTAGTGCCAGACAACATATGCAGTTGACAAGTTTTTGAGGATGATAAGGACTTGATAAAAATTTTGCATTGTATTGATGAGTATGAGAATCAGGAAATGGATTTCTAGAACTTTGTGGAAGTTGTGGAAGGGAAAGAAACCCATTTTGGAAAAGAAGTGATACAACCCAAGACCAATAAGATTCCAAGAGGGTTGGTGGATTTAGAAAGAGCATTTGATAATAGAGATCAATTGGTTGTTAAGGATTCTTCCCCTCACATGGAAGATTTGGAGGAGATAAATTTGGGTACACAAAATGCTCTAAAGAAACTCTACATAGGTAAGCATTTGAAACCACACATTAGGACAATGTTAATTGCATTACTAAGAAAATACAAGCATGTCTTTGCTTGGTCATATGAAGACTTGAAAGCAAATAGAGAAGACTTATTTCAGCATGAAATTCCCCTAAGGCTTGGAGCTAATCCATTCAGACAAAGGCAGAGACCTATTAATCCCACTCTAGCTCCAAAGATGCAAGGTGAACTTATGAATCTTAGGGATGTTGGAATCATTGACCCCATAAGACACTCTACTTGGGTGTCAAATCTTGTCCCAGTTAGAAAGAAAAATAGAGATATAAGACTATGTGTTGACTTTAGAAATTTGAATGTGTCTTCTTTGAAAGATAACTACCCATTGCCTAACATGGAAGCTATGTTGCAGAAGGTAACAGGATGTGAACTCCTATCCATGATGAATGAATTTTTAGGATATAATCAAGTGAAGGTGAGAGAATCGGAACAATTTAAGACTGCCTTCACAACCCCATGGGGGACTTATGTGTATGTAAGAATGCCATTTGGATTAACAAATGTCGGTGCTACTTTTCAGAGAGCAATGGATGTTGCTTTTGCAAGATTTATTGATTCTATTCTAGTTGTATATCAAGCTGACCTAACTGCTTATTCAAAGAAAGAGGAACAACATTGTATGCATTTAGAACATATTTTTATTAGGGCACTAGAATATGGTACTCCCTAAATCCTAAGAAATGTGCATTTGGAGTAACTGAAGGAAAACTCTTGGGGAACATAGTGTCTAAGGATGGAGTTAGGATTGACATAGAGAGGGTTGTAGTAATTGATAAAATTTAGATACTCAAGACTGATAAAGGCATCCAATCATTCTTTGGGCAGATTAACTTTGTTAGAAGGTTTATTCCTAATTTTGCAGAAATTACCAAGGCTATATCTAAGATGTTAAAGAAGGGTGAGTCTCTAGTATGGGGAAGTGAAGTAATTCAATCATTCCAAAGCATTAAAGAAGCTATCAAAACTACCCCTATTTTGAAATCTCCTAATTTTTCTAAACCCTTCCAATTGTTTTCATTTGCTTCATTCCATAAAATTGTTGCATATTCCATAAAATTGTTGCATACTTGTTATATAAAAATGATGATGGGTTTTAACAACCAATTGTTTTCTTTAGCAAGTATTTATAGGCAACAGAGTTGAAATATGATATTATGGAGAAGAGGGCCTATGGTTTGGTCAAGCTAGTCAAAAACTTCAAGCCTTATTTGGTTGGAGCTCAGATTGTAGCATATGTACCACATGCAGTAGTCAAGGACATATTCATTCAACATGAAGTGACTAGAAGGTGATGTATGGATAAACATGATCCAAGAGTTCAACATTGAAATTTAGATTACTAAATTGGTAAGGGGACAAGGTTTGGATAAATTAATGACATAATCAAATTTGGAGGCATGTCAAGTCTATGTAGTTCAGGACCAAGCTTGTGAGATGCATAAATTTGAATGGTAAAAGACATTGTGTATTATTTACAGAATCTGAATTGTCCTACTCATTTAAGTGACAGCCAAAAGAGAACATTCATGCTACAAGCTGTCAAGTATGTTATTATCCAAGGTGAGTTGCATTGGAAAAACCATGATGGTGTGCTACTAAGATGTGTGGATAAAGATCAGACCATAAAAAATTTAAGTGATATGCACGAAGGGGCCTGTGGTGGACATCATACAGCTAGGACTACTGTTCATAAAATTCTTATGGAAGGCTATTGGTGGCCGACACTTTTCTTTGATGCACATAAGATGGTAAGGAAATGTGACTCTTACCAAAGATTTTCTGGAAAACTTAAGTATGTAGGTGCATTACCTCTTAAAACTGTGACAGTGGAGGCTCCATTTCAGCAATGGGGAATAGACTTCATAGGAGAAATTACAGAAAAGTCAAGTGAAGGGAATAGTTGGATATTAGTTACTATAGATTATTTTACCAAGTGGATTGAGGCCATTCCAACTAGGAAAGACACAAGTAAGGTTGTGCTTGACTTTGTCCTAGGACACATAATAATCAGATTTGGAGTACCAGTGAAGTTGTTTATAAACAACGTAATGTGCTTCACGTATGGTGAGTTTGTAGATTTTTGCAATGGTTATGGAATTAATTTATCTCATGCATCACCGTATCATCCTCAAGGAAATGGCCAAGAAAAATCTAGTAATAAAAGTCTCATCAATATAATCAAAAGAGTAATTGATAAGAACAAAAGAACATGGGATTCAAAACTAAAGTTAGCACTATGGGCTGACAAGGTAACAGTGAAGAAGGCAACTAGTAGGTCTCCTTTTGAATTAGTATATGGTTTAGAGGCTAAATTGTGAGTAAATAATCTCCTGCCAGTGTACAAATTCATACAAGAAAGTGATGAAGATATGGAAGATTCAATGGCTGAGAGAGTGAATCAATTGATTGCACTAGATGAGACTAGAAGAGAAGCATAGAAGACCAATTTGAAGAAACAACAAAAGATGAAATACTTGTTTGATATAAGGACCACAGAAAGAAAATTCCAGGTGAGTGATTTGGTTCTTGTGTGGAATGCCAGGAACCAGGATAAGGGCAAACATGGTAAATTTGAACCATTATGGGTTAGCCCTTATCTGATAAGTAATACTCATGGAGGGGATTCTTATTTTCTCCAATGATTAGATGGTGAATTTCAGGAGTTGCATGTGCATGGACAATTCCTAAAACCTTACTTTTCATAAGTAAGTTCTTCTCTGTGCACAATGTAAAATAGGTTTTTTATAGGTTGTAAATAATGTATATTATTGTATAGTTCATTCCTTTTGGGTTTTGGCTTGGTCTACTCCTGGAAGTCCAGTGGTTCTCGCTGCAATCTAAAAGCTTACATGGATCCCCAATGGTGGTACCTATAGGGATTTAGGGTTCTAGGTCCATAAGATTGCAAGTCCGTGCCTTTAAAATCTTTTAAACCTAAGTCCCTAAGTCTTGCGTACTTTATCTTTTAATTCCCTATTGATAGCCTGCAGTAAGTTCCCGATCGCTTAAATTATAACTTGAAACCTTTATATCCATTAGGTGGCTGGCCCCGTATTCTAGGTTTACCCTTTATAACCTGCAAAAAATTAAATTCATGACTGAAGTCTTTGCATAGGTTATAAAGTGTTGTGTATTAGTATTTCATGGCGTCGCAGTGCATCATCAATGATGTCATCATCCCCCTGCGTGGCTGTGACAAGGTGACACCTGTCAAAGAATTTGGCCTTATGGCCCCTTTATTGAAGAATCTTACCTCATGCAACCGTATGCTACCAAGTGTCGAAGCAAAAGGTGATCTACAGGAAGGCTTAAATTTGACGGTTGCACATCATCGCAAGGGAATCTTTCCTGAAAGAATATTCACCACATGGTTGCGAGATGGTGACATGTGGCATTCTATTTAATAAATAGATGAAAGCAAATGAAAAAGTTGACGTGTGGAGGCTTTATCGAACCCATGCATGGTAGGTAGGTGGTGGGCCATTTCTAACTACAACACCGTGAAACAACGCCACGTGTCCAGATCAGACAAAAGGTGATGTAGTTAGCAAAAAGTGTACGTCTGACTTGTCTTGCTCCTATTGGTTGATGACTTTTCAAAGATAATGACCAAGATTTTCAAATCTCGTAGGTGAATAGTGGTCGTGGATTTCATAAGAACAAACTTAGATCAATGGTGCAGGTTTAATTTTTTTATGAAGAACGTTGAAGGCACCCTGTGACATGAATGAGAGATTAAGGCTGAGGCTGCCTCCATTAATGCCTTAGGACCAAGTATATGAAGATTGAAAAGGAGAAAATTTAGGGTTGTTTGCATCATTTCTTCAAGCACTAACAAAGTCCAGACACAACAAATTTCTAGGTGAGTAAAATGAAAAAATTCAAGCTTATGCAGGTGCAAAAAACTAGTAAGTCCACTCTGCTCGACTGTGTTTAGTGCATTTTAAGATGATTGCTTGACTGAAAGGGTAGAGAATTGTTAAAGTTAAGAAGCCCTAGTTTGATTAAAAACCATCTGAAAATGAGTCAAGCCAGTCAAGGCTCCACCTCTAAATGTAATCTAGATGAGGACCTCATGGTCTAGTTCCCAGGCTCTGCTAGACATGTTTTGAACTTGCATGACCCAAGCGAGCTAGATGATAAATTCCTTGACTTTTTCTACAATTGTAGGGATGCCCAATTGTCTATGCTGGGTTGGGTTTTATTTAAACACTGACATCATAGGATGGATTACAAATCCCTGGTCTATAATGCTTGGCACTTGGATTTGGCCAAGCCAATTTGCCTTAATGTATTCCTAAACCCTAATTTAATAAGGGTAATTGCACAGAGGTATGATCCTCTAACAAGGTTAGTCATAGCACGAAACAACACAGTAATGGTCAATTTGACAAAAGACTACATCTCCAGTGTGTTCAATTTAAACCCTGCAGCCAGTAAGCCTATCAACCTAGGTGCATTGAAACAAGAATATAAGAGGGTCAAATGTGGATATAGGAATTTTAATTTGTCCAAACACAGATTGAGAGGGCTAGATGGAAAGTTAGTGAAAATATCAGATAGGGAGGAGGAGACTTTTTAGTCCACTCTGTTCATGCGCTATTTTGTTAGAACTTATCATAGTTTGTGTTAGGCCTTTGGAAGGGATGCCTCAAACATGATGCCCATCTCTCTGATGATGATGGCAATTAATATTCAGGATCAAGAGACTAGGGAGCCATATGACTATGCTTCCTATATAGCAGAAAGGATGCACAAACAGATGACGACAGTTAAGATCAAGTTATATATTGTTGACGCCCAAGTTGAATTCACATGGTACTCCATCTTATGTCATATGATTATGTTTGCTTTTCAAGTATGTGGCATCATAATTTACATGTCAAGATGACAGATGCATAAGGAAATGTGTTGCTAGTGCAGATGTGGACATGCATGTTGGACATGCATTGTGTGGACTTTGATTATATAATATTTGAAGAATAATTTTTGAGGAGAGTTATCAGTTTCTTGGAACCATAAGGAGAAAGGCTACATCCAGATGTGGTAGACTTCTTGAGGCCTTTATAGAGAACCCCTGAATTAGTGATTGATCATAATTGGGGAGACTAGTTTTACCATGAGCACACTACCTACATCACAATCTATGGATGCGAGGCCCCTCCCCACATTTTGCCTAAATATCTACCGAAAAGAATTGCATTTTTAGAAGCTATTAGGTAATTGAATGAATTAGATAAAGAGCATCTCAGGAAGCATAAGAAGGGTTCATTCTTTCCCACTTCCCTTAGATTTAATGATTTCTTGACAATAGATAAGGGAGGTTTGGATCAGATTGACTCAGAGCTTCAGTGTTACAGGATGTATTTTGAACAGCCTAGGATATTTGACCCTAAGGGCTTTATTGATAGATTAGGGTTCAGCAAATAGACACCGAGGAACATTCACCAGGTCTATCTTGATGAAGACACTGTCAAAAACTACTTCACAATGAATGATGTCCATGCCTTGAGAATCAAGTGGGACACAATTATGACAGGTGAAAGGATGAGAAAGTGTCATACCCACATTTCCCATGCGGTCATGACACACAACACATGTGTCATGTCCACATTTGACGTGGTCATGACACGAAATACGAAAAACATTTCTACTTATCCCTAGGAACCCCCTTGCACGTGTTTGCCTGCTTGGTGGCAATACGCATGAGGCATAAACATGTCAAACATATTCAGGGAAGTGCATCTCCCTATGCCATCCCCTATGTGATGAGATCCATCTATGTGGTATGCAACACGATGTGCACCGCTTTTAGGGTTAGAATTATTTTAGTCCGAACCCTAAGTTTCCTAGGTGAAGAGCGTGATTTCGTCAGGTTCAAAACCAACTCCTAATTCTAATATAAAATAAAATTGAATAAATAAATATGAAAAAGAATGGCATGATGGATGCATGATAAGATGGAGTGGTAAAAATGAAAGTCAATAAAATGACAAAAAATAACACCCTAAAATCTAGGAAAAATTTGACAGCATAACGCGTTTTTAATAAATGAATTAAAAGTTTAAAATAAAAATTCCAACAAGAATTCAAAGCAAAATTTAATAATTAAACTTAAAGAAAAATAATAATAAAAAAATTAAAAGCCTTGCCAAGGCCAATTAAATCGACCTTACAATTAAATATTAAAATTCAAAAATAATTAAATGACCAAAAATATAAAACTCAATATTTGAGTCCATTAATAAACATAATATCGACTATTACATTTATTAGTTAACTCAAGTTAAACTTAATTGAAAGAAGGATAAAATTAAAATATCCCTACTAAGATAAAATTGAATAACTAAAATTAAACTCAATAAAGAGATCTCCCCAAAACATTAAAATTAAAATGCACTAGATAATTTTTAAAAAAGGAATGCCCAAATTAAATTTACAAGTCAAGGGATCAAAAATCTCATTAAAACAAATTCCTATTCCATTTTAATTAAATCCCACATGAAAGAATAAAATCACATTCGAAAATAAAATTATAAATCAAATAAATTTTAAACACTAAGGGAGGCAATAAATCCCAAAAGTCAAAAGTAAAGAAAAGAGGGAAGTTTGAATTCCCATGCACAAGAATAAATGGGAAATTAAATAAAATAGAAAAGACTAATTTTCCTCTCATTCCCACTCAACCCTAACCCTATTGTCTATCATTTTCTATTGTTTCTTCTCATCCTATGTTTTCTTTTGTTTCCCATTTTGCCTCTCTATCATTTTTTTGGTTTTCTCTTTTACAGGTTGAAGCAACCCTTCATGGCTGCCAAGGAATGCATAGAGGCATATATACTAAGTATACCCCGTAGGGTTTATGTAAATGCCTATATATATATATATATATATATATATATATATATATATATATATATATATATATATATATATATATATATATATATATATATATATATATATATATATATATATATATATCTTTATACAAATATTTGCAGATCAAAGAATAAATTGTAGACAGAGCCAGTCGAATGGCATAAGAGGGGTGATGGGGGTTTAGGACTGTCATCGCCACGGACTACGAAAGGGGTCTATGATGTGGTGAATGGTGTGGGGAGGGGGCCAAGCCCCCACCGACACCCTTGGGTGTGGGTGGGGGCTTGGCCCCCTCCCCACACCCGCATTCAAAGGAGTGAAGGGTGAACTTTGTTTTCCCTAAAACAAAACCCTACTCAGAACTCAGTCCACCCTTCTTTACATTTATTCTTTCTCTTGTATATTTTTCTTTTAATACTTGAAATCAGTCCATTTAATATATTATATGTATATATATATATATATATATATATATATATATATACATTCACAACTATATATATATATATTAAAATAGCAACATTAAATATAAAATATATTCTTTTCTTTTCTAACCAGAAATATGTATATATCCATATAATAAATGTGTGTGTGTGCATGTGTGTGTGTGTGTGTACATATATGTACACAAAACACACAATAGAACATCATAACCAGATTTATGACTTATCAAAACTACTTGGATATGTGTAAATTAAATAAACTGATTTACTATTTTATTTTATTTTTTGACAGACTAATTATAATAGAACCACATATTTTCTTTTGACAACAACTATCCATATATTTTTTTGAATAAAGAATAGCAACTAAATAAAATTTCTTTTGAGAACTTTCAAAAAAAGCATATAACCACAATAACAAAATAGTGAACATCCATTTTCTTTTCTATATAACAAACAACCATTTCAAAATACAAGTATGATTTCATAGGTGGGAGTAAAATAACAGCAACAATAACTCTCATGTCAACTTTCCAATAACAATAGGCGCAACAACAAGATTATAGTAACAATTTTGAATAGATTTTGAAGAATACTCACAATTTATTTTCTTACATCTACAAGCACAAAAGATGGTAAATAAATCTGACCAACATTACAATAAAGAATACTTCACATTTACATTTCTCTACAACAGTAAACATAATGGATAGTAATAAACTTGACAAAAAATTTGCAATAGGGACTCAAAGACCATGGCTCAAACAACCAACAAAATAATATTACAACACTAAAATGGACTTCTCCAAGGCTCCATTTCTCCAATAAACACCTGCAATAAGCAAGACAACAAAAAGGGGGACCAAGCCACTAGGAAATGCTCTCCTCCCTACTGTAGACCCACAAGTGGGTCACCCTCGATATAGGGAGGTAGGAAACACACAGTTACACACACACACACCACAACAATCAACACAAAAACAATTCAGCATTAACCCATGGATTAACACATAACAAAACTCATGTAAATGAGTTTGATGGGGGTAGGGAATGGACCCCTCTACTCAAAAGGCCACTCCAAGATCTCAAAACACCAAGTCTCAAGGCCTCAAGCCAAAACCTCCAAAACACATATCTCCAAATAACTCAAAAATGATCTCAACACCAAGAAAAATCCCTCAAGGCTATAAGTAGCACAAATATGGGGGTGACCTCAAGGAGGTTCACTCTCCCCTACCCTAAACAAGTTGAGCCTTACCTCCAAATGGAGGTGCTCTCATGAAACTCCCAACCCACATAAAAATAAAAGCAACAACAACATAATCCACAAACAAAACATAATGAAATATGCAAGGGTAATGAACATAGTCTTGGAGCTTAACTTCAAAAGCCCTAATAATGGAAGCTCATTTGGTGAAGAGCTCCAAGCTTCTCCAAATCTTCCAATCTACAAGATTTTCTCTATCTCCCCAAAAGAAACTCCAAGAATAGAAATAAAATCCAAAATGCAAGAACCCCACCTTCCTCTTCAAGAGGAGGTAATATAGGCCTTCCAAATTGGCCTTGAGGAATAAGGTGACACTTGTCACCTTCTCCTTTCTCTTCCCATGCCACTTGCAAGGGAGAGGAAGTGTGAGGGTGACAAGTGTCATCCTCTAATTCCATCCCAAACCTCACCTTATCCACTTGTGCTCTCACACATGTGTGAGAGACCAAGTGGTGAGGTGGCAATCCCCTTCAAGCCTCCATGAGGATAAGGGATGCCATATGGCATCCTCTTATTCTCCAAGAGAGCCATCTCCCTCCAAGATTCTCTCACACGTGTGTGAGAGTCTTGTAGGGAGATTCCACACACTTGGGAATCTTGTAGACCTCCCAAGTCTTCTTGGTGAAGGGATCCCCAAACTTTGGGAAGGGAGATGAGTCTTTCCCAAAGCATGACTCACCTCCCACCCTTAACCATTTCAAAATTCGTCACATTGACTAAACCTTAGTTTAGAGTGACCAAAAGTGAGTTACCCCAAGGTTTAGTTAGTCAAAATTGACCCTAGACCCAAGGGTAACCACCTAGGGTAAGTTTTGGAACACTAAGGTTCACCTAGGGAGTCATAAATTCACTTTAAACGGTCCACAAAAGAAAATTAATACCAAGTGGTGTAAAACAATAAAAATATACAACACATGATAAAATTTAATTTTACAAAGGGGTACTAGGCCAAAATAATAAAATAATCAAGTACCTAAACAACATTAGAATCAAACGTGATCCTCATCCCTCTTAGGAATGGATCAGTTTCACAAGGAATAACATATGTGTGATTACTACCTCTAATTTTCTATAGCCTGGGAATATACTCCTGCACACCTAGATCAAGTGTCAATCATATCATGAATAATCATAGCCGAAGCAACTGGAATTAAATTCATGCCATTGAATACAACATTAATCGTCTACAACATAACTCAAGATTAAACTACATTTTTCTATCTAATGTCACATAATCATCATCACATAAAGAACTAGAAATCACATCAGTAAACATCATCTAATATATCTCGCATGTCTAGTCTCAACATAGGATCAAAATATGATCAAATCGAATCACCATATGTCTAATCAATGTCAAATCAAAATCAGGAGATATTATCAAATCTACATAATGGAACAATAGTCTCTAAAAGTATGATAATGTCATCAATTGAAATGTAAAACGATCAAAATATGGAAGGAAAAATAATCGGCCTCACATCCTCCCCCCTAAGACTAAAATTCCTCCTGGAAGACATCAAAAAGGTGAGGATAGAGTGCCCTCAAACTAGCTGCATCCTCCCAAGTCACTGTGACCTCATCATGACGATCCCACTGGACCCTAACCTGGTCCAGCTCTTGACCTTAAAGGCCTAGCGTTTGATGAGCCAATATGTGAATTGTCTCCAAAGCCAACTACCCATCCACCTCTACCTATAGGGCACTCCAGTCCAATACATGAGATGAATCAGATATATATAGCCTTAATACAGAAATATGAAAGACATTGTGGATACGTGATAGGCTAGGTGGCAACACTAGATGGTAGGCAATAGGTCCTATAGACTCCAAGATCTCTAAAGGTCCTACAAACCATGGTGCAAGCTTAGAGCCCTTTCCATAATGGATTGGACTCTTGTGTGGCTGCACTCTAAGGAATGCCTTGTCACCCACTAAGAAGCTCCGATCAGTTCTCTTAGCATTGGCATACTTCTTTTGCCTATCCTGTGCCTCCTAAAGTCTCTGCCTAATTAGTGTGACCTGCTGCTCCATATCCTGAACTAACTCTAGACCAATGGCAACCCTGTCCTCTATCCAATCCTAACTCAATGGTGTCTTGCATGGTCTGTCATATAAAGCCTGAAAAGGAGGCATACCCAACGAGCTGTGATGCCCATTACTGTAGGAAAACTCAACCAGATATAGATACTCCTCCCATCTAGACTGATGGTCCATAACATACATACAAAGCATGTCCTCCAACACCTGATTCACCCACTATGTCTGTCCATCTGTTTCAGGATGATAAGCGGAGCTAAAGTTGAGATGTGTGCCCAATGCCTACTACAAAGATCTCCAAAAGGCTGAAGTGAACACTAAATCCCTATCAGAAATGATGTGGTGAGGTACTCCATGTAATCTCACAATATCATCTAAGAATACTCTCGCCATTGCTGGTGCATTGTACATCATGCATACAGGTGAGAAATGTGCCACCTTGGTCAACTTGTCGACTGTCACCATGATGGCATCATGGTAATATGAAGACAAAGGAAGAATGACAATGAAATCCATGGAAATGGTGTCCCATTTCCACTCAGGTATCTTGTGATGGTATAAAAGACCTGCTGGATGCTGATGCTTGGCCTTGACCCTCTAGCACTCAAGGCATCGAGCAACAAACTTTGCAATATCTCGTCTCATACCCACCTAATGGTACAACTATCGTAGGTTAGTATGCATCTTCTTCACCCCCAGATGTGCTACATATGGTGCTCTGTGAGCCTCTGATAACACTACAGTACATAGGTCACCAGGGCGGGGTACATAGATGTGTTGTTGATGATGAAGTAACCCATCTACCTCAAGTGAATAACCTACAAACTTGCCCACAAGAGCCCTCTATGAATGGATCTCCTTCTACACCTCAAGAAACCACTCATCCTCAGGAAGATGCTGAATAATGTGTCCTCTCAAGTCCACACTCATAGTCAAGGTCAAGATCTCGTGGCACCTCTGACTCAATGTGTCAGCAACCACTTTCTCCTTCCATTTGATGTAGTGGACATCAAAGTCATACTCGCAAACAAACTCCATCCAATGCCACTGATGGGCATTTAGATTCGGTTGTGTAAATATATATTGAAGACTGTGGTGATCTGAATGAATCTCAAAGTGATGACCCAATAAGAAATGTCTCTAATAAACTACAACATGAACCACTACCACTAACTCTAAATCATGAGTGGGGTAGTTCAGCTCATGGGTCTTGAGCTTTCACGACTCATACGTGATCTCTCTACCACCTTGCATAAGCATGGCTCCCAAACCCTCAAGTGATGCATCTGTGCAAACCATAAAATTTGCTGCAGGATCAGGAACTGCTAAAATAGGAGCACTAGTAAGACACTCCTTGAGGACCCCAAAGGCTATCTCACACTGCTCAGTCTAAGTAAAACTCTTCCCTTTCTGCTAAAGGGAAGTGATGGGGTGCGCTATATGAGATAAACCCTCAACAAATCTACAGTAATAACTAGCTATCCCCATGAAACTCCTGACCTCTGTCACACTGGTGGGTGCTGGCCAATCTCTAATAGCCCTAATATTCGATGGATCTATTGAGATTCCATCTCCAGATAGGATATACCCCAAATACTGTACCTCTATCTTGAAAAATGTACATTTTGCCAAGTTCCCATAAAGATTTTGCTCCCTCAAACACTGTAGAACCTGACGTAGGTGCTCCTCATGCTCCTCCTCTATCCGCAAATAGATCAATATGTCATCGAGAAAAATAATCACAAACCAATCCAAATAGGTACGGAACACCCCGTTCATGAGACTCATGAACACTGCAGGGGCATTTTTCAAACCAAAGGGGACCACAGTGAACTCATAGTGGCCATATCGAGTCCGGAAGGCAGTCTTATGGATGTTTGCCTCTATGATACGCAACTGATGGTAACTAGACTTCGGGTCAATCTTAGAGAACACCCTGGCTCCCTGCATCTGATCAAAAAGATCATCAATCCTGGGAAGAGTATAACGGTTCTTCACCATCACCTTATTCAACTGCCTATAATCCATGCATAAATTTAGAGACCCATCCTTCTTCTTCACAAAGATGACAGGAGCGCCCCAAGGTGAAACACTCGGTCAGATGTGCCTCTTCTCGAGAAAGTACTCAAGCTGCAACTTGATCTTTGTGGGCTCGTGAGTGAGACACTGGCTCAGCACCTGGCACTAAGTCAATATGAAAGTATACCTCATGACGGGGTGGCATCCCTGGTAACTCTGCTAGAAACATGTTGGCAAACTCTCTCAGGATGGGATGATCATCCAAGGATGCCTCAGGCTTGTCATCTGATCTGTCACTCACTATAATGGTGAACATCTAGCATCCCTTCCGCATGCAGCACTTAAGCTGCTGAGTGGATATCATATGCACTGCTATGAGCTTCTACATGCCCACTATCTCAACTGAAGTACCCTAATCATCTAAGTAGCTAATCACCTTTTGGTGGCAATCTAGTCCATACCCAAAACCACATTGTAGGATCCTAATGTCATAACTCTAAGGTCACAAACTATGGCAAAGGGTCCCAAAGAAATCTCACAGTCATGGACTAAGGCATCTACTGTCATCTTGGCCCCTGAGGCCAACTCAACCACCCACCTATCACCCTGCCTAGAGGCCACCAACCTACAACGCTCCACTAACGATGAAGCTATGAAAGAGTCAGTAGCACCAGAGTCAAAGAGAATAGAAATGGCAACACCCCCTATCATACTTGATGTCTCAATCACTGATGTTTAAAAATCAGCCTAGTGGTTATCAACCGCTACAAACATACGGTGGGATCTACCCACGTCTCCAATCATCTGCTCTGAAACTCCTACACAAGGCTACCCCTACTGTAAAACCCTATGGACACTCTCTAGCAAGATGTCTTGCCCCACCGCACACATAACATGGGCCCCTAGCCTGTACTTGTCCAGTCTGAGTCCCACTCGACTGTTGTTGTCCAGATCTACCTGTGGACCCCTGTGAACCCATGTATGATTTCTACAACCTCGCGGGTCCCATAGGTGGTTCCTACTACCTCTGATCTCTACACGGGCCCTACTACTACCAATCTTGATTATGCCCCCATGTGCCCTCTGTTGTGGCCTGGGTCTCTGCTGCTACTATGGCTATTGCTGTGGGGGCCTAGGAGGTAAGGAAATAGAACTAAATCCTTGTCTCTGAGGTGGCAGTGGTGGTCTGCGGTAACTCTATTGATGCTATTGCTGCCCATGATTCTGAAACTAAGGGCGTGAACTATACCCTTGTCCCTGGAGGTCATGAAACTCGTCTATGCAATGCTATATGTAATGATCTAATAAATATTGATCATTGAAGTACTCAATGAAAATCTCCCATGTGAGTGTGTCCAATGATAGATGGTGCTTGCACTCCTCATTGCACCACCAAGTAGCTACTGCGTCTTGTAACAAGTGGACTGCCATGCGTGCTTTCGTATTGCCCTCGTAAGGGCATAACACAAAGCATCTATCCAAACTAATAAGCCAGGCCTCAGCCTCAGCCCCTCTGTAGTACCAGTGAACATAGGTGGATTAAGCCTCAATATGTCCCTGATAGGATCACCTCAGTCTTTGTGCCCTCTGATAGGCTCCTCTCTACCATGATTGTAAGGTCCGTAATAATACTGCTCAACTCTCACTGGCTCATCTCACCTCACCTGATGCAGAGGGCTCCTGATATGACCTCTAAATGCTAAACCAACCTCCTCTACGGTAGTGTCAGGAATCTCAACCAAGGGCTCCACATGCGGTGCCTCTCACGGCTTGATGCGGGGCTCAACACATGGCTCCGCATGCGGCTCCTTACGTGGCTCCTCTTGCAGATCAATGCGGGGCTCAACATGCGATTCTGCTACCACTGGTGGTAATATCTCCAATACTGGTAAGGCCTATGGTGCCTGCTACACTGGTGGTGCCAAGGGTCCCTGACCCTCTGCTGAAGACTCATGCTCCTCTCGTATCTCAATGGATGATGTGCCACGAGAGTGCGCTCACCTACCTTGTTGAGGAGGCATCCTACAAGAGCAAGGTATTTACAAATTAATCCAAGTTGCAGAATAGTAACTTGCCCAACCAAGCCCAGTGTTTAAACTTGGGCTCTTATACCAAATGTCATGCC
The DNA here is from genome assembly GCA_027924645.1 of Cunninghamia lanceolata. Classification (NCBI taxonomy): domain Eukaryota; kingdom Viridiplantae; phylum Streptophyta; class Pinopsida; order Cupressales; family Cupressaceae; genus Cunninghamia; species Cunninghamia lanceolata. Next base: position 12,739,693 of record BSBN01001332.1, read on the forward strand.
CACATTTTCCATGCGGTCACGACACACAACACACGTGTTATGTCTACATTTGACATGTGGTCATGATACGAAATACGAAAAACATTTCTACTTATCCCTAGGAACCCCCTCTCACGCGTCTGTGTGCTCGATGGCAATACACATGAGGCGTAAACATGTCAAACATATTCAGGGAAGTGTGTCTCCCTACGCCATCCCCTATGTGATGAAAGTCATCTAGGGGTTATGCGATGCGATGTGCGCCACTTTTAGGGTTAGAATTATTTTAATTCGAACCCTAAGTTTCCTAGGTGAAGAGCGTGATTTCGTCAAGTTTGAAACCAACTCCTAATTCTAATACAAAATGAAATCGAATAAATAAATATGAAAAAGAATGGCATGATGGATGCATGATAAGATGGAGTGGTAAAAATGAAAGTCAATAAAATGACATAAAATAACACCCTAAAATCTAGGAAAAATTCGACAGCATAACGCGTTTTCAATAAACGAATTAAAAGTTTAAAATAAAAATTCTAACAAAAATTCAAAGAAAAATTTAATAATTAAACTTAAAGAAAAAAAATTAAAAGCCTTGCTAAGGCCGATTAAATCGACCTTACAATTAAATATTAAAATTCAAAAATAATTAAATGACCAAAAATATAAAACTCAATACTTGAGTCCATTAATAAACATAATATCGACTATTACATTTATTAATTAACTCAAGTTAAACTTAATTGAAAGAAGGATAAAATTAAAATATCCCTACTAAGATAAAATCGAATAACTAAAATTAAACTCAATAAAGAGATCTCCCCAAAACGTTAAAATTAAAATGCACTAGATAATTTTAAAAAAAAAGAATGCCCAAATTAAATTTACAAGTCAAGGGATCAAGAATCCCATTAAAACAAATTCCTATTCCCTTTTAATTAAATCCCACATGAAAGAATAAAATCACATTCCAAAATAAAATTATAAATCAAATAAATTTTAAACACTAAGGGAGGCAATAAATCCCAAAAGTCAAAAGTAAAGAAAAAAGGGAAGTTTGAATTCCCATGCACAAGAATAAATGGGAAATTAAATAAAATAGAAAAGACTAATTTTCCTCTCATTCCCACTCAACCCTAACCAATATTTTATTAGTTTCCCATAAGGAACCCTAACCCTATTGTCTATCATTTTCTATTGTTTCTTCTCATCCTATGTTTTCTTTTGTTTCCCATTTTGCCTCTATCATTTTTTTGGTTTTCTCTTTTACATGTTGAAGCAATCTTTCATCGCTGCCAAGGAATTCACAGAGGTATATACACTGAGTATACCCTATAGGGTTTATGTAAATGCCTTATATATATATATATATATATATATATATATATATATATATATATATATATATATATATATATATATGTATGTATGTATACATTTTTGCATATATACATATATATAACTAAATATATATACATTTACCAATAAATTTGGAGATGTCTAAATGGCTATTCCTATTTTAAACACAGTGATATATACATACAAATATTTGTAGATCAAAGAATAAATTGTAGACAGAGCCAGCCAAACGACATAAGAGGGGTGATGGGGGATTAGGACTATCACTGCTGCGGACTGCGGAAGGGGCCTATGCTGTGGTGAATGGTGTGGGTGGGGGCTCGACCCCCTCCCCACACCTGCATTCAAAGGAGTGAAGGGTGGGTGGCAGTGAGACTATTGTCCACCCACTATACTTTGTTTTCCCTAAAACAAAACCCTACTTAGAACTCAATTCGCCCTTCTTAGCATTTGTTCTTTCTCTTGTGTATATATATATATATACACAGTTACATGCAAATCATTTTTTTTTGTTAAAATAGTTGCATCATATATATATATATATATATATATATATATTTTAAACAGTAACTTTAAATATAAAATATATTATTTTCTTTTCTAACCATAAATATATGTGTGTGTGTGTGTGTGTGTGTGTGTGTGTGTGTGTGTGTGTGTGTGTGTGTACATATACGTACACAAAACACACAATAGAACATCATAACCAGATTTATGACTTACCAAAACTACTTGGATATGCGCAAATTAAATAAACTAATTTACTAAATTTTTTTTTGGACAGATTGATTATAACAGAACCACATATTTTCTTTTGACAGCAACTATCTATATTTTTTTTTGAATAAAGAACAACAACTAAATAAAATTTCTTTTGACAACTTAAAAAAATACATATAACCACAATAACAAAATAGTGAACATCCATTTTCTTTTCTATATAACAAACAACCATTTCAAATTACAGCAAGTATGATTTCATAGGTGGGAGTAAGATAACAGCAACAATAACTCTCATGTCAACTTTCCAATAACAATAGGCACAACAACAAGCTTATAGTAACAATTTTGAGTAGATTTTGAAGAATACTCACAATTTATTTTCTTACATCTACAAGCACAAAAGATGGTAAATAAATTTGACCAACATTACAATAAAGAATACTTCACATTTACATTTCTCTACAACAGTAAACATAATGGATAGTAATAAACTTGACAAAAGATTTACAATAGGGCCTCAAAGGCCATGGCTCAAACAGGCAACAAAATAATATTACAACACTAAAATGGACTTCTCCAAAGCTCCATTTCTCCAATAAACACCTGCAATAAGCAACACAACAAAAAGGGGGACCAAGCCACTATGAAATGCCCTCCTCTCTACCGTAGACCCACAAGTGGGTCACCCCTGAGCTAGGGAGGTAGGAAACACACTGTTACACACACACCATAACAATCAACACAAAAACAACTCAGCAATAACTCATGGATTAACACATAACAAAACTCATGTAAATGAGTTTGATAGGGGTAGGGAATGGACCCCTCTACTCAAAAGGCCACTCCAAGATCTCAAAACACCAAGTCTCAAGGCCTCAAGCCAAAACCTCCAAAACACATATCTCCAAATAACTTAAAAACTATCATGGCACTCTTGCCATCAAAAATGATCTCAACACCAAGAAAAATCCCTCAAGGCTATAAGTAACACAAATATGGGGGTGACCTCGAGGAGGTTCACTCTCCCCTACCCCAAACATGTTGAGCCTTACCTCCAAATGGAGGTGCTCTCACCAAACTCCCAACCCACATAAAAATGAAAACAACAACATAATCCACAAACACAACATAATGAAATATGCAAGGGTAATGAACATAGTCATGGAGCTTACCTTCAAAAGCCCTAATAATGGAAGCTCATTTGGTGAAGAGCTCCAAGATTCTCCAAATCTTCCAATATCCAAAATTTTCTCTAACTCCCCAAAAGAAACTCCAAGAATAGAAAGAAAATTCAAAATGCAAGAACCCCACCCTCCTCTTCAAGAGGAGGTAATATAGGCCTTCTAAATTGGCCTTGAGGAATAAGAAGGTGACACTTGTCACCTTCTCCTTCCTCTTCCCATGCCACTTGCAAGGGAGAGGAAGTGTGAGGGTGACAAGTGTCACCCTCTAATTCCATCCCAAACCTCACCTTATCCACTTGTGCTCACACATGTGTGAGAGACCAAGTGGTGAGGTGGCAATCCCCTTCAAGCCTCCATGAGGATAAGGGATGGGATGTCATATGGCATCCTCTTATTCTCCAAGAGAGCCATCTCCCTCCAAGATGCTCTCACATGTGTGTGAGAGTCTTGGAGGGAGATCCCACACACTTGGAATTCTTGGAGACCTCCCAAGTCTTCTTGGTGAAGGGATCCCCAAACTTTGGGAAGGGAGATGAGTCTTTCCCAAAGCATGACTCACCTCCCACCCTTAGCCATTTCAAAATTCGTCACTTTGACTAAACTTCAGTTTAGAGTGACCAAAAGTGAGTTACCCCAAGGTTTAGTTAGTCAAAATAGACCCTAGACCCAAGGGTAACCACCTAGGGTAAGTTTTGGGACACTAAGGTTCACCTAGGGAGTCATAAATTCACTTTAAATGGCCCACAAAAGAAAATTAATACCAAGTGGTGTAAAACAATAAAAATATACAACACATGATAAAATTTAATTTTACAAAGGGGTACTAGGCCAAAATAATAAAACAATCAAGTACTTAAACAACATTCGAATCAAACGTGATCCTTATCCCTCTTGGGAATGGATCAGTTTCATAGGGAATAACATATGTGTGATTACTACCTCTAATTTCCCATGGCCCCGGAATATACTCCTGCACATCTAGATCAAATGTCAATCATATCATGAATAATCATAGCCGAAGCAACTGGAATTAAATTCATGCCATTGAATACAACATTAATCATCTACAACTTAACTCAAGATTAAACTACATTTTTCTATCTAATGTTACATAATCATCATCACATAAAGAACTAGAAATCACATCAATAAACATCATCTAATATATCTCGCATGTCTAGTCGCAACATAGCATCAAAATATGATCAAATCGAATCACCATATGTCTAATCAATGTCAAATCAAAATCAGGAGATTTAATCAAATCTGCATAATGGAACAATAGTCTCTAAAAGTATGATAATGTCATCAACTAAAATGTAAAATGATCAAAATATGGAAGGAAAAATAATTAGCCTCATAGAAAGAACCTAAATGTAGCATATCAGGGTGCCTTTGTAGAAGTGCAGGACCTAATAAAGAGAATTCAAAAGATGTTAGATATTGTAGAGCAACTAATTGTTGGTGCTCCTCTAGGTGGAGAGAGGTCTTCTCATTAACCTAGTAGCTCTACTACAAAGAGGGAATCACATGACCCTTCCCTTGCCAAAAGGGCAAAGATTATTGATTTGGAGAATCCAAATGAAGTTGAGATTGTAGACCTGGAGGGTGAGGCAGAAGAACAAGTGCAGGAAGCTACCCATCAAATGAATTCCCCTGATAGAGTTAGGCCCTACTCCTCCCCTAAAAATAGATCAATGATAATCATGACAAACTAGACTATGGACACAGAGGATATCAGGGTGATGGATTGTAATAAATTTATGGAAGATGATAAATTCATCAATACTCCTAAATTCAGGAGTTATGTCTTGAAGGTAAGAAGTGAGGAATTTCAGAAGAAAATTGAGGATGCCAAGAGTGGGGCTGACAGAGGTTAATCAAGCCATCAACAAAATGACTCCAGAGGAGGGGAGGGCATTGGTTTCTAGGAGTAATGTCCTACTCCTCCCACATTGAACTTTGTTAGATGCAATTGCATTTGACACCATCACTAGAGAAGATTTAGATGTGATTGATGAGTAGATTGAGAAGGCTCTCTCTAGTGCAGATTTCAATCTTAGGTTCGAGACATTGGCAATATGGTCTTTGGCCCCAAGCAACAATAAGCCTAGGATTGGATTGCAAGAATTTACAGGAGATGTGATAATCAAGAGGGTATCTAACACCCCTGCTCCCCAGGCTGCAAGTTTGAATGTGTAAACTGCACAATTTTTTGAAGCAGTAACAAATAAACTACAAAAGGATCATGATGAGACATTGATACAATATGCACAAGCTATTGTAGATCTCAATAAATGTAAGGAGTAGCTTTTGTTAGGGGTTGGTACTTTAAATCCTCCACCTATAATACCAATTGCAGAGTCATTCCCTGCTGACACAGAGCCTCTATTAGGTAAAATTAGGGAATTGAAAGAAGAGGTAAAGAAATTGAAGGAGGAAAAGAAGAATTCATTCAAAGAGATGGTCACTAACTTGATTAATTACAGAGTGACCAAGGTCCTGGGAAGGGTGGATGAGATATGGAAGTCTTATTCAAATTTAAGAACTACTCCTGATAAGCATGAACAGGACAAAGAGAGCCTCAAGGTAATGAAGAGATCATGGCTACCAAGGACTAATGAGTTGAAAGACCTGCATAGATGCTCAAGGTTTGATACAGAGGTGTCACCTAAGATGAAGCCAACACTAGACATGCTGTTAATTCTTGAGGAGGTCATAGCTTTTTAGGTAAAGCTAGACAAGGTGTTGGGTGAAAAGAAATTATTTATTGAAAAGATAGATCAAAAATATATGCCTAGTATATTAGATGCTAATGGGCAGGTAAAGAGCATTGTGATGCAATGCAAGGGTTCAACTTAACACAATGGAAGGCATATTTTACAACAATGGGTTCATTTCTCTCAAGATCCAATATAACCATTTCAAGGCTTCAATGCCACAACCACCTACTCAACAGTTGAAACACCTTAGAAATAGTGGGGAGAACTTATTCAAAACAAAAATGGTTCACAAGAACTCAAGTTCTTCAACTTACCTATCATTTCCTTACAATAGACCTAATTCCTTGTAGCCCTCCAATCACTATTTTCTTGCCATAACTTTCTAAGTCAACATCAAACCCACAAAAGAAATAGCATTTCAAACACCCATTAATGAGTTCTTCAACATATATCAAATTTTGCTAGGGTTTCTTCAGACCAACATGCCCAATAATTCACTGTCGCTGCTACAAATAGGCCTAATTAGGACAACAAAAGTAGTAATTTTGACATAACTTTCAGAACATGGCTCAAACCCACAAAAGAAATGTCTTTTTAGACACCCATTATGGATTTATACAACATATATTGAAACTAACTATGGTTACTTTGTAAGGTATCCTCCTAAAATTGACTGTTCCGCTGCTACAAAGGGGCAATTAGCCCTATTTTCCAAAGCAACTATGTGAAACTCAAAACCCACATCACCAAAAACAATCCCAATGCTCTACAAAGATCACAAATAGACCAAATCCACAACTTTTATCAATTGAAACGACCACAAACTCACCAAAATGCAAAACCCTTGCTTTTAGGCTTGTTTAGGCTTCAACAAGGAGGGTTTATTGAAACTCTTATCTCTGGACCTTTTTAGACCACACCAATGGCTCATACCTCTTTTATTGGACCTGCACTTACTATACCAACCATTACTTAGTCAATTCCAAAGTTTTTTGTGCAAACTCTAGCTTCTAACCTCTTCAAACTACGCCAAAACCATAAAATTCCCTCTAGTACAACACTTCAAATACCACCAATTGTTCTTATCTACTCACCAAAGGTATTCAAACACATATTCCTATCTTATTGCACCCATTCCACTAAGTCATAGTAGTTACCATAGGTGGAATGAGTCATTTTCTCATTATAAGTCTTCAAAACCCTTATCTTGACTGTATAGACCAGCCAGGGATAAAATGCCAATAGCAACTTGAAAACTCAATGAAACCTCTTCCTTCCAAAGACAAATTGAAGTTAACACATAAACCTATCAATTTCAAAATATTTCAAAACAAAAAACTCCTGTATGGAACTGTACAGTTGCTGGGAACAACAAAATTGCAGAGAAAACTGTGAAAACAAAGTATAGAACAACAAAAAAGGAATAATTTTATATTATTTTCATCATTCTCTATCCTTCACCACCAGAATCAAAGTTTGTGATGCCCTTTTATTCTTTTACAAAAAATTTCCTAACTTGTCCTTTAAGATTCCATGACCAAAAACCTTTCATTGCCAAAATGACTCTTCATATTCCTAGTCTTGACATTATATGAAAACATTACAAAATATGACACTTTTTACAATAATGAACCTAAATTACATTAGGAATGGTATTTATGACCTTATTCAATGTCTACTCAACTAAAATCAACTTAAGACCTTCAAAAACCTAGCATAAGACCCTATTTACACAAGTTGACATGGTGCCCCTGCACCACATTGACAAGTGGAAAGCTGACTTTGATGATAATGCTGGCTAGTTGATATCTGCCTGTTGTACTGATGGAGATCACAGCTTAAAGGTTTTGTGTTTAACATTGGAAAAATTGCATGTGCTAGGAATAAATTTGGAGTTGTTCTACAAGGAAGCGAAGATTTTGATGGATGGACGGTACACTGGGCATAATGATAAGATTGCAAGGTTGATCTCATTCCAATAGCCATCAGAAAAGTCATATGTTGACTGGGTAGAAGGTATAGGTGAATGTACCTAAAGTGAATGAGCAACTACTTTCTCCACTGCATTTATGTGGCCAAACTCCTCTAATCTAATGTACTCCTCATGATGAGTTACTTTCTATTTTTTCTCAATGCTCTATGTAATTAATGCTCCAACACCCCTAAGGTGGTGCTTTATAATGTGAAATTCACCTAGCCAACCTAATGTAATGAATGCTGGGTGCTAGGTTCTATGTCTATAAAGAACTGGTAGTCTCACTTTGTATGTTGTTGGAAGATTGGGATTTTGAGGACTAAAAGTAATACAAAGTTTTGACTCATTGTTCCCTTTCTATGGTCTTGTGAGTTCTATTTTAATTTGTGTATGTATTTTTCATAAGCCATTTATCAGTTTCAGATTGAATTATATGAGTAATATTGTGTGCATGTGTTTCTATTAACTGTCTCCATTTGTTATCTGTATCTTTCTTTTGAATGAAGTAACTAAGGGTTTTCTAGAGTTCTGGGGTGCATATTTGCTGCATTACATGTTTGATTTCTTGCTTCTGTTTGAGGAATAGATTAAAATGCTTTGAGACAAATGTGGGCAATGTATGTTTGATAACAAGGATATCTGTAAGTATAGTTAATAAGAATACTAAATCTTGGGAGTTCTCTGCAAGGTAGGAACTAAGAAGCCCTCTGAAACCTGCATATTTGCTTGGTTTATGGGAAGTCATTTACATGTTTTAGGTTTGATGCAGTCAAGATAGGAGGGTCTGGTGAGGGACTATCCAACCTTCCATCCTTAAACAACTAACAGTAAGATCATAATGGATATGCAACAGAAGCTAATAGATTATCAGCAAAAAGATAAAAGATATTCATGAACACAGAACACAAGATATATCCTGGGAAAAACCCAGCCTTCAAAGCTCATTTCTCTTATAGTATAACTTAAAATTGAATTACACATGCCTCAAGGGATTTATAGATGCTAGTCCGTAGCCTAGGGATTAGAAAAGATTCATACAACAATATTCTTTCATGATTTCTTTCATCTGCTCTTCAATTCTTTATCTTGCAACTTCTTCTGCTTCCTGCTCTGCCTTCTACTTTCCTCTGCTACTCATTTAGATCCAAAACAACTTAAGATCTTTCTTCATATCTTCATGCTATCAATTGTTGCTTAGAAACAATCCTTTATCTCTTATTTATATTCTCTGAAAGCTTCCAAATCATTATCAAGTTAGCCTAATTGTAATGGCTAGTCAGGTAATGTGTGTACATGGATAGGTCAGACCTAAACATAAGGCATTGCTCTGCTCATGCATAGAACTTCGTATAGATCTCCATGAAGGTTGGCCAAGTCCTATACTTCATTGAATAATGTTCCTTTAGGCTCCTCAAGTCATGGATTTGCTCCGCAAGATGATTAGACTTCACTGAACACTATCGGCTTTGCTATGTGAAAACAGATAAAAATAGATAGTCTTCTGATAGTGATATCTCTTTAGAATCGCACCCAAATGCCTTGAATTTGAGATATGATATGGATGACTATGTCTAGATGTTAAGTCTAGCTCTACAAGCTCTAATATTCAAATGTGGTAAAATGTGGAATTCTGCAAGGTCACTCTCTCTGCAATCTGCAACTTCACTGTCAACTATCTCAATTATTGTGAATGCTTCCGGATGCTCCTGCATCAAGGTTAGACTCCATACCCTTGGATAGGCACCAATTAGAGACCTGTATTAAGTTTATGAATCAAACCCTAATCTGGTAGCCAAATACATAAAATTGAAACAACTCAAGACTTTAAATGTTAGGATTATAGGAGTAGGATTTAGTTTTTTCAAATCCTTTGATTCATAGCTGAAGTAGGATCCAAATCTAGCCCCTTTGCATTTATCTCATAGTTTTGGTATGCATAATGGAGGATTTATTTGCTAAAATGTTAATACTAAGTCACAGTCAAGATTAACCATATGGGTATCGAGTAGGGACACCCCCTAGGTCTTGCAAAGCTGAAGTGCAGAGGAGACTTAGAGTCAATCTCCTATTGCTTGGCCACTGACCTGAGGTCCCTGTGGATAAAAGATGGCTACTTTTTAGGAGAGCTTAGACAATCAGCTGGAAAATATCCAACACCAGTAATCTAATACATGAAAGTTTGCATTGCACTCTACAAATTCACACTCTATAACTCTGTAATTCGCATCAAATCTGTCATACTCATCTTTCTTTATAATCTTCAATAGCTTGACACATATTTATACCATCTTCAACCTTAAGAGTATTCTCTAATGTTGGCAAGGCACCTTGATCATGCAAATTCAAATTAGGTTGGCACCAAAACATTCCCATGGTGGAAAGGAAAGAAGGTGGACCACATCACACCTTAGTTCAGACCTAAATCCATCCATACACACAATACCATGTTTCCACAAACATTGAAGCAACTCCGCAATTAGTGTAGACACCCAAGGTTGGTCGAATCAGTGTTAACACCATAAACAATTATGTACACGCTTCTTCAAACCCAAAGATGAATCATGGACCACATGCTATGCTTAAGCACAATCTAGAATATCTGACAAACATATTAAACACCAACATATTCCTCCGCAACAACTTTCACTTGTTAAACAACCTTATCCTGTCTACCCAGCACACTTAAATGTCTTTATAATGCACTGTAACTCAAGAAATCATCTTCTAGAGCACCAAACCATGAAAAACTTTGACTGAAGATAGATATGAACCTTATAAGAGTACTTCTAGAACCACAAGACCTGGAACCACATTATGGAATGTGGAGGAAAAACATTTCTCCCAGACACCTTTGCACAACACAATTTATATACTGGTGAACACATCTTCCTCTGTAAATCGATCCAACATGCCAAATTTAGAATTTAGAATCTGTAAACACCTCCAAATAACATTTCCAAACTGCATAAATAGATTGTCAATATAAAAGAAATGTGGAGCAAAACTAGAACACTACTCTTCAATACAGAATACCACTGCCACACACTGCTTACATATTTTATTCAAATTTTCTTAAAAGCACTTGGAAACCAAGCACCAGAAACATATTATCACCATCTTCAACACTTCTTCATCATAAAAGATAGCAACCACTCAACACCAACTTGCCCATACTTTTGCAACATCCTTTTTCTTATATAGTTGACACCAATGACATCACAAGCTTGTTGACATCAATGACAACACTGACTACACATACTTGCAATACTTGATGGCATTTATTAAAGAATGGTAAATACGATAGAATTTTTCCAATCCTAAAAAGAGGCGATTCAATCCCTTACCACTAGTTGACTTTCTTAATTTTAGCTTGAACTAAGCTATTCTTAGCCTCCATTTCAAGATGAAATCTATTTGCTATTAGTTATATATATATATATATATATATATATATAGAGAGAGAGAGAGAGAGAGAGAGAGAGAGAGTATTAAAAAATTAAACCTTCAATCATTTGATTCAATATCACTGAAATTCAATATGTTTAATATTAAAATTTTGTTGGCAACAATTTTGTTAGGGTTAGATGGCAAAAGATATCAATTAAATGAAAATAAAGATTAAATAGAGGAATGAAAATACATAGAAATAATAACAGCGAGAGACAAATTTTAACGTGGTTCACCCAAACTTGGGCTACATCCACCAATAGAGAGTCCAATATTATTATCCAATAAATCAAACTAATTACAACCAGCAATCCCTATAACTCAATACTGTTGCAAATGCTACAATACAATATCTCATAAAAAACCCTAACCCTTAGCCACTTTTATCAATCCTTATGTCAGTTACAAAAATAGTTTTTTTTATGTCAACTCCTGGATACATAACTAGTGTACAGTACTTGCATGATCAGTCGCCACCTACCAACAATCTCCCACTTGGAGACTAATTAGGCTCCACACCAAATAATCTCCCACTTGGAGACTGATCCAGGATGACACCGCTACGCATGCAGTTCCCACTGGAAATAAGCACCCTGGACTCTATTGTTCTAATTTTATTGTTTTAGTCTTGAAGACCAACTGAAGCTAAAGAGGAGCTCAACTTCTCCCTTCTCACTACCTTTATAAACATATTCGCTAGATTTTCATCTGTATGTATTTTTTCCAGCCTTAATTGTCCATCATGCAACTCTGACCAAATAAAGTGATACCTCAACTGTTTGTGTTTGGTCTTTGAATGCAAGGTAGAATTCCTTGCAAGATGTATGGCACTCTAACTGTCTATATACAAAGAACTATTAGCCTGTTGTTTGCCCAATTCTTCCATGAAAGATTGTATCCATATCATCTCCTCGCTTGCCTCTGTTGCAGCTACATACTCTACCTCTGTGGTGGATAAAGCAACTACCTTTTGCAACCATGAGATCCAACTCCCTACTTTCCCACCTACAGTAAAGACATAACCTGTAGTACTCTGCCTGGTATCAATATCCCTTGCCAAATTTGAGTCTACATAGCCTGCTAAATTAGTATTAGAGCCCCCAAAACATAAATGTGTATTGGATGTACCTCTCAAATATCTAAGAATCTATTTTACCGCATTCCAATGCTCCAATCTAGGATGACTCATATACCTACTTTCGACTCCTACAACATGTACAATATCTAGTCTCGTGCATACCATGGCATACATTAAACTTCCTACAGCTGAAGCATACGGTACCTTGGTCATTTTTTCTTCCTCCTCTTGTGTCTTTGGACTGATCTCCTTAGTTAATTTTAAATGACTAGGCAAAGGTGTGCTGACAACTTTTGTATTCTCCATATAGAATCTTTGCAACACCTTTTCAACATAAGTAGCCTGAGATAGAGTCATTTTTTTGTGTTGCCTATCTCTACAAATTTTCATACCAAGGATTTGTTTTGCTGCCCCCAAATCCTTCATAGAAAATGATTGTGCTAATTGTTGTTTTAACTTTCTTATGTGATCCATGTTAGATCTAGTTACAAGCATGTCATCAACATATAAACATAAAATAATGTAGTTGTCATTATCCAACCTCTTAAAATAAACACAATGGTCAGAATTACACCGATTGTAGCCTTGCTCAGCCATAAAACTATCGAATTTCATATACCATTGTTCACCAACATCTATTAACAAAATAGAATACAAAGAGGGAGAAAACCTTTTAGGAGGTCTACTTAGCCTTGTTGACCGTCTAACATTCACTAGAGTTTGTGGTATTTCATGTTGTTGTTGCAAACCATTAGGGACCACTGGAACATCACTATTTGGAGTATCATCCAACGCCACATAATCCTTTTCTTTCTTCTCATGCTGCTGCAACTGGTCTTTGTACAACACCTTCTCATTGAATACAACATCCCTGCTTCTCACAATTTTCTAATTTTCAAAATTTGAAAGCCTATAACCAAATTCATCAATGCCATATCCAACGAAGGTGTACTTTTTTGATTTTGCATCCAGCTTGGTTCTATTTTTAGAATCTACATGTGCAAATGCTTCACATCTGAAGGTTTTGAGAAAAGAATAACTCATCTTCTTACCTGTCCATGCTTCCTCTGGAATACCACAACCCAAAGGAACTGAAGGACCTCTATTAATTAAATATACAACGATGTTGACAACCTCTACCCACATATTTAAAGGCAGCCCAACATGCAATCTCATGGTCCTTGTACACTCCATTATTGTCCTATTCATGCGTTCAGCCACTCCATTTTCCTGTGGAGTCCCTGGAACCATTTTCTACCTACGAATTCCATTAAAGGAACAATAATCCTCAAATTCTTTGCTGCAATACTCACCATCGTTATCAGATCTGAGACATTTTAATCTTTTACCTGTCTCATTCTCAACCAAGCTTCTCCATTTTTTAAATGTTTCAAATACATCAAATTTCTGCCTAAGGAAATAAATCCAAACCTTCCTAGCTGCATCATCTATGAATGTAACATAATACCAAGAGCCACCAAGAGAAGATACTCAAGCCAGTCCCCATACATCTGTATACACAAGCTCCAACTTTTCATCTTTCTTTTGCTTTCCATCCTTTTGAAAACTAACTCTCTTTTGTTTTCCATACACACAACTTTCATAGAAATCCATATTAATTCATTTCAGAACTAGTAAAACTTTCTTAGAATGAAGTACCTTCATACCTTTTTCACTCATATGCCCAAGTCTGTTATGCCAGAGTGTTGTCTCAGAACCTACAGCAACTGTTCCTGAACCTGTTTATTTTTTCTCTGCAACAACTATAGTAGAAGGAACAATATGACCTGTACAAAGATATAAGGTGCATACTTTCACACCTTTTGCTACTATTAAGGCACCTTTTGAAACCTTCTAATTTTTATTAGTAAATGTAACAATGCAACCTTCTTAAGCTAGTTTCCCTGCTGAAATTAAATTCCTACCGAGCCTTGGAATGTGCCTTACCTCTTGTAGTAGCCAATGATTCCCATTCTGCAACTTAATCTTAATTCTTCCCTTTCCAACAATCTGACAGGGTTCATTATCTACAAAATAAACTAGCCCAAAATCCCCTTGGACATAATCAAGAAAATAACTTCTATGGGGCGTAGCATGAAATGAGGCCCCTAAATCTAAAACCCATGAATCATCAGCATTATCTAGGGAAAGAATCAAAGCATCATCTTCATACTTATTACTTACCACATTTGCCTCCTTATTGCCTTCTTGTTTGTCTCCTTCTTTATTCTTTCGAGACCAACAATCTTTCTTTAGATGACCTGGTTTCCCACAGTACTAGTAATCCTTCTGTTCTCTGGTTTGGGATCACTTATCCTTAGATTTTCCTTGTGACTTCCCATGACCTCTAGAACCTTTTCTTCTCTCCTTTGATCTTCCCTTGCTTTCTGCATTCAAAACATTGCCTGATGTGGATCCACCTAAGATTTTCCTACGAATTTCCTCACTCAGAATAACACCAACAACACCATCAAATTTCAGGGTATTTGAACCAGAAACAGAGTTACTAACCACCATTACCAAACTATTCCAGCTTTCAGGCAAAGAACATAATATCAAGAGAGTTCTAACTTCTTCATCAAATTTTACATTTACAGAAGTCAATTGATTGGTAATCATATTAAATTCATTTAAATGATTTGTCATAGATCCACCTTCAATCATTTTCAGATTAAACAAATGCTTCATGAGAAATACCTTATTTGAGGCTGAGGGTTTTTCATACAATTTAGCCAAAGCTTTCATCAGACCATCTGTTTTCTTCGCTTCCTTTATATTGAATGTCACCGATGGTGCTAGGAACAACCGAATGGTTCTTAGTGCCTTTCTGTCAAGAAGATTCTAATCTTCGTCAGTCATTGTTGCCAGTTTCTTGGCTACTCCTTCCAATGGCATCCATAAATCCTTCTAATAGAGATAATCCTCCATCTACATCTTCCATAACTAATAGTTCTGCCAATTGAATTTGTCTACCTTCAATTTACCCTCATCCGCCATTGCTCCCACTCAACCGTGAGACTTCCACTCAACCGTGAGACCTTCCTGCAGACGATAATTGAACACAACCCGCTCTAATACCACTTGTTAGGGTTAGACGGTAGAAGATATCAATTAAATGAAAATACATAGAAATAATAACAGCGAGAGACAAGTTTTAACGTGGTTCACCCAAACTTAGGCTACATGCACCAACAGAGAGTCCAATATTATTATCCAGTAAATCAAACTGATTACAACTAGCAATCCCTGCAACTCAATACCGTTGCAAATGCTATGATACAATATCTCTCATAAAAAACCCTAACCCTTAGCCGCTTTTATCAAGCCTTATGTCGGTTACAAAAATAGGTTTTTTTCATGTCAGCTCCTAGATACATAACTAGTGTACAATACTTGCATGATCAGTTGCCACCTACCAACAAATTTTATATCTATATTAAAACTAGAATTAAAAGTATCAAGTATTTTAATACTTGTTTTGTATGGAAAGAATTTTAATTTGTTAAGACTTTCATTTAAATATTTTAATTTGTTATTTGTAGAATGTCAATTATGACTATTATGAGTTTAATTTTTTGGTTAGATATTAATCTACTTGTTGGTCTTTTTTCTTTTAACACCATATTCCATAATTAGCTTGTTTGGTGACCCAAATAGATATTAAAACTCTTGGATTTATGTGATTATCATAGACTATGAATATACAGATATATCTATACCTAAATAAGAATGTTATATCATTGTTCTTGTTATTAGATTCTTGAAAGGTGAATTTGTTTGGAATTTTTGTATAAACATGCAAGAAACTTTAAATTTCAATACAAGTTTTTAATACTCTTTATTAATTATGAAATTAACTCATTGATTTAGTCACTATATCTATTATTAGATAACTAATCGATTAGATATAGTCACTATATCTATTATTAGATAACTGATCGATTAGATTTAGTCACTATATCTATTATTAGATAACCGATTGATTTAGTCACTATATTTAGTTAATATGAATCTCCTATTATTAGATAACTAAATCAATTAGTTTTCTTTCTAAAAATTTAATATCTTTTATGCACTTAAGACATCATAGAAGCAAGTAAAATTACATGAAGAAACACCAAGGGATCTACCTATTTGGGACCATAAGTATAAATATGTTGGAATGATGATCATTAAGGGACAAGGGTGGAACTATCATCATCTCCCAAGCAAGTAGTACAACAAGAACATAGCAAGAATGGGACATAAAAGATAAACAAAGATTTTTTTGGGGTCAACATGGAAGAGACCTAAATGTCTCAACACTTTGCATCATCCCCAAAATGTCAAGAAAATCAAGGATACAAGAAATAGAAGAAATTAGATATACATAGAATAGTGTTACAACATTTCATTTCCTGTAACATGGGTCCTTTAGGAGAGACTAACAAACACACACCAAGAAAGCATATGGGGATAACAAAAGAGTCAAGGAAACAACACACACACACACATGAATAAAATGAAGTTAGTGCTACTTAGGGTCTGAAACTAATAGATAATCTCATTCCCATTCTTGATCATTATGGGGGGAAGGGCATTGATAGGCCAGTGGGACCACACCTAGAGTATTACTAGGAGAAAATCCATAATTGGGATGTGGAAGGGAGGTTGCAGGAGAAACATCCTCCACAACATCCTCAAATGAGGCAAGGGTTAACAATTTTTGTTAAAATTGATGACAATGAAGGGATATCCGCAATGGTCTCAAACATACATTCCTTAGGAGAGGAAGGTGTTGGAATCATTCCTTCATAAGGAACAATTGAGTACTACCCAATACCAATATTAGGAATGGGTTCCATGAGATCAATAGAAACAAGTGGAGGAAGAGCCTCCATTGAATTAGAATGTGATGAGAAATAATCCAAAGATGAAGGGAGAACATTAGTTTTTGGTCTGTGGTAAGGTAGAGTGGGACAACATTTCTTCTTACATTAAGGTTGAGGATGTGGAATGTCTATGTCAATCACGGTAGCATGAATCTTAGGGAAGATATGGTGATCGTTTGCTGAAAAAGCACTAGAGCATATAATGTTTCATTTGGGATTAACAAAACATTAGGCATGTCAAGTGGTTTGGAAAAGGGTGGTTGGTTTGGTGTAATGGAGATGATTGGAAAATCATTAGAAGAAGCCAAGATAACTTGAACTTTCTTGGTTCTCAACTAACCTAGATCCCGGGGTTGTTCATTGATCATGTGTTCATAAGCCTGGGCTTTAGCCATGTAACACATTGATAATTCATGCAATATCACACAAGTTGGTTGCATCAAGTGCAGGATCAAGGCTTAGGAGGGTTTATCTCTACGGGTTTCTTTTCCCCAACTATCACAATGATAGTGGGAGGATTAGAAGTAATAACTTAAGGTTGGGAATACTTAGAAGTAGGAGGGGGTTTATGTTGGAATGGCAAATTCCCCTAGCCATCTAATAAGAATTTGGATACGAAACTTCTATATACTGGTAAAAAATAAGAGAACAAGGAGGGTCACTCAATGTGAGTTTCTTTCCTCTTACTACTACTAGGGTAGGAAGAGGAGTAGAAGCAACCACTAAAATTTGGGAGACCTCCAAAGGGAGAAGCCAAGAAAGAGAAGGCTTAGAAGTGGAAGGATCAAGTTCAAAAGTGGGAGTATTGGAACCAACTTTATTTACCTTATATCATGATGTAACGTCGAAAAATGTCCCCTTGGGGGATTTTCCCTCATAAGGTTTAGCTCCTAGGTCTTTAGCTTGCATTTAAGACATTGTAGTTCATATTTTGACATCCTGATGGAATGAGACCTAGGTTCCTGGGAAAATAGGGCCTAGGTGGACCCCTTGAGTTGTACCCTACCCGAAATAGGGGGGACTTGGGTGCCCGCACCCTAGTCCTGCCCTATTTTGGGGCAGCCCCAATTTCAGGCTGTCAATTTATGACTATTATTAGGTTCCGTTGCCGACATGGTAAGTTTGAAATGTGAAAATATTGGTGGGAGTGTTAGTAGTTGCATATATAAGCATGCTTAGGCATTCATTTGTAAACTAGATCTTTACAAGCTAGGAATTTGGGTTCTCAATTTTGTGTGAATGTGATTCAAGGCTTCTATTGTGTTGCAAGAGCAGACATGTATGTTTTGTGTGTTGATATTTGTAGATTTGAGCATCAATCCCCTCATGGCATGAAGAGCATCTTCCTCCATGAGAGATTCACTACAAGGTGACATCATATTAAGTTTTCTTCATTGATTCCTTTGGTTTTGGCCTCTGCCTCACAAGGGCATGCCATCTTTATCTAACAAAGGTGTTCAAAGACTTAAGTGTCCTCCAGGGTTTGACTGAGGTAAACCTCTAAACACCACAACCCCCTCCCAAAGTTTTCATGGTTGTAGGTTATAGGTTGAGGAACTAGACAAAGTGAAGTTGCAAGAGGGTATCTTGAAGTGTCAAAATTGTAGAACAGAAGGAAAAACAACACCCTGGACTTGGGCGCCCGCTCTTTAGTCCTCTAATTTCTGTGATGGGAGAATCTCTAGAACAACAGGGAAGAGTTGCAGATTGAGTTTCTATATCTTGACAAAAACTAGGACCTTGGACTTGGGCGCCCACTCCTTAGTCCCTAAATTTTCTGTGTCAAAGCCCAAAAAATAGGTACTCTGTGATTTGATATTTTACTTCTATCTACAAGAGCATTTTCTATTATTCATCAATTTACTATCGTATTTGCATAATTAGGTTTTTAATGGTCAATTGAGTATAAGAGAAGGAAAATTGATAATTAATTCCCTATTCCAAGTTTCCCTACATATGCAAAGTGATCTAGGGTATGATAGTGGCTATCCATTCGACCCTAGATCCTTGAATGTAAGTGGAAAGGTGGATTTAAACATCTAAATAATAGAGTTTTTGACAAATCCAATTTTCCCCTAAACATTTTGGTGAACCCATGTTTTTGGACTTAAATTACAACTTGCTAAGTGTTTTACTTCAGATTTGGATTGATTTCATTTATTCATTTAGTCATTCATTCTATTGCATTGAGAAAAATTCAAAAAAATTGAAAAATTGGGAAAATTCACAAAAATTGCATTGTTGGGCTTACTAAATTGCATCAATTCTTTCTCATTTTTCCTAACTTATGATTTTTGCATCAGATCTGATAAAAACTACAGAAAATTTCAAAAATTCAAAATTTTGCTTTGCATTTTCATCATTAATTGCTAGGGTTTTGTAGAAATTTTGACAATTTTATAACCTAGTAATTCCAAAATCTAGGGTTAGTAGGCAAAATATTTTTCTCAGATTTTTATACTGATTTTAGAGGCTCATTCAAATTTTGATTTGGCTGTAGTCTTGCATTTTAGTGTGAATTTTCATTTAGATTTAAAATATTTGCAATTTTGCATTGAAAATTTCAACAAAAACTAGCAATTTTGATGCATTTTCATTAAATTTGTATGATCAAGCTTAAAAATCATTTTCATATCTGAGATTATGTAATTTCCATCATAAATCAGACTTCAAAACATTCACATAACATTTTTTGTCTCAAGATCTCAAACCTAGGGCTTCAGAAACAATGGTTTTCACTCAATTTGGCCTTATCGACTCTATAAACTCGCACCATAGGCATGTTGTGAAAGGTATTTTAGAATTAATTTTCTGTTATAAGGGTAATAATTTTCTACCCGTCATAAAAATCTTCACAACACCCTTTTAACGGGCTCTTGTAGTGAAAATTTGGTGAAAAACTACACATTTCGACAATTTTTGCCCTAGGGTTTGACCTAGTTTGCACTCCAAGCATGTTGTGATCAATTTTATGGATTGAGGTGACTAATATGGTTGATATTATTTTCTTTCCCTCCTGAAATTCATTACAATGCCACTTTTTCTAGGTCTTGGAGTTGAAAAACCATGAAAAATAGCCTATTTTAGCTATATTTTCACTAAGGTTTGACATTAAGTGGCACAAAATGCATGTTGTGTTGGGTATTTTGGTACCAAGTGACTTTTAGTACTGATATTATTTTATTTCCATCATAATTTTACTCACAATATCCTTTTTTATGCTCTATTGCATTGAATTTTGGTGAAAAAAGTGCATATTTTGACATATTTTCACTATATTTTGACTTGGTATTACATTGAATTTGCACCAAGAGTGTGTTGAGAAGGATACTTTTGCTATTTTGGACTGATATCAAACATATAATTTTCTTCCCTTGACTGAAATTCTTACAACACCCTTTGTCTCA
The DNA here is from genome assembly GCA_027924645.1 of Cunninghamia lanceolata. NCBI lineage: Eukaryota > Viridiplantae > Streptophyta > Pinopsida > Cupressales > Cupressaceae > Cunninghamia > Cunninghamia lanceolata. The sequence goes on from BSBN01001332.1 coordinate 12,760,439, forward strand.
TTCATTAGCATTGAAAACATATCAAAAGATCAAGCACTTTAGGCTATTTTTGCTCTTGTCTTTTGTACCAATTTTGAAAAGCTTTCAAAATCTGATTTGGCATTGATTTTAGCATATAAACATGGCCTCCAATCACAATAACAATAATAGGTTCCCTCCTAGACCTTACATGAAGAGAAAGGTCCATGAACCTGAAATTGTGTTTACACCTCATGATAGAACAATTGGAGATTCTGACGAACCTGTGAAAATAATGGGAAACCCTATGAATGGAACTCTTATTGATCCCAATTGCATGACTAATGTTTCCACTGAAGATTTCCTCTTTCCACATCAATTAATTCAAGGTTCTTATGATCCCTCGAACATGATGATTAAGACACATAAGGGAACCTTTATCATGCCTTTGGGTAATATATCATTATTGATAACACTATCTGGAAAACGTGTTGAACAATGGTTTGATGTTATCCTTGTTTCTAACCTCTTTGAATTAAATTGGGACACCCGTGGCTAAAAGAAATGAAAGCTATCCCTTCAACAATACATCATTGTCTAAAATTCCCTTTGGAGGGACATATGATAACCATCCCTTGCAACAAATATAAACCTCTGGTTAAGAAAAATCATTACAGACTAAATTATTTTTGGGATAAAACTGAAACACCAAGTCCTCCTACACAAGAAATGACAAAAGAGAAACAACCCGCATGTGAAGAGAACTTTAGACTGAAAGGACAAGGTCCCTATGATGAGGTTCCTCCCCCGAAATCCTTACAAGGATCAAGAGATCATCGTCAACAACAAAATGCTCCACCGTGACAAATGAGGTTTGATCCCAGTGCTTCATCTTCTAATTTACAAAAGAGATAAGTGGTAAAACAAAATGAGATAGAAAAGCAAGAGAAAGAAGGAGACAAGAATATGCTATAAACCTTGCCTCTCAACAAGAAAACATTAATCCCAACATTCAACCAAACAAAGATGATCTTAATGATGAACAACATATAAATTTGGCTATGGTACCATATGTCCCACTATCCTCCAACATTAGGGAGTGGGACGATGACAATGATGATTTACTTATAGATAATCGCTAGCTCGACAAGGGCCCTACAGGTAAGTATCTCTAACCCTTTGTCTCTATCATGATGTGCTTCCCCCATGATGTGTTATGTGTTGTTTAGGCCTCTTGGGATGACCTCAGATTCTCCTGTAAGGTTCAGGATACTAGGAGACCACCTCTGTTGTGACCTTCTTCTATTTGTATCATCATTCTTCTAAACTACCTCTCTATCTGATTTCATTGTTGTGTTGTGTCTTACGGACATAGCGTTGTGGTTGGTGACTTGGGGGCACCCTCCTACGTGATTGTCACTAAGGCACTTGTTTCTCCTCTCTTATTTATTATTTCCCTTCCTCTAGTGTTTCCATCTAGCGGGCGGATGATGACAAACATTTATACTGATGCGGACCTAGTGTCCCTTTCGAGAGCAATAAAAAAATGGACTTAGTTCCTAATATGACAATGGGGTTGTATATCTTATCCAATGCTTGGCTAGTGGAAGCACTCGTGCTTTCTGCATAGTGAATTTGATGATGTTTCTATCGCATTTACAAACCTTAATGATACTACTGCTCTATGCACCTTTGTTCATCTTTGAATTTGGCCTTAGCAGTACTCGATTTGGAGAGCTTCATGATATAGCCCTACAGTTATCCTCGAAATCCAAATTTGTTGTATAACCTTGGCTCTTTGTGTGGATAATCATATACATTGATGTTGTTGTTTATCATGATGTTGTAGACACTAACCTGTTTCTTGCAGGGATGTGTTTGTGGGAATATTTGGTGATCGTAAAGTACATGTCACCTCTGGGGGGCATGGGCTTTGCGAAAGTTGGTGCTCCCTTGTGTGTTTTCTTTCTACCTTTAACATGCTTGATATCGATAACTGATATCAACCACATTAAGGTGGGGGCAATTAAGGTAAGCTGTCTGTTATAGATGTTAGCAATGTGTTTGACCTTAGATGCAAAGAGCTGGGCCCTAGAGATGTGCATCATGCATCCTAAGTTTGTTTGCAATCAATCAATCAATCATGTAAGCCCTCTGCGGAGGCAGGATATTGAGCATATCATTTTTCTTAAGCCCTCTGCAGAGGTGGGGATGGTGTATTTCTCAGAGCAGATTACATCATCCTATCATTTTCAAAAGTCCTCTGCGGAGGCGGGGAGTGGTTCTGTGACTAACTCAACCCTTAAGTGTGTTTTCAGTGATTGTTATGGCGAAGCCCAATTGTCAGTCTATGCCTATAATGTGCCTGAGATGGTGTTGGACCTAGAAATAGGTACACTCCATCGCTTGTCTGCCATGTTTTCTCCGTGTCTTCAAGTGTGTGTGTTTTGGCGTGCTTGCTTTGTTTGGCGTGTTTGTTGCCCCATATGTAGTCTAAAGACCTGTACGATGAGTGCATCCTACATTTTGGGAGGTTTTACATGTCTTGCATGTGTGTTGCCCCATATATACAATCTAAAGACCTACGCAATGAGTGCATCTTGTATTATGGGAGGTTTGTTTACTTTCCAGTAATTGCATCTACATTTCATATATATGAGAAAAAGAAAAGAAAATATATCATACATGTCTTCCATGCATTATTGTGTCTTCCATGCATTGATTGTCTGCTCTGTGTTTTACGTGACTATAACTATCTTCTCCATGTTTAGCATGCCTGTTACTATTTTCTAAGTGATTGGTGTGTTTGTTGTGTTTGTGACCTTACTTTAATGCATGTATTGGCCTCATGTTTATACATACATTAAAGTGGGGGCTAAATGTAACATCAAAAAATGTCCCCTTGGGGGCTTTTCCCTCATAAGGTTTAGCTCCCGGGTCTTTAGCTTACATTTAGGACATTGTAGTTCATATTTTGACATCCCGATGGAATGAGACCTGGGTTCCTGGGCAAATAGGGCCTAGGTGGACCCCTTGAGCTGTACCCTACCCAAAATAGGGGGGGAGGACTTAGGCGCCCGCACCCTAGTCTTGCCCTATTTTGGGGTAGCCCTAATTTCTGGGTGTCAATTTATGACCGTTATTAGGTCCTATTGCCGACACCGTAAGTTTGAAATACAAAAATCTTGGTAGGAGTGTTAGTAGTTGCATATATAAGCATGCTTAGGCATTCATTTGTAAACTAGATCTTTACAAGATAGCAATTTGGATTCTCAAGTTTGTGTGAAGGTGATTCAAGGCTTCTATTGTGTTGTAAGAGCAAACTTGTATGTTTTGTGTGTTGATATTTACATATTTGAGCATCAATCTCCTCATGGCATGAAGAGCATCTTCCTCCATGAGAGCTTCACTACAAGGTGACATCATATTATGTTTTCTTCATTGATTCCTTTGGTTTTGGCCACTGCCTCACAAGGACACACCCTCTTTATTTGACATAGGTGTTTGGAGACTTAAGTGTCCTCTGGGGTTTGACTGAGGCAAACCTCTAAACAACACAACCCCCTCCCAAAGTTTTCATGGTTGCAGGTTACAGGTTGAGGAACTGGACAAAGTGAAGTTACAGGAGGGTATCTTGAAGTGTCAGAATTGCAGAATAGAAGGAAAAACAACACCCTGGACTTGGGCACTCGCTCTTTAGTCCTCTAATTTCTATGACGGGAGAATCTCTGGAACAAAAGGGAAGAGTTGTAGACTGAGTTTCCAGATCTTGACAAAAACCAGGACCTTGGACTTGGGTGCTTGCTCCTTAGTCCCTGACTTTTTTGCCTCAGAGCCCCGAATATAGGTACTCTGTGAGTTGATATTTTACTTCCGTCTGCAAGAGCATTTTTCATTATTCATCAATTTACTGTTGTATTTGCATAATTAGAGTTTTAATGGTCAATTGAGCATAAGAGAAGGAAAACTGATAATTAATTCCCTATTCCAAGTTTCCCTACATATGCAAAGTGATCTAGGGTATGATAGTGGCTAGCCATTTGACTCTAGATCCTTGAATGTAAGTGGAAAGGTAGATTTAAACATCTAAATAATAGAGTTTTTGACAAATCCAAATTTCCCCTAAACACATGAATAGTATTTTAACAAGAAGTCTACTTGAGGTTGAATTGGTTCGGTGGGGGTTGGCCAAAATTAGTCGAATGAAAATTGACCCCACTACTCAAGTGGTTGGAACCCATTATGAGGCACTATGTATACAATTTTGTTATGTAGAAACTTAAGGCATTTGTGAATTGATGAAGAGACCACTTACATTGTCATAAACCATGGTTGGCCCAACATGACAAAAGTGATATGATGTGGGAGTGATAGAAAATGGAATATTGAGGATCATTGGTTCCACCTAGATTGATAGGGTAATTGACCCCAAGGTTGGGAGGCACATGCGAGCGCGGGTGCTAATGGAAATATTAGATGGGTCATATGTGTCTTTGTGAAGTTGATGGATATATTTTCTTTTGTGATGACATTAACAACACTAACATGGTCAATCAAAGTGTCATGAAGGATTCTTGAGTTAACCTAAGAATTAATGTAAAGAGACCAGTAAGTGTGTTTGGAATAATGGCAGCTAAAGAAAATGTGATGATTGGTTCAAAAGTAGGTTTTGTTTGAGGGGTTTGAGGTTGGGTTTTTGCTGCTCCATCATGGCACGAAAATGAAAGGTGGATGGACTAGCCTCCTCTTCCAACTTGGGTGGTGAAGAGTATAGATCAATAAAGTTGGAAGAGTGTAAAGGGAATGGATTTGTGTATATCTATAGGTTCTAGTTTAGTTTGGATACAAATTCATTCCCATTTAATCATTTTCCCTCGAGACCTAATGTTGTTAAAGTCAATGAGGTCTTGCATAATGTGCTTAAGATGCATACACTGCTCTGTGTCATGTTTTGATACTTGATGATATTGGTAGAATGCTTTAGCATCATAATTGTGTGGGAATGTTTTGTTTGAACTTAGCAGTCTAATGGGTGGTAGTTGTACTAGGTTGTGATTGAGAATTTACTACAACATTGACTAAAGGGACTTGGATAGAGGAGTTAACTGTCTACATTTCTTTTATCTTGATGTCATAAGAGCCATGGTCTTAGATATTGATGTGGTGACTGTGTTATAATTAACAATGGAAGATGGTGTGTTTATAAAATAGTTGGTGGGGACCCTTCTTAAAAAATTTGTTGGAAGTATTCAAAGATGAAGCATGAGTTAATGAAGTAGATGTCTTGAATAGTTAATGGATTGTTGATAATTTTTAAGAGAAGTGTTAGATGAAGAAGAGAGGAATACCACATGATTAATATTTTTCCCTAAGTACAGGTTGGAGGTTTCCAATAAAGACTCTCTTGACATTAGAGTTAGAGAGAGGATATGATATATGTGAGAATAGTGATTGGTATCAGAAGATGAAATTGGTAACCTTCTCCTATGCCCCTTGTTTGTAATAAACTAGGTGATGAACATGGTTTAGGGGTATATGTTTGTTTGGAAGTACCATGTAAACTAGTTGACAAGTTGATTGAAGAAATTTATTGAATGGTTAGGGAGTGACCAGAACCAATCTAGCACATTGCCTTTCAAGGAGGGTGGATTTTTTTGCTAGCAACTCATCCTAGAAAATGAAATCAATTCCTAGTGCTTTAAAAGTAGATGCGTGAGTTCGAGGATTGTAAGGACACCTAAACCCTATTTAATAACTATAATGATAGATTCATTGACATTGTAATGGTAGGATAATATTAGGAATATATTGAGTTAGGTTGAGTAATTATTCAGTTATGTATGTTGTTGACTATATCTTGTCATTGATTAGTATAGCATGAAACTATTGAAATGTTTCTGTAGACACCTAAAAATGTCTTCACTGTTTAACCCATCTCCGACATCACTAATATCACCAATTCCCCTTCTAATTAATTAATTAAATTTTATTTAATTAATTATTCCCTCCAACACCTGATTATTCATCACTTCCCCCTTTTAATTGAATTAATTTAATTAATTCAATAGTCACTCTACTAACATTAGCCCAATTAATCAAATAAATGTGCAAATATTTATTTCATTAAATCCCTCTTTCCATTAAACCTAATTAATTAAATAAATCATGTTTATTTAATTAATTTAACCTACTAATCTACCTATCCCTACCCTAGTCAATTAAATAGTTATTATTTAATTAGCTAGTCTAACCTACATGACTCTAGACCTAGGATTAATTAAATGAAACGTTATTTAATTAATCGTAACCATTAATTAATCCACTCCCTAATTTACTACAGCCATATTAATTAGGCTAATCACCTTGATTAGTTTGGTCAAAACTTGTTTAACACTCCTCCCCACATCCTCTAAATAAAAAAATGATTTTATGCCACATAAAACAATTTTTTATACACCTTTGTCATAAACTCCATAAATGACCTCTTACACCACCCACTTTCATTAATTTCCACTCTTCCCCAAATGAATTTTTAATTCATTTCTAATCCTCACCTCTTCCCCAAAAGAATTTTCAATTTCTTTGTAATCCACCTCATCTACTCCCATTTAAAGAACCCCTCTTCCCAAGATGAATTAAAAATTCATCTTTATTCTCATCCCTCCATTTTTGGTGATTGAATCTAAACCTTCCACCTCACATCCATTCTCCTCCATTTATCTCCAAATTAAATCTCCACCCTTGGATCAAACCACCCTCCAAAATGCCTATAAATAGAGCCTCTCCCAAAGCCATTTGATCATCCACAATTTGAGCAAAGTTATCATGGCAAAATGTCCATCATCTTGAGATAGGCTTAGTGATATGTTGCATAGTTGAGGGAATTTCACATTTAGTAAGCCATGGGTGAAGCTAGAATGCATGGGTGCAACATTCTCAACCTCATCTAGGAGGTTGTGGATCATCTTGAAGGTATAAAGTCAATGTTTTCATGCATTTCCTTTGTATTTTTGTCTTCATTTGATTCCCATATCCTCATTTGGCACGCTTGGTGGGACCCCATGGTCCTTAACTACTAATTTTTGTGGGAGTTTTTGAGTTTGAAGTCATGTTTTTGTAGGACTGGTGCTAAAATCTCTCTATTTGGCACCATTTCTGGTCGCAGTGGCGCTATTTCTACATTCTGTGGTGGCTTTTATCACTATTTTGGTACTATTTTTCTTGGCTATCTTACTAACATTTTTCTCTAATGTTTGGCTTTTAATGCTCTTTTTGGTGTTTTTCCAGGCTTTTTAGGCTAATTTACTCTTAGTTTTTATAGAAAACACTAGAAAGAGGGGGTTATTATGGCAAAATTTGTCTAAGGATACATCTAATACTTTTCCATCTAACCATAGTTCATTGTGCTTTCTTGTAGCCTCTTTGTTATCATCTTTCTAGTCTTTTGGGTGTCATTTGACAAGGGGAGAAGTGCTAATCCTGCTTAAGCTAAGATTTTTAAGACTAACTTTGTTTTTGGAGGCCTTCTCAAAGCACTACATTATTTTGGTGCCTTTCACACCTAGTTCTGTGCCATCTTTTCACTACATAAGGTAAATTAATGTAAAAACTCTATTTAACACCATTTCATTATCCTGTAGCACCTTTTTCTTTTACTTTAGTGCCTTTTTGTTGGTAGCACTATTTGCACTTCATGTGGTGCCTTTTTCTATGAAGTAGCCAAAAACAATTATTTTAACTCTGTAGCACTATTTCCATCTGTTATAGCACCATTTACTTGGTCTATGGTCCCATTTCATTCTATTTGGAGCCTTTTTCTATACTAATCTTGGGATCTTTGTAGGTTAATGATAGTGTTCTGTAGGTTCATAATGTTTTTCCAAGACTCAAAAATCAGACTACTAACATCTTTTGCAGGGTTTTGATTAGTTTAGAAACACTTCATTTTGGTGCACTAAAAAGAACTTTTTTTTGTGTTAGCTTCGACAACATTTACATTTGGTGCATGAAATTAACCTTGCTTTCAAACAATCATAGGAACACTTGGTTTTAGATCTTGAAAAGAACATAGATCTTGCTTTCTGTGTCTTGTGCGCTTGCACACTTGTGTTACCCAAGGGATAGAATCAATGTATCCTCTCCCCTCGCCTTCAAAAGGATCTTGGGTGAAGAGAAATGGTTCTACTCTGTTTATCTTTTTCTTAGAGAGGCCTGTCTTGGTGGGAAAAGAAGTACTCACCCCAAGGGAATGACCTCAAGCGGTACTTTCATTTGGTCCGCTATATAAAATAGGATAAGGCAAAAGCCAAGTTTGAATTGGTATAAGTGCTTACCATACGATGCTAGTTCAAAAGGAAGTTGTACCTTGTGTATATGATACTCCTAGTAGAACTAGTTAAAACCTTAAGTGGTTTGCTGGACACTCATAAAGTACTGATCCCCTGAATGATCCCCCACTAAACACATTTGTTGTAGAAGCCCAAAATCCTTCTATTTGTTGGCACAGGAGGTCAAACCTCTAAAGCTGTCCCACGTTCTCGTAGTTCAAAGTTGAGATAACAAATTCCTTGAGATCTTCAGGTCTTTAGGAATTCAAAGTTTGGTGTGCCCAAGAAGTGTGTTCCGTGTAAGGGGAGCTAGTGTCTCTAAAATTCTAAGCTATCTGCTCTGAATAAGTGTAGCTCAGAATTGTCCGTAGTGGGAATCCAACAAATATTGTCTTTTTCTCACCTTAGGTCATACAAGTGCTTGATATAAATCACCATATTTCACAACAAACCTTTGTCCATTGTATTCTCTTGTTTGGAGTGTTTGTATGATTGCCAAAGAAAATATTATTGACATTATTTGAAACTTCCTAAAAAATTGAGCCATTGAAACATTTGACATTCCTAAAATCAATCATTAACATTCAAAATCTAAAAAATTGAGACCCAAAATCCAAAATTGCCAAGAATTGTCATTCACTGTCCTATTTTGGTGCCAAAAGCTCTTTGTTTGGCACCTAAAATCTTCCCTGTCACTGTTATTGACTACCTTAGCACCATTTTTCTAGACTCCTGGTGCCATTACTCTCTGTTGTGGCTTCTTATCCATATGCTTTGGTGTTATTTAGAAATCAGGTTGCCCACGTGTCTAGAAAATTGTTTTGAGACCTTTGAACTCTACCCAGACATAATCTATTGTCACCTTGGCCACCACTTATCACCCATTTCAATCATATTTCCATTTTGACCTTAGAGATTGGCGTATTGACTATTGGACCCTTCATCATACATCAATAATCAAACCATTTGTACCCAACAATAATCCATCCCTTTTCATAATCTTATTCTTTTGATTTTTACTTTGGACCTTGATTTTTCATCCAACAAATCCATTTAAATTTCATCCACCTCTCCTAAATCAAAACCATCCAAAATCCCATAATCAAAATCTCAATCAACACCACCATATCCCAAATCAACTTTTGAGCCAAGAATGAAATCTAGATTTTATCCTTTTCATCCTATTTTTCTTGTTGGTCATTAGTCTACCTTCAAGTAGAATAATCACCCCCTTTTGCCTAAGGTCATAAATCTACCTTAAGTAAGAATATTTACATCCATTTTGCAAATCCAAAAATCTAGACCTATTCAAAACTCACTTTTGATTTGATCACCCTTCCAAAACATCATCAAGGCTTTTTATCTTCTAAACATCTAAATCACCCAAGGATTTTTTTCTTAGTTGATACATCATCAAAACCATCCCAAAATCTTTTTTCACTCATAGTCCACAAATCATTTTTCCAAATCCATTCCACCTTTCACCTTTTGGTCAAAAATTTTGAAAATCAATTCACCCATCTTCCTTTTGAAGTTTTCACATTTGAAGGATTACTTTACCATCCCTACCCCTAGGTTGTTACCTTTTGAGATTTATTCCCTAAAGGTTAATACCTATGCCTAAAATCACACCATACCTTTTAGATTTATGTTTTAGAGATCACACTCTCTTGAAACTAAATCTTTGTCCTCTTTTCACCATATTCTCATCACCATCACCTTTGGGTCCAATATTTTGAGATTTTATTCTCTAAGGTCACAACCTTCATGCACCTTAAAAACACATTTGCACCATTGCATGCCCATAACAAGATCATAAGCCAAGAAGAATCAAGAAATGACCCATCTTAGGGATGCCACAAACCAACCAAAATAATGTCCCCATCATCCAACAAGTGCCATCATTTGATGCTACCGCTATGCTAAATCCATTTCCCTTTCAACCACAACCAACCCAAACCACCACCATGAATCAAGTGGATCAAGATGTCTTAGACTTCACGCAAGATGCTGATTCTATGGATATGCTTGATAGACTCCTAAAATTGGGCCCTAATATATATCTTGATTTTCTCCTCAAAAATGGTGTTAGCATACCTCATAATGCATCCACCTGAAATAATACCACAACATCATCACAACCATCTACATCTCATACCACCCCCAACACATCTCAAGTCTCAAATGTCACTACCTCTATGATTCTTGCAAATCCCTCAAAAACATCCACTACACCTAATGTTTTGACCATAACAAATCACACCATAACTAACCTCGTTGTCACATCTGCCTCCACAACAAATGTAACCACATCCACTCCACAAATCACCCTAAGAATTCCCAACAACCCCACGTGCACGAGTGCTTCCACGAGTGTGCCCCCATTTAACGCTAACACAATAGCTTTCATGACCAACTATTCTTGCAACCACCCCCTAACACATCCAACTCCAACCCATGTGCCAACCTATCATCTAATTTCACATATGTACAAAGCCCCATCTCCCAAGTACCTGTCATGTCATCCATCCAAACCACACAACACAATTCCAACCAAAATCCACAAATTCCACATGTTCTCCAACAACTCATCACTTTCCAACAACACCTCGCACTCTAAAATCAAATCGCCCAAAACCAAATGTCACAACACCAACCACCACCCCAAAATCAAATTAAGTCTTACCTAACAACTCATCCAAAATTCACAAACCTATGTTCCACAACCACCCCCAACTAAGACTTAGCTAGCATCGTCCAAACATTAATCCAAAAGGTTGACGACATCTAGCATGGAAACAAGAGGAAGCAATATTCTTTTGAGTATATTTTCCCATACCCGTTTGATAGGACACTATACATGCCTCTCTTTCCTAAAAACTTTGAACACCTAAATACAACAAATACAAAGGGAAAGGAGACCCTAGGGAACAACTTAGGGAGTTCTATATAGCTTGCTTAGAGGTCTCATACGATGATACTTATTTGATGAGACTCTTTCCTTGAAGCCTCAGTGGTCAAGCCATCGAATGGTTTGCTCACCTTCCTTTAGGTATCACAACATTCCATGAGCTCACAAAGAAGTTTGTAAATCACTTCTCCTACAACATTGAACATGAAATATTGATGACCTACCTTTGCAACACTAAACAAAAGAATGAGGAATCCTTCGCTGCTTTCTTGCAAAGATAGAGAGTCTTGGCAAGTAAACTCCCTTGGCCCATCCCCAAAAACCAATTAGTCACCATGTTTGTAGCTAACCTCAATCAAGAGATGGGATTCCACCTACAAATTCAGTGTGCATTAACCTTTGAGGAAGTGATCGACAAAGGAACCACCATAGAGAGAGCCCTTATCACTAAAGGCTCGATAAAGCTCTACAACAATGACAACAAAAACAACAACAACAAAGTCAACAACAATAACACCCCAAACACGAGCAACAACAACACACAATCAAATGAGAAACCTCACTTTTGGGGTAAAAACAAGAACACCCTTAATGATGGTGTCACCGATATGAAGGCCATCCAAAGTATACAAAATCCTGATCCATCGAGCACCTCCACCAATAACAATGTCAATGTCCCGAAAGGACCCCCAAGACAAAATAACAACCCTAAGAGGAAGTCCACACCTCTAGGGGAGCCTATTGAGGATGTCTTGGATAAAATTTTGAAGGCAAACCTAATCACATTACCCCCTGTTTGGCCCTATGATGAAAATCAATTCAAACCCTCTTGGTTTGATGAGATTGCTTACTGTGAATACTATCGTGTAAAAGGGCACAAAACATCCACTTGCATGAGATTGAAAAATTGCATACAAGATCTTATAGATAGGGGTGTTGTAAATATTAACGATCCTTTTCAACCATTGCCTAATGCTAACTTGGGAGCATACAAGGATCCCCTCCCTAACCACAACAAAGAAAAAGCCTCCTCGTCAAACCAAGCCTACAACATTGTACCACCACCTTCCTCCTTTGATTATTTCATAGGTCGCATAGAAGAATCTTCTAACCACATTAACACTATCACCATTCGTGCAAAGACACTCGATTGCGCAATCACAACCCACCGTAGTTGTATTTTTGTACGTGGAGCTCCCATCGTTAATCAACCTTCCACACTCGCACCAACTAATCCACCCTCTTACCATAAGTACAACCTCCTAGATCACCTAGGAAAAACCCCTATGCAAATCTCCATCCTTGAGCTACTCCACATGTCTCCCCTCCATAAAGAAGTTCTTGACAAAGCCTGAACAGAAACCCAAGTACCTACCAATTTGAATGTTGATCAATTCTAAGCCATGGTAGGCCATATTGCCTTGCCTCACCTTCTCACCTTCTCAAAGAAGGACTTACCCACATGTAACGACCCACATAACGAAGCCTTGCATATCAGAGTCCTCATCCACAAGCATATCATTAAGTGTGTCTTAATAGATGGTGGCTCTAGCCTAAATCTGTGCACTCTAAAATTGTTAAAACATCTGGGATACTCTAATGTGATCGTGGATACTAGAGAATGCATAACTATCAAGGGATATGATAATTCTGAGATACTATCTAAGGGCACTACCAAACTTCCTATCCAAGTAGGACAAAAGATTCTAGAAATGAAATGTTTAGTGCTTGATCTTGACCTCCCCCACAAAATTCTTCTCATCCGTGTTGAAATGCGCTAGACAACTAAGGGGGGGGGTGAATCAGTTGTCTCAAAAACTCAATTACTTTTGCACTTCAACATTAATCACTCATCTACAATTGTTATGATTTAACAGTGAATGCATGTAATCAAAAACTTAAACACAGATGCAACATTAAACACAAGAGACACTAGATTTTTACATGGAAAACCCCAAGGTAGGGAAAAACCATGGAGAGGAATATCTCTCAAAATATATTTCAATCTTTAAAAAATGATATTCAGGCTTGGTCACTCCATAGGCCTAGAACATACTGGCTCACTGCCATGAAGTACAACTAGGTCTAGCAAGCTCACTGCCTCAACCCTAAACCTAGAAAGATTACAATAAGGGTTGTTAAACCCTGAGGGCTATTAAACCCTATTGGTAGCTCACTGCTAGGATCACTACCAAAATCACCATCTTCTTTATGTCTGAGATTAATACATTGAAGTACAATAGTTCCTCTACTCTACTCTGTCTTGCTCTACGTTATTTGCTCACCCTTTTCCTTATCTTCCCATTTTCACACAAGGACTTATTTTCCACGACTCAATTACAAGTATTTATACAATTCATCAACCTTGGAACAATCATCAAGGTCAACAATAAAATCATCAACCATTGGAACAATCTCTAAGGTTGGCATTACAAACATTTATAAAATAGGTCTTGACCTATTACAACATTATGCAAAGGAAATGAAGTAAAAGTGTATGCAGATCATACCACACCTTAACTAGTGTTTAAACATGATCTTCCATACTTCAACATGCTTTCATAATCTTCAAGGGATCTCCGCAAATATTGGAATTAACCAAGTCGGCTAAGACTGGTTACATGCTACGTTATCTGGGAACAATCTTCAAACGCGATCTCAATTCCTTAATGCAGACCAATGTCAAGATAGGAACATGATCAAGAGGCATCCACAAACACATTATAATCATCAGGAGCAACCACACAAACCTTAACCACTTTAACCATAGGAATCTTCACACCTAAATACATGAACTTCACTATCTTTAACTGTCATAAAAGAAAGATAGCTTGCGGACCACCAAAACATGAACCATTACATTTGTAGGCACTTATCAACAACCCAGACTTCCCTCTAGAACCATAGAGCAAAATACTTTATTGCAAAGGAATGTGGAGCAAAACACTTTCTTCCTATTACCAGAGAATAGTTAGAGAAAGCATGTTTTACTCTGGTGAATGCAACTCTCTCAATTCTTCACACCAGAGGCTCAAACTTGGGATTTAGCATCTTTAGACATCTATTTAAATAACTTTCAATCTGTAGACCAAGATCTTCAAGCAGAAATAAATGTGGAGCAATCTACCTGATTGTTCTTTAGCATACAACTCATTGTCTACACTGCACTTGACTGTAATGCACTTGATTCTTCTAGGGAGACCAATTTTCTCAATATCCTCAACATATAAAGATTCTAAAAAAGTAATAGAATAGGATACAGTTGACACCAATTACAACAAGAATATGTTGACATCAATGACAACACTTATTAGGCACATAATTACAAGAATCTCCCCCTTTGTCATTGATGGCAACATATGATGTTAAAAATTGCAATAGCCATCAAGACAAGATTCTCCCCCTATCTCTTTATACATTTGCACTCTTTATCTACCTAAGTTTTTCACATGACTTCTCTCCCCCTTTGACATCAATGGCAAAGGGCACATACTTGCACTCTTCTACTCTAATCCAATCTCTCTTCTAAACTCTGTGAGGCCTACCATTTCATTCCCTTATATTTGACTACTATATTTTACTGTTGGTGACACATGATAGACTTATGGGAGGGTTGATCCTGATTTACAAGATTATTAGAATTTATGCTTTATGTGGATTTATTATGTTTAGCATGATTATGATGTGATTAGACCTTGACATTGATTCACTATTGATGTTAGACATGTGATTTACATTATGATGTTATTCAGATACTATTCTTGTGATTTTAGTTAGAAATTTATTATGTGATTCTATCTTGTGATGGATGTTTGAAATATAAAATTTAGAATTTAATTATAATGTGTTTCCTTGATGCTTATATGAACATGTGATGTTGTATGTGCATGTT
Organism: Cunninghamia lanceolata; assembly: GCA_027924645.1. Lineage (NCBI taxonomy): Eukaryota > Viridiplantae > Streptophyta > Pinopsida > Cupressales > Cupressaceae > Cunninghamia > Cunninghamia lanceolata. Next base: position 12,775,527 of record BSBN01001332.1, read on the forward strand.
TCACTTTGCTTCATCTATCATATACATGTCAGATTAACATTTCATTTGAGTGTGCAGGTGTTTCTAACGAAGCCACAGAAATTTGAAGATGATCCCACACACTGTGTTGTTTTCCTATGTAAAGCCGATCTAGTTCCAAGAGGAACAAAGATCAACTATGTTTCCATGACGAATTTTTGTAATGTTGTTGTGAGGTGTTAGTTGGGTTAGGTCTACCCTTCTTTTATTTGACTTTTGATTGGTGTTGTAAGTCGTAATGTCATTTGTATTTTATTTTGAGTATTAATTTTTGAGACCCCTTTTTATGTGTTTTTACTTAACCTATGGTACTCAAAATGCGTTAAAATTGACCCTGGGTTGCACCCCTAGGGTCTAGGGGTCATTTGGGCTTGTGTAACCTTGGGTAAAATCCCATTTGGTCACTTTAACTTCATCCTGAAGTAAAGTGACGAAAATGGAAGTTTGGGAGGGAGAGGATGAGTGGGTCAAACACTCAACCTCTTCATTTCCTCTTTCCTAGGTTGGGGGAGTCTTCAAGACCCCCTAATTGTGGAGGAGTCAACTCCAAGCCTCTCCCACAATTGGTGAGGGTACCTTGGGGCTGTGTGAGTTTTCTTAGGAGGAGATGATTGGGGCACATGTGGTACCCACTCCTCTTTTGGCTCCACCTTTCTCTCCCACATGTGTGAGAGAGAACAAGTGGATGGGGGAAAGACTTGGTGGAATGGGAGGATGACATGTGTCACCTCCCCATTCCAAGAGTCTTGCAAGTGGTTGTGTGGAGGAGGAGGAGGTGACATGTGTCACCTCCCCATTCCTCAAGGCTCATGAGAAGAGCCTATTTTATTCCCTTTTCAAGAAGGGGAGAAGGTTGTTGAATCTTTTCCAATTTTTGAATTTTAGTTGCTTTTGGGGAAGAAAGTTAGAGAAAAAAAAATGGGAGACTAAACTTGGAGGAGGGGATAGAGGAGCTCTACTCAAATATCTTCCTTTTGGGCTTTATAAGGTTGGTCTCAAGGCAAATGCCTTTCCTTGTGCATTTTCTTTACTTGTATGTTGTGTGTGTGAATTCCATTTTGTTATTTTTACATTGTTGTTGTGAGAAAATTGGGTATGGGAGTTGTGAGAGCCTCTCCATTTGGAGAGAATGTTCAACATGTGTGGGGTGGGGGAGGAGTTAACCTCCTCGAGGTCACATCCTTAGTTTTGTGGAGTCTTAGCCTTGAGGGCCAAATGTGTATTTGAACAATATGTGAAATGGGTTGAGAGCCCAATGAAAGCAATGTGAAACTAAATTTTTAAGTGTTGGCTTGAGGCCATGAGAGAAATTTGTATTGGGAAGTTTTGGAGTGGAACTCTTGAGTTGAGTTATGTCCACTCCCCTACCCCATTAAACTCACCTTGGGTGAGTTTTGTGATGTCATAGCCATGGGAGTATTTTGGTTTTTGGTGTTGTATGCATTGTTGTGTTGTGGTTTGAGCTTACCTTGTGTGAGGATGACCTCCTAGCTCGGGGGTGACTCATGAGTGAGTCAATGGTAGGGAGGAGAGCATTTTATTGTGGCTTCTTTCTCTTCCTTGTGTTATTGCAGGAATATGGAGCTATGTGATGTTGGAGAAAATATTATTATTGTCATTAAGAGTTGTTATTTTTTTGAGCTCTTGAGAGAGCATGGCCAAGATAGGCCTTGTGTATCATCTTTTAGATTTCAAAAGAGGAGACCCTTGTTCTCTCTCTCAAGTTGTATGAGTTTACATTTTTACTTGAGTTGTATGAAACTATTTATATTTGGAAATAGAAGATTTAGTTTGTTGATTTTAAATACCATATGATTTAAAAGAAAAATAGAATATTGAAAGAAAAGCATGTTCTAGTTGATGTTTCACTTGTATGTTCATTTCAAAAAAAAATTGGATAGTTGTTTTATTTTTGTGAGACAAAATGAAAATTTACCTATCTCTTAGGAGAAGAAAATTAAATGTTGTTGTCATTTTGAAGGAATGAACTAAATGCTTTTGTTTAGAAGAAAAATAAATAAATCTTAAGAAGAGTTGTTTCATGTTGGCTGTATTATGTCAATATCAGCATTTTTAGTGGAAGAAATGTTCATTCCATATTTACTAGAATATATGTTTTTACAAAAAAAAATGTGTTCATTTGCTCAATGTAAATATGTTATAGATAAATATTTCTGTTTCTTTTATGCATTCAAAAAAAATCTGTGAGATTTAAAATGACAAATATATATATATATATATATATATATATATATATATATATATATATTTGAATATATATATATATATTATATGATTAAATGTAAGACATTTTTAATACTGTTAAAGAAAAAGAGACTATATCTGTGTATACCATAGTGGATATATATATAGATACATATACCCCTTATTACTGTTGTCATATAGTATTAAACAATAAACTGTGGAAATGGAATGAATTTGTGTTTGCCAGAGATTATATATATATATATATCGAATCATTGCGAACGCTGTGAGGGAACATAAATTAACTGTGTTTACTTTTGAAATAGAATATAGTATTGTTTTTTCAAAAAGATAGAAATGAGAGTTTGGTGGGGGGTTCGACCCCCCACCGGCCACCGTGAGTTTGAAGGGAGTGTGGGGAGGGGCCGAGCCCCACCCACACTCCACCGAAGCAGAGCGTGGGTGGGGCTTGACCCCTCCCCACACCCCACTAAGACTTTTCCCCTTTGCGGTCTTCCCACACCCCCGTCCACTTTCTACCACCTGTGATACCTCTGTTCCCTCTCCCTTCCACCGATCTCCCACTGCCCCTATTCACGGCAGCAGTCCCCTTCGCGGTAGTCTCCAACGTCTCCTTCTCTACCATTCGGCCCTTAGGCCATGAAACGTACAAGTCTCTCTTCCTTAATACTACTTTCTATTATATTTTATTTATATATATATATATATATATATATTTATTTGCATATACTCACTGTTGTTAAAAAAAAGAGACCTCTAGTTAAAACCAAAGGTATACAAAAAGGAAAGAAATAAAATGAGTATACCTATGGTATTTTTCCCTCTCCTTTTATGTGGCTAGCCATGAAAGCTTCCTTCCTATACTTGCAAAACCATTCCAAGCAATGAAGGAGAGAAGTGAGAAGAGAGAAATGAGAGAGAGATACATAGAGGCTAGGGTTTCTCCTTTCCCTCTCATAAGGATATTAGTTTTTTATTAAGGAGAGCTTTTAGGGCTTGGTATTTTTAATATTTTTATAATTTAGTTTTCCCACACTTTTTCTTTGGTCCATTCATTTGTTTTTCTTTTCTTTTATCATTCTTTTAAAATGGGGGTTTAGAGGTAAATATAGTTTTGGGTAATTTTATTTCCTCTTGGAAATGTTCTATTTTGTTTGTTTAGTGGTATGGTAAAATTTAAATAGAGAAATTTATGGCTAGAGGAAATTTATAGACTTTTGGTTTTAATTTAATTTTTTTGAAAGGGATTTAATTATTGTATTTAATTTTTTACTCCAATTTATTTATTGAGGAGTTTTTATTTTAAAACAATGGGGTTGATCTATTGCTTTCAAACCTTAGACGATGAGATTAATTTTAAAATTTAGATTGCTAATAGTTTAGTAATTAATTTAAATATTCTAGAGTGAATTAATTAGTAAATTAAATTAGTCATTTTTTTTAATCCAACTTAGAAACCTAGTAGACTATCGACCAAAATTAGTTTTATTAAAATACACCCTATTTATGCCCATGAGGCGTTATGTTGCCAGATTTTTCCAAAATTTAGGGTTCAGCTAAGTTAGTGAATTTAGCTTTGTGTAGTGTTAGTTCCTTGTTTTGCCAGCTTGACGACTTTGTGACTTGACATTAAATATTTTCTTATGTATTAGAGTTAGACTTTTGATTTTGACTTATGTCAAGATCCCTTCTTTCACTTAGGTAAACCTAGGGTTTGATCTTTGATCCTAATCCTATTAGCGACGTTAAACACGTCACATCAACCTCCTAGTTAGCATTCATCACATAGAGGAATGTACAAGTGAGCGCATTACCCTGCCTTCATCTAACATGTGTACGCCTTATGTGTCACACCACCAAGCACACTTACGCATGTGAGGGGGTTTCTAGGGAAGCGTGATAAATTTTTTGGTATTTCATATATGACCACATGACAAATGTGGACATGACATGTGTGATGCATGTCATGACCGAATCAGAAATGTGGGCATGACAAACTCTCTCACTATGCCACTGAGAAGTACCCCTAAAAGCATCAATCTAGATCTTGATGTAGAACTCTAAGTACCATTGGACTGATGCACTCCTATGCATCTTAGTTTAGAGAAGAAGGGGTGATAACTCCTAACTTTTCTTTGAGATACTCAAATGTATTCTTAGGCAGAGGCTTGGTGAAAATGTCTACAATCTAATCTTTTGTAGATACATACTCCAATTTGACTTCATTCTCTGTCACTTTTTCCCTTAGAAAGTGATATCTTATGGATATATGCTTTGTTCTTGAATGCATTACTAGATTATTTGATATGTTTATGGCACTTGTATTATCACAAAAAATTGCAGTTGGATCTTCATACATAACTTTGATGTCCTTTAATGTCTGCTTCATCCATAACACTTGAGTGCAACTGCATGCTGCTGGAAGTGGATAGAGATATTGAGTCTTGTTTCTTGCATAACTATGATACTAGCCTTTTTCCCAAGAAGAATGCTCCTCCACTTGTACTTTTCCTGTTATCCACATCTCTAGCCCAATTTGCATTTGTGTATGCACTGAGAGTGAAATTGTTATCTTTTGGATACCACAATCCATAATCTATTGTGCCTTTTAAATAGCTCAGTATTCTCTTGACTGCCATCACATGAGATTCTTTAGGTTCTTCTTGAAATCTTGCCACAAGACAAACTACATGCATTATGTCAGGTCTGGTTTGAGTTAGATAAAGTAATCCTCCCATCATAGATCTAAACCTCTTCTGATCTTCCATTGAGTCATCATTTTTGCTTAACTTACAACCAATTATCATGGGAGTGCTTACCAATTTTGAGTCCTCCATCCCAAACTTCTTTAACAATTCTTTCACATACTTAGACTGAGAAATGAAGATACCTTTATCTAATTGATTAATTTGCAGACCTAAAAAGAAATTCATCTTGCCAAACATTGACATTTCAAATTCATTCTACATTTCCTCAGTAAAAACCTTGCATATAGCTTCATTGCCTCCAAATATAATGTCATCAACAAAGACTGCAACAATTAGGATTTGTTCATCATTGATCTTGAAATAGAGATTGATGTCGGTATCACCATTGTGAACCCTAATTGTATCAGATATTTATCCAATCTTTCATACTAGGCCTTGGGGGCTTGTTTTAGTCCATACAGAGCTTTCTTGAATTTGCACACCATGTCACTTTGATTGAAGATGACTGGAATCCTTCTGATTGTTCAATACAGACTTCTTCTTCTAATTCTCCATTCAAGAATGCATACTTTACATCCATTTGATATACCTTAAAATCTTTGTATGTTTTAAATGCTAAGAACATTCATATTACCTAAATCCTTGCCACTGGTGCAAATTTTTCCTCAAAATCTATTCCTTCAACTTGAGAGTATCCTTTGCATACCAACTTTGCTTTGTTTCTTACCACTTCACCATTCTCATTCATCTTGTTTCTGAAAACCCACTTGGTACCAATTACATTTTTATCTGTTGGTCTGGGAACAAGATCCCAAGTTTGATTCTTCTCTATCTGCATCAATTCTTCTTTCATTGCCTTTACCCAATTCTCATCATTGCAAGCTTCATTCACAGTCTTAGGTTCAATCTTGGAAATCAGAGAGAAATTTACTTGTTCTTTTGTAGCTCTTCTTCTAGTTAGGATTCCTTTGTTCTTATCTCCTATAATTTGATCTTCAGAATGATTAAGTTTCACATACCTTAGTGTCTTGGTAGCACTTTCCAGAGCTTGTTCCTCTTCATCTGAGTTGTCTTCATGCTGCACTACTTCTGAAACATCTAGTTTATCTTATTCATATCTACTTGATTCTAGAGACCTTTCCTTGCTTTCATCGACTTTGACATTTGCACCCTCAATGATCTTATTCAGCCTCTTATTATAGCACTGGTAGGCCTTTCTCTTGGTGGAGTAACCAAGGAAGATTCCTTCATCATACCTAGCATCAAACTTGCCTAGATCTTCTTCTCTTCTAATGGAACATTTGCTACCAAAAACTTTGAGATATTTCACAGTAGGAACTTTACCATACCACAATTCATAAGGAGTCTTAGAACTTTTACCTTTGACTTGGACTCTGTTTAGGATATATACAATAGTGTGAATTGCCTCTCTCCAATATACTTTTAGAAGATTAGCTTCCTTCATCATGGTTCTAGCAACTCCTTGAACTGTTCTATTTTTCCTTTCAATGACTCCATTTTGTTGTGGAGTTCTAGGTGCAGATAACTATCTCTTTATCCCATGTTCTTCACAAAAGAAATTGAATTCATTTGATGTAAACTCTCCTCCTCTATCAGATCTTAAACATTTGATCTTCAAATCCATCTCATTTTCAACCATTGTCTTGAATGCCTTGAACTTATCTAGAGCTTCTAATTTTTCTTTCAAAAAGGTAACCCAAGTCATTCTAGAATAATCATGATTAAGCAACATGAAATACATGTCTCCTTGCAAACTTCTTACTCTGGTAGGTCCACACAAATCTGTATGCACTAGTTCCAGTAGTCCATCAACTGATTGGTCTTTGCTTTTGAAACTTGTTCTTGTTTGTTTTCCAAATTGACACTCCTTGCAAATAGAATCAGCAAGCTTCACAAGCTTAGGCAAATCTCTGACAGCCGATGCAATACTTATCCTCACAATGTTATCAAAATTGATGTGACACAGCCTTCTATGCCATAGCCAACTTTCATTAGTCTAATCCAACAAACAATAATTATCAGTTCCTTTCAAGTGATAGATATTACCTCTAGTCTTCTTACCAGTTGCAATAACTGTTTCAGAGCTTTACCTAATCTTGCATCCATTGTCCTTGAAGCTTAAATCATAACCATTGTCACACATCTAACCCACACTCAAAAGATTGTGCTTTAATCCTTTCACATACAAGACATCTTCAGTATTATGCTTGCCATCAAAAGAAATAGATCCTTTTCCACAAATCTTACCAGTTGTATCATCTCCAAACCTAACCAGTCCACCATCATATCTTTCTAAACTCACAAACTTACTTTGTCACCAGTCATGTGGTGAGAGAAGCCACTATCAATAACCCATTCATCTTTGTCTTCAACAACCTAAGCAACCAAAGCACTTTCCACTAGCTTTTCTTCCTTTACACAGCTAGCAGGATTAGTAGACATAGGTTCTTCCTTAATAGAAATAAACAAGCATTCATTACCAGAGGTACTAGCATTATCTGGTTCACCATTATCTGATATTCCTTCATCATCATCAAAATCTTCAACCTAGTAGCATTTCTTTTGGATCCTAGGTTTGTTCTCATATCTTTTTCTATTTTTTTCAATTCTTTTAGGACATCTGGAAGCAAAATGGCCTACTTTACCATAGGAAAAAAATTTAAAGGGTAATTTACCTTTAAACTTACCAGATCCTCTTTGTAGTCTATCCACAAAGTTGGCTTCAATTTCATCAAACTCATCATCAGATTCTACCTTGTACTTTTCTGATATGGAGGTTTTCCCAGAGGTACTGGCTTTGAAGGCAGTCTCTACTTTTGGCAGGGCATCACCAAACTCTCTCATTTCAAAGGTAGTAAGCTTACCAAGTAACTTATCTTTGTCAATAGCTTTTACTTGCATAAATTCTTCAATTGCAACTACCTTGTGATTGTAGGACTTTGGTAGTGATATGAGAATTTTCATCACAACTTCCTTATCACCAAGAGTTCCCCTCATACCTTTTATTCCGGTGGCAAGTTCATCAACTCTTTGCATAAAGGTTGTTATGTTTTCATCTTCATTCATCTTCAAACTTTCATAATTCACTTTCAGACTTTGTAGCTTGGCCTCCTTCACAGAATCATCTCCCTCATACAAATTTTTTAGCTTTTCCCATACCTCATTTGTAGTTTCAAGATCCACAACTTTTGTCAGTACTGAGTCATTCAATGAACTTAACAGAGCATCTTTTTCTTTCACATCCACTTCATATTCTTTGATTTCGTATTCAGTCATCAAACCATTTTGAGGCAAGGTGTATTTTGTTTCTACAGCTTTCCATACTTTGTAACCAAGACAAAGAAGATGACGTTTCATTCATGCCTTCCAAAGAGCATAGTTCCTCCCATAAAAATGTGGCGCTTCCTTCTTATAGGACATTTTGGATCTTCCTCAAGTTGTTAGACTTTCTTTAGAGGAACTTGGCTCTCATACCAATTGTTGAAATGTGCTAGACAACTTAGAGGGGGGGTGAATCAGTTGTCTCAAAAACTCAATTACTTCTACACTTAAACATTAATCACTCATCTACAATTGTTATGATTTAACAATGAATGCATGTAATCAGAAACTTAAACACAGATGCAACATTAAACACAAGAGACACCAAATTTTTACGTGGAAAACCCCAAGGTGGGGAAAAACCATGGAGAGGATTAGCTCTCAAAATATATTGCAATATTTGAGAAATGATGTTTAGGCTTGTTCACTCCATGGGCCTAGAACATATTGGCTCACTACCATGAAGTACAACTAGGTCTAGTAGGCTCACTGCCTCAACCCTAAACCTAGAAACATTACAATAAGGGTTGTTAAACCCTGCAGGCTGTTAAACCCTATTGGCGGCTCACTGCCAAAATCACCATCTTCTTTGTGTCTGAGATTAATACATTGAAGTACATTAGTTCCTCTGCTTTGCTCTACCCTGCTCTGCCTTATCTACTTGCCCTTTTCCTTATCTTCCCATTTTCACACAAGGACCTATACTCCATGACTCAATTACAAGTATTTATACACTTCATCAACCTTGGAACAATCATCAAGGTTGGCAATATAATCATCAACCATTGGAACAATCTCCAAGGTCGGCATTACAAACATTTACAAAATAGGTCTTGACCTATTACAACATTATGCAAAGGAAATGAAGTAAAAGTGTATACGGATCATGCCACGTCTTAACTAGGGTTTAAACATGATCTTCTATGATTCAACACACTTTCATAATCTTCAAGGGATCTCTGCAAATACTGGAATTAACCAAGTCGGCTAAGACTGGTTACATGCTACGTTATCTGGGAACAATCTTCAAACACGATCTCAATTCCTTAATGTGGACCAATGTCAAGATAGGAACATGATCAAGAGGCATCCACAAGCACACACATGAACTTCGCTATCTTTAAGTGTCATAAAAGAAAGATAGCTTGCAGACCACCAAAACATGAACCATTGCATTTGTAGGCACTTATCAACATCCCAGACTTCCCTCTAGAACCACAGAGCAAAATAATTTATTGCGGAGGAATGCACTAGAGAATAGTCAAAGAAAGCATGTTTTACTCTAGTGAATGCAACTCTCTCAATTCATTACACCGGAGGCTCAAACTTAGGATTTAGCATCTTCAGACATCCCTTTAAATAACCTCTAATCTATAGACTAAGATCTTCAAGCAGAAAGAAATGTGGAGCAATCTACCAGACTATTCTTCAGCATACAACTCACTATCTACACTGCACTTCACTGTAACTCACTTGATTCTTCCAGAGAGGCCAATTTTCTTAATATCCTCAACATATAAAGCTTCTAAACAAGTAATAGAATAAGAAACAGTTGACACCAATGACAACAAGAATATGTTGACATCAATGACAACACCGATTAGGCACATACTTCCAACAAGCCGACCATGGATTCATGCCATGCAAGTCGTCCCATCCACATTCCTTTAATGTTTGAAATTCCCCCACAATGGCACATACATCACTATCTATGTCGATCCTTGTCCTTTCCAATATTGCAGTTTCTTGGAAGGACATGACCGCAGTTTCTACCCCTATAACGATGCCAAGGCATCCCCATCACAAGCCAATCCTACATCATCTGCCTCATACGTCGACCCCTCCAATATCACAACCACTTCGCAAACATTCACACCCCCTAAGGTCAAGATCAAAGTGAATGACATGGGATGTGGTGAGTATGACTTACATGGTACATTTTGTGTGGGTTTACTACCATTCCTTAAGACATTTGGGATCCCTCAAGAAGAAGAAGTCTCCACAATGGTTATTAAATGTAAACCTTCCCCTACTTTTAAGAAGAAACACCTCTTGGAACAAGATGTGCTCCAGGACATATCTTCATGGCTATACAAAGACGAAGATGAAGAAGAAGCTGCTATTCTTCCTGTGGAGATTTATGGAAAGGGCCTTGAAATCATCAAGTATATGGGGTACAAAGGACAAGATGACATAGGCCTGCATGAGCAAGGAATTCCTATTATCATGGGTTAGGGTACAAGAAACACGAACCTACCCCCACTTATGACAAGTGTGCCCTGAGTGAGGACATTAATGCTTCCCCTATAGTCGATAATGTTAGCGAAGAAGATTATCAAGACCTCTTCAATGATTTTGCCAACTTATTTGAATCATCCATTTGCACCATCTACACCATAACCACCCTATCATCTACCTCCGATGACCTACCTCTTGTATACCCCCAACTTATAGATTGGGACCAACAAGGGCCTCCTATCCTTGGTGTCACACAAAACAATGAAGCAATAGAAGATATGATGTGGGTTAGAGATCACCTCCCCCTCAGAGATCACAGAGCTGGATATATATCATAGAACTCAATACATCTACATATTTCAAGGAGACAACCCAAGCTCTTAGTCACAAAAATATAAAAATAAAAAGGGCATCTCCTAGTGAAAATGACTCTATGGCACTTTCAGATGAGGAAAAAGTAAAAATAAAGGACATATCCCCTAGTGAAAACCTCTTTGAGGCACTAGGAGATGAGAGCATGGACCTTCCCAAAATTTCTAAACTATATCCAGAAAGATCACCTATCCTGGTTGAAGCATCCCATGAAATGAATCTCAGCACTGAAGAAACACCAAAGATCACATTTAGAGCGGAGTCCCTCATAGCAAGGGAATAGGAGAATTTCTTAGCCTTTTTCAAACAGAGAAGCCATAATTTTGCATGGACCTATGCCGATATGCCAGGACTAGATCCTGCCCTAGTTGTTCATCATCTTGTGGTACGTCTCGATGCAAAACCAGTGAAACAAAAGATAAGAAAGATGAATCCTCAATTACGCTTCTTGTCAAGGAAAAGCTTAAGAAACTCCTAGATGTGGGGTTTATCTATCCAATATTGTTCCCATAGCCAAAGTTATTGGGGGCATTCGGTGTTGCATAGATTTCAGAGAGCTCAATAAAGCTTGCCCTAAGGATGAATTTTTGTTGCCTAATATCGACATCATCATGGATCTCACTACCTGCCATGAGATGTTGTCATTAATGGATGTTTTTTTAGGATACAATCAAATCAGGATTGCACAAGAAGATCAACATAAAACATCTATCATATGTCCATGGGGGACATACTGCTGGGTTGTAATGTTGTTTGGACTAAAGAATGCAGGAGCTACATATCAAAGGGCTATGACTGTTATCTTCCATGATATCTTCCACAATATAATTGAAGAGTATGTTGATGATCTATTGGGAAAATCCAAAACTAGAGAAGAGCACTTAGATGTGTTGGCTAAAATCTTTGACAAGTTAGAGTAATATAATGTGTGGCTAAATCAAAAGAAATGTGTCTTTGGGGTCACTTCTAGAAAGCTTCTAGGGTATATTGTCTCGAGAAGAGGAATCAAAGTTAACCCCGCAAAGGTCAAAGAAATAGTGGATATGCCTCCACCTAAGACACTTAAACAACTTCAAAGCTTGTAAGGGAAACTCTAATTTATTTGTCACTTTATAGCACAGCTTGCCCACAAATGCCCGCCATTTCAACACCTTCTTGGATAATCAGTGTCAAAGTGCTTTTGAACAGTTGAAGAACTACCTAGCTAACCCACTAGTCCTTATTCCACCAAAACAAGGAGAACCCCTTCTTTTGTACATCACAACAATAGAAACATCTATAGGTGCCTTGTTGGTGCAGCACAATGAACAAAGAAAGGAAAGAGCCATATACTATATCAACCACACCTTGGTAACTTATGAGCTAAACTGTACACTCTAATTGAACGAGCGTGTCTTGCTGTCATCTTCACTTCTCAAAAGTTGAGACACTACATGCTTAATCATAAAAACAAGCTCATTGCCAAGATTGATTCGTTGAAGTACCTATTGACAAGAGTAGCCCTTACAGGAAGGATGGCTAAATGGGTTATGATCTTGAGCAAGTTTGATATTGAGTATACAGAAAGGAAAACAATCAAGGGACAAGTAATCATTGATCAGTTAGTAGATGCACCAATCTCGAAAGAACAACCACTGCTTGTAGAGTTTCCTGACAAATCTGTATTGACAATAGAGCTGACAAAAGACACATGGAAAATGTACTTTGATGGATCTTATACACATCGTGGCTCGGGGGTAGGTGTTTTGATTGTTACCCCTCAAGGCGACACTATCCCAAAGTCCTACAATATTACATTTCCTTACACTAACAACATAGTAGAATCTGAGGCTCTTATCATAGGACTTCGTATGACAATACAATGGAAAATTGAGAAGCTGATAGTTTATGGAGATTCCCAACTAGTCATCAAATAGGTCAATGATGAGTACAAGACAAAGGATGATAAGCTCCTACCCTATAAAGGATGGTGGATGACTTCAAATATTATTTTCATGAGATCCACTTTGAACAAATTCCAAGATTGAACAACAAAGCAGCTAATGCCATGGCAACCATAGGATCTTTGGTTGATATGAAGAAAGACAACAAGAAGTGTGAGTTCCTGATAGAAGAGCTCCCCATACTAGCTTATGATGTTCTACAATCAGAATTAGTGTACAACATTATTGGTCCCATTTCTCCTTGGTATCAAGAGAACTATATGTATCTTCACAACAACATTCTTTCACCCAACTTGTCATCCTCACAACATAAATCCTTCATCTACCAAGCCTCCTACTACACCCTTATATAGGAGATACCCTCTACTGAAGAAGTCTTGATGGTACTCTTCTACAATGTCTCGACTCTGGGGAAGTCGAAGTGGCTTTACAAGAGGTACATGAAGGAATTTGTGGGGCACACTTGAGTGGACCTACCCTAGCCAAGAAGATTTAGAGGATAGATTATTATTGGCCAACTATGGAGCGAGATGCATACAGATTTGTGAAGAAATGTCTGACTTGCCAACAACATGGAGATCTCATCCATGCACCATCACAGGAGCTGCAGCTAATAACAACTCCATGGCCCTTCCCACAATGGGGGCTTGACCTCATAGGTAAGATTCACCCTCCATCATCTAATGGCCACAAATTCATCATAACTGCCACTAAATACATCACTAAGTGGGTTGAAGCCATTCCACTCACTTTCACTACAGGTATCCAAATAGCCAAATTCATCCTCCATTATATAATATGTCATTATGGCATCCCCCATTCCATCATCACAGATAGTGGCAAACCATTTAAGAATCAAGAAGTCTGTACCCTGTGTGAGAAGTTCCATATCCATCATTTCTACATGCCCTATTACCCCCAAGGTAACAGTCAAGTTGAAGCCTCTAATAAAACCATTCTACGCATTCTAAAGAAGATGGTTAATGAAGCTGGCCGTGATTGGCAGCTTCAACTCAACCCCACCCTATGGGCTTACGGCACATCCATCCGCACACCCACAGGAGCCACACCTTACTCATTGGTGTTCGGATCCAAATCTATTTTGCCTGTAGAGGTTGAGCTCCCATCACTCAGGATTTCTTTGAAAAACATAATCACTGAGGAAGAATACAGAGTGGCATGCTTGAATGAGCTGGAACTACTAGAAGAAAAATGCTTGGATGCTCTTAACCACTTGCAAGCTTACCAGAATCGCCTACGAAGGAGCTATAACAAGAAAATTAAGAACCACAAGTTTGAGGTAGGAGACCTTGTCCTTATGGAGAACCAGAAGAATCTACAAGAATGCATCAAGAAAGGAAAAATTGAGCCCAATTGGTTGGGACCATATGTTATCACAGCTAGCTATGGATTAGGAGAATATTAGCTTGCAACACCTAAGGGGTAGCCTCTGGATGAGCCAATGAACATCCTACATTTGAAAAGGTTCTACACATGACTCATCGAGCATCCCAAAGAAAAAATACAAAAAAATAAAAAAAATGAAAACTCTAAAAAAATTAAAAAATCAAGAAAAACCTGTGTGCAATAAAGACATCCAATGGTGAAAATCACTTCAGTGACACCTTGGATAGGTACCATTGGTGAAAACCTATTTCAGGCGTCATGTGTAGCGGCCACTTCCACCATCTAATAAGTATTGTTGCCATCATAACATTCCATACCACGCACATCCCATGGCTTGGAATTCTGAAACATTAAAATCCCATCCCCACCCTACACTATCCCACCCAATTCTCATCCATGGAATGAGGATCCTTGTATGCTTCCATTGTACAGCTAAAATCCAAAAAATCCAAAAACATTAGAAAATCCAAAAAATCTAAAAACATTAGAAAATCAAAAAACATTAGAAAAAATAGAAAACACCAAAAACATTAGAAAAGTGGAAAAATACAAAAAATCCCACATCATCAATGTCAACATCATCACATCCATCCTAAACCATTCCCACATCATCAAATCTTGCCAGAACTACATATTCATCTCACCCGCATCTTAAAGTGCCTTGATCCTGTGGACACAGGGTATGTAGGCAGTATGGAATATGAAGGAAGTATCCAATACTCAGGTACATAAGATGCACCCATTCAACCCATTTGGATGGTCCTTATCTTCTGAGCTTATTAAATTCACCAAGCAATACACATGCTAAACATACTCCCAAAACATCATATCTCATGCAAAAATCATCAATCAACACCCCAACTATAATCATTACACATAGCTTGAATGTCCTTTTGCCCACCTTTTGAAATTTAACCAGCAATAACCAAACCATTCACGTCCTAGGATATATCATTCGTACAATGGATAGAATCCATCATCCTATCAATACCTATATTGGCAAGAGAATACTATGACTATTTGTGTCATTTCATTGTCTTTTGATTATTGATTTTTATATTTTGTATTGTTCTAGGTCATCACCAAAGCTACCTTGATTTCATTATATCATGGTATGTGGCGGGCAACACCTGGAATAGACATGGTCATTATTTTCTATATGTTGTGCCTGTGGGTCAATTTCATTACTCCAAGAATAGTATTCATATCTTGAAGATAGGGTCGGTTCTAGCATAGGTGGTGCCTATTTGCATATCAAGTTGACCATACCTCCTATGTACTATGGAACTTATGTTATGAGTCCCCTTCCTTCATCTAGGCAAGGTTATACTACCTTGGGTATGCATGAAGTCAACCTATTATTTGTGAGTCTAGTCAATGCAAACACAGGATAAATATCATCACCTAGGTCCTTTTGAATACCTTAGTGAAAACTATCCTACTTTGCTATAATAAACTTAGAAATGCTCTCAATAGTATAATGCAAGTACTATGCCTATCTCACCACTACCCATTCAAATGTACTATCTAGGCTTAGAATTTTGATCTACCCTCCAACCCCCCCTCATCCAATCCATTCACTCTAACATACCCTCCCCCCCAACTAATCCACTCAACAAACCTACACAATCCCTTAATGATGTGGTGTTTTATGACCTAGCATACCCAAAACCATTCTAACAATTTCCTTCCCTCCCAACCCATCCTCAACCTACCTTGACCATTCCCCTCCTTGACCTATCCCCCACCACCTAGCCCCATCACCCAGGGTTTAAAAAACATAACATGTATCACAACTTGTCCATTTCATTAACCATTGCATTAAATCATTATTTTCATTATCATAATCACTTAATCATCATTGCATTACATCATTTAACCATTACATCAAACATTTCATTTTGGACAACACATCGCCTAACAATTTCTATTGCTTGTTCTCTTACCAACTTTCCCAAAAAAAACAAAATAATTAAAGCACTGAATATAGGGAACATTATTACATGCATGTGTTTTCAAGAGTTAATGATGATGATTTCATGTTATGCAAATCAAACTCTCACACAAATGTAATATGAATATCTATTGCATTAACCATTCCATTTCCATCATTCATAATATATGTTTATTAATCTGAGCATATATTCCATTTCTATTTCATTTTCATTTTCATAATATATGTTTATTAATCTGAGCATATATTCCATTTCCATTTCATTTTCATTTACATAATATATGTTTATTAATCTGAGAATATATTCCAATTCCATTTCATTTTAATTTGCATAATATATGTTTATTAATCTAAGCATATATTCTATTTCCATTTCATTTCATTGCATAATATATGTTTATTAATCTGAGCATATATTCCATTTCCATTTCATTTGCATTTGCATAATATATGTTTTTTAATCTAAGCATATATTCCATTTGCATTTCATTTGCATTTTCATAAAAATGATAAATGTGAAAATGAAAAAACAACAAAGCTAGGGTTGGTCAACGTACCTAGTCGCTAGCCTCTGCTGACCTCCTGTAAGAACAAACTATTGATAACTGAGAGGGGGGTGAATTAGTTATCCTTAATTTGCTTACAATTCAAACACTTAAATCCACTTTGTTAATCAACAACATAGCAATTAATCATTAATGAAAGCATAAGGTATAAACAACAGAGTAGATACACATCAACACATGAGACACCAAGATTTTGATGTGGAAAACCCGGTTAAGGGAAAAACCACGGGGTGATTAACCCAAGGATTATTCTCTGTTAGAAGAATAAGAAAAATAGATGGCACATGCTAATTGGGGCTCACTGACTGAGCACACTGCTCACAAGGGGGCACACTGCCTACAAGAGACACACTGTTTACAAGATAACAAGTATTACAAACTTGAACTGGAGATTGACATCTTTACCATGCCTTGATCATTTCCATTTAAGCCCAAAAACTCCTGCTCTGCCTTTCGCACTTCTCTTTTCTATATCACTCTCATCACCACAAGACACACTACAAAATGAATTCGTAAACCCTTATTTATACAAGGCATTGACTTAGGAACAATCATCTAAGTCGGCAAACACCTACAAGATCATTCGCAAGATGTGTAATACATCCAGTTAGCCTGACTTAGGAAGAACACCAATATCTGTGGTTATTCTTCAAATGCAAACTCTAACTTCAATGCGGACCGCCAATAAGAATTGTACACAATCCAAAGATCACCAAAACCTTTCCTGAGTCATCAAGAACATCCGCACTTTATCAGCGTACTGGAATTCTTCTGTTCTTCATCGGGAACTTCAAGAACACAATCTGTCCTCACTGTCATAATGAAAAAGGTTCTTCCGGACCTCTAATTGTCACTTCACACTGACTTCTTCAGTACTCCTTCCAATCCGCAGAATGAGATAATGTAATTCCAGATCTCACCGGACCAATCTGTGACACTCTATCTTCACTGAACACCTGCTGGAACCAGTTCTACACAAGCAGCCATAACTTCTTCAGATCTTTATATGGACCTCTGAAATCTTAACTGGAACATCTCAAGACTCATATCTACAAACCCTTTAAATCGCATCCTCTGATCCTCAACCTATTGAGTACTTTTTCCTTCTTCTCATCATTGTTCTTCACTGTTCCTGATGGAGACTAGTTTCCTCAATAACCTCAGCACACAGCTCATCCAATCCTTCTTATCAATGCAATATGAATATGTTGACATCAATGACAACACTAGTTAACTTCATACTTGCGACAATCTCCCCCTTTGTCATTGATGGCAACATATGATGTGAAAAACCATCATGACAAGAACTTCTCCTTTCTGTCACAGCCCCCCTATCAGCAACAACTCTTCACATGTCTTCTCTTCCTTTATTGCTCCCCCTTTGATCATCAACCACTTGTTTTTCACATTTCTTCTCTCTCCCTTTGACATCAATGGCAAAGGGCTCATACTTGCAGTCCTAACACATCAGAATCATACCGGCTGCTCCCCCTTAGTAGCAGCTCCCCATCATCAATCCGGATCACAAGATATGACTGTGATATCCACCAGACTGATGCACATCAGTGCATCCTAGTTCATCACCGGAGGGGCCATGACCCCTAACTTCTCCCTGAGATACTCACAAGAGTCCTTGGGAAGAGGTTTAATAAAAATATCTGCAAGCTAATCCTTGGAGGGCACATATTCCAATCTGACTTCACCCTTGTTCACCTATTCTCTCAAGAAGTGAAATTTGATAGATATATGCTTGGTCTTAGAATGCAACACCGGATTCTTAGAAATATTTATTGCACTTGAATTATCACAGAAAATTATGATAGGGTCCTCATATTCTACTTGAATATCTCTTAGCATTTGCTTCATCCACAAAAGTTGAGTGCAACTACCTGCTGCTGCAATGTATTATGCTTCTGTTGTAGACAGGGATATTGCTTCTTGTTTCTTTCTTAGCCAAGAAACCAACCTTTTTCCCAAAAAGAATGCTCCTCCACTTGTACTCTTCCTATCATCCACATCTCTTGCCCAATCTGCATCTGTATATGTATGAAGAGAAAAGTCATGATCTCTGGGATACCATAGGCCATATTCAACTGTTCCTTTCAAGTACCTAAAAATTCTTTTGATTGCCATGACATGAGATTCTCTGGGATCAGCCTGGAATCTCACCACAAGACCAACAGTTTGCATTATATCTGGTCTAGTCTGAGTGAGATATAGTAATCCTCCAATCATTGATCTGTACTTTGTCTGATCTGTCTTAGGAGAGTCATCATCTTTTCTCAACTTACATCCGGTAGCCATAGGAGTGTTCATTGGCTTTGAATCTTCCATTCCAAATTTCTTCAATAGTTCTTTCACATATTTGGTCTAAGAGATAAAGATTCCTTTCTCTGTCTGAGTAATTTGCAAACCCAAGAAGAAATTTATTTCACCAAGCATTGACATTTCAAACTCACTTTTCATTTGGTTTGCAAAGGTTTTACACATACTGTCTCTTCATCCAAAGATGATATCATCAACAAATACTTCAACAATCAAGATGTTTTCATGATCAATTTTGAAATATAGGTTACTATCAGCAGTACCTTTGTTGAAACCAATCTTCAAAAGATGTTTGTCCAACCTCTCATACCATGCTCTTGGGGGTTGCTTTAGACCATACAGTGCCTTCTTTAATTTGCAGACCATATCACCATGCTCAGATAACTGAAATCCATCCGGTTGTTCAATGTACACCTCTTCTTCTAGGTCACCATTCAGGAAGGCAGATTTGACATCCATCTGATACACTTTGAAATCTTTGAAGGTAGCAAATGCAAGGAATCGTCTGACTACTTCAATTCTTGCCACCGGAGCAAAGGTTTCCTCAAAATCAATCCCTTCTATTTGAGAGTAGCCTTTGTAGACTAATCTAGCTTTATTTCTGATTACTTCACCAACTTCATTTAGTTTGTTCTGGAAGACCCATTTGGTTCCAATCACATTCTTGTTACTAGGTCTAGAAACAAGATCCCAAGTGTGATTTTTCTCAATTTGCATCAACTCTTCCTCCATTGCTTTGGTCCAATTTTCATCATTGTAGGCTTCATTTATTGTCTTAGGTTCAATTTTTGAGATCAGACAACATTCATCCATATTTTGAGCAACATTCCTTCTAGTTTGCACACCTTTGCTTTTGTCACCTATGATCTGATCTTCAGAGTGGTTCAGTCTTACATACCTTGGAACTTTGGGAGTTTCTTGCACTTTTGCTTCTTGATCAGGCTCATCCAGACCTATCTCTTCTTCTTGATTTACCGGATCAGTCTGAATCTAATCTTCAGGAGAGGATTGAGTTCCTTGAATTAGAACAACATTCTGATCATCTTCATCATACTCAAAAAATCTTGAGGGCTTTTCAATACCTTCATCAACCTTCACATTTGTACTTTCTATCATCTTTCTCAGTCTCTTATTGTAACACCAGTATGCTTTGCTTTGAGTGGAGTAACCCAAGAAAATTCCTTCATCACTTCTAGCATCAAACTTTCCTAGATCTTCATCTCTTTTAATGTAACATTTGCTACCAAAAACTCTGAAATATCTCATAGTAGGAGTGATGCCAAACCAAAGTTCATAGGGAGTCTTACTGGTATTGCTTCTGATTTGAACTCGATTGAGAGTGTAGACTACAGTGCTGATAGCTTCTCTCCAAAACATCTGAGGAACATTTGCTTCCATCATCATTGTCCTGGATGCTTCTTGGATGGTCCAGTTCTTTCTCTCAACTACTTCATTCTGCTGTGGAGTCCTAGGAGCAGACAACTGTCTCTTTATACCATGCTTCTCACAAAAGTCTATGAATTCACCAGATGTGAATTCACCACCTCTATCAGACCTCAAACATTTCAATTTTAATCTGGTATGATTCTATACCATGGCCTTGAAGATTTTGAATTTCTCAAAAGCTTCTGATTTCTCTTTCAAAAAGGTAACCCACATCATCTGGGAATGGTCGTCAATCAGTAACATGAAATATCTATCACCTTGCATACTCTTGATTCTTGTCGGACCACATAGATCAGTATGAACTAATTCCAATAATCTGGTAGAGGACTGATCCCTACTTTTGAATGAGACTTTGCTCTGTTTACCTAGCTAACATTCTTTGCACAAACTATTTGTAGGTTTTACCAACTTTGGAAGATCTCTTACAGCCTGAGTATTGCTTATCTTGATGATGTTATCAAAATTTACATGACACATCCTTCTATGCCATAACCAACTCTGATCAACTTAAACAAACAGACAACTTTTATTAGTACCAACTAGATGGAAGATATTACCTTTTGTTTGAGTACCGGATGCAATCTCAGTTTTGGAGCTTTCAAAGATCTTGCATCTTCCATTCTTGAACCGGAGATCATAGCCTTTGTCCACCAACTGACCAACACTGAGAAGATTGTGCTTCAATCCTTCAACATACAGTACATTACTGGTTTTGTTCTTTCCATCAAGAGAGATAGTTCCCCTACCTCTGATTCTACCAGCAGAATTGTCACCAAACTTTACCATTCCTCCTTCATACCTTGCCAAATCTAAGAACTTGTTCTTGTCACCTGTCATATGGTGAGAGCATCCACTGTCAATAACCCAATCATCCTTTTCTTCAACTTGGGTAGCCAAAGCTCTTTCTATAACCTTATGATTGATAGTTTCAGGGGATATTGAATCTTCTTCTTTGATGGCAATGAACACCCATTCATTTCTGGATTTGTCTCCTATCTCTGATTCATCATCTATTACTCCTTCATTATCAGCTTCTTCATGAACATAATAACAATTCTTTTGGAACCTTTGTCTGTTAGAATTTGATCTTGTGGATCTTTCCGGACATCTTGAGGCAAAGTGACCAATCTTATTGTAGTTGAAGCACTTAAATAATTTTCCTTCATACTTACCGGATCCTCTTGGCAGTCTTTTTGCAATGAGGGCTTCAAGTTGAGTTGTTTCTGCTTCTTCCTCTTCCATGTCTTTTCTTGCTTGATCATACCATGATAGTTTCCTTGAAGAGTTTTCTCCCAGATCAAATCTTTGTTTGTCTTTCACATAGGCACTGGCTTTGAATGCAGATTCAGTCTTGGGGGGATCATCTCCAAACTTGGTCATTTCAAATGCAGCCAGTTTGCCAGCCAATTGGTCTCTTGTGACAGTTGTATGGGCTCTGAATTCATCAATGGCAGCAACCTTGATTTTGTAGGCAGAAGGAAGGGATCTAAAAGTTTTGCAAACAATCTCATTTTCATCCAAAACTCCACCAGCATTCCTAATTCCACACACCAGCTCATTTACTCTTGGCATAAAGGTAGTGATATTTTCATCATCTCTCATCTTCAATCTTTCAAATTTCCCTTTGAGACTCTGCAACCTTGCACTCTTAACATACTCATCTCCTTCATGCAGAAGTTCCAATTTAATCCAGATCTCATAGGCAGTTGGTAGGTCAATAACATTTGAGAGCTCTGAGTCAGTTAATGCACTTAGAAGAGCCTCTTTAGTCCGCAGATTGTTTTCAGCATTTGTGATTTCATTTAGAGTTGTCGGACCACCCTGTGGAGGTACATATGCTTTTGTGACCATGGAAAAGTATGCTTTTCCCATACACTCAAAGTGACATTTCATGCGACCTTTCCAAAGAGAGAAGTTGGTTCCATCAAACTTCGGACTATCCTTTTTGTATGACGACATCCTGGATCTCCTCAAGCGGTTAAGCTCTTTTTAGAGGAACCTAGATTTGATACCAATTGTTGATAACTAAGAGGCGGGGTGACTCAGTTATCCTTAATTTGCTTGCAATTCAAACACTTAAATCCACTTTGTTAATCAACAGCATAGCAATTAATCATTCATGAAAGCATAAGACATAAACACCAGAGTAGATACACATCAACACATGAGACACCAAAATTTTGATGTGGAAAACCTGGTTAAGGGAAAAACCACGGGGTGATTAACCCAAGGATTATTCTCTGTTAGAAGAATAAGAAAAATAGATGGCATATGCCAATTGGGGCTCACTGCCTGAGCACACTGCTCACAAAGAGGCACACTGCCTACAAGAGACAAACTATCTACAAGATAACAAGTATTACAAACTTGAACTGGAGATTGACATCTTTACCATGTCTGTATCAGTTCCATTTAAGCCAAAAATATTCTGCTCTGCCTTTCGCACTTCTCTTCACTATATCACTCTCATCACCACAAGACACTTCAAAATGAATTCACAAACCCTTATTTATACAAGGCATCGACTTAGGAACAATCATCTAAGTCGGCAAACACCTACAAGATCATTCGCAAGACGTGTAATACATCCGGTCGGCCTGTCTCAGGAAGAACACCGATATTCATGGTTATTATTCAAATGCAAACTCTAACTTCAATGCAGACTACCAATAAGAATTGTACATGATCCAAAGATCACCAAAACCTTTCCTGAGTCATCAAGAACATCCGCACTTTATTAGCTTACTGGAATTCTTCTATTCTTCATCCAAAACTTCAAGAACACAGTCTGTCCTCACTGTCATAATGAAAAAGGTTCTTCCGGACCTCCAAATCATTCACAAATCTGGTTGTCACTTCACACTGACTTCTTCAAACTCCTTCCAATCCACAGAATGAGATAATGTAATTCCGGATCTCACCGGACCAATCTGTGACACTCTGTCTTCACTGAACACCTGCCGGAACTAGTTCTACACAAGAAGCCATAACTTCTTTAGATCTTTATGCGGACCTCTGAAATCTTAACTGGAACATCTCAAGACTCATATCTACAAACCCTTTAAACCGTATCCTCTGATCCTCAACCTATTGAGTACTTTTGCCTTCTTCTCATCACTGTTCTTCACTGTTCCTGATGGAGACTAGTTTCCTCAATAACCTTAGCACACAGCTCATCCAATCCTTCTTATCAATGCAATATGAGTATGTTGACATCAATGACGACACTGGTTAACTTCATACTTGCAACACATACTTGCTCAGACAAGTGCTCAAAGTGCAAGAAGAGCGGGTTCTCCATCGTGTCTCTTCTTCTCCCTCATCCAAGTGGCTCAATGAGTGCAAATGTGGCACTTTAGGGCCCACTTTTTCTATTTATAGTAGGCCATGTCATCCTCCAACACACTTTTTCCTCCTCAGGGTGCAAATCATAACCTTTTTCACCTGTTTTTCTTCCAGTCAACCTATTTTTGCGTCCTCTATCCATTTTTCACATTTGTTTCTTCCTTTCGAGAGCTCACCTGAATTTTTTTTATTTTGTCACCTGACCTCTTGAGGGGGCATCTCTTATCCATTCCATTCCTTCCTGACATTGGGGCAATTTTTCTTTGACTTGACACCATTTCCCTGCTAAGTCACGATGCCACATCAAAGAGGGGCAAATGTAGACATCTAAAAATGTCTTCACTATTTAACCAATCTCTGACATCACTAATATCACCAATTCCCCTTCTAATTAATTAATTAATTTTTTATTTAATTAATTATTCCCTCCAACACATGATTATTCATCATTTCCCCCTTTTAATTGAATTAATTTAATTAATTCACCCCTTTACTAACATTAGCCCAATTAATCAAATAAATGTACAAATATTTATTTCATTAAATCCCTCTTTCCATTAAACCTAATTAATTAAATAAATCATGTTTATTTAATGAATTTAACTTACTAATCAACCTATCCCTACCTTAGTTAATTAAATAGCTTATTTAATTACCTAGTCTAACCTACATGACCCTAGACATAGGATTAATTAAATGAAACATTATTTAATTAATCTTAACCATTAACTAATCCACTCCCTAATTTACTACAACCATATTAATTAGGCTATTCACCTTGATTAGTTTGGTCAATCCTTGTTTAACACTCCTCCCCACATCTTCTAAATAAAACATTGATTTTTATGCCACACAAAATAATTTTTTATATACCTTTGTCATAAACTCCATAAATGACCTCTTACACCACCCACTTTCATTAATTTCCACTCTTACCCAAATGAATTTTTAGTTTATTTCTAATCCTCACCTCTTCCCCAAAAGAATTTTTAATTTCTTTTTAATCCACCTCATCTACTCCCATTTAATGAACCCCTCTTCCCAAGATGAATTAAAAATTCATCTTTATTCTCATCCCTCCATTTTTGGTGATTGAATCTAAGCCATCCACCTCACATCCATTCTCCTCCATTGATCTCCAAATCAAATGTCCACCTTTGGATCAAAGCACCCTCCAAAATGCCTATAAATAGAGCCTCTCCCAAAGCCATTTGATCATCCACAATTTGAGTAAAGTTATCATGCCGAAATCTCCATCATCTTGAGCTAGGATTAGTGATTTGTTGCATAGTTGAGGACATTTCACATTTAGTAAGCCATGGGTGAAGCTAGAATGCATGGGTGCAACATTCTCAACCTTATCTAGGAGGTTGTGGATCAATTTGAAGGTATTTATTTGTGTTTTTATGCATTTATATTGTGTTTTTATCTTCACTTGTATTCCATATCCTCAGTTTCATTTTATGCCTTGATGTAAATATATTCAAAATCATTTTACTGATTAATATCTATTTTATCGACACACAATTATTCTTCTTAAGAAAATATTTTTTTGAGGTACAAGACACAGGAATTCTGTTAACGTGGAAGAGGAAATTGTGCTCATGGAGACATCAATGATAAGGAAAAACCCAATATGGTAAATAAAGTATGAGAATTGTAGAGTGTTGCCCCCTCTCTTGGGTTTTGAGGTAAGCCAACTTCCATGCTATGAGTTGACCATTTATCAATGTCCAGGTATGTAAGTACTGGTGTGCATTGTCTTTGATTACTGGGTAAAACAAGTTTTGAAGGGTGCCCGAAACCCTTTACAACAAGCAGCATTCTATACAAGAAAGTCAACCGAAATCCTACCGACTGCCAAAAAACTAGATAAAAGCATAGAAAAAGGTAGCAAAATAGAAAGCCAACGAAACTATAGTAGTTTCTTCAGTGTATCAATTGCTTCTAGCTCTTGTTCATAAAACTTTTCATGTAGTTTGGTGAAGTTAACCAATTCCTTCTTTTCATCTTCAAACTACTTCTTTTTGATGCCCGTAGTGCGAGTCTATGGGCCCTTTTTGTCATCTTGTACAACCTGTTTACCCTTTTTCTTTGTTACCAATATTCTTATCAGCCATCACAATTTACTCCAGCACCGGGATATCCTCTATAGTAAGATCCCTAACCTAGTCCTTTCTAAGCTCCTTAAGCTTGTAAATGAGATGTTTCATCCCCTGTAAACTATTCTGAATAGTGAGCTTACTGATTTTCATCATCTTCTCCAAGTTTTTCATTAACACCAATCTACTTCTCCTCCAAATACTTAATCCTTTTACCATACTCCTCCTTCAACCTAAGGAGCTCACATTCCATCTCCTCCATTCTTGGAATTGCATCCCAGCTCTGGAAAATCTAATTGCCTTGATCCACAGTGGTATCCCCTCCCCAGTCCAAATTGTCCTACATAGCCCTCAACTTGATGTTGATATGATTGATTTCAACAAAAAATCACTTCTCTCACCATACCAAGGGCTTTAGCAAGATCATCCCTATTACCATTTCTCATCACCTACATCTCAAAGTCTTTCAGAAGATTCTGAGTGGGATCAGGGATCTCCAGGAAAGGAATGCCAATGTTTAGCTCCTTAATAGAAATACCTTTACCTTTATCATCACTACCCTATTTAGTCACCGACACCCCTTTACCAAATTCCACTCCCTGATCTGAGACCAGGTAAGAAGCTTCCCCCATAGGTTTCTTTTTCCCTTTCTTCATAGACACAGGGCTTTTTCCTTTGTCAAAAGGTTTCCTTTTACCCATTCTCCCCTTTCCGGCATCTAGCTCTGAATCCTCACCTGTCTGTGAACCCTCAGACCATGAGATTTGAACATCCCTCCTATTCAATCTCTTCCTTTTTTTCCATACAACTCAACACTACCCTCCAAGTCATCTTCTTCAACCCACTCCTCATCCTTAGACCGGGTCTCTGAATCACTGGAGACCAAGAACACCTTCTTCTTTGAAGAGGATTTACCCTTCAGCCCACCCTTGGGAGTGTTATCCTTCATGGAGGACCGGGAGCTTAGGGTTTCTAGCATTTTCCTTAATAGAAAAGTCCATAGATGCCAACATGTAGAAAGGGAAAGAAAACATCATTATATGGAAAAAATGATTAAGCATATTAAAATGATAACCATAAACATTAATAAACCTACCATCAAGGGTTATATATCACATAATAACTTCCTCTAGATCAACCCAAATTAGCTTGATAGACATCTAATTACAACCCCCTGATTGTAGCTTCACCAACTTGCTCCACTCATTGCCTTTAAAGAAGTGATTCATGGCCTCCTCATTGGTCTTTCTCTCCCTAAAAAACTTCTTCCCATTGATAGAAAGACCAGACACCACGGCTATGAGGTCTTCAGTAATGGTTAGCTCCTAGCCAAAAGCAACCACCTTCTAGTTCTTCTAGTTCCTGGCAAACATCGACGTAGCAGTGGGGTCAGCACCTTGCAGAATCTCCATATACGGAGTCAATCCCCCCTCCTCCATAATTTTCCATACTTTCCTGTTATTACAGACCCCCTCGCAAGAAGAGGGCTCCACCTTATTTCTATCCCCACCCATCTTAGCTTTCAAATCACAAAGCCACCCGATGATAAACAAGAATCTAATGAAATGA
This sequence comes from Cunninghamia lanceolata, assembly GCA_027924645.1. NCBI lineage: Eukaryota > Viridiplantae > Streptophyta > Pinopsida > Cupressales > Cupressaceae > Cunninghamia > Cunninghamia lanceolata. The sequence goes on from BSBN01001332.1 coordinate 12,803,088, forward strand.
AAATGAGGCCTTTTCAACTTGAAAGGGCCATTAACAATACCCATAATCCATGTGACTTGGGACTTCATGATAACCCTAACATTCTTACCATTAATTTCCATCATTAATGTATTAGTATCCTTCGAGCCTGCTTCCATGTAGGCACTCATGTTTAGTCAAGGTTTGAGCTTCCTTAGGAATCATGTCCACGACATCCCAAGATAGCATAGTCTGGCTCGTATCCCCCACATCAGCAAACACATCGGTCACTTTATTCCCTTCATGGAATATATGGGTTATGTTAGTCTCTTCAAAGGTTTCTATAACCTTGAGAGCTTCATCAATGAAGGTAGCTATGGTCCAACTAGGACTTTGGAGTTTCTTTAAGCAATTAACAATGTTACTGGAGTCACCTTCAATCCAACCCTTCTTGGAGCCCTTGAAATGAGATAACTTAATGGCATGGTAGGTTGCTGCAGCTTCACCATAATGATTTGTCTGGGTACCCAGAGGGAGTGCCACAATTGACAAAAACCTACCAGAATCATCTCTCATCACCCCCCCACAACCAATAATACCAAGATTCCCCTTAGTCGCCCCATTAAAATTAATTTTGATCCATCCCCTAGGAGGTAGTTTCCACACAACATCACTTCTAGGATGCTTCATTTTTTTAAAAGGAAAATAAATATCACCAGGGAGGTTCCAATTCCTAGATATTCCCATCTCCATGGGAGAGACCCCTAACTTGGTCCCTTGGGAGAGTTGCTCATCAATCCGAATAGAGAAATTTTCTTTGATACATCTCACCACCTTGTAAAACAAACCTTCCGAATCCACACTAATCTCCTTAAAAATTCTATTATTCCTCCCCTTCCAGAGGTTCCAAGCAATATGAGGGATCATTAAAGACCATAAAAAGGAAAGGGACAAATTGGAAACAAGGCACTTCAACTGAGCTGACAAATCCCTAAAAGAGTTAGGGAAATTCAAGCTTAGATTCCATAAGGATAAAATCTTTCCCCACACCTCCAAAGAGAAAGGGCATCTTAGAAGCATGTGGAAAGAATCTTCCAAATCCTTAAGGCATAAGGGGCATCTGTTAGGAATCGAGAAGCCTCTTTTGCAAAGATTATCAGTAGTTAGCACCTTATTCTGAACAAGCATCCAAAAGAAGATGTTAACCTTGGGGATCAGCTTAGAATCCCAGAGATAGGCCCAAAAGGGAGGATCACCCTGGGATTGAAGCGTCACTTTGAAACCTGAAGCAACATAGTACTCACCAGAAGAGGTCTCTTGCCAAATGAGTTGGTCCTCTTTATGGAAGGAAGGGATATGAAACAAATTCAATCTAGCTTGAAATTCACCCATTTGTGGGTCCACCTCCAGGATATTATTCCACCTACCAGCAACAATATAATCAACAACCTTCCTGCCAACAACTCTAGAGCAAACATCCTTGAAGGGGCTACCCCAATCCTGCTGACTAAGCGTGGTATTACCAAACCACAGATCCTCCCAAAGGTCGACCAACAGCCCATTCCCAATCTTCCATTTAGTACCTTGCTTGATAATGCTTCTTGACTGAGATATGTTCCTCCATATTTCAGACCCATCTAGCAAACCATTGCTCTCCAAGGCCTCCCTGAAGTTGTTGTAGCCAACAAGGTATTTATTCTTTAAGATTTCCATCCATTCTTTCTTGTCATTCATGAGGTGCCAAGCAATCCCAACTAAGAGAGAAGAATTAAATTCTTTAAGCTTCCTTAATGCAAGACCACCCATCATCGTAGGTTTGCGCACCAGGTCCCAAGAAATCAAAGGGATTCTCTCCCTTTCCTCAGTTCCAGAACAAGGTAACCTTTTTGGGATTTGTTCAATTTTATCTCTAAACTTAGAAGGAATCTTAAACAAAGACATGGAATAGATAGGCATGTTCTAGAGAGTAGCCTTGATCGTACTAGTGTGCATTGTTTATGATTATGTTTCCTCAACATTTGTTGGCATTGGTGTAAGTATTATTACATGAGGCATTTAAGTGGATTCATAAGTCTATTAGGCTACTAAAAGTAATTTTAATGATACTGTATAATCTCAATTTCACTAAAGATTAATAGATAGAAAATTGAATGAAGAATTGTTAATTATTGTTAATAAAGACAATTTAATAGTGACGTGTTGAAGGAGAGAATAAGAAAATAATATTTTTACATTTATGTATTATAATTAAATTAATTTATAATTAAAATTAGATAATTTATAACTTTATATATATTTCAGTAAAGAAGATTATTTATTCATAAAAGAAAGAAAAATAAATAAAGCTTAAAAAGAAATAATAATAATTATAAAAATAAAGAATTTAATTTTGCTTAAAAATGAGGATAAAGTTCTCTTATATATAATCTTTATCCTACGTAGGAAAGGATTTGTTTTCTTTTTTTAAAGAAAGAAAGGATTTGTTTTTTTCATTAAAAAAAGAAAGAAGAGATGTAAAATCCTTTAAAAAACAATCGGTTTAGATTTTTGGGGGATTGTTTTTTTTAAAATAGGAAGGAAGGAAATCTACATGGGCCGGGGAGGGCTCCTCCATTTTTATGCAGGTCATTTCATTTTGCATGGGGATGGATAAGAGAAGCACGGTGAGTGGGAGTATGGGCGGATTTTGGGAGAAGCAGGAGAGGTACTTCCTTTTCACGCAAGAGGTTCCCCAAATCGGTAGCAGCAGATGCTCTCAAACAATTTCTTCATAAAGAAGCATGTCAATTACCCTCTGCTGCTCTCGATTCTTTTCCACCATAAAAAAAGGTGAGAGCCAAGCAGCTGCAACTGATAGAGGTCTGCGGATAGCAGGGAGTTCTGAGAGAAAGGCTTCCATGCCTTCTTTGCCTACGTACTCTCTTCCTTGGTAGATGGAAAATAAAAGGAGCTGGCAATTCAACAGGAAGTAAAGCATTCAGGTATGTTTTGTAGTATTTCTTGCGTTATTGTATCATTCACTTTAAATAATCGTCTATAGAAATCTAGAGAGAAACTAGCTCTGTTTTAATAATTTCTTGTGGTTTTCAAAAAACAATTTGATTATGAATCAATGTTTGGATTGGATATTGGGGATTTTCAGTCTAAATTCATTAGCCCATGATATATCTGTGTTTTAGATTGATCGTGGTATATTAGAGACCACGACGGGCTCGTATGTATTCATTATTTAATTATACTTAAAGTAAGACCATATTTCTGTCTAGATAATACTTCTCATTATAAAACATGTTATAGATTGCTTGACCTCATATAGGTCTGAAATGAAAAGAGTATCGATATCTGTTGTTCTACATCGTACAAGTTTGTAATGAAAAGAGTAGGGCTATATATAATGTTACATCAACCTCATTCAGATCTGTATTTGGTATGAGTTATGATATATAGAGCACGGCCGTAAATAGGTCAATATATGTTTTAGAACTTTGATTTGACCGTATTGAAGCCTGCATTCGATATGAATCTATCTATTTATAAGTCAGTAATTTATAGGAAAGTATGTTGTATAAGTTTGCGTATAGTAACATTCGGACCTTAAACCGGTCAATACTCTACATATAAAACATTAGTCTAGTCAAATTTTCTTACGACACTATACTTGTCGATGCTCATGAAAAGATAATAGGAGGATGAATTCTATTTTAGGCCGACCGCATCAGAGCCTTTAGATATGTTAAGATTGTAGTACTGTTGAATTAGTAGATGAAATGTGAAGTCGATATTTCAGTTTATAAGAGACTTTTCTTCATTTAACTATATATATTTAATGAGGTAAGTTGTGATTATGTTAGATTCATTGATAGAAGATAACCTTTCCTCATTGGGAATTCGGCCTAGTATTGTTTACAAGAGAATGGTGTTGATACCTATGATAATTTTGTGTGTAGATATATCTGTAATTCTATTTATAATTCGTTGTAAAAATATTTATTTTGGATCTGTATGTAAATATCTTGAATACGGAAAATTCCTTGTACGCCTACAATCATGGCTGATCTGATCTCATTATTCGTAGAAATTTCTATCTTTTGCTTGCATGATGTTAATGGAACTTGCTGTATAAACTGATAGTATTCTTGAGCAATTTACTTGACAGTAGCTCGAAAAACCAGTCTCTTCACAATCTCTTCACAATCTAATGCATGGACAGTTAAGGCTAGAGTCTAATTATTTCCTTTTTAGGCGCAAAATCTATCTAATGCATGGACAGTTAAGGCTAGAGTCTAATTATTTCTTTTTTAGGCGCAAAATCTAGAAAGGGAATCCATTCAGTTAGATTGCACAGACAACTACTTTCAATGCCCGAATGTGTCAATTGGTGGATAATTGTTTTAGGTTAAATGCCCCTCACTGTTCTTTGAGTTGTGAAATGACCAAGGGTACCATAGGTGAGAGGAGTTTGGATTAAAAGTAGTACAAAATGTTGCACAAGAAATAGTAAGATCTAGAAAACTTAAACAACACTGAGAATCCAAATACCCTTACAACATCTATGATATAATTGAATTATGATTCATAAGTTATTTCTATCTCAACAATTGATGTTTATTTTGATTCCATTTGCTGAACCTAAACAATGTTGTGATTAGAAGAAAGTTGTTAAGTGAATTGACTTTAATAAATGAGGTATTCATAATTAATTATGAGTATATTATAATCTGTAAAAAAAATTGCTGAAGGTATAAGTAAATAGTTGTTTTGGAAGAACAAGCTAAATAAGTGTTACAATTAGTAATGAATTGTGATATCTGAAACTAGGCCCGTTTTTCTTATTACACTAGGTTCCATATCTTATGTTTGGAAATAGCAATAAGAGTAATATTCTATAGATGTTGACTCAAGTGGAGACCTATCTAGTTTAGAATTTAATCTTTGAACAAATGTTCTATGATAGTAAATGTTTTTTATAATATAAGGCAGCAGAACAAGGGACCGAATCCTTATAGAAGAACCCAAAAAGGAAGCAAAGGCCCCTGAACAAAAAGAGCCACAAGCAGCAACTACAGCATAGTCAGCCGATAAACAGCAGAAAGTAAATATAAACAGTCTGACAACAGAGAAACAAAAAGCAAGTAGACAAGGCTAGGATTAAACATCTTCCCAGCCTTTAGACAGAAATTCATAAATCTCATCAAACTGCTTGGCCTTCTCTTCATCCGCACCATGCTCTAGGGTATCTAGTTCCTGCAAGAAAGAAAGATTCACCATAGTCGAGCAACAAAGGATCTTGTTGATGAAGCGTCTAAGGGAGAGAAGCTTTTGCTCAAGGGATTCCACTCGATTCCTGAGAGCAGACATATCATCCTCCTAGTTGGCATCTGCCTCCTCAGCATCTACCTTAGCCTTCCCCTCATCCTTCTCCACAGTCATCCCCTCCCCATCTTGGGTTTGGTCACCAGGCACATAATCCCCACCATCGATGTCCTCAGCTTGAAAATCCTTTCCCTCCACCCCTTCAGTTTCTTCTAAAATCTCCTGCACTTCAATGTCTTCACCTTTAGACAGTTCTCCCTCCTGAGTGGACCTGTCCGAGTCACTCTCCAAATATTCAATCAATTTAGCCTGAGGGGCTAGTTTGCCTGCAATTCTGCCGGATCTTCTAACCCCCGAAGTGTTACCCTTAGTCTTTGTTTTGGTCATTTTCATTTTAGCCTTTTCCTGTGGTCCCTCATTTTCACTTTTCTGAATCTTATGGGCCCCCATATCCATTCCCAAGTCAATGATCTCCACAGTAGCCTCCATATCTTTAAGAACTAAATCTAAACTTTTTTGTATTACGATATGACATTTCAAATAACTTTATTATCTTGTGATGAGTCAATGATAAATTTACTTGTGTGTAGTGAACTTGCCCATCTGGAGTCATTACCACCGTTTAGATAAGATAAATGAGCTTAACCCTTTTTATGGTTATATATTTTTGAACTCATGGGATTATTATATATTTAATGTTACTTATTCATGTTGAAGTCTAGTTCGAAATACGAAGCCTCTGTGTTGCGTGTATGTAGGCAAGGCCATCACAGATGAGCCCTTGAGGCATTAGGTCTAGCCCTTAGGGTCTGTATTCTCTTCATCTTGTGCATTGATCCCTGTTAAATTATTATTGATCATGTGAGACTAATGATTATATCTAGTTGTGCAGATTCATGCGGAAAGACTTGTGCAGGTTATTGTTGCAAAGACAAGCATTATATGAATGACGTAAGGTAACTAAACAATCTTAAGGTGATTATTAGTTATTCATCTCATAGGGATTGAATTGTAGATTGGACACTTATGTTTCTAATTTGGAGATGCATAAAATAGTTGTGAGGTTTATATGTCAAAAGCTAACCTATGGGTGATGTTGTATACTTGCCTTCAGATACGAGTGTTTGTAACCTTTCTCTGTTCAAGAAGGATCAATTGTAACACTATTTTTTTTTCCCGTAAATTTACTATTGTATGGTACTTACTATAGTTTTACATAGCTATGCAAGAATGGTTTAAACTTGATCTCTAAATATGGTGGTTGATACAAAAAGTTTCGTATAATGCACAATTTTGCTCATTTGAATGTATGACAATGTATATCAATTTAAAATTTGATCTTTGGGATTTAACCTTTCTAAACCTTGATTAAGCTATTTAATAAATGAAATTTGAAAATAACCTATGTTTTGTGGTTCTTGTTCAAGTATACTGGCTTGGGTATGACATTTGGTATCAAAGCCATGTTTATCAAACTTTAGAGCCTTTTTGGGTCTCAATATGGTAAGTAGAGGTAATTATTGATTGATTACTATTTGGAATGAATTTCTAGTAGATCATTTTCAACATGTAAATGTTCATTGATGAATCCTAGTGACTATGTGTCCTTTGATGATAATAGATGATTTATGTCAAGCATGTGAAACTTCTATTTTACTCAGTAATGATATTAGTTAGCTTGTGTAAGTTGTCTTTGATTGTGATACAAGGTATCCAACTCAAGAGGGGTATTATGGACATTAGTAATGATTCACACATGTATACCCGATTGTGAAAATTATATGTTATATTAAACAATGTGTGTTGTATAGTTGTGGTTATAATTTCTCATTGAGTATTATGTTGGGAAGGGAATTATGATATGTGAGAGCTGATCTTGCTTGAGGGATGAGAACCTCTCCCGTAATGGGGGTTTGAGAGAGGTGTGGAGCCTCTCTTGAGGTATGATTTTACCCTGAGAGGGATGATTATCCCCTCTTTCCCCCTTCTTCATGGATCAGAATAGTGATTCATAGTGTTGATATTGTTTGGTTGGGAGTGGATATACCCCATTGGGGTTTAGAGCCTCCCATGTATGGGGTTGAATGAGGTGTGAATTCTCCTTTGGGATGTGACCCATTATGGGGTGAGGTGGGGAGACAACCCCCTCATAGTCCCATTGGAATAGAAATCCCCTCTGCTCTCCCTCATTATGGATCTATTAGTGATTCATGTGTGTTGTTGAGTATTTATAGGTTGAGGATGGATCGGGGGTGCCTATGGTTTAGGAGATTAGTTGTTCATGATTATTCATTTATGGTACCTTAGATGAAATGAACACCAGTTGTAGTTTCTTACATATGAACATGTAATTATGACTTGGATATTACTTATGGAATCCACAGATATTTGATATAGTGGTCCTAAGTTGTGTGGGACATGTGTATTGCGATATGGTAATTTAATATTGAGCTCTATGTGGTTTGAGACCGGCATTCCCCTCCTCCCCCTAGGTGGCTTGTTTAAAGTCACATGGTGATTGTAATGTAACATTTTATAAAGATTGTTGAAACTTTAATTTGAATTTTGCGACATTATTTTTGTTTGTGGGCCATTTTGTTATATGGAGCCTAATCAGACTTGGAGGTTAAATTTACCCCTTTTATTGGTGCGGTTTCCCCCCAAATTATTTAATGGGGTCAAGGGGCAACACCCCTTGCAGGGTCTAAGGGGCAGCGCCCCCGAAACCTCCAACGATTTTTTATTATTTTATAAAGGCGTCGAGAGTTATTTTTCTATTGGCTGACATAAAAACCATAATTTTTATAACTGACAAAAGGCTTGATAAAAGTGGCTAAGGGTTAGGGTTTCCACATCGGTATTGTATTGTAGCATTTGCAGTGGTATTGATTTGCAAAGATTATTGGTTGTAATCAGTTTGATTTACTGGATAATAATATTGGACTCTCTGTTGGTGGATGTAGCCCGAGTTTGGGTGAACCACGTTAAAACTTGTCTCTCGCTGTTATTATTTTTGTGTATTTTTCATTCCTTTGTTTAATCTTTATTTGCATATAATTGATATCTTCTGCTAGCTAACCCTAACATGCCATTGGTTTTGGAATTCTTTCAAGATTTTAGTACTTGATTGCTTTTGCGAAATTGACCTCGTTTCCTCAAGGACTATTTTTAATTAAGATTTTTAATTATTGTTTTGGCTTCCATTATTTGATTTATATTTATATGAAATTTTACTAGTTGGTTTGTTTGAAATATTAATTATTGAAAACTTTCTTGATTTGAGGCCTTATCAATGTTTGTTGCTACTGGCTAGTGTGGTGTAATGTGGAATGTGTAAATTGCTATATTCAGGAGGGATCCTTGATAGGTTCTATAGGGGAGTAGATGGCCTGGGGAATATCCAATGTGAGGATGGGGGCTGCAAATGAGACCAGTATGGGATGGTTGTAATCCAGTCCCCCTAGCTTTATGCATGTGATATATTGTGTACCTATCCTCTTGGAGGCTAACCCCCTTACACAAACAAGAGAAAGGTACCGAGAAATGTATGGAGGAGGGCCCTAAGACCATCTTTCCCTAGCAGCATTATGGTTCTATCTGGCACCGATCCTTGTCATCCCATTAGGTGTATACGTGATGTGTTTTGTATGGAATTAAAATATGCGCTTTTTAATAGTTGTTATGAAAGAATGTGACTGCAATGGAATATGATAAAGGATAATATTCTTGGTTATTATTAGAAATGATATAAACATGATAATTTGGTAAGTGATAATTTAGTAGATGGAAAGGATTCTGATGTGCAGTATGGTAAGCTTGGAAATTTTAAATGGTAGAATTGTTTAAAGTGTTTCCTTCATAATAAATAATGATACTTTGGCACTCTTGCTAGCTATTAAATAAATAATTGTAGTCATTAGTTAGTAACTGTAGAGTATGCTTATCAATAAATGATAATTTAATGAGTTCAAGGTCTCTGTTGTAATTTGTATAATATGTAGGATTTTGAAATAAAGCATTGATATCTTGTTAAATTCATTTCAATGTTGTACAAATGTATTCTATGATATTTAACTTTTGTTGGTTGTGTTGAAATAGGGAGTATTCTTTTCTCCTAACGACTTCTAGGAGGAAGTCCCTTTATTAGGGGGGGATAGTGTAAGGACACCTAAACCCTATCTAGTAACTATAACGATAGATTCATTGGCATTGTAATGGTAGGATAACATTAGGAATATATTGAGTTAGGTTGAGTAATTATTCAGTTATGTATGTTGTTGACCATATCTTGTCATCGATTAATATAGCATGAAACTATTGAAATGTTTCATTTTATGTCGATGTAATTATATTCAAAATTATTTTATTGATTGATATCTATTTTGCTGACACACAATTATTCTTCTTAAGCAAATATTTTTCTGAGGTACAAGACAGGAATTCGGCTAACGTGAAAGAGGAAATTGTGCTCATGGAGACATCAATGATAAGGAACAACCCAATATGGTAAATGAAGTATGAGAATTGCAAAGTGCTACCCCCTCTCTTGGGTTTTGAGGTAAGCTGACTTCCACACTATGAGTTGACTATTTACCAAAGCCCAAGTGCGTAAGTACTGGTGTGCATTGTTTATGATTATGTTTCCTCAACATTTGTTGGCATTGGTGTAAGTATTATTACATGAGGCATTTAAGTGGATTCATAATTCTATTAGGCTACTAAAAGTAATTTTAATGATATTGTATAATCTCAATTTCATTAAATATTAATAGACAGAAAATTGAATGAAGAATTGTTAATTATTGTTAATAAAGACAATTTAATAGCGACGTGTTTAAGGAGAGAATAAGAAAATAATATTTTTAAATTTATGTATTATAATTTAATTAATTTATAATTAAAATTAGATAATTTATAACTTTATATATATTTCAGTAAAGAAGATTGTTTTATTCATAAAAGAAAGAAAAATAAATAAAGCTTAAAAAAAAATTATAATTATAAAAATAAAGAATTTACTTTTGTTTAAAAATGAGGATAAAGTTCTTTTATATATAGTCCTTATCCTACGTAGGAAAGGATTTCTTTTTAAAAAAAAAAGAAAGAAAGGATTTGTTTTTTTTCTTAAAAAAAAAAGAAAGAAGAGATGTAAAATCCTTTAAAAAGGAATCGGTTTAGATTTTTATGGGATTCTTTATTTTAAATAGGAAGGAAGAAAATCTACATGGGGGCGGGGAGGGCTCCTCCATTTTTATGCAGGCCGTTTCATTTTGCATGAGGATGGATAAGAGAAGCACGGTGAGTCAGAGTAGGGGCAGATTTTGGGAGAAGCAGGAGGGGTACTTCCTTTTCACGCAAGAGGTTCCCCAAATCAGTAGTAGCAGACACTCTCAAACAATTTCTTCATAAAGAAGCATGTCAATTACCCTTTGCTGCTCTCGATTCTTTTCCACCATAAAAAAAAGGTGAGAGCCAAGTAGCTGGAACTGATAGAGGTCTGCGGATAGCAGGAAGTCCTGAGAGAAAGGCTTCCATGCCTTCTTCGCCTGCGTACTCTCTTCCTTGGTAGATGGAAAATAAACGGAGCTTTGCATTTCAAGAGGAAATAAAGCATTCGGGTATGTTTTGTAGTATTTCTTACGTGACTATTATTTGTTTTAAATGATTGTCTGTAGAAATCTAGAGAGAAACTAGCTCTGTTTGTGGTTTTCAAAAAACAATTTGATTATGAATCAATGTTTGGATTTGGTTTTGGGGATTTTCAGTCTAAATTCATTAGCCCATGATAAATCTATGTTTTAGAATGATTGTGGTGTATTAGAGACCATGATGGGCTCGTATGTATTCATTATTTGGTTATACTTAAAGTAAGACCATATTTCTGTCTAGATAATACTTCTCATTATAAAACCTGTGATAGATTGCTCGACCTCATATAGGTCTGAAATGAAAAGAGTATGGATATCTGTTGTTCTACATCGTACAAGTTTGTAATGAAAAGAGTAGGGCTATATATAATGTTGACCACATTCAGATCTGTATTTGGTATGAGTTATAATAAATAGAGCACGATCGTAAATAGGTCAATATATGTTTTAGAACTTTGATTTGAGTGTATTGAAGCCTGCATTCAATATGAATCTATCTATTTATAAGTCAGTTGTTTATAGGAAAGTATGTTGTATGTTGTATAAGTTTGCGTATAGTAACATTCGAACCCTAAACTGGTCAATACTCTACATATAAAACATCAGTCTAGTGATATATTCTTACGACACTATACTTGTCGATGCTCATGAAAAGATAATAGGAGGATGAATTCTATTTTTGGCACCGCAACAGAGCCTTTAGATATGTTAAGGTTGTGGTACTGTTGATTTAGGATATGAAATGTGAAGTCGATATTTTAGTTTATAAGAGATTTTTCTTCATATATATATAATATGAGAGAAGTTGTGATTATGTTAGATTCATTGATAGAATGATAAACTTTCCTCATTGGGAATTCGACTCAAGTCAAACTGTAGTATTGTTTACAAGAGAATGATGTTGATACCTATGATAATTTTGTGTGTAGATATATTTGTAATTCTGTTTATAATTTGGTGTAAAAATATTTATTTTGGATCTGTATGTAAATATCTTGAATCCGGAAATTCCTTGTATGCCTGCAACCATGGCTGATCCGATGTCATTATTCTTAGAAATTTCTATATTTTGCTTGCATGACGTTAATGGAACTTATTGTATAAACTGATACTATTCTTGAGCACTTTACCTGACAGTAGCTTGAAAAACCAGTCTCTTCACAATCTAATGCATGGACAGTTAAGACTAGAGTCTAATTATATCTTTTTCAGTCGCAAAATCTAGAAAGGGAATCCATTCGGTTGGATTACACAGGAAACTACTTTCAGTGCCTGAATGTGTCAATTGGTGGATATTTTAGGTTAAAAGCCCCTCACTGTTCTTTGAGTTGTGAAATGACCAAGGGTACCATGAGTGAGAGGAGTTTGGATTAAAAGTAGTACAAAACGTTGCACAAGAAATAGTAAGATCTAGAAAACTTAAACAACACTGAGAATCCAAATACCCTTACAACATCTACGATATAATTGAATTATGATTGATAAGTTATTGTTATCTCAGTAGTTGATGTTTATTTTGATTCCATTTGTTGAACCTAAACAATGTTGTGATTAGAAGAAATGATAGTGCAAATACAGTATTGAGTTGTTATGTGAATTGACTTTAATAAATGAAAGGCATTCATAATTAATTACGAGTATATTATAATTTGTAAAAAGAATTGTTGAAGGTATAAGTAAATAGTTGATTTGGAAGAACAAGCTAAATAAGTGTAATAGTAATGAATTGTGATATATTAAACTAGGCCCTTTTTTCTTATTACAGTAGGTTCCATATCTTGTGTTTGGAAATAACAATAAGAGTAATATTTTATAGATGTTGACTCAGGTGGAGACCTATCTAGTTTAGAATTTAATCTTTGAACAAACGTTCTATGATAGTAAATGTTAAGGACTAAATCTGATCTTTTTTGTATTGCAATATGACGTTTCAAATAACTTTATTATCTTGTGATGAATTAGTGATAAATCTACTTGTGTCTAGTGAACTTGTCCATTTGGAGTCGTTACCACCTTTTAGCTCGGATAAATGAGCTTAGCCCTTGTTATGGTTATATATTTTTGAACTCATGGGGTTATTATATATTTAAGGTTACTTATTCATGTTGAAGTCTAGTCCAATCTACGAAGCCTCTGCATTGCACGTACATAGGCTAGGTCATCACAGATGAGCCCCCGAGGCATTAGGTCTGGCCCTTAGGGTCTGTATTCTCTTCATCTTGTGCATTAATCCCTGTTATGTTATTATTGATCATGTGAGACTAATGCTTATATCTAGTTGTGTAGATTCATGCCAATAGACTTGTGTAGGTTACTGTTGCGAAGACAAGCATTATATGAATGACGTAAGGTAACTGAACAATCTTAACATGATTATTAGTTATTCATCTCATATGGATTGAATTGAATATTGGTCACTTATGTTTCTAATTCGGAGATGCATAAAATAGTTGTGAGGTTTGTATGTCGAAAGCTAACCTATGGGTGATGTTATATACTTGCCTTCAGATACGAGTGTTTGTAACCTCTCTTCGTTCAAGAAGGATCAATTGTAACACTATTTTTTTGGTACCTTATAAATTTACTATTGTATGGTACTTACTATAGTTTTACGTAGCTATGCAAGAATGGTTTAAACTTGATCTCTAAGTATGGTGGTTGATACAAATAGTTTTGTATAATGCACAATTTTGCTCATTTGAATGTATGACAATGTATATCAGTTTAAAATTTGATCTTTCAGATTTAACATTTATAAAACCTGATTAAGCTATTTAATAATTGAAATTTGAAAATAGCCTAAGTTTTGTGGTTCTTGTTCAAGTATAATAGCCTGGGCATGACAATGTTCCTCTTTTCTATTGTATTTCTCAAATTGAGGTACTTCAAAGCCCATGGGTAGTGGGGTAGCAAAGATGTGTAATGAAAATGGATTGTAACAAACATAGGGTGATATAACAAGTTTTGAAGAAATTATCGAAAGAGAAGCCAATTACTAATGAAGGTTACTAACATTTTGCATGAGTTGATTGATGACTAGTCTAATTTATAGTGTGTAGATGAGGTGTAGTGGTAGTGGGTATAGCTATTCTAGATGAAGGTATGAATGTCATAGGCTAAGAAGGAAGTTCTTATGTAGCCATATAATATGAAGCAATGATGTGTCCACCAATGAAACTCATTGATAATGGTTGGGAAGGGGGAATTGATCCATATGAGTGGATAGGGTTCCTTTCCATTCCTAATGGTGAAGTGGTCACATATACAAATGTTTGCATTTGGATACTATTAAAAATGGTAGAGCAAACATATAATACTAAAAACTCAATCATGGTTGAGCAGTGAAAGCATAAACATATAATAGTACATTGATCTAATTGACTTTTACATTGCTCCATATTGGCTTATATAGACTTACATTTCCTGTATGAAACCAACTAACTTACTTACGGGAATAACTCTGAACAAACTAACTATTGCTTTATTTACTAACATTTATTTATTATGTATAAACTAACCTATAAATGTAAATTTAACTTAATGTAAACCTTATTTATTCTAACACCCCCCTTAAGTTTTACATGTAATAAAATCAACATTCCCCCCTTATTACATCAATTTGAACAAGAGATGGAACACTAGAAGGACTGAACACAACAGCCCTTCTGGAGACTTTGATGAAGCACCTTCACCAATCCTCCTCACTCACCTAGGAAACACCAGACTGACTCCATCAGTAGATCTCCTAACTATAGAACATGCAAACCTCTACACAACATGAGAGAACATTAAGTGTCCCCAACCTCCTTGCACAATGAGACAACAACTTTCCTCTAAAAGTCCACATCTCCTCTGAGTGTGTCAAAATGCCTCATCTAGTGCTGCACATGAGAGAACAAATCTCCTTTGAGAGTCCACATCTCCTCCAACTGTGTCAATATCCCTCCTCCAGTGCTGTGGAAACAATCCCTCCTCTACTATACAAAACAACTGAAGCACTGTGAATACACTATTCCCACCCTATTTTAGAGATTACACTATCCACAAACTAAGTAAATGTAGATACACTAACTCCACCCTATTTCGGAAGTTACACTATCCACACATACTCCACTAACTACCAAGCCCCCCTTGCTCCATAAAGGGACACAAATTGAAAATGTGTGCTCCTCATGCAATGAATCATCCCTGAGAGAGAAGCTAGCTCAAGATTACAAAAGATCCTCCTACCTCTGATGCCTCCCACCTCCAATTTAATCTTGTTATACTCTATCCATTTGATATTACATTAGGCTCTCCAATAGTACAAGCATGTGAGTCTTTGATATCTTTGTCAGGTGTAACAAGGATGGCTTGGAGATCACAAATATTTAGTGACATAATAGAACTAAATATTATCAAATTTGAAGGTGTCGATTTCAATCGATAATGCACCTCTTACAATGTTTTTACAAAATGTGTCCTTTAACTTGAAAATTCCTATCAAGCTTACCTCCAAATAATTTAGCTCCTTATATAGAAAAGATGCTACCATCATCCTTACAATGAAACCCTCACACCTTATTTAAGTTCCACAAAAAATCTCTTTCCCTTTCACACTATATAGATGTTAAAACTCTTTCAATACATCTAAATTGTCACTTCCAATCCATAGAAAACTAGGCTTAAATATTAAAATCAAAAGATAGTGTAATGCATGGCTTTCAATACATACAAAACTAATAAAAAACACATTAAAACCTAGCTATTTATTGTTTGTTTGAATAAGAGAGGGAGAAACAAGTGTAGGTACTCATCATCAAAATTTTCATTCCTTGTAACTTGTTTTTCATCTAACCAGCTTTGCAAACACCACAACAAGTGAGGCTGATTTAAACTTGTTTGCAATATTCAAACTTGGACCTACTCTGTAAAGCACTTGGTTTGTTTAAATTTTCCACTCTACCACTTCCCATGCACAACACTTAAGGCCCTCACAACTTTACTCATTCATCATTTACCAATCAACATTCTTTATTGGCACTTCTAAAAATAGCTTCTCCAAAAAATGTGAGATCATGCAACATAAGGAAGAAACTAGAATCCATAGTTGTTACTCCATGTGTAGATAACAAATAATAGATAAGATGACAAACAACAAATGGGAATTTTGATCTACGATCTCCTTGTTGCCTTTTGTTATGTAGTAATTCTACAGACGACCTAGCTAGGGTTGGATTCTATAGAAAATAAAACAACATTGGGATATAACTCCTATTATGCCTTCTTTCTTCAAATGAACTAAACATGAACTCATGCAGATTGCCTTACATCTCTGCCATGATTTTCCTTCAAACTTTCTCCCCATTACGCCATATGAATCAAGCATCTAAACCACTGCATGCATTTCTTCATTCATACAACACAAAATTAGACTTCCTCCCCTCCAAAAACATAGGCACATAGAAAGATTGCGCTCTGATATGATATTGAAAATGGTAGAGCAAACAAATAATACTGAAAACTAAATCATGGTTGAACAGTGAAAGCATAAATAGCTAATAGTATATTAATATGACTGACTTTTACATTGCTCCATATTGGCTTATATAGCCTTGCATTTCCTGTATGAAACCAACTAACTTATAGGAATAACTCTGAGCAATCTAACTATTGATTTATTTACTAACATTTATTTATGATGTATATGTTGAAATTAAGGAACACTGAGAAGGGGGGTGAATCAATGTTCTGTAAAACTTATTATTGTGTTCCTTTATAAATTTACCACATACATTCAAAAGAAAGAAGCATGAACTTAAGAACAACAACAAGAAGATCATCACACATGAACTCAAGGATTTTACGTGGAAACCCTGTTAAGGGAAAAACCACGGTGGGGGTTAACCCATAAGATTTTATACTCTGTTAAAAGTATTACAAATGGGAAGGCACATGCCTTTGGGTGCACTGCCTAGAGCTCACTGCTCAAAGAGACTCACTGTCTACAAAAACAATTATAAAGAGTTTGCTGAAATACTTGAACTGAAGAATAGCATCTAACAATGCAAGATTACGATTCCAGTTAGGCTTAATAAATTGACTTCACACACTTCATCTCTCACTACCCTATTTCATTGTTCTGCCATTATCTGAAGCTTAGATCTCTTGCTTCGCACTTGATACTGTCACACTTCGCACCTATCACATCATATTTGCACATCCATATGTTTTAAATGCTCGAACCCATCGATCATATATATACGCAACATGAAATTTCATCAATTGTAGTCGGCCTCAAGAAAACCTAAAAACTTTTTCAAGATCACTGTTCTATTGGATGAATCCATGTACAAACATCAATGTGAACCAAAACCTACGTATTCAAGTCACCACACATGTCGGCCAATACCACTAGATTTCATAAATTACTCCACCAACCACTTTTCTTAATCCGCACAAGGATCAAACACCAAGTCAACCTGTTCTTTACCAGACTGAACTGTCTAACCAAAACCCGATACTCATATGCTTGTAACTTTCAATTCCTTCAACACCGGAGGCTAAAATTTTGGATTTAGGTAGCCTTGACATCTCTTAACATTTTGTCAGATCCACAACACAATATGATTACCTGTGGAAAAATGCGGGCCAAAATGTGGAACCTTGTCATATGCTCTGTTCCTGTCTATCCACACTTAGACAAGTCTGCAATCTGACTTCCGGTATGATCAAATGATACAATGCAGATGTGTAAGATTGATTCAGTTACCATCAATGACAACACCTGTCATGCTTAGCAGTGTCTCTTGCCAACAATATCTCCCTTTGGCATTGATGGCAACACTTAGTGAAAAATGATTTAAGTGTTAGAACAGATCCCCCTTACTATGTACACTTGTGATTTTCAATGCTCCCTCTTAGATGAATTCCTCATTTTTCATTGCTTTCCACTCCCCCTTTGACATCAATGGAAAAGGCTGAGATCAGCATACCAAAATTCATGCAAAAACTCTATGTACATGGGTGCATATATACAAACAATCCTTATGTCTTGTCTACATGAACTTAAACACATCTCCAAAAATGTTTTTCAACAGTGCCAATTCACTGTCCCAACTTTTCTTCATGCTACCTAAGACTAAAATATGACCACTGAATAAAAATGCATGTGACTCTGCCTTCTATAGATTAGTGGGATCACTTGTCAGAGCAGCTGCTTGTGCTTCTGTCAATGCATTGAACATTATTTTTAACTTAGCAAAAATCAGTCCTCGGAGTTCACACATCCTTGCCACAATGTTTTCTTTTTCTTTCACCAATTTCTTTATTTCATCAATCAAGCTAATTACTTGACATTCTTGACTTGCCGCAAATACTATCAAAGGATCAAAGGATTGAGATACATTTGACAATTTTTGCTCGGACTCCTTTATTTTCTTCTCAATATCCTCTACAACTTTTGGCCAAGATAAACAAATTTTACACATCTCCTCCTTTAGTGGGGGAATTTTGAATACTCTTTACACTAGTATGCAACATAATTATATCATTTTCAATTATTCTTTTCAATGCACTAAATCTTTTATCATTAAATTCATTCTGGACTTTAACTTCTACCGACTTCTCAAAAGTTTCAAAATGAGTACTTACAAAGTTTATCAAACTCTTCAACTGACCAGAGGGGGATGTTGATGAATCCTTTTGAAATGTAGGCATGATTTTCTCCAAAATTGATGGGGAGCGCACAGCGGAAACTGCAAACTTTATCAAATTTTACTTTTGGAACCTTCGGTGAGAGTCCTTCTATCTCAGTGATCTATCCTTTGTCTTTTATTATCGACAAGACTTACTCCATCGGCAAACTCAAAAACTATTCCGCCGACACACTGATCACTCCGATGTCACCTCCGAACCACACTCCTCGGCAAGACTTACTTCATCAGCGGGATCTTTTACTCTTCTTCTGATGCACAGATAGGCTTCAACAGTCAGTGTGACTTCCTTTGTCGATGAACTCCTTGTTTGTTCTCCCATTATGCCGATATACCAACTTAGTATATGCTTGGCGTGACTTGCTATTACCGATGGACTAAAGTTTCTTTATCCTGATTTCACTGTTATGACCGGTCACCATTTGTATCTGACGAAAGGTACATTCTCAACATACATTCTCAACATGCTTTTGTGATATGCATTCGCAAAATATATTCGGTGAAACGATATGAAACTTATGCCAATGTAAACCTCTGCAAATCTGCAACTACACAAACACTGAATAACTTATACAGAAACAACAAAATCTCAATAGAATAGAGAATGATCTACTCCTAAGGAAGCCATTCCACTAATTTCAAAGAAATCTCAACTAGTGGAATGCTTCTGATCTACATTCTGTGCAACAGAACCTTACATAGATATACATGACAGAACATAATTTCTTATTCCTTTGAAAATACACATTACAAATTGATTCTCCATCTGTGTTTGTTCTCTTTCTATTCATTCTTCCTTAATGAACATAGACTGACTATATAGACTCATATCGACAGTTACATAAGATGGAAGGCGAATCACCCTACAACCACTTCTACCATTCAGTTACACCCATTCAGTTCAGTTACAATCTTTAATGACATGTATACAGACTCAATGTTATGCCATTACTCGGCCAAGTATGATTCAATATGGCGCTAAGGCCTTACAAACATGACACTTTGGACAGAACAAAATATGCATGGAATCCTCCTGATTCTTAGGTCTCAAGGTGCTCCTACACCATACAACCAACCAACAAAGATTTCCAAGTCCCTTGGAAATGTACCTGCAAAACAAAACTACCTTTTCCTGCATCTCTGTCTGGCTTCATCTTTCACTCTGTCTCTTCAACTTCAGGCTTCAAATCTTCACATCAATGGAATAGTGACCAACCAACCAACAATGGCAAACTACCATCCACATTTCAGAGCATCTTTAGGCTCCTTCTACTCCTAGCAATGGAGTACCCTTAGACTGATCAAATCCTCAATGACTACAACACAAAGCTCAATCAGATGTCCATCCTACACGTTGCTTCACAAACCCATTCCCCTCATCCACCAGCAAATCCTGGAGATGCACTACCACTCTCTCTCTCTCAGTGGCCTCACTCTACACCCTCTTCCAGCCAAATCTCTATTGGTGAATGGTCTTGACAGACCTCATCATCATCTTCCCACACACTACAGGAATCCTATTCCTTCTCGCAACTAGATGGCACGAGCATCTGCAACAGTCTAGCAACTACTGTCAGCCTTCAAAATACTTTCTATGATCTCTGTTTTCAAAATGGTCACCAACCAAACATTTTTCTTTAACTCCTCAGTTTTCCTTCAACTCTTCACCTGCCTTCTTAGTGATGGAAATCAAATACACAACACCTCCGCCCAGACCTTTCGCTGGCTCTGATACTAATATGATGGGGAGCGCATAGCAGAAACTATAAACTTTATCAAATTTTACTTCTAGAACCTTCGATGAGAGTCCTTCTTCTGTCTCAACGATCTGTCCTTCGTCTTTTATTATTGGCAAGACTTACTCCATTAGAAAACTCAAAAACTATTCCACCGACACACCAATCACTCCAATGTCGCCTCCGAACCACACTCGTTGGCAAGACTTACTTTGTCAGCGAGATCTTTTACTCTTCTTCCGATGCATTGATAGACTTCCTTCGTCAGAGAACTCCTTGTTTGTTCTCCCATTATGCCGATATACCAACTTAGTATATGCTTGGCGTGACTTGCTATTACCGGTGGACTAAAGTTTCTTTACCCTGATTTCACCGTTACAACCGGTCACCATTTGTATCCGATGAAAGGTACATTCTCAACATGCTTTTGCGATATGCATTTGCAAAATACATTCAGTGAAATGATACAAAACTTACACCGATGTAAACCTCTGCAACTCTACAAATACGCAAACACCGAATAACTTATACAGAAACAACAAAATCTCAACAAAACAGAAAATGATCTACTCCTAAGGAAGCCATTCCACTAATTTCAAAGAAATCTCAACCAGTGGAATGCTTCCGATCTACATTCCATGCAACAAAACCTTACACATATAAAAATGACAAAACATAATTTGTTATTCCTCAGAAAATATACATACAAATTGATTCTCCGTCTGTGTCTATTCTCTTTCTGTTCATTCTTCCTTAACGAACACAGACCGACTATATAGACTCATATCGGTAGTTACATAAGATGGAAGGCGAATCGCCCTACAACCACTTCTGCCATTCGGTTACACCCATTCAATTCGGTTACAATCTTTAATGACACGTATACAGACTCAATGTTATGCTGTTACTCGGCCAAGTATGATTCAATATGGTGCTAAGGCCTTACAAACATGACACTTTGGACATAACAGAATATGCATGGAATCCTCTTGATTCTTAGGTCTCGAGGTGCTCCTGCACCATACAACCAACCAACAAAGATTTCCAAGTCCCTTGGAAATGTACCTACAAAACAAAACTACCTTCTCCTGCATCTCTGTCTGGCTTCATCTTTCACTCTGTCTCTTCAACTTCAGGCTTCAAATCTTCACATCAATGGAATAGTGACCAACCAACCAACAATGGCAAACTACCATCCACATTTCAGATCATCTTCAGGCTCCTTCTACTCCTAGCAATGGAGTACCCTCAGACTGATCAAATCCTCAACAACTACAACACAATGCTCAATTAGATTTCTATCCTACACGCTACTTCACAGACCCATTCCCCTCATCCAACAGCAGATCCTAGAGATGCACTACCACTCTCTCTCTCAGTGGCCTTACTCTGAACCCTCTTCTAGCCAAATCTCTATTGGTGAATGGTCTTGATAGACCTCATCATCGTCTGCCCACACACTACAGGAATCCTATTCCTTCTCTCAACTAGATGGCATGAGCATCTGCAATAGTCTAGCAACTACTGTCAACCTTCAAAATAATTTCTATGATCTCTATTTTCAAAATGGTCACCAACCAAACATTTTGCTTTAACTCCTCAGTTTTCCTTCAACTCTTCACCTGCCTTCTCAGTGACAGAAATCAAATACACAACACCTCCGCCCAGACCTTTTGCTGGCTTTGATACCAATATGATGGGGAGCGCACAACAGAAACTGCAAACTTTATCAAATTTTACTTTTGGAACCTTCGGTGAGAGTCCTTCTTCTGTCTCAATGATCTGTCCTTTGTCTTTTATTATTGGCATGACTTACTCCATCGGCAAACTCAAAAACTATTCCACTGACACATCGATCACTCCGATGTCACCTCCGAACCACACTCATCAGCAAGACTTACTTTGTCAGTGGGATCTTTACTCTTCTTCTGATGTGTCGATAGGCTTCAACCGTCAGTGTGACTTCCTTCATCGATGAACTCCTTGTTTGTTCTCCTGTTATGCTGATATACCAAATTAGTATATGCTTGGCATGACTTGCTATTACCGGTGGACTAAAGTTTCTTTACCCTAATTTCACCGTTACGACCGGTCACCATTTGTATCTGACGAAAGTACATTCTCAACATGCTTTTACAATATGCATTCGCAAAATACATTCGGTGAAACAATACGAAACTTACACCGATGTAAACCTCTACAAATCTGCAACTACGCAAACACCGAACAACTTATACAGAAACAACAAAATCTCAATAGAATGGAAAATGATCTACTCCCAAGGAAGCCATTCCACTGATTTCAAAGAAATCTCAACCAGTGGAATGCTTCTGATCTACATTCTGTGCAACAGAACCTTACACAGATATACACGATAGAACATAATTTCTTATTCCTTAGAAAATACACATACAAATCAATTCTCTATCTGTGTCTGTTCTCTTTCTATTCATTCTTCCTTAACGAACACAGAATGACTATATAGACTCATATCGGCAGTTACATAAGATGGAAGGTGAATCGCCCTACAACCACTTCTACCATTCAGTTACACCCATTCAATTTGGTTACAATCTTTAATGACATGTATACAGACTCAATGTTATGCCGTTACTCAGCCAAGTATGATTCAATATGGTGCTAAGGCCTTACAAACATGACACTTTGGACATAACAGAATATGCATGGAATCTTCCTATTCTTAGGTCTTAAGGTGCTCCTACACCAAAAATGTTAGATGCAAGACCAAGAAACTCACTGTCTTCTATATGGAATTTCAAAATTTCCTCTCTAGCCTTAGCTTGTACAAAAGAGGCCAACTTCATCTTTTGTACCGGTGATAGATTATCAAAATTGATTGTACCTTGTATTATATCCGGATCTTCTGCAACTTCTTTATCTTTCTCCAAAATTTCTTTCACTACTTCTGCAGTGTCTCTTGCCCAATATGATGTTTATATTTTATGCTCATTAGGGCCTGCATCTTCTCCCTTTCTAGAGTCAACCACATTGTCTTGCTTATCATTTTCATTCTTTTTCTCTACTTTTTCTCTCTCTGCATCATCAGTAGAGGGATCCTTCTTTTTATCTTCATCAGAGATGTCTTCTACATTCTTTTTCAGAGGATTTTATGAATCATCAGTAGTAGCATTATCAAATTCCTCAACATCTAGAATGGATGAATCAATTTCATAATCAGTTTCTTTTTCTTGATCTCCCTTATTCAATATTTCCTCTTCCGAAATAGAGAAATCATCTTCCTCAGCTTGTTGCTCATTTTTATTCAACTCTTCATCATTCGGAATGGATGTATCATCAACATCAATAGGTTCTTCAGTGACCACATAAAACTTATTCTTGTTCAAGGCTTTCTTCAGAATTTGTTCTGTTTCTTTGACCACTTCATCAATGTCTCCAATCATTAACTTGTTCATCCTTTTCTTGCTTCTGAATTCATTTGTAACTTCTTTCAAAATTTGTTTTGTTTCCTTCCTAGAGATTACCGGACACAAACTAGACAACACATGTTCTCTTAGCTCCAAATCCTTTTCTTTAACAACTTATTTTCTCATCTCCAAAATGTCTCTTGGACTCTTAGGGATTTCTAACAAAATTTCCACAAGTGCTCTGTTGAATGTATTTAAGTACTTAATAGTAGCATCCTCCAAAACTTTCTTCTTGGCATCATCAAATTTGTCATAATATTCTGTTATGGGCTTAAAATTCCCATGAATAGTTACTGCATTCACAATATCTTCAATTGAGAAGGTGGATTTTTCAACATGAGTCTCAGTCTTTTCTCTTTTGCTCACCTTTATACTTCTGGAGGGCTTGTCTTCAGCAACCCTTGATGCTTTTTCTTTCTTTAACTTTATGCTTTCGAAGGGCTTCTCCTTAGATACTTTAGCAGCCTTAGTGCCTAAGGCCTTCAACTCTTTAACCTCATCATCTGAATCAGTCTCTTCTTCATCCTTCTTCTCCACACTGACCTATGACCTTTTTCCCATTACTTTTATTCTTTTTCCTTCCTTACCGGTAGGTTTTTCTTTGAATTTCTTTGTAAGAGGAGAAGGTGATACACTGGAGGCTGTACCAGAACTCCTAGTAGTCCTTGATTTAGAAGGGGATTCTACCGGAACACTTCCCTATTCCCTGTCCTGCTTCTCCTTCTCAGCTTTCTCTATCCTTTCCTTGTCTTGTCTCACATCTTCTTTGGTTATTCCAATACTTTCTGCATACATTTCAACTTGCCTTTGGATCTTTCTCTTAGATTCAGGTCTCTAAAGCTCAACATGCAGTTTCAAATTAAGCTCATCATATGTACCAAATCTCTCAACTAAGGTATCTTTTGTTTTGCTCAGAAGGTGTTGAGCATACATTTCCAGTATTTGTTCATCAACTTCATACCCCATGGGTATGATCCATACAATCCTTGGTTCAACTTCTTCCATCAAGCATTGATCTATTTCCACCATGAAACAAATTGTATCCTTGTACTTTTCCACCACAGACTTAGGGATTCTTTTCCTTAATTGAATCATATTCTAAAAATTCTTGAAATATCCCCAAAGAGCAATCCTTTGGGCATTGGAGTCACCAATATTGTGCAAGTGCTCTCTTATTTGTATGGAAATAAGCTTGTCACTGGTCCAACATAGGCTTTTCATCGTGGGCAACTCATTCATGAAATAAAAGAACAAGCACAAAACCAACGTACCATACTTGAATGTATTCTTTTTTATCCTTCTTGATCTTTTTTAGATTTTCCATTAGCTAGTTTTGTATCATCTCACACAAGTCATAGTCAGCATTTTCTTTTAACATCTGATAAGTAGCATAAATGGCTATACCAGACACTGAGTTTTCCCTGCTAGAGTGGTATATCTTATACCCAATCACCATAGATGCAAATTTGACATCCAGATGAGTTATATCATTTATTGTCATTGCCCTCTTATCAAACTTTGATTCAGTAGCTTCAGTTATAGTCTGATTCTTCACTAATTTTAGCATCGGTAGTCCACCAGATGAGTTCAATCTTGTTACGGCCTTGATGGCATCCATAATGATCTTAAAGGGTTTCATCAACCACATAAATTCAGCATGCATCTACCTCAGTACATACCAGACCCACTCGTCCTCATTGAAGGATGGGAACCTTATAACCTAAATGAAATGTTTGTCTTGCAGTGCCTTATAATCAAGTTTAAGACCATAAATCTCACACCTCAGGTGATTCTTGAACAAATCCAGTAACTTTGAATCCCCAAACTCATCTATGCTAGCATGAATGTAAGCTCTAATATCTTCTACGTGCAACACTCCATGCGGAATATTAGAAAGGGCACCTAATGGATCGACCTCTACAAATTTGTGTGGATGGTTTTTGAATTTAGGTTGGGGCCTTTCGGTGATGTCAACAACCAATGGAGTAGCCATTTCAAAAAGATCACAAGTTCAAAGCTTCGCAGAAAAATACCTTTTTCTCCACGGGATTAGGGTTAGCTGTTGAATCCGCTTTTCACAATCCAAGTCTTTGAGATCTCAGCTCAAGCACTCTTCTACTTGTTCTCTTCGAATGCTAAGTGATTCAAATGTTGAATGACTGACCTTTTATGCTCCGCAAAACCTAATTCACCATTGTAATAAATGCTCTTCCCTAACTCTTCTGGATACATTGTTTCTGAATACAATCAATCTTCAATTACTCCACAATCAATCGTACTAGCTTCTTTTCTTCCAAAATTTGCTTCAATGGATCTACAATAGGCTTCTTTATCTTCATTCATTGTGCCAAATTCAGGCACCCACTTACTAGCAAGGGGAATTAGATTCTCAATGTAGTTCCCCCTGAGCTAGAGCTCCTATTTTAATTCCTGGAGCAATTATCAACAGCGGATTCTGGTGCAGACCCATCACCATCATTCATTACACTTTTCTTTACCCATGTTTTGTTCATTTCATTTTGGATCTCATTCATATCTACTTTGCCCTTGCCTTTATCTTGTCTTTGCATATTCTGGTTTCTATTTACTAGACCTATTCTATCATCAATCCTGCTTCTGTAGAATCTTACAATATGACCGGATCTATTGTAATTAAAGCACACAACATTCCTTTGCTCATTTACTTGATTTCCTCTTGATTGTACTAATTATCCATGTGTCCAAATCTATTGCATGCAAAACATTTTCCATTGAAAGAATTGGCATTTCCTCTATTATTAGAGTTATTCGTCATCATACTTCTACATTCATTGGATCTATGACCATACCTTTTACAATTGAAGCATTGATGGAGAAGGATGGACCACTTTGATTCACTCTACTTCTATACTGAGTAGTTCTATGACCAAATTTATTGCAATTAAAACAATTTCCATTGAAAGATGGATACCTTTGAGCATTAGGTTGTCTTACCGGAGGCCTTCTAGGATTCCTTCTTTGATTTCTTACTTCAAGATTTCTTTGACTAGATCTAGAGATTTCACCTTTCTCATATCCTAGACTATGCTTATCATCTTCCTTCTTCTGACCATCAAGCAACACCTCAAGTTTAGCTGAGCTTATCTTCAACTTCTCTTTGTATTCATTTGCAACTTCTAGGTCATGTTTGAGAATGACAATTTGCCTTTCAAGTTGTTCCTCATTATCCCTGGTTTCTTGTAGATCAAACTCTAGATGGCCAATTGTTCTGTCTAATCCGCAACACTCTTTTGTTCTTTCTTTAAGAGATTGATTCAGGTTTTCCTTTAATATTCTTTCTTTTCTCAATTTCCTTGGTTAGCCTCATCACCCCAGATTACATCTCATGTTTTAGGACAACAACTTCTTTTGCCTATTTCTCACATTCCTTTGTCTTCTCCTTTAGAGCCTCATCCATGCCATTATGTTCCTTTTGATTTGCTAACTATTGAAGTAGCTCCTTCCTCTTTTCCATAGATTTGCTCAGTTGCCCTTTTTAAGTCTCAATGAAATCCTTAGCATCTTTAAGGTTCTCTTGCAGTTCTTTGACTTCTGCTCTAGACTAATCAAGATCTTCTAAAGCAACTTGAAGTTGTTCATTGATGCCATTAGAATACCTGAACAAACCCATTGAAACACATTCCCAGATCTTCCTCAATCTATTAAACTTCTTCCAAGGAACCTTGCTTTGATACCAATTGTTGAAATTAAGGAACACTGAGAGGGGGGTGAATCAGTGTTTTGCAAAACTTATTATTATGTTCCTTTATAAATTTACATACATTCAAAAGAAAGAAGCATGAACTTAAGAATAGAAACAACAAGATCATCACACATGAACATAAGGATTTTTACGTGGAAACTTGGTTAAGGGAAAAACCATAGTGGGGGTTAACCCACAAGATTTTATACTCTATTAAAAGTATTACAAATGGGAAGGCACTTGCCTTTGGGCACACTACCCAGAGATCACTGCTCAAAGAGACTCACTGTCTACCAAAACAATTGCAAAGAGTTTGCTGAAATACTTGAACTAAAGAATAGCATCTAACAATGCAAGATTATAGTTTTGGTTAGGCTCAATATACTGACTTCACACACTTCATCTCTCATTGCCTTGTTTCACTGTTTTGCCATTATCTGAAGCTTAGATCTCTTGCTTCACACTTGATACTATCACACTTTGCACCTATCACATCATATTCACACATCCATATGTTTTAAATACTCAAACCCATCAATCATATATATACGCAACATGAAATTTCATCAACTACAATTGGCCTCAAGAAAACCTAGAAACTTTTTCAAGATCATTGTTCTGTCGGATGAATCCATGTACAAACATCAATGTGAACCAAAACCTATGTATTCAAGTCACCACACATGTTGGCCAATACCACTGGATCTTATAAATTACTCCACCAACCACTTTTCTTAATCTGCACAAGGATCAAACACCAAGTCGACATGTTCTTCACCGAACTGAACTATCTAACCAAAACCCAATACTCAGATGCTTGTAACTTTCAATTCCTAAAACTTTGGGTTTAGGTAGCCCTAACATCCCTTAACATTCCCTCAGATCCATAACACAATATGATTACCTATGGAGAAATGTGGACCAAAATGTTGGATCCTGTCATATGCTCTGTTCCTATCTATCTGGACTTAGACAAGTCTATAATCTGACTTCTGGTATTCAATCAAATGATACAATGCGGATGTGTAAGATAGATTCAGTTGCTATCAATGATAACACCTATCATGCTTAGCAGTGTCTCTTGCCAATAGTATAAACTAACCTATAAATGTAAATTTAACTATATGTAAACCTTATTTATTCTAACATATACTAGAGATGGGCATTGCCATAGAAACTTGTGTACGAGTACCATGATGATGAGATCCTTGGGTAGTTCCATGAGAAGTTACTAAAGTAGGAACATCATTATGAATGATGTGGGTAGGTCCATGTAATAAGTCAAGGGCTTTAGAGTAAGTTCTCAACATTCTCCTAAGGGTCTCTATGATAGGAGTGGTCTTAGATATAGCCTCATCGGTCAAGAATATTTGAAATTCTTAAACGAGCTAATCCAAGTTTTGTATTTGAGTAGATGAAGGTATCTTCTAGGTATTCTCATGATCAAAATCCAACCCTATGTTGTGAAAAGTTATGATTGATAGAGGAAGTATCATAGATCATTGTTGCAAAAAATTTTCTAGGATAGGTGGCAATGTGGTAATGGTCAAATTATAAGAGAATGAAGGAAAATTAGTAGTTGTATTGATTGGGGTTAAACAAGTGTGAGACATAGACATATTATTGTTTCTATAAATCCTATTAACAATTCTATCAAAATGTGAGGAATGGGCCATGAAACTCATAAGATTCACAATGCACAATTTAGAGTGATAGTTTCTTGATAGATTAGAAGGTTGAAAGTGCTCATGTCAAGTTCACTAGATTATAATGCATAAGATAGAAACTCAGCTTAGAGAGTTGCACTCTCTAAACAAAGTGATATTATGAGGCACTACTCTAGGATGTTCTAGTTTCTAAGGTAAAAGAGTTCTATTTTATCTCTCAAAACTACTCTAGAAATCTCACAAATTCTATTAACTAGAAATTACAACCTTTTCTACGATAAAAGCATTAAATTGATAGGAATAAAATGTAATTTATAGGAGACTAAATTGAATTATCAATGAAAAAAGAGTAGAAATGGAGATGATAATAATAAATAAATCTGTTACTAGAAGTAGGAGCTCTCTGCCATGGATAGCAGTACACTGCGTGAACATTTGTGTTGTCAGCTATAGTCTGTATGGTGGCAGTACAACATGCAAAAAACTTTAGAGCGTGACACAGTTTCCAAATAGCTTTTATGTCCAATTAGAACATCTACAAATAGAATACAAAAGTGTAATATCTAGATGATTTAAGTAATCAGAAGACAAATAAAGTAAATATTTCAATAGTAGATAATTGGAAAACATGCAAAAACCTCTGTGTGATTAGTCCACCTTTGAATGACATATCATTGGAAGAACAATAGAGAATTTTGGGGCTACTAAGGATTTTTCCAAGAGTGGTCAAACCACCAATTTGGTCTTTTGACCTCAATGAGCAGTTAGATGATAAATATGTTGAAAAAGTGTTCTCACCTATCCTATGTGCATGTAGGAATTAGGATGTAGTGACAAAATGCATGGAGTATCTCCTTGCTCTACAAGAAATAATACTAGGCCTAATGCATCGATTATAGGAATACTAGTTGATAAAAGGAGTGGGATTGGGTAAATAGGTGGAGATTTGCAATGATAACAAATTTGAGGGAATGCTTAGTAAAAAATAGGACTTCACCAAGAATCCAGTTCTAGTGCTTCAAAGAATATATTCTTGGAATGTAGAGCTTCTAGGGAGATTGATTCTTATGAAACTATGAAAAATATATTTAGAGAGAAAACATGGTTGCTACTTACTAGAATATTTTGTGAAGATGGATTTTGAAGAATGATATGAGTATCTTAGAGGAATCCTTGTGAGAAGCTCCAACCTTTAAGCTTCTTTCAAAAGCTATTCCTTCCTTGAATGAAACCTACAAATAGGATACTAAATGGATGCACACAATGAGAAGTATTGTGAAAGCTATGGATTCACCTCAAAGCCAAATTTGTAACATGTAGAGCTCAGGATGTTTACAACTAAGGAGAAAAATACTCTGTGAAAACTTGAAAAAATTCTTTTGGGAGCCTTCAATCAAAATCCCTACCTTTTTTTATTTCTTCTAGTAACTAACGTCACTTTCTAATTTCCTAGATTCCTTTGGATTTGGTTTAGAAAAACATGCTAAATATAGCTAGGCACATCCCTTGGGATGTTATAACTATCATAAGGCATTATGAGCTAGTGAAGTTCAAGTGTAACATATATTTTTGAGCAGCTATATGACACGAGATGCTAGTGTGTTGCATAGATGTCTACATGTTGCACTATCATCCAGGGAGAATGAGCTCAACTTTGACACATGTGTTCATACAAGTGGTGAGATCAATGTTATACCATAGATTCTAGGCAAGATTTGGTTCAAGGGAGATAAGCCCAAGTTGAGCTATAGGGATAGATGCTAAGGTGAGTGCAAGAAATAATGTGAAATTATAGGGTATGTAATTTTTGACATTATAGATGTATGTAATATAAATATGTATAGATGCATCTAATACACATATAGCTGAAAATACAATACACTAATTTACAACCTTTGCTACTATGAATGCCATCTTGTCAAGTGACATGATTAATTGCTTATTTTTGTATGATATGCATATTGAACTAACATTATGGTTCCTCTTTAGTAGGATTTTTACATTAGGGGATTGCAGGTTGAGTTAGCATATGGTGAGCTACTAAACTCTCAAGATAATATTTATTAGGGAATCAAGTGGGTGTTGAATACAATGAACACTGAGAGGGGGGTGAATCAGTGTTTTATAAAACCACTCATGCACTTGCTCTTTTAACCATTTACTAAATTCAATTATATGAAAGCAAAATAAACAAATGAACAACAACCGTAAAGACATAACACATAGACACTAGGATTTTTTCATGGAAAACCCTAAAAGGGAAAAACCACGGTGGGTGTTAGCCCACAGAAATATATATGTTATATCAATACCAAAAAATAGAGGCTCGCTGCCCAGAGCTCAGTGCTCAAAAGAGGCTCACTGCCAAGAAATAGGCTCACTGCCAAGAAATAGGCTCACTGCCAATTAGAAGAATGAAGAAAGAAGAGGAGTGGCTCACTGCCAAGATGAACTACTAAAATTGCATCTACTCATTCATAGTTATAGTTTCAATGAAGTACATAAATACTGACTCAAAGCTCTTCATCTCTGTCTACCTTGTTTTGCTACTCTGCTTTTTATATGTGATCTCTCTTCTTCTGTTCTTATCCCTTATCTTGCATATTTTGCATTCACACACTTAACTACACAACTACTACATCCAAACACCAAAAACCATCCTCTATATATATCCGTAACTTGATCTAACTCTTAGTCAGGTCGGCAAGCAAAGTATGAAACATGTACACATGGTGTTGTATTATGTCGGCATTACTCTTGTGTATATTCTTCAATGCAGACCCAAAAAAACATGTACAAGTCTTAATAAATGTCAGCTCTAATCACATAATCACTTAAATTGATTATCCAGATATCATACCTTGTCCGCACAAGGATCTAACAAGCCTATCAACTTGTTCCTTAAGAACATATATGATAGGTTCCTCTGTCACATCACAACTTATGTTGTGGACCATATAGGACTCCAAAATCCACATCTAAAATTCATAATTGACCTCTTAACATGCCTTCAAATCTGTAGAACAAAATATGCTATTGTGGAGAAATGCGGACCATTTTACTTTGCACTGTGCACTGTCACTGTCTTACTTCTATTCATCCGAACTTTAGTCTTTTAACCAGATGACTTCTGAAGGATGTAAGATCTTGATCACTAGAATATAACAACAATATATATCCATAAACATCATACCTGAACCGCATTTGAAGGTCTTGAATTGCGGAAGCACATTGATCCACTTTCTATCCCTTACTCAGAATACTTCTCATACTTAGCCTTTTTTGGGCTTCTAGATCAAAATACTTTGTGCCTTGTTGCCAACTCAAAATTATCTACTAGAGTAAAGTCTCTTTTCCATACTGATGGATTCTCTTTGCCTTGTTTAGATCAATGACAACACTCAAGTCTTTTGTAGAGTAGTGTCTCTTGCCAATAATCTCCCCCTTTGGCATTGATGGCAACACTTAGTGAAAAATGCTTTACTACCTTGACTGCTCCCCCTTTCTATATACACTCTATATTTCTTCTCTCCCTGAGATGTTTGCCCATTTTTCACTGATCTTCTTCTCCCCCTTTGACATCAATGGCAAAGGTGTGTGTATCAGGGCCAAAATTCTGTCAAAACTTCAGAAATTGCAATACTCTGCCACATATGTACAAGTACAATCTTCAACTTTATTTTACATGTGCTAGAGAATGTCATTGAAAATGTTCTTGATTTGGGCCAGCTCACCATCCCAGCCTTTCTTGGTATTATCCAAAATTTGAATATTACCACTAAGTAAGAAAACTGCGGTTTCTGCCTTATGAAGATCAGAGCGTGTGTGTCAATACGTGAAGCAATTTGTGCTTCAACTGCAAGATTAAACATAGAGTCTAACTTAGGACTGATGAGTCCTCTTAGCTGACACATTCTGGATCTGATTTGATTCTTCTCACTTATTAGATTTCTCAAGTCATTATGAAAGTTGATGACTTGACTTTCCTTGCCACTAACTGATTCTACTACCAGATCAAATACCTTTGAGGTGTTCATTAATTTCAGCTCCAACTCCTTGATCTTCTCTTCTATTTTCTTTGTGACTTCTAGCTAGGATAAACAAAATTTGTATATGTCACCAACTTCTTTAATGTCACTTTGAATGCTTTTTATCATTTCCTTTAATTCATTCGATATTTTCTCATAAAACTCCTGTTTAACTTTTATTTCTGTAGATTTCTCAAAGGATTCAAAATGTTTACTTACAAAGTTTACAAGTCCTTTGAGTTGATTCTCTGATGATAGAGAGATGCACTTCTAATATGTTGGCAACAACTTTTCCAAAACACTAGATACCACATCAATGAGCTCACTATCCTATATGTGAGACTTCAACATTTCCTCTCTTGATTTTGCCTATGCAATTGAAGCCAATCTGAATTTTTGTACTAGAGACATTGTATCCAAGTTTATTAGACCATGTAGAAACTCAAGCTCATTCAAAATGTCTTTTTCTTTCTCTAAAAGTTCTTTAACTGACTCAGCAGTGTCTCTTGGTATAGTAGAGACTTCTTCTTTCAAGATCTTCTCTGAATTATCTTAATCCATGTCCTTATTAGAGTCCCCCTTCTGTTTCGATGAAGGACTTTCCTTAGCTTGTTCTTCCCCAATCCTTTAATTGTCACTTTTGTCATTTGTTTGATGTCTTGGAGAGGATCTTGTTATAGTGTCAGCGGCAAATACTTCTTCCTTCTCAATCACTTTGACAACTTCATCTATTTTCTACTCAAGATTCTCTTCTAGAGCAAATGTATCATTTCCAATATCTACTTCTTGACTGTCATAGATGGTAGGGATATTATACTTCTTTAGTATATCCAAAATGATTTCCTCAGTCTCCTTGACCACTTTATCAATTTCTCCTAACATCAGTGCATTCATTCTTTTCTTTGATCTAAACTCATTGTTAAGTGCTCTAGAGATCTTGGTCTTTTCTTTGGGAGTGATCTCCGGACAATTTTATCAATGTATGTTCTCCTAGTTCAGTGTCCTTAGCCATAGCAACATCATTTCTGGTGGATAGTATGTTACCCAAGGTATCTAGGAGATCATCAATGATATCAATGAGGGCTATATTGTATATGTTCAGATACTCTACAGTAGCTTCTTCTAAGATCCTCTTGTCTGCATCATTTTAATCATCATAGAATTAGGCCATTGGTTTTAGATTTCCATCTATTGTAACTACCTTTAATATATCTTAGAGCCTTAATGTAGCCTCTCCTATCTAAGGTTCATCTTGCCTTGGCCTTTTCTTAGATTTACCCCTATCGAAGGGTATCTTCTTACTGCTCTTGGAGGCTTTAGCAGCCTTTCTTTTCATTTTCTTTACCTCTTCATCTAACTCCATTTCCTCATCATCATCAACTGAATCAACACTGACATACACTCTCTGACCTTTAGTTTTCTTCCTCTTACTTGTTTACTCCTTTGTAGTTGTTGCAGAGGGAATTCTAGAGGATTTAGATGCTGCTTCAGAGGAAGTAGCACTTCTTGTTCTTCTTTCTGGTGCAAGAGGTGCCTCTTGTTGAGTCTTTTGAACTTTCAGAGCCTTAACTGGGTCACTTTCTTTCTTTCCTCTTGTTTTCGTTTCTGCTTGAGCTTTTTCCTTTGTCTTTTCCACTTGTTCTTTTGTGAATCCATGTTTCAGGGTAATACTTTCTACCACTCTCTACATTTTCCTTGAGATCTTAGGCTTTCTCACTTCAACATGAATTTTTGCATACAAATCCTCATAAGTTCCAAATCTTCCTTCATTGAGATCTCTGGGTTTACTTAACACATGTTGAGCATAATTTTCTAATATTCCTCCATCTACCTCATATCCCATAGGCATAATCCATACATTTCTAGGCTCAACGACCTCCATCAAGCACTGATCTTTTGTAACAATGAAGTAGATAATGTCCTTATATTTATCAATAACTGCACTAGGGATGCTCTCCCTGGCTTGCATCAACCTTTGAAAATTTTTGAAATAGCCCGATAGGGCTGAGTTCTATGCATCAATACTACCTATGCCATTTAGATGATTTCTGATTTGAACTGCAATAGGTTTATCATTTGTCCAGAGTAGATTCTTCATACCTGGAAACTCTTGCATGTAGTAGAAGAATAAACAGATAATCAACATACCATATTTGAATGGATATTTTTTCTCTTTGGTCTTCCTTAAGTTTTTCATCAGTTATTGTCGGAGCACTTCACAAAGATCATAATCTGTATCTTCCTTTACCATCTCAAATGATGTATAGATTGATGTACCAGAGACTAAATTTTCCTTGTTAGAGAAATAAACATTATATCCAATAATCATGGATACAAATCTTACTGCATGGTCTTCAATATCATTGATTGTTAAAGCCCTCTTGTCAAATTTTGCTCCAGTAGCCACCATTACTTTATCATTCTTCACGACTTTCAACATTTGTATCGAGCTGGCAGAACTTAACCTAGTTACTGCCCTTATAGCATCTTTTGTAATTTTAAAGGGTCTCTCGAGCCACATGAACTCATCATGAACCCTGCTCAATACATACCAGACCCATTCATCCTCAACAAATGTTGGGAAATCAATGTACTAAATGAACTTCTTTGTTTCCAATGCCTTGTATTCATTTTTTAGATTGTAATTCTCACCACAAGTGATCTAGAAATAAATCTGTGAGTTTGTATTTTTCGTGCTCTTCTAGGGCAACATGAATATATGCCCTAACATCCTCCACATGCAAAAATCCATGTGGAACTTCTGAAAATGCACCCATTGGATCAAATGCAGTTGCTTTAAAGGGGTGTTTCTTGAATTTCGATCGTGGTCGCTCAATGATATCAACAACTTGTAGGGATGCCATTGCAAAGATTAAACAAAAAAAATAAAGTTCCAATGGTAAATACCTGGTAATGCCAAATTAGGGTTTTCTTCACTTGAATCATTCTGAGTTCTTTGGATTTCTGTTGTCATTTGAAATCTTTCTTCAATCTCTCTTGGATATCTGGTGGCTTGAATGCAAAGTGAGTTACAAGGCAAATGAGTTTCTTTTTATCTTTCGCATTTAACCTAATCGTCATAAATGCTCATTTTCAAAAGTTGCCTACCTTTTTTTGATAGATACAGTCGATCAAAATTGCTCCATAATGTGCCGCACTAATTTATTTTCTTCTGGATTTTCTTCCATGAGATCTGTCATGTGATTCTTTTCATTGTATCTTCATTCCAGATTCCAGTACTAACTATCTAGTTGGGGGTTTTAGATTTTCAACACTGCTCCCCCTAAGCTAGAGCTCCTAATGTACTTCACGGAGGAAGTATCTGCACTAGAGGCTAGTGCGGATCCATTCTTGACCTTGTATACATCCTTCTTGATCTAGATCTTTCTAATCTCCTTCTTGGTTTCTACCACATCAATTTTTCCTTTTCCCTTATCATTCCTTTGCTCTATTTCCCTTCCTTTAGCATAGTAGTTTCTTTTCACATTCTTGCTTCTACAAGATCTTGCAACATGTCCAAACTTGTTGCAATTGTAGCACATAATGTTTCCTTGTCCTTGATTTCTTCCTCCGAATGAATTCATCTATGATCTGCATTGATTAGCTATGTGTCCAAATCTATTGCAAGAAAAGCACTTGCCATTGAATGATTGAGTATTACTTGCATGATTGAAACCATTCCTTACCAAATTTATGCATTCATTTTGTCTATGACTGATTTTCTTGCAGTTGAAGCATTGACTAGAGAATGATGGAACATTCTGATTCATTCTATTCCTACATTGAGTAGCCCTATGACCAAACTTATTACAATTAAAGCAATGGCCATTGAAAGATAGATACCTTTGAGCATTTGGCTACTTGACCAAAGGTCTTCTAGGTCTTCTTCTTTGATTTCTAAATTGGTTCCCTTTGTTTTGCTTTAACTCAGTGTTTGCTTGACCAGATTTGGAGCTTTCTCCTTTCTCAAATCCCAAACCTTGCTTATCATCGAAACTCTTTTGACTGACAATCATCTCATCAAGCTTTACAAAACTTATCTTGAACTTTTCTTCATAGCTCTTAGGTTTTTCCAAATCTACTTTCAGGCTCATAATTTCTTTTTCAAATTTGACACAATCTTCTGACTTGCTTTTTACCATTAGATTCATATTTTCTTCTGCTTTTGCTCTTTCTACGACTTCCACTTCCAAATCATTTAGGGTTCCATTTGTTGATATCAATTGATCACTCACTTCTTTGTATTTTTCTTCAAATTTCTTGGCTTGTTCTTTTAACTTTATGATACATTCATCAACCTTTTTCATGTCATCCTTCAGATCCCTAATTTCTGCTTCAGATTTTTCAAGATCAATAAGAGTTGTTTCCAGTTCATCTTTGTTTGAGAAATTTCCAAATCTCTTGGCTGCCATGAGTGAACTCTCCTAGATCTTCTTCAAGCTATTAGGCTTCTTCCAAGGAACCTTACTCTAATACCAATTGTTGAATACAATGAACACTAAGAGGGAGGGGTGAATTAGTGTTCTATAAAACCACTCATGCACTTGTTCTTTTAACCATTTACCAAATTCAATTATATGAAAGCAGAATAAACAAATGAACAACAACCATAAAGACATAACACATAGACACCAAGATTTTTATGTGGAAAACTCTAAAAGTTAAAAACCACGGTGGGTGTTAGCCCACATAAATATATAAGTTATATCAATACCAAAAAATAGAGGCTCATTGCCTACATGGCTCACTGCCTAGAGCTCACTGCTCAAAAGAGGCTCACTATCAAGAAATAGGCTCATTGCCAATTAGAAGAATGAAGAAGGAAGAGGGATGGCTCATTTCCAAGATGAACTACTAAAATTGCATCTACTCATGCATAGTTATAGTTTCAATGAAGTACATAAATATTGACTCAAAGCTCTTCATCTCTATTTGCCATGTTTTGCTGCTCTACTTTTTACATGTGATCTCTCTTCTTCTTGTCTTAGCCCTTATCTCTCATATTTCACATTCGCACACTTAACTACACAACTACTATAGCCAAACACTAAAAACCATCCTCTATATATATCTGCAAATCAATCTAACTCTTAGTCAGGTCGACAAGTAAAGTATGAAACATATACACATAGTCTTGTATTTTGTCAGCTTTGCTCTTATGCATGTTCTTCAATGTGGACCCAAACAAACATGTATAAGTCTTAATACATGTTGGCTCTAATCACTCAATGACTTAAATTGATTATCCAGATATCATACCTTCTCTGCACAAGGATCTATCAAGCCTGTCGGCTTGTTCCTTAAGAACATATATGATAGGTTCCTCTGTCACATCACAACTTATGTTGCGGACCATATAGGACTCCAAAATCCATATCTAACATTCATAACTAACCTCTTAACATGCCTTCAAATCTATAGAACAAAATATGCTATTGCGGAGAAATGCGGACCATTTTACTTTGCACTGTGCACTAT
This sequence comes from Cunninghamia lanceolata, assembly GCA_027924645.1. Classification (NCBI taxonomy): domain Eukaryota; kingdom Viridiplantae; phylum Streptophyta; class Pinopsida; order Cupressales; family Cupressaceae; genus Cunninghamia; species Cunninghamia lanceolata. Next base: position 12,841,777 of record BSBN01001332.1, read on the forward strand.
CACTATCTTACTTCTATTCATCCAGACTTTAGTCTTTTCACCAAATGACTTCCGAAGGAAGTCAAATCTTGATCACTGGAATATAATAGAAATAGATAGCAATAAACATCATACCTAAACTACATCTACAGGTCTTCAATTGTGGAAGCACACTGATCCACTTTATGTCCCTTACTTAGAATACTTCCCATACTTAGCCTTTTTGGGCTTCCAGACCAAAATACTTTGTGTCTTGTTGCCAACTCAAAATTGTTTGCTAGAGTAAAGTCTCTTTGTCATACTGATGGATTCTCTTTGCCTTGTTTCCATCAATGAAAACACTCAAGTCTTTTGAAGAGCAGTGTCTCTTGTCAACAGTGGGAACATGGAAGGTTATGGAACATTTTTTAGATTAAGCTTCACAAAGGCTAAATATTGATCCTTATCTAGACTAACCACTTAGACTAGTTTTCAATGTAGACAAGCAACAAAAGTTATGGGTACCCTCTATTAAAGTAGAAGATGGCCAACAAGCTAGACCTAAGGTAGAGGGAAGCTCCTCAGTAAAAGATGGCCCTAGAAAACAACTAGACTCTTGGCTTTATTAACTAGTGCATTTGTGTGCTTTGTCTCTTGCTCTTTTTTTCTTTTCTTTTTGTCTTTTTATTTATTTGATGAGATATAACCCTCATATCTTCAATATTAGACTATTCTCCACTTGAGATTATGGACATTAACAATTTTATTTTCCCCTTTTTATCTTTTTTTGCTTCTTTTTTTTTTTCTGATATATTTATTGATTTTGCTATTTTTCTTTTTTGATTGCTTTGCGGAGTTTTGACCTCCCTAACATTTTTGTCTAGGTGAGTAAGGGGCTAATTCCTACCAAAAGGATGAATGACTCCTAAGACTTCCCTCTAAGCAAAGACAATTAGGGGAGATGTGCCTCTTATCTTCTATTAGGTACTATAGGTCTTGAAATTGTTCTTTGTTTAAGCTTGACTAGATGATGGTTAAGATTGAGATCAATACAAAGCTTAATGTTTGATTTATTTTAAAATTGCTAGGAATGTAAGGGGGAAAAGTAGTAATGATTTTTGGGAACCTAAGACTTAGTAGGAAAACCTATACTACCAACTTTAAAACTCCTTATTGGGATGAAAATTGAACAAGAGAAAAACACTAACAAATGCAATGGTGGACAAAATTAAATGCATGTTTTGCTTCTTTTTTTAAAAAAATTGATGCTTTTCTTATTTTTGAACTTTGAAAATTTTTTTGAACTTTAGATAATATTTTTCAAATGAAAGGCATTAACTGTTTCACTAAATTCCTCACCTTCCATGGTGCACAAGAGATAGCACCATTACCAACATCTTCCTTAACCATGTCCCAATATTTTTAGAATTATCATTTATTTTGTTCTTTTGTTATTTACTCTTCCTTTTTTGAGCATGAATTCACCTATTCTATATGGTCTCATCATGGTTTGTTTCTCCCCAGGTATGCTCATACTTGCTTGCAAATACTAGTCTAATGCGAGCTAAGCTAAAGATTGAAACTCCTATTAGTAGGATGAGGTCCAATATATGGTTCCATTGCCAAAAAAACTCAGTGAGAAGATATAGATCTTGATTTTGACATGCTCTTTGATGATTTACAAGAATTAGAATAGCTCAAAGGGAGTTTGTGGTTCCTTTTACTTTCCTGGGGGAACAAAACTTATGCTTGTCTTCCCATTTAGTTTTTGTCATAAATCCATGGAATACCCTAGGCACTTTTTAGTTATTCTAAAATGGTAGGGTCTTTTACTCCAATAGTTATGCATAATTTCTCCTCTTTCCAAAATTCACCCTCACTTATCTTGTCTTTGTCAAGGAATCTTTCAATCATTTCAATTTGGACTTCAGATCATTCCCACATATTATTATATATTGTATAGAGGTTGTAGGAAAAAGTGGGTCATGTGAGTTGTGTCCTCTAAAGGCCTTGGAAGAAATCTTAGGATCATTTGTAGGTTTGTTATCAATTAAGTTGGTGTAAATACAATCCTCAAAGTCTATCTACCCTTTTATATTGGTGGATTCTAGGGAGAATAAACTTGTTAGTTGGTGTCATAGGAGTACATGAGTCACTTGTTGATGAAATTAAAGGTGTATACAACTCACTTAAAGAGGCTAGGTGACATTAATAGAGTACAACCTTTTAACAAATCTTTTTCAACACTAGAAAAGACATTAAGGCTCATTTCTATTAGGTCAATAATATTTAACTATGTTGGAAACTTGTTGGTGTTGTCATTGATGTCAACCTCCAACAGATGGTTCACTTGGTTTCCAAGTACTTTTGAGAAAAAATGAATAAAAAGGTGTGTAGTGTGACAAAGGTGTGTTTAGTATTGTGCTCCACATTTCTTCATAGTTGAAGATCTACTTTTGCGGTTTGGAAGTGTTGATCAAAGATGTTCAGAAGTGTTATATCTAGAGTTTCAGGTTCTGGATCCTACAGAAGTGGAAGATGTGTTTGATAGAGTGTTTGCTTGTATGGAAGACTATCTGGGAGAAATGAGACTGCTCCACATTTCGTCGCATTGAGGTTTCTTGTCTTGTAGATCTGGTAATGTTCTTATACTTCCTTTATCTACTTTCCCTTGAAGTTGTCAGTGTTGGGGTGCTCCGCAAGTTTAGTTCTTATGTTGGTAACCAGTAGTAGTGTATCTTGAGGTGTAGAATGAAGACATACTTTGGTTTAGGTGGTTATGGTAGTATTGCATAAGGTTATTATGATGCTTGAATATTCTGAGAAGATGTGAGGATGTTTTGGAATTATTCTTTGTGGTTTGCATGATGGTTTTGGACTTGGAGAAGCATGTATGTGGCCATTAGTTTAGGTTTGGCCAACCTGACCTACTTGCACTATTTGTGAAGGTACCTCATGGATTATGGATTTGATGAGAAGTATGATGATATAGATTTGAGTCCTAGTTAATCCTTGGCATGGTCCACTTTCACTTCTTTCCACTGCGAAAGTGTTTAGTGCTGACCTAATTGGTGTTGTATGTTTGAGGTGCACACATTTCATAAGGTCGACCTAATTGAGATAGTTTCAGGTTCATGCATAATATAAATGCAAGATGAAGTTGAATGGAGCAATGTAGAGAAGATGATGTGAATGTGAATCAAGGATGGTGAATTGATTGTGAGCTTAAATGCTTATGACTTCTGGATGTAGTGAACAGAAGGTGTCTACATTTTTAGTTTGCTTGAAGTTACTAGAGGTAGTGAGCCAAAGGTTGTAGATGGCAAGAAGTGGCAGTGGTGGATTTCTCATATTACTATGAGATAGTGAATCTCTCTGTAATCATCTTCTTCTATTCTTCTATCTTCTAGATAGTGAGCCTTTCTTTTGGAAGTGAGCCTTTCTTCTGGGCAGTGAGCCTATTTGTTTTTGATGTTTTTATTCATATATATGTGAGCTAATCCTCACTGTGGTTTTTCCCTTCTTGGGTTTTCCACTTAAATATGGCATTCGTATGTGTTTGAATGTATTTTCATTGATGCTTCATATGTTTACATTCTACTAATGCATGTTAAGAGGTTGATGTTTGGAATTATTTTTAGGGTTTAATGTTTTAATACACAACTAATTCACCCCCCTCTTAGTTGTCCTATGCATTCTAACAATTGGTATCATAGCCAAGTTCCCTGAAGAAGCTTAACTGCTTGGGGTAGATCTAGATGACACATAGGAAAGGTATGGAGGCTCTAGTGTTTGATGGAACAAATTATGCTTTTTCGAAAATCAGGATGGAAATATTTCTTGTCTCATTAGGTTATGGTGTATGGAAGATTATTGAAAAAAGTATACTATACCTCCTAATGGTCCAAAGGATGAAGATGAGAGTAAAGAATATGATAACAATGGCAAAGCAAGGAGTGCTCTTCTTAATAGTCTTTCTGATTTTGAATTAGTGAAGGTAATGAGCTACAAAACTGCAAATGAGATCTGGAAGAAGTTGGAAAGTATCTATGAAGGAGATGACAAGGTCAAGAAAGCAAAGATGTAGAATTTGAAGGCCAAGTTCAAAACCCTAAAGATGTCAGAGGATGAAAATATTACAAGCTACATGTAGAGAGTGGATGAAGTTGTCAACTCCATCAATGGTCTTGGTGGAAAGTTGGAGGAAAGTGAAGTGGTAAAGAAGGTACTCAAAACTCTTCCAAAATCTTATAGTGCTAAAGTCTCTGTTATGGAAGAAACTCAAAATTTGGATAATTATTCTAGGGATCGAATGTTTGGTACTTTAACTACTTTTGAGATAAGGGAATTTGGTGAAGATGATGCAAGAAAAGAAATTGATTTTAGGGCTAGCAAGATAGAAAAGAATGTTGAATTAGATCCATATGACTTTGATGAAGTGGAAGCAAATTTTGTAAACAGGTTGAAAAAGGGCTCTAGAAAATACAAAGGTAAGTTACCCTTCAAATGTTTCAATTGTGGAAAGATAGGTCATTATGATTCTAAATGTCCAATCAAAATTTTAAATGACAAATACAAGGATAACAAAGGTAAATCATTCAAGAGAAGTTATTATGCTAAAGAAGATGATAGCATATCCGATGATGAGTCTGACTATCTAGATGATGATCGTAATGAATTCTTATTCATGGCTTTGAATGTTGGAACTAATTCTAAAAGGGATAGGATGGAAATTACTCTAGAAATAGAGCACAATATCAAAGGGGCTTTGGTAACTACTTTCCATGAAAGAGAAGAGGAGAACCACTAGTTAATTGATAGTGGGTGTTCAAATCATATGACAGGTGACAAGAATAAGTTTGTGAATCTTGAGAAGTTTGATGGAGGTTTTGTTAAGTTTGGAGATGATGCATCTGCTAAGATCCGTGGAAAAGGTTCAATCAGTCTTGATGGCAAGCACAATACAGATGATGTTCTCTATGTCAAGGGTCTCTAGCATAATCTGCTAATTGTAGGACAAATGTGTAAAAAAGGATATAACCTTGTGTTTCATGATGGTGGTTGTGAAATCAGAAAAGAAAGCTCTAGAACTCTAGTCGCTACAAGATCAAGGATAGAAAGAAATTTATATCAACTCAAAGGTGCTAATGGTATGTGTTTCATGACTCAAGTTAATGAAATTTGGATATGGCATAGAAGAATGTGTTACATCAATTTTGATAGTCTAGTGAGGATCAGCTCTACTCAAGCTATGAGGGATCTAACAAGAATTACAAAGCCTATCAATGTAACCTGCAAGGAATGTCAGATTGGGAAGCAAACAAGGAAGAATTTCAAGATCAAAGAGTATTCTACCACCAAACCTCTAGAGTTGGTGGACCTACAAGAGTAGGAAGCTTTCAAGGTGATAGGTATTTCATGTTGTTGATTGATGATTTCCCTAGAATGACTTGGGTAACTTTTCTCAAAGAAAAATTAGATGCTCTAGAAAAGTTTAAAGTATTCAAGGATATGGTTGAAAATGAAATTGATCTGAAAATCAAGTGTTTGAGGTTTGACAGAGGTAGTGAGTTCACCTCCAATGAGTTTAACTACTTTTGTGAAGATCATGGAATAAAAAGACATTTGTCAGCCCCTAGGGCTCCTCAGCAGAATGGAGTTGTGGAAATGAAGAATAGGACTATTCAAGAAACAACAAGGACAATGTTGAAAGAAGCAAATCTACCAGATATCTATTGGAGAGAAGCTATTCACACTGTAGTCTACATACAAAATAGAGTGTGAGCAAGGGTCAACAATTCAAAGACTCCATATGAACTATGGTATGGAAGAACTCCTACTATAAAATGCTTTATAGTGTTTGGAAGTAAGTGCTACAATTAGGAGAGATGAAGAAAACTTGGGAAAGTTTGATACAAGATTAGATGGAGTCTTCCTTGGATATTGGACAAAGAGAAAGGCTTACATGTGTTACAACTAGAGGCTGAAGAAATTAGTGGAAAGTGCAAATGTCAAAGTGGATGAAGAACCATATCAAATTCTAGTGCTAATAGAAGGATATGAATCTGATGAGACCCCTTGCAAAGAAGAAGAAAGAGAAGAAGAAAAGGAAAAGGAGAAGCAAATTGATGAAAAAGATGCTCCAGAAAGTATTCCTGAAACCCCCAAGTATGTGTAGAAGAACCATTTTGAAGATCAGATCATTAGAGATAAGAACAAAGGGGTTTTAACAAGAAGAAGTATTGCTATGGCAGATGAATAGGTAAATTTATGCTTATTGTCTAATATAGAACCCAAAACAATCACTGAAGCTTTGCAAAGATGAGCACTAGATCAAGGCTATGGAAGAAGAATTGATGCATATTGAGAAGAATCATACTTGGGAAGTTGTCCCAAGACTAGGAGACAAAAATGTGATAGGAACTAAATGGGTCTTTTAAAAAAAATTGAATGAGAATGGAGAAGTGGTCAGAAATAAGGCTAGCCTTATGTATAAAGTCTACTCACAAGTGGAAGGAATGGATTATGAGGAAAAACTTTCTCCAGTGGGGAGGCCGTTACAGTGTTCTTGGACTTTGTAGCTCATAAGAACTTCAAATTTTATCAGATGGATGTGAAATCTGCATTCTTGAACATTGAGCAACCAGAAGGCTTTAAGTTATTAGATGATCCAAATATGGTCTACAAATTGAAGAAGGCATTGTATGGACTCAAATAGGCTCCTAGAGCTTGGTATGCAAGGTTGGATAGGTGCCTGTTGCAATAAGGATTCAAAAAGGGCACTGCATATAGTAATCTGAACTTCAAAGTTCAAGACGATCAAATCCTAATTATGGAAGTGTATGTTGATGATATAATCTTTAGAGGAAATGAAGGTATGTGTAAGAGATTTGCAGAAGAGATGTAGAAAGAATTTGAAATGTCAATGTGTGGGGAAATGAATTTCTTCCTTGGGTTACAAATCAGTCAATCAGAAAAAGGTATCTTCATTTCATAGCCAAAGTATGCTAAGGAAATGTTGAAGAAGTTTGGAATGGAAAACTCCAAACCGATATGTACTCCCATGACTACTAGTTGTAAATTGACCAAAAATGTTGAATCTCCTAAGGCTGATCAGAGAAAGTACAGATCAATGATTGGTGGACTGTTATACCTGACTGCTACTAGACTGGATATCGTGCATGTAATTTGTCTTGTGGCTAGATTTCAAGTTGATCCTAGAGAATCACATGTTTTAATAGTAAAGAGGATATTCAGATACTTGAAAGGCACGTTGAAGTTCAACCTATGGTATCCCAAGGATACTGATTTCTCTTTGAGTGCATATACAGATGCAGATTGGGTAGGATGCACAGATGATAGGAGTAAAAGTGGTGGTGCTTTCTTTCTTGGAAGCATACTTATCTCATGGTAAGTAAGAAATAGGACTTAGTGTCATTATCTACTACAAAGGTAGAGTACATTACAACATCATCTTGTAGCACATAGGTATTGTGGATGAAGCAGACTTTGAAGGATATCAAAGTGTCATTTAATGAACCATTCCTATCTTATGTGATAATACAAGTGCCATCAACATTTCAAATAATCCACTAATGCATTCAATGACAAAGCATATTTCAATCTGGTATCACTTCCTAAGAGAGAAGGTTGAAGAGAATGAGGTGAAATTGGAGTATGTGCCTACCAAGGATCAAGTTGCAGATATATTTACAAAGGTTGTTCCTAAGGATACTTTTGAGTATCTCCAATAGATGTAAGGGGTTATTGCCCCTCCTTCTTTTAACTAGATACATAAGTGTGTGCATCTGTCTGGGAAGCATTTCATGATACATTCTTGGTCCTGGACTAATGTTGAAGGCCACCTCTTAGGGGGAGTTGGTAGTGATACTATTAGCTAGTGTAGTCAGATGGAGCATATCTTATGATCCTAAGGGGGAGAGCATAGATAAGTGAGAGTAGTAGAGATAGTGCAGGTACTTGCTGGTGTTGTAGTTGTTTCCCTTTACCATTGATGTCAAAGGGGGAGAGAGTTGAAGTGATTGAAAACCCATTGTGTAGAAAGGTGTGTGAAGAGAAAGATTTGCTTCAGTCAGGGGGAGTATTATTGGTTGTAGAGCTACTGATTGATTGTTCTTGTTGTTGATTGTTTTTCAAAGAGTTGGCGTTACCATCAATGACAAAGGGGGAGATTGCTAGAAACTTGCTGGTGTTGTCATTGATGTCAACCTCTAGCAAATGGTTCACTTGGTTTCCAAGTTCTTTTGATAAAATTTGAATAAAAAGGTGTGCAATGTGACAGAGGTGTGTTCAGTGTTGTGCTCCACATTTATTCATAGTTGAAGATATACTTATGTGGTTTGGAAGTGTTGATCAAAGATGTTCATAGGTGTTATATCCAGAGTTTTAGGTTTTGGATTGTGCAGAAGCGGAAGATGTGTTTGACATAGTGTTTTCCTGTAGATTGTCTGGGAGAAATGAGATTGCTCCGCATTTCTTTGAATTGAGGTTTCTTGCCCTGTAGATCTAGGAATGTGCTTATACTACCTATATCTACTTTCCCTTTAAGTTTCTAGTGTTGGGGTGCTCTGCAAGTTTAGTTCTTGTGTCGGTAATCAGTAGTAGTGTATCCTGAGGTGCGGAATGAAGACATACTTTGGTTTAGGTGGTTGTGGAAGTAATACAGAAGGTTATGATGATGCTTGAATATTTTAAGATGTGAGGATATTTTGGAATACTTCTTTGTGGTTTAGATGATGGTTTTGGACTTGGACAATCGTGGATGTGGTCATTAGTTTAGGTTTGGTTGACCTGAACTACTTGCACTATTTGTGGAGGTACCTCATGGATTGTGGATGTGATGAGCAACATGATGATATATATTTGAGTCCTAGTTAACCCTTGGCATGGTCCACTTTCATTTCATTCCACTGTACAAGTGTTTAGTGCCGACCTAATTGGTGTTGCACATTTTAGGTGCACATGTTTCATAAGGCCAACCTAATTGAGATAGTTTTAGGTTGTACATAATATAAATGCAAGATGAAGTTGAATGGAGCAATATAGAGAAGATGATGTGAATGTGAATCAAGGGTGGTGAATTGAGTGTGAGCTTAAATGCTTATGACTTTTGGATGCAGCAAGAAAAAGGTGTTTAGATTTTTAGTTTTCTTAAAGTTACTGGAGGCAGTGAGCCAAAGGTTGTGGATGGAAAGAAGTGGTAGTGGTGGATTTATCCTATTGCTTTGATATAGTGAATCTCTCTATAATAGTATTGTTCTATTCTTCTCTCTTCTAGACAGTGAGTCCTTTTGGCAGTGAGCCTTTCTTCTGGGCAATGAGCCCTTGACAGTGAGCCTATTTGTTTTCGGTGTTGCTATTCATATTTATATGAGCTAATCCTCACCATGTTTTTTCCCTTCTTTGGTTTTCCACATAAATCCGGTGTTCTTATGTGTTTGAATGTGTTTCCATTGATGCTTCATATCTATATTCTGCTAATGCATGTTAAGATGTTGATGTTTGGAATTACTTTGAGGGTTTAATGTTTTAATACACAACTAATTCACCTCCCCCCTCTTAGTTGTCATGTGCATTCTAATAAACTAATCTTGATTTTAAGGGATGAGCCACCTTGAAGTGGGAAAAACTTCATTTCTTATTGGAAGTGTTTGAATGGGCCTGGTTGATTCATTCATTTCAACTTATTCTATTTAGGTAAGCATGTTTATCTCTAGGACCAGATTGATGGTACAAATATCCTAGGGGAATTGGATGGGGTTGTGTTTTCCCAATAGTCCCATGATCTTTGTAGTTTTTTCAATTGAGATGACAAACCCTTGTTTCAATGACTCCCCTTTTTCTATAGTTTTGATCCCTGCATTAATATTTTCTTTAGCTTGATTATCAATCTTTTTTAAAGGAAAGATTTAAGTAGGCTTTGGTATGGAAATATTTTTGGTAGGTAACTCATAATTAATTAGGATGCCTATGCTCTTCTTTGTTGAATTAGTTTTTATCATGCTAAATGGCTTAGGGTCTCCTTTTGTGACATAAATTTTACTAGGTGTAGAAAGTGAACCTCTTGGAATAGGGTTGGAGGGACTACCCTCATCCTATGTATCTAGGCTATTCCTAATAAAAATATAACTAATGTCCTTGTCAAATGACATAAAACACCATTGGTACCATTTTGGGTCCTAGGGATATTGGAATTGTTATCTTTCCAATGGTAGCCACTTTTAGGTTATCATAACCACATAAAGTATCTATGAAAGCTATTATGTTGGTGTGACCTTATACCATTATTTTGAGAAAATAAAAATGCATGGTGTTTACTACTACCTTGTCATCTATTAGCATTCTTTTTATACAAGTGTCATAAATCCAAAATTATAAATATAATGCAGAATCTCATCTTTTTGTCTACTTAAGCTTTCTAGGAATTTGTTTTAGATTGAAGAAGATATAAGGGTCATGGAGTTCTACATTTGGTGGGTTCATGTCTAGATCAACTTGGTTTATCTACTCATTTGGGATGGGGTTATAAAATCAAGGTACTTCAAATGAATCACTTGCAGGAGAGTCATACTATGTGATGATGAATTTCTAAGAAGATCAATGAAAGAGAATTTTGCATAAGTGCTTTTAATATATTCAATGATATCATATGGTATAGTAGGAGGTGAATGGGATCTACTATTGATATTTCCTTCCCATGAAATTCTTTTTCTTTCACAATTTTAGGTTCTATTTTCATTTCATCATGGACTATCTCCACTAAACCTAGCATTTTAGTTTGACATTTTGGACCTAACTAACTAGGTGTATTAGGATCATTGGTATGAGATATGTTGGTTAATCCTAGACCTATTTGATGTTGAGTGTTTGCTTCATTGTTGCAATGAGAAGGAAAAAGATCTTGACATATTTTCATGTTCACATTTTATGGGGAAATGGGCTTTTAGAGAAAGTTGTTATTATTGGTTGTCATCTCTTGAGGGTTGAGGAACATTTGGTCCTTTGGAAATTTCAAGATGAACCTATTATATTCTTGACATGACTTGATGTTATGCCCTTTTCTTTTTTGAAATGAGAAATATTGGTTGGGTTCATATGGTTGACAATATGGTTCATATTTGTTATCATAATACTAGTAGTTTCCCTTTTGTTGATTATCTCTTTGATAATAATTGTTGTTGTTTCAGGGATAGTCAATGGTGTTAATATTTTGGTTATTTTGGGGAATGTAATCTCTCACATGATATCCATATTTATATCCTTTTTTCTATTGATATTTGTAGGAGGTATGTCAGTTACCCCATTTATTGTCGTATCATGATTGTTTTGGAGAATTTTAATAGAACAAGGGCTTTTTTCTCTATTGTCATTGATTTGGGTATTTATGAGTCTTCCATTCACACCATAAACTCTTTGCCCACTATTGATATCAGGTTGGTTGATTTTTAGTGCACTTTCTCAAGACTCTTCATAAGACTTATAGAGAAATTTTTAAACTTCCTGTCTTGTCTCCCTATTGAGCACATGTAAGAAGAGGTCACAAAGTTCTAAATGATCAATGTTTGGGGGACTAGTTGATGAATAGATGACTTGCCTCCAATGTGTTATGAAATGTGCCACATATTTAGTGGTTTCCTATTTCATACTTAGAAATTCTTAGATTCCTATACTTATCAATTTGTTCATATCAAAGGCCATGGAAACATTTCCAATAAGTTATTAGAAGGAATATATGGAGGCCTTGGTAAGGTGATAATACCAATCTAGAGCAATTTATTTAAGATTATTTGGAAATATTTTGGCCACAACTCTATCTTATGGGAGGAGTTTCCTTATAGATGTCATATACACTTTAATGTGTGAGTTTAGGTCTCCCTCTCCCTTGAAATTTGGAATATCTGGGAGGGGATGTGGCAAAAGGACACTATGAATATTGAAACCAAGAGGTTCCTTTAAACACTATAAATGAGTCCCTAAGAATGACTTTTGAGATGTAGATGTTGCTCGTATGAACATAAGCCCATTGGTGGGCCTTACAAACCGGGTTGTTTTGCAAGTGAATGTTTGAGAATTGATATCTAGGTATGACTTGGTAAGTTTTTTACACATTCATTAGTTGATATGCTGGAGTATTCATATAATTTTGTATTGTGCTAAAACTACTAGGCTATGTGTTATAGGCATGTTTTTGCTGAGGGGGTGGAAAAACCTCATTGCTAGCATTGTGAGAGTAGAAGTTTAGATAGGGGAATTGGTTTGCCCCTTGGTTTTGTTCAACCATGGTGGTGAAAGGATTAGTTTATAGTATGGTCTTTCTATAGTTTTATTTTTCTTAGGTTATTTGACACCTCCAGCCTTGATCATCCTAATCAATTGGACCAAAGTATCTATATAGTTGGTAAGTGTTGTAGTCTCTATCCTTTAAATTTCATCTCCTTATAGTGGGTTGTCTTGAAATTGAGCAACTCCATTTGTTCATTCTTTAAGATATTTTCTAATATTGCTCATTGGGCCACAAATCATTCATATTGATAGATAATATGGAGGGCTTCTCATTCCTCATGAGATTCTTGTAGGTTTCTTTCCGAGTATCTCACCTCATTTTTAATTTGGGTGGTCATATCCCTATAACTTGTAATAGAACAATCTTGTTGGTAAATTTTAGATCGGATAAGAACTCTCCATGCTCTACCTTGGATGGGGAAATTGGGTTGGTCATCCATGTCTTGATTTCAAGTTGGGTTATTAGAAGTTAAAAAATTGTTGGGCTCTTGTTGAGTGCCCTTTGAATTCGATATTTTGTAGTCATATTGGTTAGAGATTAGAGATTGCAAATTTGATGGGGAATGCCTATCAAATGAGAGAATAAGAGATTCAATAGAGGGGATCTACCCCTAAACCTTATCTAGTTTTGTTATATTCTAGGGGTGCAAGAAGCACCACATATTATATTGAATGGATGTGCAAGTGAAAGAGAGATGAAAGTGAAACAAAAGAAAATGTGCGGAAACATGAAAAAGCTCACCCAAAATGATTTTCTCTTCACATTTGGTTCACCAAAATATGCGTTGTTTAGAAGTAACCCAATAACAACATGAGTGAGTTATATTTTGACACAACACATTTAACTTCACCCTTATTGGAGGTGCCCACCTAGTCACTCCTACTCTCATGGAAAGATCTAGTTGAGTGGTGGTGGGATTGACATGTTCTATCTGCAAGTAAGAAGAACATTGTGGATGGTGGTTGTGTTGTTTTTATGCTCTATTTGTGTGCAAGTTTGATGGTTGTTGTGGTTTTCATGGTTTAATTGACAAAGTTGAGACATCAATTTTTGCAGTAAGTTTTGATTAATGTTTCATGTCTCTCTATAATTTCTAGATTATTAAATGTGGGTCCTTGCTATGTTGAATTCTATTTGTTGTAAGATTTGTGTCTGTTATTGAATTGTTTCTTCCATAGGGTTTTCTTGAATTGGCAAGTTTTCCCTAATTTTTTCTAGGATTATTTTAATCCAATATTCTCTCACTCTATGACACATTGAGCGAAAATGTTGAATTGGGGAAGACAGATGACTTGTTTTGTTCTTTTGTATGTTAAAAGTGTGTTGTTGAACATTGTATGCCTAATGATTAAATTGAGGGCTTTCTTCTTTGTTGAATTTTGTATGCCTGGTGATGAGATCAAGGGCTTCCCCTTTTGGTGTTTTCTAGTTTTATGCAATTTTTAAATGCAACTATCATAAATGAATGCATATTTTTGTATTTTCTTAATTTTGAATATGATTTCATTATTAGTTTGCTCAAAAAGAAATCTTTTAATGACTACAAATCTAGAATAGATTTTTCCTAAATGTAATTTTGTAATGAACCAAACTGAAATATTACAAATTAAAATCAGATCTGAAATTATTTTTTGCAAAATTCTACGGAACTCCCCAAAATCATCAAACTAGCTAGATAATTAAACCTCAAATTGTACAAACTTGTCCAAAAACTTATGCCATTGATTATCATTTATATGAAAGTGAATTTACAACATTTTTTATTGTTATTTTTTATGTTCACTTTCACACGTGGTGGTGGGCACGGATCTTTTTTGAGGAAGAGAACCAGGGTGGCAAGGGCAATGCATATCTCCATAATTATGACATCAAATTTAACTCTGGGTTCCTGTGGCCTTTGAAATGATGGAATTGCATAGAAGGATTTATTTACTCCTATGTGTATCCTATAAAGAATTTCAACATAATCTACTTTCAACATCCGCTCTAGCTGCGTAGTTTATAGGAATTCAAGATGGGTGGCGACATTGTCAAGATTGAGCTGACATCACCTGAGAAGTTTAGGTAGGATCCTACTGTGTGGCACATCATACAGGAGGGGAATGTGGCCCCCTTCCTTGAAGCAATGATTGGTCGTGATGAGAATCTATCTCGACAGTTTGCAGAGTCTTGGGATGATGATACCAGGTAAGTCCATGTGAGGGTATAGGATTTGAAGTCTTTGAGGAAGTGATTGGGCAAGCCATGGGGCTTCCCATCAAAGGAAAGAAGCACATCCAATGTAGTAAGGTACTGGACCCTAAAAATATGGGGATTTTTTTAGAGAAGGGGAATCTACTATGAAAATTCATGGTGGGTTTGAAAGAGAAAAGTTGTCAGCTCCGTGGGGGCAAGTCTGCCTCATGATCATGAAGTATTTCACCTTGGAGGGCCGATTCAAGGTATTCTACTAGTACCATTTCTCTTTACTTAACCATTTGAGGAATAGGTTGGAGCTTAGTTTACCCTTTTTTCTATTGTCTTCTCTGGAGAATTCCATTAAGTCTGGTAAGGAAATTTGTGCTAAAAACCCTAACTACCCACTCATCCCTATCCACCAAGGGCTCATTATTAAGATGTATCATTTCCATTTGGCCCTGTGCCCCCTGAAACAAATCAAAGTTAGTATGCTCAAGGATACCTCATCGTCTGAGACTCCTGTTGCTAAGGGTAAAGACAAGAAAGTTGTTGGGTCCCTCAAAATATCACCAAAAACCCTAAAGGGGGGACCCATACTTGAGGAAAACTAAGGTAGTACCCCTATTGGGATCGCTACTCTAGATTCTAAGACTAAAATCCCAAGAAAGCTAGCTGGAAACTTGATACCCCTAACCTGGAGACTAGGAAGGACATTGTGGTATCGGCTAAAAGGGACTGGATGGCTCAGGAGGACGAGCACAATCTACAACCCAAGAAGGCTAAAATTGGGAGAGTGGAGTTAAAAAGGGATGAGGGGCCCTTGAAAATTATAGACCTTGACTCGGGACCTAAACAGATGGAGAGTGGTGGTGGGGGTGATGCTACTAAGAATGTTGCCTAGGGTGTGCATAGGTCCAAGCATATTGCTGGTATCCCATCCACCAATCCCCAGGGCATGGACATTTCTAAGGATTTTGAGTTTGTGGAGGACACCATTGGGGAGGGAGAAGATACACCCAATGAATCTGTTCATGAGGATGAAGGAGTGAGTCACTTTGTTGAATTGAACAAGCTTGGCTCGGAAGAGATGGAGGAGGATGTTGAGGAAGTTTGGGGATAGAAGAAGAAAGGTGGATGCTCATTATGTAGCAAGACTACAAAAGAGCTAACGTTGCTTAAAGATAAGATGGACAAGATGCAAAAGAAATGGCGGGTGATGACTGAAATTATTGCCAAGGCTATCCATCATTCAGCTTCGGTATTTGCTATTGTTAAAGATTCTATGATAATGTCAAAGATGTGGGGGTGGATAGCCTAGGTGACTACCAGGATATGGTTAACTTCCTAGCTAAGTATGGGACGGTTAATAGTCCATAGTGGGTCTGCTGGTTCTTTTATGTTTTTGATTAGTCTTGTTTTTTAATTATTGTTTCTATGTTGTTAATGTACTATTTTTGGCTCATTTGAGGCCTTTTTTGCCCTGAGGGTGGCTTTGTAAAGGGTTCTAGACCCTTTTTTCCAACTGAACTAATAAAAAATGGCAAGTACAAATATGGAAATAAAATCACCAAACCAACAAAATTACCACCACCAAATGTCACAAGATTTCACTATAAACACCCCAAACTGATATTGTTTGATTTCCAAATGGAAAATACATCAAATTAGGTCTGTTACAAAGGAAATAACAACAACAAACTTCTACAACACATACTACCAAACTACAATACAAAACTCACAACTAGACTGAAATACACACTGGGAATTTCAACCCCACAATGCCAAAACACAAACAACACTACCCAACTTGCCAAATCTGATCTTGGCACCTAGAATGGATGCACAATAGCACCTATAGAAACATGCAACAAAGGAAACACACTAAAACCATCATGAACTACTATTGGAAAAAGGGAGAGAGGAAAATGTAAAGTTGCAGCTATGTAGCTTTAAAATGTTTTCAAATTTGAAATTAATAGCATGTGTAAGTCCAAAAATTACTTTCAATTTAGATGTTAAAGTATTTCTCCAATTTAATCAATGTACTAGAAGAAAATAACTTGCAATAAGAAGACAAGTATTTATGTGGTATCAGAGCCATTGCTTGTAGTGAGAGAGGGATGTTTTTTTTCTAAAGTATTGAAGGAATTTTGGTTGCAAGGGAAGTTCTATGTCATGTTAACATTGTTTTGCAAATCTGTGAGTTTGGAATCCATGGTATTTACCTCTCAAATGGATATTGTCAAAAGAATCTTTGTTGGGCTCTTGAGGCTCAAGGTTATGGATCTTTAAGGAGTTGATCTTGTGGTAGTGATTTGGAGCTCCATTTTGACAATATGTGTATATGCTCTTATTTGGTGATTTTATTCCTTTACCTTGTGGTCATGTGCAGTGAAAGGGTGTTTATGTTGGATGGTTACTTCTAGTACCTTAATCACATGGAAAAACACTCACTTCTTGGACTATAGTTTGGAGTGCTTATGTTGGATTCATAGTTTCAGTCCATGGTTACATGAAAGCACTAGATGGTTTATCACTAGTTGTATGGATGTTGTGGAGTTGATATTTTTATGATATAAAACACTCCTAAACAACCTAGTTTCTCTTTTCTCATATTCATGCTATTTTGAATATGTGGGTTTTCACAGTTTTCCTATTTCAAAAGATTGTGGGTTTGTAGATCTCTAATATTCCATTATTTCAGATGACATATTTGATGGTGTTTCATTGGCATGAATGTTTGGATGTTTAAGTGGTTTCAAATTTACAAAGATATGGTTTTTTAGGTTTTACATATTAACCAAAATCTATGGTTTGTAGATTTGTGTAAAATTGTGTTTGGACACTTTCTGGATGGAAACAATTTCATATTTGCAAGGCTACTTGTTAGGTTCTTATGATCTATGGTTTTTCCTATGTGGATTTATTTGGCAAATCAGATCTAGAATTGATTCTAGTGTTTTGAGTCTTGGAAATCTACATGTTATACCTGGTTACATTTGTTCTACATGTTACTAACGTGGGGTTGAATCTATTTTTTCAGTTATTAAAGGTTGAAACACTGATCACTTTTTTCTCCTATGAGATGTTGCATGTATGCAGATCTTGTGAATAAGCTGATGTGGGTTCTATTTGGTAGGCCTCTTCTTGGTCACCTTGATTACATTGGTATTTTTTGTATTGAGACAAAAGGGTAGTTTGGAGTACCTGATTTAATTATTCATTGGAATCTATAGCAGTAAAAGTTTTTTACAGGTTTGAAGATTGAAGAAGCTTTTGAAGTGCATCAAGGAATCAAAGGATTTCTGTATTGAATGCAATCTTTCACAAGAGATTTAATACAAGAATAAACACCTTTGGTGTGGAGTTTTTCCCCACATAAATACTTGTCTTCTTCTTGCAAGCTATTTTCTTCTAATACATTGATTAAATTAGAGAAATACTTTAACATCTAAATTGAAAGTAATTTTTGGATTTACACATGCTATTAATTTTAGATTTGAAAACATTTTAAAGATACATAGATGCAAGTTTACCTTGTCCTCTCTCCATTTTTCCAACAACTACAAACTATACAATCCTACATACAAACAACTAAAACTCTTGAATCCTCTGAATCTTTGAACTCCTGTACAATCTTTGGATAGAATTGCTATCTTTGAACAAAGGGTTTCCATCCTTTGGCCACCTGAAACTCATGGGTTTTCATCCACAACCCTCCTTATTCCAATAGGGTTTTGTCCATTGAAGAAGCAATCTACAAATCTATAAATATTGAGAAAATATGAGATATGACAACAACCTCCAAATGAAATGTTTTACAAATTTTATATTCTTCATGCTTGGAAATGGGTGCCCAAAATATAATACCCTCTTTGGAGATGCCTTTTCTAAAAATGGGTTATGACAATTGTCATAGGCTGTCATAAGTTGTCATAAGCTATCATAGATGCTCCCGTCACTTGTAGCTATCAAATCTTCCAAGAATCCTCTTACAAATAACTCCCAAGATGATACAAAACTCAATGACCTCCATGAGCCCATAAATATTTAATTTTCCAAGAATAATGCAAGTTGTAATAGTACATTATTAAATATTAAATCAATTTATTTCCCTAAGTTGTCCAATTAACCCACGAGAAATTAAAATGGGTTAATATTGATCCCACAGTTGCTACTATTAGAAAGGGGACATGACAAGTCCTCCCTCTTGGAAATTTCTTATCCTCAAGAAATGAAGATTTAGATGCTCAAGTATTTTAGGTCCTTCCCATGTGGCATCTTCAATTGGCAACTTCTCCCATTCGATCAAATATTCAGTAATGCTTCAGTTTCTCAGCTTCTTCTCCCTGATTTCAAAAATCTTTTCAAGAACCAAAACTAATTTCCCTTCCCCATCCAAGGGTAGTAGTTCTGATGTGGGAACAACTTGCTATCCAAGAACCTTCTTCAAACATGATACATGAAAATCATTGTGGACCCTTTTTTCCTGTGGAAGTTCTGACTCATAAGATACCTCACCAATCTTCTGGATGATTATGTAGGGCCCAAAGAACTTAGGATTGATCTTTTTAGCCCCACTCTTCTTCAATGAACTCTATCTATATGGATACAATCTCAAAAAATCAAATCTCCAACTTCAAAAACTCTCTCTATTATCTTTATATCTGCATACATCTTTTGTTGATTCTGTACTTGTTGCAAATTATTTTTTAGTGATCTCAAGATTTATTGACTTTGGGTAATGAGATAACTTGTTGTAGGTACTCTACTATCTATAATCAACAAATCAAAAAATGAAAGTGCATCATAGCCATAAAGAGCTCAAAACATAGGCATACCAATTGACATTTGATGTGATGTATTGTAGCAATACTCTGCCAAGTGCAACCATTTGACCCAAGTAGTTTGCTGATTTGAAACATAGTTCCTCAAGTACCCCTCTATCCACTTGTTACCAATTTTTGTTTGTCCATCTGTTTGTGGATGGTATCTTGTGCTTGGTGTGAGTTTTGTTCCTGCTAAGTGAAAGAGTTCCTTCCAAAAAGAGCTAAGGAATTGAAAGGAAGAAAGGTACACAGAATAAATTCCTAAACTGAATTAATGAGGGGAATTTTATGCAAATTTTTAATCTTTCTAGTTAACATGAAGAAGAAATAGAAACATAAATCAAAACAACAATACCATAACACAAGATGTACATGGGGAAAACCTTTTCAGGTAAAAAACCTCACACTTCAAAGAACAACCTAATGTATTATTCAATAATCAAATAATGGTTACAATACAATTGCAGAGCCAAGCTCTTTTAGGAGTTCACCACTGTAGTAGTATTCTGGAGCAATTCTAGTAGCATAACAGTATCTGCAAATGAACTATTAACTCCAACTCCAAGCACCTGCATTTATAGAGTTTATAAGGCCAACATTTCTAATGCCTTAGGACACTTTTTCAACATGCATACAACCTCCTTATATCCATCATAACCTATAAGTTTCACTTTCCCAATATGGAGTGCTCCAACCATGTATAGACTATGACAGATGCTCTTACACATCTTACAACTGTCATAGATTCTATCATACATGACAACACTTATAGCTGTAAGGGAATCTTTGATAACTAACTAATAATAGCATATTCCTCTTACAATATGTCATAGTCAAACTTGGGAACCTAAAGATACCTTCCTCACATGCAAAGATACTTTATGACACTTGTCATCACCTGTCATAGGAATCTCTATTTCTAGCTCTTACATGTCATAGATTCTGTCATACGTCATAAATTCTTACACAAGCCACAAGATGCCGACACATGGCAAATTAGTGCCACCTCAAATGGTATGCCTACATTCTCATGTGTTGACTTGTCCATCCAAGTCACATTACAAAATGGAATGACATCTCACGATGCCACCTCACACTAAATGACAAAACAAGATGTCCAAAATTAAATACAATATAGGCAAATAAATAAATATGCAATCAAATATTAAATGCTAGGAAATTGCAAGGTTGAGACACCTTAATTCCCAACATTCTACCACTTGTCGAACACCTTGAAAGATCCAATAAAATGATAGGATTTAACTTCTAGGGTCCAAGAGGCCCATAGATTTCGAACACCATCTAAGATTCTTTGTGCTCATAGGCTTTGTCAAGGAATCTGCAACATTCGTCAAAGTGTAAACTTTATCCAAATTCACCTTCCCATCCTCTACCATGTCATGAACAAAATGGTACTGGACATCAATATGCTTTGTCCTTGCATGGAAAGTAGGATTATTTGCTAAACATATGGCACTCTGACTATCACAACAAATGGTAATCTTCCCTGTATCAAAACGAATGTCAAAACACAATCTTTTAAGCCAAATGGCTTCCTTACAAGCATGAATAGTTTCCATGTACTCTGCTTCTATCATGGACAAAGCGATCATAGGTTGCCGCTTACTCATCCAACTAATAGCACCAACAAACATAGTGACCACATAAGCACTGGTGGATCTCCTACCGTCAATGTCACCTACCCAATCATAATCCACATATCCATGATTACTTATAGAATGTTGAGATCTAGTAGGATAACCATGATAGCATAATGAATACTCAAAAGTATCCCACAAATATCTGAAAACTCTCTTCACTACATCCCAATATACCCATCCAGGACTAGCCATAAATTGACTAAGGACTCCCATTGTTTGGGCAATGTATGGTCTTGTACAGACCATTGCATACATCAAACTGCCAACTGCACTAGCATAAGGAAATCTGCTCATATCCTTCATCTTAGAAGGAGACTTTGGAAAATCTACAATAGATAACTTTGTCCCCATCGTAACAAGAACAGTCAAAGGTCTAAAATCTACCATGCTAAATCTCTCCAACACAGTGTTAACATACTTACTCTGGCCTAATCAAAGTTTTCTATTTGCTTTGTCTCTTCTTATCTCCATCCCCAGAATGTATTGAGCTGCCCCTACATTTTTCATCTCAAACTATGCTAACAACTGAGACTTCAAATCAGAAATCAAACTTTTACCATTCCCAATGAGTAACATATCATCAACATACAATGCAATAATGAGAATGCGATCATTGTCAAACTTGTAATAAACATAATGATCTGATTTCAACCTCATAAATCTAATACTCAATACAAATGCATCAAACTTCTGGTACCACATCCTAGGAGACTATTTCAAACCATATAAAGATTTTTTCAACTTGCAAACTAGATTTTCTTTATCTTTCACCACGTAGTGCTCTAGCTGTAACATATAGATTTCCTCCTCCAAGTCACCATGAAGGAATGTTGTCTTCACCTGCATCTATTCCACTTCTCGATCATACATTGTTGCAAGAGATAATAGGAACTGAATAGATGTCAGCTTCACAAAGGGAGAGAAAATCTCACCATAGTCAATTCCCTCCACCTGAGAATACCTCTTCGTAACCAATCTAGCCTTATATATCTCAACACTACCATCTGCATCAAATTTCTTTTTGAACACCCATTTGTATCCAATAGGTTTCCATCCTTCAGGCAAATGCACCAAGTCCAAAGTATTGTTATTTTCCAAAGAAGCCATCTCCTCTTCCATGGCCTCCTTCTAGGAACCTGCATCTTTCATACCCATAGGTTCTTTCATAGTTCTAGTGGTGCAGGAGCACCCTCGTAAATCTAAAAGTTCCTATGCAGGGGCACCTCGTAAATCTAAAAGTTCCTAACATTTCAAGAAATGTTATGTCTGTTTGTAAAGGCCTTCGAGCCATATGAAATACGTGTCAAAAAGGATTAAAACTGTAATGTAACCGAACGGTTTGTTTTGTAAACGGTGGTCGGTGTTTGATTCACCACGTATTGTAACTATCCTGTTAAGTGTCTTTAAATAGGCAGTTCGTGTGTGTGTAGAAAAGAGCAGAGTAGTGAGAGACAGAGTGAAAAGTAACTGTATGTACATTCTGAATTAGAAGGAATAGAAGGAATTTTGTGTTCTGGTGCAATCACAGTGAATCTTGTTTGGGGTCATTCCACTGGAGAATTTCTCTGAAATCAGTGGAATGACCCCCGGTTGTTAGTTTATTTCCAATTCAGTGTTGGATTAGTAGTTTTTTTCTGTGTTGGTTGAATCGTTAGCTTTTTCTATGTTGTTCGGTTACGAATTGTTGTAGAGGAGGATTTGTGTGTATACAGCAAGTGGATATGGCAAACAGTGTGTGTGTATCGCAATTTCATGTGAGGTCATTTTGTGGATTTCCTGCACTTAGATATCTGGTTGTGATAGAGGAGGGATCAAGCATTTTGTACTCATGGTGAATATGTTATGTATGTCCTGCATTAGTGTGAGAGTCTGGCTGTAGAAGGTCAAAGAATAAATGTACGAAGTCATCGGCTTAAGACAGCCCATCGGAGAACAAGAAATAAGTGTGGCCGAAGAAGCAAGTCCTACCGATGACAAAGTTGGTATGTAGCTCGTCGGTGTGAGTAATGCCATCGGCATAGGAAAGTTACTTTGGACCGACGGAAGGAACTCTCACCGATCAGGGTGAGATTCGAGACGTCTTGCCGATGGAAGGCTCATCGGTGAGAGATATGTATCGGCGAAGGACTCTTTAGTTTGATCGATGGTGTATAGTCTTGCCGATAGGCAAAGAATAGGTATATTTCGGTGTGACATTTAAATTGTCTTGCCGATATACACTGTAAAGGTTATTTTGTGGCTTTTCAAGGGATCTTCCACCTGTTTTGTATGTTATCTGGTTTTCCCTCTGCATCAAATTGGTATCAGAGCTAGTAAAAGCTCTGGGAGGAGATGTTGTATTGATTCTGTGACTGAATAGGCAGAAGAAGAATGAAGAAGAAGAGAGAAGCAAGAAGCTGAAAGAAAGAGTGCTAGAAAGGAATTTTGCTAACTTCCGGTTGCAGGTGCAGTTCACTCGCTACAGTGGGCAGATGAGAGATCTGTCATGGAGCCATAGGAGATGGTTCAAGGGCCTGAGAAGGAGGTCCAGTTGGTGTCGCCAAAAGTCCTGGGGAGAGAGGCGAGAGAGGACTCCCAGGTGAGGGACAGATGTGTTGGTGTAGCATGAAGGAGTGGATTTCAGTTGTTGCATTTTGGAGGCAGCCATTGATAGAAGGCACAGTTGAGGATGAAGAGGAAGCAGCAGAGGCATCCAGTTAGCATTGAAGACATCGAGAAAGCCAAAAGATATTGCAGGCTTTTCACTGAGCATTTCCATGGGACAAGGAAATTTTTCAAGTTTGGGAGTATGGTGCAGGAGCACCCTCGTAAATCTAAAAGTTCCTATGCAGGGGCACCTCGTAAATCTAAAAGTTCCTAACATTTCAAGAAATGTTATGTCTATTTGTAAAGGCCTTCGAGCCATATGAAATACGTGTCAAAAAGGGTTAAAACTGTAATGTAACCGAACGGTTTGTTTTGTAAACGGTGGTTGGTGTTTGATTCACCACGTATTGTAACTATCCTGTTAAGTGTCTTTAAATAGGCAGTTCGTGTGTGTGTAGAAAAGAGCAGAGTAGTGAGAGACAGAGTGAAAAGTAACTGTATGTACATTCTGAATTAGAAGGAATAGAAGGAATTTTGTGTTCTGGTGCAATCACAGTGAATCTTGTTTGGGGTCATTCCACTGGAGAATTTCTCTGAAATCAGTGGAATGACCCCCGGTTGTTAGTTTATTTCCAATTCAGTGTTGGATTAGTAGTTTTTTTCTGTGTTGGTTGAATCGTTAGCTTTTTCTATGTTGTTTGGTTACGAATTGTTGTAGAGGAGGATTTGTGTGTATACAGCAAGTGGATATGGCAAACAGTGTGTGTGTATCGCAATTTCATGTGAGGTCATTTTGTGGATTTCCTGCACTTAGATATCTGGTTGTGATAGAGGAGGGATCAAGCATTTTGTACTCATGGTGAATATGTTATGTATGTCTTGCATTAGTGTGAGAGTCTGGCTGTAGAAGGTCAAAGAATAAATGTACGAAGTCATCGGCTTAAGACAGCCCATCGGAGAACAAGAAATAAGTGTGGCCGAAGAAGCAAGTCCTACCGATGACAAAGTTGGTATGTAGCTCGTCGGTGTGAGTAATGCCATCGGCATAGGAAAGTTACTTTGGACCGACAGAAGGAACTCTCACCGATCGGGGTGAGATTCGAGAAGTCTTGCCGATGGAAGGCTCATCGGTGAGAGATATGTATCGGCGAAGGACTCTTTAGTTTGATCGATGGTGTATAGTCTTGCCGATAGGCAAAGAATAGGTATATTTCGGTGTGACATTTAAATTGTCTTGCTGATATACACTGTAAAGGTTATTTTGTGGCTTTTCGAGGGATCTTCCACCTGTTTTGTATGTTATCTGGTTTTCCCTCTGCATCATCTAGGCTCATCCATGTTAGAAATCAAGGCAAAAATACAACTAGAATCAAGCAATGAATAACCAAACCTCTCAGGTCACCTCCTAATCTGTGTAGACCTCCTCAAAGGCTAAGGTTGAGGTTCTTCTTCTTGTTCTAAACTTCTAGATCTGCTAAAGCTCTCCTCATCATAAGGTCCAATAAGAACTTTTAGTTTAGTCTTCTTAGGGGTAGAAGGAAACTGAACCACATCTTCTTTCTTTTCTTTTTCTTCTGGTTGTAGAACAACATGAGGACTTACTTCTCTAAAAATAACACTTCTGCTATACAAGACTTTCTTAGCCACAAGATCCCAAAGCTTGTACCCTTTCACACTAACACCATAGCTAATGAAGATACACTTAATTGCCTTATTCTCTAATTTTGACCTCTTCTCCTTAGGCACATGTGTATATGACTCACAACCAAATACTCAAAGATGTGTCAATGAAGGCATTTTACCAGACCACACCTCCATGGGTGTCTTCTCAACAAGCATTGATGTAGGAGACCTATTAATTAGGTAGTAGGCAGTGGCTATAGTTTTAGCCCAAAACTTTTGTTCTAGGCTAGCCCCTTTAAGCATACTCCTAGCCCTCTCCATCAATGTCCTATTCATCCTCTCTGCAAATCCATTTTGCTAAGGGTTGTATGAAGTTGTCTTATGTCTTTCAATACTATGTTCTTTACAGAACTTCTTGAAATCTTCCAAACAAAACTCACCATCATTGTCAGTCCTCAAACAATTAATCTTTTTACCAATCTAATTCTCTAGAAAAGCTTTAAACACTTTGAACCAACTAAAGACTTCAAATTTTCTTCTAAGGAAATAAACCCATGTCCTTCTACTATAACCATCAATGAATGATACAAAATATAGAGATTTAAAAATTGAAGGAACATTCACATGACCAAACACATCAAAATGAATTAGATCCAACACATCAGAATGAATCAGATCCAACACCTTAGAAGATTTGTGAGAACTAGAGTAAAATTAAACACGATTTTGCTTTCCATATACACAATGTTCACAAAAATCAAACTTGAGATTATAATCATTCAACCCCTCAATGAGATTTTTTATTTTTTAGGGCTCTAAGACCCTTCTCACCAATGTGACCAAGTCTCTCATGCCACAACATTGTCTTCTCAATAGGAAGTTTCATCTCCAAAGCATGAGTACCCTTAGGTACCCAGAAAGCATGACCATCAGAAATAGATGAAACACACTTCTTCACTGCTAGTTCCAATGGTGAGGATGAAGAATCTAAAGCTCTCTTATTTAAAATAAAATAAGTATTGCACTGAACAATGCATGCATTCAACTAAAATAGAATACCTCTTCGATTACCCTTAGCAAGCACCATAGCTCCTCTTGTCATCTTGCATCCTCCATTCAAGAAGACAACCTGCACACCCACATCATTCAACTTACTTACATAAACAAGGTTTCATTTCAGACTAGGGATATGTAGAACACCATTGATCCCCTTCACTCATCCATTAGGGAATCAAATCAAGACTCTTCCACAGCCAACAATCTTAAAGTAGAGTCATCACCTAGGTACACCTTCCCACCATCGAATTCTTCATACTTTGTAAACCAACCCCGATGTGAGGTCATGTGGAAAGAAGCACCAGAATCTATCAACCATAGATCTTCTGATGCATGGGTGGCCAAGGAAGCAACAAAAACATCACCATCATCTTGGGATTTGTCAGAATCTGAATAAGAGAAGTTCTTCTTTTTCTTCTTTTTCTCCTCCTTACACTCCTTTCAAAAGTGCCTAGGTTTGCTGCAATTCCAACGCAATGCCTTGGACTTTCCAGGAGACTTAGATCTCCCACAGGATTTGGAGCTACCCTTTTTTTCTTTCTTTTCCTTCTTCTTCCCTTTTTCTTTGGGTCTACCACGAACCACAAGAGCCTCCTTATCTATTTCTTAATTTTTTCCTTGCATCTCTTTGGAAAGTAATGATGCAACCACCTCATCCATCTTAAAGTTGGTGGTAGTACCCCCAATTGCCATCACAAGTTGGTCCCATGACTTTGGAAAAGAACAAAGAAAGGTCATACATGGATCCTTCTCCTCCATCTTCACACCAACAGAGTTCAACTAAGCAACTACCATGTTAAAGACATTGACATGATTTGCAACAAATTATCCATCTTCCATGTTCAGAGAGTATAGCTTCTTTCTCAGGAATAAATTATTTACTAGGGACTTGACTTAATAAATTTCGCCAAGCTTCTTCCATAGACTTATACATGTAGCCTCTTAATGAACATTTAACAAGATGAAGTTGGCCAAAAAGAGTCTCACAAGACCCTTGGATTTTCGATCTTTGAGATCTGAGTCTGCTTGAGACATTGTTGTTGGTTTTGCACCAGATATGGCTTCCCATAAATACCAATCTACAAGCATGTCCTCCATCTTGAGTTTCCACAACTCAAAATTACTACCATTAAACTTCTCCAACTCTATTCTTCTGGCCATCTCCTTCCTACAACAAGATCACAAAATACTCTACACAAGTTCCCACTCAATCTAAGATTAGTACAAAAAAACCCTCTACCCAAAAAATAGGACTAAAACTAGCCAAGATCTGATACCAACTGAAAGGAAGCAAGGTATATAGAATATCTTCCTACACCAAACTATTGAGGGGAGTGTTATGCAAATTTTTAATCTTTCTAGTTAATATTAAGAATAAACACAAACAAAAATCAAAACAACAATACCATAACACAAGATGTATGTGGGGAAAACCTTTTCAGGTAAAAAAACCCACACTCTAAAGCACAACCTAATGTATTATTCAGTAATCAAATAATGGTTACAATACAATCACAGAGACAATATCTTATAGGAGTTCACCACTATAGTAATAATCTGGAGCAATTCAAGTAGCATAACAATACCTGCAAATCAACTACTAACTCTAGCTCCAAGCACCTACATTTATAGAGTGTACAAGGCCAACATTTCCAAGCCCTTAGGACACTTGTTCAACATACATACAACATCCTTACATCCATCATAACCTGTAAGCTTGAATTTCGCAAGATGGAGCACTCTAACCAAGAATAGACTATGACAGATGCTCTTACACATCTTACAACTATCATAGAATCCGTCATACATGACAACACTTACAACTATAAGGGAATCTGTCATAATTGACTTATAATAGTATATTCCTATTACAACATGTCATAGTCAAACTTGGGCACCTAAATATGCCTTCCTCATGAGCAAAGATGCTTTACAACACTTGTCATCACTTGTCATAGGAATCTTTATTTCAGGCTCTTACATGTCATAGATTTTGTCATATGTCATAACTTCTTATACAAGCCACAAGATGCCGACACCTGGCATATTAGTGCTACCTCAAATGGGATGGCTACATTCTCATGTGTTGACTTGTCCATCCAAGTCACATTACAAGTGGAATGACATCTCACCATGCCACTTCACAATAAATGACAAAATAGGATATCCAAAATTAAATACAATATAGGAAAATAAATAAATATGCAATCAAATATTAAATGCTAGGAAATTACAAGGTTGAGACACCTTAATTCACAATAGGAATATACTATCTTTGTCATTAACAATGTTCTTTGGTAAACCATGTAGTTTAAATACTTGAAAAACAACTTTGCTACTTGAGAAGCCTTAAATTCTGAAGTGATGGGAAAAAATGAGAATATTTCATTAATCTATCCACAACCACATATTGTTAAGGTTAAAAGAGTGATCTAGTCTAAGGAGTTAAACTAGGTCAAAACCCTCTTCTACAAACATTAGGAACACAAATTGAGCTTGGCTTCTACCCAATAAGGAGAGCCAAACTATAGGGGTTCTATCCTTTTGTTGTATATAGATGGATCAACCAAGTTCAACCAAAATCAAGAAAAGCAAGCCTAACTAGTGATTAGACCCTAAA
The DNA here is from genome assembly GCA_027924645.1 of Cunninghamia lanceolata. Taxonomy (NCBI): domain Eukaryota; kingdom Viridiplantae; phylum Streptophyta; class Pinopsida; order Cupressales; family Cupressaceae; genus Cunninghamia; species Cunninghamia lanceolata. The sequence continues at coordinate 12,870,592 of BSBN01001332.1, forward strand.
AGATGAAAAGCATACTACAACTAACTTTAGAGAGGAGATCACAGTAAACAGAAAGTATAGTAGACATCATAAAGAGATTTAGAACTTGAGTTATGTAGCAGAAATATCCTGGACATGGATGCTTGGGTGCCCTAGGCATTTTCTAAGGTTTAACAAAAACTTTGATGTCACCAGAATTGTACCTGTCTACTCTATCTTCTTCCTAGAAATCATCTCCTAAAACCTATTTCTCTAACCTGTACACAAGGAAAGAGGAAAAGGTCGTGCTATGTATAAGGGCTTGCCTCAGTCAAACCCCATGTTGGTGTTCCCACCTATACTACAATGATGATTAGATCCAAGAGTGTGTGCCTAGGAGGGAAGAGGCCATATTTGTAACAAGATGATGAATAATAAATGATAATGATGATAATAACCACAAGAGATATGACTTTAGTTGATGAAGATCCTACACCAACAAAGGCGAGTGATGAAGAGGGCTTCAAACTTCCTTCAAAGCCTACAAACAAACTACAATGGAATCCACAAGTAGAAAACACTCCAAGAATGAATAATACTTCAATGATAGCACACAATATGAGAACAAACTTCCAGCATTCATCTAGGTGTAGAATGAACCACAAAACTCATATAAATATGCATTCCCACTCACTTACAACAAATTAAGCTTAATTAGGCTCACAAATACAAACCAAAGAAGCATCACAAGCTAACACCACAAAGTGGGGCTAAAAATCCCAAATGGGACGAGGGCGCTTGGGCATCCTAGACTTTTAGCCCAAAAACTCTAAAAAGTGTCCAATTTAACAAGCTTAGTCTAGTCCTAAGTTGATAATGGTGGGTTCATTTGTCAGGATTGAGATTCTCATCATTTAAATCTCAAAAAGGTGTTAAAATAGGTTTTGATTAACAAAGGCAACACATAGGTCCAACTAGGTTCTAAACAAAGTGTAAAATGCTAGTGTACACATTTTACTCTAACATTTAGTCCCCACTTTAGTGTGAGTATGAACTTATGTTTGAAGTCATAATAAAGGATGGACAAACACACAAACATAGAAGACCAAAGAATTCAGCTAACTCATGGACTACAAGTAGCCCCCAAAGTTAAGATACTAAGGTTACAAACACATAATCAAAGAGATATTTCAAACACACAAGACATTGTAACATAAATTGTCACATACATGGAGTACTAAAAGCATACACAAGAATACACACAAAAGACACACAATGCAAAAAGGTAATACATGCCAAACATAATGCATACACGCTTGACACAAAGAAGACACAAAGCATACAAAGCGTTCACATAAGAAACAAAGCATACACATAGAGAACACATGGAAAACATGATGAAGACACATAAATACATAGGTTAAAAACATAGTACATAAAAGAAACATGCAAGGCACATGACTCTGATGCTATCTTTCTGTTGCTAGGGGTCATGTGAAAAAAAGTGCCACCATGGATCGCACACTAGTAAGGACCACCGAATTACTAGGTGACCATGACAAGTCAAATGAAGCACACAGGCTAGCCAACTACGTTACACTAGGTGGCTCATGGACCAAAGAGGAAGCGTCATAGGCTAGTGAGGACCACTGAATCACTAGGCGAGTTCCATGCCAACAAGCATTAAAAGGGAGCATAGCATAATGCATGCCCCCACCTTAAAGTGATTGCTAACTCATATCAGGAAGCAATTTTTTTAAGGTACCACAGATTACAAAATAGGCACAAGAGCTTTCTGAAAGCACATGCCCATGAGATACATGTTCCCAAAAACTACATCACATAAAGGGGTTGCCCCCATGAAAGGAAAACCAAGGTGATGCTATAGGAATGATACACAATGGCTTGTGTAGTCATGGTATGACATTGATCATAGCAGTAAGGTGCCACATAAATCACAATGTAAAAGAAAAAATAAATTACATTAAGGAACAACACAAAGGGATCTACCTAATTGGCGCCAGTATAGGAATATATATATATATGTATGTATGTATGTATGTATGTATATGTATATATATACATACATATATATAAGTATATATACATACATATATATGTATATATGTATATATGTATATATGTATATATATATATCTATATGTATATATATACATATCTATATACACATATATACATATATATACATATATACATATATATATATGTATATATGTGTATATAGATATGTATATATATATACACATATATATATACATATATACATATATATACATACATATATATATATATATAAGGAATTGTCATCATCCACCAACTAGAACTATGGAGACAAAGGAAGAAGTATCACATGAAATCAAAAAAGGTATCTCTTGGGTCAACAAGGGATAATGTCGAATCATTCTACACCTTGCATCATCCCCAAAGGACACAATAATAAAGCAAGTTACAATAAATAGAAGAATGATGATACAAATAGATAGAATGTCACAATGGATTTTTGTCCCTTTGTATTCTTGCACCTACAAGGGTGTCAAGGGTCATCCAAAGGGATCTTAACAACACAACAATAATAACAACTAACTAATATAAATAAAGCATCAAGAAGCACATCATGAGGAAACACAATCACATGCATGCATACGATAGAAAATAAGGTACCTCTCTTGCATGTCAACCTAAATCAAGTTTTCCTCCTCCCAATCTATCTCATCATCCATTTGGATCGGTGGAAGATGAAAGAGGGACTATAGCATGGGAGGTATAACAAACAATAGCCATACCTATATTATCTTTAGTCTTGCTAGTACAACAGGCTCCATAGCGGCTTGCAAAGCTTCTTCTTTCTCTGTAGGAGACACAATAGTAGTATATGTCTCTTTGGCATCCATCAGTGATAAATGCTTATGAGGAGGGAGATTATCCTCTCCTACGACAAGGTGAGCTTTAGAATGATGATGCTTATTTCTTTCTCTCACAAACTTATTTCTCTTAGCTTTATTCGTGATGTTCTTAAGGGGAACTGTAGTATCTTCCAACAAGGGTTCCTTTTATTCCTTTGTTTCAAGAACATTAGAAGAAATAGGAGGAACCACTGAATGCTAGGAGACTATAGGGGAAGGGTTTCTCATCATGGGTTTCTCTTCCTTCTCAACTTTTGAAATAGGTGGAAGTACGGGAACATGCTCAAGCATTTGCGAAACCTTAGGACATAGAACACATGCAACTGAATACTGACCACTTCTCTCCGAAGAGGTAGGTGGTACAAAAGTAATATTGTGATTATGGGGAGGTTTGTTTTGTTCATGAAGGTTGCCTCATTGTCCTTGAAGGGATGGCTGAGGTGGAACCTTGACATATCTACAATATGCTCAGGGATAGGGAAGAACCTTTGATTCAGGCTTAGCCTCATTCACTACCTATGGTATAGGAGAAATTACAGCCATAGCATCACAAGATTGAGGAGGTTCAAGAACATCATTAGGAGGAATATTGCTAAGTGATAATTCTGCTATTTTCTTTGCTTTAAATTTTTGGTATGATAAGAAAAATATATCCTCTCTAGGTCTAACAGTTCCAACTGCTTGTGGCTAGAAGCAGTCGAGTGAAAAATGTCCATTACAAGAAATAAGGTGATACTAACTATGATGTACATGTACACATCCCTCAAATGGAAACTTTAAGCACTTGTGAACCATAGAGAGGACCACCTTCATGGAGTAGAGCTATGGGTAGCCCAACTTCACATGATTTATAGGTCTGATGTAGGAATAATAACAAAATGAACATCCAAAGCTCTTTGCCCAACTTTAACTTCAAGAGTTAAAGCACCAAGAGTTGGAAGGATAGACCCATCATGTGCTTTAATAGCCATCTTTGATACATCATATGTATCTCGATGTAAACCATGCATGTAGAGAAAGTCTTCAGTTACTACATTCACCATGCATATAGGATCTATCATAGCACCTTGAATAGGTTTATCATTGATTCAAATAGTGATGTAAAGAGGCCCATCAGGAGCTTCAATAGTAGCATCATGTGGAGTAAAAGATATAGCAGGTTCCAAATCTACTCACTCTTTGTGAGGGAAAGCATCCACCATGCAAATATCAACAACATTAGACTCATGATGAGGTAGAGGATTAGTATATATTTGGAGGTTTTGATTAGGAGCTACCATTGATTTATTCCCTTTATCATTTACACCAACCACTTGGATGACATTGGAGTCAATGAGTTATTGAACTTCATGTTTAAGATGCATGCATCTTTCATTGTCATGACCAACAGAGCAATGGAATTGACAAAAGGACTTTGCATAAAAGGAAGATGATTGTATCTTACTTAGATTGAGAGGTCTAATAGGTGGAAGCTTGATGAGATTATTTTGTAAAAGTTGTGTCATGATAGCATAGAGAGATTTCGATAATGGTGTAAAGTTTTGTGTATTTGGTTTCAATTTGTAGGAGGTGGGAGAAGTGGATGATGTTGCCACCACATGTTTTCTTATGTTATTCACTAAAATTTCATTGATTTTGATGAAGTTTTTGTTTTGTCTTTTGAAAGTATGATTATGAGAGGCTATGGATTGACCAACTAGAGCCGATGAGGTGTTATTCTCATATTGACTAACTGAAAGTTGATAATCATGAAGAGCTATACAAAGATGAGTGAATGAATCATAACATTGTTTAGTGGAAAAAGAGGGGTTTTCAATTTCAAGGTTAAATCCTCCTTCGACTACAACATTCAAGGACATAAATCAAGTGAAGCCACAACCTTTTGCAAGAGGGCTCTGCTACAGATTTAGTGTCCTTTAGAACGATGAGGAAACTTGGAATTTGCTAATTAATTGATTTATTGAAGTCCAATTATGTTCAAAACCCTAATTTTGTAAAATCATAAACAAATAGACAAAACTTGACAAATGCTTGCATACAGAGATATCAAATGACAATTAGATACATACTAGATTTTGAGATTCAGTGTATGGAAAAGTCAGGGACTAATGAGTGGGAAAATTAGTCCAAGGTACCAGTTTCTGTCAGGATCTCTAAAGAATGTCTGCAACCTATTTATATTGTTCTGGGGGTTTCTATGTTTCGGGATCTGGAGGACTAATGAGTGGTAGTCTAGGTCTTGCTTTTCTACTTTTCTCTACACTTCTGACACTCTGTAATGTTTCCTTGCAACTCCACTTCTTTCACTTCTACAACCTGTAACTTGCAATCACAAAAAAGAGGGTTGGGGTTGTGGTGTTTAGAGGCTTGCCTCGGTCAAGCCGCAGAGAGACTTTCAAGTCTTCTGAACACCGTTGTCAGATAAAGATTGTGTATCCCTACAGGATAGAGGCAAAAACCAATTGATAAATGATTGAAAACACAAATGAACGTCACCTCAGAGGTTTAGCTCTTATGGAAGGAAGAATCTTCTTTCATTCCATGAGGAGATAGAGCCAAATCTGCATAACAAACACAATAACAAAACAATACTGCTTTGCAACACAATGAAAGCCTTGAATCACTTTAGCATAAGATCACAAGTTCACAATTTCCATCTAATGTCCATCTAGTTTACAAATGAATCCCTAAACATGCTTATATATGTTACTAAACAACTTCCTGCCAAGAATTTCGTAATTCAAACTTGAGGTGTCGGCATATGACCTAATTAACGGTCACATAACCAACACTTGAATTTAGGTCCTGCCTAAAATAGGGCAAGACTAGCACATGGGCGTCCAGGTCCTCCCTCCCTATTTTAGTCAAGACTTAGCTTAAGTGCACCCCCTAGGTCCTATTTGTCATAAAACTTAGGGGTTTTCTAACCAGAAGTCAACATGAATATGCAAGATGATTAAAATGCTTTCTAAAGGACTTGAGAGCTAAACATAGGAGGAAAAATGTCCTAGGGAGACATTTTCTGATGTAACAAATGCACCAACAATATCTTATCACAAATGTGAGGTTGTAGTTTTCCTATAAATATTCTTTGCACATCAACATCTAAAATAGAATATTAGATTTGTGGGAAGAGGGCTTGATAACAACCCACAAAGTTTGTTATTTTCTCTTTTGTTCCTTGTTTTCAATGAACCAAGTTCGTCAAAGAGACTTGACATCCAATGTTCACTTGAAAATGCTTGAGGAACTTGTTAACTAATTGTGTGAAAGAATTTATAGAATTAGGAGGTAGCAAGCACAATCAATCCAAGGTTGTGTCTTTAAGTGACCTAGGAAAGAGTTTTGCAAAGATCACATCCTTAAAGAAGAAATCACTACATATAGCAGTAAAAGATGCCATGTGGTTGTTAGGGTCTCCCTTCCGATTATATTTCTCAAAGTGGGGAGTCTCAAACTTCTCAGGCATAGGAGTTCTTAGGATAGAATAGGACAAAGGGCTACAGATGTAATATGTTTTCATATTAGGTTTTAGTAGGCTATTACTCATGTTTGCCAATTGTTGGTGGATGGATGTCATATTTTTCAACAATTGGTTTATGACAGGATTAGAAGTAGAATAGATGTAGGTGAAGTAACACTAGGAGTGGAATTTTTATAGTTGTATGGAATTGTACTATTACTTGGTAGCATTGTTACTTGGAAGCGGAATTAGATAAAGATTGGAATGAAGGACTAGGTGATGGTGTATGAGTAGCCTTTTGAAATGTGAAAGGTGGTTTAGATGTAGGTGGAGTAACACTAGGAGTGGAATTTTTGTAGTTGTATGGAACTGTACTATATTATATAGTAGAATTATTACTTGGTTGTATAGTAGTGGTGAGAATAGTCAAAGAATAAGTAGGAATAGGTAGTGTAGGTATGGGTGCTGACATTTGAGTCCCTATTTGATTAGAAGTGACATTGGTTATGATTTCAGTGCAACTAGATGTAGATAGAATATTGTTATGAACTATATGAGCAACTCCACGCAAAACTTATAATGCTTCTTGACCTTCGAGAAAAAGACTTCATAGACTCTCAACAATAGGGACAACCTCCTTAGTGATGTGTTCTGCACTCACAAATCTCTAGAAATCAGCCAACTCCGTGTCTAATTTCTAGACTTGAGTCTCAGGAACATGAGCCACAAGGTCATCGATATTGATGGATTCATGTAAGTTTTGATGCTTCAAGAAGGTGCAAAGTAGGGATGCTAGGAAGAATTGATGGATCTTCTTGTGTGACAATACTGGGAATTTGGGGTTCCGATGTATTGATATTATCATTATGCATAGCATTCAAACCCATAATTCATCAACTTCTTCACACAAGAATGTTAGAATTGGGGCACCGGGTCACAAAGCTCATAAAGTGGCTATAAGCTTTAGAAACACACAAGATGCACTAATAGAAGAAGTAAATGATGAAAAGAAATATTTGAGTTTAAGTTTAATTTAAGCAATAATATACCCTTAATCAAATCCAATTATACTCAAACAATGCTAATTTCAATGCCTTTTTTTAAAAAAAATGCAACAATTCAAAATTGTCCCTATCTTTAATTTTTAATACAAGATGAAAAGTAGAATGTTGTAGAACAATTCCAAATCAGATTTTGTATGCAAATGATAGCAGCAAAAACTGAAATTAAACTATCTTTCATAAACCCTAGGATGCAACATTAACTAGGTTTTACAAAATACAATTTTTTTCAACAATTTCTAGCAATAAGAAGGATGCAAATGCATTATGTAACAATATGAAATGATAAAATACTGTAATTCCAATCAGATTTGATGCAAAATAAGAAAATGAGACTATGCTATGATGATCTATGCAAACAAAGTGATAACTATGCAATTTTCAAGCTTAGAATGCAAATTTTTCTTTTTCAATTTTCAAATGCACTGATGCTTAAAAATGTTTTGAACAAAAATAATGAAAGGGTATAGAAAATTCAAATACTCCAAAGCAACTAATTAATGCAACAAGATCTAAAACAACTCACACATCTTCAAACCCTAGGTTCAAGACTAGCAATATATTCTATAAATGCAAGGTTTTTCAAACCCTAGTTTTGAAACTAAGAAAAAATTGACTATGTATGAATGCAAAATGATTAATGAACTCATTCCCAATCAGATCTAGAGTGATAAAAAAATTAGATCTAAAAGAAGAAGGATGCAAAAGTGCAAGAAACAATGGGTTCACCAAAATGTTAAGGAGAAAAAAGTGATCTAGTCTAAGAAGTTAAACTAGGTCAAAACCCTCTTCTACAAACATTAGAACACAAAACAAGCTTTGATTCTACCTAAGAAGGAGAGCCAAACTACACAAGTTCTATTGGAAATAAGATAGATAACTGAGAGGGGGGTGAATCAGTTATCTTAAAACTTTCTTCATTTTACTTCCTTTTCTTTACTTAACATTCAATGATATATCAAAACATGAAAGCATAAGCAACCATAAGAAATGAAATGAAATCAACACATAGAACACAAGGATTTTTACGTGGAAACCCTATTAAAGGGAAAAACCATGGGGTGATTAACCCAAGTTGTATTCTCTATTAAAAGAATGAAGAAGTACAAAATGGCACTTGCCAATTAGGGTTCACTGCCTGAGCACACTGCTCACAAGAGGCTCACTGCCTACAAGAGACTCACTATCTACAAATGCTTATAGATGATAACCAAGTATTTGAACTGATGAACAGCATCCACATATGCAAGAGTTCAGTTCTGATTAGGCACAATATACCAATCTAGCGCATTTCATCCTTCCTCTATTCAGTAGTACTCTTATGTCACATTCTGAGCTTAGATCTCTGCATTCACACTTTTCTCTACTTTTATTCACACTTCATTCATCACACTACCACTTACACACTTTTACAAACTCAAATCCATCGGGTATATATATTTGCATCAAGGATTTCCAACAAGTTTCTAGTCGGCAACAAGAAGACTTAGAATATTTGCAAGTTACTATTCTGTCAGCTCAATCCATACTTGATTGATGATGCACACCAAAAGCTTAGACATAGAAATCATTAATCATGTTAGCCAAATTCATACATCACCACAAGTTGCTTGACCAACACCTTCTGCACATCTAGATTGAGATTTGATACCCTGTCGGCTAGTTCTTTCTCTATCTGTCCTGTCTAACTGAAGTACGATACTCAGATGCTCATATCTTTCACATGCTTTGTCACTCGAGGCTAAATCTCTAGAATACAATAGTTTAGATACTCATTATTACTCATCCAAATCCGCAACATGTTGGGTTTCACCATCAGAGAGTTCTGGACCCAATTGTCAGACCCTATCTTGTGCTCTGTTCTTGACTATCGGACCAACCTATCTTTAATCTGACTTCCGATATGAGCAATTTGTGTACTACAGATGTGTGGGATAGACTTTGTTGCCATCAATGACAACACTCATGAATCCTAATAGTTCCTCTTGTCAACAATCTCCCCCTTTGGCATTGATGGCAACACTTAGTGAAAAATGACTAAGTGTCATAGTAACTCCCCCTTTACTTGTGCTCCATCTCTTCACATTGCATACCGGTGCTCCCCCTATGCTAGATTCCTCATTTTTTACTGATCTTCACTCCCCCTTTGACATCAATAGCAAAGGGTGGTATTTGCAAACCAAAAATGTGCAAAAAGTGTTATATATAAAACCGCATATGTACATACAATCCATAAGACAAGATTACATATACTTAAGTATATCTACAAATGTAGTCTTCAACTGTACAAGCTCTATGGCCCAACTCCTCTTCATTCCATCCAAAATGGAGATGTGTCCACTTAACAAAAATGCATATGCTTGTGCCCTCTTCAAATCTATTGGATCATTGGTCCGAACTACACTTTGAGCATCTGCTAAGGTATTTTGTATTAACTCTAGCTTAGGGATGATTATCCCCCTGAGTTCACCCATTCTATCCATTATATTCTTCTTCTCCTTATCCAGTTTCTTTATTTCATTTGTTGTAACAACTACTTGACATTCTTGGCTTACTAGAGAAATAGTGAGAGGATCAAAATTTTGAGATAGATTTGTCAGTTTTCCTTCTTATTCTTTCATCTTCTTCTTAATGTCCTCTGCAACTTTAGGCCAGGATAAACAAAATTTGTATATATCACCACCATCCTTGAGAACATTTTCAATGCCCTTTATGTTAATGTCTAGTGTTCTTCTATTATTATCAATTAGCCGTTGTATCTCACTGAATCTTTTTCCCAAACACTCTTTCTAGACATTAGTTTTTGCTGACTTTTCTACAGATTCAAAATGTGTATTTATAGAATTGACTAAGTTTTTCAAATTACCGAATGGAGAGGTGGATGGATCCTTTTGATATGTGGGCATTATCTTCTCCAGTACTCAATATGCACTGCTCAGCAGCTCACTGTCCTCCATATGAGATCTCAAAAGTTTTTCTTTAGCTTTGGCCTAAGCAAAAGATGCTATCTTCATTATCTGAACCAGAGAGAGTCTAGATTTAGTGGCCCTTGAATCAATTCTGGTTCATCTAATTCCAACACTTCCTTGTCCAAGAATTTTGGAACTACTTCTGCAGTGTCTCTTGCAGTCTCAACTTTCTTTTCTTTAGAGGCATCCAGACTGCATTGTTATTGCTGTCATCCTCCTTTGCTTCTTTCTCTTATTTTTCCTTTTCTTTTTCTATTTCTTCTTCCTTTGTGATAGAAGGATTTGTATTCTCATCTATAGAGTGTGGAGGATTATTGTCATCTATATTTACCTCTTCTTTCAGCACTTCCTCTTCTGGAACAGAGGAGTCTAAAGCCTCATATTGCTCTTCATTAATTTTCTTTAATCCTTCAACATCCATGTTAGAGGGCTCTTCACTTACTTCCTCTATAATGGGAAGATTGAACTTTTTCAAGGTACTCCAAGGAGTTTCTTTTGTTTCATCAACTATTTGGTTAGTTTCTCCAAGCATGAGCTTATTCATTCTTTTCTTGCTTCGGAATTCTTCTTTTGCATCCTTGAAAACCAAGTTCATTTGTTTTAGAGTGATAGTTGGACACAACTGTATCACGATCTGTTTTCACATCTCAAAGTCTTTTTCTTTTGCATTTTCTTGTCTTAATTCCAAGACTTCTTCTAAGCTCTTGGGAATCAAGGAAACTATTTCAATAAAATCTTTGCTATAGATGTTTAAATATCTTACTATTGCTTCCTCTAGAATTCTCTTGTCTGCATCATTGTATTCATCATAGAATTCTGTCACCGGTTGCAAGTTTTCATCCATATTGACAGCCGTGATGATGTCTTCAATGGAGAGAGTGGGTCTCTCAACAAATTCTTCTATCTTCTGCTCCTTTTTCTTTTTATCCTTGGAGGGCTTGTTCTTGGATACTTTAGATGTTTTGGTTTTCTTCAATTCTTTGACCTCCACTTCTGATTCTGTTTCTTCATCATCCTTGAGCTCTCATATGTTATGGTGGCTTTGGACTTCTTTCTCTTTTCTCCTTTACTAGATGGTTTGGCTTCTGGTTTAACAGTTTTTGAGCTTTCAGGAGTGATAGGGGCAGAACTCTTGGTAGATCTTGTCCAAGAAGAGGCTTCAACCAGAACACTTTCTCCCTATGCTTCTTGCCTTTCCCTTTTGATTTTCTCTATTCTTTCTCTGTTTTCTCTTACTGCCTCTTTTGTTATGCCAAACTTTTTAGCCAATGCTTCAACTTGTCTGCTCACCCTTCTTTTTGTCTTAGGCTGCCTTAACTCAACATGTATTTTTATGTTTATCTCATCAAAGGTGCCAAAACTCTCTACTTTAGTGTCCTTGGGTTGACTTAACAGGTGTTGAATATGCACCTCCAATATATTTTCATCAACTTCACAACCCATTGGCATTATCCATACAGTTCTTGGTTCTACTACCTCCATTAGACATTGATCTGTGTCAACCATGAAGTAGACTGTGTCTTTGTATTTCTCAATGATTGACTTTGGTATTCTTTCTCTTTCGTGCATCATGCTCTAGAAATTCTTGAAGTAACCCCAGAGAGCAATCTTTTGGGCTTGTGCATCACCAAGTCCATACAAGTAATCTCTAATTTGGATTGCTATAGGTTTATCACTTGTCCATATCCAACCTTTTGATCCTGATAGCTCACTCATGTAGTAGAAGAATAGGCACAACACCAAATTGCCATACTTGAAGGAATGCTTCTTATCCTTCTTGATCTTTTGCAAGTTCTCCATTAGTTGATTTAGTAGAAGCTCACACAAATCATAGTTTGCATTTTCCTTTATCATATGATATGTAGTGTAGATTGTTGTTTCAGACACTAAATTCTCTCTACTTGAGTGGTAAATCTTGTAACCAATTAGAGTTGATGTAAAGATGACATCTAGATCCGTGATGTCATTTATAGTCATTGCCTTTTTGTCATATTTTGATCTAGTGGCTTTAGTTACCATTTGATTTTTCACAGATTTGAGTGCAGGCAAGCCACCAGTTAAGTGAAAGCTAGTTATAGCCCTAATGGTATCCTTTGTTATTTTGAATGGCCTAATTAACCACATAAAGTTATCATGCATTCTACTCAAGACATACTGGACCCATTCGTCTTCTGTAAAAAATGGAAAGTGTATACAATGTGCAAAATGTTTATCCTCTAAAGCCTTGAATTCTGGTTTGAGATCAAAATTCTTAGTTATTAACTATTTTTCATATATCTCCATCAGTTTCAAGTTTCCAAGGTCTTCAATTGTTGCATGAATGTAAACCCTAATATCTTCTACATGAAAAACACCATACAAGATACTGGAAAATGCACCCAGGGGATCAACTTCTATAGATTTGTACAAGTGTTTCTTGAATTTTGGTCTTGGCCTCTCAGTAACATTCAAAACCATGGGAGTAGCCATTCTAGCAATGAAATTTAGAGAGATTTTGTAGAAGAATACCTTTTTATGCCCTAGGTTTTTGTCACAACTACTAGAGAGGATTTTAGCTTCATTTTGATCTTTCACCTTGAATATTCTGCAGGATCACTTCTCAGAGCTCTTCTCACTTCTTTGTTTCTAAATGCAAAGTGTTGTAAATGATGAATGAAGAACCTTTTATCCTTTCACAAAAACTTAATTTGCCATTGCAATAAATGCACTATTTAAGTCATCTGGTTACCCTGTTTTGAGTGAGTTTCTCATGAATTGCTGTGCAGATCTTCAAATCAATTTTCAAGTGAGTTGAAAACATAACTTTAGCTCTTCAAAACATGTCTATGAATCTACACACCATAAAATTGCATTTCAGATTATACTGGATTCATTTGTGTTATTATGTTATTACCGGATAGCTTGTCAAAACTAGATCTACTCAAGTGACCATAACTTTTACAAGTCTTCATGTGGACCTCTCAAATTTTGACTGAATGTTCTATAGATAAATCTCCAAAAACCCTTTAATCTGCAACCTTTGATTCTTACTCAATGTGCTAGATTCAGGCACTCACTAGCTGGTTGGGGGAAAATAGATTTTCTTTGTAGTTCCCCCTAAGCCAGAGCTCACTTTTCAATTTCCAGAAGGATTATCAGCACCAGATTCTGATACAAATCCATCACCAATGTTCATCACACTCTTCTTTACCCATGTCTTGCTCATCTCCTTCTGAACCTCATCTGCATTCACCTTTCCTTTTCCTTTGTCTTGTTTCTGATCATGTTTCACCAGACCTTTTCCATCATTGTTTCTGCTTCTGTAGAATCTAGCTATATGACCGGATTTATTGCAATTGTAGCACACAACATTTCCTTGCTTATATGATTGATATCCTCTTGTTCTGCACTAATTTTCCATATGTCCCATTCTATTGCATACAAAGCATCTACCATTGAAAGAATTATTTATTAGCATATTTTTGCATTCATGAGATTTGTGACCATACCTTTCGCAATTGAAACATTGACCAGAGAAGGATGGAGCATTCTGATTTATTCTATTTCTACACTGAGTTGCTTTATGACCAAACTTGTTGCAGTTGAAGCAGCTTCCATTGAAAGATGGATATCTTTGAGCATTAGGTTGTCTTACTAGAGGTCTTCTAGGCCTATTTTTGTGTTTTCTTGACTCAGGATTCTTTTGACCAGAACCAGAGCTTTCTTCTTTCTCATATCCCAAGCCATGCTTGTCATCTGCCCTCTTTTGACTTTCAAGTAGTACATCAAGTTTGGCTGAGATTATCTTGAATTTTTCTTTGTATTCTTTTGCAATTTCAAGATTTCACTAAAGAGTGCCATCTATCTTTCAAGTTGTTCTTCATTACATCTAGCTTCTTCAAGATCAAACTCAAGATGTCTATTTATTCTATCCATTTTATAGCAATCTTTTGTTTTCTCCTTGAGGGATTGATTTAAGTTTTCTTCAACTTTTTGCTTTTCTTCAATTTGTTTGGTAAGCCTCACAATCCCTGATTCAATTTCATGTTTTAGAATAATAATTTCTTCTGACAATTTTTCACATAGCTTTATTTTCTCATTCAGGTCCTCATCAGTATCATTGGTTTCACTCTGATTTGCTAAATTTTGAAGTAGTTTGTTTCTCTTTTTCATAGAATTACTAAGTTTGTCCTTTAGCTCAGTGATGAAATCATCAGCGTCCTTAAGTCGCTCTCTCAAATTTGTGACTTCAGACTAGGATTGCTCAAGAACATCTAAGGCAGACTATAGTTGCTCTTTCATACCATATGGATCCATTAAAATTCCCAAACCCTCCTCAAGCTATTAGGCTTCTTCCAAGGAGCTTGGCTCTGATACCAATTGTTGGAAATAAGACAGATAACTGAGAGGGGGGGTGAATTAGTTATCTTAAAACTTTCTTCTTTTTACTTCCTTTTCTTTACTTAACATTCAATGATATATCAAAACATGAAAGCATAAGCAACCATAAGAACTGAAATGAAATCAACACACACAACACAAGGATTTTTATGTGGAAACCCTGTTAAGGGAAAAACCATGGGGTGATTAATCCAAGTTGTATTCTCTGTTAAAAGAATGAAGAAGTACAAAATGGCACTTGCCAATTAGGGCTCACTACCCGAGCACACTACTCACAAGAGACTCGCTACCTACAAGAGACTCACTATCTACAAATGCTTACAGATGATAACCAAGTATTTGAATTGATGAACAACATCCACATATGCAAGAGTTCAGTTCTGGTTAGGCACAATATACCGATCTAGTGTATTTCATCCTTCCTCTATTCAGTATTACTCTTCTATCACATTCTGAGCTTAGATCTTTGCCTTCGCACTTCATTCATCACACTGCCACTTACACACTTTTACAAACTCGAATCCATCAGGTATATGTATTCGCATCAAGGATTTCCAACAACTTTCTAGTCGACAACAAGAACACTTAGAATATTTGCAAGGTACTATTCTATTAGCTAAATCCATACTTGATTGATGATGCGCACCAAACGATTAGACATAGAAATCATTAGTCATGTCGGCCAAAGTCATACATCACCACAAGTTTCTTGATCAACACCTTCTACACATCCAGATTGAGATCTGATACCCTGATGGCCAGTTCTTTCTCTCTCTGTCCTATCTAACTAAAGTCCAATACTCAAATGCTCATATCTTTCACATGCTTTGTCACCAAAGATTAAATCTCTAGAATACAATAGTTTAGATACTCCTTATTACTCATCCAAATCTGCAACATGCTAGGTTTCACCGTTAGAGAGTTCTGGACCCAATTGTCGGACCCTATCTTGTGCTATGTTCTTGACTACTGGACCAACCTATCTTCAGTCTGATTTCTGGTATGAGCAATTTGTGTACTGCGGATGTGTGGGATAGACTTTGTTGCCATCAATGACAATACTCATGAATCCTAGCAATGTCTCTTGTCAACAGGTTCTACCCTTTTGTTGTATGTAGATGGATCAACCAAAATCAAGCAAAATAAGCTCAAGTGGTCAAACCCTAAAAGATGAAGAATAGACTACAACTTATTGTTCAGAGGGGATCTCACTAAATAGAAAGTATAGGAAAGATTAGAAAGAGATTAATAACCTAGATTATGTAGCATAAATTTTTAGGACAAGGGTAATTGGGTGCCCTAGGCCTTTTATAGGGTTTAGCAGAAACTCTAATGTCACTAGACTTGTAGCTATTTTCTCTGTCTCCTTCCTAGAAACAAGCTCCTGAAACCTATTTCTCTAACCTGCACACAAGGAAAGAGGAAAAGGTTGTGTTGTGTATAAGGGCTTGCCTTAGTCAAACCCCATGTTGGTGTTCCTACCTACACTACAGTAATGATTAGATCCAAGAGTGTGTGCCCTAGGAGGGAAGAGGGGAGATTTGTAACAAGATGATGAATAATGAATGATAATGATGATAATAACCACAAGAGATATGACCTTAGTTGATGAAGATGGCTTAAAACTTCCTTTAAAGCCTACAAATAAAATTTAATGGCATCCACAAGTAGAGAACACTCCAAGCATGAAAAATACTTCAATGATAGCACACAATATGAGACCAAACTTCCAACATTCGTCTAGGTGTAGAATGAACCATAAAACTCATTTAATTGTGCACTCCTACTCACTTATCAAAAATTAAACTTAATTAGGTTGACAAATGCAAACTAAAGAAGTGTCCCAAGACAACACAACAAAGTGGGGCTAAAAATCCTAAATGGGACCATGGCGCTTGGGCACCTTGGACCTTTAGCCCACAAACTCCAAAAAGTGTCCAATTTAATTTAGGCTTAGTCCAGTCCTAAGTTGATTGTGTTGGGTTCATTTGTCGAGATCAAGATTCTCAGTGTTTAAATCTCAAAAAGGTGTTAACCTGATTAACAAAGGCAACAAAATAGGTCCAACTAGGTGCTAAACTAAGTGTAAAACTCTAGTGTACACATTTTACTCTATAACACGTATATGCAATCCTTACCTTGGACCTTAGGAAGTCCTGTGATAAAGTCCATAGAAATGCTCTCCCATTTATGTTTAAGAATTGGAAGTGGTTGTAGGAAACCTGCATGAGAAATCTTATCACCCTTGTTTCTTTGGAAAGCCATGCATTCTTTGTTATGCTTGTGGACATCCTCTTTCAGTCGCTTCCATGAAAACCTCTCATGGATCTGCCTGTATGTTTTGAAATAATTGGTGACCAGATAAAGGATTGTCATGAAAACCTCTTGAAATCTTCTCCTTGATTTTTGATTCAGGTACAAGGAAAATTCTATTTTTGTATTAAAGAAGCCCATCATTCACTATATACATGTCATCCTCTACTAAACCATCCAACACATTGGATGCAAAAGTGTTCTTAACATATTCAACAATGATAGAGTCTTTGCATTTGATGAAGGGCGTAAATCATAAAACACACAATAATAGAAATAGAACACAGAAAATAGAATATTTATTTATTTATTTGGGAAAATCATTACATTACAAAAGCTCAATTACAATTAGAGGAATCAATCCTCCATAGGCTGCAACACACTACAGCTACACATCACCAGGCTCTGGAATCTTCTACCTTCTGTAACCCCAAATCAACTAGCGTTTCTATTTTCCTACCTATTCTTGACCCCACACTTGCCCCCTTAACTCTATTACCACCCAAGGTTCCCAAAAATGGTCATTAATAGCCTTTTTGGCGGCCAATAACCTAATTTCAAAATTTGCATCTCCCTCCACAATTAGGTCAACTTCCGGGAGCCATAACTTTTGATCCAGGTGTCCAATTAATGAATTGTTTTATGTGTCAGAAATCTCACGGAGTGCTCTATGCGTTAAGAACTGGCTTGGTGAGTTCTGGCCATTTTCAGGCTTGTACGGGGCCATTTAGTGCCTCAAACCTAAGTTTAAATAATTTTCAGGCATTTTTTAGGAAATACAAACTTTAATATCTTTCAGCTTGCAAATGATCTTTGTGTGATTCCTTCACCAAAGATCTTATTTTTCAATTATGAAGCTTCCTATAAATTTTCATTTCATTCTGTGCCCAAATGCAAACTTTCTAAAAATAGCAAGTTACTAGTTTTAGCAATTTGGAAAAACTAAAAGTTCTACATCATTATTCAAGCGATTATGGAACCAGAACCACAAATTTTGAAAAGAAATGGAAAGAACATCAACAATTTTGAAACACATCTTTTTTTGGGTGATGCAAGATTGCCCTTACACCACTAGATGCTCTTGCATCAGACACCCAGCGTAATTTGAAAAGTGACCCTATCATGTCTCAGGTGTTTGTGTGAGGAAAACCCAAATAGTCAACCTCTGCCTTAGACAACCAAGAAGAATTTTCAATAGACCTTCCCTTCCATTTCACCAGATATTCTTTGTATTGCCTGTTCTGAGTACTTCTTCCCACACATCTATCCAAGATCTCTTCTATCTCCTCTATTGAAGTAGATGCCAAAATACTCCACTATTCTTCTATTGGTCCATCCTCTGCTCCACCTTCATGATATTATGATAAATCAACAATGTTGCAAATAGGGGAAATGTTGATCCCACTCGGTAGCTCTACCTCATATGCATTTCCTGAATCATGTTTCTTCAAAATTTTGCATGGTCCAAATTTCTTCATTTTCAATTTATTGTATGTTCCAATTGGGAACCTTTCTTTTCTCAAGTAAACCATGACTTCATCTCCTACCAGGAACTCCTTATATCTCCTCTTCTAATCTACCTTAGCCGCGTATTGAATATTCATCTTATTAATGTGCTTTTTCACCTCTTCATGCAAATTCTTCATGTGTTCTACAAAGTCTTCAGACTCGGCACTTGTCTTTTCTCCTTTGTCCAGATTCCTTCACTCTAAAGCATTTCTTGGGCTATTCCCATATACAATCTGGAATGGTGATTTACCAGTACTCCTATTGACATAATTGTTGTAAGCAAATTTTGCCTATGGTAAAATCAAATCCCATCCCTTGGACTTATCTCCTACTAAGCATCATAGTAGGTTACCCAAACTCCTATTCACCACTTCGGTCTATCCATTAGTCTGTGGATAGTGTGTAGAACTGAACTTCAAATTTGTCTTCAACTTCTTCCACAATGTCCTCTAGAAATAACCAACAAACTTGGTATCTAGATATAAAACTATGCTCTTTGTTAGACCATGTAATCTCACCACCTCTCTGAAAAATAACTCTGTAATATGAACAACATCATTAGTCTTCTTGCAAGGAATAAAATGTGCCATCTTTGAGAATCTGTCCAACACCACAAAAATGGAATCATGTCCTCTCTGTGTCCTTGGTAAACCAAGAACAAAATCCATACTAGTATCATCCCATGGCTTCTCTGGTACAGGTAGTGGCTGATATAGACCTATATTTTGACTTGCTCCTTTCACCATCTGACATTCTCTACAACTCTACACAAATTTCCTCACATCTTGCTACAATTGTGGCCAATAATAATTTTCACCAACAATAGCAATGGTCTTATCTCGACCAAAGTGTCCAACCAATCCTCCACTATGCTTCTCCTTAATCAGGTTCTCTCTCATGGAACTCCTTGGAATTCACAACTGGCTTCCTCTAGACAACATGCAATCTTGGATTATGAAATCCAACCATTTTGTCATGTCCAAAGTAAGAGGTTCCAAACAAGCTTTCCAAGCCTCTACAAAATCTAGATCTTCTAGATGCAAACTTTTGAGCTCATCAAACCCAACAATCTCTATCTTCATTTCTGTCAACAAATTTTGCCTTCTACTCAAGGTATTTGCAACTCTATTGGACTTCCCATGCCTGTGCTTCAAAACAAAAGTATAGCTCTATAAAAACTCAACCCATTTTAAGTGCCTTTGATTTAACTTTCCTTGACTATTAAGATACTGCAAAGCTTGATGATCAGTGTATAAAACAAAATCCTTTGGCAACAAATAATGTCTCCATTTCTTCAAAGCCTGAACTATTGCATAAAACTCCTGATCATAAACAGAATATGTTTTCTTTGCATCATTAAGCTTCTCACTAAAATAGGCAATGGGCTTACCTTTTTGGCTCAAAACAGCTCCTATACCACTACCACTAGCATCATAATCTACCTGAAATGCCTTATTGAAATCTGGAAGTACCAAAATAGGTTGTTCTACAACTTTATGCTTCAATGTATCAAAGCTCTTGTCTACTTCTTTAGTCCATCTAAACTCTTTTCTATCCCCTCTCATTGTCTTAGTTAGGGGTGCACAAATGCTACTAAAATTCCTGATAAAATTTCTATAAAAACTTGCCAAACCATGAAAAGATCTTACCTCAAAAGTACTCCTCAGTGTAGGACATTCAATGATAGCCCTCACCTTCTCTAGGTCCATCTTAAGACCTTCCTCTGAGACAACAAATCCAAGGTATACCAACTCTTTCTTTGTGAAACTACATTTCTTCAGATTAATCAAAAACTTCTCCTCCCTCAGCTTCTCTAAAACTCTTCTAATATGCGTCAAATGCTCCTCCCAAGTCTTACTGAAAATCAAAATATCATCTAAATAAATAATGACAAAACTTCCCAAAAATTCTATCAATACCTCGTTCATGAGCCGCATGAATGTGCTCGATATATTGGTTAGCCCAAATGGCACAACTAACCACTCATACAATCTTTCCTTTGTCTTGAAGGCTATCTTCCACTTGTCTCCTTCTCTGATACAGATCTGGTGATACCCACTCCTCAGGTCAACCTTTGTGAAGTACTTGGGTCCACTCAAACAGTCCATTATGTCATCCATTCTTGGCAATGGAAATCTATACTTGATTGTGATCTTATTGATGGCTCAAGAGTTTGTACACATTCTCCACTCTCCATCTTTCTTTGGTGCTAGTACTGCAGGTAACACACATGGACTTAGGCTCTCCCTTATTAGTCCCTTCCTTAACATCTCTTAAACTTGTCTGTTCATCTCTTCACTCTCTATAGAAGTCATTTTGTGGGCTGCCTTATTCGACAAACTAGCTCCTAGTATCAAATCCATTTGGTGACTTATCTTCCTCACCAATGGTAAACCTTATGGTACATTATCAGAGATAATGTCCTAAAATTCTTCCAACATATTTGAAACTTCTACTGGTACATCTTCACACTTCTCTTGACTAATCTTAGGAATCAATGCAAAGCAATGACACTCATGCTTCATACCCTCCAAAAATTTTCTACCATCTACCAAGCAAATTTTGGTAGTACTACATTACTTTTCTTCCACCTCCTTCAAGGGTTTCAACTTATGACGAACTCCATCCTTTGTTAGGGAATATGTGTTTGCATGGCCATCATGGACAGTGCTCCTATCATACTTCCACGGCCTCCCCAATAGCATATGACATGCATCCATCAGTATGATATCACATAGAACCTCATCATGGTAGTCCCTAACCTTGAACTTCTCTAAACACTGCTCATTGACCAAAGCTCTATGGTCCTTTTGTAACCATGCAATCCAATATGGATGTGGATGCTTTCTTCTCGTCAACTTCAACTTGTCAACCATCTCCTCTAAAACAAGATTTTCAGTGCTCCCTCTATCAATAATAATATCACAACACTTACCTTCACATTTGCACCTTGTGCAGAATAAACTCTTCCTTTGATTTAGTTTTTTCTCCTCATTCAACAAAGTTCTTCTAACAACTAGGGTTTCTCCCCTTTCAGCATCTTCATAGAACTTAGATTACATATCTTCATCTATATGTGCAACTTGTGCATTACCTTCAGGTCTTCTATTTGTCCTTCCTTGATGTTACAGACACTCGTATGCTCGATGCCCTTCTTCTCCACATTAAAAATAGGTTCCTCTAAAACCTCCTCTTCCAGGTCCTTGCCCAGGTCTACCTCTTCCTCTTCCTCTTTGCTCACCATTGTTCTGGTCATGAGGGTGGTAGGTATTATCTCCTCTTTGATTTCGACCAGTGCTGGCTTCTTCACTTTTCTTTGAATCTTCATTTTAGCCCCCAAAGGGTCTTCTACTAGTCCTGCCGCCTTGACCTCTTCCCCTTTGCTTTCTATCAAATCTTTTATTTAGCTTCTCTTCCACCTTCAAGGAAAACTGGTATGCATCCTCTATGGTGGTCATTCTGACTAGGCTCAGCTCCTCTTGAATACTTGGCCTCAACCCATTAATGTAATAGGCTACCTTCTCCTTGTTGGCCTCTGCATGGCTTGTCCTAATAGTAATCTTATAAAACTCTTATGTATACTCCTTCACAAACTTGTTACCTTGCTTCAGTCCTTCCAGCTTCTTTAGTTTCTCCACCATTCAATTGCATCTAGTGATCTTTCCTTTTCCTCTTCTGTTCCTCTCTAATTGGACCTCCTTCCACCAAATATTGGCATGGCCCTTCAACTTTGTTTTTGCAAACTTGACCTGATTTGGGTCCTCCACATCTTCATATTTGAAATACTCCTCCATGTCATTGATCCAATCAATAAGCTGTTCTAAATTGAAATCTCCAGAATATGTAGAAACTTCGATCCTGGGTCTCTTTCCAATCTTTGAAATGGCCCTCAACAACCTAACTTCTGCAGGATCTCCTCCAGCTTCTTGTTCTTCCTCAGATAGCTCTTCTTTAGCTTCATCCTCACTTTCTTCTCTTGTTCTTAGATCAAACCCTCTTCATAGTTCCTCTTGCAATGCATTGATTTGCCTTTGTAGGGCTCTAAAATTCTCTTCCATCAAAGCATTCCTCCCAATACAATTTCTTCATGGAAGCATCTTGATCTCCACAGCAAACCCACAACCTCAGGTCCTAGTGCAAACTGCCTCACGATCGGTGATCTGTCTACACACTCAGAAACCCTTACTATGATACCACTTGATGAAGGGGTAAATCATAAAACACACAACAATAGAAATAGAACATAGAAAATAGAATATTTCTTTATTGATCTGGGCAACTCATTACATTACAAAAGCTTAATTACAATCAAAGGAATCAATCCTCCACAAGCTGCAACACACTACAGCTACACATCGCCAGGCTCTAGAATCTTCTGCCTTTTGTAACTGCAAATCAGCTAGGGTTTCTATTTTTCCACCTATTCTTGACCCCACACTTGCCCCCTTAACTCTACTACCACCCAGGGTTCCCAAAAATGGTCATTAATAGCCTTTTTGGCGGCCAACAACCTAATTTTGAAATTTGCATCTCCCTCCAAAAATAGGTCAACTTCTGGGAGCCATAACTTTTGATCCAGGTGTCTGATTCACAAACCATTTTATTCATTAGAAATCTCGTGGAGTGCTCTATGCGCTAAGAACTAAATTTGTTGGTTCCATCCATTTTCAGGCCCGTACAAGGCTATTTAGTGCCTCAAACCTGAGTTTGAATAATTTTCAAGTATTTTTTGGGAAATTGAAACTTTAATATCTTTCAGCTTGCAAATGATCCTTGTGTGATTCTTTTGCCAAAGGTCTTATTTTTTTGGTTATGAAGCTTCCTATAAATTTTCACTTCATTCCGTGCCCAAATGCAAACTTTCTAAAAATAGCAAGTTACTATTTTTAGCAGTTTGGAAAAACTAAAAGTTCTACATCATTATTCAAGCGATTATGGAACCAGAACCACAAATTTTGAAAAGAAATGGAAAGAAAATCAATAATTTTGAAACACATCTTTGTTCGATGATGCAAGATTGCCCTTACACCGCTAGATGCTCCTGCATCAGCATTTTGTAGAAATAGAAGATAGTGAACATAAAGTTGGCTTCCTAGAAAGAGCATCAACTCCCACATTTCTCTTACCCTTAATGTATTTTATTTCAAAATCATATCCTTACATCTTGCTTACCCACCTTTGTTGGTGATCATTCAAGTCTATTTGATCAAGAAAATACTTCACACGATTGTGATAAATTTTCATAATAAACTTCCCACACACAAGGTATTGTCTTAACTTCTCTAGTGCAAGGATAATTGCCAACATTTCCTTATCATAGATGTGATAATGTTTCTCTAAACTATTTGTTTTTCTACTCTTAAAAGAAATTAGATGTCCTTTTTGAGTTAGGATAGCCCCAACACCTTCACTAGAAGCACAACATTCTACTACAAAAGGTAATGAAAAATTAGGAATAACAAGCATTGGGCATGAAACTCATTACCTCCTTAAACTTGTCATAAGTTTTCTAAGCTTCTTTAGACTATGCAAAAGCTCCTTTCTTAGTCAAACCAGTTAATAGAATAGAAATCTAAGAAAAACCTTTTACAAATCTCATATAATAGCAACATATCCCAAAAATCCTTTTAACTGTGTAAGATTTGTAGGTGGAGGCCAATCTACAATTGCTTGAATCTTTTGTTGATCTACTTGAACACCTTTGGGACTTATGACATATCCCAAATAAATAATTTCAGTTAATACAAAATCACATTTGGAAAACTTAGCATAGAAAGATTACAGCTCCAAAATACCTAAAATTGTATCTAGATGTTCCAAGTGTTCCTTCCAAGATTTACTATACATCAATACATCAACAAAGAAAACCAAAACAAATTTTCTGAGTTGCTTATAGAATACCTTATTCATGTATGATTGGAAGGCTTACGGTGCATTAGTGAGGTGAAAGGGCATGACCAAGAATCCAAAATGCCCATAGTGACACCAAAAAGTTGTCCTCTCCACATCTTTATCTCTCATACAAATCTGGTGGTAACTCAATCTCAAATCAATCTTGGAAAAGTAAATAGCTCCATGCAACTCATCAATGAGCTCATCTATCCTTGGAATAGAATATCTATTCTTAATGGTCTTTTTATTTTAATCCCTATAGTCTATGTACATCCTCAAAGTGCCATCCTTCTTCTTCACTAGAACTATAGATGATGCAAATGGACTAGAACTTGGTCTAATGAAACCCATGTCCAAAAGCTCTCTAATAGTCTTCTCTATTTCTTCCTTGTAACCCCTTGGATGTCTATATGGAGTAGTTATAATAGGTTTGGCATCCTATTCTAACTCTATAACATGCTAAAATTCTCTATTCGAAGGTAGTCTTGGAGGTATATCATTGAAAACTAAAGTATGCTAATCTAAAATTTCCTAAATTTCAAAATGAAATTTACCTTTTCATTCTAAGAACTTGAGGGATGAATCAAGAAATTGAATACCCAAGCAACTTGACCTATCTAAAAAAGTCCTCTCCAGATCTTCTTTTCTATCACAACTATTGGAGCTCCATTTGAAACCCCTCTGAGCACAATCTCCTTGCCTTCTAACTGAAAATTGAACTCCATGGTTTGATAATTTTGATAGTGTCCTCAAATAGAATGCAACCATTGAACACCCAAGAAAACATTAGTTTAATCAATACCAACAACATAAAAATCATCAAAAACTTTGTAGTTTCCCATAGTGATGCTCAATTGTTTGACCACTCTGGTGTATGGTATAGTGAATCCATTCACAACTGTGACATTAAAACCTTTGAAATCTTCAGTCTTCAAGCCTCTTTTAACCACTAACCCCTCATCAATAAAATTGTGATTTGCTCCACTATCAATAAAAATAGTCATTCATTGCCCTGCTAACACTCCACAAACCCTAAAGGGATGATATCTTGGTTCTCCTAAAAGTGCAACTAGTGAACCTTCTTTTGTAGCCTCCTCTTCAATTTATGGATCTAAATCTTCAAAGTCATGAGACTCTTCATTGCCATCTGAGTTTGAATCTTTATCTAAAACAACTTCAATATAATGGACTTGCCCTTTACCCAAACACCTATGTCTAGGGACCCATGGCTCTTTGCAAGAAAAA
Source organism: Cunninghamia lanceolata (assembly GCA_027924645.1). NCBI lineage: Eukaryota > Viridiplantae > Streptophyta > Pinopsida > Cupressales > Cupressaceae > Cunninghamia > Cunninghamia lanceolata. Next base: position 12,896,306 of record BSBN01001332.1, read on the forward strand.
TAGAGCTTCTTTCTCCTAATCTCATTTTTTGTTTCTTCATCCATCTTCTTCGCAACATTAGGATTTGTATTCTTTTGTATAGATACAGGTGCATGGTATGGATTTTGCTGAAACCCTTTCTTATGATGCCATGTATTTCTTAACTTGGAAGGATGTGGGAGTGTATTCTTGAGAATCAATGGCTTAAGGGTTAAAGCCCTCATAATTGCTTCTTGCAAAGTGATTGGTGCAAATGATTTGACAAACCCCCTAAGAGGTTCAATCAGTCTGGTAATGAAAAGATGAACAATCCTCTTTTTTGAAATCTCAGGAACCATCACCACAACTTTTTAAAACTCTTCTATGTACTTACTTGCAGAATGTTGTTGCTTGATCATGGATAACTTGCTAAAGTATTCCTCTTCATATTTCAACTCGAATCTGTCAAGGATTTTTTGTTTGAATTCCTCAAATGTTTGTATTTGATTATGACCCTAAGTGGTGCGACCATGATACTAGCTGGTGCAGGAGCACCTACCTGACAGCTGGCCTTCATGAGGCAGTTAGTTGTTTTAGGTCTTGTTTATGTTTCCAAGAAGGTCTGATAAGACCAAATGCATGTAATAAGGTCATGCTGATCATGATAAGATCATGCTGACTAGGCTTTTACTATTTTTAGTTAGTTTGTTAGAACAGCTGTCATGCTGTAGGATCAGTTGGATCTCCTAGCCGCCTGGAGAGTTCCCAGCCGTTTGGAGTCGGGTCAGTAGTACTCGTAGGAAAATCTATTTAAGCATGAGGATCGGTTGATATTGCATAGACAGATAGATATCATCGATCGAGCTAGGTTACAGAGAGTGAGGCAGAGAGAGAGTCTGATCATTGTATTGCATCTTGAAAATCAATAAAGATCCTGTTTTCATTTTCCTGTTTGATCTCCTTTGTGTAATCGATTTGCTAGTTTGGGTGGTCTCATGGATTCACTGATCCATTCCACCGGTTGATCCGTCTGATCGGTGGAATGGCGATGTACAGTAGGGTAGGTTGTAGTTTGTTTGTTTGCATGCAGGTGTGCAGGATCGCCGTCGAGAGATGTTGAAGACCCTAGCATGGGTATGTGCTAGGTCGAGCAGATAGAGTGTGGAAGATCACCCTGAGGGTGGATCGGGTCACCCCTGGAGGATCGGTGAAGTGAAATTTCGCTAAGGCTGAAAGTTTGTTAAAACGGCATCATCAAGATATTTCTACAAATATCCTGCAGTCAGTTCGGACATCGTCATCCGGATAAGTGGAGGAGAGCATGATGCTTTCAAGTGCATGAAGTGCAAGTGCGTCGGGGTGATCATCATCAGGAGTTGCCGAGGAGGAGCGTATCGGCATCAGGTTGAAGATCGGGTTGATCAAGTTAATCGCGGGCCGAAAAAGCTAAGTTTGGCCAACAGCAGGATATGATGTCATCATCATCATGATATACGTCATCAGGATATTTCGGAGCAGCAGGATATTGAGGAGTTACGGGTGACATCATCGTCATCAGGATCGACGTCATCAGGATATCGGGTGACGCAAGTGTCGAGGGGAAGGTGCGAGGAGTTAAGGTTTGTCATCATCAGGATAAATGGAAGGAACCAGATGTTCGTTATCCTGTTGATTATCATGATGTCGAATATCATGATGCTGAAGGTAGTGAAGACGGAAGTTGTCGCTGAAGTGAACAGTGGACGTCAGGAGGATGTTCGTGCTGGTCGAACATGATGATGCTGCCGATAATCGAGTAAGGTGATGCTGTTGACAGGCGAAAGTGCGAAGGCTTATCTGCAGGAGGATATTGGTCGGCAGGTGAAATATGATGATGATGCTGATAGTGAAGTCAAATATGATGATGATGAGGATAAAGATGATGATGATGGGCTGCAGACGTCCATGCTATGTGTCAATGTTTTAGTGTGGATGCCTCTGCATCATAGTGGTATCAGATCTCAGCAAAAGGTCTGGGCTGTTGTGTGTTGATTCTGTCACCGAAAGGGCAGAGGTAGAGTTGATTGTGTGTTGTGTGTTGATTGAGAGGTTGACAAAATGCCTCCGAAAGGTAGTGGGACTGCAATGGAATTGCAGGAGATGAAGGAGAAACATGCCAGAGAGATGAGGAAGATGAAGGAGCTTGCTGAAGCACTCCAAGCCAGGCTTACAGCCCTGGAAAAGAACAAAAAGAGGGAAGTGGCAGACAGTGAGCCTGAAGAAGATGAAAATACTGTTGAAGAGTATGAAGAGGTAGCTGAAGATCTGGATGCTGAAGACCAGAAATTTGTAAAACTGTTAAAGGCAGTGCAGAGTGATAAACCTAAGGTAAAGGTTGATGTTTCCAAGTATACTGGAAGTTTGAATGAAGATGAGTTGCTGGATTGGATTGCTGCACTTGATAATCACTTTGAATGTGAAGATGTTGCTGAGGATCAGAAGGTAAAGATTGCAAAGACCAAGTTAGGAGGTCATGCTTTGGTATGGTGGGATTATGTACAGTCCGAGAGAAGGAAACAAGGGAAGTCAAAGATCACTTCATGGGATAAGATGGTAGCAAGGATCAAAGGTAAATTCTTGCCAAGGGATTATGAAATCCAGATGTTTAAAAAGCTGCAATTTTTAAAGCAGAAGGAAAGGGATGTGAAAGCATATACTCAGGAGTTTTATAAGTTGAGTATGAGATCTGGTCATCATGAGAATGAGGTAGAAAAGGTGGCTAGGTACTTGGCTGGTTTGAGATTGAACATACAGGATGAGTTAGTTTTAGCTAACCCTAAGAATGTGGAGGATTGTTATCAAATGGCAATCAGGATTGAAGAAAAGATGAATAGAGGACATGATAAGTCCATGAGAGGAAGAGGAAACAATATGAGGGGAAGAGGAGCAGCCCCTGCACAAAAGCAAACCAATGAGGGTCAAGAAGACACTGGCAAAGGATAGGGACAGTCTGATTTCAGAGGTGGATGGAAAGGTAATAGAGGCAGATTTGGAGGTGGTAGAGGTTCTACTACATTTTCAGGAAAGTGTTACACCTGTGGTGAGTTTGGTCATCCATCTTTCAAATGTCCAGAAAACAAAGGTTCATCATCCAGAAATGATAGAACTAATGACAAGAGAGTACAACTTGTGCAAGAAGAGAAAGTAGAAGAAAGTGTGCAGAGTTCAAACACTTATAAAGACAGAGAGCCTAATAATTATGGATACCCAGAGAGTGGAGAATCATTGATGCTAAGGAGAATTAGTTTGCAGGCATCAAAGGATATGATGCAAAGAAGAGCTCTTTTCAAGACCACATGCAAGAGCAAAGGTAAAGTATGTAAGGTTGTCATTGATACTGGTTCAACAGACAACATGGTATCTCAGGAAATGGTGGATAAACTGCATTTGGAAAGGATTCCACATCCACACCCTTACAAGGCATCTTGGGTGAGTGATAGTCAATCACTTTTTGTCTCTAAACAGGCATATGTGGATTTTCAGATTGGAGCATATCACGATAGAATTTTGTGTGACATATTGCCCATGGAATGTTGTCACCTACTGTTGGGTAGACCATGGCAATTTGATAGGAGGGTACTGTATGATGGATATGCTAATACCTACACCATCAAGAAGGATGGGAAGACTATTAAGTTGATGCCATTGCAGGCAAATGCTGCAGTACAGAAGGCAGCCCAAATCATTTTAATGGGAAAGAAGGAGTATGTGCAGATGCCTAGAGGAGCAGGCATAAAGGCAGTTAAGGACACTGCAGGAAAAGAAGTTGTTCAGGACAACAGGGTGAAGAAAGTTTTAGTTGTGACTGACAGAGGTCAGCAGCAGGTTCAGAAACAGGGGTGCAAACAGCAATCAGTTCAGAAGAATGACAAGGATGTTGTCATAGTTGGGACTATTGTTTGTCCTATAAAGGTTGAAAGGAAGACAGGATTGAACATTTCAGAAGTTCAAGAGGCAGTTCAGAAAGAGGTTCTGGTCAGACAACCTGACAAACACAGGGTATGTGAGAGAAAGGCCTACATTGATAGGCATGCAGATTTACTTGCCAGAAAGCAAGCTCCAGTTCAGAAGTCTTGGAGCAGCCAAGAGCCAGCAGAGGATACAGCTGGAACAGGGCAGAACACTGCAAAGGCAAAGTGTAAAGGTGGAGGACTTCCACATACTAAACTCATGGGACATGAGTTCTTTTCTGTTGGGGAGTATGGTGCAGGAGCACCTACCTAACAGCTGGCCTTCATGAGGCAGTTAGTTGTTTTAGGTCTTGTTTATGTTTCCAAGAAGGTCTGATAAGACCAAATGCATGTAATAAGGTCATGCTGATCATGATAAGATCATGCTGACCAGGCTTTTACTATTTTTAGTTAGTTTTTTAGAACAGCTGTCATGCTGTAGGATCGGTTGGATCTCCCAGCCGCCTGGAGAGTTCCCAGCCGTTTGGAGTCGGGTCAGTAGTACTCGTAGGAAAATCTATTTAAGCATGAGGATCGATTGATATTGCATAGACAGATAGATATCATCGATCGAGCTAGGTTACAAAGAGTGAGGCAGAGAGAGAGTCTGATCATTGTATTGCATCTTGAAAATCAATAAAGATCCTGTTTTCATTTTCCTGTTTGATCTCCTTTGTGTAATCGATTTGCTGGTTTGGGTGGTCTCATGGATTCACTGATCCATTCCACCGGTTGATCCGTCTGATCGGTGGAATGACGATGTACAGTAGGGTAGGTTGTAGTTTGTTTGTTTGCATGCAGGTGTGTAGGATCGCCGTCGAGAGATGTTGAAGACCCTAGCATGGGTATGTGCTAGGTCGAGCAGATAGAGTGTGGAAGATCACCCTGAGGGTGGATCGGGTCACCCCTGGAGGATCGGCGAAGTGAAATTTCGGTAAGGCTGAAAGTTTGTTAAAACGGCATCATCAGGATATTTCTGCAAATATCCTGCAGTCAGTTTGGACATCGTCATCCGGATAAGTGGAGGAGAGCATGATGCTTTCGAGTGCATGAAGTGCAAGTGCGTCGGGGTGATCATCATCAGGAGTTGCCGAGGAGGAGCGTATCGGCATCAGGTTGAAGATCGGGTTGATCAAGTTAATCGCGGGCCGAAAAAGCTAAGTTTGGCCAACAGCAGGATATGACGTCATCATCATCATGATATACGTCATCAGGATATTTCGGAGCAGCAGGATATTGAGGAGCTGCAGGTGACGTCATCGTCATCAGGATCGACGTCATCAAGATATCGGGTGACGCAAGCGTCGAGGGGAAGGTGCGAGGAGTTAAGGTTTGTCATCATCAGGATAAATGGAAGGAACCAGATGTTCGTTATCCTGTTGATTATCATGATGTCAAATATCATGATGCTGAAGGTAGTGAAGACGGAAGTTGTCGCTGAAGTGAACAGTGGACGTCAGGAGGATGTTCGCGCTGGTCGAACATGATGATGCTGCCGATAATCGAGTAAGGTGATGCTATTGACAGGCGAAAGTGCGAAGGCTTGTCTGCAGGAGGATATTGGTCGGCAGGTGAAATATGATGATGATGCTGATAGTGAAGTCAAATATGATGATGATGAGGATAAAGATGATGATGATGGGCTGCAAACGTCCATGCTATGTGTCAATGTTTTAGTGTGGATGCCTCTGCATCACTAGCATTCGTAAGCTTCTCTTTCTAGATGCAAAGAGGAAAAATGCACTGCTTCTTTGTTAGTCATTGGGATGAGCATTAAATACGTTTCTATCTTCTATAACCAAGCTCTAGATGAGATCTTGTCATTCCCATCAAAGTAGGAAGCTATCAATTCACCCAATTTGTGTTTTAAATCCTTGTTTTTGTAATGTCCCTTCTTCTATGGTTCACTCTTTCTTGCATGTTCTATGTACTCCACATGTGACATTTCAGATTTGATATCTTCTAGTAGGGAGTGATACTCTACATGCCATCTATGAATATTGTCTATATTGAAGGCACTAATGTTCACAAATTCATTTTTTTCTTGTTCATCCTTAAGTAGAAATATTGGTTTGCCTGTAGATCCAATCTTGGAATTCTAAATTTCAATTTCTTTCCCTTTTTCTTTGCCATTGTTATTTCCTTCGGAAGTACTGGCTCCATTGTTACCATTATTGTAATTTTGTTGTTATTCTGAAACATATTAGAAAGATGGGTTTTTTCTTCTATCATCTTGTCAAACTTCCTTGCAACATTATCTTCTTTAGCCATTGTTTCCTCTTGTTGTATTTTCCTTTGCTATCTCCTCAAATAGTGAATTTATGTGTCACTCATCAATCAACCAAATCTATAGGCTAGCAAGATCTATGCTCTGATACCACTCTAATTAACCAAACTAAAATATTACAAATTAAAATTAGATCTAAATTTATTTTTACAAACTTCTACAGAACTCTCGAAAAATACCAAACTAGCTAGAGAGTAAAACCCCAAATTGCACAAACTTGTGCAGAAACTTATACCATTTATTCTCATTCATATGAAATTGAATTTACAACTTTTTTGACTATTATAGTAGTCATAACATCGGTGGCAACATCAAGTACAAATTTGGAAATAAAATCACCAAACCCACAAAATTACCAACACCGAATGCCACCAAATTTCACTGTAAACACCCCAAAATGATATTGTTTGATTTCCAAATGGAAAATACATGAAACTAGGTCTGTTACAAAGGAAATAATAGAAGAAAAATCCTGCAACACATACTTCCAAACTACAATGCAAAACTCACAACTACACTGAAATACACATTAGGTATTTCAACCCTACAATACCAAAACACAAGCAACACTACCCAACTTGCCAAATATGATCCTGGAACCTAGAATGGATGCACAACAGCACCTATAGAAACATGTAACAACATGCAAGAAAGGAAACACACTGAAATCGCAACGAACTACAAACTGGACAATCCTGCACACAAACAACTAAAACTCTTGAATCCTCTGAATCTTATGCTCTCTTTGAATATGGTTTTTCATCCACAAGCATCCTTACTCCAACAAGGTTTCTTCCATTGAAGAAGCAATCTACAAATCTACAAATATTGAGAAAATAAGAGATATGCCAACAAACTCCAAATGAAATGTTTTACAAATTTTATATTCTCCAATCTTGGAAATGGGTGCCCAAAATCCAATGCCCTCTTTGGAGATTCCTTTGCTAAAAATAGGTTATGACAGTTGTCATAAGCTATAATAGGCTGTCATAAGCTATCATAGATGCTCTCACCACTTGTGGCTATCAAATATTCCAAGAATCCTCTTGCAAATAACTCCCAGGATGATACTGTATGCATAAAATATAAATTTTATTGAAAAAGATTTAGAATTATTGTAAGAAACCCTAAAATCTATATCAAATGCACCATCAAAGATCAAAGACAAACATTATTGAATTCAATAAATTGTTACTAAATGTCGTTAAAATGTGGCTGCTCAACTTTTTCCAGCATAACTCCAATTGATCTCTTAGTAATTGTGTGTGTAATGGTAATTGATATTAAGGTAGGTTTTTATAATGTTTGGTAAAGTGGTTCAATGGTAAAATGGGTAAATGAATGGTAGGAGTTAGTTGAACGGTAAAGGTGGTTGAATGGGTTTAATATATATATATATATATATATATATATATATATATATATATATATATATATATATATATATATATATATATATATATATATATATATATATATATATATATATATATATATATATATATATATAATTTTTATGAACAGGTTTAGGTTTTAGATTTAAGGTAAATAATAAATTAAATTTGTTAAATTTATTTTATTATTTATGGGAGGGGATGTAAGAATTTAATTAATTAAAAATTAATTAAATTCTCATATGAGGGGAGGATTAGGATTAATTAAGGGTAAATTAAGGATATTTAGGGACAATTAGGGATAAGGATAATTAAGGGATAAATAGGGAATAATTAGGGATTGGGGATCAATAGGGAATAAGGATAAATTAGGGATTTGGTTAATTTTAGACGTCTACATTTTGCCCCTCTTTGAGATGATGTTGCGAGGAAACATCATTTCAAAGAAGATTAAAACACAGGTTGGGAAGATAAAATATTCAGTAGAATGGGTTGGATTGGATGGGGCTTATAAAAATGAAGGATTGATAGATCATACCCCCTCAAGAGGATATGCAGGGACGAAGGAAATTGATAGGCTCTTGAAAAATGAAATGAAGGGAAGGAGGTAGAGTTATGCTGATTCAATTTGAGCAGCTTGATGTTTTATATAACATCAAACATTATGCACCAAGGTATAAAGACCAGGGTGACGATGCGTCAAATGTGTAAAGGACTGAAAGTCACTAGCAAACATATGCCTAAGCCACCATGATATGAAAGACCATGATGAAAAAGTGGCAGGTATGTTGCAAGGATGGTGAGATCATGGAAATCTAACATGAAGGAAAACAATAACAAATGCAAACCTTCACATTGACCCATTGATAGTGTGGAGAGTGCGTACCCAAAGCATTCTAGCTTTACCCAAATAGATGATTGTTGATTGTTGATTCTATAGCATAACGGTATGATAGAGATTGATAGATGAATGATTGAATGATGCAAGAGGGATAGATGATAGATAGATGATGGATGGTTGAGAGGAAAATTTGACAGCATGAGGATACTAGAAGAAGATTCATTCCAAATGGCTCAACAGAGGCTACCTTTATAGAAAAGGCAAATTCAAATGGATGGTTATGATTGAGAGTTATTTTGAATGATATGGACGGTTGAGATTGATTAGGGTTGGATTAGGGTTTCCCACTCAAAGAGGGATTGTAGTCACATGACAAGTATGCAATGGAGAATGAAAGGAATCTAATTCAAATATTTTATTTGAATTAGCTTGCACATGTGAGTTGTATTAAATGCAATATGTACTACCCCACATGAGACAAAAGGAAAGTGGACAAGTGTTGTCATGTGATGAAAGGAATCTAATTTAAATAAAAGATTATTTAAATTAGTTTGACATGTCAAGGGATTAAGTGGATGATGTAGCATGTGACACTTGTTGCAAGGTGGTGAGAGGTGAGGGATTTTAATTTTAATTTTTAATTTGAATTATGTGAGACATGTGAATGGGGAAATTAATTAAATAAAGTGGGTTTATTTAATTAATTAAGAATGTGATTAAGTTGGAAAGGGAATATTAATCAAATAAATATTTTATATTTATTTAATTAATATGGACTAATGTTAGAAAGGGAAAAAATATTGAATTAATTAAATTAATTCAGTAGAGGTGACTAAGGGATTTAATTAATTAAATAAAATTTAATTAATTAATTGGGGATAAATGAGTGAAATGGCTAGGGTCAGGTGACGATAAAATGGTTAGGACATTTTAGGGTGTCTACAGATGGATACAGATGCAAGACAACAATGATATAGCACACACACAAGACAAGCAAAGCATGCACAAATGATTCAAAAACAAACAAGGTGATTGCCCATGTCAAGCTGAAAATTGATGATCGACTGGATTGATTGATTGGGTTGGATATTGTTGTCATTGTGGGGAATGATATATCCCTAGAGCAACACAAGGATGTGGAAACAATATATCCCATTGATGATGATGATGATGATGATGATTGATTGATTGATCAAGATTACAACAAGGCTAGGATCAAGACCATGGATGTGATTGGATAATTCAGCTAGATTGGTATGGATTAAGGATAAATTGCATTTAGATTTATTGTTTGGATTCTTGGGAATATTTTGGTTTATTTTGGATGTTTAGCATTGGATTGTGCTTGGATAGCCTTTGGATAGATACCAGTGACAAGGGAAAACCAAGCCAAAAGGCAAGGATGAAGATAGGATGCAAGGATGAGCAATAAAGGATGGGATGGATAAAAGGATTGGTGATAAGATAAAGGTAGGATTGGATGGATGGATAAGAGGATGGGTGATAGGATGAAAGTAGGAATATATGGATTAAAAAGTTTGGTGATAGGATAAATGTAGGATAGGATAGGTGGATAAAAAGGATGGACAATAGGATAAAGGTAGGATTTGGATGGATAAAAGGATTGGCAATAGAAGGATAATGGATGGGAGATATTTGATATATGGATGGAGGGAGCCTAGGATGTGATCTCCAAGAACCATGTTGCATAGGAATAACATGCCCCCACTCTAGATACTATGCCTTAGGATTTGGTGAGGTGATGCTTATTAGGATGCATGATGGGGATAATGCTTCAAAGGGATGAATGGACTTAGTAGTAGATGGATGTATGGAGGATATTATTAGAAATAGATGGGTGGAATTTGGAGTATGACAAGAGGTGTCAAAATCTTTTTTCAACATTTTTCCTCTACCCTCATCAAGATCAAAAGGAGGAAGGGAAGATGGATGGTACAATGAGGAAGGTATGATGGATATGATGGGTAAGGATGGAAAGATAGGATGGAAAATGATAGGATAGGATATGAGATGGGATAGATAGGATGGGATAGATGAGACAATATGCCTCCAAGTGTAAATCACATAGATAATCACCTACACATGACACCTATTTGCCAAGTTTTCATCATGGTACTTATCCAAGGCACCATAAAAATGGTTTTCACCATTGGATGAAGGATTTATCTTTACTATTTTTGGTTTTTTTGGTAGGGGATAGTTTCATGGAATAGGTAGGGACTCAATATTTTGTTCCCATAGCAAGGTGGTAATGTCCTATGATGGATAGAAGTCACTCATAGACCATTTCAAGTGGTATTATGCTCGTGGATGTTGGTAGAGGATTGCATGAGAGGGAAATAGAGTAAGGAGATAGTATATGATGGATAGATGGATAGTGAATTATGTATAGATCATGGATAGTGGATTATGATGGGGATTAGGATGGAAGGATAGTGGATTAGGATGGAGATAAAGAGATAGATAGAAGGACTTATGCAAAAGCATGGACCATAGGGATATGATGGAAGAAATAAGTGGGATAGTAGATAGAAGATGGGGAGATGGATGTATGTGGGAATATTGTGGAGTGGAAGGGAACCAAGACTAATTTTTGCACACACCGAATTGGATTTTGAAGCTTTTTATTGGATTTGGGAGTAATGGAGATGTTCTCTTAGGGGATTGCTATTTAGGCCTTTAGGGATCTAGATGGACTTATGAATTTTAATATTTTGTGATGGGGAGTGGGATGTTTGGGATTTTAATATTGTGGATGCTCCATTTGAATTAGGTGCTTTTTGCTTGGGGACCCAAACCATTTTGATTTTGAAATTATCTTTTTGAGATGTAGACTTGGGCAGCCTCTTTATGTTTTGATTTTGCTTTGATTCTTTGCATTAGTGCCCTATGCCATGAGGATAATTAGGATTTGTTTCTTTATTGGTGGAGGCATCCAAATTTTTATTTTTAAATCCCATGGGGGTTTTTGTGATAGCTTCATGTTTAGTCGATGTGTGCATTTGTTGATCATGATTAGGAATTGTAGGGGATTTATAGGAACAGGATGTATGGATAGAAGGATTAATGGGTTTGTGACTAAAGTGATAAGGGGATTTGAGGATGGAAATATTAGGAGTTGGAAGAAGTGGAGGTGAAGTTGATGGAGGGATGTTCAGAGTTGGAAGAAGTGGAGGTAAAGTGGATGGAGGGATGTTAGGAGTTGTAAGAAGTGGAGGTAAGGTGGATGGAGGGAGATGGATGGTCACATGCTATTTTGGGTTCCTAGGATGATGGAGGATAGATGGCAACATATGTTTTATGGGTGCGATGAGGTGCACCTAGCTTGGGCTTGGATGAAGTGGATTTAGGAGGCGGGGATGTGGTAACAACATCTATGGATTAAATTCCTTGAGATATATAACCAATACCATACAGTTTTGGAGAGACTTTGGGAATAAGGATAAATTAGGGAATTGGTCAATTTTGGACATCTATAGATACAAAACCCAACACCCTCCATGAGCCCAAAAATATTCAATTTAATAATTAATTGTCAAAGAATAATGCAATTTGTAATAGGACTATTAAATATTAAATCAATTTATTTCCCTAAGTTGTCCAATTAACCCATGAGAAATTAAAATGGGTTAATATTGATCCCACAATTGCTACTTTAAAAAGGGGACATGAAAATTTTTCTTTTGTTTTGATCTTTTCATGTTTTAATTTTGAATGTGAATTACTCTAATGAAAGTAAAATGCATCTATTTTATCGTAATAGGAAATCAAATCTAAATCCAGTAAAGTAATAAATCCTTAATATAACTAAGAGAAAATAATGATTTTACTTCCCCAAGGATAGGAGAGTTTGCTAATTAGTAATCTAGTCTACCTTTTTAAAGAAAATAAATAACTTGTAAATAATTATCAATGTTGATGCTAGGATTATGTCATGTGAGATCTAGTATAATATGTCTCTTCCTTTGTAACAATAGGGTCCTCCACTTGATGATATGAAAGAAAATGAGGATATTGAGGGAAATTAGGATTAGTTTTACTATAAATCTTGGGATAACAAAAAGAAAAATTCTCTCAAAGTCCTATATGAGCATAAAAAATTCTATGGGGATTAAAATGCATGAACTTGATCCTATTGCATTTGTGTTGACATTGATGTCAATAGTGTGATGTCCAGGAGTGTTGTCAGCAGTGTTGTAATGAAGAAGGCCAGAAGTAAAGTGAATAAGAGGTAATGTCAAAGGAAGTCTATGGTAGTGTGATCAAAGAAGAAGACAAAGAAGATGAATTAGAGTATTTGTGATGAGAAGGGTAAGGTGATGGATGTCATACACTATGTATACTGATTGGATTAGTATCATTTGTACACAATTGTACCCTATCTCCTAAAGTTCATAGACAAAGATTGTGCTAACATGCAGATTCATATTTTGTGAAAAGAGTTTGTTGTTGAGAATGATGTCTCTGATGTAGTAAATATTGTATTAATTATTTCCTGAGGAAAAGTGTTACTTTAGTTTTGAAAGAAAGATTCAAGTTGTCCAAGGCATTGGAGTTTGCACAAAATAATCTAAGGAGAATGCTCCTCATTCCCCCGCGGTTGAAGGTACAACCTTGCAGTTTAGGATTTTGTCAAATACATGTGTGAAGGTTGTATACTCCTAATTTTAGAGCTTGAAGGTTAACACAAAAGATTCTAGAGCTCGCAGAGTGAAGATAGTTGTTCAGAGTTGTTGCAGTCAGGATGCATATGGGAAATGCTCCACATTTCTCTACTTTTGAAGTTGAGGTCATGTGGTTCAAGAAGGATGATTGTTTATAGATGAGAAGATGGTAATATTCAAGTTTCAGTTGCTAAGGTGTACCACAAAGGTTCTTCAGGGTTAGTAGAACAAAGACACATCTTGTTGATGACTAGGGTTGTCTAGAGGAGAAAGCATAAGCCACCACATTTCACCGTAGTTCATCTTTTGGCTTTGGTTTTTGGAGGATGAGTTCATATTTTAATTTTGATGGTTCAATTTAGGTTTTAGGTGCTGAAGTGCACCACAAGTTGGTTTTTTAATGCTTTATCTCAAGACTGTGTGTTTAATGTTCATTTGTGATACCAGGCTTAGTTTCTGATTGTTTGGGCTAGAAAGAAAACATATATTTCAGAGGAAGGATTGGTTGAGAAGGATTGTTTAAGTCTTATGTTTCTTGTGTGATGATATAGATGATGCTAATTGATCCCTCCAGTACCACTTTAGGTTTGGAGCTATTGTGTGGAAGAATAAGTGTTTACTGGGCTGACTTCATGTGTTTTGACGTTCCCTCTAGATGATTTGAAGTGTGCGCCTACTTGGAAGAATGTGTTTAATGAAGAATAGGTCCTAGTTATCAATTGGATTAAATCAAATTGATCTTCTACATCTTTTGGATGTTGACTTGGTGTGGCCTTGCATGTTTCATGAATACATGTTTCATCTTGGCAAACATGGGAGAAAGATTTTGTAATTTGTGGAAGGTATAATTGAAAGATCTTGTTTGTTGAGGAAAGTGAGAGTGTGTGAGAATGTGCAAATATGTGTTAATAGATGTAATTATGTTTTTGAAGGTGTGTTGAAGGTAGCAGCATTCCCTATGTAGAAAAAGTGAAGTTTTGTGACAAAGTCAAGTGTGCGGATGATGCAGAGGTGTTTTGTCTTATAAGATATATTGAGTGTAATGTTTATAGTTTGTATCCTCATTCTATAAGTGCTATTGTGTTGTATGTCAGGGAGTTGCAGCTTCCTTTGGGTTGTAGCCCATAAATAATATTGTAATCCTATTTTCATTTGTGAGGCTGGATTTGGACAGTAGATCTAAGTAGCTTGCTCACCGTGGTTTTTCCCTTCTTCAGTTTTCCATTTAAATCTAGTGTTGTGGTTGTGTGCTTAAGTGTTATGCTTTAATTGGTTTAATTTTTTGATCTTTTGATTAAAGCAATTAGAAGTTTTGATATATATTGATTTACCCTCCCCCTCTCAGTATATCCTTGTGTTCTAACAATTGGTATTAGAGATAAGTTCCTTGGTGTAGTAGAATGGATGAATGTAGATCTTGAAATATAAAACATGGCTTAGAAGGAGTTTTCTTCTAAAGATCTGATGTTTGATGGAAATAACTATGACTTTTGGAGTGTAAGAATGGAAGCCTATCTTACCTCACTAGGGTATGATGTCTGGAGAGCGATCATGACTAATTATGTTGAACCCAGTCATCCCATCTTAGATTCAAATGCAAAGAAGGCCCATGAAAAAACTACCAAAGCCAAGAATGCAACATTAAGTGGCTTGAGCAGTTTAGAGTTAGTCAAGGTTGTGCGGTGCAAGACACCAAAGAAGATATGGGAGAAGCTCAAATGTCTCTATGAAGGATATGACACTATAAAGGAAGCTAAATTGCAATCCTACAAAATAGTATTTGAGAATCTAAGGATGAAAAAAGAAGAGAACATAGCTAGCTACTTACACTGGGTAGATGAAGCAGTGAATGGAATCAGAAGTATGGGTGAAGACTTAGCTAAATCATTGGTTGTAAAGAAAGTCTTGAGATCGCTCCCTCATAGATTTGATTCAAAAGTTTCTACAATAGAAGAAACCAAAGACTTGAAGAAAATCACCATGGTAGAACTATTTGGATCCCTCGCTACATATGAAATGAGAAATGAAGTCATAGGTCCATGCCAAAAAGAAGTTGCTTTCAATGTTGTGAAGAATGAGAGAGCATCTAATATATGCAATGAAGCTGAGGAAGAAGAAGCAAATTTTGTAAGAAAGATGAAAATAGGATCAGGAAAATATAAAGGTAAGCTACCTTTCAAATGTTTCAAATGTGGTAGAATTAGTCATTATGCCTCTAAAAGTCCTTTTGGAGAAAGTGAAAGAAACAACAAGGGGTTCAAGAGAAACAATTCCAAGAGGAACCTTCTTTCAAAAGAAGACTACAGCTCCAGAGAAGAAGTAGATCACAACTCATTTAATGAGGATAGAGGAGAACATCTATTCATGGCCATGGTGATCTTAGATGATTTAGACAAGGCTACAAATGAAGAAGAATATGAAGTTGATTTTAAAGGTGGACTTATTTCTTCTCTTGAAGACTTGGATTATGTAAGGAAGGAGAATCAAGAAAAAAGAGCTCTAATTGAAGTTAAGACAAAAGAATGTATAAAACTTGACAAAGAAATTCAATTAATCAAAAAGGAGAAGGAAAATCTTGGAAGTTCGGATGATTCAGAATGTAAAGATCTCATCTTGTCTCAAGAAAGATCTCTTCATGCAAGACAATTCTCCATGAACAGGTTCAATCATGTTTTCTTTGGTTATTATTTTATCTGCAATGAATTTGGGCATAAGGCTATGGATTGCAAGTTTGAAATAAAGAGAAGAAATATTGTAAGTAGAAATTCTCTTTCTTCTCTTGTGGATGCCAATGTGGTATGTCATATTTTCAACAAGTTTGGACACATACCAAGGTATTGCAAGAATGGTCTTGCAAATTCAGAATCTCAGACAATTGATGTCACTAAGCAAGACAAGGAGAATGACAATGGATTTGAGAACTCAATGATTGTCCAAAAAACATTTCATGCTCAAGGGTAAACCAATCTCTAGGTGATGGGCATTGGATGTACAAGTCACATGACAGGTGATAAGAGCAAGTTTATCAATCTTGTCAAGTTAAATGGTGGATTGGTTAGGTTTGGAGATAACTCTTCTACAAAGATCAATGGAAAAGGTACTATAAGAAGTGAAGAAAAGTCTCAGATAGATTATGTTCTTTATGTAGAAGGTCTCAATCATAATCTTCTCAGTGTGAGTCAAATGTGTGGCAAAGGATAAATTTCACATTTCATGATCAAGGGTGTGAAATTAGAAGAGAAAAATCTACAAAATTGGTGGTCGAAAGATTTAAGATAGAAGGAAACTTGTATAATCTAAAAGGCGTTAATGAGAGGACTTGTCTATTAGGACAAACAAATGAATGTTGGTTGTGGCATAAGAGGATGGGGCACATCAACTTTGATAATGTTGTGAAGATTAGTTCCATGAAAGCAATAAGGGACATGCCAAAGATCATCAACCCTGCAAGCACCATATGTAAGGAATGTCAGATTGGGAAGTAGAGAAGGATAACTTTCAAGTCAAAGGAATATTCTACTACAAGGCCTTTGGAGCTGGTTCATACTGACTTGTGCAGACCAACTAGGACAAAAAGCCTACAAGGTGAGAGGTATTTTATGTTGCTCATTGATGATTTCTCTACAATGACATGGGTTACTTTTTGAAAGAAAAATCAGAAGCTTTTAGTAGATTCAACATCTTCAAATCTATGGTTGAAAATGAAATGAATGCTAGAATCAAGTTCTTAAGATCTGATAAAGGTGGTGAGTTCACTTCAAATGAGTTTGTAGAGTTTTGTCAAGAACATGGAATCAAAAGACACTATGTAGCTACTGGAAGCCCTCAATAGAATAGTGTTGTAGAGAGAAAGAATAGGACTATCCAAGAGATGGCCATGATAATGTTGAGTAAAGATAAACTACCTAATATATACTAGAAAGAAGCAATTTACACTGCAGTCTACATTCTTAACAAAGGAGAACTAAGAAAGCACAACACCAAGACCCCTTATGATCTTTAGAATGGAAGACCTGCAACATTTAAGTATCTTAGATTTTTTGGAAGCAAATGCTACATCAGAAGAGATGAAGAAGGCCTAGGAAAGTTTGAATCAAGAGAAAATGAAGGTATTTTCCTTGGGTACTCAACTACTAGTAAAGCCTACAAATGCTACAATAAAAAGACTAAGGAAGATAGTTGAGAGTGCAAATGTAAGAGTGGAAGAATCACATCAAAATTTAGTTGAGCAAGAGGACTATTGGCTAGATGAACCTACCTACACAAAAGAAATTATAAAATTTGAAGAAAAAGAAGAAACTCTAGAGAAGAATGCTAAGACTCCAACCAAGTATGTTCAAAAAAATCATTCATAAGATCAGATCATTGGAGACAATAATGAAGGAGTTCAGACAAGAAGAAGATTTGCAAGAACAAATGAACATGTAAACTTTGCTTTACTATCAAGAATAGAAGCTAAAAAATTTAATGAAGGTAGCAAGGATGAAGGATGGATACAAACCATGGAAGAAGAAATAAACCAGATAGAAAAGAATCAGACTTAGGAGTCGGTACCAAGGCCTACAAACAAGAGTGTGATAGGAACAAAATGGGTTTTCAGGAACAAGTTGAATGAAAATGTAGAAGTGGTCAAGATCAAAGAAAGATTGGTTTGCAAAGGATATTCACAAGTTGAAGTTGTTGACTATGAGGGGACATTTTCTCTAGTGGAAAGAATGGAAGAAATCAGAATGGTACTTGCTTTTATAGTACATAAGGGATTCAAGGTATATCAAATGGATGTCAAATCTGCTTTCCTGAATGGTGAATTGGAAGAAGAGGTCTACATAGAGCAACCAAATGGTTTTTAGTTATTAGAAGACCCAAGCATGGTGTACAGACTCAAGAAGGATCTGTATGGTCTCAAACAAGCCCCTAGGGCTTGGTATGTAAGGTTGGACAAGTACTTACTCTAGTATGGTTTCAAGAAAGGTACCACAGATAGTAATCTTTACATCAAAACTGAAGGTAAAGAAATTATAATTATTGTTGTGTATGTTGATGATAATCTTTTGTGGATATGATGAGATGTCTAAGAAGTTTGCAGGAGAGATGCAAAAAGAGTTTGAAATGTCTATGTTAGGAGAATTATCATACTTTCTTGGACTTAAAATTTCTCAATCAAATGATGACATCTTTATCTCCCAAGAAAAGTATGTTAAAGAAATGTTGATGAAGTTTGGAATGGAACATTTCAAACCTTTAAGGACTCCTATAGAAACTAGTTGCCACTTGAGTAAAGGTGATGAGTCACTTGAAGCTAATAAAACTCAGTATAGGTCTATGCTTGGGGGCCTACTATAAATAACATCATCAAGGCCTGACAATATGCAAGCTATGTGTTTGGTTGCTGAAAGGAAGCAAGGTATGCGGAAATGCTTCCTACACTGATCTACTGAGGAAAGATTTATGCAAATTTCTACTTTTACAGTTATAGATTAAGATGAACATTAACAGAAAGATAATAACAACTTCCAAAATACAAACACAAAACTCACAACACACGATATACGTGGGGAAAACCCTTTCAGGTAAAAAACCCCACACTCCAAAGCTGCCCAATATATTATTCAGGAATCATGAAGATTACAATATACTTGCAGAGAAAGATTTTATAGGAGTATATCCAACTAGAGATCTAGGAGGTAACTTGACATTTATAAGATTCTTACACACAACCTCCATCTCCAGCTCTTGATATATGGGAGATACAATACAATACACCACCAACGGTACAAAACTATGAGCCAAACCACCTAGAAAGTGGCACCCAAATTATCTCCAATCAAAGATGCTTTGTGATGCACCAAATCACACACCAACATGTGTAACTCTCCCCTTTACAACTTTTTTATGTGTCCAACACGTTTTTACATTTTCCAAAAATAAGAGGTCCAACTTCTGGAGGCCATAACATTTGATCCGGATGTCCGATTAACGAACTGTTTGATACATTGGAAAGATCATGAAGAGATCTATCACTCTATAACCCACTTAGCTGGTTATGACCATTTTAGGGATGTTTAGAGAAGTTTTGATTCTGGTAATTGAGTTCAAAATGTTTTTCTAGCAGTTTCAAAAAATAGAAACTTTAATATCTTGTGATCCAGACATGATCTTGAGACAAAACTCACCTAAGATGTTTACTTAGTTGTTCCACACCTTCTAGGAAAAAATGTCAGGTCAATCTGAGCTCAATCAAAGAACTTACTAAAAATAGTTAGTCTCACTATTTTTATCTCATTTGGAAACTTTTGAAAACTTTGACAGTTCCAAACCATTCTCCAAGATAAAGGGTATTCGAAAAGACCAAAACTAGGAGGAATAGGAACCTTTCGAAGTTGAAAGGTTGAGACACTTTTCTTAACATTCTCCCACTTGTCAAACACCTTGCAAGAGCAAAGGAAGTATCAACACCATGATTTAATTGCTAGGGGTCAAGAGGTCCATAGATTCTGAACACCATCTGAACTTCTTTGTGCTCATAGGTTTTGTCAAGGAATCTGCAACATTCATCAAAGTATCAACTTTCTCCAAGTTTACCTTCCCATCCTCTACCATGTCATGAACAAAATGGTACTGGACATCAATATGCTTAGTCCTTGCATGGAAAGTAGGATTCTTCACCAAACATATGGCACTTTGACTATCACAACAAATAGTAATCTTCCCTGCATCAAACCCAACATCAGAACATAATCTCTTAATCCAAATGGCTTCTTTACAAGCATGAGTTTCTGCCATGTACTCAGCTTCAGTAGTGGACAAAGTGACCACATGTTGCTGCTTACTCATCCAACTAATAGTGCCACCAAACATAGTGAACACATAAGCACTGGTGGATCTCCTGCTGTCAATGTCACCTACCCAATCTGAATCCACAAATCCACAAATACAAAGTGAATGCTGAGGTCCTGTAGGATAACCATGATAACATAAGGAATACTCAAAAGTACCCCACAAATATCTGAAAACTCTCATCACTGCATCCCAATGTACCCATCCAGGATTAGCCATAAATCAACTAAGGACTTCCACTGCTTGGGTAATGTCTGGTTGTGTACAGATCATCGCATACATCAAACTACCAACCACACTAGCATAAGGAACTCTGTTCACATCCTCTGTTTTCGAAGGAGACTTTGGTCAATCTTCAACAGATAACATTGTCCCCATTGTAACAGGAATAGTCAAAGGTCTACAATCCACTAGGCTGAATCTCTCCAACATAGTGTTAACATACTTACTCTTGCCTAACCAAAGGTTTCTATTTTCTCTCTCTTCTGATCTCCATCCCCAGAATGTACCTAGCTGCTCCTAGATTTTTCATCTCAAATTGTGATGACAACAGAGACTTCAAATCAGAAATCAAACTTTTACCATTCCCAATGAGTAACATATCATCGACATACAATGCAATAATGAGAATGCGATCATTGTCAAACTTGTAATAAACACAATGATCTGATTTTGATCTCTGAAATCCAATACTCAACACAAAGGCATCAAACTTTTGGTACCACATCCTAGGTGACTGTTTCAAACCATACAAATACTTTTTCAACTTGCAAACCAGATTTTCTTTACCTTTCACCACGTAGTGCTCTAGCTATGACATATAGATTTCCTCCTCCAAGTCACCATGAAGGAATGCTATCTTCAAATCCATATGTTCCAATTCTAGATCATATCTTGCTGCAAGAGATAACAAGAACTGAATAGATGACAGCTTTGCAATGGGAGAGAAAATCTCATCATAGTCAATTCCCTCCGCCTGAGAATACCCCTTTGCAACCAATCTAGCCTTATATTTCTCAACACTGCCATCTACACTGAATTTCTTTTTGAACACCCATTTGCATCCAATAGGTTTTTGTCCTTTAGGCAAAGGTACCAAGTCCCAAGTATTATTCTTTTCCAAAGAAGTCATCTCCTCTTCCATGGCCTCCTTCCAGGAACCTACATCTTTCATACCCATAGCCTCTTTCATAGTTCTAGGCTCATCAGTGTTAGAAATCAAAGCAAAAATACAACTGGAATCATGCAATGAATAACCAAACCTATTAGGTTGCTTCCTTATTCATGTGGACCTCCTCAAAGGTTGAGGTTGAGGTTCTTCATCCTCTTTTGAACTTTCAGAGCTACTAGAGCTCTCCTCATTATCAAATCCAATAGATGTTTTTGGATCAAATTTGTCAAGGGTGGAAGAAAGTTGAACCACATCATCTTTCTTCTCTTCTTTCTCTGGCTGCAAGACAACAGAATAAGGATTGAGCTCTCTGAAGATCACATTTCTTCCATACAAAACTCTCTTAGCCATTGGATCCCAAATCTTGTACCCTTTCACACCGATGCCATAACCGATGAAGATACACTTCACAACCTTGTTCTCCAATTTATACCTCTTCTCCTTAGGCATATGTGCATATGCTTCACAACCAAATACTTGAATGTGTCTTAATGAAGGCTTTTTTCCAGACCATACCTCCATAGGTGTCTTATCGACAAGCACTTATGTAGGAGACCTATTAACTAGGTAACAAGCGGTAGCAATAGCTTCAGCCTAGAACATTTGTTCAAGACCAGCTCCACTTATCATACTCCTTGCCCTGTCTATCAACATTCTATTCATCCTCTTTGCAACTCCATTTTGTTGAGGGGTATATGGAGTTGTCTTGTGTCTCTTAATCCCCTATTCTTTATAGAACTTGTCGAAATCTTCTGAACAAAACTCACCACCGTTATCAATCCTCAAACACTTAATCTTTCTATCCTTTTGATTCTCTACAAGAGCTTTGAACTCTTTGAATCTATTAAGACTTCATATTTACTTATAAGGAAATACACCCATGTCCTTCTACTGTAGTCATCAATGAATGAAATAAAGTAAATAAATTTTGAAATTGAAGGAACATTAATAGGATCAAACATATCAGAATGAATCAAGTCCAACAACTTAGAAGATTTGTGAGAACTAGAATAAAACTAAACATGGTTTTGTTTTCCATAAATGCAATGTTCACAGAAATCAAGCGCAAGGTTACAATCATTCATACCCTCAACAAGTTTTTTATTTTTTAGGGTCCTCAAACCCTTTTCACCAATGTGACCAAGCCTTTGGTACCATAACATTGTCTTCTCACTTGGAAGTTTCATCTCCATAGAATGAGTACCCTTAGCTACCCAGAAAGAATGACCATTGAAAGTAGATGCAACAATCTTTTTCACTACTGGTTCCAATGGTGAGGATGAAGACTCTGAAGCTCTCTTCTTTGAAACAGAGGCACTATTGCACTGAACTGCGCATGCATCAAGATGAACTAGAGTGCCAATCCGAACACCCTTAGCCAACACCATAGATCCTCTAGTCATCTTGCATCCTCCATTAGAGAAAACAAATTGCACACCCACATCATTCAACTTACTTACAGAAAGAAGGTTCCATACCAAACCAGGGATACACAGAACACCATTGATCCCCTTCACTCATCCATTAGGGAATTGAATCAAGACTCTTCCACAGCCAACAATCTTCAAGTGAGAGTCATCACCCAAGTACACCTTTCTACCATCGTATTCTTCAGACTTTGAAAACTAGCCTCGATGTGAGGTCATGTGAAAAGATGCACCAGAGTCAATAAGCCACACATCCTTAAATGCATGCATTGCCAAGGCAGCGGCAAACACTTCTCCTTCATCCTGAGAGGACTTGTCAAAATTTGAATCATAATTCTTCTTCTTTTTCTTTTTCTCCTCCTTGCACTCCTTGCGGAAGTGACCAAGTTTGCCACAATTCCAACATAGGCCCTTGGACTTTCTGGGAGACTTAGATCTCCCACAGGATTTGGATCTTCCTTTTTCTTCATTCTTCTTATCCATTTTCTTTCCCTTCTCTTTAGATCTACCACAAACTACAAGGGCCTCCTTAGCTGATTCAGAAGACTTTCTCTGCATCTCTTTAAACAATAGCAAAGAAACCACTTCATCCATCTTGAAGGTGGTAGTGGTACTCCCAATGGCCATAACAAGGTGGTCCCACAAATTTGGTAAGGAACACAGTAATGTCATACAACGATCCTCCTCCTCCATCTTCACACCAATAGAAGTCAACTAGGCAATAAGCATATTGAATTTATTCAGGTGATCAGTGATAGATCCTCCATCTTCCATCCTTAGAAAATACAATTTCTTTTGCAGGAATAACTTGTTCACCAGGGATTTAGCTTGATAAACATCTCTGAGCTTCTTCCAAAGTTCCTTTGTAGTCTTCTCTTCATGGATATTCAGGAGCACTGAATCATCCAAACAGGGTCTTATCAAACCCTTATCTTTTTGATCTTTAAGATCCTAGTCTACTTGAGACATTGCCATTGGTTTTGTACCAGATACGGCTTCCCATAAATCCTGATCTACAAGCATGTCCTCTGTTTTGAGTTTCCACAACTTGAAATTACTATCATTAAACTTATCTATCTCAAACCTCCCAGATGTGCTCGCCATCTCTTACCTACAACAAAGATTTCAAAATCCTCTACACAAGCTCCCACTTAAACAAAGATTGGCTCAAAAAACCCTCTACCCAACAACTAGAACCAAAGGTGATCAGGCTCTGATACCAATTGAAAGGAAGCAAGGTATGAAGAAATGCTTCCTACACTAATCTACTGAGGAAAGATTTATGCAAATTTTTACTTTTACAGTTACAGATGAAGATGAACATTAACAGAAAGATAATAAAAACTTCCAAAATGTAAACACAAAACTCACAACACAAGATATATGTGGGGAAAACCCTTTCAGGTAAAAAACCCCACACTCCAAATCCGCCCAATATATTATTCAAGAATCACGAAGATTTCAATATACTTGTAAAGCAAGCTTTTACAGGAGTATATCCAACCAAAGATCCAGGAGGTAACTCAACATCTATAAGATTCTTACACACAACCTCCATCTCCAGCTCCTGATATATAGGAAATACAATACAGTACACTGCCAATGGTAATTACAAAACCATGAGCCAAAACCACCCATAAAGTGGTGCCCAAATTATCTCTAATAAAATATTCCTTGTGATGTGCCAAACCACACAACAACACATGTAACTCTCCCCTTTACATCTCTTATATGTGTCCAACACGTTTTTACATTTCCCAAAAACAAGAGGTCCAACTTCCAGAGGCCATAACTTTTGATCCGGGTGTCTGATTGACAAACCGTTTGATGCATCAAAAATCTCATGAAGAGATATATCACCCTATAACCCACTTCATTAGTTATGACTATTTTCAAGATGTTTAGAGAAGTTTTGATTCTGGTAATTGAGTTAAAACATTTTTCTGACAGTTTAAAAAATTAGAAACTTTAATATTTTGTGATCCAATCATGATCTTGAGATGAAACTCACTTGAGATGTTTACTTAGCTATTTCACACCTTCTGGGAAAAATTTTAGGTCAATCTGAGTTCAATTGAAGAACTTACTAAAAATAGTAAGTCTCTCTATTTTTAGCTTGTTTGGAAACTTTTGGAAACTTTGAAAGTTCCAGACCATTCTCCAAGATAAAGGGCATTCGAAAAGACCAAAACTAGGAAGAATAGGAACCTTTTGAAGTTGTAAGGTTGAGACACTTTCTTAACAATTGCAAGGTTTAAATTTGATCCTAAGGAAACACATGTGAAGGTAGTCAAGTGAATATTCAGATACTTGAAGAGCACTCTGGAACATGGACTGTAGTATCAAAAGGGTGATGACTTTTCCCTGAGTGCTTATATTGATGTAGATTTGGATAGCAGTGTTGATGATAGATGAATTACTAGTAGAGGAGCTTTCTTTTTGGGTGATATACTAGTCTCATGGTTTAGCAAGAAGCAGGATTTAGTGTCCTTATCAACTACAGAGGTAGAATATATAGTTGTAGCTTCTTGTTGCACCCAATTGTTGTGGATGAAGCAAACATTGAAGGATATCAAGGTTGTATATGATGAACCCATTCCCATTCTTTGTGATAATACAAGTGCCATCAATATTTTAAATAATCTAGTGATGCATTCTAGAACCAAGCACATATCTATTAGGTAACACTTTTTGAGAGAGAAGGTTGCAGATCAAGAAGTCAGATTGGAGTATGTGCCTACAAAGGATCAAGTTGTAGACATCTTCACCAAGGCACTTTGTAAGGATACTTTTGAGTATCTTAGACAGAAGTTAGGGGTTGTTGCCCCTCTTTCTTCTAACTAGATGCATAGATGGTGCATCTGTGCAGAGGGAGGAGTTCAAGATATATTTTTGTGATAGGTAAAAATTAGGTTAATAAGATCAAGCAATGTAAATAAAATCCTAATCCTACCACCATCAAAGAATTAGATCCAAGTGAAATCAAAGTATGCAATTCAAGAACAATGTCACCTAGATTTATTGATTCCTTGTTTGTGATGTGGATTGCTCTTCAACAATGAACAATTATGAAGATCAAAAGTGTCATGATGGATGGATGATAGTGATAATGTGCTCAATGGATGCTCAAGTGCTCAATATTCTCAAGATGATAATGTAGATGCTATGGTAATGGATGCTAGGGGGTTTGAAATGAAATGGAAGGGTGTTTATATAGTCCTCAACTAAAATCAATCAAGGGTGGAGATTTAGTGGCTATTTGAATGGCTTGGATGAATTAATAGTCATAGGTGAATGTGTAAATGACAAGTGGAGAAAAGATAAGGCTCATGTGTGATTGTGTACATAAAAAGTACTACATGTGAAAGATATTAAATGAAAGATGTAGTACCACACTTGTTTTTAAATAAAAAAGGCACACATGTCAGCTCATGAAGATAAATGATAAGAACTAATTAAATAAATAAAATTTATTTAATTAATTAGAAAGTGGAATTATGAAAGGAATTTTAATTAAATAAGATTTATTTAATAAAAATAGATAGAATAGAGATAATTAAATAATTATAGATTAGAGGAAATAGATAATGAATTAATTAAATAAATATAAATTTATTTAATTAATAGAAGAAAAAAGATAAATTACTCAAGTGTGTTAGACAAATGCAAATGGTAGATAATGCAATGTTATGATGTTCATAATTAGGTCAATTTTGGGTGTCTAAATTTTGCCCCTCTTTGATACAATGTCCATTAGAGCGTTGTGTCAAAGAAAACATGAAATTGTGCTTGATAAACAAGGTTATGCTCTAGTGTAACTGGCAGGTGATGCCCCCTCGAGAGGGAAACTAGGCTAACTAGGAAGGGTTGGGTTGGCTCGCAATAGGATAACAAGGCTGACATGAAGAAAATGGGGGTTGGGCGTGATAAACCAGATGATACAGAAGAAGAGGTTTTCGTATAGGAAAAGTAGGGTTTGGGAAGGGGCTATAAGTAGGTCTAGTGAGGGCAAATAGGCTCATTTGTGTTTAGTGCTATGGAAATCTAGAGCTCCTTAGTTAGCAAAGTGTTTTGGGTGTTCGAGAGCTATCAGGATGGTGATTCCGTGCAGAGATCATCATGTCGAGTGGGTGAGGACACACAGGCGACCAGTAGGAGTAGGCATAATGGTATGTATTGAAACTTTTACTAAATGCATGCTTTTTGATAGTTGAAAAGCATCATAAATGCACACACGTCACCAGAAGCGACTAGGTTATAGGATAAGCAATTCAGGTCACTTGTGTAGGAAAAGGGGTCGCATATGGTAGTTTAGGTCAGATATAAGCGTGAACCAAGTGCTTATGGAAAAAGTGAGTTGCATATGGTTGGCTAGGTCAAATAAAGAGGGAAAATGCACATATGGCTAGATTAGTTCACTTATGGTTAAAGAGTGAATGCATATATAGAAATAGCTTGCTTGTAATGAATAGGCACTCGCATATAGTAGGTAGGTCGCTTAGAGGCAGAAAGCATGTGCATGTAGGGTTTGAGGTTGCTTATAAGCTAAAATCATGCGTGTATAGTAAAATGAATCTCTTATGATCAAAAGTATAGTGCTTATAGAAAAGTAGGTCACTTGCAGTAGAGATAAGTAGTTTGAACAGTCAAAAGTTAATTTTTAGCACAAGAGACTGATACAGTGAACAAAATGATGCAGGATGTACTACCACCATTGTTATCATGAGAGCCACATCCTAAAGATTTATGATTGGTTAGATTGCTAGATGCAGAGGAGTGGCTAGTGCTAGAGATCCTTGGTTTAGAGCATGTGTCAAGGTTAGAGCCAATGCAGGCATATCGAGGACTTATGACAGTGATGGTGGAGCAATGGAGGAGCGAGCATGGTTCGTTCTTATTACCGACAAGAGAGGTAACTATTACCTTAGAGGATGTGTTCCAAATTCTGCGGGTTCTTATGGATGGGGACCTAGTAGATTATAATCCTAACATGGGTCCAGCTACCTTTAGATGGTTATTCAGGATGCTAGACATTGGAGCAGAGGGCTTAGAGATTCCTATGGCTCAGATGGAGGAGTTGGGTGATAGGCTACAATGCGTAGTGGTGGCTATTATCAAATGGCTAGTTGGAGATAGGTGAGGTATAGGTTTCCTAGTTGGATGGGGGACAGTGATGGAGGGGATGTTTTCCTACAGTACCAAATATGCATGGGATAAGTGTGTGCTAGGGTAGTTATATCATTATCTACATGACTGTGCCTATATGTTTGGAGTAAGTATGTTAGCTGGAGTTACAGTTTTGCATGTATGGGCATATGAGCACATCCTGGTGATGAGGCCAGATGGATGGGTGGTGAGAGTAGCAGGAGAGCCATATGCTAGGATGTATAGGGGAGCTCTTACTTATTGGCAATGGCGAGGGGTAGTGTATTGGTGGTGGACATTGGATGAGGTGGATAGGTTTTTTTGGAGGCCATGGTGTATATCAAAAAAATTGGATTTGTAAATAGAATTGATCAAACAATGAAATGCATAACCTAAACCCAAATCATTCAATACCTCAAAGATGCAAGATGACCTTGATTGATTGATCAATTTGTTGTGTTGATTACTCGATTCTGCAACATAACGTTGATAAGAAGATAAATGATGAATGATTGATTAGATGCAAGCTAGATGGATTGAAGATGATGGATGAGGGCTTGAGATGAAAATTTGGCCAAGTGAGGTTGCATGAAAAAGAATCCCCTAATCCCCTTCAAATGGCTCAAGAGAGGCTTGCTTTATAGGAAAGGCTTGGTTCAAATGGATGGCTAGGATCAATTAGGGCTTTAGATGAAATGGATGGATAGGATTAAATTAGGTTTCCTTGCACATTAAGAAATTGTAGTCAATTGACATGTGTCAAAGGAAATAGGTCTCATGTGTGATTGTGTACACAAATAGTAGTACATGTGATGGTGTACATAAAAATTATTTTAAATGAGTTGTACTACAACACATGATTAAGGGGAAATGGACAAGTGTCAAGGTGAGATGAAAGGTCATGTGACTTAATTCAAATTATTATATTTGAATTAGTTGGGATATAGTTGGGAAATTAATTAAATAAATAAGATTTTTTTTAATTAATTGGGTGGATGAATAGGATGGGATAAGATATGATGTGGGAATTAATTAAATAAATAAATTTTATTTAATTAATTAGGATGATGGGATTAAGGATAGGATTATGAATGGGAAATTAATTAAATAAATTAAAATCTATTTAATTAATTGGCTAAGTGGGATTAGGGAAATTAGGATGGGAATTAAGACAAAATGGCTTATAATGTCTAGGATAATGTTTTAAACAAGGTGTTGCAAGACATACACAAATTTGGGTGTCTACATTTTACCCCTCTTTGAGATGATGTTTGAGATGATAAGATTTGTGTTGAGTAACATAATTCTAAAGAAGCTAAGGTATGGATAGAGGAAAAGATACGCTGAAGAAATGAGATGATGGTGATGGAAAAGATAGGTTGATGATGGAAAGATAGGATGCTGATGCCCCCTTGAGAGTATAGGCAGGTTGGACAAACATGGGTATGCTCTTGAAAAGAAATGCCTTAGACTGTGAAAGATAGAGGAAATGGATAAAAGAAATGGAGATGCATTATGCTGCAATGAATGTGAGAAACCATGATGTTTGATATAGCACTAGACATTATACACCAAGGTATAAGGACCAAGCTGACGATGTGTCTCATGCACCAACATAATACAACCTTGTCAAGATACAAGATATGAATATTAGCTGGATTGATACTGATGTGATACAAATGCAAGATAAAATGATAACACACACAAGCAAGCAAGCAAGCATGCATGCACAAATGATTCAAAAACAAACAAGGTATTGCCCCTGTCAAGCTATAAACCAATGATTGATTGTTAATTGATGATGATAGTTAAGAGTGTTGTCATGGTGGGGAAAGTTATATCCCTAGATCAACACAAGGTTGTTTGCTGAGTTGGTTGGTTGATTGGCTGATTGATTTGACTTCCAACAAGGATAGGATCAAGACCATTGATTGCAATTGGATAACTTGGCTTGATTGATTAACTTGATTGGTATAGCTTTAAGGATTGACTTGCATTTAGATTATTGTTTGGAATGATTTGAGGATGATGAAATGATGAATGAAGATTGATTTGATGAATTGGAAGAAGTGAATTCGAGTAAATTGAATTGATATGAATGGATGATTTGATTGAATGATAGATTGATTGGAAGTTGTTTATTAATGATGTAGAAGATAGATGACAGAATAAATGATGAGAGGAGAAAGAGGAAAATCATTTGTGCCTGAATTTGGGCACTTCCTTCATACTCCAGACTGCCTACATACCCTGTATCCATGGGATCGGGGCATTTAATGATGCAAATGAGATGTAGTTATGATTGTTTTATTGATGAGATGAAAGATCAGGTTATGGATTAAGATTGATTGACGAAATATTAATGAAGGGATGATATGTGGTGGATTGAGCTACTTTTGATTTGCTGAAGTGATTGGATTTGTTTTGATTGGAGTTAATGTGATTGAGTTGATTTGCTTTGGTGTTGATGCTGATGATTGATAGGATTTGTTTTGATGGTTGGCTTGATGTGCTTTGGTTGTGATGTTTTCTATTGCTGGGTTGATCATTTTGATGATTGGATTGTTTTGAATTATGATAGTGATGGAGTGATGATTAGAGTGTCCACTCAATCTAAGCATAAGAAAGTGTTCTCAGTGTGCTTAAAGGATGTAAAACAAACAAGGTATTTCCCTTGTCAAGTCATAAACCAATGATTGATTTTTTGATTGATGATGATTGATTTGGTTCATGACAAGATTAGGATCAAAACCTGTTGATTTGATTGGATAATGTTCCTTGATTGATTAGCTTGCTTGATATGGATTAGTGTGACTTGGATTTCAGATCATTACTTAGATTGATTTGATTGATATGATTAGAAGAAGTGATTGATTGAAATGGATGAATGAATGTTATTGATAGGAAGAATTGATGATGATGATGATTATTATTTGATTGAATGTTGATGGAGTGGAATGTTTTGGATGATGTGATTGGTTTTATTTCTTGGATTTTTTGACATATTTTGATTTTTTTGTGTTTTTGGAATATTTGATTTCTTTTGTATTTTTTGAATTTTTTTTGGATTTTTGGGATATTTGATTTTTTTTGTGTTTGTGAATGTTTTGGGATGTCAATGGATTTACAATTTGGGTAGCCTTTGTGCTAGATACCAATGACAAGAGAAAAAGCCAAGTCTAGATGCAAGGATCGATGAATGGGATTAGATGGATAAAAGGATGAGTGATAGTAAATGGAATGGAAGGCTCATGATAGTTGGATGGGATGGAAGGTTCATGAGAGTTGGATGGATAGATAAGAGGATAGGCCATATAAGGGATAGATGCATGCCTCATGATAAATAGATAGGTAGGCTATAGTGGAAAGCTCATGATAAATGGATGGGGATAAGCTATAAGATGGAAAGCTCATGATAAGGGTACGCCATAGTGGATGGATCATAAGGGATCTAGGATGTGATCTTCAAAGCCTATGTTGCATAGGAATAACTTGCCCCATTCTAGGTGGTAATGCTTAGGATTCTTTGTATGACAAAGTTCATGACCAAGGGATGACATGATAGATTGGTTTGAATGGGATGGATAAATGGTCAATGGATAGGACTTGGTTTGGAAAGAAGGTATGTCAATAAATATCCAAACATGTTTCAACATTTTTCCCCTATGTCTTCATCAAAATCAAAAGGAGGAAGGATGGATAAATGGGTTCAATAGGATAGGCATGTTTATGTAATGGCTAAGGATGGTAGGATGGTATGGTAATGGTAGGACATGATAGGATGGAAAATGATATAATGGGATAGATAGTATGGAAATGGATAGGTTGGATGAGACAATGTGCCCCCAAGTGTAAGTGACATAGAAGATCAACCTACACATGATGTCTGTTTGCTAGGTTTTCATCATGGTATTTATCCAAGGCGCCTGTTTACCAGGTTTTCACCATTGGATGAAGGGATTTCTCTTTACTATTTTAAATTTTTTTTTTAGATGGGATGATAATTACACATGGTGCCTATATGCCAGGTTTTCACCATGGTAATGGATAGGAGGGACTCAAGTGTCTAGTGCTATGAGAGGTGATAGTGTCCCATTAGAGATGGATGATGTCTTCGCATGGACCATGTCATTATGCTCATTAATGTTGATAAGGGATTGCGTGGATGGGAGATGGATTAGGTGGATAGTAGATTATGATGTGGATTATGGAACGCTTATGCATGGAAGGATAGGGGATAGTGGATTATGATGTGGATTATGAAAGGTTCATGCAAGGATGGATGGATGGGGATAGTGGATTATGATGTGGATTATGTTAGACTTAGGATGAAAGGCTTATGCAAAAGCATGGACCATAGGAAGGTGATGGGGAAGATATGTAGGATAATGGATGAAGGATGGGGAGATGGAGGCATGTGGGAATGTTTTGGAATGGAAGGGAACCATGACCAATGGTTACACACACCATGATAAACATTGAAGCTTTTGGTGAGATGGTGGTGTAGGAAGCAATGGAGATGTTTGCTTAGGAGATGGTTGATGAAGTGATTTAGGAACCCACATAGATTTAGTATTTTTAGTGCTTTTGTTTTGCTTGTGGGATTTTTGAAGGGAATGGAAGTTTTGGATGGAAGTAGGATTTTGGATGGAGATAGGTGATTGGGATTCTTGAGAGGTGGATAAGGATGCCTCATTAGCTTTGCTAGCTGTTTGCTTAGGAACCCAAACCATTTTGCTTTTGGGCTTTTCATTTGGAGGTAAGGGTTTAGATGGCTGCTTAGATTAACTTTTCTTTGAGTTTGATTCTTTATGTCCTAAGGTATGAAGGCATTTAGGATTTTTAGTAGGATTGTTAGCTTTATAAGTAGAGGCATCAAAATTTTTGCTTTTGAATCCCATGGGGTGGGTGGAGTGGATGGAATGATTGGAAGATTTATGCTTAAACAATGTGTGCTTTTGTTGGCCATGAGTAGGGATGTAAGGATACTTATGAATGATAGGTATGTTAGGTGTTGAAAGCAATGGTGGCAAGGTGCATGGATGGATATTTGGAGTTGGTAAAAGTGGAGGCAAAGTGGATGGCAGAAGGTGTACAGTCACATGCTTTTGACATTTATAGGATGATGGAGTTGGAATGGCAACATATGTTTTGGGTAGATGATTGGGGGTGCAATGGAAAGTGGTAGATTTAGGATGCATGAAGGGATTACCAACATATTGGCCTTGTTTACCTTGGGGGGTGTATCCAAGGCCATATGAGAGTGGGCAGACCTTGACATGGTTTGGCTCAAAAATACCTTGTTTATAAAGACTTAGGCCTTTACCTTTGTAGTTCATGTTTTGGAGGTTGTGATGGACAATGGGACTTGGTGTAGTTTGGGAACTAGACTCGAGCTCTTTATTGGATGGAGAAGATGAAGTGGAGGACAAAGGTTGTTGTTGTCCTAAGGAAAAACACTCATGAATGAAGGTGGATAAAGCAATAGGATATGATGGTGGACTTGAAAT
The DNA here is from genome assembly GCA_027924645.1 of Cunninghamia lanceolata. Lineage (NCBI taxonomy): Eukaryota > Viridiplantae > Streptophyta > Pinopsida > Cupressales > Cupressaceae > Cunninghamia > Cunninghamia lanceolata. Next base: position 12,929,550 of record BSBN01001332.1, read on the forward strand.
GGGATTGATGGTAGATAGGGATGGATCATTAGGATCTTTCTTATGTTCATGTCAATCCAAGTTGTTTGTTTGATCTTCTATGCTTATGCGTTCTTGAGAGGCACATGTCTCATTATGACAAGTGGATGTTTGCTCATTATGGATAGGGCTAGATGGAGAATGGATAAGAGCAATTTGGATATCTTGCTCATGGATGGTTATGGGATTATGGATAGGATTAAGGTACTTTTGAATAGGTTCTTCATCATAGATATCAGCTTGATCATGAGATAGATAAAGTTTGGCCAAATGGATCATCATGGTTTTCATGATCTTAGCTACAACCTTGATCATAACTATGAGCAAAAATAGGATTAAGTAGGATATAAAAGGGATAAATTTTCTCATGAATGAGGTCATGGTGATGGCTAATAGCTTGAGGGCAAACCATATGTAGGTCATAGATAGGTGGAACTTAGAGGTTCTTTGATCTTGATTAAGATTAAGGTTCAACATTTCCACATGTTTAAGATTATACTATTGACATACCTCTTGACTTTGGATGGAAGTGAAAGGTTCTTGAGTGGACTTGATAGACACTTGATGGTTATCAACATGAGGGCATGATGGCTCTTGACTTAGGCTTGTGGTTGGAGACCCTTGAATAGACTTGTTGGCTTGTAGGTTACATGATGGGCTTAAATGGCTAGGTATGTTAATGGAAGGCTCTTGAAGAAGCTCAAGGATATGTGAATCACATGATGAGATTATAGGATTGGACATGACCTTTGGAAGTTCATTGGTAGGCTCATGAATGGGGTTTGACATGGGGGTAGTTTATTCCTAGCTAGTAGCTAATGAATCACATCCTTTGCAAGTGTATGGGTGGATGGGAAATATAATTGATATATGATAATGGTGGATAGCATTGGATTAGGATTAGGATTAGGATTAGATGGAGGGATAATGCAATTGGATGGATTAGGATTTGGACTAGATGGGGGTGACACATGGGATTGGGATGATGTGGCATGTTTACGGAGGCTGTGGATGTACATCTTAAAGAGGAGTGGCCTAAATATGGGGCATACATTTGTATTATGACCTTTGATCCTATAGTATGCACAATAATGATGTTCATTGTATGGACTTCCCTCACATGGTTTGACTTGAGGAAGTTCAATGAGTTTTGCTTCAAGCATCTGTCGTAAAATATACTCAACATTTTCATTTGGTAGAGGATTGGAGGCCCATGGTGGTAAAGGTGATGAAGGGCTTGATGGGCTAGAAGATGGACTAGGAGTATGATCACATGGGGGTGTTGGGATAGTATTAGTTAGCTCATGTGTCGACATGTGATTGGATGATGGAGGCCACTCATAGGATGAATTAGCTAGGTTGGTATCTCCCTTGTTAAAGGTAATTAAGTCTTGTTGCATTAAGATCGCATGGTTTATGTACAAAGGGCCACTTGGAGCTGCATGTGCATCTTGTTGCAAAGGTGGACTTGGGCTCACTTGTTCTTTTTGGGGAGGCCATTGATAGTCTTGGCAGCTAGGTGTAATGGTAGGATATGTAGACAAAAGATCTCAAGGTGGACTCAAAGATGCAAGCATTTGATCTTGTTGGCAAGGTTGACTTGTGCTCACTTGATTTATAGACAAAAGGCCCTTTGGACTTGCATGTTGTTCTTGTGAATTCACTTGATTACCTTGTGGATGGGCTTGGTAGTGTATTGGAATAGTGGCATGAGGGATTGGATAAGCTTGAGGTGGATGTTCATAGATTGATGTGGCATTGACTTGGTGGATAGGTGGATTAGGTTGATAGGAAGTGGATGGATATGACATGTGGCTATAAGGTGGATTAGGTTGATATGAAGTGGATGGATATGACATGTGGCAAGATGGATTAGGTTGGGAGTGAATGGTTAAGAATTGATGTGCTTGTCGGGCTTGACTAGTGGCTAAAAGGTGTTGAACTTAGGTTATGAGGTATTGCAATTGAGGTGATTAGCTTTCTTGGGGTTGAGCTTTTTGGATGAAGAATTGTAATATTTCAATGGCATCCTAGTTTAGGGGTTGTGATCCTTGATAAATATTTTGGAGGAATCTTTGGAAATTGATTTCTGGGTCTTCTGGTGTAAACATGTTGTCACCCAAGTGTTTGTCTTAAGTTCTTTTAGCAAGTGCTTGTTTAGGGATTTGGATGATGATGTGGGTGAAATTAAGTTGGATATGATGTGTATTAACTAGGATGAATGTTTAGATTGATTTGTTTATGTGTTTGGTGTTTATAGCTTGATTTGGCAATGTTCAAACAAATAATTATGCATATACACACATGAATCACTCACGCAAGACACATAAGAAAATTTAACCTTGAAATTGAAATGTGATAATTAAGAAAGCACTTGTGGAAGACACATCAACAAGCCTAATATCTAGTCAAGTGGGTATGGCCAATTAGGTCTTAGGTTATCTATTGCACAAGGTTGGATATGGAATTGAAAGCAAAATCTTGCCACACAGCCGGGAGAAAGGGGTAACCCACCCTTCACCTTCACTTCCCAAAGGTATAAAATTATTTGGGACTTAGCCAAGAGTGACAAGATTTATGACTCCCAATGAGGGTGTCTTTTGATTCAACCTCGATTGAGGTCATCCCTTGGAGTGGTGTGTCTCCAAGCAGGCCTCCTAAGGGTAAACAAAAACAAACCAAGTGTGGTGCTGACACACACTTGATTCACACTCGCAGTGGTTAATTTCCCTTTATAAAATGAGATGTGTGGAAGACAATTCAAGCACTTGTTCTTTTTAGATCCAATATCCAAATGTGATGGAATACAAGGATTTGTTTTAGCCTAATTTCAACGGTGTGATTGCAAACAAGTTTGTTTTATGCCCTAAATCAAAATGTGTGATCAAACGATGATTAAGAGATGAAATGATTGCACTTGGTTATTTTTTTGTCCAAATCTTTTGTAGATGATAATGCCAATGCTTCTCCAGCTCCTTAGATGCCCCTGAAAGTCACCAAGACGAAACAAAAGCAAACTTGCAAGCTAAAAGTGATATTAAGTCAAAATATGAAATCTGATCAAAATCTGAAATAAATGACCTGATATAGAAAAAATAATTGCATATTCAAGTTCTACATGAAATTTTATGTACTTTTAAAAAAAAATTTACTGAAAAAGGATGAAATATGTAAAAGTTATGCTCGATTGAAGTTTAAATGTACCTTTGACTTTGACTGATAAAAAAGGTAGAGAAATGGTATAGTCACTTGATAATTTCTACTCCACTGATAAGTTTGTCCTACTATCTTTCCAATGAGTCATTATTTGCATGATTTCGATATCGTATGCTCCAGTTGTGATAAAAAGAAAAAATCAGCCTCCTCTGGCATGTAGAAGACAAGAAGAACCTTGACTGTCTGTCTTGACCACTAACCGTTTGGCAGTTTGTGATCACATGTGCCTAGTTTTTCTCTGGTGGTTAAGATTGGAGATTTATACTTAGCAAGACCACTGCCAAATCTATAAAACCACTTGTGTGCTAACAAAAATCACTATCAGAAAGTCAAAACCGCCTTGACTGTAATACAGGGTGGATTTACTATTTGGAAGGACCACTTATGTGGGCGTTGAAAACCTCCTCCGTGATCAAAGTTAGTCCCAGAAGAAACTTGATGATCTCTGTGTCTACCATTACTTGATTTTAAACCTATGGATTTATGCCAACCAATGGTCGAGGCAGATGCTGATGGCTATCTATTGTTTACATTATTTATCCACAGTGCACCCGGAAGATGCTGCCGATGACAAAAATAATGCCGACAATTGATATTTCTCTATTGTCTGGTGAGATTTAAGGCTTCCAATGTATGTTTTGATAAGAAAATGCCTAACAATTGAAATATTTGTGAGATCTGTGGCTATACAAAGAATGCCAATGAATGAAATTGCTTTGAAATTATAGATCTAAAAGAATGAAATGTGAATAGAGAATTATGTTAATGCTGAGTGTGGCAAATGGGCCATTGGCTTCAGACAACTAATAGAGACATGTGATCACCCATGGAGGTACATGTTGGCAAGAGACACTGTGTGGCTTCATGAGTGTTGTCATTGATGGCAACAAAGTCTATTCCACACATCTGCAGTACATAGTATACCTATACCAGAAGTCAAATTGAAGATTGTTTTGGTTCGATGAACAAGAATAGAGTATACAACAAGGTCTGACAATCAGGTATAGATATCTCAGATGGTGTAACTCAGCAAGTTGTAGACTTGGACAAGTCAAGAGGGGTATCATGACTACTATATTCTAGAGATTTAGCCTCTGGTGATAAAGCATGAGCATCTGAGTGTTGGGTTCCAGACAGGTAGAGCAAACAGAGAAAGAACTGACCGGCAGAGCATTAGACTTCAATACAGATGAGTAAAAGGTGTTGATCAAGATATTTGGGGGATTATACATTGTTGGCCGACATGATTAAAGACTTCTATGCCCATGTTTTTGATACGCATCACAAATCAAGCATGGATTCTGCCGACAGATCAGTAACTTGCAAATATCTTGAAGTGTTCTTGTTGCTGACTAGAAAGTTGATATAATCCTTGATGTGAATATATATATTAGATGGATTCCAGTCTATAGGAGTGTGAAGTATAGAGAAGTGATGAAATAAAGTGAGAAGAATAGCAGGGATAAGTGTGAAAGCAACAAATCAAGTCCAGTATGTGATAGAGCAACAAAATTAAAATAGAGGAAGAATGAAGTGCATCAAATTAGTATTTTGTGCCTAACTAAAACTAAACTCTTGCATTTGTAGATGCCTCTCATTAGTTCAAACACCTGATTACCTTCTGTAATTTTTGTAGACAGTGAGTCTCTTATAGGCAGTGTGCCTCTTGTGAGCAGTGTGCTCGGGCAGTGAGCCCTAATTGACATGTGCCATTTTGTTCCTCTTATTCTTTTAACAGAGAATACAATCTTAGGTTAGTCACCCTGTGGTTTTTCCCTTAACTGGATTTTCCACGATAAAATCTTGGTGTCATATGTGTTAATGTGTTTCTGCTCTTGAATTATTGCATTATGTTTCCATGATTGATTTATTATTATGTTGCTAATTACAAGAAGGATTTAAAGTGGTTAATAAAAGGAAAGTTTTGGGACAATTGATTCACCCCCCTCTCAGTTTTCTATCTTGAAACTAACAATTAGTATCAGAGCTAAGTTCCTCTAAACAAAGCCTAACAGATTGAGGAAGATCTGGGAATCTCAATGGATATTTATGGTATGAAGGAACAACTTCAGTCTACTCTTGATGATCTTGAACAATCCCACTCTGAAGTCAATAACTTGAGAGAAAGACTCAAACAAGATGATGATTTCATAAATGAGCTAAAAGAAAAACTGAGTATCTCTGTGAAAAAGAGAAAGGAACTATTTCAAAAATTACCCAATCAAAGTGAAGTCAATGATACTAATGAAGATCTAGATGAGAAAAATAGGCTATGTGAGAAACTGTCAAAACAAGTCATTATGGTAAGGCATGAAATGGAATCAGGGTTATGAGATTCACCCAAGAAATTCAAGGAAAAAGGAAAATTGAAGATAATCTAAAACAATCCTTAAGGAAATAGAGGACTGCCACAAAATAGGCAAAATAATCAGGCATCTTGAATCAGACCTTGAAGAAGCTAGAGACAATGAAGAACAACTTAAGAATCAGATAGGCACTCTTAAATAAGATCTTCAAACAACAAATGAATGCAAAGAGAAATTCAAGATAAGCTCATCTCAACTTGAAGTTCTTCTTGAAAGCCAAAAGAGGGTAGATGATAAGCATGGCTTGGGATATGAGAAAGGTGAAAGCTCTGGATCTAGTTAGAAGAACTTTGGATCAAGAAATCAAAGGAATAGGCCTAGAAGACCTCCGGTAAGGCAACCAAATACTCAAAGATATCCATCCTTCAATGGATACTACTTCAATTGCAACAATTTTTGTCATAAAGCAACTCAGTGCAGGAGGAGAATGAATCAAACTAATCCATCGTTCTCCGGGCAATGTTTTAACTACAAAAAGTATGGTCACAAATCTCATGAATGAAAAAATATGCAAATAAACAATTCATTCAATGGTAGATGCTTTGCATGCAATATAATGGGACATATGGCTAATCAATGCAGATCAAGAGGATATCAATCAAATAAGCCAAGAAATGTTGTCTGCTACAATTGCAATAGATCTGGTCATATTGCCAAATTCTGTAGAAGTAGAAATCAGGATAGAAAAGGTCTGGTGCAACATAATCAAAAACAAGATAAGGGCAAAGGTAAAGTGAATGCAGATGAAGTTCAAAAGGAGATGAGCAAGATTTGGGTGAAGAAGAGTACAAAAAATATTGGGGATGGATCTGCACCAGAATCTGGTTCTGAAATTCCTTCCGAAAACTAAAAGGGTGAGCTCTGGCTCAGGGGGAGTCACAGAGAAAAACAAATTCCCCCAGCCAGTCAATTAGTGCTTAAATTCGACACATCAAATGCTGCAGATTAAAGGGTTCTCATAAAAATATCTAAATAACCCTCAGTAAAAATATGAAAGATCCACATGGAATTTTGCAAAAGTTTAACTACTCAAGTTGATCCGGTTTGATAGCCATTCGGTAAAGTAGGATTTTCACAAACAGATCTGGTATGATTCAGAATTAAAATACTTTGATCTGCGGACCCATGGCATGATTGAAGAAAAGAAGATACATTGTTAATCCTCACTGACAATGATTCTAAGATCAGCACAATGATTCGAGAAAATCTCTCTTAAAACAGGGTAATCGGATAACTTAAGTTGTGCATTTATTACAAAAGAAAATTAGGGTTTGCACAAAAATAAAAGGGTTCTTTTACTCATCATTTGCACACTTGCATTCATGAAGAAGAAAAGAAGAGCTCTATAATGAAGTTTCTACAATTCACTCAAAGATCAACTGGAAAATTGAATTCAACCAAGGATTTGTTTCAGCTCCTAAAAAAGGTACTTCCATTCTGAAAATCTCTCTCTGAATCTTTTGCAAGATGGCTACTCCAATGGTTGTAAAGATCACTGATAGGCCGCATCCTAAATTCAAGAAACACCCCTATAAATCTCTAGAAGTTGATCCCTTAGGCACATTTTCTAGCATTTTGCATGGGGTATTGTACATAGAAGATGTTAGGGTCTATATCCGTGCCAACATTGAGGAATTTGGAGACTCTAAATTGATGGACATCTATCAAAAATAGATAATAGATGAGAGTTTTGAACTTAAACCTCAATTCAAGGCCCTCCGGGATAAACACTTCAGACATTGTATACACTTTCCTTGTTTTGCAAAAGATGATTGGGTCCAGTATGTCCTAAGCAGGATGCATGATAATTTCATGTGGTTAATGAGGCCCTTAAAGATAAGAAAAGATGCCATCAGGGTAGTGACTAGACTGCATTCTTCTAGTGGGTTACCTGCACTTAAATCTGTCAAGAACCAGACAGTAACTGAAGCCACCGGATCTAAGTTTGACAAAAGAATAATGACCATAGATGACATCACAAATCCAAATGTCAAGTTTGCCTCAATGATAATTGGGTACAAAATCTATCATTCTAGCAGGGAAAACTCTGTGTGATGTGCATATCAGATGTTGAGGGAAGATGCAGATTATGACCTATGTGAGCTTCTCCTAAATTAACTATTAGAAAACTTGCAGAAGATCAAAAAGGATAAGAAGAATTCCTTTAAATATTGTTGTTTAATGCTATGTCTATTCTTCTATTACATGAATGAGCTACTTGGATCAAGTGGTTGGGTTTGGAAAAATGACAAACCAGTTGTAATCCAGATTAGGGATTATATGTATGGACTTGGTGATGCTAAAGCTCAAAACATAGCTCTCTGGGGTTACTTTAAGAACTTCCAAATCATGATGCAAGCCAGAGAGAGAATACCTCAATCCATAGTTGATAAATACAAGGATATAGTGTGCTTCATGGTTGACACTAATCAATGCCTAATAGAGGCAGATGAGCCCAAAACAGTGTGGATAATGCCTATGGGATACGAGGTCAATGAGAAAATCTTGGAGCTACATATTCAACACCTATTGAGCTAGCCTAAGGACACTGAGGCAGAAAGGTTTGGAACCTTTCAAGAACTAAGTGTAAAAATACATGTTGAGTTAAGACAACTAAAGATAAAGAGGAAAGTAAGAAGGGAAGTTGAGGAAATTGCCAAAAGATTTGGCTTATCTAAAGAGGTAGTAGATGCAAATAGAGAGAAAATGAAGAAGGCTGAGAAAGAGAAACAAGAAGCAAAGAAAGGAGATGTTCCAGTACAAGCCTCCTCTCAGACTAGATCTTCCAAGAGCTCTGCACCTGCCACTCCTAAAAGCTCAAGGGCCACCAAATCAGAAGTCAAGACATCCAGATAAGGAGAAAAGAGGATGAAGACCAAAGCCACAAGGTCATACACAAGTCTTAAATATGATGAAGAAATAGAATCTGATGAGGAAATCAAGAAAATGAAGAAGAAGAAGAAAACATCTGGAGAATTCTCTGCCAGTAAAAATAAGGAAGAAAAGGCAGAAGAATTTGTTGAAAAGCCCACTCTTTCCATTGATGACATCATCAAGGCAGTTATTGTGGATGGGAACTTGCAGCCAGTAACAGAGTTCTATGATGAATACAGTGATACTGACAAGAGGATTTTGGAAGAAGCTACTGTCAGGTACCTAAATATTTACAATAAAGCTTTCATTGAAATTATATCATTAATTTGCAAGAGTCTAGAAAAGGTACTTGACCTGAGAAAAGAGAATGCAAAGGCAAAAGACCTAGAGATTCAGGAACAAATAATGATTCATCTTTATCCTTCTATCACTCCAAAACAAATGGACATAATTTTTAAGGATTGTAAGGATGAGTTTCGAAGTAAGGCAAGAATGAATAAACTTATGCTTGGAGAAACTAACCAAGTAGCAAGAGAAACAAAAGACATCCTCCAAAATTCTTTCAAAAGATTTAATCTTCCTATTGTAGAGGAAATAGATGAAGATCCCTCTACCATGGATGTTGAAGGATTAAATGTCACCAATGAAGAAACTTCTGAAGTAGAAGGATCAAAAGAGATAGATGAAGAGAAGTCTAAGGGCTTGGATTCCTTTGTTCCAGAAGAGGAAGTTCATGAAGCAGTAATCTTAGGTGACATCTCTCCTCTGGATCCCACTGCAGACATTCCAGATTTTGAAGTTGAAGGAGAAGGAAGAAAAGAGGAGAAAGCGAGTCAAGAAGAAGAGGTTAGAGGAAAAGAAGAAGAACAAGCAGAAGAGACTAATGTTGACTGTTCTGATACCCCAAAAGAAAAGAAGACTCAATCACCAGAAAGAGACACTGCATAGGCAGTGAAGAACTTCTTGAACAAAGAAATGATGGAGATAGATGAACCTGAGCTATTTCAAGGGCCATCCACTAAATTTTGACTCTCTCTCTCTCCAGTCCAGACAATGAAAATAACATCTTTTGCTCAAGCCAAAGCAAAAGAAAAACTCCTGAAATCTCACATGGAAGACTATGAACTATTGGAGATGGCATCCAGGATGCTGGAGAAGATCATGCCATCATTCCAAAAGGATCCTTTGGCCTCACCATCTGGCAACCTGAAATCTTTGGTAAATTATGTTACCACTCACTTTGAATCTCTAGAAAAATCAGCAGAAGCAAAGGTCCAGAAGGAATTTCTAGGAAAAAGATTCACTGAAGTACAAGGACTCATTGCTAATGATAGGAGGACCTTAGACATTGGAATAAAGAGCCTTGAAAATGCTCTTAAAGATGGTGGGGACATGTACAAATTTTGTCTATCTTGGCCCAAAGTGATAGAGGATATTGAAAAGAAGGTGAAAGAACAAGAAGGTAAACTGTCAAGTTTATCTGAGAATTTTGATCCCCTTACTACTTCTTTAATGAATCAAGAATGCCAGGCCATTGCCATCATAAATGAAATAAAAAGGATGAACAAAGAATAGAAGGATATAATAAATAGAATGAGTGAACTCAGAGGGATAATTATCCCTAAGTTAGAGGCAATGCATGAGGCCTTGACAGATGCTCAGACCACAGCCTGGACCAGTGATCCAACATATTTAAGAAGGGCATAAGCATATGCATTTATGTTGAGTGGTCACATCTCCATTTTGGACAGGATGAAGCAGAGCTGGGCCACAGAGTTTGTACAGTTGAAGGCCACTTTTGTGGATATACTTAAGTATATGTAAGTATAACACATAGATATAATTATGCGGCCATGTATAGATTAATTTTTGCAAAATTTTAGTTTGCGGATTCCGCCCTTTTCCATTGATGTCAAAGGGGGGGTGAGGAGTAGTGAAAAATGTAGAATCTGGCTAAGGGGGAGCTCCAGTAAAACAATGTAAAAGACAGAGCATCAGTCAAGGGGGAGTTTACTACGACACTTAGCCATTTTTCACTAAGTGTTGCCATCAATGTCAAAGCCGGAGATTGTTGCCAAGAAACACTATGTGGCTTCATGAATGTTGTCATTGATGGTAACAAAATCTATTCCACACATCCATAGTACATAGTATGCCTATACCGGAAGTCAGATTGAAGATTGTTTTGGTCCTGTGAACAAGAATAGAGTATGCAACAAGGTCCGACAATTAGGTCATGGTGTAACTTAGCAAGTTGTAGACTTGGATAAGTCAAGAGGGGTATCATGACTACTATATTCTAGAGATTTAGCCTCGGGTGATAAAGCATGAGCATCTGAGTGTTGGGTTCTAGACAGGCAAAGCAGACAGAGAAAGAACTGACCGACAGAGCATTAGACTTCAATCCAGATAAGTAAAAGGTGTTGATCAAGCTATTTGGGGGATTATACATTGTTGGCCGACATGATTAAAGACTTCTATGCCCATGTTTTTGATACACATCACAAATCAAGCATGAATTCTGCTGACAGATCAGTAACTTGCAAATATCTTGAAGTGTTCTTGTTGCCGACTAGAAAGTTGATGTAATCCTTGATGCGGATATATATATCAGATGGATTCTAGTCTCTAGGAGTCTAAAGCATATAGAAGTGATGAAATAAAGTGTGAAGAATAGTAGGGATAAGTGTGAAAGTAGAAAATCAAGTCTGATATGTGACAGAGCAACAACATTAAAATAGAGGAAGAATGAAATGCATCAAATTAGTGTTTTGTGCCTAACCGGAACTGAACTCTTGCATTTGTAGATGCCTCTCATCAGTTCAAACACCTGATTACCTTCTGTAAGTTTTGTAGACAGTGAGTCTCTTGTAGGTAGTGTGCCTCTTGTGAGTAGTGTGCTCGGGCAGTGAGCCCTAATTGGCATGTGCCATTTTGTTCCTCTTATTCTTTTAATAGAGAATACAATCTTGGATTAGTCACCCTATGGTTTTTCCCTTAACTAGGTTTTCCATGTTAAAATCTTGGTGTCATATGTGTTAATGTGTTTCTACTCTTGAATTATTTCATTATGTTTCCATGATTCATTTATTATTATGTTGTTGAATTACAAGAACGATTTAAAGTGGTTAATAAAAGGAATGTTTTGGGACAACTGATTCACCCCCCCTCTCAGTTGTCTGTCTTGAAATTAATAGTACAAAAATAACAAGAGGCCATTATTATTTTGAATGCCAACAAAGAAAAAAAATGTCTATAGATATCCGGCTACGGCAAGTTAACCATTAAAAAAAACATCTGCCAGAAAGTTTGTTGGATCTAAAACCACCAATTGTTGAAGGAAGACCATGGAAGGATGATGGGATTACACTACCAGAGGATGAAACAACTACCAATGCTATTTTATAACTATCGACTAATGAACATAAGTTAGTTGTTATTAAGAGTTATCATTGCCTACGCTTGGAAAAGGTATTGTTGTCATGTGATTTAGAAACATCTATGAAGGCAAAGTCATAACCGCCGATGTCAATTAAAGTGCAGATGCCTTGACTAAGTCATAAACCACTAACAAAGATGCTATTTCTTCCTTTGAAACTGGATGACCTTCACAGTCTGGGAGACAACCACCGGATGTGATTGTAAATTGAATATGAGTCGACAAAGGAGGTGACGCTAAAGATAGATGTGGCGACGAATAGTATGAAGGTTGTGACTTAGTAGCCGGTGGGTGGCGATAAATGTTAACTATGGATTCAACCTTGGCTTTGGGTAGAGGTAAGATGAATGATGACAACAAAGATCCCGCAGTGTTTTAAGGGTGGCAACCGAAGATTGAAAAAGGTGTTAGGTTTTCTAAGTAAGCGACAGGGAATATGGATCGGGCAGCAGTCAATACAGATCGAACGGAGGTCAATGTGGATTGCAAGTGGTAGAGATGGTGGATGAAAGGAAAAATTCCAACCATGGGAGGTGGTGACTATGACAAATAATAGTGTACAACACAATTTGCAGAACAGCTTGACCACAAGATCTGGGTGGCGATTTAGCAAAAGTTCAAAAGTTTTCAGAGGTGGTGATTTAACATATGCGGGTGGTGACTAGATGTATGATAGGTAGCAACAAATCTCTACTCACAAGTGATGGCCAAATCTGTGTATGGAGAAATGAAATTCAAAAGAACAAGCAGCGAGGGGTTTAAATGGTGGTACCAAAGTTGCAAAACAACGACTTTGATCTGGACCAAAATCAAATAATCAAAACCCTGGATTTGTGAAATAATAAAATTACCCTACCACCCAATGTTAGACCTGCAAACATAGAGATTTTTCCTTGTCTAGAGATGAATCAGCCAACAATGATGATCAACACAGCTAAAAAAAATTGATTTACACAGAGATACTTCACATAGGCCATATGGTATGGCTTGCAAAACTAAAAAAATTCAAATTTTTTCCAAAATTTTCCAGTCACCAAAGGTAGGCAAATTTATAGTCAAAAAGCATGGAAATGGCCTCCTGATTGCAATGGTGAGGTTATTTTCTACCTAGGACACAACTTGTAACAATGTACCCCCAAAATTTGCAAATCTTGACAAAACTAGGGTTAGAGAGATGAATTTTTTTGCAACAAAAACTTGTTAAAATGAAAGATTGACGCTCCAAGAGATCTGATCTTCACAAAAACAACTCAAACAAGGAGGTTAATCAAGGACATGAGTCCCACTGGGTGTGCCAAAATGTATATCAAAAAAATTAGATTTGCAAATAGAAATGATCAAACAATGAAATGCATAACCTAAACCCAAATCATTCAATACCTCAAAGATGCAAGATGAGCTCGATTGATTGATCAATTTGTTGTGTTGATTGCTCGATTCCATAGCATTGTTAGGGTTAGCCGGCAAAAGATATCAATTAAATGCAAAATAAAGATTAAACAGAGAAATGGAAATACACAGAAATAATAACAGCGAGACATAAGTTTTAACGTGGTTCACCCAAACTCAAGCTACATCCACCAAACAGAGAGTCCAATATTATTATCCAATAAATCAAACCGATTACAATCAACAATCCCTACAACTCAATATCGCTGCAAATGCTACAATACAATATGCCCAAAACCCTAACCCTTAGCCTCTTTTTATCAAGCTTTTTGTCGGTTACAAAAATAGGGTTTTCTTATGTCGGTCAATGAAAAAATAACTCTCGGTGCCTTTATAAAATAATAAAAAACTATGTGAGGTATCGGGGGCGTTGACCCTAAGCCCCCACGGGGGTGCTGCCCCTCAACCCCGCCCTGTATCGCGACAGGGAATGTGCCAGGGGCGCTACCCCTGGACCCTGCAAGGGGCGCTGCCCCTTGACCCCATCTTGGGGGCGTTGCCCCCAAACCCCTGCAAGGGGCACTACCCCTTGACCTCGTAGGAATTTGGGGGGAAACCGCGCTGATAAAAGTGGGGTAAATATAACCTCTGAGTCTGATTAGGCTCCATATAACAACAATCTCCCACTTGGAGACTGATCAGACTCCACACCATATCATCCACTTGGAGACTGATCATAACACCACTGACCTTGTAGCTCCCATTGGAAATAAGCACCCTGGACTCTGTTGTTTTGTTTTTGTTGTTTTCAGTCTAGAAGACCAACCGAAGATGAAGAGGAGCTCAGCTTCTCCCTTGTCACTACCTTTGTAAACATATCTGTTGGATTGTTATCTGTATGTATCTTTGCCAGCTGTAACTATCCATCATCCAACACTAACCGAATGAAGTGATACCTCAACTATATGTGTTTGGTCTTTGAATGCAAGGCAGAATTCTTTGCAAGATGTATGGCACTTTGGCTATCCATAAATAAATAACTGTTAACCTGTTGTGTGCCCAAATCTTTCATGAAAGATTGCAGCCATATCATCTCCTTGCTTGCCTCTGTTGCAGCTACATATTTTACCTCTGTGGTGGATAAAGCAACCACCTTTTGCAACATAGAAATCCAACTTACTGTTGTTCCACCTACAGTAAAGACATAACCTGTAGTACTCTGCCTGGTATCAATATCTCCTACCAAATCTGAGTCTACATAACTTGCTAAATCAATATTAGAGCCCCCAAAACATAAGTGTTTATTGGATGTACCTCTCAAATATCTAAGAATCTATTTTACCGCATTCTAATGCTCTAATCTGGGATGACTCATATACCTGCTAATGACTCCTACAGCATGTGCAATATCCGGTCTCGTGCATACCATGGCATACATTAAACTTCCTACAGCTGAAGCATAGGGTACCTTGGACATTTTCTCTTCCTCCTCTTGTCTCTTAGGACACATCTCCTTGGTCAATTTCAAATGACTAGGCAAAGGTGTGCTGACAGTTTTTGCATTCTCCATGTGGAATCTCTGCAACACCTTTTCAACATAAGCAACCTGAGATAGAGTCAATTTACTATTCTTCCTATCTCTGGGAATTTTCATACCAAGGATTTGTTTTGCTGCCCCCAAATCCTTCATATCAAATGACTGTGCTAACTGTTGTTTTAACTCTCTTATGTGATCCATGTTAGACCCAACTACAAGCATGTCATCAACATATAAACATAAAATAATGTAGCTGTCATTATCCAACCTCTTAAAATAAACACAATGGTCAGAATTACACCTGTTGTTGCCTTGCTCAGCCATAAAACTGTCAAATTTCAAATACCATTGCCGAGGTGCTTGTTTTAGGCCATACAAACTCTTCTTCAATCTGCACACCAGTTTCTCCTTACCTTTGACCTCAAATCCTTGGGGCTGTTCCATATATATCTCCTCCTCTAAATCACCATGGAGAAAGGCAGTTTTCACATCTAGTTGTTCCAAATGCAAATCTTCAGCAGCCACAATACTTAAAATAGTACAAATAGAAGTCATCTTGACAACCAGAGAAAATATCTCATCGAAATCAATGCCCTTTTTCTGTGCAAATCCTTTTACAACTAACCTGGCCTTAAATCTTTGCTTACCTGTGTATCCACCTGCATAGATTCATCATACCCTTCTGGTTTACCAGTATCTATTAACAAAATAGAATACAAAGGGGGAGAAAACCTTTTAGGAGGTCTACTTATCCTTGTTGACCGTCTAACATTCACTAGAGTTTGTGGTATTTCTGGTTGCTATTGCGGAGCATGAGGAACCACTGGAACATCACTATTTGGAGTATCATCCAGCACCACATAATCCTTTTCTTTCTTCTCATGATGCTGCAACTGATCTTTGTACAACACCTTCTCATTGAATATAACATCCCTGCTTCTCATAATTTTCTAATTTTCAAAATCCCAAAGCCTATAACCAAATTCATCAATGCCATATCTAATGAAGATACATTTTTTTGCTTTCGCATCCAGCTTGGTTCTATTTTCAAAATCTATATGTGCAAATACTTCACAGCTGAAGGTTTTCAAAAAAGAATAACTCACCTTCTTACCTGTCCATGCTTCCTCTGGAATACCACAGCCCAAAGGAACTGAAGGACCTCTGTTAATTAAATATACAACAATGTTGATAGCCTCTGCCCACATGTTTAAAGGTAGTCCAGCATGCAATCTCATGGTCCTTGCATGCTCCATTATTGTCCTATTCATGCGTTTAGCTACTCCATTTTCCTGTGGATTCCCTGGAACCATTTTCTGCCTACGAATTCCATTAAAGGAACAATAATCTTCAAATTCTTTGCTGCAATACTCACCACCATTATCAGATCTGAGACATTTTAATCTGTTACCCGTCTCATTCTCAACCAAGCTTCTCCATTTTTTAAATATTTTAAATACATCAGATTTCTGCCTAAGGAAATAAATCCAGACCTTCCTAGTTGCATCATCTATGAATGTAACATAATACCGAGAGCCACCAAGAGAAGATACCTGAGCTGGTCCCCATACATCTATATGCACAAGCTCCAACTTTTCATTTTTCTTTTGCTTCCCATCCTTGAGAAAATTGACTCTCTTTTATTTTCCATACACACAACTTTCACAAAAATCCATATTAATACATTTTAGACCTGGTAAAACTTTCTTAGAATGAAGTACCTTCATACCTTTTTCACTTATATGCCCAAGTCTGTTATGCCACAGTGTTGTCTCAGAACCTGCAGCAACTATTCCTGAACCTGTTTGTTTTTTCTCTGTAACAGCTAAAGTAGAAGGAACAGTATGACCTATTCACACCTTTTGCTACTACTAAGGCACCTTTTGAAACTTTCCAATTTTTATTAGTAAATGTAACAGTGCAACCTTGTTCAGTTAGCTGCCCTGCTAAAATTAAATTCCTACTGAGCCTTGGAACATGCCTTACCTCTTGTAGTAGCCAATGATTCCCATTCTGCAACTTAATCTTGATTCTTCCCTTTCCAACAATTTGACAGGGTTCATTATCTCCCAAATAAACCAGCCCAAAATCTCCTTGGACGTAATCAAGAAAATAACTTCTATGGGGTGTAGCATGAAATGAGGCCCCTAAATCTAAAACCCATGAATCATCAGCATTATCTAGGGAAAGAATCAAAGCATCATCTTCAGACTTATTGCTTACCATATTTGCTTCCTTATTGCCTTCTTGTTTGTCTCCTTCTTTGTTCTTCTGAGACCAGCAATCTTTCTTCAGATGACCTGGTTTTCCATAGTACCAACAACCTTCTGTCCTCTGGTTTGGGATCTTTTGTCCTTTGATTTTCCTTGTGACTTCCCATGACCTCCAGAACCTTTTCCTCTCTCCTTTGATCTGCCCCTGCTTTCTGCATTCAAAATACTACCTGATTTGGATCCACTGGAGCTTTTCTTACGAATTTCCTCACTCAGAATAACACCAACAACATCATCAAATTTCAGGGTATTTGAACCAAAAATAGAGTTACTAACTGCCATTACCAAACTATCCCAGCTTTCAAGTAATGATCATAATATCAAGAGAGCTCTAACTTCTTCATCAAATTTTACATTTACAGAAGTTAATTGACTGACAATTGTATTAAATTTATTTAAATGATCTGTCACAGATCCACCTTCAACCATTTTCAAATTAAATAAACGCTTCATGAGAAATACCTTATTTGAGGCTGAGGGTTTTTCATACAATTTTGCCAAAGCTTTCATTAGACCATCTATTGTCTTCGCTTCCATTATATTGAATGCCACCGATAGTGCTAGGCACAACTGAATGGTTCCCAGTGCCTTTCTATCAAGAAGATTCCAATCCTCATCAGACATTATTGCCGGTTTCTTGGCTACTCCTTCCAACGGCATCCATAAATCCTTTTGATAGAGGTAATTCTCCATCTGCATCTTCCATAACTGATAGTTCTACCCATTGAATTTATCAACCTTCAATCTACCCTCGTCCGCCATTGCTCCCACTCAACCGTGAGACTTTCCTGTAGATGATAATCGAACACAACCCACTCTGATACCACTTGTTAGGGTTAGCCGGCAGAAGATATCAATTAAATGCAAAATAAAGATTAAATAGAGAAATGGAAATACATAGAAATAATAACAGCGAGACACAAGTTTTAACGTGGTTCACCCAAACTCGGGCTACATCCACCAAACACAGAGTCCAATATTATTATCCAGTAAATCAAACCGATTACAATCAGCAATCCCTGCAACTCAATACCACTACAAATGCTACAATACAATATGTCCCAAAACCCTAACCTTTAGCTGTTTTTTATCAAGCTTTTTGTCAGTTACAAAAATAGGGTTTTCTTATGTCAGTCAATGAAAAAATAACTCCTGGTGCCTTTATAAAATAATAAAAAATCGTGTGAGGTTTCGGGGGCGTTGCCCCTGAGCCCCGATGGGGGCGCTGCCCCTCAACCTCACCCTGTATCGCGACAGGGAATGCACCAGGGGCGCTACCCCTTGACCCCATAGGAATTTGGGGGGAAACCGCGCTGATAAAAGTGGGGTAAATATAACCTCAGAGTCTGATTAGGCTCCATATAACAACAAGCATAACATTGATAAGAAGATAAATGATGGATGATTGATGGTTGATAGATGCAAGCTAGATGGATTGAAGATGATGGATGAGGGCTTGAGATGAAAATTTGGCCAAGTGAGGTTGCATGAAGAAGAATCCCCTAATCCCCTTCAAATGGCTCAAGAGAGGCTTTGTTTATAAGAAAGGCTTGGTTCAAATGGATGGCTAGGATCAATTAGGGCTTTAGATGAAATGGATGGATAGGATTAAGTTAGGTTTCCTTGCACATTAAGAAATTGTAGTCAATTGACATGTGTCAAAGGAAATAGGTCTTGTTGACTTTTTCCCAGACTGGATGCTTATTCCCAGATTTCCCTACAAGGTAGCCATCAGTGATCAACAGGATCTCTGGGCCAGGGGCCAACAGTGTAGGAGATAGACTCTATATTTTATCTCCTCTTCTTCTTCAGGCTCTGCAAGACCTAGCGGGGTATTCCCTATTCAACATCCATGAGGATATGCATACAAGGCTGGGATGCTGACAGAAAGCAGATAAGTCCTCCTGTAAGTAGACCAAAACTGAAAGATAAGAGCAAAGGGGCTAGCTTTGGGCCTATTTGCAGTTGTAGACAGAGGACTGAGGATCCTAAAACTAATTCTAATGTCCTAAAGATTGTTTTAGATTTTGATTTTGATTTATGATTTGGATGCAAAGTTGGACATGGTTGTAACACAAACACAAAGCAAGATTGGTGCCTATCCAGGGCCTGGAGTCAGTAGACATACACCTGTGAATGATCAGCATGAACAACTAAAACTGGATTTCAGGGGGATATATGTGATACCTGCCTTACAGATATCTCCCAATACAGAGTGTTAAGTTATCTCTACTTATGGCATCCCTACTGCAGTATACCCTTCCCAATGTTCAACCTGAAAACAGTTTAATCTACCCCTTGAGCAGAAGTTAAAAGATCAGACATTCAACATAGGAATTCTATGCTCTAGAATCTAAACATTACCCAGATATCTAGATTCAGAAGAAGAATACATGCAATACTGGAGACAGAATTAACAAAACACATGCTAAGATAGCATTTCTCATATAAGATTAGTCATGAAATCAGTGGGTTCATGCCAAAACATACAACAAGAGATACATAGACTCACAGGTTAAGCTGTATAGAGCAACCAGATCAGCTTGTTTTGAATTACAGAGCCAAAAATCTTCAACTTTCAACAACCTCAAATGAGTAACACTTCCTGCTTATAACAGCCAGGTAGTGTACCACAACAATTAATTACATGGTTGACCAAAAATCCCGCCAGATACACAGTATCAAAAAAAATGGTGCTCAAACATTCAATGCAGCAGGTGGGAGAGGAGACAGGAAGAAATCTCGAGCCTTGCGCCACCGCCTAGGGATCCAGATCTTCAATCAAGTACTAGATCCATCCACGCCATCACCCATACCTCTGCAACAATTGCCATTAATGGCGCACCAACCCACGGCCTTGGGAAAAACATCTAACAGTCGATCGCAACCACTTCCCGCCAAGATACATCGTCATGATATTTCAAATATGCAGGATATCAATTATCCCACATGCACCCCGCGGTGACCTTTTCATCACCTTATATACTGGGTCGCGAGCATATATGATGTCGGTGCTTTTGCTCCTGACGACACTAGTATAAGACTTCATCATCATCCTCCAACAGCATGATATCCTGTTGCTTGAAAAATCACCCTGACGTCAGCATCATCATCGCAATATCACCTGCATGATAACCGCCTTCATCGGCACAACCTGATCCATCGGAGGAAGATCCTCCTACTTAGCCGATACCAAAAGTCTGGCCGATGAACATCCTGATGACATCATCATCATATCCTGCTGACATCATCAGCATATCTGCCTACTGCGCACCTCCTCATATCCGGATGACAACATCATCATATCGACATCAGGATGATATTCGGAAGAATCCGGATATTTGGAAATATCATCCTGATGCACAAATATCATGCTGTACTGTATCTCCACTGTAGGATCGGGGTGATAGATGAATATGCCAGATATTTGAAAAGACCACCCCCCACTAGATAATGCACGAAGCCGACAGGCGGCTACCTCCTTGATACCAGCATCATCATGATGATAAAACAACGAACATGAAGTGATACAACAACATTAGGATGATATTGACCAAGATCATCCTGACGTCCAAAATATGATGACCACGATAAAAATCGGGTCACACTTAGAACTTTACAGCAACATCATCAGGATGATCTTAACAAAGATCACCCGATGTTAAAATATCACCCCGATGAAAGATCATGCAGGCAGAAAATATGATGACCCTCGCAAGCAACACGGTGATAACCCAGAAATATGATCATGATGATGACGACCCTTAAGAAAAAACAAGTCGGGTCGAACAATTCAGAAAATAACCCCCTCGGAAGATCGGGGTGACATCATCATCATAAAAGGGCAAGGTGATATTGCGGAAAATCACCAGATACTTGAAAAATCACCCCCGCAAGCAAATCAAGGCACACTGTAGCTCATTAGCAGGATCGGGATGATATCCAAACATCACCCGATATTGAAATACGATGATCCTGATGAAAGACAAGTTGACAGAGAACATGATGATGCGGACCATCATCGAAGACAATATGATGATGATGATCTCCTCCTCAAAGAAAATATGATGATGCAGCTGAAAAATGCCGAGGAGGTCCAACACTTAGGAAAATGGGCAAGAAGATATAGGGTTCAAATGAAGAAACCCCCTAAACATGAAAAATCAACCTCCAGGTCAGAATGAGTGCTAACACTGGCTCCGAATGGGGACGTGCAGGTGAAAGACTGCAGCGAGAACCAGATCTCCGGGCAGACCAGACAAAAAGTCAAAAAGCACGAACTGTACAAGGCACTTACAATTTATACATCATTTTACACATGCGCACAGAGGCAAGTCATTTATGCAAAATAGAACTTAAGGAATTGGCCATGCACAGGCAATTCCAGAACTTCACCATCTAGGGCCTAGAGGAAATAAGAATCCTCCCCATGAGCACTGCAAATCTGATATGGGCCCATCCATAAGGGTTCAAATTTACCATGTTTACCCTTTTCTTGACCCTTTGCATTCCAAATGAGCACCAGATCATTGACTTGAAACTTCCTTTTTATAGCTCTCCTGTCAAACTGATATTTCACATCTTGTTGTCTTTTGAGATTGATCTGGTGGGCTTTTCTTCTGTTTTCATCCAATGCAACCAGCTGGTTCACTCTTTCTGTCATGGAGTCTTCAATCTCCTCATCATTCTCTTGGATGAACTTGTAAACTGGTAGGAGATTGTTCATGGGCAATCTGGCTAATGCACCATATACTAGCTCAAAGGGTGACATTCCAATAGCCCTTTTTACTGTCACTCTGTCAGCCCATATGGCTAACTTTAATTTTGAGTCCCAAGCTCTCCTGTTCTTGTCCAATATCCTCTTGACAATTTTCATGATGCTTTTATTGCTTGATTCTGCTTGACCATTCCCTTGTGGGTGATATGGTGATGTATATGATAGATTTATCCCATACCTGTTGCAAAAATCAACAAATTCACCTGATCTGAAGCACATAGCATTATCAGTGACTATCTTGAATGGTACTCCAAACCTGATGATAACATTTTCCAGTATGAAATCTGTCACCACCTTACTTGTAGCTCTCTTAGTTGGAATGGCCTCAATCCATTTGGTAAAGTAATCAGTTGCCACCAAAATCCAACTGTGTCCCCCACTTGATTTGTCTGCAATTTCCCCTATGAAGTCAATTCCCCATTGCTGAAATGGAGCATCCACAGTTACAGTTCTGAGGGGTAAAGCACCATCATATTTCAGCTTTCCTGAAAATCTTTGGAAAGGGTCACACTTCCTCACTAACTTTTGTGCATCTGAAAAAAGAGTGGGCCACCAATATCCTGCTCTGAGAATTTTATGAGCTGTTGTTTGGGCAGTATAATGTCCACCACACAATCCTTTATGCATATCAATCAAAACATTGTTAGCCATATCCTTATCCACACACCTCAACAGCACACCATCAGGGTTTTTCCAGTATAGCTCACCTTGAACAATAACATACCTGATTGCACGTAACTTTAAAGTCCTCTTTTGACTGTCACTGAAATGGGAAGGACAATTCAGATTTTGCAAGTAGTAGATAATATCCTTGTACCATTCAGATCCTGATACATTCACACTCTCATTTTGGACTGCATTAACTTGGCATGCTTCCAAGTTTGATTGTGCCATCATCCTGGCTAATCCTTGTCCTCTTATCAACTTGGTAACTTGTATGTCTATGTTAAACTCTTGCAGTTTGTTTATCCATCTGCACCTTCTTCCAGTCACCTCCTGTTGAGTGAATATGTCTTTGACTGCTGCATGGGGTACATATGCAATTATATATGATCCTACCAAGTATGGCCTGAAACTTTTGATGGCTCTGACTAGTGCATATGCTTGTTTTTCCATAATATCATACTTCAACTCAGAGGCCTGCAAGGACATACTGAAGAAAGTGATGGGCTGTTCAAAACCATCTTCATTTTTCTGTAGCAAACATGCAGCAACAGTATGAAAGGAAGCAAATGAAAATACTTGGAATGGCCTAGAAAAGTCAGGAGATTTAAGAACAGGGGCCATCTTGATTGCCTCTTTGATACTCTGAAATGATTCTATTGCTTCACTTTCCCAGTGGACAGTTGCATCCTTCTTCATCATCTTGGAAATGTTCCTTGTAGTTTCTGCAAAGTTGGGAACAAATCTCCGAACAAAATTTATCTATCCAAAGAAGGACTGAACTTCTTTTACAGTTTTTGGCATTTGAATTCTGTCAATAGTAGCCACTCTCTCTGGATCTATCCTGACTCCATCCTTGGAAACAATATGTCCCAGGAGCTTTCCTTCAACTACCCCAAAGGCACACTTCTTTGGATTTAAAGAAATACCATACTCTAGTGCTCTTATGAAAATCTGCTCCAGATGCAAACAATGCTGCTCTTCTTTCTTTGAGTAAGCAGTCAAGTCATTCTGATATACAGCCAGAATTGAGTCAATCAGCCCTGCAAAAGCAACATCCATTGCTCTTTGAAATGTAGCACCTGCATTGGTTAGTCCGAAGGGCATTCTAACATACACATAAGTTCCCCATGGAGTGGTAAAGGCGGTCTTATACTGTTCTGATTCCTTTACCTTCACCTGATTATAACCTGAAAATCCATCCATCATGGATAAGAGTTCACAACCAGTCACTCTCTGCAACATAGCTTCCATATTAGGCAGTGGATAGTTATCCTTTAAAGAGGATACATTCAAGTTCCTGAAGTCAACACAAAGCCTAATATCACCATTCTTTTTTCTGACTGGGACAAGGTTAGACACCCAAGTTGAATGCCTGATTGGCACAATTATTCCAGCTTCCCTAAGCCTTTTGAGTTCTTCTTGCATCTTGGGAGCTAAGGTAGGATTAATAGGTCTTTGCTTTTGTCTAAATGGCTTAGCTTCAGGCTTCAATGGGATCTCATGCTAGAATAAATCTTCCCTATGGGCTTTTAGGTCCTCATATGACCAAGCAAAAACATGTTTATACCTTTTCAGTAATGCAATCAGCATACTCCTAATGTGTGGTTTGAGCTATTTACCAATGTATACCTTCTGAGGGGCCTGAGATGTCCCCAAATTTATCTCTTCTAAATCTTCCTTATTCGTGGGAGACGTCCTTGTGACCAATTTGTCTCTATTGTCAAAGGCTCTTTCCAAAGCTACTAACCCTCTAGGGATTTTGTTAGTCTTCAACTGAATTACCTCTTTTCCCATAAGAGTTTCTTTTCCATCTATAGTCTCTACAAAAGCTTGGAAATCAATTTCTTGATTCTCATATTCATCTATGCAGTGCAAAAATTTTAACAAGTCCCTATCATCATTAAACACTTGCCAACTGCATATATTTTCTGGTACTACAGGCCTAATTTTAACTTCTACATTTGTAACATCTGACAGAGTGATGTCATCTGGCCTTATTGCAACATTGGCTAAGAAATCAGCCATAACATTCTTTGACCTTTCTACCCAGCCTATTGAAAATGCATCAAATAGTTCAATGGTATCCCAAACAGCATGCTTGTATTGTTTCAATCTTTTGTTTTTTGAAGCATACTTATCTCTAATTTGGGATACAATCAGCTCAGAATCCCCAAATACTCTTAACATTTTAATTCCATGTTTGAGAGCAATATTTAGGCCTAAGAGTAAAGCCTCATATTCTGCAATGTTGTTTGTGCAATCAAACCTCAGCAAGAAAGAGAATTTGAGGAGCTTACCAGTTGGAGACAGGAAAACAACTCCAGCTCCAGAGCCTTCTTTTGCACAAGCTCCATCAAAAAACATGGTCCACAAACCTCGCTGATCCAATTCTTCAATGCAGGCATTTTTCTTTTTATCTTCTGTATCATCTGAGACAACCTTGAAGTTATCACAGTCAGTGTCTACAAAGCATACCTGTTCCTCTGCTTCTTGGTCTTCCACTGTCTCTGATGATCTTTGTTCTCTGATTAGCTTAACATCCCTGCCATTCATTGGAATCATGGCATATGACAGGTCCAGCTGCATACTTCCACCAATTAGTGCTGCCCATCTTCTTGAAAACAACATACCATACTGTGGCTTGATGTCAACCACTGTTATATTCATTTTATATCTCTTTTCAGGAAATGCTGCCAGTTTGAAATCTACATCCTTCATGATTCCAATAACTGGTACCTCTTTGGCATCCATAGCATAACATTTTCCACATGCCTTGTCAATTTTCAGTCCAGCTTGTTGCATGATGGCCAAAGGCATGACATTTGTAGATGCTCCAGAGTCAAGCATACAATTTCTAATTATTTTTCCATTTATAACCAGGGAAACATAAAATGGTTCCACTTGTGAAGGACACTTTGTCATAGTCACTCCTAAATAGACTTCAGGAGCCTCATCTTCTTCATTACACATGACATGTTTCTCACCCTGGGTCTGAACATTTTGTTTAGCTTGAAAAGGTACCCCTGAGATTAGGGATATTGTCCTATTCTTGATTTCTTCCACTTTCATCAGTTCCATAAGTGGAACAGAGACTTTTACCTACGAGAGGACTTGAGCTATATCAAATGGAGCATAATTTTGTATAACAGTTGTAGCTTGCTCCACAATCTTGTTTTTATCCTGAGCTGATTTAGCTTTTACTTTCATAGTTCCCTGATCATCATTCTTGTCTTGGGAACCTTTACTTTGATCTTCAGCCTGAGGGATTTTGTTTTCTGGTCCTTGAGATTCATGACCTGTTCTATGTCTAAAATTCTGTTTACTATTTACCCACTACCTTTTTTGTGGTTCAATTCCTTTATGACCATGCACTAGCTGACCTGCAGAAATATCTTCTCGCTGATGTGGGCTGCCTACTTGATTTTTACCTTTGAGATTGTAGTTGCTTTTGACTTGAGCAACTGCTGCAGCTGTGAAGGCTCTAATTTCCTCATTAGAAGGTCGTTGTAAGTTACTCAGAAAATTGTGTGAGCTCTGAGCATACACATAGTTATCTTCATTATCTTCATCATATGGGGATTGTTGGCGGGCCTGAGTTTGATGATCTGTATTCTCATCAGCATCATAAAGAGTGTATCCATTGCCTATGGACATCATATTAACATCATCATCCTACACATAATGTGGCTCATTGCATTCATTACAAGATGTAGCATTATCATACAAGGATTGAGCAATCATACACTGTAACTGTGAATGTGGCATCTGGCAAATTATACACCATGGAGCATCATCAGCAATATTTATAGCTTTCTTTAGAGGATCAGGAGTTTCTTTGACATGTTGGGCCCTCTGATTTGTGTGGTTACGTGGGAAAATAGGCTTACCATCATGCCAATTGGTATTATAAGGCATATCATGCAATGATGGCCTCTTTTCCTGCCTTTGATAGACTTGCCTATCAGGACCCATCCCTTTTTCACTTCTATCTAATCTATAGCTTAGGTCCTTAACAACATTCGCCAATTTGTCTATCTTATCTTCAGGGGTAGATGTATTACCTTGAGTGTTCTGAGGCTTGTTTGGATTCTGCAAAATTTTTATATCATCCCTTCTATTTGTCTTGCCCGATGCTTTCCTGTTGTTTTCAATATTCACTGCAATTCTGAAAGCATCCCTGAGAGTAGCAGGACCTTTATCTCTTAATCCATATGCAATTTTTGCATAAAAGGCATTGCTATACAATATTATGCACATTGGTTCATTTGGCCTCATGTGATGTGGCAATTTGTTTAACACTTTAGTAAATCTTGCATTAAAATCTGCAACCTGCTCATTTGACCCTTTAGTGATACTGGTGAACTCATTTACAAAAAAGCTAGGGTCAGTTTTGTCACCATATTGCTCCTTGAACATCCTTTTAAAATCATCCCATGATGAAATACTCCGGTCAGGTAGACTCTTGTACCATTCTCTTGCCTCATCTATTAAGGATTGCATGAATGACTTCATGAAAACATCCTCATGTTCAACCTCAAAGTTATCCATGACATTTTGAAAGGCTTTTAGATGATCTTCTCCTGACACTGTGTTGTTTCCTGAAAATTTAGGCACTTGCAGCCTCAGATGCTTGTCAATGGGGTTAGGATACCCAGGAATACCATCAAACACTAGCTACCTGAATCTATCTAACTGCATGGGCTGTCTGTTTAACTGATTAACATTGACATTTCTGTTTGCATTCTGGTTTCTTACATTGTTCAGTGGTATCCTAGCATCATTCACATTTTGTCTTTCATCATTATGCTGATGTTGCACTTCATTTCTTTGCTGATGTCTCTGCACATTTGCATTCTCTAGGGTAGGAACTGAATCATTTTGGGCAGTTCTTAAAGCTTGCACTTTCTGCTTCATATCATCTCTGATTTTCATGGCCTGTAGATATTCTAGTTCTGCTCTTAGATTTCTGATTTCTTCAGCTAACTGTTCATCCTTAGGCATGGAGGTAGATGGTCTCATACCATTCTGGTCCTCAAACCTTTCACTAGGGTCTAGAAATGGGCATTCTTGGAACACCTCTGACCTCATCCTCATGCTACCACCCTGTTGCCTCTCATATGCACCTTGAATATCAGCTTCTGCATCTGAAAAGTAAGGCACATGCTATCCTGACGGCCTAGGGTTATCTTGCATATCATCACCTTTTCTGGGGGAACCCTCATGACTGACTGAGACAGCTCCCTTTCTTCTATACATCATTCTTCTTCTTACTAGTAACTCTTTAAATAAAGGATTTTGTTGGGATCTTCTCCCCTGCATATAAATTTTACTTTGACCGGTTGGGAGATTACTTCGGAGTCGCCACCTATTACTAGGAATTGTTTTCTTTTGAAAACTAGGGTTCTTTCACAAATAACAATTTTCAAATCACCATCCCCAGTAGAGTCACCAATTTCTATTGCTGACTTGGATGGGTCACAGATATATTACTGGAGATGATTAGATAGTACTTTTACTTCTCAATCCCCAGTAGAGTCGCCAATTTCTGTTGACTTTTTCCCAGACTGGATGCTTATTCCCAGATTTCCCTACAAGGTAGCCATCAGTGATCAACAGGATCTCTGGGCCAGGGGCCAACAGTGTAGGAGATAGACTCTATATTTTATCTCCTCTTCTTCTTCAGGCTCTGCAAGACCTAGGGGGGTATTCCCTATTCAACATCCATGAGGATATGCATACAAGGCTAGGATGCTGACAGAAAGCAAATAAGTCCTCCTGTAAGTAGACCAAAACTGAAAGATAAGAGCAAAGGGGCTAGCTTTGGGCCTATTTGCAGTTGTAGACAGAGGACTGAGGATCCTAAAACTAATTCTAATGTCCTAAAGATTGTTTTAGATTTAGATTTTGATTTATGATTTGGATGCAAAGCTGGACATGGTTGTAACACAAACACAAAGCAAGATTGGTGTCTATCCAGGGCCTGGAGTCAGTAGACATACACCTGTGAATGATCAGCATGAACAACTAAAACTGGATTTTAGGGGGATATATGTGATACCTGCCTTACAGATATCTCCCAATACAGAGTGTTAAGTTATCTCTACTTATGGCATCCCTACTGCAGTATACCCTTCCCAATGTTCAACCTGAAAATAGTTTAATCTACCCCTTGAGCAGAAGTTAAAAGATCAGACATTCAACATAGGAATTCTATGCTCTAGAATCTAAACATTACCCAGATATCCAGATTCAGAAGAAGAATACATGCAATACTGGAGACAGAATTAACAAAACACATGCTAAGATAGCATTTCTCATATAAGATTAGTCATGAAATCAGTGGGTTCATGCCAAAACATACAACAAGAGATACATAGACTCACAGGTTAAGCTGTATAGAGCAACCAGATCAGCTTGTTTTGAATTACAGAGCCAAAAATCTTCAACTTTCAACAACCTCAAATGAGTAACACTTCCTCCTTATAACAACCAGGTAGTGTACCACAACAATTAATTACATGGTTGACCAAAAATCCCGCCAGATACACAGTATCAAAAAAAATGGCGCTCAAACATTCAATGCAGCAGGTGGGAGAGGAGACAGGAAGAAATCTCGAGCCTTGCGCCGCCGCCTAGGGATCCAGATCTTCAATCAGGTACTAGATCCATCCACGCCATCGCCCATACCTCTGCAACAATCGCCATTAATGGCGCACCAACCTGCGGCCTTGGGAAAAACATCTAACAGTCGATCGCAACCACTTCCCGCCAAGATACATTGTCATGATATTTCAAATATGCAGGATATCAATTATCCCACATGCACCCCGCGGTGACCTTTTCATCACCTTATATACTGGGTCGCGAGCATATATGATGTCGGTGCTTTTGCTCCTGACGACACTAGTATAAGACTTCATCATCATCCTCCAACAGCATGATATCCTGTTGCTCAAAAAATCACCCTGACGTCAGCATCATCATCGCAATATCACCTGCATGATAACCGCCTTCATCGGCACAACCTGATCCATCGGAGGAAGATCCTCCTGCTTAGCCGATACCAAAAGTCTGGCTGATGAACATCCTGATGACGTCATCGTCATATCCTGCTGACATCATCAGCATATCTGCCTACTGCGCACCTCCTCATATCCGGATGACAACATCATCATATCGA
Organism: Cunninghamia lanceolata; assembly: GCA_027924645.1. Classification (NCBI taxonomy): domain Eukaryota; kingdom Viridiplantae; phylum Streptophyta; class Pinopsida; order Cupressales; family Cupressaceae; genus Cunninghamia; species Cunninghamia lanceolata. The sequence continues at coordinate 12,959,285 of BSBN01001332.1, forward strand.
CATCAGGATGATATTCGGAAGAATCCAGATATTTGGAAATATCATCCTGATGCACAAATATCATGCTATACTGTAGCTCCACTGTAGGATCGGGGTGATAGATGAATATGCCAGATATTTGAAAAGATCACCCCCCACTAGATAATGCACGAAGCCGACAGGCGGCTACCTCCTTGATACCAGCATCATCATGATGATAAAACAATGAACATGAAGTGATACAACAACATCAGGATGATATTGACCAAGATCATCCTGACGTCCAAAATATGATGACCACGATAAAAATCGGGTCACACTTAGAACTTTACAGCAACATCATCAGGATGATCTTAACAAAGATCACCCGATGTTAAAATATCACCCCGGCGAAAGATCATGCAGGCAGAAAATATGATGACCCTCGCAAGCAACACGGTGATAACCCGGAAATATGATCATGATGATGACGACCCTTAAGAAAAAACAAGTCGGGTCGAACAATTCAGAAAATAACCCCCTCGGAAGATCGGGGTGACATCATCATCATAAAAGGGCAAGGTGATATTGCGGAAAATCACCAGATACTTGAAAAATCACCCCCGCAAGCAAATCAAGGCACACTGTAGCTCATTAGCAGGATCGGGATGATATCCAAACATCACCCGATATTGAAATACGATGATCCTGATGAAAGACAAGTTGACAGAGAACATGATGATGCGGACCATCATCGAAGACAATATGATGATGATGATCTCCTCCTCAAAGAAAATATGATGATGCAGCTGAAAAATGCCAAGGAGGTCCAACACTTAGGAAAATGGGCAAGAAGATATAGGGTTCAAATGAAGAAACCCCCTAAACATGAAAAATCAACCTCCAGGTCAGAATGAGTGCTAACAGGTCTCATGTGTGATTGTGTACACAAATAGTAGCACATGTGATGGTGTACATAAAAAATATTTTAAATCAGTTGTACTACAACACATGATTAAGGGGAAATGGACAAGTGTCAAGGTGAGATGAAAGGTCATGTGACTTAATTCAAATTATTATATTTGAATTAGTTGGGATATAGTTGGGAAATTAATTAAATAAATAAGATTTTATTGAATTAATTGGGTAGATGAATAGGATGGGATAAGATATGATGTGGGAATTAATTAATTAAATAAAATTTATTTAATTAATTAGGATGATGGGATTAAGGATAGGATTATGAATGGGAAATTAATTAAATAAATTAAAATTTATTTAATTAATTGGCTAAGCGGGATTAGGGAAATTAGGATGGGAATTAGGACAAAATGGCTTATAATGTCTAAGATAATGTTTTAAACAAGGTGTTGCAAGACATACACAAATTTGGGACAAATTTGGGTGTCTACACATGGTTAGCATGTGAGAGATGGGATGAGGAGGATGCAAAGCTTGTCTATGTGAGGCAGGCTAGATACATTTTTGGTCGCGCATATATATCATAGAGCACTATTTGGCTGAGAGGGTGTTGAGGCAGTTCGGCTTACCTTAGGGAGTTCTGGTAGGTGATGCCATTTTTGGAGGACGTGGCAAGAGGTGTTTGATTGGGGGCTAGAGATTGTGGTTGACATAGCTTGGGTAGAGAGAGATGGATTAGGGCCAGTTATGTGGCAGTGGAGACAAGGTCCTGCGAATCCGAAGACACTTCTAGATTATGATGCATACTGGGTGACAACGAGGCCAACTTGGTTGACGAGGGTGGGAGAGATAGGAGAGATTGGTATGGAGAGGTCAGTGAGGAGGAGGTAGCAATGAGCTCCACTAGCACAGGTAGTTGTGCCAGTAGTTCTCGGTATTCAGATGCAGGGACAGGTTCAGGCTCAACCATAGGTATTGGCACAACCACATAAATGATAGGAGATGATGATGTGGGTATGCAGCAGTTGAGGTGGAGGATTAAGGAGGAGAGGAGATGGAGGTAACGGGATCAAATGAGGCTGAGGAGGGTGGAGATAGACCATCATCAGGTGGTGATATGGTTACGACATGCTAGAGTACAGGCTCAGACATACCAGGCGCAGTTGTAGGCTAGAGCATAGGGAGATGATGGGCACGATGATGGTAGTCTTTTAAGGGTGACTGGAGAGAGGGATGCAGCTATGTAGTAGGTGTATCTAGTTATAGCTAAGAGAGATACAACGTTACAGTAGATACAGGCTATTAGAACTGAGAGAGATGCAGTTGTACAGCAGGTGCAGATGGCGAGGGTTGAGAGAGACATGGCTATGCAGTAGTTATAGGGCATGACTGTGGAGAGGGATAGAGCATTAGCTATGCTAGGGATAGCTGGGGCCATGATGTATCTAGCTACACATTTTACTCAGGCACAGGGAGAGTTGAGGAGGGCACAAGGGGAGACTGAGTACTATAGAGGTTTGTACCTTGGAGCAGTGCCTGTAGAGCAGAGACAACTGAGTTATAGGAGTAGATCAGGGGCTTCAGTATCATGGAGGATAGGTGGATCATGGTCTGTGGCATTGGTGATGGGACCTCCCAGAGATAGGGGCTAGGTGCAAGACCCACTGGTGGTGGACAGGACGAGGGAGCTGCCAGTAGTCCCAGAGTTACCTTGTTGTATATTATTGTATCATGATGAGGCCTAGGAGCTAGTTGTACATACATTCTCTTATGGCTCATGGATAGCCCATGTTGTATTTGTAGACACTTGTATATTGACCCATTTGGATATATATATATATATATGATAGCTTTGGTTCTATGTGATGTTGCAATTATTATGGATGCACTTATGGTATTATGATGGTTATGCATTTTTATTATAATGGTTATGCAGTTTTATTATGATGGTTATGCAAATGGTAATAATGGAAATGAATTATGCTAATGGTGATAAGGTGATTATGATAATGTAAATATATAGATGGTAAGGATAATGGTATGGGCATATGCCTATCTAACACAGTTGTTTTGTAGGATAAGCAACGCGGATGATGAAGATGGAGGGAAAGATTGATCTTGGTTAAGGACTATATAGGTGTATGATGGAATGGATAGATGATATGGTAGCTTTTAAAGTAATTTCTCAAAAGTAAAGAAATGCAATCCTTATGTTTGATATAGCATGTGGATGTTATGCACCAAGGTATAGAAGACCAAGGTGTCGAGATATCCAATGCAAAACTAGCATACTATGATCTTGTTTGAATGCATGAGGTCAAGATGTTGATCCAACATACACAAGATATGAATAGCAGCTAGTATTCTGAGATGGACTTTGACACTACAAGCAATGGTTTGAGCTTATCTCCACTACACATAGTGACACCTTGTTGGTTATATGTATGGAGCTAGTCTTGACATAGAATAGCCTCAAGTGCATAAGAGACTGTTTAGCTTCTCAGATGCCAGAGATATTAATATGTAAGATGCTAATCCCAACATGTACAAGATATCAATATGCATAGGAAGAGAGTAAGATCATCCCACAAAAATGACATACGAAAGCAATATGACCATGCCCCATTCCATACTTCATTACAACATACCAAGATATGATAGATCAAGGCAATCTGGATTAGGCCTAGGAAAGGAACAAAAGATAAATCAAAAGAGAAAACAAAAAATATTGTCATCATGTTCTCTTTCCAAATTTAAGTGCTCTTGGACGGATTTAAGCTAGCGCCTTGTGGAGAAGAAAGTTGCATCCTGTTGAAGGCTAAAAGTTAATAAAATGTGATAGCAAATGTTGGCTTAAGGCATGAGGACAAATAGCTTTTGGCTTATCCCTGATTTGTTAAAGTTCTTGAGCTTGGTCTGATTTGCATGGTCTGCTTCCTACTTGAACTAGTCAAAGAGAAGAAGATGAAGATGTGGTAGATCATTTGTGCTTGCGTACTAGAGACTTCCTTTGTGTTCCAGATTGCCTACATACCCAATGTCCACAATATCAAAGCACATTATGATGATGATGGGACATGATGAATATGTAGTTCTAGGCTTATTGATGATGTAAGTGATGAAAGACAGAAAAAAGTGAGTTGAAATATCAAAGGATGATTAGAAGAAAAGATGGTGAATAGATGATGAGGGTCTATCGCTTATGCCCGAATCAGAGTGCTTCCTTCACATTTTCGATTGCCTACATACCTTGTATCCAGCTTTCAATGATAGAGATTGGATGTAGTTCTTGTTTATTGTGGTTGATGGTTGACGACAATGGATCAACTTTATTGCTTGGATTTTTGGGATGTTGTGATTTATTTGGATTTTGAGAATATTTTGATTCGCTTGGATTTTTGTTGTTTTGGTTGCATTGGGTGATTGTTGTATTGTGGTTCTAGTTGCAGATGTTTGCCATGTTTGAAGTTGGATGTTTGTTATGTTTGAAAGTTGAATGTTTACTATGATATGAGCTAGAGTTGTGGGTATCCACTTCCAAATAAGGCTCAACAAGTGCCCCCAGTGTGGGATAAGGGTTATTATGGAGAGGCTGCCGTAGATATGTTCATGCAAATAATGCGCTAAGGTGCCAAATGATATCTTAACCCCAACGAAGTCCAAACTAGGTGTATATGCCTAAAAATGACACAATTCGGTCTAAATAAATATTCTTAATATTTATTCCATTCTAATTCTTCTATCAATAAATAAATAAACAAATTTAATTATTTGATTCTTATTCCTCTAAGTTAATTAAATATTGAAATATTTAATTATCTCTTCTAAAGTCAAAATTAAATAAAAATCTTTTATTTTATTAAATTCTTCCAATCAATTAGATAATTCTTAATTATTTAATTAAGTCAAAATCATTCTTCCAAATTTGAATAAATCAAATCAAATTTATTTAAATCCTCTCAATCTCCAAAAATAAAATACAATCAAATATTTTATTTATTCTTCCAAATCATGCACAACAATTAAATAAATTTATTTATTTAATTTGCTTTCCTATCTTCAAATACCTTCCAAATCTTCTAAAAATAAGTCTTCATCTTCATGCACACAAAATTAAATAATTTATTATTTAATTTCTCTCAAATCATGTAAAAGCAAATCTCAAGTTGAGTTAACTAACTCAATAACCCTTGTTTTTATCAATATCTCTTAAATTAGAAAAGAGCTTTTTAATTTATGAAAATCATGTCTTATCTTTATAAAAGAAAGCAGTTAACTCAAATAAAACAACTTTTGGGTGGCACTTGTCTTCTTATTCGCGCACATTCCTCAACCATTCTATATCATTGATCTTCTCATTCTTTCTATATAGTTGAACTTTTCTTTCAGAAGTCTATAAATTGATCCCTATTCATCCATTTCATTCATCCAAGCTTTAAGTAAACTTACTCTGTAGGAATTACAGCACGCCTTTGTCACCAATTCCTTCATTGCTTGCGATCAAACTTGTTACTACACACTACTATCATTGATGTGAAGCTCATCTTCATGGCGAAACTATCATAGCCATTCCCATTTGAACATCTTAGAATCATAGCAAGGAAGTGCACCTTCTGAGGGCCATATTCATAGACAAAATCATTTGTGATAGGTGATCAATGGAAGCTGAGAATTAAAGGCGGTTTGCAAAGGTTTGAAGTTCTTTGCTTGATTGATCTCTTTTGTTCATTATTTCATTGAGTTTTGGGTATTATTGATATATTATATTGATTATTCATGTTTACTCCACTTTTCTCTTGACATTTTTGGCACCCACCGTGGTGCCTAGCCCCAATTTAACCCAAAAACTAAGTTTTGTGTTTTAGAAAGCCGTACACAGGAGGAAACTAGACATTTGATGCATCTTAACACTCATCTTCTATCTGTTCTAGCACATACATCATTTCAGCGCATACATTCTCTGATCTAGCACATCTACTATCTGGTCCAGCGCATACATCCTTTCGGCATACACAAACTCTATTCTGGTGCATCTATCCTTTAATATGGTGCACCTGTTAGTTCGGTGCATATTTATTGTTTTCCTATACTTTTGACCTCTGTCTTAGCGCATATGTACTACGGCACTTCTAAGCTCTATTTCTATGTATTCAAGCTCTAATACTGCACATCTGATCTAGGTGGTGATTTTTAGGATTTCCTTGAAGTTTTCGCTAATGCTAACACCTTTTTGCATGAACACTCTTGATCTGTTTTGTAGGCTAGGTACTGGTTTAGAATCATATAGTTGCACTTGTTAACTCACACTTCAATTTCTAACGGGAAGGTAAATGGATGCTCATGCAAATCTCACATAGTGTTAACTAGGAAGGTAGTAATTGAATCATTTCTTTCTTGCATATCATTGAATCATTGCTATATTTCTATCCTTCAAAGTTAACAACTCATTGCTATCTTGGTAAAACTAGACCATTGCTATTGTTAGGTCTCAAAAATGTAGGCTTTTACACCTTAAAAGGTTGCCAAGCTCTCTTCATGTTCTTGGCTAATAGGAACAAGGATAATACCTTCTTCACTTTAGGTTCTGCCAGACCTAGGTGGGTATACCTTTCACAACTAATGTGGATTTTCATATCCTTCACGGTGGCAAACATGTGTGAAGCAGCTGAAAGATAATTGTTCCTATTCCTACTGTTAAGGTCTTAGATATGAATGCTTGAAAAAGACTATGTAGAGTTTCTAAGATGAGTTTGGAATGACTAGTGCCTAATCTATTGGGCTGCTGGAGTTGATGATGAATGATGGATATGGATACAGATGTGCAAGATAGGTAAGTCTATTTAACAGCTTCACTCTATCCTATTGGGCACATGAAATGTTTACACCTTATGCTAATGTGCAGGTCTGTAAGTTACTATACTCTTCTTAATAATCCAAGTGATATTCTCCCATATTACTATGAACAACTAAAAGGAAGTTTTAAATCTGGCAAGAAGGAAACTTGACCAAAATTGTTTTGTTGAAAGGGTTTTAACTCCTGGCAGAGACCAATGAACTTAACAACTTGGAAGGAATTAAATCAACTTCTTATAGAAACCAATCAATTAGAACACACTGAATCAGCAAATGTGACCAGATAAATTAAAGACATCCTTGATATGATAATTTAAATAACATGAGAAAACCACTCTGGAGACCACACAATAACATATAAGCATGAATATCAATGCAACAAGTGAACATTGAAATAGATCACCATTTAAAATTATTCTGCTCCATAATATTGTTTCAAATAATATGTATTATAAGATGGGCGAATGGATGCAATCTATCTTCTACTACTAATGATTTTCTAATCTAATCCTACTAATGATGATTCTTTTTTATTTCATCTGGCATATATACATGATATCTCCTAGGGTTATGACCCTTCACATCTGTTCAATGTAGCCTTCCGTTTAATTAATTTTCTTTGGCAAGAGTACAATATTTAATTTTATCCTTCATTTTTACATCTTGGTGATGATGATAATAATAATTATTTTCCTTTTGGTGGCAACTTTCATCCTCATATTTATTTCTCGTAGAAGCATTTCACTGGTAATTGCCTTGTTTAATTCTTCCCAAAAAATTTTCATCCCCAAGTGAAAATATGTTACTATAATTATTACATTTCACTTAGCGGGTTGATTAAAAATAATCACTTAGCTTTAAATGTCCTTCGTGAAAAACACTTTATTCCATAGATTTAAAAGTGTTCATCCTGTTTTAATACAAAATTTGTTTTTATCATTTCATGCTTCTCAAAATTTCAGGGGGGTAATTATTTTGTTTCACCAATGAGCTTTTCTCTCCCCAATGAAGTATATCTTCATTAGGTAAAATAATTTAATAATTCCTTTTATGAAAATGTTTTACTTTTCCATTAATGAAAACTTGTTTTCCTTCTCAAATAATATTTTTCCCTTTGAAATTTCTTCTTTCGTTTTAACCTTCTGAGTGCAAATAAATTAAAATTCTTCCACGCTCAAAATATTTTCAATGGGTGATATTTTCACCACCCTCACCTTAATTAAATAAATCCTTACCTTGTAATAATTTCTCCATGGGAAATAACTTTACCAAAATATTAATCTCTTCAAGTAATCTTGTATGTAATTTTACTCATAAAATGTTCCACTTCATATTTCTTTGGGTGAAAATATTTTCATGGGCCATTATACATTTCTTCACAAAATCTTATTGACTCTTCTAGAAAAATATTTCACTTTTGAAAAATAATCTCAACTTCACAATTCCTTCAATGAAAATGTGGAATTCATTTCATCAGCTTTTTATTTACTCTCTTGTTGAGATTTTATTTTCCCTTTAGTAATGTCCATACTTTTCTCACCTAATCCACGGGCTTTCACAAAGATTTAAAAATGTTCTTGGCTACCATTATTTTTACCATATTTAAATAAATATTCTTTTGGCAAAAAATAATCACCCACTTTTAACTCCTCTGGTAAAAATATTTCACATTGCATTTACTCTGTGTTCTTTCACCTGATGAGAAATACTCCTAGGTGAAATCAATTATCTAATGCATGGTTTTGTATTTCTTGGGTGAAACATATTATTCCTTGGTAAATTCCTAAATTCTCTCATCAGAGTAATGTGCATCATCGTTAAGCAAATAAAATATTGTCTCAACATAGTTGATCTTCCCAATGCATTTATTTTAATATTTTGCTCATTTGTGTGACATACAAGGTCAGGGAGACTTGGAGATTTTTCACCGATTATGCATGTCTGGCCGATATATCCTTCCTTCATGATTTTAGGGTTTTCAAAATCCCTCCCACATTCATGACTTCAATCTTGCTGATGACATTCCCCAATACTCTCCCTTCTTGGGGCTGCAAACTTAATCAATTGAATAGATAGATTTCTGAGTTTCAATTTACTCGATTGTTGGGTATGCAGATTGAGATGTCCATCATGTATTATGCATGTCTACTTTATCTATCAATGCTCACCTTGGTCAATTCTCTTAGCATGTCTGTGAGCACGATTGTTGTTGACCATTCTATATATTCTAGGCTCCCATAGTTTGCCAATGCTTCCAGAATATCAACAAGAAGTCCCAGCAACATGCTATTGTCTGCACTATGCATTAATATATATTTGCAGGCTATATCAATTATCTCTCCAGTTTCTTGTCTCAATTCTATACTACCAATGCTTACACCGGCTACTCTGCAATTAAGCTTTGATCTATCTTTCAGTAGAAACCACATTATAACTTGAAGAATTTCCATGGCATCGATCAATGTTGATTTGCCAGAATTGAGTTCACCCACTATGATCAATAGAAATAATTTATCCAGCTGGGTAGTCATATCCATAAGAAGTGGAATTTCTTGCATCATGGGGCAGCTTCATGAATAGCATTGATCACATTCAACAAGAAGCACCATTCTTCATCTGAAAGCCTTTTGAGCTCTAGATCTAAACTCTTTACATTTTCCACAGTTATTGTCAAATTGCTGCTTGAATTATCTTTTGTTGTTTGATTCGAGTGAAGTCATCTTTGCCATTCTTGATGGTTCATGTAATGGTCTCACTTTCTGAGGATGTCATCTTCTACTACTATTGAATTTATCATTTTGTCCAAGTGATGGTCTCAATGATAACATGTCCACTTTTTCTTGTTTGCATTCTTTTATATTTACATTAACCTTTGCCTTGGTTGAGATGGTAATGTGATGGATCATGAAGACTTCTTGGTAATATTTTGCTTATATGTCTTAAAGCAGCTTGTCTAGAAACTCCTTGAGTTGTAAGAATACCTCTTATGTATAAATCTTAGAACAGATGATGAGGTTCAAGAAAGGTGTGACAAAATGAACCAAGTAGCCCACAAAATCATCTTGGAAAACTGATCAAAACTTCTCTCGAAGTCATGAAAAGGCACAAACTTGTAGATTTTTGACCCGATAATTCAACGCAACAAATTGTTCAGCATGAAATTATTAAGATTAAAAGCTTCTCGCAATCAAAGTAGCTCACTCAACATGTTTTTATGCTTGTTTAAACTCAACTAAAACTTGCCAACTTGCCTCTTTGAAAAAATATCAAAGCTAATTTGGACGAGCTACGATTCTGGAGATTAGGTCATTTAGCTTAAATGAACATGTGTACAAAATGATTTTTCATCATTACTCTTCCTTCGTAAAATATCAAGTGCCAAAGTTGACCTTTTTGAAGCTACCTAGGAATGCAGTCAAAAAATTGTGTAAAACCCATTTGGATTTGATTTTGAAAAATATCAAACGAAGTGCTGAGATCTTGAGAAATGGGATGAAGGCACATTAATATGGGAATAATTTGAGACACTAATTGGTTTTTCATGAGCATGAACCGATTGCTAGATATTAGCCTCCAAATTAACCTTCGTGAAAACTACCCCTGTCAAAACCTGATTCAAGCTCACCAACTTGCAATTTTAAAAAACCATTAAATCTCTTCCTGGGAAGTTGTAACTGGAGATTTTAATTCATTTTGGCTTGATGAGTGTGTGTACAAGAGATTTTTTTACCAATCATCTCTTATCACAAAATATTTAGGGCCAAAGTTGACCTCTCTGGAGGTGAAATTGTGAAATCAGGGCTAAATGCATTTGCTTTTCATTTTTAAAAAATAGCAAATGATGTGTTGGAGCCTTCAAACTGGACATAGAAGTAGATTTTGATAAGGTGACTCAGAAACACCAATTGGTTCATTATGAACATTATCCATCTGCAAGATATTAACCTCCCAAGTTGGCCTCCCTGACTGATTTTACACTGTGCAAACAACAAACTTTATCAAAACCCCTTAACTTGATTCCTCAAAACTTAGTCAAATCTTGTAATAGGAAGGTGAAATCAAACATGTGTATTCATGTATGATGGGTAAGCATGTTAGCAAAGTGATTTTGTAAGAAAATGAATAGGCTTCAAAACACAACTCTCCAAAGTAGGCTTCTTGGACATATTTCCAGGTGTATCTATGAGTGTTGAAATTGATTTTTTCATATGGGAACCCAAAATTTCTTGCAAAATTTGGTATGAAATTTTAGGTCCCAACAGTGGCTCTATCTAGGAATGTATGCCCCCTGTGGACATAGCAAGATCCTAGATCTCTGCGGAGCAGACCAGTGCCTACTCTGTTAGGCAATAGAGTCAACTTCTTTTTGCCCTAATCTGATATAGTTTGAAGAATCACACCACAGTAGATGGTTAAAGGCCACCAGAAAAAAAAAGGCCATGTTTCCCTCTGTCAAAAATCTGATTTTCATCATGTTGTGGTGAAGTCGATTTGTCAATATTTTTAAAGATCATATGATTGAATGCATTCATATCGTTGATCAATTTTCTATGCTCAATGTTGTTGGTATATTTTTTCTCATTGTGCAGGTAAAATTCAAGTATAATTTGAACAATCTCATTTCTATTTAATAGATTTTTGCTACATGAAGAGTATCCCTCTTCAATGAAACATTTTTCATTATTCTTCTTACTGTCATGCATTGTGAATTGACCTTCTGGCTGATCTGAAAACTGGGAGTGCTCATTGTTCTCTTCATCATCATCACAATAATCAACTGTGCTCATTTCATCATAAGACTTTCCTTCATTTATGGACTCATCATTAGCATTATTAGCATATTCATTTTCCTGACTGTCTGAAAGCATTTCATCCTCTTCATAGAATGCGTTTGAATACACATGAAATTCGTGTTCTAGCACACCTTGGAAAAATGTCATTTAATCTTCTTTTACTTCTTCATCATACAATGGGTTTGAAGAAATCTAAAAATCATTTTCAGATATGTGCATTTCCTCCTCATCATGAATTTGCCCTGTTTATTGAGGACAATCATCCTCTTCCTCCTCAAACTGTTGATTCAGGTATTGCGGTGGGTGGGCCGGGAAAAAAGGAACATCCATATTTTGAAGACTACTCTCATTTTCAAGTATATGTTGGGGCTCCAAGTCTTGTGCAAAATTTTGATGATTGCAATTATGATCTTGGGTGAAGATTTGGTATTTTAAAACTTCATCATCATTTAAATCTGAAATATTATCATGAAAATTTTCACTTGCATATGTCTCATTTACTAGTTGCATTACTTGATCAGATTCTCCATATTCATCTTCATAATAGTCATTGTAGTGGCTAACGAATAGTCTTTTTAGATCTTTCCATGAAGAGATACTTTGCATAGGCAAGCCTATAAACCATTCCCTTGCGTCATGCCTTAAAGATCTTGAAAACCACCTCATAATGACATCTTCTAGAAAAATCTGAAAGTCCAAAATGAAATCCCAGAATTGTTGTACATGCTTGTGAGATGATTCGTACCAATCTCCATGAAATTTAGGGATATGCCTTAGTATTTATGTCAACTCGTAGGGATAAGGATTTGGGTAGCCTTGGATACTATTGCAGTTAAATGGTTTATCGATGACTGAGAAAAAGTTTGGAGAGCCATATGGGTTTTGGTAGATGATTAATCTTTGTCTAGGGTGTAGACACCTAGAATTGACTTGCTCCAAAAACCAATTTCCCATATCTCTACACCAATTATTCCTCCTATTAATTAAATAAATTTATTTTATTTAATTAATTTATCCATAACCATATATCATCTATCCTTTGTGATCAATTAATTCACTTAATTTATCACTATACTTTATAAATATATCCTCATTTATTAAATAAATATTCCTAATATTTATTTAGCTATTTTGTCCATCTCCCTAATCCCTATTAATTAGCAAAATCATGCTTATTTAATTAATCTACCCTATTAATCAACCTATCCCTATCCTAGTTAATTAAATATCAATTATTTAATTAGCTATCATACCCTACCTATCCCCTAGACCTATATTAATTAATCTTAACACTTAATTAACCTTGCTTAGCCCATCCTCCCACACACCTTTGAATAAAAAATAATTTTTTATTCAAAGGGTCAAATCTCCCTTACAATTCATTTATCACCCTCTTACACATGTAAGTGTACATATGTCCTTCAACCTTCACATCCCCACATAAAAGTGAATTTTTAATTCACACTCCCCCATGAGTTTAATTTTTAATTCACTTGTCATATCCACTCTTCCCAAAAATGAATTTTTAATTCATTTTTATCCTCCACACCTTTCCCCATGTGAATTTAAAATTTACAAATAATGAGAGCCCTCCAAAACCATTGACCAAATCTCAACCCTTGATCTCTCTCATCCACTCCTCTTGTGACACTTGTCACAAGACTATGAATCTAATCCTAACCCTAACTCTCAATCATTTCTAGCCCTTGATTTCAACTTTTGATCCTCACACTCCATCCTCTTTTCAAAAATCTATAAATGAAACCCTCACCCAAGCCATTTGGAACAACTTCTTCTTGCATCCTTACCATGCCCAAATTTCTCTCAAATATTCTCATCATACCATCATAATGCCAAAATCACTCTAGTCTTATCTCTCATCTCTATCCAGCCTATCAGTCTATCCTCCAATCTCTCATCATATTGTGTTGAAAACAAGAGCAATCCACATTTCATCAACTTGGGTAAAATCTAAGGAGTTTGGGTACAACTCCTTCCACCCCATCAAGGATTTGTGACTCATTGTGAAAGGCATAATGCTTGATTATGAACTTGTTTTATGTTTTCTACTTTCATTTTGACCTCATAATATACATTGGCACGCCTAGTGGGACCCACAAGGTCCCAATCTAATTATCTTGTGAGTTTTTTTGTGAAAGACGTATTTTTTGTAGATTAGCGCCATCTCTCTGCGCAGTGGCGCCATTTTACTTGTGTTTTGGTGCTATTCTCTGTCTATTTTAGCGCTATTTTTAGCACGACAATCCCCTCATCTTTGACTCAAATCTAACACTCTTTTTCTTGTTTTCTAGCTTTTCTAGCATTTTATCTCTTAGGTTTTGTAGGTTTTATGCAGAAACAAGGAGAAACTATGGCAAAATTTTCCTAAAATCCATCCATTGACCAACTCTATGCCATATTGGTGCTATTGATACCCAGATTGGCGCCTTTGTCTAAGACAAATTGACCAAACCAAATTTTGGTGTAAAGTGGTGCTATCTTGCCTCTGTATTGGTGCTATTTTATGTATTAGCGCTATCTTACATCTGGATTGGTGCTATTTTCTATATTGGCATTATTTTATGTATTAGCGCTATTTTCTGTATTACTGTTATCTTCTGTATTAGCACTATCTTGCCTCTGGATATTTCTGTATTAGCGCTATCTTTTGTATTAACACTATATTTCTTCTAGATTAACGCTATTTTCTGTATTAGCGCTATCTTCTGTATTAGCACTATCTTGCCTTTGGATTGGTGCTATTTTTTGTACTAGCTTAGGGATCTGTGTAGGGTTGGGTCCCTTTTCTGCAGGATATTTCAAATCATACTGGGGCACAATCTGGAAGCTACTAACATCTTTTGCAGGGATTTCTTAGCATAGAGAACAATTTATCTTGGTGCACCTAAAAAGAACCTTTGTGTGCTTAGTTTAGAAAACACTTAAGTTTGGTGTATAAAATCAATCTTGCTTGCAAATAATCTACAATCAAACACTTTATCTTGGTGCACCTAAAAAGAATCTTTATGTGCCTCAGTGTAAAGAACATTTGATTTTGGTGCAACTAAAATTAATCATTGCTTGCAACAAACAACTTTAGGCACATTTCAATTTGGGCTTAAAATGAACATTAGCTTTTGTTTTCCGTGTCTTGTGCACTTGCACGTTTGTGTTATCCCATAGGGTAGAATCAAAGTATCCACTCCCCTTGCCTTCAAAGGGATCTTGGGTGAAGAGAAATGGTTCTACTCTATTTTTCTTTTTAGGATGTGGGCTGCCCTTGAGACACATTCATTTGGAGAACTCATTGGCAACCCCAAGTGGTACTTTCATCTGGTCCACTATACAAAATAGGATAAGGTGAAAGCTAAGTCTGAATCGGTATGAGCGCTTACCATTCGATGCTAGCTTGAAAGGGAGTAGTATCTTGTGTATATGAAACCCCTAGTAGAGCTAGTCAAAACCTTAAGTGGTTTATCAGATGCTCGTAAGGTGCTGATCCCCCAGATGTTCCCCCACTATGAACCTTTGTTTTAGTAGCCCAAATCCCTCTACTTGTTCAACAAGTATTTTCCTTACTTCACCTTAGGTTGTGCATGCTTTATTATCATATTTTTCATAAATCAAACCTTTGGCCATTATATTTTCTTGCTTGATTGTTTACTTGCCAAGAAAAATTAAATTCATCCATCAATCCAACCATTCGCATCCTTTAGTGCCATTTCCTTCTATTTTAGCACCATCTTCCATCTGTTTTAGCGCCTTCTTCATCCATGTCCAAAAATCAAATTTTCCCATCAAAAACATTAATTTTATAAGCCCATTTTCAAAAAAATTCCAGTCGGGGGCTACTCCCCCAAACCCTTGTCAGTGGGGGGTCACATCCAGCCCCCCGCACCCCCCTCACGTCGGGCTAGGTTTTTCTCCCAACACTACTAAACCATTCCCCCATTTATCAAACCCCATAAGTTGAGCTTATCCAATCCCTTTACTTGAGCTTGATCAAATTCTAATCCACTTCCTCTCTAGTCATAATGTATCTTCATCATCCTAATCATTCTCATCTACTTCATCTTAATCCAATCACTCATCTATCCTAATCATCCTAACCACCTATCTTATCCACATCATCATCCAAATCATTCAATCCAATCTTATCCTAATCACCCTCATCTTCCTTAATCCAATTCATCATCATCATTATAATCCTATCTCATCCAAATCAAATTCAATATCCAACCAACATCAATCCATAATCTTCCAAATCATATTCCAAATCCAATCCAAAATCAACATCCAAGTCCCCCAACATCACTATCAAACTCTAAATCCAAATCAACCCAATCAAAAAATCAAGACCTTAATTGATCATACAATCAAATCAACCAAATCAATTCTATTACTTAAGTGTCATTAGTCCACCTTAAGTATAGAGAATCATCCATCCTTAGAAGCAAATTGAATCACCCTAAGGTCTTGAAATTTGATCCCCAACATTGCAATCATCCATCATCCTCCATCATCCCATACCTCCCCAACAACATGGATCCTTATGTAGCAATGCAACAAGTACAAAGACTTAGAAAAATTTATGAGAACATGGATCCTAATGCCAAGGAAAAATGCAAAAATGACATTAGAGATATACCCTTAGCACACCTCATCATTAGGGAATCCCAAGCCCTTACCCAACCTTCATCATATCAACAAATACCCTACACATCATCCCCATCCACACCATATCAATCTTCATTCTTTCAACCTTCATACCAACCTACATCTTACGTATCCACACCATCAACCTCCTATCAACCTTCGTCATATCAACCTTTACCCTAATATCAATCTTCATTCTTTCAACCTTCATACCAACCTACATCTTATGTATCCACACCATCAACCTCCTATCAACCTTTAACCTCATATCAATCTTCATCCCCTTACACATACCTATCCGACCAATCAATACCTCCACCTTATCCATCCCCCAACCTTTGTCATGAAAACTTTGATCAAGGGAACACCAATCTATCACACCTTATATCCAAAATCCAAAGTTTATATCAACAACCATTTCTCCACGCAAATCCCCAATCTCTTGATCCCCATCCCCCAATCCTCCCATCACAATATCCCCTCAACCTTACCAACCTTAATCAATCATCTTATGTATCTCCCAATCCACCAACCCCCATCACCCATACACCATCTAACCCTCCATTAAATCCTCCTAAGCCTACGACATCGAAAGAATCCTTGTGGGATTTCCTCCAAAGAACATCACCAAGCAAAGCAAAGGAATCCCCCAAATCCTCCACCCCTCCAACACCACCATCTAGTCCAACACCTATCCTTGAACCCATCCATGAACCATCACAACCCAATCCCATCACCCACCTATCCATTCCCAATCCAAACCCCACATCATCCAACATCATTATCCATCCATTATATTGTTCTTCAACCCATACACTCATGAAGGATGTCATCCATTGGTTAATAACAAGGAATCAAACACCCTCACACAAACCAACACCCATCGAAGCTCTTATCACATCCATCCAAGCATCCACCACATCTATCCAAATCACTTCCACTTCTATCCAAGCACGTGATCTATGTCAAGAATCAAATCCAAAGCATGTTGAAACATCCACCCCTTCTCCTACCACTCCCATCTATTTATCAACTTATTGATCCCACCCCTTTACCATCCACCATTAATCCTTCACCTCCATCTACCAATCCCATCCCAAATCCATCCTCCTATTCACTCGGACAAAGCACTTTCATCCGTGGTGACTCCCTCGTAGGAGGTGAACAACTTCCATCCACCACCTATCTTTCTCCAACAAATAACAGACTCACGTATTGTTTCCAAAGCACTAAACATCCCATTGCATATTGCATGCTCCAAAATATGAACTATCAAGGCAAAGGCTTAGGCCTTCATGAATAAGGCATCTTGGAGCCCATCCACACCACATTCCATCCATCATCTCATGGCCTTGGCTATACACCCCAAGAAAAACAATCTAAACATGTTGGTACCACCCACACACCTTCCAAAATCCATTCATCCAATCCCAAACACGGTCCATCTCATCACACCCCCAAAGCATATGTCTCCATCCCTCCTCCATCGTCATATCATTTGCAAAAGCATGTGACCACCCATCTTACCCAATCAAATTTACCTCCACTACTTCCAACTCCTAATATCCCTATCAAATCCACTTTACCTCCTATCCTACCAACACCTAACATCCCTATCCTCAAATCCCCTCATTCATTTATCCATAAATCCATTTTTAACCCCTCCACCCATAAATCCCCTAAAATCCCCAATCAAGACCAACAAAAGCACACATCATCCAAACATGAAGCTTCCATCAAACCCATGGGATTCAAAAGTAATAATTTGAATGCCTCAACTCATAAAGCACAAAAGCCTAAAGATGTTATCCCTTCCAATCAAAATGAAAAATCTCAAAGGCTATCAAAACCCCCACCATCAAAAGAAAAAGAAAAAACAAAAATGGTATGGGTCCCTAAGCAAAGATCAATCAAAACAAATGAGGCATCCACCTCCCAATCCACTCCAAAATCCCAAACATCTCACTCCCCATCTGAAAATCCCATAAAACCTAAGTCTATTTGGGTCCCTAAAACCCCAAATCAACCATCCAAAAATCCCCTATCCCAATCCCCATTACTCCCAACTCCACATCCAAAATACAAGCTTCCAAATACATCACGGTGTGTACAGCCGTTGGTCTTGGTTCCCCTCCACCACATGACATTTCCACATACCTCCATCTCTCCATCTTTCATCCACTATCCTACATATCTCCCCCATCAAACCCCTATGGTCCATGCTTTTGCATAATCCACATCATAATCCATATCATAATCCACATCATAATCCACATCATAACCCACTATCCACCATCCATGCCATCTTCTTCTATCTACCAACATCCATGCAATCATCATCCATTATACTATCCAACATGGGACCATCTTCGCCTTGCTATGGAAACAGATGTTAGAGTCCCTATACCATAAAAAAAAGCAAAAACTCAAAAATCAAGAAAATAGTAAAGAAACAAATCTGTCCAATGGTGAAAACCACTCCTTGTGGTGCCTTGGGCACGTACCATGATGAAAACCCCTTATGGGCATCATGTGTAAGTCCCTTTCCCATCTATTTGTACCCTACACTTGGGGGCAAAACCATACCCTTCATCCACATCCATAATATCCTTTGCACATCTTATCCACTATCTTATCTATATCCCATCATATTCCTATCCACCATCTACTATTTATCCTATCATTCCCTATCCATTCTATCCACTATATCCTCCTCCTTAGATCTTGATAAAGATAAGGGGAAAAATATCAACAACATGCTTTGGACACCTCTCGACATACTTCCTTTCCAAGTACATCCTCCATCCATCTACTACAAATTCCATCCATTCAAACATGAACCCATCATGCAAAATCCTAAGCATTAGGGCATATGATTCCTTGCAACATAGCCCTTGGAGTAAATCCTTATCCCCATCTCTCATCCATCTATCTTGCATCCCTATCTCTATCTTCCAATCCATCTATCATGCATGCCCTCTCTATCACCTTCCACTGACAATCCCTCCATCTACTTATCATGTATCCCTACTAGATCCTTTATCCCCCATCCTACCACTTATCCGCATGTATCTATCCATTTATCAAAATCTCCTATGCATTATCCTTTCATCGCCAATCCCCCAACTCAACCCCATCACCTCCACCTCTAAACTTGGTCTTCCCTTCTCATTGGTATCTAGTGTAAAGGCTACCCAAATGCAATCCAATGAAACCATCATAATAAACCATGCCCTTTCTAAAATCTCAAAAATCCCTAAACCCCCCCCCCCCAAAAAAAAATCCCTCACAAAAATCAACATTGTTCCATCAACATCTCATCATCTTCCAACATCCTCAAAATCACCCAAATCATCTAACACATCATCTTCCAACATCATCATATCTATCCTCAATCACCCCACATCATCATCACAAATCAAAACTACATATCATCACCACCTGCATCGTAATGTGCCTTGATCCTGTGGATACAGGGTATGTAGGCAGTCTGTAATATGAAGAAAGTTTCCTGTACTCAGGTACATAAGATGTACCCATCCAACCCACTTGGATGGTCCCTACCTGCTGAGCTTACTCTAGATCCAAATGCAATATCCCAAGCATCACATTACCTATGAAAGCATCATCCCTTAATCAAAGTCATCAACTATCAAATCAGCATCGACCACAACTTGTAACCATCATATCTTGAGCCAATCTTATGACATCAACTAGGCATGATCCAATCATCAATCGATTCCTGCCTTAGGATATATTGTTCCTACAATAGGTAGCATCTATCAAAACATCATCCATCCTGGATATAATGGCTATTTGTTTGGTTCGTTGGTCTTTTAGTTTTTGATTTTTATCTTTTGTCCTATTCGAAGATCACATCAAAGCTACCTTGATCTCACTATATCATGGTATGTGGCGAAAACATCTAGAATGGGGCATAGTCTTTCTTTTGTATGCTATGCTTGTGGGTTGGTTTCATTACTCTAAGCTAGTATTCATATCTTGTGGATCATAGGGTTAGTTCTAGCATATTGATCTCTGTGTGCATCTAAGGTTCATCATACCTTTTGTGTATTAAGGGCTTATGCTATGAGTCCCCTTCCCTCATCTAAACAAGGTTGTACTATCTTGGGCATGCATGGGATCACCCTTTTGTTTGTGTGTCTAGTCCATGCAAATGTTGGATAAATATCATCACCCTAGTCTTCTATACCTTGGTGAAAATATCCACTTTGCTATATCAAACCTAGGATTGCTCTAAATTATTTTCAGCATAATAATCATCTATTTTCCAATCCATCTATCATCTAATCATCAATCCATCATCATTCTTTCATCTCACCCCTTATCCTCCAACCACTTCTACCAATCTGTTCCATCCATTTCGAGAGCACAATCATGTTCTTGCAACCTGCCTATCCTCTCGAGGGGGGCATCACCCTTACTAATTATCCCCAAACCTTACCCTACTCTTCTAAGCCAAAATCTTTTTTCTATCCAATCCAATTCTATATTTTAACTTCTTTGAAATAATCTTACTTAGCTGCAACACCATTTCAAAGAGAGGCAAATGTAGACACCTAAAATTGACCTGCTCCGCAAACCAATTTCCTGTATCTCTACACCAATTATCCCTCTTATTAATTAAATAAATTCATTTTATTTAATTAATTTATCCATAACCATTTATCATCTATCATTTGTGATCAATTAATTCACTTAATTTATCACTATACCTTATAATTATATCCTCATTTATTAAATAATTATTCCTAATATTTATTTAGCTATTTTCTCCATCTCCCTAATCCCTATTAATTAGAAAAATTATGCTTATCTAATTAATCTACCCTATTAATCAACCTATCCCTATCCTAGTTAATTAAATATCAATTATTTAATTAGCTATCCTACCCTACCTATCCCCTAGACCTATATTAATTAAGCTTAACACTTAATTAACCTTGCTTAGCCCATCCTCCCACACACCTTTGAATAAAAATTAATTTTTTATTCAAAGGGTCAAATCTCCCTTGCAACTCATTTATCACCCTCTTACACATGTAAGTGTACATGTGTCCTTCAACCTTCACATCTCCACATAAAAGTGAATTTTTAATTCACACTCCCCCATGAGTTGAATTTTTGATTCACTTGTTATATCCACTCTTCCCAAAAATAAAATTTTAATTCATTTTTATCCTCCACACCTTTCCCCATGTGAATTTAAAATTCACAAATACTGAGAGCCCTCCAAAACCATTGACCAAATCTCAACCCTTGATCTCTCTCATCCACTCCTCTTGTGACACTTGTCACAAGGCTATGAATTCAATCCTAACCCTAACTCTCAATCATTTTTAGCCCTTGATCTCAACTTTTGATCATCACCCTCCATCCTCTTTTCAAAAATCTATAAATGAAACCCTCACCCAAGCCATTTGGAACAACTTCTTCTTACATCCTTACCATACCCAAATTTCTCTCAAATCTTCTCATCATACGATCATAAAGCCAAAATCACTCTAGCCTTATCTCTCATCTCTATCCAACCTATCAGTATATCCTCCAATCTCTCATCATATTGTGTTGAAAGCAAGAGCAATCCACATTTCATCAACTTGGGTAAAATCTAAGGAGTTTGGGTGCAACTCCTTCCACCCTATCAAGGATTTGTGACTCATTGTGAAAGGTATAATGCTTGTTTATGAACTTGTTTTATGTTTTCTACTTTCATTTTGACCTCATAATCTACACAGGGAATATGGGATAAGCATTTATTTTGTATGAGGCTTGTGGTAAATAATTGTTTTGTTGTGCATGGTATGCACTATATCCATTGCCTGAATCATGGAACACTTGTGAGTTCAAAGGATCATTACACCCATTCTCATTAGACGTTGGTATATGTTGTAATGAACTTGAAGCCTGTTTGGCTTTTAATCATTGTATTTCTTGAATCAACCTTTTTTCTTCCCTTAATAACTCTAATAGTTCCTATTCTTCTAACATATTCATTTTAACTACAGATGGTGTTGTTTACAAGTTGTATTTATATTCTTCATTGAATTCCTTTTTAGAGTTGCCACCTCTTATCAAAAGAGGAATGATTTTTTCTTTTCCAAGTTCTTCTTGGCAGTAGAGTTACCAATTTGTGTCAGATTTCAAAAGTTTAATGACTCTTAATGAGATGATCTTTAATTGGATTCTGGATTACTCCCCATCAGATTCACCATTTTGTTAAGTCTCAAAAATGTAGGTTTTTACACCTTAAGAGGTTGCCAAGCTCTCTTCACATTCTTGGCTAACAGGCACAAGGATAATACATTATTCACTTTATGTTCTGCTAGACCTAGGCGGGTATACCTTTCACAACTAATGCAGATTTTAATATCCTTCATGGTGGCAAACAGGTGTGAAGTAGCTAAAAGATAATTGTTCATATTCCTACTGTTAAGGTTTTAGATATGAATGCTTGAATAAGACTATGTAGAGCTTCTAGGATGAGTTTGGAATGACTAGTGCCTAATCTATTGGGCTATTGGAGTTGATGATGAATCATGGGTATGGATACAGATGTGTAAGATAGGTAAGTCTATTTAACAGCTTAACTCTATCCTATTGGGCACATGAAATGTTTACATCTTATGCAAATGTGTAGGTCTATAAGTTACTATACTCTTCTTAATACTCCCAGTGATATTCTCCCATATTACTGTGAACAACAGAGAGGAAGTTTTAATTTTGGAAAGAAGGAAACCTGACCAAAATTGTTTTGTTGAAAGGGTTTTAACTCCTGGAAGAGACCAATGAACTTAACAACCTAGAAGGAATTAAATCAACTTCTTATAGAAACCAATCAATTAGAACACACTGAATCAACAAATGTGAGTAGATAAATTAAAGATATCCTTGATATGATAATTTAAATAACATGAGAAAACCACTTTGGAGACAGCATAGTAACATATAGGCATGAATATCAATGCAACAAGTGAACACTGAAATAGATCACCATTTAAAATTATTCTGCTCTATAATATTGCTTCAAATAATATGTATCATAAGATGGGCAAATGGATGCAATCTGTCTTCTACTACTAATGATTTTCTAATCTAATCCTACTGATGATGATTCTTTTTTATTTCATCTAGCATATATACATGATATCTCCTAGGGTTATGGCCCTTCACGACTGTTCAATGTAACCTTCTGTTTAATTAATTTTCTTTGGCAAGAGTACAATATTTAATTTTATCCTTCATTTTTACATCTTGGTGATGATGATAATAATAATTATTTTCCTTTTGGTGGCAACTTTCATCCTCATATTTATTTCTCATAGAATATTTCACTAGTAACTGCCTTGTTTAATTCTTCCCAAAAAAAATTCATCCCCAAGTGAAAATACTTGACTATAACTATTACATTTCACTTAGCGGGTTGATTAAAAATAATCACTTACATTTAAATGTCCTTCATGAAAAACACTTTATTCCATAGATTTAAAAGTGTTCATCCTATTTGAATACAAAATTTGTTTTTATCATTTCATGCTTCTTGAATTTCAGGGGGTAATTATTTTGTTTCACCAATGTGCTTTTCTCTCCCTAATGAAGTATATCTTCATTAGGTAAAATAATTTAATAATTCCTTTTATGAAAATGTTTTACTTTTCCATTAATGACAACTTGTTTTCCTTCTCAAATAATATTTTTCCCTTTGAAATGTCTTCTTTCGTTTTAACCTTCTGAGTGCAAATAAATTTAAAATTCTTCGATGCTCAAAATATTTTCAATGGGTGATATTTTCACCACCCGCACCTTAATGAAATAAATCCTTACCTTGTAATAATTTCTCCACGGGAAATAACTTTACCAAAATATTAATCTCTTCAAGTAATCTTGTATGTAATTTTACTCATAAAATGTTCCATTTCATATTTCTTTGGGTGAAAATATTTTCACTGGCCATTATACACATTTTCACAAAATCTTATTGACTCTTTTGGAAAAATATTTCACTTTTGAAAAATAATCTCAACTTCACAGTTCTTTCAATGAAAATGCGGAATTCATTTCATCAGCTTTTTATTTACTCTCTTGCTGAGATTTTATTTTCCCTTTAGTAATGTCCATACTTTTCTCACCTGATCCACGGGCTTTCACAAAGATTTAAAAATGTTCTTGGCTACCATTATTTTTACCATATTTAAATAAATATTCTTTTGGCAAAAAATAATCACCCACTTTTGACTCCTCTGGTAAAAATACTTCACATTGCATTTACTTTGCATGCTTTCACCTGATGAGAAATACTCCTGGGTGAAATCAATTATCTAATGCATGGTTTTGCATTTCCTAGGTGAAACATATTATTCCTCGGCAAATTCCTAAATTCTCTCATCAAAGTAATATGCATCATCGTTAAGCAAATAAAATATTTTCCTAACACAGTTGATCTTCCCGATGCATTTATTTTAATATTTTGCTCATCTGTGTGACATACGAGGTCGGGAAGACTTGGAGATTTTTCACTGATTATGCATGTCTGGCCAATATATCCTGCCTTCATAATTTTAGAGTTTTCAAAATCCCTCCCTGATTCATGACTTCAATCTTGCTGATGACATTCCCCAATACTCTCCCTTCTGGGGGCTACAAACTTAATCAATTGAATAGATAGATTTCTGAGTTGCAATTTACTGGATTGCTGGGTATGCAGATTGAGATGTCCGTCATGTATTATGCATGTCTACTTTATCTATCAATGCTCACCTTGATCCATTGTCTTAGTGTGTCTGTGAGCACGATTGTTGTTGACCATTCTATATATTCCAGGCTCCCATAGTTTGCCAATGCTTCTAGAATATAAACAAGAAGTTCCAGCAACATGCTATTGTCTGCACTATGCGTTAATATATATTTGCAAGCTATATCAATTATCTCTGCAGTTTCTTGTCTCAATTCTATACTACCAATGCTTACACTGGCTGCTCCGCAATTAAGATTTGATCTATCTTTTAGTAGAAACCACATTATAACTTGAAGAATTTCCATGGCATCGATCAGTGTTGATTTGCCAGAATTGAGTTCACCCACTATGACCAACAAAAATAATTTATCCAGCTGGGTAGTCGTATCCATAAGAAGTGGAATTTCTTGCATCATGTGGCAGCTTCATGAATAGCATTGATCACATTCAACAAGAAGCACCATTCTTCATCTGAAAGCCTTTTCACCTCTAGATCTAAACTCTTTACATTTTCCACAGAGATTGTCAAATTGCTACTTGAATTATCACTTGTTGTTTCATTCGAGTGAGGTCATCTTTACCATTCTTGACAGTTCATGTAATGGTCTCACTTTCTGAGGATGTCATCTTCTACTACTGTTGAATTTATCAGTTTGTCCAAGTGATGGTCTCAATGATAACATGTCCACTTTTTCTTGTTTGCATTCTTTTATATATACATTAACATTTGCCTTGGTTGAGATGGTAATGTGATGGATCATGAAGACTTCTTGGTAATATTTTGCATATATGTCTTAAAGTAGCTTGTCCACAAACTCCTTAAGTTGTAAGAATACCTCTTATGTATAAATCTTAGAACAGATGATGAGGTTCAAGAAAGGTGTGACAAAATGAACCAAGTAGCCTTTAAAATCGTCTTAGAAAACTAATCAAAACTTCTCCCATAGTCATGAAAAGGCACAAACTTGTAGATTTTTGACCTGAGAATTCAACACAACAAACGATTTGACATGAAGTTATTAAGATTAAAAGCTGCTTGAAATCAAAGTAGCTCACTCAGCATATTTTTATGCCTGTTTAAACTCAACTAAAACTTGCCAACTTGCCTCTTTGAAAAAATATCAAAGCTGATTTTGACGAGCTACCATCCTGGAGATTAGGTCATTTAACTTAAATGAACATGTGTGCAAAAGAATTTTTCATCAATCCTCTTCCTTCGCAAAATATCAAGTGCCAAAGTTGACCTTTCTGAAGCTGCCTAGGAATGTAGTCAAAAAATTGTGTAAAACCAATTTGGATTTGATTTTGAAAAAATATCAAACGAAGTGCTAAGATCTTGAGAAATGGGATGAAGGTACATTAATATGGGAAGAATTTGATACACCAATTGGTTTGTCATGAGCATGTCCTGATTGCTAGATATTAGCCTCCAAATTAACCTTCTTGAAAACTGCCCCTGTCAAAACCTGATTCGAGCTCACCAACTTGCAATTTTAAAAAACCATTAAATGTCTTCCTGAGAAGTTGTAATTAGAGAATTTAGTTCATTTAGGCTTGATTAGTGTGTGTGTAAGAGATTTTTTCACCAATCATATCTTATCACAAAATATTTAGGGCCAAAGTTGACCTCTCTGGAGGTGAAACTTTGAAATCGGGGCTAAATGCATTTGTTTTTCATTTTGAAAAAATAGCAAACGATGTGCTGGAGCCTTCAAACCAGACATTGAAGAGGATTTTGATAAGGTGAATCAGGAACACCAATTGGTTCATTATGAACATTATCCATCTGCAAGATATTAAACTCCCAAGTTGGCCTCCCAGACTGATTTTACACTATGCAAACAACAAACTTTACCAGAACCCCTCAACTTGATTCCTCAAAACTTAGTCAAATCTTGTCATAGGAAGGTGAAATCAGACACGTGCCTTCATGTATGATGGGTAAGCATGCTAGAAAAGTGATTTTGCAGGAAAATGAACAGGCTTCAAAAAACAACCCTCCAAAGAAGGCTTCTTGGACATATTTTTAGGTGTATCTATGAGTGTTGAAATTGATTTTTTCATATGGGAACCCAAAATTTCTTGAAAAAATTGGTATGAAATTTTAGGTCCCAACATCTATCTTGTTATCACTTCAAAGTTAACAAAATCACTGCTATCTGGGTAAAATTGAACACATCATTGCTATCTGGGCAAAATTAAACCATTGCTATCTTGTTATCACTTCAAAGTTAACAAATTTATGTGCTTGCCCAAGTAGATAGCTCAGCTCGTTTTTCTCATTTTAACTAGGGGAAAAGAACCACTATCTTCTGTGTTTTGGGAATGATACCAGGCCTATGCTCTCCCCTATCTTAGGTGACCAAAATGCCAGACATATCATTTTTGCATGTGTTTTTCCTTTAGAGGGGCCTGCTCTTGGATATCGTTCATCCAAGTAGGAATGACCCTAAGTGGTAACAGGCTAGACACCAAGCCCTACCAATCCACTATAAATAAATTGTGTTTGGAGTGAAAGCTTCAAACAACGAGTGAAGTTGTGTTATACCGACAGCGAACCTCCCCCAAAATCCTCCAAGGTGCAACCCTTGCAGGCTGGGAGACTCCATAACGGAGAGTAGTGTTGTTGCATGTATAACCACTCAAATGATTGCTTTTATTAAATAGCTTTGTCTTTGTGGCCAAAAACCCCTATAATCCGGTGCAGGGAAGGGCAATTATCACCTCCCAAAGATGCTTCACTAGAGATAGTGAGAATTTAGTTTTATACTATCCTTTGAAACCTAGGATTGTACTTGTTTTCTTTTAGTCCAAAAAAAGTCAAAAAAATCATAAAAAAATAAAAAACCATAAAAACATTCTTTGTGTTTGTTGTGTCTTCTTGCCATAACTAAAAGAAAATTAGATCAAAAAGACCTTCTTGCAGCCAAAGATACCAAAAACATTAGAAAATTGCCAAAAATTTGCAAAAACACTAAAAAAAGCCAGAGTGACGCATTCATCCTTTTTTTGCTGTGCATTTGTATTGACTTGCTGCGCATATGTGTTGACTTATTGCACTTTTAAACCCTATTGTTGCGCATCTAAAGTTTACCAATATTGCGCTTCTGTACTAACTTTTCACACATTTACCAGTTTGTGCGGCACATCTGTTCCGGTGCATGCATGACGGTGAGTACTTCCACATCTTTTTAGAGAAAAATTTTAGGTTTTCTAGGTACCCATTTTAGTCTTGTGTCAGTTTCTATTGAAATGACAAACCAATTAGAAGTAATTGCTCAAGAACTCCAATACCTACAAGAACAATTAAACTTTGATATCTCGCCCCAAGATCGCATAGCAATTGCCTAAGAACTCCAAGTGATACAACAAGAAATGACAATCTTACAAGCTGAACAGACCCATACTAGCTACACCTCGCCCCAAAAGGATACATCCTTTTCTCATCTTCATGATACTCTTGACAAGGCAAGCACCACCTCAAGTTGGAAAACATATACCACTCCATCTACTAGTCCTCCTTCACCATCTCCTAGAACATATGGCCCAAAGCATACTAATCCTACCATGGAGAACTCCAAATCCACTCATCCATTACCTCTCTCCTCTACCCATACACCTACCAATGATGTGATCCAAGGGCTACTAGAAAAGAGTCAACCATGTCCCCAAATTTTGGTCCTTGACTTTACCAAAGATTCTTCCAATGCTATGTCAAATCCTACAACCTCGTCATGTAATCGGCAATCACTCGTGCATGTTAAAAACCCTACTACCATGAACCAAAGTCAAAGTCCATCGCACCTTCATGTTGTTGACCAAGATCCTATCCAAGAGTCTTCTACCTCCACTCCAATTTGAGCACATCAAGCATTATGTCAAAAGCACACTTTAGAGCATGTGGAAACATCAACCCCTTATCTAAATCAAGATCAAAGCACCCCATCTGACCCATGCATAACCTTTATCTTTTTGAGGATCCTATACCTATACATGAGCAAGAAGTCCAATTTCAAACCATTCATAACCTATATCTCTTTTATGATCAAGATACTACCTTTGATGAAGAAGCTATCCATGAGCAACTTGATCCTATACATGAGCTGGAAATACAATTTTGGCCCCTCCATAACCTCTATCCTTTTTGTGATCAAGATATTATTGTTGATGATGAACCTATACAAGAGAACTTTAATTCCATCACGCTAAATCCTATCTATGATCAAAATCCCATCTATGATCATGAGCCTATCTATGATCAAGTAGACCATGATGATCCTCTTAGCTCACTTTATGCATTCCATGGTCTTGAGCTTATAACCCCATCTAGTCCTATCCAAGATCCAACAACTTCCACTTCCCTTCATGAGACACTTGCCTCCCAAGCAAGCATAGAAGATCAAACCAAAAATACTCCTCCGCCATCCATTATCGACCATGCTATAAATCCCCCACCATATATCCTTAGTCTTACTGCCTTCATTCATGAGTGTTCCTCCTTAGAACACTAGCAACCATTATCCTCTATCTCATCATCTCCTTCCAATAAAAAACTTGTGTCTAGTGTTCCACCTACACATAATCCCGCTGTCCACCTCATACTCCAACATATGAACTATCAAGGTAAAGGCTTAGGCCTTCACGAACAAGGTATTTTGGATCCTGTCCATGTCAATATTCCTCCTCCTTTGTATGGCCTTGGATACATACCCCAAGGTGAACAATCTCAAGATGTTGGTACTTCCTCAACTCCTCCAAAGTCCATGACTTTCCATCACAAACCCTATCATATCCCCAAAACGTATGTCGCCATCCCACCTCCCTTATCATATACATCCCAAATACATGTGACCATACACCTTCCACCATCCAATCTACCTCCACTACTTCCAACTCCTAACATCCCTCCATGTATTTTACCACCACTTCTTCCAACACCTTATCCATCCATCTATGAATCTTCTAACATTCCCAATCATGGCCAATAGATGCACGTGTTGTCTAAACAAAGGGCTTCCACAAACCTCACTTCCACTATCCCAAGAGAATTTCACAGTAAAAATCTGGATGCCTCTACCTATAAAGTCAAAAATCCTAAGAGTCCTCATGACCTAGGATACAAAATCCAAGAATCAAAGAAACATCCTTCTCAAGAGAAGCATACACCTACACACCTATATGCCAAACTGAAAAAGGTGTGGGTCTGCATCCAACAAATGATTACCTCTGAAGTTGTACCAAAGCTGCATACACCCAAGCCCATACCTTCACAGGTACTATCTAAAAATAAAATGGCTTGGGTACCTAAGAAAAAATCCTTGAAGCTACATGAGGCATCCACCTCTCAAGAATCTCAACCATCCACTTTCTCCCTTTCCATCCAAAAGTCTCCAATTCTTCCATCCCACATGACAAGCAAAGAACAGAAAAATACATAGTCTATGTGGATCCCTACATGCCTAAGTCATTCATCCACAAGCAAAAGTCTTCGTTGCTTCCTACACTACTTTCCCATAACAAGCTTTAATGTTTATCATGGTATGTGTAACCGTTGGTCATGATTCCCTTCCATTCCACAATATTTCCATGTACCTCCCCTTCCTTCCACTATTATCCTACATATCTTTCTCATCCTATTCTTATGGTCCATGCTTTGCATAAGCCTTCCCTCCATATTCTGCATCATAATCTACTGTCTACCTATGCCATATCACTATCATGCAATCTCCTACCAACATCTATGAGAGCACTCGACATGGGCCATACGATGACATCTTTCTAGTGGGACTATCACCTTTCATGGAACCAGGCACTCGGGTCCCTCTCTATCATATTCCACCTTCTCCTATTCAAAAAAAAAAACTTATAGAAAAATCCCTTCATCTAATGGTAAAAATCTGGCAAACAAGTGCCTTGGATAAGTACCATGATGAAAACTTAGCAAACATGCATCATGTGTAAGTTGATCTTCTACGTCACCTACACTTGGGGGCACCTTGTCTCATCGGCATATCACTCTTCTCCTATTAGTTTCCTTCCGTAATGTTTCCTATCCTAATCCTTCTATCCATTGCATATCTATAATGTCCAGTCTATTCATCCTAATCTTCCTTTCCTCCTTTTCTCTTGATCTTGATAAATATTGGGGCCACAATGTTAACAAATGTTTTAGATGTCTCTTGACATACCTTATCCCTCCACACCATACAAATCCTTCATTATCCTCCTATCGTCTTAAAATGTTGCCATGAGAAATTCTAAGTATCCTACCTACAATGGGGCATGTTATTCCTATGCAACATAGTCCTTGGAGATCACATCCTTGTTTCCTTCTATCTGACCATCTGTATGTACTATCACCCATCCCTTTGTCTATTTGTGGTGTGTCCTTGTCATCAGTATCATCAGTTCCATATCTGTTCCATATCGTGTCTTATCTGATCCATATCTGTCCCATATTTGTTCTGTATCTAATCCATATCTGTTCTATATCTGATCCATATTTGTTCTATATCTGATCCATATCTATTCCATATCATGTCTCATCCGATCCATATCCTAGGTCTGTCAAGGTTCACCCCAAACTACGTTGCCTCTGCATCATCACGTAGGCAAGGC
This sequence comes from Cunninghamia lanceolata, assembly GCA_027924645.1. NCBI lineage: Eukaryota > Viridiplantae > Streptophyta > Pinopsida > Cupressales > Cupressaceae > Cunninghamia > Cunninghamia lanceolata. The sequence goes on from BSBN01001332.1 coordinate 12,990,839, forward strand.
CATTTAGCAATGAGCCCCCGAGGCACTAGGTCAGTCCCTTAGGGTCCATCTCACCAATAAGGATTGTGGAATCTTTCACCAGGCAAGAAAGCGCAAACAAAACCTACTCTTTTGAAGAAGAAATCTTGATGCAAGGCATTAACCTATCCAAAGAAAAGCAAGCAAACACCTAAGGCATTCTAAATGATTTTACCTAAATTATGGCAAGAAATAAACACATCTAAATACAAACATGTTTTGTGGTTGGAACCATGGTTAAGTTACAGTGTCTTCATTTTTGTTATCATGTCTTTCTATGCTACTTGAGGATGCCAAAAGCCAGAGATGCTATGATGGGGACATGATTATTTTCTTTGTTTGTTGTTTGTGGATTAAACTTTAGTAGTGTGAAGCCTTGTCTAATGACATGATCAACAAAAGATCATCGAGGACATCAAAGGTCTAACATGAAAGGGGCCAATCCTTATATGTTGATATTCAAGAAATACTCAGGTCATCTCGGTTCAATTATACCTCGATGCTTGTATTAACTTGCTAAATCAAAATCCATATAAGTGATACTCAGGTCATCTCGGTTCAATTATATCTAGATGCTTGTATTTTCTTACAACATTTTAAAATCCCAATGATGAAATAAGCACTTGAAAATAGTTGCACCGTCAAGATGTCAAAATCAAACACCATTTGCATCCATTATACATCCATAAAAGCATCCATACCATACCCCATGCAATAAAGATCAAAAAATGTAGAGTATCAATGTTTACAAGTAAAAGCTTGTGATTCCTTTTGTCAAGTCATTCTTCTGTCAAATCAACTTTCCATCTATTATTGTATCTCTTGTCAATAGTTCTAGCTGTCAATTCAAGCAATGATCCAAATGCAAGTCCATTCTTAATCCATACCAATCAAGTCAAGTCAATCTTGTCAAATTATCCAAGCGCCCTCAGTGGTCTTGATCCTTGTCTGGTTGTAAACCAACTCAATCAGTTGTAATCATTCAATTGTCTAATACATGATGTAACATTGTCAAAATCAGACCAACACATGCGTCTTACATGACATGTTCCATTTCCTGAAACTAGACACTATCCTATCATGTTGCTCTAGGGATCTATCATTCCCTACCATGACAACACTATCGTCAATCTATATTGATTATTCGTTGGTTTACCTCTTGACAAGGGCAATACCTTGTTTCTTCTTGTATCATTTGTGCATACTTGCTTGCTTTCTTATGTGTGTTATCATTCTATCTTGCATCATGTATCATTCGGCTCTTTCTTCAAACCTAACCTATTTTTCCCTTTTTCATGAGATTGTCCGTCTCATGCCTTCTGCCTTCTTCTCGTCTAATCTCCCGAGGGGGCATCCTATCGTCATAACCTATACCAGGGGCATACTAGGGGATGTATCATTATTAGACTATTTATTTTTTGAAGCAACACCATAAACCACATTGCATCAAAGAGGGGCAAAATGTATATGCCTAAAAATGACACGATTCGATCTAAATAAATATTCTTAATATTTATTCCATTCTAATTCTTCTATCAATAAATAAATAAACAAATTTATTTATTTGATTCATATTCCTCTAAGTTAATTAAATATCAAAATATTTAATTATCTCTTCTAAAGTCAAAATTAAATTAAAATCTTTTATTTAATTAAATTCTTCCAAACAATTAAATAATTATTAATTATTTAATTAAGTCAAAATCATTCTTCCAAATCTGAATAAATCAAATCAAATTTATTTAAATCCTCTCAATCTCCAAAAATAAAATCAAATATTTTATTTATTCTTCCAAATCATGCACAACAATTAAATAAATTTATTTATTTAATTTGCTTTCCTATCTTCAAATATCTTCCAAATCTTCTAAAAAAAGTCTTCTTCTTCATGCACAAAAAATTAAATAATTTATTATTTAATTTCTCTCAAATCATGAAAAGCAAATCTCAAGTTGAGTTAACTGACTCAATCACCCTTGTTTTTATCAATATCTCTTAAATTAGAAAAAAGATTTTTAATTTATGAAAAACATGTCTTATCTTTAGAACAGAAAGTAGTTAACTCAAATAAAACAACTTTTGGGTGACACTTGTCTTCTTATTTGTGCATGTTCCTCAACTATTCTATACCGTTGATCTTTTCTTTCACAAGTCTATAAATTGAACCCTATTCATCCATTTTATTCATCCAAGCTTTAAGTAAACTTACTCTACAGGAATTATAGCGTGCCTTTGGCACCAATTCCTTCATTGTTTGCAATCAAACTTGTTACTACACACTACTATCATTATTGTGAAGCTCATATTCATGGCAAAACTATCATAGCCATTCCCATTTGAACATCTTAGAATCATAGCAAGGAAGTGCACCTTCTAAGGGCCATATTCATAGACAAGATCATTTGTGATAGGTGATCAATGGAAGCTGAGAATTAAAGGAGGTTTACAAAGGTTTGAAGCTCTTTGTTTGATTGATCTCTTTTGTTCATTACTTCATTGAGTTTTGGGTATTATTGATATACTATATTGATTATTCATGTTTACTCCAATTTTCCCTTAACACTAGGAAACAAGCATGGCAGTGAGAAGGGTGAGAGAGGTTTTAGTATGGATGGAATGAATTATGATGTTTGTGCAGGGAAGATAGTGGATTACGATATGGATTATGGAGGCTAGATAGTGGATAATGCTACGAAAAAGCTATGATCAAAGAAACTAAGCAGATGACAGAAACTGGTCTCTACACAGCGCCTATTTGCCAAGTTTTCACTATGGTACTTATCCAAGGTGCCTGTTTACCAGGTTTTCATCAAAGGATGGATTATTTATCTTGTACTATTTTATTTTTTCATCCAAAGCGCCACAAGGTGGTTTTCACTATTGGATGGATTTTTTTCTTCTTTTTTTTTAGATTTTTTTTAGAGATATGCAGAGATTCATGGATAGAATTTCTTTAGATGAACATTGTTGAATGGTTCATCCAATGAAATACCTTTAGGTGTTGAGAGAGTGTATGCACTTGATCCATAAACTGATGTGATGACAAAAGGACCAAGCCAATTAGGTTCAAACTTGCCCTATTTCTCATGATGTTGATGATTTCTTTGATTTTCTTTAAGTACAAGATCTCCAACTTGAAACCTTCATTCTCTGATCTTCTTGTTGTAGCTGCGATGTAGATGATTTTGATAAACTTGAAGATGGTTGAGTGCTGTAAGATGTCATTCTTCTAATAGCTCAAGATCATGGAGTCTGGATACTCGATATTCTTCGTCTGAGATGATGTACTGTAAGGATACTCGCAGTGAAGGAATCTCAACCTCAATAGGTAAAATGGCTTTAGTGCCATACATAAGGGTATAAGGGGTAGCACCAGTGGGATTTCAGATACTTGTTCTATAGGCCCACAATGCAGGATGGAGTTGTAAGTGCCAATCACAGCCAGCTTCATTAACTGTCGTTTTAAGAATTTTGACAATTATTTTGTTGGAAGCCTCAGCGTGGCCATTACTTTGGGAATAGTAAGGCATAGAGAACCTATGTTGGATATGGAACTTATTAAAGAGATCTCTAACCTCTTGATTCTTGAAAGGATGACCATTATCAATGATAATTACTTGTGGAACTCCATAACGACAGATGATATAATGTAGGATAAACTTGGATATTTGTTTGCCTATGATGTATGCCATTGGTATTGCTTCTACCCACTTTGTAAAATACTCAGTGGTAGTGATAATAAACTTATGACCATTAGATGAGGTAGGATGAATTTTCCCTGTGAGATCAAGTCCCCATTGTAAGAACGACCAAGGAGTGGTGATAGGCTAGAGTTCATGTGCTGGTGCATGTATTAGATCCCCATGTTTCTGACATTGTAGACATCTCTTTGCAAATTGTTGTGCATCTTTCTCCATAGTTGGCCAATAGTATCCAACTCATACAAGTTTCTTAACAAGACTAGGGCCAGAGGAATACAATCTGCAGACACCTTCATGTACATCACATACGACAACCTTCGCTTCTTCAGAATCAAAACATCTAAGAAGGATACCATCGAGACTTCGGCGGTATAAAGTGTCTCCTATGATAGTGTAACGAGAGGCTTGGAGGATAAAGGTTGTTCATTGGGTGTTGGATAATTGGAATGGTAAGGTTTGATTGTGGAGATACTTGTATATATCCTCATACCAAGGTGAATTGGGACCAACAATCTCATGTATCAACTCAGACTGTAGTACTTCAAATGCTGGGATCAAAAGCTGCTCAACAAGAAATTCATACTTATGTGCATTGGAAGGCATGTCAAGAAGTGAACCAATCATTGCCATTGCATCTGCTGCTCTATTTTGAATTCTTGGAATTTGCTCAAAGGTGATACTGTCGAAATATTTCTTGAAATCATCGACCATTAGTTTGTACGGAAGGAGCTTCTCATCTTTTGTTTGATATTCATCTAAGACTTGTTTGATAATTAGTTGGGAATCACCAAAGACTTGTAATTATTTAATAGCCCATTGCACTGCCATGCACAATCTTGTGATTAAAGCTTCATATTCTGCTATGTTATTGGTACATGGAAATGCAATCCTATATGACTTTGGGATACAATCTCCTTGAGGTCTGACAAATAATATCCCTGCTCTTGATCCATGTTGTGTGTAAGATCCATCAAAATATAGTTGCCACAATGTTGATGCGGTTAGATTGAACAACTCTTCATCTAAAAACTCTGTGGTGCAGGAGCACCCGTACATGATCAGGATATAGGATAATTGTCCACATGATGACAGGGCATTAGTCTATTTTTAGTATGTTTGACTTCATCATGTAATAAGGTCCATTGGATCGATGCTATGTAATAGATCAGCCTAAGAGTGTGTGTAGGCAGTTAGAGATCAGTTACAGATCGTGATCAGGTAGTCTGAGCTGTCCTTCTCCCAGCCGCTTGGAAGCTCCCAGCCGCTGGGAAGTGAGTTGGTAGTACTCGAAGGATTTTGCTATTTATACCTCTGATCTGTTAGGGTTTAAGACATCGACATATTGATAGATGTTCTGTTAGTTGTGTTATGTTATGGTGTTGTGTTGAGATTCAGGAGAACAGTCCAGATATTGTGAAGCACTATTGTTTGACAGTATTGCAGAAATAGTACATTTGAATTTCATTTGAATAAGATCTCATCATTTGCATTATCTGAGTTTATCAGCTGTATCTATTTTGATTTCCATTCTATTTGCAGATTAATGGGTACTTTCAACCCTTCCACCGGTTGATCCTATGAATCGGTGGAATGGTCCTGTATTATAGCTTAGTTTGCATTTTTGTTTTCTGTTTATGCATTGCATTGTTCAAGAGATCAGTTAGGAGCATGCTGTGAATCAGCCTAGCATCCTCATGTGCTAGGTCTAGAAAGATAAGCTGTTAAATTTTGGTTTGAAGGTGATCTGGCCCGATCATCATACTGTCTTTGTGAAATTGAGCGGTTCTGAGTGTTTACATGCAGCGGACGGATATACAGGAGTCTGCATGTGCGTTTCCAGTCGGAACGAGCCGCATCGTCATCTGCGAATGCATCGCCATCAGGATCGGGTCATGAAACTGTTGAAGTTTGCATGTTGCAAGTGCATCAGGATGTTTTAAGTCGGATATATACTCAGTGTATATATCACCGTCAAGATCATCTCTCGGAGGTGCCCATCATCCGCGTATCACTAGCAGATGCAGGAGTGAAAGTTCATTTTTTTGACTAAGTGTTGAAGGGGTCATCAGGATATTGTGTGACGTCATCGTCATCAGGATATGACGTCATCGTCATCAGGATATTAAGATATCTCTCTATGCAAGTTTATCCTGCTGTCGCTAAGTGCTTAGGTATTGGCGTAAGTCCTCGGTAGAAAGTTGTATTAACATCATCAGGAGGTTTCGAGAGAACCGGATAAATCATATCATGATGTTGTTGCTTGTATCGTCGGCTATCGGGGCATCGAAGGGAAGGTGCTGAAGTTGTCGTCATCAGGATATTTGGAGCAACCGGATGTTTGATATCCTGCTGACGAAGGGAGTGTTGAATATCATGATGATGCCGATGGAGTTTGGCGCCCGATGAACAGTGCAACAGGAGGATGTTTGCGCAGGTTGAACATCATGATGATGATGACAGACGGAAGACGGAGGAAGTGAACAGTAGTCAGCAGGAGGATAATTGTGATCGTCCGAAATATGATGATGCTGTCGGTGTTTGCAGGAAATATGATGATGATGCTGAGCCGATAGGGATTTTTATCATGCTGTTTGTATTATTGGCTCCTCCTTCTTGTTAGTAAGCTCCCGTTGCGTTTACCTCTGCATCATAGTGGTATCAGAGCAAAGGTTAGGATCTTCTGGAAAAGATAAGCAGGATGTCAGACGAAGAAGGAACATCGGAGGTTCCGGCAAGGATGACCAACGCTGAGTTGGCAGTTCTGGTGAAGAAACAGATTGCAGAAAGCAAGGCCGTGAAGGCTCAGAATCAGGAGTTGAAAGATGAGTTAGCAAAGTTGAGGAGCAGAGCAGGTTCTGGTAGAGAAGAAGATAGGGAAGAAGAAGAGATCCCTAATTGGAGCGAGGAGGTCATTCCTGTAGACCAGAGACCACTGTTGAACGCCCTCAAGGCCATGGAGAGGAGAACCATGGATGTGAAACTGGATTTGCCAGTGTTTACAGGAAAGATGGATCCTGATTCAGTAATGGAGTGGATAGACTGCTTGAACAATTTCTTTGTAACAGAGGAGATACCAGAACAACAGAGAGTGAAGATAGCACAGTCAAAGATGAAAGAAGCTGCCTTGACATGGTGGAATTTTGTTCAAGATGATAGAGTACAGGAAGGAAAACGTAGAGTTGCCACATGGAAGAAGATGATGGCATTAGTAAAGGAAGCTTATGTCCCATTGGATTATAGTATCCAATTACACAAGAGGAAGCAAAACCTGAAGCAGAAGGAGCTAGATGTCAGCTCATATACAGAAGAATTCATGAAACTCTGTATGAAGACAAAGGTAAAAGAAAATGAAGAAGAGAAGGTAGCTAGATACCTTAATGGATTGAGGTTCAATATTCAGGATGATTTAAGTCTGCATAATCCAGATATAGTTCAGAAATGTTTCCAGTTGGCATTGAAAGTGGAAGAGAAGTTAAAGAGAAAACAAGAACAACACAATATGAGGGGAAGAGGATCAGCCCAGAGAACAAGGCAAACCAATGAGGGTCAAGAAGACACTGGTAAGGGATAGGGACAGTCTGATTTCAGAGGTGGATGGAAAGGTAATAAAGGCAGATTTGGAGGTGGTAGAGGTTCTACTACATTTTCAGGGAAATGTTATACCTGTGGTGAGTTTGGCCATCCATCTTTCAAATGTCCAGAAAACAAAGGTTCATCATCCAGAAATGATAGAACTAATGACAAGAGAGTACAACTTGTGCAAGAAGAGACAGTAGAGCAAAGTGTGCAGAGTTCAAACACTTATCAAAAGGATAAGGAGCCTGATAATCATGCATACCCAGAAAGTGGAGAATCTCTACTGATGAGAAGAACAGTGACTATCATGAAGGTACCTGACAAAGAATCCCCACAAAGAAGAGCTCGTTTCAAGACCACATGTAAGAGCAAAGGTAAAGTATGCAAGGTTGTCATTGATACTGGTTCAACAGACAACATGGTATCTCAGGAAATGGTGGATAAACTGAATTTGGAAAGGATTCCACATCAACACCCTTACAAGGTATCTTGGGTGAGTGATAGTCAATCACTTTTTGTCTGTGAACAGGCATATGTGGATTTTCAGATTGGAGCATATCAGGATAGAGTTTTGTGTGACATTTTGCCCATGGAATGTTGTCACCTACTATTGGGTAGACCATGGCAATTTGATAGGAGGGTACTGTATGATGGGTATGCTAATACCTACACCATCAAGAAAGATGGGAAGACTATTATGTTGATGCCATTACAGGAAGATGCTGCAGCACAGGGGGCAACCAAAGTCATTTTAATGGGAAAGAAGGAATTTGTGCAGAAGCCTATAGGAGCAGGCATAAAGGCAGTTGAGGACACTACAGGGAAAGGAGTTGTTCAAAACAACAGGTTGAAGAAAGTTTCTGTTGTGACTGACAGAGGTCAGCAGCAGGTTCAGAAACAGGTGTGTAAACAGCAACCAGTTGAGAGGAATGACAAGGATGTTGTCATAGTTGGGACTATTGTTTGTCCTATAAAGGTTGAAAGAAAGACAGCATTGAACATTGCAGAAGTTCAAGAGGCAGTTCAGATAGAGGTTCTGGTTAGACAACTTGACAAACACAAGGTATGTGAGAGAAGGGCCTACATTGACAGGCATGAGGGTTCACTTGCAAGAAAGCAAGTTACAATTCAGAAGTCTTGGAGCAGCCAAGAGCCAGCAGAGGATAAAGCTGGAACAGGTTAGAATATTGCAAAGGCAAAGTGTAAAGGTGGAGGACTTCCACATCCTAAACTCATGGGACATGAGTTCTTTTCTGTTGGGGAGTATGGTGCAGGAGCACCCGTACATGATCAGGATATAGGATAATTGTCCACATGATGACAGGGCATTAGTCTATTTTTAGTATGTTTGACTTCATCATGTAATAAGGTCCATTGGACCGATGCTATGTAATAGATCAGCCTAGGAGTGTGTGTAGGCAGTTAGAGATCAGTTAAAGATCGTGATCAGGTAGTCTGAGCTGTCCTTCTCCCAGCCGCTTGGAAGCTCCCAGCCGCTGGGAAGTGAGTTGGTAGTACTCGAAGGATTTTACTATTTATACCTCCGATCTGTTAGGGTTTAAGACATCGACATATTGATAGATGTTCTGTTAGTTGTGTTATGTTATGGTGTTGTGTTGAGATTCAGGAGAACAGTCCAGATATTGTGAAGCACTGTTGTTTGACAGTATTGCAGAAACAGTACATTTGAATTTCATTTGAATAAGATCTCATCATTTGCATTATCTGAGTTTATCAGCTGTATCTGTTTTGATTTCCATTCTGTTTGCAGATTAATGGGTACTTTCAACCCTTCCACCGGTTGATCCTGTGAATCGGTGGAATGGTCCTGTATTATAGCTTAGTTTGCATTTTTGTTTTCTGTTTATGCATTGCATTGTTCAAGAGATCAGTTAGGAGCATGCTGTGAATCAGCCTAGCATCCTCATGTGCTAGGTCTAGAAAGATAAGCTGTTAAATTTTGGTTTGAAGGTGATCCGGCCTGATCGTCATACTGTCTTTGTGAAATTGAGCGGTTCTGAGTGTTTACATGCAGCGGACGGATATACAGGAGTCTGCATGTGCGTTTCCAGTCAGAACGAGCCGCATCGTCATCTGCGAATGCATCGCCATCAGGATCGGGTCATGAAACTGTTAAAGTTTGCATGTTGCAAGTGCATCAGGATGTTTTAAGTTGGATATATACTCAGTGTATATATCACCGTCAGGATCATCTCTCGGAGGTGCCCATCATCCGCGTATCACTAGCAGATGCGGGAGTGAAAGTTCATTTTTTTGACTAAGTGTTGAAGGGGTCATCAGGATATTGTGTGATGTCATCGTCATCAGGATATGACGTCATCGTCATCAGGATATTAAGATATCTCTCTATGCAAGTTTATCCTGCTGTCGCTAAGTGCTTAGGTATCGGCGTAAGTCCTCGGCAGAAAGTTGTATTAACATCATCAGGAGGTTTCGAGAGAACCGGATAAATCATATCATGATGCTATTGCTTGTATCGTCGGCTATCGGGGCATCGAAGGGAAGGTGCTGAAGTTGTCGTCATCAGGATATTTGGAGCAACCGGATGTTTGATATCCTGCTGACGAAGGGAGTGTTGAATATCATGATGATGCCGATGGAGTTTGGCGCCCGATGAACAGTGCAACAGGAGGATGTTTGCGCAGGTTGAACATCATGATGATGATGACAGACGGAAGACGGAGGAAGTGAACAGTAGTCGGCAGGAGGATAATTGTGATCGTCCGAAATATGATGATGCTGTCGGTGTTTGCAGGAAATATGATGATGATGCTGAGCCGATAGGGATTTTTATCATGCTGTTTGTATTATTGGCTCCTCCTTCTTGTTAGTAAGCTCCCGTTGCGTTTACCTCTGCATCACTCTGGATGTATTGGATGGATATCTATGACAGGTGTTGTGGCTAGCTGATCAACAATGAATTGTCATTTTATGGCCTTTCGATCCACATATTGTATGTCAAATTCACTTAAGATCATGACCCATTTTTCTAGTCTTTCGGTAAGGATTGCTTTGGAAATAAGATATTTGAGTGGATCAAAGTTAGATATGAGCTTTTTTGTTTGATTCAGCATGTAATGTTGCAACTTTTGAGAGGCAAACACTAATGCTAAACATGCTTTTTCCATAGATGAATAGTTAAGTTCATATCCCACAAGAGTTTTGTTGATGTAGTAAATGGCTTTTTCTTTCCTCGAATCATCATACTGAGCTAAAAGATCACCCAATGTTGTTGTTGTTGAGGATACATAGACTAACAATGGTCGATCAAGTACAGGGGTACTAACATAGGAGGTGTTGCTAGATATTCCTTGATTTTGTCAAAAGCCTGTTGACATTTTTCATCCCACTTAAAAGGTTCACCTTTATGAAGAAGATGTTGAAAAGGATGACACTTATTTGCCAGCTGTGAGATAAATCTCCAAATGGATTGGAACCTTCCTTGTAGACTACGTAGCTGCTATAGGTTGGATGGTGGAGGCATTTCCATGATGGTTTTTACTTTGTTAGGATCCACTTCACTTCCCCATCGAGACACAATGTACCCCAACAATTTACTAGATGTTACGTCGAAGACACATTTCTTTGGATTTAATCTAACTTGATACTTCTCTAGGTGCTCAAAGATTTATGCTAGTACTTGTAGATGTTCTTCTCTTGTTTTGGATTTTCCTAAGATATCATCAACATAATCTTCCATGATAGTGTGGAAAAGGTCATGGAAAATAACTGGCATATCTCTTTGATAGGTGGCTCCAGCGTTCTTGAGACCAAAAGGCATTACAACCCAGCAGTATATACCCCATGGACAAATGAATGATGTTTTATCTTGATCTTCCTCTGCTATTCTAATTTGGTTATATCCTGAAAATCCATCCATTAAGGATAGCATTTCATGTCCAGCTGTAAGATCTACAATGTTGTCGATGCTTGGTAATGGGAAGTCATCTTTAGGGCATGCTTTGTTAAGATCTCTAAAATCTGTACAACAACAAACTCATCCACTAGGTTTCGCTACCGGTACCAAGGTAAATGCAAGGAGATGGGGGACCAAAAAGTCACCACCATCTCCAAAAATAGAGCATAATGCGAGCGCGTCATAATGCGCTCGCGTTTTGCTTTCAATAAAAGAAAAAAAAACTGTGTTTTCCCCATTTGGCCAAGACCATTAGTTTGATAGTAGCAAAGAAGAAGAGGAGAAACACGAGCGTGTTGAAGAAAAATCTTTTGAATCAAGTTTGATAGAGAAAACAACAAATTCACAATGCCACCTCACCGAAAAAGACATCGTCATGCAAATTTGGAGGCTCCAGCACATGAAGAAGGTAGGGTTTGACTTATTTTGTTATTTTGAGAACGATTTTTGGGTTTTGTAATGTTTTTGTTTTTATATTGCATTTACAGTTATTGGAGAAAGAGAAAACCTAAATCCACCTGAGGAGGTTGAAAACAACCCCCAAAACCCTCCAAACCCACCTTCACCTCCTTTTAATGTAAGGGATAATCAAGAACATTACTTGGGGATAATAGAAGAAAACAAGAAACATCTTCAGACTATTATTGAAACCCTAAACAATCCAAGTGGAACCACTGATCGTAGGAGGACACTTGCAAAATCACTAGAGGAGATTGTTGCTCACATGGATTCGGTGACAAAACAAATTACTGAATTCCAAGACTATAGGGAGAGGTGTTGGAAATTTTATGCCAATGGCTTATCATATGAACAAGTCAAGAATGAAAAAATTACAAAATCTCAATTATGTGAACACTTTACCAATCCCAAAACTAGTCAAAAATTAGAAGAAACTTGCAAACGGTTTCCTAGACATTGGTGTAGGAATGAAGAAATATCCCAACACTTTTGGGATAGATGGTACATGGTCTTTGATGAGTGCCCATGCAATAATGATGAGGTACCACAATATTTCTTGAGGAAACTCTATTGCAAGTTCGTCCTCAACAAGTTTCTGAATTACTTCGACATTCGTGATTTCTAGGGTAGAGGTGGTGGCTCTGCCCAAGATAGACCCAGGGCTCAGTGAGATCAAAACCATGTTCCTGTACCCTGAGTGAGGCCAGATCGTAGGTCACTCTCTTTGGCTTTGAAGGAGAGTGTTGAGGTGGAGACGTTACACTCACTAACTACTCTCACCCAAACTCTATCACATCATGCCGATGATTTTACCTAGGCTGATGAGGGTGTGAGTAGTAGGCGTCATGTCTCCCCACATTTGTGCAGTACATGTGGGAACCTATGTGATGATGGGACGTAGGGCACACAATAGGACTCTCTGCATGATGTTGCGACATAGGGGCAACATCCATTGATAGGGACATCTATATTGGATGATCTTGTTCTCAGTGATGATCTCTTACAACATACATATGGCATTGACTCTAAGGTAATTTTTTACAAGTTTCATTATGATTTAATATATTGTTATTTGAAATTTATAATTATTTTTATATGATTATCTATATTGTTGGGTCTTTCTCTCTGAATTGGCAGAGGGTTTTCCAGTTCCAATGCACAGGCAGATTCGGCCAACAAATACAGGAGATTGCATGAGCTGCTCCCCTTTACTTTTGGTTCTGCCACACCAAGGGGGGATCCCTATAGCTAAGGATTTGTCTTTGACTCACCCAATAGAAAGATTTAGCTTTACAACAATAGGTAGAATACTCTCATGTTTGGACCAAGATTTTCATGATAGATCACAAGTTTGGCAATGCTCTTGGATGTATCTAACTAGTTGTGGATGAGAGTAAGCAGGGGTCCTACTCCTACTCCTACAACTAACAGGTTGGAATTATGAAATGATTTTTTTAATGTTTTGGATGCAAGACAGGGGGTTTTGGATCATAACTACTACACAAGGGCATACCAGTGCCTATCTTAGGGCAAGGAGTCAACTAGATGTATACAAGTGAATGATTTGCACAAACTCAATAGAGATTCAAGTTTCAAGGGGTTAGATTGGTGCTTGCCTTACAAACACCACCCAAGAGTAAGTATTTATCTATCTCTACTTACAAACATCCCTGCTGCCATACAATCTTCTTCATACTTAACCTAAAACAGTTTAATCCACTCCTTGAATGGAGGTTAGAGATCAAGCATGCAATACAACAAATCTGTATCCTAGAATCTTAATAACCCTTAGCAACCAGATTCAAAAGAAGGGATGCATACAACAATGGAGACAGACAACTAAACACATGCAACAAAGCATTTTTCATATAAAAATAACATGAAACTGAACATATGTGCAACATGCATTCAAATGCAACACATAAACTCCAAAAGAGACAGAACAGCCAGGAAATGCTCTATTTTTTATTATCTTTCCAAAAAAATTTGCCCAAGTCTTCAACCCCTGAAAAATGAGTAACACAGTTCTAATATACCCAGAATGTGTACCCAACAATCAAGTACAGGGTCACTTCAAAATGCTACCAGATAGAATGCACCAGGAGAATGGCACCGAAAACATTTAATGTAACCAAAAGAAACAAAGGAAAGAGTAGGTGAGATTGGGGGATGTGCCGCCGCCTAGAGATTTTCTCATTAAAAATGGTAGCTGGCCCGTCATTTCGACCCATACCTCTGCAAATTTGCCATTAATGGCCAACCTACCCACAGCTTCAGGATGAAACAATGGTTCATGTGTTTCTGAAGTTTCTTCTCGCTAGAATGTAGCTGTGAACAAACAAAAAATCTTCCCTTCATGAAAATTTGAAACAGACCATCGATTCTTTCTTCCCGCCAAGATCTGCGGCCTCAATTCATGCTGAAAAGTTATCGGCCAATGAGATCGCACCACGTAGGTGTCCTTTTTCCATCACTAACTTTTCCCTCTTCCATTTTACCTTTTTCGCCCTCAAATCTTTGTATATGCAGTTGTAAATACATACAACTAACTTGGACACGTGTCAGCATCTCATTGGATCACCATCGCTAAATATTTGCATTTCCATCGGCAATCCAATGTATCATTTCTTGTATCTATGGTTGTATGTGCAATTGTATATACATACAATCACCACATACAAGCGCAGACCCCAAATCTTTATAAAACAATTTGAAATTACCATCGGGTCCAGGCCTTGTATCTAACTCCTTGTACATCACCTTGTATATCACACATACAATATGCAATATACATACAACTGCAGATGCCAACTCATTTATCAATTAGATTGGAACAATTTTCAAATCCAGCGTTGCATCTACCTCATTGTATCTCTCATTGTATATCGCACATACAATGTGCAACATACAACCTCAGACCCCAAATCCTTATAAAACAAATCTGAAATTGCAATCAGGTTCGGGCTTTGTATCTTCTTCTTTGTATCTTTCATTGTATATCGCACATACATACAATGTGCACTATGCAACTTGCTAATCCTAGCTTGAAATCTGCTGCAACACATTCTCCTTTTGCATCTGGGTTGTATCTGCGCCTTTGTACATTGCATTGTATATCGCACAAACATACAACCCATGGAACATACAACTATGTGGGCCCCACCATGCTTTTGAAACTTTGACTTTGACAATACTCGCCTTGCATATTTCTTTGTATCTATTGCTTGTATGTCTGATTGTACATTGGGTACATACAACCCCAATATACAACCATGGATCTCACCTTTTTCACAAATGCAACTAACTCCTCGGCTACATCCACCTTTTGAACCTGCCTACTTGTATACTTCCTTTGTATCTTTTCTTCATTGCACATTGCCTTATATGTGTGCTTTGTATATCTAATATACATTCACCTTTGCATCTGCATCGGCCGTCAGGGAGACCTCAAACTGGGCCGCCGATGGATGCTGTCACACCGAAAAAACCTTTTTATGTCCCCCTTGTATGTCGACCTTGTATGTTACTTTGTATATACATCAAGCCTTTGTATCTTACGCCTTGTTTGTTACCCATTGTATATCAAATATACAACAACATATACATGTAAAGCTTTACATACAAGGACAAAATATTTCAGGAATCTGCGATATACAACCACTTTTTTAATCTCCAGAAATGCATTTAAATGCCACATACAAACCTGATATGCATACAACGATGCATACAACCATTTGTCTCCATTTTGAACCCGATTTAACTCTTTTTTTCAGGTCCGCCAATGCACATTGGCACTTGTACATACAAAGATATATGCATACAACTACACAGGTCGAAGGACTTAAAATTTTTTTGGGTTTTTATGAAAAGGCAATACTTGAAACCCAAAATCTAGGTGGGCACCACCAGTGGCTTTGTCTGGGGATGCATGCCTCTTGCAGGCATGGCGAGAACTCCAAAATTCTGGGATGCAGACCAGGCCTTATCCATTGGGCACAGAGTCGAGCACCGCACAAACCTGCATCACAAATTATATTTTCAAATATTATTTTGGTGGCCTTGGGTAGCCAAAAATGAAAAACCATAACCTTCTCCTATCAAATGCTTGATTCTAATCTGAACGACCCCAAGCATAACTGAAAACACTAAGATAAACTACCCATAATCCAATCTTGTCGATCACATGCTTCACTATTTTTGAAAGCTTGCCTCTGTTAGTATTGCCTCTATCACTCTGCATTTCAAAATCAGACATATAACTGTACATGCTATAAAATTCTTCAGCATTAGGCAATGTATGTATGTTATATTCCTCAAACATTATATCATCATATTACATGTGGCATTCATCATTGTCTACTTGGCTATTCCACATTACTAGACACTCATCCAACTGATCCAGAAAATGAAAACATTCAAAATATATGAGACCATCAATATCATTTATATCGCTTATCGACAGTGATAACAAATCCTGATTCATACACCCATAGTTGCATACATCCGGCACAGTTGAAGCTGAACATTCATTATCCATAGTTTACATATCCATATTATCTTCACAAGAGCTAAAGATCTTTGCCTCTGGTTTATATGTCCCTTCTTCTCAAACTGATGCAGTACCTATGTCAGTTGTCTCTTGATATTCATCATCATCTTCAAAAAGAGGGTTAATTCTGTACCAGTGAAGGTCATGACTCACAATGTTCAATGCATCTAAAGGCTCATCATAGAGGGGATTCAATCTCATTGCAAAGGTCTTTGTTTTTTCTTCATGACAATCAACCTCTTCTTGAGCATTACCAAACTAGAGTCATAAGAAGAACAAACCTTATCCATGAACTGATCATGGATATCATCTTTATCATTTGATTGCCCCACATACAAGATCTCTGCTACTTCAATGCAATCTAAAGCTGCACTATCTATATCACATTCTAGCCCTCTAATGCTTCCTAATGAAACTGGAATTGATTCTTGATCCATATGATCACAACTATGCATAATTGGATCATTTAAACATGAATGCTCTTTGCTGAGGACTGGCATGTAAATATTACTTTAAAATTATCACAATCAACTTCATTAGGCAAACCAAGGCATCTTCCTTTATGGTAGAGTCATCATTAACTTGGGATGATGCATAAATAGGGATAGTAGGGGTGTAGAAATTTGCAGAGAAATAACCCTTTTGAATACCATACCACCAATTGTTTTCAATGTCTATTGCAAACTGATGTGCCTGATGTAATGTGGTGGGCTCATTATCTCTCAATCTATAGCTCATTCTTTTATCAAATGCTCCTAGATAGACCACCAGGCACAATGAATCATTAGGTCTCATGCATTCTAAAATTCTTTTCAATGCCTTCATAAATCTAAGGTTAAACACTGGAATCTGTTGGCAAGAGACACTATATGGATTCATGGTTGTTGTCATTGATGGCAACAAAGGTCATCCCACATATCCGCAAGTCATGGTGTGTCTCTACCGGAAGTCAGAATAAAGATTGTTGTGGTCCGGTGAACAAGAACAGAGCATGTGGCAAGGTCCGACAGATTGGTCCGGATCTCTCAGAGGAAGTGTCTTGGTGCAGTGCAGATTTGCGGAAGTCAAGAGGACTACCTTGAGTGGTATATTCCAAGGATTTAGCCTCCGGTGATGGACAAGGAAAAAGATATGAATAGTTGAGTACTGGATTCCTGAGAGACAGTGAAAACAGAGGAAGAACTGACTGACAGAGTATCAGACTACTTTCCAGATGTGTTACTGTTGATGATAAAGGTTGTGAAGGCATGAATCATGTTTGGCTGACATGATTAATGATGTCTACAAGTATATGCTTGATCCGCATTGCTTGGTGAGCAAGGATTCAGCCGACAGAACAGAGTTTGTAAGAAACTAGACTGTTCCGGATGCCGACTAGAAAGGTGATGTAATTACTTGTGCGGATATATATAGAGGATGGATTTAGTTGTGAAGGGTGTGATTGTGTGAAGATATATGCGAATAAGTGCATAAAAGAGCAGAAGTAGCAAGAAAGATCTGATATGTGAAAGGATAGCAGAATAAAGAACAGAGGAAAGATGAAGTGCAGCAGATCAGTGTACTGAGCCTAACCGGAACTGAACTCCAGCATATGCAGATGCTTCCAATCAGTTCAAGACTGTGATTCTTATCACTTTGTAGATAGTGTGTCTCCTTGTAGGCAGTGGGCCTCTTTGTGAGCAGTGTGCTCGGGCAGTGAGCCCTAATTGGCAAGTGCCATTTTTGTAATTTCCTATTCTTCTAACAGAGAATAATTTTTGGGTTAATCACCCTGTGATTTTCTCCCTTAACAGGGTTTCCACATCAAAAATACTGTGTCATGTGTTTCTTATTTCATGGTAATGTTTTTGTGTTTGATTCAATGCTGCATTAAATAATAAGAAAGTTCAATAAGGGAAATAATTAGGATAACTGATTCACCCCCCCTCTCAGTTATCAACAATTGGTATCAGAGCTAAGTTCCTCCTAATAGAGCCTAACAGCTTGAGGAAGATCTAGGAGTTCAAATGGATGCATATGGTTTAAGGGAGCAACTCAAGACTGCCCTTGAGGATCTTGAACAGTCAAATTCTGAAGTCAATGAATTAAAGGAAATACTCAAACAGGCTGATGAATTCATGAGAGAATTAAAAGACAAATTAAGTCTCTCTATGAAAAAGAGAAAGGAGCTGCTCCAACAATTGGCAAGACAAAGTGAAGAAAGCAATACAAATGAAGAATTGACTGAGCAAACCAAGTTATGTGAAAAGTTATCAAAAGAAGTCATTATGTTAAGACATGAAATGGAATCAGGAACTATAAAGTTTACTCAAGAGATTGAAGAAAAAAGAAAGGCTAAAGACAATCTAAGACAATCTCTTAAAGAAAAATCAGAAGAATGCCACCAGATGGACAGGATTATTAGACATCTTGAATCTAATCCTGAAGATGCCAAAGATAATGAAGAAAAACTTGAGGATCAAATTGCCTCTCTCAAAAGAGATCTTCAAACAGCAAATGAATATAAAGAAAAATTCAAGATAAGTTCTGCCCAACTTGAAGTACTTCTTGGAAGTCAAAAGAGGACAGATGACAAGTATGGTTTGGGATATGAGAAAGGAGAAAGCTCCGGATCCGGTCAAAAGAATTTTGGATCAGAAAATCCAAGGAACAGGCCTAGAAGACCTCCAGTAAGACAGCCCAATGCTCAAAGATATCCATCTTTCAATGGATACTGCCACAGCTGCAACCACTTTGGTCACAAAGCTAATCAGTGCAAAAAAAGAATGAATCAGATTAATTCATCCTTCTCCGGACAGTGCTTTAACTGCAAAAGGTATGGACACAAATCCCATGAATGCAGAAATATGCAAGTAAATAATTCATTCAAAGGTAGATGCTTTACATGCAATAGAATAGGTCATATGGCTAATCAATGCAAATCAAGAGGTTATCAGTCAAACATGCAAAGAAATGTTATTTGCCAAATCTGTAATAGGTCCGGTCATAATGCTAAAGTCTGTAGAAGCAAGAATCAGGACAAAAGAGGTCCGGTGTATAATCAGAATCAAGACAAGGGTAAACAAAAGATGAATGCGGATGAAGTTAGGAATCAGATGAGTAAGATTTGGGTGAAGAAAAGTTCAGAGACTGTAGAGGTTGGATCCGCACCAGACTCTGGTGCTGATAATTCTTCCAGAAATTAAAAAGTGAGCTCTGGCTCAGGGGGAGACTCAAAGAAAATCCTGTTCCCCCAGCCAATCAAGTGGTGCCAGATGTGGCACAAGATGCGGAGTAAAGGGTTTAAAGATATAAGTCTTGAGATGATCCAGATAAGATTTCAGAGGTCCGCATGGAGTTATGAAGAAGCTGTGATCGATCAAGTAAGACCTGTTCTGGGAGATGCTCCGGTATGACAGAGGATTACAAAAAGGTCCGGAGAGATCCGGAAATGCATTGTCTCATTCTGCGGATTGGACAGAGTGTTTGGGATATTCTTGTAATGTGTCACCTCGATTTATTCATGATTGAAAGATCCGGATGATCTTCACAGATCAGGACTAGATCAGGACTGATCCGGGATACTCCAAGCTATCCGGATAAGGCAAAACTGGAATAATATAGGTCGAGCATTTATTGCCATCAGATATTAGGGTTTGCGGACCAATATAAGGGATTTCTCAAAAAGCATTTGCTCATTCTGCACTCAAGAAGAAGCGAAAAGTGGAGCTCTGCAACAAGATTCATCAAGCACACCAAAGATCTCCTGCCGAAGTCATTGCATAAAGAAATCAATCCAACCACTCCGTGCAAACTGAAGGCGCATAAGGTATTCTCTGTTTTCATTATCTCACTGCAAATCTTTGAAGAAATGGCTACTCCAAATATGGTGAAAATCTCAGATAGGCCTCGACCTGAATTTAAGAAACATCCATACAAGTCATTGGAGGTAGATCCCTTAGGAGCATTTTCCAGTGTTCCTCACAGAGTTTTACATACAGAAGACATTAGGGTTTACATACATGCAAGCATTAAGGAATTTGGGGAATTCAAATTAAGAGATCTCTATCACAAGCAACTGATAGATAATGCTTTTGAGCTTAAACCAGAGTATAAGGGTATCCAGAAGAAACAATTTGAGCAATTTATTCATTTCCCCTACTTTGAAGAAGATGAATGGGTCCGATATGTACTGAGCAGGATGCATGACAACTTCCTATGGCTGGATAGACCCTGCAAGATCACAAAAGAGGCAATTAGAGCAGTAACTGGTCTATACTCTTCCGGAGGGATACCTATCCTCAAATCTGTCAAAAATAACATTGTAACTGAGGCCACCGGATCAAAGTTTGATAAGAGGGCAATGACCATTGAAGATATTTCTGATCCGGATATCAAGTATGTGTCCATGATAATAGGATACAAGATCTATCACTCTAGCAGGGAGAATTCTGTATCCGGAACTGTAGTATATACTACCTATGAAATGCTAAGGAAGAATGCAGAATATGATCTCTGCGAACTGCTCTTAAGCCAATTAATGGAAAATATACAGAAAATCAAGAAGGACAAGAAGAATTCCTTTAAGTATGGTACTCTTATAGTATGTCTATTCTTCTACTTCATGAATGAGCTGCCCGGATCAAGTGGATGGGTATGGCAGAATGACAAACCTGTTGCAGTCCAGATAAGAGACTATCTACATGGGCTTGGGGATGCCAAAGCAAGAAATACAGCCCTATGGGGATACTTCAAAAACTTTCAAAGCATGATGCAAGCAAGAGAGAGAATTCCCCAGTCTCTTGTTGAAAAATACAAAGACTCAGTGTGCTTTATGGTGGACACTGATCAGTGCCTAATGGAGGCAGTGGAGCCAAGGACTGTCTGGATCATGCCCATGGGGTATGAAGTGGATGAACAGATAGTGGAGCTGCATGTTCAACACATGCTAAGTCAGCCCAAAGATCCAAAGGTAGAAAGGTTTGGAACCTTTGAGGAGCTGAGTGTAAAGATCCATGTAGAACTCAGGGAACCTGAGATAAAGAGAAAAGTGAGAAAAGAAGTAGAGCATATTGCTCAAGGCCTAGGCATCTCAAAAGAGGCACTTGATGCCAGCCGGGAAAAGAGGAGGAAGGCTGAGGAAGAAAAGAAAAGTAAAGAAAGTGTTCTAGTTGAAACTTCCACCTGGACTAGATCATCAAAAAGATCTGCACCTCCCACAACCAAAAGCTCAAAACCGGAAGTCCAGGCATCCGGTAAAAGATCTAAGACAAAAGCCACAAGGGCTTATGAAAGCCAAAAGGATGAAGAGGAAACAGAGTCAGATGAGGGAGTAAAAGAAATAAAGAAGCAGAAGAAGAAAGGATCCGGTAAACCCTCCACAGGCCAAGACAAGGATGAAATGGCAGAGGTATCTGTTGAAAAGCCCACTCTGTCTCTAGAGAGTGTAATCAAGTCAGTTACAGTGGATGGAAACCTTCAACCAATGACTGAATTTTATGATGACTACAATGAGGCTGACCAAAAGATTCTGCAGGAAGCCACAGTCAAATATCTGAACATATACAATAAGGCTTTCATTGAGATCATATCTCTTATTCCTAAAAGCCTAGAAAAGGAATTAGAAATAAGAAAGAATAATGCTCATGCAAAAGATCTTGAGATCTGGGAGCAGATAGCTATTCAGCTATATCCTCAAATTGATCCCAAGACAATGAACATAATCTTCAAAAACTGTAAAGATGAGTTCAGAAGTAAAGCCAGGATGAATCAACTCATGCTTGGTGAGACTGACAAAGTGGCCCAAGAGACAGAAGAGATCCTCCGGAAGGCCTTCAAAAGGTTCAATCTTCCTATTGTAGAGGACTTAGGTGCAGAAACAGCTGCAGATTTGGAATCATCTGCTCCAGAAGAAGTGGGCCCTGAACAGACAAACATCTCTCCTCCGGTTTCCCCTACAGTCTCCGGATCCCAAGAAGAAGAGAAACTACAGGAGAAAGAAGCAGCAGTTAAAGAAAAAGAGGTTGACAGCACCCCAACAGAGAAAACCACGACTGAAAGTGGTAAGAGTAAGGAAGGAGAAAAGATTCAAAAGGACAAAACTACAGAAGAGAAGAAACATCTGTCTCCGACAAGAGACACTGCACAAACTGTTCAAGAATTCCTGACAAAAGCCACTATAGAAATTGATGAACTGGACCTGCTAAAAGGACCATTAGATTTTGACTCTTTGTCACCGGTGCAAACAATGAAAATAGCCTCATTTGCAAATGAAAAAGTCAAAGAGAAACTGCTAAAATCTCACATGGAAGACTGTGAGCTTATGGAGGTAGCATCTGGAGTGCTAGAAAAAATCATGCCATCTTTTCAAAAGGATCCGATAGCCTCCTCTTCCGGTAATCTCAAAACCTTAGTCAGCAGTGTTAGTACACATTTTGAATCTCTAGAAAAATCAGCTGAAGAAAAGGTCTGGAAGGAATTTTTGGATAAAAGATTTTCAGAATTATTAGGATTAATCTCTACTGATAGGAAAATTATGAGTATTGGAATAAAGAGCTTAGAAAATGCTCTTAAGGATGGCGGTGACATTTACAAATTTTGTATATCTTGGTCAAAGGCAACATCACAAATTGATAAGAAAATAAAAGAGGAACAGGACAAACTACAAAGTTTATCTCAAAGTTTTGATCCTCTCTCTTCCTCCATAATAAATCAAGAATGTCAGACTATTGCAGTCTTGAATGAAATAAAGAACCTTGAGAAGGAAAGGAAGAATATCACCAACCGGATGGGAGAACTTAGAAGGATTATAATCCCTAAGTTAGAAACTATGCATGAGGCCATCAGTGATGCTCAGACCACCGCCCAAACAAATGATCCGACAGATCTCAAGAGGGCAGAAGCTTTTGCATTTTTGTTGAGTGGTCACATTTCAATTTTGGATAGAATGAAGCTAAGTTGGGCTACAGAATTGATCCAATTGAAGACATCCTTTGCAGACATTCTTCAGTATATGTGAGTATGTAAATATGCGGCTATGTATAGAAAATTTTTGAAAATTTTGGTGTGCGGACCCTACCCTTTGCCATTGATGTCAAAGGGGGAGTGAGAAGCAGTGAAAAATGAGGAATCTAACTAAGGGGGAGTTCCAGAAATTGTATATAAAGATAGAGCATCAGCTAAGGGGGAGCATAGTGTACACACTTAGTCATTTTTCACTAAGTGTTGCCATCAATGCCAAAGGGGGAGATTGTTGGCAAGAGACACTATATGGATTCATGGTTGTTGTCATTGATGGCAACAAAGGTCATCCCACATATCCGCAAGTCATGGTGTGTCTCTACCGGAAGTCAGAATAAAGATTGTTGTGGTCCGGTGAACAAGAACAGAGTATGTGGCAAGGTCTGACAGATTGGTCCGGATCTCTTAGAGGAAGTGTCTTGGTGTAGTGCGGATTTGGGGAAGTCAAGAGGACTACCTTGAGTGGTATATTCCAAGGATTTAGCCTCCGGTGATGGACAAGGAAAAAGATATGAATAGTTGAGTACCGGATTCCTGAGAGACAGTGAAAACAGAGGAAGAACTGACTGACAGAGTATCAGACTACTTTCCGGATGTGTTACTGTTGATGATAAAGGTTGTGAAGGCATGAATCATGTTTGGCCGACATGATTCATGATGTCTACAAGTATATGCTTGATCCGCATTGCTTGGTGAGCAAGGATTCAGCCGACAGAACAGAGTTTGTAAGAAACTAGACTGTTCTGGATGCCGACTAGAAAGGTGATGAAATTACTTGTGCGGATATATATAGAGGATGGATTTAGTTGTGAAGGGTGTGATTGTGTGAAGATATATGCGAATAAGTGCATAACAAAGCAGAAGTAGCAAGAAAGATCTGGTATGTGAAAGGATAGCAGAATAAAGAACAGAGGAAAGATGAAGTGCAGCAGATCAGTGTACTGAGCCTAACCGGAACTGAACTCCAGCATATGCAGATGCTTCCAATCAGTTCAAGACTGTGATTCTTATCACTTTGTAGACAGTGTGTCTCCTTGTAGGCAGTGGGCCTCTTTGTGAGTAGTGTGCTCGGGCAGTGAGCCCTAATTGGCAAGTGCCATTTTTGTAATTTCCTATTCTTCTAACAGAGAATAATTTTTGGGTTAATCACCCCATGGTTTTCTCCCTTAACAGGGTTTCCACGTCAAAAATACTGTGTCATGTGTTTCTTATTTCATGGTAATGTTTTTGTGTTTGATTCAATGCTGCATTAATTAATAAGAAAGTTCAATAAGGGAAATAATTAGGATAACTGATTCACCCCCCCCTCTCAGTTATCAACAGAATCAACTCATCTTTTTCAATATAGATGTACATGAAATCACTGATAACTGCATATTCAGATATTCTTTCACCATATTGTTCTAGAAATGTAGATTTAAATTCTTTCCAAGAGCTGACAGAGTAGGCCAGAAGGTAGGAGAACCAGTCCCTTGCATCTTCATCTAGAGATTGAACAAATAATCTCATAACTACATCTTCATGATCAACCTCAAAGTCATCTATAACATTTCTAAACTGTTGCAAGTGTCTCTCAGCTGATTCATCCTTTGCACCACTGAATTTGGGCAAATACTTTCTAATCTTAGATGGAAAAGCATTTGGATAACCACAAATGCCATTGAAATTGATGGGCTTATATCTGTTAACGTTGAAACTTCTTTTATTACATGGTTGGGATTGGTTATTATACATTATTGCATTTGACACCTCACAAGGGTGCATGGGCTGATAAAAGATCTTTATCTATTTTTGCAACCCTCTTCTCAACTCAGATTTTCAATCAATGACCTTAGGCCTTTAAAATACAAACTGCTATTTCAAATTTCTTAAAGTCCTCTAAATGATTCTTTCAACAACATTGCATACTTATTTTGAAACACAAAATACATTCTCAGCAAATACAAAAGCGTGCAATCTCTCACCAATAGTTCCCTTTTAACCAGTGCTATTTCACCAAATAGGGAATCTTTTAAAACTTATAAAAATACCTGGATATGTTGCAGTTGCTGCAAATTCCTTTCCCTAACTAAAAGTATGAAAATCTAACACATCTTTGTATTCTTTTTTAGGTTCTTTATGTGCAGAGTTGCCACCTCCTTGGTAGAGGAATGAGATTCAAATAACATGACGCTAAAAATTCATTTCTTTCCTTTCTGGGTTGTCCAACAGCAGAGCCACACATAAATTTTCAAGTTTGCTACAACAAGGCACTTCCAGGTCTGATTCTTCAATCTTTTAGACTCATACTTTTATGGATATGACATTACATCCCTAGTAGAGTCGCCACTTTGTTGGTGACTTGGCTGGGCAAAAATAATACTTTTAATTCAATCTCCCCAGCAGAGTTGCCACTTTGTTGGTGACTCGGATGGGAAAAAATAACACTTTTAATTCAGTCTCCCCAGCAGAGTCACCATTTTGTTGGTGACTTAGATGGGCAAAAAGATAACACCTTTAGATCAACATCCCCAGCAGAGTCGCCACTTTGTTGGGTCTTTCTATCCGAATCGGCAGAGGGTTTGCCAGTTCTAATGCACAGGCAGATTCAGCCAACAAATATAGGAGGTTGCGTAAGCTGCCTCCCCTTCACTTCTAGTTCTGCCGCACAAAGGGGGGGATCCCTATAGCTAAAGATTTGTCTTTGACTCACCCAATAGAAATATTTAACTTTACAACAACAGGCAGAATACTCTCATGTTTGGACCAAGATTTTCATGATAGATCACAAGTTTGGTAATGCTCTTAGATGTATCTAACTGGTTGTGGATGAGAGTATGCAAGGGTCCTACTCCTACTCCTACAACTAATAGGTTAGAATTATGAAATGATTTGTTTTAATGTTTTGGATGCAAGACAGGGGATTTTGGATCATAACTACTACACAAGGGCAGACCAGTGCCTATCTCAGGGCAAGGAGTCAACTAGATGTATACAAGTGAATGATTTACACAAACTCAACAGAGATTCAAGTTTCAAGGGGTTAGATTGGTGCTTGCCTTACAAACACCACCCAAGAGTAAGTATTTAGCTATCTCTACTTACAAACATCCCTGCTGCCATACAATCTTCTTCATACTTAACCTAAAATAATTTAATCCACTCCTTGAATGGAGGTTAGAGATCAAGCATGCAATATAGCAAATCTATATCCTAGAATCTTAATAACCCTTAGCAACTAGATTCAAAAGAAGGGATGCATACAGTAATGGAGATAGACAACTAAACACATGCAACAAAGTATTTTTCATATAAAATAACATGAAACTGAACATATGTGCAACGTGCATTCAAATGCAACACATAAACTCCAAAAGAGATAGAACAACTAAGAAATGCTCTATTTTTTGTTATCTTTCCAAAAAAATTTGCCCAAGTCTTCAACCCCTAAAAAATGAGTAACATAGTTTTGATATACCCAGAACATGTACCCAACAATCAAGTACAGGGTCACTTCAAAATGCTGCCAGATATAATGTACCAGGAGAATGGCAAAGAAAACATTCAATGCATCCAAAAGAAATAGAGGAAAGAGCAGGTGAGATTGGGGGATGTGCTGCCGCCTGGAGATTTTCTCATTAAAAATGGTAGCTAGCTCGTCATTTTGACCCATACCTACTCGCAACTTCATGATACAGTAATGGTTCGCATGTTTCTAATGTTTCTTCCCTCTAGAATGTAGCCGCGAACACACAAAAAGTCTTCCCTTGATGAAAATTTGAAACAGGCCATCGATTCTTTCTTCCCACTGAGATCTGCGGCTTCAATTCATGCTAAAAAGTTGTCAGCCAATGAGATCGCGCCACGCAGGTGGCCTTTTTCCATTACTAACTTTTCCCTATTCCAATTTACCTTTTTCACCCTCAAATCTTTGTATATGCAGTTGTAAATACATACAACTAACTTGGACATGTGTCAGCATCTCATTGGATCACCATCGCTGAATATTTGCATTTCCATTAGCAATCCAATGTATCATTTCTTGTATTTGTGGTTGTATGTACAATTGTATATACATACAATCACCACATACAAGCGCGGACCCCAAATGTTTATAAAACAATTTGAAATTACCATCGGGTCCAAGCCTTGTATGTAACTTCTTGTACATCACCTTGTATATCGCACATACAATATGCAATATACATACAACTGCGGACGCCAACTCATCTGTCAATTAGATTGGAACAATTTTCAAATTCGGCATTGCATCTACCCATTGTATCTCTGATTGTATATTGTACATACAATGTGCAACATACAATCTCGGACCCCAAATCCTTATAAAACAAATCTAAAACTGCAATCAGGTCTGGGCTTTGTATCTTCTTCTTTACATCTTTCATTGTATATCGCACATACATACAATGTTTAATATACAACCCCCGGACCCCAGCCTGAAATCTGCCACAACACATTCTCCTTTCACATCTAGGTTGTATCTACGCCTTTGTACATTGCATTGTATATTGCACAAACATACAATGCACGGAACATACAACTATCCCAGCCCCACCATGCTTTTGAAACTTTGACTTTGACCATACCCGCCTTGCATATTTCTTTGTATCTATTGCTTGTATGTCTGATTGTACATTGGGTACATACAACCCCAATATACAACCGCAGATCTCACGTTTTTCACAAATGCAACTAACTCCTCGGCTACGTCCACCTTTTGCACCTGCCTGCTTGTATACTTCCTTTGTATCTTTTCTTCATTGCACATTGCCTTGTATGTGTGCTTTGTATATCTGATATACATTCACCTTTGTATCTGCATCGGCTATCGGTGAGATGTCAAACTGAGCCATCGATGGATGTTGTCACGCCGAAAAAACCTTTGTATGTCCCCCTTGTATGTCAGCCTTGTATGTTACTTTGTATATTTCGCCTTGTATGTTACCCGTTGTATGTCAAATATACAACAACATATACATGCAAAGCTTTACATACAAGCATGGTATATTCTAGGAATCTGCGATATACAACCACTTTTTTTTATCTCCAGAAATGCATTTAAATGCCACATACAAACCCGATATGCATACAATGATGCATACAACCATTTTTCTCCATTCTGAAATTGATTTAACTCTTTTTTTCAGGTCCACCAATGCACATTGGCACTTGTACATACAAAGATATATGCATACAACTACACAGGCCAATGGACTTAAAATTTTTTTGGGTTTTTATGAAAAGGCCTACAGATGAATACTTGAAACCTAAAATCTAGGTGGGCACCACCATATATTATAAGTCAAATGTATGTAATTGTCTACGTAATGAATTTCTAGGGTCAGAGTCTTCATCCTACCTCTGTTAGCCATCCACTAGCGGCTTATGAGAGGAGGTCAAGACAGTAGGTATGCAATTTATCACATGATAGTAATTATTGTAGATATGTCAATGGTAATATTATTTTGTGACAATTTGATGATTCCAACAATCACCGGCAAATGCACTGTATCCTTGGTCCCCTAGATGCCAACCCACCAGTTATACGGAGGTAAATTTAACCATTTCTAATCATTATACATTTTTAAACTAATGTTATGTATTTATTTTGTCGATTAATCTTGAACTTGATATTCAGATGCTGAATCTGGAGACTCCTAATGTTCGTGATTTAGCGTAGAGAGGCATTCATGCAGCCATAATGTCTGCAAATGCTTTGACCAAGGTATGACCCAATAACATGAAAATGCCATAATTTTGTATTCCTTGTTTTATCTCATGTCATTTGATGTACATAAATGATATTTATGTTTAGTCAATTTTGCTTCTTGATGCTTCTTACAGCAGGTCACAACTCTAGTCCGTCCAACTATGGATGAAGAAGCTAGAGAAAATATGACAGAGAGTGATCATCGGTTGGCGGTAAATGATCAATTACATATGTTCAATGTTATATATTTGATACATTTTCTATATTAATGTGCATATTGTTTGTTTGTATTAACAGGTGCACCTAGATGAACTTTATTCGAAGAGGTCTACTCGATGACATAGAGAGGATGAGTCACGAATTGGCTCTCCATCTTCATAGTCAAAGAAGGGCTGCTGATTATTTCATAAAAGTCCATAGGAAACTAGTTTTTGGGACATTTTTTGTATGCCTAGATGGCTTTGTATACATACTTTTGTATGTTAATCTGATTTATATTTTTGTATATTTGCATGTATGGCTTTGTTTGGACATGCCTATATGGCTTTTTATATAAACTAGATGTTATGTTCATGACATTATGTATATGACAGTTTATATTAAATATTTAATATGATAATCAATTATTATTATAGGAATTTGGTTTTACACGTGCCAATTGCATTTTCTTGAAAGTTTATAAATCATTTTCAAATAATCCATTTTGTGCATATCTTGCAATCATTGAATTATGTGGGAATGTGCATTTCTTTGAGGCATCATTTCAAATAGTTCATGTGCCTTGTCTATGCTTCCATACTTTCCATACATGTCTACAAGGGCAACTTTGCAAATACAATACATGTGACAAAATTCCTATATCATTTATGCTTTGATGGTTGTCCACACCATGTTCTCTAGATCCCATTATAGCATAGGCAAGGAGGATACTAGCTAAGGTTGTGGAATTTTGCTTTACACCTGGCAATCACATTTGCTTGAAAGTTTCTAATGCCTTATCAAAAAATTCATTTTGTTCATATCTTGCAATCATTGCATACAATGAGGTGACATTTCTTTGGGGCATCATGCCAAATAGTTCATGTGCCTTGTTTATGCTTCCACACTTTGTATACATGTCTCTGAGGGCAGTTGCAACTGCAACATCTGATAGAATTCCCATATCCTTCATGCTTTGATGGATGTCCATACCATGTTCTAGTCAGGGAGGATGCTAGCAAAGGTTGTGGAATATGGCTTTACACCTACCAACTGTTTTTGCTTTAAAGTGTCTAAATCTTTTTCAACAAATCCATTTTGTGCATATCCTACAATCAAGGCATTCCATTAGATGACATCTCTGTGAGGTGTTTTGTCAAATAGTTCATGTGCCTTGTCTATGATTCCACATTTTGCATACATGTCTCTCAATGCAGTTGCAACTACAACATCTGAGAGAATTCTCATATCCTTCATGCTTTGATGGATGTCCATACCATGTTCCAATGACCTAATTTTGGCACATGCAAGGAGGATGCTGGCAAAGGTTGTGGAATTTGGATTTACACCTGCCAATTGCATTTTCTTGAAAGTGTCTAAAACGTTTTCAAAAAATCCATTGTATGCATATCCTACAATCATGGCATTCTATGAGACGACATTTATTTGAGGTGTTATGTCAAACAGTTTATATTTCTTATCTATGCTTCCACATTTTGCATACATGTCTCTGAGGGCAGTTGCAACTACAACATCTAACAAAATTCTCATATGTTTTATCCTTTTGATGGATGTCCATTTTAGCATGTAGGCAAGGAGGATACTGGCTAAGGTTGTGGAATTTTGCTTTACACCTGCCAATCACATTTGCTTGAAAGTTTCTAATGCCTTATCAAAAGATCCATTTTGTTCATATCTTGCAATCATTGCATTCAATGAGGTGACATTTCTTTGAAGCATCATGCCAAACAATTCACATGCCTTGTCTATGCTTCCACACTTTGCATACATGTCTTTAAGGGCAATTGCAACTACAACATTTGATAAAATTCCCATATCCTTCATGCTTTAATGGATGTCCATACCATGTTCCAGTCAGGGAAGATGCTAACAAAGGTTGTGGAATATGGCTTTACACCTACCAACTGTATTTTCTTTAAAGTGTCTAAATCCTTTTCAACAAATCCATTTTGTACATATCCTACAATCAAGGCATTCCATTAGATGGCATCTCTGTGAGGTGTTCTGTCGAATAGTTCATGTGCCTTGTCTATGATTCCAATTTTGCATACATGTCTCTCAATGCAGTTGCAACTACAACATCTGATACAATTCCCATATCCTTCATGCTTTGATGGATGTCCATACCCTATTCCAATGACCTAATTTTGGCACATGAAAAGAGGATGCTGGCAAAGGTTGTGGAATTTTCTTGAAAGTGCCTAAAACCTTTTCAAAAAATCCATTGTATGCATATCTTACAATGATGGCATTCCATGAGATGACATTTATTTGAGGTGTTATGTCAAACAATTCATAAATGGGTTTCATAAATTTGCAATGGGTTTCATAAATTTGCATACATGTCTCACAGGGTAGTTGCATAAATGGGTTTGTACCACAAACTTCATTCTCAATTCCCATTATAAAGTGGTAAATTCTATTTTAATGTTTGATAGAGCAAGTTCATATTATGAACTTCACAATGAATATCCTTCCTATCAACTATAATAAGACTTCATAATCTAGGAAAGAACATTCTCTCATCATACTGAAAACTCCATGAAACCATGATGAAATAATGAAGCACCATGTCAAAGGTTCATGGCTATTGTAGGTTTGATAAAACTCATTTTTATGATGCCCAGGTTGTCCTAGACATGCATAAGGTTCATAACTTCTGAAAAATCAATCTGTAGTTCATTTCCTTGACCCATGGAAAAAGTTATAACCGCTGTCCCAAAGTCTAGACAATTATGTAGTAACAAAGGACAATTAGCAAAGGTGGTAGGAGTGACATTTTGCATTCCATAGCTTGTGGGACCAAATGGACTTTACCAATGCATTGAGGTGGGTGGTAAATACCAAGGGAGGTCTCATTTCATGTGCTAAGCACCGCATTCGTTCGGGGCAATAAGCTACCGGCAAAGTCCCTTAAGTGCCCTAAGAGGGAAAAATGCCAAACTTTGATGGGATAGTTCTTAGAATTCATGGTAGCTAGGAAGGTTCTATTTAGACCTATAGGTGCACATGGGGTCCATCCATAATAACCTCTCTCAGTTTCGTTCAACTCCAATCCGTTTGATCATGCCGAAATCAAACACATTCTTACAAAATGCTTCAGTTTCATGCAGTGGAAAGATGCTAGGAGTGAAATTTTGCATTCCATAGCTCGTGGGTCCAAACGGACTTTGCCGACTCATTGGGGTGGGTAGGTAAATGCTAGGGGAGGTCTCATTTCATGTGCCAAGCATTGCATTCGTTTGGGGTAGCAGGCTACCAGCAAAGTCCCTTAAGTGCCCTAAGAGGAAAAAACTGCCAAACTTTGACATGATAGATCTCAAAATTCATGGCAGCTGGGAAGGTTACATTTGGACCTACAGGTGCACATGGGGTCCATCCACAATAACCTCTCTTAGTTTCATTCAACTCCAATCTGTTTGATCGTGCCAAAATCAAACGCATTCTTGCAAAATGCTTCAGTTTCATGTAGTGGAAAGGTGCTAGGAGTGGAATTTTGCATTCCACAGCTCGTGGGTCTGAACGGAATTCATCGATGCATTGGGGTGGGTGAGTAAATTCTAGGGGAGGTCTTATTTCATGTGCCAAGTGTTGCATTTGTTCGGGGCAGTAGACTACCGACAAAGTCCCTTAAGTGCCCTAAGAGGAAGAAACTACTAAACTTTGACGAGACAGTTCTCAGAATTCATGGTAGCTGGAAAGGTTTTGTTTGGACCCATAGGTGCACATGGGGTGTGTCCACAATAACCTCTTTCAGTTTCATTCAACTCTAGTCTGTTTGATTGTGCCAAAATCAAACGCATTCTTGTAAAATGCTTAAGTTTCATGTAGTGGAAAGGTGCTAGGAGTGAAATTTTGCATTCCACAGCTCATGGGTCCAAACGGACTTCACCGATGTGTCAAGGTGGGTGGGTAAATGCCAATGGAGGTCTTGTTTCGTGTGCTAAGCATCGTATTCATTCGGGACAGCAGGCTATTGGCAAAGTCCCTTAAGCGCCCTAAGAGGAAAAAATATCAAACTTTGACGGGATAGTTCTCAGACTTCATGGCAGCTGGGAACCTTCCGTTTGGACCTATAGGTGCATGTGGGGTCCATCCACAATAATTTCTCTCAGTTTCATTCAACTCCAATCCGTTTGACCGTGCCAAAATCAAACGCATTCTTGCAAAATTCTTCAGTTTCATGAAGTGGAAAGGTGCTAGGTGTCATATTTTTTGTTTTTCTCATTGTGGACCAAACGGACTGTGCCAATATGTCAAGGTGGGTAGATAATTGGTAGGGAAGGTCTCGTTTCACTTGCCAAGTGTCCCAGTCATTCGGGGCTGTAAGCTACCGACAAAATAGAAAGTTACTAACACTGAAATTTTGCATTCCATAGGTCTTGGGAGTGAACAGGCTACATCAACATGTTTGATTGGGTGGGTAAATGCTAGAAGAGGTCTCATTTCATGCGCTAAGCACCACAGTCATTTGAGACAACAGGCTACTGATAAAGTCCCTAAAGATCCCTAAGATGAGAAAATTGTCAAACTTTGACGAGGCAATTCTCAGAATTTGTGGTAGCTGGGAACCTTCTGTTTGGACCTACAAGTGCATGTGGAGTCCATCCACAATAACCTCTCTCATTTTTATTCAACTCGAGTCTGTTTGACCGTGCCGGAATCAAATGCATTCTTGTAAAATGCTTCAGTTTCATGCAATGGAAAGGTTACCAGGTGCCATATTTTTTGTTCTGCTCATTATGGGGCCGAATGAACTATGCCAACACATTGAGGTAGGCAAGTAATTGGTAGGGAAGGTCTTGTTTTGTGTGTCAACCATCCCAGTCATTCGGGGTTGTAAGCTACCGATAAAGTAGAAAGTTGCTAACACTAAAATTTTGCATTCCACAAGTCTTGGGGGTGAACGGACTGTACCAACATGTCTGGGTGGGTGGATAAATGCTATGGGAGGTCTCATTTTGTGCACCAAGTGCCACAGTCGTTCAAGATAGTAGGCTACCGGCAAAGTCCCTTAAGCGCCCTAACAAGAGAAAACTGCCAAACTTTGACAAGATAGTTCTCATAATTCATGGCTGCTGGGAACGTTCTGTTTGAACCTACAGGTGTATGTAGAGTCTGTCCACAATAACCTCTCTCAATTTCATTCAACTCTAGTCCATTTGACCGTGCCAAAATCAAACACATTCTTGCAAAATGCTTCAATTTCATGCCTTAGAAAGGTTGCTAGGTGCCATAATTTTTGTTCTGCTCATTGTGGGTCCAAACAGATTGTGTCAACATGTCGAGGTGGGTGGGTAATTGGTAGGGAAGGTCTCGTTTCATGTGTCAACTATCCCAGTTGTTCGGGGCTGTAAGCTATCGACAAAGTAGAAAGTTGCTAACACTGAAATTTTGCATTCCACGGGTCTTGGGGCCGAACGGACTGCACAAACACATCTGGGTGGGTGGTTAAATGCTAGGGGAGGTCTTGTTTCATGCACCAAGCACCACAGTCATTTGAGACAACAGGCTACCGGTAAAGTCCCTTAAGCACCCTAAGAGGAAAAAACTGTCAAACTTTGACAAGATAGTTCTCAGAATTTGTGGTAGCTAGGAACGTTCTGTTTGGACCTACAGGTACATGTGGGGTCTATCCACAATAATCTCTCTTAATTTCATTCAACTCCAGTCCGTTTGATCGTGTCGAAATCAAATGCATTCTTGCAAAATGCTTTAGTTTCATGTAGTGGAAAGGTTGCCAGGTGCCATATTTTTGGTTCTGCTCATTGTGGGGCCGAATGGATTGCACCAACACATCAAGGTGGGTAGGTAATTAGTAGAGAAGGTATCGTTTCATGTGCCAAGCATCCCAATCGTTCGGGGCTGTAAGCTACCGACAAAGTAGAAAGTTGCTAACACTAAAATTTTGCATTCCACAGGTCTTGGGGCCGAATGGACTTCACCAACACGTCCAGGTGGGTGGGTAAATGCTAGGGGAGGTCTCGTTTGTAGGTCCAAGTGTATCAATCATTCCAAGCTGCAAGCTACCGGTAAACTCAAAAGGTGCTAGCTATCGGTAGCTTGCAGGCCAGAATGACAGGGACACTTGGCACATGAAATGAGACCTCCCCTAGCATTTACCTGCCCACCCAGATGCATTGGAGCAGTCCATTCACCCCCAAGACCTGTGGAATGTAAAATTTCAGTGTTAGCAACTTTCTACTTTGTCGGTAGCTTATAGCCCTGAATGACTGGGACACTTGGTGCACAAAACGAGACCTCCCCTAGCATTTACCCACCTGCCTCGAGCTATGGAATGCAAAATTTCACTCCTAGCACCTTTTGATAGCATGAAACTAAAGCATTTTGCAAGAATGTGTTTGATTTTGGCATGGTCAAATGAACTAGAGTTGAATGAAACTGAGAGAGGTTATTGTGGATGGACCCCATGCGCACTTGTAGGTCCAAACATAACCTTCCCAGCTACCACAAATTCTGAGAACAAGACCATCAAATTTTGGTAGTTTTTTCCTCTTAGGGCGCTTAAGGGACTTTGCCGGTAGCCTACTGCCCCGAACGACTGCGGTGCTTGGCGCACAAAATGAGACCTCTCTTGACATTTAACCACCCACCCCGATGCATTGGAAAATTCTATTTGAACCCACAAGCTATGGAATGCAAAATGTCACTCTTAGCACCTTTCGACATCATGAAATTGAAGCATTTTGCAAGAATGCATTTGATTTCAGCATAGTCAAATAGACTAGAGTTGAACAAAACTAAGAGAGGTTATTGTGGACGAACCCCACATGCACCTATAGGTCCAAACAGAACCTTCCCAGCTACCACAAATTCTAAGAATTGTCCTGTCAAAGTTTGGTAGTTTTTTCCTCTTAGGGTGCTTAAGGGACTTTGCTAGTAGCTTGCTGCCCCGAACGAATGTGACACTTGGCATATGAAACGAGACCTCCCTTGGCATTTATCTACCCACCTTGATGCATTAGCAAAGTCTGTTTAGACTCATAGGCTATGGAATGCAAAATTTCACTCCTAGCACCTTTCCACTGCATGAAACTGAAGCATTTTGCAAGAATGCGTTTGATTTCCGCACAATCAAATAGACTGGAGTTGAATGAAACTAAGAGAGGTTATTGTGGATAGACCACATGTACACCTATAGGTCCAAACAGAACCTTCCCAATTGCCATGAATTCTAAGAACTATCCCATCAAAGTTTGGTAGTTTTTTCCTCTTAGGGCACTTAAGGGACTTTGCTGGTAGCCTGCTACACCAAATGAATGCAGTGCTTGGCACATGAAATGAGACCTCCCTTAGCATTTTCCCACCTGTCCCGATGTGTTAGCAAAGTCCATTCAAACCCATGAGCTATGGAATGCAAAATTTCACTCCTAGCACCTTTCCACTGCATGAAACTAAAACATTTTGCAAGAATGCATTTGATTTCGGCATGATCAAATGGACTAGAGTTGAATGAAACTGAGAGAGGTTATTGTGGATGGATCCCACTTGCACCTATAGGTCTAAATGGAACCTTCCTAGCTACCACAAATTTTGAGAACTATCCCATCAAAGTTTGGCAGTTTTTTCCTCTTAGAAAGCTTAAGGGACTTTGCTGGTAGCCTGCTTCCCCGAATGAATACGGTGCTTGGCACATGAAACAAGACCTCCCCTGGCATTTACCTACCCAACCTGATGTGTTGGTGAAGTTCGTTTGAACCCATGAGCTATGGAATGCAAAATGTCACTCCTAGCACCTTTCCATTACATGAAACTGAAGCATTTTGCAAGAATGCATTTGATTTCAGCACAATTAAATGAACTGGAGTTGAATGAAACCAAGAGAGGTTATTGTGGACAGACCCCACATCCACCTATAAGTCCAAATAGAACCTTCCCAACTACCACAAATTCTAAGAACTATCCTGTCAAAGTTTGGCAGTTTTTTCCTCTTAGGGTGCTTAAGGGACTTTGTCGATAGCTTGCTGCTCTGAATGAATGCAGCACTTGGCGCACAAAATGAGACCTCCCCTGGCATTTACCTACCCACCCCAATGTGTTGGAAAAGTCTGTTCGGACCCATGAGCTATGGAATGCAAAATGTCACTCCTAGCACCTTTCCAAACATGAGGAAGAACCACAACCCAATCTAACTCCTAAAAGCATGAAGACAGTGAAGCATGAAGACAATTTCTAAAACCTACTATTGTAACATGATAAACATGAATGTTATGAACTAACATCCAAACCCTTTGACATGAATCTTGATATGAATCTTGATATGACATGAGTGAAACATGAGTGAATAGGATTAAGACTAATTAGGATCAACTTCATCCATTAGTTAGATCTAACCTCATGAAACAAATCAAAAAAATGTACATGAAATATATAACATCACTTATGTAATCAATTACTTACCTCCATCTCATGATCACTCTCAATCATCTTTTCTCAAGATTCTTTATCCATAGTTGGACAGACTAGATTTGTGACCTCCTATGAGAAGCATCAAAAAGCAAAATTGAATAAACATAAATATACTGGAGGGAAGTAATTCATACTACTATTTATATGTAAAACAAAGTACATGTAACCATCTAGGAAAGTTTTATGCATACTTACAAATTAATCCAACGAACCATCTAGGTCTTCTCTACTCTTTATCGTGTCAAGTATGGCCTCATGGTTAGAGTCATACACCTTCCACAAGGTCTTGTCCAAAGGTCTACCTTGATATTGTATCAGATGAACACTAGTTGCCATGACAAGGTTGGAGTAATGAAGAATCTTCTGATGTGTTTCAAAGTCCTCAAACAACCAAACATTAAGACTCTTATGTGTGTACCTTCTATGCCATGTTCCTGTAACGACCACTGAGCTTGTAGGGTATTTGATGTTTTCTCCATCTGTAACTAGGGCCTCCAATTTCTTTTTTCCCTCAACACCACGACACAAGTAATAATCTATTCCCTCTTTATTATCTTCATCTACAATAACTACATAAACATGCCCTACAATGATATGTGTAGTAAATTAGATGAAATTTCCACAACATTACAAAAATACTACAAAGTTTAAGATAACATTAGGAATTTCAAATTTAACTATGCAAGTAGATATATTGTCTGGTTGAACTAGATCTGACATGTGGTCAAAGTCAGCTGAGGATTCCATCTCTGTCATTCCTAGTGCCATCGAGGGTCAATACATGTCAAGTGGGCAAAGATAACTAAACTACCATTCGTCAACCCATTCCCTTAACTCACACTCATTCCAGGCTTGAATTGTAGATGCAGACAAAAGCACGCCATCTTTCACATATGTATACTCCATGAACCTACAATTGAGCTTCTAATAGAGTGTAGCTCACTTGATCGTGTTAGTGTATGATAGTCCTCATATGGTGCAATGTTAGTATCATCTATCAACCAAAAAAATCTATGAACTGAAGACTTACCTTGATTACCTGGACCCATCGAAGCATTACACCACTCGACGATTGATTTTGCATATGTCAGCTTTGCATTGTCTTTATACTTTAACTGTTCTCGTGCTATGGCTCTTTTGATACATGCTCCTACACCATCATGCTCCCCTTTTCCATGTCTAGCCTCACAAAAGTTCCACATATGCTGAACACCTATAATATTATGCATCCTGCTCAGCCAATAGAAATTTTGTGAGTTCTTGAATTATTATGCATAGTTATTTGACCATATGATATGCCCCTTCTAGCCACATCATTGTAGAACACTTGAAAACAACCTTGCACGAACTCCATGGAATGCATGTGATCATCACTTATATAAAAATGATACTCCCTTATGATCTTTCTATCATCCTATGTACTATCATTCGCATGAATGAATGCGATGTGCACAAATATAGAAACCTATGTCGAGTTATAATAGTGGGATTGCACCTCACACTATGGCTGTAGACTATAGTTCTCTGCAAAGTTGATGACTGAAACAATGCTACCAACTAGAAATGTGTCCTTGCATAACTTGAATTGTAAGTCCAACCATTGAGCTCTATGGGCATGTCTTACATACTCATACACTATGTTGTCACAAAATATAGGCATAAACTGATACACTAGAATCTTCTGAATAACATATTCACACCTATGAGAGCTGATACACATAGGGAAAGTGATCAAGAGACATCTAGAGACATAGGGACAAAGATTTAAAAAGGTAGAAGGATGGGGAGAGAGAGGTAGTGAGGGATAGATTAAGAGATAGGGATCCATATGTCTAGAGAGATAGAGATAGGGATCCCTATTCTCCTCTCTACCTAAACAATAAACCTAAATCTCTAAACACTAAACCCTAAACCCTTAATAATGCCCCTAAACCCCTAAACCCCTAAGGTCCCTAAACCATAAAACCTAGAAGCAAAGGTAGGTATAGTTAGAGAGAGGGATAGAGGAGACAATGATATCTCTCCCAGGCTCAGTCTCCTCTGTATCTCTTTATTTGCCTCTCTACCTAAACCATAAACCTAAACCTATAAACCTTAACCCCTAACCCCTAAACCATAAACCCTAAAAATGAGCTTGACCCTAAACCTCAAAACCCCTAAGGTCCCTAACCCCTAAACCCTAACCCCTAGACCCTAAACCCTAAACTTGAGAATCCCTAAACCCCTAAAGCCTAAATAATTCCCCTAAACCCTTACCCTAAAACCTAGACCATATTTACTTGAGAAACCCTAAACTCATGTAAACCTCAAATAGTGAGGGAGAGAGAGATAGAAAGGTAGAGTTAGAGAGAGAGGATCAAAAGAGATCTAGCAAGATAGAGAGACATGGAGAGAGAGAGATAGAGAGGTAGGTATAGTTAGAGAGAGCGATAGAGGAGACATAGATATCTCTCCCAGGCTTGGTCTCCTCTGTATCTCCCTATTTACCTCTCTACCTAAACCATAAACCCTAAACCATAAATAATGCCCCTAAACCCTAACCCCTAAACCCTAAACCCTAAAATGAGCAACCCTAAACCCCTAAACCCCTAACCCCTAAACCATAAAACATAGAAGCAAACCGAAACCTCTATCTCCTTATCTCTCCCAATCTCTATAACGTGAAAACATGAAAACATTAAGGTTTCATTCCAACCAAATTCATTCCTAATCAATCCCAAATCATCCCTAATCCACTCAATTTCATCCCTAATCATCCCTAAACCACTTCTAATCAGCCCTAAACCACTTCACACCATCCCAAATCACATCCAAATCAATTTAACTTCATCCATAATCATTTTCTAATCAACTTGGATTTCATCTCAAATACCATCCCTAAACTATTCCTAAATCATTCTAATCATTCCCAAATCATTCCTAATCTAGTCCTTTTCACCTCTCATCATCCCTAAACCAATACATTTCATCCCAACTCCATACCAAATCAATCTAAGCTCCATCTCAAATGATCCCAAAAAATAATCAAAATCAAACAAATACCTCACTAGTAGCCATTAGAAGATCATAGTGCTAATCTGTTAGT
This sequence comes from Cunninghamia lanceolata, assembly GCA_027924645.1. NCBI lineage: Eukaryota > Viridiplantae > Streptophyta > Pinopsida > Cupressales > Cupressaceae > Cunninghamia > Cunninghamia lanceolata. The sequence continues at coordinate 13,031,522 of BSBN01001332.1, forward strand.
CATTTGCACCATTTTGTATATCGTATGTGCCAATATGCTCCTTAGTAGCACCTACCTATCAATCACAAACATCATTCTACCCTTTTCTATCCATAGGAGTCATCAGAACATCATAAGCACCAATATGTTAGTCATTTACACCATTCTATACATCATTTATACCAACCATAAACCCTAAACCCGATCAACCCTAAACCCTTATCTCCTTGTCTCTATCATCTATCTACCTCTCAATCTCTATGCCTATGTCTTTCTCCATGTCCATCACCCTCTATCTCCCTATCTCTCCCTCGCTGAACTCCTAACCCCTAAACTCTAAACCTGATTAACCCTAAACCCCTATCTCCTTGTCTCTATCATCTCTCTACCTCTCAATCTCTCTGGCTATGTCTCTGGACATGTCCCTCACCCTCTATCTCCATATCTCTCCCTCTCTAAACTCCTAACCCCTAAACCCTAAACCTGATCAACCATAAATCAGATCACCCTAAACCCTATCTCCTTATCTCTATCATCCCTCTACCTCTCAATCTCTCTGCCTATGTCTCTAGCCATGTCCCTCACCCTCTATCTCCCTATGTCTCCCCTTAATCTCCTTAGTATCTCCCTATTGGTCCTCTCTCTCTAAACCCTAACCTAAACCTCTAAACCTTAACCCCTAACCCCTAAAACATTAACCTTAAGTTACCCTAAATAATGCCCCTAAACCCTAAACCCTAAACCCCAAACTTCTAAACCATAAACCCTGGAAGAAACTCTAAACCTCTATCTCCCTAGATCTCTCCCAATATATATCAATCCCCTCACAAACTCTCTCTCTCTAAACCCTAAAACCTAAGCAACCGTAAACCCCTAAACCCTATTTATAATTCCCCTAAACCCTAACCCAAAACCCAAAACCCTAAACTTGAGCAACCCTAAACTCATAAACCATAAATAATACCCCTAAAGGTCTAAGCAACCCTAAGCTCATAAACCCTAACTAATGACCCTAAACCTGAGCAATTCTAAACCTCTCTCTCTCTCCCAAAACCCCTAAACCCCAAATAATTCCCCTAAATCCTAACCCTTAAACCATAAACTTGAGCAGCCCTAAACTCCTAAACTCTAAATCATTCCCCTAAACCCTAAACTTAAGCAATCCTAAACTCATAAACCTGACCCACCATCTCTCTCTCTCTCTCTCTCTCTCCAAAACAAGAAAACTAGGACTCTCTCTCTCTCTCTCTCTCTCTCTCTCTCTCCTTATCACTAGGTATCTCTCCCCTCCATCTCCATCCTCTCTCCCTTTTCCTCCCTCTCACTCTCTGTTGTCGACAAAGGACATGGAAATGCAAGAAAAATAGGACATGTAAAGATGGATGATGATATAAATTGGGATTTAATGAAATGGAAACAAGATAATTTATGAAATTTCTTTGGATGGGAAGAATGAGGAGGAGAGGTAGGGAGGGGAGGGAAGTAGAGCATGAGAGAGAGGATAGGAGATAGAGACAAGATGGAATTAGAGAGTGGGAGAGGACCGTATGAGGTAGACAGGGCAAGGAAGAATAGAGAGAGGGTAGGAGGTAGACAGGGGAGGGAAGCAAAGACTGAGAGAGAGGGTAGGAGGTAGACAGGGGAGGGAAGCAAAGACTGAGAGAGAGGGTAGGAGGTAGACAGGGGAGGGAAGTAGAAAGTGAGAGAGAGGGTAAGAGGTAGAGAAGGATGGGGAGAAGAGAGTGAGATAGAAGATATGACGTAGAGAGGCAAGGGAAGTAAAGACTCAGAAAGAGGGTAGGAGGTAGATAGGAGAGGGAAGTAGAGAGTGAGAGAGATAGTAGAAGGTAGATAGGGGAGGGAAGAATAAGTGAGATAGAATGTGGGAGGTAGAGAGGTGAGAGAAATAGAGAGAGAGAGAGACAATAGGAAGTGCAGCTGCCGTTGTAGACATGTATGTAAAGTGTGGAAGCATAGACAAGACATGACAATTGTAAGATGTAACACCTCAAAGAGATGTTCTATAATGGAATGCAATGATTGCAAGATATGAAAAAAATGGATTTGTTGAAAAGGCTTTAGAAACTATCAAGCAAATGCAATTGGCATGTGTATTTCCAGTTATGCTCATCATAACGCGAACGCATTATAATGTGCTCGCATTATGTGATTTCTCATAACACGAGCACATTATAATGCACTCGTGTTATTGATTTCACATAATGTGAGCACGTTATAATGCGGTCATGTTATAATGAGCTTTGTTTGACGTGTTTTTATCAGTTTTTAGCAAAATTTAGAGATAATCTGGAGTGTGCTCCCCATCAGGATGGCACTTTTTTAATGAAAACTCAAAAAAATACCACCATAATCTTAAGCTCTCTATTAGCTATCTAGCCATATAATGTTTTTCACATTTTGAGTATGTTTAGTGATTCATCTTGAATTTCTTTTGTAAGTGTGTCTAGTTTTTGTCAAAAACTAGTGTGTAGTATTTTTAACTTGTTTTTTTAACCATTCATCAAAAATTGAAATAAGTTATATTTTTAGAAACTAGACTCCATTCTACACGAATTCAAAAAATAATTTCAATTTTTGATTAGTTTTCAAACATTTTAGGGGGGAGCATGCTCAAATTTCTATTTTTTAGGATGTGTCCACTTTAAAAATTACTAAAAAATCAATTATTCATTAAAAAATTATCAGAAAAATTAGGGATAAACTACATGGTGTTACCTAATTTCTCACCAGAGCGATTATTGAAATACTAAAAAAAAGTTAACATTTTAGGGGGAGCACACTAGACACTATGTTATGTTTTTTTGAGAAAAATAGGACCAATTTGTGTGCTCCCCCTTTTTGAACCCCTTAATCTCAACCATTTTTGGAAAAAAAATAGTAGTTTAGAAACTAGATTTGAAGCACTACAACTCTTGTTTTCATTCCATCTTCAAATTTTGAGTGTAGCTATCTTCAATTTCCCATCCGACTTCAATGTTTCCTAATTTTAGAAAAAGAGTGGCAACTTAAGACCCCATTTTGGTCCCTCATCTTTGTGCACTTACCCAGCGTAATCAATTGGCTTTATGAATTTTGCTTCTAGCAGCTTCTAAATCTCTGCTTTAACCAAAAGAGCTATTTACGGGTGCATTTTGCGTAGTTTTTGTTTGGCTGGTTTTGCATTAGGAGATACTGCTAGGTGATGTACCACAAGTGATGGATCTAGACTCGGCATGTCAGCATAAGTCCATGCAAAATTGATGGCTCTTTTTATGAAAAATGTTGTGAAATCTCTTCTTTCTTGCTCTAATAATGATGCTACCAAATATGTGATCTTCATACTCTGCTCTATGCCTAAGTTCATTTCTTGAGATTTTTCAACTAGCACTATTGATTTTTCATGATAATCAATGGTGACAGGAAGATCAAGTCCCCCATCCTCGGGTGCCTCAGAGAGGTTTTCACCCTTGGATATGTCCATTATTTTTACTTTTTTTGGTTAAGAGGTGCCTTTCAGTTTTCACCTAGTGACCTATCTTTGATTCTATTTATTTCACTTTTACGAGTGAAGGATTTGATACTTCTGCCAAAATATGCTAGTTTAGGGAGATCCATCATGAAGCCTACTTTGTGATCACCCAATCGAATGTCTTGTCGTAAGCCCATGAATTTGGAAATAGCTTCATCATTTTCAAATGTATCCAATATCGGTGCCCCCTGTTGGTCCCAATCAATGAGGTCAGGATATACGAGTGAAAGGGTAATGGTGGAAGGGTTGTGACTAGACATGGTGGCAAAAATCATGAAGAGAGAGGTTTCTTGGAAAAGGTTTGTGATATGAAGGGATGAGGAGTCATTGATTTTATCTGAGTTAGAAGTCTCTCCTACTAAGGAAGGTCCAGCTTCTGTATCGGTAATACATTTGATGTCTTTGGAAGGTGGTACCTCTGGTTGATAGTCAAGGCCTTGGTTATTAAACTTCTTAGACACAATAATGGGCTCAAGAAGTCCTTGTTCCTATGATCCCAATCCGCCATGTCCTTTATAGCCCATGTTCTTAATGATACAGAACCCATTATTGTATCTTTCCACTTCAAGTTGGACTTGGTCGTTCTTGTCATAGAATATCCAAGAGTTAATGTCATCTATGTCTTCATCAACAAGAAATCTTCCTTTGATGAACATTGTTGGTGGAGCTTTTATGAAAACTATTGATGAAGATACCTTAGATGTAGAGGGTTTGCCATGAGATTTGGGAGATAAGGGAAGGGTGCCAACACAACAAGATTCTTGCAATGTGTACTCACCTAGGCCATGTTCAATGTATTTGATACAAAGATTTGAAGTGGTTTGACTAGATGACGACTTAGATAATGCAGATGCGTCTACATAAGATGAAGATGGATATGCTTCGGTGCTGATAGGAATACGATGAGGGCTTTGATATTTATCTTGGAATGCATGACAAAACTCAAATGGATTAGGATCAACATGGATAATAACTTCAACATCGTTATGAGGGAACTTGAGACATTAATGGTAGGTGGAAGGAACTACTTTGAGGGCATAAATCCATGGACGGACAAGGATAATATTATAAGGAAGGTCAATATTAAGAACTTGACAATGAGTATCGGTAGTGATAGGACCAACTTGGGTAGGCAAATGGATAATTCCTTTAGTATCTCTCTCAGCATCATCATATGCTTTGATGGTAATGACCTTGGAAGTGTCAATGTCTTTCTCAGAATATCCCAATTGTTTTATTAGTTTTAGAGAGCATATATTTAGATCAGCTCCACCATCCACTACGATTCATTTGATATGGCATTTATTTACAAATAATTCTATGTGGAGGGCTTCATTATGTGATGGGTTGATGGATGGCTGAAGATCTTTATCAGAGAAAGTAAGATGACAAGGGGTTGTAATGCTAGCTACCATAGATTAGAATTGTGTGGTATCAATATCATTTGGCACCAAAGATTCTTGCAATGCTTTGTTGAGGATAGCTTTGTGGGTGGGGGATATGCGAAGCAATTCTAGGATAGAGATATGTGTAGGAGTTTTTCCAAGGTGATCCAGAATGTTATAGCTAGAAGATGGTCGAGGAGGATTGATAGGTGTCCCCTGAATGGTAACACGGCCTCATCGAGTAGTTACAGCGCAATCAAGTGCTTTTCCTTGGATTGTAATGGTAGAAATGTGAGCATGGTCAATGCATCCAATCGTGGATGATTCATAGTTGTAATGAATAGAATTCCTGGTATGAGGGTGACTTGTCTTGTCATGAAGTGGAATTGGATTTTTGAAAGCATCTAGATCATAGTTGGAAGTTGATCGATGTGTCGATTGTGACGTTGACGGTGTAATGTTAATTAGACTTTGATCAATATAGTCTTGAATGACATGTTTTAACAACGTGCAACCATTGGTTTATGTTCTTTGACCCTATGGTATTCACAATATTCATTCTCTTTGTACCAAGAAGCTTTGAAGACCGGTTCGCAGTTGGGTGGTGCTTTAAACAATAAAACAGCTCCCGCTTGGAGAAGCTTATGAAAGATTACCTCCATGGGTTCCCCTAAGGGAGTAAATTGTCATCAAGGATTTGAACTTTGTCTTTGTGGTCAATTTCGTTGAAGAGGTTGGTTTGATGTAGATGTGGCTTGAATGTTAATAGGAGCTTTCACTGTTTGTATGTTCTTTGCATCCACGACACCATCATTAACAACATTTTTATTTTTATTCCGAAAGTGCAATTTATCATTTTACATTTGAGGATTGTCTTTGTTATCTCTAAAAATCTTGATGGTGCCCTTAGCAATTAAAGCTCATTCAATGGTGGTTCCTTTAGATATAAGCTCATCAAAGGTGCTAGCACTTTGCAATTATAGTTGGAATGAAAGCTCGAGATGAAGATTTTGGACAAAGATATCAAGCTGTTGTTTTGTAGGTATTTGTCATGATAGTTTTCTAGCTATATTATGCCATCATTGGGTAAATGAGGAAAAGGCTTCACCATTGCATTCTTTGTTGTTGACAAGATTGTTCATGTTCACCTCATGTTCAATGTTAAAAGTGAAATGGGATCAAAATTTGTTCGCTAACTCTGTAAAAGTCTTAATTCTTGGAGTTAAGTGAGAGAACCATTCAAGAGCTTGTCCTGCTAAGATTTGGGGAAATAACCTCAAAAGATATGTGTCATCTTGAGCAACATCAAGGCATGCAACATAGAAGGATCTTAGATGGTCGTTCGGATTTCCTTTCCCTTTGTATTTGTCAAATTGTGGAATTTTAAAATGTGGCAGAAAAGGTGTCATATGAATTGACTTATAAAATGGATAAGCACATATATCTCCCAAGGAAAATGTCTTCTTGTTTTGCCCTACTGCCTTATTAATCATTTGTTCAACATCCGTTTGTGATAGTTGTTGTTGTTGCAAAGGGGGTGGTTGGTAATATGAGGTATATTGTGGTTGATGTTGCAGAATGTATGTAGGTATGACTGTGTGTTGAGGTTGTGTGCTCACATTATATGTCAAAGGATTGGTATGTGACACATATGTGTTGGAAGATTGTTGTCCGTGAGACAAAAGTGGTGGTTGGGTATATTGCGATGGATTGACTCCAATATTTTGCATCACATGCGAGCTAGAGGATGGATTTGTGTTATGAACATTTGGGTTTGTGTGTTGGACAACATGAGGATTGGTATATGAAGATGGATGAACATTTGGGTTCGTGTTTTGGACAACATGAGGATTGGTATATGGCATGTGTTGGGTAACAATGGGTAATCCTTGGGTTGCATAAGATGGATTGCCATTTTGTAAAGGATTATTTGTAGATGGATTGAGCGAGGTAAGTTGATCAACATAAGAGACAACGGGGGTATGATTGACTTGAGACACAGTAGGTTGGTCACTCATGTTGATGAGGCTAACATTAGGATTATATGGTATGTTGGATGGATTCTTGGAAATCATGGAGACCATATGAGAAGTGGTAAGAACATTAGCTTGGGGTATGGATTCCACATGTGATGTAATAGGAGTAGTAACATGTAATAGCTGCAAGACTTGTATGGCTTGTGATGTTAGGATAGCTTGTGAAACATGGATAGGTTGTGATGCTTGAGGCACAGATAAGATCATGGTAGGAGTGGGAGTATATTGTGAAACATGGAAGGGTGGAAAGCTCAAGTTTGATGAAAAAGATGGGAGCGTGCATTCAGAGTAATCAAAGGACCTAGACAATGCTCCACACAAGGTGAACTTGGTGGTATATCCATGGGCAGCGAAGGAAATAGTTCAGAAGATCAGTGATATTGCATGGGTGTTCTATGAGATGGTGTGGCTATGGTAGATGGTCCCTTTCCAATAATAGTGGGAGTAATTGGATCTTGTTTGCGAATGGTAGATATGTCAAAGTCACTTGGTAATTTAGCTCCCCTATGGGCTAATTGCAAGAAATGACGATCCGGATCAGATAAAATAAGCTTCTCAACTTGGTCCCATATGTGTGTGTCTCTAGATTCAAATAAGTCCTCTTGGGATTGTTCCTCATATGCCTCCGCAAATGATTGAGGTTGCAGTTGTTGTGAAGATGATGGTCCAATGGTATATCCTTCGAGTACAAACATGTAAGAAGGCATTTTGGTTGTGAATTGAGTTGCGTCTTGGAGAGGATTTGACTGAGATTGTTGTATTTTGTCTTCCATCTCAGCACATAATTTTTCTTCCATTTCAACTCTATATTGACTCCTAGTTTGAGGCATAATGGTTGATGTTGAAATTTAGACTAAGCTTGTCAAGGTTGAGACCCAAAAGATGTTGGTTGGCTAGTTTGCTTGGTGTTAGTTTGTTTTGCTAGTTTGTTGGTTGTTTGGTTTGCTAGTGGGTTGCTTTGTTGTTGTTGTTAGGTTGCTTTGTTGGTTGTTGTTGTTGTTGTTGTTGGATAAACTTCCCTAGAGAATAGCTCACATAATCAAGGGAAAAGATGGTTGCTAATGTTGTTTGCTGGTATTGCTAGGGCTAGGTAAAGCCAAAAGGATGATGTTTGGTTGCTAGTTTTGTTGATTGGTTGTTGTTTTGGTGTCTCAAAGGGATAAAAGCTCAAAAGTCCAATGTTTTAATATGTTCAAGATAGGAGATAATGCTTCAGGTGATTGTAGATGCTCAACAGACTGTCTAAAAAATGATGATAGATCTAAAATGTCTGGAAATGCACTTGATTGGGTTGGATGAATACTGATTACTGATATTTGACCAAAAGTGATTGATAATAGCTCAGAAGCAATCCAGATAGGGCCAAAAGTGATAGATAATAGCAAAAAAGTGATCTAGGTTTTTTTTCTAGATGATAGACTGTAGTGTTGACCAAAGGTGATCAGTTACAGGTCAAAAGTGATTGACTGTTGTTTAAAAGTGACACAGTTTTGCCAGAGGTGAGCAATTGTGAGTTAAAAGCGATCCAAATTTTAAAAAAATGAACAACTGCTATTTAGAAGTGATCTAGATGTCTGCAGGTGAGCAGTTAAGGTTCAAAGGTGATCTGTGTCTGACAGGGAATGTGTTTGAATGATGTTTTTGACAAGAAAACAATGATTTTAATCACTTACACTCACAACAAACACAAACTTGTACAACCTAGGCTAGGAAAGGACTATATTTGTTGAATCCCCTTGCCATGATTATTCAAAGCAAATAGCTTCAGGATCTTGGTAGCACTAGCTCCCCTCCACAGTACTCACTTCTCACACATACCAAGATCTAGGTTTCCCAAGGCTTGTCCCCCACCAAACCTTAGGATTGTCCCCCACCAAACCTTAGGATTGTCCCTGCTATCTCTACTAAGAACCGTGAGAATCAGGATAGCTTCAAAGGTCCCACCTTTTACGTCAACAAATAGAGGGTTATTGGCTACTACACAAGGTAGCTAATAAGGGCATCTGTTCAGGTGGCTATACATGCGGCAACATTACTCTCCATTATGGAGTCTCCCAGCCTTCAAGGGTTAAGCCTTGGAGGGTTTTGGGGGAGGTTGGTTTTTAGTATAACACAACAACACCTGTTGTTTGTGGCTTTCATCACAAACACTTTTTTTTTGTATAGCAGTTTGGAAGATCTTGGCTTTAGCTTGTTATCACTTCTGTCGTACCCCTTCTCAGACTGGGAAGGCATGCCCTCTAAGAATAATAAGTTCTCATACACCCAAGATCCATTTGATAGGTAAGGGGAGAGGATAATTTTATTATTAAATTTGGGTTACAATCATGCACAATCAAGCAATCAAGAAAGATAAAACAAGCATAGAGAAAACAATGATTCTTTTTAAGCACCAAACCCAAATGTTCCTAATTTAGTGATAAAATCAATATCTTAGATTGATCAAAGCTGCAACAGATATGTTAGTAGTTTGACAACCTCCTTTTCTTAGACAATCGATAAGATGCTGCACAAATAACTGATTAGTAGCCAAGAAAACCAAACTGCAAATGATAAAACTGGAAGTGACACACAATTACTAGAGGAGATCAACTATTGATCAAAAGCAATCCAGACACGGCTGAAAATGAAATGTTGTTGCTCAGAAGCAATGCGGAAAAAGCTAGATGCTAAAGGATATGGCTCAAAAGTGATCCAAAAAATGAAGACACAAACTGTTATTGCTCATAAGCGACCCAAATCTATAAAAAAAGATCAAAAATAGAAAACCCTAGTTTGTAGAAAGCTATCCAGACAGCTAGAAGCTATCAGTGTTAGGTTAAAAGTGATGCAAATCATGACAGACGCAACCACTATTAGCTTATAAACAATGCAAAAAAGACTGTAAGCAACCACTATTTTCTTAGAAGCGATCTAGAAGATACTAGAAGTGGTAGATTTCAGCCTGAAAGTGATGCGTATGGTTTGTAGGTAGCTGATTTGCGCTCAAAAGTGATTGAAACTTGCCGTAAGCGCCTGAAAAATCTGATCTTCACAAAGAACAACTTCAAAGAACAAAGTTAATCAAGGATGTGGTTCCCACTGGGTGTGCCAAAATGTGATTGGTAGAAATTAGGTTAATAAGATCAAGCAATGTAAATCAAATCCTAATCCTACCACCATCAAAGAATTGGATCCAAGTGAAATCAAAGCATGCAATTCAAGAACAATGTCACCTAGATTTATTGATTCCTTGTTTGTGATGTGGATTTCTCTTCAATAATGAACAATTATGAAGATCAAAACTGCCATGATGGATGGATGATAGTGATAATGTGCTCAATGGATGCTCAAGTGCTCAATATGCTCAAGATGATAATGTAGACGCTATGATAATGGATGTCATGGGGTTTGAAATGAAATGGAAGGGTGTTTATATAGTCCTCAACTAAAATCAATCAAGGGTGGAGATTTAGTGGCTATGTGAATGGCTTGGATGAATTGATAGTCATAGGTGAATGTGTAAATGACAAGTGGAGAGAAGTAAAGGCTCATGTGTGATTGTGTACATAAAAAGTACTACATGTGAAAGATATTAAATGAAAGATATAGTACCACACTTGTTTTTAAATCAAAAAGGCACACATGTCAGCTCATGAAGATAAATGATAAGAGAAATTAATTAAATAAATAAAATTTATTTAATTAATTGGAAAGTGGGATTATGAAAGGAAATTTAATTAAATAAATAAGATTTATTTAATAAAAACAGATAGAATAGCTATAATTAAATAATTAAAGATTATTTAATTATAGATTAGAGGAAATAGATAATGAATTAATTAAATAAATATAAATTTATTTAATTAATAGAAGAAATAAGATAAATTGCTCAAGTGTGTTAGACAAATGCAAATGGTAGATAATGCAATGTTATGATGTTCATGATTAGGTCAATTTTGGGTGATAACAAGACAAACATGAACCAAAAGACCTAGTTTCAGAGATAACAAACAACTATCAATATCATTTGGCACCAAAGATTCTTGCAATGCTTTGTTGAGGATATTTATGGGTGGGGGATATGAGAAGCAATTCTAGGATAGAGATATGCGCTGGAGTTTTTCCAAGGTGATCTAGAATGTTATAGCTAGAAGATGGTCGAGGAGGATTGACAGGTGTCCCCTAAATGGTAACACGGCCTCATCGAGTAGTTCCATTGCAATCAGGTGCTTTGCTTTGGATTGTAATGGTAGAAATGCGAGCATGGTCAATGCATCCAATCATGGATGATTCATAGTTTTAATGAATAGCATTCCTAGTATGAGGATAACTTGTCTTATCATGAAGTGGAAGTGGATTCTTGAAAGCATATAGATCATAGTTGGAAGTTGATGGATGTGTCAATTGTGACGTTGACTGTGTAATGTTAATTAGACTTTGATCAATATAGTCTTGAATGACATGTTTTAACAACATGAAACCATTGGTTTATGTCCTTTGACCCTATGGTATTCACAATATTCATTCTCTTTGTACTAAGGAGCTTTGAAGACTGGTTGGCCATTGGGTGGTGCTTCAGGCAATAAAACATCTCCCGCTTGGAGAAGCTTACGAAAGATTACCTCCATGGGTTCCCCTAAGGGAGTAAATTGTCATCAAGGATTTAAAGTTTGTCTTTGTGGGCGATTTTGTTGAAGAGGTTGGTTTGATGTAGATGTGGCTTGAATGTTAATAGGAGCTTTCACTATTTGTATGTTCTTTGCATCCACGACACCGTCATTAACAACATTTTTGTTTTTATTGCAAAAGTAGGATTTATCATTTTATGTTTGAGGATTGTCTTTGTTATTTCGAAAATCTTGATGGTGCCCTCAGCAATTAAAGCTCATTCAATGGTGGTTCCTTTGGATATAAGCTCATCAAAGGTGCTAGCACTTTGCAATTATAGTTGGAATGAAAGCTCGGGATGAAGATTTTGGACAAAGATATCAAGCTATTGTTTCACAGGTATTTGTCATGATAGTTTGCTACCCGTATTATGCCATCATTGGGTAAATGAGGAAAAGGCTTCACCATTGTGTTGTTTGTTGTTGACAAGATCATTCATGTTCACCTCATGTTCAATGTTAAAAGTGAAATGGGATCAAAATTTGTTCGCTAACTCTACAAAAGTCTTAATTCCTAGATGTAAGTGAGAGAACCATTCAAGAGCTTGTCTTGCTAAGATTCAGGGAAATAACCTCAAAAGATATGTGTCATCTTGAGCAACATCAAAGCATGCAGCATAGAAGGATCTCAAATGGTCATCTAGATTTCCTTTCCCTTTGTATTTGTCAAATTGTGGAATTTTAAAATGTGGCGGAAAAGGTGTCATATGAATTGACTTATCAAACAGATAAGCACATATATCTCCCAAGGAAAATGTCTTCTTGTTTTGCCCTATTGCCTTATTAATCATTTGTTCAACATCCGCTTGTGATAGTTGTTGCTGAAAAGGGGGTGGTTGGTAATATGAGGTATATTGTGGTTGATGTTGCAGAATGTATGTAGGTATGACCATGTGTTGAGGTTGTGTGCTCACATTATATGTCAAAGGATTGGTATGTGACACATATGTGTTGGAAGATTGTTTTCCTTGAGACACAAGTGGTGGTTGGGTATATTGCGATGGATTGACTCTAATATTTTGCATCACATGGGAGCTAGAGGATGGATTTGTGTTATGAACATTTGGGTTTGTGTGTTGGACAACATGAGGACTGGTATACGAAGATGGATGAACATTTGGGTTCATGTTTTGGACAACATGAGGATTGGTATATGGCATGTGTTGGGTAACAATGGGTAATCCTTGGGTTGCATAAGATGGATTGATATTTTTTAAAGGATTATTTGTAGATGGATTGAGAGAGGTAAGTTGATCAACATAGGAGACAATGGGAGTATGATTGACTTGAGACATAGTAGGTTGGTCACGCATGTCGATGAGGCTAACATTAGGATTATATGGTATGTTGGATGGATTCATGGAAATCATGGAGACCATATTAGAAGTGGTAAGAACATTAGCTTGGAGTATGGATTCCACATGTGATGCAATAGGAGTAGAAACATGTAATGGCTACAAGACTTGTATGGCTTGTGATGTTAGGATAGCTTGTGAAACTAGCAGAGTTTCCACTTGTGAAAAATGGACAGGTTGTGATGCTTGAGGCACGGATATGGTCATGGTAGGAGTGGGAGTATGTTGTGAAACATGGAAGGGTGGAAAGCTTAAGTTTCATGTAAAAGATGGGAGCATGTCATTTAGAGTAATCAAAGGACCTAGACAATGCTCCACATGAGGTGAACTTTGTGCTATATCCATGGGTAGCGAAGGAAATAGATCAGAAGATGGGTGATATTGCATCAGTGTTCTATGAGATGGTGTGGCTATGGTAGATGATCTCTTTGCAATAACAATAGGAGTAATTGGATCTTGTTTACGAATGGTAGATATGTCAAAGTCACTTGGTAATTACCTCCTCTATGGGCTAATTGCAAGAAATGATGATCTGGATCAGATAAAATAAGCTTCTCAACTTGGTCCCATACATGTGTGTCTCTAGATTCAGATAAGTCCTCTTGGGATTGTTTCCGCAAATGATTGAGGTTGCACTTGTTGTGAAGATGACGGTCCAACAGTATATCCTTCGAGTACAAACATGTAAGAAGGCATTCTGATTGTGAATTGAGTTACATCTTGGAGAGGATTTGACCGAGATTGTTGTATTTCATCTTCCATCTCAGCGCACAATTTTTCTTCCATTTCAACTCTATATTGACTCCTAGTTTGAGGCATAATGGTTGATGTTGAAAGTTAGACTATGCTTGTCAAGGTTGAGACCCAAAAAATATTGGTTGGCTAGTTTGCTCGTTTCTTGGTTGTTGTTGTTTGGTTGCTTTGTTGGTTGTTGGTTGTTGTTGTTGTTGTTGGATAAACTTCCCTAGAGAATAGATCACATACTCAAGGGAAAAGTTAGTTGTTGATGTTGTTTATTGGTATTGCTAGGGCTAGGTAAAGCCAAAAGGATGATGTTTGGTTGCTAGTTTTGATGATTGGTTGTTGTTTTGGTGTCTCAAAGGGATAAAAGCTAAAAATTCCAATGTTTTGATATGTTCAAGATAGGAGATAATGCTTCAGGTGACTGTAGATGCTTAGAAGACTATCTAAAAGCTGATGATAGAGCTAAAATGTCTAGAAATGCACTTGATTAAGCTGGAGGAATATTGATTGTTGATATTTTACCAAAAGCGATTGATAATAGCTCAGAAGCAATCCATATAGGGACAAAAAGTGATAGATAATAGCACAAAAGTGATCTGGGTTTGTTCTAGATGATAGACTGTAGTGTTGACCAGAGGTGAATAGGTTTACTAGAGGTGATCAATTACAGGTCAAAAGTGATTAATTATTGTTTAAAAGCGACGTAGTTTTTCCAGAAGTGAGCAACTGTGAGTTAAAATCGATCCAAATTTTAGAAAAAGTGAACAACTGTTGTTTAGAAGCGATCTGGATGTCTGCAGGTGAGCAGTTAAGGTTCAAAGGTGATCTATGTCTAATAGGGAATGTGTTTGAATGATGTTTTTGACAAGAAAATAGTGATTTTAGTCACTCACACTCACAACAAACACAAACTTGTACAACCTAGGCTAGGAAAGGACTGTATTTGTTAAATCCTCTTGCTATGCTTATTCAAAGCAAATAGCTTTAGGATCTTGGTAGCACTAGCTCCCCTCCACAACACTCACTTCTCATGCATACCAAGATCTAGGTTTCCCAAGGCTTGTCCCCCCACCAAACCTTAAGATTTTCCCTGCTATCTCTACTAAGAACCATGAGAATCAGGACGGCTTCAAAGGTCCCACTTTTTGCGTCAACAAATAGAGGGTTTTTGGCTATTAAATAAGGTTGCTAATAAGGGCATCCATTCAGGTGGCTATACATGCGGCACCACTACTCTCCATTATGGAGTCTCCCAGCCTTCAAGGGTTACACCTTGGACGGTTTTGGGGGAGGTTGGTTGTCAGTATAACACAACAACACCTGTTGTTTGTGGCTTTCATCACAAACACTTTTTTTTTGTATAGCAGTTTGGAAGATCTTGGCTTTAGCTTGTTATCACTTCGGTCGTACCCCTTCTCAGACTGGGAAGGCATGCCCTCTAAGAATAATAAGTTCTCATACACCCAAGATCCATTTGATAGGTAAGGGGAGAGGATAATTTTATTATTAAATTTGGCTTACAATCATGCACAATCAAGCAATCAAGAAAGATAAAACAAGCGCAGAGAAAACAATGATTCTTTTTAAGCACCAAGTCCAAATGTTCCTAGTTTAGTGATAAAATCAATGTCTTGGACCGATCAGAGCTGCAACAGATATGTTAGTAGTTTGACAACCTCCTTTTCTTGGACAATCAATAAGATGCTACACAAATAACTGATTAGTAGCCAAGAAAACCAAACTGCAAATGATAAAACTGGAAGTGACACACAGTTACCAGAGACGATCAACTGTTGATCAAAAGTGATCTAGATGCTGCTGAAAATGAAATGTTGTTGCTCAGAAGCAAGCAAAAAAAGTTGGATGCGAAAGGATATGGCTCAAAAGCAATGAAAAAAATGAAGACACAAACTGTTATTGCTCATAAGCGACCCAGATCTATAAAAAAAAGATAAAAATAGAAAACCCTAGTTTGTAGAAAGCGATCCAGACAGCCAAAAGTGATCAGTGTTAGGTTAAAAGTGATGCAAATCATGATAGACGTGACCACTATTAGCTTATAAGCGATGCAAAAAAGACTGTAAGCAACCACTGTTTGCTCAGAAGGTATCCAGAAGATGCTAGAAGCGGCAGATTTTAGCCTAAAAGTGATGTGTATGGTCTGTAGGTGGCTGATTTGAGTTCAAAAGTGACTTAAACTTGTCGTAAGCGCTCAAAATATCTGATCTTCACAAAGAACAACTTCAAACAACAAAGTTAATCAAGGACGTGGTTCCCACTGGGTGTGCCAAAATATGATCGGTAAAAATTAGGTTAATAAGATCAAGCAATATAAATCAAATCCTAATCCTACCACCATCAAAGAATTAGATCCAAGTGAAATCAAAGCATGCAATTTAAGAACAATGTCACCTAGATTTATTGATTCCTTGTTTGTGATGTGGATTGCTCTTCAATAATGAACAATTATGAAGATCAAAACTACCATGATGGATGGATGATAGTGATAATGTGCTCAATGGATGCTCAAGTGCTCAATATGCTCAAGATGATAATGTAGACACTATGATAATGGATGTCATGGGGTTTGAAATGAAATGGAAGGGTGTTTATATAGTCCTCAATTAAAATCAATCAAGGGTGGAGATTTAGTGGCTATGTGAATGGCTTGGATGAATTAATAGTCATAGGTGAATGTGTAAATGACCAGTGGAGAGAAGATAAGGCTCATGTGTGATTGTGTACATAAAAAGTACTACATGTGAAAGATATTAAATGAAAGATATATTACCACACTTGTTTTTAAATCAAAAAGGCACACATGTCAGCTCATGAAGATAAATGATAAGAGAAATTAATTAAATAAATAAAATTTATTTAATTAATTGGAAAGTGGGATTATGAAAGGAATTTTAATTAATTAAATAAGATTTATTTAATAAAAATAGATAGAATAGCGATAATTAAATAATTAAAGATTGTTTAATTATAGATTAAAGGAAATAGATAATGAATTAATTAAATAAATATAAATTTATTTAATTAATAGAAGAAATAAGATAAATTACTTAAGTGTGTTAGACAAATGCAAATGGTAGATAATGCAATGTTATGATGTTCATGATTAGGTCAATTTTGGGTGTCTACAATTTTAGGTCAATTCATGATTAGGTAGGAAAGATGTTTTGAATGATAATACAATTTGATCAGTCAAGAGGAGATGATAGGTGAGGAGCAGTGAAAGAAGAATCAGGAAGGATGTAGACAAGGGAGCTAAAGGAAGATTAGTTCCAAAGAAGACCACTAGCCCTTTGTCCTTGATGTCAAAGGGGGAGAAATTTGCATATTAGGTCAAGTGTTTCCATCAATCCTAAAGTGGGAGATTGTTGCATTTGTGTTGTCATTGATGTCAACAATGTGAGGTTTAGGAGTGTTGTCAGTAGTGTTGTAATGAAGAAGGCCAGAAGTAAAGTGAACTAGAGGTAATGTCAAATGAAGTTTGTAGTAGTGTGATCAGAGAAGAAGACAAAGAAGATGAATTAGAGAAGTTGTGATGAGAAGTGTAAGGTGATGGAAGTCATATACTAGTTATACTATATGGATTAGTATCATTTGTACACTATTGTACCCTCTCTCTTGAAGTTCATAGACAAAGATTATGCTAACATGAAGATTCTTGTTTTATGAAAAGAGTTTGTTGTTGAGAATGATGTTTCTAATGTAGTAAAAATTGTATTCATTATTTCCTAAGGAAAAGCATTACTTTCGTTATGAAAGAAAGATTCAAGTTGTCCAAGGCACTAGAATTTGTATAGAATAAGCTCGGGAGAATGCTTCACATTCCTCCATAGTTGAAGGTACGACCTTGCAGTTTGGTAGTTTGTCAAAGAAATCTATGAATGTTGTGTGTTCCTAATTTTAGAGCTTGAAGGTTAATGCAGAAGATTCTAGAGCTTGTAGAGTGAAGATAGTTGTTTAGAGTTGTTGCAGTCAGGATACATCTAGAAATGCTCCATATTTCTCTTCTTTTGAAGTTGAGGTCATGCAGTTTGAAGGATGATCATTTATAGATGATAAGATGGTAATATTCAAGTTTCAATTGCTAAGGTGTACCACAGAGGTTCTCCAGGGTTAGCAGAATAAACACACATCTTGTTGCTGACTAGGGTTGTCTGGAGGAGAAAGTAGAAGCCACCACATTTCACCGCAATTCATCTTTTGGCTTTGGTGTTTGGAGGATGAGTTTAGATATTTAGTTTGATGGTTTAGTTCAGGTTTTAAGTGTTGAAGTACATCACAAGTTAGTTTTTCAATGCTCTATCTCAAGTCTATGTGTTCAATGTTTGTTTATGATACTAGGCTCAGTTTCTAATTGTTTGCGCCAAAAAGAAAACATATATTTCAGAGGAAGGATTGGTTGACAAGGTTTGTGTAAGTCTTATGTTACTTGTGTGATGATCTGCATGATGCTAATTGATCCTTGTGGTACCTCTTTAGGTCTGGAGCTATTGTGTGGAAGAATAAGTGTTTGTTAGGCCAACTTCATGTGTTTTGATGTTCCCACTAGATGATTTGAAGTGTGTGCTTGCTTGGAAGAATGTGTTAATGAAGAATAGGTCCTAGTTATCAGTGTTGGAATCTAGGACCACTGAGAGGGGGGTGAATCAGTGGTCTAATGAGGAATCAATTTTTTGAGAAATAAACTCACTTGTTTATAATGCCAAGAGACATTGTGAAACACTTCAAGCACCATATAAACTGGATGTTGAGTGAATCATAATGACATGCTAAACATAATATCAAAAGTTATCAAAGATGGCATACTTAAACATAATGTGACAAGTCATCAAGGAAAACACATAACACAAGTTTTAAAGTGGAAACCCTAAAAGGGAAAACCCACTATAAAATCCATTCCACACTTTTCATTATTGTCTCACTGACATAATACAAAATATCTAGGAGCACCAACTCCTTATGAAAACAAGAGAACCAACTCCAAAGAGAAAAGGACAAAGATACATAGTACTACTCTATTTACAATATGCTCCAAATCAATGAACATTCAACCCTTATCTCTCCTTGAATATATGATGATGATAACTTCTTTTATCCCCTTATTTCATCAAACATAAAAACAAAACTCAGCCAAAAGTATTCTTGAATAAATAAATGTTAGCATCTACACACACCTAACTATGATCTCCATGGAGTGAACATATAGATGACACCAAATGATTATTACATAAACATATCCACTATTATGACAGTCAACCCTAGACTATATAAAATCTCAGGCATATAAATATTTCCATACTCAAAGTATTGAAATACAGGCACAAACACTATACATGCTTCAAATGAAAACTTTTGTCCCTTTCCATATCATACTTGCTTATGCAAGGCATATACTATTCATGAGCACTACACAAAGGCACAAGTAAGCCTTTATGCTCTATTATTTCAAAACAAAAACTCTTCACTTTTCATTATCTGAATACAAAAGAATATTATAGCTTTCATCACTTCATCATAGAGCCCAATCCACTCTCCAAACCCTCACAATGCATTGGGTTTACCCTTAAATCTGTCACTGTTACAATACAGTTACAAAACTGTGTAACAGAAAGACATTCAACTATCCGTCAAAGTTACTCAAGGTGATTACCCGTTGAAGTTTAAAGGAACTTTGAAAAACAATCGTAGATTAATATTTTTTTGCATCCAATTAGAATTAAATAATCACCTTTGATAATATTTTGGTGCCCTAATCCTTGGAGAGCCCTATAGCCATTAGGGAAGGGGTCGGTCGGTCCATGATATCACACCCCTTGAAGTTGTCACTTAAGTGACAATTACTGGATATAGCATGTTACCGAGCAAATAAAATAGAAATTAAATTTCCTTTGAAGGGAGTTAAAGGATATAAACCCTAGATTTTTTAGGAGCCCTCTCTTAGGGTTTTAAACCTTAGTGCTTTAGATTATAGGATGTAGAGAAATCTTAACACCTAAAACCCTAAACAGAAATTGCTGCAATAGTTCTTCCCTCCATAAGGCCCATCTCAATCTCTAAAAATATTTTGTTAGGAAAAACAACTCTTTAAATGCATTAAGCATCAACACCATGAAGATGAACCATGAGATGAATAAGTGCCTTCAACCATAAGATGATCAACAAAGACTTTGACTTGAAGCAACTCCTAAAACAACTCTGTAAAACATGAACCATGAAACTAATGGCATTTTACATCAACATTAATTTGTATCACTATCATGATGTATTCAACATCATAAACTACATCATGGATGTGAAAGCATCATCACTATGAAAGCATCACTATTATGAAATGAAGATTTGCATCAACATTGTGAACTAAAAAGGATAGAGTACCTTTTCCTTTGGAGGCATAAAACCATCATCACAGTACCTTATTATGAAGCAAGCAACACTATCATACCTTGTCATGGAACAACTTTTTGGATGCATCAATCATCATGAAATGAAGGAATCCTTGAAATCAACATCAACAAACCACTGCAATCTTTGCATTTTGAATCTCTTTGACATCAATGACAAATACCATCAACAAACTCTCCCTTTGTCATTGATGGAAAAAACTCTTGTAGCAGAGAACCTCACTCCCCCTTTGACATCAAAGACAAAGGACTCCTGATTGCAAAATAGAGCACTAGAAATTTATCAGGAGTGGAAATACCTAAGCACTGTAAGTAGACCCTTGTAACACATTGTCATGAACCATAGGATTAGGACCACTTGGGCACACTGTACAGTTGTCAAAGCCATTGACTATCATGTTCATGAGGAAAATAATGGATTGTCATTGTGCATTGTCGTAGGTATTGTTCAGGATAGGCACTTTGATGAATAAAACTTGAATGAATAAACTTACACTTCGCAGTCACTGTCTAATGAAGGAATCACCACTGATGAGAAATGATCTTACTGTCAATGCTAAAGATCATTAAATCTTTACAATGACAGTCATACAGTTAAACTCAACTATGCATTAACAAATATAGTGATACAAACTCACTGTCATAAACAATTGTCATGGTAATACAAACTCACTATCCTATAGAACTTGGAAGAACCTCACAATTACTATCTTACTTGAGTCCTGAAATGAATGAGACCATAACCAACTATCCAAACCACTAATGTCAAACCAACTTGAGAGCATATGAACTTATGAAGACCATAAAGAATAACTGTCACATAAATCAAAAGAAATGATAGGAGGCACTGTATTAATCCATTATTTGCATACAAATGACTATCACAAGCTCAAATATGTTTTGGAAAAGTGGAACAAGACAAACATGAACTAAAAGACCTAGTTTCAGAGATAACAAACAAATCATGAACTCCCTCTAAAACCATACTTCAAAGAACTGAATTAGTGAAGAGAGGCAAGAGAAAGAACTCCTAATCTCTCCCTCAACTGCTCAAAAACATCCTTGGCCAAAGGCTTGGTAAAAATGTCTGCTACCTAATCACTTGAAGCAACATAATCCAAAACAACTTCATTTGCCAATACTTTTTCTCTTAGGAAATGACATCTAATTACAATATGCTTAGTTCTTGAGTGCATAACAGGGTTCTTGGAGATGTTTATTGTACTAGTGTTATCACACAAAATGAGAATAGGTTGAGGTACATCTACCATTATGTCTTTGAGAGTTTGCACCATCTAATGTACCTAAGAGAAACATGAGGCAACAATAATATATTCTTCCTCTATGGTTGACAATGACACTGACTCTTGTTTCTTGCTATGCCAAGACACCAACCTTCCACCTAAGAAGAATGCTCCACTACTAGTACTATTTCTATCATCAATGCACCCTGCCCAATCAACATCAGTATATGTAAGTAAAGTAAAATCATTAGTTCTAGGATACCATAAATCATAGTCTATTGTTCCTCTAAGGTATCTAAAGATCCTTTTGATTGCATTCAAATGAGATTGTTTAGGAGAGGATTGAAATCTTTCTACCAAACATACTGCTTGCATGATATCAGGCCTAAAGGTTGTTAAATACAAGAGACTACCTATCATAGATCTTCATAGAGACTGATCTACATCAGGTGAGTCATCAACCTTACTCAACTTGTAGCCTGTCACCATAGGAGCACTGATAGGCCTGTATTCATCCATTTGAAACCTCTTAAGCATATCTTTTGCATAATTAATTTGAGAGATGAAGATTCCTTTGTCAAGTTGTGAGACATGTAATCCAAGAAAGAAAGACAACTCTCCAAGCATGGAAATTTCAAATTCATATTGCATGATGTTAGGAAAAGTTTGACACATATCATCATCATTGCTTCCAAAGATGATATCATCCACATAGACAATAACAAAAAGAATGTTCTCACCTTTTGTCATGAAGTATAAATTGCTATCCACTCCACCTTTTGTGAATCCTTGATCTTGCAAATGTTTGTCTAACCTAGAGTACCATGCTCTAGGTGCTTGTTTCAAACCATACAATGCCTTTTTTAGTCTATAAACATAATCTCCTTTACATTGAAACCCTTCAAGGTACTCCATATAAACCTCTTCTTCAAGGTATCCATTGAGAAAAGCTGATTTCACATCCTTTTGGTATACCTTAAAGTTCTTGTAAACAGAGAATGCTAAGAACATCCTTATGGCTTCTATCCTTGCTACAGGTGCAAAGGTCTCATCAAAGTCAATACCCTCAACTTGAGAGTATCCCTTACAAACAAGCCTTTCTTTATTTCTTGTAACCCTACCATTTTCATCTAATTTGTTCCTAAACACCCATTTTGTACCAATAATATTCTTTTCTTTAGGCCTAGGAACTAACTCCCATGTCTTGTTTTTCTCTATTTGGCTTAGTTCTTCACCCATTGCCTTAACCCAACATTCATCCTTGTTGGCCTCATTGTAAATATTTGGTTCTATTTATGATAACAAACAAAGATTGGCTTGATCATTTGATTTGGTCAGTCTTCTTGTTTTCACTCCTACATTTTTGTCCCCAATAATTTGGTCTTGAGGATGATTTATTTGCAAAGCTGTGGAAGGAGTCTTTGTCATAGTCTTTTTATGTCAAGAATTGTCCTCCTATATGGAATGGTACAATTTCTCATAGTTTAGTTCCTTTCCTTTGGTGACCTTTCAACCTAGTTTATTTTAGACCTTCTTGAACCCTGATTGACCTATGTCTAATTGGAAGAATGTTGTATTTTGGAATAACCAAAGGCTAAGGGTGAAAACAAAACTTGGATTTGGGATCCCCTAACCTCCTTGAGGTAGTCCTAATTGGGAAATCAAGGCTTGGACTTGGGTGTAAGCACCCTTGTCCTGCCCTATTTCCCAGAGTCCTAAATTTTGGAGGGATGTCAGCCCTCGCCATGCATTCTGGGATTCTGTTTTCAAACTTTCATTTTTTACACAATGTCAATGTCTTATTTCAAAATTTGAAATTCCTAAGGTTAGATATTTAAAGACATTTGAAAATCATTTAAATATCTAACCTTAAATGAAATATGTTTTAGATATTTAAATATGTTTTCGACATTTGTCGAGATCCAGTGGAGAGGAGTGACAGGAAGACATATATTGCAAACACAGTCATCACAAAATTTAGATTTCAAGATTTTGAGAGTTTCAGGACACTGGCATTAACACCCTAGTCCAATTGGGTGATTTCTTCAAGATCTAGAAACCTCTGGGGATTTAGAGATACTTGTTGCAGAAAATCCTGACATACGAAAACTTCCAAGACACTCACATTAATGCCCTAGTCCAAATGCTCCTTAGTTTCCAGGTGCATTGTCTCTGAACTATTTACTCTACATTTCTGTGATCATTTCATTAGTATCTATGTCAGAAGTTAAGTTATTACAGTTTGATTGGCAAATTAGGGTTTCTTGTTTAATGATGGTTATTAGCTTGTAAAACCTAATTCAAACTATCACACATACATAATTAATAGGAAAAGGGAACATTGGAAAGTCGTAGTTTATCCCTATACTCATCCTTTGCTTCCCTAATGTTTTAGTGCGTGAAAGTGTGGACTTGAGGTCTTCTATCTTGCTTCCACATTTTCACCATGAAACATTTTGGTGAACCCGTACTCTAAAGAATTTGCATCCTTTTAAACATTAGATCTGAATTAGTTTGTTGTCCTAAAATATATTTAGATTGTAAACCCTCTTTTATGAAAGTACATGCATTAAATCTTGAGTGATTTCTTTATCCTTTCATTAAAAGAGTCAGAAAATTACAACTTTGTGTTTTGCATAGTGCTATTATCTTTCATTTTCACAAAGTTTATGCTTAATCATTTTACAAATTTAAGTCTTGACTTAATTTGAGCATGTTATAATGTCAGATTACTTTTTGTAAGACTTTCATGTGTATGGTGAGCCATTTAGTAGTGATTACTTCAATATGTTAGATGAAGCCCTTGAGGACTTTATCTCGATTGAACATTTCACTACGACTATTAAACTGTTGTTGTTTCAAAGATTTGTAAATGCAATCTATGTTCCTGAAACTCAAGAAGAACTTGTGAAACTGAAAATAGTGGTCATTTGTGTTTAGATATAGTTCAACCTCCTTCTAAACTAGTGCTCACTATTAGAGGCATTTCACCTTCTTCTCGACCTCCTGATTACATTTATAACTATGCTAAATAGATAACACATCAAAATTCACAACTGAGTCATACTGTGGTTTCTCATACATACAATACTCAGAATAACAAACAAGGCAAGCAACAATCAAGCATTCTGATATCTCTACCAACCTCTCAACCTATGCTTCCTCAAGCACCTCATTTAACACATAAGGTTGGTCAAGATTATGATCTTGTTGAGAAGCTTTGTGCTACTCCTTCTAAGATATCTCTTTGGGAACTAATGAAAACTTCACATACATACCATGGAATGCTCCAAGAGGCTTTACAAAAGGTGATTGTGTCACCTACTATTAAACCTAATGATGTGGTAGCTCTTTTAGATTATATGCATACGACCAAAATAGACATTCTATTTTAGCACCATGAGTTTCCATCTCTTGAAGTTCAAAATTAGTATGATCCTTTGATTATATTCATTACAATAAACAAGAAACTGATTAAATGAGTTATGATTGATAATGGGTTAGCTCTTAATGCTTCTGGCATCAATTTATTACATAAGATTAAAGTTGATACATCTTTGATTAAGTTGGATAAGATAAGTATCTGTGGCTTTGATAATGTTGAAAGACAATCTATAGGCACCATAACTTTACCTGTACAAGTTGGGCCTATAACTTTACCTACCCCAATTCATGTCATGCCTTGTTCTTTATCTTACAATATGATTCTTGGTAGACCATGGATTCATGCATTGGGGGCAGTTCTTTCTACCCTTCATCATTCAATCAAGTTTGTTCATAAAGATAAACTTCATACTATTCATGTTGATCTTGAACCAGACATTTGTTTACAAATTGAATCACAAAAGCAAGTTGTTCATCATAAGATCTTAAACAATCTGAAAGTTGACTTATCAACCCCTCTTGCCACAAATAATATTGTGCAAGAGTCAAAAAAATCAAATGCATTTCTTGGTGATGATTGGGGTTCGTTAGATTTTGCATCTCCCTCTACAAGTGAATATAAAATTAACAACTCCACTCTTGAAACATCAAGTGTTGCATTGATCTCAGCTAAATGTTCAAATACTAAAGCCTCTTTGCTAACAAATACAGATAATACTTTTACTTGTACTATAGATTATGAGACTTACAAAGCCCCACCTTCCTCTAAAGAAATGGCTTCGCTCTATGGTCAAGGATTTCAGATTCTTTATAAGAACTGTGATTACATAGGTAAATGTTATGGTATAAATCAACAAGGGATTTGTGTACCTATAGATTCCACTTTGCAACATTACTCAAGTGGCATTGGATATAACCCTTTCAAAGAATCTAAATCTGTAGATGCCCTAATCTTAATGTGAATATAATATCGACACTCAATTTGATCTTTCCTGAGATGATTGACACTAATTTTCCTCTAGGAGAGGTTCCTTTGGACATCATTTCATCAGATGAAGTGATAATTGAATTCTTAGGTGCTTATGACAATATTCCCCATTATCATCAATTTACGTGGATTGCCTTATTATTTGAATAAGGCTACATATTTTGGAAAGTCCACTAGCATGATAAATACTACTTTGAACTCTGAAGAAGAATTTGAAGAATTACCACTATCACTTGATCTTCTAGACCACAATACTCTACTTAATGGAAAGACTATTGATGTGCCCATGAAGAAAGATAATGCTGAAAAAGTTATCGCTATCAGTGATTGTCTAAGTGTGTAAGAAAAAGAATACATGACAAAATTGTTACATGAATTTTCTAAATTGTTTTCTTGGAATTATTCGGATATGCCTAGTATTGATCATCACATTGTAATACATAATATTGTATTGAAACTCGATGCTAAGTTGTTTAAACAAAAGATTTGTAAGATGAATCCTAAGATTGCATTACTCATCAAAGCTAAGATAGAAAAGCTTTTACATGTTGGTTTTATTCACTCTATTGACTATTCACCTTAGATTTTGAATATCTTCATTGTTGCTAAACCTAATGGCCATATTCAAATGTGTACTAACTTTTAGGATTTGAATCTTACAACTTTGTAAGATGATTTCCCTCTTCCAAACATTGATATGATTGTTGATTCAATAGCCGAACATGAGCTACTTTTCTTCATGGATGGATTCTCAAGATATAATCAAATTTTCATAAACCCTCATGATCAATATAAAACTACTTTTATAACACCATGGGGAACATTTTGTTGGGTAGTCATGCCATTTGGACTTTAAAATGCTGGAGCAACTTACCAACGTGCTATGACTCTTATATTTCATGATTACATGCACAATATTCTAGAAGATTATGTTGATGACATCTAGGTGAAATATATTAATTGCCAAGATCATACTATGACCCTTCAACAAATCTTTGAATGAATTAAGAAATACAACATGCGATTAAATCCCCATAAGTGTGTATTTGGTGTTGTCAGTGGAAAACTATTAGGATTCATAGTCTCAAATTGTGGTATTGAAGTAGATACAAAAAATATTGTTGCAATTGTTAACATGCCAACACCTAAAAACATATCTCAACTTCGTAGTTTACAATGGAAGATACAAATCATCCACTAATTTGTCTCACAACTCATAGATAGGACTCACCCTTTTACTCAACTATTGAAGAAGGATTCAAAATTTTGATGGAATTCAGAATGTGATAGCACGCTCCCACACATGCTTAGTTCCCTTAAAATTTCTATCAATTAAAATACCGGTCATCTCATAATAAATGGTCTCCTATAGACCTACTATCATCATAGTGATAGTAACCAGGCAAGAACAAAAAAGATACACATTAACAAGATACAGTTTATACTCAAATTCAGACATGCGATAGGAACTTCATTAACACAATGTCTAATGTAATCAGGGAATTGACACAGGGCAAAATAACATAAAGAAGGAAATATGCTTTCATTTATACTATCATTTTATTACAAAACCAAAATATCGGCCATGCAAACAACCTCACCCATACAGAGATTCCACAAAACAAAAGACATCTATCTATCACAACTATCGACCTTCTCAGAATTACTATCAAAGTTTATTTTACCGGTAATCAGTTCATAGAACCATTGGTATTTTCACATGAACAATCAGCCTTCTCCTGTTTTTCACCATGACCTCTTTAGATAGTTAGCCTCTTCCCTTTTATTTAGACACATGACCTCTTCTAGTCTTCAAATTCTTCAAAAATAATGGCCGCTAACTTTTTATCGACCTTTTAATTGATCGGCCCTTTTTCTTTTATCACCTTTTCTCACCGATGCCCTCCCTCTAGCTGCAAATGACCATATATATCTTCCAACTTTTTCAGTTGGTAGCAGAAGGTCATAAATTCATAACTGTTGCTTCCTTTGGAATAGTCACTCATAAAGAGAGCTGCCATAAGTGGATGAAAACCATCGCCTCTAGAAAATGTAGAGAAACCGTCGGCACATGCAAGGAATAGAAAATAATGAAGGAAAATTAAGACAGTCTTAAATGATCGAACCACTCCCAGATATCACTAGCTATTTCTATTATTGGCCTCTGCCTTTTTCCTCCACTCACCGTCATTTCTTCATTCATCAGCCTTATTGAATATCGATTGTTACATGAAAAAAATTAGCTGTCCACCATATGCCATAGCCATTGATTCTTCCTTATGCCACTAACCATCCTCTACTATCATTAGATTGTTCGCATTCCACTTCTACAACTATCAACCTGTAATATTTATTCCAAGCTATCCATAATTGATTATTCTTCTTGTCAAAGGCAACTTATAGCGATATCCTACCTTCTGTCCAAGTAGTGATAAGAGCTCGAACCTGCCTTTATTCTTTCACCAAAACCAAAAACTTCCTTACCAAAATCTACCATGCTAAACTTAAACACGAGAAAACTAAAAATCAGAAATTTATGGCGATGCCCCTACATCAGAATATCATAAGGCTTTTGAGGACTTAAAAAGTTATCTCATTAAACCTCCTATTTTACAGCCTGTTATCTCTGATAAACCTTTTATCCTTTACACCTCAGCATCAAATAATTCTCTTGCAGCCTTATTAGCACAACATGATGCTAAAGGCAAAGAACATGATGTATACTACATCAGCCGAACATTGCTCGATTACGAAGTGCAATATACTTTCATTGAGAAGTAATGCTTAGCTCTTGTCTTCACAACACAAAAGCTTAGGTATTATCTCTTAAATGCTGAGATACAAGTAATGGTAAAATTTGATCCTTTAAAGCATCTATTTTCCAAAACTGACCTTTCAGGTCGCCTTGCTAAGTGGGTTATATTGCTAACTGAATCTGATCTCAAATTTACATCCCAGAAAGTAATTAAAGGACAAGCACTAACTGACCATTTAGTTGAAGCACCCTCCCCTTTTGTTATAGAAAATCAAGAGATATTCCCTGATGATCAAATCTTAACTATTGATAAGAAAGATAAATGGTATTTGTATTTCGATGGATCCAGATTTCAAACTGGCTCTGGTACAGGTGTCATACTTGTACCTTGCTTAGGTAAGATGATTCCTATGTCTTACCACCTAACTTGTCATGCACAAACAACATTGCTGAGTACGAATCTCTTATTGCAGGGCTTCATGCTGATTTGGCCCTAAACATTAAGAACCTCACTATATATGGTGATTCACAATTAATTGTAAGACAAATAAATGGATCATATCAAGCTAAACAAGACAAATTATCTCAATATTGTGGCATTGCTTTGTCTTTATTGAAGCAATTTATATCCTTCTCAATCGATACTGTTCCAAGGAAGGACAATTGACATGTGGATGCAATGGCAAGTGCAACTTCCCTTATATCCCATGATGATTCTCCTGATGAGTTTACCTTTACTGTTCATAATCTTAAAACACCAACCGTAGAAGATCCTTTATTTGTAAGTACTAATTTTGTTAGATCTAGGGCACACAACTGAGAGGGGGGGTGAATCAGTTGTACAAAACTTGCTTCTATTTCAAACACTTGAATCTTCTTTGTTATTTAATAGCATATCAATTAATCATTCATGAAAGCATAAAGCATAAACAATAGAGCAGATATACATCAACACATTAGACACCAAGATTTTGATGTGGAAAACCTGGTCAAGGGAAAAACCATGGGGTGATTAACCCAAGGATTATTCTCTATTAGAAGAATAAGAAAAATAGATGGCACATGCCAATTAAGGCTCACTACCCAAGCACACTGCTCACAAGAGGCACACTGCCTACAAGAGACACATTGTCTACAAGATAACAAGTATTACAAACTTGAACTGGAGATTGACATCTTTACCATGCCTAGATCAGTTCCATTTAAGCCCAAAAACTCCTGCTCTACCTTTCGCACTTCTCTTCACTATATCACTCTCATCACCACAAGACACACTTCAAAATGAATTCACAATCCCTTATTTATACAAGGCATTGACTTAGGAATAATCATCTAAGTCAGCAAACACCTACAAGATCATTCACAAGATGTGTAATACATCCGGTCGGCCAGTCTCAAGAAGAATACCAATATCTGTGGTTATTCCTCAAATGCAAACTCTAACTTCAATGAAGACCACCAATAAGAATTGTACATGATCCAAAGATCACCAAAAAACTTTCCTGAGTCATCAAGAACATCTGCACTTTATCAGCATACTGGAATTCTTCTGTTCTTCATCTGAAACCTCAAGAACACAGTCTGTCATCACTGTCATAATGAAAAAGGTGCTTATGGACCTCCAAACCATGAACAAATCTAGTTGTCACTTCACACAAACTTCTTCAACACTCTCTCCAATCCGTAGAATGAGATAATGCAATTCTGGAGCTCACCAGACCAATTTGTGACACTCTATCACCACTGAACACCTACCGGAACTGGTTCTACTTGAGTGAACATAACTTCTTCATATCTTCATGCGGACCTCTGAAATCTTGACTGGAACATCTCAAGACTCATATCTACAAACCCTTTAAACCGCATCCTCTGATCCTCAACCTATTGAGGACTCTTGCCTTCTTCTCATCACTGTTCTTCACTATTCCTGATTGAGACTAATTTCCTCAATAACCTCAGCACACAGCTCATCCAATCCATCTCATTAATGCAATATGAGTATGTTGACATCAATGACAACACTGGTTAACCTCATAGTTGCAACAATCTCCCCCTTTGTCATTGATGGCAACATATGATGTGAAAAACCATCAAGACAAGAACTTCTCCTTTCTGTCACAGCTCCTCCTATTAGCAACAACTCTTCACATGTCTTCTTTTCCCTTACTACTCCCCCTTTGATCATCAACCATTTGTTTTTCACATGTCTTCTCTCCCCCTTTGACATCAATGGCAAAGGACTCATACTTGGAATTCTAACATATTAGAATCATACCAGCTGCTCTCCCTAAGTAGCATCTCCCCATCATCAATCTGGATCACAAGATATGACTGTGATATCCACTAGACTGATGCACATCAGTGCATCCTAGTTCATCATCGGAGGGGCCATGACCCCTAACTTCTCCCTGAGATACTCAAAAGAGTCCTTGGGAAGAGGTTTAGTAAAAATATCTACAAGCTGATCCTTGGAGGGCACATACTCCAATCTGACTTCACCCTTGTTCACTTGCTCTCTCAGAAAGTGAAATTTGATAGATATATGCTTGGTCTTAGAATGCAATACCAGATTCTTAAAAATATTTATTGCACTTGAATTATCACAGAAAATTGTGATAGGCTCCTTATATTCTACTTGAATATCTCTTAGCATTTGCTTCATCCACAAAAGTTGAGTGCAACTTCCTGCTGCTGCAATGTATTCAACTTCAGTTGTAGATAGGGATATTGCCTCTTGTTTCTTGCTTAGCCAAGAAACCAACCTTTTTCCCAAAAAGAATGCTCCTCCACTTGTACTCTTCCTATAATCCACATCTCCTGCCCAATCTGCATCTGTATATGCATGAAGAGAAAAATTATGATCTCTAGGATACCATAGACCATACTCAACTATTCCTTTTAAGTACCTAAAAATTCTTTTGATTTCCATGACATGAGATTCTCTAATATCAGCCTGGAATCTTGCCACAAGACCAACAGCCTGCATTATATCTGGTCTAGTTTGAGTGAGATACAATAATCCTCCAATCATTGATCTGTACTTTATCTGATCTGTCTTAGGAGAGTCATCATCTTTGCTCAACTTACATCAAGTAGCCATGGGAGTGTTCATAGGCTTTGAATCTTCCATTCCAAATTTCTTCAATAGTTCTTTCATATATTTGGTCTGAGTAATTTGCAAACCCAAGAAGAAATTCATTTCACCGAGCATTGACATTTCAAACTCACTTTTTATTTGGTTTGCAAAGATTTTACACATACTATCTCTTCCTCCAAAGATGATATCATCAAAAAATACTTCAATAATCAAGATGTTTTCATGATTAATTTTGAAATATAGGTTACCATCAGTAGTACCTTTGTTGAAACCAATCTTCAAAAGATGTTTGTCTAGCCTTTCATACCATGCTCTTGGAGCTTGCTTTAGACCATACAATGCCTTGTTTAATTTGCAGACCATATCACCATGCTCAGATAACTGAAATCCATCCGGTTGTTCAATGTACACCTCTTCTTCTAAGTCACCATTCAAGAAAGTAGATTTGACATCCATCTGATACACTTTGAAATCTTTGAAGGTAGTAAATGCAAGAAATAGTCTGACTACTTCAATTCTTGCCACCAGAGCAAAGGTTTCCTCAAAATCAATCCCTTCTATTTGAGAGTAGCCTTTGCAGACTAATCTGGCTTTATTTCTTATTACTTCACCAACTTCATTTAGTTTGTTTTGGAAGACCCATTTGGTCCAATCACATTCTTGTTACTAGGTCTAGAAACAAGATCCCAAGTGTGATTTTTCTCAATTTGCATCAACTCTTCCTCCATTTCTTTGGTCCAAATTTCATCATTACAGGCTTCATTTATTGTCTTAGGTTCAATCTTTGAAATCAGACAACATTCATCTAAATTTTGAGCAATTTTCCTTCTAGTTTGCACACCTTTGCTTTTGTCACCTATGATCTAATCTTCAGAGTGGTTTAGTCTTACATACCTTGGAACTTTGGGAGTTTCTTGCACTTCTATTTCTTGATCAAGCTCATTCGGACCTATCTCTTCTTCCTGATTTACCGGATCAGTTGAATTTGACTTTCAGGAGAGGATTGAGCTCCTTGAACTAGAACACCATCTTGATCATCTTCATCATACTCATAAAACCTTGAGAGCTTCTCAATTCCTTCATCAACCTTCACATTTGTACTTTCTATAATCTTTCTCAGTCTCTTATTGTAACACCTGTATACTTTTCTTTGAGTGGAGTAACCCAAGAAAATTCCTTCATCACTTCTAGCATCAAACTTTCCTAGATCTTCATCTCTTTTAATGTAACATTTGCTACCAAATACTCTGAAATATCTCATAGTAGGAGTGATGCCAAACCAAAGTTCATAAGGAGTCTTACTGGTATTGCTTTTGATTTGAACTTGATTGAGAGTATAAACTGCAGTGCTGACAACTTCTCTCCAAAACATCTGGGGACAATTTGCTTCCATCATCATTGTCCTAGGTGCTTCTTGGATGGTCCAGTTCTTTCTCTCAACTATTCCATTTTGCTGTGGAGTCCTAGGAACAGACAATTGTCTCTTTATACCATGATTCTCATAAAAGTCTATGAATTCACCAGATGTGAATTCACCACCTCTATCAGACCTCAGACATTTCAATTTTAATCCGGTTTGATTCTCTACCATAGCCTTGAAGATTTTGAACTTCTCAAAAGCTTCTAATTTCTCTTTTAGAAAGGTAACCCACATCATCTAGGAATGGTCATCAATCAGTAACATGAAATATCTATCACCTTGCATACTCTTGATTCTTGTCGGACCACATAGATCAGTATGAACTAATTCCAATAATCCGGTAGAGGATTGATCCTTGCTTTTGAATGAGACTCTGCTCTGTTTACCTAGCTGACATTCTTTGCACAAGCTATTTGTAGGTTTTACCAACTTTGGAAGATCTCTTATAGCCTAAGTATTGCTTATCTTGATGATGTTATCAAAAATTACATGACACATCCTTCTATGCCATAACCAACTCTGATCAACTTGAACAAACAGACAACTTTTATTAGTACCAACTAGATGGAAGATATTACCTTTTATTTGAGTACCAGATGCAATCTCAGTTCTAGAGCTTTCAAAGATCCTGCATCTTCCATTCTTGAACTAGAGATCATAGCCTTTGTCCACCAACTGACCAACACTGAGAAGATTGTGCTTCAATCCTTCAACATATAGTACATTATCAATTTTGTTCTTTCCATCAAAAGAGATAGTTCCCCTACCTCTGATTGTACCAGAAAAATTATCACCAAACTTTACCATTCCTCCTTCATACCTTTCCAAATCTAAGAACTTGTTCTTGTCACTTGTCATATGGTGAGAACATCCATCGTCAATAACCCAATCATCCTTTTCTTCAACTTGGGCAGCCAAAGCTCTTTCTACAACCTTATGATTGATAGATTCAGAGGATACTAGATCTTCTTCCTTGATGGCAATAAACACCCATTCATTTCTGGATTTGTCTCCTATCTCTGATTCATCATCTGTTACTCCTTCATTATTAGCTTCTTCATGAACATAATAACAATTATTTTGGAACCTTTGTCTATTAGAATTTGACCTTGTAGATCTTTTCGGGCATCTTGAGGCAAAATGACCAATCTTATTGCAATTGAAGCACTTAAAGGGTAATTTTCCTTCATACTTACTAGATCCTCTTGGCAGTCTTTTTGCAATGAGGGCTTCAAGTTGAGTTGTTTTTGCTTCTTCCTCTTCCATGTCTCTTCTTGTTTGATCATACCATGACAGCTTCCTTGAAGAGTTTTCTCCTAGATCAAATCTTTGTTTGCCTTTCACAGAGGCACTAGCTTTGAATGCAGATTCAGTCTTGGGGGGATCATCTCCAAACTTGTTCATTTCAAATGCAGCCAGTTTGTCATCCAATTGGTCTCTTGTGACAGTTGTATGGGCTCTGAATTCATCAATGGAAGCAACCTTGATTTTGTAGGCAGCACGAAGGGATCTGAGAATTTTGCAAACAATCTCATTTTCATCCAAAACTCTACCAGCATTCCTAATTCCACACACCAGCTCATTTACTCTTGGCATAAAGGTAGTAATATTTTCATCATCTCTCATCTTCAATCTTTCAAATTTCTCTTTGAGACTCTTCAACCTTGTACTCTTAACATACTCATCTCCTTCATGCAAAAGTTCTAGTTTAATCTAGATCTCATAGGCAATTGGTAGGTCAATAACATTTGAGAGTTCTGAGTCAGTTAATGTGCTTAGAAGAGCCTCTTTAGTTTGTAGATTATTTTCAACATCTGTGATTTCATTTAGAGTTGTTAGACCACCCTATGGAGGTACATATGCTTTTGTGACCATGGACAAGTATGCCTTTCCCATACACTCCAAGTGACATTTCATGCGACCTTTCTAAAGAGAGAAGTTGGTTCCATCAAACTTTGGACTATCCTTCTTGTATGACGACATCCTGGATCTCCTCAAGCGGTTAAGCTCCTTTTAGAGGAACTTGGCTCTGATACCAATTGTTAGATCTAAGGCACACAACTGAGAGGGGGGGTGAATCAATTGTACAAAACTTGCTTCTATTTCAAACACTTGAATCTTCTTTGTTATTTAATAGCATATCAATTAATCATTCATGAAAGCATAAAGCATAAACACTAGAGCAGATATACATCAACACATTAGACACCAAGATTTTGAAGTGGAAAACCTGGTCAAGGGAAAAACCATGGGGTGATTAACCCAAGGACTATTCTCTATTAGAAGAATAAGAAAAATAGATGGTACATGCCAATTAGGGCTCACTACCCAAGCACACTTCTCACAAGAGCCACACTGCCTACAGGAGACATACTATCTATAAGATAACAAGTATTACAAACTTGAACTGGAGATTGACATCTTTAGCATGCCTGGATCAGTTCCATTTAAGTCCAAAAACTCCTTCTCTACCTTTTGCACTTCTCTTCACTATATCACTCTCATCACCACAAGGCACACTTCAAAATGAATTCACAATCCCTTATTTATACAAGGCATCGACTTTGGAACAATCATCTAAATCAGAAAACACCTACAAGATCATTTGCAAGACGTGTAATACATCTAGTTGGCCAGTCTCAAGAAGAACACCAATATCCATGGTTATTCTTCAAATGCAAACTCTAATTTCAATGCGGACCGCCAATAAGAATTGTACATGATCCAAAGATCACCAAAATCTTTCCTGAGTCATCAAGAACATCCGCACTTTATCATCTTACTGGAATTCTTCTGTTCTTCATCCGGAACTTCAAGAACACAATCTGTCATCACTGTCATAATGAAAAGGTGCTTCCAGACCTCCAAACCAAGAAAAATCTAGTTGTCACTTCATACAAACTTCTTCAACACTCTCTCCAATCCGCAGAATGAGATAATGCAATTCCGGAGCTCGCCGGACCAATCTGTGACACTCTGTCACCACTGAACACCTACCAGAACCGGTTCTACTTGAGCGATCATAACTTCTTCAGATCTTCATGCAGAACTCTAAAATCTTGACTAGAACATCTCAAGACTCATATCTACAAACCCTTTAAACTGCATCCTCTGATCCTCAACCTATTGAGGACTTTTGCCTTCTTCCCATCACTGTTCTTCACTGTTCCTGATTGAGACTAATTTCCTTAATAACTCAGCACACAGCTCATCCAATCCATCTCATTAATGCAATATGAGTATGATGACATCAATGACAACATTAGTTAACCTCATACTTGCAACAGATCTCTGTTGTGATATAAGCTCTGATGAATGGTCCTCCCACATATTCAACTATTTTCACAATGGAACCATCCCTAATTCAACATCTAAAAATGTTTGAGTTCACCTATGTAAACTTGCAGCGTGCTATATCATTCTATCTAATGTCTTATGTAGATGAAGCTATAATGGTGTTCTTCTCTGATGTCTTAGTAATTTAGAGATTTAGATAGCTTTAAAAGAAGCTCACTTTGGTACTTGTGGAGGACATTTTGGAGGAAAATCATTGGTACAAAAATTATTACATATGGGGTATTATTGGCAATGCATGGAACATGATTCTTTCGCTTATGTCAAGAAGTTCCCACAATGTCAACAACATCAACATTTAATCTGAGCACCTGCCCAGGATCTGTGTGCCCAAGTGTCACCTTGGCCATTTTCTATTTGGGGCTTGGATCTGATTGGTAAAATCTCCCCATCTTCTTCTCAAGGACATACCTTTATCATTATTGCTACCGATTACTTCACAAAGTGGGTAGAAGTTGTCCCTTTATTATCCATGACTGCTGAAGTAATTTGTCACTTCACACAAGATAATGTAATCTTTCACTTTGGTATACCTTCCTCCTTGGTCTTTAACAATGGCATGCCATTCAAGAACAAGGATGTGAAGAAATTTTTGGAAAAATATCCCATTCAATATCGCTTCTCTACACCTTATTATCCTCAATCAAATGGCCAAGTAGAAGCTTCAAACAAGGTTATAGGACAAATTCTATGAAAAACTGTTAACAAACATCAGAAAGATTGACATACTCAACTATCCTACGCATTATGGGCTTATAGAACAAGTATTCATACGGCTACTAGAACTACCTCGTATAATCTTGTTTATAGCGCTGATGCAGTAATGCCCCTAGAACTTGAAATTCCTTCCTTAAGAGTCTCCTTGAAATATGTTATTGACAATGACATGAAAAGATAAAAGTGATTACAACAACTTGAGATGTTGGATGAACAATGTATTAATGCTCTTGAGCATCTTAAGGCCCATCAAAAGAGTATACAATGATCATATAATGAATGTGTCATACATCATTCATTTGATGTTAGAGATTTGGTACTATATGAGAATCAACGCAAAGTGAATGCACCTCTTGGAGAAAAATGAAAGTTCACTCCTAATTGGCTTGGACTGTATGTTGTTACTAAAGCATTTAGATTAGGAGCATATAAGCTAGCCAATGAACAAGGTACACTGCTTAAAGAACCTATTAATGTTGCGCACCTCAAGAAATTGTAATCCTCAGATTATATGTTAGATGTTATGTTAAAGAAAACTTATTAGTTAGTTTAGATTCAATTTTGACAAGATATAACTACTTTTGTCCTAATTATTTTAACATAGCAATCTTTTACAATTAATCATTGTGGTATCTTGTTGAAACATGTTTTATTGAAAGTTCGTATTAACTGAGTTAAGTATAGAGTAATGGTTATGTGTGAAATTCATTAATCATTGTGCCTTTTTACTTTATATTCTACAAAGAATTGTTTAAATATCACATTAGCATTAATCACAATTCCACATGAGTATTTCACATTTATCACTAGTTGCTTTTCTAAAAAATCACATGTGATAGATTAGACAACATTAAAAACAACAATAGAAAAGTATTATATATATCATCATCAGTTTACATATACATCATAGTCAACTATCCCATACATCAAAATGGGATGTTGTAGTACATAATATGCATCACATAGCTAAACCTCAGTCACCTGTGCCCTCGAGATCTCTTGGTGTACATGTTACGGAGGCTTGACCATGTGTAGGTATGGATCGTGAATGACTCCTAGAGACACTCCACAGTCGTAACCCCTTGATCTCTCCCTTCAATCCTAGCACCTCGTCATGTGACTCCTAGTACATCTACTAATATTGATCCCTCTCAGATGTGGCTCTCTAGCTCCACATAGAGCTTATCCCTGTCAGCTCTCACCTAGTGCAAATCAAGAAGTAAGATCTGACTCATGATAGGATCAACCTCAAGTGCAGGTACTATAGTAGCCTGATCTCACAGTGTCTGGAGCTCTGTCTCCGCATGCTTGGCTCTCTAGATAGCCTGATCTAAAATAGATTCCACCGATAACCTATATCTCACAAAAGCCATTAAGATGTCTACATGTCGCCCTATAGATGGCTATGGCGAGTATCCCATTCACACCCGCTACTTGGCCACATGAGATGGAACTATCTCTGCTATGACGTGACTCACCAGATTGCACCATGCGTCTCTCCCAACTACAAAAAAAATAGATATCAATATCCCATATAGACATCATATATAAATAACTCAAAAAGTAAATACATATAAACAAAAACATCCTACCTAGATCTCCATCTTGCCAAGATGAATCTTGAATAGCTGATGGTGTGACTAACTCTGTAGCTGACTCTGTAGTTGGGGGCATATGCCTACTAGTCTCCCCCCACCCATTCTGGCTCGATCTCCTCACCTCCATAGGATTTGGACCACAAGCTCTCGCCTCTGACTGGGACTCGGCCTCCCCATCATCGTCTGCCTCCTACTAGTCTCACCGTGGTCTCTGTTGGCAAGAGACACTATATGGATTCATGGTTGTTGTCATTGATGGCAACAAAGGTCATCCCACATATCCACAAGTCATGGTGTGTCTCTACCGGAAGTCAAAATGAAGATTATTGTGGTCCGGTGAACAAGAATAGAGCATGTGGCAAGGTCCGATAGACAGGTCTGGATCTCTCAGAGGAAGTATCTTCGTGCAGTGTAGATCTGGGTAAGTCAAGAGGACTACCTTGAGTGATATATTCCAAGGATTTAGCCTCCGGTGATGGACAAGGAAAAAGATATGAATAGTTGAGTACCGGATTCCTGAGTGACAGTGTGAATAGAGGAAGAATTGACTGACAGAAAATCAGACTATTTTCTGGATGTGTTACTGATGATGGTAAAGGTTGTGAAGGCATGAATCATGTTTGGCCAACATGATTAATGATATCTACAAGTATATGCTTAATCCACATTACTTGATGTGCAAGGATTCAGCCGACAGAATAGAGTTTGTGAGAAGTTAGACTGTTCCGGGTGCCAACTAGAAAGATAATGAAATCACTTGTGTGGATATATATAGGATGGATTTAGTTATGAGAAGTGTGGTTGTGTGATGTCATATGTGAAAAAGAGCAGAGTAGAACAGAAGCAGTAAGAAAGATCTAGTATGTCAAAGAAAAGCAGAATAAAGAGAAGAAGAAAGATGAAGTGTAGCAGATTAGTGTACTAAGCCTAACCAGAACTGAACTCCAGCATATG
Organism: Cunninghamia lanceolata; assembly: GCA_027924645.1. NCBI lineage: Eukaryota > Viridiplantae > Streptophyta > Pinopsida > Cupressales > Cupressaceae > Cunninghamia > Cunninghamia lanceolata. Next base: position 13,071,129 of record BSBN01001332.1, read on the forward strand.
TGGATGTTTCCAATCAGTTCAAGTACTGTATAACATTCTTTTGTAGATAGTGTGTCTCCTTGTAGGTAGTGTGCCTCCTTTGTGAGCAGTGTGCTTGGGCAGTGAGCCCTAATTGGCAAGTGCCATTTTGTAATTCCTTATTCTTCTAATAGAGAATAATTTTTGGGTTAATCACCCCGTGGTTTTCTCCCTTAACAGGGTTTCCATGTCAAAAATACTGTGTCATGTGTTTTTCATTTCATGATAATATTTGCTTGTTTGAATTATTGCTGCATTGATTATTAAGAAAGTTCAGAAAGAAGAAATAATTAAGATAACTGATTCACCCCCCCTCTCAGTTATCAACAGTCTCATCCTGAAGATGTATTGCGACGTGACCTCCTCCTCCTCATTGTCCTCCTCATCATCATCATCTAAATCATAATAGCCAGAAAATTCACTAATGTCATCCTCCACACCTGTGTCATTTGCGTGACCGACCCAAGGTCAAGGATCACATGTAGGGTGACCAGGTGGATATATAGGAGCAGGTTACATTATCTACCACTAGATCTAATACTCTTAGGTAACTCCAACATCATCTACATCAGATATCATCTCTACATCCTCTATACCATCATCATCTCTAACTACTACATCTGCAACTATCGGTCGTCAGGCATTATTCACCTTGACTGCGCTACGCACAGAGCGCACATAGCTCGAATGCATCATAGGTACATCCTGTTGGCATCCAAACTATCATGCTACCCTATCAAAGTAAAACTAGACAATAATATGATCAAGGTGACTGACCATCAACTGATCTCTCTACATCCTCACTAGCTGTCTCTGTTGACCTAGCCATGCTATATAGCTATGATATGGTCTCCAGATGATATTGTTGGGCTACAGTCTATCAAATATCACTCTCCAGTAGAGTAGATCACCATGTCTCCAACATTTGACAAGAGGATAGGCATGGACTCATGGATAGGTAAACGTTGGCTCTATGGGACAACCTATAGGCTGCGTGCATCTAATATGCTCAAACGCTCAGACTTGTAGTAATGTACAACACATCAAGCTGTGTGCCTCATAATGGACAAACCATCCCAACTCACGGTAGAGGTATGTATGCAAGTTGCGCCCCCATGCATACACTATTCCCTGCTCCTCCATCTCCTTGATAGTGTGAACAAGGCGCCCATAAAGATGAGTGCCTCGTCCATCCACTGCAATCACTAATGCCACTATCGCAATCATAATCCTTTGAATTAGAGGGATGTCAGTGCATCCCTACTATAGTAGTCAGAGCTGAATATGCCCTCACTTTGCCCAAGTGACTGTGTGGCCTAGATAGTACATCTGACTCTCTCAAGTGTAGTCCACTGAGCAATGATCTACAATGCTCATTGTCTCTCCACATATGGGCATTCCACCTCTCCATTCCACTTATCCATCAAAGCCATCAGCATGCTATGATGAAATCTAATTGTGGGCATATCAAACACCCACCAAAGCCCTACAAACTATAAGTAGCCTCTCTGTGCATCGGTCATGGTACCGATGTGATCTTGAACAAGCAACATTAGGTGACCACTTGTATGCTCTCGCATCATGGGAACAACCTGTACAATATAAACAGTAAGAAATGTAATAACTTTATGAGCATAAAACCATCACCTAGTATATACAATAGCAATTAGTGCCCTGTCCCTGGGGCCCTTGTCCTTTTTGGACTTGGGCGCCCCTGGAAGGGACCCTTGTCCAAAATGTCCAAAATGGCATGAAAAATGACAAAACTTAATGAATATAGAAAGAATGATAGCACAAGAAAGGATTAGGAATCTACTTCAACCTCAAAACATCTCTCTACCACTCAAGCTCGGAGCATCTCCAGTTGTGGTGGTTGGTATGGACGTCAGGTTAGCATCGTCAATTTCTTTCTCCTTCCTCTTCTCTCCTCTACATAATGACAAGTAAGAATGAATAGTGAAAAGTGAAAACTTCATTTACATATAGTAAGTGAATGAGAATTCCTATCACTATCTAGGTGCAAAATTGAACAAGTTTTACTCTTAAGCCTCTATCTTGAGCTATCGAACTCATATTTTTGCGCCATTTGTTACGTCAGAATCCTGGTTCCACTCTTTATCCTACCCAATGTGTTGTGCTTGGGTGTTGTTTGTCCAAACAACTCTCACAATGCATTTCTCATCAAGTTCCCTCTAAATGAACTTGTAGATATCTCCTTGTTTCTCCTTTTCAGACTAAGTAAGAAGAAACAAGGGTGGCATATAGCTCCCTCGATTTCCTCCCTCATCATGTCTCATCACTCAACCCCTTAGTATTTATGGACTAACTCATTGATGGTGGTTGCAAGTTCATTTGATTTTGATTTTCTGACAACTGTTCCTTTGTAGGTTGTGGTTTCTAACTTTGTTGTCTTGCAAGATTACAGACTTGGGGGCTTCTTCATTTTCTGCGACAACACTTCAACATCCTCTACAGTATTCTTTTGGGTATCTTTTTCATGATTAATGTATTTACTTTCCTTTAGTTGCATATGCATGTAGTGTCATATGGCCAGTAAAGTGGGGGCTAAATGTTATGTCAAAAATTGTCCTCCTATATGGAATGGTGCAATTTCTCATAGTTTATCTCCTCTCCTTTGGTGACCTTTCAACCTAGTTTACTTCAAACCTTCCCAAACCTTGATTGACCTATGTCTGACTGGAAGAATGTCATATTTTGGAATAACTGAAGGCTGAGGGTGAAAAAAAAACTTGAATTTGGGATCCCCTAACCTCCTTGAGGCATTCTTGATCGGGAAATCAGGGCTTGGACTTGGTCATTAGCACCCTTTTCCTACCCTATTTCCTAGGGTCCTAAATTTTGGAGGGATGTCGGCCCTCACTGTGCATTCTAGGATTCTATTTTCAAACTTCCATTTTTGCGCGATGTCGATGTCTTATTTTAAAATTTTAAATTCCTAAGGTTAGATATTTAAAGACATTTGAAAATCATTCTATTACACACAATCTATATGCAAACTTTACGTAAAAATTGCCATTGAAGATCAGTGATTTGTTGAAGCTCTTTGAGTTATTTAAATTTGCTATCATGAAGATAATGGATGGAGATTAGAAATCAAGATCTTGAGACTGTCTTTCTCTTCCTAGGGTTTGTACACCTTTTGCATGATTGGGAGAAGGGTTGAATCCTCTAACATTGAGCTGGAAGATCCTCTACGGACATTGTTGATTCACCTTCTTGTTCATGCAAGTCTTCATTACTTTCATCTCATTGAGGTGAAGTTGTGTTGGTTCATTGAGTGAAGCAAATTGTTGATCTTTCCTTGATGCTTGAGACATCTAGGGTTTTATGTTTATGCATGCACATTTGTTAGATGAACACACACATCTATAGATCTTTATCTTGGGCTATTGTTGAGGTGGGAATACCGAAGATGGGGCTTGACTGAGGTAAGCTCCTATATAGCCACAACCATCTTTCTCCTCCTTTTGTATGTACAAGTTACATTTGTCAAGATCCGATAGAAAGGAGCGATAGAAAGATGGATATTGTGGACACAGTCATCATAGAATTCAAATTTTGGGATTCTAAGAGTTTTAGGACACTGACACTAACTCCCTAGTCCAACTTGGTGATTTATTTAGGATCCTGGAACCTCTAGGGATTTAGAGATACCTGTTACAGAAAATCCTAACATACAGAAACTTTTGGGACACTAGTATTAGCGCCCTAGTCCAACTGCTCCTTAGTTTCTGGGTACATTGTCTTTGAATTGTTTACCCTACATTTTTGTGATCATTTCATTAGTATCCATGTTAGAAATTAAGTTATTACAGTTTGATTGGCAAATTAGGGTTTCATTCTTAGAGATGGTTATTATCTTGTAGAACCTAATTCAAACTGTCACACAGACATAATTAATAGGAAAAGGGAACATTGGAAAGTTGTAGTTTATCCCTAAACTCACCCTTTGCTTCCCTAATGTTTTAGTGCATGAAAGTGTGGCACTTGAGGTCTTCTATCTTGCTTCCACATTTTCACCATGAAACAAGTCTCAATAGATTTTTTAGGTGTTTCTTCTTCCTTAGGAACCTCTTGTTCTTGCTCTATTTCAGATTCTTCTTCAACATCTTCTAACTGTTGTTCACTATGCTACAACTTTTCATCAACTTTAACATTAGTGCTTTCAACTATTCTTTTGAGTCTCTTATTGAAAACTTATATGCTTTGCTATGTGTAGAGTATCCTAGGAATATACCTTCATCACACATAGACTCAAAATTGCCCAAACCTTCTTCATCTCTTTTAATAAAGCATTTGCTACCAAAAATTCTAAAATAACCAACATTTGCTGACTTACCATACCAAAGTTCATATGGAGTTTTTTTGGTATTTACCCTTAATTACACTATATTTAGAGTATATACTGCTATATGGACAACTTCAAAGTTCCAATAGGTGTTTAACATATTGGCATCGTGAAGCATTGTCCTTACCATCTCCTTGACTGTTCTATTCTTTCTTTCTACAACACCATTCTGCTGAGGTGTTCTTGAGGCTGCAAATTGTCTTTTAATGCCATGCTGATCACAATAATCTAAAAACTCTCTTGAGGTGTATTCTCTGCCCTTATCAGACCTCAAGCATTTGAGTTTATAATTTGATTCCTTCTCAACAATCTTCCTAAAGATCTTGAACCTTTCAAATGCCTCTGATTTGTGCTTAAGAAATGTAACCCAAGTCATCCTTGAATAGTCATCAATGAAAAGCATGAAGTATCTCTCTCCATTTAATGTCTTTGTCCTTGTAGGACTGCACAAATCAGTGTGCACTAACTATAAGGGCTTTGTAGATGAGTGTTCTTTTATCTTGAAACCGATTTTAGTTTTCTTACCATGTTTGCATTCATTGCATATGCTACTCATAGGCTTACTAATCTTAGGCATGTTTCTTACATTTTGATTTCTACTAACTTTGATTAGATTATCAAAGTTTAGATGTCCAAGCCTTCTATGCCACAACCAACTTTCTTCCACTTTTCCCTTAAGACAAATGCTTGCATATCTGATGTAGGAGCATCCTGGTTCAAGAGCAATCTTGCATCAACCAAAAACATCTATATTTCAATTTGTTTGCACTTTGGTTTGTCTCTTTTCATTTCCAGTTCAATTCAGTCATAAAAAATTTCTATATTTTGGTCCACATTCTACCATAGTTACATTTTAGACCTTTCAGAGCTGGACTTAGCATCTAGATTCATTCATGCACATCATATCCAATTTTTAGAGCATTTGGATTAGTTACCGAAAAGTTATCACTATTAGAAGATCAACTATTTTCTTAGAGCAGAACATTCTAACAATCTCAGACAATCAGCTAAAGGAGAAGACTTGAGGAGCATTTAACAACTTGTGGAGCTTAATGACACATAATTCAATGTTGTTTTGAATGTGGCCAACCTTCCCTAAGATCCGTACATCATTCTATTCATTCACTAAGGATTGCAAGCCGATTAGGCCCGACCTATCTGTGTACACACGTTATAGCTCTTCATTGGAGTTTGTGATCTTCTTTGACCGATGTGGAGGAATCTTATGTTCTGGAGATGATATATAATGTTGGAATAGAGGCATAGGAAAGGAGTCATTAATTGTTAGATTGATCATGAGTTTAAATTTTTGCAAAGGAGCTACAAAGCTATATCTTGCGCATATTCTGTAATCAGGCCTGTGAGCCCTAATTGTAAGATCGCATGTTGCTGGCCAAATTATATTTAAATTCTATGATATACTAAATGATTGAATCTACATTTACTTCATATCTTGAGTTTTTTTCATTGTGTTTACTCTAGTTGCATGGTCTAGATTGTTCTCCTTGAGGACCCTCCAAACCGTGACTACACCAAGTGGTATCAGAGTGAAAGTTTGAATCTTTGGGAGTGAATTGAGCGAAGTTGGCAAAGGAATTCTGTAAGATCTTTTTGTGAGTAGATAACCTAAATTTGAGGTAGGTTACTTGTGTTTGCAACCAATCACTGATTGTGAGGTAGTTGTCACCTTGTAGCCCGATCACCGAAATTGAGGCAATTTGCACTTGATCCTAGGAAGATGTCACCGATGAGAATCCCTATTGTTGGTACAATGGCTAGAGGATGGATGAGATGATGGAGATGATGAAATTAATGTGATTTCTCTTGGATGTTGTTGAAGAAGATAGGCGAAGAAGATTGACACCTAGACCTAATGCTGAAAGTGATGATGAAGAAGAATTTCAATCTACTGATCAGAATAGTGAAACCCTAGGAGGTGAAGAAGATGAAGAATCAGATCAAGTCAAAATGTTATGAGCTATTTCAAAGATTGGAAAAAGACCTAGAGTTGATGTACCTAATTACACTAGCAATTTGAATCCTAAAGAATTGGTTGACTAGATAAATGCCATGGAAGAATACTTTGAGTATGAAGAAGTTGAAGATCTAGAGAAGGTGAAATTTGCAAAGACAAAGATGAAAGGACATGCTTCTATCTGGTAGAAAGAAGTTCAGTTGGATAGAACATAGAAGGGGAAAAGAAAAGATTACAAAGTGGGATAGAATGGTGACAAAGTTGAAGAATCAATTTATACGTGTTGACTATGAGTTAGAGTTGTTGAAGAGATTGCAAAACCTAAGGCAAAAGGAGAAATCTGTGAAGGAGTATACTGAAGAATTTCATAAGATGATCATAAGATAGGACATAGTGAAGAAAGCAAGGAGAAAGTGGCAAGATATATTAATGAACTGAGTTTAAACATTCAAGAAGAATTGAGTTTGGTAAGGATGACAACATTGGAAGAAGCATATCAGTTTGCCTTGAAAGTTGAAGAGAAGTTGAACAAGAGGCATGATCAGAGATTGGGAGGTAGAGGAGGTAAATTTTAGAGAGGTAGAACATTTTTTAGACTAAATAGATCTTATGTGGAGCAGAACATACAATTTGACACAATCAAGAAGGAGGATAGAGATAATAGTGCACATCGGAGAGATGACAGAACTTTCTGCTGTAGAGGAAACCCTAATGCATACCGAAGTGAAGGATACAAAAGAGAAGGAAGATGACCTAATAGGAGAGCATTCAAAGGAAGCTATTTTAAGTGTGGAGGTGAAGGACATAGAGCATTTGAATGTAATCAGGGTAGTACAAGTAAAAGAACCGAGAATAGTGGAGGAACAACCTATCTTGAAGAAGAATAGGTCTATTGGATCACCTAGTTCAGTTGGTAAACTTGAGAAAGGAGAATCACTTGTTATGAGGAGAGCACTATTTCAAGCAGAGACAAATGAAGAACCATCATAGAGGAAAAGCTTTTTCAGGACAAGATGCAAATCAAGAGGTAAATGTTGTAAAGTTGTAATTGATAGTGGTAGTTTAGATAATTTGGTTTCAGAGGAGATGGTGACTAAGCTAAAGTTGGAAAGATTGAAACACCCTAAACCATATCAAATAGCTTGGATTCAAGATGATCATAAGGTACTGGTGAGTGAACAATGTTTGGTGAAATTTCATATTGGATCTTATCATGATGAAGTATTATGTGATATTATGCCTATGAATGTATGTCATATCTTGTTGGGTAGATGTTGGTAGTATGATAGGAAGGCTATACATGATGGGAGAAAGAATACGTACACTATAACATCAAATGGAATGTGAATTACATTGATTCCTTTGGAAGATGATCCTAAGAGTGAGGTATGTGGGAATGCTAGAATCTATTTGGTAGATGGGAGGGAATTTTTGGATGGTTTGAGACATGAGAATATGTGTTATGCTTTGATTCCTAAAAAGCCTAAAAACTTGAAGAAGGAGACTAAAGAATCACAACCGAAGGAGATAACTGAGTTGCTGACAGAGTATGAAGACATCATATCAGATAATGTACCTGATGGATGGCTACCAATTAGGAGTATCAGTCATCACATGTATCTTATACCTGGAGCTAGTTTGCCTAACAAAGAAACACATAGAACGACACCGATAGAGAATGAATAATTGAATAGGTAGATACATGAGTTGTTGAGGAAAGGTTTGATCAAAGTAAGTTTGAGTCCTTATGCAGTGCCTATAGTGTTAGCACCTAAGAAGGATGGAGAATGAAGAATGTGTACAAACTCTAGAGCAATCAATAAAATCACAGTTAAGTATAGATTTCCTTTACCTAGGATGGATGATATTATGGATTGTTTGAGTGGAGCAAAGTATTTCACAAAGATAGACTTGAAGAGTGGATACCATCATATCAAAATTAGAGAAGGAGATGAATGGAAGACTACTTTTAAGATAAATGAAAGATTGTATGAGTGGTTAGTGATGCCTTTTAGATTAACAAATGCACCTAGTACTTTCATGAGATTGATGAATGAAGTCTTGAAAAAATTCTTGGGTAAGTTTGTTATTGTATATTTGGATGACATTCTAATTTTTAGTAAGACAAAGGAAGAAAATTTACAGCACCTTAGACAAGTATTGCAGAGGTTGAGAGAAGAGAAATTACTAATAAACACCAAGAAATTTAGTTTCATGAAGGAAGAATTGGTGTACTTGGGATTTGTGATTTCTGTGGAAGGATTGAAGATGGACCCTGAGAAAGTAAGAGCAATTGTTAAATGGCCTACATCAGAGAGCATTAGAGAATTCATATCATTTCATGGATTAGCTAGTTTCTATCGAAAATTCATCATAAATTTCATTTAATTTTGTAACCCTATGATAGAGACAATGAGAGGTGATAGAAAGGACTTTAAGTGGACATTAGGAGTAGATAAACTTTTTGATTTGTTGAAGTAGAAAGTGACAGAGCAACTTGTGTTGGCATTACTAGATTTCAATAAGGTATTTCAAGTGGATTGTGATGCAAGTGGGAATGCAATTGGAGCAGTGTTAAGTCAAGAAGGTAGACCCATGGCATATTTTAGTGATAATTTGAATGATACAAGGAGGAAATATTTAGTTTATGATCAGGAGTTCTATGCTATAATCAAGCCTTGAAGAAGTGGAGACATTACTTGTTGCCTAAGGAATTTGTGTTCTATATAGATCATCAAGATTTGGAATATTTGAACAGTCAAGGAAAGTTGAATCAGAGACATATGAGATGGGTAGAGTTCATGCAGAGTTATACTTTTGTGTTGAAGCATAGGAGTGGTAAATCAAACAAAGTTCCATATGCCCTGAGTAGGAGAAGAAACTTGTTGATAGAGATGAGAATTGAAGTATTGGGATTTGATGAATTAAAGAACATGTATGAGGGAGATCTTAATTTTGTAAAACCTTGGAAGGAATGTAAGGAACCTATTGAGATAGATATAAGTAAGTTGTTGGATTGTTTCATTCAGGAAGATATGTTGTTCAAGGGAAGTCAGTTATGCATACCTAGGAGTTCAATGAGAGACAATTTGATCAAAGAAAAACACACTGGTGGATTGGCAGGACACTTTGGCATTGACAAGATAGTATCTTTGGTGAGTGAAAATTACTTTTGGCTATAGATACATCAGGATGTTAGTAAATTTGTGCAGAGTTGTAGAGTTTATCAAGTTGCAAAAGGGAGTAGTCAGAACACTAGATTGTATAAACCTTTGATAGTATCGAAGAGACCTTGGGAAGACATAAGCATGGATTTTGTAATGGGATTGTAGAAGACACATAGAGGACATGATTCAATATTTGTAGTGGTGGATAGATTTTCAAAGATGACACATTTCATACCTTGTAAGAAGACAACTGATATAGTGCATGTGGCTGACCTATTTTTCAAGGAGATTGTGAGATTGCATGGATTACCTAAGAGCATAGTTTCATACAGAGATACAAAATTTGTTGGATACTTTTAGAGGACACTTTGGAAGAAGATGAAGACATATTTGAAGTTCAGTTCAGCATTTCACCCACAGACTGATTGACAGACAGAGGTAGTAAATAGGAGTTTGGTAAACTTGTTGAGATGTTTGGTTGGAGAGAAGGTAGGAAGTTGGGATTTGATTCTTTCACAAGCAGAGTTTGCATACAATAATTTAGTGAACACAAGTACTGAAAAAACACCTTTTGAGATTGTAACCAGAGCAAAATCTAGAGGAGTGATAGAGTTGAGAGATATCAATATGGAAGAAAAGAGAATTGTAGAAGCAAAAGAATTTGTAGATCAAATGAAGACAATGCATAATTAGGTTAAGGAGCATTTAGAGAATATGAACAGTAAATTTAAGGAGCAAGTAGATGGAAGAGGAGACATAAGGAATTTGAAGTTGGAGATGAAGTAATGGTATATTTGAGAATAGAAAGATTGCCAGTTGGGACATATAACAAGTTGAAGATGAAGAACATTGGACCTTGTAGGATACTCAAAAAGTTTCATTCAGTAAATGTATATGAAGTGGAGCTATTGGAGACATTGGGTATATCACTTATTTTCAACATTGAAGACCTATATCAGTATCATGAAGCAAAGTTCAATGATAGCATGGAAGAAGAATTGAAGAAGCAGTTACTGTAACAAGCACTGGAGCATATTGAGGACATTTTGGATAGCAGAGTTGGATGCAGCACCAGAGGAAGACAATACAAAGAATATCTTGTGAAGTGGAAAGGTAGATGAAAAGAAGATTCATCATGGATTTCTCAGGCGGAGGTGGACCATTTTGGTTTTCCTCTAGCCCCAACAAAGTGAGGGACTCACTTTTTCAATAACCCTGGATGTCTGATGCAAGAGCATCCTCGCTCAAGAGCAATCTTGCATCAACCAAAAACATTTGTATTTTACTTTAGTTCAGTCAGTCAGTTTAGAAGTAGTTTTTGTATTTTGGTATGTATTCTACTATAGTTAAATTTTAGACCTTGTGGAGTTGGAATTAGCATTGAGATTCATTCATGCACATCATATCCAATTTTTAGAGCATTTGGATTAATTACCGAAAAGTTATCTCTATCAGAAGATCAACTATTTTCTCAAAGTAGAACATTCTGACAGTCTTAGACAATCAACTAAAGGAGAAGACTTGCGGAGTATTTCATGAATATGGAGCTTAAAGCCACATCATTTAATGTTGTTTGGATCATGGATGACCTTCTCCAAGATCCACACATCATTCCATTCATTCACAGAGGATTACAAGCCAATTAGGCCTAACCTATCTGTGTACACACGTTACAACTCTTCATGGGAGTTTGTGATCTTCTTTGGCAAATGCAGAGGAATCTTATGTTTCTGAGATGATATATAATTATCTAATAGAGGCATATGAAAGGAGTCATTAATTGTTAGACTGATCATGAGTTTGAATTCATGTGAAGGAGCTACAAAGCTATGTCTTGTGCATATTCTATAATTAGGCATGTGAGCCCTAATTGTAAGCCCGCATGTTGCCGACCAAATTATATTTGAATTCTATGATATACTGAATGACTGAATCTGCATTTACTTCATATCTTGAGTTATTTCCATTGTGTTTACTCTAGATGCATGGTCTAGATTGTTCTCCTTGAGGACCCTCCTAATTGTGACTGCACCAATATCTATCTTTGGTTTTAGTCCTTGTGAGACTATACACATTGCTTCTTGTTCTTAAACCTTTAGCCATTGACTTGCCTAATTTCTTCCTTATTTCATAGCCTTGATCATCAAACAAAATGTTATATCCACTATCACAAATTTGACTTACACTCAAAAAATTGTGTTCAAGACCTTCAACAAAGTAGACATCATGAATAGGTGTTTTATCATCTAAAATCAATGTATCTTTACCTCTGATTTGAATAGTAGTATTTTCTCCAAACTTGACAAACCCTCCATCATAGTCTTCAAACTTGGTGAATTTTCTCTTGTCACCTGTCATGTGGTTTGAACAACCACTATCTATGATCCACGTATCTTTCTTCTTAGCATGCAGGGCAACTTGCACAAACATTGATTTTTCAGTTTTAGTGCTCTTTTCTTTTTGCTTCCAAACTAAGTTTGATTTAACCTTCTTCTCACCAAGGTTTGTGAGATTCATCTTCTTCATGGAATTATCATTATCCATTTTCTTTTGTTCACTAGGACTAGGTCTACAATACTTGGCTATGTGACCAACATTATTGCAATTGTAGCACCTTAGATTGCTCATCATCATGAAAGGAGTTCTACCAATAAAGTTATATTTTCTTCTAAGAAGAATCTTACAATCATTTTCTTTATAACCATAATGATTACAATAGAAGAAATAACCATAAAAATAAGATTTAAATATAAATGATGCGCTTCTTCTTGCAATAGTTGAACTTGAAAAGTTTTTATTTCAGATTTTTGACAAACCATCTGCATTAACTTTGTTGTTAGGACAATCATAATCAACATGTGTATTAACTTGGTTACTTTGCCCAGCATCTTCCTTTTGAAGATTATGAGTTTTTGAACTTTGGCCAACTTCATACCGCAAACCAGTCATGTCTTTATATCTTTTTGGTTTGCCCAAAAGATATTCCAACCTACCGCTGTTATACCTTTCTAGTTTCTTCCTTAGACTTACAATTTCTACCTCCAAACCTTGACAAGTCTTCTATTTGGCTTCCAACTCCTTCTTGACCACATCTTCAATTCTTTTACTCTCTTAAATTTGAGTTTTCAAACTGATTATAAGTTTATTTGAATCTTTTATTGTTTTCACATCTTTCAAGGCATCCTTCTTTAATCTCTTTATCTCCTCTAGAGCACAAAGTAATTCTCCTTCAAAGTCTACTTCACTTTCTTCAACTTGTTGGTCCTTATCAGCAATATTGTCATCTTTATATTTTTGTTTTTCATTTGAGCATACAGTAGTAGCCATGAATAGAGTCTCTTCTTCTTCATCACTAGTACTTTCAGAACTACTATCATTTATATCAATGTCCTTGATAAAAAGGCTCTTTTTCTTTTTGAAAGTATTATTTCTTTTATTGTTATGCTGATTCTTTTTGTCTTTTTTTCTATCACCTTCCACATCACTTTTAGACTTTGTATAAGGACACTTGGTACAAAAATGTCCTATTTTGCCACAATTAAAACATTTGAAAGGAAGTTTTCCTTTATACTTTCCTGACCCCTTCTTCAATCTTCTAACAAAATTTGACTCTTTTTCATTTAAGTCTTCAGATTCAAAATCCATATCTATATCTTTCTTTATAGTTTTAAATGTTGTTTCTTTGTTTTTTGAGTCATCATTACAAATTATCATCTCATAGGCAGTGAATGTGCCTACAACTCATCTAAGGTAAGCTTATTTAGATCCCTTTCTTCAACAGAAGATACCTTAGAGTCATACTTAGATGTTATAGATCTTAGAACCCTTTTGACCACTATTTTTTCTTCCAATGTCTCACACAGACCATAGATGCCATTAATTGTCTCTTGTACCCTTAGAAGGTAATCAACAATCTTCTCTTCTTCATTCATTTTTTATCCTTCAAAGTTGGATCTAAATGTTTTCAACTTGTCTTCTTTGATTTTGTCATAACCCTGATAAATACTACCTAACTTGTCCCAAACTACCTTTGTAGATTTACAATCCATAATCTTAACTAGGATATCATTTGTCAAGACACAACAAATGGCAATTTTTGCCTTGGCATTGCACTCATAGGCCTTTTTTTAATCTGCAGTAGAAGGTGCCTTAGTTGTAGTGTATTCATTTTCTACTACTGCCAAAACATCATATCCTAGAGAGGATAAGTAAGACTCCATTCTAAATCTCCAAAAAGAAAAACTAGTGCCCTCAAAGAGAGGTGCTTTGGAAGTAGAGAATCTCTCCTAATTAGCCATGATATGTTGATTGTCGGGAACACTAAGAGGGGGGTGAATCACTATTCTAAAAATCTTTTCATGCACTTTAACTTTTAGTTGTTTCCCAAACCTAATTAAACAAAAACACAATATGCATATGAACAACAACAATAAAATCATGACACATTAACACCAAGATTTTACGTGGAAAACCCAAGAAGGGAAAAACCATGGAGAGGATCAGCTCTCAAATATATGTTGCAATCTTTACAAAAATAATGTTCAGGCTTGGTCACTCCATGGGCCTAAACATACTGGCTCACTACCATGAAGAACAACAGGGTCTAGTAGGCTCACTGCCTCAACCCTAAACCTAGCAGGATTACAATAAGGGTTGTTAAACCCTACTGGCAGCTCACTACCACAATCAACACCTTTTCATATTTGTGATTGAAGTACAACAATTCCTCTTCTCTATTCTGCGTTTAATCTTCTCTTCCTCTTCTCTACTCGACCTCTTCTCTTCTCTGCCTTTTGGACCTTTCTTATGATTTTTCCATTCTCGATCAAGGACCCCTTTTCCATGACTCAACTACAAGTATTTATACACTTCAACAACCTTGGAATGATCATCAAGGTTGGCATTACAATCATCAACCATTAGAATAATCTCCAAGGTCGGCATTACAAACATTTACAAAATAGGTCTTGACCTATTACAATATTATGCAAAGGGGATGAAGTAAAAGTGTATGCGGATCATGCCACACCTTAGCTAGGACTCAAACATAATCTTAAATGCTTCATCAAGCTTCCACAATCTTCCAAAGATCTCCACAATCACTGGGATTAACCAAGTCAGCTAAGACTGGTTACACACTACCTTATCTGGGAACAATCTTCAAACATGATCTCAATTCCTTAATGTGGACCAATTTCAAGATAGGAACATGATCAAGAGACATCCACAAGCACGTTATAATCATCAAGAGCAACTACACAACCTTTAACTACTTTATCCATAAGAATCTTCTCACTGGAACACATGAACTTCATTGTCTTTAACTGTCATGAAATAAAGATAGCTTGCGGACCACCAAACCATAAACCATTACAATTGTAGGCACTTATCATCATCCTAGACTTCCCTCTAGAACCGTAGAGAAAAATACTTTATTACGGAGGAATGTGGAGTAGAATACTTTCTCCTTGTCCCAACTAAACTTACAGAAAAAGAAAGTTTCACTCTGGTGAAGACAACTCACTCTGATCTTTATGTGGAGAGCTTAAACCTAGAATGTAGCATCCTCAGACATACCCCTAACTTACTTCCATTCCTTAGACCACGATCTTCAAGCACCAATAAATGTGAAGTAGTTTATCAGACTGTTCTTCAACATACATCTCACTATCTGTACTGCACTTCACTGTAACTCACTTGTTTCTTCCAGAGAGGCTAATTTTCTCAATATTCTCAACATACAAAGCTTCTAAACAAGTAATAGAATAAGATATAGTTGACACCAATGACAACAAAAGATATGTTGACATCAATGACAACACCGATTAGGCACATACTTACAACAATCTCCCCCTTTGTCATTGATGGCAACATATGATGTGAAAAACTGCAACAACCACCAAGGCAAGATACTCCCCTTTTCTCTTTACACAACTGCACTCTTTCTTTCTATAAGATTCTCCCCCTTTATCTTTACACATCTGCACTCATTGTCTTTCTATGTTTTTCACATGACTTCTCTCCCCCTTTGACATCAATGGAAAAGGGCACATACTTGCATTCTTGTACTTTGATCTAATCTCTTTTCTGAACTCTCTAACTACTCCCCTTTTCTTGATGCTTTCTTTGACTGTAATTTTGGTTCTTCACATGAGCTTCTCTTCTGCTTGGTTTGTCAGGCCTCAATTTTGAATCTTGCTATTGCTACACTATTTCCTCTGTTAGCAACACTTTTCCTTTTATAATTCTGAATGCTTCCTCTTAGGAGTGCATATGCATAGATTTTCCTATTAGAAACAAGGTAGATAACTAAGAGGGGGGGGGTGAATCAGTTATCTTAAATATTTAACTTTCTTTTCTTCTTTAACAATTAGTGTAGCATCAAAACATATAAGCATATATAATCATGAGAGCAGAAAAGAGATCAACACACATAACACAAGGATTTTTACATGGAAAACCATGTTAAGGGAAAAACCATGGGGTGACTAACCCAAGATTGTATTCTTTGTTAAAAGAATAAGAAGTACAAAATGGAACTTGCCAATTAGGGCTCACTACTTGAGCACACTGGTCACAAGAGGCACACTACCTACAAGAGACTCACTATCTACAAGGTTATAGAAGGTAACTAGATGTTTGAATTGAAGAGAGGCATCCACATATGATGATTTTCAGTTCTGGTTAGGCTCAATAAATTGATCTACTGCACTTCATTCTTCCTCTGCTTTAGTGTTGTTGCTCTGTCACATATCGGATTTGTATTGCTGCTTGCACACTTCTCTCTGCCTTTTCTCGCACACTATCTCATCACACACACACACCTTCATATCAAAATCAATCTGGTATATATATCCACACCAAGGATTTCAACATTTTTCTAGTCAGCAACCGGAATACTCAAGATATTTACTAAATACTGATTTGTCAGCTGAATCCATGCTTAAAATGTGATGCATATCAAAAAAATAGACATAGAAGTCATCAATCATGTCGGCCAACCATGTATGATCCCTCAAATAGCTTGATCACCACCAATTTCTTATCTAGATTAAAGTCTGATGCTTTGTCAGTCAGTTCTTCCTCAGTCTACTCTACCTGTCAGGAACCCAACACTTAGATGCTCATATCTTTTCAGTCATTCATCACCAAAGGCTCAATCTCTAGAATATAGTAGAAATGATACTCCTCTCAACTTGCCCAAGTCTGCACTTTGTTGAGCTACACCCTCTAAGAGATCCAGACCTGATTGTTAGACCTTGTTGCATGCTCTATTCTTGTTCACTGGACGAGAACTTCTTCAATTTGACTTTTGGTATAGGCATACTAAGCTCTGCAGATGTGTGGGATAGACTTTGTTGCCATCAATGACAACAATCATGAAGCCACACAGTGTCTCTTGCCAACAATCTCCCCCTTTGGCATTGATGGCAACACTTGGTGAAAAATGACTAAGTGTCGTAAGAAACTCCCCCTTGGCTGATGCTTTGTCTTATGTACACTTTTACCAAAGCTTCCCCTTAGCTGGATTCCACATTTTTCACTACTCCTCACTTCCCCTTTGACATCAATGGCAAAGGGTGGAATTTGCACACCAAAATTTGCAAAAATCAACCTATACAGAGCCACATAAGTAAATATACATGTTATACTTACATATACTTAAGTATATCTACAAAAGTGGTCTTCAACTAGACAAATTCTATTACCCAACTCTACTTCATCTTGTCCAAAATTAAGATGTGACCAATTAACAAAAATGCAAAAGCTTCTGCCCTTCTCAAGTCTTTTGGATCACTGGTGTGGGATGCGGTCTGAGCATCAGTTAAGGCCTCATGCATTGCCTCTAACTTAGGGATAATTATCCCTCTTAGTTCACTCATCCTTCTTATTCTATTCTATTTCTCCTTTTCAATCCTCTTTATTTCATTTATGGTTACAATAGCCTGGCACTCTTGATTCATTATGAATGAGGTGAGAGGATCAAAATTTTGAAATAAACTTGACAGTTTATTCTCTTGTTCTTTCACCTTCTTTGCAATGTCTTCTGTCACTGTGGGCCAAGATAGACAAAATTTATACATTTCTCTACCATCTTTAAGAGCATTTTCTAGGCTCTTTATCCCAATATCTAGGGTTCTCATATCATTAGCTATGAGTCCATGTACATCAGAGAATCACTTTCCCAAAAAAATTTTCCAGACTTTCTCTTCTGCCGATTTCTCCAAAGAATCAAAATGGATGCTAATAGAGTTAACCAAAGATTTCAAGTTGCTAGATGGAGAGGTTGAAGGATCCTTTTGGAAGGATGGCATGATCTTCTCCAGCATCCCATATGCAATCTCTATCAGCTCATAGTCTTCCATGTGAGACTTTAGAAGCTTTTCTTTTGCTTTAGCTTGGGCAAAGGATGCTATCTTCATGGTTTGGACCGGAGAGAGAGAATCAGTATTGAGTGGTCCTTGAAAGAGTTCTGGTTCATCTATTTCCATCATCTCTTTGGTCAAGAAGTTTTTCACTACTTCTGTAGTGTCTCTTGCTGGTGACAGAGTCTTCTTTCCTTTTGCGCCTCAGAGCTATCATTAGAGATATTCTCTGTGTGTTCTTCTTCTCTTCCCTTTTCCTCCTCTACTTGACTCAATTTATCCTCTTTTCTTCCTTCTCCTTTAGTTCCAGAGTCTGCAGGGGGATCTGAAAGAGAGATGTTAACTTCTTCATGGACTTCATCTTCTAGAACAGAGGAATCCAAGTCCTTAGTCTTCTTCTCATCCATCTCTTTTGGTCCTTCTATAATTTTCTCAATAGATTCTTCCTTTGATGCACTTAATCCTTCAACATCCATGGAATAAGGTTCTTCATCTATGTCTTCTATAAAAGGAAGATTGAATTTATTAAAGGCATTTCGGAGGATGTCTTTTGTTTCTTTTGCCCCCTGATCAGTCTCTCCAAGCATAAATTTGTTCATTCTATCTTTGCTCTAGAACTCATCCTTGTAGTCCTTAAAGATCATGGTCATTTGTTTTGGAGTAATGGAAGGATAGAGCTAAATTGCAATCTATTCCCAGATCTCTAAATCCTTTTCCTTGGCATTCTCCTTTCTGAGTTCAAGTACCTTCTCTAGACTTTTGGGAATTAACGAAATGATTTCAATGAATGCTTTATTATAAATGTTTAGGTACTTAAATGTGGCTTCCTCCAAAATTATTTTTTTAGTATCACTATAATCATCATAAAATTCTGTGACTGGTTGCAAGTTCTCATCCACAGTGACTGCCTTGATGATATCATCAATAGAGAGAGTAGGCCTTTCAACAAATTCTTCTGCCTCTTCTTATTTATTTGTACCGGTAGAGGATTCCCTGGATGTTTTCTTCTTCTTCCTCATTTTCTTAACTTCCTCATTTGACTCTGTTTCTTCATCATCCTTTTGGCTTGTGTATGACCTTGTGGCCTTTTTCTTTGTTCTCTTCTCTCCCTTTCTGGATGTCTTGGCTTCCAGTTTTGAGGCTTTTGGGCTCTTAGAGGTGGCAGGTGTAGAGCTCTTTAAGGATTTAGTCCGAGAGAGGGCTTGCACCAGAACACTTTCTTTTTCTGCTTCTTGTCTCTCTTTCTTAGCTCTTTCTACTTTCTCTCTATTTGCATCAATTGCCTCTTTTGATATCCCATATCTCTTGGCAATTTCCTCTACTTTCTTTGTGACTTTTCTTTTTATTTCAGGTTTCCTTAGTTCAACATGAATCTTTACACTTAATTCTTCAAAGGTTCCAAACCTTTATGCCTCAGGGTCGTTAGGCTGACTCAGCAAATGTTGAATATGCAGCTCCAAGATTTTCTCATCAACCTCATATCCCATTGGCATAATCTAGACTATTCTGGGCTCCACTGCCTCCATTAGGCATTGATCAGTGTCTACCATGAAACACACTATATCCTTGTATTTTTCAACTATAGATTGGGGGATTCTTTCTCTAGCCAGCATCATACTTTGGAAGTTCATGAAGTATCCCCAGAGTGCTGTACTTTGAGACTAAGCATCACCAAGCCCATACATGTAGTCTCTAATTTGTATGACAATCAGTCGGTCATTTTGCCATACCCAACCACTTGATCTAGGTAGCTCATTCATATAGTAAAAGAATAAACACAGTATTAGCCCACCATACTTAAATGAGTTCTTCTTATCCTTCTTTATTTTCTACAAGTTTTCT
Source organism: Cunninghamia lanceolata (assembly GCA_027924645.1). Classification (NCBI taxonomy): domain Eukaryota; kingdom Viridiplantae; phylum Streptophyta; class Pinopsida; order Cupressales; family Cupressaceae; genus Cunninghamia; species Cunninghamia lanceolata. Next base: position 13,090,866 of record BSBN01001332.1, read on the forward strand.
AATAGTTGGTTCAGAAGAAGATCACATAGGTCATAGTCAGCATTTTCCCTCAGCATCTGATATGCAGTATATATTGCAGTTCTAGACACTAAATTCTCCCTGCCAGAGTGATATATTATATAACCTTGATTATCATAGAGGCAAATTTGATATCCAAATCAGTGATGTCTTCTATTGTCATTGCCCTCTTGGCAAACTTTGATCTGGTAGCCTCACTTACTGTCTGATTCTTGATAGATTTGAGAGCAGGCAACCCACCGGATGAGTGCAATCTGGTCACTATCCTAATGGCATATTTTTTATCTTGAATGGCCTCATCAACCACATGAATTTGTTATGTATTCTTCTAAGAACATACCGGACCCATTCATCTTCTGCAAAATAGGGAATGTGGATGCAATGTCCAAAATGCTTATCCTGGAGGGCCTTGTATTGATGTTTAAGTTCAAACATTTCATCTATTAATTGTTTATGATAGATATCCATCATCTTGGATTCCCCAAATTCTTCAATGTTTGCATGTATGTATACCCTAACATCTTCTACGTGCAGAACCCCATGCGGAATGTTAGAGAAGGCACCTAAGGGATCAACTTCTAAGGATTTGTAAGGATGTTTCTTAAACTTTGGGTGTGGCCTATCAGTGATATTAACAAGATTTGGAGTAGCCATCTTGCAAAAGATTCAGAGAGAGATATTCAAGAATGGAAATACCTTTTTACGCTTCTAGGGTTCTCAATATGAGCTGAAAAAAAATTGTTGGTTGAATCAGATTCTGTAGTTGATCTTTGAGAGGGTTGAAATAATATTGTTGCAGAGCTCTTCCTTTCTTCTTCTTGAATGCCAATGTACAAATGATGAATAAGAGAGCCCTTTTATTTCTGTACAAACCCTAATTTCATATTGCAATAAATGCACACCTTAAGTCATTTTGGTAGCCTTGTTCTTCCTTATTCTGAGAGAGATCTTTTCTGAATCACTGAGATGCACTTAGAATTAATTTTAGTGAAACTTGACAATGTATCTCCTTTCCTCCAACATACCATTTATCCACAAATCAAGATATTTCAATTTTGAATCATACCGGATCTAACTGTGAAAATCCTACTTTTATCAGATGGTTGTCAAACTAGATCAATCTTGGATGATCAAACTCTTCAAAACTCCTTGCGGATCTTTCATATTTTTATCGAGGGTTATTTAGATATTTCTCTGAGAACCCTTTAATCCGCAACATTCCATGTCAAATTTAGGCACCAATTGACTAGCTGGGGGAATTTATTTTCCTTTGTGACTCCCCTTGAGCCAGAGCTCATCTATTTAGTTTTTAGAAGGAATATCAACACCAGATTCTAGTGTGGATCCATCCCCAACATTTTTTGTACTTCTCTTCACCCAAATCTTGTTCATCTCCCTTTGAACTTCATCCGCATTCACTTTTCTTTTTCCTTTGTCTTCATATTGATTATGATGCACCGGACCCCTTTTATCCAGATTCTTACTTCTACAGAATTTGTCAATATGACCAGGTCTATTGTAGTTGTAGCAAACAACATTTCTTTACATATTTGACTGATATCCTCTTGATCTGCATTGATTAGCCATATGTCCCATTCTACTGCAAGCAAAGCATCTACCATTGAATGAATTGTTTATTTGTATATTTCTGCATTCACGAGATTTGTGACCATACCTTTTGTAGTTGAAACATTGTCTGGAGAAGGATGAATTAGTCTGATTCATTCTTCTTTTGCACTAAGTTGCTTTATGACCAAAGTTGTTGCAATTGTAGCAGTAACCATTAAAGGATGGATATCTTTGAGCATTTGGTTGCCTTACCAGAGGTCTTCTAGGCCTGTTCCTTGGATTTCCTGATCTAGAGTTCTTCTGACCGGATCCGAAGAATTCACCTTTCTCATATCCCAAGCCATGCTTGTCATCTACCCTCTTTTGGCTTTCAAGAAGAACTTCAAGTTGAGCAGAGCTTATCTTGAAATTCTCTTTGTATTCATTTGATGTTTGAAGATCCCTTTTAAGAGTGTATATCTGATTCTCAAGTTATTCTTCATTATCTCTAGCTTCTTCAAGATCAGATTCCATATGCCTGATTATTCTATCCATTTTTTGGCAGTCTTCTAACTTCTCCTTGAGAGATTGTTTTAGATTATCTTCAATTTTTCTTTTCTCTTCAATTTCTTGGGTGAATCTCATAACCCTTGATTCCATTTCATGTCTTACCATAATGACCTCTTTTGATAGCTTTTCACATATCTTGTTTTTCTCATTCAGATATTCATTAGTATCATTGGCTTCACTTTGACTTGCTAATTGTTGAAGTAGTTCCTTTCTCTTTTTTATAGAGATACTCAATTTTTCTTTTAGTTCATTTATGAAATCATCAGCTTGTTTGAGTCTTTCCCTCAAGTTATTGACTTCAGAGTGAGATTGCTCAAGATCATCTAGGGCAAACTGAAGTTGTTCCCTCATACCATACATATCCATTGAGATTCCCAGATCTTCCTCAAGCTGTTAGGCTCTATTTGGAGGAACTTAGCTCTGATACCAATTGTTGGAAACAAGGTAGATAACTGAGAGGGGGGTGAATCAATTATCTTAAATATTTAACTTTCTTTTCTTCTTTAACAATTAGTGCAACATCAAAACATATAAGCATACATAATCATGAGAGCAGAAAAGAGATCAACACACATAACACAAGGATTTTTACATGGAAAACCCTGTTAAGGGAAAAACCACGAGGTGACTAACCCAAGATTGTATTCTTTGTTAAAAGAATAAGAAGTACAAAATGGCACTTGCCAATTAGGGCTCACTACCTGAGCACACTACTCACAAGAGGCACACTTACTACAAGAGACTCACTGCCTACAAGGTTATAGAAGGTAACTAGATGTTTGAACTGAAGAGAGGCATCCACATATGCTGAGGTTCAGTTCCTGTTAGGTTCAATAAACTAATCTACTGCATTTCATTCTTCCTCTTCTTTAGTGTTGCTATTTTGTCACATACCAGATTTGTATTGCTTCTTCCACACTTTGCTCTACCTTTTCTCACACACTATCTCATTACACACACACCTTCATATCAAAATCAGTCTGGTATATATATCCGCACCAAGGATTTCAACATTTTTCTAGTCGGCAACCGGAATACTCAAGATATTTACTAAATACTTATCTGTTGGCTGAATCCATGCTTAAAATGTAATGCATATCAAAAACATAGACATAGAAGTCATCAATCATGTCGGCCAACCATGTATGAGCCCTCAAATAGCTTCATCACCACCAATTTCTCATCTGGATTAAAGTCTGATGCTCTGCCAGTCAGTTCTTCCTTAATCTACTCTGTCTGTCAGGAACCCAACACTTAGATGCTCATATCTTTTCACTCATTTATCACCACAGGCTCAATCTCTGAAATATAGTAGACATGATACTCCTCTCAACTTTCCCAAGTCCATAATTTTTTGAGCTACACCATCTGAGAGATCCAGACCTGATTGTTGGACCTTACTGCATGCTCTATTCTTGTTCACCTGACCAGAACTTCTTCAATCTGACTTCTGGTATAGGCATATTAAGCTTTAAGGATGTGTGGGATAGACTTTGTTTCCATCAATGACAATAATCATGAAGCCACATAGTGTCTCTTGCTAACATTTCCTTCTTCTTCTTATTGAATATAGCCTTCCATCAATCATGACAATTTATGAAAATAGTGCATCACATATCACCAATAATTTCAACTTTCTTTTGTCTGAAGTTTTTCTCTTGCAACCTTGCCTCAACATCAATTGTAACTATTAATTCCTCATTACCTATCAGCCTATCTCTTAATTGCATGAGTGACTAATTCATCTATCCCGTTATGCCTCCTAATGCAGAGCATATGACACTCTAGAGTTCAAATCCAACATTCATCACTAACTTCTTAATCATGGTTTCAAAATTGTAGTACAAAATAGGTAACTATGGAGAGATGTGGACCCTAGTACTTTGATATGACATATTGTTCTTGGTTTGACTTTAGGACTATTTACAATGGGACTTTCTGGAAGGTACATTCACCAACATTCCTGAATCACATATAGTGATTTTCAACTGAAGACAATGTCTCTTTCTCTCTTAGATATTTCTTCTCAACTTCATTCTAGAGGATTTATGTCCATATTTTCTTGTTGTTCTACATTTTGTTCTAGTGTAGGGCTTCTTAACTATTCCCTATCTTCTTCATCCTTAGCTTGATACTTAGGAGACAGATCTATTTCAATTCTACCTATATTACCTCTATGTTTGCTTCTATAGCACCACTCTTTGTATTGTAATAATTTTTTGATCTAGTCCAGCGACTAGAGAAAGGATCATACCTAGTCACATTTGCTTTGAGATTAAGGTTGGCAAGCTTGATCATTGAAGCATTCTTAATATTTTCAAATTTGTTTTTCTTATTCATCTCTGCAAGCATTATGGCTTTTGCATCCTTGCTCTTTCTCAGAAGTGAGGATTTCTAAGTCTTTCAACCTTGTTTTGATCATGTCTACTTCTAAATAATCATTTTTGCTTTCTGCAAGCTCTATCTCCTTCCTCAGCCTATCCTTCTTAGTAGCCAGATTTGATGGCTTTGAAGAAGCCATCTTCTTCTCCTGCAGCATCTGCTTTATAGTTTCTACAGAATAGACAAAATTATTTATTTCCTTTAGTGCATTTTTCTTCTCTTCCACATCAGCTCTAAAATTCAGCCCTCAAGTACTTGTGGATAATGCTATTCTCAAGTATGTAATGCTTGTTAGCTTTGGTTGTGTCTACATTTTTGACCATGCAAAGATGGTAAATACACTATCCTGACCTTGACATACCAATCCCAATTCTCACAAAATAGCCCACAATGTTCTTTTCAAAGAATGGCTCCATGAACTTCTTGGCAAACTTTGATCTTCAGATTGCTATACTCTTCATATATTCAAGAGAAGGAATATCACGATATGTGCCTTCTCCACCACTGTCATCTGGATATCCATGACTACTTGGACTCTGATCCTTGTTACTAGAGGATGATGGACTAACACTAGAACTAGCATGAGACTTTCATCTTCTAGGTGAAGAATCCCATCCTTTAGATGACACATCAGTATCCCTTCACTTTTTCTACACATCTGAATCCTGTGCCTTCTGTCTCCTTGCAACTAATTCATTTTAAGGCATTTTCTTTCATTGTCCTAGTAGATTTTACAAAAGAGTGCATCCATGAAGATGGTGGCTCTACATCTCTTCCCTCTGATTCCTAGTCTCTTTTGTCGAGCTTCAACCCTTCTTTCACACCAAAAATTATGCCAAAATCATCTCCCAATCTAGTTTAGACACCTTTCGAAGCCGCTCCCTATCTTCATCATCTTTGTTCTCCCAAACGATAATCCATCACTATATGAATCATCTTTCTAGCCCACATCATCATTATCCTTTTCACCAGAATCAAATCTTCTTTAAAGGCATCCCTAACCTAGATACCTTTCTATCATCAGAATCATCCCCATTATCAGAATTGGAATCACTACCATCATCTGAAAAGGAATCAGATTGCTCTCTTATTGGAGCTTGATTTCTATGCTTTCCATCATGGGCATTAGTTCGACCAGCTGCCTCCAGTAGCGAATTCTCAAAATCCACCATAGTTCTTGCTTGATTTACAACTACTACAAATACAACCATCCAAGGGTTTCTATGTATGTGTGACCAAATAGAGTCATTTATCCTCAGACAAAATGGAGAATCTCCATGGCGCAAGTTAAAAAATCTCGTAGTTCGTAGAGCAAATCAATACACTGTTGCACTGAATGCAAAGTGATTTCAAAACCCAAAAGAAATTCCTTTTTATCCTCCACGCGATTGACCTAGTCGTCATTAAATGTTCATTCCAAAAAGATGTTAAGACCCTTCACTATAGAATATAGTCAATTAGGATTTCTCTGCAATATGCCGTACTGATTCTTTTTCTTCCAATTCTTCCTTTTAGAGACGTGTCACATCATATTTCATCATATACCTTCATGCCATATTCTGGCACCCAATTTCTAGCTGGGGGTTTTGGGTTTTCAACACTGATCCCCTGTACCAGAGCTCTCAATTTACTTCCTAGAGGAAGTATCTACACCAGATACTAGTGTAGATTGATCCCTGACTTCAATTAATTCTTTCTTGATCCATACCTTGTCCATTTCTTTCTTGGTTTTAATCAGATCAACCTTTTCTTTTCCCTTCTCATTTTTCTGCTCTATTTTCCTTTCTTTAGAATAGTGATTTCTCTTCACATTCCTGCTTATGTAAAATCTTGCAATATGTCTAGATTTGTTGCAATTGAAGCATACCACATTCCTTTGACCTTGATTCCTTTGATTAATTGAATTTGATATGAATTGATTACCCATATGTCCAAATCTATTGCATGCAAAACACTTTCCATTGAAAGATTGACTGTTTCTTGTATTTTGAAAATTAGTTCTTACCAAGCTTTTGCATTCATTTAATCTGTCCTATTTTATAACATGCATTACACCTAATAGAATTCTGACTTACTTTACTTCTGCATATAGCAGCTCTATGACCATTTCTATTGCAAGTGAAGCATTTACCTTTGAATGATTGTTCATTTATCTCATTGATGAAACTTTTCTTGATCTTATTTCTACATTCATTTACTCTATGACCAATTTTCTTGCAATTGAAACATTGACCAGAGAATGATGGAATCTTTTGATTTATTCTACTCCTACACTGAGTAGCCTTATGACCATACTTATTGCATGAATTACAATAACCATTAAAAGATGGGTACCTTTGTGCACTTGGTTGTCTGACTGGAGGTCTTCTAGGTCTTCTTTTCTAATTTCTGAAATAATTTCCTTTGTTTTGCTATACTTCAGTGGTTGCTTGACTAGATTTTGAACTTCCACCTTTTTCATATCCCAAACCTTGCTTGTCATCAGCACTCTTTTGGTTGACAATCATTTCATCAAGCTTTGCAGTACTTATGTTGAATTTTTCTTCAAAGCTTTTGGCCTTTTCTAGGTTTGTTTTTAGATTTGCAATCTCTTTTTCAAGTTTTGCACAATCTTCTAATTTGTTCTTCACAATTAAATTTAGATCATCTTTTGCTCTTGTTCTTTCTATAAATTCTACTTCCAAATCATTTAGGACTTCATTTGTTGATAACAATTGATCACTTACTTCTTTGTATTTGTCTTTGAATTTCATGACTTGATCTTTTAGCTTCAAGATGCATTCATCAGCTTGTTGCAAGTTTTCTTTCAGATCCTTGACTTCTGCTTCAGAATTTTCAAGATCCATAAGAGCAACTTCTAGATGGTTGTATCTTTCATAATTTCCATACCTTCTTTCTACCATGATCACACTATCCCAGATCTTCCTCAAGATGTTAAACTTTTTCCAAGGAACCTCACTTTGATACCAATTATTGATTATCAGGAACACTGAGAGGGGGGGTGAATCAATGTTCTAAAAATATTTTCATGCACTTTAACTTTTAATCATTTCCAAAACCTAATTAAACAAAAACACAATATGCATATGAATAACAACAATGAAATTGTGACACATTAACACCAAGATTTTATGTGGAAAACCTAAGAAGGGAAAAACCATGGAGAGGATTAGCTCTTAAATATATATTGTAATCTTTACAAAAATAATGTTCAGGCTTGGTCACTCCATGGGCCTAAACATATTGGCTCACTTCCATGAAGAACAACTAGGTCTAGTAAGCTCACTACCTCAACCCTAAACCTAGAAAGATTACAATAAGGGTTGTTAAACCCTGAGGGATGTTAAACCCTACTGGTAGCTCACTACCACAATCAACACCTTTTCATATTTGTGATTGAAGTACAATAATTCCTCTACTCTACTTTGCCTTTAATCTGCTCTTCCTCTTCTCTTCTCAGCCTCTTCTCTACTCTACCTTTTGGACCTTTCTTATGATTTTTCCATTCTCACTCAAGGGTACCTTTATGATGACTCAACTACAATTATTTATACACTTCAATAACCTTGGAATTATCATCAAGGTTGGCATTACAATCATCAACCATTGGAACAATCTCCAAGGTCGGTATTACAAACATTTACATAATAGTTCTTGACCTATTATAATATTATGTAAAGGGGATGAAGTAAAAGTGTACACGGATCACACCACACCTTAGCTAGGACTCAAACACAATCTTCCAAAGATCTCTGCAATCACTGGGATTAACCAAGTCAGCTAAGATTGGTTACACGCTACCTTATTTGGGATCAATTTTTAAAAATGATCTCAATTCCTTAATGTGGACCAATGTCAAGATAGGAACATGATCAGGAGACATCCACAAGAACATTATAATCATTAGGAGCAACCACACAACCTTTAACCACTTTACCCATACGAATCTTCTCACCGGAACACATGAACTTCACTATCTTCAACTATCATGAAATAAAGATAGTTTTCAGACCACCAAACCACAAAATATTGCAATTGTAGGCACTTATCTTCATCCCAGACTTCCCTACTTTATTGCAGAGGAATGTGGAGTAGAATACTTTCTCCCTATCCCAACTGAACTTATAGAAAAAGTAGGTTTCACTCTGGTGAACACAACTCACTCAGATCTTCATACAAAGAGCTCAAACCTAGAATGTAGCATCCTTAGACATACCTATAACTTACTTCCAATCCACATACCATGAACTTCAAGTAGCAATAAATGTGGAGTTGTTTACTAGACTGTTCTTCAGCATACATCTCATTGTCTATACTGTACTTCATTGTGACTCACTTGTTTCTTCTGGAGAGGCTAAATTTCTCAATATCCTCAACATATAAAGCTTCTAAACAAGTAATAGAATAAGATACAGTTGACGCCAATGACAACAATGATATGTTGATATCAATGACAACACCAATTAGGCACATACTTGCAACATGATAAGTATTCCACTACTAGAATCTCCTAAGTTGATTAAACTTGTGCAAGGAACCTGAGGCTCTGATACCACTTGTTGGAATATATGACCACTGAGAGGGGGGGTGAATCAGTGGTCTAATGAGGAATCAATTTTTTGAGAAATGAACTCACTTGTTTATAATGCCAAGAGATACATTGTGAAACACTTCAAGCACCATATAAACTAGATGTTGAGTGAATCATAATGACATGCTGAACATAATATCACAAGTTATCAAAGATGACATACTTAAACATAATGTGACAAGTCATCAAGAAAAACACATAACACAATTTTTAAAGTGGAAACCCTAAAAAGGAAAAACCACTATAGAATCCTTTCCACACTTTTCATTATTGTATCACTGACATAAATTCTCACTGAATATAAAATATCTAGGAGCACCAACCCTTATGAAAACAAGAGCACCAATTCCAATGAGAAAAGAAGGACAAAGATACATAGTACTACTCTATTTACAATATGCTCCAAATCAATGAACATTCAACCCTTATCTCACCTTGAATATATGATTATAATCTCTTCTTTTATCCCATTATTTCATCAAACAAAAAAACAAAACTCAGACAAAAGTATCCATGAATAAAGAACTCTTAGTATCTGCACACACCTAACTGTGATCTCGATGGAGTGAACATATAGATGACACCAAATGATTATTACATAAACATATCCATTGTTATGACAGTCAATCCTAGACTATATAAAATCTCAGGCATATAAATATTTCCATACTCAAAGTACTGAAATGTAGGCATGAACACTATACATGCTTCAAATGAAAACTTATGTCCCTTGCCATATCATACTTGCTTATGCAAAGCATATACTATTCATGAGCACTGTCACACAAAGGCATAAGTAAGCCTTTATGCTCTATTATTTCAAAAAAAAACTATTCACTTTTCATTATCTAATTACAAAAGAATATTATAGATTTCATCACTTCTTCATAGAGCCCAATCCACTCTCCAAACCCTCACAATGTACTAGGTTTACCCTTAAATCTATTGTTGTTACAATATAGTTACAAAACTATGTAACATAAAGACATTCAACTGCCCGTCAAAGTTACTCAAGGTGATTACCCATTGAAGTTTAAAGAAACTTTGAAAAATAACCATAGATTAATATTTCCATGCCCAAGTAGAATTAAATAATCACCTTTGGTAATATTTTGGCATCTCTATCCTTGGAGAGCCCGACAGCCATTAGGGAAGGGGTCAATTGGTCCATGATATCACACCCCTTGAAGTTGTCACTTAAGTGACCATTACCAGATATAGCAGTTCACTGAGAAAATAAAACAAAAAGTAAATTTCCTTTGAAGGTCATCAAAGAATATAAACCCTAGATTTTTTAGGAGCCATCTCTTAGGGTTTTAAACCTTAGTGCTTTAGATTATAGGATGTAGAGAAATCTTAACATCTAAAACCCTAAACAGAAATTGTTGCCATAGTTCTGCCCTCCATAAGGCTCATCTCAATCTCTAAAAACATTTTGTTATGAAAACCAACTCTTTGAATTCATTAAGCATCGACACCATGAAGATGAACCATGAGATAAATAAGTGCCTTCAACCATAAGATGATCAAGGAAGACTTTGACTTGAAGCAACTCTAACCTAAGACAACTCTGTAAAACATGAACCATGAAAACAATGGCATTTTGCATCAACATTACTTTGCATCACTAGTATGAAGTATTCGACATCATAAACTACATCATGAATTTGAAAACATCATCATTGTGAAAGCATCACTACTGTGAAATGAAGATTTACATCAAAATTGTGAACTGAAAAGGACAGAGCACCTTTGCCTTTAGATGCATCAATCATCATGAAATGAACGAATCCTTGAAATCAACATCAACAAACCACTAAATCTTTGCATTTTGAATCTATTTGACATCAATGACAAATACCATCAACAATCACTTGGATTGAACCACATTGGTTATCTACATCTTTTGGATGCTAACTTGGTGTGTCCTTGCACGTTTCATGAATACATGTTTCATCTTGGTTGACATGGGAGAAATATTTTGTAATTTATAATGGAAGGTATAAATGAAAGATCTTGTTTTTTGAGGAAAGCGAGAGTGTATGAGAATGTGTGAAGATGTGTGACTAGATGTGAGTATTTTTGTGAAGGTGTGTTGAAGGTAACAGTGTTCACTATGTAGAGAAAGTGAAATTTTGAGGCAAAGTGAAGTGTGCAGATGATGCAGAGGTGTTTTGTCCTATAAGATCTATTGGGTGTGATGTTCAGAGGTTGTAGTCTCATTCTGTAAGTGATATTGTATTATATGTCAGGGAGTTGTAGCTTCCTTTGGATTGTAGCCCATAAATAATATTGTAATCCTATTTTTCATTTATGAGTCTAGATTTGGATAGTAGATCCAGGTAGATTGCTCATCGTGGTTTTTCCCTTCTTGGGGTTTCCACATAAATATGGTGTTGTGTTTGTGTGCTTATCATGTGTTGTGCTTTAATTGGTTTAATTTGTTGATCTTCTGATTAGAGCAGTTAGAAGTTTTGATATACTGATTCACCCCCACTCTCAGTATATCCTTGTGTTCTAATAGATCCCCTAAATGTGACTCACTATGGGAACAAGAACTCATAGTAAGGAAAATAAGAATGCAAAAATTATAATCAAGCTCTCATAAAACAAGAGAGGGGGGGTATTTATAGCTTTGAAAGCAACACCAAAGGTGGAGTTGATTGGGAACTAACTATAGAGTTGATTGGAAGATCACAAGAGACTGATGGGGAGAAGATAAGAGATTTATTGAGAGATCACTACTGAATAATTGGAAGTGAACAAAAAATTGATGGGAAGAGGATAAATAGTTAGGGGGAGTGCTGGGTTTAGTTAGACAAGACAAATCTCTTCATAAAAAATGAAAATAGAAGTAAACTAGGTGAAATTGAAAGAACTCGTGCATGCTAAAAGATGATAGGGTCACCCCTTTCAATAATAGGGCCACCTCTTTGGCTATGGCATGTTTCTTTGGTGACCTACAACTTAAATACAAGTCATGTTGGCAACTTGAAGGTCTCTTGGGTGACCCTCTAGTTGAGGATCTACAATAGGTCTTTGGAATTATGCAAAGTCTTGGAACTTTTTTCAAGGATTGGAAAATATGATAAAGGGGCTAAATAGGTTAGAGAATGTGTCATCAAGTGTGAAACTATTGAGATGAGTGTAATTCATTGTTTTGAGGATCATGAGATAGATTACGAAATCATCACCAGATTACCATGACGACTTGTACACATTTAAGTACTTATAATTACCTAATAATATTTACTTGTGTTGTTCTTAGTAAATGCTAACTCACTTTCTTTTCATGTTTCCATTAATGGAGACTTTGATTTTATAATATACAATAATCTCTTAAAATATAATAACAATAATTACATCCAATCATTTTTTGTGGTAAATTATTAACCTTGAATATTGAAATAATACTTAGCTATTTACTCATAAACAAGCTTTTCTGATAAAAGCTTACTATGTAGTGTATATCCTCTATTATAAATAAATATGAGCTACACATTTTTTTATAAAAGTAATATAAATTTAAGGTATAGAAGTTCAAGTTAAAAGGTTGACCACCATCTCCGTACCCAATCTATTTCTCCTTTTTAACCAGTCAAAAATAAAATATATATTTCATATTAAGCGGCACATGTGTTTGAATTTAATTTTCAATATTTTAACTATATCAAATAAATTGTATTATACGTTCGATTTGTTAAATGCTATTAAAGTCTCATTATTTATTAAAATTTAGGTTAATACTTATTTGTGATGTATTAAAAGAATAATTTGCTTTACCATATGGTTGAACTTTTTGGTGTTCTATATTAATAAGATTTTAGTGTATAGATAATTTTTATCTTTTAATATTCTAGTTTTGTTATAATTATTTTACCATGTCTTCCATTTAAATAATTTTTATCTACATACTCTATTCCACATTTTTACTTTCTATTCATCGCTTCATTTTCTTATAATAAAATGATTAATTATTTTAGACTATATCTTCCTAAAATATGTGTATTATTTTTGTCATTCTATTATGTTATAATTAAAAATAGATTCAACCAATATGAGTGCCATGTTACTTTTCTGTTAAAATATAGTATTTAACTTGACCTCCCATCTCACTTTTAGTCTAGCAATTCTCATTATAAAATAAATTTTCATTGTAGACCCACCAAACTAAATGATAGAAAATGTAAAATATAAAAGTTTGATTTAATTCAAGGTAGATCCTTCTCAGTACATGACACTTATGTATAGATAAGTGTTTTATTTCCCTTCCACTATTAAACAACCAACAACCAACAAAATTCATTATAGGTGAAATATGATAACATAATGGATACCTATCCAACATGACATGTAAAGGGCATACTTTCACACTTAGAAATGTCTAAAATCCTTTTGGAAGCTAGATAAAATTTCCTTTTATTTCAAACCCTTAGAACCTTTCAATTGTATGTCTATTGCAAACAATTTTCCTAATTGAGAAGGAAGACTCTTCTATGGATTTCTCTCTCTACTTTTCTAGTTCACATGTTGTCCTCCTTGATTTATGTGAGGTAAGTCTCATTTGCAACCAACCCGTTGACTTTATTTTTAATAATTGACAACTTGCAATGGACTCTATATTGTTTTTTATTTTGAAACAATTTTGTGACACAAAAGCATGTATTTGAAATCAAAGCTTCCTTGAGTCTATTAGATCTTGGATTTTTAAATGACAATGTTTTCTTGCTCAACATAAATTTTTAGAATGTTGTGGTTAACATATCAACACTTTATTAAACACCTAGAATACTGAGAGGGGGGTGAATCAATATTCTCTTAAATCATTTCCATATCAAACATTTAATCCATTTAACATATCCAAGTGCAATAAAGTAAATTAAGCATAAAGCATACAACCACAACTCATAACACATGAACACCATGATTTTTACGTGGAAAACCCATAAAGGGAAAAACCATGGTGAGGGTTAGCTCACAATATATTATAATAAAGAAACTGGTTAAGCTTGATACAATTGGTGGGCTCATGATAGCACACATCCACAAGCATGCACAATTACCCATTCAATCTTTTAGTGAGATTCAAGTCTCTGCCCATCTAAAGGGGCTTTCTATTACTTCTGTTAATGAAATAACAGGAACTAGGTAGCAATATAAAGATTAACAAATTCATTCTTATGCAATGCGACAAGAGCTTAAAGAAATATTCATTATCATGTTCATACTATTCAGTCCTAACTAGCTACAAGAACACACCATCAAGCTATACAATAAAATAACTTAAACTTTTATTCAAAACAACCAAATCATCTTGCATCATTATTCTTAGATCAAATTAAAAAAAAATACATCAACACATTATTCAAGCTCTCTTTCTGAACGAGAACGATCTCAAACTTTTCTTTCAGCCCTATAGCCTACTTGCATCTGCCTTTTCATAACCCAACGATCATCATACTTGATATCTTTAACTTATTACCTCACTGGCATCTTCTTGCGCTCAGTCCTCAACCTCTATTCTTATTGGTCTGTACTCCTGCTTGCCTAGAACCTATTCCTCTATACTCGGCCTATTCTCATGGTACTATTGGCTTGTCATGAATTGGCCTCTCCTTTTCATTTACCATCTTTTTCTGTATCATTGGCCTATCAGCCTCCTTACCAATCTACGCCTAACTCCTTTGGCTTCAATGATTGGCCTCTCTTTCTTGCATTGGCCTCCCTCTTCTTCTACCTATGCGGCCTTTCTATGTTCTTGGCCTTCCTTCTTGGCCTTCAACCAGTGCCCCTCTTCTATCTTCTCTCCCTCTTTTTATCAGCCTCTTTGCTATGTATATACACGGCCTCATTGATTCTCTATGTGGCTTGCCATTATCTTTTGTCACTTCCCTCTAACCATTGATGGCCTCCACTTGTAATAAATGTCACCTCTTCCAATATACGCTCCTCTATTATATCAGGCTTCTTTGATTATTTATGGCCTCATTCTATATCATCATCTACCTCTTTCGTAACAGCTTCTCTTATTAATTTCTGCCACCTTCTATATGCGTCCTTTCTCCTGCAATACTTGCCGCTCCTCAACCATTAATCGACCTTCATCTTTATTAGCCTACTTTATGCTATTTTGGGCTTTCTTTTACGATAGGAATTACATGCTTGTGCTGCCACTAGCCATGCCACCATTTAGTCATGCTTTTAATCTGGCTTCTAATGCTTTTGTCTATTTTGAGTCTCTTTTTGCCTTTTGCCACCTTCTGGTTAAATATAGAATGACCCCACTAACCTGGCTGGCACCTCCTCGAATATCTGGGATAGAATCCCCATTATCTCCACCATCCCATTTTCTAGAATATAATAATTAATCATTATAGTTCCTGTCACCTTGGTGACAGGAGCTTCCTTTCTTAGCTTTGTCACTTGACCCACACCTTAAAACCAAAAATCCATTGTCAAAGACAATTTTTGAATTTTAAATGGATGCCCCTGCATCAAACTCCCCAAGGACAAAAATCATGTGCTTCGACACGTGTTCCTCTGCAAATTTAAACAACCTTTTCTCCCTCCTTTTCCATATCTTTTCTCTATTTCACATGCTTCTTTCTTCCAACATCTCTATCTAGTACTAGAAGCTACTCTCACATGAGTGTCAACACTTAGCATCCACCTCCACACTTCAATTGTTTTTGTTCATTAAACAAATAATAATCAAATGGTAAAATTATAACCACAACCAATGCATTATACATACTTACCATCACTATATCATCTTCAATTTGTTCATCTATCATATCTTCATGCCATTCTTCCCTCATGTTCAACTGCTGCAACACCAACTCTTTTTCAGCTTCCTACTTTACCTTCTTACCTTCCAACTCTGCATCAGCTTCATACTTTATTTCTGTAATGAATTCTGCATCATAGTCTTCAATCTTCTATGTTGTCCTACTCATGCTCACACCTTTAATCTTCTCATTCCATTCTTCCTCAATGGCTACCAATTGCTTCCATAAATCTTCTTTAGCATTCTCTATTGCTACTCCATCTTCTTCTTTGCTTGCATTCTTCTTTTGTTTATCCTCTTCCTTTGGAACTATGGTTGTTCCACTATCATCTTCTCTTTCCTTTGTAGTTATTCTCATGTTCAAATCAGCATTTTTAGTACATACCTCTAGTGCCTTCTTTTTCCATACCATTTTTTGATTCCACTTTTCCTCTTTTCTAGTATACCTACATCTTTCACTTTGCCTTTGTCTGCATTCTTCCTTTCTCAAATATTTATTCCTCCTTATCTCTTTCTCATCTAACAATCTTCTCATATTTTCCTCATCATTATACAAAGCTTTATAAAAATCAGATTTATTTTCTCTTACCTTGCCCTCACTTGGCTTCTCTTGTTGCAACTTCATTGTTTGCTTCTTCTCCTTGCCATTTTCTACTGGATTCATCATGCTTCAAGTTCCTTGGAGTTTGTTTTCCTTTTCATGTCTCCAATTCTTTTCCTTCTCTGCAACAACTTTTTTTGCTGCTGCTTGTTTCACTACCCATACTCTGCGACTAGACTGATGTCCTCTATTTGTTGCATTCGAACTTCTTTCCACTTGCTCTGTCTTCATCCACCAATCATTTTCTCTAGGCCTCTTTCCTGGCCATATCAACCTTTCATCATACTACCACCTATTCATCTACACATTTCTCTTCCTCTGCACTTTCTTGTTAGCATTAACATAATCAATAGTGTTCATTTCTCTACAACCTTTTTCATCAATCCTTTTCTTTTGCCAACATGGCACTACATATCCATGATCCTCAATCACAATTTCACTTTCCAATTTCTTTCTCTTATCAACTTGTTTATCCATCTTCTTAATCTTACATTCATGATCAAAAATAAAAATTTTACCTTCATTCTTCTGTGCAAGGACCCGCAGTTCCAAATTGCCTCCACCTTCAGCTTCTTGGCTTTTCAACTTTTCTTCTTCATCGACATCTTTTGCTACTACTGCAACATCTTCACATGCATCATGAAACTCTAGGGTTTCCTCTTCATCTTCAGCATCCAATTAGA
Source organism: Cunninghamia lanceolata (assembly GCA_027924645.1). Taxonomy (NCBI): domain Eukaryota; kingdom Viridiplantae; phylum Streptophyta; class Pinopsida; order Cupressales; family Cupressaceae; genus Cunninghamia; species Cunninghamia lanceolata. The sequence goes on from BSBN01001332.1 coordinate 13,108,046, forward strand.
CATCTTTAGCATCAATCTCCTCTTCTTTTTCAAGCACTCTGCAATGCACCTCTGCTACAATCTCTTCTTGGCATTCTGCTGCCATTAAGCTTTCCTTGTTCACATCTTCCACTCTTTCTTCACGAGCTATTCTTGCCCCATCTCTTATCTTCTTAAAGGCCTCATCCTTGACCTTCTTCATCACTTCCTTCATACCTGCATACATATCTACAAACATAAAATTAGCAAATAAAATGAGAGACCACAATGTCTCTGTCAATGCCCTCCTCATGGACATTCTTCCTTCTCCATTTCTTTTCTTCTCAAGTGCTACTTGCGGCACCTTTTCCTCTTTCTCTTTTCTCATGTTCTCTTTAATGATAACTCTCTTGACCTCTTCTAGTCCATGTTGCTTGATAGGCAACTCTCTGCTATCCTAATCTATGTGGGCACTCTTTTCATCCTTCTCTTCTCTTCTCAAGGCATTCATCCTTTGCCTTTTTCTTTTCTCAACAATCTCTTTCAGTGGCCATTTTACTTTCTTTTCCATTGGCCAAACCCAATAATATCCTTGGTCCTATTCTTCATACCATTACTTTACCAACATCAAATCTCTCCTTAACTCTGTCAATTCTCTCTGGAATTCTTCATCTGTCATCCTTTTGCCTTCTTTTCTTTTGTCTCTTTTTGTGAGACTCTCTGTCTTTATCTACTTTTGCATCCTTCTATCTTCTTTCATATTTTTGGTACCTCACCTAGGGCTTCTTCCTTTTCCACTCTGCCTAGTCTTTTGGTGCCAAGATCTTCACAACATGTCAATCAACCACAAAACTACAACACACAACTTCCACAAAGATCAATAACACCTCCAATGTAAATACCCAGATCTACCTGGATCTGATACCAATCTGATAGCACACATCCACAAGCATGTACAATTACCCATTCAATCTTCCAGTGAGATTCAAGTCTCTGCCCATCTAAAGGGGCTTTCTATTACTTCTGTTAACAAAATAATAGGAACTAGGCAGCAATATAAAGATTAACAAAATCATTCTTATGTAATGTGACAGGAGCTTAAAGAAATATTCATTATCATGTTCATACTATTCAGTCTTGACTTGCTACAGGAACACACCATCAAACTACAAAATAAAATAACTTAAACTTTTATTCAAAACAACCAAATCAGCCTACATCATTATTATTAGATCAAATTCAACAAAATTACATCAACACATTATTCAAGCTCTCTTTCTGAATGAAAATAATCTGACTTTTCTTTTAGCCCTACGACCTGCTTGCATTTGCATTTTCATAACCCAACAATCATCATACTTGATATCTTTAACTTCTTACCTCACTGGCCTCTTCTTACGCTCAATCCTCAACCTCTATTCTTATCGATCTACACTCCTTCTTGCCTATGGCCTATTCCTCTATACTCAGCCTATTCTCATGGCACTATCAGCCTGTCATGAATTGGCCTCTCCTTTTCATATACCATCTTTTTCTGTATCATTGGCCTATCGGCCTCCTTACCAATCTGTGCCTAACTCCTCTAGCTTCAATGATTGGCCTCTCTTTCTTGCATCGGCCTCCCTCTTCTTCTACATATGCGGCATTTCTATGTTCTTGGCCTTCCTTCTCAACCTTCATCCACTGCCCCTCTTCTATCTTCTCTCCCCCTTTTATCAGCCTCTCTGCTATGTATATACGTAGCCTCACTGATTCTCTATGTGGCTTTCCATTATTTTTTGTCGATTCTCTCTAACCATCGACGACCTCTTCCAATATATGCTCCTCTATTATATTGGCCTTCTTTGATTATTTCTAGCCTCATTCCATATCTTCCTCTACCACTTTCATAACGGATTCTCTGATTAATTTATACAGCCTTCTATATGCAGCCTTTCTCTTGCAATACTTGCCACCCCTCAACCATTAATTGGCCTTCATGTTTATCACCTTTTTCTCTTCTATTTTGGGCTTTCTTTTATAGTAGGAATTACATGCTTGTGCTGCCACCAGCCATCCCACCATTTAGTCATGCTTTTAATCTGCCTTCTGATCCTTTTGTCTATTTCTAGTCCCTTTTTTTCCTTTTGCCACCTTTTGATTAAATATAGAATGACCGCACTAACCGGCTGACACCTCAAATATCTGGGATAGAATCCCCATTATCTCCATCATCCCATTTTCTAGAATATAATAATTAATCATTATAGTTCATGTTGCCTTGGCGATAGGACCTTCCTTTCTCAGCTTTGTCACTTGACCCACACCTTAAAACCAAAAATCCATTATCAAAGACAATTTTTGAATTTTAAACGAATGCCCCTACATTAACTCATTGTCCAAGAGTGTTCACTATAGGTGGCTCACTACCAAAGGACTCACTATACTGAAAGAAAGAGATAGAAGAGAATGGGTGGCTGACTTCCAGGATTGAACTATTTACAATTGCATCTAAAATATGCATGGAGTATAGTTCCAATGAAGCTCAAAGTGCAAACACCATACCAAACCACTCTACTATGTATTCACTTAATTCACATTCATAGGCTCTTGTCACATTATTTAGATCACATCCACATAATCCATCACACACACACATGATCACAATCCATTAACACTTATTTATATTGTCTTCAACCTTGAGAACATTATCCAAGGTCGGCATCACACCTTAACACATAAAATTCAAATTAGGTATGGACCTAAACATTCCTGTGATAGAAAGGAATGAAGGAGGACCACAACACATCTTAGATTGGATCTAAATTCATCCAAGCATGCCACTCCATGCTACTACAATCACCAAAGAAACACTGCAATTAGTGTAAACACCCAAGGTCGGCCAAAACTTGTGTTAACACAATGAACTTTTAAGTACACACTTCCTCAAACCCAAAGATAACTTGCGGACCACATGCAAGGCTTCAACAAAATCTAGAGTATTCCACAAACATCCTGAAATCTAACAAATTCCTCTGCAACAACTTTCACCTACCATACAATCTTATGCTATTTGTCCAGTATACTTAACTATCTCTGGCATGCACTGTATCTTTAGAAATTGACTTCCAGAGAACCAAACCATGAATGACTTTAATAGAAGAGAGATATTAACCTTATAAGCACACTTCCAGAACTATAAGGCCATAAACAAATCTGTAGAGAAATGTAGAGTAAAATAGTTTCTCCTAGACCTCTACAAGACTCAGAAACATAGTCCACACATTGGTGAACAAAACTTCCTCTCCATAACAATCTAGAGCACCAAATTTGGAATCTAACATCTATGAACATCTCTGAACAACATATCCAAACCACAAAGATAGATCTTCAACATAGAGGAAATGCAGAGAAAAAACTGGAACACTACTTTGTAGACCAAAATGCCACTTCATCACACTATTTCCTTTATTAATCAAATTTTCTCAAAGGCACTTGGAAACCAACCAACATAAACATATTCTCAACATCTTCAGCACCTCTTCAAAGCAACCAAATCATCATCAGCAAAGCATCTCAACCAAACAACTCATATACTTACATCAACCTCATCTCTACTCACCTAGTAGACATAGTTGACACCAATGACAACACAAGCTTGTTAACATCAATGAAAACACTGACTGCACATACTTGCAACAATATCCCCCTTTGTCATTGATGGCAACACATAGTGTGAAAAACCATCAAGACACATCTCAGCACCAAACTTCTTTTCTTTCTTACTCTCCCCTTTCTTTTACACATCTTACTCTCTCTCTAATGACTGACTCTTTTCTTTTTCACATTGCTCTCTTTCCCCCTTTGACATCAATGGCAAAGAGCGACACACCATTTCTTTCACTCTTACTAGGTCTCAGCATTCTTCTCTATCTGGGTAATTATCGATATACAAACACTTGGAACTTTTCATGTTGAGTGAATGAGAGGCTCAAACCTTAGATATATCATGTCACTTCATATTATAAGCTGCCATTAGAAGTGCATGGCCAAATATGCAACTACGGAGGAATGCAGAACATTCCATCACCCTGTTGGGAATACCTTTACAAAACCAACACTATCTATAAGCTTATCAATAAGAAAACAACCTTTTGATGATCATAACCTCAAGAAACTTGGAACATACATAATGTGGTACTTTATAAATCTATGTTCCAAACCACAGAAGCTAAACATTAGTATGATGGAAATGCAGAGAAATCTTCCAGACAATCTTCAAAAGTGTAGGTATCCTAATATAGAGACAAGTACCAACTTTTGGAGGCCAAATCTTCTTCATATCATCCCATGCATCTTCTTGTTGCAAATATGTTCCTATGATGTGTTGTCATTAATGTCAACATATCTCTTTGTCAAAGACAGTGAAGATAATACATTTTAGTAAAGTAGATTGCTCCACATTCCTAGTGAGACGAAGATCAGAGTCTATGGACAAAAGGGTTTTCTAGAGGTTTGTCTAAAGTTGCTCCAATTACGATTTGAGAGGTCTGCATAGAGAATTAGTGAAGTTATGGCCATATGAGTAGAACTGGGTTTTTTAGTTGTTCAATGGCAACATAGTGATAGGAATTTGGTTTGGATTGCTTCACATTGGAACATTATGGTCTATGGATCTAGATGTATGTTTGGGATGTTGGTGTGCATCCTCAACTCAAGTGGTTTGTGGTTTGGAGGTCTGCAAGCAATCTTTCTAGTGTGACCGTCATGATAGTTAGTGTTCTTAAGTTCCATATGAAAATGCAACTGATTCTAGTGATTTGAAGTGGTACAGTTGTTCTTGTTGATGTCATTGTACTTGTGGAGGTCTTTGGATTGTGTACCTATTGTGTTGGTGGTCTGCATTGAGAATTGAGCTCATAGTTGAAGATTTCTCCTTGGGTGTTGTTCTTTCTAGTCTTGGCCAACCGGAAGCTTCATGCATGTTGCAGATGATCTAAGAGAAGTTATATGGAGTGTGGCATGTTGTTTGAGGAAGATTTGAGTCCCAACTATGTTTGATCGATAGTGTAGTGGTTCGCATGTAGAAATCAAGTCTTGTGATTGTAATTACTTGTAATGCCTACCTTGGAGAATGTTCTAGATAGATGATTATAAGGCTGACTTTGATGTTCATTCCAAAGTCGATGTCATGTATAAATAAGTGTAATGAAGTCATGTAAATGTGGGGATGAGAGTGAAGATGCAAAGATAGCGAAGAAGTGTTTGTGGGCAAAGTAGAGGTGTTGTGAGCTTCAATGGAACTGAACCTTGGCATGAAGAAGATGATGTTTCTTAGTTCAACCTTTCAGTGTTAACCATATAAATGTTTTTTGTAGATAGTGAGTCTCTTGGAGCAGTGAGCTCTAGGCAGTGCACCTGAAGGCAAGTGCCTTCCTATTTTTCTATTCTTTTAATAGAGAATAAATCTTGTGGGTTAACCCCCACCGTGGTTTTTCCCTTAACTGGCTTTCCACGTAAAAATCCTGGTGTTATGTGTTTTTATTATGTTTCTACTTATGTGTTGTTGATTCATGCTTTCATGGTTATATCATTAATTTGTTAATAAGAAGAAGATTAAATGCAGCAAAAGATAAAGTTTTGAGAAAACTAATTCACCCCCCCTCTCATTTGTCTTCCCTAATTTCAACAATTGGTATCAGAGTCAGTTCCTCTAAAAGAAGCTTGACCACTTGAGGAGATCCAAGATGTCGACATACAAGAAGGACAGTCTAAGATTTGATGGAACAAATTACTCTCTTTGGAAGAATTGCATGGAGTGTCATTTGCAATGCCTAGGTGATCCTTATTGGTTAATAACTAAGAATGAGTATACTCCTCCAAAGAAAGGTCTTACAACTCCAGATGAAATCAAAGAAGTTGAATACAACATTCAGGATAAAGAAGCATTGTTGAGCGCCCTGATTGATACAGAGATGACAAATGTCTTGGAATTGAAAACTCCTCATGAAATCTGGAAGAAGTTGGAAACTCTATATGAAGGTGATGAATATGTCAAATGTGCTAAGTTACAGAGCCTGAAGGGTAGATATGAATGTTTGAGGATGAGCAAAGATGAAAACATCACTTCCTACATGTAGAAGGTGAATGAACTTGTGAGTAGTATCAGGTGTGCTGGTGGAAAACTAGAAGAATTAGATATTGTTTCCAAGGTGCTCAGATCCTTACCTGCTTCATACAAGCATAAAGTTGCTGCTATTGAGGAGATTAGGACTATGACAGATGTTACAAGGGATCAATTGGTTGGCAAGCTTTCAGCATTTGAAATGAGTGAGTTTGGTGTTTATCTTCCCAAATCAGAATCTGCATTTAAGGCCAATGTTTTTAGAAAGCAAAGATTTGATCTAAGTGAAGGCTCTTCAAGAAGACTAACTAGATTTGAGAAGGCAAGGAAGGAACTTGAAGAAGATGAATATGAGCTCGAAGAACTTGAAGCCCTTATTGCCAAAAGATTACCAAGAGGATCTAGTAAGTATGAAGAAAAGTTGCTTTTCAAATGTTTTTCTTGCAATAAGATTGGTCATTTTGCTTCAAGATGTCTAGAGAGGGTTTCAAATCCAAACCCTAACAGACCTAGGTTTCAGAAGAAATGCTACTATATCCAAGAACCTGCTGATGATGGAGTCATAGATGATGAATCTGATAAGGGAAGTACCTCTGGAAATGAATGGGTGTTCATTGTTATCAAAGAAGAAGATCCAGTGCCTACTGAATCTACTAGCTGTGTGAATGTGGAAAGTGCCTTGGCTGCTCAGGTTGAAGAAAAGGATGAATGGGCAATTGACATTGGATGTTCTTATCATATGACTAGTGATAAAAGTTAGTTTGTAAGTTTGGAAAGATATGAAGGTGGAATTGTGAAGTTTGGAGATAATTCAGCTGGTAAAATCTATGGCAGAGGATCCATCTCTCTTGATGGTAAGAATAACACTAATGATGTTTTGTATGTAGAAGGGTTGAAGAATAATCTTCTCAGTGTTGGATAGTTGGTTGACATAGGGTATGATCTCAGATTCAAGGATGGAAAATGTAGAATTTTGGGAAGCTCAGGAATTGAGATTGCATCTAGTGCACAGACTAGAGGTAATATCTTTCATTTAAGTGGTACTAGTAAAAGTTGTTTGATTGCTCAGATTGATCAGAGTTGGTTATGGCATAGGATAATGTGTCATGTAAACTTTGATAACATTGTCAAGATAAGTACTACTCAGGCTATGAGAGATCTTCCAAAGCTTGTGAAACCTGCTAATAGCGTGTGTAAGGAATTTTAGTTGGGCAAACAAAATAGAGCTACATTCAAGAGTAAAGAACAATTTTCAAGTGGATTGTTGGAACTTGTGCACAGTGATTTGTTTGGTCCTTCCAGAGTTAGGAGTTTGCAAGGAGACAGATACTTTATGTTGCTGATTGATGATTACTCCTGATGATGTGGGTCACTTTCTTGAAAGAGAAATTAGAGGCTCTTGACAGATTCAAAGTGTTCAAGGCTAGGGTAGAAAATGAGATTGGTGTGAAGATAAAGTGTCTGAGATCTGACAGAGGTGGAGAGTTTACCTCCAGTGAGTTTAATACATTTTGTGAAAAGAATGGAATAAGAAGACAGTTATCTGCTCATAGGACTCCTCAGCAGAATGGAGTTGCAGAAAGGAAGAACTAGACTTTTCAATGGGCTGTTAGAATGATGATGATGGAAGAAAATGTTCCACATGTCTATTGGAGAGAGGCTGTGAGTACTACTGTCTACATTCTTAACCAGGTGCAGATCAAAGGTAATACTAGTAAGACACCTTATAAACTATGGTTTGGTAATGCTCCTACTGTGAAATACTTCAGAGTTTTTGGTAGTAAATTCTATATTAAGAGAGATGAAGATCTAGGCAAGTTTGATGCTAGATGTGATGAAGGAATATTTCTAGGATATTCTAACCAAAGCAAGGCATACTGGTGCTTTAATAAAAGATTGAAAAGGATGGTTGAAAGTGCTAATGTCAAGGCTAATTCTTGTGGATATGAATTAGATGATTAAAATGAACGTCCAAATAAAGGAAAGAAAGTTCAAACTCAAACTCAGATTTAGATTGATCCAGAGAATCTAGTGACTCAAGAAGCTAGTGCAAATATTGAGGAACAAGTTCAAGAATTAGAAGTTTAAGAAAATCCCAAAACTCCCAGGTATGTAAGGTTGAATCATTCTGAAGATTAGATCATAGGAGATAAATATAAAGGTGTTCAAACTAGAATAAAAATTGTTGAAAAACAAATGGAATATTGTTTGATTTCAAATATTGAACCAAAATCAGTGACTGAAGCTTGTAATGATGAAAGTTGGGTAAAAGAAATGGAAGAAGAATTAATGGAAATTGAAATGAATCATACTTGGGATCTTGTTCTTAGACCTAAAACCAAAAATGTAATTGGAACTAAATGTGTCTTCCCGAATAAATTGAATGAAGATGGTGAAGTTGTGATAAACAAAACAAGATTGGTGTGCAAAGGATATTCTCAGGTAGAGGGAATTGATTTTGAAGAAATTTTTGCTCCGGTGGCAAGACTTGAAGCAGTCAGAATATTTCTTGCCTTTACTGCTTACAAAGATTTCAATTTTTACCAGATGGATGTCAAACCAACATTCCTGAATGGAGAGTTGGAAGAAGAAGTCTACATTGAGCAACCTCGGAAGGATTCTAGTTGTCTGATCAAGGAAATATGGTCTGCAAATTGAGGAAAGCATTGTATAGACTTAAACAAGCCCTAAGACCCTTGTATGCAAGATTAGATAAGTATCTACTAAAGTTAGGTTTTAGCAAAGGCACAACTGATAGCAATCTTCATTTCAAAATTGATCATGAACACATCTTGATTGTTGAGGTATTTGTTGATGATATCACCTTTGGTAGAAATGAGAGCATGTGTAAAAGATTTGATGATCAGATGCAAAGTGAATTTGAGATGTCCATGCTAGGTGAAATGAATTTCTTCTTAGGTCTACAAATCATTCAGTTAGATAAGGGCATCTTCATATCTCAGTCTAAGTATGTGAAAGAATTGTTGAAAAATTTTGGAATGGAGTATTCAAAACTAGTGAGTACTCCTATGATAATCAGATGCAAGTTGAGTAAAGATGATGATTCCCTAAGGCAAATCAGAGAAGGTATAGATCAATGATTGGAGGACTGCTTTATTTGACTCAAACTAGAACTGACATTATGAGTACATTTGACCTTGTTGTTAGATTCCAAGTTGATCTTAGAGAATCTCATGTTGTAGTAGTTAAAAGAATTTTTAGATATCTGAAGGGGACATCTAATTATGGATTATGGTATCCTAAGAATGATGATTTCACTCTTCATGCATATATAGATGTTGATTGGGTAGGAGATGTGGATGACAGGAAGAGTACTAGTGGTGGTACATTTTTCTTGGGAAAGAGATTGGTTTCTTGGTTGAGCAAAAAATAGGAGGCAATATCTCTATCCACTACAGAGGTAGAGTATATAGCAGCAACAAGTAATTGTACTCAAGTTTTGTGGATGAAGCAAATATTGATAGTAGAATTGTGTTTGAAGAGCCTGTTACAATCTTCTGTGATAATTCAAGTGCAATAAACATCTCAAAGAATCTGGTGTTGCGCTGATGATGGCATGGTTCGGTGGTTAAGTCACTCAGGATGTAGTGGCGGCCACTAGAGTTCAAACCCCCGCTGGGCCAACGAGCTCGCAAGGCTTTACGCCTTCGCTGGGCCAATGAGCTCGTGGGTTTGAAGTGTTCTTCCTAGGGGATGAGGTCCCCCAGTTGTGGCCTCACCGGTTCATTGCTCCAGGCAAAAGCATTCACGTGGAGCCGGAGGGCGTGTCGCACCAGCATCGCCGGTCACGTTAAAAAGTTTACCAGGCGCATTAAAAAAAAAAAAAGAATCCGGTGTTGCATTCAAAGACAAAGCACATATCTATCAAGTTTCACTTTTTGACAGAGAAGGTAAATGAGAATGAAGTTAGATTGGAGTTTGTTTCTTCAAAGGATCAGATTGTGGATATCTTCACTAAGCCTCTACCTAAGGACACTTTTGAGTATCTTAGGGTGAAGCTAGGGGTTATTACCCCTCTTGTTTATAACTAAGGTGCACTAGTGTGCATCAATCCGGTGGAACTCACAGTCATATCTTGTGATCCAGATTGGTGTTAAGGGGATGTTACTTAGGGGGAGTAGTCAATATGTTAATTCTAGAGTTTAGTTTGGTTTTATCTAAGAAACTAAAAGGGGGAGAGATGATTGCAAATATGCGCCCTTTGCCATTGATGTCAAAGGGGGAGAGAAGTCATGTGAAAAACTTAGAAGTAAGTAGTTGCTAGTGAAAGGGGGAGCAATGAAGAAAGTGGTTGCAAGTGTGATAAGAGAAAGGGGGAGAAGTCCTTGTCTTGATGGTTGAATCAATTTTTCACATTATATGTTGCCATCAATGACAAAGGGGGAGATTATTGCAAATATGTGCCTACGATGTGTTGTCATTGATGTCAACATATCTCTTTTTTAGAGACAGTGAAGATAGTATAGTTCAGTAAAGTAGATTGCTCCACATTCCTAGTGAGATGAAGATCAAAGTCTACGGACTAAAGGGTTTTGTAGAGGATTGTGTAATGAAATAACTTGCGCAATGGAAGAAGATAATATGAAATATTTTGCAAATACTTGATAATAACTGAGAATAACAAGCCACTTCGAGGGGGCAACCTCCAAATATCTCCAATGAGAACACACTTCACAATATGATGATGAAATAAGACTCACATACTCCTATATATACCTAATTATGCTTAGGATGAATAGACACACCCCTATATAACACCTAGTCTGACCTATCTAACTAAATAATAATATAATAATGGTAACATGACTTAATTAGGAGTTAAGATAGCCACAAGCTGACTATTCATAACCCTATGCACACCAATATTAAGGGCGTAGCATGCCCCCTCTCTTCAAAGAAGCATTGTCCTCAATGCTAACCAAGTGTGGATTCTCTTGAATGAACTCCTCATCCTCCCATGTAGCCTCTTCAACTAGTTAATTCTTCCATTGGATGAGATACTTAGTGAGGGTTCTATTCCTCAGCTTCTTTGTGCATGTTTGAAGAATGCACTCTGGTTCCAAAATTATTCTTCCTTCTTCATCGAGCTCTGGTAGTACTATTTGAGTAGGAATATTCTGCCCAATTACCTTCTTCAAACAAGAAAAATGAAAAATTGGATGTATCTTTGTTGTTGGTGGCAACTCTAGCTTGTAGGCAATACTACCAATCTTTTGCATGATTTGGTATGGCCCATAATATCTTAGAGACAACTTATTATTCTTTTTTTGTTGCTTCAATGAGATTTGTTTATAAGTCTGCAATCTCAAGAAGACCCAATCCCTAACTTCAAAATTTCTTTCACTATGATGTTGGTCCGCCTGTTGTTTCATTCAATTTTGTGTCATAGCTAAATTCTTCTTGAATCTTGAAAGTACCTGTTGTTGATGAAGCAAGTGGTCCTCTACTGCTTGAACTCTTGGTGACACCTTTAATGATGATGTGATGGAAGGAGGATGATATCCATAAAGTGCCAAAAATGGAGACATTTTTGATGAGCTATGAAAAGAAGTGTTATACCACCATTCTGCGAGTGGTAGCCAATCTACCCATTGAGACTATTTCTTTAAAATGAAACAATGTAGATATCCTTCCAAACATTTATTAACAACCTTAGTTTGCCCATCTGATTGAGGATGGTATGAAGAACTATGAGACAATTGAGTACCCAAACATGAGAATAAATCTTTCCAAAAGTGACTAGTAAAGATAGGATCACAATCACTGATAATAACCTTAGGTGTACCATGTAGCTTTTGGATATTCTCCAAAAAAATTTTGCCACTGCACTTGCTATAGAAGGATGTGATAATGCAATGAAATGTGCATATTTAGTGAGGTGATCAATTACTACCATGATGACATTATGACCGTTAGATTTGGGAAGCCCTATGATGAAGTCCATGGATACCTCTTTCCAATGCTAGCTAGGAATAGATAAGGGCCCCAAGAGACCTAGTGTCTTAATTGTCTCCCCCTTATTTATTTGACAAACCAAACATTCAGCCACAAATTTTTGAACATCACCTTTTAGCCCTTCCCAAAAAAAATCTTGCTTGACCCGATGATATGTCTTCAAAAATCTTGAATGACCACCAATTGGGGACTCATGTAGCTCTGTGAGGATCTTGTGTTTAAGAGTGGAATTCTTGTAGAGATACAAGTGCTCTTTATACCAAAGAATATCCCCCTTCAAACAAAACTTATCAGAACTACTAGAATCACTTTTGAATTGTTGGATGAGATTACTTGTTGCAACATCATTTTGCCACTCTGCTTTGGCTTCTTCCACCCAATTTGCTTGTAATATTGAAAGGGTACACAATAAGGCTTCATCTTTCTTATCCTTCCTAGAAAGTGCATCGGCCACAATATTTTCCTTCCCTTTCTTATATACAATCTCAAAGTCATATCCCAACATCTTAGTGACCCATTTTTGTTTCTCTTCAAAGGAAAGTCTTTGTTCCAAAAAATATTTTAGGCTATCATGATCTGTCTTAACCTTGAAGTGTAGACACATTAAATAAGGCCTCCATTGTTTAACTGCGTGAAGGATTGCTAGCATTTCCTTCTCATAAATAGGTTTGAGTTGATTCTTACCCTTTAATTGATGACTCTCAAAAGCAATTGGTCAACCTTCTTGCATGAGAACTACTCCTATCCCATTTCCAGAAGCATCACATTCCACAATGAATTCCTTGGTGAAGTCCGGAGTGGCAAGCACTAGAGTTGTACACATAGCCTCCTTCAATTGCTCAAATGCTACATCAGTGGACTCATTCCAATGAAAAGAATCCTTCTTCAATAGAGTGGTGAGGGGTGCTACTATACGACCATAATTCTTCACAAATCTTTTATAGTACCCTGTCAATCCCAAGAAACCCCTCAGTTTCTTAATAGTTTTTGGAATAGGCCATTCCATGATAGCCTTAATTTTGTTAGGGTCCACCTTTACTCCTTCATGTGAAACTGTGTCCCAAATACTCCACCTCCTTAAGACCAAAAGCACACTTGGATGGTTTAGCATAGAGTTGATGATCTTCGAGTAATTGTAATGCTTGATCTACATGCTGCAAATGTTCTTCCCAAGTCTTGCTATAAATCAATATATCATCAAAGAACACTAACACAAACTTTCTCAAGAACTTCTTAAAAATGGAATTCATCAAACTTTAGAATGTAGATGGTGCATTGGTAAGACTGAATGGCATCACCAAAAATTCATAATGACCCTCGTGAGTTTGAAATGTTGTCTTACAAATATCTTCCTCAATCCGAATTTGGTGATAACTAGATCTAAGATCTAACTTGGTAAAATACATAGCTCCATTCAATTCATCTAGTAAATCATCAATGAATGGAATAGGAAACTTATCTTTAATGGTGTACATGTTGAGCACTCTATAATCTAGACACATCCACCAAGTTTCATCCTTCTTATGTACCATCACCACAGGCGAGGAGTAAGCACTTTGGCTATGCCTGATAATTCCTGCCTCTAGCATCTCCTCAACAATTTTTTCTATCTCACTTTTTTGTATGTGTGGGTACCTATAAGGCCTGATGTTTGGGGGTTGGCTCCCTCGAACTAGTTGTATGGCATGGTCATGATTTAGGAGGAAGTCCTTTAGGCATATCTCCAAGAACCACTGAGTGACAATCAATTATTGCTTGTAAATCTAGATGAGTAGGAGCATTAGATTGAGAGACTTCTAATGAACATAGCTAGGCCACAAATCCATCTCCTCCTTTCTTAATCAACTTTTACATTTGATGAGAGCTTACCATTTGTGGGGATTTTACCTTCAACCCCCTTAGTTCCACTACCTTTCCTTCTGATTGAAATCTCATAAATAGTTCTTGGAAGTTCATCTCAATTGTTCCCAATATAGTAAGCCATTGTACTCCCAAAACAATATCTGCTACACCCATGGATATCGCATACATTGGGGTATCAAGTTGATAATCTCTAATGGATAATTTAATGCTATGACACTTCCCCAAATAACTAACTGTACCCCAGTCTACAATCAAAACCTAAAACTCTGGGGCTAGATATATAAAATAATTTATACAAGTTGCAAACTTTTTGTTGATAAAATTATGAGTACTACCTGAGTCAATCAACACTGTTACTTTCTGCTTCTTTAAGAAACCCACTACCTTGATAGTTTGTGGTGCACTGAAACCTGAGAGTGCATGAGAAGAAATGATTGGTTGAGAATCATGTGATTCCTCACTTGAATTCCTATCCTCCTCTAATATGGGTTCATCCTCTTCTTCCTCACTTGAACCTTCAATATAGAACAATTTCTTTTCACTACATTTATGTCCTCAACTGTATTTTCTATCACAATTGAAACACAACCCTTTTGCTCTTTTCTCTTCAATTTGTTATGGAGTCAACCTAGTAGGTTGAGGAAGAGAAGGTGTTGAATATCCTCTCTCTTGTCACATTAGACCCTTCCTTTCTAGGAATCAAATACTTCTCCTCTACCCTGTGTGCCAAGATAAAACACTCATTTACTGAGCTAGGACTAAACATGTGTACCTCATGTTGAATGTGATCCTTGAGACCACCCAAGAATAAATCATTCAAGTTCTCCTCTATAATTGTATCCACTTTTAAGGATAGATTTTGGAATTTTTGAATATAATCCTTAACTGATCCTGTTTGTTGAAGTTTAGCAAGCTGGCTGAAGAAGTTGTCTGTCACACTATTGCTATATTGTGCTTGGAGTTCTTCTGTAAAAATTGACCATGAGACGGTGAGACCCTTTTTCCTCCGATGAGTACAAAGCCAACAATAGCAAATGAATTGATCTGGTTCTAGATATAGGGAAGCCATTGTGACGTTTTGTTCATATGGGATTTGATGTACTTAAAAAAAAATCTCCATTTTGTTTATCCATGCTAGAGGATCCTTACCATCAAACTTGCGCATATCCACCTTTGGAAAAAAAATCCTAGATCCCATAGGAGTGTTAAAATTTGTGTCATTATTAGCCGACTTGGTTTCACCTTGGTTGCTTGAGAACTCCTTTCTTGGTTCATTCATATAGGCACTTAACATGCTTCGTATATCTAATATATCTCCTCTTAGGTCACACATATCCCTCTTAATTGAGGAAACCTCTTTCTTGACCTTACTTATTTCCTCATTGGGATTACTATCCTCTACTGTTTCCCCATCCTTATCAGAGGATTTCCCCGGTGTGGCAGCATTCTTTTTACCTCTTGTTGTAGGCCCCATCATGATGGAAACCAATATTTTTGAAATAAATCACACAAATGAAATGTAAATTCTCTAAAAGTTTTACTGTAACTTACTATGGCCAAGATACCACTTACCCAGAAAAAACTCAAAAAAATTAGAAAATTTACTATCTTGAGAGCAAAGTTTTTGGAAAACCTAATTTTGCACTAACTTGCTTATTTTTACTTCCATTTCTCCAATCTTTGGACTGTAGGATCCTCTATTATGTATTCCAAAACCCAATACAAATTATGCTCCAATTTGGTAGGATGTGAGAGATATGTAGATCTCAAATAAATTGTGTAGAAATCATAATTCTGTAATAATTTGCTCAAATCTATTCCAATTCCTTTGAAATCTAGATTGTAGCTTCTTTAATATGGTCTTCAAAAACCCTTTAAAAATTCACTAAAATATGAAAGTTATTCTCTTCCCAAAATCACCTCCAATGTTGAGAAAAAATCTTGCCTCTACGGTGCCAAGATCATGCTTTGATACCACTTGTAATGAAATAACTTGCACAATGGAAGAAAATAATATGAAATATTCTATAAATACTTGATAATAACTGAGAATAACAATCCACTTCAAGGGGGCAACCTCCAAATATCTCCAATGAGAACACACTTCACAATATGATGATGAAATAAGACTCACATCCTCCTATATATACCTAATTATGCTTAGGATAAATAGACACACCCCTATATAACACCTAGTCTGACCTATCTAACTAAATAATAATATAATAATGATAACATGACTTAATTAGGAGTTAAGATAGCCACACGCTGACTATTCATAACCCTATGTACACCAATATTAAGGGTGTAGTAGATTGTCTGAAGTTGCTCCAGTTAAGATTTGAGAGGTCTACGTAGAGAATTAGTGAAGTTATGGCCATTTGAGTACAACCAGGTTTTGTAGTTGTTTAGTGGTAACAACGTGACAGGAATTTGGTCCAAATTGCTCCGCATTGGAACATTGTGGTCTGCAGATCTAGAGGTGTGTTTGGGATGTTGATGTGCATCCTCAACTCAAGTGGTTTGTGGTTTGGAGGTTCGCAAACAATCTTTCTAGTGTGACAATCATGACAGTTAGTGTTCTTAAGTTCCTGTATGAAGATGCAAGTGATTCTGGTGATTTGAAGTGGTGCAGTTGTTCTTGTTGATTTCATTGTGCTTGTGGAGGTCTCTAGATTGTGTGCCTATTGTGTTGGTGGTCCACATTGAGAATTGAGCTCATAGTTGAAGATTTCTCCTTGGGTGTTGCTGTTCTTTCTAGTCATGGTCGACCGGATGCTTCGTACATGTTGCGGATGATCTAAGAGAAGTTCTATGGAGCATGGCGTGTTGTTCAAGGAAGATTTGAGTCCTAGCTATGTTTGGCTAATAGTGTAGTGGTTCGTATGTAGAAATCAAGTCTTGTGATTGTAATTACTTATAATGCCTATCTTAGAGAATGTTCCAGATAGATTATTGTAAGGCCAACTTTGATGTTCATTTCAAAGTTGAAGTCATGTATAAATAAGTGTAATGAAGTCATGTAAATGTGGGGATGAGAATGAAGATGTGGAGATAGCGAAGAAGTGTTTGGGGGCAGAGCAAAGGTGTTGTGAGCTTCAATGGAACTGAACCTTGGCATGGAGAAGATGTCTTGTAGTTCAACCTTTCAGTGTTATCCATAGAAATATTTTTGTAGAAAGTGAGTCTCTTGGAGTAGTGAGCTCTAGGCAGTGCGCCTGAAGGCAAGTGCCTTCCCATTTTTCTATTCTTTTAACAGAGAATAAAGCTTGTGGGTTAACCCCTACCATGGTTTTCCCTTTAACCGGGTTTCCACGTAAAAATCCTGGTGTTATGTGTATTGATTATATTTCTACTTATGTGTTGTTGATTCATGCTTTCATGGTTATTGTTGGGATATGGTGTTGTACACCATTGCATAATTTGATATATTTTATAATGTTGTAATTAAATAATTATTTGTTTATGATGCACCTAGGTGGTGTGGTTAATCACACTATGTAATTATTTGGGTCCACTTTATGTTGTATTGTAACATTGAGATTTTATTTGTATTATTTGATTAATTGAGAAAATGTAGTACCAATAGTCAAATGTGGGGTCAGTGGTTTTGTGTTACCCATGGTTTTGGTGCACATGGTTTTCTCAATGAAATGTGTGATCTTATATTATAAAAGCAAGCACAAGGTTATTATTTGAGGTTGGCTTGGCTAGATTATTCATTGTAGGTGAACGAAGGTTTTGTGAGAGGTTGTCATTGTATTGAGCTCTCTCCTATAAGTGCAAATTGTGAAGCATGGCAGGTGATGTGTGGATTCATGCTTGTACACATGGAAGCTACATTGGAGGTGCTTTATGTTTCAAAGGTATTCATGGAGGCTCAGAGATTGTATTGTAATATTTCATTGCTGAATAATACATGTGAGCATGGATGCTTTTGGAGGTTGGGTTTTTCCTTGCAAAAGGTTTTCCTAGGGTACTTCTTATGTTCTCTTATTGCTTGTTCATTGATCTTTGGCATTATGGTTATTTCTGCATCTTGTTTCTCCTATTGGGTTATGTGGAATTAGTTTGATCTGACCTGCAAATTCCTAATAGTTGGTATCAGAGCCATGTTTATGGTTGAGGGAGGTGTGAGCTCCCTGGATATGTATAACCCTTGTGTGTGTAGATCAGGTGCAAAATGGAAGCCATGGCAATGCATGGAAGGATTGAAGACATTACAAAGTTTTGTGCAAGTTGCATTGCAGATTAGGGGTTCTGAGTATTGGAGATTTTCTATGCATGTTGTAGATCTAATGATTTAAAAATCATGGTTGAAGAGGGTTTTTTTGGTTTGGCTTCGTGAGGGTTTTGAGGAGGAAATTTCATAGATGACCTCTTGGGACAAAATGGACCTTGCCATTGAGTCTAGGAGGCCTGAGAGACGAAGATTCATAAAAAATTTGCCCATGTTTGGCCATAGTGAAAAAATGCAAAATTTTTACCCCTCCCTAGAATGGCGGTATGACTGTACGATCGCAAATGTACGCTGAGAAGAAAAAAAATTTGTTTGAAAATTTTTCCTGTGCAAAAGTTTTATTTTTTCTATTTGAAAAAAAAAAAAAAACTATAGTCGAAATAAAAAAAAATCAAGATGTGATTTTATTTTTAAAAATAAAAAAAATTAAAAGGGGGGGGGCGAGGGGGGAGGACAAGTACCCCCTATACCCCTGTCCCTTCCCCTTTTCCCCATCGGCTATGTGAGTGGGCTTTTAAAACATTTTTTTTTTATTTAAAACC
The DNA here is from genome assembly GCA_027924645.1 of Cunninghamia lanceolata. NCBI lineage: Eukaryota > Viridiplantae > Streptophyta > Pinopsida > Cupressales > Cupressaceae > Cunninghamia > Cunninghamia lanceolata. Next base: position 13,126,728 of record BSBN01001332.1, read on the forward strand.
TTTAAAAACTTTAAAATTTTTATATTGAACATTAAAAAATGGTGGTTGGGAAAATTTTAGTAGCAGTGAAAAGGAATTAAAATGACAGCGTTTAAACCTTTTTTTTAATTAGGATCTTGTTTAATAAATTTAAACCTCCTTTACAATATTTGAGGTCTGTGGATGATGAAATAAAACAAATTAAAAAAAAAAATCATCTATGCATGTCAAAGACATGAAATTATGCCAACCTAGCACCACATCACCCATGTCTCTTGTCCAGTCAGCATGATGATGTCAGTAATGACATCATGCCATGTCATCATGGTACCAGGGGCCCACTAGGGGCCTAGTTTTAGCCCTTGGAGTGTCTTTTCTTCTAGGAGGTATAACTTTCACATACAGTATCAGTTTTTTGACTTCTTATAGGCGTTGGAAAACTCTCTCTGAGAACCAAACAATGGTATAGGTTTCATGACCAGAGTTTTCTGTTTGTGTTAGAATTTAGTGCTTGAAGCCCGAATTGCTCTGGTATAATTTTATGCTCATAAATTTTGCATACGGAGTTAGATTTTCAATTTTGGATAGGTGTTGGAGAGCTCTTGTAGTGTAATATAGTTTGGATCATGTAGATTTTCAGTTTGGTGTGCAGAGAGAGTGTTGTACTTGTTTGATCACTTGTAGGAGCTTGAGATTTAGAGTGCGTTTATGAGTGCATTCAGATGGATTTGTTGGCACAGACTTGTGGGAGTACTTGTTGCTATGAGACCATTGGCATGGTATAGCAGGTTTTTAGATTTGGTGCTTCCTGATATAGGTTTACAAGTGTTTAATGAGTTACGACTTTGATGGAGACATGTACAGGTTGTCTTCTGGTTTGAGGACATGGTTGATACTTGTGTGAGACTTGGAGTCTCGTTTCAGTGGGAGTTGAGTATAGGTAAAATGATGATGATAATTATGGTGTCATGGATATGTAGACACACTTTTGCATTGGCATGACATGATCATGTATGCGATTGACAGGTATGGGCTATGATGTCTGATCCATGATTACAGATGGTGTTGTGGTGTTGTTTTAGGAGATTGTTCTTATCTCTTGGATGTTTTATTAGTTCCTTGACTATGGTTACTCATTTGTGGATTTGTTGGAAAATTGAATCTAGAGTTGATTTGGTGTTTGAGTCTTGGAGTCTACAGGTTATCTTCTTTGATATCTCAATTTTGGTGATGATGAGTTTGCATGTTAGATTTGTTTTGGATCTACGAGTTATGTAGTTTTGTAGGTTGATCACCTATTTAGCTATAGTGGGATAACTTGGATGTGGACTGTCTATATCCACCAGATTGATTCAGTGTTTATGCAGACTTTGTTAGTTGGCCTTGTCTGTGGTCATTTGTGCATTGGTATGTTGCTTTGGGATAAGAGGATGGATGATTAGAGTGCCTGGATAGTTGATTGTTGGGACTTGTAACATGTTTATCATGATGTCATGGAGAACTTGAATACATGGTTTATGTTTATCTTTTGACAGTGATGGTTTTATCTTCTTGTTTGAAGATTTTGGTTCACTAGACCTTTTGGGAGTCATCGATGTTATAGTGGGATTCCTTGATTGGTTTGGAGCCATAGATCTTCATTTAGGAGATGGTTACTTTGTTGTCATGGATAGCTCAGTATCACAATTTAGTGGGAGCTTTGGTAGCATGTTGGATTCATCATATGTGATGGATGATCTTCTGCAGTGGATGTTGGTGTCATGGAGGACCTCTTAGTTTTGAGAGTTCTTTGACATTTTTGGTTCTGTTGATAGTAGATAGTTATCTTCATATGAGTGGAGATGTTGACATCTTGGTTTACCATGGAGGACTTCTTCAAGTCTTTGGTTGAGGTGTCACTTTATGATTTGTCAGTTTGACATGTTTATCCCTATCTAGAGATGTTGATATGGTGTCTTTATGGGCTCTTGATTCTAGATTAGAGTTTTGGCATTACACAGGTTCTCTTGAGACAAGATGTATGCATCATTGTACACTTTGTTGCATGTGATATCCTTGGAGGAGATGGTTAGATCATGATGTCATGATAGGCTTCTTGATTATGCAATAGGAGCATTGACAGTGGTCTTGTTGGTTCTCTGGGTATTGAGTACTTTGATCATTTGCTTGATTACTTCATGATGGTGCTATGTTGCATTTGGAGTTTGGCATGTATTGGTCAGTTATAGGTGCTCATGGATACTTGGAGATGTGGGTGAGGCTAGAGTTCTCTTGTGATTAGAGACACTTGTTGAGATAGTCACTCTTTGGAGGTTTCAGCAGATAGACTAAGGAGCCTTACACCTGGATATGGACGTGAGTTCATTATGGACCTAGAGGAGATTGTTCTTGGAGAGAGTCATTGTGGCTTGGTTTATCCTGGAGGAGCATTCTCATTCCCCACTCTTGGTCTACTCAGTGATTTATCATCTATGAGGTATTATCCATCCTTTTAGATGTGTTTTAATTTATGTTTCATCTTCTTATAGATATGGATCTTGAGCTATAGTTATTGGTTCTGGAGGGTTCATTTGAGGGATGTTAGCATGGTTATCTCCTTGTTCATATGGTTTGATTTATGTTCATTATGAGGAGTTTAGGAGATGTGATTGGGCTTATTCTTGGTTATGGAATGTTTATGAGTTTGGTCTACCTTAACTTGAAAGGCTTACATCCATGTTGGTTACATTTTATATATGTTCATTTGATCTTATGAGATTGAATGGTTGGGTGTTGTTGAGGCTTTTCATTTGGGGTTGTAGAGGAGATCATACTTGACACAACTTAGCACTTTGAGGTGTTTGTAGGACATTATGATTTACATATTTTCTCTCTTTGTCTTATGGCTACTTCCTGGAGGATCATGTTGATATGGTTGGACTTTGGAGAGTTATGGTGACATGTTGTGAGAGAGTATGCAGTGATTTATCATGCATGTGTGGATCATTGTGATTGTTCTTGATACTACATTGGCTTGTTGATTAGCCACACCTTGGTTTGAGTGTTGATTGATAGACTTGGTATGCTTGTTGGAAATAAGGCAAATAACTGAGAGGGGGGGGGGTGAATCAGTTATCTTAAAACTTTCTTACTTTTACTTGCTTTTCTTATCTTAACATTAAATGATATATCAAAACATGAAGGCATAAGCAACCATAAGAACTAAAATGAAATCAACACACATGACACAAGGATTTTTACGTGGAAACCCTATTAAGGGAAAAACCATGGGGTGATTAACCCAAGTTGTATTCTCTGTTAAAAAAATGAGGAAGTACAAAAATGGCACTTGCCAATTAGGGCTCACTGCCCAAGCACACTGCTCACAAGAGACTAACTGCCTACAAGAGACTCACTATCTACAAATGCTTACAGATGATAACCAAGTGTTTGAACTAATGAACAACATCCACATATGCAAGAATTCAGTTCCAGTTAGTCACAATATACTGATCTAGCACATTTCATCCTTTCTTTGTTCAGTATTGTTCTTCTGTCACATTCTGAACTTAGATCTCTACCTTCACACTTTTCTCTACTTTTATTCACACTTAATCCATCATACTTTTGCATACACACCCTTGAAAACTTGAATCCATCGGGTATATATATCCGCATCAATGATTTCCAACAACTTTCTAGTCGGCAACAAGAACACTTAGAATATTTGCAAGTTATTGTTCTGTCGGCTAAATCCATACTTGATTGATGATGTGCACTGAAAACTTAGGCATAGAAATCATTAATCATGTCAGCCAAAATCATACATCACCACAAATTACTTAATCAATGCCTTCTGCACATCCAAATTGAGGTCTAATACCCTGTCAGCCAGTTCTTTTTTTGTCTGCCCTGTCTAACTGAAATCTGATACTCAGATGCTTATATCTTTCACATGCTTTCTGACCAGAGGCCAAATCTTTTGAATACAGTAGTTCAAATACCCCTTATTACTCATCCAAATCTGCAACATGCTAGGTTTCACCATCAGAGAGTTCCGGACCCAATTGTCAAACCCTGTCATATGCTTTGTTCTTGACTACCAGACCAACCTATCTTCAATCTGACTTCCGGTATGAGCAATTTATGTACTGCGGATGTGTGGGATAGAATTTGTTTCCATCAATGACAACACTTATGAATCCTAGCAGTGTCTATTTCCAATAATCTCCCCCTTTGGCATTGATGGCAACACTTAGTGAAAAATGACGAAGTGTCGTAGTAACTCCCCCTTTGCTTGTCCTCCATCTCTTTACACTGTTTATCGGTACTCCCCTTATGTTGGATTCCTCATTTTTCACTACTCTTCACTCCCCCTTTAACATCAATGGCAAAGGGTGGTATCCGTAAACTAAAAATGTGCAAAAACTATTATATAAAGCCACATATGTACATACAATCCACAAGACTAACTTACATATACTTAAGGATATCTGCAAATGTAGTCTTCAACTATACAAGCTCTGTGGCCCAACTCCTCTTCATCCCATCCAAAATGGAGATGTGTCCACTCAACAAAAATGCATATGCTTCTGCCCTCTTCAAATTTGTTGGATCATTGGTCCAGGCTACACTTTGAGCATCTGCCAAGGCATTTTACATTATCTCCAACTTAGGGATGATAATCCCCCTGAGTTCACCTATTCTATCCATTATATTCTTCTTCTCCTTAGCTAGTTTCTTTATTTCATTTGTTATAACAACTGCTTGGCATTCTTGGCTTACTGGAGAGATAGTAAGAGGATCAAAATTCTAAGATAGATTTGTCAATTTTCCTTCTTGTTCTTTCATCTTTTTCTCAATGTCCTTTGCAACTTTAGGCTAGGATAAACAAAATTTATATATATCTCCACCATCCTTGAGGATATTTTCAATGCCCTTTATGCCAATGTCTAGGGTTTTTCTATCATTATCAATTAGTCCTTGTACCTCAATGAACCTTTTTCCCAAAAATTATTTTCAGAACTTAGTTTCTACTAATTTTTCTAAAGACTCAAAATGTGTATTTATAGAATTAACTAGGTTCTTCAAATTACTGGATGGAGAGGTAGATGGATCCTTTTGATATGTGGGCATAATCTTCTCCAACTCTCCAGATGCACTAGTCGACAGCTCACTGTCCTCCATATGACATCTCAAAAGTTTTTCTTTAGCTTTGGCCTGAGCAAAAGATGTTATCTTCATTATTTGAACCAGAGAGAGAGTCCAGATTCAGTGGCCCTTGAATCAATTTTGGTTCATCTAATTCCAGTACTTCCTTGTCCAAGAAATTTTGCATTGCTTCTGCAGTGTCTCTTGCAGTCTCAACTTTCTTTTCTTTAGAGGCCTCCAAACTAATTTGCTTATTGCCATCATCCTCATCTACTTATTCCTTTTGTTTCTCCTTTTCTTCTCCTTTTTCTTTTTATTTTTCCTCTTTTGCTTCTTCTTCTCTTTCTTTTTCTTCCTCAATGATAGAAAGATTTATCTTCTCATCTGTGGTATGCAGAGGATTGTTATCATTAGTATTTACTTCTTCTACCTGCACTTCTTCTTCCAAAACAGAGGAGTCTAAAGCCTCAGATTGCTCTTCATCAATTTTCTTTAATCCTTCAACATCCATGTTAGAAGGCTCTTCATTTACTTCCTCTACAATGGGAAGATTGTACTTTTTCAAGGCACTCTAGAGAATTTCTTTTGTTTCATCAACTATTTGGTTAGTTTCTCCAAGAATGAGCTTATTCATTCTAATCTTTCTCCAGAATTCTTCTTTGGCATCCTTGAAAACCATGTCCATTTGTTTTTGAGTGATAGTTGGACATAACTGTATCACTATCTGTTCCCAGATCTCAAAATCTTTTGCTTTTGCATTTTCTTTTCTTAACTCCAAAACTTCTTCTAAGCTTTTAGGAATTAAGGAAACTATTTCAATGAAATGTTTGTTATAGATGTTTAGGTACCTTACTGTTGCTTCCTCAAGAATTCTCTTGTCCACATAATTGTACTCATCATAGAATTCTATCACCGGATGCAAGTTTCCATCCATAGTGAAGACTTTAATGATGTCTTCAATGGAGAGAGTGTGTCTCTCAACAAACTCTTCTGTCTTCTGCTCTTCATCTTTCCTTTTATTCTTGGAGGGTTTGTTCTTGGTCACTTCAGATGTTTTGGCCTTCTTCATTTCTCTAACCTCCACATCTGATTATGTTTCTTCATCATCCTTAAGGCTCTCATATGTTCTTGTGGCCTTAGACTTCTTTCTCTTTTCTCCTTTACCGGATGGTTTGGCTTCCGATTTAGCAGTTTTTGAGCTTTCAAGAGTGACAGGGGCAGAACTCCTAGTAGATCTTGTCTAGGTAGAGGCTTCCACCGGAACACTTTCTCCCATTGCTTCTTGCCTTTCCTTTTTAATTTTCTCTGTTCTTTCTCTATTTTCTCTTACTGCCTCCTTTGTTATGCCAAACTTTTCAGCAAGTGATTCAACTTGCCTGGTCACTCTTCTTTTTATCTCAGGATGCCTTAACTCAACATGTATTTTTATGTTTATCTCATCAAAGGTGCCAAACCTCTCCACTTTTGTGTCCTTGGGTTAGCTTAGCAAGTGTTGAATATGTACCTCCAATATATTTTCATCAACTTCATAACCCATTAGCATTATCCATATAGTTCTCGGCTCAACTGCCTCCATCAGGCATTGATCTGTGTCAACCATGAAGCAAACTATGTCTTTGTATTTCTCAACTATTGATTTTGGTATTCTTTCTCTTTCATACATCATGCTCTGGAAATTCTTGAAGTAACCCCGGAGAGCTCTCTTTTGGGCTTGTACATCACCAAGTTTATACAAATAATTTCTGATTTGAATTGCAATAGGTCTATCACTTGTCTAGATCAGACCTTTTGATCCTGGTAGCTCAATCATGTAGTAGAAGAACAGGCATAACACCAAATTACCATACTTGAAGGAATTTTTCTTATCTTTCTTAATCTTCTATAAGTTCTCCATCAGTTGATTCAATAGAAGCTCACACAAATCATAATCTGCATTTTCTTTTAGCATCTAATATGCAGTATAGATTATTGTTTTGTATACAGAATTTTCCCTACTTGAGTGGTAAATCTTGTAACCAATTACAGTTGATGCAAAATTGACATCTGGATCAGTGATGTCATTTATAGTCATTGCCCTCTTGTCATATTTTGATCTAGTGGCCTCAGTTACCATTTGATTTTTCATGGATTTGAGTGCAGGCAAGCCACCAGTTGAGTGAAATCTAGTTACAGCCCTGATGGCATCTTTGGTTATCTTGAATGGTCTCATTAACCACATAAATTTATCATGCATCCTACTCAAGACATACCGGACCCATTCATCCTCTGCAAAAGATAGAAAGTGTACACAATGTGCAAAGTGCTTATCCTCTAAGGCCTTGAATTTTGGTTTGAGATCAAAATTCTAACTTATTAACTATTTTTCATATATTTCCACCAGTTTTAAGTTTCCAAAGTCTTCAATGGTTGCATGAATGTAAACCCTAATGTCTTCTACATGCAAAACACCATATAGGATACTGGAAATGCACCCAAGGGATCAACTTATATAGATTTGTGTGGGTGTTTATTGAATTTTAGTGTTGGCCTCTTAGTAACATTCACAACCATGAGAGTAGCCATTCTAGCAATGAAATTTGGAGAGATTTTGTAGAAAAATACCTTTTTATGCCTTAGGGTTTATCGCAACTACCGGAGCAGATTTCTACTTGATTTTGATCTTCAACTTTGAATATTCTACGGGATCACTTCTCAAAGATCTTCTCTCTTCTTCATTTCTAAATTCAAAGTGTTGTAAATTACGAATGAAGAACCTTTCATCCTTTCACAAAAACCTAATTTTCCATTGCAATAAATACATAGTTTAAGTCATCTGGTTACCCTATTTTGAGTTAGTTTCTCATGAATCGCTATGCAGATCTTCAAATCACTATCCAAGTGAGTTGACAACATAACTTTAGCTTTTCAAAGCATGCTTCTAAATCTACACACCATAAAAATGCATTTCAGATCATACTGGATCCATTTGTGTTATTTTGTTGTTACCGGATAGCTTGCTAGAACCAGATCTACTCAAGTGACCATAACTTCATCAAGTCTTCATACAGACCTCTCAAATTTTGACTGAATGATCTTTAGATGAATCTCCGAAAACCCTTTAATCCTTAACCTCCGATTCTTACTCAATGTGTCAGATTCAGGCACTTAGTAGCTAGCTGGAGGAATTAGATTTTCTTTGTAGCTCCCCCTGAGCCAAAGCTCTCCTTTCAATTTCTGGTAGGATTATCAACACCGGATTCTAGTGCGGACCCATCACCAATGTTCATCACACTCTCCTTTACCCAAGTCTTTCTCATCTCCTTCTAAACCTCATCCACATTCACTTTTCCTTTTTCTTTGTCTTGTTTCTAATCATGTTTCACCAGACCTTTTCCATCATTATTTTTGCTTCTACAGAATCTAGCTATATGACCAGATTTATTGCAATTGTAGCACACAACATTTCCTTGATTATTTGATTGATATCCTCTTGATATGTATTGATTTTCCATATGTCCCATTCTATTGCATGCAAAGCATCTACCATTGAAAGAAGTGTTCATTAGCATATTTTTGCATTCATGAGATTTGTGACCATACCTTTTGCAATTGAAACATTGATCGGAGAAGGATGGACCATTCTGATTCATTTTGCTCCTACACTTAGTTGCTTTATGACCAAATTTGTTGCAGTTGAAGTAGCTTCCATTGAAAGATGGATATCTTTGAGCATTAGGTTGTCTTACCAGAGGTCTTCTAGGCTTGTTTCTTTGTCTTCTTGACTCAGGGTTCTTTTGACTGGATTCAGAGCTTTCTCCTTTCTCATATCCCAACCCATGCTTGTCATCTACCCTCTTTTGACTTTCAAGTAGTACTTCCAGTTTGGTTGAGCTTATCTTGAATTTTTATTTGTATTCATTTGCAGTTTCAAGATCTTGTTTAAGAGTGGCAATCTGTCTCTCAAGTTGTTCTTCATTGTATCTAGCTTCTCCAAGATCAGACTCAAGATGTCTAATTATACTATCTATTTTATAGTAATCTTTTGTTTTCTCCTTGAGGGATTGATTTAAGCTTCCGTCAATCTTTTTCTTTTCTTCAATTTGTTTGGTAAGCCTCATAACCCCTGATTCTATTTTATGTGTTAGAATAATAACTTCTTTTGACAACTTTTCACATAGCTTTGTTTTCTCATTTAGGTCCTCATTAGTATTATTGGATTCATTCTGATTTGCTAACTTCTGAAGTAGTTCCTTTCTCTTTTTGATGGAATTACTGAGTTTTTCCTTTAGCTTAGTGATGAAATCTTTGGCCTCCTTAATTTGCTCTCTCAAATTGACTTCAGACTGGGATTGATCAAGATCATCTAAGTCAAACTGTAGTTGCTCTTTCATACCATATGCATCCATTGAAATTCCCTGATCCTCCTCAAGTTGTTAGGTTTCTTCTAAGGAGCTTGGCTCTGATACCAATTGTTGGAAATAAGGAAGATAACTGAGAGGGGGGGTGAATCAGTTATCTTAAAACTTTCTTACTTTTACTTCCTTTTCTTATCTTAACATTCAATCATATATCAAAACATGAAGGCATAAGCAACCATAAGAACTGAAATGAAATCAACACACATGACACAAGAATTTTTATGTGGAAACCCTGTTAACGGAAAAACCACGGGGTGATTAACCCAAGTTGTATTCTCTATTAAAAGAATGAGGAAGTACAAAAATGGCACTTGCCAATTAGGGCTCACTACTTGAGTACATTGCTCACAAGAGGCTCACTGCCTACAAGAGACTCACTATCTACAAATGCTTATAGATGATAACCAAGTGTTTGAACTAATGAGAAACATCCACATATGCAAGAATTTAGTTCTAGTTAGGCGCAATATATCGATCTAGCACATTTCATCCTTTCTTTGTTCAGTATTGTTCTTCTATCACATTTCAAACTTAGATCTCTACCTTTGCACTTTTCTCTACTTTTATTAACACTTAATCCATCACACTTTCACTTACACACCCTTAAAAACTTGAATCCATTGGGTATATATATCCTCATTAAGGATTTCCAACAACTTTCTAGTCAGCAACAAGAACACTTAGAATATTTGCAAGTTATTATTCTATCATTTGAATCCATACTTGATTGATGATGCACACAAAAAAATTATGCATAGAAATCATTAATCATGTCGGCCAAAATCATACATCAACACAAATTGCTTGATCAATGCCTTCTGCACATCCGGATTGAGCTCTGATACCCTGTCGGCCAGTTCTTTCTTTGTCTGCCTTGTCTAACTAAAATCTGATACTCAGATGCCTATATCTTTCACATGCTTTGTCACTGGAGGCCAAATCTTTGGAATACAGTAGTTCAAATACCCCTTATTACTCATCCAAATCTGTAACATGCTAGGTTTCACCATCAGAGAGTTTCGGACCCAATTGTTGGACCCTATCATATGCTCTATTCTTGACTACCAGACCAGCCTATCTTCAATCTAACTTGTGGTATGAGAAATTTATGTACCGCAGATGTGTGGGATAGACTTTGTTGCCATTAATGACAACACTTATGAATCCTAGCAGTGTCTCTTTCCAATAATGCTTTGGATCTATTTTTTAGATTTAACATTACCCATGCAGTGGGAGTTCCTGGATGCATGTGTTCTTCATTGACAGGTTTTATTAATGGAGCTTGTGATTGCAGTTTATGGGTTGGATATGTTATTGGCACAAGTTTATTAAATGTTGTTGATACCTATGAGGTATGGATGGTTGGATGTATTAGCATATGTTGTGGATTCTATTTCTAGTCATGTGGGTTTTTTACCTTTGGCAGCAGCTTGGAGCCTTATGTTATCACTTGGATTTGATGCTTGTGTTCTTTGGATTGGTGCATCTTCACCTTGGCATGTTCCTTTTCTTCCATAGGTGGCACGTTAGATGATGAGAGGAGTTCTTCTTGAGATGGCGGTCACTTTGATTTTATTTTGGGTATCTTGATGGAGCACGAGAGCATGCTGGAGATTCATACGATTTCATGTTTGCCTATGATGATGTATTTCATGTATTGACCCTTATGCAATGTATACAATAAGTGGGAGAATGTTGGGATATGGTGTTGTACACCATTGCATAATTTGATATATTTTATAATGTTGTAATTATTATAAAAGCAAGCACATTTGAGGTTGGCTTAGCTGGATTATTCATTGTAGGTGAACGGAGGTTTTGTGAGAGGTTGTCATTGTATTGAGCTCTCTCCTATAAGTGTAGATTGTGAAGCATGGTAGGTGATGTGTGGATTCATGCTTGTACACATGGAGGCTGCATTGGAGGTGCTTGATGTTTTAGAGGTATTCATGGAGGCTCAGAGATTGTATTGTAATGTTTCATTTCTGAATAATACATGTGAGCATGGATGCTTTTGGAGGTTGGGTTTTTCCCTGCAAAGGGTTTTCCCAGGGTATATCTTGTGTTCTCTTGTTGCTTGTTCATTGATCTTTTGCATTATGGTTATTTCTGCATCTTGTTTCTCCTATTGGGTTATATGGAATTGGTTTGATCTGACCTGCAAATTCCTAACAGTTATATCATTAATTTGTTAATAAGTGGAAAATAAGATTAAATGCAGCAAAAGATAAAGTTTTGAGACAACTGATTCACCCCCCCTCTTAGTTGTCTGTCCTAATTTCAACACTTCTTTATAGTAACATATCTTGTCTTCTCAAGAATTTAAAATTAACTCTGCATTGATCAGGGCATGACATCCAACCATGAACTTTCCTTCTTCTTTAGGAACATAACATCTCATCTCTTGACAACCTTCATGGAAACATTAGCAACCTTTCTCATCTTGTGATAGTGTATGACATCAATACATATGATGTTCCTATCAAGAACAACACATATGGCCAACAATCTCCCCTTTAGATTACCACTCATCTGTCTACAACATTTCTCTTGCAAGATCCCCTTGTCATCTAGGGCCTTTGAATAACTGAATGGAAAGATTTTTAAGTCCTTTTCAATTTTCTTTTGTTTCACTATCATACTTTGAATTGCTTTTCTTTCTTGTTTGCTCCTTCCTCCTATAGTTTATTTGTTTCTAGCAGAATCTTTGCCCAAGAAGACCATAATAATGAAGGTATGTTCTCTCTTGACTGCAACACTCTAATTGCATGATGCATAACTCCATCTCTCGACCAAGTTCAATCTTCATCTTTAGTAGCTTATGACCAACTTCTTCAAAATCAACACTCAACATGATTGTCAAGTAAATTGTGTGTCTTAAATTTGCCAAGTTTGTCTCTGTCTCATCCTATATTCTTAATACCTCCTCAACTTCATCTTCTTCATCATCATCATCATTATCTAACTCATCACCTAAATCATTCACCCCTTCTACTTCATTTGAAGAAGCATCTTTGAGGATATCTATCTTCAATTTTTCATAGGTTGTCTCATGCTCTAAGAACTCAAGATCTGGCTTAAAAACATCCAAACCAACTTCTTGATCAAGTTCATCTTCTAGGAAAACCTCATGTGTTAATTGATCTTCTTGCTCTACAAGGTCCAATTTTGCATGCATAGCTGGGTGACCCTCAAACATAGCTTTGTAACTTGCAAAAAGATCTTCAATCAAAAATTGTACTTGTTTGTCAATTTCCCCCTCATGGAGAATACCTCTAAATCATTCAAAGGTCCCATAAAGAACTATTGGTGAAAGATCTTGCAACAAAGACCCACATTATTTCACAGACCCAATAGCAACCTTTACACTATCATTTGTAGAATTCTCAAGTAAAAGGGTGAGAAATTCCAACACAAGGATCTCTTGTGCAACTTGTTGATTCACTAAATGAGCTATGAATTTTTCTTATGCTATCAACTTGTGCTTGTCATTGTGTTTGTATGCCCTCTTGAGCTATGAAATAATTCTTTGCAAAAATAGATTTCCAACTTCAGGAAACTTTGTAGTTAATAAGATAACAAAAACATTTGTACATCTAGGGAACACCATTTGAGATTTCATACAAGACCTTGTTCACTAATCCATTGATATTCTTTTCAAAGGGCATTCCAAGTCATGCTCTGAGATTCCACACTACTCTTATTTTGCACATTAGACACCCTCACTTCTTCCAACTCCCTTCTCAATCCCTCTTACAACACCTTCATCATTCCCATACTGTGATGAACCAGAAATATTCATTTCCACTGCTTCTCAGTCCCTCTTGTTTCCAGAAACCCCTTTTTCACTCATTTCATGCTTATGTTTGTCACTCGGCTCCTTATGAGATTAGATTTCTCAGATCCTTCAAATGCTTCAGACTTTTGTTAAGATCATCTATATGTTGTGTACTTTAATCACAATGAAGAATTGATGATAATTTTTTAGAAATAACTCCTTACCTTAATTCTCCATTAATGCCTCATCTGACAAAGTTGTCAAACCTTTCACTGTAGACACAATCATCTTCAAATTCTTTGCAAACTTCTGTATTAGGATATTTTCTACCATAGACTTCACCAAATGATTAAGCATGTCAACCTTCATCTCATATCTTCATGATGAGGCATCAGCACCATTCCTTTGGTAGGGGAGAAAAATATTTTCATTAAAACTCCCCCTGAGCCAAAGCTCTCATCTTAGTTTCTGGAGGAAACATCTGCACCAGATGCCGATACAGGCTCATCTTTAACCTCTGATGCATTCTTCTTTATCCAAATCTTATTCATTTCCTTCTTGGTTTCTATCGGATCAACCTTTTGTACTAGTTTATTCTTCTCTATTAGATTATCCTTCTTCATGTTTCTTCTTCTAAAGAACTTAGAAATGTGTCCAGGTCTATTGCAATTATGGCATACAACATTCCTCTGACTAGTATTTCTTCCATTCATTCTGGATCCACATTGATTAGCTTTATGCCCAAATCTATTACATGTGTAATAGTAGCCATTGAAAGATTGAACCATTCTATCATTGTTATAGACATCCCTCATTCAACTTCTGCACTCACTAACTCTATGTCCCATTTTATTGCATGCATAACACCTAATAGAGTTTTGACTCACTTTACTTCTACGTTTAGTAGCTCTATGACCAACTTTATTGCATGTAAAGCATTGACTAGAGAAAGATGGAACATTTTGATTCCTTCTACTTCTACATTCTATTACTTTGTGTCCATACTTATTGCAAAAATGACAAAAAACCATTGAAATATGGGTACCTCTAAGAATTTGGTTGTCTGGCCAGAGGTATTCTAGCTTTACTTTTTTGATTCTAGATCTGCTTGCCATTGTTCCTCTGATTTGAAGTCTGATATGATTTTGAACTTTCACCTTTTTCAAATCCTAAACCCTCTTTATCATTTGGACCTTTCTAACTTGTAATCAATTTGCCAAGCTTAATAGAACTCATCTTAAACTTGTCTTCATGAATCCTTACCTTCTCTAGATCGGATCTCAAATTTACAACTTCTTATTCAAGCCTTGCACATTCTTCTAATTTTATTTTCACTACTGTATAATAATACTTTCCTCAATTCTTTTCTTCTCCTCAGCTTGCACTTTTAGACCATTGATAGATTCATTTTCTTGCTTTAATTGTTTACTAACTTCCTTATGCTTTTCTTTAATTTTTTTGACTTTCTCTCTTAATTTTCTGATGTATTCATATACTTCTCTGACATTTTCCTTTAGGTCTTTGATTTCACCTTCAGTCCTCTCAAGATCTTCAAGAGCAACATTAAGTTCTCCATCTTTGTCAAGTATGTAGTCTTCTCTAGAGTATTTAGGATCAAAAATCTCTTTTGGGTGAATAGGTAATCTTCTAGCACCCATGTGTTCAATTTCCAAGATCTTCCTTGAGCAGTTAAGCTTCTTCCAAAGGACTTGGCTCTGATACCAATTGTTGAACATCTAGAATACTGAGAGGGGGGGTGAATCAGTATTCTCTTAAATCATTTACATATCAAACATTTAATCAATTCAACATATCCAAGTGCAATAAAGGAATTAAGCATAAAGCATACGACTACAACTCATAACACATGAACACTAAGATTTTTACATGGAAAACCCCAAAAGGGAAAAACCATGATGAGAGTTAGCTCACAATATATTATAATAAAGCAACCAGTTAAGATTAATACAATTGGTGGCCTCATTGTCCAAGAATGCTCACTATAGGTGGCTCACTGCCAAAGGACTCACTGTCCTAAAAGAAATAGATAGAAGAGAATGGGTGGATGACTTCTAGGATTGAACTATTTACAATTGCATCTAACATATCCATGAAGTACAATTCCAATGAAGCTCAAAGTACAAACACCATACCAAACTGCTCTGCACTATATTCACTCAATTAACATTTAGAGGCTCTTGTCGCATTATTCTAATCACATCCACACAATCCCTTGACACTTATTTATATTGTCTTCAACCTTGAGAACATTCTCCAAGGTCGACATCATGTCTTAACATAGAAAATTCAAATTAGATCTAGACCTAAATAGTCCCATGATAGAAAGGAATGAAGGAAAACCACAACACATCTTAGCTCATATCTAAATTCATCCAAGCATGCCACTCCACACTACTACAGTCACCAAAGCAACTCTGCAATTAGTGTAAACACCCAAGGTTGGCCAAACCTATGTTAACACAATGTACTTTTAAGTACACGCTTCCTCAAACCCAAAGATGACTTGCGGACTACCTACGAGGCTTCAACACAATCTAGATTATTCGACAAACATCCTAAAACATCTTGAAATACAACAAATTCCTCCGCAACAACTTTCACCTGCCATACAGTCTAATCCTATTTGTTTAGTATACTTAACTATCTATGCCATGCACTGTAGCTTTAGAAAATGACTTCCAGAGCACCAAACCATGAACAACTTCAATGAAAGAAAGATATGAACCTTATAAGCACACTTCCATAACTACAAGGCCAGAAACAAATTTGTGGAGAAATGCAGAGAAAAATAATTTCTCCTAGACACCTCTGCAAGACTCACAAACATAGTCCACACATTGGTGAACACAACTTCCTCTGTACAATGATATGGAGCACCAAATTTGGAATATAACATCTATGTACATCTCTGAACAACATATCCAAACTGTAAAGACAAATCTTCAACATAGAGGAAATGCGGAGCAAAAACTGAAACACTACTCTGTAGACCAAAATGCCACTTCATCATACTATTTCCTTTATTAAGCAAATTTTCTCAAAAGCACTTGGAAACCAACCAACAGAAACATATTCTCAACATCTTCAGCACCTTTACAATGCAATCAAATCATCATCAACAAAGCATCTCAACCAAACAACTCATATACTTACAACAACCTCATCTCTGCTCACCCAATAGACATAGTTGACACCAATGACAACACAAGCTTTTTGACATCAATGACAACACCAACTACACATAATTGTAACACACTTTACATTGGGGTTGGACCTTATTGTAAAGTACTATCATGTTGACTACAATGTGTTGATGATATAAGCTCTTCCATGATTTTTGGGGATAATATTGGGCTATTAATTTTTCTAGGTAAAAATATGTTACAAGAAACTAAATTTTAAAACAAGGATTCCATAAATACCATTATAGATTCATTTACTTTTCATGAAATTTTTCTAAGAAGAAAATTATTTACAAAGTGTTTTTGTTTTGATTGAGGAAAGGGTTTGTAAAAAGGTTATTGTTTTCTTTTCTATTGTGATTTACCTTCCATTTGCTAGGAGGAACTTTCTTTTCTATTCTCTCTCCCAATAATTTCCTAGTTATGTGTACTTATGGTATATTCATTTTAGGGGATAAAAAAGATTGTAATATTTCCTTTGTCTCATTTTTTATTTCCTAAGCTATGAGATTTTTTAGTTCTTGCTATAGAGTACTAAGATTGAAGGTTTTTATGTATGTTTGGATGTGCGATAATGGAGTAGATGAAATTTTGACTTGGTTTTTCTCTATCATCTTGATTCACTATGGAAATTCCTAACTTAGGTTAGTCATAGCCAAACCATCACCAAGATGCTTAGGCTAGAAATTTTATAATGATTTTTCTCCTCCTTTCTAGAGATGGATCTTTTTATGACATTGAGGCATGGAATTTTTTTGTTTATGTTAGGGGGATTTGACTACATCGAAAACAAAGGTAGTATAATAAGCACGCATCTCCTAGTCTTAACACTAGATACATCATAGTTAAGGAAATAAACAAATGCCTAGTTATTTCAATGCTAGTTAAATCAAGAAAATAGTTTATATATAGACTTCACAACTATACACTAAATTAAAGGAATAACGACCACTATATTAATGTTTTAAACTACATTGAAAATAAAACTTAAGAACATTTGAAAAAATTCTTCATGTTTTAATTTTAACTCTTTCTATTTTAGTTAATGAATTATTTTTCATATAGTTTTGTTTGTAATGTGACCCCAAAAGAAGGAAATTTTTTATGTGGGTTATAGACCAAAAGTGATTTCAACATTGAAAAGTAAATAAATAAATTCTTTTATCATGTTTAATTAATTTTCTTTAAATACAAGGGCTAGCTAGTTTGATCTTCTATCTAGAATCTACTACCTATTCTACATCTAATCACTCATTTGCTACTTGCTCTACAACTAGTCATTAATTTGCCACCTCTTTGAAAGGATAATTTTGAAGAATGAATGTGCAATTTGTTTTATTTCTTGGTGGAATAAAATTGATTTCAACAACATAAGATACCCATGGGAACAAGCTAAAGCAAGCATCTAATTCTTACCAGAGTAGACTAGGAAATAAAGTGGTATTGAGAACAAATATGTATCAAGTTTAAACTACTGCATGACAAGTATGATAGTGGTGCACATTATCTATAATTTTATAGAGATTTTATTAATCTATAGATATTGAAGGATTTGATTACATAAAATATCTTTGAATGGACATTTTCTCTAATTTATACATTTTTAAATCATTTGCGATTTCTTTCTTTGGGAAGAATTAAAGGTAAAATTGTTCAAGTGTGCCACAAAAATTAACTTGTTCACAAACACAGTAAGTTCATATGCATTTTTTTCTTTTCCAAAACAAATTTTTTTAAGAAGTGACAATAAACAAGGGAGAAGTAAATATGGAATTTATACAAATGACCAAAATCAATTTGATTAGACATGTCCTTCCTACATATAGAAAACTCTTTTTCTTCTCATACATGTATCTTTTCTTTAAATATCTTATTTAACATTACATTTAAATTCAAACAATAATATATTTTAAAATTATAAAATTCTATTAATTACACTTAGATGAACACCTACGATAGGGGCATTGGATTATTAAGATGTATTTGCTTCATCTATAAGAAGAAATCAACACTCTCTTACATGGTTATTTCGTTACCTCATTTTGAATTTACATTTAGCACATCTCAATGATTTAAAATAAATACTTGCCACTACATAGTTGTTTGTGATGTATTGTCCTACTTTAGTTCTACTCTCTAACCTTAATTGTCTATGACTTAGATATTCATTTTCTTCATATTTATTGTAACCTTTTTCAATTTTTGTCAATATAAAAATCTTCCTATAACATTATTTATAATTAATTGTCAAAGGGAACACATTACACCACATTATTCTATTAAACAACAAAAAACTAACAAAATTTATTTTAGGGGGAATATGATTGCACAATAGATAACTAAGCAACGTTCTACATATATTGTGTACTTGCACAATTGGTAGTGTTTAAAATCATTTTGAAAGTTAGAACTCTTTTACTTTGTCTCAAACACTTATAACCTTTCAATTGTCTATATATTGTAATCAATTTTCATAGTTTAAAACTAAAATTCTTCTATGCCCTCCTCTCTCTACTTTGTCATGGGAGCCATAAGATAGGAATAGTGAAGGAAACAACTTTAGATAGTTACAGTGATAGTGACAAACAAGGTATTTCTTTTTTATTGAAATAGGTGTTTGTACTCTCTCTCTCTCTCTCTCTCTCTCTCTCTCTCTCTCTCTCTCTCTCTCTCTCTCTCTCCCTCCCTCCATCTCCCTCTCACTCTCTCTTAGTATGGCCACATATTTAATATTCATTTAGGGGATAAAGAGGATATCAATTTTTTTTCACTTTTTTGATTTCTAAAATTATGGTATTTTCTAGTTCTGATTGCAAGGTATTGAGATTGAAGTTGTTTTTGTCTACTTCTATGTGTGATAAAGAGGTAGTTGAGAAATTCATATGTTTTCTCTCTCTACCCTCAACTTATTGTGGAAATTCTTGACTCAAGTCAATCACAAAAAAACCATCACCACCATGCTCAGGCTAGAAATTTTACAATGGAGAGTTTTATAATGATAAGTCTCCTCCTTTATAGAGATGGCTCCTCACATTACACTAAGGTATGGTAATTGGTTGTGTATCTTGGAAGCATTCAACTAAATAAAGAACCAAGGTAGTATAAGATACATCTCTTAAAACTGTAGGTCATAGATATGGAAAGAAATAAATACCTAGTAATTATTGAACATAAAGAATACTGAGAGGGGGGGCTGAATCAGTATTCTACAAAACCACTTTACCTTTTTCTCGTTAATCCAATTACCAAATTCAATAACATGAAAGTAGAATAAACATAAGTACAACAACCATAAAGACATAACACATAGACACCAGGATTTTTACGTGGAAAACCCAAAAAGGGAAAAACCACAGTGAGTGTTAGCTGATAATATATTATGTAACAATACCAAATTACATGAAGGCTCACTACCTTAGGGCTCACTGCCCAAATATGCTCACTGCATATAGGCTCACTACCAAAGAAAATAGAAGAGAAGATAGAATAAGGTTTGGCTCACTGCCAGAAAATGGCTGCTACAAATGCATCTATAGAATGTTGAAGTGCAGTTCCATTTACATCTTAGTATATAGACTCAAATGACTTCATAATGTCTTCTTTGCTTTTTCTGCTCTGCTCTACATAAACTCTACTTATTTTCCCTTACTATCTTTTCTAGTCACAATTATACTTTTGATCGCATACTCATTGAATTCGCACACACTTATCACAACCCAAACCCTTCCAACACCGAAGTCTATCGAGTATATATATTTACTATAAGATTTATCTCACAGTTAGGTTGACAAGCCAAACATGAACTGTGTATACAAATGTTATACCTTGTCGGCTTGAGCTTGTGCATAATATGCAATGCAGACTTAAAAAACATACAATAGTCTTCATATAGGTTGGCACCAATCATACAACCCCTTAGATTGATTGTTCAAACAATATATCTTCTCTGCATAAAGATCTAATATGCCTGTCAGCTTGTCCCTTAAGAACATGCTTGACCAATTCATCTGTCACATCATAATTCCCACTGCAAACCATATGAGACTCTAAGATTCATAACCAACATTCATTTTGGACCTCTTAGCATACCTTCAGAACCGTAGAACAAAATTTTCAATAGTGGAGGAATGCGGACCCTTTTTCTCTGGTATTGTGCACTGTTCCTGACTTAACTCTGTTCACCCATACTTAGACATTTCACCATATGACTTCAAGAGGAAGTTAGGACTTGAATACTGGAACATGTGATCACCAAATAGTTATGAACAACATACCTAAACCACATATAATAATCTTCAATTACGTAGGCGTACTGACCCACACACTGTCATTTATACTATATAATGCATACTATCCATACTTAGTCATTTATCCTTCTGGAGTAAAGTTTCTTTGCCATGCCGATGGAATCTCTTTTCTTTGTTTCCATCAATGACAACATTCAATCATTCATCAAAGCAGTGTCTCTTGCCAACAATAATTCCAATACTATTTAAATCAAGAAAATAATGTTTATATAGGATTTACAACTATACATTAAATCAAGTAAATAGCACACCTTAATAATGCACCATTATTTCATATGATAATGGGAAAACACTTCTACATTTTATTGTTTGGTGTTCAAACATGTGCCTCCACAATTTTTGAATACTTGCACTATCACATAAGGCCATGGGAATGTCATCAGAGGTGAAAGTAAGGATTACGATCAAATTGTGACATGAAAGGACCAATGGATAAGGATGGATATCTCCTTCGTTTATCTTTGCTAAACTAAGGGGGTGTTCCTTGAGGTATGCACTAATAAAATTATAGATTAAAACTTGAGGTAAACCATATCCAAACACATGAAAATCTTATTATTTGTCACCAAGTACTAATGTACTAGTTTACCTTGGATCAAGGGAATAATACTTCTATTGAGTAGATGCAATTGACATATGGAGACTAGGATGCATTCTTCTTAACCCATTAAGATTTGTGGTACATTATCTCACATCACACATGAATGTGATGGTAAAAGTAATGTTGATTTTACATTGAAAGACCTCCTAGAGGTATGCAAACACTTTGTGAGAGCAAATTAGTGAAAACAACAATATGGTGGGTCAAATGGCCAAACTAAAAGTACTAAGGTTGACGTTTAGCACTTTCTAATAAGTGTGATGGGATAGGGGCATGCTTTAACTTATAGTAGATGTGTTCCTTCATTCATATGGGTAGTATAGTGTAACCTTCATCAATAATGAACATTCCTCAAGTAAAACACAAAATGACGACTTATAAAAGGTGACATAGATGACTATGTTTATCAAAACCATACTTAATCTAGGCTCTATGTTGGCAGCATATAGAAGGTTGTGAAGCACCACAAAGTTCACTTGGGTCATTTCTAGACCCATATATTCATTATATTATAGGCCTTAAATAGCCTTAAACACACCTTAACACACCTAAATAAGTTATAATAAGGATAAATATCATGAAGGAAAGGGTGAATTTGTGAGAAGAAGATAACTAAGAGTGTCTATGAAAGGACATAAGGGAAAGACACCATGAAAAGGTGTTAAGAGGATATATAAGGAAGAGGAAAGGGAGAGATAAGAGCATGGATCATATGGATTAAATATGTGTGAGAAGAATGATGATAATAAGTAAGTTGAAAGCATGAAGAATGAATTATATGACATGTGTAAGACATTAAAGTATATTAATATATGATGTTATGTATATATTGGTGTATATACATGAATATATATAATTTCTTATAATTTAGTCTATACTTATTGCATGTCTAAGTTCTCCCTTTTTATTGCACCACATTAAGGTTTACTACATATAACAGAGTATGAAACCTTAGACTCTAGTCTAGGTTTTTCTGTCAACATTTTGTTTTGTTGCGGGGATCTCGGTTGTTGTTGCATAAGGAGGGAGATCATACCAAAGAAGAAATTAGTGTTAAAATTTTTTTTAGGAGAGATGAAAAATTTGGATTTTTTTTAACTTATATGTGGTTAAAATATTTACTATGAAGTGGTGAGGTCAATTCAATTAAATAAAAAAAAATGTTTCAATGGGAAAAGTTGGTAAAAGAGTTAAGAAGAAAAATGAAAATTTGATGTGTGAAAAGTGTTACAAATAAAGGCAACAACTACCCAAATAGAAATATGATTATAATATGTTTATGATCTTAAAGCAGTGTAATATGAACTAAAATTGAAAACAGAAATGAAATCACAACACATGAATAAACACCATAGAAGAATAAGCCATATGAACACTAGATATAACATGGAGAAAACCCTTTCAGGTAAAAAACTCTACCAAGAAAAGAGACTCAAGCTATATTATATTCAAATTTTGAAATACATAATACATGCACTTCCTTTGTCTCTCCAACCTTCAATCCGGTAGAACCTGTGTACAGGAAAACTATGATAATCAATACATACAAGGCACTGTATTTATAGAGGTATTTCACTCCCCAAACTAGGTGTCCACTTTCTCTATTCTTGAATACTCCAACATGCAACATTAAATGACCTCTTACAAGATCCTGCCACTTGTCAATAGTCAACCATGCAAGCTTGGGTGCCCATGGACAAGAATAGGCACTTATGGGGTAATAAATGTTGTCATAATCATCATAGATTTCATTATAACAACCCCTGGATAGTATATTCCCAATATGGGCATCTAGAGATAAGAATAGAAACTTAAAGCCCATAAATATCCATCATAATCTATCATATTGTAATAGAATCTTATGACAACTTACAGTTGTCATAGAATCTTATGACAACTTACAGTTGTCATAGAATCTTATGACAACTTACAGTTGTCATAGAATCTCTTACAACCACTTACCAACTTTATGACACATATCATACAAGCCAAATATAGATGAGTCCTCTAAGGTGGCGCCTACCCTCATTACTCTTGATTTTTACAATTACCATCAGTAATGGTTACTCTATAACTACTTCCATTAACTCTATAACTTACCGATGTAGTAAATCCATAATTATCACCCCCGGTAATTAATTTTTACCGCTGCCGATGAAACTAGTACATCCCTTATGGGTGATTTACAAATAATATTAGGAATAATAATTACATGGATTTACAAGGTTAATGGCACCTCAATTCTAACATTCTCCCACTTGACATTATACATTGTAACTACCCATAGGAAAACATAAGACAACTAAGTACAAGAAACAAGGCCCATGACCTCCCTGCACCAAGTAAACTTCTCTATGCTCACAGGTTTGGTTAAAGCATCTGCAACATTATCCTAAGTGTCTCCCTTCTTTAGCTCAATCTATCCACTTGTAACCATTTCTCAAATAAATTAATATTGTACATCAACATGATTAGTTTGAGCATGATACATAGGATTCTTGGCCAAACAAATAGCACTATGGCTTTCACAACCAATCTGAATGATTCTATAATCAAAACTAATACATGTATACAATCTCCTCAACCAAACTGCCTCCTTAGATACATGTGTAGCTGCCATATACTCTTCTTTGGTGGTGGACAAAGAAATCGTGGGTTTCCTTTTGCTCATCCAACTCATTGCTCCTCCAAGCAAAGTAAACACATAGCTACTAGTGGACCTCTGACTATCCAACACACCTGCCCAATCTGCATCAACAAAACCATGTATGTCCAATGTCTTTTCCATACTATTAGTACCAGAATAAACCATACAGCAATCAAAAGTACCAGCTAAATATCTAAATACCCTCTTCACATAATTCTTATATTGTCTACTAGGGTTAGACATAAACATGCTCAAAACTCCCATTTCTTAGGCAATATCTGGCTTAGTACAAATCATTGCATACATCAAACTCCCTACAACACTAGCATATGGCACATCAGTCATATCCTCAAAATAATCCTCATTCTTTGGACACATGTCTAATGAAAGCTTAGTACCAATGGGAAAAGGAATTCTAATTGGGTTACAATCCTACATGCTACATCTCTATAAAATGGTAATTGTATACACCTAAAAATGACACAACTTGTCCAAATAAATATTCTTAATATTTATTTCACCTAAATTTCTCTATCAATAAATAAATTAACAAATTTATTTATTTTATTCACATTCTTCTAAACAATTAAATAAAATCCATTTATTTAATTAAATTCCCAAATTCTTCTAATATTCTTCCAACAAATTAAATAATACCAATTATTTAATTATCTCTTCCAAATTCATTCTTAATTAAATAAAACCAAAATATTTATTTAAGTTATCCACTTCTTCTAAAAATTGAATTATCTAAATATAGTTCAATCCAAGTGTGCACATGCAATTAAATGTTCCAGATATTTAATAAAGCAAAATATCTTTTCATCCTCATGCAAAAGCCTTGCTTTAATTCATTCTTCTATTCTTAAACAGATTCCCTCTATTCTTAGAAAATTTCTCTCATTCAAAAGAAAGCAAGCCACTTGTCTCATTCTTATTCACGCACATTCCTCAAATATCCTCTACTATTGATCTCCTCATTCATTCTCTACCTTTGATTCATCTATTTCACGAGTCTATAAATTCAGCCCTATTCTTCTATCTCATTCATCCAAGCTTTAAGTAACCTTACTTTGCAGGAATCACAGCGCGCCTTTGGCACCAATTCCTTCATTGCTTGCGATCACCCATTACCATACTACTCTCATTGTTGTGAAGCTCATCTTCATTGCAATGGAAACTATCACAGCCATTCTTCATTGACAATCTTGGAAAATAGTAAGGAAGTGCACCTTCTGAGGGCCATATTCAGAAACAAGATCAATTGAGATAGGCGACCAATGGAGGTTATGAAATATTGAGGTTTGCGAAGTTCTTTGTTCTTTTTTGTTTGATCTTGATTATTTCCATTTTCATTGAAGTTATTGGGTATCTATGATGTATTTGATATTCATGCCAATTTACCCATAACATTTTTGGTGCCCACCATGGGGCCCCGCCCTAATTTAATCCAAAAACTAAGTTTTTATGTGCAAGGTTCTGTACACAGGGAGATTTAGCACATTTGACCTAGCCTAGTGTGCATCTATAGTTTGTTCCAGTGCATCTGCTCTCTATTTCAGTGCTTCTGACCTTTGTTGTTGTGCATCTGATAATTTGGCACATCTGTTCTTTGTTGAAGCGCTTTCACTCTCTATTTCTGCACTTTTAAAATGGTTGTGCATATACTCTTTGTTTCTGCACATTTAAGCTCTATAATTGCACATTTGATTTATGACAGTGGTTTTTAGGGCTTTCTTGTGGTTTTTGCAAACGTTAACTTTTTTTTCATAGGAATATTCTCATCCACTTGTAGGTTTAAGAACTGGTTTAGTCATTCTAGCATGCATTGTTAGTAAATTATCTTTTTCTTAAGGGATAGTAATCAATTGTTTGTTGCAAGTATGAGGTTAACTAGTGTTTTCATTGATGTCAACATACTCATATTGCATTGGTAAGAAGGATTGGATGAGTTGTGTGCTGAGGTTATTGAGGAAATCAGTCTCAATCAGGAACAGTGAAGAACAGTGATGAGAAGAAGGCAAAAGTACTCAATAGGTTGAGGATTAGAGGTTACAGATTAAAGGGTTTGTAGATATGAGTCTTGAGATGTTCCAGTTAAGATTTCAGAGGTCCGCATGAAGATATGAAGAAGTTGTGATCGATCAAGTAGAATCAGTTCCGGGAGATGCTTCGGAGTGACAGAGTGTTACAAAAAGGTCCGGTGAGATCCAGAAGTGCATTGTCCTATTCTGCGGATTGGAAGGAGTGTTTGGGATGTCCTTGTGATGTTTCATCTTGATTTGTACATAGTTTGGAGGCCCAGAAGTACCTTTTGCATTATGACAGTGGTGGTAGACTGTGTTCTTAAAGTTTCGGATGAAGAAGAGAAGAGATTTTGATAAGTAGAGGAAGTGCGGATGTACCTGGTCATTCGGGCAAGCCTGTGAAGGTTCTTGGATCATGTTGAGGTTGTGTTGTCAGTCCGCATTAGTGTTAGAGCCTGGAATTGGAGATATTCTTTCGGATGAAGATGTTCTTGTTCAGACTAGCCGACCGGATGAGTTATTCATCTTGTGATTGTTCTTGTGGATAATTGCTAACTTGCAAATGTTATTTTGGATGATTGCCAACTTAGATGATTGTTCCTAAGTTGATGCCTTGTATAAATAAAGGTTTGTGAATTCATTTTGAAGTGTGTTGTGAAGCGGTAGAGTGTGGCATAGCGAGAGAGCAAAAGGCAGAGCAGGTGTGTCTCGGGCTTAAATGGAACTGATCCAGACATGGTGAAGATGTCAATCTCTAGTTCAAGTTTGTGATTCTTATCACTTTGTAGACAGTGTGTCTCTTTGTAGGTAGTGTGCCTCCTTGTGAGCAGTGTGCTCGGGCAGTGAGCCCTGATTGGCATGTGCCATCCATTTTCCTTATTCTTTTAACAGAGAATAATCCTTGGGTTAATCACCCCGTGGTTTTTCCCTTAACCGGGTTTTCCACGTCAAAATCTTGGTGTCTAATGTGTTGATGTTTATCTGCTCCAATGTTTATGCTTTCATGAATAGTTAATTGATATGTTGTTAACTAACAAAGAAGAATCAAGTGTTTGAAGTGAAAGAAAGTTTTTGCACAACTAATTCACCCCCCCTCTTAGTTGTGTGCCCTAGATCTAACAATTGGTATCAGAGCCAAGTTCCTCTAAAAGGAGCTTAACCGCTTGAGGAGATCTAGGATGTCATCATATAAGAAGGACAGTCCGAAGTTTGATGGAACTAACTTCACTCTTTGGAAAGGTCGCATGAAATGTCACTTGGAGTGTATGGGAAAGGCATACTTATCCATGGTCACAAAAGCATATAAACCTCCACAAGGTGGTTTGACAACTCTGAATGAAATCACAGATGCTGAAAACAATCTGCGGACCAAAGAAGCTCTTCTAAGCACTTTGACTGACACAGAACTCTCAAATGTTATTGACCTACCAACTGCTTATGAGATCTAGGTTAAACTGGAACTTTTGCATGAAGGAGATGAGTTTGTTAAGAGTGCAAGGTTGCAAAGTCTCAAAGGGAAATTTGAAAGATTGAAGATGAGAGATGATGAAAATATCACTACCTTTATGCTAAGAGTAAATGAGCTAGTGTGTGGAATCAGGAATGTTGGTGGAGTTCTGGATGAAAATGAGATTGTTTACAAAATTCTTAGATCCCTTCCTATTGCCTACAAAATCAAGGTTACTGCCATTGATGAATTCAGAGCCCATACAACTATCACAAGAGAGCAATTGGATGGCAAACTGGCTACATTTGAAATGACTGAGTTTGGAGATGATCACCCCAAGACTGAATCTGCATTCAAAGCTAGTGCCTATGTGAAAGGCAAACAGAGATTTGATCCAGGAAAGAACTCTTCAAGGAAGCTGTCATGGTATGATCAAGCAAGGAAAGACATGGAAGAGGAAGAAGCAGAAATAGCTCAACTTGAAGCCCTCATTGCAAAAAGACTGCCAAGAGGATCCGGTAAGTATGAAGGAAAGTTACCTTTTAAATGCTTCAACTGCAATAAGATTGGTCACTTTGCCTCAAAATGTCCAGAAAGATCTACAAGGTCAAACTCTAATAGACAAAGATTCCAAAAGAATTGTAATTATGTTCATGAAGAAGCTGATAATGAAGGAGTAACAG
Source organism: Cunninghamia lanceolata (assembly GCA_027924645.1). Classification (NCBI taxonomy): domain Eukaryota; kingdom Viridiplantae; phylum Streptophyta; class Pinopsida; order Cupressales; family Cupressaceae; genus Cunninghamia; species Cunninghamia lanceolata. Next base: position 13,154,927 of record BSBN01001332.1, read on the forward strand.
ATGATGAATCAGAGATAGGAGACAAATCCAGAAATGAATGGGTGTTTATTGCCATCAAGGAAGAAGATCCAATATCTATCAATCATAAGGTTGTAGAAAGAACTCTGGCTGCCCAAGTTGAAGAAAAGGATGATTGGGTTATTGACAGTGGATGCTCTCATCATATGATAGGTGATAAGAACAAGTTCTTAGATTTGGAAAGGTATGAAGGAGGAATGGTAAAGTTTGGTGATAATTCAGCTGGTAGAATTAGAGGAAGATGAACTATCTCTTTTAATGGAAGAAACAAAACTGGTAATGTGTTGTATGTTGAAGGTTTGAAGCACAATCTTCTCAGTGTTGGATAGTTGGTAGACAAAGGCTATGATCTCTGATTCAAGGATGGAAAATGTAGAATCTTTAAAAGATCTGAAATAGAGATTGCATCCGATACTCAAACTAAAGGTAATATCTTCCACTTGGTTGGTGCTAATAAAAGTTGTCCACTTGTTCAAATTGATCAGAGTTGGTTATGGCAAAGAAGGATGTGTCATGTAAATTTTGATAACATCATCAGGATAAGCAATATTCAGGCTGTAAGAGATCTTCCAAAATTGGTAAAACCTACAAATGGTTTGTGTAAGAATGTCAGCTAGGTAAATAGAGCAGAGTCTCATTCAAAAGCAAAGATCAGTCCTCTACCGGATTATTAGAATTAGTTCATACTGATCTATGTGGTCCGACAAGAGTCAAGAGTATGCAAGGTGATAGATACTTCATGTTACTAATTGATGATTATTCCCAAATGATGTGGGTTACCTTTCTGAAAGAGAAATCAGAAGCTTTTGAGAAGTTCAAAATCTTCAAGTCTATGGTAGAGAATCAAACCGGATTGAAATTGAAATGTCTGAGGTCTGATAGAGGTGGAGAATTCACATCCACTGAATTCATAGACTTTTGTGAGAAGCATGGTATAAAGAGACAGTTGTCTTCTCCTAGAACTCCACAGCAGAATGGAGTAGTTGAGAGAAAGAACCGGACCATCCAGGAAGCTTCTAGGATAATGATGATGGAAACAAATGTTCCTCAGATGTTTTGGAGAGAAGTTGTCAGCACTGCAGTCTACACTCTCAATTGAGTTCAAATCAGAAACAATACCGATAAGACTCCTTATGAACTTTGGTTTGGTATAACTCCCACTATGAGATATTTCAAAGTATTTGGTAGCAAGTGTTACATTAAAAGAGATGAAGATCTAGGAAATTTTGATGCTAGAAGTGATGAAGGAATCTTCTTTGGTTACTCCACTCAAAGCAAAGCATACCGGTGTTACAATAAGAGACTGAGAAAGATGATAGAAAGTACTAATGTGAAAGTTGATGAAGGAATTGAGAAGCCCTCAAGATTTTATGAGTATGATGAAGATGATCAAGATGGTGTTTAGGTTCAAGGAGCTCAATCCTCTCTGGAAAGTCAGACTCAGATTGATCCGGTAAATTAGGAAGAAGAGATAAGTCTAAATGAGCCTGATCAAGAAGCAAAAGTACAAGAAACTCTTAAAGTTCCAAGTTATGTAAGACTGAACCACTCTGAAGATCAGATCATAGGTGACAAAAGCAAAGGTGTGCAAACTAGAAGGAATGTTGCTTAAAATCCGGATGAATGTTGTCTGATCTTAAAGATTGAACCTAAGACAATAAATGAGGCATGCAGTGATGAAAATTGGACCAAAGCAATGGAGGAAGAGTTGATGCAAATTGAGAAAAATCACACTTGGGATCTTGTTTCTAGACCTAGTAACAAGAATGTGATTGGAACCAAATGGGTCTTCTGGAACAAACTAAATGAAGATGGTGAAATAATTAGAAATAAAGCCAAATTAGTCTACAAAGGCTACTCTCAAATAGAAGGGATTGATTTTGAGGAAACCTTTGCTCCGGTGGCAAGAATTGAAGTAGTCAGACTATTTGTTGCATTTACTGCCTTCAAAGATTTCAAAGTGTATCAGATGGATGTCAAATCTGCCTTCCTGAATGGTGACCTAGATGAAGAGGTGTACATTGAACAACTGGATGGATTTCAGTTATCAGAGCATGGTGATATGGTCTGCAAATTAAAGAAGGCACTGTATGGTCTAAAGCAAGCTCCAAGAGCATGGTATGAAAGGCTGGACAAACATCTTTTGAAGATTGGTTTCAACAAAGGTACTGCTGATAGTAATCTATATTTCCAAATAGATAATGAAAACATCTTGATTGTTGAAGTATTTGTTGATGATATCATCTTTGGAGGAAGAGACAATTTGTGTAAAACCTTTGCTAATCAAATGAAAAGTGAGTTTGAAATGTTAATGCTTGGTGAAATGAATTTCTTCTTGGGTCTACAAATTACTCAGATAAAGAAAGGCATCTTTATCTCTCAGACTAAATCTGTGAAAGAACTTTTGAAGAAATTTGGAATGGAAGATTCAAAGCCTATGAACACTCCTATGGCTACTGGATGTAAGCTGAGCAAAGATGATGACTCTCCTAAGATAGATCAGACAAAGTACAGATCAATGATTGGTGGATTACTATATCTCACTCAAACTAGACCAGATATAATGCAGGTTGTTGGTCTTGTGGCGAGATTCCAGGCTAATCCCAGAGAATCTCATGTCATAGCAATCAAAAGAATTTTTAGGTACTTGAAAGGAACAGTTGAGTATGGCCTATGGTATCCCAGAGATCATGACTTTTCTCTTCATTCATATACAGATGCAGATTGGGAAGGAGATGTTGATGATAGGAAGAGTACAAGTGGAGGAGCATTCTTTTTGGGAAAAAGATTGGTTTCTTGGCTAAGAAAGAAACAAGAGGCAATATCTCTATCTACAACTGAAACAAAATACATTGCAGCAACAAGTAGTTGCACTCAAATCTTATAGATGAAGCAGATGTTAAGAGACATTAATGTAGAATATGAGGAGCCTATCACAAGTTTCTGTGATATTTCAAGTGTAATAAATATTTCTAAGAATCCAGTGTTGCATTCTAAGACCAAGCATATATCTATCAAATTTCACTTTTTGAGAGAACAAGTGAACAAAGGTGAAGTCAGATTGGAGTATGTGCCCTCCAAGGATCAACTTGCAGATATTTTTACTAAACCTCTTCCCAAGGACTCTTTTGAGTATCTCAGGGAGAAGTTAGGGGTCATGGCCCCTCTAGTGATGAACTAGGATGCACTGTTGTGCATCAGTCTGGTGGATATCACAGTCATATCTTGTGATCCGAATTGATGATGGGGAGCTTCTACTAAGGGGGAGTAGCTGGTATGATTCTAATATGTTAATATTGTAAGTATGAGCCCTTTTCCATTGATGTCAAAGGGGGAGAGAAGACATGTGAAAAACAAGTGGTTGATGATCAAAGGGGGAGCAGTAAAGGAAGAGAAGATAGGTGAAGAGTTGTTTCTAATAGGGGGAGCTGTGGTAGAAAGGAGAAATTCTTGTCTTGATGGTTTTTCACATCATATGTTGCCATCAATGACAAAGGGGGAGATTGTTGCAAGTATGAGGTTAACCAGTGTTGTCATTGATGTCAACATACTCATATTGCATTGGTAAGAAGGATTGGATGAGTTGTGCGCTAAGGTTATTGAGGAAATTAGTCTCAATCAGGAACAGTGAAGAACAATGATGAGAAGAAGGAAAAAGTACTCAATAGGTTGAGGATCAGAGGTTGCAGATTAAAGGGTTTGTAGATGAGTCTTGAGATGTTCCAGTGAAGATTTCAGAGGTCTACATGAAGATATGAAGAAGTTGTGATCGATCAAGTAGAACTGGTTCTGGGAGATGCTCTGAAGTGACAGAGTGCTACAAAAAGGTCCGGTGAGATCCGGAAGTGCATTGTCCTATTCTGCGGATTGGAAGGAGTGTTTGGGATGTCCTTGTGATGTGTCATCTCAATTTGTACATAGTTTGGAGGTCTAGAAGTACCTTTTGCATTATGACAGTGGTGGTAGACTATGTTCTTGAAGTTCTGGATGAAGAAGAGAAGAGATTTTGATAAGTAGAGGAAGTGCGGATGTACCTGGTCATTCAGGCAAGCTTGTGAAGGTTCTTGGATCATGTTGAGGTTGTGTTGTCAGTCCACATTAGTGTTAGAGCCCAAAATTGGAGATATTCTTCCGGATGAAGATGTTCTTGTTCAGACTGGCTGACCGGATGAGTTATTCATCTTGCAAATGTTCTTGTGGATAATTGCTGACTTGAGAATGTTATTATGGATGATTACCGACTTAAATGATTATTCCTAAATTGATGCCTTGTATAAATAAAGGTTTGTGAATTCATTTCGAAGTGTGTTGTGAAGCGGTAGAGTGTGGCATAGCAAGAGAATGAAAGGTAGAGCAGGTGTGTCTTGGGCTTAAATGGAACTGATCCAGACATGGTGAAGATGTCAATCTCCAGTTCAAGTTTGTGATTCTTATCACTTTGTAGACAGTGTGTCTCTTTGTAGACAGTGTGCCTCCTTGTGAGTAGTGTGCTTGGGTAGTGAGCCCTGATTGAAATGTGCCATCCATTTTCCTTATTCTTCTAACAGAGAATAATCCTTGGGTTAATCACCCTGTGGTTTTTCCCTTAACCAGGTTTTCCATGTCAAAATCTTGGTGTCTAATGTGTTGATGTTTATCTACTCTGGTGTTTATGCTTTATGCTTTCATGAATAGTTAATTAATATGTTGTTAACTAACAAAGAAGAATCAAGTGTTTGAAGCTTAGTTGTGCACCCTAGATCTAACATTGTTCATGCAAACTCACATCAAGATCTAATTAGGAAGGGAGTAACTTGACCTTGTTGCATCTACAAATCAAATCTAGTCTTCATGCTAGGAGGTTAAAATGAACCACTGCTATCTCACTTTTCAAAGTTAACAACTCGTGTGTGTGCCCAAGTAGATAGTTCATTTAGTCTTTTTCTTTTTAACTAGGGGAAAAGAACAACTATCTTCTGTGTTTTTGGAAATGATACCAGGCCTATGATCTCCCCTATCTTGGGTGATCAAAATGCTAGAAATATCATTTTTGCATGTGTTAATCCTTTAGAGAGGCTTTCCCTTAGATATTTGTTTTGTCCTCGGGGAACAACCTCAAGTGGTAACAAGCTAAAGCCAAGCTCTACTAAGCCACTTTAAATAAATTGTGTTTGGGGTGAAAACTTCAAGCAACAAGTGCAGATGTGTTATACCGATAGCCAACCTCCCCCAAAACCCTCCAAGGTGCAACCCTTGAAGGCTGGGAGACTCCATAATGGAGAGTAGTGTTGCCGCATGTATAACCACTCGAACGGTAGCCCTTACTAGTCATCCTTGTTTTAGTGGCCAAAATCCTTCTATTTATTGGTGCAAAAGGTGGAACCTTTGAAGCCACCCTAATTCATGTGGTTCTTAGTAGAGGTAACTTGGATAATCCTAAGGTTCGGTGGGGGTACAAGCCTTAAGAAACTTGGGTCTTGGTATGTGTGAGAAGTGTGTGCCATGGAGGAGAGCCAGTGCTACCAAGATCCTGAAGCTATCCACTTTGAATATGCACAGCTAGGGGATCCAACAAATACTGTCCTTACCAGCCTAGGAATCATACTTTCTTGTTGAGTCAAAAAGAGTCCAAAAAATCACAAAAAAATCAAAAATCATGAAAACTTTCTTTGTGTTTGCTGTGTTTTCCTACCATAATTGACAAAGATCAGATCAAAAACATCAAATTACAACCAAAGAAGCCAAAAAAGAATTGAAAAATGTGCTAAAAGCTTGCAAAAACAACTTCAAAAACTAGACCTACGCATTTGTAACTTTCTGTTGCACATTTATTTTGACCTGCTACGCATTTATCCATTATTACTGCGCATTTATCCTATAGAGTTATGCATTTATCACCTGTTCATGTGCATTTGTCACCTGTGCATTCAAAACAGAGAGCTATTCCACACCTTTTGAGAGAAATTTTCCTCCATTTCAGGATACCCATTTTAGTCCTCTTACAGATTCTGAGATCACATTTTACTATGCAGTCACTTTTCATCCATTTCTGTATCAAAATCTTCTCTTTCATTGGTCACCTAGTCCACCTTTCTACCAAACATTCCCAAAACAAAGTCAAAACAGTCCCATATCAGATTAGTATAAGACACTTTTCATATCATTTCAGATTCAAGTAACACTAGTAGGTCACAGAACTTCACTAGTGGTCTTGGTGCATGACTAGTCCCTACACAGTAAACTAGGTATCAACTACCCTTACTAGTGGCTATCATCTTGTATCAGCCACCTTACTTGGTATCATTGATCCAAAGAGTCCATTGTTCAAATCTCATCAAAACAAGTATCCCCTTCTCACAAACTTGCAACAGCATCTTGACAGAGTCTCTAGTCCCACACCACTTCTTCCCACATCGCCTTGCATGGTTTTAACAAGATTAGAGTACCAAAAACAACTCGAAATGGCTGAAACATCCAATAGCATAATATCCCCTCACGATAGTGATGAGGAGATCTCCCATGAGGAAATCCAAGGAACTCTCCAAGAATGAAAATTTCAGCGCATGCTAGACAAAGTGCTCAAAACTGACCCTCAAAAATACATTCTTCATCTCGCAAACTTAGGGCTTAAACTTCCCACTGACTTTGATGTCAATGCATTAAAAGAACAAAGAGAAGAAAGAACTCTCGACAAGAGCACAAATGAGGAAAACTCCCTGGATAAAGGCAAAGGTAAAACAAACCAAGACACACCCATAGAAGCACTGACGAAACAAATTGAATCCTTACAACAGAAGTACACAGAACTCAAAATAGGAGCATCTACAAAAACCTACTCATTGGAGGACATTGTACCATACCCATTTGACAAGAGCTTGAACATGATACCCTTCCACTCTCGATTCAAGGTTCCTAAGTTTGACAAATACAAAGGAAAAGGGGATCCAAGAGACCACATTAGGGAGTTTAACATAGCATGCATAGAAGTTGCTCACAATGAAACTTTCTTAATGAGATTATTCCCTAGATCTCTAGGAGGGCAAGCCATGGAATGGTTCTAATGACTCCCCCTAGGTATCAGAACTTTTGACGCGTTAGTGAACAAGTTCATCACACACTTCTCTTACAACATAGAGCACAAAGTCTCCATGCTAGACCTATGCAACACCAAGCAAAAGAATGGTGAAACTTTCATCGCCTTCTTACAAAGGTGGAGACAACTTACAAGCAAGTGCTCTTATCAAATGCCTAAGAAGCAAATGACTAAAATGTTTATACACAATCTCAACCCTGATCTGAGTTATCAAATCCAAATCCAATGTCTAAACACATTCATGAAGGTCATTGAGATGGGATTATTCTTTGAGAAAGCTATGATCACCAAGGGGCAAATCAAATTGTACAAAGACACACCTAACTCCAACTACACCATAGACAAATCAAAATTTTGGACTAAGAACAAAAACATCATCAATGATGGAGTAGTAGATGCCAAGGCGGTTGCTCCCAAACAACAACCTATCTTCACTCTCAAAGGAGAGGCAAGAAACCCTACACAAAAAAAGACATATACTCATGAACCAAAGCCGTGGTTCACCTCCTATCCTAGACAAAAATTTACACCCCTAGGGGAGTCTCAAGAGTCTGCATTGAGAAACTTGTTGACCAACAATGAGATCACTCTTCCTCCAACCAGTAATTATGAACCTCAAGTGAAACTTCCTTATTGGAAAGACACTAATTTCTGTGAGTATCATAAAGGAAGAGGTCACACAACCAACAACTGTATTTGCCTCAAACATGTCATCTAGGACATAATTGACCAAAATCAAGAGGGCACTAAACAACACACCTCAAACGAGACACATGTGGCATACAAGGACCTGCTCCTAAACCATGACAGGCCCTACAACAACAATAACAACAACACCAACAACAACAACAACAACAACAATAATAATAGACAGAACTAGAACAATGGACACAACAATGCCAACTATGCAAACATGCCTTTTGACTACACCATCAACTACATAACAGAGCACGCCCCCCAAGTTAATGTGATCTTGTCAAACCAACAGTAAGAGCTGGACAAGAATGAATGCAATATCATCACCTATAGTGGTAAGGTCACATTGAGCACTCTTCCTCCAAGGTCGTCACCTTCTCCGTCTCATCCCCATATGTATAGTGTCATAGACCAACTCTAAAAAACTCTGGCCCACATATCTATCCTAGAGTTGTTGCATCTATCTCCCTCACACAAAGAAATTCTCAACAAAGCCATAGTGGAAACAATGGTGCCCATGAACCTAGCCCAAGAGAAGTTTCAGGGCATGGTAGGGAATCTAACTTTCTCCACCATCATATCATTTACTAAATAGGATGACCTCTCAGTGGCTCAGCCTCATAATACACCCTTGCATATCGTCACCTTCATTCACAAACACCGTATCAAATGAGTTCTCATTGATGGAGGATCCAGTTTAAACATTTGCACGCTCAAGTTAGTCCTTACATTAGGGTTCTTAGAGAACACAGTGGATCTATGGAGAAAGATCACTATCAAAGCATATGATGAAGAGGAAAGAACTACAAAGGGAACTATGGTATTACCCATACAAGTTGGACCAGTGAAACAGGACGTTGTTTACCAAGTTCTAGATAGAGAACTAGCCTATAATATCCTCTTAAGTAGACCATGGATTCATGCCATGAAAGTTATGCCTTCTACCTATCACCAATGCATCAAATTTCCTCACAATGGTAAGCAGATTACCATTCAAGGTGATCCCAATCCCTTTGAACATTGCAACTCTATTTGCTCAAAGCCCAATTGTATCATTCCAAATAATGGAGCTTGTACATCCCCCAACTTTTAGAATGATTCTACCTCTGAGGCTTCCTCATCCAAACATAAATAGCAGAAGATCACCATCAAAGAAATAGGGGTAGGGGAATACTCTATCGAGCACAGCCTCAACCTAGCCAAAATGACCCTATCCCCAAGATCCTGTGGCCAACCCAAACATTTTCCAAAACCATCTGCTCCTCCCATAGCTCCCACAGATCCCTTTGTCAAATGGGTGACCCTATCAGATGAAACTAAGGAAAGAGATGTCCTACAATGGCTTTATACAAAAGAAGATGATACACCACAAGAACCACCTAAGCTCCCAACAGAAATCTATGGGCGAGGTGAGTCCATCTTGTAAAGAATGGGCTATGAGGGACAAAGCCCCATTGGCCTAAGAAGAGAATGAATCGTAGAACCCATCCAACCTTCCTCGTCATCATTGGCAAGAAATACAAGAGGACTTGGCTACCAGGACAAGGGCAAAGCTAAAACAAATGTTTGTTTTGTGGAATAGATCCATGCTCTACAAGAAGACAATGACAAAGATTCAAATGAGTATGAGTGGGAGGAACTCATAGAGCACTCCTATGAAGAAAAATAAGTAGACATCATTCAAACCTATACTCCTTACTGTGAGGGACTAACGCTAACGCACAAACCATTAGAGTGTGATTCACTGATTCCTAAGAGTATGACTTTCGAGGAAGGTAAGGGTTCCAACACGATAAACAATTTGGAGGAAAAGTACTATCTTGGATCCTATCCCTACCAATCCTACAACCATATCCATTCAAACCATTACACCTAACGAATCAGATCCATCCTTCGACACCCTCCCCCTTGTGCATCTTGAACTTATCAACTGGGATCTATGAGGAACCCCACAACTAGGCATGTTCCAAAATGCTGATGCCTATATTGACTACATGGAACTTAGGGACCACCTACCCATGGGAGATCATAAAGTTGGATTCACCATTGAAATCAACACAATGGCCTATTTCGGAGAGGGTGCCAAGCCTTCTAGTTGCAAAAACATAAAAAAAAATCTAGATTTGATGCTGAAAACTGCTCTGTGGCAGTATTAGATCCCAAAATAGTAAAAAGAAAGGATGCATCCGATGGTGAAAACCCAACTGTGGCATGTGATGATGGAAGGCTTGACACTCTCCCCAACAACATGTATTAGGAGAAGTCTCAGATTGTTGTGGAACCTATAGAACTTGTCAACATTGGCATAGAGGAATAGCCTAGGATCATTCACTTTGCAAAATCTCTAACTCCACCAGAAAAGGCCAAATTTACACCATTCTTCAGGGAAAAACAAGTCAACTTTGCTTGGTCATACGTAGATATGACATGTTTAGATCTAGATTTAATTCTATATCATTTGCCGCTAGATCTAGGGGTCAAACCAGTCAAGCAGAAACTCAGAAAGATGCATCCGTACATTGCATTACTAGTGAAAGAAGAACTCAATAAACTACTGGATGTAGGATTCATCAGAGCAATAGACTATCTAGAGTGGGTATCCAACATAGTGTCGGTATCCAAACCCAATGGTAGAGTCAGATTATGCAATGATTTCTAAGATCTAAACAAAGCTTGCCACAAGGATGACTTTTTGTTGCCAAATATTGATATCATCATCGACTTGACAGTAGGACATACCATGTTATCTCTCATGGATGGATTTTCAAGGTATAATCAAATTAGGATAGCACCAGAATACCAACACAAGATAGCTTTCACTTGTCCATGGGAACTTTCTACTGGAATGTCATGCCATTTGGGTTAAAAAATACAAGGGCAACATACCAAAGAGCTATGACCACTATCTTCCATGACATGATGCACGTCACAATGGAAGACTATGTAGACAACATCCTTGCAAAGTCACTAATAAGAGAATCACACCTGGATGTGCTAGAGAATGTCTTTAAGAGAGTGGAAAACTTCAAAGTCAGATTGAACCCGAAGAAATGTGTATTTGGAGTCACCTCAGGCAAGCTCTTAGGCTTCATTGTGTCAACAAACAGAATTGAAGTAGATCCTGCAAAAGTCAAAGATATCATGGAAATGCCTCCACTGAAGAACATCACTCAATTACAGTCTCTACAGGCCAAGCTACAGGCAATCAGATGATTCATTTCTCAATTGGCAGACAAGTGTCAACCTTTTACCCACCTATTGTACAAAAACATACCATTCCGGTGGGATGAAAAGTGTGAGGAAGGATTTCACAAACTCAAGGAATACCTCATGAACCTGCCCATCTTGATGCCACCAATCCAAGGAAAACCACTGTATCTATACATATCTGCTACACCAACTCTCAGAGCCCTCCTAGTACAATAGGATTACGAAGGAAAAGAAAGAGCTATCTACTACATCAGCCGAACATTGGTGGGCTATGAGCTACAATATTCACAAATCAAGAGATCATGCTTAGTTGTGGTTTTTGCTTCCCAAAAACTATGACATTACATGCTGGCACATTCGATCAAGCTCATTGCAAAGATAGACTCACTGAAGTGCCTACTAAGCAAAGCAGCTCTAATCGGTCGCCTAGCCAAATGGGTGATGCTATTGAGTGAATATGACATTGAGTATGTAGAAAGAAAAGCTATCAAAGGACAAATCATTACTGATCAGTTAGCAAAATCTCCACTACAGGACAATACATCCATGACATTTGAGTTCCTAGATGAATCCATTTTCAGTGTAACAGCTCATTCATGGAAACTCTACTTTGATGGATCCTATACAAACCATGGATCAGGGGCAGGAATCTTGTTGGTCACCCCTCAAGCTGATACCATACCTAAGTCTTATTGTCTGCTATTCCCATGTACAAATAATATAGCAGAGTATAAAGCCTTGATCATTGGTCTCAAAATGGTAGTGGAATGGAAAATAAAGGAACTACATGTCTATGGCGATTCCCAACTAGTGATCAACCAAGTCAATGATGACTATCAAACCAAAGATGATAAATTAATCCCATACAAGTGCATGGTTGATGACTTCAAAGGGTACTTTGTGATCATTTCCTTTGAGTAGATACGTCGCATTGAAAACAAAGTAGCAGATGCCATGGCAAACATTGCTTCACTCCTTGAGATACTAGAGAAAGAATCGCAGTATGAGTTCTTGATGGAATCAGTTATGCAACCAGCTTATGATCTCCTTGAAACCCACTCCATATGCCTCTTAGTTGAATCTAATTCACCCTTGTATGGTAAGATTTACACTTATCTCAAGGACAATACCCTTCCACCTGACTTATCCTCTAACCAATGTCATACCTTCATTCGACAAACTTCTTGCTATACCATTATCATTGAAACCCTCTATTGCCGAGGTCTGGATGGTACTTTACTCTGATGTTTAGAATGTGAAGAATCTCAAACTACCTTGAAAGAAGTGCATGACAGAATTTGTGGATCACACTCTAGTGTTTCCACTTTAGCTAAGAAACTCATGCATTTGGGGTATTTTTGGCCAAATATGGAGACAGATTCCTATCAGTTTGTGAAGAAGTACAAGTAGTGCCAAATACATGGTAACCTTATTCATGCTCTAGCTTAGGAGTTAAGACCTTTAACAACACCTTGGAGTTTTGGTCAATGGGGACTTAACCTTGTGGGCAAAATTTACCCTTCCTCATCAATGGCCACAAATTCATAATAACCACCATGGAATACTTTACCAAATGGATTGAAGTCATTCCACTTTCCAATGTCATAGGCAAACAAATTGCCTCTTTCATCCTCAATTACCTCATCTGCAGATATAGAATTCCCTCATCCATTGTCACGAATAACGGAAGACCTTTCAAGAATCAGGATGTTCAAGAGCTTTGTGACAAATTTAAAATCCAACACCATTTCTCCACCCCGTACTATCCACAAGGCAATGGCCAAGAAGAGGCATCAAACAAAACCATTCTAAAAATCCTCAAAAAACCAATCAATGATGTCAGTTGTGATTGGCACATACAACTAAATCCTGCTCTGTGGGCCTTCCGAACCAGTATACGCACTCCCATAGGTGCTACCCCATACACCCTTGTCTATGGATCAGAAGCCATTTTTCCCATCGAGGTTGAGTTACCCTCTCTACGGGTGTCGTTAAAAGGTCTCATAATAGATGAAGACTACAAAGTTTCTACGCTACAAGAACTAGAATTATTAGAGGAAAAGAGACAAAATGCCTTCAACCATCTCAAGGCCTATCAACAAAGAATGTCTCATAGCTATAATCATAGAGTCCATCCAAGGATCTTCAACTTTGGTGATCTAGTACTCAAGGAGAATCCCTGCAATCAACAGGATCAAGAAAAGAAAGGCAAGTTTGAACCAAACTAGATTGGACCCGATGTCATCATCACAGCCTACGATTTAGGAGCATATCAGCTAGCAACATCAGAGGGTGAGTTGTTCGATGACCCAATCAACAGTATGCATCTTCGTAAGTTCTATACATAAGAGAACCCCAATGTAAGGAGGGGCAAAAATTAGAAAACAACAAAAAAAAATAAAAAAAATTAGAAAACAACAAAAAAAATCAAAAAACTAGAAAAATAACAAAAAAAATTATCCTCTGGTGAAAACCTGGTAAATAGGTGCCTTGGATAGGTACCATGGTGAAAACCTGGCAAATAGGCATCATGAGTACCTTGTCTCCCATGAAATAAAGGCAAGGTAGTGAAAACCTAGCAAACAGGTGCTCTTTACGATTTAAACCTCTTCGTCCATCTTCAAGAAACCATCACCTTGCATCCGTTTCTTCCTATCCTCTTCCATTCGATCCATATCTATTCCTTGCATACACCTGATGATAACCTATCATGGCTTGATACTCTATCTCCTTTTATTACCATATCGACTAAGGCTTTATCTAGTATGCCATTCATAGTATCAGCCTAGCATAGTGTCTATCATCAGTCTTGTCCGGTCATCCCAAACTATGTTGCCTCTATGTCATCACATAGGCAAGGCCATTTTCAATGCACCCCTGAGGCTCCTCCTTGTCCATCACCTATCTTGTCATCTATCTTCTAGTCCATCCAAGTCAAAGTCCTAAACTACGTTGTCTCTACATTGTCACATAGGCAAGGCCATCACCGATGTGCCCCCAAGACACGACATCAGTCCTTTAGGGTTTGTCATGTTGAGTCTTTCCATTGTCAGTTCATCCATAATAAACTAGATCCACTACTTGACTGGGGGTAGATCCTCGACCTAGTTGATGAGTTGGATTCTGTAGTGTCGCGCACCCTAGAGAACTGTAATAAGGATTTTTTATCCCTTCCAATAGAAAAGCAAGTGCAGCAAAGCCCACATTTAAAACATAAATTTTGACACAAAAAAACATTTGACCTATCCAAACCAAAGAAAACAAATCCCTAAACGCTCACACTAATCTTATCTAAATTATGGCAAGAAAAGCACATCTAAATGCAAGAATGTTTGATGCTTTTGAGAAGGTTAAAAATTTACAAAGTCTTGATTTTTGTTATCATGTCTTCCTATGCTACTCAAGGATACCAAAAGCTAGAGATGCTATGATGGGGGCATGATTATTTTCTTTGTCTTCTACTTGTGGATTTAACTTTAGTAATGTGAAGCATCATCTAAAGACATGATCAACACAATGATCATCGAGGACAATCAGGGGTCTAACATGAAACAGGTATAATCCTTATCTGTTGATACACAAGAAATACTCAGGTCATCTTGGTTCAATTATACCTAGATGCTTGTATTAACTTGCTAAACCAAAATCCATGTAAGCGATGCTCAGGTCATCTTGGTTCAATTATACCTCAATGCTTGTGTTTTCTTACAACATTTCAAAAACACAAAAAAAACAAAAATGCCCAATGACGAAATAAGCACTTCACAATACTTGCAATATCAAGATGATCCATATTCGCATTCATTTTCATCCATTTTTCATCCATGTACCATACAAATAAAAAAACACATCCTGCAGAGTATAAATCTTGTAAACCATCCTTTTCTTCACATTTCTTTCTTCTATCTAACATTGTGTCATTTCTTCCTTGATTGAGTACATTTGGACATGACAAAAACATAAAAATAGTTTGCATATCATTTAGACACATGTTAAATCATTCTGCATACATCATAGGTGCATTAGATCATTCATTCCCATTAGCATCATACATAACACAATATCAGCAAAAAAATCCAAAAACATAAGCAAGGACATGTAGATCATCACATAAACTACATCAATCATATAGATAAAAATCTCACATTTTGCATATCAAAACATCAAGTAAACATAAATTTGCATTAGATCACCATCACATAGCATCATATAAACGTAATACGAAACATACATTGAATATGAAACATCATAAGATAGAAGTGCATACATGAAATATAGCATAAACACTGCACATAGAAATCAATAGCTGCATTGTCGTATCAGAAAAACATAAAACATGTCCAAATGTACAATATATCAATCTATCTATCATATGTCAAAGGTGTATACATCACTAAAAATAATGATACATGTCCTTGGTACAAAATAATACATAAATACATAATCAGGCTATCTGAGCCATCAAAAATGTATATGCCAAAACTAGTACAAGTAGCAATGGCTAGCCCTGCTGCCATGGGACACTACTCCTTGCACTATCCTCCCCATCAGCCCCTGATTGTTGTGGGCCCCTAACTAATGCACCCGATCTCGAACCCCCTGCTCTCTATGAGGCCATGGACTGGCTCCTGTAGCTAGGTGCCCTCTGATCTGCTGGCACTGCCCCGTGGTAGAGTCCCCTATAATACTAAGTATGAGCCTGTGCTCTGGCAAACTCACCCTGTACCTATGCAAGTTGAGTCTATAGCTGATGCACTTGGGCCTAACCCTACTGTACCCGTGTAACCAAAAAAGTGTTAGCACCATCCACTCCCAAGGTCGCCAAGGCTGAATCTCTCTCCAACCTAAGGGCTTGCACCGTCACTAGTGCTATATCTTGCTCTTCTATGAGCCCAGATATAACTCCTGCATCCACCTCTCTCTGAGACTCTGCAACTCAGAGTTGTGCCCTCAAATGTCTCAGCTATCCCCGTAGTGCAGTAATAGCCTGTTGTTGTAAATCCAGCTGTGGTGGAGCCTCTGACACTTGTGGCTGGGGCACTTGCCCCTGTACCTATCCAAGCACCTGCTGAGATGTGACCATCTGCTAAGAAACCTATGGCCAGGGCACCTGCCCCTATACCTATCCATACACTTGTTGAGGTGCGGCCATCTGCTAAGCAACCTATGGCTGGGGCACTTGTATCTATGGTGCAACCTATGGCTACACTACCTTCTACTGTGGCTGAGAAGGTCCCTCTCCTGACCTCCTCCTCTATCTCTGACCTCCTCCTCCTCCTCCATCTCTTCCTCCATCACCTCCTCCCTCCCCTCCATCTCCTCGACCTCCTCTCCTCCTCCTCCTCCTCCCTCCACCATCATCATCTGAATTAGCCTTATCCAGCCTAGGAGCTAACTCCCTTGGTCTTTAGTACTTTGGAAAGGGGTGTGCGATAAACCACTCATCTTAATCCGGAGTCATCCTTGCGTCCACCACCTCCCACCTCATCGGCCATGCTACATATGGAATCTGCTAAAAATCTACAAGTGCCTCATCATAAGAACCCACTGAGCCCCATCTGAACTGCTCTACATGCATCCAGAAAAACAACACCTAACCCTGAGGCTGTCCCTGCACTTTGCCAAACTGTCACTGCACTTGACTGACTATCTGCCTCTCTATAATATATCACATCTGCCCAATGAGCTATCATGTCTGAAAACAATAAGATAGTTGATCCTCCTTGTCATCCCACAACTCCCAATCAATATAAGGCCACCAGAAAACTACATCTACACCATCTAGAGCATGCCTCCAATACTCAAGCTTCCCCAGCTTGTGCTAGGAAACAATGCCTACATAACCATAAGAGTACAGCTCCTCAGGATGCCTATGAAACAAACATATGGGTCACATGATTGCAATATGCTCCCATAGCCAAAACTGAAGCAAAGATACCCCTATAGACAAACTTGCACCCTTGTGGTAAACCACCTGATGCATATCATTGTATAAGTGTGCTAGCACGCAGAGACCATATGCAAACTGAGTACCCTCAGTAATCATCCACTCCATCATCCTACCCCAGCCAATGGAAAACCTATGAGACCTCCTATTGGGGCATACAACACCCTTGATCAACCTAGCCACTATCCCTGGGAAGTAGTCGTAGCAGTCATAGATCTCCTGCCACGAGATCACCTGGTAGTCCAACTCCAGGTCATCAAAAACTTGCCTACACTCTGCAAGCCCCGCATCTCATTGCTGCTCATACTCAACTAACTCACCCTGAATCAGCAAGTGTAGTATCCTATAGACATCCTCTAGGGTGATAGTCATCTCCCCCGTTAGCAAGTGGAGTGTGGCATCCTCACTGTGAAATCACTCCACAACAGCAGTCAGTAAACCAAGGTTCATGCGAACCTCAAGCATATAGCAAATGTAGTCCAGACCCATAGCACCTAGAGCCTCTCGATTGATCTCTATCAACATATACCACTGTAGCATCGGCAACAAAAACTGCTCTCACGACATCAGAATGTCATGAATGTGCTCCTGCAAACAAGCAACACAATGCGTCAAGCAAAACTGCAAACCTGTCCCATGCAATCAAACTATCCTATCACCTACTTAACACACTCAAATTGATTAAGCAGCATACAACATCTCTTGACTAGATTCTAGCAATCTCGAAGATAGCTTATCAATTGTTGCATCGACACACTAATGTCAATTGAGTCAATTTTGTTAAGTACCTGACTACCTAAATGCAAATGCGTCGAACTAGGTTGCAAATGCATTGATCCATGACAAAAGTGCCATTTCACAGCAAATGCGCTGTAGAACTATGCAAATGTGTATCTTTACAACACATGCGCAACTTCATGACACATGCGCCGAACCGTATCGCACATGCGCAGTTTCCACATATACACTGATTTATGGCTTACATGCTCCAATTCGCAAATCACATGCACAACTTGGACAAATGCGCAACTTCACAACTCAAAAGTGTAGTTTCAAGGCATATGCGTGGTTTCACAGCGCATATGCACCGAACTGCTATTTTAGTGCATCTATTTTCGTTGTCTTTCCCTATCATTTATTAGCCCAATAAATGACTTTAACCAAGTTTTTTTAAACTACATACTGGTGGTCCTGCCTCAGGTGGCCGATCAAACTGTCAGACTCGCTCAAAGTGGTGCTCCTCACATGGAATATCCATCTCAACCCTGACTGCTCTAGCTCTTCTACTCTCCAAAGCTCTAAGCAAACCAATCAACTATAGCCAAGGGTGCAAATGACTAAGCTTGTGGACCCAGCTCCTATATATAGCAAATATACCCTACCTAGATGTGTGGTGACTATGACTACTTCCCAAGACTGCTTCTTCTCTTTTCTCCAAACTATGACCCATTTTCTCTATCCTAACATATTCTCTCCCCTTCTTCATGAGATTGTCCATCTCACATCCCTTTTCCCTTCTCCATGTCCAATCTCCTGAGGGGGCATCTTGTCATTAAACTTGTACCAGGGCAAAACTGGGGCATGTATCATTATCAGAAAAAATCTTATTCTTTGAAGCAACATGATAAAACACATTGCATCAAAGAGGGACAAAATATATACACCTAAAAATGACACGACTTGTCTAAATAAATATTCTTAATATTTATTTCACCTAAATTTCTCTATCAATAAATAAATCAACAAATTTATTTATTTGATTCACATTTTTCTAAACAATTAAATAAAATCCATTTATTTAATTAAATTCCCAAATTCTTCTAATATTCCTCCAACAAATTAAATAATACCAATTATTTAATTATCTCTTCCAAATTCATTCTCAATTAAATAAAACCAAATTATTTAATTGTTTCTTCCAACAATATCTTCTCTAGATTTAAATAAATCTAAAATATTTATTTAAGTTATCCACTTCTTCTAAAAATTGAATTATCTAAATATAGGTCAATCCAAGTGTGCACATGCAATTAAATATTCTAAATATTTAATAAAGCAAAATATCTTCTCATCCTCATACAAAAGCCTTGCTTTAATTCATTCTTCTATTCTTAAATAGATTCCCTCTATTCTTAGTAAATTTCTCTCATGCAAAAGAAAGCAAGCCACTTGTCTCATTCTTATTCGCGCACATTCCTCAAATATCCTCTACTGTTGATCTTCTTATTCATTCTCTACCTTTGATTCATCTATCTCATTCATCCAAGCTTTAAGTAACCTTACTCTGCAGGAATCACAGCGCGCCTTTGGCACCAATTCCTTCATTGCTTGTGATCACCCATTACCATACTACTCTTGTTATTGTGAAGCTCATCTTCATTTCAATGGAAACTATCATAGCCATTCTCTATTGACAATCTTGGAAAATAGCAAGGAAGTGCACCTTCTAAGGGCCATATTCATAAACAAGATTGATTGAGATAGGTGACCAATGGAAGCTATGAACTATTGAGGTTTGCGAAGTTCTTTGTTTTTTATTGTTTGATCTTGATTATTTCCATTTTCATTGCAGTTATTGGGTATCTATGATGTATTTGATATTCATGTCGATTTACCCGTAACAGTAATCAAATACTTACTCTGAGATAACCAAAGCTTTTTGTTACCTCTATCCCTTATGATCTCCATACCCATAATATACCTATCTGCTCCAAGATCCTTCATAGTGAATGAACCTAGAAGTTGGGCTTTCAATTCACTAATCATACCCTTAGTATTGTTGAAAAATAACATGTCATCAACATACAATGTAATGATCAATATAGAATCATCAATACAATGTTCATGTACACAAAATGATCCTCCTCACTTCTAACAAAACTTAATTTAAAAACAAATGAATCAAAATTCTGGTACCACATTCTAGGGGATTGTTTCAGACCATAAAGAGACCTCTTCAATCTGCAAACCCAATGTTCTTTCCCTTTTACCTCAAACCTTGTAGGTTGTTGGATGTAAATTTCCTCCTCAAGATCTCCTTGCAAGAACACAGTCTTAACGTCTATTTGTTCAACCTCAAAATCAAAAGCTACAACAATGGATAAGAGAAATCTAATAGAAGATAATTTAGCAACATGAGAGAATATGTCACCAAAATCAAATCTCTTTCTCTGAGAGTAGCCCTTGGCTACCATTCTAGCCATGTACTTCTCCAATGAACCATCTACTCCAAACTTCTTCTTGAAGATCCATTTGCAACCTATGGCCTTTCTTCCTTTGGGAAAATGAACAAGATTCTAGGTGTTGCAAGAGTCTAAAGCCATCATATCCTCCTGCATGGATGACTGCCAAGACTCACTATCATCTGCATGAATAGCTTCCTTGTATGATCTAGGCTCATTGTTAGTACTTAATAAAGAAAATACACAACAAAAATCTGGTGGGCTATACCTATTAGCTAGGTTCCATTGTCTCATTGATCTCCTCAAGGGTAGAGTAAGAGACTCTTGTAGTTCTTCTGGATGCTCAACTTCTTCTATAACAATAGAGTCTTCCTCATCAAAACTACCTCCACTTGAATCTTCCTCTTCTTCTTCACCCCCCAATCCATCATTCTATTCTTCTAGCCGTCAATCTTCCTGTTGTAAATCAAAATGCACTACCTTTGACCTTTCTTTCTCTTTTGGTTGTTCAAGTTCAGAAATAGCTCTAAGTTTTCTAAAAATAACATTTGTGTATGAGGAAAAATTGATTAAATCACAACTAATAAAACCAAAAACTAGTCACATAAAGTGAACCAATCTAAGTAAAAGCCAATATCATCAAATCAAAGAAAAATGAAAGCTCTTACCAAAATCTGTATTGTTCCCTTTGGAGAAGTGTAGATTGCTCAATGAAGTTGTGAAACCATAGCTACAACAATCAAGTAGTGTGCTCAAGAGATGAATGTTAAGAGATCATGAGGTTGCTCAATCGATGCATTTGTATGTCAAAGCGCTATCAAGTATGCCCGAGAATAAGATCAAAGAGAGAGGCTTAATGAAGGAGATGAGGGGGGTTTATATAGATTTCAATGAAGATCAATCAACAGTCCAAATAATTTAGAAGAATCAATGGAGGAGAACAATTGAGGAACGTGCAACAAATGAGAAGAAGACATGTGTCTTTCTTTCTTTTACATGAGAGGAGTTATCAAGAATAGAAGAATGAGTTAACTAAAGAGATAAATCAATTAAAAGAATAAAATAATCAGTTAAGTGATTTAAAACAAGAAGAAGGGATTTGCATGAGAATAAGAAGATATTTTGCTTTATTAAATATTAGAAATATTTAATTGCATGAGCAAGAAAGCTTGAGTTATTTTAGAGATAACTCAAATTTAGAAGAAAAAACAATTTAAATAAATAATTGATTTATTTAAATTTAAAGAAGATATTATGGAAGAAATAATTAAATAATTAGAATTGTTTAATTTAGAAGATTTGAAAGCAAATTAAATAAATAAATTTATTTAATTGTTGTGCATGATTTTGGAAGAATGATTTTGATTTAATTAAATAATTTAAGAATTATTTAATTGTTGATAAGAGGGAATTTGTGGTGAATTAATTAAATAATGGGATTTATTTAATTAATGGAGACTTGAGGAAGAATAATAAAGGAATTTAATTTAATTAATTAAATAACAAGGATTTATTTAATTAATGTCGAAAGTAGGTGATTTAGAAGAATTTGGTGAAATTAATTAAATAATTAGATTATTTAATTAACGCTAAATGCAGGTGATGTGACATATTAGACGAAATACAAGTAGTGCAATGACTTGGTCATTTTATGGTGTCTACATTTTGCCCCTCTTTGATACGATGCAATTTAAAGCGTTGCATCAAAGAAATCAATTGTTGAAGACATGATACAATTTTTGATGCCCCGGTGTAGGTAGTTGCCCCAACGTATGCCCCCTCAAGCAGAAAGACAAGGAAGCGACCGAAGGACTGGGTTGACGGTCGACTAGAAGATTGTGTTGGAGATAGGTGAGGTTGAATAGAAGAAAGTGGAGATAGAAAAGAACATGAGAGAAAGACTATTGATCAATCATTGCTTTGAAAATCTATATAAGGCCATGGAAAAATAGATGGTGTAAATGGATGAGCTTGTTGCAATGGTTTCATAATTGTATATAAAGAGCAATCCTTATTTTTGATATAGCACGTGGATAGTCCACCACCAAGGTATAAAAGACCAAGGTGCAATAATATCTGAGTGCATGGACGTTGACTCTCCAAGCAAGCGGTTTGAACTTAGATCCCTTAGACATAATATAACCTTGTTGGTACATGTGAATGAGCCCTAGTCTTGAACATAAAATAAACTTCAATACATGTAAATGCAAGAAGAGTATTAAATATGTAAGATGCTAGGTCATAACACACACAAGATAAATAGAATGCTAAGAAAGATGCTAAAGATCATTCCTCAAACACAGCACACAAAAGCAATGACTATGCCCCCAATCTGTACTACATCGCAACATACCAAGATTATAGATAAATCAAGGTAGTCTTGAGTAGGTAATGGATAAAGGAACAAAAGATAAACCATAACACAAATTGACTGACTTACAAAGTAAACATACAGCCAACATATTCTCTTGCCAAAGAGGTTGCTCAAGATAGATTGGATAGGAAAGATAACAGCCTTATCGTAGGAGCGGTGTGTCCGTTAAAGGGTGCTATCTACCTAAAAAGACAATATCTTGCTGCCTGAAATGCCACATGTCATAGGAGACGCGTGTGTTGGTCTCGACAATGGAACATTCTACAGAAGACAGGCCTGTGGATCTGGTACTTTGGGTAAGCTAGAACTTAGCTGATGCTGGCAATCAGAATAGTAGGATAGTATATGACTCTGGAAGGAAGCTGCTTTGCTTCAGGTTTGTTAAGGACCTTTGCTTTGAGAGGATGTGCTAGCTTGCTGCTTGAGTTAGTCAAGTTGAGATGAAATGGATTTTGAAAAATGGAAGACTAGAAAGGTGACAGTGTTTGATGGATTGAAACGGGTGGAGAATAATGAATCGTATGTGCCTGAGTACTGGATACATCCTTCATATTCCAAACTGCCTACATACCCTGTATCCACGGGATCAAGGTACATTACGAGGAAAGATGAAAGAAGATAAATATGTAGTTCTGGATAGAGTGATGAGTGGGTCAAGGTGAAAGGAGCTTGGGAAGAGGAAATGATGAGATCTTATGTACTTGAGTACTGGATACTTCCTTCGTATTCCAGACTGCCTACATACCCATATCCATGGGATCAAGGTACCTTAAGATTGAAATGATGATAATATGTAGTTCTGGTGCTGTGATGATGTGGGAAAAGTGTTGAGAAGATAACAGCCTTATCGTAGGAGCGATGTGTCCATTAAAGGATGCTATCTGTGGAAAGGAGAAAGATTGAAGAGCGTGTTGTGAACCACGAACAAGGAACCTCCCCTATACCTAAGTTAAGGAAAGAGTTGCCCCCATTCCGGTAGAGGAAAATGCATGGATGGCTAATGAAGAAGACCTAGAAAGTTGTGACCTAGGACTAGACAGTGCAAACTATTGACAAAGATCAAGATGTGGGATGACGAGGGACATTAACAAATTTCCAAGCTATACTTGATAGGGAGATGGAAATGCAAACAAGGTCAATGATTTTATAATGGATGTATGGATGAAAGGCATGCTTTGTGCACTAGACATGGAGAAGACTCGATAGATGATGGATGCTGACTCTACACATAGCACCTATTTGCCAAGTTTTCACTATGGTACTTATCCAAGGTGCCTGTTTGCCAGGTTTTCACCAGAGGATGGATTATTGTTGTTGTTTTGTGTTTTTTTTGGAATACTCTGAGGACCAAGCATAGAACTTCTTGAGATGGACACTGTTAAGTGGCTCATCTAGAGGAATGCTGTTAGGTGTAGCTAAAGTATAAGCTCTTGATCCATATGTTGCTGTGACAATAAAGGGACCTAACTAATTAGGCTCAAACTTGCCCTTTGTTTCTCGATCTGCTTGATTTCTCTGATTCTCTTTAAGTACAAGATCACCAACTTGAAACCGTCTTTCTTTGATCTTTTTGTTGTAATTACGCCAGACGCAGTTTTGATAAACATGGAGATGGTTAAGTGCAGCAAGGCACCTTTCATCTAGTAGTTCAAGTTTAGCTAATTTAGAAGTGCGATACTCCTCTCCATTTATCAGGTCCTGCATAAATACTCTAAGAGATGGGATCTCGACCTCTATAAGTAGGATGGCTTCAAACCCATAGACCAAGGCATAGGGTGTGGCACTAGTTGGTGTTTTGATACTAGTGTGGTAGGCTCATAGGGTGGGATTGAGTTGTAAATGTCAATCACGACTAGCTTCATTGACAATTTTCTTGAGGATCTTGAGAATGGTCTTATTGGAAGCCTCAGCTTGGCCATTACTCTGTGGATAATAGGGAGTTGAAAAGTGATGTTGGATGTTGTATTGTATGCATAAGGCATGGACATCTTGGTTCTTGAATGGTCTCCCATTATCAGTGACAATGGCTTGGGGAATACCATACTAGCATATGAGGTAGTTTAGGATAAACTTGGCTATTTGCTTACTGGTGATATAGGTCATGGGAATGGCTTCAACCCACTTTGTGAAATACTCAGTGGCGGTAATGATAAATTTGTGGCCATTGGAAGAGGATGGGCGGATTTGCCCTACAAGGTCAAGACCCCATTGAGAAAAAGGCCATGGATTTGTCATAGGTTGTAGTTCATGAGCTGGTGCGTGAATCAGATCTCCATGCTGCTAACATTGTAGACACTTCTTAGCAAACTATGCAGCATCTTGCTCTATTGTAGGCCAGTAATAACCTGTTCTGAGTATCTTCTTAGCAAGATTAGGATTGGTAGAATGTGTGCCATAGACACCTTCGTGTATGTCTCGTAAGGTAGCTTCGGCTTCTTCCATGTTAAGACATCGTAAGAGGATACCATCGAGACTCCGGTGATATAGTGTATCACCCAGAATGATGTAGCGAGAGGATCGACGAATAAAGGTTTTGCGTTGGGTGGATGATAGGTCAGGGGGAAAGGTATTGTGTTTAAGGTATTCATAGATATCTTCATACCATGGGGAATTGGGACCAACAAGTTCACAGATGATTTCAGTAACAGGAACATCGATGGCTGGTATCAACAATTGCATGATCAAGAATTCACACCTCTGTGTATTTGCAGGCATGTCAATCAGTGACCCTACAGAAGCCATAGAATCTATAGCTTTGTTATGCTCTCTTGGAATTTGCTCAAATGTAATGCTAGAAAAATGTGGTTTGTAGGCATCCACTAGTTGTTTGTAGGGGACCAACTTTTCATCTTTTGTCTTGTACTCATCTGTGACTTGGCGAATGACTAGCTGTGAGTCTCCATATACTTGTAATTCTGTGATGTCCCATTGAACTGCTATATTGAGATCGATGAGGAGTGCTTCATACTCGGCTATGTTGTTGGTGCAAGAGAATGCAAGCCGATATGACTTTGGAATGTAGTCATTTTGAGGTGTGATGAACAAGATGCCGGCCCCTAATCCATGTTGTGTGTAGGAACCATCAAAGTATAACTTCCACATTATTGAGTTGGAAAGAGTGAATAGATTCTCATCCGGAAAGTCTACTACCATAGGGTGTGTATCTGTCATGGGTGCTTCTACTAGTTGATCTGCTAGAGCTTGTCCTTTGATTGCTTTATGATCCATGTACTCAATGTTGAACTCACTAAGAATCATGACCCATTTACCTAGTCTACCTGTAAGAGCTGCTTTTGCTAGTAGATACTTCAAGGGATCAATTTTGGCTATCAAATTTGTGTGTTGGTTCAACATGTAATGCCGTAGCTTTTGGGAAGCGAACACTACTGCTAAACAAGCCCTTTCCATTGGTGAGTAATTGAGCTCATATCCCACCAAGGTTCTACTAATATAATAAATTGCATGCTCTTTTCCTATTTCATCATGTTGTGCTAGCAAGGCCCCTAGGGCCGAAGTTGTAGTTGAGATGTATAATATTAAAGGTTTATCAGCAACTGGTGGAACCAATATAGGAGGTGTAGCCAGATACTCTTTAAGCTAATCAAATGTTGCTTGACACTTATAATCCCATTGGAATGAGACATCCTTTCGAAGTAAGTGTTGAAATGGTTGACATTTATCTGCTAGCTGTGAGATGAAACGCCTGATGGATTGCAACCTTCCCTGCAGGCTCCTTAATGCTTTAAGGTTCTTTGGTGGAGGTATCTCTACTATAGCTTTTACTTTTGCTGGATCTACTTTGATACCTCGATGAGATACAATATATCCCAATAGCTTCCCTGATGTTACACCAAAGACACACTTCTTTGGATTGAGTCTTACTTGGTATTTCTCAAGCCTGTCAAAGATCTATCCTAGAACTTGTATGTGATTTTCCCTAGAAGCTTTAGCTAGTATGCCATCCACATAGTCCTTCATGATGTGATGAAAGAGGTCATGGAATATCACTGTCATTGCTCTTTGATAGGTTGCTCCTGCATTCTTTAGACCAAACGGCATGACACACCAACAATAGTTACCCCAAGGACAAGTGAAAGTTGTTTTATGTTGATCTTCTTCTACAATCCTTATCTGATTGTAGCCAGAGAATCCATCCATGAGAGAAAGCATTTCATGACCTGCAGTCAAGTCTGCTATAATATCAATGTTCGGTAATAGAAAGTCATCCTTGGGACAGGCTTTGTTAAGATCTCTGAAATCATTACACATGCAGATGTGCCCATTAGGTTTAGATACAAGTACGATGTTGGAGACCCAATCTAAATAGTCAATAGGTTGTATGAACTTGGCATCTAACAACTTCTGTATTTTCACTTTCACTAAGAGAGCTATTTGTGGGTGCATCTTCCTCAGCTTTTGCTTGACTGGTTTAACTTTTGGATCAACAGTGAGATAGTGAACAACTAGCTTAGGGTCTAACCCTGGCATATCAGCATAGGTCCATGCAAAGTTGATGGTTCTCTGTAAGAAGAATGTGTTAAGATTCCTGTGCTCTGTTTCTGATAATGATGCTGCTAGGAATGTGGTCTGTGGATTTTGTTTTGTGCCAAGATTTATCTCTGTAGAATCTTCTACTAGGAGAGTTGACTTCTCTTGATACTTAGCTGGTAGGGGAAGGTCAAATCCTCCATCCTCAGGTGCCACAGTTGGGTTTTCACCTTTGGATACGTCCTTTGTTTTTACTATTTTGTGATCAGGAGGTGCCACAGTGTGGTTTTCACCTAGAGATCTTTCTTGATTTTTACTTTTGCGACTGGAGGATTTGGCATTCTCACCAAAATAAGCTATTGGCTCTAGTTCCATTACAAAACCTATTTTGTGATTGCCAAGGGGGATACCTTCCTGAAGTCCCATGAACTCAGCTAAAGCTTCGTCATTCTAAAATACATCTATAATAGGGGATCCTTATTGGTCCCAATCGATAAGTTCAGGGTAGACAAGTGTTATGTTCTGGGTGCTGGTGGTGGAGGTTAAGGATATGGAGGATAGCATAAAGATGGAGTATTTGGTGAATAGGTTGGTCATGTGGAGGGAAGAGTCATCGATGATATCCTCTGTAGACATTGAACCAGCGGGAAAAGTGTCAGCTACCTCATCGAGGATATACTCAATGTCCAAGGCGTGTGGTACCTTCTTACCAAATCCTAATCCCTTCTTTTTTAGCTTCTTTGTCAAAACAATGGGTTCCATAATTCCTTGATTTTGTTTCCCAAGACCACCCTTGCCTTTATAGCCCATGTTTTTTACTATCCTTAAGCCATTGCCATATTGCTTGACTGGTATTGTGACTGGTTCTTTCTCCTTATAGAGCCAAGAAGAAATATCCTCAATAGTTTCCTCTTCTGATAACCGTCCCTGTTGGAATTAGGTTAGAAATCCTGGGGGAGGAATAGCTGCTTTTTTGGTTACTTTGGTAATGGGCGGTTGGCCATAGGATTTAGGGGATAGAGGCATCCACCCTACACAACAAGATTTTGAGATATCATAAGTGCCAAAGCCTATAACACGGATGTGAGCTTTGATTTCAGGAAGAGGATTGGGGTTACTTGTAGAGGCTGGAGTCAGTGTTGCAGGGTCAACATATAGTGGGGATTCAAGGGCTTTTTCATTGTTAGGCACCTGGTTGCAATTCTTATAACTGCCTTGCAAGACACGATAGAATTCAAAAGGATTGGGGTCTCCTGGGATAGTTATCTCTGTACCATTGAATGGAAACTTTAGAGACTGATGGTATGTGGAGGGAACAACTTTCATTGCATGGATCCATGGGCGGCCGAGGATAATGTTGTAAGGTAGCTCAATATCAAGGACTTGACACCTAGTTTCAAGCATGACAGGACTCAGCTGTATAGGTAAGTGGATAACACCCTCTGAGTGGTGCTTAGCATCATCATATCCCTTGATTGTAATACTTTGATCAGTGTTGACATGATCCTCAGAGTATCACAATTGCTTAAGTAAATTTAAAGAACATATGTTGAGACCAGCACCACCATCTATGAGTATACGTTTGATTTTGCGCTTATGGATGAGAACTTCAATATGAAGGGCATCATTGTGACATGGATCATGGGAAGGGAGGTCTTTCTCAGAGAAGACCACATTGTAGGGCGAAGCAATGTTACCTACTATAGCTTGGAAATCCACAACTGCTATGTTGTTAGGAACCGAAGAGTCTTGGAGGGCTTTTTCTAGCACTACTCTATGTGCAGGTGATGACCGTAGAAGGTCTAAAATAGAGATCTGTGCTGGTGTTTTCCCTAAATGTATGACAAGATTATAATCAGATTGAGCCGAAGACTAGGTGTAGGACCACGAATGGTGAGACGACCACGACGAGTTGTAACGGCGCAATCCATAGATTTGCCTTTGATTGTGAGGGTAGACACTCGACTCTCTTCAAAATGACCTACAATGGAATCAAAGGAAGTGGAAGCATGATTGATACCTTTACCTCTATCCTGAGGAGGAGGTGGACCATGACGAGGGAATGGTTCCTTATACATATTGAGATCTTTGTTCGTGTGTTGAGCTGGTGGTTCATTCTCAAAAGTGATTTGGTTGCCTTCGATGAGATTTTGGATTAAGTGCTTGAGCTTCATGCATGATGCGGTTCGATGCCCTTTGCTCCTATGGAATTCACAGTATTCATTTTCTCTATACCACACAATTTTGTAAATAGGTTCATCATATGGGGGAGCATCTAGTAAGGTGATGAGTCCTTTCTATAAAATCTATTGTAGGACCGACTCTATAGGCACTCCCAAGGGAGTGAATTGGCGTCGCGGTAGGTAATCTTGTTGAGGTCGCTCCTATTGTCGTTGTTGTTGATTTTGATATGGTTGCCACTGTTGTTGCTATTGTTGAGGTGGAGCTTGACTTGGTTTGGAGAGTTGTAGTGGTGTTTGCAATGTTTGGACATGTTTAGAATCGACCACCCCATCGTTGACCACATTTTTGTTCTTATTCCAATATTTGGGTTTATCACTCGATTGTTGATGAGGAACATTTTCTTTCGTTTCTTTGAAGATTTTGACCACACCCTTAGCAATGATGGCCTTTTCAATGTTGATTCCCTTGTAAGTGATCTCGTCAAAGGTTGTAGCACTAAGAATTTGCAAATGGAAACCTAACTCTTGGTTGAGGTTTTGCACAAATATGCTAACAAGTTGTTTCTCAGGAATCTTGAAAGGGAATTTGCTAGCCATTTGTCTCCATCATTGAAGGAAATAAATGAAAGTTTCACCATTTTTCTGTTTATTGTTGCATAGATCGGTCATGGAAATCTCATGCTCTGCGTTGTAAGAAAACTAGGTGGCAAATTTCTCTGCTAGCTCATTGAAAGACTTGATACTCGTAGGTAAGTGTGAGAACCATTCTATGGCTTGACCTCCAAGACTACGAGGAAAGAGATGTATCAGATATGTGTCGTTATGTGAGACCTCGAAGCAAACAAGATAGAATTCCCTGAGATGGTCTTTTGGGTCACCTTTTCCTTTGTATTTATCGAACTTGGGAATAGTGAAATTTTGAGGAAAAGGGATCATTGGTAATGACCGATCAAAAGGATAAGGACACACTTCCTCTAATGAGAAAGTCTTCTTGGTGTGGCCAAATGTAAGATCAGATAGCTATTGTCAAACTTCCGCGATCTTTAGCTCCATCACTGTGGGAGGGGTTGGAAACATCTCCTATTGTCCTAGAAGTGGCTACGGTTGCCCATGCAGAAGACTGTATTGTGAGCCATGAGCATTGGTATTATAAGGGTTGTAAGATTGGTTGGGGTCGTATGCATTATACGTTTGGTTCAGATTGGGTTGGAATTGGAGGTTTTGATTTGGAAGAGGTGGAGGCGGTGCTAGGTAGGAATGTTGGCTTTGTGATGGTTGAAGAAAAGAATTGGTTGGAGGAAAGCTAAAGTGCGTGGGTTTGGGTTGTGATGGCAGCACATAGCTTTGGGAGACTTGATGTTGGGAATGTTGATGGTGGATAGGCAAGGTGTTGAAGAAATTGAGCGATGATGAATGTAGCGGAGGAGGGACATAGGTAGAAGTGATTTGTGATGGTGGAGGTGGATTGATGATGAGCGTAGAAGAATGTTGTGGTTGGGATTGCATGACTCTAATTGGTTGAGAGACATGAAGGTTTGATGATATAGGAGGTGGTATTTGTTGAGACCCTTGTTGCATGGCTACATAGTTGTTCCTTGGATTGTAATTTGGTGGGAAACCTATTCATGATGGGGTAACCAAGATTCTACTTGCGATTGGTGTGGACCCTTTAGGAGGTGGTTGTATATTCGATCAAGCTAAGGTGGCTTTCTTAGCTAACTCTACTTGACGTTGGAGAGTTTCTTGTTGGTTTTTGTATATCTCCATAGGAGTCAGAAGCGGTGATATGGCCCTCTCTCCTATTGGGTTTTGATAAAGGGGATTCCTATACTGTGAGCTCTATTTAGGTAAGGGCGTGGTCACCATTGACATGGTTTGCACTGCTTGTATGGTGTCTTGGGTGTTGCTGGGCTCGCTAAGATTGGATAGATCAAAATCTTTGGGTAATTTAGCTCCTTGCTTTGCTAGCAAGCAAAAGAAATGATCTTGGTTCTCGCTAGGGATTTTGTCAATGGCAGCTATGGCCCTAGGATCTTGCATGAATTCATCAAGATCTTGCTCATCTTCTTGAGAGGATTGACCTATTTCAAAGTGTTGCTCTTCTTGAGATGGGGCTAGATCTGCAGTATAACCTTGTGGGACAAAATCAGGTGGCAAGCCGGTGGTGTAATGAGGTGTATTTACCAAAGGAACTCCTTCCTCCTGAGATGGGACCGGATTGGCAATATAACCTTGTGGGACAAAATTTGGAGGCAAGTCGGTGGTGTAATGAGGTGTACTTACCAAAGAGGTTCTACTCTCTTGCAGATTACTCGGTTGATCAAGGTGCAGCATGCTGAGAGAATTGGTAGATCTTTCCATGGGTGTTCTAAGGGTAACCTTGGGAGTAATGTTGAGACAGCCTGATTGCGGTGTGTGAGGAGGCGATTTGTGCTTCTTAGGGACAACTTGCTTGGACTTCATAGTTTGCTGGAGCCTAGTGGTTACCATGGAATACACTAGAACAACAGGTAATGCTGAGATTCTGCTTGGTGTTTTGAAAGAAAAGACAAATTCTAATGCACAACGTACTAGACCAAAGGTGCTATACTGTTTGACCAAGGGCGCAGGACTATGCAACCAAAAGCGTGCTACTGTTATACCAAAGGTGATGGACTGAGCTACCAAAGGCAAGGTACTGCTATACCAATGACGAGCTACGAAGACCAAAAGTGAGCTACTGTACCACCAAGGGTGAGCTGCTGTAATACCAAAGGCGCTAAAGTAGTGTCTGATGCAAAAAATTTCTATTTCTGATTGGATTTGGTTGTTTTGGCAAGAGAAAACATAGCAAACATAGTTGGCAACCAAAAAATAGGACTAACACAACAGATAGTGTATGTTCGAGGCTCACAAAAAGCCCAATGTTTCCATAGGTATGAGATAGTTGCAAACAAAATAATCAAGCACTTTTTATCCCTAGAGACAAGGTTTCATTGCAGTAGATCAGCTCACAGCTTAATACTCCGTCGATAGAAATATCATCCATAAAGGTGTCAGATATTTAGTATCTTTGTGAGAGACGATAGGTAGGGATATCTCACCCTCCCCTTGGAAAGCTCAAGTAGGTCACAAGAGCTTTATGGCCAAGGGAATACTATATCTTCTCAAGGGAGCCAATGGTGAGTGTCTTAAGGGCTTAAATCGATTCCCCTTACACTGATGATTACTGCAATGTTCGGAGGTAGGTCAGGTAGTCTCTATCTAGAATGGTTCTTAGTAACTTTGAGGGACCAATGCCTTATGAGCAATGTGACAAGATACTAAAATCTTTAACCAATCCTACTAAGAGTATCAAACACTTCGCTCAATGTGAAAATCATTTCCACAAAGAGCTAGTACACCTCTTTTCAGTTTGGCACCACAAGGTAAGGCTGACGTCGGTTAGGACTTGGCTTTTGCCTTATCCCTCTTATATAACGATTCAAAGGAAAACTCCACTTAGGGTCGTCCCTTTTGGATGGAGCACAATCCAAAAGTAGGCCCTTCTAAAGGAAGTACTGAAATGTAAGAACAAGCACATCAAACAAAGGTTCAATTGTCCTATTATAAGAAAAATAAGGTACAACTAAATTAGGCACACACACGTTTGTAGTTGTCAATTGTCCCTTATAAAATTGAAGTGTTTGGCATTCATGTCCATTGTCCCTTAGAAAATTGAGGTGTTTTCGCATACATGTCCATTGTCCCTTAAGAAAAGTAGTATGTTCCTAAGACTTAAATTGCCGAAATGATTTGTTTAATTATCCTTTAAGAAGGCAATGTGTTTCTAAGACTTAGTGAGATAAATCAAGATTTCTTCAATGCTCGTCCTGCATGAACATGTTAAAAACACCTATTTGCTCTGTGTGAGTAGTAAGAAGCTGTAACAAATCAGTTAGTTCACCAAAAATTCACAAGTTAGCAAAACAAATCAATTTGACCAAAAGCGAGCTACTGTTATACCGAAAGTGCCTTACTGTGATACCAATAGCGATGTGTTACAGACCAGAAGCGTCATATAATACTACCAGAAGTGCCGAACCTTATCCAGAAGCGCTGTACTGTGCTTCTGAAAGTGTGATACTGTAAAGCCAAATGCGTTGCACTATCTCAGATCACAAAAAAGTTACCTTTTGTCAAAATAACCAGATCCAAATGGGATTTCATGATTGATCTACTATTCTAAGAAGTAATATCTGATAGATCTATATTGTGAAATCCAGAAAACTCAGAAGGCGTAGTAACATAATAGATTAACTCAAATATCGAAGATACCCCTAAATAAGTCAGCTTAGGAAGTATCAAAAGAGGGTTGAAAGACAAATACAATAGCTTGTCAAACAAATAAAAAGATATGTAATGAATAAACCTTGCAAAAACACCAACCGAAGTCAAAAAACCTAATTATCCAAAAGCACTTAACGATACTACCAAGAGTGTCGTGCTGTGTTACCAAAAGCGTCGCTCTGTGCTACCAGAAGCGCTGCCGTGCCCCCGAGGGCACTGTACTGTGCCTCCAGGAGCACTTAAGGATACTGCCAAAAGCACTTTTCTATGTCTTTTGCGTTGTTCCGTACTGTAACTTAAAAAAAATCAATTTCTCAAAGAAAAAGAGGGATTAGTGGGTCCCACCGGGCGTGCCAGAATGTGTATGAGGAAAAATTGATTAAATCACAACTAATAAAATCAAAAACCAATCACATAAAGTGAACCAATCTAAGTAAAAGCCAATATCATCAAATCAAAGAAAAATGAAAGCTCTTACCAAAATCTGTATTATTCCCTTTGGAGAAGTGTAGATTGCTCAATGAAGTTGTGAAACCATAGCTGCAACAATCAAGTAGTGTGCTCAAGAGATCAATGTTAAGAGATCGCGAGGTTGCTCAATCGACGCGTTTGTATGCTCAAAGCGCTGTTAAGTATGCCCGAGAATAAGATCGAAGAGAGAGGCTTAATGAAGGAGATGAGGGGGGTTTATATAGATTTCAATGAAGATCAATCAACAGTCTAGATAATTTAGAAGAATCAACGGAGGAGAACAGTTGAGGAACGTGCAATGAATGAGAAGAAGACATGTGTCTTGCTTTCTTTTACATGAGAGGAGTTATCAAGAATAGAAGAATGAGTTAACTGAAGAGATAAATCAATTAAAAGAATAAAATAATCAATTAAGTGATTTAAAACAAGAAGAAGAGATTTGCATGAGAATAAGAAGATATTTTGCTTTATTAAATATTATAAATATTTAATTGCATGAGCAAGAAAGCTTGAGTTATTTTAAAGATAACTCAAATTTAGAAGAAAAAACAATTTAAATAAATAATTGATTTATTTAAATTTAGAGAAGATATTATGGAAGAAATAATTAAATAATTAGAATTATTTAATTTAGAAGATTTGAAAGCAAATTAAATAAATAAATTTATTTAATTGTTGTGCATGATTTTGGAAGAATGATTTTGATTTAATTAAATAATTTAAGAATTATTTAATTGTTGATAAGAGGGAATTTGTGGTGAATTAATTAAATAATAGGATTTATTTAATTAATGGAGACTTGAGGAAGAATAATAAAGGAATTTAATTTAATTAATTAAATAACAAGGATTTATTTAATTAATGTCGAAAGTAGGTGATTTAGAAGAATTTGGTGAAATTAATTAAATAATTAGATTATTTAATTAACGATGAATGCAGGTGATGTGACATATTAGATGAAATACAAGTAGTGTAACGACTTGGTCATTTTAGGGTGTCTACAACATCTCTAGAGAAAAAAAAAATTTGGTTAAAGGATCCCAAAGCTTATAACTATTGACCCATTTTCCTCTACCCAGAGTTAAATAGTTCACCTTGTATTTTCTTTGAAAATCTTTAGAAGATGCCCATACAAAGCTTAAATCCTTCAAACATTTATGCTATGCCTTGCCAAAATTTTTTGAAAGTCTCACTTTGAGAATCTTTGCAAGAAACCCATAAAAACCCAGAAATATTTTAGCTTCAAGTATTCTCTATCCCTGGGATTTCTCAGTTTCATGCTTGTGCTTCAATATGCATTTTTCAATGTATATTTGCGTATACATTTGCCTTTGTATGTTGACAAAGATACAAGGAAAACATACAAGGGGGAAATATCCATTGAAGATTCTTGGAATATTCTACGAATGTATCAAAATGTTTGCATGTATATTGGGTCATATGTTTGACATACAACAAGTAGATACATTGGAAGGCCCAAAAAAGGAGGTAAATCGGCTTCAAAAGGCGCAAAAGGCAATTGTATGCATTTTGTATGCATATTGGGTTATACATTGTAGGTATATTCCATTAAAGATTCCCACTCACATGTAGGGGTTTGTATGTTGTTGTTGTATATTCGGATATACAATGGGTTTATACAAAGGCAACATACATTCACAACATACAATGAGAAGATACAAGGGCCCGATGCATACAAAAGGGGAAACATACAAGCTAGATTGTATGTTAGAGGATACAAGGGTAAATGTACATTTTGCCAATGTACATCGACAGAATTTACAAACGAGATTGTATGAGTTCTACATACATGTGAGAATGTACAGTGGAATGTATATTAGGTTGTATGTTCGCACATGCAAGGCCAATATACAAAGATAATATGCATCAGCTACAGTAGAGGTACATCAGCGTAATGAACAAAAGAGAATGTATATTTTGCATTGTATGTTTCCGACATACAATTGAAACATACAAGGAAAATATGCAAAGGCCGAATGTGCAAATGGTGGGGTCCACGATATACAAAAGTGTTTGTATACCGGCGACATGCAAAGAAAAGATGCAAGTCAGATATACAAAGGGCCACACATACAATAAAGGATATACAAAGGCCAATGTATATCATGAACAATGCATTGTATATGTGGCTTGTATGTTTGCACATACAAATCAAAGATACAAGGCCGATATACATGCAAAAGATCACATGCAATAGTGGAATGTATATTGCGCACATACAAGCAAACATACAAATGTGATATACAAGCCAGATTTCAATGTCTTTCCAGTCTGCTTCATAAAAATTTGAAAACCGCAGCTTGTATGTATAAGTGCTTTGTATATTTGCACATACAAAGAAATATACAAAGAGGAATGATATAAGCCGGACCCAACAGAGCAGTCAAATACAGCTAATGATCATTTTGGGGTCCGCTGCTTGTATGTTTGCAAATACAAAGGAGATACAAATGGTGGGGCCCGCACATACAAAGGCAATTGTATGCATATACAAATCTAAAATACAAGGAGGTGACATATTTTTGAACATACAAGGACATTTCATAGCCCGATATACAAAGCGCCATGCATATCCAGAGGCTGATATATACACAGGTGCATGCCGATATATACATAGGTGCATGCCGATATATACATAGGTGCAAAGCGATATATACAGCCAGTTGATTGAAACTTTGACCATCTGTATCTCCTCTATTTTAGCAAAATTTGACATGCTGCAAGAGGAAAAGATGCATGTTTTTGCCTCCTCTTTCATTTGGCGAGCTTTTCAGAGGAATATTCTCACTTTTCAAATTCAGATCTGGATTTGCCTGTTTTGGGTGAATGGACATCTCATCGACCATTTGGAGCAAATGCATATATTCCTTGCATTCATTGCTACACAAAGATGGAGCAGCTGCATTAAAGACTCAAAAATATCTTCTATCTGCCTAGTGCCAGATATTTGACACCATAACTTCTGCAGGTGTACAGTCTTTTAGAGGAGATATTTTTCCTGCTGCATCTCCTAGAGCAAATTTTTTAACCAACCTAGGTTAGTTTGGAATGCTATATATGTGCATTCAAGAGATGCAAATAGGGTTGGAAATTTTCTGAGCATTGAGGCTGTTCTATTTCCAAACAGAACTTTCTGCTACTATAACTTTGCCTTCCCATTAAATATATGCAAGTTATTTTTGCCTCTTTGGACTGAATTTTAGTTTAGTGTGAATTTACATATGATTGCCTGTGAATGTATCATTCCTTTCAATCATCTTGTTTCTCACCTCTGCTAGGATTATTCGAATCTGTGTATGCTTACTTGTTGTATTTGGTTATGTTGTACATTTCCTTAGTGTTGTAAGAGTTCTTTTATGTAACTTGGTGAATCACCCTCTAATTTCAAGTTTTTTTAGTTCATCTTTCATTCAAAAGCATTCCTTCTCCCTTTTTCACTTAAGATTTAGTAGTTTTAGGTGATAACTAGTTAAGGAAGCCAACCTTCTCTAGAGGTCTGATCTCATTTAGCAAAGTCCCACACTTAGAGATCATTCCCATGTTACTCTAGATTGCTGAAGTTTCACCACTGCAGCAAGGGTACAAGTCTGGGTGATAACAGTTTCTGGCACGCCTGGTGGGACCTTGAGAGTTAGAGAAACAATCAAATACTATCTTTTATTACTAGTTTTTATGTGCAGCCAATGATTTTCATACCTGTAAGAGGTTAAAACTTGCATATCTGGCGACTCAGACTGAGGAGAGACAAGCAAATCAGTTCTGCTATAACATTATATGAGAAAGATTCAAACTAGGAGTTTAAGTACATTTGACTATTTGTAGCTATCACCACCTAGAAGACAGAGCAAGGTTGTGGTAAGGACTCCATTTTCTAAAAGGATACAATCAACTCCACCAAATTTTAGGCAAGTTGCACCTGTAGTCCCTGTATCAACTCAAGCAATCCTACCTCTAGCTATTCAAATGGCAAGGAATCAGCCATTTGTGGCTTTTGATGGGGGCATCCCATTGAATTTAATAGTACATGATGTTATACCTATGGCAGCTTTGAAGAGTCTACCCTATTTTACAGGGGAGAATCAAACTACCCCTATTGAGCACATTAGAGACGTAGCTTCTCTATGTGGGATTCATCATATAACCCAAGAGAATGTTGCCATTAGGTTGCTGGCTGCCTCTTTCAAGGGAAAAGTGTTGCAATGGTTTAGGAGTTTACCAGTGCAGACCATAGGGACCTGAGACGATCTAGGTGACAAGTTAAATAAGCAATTTCAAGATAAATTAGACAACTTGTCATTGGTTGAATAGATGACTACCATAAGGAGAGCTCCTCAGGAGCAAATGATGGATTTCAACTTTAGATTTCAGAAAACATGGGACAAAATTCCTACTATGGTAAGGCCTCCACCTGAATATGCTTTTCTGTATTTTTTAAAAGCCCTAAATAGTGATATTTTAGTGATGATACAATCATTAGGAGGTACTAGTTTACCTGATGCCTATGAAATAGCTATTAGGGTAGAGAATAGCCTGATTCAAGCTGGAAAAATAGCACCTAGACCACCAATGTCCATCTTTCCTGAGATTCAGGCTTCAATGCCTTTGCCAATTCCATATTTTTCCCCTTTACCTACTACTACAGCATTACCAAGTACTTCCAATTCTGAAGATGCTGCTTCTAGCTCATCTCAAGAGTTGAAAGATATTAAAAGTAGCCAACAGAAGATAGAAAATATCCTGCAAACTTTTGGGAATGAGTTGTAAACATCAAAAAGTAGCAATCCCAGAATAGGTAGCCTTATCAGCTATAGCCTCAAGGGCAAAATCAGCCTTTCCAAGGGCAAAAGCAACCATATCATGCTAACAGGCCACCTTATCAAAGTAGTTACCAAGGTACCAGGCAAAATGTGAATCAGAGGCCTTTTCAGCCTTATAATCCGGTGCCCATTAATGCTGTCAAGGACCTTGTTCCTTCTCAGAATAACCTTGCAGCGGAGTATGAATGGTGTTTTCCATGCAATCAGCCACATAATCAGGCAGCCTGCTTGAATGGGGTTATAAATCAGGCTTTGATGGTACATAATGTTGTAGTCCCATAGCCAAGCACACCTAATGATAGGGTCAATGTGCAACAACAGGAACAACCTCAAAATGATTCTACCTTCATAAATTGGCAAGAAGGTGAATTCTGTGGTGTAAACAATGATAATATTCCAGTTGCAGCCAATACAAGAGCCAAGAAAAGGGGTTATGAGGTAGAACAAGCAACAAATAAAGGAAGAGGGCATGTTAATGCTTCTACATCCCATATTTCCCATATTTTATAAAGAAACACTTCAGCAACAACAAGGGAAATGCCTCATTTACAGGCTGATACTGTTGCTACAAAGTCACAACAAAAGGTAAGTGTCACTCCACGTTTCAATATTATTGAAAATATGAAGAAGATGAATGTGACAATGTCTATGTGGGATTCTTTAGCCATCCCAGGCCAAAAAGACATCTTGCAATCTGCCTTGTCTAATTTGAAAGTATCCAATGATACAACTACTAACCCAAATAGGGCCCTCCTTACCAATTCATCCCAGGATAACAGCAAACAGCCAAACAAAAATGCCAAACCACTCCCATTTTATGTGTCATTGATAATTGGAGACAAGTTAGTACATAATTGCATGGTTGATAGTGGTGCAAGTAGTTATGTGATGCCGAAACAAATTACAGATCAATTAGGATTGAAGTACCAACCCCTTGAGAAAGGTGTGCTTCAGTTAGATGGTAGCACTATTAATACTGTGGGTTTGATCAAAGACCTAGGTCTCACTCTGCACACTTACCCAAATGTTTCCATTTCCCAAGAGGTGTTCATCATTGATCTACCTCCCTATTTTGCCATGTGCTTGTCAAGATAATTCACAACTAAAATAGGAGGATATTTATCCTTAGACTGGTCCCACATGTTTTTAGGACCAGATATGGCATGAAAGTGACTCTAAAATCTGAATTACTTTCAAATCATCACATAGAGCCTTATGTTCCAAGTGTTGTGAATGCAAATTGCATTATTTCTGATGATCCTAAACTTATTTCTGCTCAAGAGCTACAAGTTGAAAGTATACCAGAGGTGCTTCTAAAGGAGTGGGCCTTGGAAAATGTTGTTGATGATCCTGAGGGACACATCCAAGAAATGGGTATGGGAATTCACATACTACATGAGCCTAAAACAACAATTCCAAATCTAGTAAAGGATATAGAACAGTAGATAGAACAACAAAATGAGGTTTGGAAAATGTTTTTTGATGGCTCAAGGAATAGGAATGGGTCTAGTGGTGGTGCAATGCTTGTGTCTCCATAAGGTGGAAAATATTATGCTGCTTTCCATTTTGCTTTTCATGCCAAATAACACTGCTGAGTATGAAGGATTGATCTAGGGTTTGTAGTGGGCAAGAAAGAGGAAAATTGGTTGTTTGCAGGTCTATGGTGATAGTGAACTCATTGTAAATTAGGTGAGAGGGCTGCATGTCACAAAAAATGATACTTTGAAATGCTACAAGCACAAGGTATGGGATATGATTGAAGAGTTTGAAGCTTTCAATCTGATCTCTATCCCAAGAAGTCAGAACTCCCATGCTGATATGTTAGCTGCAATTGGGGCCCAGTTTGATATCCCCAGTGATATTCAAAGAGAGAGGGTGCAGCCCCATGTAAAAATAGTGGACATGCCTTTTATCCTTGACAATAATACTCATTGGCAGGTTTTTGAAAGTGATGAGTAGATCTTGCGTTTCCTGTTAGAGGAGGATGAGTTTTCCATGATGAATCAGGATAAACTCAAGTAGCAATATGAGGATGGCCAAGTTATTCAGTTAAGAACAAACAAGATGCCCAAGGGATTGGTAACCTTGGAATCCATTTTTGGGACTGATGATCAGCTAAAGAAAAGCAAAACCAGCATGCAGGTTAAAGAGGAACATTACGAGGAGCTGGAAATTTTCAAAGGAAATCTTCTCAAAATAGGCAAAATCTATTCCCCTGAAGATAGGAGAGCTTTTATTGTTCTTTGTCAAGAGTTTGAAGATGTGTTTGCTTGGGAGAAGAGTTACTAATATTGCAACAGTAACGAAGTGAGGATGTTGATTTTTTTCTCTGCATGTCGAGCTAGGGTTTTTTCTTGGTCATGCGAAGTGTGGGGAGTGCATGTGTTTTGGGGAGGTCTGGGGTTGTGTTTTTTATCAGTGCAAAGTTTTTTCAGCGGCATCGGTGTCTCTTTCTCCCTGAGCATGCAGGGGTTTTGTGCCTGGTTGGAGGCCGTGGGTGGGGTTTTTGTGCCTGGTTGGTTTGGGTCTGCAGTTCGAAGGTAGTGCTGGGTGGTGGATCGGTTAAACCCTAGTGGTGGTTCTTTTTTCTTGGGGGCCTGCTTGCCCGCCTTGGATCTTGTTTAGTTTCAATGCCGATCGGGGAGTCTTCAGGGGCTAGTCCCAAGATGGATTTTCGCTCAGCAGCAGTTGGTGCAAATTCTCCTTCGCACGCTTCAAAGGTTTTTAATAATAACTTGTTCTCACCAGATCCAGGGTTGGTTGGTTCGGGTTTGTCTGGTGGTACTCGGATTACAAAGATCAATGGATGTCTTGAACGTTGTGAGGAGAGGCCAAAATTGGTTATCCCGCTGGAGATGATTGCAGAAGATATTGATTATTATTCGAAGCATGCATTGCTATGCAAGTTTATGGGGATGTGGGTTTCTTTACAATTTCTTGAATCATGGGCCCAATGGACTTGGATGCTAGAGGGAGAAATGGAGGTTATGCTTTTAGCAAATAAATTTTTCATGGTTTCATTCAATTGCTTGGCAAATCGCAATAAGGCCTTTGAAGGAGGCCCCTATTTTCATAATCAGATTGGGTTATTCATTAAACCTTGGCATGCGGGATTCAATCCTG
The DNA here is from genome assembly GCA_027924645.1 of Cunninghamia lanceolata. Lineage (NCBI taxonomy): Eukaryota > Viridiplantae > Streptophyta > Pinopsida > Cupressales > Cupressaceae > Cunninghamia > Cunninghamia lanceolata. The sequence goes on from BSBN01001332.1 coordinate 13,196,837, forward strand.
CTGAAGAGCTTCCAAACCGGGTTCCAGTGTGGGTTCGGCTTCCAAGGTTTCCTGTGGAATGTTGGCGGGATGATGTTTTACACTTGTTAGCTTCAATGCTAGGAAAACCAGTGGGTGCTTCACAGCAGACTCAAGTTAAAAAGGTGATGACTTTTGCTCGTATATGTGTTGAGATTGATTTAAGTAAACCCTTGCCAGATTCGGTGGATATGTGTGCGGGTCCTTACTCTTGGGTGCAGCAATTGGACTATGAGACTCTTCCTTTTCGGTGCCGTCTCTGTCATGAATATGGACATTTACAGAGGAGATGCCCTAAGGCTAGGCCTGTGGACTCCTAGCCTTCGCAGCCTCCCCGCAATCCCCCTAGAGTTGAAAAGGGGAAGGAACCCATTCCTGGTGATGTGGATGGGGCTGATGGTTTCGTTCCTGTCAAGGCTCGAAATAGGAATCAAGGTCAAAAGAGGACTTTGAAGGAAAGGCAGGATGAAGATTCTTTCAATAGATTTGAAGTTTTAGATGATCTCAGCCAGCAGGAAGTGAATCCAGGCTTGGTGAATATGGATCAGGGTGCTTCAGGTACAGGACAGGAGGGCCTTCTTTCTGAAGCTACTCAGGTTTTGCAGGATAATAGGGCTTTGCAAATGGACACAGACGTTCAAATGGAAGTCCAGGTGGAATCGATTCCTATTATAGTAGGGAAGAAGGGTGGTGAGGATGGATCTCCTCTTGTTTCAAATGTAGGTACTGAAGGGGTGAAGATTAATAAGTCTTCTTCTTCTCATTTGGGTCTTCATCAAAAGGATCCAAAAAAAGGGGCTGGGGAGAAGTCTTCCAAGCTTGGTAGAAAAAAAGATTTGGATAAGATTAAATTAACAGGGGAAACTTTGGTAGAGTCAGGGTCTGTTAAGACTCTAGATTCTCATTTTTTGAGCCCCTTGAAATGATTGTTCTATCCTGGAATGTAAGGGGCTTGAACAGTGGCCCTCGACAAAAAGCTGTTCATGATTTGGTTAGAAGTCAATCTCCTGATGTTCTTTTCCTGCAGGAGACTAAGTTATCAGTGGAGTGTATGTTTGGTTTAGTGCCTAAGTTGTGGGGGAGTGGAGAGTGCCAGTGTATTGGTGCTCAAGGGTCTGCTGGAGGAGTGGCTTGTTTATGGAATCCTCAGAAGATCCGCCCCCTTTGGTGGTTGTCTTTTCAGTCTTCTATCTCTATGATTGCTTCTTGTTTTGAGACAGGGGAGTCTGTTCTCTTCTCCAATATCTATGCGCCTACTGAACTTCAGGGTAAACAACTGTTGTGGTCCCATATCTAGTTTGTCTGAAGCATGGTTCCTTTCCATTCGTGGATTATGGCTGGAGACTTCAATGCTATTTCTGAGTTGGCTGAGAAGAGGGGTGGTATTGCGAGGCTTGAGCCTTCTGCACTGCTACTTCAGGATAACATTTCAGCTTTAAATCTGGTGGATATCAAGCCCATTAATGGCCAGTTTACTTGGAATAATCAGAGGATTGGGAATAACTACATTGTGGAACGACTTGACCGCTTTCTGGTTTCTTGCTACTGGGTTGGTGGGTTGTGGTCTTCTAGCTCTGAAATTTTGGATTGGAGGGGATCAGATCATTGGCCTATCAAGCTGGCTATTTCTTCAGCTCGTGTGCCTCGGTCTCCTTCTTTCAAGTTCCAGCTTATGTGGTTGGGTGACTCCTCTCTCCATGACTATATTGTTGAGTGGTGGAGGTATGGTAGACCTGCTTATGGTACAGCAATGTATACTTTTGCTAAGTTACTTCAATTTGTCAAGTATCAGCTTAAACGTTGGAATCGGCAGTGCTTTGGAAACATTTTCCATGCTAAGACTGCTGCCCAGGCTGAGTTGGATGGTGTTACGAGGTTGATCAGGGAGGATGGAGTGACTGAGGACCTGCTTCGGGAAGAGACTAGGGCTTTGAAAGCATTGGAAGAGTGTGAGCTATGAGAGGAAGTTTTTTGGAAACAAAAGGCTCGGATTGAGTGGCTTCAGGAAGGGGATAAAAATACCGTTTTTTTCTTCAACTCGGTGAAAGCCAGGAGACATGGCAATTCTATTTCTACTCTAGTGAATGATAGGGGTGAAACTCTTTCTTCTTTGCAGGAAATCACATGTGAAGCTATGCAATATTTTGCTTCTTTATTTAGGGAGGACTCGCAGGGGGGTTCTGATGAGGAAGCTCGGGTCCTTTCTTGTATCCCTTCTTTGGTTTCTAGGGAGATGAATGAGCATCTTATGAGTGATATTTCAATTGAGGAGCTAGAGGGGATCATGTTTCAAATGAAGAGGGGGAAAGCTGCTGGTCCTGATGGTTTCTCGATTGAGTTCTTTCAAGAATTCTGGGAGATTATCAAGTTGGACTTGTTGGCAGTTGTTCAGGAGTCTCATAAGAATAAACAGATGTTACGGGCTTTGAATTCTACCTTCCTTGCTCTCATCCCAAAGTGTGATGGGGTGGATAGGTTAAGTCAATTTCATCCTATCTCTCTTTGCAATGTGATTTATAAAATTATCTCTAAATTGATTGCTGATAGGTTGAAAAAGTGGCTTAAAGTGCTGATTTCTGAGGAACAGAGTGGTTTTGTGGCGGGACGTCAGATTCTGGATGGGGTTGTTATTGCAACTGAAACCATTCAATCTATGGCTAATTCCAAAGATAAGGCAATGTTCATCAAGCTTGATATGGCTAAGGCTTATGACCGTGTTCGATGGTCCTTCCTTCGGAAGGTTCTTGGTGCTTTTGGTTTTGGGGATGCGTGGATTTATTGGGTTATGAGTGGTGTTACTTCAGTCTCCTTCTCAGTGTTAGTAAATGGTGAGCACTCTGAGCTTTTTGGTGCCTCTCAGGGTTTGCGACAGGGTGACCCCCTCTCTCCTTACTTGTTTCTTCTTCTTGTTGAGGGTCTGGGACGCTTGATAAGAAGGAATGTGGAGTTAGGTTTCATTCAGGGCTGGGGGTGGGGAGGTGGTTTACCTCCACAATCTCACTTGCAGTTTGTTGATGACACTGCTTTGATGGGTATGGCTACAATTAGGGAAGCTTTGAATTTGCGCAAGGTGTTGGATGTTTATCTTCTAGCTTCAGGCCAATTGATCAATGAAGATAAGTCTTCCATCTTTTTCTTCAATACTCCAGGTTCCATTCAGAGGTGAATTGCTCATATCTTGAGATTTCAGACTGGGGTCTCCCTTTGACCTATCTTGGTATTCCCATCTCTATTGGACGACTTCCCAAGGAGTCTTGGCAGAATATTCTGGATAAATTTCATGTGAAAGTTAATCATTGGACCCATCGCTGGTTGTCCTTTGCGGGTCGTGTTCAGTTGCTCAAGTCTGTGGTGCAGGCCCTCCCCATTTATAGATGTATGATTCAGGTGGCCCCTTTGGGTTTTGTTAGGGAATTGGATTCCTTAGCAAGACATTTTTTATGGGTTCGTACCTTATTGTCCTCTAAATGGAGCCTTGTTAGATGGGACATTGTTTGTAGCTTGAAGTAGTTTGGCGGCCTCGGGTTAAGGTAGTCGTTGTTGTCAGGGATGGCGTTGGCTGCTAAATTGTATTGACGGTGGTGTGTGGAGCAGGATGGGATCTGGGCCAGGATATTAACTTAGAAATACTTCCCAGGGATCCCTCAAATTGATATTCCTCGGTATCCACTGGTGGGGAACGGCTCGGTGATTTGGAGTACGCTCAAGAAAGGGGCAACTCTGGTCAAGGATGGTTTATTTTGGATTTGTAAAAGAGGGACAAAAGCTCATTTTTTATTTGATTCTTGGGATGGTTTTCCTCCCATTGTTTCTCAGTTTCCTAATTTGGTGACTCTGTGCCAGAGGTTCTGTGAAGTTGGTTGGTCAAGGGTGAGTGACTTCAAGTCCTTTTCTTCTCATGGGCAGTTGGTGGTGGCAAGATGGAAGAATCCTGATGAGTGGCCTGTTGTTGGTATGGAGGAGGAGTGTGCTGAGCTTCATAGTATCCTTTCTCGTAGACATTATAGCTCCCTCCAGGAAGGGGATGTTCTTTCTTGGTCTCCTAATTCTAAGGGTGTCTATACTGTTGCTTTTGTATATCAGGTGTTGTTATCTAACCAGCTGGAGGGGGTGGAGGTTCACTGGTGGAAGAAAGTGTGGAATAAGCTTTCTTGGCCGAAGTGTAACTGCTTTATTTGGACTTTGGCTTGGAATAGATGCTTGACTTGGGATAATATTCGGAAGCGGGGTTTTCAAGGTCCTTCTATGTGTGTTATGTGTGGATGTGGAGAGGAGGACTCCTCTCACTTGTTTTTCCGTTGTCCCTTAACTTTGCAGCTTTGGCATTTTTGGTGGGACGTTTGGAAAAGCCCCTGTGTTCATGCTTCATCCCTGGTGGATTTTTGGAGTAGTCTGGGTAGACCTCCTTCTATGGCCTCTTTCTTGCAAGATGTGTGGTATGCTGGGCCTTCCTTCATACTATGGCAGATTTGGTTGGAATGGAATCGCAGAATATTTCGAGGTGAGAAGTTGTTGATTCAACAAGTTTGGCACAAAATTATGAGTATGATTCGGGAGACGGTGGAATCTAAGTGTGATGTGGTGTTCCCTTTGGAGAAAGGAGATGTTGAGTTGGTGGATAGATTGGGTATTCAGGGGTTGTCTCCAGCTTCTGCTTGTGTCAAGAAAGGAAGGCGAGTGAAAAAGAAAGTGCAAAGGGTGGGAAGATGGCTTCCCCCTCCGTCTGGCATTCTAAAGCTCAATACTGATGGTTCTTCAAGGGGCAATCCTGGGCCTGCTGGGATTGGTGGGACTGGCAGGGATTTTTTAGGATCGGTGGTTTTTCTCTACTCTGTTCATGAAGGATGGCAAACTATCAACCTTATGGAAGGTTTGGCGATCCTCTATGCTTTGGAGAGGGCTTATGCTTTGGGATGGCGCAAGGTTATCTATGAGTCTGATTCACAGGTTTTGATTAATTTGCTGAATACACAGAAGGTTTCTGATGTTAGTTAGCAGTTGGCTATGATGGTGCAACAAATTCTGCAGATAAGTTCTTTGATGGAGATGGTGTCTTTTGTCCATATTCCAAGGGAATGGAATAGGGTAGCAGATTGTTTGGCTAAGTGGGCTTCTGAGCATTTAGATGGTTGGAAGGTTGATGAATGGGAGCAGGTTCCTCATGAGCTCCGATATGACTTGGAGAAGATTCTTGCTGAGGATGGGAATGGTATTGGTGAAGGATGATGTTGTTTCATGCTTTGTATGGCTTTTCGTATGGATTACTAGGGCCTTGGCCCTTTGATGCTTTGTAATGTTCTTTTCTGAATTTCAATAAAGTTTTTACCCCTTTTATTAAAAAAAAAAAAAAAAGATGTGTTTGCTTGGGATTATTCAGACCTAAAGGGGTTTGACCCTCATATTGCCTAGCATACCATAGAATTAGAACCAAGCACAAAACCCGTGAGGCAGAAGCAAAGACCTCTAAACCCAAAGCTGGAGCCCATGATGATTAAAGAATTGACCAAGTTAATCAAGGGAAAGATCATTTTCCCGATCAAGCATACTTCTTGGGTCTCCAACCTTGTCCCTATGAGAAAAAAGAATGGAGAGATTAGGCTATGTGTCGACTTTAGAGACCTCAATAGAGCCTCCCTAAAGGACCACTACCCGCTGCCCTCAATGGAGCAGATTCTGCAAGTAGTGGCTGGCTCAGAAAGATTCTCCTTTCTTGATGGTTTTTCTGGTTACAATCAGGTGTTAGTCAAGGAGGAGGATCAATTCAAGATGGCTTTCACCACTAAATGGGGTACCATGTCCTACAAGAGGATGCCTTTCGGCCTCTCAAATGCCAGCTCTACCTTTCAGAGAGCTATGGATATGGATTTCAAGAGTTTGCTGTATAAGTTGGTGTTGGTATACCTAGACAACATCACAATTTTTTCTAAGAATGCATCCGATCATTTATCCCATCTTAGGCAAGTGTTCGAGATATGCAAAGATTTCAGGATATCTCTCAATCCCAAGAAATGCATTTTCGTTGTGCATGAAGGCAAGTTGCTAGGGCACGTTGTGTCAAAAGAAGGCATTACCATTTATGCTGAAAGGGTAAGAGCTACAAAGTTTTATTGGCAAAATTAATTTTCTTCGAAGATTTATTCCCAATATTGTAAATCTATTGAAGCCTCTGACATCTATGTTGAAAAGGAATACAGTTTTTAGTTGGACGAAGGAGGCCAAGCTTAACTTCGAGTCCATAAAGGAAGCACTATCAGTTGTGCCAACCTTGGTAAATCCTGACTTTTCCAAAGATTTTATCTTGTATGCTTATGGCGGCCTGGATACAATCTCTGCAATTCTGGTACAATAACAGAGTGATGACTTTGAATAGCCAATCACTTTCTTCAGTCAGGGGCTAGAGGAATATGAGCAGCGGTATAGCTTCATGGAGAAGCATGTTCTTGCAATGGTAAGGAGTCTAAAAACATTTAGGCATCTCGTTTCTAATAAAAAGATACATTTGATGGTCATTCATCCTAGCGTTAAAGAGTTCCTGTTAGGAAAAGATGTAAATGAGAAAAGGGCCGGTTGGATCACCAAGGTCATGGAATATGACATGGAGATTAAGATAACCAATCTTGTCAAAGGCAGAGGACTCAATGAACAGCTTTCTTCCAGTTCTTAGAATGAAATAGAAAAGGAGGAGAACGTGCTTATGATCATTGAAGATGCTCCTCAAGATGATACAGATGCAGTGGGCACAAGTTGGGTGAGTAACATGACTCAATTTTTGCAAACTGGCAAATGTCCAGTGGGTTTAGATAGAACCAAGAGGAGGTACTTTAGATTGCAGTCTGTTCCATATGTTTTAATAAATGACACCCTTTTCAGAAAGGATTTTAATGGTGTATTGTTAAGATGCATTGATTATGATCAAACTGACAAGGTTCTGCATGAATTTCATGATGGAATAGCAGGGGGTCATTTTGCCCCAAAGACCACTACTTGGAAAATAATGAGAGCTGGATATTACTGGCCCAGCTTATTCAAGGATGCCCATGCATGGGCTAGAAAATGTGTGAAATGTGCCATTTTTGTAGGCAAAGAAAGGTTACCAGCTTTACCCCTACATCCAATCCAAGTAGAACAACCCTTCATGAGATGGGACATTGATTTTGTAGGTCCCATTAACCCACCATCAAGTGCAGGCCATAGGTTGATACTTACAGCTACAGATTATTTCACAAGGTGGACTGAAGCAGTGGCTCTGAAGGAATCAAATGAAAATACTGTTTTGAATTTTTACCAAGATTTCATATCTAGATTTGGGGTGCCTGAATCAATCATCTCTGATAATGCTTTAGTTTTTGTTGGACTAAAGATAACTAACTGGGCTATTAAGAATGGGATCTATTTGAATACTTCATCAAATTATTACCCACAGGGTAATGGTTTGGCTGAATCTACCAACAAGAATCTCATAAGGATCATTAAAAGATCAATGGAGGATAACTAGAGGACCTGGCATACTAATCTAAAATATGCTTTATGGGCAGACAAAATAACTCCCAAGAGGTCAATTGGGAACTCTCCATTTATGTTAGTTTATGGGAAAGAGGCAAGATTGCTTATATCTATGGAGCTGCCAGCATTAGATATTATGAATCAGCTGGAGATGTTTGAGGAAGAGGATCCCATGGCTGTTAGATATGCTCAGCTTGTGGAGCTTGAAGAAATCAGAGATAGGGCTATGAAAACTATAAAGTATCATTAGCTTCAAACCAAAAGGAATTTTGATCAAAAGGCCTCTCCCAGAATTTTTAGGGAGGGTGATATGGTGCTCAAATGGGATGAGTTAAAAAGTAGACTAGGAAAGCACTCCAAGTTTGACAACATGTGGAGTGGCCCATTTCTCATTACTGAATGCAAGGAGCACAATGCATTTTAGTTATCAAGCATGGATGGATAAAATTTGCCTATCCCAGTTAATGGGATACACCTCAAGAGGTGTTTTGAGGAATGAGTGCCTTATAAATTAGTAGATTAGATTTCTTGTTTTCAATAAGTGATGATGCACAATAGTTTGGATTCCTTTTGTTTGATTTCCCTAAGTGTTGTTTAGCACAGTTTGGAGGGGTTACCTTCAACATTTTGCCTTGGTTTGATCTTCCAAGTGTTCTTCACTGCTAATATACTGAATTGCTAAAATCAGAGTTGTTTGTCAAGTTATTTTATCAACCTCTATATGACTCCATGCCCAATGGATGCTTAATACCACTGATCTAATTATTTAGTAGGCAAACACCCCATAGAGGTCGCCAAATTGTTGACCCATTTTCCTCTGTCTAGAGTTAAACAGTTCACCTTGTATTTTCTTTGAAAATCTTTAGAAGATGCCCATACAAAGCTTAAATCCTTAAAACATTATGCTATTCCTTGCCGAAATTTCCTAAAAGTCTCACTTTGAGAATCTTTGCAAGAAACCTAGAATAACCCAGAAATCTTTTAGCTTTAAGTATTCTCTATTGTTGGGATTTCTCAGTTTCATGCTTGTGCTTCAATATGCATTTTTCAATGTATATTTGAGTATACATTTGCCCTTGTATGTTGACAAAGATACAAGGAAAACATACAAGGGGGAAATATACATTGAAGATTCCTAGAATATTCCACGGATGTATCAAAATGTTTGCATGTATATTGGGTCGTATGTTTGACATACAACAAGTAGATACATTAGCAAGCCCGAAAAAGGAGGTAAATCGGCTTCAAAAAGGGCAAAAGGCAATTGTATGCATTTTGTATGCATATCGGGTTATACATTGTAGGTATATTCCATCAAAGATTCCCACTCGCATGTAGGGGTTTGTATGTTGTTGTTGTATATTCAGATATACAACATGTTTATACAAAGGTGACATACATTCGCAACATACAATGAGAAGATACAAGGGCCCGATGCATACAAAAGGGGAAACATACAAGGTAGATTGTATGTGTTCAACATACATGTGAGAATGTACAGTGGAATGTATATCGGGTTGTATGTTTGCACATGCAAGGCCAATATACAAAGATAATATGCATCGGCTACAGTAGAGATACATCGGCGCAATGAACAAAAGAGAATATATATTTCGCATTGTATGTTTCTAACATACAGATGAAACATACAAGAAAAATATGCAAAGGCCGAATGTGCAAATGGTGGGGTCCACGATATACAAAAGCATTTGTATATCGGCGACATACAAAGAAAAGATGCAAGTCAGATATACAAAGGGCCATGCATATAAGAGAGGATATACAAAGGCCAATGTATATCATGAACAGTGCATTGTATATGCGGCTTGTATGTTTGCACATACAAATCAAAGATACAAAGCTGATATACATGCAAAAGATCACATGCAATAGTGGAATGTATATCACGCACATACAAGCAAACATACAAATGTGATATACAAGCCGGATTTCAAAGTCTTTCCAATCTGCTTCATAAAAATTTGAAATCCGCGGCTTGTATGTATAAACGCTTTGTATATTTGCACATACAAAGAAATGCACAAAGAGGAATGATACAAGCCAGACCTGACAGAGTAGTCAAATACAGCTAATGATCATTTTGGGGTCCACAGCTTGTATGTTTACAAATACAAAGGAGATACAAATGGTGGGGCCTGCACATACAAAGGCAATTGTATGCATATATGAAATCTGAAATACAAGGAGGTGACATAATTTTGAACATACAAGGACATTTCATAGACTAATATACAAACACTATGCATATCCAGAGGTCGATTCAGAGGCTGATATATACACAGATGCATGTCAATATATACACAGGTGCAAAGCGATATATACAAGTAGTTGACCGAAACTTTGACTACTTGTATCTCCTCCATTTTAGCAAATTTTGACATGCTGCAAGAGGCAAAGATGCATGTTTTTCCCTCCTCTTTCATTTGGTGGGCTTTTCAGGGGAATATTCTCACTTTTCAAATTTAGATCTGGATTGGCCTGTTTTGGGCAAATAGATGTCTCAGCGACTGTTTGGAGAAGATGCAGATATTCCTTGCATTCATTGCCGCACAAAGATGAAGCAGCGACATTAAAGACTCAAAAATATCTTCTATCTACCCAGTGCCAGATATTTGACACCATAACTTCTACGGGTGGACAGTCTTTCAGAGAAGATATTTTTCCTGTTATAACTCCTAGAGCAAATTTTGTAATCAACCTAGGTTAGTTTGGAATGCTATATATGTGCATTCGAGAGATATAAATAGGGTGAAATTTTCTGAGCATTGAGGCTTTTCTGTTTCCAAACAGAACTTTCTGCTACTGTAACTTTGCCTTCCCATTAAATATATGCAAGTTATTTTTGCCTCTTTGGACTGAGTTTTAGTTTAGTGTGAATTTACATATGATTGCCTGTGAATGTATCATTCCTTTCAATCATCTTGTTTCTTGCCTCTACTAGGATTAGTTGAATCTGTGTATTCTTACTTGTTGTATTTGGTTATGCTATGCATTTCCTCAGTGTTGTAGGAGGTCTTTTATGTAACTTGGTGAATCACCCTCTAATTTCAATTTTTTTTAGTTCATCTTTCATTCAAAAGCATTTCTTCTCCCTTTTTCTCTTAAGATTTAGTAGTTTTAGGTGATAACCAGTTAAGAAAGCCGACATTCTTTAGAGGTCTGATCTCATTTAGCAAAGTCCCACACTTAGAGATCATTCCCATGTTACTCCAGATTGCTGAAGTTTCACCACTGTAGCAAGGGTGCAAGTTTGGGTGATAACAATAACCTTTAACATTCTCACCATATCCAATGAAGATGCATGTCTGCACTTTTGGATCCAACTTAGATTGCTTTTCCTTAGGCACATGAACAAAAGCCTCATAGATAAAAATCCTTAAATGTGAAACAAAGGGTTTCTTACCTATCTACACTTCATAAGGTGTTGAATCAAGAGTCTTACAAGGAGTTATGTTAATCAAGTAACAAGTGGTACACACATCTTCTACTCAAAAGCATTTCTTCAATTGTGAATCACTCAACATAATTACGGCTCATTCCATGATTGTTCAGTTCATCCTTTCTACAACACTATTATAGAGTTGTATTTTGTCTGATTATACCTACATGCTTACAAAACTCATCAAATTCCTTAAACCAATATTCCCCTCTATTGTTAGATCTTAACATTTTTATCTTTAATCCTTATTGGTTTTCAACTAAGACTTTAAAATCTTTAAACATAGTGAAAACTTTAGATTTGTGTTTCATAAAATAAATCCATGTAAATATGGATACATCATCAATGAAGGTGACAAAATAATAGATTTTCTGATAGATTCATTATCCATAGGTCCAAATACATCCGAATAAATAATCTCTAGCTTCTCTTTTGCTCTATTACTTCCTAAAGGAAATGATGTTTTATTTTGTTTACCAAACACATAATGCTCATAGAAGTCAAAGTGCTCATCAGAATAAGAGAAACTGTCCAACAATTCTTTATTCTTGATTGTTTTTAAAACATTATTACTTGTGTGACCCAATCTATGGTGCCACAACATAACAATGTTTTTAGAAACACCATAAATATAAGATGAATTACAAACTATAGTGGCATCTAGCCTAAACGAGGTTCTCATTCTTTTCCCCTTCGCTACCACCAAGTTTCCTCTCACCAATTTGCAACCATGCTTATCAAATGTTACATGCATTCCCAAATCATTCAACTTCAAAATTTAAATCAGATTTTTAGCTAATCCAGGAACATGCAAAACACTAGGGAGAGTCTTAATTCTCCCATCATTGAAACACAATATTACATTACCTTTCCCAACTATCAAATATGTAGAGTTGTCCCCAAGGTACACTTTACCTCCATCATACTCTTCATATGTGGAAAACCATATTTTATGTGGGGTCATATGATATGATCATCTTGAGTCAACTAAACAATGATCATTAGAAACAACATTGCATGCAGAAAGTAAGACATCTTCACCTACATTCAAGGACTTATCAGTAGTGAAATCCCATTGTTTCTTCTTGTTTCTACATTCCTCCTTCACATGCCCTCTTTTATCACAGTTCCAACATTTAAGTTTATTCTTCTTCCCAAGAGACTTAGACTGACCCTTAGGTCTGTCCTTTGATTCTTTCTCTCCTTTTGGTCTTTTTTCTTGGACTTTCCCCTCACATTGAGAGCCTCAGTGTTACCCTCAGAAGTCTTCTTCCTCATCTCTTGTAACAACAAAGTTGTAAAAAGGTGATCCAACTTTAGATCTTGAAGGTTACTAGTAATAGCAAGGATAACATTCTCCCAAGATTCAGGTAAAGAACAAAGTAGAAGTATACATTTATCTTCCTCTTCAACTGTAGCATCTACAAAATCAAGCTGACTCAAAAGTAAATTAAAATGATTTAAATGCTTTGCAATAGAGTCACCCTCTTTCATTTTAACTGAAAATAATTTCCACTTTAAATAAAGCTTATTTACCATGCTTTTGGCTTGATAGATCTCACCCAATCTCTTCTAGAGTTTGAAGGTAGTCTCTTCCTTTGAGACATTCAATAGGATGAAATCTACAAGACATAGTTGGATGGTTCCCCATGCCTTCTTATCCAACCTTTCCCATTCTTCCACACTCACATCATCAGGCTTCTTCTCTTTCATAACAACCAACCACTAGTTTCTTTCCTCAAGTAGATCCTCCATCTTCATATTCCACAATTCATACCTCGTACCGTTGAATTTCTCATTGTCCAAATGAGAGGTTGAGGCAGTGGATTGATCCATAATTACTACACAAGATATACAAAACAAAATCACCAAATCTCTCGCATCAGCTAAAAAATCTTCACACTACCACCCAAGAATGAAAACTAGCCAGACTCTTATACCAAATGTTAGAAATAAAGGCAACAACTACCCAAATGGAAATCTAACCACAATATGTTTATGATCTTAAAGCAGTGTAATATGAACTAAGATTGCAATGGGAAATGAAATCACAAAACAAGAATAAAAACCATAGAAGAATAAACCATATGAACACCAAATATAACATGGAGAAAACCCTTTTGGGTAAAAATTTCCACCAAGAAAAGAGGCTCAAGTCGTATTATCTTCAAAATCAGAAATACACAATACATGCACTTCCTTTGTCTTTCCAACCTTTAATCCTGAAGAACATGTGTAAAAGAAAACTATGATAAACAACACATACAAGGCACTACATTTATAGAGGTATTTCACTCCCCAAACTAGGTGTCCACTTTCTCTCTCCTTGGATAATCCAACATGCAACATTAAATGACCTTTTGCAAGCTCATGCCACTTGTCAATAGTCAACCATGCAAACATGGGCACTTGTGGACAAGAATAAGTACTTATGGGGCAATAAATGTTGTCATAACCATCATAGATTCCATCATAACAACCCATGAATAGTATCTTCCCAATATGGGTGCCTAGAGATAAGAATAGCAACTTATAGCTCATAAATATCCATCATAAGGTATCATATTGTCATAGAATCTTATGACAACTTACAGCTATCATAGATTCTCTTACAACCACTTACCAACTTTATGATGTGTGTCATACAAGAAAAAATATAGATGATTCCTCCAAGGTGGTGCCTACCCTCAATTACTCTTGATTTTTACAATTACCATCAGTAAATGTTACTCCATAACTACCGCTGGTAACTCCAAAACTTACCAATGTAGTAACTCCATAATTACCGTCCCCGATAATTAATTTTTACCATTGCCAGTGAAACTAGTACATATATTATGGGTAATTTACAATCAATATTATGAATAATAGTTACAAGGATTTACAAGGTTAATGGCACCTTAATCCTAACAAAAAGAAATTTTTGGAAGAAGAATTGATGAAAACTAAAAAGGATAATAAAACAATGATAGAAAGGATAAAGTGATTAAGAAGGGATAATTATGAATATTTATGTGAAAACTATAATTTAGAAAAAGAATTGGAAAAAGTTCAAGATAAAAATGAAGAACTAGAAGAAAAGTTGAAGTTGTTTGAAGACCAAAATAATCAGTTAGATCAATTACTTGTAGCATTCATAAAGGAAACTGAATGTTTGAGGTCTAAACCATTATTTTGTGATGTTTCATGTGATACAAATGATTTATGTGATATAGTTGAAGATTCTTTAGAAAATGAATGTAAAGTTAAATATAACAAGGAGATTGAATTTGTAAAATTTTCTAGTTGTGATGATAATGAGACATGAAGTTGAGTTGGAAATGCTTCTGGATTTGACTGTGTTTTATTGTTTTCCTCAACGTTTCGAATCACACACACTGATCCATCATCAGGAGAAAGATAGCAAGAGAAGAGAGAACATAAATTAATATGTTCTCTCTTCTCTTTCTATCTTTCTCCTAATGATGGATCACTATGTGTGATTCGAAACATTGAGGAAAACAATAAAACACAGTCAAATCCAGAAGCATTTCCAACTCAACATCATGGACTATGGAAAATTGATGACTACCAATGAGACATGAAGTTCTTCAAAGAATTTTGGTTTCAAAATGATGAGAAGAATAAGATATGAAAGAAAAGGTTTTGGAAAGTATGAACAAGGAATTAAAGAGCCCATTAAACCAAAAGTGCAGCCAAAGAATGAAGGTCTTGGATATGGAAAAGCAAATGATGTTACAAGTAAAACATGTACTAGCAAATTAGTTTAAGAAATATAATATTCTCATTGTCATAGGCAAGGACATAGAAAAGAAATGTGTTGGGATCTTCATCCTTGTATCCTTTGTGGATTGAAGAATTATTCTAAAAAGATGTGTTGGATATAAAGAGTTGAAGAAATAATCTATGAAAGATTGCATGCAAATAAATTATGGATGGATTGATGGATCAAATTGGAAACAAGTTACAAGTATGTTTAAAGTGAAGTATAGGCCCAAGTATTCTCGTGTTGAACATAAAATGAATTATGCAAAAATAAGTGAGATCATCAAAAGAGAGAAGTGTGGAATAAAAAGAAGTATTTTAGGAAATAATATAAATATGATATAATTTTTTTATGATCTACAAAAGACTCTTTTAGGACCTAGCCTTGTGAGAGGAGGTTAGGCACCTAGGGGATGATGAATAGAAAGGGGGGGATCCTAAAGGGATCCTTGAAAAGATGTGACTGATCAATGTAGGACAAGGATAAGGTAAATGGGATGTACATAAAAGGATCAATGGAATTCCAAATCATTAACACTAATGGGAAAAGGAGATAACAAGAAATTAAGGTAGATTAAAGACAACATTGAATTAGTGATGGAGTTTACCACAAAAGAGAAAAGGATAAAACAAGTTCAAGAGAGATAGAAAAGATATTGTAAAATATTAAGAAAACCAAGAAAGAAGAAATAGAGCATGTCAAAGGGGCTGCTGGTGAGGAATAAATAGAGCACACTAGAGGGGCTACTACTGAGGAAGAAATAGACTATGCTAGAGGGGGTGCTACTAAGGAATAATTAGAGTGTACTAGAGGGGCTACTACTGAGGAAGAATTAGAGTGTAGGTTAGAGGGCTACTGCCCAGGAAGATCGATGGCAAGAAAGGAAATCATGAATGATACAAGTGGTTTTACCAAGTTGTCTTGAGGACAAGACAATGTTTTATGCCTAGGGAGAATGTTGACAACATATAAAAGGTTGTGAAGCAACACGAAGGTCATTTGGGTCATTTCTAGATCCATATATCCATTATATAGGCCTTAATTAGCCTTAAACACGCCTTAACACACCTAAATAAGCTATAATAAAGATAAATATCATAAAGGAAAGGTTGAATTCATGGGAAGAAGATAACTAAGATTGTTTATGAAAGGACATAAGGAAAAGACACCATGAAAAGGTATTAAGAGGATATATAAGGAAGATGAAAGGGAGAGATAAGAGCAAGGATCATATGGATTAAATATGTGTGAGAAGAAGGAAGATAATAAGTAAGAGAAAAGCATGAAGAATGAATTATAAAAGATGTGTAAGATATTAAAGTATATTAATATATGATGTTATGTATATATTGGTGTTGTTTAGGGTAAAATTTGGATAGGGTGATAGTTAGGGTTTTTGATTGATTTATGTGTATCATCCTTTCACCATTCACATTCAAGGGCCTTGGGTCGAGTAGCAGAGCACTATCAGGCCCTTGGTCACTTATAATGTGGGGAAACATGGATTTATATGACTTGAATGCCAATTAACTTCTCTTGTGCTCAAATATGCTTTAAAACCCTAATTATGCAATTACGAAAGCAAACGGACAAATACTAGAAAATGCTGCTACAGAAAGATGTAAAACAACAAATTACTGCATACCTATTTTTGGGGTTCTGAAGCAAAAAAGTCAAGGACTAAGGAGCAGGCACCCAAGTCTAGTGCCTAGGTTTTTGTTAGGATCTAGAAACTTAGTTTGCAACCTATATCTATTGTACCAGAGATTTTCCCATTGTAGACCTTTGAGGACTAATGAGCGGGCACCCAAGTCTAGGGTGCTATTTTCATCTTCGATCTGTGATTCCAACACTCCAATATGCCCTCCTGCAACTTCACTTTGTCTACATCATCAACCTGTAACTTGCAATCATGAAAAATTTGGGAGGGGGGTGTGGTGTTTAGAGGCTTACCTCAGTCAAGCCCCAGAGAGACATTCAAGCCTTTCAAACACCGTTGTCAGATAAAGAGTGTGTGCCCTTGTGAGGCAGAGGCAAAAACCAAATGATAAATGCTCAAAAACACAAATGATATCACCTTGTAGTGAAGATCTCATGGAAGGAAGAAGCTCTTCATGCCATGAGGAGATGGATGCTCAAATATGCAAACACAAACACATAGACAACACAAATCTACTCTTACAACACAATAAAAGCCTTGAATCACCTTTAGAACACAATAGTTTGCTAGTGAAAATCTAGTTTACAAATGAATGCCTAAACATGCTTTTATATGTAACTACAAACATTCTCGCCAAGAATTTTGTAATTCAAACTTACCGTGTCGGCCTAGGCACCAAATAACAGTCACAAGCTGACACCTAAAAATTGGGACTACCCCAAAATAGGATAGGACTAGGCCACGGGTACCCAAGTCCTCCCCCTATTTTGGGCAGGGGTTATCTCAAGGGGTCCCCCCTAGGTCCCATTTGTCAAGACACTTAGGGGTTTTCTCATCGAGATGTCAAATTATGACGCAATATGTCCTAAATGCACACTAAAGACTCAGGAGCTAAACCTTAGGAGGGAAAAGCCCCCAAGGGGACATTTTCCAACATTATGTTTAGCCCCCACTTTAATATATGTATAAATGCGAGGCCAATACATGCATTAAAGTACGGTCTACAAACACAACAAACATGCCAAGCACGAAGAAGACATGCCAATCACTAAGAAGGCAATAATATGCATGAAAACACAGAGAAAATAGTTATAGTCATGCAGAACACAAAGAATACACTGATTGCATAGAAGACACATTAATGCATGGAAGATAGAAATGATCTCTTTTCTTTTCTTTTTCTCATATATATGAAATGCAGATGCAAGTACAAGAAAGTAAAAAAACCTCCCATAATATAGGATGCACTCATTGCATAGGTCTTTAGACTGCATATATGGGGCAACACACACGCAAGACACGTAAAACCTCCCAAAATGTAGGATGCACTGATCGTGTAGGTCTTTAGACTACATATGGGGCAATAAACATGCCAAACAAAGCAAGCATGCCAAACACACACACACACTTGAAAGACATGGAGAAAACATGATAGACAAGCGATGGAGTGTCCCTATTTCTAGGTTCAACACCATCTCAGGCACATTATAGGCACACGCTGACAATTGGGCTTTGCCACAACAAACACTAAAGAACACTAAAGGGTTAAGTTAGTCACAGAACTGCTCCCCACCTCCGCAAAGGACTTTTGAAAATGACAAGATGATGCAATCTACGTGTGAGAAATACACCATCCCCACCTCCACAAAGGGCTTAAATGATTGATTGATTGCAAACAAACTCAGAATGCAGGATGCACTCATCACATAGGTCTCTAAACTGTATCTGAGGATAAGCACATTACTAACATCTACAACAGACAGCTTACCTTACATATGCCCCCACCTTAAGGTGGTTGATATCAGGTATCGATATTAAGCACATTAAGGTAGGAAGAAAAAACACAAGGGAACACAAACTTTTGCAAAGCCCATGCCCCTCAGAGGTGACATGTATGTTATGATCACCAAATGTTCTCACAAGCACATCCCTACAAGAAACATGTTAGTGTCTAAATAATCATGATAAACAAATTATCAATGCATAGATTAACCACACAAAGAGCCAAGGTTATACTACAAATTCAGAGATCAAGGATAACCGTGGGGCTATATCACAAAAATCTCTAAATCGAGCATCACCAAGGTGAGATTCAAAGATAAACAAAGTGCATGGAGCAGCAGTATTGTTATGATTTCTAAGTGAGATAAAAACATCATCAAAATCACTACGTGGAAAGCATTAGTGCTTCCACTAGCCAAGCATCGGATAAGATAGACAACCCCATCGTCATATTAGGAACTAAGTCTAATTTTTTATTTTTCATGAAAGGGACTCTAGGTCCACATTAGTATATATGTTTTTCATCATCTGCCCACTAGATGGAAACACTAGAGGAAGGGAAACAATAGATAAGAGAGGAGAAAAAAGTGCCTTAGGGACAGTCACATAGGAGGGTGCCCCCAAGTCACCAACTGCAATGCTATGTTCGTAAGACACAACACACAACAATGAAATCAGAGAGAGAGGTAATATAGAAGAATGATGATACAAATAGAAGAAGGTCACAATAGAGGTGGTCTTTGGGTATCTCAGACCTTACAAGAGTATCTGGGGTCATCCCAGGGGACCTAGACAACACATAGTAGATCACAGAGGTAAAGGGTTAGAAATACTTACCTGTAGGATCTTCGTATAAAATTTTTGAACTTGCGAACCTCTTGGAGAGGTACTCAATCATGTTTAGTACAAACTTTGAGTGATTCTTATGAAAGTCTTGTTTGTTATCATATGATGCTTGCTTCTTAAATCCTTGTGTAAATGAGACCTTTTGTTGCTTATGAGAAGAACCACTATTATTTCCAACTGTTGACAATCGTTTTACTCTTTTCTGATTTTTAGCAAGTTTTCGTTGTTGAAGCCATCTAATACAGTAAGAAGAATCATCCTGTACCATCTCACTTGTCTGTATCGATTGTTCTACTTATTTTTCTGATGCATTTTTGTTATCTCCCGATCCTATATAGGATAATGGAGGAGGAACCTCAGCATAAATTCCATTTCTTTGTGGATGAGGTGAGTTATCCAACTTTTCCTTATCCACCTTAATCATACCCACAATGTTATCATATTCCAAGTAATTATCATCATCAGATACTTCCACTAAACCTTGTTCCAACATATTGTTATTAGTATTCTTAGGGAAGGGATCAGTGAAAATTTGTAAATTCTAATTCAGCGGAGCAACTGACATATTTTTGTTGTCATTCACACCTAATCCTTGAATAATATTAGAATCAATGAGGTCTTGTATTTCATATTTAAGATGCATACATTGTTTAGTATCATGTCCTTGTGTTCGATGAAAATGAAAAAAGGAATTAGCATCGAAGTAAAGTTTTTGTGGTTTACTGAGATCAACAAGATTAATCAGGGGAAGCTTGAGAATGTTATTACTCACAGCTTGATTCATGATAGAATGATAAGACTCAGATATCGGAGTAAACTTTCTTGGTTGATATGATGCCTTCTTTGGATTATTGATAGCAGACACATAAGAAAAATCATTCATATTTGGTCCATTTATCTTGATGAAACTCCTATTATTATTTCTCTTAAAGTTGTTTTGTGATGGTCCACCCATGGATTGACCAACTTGAGCCAATAAGTTTTGGTTTTCATACTGACTAGATGAAAGTTGATAATCACGAAGGGCGGTGCGTAAATTTTGAAAGGAGTTATACTACATCAAGAGAATCTTCTCATGGATGTTAGGTTGTAAGTTTGTGATAAACACCTTCTGAACATCCTCATCTTTCATCTGATATTGGATTTGCATATATAAAGCTTGGTACTGACTAATGAACTCAGTTAACTTCTCCTTTGGACCTTGCTTGCAATGAACTAAATCAATCAAGGAGACTTGAGGTCCAATGTTTGCTTGAAAATGTTGTAAAAATTGATCAATCAACTATGAAAAGGAGTGCATTGAATTTGGAGGCAAAGAGAAAAACCATTCTAAAGAAGTATCTTTGAGAGATCGTGGGAAAATTTTTGCTAACAAATCTTCTTCAAAATAAAAATCACTACACATAGCTGTGAATGCTACTACATCAGTATTAGGATCACCTTTTCCACCATATTTTTCAAAGCGAGGGGTCTCAAACCACTTGGGCATAGGAGTTCTCAAAATTGCATAGGAAAGGGGATTATGGGCATGATATGTTGGTATATTAGGTTGTGAAGAATTTGTCAAATTTGTTACCTTTTGTTCTAAAGTAGTCATGCCCTACAAAAGTTGGTTTAGGATGGCATCATTAGGAGATGCAAGTTGCTACAAAGAATTGGAGTCAAAGTGAGGAGGTGATTGAGCTTGAGGTATGATAAGCGGAGGCTGTGGATGAGTTACTAGTGGTTGGACATAATGGTAAGTGGAAGATGGTTGCGAGTAGGTAATAGGTGGTTGGAAGTAAGTAGAATGGATAGGTGGTTGAGAACAATTGTTCATAGAAGAGGTTCCCTTAGAAACCAAATTTTGATAATTAAATCCCACATATTTGTAATTAGTGTCATTAGATACTCCAATACTAGTGGTAGAATTACTACAAGCATTCACCTCAGTTGCTAAGATTGTTGATGTGAAAGTAGATATTCCCATCCTCGGCATAGGTGTCGATACTTGTGTATGAGACAGTGACAGAGTATTATTTATCACTTTTGCACATTTAGTCACCAGCATGACATTAGTTTGCACAATATGTGTTAAACCTAGAATAACATCAATACCATCTTGTCCTTCTTTTATCAATTCACTTACATGGTTAATCACAGGTATAGCTTCTTCAGCTATCCTCTCAATTTCCACAAATGCTTGAAATTTGGCTAAATCTTTGTCAAGTTTGTTGATATGCTCATTAGGTACATGTGCAACTACCTCAATAGTGTTGTCAACATAATGAAATACTTGATCATCCATAGTGGTTGTAGGAGGTATAATATCTTGCAAAATTTGTGTTTCTCCTTTTGTAAAGAATGTGTTCAATGTTCCCACTTCTTCAAGAGCACTAGATCCCATGTGTCTTATGATTCTTATTAAAGGAATATTTCTATTAGGGAAGCAAGTTATAATACTCATATAGAGGCATGCAACACTCAATGCACAAACTAATAGAGCTAACCCTAAGAGAAGGATATGTGTAGGATCCAAAAATGCTCGATTTTTTCAACTTTTTGTAATGCAAATAAGTGAAAGAAAAGGTGTTGTAAGGATTTTGATCAAGGGAAGAAAATAATATGTTTGATATTAGTCCAATACAGCAATAATATCCATCACAACACACTCTTGATGCAAATCTAAGAAGACGGCAAGTCAAAATATAGTGAAAACACACCAATATATGTGCTTTTCTCACCAAATCTTAATGCAAAAGAGCATGAAAAAGGGTGTTGTGAGGAAATTGATGATGGATAGAAAATAATATCAATAATAACAGCCACTTAATGCCAAAATAATGAACACAACACGCTTATAGTGCCACTTAAGATCAAACCGTAGTGAAAAAATAGCAAAAATATGCAATTTTTATGATTTTTCAACTCCAAGACCTAGCAAAAGGGGTGTTGTAAAGAATTTTAGGAGGTGCAAAAATAAATATTAGTGATATCAGTCACCTCAGTCCATAAAATCCATAAAATTTGTTACAACATGCTTGGAGTACAAACCAGGCCAAACCCTAGGGCAAAAATAGCAAAAATATGCAGTTTTTCACCAAATTTTCAATACAAGAGCTCGATAAAAAGGTGTTGTGAAGATTTTTATGAGGGGTAGCAGATAAAAACCCTGATAACAGCCAATTAGTGCAAAAATATTCTTCACAACATGCCTAGGGTACCAATTTTGAGAGTTAATAAGGCCAATTTTAGTGAAAATCAAGGTTTTCCAAGCCCTTGGTTTGAGATTTTGATGAAAAATGCTATATGAAAAATCAATCCCTAACATGCAAAATGCAAGTGCAAATCTAATGAAAAATCAATGAAAATGCTAGTTTTTTATTGAAACTTTCTATGCAAAAATGCAAATATTTGAAATCTAAATGCAAATTTACACTAGAATGCAACACTATAGCCAAATGCAAATTTGAATGAGTGCCTAAGATCAGTAGAAAAATCTTAAACAGATTTTACCTACAAACCCTAGTTTTTGGAATTACTAGGTTATATGCAAATTTCACAATTTTCAACAAAATCCTAGCAATTTTATGATGAAAAAGCAATGTAAGAGATTGATTTTTTGTAATTTTCTACAATTTAGCTCAGATAGAAATTTGATGAAAATCAATTGAATTGATGCAAAATGCAAACCCTAGAATGCACTTTTTATTTTCAATTTTTCTAGTTTTTCAAATTTTTTGTAAGTTTTCCAATGCAATAAGATGAATGAAGCTATAAATGAATGAAAATCAATGCAAATCTAAATAAAAACACTCAACAAGGTGCAAACAAGTCCAATAGCCTTGGTTCACCAAAATGTTTAGGGTAAAATTTGGATAGGGTGATAGTTAGGGTTTTTGATTGATTTATGCCTATCCTCCTTTCACCATTCACATTCAAGGGCCTTGGGTCGAGTGGCAGAGCACTATTAAGCCCTTGGTCACTTACAAATGTGGGAAAACTTGGATTTATGTGATTTGAATGCCAATTAACTTCTCTTGTGCTCAAATATGCCTTTAAACCCTAATTATACAATTACGGAAGAAAATGGACAAATACCAGAAAATGCTGCTACAAAAGGATGTAAAATGACAAATTACTACATACCTATTTTCAGGGTTCCAAAGTGGAAAAGTCAGGGACTAAGGAGTGGGCGCCCAAGTGCGGTGCTTAGGTTTTTGTCAGGATTTGGAAACTCAGTTTGTAACCTCTATCTGTTGTACTAGAGATTTTCCCATTGTGGAACTTCGAGGAGTAATGAGCAGGCGTCCATGTCCAGGGTGCTATTTTTGTCTTCAATCTATGATTTTGACACTCTAGTATGCCCTCTTACAACTTCACTTTTTCTGTATCATTAACCTATAACCTACAATCATGAAAACTTTGGGAGGGGGTTGTGGTGTTTAGAGGCTTGCCTCAGTCAACCCCCAAAGAGACATTCAAGCCTTCTGAACACCGTTGTCAGATAAAGATTGTGTACCCTTGTCAGGAAGAGGAAAAAACCAAATGATAAATTCTCAACAATGCAAATGATATCACCTTGTAGTGAAGATCTCATGGAAAGAAGAAGCTCTTCATGCCACGAGGAGATGGATGCTCAAATCTAAAAACATAAACACATAGACAAGACAAATTTGCTCTTGCAACACAATAAAAGCCTTGAATCACCTTTAGAACACAATAACTTGCTAGTGAAAATCTAGTTTACAAATGAATGCCTAAACATGCTTTTATATGCAACTACAAACATTCTCGCCAAGAATTTCATAATTCAAACTTACCGTGTCGGCCTAGGGACCAAATAACGGTCACAAGCCAACACCCAAAAATTGGGACTACCCTAAAATAGGACAAGACTAGGGCACGGGCACCCAAGTCCTCCCCTCTATTTTGGGCAGGGGTTATCTCAAGGGTCCCCCTAGGTCCCATTTGTCACGACACTTAGGGGTTTTCTCATTGAGATGTCAAATTATGATGCAATATGTCCTAAATGCACACTAAAGACCCAGGAGCTAAACCTTAGGAGGGAAAAGCCCCCAAGGGGACATTTTCTGATGTTATAGGTGTATATATGAATATATATATTTTCTTATAATTTGGTCTATAATTATTGCATATCTAATTTCTCCCTTTTTATTGCATCAAATCAAGGTTTACTACATATAACATAGAATAAAACCTTAGACTTCGATCTAGGTTATTTTGTCAACACTCTATATGCAAGAATGACATACAAAAGATATTTGTAGACATTGACAAGAACATGTATTACACATCCACAAGTAGATTCATATACTTCTTGTATTGTATTGAAAGGAGAGATCATAAAAAACATTTACAAGGTGTTTTAGAGCCTTACAAAAGAAAACTTATCAATAACAACATTCAATTTAGAAAATATGACTAAGCTATGTCATCAAGCTATCAAAAGCACACAAGCACTCATGGAGACATTCAAATTATTGAAGTCACACTTTCTATTTATGTTCATCAAGGATTTATAAGAACAACAAGGCATTGATACAATGAATCCCAAACTTATACATTAAACAATTTCTTGACTCATACAAAACATAAAGTAACTCGTATTTCTCTTCTCTATATATTCTATCATACAAATACCACCTAAATGATCATCAAACCCTTATTTTCTTTCCCACTCACCTATCATGTAATTAATGCTAACCACTAGGATAATCATGACAAAGGAAAACCATTAAGAACGTCAAAACAAATGGATTTGACCTCCCATCAACCACCAATCAACATTAAACATAACTTTAGGCTAAATAATGAAAAGTATTAAATGAACATGCCCCATGTATAACACATAGGTCTCAAGAAGATGTATGTCCCATAACCTGAAACATGTACCAACTTCTAAGAGAGATTTAGGCAACACCATTAAGTGGTGTGAAGATTACCAATGACCCACTAGGTTGAACACATGCATTTGAATATTTGAAGAATAACTAACAAACCTAGAGCATGGACCATGGTAGGCAAAATGAATAGTTGATAGTAGGCTAGGTAAATATTTTCAACCCCATTTAAGTGATATCTATCCACATGGAAATAAAGAACATTAATGGTCCACAAACATCCAAGATAAACTATACATGTCCTAATGATTAATGGTTGCCTTTGAAGATCAAATTGTTAAGGCACTAGGTAACTACCATTAGCACACTACTACATCAAACCACCAAATACACCACAAGGATGAGATACATCATGATAAACACTATGCCTAGAACAAGAGCTCCTATGAATCATACTAACCACCATGCATTGAAACAATCACCATACAATGAATATAGGTCATTGTAAGGCAAGGAATGCATCATCAAAAAGAAGAGAACCCACTACAAAGTGAACTAAAGAGATTACAAAAATCACAAAGTGAACCAGCCACCAAAAGTAATCAAATCCACTACAAAGCTAGAGGATTAGGATAAAAAGTCATGGGGATTCACCTTAACTTGAAAAAAATCACCATACAGTAGAAACATCACCACAAGAGGAAAAATATGACTAAAAGACACATGAATGTCATTTGTGGTGAGGATAATAACATGATGGAATGTTGTAGTGACAACTAATAGGTAGGTGTGATCAACAAAGTGACAAATGTAGGATGGGGAGACACTATCGTGAAAATAAGGGAACTACACAATATGAGGAGGAGTCTAGGAGCCATAACAACACTACATAAGGTGGATAACTCAAAGATAATACCTATGATGCACAACAAGATGACATAAGACCTAGAGCCTTATTTCTTTTGTTCCATACACTAATTCATAAGGAACTATGCCAATAACCTTCTTTTAGGTAATCATATCTATCTACATAACTTATCATCCCATCTTTTATTGACATCTAGTGTCCTCTTGACAATTTTCATGACTTCTATTGTTTGATTCTGCTTGTCCATTACCTTGTGGATGATAAGGCAATGAGAAGGCCAAGTTAATTCTATACCTAGCACATAATTTAGATAGATCATTACATCTAAAACACATGCATTATCAACCACTATTCTCACTGGTACACCAAATCTTGTTATCATATTATTTATTAGGAAATCAAACACCACATTCATTGTGGCATCCCATGTGGCAATTGCCTCAATCCACTTGGTGAAATAGTTAGTTGCTATGATTATCCATTTGTAACCATTAGTTAGCATTTCTACTACTTCCCTAATAAAATTAATGCTCCATTACAGAAAAGGAGCTTCCACTAAAATGGAAGTAAGAGGGAGTGCACCTTAAAACTTCAAGTTTCCTAAAAACCTTTGGCAAGCATCACATCTTATTGCAATGGTCACATCCTTGAATATTATTG
This sequence comes from Cunninghamia lanceolata, assembly GCA_027924645.1. Lineage (NCBI taxonomy): Eukaryota > Viridiplantae > Streptophyta > Pinopsida > Cupressales > Cupressaceae > Cunninghamia > Cunninghamia lanceolata. The sequence goes on from BSBN01001332.1 coordinate 13,223,243, forward strand.
ACCATTAATATCCTACTCTTAAAATCTTATGTGTGGTAGTCTTGGAAATGAAATGTGCACCAAAAAATCATTAGTTATACTCATTTGTGATTTAGAGAGACTTTTCTTGGTTCACACACTTTAGGAACATTCCTTCTTGATTTCTCCAGATCAACTCTCCGTGAATCAACACATATCTCTGGGACTACAACTTCAATGATCTTCGATAATTCTCAGTCATTCCTAGAGGACAACTTAGATTTTCTACATAAAACACTACCTCTTTGTACCCTGAATTAACTCTTAAGCTATAGGGGAAATTCATAGGATCATTGTATACTTCATGTACTTCTTTTTCATCTATATTTGCTTCTATCATAATCTTTGTGAGGCCTTTCCCTTGAACCAATTTTGTTGTTTACATTATCATGGTATACTCTTAGATATTATTGATCCATCTACATCTCTTTCCAGACACCTCTTGCTAGATGAAAATATCCTTCATTATTGTGTGTAGAACACAGGCAACAATATATGCACCTATAAGATATGCTCTAAAGTTTTTTTTCCTTGAATAGTATATATGCATGCTTCTTAATAGTTTTGTACTTCATCTCTACACCTTGCAAAGACTTTCCAAAGAAAGAAATGGGCTACTCATATGCATCTTGGGTTTTGGAGAAACACAATAGCAATGGTATAAAATGAAGTGAAGGAAAAAAATGGAAAGGCCCAGAATAACATAGACTTATCAAGACTAGTTCCTTTTAAAGGGCTTTTTTTATTTCCACAAATGCATTATCCAGTTCCTTAGTCCACATTATATATTCCCCTTTCTTTGGCATTATAGATATTCCCTTAGTCTTCTCCATAAAGCTGGGAATGAATCTCCTTACAAAGTTTATTTTCTTGAAGAAAGAATACACACCTTTAATAGTTTTGGGTTGAGGAATGGGGTCTATGGATTTCATTCTATTTGAGTCTATCCTCATTCCATCATTTCACACAATATGGCCTAACAATTTACCATCTTCAACCACAAACACACACTTTTTAAGATTCAATGAAACCCCAAACTCACGACACATGTATAATATCTACTCCAAATGTTTACAATGATCAACCCTACTATTTGAATACATGATAAGATCATCCTAGTAGACCAGAAAGATCTTATCAATAAGTCCTGCAAAAACCACATCCATTACCCTTTGGAAAGTTGTTCTAACATTTTTCAATCTAAACGGCATTCTCACATACACATAAGTACCTCACAGAGCAGTGAAGGTTATTTTATGCTACTATGATTCCCTTACAACTACTTGATTACAACCTAAGAATTCATATATCATAGACATCAACTCTAAATTGGAAACTCTTTGCAACAAATAATCCATGATAGGAAAAGAGTAGTTGCCCTTAAGAGACATGACATTCAAATTTGTAAAACTCATATAAAATCATATGTCTCTATGCTTTTTCCTTATTAGAACAAGATTAAAGACCCATGAGAAGTGCCTAATAGGATTTATGATACCACCTTCCTTTAATTTCATAATTTCTTTCTATATCTAAGTGGCCAATGTAGGGAAAATGGGTCTTTACTTCTACCAAAAAGGTTTTTTATCAAGTTTGTTGGAAACTTACTAGTGTTGTCATTGATGTCAACTCCTAGTAGATGGTTCACTTGGTTTCCAAGTACTTTTGAGAAAGTTTGATAAAAAGGTATGCAATGTGATAGAGGTACCCTCAATGTTATGCTCTACATTTCTTCCTAATTGTAGATATGCTTATGTGGTTTGGAAGTATTGATCAGAGGTGTTCAAAGGTATTATATCTAGAGTTTCAGGTTCTAGATCATGCAGAAGTAGAAGATGTGTTTGATAGAATATTTGACTGTGAAGAAGGGTGTCTAGGAGAAATGAGAATGCTTGACATTTATCCGCATTGAGATTTCATGTCTTGTGAATTTGGGAGAGTTCTTATATTATCTATATCCACCTTCCTTTGAAGTTTCCAATGTTGGCATGCTCTGCAAGTTTAGTTCTTGTGTTGGTGATCAATAATATTGTGTCCTAATGTGCATAATGAAGATATTCTTTGATTCAGATGGTTGCAGCAGTGTCGTAGAAGTTTATGATGATGATTAGTATTCTTGGAAGGTGTGTGAATGCTTTGAAGTGTCTCTCTCTGGTCTGCATAATGCCCTTGGACTTGGAGAAGTGTGAATATGGCCATTAGCTCAGGTTTGGTCAACTTGTCTTACTAATGCCATTTGTGAAGGTACCTCTTGCATTGTGGATGTAATAAGCATCTTGATGATACAAATTTGAATCCTAGTTATCCATTGACATGGTCCACTTTCACTTCTTTCCACTGCAGAAGTGTTATAGTGCTGACCTAAGTTATGTTGCATGTGTTTAATGCACACGCTTCATTAGGATCAACCTAATTGAGATAGGTCTTAGTTATAGATGGTATAAATGCAAGATGAAGTTGAATGGAGAAAGGTAAAGAAGAATATGTGAATGTGAATCAAGGACAGTGAAGTTGTGTGTGAACTTAAATGCTTATGACTCCAAAATGTAGTGAGTAGAAGGTGTCTACATTTTAGTGTGCCAGAAGTTGCTAGAGGTAGTGAGCCAAAGGTTGCGGATGGAAAAGAGTATCAGTGGTGGATCTCTCTTGTTACTTTGATATATTGAATCTCTTTGTAATAGTCTTCTTCTTTCTTCTCTCTTCTGGGCAGTGAGCCCTTGGCAGTGAGCCTACTAATTTTCAATGTTGTTATTCATATATATTGTGAGCTAATCCTCACCGTGGTTTTTCCCTTATTGGGTTTTCCATGTAAATATGGTTTTCTTATGTGTTTGGATGTGTTTGCATTAATGATTCATATGTTTACATTCTACTAATGCATTATAAGTGGTTGATGTTTTGAGGTTTTAAAGTTAAACATACAACTGATTCACACCCCCCTCTCAGTTGTCTTGTGCATTCCAACAAAGTTGCAGGTGAATAGTATGCTAGAATAGATCTTCTCTATAAGCTTTGATCTCATCATTTGACCAATATAAAACATGCCTTAAAATATTTTAATAAATGTTGTCACAAAAGTAGACACCCTTGTTGAATTGATGAAAACTCAACTACCTTGTGAAACATGGGAAACATTTCGAGGTTGTGGGTTACCTAAGGTTAAAGTGGACCTCTAGAGAGGGTTGGTTCCCTAGTTACTTCACCTAAAACTAACTATATTACAATTGTTTTCTAAGAAAAGGGGTTAGAAAATGGTATAAACTAAACCTACTAAATATGGAGGTGTTATGTCAGAAAAATGCACCCTTGGGGGCTTTTTCCCTTAATGTTTAGTACATGAGTCTTTAGAATGCATTTAGAGCATCTTGCATGATAATTCAAACTCCCGATGAGAAAACCCTTTGGCCTTGTGACAAATGGGACCTAAGGGGGACTATTTTGATAATCCCGGAACAAAGACAAGGGGGTGGACTTGGGTGCTTGCACCCTAGTCCAGTCCTATTTTGGGTTTGCCCTAATTTCAAATGTCAGGTCTGTGACCATTATTTGGTTTCTAGGCTAACATCACAAGTTTAAATTATAAAATTCTTGGTAGGAATCTTTGTAGTGGCATATAAAAGCATGTTTAGGGTTTCATTTGCAAACTAGATGGAAACTAGATGGACATTGTGATTCATGAGCTTGTGTTAAAGTGATCAAGGCATTCATTGTGTTGTAGAGTAGAGCATTGTTATTGTGTTTTGTTGCAGGTTTGATTCCATCTCCTCATGGCATGAAGAGCACCTTCCTCCCATGAGAGCTTCATCATCAAGGTGACATCTTACTATGTTTTCTTATCAATTTATCAACCAATCATTGTGTTTTGCCTCTATCCTGTAGGGATATGCAGTCTCATCTAACAACGGTGTTTGGAAGACTTGAATGTCTCTCTGAGGCTTGATCGAGGCAAGCCTCTAAACACCAAAACTCCCTCCCACACTTCTTGTGATTGCAGGTTACAGGTTGTGAAAGTGGAAGAAGTGGAGTTGTAGGGAGCATAAGGACACTCTGTGGATTCAGATCCTGAAAGAAGAAGCCTACTTGGACTAGGGTGCCATCAACATAGTCCCCAACATCATAACTAATGGAAACTGAAGATATAGCAGAAATTAGTGTTAGAAGGAGATCGAGATCACATAGAAAAGCTACGCCTTGGACTTGGGTGTCTTCACCATTGTCCCCGACATTTCCATTTTCTAGACTGCGAAATACAGTGAGTTAAGGTTCTCTACCCTTTGTCATATTCCACTAGCATTTGTCGTGTTTCACAGATTTACTTACTGTTTTGCTAAAATGAGGGTTTCAAGAGAAATAGAGCATTGATTAGAGACATTGTGTGGTAACTTCTAAATTTCTGAGCAAACCAAGTGGCAACCCAATCTGATAGGTGACTCTCCTGTCGACCAGAGAAGCAACTCAGTTGAAAAGCCCTTGGAATGTTTTGTGGAAAGGAGGATTCAAACTAAAATCCCCATAACAAACACATTCATCATCAATCCTCCTTTTCATATAAAAAATTTTGGTGAACCCATGTTTTTGAACTTTTTGGCACCTTATTGAGTGTTGTTTGATAGATTTTCATTTTATTCACCTTATTGCATTTGAAAATTTACAAAAAAACTGATATACTTAGAAAATCTAAAAAAAAATTGCCTTCTAGGGTTTAATTTTTGACATAGTTTGCATTCATACAATTGTATTTAATTAATTCTCTATTTCTTACATCAGATCTGAAATTCATTCTCATTCAATTCGTTATTTTCAATATTGCATTTGAAAAACTAAAAAAAAAATTGAAAATTTTGAAAAACTTGCAAAAATTGACATATTAGGCTTGCATTTTTGTAAAATTTGGATTAATTGGAATTTGATTTCATTCAATTTCTGTTATTTTCATTAGATCTGATTTAAATTACATAAATTCACCTTTTACAATTCATTTACATTGCCTTTGCATGCTTGATTTGTTAAAAATTGCTTGAAAATTGTGCATTTTTCATGATAACTTAGCTTTGCATTAACTAGGGTTTGTGGTTAAAATCTTGGTTAAAATTTTACTACCTCATAAAAACACTCATTTAGTCTTATTTCTAATTGTAGCATTACATTATAGTGGCCCTCTTGCAAAATTCCATGTCTAGGGTTTGAAAACTAGCATATTTCACTAGATTTGGACTTATCGACTCCCTAGATTTGTACTCCAAGAGTGTTGTGAGGAATTTTTCTGCACTAATTGGATGTTATCAAGGTTATTATTTTCTACCCCTTCTCAAATTCCTTACAACACCCTTTCTACTAGGCTTTTGCATTGAGAATTTTTGAAAAATTGCATATTTTTGCTATGTTTGCACTAGGGTTTGACCTTGAGTGGCCTTACAAGAGTGTTGTGACAGATTTTTTGGCATTAGATGGCTGTTATTACTGTTATAATTTTATTTTCATCAAATTGTCTTCACATCACCCTTTTTCCTAGTCGTTTGCATTGAGATTTGGTGAAAAATTGCATATTTTGGCCTATTTTCACTAGGTTTTGACTTATCGACTCTCTAGAGTTGCTTCAAAAGCATGTTGTGAAAGATATTTTTGCATTAGTGGAATTTTTTTAGGAAAATAATTTACTGTCCCTCTTTAAAATACTCACAACACCTCTTCTTTCATTAGCTTGCATTGAGAAAAGAACAAAAAATTAAGAATTTTTGACTTTCAACATATCTTGCATCTTGGGTTTGTTCTATTATCTTGTGCCGTTGGTGTTGTATGCCTTTGTATGAGTCTTATGACCCTCTGCCCTAATAGAAAAATTCCCTTGAGAATAAGTATAATACTTATGGGATCTTGTCCTCTTGAAGAGATCATCATTCATACCTCTGAAAATCTGTCAAACACCTTCTTTACAAAAGAAGAGACACAAATGCTGCAAGATACTGTACCTACAATAATCACAATGGAATAGAAATTTTTTCATGATTTTGAGGACCCTATTGAGGTGGTATCACATGTATCTAATGAGAAAATAGACAAACTTGATAAAGAGCTAGCCAAATTTCAAGCATTTGTGGAAAATGAGAGGATAGCGGAAGAAGCTCTCCCTGCGATTCATAACATAAGAGAATTGATAAAAGAAGGACAAGATGGTGTTAATGTGATCCATGGTTTAACTCATATTGTACACACTAACATTATTCTAGTAACTGAATGTGCAAAATTTATAAACAACACTTTGTCACCGTCTCATACGTAAGTATCAGTACTACCTAGACTGGCCACGGGGATATCTACATTTACATCGAATATTTTGACATCTAATGCCCATGCTTGTAGTAATTCTACCACTGGTATTGGAGTATCTAAAAGAACTAATTCACATAATTACAAAGATTTAGGATTCACCTATCAAAACCTAGCCCCTAGAGTGTCTACATATCACTCTCAACCACCACTTCAATCCACTTATTCTCAACCACCTACCACCTATCATTATGTCCAACCACCACTTAATTATTAACAACCTCTGCTTGTCACTACCCATGCTCAATCTCCTCCATATATTGGTTCCAATTCCTCACCACAAACCACATCTCCTAATGATGCCCTCCTAAACCAACTTTTGCAAAGCATGACTTCTGTACAAAAAAATGTGACAAGCTTATCAAATGCTTCACAACCCAACATACTGACCTATCATGCTTGTAACCCCTTATCCTATGCAATCTTGAGAACTTCTATTCCTGAGAAGTTTGAAACTCCTTGATTTGAAAAATACGGTGGAAAAGGTGATCCTAATACTCATGTGGCAACATTCACGGCTATGTGTAATGACTTCTATTTTGAAGAGGACTTGTTAGCAAAACTTTTCCTGTGATCTCTTAAAGATATTGCTCTAGAATGGTTTTTCTCTTTACCTCCAAATTCAATACACTCTTTTTCATAGTTAATTGATCAATTTCTACAACATTTTCAAGAAAATATCAGACCCCAAGTCTCTTTGATTGATTTGGTTTATTGCAAACAATGTCCTCGCTAGGAAAGAGAAGTTAACTGCGTTTATTAGCTGGTATCAAGGCCTCTATTCACAAATTCAATATTAGATGAAAGATGATGATTTTTAGAATATATTTATTACAAATTTGTAGCCTAACATCTATGATAAGATCCTCTTGATGAAGTATAACTCTTTTCAACACCTATGCACTGCCCTACGTGACTACCAACTTTCTTCTAGTCAGTATGAAAATCAACACTCATCGGCTCAAGTTGGTCAATTAGAGGGTGCTTCATCACAAAACAACTTTAAGAGGAATAATAAGAGTTTCATCATGTTTAATGTGCCAAATTCAAACCACTTTACACAAGTATCTTCTATCACTAATCCAAAAAGACATGGTATCAATAAAGAAAGTTTACTCTGATATCTAAGTCCTATCATTCTATCATGAATCAAGCTCTGAGTAATAATCTCTTAAAGCTTCCTCTGATTAAACCAGTGGACACTAACATAATGCAAGGACTCTATTTTGATGCTAATTATTTTTGTCATTACCATCGAACACAAGGAAATGATACTGAATGATGTATGCATCTTAAACATGAAATACAAGACCTCATCGACTCGAATGTTATACAGGTATCTGGTGTGAATGATAATGGGAATAAATCAGTTGCTCTATTGAATCAAAATTTACAGATCTTCATAAATCCTTTCCCTAATCATACTGATAACAATTTGATGGAACAAAGTACATTAGAGGTAGAGGATGATTATTTGGACTATGATGAGATAATTGCAACAATTGAAGTGGATAAGGAAAATACTCAACTATCACCTCGTCCATGAGGAAAATGTATTTACTCTGAAGTTCCTCCTCCACTATCCCTTCAGGGATTGGGAGACACTAAACAAATATCAAAGAAGCAAAAGGAAAAACAGAAGCACAAGATTATGATAGTAAAAAAGGTGGAATCAGTACAAGATAGCCCTTGTTGTTACAATAGACCAAACCATCAGAACAAAAGGAATAAAAATTAGAATCGTTCAAGATGTTTATCATCAGTTGAAAATAATAGTGGTTCTCCTCATAAGAAACAAAATATTTTACATAAACAAGGAAATTATGAGCAAGTACCGCATGGACTCTCTGATAACAAACAACAACATAATAAGAACCACTCAAGCTTCTCATACAGCTTGATGGAGCACCTCTCTAAGAGGCTCGTAGGTTACAAAATTTAGTATGATTGTACTGGTAGGTAAGTATTTCTAACCCTTTACCTTCGTGTTGTGTTTCACCTGTGATGTATTATGTGTTGTTTAGGCATCCTAGGATGACCCTTGATTCTCTTGTAAGGTCAAGGATACTAGGAGACCGCATCTGTCGTGACCTTCTTCTATTTGTATCATCATTCTTCTATATTTCATCTCCTTTGTTTTCATTGTTGTGTGTTGTGTCTTATGGACATAGCATTGTGGTTGGTGACTTGGGGGCACCTTCCTATGTGACTTTCCCTAAGGCACTTGTTCTCCTCTTTAATTTATTGTTTACCTTCTAGTGGTTCTATCTAGCTGGCGGATGATGAAAAAACATATTATACTGATACGGACCAAGTGTCCCTTTAGCGAGAAATAAAAAATGGACCTAGTCCATACATGATGGTGGGGTTGTTACATATTATTTGACACTTGACTAGTAGAATCACTCTGTGTGATATCTCTCCCTTGATATTGATATTGATGTTGATATCTCGTCTTGCTAACAACATGTTAACAATACTGCCGCTCTGTGCACTTTGTTTATCTTGATTTCACCTTGTATGGCTCTTTGATGTAGATGATCATATGCATTGTTGTTTATCATGATTATGTGGACACTAACACCTTTCTTGTAGGAAATTGTGTGTTTGTGGGAACATTTTGAAATCATAAATTACATGTCACCTCTAGGGAGCATGGGCTTTGTGAGAGCTTGTGCTCCCTTGTGTGTTTTCTTCCTACCTTAATGTGCTTGATATCAATACATGATATCAACCACCTTAAGGTGGGGGCATATATAAGGTAAGCTGTCTGTTGTAGATGTTAGTGAAGCATGTTTGAACAATCTGAAAAATCAATCACAATCATTTAAGCCATTTGTGGAGGTGGGATATCAAGCATATCCTTTTATCATAAGCCCTTCTGTAGAAGGTGGGGATGGTGTACTTCTTGAGGAGATTGAACTATCTTGTCATTTTCAAAAGTCCTCTGCGGAGTCAGGGAGTGGTTATGTGACTAACTCAACCCTTAAGCATGTTTTTAGCGATTGTGTGGTGAAGCCCAATCATTGGTGTATGCCTGTAATGTGCCTGAGATGGTGCTGAACCTAGCAATAGTTTCACTCCATCATTTGTCTATCATGTTTTCCCTGTGTCTTCCATGTGTGTGTGTATTGCATGTTTGTTCTCAAAGGGCAAGACTAGTGGTGATGACCTCCTCTACACTTTGGGATTTTGTTTTGCATGTTTGTTCTCAAAGTGCAAGACCGATGGTGAATAGATCCTCTACACTTTGGGATTTTTTTTTGCATGTTCTCAAAAAGTGCAAGATCGGTGGTGAATAGCTCCTCTACACTTTTTGGAATTTGTTTGTTTACTTTCCTTGTACTTGCATCCTGCATTTCATATGGGAAAATCAAAAAGAAAAACAATCACTACATTCATTGTATTCTCTATGCTCTATGTGTCTTCAATGTTGTATTCCCTATGTTTTGCGTGACTGTAACTATCTTCTCCATGTCTTGCATGTCTATTACTATTTTCATTGTGATTGGCATGTCTTCTCTCTGCCTAGCAAGTTTGTTGACCTTACTTTAATGAATGTATTGGCCTTGCATTTCTAGATACATTAAAGTGGGGGCTAAATGTTACGTCAAAAAAATGCACCCTTGGGGCCTTTTTCTCTTAAGGTTTAGCTCTTGGGTCTTTATAATGCATTTAGAGCATCTTGCATGATAATTCAGACCCCTAATCAGAAAACCCTTGGGCCTTGTGACAAATGGGACCTAAGGGGGACTATTTTGATAATCCCAGAACAAAGACAAGGGGGTGGACTTGGGCGCTAGCACCCTAGTCCAGCCCTATTTTGGGTCTACCCTAATTTCAAATTTTGGCTCTGTGACCGTTATTTGGTTTCTAGGCTGACAACACAAGTTTAAATTATAAAATTCTTGGTGAGAATATTTGTAGTTGCACATAAAAACATGTTTAGGGTTTCATTTGCAAACTAGATGGGCATTGTGATTCATGAGCTTGTGTTAAAGTGATCAAGGCATTCATTGTGTTGTAGAGTAGAGCATTGTTATTATGTTTTGTTGCAGGTTTGATTCCATCTACTCATGGCATGAAGAGCACCTTCCTCCCATGAGAGATTCATCATCAAGGTGACATCTTATTATGTTTGCTTATCAATTTATCAATCAATCATTATGTTTTTGCCCCTATCTCACAAGGATATGCATTCTCATCTGATAATGGTGTTTGGAAGACTTGAATGTCTCTTTGGGGCTTGATTGAGGCAAGCCTCTAAACACCACAACCCCCTCCCACACTTCTTGTGATTACAGGTTACAGGTTACGAAAGTGGAAGAAGTGGAGTTGCAAGGAGTAGAAGGACACTATGTGGATTCAGATCCTAAAAGAAGAAACCTGCTTGGACTAGGGCACCATCAACATAGTCCTCCACATCAAAACTAACAAAAACTGAAGATATAGTAAAAATCAGTGTCGGAAGGAGATCGGGATTAGACAGAAAAAGCTACACCTTAGACTTTGGCACCTTTACTAGGAGACCTCCTATGTCATGACCTTGTTCTATTTGTATCATCATTCTTCTATATTGCTTCTCCTTTATTTTCATTGTTGTGTGTTGTGTCTTATGGACATAGCTTTGTGGTTGGTGACTTGGGGACACCTTCCTATGTGACTGTCCCTAGGGCACTTATTCTCCTCTTTAATTTATTGTTTACCTTCTTCTAGTGGTTCTATCTAGCTGGTGGATGATGAAAAAACATATTATACTGATACGGACCAAGTGTCCCTTTAGCGAGAAATAAAAAATGGACCTAGTCCATACATGACGGCGGGGTTGTTACATATTATCCGACTCTTGGCTAGTAGAATCACTCCATGTGATATCTCTCCCTTGATATTGATATTGATGTTGATATCTCATCTACGCACTTTGTCTATCTTGATTTTTCCTTGCATGGCTCTTTCATGTAGACGATCATGTGCATTGTTGTTTATCATGATATGTAGACACTAACACCTTTCTTGCAGGAAATTATGTGTTTGTGGGAACATTTCATGATCGTAAAGTACATGTCACCTCTAGGGGGCATGGATTTTGCAAGAGCTTGTGCTCCCTTATGTGTTTTCTTCCTACCTTAACATGCTTGATATCGGTACGTGATATCAACCACCTTAAGGTGGGGCATATATAAGGTAAGCTGTCTGTTGTAGATTTTAGCGAAGTGTGTTTGAACAATCTAAAAAATCAATCACAATCATTTAAGACCTATGTAGAGGTAGGATATCAAGCATATCCTTTTATCATAAGCCCTTCTGTGTAAGGTGGGGATGGTGTACTTCTCGAGGAGATTGCACTATCCTGTCATTTTCAAAAGTCCTTTGCAGTGACGGGGAGCGGTTTTATGACTAACTCAACCCTTAAGCATGTTTTTAGTGATTGTTGTGGTGAAGCCCAATCATTGGTGTGTGCCTGTAATGTGCCTAGGATGGTGTTAAACCTAGTAATAGTTTCACTCCATCGCTTGTCTATCGTGTTTTCTCTGTGTCTTCCATGTGTGTGTGTATTGTGTGTTTGTTCTCAAAGTGCAAGATCAGTGGCAATGGCCTCCTCTACACTTTGGGATTTTTTTTGGCGTGTTTGTTCTCAAAGTGCAAGACCGGTGGTGAACAATTCCTCTACACTATGGGTTTTTTTTACGTGTTTGTTCTCAAAAAGTGCAAGACCGGTGGAAAAAAGTTCCTCTACACTTTTTGGGATTTGTTTGTTTACTTTCCTTGTACTTGCATCCTGCATTTCATATGGGAAAATCAAAAAGAAAAATAATCACTACATTCATTGTATTCTCTATGCTCTATGTGTCTTCAATGTTGTATTCTTTGTGTTTTGTGTGACTGTAACTGTCTTCTCCATGTCTTGCATGCCTATTACTGTCTTCATTGTGATTGGCATATCTTCTTTGTGCCTAGCGTGTTTGTTGTGTTTGTTGACCTTACTTTAATGCATGTATTGGCCTTGCATTTATAGATACATTAAAGTGGGGGCTAAATATTATGTCAGAAAAATGTACCCTTGGGGGATTTTTCCCTTAAGGTTTAGCTCCTGAGTTTTTAGAATGCATTTAGAGCATCTTGCATGATAATTTAGACCCCCAATGAGAAAACCCTTGGGCCTTGTGACAAATGGGACCTAAGGGGGACTATTTTGATAATCCTGGAACAAAGACAAGGGGGTGGACTTGGGCGCTAGAAACCTAGTCGAGCCCTATTTTAGGTCTACCCTAATTTCAAATGTCAGGTCTATGACCATTATTTGGTTTCCAGGCTGACAACACAAGTTTAAATTATGAAATTCTTGGTGGCAATCTTTGTAGTTGCATATAAAATCATGTTTAGGGTTTTATTTGCAAACTAGGTGGGCATTATGATTCATGAGCTTGTGTTAAAGTGATCAAGGCATTCATTGTGTTGTAGAGTAGAGCATTGTTATTGTGTTTTGTTGCAGGTTTGATTCCATCTTCTCATGGCATGAAGAGCACCTTCCTCCCATGAGAGCTTCATCATCAAGGTGGCATCTTATTGTGTTTGCTTATCAATTTATCAATCAATCATTGTGTTTTTGCCTCTATCTTGCAGGGATACGCACTCTCATCTGACAATGGTGCTTAGAAGACTTGAATATCTCTTTGGGGCTTGATTGAGGAAAGCTTCTAAACACCACAACCCCCTCCCACACTTCTTGTGATTGTAGGTTACAGGTTGCGAAAGTGGAAGAAGTGGAGTTGCAGGGAGTAGAAGGACACTATGTGGATTTAGATCCTGAAAGGTGAATCCTACTTGGACTAGGGAGCCATCAACATAGTCCTCTGTATCATAACTAACAAAAACTAAAGATATAGTAGAAATCAGTGTCAGAAGGAGATCGAGATCACGCAGAAAAAGCTGCACCTTGGACTTTAGCATCTTCACCATTGTCCCTGACATTTCCATTTTCTAGATTACAAAATATAGTGAGTTAAGGTTCTCTTCCCTTTGTCCTATTCTAGTAGCATTTGTCATAATTTGTAGATTTACTTATTATTTTTCTAAAATTAGGGTTTCAAGAGCATTGATTAGAGACATTGTGTGGTAACTTCTAAATTTCCTAGAAAACCAAGTGGTGACCCAATATGATAGGTGACTCTCCTCTCGAGTGGAGAAGCAACTTGGTTGAAAAGCCCTTGGAATGTTTTGTGGAAAGGAGGATTCAAATTAAAACCCCCATAACAAACACATTCATCACCAATCCTCCTTTTTATAAACAGGAGGTGATGCACCAAAAAATTGAGACTTAACTACTAGTGTTTAACACACAATTTGTTCAAAGATTAGATATTCTTGACACAACTCAGATTCATTTCATGTTTGCATATCAGTGTTTTGTTAGAAGCTTTGATGTTTGGCAATTTTAGGAGGAAAAGATTGAAATTTTTTTCACAACTAAGACTATTTTACAACATTACATAGCTCATGACCTATGCAAAACATGTATTTTCTGATGTAAAGGTATCAAATGAAACATATGTTTAAGGGCATGCATTCAATATCACAAAAACATTCATCAATCATTCATTCATACATAGTAGAACAGAAGTTGAGAAGGTAAAATATTGAATCTTTATTGAGAAAAGGTGTTCTTACAACTAAATAAGTATTTAGAAAAATTGACTTCTATTGCTTGAAAAATGAGATTACAACAGTATTGTCATACAACTAAATATCTATTTTTTGAGTTACAATGTTATGTTTCTGCCTCTAGAACCAACAAATATAGAAAGAACTAGCTTAAAACTCTATCCTAGGGTCTCTATATCTCATCCTAAGCATAGAAGAGCATATAGGAGATGCTTTTGACAAAAAGTTAATGCTCAAAAATGAGTCAACATACTTTGGACACCCAAGAATAGTCCTGGTTTGAATTTCTTCCTTGAGACTGAGTCTCTGACTTCTTCAATCTCCTACAATCTTGCCTCAGCTACCCAAGAACCTCCTAGATGCTTGGGATGTGTTGGAATTGCTCCTAGATTTGCTCCACTTGTTGTCCTAGTCATCCAATTGCTCATAAATCCTCTCAAAAATGCCTCAACCTCCTCTTGACTTCTTCATCTCCACCTTGCTAATGTATAGGACATGTGCCCTTGTTGTTTTGATGCCATTAGAAATTATTGAGGGCATCTAAGAAGAGATTTGCTATATTTGGAGTCTTTAAACAACTCACAACTACTCATTCATGACATAGAAACTTTGAATTCTTCATTCATTACCTTTGGAAGGATACTTGATAAGGTTCAAATGGCTTGTAGGTGTCATTTTATTGAGTTTGTATCCCTATGTTACTCTTGACAGTCCTATCTCTATCTTCCTTAACCCTTTATTTGTCTATGTACCTTACATGATATATCTTCTTCTTGTTGTCTTTACATAATGCATACTCTATCTCTGCTCTTTTCATTATCTTATCTCCACTATTTCAAACCCTTTGAATACTAACTTCTTGAATGATCCTTGCATAAACTACTATCAGACCCTTAAAACCAACAAAGTCAACTTGAAGATGAACTTAACACTTATCCATGCAAGCTCATCACTCTATATTCAAACATAACATAAAAAACCATGTTTGTAAACCTTCAGGTTCATTGTATCTTCAATGGTCACTGTCTTTGTTCTTAGTAAATTTTCCCATAGCACTGTATCTCTGTTTTAACTATGTAGACCTTAGTCATCCATTAGACCTCTTTCTAGGTTTGAACAAGCATTTGTAATCTTATCTCTACATTCTAACCCTCATCAACACTATCAACTTACATGTATTGAAGTCTTGTACTATCAAAACATAATGTTATCTGCATAATCTTTAGGTCTTGTTTACTTTGATTCTTCACTGTACCAGCTTATTCATTTGTTTTATTCATCATTGTGTAAAACCCTATCTATATTCCCAAAATATTAATGACCTCCACTATAATATAGTGATGACTAAGACAATGTAAAGGGTTTTAAGACTCTTATACTTTGACATAAGACCTTTCATTGAGCTTATTGTCCTCATTTTGTAGTTGACACTTCATCATTCTATAGTCTTCCTACTTTCTCATCTAAGTGGGGTTAGTTCTTTGCATGCTAGGGTTCCATTCCTTTTAACAGTGAGGGATCTTTTGATAAGGTTATTAAACTCTTTAAAAAGGAAACCTTTAAAAACAAATAATAACTATAAAAAGGTAATAATATGGAGATGTCATATTCATGTTTGTAACCCTCTTCACAATTTGCATTCATCATCCTATCTCTCTACAAACCTTTGTTCTTGTCAAACTTTGTCAAAAATGCAAACCTAATATTGTTGAGTCTTTTACTATTGTCACTTGCTCACTGTTACATAATGATTTTCATCATTTCTATCTTTATCTCTACCCTCTGTAATGGAAATAGATATCTTTCCCTTCTTACATTGTTAACTTGGACTGTCTCCAATGTCAAATCCTCTTCTATCAAATGACTCTTGTTCACTGTATTTATTATCTTTTTCATGGTGATAGGAACTCCACCTCTACAATTGTAGCTTGTACATCACAATATAATACTGAAGTTGAAAGCATCTTCTCAAGATTTTCAAGTTCACTACTCTTTGACACAAACCTGCTAGTACTAGAGTCTCTTTCTTCTCTCTCTATCCTCTTCACTATCTTTAATTCCATAAAGAGATCTTCAATGTATGTACTATTGTTGCATTGTCTTTAGTGTTGCTTTTTGCATTACATACCCTTGTCATCTACACTATTGTTATCAAGAATCACTGTCCAGATCCTTACACTGTCTTTGTTGGTCTTAACTCCCCAAACTTTATTGACAAAGCTTATGTAGACTTCCTAAATCCTTTGACAACTTAATATTTTCATGCACACAAACTGTGTCTCTCTTTCTTGTGTGCAAGCTTAAAACTTTTGCAATCGGACTTGTAGGTAGACATATAGGTTCTACAAACTTTAAAGGAGCATGTTGTTCCATAGAGGGTTTCTTGATAGTGCTTTACTATGTAATAATTTTTAAAACAAACTTTCAAAAAACATACAAACTTATAGAAAATTATATAGAGTTTTGGTCAACCACCAACTCTTGCTAGCATTTGATAGGGTTTCTTGAGCTTGATAGGGGTTGTAGAATCTAAGAATGCCAATAGAGACTAGGAGATTTAACAACTATTCATAGTATTTTAAAAAGAACAGATACTCTTTGAAGAGATTCAAAACCATCAAGTGGGTATCATAATAGAGATAATGCAACTTTGTAGATTCTTGACTATCATTTTGATGATTGTTCCTACCCTTTTAGACCTCTGTAGACTGATTAATTTGTTGACTAATCTCCTCTTGACTATACTCTCTTCTTGACTGTGCTAGACATTGTTTCCTCTACTAGAGCTGAGGATCTCTTAGAGACCTATGTCATGTCTTTCTCTATCAAGTTTTTTTTAGACTATCAACTATGAGACAACAAAAAATAGTGAACAATCCACCTTGACTGTCTCTTAACAACTTCATCAAGACTTATACTCTACCTTTGTTAGTATTTCTACTTATAGTGGCTTGTTCATTAACTTCATTTCCTCTCATACCCCTGTATATTCCTTCACTCTTCAACATACTAGTTATTACACTATTCTCTGGATAGGTTTTAATGTATTCAGAGGTACCTCAAACTCAACAAAAACTCTTTCACAAGTTAGGGTTATTGTGCCTTCATCAGCATTGTTTCAGACCTTTGTTGACAAGTAAACTTGTATGTTTTGATCAAAACCCTATATTTGTTTTTCATGTATGATATTTATTGACATCCTATCATAGGAATCAAAAATTGTCCTATTGTGTTACTCACAACCCACCCCATTTTTACTCCAAAATAGGGACCCCCTGTTTCATTCCTTGTCTTGCCTCTAGAATGTCATGTCTTATTACTTGGGGAAAGGTAATGAACATTTGGTCCTAGCTATTTCATTTTTATGGCATAGTTCTTTGCAATTTCATGCTTGTCAGACTATCAAACTTTGCCCTTCTGGCTTGATAGAAGGAAGAGGACCGAAACTCCACATTTTGTTACCTTGACTTGGTCCTTTTGTGTATTACTCAACCTTATCATTGAGATATCAGAGTTTGTCGTGCTAGCACCATAGTAGAATCATCTCCAATGCCCCGTGAAGATGAAGGAGTTAGGATGACATAAAAACATCAAAATGAAATAAAATAAACAAGATTTATACCTTCCTATACAATCCTAGCTCCTCACTCCTTGATAAGGTTGAGGACTTTGCACCCTTAAGACCTAACTATACCCAAACTACCATTCACAATGTGAAATGCTCTCTAATTGTTAACACAAACATCACTATAACCTAGCTAAGGTGGGGATGATTGTTAGAAATTTTGGCATAATATGATTACTCTAAAATTGGATGATGAAATGGCTTGTGGAGGCTTGTATTTATAGGCAAATTAGAGGGTATTTTGATCCAATGGTGGAGATTGATTGTTGAGATCAAGGGATGAGATTGATTGTGAGATGGAAGGCTCATATTTGATCAACAAGATTGGATAGTGGAGAATAAAAATGAATCTTTTATTCATTTTGAGGAGGACTTAACATTAAATGTGATTTAGATGTGCGATAAAATTAAAAATTAATTTCCTTGGGAGGAGGTGGAATTAAAAATTCCATTTTATGTGGAAATGTGAAGGTCATAGGACACATGTACATTTTTTGGCTCTTACATTTGTAAGCAAAAAAGGTGGAAGATGTTTTATCATGGAAATGGAAAAAATGAGTTGGAAGGGTTATATTTTTTTTGTGGGTGTGGGAGAAGGCGTTAAGCATGATTTGACCAAGTCAATTAGGGTGATTAACATAGTTAATGTGGCTAGGAAAAATTAGTGAGTGGCGTAATAAGGGTTTAGGATTAATTAAATAATGATTTATTTAATTAATACAGGTCTAGGGGTCATGTAGGCTAGGGTAGCTAATTAAATAATAGTTAACCAACTAGGTTAGGGGTAGGCTAATTAGTAGGGTTGATTAATCAGATAAACATGATTTACCTAATTAATTAGGTTTTAGGGAAGTGGACAAATTAACTAAATAAATATTTGACATATTTATTTAATTAATTGGAATGATGGTAGAATGTGTGACTATTGAATTAATCAAATTAATTCAATTTTAGGGGTTAATTAATGAAGAATAAGTGAATAATTCAAGGGTTGGATAGGTTAATTAATTAAATAAAAATTTAATTAATTAATCAGATGAGGAATTAGTGATATGGATGATGTCGGAGGACAGTTAGATGGTTGAGACATTTTTAGGTGTCTACAATTGCCCCTCTTTTACATGGCGTCGTGACCTAGTAGGGATATGGTGTCAAGTCAAAGAATTTGCCCCAACTATCGGGAAGGAATGAAATACATGAGGGATGCCCCCTCGAGAGGTTAGGTGAAAAATTAAAAAAAATTGAGTGAACTCCCGAAAGGAGGAAGAAGGTGGTGAAAAATGGATAGAGGACGAGAAATCAGGTGGATAGGAAGAAAAACAGGTGAAAAAGGTTACATTTGGCACTCTAGGGAAAGAAAAAGGTGTTGGAGGATGACATGGTAGGATATAAATGGAAAGGGAGGGCCCAAAGTGCCACATTTGCACACATTGATCTTATTGGACGAGAAGAGATAGGAGACAATATGGCACAACTACCTTTCCCCCACTAGGAGCATCGATCTTAGCGAGTGCGTGACTACTTGACATCACCCCTAGCATACCCACAGGTATGTTGACCAACCTTGACTTTGTCAAATTTTAGGTTTCAGGTAGTTAGTGCATCAGGAAATGGGTAGTTAGGTAGATTGGTTCCCTAGCGCAGCTACTTTGGTGCCATCCTTAGTCAAATTGGCCCCATCCTCTAGATTGGCACCATAGGCTAAATGAGGGAATGGATAGTTTTAACACCATATTCAAATTTTTTGGTGTTATCAAATGTTTTGGCGCCAAGGGAGAAATGAACATTTGGATGAAATGGCACCATCCAAGGTAGTTTTTGCACCAAGCTCCAGTTTAGCGCCATAGGTCTAAGGTTTGAAGTTTTAGCGCCATATGCTCGTGCTTTGGCACTATGCTCTAGAATAGCACCATATCTAGACGTTTTAGTGACATGCTCTAGAATGGAATGGGGGTTTCATGGTAGATGGTGTTTTAGCACCATATGACAAAGTTTTGGTGCTGTACTTTGTTTTAGCACCAAAGGCTTGAGGATTGGCGCCATCGTGCGGAATGGTGCTATATGGGTTAGAATTGGTGCCAAACTTTGTTTTGGTGCCATGTGGGTTAGGATTGGCACCAAAATTTGTTTTGGTGCCATATGGGATAGAATTAGTGCCACAATGTTGGTTTGGAAGAAAAGTTAATTTTTTTTATGGTCTTTTTTCGGATGCAGATTTCAGGTGATATTATGGTATCTAGAGAGTGACTACTTCCCTCTATTATGATGTTATTAGATCAGTTTGATAAGGCTACATTAGCAAGATTGAGAAGGTTAGGGCTACGGACAGTGGCTAAGATGCCCTAGATACGAGCTTACAGGCTATGATGACAGCCCTAGTGGAGCGATGGAGGAGTGAGAAATGCTCCTTCTTACTATCTATAGGTGAGATTAAAATCACCTTGGAGGATGTATGGAGGATTTTGAGACTCCCTATAGTTGGAGTGAGGGTTACATATGATGTACCCTCAAGAGTGGTGGCATTAAACAGAGTATTTACACCTAATTAGCCAATGTATGTGCAAGGTCAATGACAAATGAGTTATAGATAGACTCAATTGGCTGGGGTGGATGAGTTTACCCTATTTGTATGTGCGGGGATTGGAGGTATTGTGATGCTGAATCGACATGCATAGGGTTTCTCAGTTGGTTCAGGTGGTGTTATAGAGCAGATGGTGTAGCATGAGACTATGTACATGTGGAGACCTTGCATGTTAGGATAGCTATATCATGAGATGCATATAGTTGTGTATCATTTGGATGGGGCGTTATGTGCTGGGGTGACACTTTGTCATCTATGGGCCTTTGAGCATATTGGTATTGTGCAGCCTTAGGCATCTTTACACGGAGCTCAGTTTGAGGTGTTTGTGTTCCTATATAGAGTGCATATTATGTCTTTTTATGTTGGACAATTACAGTATTGGTGGTGAATTTTGGATGACTTAGACTTTGTTATCTAGTGTCCCTACATTGGTGTGGAGGCATAGCCTGATGACCACATTCATATGTCATTCACATTTTAGTCATGCTATTTGATGGGTCGAGGGGAGCATACTATTGACAGGTATATCCCCTCGTGAGTGATGAGGCAGTTTGGGCTGGTCCAGAACTTGTCCTAGGCCATGGCAATTTTCACGAGGACACCACAGGATGTGTCAAGATTGCCGGCACCAATATAGCCTCAGGTGGCCATACATGATTTTGTTGGACTGCAACCAATGTAGTGGGACTGGGGGAGCTAGGTAGTTGATGTCAGGACCACTCCAGCCTACAATCGATGGTGGCAGGTGTGCCAGCCCATCCATCTTACAGACCCAATAGTTGAGCCTAACTTTACTGTGGCGGGTGAGGAGGAGGGGGATGAGGAGTGGGTTGAGTATGTGATGGAGGAGGTGCCCATGGAGGAGGGTGATGGGATTGGATTTTTGGTTGTAGTGGTAGCAGGAGAGGTAGGTAGGAGAGGACAGAGGCAGAGACAACGGGGTCCTTTGCAATAGTAGGCACCCCAGCACTAGTAGATACAGAGAGGGTAGATGCCACGGCCGTGAGCATAGCAATAGTAGTAGTAGGGTCAGGGGCCAACACCACCTCAGGAACCACCACAACAATAGGCACAATAGGTTGCATAGCAGCTGAGGCCACAGCCGCAGGTTGCATAGTAGTTGAGGCCAATAGTAGCTAAGGCCAGAGCAGCAGGTGGGGACATCAGGTGTTGGGAGTCTAGGTGTAGGGCCATCAAGGATACCTCCTGGTCTTCCTCTAGGTACTTGCACTAGGATTCGGCATACATGAGCTAACAAGGAGGAGGAGATATATACTTTATGGGCCCAGGTGGCCAGTTTAGAGGATCAGTTGGCACGGCAGTGACATGAGCTATAGTAGCTAGAGGGAGTTCAGGCCTTGTTAGATGGGATGAGTGGGGGGATGAGCACCCTTAGATTTTTATCTTACAAGTGTAGATAGGGCAGCTACAGTCACAGTTATAGATATAGATGGTCGAGATTACAGTTAAGCGTGATACTAAGAGGTCACTATGGCAGGCTAAAAAGGTGAGGTTACAAAGTGCTGAGGCTAGAGCTCAATAGGCTAAGGGGGAAGTGACCAGGCATCAGGGAGAGATCACATGGTTGTAGGGTATGGTAGTTGGGACTAGCATTGCCTAGATATACATGGACTCCCAAGCTTGGATCCAGTAATTACAAGACCAGATTTTAGAGTAGCATTCATGAGTTAAGTACTACTATGGTGCCTACTATACCATGGTTCCTAAGGGTCAGTGGGTGCCTAGTTATAGTCAGTGGAGTGGGTCAAGGATGTCTGGTTCATACAGGTCCAGGAGATCCTAGTAGTCAATTCAATAGTTGCCACCTCAGCAACAACCACCTTAGTAGCAGAAGCCACCTCCATAGTAGCAGCCACCTACAGGACCACCACAGTGTGCACCTAGGTCTCCTACTGACTCAGCTAGGGGGTTATCAGCCCATGGTTGATGTATGGATTTTGATGTATATTGGCCCTTTGAGGCATTGTTGTATCATGACATGTATTATTATTTTGAGCCTTGTATATTTTGGCGGCGATTTATATGATATGCATTTATGATTATGGATGTTTATGGTTCTTTGATGTTTATGCATTGTGGATGTATTTATGATTTTATGGATGTATGCATTATGGATGATTTTATGATTACATGGATGTATGTTATGATGATGTAGATGGATTGATGGAGATGGATGTTCTTTATAATGGATACATTTTCTATTTTATGATTATGTTCATGGATGGGTATTATGTTATGATGTTGATTTATGATATGCATGTGGATTATGCCATGGATTATGATGTGGAGATGTATGATATGTAATGGAATATATGCTTAGATTAATAAACATATATTGTGTATGGAAATGGAAATGGAATATATGCTTAGATTAATAAACATATATTATATATGGAAATGGAAATGGAATATATGCTTAGATTAATAAACATATATTATGTATGGAAAAGGATGTGTAAATGATGTGTAATGGATAATGAAATGGATAAATGAAAAATTTAATGGATAATGATGTAATGATTAATGGTATGTGATGATTAATAAAATGGGTAATGGTAAATGGCTTAATGATATAATTATTAATGAAATGAATAAATGTTAATGGATGTAATGATAAATGGTTAATGATTAAATGGATAAATGGATATGATGATGATAATGGTAAATGGTAAATGGTAATGGATAAATGAATATTGTGAATGATAATAGATAATGGTTAAATTAATAAATGGATTATGACAATGTCTAATGATAAATGGATTAATGATAATGAAAATGAGAATGGGTGAATGATAATGAATGAATGGATATGGTAAATGATAAATGATGATAACGGTTAATGGTAATGGATAAATGGATATTAATGTAATGGTAATGGATAAATAGTAAAATGATTATGGTAAAATGATAAATGAAATGGGAAAGATGAATGATTAATGGATAAATGACAATGAAATGGGTAATGGGATGGGTTGCTGTCATGATACATTGTGATTTTTTTAGAACCATGGGTGATGGGATGAGGAGGTTGGGATAGGTTTAGGGATGGTTGGGATAGATTTAGGGATGGTTGGGATGGAGGATACTAGGTCACTAGACACCATGTTGTTAGAGGGGTTTTGTTGGAATGGGTGAAGTGATAGAGTATGTGGGGTGAACTTGATAGAGTGATAGGTTATGAGGTGGGGGGTTTGCATCCTCATTAGATGCTAAGTCTAGATAGTGTATTTGATTGTTGGTAATAGAAAGGGGGATAGGTGAGCTAGGCTAAGTACTTTCATTGACATTATTGAGAGTATTTCTAGATTTATTATAGAAAAAGGGGATATTTTCACCAAGGTATGAAAGGACCAAGGTGATGATATATATCCGTCTTTGCATGGACTAGAACCACAAACAGTAGGTTGATTTCATGCATTCCCAAGGTAGTATAACCTTGCCTAGATTAGGGAAGGGGACTCATAGCATAAGTTCGTTGGTACATAGAAGGTATGATTAACCTTATATACAAATAGGGAACAATATGTTAGAACTGACCCTACATCTTCAAGATATGAATACCATTCTTGGAGTAATGAAATCAACCCACAAGTACAACATACAAAACAATGACTATGCCCCATTCTAGGTGTTTTCCATCACATATCATGATATAGTAAGATCAAGGTAGCTTTGGAATGATCCCTAAAATAAGACAAAAGATAAAAATCAATAATCAAAAAGACCAACGAACCATACAAACAACCATTGTATCTCTTGCCAAGATAAGTGTTGATAAGATGATGGATTCTACCTATTGAAGGAATGATATATCCATTAAGACGAGAATCAGTTGGGTGTTGTTGAAAGGATAGTAGGCCATATGTGATTATTATAATTTAGTTTGTTGATTGATGATTTTTTTATAAGATGTGATGTTTTGGATGTATGTTTAGCGTGTGTATTGTTGTTAAATTTAGTAATTTCAAAAGATAGGAACCATCCAAGCAGGTCGAATGGGTGCATCTTTTGTACCTGAGTACTAGATACTTTCTTCATATTCCAGACTGCCTGCATACCCTATGTCCACAAGATCAAGGCACTTTAAGACGTGGGTGATGATGAATATGTAGTTCTGGTTTAGGATAGATGAGATGATGTTGGATACTGATGTGTTAGATGGTTTGGATGATGTGGGATTGTTTTTAGAGTTTTTGTAATTTTGGATTTTTTTGGTTTTCTATTTTTTTTTGGATTTTTAGATTTTTGTAATGTTTTTTAGATTTTTGGATTTTTAAGTTGTACAGGGAGAACATACAAGGATCTTGTTTCCATGAATTAGCCTTGGGTGGGGTGATAAAGGGTGGGTGATGGGATTGAATGTTTTATAATTCCAATCCATGGGGTGTAGGTGATATGAAATGTTATGATGAATAGGAGGACTTATTAGATGGTAGAATCGACCACTACACATGGCACTTGAGACAGGTTTTCACCATGGTACTTATCCAAGGCATCGCCAAAGTGATTTTCACCATTGGACGACTTTATTGCACTTGGGTTTTTCTTGATTTTTTTGAATTTTATGATTTTTTTTGTATTTTTGATTTGGGATACTTGATGGGTTATGCATAAAACCTTTTTAGGTGCATGATATTCATAGGATCCTCTAGAGGCTGCCCCTCAGGTGTTGCAAGATGGTAAGCTTCTAATCCATAGCTAGTTGTGATGACATATGGTCCCAACCAATTAGGCTCAAACTTTCCTTTCTCGTGGTGCTCTTGTAAGTTTTTTTAATTTTCCATGCGGACAAGATCACCTATCTCAAACTTGTGGTTATTGATCTTTTTGTTGTAGCTTCTGCATAGGCAGTTTTGATAGGCTTGAAGGTGATTAAGAGCATCTAGGTATTTCTCATCTAGGAGTTCTAGCTCATTTAGTCGTACAACTGGGTACTCCTCCTTAGTGATTATATTCTGTAATGAAATCCTGAGAGAAGGGAGTTTGACCTCAATAGGCAAAATGGCTTTGGAACTAAATACTAATGAGTATGGTGTGGCTCATGTGGGTGTTTGTATGCTTGTGCCATAAGCCCATAGGGAGGGGTTGAGCTCAAGGTGTCAATCACGACTAGCTTCATCGGTTGTTCTTTTCATGATGCATAAGATGATTTTGTTAGAAGCTTCAGCTCGACCATTACCTTGAGGGTAATATGGTGTGGAAAAGTGATGTTGGATGTGGAATTTCTCACATAGGGTGTGAACTTCCTAGTTTTTAAATGATTTCTCGTTATATGTGATGATGGAGAAGAGAACTCCATAATGGCATATTATGTAGTGGAGAAAGAATTTAGTGATTGGATACCAGTGGTAAAAGTGAGTGGAATGGCTTTGACCCACTTGGTGAAATATTCAATAGAGGTAATGATGAATTTATGGCCATTGGATGAAGGTGGGTGAATGTTTCCTACAAGGTTGAGTCCCCACTGTGAAAAGGGCCAAGGGGTTGTTATTGACTATAGCTCTTGTGAAGGTGCATGGATAAGATCACCATGTTGTTGGCATGGTAGACATTTCTTCACAAAGCGGTATGCATCTCTTTTCATGGTTGGCCAATAGTACCCTATCCTGAGAATCTTCTTTGTTAAGGTAGGTCCACTAGAGTGTTCTCTACAAATGCCTTCATGTACCTCTTGTAAGGTCACTTCAGCTTCCCTGGAGTTGAGACATCTTAAAAGAGTACCTATTGTGCAGTTACACAACAAGCCCCATTTTTTCCCAACAAAACAAGGACCCAACCTTTTGGGTGGTATGGTAAAATTAGCCTCAGATGCATGTCAGAATGTTATCCTCTGCATATTAAGATCTTAGGATCTTGGTCAAAATCCAAAATTAGATTTTGTCATCATGAACCTTGTCATGTGAAAGAGCATAAAATTTCAAGCAGGTTTGGTTTTTGAAGCACCTCAAAATTTGCCAAAACAAGGAAGTTATAATTGGTCAAAGTTCAGTCAATGGGTCCTCAGGATCTTCACATTTGCATGACATCTGGATATTAACTTAATATCTTGGTGCTCACTAGTGTCCAGATGTCACAATTCAGAAACCTAGTGGTTTAAATGTCAAACATAGGGATATTAGCTAAGATCCTGATCTTATATAAGATCCCGACCTTCGATAGCATCTAGACGTCAAATTTAAGTCACCTGGTCCTTAGATGTCAAAATGGATGGATATTACTTAGTATCCTGACCTTATTTAGTACCTTGATCCTGATGATGTTACGTCATCTCAGCCCAAGGAAGAATGATGAATCCACTTACGTCATCAAGATATTACCTAATATCTGGACCTTAACTTAGTATCTAGGTACGCTTAACATCCACATCCTGATGATGTCATCCTACCTTGACACGATGTAAAGGGGATACATATGCTTACATCATCTAGATATTAAGATGCAGGGATATTTCACACTTTTAATATCATGACCTTATTTTAGTATCATGATCCTGATGACATCATATTATCCTGATTAAACGAAGGAACCACATTCTACTTATGTCATCAGGATATTGTGCATGTATGGATATTTCATATCTTAATATCCTGATCCCTCAAATATCCATACCCTCACATAACCAATGGTGTAATCCCACGTGTCCGTATGATCAGCTCGACTTGATATAAAGGAAATCAGAACCTGATGATAAATCTTTGGTCAATGATGGTTGACCTGACTCATGATGATGTCACCCAAATATCCACATCCAGATATCCCCAAGAATATTCCTTAACCGGATATCCCCCATACCCATGATTTTTGTGTTTAATGCAATAAGAGGCCATTGGTGTTTAAATTTAAAAGCATGCCAATGGACACCTGTAATGATCTTGTTTCATCCTACTAAAAGAGGGTATCAAATCACATTTCCACCATTAATAAGCCCTAAAATCATGAATTACTTGAGATAAAAGGGATTTTTCACAGTCATAATTGACAACATTGTATTCGAGAACCCTAATTTCTATTGTCAAGAGTTTATTGTGAACCAGAACTGAGCTACAAGACAAAATTGCAAGAAATCACTTCATCCAGGGTGTTAGTGTAGTCACCAACACATCTTAACAGGTTAAGGAAGCATATACAAGTATGTATGAACCCCTATCTCACTGGTTATTTCATAAAGTTGTATAATGAATGACCGAAGAAAGGGTAAGTGATAAATGATAATGGTGATTGTAAATGGTTTAATTCAGACCACACAATTTAGACATGTCATTATTTTAAAAGTATGAAAATCAATACTATGCTAACCCTAGATAAAGGAATGAATGTTGCTTGTTAAAACTAGTATGTTTAAAATTGCAGGCCACGATGTCGTAACCACGCATAGACAAAATAGATGTAGAGTTCAAATCAGTTATGTTCCCCAGAATACACAATGTTTACAGTGAACTAGGATTCATAGAGGACACTCATTCTGGCTACACAGATATTGAAGCATTTAGGGAATGAATTGATGCACAGGAGGATGACCCTGTTCTACAAAACATAGTGGCATCCGGACTCTATCATGATGTCAATTTTCCTTACTCTACAGAGGCTTTTGACCTTTTAGCTAGATCTGCATTACACTATAATGCCACCATAAGGAAGGTGGAGAAGCAGGAGAGATTATATGTAGACTTGTCTATAGAGGGCATAACTGAAGTATTTCATTTGCCAGTTTCTCATCCCATGTATGTGCCAGATTCATATCCATTGGCCAAGGAATTTGAGGCCAACAATAAGAATTGTAGAAAATTTATATATCACGGGTGGAGAAGCCTAGATAACATGGCTAGGGAAGCTACCAAAATGACGGTGCACTTATACAAATTTGACTTCAATGATGAAGTGCAATATATAATGTTTATGCTTAGCCGGATGAGTGGCTTGGTAAATTATGGAACATTCAAACCATGGATGTTTAGATTGATAAGGATGGTGCTGAAGTACAAACCAGAGAAAGCAATGGTCTAGTGGGCTAAGATAATCAGTGACACTATTCATGACCAGCTCACTAAATGGAAATATGGAAAGGGGATGATCTTTAGAATGACATCCTACTTGGTGTATGCATGTGTAGAAAAGGGCACATTCAATGGGTTAAGGACTATAGGAAGGATGGGAAAACTACCCAATGAAAAGACTCCCTAAGAACATTACCCCCAACTGGAGAGAAGATCATCCATACAACATTATGGAATGGTTAATGACTGCTTCCTGATGCACCTAGTCTGACTCATGGAGGGTGATTGGACTAAACGGTTTTCAACGGGTGCCACAAAGGTGATCAGTGGATATGGCTCTTGGTTTATCCAAGCCAATACCTATTCTTAAATCTGCATGGAGGGTTTCAGTGGGAAACCATATATGTTACCAAGGTACCCTACAAACAAGGTAGTACTAATGGAAATGATGAGGCAACAACTGCCTACATTTGAAATGTCAAAGGTAAAGGAAGGAAAACCCTATAGAAAATTTCTCATTAACATAAACCGGTCCATAGTAGGAGCCATAGAGAATACAAGAAAGGTAGAGGTAGAGTTGAAATCTTTGAACTTAAAATTGTTTCCTCTAGCCATAGACTATGATCCTTACCACAGGATCGAGAAAAGATTCAACAAGAAGTATAAGCATAGTGTCCACCTTGAGGACTACTAGGCAGATTGTGGTGATGAACATGAGGTAAGAAGGAGAAGATATCAAAGTTTGACCCTAGACCAAATGAGGATAATAGGGCAACCTGAAGTACCCTCACATATAAAGAAGGATGATGATGATATCATGGATCCAGAATATGAGGATCAAAAGGTATACAATGATACCATTTCTACTCCATACCTGATCCAGAAAGATGAAACTTGTATTGATGTCCTCACTACCCAAGTTATGGCTAGGACGAAGAACTGGGTTGCCAAAAAGATCAATGAGCTAAAAGCCAAAGGGGTGGCAATTACTAGTGATAGGAAAGGAAAGAGAAAGGAAAGAGAAGAACAAGGATATGATGATTTCCTTGTGAGGAAAAGGAAAATCCTTAGGACAAAGGCGCTTGAACCAGGGTCATTTGCAGTGGTAGAAGAGATCACATCTAAAGGAGTGACCCTTGTCACCTCCCACAGGACTAGTACTTAAGGAAATTCTTGTGCCTACACCCTAAATACTGACAAAACATGAAGAGATTCAAGATCAAAGATAGAGTCCATATAGGAGTCTTGCAACAGGGGAGGAGGAGAATATTGAAGAAGAGGATCAAATACCCATTGGGACATTGAAGAGGAAGAAGAAAAGTGATCTACTATAGGGTGTCGAGGTACCCAAGAAGTCCATGTATCAAAGTTCTCAAATGAGAGGTTATATTTCACCAGTATCAGCTTTTGCATCAGGATTAGTAGACCCACCATCAATATCCAAATCAATTGATCCATCTTTAAGTGTATTTAGAGAACTACAACATGATGTGCAAGTGGAGAAGATCATCAGGTGAAGACCAAATTAGCCCAAGAGGTTAAACATTAGGCAATGGTGAAGGAGACTAATAAGCCCCTCCCACTAAGTCAACCAATTGACCTAACAGAAGATGATTTGGTAAAAGATATCACCAATCACCCTATTGAACCCATGTTGTAGCATACAGAAGAAAGAGATAAGGGCGATACAATAGGGGAGTCACATGATGAAAGAGGAGTAAGGGAAGAAACTCCTAAAGCAAAAGTGCATATGGAGTCCCTTGACACATTGATTGAAGATGTGACCAGTCCAGCTGTAGTGGACTTGACCTATGTACAAAAAGAGGGGAATGCAAGAGAAGAGGTCACCAAAATGGACCAATTTCAAGAGGGAATAATCCCCATGGAAACAAATAATAAAGATGAGAATGTGTAGGAACAAATGACACAATAGGATATCCTAGTGGATAAGCCTGAACAAGAGAAGGTATCTAAAATACCTGCAGCTACAAAGGAAAAAGGTGATGAGCAAAAACAAGATAGCCATCAAGATGATCAAGAGAATATAGGCTGAGAGCCTAAAAATGATGAAGTTCCAAAGGAGCATGATGATAAGGCATCAGATGATCAGCCTCCTCCAGAGCAAACAGAAGAAAATCCTATGCCTGAGAAGGATAAGGAGGATGATCAGACAACACAAGATCAGGATAAAGGAACACAGGATGCTCAAATTGAGCAATTAGATCAAGGAGGATCACAATCAAGTGCATTGTCTTTGATTTCATCAGAGGTAGGCCAAGAGCAATCTTAATAGGTACCTTTTGACTTCAAGTCTCTGTTTACTCTTGATTCCACTAAAGCTAAATGGAGAGCTAGGACAGTCTCCAATATTAAAAGAGATCCAAAGACTGGAAAGAGGACAACTCAAATTGTTGTTCCTATAGTAGAAAAGGTCAAGGAGAAATCTAGCGAGAGGAGTTTCAAGTGACACAAATTAACCTTGGTCATGTCACTACAAAACAAGAAATACAAGAACATCTGGAGAGCGTTGAGGCAATAGTAGCCAAAATGAAGAAGGTCAAAGCCAGAAAGAAAGAACTAAAAGAGCAAAATATGTAGTTGTAGCAGTTTATACAAGGATTAGTGAAGCCAAACAACTTGGCATCTACCCTACATGCTACTAAGAAGTCTATTACATTGACCTTAATAAGTGAAGAAGAGATAACTGGTCTGGATACCCAGAAACACCAGGCTCACATAATGAATAATTGGTTTTTCAGATTCATGACCTTTGGGGAACAGTTAATAAGGATATCCATATCTAATTGGGACACCTTGTCCAAGCTAAAAGAGGCCATTGATTCTTTAAAGAGTGAATTCACTCAAAGAATACAGAAGAGCAACTATGTAATGGCAAGACTCAAAGGAGCCAAGGCCATGATAGATGATGAATTATTGAAGAATAAATTTGTCACTAATGCAACTTTGCCACTCATGAATACATGGAGGATGGAGATGAATTATGAGCTGATTGTATTGAAGGCTAACATGATGAGAGTGAGATATTCAGAGTAAGGCACATTATTTATTAACTGAAAAATTAAAGATAATGGAAGAATTATTAGATGATGTTGTAAGAGACGAGGTAGTACCAAAGCTGGATGAAGCCATCTAGATCTTCAAAGACAAATTTAAGGAAGTAGTTGAAGATCCCAAGGAGCTCTTGATTGAGGATGTTATGGATGAAATGTTGAGATAAATGTGAAAGTGAAGACATACAACAAGGAAGAAGATAGTAGGATGTCCATGCTCGGACCCTTGGATGAGAAAATAGAAGCATTGAAATATGCTAAATTAAGAGCCACCACAATTAGCAAATTCTAGGTAGACACCTATGTGCAAGCATATGATGCTTATAAGAAGGAAAACACAGGGATGCAGGTACATGAAGAAGGAATTGCATCATGCGTCCTCCAGAGCATTTTTTCATATTGTCACTTGCACTTTGACTAGATGAAATTGAAGATCATAGAATTTTTGAGAGGGACAATTGTACTCCACTAGAGGATTACCAACTGGCAATTTGTGCCACATGTCTTATATGTTGACTAAGTCAATGCAATGTAAACCATTTATGATAATAGATAAATCTTGATCATAGGATCTTTTTTAACCACCTCTTATCCTTGTTCTATAAAAGGAGATGGAGTACACTTTGTAAGATTATTAAGAGCTTAATTGAGATTAGACTGTTGAATGTCATGGTACTTTCTCAATACCAATTGTAAATATGCTCACATTTTGAATACTGAATGCAATAGAGATACATATTAAATCTTGAGTAATATTCCAGATGTCATCTTGACTTGTTATTGTGATGTGTTGCATCCCTTGGAGTGCATATCAACTAGTTCTTGTTGTTGATTTCCTATTCCTTTGAAGATTAGCACCGATTGTGGGAAGTTGTGGAATGTCCTAGCATAGCATGGTTTGGTTTTCATCTCTATTTAATGAAGTATTGAATTGTACGTATACAGAAATGGTTGGAACTCATTCATTTTAGTAAATTTAGAAAGCATTAATTTTAATTTATTTAATTTCATCAATCACCATCATAACTACAAATACATAGAAAATAATGAGCAGATTATCATACAATATGCAGATTCCCATTAATACATAAAGATCTTAAGCATATTCAGATAAAGTGCATACAAAATAGAAAATATCATGCAAATGAACATAAGTAATGATAGAAATCATGGAAATACATGCTTATAAGCACATCATTTAAACAAATTTACAGTGCAGAAGTGAAATCAAGTAGAAATTAGTTCAGGACAAGTAAATTGAAGATAGTTTCAGAAGAACTAAACAAAGATCATCATGAATCAGTTTAATAAGAATGATATGCAGAAGAATTGATCAAACTTACATAAATATCTACATGATTAGGTTAAATAAAGTAGGATTTAACCTCGTTTGTTGAGAATTCATAGAAAGCAAAAAAAATAGAACATATCCAGACACAAATCACTTCAAAGTAGAAATGTAAGGCCCCTAATGGAGAACAACAATTCACATCAAACTAACTGAGATATTATTAGAAGGTCAAGACCCGACTAATAGAGACTTGGAGTTATCAATTCATCCTAAATTGATCATGATTTTCAAGATCATAAAGGTTCATTTGGTGAATTTTTATCTATGTTATTGTGACTAACATCACAATCAACAGTACCATCAAAACTTTTTCAATATGGGTATGTCCTATGATGGTGAAACAAGAAGCTCAACAGATGAAGGTTTTGCATTGTGCGGATGTTAGGTTGGGTGTGATGATGTTATCATGGAAGTACATGTAGTTTTCTTGATACCAAGGAGATAATGGACCAACAATGTCACACACTAACTTAGATTGTGGTACGTCATAAGCCGGTATTGGTAGTTCTTCAATCAGGAACTCACATTTTTTGCTATCCTTTTGCATGTCAACTAGGGATCCTATAGTAGCCATAGCATCTGTTGCTTTGTTGTTCAACCTTGGAATTTGCTCAAAATGGATGTCATAGAAATAGTCCTTGAAATCATCAACCATTCTTTTGTAAGGAAAGAGTTTGTCATCCCTTTTTTTGTATTCATTATTGACTTGTCTGATGACTAGCTAGGAGTCTCCATAAACTATAAGCTTTTCAATCTTCCACTGGATGGCCATACGAAGTCCTATAATAAGGGCCTCATATTCTGCTACATTGTTTGTGCATGGAAATGTTATTTTGTAGGATTTTGAAATGGTATCTCCTTGAGGGGTAACAAACAATATGCCTTCCCCTAAGCCACGATGTGTGTAGGATCCATCAAAATACATTTTCCATGTATCCGTCATTGGTGCTACTATCAATATTGACTTATCTGGGAATTCTGAAAGTAATGGTTATTCTGTTGGGATAGGTGCATCAACTAATTGATCGGTAATCACTTGTCCTTTGATAGATTTTCTTTCTATATACTCAATGTCAAACTCACTTAGGATCATAACCCACTTAGCCATCCATCTTGTGAGAGCTCCTCTAGTCAATAAATACTTGAGTGGATCAATCTTGGCAATGAGCTTTGTCTTATAGTTGAACATGTAGTATCTTAGGTTTTGAGAAGTAAAGACAACAGTAAGGCATGCTCATTCAATAGGAGTGTAATTAAGCTCATAGGTCACCAAGGTGTGGCTGATATAGTATATAGCTACCTCCTTTCCTTGTTCATCATGTTGTGCTAGCAAGGCCCCTATTGTTGTTTCTATTGTCGAGATGTATAGGAGGGGTTGTCCTTGCTTTGGTGGAATAAGGACAGGTGGTGTAGAAAGATATTCCTTTATCTATTCAAAGGCATTCTAGCACTTGTCATCCCATACAAATGATGTGTTTTTTTGAAGAAGATGCTGAAATGGTTGACACTTGTTGGCAAGTTGTGCTATGAAGTGACGGATAGATTGAAGTTTCGCTTGAAGGCTATGAAGTTGCTTGAGTGTTTTAGGTGGAGGCATCTCCACTATAGCCTTAACCTTAGCAGGGTTGACATCTATTCCTCTTCTTGACACAATGTATCCTAGGAGCTTTCCAGAGGTGACTCCAAAGACATATTTCTTGGGATTTAATCACACTTTGTATTTCTCTAATCTGTCAAAAAAAATTGCCAACACATTCAAGTGGTCTTCTCTAGTCTTTGATTTTCCTAGTAAATCATCTACAATATCTTCCATTATGTTGTGGAAAAGGTCATGGAAGATAACTATCATGGCTCTCTAATAGGTGGGTCTTGCATTTTTCAACCCAAAGGGCATCACAACCTAGCAATAAGTTCCCCATGGACATATAAAAGAAGTCTTGTGTTGGTCCTATTTAGCTATCTTGATTTGGTTATAACTAGAAAATCTGTCCATTAATGACAACATCTCATGTCCTGTGGTGAGATCTATGATGATATCTATGTTAGGTAATAGAAAGACATCCTTAGGACAAGCCTTATTAAGGTCTCTGAAGTCTGTGCAACAATGGATGCCCCAAGTGACTTTTTCTATAGGTACAATGTTTGATATCCATTCAAGATAGTCTATAGGGCAGATGAATCCCACATCTAGAAGTTTCTTGAGTTCTTCTTTGACAAGAAGTACCACTTGTGGATTCATTTTTATTAGCTTCTATTTTACTGGATTTGCATTAGGGTGCACAGCAAGGTGATGGACAACTAGAGCGGGATCCAATCCTGGCATATTGGCATATGTCCATGCAAAGTTATGACTCCTTTGTTTGAAGAATGCTAAGAAAGCCTCTTGTTTTATTTTTGTGAGGGATTCTACTCAGAATGTCATCTTGGGTGTCTCTTCTATTCCAAGGTTCATCTTATGTGATGCTTCTACTAGGATTGGTGACCTTTCTTGATAGAGTTCAGGTACTTCAAGGAGGTCCATTCTCTCATCCCCTAGCACCTCAAAAAGGTTTTCACTAGGGGATATATCCTTTATTTTGACCTTTTCTTTATCTGAAAGTTCCACAAGGTGGTTTTCACTAGGGGATGTTATTTTTATTTTCATATTTTTGTGAAT
Organism: Cunninghamia lanceolata; assembly: GCA_027924645.1. Classification (NCBI taxonomy): domain Eukaryota; kingdom Viridiplantae; phylum Streptophyta; class Pinopsida; order Cupressales; family Cupressaceae; genus Cunninghamia; species Cunninghamia lanceolata. The sequence continues at coordinate 13,258,549 of BSBN01001332.1, forward strand.
AAGAGTTTGGATTGTCTCCCCAAAGTAGGTGGAAGTGTTTAGTTCCATGATATAGCTGGCCCAATGGTCTCCAAGGGGAAAATGATCTCTAACCCCCATCATTTCGGCTATTGCTTCATCATTTTGTACACATCAAGGATGGAGGGTCCTTTTTGGTCCCAATCTATGAGTGCGGGATAGACGAGAGGTAGGTTGTTGGATGTGGAAGACATGGTAGTTAAGGTGTAGATGGTGCATATGGATGATTCAAAGAATTTGGTGAAATCATCAAAAGAGTCTTGATGGTCCTCTTCTTTAATGTTGTCTACTGCGGGGAAGGCCTTAACAACCTCACTTAAGATATACACAATATTGGTGGAGGTGGACTCTTATTTTCCATACCCTAACCTATGGAGATACAGATTTCTTGTTGCTTGGATGGGCTCAACAATTCCATGTTCATGAAAGCCTATACCACCTTGTCCTTTGTAGCCCATGTATTTGACAATCTTGAGACCTTTTCCATAGATCTCATTAGGGAGAGTAGGAGCTTCTTGTTTGTCTTCATCTTTGTATAACCAAGAAGACATGACTTCAAGAACATCTTGTTCAAGGAGGTAATTTTTCTTGAAGGTTGGTGACATATTGTATTTGATGATAACTGTAGAAACTTTATCTTCTTTTGGGGTACTAAATGTCTTAGGAGATGTTGGTGGTAGGCCCATACAAAATGTGCCATGTAGGTCATATTCACCACATCCTATGTCACTTACTTTGATCTTGACCTTGGGAAGAGTGGATGTTTGTGATGTGGTTGCAATGTTGGAAGGATCAATGTATGAAGTGGATGGTGTAGGATTGGAATGGAAAGTGGATGTTTTAGTAGAATTGTTATAAAGACAGAAAGTGTGGTCATGTCTTTTCAAGAAGCTACAATATTAGAAAGGATGAGGATGAACATAGACAATAATTTCCGTGTTGTTATGGGGGAATTTTAGACATTGATGGAAGGTGGATGGGATGGATTGCATGGCATGAATCCATGGTCGACCGAGAAGAATATTATATGGGAGGTCATGATCAAGTACTTGGCACTTGGTTTCCAAAATCTTTTGTCCCACTTGAATGGGAAGCTTGATGGTGCCTTCAGACAATCTTTCAGAGTAATCACATCCTTTGATGGTTATACACTCACTAGATTCCACAACCACATTGGAGTATCCCAAATGTTTTAATAGTTTTAGAGTGCAAAGATTTAGGCTGGAGCCACCATTTATTAAGGCTCATTTGATGGTATGTTTATGGATTAGGACTTTGATGTGTAGGGATTAATTATGTGTGACATTAGATGTTGGTATATCTTTTTTCTGAGAAGGTGAGGCAATGAGGTGAGGTGATGTGGCCTATCATGGCTTTGAATTGATTAAAATTCAAGTTGGTAGGGACTTGTGCTTCCATTAAGGCTTTGTCGAGGACTTCTTTATGGAGGGGAGATGTGTGAAGTAGTTTGAGGATGGAAATTTCTGCAGGAGTTTTCCTAAGATGATCTAGGAGGTTGTACTTCTAGGTGGATGGAAGATTGGTAGGTGCAGATATACAAGGTTGATCAATGGTGGGAGCTCCTCGAATGGAGACATAGCCACGACAAGTGGTAACAATGAAATTAGGTGTTCCAACTCTAATGGTAATGGTATTGATATGGTTGGAATAATCTTCTATTCGACCCATAATGGAATCAAAGAAAGAAGGTGGTGGCATGACATTGTAGGTTTGATTTGATGATGAGGCTTTTCCTTTGTTATGATCTAGAAGTAGATCCTTGTATGCTCCTAAATTGGTATTAGGTGATTGTTTTGGAGGTTCATCAATGGTTATATCACCTCTGTCTATAAGGTCTTAGATGCAATGTTTCATCCTCATACAATTAGATGTCTTATGGCCTTTCATATGATGATATTCACAATAGGCATTATCATCAAACCAAGAGGGTTTAAATTGATTTTCATCATAAGGCCGAATAGGGGGTAATGTTATCAAATCTACCTTTACAAGGTTATTCAATACATTTTTAATGAGTTCCCCTAAAGGTGTGAATTTCCTCTTAGGGTTGTTGTTTTACTTTGGTGGTCCCCTAGGAATATTTACATTGTTGTTGTTTTTAGATGTATTTGGTGGAGTGGGATTTTGTACGTTTTGGATGGCCTTCACATCAGTGACACCATTGTTGAGGGTATTCTTTTTTTCCCCCAAAAGTGAGGTTTTTCATTGGATTGTGAGTTGTTTTTTCGTGTGGGAGGTGTTGGTGTTATTATTGGTCTTGTTATCATTGTTATAGAGTTTTATAGAGCCTTTAGCAATAAGGGCTCTTTCAATGATTGTCCCTTTGTTAATAACCTCTTCAAAGGTTGATGCACATTGGATTTGTAAATGGAATCCCATTTCTTGGTTGAGATTAGCCACAAACATGGTGACTAATTATTTTTCAGGAATTGGCCATGGGAGTTTGCTTGCTAAGCTTCTCCACCTTTGTAGAAAAGTAGAAAAGGATTCCCCATTCTTTTGGTTTGTATTGCAAAGGTCGGTCATAGATATTTCATGTTCGAAGTTATAGGAGAAATGATTTACAAATTTCCCTACAAGATCATGGAATGTTTTTATATCGAGGGGAAGATGTGTAAACCATTCAGTAGCTGGACCACAGAGGCTTCTAGGAAATAGTCTCATCAGATATGTATCATCATATGAGACTTCTAGGAAAGCAATGTAAAACTCCCTAAGGTGTTCACTAGGATCTCCCTTTCCTTTGTATTTGTCAAATTTTGGTGTTTTGAAATTCTTAGGAAAGGGTGGCATGTGTAGGGTCCTATCAAATGGGTATGGGAAAATATCCTCGAAAGAATATTGCTTTTGTTTGTGTCCATGTTGCATATCATCAACCTTTTGGATCAAAGATTGCACAATGCTAGGTAAATCTTGTGTAGGTGGTAGTTCTGGTATGTGGTTTTGTTGGTTTTGGATGAGTTATTGAAGAAAATTGGGAATTTGGTGATGTTGGATGGTTTGATTTTGGTTTTGATTTTGATCTTCTCTGTATTGTAGATAAGTGAGGAGTTGTTGTAGAACATGTGGCGGGATTTGTGGGTTTTGATTGGGATTTTGTTGTGAGGTTTGGATGGAAGATGTAATATGTGGTTGGGAAATTAGAGTTTGTACATATGTGAAGTTGGATGAAGGGTTGTTGCATAGATTGGATGTGTTGTGAGGTGGTTGGGAGAATAATTGGGTCACGAAAGCTATCGCATTAGCATCGAATTGCGGCACACTTGTGGAAGCACTTGTGCGCATGGTATTGTTGGGAATTTTAAGGGTAATTTGTGGTGTTGAGGTGGTTACATTTGACGTGGTTGTTGATGAGGAAGTAGGGTTTGTTGTTGTGTTGGAAGTTTGTGATGTAGTAGGATTGGTACTAGAAGAGGATTGTTGTGAAGTGGTGGGTATAGTGGAACCATTTTGAATGAAGAATTCAAGGTATCTATTTGGATCTGATTTTAGGACTCTATCAAGTATGTCGATGGAATTAGCATCTTACGTAAAATCTAAGACATCTTGATCCATATTGTTAGTGTTGGTTTGTGAAAACAAATTTATCATAGCATCGACATCAAGTGTTGATTGTTTTGGATTATAGGGACATTGTTTTAATCAGTTTGGGGCATCCCTATGCCAAAATTGATTCTAAAAGGTTTCATTTCTTTGTTCTTCCTAGCTTGTGACCTTGTCAAGGGCATGCAATGAATTGGGTATGGATTAATGGGATTTATTGAAAAGGTGGGTGAAGGTTGAGACCTTAGAGAATGGATTTCAAAATATTAGACCCAAGGATAGGTGATGTTGGATTTTGGGGTGATAAAGACAAAATCTCAAAAGTATAGGTTTCTAGCTTTAGAGAATAATTCTCAAAAGTTTTCAGCTTAAGGATGATATAAATGATGAAGGTATGAGGGTGGATAAGAAACTTTAGAGGTTATACCTCAAAGATAAATGGGTGAATTGATTTTCAAAAATTTTGGACCTAAATGGATAGATGAGTGGAAGGATAAATCCAAAATGTGAGACAATGAATGGAGTGGGTAATGACCTTAGGAATTTGGAAATGATTTTAGGATAAAAGTATAAGATAACCTTTATAAATTAAATCTCAAAAAAGATTTTTTAAACTAAGGTGGAAAGGTATGGGTGAATAATGGTTTTGAGGATGACCTTGGGATGAATTTGAAAGGAATGATGATTTAGAAATGGATGACTAAGATATACTTAGGAAGGGTTTGGATGATAATCAACCAAGGGAAGCCTTAGATGATTTGGATAGATGGGATTGGATGACCAAGGATGTTGGATAATTTTTTATGATGTTTGAAAAAGGATTTTCAAATCAAAGGAGAGCTTGAATAAATCTAGATCTTTGGATTATAAAAGGATATCCCTTCTTGCATAAGGTAGACTAATGACCTTAAGAAAAAGGGAGGGGATTATTTCACTTGAGGGTAGACTAATGACCTCCAAGTAAAATGGGATACCTTAGGATATATCAACTTAGGAGTTTTCTAGGCTCCGTAAATCAATTATCCAAAGGGTTGATAAAAGGCTAATTTATAAAAGAACTTAAGGTAGACAAAGTCTTAAGTACCCTATAAACTAGAGGATGATAAGATCTAGATTTAATCTTTGCACAAAATTGATTTGAGGTATGGCTTTGGATGTTGATTGATTTTGGATTTTGGATAGATTTTGATTTTTTTAGATGTTAATGTTGGATTTTGGGTAATATGGATAAGATCGGGATAATGTTGAATAATGTTGGAGGATGAGGATGATTAAATTTGGACTAAGGTTGGGATGACTTGGATTCAAAGTGGACTTTGAAATAGATGTTCAAAGGTCCAAGGGTGAAAATCAAAATTTTTTCCTAAGAATGGATAATGAATATGGATTTGGGATTTTGGAATGAAATTATCAATGGATGGACAAGGTATGACCAAAGATGAAATATCAAAATTATGCTTATATAAGGTCAAATGGGATGAATTTGGACAAAGGGTTGGACTATACTTGAAGATGAAAATGTAGACAAAAGTTGGACTCAACAATTGACTAGTGATTTGAGATGAATGGACTATGGTCAAGGGTCCAATAATCAAAATGATTTTCTCTAATATCAAAGTGAAAGGATGTGGGTGAATTTGGACAAAAGGTTATGGATTATGATCAAAGGTGGATTTGGGTTTTGATGAATTTTGATCAGGTGACAATGGATTTTGACTAGACAAGGTTCAAGGACTCCAAAATAGGTCAACAAACACGTGTGGGATCTGCCCTATAGATGGCACTACTTTCTAGGAATAAGGTGTCAAAATAGAGACAAATGGTGCTAGAAGTGAGACAGTCTCTAGGATTTTGACTAGGGTTTTTGGTAACTTTTGGCAAATTTTTAGATTTTTGACTCAAGATTTTGGATTTTCAAAGGTAAAATGCTCTAATTTCAAAGGTTTAATGTTTGATTTTCAAAAGGATCAAATTTTCAATGGTTTAATATTCAAAGGTTAAAGTGGTTTTGGATAATGTTGATAGGATTTCTTAGCAAGTAGATACAGAAAATCAAACATTCAAACACAATGGCTTTTGACTCAATATACCAAAGTAACTTTGCTTTTATGGGGCATAACATGAAGACACATCAAGCACATGAACATCCTAGTATTTATTCAAGTAGGAGTGTATGAGACGATAAGCTCACTTCACTTCCTTTATATAGGCATAACATGCAAGTCCCATGAGGAGGAAACTAACAACTTTTGATCACCCAAGATCACTCATTACGTCGTGAGGGGAGAGCATACACAACATGCACACCTGTTTCTAGAGGGCATTTGCACTTGGCAATAAATCAAATGTGGCTTATGCAGTGAATAACTTCACAGGCCTAACTGGTATCTATTGCATTACAATCTCATACGATCAAAAGGTCTTAAGCTAGGATAGTTATGAGCTTCTAGGGGAGTCCTCTAGTGTACTCAAGGTACTTGAGGCACAAGTCCATGAATGGGGGTGTCCTAATCAGCTGACACACAACCACTCAAATCTTGGTGGACCAAGGCTCTTGAAAGTCTATTGCTTGGAGATGAGAGGGTCCTTACTTTGAAGCTATCTTTCGAATCATAATGTTTCTATATCATGCTGGAACATGCGGTTGAGGTCATCCCTTGGGGTGATGAAATCCCAAGTAGGCCTCCTAAGAAGAAACTGCCCTCTTGTTTTTGATCCCCAAGATCACACTAGGCATGAGGGGAGAGCATACACAAGAAAAGTAACCCCTTCAAGTAACACTTAAAACCATGAAAATTTTCACAAGTAGACTTTTTATCCCCAAGATCATCCTAAGATGCAAGGGGAGAACATACGTCTACAAGTGAACCAAGCAAAGCAAACAAGTTAATTATCCCTCTAACTAATTTAGTTTGGCTAAGCTAGTGAGAAAACACAAAGCCTTCTACTAATGAAACCTACAACAAAATCACTCAGTAGTTTTAATTTCTATCTTTGACTTGTGTTCTTTTACCAGTATAGATGTGTTAGTACCATGCACAAATCCTAAAAAATAGTTAATAGAATGGCACCAAAACAGAGGAAAATGGTGCTAAAACAGAGCAGTTAGGTGCTAAAAAAAGTTTGATTGCGCTCAAAATAAAGCAAAAGGTGCTAAAATAGAAAAAGAAGGTGCTACACTTCTTTGATTCCAAGATTAAAAAGCTAACAGGCAACAAGATGAATATGGCGCTAAAAATAAGGAAAATGGCATTGATATTCAACATGGCGTTAAAATTTCAGGAAATGGTGCTAAATTTTTTTAAGATGGTGTTAAAGTGTCAATTATCTACCTTACCTAGTTGAGTGGTCGAATGACATTGTTCTGTGTGAATATGGTACTAATCCACAGATTTTTCCCAAAACCTAATAAAAAAGAGTGTTTACTTGAAATAAATAGGTCAAATGGTGGTTAGAAGGCTTCCTATCTTGTCAAACAACACCAAGAACTAGATTAGAAGAAAAAACAAGTTAGTAGAGAGTGAAACAAACTAGTATTATGCAAAAAACCATTTTCAAATATTCCTATCTAAATTCTAGCATTAGGACCCCCTAGGTCTATGTGTTTCTGATACAAATAGAGAGGTAAACTCTAAAACATGCTAAAACTTCTAAAAAACACCTTAAATTTTTTTTCTAAGCCTAAAGTGTTAGAAAATTGTTGGGATAGGTGTTGTACACCTTGCATAATATTGTACTATTTTATTTGGTTACCACTTGTATAAGTTGTATTGTAACATTGGGTTAGTTATTTTATGTGTGTGGGACACATAGAGTAATTAATTATTATTTGTATTATTTGATTTATTGGGAAAAGTTAGTACCAATAGTCAAATGTGGGGTCAAGTGGTTTTATAAGTTAATGGTTTTGTGTTACCATGGTTTTTGGGGCACATAGTTTTATCCAATACCACAAGTTGTATTTGTGTGAGCTTGGTCTATAAAAGCGCATATGGTTAGTGGTTTGGGTAAGGTTGGATATTTCATTGTAGGTGAACGGAGGTTTAAGAGAGACTGTCATTGTATTGAGTTCTCTCCTATAAGTGCATATTGTGAAGCATGGCAAGTGATGTGTGGATTCATGCTTGTACACATGGAGGTTACATTGGAGGTGCTTGATGGTTCAAGGGTATTCATGGAGGCTCATGGATTGTATTGTAATTTCATATTGCTAAATAATACATTTGAGCGTGGATGCTTTTGGAGGTTGGGTTTTTCCCTACAAAAGGTTTTCCCAGGGTATATCTTGTGTTCTCTTGTTGCTTGTTCATTGATCTTTTGCATTATGGTTGTTTCAGCATCTTGTTTCTCCTATTGGGTTATGTGGAATTGGTTTAATTACACCTATAAATTCCTAACAAAAATGGCATGGGATTATGGCACCAAAATAGAGGCAAATGGCACCAGAACAGACCCAGATGGTGCTTTTCCATAGATAGATGGTGTCAAACTGAGGACTTTTGGCATTGAAACTCTTGATTGTTAGGCTCCTTGCAAGAAACTCAAACAAAAATGGTTAGATTGGGACCATGGGGTCCCACCGAGTGTGCAAAATGAAGATGAAGGAGTTAGGATGACATAAAAACATCAAAATGAAAGAAAATAAACTAGATTTATACCTTCCTATGCAATCCTAGCTCCTCACTCCTTGATAAGGTTGAAGAATTTGCACCCTTAAGCCCTAGTTATACCCAAACTACCATTCACAATGTGAAATGCTCTCTAATTGTTAACATAAACATCACTATAACCTAGCTAAGGTGGAGATGATTGTAAGAAATTTTGGCATAATATGTTTACTCTAAAATTGGATGATGAAATGACTTGTGGAGGCTTGTATTTATAGGCAAATTGGAGGAGATTTTGATCCAACGGTGGAGATTGGTTGTTGAGATCAAGGGATGAGATTGATTTTGATATGGAGGGCTAGGATTTGATCAACAAGATTGGATGATGGAGAATAAAAATGAATCTTTTATTCATTTTGAGGAGGACTTAGCATTAAATGTGATTTAGATGTGCGAGAAAATTAAAAATTAATTTCTTGGGGAGGAGATGGAATTAAAAATTCTATTTTATGTGGAAATGTGAAGGTCATAGGACACATGTACATTTTTAGACTCTTACATTTGTAAGATAAAAAAGTGGAAGATGTTTTATCGTGGAAATGGCAAAAATGAGTTGGAGGGGTTATGTATTTTTTGTAATTTTTAATTTGTGTGTGTGGGAGAAGGTGTTAAGCATGATTTGACCAAGTTAATTAGGGTGATTAACTTATTTAATGTGGCTGGAAAAATTAGTGAGTGGGTTAATTAAGGTTTAGGATTAATTAAATAATGATTTATTTAATTAATCCAGGTCTAGGGGTCATGTAGGCTAGGGTAGCTAATTAAAAATTAGCTATTTAATCAACTAGGTTAAGGGTAGGCTAATTAGTAGGGTTGATTAATCAGATAAACATGATTTAACTAATTAATTAGGTTTTAGGGAAGTGGACAAATTAACTAAATAAATATTTGACATATTTATTTAATTAATTGGGATGATGTTAGAATGTGTGACTATTGAATTAATCAAATTAATTCAATTTTAGGGGTTAATTGATGAAGAATAAGTGAATAATTCAGGGGTTGGATAGGTTAATTAATTAATTAAAAATTTAATTAATTAATCAGATGAGGAATTAGTGATATGGATGATGTCGGAGGATAATTATATGGTTGAGACATTTTTAGGTGTCTACACCCTGAACTTTGGACTATCACCTCGTGTATGGACACCACTGTTGAGGTTAGTCATATTTGAATGATTGTAGAGCATTCCCTAATGGACTGATCTTGAGGACACTAGTGTAGAGTTGGTATATCACCTGTGCTACATCGAGAGTTGATCTTTTAGCTTGGTCATTGGCTATCTTTGCGGCATGGGAATTGATTTCCCTCCACCTACCCTCGGTAATGCATTAATGGTGATCTCCCATGCATTCGAATGGCCCATTTAAAGGTTTTCAAAGTCATTTGATTCATTCAACTTTATTGTAAATTTGCTTTCTCTTTCACTTAGCTCCTTGTCTTTAGCTTCAATTCATCCCAATTCTATGATTTCTCATGCTTTTGTTGTGCATTCATGCTTGATTGAGAGTCTACTGCAACTGAAGTGGGTGTATTTCAATTTCAAGCTTTTTCTCAGGGTTTCACAACTTTTCTAGGTGGGTTTCATGTTTTTTGCCTCTTGATGTGCTAGGCATGCTTGATTTTTACAATGTTGAATCCATGGCCTTTCCTTGGTTGCCATTTCTGCTTGAATTAGATTCTTTGGAGTCATTTTTGCCTTGTTTTTGTGTCCTCTCGACTAGGGTTTTATCTTCTTTTTCCTTTGGCTGTTGAATCCATTTTAATACTTGGCACATTTTTTGAGGTTGTTTATATGGTGGGACCCTTTTGTTTCCTTCTTGAGAGCATTGGAGCATCAGAGATCAGACTTCTGATCTTTCGTAGGACTCCTCTTTATGACTTGGGGTCTTTTATCTCCTTTTGTTTCCTTAAAGTGTTGGAGCCTCAGAGATCACACTTTCAATATTTTGACCTCCCTTTTTGACTTGGTAGCCTTCTCTTTCTGATTTCAATCTATTCTTTAGTGTTGTGATAAGGTGTTAGAGTTTGGGTTTTGGGAGTTTTGTTTTCCATGGTATGTTTTTAGGATGGGAAGAGATTCATCATCCTCCTAAGCAGAGTGTTTCAATTGCTTGCTACTAACAAATGGCACCCTTGGATGTACTAATCCTACATGAAAATGGTGGTTGGCAAGAGGATAGACCAAGGATCCTTCATTAGCGACAAACTAGATGAGCATCTATCTGAGGTGATGGAAATAAAGGAATTATGTATGCCCTCTTATTTAGTATACCTGCTAGCTTATTAAGCTAGTTTTCTAGGCTTATTGTAGGGGGCTCTCTCCAACAGGGAGAAGTCCTTGTCTACAACCACTTTCCCCAGCTGGATTTGATGACCAACATGAAGAGTTTTTGCATTGTCAATGATGCCTTTGTATATGGTGTGATCATAGGCCTAGAAAATGATTACTCCCAAAGGCTATCAGTTAAAGTAGATGAAGAGTTGGCTAGGTGGGGTAACTAGTACATCTAGTTCTAGACCTTTATATACATCAAAGTTATGGGTTTTGACAAAGCCCCTTATAAGCTGGCTAGGAAGCCTAGTGATAGGGTCATTCTATTGGAGATATGCAGACAAATTTTTGAAGTGTATAAGCTTATAGCTGGGAAACACAAATCCAGCTTCAAGTTCCCCATTCAAGTAGGGGAGTACTCCCAAAATATTATTAATGCAAGACATGCGAAGCTAAGTTGATTGCCCTCTCTTTGAGTTCATTTGACAATATTAGAAGTAGGTTCGACCCTATTGAATGTGTTAGTCTATTGATTGGGAGTTGTTACATTCATGAGTACTCCTTGGAGGACCATTGGGAGAACTATTCAGATGATCATGAGGTCCAAAAAAGGGACTATTATAGGCTTAGCCTCCATTTACTAAAAATATTGGATTACTTGGGGATCCCCAAGGTCCCAAAAGGCATAAAGGAGGATGGTACAGTGTTAGATCCTTCTTATGAAGCACAGAAGATATATAACCTTCCCTTAGCCCCTATTAAGTGGGATCAATCTAAAGACATTTCTATGGAAAATAGAGCTAAGGAAGTATTAAGAAGAACCAAGGCTTGGCTATGGAAGCCTTATCCTATGATCCACCCAAACCCCCCCAAGGAGGTAGAAAGATCCAAGGGGGCAGAAAGCCCAAAGGGGGTTAAGAAGGGTAAGAAGATATAGAAACATACCCTTGCTACAACACCTAGAACTGAAGAGGTTGACCCTGCCACGACTGGGAGAAAACAAAAGGTAGTGGTTGTAAATGTAGATTTAGAAGAGGAAGAAGAAGAGGACATTGTGCTTCTGTCTAGGAGGGTTTCAACAAGGGCCTCAACCCTTGAAACCAAGGATGTCATAATGGAATCTACTCCTAGCCCTACCACCACAACCACCTCTCTGTTGAAATTAGGACAGACAACTAAGGGGGGTGAATTAGTTGTCACAAAAACTTTAACTTTTGTTGCATTTAATCTTCTTTACCACTTATTAGTAGATTAATGATTAATCATGAAAGCATGAATCAACAACACATGAGCATAAACATAAACAACACATATACCACTAGGATTTTTACATGGAAACCTGGTTAAGGGAAAAACCATGGTGGGGGTTAACCCACAAGATTTATTCTCTATTAAAAGAATAGAAAATGGGAAGACACATGCCTTTGGCTGCACTGCCAAGAGCTCACTACTCCAAGAGACTCACTATCTATAGAAACATTCACAGGTTTAACACTGAAAGGTTGAACTGAGAAACAACATCTTCTTCATGCCAAGGATCAGTTCCAATGAAGCTCACAACACTTCTGCTCTACCCCCAAACACTTCTTCATTATCTTCTCATCTACACTATTCTTCTTCTTCTTCTCTTCCTCTACTCTGCTTTACTTCTTAGGATTTTATCATTTTTGTACAAGTACATTCATTCCATAACTCAATTACAAATATTTATACAGGACATCAACTTTGGAATGAACAACAAAGTTGGCCTTACAAACATTACAAGCAATTACAATTACAATACAAAATGTGAATCAATACACTGTCGGCCAAACACAGTTGGGACTCAAATCTTCCTCAAACAACATGCCATGCTTCATAAGTCTTCACTTAAATCATCCACAACACACATCAAGCACCTAGTCAGCCAAGACTGGAAAGAACAACAACACCCAAGGAGAAATCTTCAACTACGAGCTCAATCCTCAATGTGGACCACCAAAACAATAGGTACACAATCCAGAGACCACAACAAGCACAAAGAAATCAACAAGAACAACCGTATCACCTTAAATCATCAGAATCACTTGTATCTTCATACTGGAACTCAACAACACTAACTGTCATGAATGTCACACTAGAAAGATTGCTTATGGACCTCCAAACCACGAACCACTCAAGTTGAGGATACACACCAATATCCCAAACATACCTCTTAGAACCGCAAACCATAATATTCCAATGCAGAGTAATCCGAACCAACTTCCTGTCACTTTGTCACCTCTGAACAACTGCAAAACCTATTTCTACTCATATGGCCATAACTTCACCAATTCGCCGTGCAGACCTCTCAAATCTTAACTGGAGCAACTAAAGACAATCCTCTATAAACCCTTTAATCTACATGCTCTAATCTTCGACTTACTAGGAATGTTGATCAATCTATTGCACTGTCTTCACTGTCTCTGACAAAGGATATGTTGACATCAAGGACAAAACATCAAAGGCACATATTTGCAACAATCTCCCCCTTTGTCATTGATGGCAACATATGATGTGAAAAATTGTTTCAACCATCAACACAATAACTTCTCCCCCTTTCTCTTATCACAACTGCAACCACTCTCTTCACTGCTCCCCCTTTCACCAACAACTACTTACTTTAATTTTTTCACATGACTTCTCTCCCCCTTTGACATCAATGGCAAAGGGCACATATTTCCAATCATCTCTCCCTCTTTTTGTTTTTGAACTCTAGAATTATCATACTGACTACTCCCCCTAAGTAGCATCCCCTTAACACTAATCCAGATCACAAGATATGACTGTGAGTTCCACCGGACTGATGCACACTAGTGCATTTAGTTCTGAACAGGAGGGGTAATAACCCCTAGCTTCCCTCTGAGATACTCAAAAGTGTCCTTAGGTAGAGGCTTAGTGAAGATATCCGCAATTTGATCCTCTGAAGGAACAAACTCCAATCTTACTTCATTCCCATTTACCTTATCTCTCAAAAAGTGAAACTTGATGGATATGTGCTTTGTCTTTGAATGCAACATTAGATTCTTTGAAATGATTATTGCACTTGAATTATCACATAAGATTGTAACAGGCTCTTCAAACACAATTTTGATATCCTTCAACATTTGCTTCATCCACAAAACTTGAGTACAATTACTTGCTGCTGCTATATACTCTGCCTCTATAGTAGATAGAGATATTTCCTCCTACTTTTTGCTCAACCAAGAAACCAATCTCTTTCCCAAGAAAAATCCACCACCACTAGTACTCTTCCTATCATCCACATCTCCTGCCCAATCAGCATCTATATATGCATGAAGACTGAAATTATCATCCTTAGGATACCATAAGCCAAGATCAGATGTTCCCTTTAGATATCTAAAAATTCTTTTGATTGCTACAACAAGAGATTCTCTAGGATTATCTTGAAATCTAGCAGCAAGGCCAATTGCATTCATAATATCAGGTCTGGTTTGAGTCAGATAAAGCAGTCCTCCAATCATTGATCTATACCTTTTCTAATCTGGCTTAGTGGAATCATCATCTTTACTCAACTTGCATTTACTACCAAAAACTCTAAAGTATTTCATAGTAGGAGCATTACCAAACCACAGTTCATAAGGTGTTTTACCAATATTACCTTTGATCTATACCCAGTTAAGAGTGTAGACAACAGTACTCACAGCCTCTCTCCAATAGACATGTGGAACATTTTCCTCCATCATCATGGTTCTAGTAGCCTCTTGAATAGTCCAATTCTTCTTTTCCACAACTTCATTCTACTGAGGAGTCCTAGGAGTAGATAACTATCTTCTTATTCCATGCCTTTCACAGAATGCATTAAACTCACCGGAGGTAAATTCTCCACCTCTGTTAGATCTCAGATACTTTATCTTCAAACCAATCCCATTCTCCACCATAGCCTTGAGCACTTTGAATTTGTCTAGAGCCTCTAATTTCTCTCTCAAGAAGGTGACCCACATCATCCGGGAGTAATCATCAATCAACAACATAAAATATCTATCTCCTTGCAAACTCCTAACTCTGGCAGGACCACACAAATCAGTGTGCACAAGTTCCAACAATCCACTTGAATTTTGTTCTTTACTTTTGAATGTAGTTCTTCTCTATTTTCCCAATTGACATTCCTTACACATGTTATTAGCAGGTTTTACAAGTTTTGGAAGATCTCTCACAACCTGGGTAGTACTTATCTTGACAATGTTATCAAAGTTTACATGACACATTCTCCTATGCCATAACCAACTCTAATCAAACTGGGCAATCAAATAACTTTTACCAGTACAACTTAAATGAAAGATATTACCTCTAGTCTATGTACCGGATGCAATCTCAGTTCTAGAGATTTGCAAAATTCTGCATTTTCCATCATTGAATCAGAGATCATACCCTTTGTCAACCAATTGTCCAACACTAAGAAGATTATGCTTCAACCTTTCTACATACAAAACATCATTAGTGTTATTCTTACCATCAAAAGAGATGGATCCTTTGCCACAGATTCTACCAGCTAAATTGTCTCCAAACTTCACAATTCCACCTTCATATTTTTCCAAACTTACAAACTTACTTTTATCATCAGTCATATGATGAGAACATCCATTGTCAATCACCCATTCATCCTTTTCTTCAACCTGAGAAGCCAAGGCACTTTCCACATTCACATAGCTAGTAGATCCAGTAGACACTAGATCTTCTTCTTTGATAGCAATGACCACCCATTTATTTCTAGAGGTTATTCCCTTATTAGATTCATCATTTGTGACTCCTTCATCATCAGCTTCTTGGACATAGTAGCATTTCTTCTAAAACCTAGGTCTGTTAGCGTTTGGATTTGAAACCCTCTCTGGACATCTTGAGGCAAAATGACCAATCTTATTGCAAGCAAAACATTTGAAAGGCAACTTTCCTTCATACTTACTGGATCCTCTTGGTAATCTTTTGGCAAAAAGGGCTTCAAGTTCTTCAAGCTCAGATTCATCTTCTTCAAGATCCTTCCTTGCCTTCTCATATTTGGTTAATTTTCTTGAAGAGATTTCACCTATATCAAATCTTTGCTTTTTGAAAACACTAGCTTTAAATGCAGATTCTGATTTAGGAAGAGAATCACCAAACTCACTCATTTCAAATGCTAAAAGATTGCCAACCAACTGATCCCTTGTAACATCAGCCATAGTCCTAATCTCCTCAATAGCAACAACTTTATGCTTGTATGTAGTAGGTAAGGATCTGAGCACTTTAGCAACAATCTCTAATTCTTCCAATTATCCACTAGCACATCTGATACTGCTCACAAGTTCATTCACCTTTTGCATGTAGGAAGTGTTATTTTCATCTTCTCTCATCCTCAAACATTCATATCTACCCTTCAGGCTCTGCAACTTAGCACATTTGACATATTCATCACCTTCATATAGACTTTCCAACTTCTTCCAAATTTCATGAGCATTTTTCAATTCCAAGACATTTTCAATTTATGTATCAGTCAGGGCACTCAACATTGCTTCTTTAGCCTGAATGTTATTTTCAACATCTTTGATTTCATCTGGAGTTGAAGGACCTTTCTCTAGAGGTTTATACTTGTCCTTAGTTATTAACCAATAAGGATCACCAATGCATTGTAAATGACACTCCATACGACTCTTCCACAACAAGTAATTTGTTCTATCAATTGGTAGACTATCCTTCTTGTATGTTGACATCCTGGATCTCCTCAAGTGGTCAAGCTTCTTTTAGAGGAACTAGCTCTGATACCAATTGTTGAAATTAGGGCAAAAAATTGAGAGGGGGGTGAATCAATTGTCACAAAAACTTTAACTTTTGCTGCATTTAATCTTCTTTACCACTTATTAATAGATTGATGATTAATCATGAAAGCATGAATCAACAACATATGAGTCGAAACATAAACAACACACATAACACCAAGATTTTTATGTGGAAACCCGATTAAGGGAAAAACCACGGTGAGGGTTAACCCACAAGATTTATTCTTTGTTAAAAGAATAGAAAATGGGAAGGCACATGCCTTCGGGTGCACTACCCAGAGTTCACTGCTCCAAGAGACTAACTATCTATAGGAACATTCACAGGTTTAACACTGAAAGGTTGAATTGAGAAACAACATCTTCTTCATGCCAAGGATCAGTTCCAATGAAGCTCACAACACTTCTACTCTGCCTCCAAACACTTCTGCATTATCTTCTCATCTACACTATTCTTCTTCTTCTACTCTTCCTTTGCTCTTCTCTACTTCTTAGGATTTTATCATTTTCACACAAGTATATTCATTCCACAACTCAATTACAAATATTTATACATGACATCAACTTTGGAATGAACATCAAAGTTGGCCTTATAAACATTACAAGCAATTACAATTACAATACGAAATATGAATCACTACACTGTTGGCCAAACACAGCTGGAACTTAAATCTTCCTCAAACAACACGCCATGCTTCATAAGTCTTCACTTAAATCATCCACAACATGTATCAAGCATCTGGTTAGCCAAGACTGGAAAGAACAACAACACCCAAGGAGAAATCTTCAACTACGAGCTCTATCCTTAATGCAGACCACCAACACAATAGGCACACAATCTAGAGACCACCACAAGCACAAAGAAATCAACAAGAACAACTGCATCACCTCAAATCACCAGAATCACTTGCATCTTCATACTGGAACTCAAGAACACTAACTGTCATGACTGTCACACTATAAATATTGCTTGCGGACCTCCAAACCACTAACCACTTGAGTTGAGGATACACAGCAACATCCCAAACATACCTCTTAGAACCGCATACCATAATATTCCAATGCGGAGCAATCCAGACTAACTTCCTATCACTTTGTCACCTCTGAACAACTACAAAACCTGGTTCTACTTAGATGGCCATAACTTCACCAATTCACCATGTGGACCTCTCAAATCTTAACTAGAGCAACTAAAGACAATCCTCTATAAACCCTTTAATCCGCATGCTCTGATCTTCAACTTACTGGGAATGCTGATCAATCTACTACACTGTCTTCATTGTCTCTAACAAAGGATATGTTGACATCAATTACAACACATCAAAGGCACATATTTGCAACACTCTCCCCCTATCCTCATTTCTACTACAACTGCAACTAAAATCAAGGTTTCCCCATCATCCACCTCACCATCTTCATCCCCCACACAACAAACATCCTTGCCATCACCTACACCTCACTCACCTTCCATTTCTCCTCAACCTTCTATTACATCTCAACCTTCAATTCCTTCCTATCCTCCACCTTCTACATCTCTTCCTCCTCCCCTTTGTACTATTCCTTCTAGCACTAAAACTCCTTTGGCACCTAGCCAAACAACCAAGGAATGGGTAGAGAAAGAGAACATTCCTATGGTTGAGGACCAGGGTAAGGTAGACATGTCAGGGGCCACAAAAGATCCATAGGCAGAAGATCCTAAGATCCCAAAGGAGAAGAAAATAGAGGTTCATGTGGAGGTTGTCAAAGATAAAACATTTAAGGCATTCTTGAGGAAATTCTAGGTGGCCAAGGGCCAACATTTGATGAGCTGGTGGGGAATATCACTTATGAACAACAAGAGGAGGTAGGTGTAGAGTCTGGAGAATCAATAATGACCCAAATACTGACTCCTTCACATACAAGGCCTCCATCTCCCCCTCTAGCACCTTCTCCACCAAAAGACACATCATCTGGAATAGGCCTCCCAATTTGGCTTGATATAAAGATGGTGGAGAAGAGAAAAAGGACTTATATTGAGGAGGATGACTTGACAACTGTAGCCCAAGTGCTGGGGGTACCTCCCAAGAGTAAGAGGGCCAAGAACCTCTCCCATATCTCTACCAATGAGCAGGGTGTAAGAATAGCTCAAATAGCAACACTATTGGTAGATAAAGAAGATGCACCAATGACCTCTCAAGACTACATCATTCAGTAGGCAATCCTAGGCTCAAGGACCTCTAAAGGGGACAAAAATGCCTTAATTGATGTTGTGTCCACAATTTTGGATAGAATGAAGAAAGATGAAGTGACCAAGGAAGAGATAAAAAATAGGTTACACAACTCTCAGCCTATGTCACACACCTGGTGGGGCCATTTGATTCCTCTACCCCTACTCCTGCCCTAATGGAAGCCATAAATAAGGAGAGCCTAGTCACAGATCCATTGGGCATCCTCCCTACTGCTACTTCCTAGAAAGACTCATTAGAAAGCCTCGACAAAACAACCATAAGGGAGGCTCTAAAGAGGTATCATGCCATTGAGGGAGAATTAGAGGTAGTTGATGGGCTAATGAGCATCATTGATGAAGAGTTATCAATCTAGGAGGAGTACATCCCAATTTTGACAAAAATGAAGGCTACACCTCAAAACAAAATTTTGTAGTTAGGAACTTTAGATAAGGGTGATCTAGGAGTAGTAGTAGAATGGATCAAAGAAGGGAGGCTCAGGGTCAAATTGTTATAGAGGTGTAAGGGAAAACTACATAAAAGAACTGATACAACCAAGCAGGGGTTAGGCATGGTAGAGACACTAATAAATTTCATTCCCTACCAATTTAGGGATGAATCCTCTATAGTTTTTCCTATAGTAAGAATAATGAAAGAATTTTTGAGTATCTTTCAACAGCACCTCTCAGAGTAGGGCATTGATAATTTGATGAGATTGAAGACCCTCTTCACTGAGTTCCAAGAATAGTTGGTAGGGTTGGCCAGAATTCAGGACAAGCTCAAGAGGTCATCATATTCATAGAAAATCAAGATCAAATACCACAATGGTTCGAATATGAATGACATCCAAGAGTCCACCACCAACTTCAAAAGTCATTTTGGAGAGGGGGTATAATATCCTTTTTCTTAACTGTCATCTATTCTTTCTTTCTTTCTTTCTTTCATTCCTTGATGAGGCTGACCTCATTGGTACTTAGTGATATTACTCTGGCCGACAGGGGCTAAGATATACAATGTAATTTGTCACTTGGCTAACTGAGAGTCAAAATGTATGATGTAGTCAAGAGAAACCTCATATAAAAGGGGAATTTTGGAACATTTATAAAGGGGGGAAACATAGAGAACTTGTACAAGTGCAAGCTATACTTGTATTTTGGATGGCATGTAAGTGGCATACTTGATATACATGTAGGGTGTGTGAATACTACTCTTTTGTAATCATCCAACATCTTTCTAGTTAATGAGAAGATAAACTTTGGGACCTACTCATGTGTTTCTACCCTATGGTGGTAATGTACTTGTGTTTCTTTTCCTTGCATATGACATGTATTGGTGAATCTTAGACTTAACTGTTGAAATCATAAGTTCGGGGGATGAATGAGGTTTTGAATTCTATGCATGTAATATGGTGTTTTCAATTTATTACTCCTCTACTCATTTCCCTTAGAATCTTACACTTGAAATGGTCATGATTGTGTGGAATACTGGTCATTCATTGCTTTTTTAATTTGATCTCACTGATATTTGTTATATGAAGTGAAAATCCAGGTATAGAGGCTATCCTAATCATTTTATATTTTTCTTTCCTCTAAACCATAATCTTCTTTTCCCTTTTTTAGATAATATAGAAATAGGTTAGTACACTACACTTAATTGAATATTCACCTATTACAAGTTACTTATCATTTCAGATTGATATTACCAGCACAGGCCCCTTGAACAAACACTCACAATGTCCAGTCTATTGTTCCAACATTACTGTGACCCAATGAAACAGGGACCTTGGGATAAACTAAAAATCATTAGGTTTTTTTTTAGGAGAAGTAGAGTGATCACTCATTCTACTTGAGTTGATAAGACAAAATAGCCATCAACATGTCCCTCGCTATTCAAGACTCTATACTCTTGTCTCTGAAATTGCAACCCTCTATCTTAGCATGTGCAACACCTTGATTTTCTTGCAAACCTTAGAGAAGGCCCTAAGAATGATGGCACAAGATTGTGAGGGACTGCAAGTAGCTTATAGACCTTAAGGTTATTAGAACATGTTAATGAAAGTGTACTTAGACTTGGTTTTGCCTCTCTAGTGATCTTGAACTAATCTCACATGCCTTTCACAATCAAATGTATACCTCATTATGCTTTGATAGACCTCTATCAACCTTGGCCATCTTTTTTCTTCTATATACTATCTCAACTCCATGTCCATGTACTGTCATGCCTTGACATTGTTCATGAACTATCTCTACTAAAGAAAAATAAGTATGTCCTTTATCATTGTCTTCAACTCCATAAAGAGCTCTACTATGACACTGACTGACCCTTACAATACAAATTTTTGATCCTACACCTTATAATGTCACTATGCCATAGACCTAAGGTATGGTCATTTCAGAAACTATACCATGTCTTTAACCCCATGATACCTAATAGATCTTGGACCTTTGATGTGATCCTTCTCTTCTCATAGGATGATAAATCTTATACACTGGTATTTGTTCCTTGAGTTTTGGTAATCTCTCCAAATATCTTTATTTCATCCATTTCAACAACAATCATTCAACAAAAACTATGGAATCTTCTCAAAAGTTGATAGAGCTTGCAACATACCTGACAAGGTTACTCATGATTTGGATTCCACTCTCAGAGAATTGCCCTCATACATACAAACCTTTAAATGATACATAAGTTTATAAGAAAACCCAAAAGTCTGTTAGACCTTTGAGGATATTTTACAGGCTTAACATATTCATTTGTTGTTAAAGACTCTTAATAGTCTTGATGCTTCTATAAAACTCCTTTATTCCATTTGTTGTCTTCAACAAACTCTGCAGGCTACCTAAAGTTCTTCAAATCTCTGCTCACTTATTTGATGTGCCCAAAATCTCCTTTAAGATCTTTCAAATGTTTTCCAAATGTTATCTGCAAATCCTCATGCCATGAAACCTGCAAACAAGTGTCAAAAAACCCTAAAGAGAACATGGAATGATAGAAGGAAACTCTAATACATAACCCTAACCTTGTCTTAAACTCAAACCACAAACTATAAATCCAAAAGGATTAACTTCTACGTGGCAAAAGTAACCCTGGAGTTTAAAAAATGACTTCCCTCCAATATGTACAAGTTCCTTGGCAAGATTAAGGTAATAAAACATGAGGAAACCTTCAATTTTACCCATTTTGACTTCTAAGAATGCATACTCAATTGAAAGAAAGAAAGTCTTGGGAGAAATTGAAGAGTTGTTTTTGGCAAGTTTAATATTTAAAAGACAAAACAAAACCCTATATGACCTTTAGAATCATGCTAAGATAACATAAGACAACCTAGAGTCTAAAGACATATCAAAACTCTTCAAAACCCCTTATGATGTATGAAACCACTTTCCTCACCTTATAACTTTCTTGTAACTAAAAATCACAAGAAGATAAATCTAGGGGAGGCACAAGGATCATCAAGGTGAAAACTAATAACCAAAATGTCTATTTGGGTTGTGAAGGTCAAATAGGTAACATTTTTGGCAACATCTACATAAGTTTTGCCTACTAAAACTTGCTAGACTAGTTGCCTTCACATTTCATTGGACTATAGAGTTGTACAAGCTTGAAAAAGAACTCAGAATAGACCTTAGAACATTGATGTTAACACCTTCAAAACAATAAGAAACAAAATAAAAACTACTAAAACAACTTACCAAAGAACAATCGAACTATGCCTCAACACTTGCAGGGAAAATAAAACTAAAACTAATGTGTTGAAACACTTTTTTGACTCACCAAAACCTATCCTACTATGTACAAATTCTGATCATTACCTCAAAAATAGTGTTTGAGGTGAATCCCATTGACTGGGATTAGTTTTTCTTCTCCATCCATATTTGACAGTTGGAAAGCATTTTATTGTTTGCAACTTATGGTCACAAAAGGACCACTCCACATAGCATCAAACTTAGTGTGTTTACCTGGCCTACTTTTCAACTCATCCCATTTGAGAATAACATCACCTTCTTTGAAGACTTTAGGGGTTTCTCTCTTCTCAAAAGACCTCTTGATTTGTGTTTGGTGTAACTCCATTGTTCTCATAGTTTGTTGTCTTGCTTCTTCTAGTTCCATAAGTTGAGAAAATGTGCTTACCATTGGGTCTTCTTCTTCTATATTTTTTAACTGATTAAATAAATCAAGAGCTGGGAGTTCAACTATGATAGGCAGTCTTGCTTCCTTACCATAGACTAACATATAAGGTGAATTTCCAATTGACCTACTAGGGGTGATTCTATCAGCCCATTGAGCTGATTTCAGTTTTGTATGCCATGCTTTTTGGTTGTCTTTAATTGTCCTCTTAATGATCTTGATCAAGTTCTTTTTTGTGGACTCAGCTAGTCCATTTCCTTGAGGATAGTAGTTTGAATATGTATTCATAATGATGTCATTCCTCACAGCCTACTCACTTATCCATGTTCCCACAAAAGCCAAAGCATTATTTGATATGATAGAACACTAGTAGAAAAACATAAATAAATGACTAAAAAACTACCAAAAATTGGTCATGTGATCAGTAGTTTGGTCACGTGACCATTGGTAGTTTATTGCTGTCATTTATCTCATGACCAAATTTATGACCAAACAAATTTTAGTCATTAATTTAGTCATTAATTTGGTAGTATATTTAGTCATAAATTGGTAGTATATTTAGTCATAAATTTGGTAGTATATTAGTCATCAATTTGCTAGTATATTTGGTAATTTGTTAGTATATTTAGTCATCAATTTGGTAGTATATTTAGTCATGTGACCATTGGTAGTTTATTGCCAGTCATTTATCTCGCAACCAAATTTATTTAGTCATTTATTTAGTCATTAATTACCGTCAATTGGTAGTATATTTAGTCATTTATTTAATCACTGATTATGTCCATTGGTAGTATATTTAGTCATTTGTATTAACTAATTTCCATCCATTGGTAGTATATTTGGTCATTTTAATCATTATTTTGCCGTCAACTGGTCATATATAAACAACTCGTACATGATAAACATCAACTATGCCATTTTTTGTTGATAAACTTCAACAAATCTGCTCAAAGGATTGAGACAACAATGTTAGAAAATAATTCACTGTATATTCAAACTATATATAAAATATGTTACAAAGAACTCTATATATAGAGTTTTCAAGACAGAATCTTTCTATAGTCTGCAAACTGCTGATTTATTATACTTTTAAAACTAAAAAAAACTAAAACTAAATCTAAAAAGTCATCGGTGTGAATGCATGTCTTCAGTGATGCCATTGTTGCACATGGGGTGGGCTGTAAATGCATCTAGAAGGCACTGGATTTGCATTTTCTCCTTGCTCTGTACCTGTCCACAATCAAAAAACTCAAAATTTGTTAATATTTTAAAAATATTTATGAAACTTTAAAATATGAAAAACAAAGTGGGATGATAAGGAATTTTATAGCAATATAGGCATATATTATGAAAGTATTCAAGAATAAATGCATATATAGGTCTGATAGTCAAACTCCGTAGTTCATTTATTCATATTTGATTGAAACACAATATGATCAATGCAAATTTAATGTGTTTATACTGCATAGTAGAGTGTAGAAACTCACATAATAAAATTAGTATCATACCAACCTCTCCCTGACCAGGAACATAATTTTCTATCCTCCAATAAAGGTGCAAGAATAGAGAGAATGTCAGATGGTGCCTTGTCAACATCTTCAAAAACTACCTAGAATCCTTTAACCACAACCTGCATCAAAAAACAAACCACATGCACTTCACAGCTGAGAAAATACTCTAACTGCAAGATAGATATAGATACATGAACTAAGAAATGATACATTCTAGAGAACAAAAATGTATGTCAATTGATGATAGAGAAAAGCTCAACCTGAGTAAGAGAACCGGGCTGCCACTTGAATTCTCTAGGAATCTTAGTACAAATGCAAGTGGTAATCAGTGTTTTGTTGTCCATTTGTTCATATAAATGGATGAACAAGATATATATAAACCAAATCAATTAAAATATATTAGATAACATTAATATGTATAAACCCATTTAAGTAAAATAGTAACTAAAATTGAAAGGTCACAATAATAGATTTTCCTACAAGCAGTCATAGAACAACAATATAACTAATTTGCTGCCTATGTTGGAATGATATAATACACTTTTCAAACTAAAAAATCTTATTGCCAAAGGAGACATAGCATGATAGAAATACATACTTCATCAAGTATATTATTTCAAAACAAAATAGCAGTCTAAAATTCCAACACCCAATTGAAAATCGAGGCCATATTTCTATCATGTAGAGGGCCACAAATAAACACTGGGGCATACAAAACCAACATTTAACAAATGAGTTTCAAGTATATTAGTCATCAATTTCTGACAGATTGTAGAATGCAGTAGTTTGTTTGACTTAGGTGTATTGATGAAGGGTAAACAAAATTGATTGCTGGATATCTGGTTCTCAAAGAAATGGACAACAAAACACTGATTAGCACTTACAAAATTGATTGAATGTGAATTGTTTGACAGAATGCCTCAAAGAAATGTGTTCTCATGGACTGTAATGATTGTTGGATATGTACAAAATGGAATTGTTGAAAAGGCTTTAGAAACTTTCAAGCAAATGCAATTGGCAGGTGTAAAGCCAAATTCCACAACCTTTGCCAACATCCTACCCACCTGTGAAAAAATGGGAGCTTTGGAACAAGGTATGGACATCCATCAAAGCATAAAGGATAAAGGAATTTTGTTAGATGTTGTAGTTGTAACTACCCTGGTAGACATGTATGCAAAATGTGGAAGCACAGAGAAGGCACGTGAACTATTTGAAAAATGCCTGAAAGAAATGTGGTCTCATGGAATGCCATGATTGCAAGATATGGACAAAATGGATTTTTTGAGAAGGCTTTAGAAACTTTCAAACAAATGCAATTGGCGGGTCTAAAGCCAAATTCCACAATATTTGCCAGTATCCTCCCTACTTGTGCCAAAATGTGCCAAAATGGGATCTTTGGAACAAGGTATGGATATCCATCAAAGCATAATGGAAGGGGGATTTTTGTTAGAAATTATAGTTGGAAATGCTCTGGTAGACATGTATGCAAAATGTGGAAGTATAGACAAGGCACGTGACTTATTTGACAAAATGCCTCAAAGAAATGTGGTCTCATGGAATGCCATGATTGGAGGATATGCATAAAATGGATTTTGCAAGGATGCTCTCAAAATCTTTGAATTAATGAAGCACTCTAGAGCATATCCTAACATTGTAAGCTTTGCTTGTGTTCTATGTGCATGCAACTATTCAAGTTTAGTAGATGAGGGTTATACATACTTCAATCACATGAGTAACCCTTATTGCATTACTCCTACAGTCGATCATTATGTGTGTCCTTGTTGGCTATTTTGAGGACAACCTAAAATTTATCATTAAGATGCCACTTAAACTTGTGGTGGTTGTGTGGACGTGTTTTCTTGGTGCCTGTAAATCACATATTAATATAGGCTTAGGATTATTTACAGCAATGCTGCTTTTTGATTTGGATCCTAAAAATGTTGCGACATATGTTCTTCTCTCAAACATATATGCAAAAGTGGGTAGATGGGGTGAGGTTCAAATGGTAAGGAGATTGATGAAAGATAGAGGAATTAAAAAGATCCCTGGATGTAGTTGGATTGAAGGCCATAAAATGGTACATGCTTTTTCTGTAGGAGATAGATCACATCCATAGACATAGCGTATCTATGTAAAGTTGGAGCAATTGGCTTTGGAGATGAAGGCAGAAGGGTATTTTCTAGATGCAAGAGATTTACTTAATGAAGGGTACACAAAAATAAATGGGCTTGTAATCATCAAATAAATGTGATCTCATGGACTGCACAATGATTACAGGATTTGCACCAAATGGTTTATTGAGAAGGCTTTAGAAACTTTTAAGCAAATGCAATTGGCAGGTGCAAGCCAATCTCCACAACCTTTTCCAACATCCTCACTCCCTGTGCCAATATACAGCTTTTGAATATGATATTGGTGGACAATATGATTTGCAGTGAATAGAAGAAACCCCTCTATTTTAGAAATACATGAACAATGGGTTGCTACCAGAAACATCTCAGAAATGCCCTAGACAGATGCATTCCTTAGTCCCCACCCGATTTATCCTTTTTAAACTAAGGGTAGATAAATCCAATCAAGTGCTATATCCTTGAGATGTATGATTTATACTTAAGTCATCATAGTGAATGAATTATAAAATATTAAGAAAAAAATGTAAGCAATTTTGACTTTCTTTTTAAATGATAAAATAGAGATTTAAATTATGAATTTCAACATATTTAGTAAAATTATGGTAATGGTTTTTCCATTGACAACTATTAAACATGGAGCAAAGGTGAACACAACCAATAAGGGTAAACTAAGCCCAAATAATAAAAAATCCTAAAGCCTAACTTCTCAAGGACAACATGGTTAAGTGTTCTTAGAATCACAACTCTCAGCTAAAGAGCATGACATATTATAGTCTACACCCTGCTATTGCAATGTGTTGGTTAGTAACAAAGACATACTATAGAAGACAATAGACAATATGGAAATTAAAAATGGCAGACCATTAAGGAAGTAGAGTGTTTCATCAAGTATACCTAACTTGCACAGTCATGAAATGTGGTTCATTTTTTCAATAATTACAATACTTTCTCAGTTCATCCTAACATGCATAAAACTTTTCTAGACCATCATCATTCCCAAAAATTTCTACATACCAATGGATCAAGTAAGTAATTAGCAAGTAACAATGGATTTCTTTGTCATTCATTACTTACATTGTTCATGAAATCATCAACACACCAACCTGTAAAGCACTTTTTCATGTCTTCACGTGCTCCATTACTACAAGGAACTTGAGCCACCACATAAGTAGGATCTACATACAAGAACCAAAAATGTTTTCATGATCAAAGACACGATGCCAAACACAATTCACAAGAAACAAAATAACCAATTTAACTAAGACAATATAGATAACCTGGCGTAAAATGATTCATTGCTTTCTACCCAATTAAGAGAAAACATTGATTATTTGATTTGAAATTGATAAATTTTAGCAAAACCAAAATAGAAAAAAATACATAAATATTTTGAATTTCATCAATACTTGATTCTATGGACACCCATACAGTTCCCTCCTATAGCTATGGCAGATATGCATCCAACAATATAATATAAAGGGTAAAACCTAAAACATGTACTTTTGGTTGACTTCTTGCTTTAATTGAGATTGCAGGTTTAGTGGATGAGAGTTGTACATACTTCAATCACATTTGTAACCCTTATTGCAATACACCCACAGTTGATCATTATGTGTGCATGGTTGACCTCCTTTCCCGTATTGGCTATCTTGAAGACACCCTAAACTTAATCATTGAGATACCTGTTAAATCTGTGCCGGTTGTATGGATGTGTTTTCTTGGTGCATGTAGATCACATATGAATATAGGCTTAGGAGTATTTATAGAAACACTACTATTTGATTTGGATTCTAAACATGTTGCACAACTTATGTTCTTTTCTCAAACATATATCCAAAAGTGGGCAGGTGTGGTGAGGTAAGGAGATTGATGAAAGATAGAGGAATTAAAAAAATCCCCAGATGTAGTTGGATTGAAGGGCATAAAATGGTACATGTTTTTTTTGTGTAGGAGACAGATCACATCCATAGACAAAGGAGACCTATGCAAAGTTGGAGAAATTGGCTTGGAAGATGAAGGTGGCAAGGTATTTTTCAGATTCAAGAATTTACTTAATGCTATGGAAGGATGGGAAAAAGAATTATTTCTCTGCCACAATAGTGAAAAGTTGGAAATTGCATTTGGTTTGTTAAACATGCCCCATGGAACAACTATTAGAGTTATTAAGAACCTTTGAGTATGTGCTGATTACCACACTACAACAAAATTTATCTCCAAGATTGTCACAAGAGAAATTGTTATGAGATGTGAACCCTTTCCATCATTTTAAAGAGGGACAATGTTCTTGTGGAGATTATTGATGATGCTAAATGAAGCAATCTAAAAACTAGGCTTACACTATAATAATGTGCACCTTGTTAGATTTCCAACTAGCGAGTGTAATTCCCAACTCCTCAACCTTTGTTAGTATCATCCTTGCATGTGGACAAATTGAAGCTTTGGATGAGGATATGGGCATCCATCAAAGCATAATTGGAAGTGGGATTTTGTCAAATGTTTAGTTGCAAGTGCCACTTCCGATCATGAAAGTCTTCACAAAGACTTATGCACAAAATTCAATAAAGAAGAATAGAATTTATGCACAAATTCTCTCGTGAATGATTTCAAATTGTAATCAATTTCTTTGTAGCTTATAATGTGTGGATAAGAATTGACATCCCTTGTAGTTTCCTATGCCATTAATTAAAAGGAATCTAGATCTACACATTCATCTTAGATGCATTTGCATAGTTGAAGTCTGTTGTTTTAAATCCTTTACACAAGTTTTCCATGGGTTAACCTATGATAACATGTCTCCTAGAAACATAATGGAAATCCTCTCAAGGGGTTCTTAAATACCACCAATTTAGATTATTTTATGCTAAGTTGTGTGCATAAAATAGATTACATTCCTCAAAGAAATGTGGTCTCATGGACTGCAACGATTGCAGGATATGCACAAAATGGATTTGTTGATAAGGCATTAAAAACTTTCAAGAAAATGCAATTGAATATACATATACAGAGAGAATTGTATGTGGAAGCATAGACAAGGCATGTGAACTATTTGAAAAAATCCCTAAAAGAAATGTGGTCTAATAGACTGCAATGATTACATGATATGCACAAAATGGATTTGTTGAAAAGGCTTTAGAAACTTTCATGCAAATGAAATTGGTAGGTGTAAAGCTAGATTCCACAACCTTTGTGAACATCCTCTCTACTTGTATCAAAATGGTAAGCTTTGGAACAAGGTATGGACATCCATCAAGGTATAATAGAAGGCAGAGTTTTGTTAGATATTATAGTTGGAATACTTTGATAGACATATATGAAAAATGTGGAAGAACGGACAAGGCACACAAACTATTTGACATAATGCCTCAAAGAGATGTCATCTCATGGAATGCAATGATTGTAGGATTGCAAAAAATAGATTTGTTGAACAAGCTTTAGAAACTTTCAAGCAAATGCAATTGTCAGCTATAAATCCAAATTTTGCAACCTTTGCTAGCATTCTCCCTACATGTGCCCAAATGGGAGCTTTGGAATAGGGTATGGACATCCTTCAAAGCATAATGGTAGGGGGATTCTTGTGAGATATTATAGTTTGAAATGCTCTCATAGGCATGTATACAAAATATGGAATCATAGACAAAAAACGTAAACTATTTGACAAAATTCCTCAAAGAGATGTCATCTCATGGAATGCAATGATTGCAGGATATGCACAAAATGGATTTTACAAGGATGCTCTAAAAATATTTGAATTAATTAAGTACTCTAGAACATATCCTAACATTGTAAGCTTTTCTTGTATTCTAGGTGCATGCAGCCATGCAGGTTTAGTGGATGAGAGTTGTACATACTTCAATCACATTTGTAACCCTTATTGCAATACACCTACAGTTGATCATTATGTGTGCATGGTTGACCTCATTTCTCGTGCTGGCTATCTTGAAGACACCCTAAACTTTATCATTGAGATACCTGTTAAATCTATGCTGGTTGTATGGATGTGTTTTCTTGGTGCCTATAGATCACATATGAACATAGGCTTAGGAGTATTTACAGCAACACTGCTTTTTTATTTAGATCCTAAAAATGTTGCACAACTTATGTTCTTCTCTCAAACATCTATCCAGAAGTGGGTAGGTGTGGTGAGGTAAGGATATTGATGAATGATAGATGAATTAAAAAAATCCCCAGATGCAGTTGGATTTAAGGGCATAAAATGGTTGTCGAAATAGAGATACAAGTTAAATCTGTGTTGGTTGTCGAAATAGAGATACCAGCGATGCCACAATAGGAAAAACTAGGAGTTGTGGATCTGAAGCTCCACCAGAAGCGACCCTTGGTAATACACTCCATCGCACCTCTCCCCTGAACCTCCACTAAATTTTCATAGACATGAAACATTAGGGTTTACCGGGTGCCAAAATTTTAATTAAATTTTAACCATTTTAACATTTTGGTTTTGGTGCTCATAGTTTCTCGTCTGATCGGCGTGACACATTTTGGTGTCACACCAATATGCCCTGTCTGCTCGATACAATGTGTTTGGGAAGTCTTATATTAATATTATAATGTTATATTATAATATATTTATAATATTATATTATAATATAATATAATATAATATAATATAATATTATAATGTTATATTATAATATATTTATAATATTATATTATATTATATTATAATATAATATAATATTATAAATATATTATAATATAATATTATAATATTATTATATAATATTTTTTTAATGTGTAATAATAAGATTTATATATATCTAAAAAATCAAAATTACATCTTCCATGGCTATCCATGCCAACAAACTGTGTCAAATTTCAAAAGACTATATTGTTCCCCCTATGATTTTGTCCATGCAAGGACTAAAACATTCAACAGAACTATTTTACCCCCCCTTACAAAAGTGACCTTGTAGGGTCATAGATATGGTGCCTCATAAGGCTTTGTAGAAGATCAAAAGCTAGCCTCCTGGGCCTAGGTTTAGAAAAATTCATACCCTACTACATCATATCTAAATATCTATCATATATCTATACTGGAGGAATACACTAGGCTGAGACAAAAGGAACTTCAAATAACACCACGCCTGTGAGGAAAAACCTAGAAATCTCTCACCCATTCAAACTGGTTATCAATCTCCTCCATCTACAACAATTTTTTGAGATACGAAACACCTTTTAGCACCTTTTCCCTATGTTCTAAAAGAGATAATCTTTTTAGATCAAGAAGGAAAGGATACAATTTCACCACTTTGTTTGGGTCATCAAGCAGGGGCAAATCCCTTGGACATGGAATGCCAATCTCAGAGGAGGTTGCCTCAATGATGGTATGCAAACTACCCAATAACTCCACTTTGAAGAGCTTCATTACCAATAGCTCTGACTCTCCCTTTGATAATCCCACATCAAGCACAGAAGCTAGGAACTTAGAGGCAATTGATGTATCTACCCTATACTACTCCCCATTCCCCAGAAACTCTTTGCCTAAAATTATTTTAACTGCAGCTAGGGCCAAGCCATCATACCTTCTGAGCACCCTCTTAAGTCTTTGTTCTGTCACATGACTAATATAAGTCATTTACCTTACTGAACTATGCAGTTGAATTGGGGTATCCACCCCCATATTTACTGACCCTTCAATGGCAATTTACACTAAAAACTTGGAGTCTGCCATTGGAAAGCCAAAGATGTGAGAGTTCTACCACCAAGGAAATGAAAGTGTGTGGAGAAGAATGCCAATGAAATTTGTTATTAATGTCTTCACCATGCATCTCACATCATTCCACTTAATGGTCATTTGATGCGAAGTGAAAATCCTCAGTAGATGCTCTACAAAGAAATCTTATCACAGCTTCATTCTCCAACGGTTGCTTTGAGAAATGATGGGAGAAATGAAGAAAACTGTCGCTTAACAAACCCATCGCTTGCCACCTTTGCAATCTCTTGTGATAAGACTGGCACATATGCTAAAATAATCATAAATTGCCAGCTTGAACTCTTCTAATCCTGCCAGCTAATCGGCCCTTCTAGTTGGGAAGGGCACTCGTCCTACCGCCCCCTTTAAATTAGGGGTAAGGTCCCTCAATTGTTGATGCGGTAGAGGGAAACCCCACGAGGTTTGAACTTGGGTTGTTAGCACTATAGGCAAGAAGCCCCACTATTTCACCACATGATCTCCCCTAGGTAAGGTCCCTCAATTGTTGATGCGGTAGAGAGTGACCTCCCGAGGTTTGAACCTGGGTTGTTGGCACTACAAGCAAGAAGCCCCACCATTTCACCACAGGGTCTCCCCTTAATATTAATATATAATATTATAATATAATAATTATATAATATTATAATATAAATATTATATTATATTATATTATAATAATAATGTAATATTATAATATTATATAATATTATAATATTTATATATAATATCATATAATATTATAATATTATATTATTATATAAATATTATATTATATTATAATAATTATGTAATACTATAATACAATATTATGTAATATATATTATATAATCGCCTGATAAAGGGCTAGATCTTTAGGCAGACAGGAGAGGTCACATGAAGGGGGTAGAGATAGCCCCTATACATTTTATGCAGGCCGACTCTATTTTCTGATAGTCAGAAAGTGCGATTGAAGGCCTCGGCAGATGTTGGCAAGGTGGCAAGTAATGATGTTTTTGGCAGGTCGAGACTGGACAATCACTTCCCTGAGGTCTGTGGATCATTAATGGGCATGTTGTGTCATGGCTAGTGCATTGAGATAGATTGAAGAGCCAAGATAATCTAGCTCCACTTGTGGGAAATGTCTGAGCTTTCTCTCCCTTTATTCCTTTGGTCTAAGTGGAAATTTATTGCCTTGCCTTGTATTGTCTTTGAATTCATGGATTATGATCAAATTGGAAAGAAAAAAGAATAGAGAAGTAATAGTCATTTATTTATTCATTTCATCCGATGACCAAATTAGTCATTTATTTAGTCATTTATAGTTGTGTTGCAAAAAAATTTGGTCACGTGACTAAAAGTTTTAGTCACCTGGTCATTTATTTGCCATATTTCTACTAGTGGAATCAGGGACACCAAACCTTGTCACCAAATCTTCATAGAAGTTTAGGACAACACTTTCACTAGCATCCTTCCATGCAATAGCGTTAGTCCACCTTGTAAAATAATTGGTGGCTATGAGTACCCACTTGTGACCTAACTAGAAGGAGGATTAATGGCTCCAATTAAGTCAATACCCCACTTCATGAAGGGTTGTTCAACTTGGATATGCCGCAAAGGAAAAGTTGCTAACTTCTCTTTACCTAAGAAGAAGGAACATTTTTTACACTTTCTCACCCATGCATGTGCATCCTTGAAAATATTAGGCCAATAATAGCTAGCCCTCATTATATTTAATGCTATTGTTCTTGGTGCAAAATGTCCACTAGCTGACCCATCATGGAACTCTTACAAAACTTGGTCAACTTGGTTAGCATCAATGCATCTAACTAACATACCACTGAAATCCTTCTTGAAAAGTATACAATTCAAGAGTACAAATGGAATATATTGTAGCCTATAATACCTTCTTTTAGCCTTGTCCATTCATTATGGACACTCACATGTTTGAAGGAAATTAATCATATCATGCACCCAGCTTAAAGGAGGAGTATGTGTAGCTATTTGGAAGTCACTTTAGAGGACTAGGATAGCCTTCTTAACTTCTTATTTTCCATTTACCAAACCAATTTCTAGCTGTCCACACAAAGCCTTGCCTCTTACCAACTTTGTGACTTTGATTTCAATGTCATACTCCATAACTTTTGTTATCCACCTAGCCCTTTTTTCACTAAAGTCTTTTCTCAACAAAAACTCTTTAACACTTGGGTGAGAAACCATCAAATAAACCTTGTTTGAAATCAAATGCCTAAACTTTTTAAGGCTCCTAATAATAGAAAGAACATCTTTTTTGACAAAAGTGTACCTTTACTCATATCCTTCCAAGCCTTGACTAAAAAAGGCTATTGGCTGCTTTGAACCTTCATCATTTTTCTACACTAACATAGCTGATATGGTGTCAAGATTTCCATAGGAATACAATGTAAAATCCTTAGGAAAATTAGGATTTATGAGAGTAGGTGTTTCTACCTGATGCAGGAGCATCTAGGGTGTAAGAGAAATCTTGCATCAACCAAAAAAAAAATGTTGTTTCTTTTCAATAAGGGCTAAATTTGGCAGGGTTACTATTTTTAGTAAGTTTGCATTTGTGCACGGTTGGATACAAAATCTTACACAGACCTCTAGAATGGTGAATTGAAGCTAATGGTGAAGAAATCACTTCAACATCATTTGTCATCTGTGAGATATTAAAATTTCAAATTCCAAAAAATCCTATTAAAATATTCAAAGTCAAATTTGAGGCACTTAGAGGCTCCGGATGGGCCCAAAATTTGGTGGAAAACCCAAGTAGTCTACCTATCGGTACTACTTACCGCTCCATCATCTTTTTGAGAGCTTTCCAAAAAGGTATTATAATTGAAAATCCAACGGTCGGATCGAAAGTTATGGCCCCGTGAAGTTGACCTATTTTTGGAGGGAGATGCAAATTTCGAAATGAAGCTGGTGGTCGCCAAAAAGGGCTATATATAACCATTTTTGGAACCCTTAGGGTAGTAGAGTTAAGGGGGGCCAATGTAGAGTCAAGAATAGGTGGGAAACATAAACCCTAGCGGATTTGGGGTTACAGAAGGCTGGAGATTCAAGAGTCTTGAGGTTGGGAAAGCTATAATGTGTTGCAGCCAGTAGAGGATTCATCCTCTGATTGTGATTGAGCTTTTGTAATGTAATGAGTTGCCCAGTTCAATAAAAGAAAGTTCTATTTACTATGTTCAATATCTGTTATTGTGTGTTTTGTGATTTACCCCCTTCATCACTACCAAGGCTTCTTTTATCCTTTCAAAACTCATTTTTCCTTCCTTTGTCCAGCTAAAAGATATATTTCTCCTTAACATGAATGTTAGTGGCTTCAAAAGATTAGCAATATCTAGTATAAACCTCCTAACAAAATTTATCCTTCCTAGAAAACTTTGTAAACCCTTTTATGAGCTAGTAAAGGCAAAGCTAAAATAACACTCACCCTTTCATGATCAGTTGTAATCCCATGTTTGGACACCACATGACTAAAAAGATTACCTTCATGGACAACAAAGATGCATTTCTTTGGATTGAGGGATATGCCATGCTCCCTACACCTATAAAATACTTGCCCTAGATGAGTGAAATGTTCTTTAAAATCCTTAAAGAAAATAGTTATATCATCAAGGTAAACAAGAACAATCTTGTTCACCAACCCCTGAAAAGCCATATCCATGGCCTTTTGAAACGTTGCCCCAGCATTGGACAAGACAAAGGGCATTTTCATGTATGCCATTGTTCCCCACTTGGTAGTGAAATATGTCTTAAATTGGTCTTCTTCCTTGACTAAAATCTTATTATAGCTTGAATAACCATCAAGCAAGGAAAACCTCTCATAACTTGATACAACTTGCAAAATTTGTTCCATAGAGAGAAACAAATAGTGATATATCAATGAAGCTCTATTCAATTCCCTAAATTCAACACATAAACTTATTTCTGCATTCTTCTTACTAACAAGAACTAGATTGGAGACCCAAGTGGTATGTTTGATGAAGAAAATGATGTCACCCTCAATCATCTTGTTCAATTATTTTTTCATCAATGGCTCAAGTTTGGGGTTTAGTGGCCTTTGTTTTTGTCTTACTAGTTTTGCATTAGGCTCTAATTCAATGATGTGTTGGGCAAGTTTGGGGTCAAAACCTTTCAAATCAAAATATTCCCATGAAAAACATCATTATATTCTTGGCATAAAAGAATAAAAGCATGTTTTTCCTTTGTTGTACATACCTTGCCTAGCTTGAGAAGCTTACCTTTGATGATTTCAAGCTCCTCATAATGCTCTTGTTTGACTATCATGCTGCTCTTTTCTTTCTTTACTTGGTCATCTGATTTGAAAATGGACTCCAATGTCACTAATCCCTTTGGTAACTTGTTTGTTTTCAACTGTATGACCTAATTTTCATACTGCTGTTGCATTTTTTCTTGATTACTGGCTGAGAACTTAGCCTCTTCTTGCAAAAAATTAACTATCTTCTAATCGAAATCAAACACTTGCCAATGAATGTTATTATCAGGAATAGAAGGCCTTACCACCACTTTCACATACTGTTGTTGAACCTTCTCTTTGTTGATTTATTTTGGGATATCATATTGTGCTCCTATTGCATCCAACCTGTTAGCATGTTTGTTCTTGTTTCTAGGTATGGACAACAAGTTAAAAGCATCAATTCTTCAACTAAATCCAAAACTCTATGCTTTCAAGACTTTAATACATCATTTTTGGTTGCATGCAATCCCATCACATGATTTACAATGAGTTCACTATCACCAAACACTTGCAAGAAAGTAATTTTTATTTTTCCTTGCCCATTCAAGCTCATGAATGAGAGCTTCATACTCAGCTGTGTTATTAGTGAAACTAAAACTAAATATAAAAGTAGAGTAATAATTTTCACCTTAAGGAGATGTAAGCATAACACCTCCACCAACACCAATATTTCTTCTTGACCCATCAAAATGCAGCTGCCAAACCTCATTATCTTTCCATTCATAATGTTGTTCATCACTTTTAACGAGGTTAGGCATAGTAAATGTCATTTCATGCATCATCTACACAACAAATCCTACCTCTTCCAACTATTGTTGTGAATTAATATCATGATTTTCAGCTACCCATTCATCAAGCAATATGTCTAGTATGTCTTGAGTTTGTGTATTACTTTTTTGAACATCAGGTTGTTCCTCTTGGTCAATGATAGTTAGATTAGCGTTCACAGCACTAGGGACATATGGTTCTATATGGTCTTTGGCTATTGGTTTTGATTTGATCATTACCCTAGTATTATATCTTGTTCTAAACAACATGTGATCAGAAGACAAATAGCCACCTATTTTTGCAGTGAAATCCCTAGATAGGCATAAGGCAAAGAATGGAGGTAGGTATATCACATACACATCTTGAGGGATAGAGAATTTGGGATAAGTATGCAAGGTCAAGCTCAATCCTTTGATGACCCCTAATTTCTAAATGGCTATCCCATCTAGCTATACCACATCTTTTGAGAGGGGTTCATAAGCAAGGCCAAGCTTATCTACTATTTGTTTTTGTATTACTAAAATGCTTGCACCTAAATCTATCATGTAGTTATGAACCAAATGATCGCCAATGATCAAAGAGGAATAAAAAAGGGGTGGTTTGACCTCTTTAGTTTGTTGTCGATTACCAATTTGAGGTATATGTTTGTGAGCACTACTTTGGTTTGGTGTTTGGAAGACTCATTTGACACACTTAAATTAGACAAAGCAATTTGTAGGTCTTTTTGTACCAGAATAGATAGTGAGTCCCACATAGACATACTAACACTTGATTTCTTCATATGGTCCAAAATATTGAAAGGAATTGGACTCAAAATTTGTTGTCCTTTAGGAACAATAGCATCTCCTTAGACTTGTAATGGTTGTGATTGACTCCTCAGTTTCTCTTTGCTTGCCACAACTTGGTCCTTTTGTAGGCTTTGTACATGAGGTAAAGAACTTGGTCCAACAACACTTTTATGGCTTGTAGAATCCTAATTTCTCCCCCTAATAGCTAGTTGTTCTCTCTCAAAATCTCTCTTCTTAGACCTTGTATTAGCTACTATGGAGTTGTAGGACTGATTTTGTCCTTGAGATTGATTTACTCCAGAAAAATCCTCACCTTGCCAGTTCATAAGAGTGACATCTTGATGAACATAATCCTTGTTGAGTACCTTGTTGTTCATGTATTTCCTATGGTGTATTTTGTGGAAAAACAAAGGTATTTTGCATCATAATGGCTTGATTTAGTAAGACATTTGAGCAAGTAGATTGATTATGGGGGTGATTACAAGGTAAAC
Organism: Cunninghamia lanceolata; assembly: GCA_027924645.1. Taxonomy (NCBI): domain Eukaryota; kingdom Viridiplantae; phylum Streptophyta; class Pinopsida; order Cupressales; family Cupressaceae; genus Cunninghamia; species Cunninghamia lanceolata. The sequence goes on from BSBN01001332.1 coordinate 13,296,855, forward strand.
ACTAGTCATGATCCCGTGCTATGTTATTTTGGACTAGAACTAGCTCCCTAAAGGTGTTGGAAACATTTTGATTAAAGGATTGATAAGGTATAAGATTGAATTTTTGCCTCTCACCTTGCTGATTAGCTTGATATGGAAGCCTATTTGGTTAATTGAGTTGTTGTTGAGCCTGATAGGGTGCTTGATAAGGCCTATAATTTTGACCTTGTTGCTTCTTTAAGTTTATCAACTCATTCCCAAAAGTTTTTAGAAGGCCTTTTATCTCTTGTAGTTCTTGGGATTGGGTTGTGATAAATTTTTCTTAAGTGAGAACATGATAATTTAGTGCTGGTATAGTAGGAATAGCAGCTAGAGGGGGTGTTTGCAAGGGCATAGGTGGCTTCACTTCAGGGAATATGGGCATTGAGGGTCTTGGTGTGATTTTCCTAGCTTGAATAAGGTTGTTTTCTACTCTTATTACAACTTCATATGATTTTGGGAGAGTTACCCCACCCATACTATATTATGTCTAATATATCACTATTTAAAGCCCTTAAATAGTAAAAAATGCATAATTAGCTGAAGGTTTTTACCGTATGTGTAATTATGTACCATGTCCTTTGAAAATGAAAGTTGAAGTATGTCATATGTTCATGAGGATCCCTTTTAATGGTAGTCAACTATTCCACCAAAGATAGTTGGTCTGATTTATCCTCAAACTACTTATGTAAGTCATCATCTAGTTGGTCCCATGTGGTGATTGAGTTAATAACCAAACCCCTAAACCATTGCAACACCTTTTCTTTCAACGAGGCAACCAGAAGTCTGATTGCTATATTTTTAGTAGTGATATTGTGAATTGCACACAATGTAGCCATGTCCCTAATATGATCAATAGGTGTATCTTGGTCTTCTCCCATGAAGAAAAGTAATCCTCTAAGGGCTGCCACTAGTATGTCATCATGTTGTGCAAGATTTAATGGGTTAACCCCATTGAATGGCACAAAAGCAAACTGTCTTGCCATAGAATTCATGTGTACCTAGTTTCTAGGAATAAAACTTGTAGGTCTATAAATAGAAGGTTTGGAATGAGTCCTTACTGATGGGTTTGGACCTTTCCTTGTTCTTCTTCCTCTTCTCCAAGGTGGTGATAGCTACAAATATTCAAAAAGAACTAAACTTCCTCTTGTTTGTATTATTCTCATATGTTGCTTATACACTGATTTTCTTCAAAAATAGAGCTCAGAGTTGCTAGATATCTTAAAAAGTGCTTCAACAAGATAAATGTTGTTGATAAACATATCAATACTAGCAAACATAAGGTTGTTTTATGACTATTTGAAGTTCAAATAGTCCCATCGGGCATGCCAAAAATTGTTGTGACGAAAGTAGACACCCTTGTTGAGTTGATGAAAACTTAGCTACCTTGTGAAACATGGGAAACACTTCAAGGTTGTGGGTTACCTAAAGGTTGAAGTGAACCTCTAGAGAGGGATGGTTCCCTTCGTACTTCACCTAAAACTAACTATATTACTATTGTTTGTTGAGAAAAGGGGTAAGAAAATGGCAATAAACTAAGCCTACTATATATGGAGGTGATGCACCAAAATTTTAAGACTTAACTACTGGTGTTTGACACACAATTTGTTCAAAGATCAGATATTCTTGACACAACTCAAACTCATTTCAGGTTTGCATATCAATGTTTCATTAGAAGGTTTAATGTTTGGCAATTTTAGGAGGAAAAGATTGAAATTTTTTCACAAGACAATTTTACATCATTACATAGCTCATGACCTATGCAAAATGTATTTTCTAATGTAAAGCTATCAAATGAGACATATGTTTAACGACATGCATTCAATAGCACAGAAACATTCATCAATCATTCATTCATACATAGTAGAACAAAAGTTGAGAATGTTAGAAATGAAGGTGCAAACCACACAATGGAAATTTGATTCAAACCTTATTTATGTCCTCTAAACAATGTAGAATCAATGAAGATTACAACAAGAATAAAACCCACTACATAGAAATAACATGCATTAAGAACTAAACACATAACATAGTATGTAACGTGGAGAAAACCCTTTCGGGTAAAAAAACTCCACCAAGAAAAGAGGCTCCAAGTTGTATTATCTTCAAATATGAGATTACAATACATGCACTTCCTCTTCTTCTTTAGTCTTCAATCTAGCAGTGCCTATTACTCTCAACTCTAATAAAAATGTAGTACAAATATCCTTATAAAAATGGGTTGCCTTCTAGGGCAAGAGAACCAACATAATATCGATCGTCAAATCTATGAACTAATGATGAATGGTCCAGATATAAACATGTAGACAAATTAGCATCGGGGACTAGATATAAACATACAGCTAAAACAAGATCGCTTCTAGTGAAACCTTTCATCCCTTATGGGTGATTTATAAACAATAATAAGAATAATAAATTACATAGGATTTACAAAGTTGATGGCACCTTAATCTTAACAGAGAAGGTAAAATATTGAATCCTTATTGAGAAAAGGTGTTCTTATAGCTAATAAGTCTGAAAACTAACTTGTATTCCTTGAAAAAATAAGATTACAACAATGTTATCATACAGCTGAATATCTATTTTTTGAGTTATAGTGCTATGTTTCTACCTCTAGAACCAATAAAAATAGACAGAACTAGCTTAAAGCTCTATCCTAGGGTCCCTATATCTCATCCTAAGCATATGAGAGCATATAGGAGATACTTTTTACAAAAAGTAAATGCTCAAAAATGAGTCAACATACTTTGGATGCCCAAGAAGAGTCCTAGTTTGAATTTCTTCCTTGAGACTGGGTCTTTGACTTCTTCAAGCTCCTACAATCTTACCTTAGCTACCCAAGAAGCCCCTAGATGCTTGGGAGGTGTTGGAACTACTCCTCGATTTTCTCCACCAACTGTCCTAGTCACCCAGGTGCTCATAAATCCTCTCAAAACTACCTCAACCTCCTCATGACTTCTTCATCTCCACATTGTTGATGTATAAGACATGTGCCCTTTCTTTTTTGATATTATTAGGACTCCTTAAGGGTGTTTGAGAAGAGTTTTTCTACATTTGAATTCTTAATCATCTCACAACTACTTATTCATGACATAGAAACTCTCAATTCTTCATTCATTTCCTTTGGAAGGATCCTTGACAAGGTTAAAATGGCTTGTAGGTCTCATTTTATTGATTTTTCATCCCTCTATTACTCTTGACAGTCCTATGTTTGTCTTCCTTAACCCTATGTAATTCTATGTACCTTACAAGATATCTCTTATTCTTGTTGTCCTTGCATAATGCATACTGTATCTTTGCTCTTTTCACTATCTTATCTCTACCATTTCAAACCCTTTGAATACAAACTTCTTGAATGATCCTTGCATAAACTACTATCAAGCCCTTAAAACCAACAAAGTCAACTTGACAATGGCCTTAACACTTATCCATGCAAGCTCATCACTGTATATTCAAACTTAGCATAAAAAACCTTATTCATAAAACTTTTAGGGTCATTGTATCTTCAATGGTCACCATCTTTGTTCTTAGCAAAATTTTCCTTAGCACTGTATCTCTATTTTTACTATGCAAACCATAGCCATCCATTAGACCTCTGTCTAGGTTTGAACAAGAATTTGTAATCTTATCTCTGCATGCTAACCCTCATCAACACTGTCAACTTACATGTATCGAAGTCTTGTAGTTTCAAAACATTATGTTATCCGTATAATCTTTAGGTCTTGTTTATTGTGACTCTTCACTATACTTTGTTCATTTGTTTTGTTCATCATTTTGTAAAACCCTATCTATGTTCCCAAAATCTTAATGACCTCCACTATTCCACAGTGATGACTAAGACAATGTAAAGGGCTTTAAGACTCTTATACTTTGACATAAGACCTTTCATTAAGCTTACTGTCCTCATTTTGTACTAGGGTACAATGACTCTTCTTCATTCTATGGTCTTTCTACTTCCTCATATATGTGGGATTAGTTCTTTTCATGCTAGGGTTCCATTCCTTTTGATAGTGAGGACTCTTTTCACAAGGTTAGAGAACTCTTAAAGGAAACCTTTAAAAAATAAACAATAACTATAAAAAAGGCAGTAAGATGGAGACCTCATCTTCATGTTTGTAGCCCTCTTCACTGTCTACATTCATTCTCCTACCTCTCTACAACCCTATGTTCTTGCCAAACTCTGCTAGACATGTAAACCTAAGACTATTGACAATCTTTTACTACTTTCACTTGCTCACTGTTACATAATGATTTTCATCATTTCTATCTTTATCTTTGCCCTCTATAATAGCATCAGATATCTTTCCCTTCTTACATTGTTAACTTATGTTGTCTTCCTCCTTGTCCAATGTCAAATCATCTTCTACCAAATGACTCTTGTTCACTGTATTTATTATCTTTTTCATGGTGATAGGAACTCCACCTCTGCAACTGTAGATTGTACATCACAAGATAATAATGAAGTTGAAAGCATCTTCTCAAGATTTTTAAAGTTCACTACTCTTTGACACAAACCTGCCAGTACTGGAGTCTCTTTCTGCTCTCTTTATCCTCTTCACTGTCTTCAACTCCATAAAGAGCTATTCAAGGTATATACTACTATTGCACTATCTTTTATATTGTTTTTTGCATACCCTTGCCATCTACACTTTTGTTATCAAGAATCACTATCTAGATCCTTACACTATCTTTTTTGCTCTTAACTCCCCAAAAACTATTGAAAAAGCTTATGCAAACTTCCTAAATCCTTTGAAAACTTTAGAGTTTTTATTGTACACCAGGTATGTCTCTCTTTCTTGTGTGCAGGCTTAACATTGTCGTAATCAAACTTGTAGGTAGCCATGTAGGTTCTACAAACTTTGAAGGAACATGCAGTGCCATAGAGGGTTTTTTGGCAGTGCTTTACTATGTAAGAATATTTAAAACAAACTTTCGAAAAATGTACAAACTTATAGAAAATTATATAGACTTTTTGTTAACCACCAACTCTTGCAAGGGTTTCTCGAGCTTGACAGTGGTGGTAGAATTTAAGAAGGCCAACACAAACTAGGAGATTTCACAACTCTTCATAGTATTTCCACAAGCACAAATACTCTTTGAAGAGATTCAAAACCATCTAGTGGGTATCATAATAGAGATAACACAGCTTTGTAGATTCTTGACTGCCCTTTTGATGATTGTTCTTGCCCTTTTAGACCTCTACAGACTGATTAATTTGTTCACTATTCTCCTCTTGACTATACTCTCTTCTTAACTATACTAGACACTGTTTCCTTTGCTAGATATAAGGATCTCTTAGAGACCTATGTGATGTCTTTCTCTATCAAATTCTTTTGTAGACTATCAACTATGAGATAACAAAAAATTGTGAACAACCCACCTTGATTGTCTCATAGTTCATGAGGACTTATACTATGCCTTTGTTAGTATCGTTACTTATAGTTGCTTGTTCATTGACTTCATTTCCTCTCATACCCCTACATATTCCTATACTCTTCAGCATACTAGTTATTACACTATTCTTTTGATAGGTTTAGTGTATTTGGAGGTACCTCAAACTCAATAAAAACTCCTTCACAAGTTAGGGTTATTGTGCCTTCATGGGCACTATTTCAGACCTTTGTTGATGAGTAAACTTGTAGGTTTTCATCAAAACCCTACATTTGTTCTTCATGCATGAGATCTATTCACATCCAATCATAGGAATCAAAGATTGTCCCTCACTGTTCAAGACTCTATATGCTTGTCTTTGAAACTACAACCCTCTGTCTTAGCATGCGTAACAACTTAATTTCTTGCAAACCCTATAGTAGGCCTTGAGAATGATGGCACAAGACTATGAGGGACTATAGGTAGCTCATAGACCTTGAGGTTACTAGCACATGTTAATGAAAGTGTTCCCGAATTTGGTTTTTCCTCTCTAGTGATCTTGAATTAATCTCACTATCAAATGCAAACCTCATCATGCTTTGACAAACCTCTATCAACCTTGGCAGTCTTCTATCTTCTGTATATTGTCTCAATTCCTTGTCCATGTACTGTCTTGTGTTGGTATTGTTCATGAACTATCTCTGCTGAAGAAAAACAAATATATCCTTTTTCACTATCTTCAACTCCATAAAGAGCTCTGTTATGACACCGACTGACCCTTGCAACACAGATTTTTGATCCTGCACCTTATAATGTCACTATGTCTCAGACCTATGGTATGGTCATTTCAGGAACTATACCATGTCTTTAACTCCATGATACCTGATAAATCTTGGACCTTTGATGTGATCCCTCTCTTCTCATAGGATGATAACTCTTATACACTAGTATTTGTTCCCTAAGTTTTGGTAATCTCTCCAAATATCTTTGTTTCATCCATTTCAACAACAAACATTCAACAAAAACTATGGAATAGTCTCAAATGTTGACAGAGCTTGCAACATACCTGAAAAGGTTATTGATGATTTGGATTTCACTCTTAGATTATGTCATCATACATACAAACCATTAAATAATCACACAATTTTATAACAAAACCCAAAAGTCTGATAGACCTTTGAAGATATTTTGCAGGCTTAACATATTCATTTGTTGTCAAAGACTCTTAATAGTCTTGACACTTCTATAAAACTCCTTTGCTTCATTTTTTGTCTTCAACAAACTCTATAGGTTGCTCCAAGTTCTTCAAATCTCTACCCACCTATGTGATGTGCCCAAAATCTCATTTAAGATCTTTCAAATGTTTGACAAATGTTCTCTGCAGATCCTCATGCCATGAAACCTATAGACAAGTGTCAAAAAACCCTAAAGAGAACATGGAGTGATAGAAGGAAACTCCAATGCATAACCCTAACCCTGTCTTTAACTCAAACCACAAACCATAACTCTAGAAGGATTAACTTCTATGTGGCAAAAGTAACCCTAGAATTTAAAAAATAACTTCCCTCCAATATTTAAAAGTTCTTTGACAAGATTAAGGTAATAAAACATGAGGAAACCTTCAATTTCACCCTTTTTGACTTCTAAGCATGCATACTCACATGAAAGAAAGAAAGTCTTGGGAGAAATAAAAGAGTTTTTTTGGGCAAGTTTAATATTTAAAAGACAAAACAAAACCCTATATGACCTTTAGAAATCATGTAAGATTGTAACGTCAGAAATTGTCCTCCTATATGGAATGGTACAATTTCCCTTGGTTTAGCTCCTCACTCTTGGTGGTCTCTCAACCTTTTCTTTTTTTCCCTTCTCGAAACCTTGATTGACTTAGTCTAGGAGCAATTTATTCACTTTTTGAGGTAACTTATTGATAGAACTTAGAAAGAGATTTGAGATTTGGGTCCCTAGGACCCCAGAAATGTAGATCTAAGCTGAAATTGGAGGCTAGGACTTGGGTGCTCATGCCCTAGTCCTCCCCTATTTCACAGGATTTTGAATTTTGGTAGGGTAACGACTCCCGTCGTATGCCTCAGGATTCCATTTTCAAATTATTGATTTTCACGCGATATCGAGATGTTATTTTGAAATTTGAATTCCCTAAAGCTAGATATAAAAAGACATTTGCAAATCATTTTATCACACACAATTCTTATGCAAGATTGATGCCAAAACTTTTCTACAATTGCCATTGAAGATCAGCGACTTGTTGAAGCTCTTAGAAGCATTCTTTATTTTCTATCTTGGAGACAATGGATGAAGATTAAGAATCAAGATCTTGAGTCTATCTTGCTTTCCTAGGGTTTGTACACCCTTTGCATGATTAGGAGAAGGGTTGAAGCCTCCAACAACAAGCTTGGAGATCCTCTTTAGAGATTGCTGATTCACCTTCTTGTTCATGCAAGTCTTCATTTATCTTATCTCCTTAAGGTGAAGTTGTATGTGTTTATTAATGCAAAGCAAGTTGTTGATCTTCCCTTGATTGAGACATCTAGAGTTTGATTTTTCTGTATACACAAATTATTAGGTTTGCACACTTTTGCAAATTTTTATCTATGGCTATTGTTGAGGTAGAAATACCAAAGATGGGGCTTGACTGAGGAAAGCTCCTATATAGCCGCAACAATTTCCTTCTTTTATAGGTGCAAATCATGTTTTGTAGGTTTCGGCAAAAAGAAGCTATAGGAATAAGGATATTATGAGTACAGTCCAACAAACTTTTTAGATTTTTGGATTCCAAGACTTGCGGGACATTGTAACGGGTGTCCTAATCCAACCAGGAGTTTAATCCGATATCTGGAAGCCTTTTAGTAGTCTCAGACACCATGTACAAAAAATTTTCCTATTCGGGAACTTTCAGGACATTGGAGTAGGCACCCTAGTCCTTGCAGTCCTTAGAATCTAGGTACATTGTCTTTGAAACCCTCTCTCTGTACTTCTATGATCAGTTTTGCTAGTTGCTTCATCAATTTTTGTGTATTGCTGATTTAAGGCATAATTAGCGTTTTACTTAGTTGAAAGGGAAAACACTTGATAAAATCTTGATTAGTGCCTTAGGTTTCATAACCACGTGAGCATAAGGGAAAGACAAAGTGATTAAAAGATTGTTCACAAGCTCGATCCTTGTCCTCCCAATGCTTAGTGGTGAAATGGTAGTATATAACCTAGCTTAGGTCAACTATCAATTTTCACCCTAAATATTTTGGTGAACCCGAGCTTTTTAAGAATTTGCATCCTTTTAAACTTCAGATCTAAAATAATTTGTTGCTCTAGAGTATAATTGGATTGAACAACCTCTTTAATGAATTTGTATATGTTAAATTGTGGGTTACATTCATTGTCTTTTCACTAAAAGAGTTGGAAATTATCATTTATTGTCAAAAGTTGTATTTTATTTGCAACGGCCATCATTGTGCATTTAAATCTTGGTTTAAATCGAGCATGTTAAAATGTCAAATTATTTCTTGCAAGATTTTCATGTTTATGATGAGTCATTTAGTCGTGATGACTTTGATATGTTAGATGAAGCCCTTGAGGACTTTATCTTGATTGAACATTCCACTACGGCCTCTAAGCCGTCACTATTTCAAAGATTTGTAAATGCGATTTATTTGCCTAAATGTAAAGAAGAGATTGAAAAACCAAAAATTGTGGTTACTCTATGTGCAAATGTGGTTCAACCACCCTCTAAACCTATGCTTGTTGTTAAAGGTCTTTCATCTTCTTCTCAATCTCTTGATCACATTTATGATTATGCAAGAAAATAGTGAAACAAGACTCACAAACTAATCATAATGTGGTTGCTCATGCATATAACACTCAGAATAATATACAAAGTACACAACAAATGAATGTTCTAATATATGTACCAACTTCTCAACCTATGCTTCCTCAAGTACCTCATTTAACATATAAAGGTTGTAAAGACTATGATCTTGTAGAGAAGCTTCACGCTACTCCTGCACAAATATCTCTTTGAAAACTTATACAAACTTCACCTACTTACCATGGAATGCTACAAGAAGCTTTACAAAAGGTGATAGTTTCTCCTACTATTAAATCAAATGATGTTTCTACTTTACTAGATTGTATGCATGAAACAAAAATAGATATTTTATTCCAACAACATGAGTTACCATCTCTCGAGATTCAAATGCAGTATGATCCTTTGGTTATCTTTATTACAATCAACAAAATATTGGTTAAAAGAGTTATGATTGATAATGGGTCAGCCCTTAATGTTTGTGGTATTGATTTATTGCATAAAGTTAAAGTTGATATATCTGCTGTCAAACCGGAATCATTAAGTATCTGTGGATTTGATAATGTTGGATGACAATTTGTGGGCACTATAACTTTACCTATACAAGTTGGTCCTGTGATGGTGCCTACCTTGATTCATGTCATGGGTTGTTCTCTATCTTATAACATGATTCTGGGTAGACCTTGGATACACACATTAGGAGCAATTCCTTCTACTTTACATTGTTCGATTAAGTTCATATTTAAAGGAAAATTGCATACCATCCATTCGGATCCTGAACCAGACAATTGTTTACAAATAGAAGTGCGTAAACATGTTTTTGGTCCTAAGATTTTAAACAATCTAAAAGCTGAATTGTCAACTCCTCTTGGCTCTAAAAATGTTATACAAGAGCCCAAGAAATCAAATGCATTTGTTGGTGATGACTGGGGTTCATTAGATTTCACATCCTCCTCCACAAGAGAATATAAACTTAAAAACCCCATCCCTGAAACATCAAATATTGCATCAATCACATCACATGCTTCGAATGATAAACATAAGACATCTTTGGTGACAAATAAGGATAATACTCTGAGTTATACTATTGATTACGAGAATTATGAAGCTCTACCTTCATCTAAAGAAACGATCTCTCTCTATGGCAGAGGATTCTGAATCCTTTACAAAAATTGTGACTATGTAGGTAATGGTTGTGGCATAAATCAACAAGGAATCAAAGTCCCTATAGAATCCGCTTCGTAGCATTACTCAAGTGACATTGGATATAACCCTGTTAAGGAATCCAAAGCCTGCAAATGCCCTACTCTAAATGTGAATACAATATCAACACTTAGTTTGATATTCCCTAAGATGATTGACACCAATTATCCTTCGGGATTACTTCCATTAGATATGTTTATGGAGGATGAAGCGATAATGGACTTCTTAGGTGCTTATGATGGTATTCCTCGTTATCACCATAAACGTGGCCTACCTTATTATTTAAACAATGATGCATATTTTGTGTCATGCCCACATTTCATGTGCGGTCACAACACGCAAACATGCGTGTCATGTCCACATGCGACATGTGGTCATGAAACGAACTGTCAAAAATTTTCTCCTATCTATTCTAAATTCCCCCTCGCATGCATAAGCATGCTCAGTTGTGTATGTTTAAGTCATCAATGATAAAAGTGCTTTCAGAATTTTCCTCACACATGAACATTCACTTTGCGGAACCTACAATTTGCTTGAACGTTGTTCACTACATTTGTTAATTAGTTGGCCTCTATTGGTATACTCAGTCTATTTAATACTGCCTCGCATTTTGTGTTTACTCCTCTATCAATTTGTTTTAAATAGATTCTTGTTTGCTCATTTACGTAATTCTTAATTTACTTATCATATTTTTACTTAAATTTATTACGTTAATTTAATTTCAATACCCTGGTAATTCATTTGGGAAAATACTAATTCCGAAGTCTCAATTTCATTACAACAAACTAATGTAAATGATTATCAGTGTAAATAACAATTGCCCCATTAATTTTGTCCAATTATATATATATATATATATATATATATATATATATATATATATATATATATATCTATATATATATATATATATGTTTATATTTATATATATAATTTCCTTTTAAATCATGTTTGTGGAAACTCCACTCATAATTTTATTAGAGTATTTTATAAAGTCCAACTCATAGTATTCCCATGTATTTAGGAATAGTATATATACATATATATATATATATATATATGTATATTTATTAAATATCCTTTTAGTGCAAGCTCATTTATTTACAATTAATATATATATATAAATATACATATATATATATATATATAGTTATTTATATATATATTTATATATATATATATATATATATATATATATAATTGTTTATTTTATAAGGTTAGTGGAAACTCCACTTATAATTTTAATAGGGTATTTTAAATAACTCCAACTCATAAAAATGGACTAGAAATAACCCTAACCATCTTATTGTTGTAGTGGAATGCAAGTTAGGGGGAGCGGCGGTGGATCAGGCGACGGCCGCAGGGGTGAATGATGGAGGTGGGCAGAAATGCAAGCCGCGGTGGATGGGCCGAGGGCGGATGAAGGGGAAGCAGTGGAGGTTGGCCGCATAGTAAGCGGCGGTGGCGATCACAGAGGACGGAGGGGAGAGGGGACTGCGGGGGTCACAATGAGCAGGGTTCATCAGAGGTTACGGGGGCTCCAGCGGTGCTGTGGTGGTTAGCCCACAGGCGGTGAGGCTGTGGGTGTTGCGATGAGCGGGGGTGTGGGGAGGGGTGAAACCCCACCCACACCCACAAAGTGGGTGTGGGTGGGGCTCCGCCCCTCCCCACACCCTCTTCTTACTTATATTTCGGTGGGGATTAAACCCCCACCATTAACCTTTGTAAATTTATGACTGTGGTTTATTTGATAACTGCGAACTCTCTTCTCATCGCATTGCTAAATCATAATTTTTAAATAAAAATAAAAATAATTATATATATACAATAAGATATTTAATTTTTTTTAATTACAACTAAACAATAATGTATATATATATATTAGCATAAGATATTCAAAATGTGTATATTTCATAGATTCTCAGTTTAATTATATATATCTATAATTTGGTTATATATATATATATATATATATATATATATATATATATATATATATATGTCATAGGAACTATACAATTTCATAGTTTTCTTTAGTTTATCTATTTACAATTTAAACAAATACTTGAAATAAAATAGAAATAATTCTAGTTCCAAATTTACATTTGTCAATCTAGTTTCATCTTTTCACATGTATTTTCCAATGCAATGAAAAGCAAAAATTAAGAATATTTATAGAATAATTAATAAGTCCTTCATTTCACAAATTTATTATAGCAAAAATGTAAAACATTTTTGTTTTTAGAAATTCTATTGCACAACTAAATCATATCTTAATCCTTTTCCAATTACAAATTTACTTCTTATAAAATTTACTAAAAGTATCATTTTCACTAACCAATACAAAGAATAAATCTTAACAACCTTGCATACATCCACAACTAAATTTTCACAACTTATAAATATATATATTTTTGCAAGAAGATAGACGAATCCAATCCTTGGATAAATGAACTTTCACTTCTTCTAGCTCACACAAATGATATAATGTAATAACCAAATAAAATCACAACTAACAACATAATCAGGGAGGATTTTCTCTCCACTCCCAAAATAACAACTTTTACAACAATTTTTAGAGAGAGAAGTTCTCTCCTCTAAAACTCTTACAAGATGAAACTTATCTAGGGAGAACTTAAAGAGACCAAGATCTCATTACAAATAGGAAGATAGAATATTTTCTCTAAACAAGGAAAAACTCCTCCAATACTCTTAACATGCTCCAACAATAAACCTGCATGACAACAAGGAAGAAAACACCAACCAACTAGCTCTCCTCCCTATCATAGACCCGCAAGAGGGTCACCCCCGAGCTAGGGAAATCATCCACATACCCAGGGTAGAATATACTAGTACACTTCACAACATTGAATAACAATCAAACAAACAACATTCAAACTCCCATGGTTTTACACACAATACAAAGACTCAGCTGAGGTGAGTTCAAAGGGGGTAGGGAAGTAGACTCTCTTTACTCCAAGGTGTCATTCTTCTCAAACAATTATCATAGCTTAACTCATGGCCTCAAGCCAACTAAATTATTCTTTCTCATGGCCTCAAGCCATCCAACTAATAAAATTCACAGGGATATCCCAAATAGGCACTCTAGCCTTATAGCCCTCTAGGCTCAAAATTACCAACATGCCCTCAAGGCTTCCATATACCAAAATAAGAATACACCTGAGGAGGTTCACACCTTCCCTTCCCCATACATGATGAGCATTATCTTCCAACTAGAAGAAGCTCTTTCATACACCCAACACAACCCCAAAATACCAAAAATAACACATAGACAACCATTGTAATTTCCACATTCATCAAACAAGAACAAAACATATGTAGGTGAGTAAATTGGCTCACTAACCTTTTCAAGCCCAATTATGGAATGTAGTTGAAGAAGAGCTCCACCCTTAGTCTCTTCCTCCAAGTTCTCCTTCTTTCCACAATAATCCAACCCCCTTACCCTTTCCCTCCTCCCTCTTTAAAACAAATTCCCTCCATTATTCCTTATTCCCAAGTGGCATTAAAAAACTAAACCCACTCCTTCTCCATTATCGCTAGTAGACTTAAAACAATTAACCCCACTCAAGAGGTTCGCCACTATAGCCCTTTTCCAACACATGGAGAAATAAAATATAATAAGAAAATAGAAATAAAAAAAGGAAGTGGATGACACACCACCCTTTTTATGGGGAGCTCCCACCAAAAGAGAGGCACAAAGAGACAAAGCACTCCATTATTGGTGGATCATGGAGTCCTTCCATGACTTGGAAGTGGTTCTAAGTGTGGATTCCACTCATCCCATTATCCCCATACTCCCAAATTCGTCACTTAACTTCACTATGAAATTAAAGTGACCATATGGAGGTTATCCCAAGGTTATCCTAGTCAAAAGGGTCCCTAGACCCATGGGGTATAACCTAGGGTTGATTTTTACCTAGTTAGGATTCCCAGAGTCAAATAAAAATACAAGAAAAGGGTCTAAAAGAAATAAAGTTTAAACAAGATTTAAAACATCATTTCTTACAACACATATCACAATATAAGTAAATCAGAAGATAGCCCTAATTCCCTTGACCTCATGCAACATTTCAACATTACACATTACAACATTTTACCAAACACGAGGTTGATCTTAGTTCCTTGTGGAACTAGATCGGCTCACAAGGGATACAACATAGGATATGGAATGATATCCTGTATTTGTGGTTTTATTAGCAATACCTGCACACTCAATCTCGAAGTTAATAACACATAAAGATATCATAGCCGAAGCAAATTTAAATACAAGCATACCTAAGTATTCTACCATATAATCATACTAAAATCACATTATAGTTCCATTTCTAATATTATCCATTCATCATTTTTTTAAAAGCAACATCTAATTATCATTGCACAATTGTTTTCTTAAAAATTAATTAGGTTTAATAAAAAACTAGGATCAATAGTCCCCCAATCATAAAAGTAATAGCAAAAGTACTATAAATAGTCTCACGAACAGAAGTGAAAAAGGTAGGCCTCACATCCTGCCCCCTAAGATTGTACTTCCTCCTGGAAGTCATCAAAGAGGTGAGGGTAAAGTGTCTTCAGTCTCGTTGCATCTTCCCATGTTGCAGTGACCTCATCATACATATCCCACTAGACCCTAACCTGGTCCAGCTCTCAACCTCGAAGGCCCAGTGTTCGACAAGCCAATATGTGTATTGGCTCCAAAGCCAGCTATTCGTCTACCTCTACCTGAAGAGCAATCCAATCTAATAGGTGAGATAAGTCAAAAATATAATGACGTAGAACTAAAGCATGAAAGACATCGTGGATATGAGACAGGCTAGGTGGCAAGGCTAAACGATAGGCTACAGGTCCTATCCTCTCCAAAATCTAAAAAGGTCCTACAAACCGGGGTACGAGCTTAGAGCCTTTTCTGTAACAGATTGGACTCTTATGCAGTCGCACTCTCAAGAATGCCCTGTCACCCACTGAAAAGCTTTGATCCGTTCTCTTTGCATTAGCATACTTTTTCTATCTATCTTGAGCTTCTTGAAGTCTCTATCTGATCAATGTGACCTGCTGTTCCATATCCTGAATTATTTCAGGACCAATGGCAACTCAGTCCTCTAACCGATCCCAACTCAAAGGTGTCCTACAAGGTCTGCCATATAAAGCCTAGTAAGGAGGCATACCTAACGAGCTATGATGCCCATTATTGTAGGTGAACTCAACTAGATATAGGTACTCCTCCCATCTAGATTGATGATCCATAACATACATGCGAAGCATGTCCTCTAACACCTGATTAACTCTTTTTGTCTGGCCATCAGTTTCAGGATAGTAAGTAGAACTGAAGTTGAGCTGTGTTCCCAATGCCTGATGTAAAGCTCTCCAAAATGATGATGTGAATATGGAGTCTCTAGCAGATATGATGCGATGAGGTACTCCATGCAGTCTGACAATCTGATCTAGAAACACTCTCGCCACTGATGGTGCATTGTACGTTGTGCGTACCGGTGAGAAATGTGCCACCTTGGTCAACTTGTCAACTGTCACCATGATGGCATCATGGCGTCGTGATGACATAGGTAGACCAACAATAAAGTCCATGGAAATGCTGTCCCACTTCCATTCAGGTATCTCATGAGGGTACAAAAGTCCTGCTGGATGTTGATGCTCGGCCTTGACCCTCTGACACTCAAGGCATCGAGCAACATACTCTGTAATGTCACGTCTCATCCCAGCCCAATGATATAACTGCCACAAATCTGCATGCATCTTCTTCACTCCTGGATGAGCTGCATAGGGTGCTCTATGAGCCTTAGAGAGTATCACTGTACGTAGGTCACCTGCACGAGGTACATAGATGTGCTACCTATGTCTAAGCAATCCATCCGACTCAAGGTAATATCTGACAAATTTGCCCTTCAGGACCCCCTGATTCTGGATTTCCTGTTGCACCTCAAGAAACCACTCGTCCCTAGGTAGATGCTATAGAATATGCTCTATCAAATCCACCTTCAAAGTTAGAGTCAGGATCTTTTGGCGCCTTCGACTCAAAGCATCGGCGACCATGTTCTCCTTTCCTTTGATGTAGTGGACATCAAAATCATACTCACACATGAACTCCATCCAATGCTGCTGGCGGGTGTTCAAATTAGGCTGAGACAAAATGTACTGTAAGCTATGATGATCCAAATGGAGTTCAAAACGTCAACCTAAAAGAAAGTGTCTCCAACGAACAAGAGCATGAATAACAGCTGCGAGGTATAAATCATGAGTAGGGTAGTTTAGTTCATGTGTTTTAAGTTTTCACAATTCATAAGCAATCGCTCTACCACCTTGCATAAGCACAGCTCCCAAACCTTCTAATGATGCATCTGTGCAAACAACAAAATCTTCTACCAGATCTGGAATAGCTAATATGGGAGCACTGGTAAGACGTTCCTTAAGGATCCCAAAGGCCTTCCCACACTGCTCAGTCCAAGTGAATCCCTTCCCTTTTCTTTGAAGGGAAGTGATAGGATGTGCTATCCTGGAGAAACCTTCGACAAACCTACGTTAGTAACCGGCTAGTCCCATAAAGCTCCTTACCTTGGTTACATTGGTGGGTGCTGGCCAATCCTGAATTGCTCTGATCTTCGATGGATCTACGGAGATACCATCGCCTGATAATATGTGCCCCAAATACTACACCTCTATCCTGAAAAAGGCACACTTTGCTAGGTTGCCATAAAGCTGATGCTCATGTAAACACTGCAATACCTGACGCAAATGGTCCACATGTTCCTCCTCGGTCCGTGAATAGATCAAGATATCATCTAGGAATATGATCACGAACCAATCTAGGTAAGTGCAGAACACCCAGTTCATGAAGCTCATGAACACTGCAGGGGCATTCATCAAACCGAAAGGTACCACTGTAAATTCATAATGGCCATATCTGGTTCAGAAAGTAGTTTTGTGAATATCTGCCTCAGTGATTCGTAATTGGTGATACCCAGATTTTAGATCAATTTTTGAAAACACTTTGGCTCCTTGCATTTGGTCAAAGAGATCGTCAATCCTAGGTAGAGGATATCGGTTCCTCACCATCACTTTGTTCAATTGTCTATAGTCCATGCATAGCCGAAGAGATCCATCCTTCTTCTTTACAAAGATAACTAGTGCACCCCATGGTGAAATGCTAGGTTGGATGTGTCCCTTCTCTAATATTTCTTCTAACTGTAGTTTAAGCTCTGTAAGCTCATGTGTAGTCATTCTATAAGGTGCACGAGACACTGGTTCTGCCCCTGGTACCAAATCGATGTGGAAATCAACTTCCCTGTGTGGAGGCATACCTGGTAACTCTGGCAGAAAAACATCAAAAAATTCTCTCAGGATAAGGTGTTCATCTAAGGTAGTCTCAGGTTCACCCTCTGATCTATCACTGACTGTGATAGCAAACATCTGACAACCCTTCCGCATGCAGTGCTTAAGTTACTGAGCAGATATCGTATGAGTAGTCGTGGGCTTCTGTATGCCCACTATCTGGACCGGTGTGCCATGATTGTCTAAGCAACTAATCATCCTCTGGCGGCAATCTAGCTTGGCTCTATGAGCTACAAGCTAGTCCATACCCAGAACTATGCCGTAGGATCCTAATGGCATAACCCTAAGGTCACATGTTGTAATAAAAGAACCCAAGGAAATCTTGCAATTTCTAACAATGGTATCAACTGACATCCTAGCCCCAAAGGCCAACTCGACCTCCCACCTAATGTCCTGCCTAGAAGCCACCAGCCTGCAATGTTCCACTAACGATGTAGACATAAAAGAGTTGGTAGCTCTAGAATCAAATAGGATAGAGATGGAAATCTCCAATCATACCTACTATCTCTATGACTAAAGCCTAGAAATTGGCCTGGCAGTTTTCAACCGCTGCAAACATACGGTGGGATTTACCCATATCACCCACAGTCTGCTCGGAACCTCCTGTACAATGCTGTCCCCCTACTGTACAACCTTGTGGGCACTCTCTAGCTAGGTTTCCAGCTTCACCAGAAACATAACAACGCCCCTTAAACTGTACTTGTACAGTCTGAGTCCTGCTCGACTGCTGTTGTCCTGATCTACCAGTGGACCATTGTGAGCCCCTATACGACTGTTGCGGCCTCGCGGGTCCTACAGGTGGTCCTTGCTATCTCTGATCCCTGCGCGGGCCCTGCTGCTGCTAACCTCTATTATTTCTCCATGTGACCTCGGCTGTGTTCTAGCTCTCTGCTACTACTGTGACTGCTGTGCTATGGGGGCCTAGGAGGTAATGATGCTATACTGAATCCTCCTCTAGGGGGTGGCTGTGGTGGTCTATGGAAATTCTATTGATGCTGCTATTGTCCCCAATCCTGGAACTGAGGGCGAGAACTATACCCCCGTCCCTAAATCTCCTCAGTAATATAAGCCTTCTCAGCAGCATCACTCAAAGTCTGCAGATCTACCATCCGAATAGGTCCTGCTATACTGTGGTTTAGTCTTTTGATAAACTTATACACCAAGAGTTTCTCGTCATGGAGATACTCCGCATATCTGGATAACTCTATAAACCTACTCTCATAATGTGCCACTGAGAGTCCCCGCTGCTGTAGGTCATGGAACTTGTCAATTCGACACTGTCTATAATAGTCTAATAGGTATCGCGCGTTGAAGAGCTCAATAAAGGTCTCCCATGAGAGGGTGTCTAAGGAGAGGTGACACTTGCACTCCTCAATGCGCCACTAGGTAGCTGCTGCATCTCGTAATAAGTGTACTGCCACACGGGCCTTCGTGTTGCCCTCGTAAGGATGCAATGCAAAGCACCTGTCTAAACTGATAAGCCAGGTCTCTGCCTCAGCTCCCTCTGTGGTTGTAATGAAAGTAGGAGGGTTCAATCTCAATATGTCCTTGGTGGGATCTCCTCTATCACTGCGCCCCCTGATAGGCTCATCTGCATGATAATCATAAGGCTTGAGACCTAATTGCTCTATTCGCATTGTCTCGTCATGCCTGGTATGATGTGTGGGGCTCCTGCTACAGGCCCTGTCGGCTGAATCAACCTCCTCTGTATCAGCAACTTGACATAAGGCTCCACACGTGGTACCCCCTACGGCTCTACGCGGGGCTCCACACGTGGCTCAACATGAGTCTCAACTCATGGCTCCACGTGTGGTTCCTCTCGCGGAACATCACAGGGCTCGACACATGGCTCTACGCGCGGCTCAACTGTAGCTGATAGAAGCCTATCTAAGATAGCTTGTAAGGCCTGTAATATCTATGGTTCCATATTAGGTGAGGCTGGTGGTGCCTGTGGTACCTGAGGAACTGGTTGTGCCTGTAGAACTAGTTGAACCTGTGGAATTGGTTGTTTTGGTGGGACTGGCTAATCCACTCCCATAGCTAAAGAATTAGTGCGTACTTTGGTGAGTGGAGTACAGCGGGTCAGTGTTCACCAAACTCGTCTAGGAGGCATCCTACAAAATGAGGTAATCGCCAATCAGTTTGGTTGCAGAAGTGATAATGTGCCTAAACAAGCCTAGTGTTTAAGACAACTGTGCTCTGATACCAAATGTCATGCCCACATTTCACGTGCGGTCACAACACGCAAACACACGTGTCATGTTCACATGCGACATGTGGTCATGAAACAAACTGTCAAAAATTTTCTCCTATCTATTCTAAATTCCCCCTCACACGCATAAACGTGCTCAGTTGCGTATGTTTAAGTCATCAATGATAAAAGTGCTTTTGGAATTTTCCTCACACGTGAACATTCACTTTGCAGAACCTACAATTTGCTTGAACATTGTTCACTACGTTTGTTAATTAGTTGGCCTCTATTTGTATACTCAGTCTATTTAATACTGCCTCGCATTTTGTGTTTACTCCTCTATCAATTTGTTTTAAATAGATTCTTGTTTGCTTGTTTACGCAATTCTTAATTTACTTATCGTATTTTTACTTAAATTTATTACGTTAATTTAATTTCAATACCCTGGTAATTCATTTGGGAAAATACTAATTCTGAAGTCTCAATTTCATTACAACGAACTAATGTAAATGATTATCAGTGTAAATAACAATTGCCCCATTAATTTTGTCCAATTATATATATATGTTTATATTTATATATATAATTTCCTTTTAAATCATGTTTGTGGAAACTCCACTCATAATTTTATTAGAGTATTTTATAAAGTCCAACTCATAGTATTCCCATGTATTTAGGAATAGTATATATATATATTTATTAAATATCCTTTTAGTGCAAGCTCATTTATTTACAATTAATATATATATATATAAATATACATATATATATAGTTATTTATATATATATATATAATTGTTTATTTTGTAAGGTTAGTGGAAACTCCACTTATAATTTTAATAGGGTATTTTAAATAACTCCAACTCATAAAAATGGACATTGCTGTAGTGGAATGCAGGTTAGGGGGAGCGGCGGCGGATCAGGTGACGGCCATAGGGGCAAATGATGGAGGTGGGCAGAAATGCAGGCCGCGATGGACAGGCGGAGGGCGGATGAAGGGGAAGCAGTGGAGGTTGGCCACATAGTAAGCGGCGGTGGTGATCGCAAAGGGCGGAGGGGAGAGGGGACCGCGGGGGTCGCGGTGAGCAGGGTTCGTCAGAGGTTGCAGGGGCTCCGGCGATGCTGTGGTGGTTAGCCCGCAGGTGGTGAGGCTGCGGGTGTTGCGATGAGCGGGGGTGTGGGGAGACCCACATCCCACTTCGTGGGTGTGGGTGGGGCTCTGCCCCTCCCCACACCCTCTTCTTTCTTATATTTCGGTGGGGGTTAAACCCCCACCATTGACCTTTGTAAATTTATGACTGTGGTTTATTTGTTAACTGCGAACTCTCTTCTCATCGCATTGCTAAATCATAATTTTTAAATAAAAATAAATATAATTATATATATATATATATACAATAAGATTTTTTTTAATTACAACTAAACAATAATGTGTATATATATATATTAGCATAAGATATTCAAAATGTGTATATTTCACAGATTCTTAGTTAAATTATATATATCTATAATTTGGTTATATATACATTGTATATATATATATGTCATAGGAACTATACAATTTCATAATTTTCTTCAGTTTATCAGTTTACAATTTAAACAAATACTTGAAATAAAATAGAAATAATTCTAGTTCCAAATTTACATTTGTCAATCTAGTTTCATCTTTTCACATGTATTTTCCAATGCAATGAAAAGCAGAAATTAAAAATATTTACAGAATAATTAATAAGTCCTTCATTTCACAAATTCATTATAGCATAAATGTAAAACTTTTTTTAAAAATGAAATTCTATTGCACAACTAAATCATATCTTAATCCTTTTCCAATTACAAATTTGCTTCCTATAAAATTTACTAAAAGTGTCATTTTCACTAACCAATACAAAGAATAAATCTTAACAACCTTGCATACATCCACAACTAAATTTTCACAACTTATAAATATATATATTTTTGCAAGAAGATAGATGAATCCAGTCCTTGGATAAAATAACTTTCACTTCTTCTAGCTCACACAAATGATATAATGTAATAACCAAATAAAATCACAACTAACAACATAATAAGGGAGGATTTTCTCTCCACTCCCAAAATAACAACTTTTACAACAATTTTTAGAGAGAGAAGTTCTCTCCTCTAAAACTCTTACAGGATGAAACTTATCCAGGGAGAACTTAAAGAGACCAAGCTCTCATTACAAATAGGAAGATAGAATATTTTCTCTAAACAAGGAAAAACTCCTCCAATACTCTTAACATACTCCAACAATAAACCTGCATGACAACAAGGAAGAAAACACCAACCAACTAGCTCTCCTCCCTACCATAGACCCGCAAGAGGGTCACCCCCAAGCTAAGGAGATCATCCACATACCAAGGGTAGAATAGACCTGTACACTTCACAACATTGAATAACAACAATCAAACAAACAACATTCAAACTCCCATGGTTTTACACACAATACAAAGACTCAGCTGAGGTGAGTTCAAAGGGGGTAGGGAAGTAGACTCTCTCTACTCCAAGGTGTCATTCTTCTCAAACAATTATCATAACTTAACTCATGGCCTCAAGCCAACTAAATTATTCTTTCTCATTGCCTCAAGCCATCCAAATAATAAAATTCACAGGGATATCCCAAATAGGCACTCTAGCCTTATAGCCCTCTAGGCTCAAAATTACCAACATGCCCTCAAGGCTTCCATATACCAAAATAAGAATACACCCAAGGAGGTTCACACCTTCCCTTCCCCATACATAATGAGCATTGTCTTCCAACTGGAAGAAGCTCTTTCATACACCCAACACAACCCTAAAATAGCAAAAATAACACATAGACAACCATTGTAATTTCCACATTCATCAAACAAGAACAAAACATATGTAGGTGAGTAAATTGGCTCACTAACCTTTTCAAGCCCAATTATGGAATGTAGTTGAAGAAGAGCTCCACCCTTAGTCTCTTCCTCCAAGTTCTTCTTCTTTCCACAATAATCCAACCCCCTTACCTTCTCCCTCCTCCCTCTTTAAAACAAATTCCCTCCATTATTCCTTATTCCCAAGTGGCATTAAAAAACTAAACCCACTCCTTCTCCATTATCCCTAGTGGACTTAAAACAATTAACCCCACTCAAGAGGTTCCCCACTATAGCCCTTTTCCAACACATGGAGAAATAAAATATAATAAGAAAATAGAAATAACAAAAGGAAGTGGATGACACACCACCCTTTTTATGGGGAGCTCCCACCAAAAGAGAGGCACAAAGAGACAAAGTACTCCATTATTGGTGGATCATGGAGTCCTTCCATTACTTGGAAGTGGGTCTAAGTGTGGATTCCACTCATCCCATTATCCCCATGCTCCCAAATTCGTCACTTAACTTCACTATGAAGTTAAAGTGACCATATAGAGGTTATCCCAAGGTTATCCTAGTCAAAAGGGTCCCTAGACCCATGGGGTATAACCTAGGGTTGATTTTTACCTAATTAGGACTCCCAGAGTCAAATAAAAACACAAGAAAAGGGTCTAAAAGAAATAAAGTTTAAACAAGATTCAAAACATCATTTCTTACAACACATATCACAATATAAGTAAATCAAAAGATAGCCCTAATTCCCTTGACCTCATGCAACATTTCAACATTACACATTACAACATTTTACCAAACAGGAGGTTGATCTTAGTTCCTCATGGAACTAGATCGGCTCACAAGGGATACAACATAGGGTATGGAATGATCTTATGTATTTGTAGTTTTATTAGCAATACCTACACACTCAATCTCGAAGTTAATAACACATAAAGATATCATAGCTGAAGCAAATTTAAAGACAAGCATACCTAAGTATTCTACCATATAATTATACTGAAATCACATTATAGTTCCATTTCTAATATTATCCATTCATCATTTTCTTAAAAGCAACATCTAATTATCATTGCACAATTGTTTTCTTAAAAATCAATTAGGTTTAATAAACAGGAATCCGGGATCAACAGTCCCCCAATCATAAAAGTAATAGCAAAAGTACTATAAATAGTCTCATGAACAGAAGTGAAAAAGGCAGGCCTCACATTTTGGAAAGACTACTAGCACAATTACTACTATAGTAGAGCATAATGAAGAACTTGAAGAGAAATTACAATCCTACAATCCCCCTGACCATAGTACTCTCCTTAACGGAAAGACTATCGATGTCATTATGGATAAGGATAATCTTGAAAAGATTATCCCTATTGGCGATTGTTTAGATGCGGAAGAGAAAGAAGAAATGACTAAATTATTGAGTGAATTCTTAGAATTGTTCACTTAGAATTATTCAGACATGCCTGGTATAGATCCTCAGATTGTAACACATAATATTGTGTTGAAGCCACATGTGAAGCCTTTTAAACAAAAGATTCATAAGATGAATCCTAAGATTACTTTGCTTGTTAAAACTGAAATAGAAAAACTCTTACAAGCTGGCTTTATCTGACCTATTGATTACTCTATGTGGACCTCAAATATTGTTGTTGTCGCTAAACCTGATGGTCATATAAGAATGTGTACAGATTTTTGGGATTTAAATTTAGCATCTTTGAAAGATGGCTTTCTACTCCCTAATATCGATATGATTGTTGATTCCATAGCCGGACATGAGTTGCTCTCGTTTATGGATGGGTTTTCGAGATATAATCAAATCCTTATAAATCCTCTCAATTAGTATAAAACAACCTTTATAACACCTTGGGGTACATTTTATTGGGTAGTCACGCCGTTTGGACTTAAGAGTGTAGGAGCTACTTACTAATGTGCAATGACTCTTATACTCCATGATTATATGAAAAATATTCTAGAAGATTATATTGATGACATCCTATCAAAGTCTATCCATCATAAGGATCATGTGACAAATCTTTGACAAATATTTGAGCGCATACGAAAATATAATATGTGATTGAATCCCCACAAGTGTGTTTTGGCGTGGACAGTGGAAAGTTACTTGAATTTATTGTTTCAAATCAAGGTATATAAATTGACATGAAAAAGATAGATGTGATTGGTAATATGTCAATACCTAAGAATATATCTCAACTTCATAGTTTACAGGGAAAGATATAGGCCATCCACTAATTTGTTTCATAACTCACAAATAGGACTCACCCCTTTACGTAACTACTGAAGAAAGATTCTCGCTTTCAATGGAATTCTAAATTTCAAGAAGCTTTTGATGATTTAAAGGATTACTTAGCTAATCTGCCTGTTTTGCAACCTGTTGTTTCTGATAAACCATTTATGTTATACATCTCAGCATCTAACAATGCCCTAGCATCTTTGTTAGCACAACATAATGATGAAGGCAAAGAATGTGTTGTCTACTACATCAGTCATACTTTGCTCGATTATGAAGTGCAATACACAGTCACAGAGAAGCATTGCTTAGCTTTAGTGTTTTCCACTCAAATGCTTAGAGATTACCTCTTAAATGCTGAAGTGCATGTAATGGTAAAATTTGACCCTTTGAAACATCTCTTTACAAGAATAGATTTATTAGGTTGTCTTGCTAAATGGGTTATGTTGTTAACAAAATTCAATCTCAAATTTATTTCACAAAAAGCAATTAAAGGGCAAGTGATAGTTGATCAGTTAGCTGAAGCTCCCTTGCCCTTTTCTATACAAATTGTCAATGTTTTTCCTGATGAATAGATTTTAACAATCTCTACGGATGAAAAATGGGAGTTATACTTTGATGGATCAAAATGTGGAACTGGCTCCAAAGTTGGTGTTATATTAATACCTCCCATTGGTAAGCCGATCCCCTTATCTTACCACTTAGATTTCTTATGCACAAATAATACAGCTGAATACGAAGCTCTAATCACTGGACTTCGTGCAGCCATGGCTCTGAATATCAAAAACATTATAATATACAGTGATTCTCAACTAATTCTTAAATAGATAATGGGATCGTATCACACTAAGCACAATAAGCTTTCTCAATATCATGGGTTTGCATTATCTCTCTTAAAACAATTTACATCATATATGATCGATACCATTCCCAGGAAAGATAACTGGCATGCGGATGAAATGGCAATGCAGCTTCCCTTATATCCCCTGATGGTTCTCCTGAGGAATTTACCTTCATTGTCCATAATCTTAAGACACTGATAATTGAAAGCCCTATAGGTGTGAATTTAGAACTCTGTGGCAATACATACACTAATGAATGGTTCTCCTACATATTCAACTATTTATGTGATGGAACCATTCTGGACTCAACATCTAAGAATGCCTGACTTCGTTTACGCAAACTAGCAGTGCGCTACATTATATTATCGAATGTTTTATATTGACGAAGTTACAATGGTGTTTTACTCCAATGTTTAAATAATGTAGAGATTCTGATAGCTTTAGAAGAAGCTCACTTTGGTACGTGTGGAGGGCATTTTGGTGGAAAATTGTTGGTGCAAAAATTATTATGTATGGGATTCTATTGGCAACATATAGAACAAGATTCATTTGCTTACGTCAAGCGATGCCTGTAATGTCAACAACATAAACACCTAATCCATGCTCCTACTCAAGAGCTTTGTGCCCAGGTGTCACCATGGCCATTTTCTATCTAGGGCTTAGATCTCGTAGGAAAAATTTCCTTGCCCTCCTCTTAGGGACATACATTTATAATTATTGCTACTGATTATTTTACAAAATGGGTCGAAGCGGTCCCTTTGCGATCCATGACCGCTGATGTAATCTGTTGATTCATACAAGATAACATAATTTATCGATTTGGAATACCTTCCTCCTTGGTTTCAAACAATGGTACACCATTTAAGAATAAGTATGTGAAAACGTTCCTCAAAAAATATCATATACAACATCGCTTCTCTATGCCTTAATACCCTTAATCAAACGGCCAAGTAGAAGCTTCAAACAAGGTTATTGGATAGATTTTATGGAAAACTATTAATAAACATAAAAAATATTAGCATATGCAATTATCCTATGCCTTATGGGCCTATAAAACAAGTATTCAAACAGCTACAGGTAACACACCGTATAATCTTGTCTATGGTGCAGACACGATAATGCCCTTGGAGTTAGAAATTCCTTCCTTGCAAATTTCCCTAAGAGATATCATGGATGATGCATAGAATGAGAGAAAAGATTACAAAAACTTGAGATGCTTGATGAAAGACGTATTAACACTCTTGAACATCTCAAGGCTTATTAAAAAGGAATACAACGAGCCTATAATGCGCAAGTCATACAACGTGCATTTAATGTTGGGGACTTGGTTCTTTATGAAAATCAACACAACGTAAACATACCACCTGGAGAAAAAGGTAAGTTTAGCCTCAATTAGCTTGGACCATATATAATCACCAAAGCCTTTGGATCTGAAGCATATAAACTAGCTGATGAGCAAGGTACTCCACTTAAAGAACCTATTAATGCAACGCACCTCAAAAGATTTTATTCTTAAAGATATAATGATAAATGTTTCTAAGCTAATTTAGTACATAGATTAGCTTCAATTTTGACAAGAGAGTACTGTTTTGTCTTAATTCATTTGGCATTATATCTTTGTTTAGTTGATCATTGTTGCATCATGTTTAAGAAGTCATTGCTTAAGATCACTTTTGTATTAATTGAATTTAGCATAGAAGTTAAAGTTATGTGTAAAATAATTAATCATTGTGTTTGTTACTACATGTTCTTTTTAGAATTGTTAGTATACCACAATAGTATTAATTATAGCATTTTGACATCATCACTAGTTGGATTTTTATGAAAATCACATGTGATAGATCAAAAGCCATTACACACAGATAAAAAGAAGCAAACATTATATATGTATCTCAGTTTCATGTATATATCTCTGAGTCAACTATCCCTCAAAATAGAATAGGATGGTGTAGTGCCTAAAGTCTATATATCACATAGTTGAACCTTGATCGCTAGTACCCTCAGGCCCTCATGGTGTACAAATGACAAAAGCCTAACCATGTGTGGCTATGGATCGCGAATGACTCCTAAAGATGCTTCGCAATTGTAACCCCCTAATCTCACCTCTCATCTCTATCATTTTCTCATGTGCCTCCTAGTACATCCTTTGGTACTGGTGTCTCTCGACCTGAACCCTATCTTTGTCAGCTCTTGCCTGTTGGACCTCTTGCAGTAAGAACTCATTGACAGTTGGCTCTCCCTCCAATGTAGAAATCGCTACCATCTTCTCTTGCTATGCTATGAGCTCAGCCTCAGCATGCTTAGCTCTATGTCAAAACTTCCCTCTCTCTCATGCGAACTGCTCTAGCATGGCCTCTGTAGTAGTCATGTATTTGATGATAGGCATAAATAACTTAGCATGCCATCTAGTGGATGATCATGGCGAATAACTTGCCCACACCTGCTACCCTGAGGCATCTGTCAATACTATGTCTCTTATGATGTGACTCACAAAGTCTCACCATGCATCTTTCCCAACTAAAACATAGAGGAAGAGATAGATGTTAGACTACCATATAAAAATCACAAATAATTAAACTATACCAAAAACATCAAAATAATAAATCCAACCTAACCTAGATCTCCATGTCATTAGGATGGATCTCGAATCGCTGATGGTGTGATGAGATCTATTGTCTGATCTGCAGTTGGGGGCATAGACCTATTACTTTCCCTCCACTCTATTTGACTAGGCCTTGCATCATTTGTGGGAGCAGGACCATGAGCTTTAGACTATAGTCTCGACTCGGTCTCCTCATCAGTGTTTGCCTCCTACTAACTCTATCATGATCTCGCTCTAAAGACATACTATGATGGGACCTCCTTAGACTCATCCTTGTCCTCCTCCATGCCCTCCTTGAGATCCTAGTATCCCGCGAAGTCACTGATGTCATCCTCCACCCTTGTGTCACTAGCGTGACCGACCCAAGGTTGGGCATCTCCTATGGGATGCCCAGGTGGAAAGATAGGTGTAGTTCATGT
Organism: Cunninghamia lanceolata; assembly: GCA_027924645.1. Taxonomy (NCBI): domain Eukaryota; kingdom Viridiplantae; phylum Streptophyta; class Pinopsida; order Cupressales; family Cupressaceae; genus Cunninghamia; species Cunninghamia lanceolata. Next base: position 13,325,794 of record BSBN01001332.1, read on the forward strand.
TGTATGCCACTAGGTATGATATGCTTGGGTACACCCAACATCATCTGCACCTGATACCAGCTCTGTATCCTCAAGACCCTCGTCGTCACTAAGTGGTATGTCTGCTATAGTCAACCATCGAACAGTATTGGCTCTGACTACACTCTGAGCTGCACATGCATAGCTCAGATAAACTATAGGAACATCCTATACCAGTTTGAATTGTTGTGCCACCCTGTCAAAGTAGAACCAAGATATAGCATGATGAAGGTGACCGGCCATCAGTCGATCCCTCTACATTCAAGCTAACTGCCTCTGCTCGCCAGGCCATTTGATGTAGTCGCAATATGGTCTCTAGATGTTGTCACCAAGCTGTAATCTATCAAATACTACTCTCTAGTATAGTAGATTGTCATGCCTCCAACACCTAACTAGTGGATAAGCATAGACACATAGATGGGTGAACATTGCCTCTATGGGATAACCCACCGGTCACGTGCACCTGATGTGTTCAAAGGCCCATACCTAAAACAATGTATAGACCATCAAACTCTGCATCTTGTAGTGAACATATCACCCTAAGTTGCGATATAGGTGTGCAAGAATACTACGCCCCCATGCATAGATAGTCTGATGCTCCTCCATCGCTCTGATAGTGTGAATGAGACCCCTGTGAAGGTGAGTACCTCATCCATCTGGTGCGATGGATAGTATGACTATGATAATCATGATCCTCCATAGTAAGGGAATGTCTCTGCATCCTTGCTCTAGCAAATAGAGCTGAATGTGTCATCGCTTTGCCTATGAAACAGTGCAACCCAAGCAGTAGAGCCGACTCTCGCGAGTGTACTCTGCTGAGTGATATCCAACAACACTCATTGTCTCTTCTCAGATCAGCAGTCGAAGGATCCTAAATACACCCTCTAGTGTGATGGTAATCTCGTGAGTCAGTAAATGGAATGTGGATGTATCTGTATCCCATCTCTCCATCAGTGCCATAAGCATCATGCAGTGGAATTTGATTATGGGCATCTCAAATACCCACCACAGGCCCACCATCTATAAATTCTCTCTCTCTCTCTGTGATAGTCAAAGTGCTAGCACACTCTCATAGAAGTGCCATCAAACAACTGCCTATATGCTCACACATCTCAGGGACATCTTGCAAATCAAAAAGAAAGAAAGAGTATTAGAATCCTCTCTAGAAACCAAAATAAGCTATCAAGAACTGAATAAAGTGCCTGTGCCTAGGGCCTGTGTCCTCTATGGACCAGGGTGCCCCAGGAAGACTAGGGCACCTCAGAGGGACACTGGCACCCCTGTGGGACTAGGGCGCCCTAGAGAGACTTTGGTGCCCTAGGTGGACCAGGGTGCCCCTGTCTGGGAACCCTATCCATCTTCCCCTCCTAGCATAGATGTCGATAAACATAAAATAAAAAGATGACAGAAAAATGGAATTAGGACCCTACCATGGCCTCAAATCATCTCTCTACCACTTAGGCTTAGATCATCTCCAATTGTGGTGGATGATATGGACGTTGGCCCGGCATGGTCATTCTCCTATTCTCCTTCTCTCTCTCTGCAATGGTAAGAAACATGAATGAGTTAAGTGATAAGTGACAACTCCCTTTTACATAAAGTAAGTGAGTGAGAAATCCTATCCCTAACTAGGTGCAAAATGTGCTCTTTCACTCTGGAGCTCTTTTCTTGAGCTGTCAAACTCTGATTCCAATGTCGTTTGTTGCATTGGAATCTTAGTTCCTCTCTCTTTCTCACCCAATGTGTTATGTATGAGTGTTGTTTCTTCAAATGACCCTCATAACACATTTCCCTTAAAATTGGCGCACGCGGATATCTCCTTGTTTCTACTCTTAGACTAAACAAGCAGAAACAAAGGGGGATTTATATGTCCCTCGATTTCCTCCCTCACCATGTCTTATCACTCAACCCCCTTAGCATTTTTTTTGTACTGACTCATTGGTGGTGGTTGCAAGTTGATTTGATTTATGACTTTTCTGATAAGTGTTCCTTTACAGGATGTGAATCCTAACTTTGTGGTCTTACATGATTTAGACTCGGGGGCTCCTTCCTTCTTAGTGACAACATTTCGGCTTCCTCTACAGTATCCTTTTGGGTATCCTTTTCATGATTGATGTATTTACTTTCCTTTAGTTGCATATGCACGTAGTGTCATATGGCCACTAAAGTGGGGGCTAAATGTAACATCAGAAATTATCCTCCTATATGGAATGGTACAATTTCCCTCAGTTTACCTCCTCACTCTTGGTGGTCTCTCAACCTTTTCTTTTTTGGCCTTCCTGAAACCTTGATTGACTTAGTCTAGGAGCAGTTTATTCACTTTTTGAGGTAACTTATTGATAGAACTTGGAAAGAGATTTGAGTTTTGGGTCCCTATGACCCTCAAAAATGCAAATCTAAGATGAAATTGGGGGCTAGGACTTGGGTGTTCATGCCCTAGTTCTCCCCTATTTTATGGGATTTTGAATTTTGGTAGGGTAATAGCTCCTGCCATATGCCTCAGGATTCCATTTTCAAATTCTCAGTTTTCGCACAATATCGAGACGTTATTTCAAAATTTGAATTCCCTAAAGCTAGATATAAAAAGACATTTGCAAATCATTTTATCACACACAATTCTTATGCAATCTTGATGCTAAAACTCTACTGCAATTGCCATTGAAGATTAGTGATTTGTTGAAGCTCTTGGAAGTTTTCTTTATTTGCTATCTTGGAGACAATGGATGAAGATTATGAATCAATATCTTGAGTCTATCTTGCTCTTCCTAGGGTTTGTACACCCTTTGCATGATCAAGAGAAGGGTTGAAGCCTCCAATAGCAAGCTTAGAGATCCTCCATGGACATTGCTGATTCACCTTCTTGTTCATGCAAGTCTTCATTTATCTCATCTCCTTGAGGTGAAGTTGTATGTGTTTATTGATGCAAAGCAAGTTGTTGATCTTCCCTTAATTGAGACATTTAGGGTTTGATTTTTCTACATACACACATTGTTAGGTGTGCACACACATCTGGAAATCTTTATCTTTGTCTATTGTTGAGGTAGAAATACCAAAGACGGAGCTTGATTGAGGCAAGATCCTATATAGCCACAAAAATTTCCTTCTTTTGTAGGTGCAGATTGTGTTTTGTAGGTTCCAGTGAAAAGAAGCTACAGGAAGAAGGATATTGCAAGTATAGTCATGATAGGATTTTAGCTTTTTAGATTCTGAGACTTGCAGGACATTGGAGCGGGTGTCCTAGTCCAACTAGGAGTTTAATGTGGGATCTGGAAGCCTTTTAGTAGTCTCAGACACCATGTGCAAAATATTTTCCTATTTAGGAACTTTCAGGACATTGGAGCAGGCGCTCTAGTCCTTGTAGCCCTCAGAATCTAGGTACACTATCTCTGAAACCCTCTCTCTGCACTTTTGTGATCAGTTTTGCCAGTTGCTTCATCAATTTCTATATATTGCTGATTTAAGGCATAATTAGGGTTTTACTTGGTTGAAAGGGAAAACACTTGATAAAATCTTGATTATGGCCTTAGGTTTCATAACCACGTGAGCATAAGGGACAAACAAAGTGATTAGAAGCTTGTTCACAAGATTGATCCTTGTCCTCCCAATGCTTAGTGGTGAAATGGTATTATCTAACCTAGCTTAGGTCAACCATCAATTTTCACCCTAAACAAAGATAAAATAAGACAATCTAGAGTCTAAAGACATCTCAAAACTCTTCAAAACCCCTTATGACTTATAAAACCACTTGTATCACCTTATAACTTTCTTGTAACTGAAAATCATGAAAAGACATGGCTAGGAGAGGCATAAGGATCATCAAGGTGAAAACTAATAATCAAAATGTCTATTTAGTCTGGGAAAGTTAAATAGGTAACAATAACACAATTAAGAGCTACTTCTCTATAGTCCTTAACTTCTTACCACTGTAGATTTGTTTGGGTACAACATCAATTCCTAAATTAAGTTCTATATCTTCTTCCCAAACTAGTTTTTTTTTACCTTTCTACAATTTTTTTCATCACACATTTTTCATGAGCAACTAGATCTCTTAGGATTGTGTTTGGCTTCAACTATATTATCTCATTTCCAAATAATGCCTCTTGTCCATTCTTGATTTCTACCATAGGCTACCAATCAATCAACTAATCTTCAAATTCATCCATGTTGTTCATGAACCTAAGGATTTGGTAATTATCATCAAAGATTTTCTAATTGTAAACATTTTATGGTATGATGGGCCTTGTGAGCTCCTTAATACTATAAATGCAACACCAAGAGGCCATCTACTCATCAAATTTGGATGTTGCAACTGCTAAAGAATTATATAGGGTGCTTTCTATTCTATCAACCCAATCAAATTGAACTACCTCAAACAACTTAATTATGTCCTAAACAACATTGGAGTACATTTTATATATTTTGTTGCATCCCTACCTTTTACTTGAGAGATGACTAATTCTAAATCACCTAGTTTCTTCAGGTACCTTACTCAATACTGATGTGCATTATTCAATCCTAACATCAAAGCTTCATATTTTGTGGTATTGTTAGTGTAAAGTAAAGACAACTTGAAAGAGAATTTAATTTTTTACCTCTAGGTGAGACCAATAATAGCACCTACTCTTGAGTCATACTTTGAGAAAGCACCATCAAAGAACATGGTATAGAAATCAATCTCATATTTAATGGGATCAAGGTAGGGAAAAAAACTACATGTGTGGGGGCTTTGATCGTCATAATATCCAACAAAATTATTAGAACTAGCATCCAAATACAACACCTTAATTGTAACTTTATCTAGGTCCTCAACAATATGTAGCATCTTCTTTTCTTTGTGCAACTTAACTTCTTTATCTTTTAGGGGGATGTTGGCATATGATAGATCCACATAAATACTAATTCCAATGGATCTAGCCCATTTTATAGAGAACATCCCCCCTTTAGCAGGGCAATCAACATTATGATGTCCATTAGGAAATACTTCCCAAGGAATACAACAAGATGGACCTCTACATCCTTAGCAATGCCTATGACATTTACCTCCTAGGAATCCATGGAAAATCACTTCCAATAATACCTTGACACCTACAAATCTAACTCAATCATAACTTGAATGCGTACTACATTATTATAGGCTCCAAAATCTAACATGAAATTGTGGAATAGCCACCCTGTCTAGAAAATGATAGAGCACAACAATGAAAGCATCTAGGGACCACCACAAATGGCTGCAAAAGGAATGTAGAGCACTAGGCCAACTACTACATAAGTAGAAATGCATAAGAATCATAAGGGACTTGTCCCTAATGTAATAACATATATATAGAAATAGAGATAGAAGATGAGAAGCAGATAAGATATAAGAGGACTGAACATCTAATATTGTAACCTTTTGAATGATAAATGAATATATATTTCTATTAAAAGCTGGATACATTTTGTTATGGATTGTAAAATATAATTTTAAGTTTTTTTAATCTATTATCTACTATCTATTTGTACTACAACATGATATCTTTGACTACAAATCAGTTAATTTATTCTTGTATTGTAAGTATTGGAGTATAGTTACAACATGTAGGACATTATGACTCATAAATCTATTTTACAAATCTATTATCCTTGCCAATATTTGGTTCTGTTGTCAATATTTTAGTCATACAATAAAGAATATATTAAATTATAAAAATTCTAGTAAAGGAGGTGCTAAGGAAGAAATTATAAATAAGACAAAAAAATTTATGATCTATGTTAGATTCCCTTAGATCCTAACCTTGTGAGAGGGGTTTAAGCACCTGGGGGTTGATGAATGAGAAAGGGGGAGGGATCCTTGAAAAGATGCAACCAATCAAAGTAGGATGATAATAGAAAATGGGATGCATAGAAGGACCAATGAAGTTCCAAATCATCAAAACCCATGGCAAAAGAAGATAATAAGAAAATAAGAGAAATTAAAGAAAATATCCAATTAGCAATGGAGTTGAACATAGAAGAGAAATGACAAAAATAAACATAGTAAAGATAAGAAAGATGTTGAAGATTGCCATTGATGTTGTTGTTGGCAACATGAGCATGTAGGATAAGCAAAAGGCATGCTACTATGTGTTGCAGTGTTGTCATTGATGTCAACATTGTATCTTGGTATGAAGTCTTTGGTGCAAATCATTTTGGTTGATTCTAACATGCTTTAGGATGTCTATGAAAGATAATTTTCCAAGAAGGCTTGATCCAATAAAGAGACTTGTGATGAAAATTGACTAAGTGTTAGTTCTGGTAATTTTGTGTTACAAAGCATTTAGTTCTTGGGTCCACACTGGTATGCAATTGAACATTTCACTCTATTGTTCTAGTATATTTTTGTTGGTTGATAAAAGCATCTAATTCTAGAATTTCATCTAATTTTGACTTCTGGTGTGGAAGTTATGAATGACAGAAGTTCGGCCTGGTAGATTATAGTCATTTCCTATATAGTGAATGTGAGTAAGAGAGTCCGCATTTCTCTATGGATTGGATTTTGACTTTGTGATTTAAGGAGATGTTGGCAGATGTCAATAGAGTGTGAATTCTATTTGGCATGATGTTTTGAGGTACACATGTTCAAATATGGGTATACAATTGAAGGATTTTTGTATTAGGTCTTTTGTTGTGCCGACCTACTAGATGTGAAGATATGCGAAGGTTAAATAAGCATTGCGGAGTTATGTGGGAGCTATTATAGGTCCATGCCGACCTATTTCAAATTGTTTTAAGGATTGGATCTTGGGGTGAGGTGTGTGTGGAAGGTTTTGAGCCAACAAGTTATATATTGTATATTTAAAATGTTACATCCAATTAGGGTGACCTAATTGATGTCATTCTTGAAGCGGATATATATGCTAGATCGTTTTTGGTGTTTTGTACAATTTAAGAGACACATATGTATGCAAACACTGTTAATTTAGTGCAAACTTACATTGTGAATGTTGAGTAGAAAATTGGAACGATGCGAATGTAGAGGAAAGCAAATTGTTAGATCAGAATTAGATGAAGTGTGTAAAGTTATTTTATTGAGCTTCATTGGAACTGTATCTCATGCATATGATAGATGCAATTGTAACAGTTCATTCTAGGCAGTGAGCCACAATCTTTCTTCTATCTTTTTCTCAGTGGGCAATGAGTCCACTTGGATAGTGAGTCCACCTTTAGTGAACATTTCTATAAATATACTATAATCGATTATAATATATTGTGATAATCCTCGCCATGGTTTTTTCCATTTTGGGTTTTCCACATAAAAATCTTGGTGTTCATGTGTTATGAGTTGTTATATGCTTTATGTTTTATTTTATGTACTATAATTAAATCTGCTAAATGGATTGGATATTTAATGTTTGAATGGTTTAAAAGAATACTGATTCACCCCCTCTCAGTATTCTGACTGTTCAAAAATTGGTATTAGAGCCTGGTTCCTTGGAAGAAGCTTAACCACTTGGGGAAGATATTGGAGGTTGAGCACATGGTTGCTAGAAGACTACCTATGCCTCTAGAGGAGATTCCTGCTATTGAAATCACTAAAAAATATTGTAATCTTGATAAAGTTGGAGAACTCAAAGTCACTCTTGAAGATCTTAAAAGAACTGAAGGTGAAAACAGAGATCTAAAATAAAATGTCAAAGAAGCAGATGAATGCATTAGAAAATTGAGAGACCAAATCAAGAAGTTTAGAAAAAGGCATAAGGAAGTCAGTTAACAATTGAAGCAAGTAGATGAAACCATCACTAGTCTGAAGGTGCAAGTTGAAAAAAAGAAGAAAATTGAGGAATGTCTTAATGCAATGGTGAAAAGGAAATATGAAGAATGTATAAGGCTTGAACAAGAAGTTGTGAATCTGAAATCAGATCTAGAGAAAGCAAGAATTCATGAAGACAAATTCAAGATGAGTACTACAAAGCTTGATGAAATGATTACAAATTAGAAAGGCTCTAAAGATAAAGAGGGTTTAGGATTTGAAAAGGGTGAAAGTTCAAAATTAGATTGGACATCAAATGTTGAAAATAAGAACAATGGAAAGAAAATCCAGAATCAAAGGAATGAAGCTAGAAGACCACCAGTCAGACAACCAAATGCACAAAGTTACCCATCTTTTAATGGTTTCTATCATTCTTGCAATAAATTTGGACACAAGGCAATAGAATGTAGAAGCAGAATAAATAAGAATGTTCTACCTTTTTCTGGTCAATGTTTTATATGCAAGAAATTTGGGCATAGAGATAGTGAATGCTAAAGTCCAATGATGAATAGATATAACAATGGTAGAATGGTTCAATCTTTTAAAGGACACTATTATACATGCTATGGATTTGGGCATAAAGATAATCAATGCAAATCTAGAATGAATGGAAGGAATACTGGTTAGAAGAATGTTATATGCTACATTTGCAATAGGCCTGGACACATTTCCAAGTTCTGTAGAAGCATAAATGTAAGGAAGGAGATTCTGGTAGAGAGGAATGAACCAGTACAAAATATTGATCCTGTAGAAACAAAGAAGGAGATGGAAAAGATTTGAAGAAAGAAGGAAGAGAAAGGTTAAGGATGGATCTGTACCTACATCTGGTGCAGATGTTTCCTCTGGAAACTAAGTTGAGAGCTTTGGCTCAGGAGGAGCCTTAATGAAAATCTTTTCTCTTACCAAAGATAATGGTGCTGATGCCTCAACACAAAGATATAAGATGTAGGTCGACATGCTTGATCTATTGGTGAAAATTGTAGAAGAAAATATGATAATGTGGTAGTTTGAGGAGCATCTGAAGTTGATTACAGAGAAAGGGTTGCCAGCTTTATTGTTTGAAACATTTAATGTGAAATTAGGTCAGTAATTTCACTTAGGCAAAGTCATTCACAAAAGCATTTGAGAAGGAGCAGAGTAGCGAAGAAGTGATCAAGGTGAATTGTGACTCAGTATGTTCAAACCCTAGTTTTGCAAGTGATAGAAAAGGTATTTACAATCTCCAGTTTTCCCTAATTTCACAGAGAACTTTGTTTTAAAGCAATTTGAATTCATTTACAAATGGATACACTGAGAGTTATAGAGGTCACTGAGAAGCCACAACCTAAATTTAGGAAATACCCTCCAAAATCCATTAAAGACGACATGTTAGGCGTATATTTGCATATTCCTTATGGGGTTTCACCAACAAAGGATATAAGGATTTACATTCATGGAAAGATGGAAGAATATGATCATAGTAAGCTAGGGGATATATGGGTAAAAGAACTTACTGGAGATGATTTTTCCCTAAAACCATAATACCAAAACCTAGTCGCTAAGAAGCTTGATGTATGGCAATGGTTTCCAAACTTTTGTTTTGATCACAAATGGGTTAGTATGGCACTAAGAAGAATTCATGATAAGTTTTTTTGAATTGATATGCCTGGAATGATAACAAAATAGGTGACTAGAGAAGTTACAGGTCTATACTCCACTGAACCTATTCCTGTACTAAAATTGATAAAAAAATGAGGTTGTAATGGAACTAACAAGTGCAACATTTGATAAGAGAGCTTTAGATGTCAATCCTATTAGGAATCCATCTATGAAATATGTAGTGATGATGATTGGTTATAAGATATATTTCACAAATAAAGAAAACTTTGTATCTTCCATCGCAATCAATGTGGCCTATGAAATGGTTGAAGGGATAGACTATGATCTTTGTGAATTATTAAGACAACAACTATTGGAGAACCTAAAGAAAATAAAGGAGAAGAAATACGCATTCAAGTATGGAGCTCTTGTTGTGTTTTTACTCTTTTATTTCCTACAAGAGCTTCTTGGAATAAACAATGTAAGATGGTTACAAGTAAGACTTGTGGCTCATTAGATTGCAGACTTATGTTGCAAGTATGAGGATAACTAGTGTTGTCATTGATGTCAACATACTCATATTGCATTAATGAGAAGGATTGGATGTGTTATGTGCTAAGGTTATTGAGGAAATCAATCTCAATCAGGAACAGTGAAGAACATTGATGAGAAGAAGGCAAAAGTCCTCAATAGGTTGAGGATCAGAGGATACGGTTTAAAGGGTTTGTAGATATGAGTCTTGAGATGTTCCAGTCAAGATTTTAGAGATCCACATGAAGATCTAAAGAAGTTATGATCAATCTAGTAGAACCGGTTCCGGTAGGTGTTTAGTGGTGATAGAGTATCACAGATTGATCCGGTGAGATCCAGAATTACATTCTCTCACTCTATGGATTGGAGGGAGTGTTGAAGAAGTCAGTGTGAAGTGACAAATAGATTTGTGCATTGTTTGGAGGTCTAGAAGAATCATTTACATTAGGACAGTGGTGACAGACTGTGTTCTTGAAGTTTCAGATGAAGAAGAGAAGAATTTCAGTAAGCTTATAAAGTACGGATGTTCTTGATGACTCAGGAAAGGTTTTGGTGATCCTTGGATCGTGTACAATTCTTATTGGTGGTCCACATTAAAGTTAGAGTTTGGATTTGATATAAAGACCACTGATTGTTGGTGTTTTTCCTGAGACAGGCCGACTGGATGTATTACATGCCTTGCGAATGATCTTGTAGGTGTTTGCTGACTTAGATGATTGCTCCTAAGTCGATGCCTTGTATAAATAAGGGTTTGTGAATTCATTTTGAAGTGTGTCTTGTGGTGAAGAGTGTGGAATAGCGAAGAGAAGGGCGAAAGGCAGAGCAGGAGTTTTTTTGGGCTTAAATGGAATTGATCTAGGCATGGTAAAGATGTCAATCTCTAGTTCAAGTTTGTGATTCTTATCACTTTGTATACAGTGTGTCTCTTGTAGGTAGTGTGCCTCTTGTGAGCAGTGTGCTCGGGCAGTGAGCCCTAATTGGCATGTGCCATCTATTTTTCTTATTCTTCTAACAGAGAATAATCCTTGGGTTAATCACCCCATGGTTTTTCCCTTGACCGGGTTTTCCACATCAAAATCTTGGTGTTTCATGTGTTGATGTGTATCTGCTCTGGTGTTTATGCTTTATGCTTTAATTGATATGCTATTAAATAAGAAAGAGGATTTAAGTGTTTGAATTAAGAGCAAGTTTTTATACAACTGATTTACCCCCCCTCTCAGTTGTGTGCCCTAGATCTAACAATTGGTATCAGAGCCATGTTCCTCTAAAAGGAGCTTAACCACTTGAGGAGATCGAGGATGTCATCATACAAGAAGGATAGTCTGAAGTTTGATGGAACCAACTTCTCTCTTTAGAAAGGTCACATGAAATGTCACTTGGAGTGTATGGGAAAGGTGTACTTGTCTATGGTCATGAAAGCATATGTACCTCCACAGGGTGGTCTGTGAACTCTAAATGAAATCACAGATGCTGAAAATAATCTACAAACCAAAGAGGCTCTTCTAAGCGCATTAAATGACTCAGAGCTCTCAAATGTTATTGACCTATCAACTGCCTATGAGATCTGGATTAAACTGGAACTTTTGCATGAAGGAGAAGAGTATGTTAAGAGTGCAAGGTTGCAGAGTCTCAAAGGGAAATTTGAAAGACTGAAGATGAGAGATGATGAAAACATTACTACCTTTATGCCAAGAGTAAATGAGCTGGTGTGTGGAATCAGGAATGCTGGTGGAGTTTTGGATGAAAATGAGATTGTTGGAAAAATTCTCAGATCCCTTCCTGTTGTCTACAAAATCAAGGTTGCTGCCATTGATGAATTTAGAGCCCATGCAACTGTCACAAGAGACCAATTGGCTGGCAAACTGGTTGCATTTGAAATGACCGAGTTTGGAGATGATCCCCCCAAGACTGAATCTGCATTCAAGGCTAGGGCTCTGTGAAAGGTAAACAAAGATTTGATCCAGGAGAAAACTCTTCAAGGAAGCTGTCATGGTATGATCAAGCAAGAAGAGACATGGAAGAGGAAGAAGTAGAAACAACTCAACTTGAAGCCCTCATTGCAAAGAGACTGCCAAGAGGATCCGATAAGTATGAAGGAAAATTACCCTTTAAGTGCTTCAACTACAATAAGATTGGTCATTTTGCCTCAAGATGTCCCGAAAGATCTACAAGGTCAAATTCTAACAGACAAAGGTTCCAAAAGAATTGTTATTATGTTCATGAAGAAGATGATAATGAAGGAGTAACAGATGATGAATCAGAGATAGGAAACAAATCTGGAAATGAATGGGTGTTTATTGCCATCAAGGAAGAAGATCCAATATCCTCTGAATCTGTCAATCATAAGGTTGTAGAAAGAGCTTTTGCTGCCCAAGTTGAAGAAAAGGATGATTGGGTTATTGATAGTGGATGCTCTCACCATATGACAGGTGACAAGAACAAGTTCTTAGATTTGGAAAGGTATGAAGGAGAAGTGGTAAAGTTTGGTGATAATTCTTCTAGTAGAATCAGAGGAAGAGGAACTATTTCTTTTAATGGAAGAAACAAAACTGGTAATGTGCTGTATGTTGAAAGTTTGAAGCACAATCTTCTCAGTGTTGGACAGTTGGTGGACAAAGGCTATGATCTCCAATTCAAGGATGGAAAATGTAAAATATTTGAAAGATCCAGAATAGAGATTGCTTCCAGTACTCAAACTAAAGGTAATATCTTCCACTTGGTTGGTACTGGTAAAAGTTGTCTATTTGTTCAAGTTGATCAGAGCTGGTTATGGCATAGAAGGATGTGTCATGTAAATTTTGATAATATCATCAAGATAAGAAATACTCAGGCTGTAAGAGATCTTCCAAAATTGGTAAAACCTACAAACAGTCTGTGCAAAGAATGTCAGCTGGGTAAATAGAGCAGAGTCTCATTCAAAAGCAAGGATCAGTCCTCTATCGGATTATTGGAATTAGTTCATACTGATCTATGTGGTCCGACAAGAATCAAGAGTATGCAAGGTGATGGATATTTCATGTTACTGATTGATGACCATTCTCGGATGATGTGGGTTACCTTTCTAAAAGAGAAATCAGAAGCTATTGAGAAGTTCAAGATCTTCAAGGCTATGGTAGAGAATCAAACCAGATTAAAACTAAAATGTCTGAGGTCTGATAGAGGTGGTGAATTCACATCTAGTGAATTCATAGATTTTTGTGAGAAGCATGGTATAAAGAGACAGTTATCTGCTCCTAGGACTCCTCAACAGAATGGAGTAGTAGAAAGAAAGAACCAGACCATCCAGGAAGCTTCCAGGACAATGATGGTGGAAGCAAATGTTCCTCAGATGTTTTGGAGAGAAGCTATAAGCACTACAGTCTACACTCTTAATCGAGTTTAGATCAGAAGCAATACCGGTAAGACCCCTTATGAACTTTGGTTTGGTATCACTCCTACTGTGAGATATTTCAGAGTATTTGGTAGCAAATGTTACATTAAAAGAGATGAAGATCTAGGAAAGTTTGATGCTAGAAGTGATGAAGGAATTTTCTTGGGTTACTCCACTCAAAGCAAAGCATACCGGTGTTACAATAAGAGACTGAGAAAGATGATAGAAAGTACAAATGTGAAGGTTGATGAAGGAATTGGGAAGCCCTCAAGGTTTTATGAGTATGATGAAGATGATCAAGACGGTGTTCTAGTTCAAGGAGCTCAATCCTCTCCTGAAAGTCAGATTTAGACTGATCTGGTAAATCAAGAAGAAGAGATAGTGATGCAGAGTGGGACGCAATGGAAGCCTAACTAACAGGAAGGAGTAGCCAACAATACAAACAGCATGATAAAATTCTCTATCGGCTGAACATCATCATCATATTTCCTAGAGACACCAACAGCATCATCACATTTCAACAGCATCATCATATTTCGGATGATCGCAAATATCCTCCTGTCGACTACTATTTACCTCCTCCGTTTGTCGCCTATCATCATCATCATGATAATCAATAGGCGCAAACATCCTCCGGTTGCACTGTTCATCGGGTGCCAAATACAAGCGGCATCGTCATGATATTCAATATCACCTTCGTCAGCAGGATATCCAAATATCCCGTGGCTCCAAATATCCTGATGACGTTGCACTTCAACACCTTGCCTTCGATGTTCCACTGCCCGACGATACAAGCAACAGCATCATGATATTGTTCATCCGGTTCCTCGAAACCTCCTGATGATGCTAATACAACTCCCTGCCTACGCCGATACCTTACCACTTAACGACAACAGGATAAACTCGCCTTGAGGGATTTCTTAATATCCTGATGACGATGACGTCACACATCATCCTGATGAACTCTTCAATACTTAGACAAAAAAACTTAACTTTCACACCCGCATCCGTTAGCGATATGCGGATGATGAACTTCCCCGAGAGATGATCCTGACTGCGATATATATACTGAGTATATATCCAACTCAAAACATCATGATGCACTTGCAACATGCAAACTTCAACAACTTCATGACCCGATCCTGATGGCGATGGATTCGCAGATGATGATGCGGCTCGTTCCGACTGGAAACGCACATGCAGACTCCTGTGTATCCGTCCACTGCATGTAAACACTCAAAACCGCATAATTTCACAAAGATCATGTGACGACCGGGCCGGATCACCTTCAAACCAAAATCTAACAACTTATCTTCTAGACCTAGCACATGAGGATGCTAGGCTGATTCACAGCATGCTCCTAACTGATCTCCTGAACAATGCAATGCATAAACAGAAAACACAAATGCAAACTAAACTATGATACAGGACCATTCCACCGATTTGCAGGATCAACCGGTGGAAGGGTTGAAAGTGCCCATTAACTTGCAAACAGAAAAGGAAATCAACACAGATACAACTGATACAACCAGATACTGCAAAAGATGAGATCTTATTCAATTGAAATTCAAAAGTCCTGAATACAGCTTCACAATGTCTGAACTGCTCTCCTGAATCTCAACTCAACACAACACCGATACATCTATCAACATCAATCTCAATATGAACTATGAACTGTCTAAACCCTAACAGATCGAAGGTATATATAACAAATCCTTCGAGTACTACCAACTTCACTTCCCAGCGGCTGGGAGCTTCCAAGCGGCTGGGAGAGAGGACAACTCAGACTATCTTATCCCGATCTCTAACTGCCTACACATACTCCTAGGCTGAACTAATACATAGCATCGGTCCAGTGGACCTTATTACAAGATAAAGTCAAACATACTAAAAATAGGCTATCCTGTCATCATACTGATAATTATCCTACATCCTGATCATGTATGTCATCATGCGGACCTATATCCTGATCATGTGCGGGTGCTCCTGCACCAGATAGGTTTGAATGAGCCTGATCAAGAAGTAGAAGTGCAAGAAACTCACAAAGTTCCAATGTATGTAAGACTGAACCACTCTGAAGATCAGATCATAGGTGATAGAAGCAAAGGTGTGCAAACTAGAAGGAGAATTGCTCAAAATTCAGATGAATGTTATCTGATTTCAAAGATTGAACCTAAGACAATAAATGAAGCCTGCAATGATGAAAATTGGACCAAAGCAATGGAGGAAGAATTGATGCAAATTGAGAAAAATCACACTTGGGATCTTGTTTCCAGACCTAGTAACAAGAATGTGATTGGAACTATTGGTTTTTCCCAGACTGGATGCTTATTCCTAGATTTCCCTACAAGGTAGCCATCAGTGATCAACAGGATCTCTGGGCCAGGGGCCAACAGTGTAGGAGATAGACTCTATATTTTATCTCCTCTTCTTCTTCAGGCTCTGCAAGACCTAGGGGGGTATTCCCTACTCAACATCCATGAGGATATGCATACAAGGCTGGGATGCTGACAGAAAGCAGATAAGTCCTCCTATAAGTAGACCAAAACTGAAAGATAAGAGCAAAGGGGCTAGCTTTGGGCCTATTTGCAGTTGTAGACAGAGGACTGAGGATCCTAAAACTAATTCTAATGTCCTAATGGTTGTTTTAGATTTTGATTTGGAGTTTAAGTTTGGATGCAAAGCTGGACATGGTTGTAACACAAACACAAAGCAAGATTGGTGCCTATCCAAGGCCTGGAGTCAGTAGACATACACCTGTGAATGATCAGCATGAACAGCTAAAACTGGATTTCAAGGGGATATATGTGATACCTGCCTTACAGACATCTCCCAATACAGAGTGTTAAGTTATCTCTACTTATGGCATCCCTACTGCAGTATACCCTTCCCAATGTTCAACCTGAAAACAGTTTAATCTACCCCTTGAGCAGAAGTTAAAAGATCAGACATTCAACATAGGAATTCTATGCTCTAGAATCTAAACATTACCCAAATATCCAGATTCAGAAGAAGAATACATGCAATACTGGAGACAGAATTAACACAACACATGCTAAGATAGCATTTCTCATATAAGATCAATCATGAAATCAGTGGGTTCATGCCAAAAACATACAGCAAGAGATACATAAACTCACAGGTTAAGCTGTACAGGGCAACCAGATCAGCTTGTTTTTAATTACAGAGCCAAAAATCTTCAACTTTCAACAACCACAAATGAGTAACACTTCCTGCTTATAACAGCCAGGTAGTGTACCACAGCAATTAATTACATGGTTGACCAAAAATCTCGCCAGATACACAGTATCAGAAAAATGGCGCTCAACGCATTACCAGATTGGTGCCCAAACATGAATGCAGTAGGTAGGGGAGGAGACAGGAAGATTTTTCGAGCCCTGCGCCACTGTCCGCTGATGTACACCTTCAATCGGGTACCAAATCCGCCCATACCTCTGCAACTTTCGCCATTAAAGGCACACCAACCTGCGGCCTTGGGAAAACGTCAATTCTGCATCGCAACCATTTCCCGCCGAGATTTCATCATCATGATATTTCGAATATGCAGGATATCAATTATCCCACATGCACCCCGCGGCGACTTCTTCAACACTTTATATACAAGGTCATGAGCATATATGATGTCGGTGCTTTTGCTCCTGACGACACTAGTATAAGACTTCATCATCATCCTCCAACAGCATGATATCCTGTCGCTTGAAATATCACCCTGACGTCAGCATCATATCGCAATATAACCTGCATGATAATTGCCTTCATCTGCACAACCTGATCCATCGGAGGAACATCCTCCTGCTGAGCCTATACCAAAAGTCTGGCCGATGAACATCCTGATGATGTCATCATCATATCCTGCTGACGTCATCATCATATCTGCCTACTGCGCACCTCCTCGTATCCGGATGACATCATCATCATATTTGCAAATATCGGGGGATCTCCACAAGATGATCAGTGTTAGAAATATGACCCCCCCGGACCTTGATGACGTCATCATCATATTGACATCAGGATGATATTCGGAAGATAACCGGATATTTGGAAATATCATCCTGATGCACAAATATCATGCTGCACTGTAGCTCCACTATAAGACCGGGGTGATAAATGAATATGATGATGCTTGAAAAGATCACCCCCCACTAGATAATGCACGAAGCCGGCAGGCGGATATCTCCTTGATATCAGCATCATCATGACGCTGGAACAAACATACATCTGGGTGATATTCAAAAATGAAAATATCACCCCCTCCTTCGGAAATATCATGATGCAGATAGGCAGAGAAATAGATATCATCCTGACATAAGAATGACGTCAGCATCATCAGGATGATAAAACAACGAACATGAAGTGATACAACATCATCAGGATGATATTGACTAAGATCATCCTGACGTTCAAAATATGATGACCCCAGTGGATATTGGGTCATACTTAGAACTCTTCAACAACATCATCAGGATGATCATAACCAAGATCACCCGATGATAAAAAAAAATCACCCTGGCGAAATATCATGCAGGCAGAAAATATGATGACCCCCGCAAGCAACACGGTGATAACTAGAAATATCATGATGATGATGACGACCCTTAGAAAAAACAAGTCAGGTCGAACAACTCAGAGAATAATCCCTTCAGAAGATCGGGGTGACATCATCATCATGTTAGGGCAAGGTGATAGTTGGAAGATCACCGGATA
Source organism: Cunninghamia lanceolata (assembly GCA_027924645.1). Classification (NCBI taxonomy): domain Eukaryota; kingdom Viridiplantae; phylum Streptophyta; class Pinopsida; order Cupressales; family Cupressaceae; genus Cunninghamia; species Cunninghamia lanceolata. The sequence continues at coordinate 13,343,784 of BSBN01001332.1, forward strand.
CTTGAAAAATCACCCCCGCAAGCAAATCAGGGCACACTGTAGCTCGTCAGCAGGATCAGGATGATAACCAAACATCACCCGATATTGAAATATGATGATGACGATGAAAAGCAAGTCGACAGAAAACATGATAATGCAGACCATCATCGAAGACAAGATGATGATGATGATCTCCTCCTCAAAGAAAATATGATGCTGCAGCTGAAAAATGCTGAGGAGGTCCAACACTTAGGAAAATGGGCAAGAAGATAAAGGGTTCAAATGAAGAAACCCCCTGATCATGAAAAAAACAACCCCAGGTCAAAATGAGTGCTAACAGGAACCAAATGGGTCTTCCGGAACAAACTAAATGAAGTTGGTGAAGTAATCAGAAATAAAGCCAGATTAGTCTGCAAAGGCTACTCTCAAATAGAAGGGATTGATTTTGAGGAAACCTTTGCTCCGGTGGCAAGAATTGAAGTAGTCAGACTATTTCTTGCATTTGCTGCCTTCAAGGATTTCAAAGTGTATCAGATGGATGTCAAATCTGCTTTCCTGAATGGTGACTTAGAAGAAGAGGTGTACATTGAACAACCGGATGGATTTCAGTTATCTGAGCATGGTGATATGGTCTGCAAATTAAAGAAGGCACTATATGGTCTAAAGCAAGCTCCAAGAGCATGGTATGAAAGGCTGGACAAACATCTTTTGAAGATTGGTTTCAACAAAGGTACTGCTGATAGTAACCTATATTTCAAAATTGATCATGAAAACATCTTGATTGTTGAAGTATTTGTTGATGATATCATTTTTGGAGGAAGAGACAGTATGTGTAAAACCTTTGCAAATCAAATGAAAAGTGAGTTTGAAATGTCAATGCTTAGTAAAATGAATTTCTTCTTGGGTCTACAAATTACTCAGATAGAGAAAGGAATCTTTATCTCTCAGACCAAATATGTGAAAGAACTATTGAAGAAATTTGGAATGGAAGATTCAAAGCCTATGAACACTCCCATGGCTACCGGATGTAAGTTGAGCAAAGATGATGACTCTCCTAAGATAGATCAGACAAAGTATAGATCAATGATTGGAGGATTATTGTATCTCACTCAGACTAGACCAGATATAATGTAGGTTGTTGGTCTTGTGGCGAGATTCTAGGCTGATCCCAGAGAATCTCATGTCATGGCAATCAAAAGAATTTTTAAGTACTTAAAAGGAATAGTTGAGTATGGTCTATGGTACCCTAGAGATCATAATTTTTCTCTTCATGCATATACAGATGCAGATTGGGCAAGAGATGTGGATGATAGGAAGAGTACAAGTGGAGGAGCATTCTTTTTGGGAAAAAGGTTGGTTTCTTGGCTAAGCAAGAAACAAGAGGCAATATCCCTATCTACAACTGAAGCAGAATACATTGCAGCAGCAGGAAGTTGCACTCAACTTTTGTGGATGAAGTAGATGCTAAGAGATATTGAAGTAGAATATGAGAAGCCTATCACAATTTTCTGTGATAATTCAAGTGCAATAAATATTTCTAAGAATCCAGTATTGCATTCTAAGACCAAGCATATTTCTATCAAATTTCACTTTCTGAGAGAGCAAGTGAACAAGGGTGAAGTCAGATTGGAGTATGTGCCCTCCAAGGATCAGCTTGCAGATATTTTTACTAAACCTCTTCCCAAGGACTCTTTTGAGTATCTCAGGGAAGTTAGGGGTCATGGCCCCTCTGGTGATGAACTAGGATGCACTGATGTGCATCAGTCCGGTGGATATCACAGTCATATCTTGTGATCCAGATTGATGATGGGGAGCTGCTACTTAGGGGGAGCAGCTGGTATGATTCTAATGTGTTAGAATTGCAAGTATGAGCCCTGTGCCATTGATGTCAAAGGGGGAGAGAAGACATGTGAAAAATAAGTGGTTGATGATCAAAGGGGGAGTAGTAAAGAAAGAGAAGACATGTGAAGAGTTGTTGCTGATAGGGGGAGCTATGACAGAAAGGAGTTCTTGTCTTGATGGTTTTTCACATCATATGTTGCCATCAATGACAAAGGGGGAGATTGTTGCAAGTATGAGGATAACCAGTGTTGTCATTGATGTCAACATACTCATATTGCATTAATGAGAAGGATTGGATGTGCTGTGTGCTGAGGTTATTGAGGAAATCAGGAACAGTGAAGAACAGTGATGAGAAGAAGGCAAAAGTCCTCAATAGGTTGAGGATCACAGGATGCAGTTTAAAGGGTTTATAGATATGAGTCTTGAGATGTTCCAGTCAAGATTTTAGAGGTCCGCATGAAGATCTGAAGAAGTTATGATTGATCTAGTAGAACCGGTTCCAGCAGGTGTTCAGTGGTGACAGAGTATCACAGATTGATCCGGTGAGATCTAGAATTACATTCTCTCACTCTACGGATTGGAGGGAGTGTTGAAGAAGTCAGTTTGAAGTGACAAATAGATTTGTGCATTGTTTGGAGGTCTAGAAGAATCATTTGCATTATGATAGTGGCAACAGACTATGTTCTTGAAGTTCTAGATGAAGAAGAGAAGAATTCCAGTAAGCTGATAAAGTGCAGATGTTCTTGATGACTCAGGAAAGGTTTTGTTGATCCTTGGATCATGTACAATTCTTATTGGTGGTCTGCATTGAAGTTAGAGTTTGGATTTGATATAAATACCACTGGTTGTTGGTGTTTTTCCTGAGACAGGCCGATCGGATGTATTACACGCCTTGCGAATGATCTTGTAGGTGTTTGCCGACTTAGATGATTGTTCCTAAGTGATGCCTTGTATAAATAAGGGTTTGTGAATTCATTTTGAAGTGTGTCTTGTGGTGAAGAGTGTGGAATAGCAAAGAGAAGTGCGAAAGGTAGAGCAGGAGTTTTTTTTGGGCTTAAATGGAACTGATCCAGGCATGGTAAAGATGTCAATCTCCAGTTCAAGTTTGTGATTCTTATCACTTTGTAGACACTGTGTCTCTTGTAGGTAGTGTGCCTCTTGTGAGTAGTGTGCTTGGGCAGTGAGCCCTAATTGGCATGTGCCATCTATTTTTCTTATTCTTCTAACAGAGAATAATCCTTGGGTTAATCACCCTGTGGTTTTTCCCTTGAACGGGTTTTCCACATCAAAATCTTGGTGTTTCATGTGTTGATGTGTATCTACTCTAGTGTTTATGCTTTATGCTTTCATTGATATGCTATTAAATAAGGAAGAGGATTTAAGTGTTTGAATTAAGAGAAAGTTTTTATACAACTAATTCACCCCCCCTCTTAGTTGTGTGCCCTAGATCTAACAACTTCATGAGAAGTCTTGGTGATGCAAAGGCACAAGATGATGCCCTTACTGCATTCTTTGCAATTTTCCAAAAGAGGATGCATAAAACAGATAGGATACCTAGGAAGATGGTAGAAAAATATCAAAATGACATCACTTTCCTAATATGAATAGATGAGTGCATGATGAAAGTTGTGGAACCAAGGTTAGTGTGGATCCTATTGTGAGGTTTCACAACACACCCCATTTTGGTCTCTACAAAATAGGGACCTAGCTTTTTGCTTCTGCTTGTGTGTTTTCTTACTTTTGGGTGGTTTGGTAAAAGTAATGTCTTGGTTAAGATTTAGGAATACAAAGTTCACCAAGTCCCCTAGAAAAGGTCTCCATTGGATCGAGAATTGAATTTAGATAAACTTTGCCTTTTGAATCATGTTGAAATTCAAAGAAATAAGAAAGTTATGGGCGATCAAAGTCTTGGTCAACGTGGATATGGACATTACCAATGTAATATCTTGATCACTATTCTAACATCCAGGTCTTGGTGATGTCATGTCCTGTCACCCAATATGGAGGACAATGAATGAGAGTAAAAGTTCTTGAAATGTTTAAGTAATGATTATCTTTTCCTTCAAAGCTGTCAATTTTTTGTGGGCCAAGTAGGTGCCAGTCACTCGCATGGATATTTTGGACATGGACATTTCATCCCTTCCAAATATCCATATCCATATGGATATATACATCTAAGTGACGGTCTGTCAAATTCTTCCTAACATAGACACCCGTGGATCGAGACATTTGATACTGGATATTTTGATATGGATATTTGGCTTACCTAATAGCCATACTGAAATATCCATATCTGACTAATGTCATCTAGTTTCACCTTAAAGGCAATACTTTGAATATGCTAACATCATCTTGCCTTATATCTATATCTTTATGCTTTTGGAAGTGTCTAGATCCCAATGGCATCATTCGACCCTCACTTATACAATAACTGATTCAGGTAGCCAACATCACATGGATATTAACCTACATGAATATATCTTTTTGACAGATCCATATCTTATCCCAAACATCCATGTCTTGATGACGTCACATCATCTCGCCTCGATATAGAGCTCTAAATCTAATGATGTCACATGGATATTCATCAACATGAATATTTTACACTTACCTAATGTCCATACCTTCCCACATATCCATATCCCTATCCCAACCAATGATTCTAAGCCATGTGTCCATATGAATATTCGGCAGATCTTAGAATATTTTAAGCAAAATTAAAGCCCGATGGCATTCTTTCAATCAACGATGCTTGACCCGACTCTCTAGCTAATGTCACATGGACATATCCATATGGACATGTTGATCAAAGATCCATTTTCATATCTAGATGCACCCTTTTTTTCACATTTAATGTTGTTTAAGAAAGTCATTGGCTTTTAAATTTTAAAGCATGTTGATAAAAACCTATAGCGATCTCCTGTGTTTGCATTTAAGGAATCCACCTAATCTCTCGAAAGTAATTAATAAGCCCTAAATTGAAGGATTTACTAAGTTAAAAAGGTAATTTCTTTCGTATTCTTCACATTATTGCATTTGAAATCCAAAATATACACAAAGAGCCTAAGAACCTCTAAGTTGTTATGACAAGATTGCAACGAGGAACTAAATTACACATAAGATCACCTGCTAACTTCATTTCTGGAATACTTCCATACATCTAGGTTAAGGTCTTCACAAATAGGTACATATACAACAAATACTTTTCTTGTCATTTTTATGATGATATTACATATTTTTATATAGGTAAAAGGTTGAAATGTTGAAATTAGATAAATCAAAGTTAATTTGTTATTACCTACATATTACATTGGGAATGCCTTGTTTATTCACTTGTAGAAATTAGAAACTGTTAACCCTAGAATGACCTAAGCCCTAGTTTAATACATGGACATTTTAAATCTGCAAGTCAAGATGCAACCCCGTATAGATAAACGTGATGTAGAGTTCAAAGATGGCATATTTCCTAAGGTCAAGAGTGCATGCAGTAAGTATGGATTTGCAGGGGATACACATTGTGGTCGTACAGATCTGGACACTTTTAGAATGAGGGTTTAGAGTAGAGAACACCATCCCATTCTAAAGAATATAGCAGCCACAAGAATGTTCTACGCGATAGGATTCGCATATGTTGTTGAGGCCCTTGAATTGTTGATTGAATGTGTAGAGCATTATAATGTGGTCAATCGAAGGGTTGAGCACCAAGGCACGGTGTATGCTGACCTCTCAGTCAATGGAATTACAGAGGCTTTCAACTTGCCCACACCTAGGAACATGTATGTGCCTAATATGAAGGTGCTTGCTATAGAGTATGATGGAAGCCTGATAAATTGCAGGAAGGTCATCTTCTCTAGATGAAGAGACCCAGGGAATAAAGCCAAGGCTATTGCTAAAATTCCCCAACATCTATATAAATACTATTTTTCTCCAGAAATCTAATATATGATAGTGTTACTCAGGTGGATGAGTGGGAAGAATAACTCAAGAAACTTTGAGTCATTAATGTATGGATTGATCCACATGGTAATAGAGAAGAAGTAGACTGTGCAGTGGGCCAAGATCATTAGTGATGCCATGTATGAGTAGCTAGTCAAATGGAGGAGGAAGAAGGAAAGAGTTTTCCACATGACCTCGTATTTGGTCTATGCATGTGCATTCAAGTCCACTTTTGATGGATTGTAAACTATTGGAAGGTTGGGTCAATTACCCCATGAGAAAACTTCATGGAAGCACTATCCCCAATTAAAGAGAAGGTAGTCCATTCAACAATATAAAGTAGTAAATGATTGTTTTATAATGCATTTGGTCTGGCTCATGGAAGAAAATAGAGCTAATGGCTATCATTAGGAGCTCAGGAGAGGGTACATCCTCATGGGGCTTGGTTCATCTAATTCCCATCCTATTCATACATCAAGATGGAGGGTTTCACTGGAAACCCATTCATGCTACCCAGGTATCCTTTAGATAAGGTGGTCCTGGTGGAAGTAGTTAGGTAGATTATTCCAACATTTGAAGCATCTAAGAAAAAGGATGGGAGAGGAAATGTAAAATTCCCTTGGACATACACTGTCTTATATGTGGATCTGTAGACAATCCAAACTGGCAGAGATAAACTTACAAATGTTACACTTATAGCTATTTCTCTTGGTTAGAGATTATGATCCTTATCACAGGATAGAAAGATTCATCAATAAGAAATACAAGCATGTCACCCACCTGGAGGACTATTGGGAGGATTGTGATGATGAATATGAAGTGAGGAAGAGAGGGTATCAAAGACTAACCCTTAACCAAGTGAAGACTATCAAATATTTAGAGGTGCCACCTTAGATCAAAGTAGATGATAAGGATATTTTAGATCCTGAGTATGAAGATAAGAAAATATACAAAGAGCCATTAGCTTGCACACATAGGACTAAAGAGGATGAAACATCCATTGATGTTATCACAACCAAAGTGATGGGTATAACCAAGAATTGGCTAAATAGGAAGATTAGTGAATTGAAGACTAAAGGAGTTGCCATCACCTTTGATAAGAAGAGAAAGATGAAAGAGAGGGATGAGCCAAATTGTGATGACTTCCTTATACATACAAGGAAGGTCATGGAAGCCAAGTTGGCCCAACTAGGATCATTAGGAGCCATAGAAGAATTTACTGTAGTGGGTGTCTTTATTACTACCATGCCATCACCTCCTAGAGATGTACCTCGGATAGCCATTCCTATATCCTTCTCCAAGGCTGTAGAAACAAAGAAGAAAGAGCATACAGATATAGAGGTGGATAAGAGCCATGATGATGTGTTGAAAGGGGAAAAATCCCTGAACATAAGAGATATCAACGTTTAGTGATGAGAGGATCCACATCCAAATTAACTGGCATCTAGACTCCAAAGCATACGGATCCTACATTACTTGTGGCCAAAGAACTTCAACACAATGTACCAACAATAGAGATTATTAAGGTAAAAAGTCAATTAGCGAAGGAAGAAAGTGTAGAGGCATTGAAAAAGGAAGCCAATCGTCCTTTACCTTTGATTCAAACAATTGATTTGATAGATGATGAGGTTACCAGGGATGTGACTACCTATTCTATAGAGAGCTTGCTAAGGCATACTGGGCCTACAACTAAAGATACTACTCAGGGGGGACATGATAGTGAAGGAAGTAAAAAATCTAAGTCTCCTAAAGTAGAAGTACAAATAGGGCATTTGTATGTCCTAATAGACACCATCACCAGTCCAAAGGTAATAGATTTGTCATATTAGCCTCAGGATAGAGATGAAGAAGATGAAATTGTTAGGGATAGCCCAATACACATGGAAAGTACTCGAATGGATATAGACATCCCAACTGAGGGTACACAACAAGATGTCTAGATGGATGAAGAGGGGCATGAATATCATAAGTCCACCTCTGGACAACAAGTCCAAATGGATAGGGGGACTGATTAGGAGGTAAATCAAAGTCAAAACATGGAGATACCTCATCAAGATATCCAGGGGCAAGGCTCATAGGAAGGGCAAGCTGAGGGTGACTAGCATTGGAATAGGTCAGGATGAACAAGTTGATACATCACATGTAGACTAACAGCCACCTGAATAGGAAGAGATCCATAAGGATAAAGGTAACAATCAAGATATGGCTCAACAACAAGAGGTAATCCCACCAAGGCATGATGAGGACAAGGAAATAGAGATACATGATGCTCAAATTGAGCAGTTAGACCAAACAAGGTTAGGATCAAATTTGTTGTCATGGATGGAATCAAAGGTAGAACCTCATATTCATGACTCGACACCTTTTGATCTTAAATCATTATTCACATCAGATAATGTTAAGCCCAAACACAAGGCTAGGGCCATATCCACAATAAAAAGGGATGTCGCCACACGGAAAAGAATAACATAATTGGTTGTTCCCCTTGTGGACAAGAGCAAAGGAGAAATAAGTACAAAGGAATTCTAGGTCACAACAATTGACTTAGGACATATGACGGATGATCAAGACATTGAGGAGCTCAAGGAGAGCACTGAAGTTGCAGCAGCCAGGATGAAGAAGCTAAAGGCCAAAAATAAGGAGTTGAAGGAATAGAATGCTCAACTTAAGACTTTCGTCAAAGGATTGGTTAAGCCTATAGGGCTAACATCTGCAATGTAGACAATAGAAAGGCCTATTGCCTTAGCTTTGGTAAGTGGAGAGGAAATAACAGGTCTAGATGCCAAAAGGCATCAAGCTCAAGTCTTGAAAAAATGGTTCATACAGTTCATGAGTGCAAGGGAAAAGGTAATAAGGACATCCTTGTCTAGCTAGAACTCTTTGGTTACTTTGAAGGAGGGAGCAAACTCCCTGGAAAGAACATCTGGAAAAAGGCTCAATCAAAATGACTATGCCTTGGATAGGCTAAGGGAGATAAAGAAGATGGAAGATCAAGATCTCTTGAAGAAGAAGGTTGTGACCATCCAGACCTTGCCTAAAGTAAGTACATGGGTCCAGGAGCTTCAATTTGAGGTCGATGTTTTGAAGACATGCATATCTAAGATAGGGGACATAAGTATAAAGGTCCATGACATATTGTCAGATGGGATGAAAGTTTTGGAGGAGTTTCTAGGTAGCCTAATGGCAGAGACAGGGACACCAAATGAGTGGGAATCCATATAGGTCCATTCAGGAATAAATTTAGTTTAGTGTGAGAGGATCATATTCTACATTTTTTAGAGAATGCTATGGATGAAATGGTAGAGTTAAGTGTCAAGATAAGGGCATATGACAAGAGGGTATATAATAGGGTAGTTAAGGTAATATCCCTTGATGAGTAGTTAAAGGCATTGGAATAAGCAAGGGTAAAAGCCCAGGTAGGAGATAAATCCTAGATAGATAGTGTAGTACTTGCATATGACTTCTATAAGAAGTTAGACACATGGGTGGTAATTATAGAGGGATCTGATATATCTGAATAGGATATGCAAGTGGATGCTACTGCGAATATGTTGAGGGATATTCCTTGCTAGTTGTTTCCTATTAACAGTTGCTAGCTGGTAGTACATGCTACTCTTTTGGATGGTTGACTTGGTCAAAGTAATCTAAATCATTGATTATTTTGGATGGATCCTAACCATTGGATCACTATAACTAATCTTATCCTTGTTCTATAAAAGGATATTGGCCCTCATTTGTAAGGGAGATTGAATTTTTGAACTTGTAAGCACTAAGTTTGTATATTTTTTCAACTTTTGTGACTTTCCAAGATTATTTCTCAGGATCACATGTATATGTACATATTCTAAAGCATATTGAATGAAAATGGAGCAATATATTACTTCCTAATTGTAAATATTATGTAGTCTTTGGTTGATTTCTGATGTCTAATGGTGGATTGTTGCATTCAAACTGAAGTGCATTCACTTTAATTGCATGTTTTCATCATATTTTCCTCTCAAGATTTGTACTAACTACGCATAGTTGTGGATATTCCTAGAAAAATGTGGTTTGGTTTCTCTCCTTTTCATGAAAGTATCAGGATATGTATGTGGACCATTGATTGAAGTTTAGAAGTTTAGAAGTTTTAGGATTTACATTCTCTAAACCCTATCTTTTCACATTTCATTTCATAATAATCTTAAATAAATGCAAAATAATGATAAATAACAAATATATAGAGAGAGAATATGCTGAATTAGTATAAATAATTGTGTATCCAGAGCATATTTTAGTGAATTGCACATTATATTCAATATGCATGCAAATAGTGGCAAATTGTAGTGAAATACATGCTTATTGGCACTATATTTGAGTAAATTTAAGGTACAGAAGCAAAGATCTATTAAAATTGGAGATAGTTTCAAAAGAACTAATCAAATAGAGATAACTTCATAATCAGCCTAAATAGGGGATAAAGTCAAGTAAATTGCTAAGAATTATGATCTTATTGACCTATATTTGCTTAAATCTTGAATTACTAGTGTAAGATTTAATGGAATTGTGGAGAATACATGTAGAGCAAGTATAGATGACTGGATAACTGAAGAAATATTATAGAACTTTGAAGAATAATCATACATAAGGCCCCAGACTAGAAAAACAACATTGCACATCAAACTTTGAGTAACATCAGATGGTCAAGACCTAGCCAATGAAGACTTGGGATTATGAATTCTTTTGGAATTCATCATATTTTTCAAGATAAATAAAGGTTTAAGTGTAAAATTTTATTTCTTGTTGTTGTGACTAACAAACACATCAATAGATCCTCACTTTGGGATATGAAATCAATGAACAAGAAATTACTGGTCTAGCTCATGTTTTGTTGAAAAGTCTCAAAGACACCTCTAAAGCAAGGTATGGTACTTTTGAAGAAAAATATATAGATGTGCATATGGAGCAAAGCAAGCCTCAAATAAAGAAGGTTAAGAAAATGGTTGATAAATATATAGAGGAAATGGGCATCTCTAAGGAGGAAGTGCAGTAGGTCAGAGCAAAGGACAAGGAAGAATCAAGTGCTATGAAACGTTCAGGGAGCATAAGAAGATTCGGTAGGATAGCTACCACCCTTTCTGAAATCTATAAGTCCTCTAGGACTATGCCCTCTATCAGAGAAAAGAAGAAATCAACGACTAGTCCTTTGGTAAAGGAGAAATCCCCTTCAGTTGTGTAGGTTACCACGGCTAGGAAGAAGAAAACCACCACAACAACACCACCTACAACCCCTGGAAAGAAAATACTAAAGCAAAAGGTAGTGAGAAAGAGGGACATAAGTGTAAATGTACAAGAAGATGAAGAAGAGGAGGAAGAAGGACCACAATTGATCCATGAAAGGAGAAATGATGCTTCACAAGGTGAAGCAAGTGCTAAAAGGAGAAAAGTTGATATCATTGACACTGACAGTGAAGAATACATAGAGGAAGAAAAGAAGAAATTTGTTGTACATATGAGAGAGCCGAAGAAAGAAGCCACCACCAAGGTGACTCCAAAGAAGAAGAAAGCGGAAATAATCTAGGAGACTCTAGAAGAGAGAAAAATGCAAAACCAAACCGAACTAGTAAGACCTCTCTCTCCCATGAAATTAGATGCATTGTTCATTAGCATTTTGTATCATGAGGCATTAGGGGAGACTTCTACCCTATACAATGAGGCAAATGAGATGGATAAGGCCACCATTGTTGAGGCTATTATTAAATACATCATTGTGTTAGATGTTGACATGAGAAACATTGAAGACCAAATTCTTGTGGAGCTTTGGGATGTTTTGATGAAGAGAAGACAAGAAGCAATTCAAGAAGAAGGAAAGATAAAATAATATGCATTGGAAAAGGTTGGCACTTCTTTGTCTAAGGAAAATAGAGCCACATTGGCTGAGCTTTACGCCACTGAATTCAGGGTAAAGAAAAGGGTATCTACACTTATGGGTAAAGATAAGAATGAATTTGAAAAGCTACAAAAGGATAAAGTTGATAAAATTTCTGACATTGCACAGAAATATGGAATGTTTTCTGAGAACACTGCTTTGGAAGTTGCTACTGGAGAAGAGGCTCAGGACATTAATGCTCAACATGAGCATGCAACAAACAATGAACATACTCAGGATGATGTTTCTTCAATTTTGAAAGAAATATCATAGGATAAAAAGAAATAGAAAAGAATGTTGAAGGAGAGATAGTCACCTGTAAGGAAAAAACAAAGGAAGATACATCCACTCCTCTGGTACCAGATGCAAATGTTACTTTCTAGGTCAACATAGAGAACTATGCAAAGGAAGAGAATGTAAATAAGAAAGATGATGAAGTGAAGGTTGAAGTAGAAAGGAAAGAAGAACAAGAAAATAACAAAGGGAAAGATGAAGATGAGAATAAGGATGCATCTAGAGATGCAAAAACAAAGGAAGTGAATCCAGAAAACTTTGGCGAAAACAAGGAAAAGGAATTGAAAGAAAAAGTTGTGGAGATTAAAAAGTCTTTTGATGAATCCTCTAGCTCCTCCAGAGATTCCTTGAAGAATCTACTAAGTATGCAGCAAAATTTCTAGCCTAATGTGTCATCACAATGCTTCAACTACCGATGCAACAAGGAAGTATAGATTTGGACAAGATTTTCCCTCTCCACAAGCTATAGTCGGGAGATGTATTCCATGCATCTACCCAGAATGAAGTCATAGAGACTCATAAAAATAGTGGAGAGCTGATGGATGAGGTAGTAAAGGCATTGCTAGAGGCCATACCCGGTGCAAACATTGACACATCACTTTCTGGTATGAAAAATCTGAAGTTATTAATTGATTCTTTTAAAGAATATGCCTCCGGTCTTAAAGGACAAATTGAGAATGAGGTTGAAAAGAGAATAAATGATAAGAAAATGATGGAGATTATCACACAATCTCAAATTGGTATCAGAGCAAAGTAAGGTGGATGTTATCACACAATCTCAAATAAACAAGCTTTGCAATTTTGAAATCCTAACTTGGTGGGTTTCTCACAAAACTCTTCAACTTCTCCTAGTAGTACTTGAAACAGGGGTTTTCCACCATTACTTTCCAAAAATATTTTGAAACAAAACTAGAAAGGTAGTTTCAAATACCCGTTATTCCCTTTTCCAACATACCAAATTTTCATGTGGGGCTGTTTTGGAACACAGAGGCCAAATCTTGGTTGTCCTACTCTTGGCTAGGCTCAAGGTGGTGCAACAAATAGGGTTTTTCAGCGATAATTTTCAAACCAAAACTGATCTCTAAGAAATCAAACTTTATTCAAATACCCATTTGGCCCTTATTTAACATATCTCAAAATTAGGGTAGGTTATTTTATACAGAAACCCTCAAATTTGGACTATTTTCCCTCAAATTAGGCCTACTAGGGTTTCAGACCTGTTTTAGTAAAAAGCCATAACATTCTTGAAACACAATGAAATTGAATGAAATAAAAAGAATAAGAAAGTAGACTCAATTATATTTCATTTACAATTGGTCTCATGCCATGAAACAATCATACCAATCTGTACCATTCATCAGAATAGAGAAAAGCGTTCAGAAAATGCAGAAAATAGTTTATGGCAGTTTTTTACAAAAATGCATGTATCTCCTTCAAAACTAAATGAACATGGACCAAATAAAAAACCCATTAAAGGTAAGAGTGCCCTATACAATGGGTAATCATCCATTTATTCATACCAACAAGTAAAAATCCATACCATGCATTGAAATAGCAACTTAACGTTCAGAAATACAGAAACAAGGATGTCTTTTATTGATTTCACTTCAAAATGTAACCACCCCACCTTGGTTTTGACCTTCCCAAGGTTATTTAAAAATGTACCAACCCTTTACAACTGATTTTCCAACTACAACCATTCTAAATCCTTCATTTACACTTGTGTCTTTTCATATTCCATGTTTTGTAACATTGACATCTTTTGCAACTAGACACTTCCACAAACCTAATGACCTAACTTAGACTCAAAACACATATAAAATGGTCTTATAAGACCTTATTACATGTAAACATCATAAAACAAATCAAAATTCTAACTTTGGCCTCTTGGAGGCATGAATTGACCTAGGTACCCTACACCATTTTAACATGCTTCACGATGTCTATGAAAGACAATTTTGCAAGAAGGTTTGATTCGATAAAGAGACTTGTGATGAAAATTGACTAAGTGTTGGTTCTGGTAATTCTATGTTACAAAGCATCTAGTTCTTGGGTCTGCATTGGTATGCAATTGAACATTTCACTCTGCAATTCTAGTATATTTTTGTTAGTTGATAGAAGCATCTAATTCAAGAATTTCATCTGATTTTAACTTCTGGTGTGGAAGTTATGAATGACAGAAGTTTAGCCTGGCAAATTATAGTCATTTCCTGTACAGTGCATGTGAGTAAGAGAGTCCACATTTCTCCACGGATTGGATTTTGAATTTGTGATTTTAAGGAGATGTTGACAGATGTCAATAGAGTGTGAATTCTAGTTTGCATGATGTTTTGAGGTACACATGTCTAAATATGGGTATACAGTTGAAAGATTTTTTTATTAGGTCTTCTGTGGAGCTGACCTAATAGATGTGAAGATATGCGAAGGTTAAATAAGCATTGTGGATTTATGTGGGAGCTATTATAGGTCCATGCTGACCTATTTTAAATTGTTTTAAGGATTGGATCTTAGTGCGAGGCATGTGTGGAAGCTTTTAAGTTGACAAGTTATATATTGTATATTTTGTATGTTACATCTAATTAGGCTGATCTAAGTGATGTTATGCTTGAAGTGGATATATACGCTAGATCTTTTTTGGTGTTTTATGCAATTTAAGAGACACCTATGTATGTGAACATTGTTAATTTAGTGCGAACTTACGTTGTGAATGTTGAGCAGAAGATTGGAATGATGTGAATGTAGAGGAAAGAAGATTGTTAGATCAGAATCAAATGAAGTGTGTAAAGTTAGTTTATTGAGCTTCATTGGAACTGTATCTCATGCATATGGCAGATGCAATTGTGATAGTTCAATCTAAGTTGTGAGCCACAATCTTTCTTCTATCTTTTTCTCAGTGGGCAGTGAGTCCACCTACAATGAGCATTTCTATAAATATACTATAATCGGTTATAATATATTGTGAGCTAATCCTCACTGTAGGTTTTCCCATTTTGGGTTTTCCACGTAAAAATCTTGGTGTTCATGTGTTATGAGTTGTTGTTACATGCTTTATGTTTTATTTCATTTACTATAATTGAATCTGCTAAATGGATTGGATATTTAATGTTTGAATGGTTTAAAAGAATATTGATTCATCCCCCTCTTAGTATTCTAGGTGTTCAACAATAGATACCACAAAAGAATTCAAAAAGTTAAGAAGGAAGAGATAGAGTGCGCGAAGAGGGTTACGATTTAGAAGGATATGGAGGAAAATTTAGAGCGTGCCATAAGGCCTATGATAGAATAAGAAAGAAATCTATAGGGTTTAGAAGAAAGGGATATAATGGGGTATGCCATATGGACTACAACTAAACAAAATATCAAAGAAAATGTTAAGGTTCTACAAAACATAATAGAACCAATTAATAACAATGATACACCCAAACAGCTAACCTCACATATCGATAAAGCAACAAACATTCTTACTAAATTGACATGAAGTATTGAAGAATATGGAACCACTTAGACATTATGGGAAGAAGGTTGTAGTAGCATGGAGGCTCCACCACTTCCTATACTGACATGAACACCACACCTTGAACTAGATTTATCTAATTTTAGGATCATGGTTGATGGGAGATTCCAAGGATTCCTAACCCCCTTATAAAATATACAACCTTCGATTTTTGATGTGGAATATCAAGATTAAATAGTTACCAAAAGTGTAAAGAAGATAAGAGATGATGAATCATATCAAGAAGTAGAAGAATAAATTGATAACATGTTCACCAACTTGACTAATAATACAACCAGAATAAGAATAGAAGGAGGAGAAACACCATTATCTAATAGCATGTCACTAACTAATGAAAAAAGATCTCTTATAATGAAACATCCCTACGAAGAGGTGTAACCCTGATACCAAGAGTCACCCCCTTTCTATCCAAATCAAGAAGAATCCTAACATTAGATATAATTGAACATTTGAGTTAAACAATAGTCACAATAACGATTTGTGCAAGATTGTGACACAATATTAGAAAAGGAATTTTTGACATACAACTATCTAGAGATAAGGGAAGGAATAAAACATTAGAGAAATAGGAAAACTACAAGAAAAAAGGGTAATCATCAAACAACATCATAAGTCAAAGCCGCAAGAAGCATAAAGGACCTACTTCTAACATGGACTCACCAGTAAAATTCCTATTTTTTGGTAAAGACACCACAAACGCATTCAAACATATATTTGTTCTAATATCGCTATGGAAAATTAAAGGGACCACGAGAGAACAAGAAAAACTCTATTCAAATACAAAGGGAAAAATATTGTTGTGGTAGTTATTATGGGGGAAGACACCGAAAAGGATAGATAATGGATAGAAGAATTTGATGATGAAGAAGAGGAGGATGTATTTCCCACTAAAAAGAAGCATGCCAAGATTGTAGAAGAAACTCAACAAACCATAGTGCAAGAATAGAATAAGGGAGAATACCATAAAGCCTACTTTTCAAAAAGAGAAGCCTTAACATTAAAGAAGTTATCATCCTTGGCAGAACAACAAAAATTGATAGAGAAACTCAAACGATTTTCTAAGTATTGGAATAAACAGACACCATCAAGACCTCAGATTAGAAACTTGATGGAAACCTTAAAACATTGGAAGAATAAACCAATAATTGTAAACTCACATATCAATCATAGACATATTAAACAAGTTATGATTGGTCCTAGGGATAATATCAATATGATCCCCAAAAGAGTATGGGAACACTTTAGGAAACCACAATTAAATGACACCCCATACAATATCAGTTTAGCTAATGGATCATCTATAGGTACAATGGGCACATGGAAGAACATAAAATTCAATATTCTAGGGATCACACAAATAATATATTTTGAAGTAATATAGATGAAGAAAGTAATTGATACCTTCAATACCCTAATAGGTTTACAATAGTTTGTAAGTTGTAACAGTATTATCGACTCTAGAAAAGAAGAATTATCCTTTTCTAACCATGATAAGATAGTGTTGGCAAGAGACACTGCTAGGATTCATGAGTATTTTTATTGATGGCAACAAAGTCTAACCCACACATCCACAGTACACAAATTGCTCATACCGGAAGTTAGATTGAAGATAGGTTGGTCTGGTAGTCAAGAACAGAGCACATGATAGGGTCTGACAATTGGGTCCAGAACTCTCTGATGGTGAAACACAGTATGTTGTGGATTTGGATGAGTAATAAGGAGTATCTAAACTATTGTATTCTAGAGATTTAGCCTCTGGTGACAAAAACATGTGGAAGATATGAGCATCTGAGTATCAGACTCCAGTTAGATAGGGCAAACAGAGAAAGAACTGGCCGACAGGGTATCAGATCTCAATCTAGATGTGCAGAAGGTGTTAATCAAGCAATTTGTGGTGAAGTATGATTTTGGCTAACATTATTAATGATTTCTATGCCTAAGTTTTTGGTGTGCATCATCAATCAAATATGGATTCAGTCAACAGAACAGTAACTTGCAAATATTCTAAGTGTTTTTGTTGCCAACTAGAAAGTTGTTGGAAATCTTTGATATGGATATATATACTCGATGGATTCAAGTTTGTGAAGGTGTGTAAGTGATAGTGTGATGGATTAAGTGTGAATACAAGTAGAAGAGAAGTGTGAAGGTAGAGATCTAAGCTCTGAATATGACAGAAGAGTAACACTGAAGAGAGAAAGGATGAAATGTGCTAGATCAGTATACAGTGCCTAACAAGAACTGAATTCTTACATATGTGGATGTTGTTCATCAATTCAAACACTTGGTTATCATCTGTAAGCATTTGTAGATAGGAGTCTCTTGTAGGCAGTGAGCCTCTTGTGAGTAGTGTGCTCGGGTAGTGATCCTTAATTGGCAAGTGCCATTTTTGTACTCCCTCATTCTTTTAACAGAGAATACAACTTGGGTCAATCACCTTGTGGTTTTTCCCTTAATAGGGTTTCCACGTAAAAATCCTTGTGTTGTGTGTGTTGATTTCATTCAAGTTCTTATGGTTGCTTATACATTCATGATTTGATATATCATTGAATGTTAAGATAAGAAAAGGAAGTAAAAATAAGAAAGTTTTAAGATAACTGATTCACCCCCCCTCTCAGTTATTTGTCTTATTTCCAATAATTGGTATCAGAGCCAAGCTCCTTGGAAGAAGCCTAACAGCTTGAGGAGGGTATGGGAATTTCAATGGATCCATATGGTATGAAAGAGAAACTACAGTCTGCCTTAAATGATCTTTATCAATCCCAGTCTGAAGTCAAAAACTTGAGAGAGCAACTTAAGGAGGCTGATGATTTCATCATTGAGTTAAAGGACAAACTCAGTAATTCTATGAAAAAGAGAAAGGAACTACTTTATAAGTTAGCAAATTAGAATGAAATCAATGATACTAATGAGGACCTGAATGAGAAAATAGAGCTATGTGAAAAATTGTCAAAAGAAGTTATTATGCTAAAACATGAAATGGAATCAGGGGTTATGAGGCTTACCAAACAAATTGAAGAAAAGAAAAAGGCTGAAGAAAATTTAAATCAATCCCTCAAGGAGAAAACAAAAGAGTGTTGTAAAATGGACAGTATAATTAGACATCTTTAGTCTGATCTTGGAGAAGCTAGATACAATGAAGAACAACTTGAGAGATAGATTGTCACTCTTTAGCAAGATCTTGAAACTGCAAATGAATACAAAGAAAAATTCAAGATAATCTCAGCCAAAATTGAAGTACTACTTGAAAGTCAAAAGAGGGAAGATGAAAAGCATGTCTTGGGATATGAGAAAGGAGAAAGCTCTAGTTCTGGTCAAAAGAATCCTGAGTTAGGAAGACAAAGAAACATGCCTAGAAGACCTCTAGTAAGACAACCTAATGCTCAAAGATATCCATCTTTCAATGGAAGCTGCTTCAACTACAACAAATTTGGTCATAAAGCAACTCAGTGTAGGAATAGAATGAATCAGAATGGTCCATCCTTCTCTAGTCAATGTTTCAATTGCAAAAGGTATGGTCACAAATCCCATGAATGCAGAAAGATGCAAATGAATAATTCTTTCAATGGTAGATGCTTTGCATGCAATAGAATGAGACATATGGAAAATCAGTGTAGAACAAGAGGATATCAATCTAATAAGCATGGAAATGTTGTGTGCTACAATTGTAATAAATCCGGTCATATAGCTAGATTCTATAGAATCAGAAATAATGATGGAAAAGGTCTGGTGAAACATGATCAGAAACAAGACAAAGGAAAAGAAAAGGTGAATACAGATGAGGTTCAGAAGGAGATGAGCAAGACTTGGGTAAAGAAGAGTGTGATGAACATTGGTGATGGGTCCGCACTAGGATCTGATGCTAATAATCCTTCTAGAAATTGAAAAGTGAGCTCTGCCTTAGGGGGAGCTACAAAGAAAATCTAATTTCCCCCAGCCAGCTAGTGAGTGCCTGAATCTGGCACATTGAGTAAGAATCAGAGGTTGTGGATTAAAGAATTTTTGGAGATTCATCTAAAGAACATTTAGTCAAAATTTGAGAGGTCCGCATGAAGACTTGAAGAAGTTATGGTCACTTGAGTAGATCTGGTTTTGGCAAGCTATCCAATAATAATAGAATAACACAAATGGATCTGGTATGATCTAAAATGTAATTTTATGGTGTGTGGATTTAGAGGCATGTCTTGAAAAACTAAAGTTATGTTGTCAACTCACTTGGACAATGATTTGAAGATCTGCACAGTGATTCATGAGAAACTCACTCAAAATAGGGTAACCAGATGACTTAAACAGTTCATTTATTACAATGGAAAATTAGGTTTTTGCGGAAGGATAAAAGGTTCTTCATTCATCATTTACAACACTTTGCATTTAGAAATGAAGAAGAGAGAAGAGCGTTGAGAAGTGATCCTACAGAATATTCAAGGTGGAAGATCAAAATCAAGCTAAAATCTACTCCAGCAGTTGCAACAAAACCCTAAGGCATAAAAAGGTATTTTTCTACAAAGTCTCTCTGAATTTTGTTGCTAGAATGGCTACTCCCATGGTTGTGAATGTTACTGAGAGGCCGAGACCAAAATTCAAGAAATACCCACACAAATCTATAGAAGTTGATCCCTTGGGTGCATTTTCCAATATCTCGTATGGTGTTTTGCATATAGAAGACATTAGGGTTTACATTCATGCAACCATTTAAGACCTTGGAAACTTGAAACTGATGGAAATATATGAAAAATAGTTAATGACTGAGAATTTTGATCTTAAACCAGAATTCAAGACTTTAGAGGATACACACTTTGCACATTGTGTACACTTTCCATCTTTTGCAAAGGACGAATGGGTTTGGTATGTCTTGAGTAGGATGCATGATAACTTTATGTGGTTAATGAGGCCATTCAAGATAACCAAAGATGCCATTAGGGCTATAACCAATTTTCACTCGAATGGTGACTTGCCTACACTCAAATTTGTGAAAAATCAAATGGTAACTAAAGCCACCAGATCAAAATATGACAAGAGGGCGATGACTATAAATGACATCACTGATCTGGATGTCATGTTTGCATCAACTGTAATTGGTTACAAGATTTACCACTCAAGTAAAGAAATTTTAATATCCAGAACAACAATCTACACTTCATATCAGATGCTAAAAGAAAATGAAGATTATGATTTGTGTGAGCTTCTATTGAATCAACTAATGGAGAACTTGCAGAAGATCAAGAAAGATAAGAAAAATTCCTTCAAGTATGGTAATTTGGTGTTGTGCCTGTTCTTCTACGTCATGAGTAAATTATTAGGATCAAAGTGTTGGCTATGGACAAGTGATAAACTTGTAGCAATACAAATTAGAGATTATTTGTATGGACTTGGTGATGCACAAGCCCAAAAGATAGCTCTCTAGGGTTAGTTCAAGAATTTCCAGAGCATGATGCATGAAAGAGAAAGAATACCAAAATCAATAGCTGAGAAATATAAAGACATAGTTTGCTTCATGGTTGACACAGATCAATGTCTAATGGATGCAGTAGAGCCGAGAACTATATGGATAATGCCAATGGGTTGTGAAGTTGTTGAAAATATATTGGAGGTGCATATTCAACACTTGTTAATCCAACCCAAGGACACTGAAGCAGAGAGGTTTGGCACCTTGATGAGATAAATATAAAAATACATGTTAAGTTAAGGCAGCCTGAGACAAAAAGAAGAGTGAGTAGGCAAGTTGAAGCACTGGCTGAAAAGTTTGGCATAACAAAGGAGGAAGTAAGAGCAAATAGAGAAAGAATAGAGAAAATTAAAAGGGAAAGGAAAGAAGCACAGGGAGAAAGTGTTCCAGTGGAAGCCTCTTCCCAGACAAGATCTATAGGAATTCTGCCCCTATCACTCCTAAAAGCTCAAAACACTGATAAACCAGAAGCCAAACCATCTGGTAAAGGAGAAAAGAGAAAGAAGTCCAAGGCCATAAGAACATATGAGAGCCTCAAGGATGATGAAGAGACATAATCAGATGTGGAGGTCAGAGAATTGAAGAAGACCAAAACATCTAAAGTAAACAAGAACAAGCCCTCTAAGGATAAAAAGAAAAATGAGGAGCAGAAGACATAAGAATTTGTTGAGAGGCCCACTCTCTCCATTGAAGACATCATCAAGGCCGTCACTGTGGATGGAAACTTGCAATCGGTGACAAAATTCTATGATGAATACAATGATGCAGATAAGAGAATTCTTGAGGAAGCAATAGTAAGGTACCTAAACATCTATAACAAAGCTTTCATTGAAATAGTTTCCTCAACTCCCAAGAGCTTAGAAGAAGTTTTGGAATTAAAAAAGAAAATGCAAAAGAAAAATATTTTGAGATCCGGGAACAGATAGTGATACAATTGTGTCTAACTATCACTCAAAAATAAATGAACATGGTTTTCAAGGATGCCAAAGAAGAATTATGGAGCAAGATCAGAATGAATAAACTCATGCTTGGAGAAACTGACCAAATAGTTGATGAAACAAAAGAAATTCTCTGGAGTGCCTTGAAAAAGTTCAATCTTCCCATTGTAGAGGAAGTAAATGAAGAGCCTTCTGACATGGATGTTGAAGGATTAAAGAAAATTGATGAAGAGCAATTTGAGGCTTTAGACCCCTTTATTCTGAAAGAGGAAGTGCTAAAAGAAGAGGTAAATGCAGATGATAACAATCCTTCGCATACTATAGATGAAAAGATAAATTCTTCTGTCACTGAGGAAGAAAAATAAAGAAAATAAGAAGACAAAGGGAAACAAGAGGATGAAGCAAAGGAGGATGACAGTAATAAGCAAAGTAGTCTAGATACCTCCAAAGAAAAGAAAGTTGAGACTGCAAGAGACACTACAGAAGCAGTACAAAATTTCTTGGACAAGGAAGTGTTGGAATTAGATGAACCATAATTGATTCAAGGGCCACTGAATCTGGACTCTCTCTCTCCAGTTTAGATAATGAAGATAACATCTTTTGCTCAAGCCAAAGCTAAAGAAACACTTCTGAGATCTCATATGGAGGACAGTGAGCTGCTAAGAAGTGCATCTAGAGTACTGGAGAAGATTATGTCCACATATCAAAAGGATCCATCTGCCTCTCCATCCGGTAATTTGAAAAACTTAGTTAATTCTATAAACACATTTTGAATCTCTAGAAAAGTTAGCAAAAACTAAGGTCTGGAAAGAGTTCTTGGGAAAAAGATTCAGTGAGATACAAGGGCTAATTGATAATGATAGAAGAACCCTAGATATTGGCATAAATGGCATTGAAAATGTTCTCAAGGATGGTGGTGATATATACAAATTTTGTTTATCCTCTAGAGTTGTAGAGGACATTGAGTAGAAGATGAAAGAACAAGGAAAACTGACAAATCTATCTCAGAATTTTGATCCTCTCACTATCTCTCCAGTAAGCCAAGAATGTCAAGCAATTGTTATAACAAATGAAATAAAGAAATTGGATAAGGAGAAGAAGAATATAATGGATAGAATGGGTGAACTCAGGGGGATAATCATCCCTAAGCTGGAGATAATGCATAATGCCTTGGCAGATGCTCAAAGTGCAGCCCAGACTAGTGATCCAACAGATTTGAAGAGGGTAGAAGCATATGCATTTTTGTTGAGTGGACACATCTCCATTTTGGATGGGATGAAGAGGATTTGGGCCATAGAGCTTGTATAGTTGAAGACTACATTTGCAGATATACATAAGTATATGTAAGTTTGTCTTATGGATTGTATGTACATATGCGGCCTCATATATAACAATTTTTACACATTTTTGGTTTGCGGATCCCACCCTTTGCCATTGATGTCAATAGGGGAGTGAAGAGCAATAAAAAATGAGGAATCCAACATAGGGGAGCACTGGTAAGTAGTGTGAAGAGATGGAGCACAAGCAAAGGGGGAGTTACTGCGACACTTAGTCATTTTTCACTAAGTGTTGCCATGAATGCCAAAGGGGGAGATTGTTGGCAAGAGACACTGCTAGGATTCATGAGTGTTGTCATTGATGGAAAAAAAAAGTCTAACCCACACTTCTACAGTACACAAATTACTCATACTGGAAGTTAGATTGAAGATAGGTTGGTCTGATAATTAAGAACAGAACACATGATAGGGTCTGACAATTGGGTCCGGAACTCTCTAATGGTGAAACCCATCATGTTACAGATTTGGATGAGTAATAAGGAGTATCTAAACTATTATATTCTAGAGATTTAGCCTTTGGTGACAAAACATTTGAAAGATATGAGCATCTGAGTATCAGACTCCAGTTAGATAGGGCAGACAGAGAAAGAACTGGCCGACAGGGTATCAGATCTCAATCTAGATGTGCAAAAGGTGTTGATCAAGAAATTTGTGGTAATGTATGATTTTGACCAACATTATTAATGGTTTCTATGCCTAATTTTTTGGTGTGCATCATCAATCAAGTATGGATTCATCCGACAGAACAGTAACTTGCAAATATTCTAAGTGTTTTTGTTGCTGACTAGAAAGTTGTTGGAAATCTTTGATGCGGATATATATACTAGATGGATTCAAGTTTGTGAAGGTGTGTAAGCAATAGTGTGATGGATTAAGTGAAAATAAAAGAAGAAGAGAAGTGTGAAGGCAGAGATCTAAGCTCAGAATATGACAGAAGAGTAACACTGAAGAGAGAAAGGATGAAATGTGCTAGATCGATATACAGTGCCTAACCAGAACTGAATTCTTGCATATGTAGATGTTGTTCATCAATTTAAACACTTGGTTATCATTTGTAAGTATTTGTAGAAAGTGAGTCTCTTGTAGGCAGTGAGCCTCTTATGAGCAGTGTGCTCGGGTAGTGAGCCCTAATTGACAAGTGTCATTTTTGTACTTCCTCATTCTTTTAACAGAGGATACAACTTGGGTTAATCACCCTGTGGTTTTTCCCTTAACAGGGTTTCCACGTAAAATCCTTGTGTCGTGTGTGTTGATTTCATTTTAATTCTTATGGTTGCTTATGCTTTCGTGATTTGATATATCATTGAATGTTAGGATAAGAAAAGGAAGTAAAAATAAGAAAGTTTTAAGATAATTGATTCACCCCCCCTCTCAGTTATCTATCTTATTTCAAATAGATAGTACATATACCTATAGACATTTCTATGAGACACACATATATATAGGAGGTAGCACAAGATTATTATGAAGAAGATTCAAAAGCACTCTACTCTCTATCAAAACTCTGTAAACTAGAACCATTCAAGGAACCAAATTCAGGAGAAATTTATATTAACAATAACAATGAGAGTAGGGATAGTAACTTAGATGTACTTAATGTATGGTTAAGGGATGAAAGAGAAATACAATCTAGGAAAATAAAAGGGAGCAAAAATATCTTCAATATACATACAACCCAAGGAAACATATCGCAACTTACTGCAAATGTAGATATCACACTTGTGAGGCCTACCGTTTCATTCCCTTATATTGATTACTTTATTTTACTGTTGGAGACACATATTAGACTTATGGGACTATTGATCCTGATTTGTAGGACTATTAGACTTTATGCTTTATGTGGATTTATTGTGTTAGCATCATTATGAAGTGATTAGACCTTGATATTGTTTCATTGATGATGTTAGGCATATGATTTACATTATGATGTTATTGGGATACTATTCATGTGATTTTAGTTAGAGATTTATTATGTGATCTATCTTGTGATGGATTTTTTTAAATGCAAATTAGGAATTTAATTATGATGTGATTATTTGATGTTTATATGATAATGTGATGATGTGAGTGTATGTTTCACTTTGCTTCAGCTATTATATACATGTTGGATTAACATTTCATTTGAGTGCGCAGGTGTTTCTAACTAAGCCACAGATATTCGAAGATCATCCCACACACTATGTTGTTTCCCATGTAAAGCCAATCTAGTTCCAAGAGGAACCAAGATCAACTATGTGATGTATGATGATTTTTTAGTTATAATTTTTGAGACCCCTTTTTATGTGTTTTTACTCAACCAATGGTGCTCAAAATAGGTTAAAATTGACACTGGGTTGTACCCCTAGGGTCTAGGGACCATTTGAGCTTGTAAAACCTTAGGTAAACTCCCATTTGGTCACATTAACTTCAACCTAAAGTAAAGTGACGAAAATGGAAGTTTGGGAAGGAGAGGATGAGTGGGTCAAACACTCAACCTCTTCCTTTCCTCTTTCCTAGGTTGGGGGAGTTTTCAAGACCCCTTAATTGTGGAGGACTCAAATCCAAGCATCTCCCACAATTGGTGAGGGTACCTTGCAGTTGAGTGGGCTTTCTTAGAAGAAGATGATTGGGGAACATGTGGTACCCACTCCTTCTTTGGCTCCACCTTTCTCTCCCACATATGTATGAGAGAGAAAGTGGATGGGAGAAAGACTTGGTGGAATGGGTGGAAGACATGTGTCACCATCCCATTCCAAGAGTCTTGCAAGTTGTTGTGTGGAGGAGTGAGGCTGTGACATGTGTCAACTCCCCATTCCTCAAGGTTCATGAGAAGAGCCTATTTTAATCCCTCTTGAAGAGAGGGAGGGGGTTGTTGAATCTTTTTCAATTTTTGAATTTTAGTTGCTTTTGGGGAGAGAGTTGGAGGAAAAATTGGAGGCTAAACTTGGAGAAGGAGTTAGAGGAGCTCTTCTCAACTATCTTCCATTTGGGATTTATAAGGTTGGACTCAAGGAACATGCCTTTCCTTATGCATTTTTCTTTACTTGTATGATGTATGTGTGAGTTCTATTTTATATTTTTGCTTTGTTGTTGTGGGAAAATTGGTTATGGGAGTTGTGAGAGCCTCTCCATTTGGAGAGAATTCTCAACATGTGTGGGGTGGGGGAGAAGTGTACCTCCTCGGGGACACATCCTTGTTTTTGTGGGATTTTAGCCTTGAGGGTAGTATGTGTTTATGACTATTTTGAGATGGCTTGAGAGCCAAGAGGAGATTTTGTGAAAATTATGTTTAAAGTGTTGGCTTGAGGCCTTGAGAAGAAATTGTTTTGGGAAGTATTTTGGAGTGACACTCTTGAGTTGAAAGATGTCCACTCCCCTACCCCATTAAACTCACCTTGGGTTAGTTTTGTTATGTGAAAGCCATGGGAGTATCTTTGTTTTGGTGTTGTATGCATTGTTGTGATGTGGTGTGTGTTTACCTTGTGTGAGGATGACCTCCTAGCTCGGGGGTGACTCATGAGTGAGTCAATGGTAGGGAGGAGAGCAGTTTGTTGTGGCTTCTTTCCCTTTTTGTGTCATCATAGGATTTCTCCTTGGAGCTATGAGATTTTGGAGAAATCACAACTTCTTCTTGTGTAGTATTTTGAGCTCTTGAGATGAGCATGGCCAAGATAGGCCTTGTGTATTTGTTTTAGTTTCAAGGGAGGAGAACTTTGCTCTCTCAAGTTGTATGAATTTATGTTTTTAAACTTGAAGTGGTATTAGACTTATTTACTTTGGAAATAAAATCTCTAGTTGCTGATTTTATACGCTTTAATATATATATTGCAAGGAAGAAGAGCATGTTCAAATTTGATATGATTATAGGTTGTATTTCAACAAGGAAGCATATAGATAGTTGTTGTTTTGTGTGGGAAAAATATAGTGCAAATAATATGTGCTCTTAGAAAGGAAAATAAGATCATTGACTATTTATTTAAAAAGGAAAGTTTGTAATGTATTTGTTTTTAAATTAAAAAAAAAAGTTTGAATAATATGAAAACTTTTTTGTGATGGTTATATAAATTTTATTATCAGCATTATTGTGAAGAAGAAAGTTTCATTCTTATTATGCAAATATATGTTACTACTTTTAAATGGCCCTTGGTTTTAAGTAAAATAACCATATATATATATATATATATATATATATATATATATATATATATATATATATATATATATATATATATATATATATATATATATATATATATATATATATATATATATATATATATATATATATATATATATCTGTGTGTGTAAATTATAAATGAATATACTTTTATTGTCCTTATGCATCAGACAAAAATCTATGTTTTGGTTGGGTGTATATATATATATTATGTATTACTGTCATATTGAAATAGAACCTGTCTATACTTCCTTGTTGTTTGTTTTTTTTAACAAAAAAATTGTGTATGCTTGAAAGTATATATATATAAGTATAAATATTAAATCATTTAAAATGCTATGCCAATGATGGCATGGTTCGGTGGTTAAGTCGCTCGGTTGTAGTGGCGGCCACCAAAGTTCAAACCCCCGCTGGGCCAACGAGCTCGCAAGGCTTTACACCTTCGCTGGGCCAATGAGCTCGCGGGTTTGAAGTGTTCTTCCTAGGGGATGAGGTCCCCCAGTTGTGGCCTCACTGGTTCATTGCTCTGAGCAAAAGTATTCACGTGGAGCTGGAGGGCATGTCGCACCAGCATCGTCGGTCACGTTAAAAAGTTTACCAGGCGCATTATCTTTAAAAAAAAAAATCATTTAAAATGCTATGTAAAATAGATAATAGACTATGCTTAAAAAAAGGGGTGATACAGATTGAAGTTTGGTTGGTGGGGGTTTTGACCCCCACTGTCTGCTGCATTTAAAAGGAGTGTGGGTGGGGCTTGGCCCCTCCCCCACACCCCACAATTTTCCCACCGCCACTGTGGAGAAACACGCCACTGTCATCCCCCATTCTCCATTGCTTGTGATGTTGGTAGTGCATGGGCTATGGGGAAAACAAACCCCCCCACACCCCACACACCACACCCTCTGTCCATTACGTCTTTAAAACCCATGGCGCTCCTTCACCCAAGACCCTACATCACAGCCTTTTGGCCCCAAATGAAATATGTATTTTATTTTCCTTTCACCATTCGGTTTAATATATATATATATATATATATATATCATTACAAAGATAAACATATATACAAAGTTTATATACCTCACGTTGTGTGGCGGCCATGAATGGCCATTTCCAAAACCTATAAACAAGAAAAACAAAATTGAGAGGAAAAAAAGTGAGAAGAAAAGAATGAGAAAAAAAAAACAAATAGAGATTAGGGTTTGTTTGTTTCCTCTCATAAGGGAATTACTTTTTTATTTGGAGGCTCTTTTAGGGCAATTTGTTTTTAAAATTAGTTTTATTTATTTACTTTGCTCTCCTTTCCCTCTCTTGTATTTGATTTGATTTATGGGATTTATTTTAGTATATGATTTCTGAAAGACCTATGATTTAAGCTAGAGAATATTAATTGTTGCTTTAATTAATTATTTTGTGGGAAGTAAATTATTCTTTTGTTCCATCAAATTTACCTATTGTAGTGTAATTAACTTTAAAGCTATGGAATTAATTTAATTATTGCTTGAGGACTCTAAATAAGGAGATTAATTTATTTTAGTTTTCAATTAGATTGGTGGCTTAAATTTATTTAATCTAGTGCATGATACTAGTTAAATAAAGTAGTCGTTTGTCCAACTTAGAAAACCAAGTTGACTTATGACCATAAATTATTTGTTTAGAATAAACCCTATCCACGCTCGTGAGGCGTTATGCTGCCGTATTTTTTAGGAATCTAGGGTTTAGTTAAGTTAGTAAAATTAATCTTGCGTAGTGTTAGATTATTAATTCTTGCAACTAGATGACAATTTTATTAGACCAATAATTGTATTCATATGCATTAGAATTATGCTTTTGATTTTGACTTATGTCAAAAACCCATCATTCACTTAGGTAACCCTAGGGTTTTGATCTTCAAATCTAACCCTATTAGAGACTTTATTCACGTCACATCGACCCCTAGTTGGCTTTCATCACATAGGGGAATGCGCATGTGATCACATTACCCCGCCTTCGACTGACATGTTTACACCTTATGTGTATTGCCACCAAGCACGCTTATGCGTGCGAGGGGGTTTCTAGAGAAGTATGGAATTTTTTTTTATATTTTGTGTCATAACCACATGACAAATGTGGACATGACATGTGTGATGTGTGTCATGACCGCATGGGAAATGTGGGCATGACAACACCATAGGTAACACCAAGTGCATCAACCATAAATACCAATCCTACTATCCAAATTTATAGAAATAAGAAGAAAAACAAGAGGATCAAAATCAATAGAAAGATCCACCTCTATCTCTAGAAAGGGCAACACCTTCCACCTCCACATCACCTATGCAACACATAAGATATTTCCTGTCTTAGAAAAATAAAATCCAACTAATGGGAAGTTTTCCTTTTTCAAGGAAAAACATGCTCTTCAACGAGAGATTAGAGGTTATTCGAGGGTTTGATTGGTCCTTCATGAACAACCTGGTTGGGCTCTCTTTTTTCCTTGGATGATCCTTATTTATCATTTTTTGTCATATGTTTTCCTGGTGTGCTTGAGTTCTAAATTCTGAAAGATAGGTCTTATATCAATGCATAGATTCTATTAATTTTTCTTTTTATATGTTTAAACTTGGCTATATTTTCCTTTTTCATTTGAATTTCCTTCTAGCCCATGTTCTGGTGTTACCTGGTATCACCACAGTCTTTTCAGTTGCTCAGGTACCACTGAAGAATTAACTCCCCGCAGGACAAACATTTATGATCTAGTAGTAGAATTAATGGAGGAGCAAGCAGAAGTTGAGAGTGAAAAGAAAGAGGCCAAAAAAAGACCTACAAGGAGGTCCTTAATGGAGACGATGCCAAAACTCTAGAGGAAAATGTTGGCTTCGAGGTCCAAAAAATGTTTGGAGCTGACAGTGGAGTCTCCAGTGAAGGGAAACAAGGATGTGTAGGAAGAAGTGGCCAAAAAGGTGAGACTCTCTTGTTGCCCAGGAATGTTACTTTTTGTCCTAACGATGAAATGTAGAGAGCCATTAGAAATGAAAAGAAAAGATTGAAAAATGTGGATGTCTTTTTTACGTGTATTAACATTGATAAATTGCCTTCAAGAAAGTTCTTCGATAATTGGTTGGTGTCTGTTTGGGGAAGAAAGCTTGGAATTAAATTTTCATTTTGTAGAATGGTTCAACATGGTTTGTTTATCATATTCCTTAGAAACCATAACATGCAAGAAAGGGTGGTTGAATGTAATTTTTGGAATATTCACCAAGCCCTATTCAAGGCCTTTCCTTGGGCCCCTGAAACTACGAATAAAGAGATATAGTTTTGTTCAATACCAAAGTGGATAGTTATAAAAAATGTTCTTGTTCAAATGTGGGGCTTTCTACCTCAAGTAGTCAAAACATTTGGAAAAATCATTAAAATTGATGAAATGAGGGCTGCACTACCCCACATGGATGCAAGAATACTGGTTTCTTTAAACATGGGGATTCAAGTCCCTGAGAGACTGGAAATACAATTGGAGAAAAAAACTATTGTATGTGATGTTGTTGGGCTTGGAGGCCGTAACTCATGTTTTTATGTAAAATGGATGGACATAAGAAAGAGATTGTCCTTTTCTAAATTCAAGAAAAAATAGAGAAGACCTAAACTTTGAAACTGGGGTTTCAAATGATATCAATGAGGTTTTGTCTAGCCCTAGCTTAGGTACCTCTAGTGATGGGGGATGTGACTAACCTGAACCCACCTTCTAATCTTGATCCTGGTTTGATTCCCCCAAGGGAAGATGTCCTTAATGCAAAATCTACTAGAAGCAATATTTGTGATGGTAGAGTAGATAATAATGGTCTTGGGTTACCCATCATCTCAGAGAAGTCTGATAACAATAAGGACAAAATTGTCTCCTTAGATTTTGAGGATGTAGCTAATTTTGGTGAAACCTCCAAGGGTTCTAATATGTATGATTTAGATGACACACTAGAGGGAAACCCTAAAGACATAAAGGAGGGGCATAAGGGAGTTGACAATATATTTTTTGAGAATCCTTGTTTTGGATCTCATGTGATGGATTCTCAACTAGATCCCATGGTGGTTAATGGAGATGATAGGTCTCCTCCAGTCTATAATGGTGTCCTGGTGAAGGAACCTATTGGTACTTTGTAGGCTTCTGATCCTATTGAGGATCATAGAATTTTTGGGAAAAAAAAAAGAATGCTCAAGAGCTAGCCCTAGAAAAAATCAAAGAAATAGCTTCCCAAAGAGAAAAGATAGATTTTTTGAAAGAGGATTTCCTAAGGAAGAAAGCAACTAACACTGAAAGAGTGGCATTGGATGTCCTTAAATTAAATGAGATGAATGTGAGAGGAGGTTATGAAAAGGAGATAGTTAAAACTAAAAACCTAGCAAACAATGCCCTACCCAGTGTTGAGACTAATAAGAAAGAGGAAGAGAATAAAAAAAGGAAAGTAGTAAGAAGAACTAACATCTCCTTAAAGCCTGGGAAAAAGAGAAAGATGACCAAATTTATAAGTGTTTTGATAGATTATATAGTTGGAATAGACAACATTCTACTTAAAAGTAGTTAGATGAAAAACCTACATTGTTTTAGCTGGAATGTTAGGGGATTAGAGTCCCCTGACAAGAAATATGTTGTCAGAGATTTTTGTAATAAGAACAAGAATATGGATATCCTTTTTACTCAAGAAGTGAAGGTTGTTGGCTTCTTGCTAGAAAATACTTTGAGATTTATCTGGAGGGAGGCAATTGCCTTTGCCTCCAAGCATGATAGGGGTAAGGGTGCGAATGTTATTCTTCTTAATAGAAGATGGGAGAAATCTATCAAATAGTCAGGATAGTCTCCTTGTAATAGGTGTGTCTGGGTAATCATAAAGTTAGGAGAGACCAATATTGGACTCTGTTCCATATATGCTCCTAATGAGTACAACAATAGAGAAGAATTGTAGAATTGAATGGCTAATGAACAGCCAAAGGTGCCATGGATTTGAGTAGGTGATTTTAATATGATAGAACATAAGGATGATAAACAAGGGGGTATTTCACATGAATGGAAAGGGAATGAGAAATTTTTCTCAAAGAGATTGAAGAAAATGTTGAAGCTTAGTGATCCCTTGGAGGGCATGAAAAAGAATAGTAAAGGAATATGGTTTTCATGGTACAATAGTCAAATAGGGAATAGGAGAGTCTACTGTAGATTGGATTGGTTTAATACAAATAAGAAAAATTTTCAATTTCAAGATGAGAACAGTAACAACTTGGTGCAGTTTATCTCAAACACACTTTCTAACCACCACCCTATCAAGTCAATAATTACAATTAAGAAACAAGCCAAAGAATTCAAATCACAAAAGGATTGTAACTTTAAGCTTAATTGTGCTTTACTGATGGATGTAGACTGCATGGATGGAATTAAAACACTAAGAGGTTTATGTAAGGCTAGTGCCAAAAACTCTAGTGTTATTCAATACTAGAATAAGTTGATCAACTCATGTAAGGTTGTGTTCCAAATAGTTGGTAAAAAATATTCACTTGATAGAAGGAGAGAGGAGTGCCAGCTGCAAAAATAATTGTTATAATTAGAAGGAGAGATACAAGAGAAGCACAGTGAGGAGGTTCTGATAATAAAAGTTGGGGAGATAAAACACAAATTAAGAAAATTACAAATTAGAAAGGCCCAAGGAGAAAGAATAAGAGCTAAAATGAACTGGTTGAGAGAAAGGAATAAGGGAACAAAATACTTTTTTGAACTCCTAAAGTACAAAAATATGAAGGAAAAAATAGGGCCTATTATAGAAGAGGGAAGATGGTAGCATAAGGATGAGGAGATAAAAGAGATTCTCAAATCTTTTTATGAAAATTTGTTCAAATTTAAAGATGAAGCAGAAGGGTGCAAGGAGGCTCAAGATCTATGAAAGGGAGTATGTATAAAGAAGATGGATTCAGAAATGAAAAAACACTTAATGCAGAGATATCCAAAAAAGAAATAGAAGACACAATTAAAACTATGGATAATGGTAAATCCCTTGGGGTTGATGGACTACCTATGGAATTCTACAAAGCTAACCTAAGTTGGGTAGTTGATGATTTGATTGAACTATATCAAGAAGATGTTAAGAATGGTTCCTTGGGGAAGGAAATAAATAGAGGCATTATAAAACTTTTTCTGAAAGATGGGGATAAATCAAATATCAGAAATTGGAGACCCATCACATTATTGAACGTTTCCTATAAGATCATTGCCAATGTATTGGCTTTAAGATTAAGGGATATTCTACCTAAAATAATAAGTAATACCCAAACTAGGTTTATTAAGGGTAGGTATATCTTGGAGAACTTGATTACTAGCTAGAAAGCTTTATGCTGGTCCAAGGAAGCAAACCAAGAGGCATAGATCTTATTTCTAGACTTTGAAAAATAATATGATAGGGTGGAATGGTCCTTTGTCCTAATGATGCTCAAATCCATTAGCTTTCCTAAACATTACTACAATATGGTGAACATGTTATTCAGAGATGCTTTAGCTCAAGTGGAGGTCAATGGTTCTCTTTCTAAAGCCTTTTCTATTGGTAGATCTATAAGGCAGGGTTGTCCTCTGGCCCCTGCCCTATTTTTCATTGCATCTAAGGCCCTCTACTAGTTGAGAACAGAGGTTATTCAAGGAGAGGTAAAAGGTATCACCCTTCCCAATCAAGACAGGTTACTGAATGTCCAATTTTCTGATGACATTGCTCTCTTTCCCAAGTTAGATAAAGAAGAATTCAGAAATCTAGAAACCAGATTAGACACCTTCTACCTTTCTTATGTTGGGATGATGATGCCTCTATCTAGTTAAATGAGGGTAAGTGGAATTGGGGTGGTTAGTAGAAACAAGTTAGGTTTTTGGGTATCCCCTTTGCTATCAACCCCTTTTTAAAGTAGATGTGGGAATGGATTTTTCTGAAGATTGAAATAAAATTAATTGGTTGGAATAGATAGTACCTATCACTAGCAGGAAGAATTCAAGTCTATCAGAAAGTGCTTTCAACATACTCTATATACTACTCTTCAATGTGGTTATTCTCCAACTATCAATTTAATCTTATTCAAAAAGTCATAAGAAGCTTCCTTTGGTCAGATGGAAAAGGAAATAGTAAGAAGCACTCTATCAGATGGGAATGGTGTTGTTTAGAGAAAAGTGAAGGTGGTTTGGGGCTTAAATATTTGAATGTGCAAGGTGTTACTCTGGCAATGAAATGGATTATTAAATCCTTGGATGGAGAAGAGCCTTAGAAAAAATTAGTTAGAAATAATCTAAGGAATGTTGTTCCTAGAAAAAGTAGTGTTGAATACTTGGAATATTAAGAGGGGGAGGGTGAATCAGTATTCCTTTAAACCATTCAAACATTGAACCTCCAATCCTTTTAGCATAATTACTTGCAACAAATGAAATGGAACATGAAAACATGTAACAACCACACATAACACATGAACACTAGGATTTTTACATGGAAAACCCAAAACAAGAAAAACCATGGTGAGGATTAGCTCACAATATATTATGATAAATCAACCGGTTAAGGTTGATACAATTGGTGGACTTACTATCCAAGAATGCTCACTGTAGGTGGCTCACTACCAAAGGACTCACTATCCTAAATGAAAGAGAAAGAAGAAGAGTTGTGGCTCACTGCCCAAATTGAACTATTACAATTGCATCTAACTTATGTAAGAAATACAGTTCCAATGAAGCTCAAGTTACAAAACAATACTTAGCACATTGTTATGAAATAGCACACTGCTTTTCTCTGTATTTACTCATCCACAATCTTGCTGCACGGCTCTGCATTCACTCACTTCGCATTCATAGGCTCTTATCACATCATACCAATCATATCCATCTATGTCTATATCAAAACATAGAAAACCATCCTTCATATATATCTACTTCTTTCACAACATCAATTAGGTCAGCCTAATTGGATGTAATGTGCAAAACATGCCATATAGAACTTGTCGGCATGAACGTCAATCTAAAATAATTTGTGAAGAGAACCAAAACATGTAGCAAACTCATATAGGTCGGCACAACCTATAGAAACTCTTATGACAACACTTCATTCATTTCACAGCTCTGCACAACATCAACTCTTTCAGGTCGGCTCCACTTGCAAGATAACAATAATATGAACTATCTATTATTTCACAAATCAGTATGTGAACCTCCAAATTGCTTAAAACTTGGAATATACATGCTACATACATTCATAATCTTATCCTCAAATCCACACAGCAAACCATTCACTTGTAGTGAAATGCAGAGTATCTCAAATTGTCACTGGCACTGTCAAATAACTGTTAATATAGAGTGTGATACTCTGCCAACTCTAACTCTCATTTCAGAGGACTTCAAGACCTAAAAATTTGGATTTGGATTCTTTTAATATTCAATAGAAATAACTTCCAACTAAAAAGAAAAATATTTCATGTCAGAGAAATGCGGATCCATTTACTTACATGCTTTATACCAGAAACAACTGTACTCTGTTAGGCTGGACTTTTGTTGTTCACATCTTTCACACCAGAGATCATGAATAAACAAAATTGTAGATTTAGATGTATCCAATGACCAATAACTAGATGCTAGAACCATAGAGAAAGGTCTTCAATAGTGGACCAATGCAGACCAAATTATTGGAATTCTATAGCTTAGTTTTACCAGACTGACACTTAGCCAAATTTCATAACATATCTCCTTACTGGATCAAATATTTTTGCACAATAGTCTTCTATGGAGGATAAAATCATCTTGTAAGGAAGAGGATCAAACCCTCTTGCAAAATTACCAATTAAACAGTTCTGCACAATTGTCTCCTTATGTCTGATTAACACTCTCCAGAACACTCTAACTTTATCCTTTGTTGTCACGGTGATGCTATTTTCTAGACCAGTGTAACTTCACCCTTTGCTGCCAACAATGAAAATACTACAATATATATTGCCATCATACTAAAAACTCTGTTGCCATTAATGACAACATTTCTTAACATCATGCTTAACATTCTTTGCCTCATCATGCATACTTATGTAGCCAACAATATCCCCCTTTGGCATTGATGGAAACATGCTGAAAATTGTTCCCAAAATATTCTCCCCCTTTGACATCAATGGCAAAGGGTGTATAAAGCAAACTTTGTAGATATATAAACTGAATTGACTCCCCCTTAATATCTTATTTCTATATGCCAAGATATCAAAACTATTTCCTTCTAATCTTCCAAAATATATATATAAGAGATCAGAAAATGAAAGACTTACTAATTTGTGGGAAAGAGGTCTTTATAGATATTCTTCAATTGAATTACTATTGAGTCCCACTGTACCTTTGCATAGTTTAATATTTGTATATGTCCATTTGTTTACATGAGTAATTCTTCTGCTTTATCCACTGTTGCAAGGGCCTCGGTCATCTTCCCAACTTTTTTAGCCTTTCTTAACAAACCAATCAAAGAAGACATCTTAAAACTAACTATCTCTCTCAGCTAACTCATTTGGTCTTTTATAGACTCCTTTTGACTCTACAATTTCTTTATTATGGCATGAGTCTTTTCCACTTTTGCTCTTAAATCTCCATTTATCTCTTTCAAGGGATCATAAGTTCTAGAGATTTTTATCAATTATGTCTCAAGGCCTTCAATTTTGTCTTTTATTTCCTTAGTAGTTATGGGCCAAGATAAACAAAATTGATATAATGCATTGGCATCAATTATAGTATTATGAATATTGTTTACACCGTTATCTAACAAAATGTGTGCCTTGGAGCACTTATCTGTCAATTCTATTAGCCTCAGGTTATCAAATTCTTCACTGACCTTCTTTTCTACTACTTTCTCAAAGGATTCAAAGTGACTATTTACAGACTCCATTAGTTTTCTTATTTGAAGTGGAGGAGACAGAGAGACATCTCTCTTAATATCATGCACTATCTTCTCAAAAACTTTCATGGCTTCACCCATCAGGGCATTACCTTCTATGTGAGACTGTAAAATTTCTTCCTAAGTACTTTCCTGAAAGATTTTTCCCAGTTGAAATTTCTGCATTGGAGAAATGTTGGATAACTTAATCTATCCATCTAAGGATGGCACTTGTAGTAGTTGCGGTGAAGACATGATTTGTGATTGCCTTTGCTTCACCAAAAATTCTCTGATGGAGTCTAATGGAGGGACTCTAGAGCATTCACCAACCTTAACCTTTTTCTCCTTTTTAGATATCAATTGAGAATCAGGAGTTTCCAGGGAATGATTTCCATCATGTGTTTTCACTTCTCCATCATTCACCGGAACAGAGGCATTGTCCACAGTGTTATCAACTTGGTTTGTACTAGCCTTATTTTGTTCTTCTTTTTCTTCAACTGTCCTATCTTCTGATGGTTCTCTCATCTCTTCAGTATCTACTATGTTTTTCAAAGGAGTAGGAGAGGTAGCAGAAACAATTACTACATTTATTTCATCCTCTATCTTCATCTTTTCCTTTGGAGACTTGTTGGCATCTGTATGCTCAAGTTGAACATCAATTTTCTAAGCAACTTCTTGAGGAGTGTTGTCTTTGGCATTTTCTTCCTCTTCTTTGCCTTCATGGGTCATACCTATCCTTTGTACCAGGTCAACAATATTGTCTATAGCTTCCTTTTGTAGTTTGTCAAAGTCATCTTTGTCTTTACTCATGAGAGTGTTTACTCTCTTCTTTGTTCTCAATTCTTTTGAGTACAACTTGGCCAATGTGGCCTTATTCTCTTCTGTCAAAGAAATATCAATACTCTTCACAACAAATTCTTTTATTTTCCCTTCTTCCTCAAATGCTTCTCTTATTCTATCCATCAAAATTTTCCACACTTCCGCAAGAACTTGACTAGCAATATCTTTCATAACAAATTCATATATTATGATATACTTTACAATAGCCTCAATTATAGTGACCTTGTCAACATTATTAGCTTCACTATACAAATTGATAGTACCTATTAAAGCATCATGCTACACAATATTTTCCAATAGAGCATCTAGTCTCATTGGAGAGTGAGGACTTACCAGTTTTAGTAGTTCGTCCATTTGACTTTCAACTAGAGGCTCTTTGCTTGACTCTCCTTTCTTTCTTTTCTTCATATGGTCAACCAACTCTTCCTTTTATTTCTTCAATTGTGGTCCTTCTTCAATAACTATTTCTACATATTTTTCCCTGGTAGCCTTGGTCTTTATTCTTTTCGTCTTGGGACCAACTGACTTTGTAGTCAAAGAGGGTTTCTCCTTCATTGGAGCACTGGATGGATCTGTTGGGGCACTACTTACTTTCCTCCTAATTCCCCTAAAAGAAGGTACAATCCCAAAGGACTTTTGTGAAACAAAAGAGGTGGTAGCAGTTCTATCAAATCTTCTTGATCCTCCTGCACTCTCTGCAGTAGCAAATTCTTCTTCACCTCTTACTCTTTCCCTTGTACGTTGCACTTGCTCCTTTGATATTCCTATACTTTTGGCATACTCATCAACCATATTTTGAATTTTCTTCTTGGTTTGGGGCTCGGTCTATTCCATATGAATCTTCAAAGATTTTTCTTTGTATGTCCCAAATCTTTCTTTATTTGGATCCTTAGAACTTTTCAGTAGTATATCTACTAGACCAATTACTTAGTCTAGGTGCACCACATAACCAAGTTCTAGTATCCACACAGTCCTAGGCTAAACAACATCCATTATGCATTCATTTTTTTTACTAAAAAGGTGATTTCATTCTGATACTTCTCTACCAGTTTCCTTGGTATTCTCTCTCTTGCTTGCATTTTGAGCCTCTACATCACCCATATAACTTTATTTTGAGCCTTTACATTACCCAAGCCAAACAAGTAGTCCTTGATTTGATGGGCTACAGGTCTATCTAATAGCCATATTGTATTTTTGGTTCTGGGGAGTTCATTCAAGAAGTACAACATCAAACATATGATTAGAGTGCCAAACTTGAAGGGATATTTAGAGGCATTTATCTTTTATAAATTCTCCATTAGTTGCAATCCCAATAATTCACACAAGTCAAAGTTTTCTCAAATTTCTATCATCTCATACACTGTGTTTATGGTGGTCCCAGACACAGAATTCTCCCTGTTAGAAAAGTAGAGCTTGTAGCCAATCATCATGGATGCATATTTTATAGCAAGGTTCTTTATATCCTTAATAGTCAAAGCTCTTTTTTATACCTGGCTCTTGCCTGCTTCATTACAACTTCATTATTGGTGAATTTAATCATTGGCATAGGTCCAGTTGAGCACAAACCAGTTACAACCCTAATTACTTCTTTGTTGATCACATGTGGAGTGTCTAGCTAGAAACATTTATCATGCATTCTACTTAGAGTATATCTCACCCACTCATCTAGATAGCAGAGAACAAGAAATTTGTTCCATACATCAAGATTCCTTTTTGTCGGGACTCCATACTCTGCTTTGAGCTCAAAGTCATCACCAGTAAGTTCATTAAACCAAACCTTATTCAGCTTTGTGTGATTGTACTCTTCCATCTTGACATGGATGTATGCCCCAACATCCTCAGTATGCAATACACCATAAGGGATATGTGAGAATGTACCTTCAAGGTCATCATTCAAAGATTTGTTGGGTTGTCTCTTAAATTTAGATTGTGGGCACTCAGATACCTCTACTACTTATGGTGTAGCCATTGTTAATGGATTCAAAAGCTTCAATGCAAAGTTCATAGTGAAATAGGGTAAACTAGAAAATACCTTTTCTTCACTTACCAAATTTTGAATGCTTTGATCTCTTCTTAGCTACACTGCTCAACTCTTTTTTTCTTGAAAGTTTGATTGCAATATGAATTTTGATCAAGTATAATTGCTGACAATACCCTTTTTCTTAACCTAATTCACCATAAATGCCTTATTTGATAAAGTTGTCAAACCTTTCTCTGTATACACAGACATTTTCAAGTGCTCAGCAATCTTTCGCATTATGAGATTTTCTACCAGAGTTTTCTTCAATAGTTTAAACATGTTGACTTACACCATATATCCTCGTATTGTGGCATCAACACCTTTTCTTTGGCAGGTGATGAAAAATTTTCATTAAAGCTCCCCCTGAGCTAGAGCTCTCAACTTAGTTTCTAGAGGAAACTTCTACACTAGATGTAACTTCATATGTATCCTTAACCTCTATTACATCCTTCTTTATCCAAATCCTATTCATTTCCTTCTTTGTCTTTTCCAGATCAACCTTTTGTACTGGTTCATTCTTCTCTACCGGATTATCTTTCTTTATGTTTCTACTTCTGCAAAACTTAGAAATCTATCTAAGTCTATTACAATTGCAGCATACAATATTCTTTAGACCAGTATTCCTTTCATTCATTCTGGCTCTGCATTGATTAACTTTATGCCCAAATCCATTACATGTATAATAGTAACCTTTGAATGATTGAGCCATTCTACCAC
The DNA here is from genome assembly GCA_027924645.1 of Cunninghamia lanceolata. Taxonomy (NCBI): domain Eukaryota; kingdom Viridiplantae; phylum Streptophyta; class Pinopsida; order Cupressales; family Cupressaceae; genus Cunninghamia; species Cunninghamia lanceolata. Next base: position 13,384,580 of record BSBN01001332.1, read on the forward strand.
TGTTCAAATCATTCATCATCTGACTTCTGCATTCACTAGCTCTATGACCAAATATCTTGCATGTAAAACATTGACCAAAGAAAGATGGAGCATTCTGATTTATTCTTCTTCTACATTCTACTACCTTGTGTCCAAGTTTATTGCAAGAATGACAAAAACCATTAAAAGATGGGTACCTTTGTGCATTTGGTTGTCTGAGTGGTGCTCTTCTAGCTTTATTTCTTTGATTCTGAAGTTGTTTACCATTGTTCTTCTTGTTTTCAACATTTGATGTTTGACCTAATTTCAAACTTTCACCCTTTTCAAATCCTAAACCCTCTTTATCATTAGGACCTTTCTTATTTGAAATCATTTCATCAAGCTTTGCAATACTCATCTTGAATTTGTCTTCATGACTCCTTGCTTTCTCCAGATCTGATTTTAGATTCACAACCTCTTGTTCAAGCCTTGTACATTCTTTAGATTTGCTTTTCATGACTACATTAAGACATTCCTCAATTTGTTTCTTTTCTTCAACTTGTACTTTTAGACCGGTGATGGTTTAATTTGCTTGCCCTAATTATTCACTGATCTCCCTATGTTTTTCTCTAAACTTCTTGATTTGCTCTTTCAATTTCCTAATGTATTCATTTACTTCCTTGACATTTTCTTTTAGATCTCTATTTTCATTTTCAATTCTTTCAAGATCTTCAAGGGCAGCATTGAGTTCTCCTATCTTGTCAAGCATACCATCTTCTTTAGTGAAATTGACAGTAGGAATCTCCTCTGGAGGAATAGGTAATCTTATAGCAGCCATGTGTTTAATCTCCAAGATCTTCCTTGAGTAGTTACACTTCTTCCAAAGGACTTGGCTCTGATACCAATTGTTGAACACCCGAAATACTGAGAGGGGGGTGAATTAGTATTCCTTTGAACCATTCAAACATTGAACATCCAATCCTTTCAGCATAATTACTTCCAACAAATGAAATGAAACATGAAAACATGTAACAACCACACATAACACATGAGCACCAAGATTTTTATATGGAAAACCCAAAATGGAAAAAATCACGGTGAGGATTAGCTCACAATATATTATGATAAAGAAACTGATTAAGGTTGATACAATTGGTTGACTCATTGTCGAAGAATGCTCACTGTAGGTGGCTCACTACCAAAGGACTCACTGTCCTGAATGAAAGAGAACAAAGAAGAGTTGTGGCTCATTGCCAAAATTGAATTGTTACAATTGCATCTAACTTATGCATGAAATATAGTTCCAATGAAGGTCAAGTTACAAAACAATACTCAACACATTGTTCTGAAATACCGCATTGCTTTGCTAAGTATTTGCACATACACAATCTTGTTGTACTACTCTACATTCACTCACTTCATATTCATAGGACCTTATCAAATCATACTGATCATATGCATCTATATCTATATCAAAACATGGAAAGCCATCCTTCATATATATCCACTTCTTTCACAACATCAATTAGGTCAGCCTAATTTGATGTGACGTGCAAAACATGCCATAGAGAACTTGTCAGCCATAACCTCAATCCAAAATACTTTACGGAGAGAACCAAAACATGTAGCAAACTCTTATAAGTTGGACCAACCTATAGAAACTCTTATGACAACACTTCATTCATTTCATAGCTCTGTACAACATCAACTCTTTTAAGTCAGCTCCACTAGCAAGATACCAATAATTTGAACTATCTGTTATTTCACAAATTGGTATGAGAACCTCTTAATTTCTTAAAACTTGGAGTATACATGCTACAAACATTCATAATCATATCCTCAAATCCACACAGCAAACCATTCACTTCTGGTGAAATGCGGAGTATCTCAAATTGTCACTGGCATTGTCAAAACACTATTAATACAGAGTGTGATACTCTATCAACTCTAACTCTCATTCTAGAGGACTTAAGGACCTGAAACTTTTGATTTGGATTCTTTGAATATTCACTAGGAACACATTCCAACTGTAAAGAAAAATATTTCATGCTGGAGAAATGCGGGTCCATTTACTTACATGCTTTGTGCCAAAAATAACTATACTGTATTAGGTTGGACCTCTGTTGTTCAGATCTTTTACACCACAGATCATTAGTAAACAAAATTTTGGATTTAGATGTATCTAATGGCTAATAGCCACATTCTAGAACCACAAAGCAAGATCTTCAATAGTGGACTGATGCGGACCAAATTACTAGAACCCTGTAGCTTAGTTTTACTACACTGACACTTAGCCAAATTTCATAACATATCTCCTTACCGGATCAAATATTTTTGCATAGTAATCTTCTATGGAGAATAAAATCATCTTGTAAGGAAGAGGATCAAACCCTCTTGTAAAATTACCAATTAAACAGTTCTGCACAATTGTCTCCTTATGTCTAGTTAACACTTTTTAGAACACTCTACCTTTATCCTTTGTTGTCATTGTGATGCTATTATCTAGACCAGTGTAACTTCACCCTTTTATACCAACAATGAAAATACTACAATCTATGTTTCCATCATATTACAAACTCTATTTCCATCAATGACAACATTGCTTAACATCATGCTAAACATTCTCTACCTCATCATGCATACTTATGCAGCCAACAGGTAGAGGATGGGACAACCTTCACATTCATGACATACTATTTGGGAACTTCTATGCCAAGCCTTTGGGATCTGTTGTCTTTCTAAGTATATGGAATGCTTGGGAACAAGCTAAAAACCTCATTCTAAATAGAAAAACTTTTGATATTAACAAGAACTTGGTTTGTGGACATAGGTCTATTTGGTGGGGTGTGGAACATAAAGGTAAACCACTTGCTCTCCTTCAGGGATGCTCTTCAAAGAATTGGAATAAACAGGGACTTGAAGTTCTAAGAAATTTGGTTGATAACAACATTCCTAAAGCATGGGCATGGCTTAAAAAAGAATTTAGTTTGGATGATACTCAGAAAGGAACTTTTTCTACTCTATTTAAGGCCTTTTTACGCAAGCTTTCTCAAGAAGTTTCTCTTCTTGGGGAAGAGTACTTAGAAAGGCTTGTGTGGAAAAATGGGACTAAGCTGATGAATTTTGACTCAAAAAAAGTATACAAGATGAGCACTAATTCTCAGGTGGTATTTGAGCATGTTAAAACTGTTTGGAAAGACACTTTAGAAAATAAAGCATTATCTAAAACTTTTAAGTTCATTTGGTCAAAAAATATTGAACCCAAGAAAAGCTGCTTTAGATGGCTCCTTATTTTAAATAAACTTAACTTAGGTTTAGACAATAATTTGTGTTCTATTTATAAAACTGCTGAAAAATGTTATCATATTTTCTTTAAATGCAAATATGCCCTATTTATCTGGTCAATATTTATGGGAAACATTCCTAACTGGTCTACTAAAAAGTGTCAATTGGAAGGAAATTTTATGCGGTTATGTGGAAGGTTTAAATGAAAAAGATAACATGTTTTGGCTTGTCATGTCTACTGAAATACTATGGTTCCTATGGAAAATGAGAAATGAGGAAATATTCCAAGGCAAAAAGAGAGTTCTCACTGAGGCTTTCCAAAGACTCACAAACTTTAAATTGACTGAACATGTGTTAGCTACTTTGGAGGTGACGGTAGACAAGCTCAATGAGATCATATAAGGAGGTGCTATGATATACAAGGAAGACATTCAGCAAGAAGATCGTTGGCCACAAGACTGGAGGAGGTATGATGAAAATTTTAATAGTGAACACATGGACTTCCAAGATAAGTATTTCATAAAGCATCAAATTGAAAGAATGAGAAATGATATGCACAAATACCTTGAAACTACATTTCAGAACTATAGTGCAAACAATGAATAGTTGAGGGTTATCCTTACTAGTGGTAGAGCTCAAGGATTAGACTCATTCAAGGATAGTGATAAAAGAGAGTACATCAAGGCACAAGAATACCAGAATCTTATCAAACAATAGAAGGATAATAGGAAAAACTCAAAGGCAAATGAAGAGGCTTGGGGAACAGATCTAGATGACAGTCAAAGGTACTACTTTGGAGGCTACATGTAGGGCCTAGAGGGAAAAACAAGTGCAACAAGATAAGAATTTAGAAAATCCAACTAATGGTGACACTGCAACTATTATAATTACCACTTTCTAGAACACAAGTATATTTATCAAACATCTCCATTGTACAACAGTTTGAATATGGGGACATATTCCATAGCACAAAGAGATACAACTATATCATTGTGTCAAATAGAGAATAGAACAAATAGAGACTACAATCAACATAATTCAAAGTCAAATACCTTAGGCTCAAAGGGATACAACTATATCATTGGGTCAACAATTGAAACAAATCACACATATTCTGATAGTAGAAATGAATAATCAAGAAACAACAATCAGATGTAAAATCTTGGAAGAGGTAGAAAAGAAGTGTATGGATAAAATCAGGAACAACTATGTCACAACCCATACAAATCCTTAGACTCAAATCAACACCCTTCATAACACAACTAGTGACATTAAAACACTATCAATTTTTCTTACAATGGCCAACATTAACAAAATCCCTAAAGAATCAAGTTGATAAAATGGAAATGTGGATTTTGTAAATATCTCATACATATGATGCAATGAAAGATATGGAAGGCACAACAAGAGAAAAGATAGAAATTATGCACACTCAACCCTAGAAAATACAAGACCAAAGGGAGCTAATCAAAGAACAAATCAAGTAGCTTTGAGAGGTGGTTAGCCTAAGACTTGCTTACATCACTAGATTACTTAAGGATGTAAAGAACATAGTTACACAAATCTAGATACCAACCATGACAATAGATGGAGAAAGGATCCTCATTCAAATTAATAGTCAAATTCAAGTACTACAACAAGAAATGAGTCAATTGGACACTACCCTTTAACAACTCAAAGAGATATATAAGAATATCCTACTAGCAAACAACTCAAACATTATGCTAATTTTGGGTATAGTAACATATCATCAAAGTCTCATGTCTTGAGGACAAGACATGGTCTCAAAAGGGGGAATGATGTTAGAAAATGACAAAGCACAACAACAAAAGCATCTAGGGACCACCACAAATGGTAGAAAAAGGAATGTGGAGCACTAGGTTGACTACTACATAAGTAAAAAGACATAAGAATCATAAGGGACATGTCCCTATGTAATAACATAATATAGTACATAGATATAGAAATAGAGATAGAAGAGGAGAAGCAAATAAGTTATAAGGACTGAACATGTAATATTGTAACATTTTGAATCATAAATGAATATATATCTCTATTAAGCTAAATACATTGTGTTATGACTTGTAGAATACAATTTGAAGTTTATATATCTATTATATTCTATCTGGTTGTATCGCAACATGATATATTTCACTGCAAATTATTAATCTATTCTTGTATTATAAGTACTAGGGGTATAATTACAACTTGCAGGATATTAGAACTTAGAACTCTAGTTCTAAATCCATTCTCCTTGTCAATTATCATGTCCCTTTTCCAAAAATAGTACTTACTAAAAATAGTAAGTTTCCACCATCCTGAAATAGTAAGTCAGAAAGGGTCATAGGGGACATTGGGAAAAATTATATATTTAATATTTATATTGTCCTGATGATGCAAGAGCATCCCAGGTTGAAGAGCAATCTTGTATCAACTAAAATATTTGCTTTCTTTTCTTTTCTTGCATTTCAGTTGCAGTTCAATCATTTGTAGTTTCAACATTTTCTACCGCATCTTCATTTCAGATCTCACAGAGCAAGACTTAGATTCTTCACCATATCAACTATAGCATACTCAAATTTCATGAGATTTGGATTCATCTGTAGAGATATATTACCATCAAAATATCATCAGCATTCACATAATAGAGCATTCATCAGTCAACATGAACATACAAGGTTTGGGGAGCACTTATGTGACTTGTGAAGCCAAATGGAACATCACATAAGGCAATTTGGGACCAAATAGATCTTCATTGAGAACCACATCCAATTTCATTCATTTACGAAGCATTACTAAGAGTTGTAGGTTGACCTACATGTTTCCTATATGTTTCATTATTCATTGGAGTTTGAGATCTCTTGATGTCAACGTGGAGGATTCTATGAGCTGGAGGATGATATATATACATCTCTTAGATGCATTACGAAGTTAGTAGATAAGTTAGTTGATATGATAGAATAGGGTTGAAATATAGTTCTTTTTTGGAAGCACTTCAATGCCATATCTTTCTTGTATTTCATAACCTAGAAGGCAGGCCAATGAGCCCATGATTGTAGCCTACATGTTGCCGACATATAAGCATTGTGATTGTTTGATTTATTGAGCACATAAATCTTCCATTGCATTATGTGATTGTGTTGTTTTTGTTGTGTTTACTCTAGCTCTACATGGTTGGATAGTCCATTCTCTAGACCCTCCATCCATGGCTGCACCAAGTGGTATTAGAGAAAATTTTGTGAATCCTTTGCAAGTGAAGGTATTCTAAAAGATCTTGTGGTGAATAGATCACCGACCTGAGGTAGTCTACTTGTGTTTGTCACCATAACACTAATTGTGAGGCAGTTGCACTAGATCCTAAGAAGAGATGCCACTGAGGAGGATGCCTATTATGGCCAATGTTGTTGGAAGAATGGAAGAAATGATAGAGATGATAAGAACAATGAAAGTTATTTTGGATCTTGTAGAAGAAGATAGAAGAAGACTAAACCCTAGACATGAGGAGGAAAGTGATAATGAAGAATCTCAATCAGCTGACCAAAATAAAGAAACCCTAGAAGAAGAAGAATCATATCAGGTAAAGATGTTGAAGGCTATTTCTAATATGGGTAAGAGACCTAGAATGGAGGTACCAAACTACACTAGAAATTTAAACCCCGAGGAACTGATTGACTGGATAAATGACCTGGAGGAATACTTTGAATATGAGGAAATTGAAGATCCAGAGAGAGAGTAAGATTTGCAAAAACTAAGTTGAAAGGACATGATTCTATTTGGTGGCAAGAATTTCAATTGGAAAGAAATAGGAGAGGAAAATAGAAAATAATAAAATGGGATAGGATGGTGATAAAGTTGAAGAATCAGTTCATACCTATTGACTATGAGTTGGAGTTATTGAAGAGATTGTAAAACTTAAGGCAAAAGGAGAAATTTGTAAAGGAGTACACTAAAGAATTTCATAAGATGATTATCAAGATTGGACATAGTGAATCAAGTAAGGAGAAAGTGGTGCGGTACATAAATGGATTGAGAATGAATATTCAAGAAGAACTAAGTTTTGTGAGGATGACAACAATAGAAGCATACCAATTTGCACTAAAAGTTGAAGATAAGTTGAATAAGAGACATGAGGAAAGGCAGAGAGGTAGAGGAAGAAAATTTGAAAGAGGTAGAACATATTCTAGAGGAGAAAGACCATATGTGGAGCAGAACAAGGAGAGTAGTACATACCACAAAGAAGAAAAGGACAATAATTCATAATACAGAGGGAGAGATGACATAAATTTCTACTACAGTAGCAGAGGAAGTCATAACTCTTACCACAATGAAGGATACTAGAGAGATGAAAGAGGATTTGATAAGAGATCATTCAAGAGAACCTATTTCAAGTGTGGAGATGAAGGACATAGAGCATTTGAATCTCATCAAGGGATTACTAGCAAAAGGATAGAGAACAATGCAAGAGCAGCTTATGCGAAGGAAGAACCAATTGGATCACCTAGTTGAGTGGGAAAGGCAGAGAAAGGAGAGTCATTGGTCATGAGGAGAGCTTTATTTCAAGAAGAAATGATTGAGTAACCACTGCAAAGGAAAATTTTGTTCTAGACAAGATGCAAATCAGAAGGCAAATGTTGCAAAGTTATCATTGATAGTGGTATTATAGATAATTTTGTTTTAGAAGAGATGGTGATGAAGTTGAGTCTGGAGAGATTGAAACATCTGAAGCCCTACAAGATAGCATAGATTCAATATGAGCACAAGGTACTAGTAAGTGAACAATATCTGGTGAAATTTCATATAGGATATTATGTTGGTGAGGTATTGTGTGATATTATTCCAATGGTTGTATGTCATATATTGTTGGGGAGACTATGGCAATATGATAGAAAGACAATACATGATGGAAGGAAGAATACTTATACTATAACATCAAATTGAAAGAAATATATCTTGATACCTTTGGAAGATGAACTTAAAAGTGAAGTATGTGGGAATGCTAGAATCTATTTGGTGGATTGAAGGAAATTTTTGGATGGATTGAAACATGAGAACATGTGTTTTTCTTTTATTCCAAAGAAGTGTGGAACACTAAGTGTAGAAACGACTACCATAAAAGAGGAAGAACCACCACCAGAGGAAATAACTGAATTGTTGATAAAATACCAAGATACCATTTTAGAGAATGTACCTAAAGGATTGCCACCAATCTGGAGTATTAGTCATCATATGGACCTTATACCAAGAGCTCATTTGTCTAAAAAAGTGGCACACTATATGACACTAGTAGAAAATGTGGAGTTGAATAGACAAATATGGGAGTTGTTGAGGAAAGGATTGATCAAAGAAACTTTGAACCCATGTGTGGTACCTATAATACTAGCACCAAAGAAAGATGGAGAATGGAGGATGTGTACAAACTCAAGAGAAATCAATAAGATCACTATTAAGTATAGGTTTCCATTGCCAAGGATGGATGAGATCATGGACTGTATGAGTGGAACAAGATATTTCACAAAGATAGACTTGAAGAGTGGATACTATCAGATCAGAACCAAAGAAGGAGATGAGTGGAAGACTGCATTCAAGACAAATGAAGGATTATATGAGTGGTTAGTCATGCCTTTTAGATTAACTAATGCACCAAGTACTTTCATGAGATTGATGAATGAAGTTTTGAAGAAAATGTTGGGTAAGTTTGCTATTGTATACTTGGATGATATTATGATTTTTAGTAAGACAAAGGAGGAACATTTGTGGCATATTAGACAAGTACTACAGAGGTTGAGAGAAGAGAAGTTGTTGATAAGCATCAAGAAATGTAGTTTCATGAAGGAAGAATTGGTATACCTAGGATTTGTGATTTCTACAAAAGGATTGAAGATGGACCCTGAGAAAGTTAGAGCAATTGTTGAATGGACAACACCTGTGAACATTGGAGGGGTAAGGTGATTTCATAGACTAGCAAGTTTCTACTAGAAGTTCATTAGAAATTTTAGTATTGTATGCACACCAATGACATAGATAATGAGGGGTGACATGAAGGATTTAAGTGGACATTAGGAGCAAATAAGAGTTTTGAATTGTTGAAGTAGAAGGTGACAGAACAACAAGTGTTAGCATTACCAAATTTTAACAAAGTATTTCAAGTTGATTATGATGCTAATGGAAATGCAATAGGAGTAGTGTTAAGTCAAGAAGGGAGACATGTAGCATATTTCAGTGAGAAGTTGAATGATGCAAGGAGGAGATATTCAGCCTATGATTAGGAGTTCTATGCCATAAATTAATCCTTGAAGAAGTGGAGACATTACCTATTGCCAAAGGAATTTGTATTGTACATTGGCCATCAAGCTTTGCAATATTTGAACATTCAGGGTAAGTTGAATCAGAGACACATGAGATGGGTAGATTTCATGGAGAGTTACACATTTGTATTGAAGCATAAGAGTGGGAAGTCAAACAAAGTTGCAAATGTATTAACTAGAAGAAGAAACTTGTTGACAGAGATGAGGGTAGAGGTACTAGGATTTGAAGAACTTAAGCATATGTATGAAGAGGATCCTGATTTTGTAAAAGCATGAAAAGCATGTAAGGAACTTGTTGTGAGAGATAGAAGTAAGTGGTTGGATTATTTCATTGAGGAGGCTATGTTGTTCAAAGGGAACCAGTTGTGTATACCTCAGAGTTCAATGAGAGATAATTTGATCAAGGAGAAGCATAGTGGTGGATTAGCAGGACATTTTGGTATTGACAAGACAGTAGCTTTCGTAAGTGAACATTATTTTTGGCCTCAATTATAAAGGATGTAAGGAAATTTGTTTAGAGTTATAGAATTTGTCAAGTTACAAAAGGGAGTAGTTCAAATACTAGATTGTACAAATCTTTAATAGTACCGAAGAGACCTTGGGAAGATATAAGCATGGATTTTATATTAGGTTTGCCAAGAACACAGAGAGGACATGATTCTATCTTTGTAGTAGTGGACAGATTTTCAAAGATGGCAAATTTTATTCCTTGTAAGAAGATAAATGATGTTGTACATGTTGTTGATCTATTTTTCAAGGAGATTGTGAGATTGCATGTGTTAACTAAGAGTATAGTTTCAAACAAGGATACAAGATTCATTGGATATTTTTGAAGGACATTGTGGAAGAAGATGAAGATAGACCTAAAGTTCAGTTCAACATTTCACCCATAGATAGATGGACAAACTAAAGTGGTAAATAGGAGTTTGGATAACTTTTTGAGATGTTTAGTAGGAGATAAGGTGGGAAATTGGGACATAATTCTATCGCAAGTAGAGTTTGCATACAATAATTTAGTGAGCTGAAGTATAGGGAAGACACCATTTGAAGTTGTGACAGGAATAAAACCTAGAGGAATAGCAGAGTTGAGAGACATTAGTATGGAAAAAAAAGGAATGCAGAGGCAAAAGAATTTGTACGATATACGGAGATAGTGTTGAAAGGCATAAGACATCTAAGAGGGGGGGTGAATCAATTGTATCAAAACTTTAACCTCTCTTAACCAAAATAACATTCACATTCACTTGCTTTAACCACATAGTTTGATATGAAGATTAAACATGAAATATAGAAATAAAACTTAATCAAATCAACACCATACACACATGAACACCAAATTTTTATGTGGAAAACCCTAAATAGGGGAAAACAACGGTGAGTGTTAGCTCACAATATAATGTAGTAACAATACTGAATTTGAAAAAGAGGCTCACTACTAAAGGGCCTACTACCTAGGCTTCACTGCCCAAATGAAAGGCTCACTACCAGAGGGTTGCTCACTACCAAAGGGTGGCTCACTGCCATGAACTAATATAGTAGCATCTATAACATGCCCGAGTTTAGTTCCATTAAAGTGCAATATATCTCCTATGCTCTGCTCTGCTTTTACGATTCACACTTTTTCTTCACATATTCACACTCACACACCTCACTCATGAATTCATTACATATATTTAGACACATAATCAACCTTGGAATGTACATCAAGGTCAGAATTACAATCTACAACCATTGGAACTATCTCCAAGGTTGGCATGCATACATAAACCAACTTAGGCCTAGACCTAAACAAACTTGTAGGGTAAATAAATGAAAGATGAACACTTCATAGCTTAGCTTAGAACCAAATACATCTTCACATGCTTCAACATGCTTCTACAATCCACAAACCACATCTGTAAAGAGTGTTAGCATCCAAGTCGGCCTAACTTGTGAAAACACCAAGAATGCTTAAACACATGCTCCCAAGAGCTCAATCATTGCTCGCAGATCAAGAAAAATCCTTTACCATGATCTAGAGACATCCAAAAACAACACAGAATCACCTAGGAGCTGACAAATCCAAGCACAATAGATCTCACTTGAGGACAACAAATACCACTTGAAGACATATCACAGACTTCTCACATCAAACACTATTGAAATCTGCTAAATAATAACTTACTTTCTGGAGAACCAAATCACAAATCCTTCAAAATGAAGATAGCTAAGGACTGTATAAACTTAAGTCTAGAACCATAAGACTAAAATCCAAACTATGGAGAAATGTGGAGCAAAATACTTTCTCCCTGTCACAATGCAAACACTATCAGACATAGTCTCCAAACTAGTGAACACAACTTTCACTCCAGAGCATTCTGGAGTACCAAACTGGGGATTTAGCATCTTCAACTAGTTCTCTAAACTATATCCAAATATCAACCTCCAGTCTTTAGTACATAAGAAATGCAGAGTAAAAACTCAAACAATATCCTGTAAGCCAGAATACATCTTCACAACTTTGTTTTCAATATACATCAAATTTTCTCAAAAACACTTGGAGACTTAACATCAAGAACATATTCTCATCATCTTCAGCACTCATATACATCAATCCAAAGCAACTACCTTATCACAAGTAAGCAACAAAACAAGAGTACATTTGATACCAATGACAACACAACTATGTTGACATTAATGACAACACTGATTAACACATACTGGTGCAGGAGCACCCCACAAAGACTAGAGTCTTATGCATTTTATGCATTTTCTATATCTAATGTAATAAGGTTTGTTTGACCAAAACTTTCTATTTTTAGTATGTAGGACACCTGTCGATCTGTAATGACAGGCTGTTAGTTAGTTATAAGTTTGTTAGTTAGTTGTGTCTCCCAGCCACCTGGAATTGTCTCCCAGCCGCTAGGAACCCAGTCAGTACTACTGACAGTAAGTAGTTAAATACCCCCAGCTCAGATCAATTTGGGGTGTGGTGATTAAGATTAATTTTGGGAGAGATAGATCAAAGTAGTGATTGTGCATTGTAATTGTTCAGTTGTATTGATCTGTGAAAGCATAATAAAGAAGATCATGTTTGCATTTGATCCCATTGACTAATCAATTTTTTGGATTTATAGTCAAAATGTGGCGTTAGCCAATTCCACTGGTTAATTACTTCGTAATTAGTGGAATGGTTGTATATATTAGATTAGGTGTTCTATTTTTGTTCATGTGCATTTTTTTTCACACGATCAAGTTTTGCAGCATGCTAAGTTGATATGAATCCTAGCATCCTCATGTGCTAGGCTGAGAATTCACAGAAGTCTATTTGTTCAGAGGAAATTGAAGTGTTGAGTTTCCTGTGATCAAGCTATTGTTAATGGTTCAATGGTTTGTTAGTTCGACAAAGGTCAAGAGTCATGTCGGCGTGAAGGATATTGTCGACAAAAGAATATTGGGTTTAGCCAATAAGTAAAGTCGGGCCAAAATATTTTGATTGAATCGAGTCCCAAAAGTTCAAAGTTCGCCAGTTCAAAAGAAGCGAGATCTAAATAATCAGTATGTTTAAGTTTGGCGAGGTAACCCGTTGGATGAACCTTTGAACTAGTTCAAATGTTCCGCCGGGTGTTGGGTTCAAGCTTTCTGCAGAGTGATGGAGATGATATATATATAGCTAGATCGTTGAACCACCCATTGAACCGGTTCAATGGTTCAATGGTTCAATGAGCCGGTGGGTTCAACAAGACTGACGAGTTCAGCGAAGGTTCATGCGGTGTGCAGGTTCTACAATGAGCCGATGGATTTCAAAGAGCTCCAAAATCGATTGCAAGTAGTGTTGGAATAGCGTTAGGAGTATTTTGAACTGATTGGTGAGGTTCTACATTTTTGGTGATTCAGAGACTCAATCACCATAATAGTTAATAGTATTAGACTGCCTTCTCCATTCCACTGCCCACTCTGCATCATAGTGGTATCAGTGCTAAGGAATATCTTCTGGGCAGATAAGAAGACAGAATGTCAAACGAAGAGGGAACATCAGAAGTTCCAGCAAGTATGACCAATGCTGAGTTGGCTGTTCTGGTAAAGAAGCAGATTGCAGAAAGTAAAGTAGTGAAGGCTCAAAATTAGGCCTTAAAAAATGAGTTAGAGAAATTGAGGGACATAGTAGGATGTGGTAAAGAAGATGATAGGGATGAAGAGGAAATCCCTAGGTGGGAAGAGGTAGATGTTCCTACAAACCAGAGACCCTTATTGAATGCCCTCAAATCCATGGAGAGGAGAACCATGGATGTAAAACTGGATCTGCCAGTGTTTGTAGAAAAAATAGATCCTGATTCAGTGATGGAGTGGATAGACTCCTTGAACAATTTCTTTGAAACTGAAGAAATACCAGAGCATCAAAGAGTGAAGATGGCACAGTCTAAAATGAAAGAGGCTACATTGACTTGGTGAAATTTCATCCAAGATGACAGGGTGAAAGAAGACAAAAATAGAGTTACTACATGGAAGAAAATGGTGGCTTTAGTGAAGGAAGCCTGTGTTCCTTTAGATTACAACATCCAACTACATAAGAGGAAACAAAATCTGAAGCAAAAGGAGCTAGATGTCAGCTCATATATAGAAGAGTTCATGAAACTATGTGTCAAGACAAAAGTAAAGGAGAATGAGGAAGAGAGGGTAGCAAGGTATCTCAATGGGTTGAGACTTGCCATCCAAGAAGATTTAAATCTACATAGTCCAGATATAGTTCAGAAGTGCTATCAATTGGCACTGAAGGTGGAAGAGAAGTTAAAAAGAAGACAAGAGCAGAACAATAGGGGAAGAGGAAAATAGCAAAGAGGGGGAAGAAATCCTTTTAGGGGCAGAGGAAATGGATTTGGATATCAAGGAGAATCCAATCAAGAAAACAACAAAGGAGACAACAGTCACAACCAAAAAGGAAGTTATAATTAGCAAGGAAACTTTAGGGGTAGAAGACCACCATATAGAGGAAGATCTTAGGGTAGAGGATCTATCAAATGTTACAATTGTAATCAAGAAGGCCATATAGCCAGCAGATGTCCAGAGAAAGCATCAAGTTCAATGGGAGAAAGAAGAACAAATCTGATACAAGAATCTAACTGTCAAAGTGTGACAAGCTCATACACTAGTCAAAGTGTAAGAGCTCCTGATAGTTATGGATATCCTGAGATAGGAGAATCTTTGATGATTAGGAGAGTAATGACCACCATGAAGGTGCCTGATAGAGAACCCCCACAAATAAAATCTCTTTTCAAGACTACTTACAAGGCAGGAGGAAAGGTATGTAAAGTTTTGATTGACTCTGGATCTACTGAGAACTTTGTGTCTGTTGGAATGGTACAAAAGCTGAATCTTAGAAGGCTGCCACATCCTTACCCATACAAAATTTCATGGCTCACTCAAGGTCAGCAAATAGTTGTAGAAGAATAGGCTTGGGTAGAGTTTCAAATTGGAACATACAAGGATAGATTATTGTTTGACATAGCTCAGATGGATGCTTGTCATCTCCTATTTGGCAGACCATGGCAATATGACTTAGAAGCACAACAAATTGAGTTAGAAATACATATTCCATCACCAAGGATGGTAAGGTGATAGAGTTACTACCATTGATGGAGAAGGAGGTAGAGTCAAAGGGGAAAGAAGTCAAGGTAAAGCTGGTAGAAGGTAAATAGCTCATGAAAGAAATGGTAGAAGAGGGTACAGTTGCATATGCCCTAATTCCATGTTTGAAAGCAAATAAAGAACAACAGCAAGAAATCAAGGAAGAGAAATGACAGAGGTTCATAGATCCTTCTGCCTAAGAGTTTTTGGATAAATACAAAGGCATCATCTCTGAGGGAATGCCAAGATCCCTACCACTTGTAAGAGATATTAGCCATTGCATAGATTTGATCCCAGGATCTACACTTCCAAACAAGGTAGCATACAAGCTTACTCCAGAACAGAATGTAGAAGTTGCCAGAAAGATTAAGGAATTATTGGATACAGGTTTGATTGGTAAAAGTTTAAGCCCATGTGCAGTACCAGCTGTACTAGCACCAAAAAAAGAAGGCACTTGGAGGCTTTGTACTGATTCCAGGGCCATTAACAAGATTACAATCAGGTATAGATTTCCAATACCTAGGATAGAAGATTTACTTGATTGTTTGGGAGGTGCCAAATATTTCACAAAAATAGATTTGAAGAGTGGTTATCATCAGATCAGAATTAGGCCAGGAGATGAGTGGAAAACAACATTTAAAACAAATGAGGGGTTGTATGAGTGGAAGGTTATGCCTTTTGGTTTGTCCAATGCCCCCAGTACTTTTATGAGACTGATGAATGAGGTCTTGAGAGAATTCATAGGCAAGTTTGTCATAGTATATCTAGATGACATTCTAATTTTTAGTAATACCAAAGAAGTACATCTCAGACATATAGACTTGGTTCTCAAATGGTTACATGAAGAGTAGCTAATGATCAACTTGGAGAAGTGTTTGTTCATGAAGGAAGAGATCACCTATTTGGGTTTTGTCATTTCATAGGGAAAGCTGAAAATGGATCAAGAGAAGGTAATTGCCATATTGTCTTGACCAACTCCTAGAACCATGAATGATATCAGAAGTTTCCATGGGTTAGCAACCTTCTACAGGAAGTTCATAAGAGGGTTTAGTCATATTTGTGCACCCATGCTTAATACCATAAGAGGAGGATAGAATTGCAGATTTATTTGGACAACAGAAGCAGATGACTCATTTGAGACATTGAAGAAGAAGGTGGCACATCAGCCAGTCCTTACACTTCCTAATTTTAACAATTTTTTTTAGGTAGAATGTGATGCAAGTCACATGGCAATTGGAGCAGTACTTAGTCAAGAAGGTAGGCCTATTGCATTTTTTAGTGAGAAGTTAAATGATGCCAAGAAGAGGTATTCATCATATGATTTGGAGATGTATGCTCTAGTCTAGTCACTCAAAAAGTGGAGGCATTACTTGATGCCAAAGGAATTCATAGTGTTTATAGATAATCAAACTCTTAGGTTCATAAACAGCTAAGAGAAGATGAACCATAGGCATATGAAGTGGGTGGAGACTTTACAAGCTTTCACCTTCACACTCAAGCACAAGAAAGGGGTCAAGAATAAAGTAGCAGATGCTTTGAGCAGGAGAGCTCTAACTATAAATCAGATTACATTGGAAAGTGTTGGCATTGGTTCCCTGAAGACTATGTATGATGCTGATGAAGACTTTGGAGAGATATATCAAGTATGTACTTCTTTTGGAAATAAATATCATGTTGAATTCTCTAAATTTCTGATCCAGGATGGATTGCTATTCAAAGGTAGACAGTTGTGTATTCCAAGGTGTTCTGAACATCATTAAGGAGAAACATTGTGGAGCTATGGCAGGACATTTTGGTCTGGATAAAACTCTTGATCTAGTAAAGAGGCATTACTTTTGGCCAAAGCTACAGATAGGTATCAGAAAATTTGTGGAGACATGTGTGATATGTCAGAAAGCAAAAGGAAGATCAACTAATGTAGGTTTATATCAGCCACTGCCCATTCCTTCTAGGCCATAGGAAAGCATAAGCATGGATTTTGTGTTGGGATTACCTAGAACAAGGAAGGGATATGGTAGTGTTTTTGTTGTAGTGGATAGATTCAGTAAAATGGCCCATTTCTTGCCCTACAAAACTACTTATGATGCTTCATATGTTGCAGATCTATTTTTCAAGGAAATAGTGGGGATACATGGATTGCCATTAAGCATAGTGTCAGATAGAGATGTGAAATTTATTGGTCATTTTTGGAGGACTCTTTGGAAGAATCTTGGAACCAATTTGTCTTTCTCATCAACATATCATCCTCAGATAGATGGACAGACTGAAGTGGTTAACCATTCATTAGGAAATCTTCTCAGATGTTTGACAAAACAACATGGAGAGAAGTGGGATAACATCCTACCACAGGCAGAATTTTCTTATAATGATACCATAAATAGGAGTACATGGAAATCACCTTTTCAAGTGGTGTATGGTATGCATCCAAGAGGTATTTTAGAGTTAAGAGATCTACCTATAGGAGAATCTATTAGTGCAGATGGGGAAGCTTTTACAACAGCAATTAAAGAGGTGCATGATCAAGTCAAAAATCAGCTCCAGCAGACTACTTTGAAGTATAAAGCCTATGCTGACAAGAAAAGGAGAGATGTACAATTTGATGTTGGAGATTTGGTATGGGTTAATCTGAGAAAGGAAAGACTTTCAAAAGGAAAACATACTAAGCTAATGTAGAGGAAGATTGGACCATGTCAGATTTTGAAGAAATGTGGACAGGATACTTATGAGATCCAACTTCCTTCTGATCTTGGTTTGTCACCTATTTTTAATGTATGTGATTTAACTCCATACACACATCATGCAGATATGGAACATGAAACATTACAGGATACAATAGATGATGATATTCCTAAACATGATCCACCAAAATTATAGAAGATTTTAGACTCCAGAATGGTAAAGAAGACCAGGAACAAAGAATATATGGAATACTTGGTGGCTTGGCAAGGCAAAACCTAATTCAGAGGCAGTTTGGATGACTGAAAACTAGATCATACAGTAGGGTGCAGATTTTCACACCCTCATCTCAAGTGGACTTGAGATTTCTTCTCTCGGGGAGTATGGTGCAGGAGCACCCCATGAAGACTAGAGTCTTATGCATTTTATGCATTTTCTATATCTAATGTAATAAGGTCTGTTTGACCAAAACTTTCTATTTTTAGTTTGTAGGACACCTATTGATCTGTAATGATAGGTTGTTAGTTAGTTATGAGTTTGTTAGTTAGTTGTGTCTCCCAGCCACTCAGAATTGTCTCCCAGCCGCTAGGAACCTAGTCAGTACTACTGACAGTAAGTAGTTAAATACCCCCAGCTCGGATCAATTTGGGGTGTGGTGATTAAGATTGATTTTGGGAGAGATAGATCAGAGTAGTGACTATGTATTGTAATTGTTCAGTTGTATTGATCTGTGAAAGCATAATAAAGAAGATCCTATTTGCATTCGATCCCATTGACTAATTAATTTTTTGGATTTACAGTCGAAATGTGGCGTTAGCTCATTCCACCAGTTAATTACTTCATAATTGGTGGAATGGCTATATATATTAGATTAGGTGTTCTATTTTTGTTCATGTGCATTTTGTTTTCATAGGATCAAATTTTGTAGCATGCTAAGTTGATATGAATCCTAGCATCCTCATGTGCTAGGCTGAGAATTTGTAGAAGTCTATTTGTTCGAAGGAAATTGAAGTGTTGAGTTTCTTGTGATCGATCTATTGTTAATGGTAAAATGGTTCATTAGTTTGACAAAGATCGAGAGTCATGTCGGCGTGAAGGATATTGTCAACCAAAGAATATTGGGTTCAACCAACAAGTAAAGTCGAGCTGAAATCTTTTGATTGAACTGAGTCCCGAAAGTTCAAAGTTCACTGGTTCAAAAGAAGCGAGATCTAAATAATCGGTATGTTTAAGTTTGGCGAGGTAACCCATTGGATGAACCTTTGAACTGGTTCAATGGTTCAAGGTTCAATGGTTCCACCGGGTGTTGGGTTCAAGGTTTCTGCGGAGCGACGGAGACGATATATATATATATAGCTAGATCGTTAAACCACCCATTGAACCGGTTTAATGGTTCAATGAGCCGGTGATTTCAACAAGACTGATGAGTTTAGCAAAGGTTCATGCAGTGTGCAAGTTCAACAATGAGCCGATGGATTTTGAAGAGCTTTGAAATCAATTGCTAGTAGTGTTGGAATAGCATTAGTAGTATTTTGAACCGATTGGTGAGGTTCTACATTTTCGGTGATTCAGAGACTCAATCACCGTAACAGTCAACAATATTAGACTGCCTTCTCCATTCTGTTGCCTGCTCTGCGTCACATACTTGCAACAGATAGTACACAATCAAGTCAGGAAAAATTTGGAAGAGATGAACAACAAGTATAAGGTGCAAGCATATGAGAAGGGGAGAGACAAGGAATTTTTTGTTGGAGATGAAGTTATGGTATATCTTAGGAAAGAGAGATTCCAGTGGGGACATACAACAAGCTGAAAATGAGGAAGTTTGGACCATGTAAGATTCTTAAGAAGTTTGATTCAGGAAATACATATGAAGTGGAGCTATCGAAGACATTTGGTATATCACCTATATTTAATATTGCAAATCCATATTAGTATCATGAGGGAGAATCAAGTGACAGTCTTGAAGGTGGATTGAAGGACTAGTTACCACAATAGCAATTGGAGCAGATAGAATAGATCTTGGATAGCAGAGTTGGACGCAACACCAAAGGAAAGTAGTATAAAGAGTATTTGGTTAAGTGGAAAGGAAGACCAAGAGAAGATTCATCATCGATTTTTCAGGCTAAGGTGGACCGCCTTGGTTTTCTTCTAGCCCCAACAAAGTGATGGACTAACTTTTTCAATAACCTTGGGTGTCTGATGTAGGAGCATCCCAAGTTGAAGAGAAATCTTGCATTAACCAAAATTTTTGCTTTCTTTTCTTTTCTTGCATTTCAGTTGCAGTTTAGTCATTTGTAGTTTTAGCATTTTCTACCACATCTTCATTTCAAAGCTCATAGAGAAGGACTTAGATTCTTCTCCATATCATCTATATCATACTTAGATTTTATGAGATTTGGATTCATCTGTAGAGAGATATCATCGTCAAAAGATCATCAACATTCACATAACAGAGCATTCATCAATTAGAATGAGCATACAAGGTTTCCGGAGCAATTCCATGACTTGTGGAGCCAAATATAACATCACATAAGATAATTTGGGACTAGATAGATCTTCATTGAGAACCACATCCAGTTTCATTCATTTGCAGAGCATTACCAAGAGTTGTAGGCCGAACTACATGTTTCCTACACATTTCATCATTCATTGGAGTTTGAAATCTCTTGATGTTGATATGGAGGATTTTATGAGCTAGAGGATGATATATATACATATTTTAGTTGCATTAGGAAGTTAGTAGATAAGTTAGTTGATATGATAGAATAGAGTTGAAATATAGTTCTTTTCTGGAGGCACTTCAATGCCATATCTTTCTTGTATGTTGTAACTTGGAAGGCAAGCCTGTGAGCCCATGATTATAGCCTGCATGTTTCCAGCATATAAGAATTGTGATTGTTTGATTTATCAAGCACATAAATCTTCCATTGCATTCTATTATTGTGTTGTTTTCATTATGTTTACTCTAGCTGCATAGTTAGATAGTCCATTCTCTGGACTCTCCATCCATGACTGCACCACCTGATGGCATTTACTTCATTTGGACAAAATAAATATTGAAATTATTATTACCAGCATAGGTGGGGTGTTGGAAATTGGGAGCATCTTGGAAGATTGCATGCAATAAATTAAAAAAGATCTATGACAAATTATGACAAGAGATGACAGATTTTATGACATCCATCATACCCTATTTTTAGCACCACTCATGGAATCTTCTCAAGGAGGGCATTGGGATTTCTTGTGCACTAAATTTAGAGTTCAATATATAATTTGTGATGTTTTATCATTTGAGTATTATTGCATTTTTTTTTACCTTTTCTCACAGAGTTGTTTGGCTTGTGTATCTTTAGTGGGCGATGTATCCATTGAAGCTGGAGACTCATGGGCGTTTGTTCAAGGGTTTTAGTTAGTCTATTTTTTAGCCTTGGACTATTAAGGGTGTGTATAGGGATAAAATTGAGATCGAATGATAATCAAAACAATGAAATAATCAACAATTCAATCCTATAACATCAAGATAATGATCTAAGTAAATAACCAAATAATCAATGAATAATAACAAAAAAATGAAAGCTTTCACCTAGATTGTATTGTTATCTTGGTCAAATGTGGATTGCTTCAAATTGCAAAACCATGTTTGCAACAAGCAGATGTAGATTGTGTTTGTGCTCAAAAGGTAGATGTGCTCAACGATCCCATGAATGCTCAATGCATTGTATGGATGCCTGTGAATAAATGATCGAAGAGGATTTTTAAGGAATAAAGGGGGTATATATAGTTTTCAATAAAGATCAATCAACGATCCAGAAAATTCAATAGAATCAATAGATGAGATAAATCTAGAATTCATGATGAATGTGCACCTGACAAGTGTCACACAAAAAGATATTTTTATTTGAGTTAATAGCTTGATTTGACATAAAAAGACATGGAACAGACATTTTTTTTAGATTTCATAAAAATAGAAATGCTTTTTTCTAATTTATGAGTTGTTGATGTAAGATAGGATGATGTGAGAGGAGATGAGATGGTTGATGTGTTTTTTTTTTCTTTGTTTTTAAGGTAGAATAAGATGATGTGAGGGGAGATGATGATATCTTATGTACCTAAGCACTAGAAATGTCCTTCGTATACTAAACTACCTACATACCCATATCCATGGGATCAAGGTACCGTGAGATTGAGATGATGATATGTAGTTTTGAATTGTTTTATGATGTAAGATGATTGGGTTGTAATTGTGGGGAATGATATATCCCTAGATAAACATAAGGATGAAGGTATCTGGTTTTAGAAAGGAAACACCACATATAAGACGCCTAGTCTGGTTTGAAGAGTGTTACAATCTGTATAAGACAAGTGATTGAATGATGGCTTGGTTGATGTGTTTTTGTTGTTTGTGTTTTGGTTTGATGTGTTTTTGTTTTTTTTTTGGTTTGATGAACCTTGAACAAGGATCCATTCTGAGACCTAGGTTGAGGAAGAATTGCCCCCATTCTAGTAGAGGTGTTATTATGGATGACTGACATAGGATAACTAACAATGACATGGATAACTTGACATAGGATACTGACGAGTGACATGGGTAACTTGACATAGGCTACTGATGATGGATGAACTGAGATAGGATACTAGTGACAATTTGATTTTGACATAGGATAATCTGATGTTTTGACATGGATAACTTGACATAGGATATTGGTGATAGACATTGACAAATTTCCAAGCTATTTTAGATAGGGAAATGGAAATGTAAACGAGTCAATGGTTTTATTATGGATGGATGGATTAAGTTTATTATGAAATGGACATGGAATGAACAAGACTTGATAGATGATGGATGTTGACTCTACACATAGCACCTATTTACCAGGTTTTCACTATGGTACTTATCGAAGGTGCCTGTTTACCAGGTTTTCACTAGAGGGTGGATTATTTTTAGCTATTTCAATTTTTTTGGCTTTTTTGATTTTTTGATTTTATTTTATTTTTTGCTAAGGATACTCTGAGGATCAGGCAAAGAACTTCTTGAGATGAACACTGTTGAGTGGCTCATTTAGAGGAATGTCTTTAGGTGTTGCTAAAGTATAAGCTCCTAATCCATATATTGTTGTGGTAACAAAGGGTCCTAACCAATTAGGCTTGAACTTGCCTTTCTTTTCCTAATCTGCTTGATTTCTCTGATTTTCCTTGAGGAAAATATCACCAACTTGGAACCATCTTTCTTTGATCTTCTTGTTATAGTTGTGCTAGAGGTAGTTTTGATAGACATGGAGATGATTAAGCACTGCAAGCACCTCTCATCTAGTAGGTCTAGCTCAGCTAATTTGGAAGTGTGATACTCAAGTCTCCATCAATTAGCTACTATAAAGATACTCAGAGGGATGGGATCTTGACCTCTATAGGGAGAATGGCTTTAGAGCCATAGACCAAGGCATAGGGTACTGCACCAATTGGTGTTTTGATACTAGTGTGGTAGGCTCATAAGGCAAGATTGAGTTGTAGGTGCCAATCACAACCAGCTTCATTGACCATTTTCTTGAGGATTTTGAGAATGGTTTTGTTGGAAGCCTTGGCTTGGTTGTTACTCTATAGATAGTAGGGAGTGAAAAAGTGATGTTGGATATTGTATTGGCTGCATAAGGTGCAGACATCTTGATTCTTGAATAGTCTCCCATTATTGAAGTGACAATGGCTTGGGGGATACTGCACTGGTAAATGAGGTAATTAAGGATAAACTTGGCTATTTGCTTGCCAATAATATAAGTCATGGGAATGGCTTCTACCCACTTCATGAAGTACTCAGTGGCGGTAATGATAAATTTATGGCCATTGGATGAGGATGGGTGGATTTTTCCTACGAGGTTGAGACCCCACTATGAGAAAGGCCATGGAGTTGTCATAGGTTGTAGGTCATGAGCTGGTGCGTGAATCAAATCTCCATGTTGCTGGCATTATAGACACTTCTTAGCAAACTATAAAGCATATTGTTCTATTGTAGGCCAATAATACCCTGTTCTGAGTATCTTCTTAACAAGATTAGGACTAGTAGAATGTGTGCCATAAACACCTTCATGTATGTCTTGTAAGGTAGCATCAACTTCTTTTGCATTAAGACATCTTAAGAGGATACCATCGAGACTCTGGTGATAAAGTGTATAACCCAAAATGGTGTAATAGGAGGATCGACGAATAAAGGTTTTGTGTTGGGTTGTAGATAGCTCAAATGGAAAGGTACCATGTTTAAGGTATTCATAGATATCTTTGTACCATGGGGAATTCGTACCAACAAGTTCGTAGATGATTTTAATAGTTGGAACATCGATGGCTGGTATCAACAATTACTCGATCAAGAATTCACATTCCTGTGTGTTTGCAGGCATGTCTATAAGTGACCCACAGAAGCCATAGAGTCTGTAGCTTTGTTATGCTCTCTTGGAATTTGCTCAAAAGTGATGCTAGAAAAGTTTGGTTTGTAGGCATCCACTAGTTGCTTGTAAGGGACCAAGTTTTCATCTTTTGTTTGGTACTCATCTGTGACTTGTCGAATGACTAGTTGTGAGTCTCCATATACCTATAGTTCCTTGGTGTCCCATTGGATTGTTGTATTAAGACCTATGAGGAGTGCTTCATACTCATCTATGTTGTTAGTGCAAGGAAATGCAAGCTGATATGACTTTGGGATATAGTAAGTTTGTGGTGTGATAAAAAGGATACTGGCCCCTGATCCATGTTGTGTGTAGGAACCATCAAAATACAACTTCCACATTATTGAGGTAGAAAGAGTGAAGAGATTTTCATCCAAAAAGTCAAATACCATAGGATGTACATCTGTCATGGGTGCTTATGCTAGTTGATCTATTAAGGCTTGTCCCTTGATTGCTTTATGATCCACATACGTAGTGCCAAACTCACTAAGGATCATGACCCATTTAGCTAGTCTGCCTGTAAGAGCTACTTTTGCTAGTAGATATTTCAATGGATCAATTTTGGCTATTAGATTTGTGTGTTGGTTTAGCATGTAATGCCATGACTTTTGGGAAGAAAACACTAAGGGGGTAAGTGCAAAAAGATGGGGGGCCAAAAAGTGGCCAAAAAATTTTCAAAAAAATTTAAGTCATAACGCGAGCGCGCCATAACGCGCTCGCGTTATGGCTTGGCAATGACAAGCCTTAGGCTCGTCATTACCAAGCCATAACGCGAGCGCGTTATAACACGAGCGCATTATAACGCACTTGCTTTATAACGTTCTATAAATAAAAAAAGTAGTCATTTCATTTCATTCTGAATTTCTCCTCCGCCCGCGGCTTCAAAACCCTCAAAAACGTGCTCGCGTTCTACAAAACGCCAATCAACACAAAAGGCTTGTCGATTCATCGCCAAAATGCTGCCGCGACGTCGAGCATGCCAAAGGGGTGAGTTATCTTTGTTTTTTTGTTTGAATTTCTTCCTAAATAGGTAGGTTTTTGTTGATTTTTGATGTATATTTCATTAATTGTAGGAAATGTTAATGCACCTCCTCCTCCTCCTCCTCCTCCTCAAAATCCATAAAATCCTAAGGAGGAAATACCTGCAGAACAACAACCTCCTCCATTCATTCCTCGACATGCCCCTAGAACACAAGATAATATAATGGGGGAAATTGAAAACAACAAAAAACAAATTGAAGATATAATTGCAAGGTTGAAAGATCCTTCCACTTCAACCTTGCATAGGTCCATGCTTGCCAAATCTCTTGAGTCTATGTTATCAAATGTAAATTCAATTAGCAAGCAAATAACTAGTTAGACTGATAAAAAGAGAGAGTTTAGAGATTACTATGCAGATAAATTGTCATACCAAGATGTCAAAAAATTACAAATTACAAAAGTAGACTTGTGTTCAATTTTCACAAACCCACAAACAAATCAACCTCCACCCATTACATGCAAGAGGTTCCCTATCCATTGGTGCAACAACCAAGCGATAAGGGACAATTTCAGGCAGAGGTGGTGGATGGTTTTTGACCATCCTCCATGCAATAACAATGAGGTCCCGCAATACTTTTTGAGGAAACTCTACTGTGAGTTTGTCCTCAATAAAGTGCCAAACTATTTTGATATGCGGGACTTCCAGAGTAGAGGTGGGGGCTCAGCATAGGATAGACCAGGGGCATGTCTTGACCCACAGCGGGTAGTGAGACGAGTAATCAGCAGACCAGCCCATGAGCATGTTTCTATCCCTTCCATTGTGAAGGAGAGTGTTGAGGTCAATACACTGAGGTCGATTAGTGCCTTGACCCAGAGCATCATAGAGCATGTCGATCCTGCAGCACAGAGTGGGTTGGGAGATAGTGCGAGGAGTAGGGTCCCACCGCATACTTGCCAGGCTTGCGGGTCAGCCTGTGGTTATGACCCCATGGATAGTTAGGATGCAGGTGCACAGGCTACATCTAAAGCTGAGCAGATGGTGATGACAGATACCCTCCTGAGTGAGACTTTCGGCCTTGATACTCAGGTAAATATTAGCAAGTTTATTGAATTTAATTTATTAAATTTCATTTTTGAAATACAAGATTAACTAATTTAAATTGATGATTTTAATGAAATTTCAGGGTCATAGCGTCGATGCAGTTTTCAGTGGTTCTCCACCTACATTTTTCACTAGATCATCTACTATCGAGGTATGTAACTAGTAAACAATTATAAATATTACATGTGAATAGCATCGTTATATGAATGGTATTCTAATTTTTGATTTTGGATGTTGAATAGGTTAACATTGTAGATTTCATGGCAACACCTGCTAGCGGTGGTGAACTTCAAAGCTTTACGGAGGTAATAAAATAAATAGTTTAATGAATGAATTGTACTTACTAAAATTTTGTATGTGATTTGTGTGTTTTATTGTGTGTACTTCCATGTTTAGATGAACGTGTGTGTATGTTAGGAGCCATGATTTGCATCACTATTATAGTTTTCATAATTGAATAATGTTGTTTTATTTCCAGATGATGCAGGCTGCGGATACACCTCCCCATGTTCATAGGGCAATGGAGCAGGGTGTGGCCTCTGCGATTCATAGCTCTATGGCATTGATAGGGGTATGAGGTAGATTAGTAAATTTCAATTTACATTCGTTGTTGTAGTTGTCTATTTTTGAAAAATCAAAAGATTATTGATTTGAAGTTTAATTTCTATCTGGATGGTTTCTATAGGACATGACATCACCAGGGCCTATTCCTACTACTGAGGCAAGCGAGGAGATAGATTATATGTTAGCGGTAAGTGATTATTTTGTTAAATGTTTCATTTTTTTATAACATGTAATTTCTATATATTAATGTCTATACTTTTTTTTGTAACAGGTAAAGGTGCAGGAAGAACTAAATAGGAGGAGTAGCCCTCGGGTTCGTAGTAGACCACCCACATGCATGTCTCCATCCCCTAGAAGATCAAAGGCTGCTCATGATTTATTCTCTTCACCAGCCAGAGGGGAATGACTTTTTATTGTGTTCCTCTGTTGTATGCCTATATGGCATTTGTGGACATATATTTTGTATTGTACATAGTTGACATTGTATGCCTATATGGCTATTTTATATATATGTTATACTTATATTGACAGATATTGATGTATGCATATATGGATATTTGGTTAATACAAATCTTTTTTATTGATGGCATCCATACTTGCATTATAAATCCACTTTTGAATGGATATTTGTAGATGGCTACTTCAAATATTTAAAGTCTGATTGTATTACATAGAATGTTTGCATTTTCTTTGATAGGCTTGATAGGCCATGGATTACATGATGGTGTTTGATGGAAAAGTATGGTACTAGAAGACTCTAGTTCATTCTTAATAGGCTTGTGATTGATAATATCTTTGCATGATTGCACTTGATCTTGGATCATGGGCATGTTGTTAGGATTTTGATTGCATTGTGATGTTTGATGGATAGGCATGGTGTAAGTGTAAGATACCCAACTAGTTCTACGAAAATTTTTCCTTACTTAAACACTTTTACTTGCTAACAATTCATCAACTACTTCAATAACATAAAGATATACATCAAGATAACTATTTGAATGAAACAACATTAGAGTTGGGTACTTGTCTTGTTACTTGATTCAATCAACTTGCAATGTCTTATTACATGGAAAATGCTTTCAATAGCATGAAGTACAACTCATTCAATGGAAATACAAGGACAGGCCTTGAAGCCTTGATGTTACAATGTCTTCCTTACTTGAGCAACATTTGAAGATTTGGAATGTTCAACTCATCACCTCACAAGGTAGGTGCATATTTGAAGGATTTACAGGTTTTTCTGACTTGAGCGCCAAGTTGAGGTGACCTCCTCCTGAAGTTGCGCCTTGTCAACATTAGGCACCAATTAGAGTTTATGGATGCTCTGGATTGTTTCCAAGAGTAGGCACCAAAACATCATCATTATGAAAGTGTTTTAAATGCTAGGCGCCCAAATGAGCCCTCTGGAGTCTAGGCGCCAATTGAAAGGAGTGGAGAATAGGGCAAGTGCCTTCCAAACTAGGTGTTTCCTTGAGGTGGCAAGGACTTAGAAAGTGCACCTAAGGTGAGCGCCTTGAGTGAAAAGGTCTAACAAACATCTTTGAACCCCCTTTCAAGGTTAGGCACATTCTGGAGGTGGAAACAAGTAGAAGGTGCGCCTTAGCTTCCTTTGTCAATTCTTTCAAGTCTTTGTTGATTAGGAAGGTGGAATGCTTCATTGTAGAATGAGTGCCTATCTTGTAATGTCTAAACTACTTCTTCTGGCTCACTCTGTGGCTAGGCACTAGAGCTAAACTGTTCACACAAGGGAGTGTGCCTAGACTCACTTGATGTTTTCTTACTACTTCAACCCCTGGAAGATGTTCCAAGGTGTTCCCTTTTACAAGCATCTGACCTCCCAAGTTCCTTCATGTGCTATTCCTTGAAGGTGCCAAAACTGAGCTCTAGTGCCATGGGATTGTGCCTAACATCCTTGAAGAGTTTCTAAGCCTTTTGTAAGTTGATATCCCAAACTCATCTTCTAGGTGCAACAGGAGCTTTCCAAAGGAGTTTCCAAGTTTTAGACGCCAAGCGAGGTCATGGGTGAATGGAACTACGCCTTAGGAGATGATTGGATCCTAAGCGTCAGTCTGGAGTTACGGTGGAATTGATATGCACCTCAACTAGCTTAGGCGCCCATTTGAAGTGATTCCTTTAACACTTCTATGTCAATCTCAACTGCAAGGATGATCTCCTAATCCAATTTTGATCCTCTGGAGATGCAAATAGCTTTTCATTTCACTAGGCGCCATCAATGATGATCATCAACCAAAGCACATTTCAAAGGTGAGATAGGAAAGTGAGGCGCCAAACTAGTCCTTAAGACTTATCTCCTTCTATCAAGTCAATTTCAACTATGTGAGAGAGTTCTATTCTAGGCGCAAAATGGAAATGTTTCATCAATTGGTGCATCTTACAAAGCTCCCAATTCTAGGCGCCAGAGCTAAAGAGTTTTTCCCAACACATGCACCTGGGCTAGGAATTCACCTAAGAGACATCACTTAGCTTTAAAACTTTCAATCTATAGCCATCTGGGCTAGGCGCTCTAATGGAGGATCCTTGAACTCATGCATTGGCGCCTTCTAGTTCTAGGCACCCATTTTGGATGATTCATCCTGATACTAGCACCCAAAATGACTAGACTCTCTTCATCATCCAATTCACTTAGAAGACTCAAGTTGGAGACTTAGTTGTCTATCCATGTTCTCCGAAAGATTCATTGTACCTCTATGCACTTAGGCGCCCTAGTTGATGTGATTAAAGTGCTTCAAAGCTCCATGATTCTTGGTTAGGCACACATTTGACATTGAGCAAGCAAGAAAGTGCGCCCTGACTCTAGGAGTCCTACCTTAGTCAAGTTTAGCATCTAGACTTAACTAATTTTAAGTTTCTGACTTTGTTCCTGCAAAAAACAAAAGTTAAGTTAGTCAAAAACCAATTCATTCCCTCATTATTTTGAATTAGCCTCCGAGAATGAGGAATAGGCTAACTCATTCTTCATTTGATATTCCTCAGAGAACTTGAAGTTACTTGCAAGATATTCCTCAGAGAACTTGAATGGATAGATGCCTTGAAATTTCAACATGACATTAGTGATGAAGAGTATTGACATGTTGGACTTGATGTGACCTTGCTGAAGGCACATTTTCTTTCTTAGCATGATCATCCCAAACCAAGGCACCAACTTGGAAAACCCTGTGAAGGCGCCACTATCTGGAATTTCTTCCAAGGTGTTAAAACTTGACATCTTTTCTTCTCTAGGTACTATCTCCTTCAAGGCGCTCCTTAAAATCATTGGAAGCGCTCAGGACTTACCTTAGTCCAAAGCGCCACAATCCATTCCTTAAAGCACAAAGAATTCTCAAAGGTGCCCCTATTTACCTCTAAGCACTCAAATATCATTTAGATTCAAGGCACACATTTAGCTCCAAAACGCAAATTTCCATCATCAACCCATCAAGGTGCATCATCTTCCCTTTGTATCTCCTTCAAGGCACAGACATTCACTTCTTCACACTCAAACTCACTCTCTGGTGCCAGAATAGGTGTATAACTTCAAATAAGGCGCTAATCTTAGGTTTCTAAGTACTTAGTTTGATCTTAAGGCTATCCTTCCTCTAAGCACTCTCTTCAACTCCCTCACTGAAGGCCCTCTGTAAGTTTGGGCGCATTTCATCCCAAGGCGCTTCAACATCATCCAAGGCACAAATTAACTCTCCAAGACAAGGTGCAAAAAACCCTATCCTAAGGCGCTCAAATCTTGCTTCTAGACCTAGGCGCACAAACATGAGATTGTGACTTCAATCATCATTCTTGGTTAAGGCACACAAACTCTCATTCAAGGCGCATATCTTTCTCCAACAAGGTGCATATATTCCTCCAACAAAGCGCATATTCAATTCTAGGGCACTCTATCTTGGATTAAATCAGGGTATCTCCTCAACAAGGCGCTCCAAACCATACCAAGGCGCTAAAACACTTAATGCAAGTTCTTCAAATGCTTATCCAACTTGATTCCTCCAACACAGGGCGCTCAATCTACTTTCTCAAACTTTCAACTCAAATCCTCACCTTATATTCTCCAAGGCCAAAAGTGTAATTTGATTGAGGGTGCTAAAACTCTTAGGTGCACTTATCTCCCTGAACTTACCTCTCTTCTTCCCTAGGCGCCAGAAACACCTCTTTATCTCAACTAGGCACTTATCTTCTCTAGGCGCACATGGTGTTCAAGGCGCATTTCATTCATCAAGGCACCTATCTCTAACAATCTCAACACTCAAAGGGACTCAAAACTCATCTGGACACCATCACTTCCATAAAGGCACAAAATTGGTGTAGATACATTCCACTTATTAAGGATCATTCTGGCGCCCAAATCTTGTCAAAGCAAAGGATCAATAGGTTCTCTCTAAGGCGCACTCCAGGGTTTGATCTTGCAAGACTTCTCACATCAAAATTTTGACCAAGACACTCAAGGCACTAGTCTTTATCATCTAACCCTACAGTGCACTTACTCATTATGATATACTCCTCAACTTTGTATTCAACCTTGCCCAAGGCGCATATTCACTATAAGGCATTCTCACTTTGTCAAGGCTCAGAGGGCTTCAACTTGCTAAAGGGTAGAGGTCTAGGTGCATATCTGACTTAAAGCTCAAGGTGCTCCAACCCTCTTGCTCTGGAATTCCTTCTAGGCACTAAGTGACTTCTCCAATTCCTTGAAAACATTTGAAGTGTTTTACCTTCTCAAGGTGCTCCTTCAAACTTGACTCCAAGGTGTTATAATCTCAAAGGTGCTGACATCATCTCAACCAAAGGCACTCAATGATTCATTTCATATCTAGGTGCTAAAACACTTAATCAACCAAGTCATTCAAGGCGCCATTCAGTAAACTCATCTTCCATGATATTCCTATCAAGGCGCATATCACTTCTCTCATGGGCTTTAGGCGCTCAGTTGAGTGTTTCAATACTACTTAGGTGCCAAATTCATTTTAATGCACTAAACACAAAGAGCTTTCAAACACTGGGTGCTCACAAAGAGTCTTCCAACCTTGGGTGCTAAATTAGGTCTTTGCAACTATCCAAGGTGCATATCTTCGTTTGAACAACTTATGGTGCCAATACAACTTCTCATTAGGGCACTCAAAACACTTGTGTTAACATTTGAAGTGCTTTACCTTCTTAAGGTGCTCCAGACTAACCTGACTCCAAGGCGCTCCATCATCATCCTTAAGGCACTAAAAACATCATCTCCACTCTAGGCAAAAACATCATCCAACTCCTTAAGGCACTTCACTGTCAAAGTCTGAAGGCGCTCTACCTAGACCTTTCCCCTAGGTGCCAGAACTCCTAAGTGCTCACCAGATAACTCTCTTCTTCAATGCGCAAATCTTCCTATACTATGATTGCCTCTAAAACACCGATTAACATGATGTGAGGGTGCAAAGGCTACTCCAATCCTCAGTGAGCGCCTAGTTTAAACAAGGAGAAATAAAGCATTCAAAACTATCCAAACGATCATCCCCTTCCTAATGTCTTCACTGCTCCAGAAAACCTTGGCCAAAATGACACATAACAACTCCTGTACAAAGTACCTGAGCAAGAAAAGAGGGGGTCCCCAATCTGATGGGGTGATGTGTGATTTGGGCACATGCGTGATTTGGTCAAAAATAGGCGCCTAGAGTGAATAGGCTTTCATCCTGACTTAATACACTGCCTAGAGTGGATATTAGCGCCTTTGTATGGTTTGGAGCGCCTTTAGCTGTGCCTTGAGGAGATTTTCTTTCATCTTAAAGGAGGTTCTGACACCTTGCCCCCTTTGGTATCTAGCGCCCTAGTGGCTTTAACCTAACGCCTTTGGAGTCCAAAATGCGCCTTTTAAAGTTGAAGTGAACCTTGATAATTGGAGTCTTCATAATGAGCGCCTAGGTCTTGTTGAGTAGAATACCCCACAATGTGCGCCTAGGTCTTTAAGAAGAGTAATGATACTTGAGATAGAGCACCTTGAGGAGGTAGTTGAGCGCCCTGGATTGAATAATTGGAGTTCAAGGAAGGTTTGAGCACCCAAGGCATATGGCTAGAGAAGTTGTAGAAAATACTACTTTTGGCACCTTAAAAGTTTGAATGCTTGGGGAGTTTTTGCAAAGATCTAGTTTGAGCACCCTTATGCCCTAGGATCATCTAGTTTGTGCATCTTGTAATGAGGAGTTCATGTAAGTTTGGAATGAGCGCCTTGAATAAGTGTAAACTAGCCTAGAGAAGGGTATGTGCGCCTTGAGCGCCTTGAGCATTCTAGAGATAACTGTGCACCTAGAACAATATGAGCACTCATGATGATGATTAACGCCCTGATGAGACTATGAGCGCCTTGTTCAGGAGATACCTTGTTTGATCATAAAATGCGCCTTGAGTCTTAAAGATTTTGAGCGCCTAGGTGATTTGGATGTTGGGATGTTGGTATGCGCCCAAGATTGAGGTAAGTGAGTGCTTGTAATGGAGGAGAGCAATGAGATGGAATGTCTTGTAGAGATTGGTGCCCAGAGACCCATTTTTGCACCTTTGATGATGACCATTTTTGCATAAGAGTTTAGCGCCTTAGAGTTGTAAACTTTCTCTTTGGGCACCCCTGAGTGAATGTTGGCACCTTGGACAACTAAATACGCCTTTGATGGAGTGGAGCCCAGAAGGGGAGTAGGAGGAAACCCAATCTTCAAGATTCATCAAGCTTCAAAGTTTAGGTCAGAGGTTATCCACTTTATCCAAGGAAGGTGTTATCATCTACACTCCGAGAAGGTAATGTCAAAGGCCATCATGAAGGATCACTTCATCAACTTCAAGTCCTTCAAGTTCAAGTCCTTTCACCTAGCAAGTCCAAGAAAGATTTCTACTCCGATTCATGAAGTAAGCTTATATCATCCTTATCTACTCTGCGAGAAGAAGAAACATTACAAAGTCAATCAAATGAGTTACAAGTACCATACATCCAATTGTAAGGAGTGAACCACCTTAAGGAAAAATAGTTCTCTTGAAGTTACTTGAAATGTCAAAAGGTTTAGCGCCTCCAAGTAAGGTCAGAGGTGAGGTTAGAGGTGAAATGCACCTTTGGACCATTCTGGCGCCTTGGATGAAGAACCTATATCTTGAGCCCAAGAGGTAAAATTTGCACCTTAGTGGATTTGGAGAGTTACAAAGATTAGAGAAAAGCACCTTGAAGACAGAGTTGTTCAAGGCGCATGTGTGATTTGGTCAAAAACAGGTGCCTAGAGTGAATAGGCTTTCATCCTAACTTAATACACTGCCTCCTTCTAACAATTTTTGGGGCAGCAGAAAACCGTTTACCACGGGCAAATGCCTTAGAGATATAAAAAATTGAGAGAGGTTAGAGGCACTCTACGTGATCCTGTTGCCTCAGATGGAATGTTTTTAAGTGACACGATTTTTGAGTAACATCTTGTCAAAGATTGCTGCCTTTTTGCACTTTGGACTCTTCAGGGATATCGTCGGTACAATGTAGCTCTGACTGTTTCGACATATTCGGGTGAAAAATAGGACCATGCCTAGCATAAATGTACCCATTCGTATGCATTGGAACAGTCAGTTTGGTCGCATTAGGAGCAGGACGAAAGTTACACCCCTTTGCAACTTTACACTGCCTCCTTCTGATGATTTTTGGGGCAGCAGAAAACCTTTCACCACGGGTAAATGTCTTAGAGCTATAAAAAACTAAGAGAGGTTATTGTAGAGGCACTCTACGTGATCACGTTGCCTTAGACAGAATGTTTCTAAGTGACACAGTTTTCGAGTAACATCTCATCAAAGATTGCTGCCTTTTTGCACTTTGGACTCTTCAGGGATATCGTCGGTACAATGTAGCTCCAACTGTTTCGACATGTTTGGGTGAAAAATAGGACCATGCCTAGCATAAATGTACCCATTCAGATGTGTTGGAATAGTCAGTTTGGTCACATCAGGAGCAAGATGAAAGTTACACCCCTTTGCAACTTTACACTGCCTCCTTCTGATGATTTTTGGGGCAGCAGAAAACCTTTCACCATAGGTAAATGCCTCAAAGCTATAAAAAACTAAGAGAGGTTATTGTAGAGGCACTCTATGTGATCACGTTGCCTTAGATAGAATGTTTCTAAGTGACACAGTTTTTGAGTAACATCTCGTCAAAGATTGCTGCCTTTTTGCACTTTAGACTCTTCAGGGATATCGTCGGTACAATGTAGCTCCGACTGTTTCGACATGTTTGCGTAAAAAATAGGACCATGCCTAGCATAAATGTACCCATTCGGACGCGTTGGAATAGTCAGTTTGGTCACATCAGGAGCAGGACAAAAGTTACACCCCTTTGCAACTTTACACTGCCTCCTTCTGATGATTTTTGGGGCAGCAGAAAACTTTCACCACGGGCAAATGCCTCAGAGCTATAAAAAACTGAGAGAGGTTATTGTAGAGGCACTCTACATGATCACGTTGCCTTAGATAGAATGTTTCTAAGTGACACAATTTTTGAGTAACATCTTATCAAAGATTGCTGCCTTTTTGCACTTTGGACTCTTCAGGGATATCGTCGGTACAATGTAGCTCCGACTGTTTCGACATGTTTGGGTGAAAAATAGGACCATGCCTAGCATAAATGTACCCATTCAGACGTGTTGGAATAGTCAGTTTGGTCGCATCAGGAGCAAGACAAAAGTTACACCCCTTTGCAACTTTACACCGCCTCCTTCTGACGATTTTTGGGGCAACAGAAAACCTTTCACCATGGGTAAATGCCTCAGAGCTATAAAAAACTGAGAGAGGTTATTGTAGAGGCACTCTACATGATAGCATTGCCTTAGACAGAATGTTTCTAAATGACACAGTTTTTGAGTAACATCTCATCAAAGATTGCAGCCTTTTTGCACTTTGGACTCTTTAGGGATATCATTGGTACAATGTAGCTCAGACTGTTTCGACATGTTTGGGTGAAAAATAGGACCATGCCTAGCATAAATGTACCCATCCGGATGTGTTGGAACAGTCAGTTTGGTCATATCATGAGCAGGACACCAAAAATGCAAAAGTTGCTTTGTGCAACTTGACAACATTGACACTTTTTTGCAACATGACTCAAAGACTCAAACTGACCCCAAATGACTCAAAGTGACTTAAAATCACCTTAATTATAGAGGTCGAGGTGCTCCTTATCATTCAAACATCTTAGATGAGCGCATAGGAAAGGAAAAAGCTCTAAGTTTCATCATCATGAGCGCCTAATATCAAGAGACTTTAATGCATTGATTTGGCGCCCTATATGTGAAGGAAGATCTAAAGGCATGAAAGTGGATGTCATATTGCAAGAGTTTGGATCATCAAAATTGAAAGAAATAAGTCTATTAAGCTTGGGCGCCCTTGGTCTTCTTTTCATTCATTATGAGCGCCTTGGGAGAATGGTATATAGGTCATCATCAAGATTGGGCGCCCTGGATCTAGAGTGTTGGAGAGATCATCAAATGGTGTCTAGTAGGGTGAGTTATGAGTTTGGTCGCATCAGGAGCAGGACACCAAAAATGCATAACATGATGATGTAAAAATGTGTACATATGTGTAAAAATGCAGGAGGAAATAAAAAAAGACAAACCTTACAAATTAATGTGCATACTTACAACTCAATGTAACATAACTTTACAAAATCAATGTGAATACTTACAAATTAATCCAATGAACCATCTAGATCTGCTCTACTCTTTATTGTGTCAAGTATTGCTTCATGGTCAGACTCACGCACCTTCCACAATATTTTGTTCAAAGGTCTACCCCGATACTTTATCAAATAAACATTGGATGCCATGACAAGGTTCGAGTAATGAAGAATCTTTCGATGCATGTCAAAGTCCTGAAATAGCCAAATATTCACACTCTTATGTGGGTACCTTCTAAGCCATGTTCCAGTAATAACCACTGATCCTATAGGGTATTCGATGTTTTCTCCATCTGTAATAGGGGCCTCCAATTTCTTTTTGGCCTCAACACAATGACATAAGTAATAATCTGTTCCCTCTTCATTATCTTCATCTGCAATAACTGCATATACGTGTCCTACATTGATATGTGTAGCAAATTAGATGAAATTAGTCAACATTACAAAAACACTACAAAGTAAGATGACATTATCTGGTTGAACTAGATGAAATTAGATGCATATACGTGCCCTATATTACCTGGTTGAACTAAATCTGATATGTGGTCAAAGTCAACTGACGATTCCATCTATGTTAGTTCCAGTGTCGTCGGGGGTCGATACGTGTCAAGTGGGCTAAGATAACTTAACTGCCATTCGTCAACCCACTCCTTTGACTTGCACTCATCCCAGACTTGAATTGTACAGGAAGAACAAAAGCATGACATCTTTCGTGTATGGATACTCCATGAACCTGCAATTAAGCTTCTGAAAGAGTGCATCTCATTTGATCCTGTCAGTGTACAACAATCCTCATATGGTGCAATGTTAGTATCATCTATCAACCAAAAAAATCTACGAACTAAAGACTTACCTTCATTACCTGGACCCATGGAAGCATTACACCACTCGACAATCAATTTTGCATCTGTCAACTTTGCATTGTCTTTATACTTTAACTCTTCTCGTAATATGGCTCTTTTGATACATGCTCCTGCACTATCATGCTCCCCCTTTCCATGCCCGGCCTCACAAAAGTTCCACATATGTTGAATACCTGTAAAATTATGCCTCCTACTCAGCCAATAGAAATTCTGCGAGTTCTTGAATTGTGATGCACAATTATCTGACCATATGATATGCTGACTGAACGATATGCCCCTTCTAGCCAAATCATTATAGAACACCTGAAAGC
This sequence comes from Cunninghamia lanceolata, assembly GCA_027924645.1. Taxonomy (NCBI): domain Eukaryota; kingdom Viridiplantae; phylum Streptophyta; class Pinopsida; order Cupressales; family Cupressaceae; genus Cunninghamia; species Cunninghamia lanceolata. The sequence goes on from BSBN01001332.1 coordinate 13,422,333, forward strand.
AACCTTGCACGAACTCCGTAGAATGCATGCGATCATCACTAATATAGAAATTATACTCCCTTATGATCTTTCTATCATCCTCTGTACTATCATTCACATGAATGAATGCGATGTGCACAAATATAGAAACCTGTGTGGAGTTGTAATATTGTGATTGTACCTCACGCTGTGGCTGTAGACTGTAGTTCTCTGCAAAGTCGACAACTGAAATAATGCTACCAACTGGAAATGTGTCCTTGCATAACTTGAATTGCAAGTCCAACCATCGAGCTCTATGGGCATGACTTGCATACTCATACACTATGCTGTCACGAAATATAGGCATAAACTGATACACTAGAATCTTTTCAATAACTAATTCACACCTCTTTGCTTCTTTACCATCTTTTGTATTGTATGCCACTGTTTTATACTTGCCAAACTCTACTAGTTCATTTCCAACCGCATGTGTTATTTCCATATGTTCACATATTGGCAAATGTTGCAAGCCACCGCAATGATGACATGTGCCATCCAAGCATAATTTCTTGTAGAATATTTGACCTTCCTCTCTTTCACATAAAATTCTTGATATGAAGTCTCTTTAAGATGTTGGTGGGGCACATATGGCACAACCCTGCAAATCATTGTTAGTATGCATATCTAAACATATAGACCTATAAGCATCAAAATGGTTAGAAAATTCAATATGTAATCTACAACAACAAGTAGTGCATGTGTGATTTATCCTAACATCGAAAGGTTTTAGCATTTCAAAATATCTTTAACAAATTTTAATTTGAGGATACTTCTCTAGAAATTTACCATAAAACTATGTTTGAGTCTCATCCAAAAAATGCTTTGGATGTGGCTCACGGTTCTGACTACCAATTCTCCTTCTTACCACATCCCTTTGATTCGGAGATACCCTTGTGTAATTCTTCCAAAAGTCTTCAATTAGTGATCTCAATGCTTCAACAATTGGTTTATCTTTTCGTGGTAGTCTCCCTGAGAACACCCATAATTCATTGGCATTAGTGTCCTCAATTCTTTGGCGTCTTCCAACGGCTCCTGATAAAGTTTTCCTATTAATTCTGAATTCTTGACTTGTCTTTCTAATGAGACGAGCTTTCCTCATTTGACTACTTACTATAGTCGATGTAATCACATGCCGTGTTGCATTACTATCTTTTGTGCGTGAGGTGTTACCCACACTCTCATACACACTCATTAGATTCTTGACAATAGATTTTTCACTTGAAGCCTCTGATGTTCTCAACCCAAGAATCTTCATGATAGACCTATACTTTATACTTCGCATCATTTCAATGAATAGTTGACATCTTGCAGTCTCATTTAACTTTTCAAAGAACAATCTCCAAATCTTATTAGCATATCTTCTACAAGTGCATTTTGGAATCTTACCTTCCATTGGCTGCAAAATATTTTCATCAATATCAATCAAATACTTTGGCTTTCTATGCAAAATTCTAGGTGGTGTCAAGTTAGGTAAATTCATCTCAACATTAGGAATTTCATCAATATAAATGAGATGGGTTAGATGGCATACCTTCGATCGAAGATGGAATAGATGACATACCTTGAGGTTGAGGTGGGAATGATGGCGTACCTCCTTCATCACATGTGAGTGATGATGTACTCTCAACTTGAGATGTGGTAGATGGTGTCCCTACATGTTGACTTGCGGTAAAGGATGTGTCTCCAACTATGGTATTCAAATCTCTCGTACCACGAAGTTTTTGCATTCGTTCTCTTTGTGCCGCCAATACCATATCTCTTTGTGATGGTTGTGGTTCCTCTTCAATTGGTATGTCTTCATTTATCGTGTCCAATTTCCTCTTCTCATGAAGTTCCCTCATAGCCATTGCTTTCTTTGCATTCTTGATCATTTGCCTATAGCATGATAAAGAGACCAATATTAGTTCCTAAGAAATGAATACATGATAATAGTGGGATTGTATTTTTTTTATGTTGTAAGGATTTATTCTTGTATAGTTTGACATCATGGTATGAACTAAGGTTTGTTTATTACACATAATTATTAAAGAGCCCAAGTGTAGAAAATATACATGGAATCATGTGAGATTGTAGGTTGCTTTCTTGATTGGGAATGTGTCTATTTTAAACATGTATGATAAAGCATGATAAAGTAATTCAATCCGAAATAAGGAAAATGTAAAGAACATGCATGTAAAGACTTGACATACCTAAAAAATGAAGATTTGAATGGAGAGAGTACCCAATTATGTAGTGTTTTTATCTTCTTGCATCAAACTCCTCAACAATTTGAGTTTTTCACCAGTTGCTTCCTTTTCAATGTTAAATTCTTAAAATTGAATCACAATTAACATTGCAATACTACAAAAATTGAAACTTGAATAGATATATATCAAACTTGGTTTGAAAACTATGTTATTTCCTCCTTCTCAAGTTGGCAAAGCAGAAAAGGTGGTGGAAAGATCATGCAAAGATGGTACAATGTGTCAAATGTGTATGTGAACTTCCCAATAGCATGAAAGCACTTCTGTTTTGTCAGAGCACGCGCAGAATTAGTAAGAAAATAGAGCATGTGGGCCTGGATCACGGGGGTAACCACTTTTTTAGCGTTTCAGTAGAAATACAAAATGCAAGCACGTTATAACACGCTCGCGCTATAATGTGCTCACGTTTTGTCATGCTATAGATCCCTAATCCCTAAACCCTCAACTCTGATCCCTTGACCCTCAACCCTCAATGTCAAATCCTAATCCCTCAACCCTCAACCCTATCCCTAAACCCTCAACCCTCAATGTCAAATCCTAATCCCTCAACCCTCAACATCAAATCCTAATCCCTCAACCCTAATCCATCAACCCTCCAACCCTATCCCTAATCCTTACAACCCTCAACCCTAATCCCTCAACCCTTAACTCTGATCCATCAACCCTCAACACTATACCTTAAACCCTAATCCCTTCAACCTCAACCCTATCCCTAAACCCTTGACCCTCGAACCTCAACCCTCGACATCAAACCCTAATCCCTCAACCCTTAACTCTGATCTCTCATCTCTCAACCCTAACCCTAAACCCTCAACCCTCAACATCAAACCCTAATCCCTCAACCCTCAACCTTAATCTATCATCCGTCATCCCTCAACTCTAATCCCTCATTCCTAAACCCTAAACGCTATCCCTATTCCTAGACCCTCAACAGGCTCGATACTATACCTTAAACCCTAATCCCTCTACCATCGACACTCTTATTTAACCCTAATCCCTTGACCATTAACCCTATCCCTCAACCTCAACCCTCAACCCTCAACTCTCAACATTAAACCCTAATTCATCAACCCTAAACCCTAATCCCTCAAACCTAAACCCTATCCCTAAACCATCAACCCTCAACACTATACCTTAAACCCTAATCCCTCAACCCTCAACCCTAAACCTTATCCCTAAACCCTAATCCCTCAACCCTCAACCCTAATCCCTCATCCCTCAACTCTAATCCCTCATCCCTAAACCCTAAATGCTATCCCTATTCCTAAACCCTCAACAGACTCGATACTATACCTTAAACTCTAATCCCTTATCCCTAAACCCTCCAACCCTATCCTTAATCCTTATACCCTCCACACTCTACTTTAACCCTAATTCCTCGACCCTCAACCCTATCCCTAAACCCTTGACCCTCGAACCTCAACCCTCAACCCTCAACATCAAACCCTATTCCCTCAACCCTTAACTCTGATCCCTCGACCTTCAACCCTGATCCTAAACCCTAAACCCTCAATGCCAAATTCTAATCCCTCAACCCTTCACTCTAATCCCTCAACCCTAAACCCTATCCCTAAACCCTCAACACTATACCTTAAACCCTAATCCCTCAACCCTAACCCTAAACCTTGTCCCTAAACCCTAATCCCTGAACCCTCAACCCTAATCTGTCATCCATCATCCCTCAACTCTAATCCCTCATTCCTAAACCCTAAACGCTATCCCTATTCCTAGAACCTCAACAGGCTCGATACTATACATTAAACCCTAATCCCTCTACCATCGACACTCTTATTTAACCCTAATCGCTTGACCATTAACCCTATCCCTCAACCTCAACCCTCAACCCTCAACTCTCAACATTAAACCCTAATTCATAAACCCTAAACCCTAATCCCTCAAACCTAAACCCTATCCCTAAACCATCAACCCTCAACACTATACCTTAAACCCTAATCCCTCAACCCTCAACCCTAAACCTTATCCCTAAACCCTAATCCCTCAACCCTCAACCCTAATCCCTCATCCCTCAACTCTAATCCCTCATCCCTAAACCCTAAATGCTATCCCTATTCCTAAACCCTCAACAGACTCGATACTATACCTTAAACTCTAATCCCTTATCCCTAAACCCTCAAACCCTATCCCTAATCCTTATACCCTCCACACTCTACTTTAACCCTAATTCCTCGACCCTCAACCCTATCCCTAAACCCTTGACCCTCGAACCTCAACCTTCAACCCTCAACATCAAACCCTAATCCCTCAACCCTTAACTCTGATCCCTCGACCTTTAACCCTGATCCTAAACCCTAAACCCTCAATGCCAAATTCTAATCCCTTAACCCTTCACTCTAATCCCTCAACCCTAAACCCTATCCCTAAACCCTCAACACTATACCTTAAACCCTAATCCCTCAACCCTAACCCTAAACCTTGTCCCTAAACCCTAATCCCTCAACCCTCAACCCTAATATGTCATCCGTTATCCCTCAACTCTAATCCCTCATTCCTAAACCCTAAATGCTATCCCTATTCCTAGACCCTCAACAGGCTCGATACTATACCTTAAACCCTAATCCCTCTACCATCGACACTCTTATTTAACCCTAATCCCTTGACCATTAACCCTATCCCTCAACCTCAACCCTCAACCCTCAACCCTCAACTCTCAACATTAAACCCTAATTCATCAACCCTAAACCCTAATCCCTCAAACCTAAACCCTATCCCTAAACCATCAACCCTCAACACTATACCTTAAACCCTAATCCCTCAACCCTAAACCTTATCCCTAAACCCTAATCCCTCAACCCTCAACCCTAATCCCTCATCCCTCAACTCTAATTCCTCATCCCTAAACCCTAAATGCTATCCCTATTCCTAAACCCTCAATATACTTGATACTATACCTTAAACTCTAATCCCTTATCTCTAAACCCTCCAACCCTATCCCTAATCCTTATACCCTCCACACTCTACTGTAACCCTAATTCCTCGACCCTCAACCCTATCCCTAAACCCTTGACCCTCGAACCTCAACCCTCAACCCTCAACATCAAACCCTAATCCCTCAACCCTTAACTCTGATCCCTCGACCTTCAACCCTGATCCTAAACCCTAAACCCTCAATGCCAAATTCTAATCCCTCAACCCTTCACTCTAATCCCTCAACCCTAAACCCTATCCCTAAACCCTAACCCTAAACCTTGTCCCTAAACCCTAATCCCTCAACCCTCAACCCTAATCTGTCATCCGTCATCCCTCAACTCTAATCCCTCATTCCTAAACCCTAAACACTATCCCTATTCCTAGACCCTCAACAGGCTCGATACTATACCTTAAACCCTAATCCCTCTACCATCGACACTCTTATTTAACCCTAATCCCTTGACCATTAACCCTATCCCTCAACCTCAACCCTCAACCCTCAACCCTCAACTCTCAACATTAAACCCTAATTCATCAACCCTAAACCCTAATCCCTCAAACCTAAACCCTATCCCTAAACCATCAACCCTCAACACTCTACCTTAAACCCTAATCCCTCAACCCTCAACCCTAAACCTTATCCCTAAACCCTAATCCCTCAACCCTCAACCCTAATCCCTCATCCCTCAACTCTAATCCCTCATCCCTAAACCCTAAATGCTATCCCTATTCCTAAACCCTCAACAGACTCTATACTATACCTTAAACTCTAATCCCTTATCCCTAAACCCTCCAACCCTATCCCTAATCCTTACACCCTCCACACTCTACTTTAACTCTAATCCCTTCAACCTCAACCCTATCCCTAAACCCTTGACCCTCGAACCTCAACCCTCAACCCTCGACGTCAAACCCTATTCCCTCGACCCTTAACTCTGATCCCTCATCTCTCAACCCTAACCCTAAACCCTAAACCCTCAACCCTCAACGTCAAATCCTAATCCCTCAACCCTAAACCCTCAACACTATACCTTAAACCCTAATCCCTCAGCCCTCAACCCTAAACCTTATCCCTAAACCCTAATCCCTCAACCCTTAACCCTAATCTGTCATCCCCCAACTCTAATCCTTCATCCCTAAACCCTAAATACTATCCCTATTCCTACACCCTCAACAGAATCGATACTATACCTTAAACCCTAATCCCTTATCCCTAAACCCTCCAACCCTATCCCTAATCCTTATACCCTCCACACTCTACTTTAACCCTAATTCCTTGACCCTCAACCCTATCCCTAAACCCTTGACCCTCAAACCTCAACCCTCAACCCTCAACGTCAAACCCTAATCCCTCAACCCTTAACTCTGATCCCTCGACCCTCAACACTATACCTTAAACCCTAATACATATCCCTCAACCCTTAACCCTTAAAACTTAAACCCTATCCCTACACCCTCAACACTTGACACTATATCTTAAGCCTTAAACCCTCATCTCTAAAGCCTCAACCCTCAATCCTTAAACCTTCAACCCTAAACCCTATCCCTAATCCCTCTACCCTCGACACTCTAACCCTAACCTCGACATTAAATGCTAATCTGTCAACCCTAAACCCTAATCCTAAACCCTCAACTCTCAACCCTCAACACTATACCTTAAACCCTAATCCCTCAACCCTCAACCCTAAACCTTATCCCTAAACCCTAATCCCTCAACCCTCAACCCTAATCCATCATCCCTCAACTATAATCCCTCATCCCTAATCCCTAAATGCTATCTCTATTCCTAAACTCTCAACAGACTTGATACTATACCTTAAACCCTAATCCCTTATCCCTAAACCCTCCAACCCTATCCCTAATCCTTACACCCTCCACACTCTACTTTAACCCTAATCCATCGACCCTAAACCCTATCCCTAAACCCTTGACCCTTGAACCTCAACCCTCAACCCTTAATGTCAAACCCTAATCCCTCAACCCTTAACTTTGATCCCTAGACCCTCAACCGTAATCTATCATCCCTTATCCCTAAACCTTAAATGCTATCCCTATTCCTAGACCCTCAACGGGCTCCATACTATACCTTAAACGCTAATCCCTTATCCGTAAGCCTTCCAAATCTATCCCTTATGCCTTAACCCTCATGATTAATAGCCTTGAATGTAAAAAAATTTGAGTGGGACATAACACAAGCGCGTTATAACGCGCTCACGTTATGTCAAACATGGCAAAAGACAGACTTGCGGGAAAGAAAAATGCAAGGCAAAACATAACGCGAGCGCGTTATAACGCGCTCACGTTATTTCTTGCTTTGGGAATCCCAAGCCTTGGGCTTGGGATTTGCTTTGGATTTCCAACCCAAAGGCTTGGAGTGCCTTATGAACAGTGACAGACGTGTTTTTCTATATTCTTCAAAATTTCACATAATTTCGTTCGTGCTAACCCTCAGATTTGCACGTGTTTCAAGGTTGAACAAATCGAACACATGGGTAATGTTAGGCTTTCTCTTAGCTATTTGACGATGTGATTTTTTTCACATTTTAACAATGTTAAGCCTTTCATCTTTAATTTCTTTTGTTTGTGTGTCCATTTTTAGGCAAAAACCACTGTTTGGTCTTTTTTTCATTGTAAAATAACTATTCATTCAAATTTCAAAAAAATTACATATTTAGAAACTAGACTCCATTCTACAAATATTAAAAAAATAAAAAAATGATTTTCAATTAGTTTTCAAAATTTATAGGGGTAGCACGGCCAAAATTCTATTTTTTAGGATGTGTCCACCTTAAAAATTAGTAAAAAATCAAATATTTATCAAAAAATTATCAGAAAAATCGGGCATAAACTACATGCTATTAGCTAATTTTTCACTAAAGCGATTTTAAAAATACCAAAAAAAAGTTGACCTTTTGAGGGAGCCACAAAACATGCTATGTTATGTTTTTTTGACAGAAACAACACCAATTTCTGTGGCTCCCTCTTTTGAACCCCTTAATCTATGCCATTTTCAAAACAAAATAGTAGTTTAGAAAGTAGACTCAGAGCACTACAAACATTGTTTTGGTTGCATATCCAAATTTTGAGTGTAACTATGCTCAATTTCTCATCCAAGGCCAGTATTTCCTGATTTCAGAAAAAAAGTGGCCACTTAAGACCCCTTTTTGGCGCCCCATCTTCTTGCACTTACCCAAGGCTAAACAAGCTCTTTCCATAGGTGAATAACTGAGTTCATAACCCACCAAGGTTTTACTGATATAATAGATTGCATGCTCTTTTCCTGACTCATCCTTCTATGCTAGAAGAGCCCCTAGGGCTGTAGTTGTAGTTGAGATGTACAAGATCAAAGGTCTATCAGTGACTGGTGGTACCAAGATAGGAGGTGTAGCTAGATATTCTTTGAGATGATCAAATGCCACTTAACACTTAGCATCCCATCGAAATGAGACATCCTTTCAGAGAAAGTGTTAGAATGGTTGACATTTATCTGCTAGTTGTGAGATAAACTGCCTAATGGATTGTAACCTTCCTTGAAGGCTCCTTAATGCTTTCATATTCTTTGGTGGAGGCATCTCTACTATAGCCTTGACTTGCACTGGATCTACTTCAATGCCTCTGCGAGATATAATGTATCCCAATAGTTCTCCTAAGGTTACCCCGAAGACACACTTCTTTGGATTGAGTCTTGATATTTTTCTAATCTGTCAAAGATTTGTCCTAGAACTTTTATGTGATCTACCCTAGAAGACTTTTCTAGGATATCATCCACATAATCCTCCATGATGTGATGAAAGAAATCGTGGAAAATCACTGTCATTGCTCTTTGATATGTTGCACCTTCGTTTTTAAGCCCAAATGGCATGACGCACCAACAATAGGTACCCCAAGGACAATACATTACTAGAATTCAAAAAGATTATAGATGGAAAATCCATCCATAAGTGAAAGCATTTCATGACTAGCAGTCAAGTCCACTATGAGATCAATGTTTGGTAGTGGAAAGTCATCTTTGGGACATGCTTTATTAAGATCTTTGAAGTCAGAACACATGTGGATGCCCCCATATAGTTTAGCCATAGGTACAATGTTTGAGACCCATTTTGGATAATCAATAGGATTTATAAACTTTGCATTTAGCAGTTTTTGTATTTCAACTTTCACCAAGAGAGCAATCTGTTGGTGCATCTTGCGTAGCTTTTGTTTGACTGGTTTAGCTTTTGGATCGACTATGAGATAGTGAACTACTAGTGAAGGGTCTAGCCCTGGCATATCAACATAGGTCCACACAAATTTGATGGTTCTTTGTAAGAAGAAGCTGGTAAGATTCTTGTGCTCTTGTTCTAATAATGATGTTGCAAGGAATGTGGTTCTAGGATTTTGCTCTATGCCAAGGTTTATCTCTATAGAATCTTCCACTAGGAGTGTTGATTTCTCTTGATACTTAGATGGTAAGGGAAGGTCAAATCCCCCATCCTTAGGTGCTACAATTAGGTTTTCACATTCAGATACGTCCTCTATTTTTACTATTTTCTAATCAGGAGGTGCCAAAGTGTGGTTTTCACCTAGAGATCTATCTTTATTTTCACTTTTGTGACTGGAGGATTTGGCATTCTCACCAAAATAAGTAGCGTGATCTAGTTCCATTACAAAACCATCTTTGTGATCACCAAGAGGTATACCATCCCAGAGTCCCATGAACTCTACAAGAGATTCATCATTCTAAAATACATCTAGAACAGGGGTCCCTTGTTGGTCCCAATCGATAAGTTTAGGGTAGACAAGTGTTATAATCTAGGTGTTTGTGTTTGATGTTAAGGATACGGATGATATCATAAAGATGGAGGATTAAGTGAATAGGTCAATTATATGGAGATAGGAGTCATTGATGATATCCTCTTTAGAAGTTGAATCTACAAGAGAATTTTGTGCTACCTCATTAAGAATACCCTCAATGTCCAAGGCGCATGGTACCTTCCTATCGTATCCTAACCCCTTCTTGTCTATCTTTGTCTTCACAATAATGGGTTATATGTCACCTAGGTTCTCCTTCCCAAGGCCACCCTTGCCTTTATAGCCTATGTTCTTGACAATTCTTAAGCCATTTCCATATTGTTTGACTGGTATGGTGACGACTGGTTCTTTCTCTTTGTAGAGCCAAGATGAGATGTTTTCAATAGTTTCCTCTGTCAATAATTTTCCCTCTTGAAATTGGGTTAGAGATGTTGGTTGGGGGATAGCTGCTTTCTTAGTCACTTTAGCTATGGGTGGTTGTTCATAGGATTTAGGGGATAGGGGCATCCACCCTACACAACAAGATTTAGAGATATCATATTTGCCAAAGCCTATATCATGGATATGAGTTGTGATTTTGGGAATAGGATTAGGACTAGGTTTAGCTTCAGAGGCTTTTTTCAGATTTTTGGAGTTGACATACAATGAGGATTTAGAGGCTTTGTCATTTTTAAGCACTTGGATGCTATTCTTATAACTGCCTTGTAGGGTACGACAAAATTCAAAGGGATGAGGGTCTCTTGGGATAGTGATCTCCATACCATTAAATGGGAACTTGAGAGATTGATGGTACATGGAAGAAATAGATTTCATGGCATGGATCCTTGGATGGCCTTAGATACTGTTATAAGGTAGCTCAATGTTGAGGACTTTGCACCTAGTTTCAAGCATGATAGGGCCTACTTGTATAGGCAAGTGGATAACACCTTCTGAATGACGCTCAACATCATCATACCCCTTGATTATAATGCATTGATCAGTGTTGACATGATCCTCAGATTATCCCAATTGTTTAAGTAAATTAAGAGAATAGATATTGAGACCAATACCACCATCTACAAGTATGCGTTTGATCTTTCATTTATGGATAAAGACTTCAATGTGAAGTGCATCATTATGACATGGATCGTGGGATGGGAGGTCCTTTTCAGAAAAGACCACATTGTAAGGTGAGGTGATGTTACCTATTATAGCTTGGAAATCTATGACTACTATGTTGTTAGGAACAAAAGCCTCTTGTAGGGCTTTTTCTAGCATAGCTTTATGTGCTGGTGTTGACCATAGAAGATTCAAAATAGAGATTTGTGCAAGGGTTTTCCCTAGATGGTCTACAAGATTGTAATCATATTGGGTGGGGAGACTTGGTGTAGGCCCACAAAGGGTAACACAACCACGATGAGTTGTGACTGTGCAATATGTAGGGTTGCCTTTGATAGTGAGGGTCGACACATGACTTTCTTCAAATCGACCTACAATAGAGTCATAGGAAGTTAAAGCTTTATTAACACATTTACCTTTGTTAGGATTTGGACCTTATCCATGGTTAGGGAAAGGCTCCTTGTACATGTTGAGGTCTTTGTTGGTATTTTGATTAGGAGGTTCATCCTCAAAAGTTATTTGGTTTCTATCGATAAGGTTTTGGATCATGTGCTTGAGTTTCATGCATGATATGGTTCCATGTCCTTTCATCCTATGGTATTCACAATACTCGTTGTCTTTGTACCATGGGGGTTTAAAAGTAGGTTTGCCATATGGGGGAGCATCTGGTAATGTGACGAGTCCATTGTGTACAAGCTTCTTTAGAACTGACTCTATATGCTCTCCCAAGGGAGTGAACTTACACCTTAGAGGGTAATCTTGGGGAGGCTGCTCTTGTTGATGCTGTTGGTTTTGGTTTTGTTGTCATTGTTGTTGTTGAGGTAGAGATTGGTTTTGTTTGGATGAAATATTTAGGGGTGTTTGTAGCGTTTGGACATGTTTGGAATCTACCACACCATCATTGACCACTTTTTTGTTTTTGTTCCAAAATTTTGGTTTATCGTTTGATTATTGTTGGGGAGCATTATCTTTATTGTCTTTGAAGATTTTGACCATGCCTTTATTGATGAGGGCTTTTTTGATGTTGATGCCTTTATAGGTAATCTCGTCAAAGGTTATAGCACTTAGTATTTGCAAATGGAAACCCAATTCTTTTTAGGTATTTTGAATGGAAATTTGCTAGCCATGTGTCTTCATCTTTGAAGGAAGGAGATAAGAATTTCCCCATTTTTCTATTTGTTGTTACATAAATTGGTCATAGAGACTTCATGTTCTATGTTGTATGAGAAATGGGTGGCAAATTTTTCTGCAAGCTTGTTAAAATTTTTGATACTCGTAGGTAGATGAAAGAACCATTCTATAGCTTGACCTCCAAGGCTGCGAGGAAAGAGGCGCATGAGATATGTGTCATTATGTGCAACCTCTAAACAAAAAAGATAGAATTCTCTAAGGTGGTCTTTTGGGTCTCCTTTTCCTTTTTATTTATCAAATTTGGGCATATTGAAATTGGGAGGAAAAGGGATCATTTGCAAGGACCGAATAAATGGATAAGGGAAAACCTCCTCCAAGGAGAAGGTTTTCTTAGTGTGGCCAAATGTTAGATCAGCTAGTTGTTGTTGAACCTTGACAAGTTTGAGCTCCAAAGTTGTTGGGGGTGTTGGAAGAGGCTCATGTTGCACTAGGGGTGGTTGTTGTTGCCCATATGGAAGATTGTAGTTGAAGTCATATGGGTCATATGATTGGTTTGGGTGGTAAGTGTCGAATGTTGGGTTTGGATTGGGTTGGTTTTGGTTGTTTTGATTTGGGGTAGGTGGGGGTGGTACTAGGTAAGAATGTTGGCTTTGTGATGGTTCTAGAGGGATGACAAAAGAGTTTTGTCATTGGTATTGTGGAGGTGGTGTGAAGAAAGAATTCCTTGGAGGAAAGCTAAAGTTTGTTGGGTTTGGTTGCGATGGTGGTACATAGCCATAGGAAGTTTGGTTTTGAGAGTTTTGAGGGTTGAGATACATGTGGGTTAGGTTGAGTGTGGAAGAACGTTGTGGTGGAGGGACATAGGTAGATGGGTTTTGTGATGGTTGTGGTTGGTTGAAATATGTGAGGTTAAGTGTTGATGATCGTTGTGGCAGAGGGACATAGGTAGATGGGTTTTGTGATGGTTGTGGTTGATTAATAAAGGGATAGGTTAGATTGAGTGTGGAAGAACATTGTGGTGGAGGGATATAGGTTGTGTTGATGTTTTGTGAATGCTGTGGTTGCATGACATTATTTGGATTAGTGATATGGAGGGTTGATGATGCTGGGGGTGGTGTCTGTTGAGACCCTTGTTGCATGGCTACATAAGTGTTTCCTGAATTGTAATTTGGTGGGAAACCATCTCATGATGGGGTAGCCAATGTTCCATTTACTTTTGATGTGGGCATTTGTGATATGCTAGGAGGTTGTTGTGTGTTTATTTTAGCTAGAGCAGCTTGTTTTTCTAAAGTCTCTTGTTGCATTTTGTAAATCTCCATAGGAGTCATGAGTGGTGATATGGGTCTTTCCGCTATTGGATTTTGATAAAGAGGATTCTCATATTGAGCGGCAAAAGATTCATTCGTTCTCTCATGTGTTTTGTTCAGGTATGGGAGTGGTTATGGTTGACATGGTTTGGACCACAGGTATAGCATCATGGGTTTTGTTTGGCTCTTTAAGATTGGATAGGTCAAAATCTTGGGGTAATTTGGCTCCTTGTTCTGCTAGTAAGCGAAAGAAATGATCTTTGTTCTCACTAAGGATTTTGTCAAAGGCTACAATGGTTCTAGGGTCTTGCATGATTTCATCAAGATCTTGTCCTTCTGCTTGAGAGGATTGACCTTCTTGAAAGTGTCAGTCTTCTTGAGATGGGACTTGATCTATGGTGTAACCTTGTGGAAAAAAATCATGAGGCATGCCGGTAGTAAATTGAGGTACCTCTGTCAAAGGGACATTACTCTCTTGGGCATTATTTAGTTTGTCATTAAATAGTCTGGTTGGGACATGTGTTGGTCTATTTTGGAAGTTTGTTGGTATGCCTGTTGGTGTTTGTTGGGTTTCTTGTTGAGACATGGTGGAACGACTTGCTTGAGGTGTATGAGTGGGAGATTTTTGTTTCTTTGGTGTGTTTTTCTTAGCCTTCATGGCTTGTTGAATTATAGTGGTTACCATAAGATGCACTAGGACTGTTTGTGTTTGGTTTTGGACTAGTTTTGAAAAGGTTGAGATTTTACTATGTTGGTGGTTGGATGAAGATTGTTGTTCACAAAGGTAGACTAATGACCCTAATAAAAGTAGATAGAGACCAAATTACTCAGCTAGACAAAGCACGAGTAAAGTTTTAGGCCTACTTGGTGGAATGAGTTTGGTTATAGAAAATCTCAAGAGGATCAAAGGTTTGAAGAGTCTGATTTTGTGTTTATGGATGAAATGGGCTGATGGTGTAATAATGTTCTGTCTAAAAGTACTGTAGGATGCTGGCACAGAGGGTAAATGATCAAGATTTTGAGTTTTGTTGTGTTTTAGGCAAATGTTTTAGTAGAGACCAAAGGCGAGCTACTCTGTATGCAAAAGAGAGGCATTGTTTTACCAAAGGTGAGTTTCTGTATGTCCAAAAGCGAGGTTCTATTCTGCCAAAAGCGTTGAACTATTTTACCAAAGGCACTGAGATAGTGTCAGTGAAATTTTCAAGGCAATTTTTTTATTGTTTTGGTTTGGATTTTTGATTGGTTTGCTTTGACAAGAGAAAACACATCAAACAAAGTGGCAAAAAGGACTGACACAACATATAGTGTATGTTCAAGGCTCACAAAAAAGCCTAATGTTTCCATGGGTATTAGATAATTGCAAACAATTCAAGCATTTTTTTATCCCTAGAGACATAGGTTGATTACAGTAGATCAGCTCACAACTTGAAATCTCTGTTGACTAAATGTCATTCCATATATGTTTCATACATTTGAGTCTTTGCGAGAGACAATAGGTAGGGATATCTCACCCTCCCCTCAGAAAGCTACAAGTAGGTCACAAGATCTTTATAGCCGATGGAATACTATCTCTTCTCAAGGGAGGCAATGGTGAGTATCTTAAGGGCTTATATCGATTCCCCTTTCACTGATGATTACCACAACGTTCGGAGGTGAAATGGGTAGTCACTGTCTAGATGGTTCTTAGTCTCTTTGAGGGAATAGTGTCTTATGAGCAATGTGACAACCTACTAAAAGCTTTGGCCAATCCTACTAAGAGTATCAAACACTTCGCATAATGTGAAAATCATTTTCACAAAGTGCTAGTACACCTCTTTTCGATTTGGCACCACAAGGTAAGGCTGATGTTAGTTAGGACTTGGCTTTCACCTTATCCCTCTTATATAGTAGTTCAAAGGAAAACTCTGCTTAGGGTCATCCCTTTTCAATGAAACACAATCCAAAAGTAGGCCCTTCTACAAGAATAACTAAAAGTTAAGATCAAGCACATCAATCAAAGGTTTAATTGTCTCGTTATAAGAAAAATAAGGTGCAACTAGATTAGGCACACACATGATTATAGTTGTCAATTCTTTCTTAAGAAATTAAAGTGTTTTGCATTCATGTCAATTGTCCCTTAAGAAATTGAAGTGTTTTTGCATTCATGTCCATTGTCCCTTAAGAAAGCAATATGTTCCTAAGAGATTACGAAAGATGATTGTTTAATTTTCCCTTAAGAAAGCAATATGTTTCTAAGACTTAGTGTGATATGTTTTCAATTCTTCAACACTTGTCCTACATGAACATGTTAGGAAAACCCATTTTCTCTGTTTGACTAATAAGAGGTTGCAAAAAGTTGATAAGTTCCACTAAAGACTCAATAGTTAGTCAAAAATAAATCAATTGACCAAAAACGCTTAGCTTGTTAGGTGAAAAATAAGCAATCTAGAAAAAATCAATTATTATGATCAAATTCTATACGAAATTCTATGCAATTTTAAAAAAATTGTGAAAATTGAATAAATTTTACACAAGTTATGACCGTTTGAAGTTTACAAAGAAGGGTTGACTTTGACTGAGTGTACCTAATAAATCTAATAACATTACCTAAAACTTCTTTCATCACAAAAAATTTGGGAGAAGCATCTTTCCAACACCACTAGTTTCACAAAAGTACAATTCTGTATGCAAAAGGTATGCCCAATTTTGTGAAACTGCTCTGAAAAAACAAAAAAAATATGGGCTAAAAATAGGGACACAGACTGGGATCTATTTTTCTTGAAATCTATTCACTTATTACAAAAAATAGGAGATACCCAGATAGGATTTCAATGCTTTTGACACAACCTAGAAATATTTTGAGCTAAAGTTACATAGATTTTCCTAATTTCATGAACTTACTCTGAAAAAAGTAAAAAAAAAAGTATGGGCTAAAAATAGGGATACAAATTTGTAATCTATTTTTCTTGAAATCTGTGTACTTTCTGTAGAAAGTAAGAGATACCCAGATAGGATTTTGATGCTTTTAACAAAACCCATAAATCTTTTAAGCTAAGGTTTACACCATTTGAATTCTCAACGCCTGTTCTCTCAAACTAGTGAACAAGGATCTTCAGATCTGTGTTGTGATTTGCGCTTTTATGTACCTAGCTTCCAAAAAATTAATTTTTTTTCTAAAAAAAAAGGTTAGTGGGTCCACTAGGCATGCCAGAATGTATATAGGGATAAAATCAAGATCAAATGATAATCAAAACAATGAAATAATCAACAATTCAATCATATAACATCAAGATAACGATCTAAGTAAATAACCAAATAATCAATGAATAATAACAAAAACAATGAAAGCTTTCACCTAGATTGTATTACTATCTTAGTTGAATGTAGATTGCTTCAAATTAGGAAATCATGTTTGCAACAAGTGGATGTAGATTGTGTTTGTGCTCAAAAGGTAGATGTGCTCAACAATCCAATGAATGCTCAATGCGCTATATGAATGTCTGCAAACAAATGATCGAAGAGGATCTTTTAAGGAATAAAGGGGGTATATATAGTTTTCAATAAAGATCGATCAACGGTCCAAAAAAATTCAATAGAATCAATGGATGAGATAAATCAAGAATTCATGATGAATGTGCACTTGACAAGTGTCACACAATAAGATATTTTTGTTTGAGTTAATTACTTGATTTGACATAAAAAGACATGGAATAGACATTTTTAGATTTCATAAAAATAGAAATGTTTTTTTTTTAAATTTATGAGTTGTTGATAAAAACAATAATGATTAAGTCAATTAACTCAACTTGTAATTTGCTTTTTGCATGATTTGAGATAAATTAAATAATAAATTATTTAATTTTGTGTGCATGATGAACAAGATTTATTTTTAGAGGAATTGGAGGATAATTGAGCAAATTAAATAAATAAATTGATTTAATTTATTTTGCATGATGAAGGATAAATACAATATTCTATTATATTTTATTTTTAGAGATTGAGATTCAATTTAAATAAATTTGAATGATTTATTTAAATTTGGAAGAATAATTTATTTAATTAAATAATTTAAAATTATTTAATTATAGATAAGAGGATTTTGAAGATAAATTAATTAAATAATTTATTTATTCAATTGACATGGATTTGACTTGGAAGAATAATTGATTTAATTAAATAATTGAAATTATTTAATTTTGGGAGAATAACGTTGATTTTGATGAAATTAATTAAATAAATAGACTTTATTCAATTAATGTTGATTTTAGGAGATTTGGAAGAATTTGATGATTTTGATGAGATTAATTAAATAATTTGATTATTTAATTAACTTTGAAATGTAGGTGATTTGACAGATTGAAACGCAAGTGATGCGATGACATGGTCATTTTTACGTGTCTACAGAGGGAAATATAGTTCATAGGTTGCATTTGTGCTGAAAGATTCAGAGGATTTTGGTAGTTTTGTGTAGTTTGCTTGCAGGTGGATTTATATGCAAATTTAGTGATTTTGGAGCAATTTATGGGTGTTGTAAGTGACTTTTGTGGTGCATTTCATGGATTTATATGTGTTTACTTTTTTTCTTCGGTATTGGTTCTTGTGACTAGTTGGTGCAAGTTTTGGAGTTGTTCCTATGATTTTAGACCATTTTCGGGTGATTCCAGAGCTAGGATTTTAGCTAGTTTGTAGTTTTTAAGTGTGGAGCTATTGTAGAAGTTCTTTGTTATGTTTATTAGATGTATCAAACTGGTTATCAATTGTTTTTACAAAAAAAAGAAGAAAAATCAATTTGTGGTGTTTCCAATAATCTTTGGCTTCTTGTTGTTCCTAGTTTTGTTGGTTTTCTGAAGACATAGCTTCATTCCTAGGTGTTTCTGCTTGCTATTGATGTTGCTGTATATTTTCTAGTTGAATCAAAATATTTTATGAATTTATTTCATTCTATATCAATACAAGAAGCTCCAATTTTTTCTATGCAAAACTATGTCAAATTGGGTGCCCATACAATGAAGAAATTGATGGATTTTGTGGGTATTAAGTTTAAGTTTGAAAGTGATCTCATGAGGGTTGAATATCATTATTTACATCATATTTTTCTTGTGTTCATGTTAATTTAATTATTTTGGGAAAATAATCCATTTGGGTCATTATAGTGGTATCATAGCAAAGAGCTTGCCAGTCTGTAGGGTACTAAATTATTGATGTGAATCATGGGAGGTTTCATCAAATCACTATTTAAGAGAAAGAGATAGAATGATGATGCAAGAGAAATTTATAAATGGTATAAATAATATCAAGGTTATAAGGACCTTTTATCATTTCAAGAATATTTAATATTAACAAGAAGAACTATACGTGTGGAAGAGAAAATCATGAGAATATTTGAGGAATACCAAGGAGAACCTAAAGCTATCAAAGCCATAGAATCTTTTGAAAAGTATTACATAAGGAGAAGAAATGATGAAGAGGAGTTGAAAGTTGCTAAGGAGTATGATACAAAGCCACAAGAGGGTGAGAATTATTAAACTATGGAGAAACCCTCAATGCAAGATAAAGATAAAGAGATCTTATTCGAAGAAAATATTATAATGACTCCTAATGAGTTTACTTGGTAGGACAATATTTATCTCAATGGAGTTATTGAGAAATCAGTGTTGCATGTAGTAAGTGAAGAAGGAAATGTTCCACTTATTCTTGATGTTGTCCAAGAGACAACTATCAAGTCTTAAGACATTGAAGATATAGAACCATTGGTAGGTGAAAATGATTTGCATCTTAACTATGTTCATGGGAATGAATCCAAGGAAGATGTTTTAGTTAATGATTTCTATTATGATAATTGATGGAAAAAACTATGGATCAAGACTTGGGATCAAATTGCTATAAAAGTTTTACATTGACTTCCTCAATTTGTTCCTAAAATGTCAATCTGGGGATTGTAGACTTGTGAAAGGTATTGTGGTTATCTGCTGAAGGGATGAAGATAGTGAGCTGAGTGGGGATGAAATACAACTAGGAAATAAACCTATTGCATATTGAAATAATGCTGGTGACAGGAACTATCACTTCCTGGAAACAATAACAACAACAATTGAAATTAAACTCAGCTTCCAAAGAAAGCTAATCTAGAAACCATAAAGCGATATAAAGCATGAATAATTAGTCTAGAAAAATAATCTCATGAGCAATAAACAACAAACCACACTCACAAATAATGAGAAAGAATAGAAATAAACACAATTCTATATTAACAAAAGTCACTAGATGTCCCAATAAGTGGGCCCTGCCTCCTTAGTGCATCTGGTGATGAAACAAAGAGCTTACCTACACTGCATTGATCATGCAAATGCTGGTTTTATTTATCAAAAAATAACATTGTCAATGATAAAAAATTCTAATATAGAAATTTGCTTACAAAAATTCCCTTTGAGCTAATATTAGATATCATATTTATAGCTCAAGTCTATAACAACAGAATAAAATAGAATATGCTTCTTTTGGGATATGGCCAATAAAATAATGGCCCATGTAAATCCTTGTTTGCAAGCCATAGATTAAAAGTTCTTGTTACAACAATAGCTACAAAAATAGAAAACAAGTAGATTTTAGTTTCCCAACTAACAAGTGAATAACGAGTTCCCCTTATTTGGACCTAGTATTTCTGATGTGGCAGTAATAAAATGATTGGCAGAGAGGACTATGTGCTAAAGAGGCATACACAACTGGAAGAATTGTCTTCTAATAATGTTGAATATTGAGGTGAAGATCAACATTTGAAATATCTAATCAAATGTTGATGTATGGAGCCATGTAAAATAGATTCGATGCCTTGGTAGATGTGGCCATGGCATTGAACCAATGCGGCAAGAGTCCATGTGGCAATGATGGAAGAAAGAGTTGAATGACAGGAAGGTTCCTGCACAGAAGGTGACATGAAGATTTGCAATATATATTTTCCAAGGCTAGAAATCACAATGCTCATTAGTAAACACAACCAGTAATTAATTTCTATATATTTATCTCAAAACTATACTAAAGATCACTTATATATATTAAATCATATGCAGCGTAAATGTTAAAATGGTATGAAAATGCAATAGAAATGGTATATGGAAATGATTATGAAGGTGTATGAAATAGGCTTAAATATGGCATAAAATGAAGCATAATTGGCTCTCATGATTCCCCCCAACTTAGCATATTGCACGTCCTCATGCAATCAATATTTTTAAGAGGGCAGCTTTTGGATTGTATCTTCTGCACCCATGACTATTATTTGGCATTTTTCAATAGTATTTTGTTTTATTTTTGAAATGCTATATATAGGAGGTATCACAAAAAAAAAACTTATCACCATATTAGGATATTCATGAGCTATGCAAAATGGGTGAAATGATAGGCAATGTTCATGAAATGATTATGGAGGGTGAAATAATGGATATTAGGATGGGATAGTAAGGATAATGAAAAATAATGGGTGAGAAGATGGGTAATAAGGATAATGAATGGTGAACCTCCTCCCCCCAACTTAAAGGGTTGACTATCTGGGGGAAACAAGGAGAAGGTAGGTATGGATGTTGCACATATGATTAATATAATAAGAAATATTAATAAAGTTAAGAGAAAACAATGAAAACTAAAATTGACTGTTTTACCAACTTGCATGTCCATATATGCCAAGGTCTGGTGGCTAGAAGAACTCAGTGACTGTGAAACTTCATTTGCAACAAGAACTGCAACACCATGAAAGATCTCCATCTGACTGAAGCACTAGATAACATACCACTGGGAGCTGAATCTCTTCCTTGTTGTCAACACCTCAACTGAATGTGTAGCAATTGCTCTAAGTGATCAAGGAATGTTGATCACAAAAAACTAGAGCATAACCACATAAATGAGGTATAGGAGGTGCTATAGGCACTCAGAATGTTGAAACAACCATAGAAGCATCTAAGTGTACCTAAAAAGGATTAGCCTAATGAAAGAACACAAAGAAGTGCATTTTTTTTCATTTTTTCATTTTTTTTTCAATTTTGGTACGACAACAGATCGCCAGTATCTCGGTTTTCAACCTGCCACTGCCTAGAGGTGTTGAAAAATTGGTTTTCACCCCTAAGTTTATTTTGCAGTTAGTATTTGTTGGAATCCAGTTTTCAGATATTAACTGGCCAACAATGCCTGAAGGTTTTCATTATTGGATCTTGTATTGCTTTTTTTTTTTTCATTTTTTCATTTTTTTCATTTTTTTTCATTTTTTCCTTTTTTGAAAAACTACATATAATGACCAAAGAAAATGAAACTCTTATATGGATGATGAAAATGATATCATCCAAACCCTAGAGTTTCATTTAAATCCCTTCAATAAAAGTAATTGTGAAAATCAATTGCTTGTAGTATTTGAAATGATGAGCAATAATAACCTAAGTACAATCTGGAACATATAACCACCACTACAAGCAATCTTGATCTCATTTAGCTCATTCCATGATATATGAAAGGTGGCTGTAGAACTTGAAATGATGATCAACATGAAATATACTTTCATCAAGATTGACCATGCATAGTTTATAGCACCATTGCTTCTCATGCCACTATGCTTGAAAGTTGCCTGTAGAACTTCAAAATACATACCAAATCACTTGGTTGAAAGAACTATTCACAATGGCCATAACCTTTGGAAGACACATTGTTCTATGATGACCAATTTGAAAAAAATCATATCAATTTCTCATGAAGCTATGTTATCCTTTCCTATTGAGCATGAGAGATATCCATAACTATTTCCAAAGTTGTATGAAAAGTAGTAGTTACAAAGAATTCAACTTCCTTACCAAATACAAGGTTGTGCAGTGAAAGACTAGTTGTAGTCTCCCAACTTGTCCAATGTGTCCATACAACTATAGGTAGGTGGATACTCATCTCTATGATGAAGTGTGATGATATGCATTATAATTTGTTCAAGTTCCTTGTTCGTGTCTTCAAATTGTCTCTGGATGTGTAGCTTAAGAACATAGGACTACAAGATTCATGGATCTCATAAACCAAGTTGTATATTGTCTTCCACATGATCTAGCATCAAGAGAAGTTCTACCCATGAATGTTGTTCACATTTTTCTTGATAATCCTCTTTTGATCTTCAAGAGAAACACAAAGGAAACTCGTTGTTCACCATACAGCTAGGAAGGCCAACAAGATGTGTCTTTGGATGCTCATGTAGAGAAGCATCATCAACCGGTATTGGTGCAAAGGTGTTGGGTCACCATGATAAGAGACCTATAACCATATTCTCATGACAAATCATATCAAGTGTAGTAATGTACAATATCATCCATTCAATAACTCCACCATTAATAAGTAATTTATTCATTTGTTTAAATGAAGGTAGAGTTATTAATATGAATATATGCTTGATAATAAAAGGATGAATTATAATTAATTCTTGTGTAAACATAATATAAATTCAATTCCAAATAACACAAGAATACATACCTTGATTTGGTCCAAATCTCACACATGTGGTTTTATTGGAAGCACCAAAGAAACAATTAATGAAGGATTTATCATTAGTCAACCAAGGATCTTTAAAATTGAAGGGATTCTCCCCCCCACTTAATTTCATTCTGCAAAATTATGAGGGAATTAGAATAATCCAAAGAATCAAGAAATAAAGTGGCATGTTTAGTAATACCTTGAGCCTTTTTTAATGAATGATCAACTAAAGAGTTCCAAAATTCAATGGATTTCCCCCCCAACTTAATTGCACATTGTAAAATCATGAGGGCATTAGGATAATCCAAAGAAGAAAGTGGCATATTTAATAATACCTTGATCCTTATGAATGATCATCCATTTGTAGCATGTTTTATGTGGTCATTTAATGCATTCAAACCTTTTTAGTTCTTCTTAATCATAAAATCAATTATTGGACCTAGATCAATAAGTGTGTGAGGAATACATAGTTTTACCATAGGCCTCCAAAGATCTAGATGTTTAAGTATAAAAATATTTATAAATAGATCCTATAGGATTTTATTATGTATCTCACACAACTCTTGAATCATTAAGGCATATAGTTTACCATTTCTTTTTGCATGATTAATTTCAACACACATCTTTATCATTTCAATTATAAAATTATTATCACATTGAATTATTTCCTTATGTGTGTGAATTATTTCTAAAAGTTGTGATTTGTTAAGGAGATAACAAGAACTAAATTGTTTATCTTTTAGTTGATCACATTGTTCTTCTAATCCAATCAGATCAAAATCACATCCCATAATCGCAGCAATATACTTTAATTGTGATTGGCCAATTTCAAGCGCAAATTTAGAATGTAAAGGGATCGATGAATTTGCATTATTATATGCAGTTTCAACCACCTTATTATGCAATATTTCAATAGGCATCATGTTTGCCTTTGGTGGATATTGTGAAGTGGATTGTATATGATATGAATGGGGCAATGGAAATGGTAAGAATTGTTGTGGATATAGAGTGAGTGGTAATATAGAGTATGGATAAGATCGAGATGATAGTGATGGGGATAGTGGTTGTTGTGAGCTTTCATTATTCCATTCACCATATATACTAGGTGAAGAAATATTTTATGGAGAAACATATTGTCTTTTTAATCCGATTGAATCATAAGACATTTCAAAAATATTAACCATACCTTGATCTTTCCTACTTGACGTATGAAGTTGTTCTTGAGTTACAAAGAAGACATGTACACTTATCTTTTTCCTTGCAACAAAGAGAACAAAAGGTGGTAAAATATTCATCAAATGATTCATTTTCATAAATCCATTGTCCTAAAAATTCATCAATTATGTGTTCTTTCTCATCTATAGGAATAAGATTTGTAGATGCATGTGACAATGGTTATGAAAGATCAAGATATTCTAAGTTGCATTCATTAGGTAGAGGGGATATAGAAACATCACCTTGTTTCGGCATGATTTCCCCACCGAGTTCATTTTTTGTTTTTAAATTTCAAAAGTGCAAGTCTGGGGGCAGCAACACCCAATGGGGTCAAGGGGCAATGCCCCTTGTAGGGTCCCAGGGCAGCACCCAGGACATGCTCCCTGTCATGGTACAAGGCAGGGTTGAGGGGCAACCCCCCCCCCCCCACCAAGTACATTTTCTCTCTTGCATTCCCTTTAGATTCTTCATTTTTTAACCATTTTTTCATAAAAATTGAAGTGTCTAGAATACCTCTAAAATGCAACATTTTTATTGTTTTTATGTTGTTTCTTCAAATTTACTTCTTATCTGTCAATTGTTTCACAACAATGGGTGTGGATATATATAAATGATAAACTATCTTCTATGATCTACCTACAAAATCTAACAATGCATCTATATGATTTAAAACAAAGCATACCAAGTTTAATCATCTAAACAAGGTCAACAGTTGTGTATATTTTCACTGAGGCACAATGCTCCTAACTTAGCCCACTATGATTTCAAGCCTTTAACACCTTTCATTGGCAACGACGCCAAAATGATGGACAAAACTATGGATTGGGACTTGGGATCAAATTGCTATAAAAGTATTACATTGACTTCCTCAATTTGTACCTAAAATGTCGATCCGGGGATCGTAGACTTATGAAAGGTATTGTGGTTATCTTCCGAAGGGATGAAGATAGTGAGTTGAGTGGGGATGAAATGCAGCTAGGAAATAAACCTATTGCATATTGAAATAATGCTAGTGATAGGAACTATCACTTCCTGGCAACAACAACAACAGAAATTAAACTCACAGCTTCCAAAGAAGATAATCTAGAAACCATAAAGCGATATAAATCATGAATAATTAGTCTAGAAAATAATCTCACAAGAAATAAACAACAAACCACACTCGCAAATAATGAGAAAGAACAGAAATAAACACACTGCTATATTAACAAAAGTCACCAGACATCCCAAGAAGTGGGCCCTGCCTCCTTAGTGCATTCGGTGATGAAACAAATACCTTACCTACATTGCATTGATCATGCAAATGCTGGTTTTATTTATAAGAAAATAACATTTTCAATGATACAAAAGTCTAATACAGAAATCTGCTTAAAAGAATTCCCTTTGAGTTGATATTACATATCATATTTATAGCTCAAGTCTATAACAACAGAATAAAATAGAATACGCTTTTTTGGCATATGGCCAATAAAATAATGGCCCACATAAATCCTTGTTTGCAAGCCATAGATTAAAAGTTCTTGTTACAACAATAGCTGAAAAATAGGAAACAAGTAGATTTCAGTTTCCTAGCTAATAACTGAATAACAAGTTCCCCTTATTTGGACCTAGCATTTATGACATGGCAGTAATAAAATGATTGGTAGAGAGGACCATGTGCTGAAGAGGCATACACAACTGGAAGAATTGTCTTCTAATAATGTTGAATATTGAGGTGAAGATCAACATTTGAAATATCCAATCAAATGTTGATGTATGCAGCCATGTAAAATAGATTCAATGCCTTGGTAGATGTGGTTGTGGTATTGAGCCAATGTGGCAAGAGTCCATGTGGCAATGATGGAAGAAAGAGTTGAATGACAGAAAGGTTCCTGCATAGAAGGTGATAGGAAGATCTACAATATATATTTTCCAAGGCTAGAAATCAATATGCTCATTAGTAAACACAACCAATAATTAATTTCCATATATTTATCTTAAAACTATATTAAAGATCACTTATATATATTAAATCATATGCAGTGTAAATGTTAAAATGGTATGAAAATGTAACAAAAATGGTATATGGAAATGATTATGAAGGTGTATGAAATAGGCATAAATATGGCATAAAATGAAGCATAATTGGCTCTCATCAATAATGGTAGTAATATTTTTTTATTCAACATGAGTAAATGCTTTTGACCGTGTTATGTGAAAAATGGGATCTAGGCTAATTAATTTTTTTAACCTAAGTCAATCCTTCTTCACATAGCATTGGAATACAAGCCTTTGAAGACTTAGTTCTTGGCTATCATCCATAAGGGAGAGCTAAGTTGTTCGGAGCTCTATTTTTTTGTTGCAAAGGAAGGATTGGTCACTAATGAATTGATAAAAAAACTATGTAATACTAAACCCTAATTGATAAATCTGAGAAAAATGCATAGATGAATGTTATAGAGATCAAAAATGGAAGAAGAATAGAGAAACAAAAATTAGACGGAACCTATGATGGAAGGAAAGAGCAAATCTAAGAGGACCCGCCCTTGTCCTAGGGTTTCTGGGCTGATTTTCTTCTGACAAATGATCTCAGTACCTGTTCTCTGATGCCTGTCGTTGTTCTATCTAAATTTTTTTGATGTGATCTGCACATACACAAAGAGAGGAAAAATGGTTGTGGCTATATAGGATTTTGCCTCAATCAAACCCCCATTTTGGTATTCCTACCTCACGAATAGCCAGATTAGAGAAAATCAAATAGTGTGTGCTCCTAATCTTATATGCATCTAAGATTGGAGATGAGCAGCTAACCAAAGGATTTTTTAGAAAACCCTATATGACTCAAGCATATAGAATGATCAACTCAAGAGAAGTGTCTCACTCAAGGAAACACTAACCTTTAACTCAAGGAAGGTGGGCTAATCTAAAATCTGTAGAATAAGAAGGTGCTGCAACCATACTCAATCACAATGATGTAGGTACTCAAGCCAAACTCAAGTTGGTGGTTCCAACCATTCCCTCAAACATGGAAGAAGGAACAAGATAGACTCAAGATCTTTCCTCCAAATCCCCCACAATCCTTTCCAAGAGTGTATAAATCAGTATTCCAACAAAAAATAAACCTACAATAATTCATAAGTCTCCAGTAATATCAAGATAGTCAATAGTTCAATAAATTCTCAAAGTATTGTTTACATATGAAGCCCATGGAGGGAAAATATTTAAATATTAGAGGTCAACAGAGCGTGGGAATAAAATGTCAAAATTGAGGTTACATCGCACACGACAAAGCTGACACCATTGGAGGATTTAAAACTCTACAAGATACAGGAGGACACTAGTGCTTGAGCGCTAGGGTCCTAGATAAATCACTTCGACAAGTTAACATTGTTTCAGGATATCACCAGCATCTTAGCACTACCCTATTTTCTGGCATTTGATGAATGGTAATAGTTTAGTCCAGTTTAGGAAGGTTTAGGAAAGTTGGGGCACTTCACTCGAGTCAAGGGTAAGGCCAAGGCTAGAAAGTCATCCTAAAAGTGGACTAATGAAGTGAATACCAAGCTTGGTGCTAAATAGAACTTGAAATTGTGCTTGGATAGATAGGGAGCACAATTTACGATAGTACATTTAGCCCCTAGTTTAGCAATCATATGACACTACGTGCATATGCAAGATAATGTATAGGAAAGAAAATAAGCATGTAAGGGATACCCAAGAAGATATTGTAGAGCACATAGAATGTTGCCAAGTGAGAGAATGGAGCCCCCAGTCAAGAACCTGCAAAGCCACAGTGTTAGAGACTGTATCCTACAAAACCACTTTGTTAGGGAAAGCGAAAACCATCTTGCATACAAAAAGATATATTAGTTCAAAAAAAATTCTAAGGGGAATGAGAGTGTGATCTAGAGTGAAACTCGCATGTAGATATATGCTCCCTATTTTTCTTGCTTATATGGAGGTAAAAATAGGGTGATGCTTTCTCTTCTACATGTTTTTAGGGTTTTGATGACTATCCCTTAAGTAGGGTCATTTGATAAAATAATGATGAGAAAAAAGGCATATGATGAGAAAGAGGGTGGAACTAGGATTTCAGTGCAACAAACGACATGAAAATTAAAGTTCTCTAGCCTGAGTTGTGAAGGTTTGAATAAAGAATGTTTGAATAGAATGGTAAGATGTTATGGTGTTTTGCTATAAATAGTAAGTAGGTTTCCACCATTTACTATCTCATTTGTCTTTTTAATTTTTAGAGAGTTTGGAGGATCTCAGGTGATCACAAGAGCGATGATGCCACACAGACGGCCATATCAACCTCCCAGGCTGGATGAGCTAAGGGATCACATAGCACAAGGTGTATAAGCACACGAGGTGAGTCTGAGATTTTGATTCATGCTTTCTATTTTTGTCTTTTTTATGTCAATTTCAAGGATTATGTGCCAAACTAGGCTTTGAGGGGTGCTAGTGTCCTCCTGGGGTACCAGAGTCCTGCCAAGGTGCTAGGGTCTTGATAGGGTGCTAGTGTTCAGTCAAGGTGCTAGTGTCCTATGAAATTTTACTAAAATTTTGAAGTTTGAACTTGATTTGAAATTTAGTTTACATAAAAGTGACAGAACTTGATTTGGTGTTGATTGTAGGTATCCCTAGCTATGTGTGAGCATTCAGGCAGTCACTTATACACATTATTATGTGGTCATGCTGAGACACTTTCTTTTGCAAAGGTTGGTCACCTTAGACATATTGGATTGTGGTGGGTGTACATGATTCCCACTATTAGATATCATGATGTGATGTTTATGGCAGTCATGGAGTGGTGGGACATACACACCTCTACTTTCTATCTTCTTATGGGAGAGATTATGGTAACACTATAGGATGTGTATCAAATCTTATGGTTACCTATATGAGGTGAGACCATGAGGATTGATGATTATTGATCAGAGGAGTATGTTTAGGCAAGCTAGATGTATTGTCTTGGACACATCGTGCCTTTGAGCACCACAAGGTGCATTCATACCGCTTGGTTAGAGTAGGGTGTTGTAGTCATACTAGTCTTACGTGGCTTCTTGATCATTACCATCACACTTGTGGTTACATAGGATGGACAAGGCACTCATCTTCACATAGTCCTTGTACATACTATCAAGGTGATGGAGGAGAAGAGGATAGTATACTCTTGGGGATGGAGCATGCTAGCTCACTTATACCATGATTTAGTGTGTTATGTGCTGTTGATAACTGAGAGGGGGGGTGAATCAGTTATCCTAATTATTTCTGCTTTCTAAACTTTCTTAATAATCAATGCAACATTAATTCAAATAAGAAAACATAACCATGAAATAGAAATACACATGACATAATATTTTTGAAGTGGAAACCCTGTTAAGGGGGAAAACCATGGGGTGATTAACCCAAGATTGTATTCTCTATTAGAAGAATGGAAATACAAAATGGCACTTGCCAATTAGGGCTCACTGCCTGAACACACTGCTCACAAGAGGCACACTGCCTACAAGAGACACACTGTCTACAATTTATAAAAAGTGTAATACAATATTTGAACTGATAAGGAGCATCAACATATGCTAGAGTTTAGTTCCGGTTAGGCTCAGTACACTGATCTACTACACTTCATCTTTCCTCTTCTTTTGTGCTGCTCTCCTTTCACATACCAGACCTTCCTTTCTGGTTTTTCTCTACTCTACTGCTTTTCTTCGCACATCACCAAAAACCATGACACATCTCACAAAAAAATCCATCTTGTATATATATTCACACAAGTGATTTCATCACCTTTCTAGTCGGCATCCGAAATAGTCAATCTTTTCCACAAACTCTGATCTGTCGGCTGAATCCTTGCTTACCAAGTAATGCGAATCAAGGATATACTTGTAGAAGTCATCAATCATGTCGGCCAATCATAACTTATGCCTTAATAACCTTTACCATCATTAGTAACACATCCAAAATAATGTCTGATGTTCTGCCAATCAATTCTTCCTCTATCCACACTGCTAATCAGGAACCCGATACTGAAGTATTCATATCTTTTTCTTCATCTATCACTGAAGGCTAAATCCTTGCAATGTATCACTCAAGGTAGTCCTCTTGACTTCCCCAAATCCACACTTCACCAAGATACTTCCTCTGAGAGATTCGGACCTGACTGTCGGACCTCGCCACATGCCTTGTTCTTGCTTACCGGACCACAACATTCTTCACTCTGACTTCTGGTATAGACACACCATATCCTATGGATGTGTGGTATGAACTCTGTTGCCATCAATGACAACAATCATGAATCCATATAGTGTCTCTTGCCAACAATCTCCCCCTTTGGCATTGATGGCAACACTTAGTGAAAAATGACTAAGTGTTTACACTATGCTCCCCCTTGGCTGATGCTCTATTTTTATATACATTTTTTGGAGCTCCCCCTTAGCTGGATACAACATTTTTCACTACTCTTCACTCCCCCTTTGACATCAATGGCAAAGGGTGGGAAACGCGCATCAAAATTTACAAAAATTTAACTATACTTAGCCACATATAACATACTCACATAAACTAAAGAATGTCTGCAAAAGTTGTCTTCAATTGGACAAATTCTGCTACACAACTTTGCTTCATTCTATCTAAAATTGATATATGACTGCTCAATAGGAATGCAAAAACTTTAGCCTTCTTCAGATCTGTCAGATCATTTGTCTTGGCGGTGGTTTGAGCATCACTTAGGGCCTCATGCATGGCCTCCAACTTAGGAATGATTATTCTTCTAAGCTCATTTAACCTGCCGATTCTATTTTTCTTTTCTTTCTCTAGCTTCTTAATTTCATCCAAGACTGCAATGGTCTGACATTCTTGATTTACTATGGATGAGGTAAATGGATCAAAATTTTGAGAAAGTGTTGTTAGTTGGATCTCCTGTTCTTTCATTTTCTTCTCAATCTCCATTGTTGCTTTGGAACATATATTTCCCCACCATCTTTAAGAGCATTTTCTAAGCTCTTTATCCCTATATCCATATTTCTTCTATCATTGGATATTAGACTTAGTACTTCAGAGAATCTTTTATCCAAAAACTCTTTCCAGACCTTTTCCTTAGTTGATTTCTCTAAGGACTCAAAATGAGTGTTGACTTAACTAACAAGAGCTTTAAGATTACCTGATGAGGAGGATGAGTGATCCTTCTGAAAAGATGACATGATCTTTTCTAAAATGTCAGATGTAGCTTCTATTAGCTCACAATCTTCCATGTGAGACTTCAAGAGTTTTTCTTTTACCTTTGCATTGGCAAATGAAGCTATCTTCATTGTTTGAACCGGGGAGAGAGAGTCAAAGTTAAATGGACCTTGAAGTAACTCCAGTTCATCAATCTCCAACATTTCTGTTGTCAAGAAGTTCTTGACAATTTTTGTAGTGTCTCTTGCTAGAGACATAGATTTCTTCTCTTCTGTACTGTCACTTATGTTCTTCTCAGCTTGACTTCCTTCTCTTCCTTTCGCTTCTTCTTTTTTCTCCTCTATTCTTTCTTCTCCTTTAGATCGGAGACTGTATGGGAAACCAAAGGAGAGATGTTTGTCTATTTATGAACTTCCTCTTCCAGAATAGAGGATTCCAAGTCCTTATCCTTTTCTGCACCGGTGTCCATGACTTCTTTTGCCATTTTCTGAATTGATTCTTCTCCAACACTTGTGGCCGAGGGATCAGCACCCAAGTCCTCTGTGACAGGAATATTGAATTTTCTAAAGTCACTCTAGAGGATCTCTTTTGTTTCCTTGGCTACCTTGTCAGTCTCACCAAGCATGACCTGATTCATCCTGGCTTTGCTCTGAAATTCATCCTTATAGTCTTTGAAGATCATATTCATTTGCTTTGAATCAATTGAAGGATATAGCTGAATGGCTATCTATTCCCAGATTTCAAGATCCTTTACCCTAGCATTATTCTTTCTTATCTCTAATTCCTTCTCTAAGCTTTTGGGAATGAGAGATATGATTTCAATAAAAGCCTTATTATATATATTTAGATACTTAACTGCAGCTTCCTGCAAGATCTTCTGGTCAGCTTCATTATAATCATCATAGAATTCAACCATTGGTTGGAGATTTCCATCCACAGTGATTGATTTGATGACATCATCTAAAGACAGAGTAGGCCTTTCTACAAATTCTTCTGCCTTTTCTTCTTCACCTTGACCGGTAGAGGGTTCACCGGATGTTTTCTTCTCCTCCTTCATTTTCTTTATCTCCTCAGCTGATTCAGTTTCTTCATCATCTTCTTACTGACATAAGACCTTGTGGCCTTTGTTTTAGTTCTTTTCTCTCCTCTGCCAGATGATTTTGCTTCCATTTTTTATGTCCTTGACCTTTTAGTAGTGGCATGTACAGATCTCTTTGATGATCTTGTCTGGGTGGAAGATTCTACCGGAGCACTTTCCTTACTTCCCTTTCCTACCTCTTTCTTCTTTTCCTCAGCCCTTTCCATCTTTTCCCTGTTGGCATCAAGTGCCTCCTTTGAGAGGCCTAAGCCTTTGGCAATTTCTTCAACTTCTTCTCTCACTTTCCTCTTTATTTCTGGTTGTCTAAGTTCCACATGAACTTTTACACTTAGCTCTTCAAAGGTTCCAAACCTTTCTGCCTTTGGATCCTTTGGCTGACTTAGCATGTGTTGAACATGCAGCTCCACAATTTGTTCATCAACTTCATACCCCATAGGCATGATCCATATAGTTCTTGGTTCTACTGCCTCCATTAGGCACTGATCAGTCTCTACCATAAAGCATACTGTGTCTTTGTATTTCTCAACAAGAGACTGGGGAATTCTCTCTCTTGCTTGCATCATGTTCTAAAATTTCTTGAAATATCCCCAGAGAGCTATATTCTGTGCCTTGGCATCACCAATCCCATGTATATAATCTCTGATCTGAATGGCTACTAGCCTATCATTCTGCCATACCCAGCCACTGGATCCGGGAAGCTCATTCATGTAATAAAAGAAAAGACAGAGTATCAAACCACAGTATTTGAATGAGTTCTTCTTATCCTTCTTTATCTTCTATAGATTCTCCAATAGTTGGTTCAAAAGGAGCTCACAAAGATCATAGTCTACATTCTTCCTCAACATTTCATAAGCAGTATATATAGCAGTTCC
Source organism: Cunninghamia lanceolata (assembly GCA_027924645.1). NCBI lineage: Eukaryota > Viridiplantae > Streptophyta > Pinopsida > Cupressales > Cupressaceae > Cunninghamia > Cunninghamia lanceolata. Next base: position 13,455,664 of record BSBN01001332.1, read on the forward strand.
AGAAACAAAATTCTCCCTACTGGACTGATATATCTTATATCCAATTATCATTGATGCAAATTTGATATCCAGATCTGTGATATCCTCAATAGTCATAGCTCTTTTATCAAACTTTGATCCGGTAGCCTCACTGACAATTTGGTTCTTGACAGATTTGAGCGTAGGCATTTCATTGATTGAGTGTAATCCGGTTACAGCCCTAATGGCATACTTAGTGATCTTAAACAGCCTGTTCAACCACGTGAATTTGTCATGTATTCTACTCAGGATATACCGGACCCATTCATCTTCCAGGAAATAGGGGAAATGAATGCACTATGCAAAATGCTTATCCTGAATGGCTTTATACTGAGGTTTGATCTCAAAAGAATCATCTATTAACTGCTTGTGATAGATATCCATTAATTTGGACTCTCCAAATTCTTCAATGTTTGCATGAATGTAAACCCTAATATCTTCTATATGTAGGACGCCATGCGGAACACTGGAAAAAGCTCCTAGGGGATCTACTTCCAAGGATTTGTAGGGATGTTTCTTGATTTTGGGGCGAGGCCTATCAGTGATCTTCACAATATTCAGAGTAGACATCTTTTAAAAATATTTGCAGAGAAGAACGGAAAATACCTTTTGCTTCTTTCGGTTTCATAGAGTTAGCCAGATCAATTTCTGGATGAGTTGACTTCTGCAAATGATCTTGGATGAGCTTGAGGAATTTTGTTGCAAAGCCTCTCTTTTCATTTCTTCTTGAATGCAGAATGAGCAAATGCTTAATGAGAAAACCCTTATATTGCTCCGCAAACCCTAATGTTAAGTTGTCATAAATGCTCGACCTAAGTCATTCTGATTTGCCTTATTCGGATGGCTTGAAGAACCAGATCAATCTTGATCTTAAACATCTTGCGGATCTTCCAAATCTTAACCATAGTTTATTTGGATGTTTCTCTTATGAACCCTTTAATTCGTAACTCTTCTTGTGCCAATTCTGGCACCAATTGACTGGCTGGGGGAACAAGGTTTTCTTTGTGTCTCCCCTTGAGCCAGAGCTCACTTTTTAATTTCTGGAAGGAATATCAGCACCAGAGTCTGGTGCGGACCCATCCCCTACATTCTCTATACTTTTAATCACCCAAATCTTGTTCATCTCACTTTCATCTTCATCCGCATTAACTTTTCATTTTCCCTTATCTTGATTCTGATTATGATGTACCAGACCTCTTTTGTCCTGATTCTTACTTCTACAAAATTTTGCAATATGACCAGATCCATTACAAATTTGGCAAACAACATTTCTTTGCATATTTGATTGATATCCTCTTGATCTACATTGATTAGCCATATGACCTATTCTATTGCATGCAAAGCATCTACCATTGAATGATTTGTTCATTTGCATATTTCTGCATTCATGAGATTTGTGACCATACCTTTTGCAGTTGAAACACTATCCGGAGAAGGATGAATTAGTCTGATTCATTCTCTTTCTGCACTGATTAGCTTTTTGACCAAAGTTATTGTAGTTGTGTCAGTATCCATTGAAGGATGGATATCTTTGAGCATTAGGTTGCCTTACTGGAGGTCTTCTAGGCATGTTCCTTGGATTTTCTGATCCAAAATTCTTCTGACCGGATCCAGAGCTTTCTCTTTTCTCATATCCCAAACCACACTTGTCATCTACCCTCTTTTGACTTTCAAGAAGAACTTCAAGTTGAGCATAACTTATCTTGAATTTTTCTTTATATTCATTTGTTGTTTGAAGATCCCTTTTAAGAGAGACAATTTGATCCTCAAGTTTTTCTTCATTATCTTTAGCATCTTCAAGATCGGATTCAGGTGTCTGATTATTCTATCCATCTTGTGGCAGTCTTCTGATTTCTCCTTGAGAGTTTGTCTTAGATCATCTTTAGTTTTTCTTTTCTCTTCAATTTCTTGGGTAAACTTCATAACTCCTGATTCCATCGCATGTCTTACCATGATGATCTCTATTGATAACTTTTCACACAACTTGGTTTTCTCCTTCAGATCTTCATTTGTATCATTGGCTTCACCTTGACTTGCTAATTGTTGAAGGTGCTCTTTTCTCTTTTTCATAGAGAGACTCAGTTTCCCTTTTAGTTAATTTATGAAATCATTAACCTCTTTGAGTCTTTCCTTTAATTCATTGACTTCAGAATTTGATTGTTCGAGATCATCAAGGGTAGTCTTGAGTTGTTCCCTTATACCATATACATCCATTTGAATTCCCAGATCTTCCTCACGCTGTTAGGCTCTGTTGGGGGGAACTTGGCTCTGATACCAATTGTTGATAACTGAGAGGGGGGGTGAATCAGTTATCCTAATTATTTTTGTTTTCTAAACTTTCTTAACAATCAATGCAACATTAATTCAAATAAGCAAACATAACCATGAAATGGAAATACACATGACACAATATTTTTGACGTGGAAACCCTATTAAGGGAGAAAACCATGGGGTGATTAACCCAAGATTGTATTCTCTGTTAGAAGAATGGAAATACAAAATGGCACTTGCCAATTAGGGCTCACTGCCCGAGCACACTGTTCACAAGGGGCACACTGCCTACAAGAGACACACTGTCTACAATTTATAAAGAGTGTAATACAATACTCGAACTGATAAGGAGCATCAACATATGCTGGAGTTTAGTTCTAGTTAGGCTCAGTACACTGATCTGCTGCACTTCATCTTTCCTCTTCTTTTGTGCTGCTCTCCTTTCACATACCGGACCTTCCTTTCTGCTTTTTCTCTACTCTACTGCTTTTCTTCACACATCACCAAAAACCATGACACATCTCACAACTAAATCCATCTTGTATATATATCCACACAAGTGATTTCATCACCTTTCTAGCTGGCATCTAGAATAGTCAATCTTTTCCACAAACTCTGATCTGTCGGCTGAATCCTTGCTTACCAAGTAATGCAGATCAAGGATATACTTGTAGAAGTCATCAATCATGTCGGCTAATCATAACTTATGCCTTAATAACCTTTACCATCATCAGTAACACATCCAAAATAATGTCTGATGTTCTTCCAGTCAGTTCTTCCTCTATCCACACTCCCAATCAGGAACCTGATACTCAAGTATTCATATCTTTTTCTTCATCTATCACCGGAGGCTAAATCCTTGGAATCTATCACTCAAGGTAGTTCTCTTGACTTCCCCAAATCCACACTTCACCAAGATACTTCCTCTGAGAGATCTGGACCTAATTATCAGACCTCGCCACATACTCTGTTCTTACTTACCGGACCACAACATTCTTCACTCTGACTTCCGGTATAGACACACCATGTCCTGCAGATGTGTGGGATGAACTTTGTTGCCATCAATGACAACAATCATGAATCCATATAGTGTCTCTTGCCAACATGTGCATCATGAGGCACATAGCTTGATGACCTGCACATGTCTCTAGGTGTGGGCATTTGAGCATAACACATGCACATGGCCAAGGGGGTTCTCGATAGATCATATCTAGACATGTCCATCAGCACACACCTATGCACTAAGGAGGGAAGGGAGGTGTGGTGATTTATTGTATTAGAGAGTGAGATTTGATAGATTGGAGCATGATGATATTATGTGGAGACCATATAGAGGCCATAGATCATGGATGGATGAGAGTTGATAGCTGGTGAGGATGCAGAGAAATCAGCTTCTAGCCAATCATTTTGATCACATTATCGTGCCTTTATACTACGATCAAGTGATGAGGTAGTTTGGACACATGTAGAAAGTTCTTTCCACTCAACCAACCTATGTATGCTTAGCTCGTAGTGCAGTGAGGCCTAGAGACAAGGCACGACCCACTATTATTGATGTTGCATTGAGTGATTCAAATGATGAGGAATAGGATGCAATGCTCATGTTCAACACTGATGATGTGGGTGTCAGCCTAGCATACATGACTTGGTGGAGCACTTTCCATCCCGCTCCTATATTTCCACCAGAATATCCCACTAGTGATCCTAGACCTTGGACATATCCAAGGTATGAGTTAGGGGAGGAGGAGAGGGATAGAGAGAGGTGATGATTATGATGGTATTCATGAGGAGGATTAGCTATCATTGACAACAGGAGGGAGACAATGCTAGGGAGAGGAGGATGATGATGTCACCAAGGAGAGACCTAGGGCTTAACGTCATGGATCACAGTCACTATCTTCTACAGGTGGATTACAGAGTTGACATGAGCGTGGGGAGTCAAGTGGTGCTACTGCTACAGTACCTCTAGCAATGTTAGTGACTAGAGACTCAGTAGCCATCAACCCTCAAGTTGATTGTGATTGGCAGGTTAGTGATCCAGGTGAGAGAGTTACATTATGTTATAATTTGATATTAAGTAGAATTATTTTGATATACATGATGGGAGTTTTGATACAAATTTTGTTTCTATTTTATAGTTGGTACATGAGCATGGATCAACTTTGTGGGTCGAGTCATAGCAAATATAGTGCCTATCGTGCATACTCATTGGCTAGTGTGGGCCATTTATAGACCACAACAAACTGCAGGGTGAAATGTGGATGTATTGGATCCCATTGCACAACTAAGAGAAGCTTACGAGGAGGCCATCCAGTGAGCATCGAGTGTCGAAGTGGAATGAGATGTTTCAAGCTATAGTAAGACTAGTGTTGAGCCAACATGAGATGCCTTCGAGAAATGGCTATGTCAAACTCTAGTGGAGCTATAGGTAGTTAGAACAGGACTAGCACCAGAGATGGACCATCCACTTATGAGAGAACTGAGAGATGATAATGGGTTACTTTGATGTCATTTATGATCTTACTGAAACAATTCTATGATTGTTTGATATAATGCGATAAAGATCTAATTAAATGTGGTGAATTAACATGTATGGGACAATTAAAAACCATTGTGATCTATATAAACAACCTAATGAGATTGTTTAATAAATACAACAATGATCTAATTGATACATGTATTGATGAAATGTTTTTGATTAAGTTAAGCTAGAAAAGGGGTTCCAATCCCATACAAAAAGAAGGTCACAAGAAAATCATACGACAACAGAGACCCTCCCTAAAAATAACCCAACAGAGCTAGGGAGCCATCATTGTATTAGTCTTATTGTTTCATTAACATAATCAAAAACATCCCCATAAAGTTAGCAATGCCATCCCTAATAATAATCCTTGTGGGGTAAAGGATGCATAACCAAAAAAAAGAGCTTAAAGTATTAGATCTAGAAACTAAGAGATAGATAATCCTGATAATAACCATCATAGCTAGGATAATGTTCAGCATAGTAAGACAGACAGAAAATAGTGAAAGAATAGCTTGAGCAGTAGAACATAAACACAAAGCTAAACTAGAATTTAGTGCTATTCCAATCATTTTTCATTTTTTCAAAACCTCCTCCTAGGAGGTATGATCCATGTCAGCCTTGTGCCTCTTATCAGTCTCTTGGTATTTTTCATGCAAGTATTTTCTTTTCTCTAGCTGAGTCTTAATGATCTTAACTTCTTCCATAGTATCAGTCAAGATATTATTGGTTACCTTAACTAGATCCTTCATGCCCTTTTCTAGCTTATCAATTTTAACTTGAAACATGTTACACATTTTGTACATATTAGTCTAGCTTTCCTGGCAAGTTGTACAATTGAACCGCTTGTTAAAGAATCCCTCAAGCTTATCCAACCTTCCAAATAGATTCTGCAATTCTACATTGACTTGTAAATTATCATTTTTATCAGGACAGTTAATCTGATCTTCAAAGTTTGCTATATCAGTTTGGATGTCCTCACAATAAGTGTCCACCACAACATTGGTATTGATATCCTCATACCCTTCACACAGATCCTCTTTTTCACTGTCACCATCCTTTGGTTTATCATTCATCTCATCATGTTCCTTAACCTTAGTGTCATCCCAATTAGTATCCTCTAATCCCTCACAGTCATTATCTTAATTTTCATCTTCATCTATCTAATAATCCCTAACAAATTCATCTTCATTAGAGTCTAGATTAATTTCCTCCACAAAGGCTTCCTTCAAATTGTTATTATTTTCTTATCCCTAGTTTTTTCTTACACTTTAGCAAGTCTTGTAGACCTCCTTTCAGATCCACCATTGTGCATTTTGGGATTCTCTTCTTTATCTATGAACCTAGTAGAGAGGTTAATCTTAACAACCTCAGACTTAATTTAGAGGGTTTTAGTTTTCTTACTAGAAATTTTTGAAGGTTTCCCTAAACCTTCCCTTAGAGATAGTAGAATGTTTTCTAGGGAATCTTTATCTTGAAGGTTTTTCTTGCTAGCATGCTTGAGAGGGGTCTGAGGAACAACAATATCTTTTCCTTTATAAGAGTGAGGGCCTTTATTTTTCATAGTCTTATCCTTCTTATACCTATCATCCACATAGCTAGGGTTTACTATATTTTTACCTTTGATCAACTGAGAATTCTTTTTACCACACTTATTCCTAGGAATGGAAGAATTAAGTATAACATGAAACTCATACAGCATGAGCATCAACCCTTGGTATAGAGGGGGGTTTGCAACTTTTGTGATACTTCTTTGTAGAGAAGATAAAATGAAAAAGGGAAGTTTATGAAATTACCATGCCTCAAGTGGTCCAGCAATGGGAAGTGGTAGCCATGCATGATTTCAAACTGACCTTCAAGTGTGATGTACTTCATAAGGTGGTAGGAAACCATACCCCAAGGGGCTAGGAGTTCAGTCCGTTGGTAGCCATTCTGGTGTTTGGTTAAACTCTCTGGTCCTTCCAAGAAACTTTCCATAAAATCCATATAATCCCCATTTCCAAGCCTCTGCACATTTCTTCCATCAAGAGAAAGTCTAGTTGCCTCGGCAATAAGCTCCTCTGTAACTATGAATTTAACCCCATTTATGTTCACTTCCTTATTCCTCCAAGAATTCACAAATTACAAAGAGACTGACTCATCATGAGCCTAAAGAACTCAAACATAACTCCCAAGCCCTCCTTCCTCAAATATACTCCAAACCTATAGATTCTTTTTTAGACTCGTATAGGATGCATGTTCTACTTTAAGAAGTTGACCCCCCATATTGCACAACACAATGATGTTAGGTAACCCACGAATAACAACATAATGGAAGATTACCAAGCAAAGCTCTATATTCATGTTGGAAACCTTAAGAGGATGAATCTTGAAGCTGGTATTCAAATGACAACAAATATCATGAGTAATCAACAAGATAACCCTGTTCGCACAAACCAACGAGTGCCTAATAATTATTTCCTTATTCATCTCACAATGCTCTATGTGTCTCTTCAAATGCTCCCAAGCCTCAACACGAATAGCAATAATTTCCAAGTCTTTATTGCTAGCATCTTCCATCATTTCTGAAAGATTATGAAACAAGAAACCTTTAATACCAAACAACTAGCATATCAACCTTCGAACAATAATGTTTAATGTTGGGACAACCATCCCTTTCATTATTAAACATTTTAATTTGTATTTGTAGCTTCATTAAGAATTATTTCTTGTAGACTATGAGACAAATTAACTAAGGCAGATGTGGACCAACTTCCAACCCTATTGAGACCTAGGTTGGCAAGTTTATCCACTACATGGTTGTCTTCTCTAAAAACATGCTGAATTGAGATATAGGGAATATTAGAAATAACATTCTTTATGTCCTCTAGATAATCTCTTAGCATCCAAGGGGTGTTTCCAGACATAGTAACTAGAGCTAGAACCACTTTTGAATCTCCTTCAATTACAACCTACTTGAAACCATAAGTCTAAATTCTATGAATACCCCACCATAGAGCATAAGTTTCCTCCAGGTTATTAGAAGCAATACCAATAGCCCTTGCGTAACATTCAATTATCATTCCTTTATCATTCCTTATTATACCTCCCACTGATGAAGGCCCCGGGTTACCTTTAGAACAACCATCAAAGTTTAACTTGACCGACCTTGTTTGTGGTCTTCTCCATCTTGTGTGTTTCCTTATGTTTTCCTTTTGATAATCAAAATTATCAAGATTTTGTGTAATGCCCCACTGCTTACTAACTTTTATTTCATGCTCTAAAGGAAGAGATTTTGATTTCCCAAATTTGGAGATATTAATACTCTCTTGTATGGCACCAACAATGGAGTGAGAGAGTTGATAGTCGAAGAGTCTCTGAAGACTCTATTGTTTCTTTCCTTCCAGATCCCACAAACCACATGCAAAGGTGTTTTCTTCCATAATTCCCTTAAAAATGGGTGTATGAATTGGGGAGCCTTAAACCAAAGGGGTAGGAATGAGTCCAAACCTTCAGGCATAACCCAGTCTAAACCAAATTTAGAGAAGGCATGACTCCATATATGTCTTGCCAAAGAACAATGTAAGAACAGATGATTTATGGATTCTTCTTCTTGACATCATAAGATACATCTATTTGGAAGTTGGAACCCTCTCTTTTTGAAGATTATCCATAGTTAAGATTTTATAGTGGTTTGCAACCCACCAAAAATTGTTGATTTTAGGAATCATTCTATGGTTCCAAATCATCTTCCAGTCTTTGTTAAGAAGACGACCTCTAGGAAACAATAGAGAATAAGCAGTAAAAATAGAGAAATTTCCAAAGGCTTGAGGTTTCCAAATCAAATCATCTTTCCTATTCTGCCTGAAAAATCTACAGTCCCCCAAATAGTCATAGAATTGGCTAATAATGTTATCCTCATTATTACCAACAAGAAGATTAAATTCCTTCCAATACCCTTCTAGTTTGTCTCCAAATAAATTAAGACAATCTTCTTTAAGGACAACAAACATTGCATGAGCTGATAGAGGAAGATCATGTTTCCAAATATCTTCCCAAAAGTTAATATTCCTTCCATTTCCAACTCTCCACCTGATACCCATAGATAGCACTCTCCTAATCTTTCGAATCCCATTCAAAATGACAGATCTAGCAAGAAAAGAATTGTTGTGAATGAGATTGTGGGTTTCTTCACCACTAAAATATTTAGCTCTTATAATATGAACCCAATCTTTGTCCTCTTTGATAATGCCCCATCCAGCTTTTGTCATAAGAGTTTTATTAAATTCTGTTATTTTTTTGATGCCTAGACCACCATTTTTTTTAGTGGAGCAAATAGTGTCCCAATTGATAAGAGTCAATCTTTTTTTTTCCTCAACACCTATCCATAAAAATTATTTTTGAATTTGTTCAATTTTCTCAGCTATAAAGTCTGGGATTTTGAATAATGAAAGATAGTAAACTGTGTATTTTGAAGTGAATCTTTTAGAAGTTGGTACTTCCTATCTTGGCTTAGCAACTTGCCTTTCCACCCATCCAACTTCTTTTGAACTCTTTCCACAATTTTGTACCAGTATGCATTTGGAAGTTTTTTGGTTGCTAGAGGAAGCCCAAGGTAGCTATCTGGGAAATAAGCCTTAGAACAGCCCTTGTAAAATCTCCATATTATTGAAAAAGTAGATTTTTCTTTTATCATAGTTGATATGTTGCCCTAAGACTTTAGTGTAATTATTAAGTAGATTCTTCCACTCAGCTTCTTTAACAGAAGATGTACCAAATAATATGGTATCATCAACAATCTATTGGTGCAAAGAAGGTGAACAAGAAGAAGTGGGTTTGATACCCTTAAGCTTCCTTTCATTCACCAATTTGGATATATTCCTACCAATAACTTTGCCACAATGATGAAAATATATGGAGAGAGGGGGTCTCCTTGTCTCAAACCCCTACCACTAAGGAACAAACCTCTAGGAGAGCCATTCACCATAATAGAATATCTAGGAGAAGTAACACATTCTATAATTATCTAAAGGCCTTGAAACCCAAACTTTTTGAGAAAGCTATCCAGAAGGACCAAGAGACTATCATAGGCTTTAGAAATATCCAACTATAGGACCATCCCTTCCTTTTTACCTTGAACCATTGAATGCAATATCTCATGTGTAGTGATAACTGCATCCAAAATTTGTCTACCAGAGACAAAACCTTTCTAATTAAGAGAAATAATTTGCTTTAACAGAGGTTTAATTCTGTTAACTAACAGTTTGGAGAAAATTTTGTATATAGTGTTGCACAAACTAATAGGCCTAAATTCACCAAAAGAGACAACCTCACCCTTCTTTGGCACAAGAACAATAAAAGTAGAGTTAAATTGCTTTAAAAGTCTTCCATATTTAAAGAAAACCCTCGCAACAGTAGTAACATTTTTGCCTACAATATCCTAAATTTCTTGGTAGAACGTTGAGAGAAACCCATCGGGACCAGGAGCTTTAAAAGCACCAAAAGAGAATTAAACATTTTTTACCTCTTCATCAGTAATAATTTTGTCTAAAAAAGCATTATCAGAGTCAGAAATAACTTGTGGAATAACATCTAAGAGTTCAAAAGGACCCTCTTCTTCATCCTCATTACATTGCAAAAGCTTATTGAAAAAATTAGAGGTAGAAATACCAATCTAGTCATCTTCAGTCACTGCATTACCATTTTCATCCTAAATTTGATTATTACTATTATGGCTCCTATGTTTTAAAGTAGATTGATGAAAAAACTTTGTATTTCTATCCCCCTTTTCAGCCATTGAATTCTTGAATTTTGTTTCTAGAAAATTTCCTCCCTCAAATGAAGTTGATGCCACTCATCTCTAACTAATCTCTCTTTCTGACAAAGATCCAAATCAAAAATAACTTCAGCTATCTTATCCTACATATCTTTAAGATTAGAAGAAATAATCCCTTTTTGTTTGAAGATGTCTCTAAAACGAATACTTATTCCAACCCTTAACACAAGTTGCTTGACATATTTGATCTTTTGAGCTAAATAGAACATAGCCATACCTTTAAAAGGTTTATTCCACCACTGTTCAACAAGATCTCTAAAATGAGGGTAAGACACCCACATAATCTCATACCTAAAAGGGTATGCCATCTTCTTTTTCTGATTAGTCTAATTGATAACAATGGGATTATAATTTGACCCCGCTCTAGGAAGAGCTTTACAATTTAAAAGAGGAAGTATATTCCAAGAGCTGGAGATAAGCACCCTATCAAGTTTGACTTTAATAAGATTGGTACCCATTCTTCTGTTTGACCAAGTAAATCAAGTTCCCTCAATCTCCATATCCATAAGACCTATGCAAGAGAGGAATCCTGTCAAGTGCCCCATACTATCAGAAAAGTCTTCCAGGCCCGCCAGTTTTTGAAAAGGGTAAAGGGGTGTATTAAAGTCCCCCACTAACAACCAATGTGAATTAGTAGCAATAGACAAGGTAGAAATAATAGAATTCTAGAGATTTTTCCTTTCAAGTCTTGTGTTAGGAGCATAAACATTTATCAAATTCCATCTTTCATCTCCTTTGTGATTTCTAAACTGGATACAAATAAAACTTTTATTAACAATAAGAACCTTCCCAACCAGAACTGATGGATTCCATATGATGGCAAGACCACCAGAAGCCCCTTGAGAATTATTTATACTATAGACAGCCCCTAGCCAAATATGTTTTATGGATTCAGACAAATTAGCTTCATTCATTTTTGTTTCTTGAAGCAAAAGAATATCAATTTTATGATCCAAGATACAATTTTTAACTAAAAACTTTTTATGAGGACTATTAAGCCCCTGAATATTCCAAGAAATGATCTTCATAAAGCTAAACAAAAACACCAAACAACAAGCCACATACCTGGAAACTGAACCCTAAAACAAGGTCATTTCTTTGACTTCCTAGTCAAAGAGAGATTCTATAGGGTAGTTTGTCTTCCCAGAGCCACCTCTTTGGCTGCCTCTCTAGATCTAGTTTCTCTTTGGGTAGGTCTACCTTGTTTATTCTCATTACCTATGTCAGCTTTCTTCACAAAGTTCTTTTTCCTGCCTTTACCTAGAGGAGTCCATTCTTCCTCCACAATCTCTGAACCAACCTCTGGTATTTCATTCTTATTCTCCTCCTTCCCTACATCAAGATTTTCTATCTAGACCTCTCTCTCTATTTCTCCTTCCTCTCTAAGAGGTTGGATATCCCTGTCCGTCATACATTCTTTACCATTTTCCTAAACTTCAACCGAAACGGAGATGATCTGATGTGAAATAATAAGTGATTCTCCATTAGTCTACTCCAAGAGCTGGTGGGAAGCCTTAAGGGGTTCTACATCAACCTTTTCAGCATGATCTTCTAATATGCTTTTCTCTGACATGTTGTTTTATAGTTGTATTGTTTCTAATGCATTGTCCTTAGTCCGATTCAAACCTTCAAGAGTTTCACAAGCATCCAAACAATGATCTTGAGATTCACCTGCTGATGCCACCCTTTCTTTATCTTTAGATTCCACTTTCTTCAAAATAGGTTTTTTACATTTATTTAGAGATACCCAAAAAACCCGCAATTTTGGCAAAAAGGGCCAGAATTTTCATACTCTATAGGTTGCACCCATTTTCCAAATCTTGAATTGAGAGTAATTTTAGTCTGAAGAATTACATGCATGGCCACATTAACACAAATGCAAGAAAACAAAAGTCTAGATTTTTGGGTTGTTATCTTATCAATAGCCAAGAACTAACCAAAAGAATTAGCAATACTTTGGAGGATCCTAGAAGTCCAGAATTCCAAAGGTAAATTAGGGAGCCTTATCTAGGTTAGTGTAATTGCACACAGATCTGCTACTAGATCAAAACCATGCTTCCATTTGCACAAAGCAAGATTATTGCACTGCACTTTGTCAAAGAACTAGGGGCCATTCGTGATAATCACTATTAGATCTTCCTTCAGAGAAAATCTTAAAAGAAACAAACTACTCGCCATAGCAGAAGTTGAAATTAAACCTTTAATATTCCAATTATTCTTGATGTTGTCCAAGAGACAACTATCAAGTCTTAAGAGATTGAAGATATAGAACCATTGGTAGGTGAAAATGATTTGCATCTTAACTATGTTCATGGGAATGAATCCAAGGAAGATGTTTTAGTTAATGATTTCTATTATGATAATTGATGGATAAAACTATGGATCAAGACTTGGGATCAAATTGCTATAAAAGTTTTACATTGACTTCCTTAGTTTGTTCCTAAAATGTCAATCTAGGGATCGTAGACTTGTGAAAGGTATTGTGGTTATCTGCCGAAGGGATGAAGATAGTGAGCTGAGTGGAGATGAAATACAACTAGGAAATAAACCTATTGCATATTGAAATAATGTTAGTGACAGGAACTATCACTTCTTGGCAACAATAACAACAACAATTGAAATTAAACTCAGCTTCCAAAGAAAGCTAATCTAGAAACCATAAAGTGATATAAAGCATGAATAATTAGTCTAGAAAAATAATCTCATGAGCATTAAACAAGAAACCACACTCGCAAATAATGAGAAAGAACAGAAATAAACACACTTCTATATTAACAAAAGTCACTAGATGTCTCAATAAGTGGGCCCTGCCTCCTTAGTGCATCCGGTGATGAAACAAAGAGCTTACCTACACTGCGTTGATCATGCAAATGCTGGTTTTATTTATCAAAAAATAACATTGTCAATGATACAAAATTCTAATACAGAAATCTGCTTACAAGAATTCCCTTTGAGTTGATATTAGATATCATATTTATAGCTCAAGTCTATAACAACATAATAAAATAGAATATGCTTCTTTTGGCATATGGCCAATAAAATAATGGCCCATGTAAATCCTTGTTTGCAAGCCATAGATTAAAAGTTCTTGTTACAACAATATCTACAAAAATAGAAAACAAGTAGATTTTAGTTTCCCAACTAATAAGTGAATAACGAGTTCCCCTTATTTGGACCTAGTATTTCTAATGTGGCAGTAATAAAATGATTGGCAGAGAGGACCATGTGCTAAAGAGGCATACACAACTGGAAGAATTGTCTTCTAATAATGTTGAATATTGAGGTGAAGGTCAACATTTGAAATATCTAATCAAATGTTGATGTATGGAGCCATGTAAAATAGATTCGATGCCTTGGTAGATGTGGCCATGGCATTGAGCCAATGTGGCAAGAGTCCATGTGGTAATGATGGAAGAAAGAGTTGAATGACAAGAAGGTTCCTGTACAGAAGGTGACAGGAAGATCTGCAATATATATTTTCCAAGGCTAGAAATCACAATGCTCATTAGTAAACACAACCAGTAATTAATTTCTATATATTTATCTCAAAACTATATTAAAGATCACTTATATATTAAATCATATGCAGCGTAAATGTTAAAATGGTATGAAAATGCAATAGAAATGGTATATGGAAATGATTATGAAGGTGTATGAAATAGGCTTAAATATGGCATAAAATGAAGCATAATTGGCTCTCATGATTCCCCCCAACTTAGCATATTGCACGTCCTCGTGCAATCAATATTTTTGAGAGGGCAACCTTTGGATTGTATCTTCTGCACCCATGACTATTATTTGGCATTTTTCAATAGTATTTTGTTTTATTTTTTAAATGCTATATATATGAGGTATCACAAAAAAAAAACTTATCACCATATTAGGATATTCATGAGCTATGTAAAATGGGTGAAATGATAGGCAATGTTCATGAAACAATTATGGAGGGTGAAATAATGGATATTAGGATGGGATAGTAAGGATAATGAAAAATAATGGGTGAGAAGATGGGTAATAAGGATAATGAATGGTGAACCTCCTCCCCCCAACTTAAAGGGTTGACTATCTGGGGGAAACAAGGAGAAGGTAGGTATGGATGTTGCACATATGATTAATATAATAAGAAATATTAATAAAGTTAAGAGAAAACAATAAAAAATAAAACTGACTATTTTACCAACTTGCATGTCCATATATGCCAAGGTCTGGTGGCTAGAAGAACTCAGCGACTGTGAAACTTCATTTGCAACAAGAACTGCAACACCATGAAAGATCTCCATCTGACTGAAGCACTAGATAACATACCACTGGGAGCTAAATCTCTTCATTGTTGTCAACACCTCAACTGAATGTGTAGCAATTGCTCTAAGTGATCGAGGAATGTTGATCACAAAAAACTAGAGCATAACCACATAAATGAGGTATAGGAGGTGCTATAGGCACTCAGAATGTTGAAACAACCATAGAAGCATCTAAGTGTACCTAAAAAGGATTAGCCTAATGTAAGAACACAAAGAAGTGCATTTTTTTTCATTTTTTCATTTTTTTTTTCAATTTTGATAACGACAACAGATCGCCAGTATCCTGGTTTTCAACCTGCCACTGCCTAGAGGTGTTCAAAAATTGGTTTTCACCCCTAAGTTTATTTTGCAATTAGTATTTGTTGGAATCTGGTTTTCAGATATTAACTGGCCAATAATGCCTGAAGGTTTTCATTATTGGATCTTGTATTTTTTTTTTTTTCATTTTTTCATTTTTTTCATTTTTTCATTTTTTTCATTTTTTTTCATATTTTCTTTTTTTGAAAAACTACATATAATGACCAAAGAAAATGAAACTCTTATATGGATGATGAAAATGATATCATCCAAACCCTAGAGTTTCATTTAAATCCCTTCAATAAAAGTAATTGTGAAAATCAATTGCTTGTAGTATTTGAAATGATGACCAATAATAACCTAAGTACAATCTGGAACATATAACCACCACTACAAGCAATCTTGATCTCATTTAGCTCATTCCATGATAAATGAAAGGTGGCTATAGAACTTGAAATGATGATCAACATGAAATATACTTTCATCAAGATTGACCATGCATAGTTTACAGCACCATTGCTTCTCATGCCACTATGCTTGAAAGTTGCCTGTAGAACTTCAAAATACATACCCAGTCACTTGGTTGAAAGAATTATTCACAATGGCCATAACCTTTGGAAGACACATTGTTCTATGATGACCAATTTGAAAAAAATCATATCAATTTCTCATGAAGCTATGTTATCCTTTCCTTCTGAGCATGAGAGATATCCATAACTATTTCCAAAGTTGTATGAAAAGTAGTAGTTACAAAGAATTCAACTTCCTTACCAAAGACAAGGTTGTGCAGTGAAAGATTAGTTGTAGTCTCCCAACTTGTCCAATGTGTCCATACAACTATAGGTAGGTGGATACTCATCTCTATGATGAAGTGTGATGATATGCATTATAATTTGTTCAAGTTCCTTGTTTGTGTCTTCAAATTGTCTCTGGATGTGTAGCTTAAGAACATAGGACTACAAGATTCATGGATCTCATAAACCAAGTTGTATATTGTCTTCCACATGATCTAGCATCAAGAGAAGTTCTACCCATGAATGTTGTTCACATTTTTCTTGATAATCCTCTTTTGATCTTCAAGAGAAACACAAAGGAAACTCATTGTTCACCATACAGCTAGGAAGGCCAACAAGATGTGTCTTTGGATGCTCATATAGAGAAGCATCATCAACCGGTATTGGTGCAAAGGTGTTGGGTCACCATGATAAGAGACCTATAACCATATTCTCATGACCAAGCATATCAAGTGTAGTAATGTAGAATATCATCCATTCAATAACTCCACCATTAATAAGTAATTTATTCATTTGTTTAAATGAAGGTAGAGTTATTAATATGAATATATGCTTGATAATAAAATGATGAATTATAATTAATTCTTGTGTAAACATAATATAAATTCAATTCCAAATAACACAAGAATACATACCTTGATTTGGTCCAAATCTCACACATGTGGTTTTATTGGAAGCACCAAAGAAACAATTAATGAAGGATTTATCATTAGTCAACCAAGGATCTTTAAAATTGAAGGGATTCTCCCCCCAACTTAATTTCATTCTGCAAAATTATGAGGGAATTAGAATAATCCAAAGAATCAAGAAATAAAGTGGCATGTTTAGTAATATCTTGAGCCTTTTTTAATGAATGACCAACTAAAGAGTTCCAAAATTCAATCGATTTCCCCCCCAACTTAATTGCACATTGTAAATTCATGAGGGCATTAAGATAATCCAAAGAAGAAAGTGACATATTTAATAATACCTTGATCCTTATGAATGATCATCCATTTGTAGCATGTTTTATGTGGTCATTTAATGCATTCAAACCTTTTTAGTTCTTCTTAATCATAAAATCAATTATTGGACCTAGATCAATAAGTGTGTGAGGAATACATAGTTTTACCATAGGCCTCCAAAGATCTAGATGTTTAAGTATAAAAATATTTATAAATAGATCCTATAGGATTTTATTATGTATCTCACACAACTCTTGAATCATTAAGGCATATAGTTTACCATTTCTTTTTGCATGATTAATTTCAACACACATCTTTATCATTTCAATTATAAAATTATAATCACATTAAATTATTTCCTTATGTGTGTGAATTATTTCTAAAAGTTGTGATTTGTTAAGGAGATAAGAAGAACTAAATTGTTTATCTTTTAGTTGATCACATTGTTCTTCTAATGCAATCAGATCAAAATCACATCCCATAATCGCAGCAATATACTTTAATTGTGATTGGCCAATTTCAAGCGCAATTTTAGAATGTAAAGGGATAGATGAATTTGCATTATGATATGCAGTTTCAACCACCTTATCATGCAATATTTCAATAGGCATCATGTTTGCCTTTGGTGGATATTGTGAAGTGGATTGTATATGATATGAATGGGGCAATGGAAATGGTAAGAATTGTTGTGGATATAGAGTGAGTGGTAATATAGAGTATGGATAAGATTGAGATGATAGTGATGGGGATAGTGGTTGTTGTGAGCTTTCATTATTCCATTCACCATATATACTAGGTGAAGAAATATTTTATGGAGAAACATATTATCTTTGTAATCCGATTGAATCATAAGACATTTCAAAAATATTAACCATACCTTGATCTTTCCTACTTGACGTATGAAGTTGTTCTTGAGTTACAAAGAAGACATGTACACTTATCTTTTTCCTTGTAACAAAGAGAACAAAAAGTGGTCAAATCTTCATCAAATGATTCATTTTCATAAATCCATTGTCCTAAAAATTCATCAATTATGTGTTCTTGCTCATCTATAGGAATAAGATTTGTAGATGCATGTGACAATGGTGATGAAAGATCAAGATATTCTAAGTTGCATTCATTAGGTAGAGGGGATATAGAAACATCACCTTGTTTCAGCACGATTTCCCCACCAAGTTCATTTTTTGTTTTCAAATTTCAAAAGCCTAGGGGGAAGCAACACCCAATGGGGTCAAGGGGCAATGCCCCTTGTAGGGTCCTGGGGCAGCACCCAGGGTGCACTCCTTGTCATGGTACAAGGCGGGGTTAAGGGGCAGCGCCCCCCCCACCAAGTACATTTTCTCTCTTGCATTCCCTTTAGATTTTTCATTTTTTTAACCATTTTTTCATAAAATTGAAGTGCCTAGAATACCTCTAAAATGCAACATTTTTATTATTTTTATGTTGTTTCTTTAAATTTACTTCTTATCTGTCAATTGTCTCACAACAATGGTTGTGGATATATATAAATGATAAACTATCTTCTATGATCTACCTACAAAATCTAACAATGCATCTATATGATTTAAAACAAAGCAAACCAAGTTTAATCATCTAAACAAGGTCGACAGTTGTGTATATTTTCACTGAGGTGCAATGCTCCTAACTTAGCCCACTATGATTTCAAGCCTTTAACACCTTTCATTGGCAACGACGCCAAAATGATGGACAAAACTGTGGATTGGGACTTGGGATCAAATTGCTATAAAAGTTTTACATTGACTTCCTTAGTTTGTACCTAAAATGTCAATCTGGGGATCGTAGACTTGTGAAAGGTATTGTGGTTATCTTCTGAAGGGATGAAGATAGTGAGTTGAGTGGGGATGAAATGCAGCTGGGAAATAAACCTATTGCATATTGAAATAATGCTAGTGATAGGAACTATCACTTCCTGGCAACAACAACAACAATAACAACAACAACAGAAATTAAACTCACAGCTTCCAAAGAAAGATAATCTAGAAACCATAAAGTGATATAAATCATGAATAATTAGTCTAGAAAATAATCTCACAAGCAATAAACAACAAACCATACTCGCAAATAGTGAGAAAGAACATAAATAAACACATTGCTATATTAACAGAAGTCACCAGACGTCCCAAGAAGTGGGCCCTGCCTCCTTAGTGCATTCGGTGATGAAACAAATACCTTACCTACATTGCATTGATCATGCAAATGCTGGTTTTGTTTATAAGAAAATAATGTTGTTAATGATACAAAAGTCTAATACAGAAATCTGCTTAAAAGAATTCCCTTTGAGCTGATATTACATATCATATTTATAGCTCAAGTCTATAACAACAGAATAAAATAGAATATACTTTCTTGGCATATGGCCAATAAAATATTGGCCCACATAAATCCTTGTTTGCAAGCCATAGATTAAAAGTTCCTATTACAACAATAGCTGAAAAATAGGAAACAAGTAGATTTCAGTTTCCTAGCTAATAACTGAATAACGAGTTCCCCTTATTTGGACCTAGTATTTATGACATGGCAGTAATAAAATGATTGGTAGAGAGGACCATGTGCTGAAGAGGCATACACAACTAGAAGAATTGTCTTCTTATAATGTTGAATATTGAGGTGAAGATCAACATTTGAAATATCCAATCAAATGTTGATGTATGCAGCCATGTAAAATAGATTCAATGCCTTGGTAAATGTGGTCGTGGTATTTAGCCAATGTGGCAATGATGGAAGAAAGAGTTGAATGACAGAAAGGTTCCTGCATAGAAGGTGACAGGAAGATCTACAATATATATTTTCCAAGGCTAGAAATCACAATGCTCATTAGTAAACACAACCAATAATTAATTTCCATATATTTATCTCAAAACTATATTAAAGATCACTTATATATATTAAATCATATGCAGTGTAAATGTTAAAATGGTATGAAAATGCAACAGAAATGGTATATGGAAATGATTATGAAGGTGTATGAAATAGGCATAAATATGGCATAAAATGAAGCATAATTGGCTCTCATCAATAATGGTAGTAGTATTTTTTTATTCAACATGAGTAAATGCTTTTGACCATGTTATGTGAAAAATGGGATCTAGGCTAATTAATTTTTTTAACCTAAGTTAATTCTTCTTCACATAGCATTGGAATACAAGCCTTTGAAGACTTAGTTCTTGGCTATCATCCATAAGGGAGATCTAAGTTGTTCAGAGCTCTATATTTTTGTTGCAAAGGAAGGATTGGTCACTAATGAATTGATAAAAAAAAATATGTAATACTAAACCCTAATTGATAAATCTAACAAAAATGCATAGATGAATGTTATAGAGATAGAAAATGGAAGAAGAATAGAGAAACAAAAATTAGACGGAACCTATGATGGAAGCAAAGAGCAAATCTGAGAGGACCCGCCCTTGTCCTAGGGTTTCTAGGC
Organism: Cunninghamia lanceolata; assembly: GCA_027924645.1. Lineage (NCBI taxonomy): Eukaryota > Viridiplantae > Streptophyta > Pinopsida > Cupressales > Cupressaceae > Cunninghamia > Cunninghamia lanceolata. Next base: position 13,476,070 of record BSBN01001332.1, read on the forward strand.
TGATTTTCTTCTGACAAATGATCTCAGTACCTGTTCTCTGATGCCTGTCATTGTTCTATCTGAAATTTTTGGATGTGATCTGCACATACACAAAGAGAGGAAAAATGGTTGTGGCTATATAGGATTTTGCCTCAATCAAACCCCCATTTTGGTATTCCTACCTCACGAATAGCCAGATTAGAGAAAATCAAATAGTGTGTGCTCCTAATCTTATATGCATCTAAGATTGGAGATGAGCAGCTAACCGAAGGATTTTTTAGAAAACCCTATATGACTCAAGCATATAGAATGATCAACTCAAGAGAAGTGTCTCACTCAAGGAAACACTAACCTTTAACTCAAGGAAGGTGGACTAATCTAAAATCTGTAGAATAAGAAGGTGCTGCAACCATACTCAATCGCAATGATGTAGGTACTCAAGCCAAACTCAAGTTGGTGGTTCCAACCATTCCCTCAAACATGGAAGAAGGAACAAGATAGACTCAAGATCTTTCCTCCAAATCCCCCACAATCCTTTCCAAGAGTGTATAAATCAGTATTCCAACAAAAAAATAAACCTACAATAATTCATAAGTCTCCAGTAATATCAAGATAGTCAATAGTTCTCTAAATTCTCAAAGTATTTTCAAAGTATTGTTTAAATATGAAGCCCATGGAGGGAAAATATTTAAATATTAGAGGTCAACAGAGTGTGGGACCAAAATGTCAAAATTGAGGTTACATCACACAAGACAAAGCTGACACCATTGGAGGATTTAAAACTCTACAAGATATAGGAGGACACTAGTGCCTGAGCACTAGGGTCCTAGATAAATAACTTCGACAAGTTAACATTGTTTCAGGATATCACCAGGATCTTAGCACTACCCTGTTTTCTGGCATTTGATGAATGGTAATAGTTTAGTCAAGTTTAGGAAGGTTTAGGAAGGTTTAGGAAAGTTGGGGCACTTCACTCGAGTCGAGGGTAAGGCCAAGGCTAGAAAGTCATCCTAAAAGTGGACTAATGAAGTGAATACCAAGCTTGGTGCTAAATAGAACTTGAAATTGTGCTTGGACAGATAGGGAGCACAATTTATGATAGTACATTTAGCCCCTAGTTTAGCAATCGTATGACACTATGTGCATAAGCAAGATAATGTATAGGAAAGAAAATAAGCATGTAAAGGATACCCAAAAGGATATTGTAGAGCACATAGAATGTTGCCAAGTGAGAGAATGGAGCCCCCAGTCAAGAACCTGCAAAGCCACAGTGTTAGAGACTGCATCCTACAAAACCACTTTGTTAGGGAAAGCGAAAACCATCTTGCCTACAAAAAGATATATTAGTTCAAAAAAAATTCTAAGGGGAATGAGAGTGTGATCTAGAGTGAAACTCGCAGGTAGATATATGCTCCCTATTTTTCTTGCTTATATGGAGGTAAAAATAGGGTGATGCTTTCTCTTCTACATGTTTTTAGGGTTTTGATGACTATCCCTTAAGTAGGGTCATTTGATAAAATAATGACGAGAAAAAAGGCATACGATGAGAAAGAGGGTGGAACTAGGATTTTAGTGCAACAAACGACGTGAAAATCAAAGTTCTCTAGCCTGAGTTGTGAAGGTTTGAATAAAGAATGTTTGAATAGAATGGTAAGATGTTATGGTGTTTTGCTATAAATAGTAAGTAGGTTTCCACCATTTACTATCTCATTTGTCTTTTGAATTTTTAGAGAGTTTGGAGGATCTCAAGTGATCACAAGAGCAATGATGCCACGCAGATGGCCATATCGACCTCCCAGGCTGGATGAGCTGAGGGATCACATAGCATAGGGTGTATAGGCACACGAGGTGAGTCTAAGATTTTGATTCATGCTTTCTATTTTTTTCTTTTTTATGTCAATTTCAAGGATTACGTGCCAAACTAGGCTTTGAGGGGTGCTAGTGTCCTCCTGGGGTACTAGAGTCCTGCCAAGGTGCTAGGGTCCTGATAGGGTGCTAGTGTTCAGTCAAGGTGCTAGTGTCCTATGAAATTTTACTAAAATTTTGAAGTTTGAACTTGATTTGAAACTTAGTTTACATAAAAGTGATAGAACTTAATTTGGTGTTGATTGTAGGAGCCCCCAGCTATGTGTAAGCATTCAGGCAGTCACTTATACACATTATTGTGTGGTCATGCTGAGACACTTTCTTTTGCAAAGGTTGGTCACCTTAGACATATTGGATTGTGGTGGGTGTACATGATTCCCACTATTAGATATGATGTGATGTTGATGGCACTCATGGAGTGGTGGGACATAGACACCTCTACTTTCTATCTTCTTATAGGAGAGATTATGGTAACACTGTAGGATGTGTATCAAATCCTATGGTTACCTGTATGAGGTGACACCGTGAGGATTGATGATTATTGATCAGAGGAGTATGTTTAGGCAAGCTAGATGTATTGTCTTGGACACATCGTGCCTTTGAGCACCACAAGGTGCATTCATACTGCTTGGTTAGAGTAGGGTGTTGTATTCATACTAGTCTTATGTCGCTTCTTGATCATTACCATCACACTTGTGGTTACATAGGATGGACAAGGCACTCATCTTCACATAGTCCTTGTACATACTATCAGGGTGATGGAGGAGAAGAGGATAGTATACTCTTGGGGATGGAGCATGCTAGCTCACTTATACCATGATTTAGTGTGTTATGTGCTGTTGATAACTGAGAGGGGGGTGAATCAGTTATCCTAATTATTTCTACTTTCTGAACTTTCTTAATAATCAAAGCAGCATTAATTCAAATAAGAAAACATAACCATGAAATGGAAATACACATGACACAATATTTTTGACGTGGAAACCTTGTTAAGGGGGAAAACCACAGGGTGATTAACCCAAGATTATATTCTCTATTAGAAGAATGGATATACAAAATGGCACTTGCCAATTAGGGCTCACTACTTGAGCACACTGCTCACAAGAGGCACACTGCCTACAAGAGACACACTGTCTACAATTTATAAAGAGTGTAATACAATACTTGAACTGATAAGGAGCATCAACATATGCTAGAGTTTAGTTCCAGTTTGGCTCAGTACACTAATCTGCTGCACTTCATCTTTCCTCTTCTTTTGTACTGCTCTCCTTTCACATACCAGACTTTCCTTTCTGCTTTTTCTCTGCTCTACTTCTTTTCTTCGCACATCACCAAAAACCATGACACATCTCACAACTAAATCCATCTTGTATATATATTTGCACAAGTGATTTCATCACCTTTCTAGTTGGCATCCGGAATAGTCAATCTTTTCCACAAATTCTGATCTGTCAGCTGAATCCTTCCTTACCAAGTAATGTGGATCAAGGATATACTTGTAGAAGTCATCAATCATGTCAGCCAATCATAACTTATGCCTTAATAACCTTTACCATCATCAGTAACACATCCGGAATAATGTCCGATGTTCTGCCAGTCAGTTCTTCCTCTATCCACATTGCCAATCAGGAACCCGATACTCAAGTATTCATATCTTTTTCTTCATCTATCATCGGAGGCTAAATCCTTGGAATCTATCACTCAAGGTAGTCCTCTTGACTTCCCCAAATCCGTACTTCACCAAGATACTTCCTCTAAGAGATCCGGACCTGACTGTTAGACCTCGGCACATGCCTTGTTCTTGCTTACTGGACCACAACATTCTTCACTCTGACTTCTGGTATAGACACACCATGTCCTTCAAATGTGTGGTATGAACTTTGTTTCCATCAATGACAACAATCATGAATCCATATAGTGTCTCTTGCCAACAACCCCCCCCTTTGGCATTGATGGCAACACTTAGTGAAAAATGACTAAGTGTTTACACTATGCTCCCCCTTGGCTGATGCTCTATTTTTATATACATTTTTTGGAGCTCCCCCTTAGCTGGATACAACATTTTTCACTACTCTTCACTCCTCCTTTGACATCAATGGAAAAGGGTTGGAACCGCGCATCAAAATTTTCAAAAATTTAACTATACTTAGCCGCATATAACATACTCACATAAACTAAAGAATGTCTGCAAAAGTTGTCTTCAATTGGACAAATTCTACTGCCCAACTTTGTTTCATTGTATCCAAAATTGATATATGTCCGCTCAACAGGAATGCAAAAACTTCAGCCTTCTTCAAATCTGTCAGATCATTTGTCTTGGCGGTGGTTTGAGCATCACTTAGGGCCTCATGCATGGCCTCCAACTTAGGAATGATTATTCTTCTAAGCTCATTTAACCTGCCAATTCTATTTTTCTTTTCTTTCTCTAGCGTCTTAATTTCATCCAAGACTACAATGGTCTGACATTCTTTATTTACTATGGATGAGGTAAATGGATCAAAATTTTGAGAAAGTGTTGTTAGTTGGATCTCCTGTTCTTTCATTTTCTTCTCAATCTCCATTGTTGCTTTGGAACATATATTTCCCCGCCATCTTTAAGAGCATTTTCTAAGCTCTTTATCCCTATATCCATATTTCTTCTATCATTGGATATTAGACTTAGTACTTCAGAGAATCTTTTATCCAAAAACTCTTTCCAGACCTTTTCCTTAGGTGATTTCTCTAAGGAGTCAAAATGAGTGCTGACTGAACTAACAAGAGCTTTAAGATTACCTGATAAGGAGGCTGAGTGATCCTTCTGAAAAGATGGCATGATCTTTTCTAAAATGTCAGATGCAACTTCTATTAGCTCACAATCTTCCATGTGAGACTTCAGGAGTTTTTCTTTTACCTTTGCATTGGTAAATGAAGCTATCTTCATTGTTTGAATTGGGGAGAGAGTCAAAATTAAATGGACCTTGAAGTAACTCTAGTTCATCAATCTCCAACATTTCTTTTGTCAAGAAGTCCTTGACAATTTCTACAATGTCTCTTGCTAGAGACAGAGATTTCCTCTCTTCTGTACTGTCACTTATGTTCTTCTCAGCTTGGCATCCTTCTCTTCCTTTCGCTTCTTCTTTTTTCTCCTCTATTCTTTCTTCTCCTTTAGATCCAGAGACTGTACGGGAAACCGAAGGAGAGATGTTTGTCTATTTATGAACTTCCTCTTCCAAAATAGAGGATTCCAAGTCCTTATCCTTTTCTGCACCGGTGTCCATGACTTCTTCTGCCATTTTCTCAGTCAATTCTTCTCCAACACTTGTGGCCGAGGGATCAGTACCCAAGTCCTCTATGACAGGAATATTAAATTTTCTAAAGTCACTCTAGAGGATCTCTTCTGTTTCCTTGGCTACCTTGTCAGTCTCACCAAGCATGAGCTGATTCATTCTAGCTTTTCTCCAGAATTCATCCTTACAGTCTTTGAAGATCATATTCATTTGCTTTGAATCAATTGAAGGATATAGCTGAATGGCTATCTGTTCCCAGATTTCAAGATCCTTTTCCCTAGCATTATTCTTTCTTATCTCTAATTCCTTCTCTAAGCTTTTGGGAATGAGAGATATGATTGCAATAAAAGCCTTATTATATATATTTAGATACTTAACTGCAGCTTCCTGCAAGATCTTCTAGTCAGCTTCATTATAATCATCATAGAATTCAGCCATTAGTTGGAGATTTCCATCCACAGTGATTGATTTGATGACATCATCTAAAGACAGAGTAGGCCTTTCTACAAATTCTTCTGCCTTTTCTTCTTCACCTTGACCAGTAGAGGGTTCACCAGATGTTTTCTTCTTCTCCTTCTTCATTTTCTTTATCTCCTCAGCTGATTCAATTTCTTCATCATCCTTCTGACTGACATAAGACCTTGTGGCCTTTGTTTTAGTTCTTTTCTCTCCTCTGCCAGTTGATTTTGCTTCCGGTTTTGATGTCCTTGACCTTTTAGCAGTGGCAGGTATAGATCTCTTTGATGATCTTGTCTGGGTGGAAGATTCTACTAGAGCACTTTCCTTACTTCCCTTTCCTGCCTCTTTCTTCTTTTCCTCAGCCCTTTCCATCTTTTCACTGTTGGCATCAAGTGCCTCCTTTCAGAGGCCTAAGCCTTTGGTAATTTCTTCAACTTCTTTTCTCACTTTCCTCTTTATTTCTGGTTGTCTGAGTTCCACATGAACTTTTACACTTAGCTCTTCAAAGGCTCCAAACCTTTCTGCCTTTGGATCCTTTGGCTGACTTAGCATGTGTTGAACATGCAGCTCCACAATTTGTTCATCAACTTCATACCCCATAGGCATGATCCATATAGTTCTTGGTTCTACTGCCTCCATTAGGCACTGATCAGTCTCTACCATAAAGCATACTGTGTCTTTGTATTTCTCAACAAGAGACTGGGGAATTCTCTCTCTTGCTTGCATCATGTTCTGAAAATTCTTGAAATATCCCCAGAGATCTATATTCTGTGCCTTGGCATCACCAATCCCATGTATATAATCTCTGATCTAAATGGCTACTGGCCTATCATTCTGCCATACCCAGCCACTAGATCTAGGAAGCTCATTCATGTAATAAAAGAAAAGATAGAGTATCAAACCACAGTATTTGAATGAGTTCTTCTTATCCTTCTTTATCTTCTGTAGATTCTCCAATAGTTGGTTCAGAAGGAGCTCACAAAGATCATAGTCTACATTCTTCCTCAACATTTCATAAGTAGTATATATAGCAGTTCCAGAAATAGAATTCTCCCTGCTGGAGTGATATATCTTATATCCAATTATCATTGATGCAAATTTGATATCTGGATCTGTGATATCCTCAATAGTCGTAGCTCTTTTATCAAACTTTGATCCGGTAGCCTCACTGACAATTTGGTTCTTGACAGATTTGAGCGTAGGCATTTCATCGATTGAGTTTAATCTGGTTACAACCCTGATGGCATCCTTAGTGATCTTAAATGGCCTGTTCAACTACATGAAGTTGTCATGTATTCTACTCAGGATATACTGGACCCATTCATTTTCTAGAAAATAGGGGAAATGAATGCACTATGCAAAATGCTTATCCCGAATGGCTTTATACTAAGGTTTGATCTCAAAAGAATCATCTATTAACTGCTTGTGATAGATATCTATTAATTTCACTCTCCAAATTCTTCAATGTTTGCGTGAATGTAAACCCTAATATCTTCTATATGTAGGACACCATGCGGAACACTGGAAAAAGCTCCTAGGGGATCTACTTCCAAGGATTTGTAGGGATGTTTCTTTAATTTGGGGTGAGGCCTATCAGTGATCTTCAGAATATTCAGAGTAGACATCTTTTTAAAATATTTGCAGAGAAGAACAGAAAATACCTTTTGCTTCTTTCGGTTTCACGGAGTTAGCCGAATCAATTTCTGGATGAGTTGACTTCTGCAAATGATCTTGGATGAGCTTGAGGAATTTTGTTGCAGAGCCTCTCTTTTCATTTCTTCTTGAATGCAGAATGAGCAAATGCATAATGAGAAAACCCTTATATTGCTCCACAAACCCTAATGTTAAGTTGCAATAAATGCTCGACCTAAGTCATTCCAGTTTGCCTTCTTCGGATGACTTGAAGAACCGGATCAATCTTGATCTTAAACATCTAGCGGATCTTCCAAATCTTAACCATAGTTTATTTGGATGTTTTTCTTATGAACCCTTTAATTCGTAACTCTTCTTGTGCTAGTTTCGGCACCAATTGACTGGTTGGGGGATCAAGGTTTTCTTTGTGTCTCCCGCTGAGCTAGAGCTCACTTTTTAATTTCTGGAAGGAATATTAGCAGTAAAGTCTGGTGCGGACCCATCCCCTACATTCTCTATACTTTTATTCACCCAAATCTTGTTCATCTCACTTTGAACTTCATCCGCATTCACTTTTCATTTTCCCTTATCTTGATTCTGATTATGATGTACCAGACCTCTTTTGTCATGATTCTTGCTTCTACAGAATTTTGCAATATGACCGGATCTATTGCAAATTTGGCAAACAACATTTCTTTGCATATTTGATTGATATCCTCTTGATCTACATTGATTAGCCATATGACCTATTCTATTGCATGCAAAGCATCTACCATTGAATGATTTGTTCATTTGCATATTTCTGCATTCATGAGATTTGTGACCATACCTTTTGCAGTTGAAACACTATCTGGAGAAGGATGAATTAGTCTGATTCATTCTCTTTCTGCACTGATTAGCTTTATGACCAAAGTTATTGTAGTTGTGGCAGTATCCATTGAAGGATGGATATCTTTGAGCATTAGGCTGCCTTACCAGAGGTCTTCTAGGCATGTTCCTTGGATTTTTTGATCCAAAATTCTTCTGACCGGATCCGGAGCTTTCTCTTTTCTCATATCCCAAACCACACTTGTCATGTACCCTCTTTTGACTTTCAAGAACTTCAAGTTGAGCAGAACTTTTCTTGAATTTTTTGTTATATTCATTTGTTGTTTGAAGATCCCTTTTAAGAGAGACAATTTGATCCTCAAGGTTTTCTTCATTATCTTTAGCATCTTCAAGATCAGATTCAAGGTGTCTGATTATTCTATCCATCTTGTGGTAGTCTTTTGATTTCTCCTTGAGAGTTTGTCTTAGATCAGCTTCAGTTTTTCTTTTCTCTTCAATTTCTTGGGTAAACTTCATAACTCCTGATTCCATCTCATGTCTTACCATGATGATCTCTATTGATAACTTTTCACACAACTTGGTTTTCTCCTTCAGATCTTCATTTGTATCATTGGCTTCACCTTGACTTGCTAATTGCTGAAGGTGCTCTTTTCTCTTTTTCATAGAGAGACTCAATTTCCCTTTTAGTTAATTTATGAAATCATCAGCCTGTTTGAGTCTTTCCTTCAATTCATTGACTTCAGAATTTGATTGTTCGAGATCATCAAGGGTAGTCTTGAGTTGTTCCCTTATACCATATACATCCATTTGAATTCCTAGATCTTCCTCAAGCTGTTAGGCTCTGTTGGGAGGAACTTGGCTTTGATGCCAATTGTTGATAACTGAGAGGGGGGGTGAATCAGTTATCCTAATTATTTTTGCTTTCTAAACTTTCTTAATAGTCAATGCAGCATTAATTAAAATAAGCAAACATAACCATGAAATGGAAATACACATGACACAATATTTTTGACGTGGAAACCCTGTTAAGGGAGAAAACCACGAGGTGATTAACCCAAGTTTGTATTTTCTTTTAGAAGAATGGAAATACAAAATGGCACTTGCTAATTAGGGCTCACTACCCGAGCACACTGCTCACAAGAGGCACACTGCCTACAAGAGACACACTGTCTACAATTTATAAAGAGTGTAATACAATACTTGAGCTGATAAGGAGCATCAACATAAGCTAGAGTTCAGTTTCAGTTAGGCTCAGTGCACTGATCTGTTGCACTTCATCTTTCCTCTGCTTTTGTGTTGCTCTCCTTTCACATACCAGACCTTCCTTTCTGCTTTTTCTCTGCTCTACTGCTTTTCTTCGCACATCACCAAAAACCACGACACATCTCACAACTAAATCCATCTTGTATATATATCCACACAAGTGATTTCATCACCTTTCTAGTTGGCATCCAGAATAGTCAATCTTTTCCACAAACTCTGATTTGTCAGCTGAATCCTTGCTTACCAAGTAATGCGGATCAAGGATATACTTGTAGAAGTCATCAATCATGTCGGCTAATAATAACTTATGCCTTAATAACCTTTACCATCATCAGTAACACATCCAGAATAATGTCTGATGTTCTTCCAATCAGTTCTTCCTCTATCCACACTCCCAATCAGGAACCCGATACTCAAGTATTCATATCTTTTTCTTCATCTATCACCAGAAGCTAAATCCTTGGAATCTATCACTCAAGGTAGTCCTCTTGACTTACCCAAATCCACACTTCACAAAGATACTTCCTCTGAGAGATCTGGACCTAATTATCAGACCTCGCCACATACTCTATTCTTACTTACCAGACCACAACATTCTTCAATCTGACTTCCAGTATAGACACACCATGTCCTGCGGATGTGTGGGATGAACTTTGTTGCTGTCAATGACAACAATCATGAATCCATATAGTGTCTCTTGCCAACATGTGCATCATGAGGCACATAGCTTGATGACCTGCACACGTCTCTAGGTGTGGGCATTTGAGCATAACACATGCCATGGCCAGTGGGGTTCTCGATAGATCATATCTAGACATGTCCATCAGCACACGCCTATGCACTAAGGAGGGAAGGGAGGTGTGGTGATTTATTGTATTAGAGAGTGAGATTTGATAGATTGGAGCATGATGATATTGTGTGGAGACCATATAGAGGCCATAGATCATGGATGGATGAGAGTTGATAGCTGGTGAGGATGCAGAGAAATTAGCTTCTAGCCAATCATTTTGATCACATTATCGTGCCTTTATACTATGATTGAGTGATGAGGTAGTTTAGACACATGCAGAAAGTTCTTTCCACTCAACCAACCTATGTATGCTTAGCTTGTAGTGCAGTGAGGCCTAGAGACAAGGCACGACCCACTATTATTGATGTTGCATTGAGTGATTCAAATGATGAGGAATAGGATGCAATGCTCATGTTTGACACTGATGATGTGGGTGTCAGCCCAGCATACATGACTTGGTAGAGCACTTTCCATCCCGCTCCTGTATTTCCACTAGAATATCCCACTGGTGATCCTAGACCTTGGACATATCCAAGGTATGAGTTAGGGGAGGAGGAGAGGGATAGAGAGAGGTGATGATTATGATGGTATTCATGAGGAGGTTTAGCTATCACTGACAGCAGGAGGGAGACAATGCTAGGGAGAGGAGGATGATGATGTCACCAATGAGAGACCTAGGGCTTGACCTCATGCATCATGGTCACTATCTTCTACAGGTGGATTACAGAGTTGACATAAGCGTGGGGAGTCAAGTGGTGCTACTGCTACAGTACCTCTAGCAATGTCAATGACTAGAGACTCGGTAGCCATCAACCCTCCAGTTGATTGTGACTGGTAGGTTAGTGATCCAGGTGAGAGAGTTACATTATGTTATAATTTGAGATTAAGTAGAATTATTTTGATATACATGATGGGAGTTTTGATACAAATTTTGTTTCTATTTTGCAGTTGGTACATGAGCATGGATCGACTTTGTGGGTCGAGTCATAGCAAATATAGTGCCTATCGTGCATACTCATTGGCTAGTGTGGGCCATTTATAGACCACAATAGACTGCAGGGTGAAATGTGGATGTATTGAATCCCATTGCACAACTGAGAGTAGCTTACGAGGAGGCCATCCAGTGAGCATCGAGTGTTGAAGTGGAATAAGATGTCTTCAAGCTATAATAAGACCAGTGTTGAGCCAACATGAAATGCCTTCGAGAAATCGCTACGTCAAACTCTAGTGGAGCTATAGGCAGTTAGGATAAGACTAGCACCAGAGATGGACCATCCACTTATGAGAGAACTGAGAGATGATAATGGGTTACTTTGATGTCATTTATGATCTTACTGAAATAATTCTATGATTGTTTGATATAATGCGATAAAGATCTAATTAAATGTGGTGAATTAACATGTATGGGACAATTAAAAACCATTGTGATCTATATAAACAACCTAATGAGATTGTTTAATAAATACGACAATGATCTAATTGATACATGTATTGATGAAATGTTTTTGATTAAGTTAAGCTAGAAAAGGGGTTCCAATCCCATACAAAAAGAAGGTCACAAGAAAATCATACGACAGCAGAGACCCTCCCTAAAAATAACTCAACAGAGCGAGGGAGCCATCATAGTATTAGTCTTATTGTTTCATTAACATAATCAAAAACATCCCCATAAAGTTAACAACACCATCCCTAATAATAACCCTTGTGGGGTCAAGGATGCATAACCAAAAAATAGAGCTTAAAGTATTAGATCTAGAAACTAAGAGATAGATAATCTTGATAATAACCATCATAGCCAGGATAATGTTCAGCATAGTAAGACAGACAGAAAATAGCAAAAGAATAGCTTGAGCAGTAGAACATAAACACAAAGCTAAACTAGAATTTAGTGCTATTCCAATCATTTTTCATTTTTTCAAAACCTCCTCCTAGGAGGTATGATCCATGTCAGCCTTGTGCCTCTTATCAGTCTCTTGGTATTTTTCATGCAAGTATTTACTTTTCTCCAGCTGAGTCTTAATGATCTTAACTTCTTCCATAGTATCGGTCAAGATATTATTGGTTACCTTAACTAGATCCTTCATGCCCTTTTCTAGCTTATCAATTTTAACTTGAAACATGTTACACATTTTGTACATATTAGTCTAGCTTTCCTGGCAAGTTGTACAATTGAACCACTTGTTAAAGAATTCCTCAAGCTTATCCAACCTTCCAAACAGATTCTGCAATTCAATACTGTCTTGTAAATTATCATTTTTATCAAGATAGTTAATCTGATCTTCAAAGTTTCCTATATCAGTTTGGATGTCCTCACAATAAGTGTCCTCCACAACATTGGTATTGATATCCTCATACCCTTCACATAGATCCTCTTTGGCAGTGTCACCATCCTTTGGTTTACCATTCATCTCATCCTATTCCTTAACCTCAGTGTCATCCCAATTAGTATCCTCTAATCCCTCACAGTCATTATCTTAATTTTCATCTTCATCTATCTAATAATCCCTAACAAATTCATCTTCATTAGAGTCTAGGTTAATTTCCTCCACGGAGGCTTCCTTCAAATTGTTATTATTTTCTTATCCCTAGTTTTTTCTTACACTTTAGCAAGTCATGTAGACCTCCTTTCAGATCCACCATTGTGCATTTTGGGATTCTCTTCTTTATCTATGAACCTAGCAGAGAGGTTAATCTTAATAGCCTCAGACTTAATTTAGAGGGTTTTAGTTTTCTTACTAGAAATTTTTGAAGGTTTCCCTAAACCTTCCCTTAGAGATAGTAGAATGTTTTCCAGGGAATCTTTATCCTGAAGGTTTTTCTTACTAGCATGCTTGAGAGGGGTCTGAGGAACAACAATATCTTTTCCTTTATAAGAGTGAGGGCCTTTATTTTTCATAGTCTTATCCTTCTTATACCTATCATCCACATAGCTAGGGTTTACTATATTTTTACCTTTGATCAACTGAGAATTATTTTTACCACACTTATTCCTAGGAATGGAAGAATTAAGTATAACATGAAACTCATACAGCATGAGCATCAACCCCTGGTATAGAGGGGGGTTTGCAACTTTCGTGATACTTCTTTGTAGAGAAGATAAAATGAAAAAGGGAAGTTTATGAAATTACCATGCATCAAGTGGTCCAACAATGGGAAGTGGTAGCCATGCACGATTTCAAACTGACCTTCAAGTGTGATGTACTTCATAAGGTGGTAGGAAACCATACCCCAAGGGGCTAGGAGCTCAGTTCTTTGGTAGCCATTCTGGTGTTTGGTTAAACTCTCTGTTCCTTCCAAGAAACTTTCCTTAAAATCCATATAATCCCCATTTCCAAGCCTCTGCACATTTCTTCCATCAAGAGAAAGTCTTGTTGCCTCAGCAATAAGCTCCTCTGTAACTGTGAATTTAACCCCATTTATGTTCACTTCCTTATTCCTCCAAGAATTCACAAATTACAGAGAGACTGACTCATCATGAGCCTAAAGAACTCAAACATAACTCCCAAGCCCTCCTTCCTCAAATATACTCCAAACCTGTGGATTCTTTTTTAGACTCATACAGGATGCATGTTCTACTCTCAAAAGTTGACCCCCCATATTGCACAACACAATGATGTTAGGTAACCCACGAATAACAACATAATGGAAGATTACCAAGCAAAGCTCTATATTCATGTTGGAAACCTTAAGAGGATGAATCTTGAAGCTGGTATTCAAATGAGAACAAATATCATGAGTAATCAACAAGATAACCTTGTTCACACAAACCAAGGAGTGCCTAATAATTATTTCCTTATTCATCTCACAGTACTCTATGTGTCTCTTCAAATGCTCCCAAGCCTCAACACAAATAGCAATAATTTCCAAGTCTTTATTGCTAGCATCTTCCATCATTTCTAAAAGATTATGAAACAAGAAACCTTTAATACCAAACAATTAGCATATCAACCTTCGAACAATAATGTTTAATGTTGGGACAACCCTCCCTTTCATTATTAAACATTTTAATTTGTATTTGTATCTTCATTAAGAATTATTTCTTGTAGACTATGAGACAAATCAACTAAGGCAGATGTGGACCAACTTCCGACCCTATTGAGACCTAGGTTGGCAAGTTTATCCACTACATGGTTGCCTTCTCCAAAATCATGCTGAACTGAGATATAGGGAATATTAGAAATAACATTCTTTATGTCCTCTAGATAATCTCTTAGCATCCAAGGGGTGTTTCCAGACCTAGTAACTAGAGCTAGAACCACTTTTGAATCTCCTTCAATTACAACCTACTTGAAACCATAAGTCTAAATTTTATGAATACCCCACCATAGAGCATAAGTTTCCTCCAGGTTATTAGAAGCAATACCAATAGCCTTTGCATAACATTCAATTATCATTCCTTTATCATCCCTTATTATACCTCCCACTGATGAAGGCCCCGGGTTACCTTTAGAACAGCCATCAAAGTTTAACTTGACCCACCTTGTTTGTGGTCTTCTCCATCTTGTGTGTTTCCTTATGTTTTCCTTTTGATAATCAAAATTATCAAGATTTTGTGTAATGCCCCACTACTTACTAACTTTTATTTCATGCTCTAAAGGAAGAGATTTTGATTTCCCAAATTTGGAGATATTAATACTCTCTTGTTTGGCACCAACAATGGAGTGTGAGAGCTGATAGTCGAACAGTCTCTGAAGACTCTATTGTTTCTTTCCTTCCAGATCCCACAGACCACATGCAGAGGTGTTTTCTTCCATAATTCCCTTAAAACTAGGTGTATGAATTGGGGAGCCTTAAACCAAAGGGGTAGGAATGAGTCCAAACCTTCAGGCATAACCCAGTCTAAATCAAATTTAGAGAAGGCATGACTCCATATATGTCTTGCCAAAGAACAATGTAAGAATAGATGATTTATAGATTCTTCTTCTTGACATCATAAGATACATCTATTTGGAAGTTAGAACCCTCTCTTTTTGAAGATTATCCAGAGTTAAGATTTTATAGTGGTTTGCAACCCACCAAAAATTGTTGATTTTAGGAATCATTCTATGGTTCCAAATCATCTTCTAGTCTTTGTTAAGAAGAGGACCTCTAGGAAACAATAGAGAATAAGCAGTAAAAATAGAGAAATTTCCAAAGGCTTGAGGTTTCCAAATCAAATCATCTTTCCTATTCTGCCTGAAAAATCTACAATCCCCCAAATAGTCACAGAATTGGCTAATAATGTTATCCTCATTATTACCAACAAGAAGATTAAATTCCTTCCAATACCCTTCTAGTTTGTCTCCAAATAAATTAAGACAATCTTCTTTAAGGACAACAAACATTGCATGAGCTGATAGAGGAAGATCATGTTTCCAAATATCTTCCCAAAAGTTAATATTCCTTCAATTTCCAACTCTCCACCTGATACCCATAGATAGAACTCTTCTAATCTTTTGAATCCCATTCGAAATGACAGATCTAGCAGGAAAAGAATTGTTGTGAATGAGATTGTGGGTTTCTTCACCACTAAAATATTTAGCTCTTATAATATGAACCCAATCTTTGTCCTCTTTGATAATTCCCCATCCAGCTTTTGTCATAAGAGCTTTATTGAATTCTGTTATTTTTTTGATGCCTAGACCACCATTTTTTTTAGTGGAGCAAATAGTGTCCCAATTGATAAGATTCAATCTTTTTTTTTCCTCAACACCTGTCCATAAAAATCTTTTTTGAATTTGTTCAATTTTCACAGCTATAAAGGCTAGGATTTTGAATAATGAAAGATAGTAAACTGGGTATTTTGAAGTGAAGCTTTTAGAAGTTAATACTTCCTATCTTGGCTTAGCAACTTGCCTTTCCACCCATCCAACTTCTTTTGAACTCTTTCCACAATTTTGTACTAGTATGCATTTGGAATTTTTTTGGTTGCTAGAGGAAGCCCAAGGTAGCTATCTAGGAAATAAGCCTTAGAACAGCCACTGTAAAATCTCCATAGTATTGAAAAAGTAGATTTTGCTTTTATCATAGTTGATATGTTGCCCTAAGACTTTAGTGTAATTATTAAGTAGATTATTCCTCTCCTTAGCTTCTTTAACAGAAGATGTACCAAATAATATGGTATCATCAACAATCTATTGGTGCAAAGAAGGTGAACAAGAAGAAGTGGGTTTGATACCCTTAAGCTTCCTTTCATTCACCAATTTGGATATATTCCTACCAATAACTTTGCCACAATGATGAAAATATATGGAGAGAGTGGGTCTCCTTGTCTCAAACCCCTACCACTAAGGAACAAACCTCTAGGAGAGCCATTCACCATAATAGAATATCT
The DNA here is from genome assembly GCA_027924645.1 of Cunninghamia lanceolata. Classification (NCBI taxonomy): domain Eukaryota; kingdom Viridiplantae; phylum Streptophyta; class Pinopsida; order Cupressales; family Cupressaceae; genus Cunninghamia; species Cunninghamia lanceolata. The sequence continues at coordinate 13,492,466 of BSBN01001332.1, forward strand.
AGGAGAAGTAACACATTCTATAATTATCTAAAGGCCTTGAAACCCAAACTTTTTGAGAATAGCTATCCAGAAGGACCAAGAGACTATCATAGGCTTTAGAAATATCCAACTTTAGGACCATCCCTTCCTTTTTACCTTGAACCATTGAATGCAATATCTCATGTGTAGTGATAACTGCATCCAAAATTTGTCTACCAGAGACAAAACCTTTCTAATTAAGAGAAATAATTTGCTTTAACAGAGGTTTAATTCTGTTAACTAACAGTTTGGAGAAAATCTTGTATATAGTGTTGCACAAACTAATAGGCCTAAATTCACCAAAAGAGACAACCTCACCCTTTTTTGGCACAAGAACAATAAAAGTAGAATTAAATTGCTTTAAAAGTCTTCCATATTTAAAGAAATCCCTTGCAACAGTAGTAACATCTTTGCCTACAATATCCTAAATTTCTTGGTAGAACGTTGGGAGAAACCCATCGGGGCCAGGAGCTTTAAAAGCACCAAAAGAGAATTAAACATTTTTTACCTCTTCATCAGTAATAATTTTGTCCAAAAAAGCATTATCAGAGTCAGAAATAACTTGTGGAATAACATCTAAGAGTTCAAAAGGACCCTCTTCTTCATCCTCATTACATTGCAAAAGCTTATTGAAAAAATTAGAGGCAGCAATACCAATCCGGTCATCTTCAGTCACTACATTACCATTTTCATCCTAAATTTGATTATTACTATTACGGCTCCTATGTTTTAAAGTAGATTGATGAAAAAACTTGGTATTTCTATCCCCCTTTTCAGCCATTGAATTCTTGAATTTTGTTTCTAGAAAATTTCCTCCCTCAAATGAAGTTGATGCCACTCATCTCTAACTAATCTCTCTTTCTGACAAAGATCCAAATCAAAAATAACTTTAGCTATCTTATCCTGCATATCTTTAAGATTAGAAGAAATAATCCCTTTTTGTTTGAAGATGTCTCTAAAACGAATACTTATTCCAACCCTTAACACAAGTTGCTTGACATATTTGATCTTTTGAGCTAAATAGAACATAGCCATACCTTTAAAAGGTTTATTCCACCACTGTTCAACAAGCTCTCTAAAATGAGGGTAAGAGGCCCACATAATCTCATACCTAAAAGGGTATGGCATCTTCTTTTTCTGATTAGTCTAATTGATAATAATGGGATTATAATTTGACCCCGCTCTAGGAAGAGCTTTACAATTTAAAAGAGGAAGTATATTCCAAGAGCTGGAGATAAGCACCCTATCAAGTTTGACTTTAATAAGATTGGTACCCATTCTTCTGTTTGACCAAGTAAATCGAGTTCCCTCAATCTCCATATCCATAAGACCTATGCAAGAGAGGAATCCTGCCAAGTGCCCCATACTGTCAGAAAAGTCTTCCAGACCCGCCAATTTTTTAAAAGGGTAAAGGGGTGTATTAAAGTCCCCCACTAACAACCAATGTGAATTAGTAGCAATAGACAAGGTAGAAATAATAGAATTCTAGAGATTTTTCCTTTCAAGTCTTGTGTTAGGAGCATAAACATTTATCAAATTCCATCTTTCATCTCCTTTGTAATTTCTAAACTAGATACAAATAAAACTTTTATTAACAATAAGAACCTTCCCAACCAGAACTGATGGATTCCATATGATGGCAAGACCACTAGAAGCCCCTTGAGAATTATTTATACTATAGACAACCCCCAGCCAAATATGTTTTATGGATTCAGACAAATTAGCTTCATTCATTTTTGTTTCTTGAAGCAAAAGAATATCAATTTTATGATCCAAGATACAATTTTTAACTAAAAACTTTTTATGAGGACTATTAAGCCCCTGAATATTCCAAGAAATGATCTTCATAAAGCTAAACAAAAACACCAAACAACAAGCCACATACCTGGAAACTGAACCCTAAAACAAGGTCATTTCTTTGACTTCCTAGTCAAAGAGAGATTCTATAGGGTAGTTTGTCTTCCCAGGGACACCTCTTTGGCTGCCTCTCTAGATCTGGTTTCTCTTTGGGTAGGTCTGCCTTGTTTATTCTCATTACCTATGTCAGCTTTCTTCACAAAGTTCTTTTTCCTACCTTTGCCTACAGGAGTCCATTCTTCCTCCACAATCTCTGAACCAACCTTTGGTATTTCATTCTTATTCTCCTCCTTCCCTGCATCAAGATTTTCTGTCTAGACCTCTCTCTCTATTTCTCCTTCCTCTCTAAGAGGTTGGATATCCCTGTCCATCTTACATTCTTTACCATTTTCCTAAACTTCAACCGAAATGGAGATGATCTGATGTGAAATAATAAGTGATTCTCCATTAGTCTACTCCAAGAGCTGGTGGGAAGCCTTAAGGGGTTCTACATCAACCTTTTCAGCATGATCTTCTAAGATGCTTTTCTCTGACATGTTGTTTTATAGTTGTATTGTTTCTAATGCATTGTCCTTAGTCCGATTCAAACCTTCAAGAGTTTCACAAGCATCCAAACTATGATCTTGAGATTCACCTGCTGATGCCACCCTTTCTTTATCTTTAGATTCCACTTTCTTCAAAATAGGTTTTTTACATTTATTTATGAGATACCCAAAAAACCCACAATTTTGGCAAAAAGGGCCGAAATTTTCATACTCTATAGGTTGCACCCATTTTCCAAATCTTGAATTGAGAGTAATTTTAGTTTGAAGAATTACATGCATGGCCACATTAACACAAACCCAAGAAAACAAAAGTCTAGATTTTTGGGTTGTTATCTTATCAATAGCCAAGAACTAACCAAAAGAATTAGCAATACTTTGGAGGATCCTAGGAGTCCAGAATTCCAAAGGTAAATTAGGGAGCCTTATCTAGGTTAGTGTAATTGCACGCAGATCTGCTACTAGATCAAAACCATGCTTCCATTTGCACAAAGCAAGATTATTGCATTGCACTTTGTCAAAGAACTAGGGGCCATTCATGATAATCATTATTAGATCTTCCTTCAAAGAAAATCTTAAAAGAAACAAACTACTCCCATAGCAGAAGTTGAAATTAAACCTTTAATATTCCAATTTTCTTTCACCCATTTGCATACCATATCCACATTTGGTCTGTAAGCAAAGAAACATCCCACCAATGTATTCTGCATGCTTAGAATATCTTCATCCACCATAGAATCCAACAAATTTTGTGCAATACCCTCTTCAAATTTTTCCACTAAAGTTGCCTCCAAATCTAAAAAATTAACAGAAGGAATACCCAAAACCTTATCATCCCAAGAAGTCATTTCTATGTTGTTTTTTGGCTCAAAAGAAGACAAACCCAACCCATGTGATAGATCAGCCTTATCAAAAGTCAACTTTTTTGAAATACTTGTCACATCAAGTCTAGAATCCAATGATATAATTAACATGGTCTATGAATTATATAAATGTATGCTAATGACAAGTAATTTTAAAGACTAAGAAAACTAATCTAAGAATTCAAGATAACTACATGTTTATCTTGAATGAAGCAATCATAAATCAAATAGATAAGAAAATTTAACTATCTAACATGATGTGTTTTAAATAAATGCTAGTGTAACATTAAAAAATGAAATGATGTGATGAAACTTTTAAAATAAGATTAAGCATAATATCTATGAAAGTGAATAGCATTGATAGGTTCTTTCAGAGGCATACGATTCATTATTGATAATCAATATGCACCTGATCCATATACTTCAATGATGACATATGGTCCTGACCATTTTGGGTTGAACTTCCCTTTTTCACTTGGAGGAGCATTTACATTGCATTAATTTTCCTAAAGCACCAAATCACCGAACTCGAATGAGAAATGGATGGCATGTTCATTGTGGTGATGTTGGACCAACTTTTGATAAGATTGGAAATGTTCGAGAGTGTTTATGCATTGTTCATCGAGCGTCTCAAGTTGTTGGATCCTTTGTTCTCTGTAGGAATCTTCATCAAGAATACCATTGAGAGAGATTCACAATGAAGGAATTTCTAAATCCAAGGGCATGATCACATTGACACCATACACAAGGTTGTACAGGGTGGTACCCTTAGCCATACAAACACTCATTTGGTAAGCCCATAATACATAAGAGAATTAAGTGTGCTGATCTTTACCATGTTTGTTAATAGTTTTTCGAAGGATTTGTTTGATTGTTTTATTAGAAGCTTCTACTTGGCCATTTGATTAAGGATTATATGACATGGAGAAGGGGTGTTGAATGTAAAATTTCTTGTGGAACTTCTTCACCTCTTTGTTCTTAAATGATGAACCATTATAAAAAACAAAGGTGGAAGAAAGACCTAAGAGAAATGATGTTGTCAAGAAGAAAGTGACAGATTACTTCAGCAGTCGTGGATCAAAGTGGAACCACTTCGACCCATTTCATGAAGTAGTCAGTGGCTGTGATGATGAAAGTATGTCCTTTAGGAGGAGAAATTTTTCCAATAAGATCCAATCCCCACACAGAAAATAGCCAAGGTAATGCCTAGGCATGAAGTTCTTGGGTAGTAGCTCAAATGAGATTGTTATGTTGTTGACATTAAGGGCACCTTTTGACAAAAGCAAATGGATCTTGTTCCATAGTTTACCAATAGTAACCCATGAGAAGTAATTTTTGAACTAGAGATTTGCCACCAAAATGCCCTCTGTAGGCACTTGAATGTGCCTCTTCCAGGGCAATTGAGATCTCTAACTTGTTTAAACAATGGAGAAGGTCATTGTGTATACACCTAAAAATGACATGACTCTACTTAAATAAATATTTTAAATATTTATTTCATCTTCATATTCCTCTATCAATAAATAAATAAATTTATTTATTTATTTGATTCACTTTCTCCCATTAATTGAATAAATTACATTTATTTAATTAATTCCATCTACATCAACTTTATTCTTCTAAATAATTAAATAATTTTAATTATTTAATTAAATTATCCATTCTTCTAAATTTAAATAAAATGCAAATTTATTTAAATTAAAATCTCCACAAAATAAAATATATTTAAATATTTTATTTATTCTTCAAAATTATCTACAAGTAATTAAATAAATTTATTTATTTAATTATGCTTTCTTATCTTCTAAAAAATATTCAATATCTTCTAAAAATAAATTCTTCTTGTCATGCAAAACCAAAAGCTGAGTTAAAGCAACTTTGTTTTTAAATTAGAAAAATATATTCTAATTTAAGAAAAACAAGAACTCATCCTCATCAAGAAAGCAGTTAACTCAACAAATCTTCCTTTTGAATGACACATGTCTTTCTTCTATTCGCACACGTTCTCTCAAACATTCTCCTCCGTTCATCTTCTTATTTCTTCTCAACCATTGATCTTCTCTCACACAACTCTATAAATACAACCCTCTTCTATTGCACATCATCCATCATTCGAGTAAACTTATGCTGTAGGAACTATAGCATGCCATTGGCACCCCATTGCATATCACTTCACCTATCATCCACTCACATTTGTGTTTTGAAGCTCATATTCAAATACAACAAGTATCACAGTCATTTCTCCTTGTCATCTTGAGGAATCAAAGTGAGGAAGCAAGCTTCCTGAGGGCCATCTTCATCACATCAAGATCAAGAAAGAATAGGTGAGCAATGGAAGTCGAAAGGTAAAAGGTTGTAAGTGTCTTTCTATACTTTAAATCCTTTTTATCTTCATATTTCATTGATGTTTGGGTTTTATTATTCAATTTGATTATTCCCATTTTTACCCTTACAGTTTTGGTGCCCACTGTGGGGGTCTTGCCCCTAATCTAATCAAAATATGAGTTTTCTTAGTGACAGGTTCTGTATAGGTGTTGTACAGGCTTCTGATAGGTTCATCTGGCATATACATCCTCTGAGTCGATGCATTTACCTCCTATCATGGTGCATACAGTCTTCTGGTACATATACCTCCCAAGATGGCACATTTGATCATTGTTCTAACGCTTTTGAAACTGCGGCGCATACATCACTTGTTACGGTGCTTTTACCTCTTGTTCTGGTGCCTATGTAATTTCGGTGCATACACACTACCTTATGACACTTTTGTACTGTCTCACAGTGCCTTTGTTAAAATGACGCGTTTGTCTCATTTTCCTACGCTTTTGACATATGTCTTAGCGCATCTATAAAATGATGCTTGCATGCTCTATTTCTGCACATATAGACTACATAGCAACGCATCTGATTTCTCATTAGGGTTTTTAGATTTTTTTAGTGATTTTTTAGGTTGATTCTAATGTTTGTCTTGCAGGATTTGAGGCTAGAGTAGATCATTTAGCTGCATGGATTAATTCACTTAGTTTAATTAAGGGAAAAAGTAAAAAAAAATATGCATTCATACAAATCTCACGTAGTCTTTAACTAGGAGGATAGTAACTGAACCACTGCTATCTTTGCATTGTTATTTTCTTTCCTAGTTTAGAACATTGCTATCTCACAAATGTGAATGAACATTGCTATCTTTTAAACACTTCAAAGTTAACAAATGCGTGAGTGCACAAGTAGATAGCCCATTTAGTTTTTTTCCTTTTAACTAGGTTTGGATTAATCAGTGTATTTTGTGATTGTTGAATGACAATAGGCTTATGCTCTCCCCTTTACTGGATGACCAGAATGCCAGACTTGTTATTCCATCTATATAACCTTTAGAGGGGCCTACCCTTGGATGCCCACCTGTCCAAGTGGGAATGACCCTGAGTGGTAACAGACTAAAGCCAAGCCCTACCTATCCACTTAAAATAAATTGTGCTTGAGGCGAAAGCCTCCTACAACGAGTGTTGCTATGTTACACCGACGACCAACCTCCCCCAAAACCCTCCAAGGCGTAACCCTTGGAGGTTGGGAGACACCATAATGGAGAATAGTGCCACCGCATGTGTAACCACTTGAATGGTTGCCTTGACTACTTAGCCACTTGTTTAGTATACCAAAAACCCCTATTTGTTGACACAAAAGTCAGAGCCTTTGAAGTGGCCTCAATTCATGTGATTCTTAGTAGAGGTAGTAGGGACAACCCTATGGTTTGGTGGGGGTACGAGCCTAAGGAAACCCAGATCTGGTATGCATGAGAAGTGAGTGCCATGGAGGGGAGCCGATGCTACCAGATCCTAGAGCTACATGCTTTGAATATGCGCAGCTAGAGGATTCAACAAATATTGTCTTATCCAGCCTAGGGTGTACTTGTTTTGTGTCAAAAAGTCCAAAAATACAAAAAAATAACAAAAGATAAAAAATCATGAAAACTTCTATGTTTTTGCTGTGTCTTTTTCCTTAAATTGAACATCAAAATTTAGAAAGACCAAGTTTTCAACCAAGAAAAAAGAAAATCTTGAAAAATGTTCCAAAAATTCTACAAAACCAAGCTAAAAACTAGAATTGCGCATTTGAGGTGACCTGCAATGCATTCATTCAGACTTGTAGCGCATTTAAAATCTGTTATGGTGCATTTGAAGATTACCAAAGTTGCACATTTGATCTAACTTGTGGTGCATTTACATTTTGTTGTGGTACATTTAAACTGTTGTGCATCCAATCCAAAACAACAAGCTATTTTGTACTGCCAAGAAAAAAACTGTCAAATTTTTCAGAAGCTATTTCAAACCTATCTCAGTTTTCCTAAATTCTGATTAGAATCATGCAAATCAACCATTTCTCTCTTCTTCCACACCATAACTAATTTTCATCATCTAAAATCTCGCAAAATTCTTCCAAGATCTAACAAGGCTTAGAACCAAGCTATTCTTGATTACATCACAATCTCAAACAAACCTAGTGAGTCTCCTCTATCAAGGATCACTTATCCTTCTCTATCGGAACTCCACTAGTGGCTTGTACAAGACTAGTCCACATCAAGTAAACAGATTTCTATCATCCTTACTTCAACTATCATTTTTTTCATCCAACTTGTTTGACACCAATTGATCTAAGGAGAACCTTTCTCAAATCTTGTCAGATTCTAGCACCTTGCTCAAATCTTTCAAACTCACTCCATCCCATCTCTAGATCACCTTGCATGGTCTTAACGAAGTCGTAAAAACAAAAATAGATTGAAATGGCTGAGAAAACTAATCCAACCTCTCATGAAAGTGATGAGGAAATTTCTATGGAAGAAGTCCTCCAAACACAGCAAGACAAAAAATTTCAATGCATAATAGATAAAGTACTTGCCCAAGATCCTACCAAATTCTTTCTACACCTAGCACATCTAGGAGTCAAGCTCCCTAAATATTTTGAAATAGAAGCTCTAAAAGAATCTAAGGAAGAAAGACACCCTGAGGGAAGCACACATGAGGAAGTACCCACGGACAAAAGAAAAACAACCATTGATTCTATGGATGCCTTAAGTCTAATGACCCAACAAATCCAAGCTTTACAACAACAATTCATGGACATGCAAATAGGAGAATCAACTAAGCATTACTCCCTAGAGGATATTTCACCATATCCTTTTGATAGAACCTTGATCATGTTACCTTTCCCCTCTAAATTTGAGGTGTCAAAATTCGATAAATATCAAGGAAAGTGTGATCCAAGAGACCATATTAGGGAATTCAATGATGCTTGTCTTGAAGTCACACACAATGACACTTACCTTATGCGATTATTTCCAAGAATTTGGGTGGACAAGCCATGGAGTGGTTTTCTAGAGTACCACCCAGCATTAGAACTTTTAACGAACTTGTGGACAAATTTGTCACACACTTCTCCTATAATATTGAGCATGACACCTCAATCTTAGATCTTTGTAACACCAAGCAAAAAGGTGGGGAATCTTTCACCGCCTTCCTACAAAGATGGAGACAGTTAGCAAGTAAGTGTCTACACCAAATGCCTGAAAAACAAATGTTGGAAATGTTTGTCCATAACTTACAAACTGACCTAAGCTATCAAATACAAATCCAATGTCCTACTTCCTTTAGTAAGGTCATTGAGATGGGTCTAATCATCACAAAAGCTTTAGTCGCCAAAGGTCAAATAAAGCTCTATAAGGACACTCCTAGTAACAACACCAATGTAGACAAACCAAGATTCTAGACAAAGAACAAAAACATTGTGAATGATGGGGTGGTAGATGCCAAGAATGCGGCACCAAAGAAACCAATCTTCAACTTATCGACTCTTCAAAACAACCCCCCACAAAACAAACCAAGAAACACTGAATCACGGTTTACAAATTTTCAACCTAGGAGAAAATTCACACCTTTGGGAGAATCATTGGAAACAGCCCTACGGAAGTTAGTCACAAGTAAGATCATAACTCTTCCATCAGCATGAGAATATGAACCAAAATTCAAACCTCCTTGGTGAAACAACAACAATTTCTGTGAATACCACCGAAACAGGGGGCACAAAACCAACAATTGCATTGCGCTCAAACACACTATCCAAGATTTGATCGAGCAAAACAAAATATCCCTTGACGGATATACCTCTAACAATGATCACCAAGCATTCAAGGATCCTCTTCCCAACTACAAGTAGGGAGGGCCTTCCAATCAAAACAATAGTGGAAATAACAATGCTAACTACACAAATGTCGCCTTTGACTATGTTAACAACATCTCTAAAAGTGATTCATGCATCAATGTGATCACTATAAACAAAGAGTTAGATTGTAACATTACCACCCACAGTAACAGAGTCACTCTTAGAGGAGCCCCTGCCACTCCAGCTAATTAGTACAGTATGTTTGATCAGCTACATAAGACACCTGTACATATCTCTATTCTAGAACTTCTCTGTCTGTCTCCATCTCATAGGGCCATACTTGACAAAGCTTTAGCAGAAGCCTCTGTCCCAAAAAACCTCGCTAAAGAATAGTTTCAAACCATGGTAGGTCACATTACCTTACCTCACTCCCTATCATTCATTGAAAAGGATGATATGTCAATCACCCAACCCCATAACGCCTCTCTTCATATCAAAGCCTTCATACACAAACACAAGATAAAAAGAGTCCTAATCAATGGAGGAGCTGGTTTGAATATTTGCACCTTGAAGCTAATCCTTACATTGGGGTTTTTAGAGAAGGCTATAGATCCAAAAAATAAAATCACTATCAAATCCTATGATGAGGAGGAGAGAACTTCCAAGGGAATTGTTACTTTACCAATCAGAGTGGGACCTATAGTAAAAGATGTGGCTTGCCAAGTCCTCGATATGGAGCTAGCATACAACATTCTTCTTGGGAGACCATGGATACATGCTCTGAAAGTAGTACCGTCAACATACCATCAATGTATCAAGTTCCCTTACGAAGGTCAAGAGATCACCATTCAAGGTGACCCCAACCCATTTTAGTATTGTAATTCCATTCATCCTAAACCTAAAGTGGTGATTCCTAACAACCGTGCTTCTGCTTCATCTTCATCTCGTGTTGACCCAACTTCACCTGCTTCCACCTCAAAAGCCTCTCAACCTGACCTTAGACTCAAAGATAAAGGCTTGGGTGAATACACAATCTCCCAATCCCTCTGTTTGGCACAACTCCCCCTATCCCCAAGATCATATGGAAGACCTACTCTGAGAAAACATAAAGTAGACAAAACTACCAAAGGTTTGTTTATCAAAATGGGAAGCCTCGAAGATGAGAGTGATGAAAAGAATATCCTACAATGGTTATACAAGGATGAAGATAGTTCATCCACACAACAAGACCATCACACTATACCAATTGAACATTATAGTCAAGGATTTCAAATGCTACAAAGAATGGGGTATGAAGGACATGGTCCACTCGGCTCAAGAAAAGATGGTATCACTAAGCCCATTCAACCTCATACCTTGATAGCCCGAGACACTACAGGGCTAGGATAACTAGAACATCAAGAACCAATAGAGAAAATAAGAATAAAGGAAAACAACCAGAAACATCCACTAGTAATCTAGTTGAGAAAATTCAGCAACTACAACTGAGTAGTGGGACCGATTCCAATGAATATGAATGGGATAGCCTCTCTAAGCTATCTTGTGGTGAAAAATGCATCGATGTTGTCCACAAGTATGACCCAACCCATGCTAATGAGAGAGAAGGTCCAAGGGCTAGACCACTGAGTCCGACCTATGTAATAATGATAGTGAAAGTCATGAGGAAAGAATGATACCCCCTTGATAGATCTGCTAATAGAGAGTACCATCGCAGACTTTGTCCATGCTTTTAACAACTCTATCCTAACTATCAACACCATCAAACCGAACCAACCCAATGACCCCTTACCTTTGGTGCACCCCGAACTCATAGATTGGGACCTATAAGGCACTACCCCTAAGCTCGATACCTTTGAGAATGATGAAGCCATCATAGACTATCTTGAGCTTAGAGATCATATACCCGTAGGAGACCACAAAGCTAGCTATGCTATAGAACTCAATGAGAAGGCCTATTTTGGAGAGAGTGTCAAGCCTTTCAGTCTCAAAAATGTCAAAATAAAAGAAAGATCTAATGGTGAAAACTGTTCCGTGGTAGTGTTAGATCATGAAAAAAGTAAAAATATAGACATATCTAATGGTGAAAACCTCTCTGAGGTACCGAAGGATGAAAGGATTGACCCTCTACCCAATCTTACACATCAAGAGAGATCTTCAATCTTGATAGAACCAGCAGAACCAATCAATGTTAGTGTAGGTGATAATCCCATAATGATCCACATGGCACAGTCTTTAACCGAACAAGAAAAGCTAGCATTTACCAACTTCTTCAAGAGAAAACAAATCAACTTTGCGTGGACATATGCAGGGATGCCAGGGATAGATCTGAATCTCATAATGCATCACTTATCTTTAGCTCCGGGAGCTAAACCAGTAAAGCAAAAACTCAGAAAGATGCACCCACATGTAGCCCTCATGGTGAAAGAAGAGCTAAAGAAACTATTGGATGTCAAATTCATCAAACCAATAGACTATCCTGAGTGGGTTTTGAACATAGTACCAGTTACCAAACAAGATGGTAGAGTTTGAATATGTAATGACTTTAGGGACCTGAACAAAGCTTGTTTGAAAGATGATTTCCCCCTACCAAACATTGACATGATTGTAGATCTCACGGCAGGGCACACCATGCTGTCACCAATGGATGGTTTTTCTGGATATGACCAGATAAAAATTGCACCTAAAGACCAACACAAGACTATATTTACATGTCCATGGGGCACCTATTGTTGGTGTGTCATGCCATTTGGTTTGAAAAATGTTGGCGCAACATATCAAAGAGCTATGACCATAATCTTCCACGACATGATGCACACTATAATGAAAGACCATGTTGATGACATTCTGGAAAAATCACTCACAAGAGGACACTTGGCAGTACTGGACAAAATCTTTAACATGCTAGAATAGTTTAACATATGCCTCAATCCAAAGAAGTGCATGTTTGGAGTTACCTCAGGTAAACTACTTGGATACATAGTGTCTGCCAATGGAATTGGTCGACCTAGCTAAAGTGAAGGCCATCATGGAAATGTCACCTCCTAAGAATTTCACTCAGCTAAGGTCTCTACAAGGAAAACTACAATCTATCAAAAGAGTCATTTCTCAATTGGCAGATAAGTGCCACCCATTTTCTCATCTCCTACATAAGAATGTCCCTTTCAAATGGAATGATTCATGTGAGCAAGCATTTCAACAATTAAAAGAGTATCTCATGAAGCCATCGGTATTGAGGCCACTGATTCAAGGTAAACCTTTGCTACTGTATATCTCAGCCACACCAACAGCTCTGGGAGCTCTCCTCACACAACAAAATTATGAAGGGAAAGAACAAGCAATCTACTATATCAGTCGAACACTTATTGGATATGAACTACAATACATGCCAATTGAAAGAGCATGTCTAGATGTAGTCTTCACCTCACAAAAGTGGAGACATTACATGTTGTCACATTCTGTCAAACTGGTAGCAAAGATTGATCCACTCAAGTACCTACCCAACAAAGCAGCCTTAATAGGTAGATTGTCCAAATGGGTCATGCTTCTCAGCGAGTTCGATATCAAATATGTAGATAGGAAAGTAATAAAAGGCCAAGTACTTGCAGATCAACTAGCAAAAGCACCTCTAACAGATGATAGCCCTTTGAACTTTGAATTTCCAAATGAATCTATCTTTTACGTAAACACAACAAGCTAAAAAATATATTTCGATGGCTCAGACACTCAACATGGATCAGGAGAAGGTATCTTGTTGATCACACCTAGTGGCAACACCATTCCTAAATCATATAGATTACTCTTTCCTTGCACTAACAACATGGTAGAGTATGAAGCCCTAGTCATTGGCATCAAGCTAGCAGTTGAATGGAATATCCAAGAACTTCAGGTATATGGCGACTCACAGCTGGTCATAAATCAAGTAAATGACGACTACTAGACAAAAGATGAGAAATTAATCCCTTATAAAAGAATGGTAGATGACTTCAAAGAATACTTTGTCAAGATCTCTTTTAAGAAGATACCAAGGATTAAGAATAAAGCTGCAAACACCATGGCCATGATTACATCTCTCCTTGATATTCTAGATAATCAATTACATTATGAGTTCTTGGTAGAGCCAGTGTTCTATCCTGCATATGACACCCCTGAATCCCATATCATTTGCCACATTGTTGGAGATGATTCCCCCCTCTATGGAAAAATATTTGCCTATCTCAAAGAGAATACCCTCCCACCCGATCTCTCTAGTAACCAAAAATGAACCTTCATCCGTCAGGCATCCTGGTATGCCATTGTCACCAATACCCTATATCGCAGAGGTCTTGATGGTACTCTCCTTAGATGTCTCGATAGTGAGGAATATCAAACTACCCTAAGTGAAGTACACGATGATATATGCAAGACCCACTCTAGTGGCCCTACCCTAGCCAAGAAACTCATACGCATGAGATACTAGTAGCCAACAATGGAACAAGATTCCTATCATTTCGTAAAGAAGTGCAAAAAGTACCAAATCCATGGGAACCTGATACATGCACTAGCACAGGAGCTACAACCATTAACAACTCATTGGCCTTTCTGTCAGTGGGGACTCGACTTAGTGGGCAAGATTCACCCTTCTTCATCCAGTGGCCATAAATTTATAATCACTGCCACCGAGTACTTTACGAAGTGGATTGAAGCCGTGCCCTTAGCCAATATCACAGGCAAGCAAATTGCCTCTTTTATCCTGAACTATATCATTTGTCGCTATGGTATCCCTTCGTCCGTTGTCACAGATAATGGATGACCCTTCAAAAATCAAGATGTCAGGGAACTATGTGACAAATTCCATATCCATCACCACTTTTCAACCCCCTACTATCCCCAAGGCAATGGCCAGGTAGAGGCATCAAATAAAACTATCTTGAAAATCCTAAAGAGGATTGTCAATGATGCTGGCCGTGATTGGCATGTCCAATTAAATCCCACATTGTGGGCCTACCGTACAAGCATCCGCACACCCACAGGTGCAACACCATACTCCCTGGTCTATGGATCTAAAGTTATCTTTTCCATTGAAGTTGAGATCCCATCCTTGAGAATTTCATTAAAAGGCCTCATATCTAATGAAGAGTACAGAGTGTCCAAACTTCAAAAATTAGAGCTACTCGAAGAGAGAAGGCAACAGGCCTTTAATCACCTAAAAGAATATCAACAATGAATGTCCAGAAGCTATAACCATAGGGTAAAACCCTGAGTATTCCAAGTTGGTGACCTAGTCCTCAGAGAAAATCCCAGAAATCAGCAAGATAGAGAAAAGAAAGGCAAATTCAAACCTAACTGGATAGGTCCCTATGACATCATTGCAGCTTATGGATCAGGGGCATATTAATTGGTTACATCTGAAGGTGAATTGTTCAATGATCCTATCAATAGCATGCATCTTCACAAGTTCTATACCTGAAAACCCTAATGCAAGGGAGTCTTGAAAATTTAAAAAAAATTGAAAAAGTGATAAAAAAATAGAACCAAAAAATCAAAAAAAATGGAAAAATAACAAAAAAATCATCCTATGGTGAAAACTGAGCAAACAAGTGCCTTGGATAGGTACCATGATGAAAACCTAGAAAACAGGTGTCATGTGTACTTTTAGCTTTCGTGCAAATAAAAGTAAGTGGTGAAAACCTAGTAAACAGGCGCTATCTGTGACAAACCATTTCCTCCATCTATTGTGTCCATCAAATCATTCATCTTGAACCATTCCATTGAACTGTTGTTGAACTACGTCACCTCTAAGCTATCACGTAGGCAAGGCCATTCTTAATGCACCCCCAAGGCTCCACTCTGCTCCACTCCCCTTCCTTTCTATCCATTTGTTCTGGTGTCATCTGTCCTACTATCCATACCATTTATGTATTATTGTCATCACCTAGGTCCTAGGTCCATCAGGTTCACCCCAAACTACATTGCCTTTGCATCGTCACTAGGCAAGGCCATTTAACAATGAGCCCCTGAGGCACTAGGTCAGTCCCTTAGGGTCCGTCTCTCCATGTTTGTTGTCCTATCGCCCATAATAAGTTGATCCTTGTCTAAACTAGGGGCAACTCCTCGACCTAGTTTTAGATTTGGATTCTTGAATGCCACATGTTCTTAGAGGATATCAATAAAGGATGGTGATACCTTTCACTAGACAAGCAAGCACGGCAAAACAAGCTTCCCAAAACAAAATTCTTGACACAAAGCATCAATCTGTCCAAAGCAGAACACCATACCAAAACACTCGAACCAATTCTACATCAATTATGGCAAAAAGACATATCTAATGCAAGAATGTTTTGTGAACAAATTAACTTACAAAGTCTTGGATTTTTATCATTATGCCTTCCTATGCTACTCAAGGATGCCAAAAGCTAGAGATGTTATGATGGGGGCATAATCTTTTTCTTTGTCTGCTGCTTGTGGATCAAACTCTAGTAATGTGACGACTTTTGTCTAAAGACATGATCAGCAAAAGATCATCAAGGACTCCGAGTTCTGAACATGAAAAAGGGTAATCCTTGTCTTTTGAAATGCAAGAAGTACTTAGGTCATCTAGATTCAAGTTTGACTAGATGCTTGTATCAACTTGCTATATCAAAATCCATGTAAGGAATACTCAGGTCATCTCGGTCTAATTATACCTAGATGCTTGTATTTTCTTAAAACATTTCAAAAAGAGAAAAATACCAAAAAGTACCCAATGATGAAAGAAAAAGACTTGCAAAATATCAAGATGACAATCCACATCCATCCCATATCCAAAAATCCATATCAACCATGCAATAAGAAAATCCTGCAGTATATCAAATGAAAGCTTGTATTTCTTCATTTCTTCTCTTTCACCTATCTATATCATCATAGTGTTAATTGAGTACATTTGGAGATATCAAAAACATAGCATAGATAGCATATCATATCACATGAGATAGTCATTCACATGATTACATCATTTGCATACATAATAAGTGCATTAGGTCATCCACATACATTTGCATCCA
Organism: Cunninghamia lanceolata; assembly: GCA_027924645.1. Classification (NCBI taxonomy): domain Eukaryota; kingdom Viridiplantae; phylum Streptophyta; class Pinopsida; order Cupressales; family Cupressaceae; genus Cunninghamia; species Cunninghamia lanceolata. The sequence continues at coordinate 13,508,915 of BSBN01001332.1, forward strand.
TCTATCTTATTGAAAAAAATAAAAAACATAGACAAATACATATAGAGCTGCATAATCATATCCATAACATGTCACATTGGCACTTGCATATCAAATCATCCCATAGACAAAAGCATCATAAAATAGATTGCGTCCATAGCATATCAACATAGAAAACATGAGCATATAGAACATCCATAATTGCATCATCATATAAGCATAAATATGTGTCTAAATGTGCAACATATCAAAATATCTATCCATATCTCAGAGTCATATCATAAAATGTATACAAAGTACAAAAAAGATGATGATACATGTCTCGGGGAAAAAATAATACATATACAAGCCATCTCAGCCATAAAAAATGTGTACATCAAATCAAAGAATGGTACAAGTGTCTAGGTATGTCTAACCCTGCTGCCATGGAGAACTGCTCCCTACACTTCCCTCTCCTTTGTCTCTCCCTGACTACTGGGGGCCCCTCACTGATCCTACAGATCGAGACCCACCTGCCCTCTGAGATGCCACAAACTGGCTCTTGAAGCTAGGTGCATGCTGATCTGCTGACACTGCCCCATGATATAAACCTCTGTAATACTAAGCCTGAGCCTATACTCTGGCAAGCTCACTCTGTACCTGGGCTAATTGTGTCTGTGCCTACTGCACCTGTGACACCAAAAAGATGGAAGTACCATCTATACCCATAGCTGCCACAGCTGCATCTCTCTCTGCCCTCATCGCTTGCACGTTGGCCAAGGTTGCGTCTCTCTCTCGGGATATCTCTGCTATCTATCTTACATCTGCATCTCTCTGAGACTCTGCTACTCTTAGATGGGCCCTCAGATGCCTAACTTGACTTTGTAGTGCAACCATAGCCTGCTACTATAAGTCAGGCTACGGAGTCTACCCTGCTTGTCCCTGTCTCGGTGCCACCTGCTATGCTAACACTTGTCCCTGCACCTACTACTGAGCCACCTACTATGGTGGTGACACCTATCTCTATGGTGCCACTTGTTGTACTGGTATTTGTGCCTATGTCTGCACCTATCTTGTAGCCTGCGACTGCGCAACTGCTTGCTTACTCGAAGGTCCCTCCCCTAACCTCCTCCTCCATCTCCTCCATCATCCCCCTGATCTCCTCTCCCCCTCCTCTTTCCTCCCCTCCTCTTGTTGGCTCCACCCTCGACATCTAAGTCCTCCTTGTATATACAAGGAGCCAACTCTCTAGGTCCTGAGCATCTAGGAATAGGTGAGCTATAAACCACTCCTTGTAGTCTAGCGTCATGCTAGTATCCACTATGTCCCTCCTCATTGACAAAGCCGCATGAGGAATCTGTTGGAAGTCTGCCAAGGCCTCATATGATGCCACGGGACCCCACCTATATCTCTCTGCATGGGTCCTCGCAAAACGTGCCTACCTTTGTGGCCTACCCTGTACTCTGTCAAACTACCTCTGTACCCTACTCATAATCTACTGCTCTAATATATATCTTGTCCTGCCAATGAGCCACCAAGTCTAGAAGCAATATGGAAGCTCATCCGCCTCATCATCCCATACCTCGCAGTATAGGTATGGGCGCCAGATAACCTGATCTACATTGTCAAACGCGTGTCTCCAATACTCAAGCTTCCCCAACTTGTGCTAGGAAATCACACCTACATATCCATAACTGTAGGGCTTACCCCTCTACCTGTGAAAAGGACGTATCGGCCATGTGATAGCTATATCCTCCCATAACCAAAATTGTAAGAGAGACACACCTGCTAACAAACTGGCACCTCTATGATACACTACCTAGTGCATATCTCTGTACAAGTGTGCTAGCATGCACACACCCTAGGCATATCGAGTCCCATCAGTGATCATGCTCTCTAACACCCTCCCCTAGCTAATCGGGAAGCCATGTGACCTCCTATCGGGGCATACTATGCCACCGATCAATCCCGCCACTATACCTGGAAAGTAGTCATAGCAGTCATGAATGTCCTGCCACGAAATCACCTGCTCCACCAACTCTGGGTCATCGAACACCCATCTGCACTAAGCCAATTGATGCAGAGTGGGACGCAACGGAGGCTAACTAACAGGAAGGAGTAGTCAACAATACAAATAGCATGATAAAATTCTCTATCGACTGAACATCATCATCATATTTCCTAGAGACACCAACAGCATCATCACATTTCAACAGCATCGTCATATTTCGGATGATCGCAAATATCCTCCTGTCGACTACTATTTACCTCCTCCGTTTGTCGCCTATCATTATCATCATGATAATCAACGGGCGCAAACATCCTCCAGTTGCACTGTTCATCGGGTGCCAAATACAAGCGGCGTCATCATGATATTCAATATCACCTTCGTCAGCAGGATATCCAAATATCCGGTTGCTCCAAATATCCTGATGACGTTGCACTTCAACAACTTGCCTTCGATGCTCCACTGCCCGACGATACAAGCAACAGCATCATGATATTGTTCATCCGGTTCCTCGAAACCTCCTGATGATGCTAATACAACTTCCTGCCTACGCCGATACTTAACCACTTAACGACAACCAGGATAAACTCGCATTGAGGGATTTCTTAATATCCTGATGACGATGACGTCATATCCTGATGACGATGACGTCACACATCATCTTGACGAACTCTTCAACACTTAGCCAAAAAAACTTAACTTTCACACCCGCATCCGTTAGCAATATGCGGATGATGAACTTCTCCGAGAGATGATCCTGACTGCGATATATACACTGAGTATATATCCAACTCAAAACATCATGATGTACTTGCAACATGCAAACTTCAACAACTTCATGACCCGATCCTGATGGCGATGGATCCGCAGATGATGATGCGGCTCGTTCCGACTGGAAACGCACATGCAGACTCCTGTGTATCCTTCCACTGCATGTAAGCACTCCGAACCGCTCTATTTCACAAAGATCATGTGACGACCGGGCCGGATCACCTTCAAACCAAAATCTAACAACTTATCTTCTAGACCTAGCACATGAGGATGCTAGGCTGATTCACAGCATGCTCCTAACTGATCTCCTGAACAATGCAATGCATAAACAGAAAACACAAATGCAAACTAAACTATGATACAGGACCATTCCACCGATTTGCAGGATCAACCGGTGGAAGGGTTGAAAGTGCCCATTAACTTGCAAACAGAAAAGGAAATCAACACAGATACAACCAGACAATGCAAAAGATGAGATCTTATTCAATTGAAATTCAATGTCCTGAATTTACAATTCTACTTCACAATATCTGGACTGATCACCAGTACAGCATATCACCAGTACTACTCTTCTGAACATAACAACTATCAAAATCAAAATGAACTGTCAATATGAACTGTGTCTAAACCCTAACAGGTCGAAGGTATATATAACAAATCCTTCGAGTACTACTAACTTCACTTCCCAGCGGCTGGGAGCTTCCAAGCGGCTGGGAGAGAGGACAACTCAGACTATCTTATCCCGATCTCTAACTGCCTACACATACTCCTAGGCTGAACTAATACATAGCATCGGTCCAGTGGACCTTATTACATGAAGAAGTCAAACATACTAAAAATAGACTATCCTGTCATCATGCTGATAATTATCCTATATCCTGATCATGTATGTCATCATGCGGACCTATATCCTGATCATGTGCGGGTGCTCCTGCACCATACTCCCCAAAAGAAGAAATCTCAAGTCCACTTGAGATGAGAGTATCAAGGTCGGCACCATGTTTCTGTATCTGTTCTGCAGTCATCCATACTGCTTCAGAGTTCCGCTGTCCCTTCCAAGAGACGAGGTACTCCAAGTACTTCTTGTTCCTGGTCTGTTTGACCACTCTAGTGTCCAAAATCTGCTGTATCTGTGGGGGATCATGTTGAGGAATGTCTTCAGCAACTGTATCCTGTAGGTTATCCTGATCTGCATCTGAATTAGCCTTGTATGGAGTTAAATCACATACATTGAAGATAGGAGATAAACCAAGATCAGGTGGGAGTTGGATCTCATAAGCATTCTGTCCATGCTTTTGCAAAATCTGACATGGTCCAACTTTCTTTTGCATGAGCTTAGTATACTTCCCCTTAGGAAGCCTGTCTTTCTTCAAGTGAACCCAAACCAAATCTCCAACAGCAAATTGAACATCCTTCTTCTTCTTGTCAGCATACTCCTTATACTTTAAGGTGGTTTGCTGGAGTTGGGTCTTAACCTGATCATGAACTTCTTTGATTGCTTCAGCAAAAGCTTCTCCATCTGCACTAACAGGATCTACTGGAGGTAGATCTCGCAACTCCAAAATACCTCTGGGATGCATTCCATACACTACCTGAAAAGGCGATTTTCCTGTGCTCCTGTTGACAGTATCATTATATGAAAACTCAGCTTGAGACAGAATATTGTCCCATTTCTCTCCATGCTGTTTTGTCAAGCATCTAAGTAGATTCCCCAAGGAACGGTTCACTACCTCAGTCTGACCATCCGTTTGAGGATGATATGCAGAGGAAAAAGACAAATTGGTTCCCAGTTTCCTCCAAAGGGTTCTCCAGAAGTGACCCACAAACTTCACATCTCTGTCTGAAACTATGCTCAAAGGCAATCCATGAATTCTGACAATTTCCCTGAAGAATAAATCTGCAATATATGAGGCATCTGCAGTGGTTTTGCATGGCAAGAAATGTGCCATTTTACTGAACCTATCCACTACAACAAAAACACTGTCAAATCCTCTCCTGGTCCTTGGTAAACCCAAAACAAAATCCATACTGATGCTTTCCCACGGTCTGGAAGGAATGGGTAAGGGCTGATATAACCCTGCATTAGTTGACCTGCCTTTAGCCTTCTGACAAATTACACAGGTTTCTACAAATTTCCTGACATCTGACTGCAACTTAGGCCAGAAATAATGCCTCCTGACCAGATCAAGAGTCTTGTCTAGACCAAAATGACCTGCCATGGCTCCACAATGTTTCTCCTTGATTATATTCAACCTCATAGAACACCTTGGGATACACAACTGTCCACCCTTGAACAGCAATCCATCCTGGATCAGGAATTCAGAGAACTCAGCATGGTATTTCTCCCCAAAAGAAGTACAGACCTGATATATCTCTCCAAAATCAGCATCAGACTCATACATGGTCTTGAGTGAATCAATACCAACACTCTCTAACTGAATCTGATTGACTGTGAGAACTCTTCTGCTCAAAGCATCTGCAACTTTGTTCTTAACCCCTTTCTTATGCTTCAAGGTAAAAGTGAAAGCCTGTAAGGTCTCTACCCACTTCATATGTCTGTGGTTCAGCTTCTCCTGGCTGTTGATGAAACTCAAAGCCTGGTTATCTGTGAATACTATGAACTCCTTTGGCATCAGGTAATGCCTCCATTTCTTAAGGGACTGAACTAAAGCATACATTTCCAGATCATATGATGAATACCTTTTCTTAGCATCATTGAGTTTTTCACTGAAAAATGCAATTGGTCTACCCTCTTGACTGAGTACTGCTCCAATGGCCATGTGACTGGCATCACACTCTACCTGAAAGATCTTGTTGAAATCTGGAAGTGCAAGGACTGGCTGCTGTGCCACCTTCCTCTTCAATGCCTCAAAGGAATCATCTGCTCCTTGAGTCCAAACAAACCTGCACTTCTGTCCTCCTTTGATGGTATCCAGCATGGGTGCACAAATATGACTGAACCCTCTGATGAACTTTCTGTAGAAGGTTGCTAACCCATGGAAACTTCTGACTTCATTCATGGTTTGTGGAGTTGGCCAATTCAATATGGCACTCACCTTCTCCTTATCCATCTGCAGCTTTCCTTGTGAGATGACAAAACCTAAATATGTGATCTCCTGTTTCATGAATAAACACTTGTCCAAGTTTATCATCAGCTTCTCTTCATGTAGCCTCTTGAGAACCAGATCTATATGCCTGAGATGTTCTTCTCTGGTGTTACTGAAAATCAGAATGTCATCTAAATAGACTATGACAAACTTACCAATGAATTCCTTCAGAACCTCATTCATCAGCCTCATGAAAGTACTAGGGGCATTAGACAAACCAAAAGGCATAACCTTCCATTCATACAACCCTTCATTTGTTTTGAATGTTGTCTTCCACTCATCACCTGGTCTAATCCTGATCTGATGGTATCCACTCTTCAAATCTATTTTGGTAAAGTACTTAGCATTTCCCAAACAATCAAGTAAATCCTCAATTCTGGGGATTGGAAACCTATACCTGATTGTGATCTTGTTGATGGCTCTGGAATCTGTGCAAAGTCTCCAAGTGCCTTCCTTCTTAGGTGCTAGTACAGCTGGTACTGCACATGGACTCAAACTCTTCCCAATCAGACCTGAATTCATCAATTCTTCAATCTGCCTGGCTACTTCTGCATTCTGTTCTGGGGTAAGCTTATAAGCTGCTTTATTTGGAAGTGTAGACCCTGGAATCAAGTCTATGCAATGACTGATATCTCTGACAGGTGGTAGGGATCTTGGCATTCCCTCTGAGATAACACCTTTGTACTTATCCAATAACTCTTGGACAGCTGGGTCTATCAACCTTGGCTTCTTCTCTTTCTTGGCTTCTTGCTGTTGTTCCTTATTCACACTCATACAGGGGATCAGGGCATATGCAACTGCACCTTCTGCTGCTACTTCTTTCATGAACTATTTGCCTTCCATCAGCATGACCTTCACCTCTTTTCCTTTAGACTTCTCCTCTTTCTCCTTCAGTGGGAATAGTGTTACATCTATACCATCTTTAGTGATTTTATAGGTGTTTTTAACACCATCATGCTGTGCCTTCAGATCATACTGCCATGGTCTACCAAACAAAAGGTTGCAAGCATCCATCTTGGTGATATCAAACAACAACTTATCCTTATATCCACCAATCTGAAACTCTACCCAAGCCTGCTCTTCTACAGTTGTCTGCTGACCTTGAGTAAGCCATGAGACTTTATATGGAGATGGATGAGGCAATCTCCTAAGCTTCAGCTTTATCACCATCTCTTCAGACACAAAGTTCTCAGTAGAGCCAGAATCAATCAAAACCTTACACGCCTTACCTCCTGCTTTGCAAGTGGTTCTGAAAAGAGACTTTCTCTGAGGGGCTTCTTTATCAGGTACCTTCATGGTAGTCACTGTTCTTCTCATCATTAGGGACTCTCCACTTTCTGGATATCCATAATTCTCAGGACCATTCACACTCTGGAAATCATTAGAGCTTGTCCTACTTTGATTATCAGGTTCATTGACCAGATTTGTCCTCCTTTCTCCTGATGAGCTTGTGGCCTTGTCTGGACATCTGCTGGCTATATGGCCTTCTTTGTTACAGTTGTAGCATCTGATGGATCCTCTGCCCTGGGATATTCCTCTAAAGGGTCTTCTACCTCTGAAGTTTCCTTGCTGACTGAAATTCTCTCTCTGATTCTGACTATTGTTGCCCTTACTATTGTCTTGACTGGACTCTCCTTGATATCCCTGTCCATGTCCTCTGCCTCTGAAAGGACCTCTTCCACCTCTTTGTTGTCTTCCTCTTCCTCTATTGTTTTGATCTTGTTTTCTCTTCAGCTTTTCTTCCACTTTTAGTGCCAACTGAAAACTTTTCTGCACTGTATCTGGGTTATGCAGACTGAGATCTTCCTGAATATTAAACCTCAATCCATTAAGGTATCGGGCTACCTTTTCCTCTTCACTTTCTTTCACCTTGGTCTTCATACAGAGTTTCATGAACTCTTCTGTATATGAGCTGACATCTAGCTCCTTCTGCTTCAGGTTCTGCTTCCTCTTGTGTAACTGGATACTGTAATCCAAAGGAATATAAGCCTCCTTTACTAATTCCATCATCTTCTTCCATGTGGCAACTCTACGTTTTCCCTCCTGCACTCTATCATCCTGAACAAAGTTCCACCATGTCAAGGCAGCTTCTTTCATCTTTGACTGTGCTATCTTCACTCTCTGCTGTTCTGGTATCTCCTCTGTTACAAAGAAATTGTTCAAACAATCTATCCATTCCATTACTGAATCAGGGTCCATCTTACCTGTAAATACTGGCAAATCCAGCTTCACATCCATGGTTCTCCTCTCCATGGCCTTGAGGGCGTTCAACAGCGGTCTCTGGTCTGCAGGAACGACCTCCTCGCTCCAATTAGGGATATCTTCTTCTTCCCTATCATCTTCTCTACCAGAACCTACTCTGCTCCTCAACTTTGCTAACTCATCTTTCAACTCCTGATTCTGAGCCTTCACGGCCTTACTTTCTGCAATCTATTTCTTCACCAGAACTGCCAACTCAGCGTTGGTCATCCTTGCTGGAACCTCAGATGTTCCTTCTTCATCTGACATCCTGCTTATCCTTTCCAGAAGATCCTAACCTTTGCTCTGATACCACTATGATGCAGAGTGGGACGCAATAGAGGCTAACTAACAGGAAGGAGTAGTCAACAATACAAATAGCATGATAAAATTCTCTATCGGCTGAACATCATCATCATATTTCCTAGAGACACCAACAGCATCATCACATTTCAACAGCATCATCATATTTCGGATGATCGCAAATATCCTCCTGTCGACTACTATTTACCTCCTCCGTTTGTCGCCTATCATTATCATCATGATAATCAACGGGCGCAAACATCCTCCGGTTGCACTGTTCATCGGGTGCCAAATACAAGCGGCGTCATCATGATATTCAATATCACCTTCCTCAACAGGATATCCAAATATCCGGTTGCTCCAAATATCCTGATGACGTTGCACTTCAACAACTTGCCTTCGATGCTCCACTGCCCGACGATACAAGCAACAGCATCATGATATTGTTCATCCGGTTCCTCGAAACCTCCTGATGATGCTAATACAACTTCCTGCCTACGCCGATACTTAACCACTTAACGACAACCAGGATAAACTCACATTGAGGGATTTCTTAATATCCTGATGACGATGACGTCATATCCTGATGACGATGACGTCACACATCATCCTGACGAACTCTTCAACACTTAGCCAAAAAAACTTAACTTTCACACCCGCATCCGTTAGCAATATGCGGATGATGAACTTCTCTGAGAGATGATCCTGACTGCGATATATACACTGAGTATATATCCAACTCAAAACATCATGATGTACTTGCAACATGCAAACTTCAACAACTTCATGACCCGATCCTGATGGCGATGGATCCGCAGATGATGATGCGGCTCGTTCCGACTGGAAACGCACATGCAGACTCCTGTGTATCCTTCCACTGCATGTAAGCACTCCGAACCGCTCTATTTCACAAAGATCATGTGACGACCGGGCCGGATCACCTTCAAACCAAAATCTAACAACTTATCTTCTAGACCTAGCACATGAGGATGCTAGGCTGATTCACAGCATGCTCCTAACTGATCTCCTGAACAATGCAATGCATAAACAGAAAACACAAATGCAAACTAAACTATGATACAGGACCATTCCACCGATTTGCAGGATCAACTGGTGGAAGGGTTGAAAGTGCCCATTAACTTGCAAACAGAAAAGGAAATCAACACAGATACAACCAGACAATGCAAAAGATGAGATCTTATTCAATTGAAATTCAATGTCCTGAATTTACAATTCTACTTCACAATATCTGGACTGATCACCAGTACAGCATATCACCAGTACTACTCTTTTGAACATAACAACTATCAAAATCAAAACGAACTGTCAATATGAACTGTGTCTAAACCCTAACAGGTCGAAGGTATATATAACAAATCCTTCGAGTACTACTAACTTCACTTCCCAGCGGCTGGGAGCTTCCAAGCGGCTGGGAGAGAGGACAACTCAGACTATCTTATCCTGATCTCTAACTGCCTACACATACTCCTAGGCTGAACTAATACATAGCATCGGTCCAATGGACCTTATTACATGAAGAAGTCAAACATACTAAAAATAGACTATCCTGTCATCATGCTGATAATTATCCTATATCCTGATCATGTATGTCATCATGCAGACCTATATCCTAATCATGTGCGGGTGCTCCTGCACCACCAATCCAGCATCACGCTGTGACTCATACTCAACCAACTCTCCCTGAATAGGGAGGTGCAGGATCATGTACACATCCTCTAAGGTAATCTCCATCTCCCCCATTGGTAGATGGAATGTCCCATCCTCACTATAGAATCATTCCATCACTACAGTCAACATAGCACGGTTCGTGTGAACCTCAAGCATGAAGCAAACATAGTGCAAACCCATCGCACCAAGAGCCTCACAGTTAATCTCTGTCAACATGTACCGATACAATAACGGCAAGGGGAATTGCTCCCATGACATAAGGGTATCTCGGATATCCTCCTGCAACCAAGCAATGCATAATTTTCAAGAAATCTATATCCAAGAAAACCTACTCAAAGCAATCAAGCTATCCTATCATTGACTTAACATATCAAATTAATCAAAACAACATATCATATCTTGACTAGATTCTTGACAATCTCGGAGATCGCTTATCAATTAACGCATCGATCAAGGTGCCAATTGGGTTAATTTCGTTAAGTCAACTGATTTTCCTAGTGCAAATGTGCTAATCTAGGTGGTAAATGCACCGATCCATATCATATGTGCCTCTTCACTGTGAATCCGCCACTTCTTGACCTGTATGCGCCATTATGGCTTATGCGTCACTTCTTGTGTCACATGCGCCGTTATACAATAGATGCGCCAATTCCAGGATCATATGCGCCATATGATATCTCATATGCGTCACTTGGAAACATATGTGACATTTCGGAGAGCATATGCGCTGAATGACAGTTTGGTACATCTATCTTAACTTTTTTTCCTAATCATTTATTGCCCTAATAAATGACTTTTAACAAGTTTTGACGAACTACATACTGGGGGTCTTGCCTCAGTTGGCCAATCGAACCAGTGGACTTGCTCAAACCAGTGCTCCTCACGCAAAATATCCATCTCTCTGTTGACTACTCTAGCTGCCATACTCTCCTAAGCTCTTCAAGACCAATCAACTAAAGACAAGTGTGCAAATGAATGGAGCTTGTGGACCCAGCTCCTATATATAGCAAGTGAACCATAGCTGATTGTGTGACAACTGTGAGTACTTCCCATGTCTGTTCTTCTGAACCATGTTCTATTTTCTCCATCCTAACTTGTTTTCTACCTTCTTCTTCATGAGATTGTCCATCTCACACCTTCTACCTTCTTCTCATCTAATCTCCCGAGGGGGCATCCTATCATTAAACTTGTACCAGGGGCAAACTGGGGCATGTATCATTGTCAAAAATTCTTATTCTTTGAAACAACATGGTAAAACACATTGCATCAAAGAGGGGCAAAAGGTATACACCTAAAAATGACATGACTCTACTTAAATAAATATTTTAAATATTTATTTCATCTTCATATTCCTCTATCAATAAATAAATAAATTTATTTATTTATTTGATTCACTTTCTTCCATTAATTGAATAAATTACATTTATTTAATTAATTCCATCTACATCAACTTTATTCTTCTAAATAATTAAATAATTTTAATTATTTAATTAAATCATCCATTCTTCTAAATTTGAATAAAATGCAAATTTATTTAAATTAAAATCTCCACAAAATAAAATATATTTAAATATTTTATTTATTCTTCAAAATTATCTACAAGTAATTAAACAAATTTATTTATTTAATTATGCTTTCTTATCTTCTAAAAAATCTTCAATATCTTCTAAAAATATATTTTTCTTGTCACGCAAAAGCAAAAGCTGAGTTAAAGCAACTTTGTTTTTAAATTAGAAAAATATAATCTAATTTAAGAAAAATAAGAACTCATCCTCATCAAGAAAACAGTTAACGCAACAAAGCTTCCTTTTGAATAACACATGTCTTTCTTCTATTCGCGCATGTTCTCTTGAACATTCTCCTCCATTGATCTTCTTATTTCTTCTCAACCATTGATCTTCTCTCACACAACTCTATAAATACAACCCTCCTCTTCTATTTCACATCATCCATCATTCGAGTAAACTTATGCTGCAGAAACTATAGCGCGCCATTGGTACCCCATTGCATATCACTTCACCTATCATCCACTCACATTTGTGTTTTGAAGCTCATCTTCAAATACAACAACTATCATAGTCATTTCTCCTTGTCATGTTGAGGAATTGAAGTGAGGAAGCAAGCTTCCTAAGGGCCATCTTCATCACATCAAGATCAAGAAAGAATAGGTGAGCAATGGAAGTCGAAAGGTAAAAGGTTGTAAGTGTCTTTCTCTACTTTAATCCTTTTTATCTTCATATTTCATTAATGTTTGGGTTTTATTATTCAATTTGATTATTCCCATTTTTACCATTACACATTGTAACTTCAATGATAAAGAATGTTAGATAGGATGATGTAGTGTGCTGCAAGCTTGTGAATATGAGCTTGAGCACTTTTAGGAGTAGGAAAGGTAATATCACTCATATTGGAATATATGGGAGTATCATTCATTTGAATCAATATTATTATAGAAAGTGATATCAAAAGAATCTTTAGAAATAGAAGGTGAAGTAAGATTATGAATAGTGAAATGATAGTCCATGGATGAATCATGAAGGGATTTAAGGGAGGCAACGCTTGACATTGCATCCACATGTCGATTGTCTTTTCATGGAATTGTGTCAATTATGAAAGAAGAGAAATATTTAAAGAGTTATAAGGCCAAGTCATGGTACTGAGATAACTTATCTTGCTTTGATTGATAAGATCCAGTGACTTGTCTTATAATCAACTAAGAATCACCAAATATATGAAGATGTTAAATATTGAGAGACAAAGCAACATGCAAGCTAGAAATAAGGGTATCATACTTTTGAATGTTGTTGGTACATAGAAAATTGAGGTGATAAGATAGAGGAATTGGCTTACCTAAAGGGGGTATTAGTATGACACCAGCTCTAGAGTCAGTTCAACATCTAGAACCGTCGAAATACAAGTCCCATGCCCGATCAATATTTACGTGAAGGACATGATTGTCAAGGAATGAGTCTTGATTTGGAAGAGAGAATGGTGAAGGAGCGTCAACTAAATGGTTGGTCAATGCTTGTCCTTTAATCACCTTTTGGGAGATGAATTTTAGGTCAAATTCTATTAACAACATTACCTACTTGGCCAAACATCCCGAGAGATATATTTTAGAGAATAGATGTTTTAAAGGATCAAATTTTATAATGACTTGGGTTTCAACATTTAGAAGATAGTGTCTCAACTTGTGTGTTGCAAACACAAGAGCTAGACATTTTTTTCAAGTCGCAATATATCAGAATTCATAAGTGAGTAAAGTTCAGCTGATGTAATACACAACACATTCTTTTCCATTGTCATCATGTTGTGCTAATAGTGCTACAATAGCATTAGATGAAGAAGAAGTGTAAAGAAGGAAAAGACATCTAGAAGTAGCTAGATATAAGATAGGAGGATTGGCCAAATAAATTTTTAGGTCATCAAAATCTTTTTTGCAATCTACATTCCAGTTGAAGTGGGAATCCTTTTTAAGAAGTTGAGTTAAAGGGAGAGTTTGATCTACTAGTTGTGAAACAAACCAACAAATATCCTAAATCTTTCTCTCTAGACTACAAAGTTGAGAAACATTTTTTAGAGGTGGCATGTTAACAATAGCGTCAATATCCTTTGTATCCACCTTAATACCACTATGTGAAATAATAAATCCCAATAGCTTTCTGCTATCGACACCAAAGATGCATTTACGAGGATTCAAACACATGTATGTTTGAATATGTTCAAAGATTTGATGGAGGATTTTCGCATGATCATAATGCAAGACGGACTTGGCTAGAATGTCATTGACATAGTCCTCTAAGATGTTGTGAATTAAATCATGAAATATAAGTGTCATAGCACATTGGTAATTCGCACCAGTGTTCTTAATTCCAAACAACATGACTACCCAACAAAAGATTCCCTAGAGTGTGATGAAAGCTATTTTATATTGATCTTGCAAATTAATGAATATTTGATTATAACCAGAAAAGCCATCCATGAAGGAGAGGAATGCATGGCACATAGTGGAGTCAACTATCTTGTCAATGTTAGGAATGGGAAGTCATCTTTTAAAGAAGCTTTGTTGAGGTCATGTAAATCAATACATATCTAAATATGGTTGTTAGGTTCAACAACAACCACTATATTTGATATCCAAGTGGAATAGTCAATAGGGTGGATAAATCCAACTTGTAGGAGCTTTTGAATCTCATCCTTAACTAATAATACCACCTTAGGATTCATTCTTCAGATCTTTTGTTTCATAGGCTTGGCATCAGGATGCAACACAATGTTGTGAGTAACAATTTGTGGATCGATGCCAGGCATGTCTAAATAATTCCAAGAAAATAAGTCTAAAAATTCACGTAGAAGAGAAGAATGTTCACGTTGTTCATCTGAATTAAGACATTTTCCTTTTGGTATAACTTTCTTAGGATTAGTTGAGTCCATTGAGACATCGAAACTATCTCAATTAAGGAGTGTACTTGGTTTGAGACATTAGATGATGAGGGGATTCCTAAAGTGTCTCTTGAGATGCCAAGGTATCATTCAATAAACAAGAATCTTTTCCAAAGTATGCCTTAGCATTTAAACAATAGGGAAATATGTGATCATGATGGTAATGAGGCAAATGCTCATAGACTCCAAGGAATTCAGCCAAAGCTTCATCTGTTGGGAAAATATCCAAAGAAGGTATGTCAATAGTCTAATTGACATCTATTAGATTAGGATGAATAATATTAAGTAATGTACAAGAGGTTTTGTTGATGAATGTTTTTACACATGCACAGTAGAGTTAAAATTCACAAAGGGAACCTTAGCTATCTTGGAAGATATGAAGAATTCACTAAGAATTCTTAATCTCAAGTTTATGTATGGTCAGGTCTTGACCATGTTGGATAGGTTAGCAGTTCTTTGTGAAGCTGTAATATTCAAGGGGCCTTACGTAATCTAAGGATTTGTGTTGGCTGTAGTTGCATCAAATACATGTACTTGAAGACATGGGTGCTTAACTAAATCCTCCACCATCTTTATGTGCTTCTTTAATAACACTTGAATATTTTTCTCCATTTCCTGTATATTGGCCAAACACAGCCTTAGTATCCTCCATTCATATTTGAGTTCCATTTTTATCTTGGGAATTTGAAATACATCCTACATTGACATGATACCCTCATTCACTAAGGCCTGAGTATGCTCCTCTAAAGCTTTGATTTTCTTTAGTTCATCTCTATTCTGGCCTATCCTATTTTGACACTTTTTCCCAAGGTGTGCACAAATTCCACTCTGTTAATTTGATATTCAAATTACTAATGGCAATTTTTATGACATCTTCTCCTTTCTGAGAATGATCTCACAAAACTCTCCAACATGCTAGCCTCATGCTTCTTATTTTCTATTCCTTCTACACATTCCTTAGAAATAATGGTTAAGTCAGGAGCCAACTTCGGTATACTCTAGGTAGGGTCAAATATTCCTTGGATGAGCTTCTCATAGTGGGCAATTTGTCCTTTGAAACTCCTTATTTTCTGCTTATCCTTTCTCAATATACTTGTAGTGACCTCATTCATTCCCTGTAACTCCTCAATGTGTTGCTCTATGTTGGTGTGGCCAATATCTACATTCAAGATCTTGTATTCTTCAGCACTTATTTCTCCTTTTTCCTTTTCTATTTGAGGGATGGCCAATTGTACAGTCTGTGCCCCTAAAGGATCCCTCTTTATGGTAAACATTGTTCTAGCCTTTCTCCTACCTCTCTTTCCAATTCCACTAGCCAATAAGGTCATAATATCAATAGGTGCCACTTCAATTTATATATCTTGTTTTATTTCAAATTCTAACCAAGATGGCACTTCCTTATTTGTATCCGAGGCTTCCTCATCAGCTCCTTCTATGAGAACCTCTTCTTGTTCATGCTCTTTCTCTAGTTGTTGTTGTTGTGGTGATACTTGTTGTTGTTGTAGAAGAGACTGAACATTTTCTGCATTTTGTTGTCCTTCCTCACCTGGCATTTTAGGATTAAAACCTTCCTGTGATGGATCTTGTCTCTTACAACCTCCTTGTTCCTTCATACCATCTATAAACATGCTTTCTTAGTTAGCCTCAGAAGAAACCTCTTGTACCTTTTCCTTGTTTACATTTTCTTCTCCCTCGACCTAATTCCTCAATATTTTTGTGGCTGCTTCCTTGACCTCCTCCATTAGATCCCTTGGCACCATGTTCTCAAAAGGATCAATGATTTTAATACCTTTCATTTATTGTTTAGTGAGTAGAGGAGATGTAGGTCCCCGTTTGTCTCCTTCTTCTTCACTACTTGTCTCAAGGCTATAATTTGTGTCCTCACCTTTACTTTCCTCTTCATCTTCCTCTACATCTTCAATCTGATCCAAATCTACTATTTCCACACTCTCTTTTGTAGATGGCTTGGCTATAGATGCCCTTGCTGCCATCATTTCCTCAGTCATCTCCTGTTTGACGTTAATGAATCCTTGCACTTTCTCTTGTTGGGCTTGTTCTACTTCTGCGAATGTCTCCAAAGGCATCTATTGAGATGTTTGCATAGATACTATAGGAATGGATGGTGATTGTGATATCACCTCTACCTATATCAGACCTTGTTCTATTGAAGCAGCTATAGCAGAAGTAGATGTCCCCTTTGTGGTAGACACAAATGTCCCTACAAGTATATCAACTGTTATCCCTAATGCATAGGGATCCATTAATGTAGCCCTTGTGTTGGCCTTCACTACTCTGGCCTCTACCATTTGCCTTTTTCTTCTTAAAAAGTCATCAAACTCTTTCTCATTTTCTCAACTCCTCTTCTTACCTTTTTTGTAAGTGATAGTCACTCCTTTTGCTTTCAATTCTTCTATTCTTTCTTTTATCCATATATCAAAATATGCCAAAACTAACTTTGATACATTATCTATTGAAATTTCTTCAGATTGGCTCTAATCTAGCTTAGTTATAACCTCCTTAGTGCTATCATATCCTATATACAATGTGTTCTTATCATCATTTGTGAGCTCTTGGAGCACCTCAACTCTCCCAAATGTTCTCATCTAATCAAACATTAGTCTTTGATGAGATCTCCTCTTCACTTCAATTTCACTATCACAGTCTGCCCAAAAATCCTTAATGTGAGGTTGATGCCTGTATTTCTTGTCTATAAAGTTTTGGATCCTTTTAAAAGGATTAAAAGGCATGACTAAATCAAACATTGGCAAACCATAATGCACCAATTCAGCCTCTGATGTTTTGGCCACATCTTCATTGAAACACTGATATTTCCCAGTAACGAAGGGGAATTTGATGTTGCCCTTGTTGTACTGGACCTTATACATTGCATAGGCGTCTAATATTTGTCTAGTGAATTCCAACAACACTAGCCTGTCAGAGGGATACCTTGGTAACCTAAAAATCTTTCCCTTGAATCCTTCAGTTCTAATGTAAGTAAATGTTGGAAATTGGATGTACCAAGCACTGTGCAATGTGATTGCACTCTTGGCAATTTTAGATAACCTTGCATCTTTGTCTCCTACCAATATCCTTGTTAAGTACATAGAAAAAACATCATTAACCCTTATCTAATTCTTCCCTAAATTTTGTACTTGTATGTCAGGGTAATGATCATATATAGGAGTTTGTCCTGGCCCACTCCCTAAGGTACCAACTCTTTATATTCCAATTAGTTGCATCTTAGCAGCATAGGAGTATACCATATATGATGACATGAAGAATTTCTTTTGATTTTTGAATCTCATAACCTATGCATAAATGGCATTATTGATTGCCAAATCCTAGTGTATATACCATGTTTCTTCTCTAATATATTGTATGACTGAAAACATCCAAGGCTTGAATGAACCTGCATCCTCTAACCCCATTACTCTACTTAGCAATGTCATCATGATATAAATCTCTTCTTTGAAATCCAACCTGTATAAGTTCTTAGGTACCCTAGCAGCTGCCTTCAGTTTCTTATCTGAAGAGTACCACCCATAGAATATAACACTTTTACATGATGCCTCTTCTTTCTTAAAATCTGTAGCATACTTCTCTATATCCAACTCTTTCATTTTTCTAGTAATCTTTTGCCCAAAAGTTTTCACTATTCCTTCCATAGACAAATCTGCAAACACCACTCCATTATTTTGTACTCTCTTGGATTGAAAATCATACTTCTATATACACTCAAGAACCAGGTCTCTAGCCTCCATAGCTTGTAGAAAACTTGCAACATTGTACAATCCAGCATCCCAAATATTTTTCATTGCTGACAACACACCAGGTTCTTAGATTTTCTTTAATATCTCCTCAGAATCAAAGTCCCCAATTTTAGTATCTTCTACCTTGTATGGACAGTATATGTTTGAATGGTAGCTTCTATCTTCCAATTCTTCCTTGGCTCTGGTTTCCTTTCTCTTGGCCTTTCCAACCACTTTTTCTACTTTCTTCCCTTTTAGAGGCATCCTATAAAGACATACATTTATTTTACAATCATGTCTACTTCTGCTAGGGTTTTTACTATGCATATTCATCATTTAACTTTTACCCTAAGCTTTCTTTTCATTTGAACTATGCATACATTTCCTCAATGTACTGAATTCATGATCTTATACATTGAATTATAGTAATTAAATAAATTAAACCCATTCCATTATTCAACTGTAATTACTGTATAAAATTTTGTAATCGTATCATGTAACAAATCGATAAGGTTTCATAACATACCTATATTTCATAACCCGTTGACTTTAAGAATGTTGACAAATGATTTATTGTTCAAACCTCACACAACTACTGTCTCAAATTTTTGTTTACTACTTGAATCACTTTTTCTCTAGCTCTGTGATATTCCTTGCAATTTTAACCTTTGAACGTAATTGTGAAGATAAACATAATTGAATTTCACCTTTTACCTCTTCAAATAATAGGTTTTCTATTGGTAGATGCACATTGAATGCTGTAATTAATGCATATAGTTCAGTTTGTGTTTAACTTTTTTGTTTAATTGATAATTTGAATCTTGTATACATTAATCCACTACACTTTGAATTTGTATATCATGTATACACATTTATCGCTTGAATTTTTTGAATATTAAATTTTGTATATTCCTATGTATATCTTGGTGTTGGAAACTGGATGTACCAAGTACTGTGCAATGTGATTGCACTCTTGGCAATTTCAGATAACCTTGCATCTTTGTCTCCTGCCAATATCTTGTTAAGTACATAGAGAAAACATCATTCACCCTGATCCAATTCTTCTGTACATTTTGTGCTTGATTGCCAGGGTAATGATCATTTACAAGAGTTTGTCCTAGCCCACTCCCTAAGGTCCCAACTCTTTGTATTCCAACTAGTTGTATCTTAGCAGCACAGTAGTATACCATATATGATGACATGAAGAATTTATTTTTCTTTTTAAATATCATAACCTATGCATAAATGGCATCACTGATTACCAAAGCCTAGTGTATATACCTTGTTTCTTTTCTAATATATTGTATAACTAAAAACATCCAAGGCTCGAATGAACCTGCATCCTCTAATCCCATTACTCTACTTAGCAATGTCATCATGATATAAACCTCTTCTTTGAAATCTGACCTATATAGATTCTTAGGGACCCTAGCAGCTGCCTTTGGTTTCTTATATGAAGAGTGCCACCCATAGAATATAGCACTTTTACATGATGCCTATTCTTTCTTAAAATCTGCAACATACTTCTCTATATCCAACTCTTTCATTTTTCTAGTAATATTTAGCCCAAAAGTTTTCGCTATTTCTTCCATAGACAAATTCGCAAACACCACTCCATTATGGTGCACTCTCCTGGAATGAAAATCATACTTCTGTATACACTCAAGAACTAGGTCTCTAGCCTCCATAGCTTGTGGAAAACCTAAAGCATTGTAAATCCAACATCCCAAATATTTTTCATTGCTCACGACGCACAAGGTTCTCAGATTTTGTTTAATATCTCCTCATAATCAAAATCCCCAATTTTAGTATCCATACCCTGTATGGACAACATATGTTCGAATGGTAGCTTCTGTCTTCAAATTCTTCCTTGGCTCTGGTTTCCTTTCTCTTAGCCTTTCCAACTACTTTTTCTACTTTCTTCCCTTTTGGAGGCATCCTCTAAAGATATACATTTCTTTTATAGTCATGTCTACGTCTACTAGGGTTTTTACTATGGTTATTCATCATTTAACTTTTACCCTAGGGTTTCTTTTCATTTGAACTATGCATACATCTCCTCAATGTACCAAATTCATGATCTTATCGATTGAATTATAGTAATTAACTAAATTAAACCCATTCCATTATTCAATTGTAATTACTGTATAAAATTCCATCATCATATCATGTAACAAATCAATAAGGTTTTAGAACATACTTGTATTTTGCAACCCATTGACTTTAAGAATGTTGACAAATGATTTACTGTTCAAACCTCACACAACTACCGTCTCAAATTTCTATTTACTACTTGAATTTCTTTTTCTCCAACTCTATGATATTCCTTGCAACTTTAACCTTTGAATGCAATTGTGAAGATAAACATAATCAAATTTCACCTTTTACCTCTTCAAATTCTAGGTTTTCTATTGGTAGATGCGCATTGAATGCTGTAATTAATGCATATAGTTTAGTCAGTGTTTAACTTTTTGTTTAATTTATATTTTGAACCTTGATACATTAATCCACTGCACTTTGAATTTGTATATCATGTATATACATTTTACCACTTGAATTTTTTGTATATTAAATTTTGTATATTCCTATGTATATCGTATACAATCATTGAAACATACAAACTCAGATTTTAGTAGATTTATGAAACAAATTGAACTTAATTTCAAGTCCGGCCCTATATCTAACTTTTGTATAATCATTTTGTATATATAATGCATACGTTCAAATATACAAGCATAGAATTGAAGGATTTATCAATTGGATTAGACTTTATGTTACTTCTGATCTTGTATCTTCACATTTGTATATCGTGTTTGCATAACAAATACAAAAATAACATATATACAAAAGCATGGACTCCAATTTATTATGAACCAAATTTGAATTATTGTCGAGTCCACCCTTGTATCCCCATTTGTGTATATTACCCTTGTCTATCAAAGATGCACCTTATGAATAACACCCCTATGGGCCCTGCCAAATTTAATCACTTTTAACCTCCTTTTAAAACTGAGAGTGTATATCCACTTTAGATACAAACGAACATACATGCAAATATACAATACAACATTTGTTTAGACCTTGACTTTTATAAACCAGATTATATATTCCTTTTGGGTTCAGTCATGTATATTCCCTTATTTGTATATTGAATGCATAAGTTTATACATACAATACAATATACAAATACAATCACAAAATCCAATGCTTATTCAATTTACCTCAGAATATACTCGGGTCTGGGTTTGTATATTTTAATTTAAGCATGTTGGAGCAACATATGCAAAGAAATTTGTATATGAAATACAAATTTATTCAAACACTGCATTTTCACAAAAACTTGAATATCTCACGAAATACAAAGAATTTCCAGTTGGTTCAAAAAGAGACCCTAAATCATTTTTTATGTAGATTTCACTAGTAACCTGATGCAGAGGCATCCACACTAAAACCATGACATACAGCATGTATGTCTACAACCCTTCATCATCATCATCATATTTTCTGTTAACATTGTCAGCATCATCATATTTTCTCTTGCCGACCGATATCCTCCTGCAGACAAACCTTCGACCTTTCGCCTGTCAACAGCATCATCATATCCGGCTATCGGCAGCATCATCACATTCGGCAAGCGCAAACATCCTCTTGACGTTCACTGTTCATCTTACCGCCAACCTCTATCTACAGCATCATGATGTTCAACATCATGTTCATCAGCAGGATATAAAATATCTAGTTCCCTCCATATATCCTGATGACAACACTTCACGCACCTTTCCTTCGATGCTTACGTCACCCCGATATCCTGATGACGATTATCCTGATGACGATGACGTCACATGCAGTTCCTTCAATATCCTACTGTCGGCCAAACTTAACATTATCGGCCCGCGATGGTTTTATCAATCCGATCTTCTACCTTATGCCGATACGCTCCTCCTCGGCAACACCTGATGATGATCACCCCAATGCACATTCACTTTATGCACTCGACTGCATCATGCTCATCTCCATCTACTCAGATGACGCCCAAAGTAACTGCAGGATATCCACAGAAATATCCTGATGATGCCGTTGCAATGGATTTTCCAACCTTGGTGAATTTCGATCCGCCGAACCTCCTGAGGTGACCCGATCTGCTTTCAGGGCGATCTTCTAGACTCTAACAACCAACACGACCTAGCACATACCCATGCTAGGGTTCTCAACACCTCTCGACTGCGATCCTGCAAACCTGCATGTGAACAAACAGAAAATGCAAACTAAATCCTAAACTATGGTACATAACCATTCCACCGATTTGACGAGTCAACCGGTGGAATGGATCAGTGAATCCATGAAACCACCAGAATAGCAACCCGATTACACAATGGAATTCAAAACAGAGAATGGACACAAATAGGATCTCTTTATTGATTTCAAAAGATGCAAATACAATACTCAGTCTCTCTCTCTGTCTCACTCTCTGCAAAGTCTGATCGATGATCGATGATATCCAATACTAACCGATCCTAATGCATAAATAGGATCTCCTGCGAGTACTACCACTCGATTCCCAGCGGCTGGGAGCTTCCAAGCGGCTGGGAGGATCCAACCGAACATACAGCATAACGGCTGTCCTAACAACCTACCTAAAAATAGTAAAGTATGGTCAACATGACCTTATTACATGCATTGGTCTTATAAGACCTTCTTGGAAAACATTAACAAGACTTATAACAAACTAACTGCCTCATGGAGGCCAGCTGTCAGGTAGGTGCTCCTGCACCATAACCTCTATTTTCCTCTAATACTATGCATTTTTAATTTTCAAGTATTTCAAGCATTAAGTACATTCTCCCTTTACCACCAAGCAAGACCAAACTACAAGAAAGCAAAAGCAAACAAGGTCCTCATTTTGCTAGAGGGTAAATGGGGCATGTTGTGAACATCAAAACAACTAGAAACCAAATAAAACAACCAAATTCAAACAATTAAGGAAATGAAATGAAATAAATCATAGTTTCCAACTTCCTCACATGAAAAAATATTATTTATCATAGAATGACTGTATTCAATAATGTAAATGAACTTTTTAGAATAATTTAGGTGTGTGCAATTGATTTATTCCCTCCTTTGGCAAAGTAAGAAAGTAGTAAACATTTGCATTAACCTACATAGTTTGATTTAACCTTTTAAGCCAATCCTGGATAGAGGGTTGCTACCAGCAGGCATCCATAGCCCTGGCAAGGTTATCGCCTATAATTCCCCTAGATAGAGCCTCATTGCCAGCAAGCATCTATACCCCTGATAGAGTTATCTAGATGACCTTAAGAGAATAAATTCTCTATTCTTTATTGATTTCTCAATATTCTGCTTGTATATAAAATATATCATTTCAACTCATTATTTGCATAGTAATAGGATCTGTTGCATAAGGCTGGGAATTATAGTAGTATCAAAAGCCAACCTTTAGATTTTTCACTTAATGCAAACATCTACCACCCCCAGACTAAATCAAAGAATCTTAATATTTGTATTTATATGACTCTTTGAATTCTTCATGCTATAGATATTGAATAAAATCTCTCATAGATGAACAACAAACCACATCCATGAAAGTTATAAGTTATGAATAAATTTCAAATGATTACCTAAATTTCCCAAATTTTATTGTTTTAAGTAGTTGCATATCTGCTCCTATATACCCTGAATCAAAATAAAAACCCCAACAAATAGAAACAAAAGCAAACCAGCAAACAACAAAACAAAATAATAGAAAAAACACACACCAAACAAAACAACAACAAAATAAAAGACTATACAACATTTACAATATGATACAAGTGATGTTTGAATGCACATTCTAGGCTTGGAAATAATGTTTAAGGTGCTGACCATTAATAGGTAATGGTAAGTCCTCACCAATTAAAGTTTTGATCCTAAATGAATTGTCTCCTATGATCTCTAAGATTTGCAATGGACCTAACCACAGTTTATCAAACTTCCCATGATTGCCTTTCTTTTCGTGGGCTTTGTCCCAACATAAAACCAAGTCTAATATTTTAAACATCTTAACCTTGGCTCTCTTATCAAACCACCTCTTGACCACGGCTTGGTGTTTTACAAATTTATCAATAGCCCGATCCCTCTTTTCATCTAACTGCATTAATTGGACCAGTCTAGCCTCCCTATGGTCATCAAAACCTAGGTATTCATCTGCAAATTTCCATGTAGGGATTCTTAGGTTGACTGGGATTATGAGATCAATCCCATATACTAAATGATAAGGAGCATTACCCAATTCTACCTTGACCTTTGTGCTATCTACACATAATGCATATTTCAATAATGTGTTCCATTCCTTAGGGTTCTTAGCAATAAACTTTTTAATGATATCCAACAAGATTTTATTAGTTGACTCTGCTAATTCATTACCCTAGGGATAATAATTTGATGAAAATTTAAGAATGATGCCATACTCAAATGCCCAATTGGAAAACTTTAAAGAAGAGAAAGCAAGTCCATTATCACATACCGGAGAATATGGCACTCCAAACCTGGTGATGATGCTCTCCTTCAGGAACTTGATGACAACTTCAATGGTGGAAAACTTGCAACATGTTGCCTCTATCCATCTTGTACAATAATCAGTCACTGTTAATATGAATTTATGTCCAGCTGAAGATGGGGGATTAATAACTCCAATAAAGTCAATTCCCCACTGTGCAAATGGTCTAGACTCTATAACAGGTTGCAATGGATGTGTCTAATATCTTCCTTTATCTGATGTAGTCTGGCATGTATGACAACTCTTGATATGTTCCTCAATATCCTTGAATATGGCTGGCCAATAATAACATGCCCTCAGAATCTTATGTGTGGTTGCTATATGGGAACCATGTGTTGTCCCATAGTTATCATGAAGCTCTAGCAACACCTTGTCTGCTTCATCCCTATTCAGACATCTTAAGTATATCTCCTCATGGTTTCTCTTGAATAAAAGACCTCCTTGTACCATTTATCTCTAAGTTTTAATTTTCAAAGCTCTCCTTTGAGAAGACTTCATCTGTTTAGGATACTTTCCTGATACGAGAAATGTGGTAAGATCATTATACCACCCTATTGTACTACTTGTGTTCAACACATACTGCTATTTTACCATATTAAGATTAGTATTTGCTATGGTTTGTACCAAATACTGACCTCTAACTAACTTCATGGGAATTATTTCCATATCAAACTCTTGCAAAACTATTATCCACTTTTCCCTTTTCTCCCCTAGTTCATTCTACATCAACAACATCTTCACTACTACATCAGGCACTATGGCTTTTATTTGACCTCTCAGAATATAGTGTCTGAACTTCTTTACTAATTTTACCAATGCAAAGGCATGTCTATTAGTATCCATATATTTTAACTGTGCATCCTTTAGTGGAGCGCTCATGAAAGCAATAGGTTTTTCTTTATTTTCTTCCCCTTTTTGTGTTAGAGTTGCTTCACACGAATGTTCTGATACAAAAGAATATATATAAAAAGGCTTAGTGTAATTTGGACTGGCTAGCACTGGAGCATCAGAGATAGCTTCCTTAATGTATGCAAATGTTGCTTTAGCCACTAGTGTCCATTCTATCTTTGCATCCTTTTTTAATATTGCATTAAGTGGTTACACAATTTCTACAAATCCAGTAATGAATTTCCTAACAAAATTAATTCTGCCAAAGAATGACTTCAACTCTTTCTTACTACTTGGCATTTGTAACTTATTGATTCCTTCCACACTATCCAGATCAATAGAGATTCCATTTTTAGAAATGATGTGTCCCAACAACTTACCCTCAGTTACCCCAAATACACATTTCTTTGGGTTTAAAGAAATCCCATATCTTTCACACCTTTTCAGCACTTTTCTCAGGTCATCTGCATGTGTAGATACATCTTTGGAAAATACAGTTAGATCATCCATGTAAATCACAATGCACTTACCTACTAACCCATGAAATGCAATGTCCATGGATCTTTAGAATGTAGCACCTGCATTGATTAGACCAAATGGCATTCTTCGGTATACATAATTGCCCATTTGCATGTGAATGTGGTCTTTAATCTATCTTCCTTATCTACCAACACTTGGTTATAACCAAAAAATCCATCAAGAAAAGACATCATCTTAGCACCATTCACTTCTTGTAAAACTTCATCTAATGGAGGTAAAGGATAATTGTCTTTCTCAGATGCCTTATTAAGATTCCTAAAGTCAACACATAACCTAATAGCTCCATTTTTATTTCTCACAAGCACTAAATTAGCTACCCAGGTGAAATGCCTTATAGGAAAAATTATTCTTACAGACAACAACTTCCTAACTTCTTCAAAGATCAAAGGTTCTATTATGGCATTTACTGGCCTTTGTTTCTATCTAAATGGCTTCACTCCTGGCCTCAATAGAATTACATGGGTTATGATGAATGTATCGTATGTTTTAAGGTCTTCATAAGTCCATGCGATCACATGCTTATAATCTTTCAATACAGTAGCTATATCATCTCTTAACTCAGGAGAACACATTTTACCAATTAAAACATTCTGAGGGTCCTGGTTAGTACCTAAATTGAATGATTCACACTTACCTCCATCTGTCTTAGGAAGGTTTCTTTGTCTAACAACTCCATCGAAGTCAAAGATTTTCTCTAACTCGATAACCCCTTTTGGTAAAGAATTACTTTTCAACTCAACAATGTCTTCCTAATCCCATGATACTTTTGGTCTATCTTGTTCATCTATGATTTGTGTTTCAAAAACATCATAAATCATTATAAAATCAGGAATTTGTTGATCACCTTCAAACACTTGAAAATTTGTTACGTTGTTTGGTATACTGGGCACATTTACCAACTCTACAGCAAATCTTTTTAAACCTGACAAAGTTAGGGGTTCTAATGAGTGAGCAGCCACTACTAAGGCATCTAGTCATTGGGTCAATTCTATGGGAATATGTTCAATGTTAAAAGCATCAAAACATTCAAGAAGATCCCATACCATATGCCTATAACAACCATTTTCCTAAAATTACATGCATATAACTTCCTAACTTGTCTAACTACCAATTCAAAGTAAAAAAAAAAACCTAAGCACTTTCACCTTTTTCTTTATGGCCATCACTAATCCATAGATCAAAGCCTCATACTCTACTATGTTATTGGTGCATGTAAACTAGAGTCGGTATGCTGCCAAAAAGGATTTACCATTAGGATCAATAAGTTCTACTCCTACTCATGTTCCATGTTTGGATTTGGATCCATCACATTTTAAAATCCATATATGTTATTCTTGTTTTTTACTAGATTTTTGGTTATTACAGGAAGCACCTCTTTTGCCTCAAGCTTTGTAGGAGTACACATGTTCCTATGTAGTTTTTCTCAACCTATAGGCATTGCAATGTTTTCTATAGGTTTAAGTGTGCTCTGATGTTTATCATTTATTGATCCTACACAATCACTTGAATCTTTTGGTACAACACTCACATTCTTATGTAACAATGATTTATGAATGTCAACAATGTGTCTACTCTCTTGATTTTCACTTTGTGTCCTATATTTTGTATATTAACATTCAATTATGTCTCTACATATCCCATGTAACTTTCCTCAGAATGTGCAGTCCTGTGAACTCTACACCATCCTTTACATAAAACATCCCAAATACAAGTTCCCTGTTGAATGCATTTTTGAATTTTCTCATTCATGATTTGATTGAACATACTAATAGTACTTTCTTCTTCATCAGAGGATTCATGATCTGATTCAACAAGCATAGTAGTCCCTTTGTTAACAGGTTTCTCTTCAAAATTGAAATCTAAGATTTCTTCTATCTGGACTCCTCTATTAGAAACCCTACAAACACCTGGTTCTACTGTAGTATACAATACTTCATTTGTTCTATTGTACTCGATTATCATATGATTCATTTTTGGTTTGGCCTCTATCCTAATTTGATTAGGAATACCCCTCCATGGTAACCACATATGCGAGAAGTCAGTTGCCATGTATCCATTTAAAGTATTATACCAGTCTCTGCTTAATAACATACCATAGTTAATAGGAATGTCTACAACTTGAATGTTGATGTATTGATTCACCCTAGGATCTAAAGCTAGCTGCATTTGAATATGCATCAGTTCACCTACCACATTAACCTCAGACTTATCTAATTGGGTAACAACTTTGGAAGACTTTGTAGGTGTAAGCCCTAAGGTTTTGCAAATTCCTAATGGCATTACATTAGCCGAAGCTCCTGAATCTACCATGAAATTGTGTAAATTCTTTCCAAAAATTCTCAAAGTTAACAGAAATGGAGGAGACTCCTTTTTTGCATACATCACTACATTGGTACTTGTAGGCTGTTTGACATTCTTGTTTTTCTCCTTAGTTTGTGTGTCTCTGCTTGGATTATCTAGACCTACCGAATTCTGTCCAGGACCAGTTTCATGCAAGGGTTTCATAAATGTGGTTCTCACTCTTGAACTTTTTAGCAATTCATAGAGAGGCACATTAACCTTTATCTTCCTAATTTCTTTAGACATATAATTCATCAATTTGGAAGCTTCATTAGGCTATGTTTTCCCTATTTGAACCTTTGGTGATGCTAAAGTACCAGTACCCTGATAATTGGCTTTGGGAGGCACCAGATTATCACTTGCATGCTGATCAAGTAGTGTATTAAGGTTATTTAGAGGTGTGGAAGTAGTAAAAGGACCTCCAGGTTTACTATTGTTCCTCAAGTTATAAATATGATTCATGTTGGACTGTTGGAATGCGTGAACCTCTTCTGGCTCAACTAGCACTTCATTCTTAGTTTTGAAGGGAAATTGGAAAGCTTCTAGCACGAAAGCCGACTAAGGATATAAACTTTCACAACAATATGACTCATCTTCTTCCAACCTATCCTCTTCCTTTGGGAATTTAAAACTCTCTAGAACCATGGCTGACTCATATTCTAAAGGTACTATCTCATTTCCCATAGGAATTAAGAATTCAGATGTAGGGGCTTGTACTTCGACATTAAAGATGCTTGCTGCCAAGTGAAACTGCTGACAATCCAATTCAGCACGAGCACTAGTATTATGAGTTCTACACCAATTCTTTAGAGCTACATTTGTCATTTGTACTCTAACAGGCTATTTAGACTCTTGATTGTCTAGATTCTCAAATGGAGAAACCAGAGTGCCATTATTTGGTCTAGTGTTCCACACTCTAGGGGATCTAGGCTGATTAGCATTTCTATTGTTGTTTCCATAAGGTTTATGCTCTCCATTATGGCCTCTACTATGTGATCCTTGTCCCTAATTTTGAGTCTGATTTTGGTTCTGGTTTTGGTTAGGATTATGGTTCTGAGGATTTATGCCGTAAAAATTGTCATTCCTCAACTGAGTCACCTCAGTTGTTAACCTTCTTAAGTGCACAATAAATTCTTTCATCTCTTCCCTATCCTCTTGTGTCTTAGCTACATATGCATCTTGAGGGGGTTGAAAAAATAGTTGACCATTAACCTGGTTATTATTATTAGCAACATTACCTGTGTATGGAAATATGGCCTGGGTAGGGACAGGGTTATATACTAGTGTGTAAGTAGGCACTGGATTTAACAGGGGAGTATGGTGCATTGGAACACCATTCCATGGTTGCATTTGATTTGGAACTGCAGTATTTCCTACACTCACAAAAGGATTATAGGTTGTTTGTCTCATCTCTTGATTGATTTTCTATGCTTCTTTATATGATTTTGACATGGTATCTATAGTAGGTGTTTGTCTCTTAACAAACATTACAGTCAATGGATCTAGAGCAACATAATACATTGCTAGTATTTCTTTAGGAGTTATAGTGTAAGGATCGACTAACCTTGAATAAGCTTTCTAGAACTAGTCATTAAAGTTATTTATGAGTTCTCCTTCACCTCTCTTGATCTCTGCAAGCTTATGGTATAAAGATGATGGCTCTACAAGACCTCTAAACTTGGATAGGAATGCTTCCTCCCTAAGTGCCCAGCTTTTAATGTGATGGTTAGGTAAATTGGCATACCAGTTGTAAGCTTGGTCATTGAAAGTAAAGGGAAACAACCTACGAACCACATCCTCATGAGCTAACTTGCTCTAAAGTAGGTTTCTTTGAAAATCCTAATGTGATCTTCAGGATCCTGATGCAACTAGTACTTAGGATAGATTTTGTCTAGATTCTTTGGCATATCATTATATACAGCAAAGAATATAGGTGAATCAACATTAAAGTATGCCATTGTAGGACCCCTAGGTGGAACTAAACCTAAATTTTACTGATTCGGAGGATTCAAACCAAAATTTAATGTTTTGAATGCAGAATCATTAGGGATTACTATGTTAGGTATAATCAAACATGATCTTGGAGGAGTACTTGATGACCCTCCTATCTAAACTATTCTAGGACTCAAGATCAAGGGATTCTTTGTACCTTTTTGTCTTTTATCAGGCAATTATGTGAAAATGTCCCCTAGATTCAACCTAGAACTAGTCATCTGACCAATATTGCTAGCCAGTTTGTACAAATCCCACCTCAAAATCCTATCAGGCCCTCCTTCTAGCACCAAATAAATGTTGGAAACTAGATGTACCAAGCACTGTGCAATGTGATTGCACTCTTGGCAATTTCAGATAACCTTGCATCTTTGTCTCCTACCACTATCCTTGTTAGGTACATAGAGAAAACATTGTTCACCCTTATCCAATTCTTCCCTACATTTTGTGCTTGTATGTCAGGGTAATGATCATATACAAGAGTTTGTCATGGACAACTCCCTAAGGTCCCAACTCTTTGTATTCCAGCTAGTTGCATCTTAGCAGTACAGGAGTATACCACATATGATGACATGAAGAATTTCTTTTTCTTTTTGAATCTCATAACCTATGCATAAATGGCATTGCTGATTGCCAAAGCCCAGTGTATATACCCTGTTTCGTCTCTAATATATTGTATGACTAAAAACATCCAAGGCTCGAATGAACCTACATCCTCTAACTCAATTACTCTACTTAGCAATGTCATCATGATATATACCTCTTCTTTGAAATATGACCTGTATAGGTTCTTAGGTACCCTAGCAGCTGCCTTCAGTTTCTTATCTAAAGAGTACTGCCCATAGAATATAGCACTCTTACATGATGCCTCTTCTTTCTTAAAATCCACAGCATACTTCTCTATATCCAATTCTTTCATTTTTCCAGTAATCTTTAGCCCAAACATTTTTGCTATTCTTTCCATAGACAAATCTGCAAACACCACTCCATTATGTTGTACTCTCCTGGATTGAAAACCATACTTCTGTATACACTCAAGAACTAGGTCTCTAGCCTCCATAGCTTGTGGAAAACCTACAGCATTGTACAATCCAGTATCCCAAATATTTTTCATTGCTGATGACACATCAGGTTCTCGGATTTTGTTTAATATCTCCTCATTATCAAAATCCCCAATTTTAGTATCCACCGCCCTGTATGGATAGTATATGGTCAAATGGTAGCTTATGTCTTCAAATTCTTTCTTGGCTCTGGTTTCCTTTCTCTCGGCCTTTCTAGCCACTTTTTCTACTTTCTTCCCTTTTGGAAGCATCCTGTAAAGATATACATTTCTTTTACAATCATGTCTAGGTCTACTAGGGTTTTTACTATGCATATTCATCATTTAACTTTTGCCCTAGGCTTTCTTTTCATTTAAACTATGCATACATTTCCTCAATGTACCGAATCATGATCTTATCTATTGAATTATAATAATTAACTAAATTAAACCCATTCCATTATTCAACTATAATTATTGTATAAAATTCTGTAATCGTATCATGTAATGAATTGATAAGGTTTCAGAACATACCTGTATTTCACAACCCGTTGACTTTAAGAATGTTGACAAATGATTTACCATTCAAACCTCATACAACTATCATATTGAATTTCCATTTACTACTTAAATCAATTTTTCTCTAGCTCTGTGATATTCCTTGCAATTTTAACCTTTGAACGTAATTGTGAAGATAAACATAATCAAATTTCACCTTTTACATCTTCAAATTCTAGGTTTTCTATTGGTAGATGCGCATTGAATGCTGTAATTAAAGCATACAGTTCAATTTGTGTTTAACTTTTTGTTTAGTTCATATTTTGAACCTTGTATACGTTAATCCACTACACTTTGAATTTGTATATCATGTATATGCATTTTACCGCTTGAATTTTTTGTATATTAAATTTTGTATATTCCTATGTATATCTTATACAATCATTGAAACATACAAACTTGGACTTCTGTGGGTTTATGAAACAAATTGAACTTAATTTCAAATCCAGCCCTATATCTAACTTTTGTATAATCATTTTGTATATATAATACATACATTCAAATATACAAGCATGGACTTAAAGGATTTATCAATTGGATTAGACTTTATGTTACTTCCGGTCTTGTATCTTCACATTTGTATATCGTGTTTGCATAATGAATAGAAAAATAACATATATACAAAAGCATGGACTCCAATTTGTTATGAACCAAATTTCAATTACTATCAGGTCTGCCCTTGTATATCAAATATGCACCTTATGAATAACACCCTTGTGGGTCCCACCAAATTTAATTACTTTTAACCTCCTTTTAGAATCTAGGATTGTATCTACACTTTAGATACAAACAAACATATATGCAAATATACAATACAAAATTTGTTTGGACCTTGACTTTTATAAACCAGATTGTATATTCCTTTCAACTTCAGTCATGTATATTCCCCTATTTGTATATCAAATGCACAAGTTTATACATACAATACAATATATAAATACAATCGCAGAATCCAATGCTTATTCAATTTACCTCAGAATACACTCGGGTCTAGGTTTGCATATTTTAATTTAAGCATTGGAGCAACATATGCAAAGAAATTTGTATATGAAATACAAATTTATTCAAACACTGTATTATCACAAAAAATTGAATATCTCACGAAATGCAAAGAATTTCCAGTTGGTTCAAAAAGAGACCCTAAATCATTTTTTATGCAAATTTCACTAGTAACCTCTGTTTTCCTCTAGTACTGTGTATTTTGAATTTTCAAGTATTTTAAGCATCAAGTACATTTTCCCTTTACCACCAAGCAAGACCAAACCACAAGAAAGCAAAAGCAAACAGGGTCCTCATTTTGCTAGAGGGTAAAATGGGGCGTGTTGTGAACATCACAACAGGTTTGAGTTGTAATTATCATGTTTACATTGAGAGAAGGATGATGAGAAGGTTTGGTGGGCTTCAAAGGGTGGTATCTAAGACCAAATAGAGAACCATGTGGATTAGATTCTAAGGGAATCTTGATACCTTGTTCTTTTAAACCACAACCATTGCCTCTATATCCAATTTGAGATAAGATTTGAAAACCCCAACCATAATGGGATGCCATTTCCATAGGAGATGGAGGGTCACCGTTAGTGGTGTAGTCAATAATATAAGTATAATCAACAGGATTTGTTGAAGTAGAGGAAGTTGGAATAGTGAATTTAGGTGTTTTAGAAGAAGAAAGAGTATGTTTAGTGGAAAATGAAGGCACCTTCAAGGTCTCAAACTTTTGTGGTGAGATTTTACACTCTCCAATAAAGGAAGGTGTAAAATCTAACGAACCCCAATCGTCACCAAAAAACTCACTCGAAGGCGATAGATAATGTTGATTATAATTCTCAATAGCAACATGAGAGGATTAATTTTCTTTTATTGAACATGGAATCAAAGTGTTAAAAGATTTAGACATAGGAGTCTAAGCATTGACTTCTGCATGTAATCAACTTTCCATATTCGAGTCAGCATCAACTGTGTAGAGTTTGTTGTTATAAATGAACTTTAATGTATGATGGAGTGTAGATGGGATTACCCCCATGGCATGGATCCACAGTCTACCAAGAAGAAGATTGTATGAAAGAGAATCAGGCATGACCTGAATAAGCGTAGGAAAGGTTGCATGTCCAACCTCAACAAGTACTGTGATTGTACCTAGTGATCGTCTACCAACATTATCAAAGCCATGAATAGAGAGAGTATCAGGTTAAATGAGAGATGTCTCCACACTAATTTTGTGTAACAAGTCTATTATACAAACATTAAGACCTAATTCGTTATTGATTGGAGTACATTTTATTCCATTTTTCTTAATGATTACCAAAATCATTAGTGCATCATATTGATTTTGAACCTCAATAGGGGGCAACTCATGTTGTTGAAAGACAATGTCAATATTTGTCACATGCATACAATCAAACAGAGCTGCTACATCATTTGATCTAATAGAAGGTAGTACAATAACCTTTTGTAAAGCATCCCAGAGCAATCCGTGGTATGCAAGCGAGGTTTGTATTAACTCCCAAAGTTAGATCTTAGTCGGAGTAGCACAAATCTTCTCATAAGATCATATTCTCTGTTAGTGTGTTGAGAAAGATGAGATGGCAGAGGAAGAAGAGGTTGAGAAGATGGAAGAGAGGTAGGAACAACTGGTGTTTTTTTGTTTTATTTATTATTGTGAGTGTTATAAATGTGAGAAACCACATTGTAATGAGGTTGTTGTGACACATCTTGATCATGTTGATTATTTTGAGTAAGTTGCTTTGCATAGTTTAAGATGTAACCAAGGGGTCAAGGTGTATTTTGAGAACCTCAAACAATTAGAACAGGAGTAGAATGTGGTCGAGGAACATCAAGTTGAAGATGCACAACAATCTTAGGTTTCTTAGGCTCCTTTGGGGAACCAAAAACACAAATCATGTTGATTAACCTTTGACAAGGAGATGTTTTAGGAGTCATAGAGGACAATTATATCAAGATGAAGTCATCTAGGGATTCATATAACATATCAAAATCATCACTACTAAATGGCTCATCATATGCATGAAAATCTTGAAGAAATAAATCTGACATTGTCACATAACTTGCTTTCTCCAAGGTATGAAGATGGAAGGAAGAGAGAGAGAGAGAGATATGAGAAGAAGAAATATGATGACAAGATAGTGAATGTTGATTAAGGGATAGAGGAAAGTGTTTTGTTTATGTTTTTGTTTTTCTCTAATCTAAAGAAAAGCAAAAATATTTTAAGTGTTTTTTTTTGTTTTCTACACAAAGCACATAAAATTTCCAAACATAACAAGAATCTAATCACTCAATTAACTAATTAATCAAAAATAAGGAAGGCTATGCAAGTGTAAGATGTCATGTTCACCAAATGTTATGTAGAAAATGGAATCTAGGTTAATTAATATTTTTAACCTAAGTCAATCCTTCTGCACATAGCATTGGAACACAAGCCTTCAAAGACTTGGTGCTTGGCTATCATCCACAAGGGAGAGCCAAGTTGTTTAGGGCCGTATTCTTTTGTTGCAAAGGAAGTATTGGTCACTAATGAATTGATAAAAAAATTATGTAATACTAAACCCTAATTGATAAATTTGACAAAAATGCATAGACGACTGTTACAGAGATGGAAAATAGAAGCAGAATACATAAACAAAAATCAGACAAAACCTATGATGGAAGGAAGGAGCATATCTAAGAGAACCTAGGTGCTAGGGTGCCCTTGTCCTAGGGTTTCAGGGCTGATTTTCTTTTGACAGACGATCTATGTACCTATTCTCTAATCCATGTCGTTGTTCTATCCAAAATTCCCAGATGTGATCTGTACATGCACAAAGAGAGGGAAAATGGTTGTGGCTATATAGGATTTTGACTTAGTCAAACCCTTGTTTTAGTATTCCTACCACACAGATATCTAGATTAGAGAAGATGAAATAGTGTGTGCTCTTGATCTTATGTGCATCTAAGATTGTAAATGAGCATAAAACTAAAGGATTTATCACAAAAGCCTAACCTTATATGACTCAAGCATATAGAATGATCAACTCAAGAGAAGTGTCTCACTCAAGGAAACACTAACCTTCAACTCAAGGAAGGTGGACTGATCTTAAATCTATAGAATAAGAAGGTGCTGTAACCATATCCAATTGTGATGATGTACGTACTCAAGACAAACTCAAGTTGGTGGTTCCAACCCTTCCCTCAAACATGCAAGAAGGAACAAGATAGACTCAAGATCTTGCCTCCAAATCCACCACAATCCTTTCCAATAGTATATATCAGTATTCCAACAACAAATAAACTTGCAGTAATTCATAAGTTTGCAATAATATCAAGATATTCAATAGTTCTCTAGATTCTTAAAGTCTTTTCAAAGTCTTGTTTAAATATGGAGCCCAAGGAGGAAAAATATTTGAATATTAGAGGCAGATGAAGCATGGGACCCAAATTTCAAAATCGAGGTTATATCACACAAGACAAATTTGACACTATTGAAGGATTTAAAACTCTACAAGATAGGGGAGGGCACTAGTGCTTGGGTGTTAGGGTCCTGGATAAACCACTCCAACAAGTTAGCATTTTATGGGGATATCACTAGGATCTTAACACTGTGGGCTATGTTTTAGCATTTGATCCATGGTAATAGTTTAGTGAAGTTTAGGAAGATTTAGGAAGGTTTAGGAAAGTTGGAGCACTTCTCTCAAGTCGAGGGTAAGGCCAAGGCTAGAAAGTAGTCCTAAAAGTGGACTAATGAAGTGGATACCAAAGTAGGTACTAAATAGAAAGTTAAGTTGTGCTTGCACCGACAGGAAGCATAATTTACTATGGTACAGACCAGAGCTATAAATTGGGAACAACAATGAAATATATGCAATTCAAAGATAGTGTGTCTTCGAAGAGATTTGAACCTCGATCTCCATCATGATAACCAAGTGGCCATAGCTACTTGACCACACACCATACTCGATAATGGTAGTACTTTTACAAATCCTTTAGAAAACTTATTTTTAGTAGAGGAAAGCAAAATTAATATTGGTAGTCTAAGGTATGAAGAAGATTATCATATTTCTAATTTATTGTCTCCCTCTTTGCCATTACAAAATTTATGTCATCATGGGATGCATGCTAAAAAGGGTGATAGAGTAATGGATACAACATTCAATATAGGGCATGTGGACTCCTTGTTTCAAGTTTCAAATAGTTCTTTCATATGGGATCTAGGTAATTTCTTGAGGATTAAGGTAGATAGAGGCATTAATGTTACTATTGGGTTTTCCATCTCTTGCATGTGGAATGGAAGGAAGTTGGTGAGGAATCATAAAGGGATTTTTGTGCATGCCAACCACATTATGAGGAATCAAAGCTCACAATTAATAGATCATTCCTTGGAGCTAAACCCCATAGCTGAAAATAAATTTTTTGGTGATAGACAACTAGAGATAGGCACAATGAAATGCTTACTATGGAAATGTTGTAAGCTAAATAGATGTCATTTTTATATTGTTGATTTCATTACTAAGTGTGGCATGGTATTGCTGGGATCAAGGCATATACAGGTTTTCTACCATTGGATGTATGGAGGAGTTTAAAAGAAGGATAAGATTCCAAAAGAAGGCTTCATTGTTCCTAGCATGAAGAAGGTTACAAAGTTATCATACTTGGATCATATCAATGATTTCTCACATCCATTTGTGGAACGATATGGTGTTTCAAGGGAAGGTGATTGGACTTAATTAATTAAAAAGTTTGGATTCATTTAAATTGAGAACAAGAAGTTGACAATTGTAAGAACTGGGCTTCTGTTACTAGTTTCCAGTATGCTTTGGAGTCTACTATGGGATGCATTGAATATTTGCCCTTAACACTTTCTACACTATGTGTTTATTAAAAGGAGTTCCAAGATAACCCTATTATGGATATGCACATGATAACATCCAACATTCACTCTAGACACTTTGAGCTCATGATCCTACTATGTGGTTTAACTAATGCACTAGCCACCCTCCAATCTAAGAACCAGGTATTTAGTGATCATTTAGGAAAATTTCCTTTGATGCTTTCTGATAACATTTTGATGTGTAGAAAATATTGGGAAGATCATATGTGGCACATGGCATTGACTAATAAAGTTTTAAAGTAAAATACTTGAGATACAAAGGGATCTCTATCTGATCATTAGGTTGCAAAGCTTCCATACCTAGGTCATGTCATTCGTGCTAGGTGTATGAAGGGAAATACCACACTAGAAGATCCTAATAAGTCAAAGAAGGTATCAAGATTATTTCATGTCTTGGTTATCTCATATTTCTCTCAAGAAATGTCTATAGGATGTGATGCTTTAGGGGAGGGATTTGTTGTGGCTTTAATGCAAAGAAGAAACTCCATACAACTTGAAGGCATGAAGTCCAAAGATTCAAAGGAAAGTATATCAAGGATGATTACTTCATGGTATCTTATTATCACTTATGGAGATAAAAGGTTTCTAACCATGTTATATTATGTTATAATTACATTTTCCACTAACATTTTGGGGATTTGGTTGGATAATCATAATGTGCTAGTGGATGGACTTAGAGTGTACATAGTCTTCCATCAGAATGAACTGTTGTTTGCATATTTGAGATCCAGAGTAGGGTGGGGTATTTTTTTCTATTAGATGATGATTATTGGTGTTACTCAACTATACCATTTTTATTCTAGATCAAATTTTGAAGTTGCATTTAACACCCTTCAAATTGAGGTAAACAATTGACAAATTAGTGTTGTTTTCAGCAAGGTGTATCTCCACATTTCAAAGGTAAAAAGGGTTATTATTCCTCAGTTGTGTATTTTATATTGTGATGGATGTATTGACTATCATAAAAGTCTTATGAGCTATAAAAATAAGATTTGTGACACAATAAGAAGTTTCAGATATTTCTAGTACAAACTATTTAGTGCTAATGCATACATACAATGGAACCAGAATGAACTATTGCTAGTAGATTTAGTTTTTGAGAAGTGGTGGTGTAAATGATATTGTTACATGATGATACTTTCATCCCCTCTATAGATATTTTTCTATTATATATCAGATAATGAAGTTGAAAGTACCATCCCTCAAACTGAGGTAAAGTTTGGGCCTGCTAATGTGCATTCATCCATGTATATTTCAGTGTTTTGAAGATAGAAGTAGTTGTTATTTCCAAAAGATGTATTTATTGTTACAGAAGATGCAATGATTGTTACAATATTTCTAACACAAATTAGATTTATATCATTATAGAAGATGTAAATGTTCTAAGACTAACTTGTCACATACTAGTGCACATGCGTCACTGAAGAGGCAAGTTGTGGGAGAAAGGATACTGATGAAAAATAAGGGGAGACATATTACATACTGTTAAGTAGAAAAGAGAGACTCTAGCCTAAAGAATTAAACTAGTTCATCCCTCTTTTGTACAACGCATTGGGGCACAAACTAAGAATGGCTTCTACCCAAGGAGGAGAGCCAAACTACAAGAGTTCTACCCTTTTGTTATATATAGAAGGACCAACCAAGTTCAACCAAATCCAAACAAGTAAGAAAGGACTATGATTAAGCCACAAAATGATGAATAACAGACTATAAGAGACTACAGGAAATGAACCTCAGAGATCAAAAAGTATAGTAGAGGTGCGAGGATAATTCATACCCTGGAAACTGTAGCAGAAAAGTCCAAGACAAGGGTGCTTGGGTGCCCTGGTCCTCCTTTAGGGTTAGGCAAAACTTTGGGTATGATCAGACCTGTATCCGTCTACACTTCCTTCTTCCTGGAAACCAACCTCTAAAACTTGCCCTTCTTACATGCACACACAAAAAGAGGGAAAATGTTGTGTTGTTTTAAGGGTTTGTGTTAGTCAAACTCTATGTTGGTGTTCCCACCTCTACAATAGCGAATGATAAGATTCAAGATTGTTTTCCCTAGGAGGGCAGAGGCCATATCTACAATAATATGATAGATAATGATGATAGAAATCACAAGATATCTAGCCTAAGTTGATGAAGAACTAACACCAAATTTCCTTCAAAGCCTACAAACAACTTTAATAGCATTCACATATAGAAGAATATCCAAACATGAAGAATCCTTTAGCATAGAGCATCATATGAGACCAATTTCACATTCATCCCATTAAGTGTAAAATGAACTACAACACACTTAAATATGCATTCCCTCTCACCTATGATAGATAAAACAACTTTAGGCTGACAAATACTAACAAAAGGAGTGTCCTAAGCCAACACCACAAAGTGGGACCAAAGTTCCCAAGCGAGACGAGAGTGCTTGGGCTCCCTGGACCTTTGGCCTACAGATTCTGCAAAGTGTCTTTTAATGTACACTTAGTCCAACCCTAAGTTGATTATGTCAAGTTTACTTGTCGAGATTGAGATATTCATTGTTTAGAACTCAAAGAGGTGTTAAAATAGGTCCTAATTAACAAAGGCAACAAATTAGGTCCAACTGGGAGCTAAACTAAGTGTAAAATGCTAGTGTACACATTTTATGACTCAACATTTAGCCCCCACTTTAGTGTGGGTGCGAACTTATGTTCAAACTCATACTAAAGAATGGACAAAACACACAAACATAGAAGACTAAAGAATTCTGCCAAGCTATGAACTACAAGTAGCCCCCAAGCTTAGGATCCTAAGGTTACAAACACATAAGCAACAAGAAAACACACAAGACACTGCAACATTAATTCACACATACATGGAGTACTGAAAGCATACACAAGAATACATGCAAAAGACACACAATACATGAAGGTAATACATGCTTAAGACAAAATGAATACATAAAAAACACAAAGCATACACATAAGGCACAATGAATACATAGAGAACACAAAGCATAAACATAAGGCATAATGAGTACGCATAGAGAACATGATGAAGGCACACCAAACATAAGTTAAGACATAAGATAGAGACATAACACATAAAGGAAGGAAATATAAGAATACACATAGAACAAACATACAAGGCACATGACTCTAATTCTAGCTTGCTCTATCGCTAAGGGTCATGTGAAGAAAAGTACCACCATGGATCACACACTAGTAAGGACCACCAAATTACTAGGTGACCATGCTAAGTCACATGAAGTGAACGAGCTAGCCAACTAAGTTGTACTAGGTTTCTCATGGACCAAAGAGGAAGCATCACAGGCTAGTGAGGACTGTTGAGTCACTAGGTGAGTTCCACGCCAAGAACAAGTATGTAACCAAAAGAGAGCATAGCTCGATGTATGCTGCCACCTTAAAGTGATTACCAACTCATATTAGGGAGCAATCACTTTAAAGTAGAACAAATCACAAATAGGCATGAGAGCTTTCTTGAAGCACATGCCCATAAGATATGTGTTTCTAAAGAACTACATTGCACCAAGGGGTTGCCCCCACAAAAGGCAAACCATGGCGATGCTACAGGCATGATACATAATGGATTGTGTATTCATGGTATGACACCAAGAATAGCAACAAGGTGCCAGAAATCAAAACATAAAAGAAATAAGTTAAATAAAGGAACAACACAAAGAGGTCTACCAAATAGCATCAATATAGGAATGGTTGTATAATAGGAGATGTCTCAAGACCATATATATATAATTGTCATCATTCGCCAGCTAGTAGAACAATGGAGACAAAGGAAGAAGTATCACATGAAATCAAAGTAAACATCCCTTGGGTCAACAAGGGAGAATGATGAAACATTCTGCACCTTGCATTGTCCTCAAAGGACACAACAACAAGAAAAATTATGATAGATAGAAGAATGATGATATAAATAGAGAGAATGTCACAATGGATTTCTATCCCTTTGTATCCTTGCACCTACAAGGGTGTCAAGGGTCATCCAAAGAGAGCTTAACAACACAATGACAACAATAACACATAAACACAAATAAAACATCAAACAACACATCATGGGGGAAACACAATCACATGCATGCATAACATAGAAAATGAGGTACATCACATGTGAGTCAACCTAAAGCAAATCATCCTCCTCCCAATCTAGTTCCTCATTTGTTTGAAAAGGAGGACAAGATATAAGAGGAACTATAGCACAAAAGGTATAAGGGACAATAGCTATACCTTTATTATCTTTAGAATCACTATCAGAATGTAGTACAATAGGCTCTATAGAAAATTTCAAAGCTTCTTTCTTTGCATGAGACATAAGAGTAGCAACTATTTCTTTAGCATCTGTGGGTGATAAACACTTGCGAGGAGGGAGATTCTCCTCTCCTACGGCAAGGCAAGCCATAGCATAATGGTGCTTCTTTCTTTCTCTCGCAATCTTATTTCTCTTATCTTTATTCATGATGTTTTTAAGGGGAACTATAACATCTTCCAATGTGGGTTCCTTTTCTTCCTTTGTTTCAGGAACATTAGAAGAAACAGGAGGAACCACCGAAGGATGAGAGACTATAGGGGGATGGTTCCTCAATGGGGGATTCTCTTCCTTCTCAACTTGTTAGGTAGGTGGAAGTACATGAGCATCCTCAAGTGGTTGAGAAACCTTAGGAAATAAAATTCACACAACCAATTGATCACCACTAGTCTCTATAGAGGCAGGTGGGACAAAAACTATATCACGGTTGCTAGGAGGTCTATTTTGTGCACAAAGGTTGCCTCATTGTCATTGAAGGGATGGTAGAGGGGGAACCTCAGCATATCTACTAGACACTCAGGGATGAGGAGGAACCTTCGATTTGGGCTTAGCTTCATTCACTACTTGTGGTATAGGAGGAATTATAGCTAGAGCCTCAAAAGATCAAGGAGGTTTAGAAACTTCACCAAGGGGAATATTGATAAGTGATAACTTTAAGATTTTCTTTTCTTTAAATTTATGATATGACAAGAAGAATAAATCATCTCTTTCTTGAGCGACTCCTACTAGTTGTGGCTAAAATTAGTCTAGAGAAAAGTGTCAATTTCAAGCAACGGGGCGATACTGACTATGGTGTACAACATGCACTCGTCCCTCAAATGCAAACTTCAAGCACTTATGGAACATAGAGGGGATCAACTTTATCAAGCAGAGCCATGGGTAGCCCAACTTCACATGAAATAGATCCGATGTAGGAATGATGACAAAATGAATGTCCAAGGCTCTTGGCCAAACTTTAACTTCAAGAGTTAAAGCACCAAGAGTTGGATGGATAGACCCATCATGTGCTCTAATACCCACCTTTGATACATCATATGTATCTTAATGTAAACCATGCATGTATAGAATCTCTTCAGTTACTACATTCACTATCCA
Source organism: Cunninghamia lanceolata (assembly GCA_027924645.1). Taxonomy (NCBI): domain Eukaryota; kingdom Viridiplantae; phylum Streptophyta; class Pinopsida; order Cupressales; family Cupressaceae; genus Cunninghamia; species Cunninghamia lanceolata. Next base: position 13,552,369 of record BSBN01001332.1, read on the forward strand.
TATATGATCTATCATAGCACCCCAAATAGGTTTATCGTTGATTCAAATAGTAATGTAGAGAGGCCCATCAGGAGCTCCGATAGTAGCATCATGTGGAGTAAAAGATATAACAGGTTCCAAATCTACTCGCTCTTTATGAGGACAAGCATCCACCATGCAAATATCTTCATCATAATCTTCATTGGGAGATATGCTAACCTCATTAGATTCATGATGAGGTAGAAGATCAATATATATTTGAAGATTTTGATTAGGAGCTACCACTAATTTATTCCCTTTATCATTAACACCAGCAACTTGGATGAAATTGGCATCGATGAGGTCTTGAACTTCATGTTTAAGACACATGCATCTTTCAGTGTCATGGCCAACAGAGTGGTGAAATTGACATAAAGCCTTCACATCAAAGGAAGATGATTTCATTTTGCTAGATCGAGAGGTCTAACAAGTGGAGGCTTGAGAAGAATATTTTGTAAAATTTGTGTCATGATAGAATGAAGAGATTTAGATAATGGTGTAAAATTTCTTGTTTTCAGTTTCAATATATAAGGGGCAGGAGCAGGAGATGACGTTGCCACCACATGTTTTCTAATGTTATCTACTGAAATTTTGTTTATCTTGATTAAATTATTGTTTTATCTTTTGAAATAATGATTATTAAAGGCTTTGGATTGACCAACTGGAGTTGATGAGGGGTTATGCTCATACTGACTAACTAAAAGTTGATAATCATGAAGAAAAGATGAGTAAATGAATCATAGTGCACCAATAATATCTTATCACAGATGTGAGGTTGTAAGTTTCCTATAAAGATTATTTACATATCAACATCAAGGATAGAATATTGGATTTGTGAAAAGAGGGCTTGATAATGTCCCATAAAATCAATTATTTTCTCTTTCATTCCTTATTTCCAATGAACCAAGTCCATCAAAGAGACTTGAAGTCCAATATTCACCTAAAAATGCTCGAGGAACTTGTTAAATAATTGTGAAAGGGTAGTTATAGAATTAGGAGGAAGCAAGGAAAACTGATCCAAGATTGTGTCCTTGAGTGACCTAGGAAAGATTTTTGCTAAGATTGAATCCTCAAAGTATAAATCACTACATATAACGGTAAAATCTGCCACATGGTTGCTAGGGTCTCCATTCCCATTATATTTCTAAAAGCGACGAGTCCCAAACTTCTCAAGAATAGGAGTTCTTTAGATAGAATAAGACAAAGGGCTACAAAGGTAATGTGTTTTCATACTATTTTTAGGTGGGCTATACTCATGCTAGCCAATTATTGTTGCATGGAGGTCATGTTCTTCAACAATTAGTTTATGATGGGGTAGGAAGTGGAATCAAGTAGAGATTGAAACAAAGGACTAGGTGATTGTGTATGAGTATCCTTTTGAAATGTAATAGGTGGTTTGGATGTAGGTGGAATGACATTAAGTGTAGAGTGTGTAATTATAAGGAACAATGTCATAATGGCAAACAAGATTCCCAGTGGATAACCCATCACATGTGGTAGCAATATTACTTGGCTATGTAGTAGTGGTAAGAACAATAGATGAATAAGTTGGCATAGGGAGTTAAGGTATAGGTACCAACACTTGAGTCCCTATTTGATTAGGAGAAGTTATATTCATTATGATCTTAGCACCACTAGCTTCTGACATAATGTTGTTATGCACTATGTTATCTAGGCCATGCAAGACTTCTACTCCCTCTTGTCCCTCAAGAAACAACCCTCTATCACTCTCAATGGAAGGGATGGCCTCCTCGACTATATGTTCTGACCTCACAAATTGTTGAAAGTTACCCAACTCTGTGTCTAACTTTTGAATTCGGGCTTTAGGAACATGAGCGACAAGGTCATCAATATCGATGGATTCTTGAGTAGTTGATGTTTCAAGGATAAGTGTATTAGGAAGTTGTGTGACTTGATTAAGAATTTCAGATTCAAATACATCAACATTAGAACCCATAATTCAAATACTTCTTTACACAAAGGTATTAGAATCAGGGCACCAAGTCACAAATCTCATAAAGTGACTAGAAGCTTTGATAACACACAAGATGCCCAAATAGAAGAAATTGATGATGTAGAAAAAGAAAGATTTGAGTTTTGTTTTAAGTGAACCAATAGTATATCTTTAATCCAATTCAATTCGAACAAATACAACTATGCTAATGCAAAATTCAAACACTTTTCAATGACAACCATGCAATTTTCAAATGCAAGAATGCAAAATGCTTTTAAGCAATAGCTAATGAAAGATAAAACAAAATTCAAATGCTCTAATTAATGCAACAAGATCTAAACAACCTTAAAACTAGCAAGAATTTCTATAAATGCAATGCTTTAACAAACCCTAGGTTGAAATTATGCAAAATCTAATTATGTATAAATGTAAAGAAACTAAAGATGACAATCCTAATCAGATCTAGAGTGATCAATAACTCAGATCTGAAAGAAGAAGGAAGCAAAAGGTGCAAGAGATGACAGGTTCACCAAAATGTTAAGCAGAAAAGAGAGACTCTAGCCTAAAGAGTTAAACTAGTTCATCCCTCTTCTACAAAACATTGGGGCATAAAATGAGCATGGATTATACTCAAGGAGGAGAGCCAAACTATAGGGGTTCTACTCTTTTGTTGTATATAGAAGGACCAACCAAGTTCAAACAAAGCCAAACAAGAAAGCAAAGATGATGATTAAACCACAAAATGATGAATAACAAACTATAATAGACTACAGGAAATGAACCTCAGATATTAGCAAGTACAAAAAAGGTGACATGATAATTCAAAACCTAGAAAATGTAGTAGAAAAGCCTAGGATAGGGCACTTGAGCGCCCTAGTCCTCCTTTAGGGTTAAGTAGAACTTCGGTATGATCAGACCTATATTCATCTACACTACCTTCTTCTCAGAAACTTGCCCTTCTTACCAGCACACACGAAAAAGAGGGAAAAGGTTGTATTATTTTAAGGGTTTGCCTCAGTCAAACCCTATGTTGGTGTTCCCATCTCCACAATAGTGAATGATAAGATCCAAGAGCGTGTGCCCTAGGAGGGTAGAGGCTAGATCTGCAATAATATGATAGATAATGATGATAATGATGATAGAAACCACAAGATATCCAACCTCAGTTGATGAAGAACTAACACCAACAAAGGAGAGTGATGAAGAGGGCTTCAAACTTCCTTCAAAGCCTACAAACAAATTCAATAGCATTCACATATAGAAGACAATCCAAACATGAAGAATCCTTTAGCATAGAGCATCATATGAGAGCAATTTCACATTCATCTTGTTAGGTGTAAAATGAACTACAACACACACTTACATATGCATTCTCACTCACTACGACAAATAAAACAACTTTAGGCTGAAAAATACTAACAAAAGGAGTGTCCTAAGCCAACACCACAAAGTGGGACCAAAGTTCCCAAGTGGAACCGGGGTGCTTGGGCACCCTAAACCTTTGGCCCACAAACTCCACAAAGTGTCTTTTAATGTAATCTTATTCCGGTCCTAAGTTCATTATGTCAGGTTTACTTGTTGGGATTGAGATATTCATCATTTAGAGCTCAAAGAGGTGTTAAAATAGGTCCTAATTAACAAAGGCAACAAAACAAGTTCAACCAGGAGATAAACTAAGTGTAGAATGCTAGTGTACACATTTTACTACTCATCACATACCAATTAATAGCATGGATTAGTTGGTTATATCTTGGTGATTATTACAGTACCTAATTTAGCTTCCAGCTCAATCAGGTAGAGCTAAGATAATGTTTCCAAATAAAGACAAAAGGTACACATTGATTTATGCTAAAGTTTGATTCATATGCACAGAGATATTATCAAATAAATTACAATTCATTATGCAAATATATATAAGAGAGAGATTGAACAAATTTTGCATGAATGTTGTTTTTCATTGATAATTACAAATGTATAGTGTCTCACACAAGCCATGGGATTAAGTCTTTCAATGTAATACAAAAGTAAGCTATACATTTGAGGGAAAAGAAGAGCATATGAAAAGAAAAGGCATCCATTATTGCCTGGATGAAGAGGATGAATGTTGATCTACTGCATTTTCAACTCCTTTTGTTGTTGCTTCAGAAATGCCTGCAAGAGTTGAGAAATTTTGATGTTAGAGCTCAGGATACATTTTCTCATCATATGCAATACTATATCAACAAATATATAGTTTATTCTCCTAAGGCATTGAAACAATTTTGCAACATCATAGATATTAGGAAAAGCAAAGGAGTATCATCAATCATCATGAGTATCATTGAAAGCTTCTGAGCTTCATTATTTTATCTAACATGCTTGTTCATTGTGCAAGTATAGGATAAATTTTTATTGTTGGATCATCTTTTATTTGATATCATCGCATGTGGAGTGAAATGGGATCCCACAAGGGTTGAGCTCAGCATGCTACCCTCTTGTGTTTTAAGAGGTATAAGAGTGTAAAAGCACTATACTTGTCATCATTGAGCAGGCATTCATCACTCATGAGAGTGAGTTGGTAGATCACTATCCTAAACAACAAATATCTACTCAATGGAACTACATTGGATGAAGAAGACAATGAATAGAGACAACAGTCACTTATTTGAGCAACAGTGAGTAGTCATGAGCAGACTCAAAGTGAGAAGCCACAATAATAACAAAGATCTTGCATGAAAGAATAGTCCTAACACACATCAAAGGGACATGAAAGAAGGTCTACTTATAGTACTATGACAGTGTTGTAAGGGTACTCAATAGTGGATGCATGAAGACATTTAAGGCTCATTTTGGTGATAATGAAAGGAACATGGTGGTTGTCATGGTGACATATCCTCATAACGCTCATAGTATTATGGTTTTAATCAATGATGATGGTGTATGTCTATCTCCAAGGTATATTGTCATGTTAGGGTCTTGTCAAAGGTTAGAAGTAGAGACCCTGTAGGGTTGTGAGACAAGACATGTAAGAGACAATGGTACAGAGTGATCAAAGGACTATATAGAGAAAGATGGAACGGTCAAACATGGTTGTATAGGATGAGGAAGCCTTCACTGGTATAGTGGTGTTGTAGGGTGTTGAAGAAGCTTTTAAGAGATCTATGATGATGCAAGGTGTTACTTAAGATGGTCATCCCACAGGCTTAAGGATATGTTAGTCTTGAGGACACTAGACAAAGATTGCTTTGCATTGAAGAATAAAGAAACAGTCATGAGAGCACCCAGTAGATCATGCAAACAACTGTCATCCAGTTGGTCAAAGACACAGTGAGTAGAGATCCTTATTAAAAGATGTCTCAAAGAATAACAGTGTTCAAGATGCAGCTGAGGTAAGGAACAATTTTAGAGGAGGATGCCATGAAGTTTTGTGATAGAAGAAGTGAAAATGTAAGCTTTGTGATAGTTATAGAGAAAGATAATAGTCAAGCACAAAGGAGCAACCTAAACTTTTGAAGGGAATAGTTTTGGCTAAGGTGAAAAGGAGGCAATGCAAAGGTCTAATAAGAGTTGACAACAATCTACAAACTAGTGGAGAAGACCTTGAAGAGCTATAGAGAAGCCTAAAATAAAGCTTGTCAAAGGATCATTAGGTATGACAGAGGGTTATAAAAGTAAGGACAATGCCAAACAACAGTCTGAATGTGAACTTGTTGTCTCATGAAACATGCAAGTAATATCACTATGAGATAGAAGCCATAGCCCACAAATAATTACTTCAAGACAGTCATAACAGTCAATGGTTGTAATAGTAGTCATGCCAACATCAAGAACTTAGGACAGTCATTGATCATATGCAGTGCTTTGAGATGAGGGTTTACAAATCCCTGACAGAGATTAGCACAGGTGTTTTCAAGATGGAGCAAAGGTCTTTGGTGGTTAAGGCCTATAGTAATATCTCAAAAGTGTGTTGATGCTTTTGACAAAGAAGCCTTATATAGTCACCATAAAAAGAAATAGAGACTAAGATATGCATGCATTACCCTCATATACAGGGTATAGGGATCTTTGAAAGTTATAAGGAGAATAATAGATAAAGTGTATCGGTATAAAAGGTAGTCATGATAGCAGGAGCAGTCTTTGACCTTCTGAAATGCAGTCCATAAAGATCAAACCATCACCCATTAGGTTAGAAAACAACAGTCACAGTGATCAAAACATGTCAATAAGACAGTCTAAAACCATGAGGTAAGATAGCAGTCAAGATCATGCAAATCATGCAAGAGGCTTGCACTACAGTCTAAAAATAGAGTCATGAGGATAGTATGTGGAAAGATGTGGGAGGCGAGAGGTATTGTTTGACAAAATGCATGAGATAGATGTTGTTTCATGAAACATAATGATGGCAAGATATGCTATGCATGGCAATAGCAAGGATGCACCCAAACTATTTGAAGCAATGAAGCACTTTGAAACCAAACCCAACTTTGTAAGGTTCGTTTGTGTTTTATTTGAATGCATCCATGTAGGTCTAGTGGATGACGGCTGTAAATACTTCAAGTTGTTTAGTGACTCTGATTGCATTAATCCTAGGATGAAACATTATGCATGTATGGTTGAGCTTCTTGGTCGTGCTTGCTTTCTTGTAGAAGCCCTAAATTTTGTCATCAAAATGCCAGTGAAACCCAATGTGGTTATGTGGAAGAGTTTGTTGAATTCCTATAGATTACATATGAATATAGGGCTAGGAGTTGCATATGTTAAAACAATCATGTACAGTGAATATCAAGAGGACAAAAAGAAACAGCAGTTGGCAATGCATAAATAGTAGAGAGCAGCCGTTTTATAAGCTTATAGAGAAATCAATCCACAAGATGACTATTACAAAGAGACCATGAAAAGAGAAGACAATTTTATATAGAAAAGGCTTACCCAACTCAGCTTTAGCTCTGGTAAACCCTTCAAATCTCCATGGAAGATCAATGAAAACTCTTGATTGGCAGCTCAATGTAAAGTGTAAAGTGAAATATGAAATGAGAGTTTGGCATGACTTTTGTGTTAGGGTTTGAAACCCTAAGAAAGGTTGACATAAGCAAAAGGCATTTTTTTCCTTTGTTTTATTTTCTTCTTCATAAACTAATGCCCACGCCTTGTAGCCTCTTTTGCATATTTTTGCAAAGTCTAAACCAAGTCTTCCTTTTGCATATATTTTTCAAACATGGTCAAACCAAGCACCTTTATTTATGCATAAATTGAAACAAATTGAAATGTAAAACATTATTAAAGTGGTGAATTATAAATCACTTCATTAATGTTATGTAAATGATAAATGGATAGGTGCATGTGTCTTCTTGTTTGAGTCAAAGGGGGGTATTATTGAGGATTATGAGTTGTGCCAAGCATATAGGGGAGGTTAGAGGAAGTTGACCGATATATTAAGGGAATATAGGGCTGTTTTGACTTAGTTTGGAGCAGTTTTGGGTGCCTTTATGATAGGAGAGGTCATGCCTTGACCATTTCTTCACTTTAGACTCATTTTGGAGAGAGTTTGGGAGTTATTTTTTAGGCTTTTTGGATATGCACTACTAAGGAGGTTTGGGATTCCTAATTTTGTGTAACTATTGGGAGAGGTTTATAGTGACTTCAATTATCATTTTTGAAGTTAGTTCTTTTCATTCTCAAGCATGTATTGTAATTTTTTTTGGAGTTCTTTCAGTAGGAGATAACATTGTAACTTATTTTTGCAGACATATACAGTAGTGTAACACCTTTTTTCAAATCAATAAGGTTAAGCAATTTTACCTTCTCAGAATATGTTCTATTGTGTGCATTTGAATGATTGATGCAATTACATGTGAAGTTATCTCATTCCTTGTTTTTTATTAGATAAGTTACTAGCATAGCTACTATCTCATTCCTTGTTGTTGTGTCTCATTGTTAGCACCTTTAGGCAGAAAATATATGTATGGTTGTAGGTTGTAGGTTGTGTTGGTGATAAAAACAATTCAAAGTTGTGAAGAGAATACATTTTCCTTGTAGAATTGTGAGTGTCAAAGCCTTCCTATGAAACATTAATGCAAGAGCACATGAACCTCTGAGTTGTGTTTATCAAAATCTTGTTGTTTGCTTGATTGTGTGTGCAAGAGCAGCTATGCAGGTCTCAAAATAATCATTTTGGTGCATCACCTTAGGGGAAGTAGGTTCATTTTTATGTTTCCTTCTTACTCTTTTCCTCAGCAAAGCTTTAGTTTAGTTAGTTTAGGTGAAGTTACCAAGAGAACCAGCTCACTCTGGAGCTTAACTCCCACATCTTCAGCCCACAATCAGGGGAGTTATCCCATGTTTCACCAGTAGGCTGAGTGATTTCATCATCTCAGCAAAGGGTGCACTATTTGGTGATAACAATTTTTGGCACGCCCGGTGGGACTGTTTGAATCAAAATAGTTCAACAACAATTCAAGAATACATGTTGTTGTTGGTTTTGATATGCAACCAGTATTTTTTAGACCTTTAGGAGGTTGAAATTTGCATATCTAGTGACTCTAAGTGTGGAAATCAAGCAAAACTAGTGTTGTAACAGCTTATGAGAAAAATACAAACTAGGAGTTCAAGTTCCTTTGAGTATTTGCAGCTATCTCCTCTAGGAGATAGGGCAGATCAAGTAGAATAACTCATCCTTTAACAAGGAAAACACATTCAACTCCACCTCCTGTGAGAGCTGCAAATCATTTTGTAATAAATTAGACTTTTGTTGCTCCAATGGTCATTCCTAGGAATTAGGTTTTTTGTACCTTTTGATCAAGGCAGCCCTTTGAACTTGACCCAACATGATGATATCCCAATGGATGCTCTTAAAAGCTTTCCATTCTTCCCAGGAGAAGACCAAACTACACCCATTGAGTACATCCAAGATGTGGCAAACTTATGTGTTGTGCATCATATTACCATAGAAAATGTGGCTCTCAGATTGTTAGCAGCATCCTTCAAAGGCAAAGCATTATAGTGGTTCAAAGGTTTGGCAGCGAACTCAATACACTCATGGGATCAACTTCAAGAGCTCCTTTGTAAGCATTTTAAAGACAAATCTGATCATTTATCCTTGGTAGAACAACTAAGCACTATCAAGAGGGCTCCCCAAGAGCAAATGACAGATTTCAACTTCTGTTTCAAGAAGACATGGAAGAGAGTTCCTAGTACAGTAAGGCCTTCTACAAACCATGCTTTTCTTTATTATTTGAAGTCACTTAATAGTGACATTTTTGTCATGATACAATCCATGGGAGGCACTTCACTACCAACTACATTTGACATTACAATAAGGGCTGAAAACAATCTTATCCAAGCTGGTAAGATAGCACCTAGACTCCCTGTGCCTATATTCCTAGAGATTCAGCTTGCCATGTCTTTACAAATACCACCTTTGGCTTCTATACCAACTATTCTGGTGTTACCAACACCAAATAACCAAGCTCTAAGTCAAGAAAAATTTGTTCCAACCCAATCTCTTGAGTTGCAAGAGATAAATGGATTGTTGCAGTCATTTAGAAATGCATTTGTGAACATGAAAAAATAGTAATTTTAATATTTTCCAGCCTCAAAACCAACCACAAGGTCAACCTTATCAAGAAAATAGGCCACCTTATCAAGCACATAACCAAGATCCAAGGAAAGCACTAAACCCAAGGCCTTTTCAACCATACAATCCAAATGTACCCAAATCATCTAAAGAATTAGTTCCTATCCAAACTAATCTTGCACAAGACTATGAATGGTGTTACCCTTGTAGTCAACCCCATAACCAGTCCACCTACTCAAATGGGGTAATTAATCAAGCCTTGATGGTGCAAAATGTGTCAAATTTGTAGCCCAATGTACCTAGTGATGGATCTTCACAGCAGCAAGAGCAACCTCCAAGTGATACTGCTTTCCTAAATTGGCAAGGAGAGGAGTTTTGTGGGGCCAATTGGGATGATTCTATTGAAATTAGGGCAGACAACTAAGAGGGGGGTGAATCAGTTGTCACAAAAACTTTATCTTTTGCTACATTTAATCTTCTTTACCTCTTATTAACAGATTAATGATTAATCATGAAAGCAGGAATTAACTACACATGATTAGACACATAAACAACACACATAACACTAGGATTTTTTCATGGAAACCCGGTTAAGGGAAAAACCATGATGGGGGTTAACCCACAACATTTATTCTCTATTAAAAGAATAGAGAATGGGAAGGCACATACCTTCGAGTGCACTACCTAGAGCTCATTGCTCCAAGAGACTCACTGTCTATAGAAACATTCATAGGTTTAACACTGAAAGGTTGAACTGAGAAACAACATCTTCTTCATGCCAAGGATCAGTTCCAATGAAGCTCACAACACTTCTGCTTTGCCCCCAAACACTTCTTCTCTATCTTCTCATCTACACTGCTCTTCTTCTACTCTGCTCTCCTTAGGATTTTATCATTTTTGCACAAGTACTTACTTTCCACAACTCAATTACAAATATTTATACATGACATCAACTATGGAATAAACATCAAAGTTAGCCTTACAAACATTACAAGTAATTATAATTACAATACAAAATGTGAATCACTACACTATCGGCCTGTTGGTCATGATGTTAGTCATAAATAAGCATAGAATAAAAGTACACATTAACCTTTATTCATCTTGAAAGATACAATGAATTCAGAGAATTCATGATCCCAAGTCTTCGGTGATTAGGTCTTAATCATCTGACGTTACTCAGAGGTTAATGTGAGTTGCTATTTCCATTTTGGGGCCTTACGTGAAGTTCATCATCATGACAATACTCCTACAAAGATTCTTTACAGAGAAGTCATTTTATATAGTTATTTGATGAAATGATGTAGAAATACTTTAATCTTTGCATGATATTTTCAATTATGCATGCTTTGTAATCAAATATGCTAAATATTTGCAATTATCTACGAGATGTCCACATATTTGTGTTGTTTGCTTAAGATCATCAGTTATTTCCAATTATGAGGGTGAAATATTCTAAAATTTAAAAGAAATTGAAGAAATGCTTCTAATTAAAGTTGAACCTTTAACTTTTGAACTACATGTATATTAGATACTGTCATGAAGAGAAGAAAACCAAACCATATTTTCACCAGGACATTCCACAGCTAGATATAGCTGATGCTAACTTCAAAGGAATTTGTATGAAGACAACACATGTAAGTAGACATGCACTCCAAGGGACGCAACAAATCACCACATATATCCAGAATTCATACACTGATTACTCAAGATTTACTATGAATTGTAATCAACACAGTCTTCTCATTCATTAAGCATGCAAAAATATAAATGTATAAAAAAAGCTTTGAAATGAGCTCTAATGTTTCAACAAACAGATTTTAATTAAGTTTTGAATAATAAAAAGGAGGCATTCCAGCACCTGTTATAGAACAAGGTGAGGAATCCGTTACAAAAAGATCTCCGATCTTGATTTATCAATGCATATCTATGGTCAATATTCTCTTTGACTTTGTCAATCCTATCAAAAGTGGTACAAGTTGCCAGCTGGCAACTATCTGGAGTACTTATTTTCATAAGTAACTGATGCTTATATCTCCCTTTATGATGTATCTTCATCATGCTCTTTGTCTGATTCATGTGCAGCATCATCATGTGCATCATTTCCCAAACTTTCATCATCTTGATGATGATGACTTCGCATATGAGGTTGCATGCTGCTCCGGATCTGCTCATATAACTACACAATTTTATCTATTTCTCCACCATCCCGAGTCTTTGCTTTGATGATGGCATGCTTGTGTGCCTCATATTTGTGTCTACTGCTGTCTAGTTTGTCTTTCCTGTCTTGCAGCATCTCATTGTAATTTTCCATCTTGACTTTAATTCTCATTATTTTATTTATGACTTCTTCTGTCAAGTGGACAAGTGGATCATCTGCTACTGATTGGAAGTTGCCATGTAAAGCTTTGATGGCAAACTCTTCATCTTGATTTTCAACTTTCCCTTCCACTTTTCCTTCCAATGTTTCCAATATTTCTCCCTCAATAGACATTAAATCATGTAACTTCATGCTAATATCTCTTAGTTTATTATTGCATCTTTTAAGTATTCCACATTCAAATTGAATGTCCTTATACCATATATCAATCAACAAGGTGGTATTATTGTTCAATACCTATTTGTTGATAAGCAACTGAGGATTTATCTTCCTTATTTCTCCCAGGATGTCTAGTACCTTTTCCAACCTGTAAGACCTTTTACCTGTCTGCATCTGCAATTTATCTACCTTTGACCTGGAGTCACTGAGAGTATTCCACCTCTTCAAAGAGGCCCTTACCATTTCTTCAGCATCATCCAATGTGGATGACATCCATCTCCTTAGTATAGATGCCTCATGTTTCATGAGATCTAATTTCTTCACCTCCTCTTGAGAAATAGTAGTCAATGGGACTGCATGTTCAGTTGAAGTATCTTTAGTATTAGTTAGCCTTCCTATGTAGGCATGCAACTGAGTAATGTTCTCTTTGTGTTGCTTATTTTTCTCCTTGTCTCTTTTCACCTTTTGAATTAAAGAATCAATAATATCCTTGCCCTCTTGACCCTCTTGGTCTTCATTGGCAAAACCCAGATCCACTGTGCTAATCTAAAACTCATCTAAGGTAATTTTACCTTTTTCTTTCTCCACAGTAGGTACTGCAATCTATGTAGTCCTCCCAGTTGTTGGATCTCTTTTCATGGCCGAAGTCATTCTGGCCTTCCTCTTAGGTTTTATTATATTCTCAGAAAACAAAGTAGATACGTCAAATTCTTGAATTTCAAATTCTACTTCTGTATTTACCTCTTTCTCCAACCATGGAGGTACCTAATCATGTTTCTCTGCATCATCATGATGTTCACCTCTATCTCCTGTTTTTGTCAGTAGATGTGGTGGAGAAGGTGATTTTCTTAGTTCTTCTTCATGATGCTCGCTTTGATGTTGATCCTATGGCACGTCCTCCTGTTGAGGAACTTCTTTCTCTGGAGGAGCATCTTCCTGGGGTGGGGGATCTTGTGATGTATCTATATGTTGATCATGATGATCATGATCCTTTTCTATCATTACCTCATCCTCCTTTGGCTTTTCTTCCTCTTGTTGCATATCCACCACACTGGATATTGTGGAGTCTTCCTTAGGTGCTGGTGTTTGTTCTAAAGCCATTATCTCTTCTACACCTGTGCTACTTTCTTCCTGAGCTTTGGCAGCAAGATCCTCAGACACATCCTTTTCATCAGCCTTCCTTTCCTGAACCTCTACTATAGCAGGTTCCGTTGATGCATCTTGTGCACTTGGTTGGCTTATTTCTGAAGTATGGCTCTATGGTTCTGCCATCTTTATTTCTTCTGTAGGGTGCCCTTTGTCAGGTGATCTTGCGGGATGTTCAGGATTGACATCCTGTTTCTCTGTTACATCTATCATCGCAGGATTTGTCACCTCTGCAATCAGTGTATCTAACCCCATTTCTTGGGCTATCTGCTCTGGGCTCTTTTCTTTCTCAGTTTCCACTTGCTTTATCTCCTCCAGTATAGTTTGAACTGGTGGAGTCTTGTAAGGGGTCATGTGTGTACCTGCAACAAGGGTTTCCATCTTTTGTGAAGTCACTTCCTGTACAACTTCATCATCAGATAAATTTATTGTCTCATCTAGCGAGATGTGACCTTTTGCATGTGTCTGGGAAGTTTCTTTCATCTGCTCTTCTACAAGCTCAGTCTTAAACTTGACGATGGTAGCAAGTGGAACATTATGCTGAAGTTCCCTATGTACTTCACTACCTACCCCTTGTAACAATGTAGGGGGTTGTCTTATTTCACCTCTCATGGAGGTTCTTTCTTTCTTAGGTGGGGTAGACACCACCACCTGTGGAGACCTCCTCTTCCTTTTAAATAACAAAGGAGCCTCTTCTTCCTCAGGCTCTTCCTCCATGAGGATATCCTCTTCATCTAGTTTTCTTGAGGATTGACCCTCTTCTTGGGTCTCAGTAATTCTAGCCTCTACTATCTTTCGTTTCTTGGACTTTCTTTTGCTTGTCCATGGAGGTGATACAGATCCTGATCCTGATACTGATCTTGATGTTGCTACCTCCTCAGCTTTGAACACTGCCCATTCAATGATAACCCCTTTGGGTTCATTATCTATTTTCTTGCCCCTTGGGAGTCTTTTGCTCTGTTGTTGTTGTGAAGGGAGCCTATCTCCCTTAGACTTCCTCTTCTCATTTACGAAGTCATCATACTCTTCTCCAGGAGTATCCTGCCCCTTCTTCATGTTGTCCATCGTAATGGCAACACCTTTCTTCTTCAAAGCCTCTATCTGTTCATCAACCCAAGCTTGGGTTAGCTGTATGGTCCTGGCAATGAAGGGGTCTAAGGATATATCCTCTTGTATGGTAAGGTCAGGAGCAGAGATGGCATCATTATATATTTTCTTCTACTCATACTCATCTGCAATTATCCTGCCATCATCCTTCTTCAATTGTTGAGGGATGGGGATGCAATCAAAGGTTCTGATTTGATTCAGTGTTAGCCTTTGATACCTTCTTTTCCTTGCTTCTGCTTCATCTTCACAGTCAGCCTAGAAGTCTTCTAGGTGCCTTTGGTGAATAGGCTTTCCTATTATTTTCTACATCCTGCCATAAGGATCATATGGTCTTATCAGTGGAAAAGGCTGCAACTTCATTTTATTCAAGGTTACCATCACCTTCTTGATGTTCTCTAAATTTGGGCACATGTACGAGCCAATGGTGACTGGAAACAAAATTAGTGGCAGCTTCTTTGTATCCTTGTATGTTTTAATCATTGTGGAGCTCTGCCTTATGAACTCCATAAGTATCACTGCATCAGTGGGATACCTTGGCAGCATGAGGGGAGGTCCTTCAAAACCCTCAATCCTCATGTAGGAAAATGTGGCAAATTGTATATACCAGGCTCCATGCCTATAGATTATCTCTTGAGCTTCCATGCTCAATCTCTTTGTTCTATCCTCCTCCATGGTTCTGACTAGATGCATAGAGAATGCATCATTTACCAATTTGTAGTCTTGGAGGTAATTGGCTCTTTGCAGCTGGGGATGATGATCCCAAACATGTACAGCATTAACTGTACCCGTAAGCTTTCTATCTGTAACTAGTGCATCAAATGTACCTTTGTATGCACAGGAGTAGACAATGTATGACGTCATATAGAAAGCACAATTTCAACCTCCTAGGTTCATCAACTGCTTATGCAGAGCATCACTTATTAGTTGGCCCCACAATGGCTTGATATCTGAGTATATGCATATCATGATCACCCCATACATCCAATCTTTAAAACTACCAGCGTCAGGCTAGCCTGTGACTCTGCTCAGTAGTGCAATCATGTACTGGTACTCCTCACTAAAATCATATTTGAACAAGTGCACAGGAAGTTTGGTGGCTGCAGGATATGTGTTGTTCTTAGCCCTCCAGTGGTACATGTTTTTCCTGGCTTGTTTTTTGTTATTCTCATACTCTTTCTCTGATTTCTTCAGGTCCACACTATTGACCTTCTTGCCCAATGGCAGTCCAAATGTCCTGGAAAGACCTTTGATGGATAGGTCTACATATATCCTCCCATGCTTCATCAACTACCTGGTCTCTAGATTGTAATTCTTGGTACACTCAATAACTAGCTTCGGAGACTCCATGGAGTATGGGAAACCGGTGGCATTCCACATCCCAGATATGAAAACTGCATCCAGCACAAGACTTTTGTTCTTCTCATCATTCAGCTTAGCTGACCAGGCTTCCAAATTAGTATTCCCCTGATGGGTATCTGTAATGGCACCATATTTGAACAGGACGCCCCTCTGAGATGAAAACATAGGCTTACTAAATTCAGCATCACACTTAGCCAACCTCTTGTTAGCCATGGATGCCTGCAATTAACAAAATCTTGTCTTACAATGGGTTCTCACATGTATGTAGATAACAATTTATCTTTGATATTCATCATGCCTACTACATTTATTCAGCATAAGCCCATCATGGGGGTGCATAAACCAGAACTTACAACATCATACCTAAGCGTGTAAAAGCAACAGGATGAGGGTTTTAATTACCTACCTGGTTATGCAGATTTCTTTTATACCAACGAATTCCCAGAAAATGCTCTTAATTCGGCTGATAATCGCACACTTCTTACTGCCTGCAAACTCCGTTTGTCATTGTATCGCATGTTTGAGGATATGGAAGCTGGTGCTTTGTAACAGTAATTTCTTTGCAAGGTAAATGTAAAAATGATGCTAGATTTACCATTTAACCTTGCAATTAGGGTAAAATTAGGGCTAGGGTCTGACAAATTAGATTTTATTCGTTGATATTCTGCCCAGAAAGTTAGGATTTCGCCAGCTGTCTTGATCGGGTTTGATGGTCGGTGGGAACTACCTACCATGTCTGTGCACATTAAATGTTAATGGCGGCAACAGGAGTGAGGTGATATCTAAATGTTAGGATGATATTTGAAAATATCAGGTGATGTTTAGATATCGGGTGATGTTCGCGCCATTAGGTTGTGCTTTAAACACCAGGAGGATATTTGAAAATATCGGGTGATGTTTTAGAATGATGATGATGAGACAAATTTATATATCTCTCTTTTCAGAATGTCAGGATGACGTCATCCTGATATTCATTCAGTGTATCAGTACGGCATCATGACATCATCGTCATGTTATGCGAACATGATCATGTTTATGAAATATCCTGCTGAGAGGTCAATGTGATGATGATGTCATCGTCATATCATTTCTTTGTTTATCGGACTTGAATTACATCATCAGGATATTGGCTTAGGCAGATATTTCGCGGCAGGAGGATATTAAGAAATATCAGGTTACATTGAGAAATATGATCCTCGCGAAATGCATAAGGCCACCAAAGGGTAAAGGCTACTATCACCTAAAATTAACGTCTGAATATTCAGACCGCATGATTTATCGGGTGATAAATTAGATCAGGGTGATCCTTTGAAATATGACTGATGTTACGAAATATGATCCTCCCCTTGGAAATATCAGGTTTGACTCAAACTTTGACCATTCATAACTTTTACATCCTGATGAATATCAAGGGGATGTAAAAGGCAAACCTGCATGAAATTTGATGATCTTTCTAAATATGAGGTTTTTGGAATGAAATACAAACTTTGACAAACTGACCTCATGATGATGACTTACCTCATCCTCATTCTACATGATGATGCACATGACTTACTTTTACCAAACCGCCAGAAAGCAGACAACACAAGCAAAGCCAAAAAGTTGGGTCCCTATTTTGCCAAGTCAAAATGGGTCGTGTTGTGCAACCACACAACAACTTGCCACCAAAGAAAACAAACAAATTCCAATGATTCAAGTGATGTGATCACATTCATTCATAGTATTCTAATTCTTTCTAAGCATAAGCATCATGATCTTCTGAATGATAAAATTTTATCATGGTAACAATGCTAACAAAGGATCAAGTGTGTGCAAATGATTAATTATCATCATCTTGAAAGCAAGTTGAAAACATAAGTAACTGGTGTTAAACTACATAGTTGGAGATCATCCCTCATAGCCGACCTGGATAGAGCCTTGCTGCCAGCAGGTGTTCATAGCCCCGGCAAGGTTATCTATACAATCTCCCTAAGCAGAGCCCCACTGCCAGTAGGCATCCATAGCCCCGATAGAGTTACTTAGATGGCCTACTTTTATTGTTTATATTCTTTTTTTTATATATATGTGTATCTGATATCATCATGTCAGCTCATTTGTACAAGGTATAGTCACTTGCAGCTCTAGGTTGGAGATTGTATTGGTAGCAAGGGAGTCCCTTTAGATTTTCCACTTAACACCTATACTTGTGTGTTCAACAAACCCAAGGCTGTTAGGTGTTTCATTGTGATTGATTCACTTTGATCAAGAAAAGGCACCCTGATGAAAGGATATCATAGACCTGATCATGATACTTCTTAGGCTAAATTACAACCTATGTCTAAATCTGATCTCATCACTTGAATCCTAACAATTTAGTTATTTTCTCGGGTGACGAGATACATCATCTTGACTAACCAGAACAAGGTCTCAACAAACAAAACAGAACAAACAAAAATAAAACAAGTTGTACAAACAACTATACAAATGTACAATATGATACACATGACTGTCATGAAGTCACTCAGGCCTGGAAATAATGTTTGAGGAATTGTCCATTGACTGGCAATGGGACATCCTCACCTGTCAGGTTCTTAAGCCTGTAAGTGTTGTCTCCTAGTATCTCAAAAATTTGAAAGGGACCTATCCATAATCTGTCAAATTTGCCATGGTCACCTTTCCTCTCATGGGCTTTATCCCACATTAGGACTAAATCATATATCCTGAAAGCTTTAACTCTGGCTCTCTTGTCAAACCAGCGTTTGACAATAGCCTGATGTTTTGCAAATTGGTCAATTGCTTGACTCCTTTTCTCTTCCAGGTGCATCAACTGAAGCAACCTGACCTCTTGTCTATTATCAATGCCTAGGTATTCTTGGGCAAACTGCAGAGTAGGAATTTTCAAGTTTACAAGGAGGATAGGATCTACTCCATATACTAGTTGGAAAGTCAAGTTTCCTAATGCAGTTTTCATTCTAGTTCTGTCTACCCATAAGGCATATTTCAAAAATGAGTTCCATTCCCTAGGGTTCTTCTCTATTAATTTTCTTATGATACTCAGCAAGTTTTTATTAGTGGATTCTGCTAATCCATTCCCTTGGGAATAATAGTTGGATGAAAACTTGAGTATGATCCCATGATCAAAAGCCCAACTTGAAAAATTTAGTTGAAGTGAAGGCAGAACCATTATCACTCACCAAAGCATAAGGAGTTCCATACCTGGTGACAATGTTGGTTTCTAGAAATTTAATGACATCATCTGTAGTACAGGTCTTGCTACTGATAGCCTTAGTCCATCTGGTACAATAGTCAGTAATTGTTAAGACATACCTATGACCTGAGGAGGATGGAGGATTGATTGGTCCTATGAAGTCCATGCCCCATTGTGCAAATGGGCGCTCTTCCATCACTGGCTGCAAGGGTTGTGTAGCATATTTCTCTCTGTTGGCGGAAACCTGACATACATGACAACATTTAACATGATCAGCTGTCTTTAAAAACTATAGGCCAATAATATCCTACTCTGAGGATTGCATGTGTTGTGGCCAAGGCTGATCCATGTGCAGTTCCAAACTTGTCATGTAGTTCTGACAAAACCTTATTTGCTTCTGGCTTTTCTAAGCATCTCAAGTATATTCCTTCATAATTCCTTTTGAACAGGGTTCCTCCCTTCATCATATATTTTTGTGACCTTATCTTCAAGGCTCTTCTTTGTGAAGCTTGCAATTTTGGAGGACATCTCCCAGTAATCAGGATGTGCCTGATATCTGCATACCACTCTTTATTATCCTTCTCGTTGATCACATATTGCTGACTTGTGATATTTGGATCAATTTCAGATATCATTTAGCTCAAATCCTATCCTCTTACCAGCTTCATTGGTGTAATTTCCATGTCATACTCTTGTAATACAGTAATCCATTTGGCTCTTTTCTCACCAAGTTCACTCTGCATGAGCAGCATTTTCACTGTTGCATCAAGTACTACTGCAATCACCTTGCTTCTCAGTATATAATGCCTAAATTTCTTTACTGCCCTGACTAATGCAAGTGCTTGCCTTTCAACATCCACATATCTTAGTTCAGCATTCTTGAAAGGACAGCTCATGAAGGCTATTGGTTTCTCTTCTTTTTCCTCATTCCTTTGTGTTAACACTGTTGTAGAGGTATGTTCTGAGGCAAATGAATAAATGTAGAAGTCCTTTGTGTAATCTATACTAATGAGGATAGGAGCATCTGATATGGCTTTCTTTATGTCCTCAAAAGTAGCTTTAGCTTCTGTTGTCCACTCAATCTTGGCATCTTTTTTCAGCATAGCATTTAGTGGTCTGACTATTTCTGCAAAACTAGTGATGAACTTTCTTACAAAGTTAATCTTACCAAATTAAGACTTAAGTTCTTTCTTGCTCCTTAGAAGTTGTAACTTCATAATAGACTCCACACTATCTGGATAAATGATAATTCCATCTTCTGTGATCAGGTGGCCTAGTAACTTTCCTGTTGTCACCCCAAATATGCACTTCTTGGGGTTCAATGATATTCCATACTCTTCACATTTTTTAATACATTTCTGAGATCAGTTACATGGTCGCTCCTCTCCTTGGAGAACACTGTTAAGTCATCCATATAGATGACTATACACTTTCCTATTAAGCCTCTAAAGGCTATGTCCATGGCTCACTGGAATGTAGCACCAACATTTATAAGTCCAAATGGCATACATCTATATGCAAATATCACCCACTTTGTGGTGAAGGCAGTCTTTAGTCTGTCAATCTTGTCAACCATGACCTGATTGTATCCTGAAAAACTGTCCAGAAAGGACATCATTTTGGCTCTATTTACAATCTGCAGGACTTCATCTAATGATGGTAAGGGATAATTGTCTTTTTCTGAAGCTCGGTTCAGGTTCCTGAAATCTACGCATAACCTGATATCCCCATTCTTCTTTCTGACCGGGACTAGATTAGCAACCCAGGTGGAGTGCCTCATAGGAAAGATTATCTGGGCACTTAACAACTTCTTGACTTCTTCAAGAATTATTGGCTCAAGCAAAGCATTTACTGGCCTTTGCTTCTGTCTGAAAGGTTTAGCATCTGGCTTGAGAGGTATAGTGTGAGTTATGACTGATGTATCATATGTCTTCAGCTCATCATAAGTCCATGCAACTACATGTATGTAATCTTTGAGGGCCTGAGTTATTCCTTCTAACTCTTCTGGTGTGCAAACCTTACCAATCAGTACATTTCTCTTGTCTTCATTTTGTCCAATATTCACTTGTGAATATTGACCTCCATCTGCCTTGGGCAGATCCTTTTGTTTAAGCATATTATCCAAATCAAAGGCTCTTTCTAATTCAATCATACCTTTGGGAATTCTGTTGCTAGGCAACTCTAATATTTCATCTTCTTCCCAGACATGATCTTCCATACCATTCTCATCTATGATTTGGGCATCAAATACGTCTCTGTTTGAGATGAAATCCAAGATGTGTTGATCATCATCAAACACCTGGAGGTTGGTCACATTGTCAGGTACTGAAGGTACTGATACCAGTTCTACTAAAAATCTCTTTAGACCTGATATAGATAGTGGCTCCAATGTACTGGTAGCCTGGGCAAGTGCATCTGCCCTATGGTTTTGTTCTCTTGGCACGTGGGTGATATTAAAGGTGTCAAAGTCCTCAATCAAGTCCCACACACGATGTTTGTAGCTGGACAGCTTCCTGTAGTTATAGGAGTAAATTCCTCTTACTTGCCTCACAACTAGTTCTGAATCTCCGAAGACATGCAGAATCTTTACTTTTTTCTTATGAGCAAACAGTATCCTGTGAATCAGAGCCTCATACTCTGTTACATTGTTAGTACAAGGGGACTGTAATCTGTAGGCTACTAGATAGGATTTTCCTGATGGATCAATGAGGTCAATTCCTACCCCAGCACCTTGCTTGGACTTGGATCCATCAAACCTTAAGATCCAGGGTTTATCTTCAGCAGGATGCTTAGTTGAACCTTCTTTTTTCTTTGCATCTCTGGCTGCTACTCCGCCTGATATCCACTTTAACTTAGGGATCTCATCGTTCTCAAGTTTCTTCTTTCCTTTCTTTTGTGAGCCTGATGGCTTTTCTATTTTCCCTTTCACATCAGTAGGAGGATGATCCTCTGGATCTGCGGCTATATGCCTTTTCAAAATGTGTAAACATAGTGAACAAGTTGTTTCTGAGTGAGGTGCCTCATGCAACCTACACCAACCTTTAATTAAGACCTCGTGGGGAGATCTATGCTGTTGTGTCATCTTCTCTATCTCTTTTGCTAGAAATTATTTGAACTTAGTCAAGTCACTACCTCTGTCTTCATCGGACAAATCATAATCTGGCTCCATAAAATAATCACTCCCAGGGGTGATCTTTTCTTTCTTCTCATCATCTATCTGGTCATACACCAGAATTTCTTTTGTTCTCAAGATATGATCCTCATCATGATTCGTCACCTCTTCTGTTCCTGTAGAAGACATACAAGAATTAGTATCATCATCATCAAACGTAGAACTTACCTCAGAATATGATGATGATGCCTCACTGCATGTCTGCTCCAGCATCATCATGTCTAAGCATGCTTCGCAAGTCATTTCTAAATGTGCTTCATCGTGTAATCTGCACCATCCATCAATCAAAATATCATTAGCAGGTATATTTAACAATTGACAACACTTTACCTGTTTGGACAGATGTATCTCAAAGTCTCTGAAGTGATCTATTTCATTTTCATTCTCAAAATTAGTGTTAGATTCTACAACTGGTACATCCTCCTAATGATCATGATGATGATGATGATGAAAGTCAAGCATCAGGATCTCTTCTATCCTGATGGTCTGTGGTCTAACAGCATAAACTCTAGGCTCAACATCGACATACATGATCTCATTCATTTTATTATACTCAGTTATCATGTGCTTCATCCTGGGCTCAGCATCTATTCTTATCTAGTTCGGTATACCTTTCCAAGGTAACCACATGTGACTAAAGTCAGTGGACATATATCCATTCAAAGTCTTTGACCAGTCCCTGCTAAGCAACATCCCATATGTATCAGGTATGTCAACTACCTGGATATCAATGTAATATTGGATCCTGGGATCAGATGCTAACTGCATGTGTATGTGAGTCAGTTCTCCTACTACACTCACTTCTGTCTTATCTAATCGTGTCACCTTCTTTAGGGATTTAGCAGGATGTAGTCCTAAGGCATTGCATATGGACAAGGGCATCACATTTATAGATGCACTGGAATCTACTAAATAGTTGTGTAAATTCTTTCCAAACATCCTTATGGTAAGGAGGAAAGGTGGTGACTCACTCTTATCTCTATATAATGTCATATGTGAGGTTTCTGTAGCTTGGATAGTAGCTGGCACCTTAGGCTTGATATTATTATCTCTAGAAGCATGATCTTTGCCACTGGATTGACCTGAAAGATGGCCATCCTCTTTAGGAGCAGGGTCATCTAGTGACTTCATAAATGCCTTTTTGATGGCAGGAGTTTTCAGTAACTCAGACAGGGAAAGACTGATCTTAATTTTCTTCATTTCATCAGCCAGATAATTGACCAACTTGTTAGATTCATGAGGTGCATTTACAACCTTTGATCCTGTGTTCTGAGGCGACAAGTATTGAGCATTTACCTTGGGGAACCCAGGGTTATTGCTAGCTTTAGGATCAAGAGATGTATTGAAGTTGTTTGGAGGTAGTGATGATGTCAATGGAACAGTAGGTCTATTGGCATTACTTCTCAAGTTATAATTATGTTTACCAGAATATTGCTGCTGGTATGCATGCACCTCCTCATGTTCTCTTGCAGGCTCATTT
This sequence comes from Cunninghamia lanceolata, assembly GCA_027924645.1. Taxonomy (NCBI): domain Eukaryota; kingdom Viridiplantae; phylum Streptophyta; class Pinopsida; order Cupressales; family Cupressaceae; genus Cunninghamia; species Cunninghamia lanceolata. The sequence goes on from BSBN01001332.1 coordinate 13,575,883, forward strand.
TCATCCTCAAAGGGGAATACATAGTTTGTTTCAAAAGTTACAGCAGATTCTTCACATGCCTGGTTACAACTCTGATGAGGTTGATTTGTATAAGTTTCCAACACAAAGGCTGAGTCATATCCACATGGAACAATCTCATTTCCTTCTGCCTGAGGTGGATTTCTAGAAGTGTTAGGCACTTCAGTCTGAAAGATGCTAGCAGTAATTCTAAATTGTGGACAGTGTAATTCTGCATGTGCATTTGTATTGTGGATCCTACACCAATTAGTGAGGGCTGCTTCAGCAAGATTGACTCTAGTAGTCTGTTTGGCTTCACCTGGTGGCTGATTATCTAGGGGTGATGGCAATGAGCCATTATTTGGCCTAGAGTTCCATACTCTGGGCTGTCTGGGAGGATTATTATTATTTCCACCACTATTATTGAAATTACTGTTGTTATTGTATCCTCTGTCAGGATAATTTGGTCTATCATTGGAATAATTTCTATTCTGATTTGACTGGGAATAGAAACCTTGATTTCTCAAATGTGTCACTTCTGTGGTGAGTTTTCTCAGTTGAGCAGAAATTTATTTAATTTCCTCCTTTTCTTCTTGAGCTTTAGCCACTACATTTTCAGTTTGAGGCTTGGAGAAAGAGGATCCATGGTTATTGTTGGACAGATCAGCACCCTGAGGTGTCTGAGCTTGTGCAGGATATTGTGGTGTCTGGCCATTCCCATTAGGAGGTTGCATGATACTTAATGGAGGTACTTGCAAAGGTACAGGCATGACTGGTGGAGGTATCATAGCTCCATTAGGATATTGCTGTACCAGATATTGTTGAGCCAGATATGCAGGATATTGTGGGGAATAAGTTAGATACGTGCCAGGCAATGTAGGGAATGCAACATTTGGTGTAGGGGCAGGGACTAACTACTGATTCACCTTGATAGCTTCCTGAAAAGCTCCTGTCAAGGTAGTGATCTCAGGATTTGTTCTCCTGATGAACATGGAAGTTAATGGATCTAGGGCTGAATAATAGATACTCCTAGCAGAGGCATCTACCACTACATAAGGAGCAACTAACTTGGATAGCATTTTCTAGAACTTAGCATTAAAATTGGCAATAGGTTCATTCTCAAATCTTTTGATTGTAACAAACATGTGGTAATTCATAGATGGATCAATAGGAACCTTGAACCTATCAAGAAAGGCTTTCTCTAGGATAGCCCATGAACCAACAGAAGCTTGACCAAGACTAATAAACCAATTATAAGCCTCTTCCCCTAAGGAAAAAGGAAATAATCTGCATACAACATCTTGATGTTCTATTCTGGCTCTACAGCAGACTTCCTTAAATGTCCTGATATGATCATCAGCATCCTGATAAGGATGATATTTTGGACAAAGCTTATCTGGGTTCTTTGGTAACTCATGATATGCAATGAAGGTCAAAGGTGACTCTACTGCAAAGAAAGACATTGCAACCAGAGGAGGTTGAGTCGGTGGTACAGCTAGCTGAGGTTGGACTTGGGGTTGAGGTTGAACATGAGGTGTCACAGATATCCCAGAAGGTATTTGCAAACCAATAGGAGTTACAGGAGGAGGTTCTAGTGAAGTTCCTGATGCACTGGACCCGAGAGTATGATGGATGTCTACAGTTCTAGGTTTGAAACCTCTAACAGGCAATTCTTCAAAAATTCCACTAGGTCTAGACCTGGTATTTATCCTGTGAGCCAGGATTTCTCAATTTTGAGGCAAATTGGCTGAAACTTTACAAATATTGGCTGGATTTCATTGGTTGAGGTGATATTTGCGGTCAGATGACTAATCGGACTGGATATTTACGAAATATTTGCAAAGATAGTGCAAATATAAGAGGATATTTGAGGTATAATGACCCTTAGCATGAGATATCAAGTTTCTAAGGCCAAAATTCTTCAAAGCTTAAAAAAATTTATGTAGCTCTGGCTGATATTTGTGAATTCATAATGATCTACTATAAAGCTTGCAATATTTACGTCTGCCTTGGAAATCTTTACATAGAATAAGCCTCTACAAGCTTTCTACAGTAAACATTTGCATAATATTTGAAATTCACAGACAGTTCGAGGTTACCTTACTCTCTGCATCATCAAACTTGAAAATAATGATGATGAGCATAGTCTTTTGGATAAAGGCCCTCCTTCTAGCACCAATTTATGTCGGTCATGATGTTAGTTATAAACAAGCATAGAATAAAAGTACACATTAACCTTTATTCATCTTGAAAGATACGATGAATTCAGAGAATTCATGATCCCAAGTCTCCGGTGATTAGGTCTTAATCGTCTGACATTACTCAGAGGTTAATGTGAATTGTTTCCATTTTGGGGCCTTACGTGAAGTTCATCATCATGACAATACTCCTGCAAAGATTCTTTACAGAGAAGTCATTTTATACAGTTATTTGAAGAAATGATGTAGAAATACTTTAATCTTTGCATGATATTTTCAATTATGCATGCTTTGTATTCAAATATGCTAAATATTTGCAATTATTTATGAGATGTCCACATATTTGTGTTGTTTGCTTAAGATCATCAATTATTTGCAATTATGAGGGTGAAATATTCTGAAATTTAAAAGAAATTGAAGAAATGCTTCTAATTAAAGTTGAACCTTTAGCTTTTGAACTACATGTATATCAGATACTGTCATGAAGAGAAGAAAACCAAACCATATTTTCACCAGGACATTCCACAGCTAGATATAGTTGATGCTAACTTCAAAGGAATTTGTATGAAGACAACACATGTAAGTAGACATGCACTCCAAGGGACGCAGCAGATCACCACATATATCCAAAATTCATACCCTGATTACTCAAGATTACTATGAATTGTAATCAACACAATCTTCTCATTCATTAAGCATGCAAAAATATAAATGTATACAAAAAGCTTTGAAATGAGCTCTAAATGTTTCAGTAAATGGATTTCAATTAAGTTTTGAATAATAAAAAGGAGGCATTCCAGCACCTTTTATAGAACAAGGTGAGGAATCCATTACAAAAAGATCTACGATCTTGATTTATCAATGCATATCTATGGTCAATATTCTCTTTGACTTTGTCAATCCTATCAAAAGTGGCACAACTTGCCAGCTGGCAACTATCTGGAGTACTTACTTTCATAAGTAACTGATGCTTATATCTCCCTTTATGATGTATCTTCATCATGCTCTTTGTCTGATTCATGTGCAGCATCATCATGTGCATCACTTCTTGAACTTTCATCATCTTGATGATGATGACTTCGCATATGAGGCTACATGCTGCTCTGGATCTGCTCATATAACTGCATAATTTTATCTATTTCTCCGCCATCCTGAGTCTTTGCTTTGATGATGGCGTGCTTGTGTGCCTCATATTTGTGTCTACTGCTGTCCAGTTTGTCTTTCCTGTCTTGCAGCGTCTCATTGTAATTTTCCATCTTGACTTTAATTCTCATTATTTTATCTATGACTTCTTCTGTTAAGTGGACAAGTGGATCATCTACTACTGATTAGAAGTTGCCATGTAAATCTTTGATGGTAAACTCTTCATCTTGATTTTTAACTTTCCCTTCCACTTTTCCTTCCAATGTTTCCAATATTTCTGCCTCAACAGACATTAAATCATGTAACTTCATGTTGATATCTCTCAGATTATTATTGCATCTTTTAACTACTCCACATTCAAATTGAATGTCCTTATACCATATATCAATCAACAAGGTAGTATTACTATTCTATACCTATTTGTTGATAAGCAACTGAGGATTTATCTTCCTTATTTCTCCCAGGATGTCTAGTACCTTTTCCAACATGTAAGACCTTTTACTTGTTTGCATCTGCAATTTATCTACCTTTGACCTGGAGTCACTGAGATTATTCCACCTCTTCAAAGAGGCCCTTACCATTTCTTCAGCATCATCCAATGTGGATGACATCCATCTCCTTAATATAGATGCCTCATGTTTCATGAGATCTAATTTCTTCACCTCCTCTTGAGAAATAGCAGTCAATGGGACTGCATGTTCAGTTGAAGTATCTTCAGTATTAGTTAGCCTTCCTATGTAGGCATGCAACTGAGCAATGTGCTCTTTGTGTTACTTATTTTTCTCCTTCTCTCTTTTCACCTTTTGAATTAAAGAATCAATAATATCCTTGCCCTCTTGACCCTCTTGGTCTTCATTGGCAAAACCCAGATCCACTGTGCTAATCTGACACTCATCTAAGGTAATTTTACCTTTTTCTTTCTCCACAGTAGGTACTACAATCTGTGTAGTCCTCCTAGTTGTTGGATCTCTTTTGATGGCCGAAGTCATTCTAGCCTTCCTCTTAGGTTTTATTATATTCTCAGAAAAGAAAGTAGATACGTCAAATTCTTGAATTTCAAATTCTACTTCTGTATTTACCTCTTTCTCCAACCATGGAGGTACTTGATCATGTTTCTCTACATCATCATGATGTTCACCTCTATCTCCTATTTCTGTCAGAAAATGTGGTGAAGGTGATTTTCTTAGTTCTTCTTCATGATGCTCGCTTTGATGTTGATCCTATGGCACGTCCTCCTATTGAGGAACTTCTTTCTCTAGAGGAGCATCTTCCTGGGGTGGGGGATCTTGTGATGTATCTATATGTTGATCATGATGATCATGATCCTTTTCTGTCATTACCTCATCCTCCTTTGGCTTTTCTTCCTCTTGTTGCATATCCACCGCACTGGATATTGTGGAGTCTTCCTTAGGTGCTGGCGTTTGTTCTAAAGCCATTAACTCTTCTGCACCTGTGCTACTTTCTTCCTGAGCTTTGGCAGCAAGATCCTCAGACACATCCTTTTCATCAGCCTTCCTTTCCTGAACCTCTACTATAGCAGGTTCCATTGATGCATCTTGTATGCTTGGTTGGCTTATTTCTGAAGTATGGCTCTCTGGTTCTGCCATCTTTATTTCTTCTGCAGGGTGCCCTTTGTCAGGTGATCTTAAGGGATGTTCACGATTCACATCCTATTTCTCTGTTATGTCTATCACTGCAAGATTTGTCACCTCTGCAGTCAGTGTATCTAACCCCATTTCTTGGGCTATCTACTCTGGGCTCTTTTCTTTCTCAGTTTCCACTTGCTTTATCTCCTCCAGTATAGTTTGAACTGGTGGAGTCTTGTGAGGGGTCATGTGTGTACCTGTAGCAATGGTTTCCATCTTTTGTGAAGTCACTTCCTGTACAACTTCATCATCAGACAAATTTATTGTCTCGTCTAGCGAGATGTGACCTTCTGCATGTGTCTGGGAAGTTTCTTTCATCTGCTCTTCTATGAGCTCGATCTTAAACTTGACGATGGTAGCAAGTGGAATATTATGTTGAAGTTCCCTATGTACTTCACTACCTGCACCTTGTAACAATGTAGGGGGTTGTCTTATTTCACCTCTCATGGAGGTTCTTTCTTTCTTAGGTGGGGTAGACACCACCACCTATGGAGACCTCCTCTTCCTTTTAAATAACAAAGGAGCCTCTTCTTCCTCAGGCTCTTCCTCCATGAGGATATCCTCTTCATCTGGGTTTCTTGAGGATTGACCCTCTTCTTGGGTCTCAGTAATTCCAGCCTCTGTTGTCTTTCCTTTCTTGGACTTTCTTTTGCTTGTCCATGGAGGTGATGTGGATCCTGATCCTAATCCTGATCCTGATGTTGCTGCCTCCTCAGCTTTGAACACTGCCCGTTCAATGATAACCCCTTTGGGTTCATTATCTATTTTCTTGCCCCTTGGGGGTCTTTTGCTTTGTTGTTGTTGTGAAGGGAGCCTACCTCCCTTAAACTTCCTCGTCTCATTTATGAAGTCATCATACTCTTCTCCAGGAGTATCCTGCCCCTTCTTCATGTTGTCCACCGTAATGGCAACACCTTTCTTCTTCAAAGCCTCTATCTGTTCATCAACCCAAGCTTGGGTTAGCTGTATGGTCTTGGCAATGAAGGGGTCCAAGGATATATCCTCTTGTATGGTGAGGTCAGGTGCAGAGATGGTATCATTATATATTTTCTTCTGCTCATACTCATCTACAATTATCCTGCCATCATCCTTCTTCAATTGTTGAGGGATGGGGATGCAATCAAAGGTTCTGATTTGATTCAATGTTAGCCTTTGATACCTTCTTCTCCTTGCTTCTGCTTCATCTTCACAGTCAGCCCAGAAGTCTTCTAGGTGCCTTTGGTGAATAGGCTTTCCTATTATTTTTGGCATCCTGCCATAAGGATCATATGGTCTTATCAGTGGAAAAGGCTGCAACTTCATTTTATTCAAGGTGACCATCACCTTCTTGATGTTCTCTAAATCTGGGCACATGTACCAGCCAATGGTGACTAGAAACAAAATTGGTGGCAGCTTCTTTGCATCCTTGTATGTTTTAATCATTGTGGAGCTCTGCCTTATGAACTCCATAAGTATCACTGCATCAATGGGATACCTTGGTAGCATGAGGGGAGGTCCTTCAAAACCCTCAATCCTCATGTAGGAAAATGTGGCAAATTGTATATACCAGGCTCCATACCTGTAGATTATCTCTTGAGATTCCATGCTCAATCTCTTTGTTCTATCCTCCTCCATGGTTCTGACTAGATGCATAGAGAATGCATCATTTACCAGTTTGTAGTCTTGGAGGTAATTGGCTCTTTGCAGTTGGGGATGATGATCCCAAACATGTACAGCATTAACTGTACCTGTAAGCTTTCCATCTGTAACTAGTGCATCAAATGTACCTTTGTATGCACAGGAGTAGACAATGTATGACGTCATATAGAAAGCACAATTTGAACCTCCTAGGTTCATCAACTGCTCATGCAGAGCATCACTTATTAGTTGGCCCCACAATGGCTTGATATCTGAGTATATGCACATCATGATCACCCCATACATCCAATCTTTAAAACTAGCAGCGTCAGGCTAGCCTGTGACTCTGCTCAGTAGTGCAATCATGTACTGGTACTCCTCACTAAAATCATATTTGAACAAGTGCACAGGAAGTTTGGTGGCTGCAGGATATGTGTTGTTCTTAGCCCTCCAGTGGTACATGTTTTTCCTGGCTTGTTTTTTGTTATTCTCATACTCTTTCTCTGATTTCTTCAGGTCCACACTGTTGACCTTCTTGCCCAATGGTAGTCTAAATGTCCTGGAAAGACCTTTGATGGATAGGTCTACATATATCCTCCCATGCTTCATCACCTACCTGGTCTCTGGATTGTAATTCCTGGTACACTCGATAACCAGCTCCGGAGACTCCATGGAGTACGGGAAACCGGCGGCATTCCACATCCCAGATACGAAAACTGCATCTAGCACAAGACTTCTGTTCTTCTCATCATTCAGCTTAGCTGACCAGGCTTCCAAATTAGTATTCCCCTGATGTGTATCTGTAATGGCGCCATATTTGAACAGGACGCCCCTCTGAGATGAAAACATAGGCTTACTGAATTCAGCCTCACACTTAGCCAACCTCTTGTCAGCCATGGATGCCTGCAATTAACAATTAAAATTGCAATTAACATTATCTTGGTTATGTAGATTTCTTTTATACCAACGAATTCCCAGAAAATGCTCTTAATTCGGCTGATAATCGCACACTTCTTATTGCCTACAAACTTTATTGATCATTGTATCGCATGTTTGAGGATATGGAAGCTGGTGCTCTGTAACAGTAAATTCTTCACAAGGTAAATGTAAAAATGACGCTAGATTTACCATTTAACCTTGCAATTAGGGTAAAATTAGGGCTAGGGTCTGACAAATTAGATTTTATTCGTTTATTTTCTGCCTGGAAAGTCAGGATTTCACCAGCTGTCTTGATCAGGTTTGATGGTCGGCGGGAACTACCTACCATGTCTGCGTGCATTAAATGTTAATGGTGGCAACGGGAGCGGGGTGATATCTAAACGGTAGGATGATATTTGAAAATATCGGGTGATGTTTAGATATCAGGTGATGTTCATGCCATTAGGTTGTGCTTTAAACACTAGGAGGATATTTGAAAATATCGAGTGATGTTTCATAATGATGATGATGAGAAAAATTTATATATCTCTCTTTTCAGAATGTCAGGATGATGTCATCCTGATATTCGTTCAGTGTATCGGTAAGGCATCATGATGTCATCGTCATGTTATGCGAACATGATCATGTTTATGAAATATCCTGCCGAGAGGTCAATGTGATGATGATGTCATCATCATATCATTTCTTCGTTTATCGAACTTGAATGACATCATCAGGATATTGGCTTAGGGGGATATTTCGCGGCAGGAGGATATTAAGAAATATTGGGTTACATTGAGAAATATGATCCTCACAAAATGCATAAGGCCACCAACGGGTAAAGGCTACTATCACCTAAAATTGACGTCTGGATATTCAGACCGCATGATTTATCAAGTGATAAATTAGATCAGGGTGATCCTTTGAAATATGACTAATGTTACAAAATATGATCCTCCCCCTAGAAATATCAGGTTTGACTCAAACTTTGACCATTCATAACTTTTACATCCTGATGAATATCAGGGGGATGTAAAAGGCAAACCTGCATGAAATTTGATGCTCTTTCTAAATATGAGGTTTTTGGAATGAAATATGAACTTTGACAAACTAACCTCATGATGATGACTTACCTCATCCTCATTCTACATGATGATGCACATGACTTACTTTTACCAAACCGCCAGAAAGTAGACAACACAAGCCAAGCCAAAAAGTTGGGTCCCTGTTTTGCCAAGTCAAAATGGGGCGTGTTGTGCAACCACACAACATGGCCAAACACAGTTAGGACTCAAATCTTCCTTGAACAACACGCCATGCTCCAAAAGTCTTCACTTAGATCATCCACAACATGCATCAAGCATCTGGTCGACTAAGACTAGAAAGAACAACACGCAAGGAGAAATCTTCAACTACGAGCTCAATCCTCAATGTGGAACACCAACACAATAGGCACATGATCTAGAGACCACCACAAGCACAATGAAATCAACAAGAACAACTGCACCACCTCAAATCACTAGAATCACTTGCATCTTCATACTGGAACTCAAGAACACTAACTGTCATGACTGTCACACTAGAAAGATTTCTTGTTGACCTCCAAACCATGAACCACTTGAGTTGAGGATACACACCAATATCCCAAACATACCTCTAAGAACCACAGACCATAATATTCTAGTGTGGAGCGATCTGGACCAACTTCCTGTCACTCTGTCACCTCTGAACAACTGCAAAACCTAGTTGCATTCCAAACCTTTTCAACAACTCTTTCACATACTTAGACTGAGATATGAAGATGCCCTTATCTGACTGAATGATTTGTAGTCCTAAGAAGAAATTTATTTCACCAAGCATGGACATCTCAAATTCACTTTGCATCTGATCAACAATTTTTTTACACATGCTCTCATTTCCACCAAAGATGATATCATCAACAAATACTTCAACAATCAAGACATGTTCATGATTAGTTTTGAAGTAAAGATTACTATCAGTTGTGACTTTGCTAAAGCCTAACTTTATCAGATACTTATCCAATCTTGAATACCATGCTCTTGGGGCTTGTTTAAGTCCATACAATGCTTTCTTCAATCTGCAGACCATATCTCCTTAATCAAATTACTGGAATCCTTCCAGTTGCTCAATGTAGACTTCTTCCAACTCTCCATTCAAGAATGCTGACTTGACATCCATCTCGTAAACTTTGAAATCTTTGTATGCAGCATAGGCAAGAAATATTCTGACTGCTTCAATTCTTGCCACTAGAGAAAATGTTTCTTTAAAATCAATTCCCTCTACTCGAGAATATCATTTGCACACCAATATTTCTTTGTTTCTCACAACTTCACCATCTTCATTCAATTTATTTCAGAAGACCCATTTAGCTCCAAATACATTTTTGTCTTCAAGTCTAGGAACAAGATCCCAAGTATGATTCTTTTCAATTTGCATTAATTCTTCTTCCATTGCATTTACCCAACTTTCATCATTACAAGCCTCATTCACTATTTTTGGTTCAATCTTTGAAATCAAACAATACTCCATTTGATATTCAATAGTTTTTCTTCTAGTCTAAACACCTTTGTTTTTATCTCCTATGATCTGATATTTAGAATGATTCAACCTTACATACCTGGGAGTTTTGGGATTTTCTTGAACTTCTAATTCTTAAACATTTGCATTGGCTTCTTGAGTCACTGGAATCTCTGGAGCATTCTGAATCTGACTTGGACTTCTAGTTTGATCATCTAATTCATATCCACAAGACTTGGAAGGTCTCTCCTTGTTTTCATCAACCTTGATATTAGCACTTTTAACAATCCTTTTGATGAGGAGTGCACAGCGGGAACAAACAATTTCTCAAAATTTGAACTTTTGAACTCTTGAACCTTTGGAACCATTTCTAGGCTCGGCGAACAGATCTTCAAACCTTTGAACCTTTGAACCTTTGAACCTTTGAATCTCTCTCAATTCAAAAATTCCTCTAGGATGACTACCATAGACAACTTCAAAAGGACTTAGACCTGTACTTGTGTTTGTAGAATTGTTATAGGCATATTTTGCTTGTGGGAGTACCACATCCCAACTACCTCCATGTTCTCTTGTCAAACATCTCAGCAGATTGTCTAATGACCTATTCACAACCTTAGTTTAGCCATCAGTTTGAGGATGAAAGGCTGAACTAAAAGACAAGTTTGTACCTAATCTTTTCCACAAGGTTCTCCAAAAATGTCCCACAAATTTGTTGTCTCTGTCAAATACAATACTCAAAGGCAATCCATGAATCCTGACAATTTCTTTAAAGAACAAGCCTGCAATGTAACTAGCATCATTAATGGTTTTACAAGGAATAAAATGTGCCATTTTGCTGATTCTATCTACCACAACAAACACACTATCACAACCTATCCTTGTCTTGGGCAATCCCATCACAAAATCCATACTCAAACTTTCCCAAGGTCTGTCTAGTATGGGCAAAAGTTGGTATAGTCCTGCATTGGTTTTTTGAGTAGCGTCCTCTTGATCATCAGATATTCTCCCATTTCTAATGCCAGATTCACTTCAAGAGATGTCACACTCCTTGCATCTTCTTGAATCAAAGTGGTTCTCTTCTCACCACCATGAGAAGTTGAGGCCTTCTCTGGACACTTGTAGGCCGGGTGCCCTATCTGATTGCAATTATAGCATCTCATCTTGGAAAACTTGGATCCTCTACCCGATCCATTTGTCCCACCTCTTCCATTAGGCCTTCTTCCTCGGTAGCCTCCTCTACTACTTGAGTCTCCAACTTGCTCTTCTTGGCTAGACTCACCACTAGGCCTCTGGTTAGTACTTCTTCCTCCAAATTTGCCTCTACCTCTGAAATTTCTTCCTCCTCTATCTCTATTACTCTGCTTACTCTTTCTCTTTATCTTCTCTTCAGCCCTTAAGGCCATTTGGAAACACTTGTTCACTGTTTCTAGTGCTAAGATGTTGATCTCATCTTGGATGTTCATCCTTAGGCCATTTAGATACCTTGCCACCTTCTCTGACTCTTCTTCTTATCTCTTTGATCTGAGACTGAATTTATGAAACTCTTGTGTTTATGTATTCACATCAAGGTCTCTCTATCTGAGGTTCTACAATTTCTTATACATCTGCACATTATAGTCCAGAGGTAAGAATTGTGCCTTGATTTTAGTCTTCATCCTTTCCTAGGAGGTTATCATATTCTTCCCCTCCTTGACTCTATCTCCTTGCTCATAATTCCACCATGCAAGAGCAGACCCCTTCAACTTGGCCTTTGCCAACTTAACCCTCCTATCATCAGGGACTGTACCAACCTTTGCCCATACCAAACAGACCTTGGGAACGTTTGAGTATGGATTTTGTGATGGGATTGCCCAAGACAAGGATAGGTTGTGACGGTGTGTTTGTTGTGGTAGATAGATTCAGCAAAATGGCACATTTTATTCCTTGTAAAACCACCAATGATGCTAGTTACATTGTAGGCTTGTTCTTTAAAGAAATTGTCAGGATTCATGGATTGCCTTTGAGTACTGTATCTGATAGAGATAGCAAATTTGTGGGACATTTTTAGAGAACCCTATGGAAAAGATTGGGTACAAACTTGTCTTTTAGTTCAACCTATCATCCTCAGATTGATGGCCAAACTGAGGTTGTGAATAGGTCATTAGGCAATCTACTGAGATGTTTGACAAGAGAACATGGAGGTAGTTGGGATGTGGTACTCCCACAAGTAGAATATGCCTATAATGATTCTACAAACAAAAGTACAGGTCTAAGTCCTTTTGAAGTTGTCTATGGTAGTCATCCTAGAGGAATTTTTGAATTGAGAGAGGTTCAAAGGTTCAAAGATCTATTCACCGAGCCTAGAAATGGTTCCAAAGGTTCAAGAGTTCAAAGATTCAAGAGTTCAAAAGTTCAAATTTTGAGAAATTGTCTATTCCCGTTGTGCACTCCTCATCACCTTTTCAATCTCTTGTTAAAGCACCGGTATGCCTTGCTTTGGTTAGAATAACCCAGAAATATTCCTTCATCACATCTTGCATCAAACTTGCCTAGATCATCATCTCTCTTGATATAGCATTTACTACCAAAAACTCTAAAGTATTTCACAGTAGAAGCATTACCAAACCACAGTTCATAAGGTGTTTTACCAATATTACCTTTGATCTGCACCTGGTTAAGAGTGTAGATAGCAGTACTCACATCCTCTCTCCAATAGACATGTGGAACATTTTCCTCCATCATCATGGTTCTAGCAGCCTCTTGAATAGCCCGATTCTTCCTTTCCACAACTCCATTCTATGGAGGAGTCCTAGGAGTAGATAATTGTCTTCTTATTCCATGCTTTTCATAGAATGCATTAAACTCACCGGATGTAAATTCTCTGCCTCTGTCAGATCTCAAACACTTTATCTTCAAACCAATCCCATTCTCCACCATAGCCTTGAACACTTTGAATTTGTCTAGAGCCTCTAATTTCTCTCTCAAGAAGATGACCCACATCATCTAGGAATAATCATCAATCAGCGACATAAAATATATGTCTCCTTGCAAACTCCTAAATCTGACAGGACCACACAAATCAGTGTGCACAACTTCCAACAATCCACTTGAATTTTGTTCTTTACTTTTGAATGTATTTCTACTCTATTTGCCCAACTAGCATTCCTTACACATGTTATTAGCAAGTTTCACAAGTTTTGGAAGATCTCTTACAGCTTGGGTAGTACTTATCTTGACAATGTTATCAAACTTTACATGACATATTCTCCTATGCTATAACCAATGCTGATCAATCCAAGAAATCAAACAACTTTTACCAGTACCACTTAAATGAAAGATATTACCTCTAGTCTATGTACCAGATGCAATCTTAGTTTCAAAGCTTCCCAAAATTCTACATTTTCCATCCTTGAATCAGAGATCATACCCTTTGTCAACCAACTATCCAACACTAAGAAGATTATGCTTCAACCCTTCTACATACAAAACATCATTAGTGTTATTCTTACCATCAAAAGAGATGGATCCTCTGCCACAAATTCTACTAGCTGAATTGTCTCCAAACTTCACAATTCCACCTTCATATTTTTCCAAACTTACAAACTTACTTTTATCACCAATCATATGATGAGAACATCCACTGTCAATCACCCATTCATCCTTTTGTTCAACCTGAGTAGCAAAGACACTTTCCACATTCACACAGCTAGCAGATTTAGTAAACACCAGATCTTCTTCTTTGATAGCAATGAACACCCATTCATTTCCAAAGGTACTTCCCTTATCAGATTCATCATTTGTGACTCCTTCATCCTTCTTGGACATAGTAGAATTTCTTCTGAAACCTAGGTCTGTTAGGGTTTGGCTTTAAAACCCTCTCCGAACATCTTGAGGCAAAATGACCAATCTTATTGCAAGTAAAACATTTGAAAGGCAACTTTCCTTCATACTTATCGGATCCTCTTGGTAATATTTTGGCAAAAAGGGCTTCAAGCTCTTCAATCTCAGATTCATCTTCTTCAAGATCCTTCCTTGCCTTCTCATATCTAGTTAGTTTTCTTGAACAGCTTTCACCTGGATCAAATCTTTGCTTTCCAAAAACACTGGCTTTAAATGCAGATTTTGATTTAGGAAGAGAATCACCAAACTCACTCATTTCAAATACTAAAAGCTTGCCAACTAACTGATCCTTGGTAGCATCTGTCACAGTCCTGATTTCCTCAATAGAAGCAACTTTATGCTTGTATGTAGCAGGTAAGGATCTGAACACTTTGGCAACAATCTCTGATTCTTCCAATTTTCCACCAGCACATCTAATACTTCTCACAAGTTCATTCAACTTATGCATGTAGGTAGTGATATTTTCATCTTTTCTCATCCTCAAACATTCATATCTACCCTTCAGGATCTGCAACTTAGCACATTTGACATATTCATCACCTTCATATAGAGTTTCCAACTTCTTCCAAATTTGATGAGAAGTTTTCAATTCCAAGACATTTGTCATTTCTGTAGTAGTCAGGGCACTCAACAATTCTTCATTAGCCTAAATGTTATTTTCAGCATCTTTGATTTCATCTAGAGTTGAAGGACCTTTATCTGGAGGTTTATACTCATCCTTAGTTATCAACCAATAAGGATCACCCATGCATTGCAAATGACACTTCATGTGACTCTTCCACAATGAGTAATTTGTTCTGTCAAATCTCAGACTATCCTTCTTGTATGCCAATATCCTAGATCTCCTCAAGGGGTCAAGCTTCTTTTAGAGGAACTGGCTCTGATACCAATTGTTGAAATTAGGGAAGACAACTGAGAGGGGGGGTGAATCAGTTGTCACAAAAACTTTATCTTTTGCTGCATTTAATCTTCTTTACCACTTATTAACAGATTAATGATTAATCATGAAAGCATGAATCAACTACACATGAGCAGACACATAAACAACACACATAACACTAGGATTTTTACGTGGAAACCTGGTTAAGGGAAAAACCATGGTGGGGGTTAACCCACAAGATTTATTCTCTATTAAAAGAATAGAAAATAGGAAGGCACATGCCTTCGGGCGCATTGCCCAGAGCTTACTGCTCCAAGAGACTCACTGTCTATAGAAACATTCACAAGTTTAACACTGAAAGGTTGAACTAAGAAACAACATCTTCTTCATGGCAAGGATCAATTCCAATGAAGCTCACAACACTTCTTCTCTACCCCCAAACACTTCTTCGCTATCTTCTCATCTACATTGCTCTTCTTCTGCTCTTCCTCTGCTCTGCTCTCCTTCTTAGGATTTTTTCATTTTCGCACAAGTACTTACTTTCCACAACTCAATTACAAATATTTATACACGACATCGACTTTGGAATGAACATCAAAGTCAGTGTTACAAACATTACAAGCAATTACAATTACAATACAAAATGTGAATCACTACACTGTTGTCCAAACATAGTTGGGACTCAATTCTTCCTCGAACAACACGCCATGCTCCAAAAGTCTTCACTTAGATCATCCACAACACGCATCAAGCATTCGACCAGCCAAAACTGGAAAAAATAGCAATACCCAAGAAGAAATCTTCAACTACGAGCTCAATCCTCAATGTGGACCACCAACACAATAGGCACATAATCTAGAGACCACCACAAGCACAATGAAATCAATAAGAACAACTGCACCACCTCAAATCACCAGAATCACTTGCATCTTCATATTGGAACTCAAGAAAACTAACTTTCATGACTATCACACTAGAAAGATTGCTTGCAGACCTCCAAACCACAAACCACTTGAGTGGAGGATACACACCAACATCCCAAACATACCTCTTAGAACCGCAAACCATAATATTCCAATGCGAAGCGATCCAGACCAACTTCTTGTCACTCTGTCACCTCTAAAAAACTACAAAACCCAGTTCTACTTAGATGGCCATAACTTTACCAATTAGTTGTATGGACCTCTCAATCTTAACTGGAGAAACTACAGATAATCCTCTATAAACCCTTTAATCTGTATACTCTGGTCTTCGACTTACTGGGAATGTTGATCAATCTACAACACTGTCTTCACTGTCTCTGACAAAGGATATATTGGCATCAATGACAACACATCAAAGGCACATATTTGCAACAGATTCTCTAGTAGCAGCTAATACAAGAGCCAAGAAGAGGGCTTTTGAGATTGGACAATCAGCAAATAAGGAGCCTAACCAAGCTCCTAGAACAGAAATAGAAGTTGCTAGTCCATCTACCTCTCAAGTACCACATGTACTATAAAGAAATACACAAGGCACTACCAAAGAGCAGTAAGGAAAACAACCCCAATCAACCCACTTGCAAGCAGACCCTGATGTTGTAAAGATTCACCAAAAGGTAAATACTGCACCTTTTAATATTGTTGAGCACATGAAGAAAATGAATATCACTATGTCCATGTGGGATTATTTGTTTATCACAGGACAAAAGGATTTATTGCGATATGCATTATCATATTTAAATGTGTCAAATGAAGTTCCAGTTAGCCAAGATCAGTTTGTTTTCACTAATGCATCCCAAAATGGTAGTGAATAGCCAAGTAAAGAGGTCAAACCAGAGGTAAAGCCACCACCTTTTTATGTGTCATTGATCATAGGTGATAAGTTGGTCCATAATTGTATGATTGATTTTGGGGCTAGTAGCTCTATTATGCCCAAGCAAATTGGTGATAAGTTGGGTTTGAAGTATCAACCTCTTGAAAAAGGTGTTGTTCAGATTGATGGAATATCCATCAATACTGTGGGGGTTATTAAATATTTTATTCTTACTTTGCATGTCTGCCCCAATTTTCCCATTCCCCAAGACATTTTTGTTATTGACTTGCCACCATATTTTGCCCTTTGTCTCTCAAGGGATTTTACTGCTAAAGTAGGTGGTTATTTATCCTTAGATTGGTCTCATATGATGTTTAGGACAAGGTATGGAACTAGAGTGACCATTAAGTCTGAGTTGATAGCAAAGGATTATATATAACCTTATGTACCAAGTGCCATCAATACCAACTGTGTTGTTTTTGATAGTGATGAACATACTGTTATCCAAGATCCAAATACACAAACTGAGAATATTCTTGACATCCTTTTGGATGAATGGGTAGTAGAAAATATTGAAGATGATCCAAGTAAGAACCTTGAAGAGGTAGGCATAGGTGTTTACATGATGCATGAGTCAGATTATGTTATTCCTAACCTTGAAAAGAAGGATGAACAATAGCAAAATGAAGTCTGGAAAATGTATTTTGATGGCTCAAGAGCCAGAAATGGAGCTGGTGGGGGTGCTATGTTGGTATCTCCACAAGGTGACAAGTACTATTCAGCCTTTCATTTCACTTTTAGTTGTACTAACAACACAGTTGAATATGAGGGTCTTATACATGGTTTGGAATGGGCAAGGAAAAGAGGGATAAGCTGCCTCCAAGTGTTTGGCGATAGTGAATTGATCGTAAATTAGGTAAGGGGCTTACATGTAACTAAAAATGATGTTCTTAAGTCCTATAAAAATAGAGTATGGGATATGATAGAGGAAGTTGATGCTTTTAACTTGTTATCCATACCTAGGAGTCAAAACAATCATGCTGATAGGCTAGCTACCATAGGTGCTTAGTTTGACATCCTGAGTGATATTAAAAAGGGTAAGGTATAGCAGCATGTTAAAGTTGTAGTGAGGCCATCTATTCCTAATAATAATGTTCATTGGCAAGCTTTTGAAAGCAATAAGCAGGTGCTTAATTTCTTACTTGAGGAAGCTGAGTTTTTAGTGGGGAATCAAGAAAAGATTTCACAGTGGTATAATGATCAGATTATATAGTTAAGGACAAATAAGTTACCTAAGGGTTTGGTCACCTTGGAAACTATTTTTAACTTTGATGATCAGCTTAAAAAGGGAAAAAATAGCATTTAGATCAAGGAAGAATATTATGAAGAAGTAGAAATTTTTAAAGGTAAGCTTCTTAAAATTGGTAAGATTTGTTCTCAAGAAGATAAGCTAGCTTTTATTTCACTTTGTCAGGAATTTCATGATATCTTTGCATGGGAATATTTTGATTTAAAGGGTTTTGATCCCAAAATTGCCTAGCACACCATTGAGCTTGAGTCAAATGCAAAACCAGTTAGGTAGAAATAGAGGCCTTTGAACCCCAAACTTGAACCTCTCATGATAAAAGAGTTGACTAAGTTGATTGAGGCTAACATTATTTTCCCAATCAAGCATACCTCATGGGTTTCTAACCTGGTCCCAGTTAGAAAGAAAAATGGAGAGATTAGGCTTTTTGTGGACTTTAGAGATTTGAATAGGGCCTCACTTAAGGACCATTATCCACTTCCTTCTATGGAGCAGATCCTTCAAGTTGTTGCAGGCAAAGAGAAACTGCCATCTTTTCCTTTGCAGTCCATACAGGTAGAGCAACCCTTCATGAGGTGGGGCATTGATTTTATAGGAGTTATTAATCCCACCTTCAAGTGCAGGTCATAGGTGGATCCTCACTACCACAGATTATTTTACCAGATGGACTGAGGTAGTGGCATTAAAGGAAGCCCATGAAATTGTTGTTCTAAATTTTTATGGTGATTTGATAACAAGGTTTGTTGTACTTGAGTCTTTAGTTTCTGATAATGCCTTAGCTTTTGTTGGAATCAGTGTGACTGACTGGTCTGTTAGGAATGGTATCTATTTGAACACTTTGTCAAACTATTACCCTCAGGGTAAGGGTTTGGCAGAGTCTACAAATAAAAATTTGATAAAGATCATTAAGAGGACCATTGAAGATAACCAAAGAACTTGGCATGCCAAGTTAAAATCTGCATTATGGTAGATAGAATAACACCAAAAAGGTCCATTGGAAACTCCCCTTATATGCTAGTATATGGGAAAGAAGCAAGGCTGCCCTTGTCTACTGAGATTCCAACACTTGACATTGTAAACCAGATTGAGATGTTTGAAGAAGAGGATCTAATGACAGTTAGATATGCACAACTCATGGAGCTTGAGGAAACAAGAGATAATGCTATGAAGACCATGGAGTCTCATCAACTCCAAGTGAAGAAATCTTTTGACAAAAGAGCAACACCAAGAGTGTTAAAAGAAGGAGATGTAGTGCTTAAATGGGATGAGCTAAAGAGAAGGCCTAGAAAACATACTAAGTTTGATAGCATGTGGAGTGGCCCATTTATCATTGTAGAGTGGAAACAGCACAATGCTTTCCAACTATCAAAAATGGATGGTAAGTTACTGTCTATCCCAGTCAATGGGATACACCTCAAACTTTGTTTTAATGTATGATCAGCTTTGTACCTTTTAGTTAGGGAGTTTTGATTCAATATGCACATAGTTTAGATGTAGTCTTCTTTTCCTCTAAGTGCAGTTTTTCACAGTTAGTTAGTTGTTCTGAGTTCTGGGAGGTGGAATAAGATTTAAAGGTGTCATACATTATTTTGATGAGTTACAGCAGTAGTGCAAGATGTTTTTTCAAGTCTTTTCAGGTTTCTATTGACTCCGTGCCCAATGGATAGCTTCAGGCAACTGGTCAGGATGTTTAGCAGGCAAACATTTAGTAGATATCACCAAAAATGTTTCCTAATTTAGCTTCCAGCTCAATTAGGTAGAGTTGAGATAAAGTTTGCAAAACAAAGACAAAAGGTACACATTGATTTTGTTAAAGTTTCATTCATATGCACAAAAATATTATCAAATAAATTGCAATTCATTATGCAAATATATACAAGAGAGATTGAACTAATTTTGCATGAATGTTGTTTTTCATTGATAATTACAAATGTATAGTGTCCCACACAAGCCGTGGGATTAACTCTTTCAATGTAATACAAAAGTAATCTATACATTTGAGGGAAAAGAAGAGCATATGAAAAGGAAAGGCATCCATCATTGCCTAGATGAAGAGGATGAACGTTGATCTACTGCATTTTCAGCTCCTTTTGTTGCTGCTCTAGAAATGCCTGCAAGAGTTGAGAAAATTTGATGTTAGAGCTCAAGATATGTTTTCTCATCATATGCAATACTATATCAACAAATATATAGTTTATCCTCCTAAGGCATTGAAACAGTTTTGCAGCATCACATATATCAGGAAAAGCATAGGAGTATCATCAATCATCATGAGTATCATTGAAAGCTTCTGAGCTTCATTGTTTTATCTAACATGTTTATTCATTGTGCAGGTATAGGATAAATTTTTATTAGTGGATCATCTTTTATTTGATATCATAGTATGTGGAGTGAAATGGGCTCCACAAGGGTTGAGCCCAGCATGTTGCCCTCTTGTTTCACTTAAGAGGGATAATCAAAAGTTAGATCATCTATGAAATCCTTGAGGACAAGTTTTGCATAACCATGATTATAAGTCATGATTCAAAAAACTAGTTATCAAAGTTTCCATGATGGTCTATACAAGCATAGAGATTAAAGGGTTGTATATGGTAGTTTGTCTAAGCAAGGCATGTAGACTTGATGACAGAATTTGTCAAAACATTGTCATCTATATATTACAAAGATGCAAACCCTCTATAAGTTGAAAAAGAGATAATATCCTTCAATTCAATTCATGAAATGGCTGTCATAGAGATCCATTAATTGCAGAGAGTAGGTACAGTGGAGAATCAACCTCAAGGAACTGTCTAGTACTCTAACACTTTTAGCATCGAGATAAGCAAAACACAGTCCTACAGAAGACAGTGGACTAACAAAGCGTAGAGAGAGCAGTGACTAAGAAGACTCAAAGAGTTATACATATGCATGTTGTAAGGACCAAGGCTATGATTATAAACAGAGATATATGTGAGTTCCAATCAGACTACCCACTATATCAGTCAGCACTGTCATACAAGAAATGGAGCAGTGATCAACTATCAAAAGGGCATTCCTAAGGGACCTTGAGAAGACAGTCAAGAAGAGTTAACAAAACTAACAAAGAGCATCATGAAAAGGTAGAGTGCAGGGTTGAGTAGGCATAGTATTCATGAGGAAAAAGTCACATAAAGACTTTGTTGATCAAACCTACAAGATCAGGGACAATCAAAGTTTATGGGATAGTCAGGAACAAAGGGGTGACAATCATGTGAGCAATGCATAGTAGTGTGAGCAAGGAGAGATCATATGAAGGACTACCAATGACAAAAATGATGCATAGCAGTAAACTAGTGACTACCACTTGCCCCTTGTAATCTTTATGAAAGTAAAATGGACTTTCAAGTATCTATAGCAGCATACAAACATTCCATTATAAATGGATGCCTTATTTGACTACCCCATAGGATTATATGGGAATCTCCAATTGTCTATCACGTGTACCTAAATTCTTGCATTCAAGTGGGAAATAGTCTTAAACCCTGATTGAATACCCTATAGGTGCATGAAGCTTTAATACTGGAACAGTCATGTCTTTTATGAGGACAGTCATAACAGTGGTAGGTGTAGTCCAACTTGGAAGGAGAGATCAGTCAGTTCATAATGTGAAATGGACAAGCATTAGAAAATAGAGACTTGTTTTGTCATTAAGAAGAATGATAGAGCTATTAAGGAGTTCATCAAGTTATCATAAGATGCATAACAATAGCATGAAGGCCTTGCATAGAGATAGTCATACAAATGCTAGAAGGGGATGAAAAAGCTATAAGGAAGGAATAAGACTCAAAGGTCTGATTTGAAGATAGAGAAATGATCCTTTAAGGAGTATGCAAAAGCCAAAGCTGGAACAGTCAGCTACAGGCCAACAAAAGGAACAGTTACAGTGATATTGGGCCTTTGTGCATCCATTATGATTGTTCCTTCATGCCAAGTCAATGACTACAAAGGAGAAATATATAGTAGAATGAGAATGCCATTTAAAAAATCATGTAGGAAACCAAAATATGGATTGTATTCTTGTTCATGAACAAATGAACAGAAAGAAACATCAAATGTATTCATCATTTTTCATCTATACCAGTGCAGAAGAACTCAAGAATGCTTTCTTTTGATATAAAATGAAAAGAAAAAGGGCATATTTGAGTGACAGAGAGCTTACCCGAGCTGGACTATCATTTTCTTGTAAAAAATGTAGTCTAAAAACTCTAGTGAAAACTCCAAAATCTCAGGCAAGCTCAACCATGGCATTGCCCAGAACACAAAAGTTGAAAATGTAAAATGAAAATGTGAAATGAGGGTTGTTTGAACCTTTTGTCATTAGGGTTTCTTTTACTCTAAGTGTGTTGATGGCTCAAAGGCATTTTTACCTTTTGTTTTAAACTTTGCTATAAAAATAATACCCTTGACCTTGTGTATTTGCCTAGCAATAAGGGTGTGTCCCTTTATCTTTATTTGCATTGACTTCAGATATGGTCGAATCATGACCTTTTATTTTGCATTGTTTTGAAATGTAAAACATTAAGCTAAGTGGTGTGACTATAAACCACTTAGTTAATGTTATTTAAATGCAGCATAAAATGTATTTGTGTCATGTAAGTATGTAGAGGGGATATGGTTAAGTTTTTATGCGTATGCCAAGCATATGGGGGGAGGTTAGAAGGAGTTTGCAAACATGTGGAGAGAATATAGGGGTAGTTTTGACTTGATTTTAAAGGCCTTGGAGAGCATCTAGGGGTAGTTTCTTGTGTCTTTATGATAGGTAAGGTCATGCCTTGACCTTTTCTTCACTTTGGACTTGTTATGGAGGGAGTTTGAGACCTATTTTATTGGCTTTTTGGTTACACACAACCATGAAGTTTCTATTTCCTATTTTGGTGCATTTGGATGGAGGATGGATATAGTCACTTCATGACTCATTTGAAAAGTTAGTTCTTGCTATGCTCTTGGTCGACTTTGTGACTTTTAAAGTCCATGGGAGAGGAAGACTGCATATTTTGTAACACTTTTAACATGTGTACCATTCGATACCTTGGATATCAATGAAGTTGAGTTATTTTACCTTCTCATTTTTTTGCTCTATTGTGTACATTTTATTTGATTGATGCAACTACTTGTGAAATTATTTATTTCCTTGTGGTTTTGTCTCATTGTTAGCACCTTTTGCAGAAGAATATGTATGTTGTAGGTTATAAGTTGTGTTAATATGCAAATGGTTCTATTTGTGAAAAATGTTTTTCCTTCTAGGAGTTAAGCATAAAATCCTTCTTATAAAATGTTTATGCAAAAACATATAGATTTGAGTTATGTATGTCAAGATTTCTCATTGATTGAACTGTGTACAAGCTATGTTACAAGTCCTAGTTAGTGTTTTGGTCCATCATCTTCGTTAAGTTTCAATTTTTAGTTTATGTTATCCTTTTACCATTTTCCTTTGCAAGTCATTAGAATAGTTTAGGTGAACACCATGATGGAACCCTCAATTTTGCATATTTTGAGTGCATATGTCATTTCAATGTGTCGACAGAGGCTAGGTCGGCATACTACTCAATATACCTCGGAGCCCATCTTCGCCGATTAAAATTTTGCAACTCAGAAGTGAACATGCAATTCTGTGTGGTACAATGTTTCTTGGTACATATGGTAGTGCACCTGTGCAGTTTCATGCTTCTAGGTTGAGTTTTGATGGGCTATTTAATAATTTATTGACTGTAACTAGGCTAAATTTGGTGTTCCAGAAAGTTACAAATTTCACAAAAATGAAGGGAACCCATTTCTTGTTTTGGCCTAAAATATCTCCAGTTCCATTTTCAACAAAATCAGAGTTCGTATGATGCATTATTTTAATGCATCTCGGTTGTGGCGAATATGTTTTGTGGGCCAGTCGACAAACCCCTATTTTAAATAATTGATTATGCCCACTTGCAAGTTTTCACGGCTCTAGGATGCTCTGTGTGCGTACAGTAGAATTACTCTATTTACATTGTGGCCGAAATTGAAAAATGTCCCTATGTTCTAACGTTTAAATGGCTTAAATTTTAAAACATTTTAAATGTTTTAAAATGATCTTAAAACAACTTTGAAAAGCCCTAAATATTTCATTCATTTTATAAAGTTTAACTTTATAAATGTTAATTTGCAAGAGACTTTACATGGCAAAAAAGGCCTCTTCTGCAAGCCCAAAACAACAAGAGGAAAGGCACCAAAGAGATCAGCAGAACAACGGAAAGGCATTTGATATTTTAAAAAATCTTCCATAAGGCTTTGTTTAAAGTTTTAGCTGCTTTAATATTTCTTCTCTGACATTCCGCATATGAAATAAGGTAAGCAGAAAATGAATTAGCGGAATAGCGGAGAGTTTGAGAAATATTTGAAATGTTATCTTTGCCAAAGGTTAGAGTTCACAGAAAAGGTTTATTAAAAGATTTATGTATGCATTTTTAAATGCATTCTTCCATTTTGCAAGGAGGAGAGAGTGAATGCACAAACAGAGGCATGGAATCATAGAAAGAATTGGAGAGGAGTGCTGAAGGTAAATAGTGATCACATTTTCTATTTTAAAGCTATGTTTTAGGGCCTCTCACGACCTGTAAATGGTAGTTTTTGCCTTCCAATGAGTTCCCAGACCATTTGCCTTGCCTTGGAAGCCATTTTGACATTGTTATGGGTGATTTTGAAGTGCCGGTAAGCCCAAAAATGACCCAACATTTGCAAAAATAGGACAGCAATCAAATGATGCCTCTGCAATTTTTATTTTGACAATGTTGGTGAGATTTGATTTCATTTTTTGGCAAAGGCAAAATGTTTTATTTGAATGCTACAGGGATGAAAGAGAATGCAAAGAGAAGACTTTTGAAGATGAAAATTAAAGTGTAAAATGTGCCCGGGAAATTGAAATTATTTCTTGAGAATGCATAAGTCAATTGTGGGGAAAATATTTGGTTGCAAGGGTTAAAGTGTAGGGTAAAGACAAAGTGCAATTATTTACCAAATGGGTATTTACTCAGAAGTGAAAATTTTCACTTGCCAGTGAAAAAGGAGGCAGTTAGTGGGTTTTTACACCCAGGTGAACAATTTGCACGAGAATGCAAAACAGATTTGGGACAAATCAATTTTAGCTACAAAAGGGAAGTGGGCAGATTGAAGAGGGAAAATGAGGATTGAGGAGCATCTTCTAGAAGCAAATTGGTTGCAGAATCAAGAGTGCAGAGGTGTACCATGTGTCATCAATAGATTATTTTTAGGGCTTTTCATCTTCTTCTCTCTTTCTCTATAAGATTGTAACTTTTGTATCATTTTAAGGGTTGATTCTAGGTTGTCTTCTTATATTAGGTCTGGAAGATAAAGATCAATCCAAGGGTTATATTTTTCTGCAATAGCCAGGTCTTTGTTTTTATGATGTAATAGGTCTATTTGTATATAAACTTTTGTACTAGATTTGGAAGTCTTTTCAATAAATCAATATAAGTCCATGTTTTTAGTGTCAATACTATTCTCTGTCTCCATCAATGTTTTGAGTATTTCAGGGGATCTAAGGGGTTTCTGGGTGTACATTTTCTACACTCTCCATTTGATCTATGTTAGTTTGTATTTTCAAGGAGATACAGTAGTAGTGTTTTTTTTAAATATTTACTTAAATATATAAGTGAACATGCTTTCATGAACAAATATTTGGGATGTTTCAGTGCATTGTGGATAGCTAAGAATGGGTGTAGTTTTGAGGGTTCAATGTTTCTGCAAGGCAAAAACCTATTTAATTGAATTTATTTGAATGTATGCTTTCCTTTTCATTATAGATTTGTATCTGTTGTCATATTTTGCCTGGAGCCAAAATATTATTGTTTCCCTCCTTCTATCAAAGAAATCCAATCAGAGAAAGTATGAATAGAAGGAGGAAAGTCTTAAAAATTCTTGAATCTTGTCTAGAGAATTCTTGTAAAAAACCCAGAAAAACCCAGAAATCTTTTGCCTTCAAGTGCCTTCCTTTGGTTGAAAATGTATCTCATATACATTTTCATTTGAATGTATATCATGTATAATGTTCAATGTATATCAGGTCTATTTCTTGCCTATTATATGCATCTTTGTATGTATATTGGTTTGTATCTTAAGTTGTATACAAAAGAAGATACAAGTCTGAACCTAATCACTTTTCATGATGTATTTGATAGTGGTTCAGGCTTGCTTTTGTATTTGTATGTCACCAGGATGTATCATGTATACAAATTTAGGATATGCAAAGGCAGACCCGACCAGAAAATGCAATTGGTTTAGGGAAGCGGAGGTGTTGTATGTATCTTTGTATGTATGTTGGGTTGCATGTATTCGAAATACAAAAGGTAAGATGTAGCCACGGATATGAAATTAGAATTTAAAATGCAAAGTTGGGTACATTTATACATAGCGAAAGGTAGAAAAGTCGATATCTTTTATATGTATAAAGTGCATGTATATGAAAGATGCAAAAAAGAAGATGCAAAGCCGGATCTAAATTTAGTCCCAGTCTACTTCATAAAAATAGTGAGATCTGAGTTTGCATGTTTGGCAAATCTATATTTCATATACATTAGCATATACAAAGGAAGATACAAAAGTAAGCCCCCTTTTTGCCAGCCTGTATTTTGCAATGGTGGGTCCCAAGCTTGTCCGAGTTAGAAATGTTGTTGGCGCAGTGGCACCATGTGTAAAGTGCATTAGGGAAAGGCTACGGTGGGGCTGATAATAAACAATGGTGACAGGTGTCCAAGGAGGTACAGGTTGATACAAAGATGCATATACACCGAATGCGGTCAGAAAATTAGACAAAAGGAGGATACAAAGGTAGACCCAAAAATAAGTCAAAGGTGATTCATAACAAATTCAAGTCCACATTTGTATGTATGTTATGTTGTATCTATTGTGCAAATGCGATATACAAAAAGAAAGATACAATGCTAGAACTCACATAAAGTCATGACCCAATTGATACATCCTTCAGGTCCGCAGATGTATGTTTGAATGTATATCTCATATACATTACAAAATACAAAAGGTTAGATACATGACCGAATACCAAATTAAATGCAATATGGTCCATAAACCCCTAAGGTCCGAGTTGGTATGTTTCGAGGATTGTATGAGAGATACATAGAGATATATAAAGTTTGACATACAAAATCTTATATGCAAAGTTTAGGATTTTCAAACTTCATGGTGGTTCCAAGGCATTTATTCTAGTTGTTGGGCTCTGTAGATGAAATTCATGGTGCTTTGCATGGTTCTTCAATGTGATGAGACTCTTGTGGCTCGGTGGCAGATCTTCCTTTGAGTTGCAACGACTTTCGGGCTCAATTCTTCATTGCCCTGTCCTATCTTGTGTATGGGCAACCATTTCTAGGGTTACAGATCTGCCAAAGGCATGGCCTCTGTCCTCTTCACCATTCTTCTCTGCCCCTACATTAGTAACCTAGGATCCTGTGCATCTACTTCAACATTCCCTACACAAGGATTTTATCTATAAAATGCATTATAACTTCATTATTTCAGGGATGGTAATTTTGGGCTATTATGCTGTCGAATTTCCTATAATCAGACCTCTTAGTGTAATTGCAGGGTTATTGGAATGTGACTCACTGTGCCTATATCTTAGCCTCTATTATCTTCTGATTAATCCACCATGAATGTAATTAGCTATACTGTGTCATTTCCTGTTGCTGGTCATTTTGTATTGTAATGGTTTCTGACCTTCATGATCAATATATGCATGATATCTTGCCTCTCTTACTCTAATTTTTGTGTTTCATTTAAACTTGTGATCTATTCTGTGAGTAAAATGGCTCCTCTATAGGTTAGGCCTTCATACTGAAGCCTTAATCAGTCCTATAAGTCTGTGTGAACTCCCTTCATGATTGAGATCATTATTGTGTCTCTTCTAGGATCATCATCACTCATTAAATTTGGTGTATCACCCCTTTCATTTTAGTTTCCTTCTAACCATTTTCCCCTACAAGCATTAGAACTAGGTTTAGATAGCTTTCTCTAAGCATTAGGCTTAGAATGAGGAACCAAACTTCTCTGGAGCTCTGAACTCAATTTGCAAGGTCCCACACCTTGAGATCATTCCCATTGTGTCATTAGAATGCTTGGACTCTCTCCAAGAAGGGTGCAATTCTATGTGATAATAGTTTCTGGCATGCCCGGTGGGACAAACTTGATGATCCTCATCATCCATTGAAGAGTTTTGGTGCACTCTTTAGTGTATCTTGTCATTCAGGGCAATCAGGGCAATTTCTCCAACACCATGATGACTTTATTGAACAAATCTTCTAGTGAAAGTAGCCCAAGCACCTAAAATTTCTTCAAGACCAGGATTTTGGTGGTCTTCTTGATCTATTCAACTTGTAGAACCATCTCAATCACCTGGTAACTCCCTCTTTGATATGTATCCATTTTCTCTCTAAAGTAGACTTGTTACCCTTATTTTCAAAGAATATTTTGATACATCTCTGCTTTCTAATGCTCTTGTATGTCAAGCTATTATGGAAGTCATGGTTTTTTCTCTCCATCAAGAATAGGCTTCCATACACCCAGCATATCATTCACATCATTGTCATGGCCCTACTAAGAAATAGACCATTTGTAGCCTTTAGTGGTGAAATCCCTCTCAACCTTGCACAATATAATGACATCCCTATTCCAGCTCTAAAGGCTATTCCCTTTTTCACTGGTGAAAATGCCGCTACAATTGCTGAGCACATCCAGGACATTGCTAGTGTATGCTCCATTCACAATGTTACCCAAGACAATATCGTTGTAAGGCTCCTTGTTGTTTCCTTGAAAGGAAAAGCTCTCCATTGGTACAGGGGGTTACCTACAGATTTCATTAATGAATGGGATGATTTAGGAACAAGGCTCTGTCAGTGTTTTGAGGACAAGAGTGATCATTTTTCCCTGATAGAGCAGCTTGCCACTATTAAAAGGGCTCCCTATGAATTCATGGTGGATTTCAATTTTAGATTTCAAAAAACTTGGTATAGAATTCTGCCATTGGTAAGACCTTTCCCTAATGTTGTCTTCTTGTATTATTTGAGATCATTGAACACTAATATTGTTGGCATTATCTAATCTCTAGGAGGAGATGTGTTACCTGATGCCTATGAGGTTGCCACTAGGGTAGAAAATTGTTTGATTTTGGCTGGAAAGATTGCTCCCAGGCCGCCAATGCCATTATTTATAGAAGCCCCAATCATGTAACCAATTATGGCACCAATTCCTATAGCTAATGTGCCATACCAAGTTCCCAATCATCTCTATCAGCCTAGTGGGTAACCTTGTCAGAAGAATAATCAAACACAAAGTCAACTGAGCTGTGCTAGGCTGCTGAACTCCATGAACTTAGTTGCTGTAAGCACATCAAGAAGGCTCACTCCTATTTAGAATAACTTAACCTAAGGTAATGAGAGGCACCATTCATGCATTCCATCAGCAGCCCCAAAACAAAAAAAACTAAACACAGCTAGTAGGCTATGGTAGAACAAAGGTAGATGTAGGTTGAGTGTGTGTTCTTGAATTGGCAAATGGATGATGCTTCCCTACTTCATGAGCTGCCTGATTACATTGAAAATGAAGAGGACCAGCAACTGGTAGTTGATATGCAACAACAAGGAAGCAGTGAAAATAATGATAGAGGGTTGCAAGCTGAGGCCCAGCATGATAATGAAATTCTAGGCCATAAATAAGGGCATATGAGTAGTCCTATAATGAAAAGTATAGAGTACTTGGAGGAAGTGCATTTATGGGATGAGCTTGATGTTTTCTACTCAAAGTGATTTACAAGAGCCAAAGCATTCAGACCAACATCAAGAGAAAGAATTAGAGTAGAAGCATGAGATCAACCCTATTGATTTGTATGTCATTTCAAGGAGATGCCCTATGAGGCATCTAGCCTAGCTGGAGACACATCAAGAAGACTCACCACTTGTCATGCTTACCTCTAAGCATGAAGTTGAGCATCAAAGTGAGTGGGATCAACCCATTTATACACCACAAGCTAGCAGCATCAGTAATCAGTCCAGGTGGATAGGTGAGTTTATCTCCATTCTAGCGAAGGTGTTTTATCGATTTATCATATGCCCATCCCTTCCCCACCCCTTTTTACCTACACACAAGCATGTAAAGCATTGCAAGTTGTTAAGAAAGGGCAGTTACTTTCAGGAACTAGTTAATGGCTTTGTTTAAGGTCAGTTCTAGTTGGTTAGATTAGGATTAGGTTAGTTTTGTTTCTGTTCTAGGCTTCCTTTCAATAAGTGTCTTTGCACTCTGTTGTATTCTCATTAGGAGATACATGCTTGCTTGTTTTGTTTTGCTCTGGTGGTGCTTGCCTAGTTGTTCCAGCTCCGCTGTTCTTCTTACAGTTCCCCTTCTTTGACTCCATGCCCAATAGATGCTTAAGGCCACTTATCAATTTGTTTAGTAGGCAAACATCCCTGAGAGGTCGCCAAAGATGTCATATTTTGCCCGACCCCAAAATATTCTTGTTTCCCTCCTATCAAAGAAATCTGATCAGAGAAATCTTGAATAGGATGAAAGTCTTAAAAATTCCTAAATCTTGTCTGGAGAATCCTTGTAAAAAACCCAAAAAAAACCAGAATATTTTTGCCTTCAAGTGCCTTCCTTTGGTCGAAAATGTATCTCATATACATTTTCATTTGAATGTATATCATGTACAATGTTCAATATATATCGGGTCTATTTCTTGCTTGTTGTATGCATCTCTGTATGTATATTGGTTTGTGTCTTAAGTTGTATACAAAAGAAGATACAAGTCTAGACCCGATCACTTTTCATGATGTATTTGATAGTGGTTCAGGTGCACCTTTATATTTGTATGTCCCAAGGATGTATCATGTATACAAATTTAGGATATGCAAAGGTGGACCTGACCAGAAAATGCAATTGGTTTAGGGAAGTGGATGTGTTGTATGCATCTTTGTATATATGTTGGGTTGCATGTGTTCAAAATACAAAAGGCAAGATGGAGCCGCAGATATGAAATTAGAATTTAAAATGCAAAGTTGGGTGCATTTATACATAGTGAGAGATAGAAAAGACAATATCCTTTGTATGTATAAAGTGCATGTATATGCAAGATGCAAAAAAGGAGATGCAAAGATGGATCTAAATTTAGTCCCAGTCTGCTTCATAAAAATAGTGAGATCTAAGTTTCTATGTTTGGCAAATGTATATCTCATATACATTCCAATATACAAAGGGACATACAAAAGTAAGCCCCCTTTTTCCTAGCACATATTTTGTAGCGATGGGTCCCAAGCTTCTCCGAGTTAGAAATGTTGTTGGCATAGTGGCACCATGTGTAAAGTGCATCATGGAAAGGCTATGGTGGGGCTGATAATCAACAATGGTGACACGTGTCCAAGGCAGTGCAGGTTGATACAAAGATGCATATACACTGGATGCAGTCAGAAAATTAAACAAAAGGAGGATACAAAGGTGGACCCAACAATAAGTCAAAGGTGATTCATAACAAATTTAGGTCTGCATTTGTATGTATGTTATGTTGTATCTATTGTACAAACGCGATATACAAAAAGGAACATAGAATGCCGGAACTCACATAAAGCCATGGCCCAGTTGATACATCCTTCAAGTTCGTGCCTATATGTTTAAATGTATATCTCATATACATCACAAAATAAAAAAGGTTAGATACACAGCTAGACATGAGATTAAATGCAATATGGTCCATAAACCCTAGATATTCGAGTTGGTATGTTTCATGGATTATATGAGAGATACATAGACATATACAAAGTTTGACATACAAAATCTGATATGCAAAGTTTAGGATTTTCAAGCTTCGTGGTGGCACCAAGGAATTTATTCCAGTTGTTGGGCTCTATAGACAAAATTTATGGGGGTTGGCATGGTTATTCAATGTGACGAGACTCCTTTGGCTCGGTGGCAAATCTTCTTATGAGATGCAATGACTTTTGGGCTCAATTCTTCATTGCCCTGTCTTATCTTATGTATCAACCATTTCTAGGGTTGCAGATCTGCTAAAGGCATGGCCTCTATCTTCTTCACCATTCCTTTCTGCCTCTACATTGATGACTGCATTGGTGACCTAGGATCCTGTGCATCTGCTTCATCGTTCCTTGCACCAGTATGTGATCTATTAAATGCATTGTAACTTCAATATTTTGGGGATGGTAATTTTGGGCTATTATGCTGCCAAATTTTCTATAATCAAACCTCTTAGTGTAATTGTAGGGTTATTGGAATGTGACTCACTGTGCCTGTGTCGTGGCCTCTGTTGTTTTCTGATCAATCCACCATGAATATAATTAGCTATATTGTGTCTTTTCCTTTTGTTGGTTATTTTGTATTGTAATGGTTTCTAACCTTCATGATCAATATATGCATGATATCTTGCCTCTCTTATGCTCTGATTTCTATGTTTTATTTGAAGTTGTGATCTATTATGTGGGTAAAATGGCTCCTCTATAGGTTAGGCCTTCATACTAAAGCCTCAATCAATCATATAAGTCTATGTGAAGTCCCTTCATGATTGAGATCATTGTTGTGTCTCTTCTAAGATCATCATCACTCACAAAATCTGGTGTATCACCCATTTCATTTCAGTTTCCTTCTAACCCTTTTCCCCTGCAAGCATTAGCACTAGGTTTAGATAGCTTTCTCTAAGCATTAGTCCTAGAATGAGCAACCAACCTTCTCTAGAGGTTTGATCTCAATTTGTAAGTCCCACACCTTGAGATTATTCCCATTGTGTCATTAGAATGCTTGGGCTCTCTCCAAGCAGTGTGCAATTCTATGTGATAATAGTTCTGGCACGCTTGGTGGGATAAACTTGATGATCCTCATCATCCATTGAAGAGTTCTAGTGTGCTTTTTAGTGTATCTTGTTATTCAGGGCAATCTATCCAACACCATGGTGACTTTACTGAACAAATCTTTTGGTGAAAGTAGGTCAAGCCCCTAAAATTTCTTCAAGATTGGGATTTTAGTGGTCTTCCTGATCTATTCAGCTTGTAGAAGCATCTCAATCACCTGGCGACTCCCTCTCTAGTATGTATCTAGTTTCTCTCCAAAGCAAACCTATTACCCTTGTTTTCAAAGAATATTTTGATACATCTCTACTTTCTAATGCTCTAGTATGTCAAGCTATTACGGAAGTCATGGTTTTTTCTCTCCATCAAGAATAGGCTTCCATACACCCAGTGTATCATTCACATCACTGTCATGACCTTACTAAGAAATAGACCATTTGTAGCCTTTAGTGGTGAAATCCCTCTCAACCTTGCATAATATAATGACATCCATATTCCAGCTCTAAAGGCTATTCCCTTTTTCACTGGTGAAAATGCCACTACACCTGCTGAGCACATCTAGGACATTGCCAGTGTATGCTCCATTCACAATGTTACCCAAGAAAATGTCATTGTAAGGCTCCTTGTTGCTTCCTTGAAAGGAAAATCTCTCCAGTGGTACAGGGGGTTACCTATAGATTCAATTCATGAATGGGATGATGTAGAAACAAGGCTCTGTTAGCCTTTTGAGGACAAGAGTGATCATTTGTCCCTGATAGAGCAGCTTGCCACTATTAAAAGTGCTCCCTATGAATTCATGGTGGATTTCAATTTTAGATTTCAAAAAACTTGGTACAAAATCTCGCCATTGGTAAGACCTTCCCCTAATGCTACCTTGTATTATTTGAGATCCTTGAACAATGATATTGCAGTCATGATGCAGTCTCTAGGAGGAGATGTGTTATCTGATGCCTATGAGGTGGCCATTAAGGCAGAAAATTGTTTGATATTGGCTGGAAAGATTGTGTCATGCCCACATTTCCCATGCAGTCACAACATGCATTCACGCGTGTCATGTCCACATGCATCATGTGGTCATGATACGAACTGTCAAAAAATTTCCTTTACTACTCTGAAAACCCCCTCACATGCGTAAGCGTGCTTGGTGGCGTATGCTTAAGGTGTCAACAAAATTGTTGTTAGCAGAATAATAACCACATGTGCGCATTCTCTACGCAAGACTTACAATCTTTGTTTAAAGATGTTCACTAGGTTTACACTCGGTTTGATTTTCAACGTTTGAATTAATTGAAATCAATCTATCCCTAGTTAGTTCTCTCAGTCTATTTCGATATTGTCTCACAATTTCTCCTCTAATATATTTATTTATTTAATTTATTTCATTTCCTTGGTATTCCATTTGGAAATAATTAAAC
Source organism: Cunninghamia lanceolata (assembly GCA_027924645.1). Classification (NCBI taxonomy): domain Eukaryota; kingdom Viridiplantae; phylum Streptophyta; class Pinopsida; order Cupressales; family Cupressaceae; genus Cunninghamia; species Cunninghamia lanceolata. The sequence continues at coordinate 13,610,075 of BSBN01001332.1, forward strand.
TCTGAAATCACAATTCCTTTTACAGATCGAACTAATATAAATATATATTTTAGTGTAAAATACATATACCCTATTATTGTTTTTTTGTTATATATATATTTTTTATATATTTTCCAAATCTCCCTCTCACAATTTATCAATAAATATTATGTATATATGAATAATGATATATTTACATATATGAAAAGAATACATATATATATATATAAGTATATAATATTATTTAAGTGTAACTACACATTTATTAACAAATAATATATATATATATATATTATTGTTTATTTTATCATGTTAAATGATACTCCACTCATAAATTAGAGTGTATTGTTATAAATCCAAACTCATGTCATTGAAATTGAATAACCCTAACCCTTTTTTTTTGTGTTTGATGTGTTGCAAGGAGAAGAGGCTATGGCGGTGGTGATGGAGGTCCAGTGGTGGATATGGGCCACAGGGACAGGCAGAGTATTAGGAGGCCGCAGAGAGCAGCGACAAATACTGGCAGTGGTGGATGGTTCGGGCCACGATGGAGGTGAGGGTCTGATGACCATGGAGGGGCATGTCATGGCTTGCGGTGAGCGGCGGAGATGGGGGGGTCTGATGGCTGCAGAGGGGCATGTGGTGGCTCGCGGGGTGTGAGGCTTGTGTGTAGGCCGCGGGGGATAAAGCATGGCGGGGGTGTGGGGAGGGGCGGAGCCCCACCCACATCCCATTTCGAGGGGTGTGGGTGGGGCTCTGCCCCTTCCCACACCCACTTTGTAATGTCTTTCGGTGGGGGTTAAAACCCCCACCATTGTTGCATATAAGTTTTTGACTGTGTTTTTCAATGAAAACTGTGATTTTTACAACTCATTTAATTTTTGTAAACTCCAATTTAAATATAAATAAATATAAATATATATATATATATATAATAGGTTGTTGGTAAATAGATTTGTTGCTTTAAAATAATCTTCTTGAGTAACTCCGTTCGCCCTTGGATTAGCAACAACCTGCTCACAACAGTTGAACAATCGCAGGTCTATGTCGATTGCTCTCTGCGTTTAAGAGGGGCAGCTCCCTCGTATGATAGGAGTATTTAGATTTTCTAGAATTAAAAGAATAAAAACAAAGAAACAATAAACACTAATGATAAAATAAGAGTTAAACTTATGAATTTAAGTTCCATGCATCCAAGTAGAGATACCAAAACTTGATGCGAAATATCTTTCTCACAATGCAACTTTGAAAGGAAAGCACATGATCATTATTGATGAAACATACGAATAAAAAATAACAACACATGAAATCAAGTTGAACACACATTCAAAATGTTTCTTTATTGCTTTCAAACTTGAATAATACTATCCGAGTCTTTCATACACTGTCATGTGAAAAAGTGGAACCCCCTTTGATCGAATCACAATGATATATTTATAGGTGAGGTTAGTAACCACTTAGGGTAACTACCTCAACCACTTTTTAATAACTACTTGACTTAACTACCTTCATAAATTCCCTAATTTTGAATAACTAACTTTCTTTCACAAGCTAGTCGCTTAGAGTAACTACCTTGCTTAGGCACTTGAAACAACTACTTTGTAAGAAAGAGAGGATGAACCAAGGGCCCTGCATTCATAAACACCAAGCAAAGCAACTGACATTCTTGATTATCTTGGAGCAACATAAAGGAATTCTATGCAGGCATGTTTAATGTTGCATCTCCTGCAAAATGGAAGGCAATACTGGGAATGTCTTCCATTGGAATGATTTGGTCGTAGCAAAGACCGGTTCCACCAGAAAAAGTGGCATCCACAGGTGTAGCATTGATACAAGAAGTGAGGGCATCCACAAAGGCGTCGTAGGCAGGCTAAGGCAGATAAGTGAGAGTGGTTCCTGAATTGATTATGAAACCTCCACCATTAGAGAAAGTAGAGGGCGGATAATTAATTGCTTTGCCGGCAACACCGATTCCTTCCAAGCTGAGATAGTAGAAAGTTGAAGATTGTCCAATTATGAAAGGGGTGGTGCTAAGCTTCCCACTCACATGGCTGGCTGGAGTGTCCCCAAGAATAAATGGATGGTGACTGAAATCCGATCCATGACTAGTAAGCAATAAGAGAACTTGTTATTGATGAAGTCGCCCAGCTGAGATGTCAAGGATAAATCCCCTCATCCCAAGCTGACAATGCTGTCGACCCCACTGAAAGAGCCCTCCTGCTTGTGGCCTCACCCAAACTGAAGGGAAGATACAAGAAAAGCCTTCCACCTCCTCCCACTCTTTATCAGAATTTTGAGCAGTTTTTGAAACTTATTGGAATAACCAATGCATTTTGATTTTCAATGAATTTGTTGCATGAGAATTTAGCTTCTTAGGTAGTTATAATAACTACTATAGAAACTACTCTCTATTTTTCTTTTTGGTCATTGGCTTTGTGAAGTAGTTTCGAAACTCAATAAGATTGTCGATTGCTGATTACATTACTTGTTTCAGAGATTTATGAGACTTTAATAAGTTTTGGTAAAAGCCGATGATAATAGAGCTCACTTCATCGGAGGTAAAGATGAGTTTGAAAATGAGGCCAACACAGGTTCATCACATATACTTAATTTCTTCAAATCACAGTTTACTTCTTTAGTTCATTAAAACACAGAATATATATATTTATTGTAGGGCAAGATAATTTAATATTTTTCTTTATATTTTCTTACAAATTTAATTTCATTTGCAACTTCAAAATTAACTTCATACAAAATAACAATAGATATTTAAAATCTATTTTCCCCTTAATTGGATTTAAATTTCAAGTCACTGATTTAAATCTAATTACAGTAGCATATAATATAAAATGGAAAGAAATACTTATAATTGCATTTACTCACCACAAAATAAAGTGTATAAATATTACACAAATTCTTTTCCCTTTCAAATGTCAAATTTTCAACTTCCCTAATTAATTAAATTCAACATCTCCACTAAACATTATAAAAGATAAATTTTAACTACTTGGTTTACATAAATGATGATTTTCACAACTTCTCAATTAAATAGATTTATATGAAAATAAACAAAACTAACATCCTTTGCAAGACAACACATTATTTTTTTTTCTTTCTTTCTTTCTCATACCAATGATATAATGGGATAAACTATTAAATCACAACTATCAACACATTAAGGGAGGAATTACTCTCTTCTCCTAATTACAATTTTTACAAAATCAGAGGGAGAAAATCTCTCCTCTAGAAAATTCAACCAAGATGAAACTTTAAGAAACCAATCTCTCTTTACAAGTAAAGGAAATGAAACATTTTCTTTAAACAAAGAAAACTCCTCCAATCTCCACAATAAGCTCCAAGTAACTCCTGCATAACACACAAGGAAAGAAAACACCACTCAACTAGCTCTCCTTCCTACCGTAGACCCGCAAGAGGGTCACCCCCGAGCTAGGGAGATCATTCACACACCTAGGGGAAAAGTCCAATACCACTTCACTACAATGAATAATAGCACTCCAATACACACATACACCCATGGTAATACTCACAACACGAAAACTCAACTAAGGTGAGTTTAAAGAGGGGTAGGAGAGTGGACACACTTAACTCTAGAGTGCCACACTTCACAACATTTTAGCACAATCTTCTCTCATGGCCTCAAGCCAACAAAATAATCAAATTTCCAGGATATCATGTCTAGGCTCTCAAGCCTTATAACCAATTTTCTCAAAATCACAAAAATGCCCTCAAGGCTTCCATTTTCCAAAAACAAGAATGAACTCGAGGAGGATCACTCCTCCCCTACCCCATACTTGATGAGCATTTATCCCAAGTGGAAGAAGCTCTTTCAACACCCAATAAATTCCCCACAATAACAGAAAATACAACATAAACAACATATGCATAACATGCATTCATCAAGCAACTAACAGAAAATACAAGGATAAGGGCCTTGCATACTAACCTTAACAAGCCCTATTATGGAAGTAGTTGTTGAAGAGCTCCACACTTAGTCTCTTCTCCCCAATCTCTCCTTCTTCCCCAAAACCCAAAGAAAAATTTCCAAGATAAAAAGTTTTCTCCCCAAATTCAACCAAATTCCCCCTTATCTTCCCATCCCAAGTGGGATTAAACAAATAATTTGACTCATGATCTCCCTCCCCCAAATTCCTCCTAGCCCATACCTCAAGCACTTATCTCCAACACATGGGAGGAAAAAGAGGAAAGGTCGACACACCACTTCATGGAGACTCTCACCAAATGTGAGGGAAACAAGGAAACAAGTCCCCCATAAATGGTGGATAGTGGAGTCATTCCATGATTTGGGAATGGAAAAGGGATGGGCTTGAGTGTGGGTACCACTCATCCTATCCCTTCCCATACCTCTAAATTCGTCACTTAACTTCACTGTGAAGTTAAGGTGACCATACAAAGGTTAACCAAGGGTTACCCTAGTCAAAAGGGACCCTAGACCCATGGGGTATAACCCAGGGTCAATTTTAACCTAGTTAGGACACCCAGGGTCAAGTTAAAGCACAAGCAAAGGGTCTAAAAGAAATAAAATTAAATAAATTTTAAAAACAACAATTCTTACAATGCATATCATAATTAAATTATACAAGAGGGTAGACCTAACCCATTTAACCTCAAGAAAGACAACATTATGACATTACAACATTAAATCAAACACAGAGTTGATCTCGGTTTCTCGTGGAACCAGATCGGCTTCACAAGGGATTACAACATAAGGTGTGGAAGAATCTCCTGTGTCTATGGTTTCGTTAGAAGTACCTGCACACTTAATTTCAAAGTTAATTCCACATATAAATATCATAGCCGAAGCAAATTTAATACATGTATTCCTAAAACATACTACAGTATAAACATACTGAAATCACATTAAAATTTCCTTTCTAATATTACCCTCTCAGTTTTCTCTTAAATGCAAACATCTATCTAACATTGCATAATTTGCTTCCTTAAAAATAATTAGGTTTAATAGTCAGAATTCCAGGATCAACAATCCCTCAACATAAAAGTATAAGCAAAAGTATGGTAAATAATCTCATGAATAGAAGTGAAAAAGGTAGGCCTCACATCCTCCCCCCTAAGACTATACTTCCTCCTGGAAGTCATCAAAGAGGTGAGGATAAAGAGCCTTCAGTCTCGCTGCATCTTCCCATGTTGTAGTGACCTCATCATACATATCCCACTAGACCCTAACTTGGTCCATCTCTCAACCTCGAAGGCCCAGCGTCCAATGAGCCAATATGCATATTGGCTCCAAAGCCAGCTATTCGTTTGCCTCTACCTGAAGAGCACTCTAATCCAATACATGAGATAAGTCAGATATATAACGACGTAAAACTCAAACATGAAAAATAATGTGGATACACGACAGGCTAGGTGGAAAGGCTAAACAATAGGCTACAAGTCCTATCCTCTCCAAAATCTCAAAAGGTCCTACAAACCAGGGTGCGAGCTTAGAGCCCTTTCCGTAATGGATTGGACTCTTGTGCGGTCACACTCTCAAGAATACCTTGTCACCCAGTGAGAAGCTCTGATCAGTTCTCTTCGCATCGGCATACTTCTTCTGTCTATCCTGTGCCTCTTGAAGTCTCTGTCTAATCAATGTGACCTACTACTCCATATCGTGAACTGTTTCGAGACCAATGGCAACTCAGTCCTCTAATCGATCCCAACACAAAGGTGTCTTGCATGGTCTGCCATATAAAGCCTGAAAAGGAGGCATACCCAACGAGTTGTGATGCCAATTATTGTAGGAAAACTCAACCAAATACAAGTACTCCTCCCATCTAGACTAATGGTCCATAACATACATACGAAGCATGTCTTCTAACACTTGATTAACTCTTTCTATCTGTCTGTCGGTCTCAGGATGGTAAGCTAAACTGAAGTTGAGCTGTGTTCCCAATGCCTAATGTAAGGTTCTCCAAAATGATGAAGTGAATATGGAGTCTCTATCAGATATGATGCGGTGAGGTACTCCATGTAGTCTAACAATCTGATCTAAAAATACTCTAGCCACCAATGGTACATTATACGTTGTACGTACAGGTGAGAAATGCACCACCTTGGTCAACTTGTCAACTGTCACCATGATGGCATCATGGCATCACGATGACATAGGTAGACCAACAATAAAGTCCATGGAAATGGTGTCCCATTTCCACTCAGGTATCTCTTGAGGGTACAATAATCCTGCTGGATGCTGATGCTCGGCCTTGACCCTCTAACACTCAAGGCAATGAGCAACATACTCTGCAATGTCGCGTCTCATCCTAGCCCAATGATATAACTACCACAAATCAGCATGCATCTTCTTCACTCCTAGATGAGCTGCATAGGGTGCTCTATGAGCCTCAAAAAGAATCACTGTACGTAGATCACCCGCAAGGGGTACATAAATGCACTGTCGATGTCTAAGAAAACCATCTGATTCAAGGGAGTATCATGCAAATTTTCCCTTAAGGGCCCTCTAATTCTGGATTTCCTATTGCACCTCAGAATACCACTCGTCCTCAGGCAGCTGTTGTAGAATACACTCTCTTAAATCCACCTTCAATGTTAGGGTTAGGATCTCATGGTGCCTTTGACTCAAAGCGTCAGCGACCACGTTCTCCTTCCCTTTGATGTAGTGGACATCAAAGTCATACTCACATATAAAATCCATCCAACGCCGCTGGCGGACATTCAAATTAGGCTATGTGAAAATGTACTGTAAGCTATGATGATCTGAATGGAGCTCAAAATGTCAACCTAAGAGAAAGTGTCAACGAACAAGAGCATGAATAACTGCTGCAAGATCTAAATCATGACTAGGGTAGTTTAGCTCATGTGTTTTAAGTTTACGCGATTCATATGCAATCGCTCTACCACCCTACATAAGCACAACTCCCAATCCCTCTAATGATGCATCCATGCAAATAACAAATTCTTCTACCAGATCAGGAACAACTAAAATGGGAGCACTAGTAAGATGCTCCTTAAGGATCCCAAAGACCTTCTCACACTGCTCAGTCCAAGTGAAACCTTTCCCTTTTCACTGAAGGGAAGTGATAAGGTGTGCTATCTTGGAGAAACCCTTGACAAACCTACGGTAATAACTGGCTAATCCCATATAGCTCCTGACTTCTATCACACTGGTGGGTGCTGGCCAGTCCTGAATTGCTCTGATCTTCGATGGATCTATGGAGATACCATTACCTGATAAGATGTGTCCCAAATACTGCACCTTTGTCTTGAAGAAGGCACACTTCGCCAGGTTGCCATAAAGCTAATGCTCACGTAAGCACTGCAATACCTGATGCAAATGATCCACATGTTCCTCCTCGGTCCGCAAATAAATTAGAATATCATCTAGAAATATGATCACGAACCAATCTAGGTAAGTGTGGAATACCCCATTCATGAGACTCATGAACACTATAGGGGCGTTCATCAAACTGAAGGGTACCACTGTAAACTCATAATGTCCATATCTGGTTTGGAAGGTGGTCTTGTGAATATCTACCTCTATGATTCGCAATTGGTGATACCCAGATTTTAGATCAATTTTTAAACACTCTAGCTCCCTGCATTTGATCAAAGAGGTCGTCAATCCTAGGCAGAGGATATCAGTTACTCACCGTCACCTTGTTCAATTGTCTGTAGTCCATGCATAGTCGAAGAGATCCATCCTTGTTCTTTACGAAGATAACCAGTGCGCCCCATGGTGAAACACTAGGTCAGATGTGTCCCTTCTCTAATAACTCCTCTAACTACAGTTTAAGTTCTGTAAGCTCATGTGTAGTCATTCTGTAAGGTGCATGAGACACTGGTTCTGCCCCTGGTACCAAGTTGATGTGGAAATCAACTTCTCTGCATGGAGGCATACCTAGTAACTCTGGCAGAAAAACATCGGTAAAGTCTCTCAAGATAGGGTGATCATCTAAGGTAGCCTTAGGCTCATCCTTTGATCTATCACTATTGTGATAGCAAACATCTAACAACCCTTCTGCATGCAGCGCTTAAGTTGTTGAGCAGATATCGTACGAATAGATGTGGGCTTCTATATGCCCACTATCTCGACCGATGTGCCATGATCGTCTATGCAACTAATCATCCTCTAGCGACAATCTAGCTTGGCTCTATGAGCCGCAAGCCAGTCCATACCCAGAACTACACCATAGGATCCTAATGGCATAACCCTAAGGTCACAAGTTGTAATGAAGGAACCCAAGGAAATCTTGCAATCTCTAACCATAGTATCTACTAACATCCTGGCCCCAGAGGCCAACTCAACCTCCCACCTAATGTCCTACCTAGAAGCCACCAGCCTACAACTTTCCACTAACAATGTAGACATAAAAGAGTCAGTAGATCCAGAGTCAAAAAGAATAGAGATGGGAAAATCTCTAATCATACCTGTTGTCTCAATGACTGAAGCCTAGAAATCGGCCTGGTAGTTGTCAACCACTGCAAACATGCGGTGGGACCTACCCACATCATCTACAGTCTGCTCAAATCCATCTGAACGAGGTTGTCCCCCTGTTGTAAATCCCTGTGGACACTCTCTAGCCAAATGCCCTACCCCACCACATACATAACACGAACCCCTAGCCTACAACTGTCCTGACTGTGTTCTGCCTGACTGTTGTTGTCTAGTCTGTCCAGTGGACCCCTGTGAACCTCTGTAAGACTGCTGAGACCTCACGGGTCCTATAGATGATCCCTACTATCTCTGATCTCTATGTGGGCCCTGCTGCTGCCAACCTCAGTTTTGTCCTCCCTGAACCCTCTGCTGGGGTCTAGATTTCTACTGATGCTGCTACTGTGGAGGCCTAGGAGGTAATGATGAGGAATTAAACCCTCCTCTCTATGGTGTGAATTGCGATCTTCAAAAATTTTGTTGTTGTTGGGGATTATGATCTTGATACTGCAGGCGTGAATTCTACCCTCATCCCTGTATTTCCTCTGCAATAAGGGCCTTTTCAACAGCCCCACTCATAGTCTGGGGATCTGCCATATGTACTGGTCCTGCTATCCCATGATTCAGACCTCTGATGAATTTGTGCACTAGAATTTTCTCGTCGTCGAGATACTCCGCATAATGAGAAAGCTCAATGAGCTGGCTCTCATACTGAGTAACTGTGAGTCCTCTCTATTGTAAGTCATGGAACTCATCTATCTGACACTGTCTGTAATACTCTGACAAGTATCACACATTAAAGCGCTCTATGAAAATGTCCCAAGTGAGTGTATCTATAGATAGTCGGCGCTTGCACTCTTCAGTGCGCCACTAGGTCACTACTGTATCTCTCAGAAGATGTACTGCCACTCGTTCTTTCGTGTTGCTCCCATAAGGTCGCAACGCGAAAAACCTGTCTAGACTAATAAGCCAATCCTCAGCCACAGCTCCCTCTGTAGCTCCTGCGAAGGTAGGTGGATTGAGCCTAAGCAGGTCTCGGATGGGATCTCCTCTGTCTCTAAGTCCTACCACTGGCTCATCCAACCCATACTCATGTGGTCTATGAAATGTCTTCTCTACTTTCATGGTCGCATCTCGTCTCGAGAGTCTTGAAGGACTCCTATCCCATGCATGGTAGGCTGATCCTACCTCCTCTACTGTAGTGTCAAGAATCTCAATGAAAGGCTCCATGCGTGGCACTTCTAGCAAATCTACACGGGGTTCCACATATGGCTCAGCACGCGAATCAACATGTGGCTCATTACATGGCTCCTCTTGCAAATCAACGTGAGGCTCATCACAAGGTTCTGGAATAGCTGGTCGTAACCTCTCTAACAAAGCTTGCAATGTCTAAATAATCTGTGGGCCTAGGTCGATTACTGGTGGTGCCTATGGTGCAGGTGGTGCCTGAGACACTGGTGGATCTGCTATAACTACGGGTCCCTATCCCTCAGCTGAGGAATCACTATGCACCTCAACGGATGCCATGTTGCGCAATCATGCTCATTGAGCCCGTCAGGGAGGCATCCTACAAAACAGGGTAGACACTAATTAATCAAGGTTGCGAAAAGAACATAACGTGCCCAAAATATGCCCAGTGTTTAAAAACTTGGCTCTGATACCAAATGTCATGCCCACATTTCCCATGCCATCACAACACGCATTCACGCGTGTCATGTCCACATGTGTCATGTGGTCATGATACGAACTGTCAAAAATTTTCCTTTACTACTTTGAAAACCCCCTCACACGCGTAAGCATGCTCAGTGGCGTACGCTTAAGGTGTCAACAAAACTGTTGTTAGCGGAATAATAACCACACATGCGCATTCTCTATGGAGGACTTACAATCTTTGTTTAAAGACGTTCACTAGGTTTACGCTTGGTTTGATTTTCAATGTTTGAATTAACTGAAATCAATCTGTCCCTAGTTAGTTCTCTCAGTCTATTTCGATATTGTCTCGCAATTTCTCCTCTATTATATTTATTTATTTATTTATTTATTTAATTTGTTTCATTTCCTTGGTATTCCATTTGGAAATAATTAAACTCTGAAATCACAATTCCTTTTATAGATCAAACTAATATAAATATATAATTTAGTGTAAAATACATATACCCTATTATTATTTTTTTGTTATATATATATATATTTTTTTATATATTTTCCAAATCTCCCTCTCACAATTTATCAATAAATATTATGTATATATGAATAATGATATATTTACATATATGAAAAGAATATATATATATAAATAAGTATATAATATTATTTAAGTGTAACTACACATTTATTAACAAATAATATATATATATATATATATATATATATATATATATATATATATATATATATATATATTATTGTTTATTTTATCATGTTAAATGATACTCCACTCATAAATTAGAGTGTATTGTTATAAATCCAAACTCATGTCATTGAAGTTGAATAACCCTAACCCTTTTTTTTGTGTTTGATGTGTTGCAGGGAGAAGAGGCTACAGTAGCGGAGATGGAGGTCCAGTGGTGGAGATGGGCCGCGGGGACGGGCGGAGTATTAGGAGGCCGCAGAGGGCGGTGGAAAATGTTAGCAATGGTGAATGGTTCAGGCCGCAGCGGAGGTGAGGGTCTGATGACCGCAGAGGGGCATGTGGTGGCTCGCGGTGAGCGGCAGAGATGGGGGGGTTTGATGGCCGCGGAGGGGCATGTGGTGGCTCGCGGGGTGTGAGGCCTGTGTGTAGGCCGCGGGGGATAAAGCATGGCGGGGGTGTGGAGAGGGGCGAAGCCCCACCCACATCCCATTTCGAGGGGTGTGGGTGGGGCTCCACCCCTCCCCACACCCACTTTGTAATGTCTTTCGGTGGGGGTTAAAACCCCCACCATTGTTGCATATAAGTTTTCAACTGTGTTTTTCATTCAAAACTGTGATTTTTACAACTCATTTAATTTTTGTAAACTCCAATTTATATATATAATAGGTTCATCACATATACTTAATTTCTTCAAATCACAATATACTTCTTTAGTTCATTAAAACACAATATATATATATATATTTATTGTAGGGCAAGATAATTTAATATTTTTCTTTAGATTTTCTTACAAATTTAATTTCATTTGCAACTTCAAATTAACTTCATACAAAATAACAATAGATATTTAAAATCTATTTTCCCCTTAATTGGATTTAAATTTCAAGTCACTAATTTAAATCTAATTACAGTAGCATATAATATAAAATGGACAGAAATACTTATAATTCCATTAACTCACCACAAAATAAAGTGTATAAATATTACACAAATTCTTTTCCCTTTCAAATGTCAAATTTTCAACTTCCCTAATTAATTAAATTCAACATCTCCACTAAACATTATAAAAGATAAATTTTAACTACTTGGTTTACATAAATGACGATTTTCACAACTTCTCAATTAAATAGATTTATATGAAAATAAACAAAACTAACACCCTTTGCAAGACAACACATTATTTTTTCTTTCTTTCTTTCTTTCTCATACCAATGATAGAATGGGATAAACTATTAAATCACAACTATCAACACATTAAGGGAGGAATTACTGTCTTCTCGCAATTCATCAAGCAACTAACAGAAAATACAAGGATAAGGGCCTTGCATACTAACCTTAACAAGCCCTATTATGGAAGTAGTTGTTGAAGAGCTCCACACTTAGTCTCTTCTCCCCAATCTCTCCTTCTTCCCCAAAACCCAAAGAAAATTTTCCAAGATAAAAAATTTTCTCCCCAAATTCAACCAAATTCCCCCTTATCTTCCCATCCCAAGTGGGATTAAATAAATAATTCCACTCATGATCTCCCTCCCCCAAATTCCTCCTAGCCCATACCTCAAGTCCTTATCTCCAACACATGGGAGGAAAAAGAGGAAAGGTCCACACACCACTTCATAGAGACTCTCACCAAATGTGAGGGAAATAAGGAAACAAGTCACCCATAAATGGTGGATAGTGGAGTCATTCCATGATTTGGGAATGGAAAAGGGATGGGCTTGAGTGTGGGTACCACTCATCCTATCCCTTCCCATACCTCTAAATTCGTCACTTAACTTCACTGTGAAGTTAAGGTGACCATACAGAGGTTAACCAAGGGTTACCCTAGTCAAAAGGGACCCTAGACCCATGGGGTATAACCCAGGGTCAATTTTAACCTAGTTAGGACACCCAGGGTCAAGTTAAAGCACAAGCAAAGGGTCTAAAAGAAATAAAATTAAATAAAATTCAAAAACAACAATTCTTACAACACATATCATAATTAAATTATACAAGAGGGTAGACCTAACCCATTTAACCTCAAGAAAGACAACATTACGACATTACAACATTAAATCAAACACATAGTTGATCTCAGTTTCTCATGGAACCAGATCTGCTTCACAAGGGATTACAACATAAGATGTGGAAGGATCTCCTGTATCTGCGGTTTTATTAGAAGTACCTGTACACTCAATTTTGAAGTTAATTCCACATATAAATATCCTAGCTGAAGCAAATTTAATACATGCATTCCTAAAACATACTACAGTATAAACATACTGAAATCACATTAAAATTTCCTTTCTAATATTACCCTCTCAGTTTTCTCTTAAATGCAAACATCTATCTAACATTGCACAATTTGCTTCCTTAAAAATAATTAGGTTTAATAGTCAGAATTCCAGGATCAACAATCCCTCAACATAAAAGTATAAGCAAAAGTACGATAAGAAGTGAAAAATGTAGGCCTCACAGATTGCTCCCAGGCTGCCAATGCCATTATTTCTAGAAGCCCCAGTCATGCAACCAATTATGGCACCAATTCATATAGATAAGTGTCATACCAAGTTCTCAATCATCTCTATCATCCTAGTGGGCAACCTTGTCAGGAGAACAATCAAAGACAAAATCAGCTGAGCTGTGTTAGGCCCCTGAACTTCATTCACTCAGCTGTTGCAAGTACATCATGAAGGCTTGCTCCTATTCAGAAAAACTTAACCCAAGGTAATGAGAGGCACCATCAGCAGCCCCAAAACAACATAGTAAACATAGCCAACATGCTATGGTAGAACAAAGGTAGATGCAAGTTGAGTGTGTGTTCTTGAATTGGCAGATGGATGATGCTACCCTACTTCATGAGCTGCTTGATTACATTGAAAAAGAAGAGGACCGGTAGCTGGTAGTGGATATGCAATAGCAGTGAAGTGAAAATAATGATAGAGGGTTGTAAGCTGAGGCCCAGCATGACAGCAAAGTTTCAAGCCATAAAGAAGGGCATATGAGTAGTCCTATACTAAAAAGTATAGAGGACTTGGAAGAAACTCATTTCTGGGATGATCTTGATGTTTTCTACTCAAACCTGGATAGTAAATCAATGCCTCTATATGAGGTAAACTCTGAGCAGTTTGAGAAGATGAGGGAGGCAACAATACCTCCATTTGAGTTACAGGAGCTAGAGCATTCAGACCAACATCAAGACAAATAATCAGAGCAGAAGCATGAGATCAACCCTGTTGATTTGCATGTCACTTCAAGGGAATGCCCTATGAGGCATCTAGCCCAGTTGGAGACACATCAAGAAGAGTCACCAGTTGTCATACTTACCTCTAAGCATGAAGTTGAGCATCAAAATGAGTGGGATCAACCCATTTATTCACCACAAGCTAGTAGCATCAGCAATCAGTCCAGGCGGATAGGTGAGTTTATCTCCATTCTGGGGAAGGTGTATTATCAATTTGTCATATGCTCATTCCTTCCCCACCCCCTTTTAGTTTCCCACAAGCATGTAAAGCATTGTAAGCTATTAAGAAAGGGCAGTTACTTCCAGGAACTAGTCAATGTCTTTATTTAAGGTCAGTTCTAGTTGGTTGGTTTAGGATTAGGTTAATTTTGTTTTTGTTCTAGGCTTCCTTTCAATAAGTGTCTTTGCACTCTATTGTATTCTCATTAGAAGATACATGCTTTCTTGTTTTGTTTTGTTTTGCTCTGGTGGTGCCTACCCAGTTGTTCCAGCCCCTCTATTCTTGTTGTAGTTCCCCTTCTTTGACTCCATGCCCAATAGATGCTTAAGGCCACTAATCAATTTGTTTAGCAAGCAAACATCCCAGAGAGGTCACCAAAGATGCTGTCATATTTTCCCTAGCCCCAAAATATTCTTGTTTCCCTCCTTCTATCAAAGAAATCTGATCAGAGAAAGCTTGAATAGAAGGAGGAAAGTCTTAAAAATTCCTAAATCTTGTTTGGAGAATCCTTGCAAAAAATACAGAAAAACCCAGGAATCTTTTACCTTCAAGTGCCTTCCTTTGGTAAAAAATGTATCTCATATACATTTTCATTTAAATGTATATCATGTACAATGTTCAATGTACATCGGGTCTATTTCTTGCCTATTGTATGCATCTTTGTATGTATATTGGTTTGTATCTTAAGTTGTATACAAAAGAAGATACAAGGCTGGACCCGATCACTTTTCATGATGTATTTGATAGCAGTTCAGGCCCGCTTCTGTATTTGTATGTCACGGGGATGTATCATGTATACAAATTCAAGATATGCAAAGACGGACCTGACTAGAAAATCCGATTGGTTTAGGGAAGTGGAGGTGTTGTATGCATCTTTGTATGTATGTTGGGTTGCATGTGTTTGAAATACAAAATGTAAGATGCAGCCGCAAATATGAAATCAGAATTTAAAATGCAAATTTGGGTGCATTTATACATAATGAAAGGTAGAAAAATCAATATCCTTTGCATGTATAAAGTGAATGTATATGCAAGATGGAAAAAAGGAGATGCAAAGCCAGATCTGAATTTAGTCCTAGTCTACTTCATAAAAACAATGAGATCCGAGTTTGTATGTTTGGCAAATGTATATCGCATATACATTTGCATATACAAAGGGAGATACAAAACTAAGCCCCCTTTTTGCCAACCTATATTTTGCAGTGGTGGGTCCCAGGCTTGTCCGAGTTAGAAATGTTATTGGTGCGGTGGCACCATGTGTAAAGTGCATCAGGGCAAGGCTACAGTGGGGCCGATGATCAACAGTAGTGACACATGTCCAAGGCGGTGTAGGTTGATACAAAGATGCATATACACCTGATGCGGTCAGAAAACTAAACAAAAGGAGGATACAAAGGTAGACCCGACAATAAGTCAAAGGTGATTCATAACAAATTTAGGTCCGCATTTGTATGAATGTTATGTTGTATCTGTTGTGCAAATGTGATATATAGAAAGGAAGATACAATGTCAAAACTCACATAAAGTCATGGCCCAGTTGATACATCCTTCAGGTCCATGCCTATATGTTTCAATGTATATCTCATATACATTGCAAAATACAAAAGGTTAGATACACAGCTAGATGTGAGATTGAATTCCATATGGTCCATAAAGCCTTGAGGTCTGATTTGGTATGTTTTGGGGATTGTATGAGAGAAACATAGAGATATACAAAGTTTGACATACAAAATCTGATATGCAAAGTTTAGGATTTTCAAACTTTATGGTGGCGCCAAGGCATTTATTCTAGTTATTGTGCTCTGCAGATGAAATTCGTGGTAGTTGGCATGGTTCATCAATGTGACGAGACTCTTGTGGCTCAGTGGCAGATCTTCCTATGAGCTATAATGACTTTTGGGCTCAATTCTTCATTACCCTGTCCTATCATGTGTATGGGCAACCATTTCTAGGGTTGCGGATCTACCAGAGGCATGGCCTCTGTCCTCTTCACTGTTCCTCTCTGCCCATGCATTGATAACTGCATTGGTGACCTAGGATCTTGTGCATCTGCTTCAGTGTTCCCTACACAAGGATTTGATCTATAAAATGAATTGTAACTTCATTATTTCAGGGATAGTAATTTTGTGCTATTATGCTGCCGAATTTCCTATAATCAGACCTCTTAGTGTAATTATAGGGTTATTGGAATGTGACTCACTATGCCTATATCTTGGCCTCTATTATCTTTTGATTAATCCACCATGAATGTAATTAGCTATACTGTGTCTTTTCCTGTTCCTGGTCATTTTGTATTGTAATGTTTTTTGACCTCATGATCAATATATGCATGATATCTTGCCTCTCTTATGCTCTAATTTATGTGTTTTATTTGAAGTTGTGATCTATTCTATGAGTACAATGGCTCCTCTATAGGTTAGGCCTTCATACTGAAGCCTCAATTAGTCCTATAAGTCTGTGTGAAGTCCCTTCATGATTGAGATCATTGTTGTGTCTCTTCCAGGATCATCATCACTCACTAAATCTTGTGTATCACCCCTTTCATTTCAATTTCCTTCTAAGCTTTTTCCCCTACAAGCATTAGCACTAGGTTTAGATAGCTTTCTCTAAGCATTTGGCTTAGAATGAGGAACTATCCTTCTCTAGAGGTCTTATCTCAATTTGCAAGGTCCCACACCTTAAGATCATTCCCATTGTATCATTAGAATGCTTGGACTCTCTCCAAGCAGGGTGCAATTCTATGTGATAACAATTTATAGCACGCATGGTGGGACATACTTGATGATCCTCATCATCCATTGAAGAGTTCTGGTGTGCTCTTTAGTGTATCTTGCCATTTAGGGAAATCTCTCCAACACCATGGTGACTTTACTGAACAAATCTTCTGGTAAAAGCAACCCAAGTGATGTAGAGGGCAAGTAGATACAAGGCAGATTACACTATGTTTGACAGTCCTATTCTAATGACCCACATGTGAATTGGTATCAAGGACTTATTTTCTTGGAGGCAGACCTGTAGAGGGCCTCTTGATGCCCTACAGACCCCATACAACTCACCCAATGAGACCTTGGGCCTGCACACAAGCCACTTTCTTCATAAACTACCCAATTCCTACTAGCCCTATTCTCAGGTCTGTCAGGGAATAGCTTGCAGACTAGTCACTTTCAAGACAACGTAGGCATAGTTTAAGATACCCTTTACAAGCCTTGATGACATACCAAAAACTTAGTATGGGTTCCTTAAGAATGACTGTCAAATTCCTTATGACAGTCTTGATTGGAAGAGCCCCAATTAACCCTAAATTACAAAGGACCTACCCTTGATTGGGCTCACAGAAACTTCTCACCTATTGGCACACTTCATACACATGTCAAAACAATGAATTTCATGGTTATTTGGCTTCCATAGTCGATTGTGTAGGTTTTCTATATTGTTGTCCCCTCTAATGAAACCTAGCACATGGTTTTGCTAGGCACAGTCATGGAAAATCTTCCTCCAACCCATTCCTCCTATGTAGAACTTAACATAAATGATTGAAACCCCTAATTACTGACCCATTCCACTAATTCCAGAATGTCGAGGCTCAGTGGAATGGAGATCTAGCCATCATTTTCCTACAAAACCCTAACTCAAGGTTTAAGAGGCAGTTACAGGAAAATGAGGTTTTCTTCGCCCAATACTATTGACAAAACTCTAGACCACACTTGAATCAAAGGTAACTCCTTGCTCTATCGTTCCATCATGTAGAGGACTTATGATATTCTGTAGAAAGTAAGTACAGTCTGAAAGTAACTGGGAAAAATAGGAAAATTGCAAAAAGACTGAGATTTCTTTATTGATTTCTACTTTAGGACTTCATCCCTTGTACCATGATCATGATCATGGCCTTTTCTTTAACATGTACACAAGCCTTCAAAATTAGTTTGAATCAATTGGGCAACTGAAAATTGCCCATCAACCTCCAAACTGTCAAACTGCCTTTGTTTGTCAACTGCCCACAATGTAATTTGGATTACAATGTGATTAATCACTTCATGAGGCATTCAAAATCCTTTTACAAGATTGATGAGCCTTTGACAAGGCATTCAAACTACTTACTATGTTTCCTATATGCCATGATTGGCTCCTCCTATGATTGTCCCTATCAAACTAGTGTGCTTACAATCAAGGCCATGCCTCATTGGCAATCACCATGAAATGAAGTAAACATGAAATCAACTTGGAATGGTCCCCATGGACCTTATTACATCACAAGAAACATGAGACAACACAAAACACAATATGGATCCTCTTGAATCTTTTGGTGCTCCTGCACCATATTCCCGGGGTTGGAAAAGAACTCAAGTCCCTTGAGGAATCAAATCAACAACAGCGGTTCCATGCTTCAAGATGTCTTCTTCACTCATCCAAGTGGCATCTTCAGCAGGTAGGCCATTCCATTTGAGAAGGTACTCCTTATAGGTCTTCTTTCTAGTCTTCTTGATCACCTTGGTGTCCAATATGCTTTCCAACTTCAATGGTTGGCTAGGTGGAAGATCTTTAATCCATTCTTCATCTCCTGCTGCTACCACATCTGCATTTAAATCTACAACATGTTCACCCTTATATGGAAACAAATATAAGACATTGAAGATTGGAGATATGGCCAAACCTTGAGGAAGTTCAATCTCATACACATTAGGCCCAAACTTGTGCACAATCCGGCAAGGACCAATCTTCTTCATGAGGAGTTTTGTTGGCTGCCCCTTTGGAAGTCTTTCTCTCTTCAGGTGTGCCATGACTAAATCTCCCACCTTGTATTGCACATCTCTCTTCCTTTCATTTACATTTTCCTTGTACTTCTCAGTGTTCTTTTGAAGAGTCTCTCACTATATCATGAATGTCCTTCATGGCCAATGCAAAGTCTTCTCCTTGTGAACTTCTTCTCTCCAACCCATGTAGATCTCTTAGTTCAAGGATTCCTCTTGGAGTAATGCCATATACAATCTCAAATGGACTCCTTCCTGTGCTCCTATTGGTGGAATCATTGTAGGAAAATTTAGCTTGATGGATGATCATATCCCATGCCTCTCCATGTTGCTTTGTGAGACATCTAAGAAGATTTCCCAAGGATCTATTCACCACCTCAGTTTGGCCATCAGTCTGAGGGTGATAGGCTAAAGTGAAGGATAATTGAATGCCCAACTTCTTCCACAAGGTACGCCAAAAGTGGCCCACAAACTTAGGATCCCTATTAGTCACAATGTTGAGAGGCAAACCATGTATTCTAACAATTGCTTTGAAGAACAAACCAGCGATGTGAGAAGCATCACTAGTGCATTTACATGGAAAAAAGTGTGCCATCTTACTAAATCTATCCACCACAACAAAAAATACTATCAAAGCCTCTTTGAATCCTAGGAAGACCCAAGACAAAATTCATGCTAATACTTTCCCATGGCCTATGAGGAATAAGAAGTGGCTGATATAGACCAGCATTAGATGATGTTCCCTTTGCTCTTTGACAAATACTACAACCCTCAACAAATTTTCTAATGTCTGATGGCATTTTTGGCCAAAAGTAAAATCTTTTCACCTGTTCGAGTGTCTTATCCAACCCAAAGTGGCCTCCTAGATTGCCACAATGTTTCTCCTTGATCATGTTCTCCTTCATGGAACACCAAGGGACACAGTTGGCTGCCTTTGAACAATAAACCCTACTACAACAAAAACTTAGAAAAATTAGAATGATAAGAGTCTAAAAATTGATAACAAACTTCATATACCTCCTTTAAATCCTCATCATCCTTATACATATGTTTGAGGGAATCAATTCCCACACTTTGCAACTGAATCTCTTGCACCATACACACCCTTCTACTCAATGCATCTATCACTTTATTGGCCTGCTCCTTCTTGTGCTTGATTGAAAATGTGTATGCTTGGAGTTGCTCAACCCATTTCATGTGTTTATGATTGATTTTTTCTTGTGAATTTAGAAAACTGAGTGCATGGTTATCAATATAAACAATAAACTCTTTAGGCAAAAGATAGTGCCTCCATTTTTTCAAAGCTTGCACCATTGCATACAACTCCAAGTCATAAGTAGAATACTTCCTTTTGGCATCATTCAATTTTTCACTAAAGAAGGCAACTGGTCTGCCCTCTTGACTCAAGACAGCCCCTATAGCAAGGTTACTAGCATCACATTCCACTATAAACAACTTATTGAAATCAGGCAAAACAAGAAGAGGTTGTTGTGCTACCTTCTTTTTCAAAATTTCAAAAGATTCATCAGCTGCCTTGGTCCAAGAGAACTTACATTTTTACCTTCTTTGATGGTGTCTAGAATAGGTGCACATATATGACTGAAACCTCTTATAAACTTCCTATAAAATGTTGTTAATCCATGAAAACTTCTTACATCACCTGTTGTTCTAGGAGTTGGCCAAGACAATATAGCATCCACCTTTGCTGGATCCATCTTCAAGTTACCTTGGGAGATGACAAAACCAAGGTAGGTGAGTTCTTCCTTCATGAAGACACTCTTCTCCATGTTGATCATCAATTTCTCATCATGCAACTTCGTCAAAACCTGATCCAAGTGCTTCAAATGCTTTTCCTTTGTCCTGCTAAACACAAGAATGTCATCAAGATACACCACAACAAATTTACCAATGAAATCTTTCAACACCTCATTCATAAGGCACATAAAAGTACTTGGGGCATTGGATAGGCTGAATGGCATCACCAACCACTCATAAAGACCCTCATTTTTTTTAAAGGTTGTCTTCCATTCATCTCCTTGCCTTATCCGGATTTGATGGTACCTACTTTTGAGATCAATTTTAGAAAAATACCGAGCCCCTCCCAAACAGTCTATTAGGTCTTCAATCCTTGGCATAGGGAACCTATATCTTATAGTGATCTTGTTAATAGCCCTAGAATACATACATAGTCTCCATTTACCATCCTTTTTAGGGGCTAGGACTGTTGGGACAGCACATGGGCTAAGTCTATTTCTCACCAAACCCTTATCTAACAACTCTTGCACTTGCTTGGCAATTTCTTCATGAGATGGTGTCATCTTATAGGCTGCTTTGTTTGGCAATGTGGACCCTGGTATGAAAGCAATTTGATGACTTATGTCTCTCATAGGTGGCAATGCATTAGGCATATCCTCTACAGTGATAACCTTGTATTTCTCTAACAATTGCTGCACCTCCTTGGGAACCTCTTCCTTACTAGGACCATGCAAATTAGGATTGTTTTTAGGCTTCAAAACCAATGCATACCCTTGGGTTCCTTCCTCCTTAAGGGTGTTAAGAAACTCTCTCCCACTCACTATCATGACACTTGACCCAACACTCTTCTCTACATTCTCATCCGGCAAAGGATCCATCCTATACTTCCTACGATTCTTGGTGATGATGAAAGAATTAAACTTGCCATCATGTTGGGACTAAACATCATATTGCCATGGACATCCTAACAGCAAATGACAAGCATCCATGGGGATTATAGCACACAGAATCTTATCCTTATACTCCCCTATCTCAAACTCTACCCAAGATTGTTCATCTACCAAGACTTGTTGCCCCTTATTCAACCATGACACCTTATAAGGATAGCATGAGGAAGTCTTTTCAATTTCAACTTGTCTACCATCTCAATGGAAACTAAATTTTTAGTTGAACCTAAATCAACAATTACCTTGCATATCTTACCATAGGCCTTGCATGTGGTCTTGAACAATGTCTTCTTTTGAGGGGGTTCTTGAGTTTGAGGCACCTTAAACATAGTTCTCCTCATCATCAAGCTTTCTCCATCATGGACCGGGGTTGTACTTCCAAATGGAGAGTTTACACTTTGGCAATCTTCCTCTTGAATCAATTGGTTCCTTCTCTCTCCTCCATGAGAGCTTGAGGCTTTCTCAGGACACTCGCTCATGGTGTGCCCCACTTGGTTGCAAATGAAACATCTTCCCGTGAAGACATTAGGACCTCTTCCTAGTCCACCCAACCTACCCCTTCCATTAGGTCTCCTTCCTCTGAAGCCTCATCTTGAACCTGATTCTCCACTTTGTTCTTGAGAACTATACTCTCCTTGAGTCTTTTGGAACTGATTTCTACCCCCAAAACTACCCCTACCTCTAAAATTTCTGCCCCCTCTACCTATGTTTTGCTGCTCTCCTTTCCTCTTCAACTTCTCTTCTGCCCTCAGGGCAACTTGGAAGCACTCATCAACTATGTTAGGGGCAAGAAGACTAATTTCATCTTGGATATTGTACCTAAATCCATTAAGGTACCTGGCTACCTACTTCTTTTCACTTTCCTCTTGTCCGGCTCTCAAGTTGAGTTTGTGAAACTCCTTGGTATACTTTGCATCTTCTTGTAAATCTGCACCTCATAATCTACTAGTAGAAATTGGGATTTGATCCTCTCCAACATTCTTCTCCAAGAAGTGATCATACTCTTTCCACTTTTCACCCTCTCACCTTGGGTGTAATTCCACCGTGTGAGGGCAGCACCTTTGAGTTTTGTTTTGGTAAACTTTACCCTCTTGTTCTTAGGTACTTCCTTGTACTCAAAGTAGTTATTTAGGGCCTCAATCCACTCCATAACTTCATTAGCATTCATCTTACCACTAAACATTGGGATCTCCATCCAAGCCTCTAAAGAATCTTTGCCAATTGCCTTGATGGCTTCAAGGAAGTATTTCTAATTTGTAGGTATCTCAGCCTCCTGCCCTTGATTTTCTTCTTCTTCTTCCTCTTTTTCTTCATCTCCATCAGAACCTTCATGTAGCCTTTTCCCTATCCTCAATGCCTTCAATTTAGCCTGAAGTGCTTCCTTGACTCCACTCTTAATCTTCTCTTCCATTTCTTGGAACTTCTTGGCCACATCAGTGGTCATCCCTTTTGAAGGCATGATGCTAGCCTCTCCTTCACTCTCCTCTACTAACATACACCAAATCTTACTCACAACCAAGTGGTAGAACCTTTTATGCTCTGATACCAATATGATGTAGAGGATAGGAAGGTACAAGGCAGATTACACTATGTTTGACAGTCCTATTCCAATGACCCACATGTGAATTGGCATCAAGGACTTATTTACTTGGAGGCAGACCTATAGAGGGCCTCTTGATTCCCTATAGACTCCATACAACTCACCCAATGAGACCTTGGGCCTGCACACAAGCCACTTTCTTCATAAACTGCCCAATTCCTACTAGCCCTATTCTTAGGTTTGTCATGGAATAACTTGCAGACTAGTCACTTTCAAGGCAAGGTAGGCATAGTTTAAGATACCCTTTACAGGCCTTGATGACATACCAAAAACTTAGTATGGGTTCCTTAAGAATGTCTGTCATATTCCTTATGATAGTCTTAATTGGAAGAGCCCCAATTAGCCCTAAATTACAAAGGACCTACCCTTGATTGGGCTCACAACAACTTCTCACCTATTGGGACACTTCATACACATGTAAAAATAATGAATTTTAGGGTTATTTGGCTTCCATAGTCGACTATGTAGGTTTTCTATACTATTGTTCCCTCTAATGAAACCTAGCACATGGTTTTGCTAGGCACAGTCATGGTAAATCTTCCTCCAACCCATTCCTCCTACATAGAACTTAACATAAATGATTGAAATCCCTAAGTACTAACCCATTCCACTAATTCTAGAATGTCGAGGCTTAGTGGAATGGAGATCTAGCCATCATTTTCCTACAAAACCCTAACTTAGGGTTTAAGAGGCAGTTATAGGAAAACAAGGTTTTCTTCACCCAATACTATTGACAAAACTCTAGACCACACTTGAATCAAAGGTAACTCCTTGCTCTATCATTCCACCATGCAGAGGACTTATGACAGTCCATACAAAGTAAGTACAGTCTAAAAGTAACTGCGAAAAATAGGAAAATTGCAGAAAGACTGAGATTTCTTTATTGATTTCTACTTCAATACTTCATCCCTCGTACCATGATCATAATCATGGCCTTCTTTTGTTAAATGTACACAATCCTTCAAAATCAGTTTGAATTGATTGGGCAACTGAAAACTGCCCATCAACCTCCAAACTGTCAAATTGCCTTTGTTTGTCAAATGCCCACAATATAATTTGGATTACAATGTGATTAATCACTTCATGAGGCATTTAAACTCCTTTGACAAGATTGATGAGCCTTTGACAAGGCATTCAAACTCCTTACTATGCTTCCTATATGCCATGATTGGCTCCTCCTATGACTCTCCCAATCAAACTAGTGTGCTTACAATCAAGGCCATGCCTCATTGGCAATCACCATGAAATGAAGTGAACATGAAATCAACTTGGAATGGTCCCCATGGACCTTATTACATCACAAGAAACATGAGACAACATGAAACAACACAAAGCATAATATGGATCCCCTTGAATCTCTTGGTGCTCCTACACCACCAAGTGCCTAAAATTTCTTCAACATCAGGATTTTGGTGGTCTTCATGGTCTATTCAGCTTGTAGAAGCATCTCAATCACCTAGTGACTCCCTCTCTGGCATGTATCTAGATTCTCTCCAAAGAAGACCTATTACCCTTTTTTTCAAAGAATATTTTGATACATCTCTGCTTTCTAATGCTCTAGTATGTCAAGTTATTATGGAAGTCATGGTTTTTTTTCTCTCTATCAAGAATAGGCTTCCATACACCCAGCATATCATTCACATCACTTCCATGGACCTACTAAGAAATAGACCATTTGTAGCCTTTAGTGGTGAAATCCCTCTCAACCTTGCACAATATAATGACATCCCTATTCCAACTCTAAAGGCTATTCCCTTTTTCACTGGTGAAAATGCCACTACACCTACTGAGCACATCTAGGACATTGCCAGTGTATGCTCCATTCACAGTGTTACCCAAGACAATGTTGTTGTAAGGCTGCCTGCTACTTCCTTGAAAGGAAAATCTCTCCAGTGGTATAGGGTGTTACCTGTAGATTCAATTCCTGAATGGGATGGTTTAGGAACAAGGCTCTGTTAGTGTTTTGATGACAAGAGTGATCATTTGTTCCTGATAGAGCAACTTGCCACTATTAAAATCGCTCCTTGTGAATTCATGGTGGATTTCAATTTTAGATTTTAAAAAACTTGGTACAAAATCTTGCCATTGGTAAGACCTTCCCCTAATGTTAACTTCTTGTATTATTTGAGATCCTTGAACAGTGATATTGTTGTCATGATATAGTGTCTAGTAGGAGATGTCTTACCTGATGCCTATGAGGTGGCCATTAGGGCAGAAAATTATTTGATTTTGGCTAGAAAGATTGCTCCCAGGATGCCAATGCCATTATTTCTAGAAGCCCCAGTCATGTAGCCAATTATGGCAACAATTCCTATAGCTAATGTGCCATACCAAGTTCCCAATCATCTCTATCAGCCTAGGGGGAAACCTTGTGAGGAGACCAATCAAATACAAAATCAACTAAGCTATATTAGGCCCCTAAACTCCATGAAATTGGCTGATGCAAGTACATCAAGAAGGCTCACTCCTATTCAGAACAACTTAACCCAAGGTAATGAGCGGCGCCATTCATGCATTCCATCAGCATCCCCAAAACAACAGACTGGACATAGCCAGTAGGCTATGGTAGAACAAATGTAGATGTAGGTTGAGTGTGTGTTCTTGAATTGGAAGATGGATGATGTTGCTCTACTTCATGAGTTGCCTGATTACTTAAAAAATGAAGAGGACCAGAAACTGGTAGTGGATATGCAATAGCAAGGAAGCAGTGAAAATAATGACAGATGGTTGCAAACTGAGGCCTAGCATGACAGTGAAATTCCAGGCCATAAAGAAGGGCATATGAGTAGTCCTATAATGAAAAGTATAGAGGACTTGTAGGAAGCTCATTTATGGGATGAGCTTGATGTTTTCTGCTCAAACCTGGATAGTAAATCAATGCCTCTAGATGAGGTAAACCTTGAGTAGTTTGAGTAGATGAGGGAGGCAAAAATACCTCCATTTGAGTTATAGGAGCTAGAGCATTCAGACCAACATCAAGAGAAAGAATCAGAGAAGAAGCATGAGATCAACACTGTTGATTTGCATGTCATTTCAAGGGGATGCCCTATCAGGCATCTAGCCTAGCTGGAGACACATCAAGAAGAGTCACCACTTGTCATGCTTACCTATAAGAATGAAGTTGAGCATCAAAGTGAGTGGGATCAGCCCATTTATTCACCACAAGCTAGCAGCATCAGCAATCAGTCCAGGTGGATAGGTAAGTTTATCTCTATTCTGGGAAGGTGTTTTATCAATTTGCCATATGCCCATCCCTTCCCCACCCCCTTTTAGCTACCCACAAGCATGTAAAGCATTGCAAGTTGTTAAGAAAGGGTAGTTACTTTTAGGAACCAGTTAATGGCTTTGTTTAAGGTTAGTTCTAGTTGGTTAGTTTAGGATTAGGTTAGTTTTTTTCTATTCTAGGCTTCCTTTCAATAAGGACCTTTGCACTCTGTTGTATTCTCATTAGCAGATACATGCTTGCTTGTTTAGTTTTGCTCTAGTGGTGCCTGCCTAGTTGTTCTAGCCCCTCTGTTCTTCTTACAGTTCCCCTTCTTTGACTCCATGCCCAATAGATGCTTAAGACTACTGATCAATTTGTTTAGCAAGTGAACATCCTCGAGAGGTCACCAAAAACATTGTCATATTTTTCCTGGCCCCAAAACATTCGTGTTTCCCTCCTTCTATCAAGGAAATATGATCAAAGAAAGCCTAAATAAAAGGAGGAAAGTCTTAAAAATTCCTAAATCTTGTCTAGAGAATCCTTGCAAAAAACCCATAAATCTTTTGCCTTCAAGTGCCTTCCTTTGGTCGAAAATGTATCTCATATACATTTTCATTTGAATGTATATCATGTACAATGTTCAATGTACATCGGGTCTATTTCTTGCCTGTTGTATTCATCTTTGCATGTATATTAGTTTGTATCTTAAGTTGTATACAAAAGAAGATACAAGTCCGGACCTGATCACTTTTCATGATGTGTTTGATAGCAGTTCAGGCCCGCTTTTATATTTGTATGTCACAAGGATGTATCATGTATACAAATTCAGGATATGCAAAGGCAGACCCGACCAAAAAATGCAATTGGTTTAGGGAAGAAGAGGTGTTGGATTCATCTTTGTATGTATGTTGGGTTGCATGCGTTCAAAATACAAAAGGTAAGATGCAATTGCGAATATGAAATCAGAATTTAAAATGCAAAGTTGGTGCATTTATACATAGTGAAAGGTAGAAAAGTCAATATCCTTTGTATGTATAAAGTGCATGTATATGCAAGATGCAAAAAAGGAGATGCAAAGCCAGATTTGAATTTAGTCCCAGTCTGCTTCATAAAAATAACGAGATCCAAATTTATATATTTGGCAAATGTATATCTCATATACATTCGCATATACAAAGGGAGATACAAAAGTAAGCCCCATTTTTGCCATCCCATATTTTGCAGTGGTGGGTCCTAGGCTTGTCTGAGTTAGAAATGATGTTGGCGCGCCATGTGTAAATGGTGCAGGAGCTTCCCAGTTTAGTCATTTTGTTGGCTATTTATTTGTCTTCATGTTATTTTGGTTATCCCTAAGGCTTTGAAAGCCATTTTCATACTTTGTAATAAGGACTTAGTCCATTTTATTTGACTAGTCCACTAGAGTGTTTGATAAGTCCTATTTTCTAGGATTTCTCTTTTAGAAACTTGGAGTTTTTTAAGAAAATAAGCTTTTCCATCGGTTCACTACCTTTCATGGGTAGTTGTACGGACTATAAGGAAGTGGAAACATTGGGGAAACTTGCTATAAACTTTAAGGAAAAAACTGTATTTTCTATTTTTTTTGTTGAAACAGCCTTCTTGTACGGCCTGGTATGAACAACAGGAGATCTATGGTCTAGGAAATGTTGTAGGTTGAATCACCTTTCATTTACATTCACTTAGAGCTTTTGAAACATTTTTATTGCTTTGTTTGATTCCATTGTTTGCAAACTAGTTTTTTAACCCTCCACAGCTAGGGTTTGGATAAAATGCTCCATTCTTCCTCTGTCCTTTGAAGGTGGTCACCCATTTCTTGGTGGGATGGAGGAAGAAAAAGTAGTTTTTATGTTTTTGATGTTTGTATTGTGGTTCTCCTTCCTCCATGGTGGTTGGTGTGCTGCTATCTAGTCAAAAAGACAGTGACTAGTTAGTTTTGAAAAGGCAGAAGATAGGAAAGTGCAAGAACAATCATAGATTGATCAAATGGTGATTGATCTCTGTGTTTTGGAAGAAGGTAGACCTGCAACAGAGCCCTACTGATCCAGACAAAGGGTATTTGAAACATATCTTTCTCCTACCCTCAAACTAGAATGGTTTCTAGAAGGAAAAAATAGTTTGCTGATAGGAAAAATAGTCTACTGTCCTAATCCATGCTGATAGAGTACAGTTCTATACGTTTGCTGCAGGTAATGAATCCATCTTGGATGGTTTGATGGGTAATAGGTCTGCATGATCATTGGAAGGTCAGAGAATTTGGTTTTATGTGGATCAATCTTAAGAAATACAGAGTAGTCTTCCTTGACACTATCATAGGACAGTCACCTAGTTATTTGTTGTCTTCTGTCTTATATCGTACAATGTGGGTCTGCATGTGGGAAATTGGTTTCTTTTCACATGAGGTATTTGTTATGCATTAGGTATTGATGGTCATTTGAAGCCTTTGGGAGGTTATTGAAGGTTTAATCAATGTTTATGCTACAAGAGAATGGTCTTCTTTTTGACACTGTTGCAAGACAGTCACATGGTAATTGCTATCCATAGTCCTATATAGTACATATTGTAGTCATTTTGTCAGCAAATTCTTGTTGGTCCTATCCTCAGTAGATACATGTGGTGGTTAGTGTGAAGATTCTTGTGGATAGGGGAGTTAAAGCTAGTTTTGTTCATAAAGGCTACAAGGTATAAGCTTTCTTGGCATTGTCAAAAGACAGTCATACAGAGATTTGTTGTCCACTATTTTGTTAGGAGTGGAATGAGAGTTTCTTGGTCAGTGACCTTGTTTCATGCATGTCATAGGTAAGTGTATGTTGATTTATGTTGTTGTCCATGTTGGTAGAGGTATTGGTAGTAGGTGTTGAGCTCTTGAAGGTGGGTTGTACTTCTAAGTTGGGTTGAGCTGTGACTCCCCAAAGTGAGTGGTGAGTAGCCTGAGTGGATGACACCAGTGGGTGATCCTAGGCTAAATTGATTCCTGGAGTAGCCTTGTGTAGGCTTGTAAACACAAACACCTTGTAAACCTCTTGGAGAAAGTTGAGTGACTTAAGTTCATTGAGTGAACTTCTACAATCTCTACCTTACCTCTGCATCAGTAAAGTGCATCAGGGAAAGGCTATGGTGGGGCCGATAATCAATAGTGGTGACACATGTCCAAGGTGGTGCAGGTTGATACAAAGATGCATATACATCAGATGTGGTTAGAAAATTAAATAAAATGAGGATACAAAGGTGGACATGACAATAAGTCAAAGGTGATTCATAACAAATTCAAGTTCACATTTGTATGTATGTTATGTTGTATCTTTTGTGCAAACGTGATATACAAAAAGGAAGATACAATGTTGGAACTCACATAAAGTCATGGCCCAATTGATACATCCTTCAAGTCCATGCCTATATGTTTGAATGTATATCTCGTATACATTGCAAAATACAAAAGGTTAGCTACACGGCCAGACATGAGATTAAATGCAATATGGTCCATAAACCCCTGAGGTCCAAGTTGGTATGTTTTGAAGATTGTATGAGAGATACATAGAGATATACAAAGTTTGACATACAAAATTTGATATGCAAAGTTTAGGATTTTCAAACTTTGTGGTGGCGCCAAGGTATTTATTCTAGTTGTTGGGCTCTGCAGACAAAATTTGTGGTGGTTGGCATGGTTCTTCAATGTGATGAGACTCCTATGCCTCAGTGGCAAATCTTCCTATGAGTTGCAACAACTTTGGGGCTCAAGGCTTCATTGCCCTGTCCCATCTTGCATATGGGCAACCATTTCTAGGGTTGCAGATCTACCAGAGGCATGGCCTATGTCCTCTTCACCATTCCTCTCTTCCCCTACATTGATGACTGCATTGGTGACCTGGGATCCTGTGCATCTATTTCAACATTCCCTGCACAAGGATTTGATCTATAAAATACATTATAACTTCATTATTTCGGGGATGGTAATTTTGGTCTGTTATGCTATCGTATTTTCTATAATTAAAACATCTTAGTGTAATTGCAGGGTTATTGGAATGTGACTCATTATGCCTATATCTTGGCCTCTATTGTCTTCTGATTAATCCACCATGAATTTAATTAGCTATACTGTGTCTTTTCCTATTGCTGGTCATTTTGTATTGTAATGGTTTCTAACCTTCATGATCAATATATGCACGATATCTTGCCTCTCTTATGCTCTGATTTATGTGTTTTATTTGAAGTTGTGATCTACTCTGTGAGTAAAATGGCTACTCTATAGGTTAGGCCTTCATACTAAAGCCTCAATCTATCCTATAAGTCTATGTGAACTTGTTGATGATGATGTTAGTCACAACCAAACATGAAATAAAAGTTACACAACCTTTATTTATCTTGAAAGATACAATGAATTCAAAGAATTCATGATCCCAAGTCTCCATTGATTAGTTCATAATCTACTGATTTTACTCAGTGGTTGATGTGTGTTACTGTTAATCATTCAGGGGCCTTATGTTCTTCAATAATTTCTACAAATTTCATCAGTATCTCTCCAAATATCCTGTCCTTTATATCTTCTCTGCATAAATCTCCAACAATTCTACCTCTACACTATGAATTTACTCAAATAATGTGCCTACAGGTTGATATTTACATGATTTCTACCATTATTTGCAAGTCTTTACATGATATTTTCAACACTAAATGCATTTAGCTCAAATATGCTAATGATGTTCAGTTATCTACGAGATGTCAGCATATTTCTCTATTCTACTTATTATTTATCATGATTTGTAGTTATGGAAGTGATTTCAATGAAATTAAAATAAGAAAAAGAGTTAAGAGGATGAGATTCCAAAAATTACTTGACTGAGATCACTGATCCACATACATGTTCCCATACAGCAATGAAGAGAAGAAAACTAGAATAATACTTCACCAGGACATTCCACAAATCCACATGATCTAGTGCAAATCTTCAAAGGAAAAGTTGACAACAACAGGCAATAAAATGAAAGCGCTTCTAGTTGAACACACCATTCACCATTATATATCCAGAAATCAACTTGAAGATTATGTAAAGTTTACAATCAAGATGTAATCTGAAGCTTCATCTCCATTCAGTATGCTTAAGAACAAGTACATTTACAATGATCTAAAGAAAGAACCTTGACATTTCAACAATTTAGTCCTCATTAGTCTCAGTAATCTGATCTCCTATAAAATTATACAGTAATTGGCCTTATTTTTACCAGATCTTCTCTATCTATGTCTATCTATATTTCAAAAGACAAGTTCTAGCCCTCTTATAGAATAGAGGCCAGAAAACGGGTACATTGATCCAAGGATTAGGATCCTCTCATCACATTCAATGGCCTAGATGAACAGCACGTGCCCTCGAGTTGGCAAATTCACAGCTAGCATAGAATATTCTTGCATCTTTGACCTAGTCCATCCTCTAGCTGGAAAATAGCATATTTGATAATATCCTCCTCAACTCTGATTCATGTTACCCCTGTGTCTGCAATTCTGCAATATTTAGCTACATCTAGCTGAACATCCTGCAATAAATGGACAAGAATTAAGTTTCATCATTTAACAACTAGCAGGAAAATCAACATTTATTAAATCATGCTCAGAATATGCAAGTTTGGATATCAAGTTATAAATATTAAGTAACAGTGAACATCTGCATATCCAAATGCATACAGGACGTTTAAAATGACCGAGTCAACCATCACTGACCAAAATCATGCTATCGGGTCTCTTAAACAGCTTCAAAATCTTATCGCTTTACCTTCTCGCCTTTTTCTTTATACCTCACATGCATATTGCCCTTGTATATATCCCTTTCAGACTTCACCCCCTTTTACAAACTAGAGTTTATTCACTTTTGATTCCAACATATATAATGCAACATATATCAAGTTGTATATTAAGACATGCAAGCATTCTGAACATACAACGAATTCTCAGTATTTAATTTTCACTTGCGTCCAGCGCTTGTATATATCCCTTGCATCTTTCTCTTGTATCTTCCAACATACAAACCATCATATACATCCGGCAGACTTATTTCTTTTATAGACCATATTTAAGCCACTTTGGAATCCGTGATGTATATACCGATATGCACCTTTCAATATGCATTTAGTATAATGCATTGATTATATCGGATTTAAATCTCCTCTGAATTTCATGCTATATGTTCACCATGTATGTATCGAAACATACAACGATGTGAAACATACAAGGATCTTTCCTTATTTCATAATAATTTCAATTCCGGCTTGCATAAAGTGTTGTATGTCACCGCAATGTATAAACTACATGTATCTTTTATTCCTAATCGGTGTAACTTACTTGGTCGGGTTGGTCTACAAAACTCACCCTGATAACTCATATCCACCCGATATACATACAACGTCTTTTGTATCCTCCTATCAGATTTCAACTCTTTCATAAACCACATTTTATCCTCTTCAATTCCGGCTTGTATCTATCTTGGAATGCATGTATCCAAACATACATACAAAGTGCGGAATATACGACTTAACTTCTTTTATAACCTTTTGATCCCGCTGCATGTATATATCATTGTATGTCACCGAAACATAACCATATACAACACGATACATACAAGGACTTTTCCTTGTTTAATAATAATTTTGGTTCTAGCACATGCATGTAGCTTTGTATATCTGTTTTGTATGTAAGATACATACAAACATAAGATGCATCTGGCAAACTTATCTGGTCATGCATTATAACCTTGACTCTCTTCATTAATTAGGATATGATGATGATGTCATCATCATAGACGAGCTTCATTAAAATGTGAAAGGATGATGTCATGGTCATGCCGAATGAAATCAGGGGGTTAAGAAATATGACCCCGATATTTAGAATATCACCCCCCGAATAAGATGACGTCATGGTCATGTCGGGCCTTTGTATATCGGGTCATGATTTTAAGATCAAGGGATGTTTAAAATATGACCCCACAAATAAAATGACCTCCCTCAGAAAGATCTGGATGACATCACCATCAGGGTGATCTTGTTGTAGTATTGTGTTATAATGACGTCACTGTCATGTTAGCAAAGATCAGTCATATTAGCGAATATGACCCTGCTAGAGAATAGATGACCTTTGGATGTCAAGCCGATTGATGTCACCATCATGTCAGGTCCTTTGTTCATTGGGCTGAGATGACGTCAGTGTCAGATTAGTGCTAGGGTGATCTTTGTAATATTGGGTGATATTTGTAATATGAGCCCCCCAGGAATATCAGGTTTGACAAGAATTTTGACTTGCCATAACTTTCTCATTTGGCCGAATTTCAGGGTGATGTAAAAGGCAAACTTTCCTAGAATTTT
This sequence comes from Cunninghamia lanceolata, assembly GCA_027924645.1. NCBI lineage: Eukaryota > Viridiplantae > Streptophyta > Pinopsida > Cupressales > Cupressaceae > Cunninghamia > Cunninghamia lanceolata. Next base: position 13,643,894 of record BSBN01001332.1, read on the forward strand.
ACACCCTTTCACATGGCAAGCTTCCTGAGGAAAGATTCAAACTTTGACATTTGGGTTCAAACTTCAAGATCACAAATACACCTGACATTAGGCATATGCATACTGACTGATGTTGTTTTTACCATTACTGCCCAGAGCACAAAGGCAAGGGAACAAGCCAGCAAAGTTGGGTCCCTATTTTGCTAAGGCAAAATGGGGGCGTGTTGTGTAACTACACAACAAATTGCCACCAAAGAAAACAACAAAATTCAAATAATTCAAGAGGTGAGGTTAAGTTAAAACATAATGTTCCAACTCCTATTAAGCATGAGCATCCTAATCCTTTCTGAATGGTATCATGTTCCTCAATATAACAAAGAATTGATAAGGGATCAAGTGTGTGCATGTGATTAATACCCCTCATCTTGAAAGTGAGTTGAATAAACTAGTGACTGGTGTTAAACTACATAGTTTGGTTCATCCCTCATAGCCAACCTAGATAGAGCCTTGCTACTAGTAGGCGTCTATAGCCCCAGCAAGGTTATCATTGCAATTCCCCTAAGTAGAGCCCCACTTCCAATTAGGTGTCTATAGCCCCGGTAGAGTTACTTAGATGGCCTAACTTTCTCTTTAAATATTCAATATATTTCTCTCCCTTCTCTTTTTTGTATTTGCATTTATAATATGTCATCATGTTAGCACATTTTGCAAGGTGTGGTCACTTGCTGCTTTAGGTTGGGAATTGCAATGGTAGCAAGGGCAACCTTTAGATTTTTCACTTAACACCTACACTGATATGTTTAACAAATCCAAGGCTGTTAGGTTTGTCATTGTGAGGATCTCCTTGACTCAAGAAAAAGTAGTACTGATGAATATGATACCACAGACCTAATCAAGGGTACCTATACTAACATGAGTTACAACCTATGTAAAAACTTATATCTAGCTTCTGAATTCTAACAATTTCTGCAGTGTTCTTAAGTAACAAGATGCACCAGTTTTGCCCAACCAAAACAAAGAATCAACAATGCAAAACAAAAGCAAACACACAAAGAAAATTGTACAAACAGCTAACTACCAAAAGGAAACAATAGAAAACAAAACAAGAAGGCAAAGAAAAGAAACAAAACAACTCTACCAAATTATATACAAACCCTACAAGGCAAATAAAACCTAGGAAAAGACCCAAAGACACCTGTATTTGCATACCTCCTTAGATTGTGTAGGAGCATCAAGGCATTAGTTATGGTTCTAATCCTAGCGAATTTATCTTTGTATTCTGAAAAATATTCTTGTATTCTAAATTCATTGTATTTAACAGAATAACCTCTGATTATCAACAACTGAGGAAGCTCATCATGTTCATGACTAATCCATATGCATGTCTTATCTCTTGAATTTCCACAATCAAAATAGTAATCAACATCATTCACTATGGAAAGGAAAAATACAACCTGGTGTATTTTCAGCTCTACTGGACATGCCGGTTCATTGCCAGCTGATCTTCCATCTAACTCTGCACTTTCATTGTTTGGCTCAACGTCTGGTCTCACTTCAAATTGAAGGATGTATGGCTCTTGATGGATTATTTCTTCATCTTTATCCAGCTTTGTTCCTTCATTTTGGATGTTCAGTTTATCCTCAAGTTCAAGAAATGTTTCAACATTCTCTTTAATTATCTGCACATCAGCATCTAAATGAGTATCTTTATTATCATAATCTAATATACAAAAATTTATCATTTCTAAATCATTTGACTGTAAAGGTGAAACAACTTTCAACTGATAGGAATACTCTCCTGTTTCATTTTCAAAATGATATTGGATTGGCATCTAATCATGCACAACAACTCCAAAGCTTTCTACATCTTCAATTTTCATGAATTGTTCATCAAATATTTCACATTTTCCATCCAATATGGCATCTGGTTTCATTGTCTTGCAACATTCTTGCATTTGATCATTCAATTTAAACAAGTTAGATAGTAAATTAGCATCTATTTTCTTTTCTACAACTCCTTGAGTTACTATCATAGGAACTTCTTGAGTAGCAGTGCATTTAAATTCTTCCACCTGTCTACATTTCTTTTTACCATAAAATGACTCAAGGAAAGATGTTTCATTATCCTTATCAAAAGTATTAGGATTAGAATCAAAGACTCTATCCTGACAAGTGGTTTCTTCTCTACAATTTTCAAAAGATTCATACCTGTAGTCTACCTCTTTACTTGTATCAGGAAGTAAAGAACTCCAATTTTCACCATAAAATGACTCGAGGAAAGATGCTTCCTCTTCTTTATTTTCTAGAACTGACTCAGCTATTGTATTTTTTAAACAACGCATGATTAAGGGTGTTGCCTTTTCTTGTTGTTCTAAAATTCAAGTCTTCTCCAACATGGCCAAGCAAGTGTCACAATTCCTTTCTGAATGCTCTTCATTTGTAATTTGCACCAACTTTCAATCAGAACATAGTCAGAGGATAAACCTAATATTTGACTACACTGTATATTTCTAGACAAATATAATTCAAAATCTTTAGAGCGGTCCACTTCAGTGTCCAGACAACTAATAATTTCTAGTGTTGTATCTGCTTGTTGCTCTAGAATTTCTTCATTTTCCTGCCAGACTTCAGTCCTGAACACATCTATAAAAAATATTAGTCCTTTCAAATATAAATCCAACCTTGTAAGAAAAGTTAAACAATTAATTTCACTGTGCTCCACAGACTAATGTATCCTGCAACAACTGGATAAACCAAAGTTAGACAAACTTTGAGGATAAAGCTACCTATTCAAAGTTTCCTAAAATAAAGGAATGTTAACTTGATAATTGCCTTCATATGCATCCATCAAAATGAGACTCTATTTTTTAATTTTTAGGATTTTTGAAATTTTAATGAGATCTATCATATCTCAGAATAAAATTTGAAAGCTCCTAAAAATGTTTGAAGCTTTGAGCTAAATCTTTGCAAAGATACAATCAAAACCCCTCAGATAAGAGATATTTGCTGACATCTAACTCAAATGATGAAATGTTTATGTAATATTTGTAGAAATCCAGACATTTCTTGCTCAGGCCCTCCTTCTAGCACCAATTTATGTTGATAATGATGTTAGTCACAACCAAACATTAAATAAAAGTTACACAACAACCTTTATTTATCTTGAAAGATACAATGAATTCAAAGAATTCATGATCCCAAGTCTCCATTGATTAGTTCATAATCTACTGACTTTACTCAGTGGTTGATGTGTGTTGCTGTTAATCATTCAGGGGCCTTACATTCTTCAGTAATTTTTGCAAAGTTTGTCAGTATCTCTCCAAATATTATGTCCTTTATATTTGCTCTACATAAATCTCCAACAATTCTACCTCTACACTATGAATTTACTCAAATAATGTGCCTACAGGTTGATATTTCCATGATTTCTACCATTATTTGCAAGTCTTTGCATGATATTTTCAACACTACATGCATTTAGCTCAAATATGCTAATGATGTTCAATTATCTATGGGATGTCAGCATATTTCTCTATTCTGCTTATTATTTATCATGATTTGTAGTTATGGAAATGATTTCAATGAAATTAAAATGAGAAAAAGAGTTAAGAGGATGAGATTCCAAAAATTACTTGACTGAGATCACTGATCCACATACATGCTCCCATACAGCAATGAAGAGATGTCCTTGTGAAGATGAGAAGATAAGTGTGAAGTGGTAAAGCAAAGCAGAGCAGAAGAGTTTTTTAATGCGCTTCAATGGAGATGAACTCAGGCATGGTGTAGATGATATTCAATCAGTTCAAACCTATGGCAGTGAGCTTGTATGTAGTGAGCATCTTTGGATAGTGAATCCTTAAGGGCAGTGAGCCCTAAGGTAGTGAGCCTCTGATTTTTGGTTTTATTATTACATATTATTTTGTGAACTAACACTCACCATGGTTTTTCCCTCATAGGGTTTTCCATGTAAAAACCTTATGTCTCATGTGTTGAATGTGTTATTGTGTTAAGCTTCTGATTTCATGCTTTCATGATTAAATCTGAATAATAGTAAATAAGTGATTGATGTACTAATATTCATACGAGGTTAAGTTTTTGGTGACAATTGATTCACCCCCCCCCTCTCAGTTGTCTTGTGCATTTCAACATAAACCAAGGACAAGAAAATGTCATTTTGGACAAGAGTGGGATAACTCTTCTACACTTTGATCCCTACCAAGCTTAGGAGGGTAATCCTAGAGACCTTTACAAAATGATAGTAGGATAAATGACCACATTTTGACCAAACCCTAATTTATAAATACACTCCATCAAATGGTTGTCACACCATGTCTTCATATTGGTCAATTGGCTTATAGGCCATAGGTCTCTTCAGAAGGTAGAATTGTGGTAAGTCATGATGCAACACAAGGTGTACAAGCAATTTATTATTCCTATAGATGGGACTTCTCACAACCCTTTGCATCATTAATAACCTAAAAATATAATAGTATGCACAACCCTTCAAAATAACTCATAAATTAAAGATCCCCAAATATTTAACACATTTTTGTAGTTCATTGAATTCATACATATTGGTATACCATAACTTATAAATAATTTATAAGAGTTGAGTGAATGATATGCTTTTAATTCCATGAAAACTGATCTTTCTTTAACTACTAGACCGATGCCTAATCCTATAGCAACAGAGTTAGATCTAGGTTAAACACTACAAGGACAAAGTAAGTCATAGTATTCAACTGAGCCTAATTGGCTAGGTTTCTACTTTGTGAAAAATATTAGACCCTCAATTGCCTTCCCATTCCCAAAGTACATCCATTCTTAGTTATCCACATTGAATTTAAATGCCCCATATGTTGGTCCCAAGAGAGTTCCTACTTAAATAATCTAAGTAGAAAACTTTTGCTGCATTCCTTAAATACAAACTAATTAAGACTTGACATAAAGAACAATGAATGTAAACCCATGAACCCCTTTAATCCTCTAAAGCACTCAAACAGAAGTGGAGAAAGAATTTTAAAATGATGATATAAATGTGGTCTTATATTGATTTTCTAAAAGAAATTACAAAGTCAATACAAAATTTTAACATAAATTAGACACAAATTACAAAGTAGGTTGAAGGCATACCCAAGATAGCCCCAATACTTCAGGCCTTGCCTACAAGCATGAATAGAGACCAACCCCTTTTTTAATAAGAGTAAACTCTAGTTAAAGGAGAGGACAATGCTCATCTCATGTGGATGATTAACACCTGTCACTTCCAAATAAAAATTGCAGAAAATGATTCATCCCCACTCTAGTACACAAAGTGGGTATGCTATCCTCCTAGTTTTTATGGAGCAATCTTGTGATAGGACCTTTCCTAAAAGAAATGGTAGAAAATATAATATAACCATATCATATATTCTAACTTAGCTCCATTTTATGCTTGTTAAGAAGAGCAACATCCCTTTTAGAACCGTCGCCACTAAGTTCATGTAACATCTTCCCTAGGAAAGAACTTGAGGAAGAAGAAGTAGGCTCCATAGGTTGGGGATGCTATCACACAATTGCAACAACTCCTTTTCCTCTGACTATTTGATCCAGAGGGTGTTGAAGTTGGGCATAGAAAGCTTACCGTGGTCTCATAGTCTTGTATTGAGGCACAGAGCTTGACCCTAATAATATTGGACACATGCATTAGAAGACATGTAGCCAAAAAAAATTATTAGTTTCCTCTATCAAAGTCTACTCATGCTTACCATTAGGTTGCAAACTACATGTTGTAGATGGTTTCTCTGGTACAACCCATGACTCTAGCCATGGCCTCCTCTCTTCAAAAGTAGTTCTAGAAAAAATTGAACCATTTAATAAATATATACTTTTAGAAGAGGAAGGAAAGTAGAGAGAATGATATGGAAGGGAAATATCATAAGAGACAAAGGGAAGTAGAGAGAAAGATATGGAAGAGAGATATGATAGGAGACAAGACCAAGAATTCATACCAGATCCTCCTTACCATAGGTAAGAAAGACATAGAAGAATATCAATTTTATAATAGTAAATTTGATAATGAACACAATGACTACCTCATCCTTAAATAGAGAAAACAAGATAAACACAGGGTTGAAGAAAGCATGGAAAAAAGGCCACCTATGTAACATGAGAGAAAACTCTAAGTTGGGTTCCCAATTACAAGATGAAAGAGGAAGAATACACAAGTTGATGAGGATACATCACCCTTTTTTGTAACACTATATCTATTGCTTAAATGAAGCATGTACTAACATGCTCCAAAGTATATGGGCCCAAAGAACCATGGGTTTGAAAAGATGCAAACATTGTAGATATTATCAAGGTACATATCCTTATCAATATGCTAGGCTCCCCATTGGGTGATTATATAACTTCCAAAATGCTCCCATTTCATTAACACCATTGTTAAATAGGGTGTTTTTATCATACCCCTATCCACCTACAAAATTTCACAATCCTCAGAAAAATTGAAAAAATGAGAGCACCGCCAATTTAATCCTCTCCTCTACTTCAAGACTCTTTGCTTAATGAAACTGTAGATAATTATTGTATGGGGTTGAATGAATCCTTTGAGTAATGCATCATATCACATTCATTGGTGTGTGTACAAGTGAGCCATAAATGCATAGACTGTGGCCTTTTCCCATGGCTTAGGAGGTGAGTTAAGGCCTTCAAAGATTGCATCCTTCCCATTGTGGATCTCCCTTTCTACTTTAAAATCAATGGTATCACACAATTATGCATGACCATTGTTTAACAAATAATAAGTTAAGGCACAAACATCGAGGTCAAGTGCTACCTTACTATTCGTTTATTAGGACATGCCATCGACCACATGGAACACTATAACATTGTCACTAGCATCTTGGACCTACATGGGTTATTGTGTAAAATTGGAGCCCTACTGGTCCATGGATGATAGCTAGGTGTCATCGGATCATTGTCTCATGTATCTATGTGCTAAGGTGAGAAGTATGTCCCCCATTTTAGAGTGTGAGGTGGGAGTTGGTGTGCAATAACATAAAGTAACCATGTGTAAAGTATGCATGTATATCCTGATGTAGTGGTAGCAACTTAGTAGTGTAAGGAAGCTATGTAAGCATAACAACTTCCTACACTAATCTTGAGGGGAGGGATATGCAAAACTCTTTAGATATTTACAATAGTTATAGAAATAAACAGAAATAGAAATCATACCACGACACAGTAATTATGTGGGGAAAGTCTTTCAAGAGAAAAACTGCATACTCCAAAGCCACCCAATTTATTATTCAAGAATCAAGACGATTACAATATACTTGTAGAGAAAACTTTCATAGGATTATAACCAACTAGAGATCCAGAGGCAACTCAACATCTATAAGACTCTTAAACATAACCGCTCCATCTCAAGCTCCTAATATATAGGAGATACAATACAGTAAACCATCAATGGTAGTTACAAAACCATGAGCCAAAACTATCCAAAAGTGGTGCCCAAATTATCTCCAATCAAATATGCCTTGTGATGTGCCAAATCACAAACCAACATGTGTAACTCTCCCCTTTACAACTCTTTTAAGTGTCCAACATGTTTTCACATTTCCCAAAATAGGAGGTCCAACTTCTAGAGGCCATAACTTTTGATCCGAGTGTTCAATTGACAAAATGTTTGATGCTTTGGAAAGCTCATGAAGAGATATATCAAGATGTAACCCATTTCATTGGTTACAAAAAATTTCAGGGCATTTAGAGACCTCTAAGTGCCCCAAATCTAAGTTTAAAACTTTTTTTGGGAGTTTAAAAAACAAAAACTTTAATATCTTGCAATCTAGGTATGATCTTGAGTCAAAACTCACCCAAGATGTTTACTTGGTAGTTCCGCGCCTTTTGGGAAATTCTGGGTCCATCTGTGCTCAAATGTAGAGTTACTAAAAATAGTAATCCCTGTCATTTTTATTTGGCCCTTTTGGAAGCTTTGAAAGTTTTAAACCATTCTTCAAGATAAAGGGTATTCGAAAAGACCAAAATTGAGAAGAATAGAAACCTTTTGTAGTTGCAAGGTTGAGATACCTTTCCTAACATTCTCCCACTTATCGAACACCTTGCAAAAGCAAAGGGAGTATCAACACCATGATTTAATTTCTAGAGGCCTAGAGGCCCATAGATTCTGAACACCATCTGAACTTCTCTATGCACATAGGTTTAGTTAATGAATCTGCAACATTCATCAAATTCTCTACTTCACCCTGTCATTCTCAACCATATCTCTAACAAAATAATATTGTACATCAATGTGCTTGGTCTTGGCATGAAATGTTGGTTTCTTAGCTACGTAGATCACACTCTGACTGTCACAATAAATTGTCATTACACCTTATTTTATTATGATATCTGAACATGGTCTCTTAAGCCAAATGTCTTCTTTACAAGCATGAGTATCTACCATATACTCCACTTCAGTAGTGGACAAAGAAACCACAGCCTATCACTTAATCATCCAACTAATTACATTGCCAAATAAAGTAAATACATAAGCACTAGTGGATCGTCTGCTATCAACATCACCTACCCAATCTGAATCCACATAACCATGAATATCAAGGGAATGCATGTCTACTATAAAATTACCATGATAACACAATGAATACTCTCAGGGAACCTACAAATATTTGAAGATTCTTTTAATTGCATCCCAATGAACTCTACCAGGATTAGACATATATTTGGAAAGAAATCCCACTTCTTGGGCAATGTATGGTCTAGTATAGACCATAACATACATCAAACTTCTAATTACACTCTGGTAAGGCACTCTTCTCATGTCTTCCATCTCTAATGTGGATATTGGACATTGTGAACTAGATAACTTCGTTCCAACTATAAAAGGAATACATAATGGTCTACAATCCTGCATGTTAAACCTCTATAAATCTAAATTGACATACTTACTCTAGCCAAGCCATAATTTTCTATTCACTCTATCTCTTCTTATTTCCATCCCAAGAATGTGTTTATCTAAACCAAGATCTTTCATTTCAAATTTAGCTGCAAGTTGAGACTTTAGTTCTGAAATCATTCCTTTCCCTTTACTAATAAATAACATATCATCAACATATAATGCAATAAATAGGAAAGGATTATCATCAAATTTATAATAAACACAGCGATAAGATTTAGAATGATCAAATCCTAAGCTCAACACATATGTATCAAATTTCTAGTACCACATCCTAAGACTTTGTTTGAGGCAATACAAATATTTCTTCAATTTACAAACTAAATTACATTTACCTTTCACCATATAGTGCTCTAGTTGTGTCATATAAATATCCTCCTCCAAATCACCATGAAGGAAAGTTGTTTTCATATCCATTTGCTCAACCTATAGATCATAAGTAGTAGCAATAGAAACAAGAATCTAATGGAAATCATTTTTATAATAGGAGAAAAATATCGTCGTAATAAACACCCTCAACCTGAGAGTAACCTTTTGCAACCAACTATGCTTTGTACTTCTCAATACTTCCATCTAAACCAATCTTTTTCTTGAACACCCATTTGCAACCAATAGGTTTTCATCCTTCATGCAATGGCACTAGGTCCCATGTATCATTCTTTTTCAAATGTGTCATTTCTTCATTCATAGCAATCTTCCAAGACTCTACATCACTCATCCTTAATGCCTCTTCTACAAATCTAGATTCATCTATGTAAGTATTAAAAGTAAAAATATATCTCCAATCATCAGGTGAATACCTTTCAAGTGGTTGTCTATGCCTTGTAGACCTTCGAAGAAGTTGAGTTGGAGTTTCTTCCTCCTCTTTTGAGAATCCACAACTTCGTGTCTATCTAGGGGCCTCAATTCAACTTTCTCAGGTGTAGAAGGGAGTTGGATCACATCTTTTTGTTCACTTTGTTCTGGCTGCATTGTAACAGAAGAAGGCTTAGTTTCTCTAAAAATAACACTTCTACTATATATTACCTTCTGTGCAATAGGATCCCAAAGCTTGTATCTTTTCACACCATAACTATACTTGATGAAGATACATTTCATAGCCTTGTTCTCCAACTTTGTTCACTTCTCCTTTGGCACATGTGCATATGCCTCACAACCAAACACTGTAAGATGTCTCAGTGAAGGCTTGTACCCCGACCATGCCTCCATAGGTGTTTTATTAACAAGAGATGATGTAGGAGATCTATTAATCAGGTAGCAAGCAGTAGCAATAGCTTCAACCCAAAACCTTTCTTCTAGACCAACACCACTAAGCATACTCCTAGCCTTCTCCATCAGTGTCATGTTCATTCTTTCTATAACTCTATTCTGTTGTGGAGAATACAGAGTTGTATTTTGTCTCTAAATGCGACAATCTTTACAGAATCTATCAAAATTATTAGAGAAAAATTCACCGCCATTGTCAGTCCTAAAACATTTTATTTTATTTTTATTATGAAACTCAACCATTGCTTTAAATTATTTAAATCAACTGCAAACTTCAGATTTATTCTTTAGAAAATATACCCATGTCCTTCTGCTATACTCATCAATAAATGAAACATAATATGTGGACTTCACAATGGAAGGAAAATCTACATGACCAAACACATTAGAATGAATAAGATCCAATACACCACAAGATTTATGAAAACTCAAGTAAAACTGAGCATAGTTTTGTTTACCATAAATGCAATGCTCATAGAAATCAAAATAAAGATTACAATCAGTCAAACCTTCCACAAGGTTTTTTATTTTTCAAGGTCCTTAGACCCTTTTCTCCTTTAATCTTTGGTGCCATAACATAGTCTTCTATGCAGGCAATTTTGATTCAGAAGAAAGAGCACCCTTAAGTACCCAGAAGCCACGACCATCCACTGAAAATGAAACCCTCTCCTTTTCCAATGAAGTAGTCATAGATTTGCTTTTTGTAGAAGTACTATTACACTCAATAGTGCATGCATCAAGCTTCTATAATGTGCCAAATTTGACACCTCTAGAAATCACCATAGAACCTCTTACCATCTTGCATCTTGAATCATAAAAGACTACCTGCACACCCACATCTATTAGTTTGATCACAGATAATTAATTTTATGCTAATCCAGGGATATGCAACACAACAATAATCCTTTTTATTCTATAATCAAGAAATCTGATTTTAACTTTACCACAACCAACAATATTTAAATGAGAATCATCACCAAAGTACATATTACCTCCATCAAATTCTTCATATTCAAAAAACCAATCTCTATTAGCGGTCATATGGAAAGATGCACCTGAGTCAATTACCTGCATCATTACCTACATGAGTGGTCAAAGTTGTAATGAATGCATCACCATCTTCCTTATCAGACTCAAAATTAGAATCAATTTTTTTTCTTTTTCTTCTTCTTTTCTTCTTTACACTCCTTACGGAATTGTCTAGGCTTACCACAATTCCAACAAATAACTTTGGACTTTCTAGGAGATTTGGATCTCCCCTTGGACTTGGATTTGTCACGCTTCTCGCTCTTCTTACCTTTTTATTTGGGTCTTCCACAAACACTTAGGGATTCTTTGGCACTAATGGATACCTTACTCCTCATTTCTTTAGAAAGAAAAGAACCCACAACATCTTCAACTTTCGAGACAACAGAAGAACTTCCAATCGTGATAACAAGAGAATCCCATGAATCAGGAAAAGAACAAAGCATGATCTCACATCTCTCCTCCTCATCCATTTTTACACCAACTGATGCCAATTGAGCCACCAGCATATTGAATGCTTCCATGTGGTCTGCAATTTGTCCACCCTCTTCCATTCTCAAGGAATATAATTTCTTCCTCAAGAAAATCTTGTTCACTAAATATTTGGCTTGATATATCTCACCGATTTTCTTCCATAGTTTCTTTGCAGAGGGCTCTTCATGAACATTGATTAAAAAATAGTTTGTTACGCACAATCTGATTAGACCCTTGGCTTTATGGTGCATAACATCATATGCAACAACTAAAGTAGCATTTGTGGGCCTTGAAACATTCTCATCAATAGCATCCCATAGATCTCGATCAATTAACAGATCCTCCATCTTTAGCTTCCACATCTCAATTTTTTTACCAAAATTTTTTTCTGCCTCTATTCTCCTTGATGTGCTCACCATTTGAAAATCCTTGCCACAAGATCACAAAGTATCTTTTACACAAGTGCCCACTCAAAAATGCATTAGTTCAAAAAACCCAACAACCCACAATTGAAACCAAAGGTGATCAAACTCTGACACCACTTGTAAAGAAGCTAAGGTAGCAGAACAAGTTCTTACACTAATCTTGAGGGGAGGGATATGTAGAACTTTTTAGATCTTTACAATAGTTACATAAATAAACATAAATAGAAATAATACCATGACATAGTAATTATGTGGGGAAACCCTTTCAAGATAAAAACCCCACACTCCAAAGTTGCCCAATATATTATTTAGGAATCAAGAAGAGCAAGCTTTCACCCCCATCTCAAGCTCTTGATATATAGGAGATACAATTAATTACAAAACCATGAGCCAAAAACATCCAAAAGGCACCCAAATTATCTCCAATCAAGGATGCCTTGTGATGTACTAAATCACACACCAACATGTGTAATTCTCCCTTTTACAGCTCTTTTAAGTGTCCAACATGTTTTCACATTTCCTAAAACATGAGGTCCAACTTTCAAAGGCCATAACTTTTGATCTAGTTGTCCGATTGATGAACCGTTTGATGCGTTGGAAAGTTAGTGAAGAGATCTATCAAGGTAAAAATGACTTCATCAATTATGATAACTTTTAGGGTATTTAGGGATCTCTAAGCACCTCAAATTTGAGTTCAAAACTTTTTCAAGGAGTTTCAAAAAAAGAAACTTTAATATCTTGCAATCTAGGTATGATCTTGAGTCAAAACTCACCCAAGGTGTTTACTTAGTAGTTATGCACCTTTTGGGAAAATTTTGAGCCCATCCATCCTCAAATGTAGAGTTACTAAAAATACTAAGCACTGCCTTTTTTATCCCCTTTTGGAAACTTTGAAAGTTCTAAACCATTATTTAAGATAAAGGGTATTCGAAAAGACCAAAATTGGGAAGAATAGAAACCTTTTGTAGTTGCAAGGTTGAGTCACCTTTCCTAACAAGTAGGTGGTAGGGCTAGGTGGCATGTTTCACAACATAATTAGTTTTGGGTGCACAAATAGGATAGGTGGGGACCACTAGGATTAAAGCAATACACAATCATGGGGTTGTAGGAAATAGGCTACTCCTAGTGGATATTTAAGGTGTGGCATGCAAGTGGGAGGGCAAGCTAGTTGCCCACACAAAGGAAGGATAAGAGTAGCTAGGGGAAATGGTGATTCAAGCCATTAAGACTTAAGTGACAAGGGGCTTAATAGGAGTGTAAATAATTGTAGCAGTAGGTCATATATTGCTTACTGGTTGGGGGCTTCTACGGGCTTCTGCTAGGAATGAGCCTAATGGCATGGCTTAATGGATTAGTGAATGAAAGTGTGAGGATAAAGATTTAAATATTTGAAAGATATTGCTTGGGCCCAAGACACTCAATAGACACTTGCAATACTTGAACATAATAACATGACCATAGGAGCTTTTCCAAACCAGGATACATGAAAGGATCCCAACATTAGCTCTTACCCAGGGATGTGATTTTGGACAAGCACAATGAGATCCTAGAAGTAACCTTCAAGGTGCAGACCAAGCTATTAGCATAGACACTCTAAAATTTCTTAGCCTACAATGTCCTGAATCTTTCATTTACAATCATCCCTTGGTGACCCTTGGCCACCAAAAAATGTAAGACCAACATCTATTCTTATCATAGAATTTACTCTCTAATGACTACTTAACATTTGATATGAAAACATTGTCACAACTTGGCTAAACAATAATACTAATGTTGATTCACCTTAGCATACTCCTAAATATGTGACTTCCAAAAATTACTAGGCTTGTTTGGATTTCACAACCCAATACTAGATGAAACATCTCACTATGTGGCATGCTCAAACTGCATTTGATAGTTATATCATATCCATTTACAATGCAAGAAATCACATCAAAAGATTCAAATCTGTATATTGCATTGGGTTTATCAAGCTGAACTAAAAAATGAAAGCATTGGTATTCCTTTGAATATAACAAATCATAATCATTATCCTCCTTGTACATTTTCACATTAAACTCAAAACATTCATGTGTAATATGTTTAAAGAATACCTATGTATGTACTTAGTCCATCTTGTCAAAGTCATAGTTCACTTCCAGGTCAAAGAAATCAAGCTATACTAAATTAGGGGCATGTGGATTGAACTATGTTGATAATGAGGATAAGGTATCTCACTAATTATCAATAGGGCCATTTAGAAATGTCTCATGATCATTAGGCACAAGGAGGTTCACATAATTTGAGTTATGTTTCAAATGTAAGACACAATCCTCAAGCATACTTAGCTCAAAAGATTTATATTTAGTCACTTCTTCAATCTAAACTATATCAGAATTATGTTCATCTTCATTTAAGTTTTTTAGCTTATTGATTTCACCACATGCTTCAAAGTCTTTGAAGACTGTGTTGATATAACAATGTCCTTATTAACAATTGAATCATGCTTCCCATAAGGATGAACAACTCCATTATCATTTGCATATTCACCAAATTCTTGAACAAAAGGCTTCCAATATGTATCATTTCTACAAAGGTGGATATAACTCTCCATCCTATGCTCAAGAATATAGTTCAAACCATCAACCCCACCATCATTTAACTCCACATGAAATAATTCAAGAGAAGGATTAAGCATATTAGATTTATTCTTTTCTTTATATTCCTCACAACTATCTAATGTAGCAAAATCATTCCTATAGAGAAATTCATGAATGATTTTATCTTTGTCTTCCACAACATGAGTATGCAAACTTTTCTCAAAATCAGGACATTTAGTTAATGATCATAGAAATAAACTTTCAACATCATTTGTAGCATTAACAATTGGCATCTCCAACCCATCTTCTGAAAATCACCAAGATAGAAAACTAATTCAATCATAGGTAAGCATGTGTTTTTTCTACCATTCATGTCAATGTGTTGTTCATGTGAGGTGGAAATTTTTATTTGATTTTTATAAGTACATTTAGACACATCAAAAAACTCACTAAATTCATTGTCATCATTTTTAACATAGCAAGGAATCATGTCATGCACAAAACTATGTTCAAACTCCCCAAGCTAAATGTCTACACATCCTTTTCCAATAACATCATTGTCAAGATGCAAATTAATGTTGACAATGTTGTGATTATTACCAGAATCAATTGTAAGTAGAAGTTGTTCATCTCATCCTCATTTGTGCAAGTGCATGTTATTGAGTGATCACTTCCATCACAATCTTTAAAATAATCAATTTCTTGTTTCTTCAATTGAACATTTGCACATATTTCTTCATTATCCTTTATCTAAGGATCTAATTCACCATAATGAACATCTAAACATAATTCTACTCCCTAATTGATGAAGTTACCATGAGGTGGATTTTCACACATTTCAACTTCCTCACTATACCTTGTGTTTGGACTATCTTCTTTATGAACCCTATTAACACATAGTTCATCCACATGATCATTATATGCTCCAATTCCTTCATCATATCATGGATGCTTCATGATTATAGTTACAATGAATCTGTAAGGCCCCTACACTACAAGTCATGGTTACAATGGCTCATTAGGACCCATAAATTGAGCTTGTATGGTTACATTAGGTTCATGGAAGTCTTACAACATATTTTTTCATTAGGAGCATGGTTACCATGGTCCTAAAAGGACATAAAAGATTAACCTTTTTAATGGTTCTTCTTAAAGTGTGGTTGTGGGTGAAAACTAAGTGCAAATTAAAGTTACTTAAGGCTATATTTAACTATAATAGCCATAATTTATAACCACAAGAGCTGAGACTATCAACTACAGTACAAATTGGACAAACTATGTAAACTTGGAACATGTAAGACTTGGAAATCAACAAATAGTAAATTGACTATGTATTGGAGATAAAGAATAGTGAATAAGTGGGTTTAGATACACCATTGAGATGAAGTCATCTAGATAAAATTTGATATAAATAAGCTCTTGATACTACTTGTAAAATTTAGGAGTCACTAGACCAAAATAATAATGTCACCCTATGCAAAATGGCCTACCTAAAAACATTGACTAGGGGACAACCTTGACCAAGGAGTAGGTACAAACTTAAAATATGTTAAGAAGATTCTTGAAAGAGTGTCATAAATCCTTAGAAGTGTTCAGCTATCAGTGACTAATAGAAGACATGTAATTTGCAGTAAAATGTAGGAGGTCCTAATAAAGATGAATGATAAAGAGAGTTGAAGCTAAAGAATTGAAAACATTTCACCTGGTAGATGGGATGGAAAATGCCTAAAACTAATAGGGATCAGTGGTAACATCATGAGGAAGAATCCCAAGGGATTTTAAGTCCTGATCTAGAATAAAATTATGAAAACAAATTGAAAAGATGTTGAATGCACAACACAACTGAGAGGGGAGTGAATCAGTTGTAGCTTAAAATTCCAAAACCCTCATACACATTCAAATCCACAATCCAATTAACCTTTAAACTATTATGATGATTAAGCATGAAAAATAAATAATAGAAACTAAACCACAACAATAACATACACAAGAGAACGCTAGATTTTACGTGGAAAACCCAAGAAGAGAAAAACCACAGTGAGGATTAGCTCACAATATAAAGTAGTAACAACACTGAATTACAAGAAGGCTCACTGCCTAGAAGAAAGGCTCACTAGCTAGAAAGAAAGAGATAGAAGAGATGGGTCACTGCCATAATTTGAACTGTTATAATTACATCTAACATATGCATGGAATATAGTTCCAATGAAGCTCAATATTCACCACAACATCAACATCATCTCCGCAGCATCAATGAAGAATAGTAGACACCTTCTGCTCACTGCATCTAGTAGTCTAACACACGAAATCTTGTACTGCATCACACACTTAAGTACTCCATTATTCACATCTCATTCATCATGTGCACACCTTATCATGATCCATTGATGCTTATTTATACTATCTTCAACCTTGAGAGCATTCTCCAAGGTTGGAAATTTACCTCAACCTAGAAGATTCAAATTAGGTTTGGACCTAAACATTCCCGTGGTGGAAAGGAATGAAGGAAGACCACAACACACCTTATTTTGGACCTAAATTTATCCAAGCACACCACCCCATGCTACTATAATCACCAAATTAGATCCATAATTAGTGCAAACACCCAAGGTCAGACAAACTTGTGTTAACACAATAAACTTTTAAGTACACGCTTCCTCAAACCCAAAGATGACTTCTGGATCACATGCAGGGCTTCAACATAATCTAGAGTATTCCACAAGCATCCTAAGACAACCTAAATTCTAGCAAATTCCTCTGCAACAACTTTCACCTGCCATACAGTCTTATCCTGTTTGTCTAGTATACTACACCATCTCTGTCATACACTGCAATTTTATTAAGTGACTTCCTAAGTACCAAACCACGAACAACTTCAACACAAGAAAGATATGAACCTTAAAAGCACACTTCTAGAACTGTAATGCCAAAAATAAATTTGTGGAGAAATGTGGAGCAAAATAGTTTCTCCCAAACACCTCTGCAAGACTCAAAAACACAGTCTTCATACTGGTGAACACAACTTTCTCTTCACAATGAACTAGAGCACCAAATATAGAATATAACATCTCTGAACATCTCTTAACAACTTATACAAACTACAAAGATAGATCTTCAATGTAGAGGGAATGCGGAGCAAAACCAAAACATTATTCTATAAGCCAAAATTCCACTTCACCACACTGTTTCCTTTATTAATCAATTTTTTTCAAAAGCACTTGGAAACCACCCAATAGAAACATATTCCTCACTTCTTTAGCACTTCTTCAAGGTAGCCAAATCATCTTCAAAAAAGTAACTCAATCAAACAACAACAACCTCATCAGTAGACACAATTGACACCAATGACAACACAAGCTTGTTGACATCAATGATAACACCGATAGCACATACTTGCAACAATCTCCCCCTTTGTCATTGATGGCAACACATAATGTGAAAAACCATCAAGACACAACTTTGGACCTTCTTTTCTTTCTTACTCTCCCCCTTTCTTTTACACATCTTATTCTCTCTCCCAGATCACTGATTCTTTTCTTTTTCACATTGTTCTCTCTCCCCCTTTGATGTCAATGGAAAAGGGTGACACACCTCTTCTTTCACTCTTATTAGGTCACATCATATTTTCTTTTCACTGCTCTAAATACTCCCCATTAAGAGTGCACACCAAACTATATCAACTCTTACTCCCCCTATCTGCAACAATCATCATGACCACTACCTACTCCTCCTAAGAGGTAGCCTCCAACATCAGTCCAGAAAATAATGAATCTTGAAGTCCATTGGACTGATGCATCTCCTTATGCATCTAGTTCAAATAATGAGGGGCAATGACCTCTAACTTCTCCTGGAGATACTCAAATGTATCCTTAGGAAGATCCTTAGTGAATATGTCAGCAACCTGATCCTTTGTAGGCACATACTCAAACTTCACTTCATTCTCTGCAACCTTATCTTTCAGAAAGTGATACCAGATTGAGATATGTTTTGTCCTTGAGTGCATCACCAGATTATTTGAAATGTTAATAACACTGGTATTATCACAGAAGATAGGAATTGGCTCATCATATATAACACTGATATCCTTCAACGTTTTCTTCATCCACAATACTTGTGTGCAGTAAGATGTTGTTGCAATATATTCTGCCTCTGTAGTAGATAGAGACATTGAATCTTGCTTCTTACTTAGCCATGACACCACTCTGTCTCGAAGAAAGAATATACCACCACTTGTACTTTTCTTGTCATCTACACATCCAGCCCAATTTGCATCTGTATAAGCACTTGGAGTAAAGTCATTATCCTTTGGATACCACAAGCCATGATCTAGAGTGCCCTTTAGGTATCTGAATATCCACTTCACCACTTCAACATGTGAATCTCTAGGATCTTCTTGAAATCTAGCCACAAGACAAACTACATGCATAATGTCTGGTCTAGTAGCAATTAAGTATAACAATCCTCCAATCATTGACCTATACTTTCTCTGATCAGCCTTAGGGGATTCAACATTCTTTCGCAGCTTGCAACCAAATGTCATTGGGGTACATACTAGTTTAGAGTCTTCCATTATGAACTTCTTCAACATTTCCTTGACATACTTTAATTGTGAAATGAAAATGCATTTATTTGTCTGATTGATTTGTAGCCCAAGGAATCTAAGTTCATTTCTCCACACATTGACATCTCAAATTCTTTATGCATCTCATCTGCAATGTTCTTACACATGCCTTCATTTCTAGCAAAGATTATATCATCCACATATACTTCAATAATTAGAATCAGATCTTCACCTACTTTGATGTACAGATTACAGTCTACAGAACCCTTATTGAAACCTTTATGTAATAAGTACTTGTCTAACCTTGCATACCAAGCTCTGTGGGCTTGCTTCAATCCATACAATTCCTTCTTCAATCTACAAACCCTATCCATTTTGTCTGATAACTGAAATCCGTATGGTTGTTCTATGTATACCTCCTGTTCTAACTCACCATTCAAGAAAGCAGACTTCACATCCATTTGATATACCTTGAAATCCTTATGTGTTGTAAAAGCCAAAAAACATCCTAATTGCCTCCATTCATGCCATCAGAGCATAAGTTTCCTCATAGGTTATTCCTTCTACTTGTGAGTAACCTTTGCACACAAGTCTTGCCTTGTTTCTTACCACTTCTCCATTCTCATTCAGTTTGTTCTAGAATACCCACTTAGTTCCAATCACATTCTTGTTTGTTGGTCTTGGGACAAGTTCCCAAGTCTGATTCTTTTCAATTTGCATTAGTTCTTCTTCCATAGCCTTGATCCAATACTCATCCTTGCATGCTTCAATCACTATTTTAGGTTCAACTTTAGAAATTAAACATAGGTTTACCTATTCTTCAACAACTTTGCTTCTTGTCATCACACCTTTGTTTTTGTCACCAATGATCCGATCTTCAAAATGATGTCTCTGTACATACTTGGAGGTTTTAGGAGTCTTTTCCGAAGCTTCTTCTTCCTCAATCTACACTTCCTCTTCGATATGTACTTCACTTTCTCTATCCTTTTCTTCTTCTTTGCTGAATGACTCATCTGATTCATATCCATTTGCATTATTTTGTAAGTCTTCATCAACTTTGACATTTGCACTCTCAACAATCCTTCTAAGTCTTTTATTGTAACACTGATAATCTTTGCTTTTGGTTGAGTACCTAAGGAAGATACCTTCATCAAACCTAGCATCAAAATTTCTTAGGTTTTCTTCATCTCTTATGATATAGAATTTGTTTCCAAACACTCTAAAGTACTTTGCAGTAGGAATCCTTCCATACCATAGCTCATAAGGAGTCTTAGTACTCTTTGCCTTTACTTGCACTCTATTTAGAATGTAGACAACATTGTGAGTTTCTTCTCTCCAGTAGACCTCCGATAGGTTTTCTTCTTTCATCATTGTCCTTGTAGCTTCTTGAGCAATCTTGTTCTTCCTTTCAACCACTCCATTCTACTCAGGAGTTCTAGGAGCAGATAGATGCCTCTTTATTCCATGATTCTCACAAAACTTGTTAAACTCATTGGAGCTGAACTCTCCACCTCTATTAGACCTCAAACATTTGATTCTCATATCCATTTCATTTTCAACCATGACTTTGAATGCTTTGAATTTATCTAGGGCTTTAGATTTTTCTTTAAGAAAAGTAACCCATGTCATCCTAGAATAATCATGAATCAATAGCATGAAATACCTGTCACCTTGAAAGCTTCTTACCTTTGTAGGACCACAAAGATCTATATGCACCAATTCCAGCAGTCTAGTAGAAGATTGATCCTTGACTTTGAAGCTTCTTCTCGTTTTCTTTCCAATTTGATATTCCTTACAGACAACATTGATGGGCTTTGTAATCTTTGGTAGATCTCTCACAACTTAAACTAAGCTTATCCTTACGAGACTATCAAAATTGATGTGACTCAATCTCCTATGCCATAGCCAACTCTCAATGATTTGAGTCATGAAGCAATAACCATCACCACCTTTGAGATGATAAACATTTCCATCTATCCTCTTTCCAACAGTTATCATAGTTCCAGAATCTCTTCTAATCTCATAGCCATCATCTTGAAACACATTATTGTATCCTTTGCTACACATTTTTCCAACACTCAAAAGATTATGCTTTAAACCCTTAACATAAAGAACATCATTAGTATTGTGCTTACCATCAAAACTAATTGAGCCTCTTCCACATATCTTAGCAGCATTATCATCACCAAATCTAACTAGTCCTCCATCATATTTTTCAAGTTTAACAAACTTACTCTTATCACCAGTCATATGATTTGAGCATCCACTATTAATGACCCAAAGGTTCTTTTCCTATGTAGTATGGAAAGCAGATATCATAGTCCTTTCAGCATTAAGACCTACTTCTAGAGCCTTTTCCTTCACACATTTCTCAGAGTTAGCAAAGGTAGTATCCTCTCTTAAAGATATGAATAGACATTCATTATCCTCAACATTCTCATAATCAGATTCATCATAAAAAATTCTTGCATCTTCTCTAACATAGTATCTTTTTTTAGGCACTCTACTTTTGTTCTCCCTATTCTTTCTTCTCTGAATTCTTTCCAGACTTCTTGAAACATAATGACCTATCTTGCCACAACTGAAACACTTGAAAGGCAACTTACCACTATACTTACCTATACCTAATTTCATTCTTCTAGAAAAATAGCTTCCAGGTCATCCAAATCATCCTGATTTGATTCCACAGTCTTTTTAGACTTGCCATCCTTGAAGGAAATCTCATCCTGTCATGCCCACATTTCCCATGCAGTCACAACATGCATTTACGTGTGTCATGTCCACATGCATCATGTGGTCATGATATGAACTATCAAAGATTTTCCCTTACTACTCTAAAAACCCCCTCGCACGCGTAAGCATGCTCGGTGGCGTATACTTATGGCGTCATCTAAAACTGTTGATCACGGAATAATAACCTCACGTGCGCATTCTCTATGTTGGACTTACTATCTTTGTTGAAAGGCATTCACTGGTTTACGCTCGGTTTGATTTTTTTTATCATTTGAATTTATTAAGATCAATCTATCCTTAGTTAGTTCTCTCAGTCTATTTTGATATTGACACGCAATTTCTCCTTTATTATATTCATTTATTTATTCATTCATTTATCTATTTATTAATTAATTTGTTTCATTTCCCTTATATTCCATTTGGTAATAATTAAACTCTGAAATTTCAATTCCTTTTACAGATCGAACTATTATAAATATATATTTTAATGTCTAAAATAATTGTCCTATTATTTCTTTTGTTATAAAACTATTTTTAAATATTTTCCATATCTCCCTCTCAAAAATTTTCAATGAATAATATGTGTAAAACGAATAACTATATATTTACATATATAAAAACAATATATATATATATAGATATATATATATAAATATATAATCTTATTAAAGTGTAACCATATAAAAACAATACATATATATATAGATAAATATATAATCTTATTAAAGTGTAACCGCACATTTATTAACAAATAATATATATATATATTATTGTTTATTTTATTATGTGAGGTTAAGCTCCACTAAAAATATCAGAGTGTAATGTTATATATTAAACCTCATGTTGTTGAGGTTGAACAACCCTAATTTTTTTCTTTTTGTTTGTGATGTGTTGCAGGGTATGGTGGAGCGGCGGCGGTAATGGTGGAGCAACAGCCGCGGAGGGAGCATGTGGAGGCCGCAGTGAGCGGCAGAGATGGGGGGGTTAATGGCCGTGGAGGGGGCGTGTGGAGGCCACAGTAAGCGGCGGCGATGGGGGCGTTAATGGCCGCAAGGTGTGAAGGCCTGTGCGTAGGCCGTGGGAAGCAAGGCTTGGCAGGGGTGTGGGGAGGGGCAGAGCCCCACCCACATCCCACTTCGCGGGGTGTGGGTGGGGCTCCACCCCTCCCCACACCCACTGATATTTACTTTCGGTGGGGGTTAAAACCCCCACCATTTGTATATATTTTTTACTGTGTTTTTTTTAAAACACAGCAAACTTTGAAAATATGATAATTAGTTAAAAGTATATATATATATATATAGTTTTCTCAAAATTATGATTTAATTCTTAATCACAATTGTCATTAATAAAAATAATTTGATTTGTATAACTCAGATTTATAATATATATATATAGATTTTTGTCCAATATTTGTTGTAGGGAAAAATAATTAAATATTATTTTTATAGCTTTTCCTTACAAATTTAATTTCAAATACAATTCAATTTTTTTTAAATTATATATATAAGGAAATTTGCAAGATCCATTAATTATAATTTTTTTTTATCAAGTCTAAATAAATCAAATGGTTTCGATTAAATATAGAAGCATTTTTTCCTTAAAAGGGAAAAGGGTTTAATTCTACTTGCATGCTTTCACAATAAATCAAATGCATGATTATAAATAAAACAAAATTCTTCTATTTCCATATTAACCAAACTACAACTTCAAGCTCTTCTCTAAATTTATCATTTTCACAAGTCATGAAATGAATTAATTATAACAAATCTATTTATGTCAGCAACTAATTCTCAACTTAACAGATTAGGAATATAAGGAATTAAACAATTCTAATGTTCTTTAAAAAAAAAAAAACAATTTTCTTTCTTTCTTTTCTCACAAATGGTAAAATGAATTAAACTATAAAATCATAACTAACAACACATTAAGGGAGGAATTAATCTCTTCTCCCAATTATAGTTTTTACAAACTCAGAGGGAGAAAATCTCTCCTCTAGAAAATTCAACCAGGATGAAACTTTAAGAACCAAGCTCTCTTTACAAGTATAGGAAAGGTAACATCTTCTCTAAACAAATAATCTCCCCAATCTCCACAATAAGCTCCAAGTAACTCCTGCATAACAAACAAGGAAAGAAACCACCACTCAACTAGCTCTCCTCCCTACCATAGACCCACAAGAGGGTCACCCTCGAGCTAGGGAGATCATTCACACACCTAGGGGAAAGGAAGTCCAATACCACTTCACAACAATGAATAACAACACTCCAAAAACACCCAAACACCCATGGTAATACTCATAACATGAAAACTCAACTAAGGTGAGTTTAAAGAGGGTAGGAGAGTGGACTCACTCAACTCTAGAGTGTCACCCTTCACAACATTTTATCACAACTTTTCTCATGGCCTCAAGCCAACAAAATAAACTTTTCTCATGGCCTCAAGCCAACAAGTAATCAAATTCCTAGGGATATCATATTTAGGCTCTCAAGCCTTATAACCAATTTTCTCAAAATCACAAAAATGCCCTCAAGGCTTCCATTTTCCAAGAACAAGAATGAACTTAAGGAGGATCACTCCTCCCCTACCTCATACATGATGAGCATTGTCTCCCAAGTGGAAGAAGCTCTTTCAACACCCAATAAATTCCCCACAATAACAGAAATACATCATAAACAACATATGCATATCAAGCATTCATCAAGCATCAAACAAAAAATACAATGATAAGGGCCTTGCATACTAACCTTAACAAGCCCTATTATGGAATTAGTTGTTGAAGAGCTCCACACTTAGTCTCCTCTCCCAATCTCCCTTCCTCCCCCAAAAGAAAAATCCTCCCCCCTCTACACTCTTTTTTTTTTAAATTCCCCAAATTCTCTTATCCCCAAGTGGGATTAAAAAAATTAACCCCACTCCTTATCCACTATCCCTAGTGGAATTAAAAAAATAACCCCACTCATGAGGTCCTCCACCATAGTCTTTTTCCAACACATGGGAGGAAAGAATGAACAAAATAAATTAAATTAAATTAAATTAAATTAAAGAGGGAGTGGATGACACACCACACCTCTTCATGGGGGACTCTCACCAAAAGTGAGGAAACAAAAAGACAAACCCCTCCATTATTGGTGGATCATGGAGTCATTCCATGACTTGAAAATGGGCTTGAGTGTTGATTCCACTCATCCTATCCTTCCCATACCTCCAAATTCGTCACTTAACTTCACTGTGAAGTTTGGGTGACCATACGGAGGTTAACCAAAGGTTATCCTGGTCAAAAGGGACCCTAGACCCATGGGGTATCACCCAGGGTCAATTTTAATCTAGTTAGGACATCCAAGTCAAGTTAAAACACAAGCAAAAGGGTCTCAAAACTTCAAAATTCAAAAATGAAATTCAAAACAAGAATAATTCTTACAACACATATCATAATACAATTTTACAAAAGGGTAGACCTAATCCTTTTAACCTCATGCAAGACAACATTACAACATTACAACATTGTACCAAACACAGAGTTGATCTTGGTTTCTTATGGAACCAGATCGGCTTCACAAGGGATTACAACATAAGATGTGGAATGATCTCCTGTATCTGTGGTTTCATTAGAAGTACCTGCACACTCAATTTCGAAGTTAATTGCACATATAAATATCATAGCCGAAGAAAATTAAAATACATGCATTCCTAAAGCATACTACAGTATAAACATACTGAAATCACAATAAAATTTGCTTTCTAATATTACCCACTCAGTTTTCTCTAAAATGCAAACATCTATCTAACATTGCACAATTTGCTTCCTTAAAAAAATAATTAGGTTTAATAGTCAGAATTCCAGGATCAACAGTCCCTCAACATAAAAGTATAAGCAATAGTACGGTAAATAATCTCATGAACAAAAGTGAAAAAGGTAGGCCTCACATCCTCCCCCCCTAAGACTGTACTTCCTCTTGGAAGTCATCAAAGAGGTGAGGATAAAGAGCCTTCAGTCTCGTTGCATCTTCCCATATTGCAGTGACCTCGTCATACATATCCCACTAGACCCTAACCTAGTCCAGCTCTCAACCTCGAAGGCCCAGCATCCGTTGAGCTAATATGCATATTAGCTCCAAAGCTAGCTGTCCGTCTGCCTCTACCTGAAGAGAACTCCAATCAAATACGTGAGATAAGTTAGATATATAACGACGTAACACTGAAACATGAAAAATATCGTGGATATGCGACAAGCTAGGTGGCAAGGCTAAATGATAGGCTATGGGTCCTATCCTTTCTAAAATCTTAAAAGGTCCTACAAACTGGGGTGCGAACTTAGAGCCCTTTCCGTAATGGATTAGACTCTTGTGCAGTTGCACTCTCAAGAATACCTTGTCACCCAGTGAGAAGCTTCGATTAGTTCTCTTCACATCGGCATATTTTTTCTGTCTGTCCTATGCCTCCTGGAGTCTCTGTCTAATCAATGTGACCTGCTGCTCCATATCTTGAACTATTTCAGGACCAATGGCAACTTGGTCCTCTAACCGATCCCAACTCAAAGGTGTTTTGCATGGCTTGCCGTATAAAGCCTGGAAAGGAGGCATACCCAACGAGCTGTGATGCCCATTATTGTAGGCGAACTCAACCAGATACAGGTACTCCTCCCATCTAGACAGATGGTCCATAACATACATATGAAGCATGTCTTCTAACACCTGATTAACTCTCTCTGTCTGTCCATCGGTCTCAGTATAGTAAGCTGAACTGAAGTTAATTTATGTGCCCAACGCCTGATGTAAAGCTCTCCAAAATGATGAAGTGAATACGGAGTCTCTGTCAGAAATGATGCAGCGAGGTACTCCATGAAGTCTAACAATCTGATCTAAAAACACTCTTGCCACCGATGGTGCATTGTACGTTGTGCGTACAAGTGAGAAATGCGCCACCTTGGTCAACTTGTCAACTATCACCATGATGGCATCATGGCATCGCGATGACATAGGTAGACCAACAATAAAGTCCATGGAAATGGTGTCCCATTTCCACTCAGGTATTTTGTGAGGGTATAATAGTCCTGCTGGATGCTGATGCTCGGCCTTGACCCTCTGACACTCAAGGCAACGAGCAACATATTCTACAATGTTGTGTCTCATACCATCCTAATAATATAACTGTCACAAATCAGCATGCATCTTCTTCACTCCTGGATGAGCTGAATAGGGTGCTCTATGAGCCTCAGAAAGAATAACTATACGTAGATCACCCACACGGGGTTCATAAATGTGCTGCCTATGTCTAAGAAAACCATCTGACTCAAGGGAATATCCTATGAATTTGCCCTTCAGGACCCTTTGATTTTTGATTTCCTATTGCACCTCAAGAAACCACTCATCCTCAGGCAGATGCTATAGAATACGCTCTCTCAAATCCACCTTCAACGTTAAGGTCAGGATCTCATGACGCCTTTGACTCAAAGTGTCAGCGACTATGTTCTCCTTCCCTTTGATGTAGTGGACATCAAAGTCATACTCACATATGAACTCCATCCAATGCCGCTAGTAGGCATTCAAATTTGGTTGTGTGAAAATATACTGTAAGCTATGATGATCTGAATGGAGCTCAAAATGTTGACCTAAAAGAAAGTGTCTCCAACGAACAAGTGCATGAATAACTGTTGCGAGCTTTAGATCGTGAGTAGGGTAGTTTAGTTCATGTGTTTTAAGTTTACGCAATTCATATGCAATCACTCTACCACCCTGCATAAGAATAGCTCCCAAACCCTCTAATGATGCATCAGTGCAAACAACAAAATCTTCTGCCAAATCTGGAACGGCTAAAATGGGAGTGCTGGTAAGACGCTCCTTAAGGATCCCAAAGGCCTTCTCACACTGTTTGGTCCAAGTAAACTTTTCCCTTTCCGCTGAAGGGAAGTGATGGGATGTGCTATCCTAGAAAAGCCCTCTACAAACCTATGGTAATAACTGGCTAATCCCATAAAGCTCCTAACTTCTATCACACTGGTGGGTGCTGGCCAGTCCTGAATTACTCTGATCTTTGATGGATCTACGGAGATGCCATCACCTGATAAGATGTGCCCCAAGTATTGCACCTCTGTCCTGAAGAAGGCACACTTCGCCAGGTTGCCATAAAGCTGATGTTCTCGTAGGCACTGCAATACCTGACGCAAATGATCCACATGTTCCTCCTCAGTCCGTGAATAGATCAAAATATCGTCTAGAAATATGATCACGAACCGATCTAGGTAAGTGTGGAACACCCCATTCATGAGACGCATGAACACTGCAAGAGCGTTCATCAAACTGAAGGGTACCATTGTAAACTCATAATGGCCATATTTGGTTTGAAAAGCAGTCTTATGAATGTCTGCCTCTGTGATTCGCAATTGATGATACCCAGATTTTAGATCAATTTTTGAGAACACTTTGGCTCCCTACATTTGATCAAAGAGGTCATCAATCATAGGCAAAGGATAACGGTTCCTCACCGTCACCTTGTTCAGCTGCCTATAATCCATGCATAGTTGAAGAGATCCATCCTTCTTTTTCACAAAGATAACCGGTGCGCCCCATGGTGAAACACTAGGTCGGATATGTCTCTTTTCTAGTAACTCCTCTAACTGCAATTTAAGTTATGTAAGCTCATGTGTAGTCATCCTATAGGGTGCATGAGACACTGGTTCTGCACCCGGCACCAAGTCGATGTGAAAATCAACCTCTCTGCGTGGAGGCATACCTGGTAACTCTAGCGGAAATACATCGGCAAAGTCTCTCAGGATAGGGTGAGCATCTAAGGTAGCTTCAGGCTCATCCTCTGATCTATCACTGACCATAATAGCAAACATCTGACAACCTTTCCGCATGTAGTGCTTAATCTGTTGAGCGGATATCATGCGAACAGCCGTGGGCTTCTGAATGCCCACTATCTCGACCGGTGTGCCATGATCGTCTAAGCAGTTAATCATCCTCTGGCGACAATCTAGCTTAGCTCTATGTGCTGCAAGCCAGTCCATACCCAGAACTACACCGTAGGATCCTAATGGCATAACCCTAAGGTCACAAGTTGTAATGAAGGAACCCAAGGAAATCTCGCAATCTTGAACCATAGTATCTACTGACATCCTGGCCCCAGAGGCCAACTCAACCTCCCACCTAATGTCCTACCTAGAAGCCACCAGTCTGCAATGTTCCACTAATGATGTAGACATAAAAGAGTCGGTAGCTCTGGAATCAAAAAGAATAGAGATGGAAAAATCTCCAATCATACCTACCGTCTCAATGACTGAAGCCTGGAAATCAGCCTGGTGGTTGTCAACCACTGCAAACATGTGGTGGGACCTGCCCACATCACCTACAGTCTGCTCCGATCCACTTGAATGGGGCTGTCCCCTTGCTGTAAATCCCTGTGGACACTCTCTAGCCAAATGCCCTGCCCCACCACATAATAACACGGGCCCCTAACCTACAACTTTTCTAACTGTACCCTGCCCGTCTATTGTTGTCCAGTCTATCTAGTGGACCCCTGTGAACCTCTATAAGACTGCTGAGACCTTGCGAGTCCCGCAGATGATCCCTGCTATCTCTGATCTCTACATGGACCCTTCTACTGCCAACCTCAGTTCTATCCTCCTTGATCCCTCTACTGGGGTCTAGATTTATGCTGATGTGACTGTTGTGGAGGCTTAGGAGGTAATGATGAGGAATTAAATCCTCCTCTCTGTGGTGTGAATTGTGGTCTTCAGATATTCTGTTGTTGTTGGGGATTACGATCTTGATACTGCGGGCGTGTATTCTGTCCTCATCCCTGTTTTTCCTCTGCAATAAGGGCCTTTTCGACAGCCTCACTCATGGTCTGAAGATTTGGCATACGTACTGGTCCTACTATCCTATGATTCAGGCCTCTGATGAATTTGTGTACCAAGAGTTTCTCGTCGTGGAGATATTCCGCATAACGAGAAAGCTCAATGAACCAGCTCTCATACTGAGCAACCGTAAGTCCTCTCTGCTGTAGATCATGAAACTCATCTATCCGATGCTATTTGTAATGCTTTGATAAATATTGCACATTAAAGCACTCTATGAAAATGTCCCAAGTGAGTGTATCTATGGTTAGTAGGCACTTGCACTCTTTAGTGCACCACCAGGTCACTGCTGCATCTCTCAGAAGATGTACTACCACTCATGCTTTCGTGTTGCTCCAGTAAGGTCGCAATGTGAAACACCTGTCTAAACTAATAAGCCAAGCCTCGGCCATAGCTCCCTCTGTAGCTCCTACGAAGGTAGGTGGGTTGAGCCTAAGAAAATCATGGATGAGGTCTCCTCTGTCTCTAAGTCCTACCACCTGCTCATCCAATCTATCCTCATATGGTCCATGATGCATCTGCTCTACTCTCATGGCCTCATCTCATCTCGAGAGTCTCGGAGGACTCCTTCTCTGTGCATGGTAGGCTGATCCTACCTCATCTACTGTAGTGTCAGGAATATCGACGAAAGGCTCCATGCGTGGCACCTCTAGCAAATCTACGCGGGGTTCCACATATGGCTCAGCACGCGACTCAGCATGAGGCTTAATATGTGGCTCCTCTCGTAGATCAACGCGAGGCTCATCACGTGGCTCTGGAATAGCTCGTGGTAACCGCTCTAACATAGCCTACAATGTCTGAAGGATCTGTGGGCCTAGGTCAATTACTGGTGGTGCCTATAGTTCAGGTAGTGCCTGTGGTACGGGTAGTGCCTATGGTACAGGTAGTGCCTGTGGTATGGGTGGTGCCTATGGTATGGGTGGTGCCTATGGTACAGGTAATGCCTATGGTACGGGTGGTGCCTGTGGCACTGGTGGACCTGCTATAATTGCAGGTCCTTGTTCCTCAGTCGAGGAATCACTATGCACCTCAACAGATGCCGTGTTGCGCGATCACGCTTGTCAAGTACGTCGGGGAGGCATCCTTCAAAACAAGGTAGACACTAATTAATCAAAGTTGCGGAAACAAAATAATGTGCCCAAATATGCCCAGTGTTTAAAATAACTTTGCTCTGATACCAAATGTCATGCCCACATTTCCCATGCGATCACAACACGCATTTACACATGTCATGTCCACATGCGTCATGTGGTCATGATACGAACTATCAAAAATTTTCCCTTACTACTCTGAAAACCCCCTCGCACGCGTAAGCATGCTCGGTGGCGTATACTTAAGGCGTCATCTAAAACTATTGATAGCGGAATAATAACCTCATGTGTGCATTCTCTATGTTGGACTTACTACCTTTGTTGAAAGGCGTTCACTAGTTTACGCTTGGTTTGATTTTTTTTTTATCGTTTGAATTTATTAAAATCAATCTATCCTTAGTTAGTTCTCTCAGTCTATTTTGATATTGACACGCAATTTCTCCTTTATTATATTCATTTATTTATTTATTCATTTATCTATTTATTAATTAATTTGTTTCATTTTCTTTGTATTCCATTTGGTAATACTTAAACTCTGAAATTAAAATTCCTTTTACAGACCGAACTATTATAAATATATATTTTAATGTCTAAAATAATTGTCCTATTATTTCTTTTGTTATAAAACTATTTTAAAATATTTTCCGTATCTCCCTCTCAAAATTTTTCAATGAATAATGTGTAAAACGAATAACTATATATTTACATATATATATATATATATATATATATATATATATATATATATATATATATATATATATTGTTTTTATATGGTTACACTTTAATAAGATTATATATTTATATATATATATACATAAATATATATACATACATAAATATATGTATATATATATAAATATATGTATATATATATATAAATATATGTATATAGATATATATATAAATATATAATCTATATATATATACATAAATATATGTATATATATAGATATATATATATATCTATATACATAAATATATATATATGTATATATATATATATATATTTATGTGTATATATATTTATGTATATATATATGTATATACATATATATATAAATATATAATCTTATTAAAGTGTAACCGCACATTTATTAACAAATTATATATATATATATATATATATATATATATATATATATATATATATATATATATATATATATTATTGTTTATTTTATTATGTGAGGTTAAGCTCCACTAAAAATGTCAGAGTGTAATGTTATATATTAAACCTCATGTTGTTGAGGTTGAACAACCCTAATTTTTTTTTTTTATTTGTGATGTGTTCAGGGTATAGTGGAGCGGCGGCGGCAATGGTGGAGCGACGGCCGCGGAGGGGGCGTGTGGAGGCCGCAGCGAGCGGTATAGATGGGGGGGTTAATGGCCGCGGAGGGGGCGTGTGGAGGCTGCAGTGAGCGGCAGAGATGGGGGGGTTAATGGCTGCAGAGGGGGCGTGTGGAGGCCGTAGTGAGTGGCGGCGATGGGGGCGTTAATGGACGCAGGGTGTGAAGGCCTGTGCGTAGGCCACAGGAAGTAAGGCTTGGCGGGGGTGTGGGGAGGGGCGGAGCCCCACCCACATCCCACTTCGCAGGGTGTGGGTGGGGCTCCGCCCCTCCCCACACCCACTGATATTTACTTTCGGTGGGGGTTAAAACCCCCACCATTTGTATATATTTTTGACTGTGTTTTTTTTAAAACACAACAAACTTCAAAAATATGATAATTATTTAAAACACAACAAACTTCAAAAATATGATAATTAGTTAAAATTATATATATATAGAGTTTTCTCAAAATTACGATTTAAGTCTTACTCTCAATTTTTGATTTAATTCTTAATCACAATTGTCATTAATAAAAATAATTTGATTTGTATAACTCAAATTTTTAATAAATATATATAGATTTTTGTCCAGTATTTGTTGTAGGGAAAAATAATTAAATATTATTTTTATAGCTTTTCCTTACAAATTTAATTTCAAATACAATTCAATTTTTTTAAAATTATATATATAAAGAAATTTGCAAGATCCATTAATTATAATTTTTTTTTTATCAAGTCTAAATAAATCAAATGGTTTCGATTAAATATAGAAGCATTTTTTCCTTAAAAGGGAAAAGGGTTTAATTCTACTTGCATGCTTTCACAATAAATCAAATGCATGATTATAAATAAAACAAAATTCTTCTATTTCCATATTAACCAAACTACAACTTCAAGATCTTCTCTAAATTTATCATTTTCACAAGTCATGAAATGAATTAATTATTACAAATCTATTTATATCAGCAACTAATTCTCAACTTAACAGATTAGGCAAACAAGGAATTAAACAATTCTAATGTCCTTTAAAAAAAAAACAATTTTCTTTCTTTCTTTTCTCACAAATGGTAAAATGAATTAAACTATAAAATCATAACAAACAACACATTAAGGGAGGAATTACTCTCTTCTCCCAATTACAGTTTTTACAAACTCAGAGCGAGAAAATCTCTCCTCTAGAAAATTCAACCAGGATGAAACTTTAAGAACCAAGCTCTCTTTACAAGTATAGGAAAAGTAACATGTTCTCTAAACAAATAATCTCCCCAATCTCCACAATAAGCTCCAAGTAACTCCTGTATAACAAACAAGGAAAGAAACCACCACTCAACTAGCTCTCCTCCCTACCGTAGACCCGTAAGAGGGTCACCCCTGAGCTAGGGAGATCATTCACACACCTAGAGAAAAGGAAGTCCAATACCACTTCACAACAATGAATAACAACACTCCAAAAACACTCAAACACCCATGGTAATACTCACAACACGAAAACTCAACTAAGGTGAGTTTAAAGAGGGTAGGAGAGTGGACTCATTCAACTCTAGAGTGCCACCCTTCACAACATTTTATCACAATTTTTCTTATGGCCTCAAGCCAACAAAATAAACTTTTCTCATGGCCTGAAGCCAATAAGTAATCAAATTCCCAGGGATATCATATTTAGGCTCTCAAGCCTTATAACCAATTTTCTCAAAATCACAAAAATGCCCTCAAGGCTTCCATTTTCCAAGAACAAGAATGAACTCAAGGAGGATCACTCCTCCCCTACCCCATACATGATGAGCATTGTCTCCCAAGTGGAAGAAGCTCTTTCAACACCCAATAAATTCCCCACAATAACATAAATACATCATAAACAACATATGCATCTCAAGCATTCATCAAGCATCAAACAAAAAATACAATGATAATGGCCTTGCATACTAACCTTAACATGCCCTATTATGGAATTAGTTGTTGAAGAGCTCCACACTTAGTCTCCTTCCCTTCCTCCCCCAAAAGAAAAATCCTCCCCCCTCTACACTCTTTTTTTTTTTTAAATTCCCCAAATTCTCTTATCCCCAAGTGGGATTAAAAAAATTAACCCCACTCCTTATCCACTATCCCTAGTGGAATTAAAAAAATAACCCCACTCATGAGGTCCTCCACCATAGTCTTTTTCCAACACATGGGAAAAAAGAATAAAGAAAATAAAATAAATTAAATTAAATTAAAGAGGGAGTGGATGACACACCACACCTCTTTATGGGGGACTCTCACCAAAAGTGAGGAAACAAAAAGACAAACCCCTCCATTATTGGTGGATCATGGAGTCATTCCATGACTTGGAAATGGGCTTGAGTGTTGATTCCACTCATCCTATCCTTCCCATACCTCCAAATTCGTCACTTAACTTCACTGTGAAGTTAGGGTGACCATACAGAGGTTAACCAAAGGTTATTCTGGTCAAAAGGGACCCTAGACCCATGGGGTATCACCCAGGGTCAATTTTAACCTAGTTAGGACACCCAAGTCAAGTTAAAACACAAGCAAAAGGGTCTCAAAACTTCAAAATTCAAAAATGAAATTCAAAACAAGAATAATTCTTACAACACATATCATAATACAATTTTACAAGAGGGTAGACCTAATCCTTTTAACCTCATTCAAGACAACATTACAACATTACAACATTGTACCAAACACAGAGTTGTTCTTGGTTTCTCGTGGAACCAGATCGGCTTCACAAGGGATTACAACATAAGATGTGGAATGATCTCCTGTATCTGTGGTTTCGTTAGAAGTACCTGCACACTCAATTTCGAAGTTAATTCCACATATAAATATCATAGCTGAAGCAAATTAAAATACATGCATTCCTAAAGCATACTACAGTATAAACATACTAAAATCACAATAAAATTTCCTTTCTAATATTACCCACTCAGTTTTCTC
This sequence comes from Cunninghamia lanceolata, assembly GCA_027924645.1. Classification (NCBI taxonomy): domain Eukaryota; kingdom Viridiplantae; phylum Streptophyta; class Pinopsida; order Cupressales; family Cupressaceae; genus Cunninghamia; species Cunninghamia lanceolata. The sequence goes on from BSBN01001332.1 coordinate 13,679,109, forward strand.
TAAAATGTAAACATCTATCTAACATTGCACAATTTGCTTCCTAAAAAAAATAATTAGGTTTAATAGTCAGAATTCTGGGATCAACAGTCCCTCAACATAAAAGTATAAGCAATAGTACGGTAAATAATCTCATGAACATAAGTGAAAAAGGTAGGCCTCACACATCCTTTGCACTACTTGTACCAAATTCTCTTATTTCAAAAGCAGTCAAGGTGCCAAGCAACTGATCTTTGGTAAACTTACCCAGATTTTGCAATTCTTCAATAGCAGAAACTTTATGACTATAATTTTTAGGAAGACTTCTAAGTACCTTCAATACCACTTCTTTTTCATCCACATTTCCACTGAGTCCTTTGATTTCATTGATAACTTCATCCACCTTTTGTAATTAGCTTGTAATGTTTTCATCTTTAGACATTCGCATGGTCTCAAACATGAGCTTCAAATTATGCATTTTAGCTTGTTTGACCTTATCATCTTCTTCATAACTTCTATTCAACCTTTTCCAAACTTCATTAGTAGTTTATAGATGCATAACTTTTACTAATTCAGAGTTAGTCAGTGCACTCAAAAGAGCATACCTTGAATTGTCGTCAATCTCATAAGCCTTGACCTCATCTATAGAACTCAGATCATTCTCATGTATTGTATATGCAGTCATTACAGACTTCCAAATGTCATATCCAAGAGAAATCAGATAACCTTTCATCCTTGTTTTCCAGAATGCATAATCAGATCCATCAAATATGGGAACATCCCTCTTGTGCGCCATCCCGGATCAACCTCAAGTGATTAAGTTTTATTCCAAGGAACCTTGCTCTGATACCAATTGTTGAATGCACAAGACAACTGAGAGGGAGCATGAATCAGTTGTAGCTTAAAATTCTAAAACCCTCATACACATTCAAATCCACAATAATCCAATTAACCTCTAAACTGTTATGATGATTAAGCATGAAAAGTAAATAAGAGAAACTGAACCATAACAACAACATACACAAGAGAACACCAAATTTTACATGGAAAACCCAAGAAGGAAAAACCACGGTGAGGATTAGCTCACAATATAAAGTAGTAACAACACTAAACTACAAGAAGGCTCACTGTCGGAGGGTCATTGCCCAGAAGAAAGGCTCACTGCCAAAGGGCTCACTACCTAGAAAGAAAGAGATAGAAGAGATGGCTCGCTGCCAGAGTTTAAACTATTATAATTGCATCTAACATATGCATGGAGTATAGTTCCAATGAAGCTCAATATTCATCACAATATCAACATCATCTCCACAACATCAATGAAGAATAGTAGACACCTTCTCACTGCATCCAATAGTCTAACACATGAAAACTTGTATTGCACCACACTCTCAACTGCTCCATTATTCACATCTCATTCATCGCGCGTACACCTTATCATGATCCCTTGATGCTTATTTATATTGTCTTCAACCTTTAGAGCATTCTCCAAGGTCGGCAATTCACCTCAACCTAGAAGATTCAAATTAGGTCTAGACCTAAACATTCTCGTGGTGGAAAGGAATGAAAGTAGAACACAACACACCTTAGCTTGAACCTAAATTTATCCAAGCACGTCACCCCACGCTACTGCAATCACCGAATCAGCTCCGCAATTAATGCAAACATCCAAGGTCAGCCAAACCTGTGTTAAAACAATAAAATTTCAAGTACACACTTCCTCAAACACAAAAATGACTTATGAATCACATGCAGGCCTTCAACACAATCTAGAGTATTCCACAAGCATCTTGAGGCAACCTAAATTCCAGCAAATTCCTCTGCAACAACTTTCACCTACCATATGGTCTTATCTTGCTTGTCTAGTATACTACACCATCTCTGTCATACACTGTAACTTTAGAAATTGACTTCTTGAGCACCAAACCATGAACAACTTCAACAAAAGAAAGATATGAACCTTATAAGTACACTTCCAAATAGCAAGGCCAAAAAAAAATTTGTGGAGAAATGTGGAGCAAAACAGTTTCTCCCAGACACCTCTACAAGACTCAGAAACACAGTCTTCATACTGGTGAACACAACTTTCTCTTCATGATGAACCAGAGCACCAAATTTGGAATATAACATCTTTGAACATCTCTTAATAACATATACAAAACACAAAGATAGATCTTCAATGTAGAGGTAATGCGGAGCAAAACCAAAACACTATTTTATAATCCAAAATGCCACTTCACCACATTGTTTCCTTTATTAATCATTTTTTCTCAAAAGCACTTGGAAACCACCTAGCAGAAACATATTCCTCACTTCTTCAACACTTCTTCAAGGCAGCCAAAACATCTTCAACAAAGCAACTCAATCAAACAACAACAACCTCATCAGTAGACACAGTTGACACCAATGACAACACAAGCTTGTTGACATCGATAACAACACTGATAGCACATAATTGCAACAAAAGCTAGTGTTATTTATTTATTGGAATAAATTATAATTGTTTCACCTTATAAAATTCTAGTTTTTGAGCATGGGCGGGTCCTTGGTACTAATGCAAATCTTTGATAGTGAACTAGACTAAAAAAACATCAAAATCAAACCTAAAAACAATAAGTGGTTATCTATAGGGTGGATGTAAGCTCTCTTGATAGCTAATAAGTAAACCTTGACCTCTTAGACTAGCCTTAACCCTATCAAATAGTTCTCTACAACTTCTATGAGGTGGTCTTTAGATGATTTAAGGGGTACTTTACTTCTAAAACTTTTTTTTAAAACTTTGCAAAACTTTTTGAAATTGACCTAAAAGTGCACTTTCATGAGAGGAAACCATGTAAAAACAAAGGCTAAGGGGGGTGTTTGCCTCAATTAGTCCCCTTGTGGGCTTTCAAGCATGATTTCACGTCGAAGTATTGAAGCAAGTGGGGTGGGAGAACAATTTTGGGAACAACATGTTGGTTCAATCCAAGAGGGTTTTGGGGATTCAAAGAGGACTAATATAGAAATGGGAAAACACAAGTCTAAATCACTCTAATGAGGGTTTGACATGGTAATGGGTCACTACTCCAAAAGGTGTCAAATAAAGGATTGCATTCACGAATGGTTGATGGGAAACACACTAAAATGGAAAAATGGCTCCATGATGGTGATGCAGCACACAACATACACTCAATAGAATTGTGCCATTAAACATATGAGAGCCAAAGATTTTGAAGCTGGAACATAAAAAAACTTCTATTCATCAACTCCACTACTACAATGAGAGAAAACTCTCTTATATCAAAGAAAACAAAAAACAAAAAATTACCCTTTTTGGCAGATTTCGACAATTGCCAAATTTTGCCATTTTAGGTAATTTTACAGTCATATCTTGAGAATCCAATTTTTTCCCAAAAGCTTCCTAAAACTAAGGTAGGATGATCGGCCAACTAATATTCTAAATTTGAAACATGGGTTTTGAGTTATTACAAAAGCAACTTTTTAAAAATCTAGAAAAAAACACTAAATTGTCATTTTGAGGGCCAAGATGAAAGTTTCAAGCCCCGAAAAAGTGCCAAGACAGGGTACAACCCACTAGGGCATGTTGGGAAACCACTGGCCACCTCATAACGCATCCACCTATAAAATTTTGTAGAAAACCCACATCCGAGTCAAAAGTTATGACCTTCGGAAGTCCCTACATCAGATGGCTCAATGGAAATGAAAGTGAATGTGATAAGGTCTACAAATATAAGGTATGAAGGTGGGTTGATGGTGGATTTGAGAAAAAAAAACACAAGTGGAAAAGGTAACGCACTAAGGAAAAGGCTTCAACAATGGAAATGGGGAGATTGAAAAATGGATTAAAAAGGTGATGGAAATGAATGGTGATGGCTTGGAGGGCTGTGGAGGAGAGGTATGAATGGGATACTAAAGAAAGATCAAAGAAATAAGCTCATTTCAAACAAAACTATAAATGAAAATAGCTCACCCTATATTGAAATTTGTAGAAATCAGCCACCTATTGTAAAAGATCCTATTGCAACATTGTCCAATGGAAAAAAAAAATTGTCTATGACTTTGGGATGAAGCTAAATCAATTCTAAAATTTTTGAAGCAAAGTTAGAATGTTGTATCTGAGCATAAACAATTAAAACCATGCAAGCAACTCAAAAATTTCTCTTTTTCTTTATAAAAATGAGGCAAAGTTGGTCTATTTTAAAGAGTTTGCTTTGGGAATTTGAAGATGGAAAATTAGTAGGTGGGAATCCCTAACAACTAATTATCTTTCATTTGAAGATTGTGGTAGGAGGATGAAAAGTCAAGGACACCCTATGAGGTGGCAACTATGGGTATTATCTACGAATGAAAATTAAGCTCAATTTCTTAGGGGACCATCTAGTGGTGGGTGGTTCCATTAATTTTATGTTCATTAAGGTAGAATTTAGCAATGATAAAGGTGGGTTTTCATATAGGATGGGTCTAGGCATAACATTTAATGGTTTGATAAGGAGGTAAAAGGGGATAAATCAAAGGGAAATTATAGGTGGGGATAGGACATGAGATGGAGATAAAAATTAAATGAAAGGTATGCAAGTTCTATAATTATAGGTCTTTTCAAGGATCCTACACCACCTCCTTTGCTAGTTACAATGGTTTTACATGATAACATTTATAACATGTCTCTCCAAGGTTCTTATTGTTGTTATATGGAGCCTAAGACTCGGAGGTTAAATTTACCCCACTTTTATCGGCGCGATTTCCCCCCAAATTTGTATGAGGTCAAGGGGCAACGCCCCCAAAACCTCACATGGTTTTTTATTATTTTATAAAGGCACTGAGAGTTATTTTTATTGGCCGACATTAAAAAAAACCCTAATTTTGTAACCGACAAAAAGCTTGATAAAAGCGGCTAAGGGTTAGGGTTTCCGTTGATATTGTATTGTAGCATTTGTAGCGGTATTGAGTTGCAGGGATTGCTGGTTGTAATCGGTTTGATTTAATGGATAATAATATTGGACTCTCTGTTGGTGGATGTAGCCCGAGTTTGGGTGAACCACGTTAAAATTTGTCTCTCGCTATTATTATTTTTGTGTATTTTCATTCCTCTGTTTAATCTTTATTTGCATTTAATTGATATCTTTTGTCGGCTAACCCTAACACTTATACCATGTGCTCATGGTTATAGTGGCTCATCAAGGCTCCCATATTGAGCTTGTATGGTTACAATGGTTCGCTAGAAGTCTTACACCATTATTTTCTTCATTGGGAGCATGGTTATAGTGGTCCATTTAGGTATCCTTCACTTGCTCTTTTGCTAGTTATAGTGGTTCTTTGAGAACCCTACACTCTTTGGGTTAAAATGACTCCTAATGAGTCTTACACCTATTTTATTTATACTTTAATTGTTGACCTATTGCTATGTAGTTTGTGTTATGCTCATTTTGTTACTTATATCAAGAGCCACTAATGGGATTTGGGACATGTAGGTATGAAGACAAAGCTACTATCACATGGAGAGAAAACAAAACATCATTCATATCTATATCCCTTATGAATGTTCTTGTCATTTAAATACTTTCATGTTGCCTAATTATTTTTCTTTGACATCCATGATTCATGGCAGCTTCCATGCATGTCAAAGTTGGGGCCAAATGTAGAGGTGAAAAGTGCACACCTAACACTTTTTCCCACTCATTTTGACCTTTATCCCTTATGCAGTATCCTAGTGCTTAATTTGATTATTTATATGTAACATTTAGCATTCATCCTATACCTAAATTGAACTTGAGTTCTTATCCTTAATGGATCTAGATCTAGTCCTTAATCTTCTTGTTCTTGGTCCTAGATTGAGACTGATTAGGTGAACTTAACATTGGATCAAGGCCACTAGAGCATCCTAAACCTCTAGTTTCTAAATTCAAATCTTATTATGGGCCCAAGACAACCCATTGATTCATGTGTAAAATATTCAAAATTGTAATGACAAGTTGTTGTATAAAAGGAAAAATCCCTAGACCATTTAGACATCATGAAAGAACATCATAGCATGATCATAACATACAATCATATTAAGATCAATCATCTAGAGTAATCATTGCATCAACATCTGCATACATAAGGATAGATAGCTAGGCATGTCTTAAATAATGTTTGAACACAATTGAATCAATATAACAATGTCTGACTATAATCAAGACAAGACATGAATTCCCCCACTTAATAGTAGATGCTTAAAAGTAATAATTGTTAATTAATTTATTATATAATAATAATTTATATTTGTAAGCCATGTGTGAAAACAAGAGGGTAAAAGAGTGCATTTGATAATTGCAAGAGTATTATTATATCCTACAAGTGTTCTTTCTATATGGCTTTGTTGTCCTATTTTGGTCTTATTTTTCTTTTCAAATATTTAGTACCTTGCATCAGATGTTTTTCATTATGGTAAGCTGCAAACCAAGGTGCATAACCCTTTAACAAAAAAACCCCACAAGCAATAAAACAAGCCCAATAGGCCACGAACAGCTGACAAGCAGCACACTAACAGTAACTAAACATATTCAAGTCCAAACTGTATAAATAGTACCATAACAAAAAAAAACAACAAAACAGAAGGAAAACTACTAGAAAAGTTGACTCCAATCCTCCTTGAGGAAGCTATACATTTCATCATAATTAGCAAAAGTCTTCGAATCAATGCCATGCTTCTTCACTTCTAGGTCTTGGAGAAATGCCATGGTAGTGGCAACATGATGTGTGACCTTCGAGCACATGGTGGCCATGACTCTCATCTTATCCTCGAGGGTGTCCATTCTTGATCTCAATTCCATCATTTTGCCTTTGAATTGGTTACAATTCTCACTCTCTCTTCCTAAGAGCTATCTTTTCCACCTATTCCACATCATCCTATTTTAGCTCTATTTCCTCATCATCGGTGTCATAATAGGAATTGTTAAGTTCCTCGAACAAACTAGCCCCATCTTGGAATTCAGATTGCTCAGGAGTGCCTGAATATCAACTTCTTCCTCAAGATTAGAAGCACTGGAGTAGTCTACAATTTTAATAATAGGGGTTTGCGTGCCAACCAACCTGCTAGAGTGATGGATACTAGGCCTCCTGGGGACAACACCACTACTGTTCTTCGTACCCACCTTGTTGCCCGTGCCTTTCTCCTGAGAAGCAGCCCTCTCCACTCTCTCCCTATCATCACCAGTAACCTTCTTATGACTATCTTTAGGAGAGATAACCTTAGAATCTACCTCCATAGCCCGGGTCATAGTACTCTTGTGTTTTTTGGTCTTGGCTTTCTTCAAAGCTTCAGTCAATCCACATTTCTTCCAATCCCTCTTCCTGTCACCAGAGTGGGTGGGATTGTTCTTAAGATCACAGAGGCCCTCGACATCATCCTTTTGAGGAGAATTACCGAGAGAACCAACAGGGGTGCCAATAATAGGGAGGGAGGGTTTAACAGTAGGGACCATAGGGGTGGATGCCGGAGTCTTAATAGTCAGGGGAGATTTAACAACTTTTTGTTTGTTCTTTTTAGACTGGGAAACTGGGGTTTCAATAGTATGGGCCTTAGTATCTTGGGGGGACCTAGTAGTCATAGGGGAAATCTTCATAGGGGACCTACCAGCAACAAACTTAGAAGGACTAGCCCCAACCAAGACAGAAGGAAGAAGAGCTTTCTCCCCTGACTGATCTTCTTGCACGTCCTCAATCAAATAGGCTCGAATAGGTTTGGGAGGGCAAAGGACAAGATGGAATTGGTAGAGACGAAAGATTAAGCCCTGATGCAGGGGGACAACAACAATACTAGGGTTACTGGCATGCACGGCTTTGGTAGCTTTAATTGAGGACTCAAGGGAGGAAAACAGGTAGAATGGGAAACTAATGAGAACTTTGTGATGGAAATGATTCAACGGAGAAAAATGATAGTGATAGAAACATTTATAACGACCCTCAAGGGTTACATACTTCATCAACAAAAAGCATACCTTATCCCACAGAAGCATGAGGCTATCTCTTTCAAATCCTCCCTGCAATCTAACAGGCTATTTTCCTTCCTTAAGAAACAAGGCCATGCTTTCGTTATCCTGGACTTTACTTTGTTTCTTCAATCTCTTCCCATTGCAGGATAAGCCCGTAAGCTAGGCTATAATTTCCTTACCTCAAATTTAACTCCACCATCCTGGACCACTCTTGAATCTCAGGACATGGCGAACTGCACAAAAAGGTTCTCATCAAATCCGTTGAGACACTCCAGGAAAGGGGTGAGACCCCCTTCATAACAGATGCTCCAAAGCATGTTCTCTGCTTTGAGTTCCTCACAGGAAATGGGCTCAGTTAGACTCACCTTATCGCCCTCCATGATCAGCCTATTCCATTCCCAGTGAGGTAGAAAACACAGTTGTTGCAAGAAAAACTAGAGGCAACGAATAACTCTAGTGATCTTTCTAGAATTATGATACAAAAGAAAACCCTTACACTTATTGAAATTACTCCGATGGCTGTGCATATTACTTGAGTTGTCCTCACCAGCCCTTTCCCATTCCATCTCATAATTACTATAATGATGAACTCTATACTGGATATCATTGGAAGGAGGTATCGCTGATATTTAAACTCGCCTCATAGTCCACTTCAGCAAAAGCCACGTGAGTCGGCTAAGCTGGCCGAAGAAAGTGTCCCTCCTCTTTCTAGTTTGATCTTGCAGACATCAGCTTCTCACTCATGAGGCCAACCACCCCATGCTAAACCCCCCTCCCCCTCCCTTATCACACGATAAGGTGTGTTTTCAAAATTATGCTTCCTATGCATGCAAGGAATATATATATATATATATATATATATATATATATATATATATATATATATATATAATCCCCAAAAGAAAAATCAATCTTATGATTAGAATTCCTCCAACATCTCTTGGGATTCAGATTATAGCATCAGCTATACCATTATCCTCCGTCTAGACATGCCTTAATTCAAAATCATCAAAGTCGAGGAGGACGTGTTTGATATCATGAATAATATCAGCAACTTGTCAACCAACTCTGACTTTCTCTTGAACAACATCTAAAATGAGCTTCGAATCTCCTTATATGAGAAGGCGAAGATATAACTTGAATCAGATAACAGTTGCATAGTGTTTGCTTTAACACTGAATTCTAAACCGCAGCCTTCATGCTTGCTCTCCTAATTTTGATTGGTATTGACACAAGCAGAGACAGAAATTAAGAAGGCCACAATACCAAGATTAACAAATCAGAGTAGGTAACAGAGGCGAAGAATTGTAGTAGAATGAATAGCAACACTGATTTCACGTGCCATCTAGTACCCGTCTCAATCTGAGAGCACTCTGTAGAGAGGGTCGCTTGAAAGAGACACCACACATTTTGCTTACTAGCCACAACCCTTCTGTAGACTCTTCGACGTATCTTCATCTATTGCAGGCCTGTACTGCGAAGAACTCTCTTTTAGAAGGTAAGCAAATCCACTCCCACATCAATGACAGGGGTTTCGCATTTGTCTCGCAATCATTTCTACAAAATACACTTATTAACATGTATGAAAAGTGCGGAAGTTTGGTGGGTGCTCGCAAGGTATTTGATCAGATGACTGAACGAGACGTATTCTCATGGAATATGATAATTGGAGCTTATAAAAGGCACGGGTTTTCTCAAGAAGCATTGGCACTGTTTAACAAAATGCAACCAACAGGTGTGCCACCTGATCACATCACATTTACAATTATAGTCAGTGTTTGTGCTAATGTGGCATCTGTAAAACATGGTTTGCAGATCCATGGAAAAATCATTAGGTGTGGATTTCAATCTAATGTTCGTGTTACCAACACCCTGATAGATATGTATGCAAAATGTAGAAGTATACAGAAAGCAAGCGAACTGTTTGACAAAATGCCTCAAAGAGATGTCGTCACATGGACTGCAATAATTGCTGGGCATGCACAAAATGGGTTTGCTGAAATAGCATTGGGTATTTTTAAGCAGATGCAATTGGCAGATGTAGAACCAAATTCAGCAACCTTTGCCAGCATACTCCCATCATGTGTCAAAATGGGAGCTTTGGAACAGGGTATGGCAATGCATCAGAAAATAATTGAAAGCGGATTTTTATCAGGTGTTGTAGTTGTGACTGCTTTAATAGACATGTATGCTAAATGTTGGAGCATAGAGAAAGCACGGCAATTGTTTGACAAGATGCCTCAACGAAATGCTGTTTCATGGAATGCTATGATAACAGGATATGCACAAAATGGTGTTCTTAATGAGGCTCTAAGGATTTTCAAGGAAATGCCTCAACCTAATGTCGTCTCATGGACTGCAATCATTGCTGGATATGTACAAAATGGGCTAAATGATAAAGCCATGGAAACTTTTGAGCAAATGCAATTGGCAGGTGTAAGGCCAGACTTATCAACCTTTGCCAGCATCCTCCCAGCTTGTGCCAAACTTGGAGCTTTAAAACAGGGTATGGATATCCATCAAAATATAGTTGAGAGAGAATTTTCGTCTGATGTGGTTGTGACTGCCCTGATAGACATGTATGCAAAATGTGGCAACTTACAGAAGGCACAAGAATTGTTTCATAAGTTGCCTCAACCAGATGTGGTGTCATGGACTGCAATCCTTGCTGGATATGCACAAAATGGGTTTTTTGATAGGGTATTGGAGATTTTTAAGCAAATGCAATTGGCAGGTTTAAAGCCAGACTCATCAACCTTTGCTAGCATCCTCCCAGCTTGCGCCAAACTTGGAGCTTTGGAACAGGGTGTGGAGATACATCAAAAAATAATTGAAAGTGGATTTTTTATTGATGTGGTTATGACTGCCCTGATAGACATGTATGCAAAATGTGGCAGTATACAGAAGGCACGTAAATTGTTTGATAAAATGCATCATTCAGGTGTGGCCTCATGGAATGCAATGATTGCAGGATATGCAATGCATGGCTATAGCATGGATGCCCTCAAACTCTTTGAAATAATGAAGTGTTCTGCAGCCAATCCTGACTATGTGAGCTTCATTTGTGTTTTATTTGCATGCAGCCATGCAGGTTTAGTGGATGCCGGATGTAAATACTTCAATAGCATGAGCGACTCTTATTGCATCATCCTAACCATAGATCATTACATATGTGTGGTTGACCTTCTTGGCCGTGCTGGCTATCTTGAGGAAGCCCTAAATTTTATTATCAAAATGCCAATAAAGCCTGATGTAGTTGTGTGGATGTGCTTACTTGGTCCTTGTAAATCACATAAAAATATGGGGGTGGGAGAATTTGTGGCAACACTCCTTTTTGAGTTGGATTCTGAAAACGCTGCAACTTATGTTCTTATGTCAAACATGTATGCGGAAGTAGGCAGGTGGAGTGATGCTCAAAAGGTAAGGAGATTGATGAAGGAGAGAGGAATTAAAAAGATACCTGGATGTAGTTGGATTGAAGTCCATAAAATTGTACATGCTTTTTGTATAGGAGATAGATCACACCCACAAACACAAGCAATCTATGAAATGCTGGAAAAACTATGTCGGGAGATTAAGGCGGCAGTGTTCATTCCAGATATAATACCTGTATTGAATGATGTGGAGGAAGAGGAGAAGAAATTACTCCTCTGCCACCACAGTGAGAAGTTGGCAATTGCATTTGGGTTGTTAAACACATCCCCTGAAACAACTATTAGAGTTGTCAAAAACCTTCGAGTATGTGGTGATTGCCACAATGCAACCAAGTTTATCTCCAAGATTGTTTCAAGAGAAATTGTTGTGAGAGATCCAAACCGTTTTCATCATCTCAAAGATGGACAGTGTTCTTGCGGAGATTATTGGTGATGCTATGCCAAGCAAGCCATAAACACAGGCTTTCACTATTAGAAGGCACGCAGGGTCAAACCTGAAATGATAAGAAGGAATCAGGTATCAGTTTCAGTTTCTGGAAAAGTGTTGTTTCTGAATGTTTGGACAAATAGACCATGGTTTGTTTGATGATATGGCATCGTATAATATGCCACTGTCTAGCTATACTGATGGGGTATTTGTTAAAACCCTGTTTTATAATACCATGGAGGAGCCATAACATTGAACTGTTTTTCAATAAGCCTGTACAGCTCTGGACTGAAAAGCTGGAAGTGAAGGCAGAAGAATGAGAAATGCAAAAGTGGACTGCTTTTAGGAAATGGAAAGGTGCTCAGCCAGCAGGAAATGTGAGAGAGAGGCTTATAAATTATAATCAAACCAATGTTTGGATACGGTGAGGAGAGGCCAGCATCTCTTGGTCACTGTCTTTATCAAGTTGAGGGGTGCTTTTGTCTCGATTAATCTTAGTACATGTATCTGCCAGTTTTATAATTATATATGCAAATTTATATTTGTCCACGAACATCAAAATATACTATTCTCCTGATGAGGTTAACTGCTAAAGGTTTTTTCAAATCTGGTTATTGAAATACCTTGAGTAGAGGAGTGAAGCATAGAATTTCGTTCCAGTAGTAAGCAAGTTCACATGTTGTTTAACGATACCACCAACTATGTTGTTAGGGTTACCCCATAAAAACATAGAAGCATTTGTAGTCTTTACCAGTTCCCCCAAAAGTAAAATAAACTATATGCTTAGGATCAACCGAATGTCAAGAGGCTACAGGTCAGAAAGAGCAGTAACTCATGCGGATAAGTAATACAGCAAAAACTTAGGATGAACAAGTAAATGTAAGATACCTTGCTAGGATGGAGAGATAGATTACAGTTATAAATGGTAGTACAACCAAATTAGATGCTTTCTTTATAATCTGCAAACCCAATAAAATCTCTCAAGACTAAATTCCAATGAGAAACTATATCTTGGAGACTTATTTTATGAATTGCATTGCTACGTCCTTAAATTGTATAGGGATATGTGATGACCAACTATGACTCATAATCTTTATTTGAATCATTTATTAGTCTATAAGTATGTTTATTATAAGCAAGATCAACTTCATTGGGATTAGGGTATTAATATTACCCAATGATGCCTATATTAATATTATCCAATGATGCCTATAAATAGGAGGTAGTGAGTAGCTTGTTTAGCATCAGATTGTAAGTTTTGTTCTTATTGTAAGACTTTTGAAGGTTACCCCCTCGAATTGTCTCATTATTATCAAGTTATTTTCTCTTATATTCTTCTCTTGTGCTAAGTAATTTCATTACAAGTGGTATTAGAGCATGATCTTGGCACCTTGAAGGTGAGAAGAGAGACAATTTTGGTCAAGTGCCTATCTCTCTCATAAATGTGTTTTTTAATAAATATAAAGGGGTGATCTAGGACACATTAAAGAAGCTACATTCCATATTTGAAGAAATTTGAAGCATTTTTGAAAGAATTATTGTGAAATTAGGGTTTTCACCAAATTTGATTCCAAGGTTATGTTGATGCCTAGAGTTGTCTTTCAAAACAACTTGCACCACATAGGACATCAAGTTCTATATAGATATGAAAAATCTGCAAGACAATATCTAAAGTTACAAGATCGACTCCTTATCTATTCTATCTTTAAGCCTAATTTGACAAAGGGAAAATGGAGAAATGTTGAAAGAAATAATGGAAAATCAATAGGTGATCCACTAGAACAAATGTTTCATTGTAATCCTTCTTAGGATTTGCAACACACTAGATAATAGTCTACAAAATCAATTTAGAGTATGATCATAAAGATGTATTAGAAGATTTATCAATAGACAACTTTTAGAAATAGGATAACAAGTACTTTAATTTCTTATATTAAACACTTCAAAATATATGGTTAAGTTACATACAAAATGAAAATCCAAATATTTTTGGACATATATACAAAGGTTCTTTTGGAGCATAAAACAAAAAGATCGAGAAATATAAGTGTACTTTGAGCTCATATATACAAGGCTAAATCTACATACAAATAAGTATAGTGCTCCTTATTTATAGAGAATATCCTAACCCACAATAGAAATTCACCCAAAATGGCTAAGACACAAAGCCTATGTTGGTGAAGGAAAAATTGCTTAAGTCAGTGTGGCACAATGAAGAGAAGCAACTCCATCTAGTCCTCTACAAATTGCAAATGGTTAGGAAGGTTTGTCATATGCCAAATGGCCTAACAAAGGTGACTATCCATCATAATTGGAATGCTCCCTCATTAAAAAATGGCTAGCAAGCTCTATCACTCTTGAGAATAGTTGAGATATTTATATCATTCATAGCGAGTTGTTGGATTAGTGTTGACATAGCAAAGATAGATGGCCATCACTATTTCTTTGGGAGAATCCCTCTCTTTCCACTTGATTCCTCAAGAGTCTTCCACTTGGCATGGTGTCAAAAGGGTCTACAACCAATAACATTCAAAGAAAGAGACATGTGGGCCATACCATTGATAAAGACTTTGGGGCTGAAAAGGTTAACAAGAATGGGCTTGCCATTGTTAACATGTTACAGCATTGGGGAATTACCTTATGAACTTCTCGTTGTCAGACCTTAAATCCCCACATGTTATTAGAGTAAAGATGATATGGATAATTAGATGGTGTATGATACTCCAAGACTTGAAATGCTTCAAAACTCCTAGTAGGACCTACATAAGGCCTTGATTAATTCAAGTGCCCTTGTGAGCTTTTGCTTCATTTCTTCTAACTAGGTTTTCAATTCATTAACCTCTTCCTTGGAGGCATCAAATCTATTCTCCAATTCCCTTTCTTTTTCTCTATAGCCCTTGATTGAGAACTTCTAGATTTTGAAGCCAACTTAGTTCATAATCTTGCATAGAGGTTTTCTTCTTGAGAGATGAAATCACAACATTTAGGACACCTTCAATGGCCTTTGAATAGAATAATTATGTCTTCAAATCTTCAACTTTTTTTGTGATATTTGCAGTTTGTTTAGTTTATAATTTGATGCAAAGGTTGTCTGCTTGAGAGACAAAATCTCAACACTTGGAACAACTTCACTAGCATTTTCCTATAATACTTCTTTCTTCAAGTCTTCAACTTGTTTTTGTGATATTTCTCTAGTGGCCTTCTGAGTGACCATTTGGCTCTTCAATTCTGTTATCACTATCTCAAACTCAATTAACTTGCATGAATTTCTAGAACCTTCTCTTTTGTGCCTTCACCTTACGCCTCTTTTTCTTGGGATGGTGACCATTCTATTATGGTGGTCACTTGACCTTCTAATGATCTTGCCTTGAGCTTCAAAACCTTTAGATTTAACTTGATTTTCTTTAGTTCAACATCTTTCTACTTGATCTTTCTTTCTAGGGTAGTAAGCTTGGGCAACTAACTTGGTGCTTTCTATTAACAATTCAATTTGATTCATATGCCTTAGCATCCTTCATGCTATTGCTAATAGATTGTACATCACAATCAATTACGTAAAAGGACTTAGAAGGTGACAAAATAGAGGAAGGTTCCAATGCTTATGAAGCTGAGGAGCTTCTAATTTTGGGAAAGGCAAGTGGTCAAAATAGAGGAAACTAGTAGCCTCTAGGAGGGTTAAATGTTTGCATAATAGGTATTTGGTATTTCTCTATTGGAGGGGTGATGAAATGTGAAGAGAAGCCATATTAGGGTGGGAAGTGATAAGGAGAGGGAGGCTACATGTCTTGTTGCATAGGCACCTAGATGGTACCTAGCAAGGTACTTTGTTGTTAAGGGAAGAACTAAGTGTTAAGAGAGGTGTCTCAACCTTGAAATTACAAAAGGTTACTATAATTTATAGTAAGTTTATATTTGAGTATGTATGGGTCCAAAAATTTCCCCAAAGCTACGGAATTGCCAAATAAACATTTTGGGTGAGTTTCAACCCAAGGTCATACTTGGATGTCATGTTATTAAAGTTTTCAATTTTTGAAGTACCCAAAAAAGTTTCAAAGTCAATTTTGAGGCATCTAGAGGTCATTTTTGGCCCCAAAAGTTGTAAATAACCAAGTTGTTGTAAATAACCAAGTTGTTTATTGGTGCATAGATCTTTTCACAAGCTTTCCAACACATCAAATGGTTCGTCAATAGGCCTCCCAGATCAAAATTTATGGCCTCCAAAAGTTGGGTCTCTTGTATTGGAAAATGTGAAAATGTGTTGAACACAAAATAGAGCTATAAGGGGGAGTTACACATATTGGTGTGTGTTTTGACACATCATAGGGCATCTTTGACTAGAGATAATTTGGGCCCCACCTTTTTGGGTGGTTTTAGATCATGGTTTTGTAATTACCATTTGACAGTTTCATGTATTGTATCTCCTATATATTAGGTGCTTGAGATGGAGGTTGTGTGTGAGAGTCTTATAGATGTTGAGTTGCCTCTGGATCTATGGTTAGTGATACTCCTATGAAAGCTTTCTTTGCAAGTATATTGTAATCTTGTTGATTTCTAAATAATATATTGGGCAGCTTTTGGAGTGTGGGGTTTTCCTCTCAAAAGGATTTTCCCCACATAAATCACTATGTAGTGGTATGATTGATATTTATGTTTATTGATGTATAACTTTTATGACTGTTGTAAAGATCAAAAAGTTTTGTATTGTAGACACCTAAAATTGGCCATGTCCTCATAACCCTTTGACATCCCTTAGACATTCATCTTCCAAGACATTGTCCCTTAATCCTTTTCCCAAATTAATTAAATAAATTATATTTAATTAATTCATTCATTTCCTCCATCACCTAAATTAAATAAATAAATTAATTAATCCATTATCCCTTTTAGCCAAAATTAATTGAATAAATCTTATTTAATTAATTTATCCTCCCATTATCCCCTCTCCAATAATTAATTAAATAATCTTATTGGGTAAGTGCACAAAGATTGGGGACCAAAAGGGGGTCTTAAGATACCAATTTTTTTTTTGAAATCAAGAAACATTGATGTTGAATGAGAAATTGAAGATAGCTACACACAAAATTTGAAGATGAAACAAAAACAAGAGTCGTAGTGCTCTAAATCTAGTTTCTAAACTACTAATTTTTTTCCAAAAATGGTTGAGATTAAGGGGTTCAAAAAGGGGGAGCACACAAATTGGTCCTATTTTTATCAAAAAAACATAACATAGCGTCTGGTGTGCTCCCCCTAAAATGTTAACTTTTTTTTAGTATTTCAAAGATCTCTTCAGTGAGAAATTAGCTAACATCATGTAGTTTATCCCTAATTTTTCTGATAATTTTTTCATGAATAATTGATTTTTTAGTAATTTTTAAAGTGGACACATCTTGAAAAATAGAAAATTGAGCGTGCTCCCCCCTAAAATTTTTGAAAACTAATTAAAAATCATTTTTTTTAATACGTGTAGAATGAAGTCTAGTTTCTCAAAATGTAACTTATTTCAAATTTCGATGAATAGTTGAAAAAATGTCAAAAATACTAGACACTAGTTTTTGACAAAAAATGGATACACTAACAAAAGAAATTAAAGATGAAACCCTTAGCATACTCAAAATGTGAAAAAATTATATGGTTAGATAGCTAACAGAGAGATTAAGATTATGGTGGTATTTTTTTTAGTTTTCATCAAAATAAGTGCAAACTTGATGGGGAGCACACTTCATATTATGTGGTTTTTGCTACAATCTAGAAAAACACATCTTTGGACATCCTAAACACAGTCCAAGACTTTGGGTTGGAAGCCCAAGATAAATCCAAGCCTTAGGCTTGGTAATAACTAAGGCAACACATAATGTGAGCATGTTATAACATGCTCGCGTTCTGTGCATTCACATAACGTGAGCATGTTATAACACACTTGCGTTATGGTGAACTAAAACAACTCTCTCTCCCTCTCCCTCTCCCTCTCTGAGAGGTGGAGAGAGATAGGGAGATAGGGAGAAAGTGATATATAGGGATCTCTCTCTCTCTCTCTCACCCTAAACTCAAGAAACCCCAAACCTCTATCTCCATATCTCTCTCTTATCTCCCTATCTCTCTGGACATCTCACTCACTCTCTATCACCCTATCTCTCCCCTCTTTCTCCTCTATATCTCCCTATCTATCTCCTCTCTCTTTCTACCTATCTATCTCTCGCTATCTCCATATCTCTTACCTCCTCCCCTATCATTCATCTATTTCCCTATCTCTCCCTCTCCCTTATCAATGAAGGAAATGGAAAAAAGAAAACTATGACTCTCTTTCTATCTCTCTCCCTATATATCACTTTCTCCCTATCTCGCTATCTCTCTCTTTGACTCAGAGAGAGAGAGACGTGTTTAGGGTCTCTCTCTCTAAGAGGTAGAGAGAGATAGGGAGATAGGGAGAAAGTGATTTATAGGGAGAGGGAGAGAGAGAGAGATAGAAAAAGAGTCATAGTTTTCTTTTTTCCATTTTCTTCATTGATAAGGGAGAGGGAGAGATAGGGAAATAGAGGAATGATAAGGGAGAAGGAGGTAAGAGATATGGAGATAGTGAGAGATAGAAAGGTAGAGAGAGAGAGAGGAGACAGATAGGGAGAGGTAGAGGAGAAAGAGGGGAGAGACAGGGTGATAGAGAGTGAGTGAGATGTCTAGAGAGATAGGGAGATAAGGGAGATATATGGAGATAGAGATTTAGGGTTGCTTGGGTTTGTTGGCAAGAGACACTATATGGATTCATGATTGTTGTCATTGATGGTAACAAAGTTCATCCCACACATCTGCAGGACATGGTGTGTCTATACCGAAAGTCAGAGTGAAGAATGTTGTGGTCCGGTAAACAAGAACAGAGCATGTGGTAAGGGCTGACAGTCAGGTCTCGATCTCTCAGAGGAAGTATCTTAGTGAAGTGCAGATTTGGGAAAGTCAAGAGGACTACCTTGAGTGATAGATTCCAAGGATTTAGCCTTCGGTGATAGATGAGGAAAAAGATATGAATACTTGAGTATCGGGTTCCTGATTGGTAGTGTGGATAGAGGAAGAATTGACTGGCAGAACATCAGACATTATTTCAGATGTGTTACTGATGATGGTAAAGGTTATGAAGGCATAAGTTATGATTGGCTGACATGACTGATGACTTCTACAAGTATATCCTTGATCCGTATTACTTGGTATGCAAGGATTCAGCCGACAGATCAGAGTTTGGAAAATATTGACTATTCCGGGTGCTGACTAGAAAGGTGATGAAATCACTTTTGCGCATATATATATAAGATGGATTTAGTTGTGAGGGTGGTTGTGATTGTTGTAGATGTGCAAAGAAAAGTAGTACAGCCAAATAAAAGCAGAAAGGAAGGTCTAGTATGTGAAAGGAGAGCAGCACAAAAGAAGAGGAAAGATGAAGTGCAGCAGATCAGTATACAGAGCCTAACTAGAACTGAACTCTAGCATATGTTGATGCTCCTTGTTAGTTCAAGTATTGTATTACACTCTTTATAAATTGTAGACAGTGTGTCTCTTGTAGGCAGTGTGCCTCTTGTGAGCAGTGTGCTCGGGTAGTGAGCCCTAATTGGCAAGTGCCATTTTGTATTTCCATCCTTCTAACAGAGAATAGAATCTTGGGTTAATCACCCTATGGTTTTTCCCTTAATAGGGTTTCCATGTCAAAAAAATTGTGTCATGTGTATCTCCATTTCATGGTTATGTTTGCTTATTTGAATTAATGTTGCATTGATTATTAAGAAAGTTCAGAAAATAGAAATAATTAGGATAACTGATTCACCCCCCCTCTCAGTTATCAACAATTGGTATCAGAGCCAAGTTCCTCCCAACAGAGTCTAACAACTTGAGGAAGATCTGGTAATTCAAATGGATATATATGGTTTAAGAGAGCAACTCAAGACTGCCCTTGATGATCTTGAGCAGTCAAACTCTGAAGTCAATGAATTAAAAGAAAAGACTCAAACAGGCTGATGATTTCATGAGAGAACTAAAAGACAAATTAAGTCTCTCTATGAAAAAGAGAAAGGAGCTACTTTAGCAATTGGCAAGTCAAGGTGAAGCCAATGACACAAATGAAGATCTAAAGGAGAAAACCAAGTTATGTGAAAAGTTATCAAAAGAAGTCATTATGGTAAGACATGAAATGGAATCAGGAGTTATGGAGTTTACCCAAGAGGTTGAAGAGAAAAGAAAAACTAAAGATAATCTAAGACAATCTCTCAAGGAGAAATCAGAAGATTGCCACAAGATGGATATAATTATCAGACATCTTGAATATGATCTTGAAGATGCTAAAGATAATGAAGAAAAACTTGAGGATCAAATTGTCTCTCTAAAAAGAGATCTTCAAACAACAAATGAATATAAAGAGAAATTCAAGATAAGTTCTGCTCAACTTGAAGTTCTTCTTGAAAGTCAAAAGAGGGTAGATGACAAGTGTGGTTTGGGATATGAGAAAGGAGAAAGCTCTGGATCTGGTCAGAAGAATTTTGGATCAAAAAATCCAAGGAACATGTCTAGAAGACCTCTGGTAAGGTAGCCTAATGCTCAAAGATATTCGTCCTTCAATGGATACTACCACAACTGCAATAACTTTTGTCATAAAGCTGATCATTGCAGAAAGAGAATAAATCAGACTAATACATCCTTCTCTGGACAGTGTTTCAATTGCAAAAGGTATGGTCACAAATCTCATGAATGCAGAAACTTGCAAATGAACAAATCATTCAATGGTAGATGCTTTGCATGCAATAGAAAAGGTCATATGGCTAATCAATGCAGATCAAGAGGATATCAATCAAATATGCATAGAAATGTTGTTTGCCAAATTTGCAATAGATCCGGTCATATTGCAAAATTCTGTAGAAACAAAAATCAGGACAAAAGAGGTCCGGTATATCATAATCAGAATCAAGACAAAGGAAAATCATAGGTGAATGCGGATGAAGTTAAAAGTGAAATGAACAAGATTTGGGTAAAGAGAAGTACAGAGAATGTTGGAAATGGATCCGCACCAGACTCTGGTGCTGATATTCCTTCCGAAAACTAAAAGGTGAGCTCTGGCTCAGGGGGTGCAACAAAAGACAAGCCAATTCCCCCAACCAGTCAATTTGTGCCTGAAATTGGCACATAGGAAGCTGCGGATCAAATGGTTCCTAGAAAAATATCTAAATAAGGTATGGTGAATATTTGAGACATCTGCAGAAGATTTAAAGAGTCTAATCTTTCCAGAATTGATCCAGTAAAACAATCTTCTAGGAAAAATAGGTTCTTCACAAGTTTGGTCTGGTATGATTCTAAAATTAAGACATCTTGATCTATGGATAAATCAAATGATTGAGGAAGGTAAGAAAGCTTGTAGGAAATCACAGAGGACAACTCTAAGTATATCACTATGATCCGAAAAGATACATATTTTAGAGTAAAGAAAACAGAGCAACCGGAACAACTTAGGTCAAGCATTTATTGCGACTTAACATTAGGGTTTGCGGAGCAATATAAGGGTTTTCTCACTAAGCATTTGCTCGTTCTGCATTCAAGAAGAAACGAAAAGAGAGGCTCTGCAACAAAATCCCTCAAACTCATCCAAGATCATTTGCAGAAGTCAATTCATTCAGAAATTGATCCAGCTAACTTCGTGAAACTGAAAGGCGCAAAAGGTATTCTCTGTTATCAAATATCTCTCTATAAATCCTTGAATGATGGGTACTCCAAATATTGTGAAAATCTCTGATAGGCCTCGCCCTAAATTTAAGAAACATTCATACAAATCTTTGGAAGTAGATCTCCTAGGAGCATTTTCCAGTGTTCCGCATGGTGTGTTGCATACAGAGGACATTAGGGTTTACATACACGTGAATATTGAAGAATTTGGTGAATCAAAGTTAGTGGATATCTATCACAAACAATTAATAGATGATTCTTTTGAGATTAAACCTTAGTATAAAGCCATCTGGGATAAGCATTTTGCTTAGTGCATTCATTTCCCCTATTTTGAAGAAGACGAATGGGTTCGGTATGTGTTGAGTAGAGTGCATGGCAATTTCTTATGGCTGAATAAACCATTTAAGATCACCAAAGATGCAATTAGGGTAGTAACCGGTCCGCACTCATCCGGTGGAATACCTGTTCTCAAATCTGTTAAGAATCAGACAGTAAGTGATGCAACCGGATCAAAATTTGACAAGAGAGCTATGACAATTGAAGACATCACTGAACCGGATGTCAAATTTGCATCCATGATAATTGGTTACAAGATCTATCACTCTAGTAGGGAAAATTCAGTACCGGGAACTGCAATTTACACAGCCTATCAAATGCTAAAAGAAAATGCTGACTATGATCTGTGTGATCTTCTTCTAAGTCAACTTTTGGAAAATCTGCAAAAGATTAAGAAGGATAAGAAGAACTCCTTCAAGTATGGTGGCTTGATACTCTGCCTATTCTTTTATTACATGAATGAGCTTCCTGGATCTAATGGCTGGGTATGGCAAAATGACAAATAGGTTGCCATCCAAATCAGAGACTATTTGCATGGGCTTGGGGATGCTAAAGCAAGAAATATAGCCCTGTGGGGATATTTCAAGAATTTTTAGAACATGATGCAAGCAAGAGAGAGAATTCCCCAGTCTCTTGTTGAGAAATACAAAGACACAATATGCTTTATGGTAGAGACTGATCAATGCCTAATGGAGGCAGTAGAACCAAGAACTGTATGGATCATGCCTATGGGGTATGAAGTTGATGAACAAATTGTGGAGCTGCATGTTCAACACATGCTAAGTCAGCTAAAGGATCCAAAGGCAGAAAGGTTTGGAACCTTTGAGGAGCTGAGTGTAAAGATTCATGTGGAACTCAGACAACCTGAGATCAAGAGGAAAGTAAGAAAAGAAGTTGAAAATGTTGCAAAAGGCTTTGGCATATCAAAGGAGGCACTTGATGCCAATAGGGAAAAGGTGGAAAGGGCTGAGGAAGAGAAGAAAAAGGCAAAAAATAAAAGTGAAGAAAGTGTTCCGGTAAAATCCTCCACCCGGACCAGATCATCAAAGAGATCTACACCTACCACTACCAAAAGCTCAAGGCCATCAAAATCGGAAGCAAAATTATTCGACAAAGGAGAGAAAAGAACAAAGACAAAAGCCACAAGGGCTTATGCCAGTCAAAGGGATGAAGAGGAGACTGAATCTGATGAAGAAATCAGGAAAGTGAAGAAACAGAAGAAAACATCCGGTGAACCCTCTACCGGACAAGAGGAAGAAGAAAAGACAGAGGAATATATTGAAAAACCCAATCTTCACATTGATGACATAATCAAATCAGTCACAGTGGATGGAAATCTTTAGCCTATGATTGAGTTCTATGATTATTATGATGAAGCAGATCAGAAGATATTGCAAGATGCCATAGTCAGGTACCTAAATATCTACAACAAAGCATTTATTGAAATTATATCTCTGATCCCCAAAAGCTTGGAGAAGGAACTAGAAATAAGAAAGAACAATGCCTAAGCCAAAGACCTAGAAATCTGGGAACAGATAGCAATTTAGCTATATCCTTCAATTGATCCCAAGACAATGAATATGGTATTCAAAGATTGTAAGGATGAGTTCAGGAGCAAAGCAAGGATGAATGAACTTATGCTCGGAGAGACTGATAGATTTGCAAAAGAGATAGAAGATATTCTCCGGAATGTATTCAAAAGATTCAACATTCCAATTATAGAGGACTTGGGTACTAATCCCTCGACTACAAGTGTTGCAGAAGAATCTACTGAGAAAATGACAGAAGAGGTGGCCCTTGAACAGACTAACATTTCTCCTTTAGATTCCCCTACAGTCTCTGGATCTAAAGGAGAAGAAAGAATATAGGAGAAAGAACCATAGGTGAAGGAAAAAGAAGGTGACAATACCAAGGTTGCAGAAGAAGAGAAGACTTCAACATAGAAGACCACAACTGCTAGTGATAAGAATGTAGAAGGAGAGAAAGCTCCAAGAGACAGCTCTAAAAATGCAGAAGAAAAGAAAAATCTGTCTCTAGCAAGAGACACTTGCAAAAACTGTCCAAGAATTATTGAACAAAGAAACAATGGAGATTGATGAACCAGAGCTTCTACATAGACCATTTAATTTTGATTCTCTTTCTTCGGTACAGACAATGAAGATAGCTTCATTTGCTAATGCAAAGGCTAAAGAAAAACTCCTAAAGTCTCACATGGAAGACTATGAGCTTATAGAGGCAGCATCCAGAGTGTTGGAAAAGATCATGCCATCTTTTCAAAAGGATCCCACAACCTCTTCCTCTGGTAATCTCAAAACTCTAGTCAATAGTGTTAGCCAACATTTTAATTCTCTAGAGAAATCAGCTGAGGAGAAGGTCAGGAAAGAATTTTTGGATAAGAGATTCTCAAAGCTGCAAGGGCTAATATCAAATGACAGAAGAGTTATGGGTATTGGGATAAAAGGTTTGGAAAATGCCCTTAAAGATGGAGGTGATGTATACAAATTTTGTATATCCTAGTCTAAAACAACAGTGGAGATTGAGAAGAAAATGAAAGAATAGGAGGATAAATTGTTAAAACTTTCTCAAAATTTTGATCCACTTACTACATCCATAATAAATCAAGAATGTCAAACGGTTGTAGTTTTGAATGAAATTAAGAAGCTTGAAAAAGAGAAGAAAAACCGAATCAGTAGGTTGAGTGAGCTTAGAGCAATAATTGTCCCTAAGTTAGAGGCCTTGCATGAGGCCATAAAAGAAGCTCAAATCACAGCCCAGACCAATGATCCAACAGATCTAAAAAGGGCAGATGCGTTTCCATTCCTGTTGAGTGATCATATATCAATTTTGGACAGAATGCAGCAAAGTTGGGCTACAAAATTTATTCAATTAAAAACAACTTTTGCAGACATACTTCAGTATATGTAAGTATTCCATATGTATTTACTTATGCAGACAAAATTTGAAAATCTTGGTATGCGGACCCTACCCTTTGCCATTGATGTCAAAGGGGGAGTGAAGAGCAGTGAAAAATGAGGAATCCAACTAAGGGGAAGCCCTAGAAAATGTATATAAAAATAGAGCATCAGTCAAGGGGGAGCATAGTGTAAACACTTAGTCTTTTTTCACTAAGTGTTGCCATCAATGCCAAAGGGGGAGATTGTTGGCAAGAGACACTATATGGATTCATGATTGTTGTCATTGATGGCAACAAAGTTCATCCCACACATCCGTAGGACATGGTGTGTCTATACCGGAAGTCAGAGTGAAGAATGTTGTGGTCCGGTAAACAAGAACAGAGCATGTGGTAAGGGCCGACAGTCAGGTCCGGATCTCTCAGAGGAAGTATCTTGGTGAAGTGCGGATTTGGGAAAGTCAAGAGGACTACCTTGAGTGATAAATTCCAAGGATTTAGCCTCCGGTGATAGATGAGGAAAAGATATGAATACTTGAGTATCGGGTTCCTGATTGGTAGTGTGGATAGAGGAAGAACTGATTGGCAGAACATCAGACATTATTCCGGATGTGTTACTGATGATGGTAAAGGTTATGAAGGCATAAGTTATGATTGGCCAACATGATTGATGACTTCTACAAGTATATCCTTGATCCGTATTACTTGGTATGCATGGATTCAGCCGACAGATCAGAGTTTGTGGAAAATATTGACTATTTCGGGTGCCAACTAGAAAGGTGATGAAATCACTTTTGCACATATATATATAAGATGGATTTAGTTGTGAGGGTGGTTGTGATTGTTGTATATGTGCAAAGAAAAGTAGTAGAGCCAAATAAAAGCAGAAAGGAAGGTCTAGTATGTGAAAGGAGAGCAGCACAAAAGAAGAGGAAAGATGAAGTGTAGCAAATCAGTATACAGAGCCTAATCGAAACTGAACTCCAACATATGTTGATGTTCCTTGTTAGTTCAAGTATTGTATTACACTCTTTATAAATTGTAGACAGTGTGTCTCTTGTAGGCAGTGTGCCTCTTGTGAGCAGTGTGCTCGGGCAATGAGCCCTAACTGGCAAGTGCCATTTTGTATTTCCATTCTTCTATCAGAGAATACAATCTTGGGTTAATCACCTCGTGGTTTTTCCCTTAACAGGGTTTCCACATCAAAAACATTGTGTCATGTGTATCTCCATTTCATGGTTATGTTTGCTTATTTGAATTAATGTTGCATTGATTATTAAGAAAGTTCAGAAAATAGAAATTATTAGGATAACTGATTCACCCCCCCTCTCAGTTATCAACAAGGTTTAGGGTTTAGGGGTTAGTGGTTATGATTTAGGGGCATTATTTAGGGTTTAGGGGTTTAAAGAGAGTGCTTTTGACATGCAACCCTAAACCCTTAACCAGATCAATCCTAAACCCCTAAACCCTAAATAATGCCCCTAAACCCTAAACCTGAGAAACCCTAAGCCTCTAAAACCTAAATAATTCCCCTAAACCCTAAACCCAAGAAACCCTAAATCTCTATCTCTCTATCTTTATCATCCCTCTACCTCTCAATCTCTCTCCCTAAACTTGGGTAACCCTAAACTTATAAACCCTAAATAATTCCTGAAAACCCTAAACCTAAGAAACCCTAAACACCTCTCTCTCTCTCTCCAGATAGAGAGTGAGGGACATGTCCAGAGACATAGGGAGAGAGACTGAGAGGTAGAAGAATGATAGAGATATAGAGATCAGGGAGAGATAGGGAGATAGAGGTTTAGGGTTTCTTGGGTTTAGGGTTTAGGTGTTTGGGGTTTAGTGTTGCTCAAGTTTAGGGCTTAGTGTTTAAAGCTTAGGGGCATTATTTAGGTGTTAAGGTTTGGAGGTTTAGGGTTTAGGGAGAGAGGACTAATAGGGAGATATAGAGGACACCGAGAGGAGAGATAGGGAGATAGAGAGTGATGGACATGGCTAGAGACATAGGTAGAGAGATTGAGAGGTAGTGGGATGATAGAGATAGAGAGATCAAGGAGAGATGGGGAGATAAAGGTTTAGGGTTTCTTGGGTTTAGGGGTTGAGAGAGATAGATGTTAAGGGTTTCTTAGGTTTAGGGTTTAGGGTATTATTGAGAGATTGAGAGGTAGAGGGAAGATAAAGTTAAAGTGATAGAGATTTAGGGTTTCTTGGGTTTAGGGTTTAGGGGTTAGGGTTTAGGGGAATTATTTAGGGTTTAAAGGCTTAGGGTTTCTTGGGTTTAGGGTTTAGGGTCATTATTTAGGATTTATGGGTTTAGGGTTTCTTGGGTTTAGGGTTTAGGGTTGCATGCCAAAATTAGTCTCTCTCTAAGCCCCTAAACCCTAAATAATGCCCCTAAATCATGACCCCTAAATCCTAAACCCAAGAAACCCCAAACCTCTATCTCCATATCTCTCCCTTATCTCCCTATCTTTTTGGACAGCTCACTCATTCTCTATCACCATATCTCTCCCCTCTTTCTCCTCTATCTCTCCCTATTTGTCTCATCTCTCTTTCTACCTATCTATCTCTCACTATCTCCATATCTCTTACCTCCTCTCCTATCATTCCTCTATTTCTCTATATCTCCGTGTCCCTTATCGATGAAGGAAATGGAAAAAAGAAAAGTCTCTCTCTCTCTCTCTATCTATCTCCTAGTTTTCCTTTTCCTTTCTAATTTCCCTTTAGATCCCACCAATTTCCCCTATTTTACTATTTTCCACCTCTCCTCTCATCATTCTTCCCATCTAATCAACTTTCATTTTATCTTGTTTCCATTTATCCTCCCAATTTATATCCTCATCCCTCTTTGCATGTCCTAGTTTTCTCATTTCCATTTTCTTTGTCGATAAGGGAGAGGGAGAGGGAAGAAGAGGGAGAGAGGGGGGAGATGGAGGGAGGAGAGAGGGGAGAGATAGGGAGATAGGGAGAGAGAGAGAGAGTCCTAGTTTTCTTGTTTCCATTTCCTTCATCAATAAGGGAGAGGGAGAGATAGAGGGGAGAGTTAGGGAGATAGAGGAATGATAAGGGGGAGAGAGAGAGGTAAGAGATAGAGAGATATGGAGAGATAGATTGTTAGATAGAGAGGAGATAGATAGGAAGAGATAGAGGAGATAGAGGGGAGAAATAGGGAGAAGAAAGTGAGAGAGATGTCCAGAGAGATAGGGAGAGAGATTGAGAGGTAGAGATGATAGAGATAGGGAGATAAGGGAAAGATAGGGAGATAGAGGTTTAGTGTTCCTCAGATTTAGGGTTTAGGGGTTAGGGGTTAGTGTTTAGGGGAATTAGTTAGGGTTTAGAGGGGGGGAGAGAGAGAGAGAGAGAGAGAGAGAGAGAGAGAGAGAGAGAGAGAGAGAGAGAGAGAGAGAGAGAGAGAGAGAGAGAGAGAGAGAGAGAGAGAGAGAGAGAGAGAGAGAGAGAGAGAGAGAGAGAGAGAGAGAGTACTTTTGACATGCAACCCTAAACCTCTAAACCCTAAATAATGCCCCTAAAACTTAACCCCTAAACCCTAAACCTCTATCTCTCTGTCTCTATCATCCCTCTAACTCTCAATATCTCTTCCTATGTCTCTGTCCATGTCCCTCACTCTCTATCTCCCTAGCTCTCCCCTCAGTCTCGTCTATATCTCCCAATCGGTCCTCTCTCTCCAAACCCTAAACCCTATACCTCTAAACCTTAATCCCTAAAACCATAAACCCTAGACCCTAAATAATGCCCCTAAACCTTAACCCCTAACCACTAAACCCTAAACTTGAGCAATCCTAAACCACTAAACCCTAAACCCTAAACCCAAGCAACCCTAAACCTCTATCTCTCTATCTCTCCCCTATGTCCCTATCTCTATCATCCCTCTACCTCTCAATCTCTCTCCCTATGTCTCTAGCCATGTCCCTCACTCTCTATCTCCCCATCTCTCCCCTCAGTCTCCTCTATATGTCTATATCAGTCCTCTCTATCTCTAAACCCTAAATCCTAAACCTCTAAACCTTAACCCCTAACCTCTAAACCCTAAACCCTAAACCCTAACACATAACCCCTAAACCCTAAACATAAGCAGCCCTAGGAGAGAGAGACAAAGGAGATGAGGTAAAGAGGTGAGGGAGAGATAAAGATAGAGAGATTGTTATTGACATTAACCCTAAACTTGAGAAACCCTAAACCCTAAATAATTAGACCCTAAACCCCAACCCCTAACCCATAAACCCTAAACCCTAAACTGGAGAAACCCTAAACTCATAAACCCTAAATAATTCCCCTAAACCCTAACCCCTAACCCCTAAACCCTAAACCTCTCTCTCTACCCCTAAACCCTAAATAATGCCTCTAAACCCTAAACCTCTGTCTCCCTATCTCTCCCTAATCTCCCTATATCTATCATCCCTCTACCTCTCAGTCCCTCTCCCTATATCTCTGGCCATGTCCCTCACTCTCTATCTCTATATCTCTCCCCTTGGTCTCCTCTATATCTCCCTATCGATCCTCTCTCTCTCTCTATCCCCTAAACCTCTAGACCTTAACACCTAACCCCTAACCCTAAACCCTAAAACCCTAAACACCCAAACCCCTAAACCATAAACCCTAAACCCAATAAACCCTAAACCTCTATCTCTATATCTCTCCCTATCTTCCTATCTCTATCATCCCTCTACCTCTTAATCTCTCTCCCTATGTCTCTGGACATGTCCCTCACTCTCTATCTCAATATCTCTCCCCTCTATCTCCTCTATCTCTCGCAATCTCTATTGGTCCCCTCTCTCTATCTCTTTCTAAACCCTAAATCCTAAACCCTAAACCCTAAACCCTAAAACTGAGAAACCCTAGACCCCTAAACGCTAAACCTAAGCAACCCTAAACCCTAAATAATTCCCCTAAACCCTAAACTCATAAACCCTAAATAATGCTCCTAAACTCTCTCTCTCTCTCTCTCACACACACACATTGGAGTTTGAATCACCCATGTCATTTCCAAGAGAGAGAGAGAGTTTTGCTCTTGCAAAACATGCTCGCATTATAACGCACTCGTGTTATAGGCTCAGTAATACTGAGCCATAACGCAAGCACGTTATAATGCACTCGCATTATGACTTGTATGGGACCAAAAAGTCATGTGATGACTTTTTGGTCCCTCATATTTGTGCATATACGATATTATTTAAATTAATTATTAAGAGTCACATGACTTGGCACAAATAGTAAATGAGCTTTTCATCTCCACCATTAATCTCATACTACATCTTTAAATCCTAACCATTCACATAAGAATGCCCTAAAAGGTTTGTCCTCATCTTATAGTCCTCTCATCAAATCTTAGCCATTTTTTTCATATTGCACCTCTTAATCTTAGTGATCTATTTCCACCTCTTAATCTCAACCATTCATTACACCTATTAATCCTATCCCTTCATCCTATCAATCAAGCATCTATAAATCAAGCCTCGACTAAGCCATTATCATCCACATTTTGAAAGTAACCTCATGCTATCAAAATCCATATATCACTCACATGTTTTGCAAAGTTATGTTGTCAAAGTGAGCAACCAACATGTTACAATCGTTACCAAATATCAAGGACAACAAGAACTCATTTGGTAATATTGTTTCATTTCCATTTTATAGTTACTTGCTCTTGATGTGTCTTAAGTATGGAATAGATTTTTTTCATGTATTTGATTCCTTATTTGATTTCCATATTTCTGCATACACATTTTTCCACACCCGGTGGGACCCACATCCCTGAACTAATCCTTTTTGGGAAGAAATTCTATCATTTTTGCTTGAAAGTTACCAGTACGTACCTACGACTGTCGATCTGCACCCATGTTCTAGACCCACACCTTTGTTAGCTTCTTGGGCACCCTTGTCTACAATTGGGGTGTCCTTATCACCCAGAATCTTGCCTTTGTCTATGGCAAAGATCTTTTAGTTTTTTCTACATGATATGATGCATTTTCATTGCTAACCCTCATATCTAGATGTTTGTTGGCCTAACAGTCAATTTTGTAAGGTTTTCACACCTTTTTCTTACATGTTTTGACATTTAGTTATAGATCCTTGCCTTTTTCGTCTCTAGAGGCACCTTTGTTTGTAAAGGGTTTTCATCAATCTTGTTTGGCTTTCTAGAAACTAGATCCTTCAAACATCTACATTTTATCTTTTGTTTCTAGTTTTTTGTCAAATCTAATGGTCTATTTTGTAGATCTAAATTTTTTTCTAGTAGGGCACCTTTGTCTACCAAAAGATTGCTTTTATTAGCCAGAAACTTGCCTTTGTTTGTTAAAAGCTTGCCTTTGTCTACCAGAATCTCACCTTTGTCTATTGTCAGATCACCTTTGTCTAGTGTCGACACACCTTTGTTAGTAGTTATAACATTCTATGTTTCTCAATGCATGTGTCCTATGTTCATGATTTTGTTTGATTCCATGCCCTTAGTTGTAGATTCATGCCTTTGTTTATCATTATTTTACAACTAACTTTTGGGGTTTTATAGAACTAACCTAGCTCTATAACTTGTTTACATTTGTCAAAGATCAAATCTTTCAAACTACTAGCATGTTTTTTGCAGGTTCACTTGAAAAGATATATCATTTGAAACCCTTTGTGTTTTCTTTATTTTATAGGCTTGATTGTGACTTAGGGTGTGTATGCTCTTCCCTTGCACTTGTTGGCAAGAGACACTACTACGCATGATGGGTGTTTTCATTGATGGCAACTAAGTCTATCCTACACATCCACATTACATAATTTTCTCATACTGGAAGTCAGAGTGAAGATTTGTCTAAGTCCGGGTAGTAAGAAACAGAGTATTTGACAGGGTCTGGTATCTTGGTCTAGTTCTCTCCGGTGGTAAATCTCAGTGTGCTATGGATCTAAGGGAATGATAAGGATTATCAGGACTATCTAAATCTAGAAATTTAGCCTCCAATGATGAAGGATTCAAAAGTTATAAGCATCTGAGTATCGGGTTCTAGTTAGTTAGTACAATCAAAAGAAGAGTAAGTTGACCTAGTATTTGATCTTGGTCTAGATGAAGAAAAGTTTTTGGCTAAGAAATTTGTGATGATTAGTAGTATTGGCTGACATGATTGATGATTTGAGAACACAAGTTTTTGGTCTGCGTTGTTGATTGTGTAAGGATTTAGCCGACAGAGTAGAGTTCTTAATAAATGTTCTAAGTTTTCTTGAAGCTGACTACAGTTGACAAAATTTCTTGATGTGGATATATATAGCCAATGGATTCAAGTGTTTTGGTATGTGATTTGGATGCGATGATGGAGTAAGTGTGAACAAAGGTAGAAAGAAGTGTGAAGGTAAAGATTTAAGGTTGAATTATGGTAGAAGAGTGAAACATGTTAGAGTAAGGATGAAGTGTCTAAGATCAGTATTCTGTGCTTAACCAGAACTAAATTTTTGCATTGGTAGATGTTATTCATCAATTTAGACATTCTATAATCTTCTTGTAAACACTTCTATATGTAGTGAGCCTCTTGGAGCAGTGAGCTCTAGGCAATGTGCCCTGAAGGCATGTGCCTTCCCCATTTGTAATACTTTTAACAAAGTATAAATTCTTGTGGGTTAACCCCCACTGTGGTTTTTCCCTTGACTGGGTTTCCACGTAAAAATCCTGGTGTTCATGTGTGATGATCTTATTGTTTCTATTCTTATGTTCATGCTTCTTTATTTTGAATGTATGTGGTAAACTAATAAAGGAAAATAATAACAAGTTTTGTAGAACACTGATTCACCCCTCCCCTCTCAGTGTTCCTTAATCTCAACAATTGGTATTAGAGAAAGGTTCCTTTGAAAAAGTTTAACATCTTGAGGAAGATCTGGGAAGGTGTTTCAATGGTTCATTCAAGTATGGCATCAAGGAACAACTTCAAACTGCTTTAGTAGATCTTGATCAATCCATAGTAGAAGTTAAAGAACTATGTAAGAGAACCTTAAATATGTTGAGGATTTCATTGAAACTTTAAAAGAGAAACTAAGCAAATCTATGGGAAAGAGGAAGGAGCTACTTCAGCAGTTAACAAATCAAAAGGAAGACAATGACATGGATGAGGATCTAAAGGAGAACTCAAAGGAATGTGAAAAGCTGGCAAAAGAAGTTGTCGTCCTAAAGCATGAGATGGAATCTAGGGTGATGAGGCTAACCAAGGAAATTGAGGAAAGAAAGAAAACTGAACAAAACACAAGTCAGTCTCTCAAAGAAAGAACAAAAGAGTGCTGCAAATTAGATAGAATAATTGGCCATCTAGAGTCTGATCTTCAAGAATCCATGGAAAATGAGGAAGAACTTGAAGAGCAAATTGTCATTCTCAAACATGACCTAGAAACTACAAATGAATATAAGGAGAAGTTCAAGATAAGCTCAACTAAACTTGAGGTGCTGCTTGATAGTTAGAAGAAGGTAAATGATAAGTATGGTCTTGGATATGAGAAAGGTGAAAGCTCTAGATCTGGTCAAAGAAATTCTACATCAAAGAATCAGTGAAACAGACCTAGAAAACCTCTAGTAAGACAACCTAATGCTCAAAGGTATCCATCTTTCAATGGAAATTGCTTCAATTGCAATAAATTTGGTCATAAAGCTACTCAGTGCAGAAGTAGAGTGAATCAAAGTGGTCCATCCTTCTCTAGTCAATGCTTCAATTGTAAAAGGTATAGTCATAGATCCAATGAGTGTAGAAATATGATCATGAACTACTCTAACAACAAAAGAAATTTCAATTCTTTCAATGGCAACTGTTTTGCATGCAATAGATTTGGTCACATGGAAAATCAGTGCAGATCAAGAGGAAACCAAGTAAATGAGCAAAGAAATGTTGTGTGCTATAACTGCAACAAATTCGGTCATATTACAAGATTCTACAGAAGCAGGAATAATGAAAGAAGAGGTCCGGTAAACAGAAAATTAGATGAGCAGAGACAAGACACAGACAAGGGAAAAGTTGATGTAAATGAGATCTAGAATTGAATGAACAAGACATGGGTGAAGAAGAGTGTAAATAAAGATGGTGATGGGTCCGCACCAGAATCTGGTGCTGAGAATTCCTCTAGGAATTGAATTAGGATCTCTGGCTTAGGGGGAGCTGCATTGAAAATCAAATTCCCCTAGCCAGTAAGTGGATGCCTGAATCTGGCATGATGAGTAAAAGTAATTTGGGCTATTGCAGATCTTTTGAAAGGATTTATGGAAGTAAAGAAGTGAATATGGTAATTTGCAGAGTGATTCATGAGAAATTGCATCAAGAAATAGAGTAACCAGATGAAGTTAGGGAAACACATTTATTGCAATGACAAATTAAGTTTTTTGAAGGATAAAAACTCACTCGTTCAAGCATTTAAATCACTTCACATTCAAAGAGAACAAGAAGAGCATCTGAGCTAAAAATCTAGAGATTTGAAGCGCGAAGAACGAATTCAACTAACAAATTCATCAGCTAACCCTAACTCTGTAGAAGAAAAAGGTATTTTTATGTGAAGCTTGGAATTTGTAATCCTTTGAGATGGCTACTCCTCTTGTTTTTGATATTACTGAAAGGCCCCATCCAAAATTCAAGAAGCATCCATACAAGTCAGTTGAAGTTGAACCATTAGGAGCATTTTCTGGCATCCCATACGGAGTACTGCATGTTGAGGATATTAGGACATACATCCATCGTAGCGCAGATCAATTTGGGAATCTAAAATTGCTGGAATTGTTTGAAAACTGCCTGTTGGGTCTCAAAAATGTAGGTTGTAGAGTATAAGGGGATTCCAAGCCCTATGGTCGAATCTACAACGTTTTTGAGCCAATGATTAGAGTTTGACCTTAATGATCAACTTCTCCCTACGCTTTAGGTCCTGCTACAACCTAGGCAGGTGAACCTTGGATTATTAAAGCAGGTTGTATGATTAAATCAATGTTGGTTTGCTACTAGTTTATCCAATTACAATGGCATACTTGTAAATCAGATGAAATACTGTAAACTATTTCTAAAGAAAACAAATGATTTAATCTAAATTCTAACAGAAATAAATAACAACTAACATGAAATGAATCTACAACAGAGTAAAGATTTTAAACATAAAATAAATCAATAGTTAGATTGGTGCTTTGTCTATTTGGGCAACGGAGTCAGGATGTTAGAAACAAATACTTGTATCAGATAATAATGCAATCTGATTGGCACATACAATAGTTTACAACTTGTACAAACGTGCAAGGAAGAAATTATTAATTCATTCTTAATAATCCAAAGGACATAATTGAATTAAATGCAAAATATTAAAAGGATTTTAATCTTCTCTGGAAAGAACCAATTTAACTTTGCAAAATAATAAATTAGATCAACTATGGAGACAAATTAATAACTCTAATCAATTAATCATACTTAATAATCCATTCAATATTCTAAGATTACTATAATTGATGAGAAAGGATTTAATTCTCTCTGAGAAACCAATCAAATCAATTATACCAAATTATCAACTGTAATCAGACAATTTAAACATATACTTAACACATTCAAATTGAATAATCAAAAAATGAATGATATGGAGATAATTAAATTAATTGAATTAAAACAACAAACAGATGATACCATCACAATGTATCTTGAATTTGAATCCTCAAATGCTGCCTCAGAACATATCATGCACCATAGCCTTTCTCAGAATGAAATTGCATATAAGGATCAAATTTGCATCAGATTCTAATCCTAAAATGCTTCAATTTGTCTTTGTGTAAAAAATCTCTATTTCTAACTTAATTCTAACTCATTCTCTGAGTCCTGGGATCTCTATTTAAAGAGATGCAACAAGCCTCAGACCCGTTACATTCATTTTGGTGATGGTTAATAATTGGTTGAACCAACCATAAGAACCAACCTTATTCATTACATAAATTAAATGACTTGATTTTGAAAGACTTAACAATCCTCGAAAGTTGGGATAAAATATTTAATCTTCCATGATGAGATCATTTAACCGCCAGTCGAGAACCAATTCATTGCATTCAACACAACCCTAATCCTGCAAAGAAAATAAATTAATCATTAGATAAACAATATATGATTTGAATTGTTGTGAACCTTAGGACCTGTGTCATGAGGTATCATTTCCTCTTTTCTGTATATTTTTCTCATGTATTTAAGGTTTTATCCTTTCCATAGAAATCCCTAACGTCTTTTCCTTTATGTTGAATGCCTTTGGTAGAAAATAAAATATTCCATATTAACCTTCATTATAGTATCATCGCGAAGAAAATAAAATAATTATTTTATTTCTTCTTTGGCCATTAATCTTTATTTTCACATTTGCTAGTTATATTTTTCATATTTGTTGTGAAAATAATCACCCTTGATTAGGGTTTGACAATAACCTTCATGAAAATAATAATTATTATTCCTCTTTACCTTCCCTTAATTATTATTTTTCATTTGTATTAACCTGCATATCTTTCACTTAAGTTGGACAAAATTACTTCAAAACTATTACTCCTCCTTAGCAAAATATTATCGGCCTTTGTATGTTCTTCCGTAATATTTTCTGGGTGAAATAGTTACCTATTGAATTAATCCCTCCCATATCTTATTTTAGGATGAAAATATCAAAATTGCTCCTTGTATCGGGTTAAATCTTCTAAAAAATAATTCACCTCTTTACAAATGGCATCCACATATTCCTTACGCCTATATTTTCTAAGATGAATTGACAATATTCATCAATGTCCTATAAAGTGCAGTAATTTCCACCGTGAGAATGTTTTATAGTCATAAAAACCCTAAAATTAGCTGTATATAACTTGAACTTGTAAGAAATTACAGGGATAACACCCAATAAACTTATAAATTCTTGTAATGCAAATAATCAGGTATCTATAAATGATTAAGATATCCTTGAACAATCTTCAGACAAGAGTATACAATAAAAACCTATCCCTCGTGTCAGTAGCCTATAAGATTATAGTTGCTGATGCATTTTTACTCTGTTTCATCGATATCTTAACAAATATAAGATCCAAGTGGTTTTCAAGCCAAGTATCATCAATGCCACCATGCCACATTGCATTGGTTTCGCTCTTATGGTTGTGGTATTCTTTTGAATTCTTTGGCACTAATATTAAACTAAAATTAAATGATAGTATCAGGCTTTGTACTAAAATTATTTATTCAGCTTAGTGGTAGCTTTGTATATGACTTAGTTGTTTTGTTTATAACCACACGTCATCCTATGCTGAAGTAGTTGTTATTCCTTTAAAATCTTGTTCACATGTGATTGTCAGTCTCTATTTTAACCAATAGGAAGTTGTTGTGTTTGTGCATTTAGATTAGTTGATTTTATTCTTAATATCTGAAAATCTTGCTTGTGAGACAAGAGCTATTATTATTCTTGTACTCGTACCCAAGGCAAAAAGCCAATCGGATAGTTAGTTGTTTCATTTATGCAAAAAAGAACCCAAGAGAATATTGTATAATATTTGTTTATATCTGTATATTTTAGTTTATGGGGTAGTTTTAGAACTTACAGAACTTCCCCTTATAATTTGAAGAGTTTTACATCACATACTATTCCGGTTTGAGTTGTCGTGAAAGAGATAAATTAAGACGCTGACATAGTCAAACACAAATCACAACCTTATTGAATAGTTCAATGATGATATCCACAGTTGTCCCCATCATTGCAATACAATTTAAACCTTGACTATAATGGTCACGATTCACGTCAAAATGGCTAGTGACATAGACAAAAATAATTTGCAAATTGAAATAAACGACTAAAAGTGATATAATGCTGGCAACAAGAGGACAACAATGACACTCAACCTGTTAATTACAGACTAAAATGTAGTTGATAAAAGGCCAGAGCAAATATTAAATGAAACCAATTATTTTTTAACATTTATACAAGCAACAAGAACAAGCATTAGGTTGGGGATGTATTGAATACCTGCAAGCAAAGCTTGTTTTGAAGATAAGCCACAATTGAATAGACATATGCCAATTCATACCACTGACCTCTCTTACAGTCATAACCTCAGCATGTGCAATTGGATCCATATACTTCAAAACTATGTTATGACAGCTTGCAACAACTTCGTCATTACAAACCACAACAGCACCAAAAGGCCCACCATGGCCACAGTTAACCCCATTATAGGCTTCTTCAACAGCCTTAGACAAGTATTTCAGATCTCTGTCTTGTTTCATGTGTAAACAGCTATGAAATAGCCCCTCAGACTAATCAAGGATATCTACTGATCTGCATAACAACACTATCTTCAAGTAACTAGACACCTTAGCCATTTATTCAAGGATGAAAAGGACTTTTCAAGGGATGTCAATTTTAACCTTTATTCTGGATGGTTGGGTTTGCTTAAGCCTTATTGTATTGCAGGAATTTTGAATTTATTTGCAAATTTCTGTCGTGCTATTTGCTAAAACTATTCTCTAGGCAATATTTAGGAGAGGTTGCATTTATCGAGGAGGCTATAGCCTCCGCAATGGAGGGATAGATGATTTTTATGGAACAACAATTTTGTTGGCTATCATGCACTATTTGTAAAGATGTATACATTATGTTTGGCCCGCTATATAGTATGATGCATTGTCCTAGTTAGAATGACTATACCATTGTCAAGCTAGCATTTACTTTGCACCAAGAATGTGATCAATTGAATTGTTGTTGTCTCTGCAATACAAGGAGTAATTCCCTTCAAATTGAGTAAGAATTTCGTACATGGCTGTAAGAAGCAAACGACTTAGCACCACCATTTCACTCCTTTATGGGGGTATCTACACTATCGTGATAGGTGATTATGAAAATATATAATTGATTGGAATAAATAATGTCTCAACACATGAATGATTCTGATTGGGATGTCATTCTTGGTTTTACCATACAGAAATTATCTTGATACTCATATTTTCCACAATTAATGATGTAAGCCTTTATTGATGTGTCTCCCACTATTCGTCTATCGTGGGAGCTTAGCTACTTTAGAATTTTGTTTTGTAACGGCCATTTTGTGGCTGCAGTTTTGGGCTTTTCAGTGCTTTTTATTATTTGTTTTTGTGGGACAATTTTTTGGTAGAGTTTTAGCAAGAGTTTTTTGGGGATAGGAGATAGGAATGATGATGTAGAGTTTTATTATTGGCTATTGTAAATTTGTAATAATTTCTGAGATGTTGCATTCATTTTGAAAATTTTCTAATTCCTAAAAATGGACATACATTTAACTGTGTTGTCTGTCTTCTTTTTCTTGCTACGGTTTCTTTCCTATCTGCTGTAATATTTCTATATCTAGCACTAAGTGTTGAATTGCAGGCACATGGCATAAATTAGAGAAGTACCTTGTAGGGTCAGAGAAAAAATAATCTGCATCAGTTTCATATCAAAACATCCAAAGATGCTGGTAGTAGAGAGTTTATGGGACAGCTTTAGCTATTGTGAAGACAAAATTTTTGGATAACTCAGAATAGAGCTGTGGCTGTGGCCGTAAATGTAGAAAGTACACGTAATGTCCCCTTTTTGGCGTATAGACCTTTTGTGCACATTATGCTTGTTCCTAGTCTTCTTCTACACTTTGGTATGGTTTATAAAGTTGCCTTGGTTTATTTTCATATTATAAGTTGGCAACTTATATTATTTTTAAAAATGAGCTTTATTAAGTGTGAACATTGCCAAAAAAGAATTATTTTATTGAGCACTCACTTAGATGAACTAAATGTTCATTAAAAGCCCATAAGACCATATATTATATTTTATTGTTTAGGTGGGAAAGCAAATATTTAAAGAAGAGTGAGAAAAGACAAATTGCACATTTATTTTTTAATTGAATGCATTTTGAACGATTCTTGTAAATGTCATAGCAATATCACCCTACCTTGTAAATTCTAGTAAAAGGGTCTCATAA
Organism: Cunninghamia lanceolata; assembly: GCA_027924645.1. Lineage (NCBI taxonomy): Eukaryota > Viridiplantae > Streptophyta > Pinopsida > Cupressales > Cupressaceae > Cunninghamia > Cunninghamia lanceolata. The sequence goes on from BSBN01001332.1 coordinate 13,718,785, forward strand.
CAATGGTTTCTTGAAATTCTCTTTATTGTCTTGACAAATATGGTAAGAACTAAGTTGTAGATAGATACTAGAGAGTGTGTATTCACACCATGTCTCATAGTTGCTTCAGCTTCTGGGTCAAAATTCACATAAGAACTTTGTATTTGATTAGGGTCATTGATCTGATTGAGATGGAGGGAGAATTGTAGTTAAAGACGATCAAGCCTCTTACCCTCCTATAAGCAGCCCTTTCATCTGAAAAATAGCTGCAATAGAGATGGGGAGTGAAGGCAATGGTTTCATCTAAAGCTGGTAAGTGTCATGCTGCAGTTGGTATTGATGCATTGAAGGTGTTATTTTTAATGCGTTTGCTATCAGATAGAAATCTAAAATATTTGGGCCAGCAACTATGCCAAATTTAGAGTTCATTCATGTTTTGAGTGCAGTGTGGCATGCTACAGATCAACTCAACTTGTCTAGTATTGCAAGAGTAATTGTGGGACATGCTACAACTTGGAGTAGACCATTGTCTATTTGCACATATTTCTTAGATCATTCTTGACTGTGTTGTAACCAACCAATGCTTTTCCAAATCAAGAAAACAACACAAATATAACTTGTGGCCTTTGCATGATGCATATGACTAAAGAATTCTGCATATGACTGATATTTCATTTTAGTCAAAAAGTTTCAGAGCACCAGATTTATGAAATTTTTAGGTGCTACACTCAAGTTAATCATCTTGGGATCTTAAAAGGTTTTGAAAAATTTGACTGGAAATTTCTAGTTCCAACACTACCTAAAGGATGATAACTATGAATTGAAACTAGAATACAAAGCCCTAGAAAGTAAACATTTTTTACAAGTCATTGAATTTCCAACATTTGATGAGAGTGAGTGGGTTAGATATATCTTAAGTCGAATGCATGATGAGTTCATGTGATTGTTGAAACCATTCAAGATTACAAAGGATGTTATTAGGATTGTAATTGGGTTAAATTCAAACGGTGGTCTACCCATGTTGAAATTTGTGAAGAACCAAACTGTTACTGATGCAACTGGTGCTAAGTTCGACAAAACGGTAATGACTATCAATGATATTATTGATCCGAATGTAAGTTTGCCTCAATGGTAATTGGTTACAAGATTTATCACTACAGTAGGGAGAATTCTGTGTCCAGAATGACATATATGCTGCATACCAAATATTGAAAGAAAATGTAGATTATGACCTATGTGAGCTATTACAAAACCAACTGATTGAGAACTTGAGCAAAATCAAGAAGGACAAGAAAAACACCTTCAAATATGGTTCTTTGGTTATATGCTTATTTTTCTAATTCATGAATGAAGTACCTAGAGTAAAGGGTGTGCACTGGACAAATGACAGGCCAGTTGCAATGCAAATAAGAGAACATCTACACAACATTGGAGACACTATTGCACAGAAAACTACAATTTGGGGATACTTTAAAAAAATTTAGAGTATGATGCATTCTAGGGAAAGAATCCTAAATCAGTAGTTGAGAAATACAAGGATGAAATCTGTTTTATAGTAGACACTGATTAATGCCTAATGGAAGCTGTAGAACCCAAAACTGTTTGGATTATGCCTATGGGGTATGAGGTTGATGAGCAAGTATTGGACATGTATGTTCAACACCTTTTGAGCAAGCCAAAGGACACAACAGTTGAGAGATTTGAGAGATTATGTCTTTTGCCTCTTACTTGACCTTTTCCTTCCAGATAGAATGGTGCTGGATGCCAGTGTAAAGAGTATGCAAAATGCTTTTATAGAAGGAGGAAATATATACAAATTTTGCTTATCCTGTCCTAAAGTTATAGAGGATATAGAAGATAAAATAAAGGAGTCTAAGAAAAAATTATCCAGTGTATCCAATTCTTTTGATCCAGTGACACCATCAGTAGCAAGTAAGGAGGGTTAGGTGATCAGCTTGATTGAAGATATAAAGAAATTGACAAAGGAGAAGGAGAGCATTGAGGCAAGAATGAGTGAGCTCCGGGGACTAATTTCCCCCAAAATGGAAGCAATGTTTAATACTCTGACCAAAGCTCAAGCTGCAGCTCAGTCAAGTGACCCCATTAATCTGTAGATGACAAAATCAAAAGCATTTCTTTTTAGTGCTCACATCTCAATTTTGAACACTATAAAGAAGAATTGGGATAGTGAGCTGGCACATTTGAAGAACATTTTTGGAGATGTACTCAAGTATATGTAAATAGGACTTAAGGATTGTTTGTACATATGCATCTTGGTATGTAAAATTTTTGTGTAACTTTTGGTTTGCGGATTCTACCCTTTGCCATTGATGTCAAAGGGCGAGTGAAGAGTAGTGAAAATGAGGGATCCAGCAAAGGGGGAGCATTGGTGAACAATGAAAAGCATAAGTGTACATAGTAAGGAGGAGTGTTCCAATACTTAGTCATTTTTCACTAAGTGTTGCCATCAATGCCAAAGGGGGAGATTGTTGGCAAGAGACACTACTACACATGATAAGTGTTGTCATTGATGGCAACTAAGTCTATCCTACACATCCACGTTACATAATTTGCTCATACCAGAAGTCAGAGTGAAGATTTGTCTGTCCGAGTAGTTAGAAATAGAGTATGTGACAAGGTCCAGTATCTTGGTCCAGATCTCTCCGGTGGTAAATTTCAGTGTGTTGTGGATCTAAGGGAGTGATAAGGATTGTTATGACTATCTACATCTAGAAATTTAGCCTCTGATGATGAAGGATTCAAAAGTTATAAGCATCTAAGTATCAGGTTTTAGTTAGTCAGTACAGTCAGAAGAAAAGTAGGCCGACCTAGTATTTGATCTTGGTCTGAATGAAGAAAAGTTGTTGGTTAAGAAATTTGTGATAATCAATGGTATTGGCTGATATGATTGATGATTTGAGAACACAAGTTTTTTGTCCGCGTTGTTGATTGTGCATGGATTCAACCGATAGAGCAGAGTTCTTAATAAATGTTCTAATTTCTTGAAGTTGACTATAGTTGATTGAATTTCCTGATGCTGATATATATAGCTGATGGATTTGAGTGTTTTGGTATGTGATTTGGATGTGATGATGAAGCAAGTGGTAACAAAGGTAGAAAGAAGTGTGAAGGTAAAGATTTAAGGTTGAATTATGGTAGAAGAGTGAAATAGGGTAGAGTAAGGATGAAGTATGTAAGATCAGTATTCTGTGCTTAACCAGAACTAAATTTTTGCATTGGTAGATGCTATTCATCAGTTCAGACATTCTGTAATCTTCTTGTAAACACTTTTCTACATAGTGAGCCTCTTGGAGCAGTGAGCTCTAGGCAGTGCACCCTGAAGGCATGTGCCTTCCCCATTTGTAATACTTTTAACAAAGTATAAATTCTTGTGGGTTAACCCCCACCGTGGTTTTCCCTTAACTGGGTTTCCACATAAAAATCTTGGTGTTCATGTGTGATGATCTTATTGTTGCTATTCTTATGTTCATGCTTCTTTCTTTTGAATGTATGTTGTAAACTAATAAAGGAAAATAATAAGTTTTGTAGAACATCGATTCACCCCCCCTCTCAGTGTTCCTTAATCTCAACAACACTTAGTGTGATCTTGGGAATCAAAAGCATCCTTTAGTCACTCTCATTTTCACACATGCATCATTTTTCTCTAAGGGAACTAATCTTGTTTGTGTGGATCAAGTGTGTGTGTATGCTCTGTCCTTGCACCTAGTGTGATCTTGGAGATCAAAAACACCACTCGAAGCACTTTTGTCACCCAAGGACCCAAGTTATGTATGCTCATCTCTTGCATTTAGTGTGATCATGGGAATCAAAAGTTCTTGGAATCCTTTCCCATTAGGAGGCTTGATTGGGGATTTCATCACCCCAAGGGATGGTTTTAACCACATGTTTCGATGGGGTATATCAAAGGGGGGAGAAAAAAAGTTGTATCTCAATCTAGTAACGTAGTCATTTGTACAACCTTGGGGCTTAGAGTAATTCTGGACACAAGGCAAACTGACTTGTCACATGCCTTCAACCGACTAGTTTTCACAAACTTGGACTCCATGTACCTTGTGTATTAAAGGGGGCTCCCTAGAGAACTTGTAAAGCCTAGATTAAGACATTTCGGTCATCTTCTAATGTGGTGCAAGGTTCAGCAACAAGCCTGAAGATAATCACCATATACTTCCTTGCGTAGAGATAGAAGGCTTCTTTGGGCAAGGCATAAAAGCCTCCAAAGAAAAGGATATTAGGTGCAACACCTTTATCCCTAGCTATCCACTCTTGGTGATGTATTCCTAGTTAGGTAGGAATATGGATAGGTATTGTATTTTGTGGGCCTACACTATGAAGACACACCTACTTGAATAATCTAAGGTGTTCTATTTTTCATGTGTGTTCATTTGCATAAAGCAATCCAAAACTAAATCATTTGTAAATCTTGTGTATGTTGTGTGATCTTGTTTGTAGCTACATTGCCTAAAGTCAAGATTTCAAAACCATTCCAAACATTTCCAACATCTTAGAGTCCATAGTTCAACATTTTGAGAGAATCTGTGTCACACTTTAGCTTAAGGTTGATTTCTTTGAGATCCACATCCATAGTCCACATTGCTTCAATCCTTTTCATCTACCTTATCTTCCATCCAAATCAAGCCTGTCTTAGACTTTAAATTAAGATTTAGCACTTGATGAAGACCCTCACTTTTAATCCATCATCCAATCCTTTAATCCCAATCAATTTTTGTATTGTTCTTGGGATATATCATTCCCACAACACCATCCTTGATCCATCAAATTGAATCCACTAGAGTCTTGTATCTTGATCTTAATCCCAAACCTATTCCAAGTCATCATCATCCTTCTAGTCTAATCACTCCCATCCACATCATCCCTAGTCTTGTTGTCATCCAATCCCTAGTGCATGCACTCAAAAATATACATCTTTGTCATACAAACACTCCACACAAACAAATTACCCTAAAAATACAATTACTTTACATAAATATATCCTATGTGTAAAAACTAGGCAAAATCAAAGGAGGAAAGAAAACCTTTGCTTGCTTTGTTTAGATCAAGAAACACATCTTGGAAGGGGGTATAAATCCTATGTTTCTTGTTCCTTAACCATATCATTTTCTGCTATGTTCATAGCTCAAAGAATTTCTTTCTTTGCCAAAATATTTCCTCCATAAATTCTTCACTGATGGCACAATTTATCAGATAGAAAAACCCATTGTCCAAACATACCTGCCAACTAGAAAATAGAAAGAAACCTTAACCAAAAATAAATAAATAGGCCATGACTAAATGTCAAACGGGACGTTTGAACAACTAATTTGTTATTTTGGATATCAAAATCTCCAAATAACAAATAGTGTGGGCTCTTATTCAAACATCTAAGAGATATGATCTAAACTTAAAATGTACAAAATGGTTGCAAATCACTATCATGATTTAAATCTGGTAAACCTCTTAAGAAATACACAGTTGATAGATAAATCTCTTAACTCATCTTTTTTTAAACTTTACAACAAATAGAATGCAGAGATTTTAAAAGAAAATCCTCAAAAAATTAGCATGCAAAAATTCTAATGTGCAATTAAGAAAGAAATTGGCAAAATTATGTGCCAATGGCATCAATTGATGCCGACAGCCTTCTTAACAACTCCATCAAATTGAATGGATTTAGTTTTATTATTTCTTGTCACAACAACCTTTGTATGTCTAGGTAACTCTTGTTTCATGTATGATCAGAATAGGGTGTGGACATGTGTGCAATAATCCTATATGCTTCCCATAAATCTAGTTCTTTGCTCCATGAAGCTTCCAATCAGGCTTATATAAACTCCATGAGCTGAGTCTTAGAAATTTTCAACTAGAGAAAAGTAAAAACTATAGAAACACTGTTGGTAGGAGAAATGTGGATTCAGTTTAGAGATCAGAACCTATTGTACTCTTATGTAATCTATTTATACCCGAGAAGACACAGTGTTAGAAAGATAGATAAATGTGGTAGAAACTAAAATAATGTGGTAAGTCTAGTCACTATATCAAGTCAAACATATCAATAGACACATAAGTATTATATTGGAATCCTTATATCTCCTTATATATTCATATTTATCAATAAATACAAAAGGCAGGTCTATGTCTCTACTCTGTACATATATTTCTTATCTATACATATATTGACCTCTTATATCTTATTGCGCTACATATCTTTATACAATCTACTCTTATAGGGACATGTCCCTTAAAAAAGGCTCTTAGTACTACTAACCTTGTCGGCCTTATCCTCTGTACTCCATCTGTGGTGAGTTGCAGTAGGTTCTACTGACTGCTTTGTACTCTACCAACATCATCCCCCCTTTTTTAAAATTTGTCTTGTCCTCAAGACATGTGGCATTAGTTGTTGGGTAGGATGTTTTTGTAGATCATCTTGAGTTGCTATAGAGTTGTGTCCCATTGATTTTTAGTCTACTGTAATAACTGTATGTAGCCTTCTATTTGTATGTGTGTTGTTTCTGCTTCAACCAAACTAGAAGGGATCTAAATTTTATGTGTCATTTTCTTGGCCTCTGCTAACAACCCAATTAAGTGTGCCAACCTTAGACTGACTAGTTCTCTTAGCTTCTTGATTTGTGTTTTAATTTATTCCCATTGATCTTGTAGTTGTTGTACTTGTGTATGAATATTCTGTATCTGTGTCCTTACTGCCCCATTCATATTCTTCAGTCAATCATATGTTGTTGTAGTTTGTATCACTTGTGCCTCCAGGTGATCTATTTGGTCCTTGATGTTCTTTGTTGTAGTAGGCCACTGTAGGCAGAATTTGCAGAGGACATTAGCTACCACTATTTCTTGTTACAAGTTCTTTATTTGGTTCCCCATTTGGGTATGTGTTGCCACACATTTCTTAGTGGCATCTATCATTCTATTCTTTATCATCTCCTCTTTGACCTATTGCCTTATTTTTGTGTCCTGATATTGCATTTCTGCCTATAGACTACCTACCAATTGCTTGAGTTGTGATAGTGGTAATGTTGTGTCTCTTGCATTTGGAAACTGATTTTGTATGGTTGTTATAGCCTCCTGTAGTTGTTTTGTATTGTTCACATGCTATTGTAAAATATCCTCTCTTGTTGTAGCATGGAATATATCTCCCAACTACAACTTCTGAATAGGTAGTATCCCTGATAAATTTACTTGAGATCCTAGCAGTGGGAGTTGTAATAGTTGTGGTGATATTAGTGGTTGTATCTATTTTCCTTGAGCCAAAAAATGTTTAATAGATTGAATGGGGGAGGCAAAGAATGATGTCCCAAGAGTGTTTATCTGTTGTTCTTGTTGCTCCTCTTCCTCTTGTCCATCATGTTGCAAAGAGTTAATTTCTTGTTCTTGCTCATTTTTCTCCTCCTGAAATGCATCATATGCTTTCTTTGTTATCTCCTTTGTCTCCTCCTATAGTTTCCTTTTCTCTTCTTCTGTCATGGCCATTAGGGTATCCACCCTCTGTTGTGTTTTTGGCTTGCATTTGTGTCAATCTTTTTTTCTTTTTTGTGGATATAGCTAGGTCTATCTCATCTATGGCTTTTTGCCTTATTTGTTCTTCTATTCCTATGGCTTTCTCCCTTCTTTTCCTCATTGTATTTGTTAGTTCTTGAGGGAAACCCTACATGATTTCCTCAAGTGACTTGTCACTCCTTTGCATGTAACTTATGACTGCCCTTTCTATTATTTCCTTATTCTCTAGACATACTTGATTGTACATGTTTGTTGTAGCTTTTAGAAGTCTATGGTGTTGGATGGAATTAACTACTGCCTCTAGGTTCATAATTGGCTCCTCTTCTTGTTGTTGTTCTATTTGTTCTTCTTCTTCTATATCCACCATTATAACTTTGGATTTCTTCTTTTGCGGTGGTTTGCTTACTTCCACTTGAGTTCCTTATCCAGTTCCCTCTTCTATAGATGCCTATATCATGCTTCTCTTTACCCCTTGCTTCATTCTCCTTGTGGCTTTCTTCTCCACACTCAATTGTAGGAGAATTTCTGATGCTTCTTGTGTCTCTGATTCTTTCAATCCTTGATAAATAATCTAGTCCCTGATTATTTTTCTCAGGTTTCACCATTATTTTAAAATCAAATTCCTAAAAGAGGAGTAGCGAGTGACATATACTACCCAGGTGAGTAATAGGTTTGTTCAATAAGTATTTCAAGGGTTCATGATTTATAAAGAAAGTACATGTAGACAGTAGGTAATTTCTAAATTTTTGCAAAGTCTACACCATTGCCAAGACTTCCCTTTCTGTTGTTCTAAAGTTTTTCTCTGCTTTATATAATTTCCTACTAGCAAAAGCTATTGGGTGATCTTTGTTCCCTTTGGGTTGTGCAAGTACTACCCCAATAACAATCCTAGAGGCATCAAGCTGTACATGAAGGGGTTTTGTCCAATCTGGAAAAATTAAGATTGGTGCCTCTGCTATTTTTTGTTTCAACGTGTCAAAAGATGATTAACACTATTCATTCCACTCGATTGTCTTACCAATTTTCTTCTTTAAATCTCTTCTAATGGAGCTGCCACTATTGCATATCCTCTTACGAACTTTCTAGGATACCATGTATAGCCAAGGAAGGTCTTTACCTTAGTTGTTGTCTTAGGCCGTGGTAAAATATGATCAACATCACTTTCAATGGACCCACCATTAAGCCCTCTTTGTATATTATGTGTCCTAATAAGGTACCAAATGGTACCACAAGCATGCATTTCTTCAAGTTTAGTGAGATATGTAGACTTTTGCATTTGTTTAGCATCATTATCAAATCTTGTACATGCTCCTTGATTAGTCCATACATTGTCCAGTTACTAAGTATACTTCTAAGAAGTCATGTATAAAGTCCTTCAATGCATTTATCATTATTTTTGTAAAGACACCCAATGCATTCTTAAGCCCAAATGGCATCACTATATACATAAAGGATCCCTACTCAGATGCAAAAGTGGCTTTTGGTTGATCTTCCTCCCTTATCTTAGCTTGATGATAGCCTAAGAATCCATCCATAAATGAGTATATTTCCCTTCTTGATATTGACTCCAAGATTTCTTTTGTAAAAGGGGTTGGACATGGATCATGTATACATGATTTGTTAAGTTCTCGAAAGTCAACACATATTCTAACTTCTCCTGTCATTTTATTCTAAATTACCATGGGACTTATCCAATCCACATCTTCAACTAGTTTGATTATACCAGTGGCTAACATCTTATCTAGCTCTGTCTTGACCTTCTTTTTCATGTTAAGATTGAGCCTATATGGTCTTTTTCTTTGTGGCTTTTCTCCTTTAACTAAATCTTATTACTCCAAATTCTACTTTTATTTCCTTAAGGTCAATAAATGTTCTGGGAAATAGGTCTTCAAACTCTGATAAAATTTCAGCTACTTGTGTTACTACTTGCTCATCCCAATAATCTCCTATTTTGGCTAGATTAGGGTCCCTTTCTTTGGTAATGTTCTCTCCCCTTAAAATTTTAGTGGTTTATTATAATATTTTTCTTTAGGCTTTGTGTCTAGTTCTATTTCTCTTTCCCCTTGATTAATCTCTATGTCCAATGTATGTGGGGTATCATCATCTTCTTGGTGTATTGCATAACACTTCTTTCATTGTATTTGTTTTCATTCTCCATCCGCTCTATTAGTTTCCATACTCCCTCTATTTTTTTATGTTGGAGGAGTTTGTTGGTGTATATCTATTTCTTCTTCCTCCATCTCTTTGAATATTATTTCCTTCATTTTGCGGAGGGCATTATGAATGTGTTCATGTGGACTATAAAAAGAAAATGTATGTATGAAATCTATTTTTAGTTCATTCAAATATTTGGTTTTTGTTCTTATTTCTTGATTGATATACCAAGTCTGGGTGACTAGTGTTAGTGTCCAATAGAATAGTTGTATGTATAGCCTCGTGTCATATTCATTTCTTCCTTTCCATATCATTATACACATATTTATATGTTCATGTGGTGGGATTTGTCCTTTGTATTTAAGTATAATCTTGTATTCTCCTTCTAGTATACACCTTGTTTTTATCAGGATCTTAAAGACATGCCAACATGGAATGCTATTTTTTTTGAGTGTGGCACCAACTTGTGGTATTGCATACCAATGTATGTTGTAATGCATCCATCCTAGGGTCTTTTTTTCTGAATGTGTATTCCATTTCCATTAGACATGTGTTTAGGTCTCCCACTCCTGAATACCTAGGGAGTTTGATATGTGAAATCCCTAATGTGATGTGATTTATTTTATGTGTGGTCTTAGATATATGTTCTTGTTGGTGTTCTTGTCTAACCATGTGTTTTGTAGTATAATTGTGTTGGATGCGGTGAAATGTTGCATAGTTTCCTCAATTATTTTTACCATACAAATCCTTTGGAACCCTGTAACTCACTAGGTTTTCAACTCCGGTTCATCCCACAACCATGCATTTAATACCTCTTGAATGTTTGTACTGTAGTTATCACTTTCAACTTCTATCTTTCCTTTAGAGTTTGGATCTTCTGGTGTTTCTGATTTGGGTAACTTAGATATTGAGTATAAATTCCTTGAATCTTCACCACTATTTTCTTCTGAGTTAACTTCTTTTACATATGTTTCATCTTCCTCTTTTCCTAGTAGAATACAATTCTACTGTCATCTACAAATGAAAATTTTTCTTTCCTGCAGTCGACAATTCCATCATTGTTCACAACCATTGAAGTCCTAATGGGGCATTAAACGTAGCAAATAGTTCCTTCACAACAACAATTTCAAAGTCTACTATCTGTTTAACTCCCATTATATTCACTTTTACTTTCCTCCATGTTCCTAGTGTGCCCATTGTGGATCCATCAACTAAACTTATGTTATAGGGGGTTACTTCCAGTTTATGTTTTCCTAGTAATTCCCAGACCCTTTTCGGTAGCATGTTGACATTGGCTCCTAAGTCTACCATAACCTATTTGATCTTTCTATGGTTTATGTATGTGGTAATCATTAGGGGCCTAGTCTTCCATGTGGGTTCAGTTTTAGCCATTTTTTTAACCTGCAATAATCTATTTTCATTTTTATTCCAGTATTTGCAAAATTGCTTAGGTTTTTCCAATAAATTATTTTGTTTTGTTAGTTGTGTGAGCTTTTTCAATGTTATTACTTCCTCTTCTGAAAAGAAATGGTTTTGCATTTATTCCTTTTGTTGTTCATTAGTGACTATTCGTTTAGATTGTTTTACTTCCTCGCTTTCACTAGTGTATACTTTTGCGGTATCGGTACATTATCTGGTTACCACAACTACTTTGTTATTATTATTATGTGTTGTCACTTAGATTTGCACCCTGTGTTGAATCTTGTTTCTTACAACAATCCAGTGAAACATGGGAATGATCTCAAGGTGTGGGACCTGCAAATGAGACCAAACTTCTAGAGAAGGTTTGTTCATCTTTCTGAAATTAAGATTTAGAGAAAATTATAGATTAAATCTAATCTAACACCACTGGGAAAACAAAAGAAGAAGAAGATTGAAAGGGAAAAGGTGATACACCAGGTTTAATATGAAGAACACCCACAAAGCTAATATGCACATAATAATTTTACACACTGATAAACTCACACAAATCCTACAAATCCTAACAAAGGTAAAGGATAAGAATATGATTGCAAGGAAACAAAAATTCACAAGCAATAACTAGTTCTACATTACACAGTACTAAAATAGCATGAAAAGGAAAAATAACCAGTATTGTATTGATTAACAGGCACAATTACAACAAGATACGATTATGTTTGGAACACAAAAATAAGCCTCTATGTGTTGCAAGTATGAGGTTAACCAGTGTTGTCATTGATGTCAACATACTCATATTGCATTGATAAGAAGGATTGGATGAGGTGTGTGCTGAGGTTATTGAGGAAATCAGTCTCAATCAGGAATAGTGAAGAACAGTGATGAGAAGAAGGCAAAAGTACTCAATGGGTTGAGGATCAGAGGATGCAGATTAAAGGGTTTGTAGATATGAGTCTTGAGATGTTCTAGTTAAGATTTCAGAGGTCCGCATGAAGATTTGAAGAAGTTATGTTCGCTCAAGTAGAACCGGTTCCGGCAGGCGTTTAGTGGTGACAGAGTGTCACAGATTGGTCCGGTGAGATCTAGAACTACATTATCTCATTCTGTGGATTGGAAGGAGTATTGAAGAAGTCAATGTGAAGTGAGAACTAGATTTGTGAATGATTTGGAGGTCTGAAAGAACCTTTTACATTATGACAGTGATGACAAACTATGTTCTTGAAGTTCCGGATGAAGGAGAGAAGGATTCTAGTAAGCAGATGAAGTGCAAATGTTCTTGGTGATTCAGGAAAGCTTGTGGTGATCTGTGGATCATGTCCAGTTCATGTTGGTGGTCTACATTGAAGTTAGAGTCTGTATTTGAAGAATAACCACGATTTTTGGTGTTCTTCTTAAGACTGGATGACCGGATGCATTACACATCTTGCAAATGATCTTGTAGGTGTTTTTCGACTTAGATGATTATTCCTAAGTCGATGCCTTGTATAAATAAGGGTTTGTGACTTCATTTTGGTGTGTGTCTTGTGGTGATAAGAGTGATATAGCGAAGAGAAGTGTGAAAGGCAGAGCAAGAGCTTTTGGGCTTAAATGGAATTGATCCAGGCATGGTAAAGATGTCAATCACCAGTTCAAGTTTGTAATACTTGTTATCTTGTAGACAGTGTGTCTCTTGTAGGCATTGTGCCTCCTTGTGAGCAGTGTGCTTGGGCAGTGAGCCCTAATTGGCATGTGCCATCTATTTTTCTTATTCTTCTATCAGAGAATAATCCTTGGGTTAATCACCCCGTGGTTTTTCCCTTAACCAAGTTTTCCACATCAAAATCTTGGTGTCTCTTGTGTTGATGTGAATCTACTCTAGTGTTTTTGCCTTATGCTTTCATGAATGATTAATTGCCATGCTATTGATTAACAAAGTGGAATTTAGTGTTTGAATTGAAAGCAAATTAAGGATAACTGATTCACCCCCCTCTCAGTTATCAACAATTGGTATTAGAGCCAAGTTTCTCTAAAAGGAGCTTAACCGCTTGAGGAGATCCAGGATGTCATCATACAAGAAGGATAGTCTGAAGTTTGATGGAACCAACTTCTCTCTTTGGAAAGGTCGCATGAAGTGTCACTTGGAGTGTATGGGAAAAGCATACTTGTCCATGGTCACAAAAGCTTATGTACCTCCACAGGGTGGTCTAACAACTCTAAATGAAATCACAGATGCTGAAAACAATCTGCAGACCAAAGAAGCTCTTCTAAGTGCATTAACTGACTCAGAGCTCTCAAATGTTATTGACCTACCAACTGCCTATGAGATCTGGATCAAACTGGAACTTCTGCATGAAGGAGATGAGTATGTTAAGAGTGCAAGGTTGCAGAGTCTCAAAGGGAAATTTGAAAGATTGAAGATGAGAGATGATGAAAATATCACTACCTTTATGCCAAGAGTAAATGAGCTGGTGTGTAGAATTAGGAATGCTAGTGGATTTTTGGATGAAAATGAGATTGTTTGCAAAATTCTCAGATCACTTCCTATTGCCTACAAAATCAAGGTTGCTGCCATTGATGAATTCAGAGCTCATACAACTGTCACAAGAGACCAATTGGCTGGCAAACTAGCTGCATTTGAAATGACTGAGTTTGGAGATGATCCCCCCAAGACTGAATCTGCATTCAAAGCTAGTACCTATGTGAAAGGCAAACAAGGATTTGATCCGGGAGAAAACTCTTCAAGGAAGCTGCCATGGTATGATCAAGCAAGGAAAGACATGGAAGAGGAAGAAGCAGAAACAACTCAACTTGAAGCCCTCATTGCAACAAGACTGCCAAGAGGATCCGGTAAGTATGAAGGAAAATTACCTTTTAAATGCTTCAACTACAATAAGATTGGTCACTTTGCCTCAAGATGTCTAGAAAGATCTACAAGGTCAAATTCTAACAGACAAAGGTTCCAAAAGAATTGTTATTATGTTCATGAAGAAGCTGATAATGAAGGAGAAACAGATGATGAATCAGAGATAGGAGACAAATCTGAAAATGAATGGGTGTTTATTGCCATCAAGGAAGAAGACCCAATATCTATCAACCATAAGGTTGAAGAAAGAGCTTTGGCTACCCAAGTTGAAGAAAAGGATGATCGGGTTATTGATAGTGGATGCTCTCACCATATGACAGGTGACAAGAACAAGTTCTTAGATTTGGAAAGGTATGAAGGAGGAGTGGTAAAGTTTGGTGATAACTCTACTGGTAGAATCAGAGGAAGAGGAACTATTTCTCTTAATGGAAGAAACAAAACTGGTAATGTGCTGTATGTTGAAGGTTTGAAGCACAATCTTCTCAGTGTTGGATGGTTGGTGGACAAAGGCTATGATCTCTGATTCAAGGATGGAAAATGCAAAATCTTTGAAAGATCCAGAACAGAGATTGCATCTGGTACTCAAACTAAAGGTAATATCTTCCACTTGGTTGGTGCTAATAAAAGTTGTCTGTTTGTTCAAGTTGATTAGAGTTGGTTATGACATAGAAGGATGTGTCATGTAAATTTTGATAACATCATCAAGATAAGTAATACTCAGGTTGTAAGAGATCTTCCAAAATTGATAAAACCTACAAATAGTGTGTGCAAAGAATGTCAGCTAGGTAAACATAGCAGAATCTCATTCAAAAGCAAGGATTAGTCCTCTTCCGGATTATTGGAATTAGTTTATACTAATCTATGTGGTCTGACAAGAATCAAGAGTATGCAAGGTGAGAGATATTTCATGTTACTAATTGATGACCATTCCCGGATGATGTGGGCTACCTTTCTGAAAGAGAAATCAGAAGCTTTTGAGAAGTTCAAAATCTTCAAGGCTATGGTAGAGAATCAAACCGGATTGAAACTGAAATGTCTGAGGTCTGATAGAGGTGGTGAATTCACATCCAGTGAATTCATAGACTTTTGTGAGAAGCATGGTATAAAGAGACAGTTGTCTACTCCTAGGACTCCACAACAGAATGGAGTAGTTGAGAGAAAAAACTGGACCATCCAGGAAGCATCCAGGACAATGATGATGTAAGCAAATGTTCCTCAGATGTTTTGGAGAGAAGCTGTCAGCACTGAAGTCTACACTCTCAATCGAGTTCAAATCAGAAACAATACCGGTAAGACTCCTTACGGTAAGACTCCTTATGAACTTTGGTTTGGCATCACTCCTACTGTGAGATATTTCAGAGTATTTGGTAGCAAATGTTACATTTAAAGAGATGAAGATCTAGGAAAGTTTGATGCTAGAAGTGATGAAGGAATTTTCTTGGGGTACTCCACTCAAAGCAAAGCATACCGGTGTTACAATAAGAGACTGAGAAAGATGATAGAAAGTACAAATGTGAAGGTTGATGAAGGTATTGAAAAGCCCTCAAGATTTTTTGAGTATGATGAAGATGATCAGAATGGTGTTTTGATTCAAGGAACTCAATCCTCTCCTGAAGGTCAGATCCAGACTGATTCGATAAATCAGGAAGAAGAGATAGGTCTGGATGAGCCTGATCAAGAAGCAGAAGTGCAAGAAACTCCCAAAGTTCCAAGGTATGTAAAACTGAACCACTCTGAAGATCAGATCATAGGTGACAAAAGGTGTGCAAACTAGAAGGAATGTTGCTCAAAATCCAGATGAATGTTGTCTGATCTCAAAGATTGAACCTAAGACAATAAATGAAGCCTGCAATGATGAAAATTGGACCAAAGCAATGGAGGAAGAGTTGATGCAAATTGAGAAAAATCACACTTGGGATCTTGTTTCTAGACCTTGTAACAAGAATGTGATTGGAACCAAATGGGTCTTCCAGAACAAACTAAATGAAGTAGGTGAAGTAATCAGAAATAAAGCCAGATTAGTCTGCAAAGGCTACTCTCAAATAGAAGGGATTGACTTTGAGGAAACCTTTGCTCCGGTGGCAAAAATTGAAGCAGTCAAACTATTTCTTGCATTTGCTGCCTTCAAAGATTTCAAAGTGTATCAGATGGATGTCAAATCTGCTTTCCTGAATGGTGACTTAGAAGAAGAGGTGTACATTGAACAACTGGATGGATTTTAGTTATCTGAGCATGGTGATATGGTCTGCAAATTAAAAAAGGCACTGTATGGTCTAAAGCAAGTGCCAAGAGCATGGTATGAGAGGCTGGACAAACATCTTTTGAAGATTGGTTTCAACAAAGGTACTACTAATAGTAACCTGTATTTCAAAATTGATCATGAAAACATCTTGATTGTTGAAGTATTTGTTGATGATATCATCTTTGGAGGAAGAGACAGTATGTGTAAAACCTTTGCAAACCAAATGAAAAGTGAGTTTGAAATGTCAATGCTCGATGAAATGAATTTCTTCTTGGGTCTACAAATTACTCAGATAGAGAAAGGAATCTTTATCTCTCAGACCAAATATGTGAAAGAACTATTGAAGAAATTTGGAATGGAAGATTCAAAGCCAATGAACACTCCCATGGCTACCGGATGTAAGTTGAGCAAAGATGATGACTCTCCTCAGATCAGATAAAGTACAGATCAATGATTAGAGGATTATTGTATCTCACTCAGACTAGACCAGATCTAATGCAGGCTGTTGGTCTTGTGGCAAGATTCCAGGTTGATCCCAGAGAATCTCATGTCATGGCAATCAAAACAATTTTTAGGTACTTGAAAGGAATAGTTGAGTATGGCCTATGGTATCCCAGAGATCATGACTTTTCTCTTCATGCATATATAGATGTAGATTGGGCAGGAGATGTGAATGACAGGAAGAGTACAAGTGGAGGAGCATTCTTTTTGGGAAAAAGGTTGGTTTCTTGGCTAAGCAAGAAACAAGAAGCAATATCCCTGTCTACAATAGAAGCAAAATACATTGCAGCAGCAGGTAGTTGCACTCAACTTTTATGGATGAAGCAAATGCTAAGAGATATTCAAGTAGAATATGAGGAGCCTATCACAATTTTCTATGATAATTCAAGTGCAATAAATATTTCTAAGAATCCGGTATTACATTCTAAGACCAAGCATATTTCTATCAAATTTCACTTTTTGAGAGAACAAGTGAACAAGGGTGAAGTCAGATTGGAGTATGTGCCCTCCAAGGATTAGCTTGTAGATATTTTTACTAAACCTCTTCCCAAGGACTCTTTTGAGTATCTCAAGGAGAAGTTAGGGGTCATGGCCCCTCTGGTGATGAACTAGGATGCACTGATGTGCATCAGTCTGGTGGGTATCACAATCATATCTTGTGATCTAGATTGATGATGGGGAGCTGCTACTAAGGGGGAGTAGCTGGTATGTTTCTGATGTGTTAGAATTGCAAGTATGAGCCCTTTGCCATTGATGTCAAAGGGGGAGAGAAGACATGTGAAAAACAAGTGGTTGATGATCAAAGGGTGAGCACAAAAGGAAGAGAAGACATGTGAAGAGTTGTTGCTGATAGGGGGAGCTATGACAGAAAGGAGAAGTTCTTGTCTTGATGTTTTTTCACATCATATGTTGCCATCAATGACAAAGGGGGAGATTGTTGCAAGTATGAGGTTAACCAGTGTTGTCATTGATGTCAACATACTCATATTGCATTGATAAGAAGGATTGGATGAGGTGTGTGCTGAGGTTATTGAGGAAATTAGTCTCAATCAGGAACAATGAAGAATAGTGATGAGAAGAAGGCAAAAGTACTCAATGGGTTGAGGATCAAAGGATATGGATTAAAGGGTTTGTAGATATGAGTCTTGAGATGTTCTTGTTAAGATTTCAGAGGTTTGCATGAAAATTTGAAGAAGTTATGTTCGCTCAAGTAGAACCGGTTCCGGCAGGCGTTCAGTGGTGACAGAGTGTCACAGATTGGTCCGGTGAGATCTGGAATTGCATTATCTCATTCTATGGATTGGAAGGAGTATTGAAGAAGTTAGTGTGAAGTGACAACTATATTTGTGAATGATTTGGAGGTCTGGAAGAACCTTTTGCATTATGACAGTGATGACAGACTATGTTCCTGAAGTTCCAGATGAAGGAGAGAAGGATTCCAGTAAGCAGATGAAGTACGGATGTTCTTGGTGATTCAAGAAAGCTTGTGGTGATCTGTGGATCGTGTCTGATTCATATTGGTGGTCCGCATTGAAGTTAGAGTCTATAATTGAAGAATAACCATGGTTTTTGGTGTTCTTCTTAAGACTGGCCGACCGGATGTATTACACGTCTTGCGAATGATCTTGTAGGTGTTTGCCGACTTAGATGATTGTTCCTAAGTTGATGCCTTGTATAAATAAGGGTTTGTGAATTCATTTTGGTGTGTGTCTTGTGGTGATAAGAGTGATATAGTGAAGAGAAGTGCGAAAGGTAGAGTAGGAGCTTTTGGGCTTAAATGGAACTGATCCAGGCATGGTAAAGATGTCAATCACCAGTTCAAGTTTGTAATACTTGTTATCTTGTAGACAGTGTGTCTCTTGTAGGTAGTGTGCCTCCTTGTGAGTAGTGTGCTCAGGTAGTGAGCCCTAATTGGCATATGCCATCTATTTTTCTTATTCTTCTAACAGAGAATAATCCTTAGGTTAATCACCCCGTGGTTTTTCCCTTAACTGGATTTTCCACCGCAAAATCTTGGTGTCTCTTGTGTTGATGTGAATCTGCTCTAGTGTTTTTGCCTTATGCTTTCATGAATGATTAATTGCGATGCTGTTGATTAATAAAGTGGAATTTAGTGTTTGAATTGAAAGCAAATTAAGGATAACTGATTCACCCCCTCTCAGTTATCAACACTATGTCTAACCCTCATTATATTTATATTTTAGCTATATATAGAATTTCATACATTGATAACATACTAACCTAGGTCACTCACTCTATAATAACTTCACCCATGGGCCTGTCAAAATATATTCCTGCAAGGAATGTCCACTTACATCTATTCTACAAAACATAAATGCAGAAAAGACCTTGATCTGATCTATGGAGAGGATGAAGTCACTACAGAAAATATATGCATTGAATGTCGACATCTGACTCATCCACCTACAATAATAAAACCCCAATAACCACTTCTAGCTGGGGAGTTGACTTGATCCTGCAGTCATGGTGACTAGATAGTAGATGTACATTTTAAAATACAATGCTTACCAAAAGTATCTGTGTAAATCTTTTACAACACGTCAAATATTTTAAACTTACTTTTAAATATTTTAAAACACTACATCTATATTACATGATTTACATTTGCAATGATTTTCACTTGATTTTACTTCTTCACTTTACCTTATCAGTAAATCTCATCCATTGCGAACCATTGGTCAGCAAACGTTTGTTGGAAATATTGTCATTGATATCAAGTGCATGAGATTGTTGGAAACATTGTCAGTGATGTCAAGTTGAAGTGTTCATGGGAGATTTTTGCAAGTGTATGCACTATTGCAGAATGTTAATGTTAGCATTTGGTGCATAAGCAATGAACATAAAGGATTCCTACCAGAATCAGCTGTTTCTAAATGATTACTATGTTTGTAGAATTTTGGCAGTGTTTGCAATGGAGTTATGAGGTGTGTTGCTCTGAAGTGATATTATGTCTATCATCATTTTTGTACCACATTTAAGTGTATGGTCTTGTGATTTGGAAGATAAGATTAGTTGGCCATTGTGTTCAGGTTTGGTCCAAGTTTCAAGTGATTTGAGTTACCAAAAAGGTATCTGGAAGTGTCAGAGTGAAGATTGTGTGACTAATTGCATGAAAGTCAACATGGATGCCATGGAAGACTACCGCATTCTAGTGCAATTAAGTATCTATGCTCACGGTTTGGAATGTAATCAAAGATAATCAAGAAGTATGTTATACTCTCATTTTAGAATATTTGAAATACCAAGGAGAGATCTAGAAGTGACAGAATGAAGTTTGTGTTCATTAGTTATTTGTACAAATGTTCTAATGGTTGCGCCAGAAAAAGGAAACGTGCTTTAGTAAGAGGAAGCATGTGAAGGTAGCATGGGACTAGGAGAGCTCATGTGATGAAGCACATAACATGAATTCACTCCTATACTACCGTATAGGGTGTGGAGACAAGTTGACTACACATTACATGAATTAAGGGTTGATGGCCAACATGAGTAATCTTGGAAAGATGTATTAAGTGATTCTAAGCTAACACGAATAAATTGGAAGAGATTTTGATGTGAAGCACGTAATGATATTTCATTCCTACATTACTGTATTTGATTTGGGATTAAAGTGTATATGCAAGGCCACTTACATGTCTCATGTAGCATAGAATTATGTGCCACTCTATAGCCGACGCAAATGATTTGGAAGTGTCGCAGATGGTATATATGTGCATGACTTGAAGTTTTTTGATACAAGAGAAAGGGGTAAGCTAGGAGCAATACTTTTGTATGGATAGTGTGTGAAGGGCATGAGTAGAAGATAATCCAAGATTTGCACAAGATGTGTCCATGTCTGCATGAGCATATTTCTTTATTCTAATTTGTAGAGCAAAAGAGTTGAGAAGTAAGTGATATTGCATAATTGATTATATGTGGAATGAATTTGATTCTGTTCTCATCTATTTGAAGTATGTGCTTCATAATCTGAGTTGGTGCTCAGTGGCTGGGTTGGTGCTTAGTTTTGATAAGGGGATTGGAGTATCCTGTAGGTTGGTGCCTACAAATCAATAAAGAGGATTGGTGTCCTCTTGGGTTGGTGCCCATAAAGAAGTGTAATAGGGGGTTGGTGCTTCCTTTGAGTTGGTGCTCATAAATCAGGGGGTTGGTGTCTCCTTTGGGTAGGTGCCCATAAAGATTATTGTATCTTCATTTTATTTTGTGAGGTTGGATTTGGGTAGTAGATCCAAGTAGCTCTTCTCATTGTGTTTTTTTCCCTTCTAGGTTTCCACGTAAATCTTGTATTCTCTTATGTGAATGTGTTTATATCTTGATGTTATTGTAGATGCAGTAAAAATATTGATGTTACGGTAGGTTTGAAGTTAAATTGGTATATACTGATCCACCCCCCCTCTCAGTATATATGTCTATTCTAACAACTTTATGGTTTGTGAACCATCTACTTTTCTGACAAAGGCTTGTTTGGATTCTCTTTTTCTTCCTTTTTCCTTCCTTTGATGGAGCTTCTCTCTATCAGCGAACTTTTGTTAGAGCTTCTCTCTGTCGGCAAACTCTAAAGTTTGCAAACTTCCAACTTTTCTGACTCCTTAACTTAGCCCATTTTTCTCCTTTGTCTTTTGCTTTATCTTTCTTATCGGTGAATCTTCCCTTTTGCGAACTATTAGTCAGAAAACTTTATGGTTCATGAACCATCTACTTTTCTAACAAAGGCTTGCTTACCTTCTCTTTTTCTTCTTTTTTTCTTCCTTTGGTGGAGCTATCCATTGTTGATCCTTTTTCTCTTTTATTGGTGAAACCGCCCTTTGGCGAACCATTGGTCGATGAAATCGAGGGTTCAAGAACCACTAAGTTCGCTGATAACTAAATATTTTCTTTCTTTGACTTGTCTCTTTTCTCCCTTTGATCTTTATTTTGCCTTGTCATTCTTTGTCGACAATTTCCACCATCGACAAACCAGCTGATCGGTGAACTTTATAGTTCGTGAGCTTTCAAGTTTGTCGATAAGATAAAAAGACCAAGGTAATTTAATACATACTTTTTTGGGGAATTTTGAAAGGGGACTTTCTTTCATTTATGGTATCTCAGATCGGGTATTTTGATGGAAGAAAGGCAGGATTTTTAGGTAGACCATTTTAAGTCTAGAGGATTAAAATAGGTCAAGATTATTTTTGTTGTACTTTTGTGTTTAGGTTTTGTTTTCTTATGTTGGTGCTCTTCTTCTAATGTTTCAGTGCTAGAAGTTTTTGAGTCACATGTGTTTTCTTTCTGACATCTTCTAGCTGCTTGCGGTGTTTCTTTTGGTACCTTTCTTATAATCCTTGCCCCTCATGTGGTTGAATCCATGTAGTTCATCACTTTTACACTAAGTTGATGCAATTCTAAAATATTGTTGGGCTTTTTTGCAATTGAATAAATCATGTTCCGCATTACTGCAGAATGTGTATTGCTTCTTCCTATCTCCCCAACATTCACCTGCGAAGTGTCCTTGTTTTTTGCATTTGTAGCAAGTTGCATCATATCTCCTTCCTCTACCGTGGCCTCTACCTCCTCTATAGTCATTGTACTATCCTCTCTCCTCATATTTGTTTATGTAATTAGGGTTTGTGTTTTGTAGGATATTTGCATTTCATTGATTCCTCTAGTTGGGATGTTTATATCTGTGGTTCTAGCCATAGAACTTAGTCCTTCTACTAACCCCTTAACATAGGCCATGTCCTAGTTGACTGTTCTATTGCTATGGTGTACATTACACCAAGGATCATGGTCCTCATTCTTGCTGTGTATTTTGAAATAGTGCGATGGGCAATCCTTGGTTTCGTGGTCATACCACTCACCGCATACTCCGCAATAGACTATATTGTTCTTTTGAGGGATTGGTTTTAGGTCTACCTTTAATGTGGCAACCTTTTTTTCACCTTTCATCATAGGGCATTTGTTTCTTATGTACCCTTCTCTGGTACAATACGCGCACCATATGTTATTTCTTTATTTTTGTGAACTTTCTTCTTTTCATGCAAGGATTTCTTGCTTTAGTTTTAGTTGCTCCAACTCTAATCTAAGTTTCTCCATCTCCATATTTTCCTTAGTTTTTTCATTTCTATGCCAAGTTTGTGCCTCTATACAGCATGCCAGATTTACCACTTTTGAATATGAGTTGAAAATTTTCCCATCTAGGGATGTTCTAATGTCAGGGATTAGTCTTGACATAAACCATTCAATTCTTTTATTTTCTGTCATTGGCTCTTCCAATTTGTAGGAGATTTCCTTGAATCTTTTGTCAAAATCTTTAATAAACTCTCCTTCCTTCTAGACTAAGACTTGTATTTTGCTTACTCCTTTAGTGCGTATCTCTGGTGATTCAAAATTGTGAAGAAATTCTTTCTTTATTTTGTCCCATGTTTTGTCATGATTAGGACAATTCTTCCTATACCAATTCAATGCCTCATTTCTTAGGGTTATGAGAAAATCAAATAATTTAGTCTAGTCTCACATTATGTTCTTTCTTTTCCATGTGGATTCTAACACAAATACAAGTTTTGTTGCTTCTATGGTATCCTTTCCGAGCACTGGCAGCTTGATTGGGGAGTCCATGTTTGGTTGTTTATGTGCTTTAATCTATTTGTGGTGTGTTTGTTCCTTGTTCTTTTGTAGTTTCCTATTCTCCCTTTGCGGTAATGACTTTCCTTCTCTTCCCTCATCTCTTTCTAATCTAATCTCAAAATATAGTTCTTTTCCTAATATTTCTTCACAATTTCTTCTAATTTATTCTTCTCTCTCTTTATTTGTCTACTTCTTTGCTTTTCTCATCTCTAGAAATTCTCCTTGATTTGTATGGCACATAGGGTGACTCCTAATGAGGGGGTTGTACCTCTTCAAGTTGTCATTTCATTGTAGGGTATATTTTTTTGTTTGTTAGTGACATTCCATTTGTCATTGGTGTTGGTTTGCTTAATTACATCTTATACTCATAGAATTAGTGTGATCAAATACCGCAAATGCTTCCTTCTCCTTTATTCTTATTACACTTTGATTTACCAATTGATCCAGGTAATCCTCATCGAGTTTTAAAGGTTGGAGATTATTCATGGGATTTAATACGTGTTCCCATTATTCATCAATCCTAATCTAGACATAATTAGTGAAATTAGGTTGAAGACATGGGGATTTGCCTAATTGTGGTAGGGTTAGGGTTCTATTATATTCTTCTTCCCATGTCCTCCTTGAATTGTCTTAAGCTGTGATGCTTCCTTCAAGGCTCTTTAGGGTCTCTATAGCCTTAATAATATGTATTGTTAATGGTCCTGGATTATTATTTATATCAGTCTCTGTTGTATTTGCGATAGCCCTTATGGTTCACTCATCTTCTATCTCTAAATTTACTACCTCTCTTTGTTCAACTGCACCCATAGTGGTGTGCTTAGCAACACCCTCATCAACATGCTCATTTTCTTCTTTTTTTTCTTTTGCAATCTTCATGGTGTGTTCTTTCCTTAATTCTTCTGCAGTATCTTTCCTATCTTTCCTGATTTTTTTATTTTTTCTTTCTTCCATGTTCATTTCCATTACAACTTGTATAATTTCACTAGTCTTTCTTAAACTCTTGTTATCCCCTTTTGCCATGGGTGTTTATGCTATGGTATTACATTAATCCTTATGTATCCCATGGTTGGCTAACTATGAATAGTTACATCTTTTCAGGGATCTTTTCAGATCCCTCTCCCCTTCCCATTCATCATCCCTTAAGTTCCTTCTCCCCTCTCACAAGAGTAGGACCTAAGAGATTTCTTTCGCAAATAGAAAATTTATGTTTCTTTTTATATCTTTATTTCTCAATTCTTCTTTCTATTTTGCAACTATTTTTCCTTTTATTTTATCTCATCTATTCTCCACTCATCTTGCTAGGTTCTCAGCAACAGAACCAATGTTGGCAAGAGAAATATGGATTCAGTCCAGAGATCTGAACCTACTGTACTCTTATGTAATATGTTTATACCCCAGAAGACACTATGGTAGAAAGATAGATAATGTGGTAGTAACTAACATAATGCAGTAAGATCTAGTCACATATATCAAGTCAAACATATCAATAGACACATAAGTATTATATTGGAATCCTTATATCTCCTTATATACTCATATTTATCAATATATACAAAAGGTAGGTCTATGTCTCTTCTCTGTACATATATTCACCTCTTATATCTTACTGTGCTACATATATTTATACAATCTATTGTTATAGGGACGTGTCCCTTACAAAAGGCTCTTAGTACTACTAGCCATGTCAACCTTATCCTCTGCACTCCATCTACAGTGAGTTGCAGCAGGTTCTATTGACTGCTTTGTACCCTACCAACAAACACCCAGCTACTTTGGAGAGCTATAGAGTTCATAGAGATTTTATGAAATCTTTGATTGTTAATTTTCATTTTAGAAATATATAGAATGGAGAGTTTCAATAGAAAGGTTATGTGCGCTAGAGCCTATGCCATACTGAAATCCCTTATTCCATCTATCCAACAACTTTGTGCATTTGACTTGCAACTGCCCAAGGATCAACAAAATCCTACATTTCACTAGTTTTTAAACACACTTATTAGGGGCATGAAGCTGGTGAAATATTATGAGAGCATTAGCACTTTAAATATATCTCACAAGGGTAGATATGCTTCAAAGATACTAAATCTAGAAGAGGAGATCAATGTTTTGTAGTCACCAAATGTGAAGGGAGTTATAGAGGCGATGTGGGAGAAGATTGTTGGAACAAAGAAGATTGAGTTTTAGAATATGGAAGATGCACGTATACAACTAAAGCAATAATTTTTTAGTCAATCTAAGAAAACCCTAATGATATTGGATGATGTTTGGTCCAAGGATAATTTGGAGAAATTACTATTTGAAGCGCCAGGGTATAAGACTATTATCACAACCAAAGATGGTTCTACCATCCCCAAAATACCCTGTACTCAACTTTATCAGTTGCCATTGCCATTGGTGCTCTCGCTTTTTTGGTTCTCAACTTTTGGACAGACATCAATTCCAAATACTACAGATGCAAATCTAGTCATGGAGATATAGTCTTTTCTTACCTTGAAAATAAAAAATGTGAATAAGTCCAAAGATTCTTATCGAATCAAATAAGACCAACATAAAAAGTAAAATGACTTACGATCTTATTTGTGTCTTTGCTTTAAGAACTTGCAATTATTGGATGTTCTAGTACTTAGGAAGTAATTTAAATAACTCTACAGTTGAAAGTAGTTAATCCATAAAAATTATGGCTCAAATTGTATAATATAATTTTGTCCTTCTTTAGATCTTATAGAGCTTCCCTTCGACATTAATAAATATATCAATATTATGAATGACAGGTGCAAGCTGAATGTAAGGGCTTACCCCTTGCTTTGAAGGTGACTGGGAGCTCTTTGCATGGGGAACCCATGTGACCTAGGTGAATGCA
Organism: Cunninghamia lanceolata; assembly: GCA_027924645.1. NCBI lineage: Eukaryota > Viridiplantae > Streptophyta > Pinopsida > Cupressales > Cupressaceae > Cunninghamia > Cunninghamia lanceolata. The sequence continues at coordinate 13,744,927 of BSBN01001332.1, forward strand.
AAGAACAAGATTTCCCAAGGGGAATCAATATCCAATTATCACAAAGAAGAGATTTTTAGATGCTTGGAGACAAGTATTGATTTCTTGAATGATGTTGGGAAGGAATGTTTCTTAGACTTGGCCTCATTTCTAGAGAACAAGAAAATCTATGATGATGTACTACATGACATTTGGATTTATCTTTGGAAGCTGGAGTGGCAAGGATGCCTTTATCATGTTATTGAAACTTGCAAGCAAAACTATCTTGAATTTAATCAACAGTCTAGAGTATTTGCCTATCCTTGTATTTATTAAATTTCTTGCTATCATTTTTTTTAAACATTGAGCTAATATTGTGGCTATAATTATCAGAAGTAGATCAATAATCTCTTATGGAACTGCCTCCAAGTTGTAGTTTTCTCAGAATGATGTAATGCGAGATTTAGCCATATATTTGGGAAGCTAGGACAATATGGTCCATAGAAAGAGATTACTCATGCCTAGGAATGATCTTATTGTGGCTAAAACAATGCAGGACTCATTTGCAACATGAATCGGTAGATACGCATGAATTGTTTGTACTTGAAATGACCCTTCCATTCTCAAATTGAACTTGCACAAAATTGCTTAAGAAAACCTTGTTTAAGCAAACAAATATCAAATACATTACAGGTAGTAAACACTATTGGTAAGATTCTATGAAAAACAACAATCAAGCCGCACTATGCAATAGGGTAGATAAAAAAAATTAGGTCATATAATATGCAAGGAAAAACACAATAGTCAGAACTTAAAACAATCACTGAAACACTGTGGATTATTAAAGTAGAAACTGCATGCAGACATACATACAATGGTGTAACTGAATCCTAGTGGTATCAATTTCAGCTTCAGCAAAGTGATATTCAGCTAATATATTAATTTGTACAACATAATAAAATAGAGACATGCAAATATAAATATCTAGTTTAAGGTATAACATGTACCACAAACCAAACTAAGATACTCTTAAATAGAGAATCAATCAGTTTCTCCCAAGAGAACCAAGGGAATCTTATTCATCCACATATGGAGTATAAGTAATGATTACAATCACCTCTCTTATAGCTTAGAAGGTTTGGAGAGAGACAAGGAAGTTCACTCACAACTATCTTCCTAGATTAATCTATCACCTTCAATCTGCTAACTTGACAACATGCATGGAATCCTAACTAAATGTTGGTTGTCCTTGATTTTATGAGTTGAATGTAGACTAAATGCTAATTAATTTTGACTTGGCTTGTGTGTGCTTTCTACGTATGACATCATCCATAACCTAGTGGCCCTTATCCTAGCCGCAATGAAGTGTTAGTTTTTACCAATCGATTCCTCTTATCATATTTCTTAATGCAGCTACCAACATTGCCTTAAATTTTCAATTAGACAAATATTGTATTTTTTGTTTTTAAGGCTGCAGGTTCATTTCAAGTCCGCCTCTCTAAATTTGATTGGCCCCTAATCATGCCTTTCAATTTTGGGTGCTACAAGATCTTGAGTCTCTCCCAATTGTAGAGCTATATACTGGTGACCTTCTACTTTAAACTTTTTTCTTGAGAATGTTTTACTCTTGGAGAACATTGCCTCTTAGGATAAATGGCTAGAGACAAATTATCTCAGCAATTTGATTATCATTATTGCAACATTGAAATATTCTTTACTATTTTAGATTATAGTACATACCACTTAAAATGTTAACTACAACATTCTCTAATAAGGCTTGAATTGATGCTCTCTATGGAGAAACTATATTGAAGCTGACACATTTGAATTGATTAGAAGTAGAATGGCCTTTGCATTCACTAAAGATTTAAAATCACTAGTCTTATTCACTATAACATTGTTGGTTTCAAAAGAAAAAAAATAGATTAGCCCAGAGAAAAGAGGTTTAGTATTAAGCATAAGGAATGCCAAAAAAGAGCAATATTACAAGTATTTTCACTCTTATCAATATGCTATGATTTGCAAGGACTTTTTTTCATCAAGTTTGCATACTACTTCAAACTTGGCCATTTAACTTCAAGACAATTCTTAGGCATAGGTTCAAACTAAATAAGTTCCAAAAATGTGGTAAAAATGTTTTTCATGTGGAACCTAAATAGTAATTCCCATTAAAAATACAAAAGATTGAAACATGACATTTACACTTGTTCCTTCCCTATGATTCAAATATTGTATTGGAGAAATTACATAAGTTTTATAAAAGAAGTTACTTAAAGCACTATTCTTATTGAAGCCTCTTTACTAGGACTTCTCCAACAAAAGACTTTGTAAGAAGTCATTGACTAGAAGGATAGCGAAACCTTTCATCTACATCTTCATTTCAAACCTCATGCTCATAAGATAATGGATTGAATGATTTATATCCTTTCTCTTAGTCTTCTTGGCAATTTTCTCAAATTGTAGCAACCACTCCCTCTGATTTTCTTCATAAAGACAAGCATATTTAAAATAAGAAAAGGTCTTTTAAAAACTATTAAATGATCCTACATTTTTTAATATTCATAAATGATAGCTGATAGCCTCACCAATTCTTTAAGAAACTAAACCATTTTTGGAGATTCTCACACAATCCAAAAAAGAGCCCTGACACCACTACGAAGACCCTATTGTCCTAGAAGTGATCTTGCAAAAAATTGCTAAAGGGAAACCTTGTTTCAGGATATTAATACTGAATTTATTACAGGTAAACATTATAGTTCTGACTCTAGGAAAAATCAGCAATCAAGCTACAATATGCAGTGAGACGGTTCTGCAAATCTAATGATAAAATGTAGGGAAAAACATAAAAAATCAAATTCCAAACACAATCACTACATAACATTATAGATTATTATCTTTGAAATTGTGTGCATACATATAGTAGTGTAGTTGAAAATTGATGCTATTGATTTAGGCTTCAACAAAGATTTTTTAGTAAAAGAAATTAACTTGTTTAACATAATAGGGCACATGCATGCAAATGCAAAAATATGATTTAAGGTACAATGCATGCATCAGACCATCTTAAGCTCTTTAGTGAGCCACACTCACACAGAATCAGGGGAATCTTTAATCATCCACAAATACATTAGCAGAAATAATTATAATTAATTTTTCTTATAGTGCCAGAGTTAGGAAAGAGAAAAGGAAGTTCACCAATAATTATCGTAATCAATCAATCACCCTAAATCTGCTAACTTAAGTACATTCATATCTTGAATGCTAATTGGTTTTAGGATTTGAATGTTGATTAAATGCTAATTAGTTTTGAAATAACTTGTGCATGCATCTAAGATATTATATCATACATGGCATGGTCACCCTTATCCTAGCTACAATAAACTGTGGGATTTGAACTATCAAGTCCTCTTATCCAATTTCTTCATGCAATCAAGTTAATCAACTATGGCTTAATTTTCAATCACACGAATATTTTATTTTCTATTCCTAAGACTACTAGGTTGATATAGTACTTCCATCCTTTATTTCTACTCTATGATCAAAGTGTCTCAATTATTAATCAAACTGCCTAATGGATGAGGAAGGAAACTTACATATGAATGGGGTTGATTCAATCCAAACTATCTGAAAACAAATCTGCATCATTCCACACCTAAATGTTTTTCCTTATTTTCATGTTAGTTGTATTAACGTGCTTTCATAGTTTTAAAATGGGCATCATTGACTGCTTGTAAGGAGGCTTCTACAGGGAATATTATGTGCACCAGGGTTGCTCTCATCTAAGTATAATTAGAATTGTCCTTGTAATTATCATGTAATTATCTACATCATTATAAACATCCTTAATGTACACTTGACCCAGTTCACTAGAGCCTTACTGACTGCATGTATTTTAGACTCAGTAAAGAGGATTTCAGTTCTCTGAAGCCTCACTGAATGCATATAAATTAGACTGTGAGGTGATTTGGTATTATTCAACCACAAAACTTTCCCTTAAAAAATTAAGTATGCACATCCTTAAGAAATTCTTTAATTATGATAATGAAGTTGCTTTCCTTCTTGTTCACATATATTCCCTCTGTTGATATTTGTTGTGCATGCTTTCTAAGGTTATATCAATGTGGGAATTAATAGTTTGGTTGTTAAGAAAAATTTTGGTAGAAGATAGAACATCTACTTTAAAACCAAAAATTCTCCAAACCATGATTGCTCTTAAGACCTCTGCCATAGTCAGGGTGTTAATGTATACTCACCAATCCAATAGCACAGAATGATCAGGGAGAATCTTTTTCTTGATATATATCTATGTGTGATGGGCTTCTACAATGTTAAGAATGCACAAAATATAAGGACTGGAACTAGAGCAACCTTCATCTACAAAAATAGATGAATCAAACATGTACAACTTGTTTAGTAGAAAAGGGAGACTAGCTCAATAGATCAAACTAGGTCAAACTCTCTTTTACAACACATTCAAGCACAAACTAAGCTTGGCTTCTACCCAAGAAGGAGAGCCAAACTATAGGGGTTCTACCCTTGTGTTGTATAGAGAAGCAATTAACCAAATCCAATCAATCAAGCTAGAATCAAGGTATGAGACCCTAGTTGACAAATATTAGAGTACAACATACTATCAGAACCTGAGACCTAGTAACCAAATGGATAGTAGACATCAGTGAATGATTCAGAACTTGATCCTAGAGGTCAAAATACCCAGGACAAGGGCACTTGGGTGCCCTGGTCCCAAATTAGGGTTTCCAGAAACTAATTTCTTTGTCAGGTCTGTAACAACTTTAGTCTTCTTCCTGGAGATTACCTTCTGAAACCTATTTGTTTGACCTGCACACATGAAAAGAGAGAAAACGTTGGGTGCTATTTAGGAGCTTGCCTCAGTCAAGCCCCATGAATGGTGTTTCCACCTCCACAATAGAAAATATGATTGATAAAGAGCACATGCCCTAGGAGGATAGAGGAAAATCCAAAATAGAATGGAATGATAGGACAAAGCATGATGGAAAGAAGTCACCATGAGCATGGAGACCCTTGCATGCTTGTAGATGACATCACAACTTGACTCAAGAAGTTGGTGTAGCCTCCAAGATCTTCACAAGACCTGCAATATGTTAGTGTCACAACAATAATCCACAACAGAGAGCTTGAGAGTAGAGTAGATAACATAAGAGAGATTAAGAATCTTCCAAGCGTAGAGATGTTCAAATGAATAGAATAACTTACTTTTATATGCATTCCCATTAATTTCTAGAGAATTAAACCACATGAAGCCGACATTAAGAGTCATTTAAGAGGCCTAAGCTAACAAGGCCACAATTTAGGGCAGGGCTAAAGGAGGGCCCAGGGTGCTTGGGTGCCCTGGTCCTTTAGCCACATACTCCTGAAAGAGGGCATTTAAAGTATGCTTAGCACTGCCTTATGATTCTTTTCTAGGTTTCATGCATTGGGATCAAGTATTACACGCTTAATGCTCAAAAGGGTGCTAAAATAGGTCCTAATAAACAAGTGTAAACATTTTAGGTCCACCCTAGTGCTAAATTAAGAGTAAAATACTAGTGTGCACATTTTACGACCCATCATTTAGCCCCCACTTTAGTGTGGGTACGAACTTACGTTCAAACTCATACTAAAAGATGGATTAAAACATGCAAGACATGGAAGCCCAAAGAATTCCACCAAGGTTGAGGGGTGATTAACCCCCCAAGCTTAGGATTCTAAGGTTGCAAACACAAGATCATAGAAGCCATAGAATGTCACCAAAATTGAGGGGTAATCAAGCCCCCAAGTTTAGGATTCTAGGAGTCTATGATGACTGGCATACACATAAGACACATAACATAATTCACTCATATACACAAAGCACTTAGAAGACATAAGATAAGACAAGGCATACACAAGGCATACACTTGAGAAATCACAATGCATACACACAATACACAAAGTATACATGCTTGACACGAAGCATACACATATAAGACACAAAGTATACATAGAATACACATGAAGAATAAGGGATACATAGAGAATGCAACACAAGAAACAAGGAAGGGATGCAAAAGAGATTTAGAAAGCTTTGAGATGTGAGCTCAATGTGAGCTAATGAGAACTATGGCTTGCAAATGGGTAGTGTATTGACGTGATAAGAAGATTTAGCAAAGCTTGGATGAAACAACAATGAAATAAAAAGGCTCATAAGTCTTGTATGAGCATATGGATGTTATGTGGAGAGTAAAAAGATGCAAAGATTAGATGGACAAATGAAATTGCCTCCCTTTGTGCTTGAGGGAGAGGGTATTTATAGGTTGAAAGAGGTCATAAAAGGTGGGATAGATTGGAGAGTTAACTCATTTGATTAGGGATTGAACTGGGCTAATTAGGGAGTGAACAAGCCAAGATAGTTTATCACTGAAGCAAAAATGGAGTGAGCATGAGTGCATGAGATGACAAGGAGAGATTAAAAGGAGCTAATTATGCATGCTTGAAGGCTTGGAATAGTTAACTCTATATTTAGGCTAAAAACTCATATAAAAGGGAAGAAAAATAGGTCAAAATGAAGCTTTTTCACATCCAAAACTTGAGTTTTTTTGTAGTTGGAAACGACGGTAGGTTCTCCCATGGGTCACCTCTTTTGCTAGTCCAAATCGCTTGAGGGAAACCCTTGGTCACTTGAGGGTGACCCACAGAGGGGAGGTCCTAGGTTGGAATTCAAGGTTTGAGATGGTTATTTAGGTGATGAGGAGGTGAACTTCCTCTAGAAACCAGTCAAAAGGTGGTCAAAAACCAAATCTCCACTTGCAACTATCAAATCTCCTGGGGGAGATCCTGAAATAATAGGGGAGATTTTTCTTGGTTGACCATAACTGAAAACTGAAAGTTGGAGATGGCTTGGGAGGTCCTCTAGAGGGTTCCTAGGGGTGGGGTTGGATGAAAAACACTAGGTAAAGGTCAAATCACACAAAAAAAGATGAATAAAAGGCTCAGAGATGAAGTTGCAAGTACAAAAAGTGAAAATTGACAAGTGTCAAAATTAAAAAAAAGGTTAGTACAACAAAGGGGAAACAAAAAGAGAAGTGAAAAACCCATATGTTACCAAGAGAATCACTATTGAGAGGGTATTATTTCATGCTTACATGTACGTGACAAGGGTTATGAGTCATCATGGGGTCCTCGTGCAGGCTGTGCTTTTGGTGCTTATAGTCATAGCTAGGGTTTCCTCTTACCATGTTTTATGGTATGAATGTAATCATGGATTTGAGGAATGTGACAAGTTCTTAAAACATTGCATATATTTTAATGATCATTTATGTATTATGTATGGATAAATGCATTATAACAAGGGATTACTAAGTATATTCATTATCTAGTATTAAATTTCATGTATTTAGGTACTTCAATTAAGCAATTATGTGTTCTCTTCATTACTAAGTTTTCTTTGATAAATGAGAGACTTTGTGTCCCATTCGATAGGCACCAATATAGTAAATGTTGATCACCCACCTCATTTTAAATGAATAAATCTTTCATTAGTACTATAGAGATAGGTCTAAATCCATATCCAACCTTTGGTTTTGTACTTCAACTAGGGAACATCCTTAGCAAGCCAACCAAATTTTTATTTGAACAAACCATATTTGCATACCTACATCTTACACTATTGCAATGATGTTGTCATCAGATTCATATGAGGTTAATTAAGTAATAGCTTAGATTTTGATTTAGCGACAACTTTTTGGATTAAAACTACCATTTGGGTACTATTGTTGTGTCATTATTTTGAGGATTTGATGTTGTGATTAATCCTTGTTGAGGGATACCTCTTGGAACTCCCTCCTAAGTAAATAGTTGATGCTAAAGGGAATACAAGATTACCCACTCCTAACAGTTGGTCCTTAATCATACCTAGCATGTTGATGAGCCCCTTTCCTATCTCCCTAATGGAACCCCAGGCTTAGGAGATTAGGAAACACTCTGAGGTTTTGGATGTGTGGCTTTGGAACCAAACATATTGGGATTCTTGTCGGAGGTAGTCTGATTCTAATTGTGAATTGTATAGCTTTGCAACATAGTAAAATCCTTATTTGCAATGTAGTTTCTTCCAAGTGGGAAGTGGTGACTCTGTTCAGATCAACCTAGAAATCAAATTACAATTGGGGTGTTGCCACAATAATGGGTTACACTTTCTAGGACATCCTTTTTTTGCTAAATTCACATATTTTTAGAAAATATAATGATTTAAGCCTTGAAAGGTTCCATTTAAAGGATTTTAATTGAAGAGGGTTTGATCAAACCCCCTTAGATTCAAAACCCCTTGGATAGAACCCCGCTAGTTTTAAACCATACCTATAATAAAGTCTCCTCTACACCTATCAAAATGCTGATAAAAAACCACTTTTGATTTACCTTTTGGGGTATCAATTGAATTCATTTAAAATTAATGTTTTTTAAGTATGTAGTCCTTATTATAACCTTCCCAAAAAGTATAATTTTAAATATATTTAATTTGATTATTATATTTTTTTATATCTTGTGAATGTAGGTTTTTCACTGAACATCAAGTTCTCTGTTCTACACACATGGAAAATTAGAAAATTAGTGAAAAAAAATTCTAAAACATATATATGCCCTAGGTATTGATGTCCTTGTTTCAACAAAAAAATAAAATTGAATTTCGATAGATACAGAAAAAGTTATGTTTTACAGAATACACCTATGTCTAAATTATAATTGGTTTGACTTCCAAACTTAATTAAAAAAATATATTCAATAAAACATTATCAAACCAAATGCATGCCCTATATATCAATGTTACCAATCTAAATTCAAAAGAATCAAAATTTTATCCTTTGTAGAAAAAAATTTATGTGCTATAGAATACATGTCACTTTAAAAAAATGTTGTTTACTATTAAAAACTAGTTATCAAAGGAGATGCAAAATTTTTTACAATTTAACTCCAAATTTTTTAAAATATATATATTTAGAATCTACAGACAAAATCTAAACAATCACTAGTTTGCATCATCTTCAAATTCCTAATGGCTTAGCGGCTATAAGTGTCAGAAAGTGAAGATTTAGTTCAAAATGTTGATATCAATGTCATGTTTGGCCAAAAAGTGTAACCCATTATTGTTGGGTGACCCATTCGTAAAATCCACAATGGATAGAAGGAGAAGGTACCATGAGCACTTTGGACATGACGAAACTTCAAATGAAATTAGAGGTCAAAGTAGTAGATGGAGGGTGAAAACACTGGTGAATCCTCTAGACCAAATGTTCAAGATCAAGGAGATACATTAGGTATGAATGATATATTTGTGAAATTGAGAGATCAGTATCAATATACATCAGAGGATTTTGTTGATAATATATTGAGAAATAGTAGAAGAATGAATAGAGATGAATATGAAATTAGAAGAAATGAATATATCATTGGCAAGGGAAGTAGAGAAGGGTTTAGAGTGAAATGTAAAATGGAATGTGAAGTGTGCAAAATGAGGAGACGCATTAAGTTGTTGAGCATCCTACTTCACCCACAACATTACTTAGAAATAAACATGGGAGCATTCATCATGATGATAATCAACCAAGGGATTCAAATGTTGAAGAAAGAGAAAGGATTCTCAATGAGGAGCTGAACTTTCTTGATCATATCAGATAGAGAAGACAAGAGTTCCAAGAAAAGATTGAATAGCAACAAGTCCTACTTGCCCAACAAGCTCAAGCTCAAGCCCAAGCAGCCCAAAAATAGGTCATAAAATAGTATCATGAACAAATTCCTCCTAATCAACAACAATATCATTAGCAGTATCAACAACAATACCAACATCAACAACAAATGGGTTAGCAATTTGGAAACATCCCAAATCCTAGACTTGCATTTTGAAGACATGATCAAAGGTAACTCCAGCTAGGCAACCTTTCAGAGTAGAAAGATATAAACAATTGGACTTCCTTGGCATTCCTAATTTTCCAAATCCTATTCCAAATGAAATATGAGGAAAGATCCCTAGATTTTAGGGTAACAATGCAGTCACTAGGGAAGAACACTTAAGACACTTTATCAATATCATAGATGATTATGAGATAGACCATGAATATGTGATGATGAATTTATTCATCCATTCACTAGAGGAAAGTGCAAAGGAATGGTACAAAAGTCTCCTTGACAACGATGTTAATTCATGGGACGAGTTCATGAGAGTTTTTAGACTTTAGTATGGAAATTGAATTGACCCTAAATTTGCTATCAATAAACTCACAACCATCAAGAAAGGAAGTAATGATACAATGGTTCTCTTCAACAATAGGTTCATCATGACCATGAGGAAGGTACCTCCAAATCTTAGACCTAATGAATCAATGTGTTTAGTATTCTATCATGGTGCATTTGATTCTAAAATTGGGTAAATTGTCTTTGGGATAAGAATCCCTAAAATTTGAGGAAAGTGTCATGCCTAGGTTGTTTCACCTGAACAAAATATGAGAGTATTTGCTTTAAACTATCAAATGTTTAACTCAATAAAATATCAGTAAAATCAAAGTATAAATTTTTTTAAAGACATACTTCATCTTACGTATGATGAGCGAATTTTTTTTACATCTGATAGTATAAATGTGAAAACATTTCTTGCACAACTAAGCAAAACTACAGAAAGGCACAATTCAATATCATTTTGTATAATACATAAATCTCTATTACATTTGTTCTTACTTAAAAGAGTAGACAATACAAAATACTCCTATAAGCTGGCAAGATGTACAACATCACGTATAAGTTAGCTTACAACATAGATACCTACCATCTACACCTTATATCTCTAGATTGGAAACATAAACACCCAAAATAAAGTCATTCCATAAGAAGTGATAAATAAATTATCACAGTAAGTCTTCCATTCACCTTAAGATTGTTCAGTTACCTTACGCTGTTCATATAATGCTTAACTTTGCAATAGTAACATGTACAAGTCCTTCAGCATGATTTTGCACCACTAGATGGGTAAGTGCAAAAAGATAGGGGGCCAAAAAGTGGCCAAATTATTTTAAAAAAAATTAATGCATAATGCGAGCGTGTTATGACCTATTATAAATTAAAAAAAGCTTGTTATCTCATTTCATTTCTTTTTTCTCCTCTATACCCGCGGCCTGCAAACCCTAGGAAGCGCACTCACGTTTTGCAAAAGTCAATTCAACACCAAAATCTTTGCAATTCATCGCCAAAATGCTGCCACGATGTCAAGCATGCCAAAGGAGTGAGTTTTATTTGTTTTTTGTTTGAATTTGTTTCTAAATAGGTAGGTTTGAGTTGATTTTTGATGTAAATTTCGTTAATTGTCAGGAAATGTTAATGCACCTCCTCCTCCTCAAAATCCACAAAATCCTACGGAACAACAACATCCTCCATCCATTCCTCGACATGCCCCTGGAACACAAGAAAATATAGTGGGGTAAATTAAAAATAACGAAAAAGAAATTGAAGATATAATTGCAAGGTTGAAAGATCCTTCCACTTCAACCTTGCATAGGTCCATGCTTGTTGAATCTCTTGAATCTATGTTATCAAATGTTGATTCAATTAGCAAGAAAATATCTAGTTGGACAGATAAGAGGAGAGAGTTTAGAGACTATTATGCAGACAAGCTATCATACCAAGATGTGAAAAAATTACAAATTACAAAATTAGACTTATGTTCGATTTTCACAAACCCACAAACAAATCAACCTCCACCCATTACATGCAAGAGGTTCCCTATCCATTGGTGTAACAACCAAGTGATAAGGGACAATTCTGGGCAGAGGTGGTGGATGGTTTTTGACCATCCTCCATGCAATAATAATGAGGTCCCGCAATACTTTTTGAGGAAACTCTACTGTGAGTTTGTCCTTAATAAAGTGCCAAACTATTTTGATATGCAGGATTTCTAGGGTAGAGGTGGGGGGTCAGCACAAGATAGACCAAGGGCACGTGTTGACCCACATCAGGTAGTGAGATGAGTAATCAGCAGACCAACCCATGAGCATGTTTCTATCCCTTCCATTGTGAAGGACAGTGTTAAGGTCAATACACTTCAGTCCATTAGTGCCTTGACCCAGAGCATCATAGAGCATGCCAGTCCTGCAACACAGAGTGGGTTGGGAGATAGTGTGAGGAGTAGGGTCCCACCCCATGCTTGTCAGACTTGCAAGTCAACCTGTGGTTATGACCCCATGGATAGTCAGGACGCAGGTGCACAGGCTACATCTGTAGCTGAGTAGACGGTGATGACAGATACCCTCCTGAGTGAGACTTTTGGCCTTGATACTCAGGTAAATATTAGCAAGTTTATTTAATTTAATTTATTGAAATGCAAGATTAACTAATTTAGTTTGATGATTTTAATAAAATTTTAGGGTCAGCGTTGATGCAGTTTTCAATGGTTCTCCACCTGCATTTTACACTAGATCATCTACTGTCGGGGTTTGTAACTAGTAAAAAATTATAAATATTACATGTGCATAGCATCGTTATATGAATGTTATTCTAATATCTGATTTTGGATGTTGAATAAGTGAATATTGGAGATTTCACGGCAACACCTACCAGCGGTGGTGGACTTCAAAGCTTCATGGAGGTAATAAAATAAATAGTTTAATGAATGAATTGTACTTACTAGATTTTTGTATGTGACTTGTGTGCTTTATTGTGTGTACTTCCATGTTTAGATGAACGTGTGTGTATGTTAGGAGCCATGATTTGCATCACTATTATAGTTTTTGTAATTGAATAATGTTGTTTTATTTCCAGATGATGCAGGCTGTAGAGACACCTCTTGATGTTCATAGGGCAATGGAGCATGGTGTGACCTCTGCGATTCATAGCTCCATGGCATTAACAGGGGTATGAGGTAGATTAGTAAATTTCAATTTACATTCATTGTTATAGTTGTTTATTTTTGAAAAATCAAAAGATTATTGTTTTGAAGTTTAATTTCTATTTGGATGGTTTCTATAGGACATGACATCACCACAGCCTATTCCTGCTACTGAGGCAAGTGAGGAGACAGATTATATGTTAGCGGTAAGTGATTATTTTGTTAAATGTTTCATTTTTTATAACATGTAATTTCTATATATTAATGTCTATACTTTTTGTTGTAACAGTTAAAGATGCAGGAAGAACTAAAAAGGAGGAGCAGCCCTCGGGTTCATAGTAGACCACCCACATGCACATCTCCATCCCCTAGAAGATCAAAGGCTGCCTGTGATCTATTCTCTTCACCAGCCAGAGGGGAATGACTTTTTATTGTGTTCCTTTATTGTATGCCTATATGGCATTTTTGGACATATATTTTGTATTGCATATAGTTGACATTGTATGCCTATATGGCATTCTTGTAAGCCTATATGGCTATTTTGTATATATGTTATACTTATATTGACAGATATTGATGTATGCCTATGTGGATATTTGGTTAATACAAATCTTTTTTATTGATGGCGTCCATACTTGCATTATAAATCCACGTTTGAATAGATATTTGTAGATGGCTACTTTAAATATTTAAAGTCCAATTGTATTACATAGGATGTTTGTTGATCCAATAAGCTAGCTATTGTTATTCAGGTATCACCTAAACCTCATTTTGGAACTAAAAGATAAAAGTTGTATTTAAAAAAAAATGAATCATCATGTTGAACAGAAAATATTAATATTCTTTATGAGTTGGTCAATTGAAAATATTTCTTAATTTCTTGTTATTATACCATATTGGGATGCAAAGAGTATGTTTGTTGTTTTGAATAAGATAGTCAAAATCATATGCTTATGAGCACCTGATGACCATTGTGGTTATTAAATGTAATTCCTCTTGCATTTAAGGCGAGGTTATGAGATTAAATTGAGTCTTACCTAATTTTAGTAGGCAACATAACATTGGGGCTATAGGCTTTCATAAGTCATACCTCAGGGATTTTTAGTTTTAGATGCAAATTTGCTTTAAGACCTTAGGTGCATTTCTCTACTTGCACAACCTCAAAACTCTGCCTAGAACTCAAGGCACCTTTCATCATCCAAACAACCTCAAAATTGTGCCTTGATATTGAAAGGATGTTTCAAAGTATAAAGGAGGGTGCCTTAAGGGAGGTAATTCATCTTGATTATCAAAGTTGATCAAACACATCAAACTGAACATCATACCTCTAGGTGCATTTTTGCCTCTCTCTAAACTATCCATTTTGGCACTTTGATGTAAAGTAAAGTCTAAACTTAGTGAAGATTGCACCTAGAAAGATATCACCTTGGACATGCGCCTAGAGTCATCCTAGATCATCCATTTGCGCGTAAGGGTGAATATAACATAATATAACTTAGGAAGACTTTGAAAATTGTCAAAAGAAGCCTAGGCGCCTTTTCTTGTCTCCACCATCCATTTTGGGCGCCCAGAGGAAAATGAATTTCAAATTACTTCCAACAGTAGTGCCTAGTGTTAGAACCTTCAAAATGACTAAATCTTACCAAAGGAAGTCTAGGCACCTATTGTCACCTGGATAATCATGAATGAGCACCTAAGTGGAAGGAGAATAAGCATCTTGTGTTGAGCTGCACTTTTGTGTCTAAATAATCTCATTTTGGTACCTTGAAGGAAGGTGATCTAAATCCTAAGATCTAGCGGCTAAGTGTAAAATGGTCTCCTATAGGTTTGAACAAGTGACTGAAGCTGTCAAATTGCCAAGAAATGAGCTAAGTATACTAAGGCACCTTTTCTTGTCTAAACTATCCATTTTGGTGCCTAGGAGGAAGGAGATTGAACATCATGAATCAAGGCGCCCTTTGCCATCAAAACAACCTCACATTGGCGCCTTGGAGGAAATCAACTTAAAACTTGCGTTGTGGAGCAAGATGAAAGTTACACCCCTTTGCAACTTTACACTGCCTCTTGACGATTTTTGGGGCAGCAGAAAACCTTTCACCACGGGCAAATACCTTAGAGATATAAAAAACTGAGAGACGGTATTGTAGAGGCACTCTACGTGATTGTGTTTCCTTAGACGAAATGTTTCTAAGTGATACAATTTTTGAGTAACATCTTGTCAAAGATTGCTGCCTTTTTGCACTTTGGACTCTTCAGGGATATCGTCGATACAATGTAGCTCAGACTGTTTCAACATGTTTGGGTGAAAAATAGGACCATGGCTAGTGTAAATGTACCCATCCAGATGTGTTAGAACAATCAGTTTGGTCACATCAGGAGTAGGACGAAAGTTACACCCCTTTGTAACTTTACACTGCCTCCTTTTGACAATTTTTAGGGCAGTAGAAAACCTTTCACCATGGGCAAATACCTTAGAGATATAAAAAACTAAGAGAGGTTATTGTAGAGGTACTCTACATGATTATGTTGCCTTAGATAGAATGTTTCTAAGTGACACAGTTTTTGAGTAACATCTCGTCAAAGATTGCTACCTTTTTGTACTTTAGACTCTTCAGGGATAGCGTCGGTACAATGTAGCTCGGACTGTTTCGACATGTTTGGGTGAAAAATAGGACCATGCCTAGTGTAAATGTACCCATTCAGATGCATTGGAATAGTCAGTTTGGTTGCATCAGGAGTAGGATGAAAGTTACACCCCTTTGCAACTTTATACTGCCTCCTTCTGATGATTTTTGGGGCAGCAAAAAACCTTTCACCACGGGCAAATACCTCAGAGATATAAAAACTAAGAGAGGTTATTGTAGAGGCACTCTATGGGATCGTGTTGCCTCAGATGGAATGTTTCTAAGTGACATGGTTTTCAAGTAACATCTCATCAAAGATTGCTGCCTTTTTGCACTTTGGACTCTTCAGGGATATCGTCGGTATAATGTAGCTCGTACTGTTTTGACATATTTGGGTGAAAAATAGGACCATGCCTAGCGTAAATGTACCCATCCAGATGCATTAGAATAGTCAGTTTGGTCAGATCAGGAGCAGGATGAAAGTTACACCCCTTTGCAACTTTACACTACCTCCTTCTGATGAGTTTTGGGGCAGCAGAAAACCTTTCACCATGGGCAAATACCTCAGAGATATAAAAAATTGAGAGAGGTTATTGTAGAGGCACTCTACATGATCATTTTACCTTAGACAAAATTTTTCTAAGTGACACAATTTTTGAGTAACATCTCATCAAAGATTGCTTCCTTTTTGCACTTTGGACTCTTCAGGGATATCATCGATACAATGTAGCTCAAACTGTTTCAACATGTTTGGGTGAAAAATAGGACCATGCCTAACCTAAATGTACCCATCCAGATGTGTTGGAACTGTCAGTTTGGTCACATTAGGAGCAGGACACCAAAAATGCAAAAGCTACTTTGTGCAACTTGACAACATTGACATTTTTTTGCAATAGGACTCAAAGACTCAAACTGACCCCAAATGACTCAAAGTGACTTAAAAAGAAATAAAATGGTCTTAGAAGTTATTACATACAATTGACTCAAGCAAAACAAATTTTCATTTTTTGACCCCTCTTGGAGGCATGACAACCTAGGTGCCCCTACACCATTAGTGCAACTAAAGGACTATGCTAGTGGCATGAAACTAGAGTGAGTTGACATTCATTTACATCTAGTTTGCTATCTTGAAACAATTCTAGAGTAGAGTAAGACTCATTTTCTTGAAAACAGTTTAAGAAACCCTTATCTAGGGTTTTGGTAAGAATCATGCATTTTTTGGCCATTCCATTGATTTGATTCACTTTTGATCAGTGGAATGGGTTGTAGTAGGTCTTTTCTAGTATGCTATGATGAGTTTTTTACAGGAAATCTAAGGAGAATAAGTTTTCTTTGAGGAAACCTAACAAAACCATGTGTCAGGTGATGTTTAGAGACAGAGAAGGAACCATAGAGGCATTTTTGGGAACAATAGACTGTAGGAGGACAAAACCCACAAAATTCATAGTTTTGGCATGAATACTAAGTGATCAAGTCATTGGTTGAGTTCTGTGTGTGAATTTAAGGGGGGTCTCTTTGTATTTTAGGCCTAATTGGGGCTCTAGGTTATTGAGAGGAGTTATAGGTTAGGGTATATTGTCCAAATCAACCTATACCCATTTTTAGATATGTGATAGGGAGTCCAAATGGGTATCTACTGATTGTCCAAGTTCTATGTTTGAAGATCTGTATCAAAAGTTATTAGGACTATTCTCTTTTTTTAGGGCTACAAGCCATTTCTTGGGTTTGTGAAGGAAGTGTTAATCCTAAGTTTGGTCTGCCTTTAGCAATGATTGGAATGGCTCCCATAGCATCTTAAATCACCTTTTCCATGAATAATTTAGAGTCTCTAACTACTGTTCCCACTTTTGTATAATGATCATGAAATTTGGGCTTTAGAGCATAAGGAAACCTTGTCTAGTTTGCCATCCTCCAACTATCCCATTGCATCTACATCACAATTAGAGATACCTATTATCTAGTTAGAAACCAAGACACCTAGAGACACCTATATTTTATACATTACCTATATTTTATACATTATTCTCAGGATCAACTTCATCCATCACTTAGGTCTAACCCCATGAAGCATAACATGATGATGTAAAAATGTGTATATGTGTAAAAGTGCAGCAGGAAATAAAAAAAGACAAACCTTACAAATTAATGTGCATACTTACAACTCAATGTAACATGACTTTACAAAATCAATGTGAATACTTACAAATTAATCCAATGAACCATCCGGGTCTTCTTTACTCTTTATTGTGTAAAGTATTGCTTCATTGTCAGACTCACACACCTTCCACAAGATTTTGTTCAAAGGTCTACCTCGATAATGTATCAAATGAACATTGGATGCCACGACAAGGTTCAAGTAATGAAGAATCTTCTGATGTGTGTCAAATTCTTGAAATAGCCAAACAGTAACACTCTTATGTGTGTACCTTCTAAGCCATGTTCCAGTAATAACCACTGAGCCTGTAGGGTATTCGATGTTTTCTCCATCTATAACTCGGGCCTCCAATTTCTTTTTGGCCTCAACACAATGACATAAGTAATAATCTATTCCCTCTTCATTATCTTCATCTGCAATAACTGCATATACATGTCCTACATTGATATGTGTAGCAAATTAGATGAAATTAGTCAACATTACAAAAACACTACAAAGTAAGATGACATTAGGAATTTCAAAAACTATGCAAATAGATATATTACCTAGTTGAACTAGATCTTATATGTGGTCAAGGTCAACTAATGATTCCATTTGTGTTAGTTCCAGTGCCGTCGGGGGTCGATACGTGTCAAGTGGGCTAAGATAACTTAACTGCCATTCGTCAACCCACTCCTTTGACTCGCACTCATCCCAGGCTTGAATTGTATAGGAAGAACAAAAGCATGACATATTTCACATATGGATACTCCATGAACCTACAATTGAGCTTTTGAAAGAGTGCATCTCATTCGATCCTGTCAGTGTACAACAGTCCTCATATGGTGCAATGTTAGTAGCATCTATCAACCAAAAAAATCTACGAACTGAAGACTTACCTTCATTACCTAGACCCATGGAAGCATTACACCACTCGACAATTGATTTTGCATCTGTCAATTTTTTATTATCTTTATACTTTAACTCTTCTTGTGCTATGGCTCTTTTGATACATGCTCCCCCTTTCCATGCCCAGCCTCACAAAAGTTCCACATATGCTAAATACCTGTAAAATTATGCCTCCTACTCAGCCAATAGAAATTTTGTGAGTTCTTGAATTGTGACGCACAATTATCTGACCATATGATATGCTGACTGAACGATATGCCTCTTCTAGCCAAATCATTGTAGAACACCTGAAATCAACCTTGCACGAACTCCGTAGAATGTGTGCGATCATCACTAATATAGAAATTATACTCCCTTATGATCTTTCTGTCATCCTTTGTACTATCATTTGCATGGATGAATGCGATGTGCACAAATATAGAAACATGTGTGGAGTTGTAATATTGTGATTACACCTCACATTGTGGTTGTAGACTGTAGTTCTCTGCAAAGTTGACAACTGAAACAATGCTACCAATCAGAAATGTGTCCTTGCATAACTTGAATTACAAGTCCAACGATCGAGCAGTATGGGCATGTCTTGCATACTCATACACTATGCTATCATGAAATATAGGCATAAACTGATACATTGGAATCTTTTCAATAACCAATTCACACCTCTTTGCTTCTTTACCATCTTTTGTATTATATGCCACTGTTTTATACTTGCCAAATTTTATTAGTTCGTTTCCAACCGCATGTGTTCTTTCCATATGTTCACATATTGGCAAATGTTGCAAGCCACCGCAATGATGACATGTGTCATCCAAGCATAATTTCTTGTAGAATATTTGACCTTCCTCTCTTTCACATAAAATTCTTGATATGAAGTCTCTTGAAGATGTTGGTGGGGCATGTATGACACAACCCTGCAAATCATTGTTAGTATGCATATCTAAACATATAGACCTATAAACATCAAAATGGTTATAAAATTCAATATGTAATCTATAACAACAAGTAGTGCGTGTGTGATTTATCATGACATATAAATGTTTTAGCATTTCAAAATATCTTTGACAAATTTTAATTTGAGGATACTTCTCTAGAAATTTACCATAAAACTGTGTTTGAGTCTCATCTAAAAAATACTTTGGATGTGGCTCACGATTCTAACTACCGATTCTCCTTCTTACCACATCCCTTTGATTCAGAGATACCCTTGTGTAATTCTTCTAAAAGTCTTGAATTAGTGATCTCAATGCTTCAACAATTGGTTTATCTTTTCGTGGTAGTCTCCCTGAGGATGCCCATAATTCATTGGCATTAGTGTCCTCAATTGTTTGGCGTCTTCCAACAGCTCTTGATAAAGTTTTCCTATTAATTCTTAATTCTTGACTCATCTTTCTAATGAGATGAGATTTCCTCATTTGACTACTTACTATAGTCGATGTAATCACACGGGTAAGTCCAAGAAGATGGGGGGCCAAAAAGGGGTCTTAAGTGGCCACTTTTTTTTTAAATCAGGAAATACTGGCCTTGGATGAGAAATTGAGCATAGTTACACTCAAAATTTGGAGATGCAACCAAAACAATGTTCGTAGTGCTCCGAGTCTACTTTCTAAACTACTATTTTTTTTAAATGGCATAGATTAAGGGGTTCAAAAGAGGGAGCAACAGAAATTTGTGTTGTTTCTGTCAAAAAATTATAACATAGCATGTTTTGTGGCTCCCTCAAAAGGTCAACTTTTTTTTGGTATTTTTAAAATCACTTCAGTGAGAAATTAACTAATAGCATGTAGTTTATGCTTGATTTTTCTGGTAATTTTTTGATGAATATTTTATTTTTTACTAATTTTCAAAGTGGACACATCCTAAAAAATAGAATTTTGGCCGTGCTAACCCTATAAATTTTGAAAACTAATTGAAAATTATTTTTTTATTTTTTTAATATTTGTAGAATGGAGTCTAGTTTCTAAATATGTAATTTTTTTGAAATTTCAATGAATAGTTAATTTACAATGAAAAAAAGACCAAACAGTGGTTTTTGCCCAAAAATGGACACACAAACAAAAGAAATTAAAGATGAAAGGCTTAACATTGTTAAAATGTGAAAAAAATCACATCATCAAATAGGTAAGAGAAAGCCTAACATTACCCAGGTGTTTGATATGTTTGACCTTGAAACACATGCAAATCTGAGGGTTAGCACGAACGAAATTATGTGAAATCTTGAAGAATATGGAAAAACACGTCTGTGACTGTTCAAAAGGCACTCCAAGCCTTTGGGTTGGAAATCCAAAGAAAATCCCAAGCCCAAGGCTTGGGATTCCCAAAGCAAGACATAACGCGAGCGCGTTATAACGCGCTCGCGTTATGTTTTGCTTTGCATTTTTCCTTTTCCGCAAGTTTGTTGTTTGTCATGTTTGACATAACGCGAGCGTGTTATAATGCACTCGCATTATGTTCCCCTTAAATTTTTTTCTATTCAAGTCTATTAATCATGTATGTATGTATGTATGCCAATATGTATGTATATATGTATGTATCTATGTATGCCTATATGTATGTATGTATCTATGTATGCCTATATTTATGTATGTATAGTGTCGAGGGCAGAGGAGGGTAGAGATGGAAGTCAGCCAGATAGGGGAGGAGAGGGGTGGATAAGGATTGAGTGATTAAGGTTTAAGGTTGAGGGTTGAGCGTTTAGGGATAAGATTTAGAGTTTAGGGATAAGCGATTAGAGTTTAGGACCTTGAGGGATTAGGGTTTAGGGTTGAGGCTTTAGGGATAGCATTTAGGGTTAAGGGTTGAGGGATTAGGTTTAAGGTAGATTATTGAGGGTAGAGGGATTAGGGATGGGGTTTAGGGTTGAGGGATTAGGGTTTAAGGTATAGTTAGTAGTTCTTGTGGATAGAGCCAGTAAACAATGGGAGATTATTTGTCTGTTTCATAACAATATACCTTCCCTAAGTGCGGGGTGGATAGAAAGAGACATAGATGTACCCCAATGCAAATATTTTCTCATAATGATCATCCTTCTGATTTCAACTGTTAATTACTCACTGTGGATGTAACATACGCAAAGCTTTTCCCATAGGGTTTAAGGTATAGTGTCAAGGGTTGAGGTTTTATTGATAGTGTTTAGGGTTGAGGGTTGAGGGATTAGGTTTTAGGGTTGATGGATTAGGGTTTAAGGTATAGTGTTGAGGGTTGAGGGTTTAGGGATAGGGTTTAGTGTTGACGGATTAGGGTTTAGGGTTGACGGATTAGCATTTAATGTCAAGGTTAGGGTTAGAGTGTCGAGGGTAGAGGGATTAGGTATAGGGTTTAGGGTTGAAGGTTTAAGGATTGAGGGTTGAGGCTTTAGGGATGAGGGTTTAAGGCTTAAGATATAGTGTCAAGTGTTGAGGGTGTAGGGATAGGGTTTAAGTTTTAAGGGTTAAGGGTTAAGGGATAGGGATTAGGGTTTAAGGTATAGTGTTGAGGTTTGATGGTTTAAGGATAGGGTTTAGGTTTGAGGGATTAGGGTTTGGGGTTGATGAATTAGGGTTTAATGTTGAGAGTTGAGGGTTGAGGGTTGAGGGTTGAGGGTTGAGGTTGAGGGATAGGGTTAATGGTCAAGGGATTAGGGTTAAATAAGAGTGTCGAGGGTAGAGGGATTAAGGATAGGGTTTAGGGTTGAAGGTTTAATGATTTAAGGTTGAGGCTTTAGGGATGAGGGTTAAGGGATTAGGGTTTAAGATATAGTGTCAAGTATCGAGCGTGTAGGGATAGGTTCTAGGGTTCAAGTTTTAAGGGTTAAGGGTTGAGGGATCAGAGTTAAGGGTTGAGGGATTAGGGTTTGACGTTGAGGGTTGAGTACATTGAGGTTCGAGGGTTAAGGGTTTCGAGATAGGGTTGAGGGTTAAGGGATAGGGTTGGAGGGTTTAGGGATAAGGGATTAGGGTTTAAGGTATAGTATCGAGCCCATTGAGGGTCTAGGAATAGGGATAGCGTTTAGGGTTTAGGAATAGGGATAGCATTTAGGGTTTAGGGATGAGGGATTAGAGTTGAGGGATGACGGATTAGGGTTGAGGGTTGAGGGATTAGGGTTTAGGGATAAGGTTTAGGGTTGAGGGTTGAGGGATTAGGGTTTAAGGTATAGTGTTGAGGGTTTAGGGATAGAGTTTAGGGTTGAGGGATTAGAGTGAAGGGTTGAGGGATTAGGATTTGACGTTGAGGGTTGAGGCATTAGGGTTGAGGCTTTAGGAATAGGGTTGAGGCTGGAGGGATTAGAGTTAAGGGTTAAGGGATTAGGGTTTGATGTTGAGGGTTGAGGGTTGAGGTTTGAGGGTCCATGGTTTAGGGATAGGGTTGAGGGTCGAGGGATAAGGGTTAAAGTACAGTGTGGAGGGTATAAGGATTAGGGATAGGGTTGGAGGGTTTAGGAATAAGGGATTAGGGTTTAAGGTATAGTATCGAGTCGGTTGAGGGTTTAGGAATAGGGATAGCATTTAGGGTTTAGGGATGAGGGATTAGAGTTAAGGGACAATGGATTAGGGTTAAGGGTTGAGGGATTAGGGTTTAGGGATAAGGTTTAGGGTTGAGGGTTGAGGGATTAGGGTTTAAGGTATAGTGTTGAGGGTTTAGGGATATGGTTTAGGGTTAAGGGATTAGAGTGAAAGGTTGAGGGATTAGGATTTGATGTTGAGAGTTGAGGGTTAAGGCTTTAGGGTTGAGGGTCGAGGGATCAGAGTTAAGGATTGAGGGATTAGGGTTTGATGTTGAGGGTTGAGGGTTGAGGTTCAAGGGTAAAGGGTTTAGCGATAGGGTTGAGGGTCGAGGGATTAGGGTTAAAGTAGAGTGTGGAGGGTATAAGGATTAGGGATAGGGTAGAGGGTTTAGGGATAAGGGATTAGGGTTTAAGGTACAGTATCGAGTCGGTTGAGGGTTTAGGAATAGGGATAGCATTTAGGGTTTATGGATGAGGGATTAGAGTTGAGGGATGACAGATTAGGGTTGAGGGTTGAGGATTAGGTTTTAGGGATAAGGTTTAGGGTTGAGGGTTGAAAGATTAGGGTTTAAGGTATAGTGTTGAGGGTTTAGGGATATGGTTTAGGGTTGAGGGATTAGAGTGAAGCATTGAGGGATTAGGATTTGATGTTGAGGGTTGAGGGTTGAGGCTTTAGGGTTTAGGGTTTAGGGATAGGGTTGAGGGATTAGGGTTTAGGGATAAGGTTTAGGGTTGAGGGTTGAGGGATTAGGGTTTAAGGTATAGTGTTGAGGGTCTAGGGATATGGTTTAGGGTTGACGGATTAGAGTGAAGGGTTGAGGGATTAGGATTTGACGTTGAGGGTTGAGGGTTGAGGCTTTAGGGTTTAGGGTTTAGGGATAGGGTTGAGGGTTGAGGGATCAGAGTTAAGGGTTGAGGGATTAGGGTTTGATGTTGAGGGTTGAGGGTTGAGGGTTGAGGTTCAAGGGTCAAGGGTTTAGGGATAGGGTTGAGGGTCGAGGGATTAGGGTTAAAGTAGAGTGTGGAGGGTATAAGGATTAGGGATAGGGTTGGAGGGTTTAGGCATAAGGGATTAGGGTTTAAGGTATAGTATCGAGTCGATTGAGGGTTTAGGAATAGGGATAGCATTTAGGGTTTAGGGATGAGGGATTAGAGTTGAGGGATGATGGATTAGGGTTCAGGGTTGAGGGATTAGGGTTTAGGGTTGAGGGTTGAGAGATTAGGATTTAAGGTATAGTGTTGAGGGTCTAGGGATATGGTTTAGGGTTGATGGATTAGAGTGAAGCGTTGAGGGATTAGGATTTGACGTTGAGGGTTGAGGCTTGAGGCTTTAGGGTTTAGGATTTAGGGATAGGGTTGATGGATTAGGGTTTAGGGATAAGGTTTAGGGTTGAGGGTTGAGGGATTAGGGTTTAAGTTATAGTGTTGAGGGTTTAGGGATATGGTTTAGGGTTGAGGGATTAGAGTGAAGGGTTGAGGGATTAGGGTTTGGTGTTGAGGGTTGAGGGTTGAGGCTTTAGGGTTTAGGGTTTAGGGATAGGGTTAAGGGATTAGGGTTTGACGTTGAGGGTTGAGGGTTGAGGTTCGAGAGTCAAGGGTTTAGGGATAGGGTTGAGGGTCGAGGGATTAGGGTTAAAGTAGAGTGTGGAGGGTATAAGGATTAGGGATAGGGTTGGAGGGTTTAGGGATAAGGGATTAGGGTTTAAGGTATAGTATCAAGTCAATTAAGGGTTTAGGAATAGGGATAGGATTTAGGGTTTAGGGATGAGGGATTAGAGTTGAGGGATGATGGATTAGGGTTAAGGGTTGAGGGATTAGGGTTTAGGGTTGAGGGTTGAGAGATTAGGGTTTAAGGTATAGTGTTGAGGGTTTAGGGATATGGTTTAGGGTTAAGGGATTAGAGTTAAGCATCGAGGGATTAGGATTTGACGTTGAGAGTTGAGGGTTGAAGGATTAGGGTTTGACGTTGAGGGTTGAGGGTTGAGGTTTTAATTTCAAGGGTTTAGGGATAGGGTTGAGGGTCGAGGGATTAGGGTTAAAGTAGAGTGTGGAGGGTATAAGGATTAGGGATAGGGTGGAGGGTTTAGGGATAAGGGATTAGGGTTTAAGGTATAGTATTGAGTTGGTTGAGGGTTTAGGAATAGGGATAGCTTTTAGAGTTGAGGGATGATGGATTAGGTTTGAGGGTTGAGGGATTAGGGTTTAAGGTATAGTGTTGAGGGTTTAGGGATATGGTTTAGGGTTGAGGGATTAGGATTTGACGTTGAGGGTTGAGGGTTGAGGATTTAGGGTTTAGGGTTTAGGGATAGGGTTGACAGTTGAGGGATCAGAGTTAAGGGTTAAGGGATTAGGGTTTGACATTGAGGGTTGAGGGTTGAGGTTTGAGGGTCAAGGGTTTAGGGATAGGGTTGAGGGTTGAGGGATTAGGGTTTAGGGATAAGGTTTAGGGTTAAGGGTTGAGGGATTAGGGTTTAATGTATAGTGTTGAGGGTTTAGGGATATGGTTTAGGGTTGAAGGATTAGGATTTGACATTGAGGGTTGAGGGATCAGAGTTAAGGGTTGAGTGATTGGGGTTTGACATTGAGGGTTGAGGTTCGAGGGTCAAGGGTTTAGGGATAGGGTTGAGGGTCAGGGGATTAGGGTTAAAGTAGAGTGTGGAGGGTATAAGGATTAGGGATAGGGTTGGAGGGTTTAGGGATAAAGGATTAGGGTTTAAGGTATAGTATCAAGTTGGTTGAGGGTTTAGGAATAGGGATAGCATTTAGGGTTTAGGGATGAGGGATTAGAGTGAAGGGTTGAGGGATTAGGATTTGACGTTGAGGGTTGAGGGTTGAGGTTCAAGGGTCAAGGGTTTAGGGATAAGGTTGAGGGTCGAGGGATTAGGGTTAAAGTAGAGTGTGGAGGGTATAAGGATTAGGGTTTAAGGTATAGTATCAAGGGTTTCTGTCGTCAAATGTAGATTTATGGGTTCGATTATATTGATTACCTCTCCAGTTTTGGGGTGTGGATGTTTTGGAATCAATCAAGAAGTCTTCAAAAGACTTTGTGGAAGTGGATAGACAATTGCTTGAAAGAACCCCTGCTATTTATGCTTGGATAAGGATTTGTCACAAACTAGAACTTCTGCTTCCAAAGAAGATCTGTCTTTCTTCCTCGATGGGCATTTTCTATCAATAACTTGATTATGAGGGCTTGCCCCTTTATTGTTATGCCTATCATATGGTGGAGCATCTAGCAAGCTCTTGCAGGAAACATGAAAAGTTCTCCCTCAAAAACTTTGTGGTCATTCAAGTCTGAAGGGGAAGGTTTGGAAAGAGAAATGCACAAGATGTGATCAATCTATAGCAGGACAAAACACGAGCGCATTATAATGCACTCGCATTTTGTCTTGCTATAGAAACAGTAAAAAAGTGTTGACCCCCATGATCCAGGCCCACATGCTCTATTTTCATACTGATTCTCCACATGCTCTGACAAAAAAGAAGTGCTTTCATGCTATTGGGAAGTTCACATGCACATTTGACACATTGTACCACCTTTGCATGATCTTTCCACCACCTTTTCTACATTACCAACTTGAGAAGGAGGAAATAACATAGTTTTCACACCAAGTTTGATATATATCTATTCAAGTTTCATTTTTTGTAGTGTTGCAATGTTAATTGTGATTCAATTTTAGGAATTTAACATTATAGATTGGTTAATAGTATTGTTGTTAGTAATTATATTTGAGTGTTATTCAATTTAACATTGAAAAGGAAGCAAGTGGTGAAAAACTCAAATTGTTGAGGAGTTTGATGCAAGAAGAAAAAAACACTACATAATTGGCTACTCTCTCCATTTGAATCTTCATTTTTTAGGTATGTCAAGTCTTTACATGCATGTTCTTTACATTTTCCTTAATTCGGATTGAATTACTTTATCATGCTTTATCATACATGTTTAAAATAGACACATTCCCAATCAAGAAAGCAGCCTACAATCTCACGTGATGCCATGTATATTTTCTACACTTAGGCTCTTTAATAATTATGTGTAATAAACAAACCTTAACATACCATGATGTCAAACTATACAAGAATAAATCCTTACAACATAATAAAAATACAATCCCACTATTATCTTGTATTCATTTCTTAGGAAGTAACATTGGTCTCTTTATCATGCTACAGACAAATTCTCCATCATGCGGAGGAAATGATCAAGAATTAAACCAACACAGGAAGAGATAGAAGCTAAGAATGTAAAGAAAGCAGTGGCTATGAGGGAACTTTGTGAGAAGAGAAAATTGGACACGATAAATGAAGACATACCAATTGAAGAGGAACCACAACCATCACAAAGAGATATGGTATTGGCGGCACAAAGAGAATGAATGTAAAAACTTCATGCTGCAAGAGATTTGAATACCATAGTTGGAGACACATCCTCTACCGTAAGTCAACATGTATGGACACCATCTACCACATCTCAAGTTGAGAGTATATCATCACTCACATGTGATGAAGGAGGTATGCCATCATTCCCACCTCAACCTCAAGGTATGTCATCTATTCCATCTTCGATCGAAGGTATGCCATCTAGCCCATCTCATTTAAATATTGATGAAATTCCTAATGTTGAGATGAATTTACCTAACTTAACACCACCTAGAATTTTGCATAGAAAGCCAAAGTATTTGATTGAAATTGATGAGAATATTTTGCAGCCAATGGAAGGTAAGATTCCAAAACACACTTGTAGAAGATATGCTCATAAGATTTGGAGATTGTTCTTTGAAAAGTTAAATGAGACTGCAAGATGTCAACTATTCATTGAAATGATGTGAAGTATAAAGTATAGGTCCATCATGAAGATTCTTGGGTTGACAACATCAGAGGCTTCAAGTGAAAAATCTATTGTCAAGAATCTAATGAGTGCGTATGAGAGAGTGGGTAACACCTCACGCACAAAAGATAGTAATGCAACATGGTGTGTGATTACATCGACTATAGTAACTAGTCAAATGAGAAAGATGAGTCAAGAATTGATAATTAATAGGAAAACTTTATCAAGAGCCGTTGGAAGACGCCAAAGAATTAAGGACACTAATGCCAATGAATTATGGGCGTTCTCGGGGAGACTACCACAAAAAGATAAACCAATTGTTGAAGCATTGAGATCACTAATTGAAGACTTTTGGAATTATTACACAAGGGTATCTCTGAATCAAAGGGATGTGGTAAGAAGGAGAATCGGTAGTCAGAACCATGAGCCACATCCAAAGCATTTTTTGGATGAGACTCAAACACAGTTTTATGGTAAATTTCTAGAGAAGTATCCTCAAATTAAAATTTGTCAATGATATTTTGAAATGCTAAAACCTTTCTATGTCAAGATAAATCACATATGCACTACTTGTTGTTGTAGATTACATATTGAATTTTCTAACCATTTTGATGCTTATCGGTCTATATGTTTAGATATGCATACTAACAATGTTTTTTAAGGTTGTGTCATATGTGCCCCACCAACATCTTCAAGAGACTTCATATCAAGAATTTTATGTGAAAGAGAGGAAGGTCAAATATTCTACAAGAAATTATGCTTGGATGGCACATGTCATCGTTGCGGTGGCTTGCAACATTTGCCAATATGTGAACATATGGAAAGAACACACGCGGTTGGAAACAAACTAGTAGAGTTTGGCAAGTATAAAACAGTGACATACAATACAAAAGATGGTAAAGAAGCAAAGAGGTGTGAATTGGTTATTGAAAAGATTCCAATGTATCAGTTTATGCCTATATTTCATGACAACATAGTGTATGAGTATGCAAGACATGCCCATAGAGCTCGATGGTTGGACTTGCAATTCAAGTTATGCAAGGACATATTTTCAGTTGGTAGCATTGTTTCTGTCATCGACTTTGCAGAGAACTACAGTCTACAGCCATAGTGTGAGGTGCAATCACAATATTACAACTCCACACAGGTTTCAATATTTGTGTGCATCGCATTCATTCATGTGAATGATAGTACAGAGGATGACAGAAAGATCATAAGGGAGTATAATTTCTATATTAGTGATGATCACATGCATTCTACGGAGTTTGTGCAAGGTTGCTTTCAGGTGTTCTACAATGATTTGGCTAGAAGGGGCATATCATTTAGTCAGCATATCATATGGTCGGATAATTGTGCATCACAATTCAAGAACTCACGAAATTTCTATTGGCTAAGTAGGAGGCATAATTTTACAAGTATTCAGCATATGTGGAACTTTTGTGAGGACGGGCATGGAAAGGGGGAGCATGATAGTGCAGGAGCATGTATCAAAAGAGCCATAGCATGAGAAGAGTTAAAGTATAAAGACAATGCAAAGTTGACAGATGCAAAATTGATTGTCAAGTGGTGTAATGCTTCCATGGGTCCAAGTAATGAAGGTAAGTCTTCAATTCGTAGATTTTTTTAGTTGATAGATGATACTAACATTGCACCATATGAGGACTGTTGTACACTGACATGATCAAATAAGATGCACTCTTTCAGAAGCTCAATTGCAGGTTCATGGAGTATCCATATGCGAAAGATGTCATGCTTTTGTTCTTCCTGTACAATTCAAGTCTGGGATGAGTGCAAGTCAAAAGAGTGGGTTAACGAATGGCAGTTAAGTTATCTTAGCCCACTTGACACGTATCGACCCCTGACGGCACTGGAACTAACACAGATGGAATCATCAATTGAATTTGACCACATATCAAATTTAGTTCAACCAGGTAATATAGGGCACATATATGCATCTAATTTCATCCAGTTCAACTAGGTGATGTCATCTTACTTGGTAGTGTTTTTGTAATGTTGACTAATTTCATTTAATTTGCTATACATATCAATGTAGGGCACATATATGCAGTTATTGCAGATGAAGATAATGAAGAGGGAATAGATTATTACTTATGTCATTGTGTTAAGGCCCAAAAGAAATTGGAGGCCCCTGTTACAGATGGAGAAAACATCAAATACCCTACAGGCTCAGTGGTTATTACTGGAACATGGCTTAGAAGGTACCCACATAAGAGTGTTAATTTTTGGTTGTTTCAGGACTTTGACATGCATTGGAAGATTCTTCATTACTCAAACCTTCTCGTGGCATCCAATGTTCATTTGCTAAAGTATCAGGGTAGACCTTTGAACAAAATCTTGTGGAAGGTGTGTGAGTCTGACCATAAAGCAATACTTGACACAATAAAGAGTAGAGCAGATCCAGATGGTTCATTGGATTAATTTGTAAGTATTCACATTGATTTTGTAAAGTCATGTTACATTGAGTTGTAAGTATGCACATTAATTTGTAAGGTTTGTCTTTTTTTTATTTCCTCCTGCATTTTTACACATATACACATTTTTACATCATCATGTTATTCATTTTTGGTGTCCTACTCCTGATGCGACCAAACTGACTATTCCAACGCATCGGGATGGGTACATTTATGCTAGGCATGGTCCTGTTTTTCACCCAAACATGTCGAAACAGTCTGAGCTAAATTGTATCGACGATATCCCTGAAGAGTCTAAAGTGCAAAAAAATAGCAATCTTTGACGAGATGTTACTCAAAAACTATGTCACTTAGAAACATTCCATCTAAGGCAACGCAATCACGTAGAGTGCCTCTACAATAACCTCTCTCAGGTTTTTATATCTCTGAGGCATTTTCCCTTGGTGAAAGTTTTTCTGCTGCCCCAAAAAATGCCAGAAGGAGGCAGTGTAAAGTTGCATAGGGGTGTAACTTTCATCCTGCTCCTGATGTGACCAAACTGACTATTCAACGTGTCTGGATGGGTACATTTATGCTAGGCATGGTCTTTTTTTTCACCCAAACATGTCGAAACAATCCGAGCTACATTGTACCGACGATATCCCTGAAGAGCCCAAAGTGCAAAAATGCAGCAATCTTTGACGAGATGTTACTCAAAAAATGTGTCACTTAGAAACATTTTGTCTAAGGTAATGTGATCACGTAGAGTGCCTCTACAATAACCTCTCTCAATTTTTTATATCTCTGAGGCATTTGCCCGTGGTGAAAGGTTTTCTGCTGCCCCAAAAATCATTAGAAGGAAGCAGTGTAAAGTTGCAAAGGGTGTGTAACTTTTGTCCTGCTCCTGATGTGACCAAAATGACTATTCCAACACGTCTAGATGGGTACATTTACATTAGGCATAGTCCTATATTTCACCCAAACATGTCGAAATAGTCTGAGCTACATTGTACCGACGATATCCCTAAAGAGTCCAAAGTGCAAAAAGGCAGCAATTTTTGACGAGATGTTACTTGAAAACTGTGTCACTTAGAAACATTCCATCTAAGGCAACGCGATCATGTAGAGTGCCTTTACAATAGGCTCTATCAGTTTTTTATATCTCTGAGGCATTTGCCAGTGGTGAAAGGTTTTCTGCTGCCCCAAAAATCATCAGGAGGCAGTGTAAAGTTGCAAAGAGGTGTAACTTTTGTCCTAATCTTGATGTGAGCAAATTGACTATTCCAACGCATCCGGATGGGTACATTTACGCTAGGCATGGTCCTATTTTTCACCCAAACATGTCAAAACAGTCTAAACTACATTGTACCGATGATATCCCTGAAGAATCCAAAGTGCAAAAAGGCAGCAATCTTTGACGAGATGTTACTTGAAAACTGTGTCACTTAGAAACATTCCGTCTGAGGTGACGCAATCATGTAGAGTGCCTGTACAATAACCTCTCTCAATTTTTTATATTTCTGAGACATTTGCTCATGGTGAAAGGTTTTCTGCTACCCCAAAAATCGTCAGAAGGAGGCAGTGTAAAGTTGCAACTTCTTCTTAGGCGCAAATGTAAGGGTACACAAGGGGAAAATGGTGCCTAGATGAATTAGTGCATTTCTATGACTTCATTCACATGTTTAAATATTTGAGAAACTCTCCTTTACTAAGCGCTTGTCCTCATGTCAACGTTAAGTTTTATACCTCCTAGGTGCTCAATTAGGTGATGTCATTAGATACAACTTACCCTGTCATGTCCCCGTTTCCAGCTTAATCATCAAGTGAAGAATGGATTAGCCTATTGCTCATTCTCGGAGGCTAATTTAGAATGATGAGGGAATGAATTGGTTTTTGACTAACTCAATCTCATTGTTTTGTAGGAACAAAGTCAGAAACTCAAATTTTGGCTAAGTCTGGAAAGCAGAAAGTTGACTCTTGGAGTCAGTCTAGGCACCAATTTCACATCAAATTGTCCAAATGAGTGCCCAAGGATGTGGAGTCTTCAATCAAGGCAGGAAAAGTTGTTTGGCCTTCAAGATGAGGTTGCCTTGGTGAATTAAGTTAGGATGAAAGCCTATTCACTCTAGGTGCCAATCTCAAGTTGCACAATCATGAATGGGCACCTAGAGCAATAAGGCACTACATCATGGTTCCAGGACCTTGAAATGGCACCCAAGCATGTAGAAGGAATTTTTAAGGAGCCAGAATGTTTTTGAAACTCTAAGGAACTAGTCCAAAGACTCTATGGCACCATCTTGATACCTTGAGTCAACTTTCAAACTCAAACATATTGAAACAAGGTCTAGGAAGCTAGGCAACATCTCTTCCCAGTTCAACCTCTTAGATGCACCAACATTGGAAAGACTCTTAATGAGCACCTAATTTTGAATTGATCTTGTGATTGAATGTTTGGTGATGTATTGGTGTAAGATGATCTTCAGTTGAAGCAATCTAAGTTCCAGGAAGGGTTTAGAAGTTATCAACCTCTTCACTAAGTTAGGTGCACTTTACAGGCTTTCTTACCCAAGAGTTGCACCTCATTAAGACAAGGCGCATCTTAACCTCCAGGACTTTTCATTAAGACTCTAAGCAAGAAGGTGCATTTCCATGGAGTAGCATACTCTAGATAGCACCTAATGCCATCAAGGTGCAATTCCACCCTCACTTTGGTGGCCTATCATTAAGAAGGGGCATTGGGCAATCCTTGAACAGTTCTAAGTGTTTGAAGTTCATGAAATCACCAAGGAATGTTGGGTGCCATGTGTATCCTCAACAAGCTTGAGTTTGTGCCTAGACAAGTTGGCACTTATTCATGTTTTAACTTCCCTCTTGAAGTGCCTAACTTGGGAAAAAGTTATCTTGTTGTTAGTCAAGTGTTTGATGTGTTTTGGAGACTCCAAAAGACTTCCTCTTGCTAGGCGCTCTTCTTGGAAACTACAACCTTCAATTGGCACCTAGATCCTGAAGAAAAACACTTGCAAGTGTGGGCACACTTTCCTTGTGATGGAGCATCAAACTGGTGCCTAGAAATCATAATGCATGAAGTGAGCGCCTAGGATCCTATTGGTCCAATAGGTGGTTTTGGGATCCGTGTCAATTCATTGGAGATAGATATTTTGGCTTATTTGATGATGATCTCAAGTCTCTCTACCAAGGTGCATTTTGATGATGTTCTTATTTAAACTCTTATGAAAACTATCTCATCCCTAAGCGCTCATCCTCATGATTTTCATGCACTTAGAATTCAAGGCGCCAAAACTAGTAGGAAAATATTTAGGGGGAAACCACGTTGATAAAAGTTGGGTAAATTTAACCTTCGACTCTGATTAGGATCCATATAACAACAATATTTATATCATGTCCCTTTGCTTTATGAAACAAGTAGTATGTGTCAAGTCATAGGGATAACACTATGGTCCTTAGAAATTTCTCTGTGACTTTTGATAAGATTATCTACTATTATGTGGATGCTTGATAGTATTAAAATTATTAGGCATTAAGTTGAGGTGACCATTCTTGTTATGATCATCACTTTTCTTAAGGGGTATGTCAGTTATCCCATATATCATTACATTATGATTATTTTTCAATATCCTGATGGTGGAAGGATTGTTTTCACTATTATCTCTAGCTTGGGAAGTCATCAACAATCCAACTCTTGACGTCGATACAAGGTTCTTTTGAAGGCAAAGGGCGCCTAGGCTTATGGGGCTCAATTTGATGTATTTATTGAAAGCCCAAGGTGAATTGATGCTTATTGAAAATGCCACATAGTCCTTCATTTGCATTCTAGGCACCACTTCCTATTGACTTATTTACTCCTCCTCATGCTAGGGTGCCATAATGAAGTGGTTTAGACAATAGGTGCACTTCACTTACTAGAGGCTTGTTCTCCTTCCACCTTAGGCATACTTTTATGGTGGAACAGGTGTCAATGGGTGCCTTGTCTTAAATGAATGCTCTCTCTAAGTTGGGCACCCTTTTGAGGCTTTATGAGTTGCAAATTGCGCCTTAACCCTTCATGCTTGTTGCTCAATGTTTGAATGTTTAAGAAAGTCTCCTTTAGGTGCTCATCTTAATAACTTTTTCTCAAGGCACAATCATCCTAATGACTTGGATATTCATCCTAGTGTTTCAAGATATTAGGCTACCAGACTTAGTCATTTTCAGGATCTCAAACATAAAGAATAACATGATGATTCATTTTTTTGTATTGCATATAGTTGACATTCTATGCTACTCATAAAGAATATTAATATTTTCTGTTCAACATAATGATTCATTTTTTTTTTAAATACAACTTTTATGTTTTGGTTCCAAAATGAGGTTTAGGTGATACTTGAATAACAATAGCTAGCTTATTGGATCAACAAACATCCTATGTAATATAATTGGACTTTAAATATTTGAAGTAGCCATCTACAAATATCTATTCAATCGTGGATTTATAATGCAAGTATGGACGCCATCAATAAAAAAGATTTATATTAACCAAATATCCATATAGGCATACATCAATATCTGTCGATATAAGTATAACATATATACAAAATAGCCATATAGGCTTACAAGAATACCATATAGGCATATAATGTCAACTATGTACAATACAAAATATATGTCCACAAATGTCATATAGGCATACAACAAAGGAACACAATAAAAAGTCATTCCCCTCTGGCTGGTGAAGAGAATAAATCATGGGAAGCCTTTGATCTTCTAGGGGATGGAGACGTGCATGTGGGTGGTCTACTATGAACCAGAGGGCTACTCCTCCTATTTAGGTCTTCCTACATCTTTACCTGTTACAATAAAAAGTATAGACATTAATAAATAGAAATTACATGTTATAAAAAATGAAACATTTAACAAAATAATCAGTTACCGCTAACATATAATCTGTCTCCTCGCTTACCTCAGTAGCAGGAATAGGCCCTGGTGATGTCAAGTCCTATAGAAACCATCCAGATAGAAATTAAACTTCAAATCAATAATCTTTTGATTTTTTTAAAATAGACAACTATAACAATGAATGTAAATTGAAATTTACTAATCTGCCTCATACCCCTGTCAATGCCATGGAGCTATGACTTGCAGAGGCCACACCATGCTCCATTGCCCTCTAAACATGGGGAGGTGTCTCCGCAGCCTGCATCATCTGCAAATAAAACAATATTATTCAATTACAAACACTATAATAGTGATGCAAATCATGGCTCCTAACATACACACATGTTCATCTAAACATGGAAGTACACACAATAAAGCACACAAATCACATACAAAAATCTAGTAAGTACAAAATTTCATTCATTAAACTATTTATTTTATTACTTCCATAAAACTTTGAAGTCCACCACCGTTGGCAGGTGTTGCCATGAAATCTACAATATTAACCTATTCAACATCCAAAATCAGATATTAGAATACCATTCATATAACGATGCTATTCACATGTAATATTTATAATTGTTTACTAGTTACATACCCCGCCAGTAGATGATCTAGTGTAAAATGCAGGTGGTGAACCACTAAAAACTACATCGACGCTATGACCCTGAAATTTCATTAAAATCATCAATTTAAACTAGTTAATCTTGCATTTCAAAAATAAAATTTAATAAATTAAATTCAATAAACTTACTAATATTTACTTGAGTATCAAGGCCGAAAGTCTCACTCAAGAGGGTATCTGTCATCACCATCTACTTAGCTGCAAATGTAGCCTGTGCACCTGCGTCCTGACTATCCATGGGGTCATAACCACAGGCTGACCTACAAGTCTGACAAGTATGGGGTGGGACCCTACTCCTCGCACTATCTCCCAACCCACTCTATGTTGCAAGACTGGCATGCGCTATGATGCTCTGGGTCAAGGCACTAATGGACTGAAGTGTATCAACCTCAACACTCTCCTTCACAATGGAAGGGATAGAAACATGCTCGTGGGCTGGTTTATTGATTACTCATCTCACTGCCTGGTGTGGGTCAAGACGTGCCCCTGGTCTATCTTGTGCTGACCCCCCACCTCTACCCTGGAAGTCCAGTATATCAAAATAGTTTGGCACTTTATTGAGTACAAACTTGCTGTAGAGTTTCCTCAAAAAGTATTGTGGGACCTCATTATTATTGCATGGAGGATGGTCAAAAACCATCCACCACCTCTGCCCAAAATTGTCCCTTATCACTTGGTTGTTGCACCAATGGATAGGGAACCTCTTGCATGTAATGGGTGGAGGTTGATTTGTTTGTGGGTTTGTGAAAATTGAACACAAGTCTAATTTTGTAATTTGTAATTTTTTCACATCTTGGTATGATAGCTTGTCTGCATAATAGTCTCTAAACTCTCTCCTCTTATCCGTCCAACTAGTTATTTGCTTGCTAATTGAATCTACATTTGATAACATAGAGTCAAGAGATTCAACAACCGTGGACCTATGCAAGGTTGAAGTGGAAGGATCTTTCAACCTTGCAATTATATCTTCAATTTCTTTTTTGTTGTTTTCAATTTGCCCCATTATATTTTCTTGTGTTCCAGGTGCATGTCGAGGAATGGATGGAGGAGGTTGTTGTTCTGCAAGTATTTTCTCCTCAGGATTTTGTGGATTTTGAATAGGAGGTGCATTAACATTTCCTGACAATTAACGAAATATACATCAAAAAATAACTCAAACCTACCTATTTAGAAGCAAATTCAAACAAAAAAATAAATAAAACTCACTCCTTTGGCATGCTCGACGTCATGGCAGCATTTTGGCGATGAATCAGTGAGATTTTGTTGTTGAATTGGCTTTTCCAAAATGCGAGCGTGCTTCGTAGGGTTTGCAAGCTGCAGGGATAGAGGAGAAAAATAGAAATGAAATGAAATGACAGCCCTTTTTTATTTATAATGGTTCATAACGTGCTTGCGTTATAACGCGAGTGCGTTATGGTTTGGTAATGATGAGCCTTAGGCTCGTCATTACCAACCCATAATGTGAGCGCATTATAACGTGCTCGCGTTATGTATTATTTTTTTTAAAAAACCATTTGGCCACTTTTTGGCCCCTATCTTTTTACACTTACCCACACGCCGTGTTGCATTACTATCTTTTGTGCATGAGGTGTTACCCACACTCTCATACGCACTCATTAGATTCTTGACAATAGATTTTTTACTTGAAGCCTCTGATGTTCTCAACCCAAGAATCTTCATGATGGACCTATACTTTATACTTCGCATCATTTCAAGGAATAGTTGACATCTTGCAGTCTCATTTAACTTTTCAAAGAACAATCTCCAAATCTTATGAGCATATCATCTACAAGTGCGTTTTGGAATCTTACCTTCCATTGGCTGCAAAATATTCTCATCAATATAAATCAAATACTTTGGCTTTCTATGCAAAATTCTAGGTGGTGTTAGATAAATTCATCTCAACATTAGGAATTTCATCAATATTTAAATGAGATGGGCTATATGGCATACCTTCAATCAAAGATGGAATAGATGGCGTACCTTGAGGTTGAGGTGGGAACGATGGCGTACCTCCTTGATCACATGTGAGTGATGATGTACTCTCAACTTGAGATGTGGTAGATGGTGTCCCTACATGTTGACTTGCAGTAGAGGACATGTCTCCAACTATGTTATTCAAATTTCTCGTAGCACGAAGTTTTTGCATTCAATCTCTTTGTGCCACCAATACCATATCTATTTGTGATGGTTGTGGTTCCTCTTCAATTGGCATGTCTTCATTTATCGTGTCTAATTTCCTCTTCTCACGAAGTTCCCTCATAGCCACTGCTTTCTTTGCATTCTTAGCTTCTATCTCTTCCTGTGTTGGTTTAATTCTCGATCGTTTACTCAGCATGACAGAGAATTTGTCTATAGCATGATAAAGAGACCAATATTAGTTCCTAAGAAATGAATCCATACAAATAACTAAAATATATGTCATTCAAACCTTCATAGTAAATGTACATACAATCTGTAGACACCTAAAATTGACTTTCTCTGCAAACCAATTTATCCCTCCTATTAATTGAATAAATTCAATTAATCCCTAACCATCTGTCTATCCCTTGTGATCAATTAATTCACTTAATTTATCTCTAGATCTTACAACCCTATCCTCATCAATTAAATGAATATTTCTAATATTTATTTAGCTGATTTATCCATCTCCCTAATCCCTATTAATTAGATAAATCATGCTTATCTGATTAACCTAGACCTAAGTTAAATAAGCTAAACACTTAATTAACCTTGCTTAGCTCATCCTCCACAATCCTGCACTAATTGAATTGAAAATTCAATTGTCCCCCCACTAATTGAATTGAAAATTCAATTGTCCTCCACTCCTCCACTAATTGAATTAAAAATTCAATTTGTCCTCCACTCTTCCCAAAAATAAATTTTTAATTCATCCACTATAAACTTAAGATTCACAAATAATGAGAGCCCTTGATCTCATCTTTTGATCCTCACCCTCCATCTTCATTTCTAAAACTCTATAAATTAGACCCTTCTCTAAGCCATTAGAGAGGCTCAATCTGGCATCAAACCTTTGCCAAAATCACTCTGGTCATCCCCCATCTCCATCTCAATCTCTATCTGAATCAACTTGTCTCTCATCCCAATTGTGTTGAAAAGCATTGAGCAATCCACATCTTACATCACATGGGTAACATCTGAGGAGCTATCGAGTGCGACTCCTTCCCTCTCTTGGATTCATGAGTCAAAGGAAGGTATAATCGTGTGTTTTTGCATTTGATTTACTTTATAATCTTCATTTTGTTTTCTCATAGTCCACATTGGCACGCCCGGTCTTGGATCTAATCGTCACTTTTGCAGGTTTTGTTATCAAAAGCTTTATTTTCTAACCCTCATTTTGTGAAGTTTTGCAAGTTTTGGGAGTTAACTATTGCAGGTTGTGTCCTGGGTGAAAACCAACCTCACCATCATGATCAGGACGTCGATTCCATGAATTTTGACTATAAATTCAACTACATTCTATGACTGGAATTTTTGAAAATTTTTGAAATTTTTTTAGGGTACAGTCTGTACCATATGGATCCATACCGTACGGCTCTATGACCCCCCACACTGATCTGTACATTGTCCTTATACTCTGATCATGGGTTTTCTGTGTTGCGGGTAATTGGTTTTTTAGGGTTAATATGTTTGTTTTGCAGGCATTTCTTTAAACTCACCACCACAAACCTTCGGTCGCCGCCGCTCAAGACCCCTTTCCGCCACCAGTCAACTCCCACAATCCCCCGTCGCCACCCCTTCAAAACCCTTATATCTCCCGTCGTCACCACCTAGACACCCTCTGCACCGCTTGCATCCCTAACACCTCTCCTCCTGCGAGTTCCTTCGCCAGTCCCGTGGGTTCCTCCGCCAATCCCTCCTCCCTTTGTCAACACCCTACCATCTCTGCCCAAAACTTCTGTCCCACCACCTGAGATTCTCTCCTCCGCCACTTCCTCTTGCTTGGTCCAAGCCAAAAGGACTGCTATTTCCGCCATTGGACAACCACTCTTGCCGCCTCTGCACATCTCCTCTGCCACCGCTTCCACCAAACACCCTCCTCCCAGCACACCCTGCAAACACCAAACCTTGGCTTAGCCTTCTAAAACCTTCGACCAATCTGTCACCGCCGCTTCAGAACCCGAGAAAACTTTCTTCAACCCTCACACACCTCAAACCACCCATGGAATGCCACAAACCCTAACATTTTGCAACGGAAACCAAAACAAATAAAAGGAACGCGCCCTGTTTATCTCATTTCCCTTTTTATTTTTGTGAGTGCTACACCCCTGGTCACATGGGTGACCAGGGGCACATTTAGCTCTTAATTGCAATCTTCACTTAAACCACTAGTACAAACCGACAGTGAGAAAATAGTTACATGTGAACAGAATCCGCCTGACCGCTAGCGGTCAAATCTAACTGCCAGGGTCTATCTTGCCTCCCACATGCTGAAGGAGGCTATTTTTTTCAAATTTTCACAACTTTTACATACGATATCAAAATTGCACAAAATTGGTGGCATTGGAAAGATGGCTTCATCAACTACGTAGTTGTGAGGAAATTTTTAGGTGACTGTACCGTTTTGACCACTTTTTTCGCAGTCGAAGTCAAAGATGCTTCAAAACTTCAAATGCTCATATCTTTTGCATTTTTGATCAAATTTTCACAAATCTTTTTTTAAAATCGCATAGAATCTCCTGAAGAATCTGTTCATGCACTTAATTTTCTTGTATTAGTTCATTTTTCATCAGATTTTATCAGATTCTCAATTTTCGCATAACAATCTCCTTGGCTAGTGTACTTGCTTCGTTTTTTATTTTGTGACTTGCAAGTGATCATTCAGAGCTAGAAAAATATTAGGAGCAACATCTACATCAATTTGGATAGTGAAAACAATCCAAGTGCATCCATTTTCATCCTTTATCTCTCAATCTTGTTTGCAAACACATTTTGATTTGGGCTTCTAAAACAAACTTTGTTTGATCATCACATATCAAAATTGAGCTTAAAATCAGCCAATGTCTTCAATCACATCTTCAAATTGGGCTAAAAAGAACCATTGATTGATGTGTCTTTCACACATTTCAATTTTCTAGTCAATTAACCAACTGTGAGTGTGAATCAAGTGTGCGTGTGTATGTTCTCTCCTCGCACCACAAGGTGATCTTGGAGATCAAAAACACCTCACTTGATTCTTTTTTGTTTACCCTTTCATAGGAGGCTTGCTAGGGGATTTCATCACCCCTAGGGATGACCTCATCCGAGGCTGAATCAAAAGACACCCTCATTGAAATCAGAATCTTGTCACTCTTGGCTAAGCCCCAAAGAACTTTCTACCTTTGGGAAGTGAAGGTGAAGGGTGGCTTACCCCCTTCTCTCAATTGTGTTACAAGATTCCACTTTCAATCCCTAGTCAACCTCATGTAAACATTGCCCAAAACCTAACTGGCCATACCCCATCAAACTAGGCATTAGGGCATGTTGATGTGTCTTGCACATGTGCTTGTTTAATCATCATATTTTTCAAATTCAAAATTCAAAATTTCTTGTGTCTTGCGTGAGTGAATCATGTTTGTTCATGTGATCATTTGCTAAACATTTCCAAATCAAGCTAAACATCAAACACAGTCAAGACAAGTCATTCAACACATTCAAAATCCAATCACATTCATCCTAATCACTCATTTTTTGCCACTTCATTCCTAATCACATCCAAGTCATCCTAAATCAATCCTAATTATATCCTTATCACTCTACATCATCAAATTATCATCATTCTATCCAAATCATTATCCTATCAACATCATCCTAATCATTATCCTAATCATCCCTAATCATTCCAACTCAACCCTAATCATATCCAAGTCATTATCACATCAAATCAACCTCAATCTCAATCAACCCTAAGCACATCCTAGTCACATCTTCATCATTCATCCTCATCCTATCAACATCATCCTAATCATCATCCTAATAATCCATAATCTTCCAAACCATATTCCAAATCCAATCCAAAATCAACATCCAAATCCCCCAACATCATTATCAAACTCCAAATCCAAATCAACCTCAATCTCAATCATCCCTAAACACATCCTAGTCACATCTTCATCATTCATCCTCATCCTATCAACATCATCCCAATCATTCTCCTAATCATCCCTAGTCATTCCATATCAAACCTTAATCCTATCCAAGTCATTATCACATCACATCAACATTGATCCCAATCATTATCCAAATCCCACAACATCATTATCAAACTCCAAATCCACATCAACCCAATCAAAAATTAAGACTTTAATTGATCACCCAATCAAATCAACCAAATCAACTCTATTACTTAAGTGTCATTAGTCCACCTTAAGTATAGAGAACCATCCTTTGAAGAAAATCAAATCATCCTAAGGTCCTTAATTTTGACTCCCAACATCACAATCATCCATTATCCCCCATCATCCCATACCATCTCCAACAACATGGATCCTTATGAAGCAATGCAACACTTACAAAGACTTAGAAAAGTCTATGAAAACATGGATCCTAATGCTAAGGAAAAATGCAAAAATGACATTATAGATATGCCCTTAGCACACCTCATCATTGGAGAATCCCAAACCCCTAACCAACCTTCATCATATCAACAAACATTCACACATCATCCCCATCCACATCATATCAATCTTCATTCTTTCAAACTTCATACCAACCTACATCTTACACATCCACTCCATCAACCTCATATCAACCTTTAACCTCATACCAACTTCCATCATATCAACCTTCATCATGTCAAAATTTACCCTCATATCAATCACCATCCCCTTACACATCCATACCATCATACTTATCCAATCAATCATTACCTCCAACTTATCCATCCCCCAACCTTTGTCATGCTAACTTTGATCAAGGGAACACCAATCTATCACACCTTATCTCTGAAATCCAAACCTTATATCAACAACCATTTCCCCAAGTAAATCCCCAATCCTCCAATCTCCATCCTCCAACCCTCCCATCACAATATCCCCCCAACCTTATCAACCTTAATCCATCACCCTACCTACCTTACAATCCATCAATCCAAACCCCCCCAACACAATGTTCCTCCAATCTTAATCCATCACCCTATGTATCTCCCAATCCACCAATCCCTATCACCCATCCACCATCTAATCCACCATCAAATCTTCTAAATCCTACCACCATGACATCCAGCGAATCCTTGTGGGATTTTCTCCAAAGAACATCACCAAGCAAGGAAAAGGAATCCCCCCAATCCTCCACTCCTCCAACACCACCATCTAGTCCAACACCTATGCTTGAACCCACCCAAGAACCATCAATATCTAATCCCATCACCCCCTATCCAATCCCAATCCTAATCCTAAACCAACCACCATCATTATCCATCCATTATATTGTTCTTCAAACCATACACTCATGAAGGATGCTATCCATTGGCTATTAGCAAGGAATCAAACACCCTCATGCAATCCAACATCCACCAAACATCTTGAACAATCTCCTATCATAACTCAAGAACCATCATGCAGCCATGTTCAAGAATCCATAAGTCAAGCACCTATTGCATCCATCCAAGCACCTATCGCATCCATCCAAGCACCCACGACATCTATCCAAGTCACTCCAACTTCTATCCAAACACATGAGCTATGTCAAGTGTGAGGCCTACTTTTTACACTACTATTCATGAGACTATTTGCAGTGCTATTGTTATTATTTTTATGTTGAGAGACTATTGATCCTGAATCTTGTTTATTAAACCTAATTGATTTTTAAGGAAATAATTGTGGAATGGTAAATAGATGTTGCTTCTAAGAAAATGGTGAATAGTTAATATTAGAAATAAAATTTTAATGTGATTCAGGAGGTTATATGGTAGAATGTTTAGGTATGCATGTATTTAAATTGCTTCGGCTATGATATCTCTATGTGTTATTGACTTCGAGTGTGAGTGTACAGGTATTGCTAATGAAACCACATATATAGGAGATCATTCCATACCCTATGTTGTATCCCTTGTAAGCCGATCTAGTTCCACGAGGAACTCAGATCAACCTCGTGTTTGGTGAATTGTTGTAATGTTGTATTGTTGTAATGATGCATGAGGTTAAGGGAAATAGTTCTATCTTCTGAATTAATTATTTTTTGATATGTGTTGTATGAGATGTTGTTTTGAATCTTGTTTTAACTTTATTTCTTTTTGACCCTCTTCTTGTGTTTTTACTTGACTCTGGGAGTCCTAACTAGGTTTAAAACAACCCTAGGTTATACCCCATGGGTCTAGGGACCTTTTTGACTAGGATAACCTTGGGTTAACCTCCATATGGTCACTTCAACTTCATGATGAAGTTAAGTGACGAATTTGGAACCATGGGGACAATGGGATGAGTGGAATCCACACTTAGGCCCACTTCCAAGTCATGGAACAACTCCATGATTCCCTAATAATGGAGTGTTTGTCTCCTTGTGCTTCTCTTTTGGTGGGGTTCCCCTTAATGAGGGTGGTGTGTCACCCACTCCCTTTTTATTTTTAGTTTACTTATTGTATTTTATTTTTCCATGGGT
This sequence comes from Cunninghamia lanceolata, assembly GCA_027924645.1. Classification (NCBI taxonomy): domain Eukaryota; kingdom Viridiplantae; phylum Streptophyta; class Pinopsida; order Cupressales; family Cupressaceae; genus Cunninghamia; species Cunninghamia lanceolata. Next base: position 13,789,288 of record BSBN01001332.1, read on the forward strand.
TGTAAAAAAAGACTATAGTGGGGGAGCTCTTGAGTGGGGTTAATTATTTTAAGTCCACTAGGATAATGGATGAGTTGTGGAGTAGTAGTTTAATGCCACTTGGGAAATTAGGAAAATAGAGGGAATTAGTTTTAAAAGAGAAAGGAGGAGGAGAGCAAGGGGGTTGGATTATTGAGAAAAGAAGGAGAATTTGGAGGAAGAGGCTAAGTGTGGAGCTCTTCATCAAATTTCATCCACAATTGGGCTTGTGAAGGTTGGTGATCAAGACTTCTCACTTGTATGATATGTTGTATGATATGTATGTTATGGTTCTTGCTTAATGATTGAGATTGTAAATGTTTCCTATGTGTTTTTTTTGTTATTTTGGGGGTTTGTGTTGGGTGTTGAAAGAGCTCCTTCCAATTGGAAGGCAATGCTCATCTTGTATAGGGAAGGGAAGGTGTGAACCTCCTTGGTGTCTTTCTTGTTTTCTTGATATATGAAATGCCTAGAGGGCATGTTGGTACTTTTGAGCCTAGAGGGCTTTAAGGCTTTGAGAGCCTATTGGGATATCCCTGGAAATTTGATTATTTGGAAGGCTTGAGGCCTTGTGTTAAAATGTGATAAAATGTGTAAAGAATGACACCTTGAGTGAGAGATGTCTACTTCCCTACCCTCCCTGAACTCACCTAAGCTGAGTCTTTGTATTGTGAGTATACCATGGGAGTGTGAGTGTTATTTGTTTTGTTGTTGTTATTCAATGTTGTGAAGTGCTTTGGTCTATTCTACCCTGGGTATGTGGATGGTCTCCCTAGCTCGGGGGTGACCCTCTTGCAGGTCTAAGGTAGGGAGGAGAGCTAGATGGTTGTTGTTTTCTCCCTTGTTGTCATGTAGGTACTGTTGGAGCATGTTAAAAGGATTGAAGGGATTTGGCCTTGTTAAAGAAAATGTTCTATCTTTCTATTTGTAATGAGAGCTTGGTCTTTTAAAGTTTCATTATGTAAGAGTTTTAGAGGAGAGAACTTCTCTCTTTGAATTTTTTGTAAAGGTTGTTATCTAGGGAGTGGAGAGATAATCCTCCCTCATTATGTTAAAAGTTGTGAATTTAATTAGTTTTTACATTACATCATTTGTGTGAGCTGGGAGAAGAAAGTAAATTACTCCCTTAGAGTGTTTTGTGTGTTGTGGGACTTTTACAGTTGTTTGTTCTTGTTACCAAAATTAGTATATTATGAGTTTGGTTGTTGAGTTGGTTCAGTTGATAAAATTTATCTCTTGATCTATGTAGGAAAAAAAAAAGTTACAGTATTAAGTAAGTTGTAAATTTGTCCTTGAAAATAAAATTAAAACTTGAATTAAATATGCAATGGGAGAAAATCTAGATCGATTTATCTTCCTGTTATTTAGTTGTTGAAGATCTAATAGTTTTTGCATTTATTCTTAATCATTAAATGTATTTGAAATGGAATGTATATTGATAGATTAAAATTAGTTGACAAATGCAGATGTAAATGATTGTGTTTATCTGTTTCACTTAAATGTTTGTTATATTGAAATTTAAAAATGTAGAGAATCTTGTGAAATGAATTTGTAATCGAGAACTGAAAGATGGTAGGATATGTGGAACTTTGTTATAAATTAAATACATAGAAATTTATATATATATATTTATTTATTTATTTTATCATTGAAAAGAAGTTGTGAAAATTTACATTTGTGTATATATGCACATATATATATAGTTTTAAATTAAATATATTTGTGGAAATGAGATATATATATATATATAAATATAAAAATATACATATATATATATATATATTAATTTAATTAATGAAATTGAGGAAGTGAACCACATATATATATTAAATTATTATTAATTAATAATTTTGGATTAGCAAAGGAAATAGACTGTAGACATTTGCAGTTTGCATTTTTTTTTACACAGTCAAAGATTATATATATGGTGGGGGTTTAAACCCCCACCGAAGCCTTAAGAAATGAGGGTGTGGGAAGGGGTGGAGCCCCACCCACACCCCCGCTCACTACAAAAAAAAATGCGGCCATTGAAACCCTGCCCTCCCGCGGTCTACGTGGACCACTCCACTGCAAGTCTCTGCCACCACCATTCTGTCCCTTCCGCCTCTGCGATCTCCGCTGCCACTTCCCACGCGGCCACCCCACCTACAACTACCACCCTCCACTACCTTCCCTTCATTGTGCTCTGACCTCCTTCCAGTGCCATCCACCATGGCCGCCGCCGTCGCATCCCTCCCACCTGCATAACACAACACATCCCTAAACAAAGAAAAGAAGTTAGGGTTATTAAACCCAAGGCTATGAGTTGTAAATACTTAATAAAATGGTTTGAAAATAAGAGTTGAGTATCCACTAGCATGGGTTTAAGTGTATTTAGATAAAAGAAAACATATTAAATGTATATATATGTGTGTGTGTGTGTGAGTGCATATACATGTCTATATATATATATACACATTTGTATATGATAGTTGTTATAATATTGTGGGGTTTCAATTCAAAAAGAAAATTTATTTCTTTAGTGAGGTTTATATGAATGATCATATATATATATATATAAATATATTTTTAAAAAAATATATATATGTATTTAAACGTTTAATTCATTGTGAAAGGGGAAGTTTAAAATAAAATATATTTATTAAAAAAAAAAGAAAATAATTAAATAGATATATATATTTCAATATTTCTTAAAGAATTAATGAGACTATGTATTTTGTCTTTTTATACTTAATATTAAACAAGACGATCTGTAAAAGAAAACCATGATCTCAAAGTAAAAATTATTACCAAATGGTATATAATGAGGAGGAGACATTATATTGAAATAAACTGAATAACCAATTAGAGACCAACTAATTAATAACTAAATTTAAATGTGGAGAAATAAACCAAACGTGAACATAGTGGCCAACCATCTATTAAGGAATCCTAAACCATGCAAACTAAACCGACAAAAACATTAGTGATTGATATCAACATGCACATGTGTGTAGAATATTCCATAGTAACAATCACATTGACAACTTAAATATTCGCAAGCTGATTTTATCATGTGCAATTGAGCACGCTTGCGCATGCGAGGGAGGCTTTCAGAGTAGTAAGGGGAAAATTTTTGATAGTTCGTATCATGACCACATGATGCATGTGGACATGACACGCAGGTTAGCATGTTGTGACCGCATGTGAAATGTGGGCATGACATCAAGAAACAAATCCAAAGCATGTTAAAACATCAACCCCTTCTCCTAATCAAGATCTAACCATCCCATCTAATCCCATCCCCAATCCCCTCCCATCTATTGATCAACTTATTGATCTCACACCATCTTCTACCACCCCTTTACCATCCCCCATGAATCCTTTACCTCTATTCACCAATCCCATCCCAAATCCCTCCCCTTATCCACTTGGACAAAGCACCTTCATCCATGGTGACCCCCTCGTAGGAGGTGAACAACTTCCATCCATGACCTATCTTTCTCCAACAAATAAGGGACTTGCGTTTTGTTTCCAAAGCACCAAACATCCCATTGCATGTCGCATACTCCAACTTATGAACTATCAAGGCAAAGGCTTAGGCCTTCATGAACAAGGCATCTTGGAGCCCATCCACACCACATTCCATCCATCCTCGCATGGCCTTGGCAATACACCCCAAGAAAAACAATCTAAACATGTTGATACCATCCACCCACCTTCCAAAATCCATTCATCCTATCCCAAACATGGTGCATCTCATCACACCCCCAAAGCATATGTCGCCATCCCTCCTCTATCATCCTATCATTTGCAAAAGCATGTGACCATCCATCTTCCTCCATCAAATTTGCCTCCACTACTTCCAACTCCAAATATCCCTATCAAATCCACTTTACCTCCTATCCTACCAACTCCCAACATCCCAACATCCCTATCCACAAATCCTCTTATCCTCCCATCCTCAAATCACATTATCCATTTATCCAAAAATCCACTTTTTACCCCTCCACCCATAAAACCCCTAAAATCCCCAATCAAGACCAACAAAAGCACACATCACCCAAACATGAAGCTTCTATCAAATCCATGGGATTTAAAATTTTGAATGCCCCAACTCACAAAGCACAAAAGCCTAAAGAAGTTATCCCTTCCAATCAACATCAAAAATACAAAAGGCTATCAAATCCCACACCATCACAAGAAAAAGAAAAAACAAAAATGGTGTGGGTCACTAAATAAAAAGCACCAAACTCTGATGAGGCATCCACCTCCCAATCCACTCCAAAATCCTAAACATCTCCCTCCCCATCTAAAAATCTGATAATTTCTAAGTCCATTTGGGTCCCTAAAACCCCAAATCGACCATCCAAAAATCCCCTATCCCAATCCCCATTACTCCCAACTCCACATCCAAAGTACAAGCTTCCAAATACATCACAGTGTGTGCAACCTCTAGTCTTGGTTCCCCTCCACTACTTGCAATTCCCACATACCCCTGTTTCTCCATCTTTCATCCACTATTCTACATATCTTCCCCATCACATTCCTATGGCCCATGCTTTCGCATAATCCACATCATAATCCATTATCCACCATCCTTTCCATCTTCTCCTATCTACCAACATCTATGCAATCATCATCCAAAATGCTATCCAACATGGGATCATCTTCTCCTTGCTATGGAAACAGATGCTAGAGTTCCCATTCCATCAAAAAAGCAAAAAAAAAAAATCAAAAAAATCAAGAAAAAAGTAAAAAAGAAAAAATCCATCTAATGGTGAAAACCACTCCTTGTGGCGCCTTGGGCAAGTACCATGATGAAAACCCCTTGTGGGCATCATGCGTAACCCCTTCTCCATCCATTTTGCATCCCTACACTTAGGGGCAAAACCATCTAATCATCCACATCCATAACACCCTTTTGCATATCCTATCCATGTATCCTTATCCTATCATATTCCTATCCACCATCCCCTATTTATCCTATCATTCCCCATCCATCCTATCCATTATATCTTGCTTTTACCATCTCCCACCTTAGATCTTGATAAAGACAAGGGGCAAAATATTAAAAAAAAACATGCTTTGGAGACCTCTTGACATACTCCCTTTGTAAATATATCCTCCATCCATCTACTACAAAGTCCATCCCCTCAAATGTAAAACCATCATGTAAAATTCTAAGCATTGGGGCATATGATTCCTTGTAACATAGTCCTTGGAGTAAATCCTTATCCCCATCTCTCATCCATATATCTTGCATCCCTATCTTCCAATCCATCTATCATGAATCTCCTCTCTATCACCTTCCACTGACAATTCCTCCACCTACTTATCATGTATCCCTACTAGATCCTTCATCCCCCATCCTACCCCTTATCCACATGTATCTATCCATTTATCAAATCTCCTATCCATTATCCTTTCATCGCCAATCCCCCTATCCAACCCCCTCACCTTCACCTCTAGACTTGGTGTTCCCTTGTCATTGGTATCTAGCGCAAAGGCTATCCACAGGCAATCCAAGGCAACCATCTCATAATAAACCATTCCTTTTCCAAAAATTAAGAAATCCACAAACATCACAAAATCAAAAAATCTAAAAACATCACAAAATAAAAAAATCCAAAAACATCACAAATATCAAAAAATACCAAAACAATAGAAAACACACAAAATTCCAAAAATAATCTATCCATCACAAAATCAACATTGCTCCATCAACATCTCATCATCCAACACATCATCTTCCAACATCATCACATCTATCATCATAAATCAGAACTACATATCATCATCACCTGCATTCTAATGTGCCTTGATCCCATGGATATAGGGTATGTATGTAGTCTAGAATATGAAGGAAGTTTCCAGTACTCAGGTACATAAGATGCACCCATCCAACCCTCTGAGCTTACACTAGATCCAAGCATCACATCACCTATCAAAGCATTTTCCCTTAATCAAAATCATCAACTATCAAACCAACATCAACCACAACTTGTCACCATCATATCTTGAGCCAATCTTCCAACATCAACTAAACATGATCCAATCATCTATCAATTCCTGCCTTAGGATATATCTTTCCTACAATAGGCAAAATCCATCAATCATCATCCATCTTGGCAAGAGATACAATGGTCACTTGTTTGGTTTGTTGGTCTTTTTGTTTTTTATTTTTATCTTTTGTCCTATTCGAAGATCACATCAAAGCTACCTTGATCTTACTATATCATGGTATGTGGCGAAAACATCTAGAATGGGGCATAGTCTTGCTTTTCTATGCTATGCTTGTGGGTTGGTTTCATTACTCCAAGCTAGTATTCATATCTTGTTGATCCTAGGGTCGGTTCTAGCATACTGATCTCCTTGTGCATCTAAGGTTCATCATACCTTTTGTGTATTAAGGGCTTATTCTATGAGTCCCTTTCCCTCATTGAGACAAGGTTGTACTATCTTGGGCATGCATGGGATCATCCCTTTGTTTGCGTGTCTAGTCCATGCAAATGTTGGATAAACATCATCACCCTGGTCTTCTATACCTTGGTGAAAATATCCACTTTGCTATATCAAACCTAGGATTTCTCTAAATCATTTTTAGCACAATGATCATCCACCAATCAATCTCCCAACATTATCACACTTTCATCTCGCCCCTTATCCTCCAACCACTTCTACCAATCTATTCCATCCATTTTGAGAGCACAATCATGTTCTTGCAACCCGCCTATCCTCTCGAGGGGGCATCACCCTTACCAATTATCCCCAAACCTTACCCTATTCTTCTAAGCCAAAATCTTTTTTCTATCCAATCCAACTCTATGTTTTAACTTCTTTGAAATGATGTTACTTAGCCGCAACACCATCTCAAAGAGGGGCAAATGTAGACACCTAAAATTGACTTGCTCTGCAAACCAATTTATCCCTCCTGTTAATTGAATAAATTCAATTAATCCCTAACCATCTGTCTATCCCTTGTGATCAATTAATTCACTTAATTTATCTCTAGATCTTACAACCCTATCCTCATCAATTAAATGAATATTTCTAATATTTATTTAGCTGATTTATCCATCTCCCTAATCCCTATTAATTAGATAAATCATGCTTATCTGATTAATCTAGACCTAAGTTAATTAAGCTAAACACTTAATTAACCTTGCTTAGCTCATCCTCCACAATCCTCCACTAATTGAATTGAAAATTCAATTGTCCCCCACTAATTGAATTGAAAATTCAATTTGTCCTCCACTCTTCCCAAAAATAAATTTTTAATTCATCCACTATGAATTTAAGATTCACAAATAATGAGAGCCCTTGATCTCATCTTTTGATCCTCACCCTCCATCCTCATTTCCAAAACTCTATAAATTAGACCCTTCTCTAAGCCATTAGAGAGGCTCAATCTGGCATCAAACCTCTGCCAAAATCACTCTGGTCATCCCCCATCTCCATCTCAATCTCTATCTGAATCAACTTGTCTCTCATCCCAGTTGTGTTGAAAAGCATTGAGCAATCCACATCTTACATCACATGGGTAACATCTGAGGAGCTATCGGGTGCGACTCCTTCCCTCTCTTGGATTCATGAGTCAAAAGGAAGGTATAATCATGTGTTCTTGCATTTGATTTACATTATAATCTTCATTTTGTTTTCTCATAATTCACACAATCATCATGTAAAAGAGTAAATGTCACTCAACCAAAATAGGTACAAAGCATACAAAGAAAATTATTGCAGCCATGAAAAGAGTACATGGGACTTCATGCTTGAAAAGGTTGAGGTAGACCCAATTTGACATGTTTGTTGTTACTAGGGCTACTAGGATTTGGAATTCAGAAGGTGTTTTGTTAGTACTAGGGATACTAGGATTTGGGTGGCTTGTGAAGGAATAGACAACAATTGTTGTGTCATGTGCATGTACAAATCATCATGAATAGGTGCATAAGGAATGTCCTAGCCCAAGATATGTGCATACAAATCATCATGTGAAGGTCTATTTATTACACATAATTATTAAAGAGCCCAAGTGTAGAAAATATACATGGCATCATGTGAGATTGTAGGCTACTTTCTTGATTGGGAATGTGTCTATTTCAAACATGTATGATAAAGCATGATAAATTAATTCAAATAGAATTAAGAAAAATGTAAAAAACATGCATGTAAAGACTTGACATACCTAAAAAATAAAGATTCGAATGGAGAGAGTACCCAATTATGTAGTGTTTTTTTCTTCTTGCATCAAACTCCTCAACAATTCAAGTTTTTCACCACTTGCTTCCTTTTCAATGTTAAATTGAATAATACTCAAATATAATTACTAACAACAATACTATTAACCAATCTATAATGTTAAATTCCTAAAATTGAATCATAATTAACATTGCAACACTACAAAAATTAAAACTTGAATAGATATATATCAAACTTGGTGTGAGAACTATGTTATTTCCTCCTTCTCAAGTTGGCAAAGCAGAAAAGGTGGTGGAAAGATCATGCAAAGGTGGTAGAATGTGTAAAATGTGCATGTGAACTTCCCAATAGCATGAAAGCACTTTTTTTTGTCGGAGCACATGCATAATCAACATGAAAACAAAGCATGTGGGCCTGGAACATGGGGGTCAACACTTTTTTACCATTTCTATAGAAGGACAAAACATGAGTGCATTATAACGCACTCGTATTTTGTCCTGCTATAGATTGATCCATAAATATTTGTGCCTATCTCACCTTCGATAGCACCTTTACAATATCTCACCTCTAGTTCCATTAGCTCATGTTCTATATCTCACTTATCTCTCCCCCTCACCTCTCTACCTCTCCCCTCTCTATGTCTCTCAGTCACTCCTTGTCTACCTCAACCCTAAACCTTATCCCTAAACCGTAATCCCTCAACCCTCAACTCTAATCCCTCAACCCTAAACACTATCCCTATTCCTAAACCCTCAACAGGCTCAATACTATACCTTAAACCCTAATCCCTTATCCCTAAACCCTCCAACCCTATCCCTAATCCTTATACCCTTGACACTCTACTTTAACCCTAATCCCTTGACCCTCAACCCTATCCCTAAACCCTCGACCCTCGAACCTCAACCCTCAACCCTCAACCCTCAACGTCAAACCCTAATCCCTCAACCCTTAACTCTAATCCCTCAACCCTCAACCCTATCCCTAAACCCTAAACCCTAAAGCCTCAACGCTTAACCCTCAATGTCAAATCCTAATCCCTCAACCCTTCACTCTAATCCCTCAACCCTAAACCCTATCCCTAAACACTCAACACTATACCTTAAACCCTAATCCATCAACCCTCAACCCTAAACCTTATCCCTAAACCCTTATCCCTCAACCCTTAACCCTCAACCCTAATCCATCATCCCTCAACTCTAATCTCTTATCCCTAAACCCTAAACACTATCCCTATTCCTAAACCCTCAACAGGATCGATACTATACCTTAAACCCTAATCCCTTATCCCTAAACCCTCCAACCCTATCCCTAATCCTTATACCCTCGACACTCTACTTTAACCCTAATCCCTCAACCCTCGAACCTCAATGTACTCAACCCTCAACATCAAACCCTAATCCCTCAACCCTTAATTCTGATCCTTCAACCCTCAACCCTATCCCTAAACCCTAAACCCTAAAGCCTCGACACTTAACCCTCAACGTCAAATCCTAATCCCTCAACCCTAAACCCTATCCCTAAACCCTAAACACTATCCCTATTCCTAAACCCTCAACAGGCTCGATACTATACCTTAAACCCTAATCCCTATCCGTCAACCCTTAACCCTTAAAACTTAAACCCTATCCCTGCACCCTCAACATTTGACACTATATCTTAAGCCTTAAACCCTCATACCTAAAGCCTCAACCCTCAATCCTTAAACCTTCAATGCTAAACCCTATCCCTAATCCCTCTACCCTCGACACTCTAACCCTAACCTCAACATTGAATGCTAATCCGTCAACCCTAAACCCTAATCTGTCAACCCTAAACCCTATCCCTAAACCCTCAACCCTCAACACTATACCTTAAACCTTAATCCATCAACCCTAAAACCTAATCCCTCAACCCTCAACCCTAAACACTATTAATAAACCCTCAACCCTCGACACTATACCTTAAACCCTAATCCCTTATCCCTAAACCCTAAACCCTATCCCTCAACACTTATACCCTCGATGTCAAACCCTAATCCCTCAACCCTTAACTTTGATCCCTCGACCCTTAACCCTTAAAACTTGAACCCTAAAACCTATCCCTACACGCTCGACACTTGACACTATATCTTAAACCCTAATCCCTTAACCCTCATCCCTAAAGCCTCAACCCTAAATCTTTAAACCTTCAACCCTAAACCCTACCCCTAATCCCTCTACCCTCGACACTCTTCTTTAACCCTAATCCCTTCATCAACCCTATCCCTCAACCCTCAACCCTCAACCCTCAACTCTCAACATTAAACTCTAATTCATCAACCGTAAACCCTAATCCCTTAAACCTAAACCCTATCCCTAAACCATCAACCCTCAACACTATACCTTAAACCCTAATACCTATCCCTCAACCCTTAACCCTTAAAACTTAAACCCTATCCCTGCACCCTCAACACTTGACACTATATCTTAAGCCTTAAACCCTCATCCCTAAAGCCTCAACCCTTAATCCTTAAACCTTCAACCCTAAACCCTGTCCCTAATCCCTCTACCCTCGACACTCTAACCCTAACCTTGACATTAAATGCTAATCTGTCAACCCTAAACCCTATCCCTCAACCCTCAACACTATACCTTAAACCCTAATCCATCAACCCTAAAACCTAATCCCTCAACCCTCAACCCTAAACACTATCAATAAACCCTCAACCCTCGACACTATACCTTAAACCCTAATCCCTTATCCCTAATCCCTAAACCCTATCCCTCAACTCTTATACCCTCGATGTGAAACCCTAATCCCTTAACCCTTAACTCTGATCCCTCAACCCTTAACCCTTAAAACTTGAACCCTAAAACCTATCCCTACACACTCGACACTTGACACTATATCTTAAACCCTAATCCCTTAATCCTCATCCCTAAAGCCTCAACTCTAAATCCTTAAACCTTCAACCCTAAACCCTATCCCTAATCCCTCTACCCTCGACACTCTTCCTTAACCCTAATCCCTTGACCATCAACCCTATCTCTAAACCCTCAACCCTCAACCCTCAACTCTCAACATTAAACCCTAATTCATCAACCTTAAACCCTAATCCCTCAAACCTAAACCCTATCCCTAAACCATCAACCCTCAACACTATACCTTAAACCCTAATCCCTATCCCTCAACCCTTAACCCTTAAAACTTAAACCCTATCCCTGCACCCTCAACACTTGACACTATATCTTAAGCCTTAAACCCTCATCCCTAAAGCCTCAACCCTCAATCCTTAAACCTTCAACCCTAAACCCTATCCCTCATCCCTCTACCCTTGACATTTTAACCCTAACCTCGACATTAAATGCTAATCTGTCAACCCTAAACCCTATCCCTAAACCCTTAACCCTCAACACTATACCTTAAACCCTAATCCATCAACCCTAAAACCTAATCCCTCAACCCTCAACCCTAAACACTATTAATAAACCCTCAACCCTTGACACTATACCTTAAACCCTAATCCCTCAACCCTCAAACCTAATCCCTCATCCCTAAACCCTAAACACTATCCCTATTCCTAAACCCTCAACCCTTGACACTATACCTTAAACCCTAATCCCTAATCCCGAAACCCTAAACCCTATCCCTCAACCCTTAACCCTTAAAAATTATACCCTAAAACCTATCCATAAACCCTCGATGCTCAACACTATATTTTAAACCCCAATCCCTTAACCCTCAGCCCTAAAGCCTCAACCCTCAATCGTTAAACCTTCAACCCTAAACCCTATCCCTAATCCCTCTACCCTCAACACTCTACTTTAACCCTAATCCTGTGACCATCAACCCTATCCCTAAACCCTTAACCCTCAACTCTCAACATTAAACCCTAATCCCTCAACCCTAAACCCTATCCCTAAACCCTCAACCCTCAACACTATACCTTAAACCCTAATCCCTCAACCCTAAACCCTAATCTGTCAACCCTAAACCCTAAACCCAACAAAATTGCTTTGCCTTATGTTAGGTTGTTAAACCCATCATTCTTGACACTCTTCTCTTAAAGATATCTGAGTTGCAAGAATATGTCAGAAAAATGGCTATGAACTTTTTTAATGTTAGTAATGTTATATGGCATGTTTTTCGGGCCCATCTGGGGTTCATTATGCCAATAGGTGTACACACTATGAGAAAAGCTTTGCATATGGTACATCCACAGTGAGTAATTAACAGTTGAAATCAAAAGGATGATCATTATGAGAAAAGCTTTGCATTGGGGTACATCTATGTTTCTTGCTATCCACCCCGCACTTAGGGGAGGTATATTGTTATGAAATAGGCAAATAATCTCCCATTGTTTACTAGCTCTATCCACAAGAACTACTGAACTTTTTTCTCTTGGTAATTGTAGAGGACATTCACCTATTTTTGGCAACTCCTATATTCCCAAACCATTACAAAAACTAAGTTATTTTAACCCAATAAATAGCTGATTGCATTGATTTAATACTCTACTATATTAAAGCTTAGCATTCACACAAATGCAGATGTTCATATTATAAAAGATTGCATTATATTAGACTATTAGAGATCCCTCAGAAAAATGTAATAACAAAACTGCTTTGCCTTATGTTAGCTTACAATTAAACCCATTCTTTTTGACACTCTTCTCTTAATAAAGTAAGAGTAATAAGAATAGAAGGCAGAGAATTTGATCTTACTAGTATGCATGGTCGGTTTACATTCCGTGACTTCATTTTCATTGAATAAAAAGGTAAATATCTGATTTGAAAGGTGGGGCAAAGTTCACTGTCATGTGCTTTTCTAGATGATAGGGTCCATAATGTCTAGGGTTCTTCAAAGAAAGGCTTGTAACATAATTAAGTTTTTGTTATACCAATCCTCTAGATAAAGATACAATTCAAATGCCTACTTTGAAAGTTGAAATAAATTAAATTAGACTTACAATTTTGATTTTCTTTCATTGCTTCAACAACATCATTATTTTCTTCATCAGAAACCAATTCAAGATTAACAACTTGCTACCCATTGGTTGACTTGAATTGCATCCTCTGTTAGAAGAAGGGCATTTTTTATCTGTATCAATGTTGGTATTCATAAGCTGAAGAGCATTGATATTTTTCACACACCCTGTTCTTTGAAATATCTTAACCTTAAAATATGACTTGGATATGTACTTGAACACAACGAAATCTCTAATCTCCAGCCCATGATGATTCACAAAATTTGCCCAACCGTGCCTAAATTCCAATTTATTTATGGTACCCCTTAATTGTACATCCCACTCCTACCCACCTAGGCATTGAAGAAGGAGGCACACCCATTAAACTAACTCATTTGACAACTTGTTGCGCATCAGTTCACTTGAACTGCATACTCTGTTAGAAGAAGGGCATCTTTTATCTGTATCAATGTTGGTATTTATAAGCTGAAGAGCATTGATATTTTTCACACACCCTGTTCTTTGAAATATCTTAACCTTAAATTATGACTTGGATATGTACTTGAACACAACAAAATCTCTAATCTCCAGCCCATTATGATTCACAAAGTTTTCCCAACCCTTCCTAAATTCTAGTTTATTTATGGTACCCCTTAATTGTACATCCCTTAACCCTAAACCCTAAACCCTAATCCCTTAACCCTAAACATTAATCCCTAGTCCCTAAACCATAAACCCTAATCCCTAATTATAATATATGGTACCCTAATCCCTTATCCCTAAACCATAAACCCTATCCCTAAATCCTCAACCCTCAACACTTAAACCTTAAATCCTAAACCCTATCCCTAAACCCTCAACCCTCAAAACTATACCTTAAACCCTAATCCCTCAACCCTAAACTTTCAACCCTAAACCCTATCCCTAATCCCTCTACCCTCAACACTCTACCTTAACCCTAATCCCTCGAACCTTAACCCTAAACGCTATCCCTAAAGCTTCAACCCTAAACCCTAATCCCTCAAGGTCCTAAACTCTAATCCCTTATCCGTAAACTCTAAATCCTATCCCTAAACCCTCAACCCTCAACCTTAAACCTTAATCACTCAATCCTTATCCACCCCTCTCCTCCCTTATCTGGCTCACTCCCATCCCTACCCTCCTCTACCCTGGACACTATACATACATACATATAGGCATACATAGATGCATACATACATATGTACATGATTAATAACCTTGAACATAAAAAAATTCAAGGGAAACATAACACGAGCGCATTATAACGTGCTCGCATTATGTAAAACATGACAAACAACAAAAACTTTTGCGGAAAAGGGAAAATGCAAAGCAAACAATAACGTGAGCGCATTATAACGTGCTCGCATTATGTTTTGATTTGGGAATCCCAAGCCTTGGGCTTGGGATTTGCTTTGGATTTCCAACCCTAAGGCTTGGAGTGCCTTTTCAACATCCACAGACGTGTTTTTCCATATTCTTGAAGATTTCACATAATTTCATTCGTGCTAACCCTCATATTTGCACGTGTTTCAAGGTCAAACAAATTGAACACCTGGGTAATGTTAGGCTTTCTCTTAGCTATTTGATGTCACATTTTAACAATGTTAAGCCTTTCATCTTTAATTTCTTTTGTTTGTGTGTCTATTTTTGGGAAAAAACCACTGTTTGGTCTTTTTTTCATTGTAAATTAACTATTCATTGAAATTTCAAAAAAATTACATATTTAGAAACTAGACTCCATTCTACACATATTAAAAAAAGAAAAAAATGATTTTCAATTAGTTTTCAAATTTTATAGGGGTAGCATGGCCAAAATTCTATTTTTTAGGATGTGTCCACTTTGAAAATTAGTAAAAAATCAAATATTCATCAAAAAATTATCATAAAAATTGGGCATAAACTACATGCTATTAGCTAATTTCTCACTGAAATGATTTTAAAAATACCAAAAAAAAAAAAGTTGACCTTTTGAGGGATCCACAAAACATGCTATGTTATATTTTTTTGATAGAAACAACACTAATTTTTGTGGTTCCCTCTTTTGAACCCCTTAATCTATGCCATTTTCAAAAAAAAATAGTAGTTTAGAAAGTAGACTCAGAGCACTACGAACATTGTTTTGGTTGCATCTCTAAATTTTGAGTGTAACTATGCTCAATTTCTCATCCAAGGCCAGCATTTTCTGATTTCAGAAAAAAAGTGGCCACTTAAGACCCCTTTTTGGCCCCCCATCTTCTTGCACTTACCTAGATATAAGCACTAGTCTCACATGATCAATAATAACATAATAGGAATCAATGCACAAGATAAAGAGAATACAGGCCCTAAGGGGCTGACCTAATGCTTCAGGGGCTCAGCCCAGATGGCCTTGCCTACGTAAGCGCAATGCAGAGGCTTCATAGTTTGAACTATACTTCAACTAATATAGGTTGACCAAGGATAATTTAATCATATGAGACTAATAACAATTCAGGTTTAGATCCTTAACATGCATCAAGACTCACCTATCAGGGACCAATCATAGGTATACAAGGTTACCTAGCACAAGATAATCTTACCAAGTTTCTTTTCTTATAATCCCAAGTTGATTAGTATAGTTCTAGGTCATCAAATATAGTTGTTCTATAGGTGGCTAGAAATCTATCATACACAGATCAGGTCGAGTACACCAAGTAATAAATGTACATTGTTTAAAACATAAAATACATAATATTAATTCATATTAAAGAATCAAATTAAAATGCCTACATCTTCATCACTACACTACGCGTACATAGGCAAGGCCAATCATAGGTATAAAATAGAGAGGCTAAACCTTCAGCAAAAGCATTTCTCCCTACACAAATTGAAACACAGTGTTACTTGTATACGAGACTATTATGCTATCATTCACAATAAACAAAAATGTAGAAAAAAATTACAATTTAATATTACCAAGATTATCCTCTTAAAAAAAATAAGATCATAAGATAAATAGACATACCATTATTCACATCGTCAATTACTACTTCATGATGGTCATTTGTCAATTTGAGTTTCCAATTGTTATCCAAGATGTGTTTGATATTTAATCCTCTGTTGAGAAGCTCCCATGCCATCTCCACATTATTATTCCTTCCTGCAACCCATAATAATTATTTCCATCATGTAATAAATTATTCTCATCTTTTGCCTTCTCCTTTAAAAAGAAATCCTTAACATGCTTAGGCACATCCTTCAAATCATTTGCAGTGCCAAAGCCTGATGTTGAGGCCCACAACAGAAGTGATTTCTTATCTCAATCACTTCCATCCTTATATTTATCTAGTAGGCATATAGGTATTTGCTAATGCAACATGACAAATAACACAAACTTTTGCAGAAAAGGGAAAATGCAAAGCAAACAAGAACACGAGCACGTTATAACGTGGTCGCATTATGTTTTGATTTGGGAATCCCAAGCCTTGGGCTTGGGATTTTCTTTGGATTTCCAACCCAAAGGCTTGGAGTGCCTTTTCAACATCCACATACATGTTTTTCCATATTCTTGAAGATTTCACATAATTTTGTTTGTGCTAACCCTCATATTTGCACGTGTTTGAAGGTCAAACAAATCGAACACCTAGGTAATGTCAGGCTTTCTCTTAGCTATTTGATGATGTGATTTTTTTCACATTTTAACAATGTTAAGCCTTTCATCTTTAATTTCTTTTGTTTGTGTGTCTATTTTTAGGCAAAAACCACTGTTTGGTCTTTTTTTCATTGTAAATTAAATGTTCATTGAAATTTTAAAAAAATTACATATTTAGAAACTAGACTTCATTCTACACATATTAAAAAAAGAAAAAAATAATTTTTAATTAGTTTTCAAAATTTATAGGGGTAGCATGGCCAAAATTATATTTTTTAGGATCTATCCACTTTGAAAATTAGTAAAAAATTAAATATTCATCAAAAAATTATCATAAAAATCAGGCATAAACTACATGCTATTAGCTAATTTCTCACCGAAACGATTTTAAAAATACCAAAAAAAAGTTGACCTTTTGAGGGATCCACAAAACATGCTATGTTATGTGTTTTTGGCAGAAACAACACCAATTTTTGTGGCTCCCTCTTTTGAACCCCTTAATCTATGCCATTTTAAAAAAAATAGTAGTTTAGAAAGTAGACTTGGAGCACTACGAACATTGTTTTGGTTGCATCTCCAAATTTTGAGTGTAACTATGCTCAATTTCTCATCCAAGGCCAGCATTTCTTGATTTCAGAAAAAAAGTGGCCACTTAAGACCCCTTTTTGGCCCCCCATCTTCTTGCACTTACCTAGATATAAGCATTAGTCTCACATGATCAATAATAACATAATAGGAATCAATGCACAAGATAAGGAGAATACAGGCCCTAAGTGGCTGACCTAATGCTTCAGGGGCTTAGCCCAGATGGCCTTGCCTACGTAAGCGCAGTGCAGAGGCTTCATAGTTTGAACTATACTTCAACTAATATAGGTTGACCAAGGATAATTTAATCATATGAGACCAATAACAATTCAGGTTTAAATCCTTAACATGAATCAAGACTCGCTTGTCAGGGACCAATCATAGGTATACAAGGTTACCTAGCACAAGATAATCTTACCAAGTTTCTTTTCTTATAATCCCAAGTTGATTAGTATAGTTCTAGGTCATCAAATATAGTTGTTCTATAGGTGACTAGAAATCTATCATACACAGATCAGGTCGAGTACACTAAGTAATAAATGGTACATGGTTTAAAACATAAAAAACATAATATTAATTCATATTAAAGAATCAAATTAAAATTCCTACATCTTCATCACTGCACTACGCGTACGTAGGCAAGCCCAATCATAGGTATAAAATAGAGAGGCTAAACCTTCAGCAAAAGCATTTCTCCCTACACAAATTGAAACACAGTGTTACTTGTATACGAGACTAATATGCTATCATTCACAATAAACAAAAACGTAGAAAAAAATTACAATTTAATATTACCAAGATTATCCTCTTAAAAAAAATAAGATCATAAGATAAATAGACATACCATTACTCACATTGTCACTTACTACTTCATGATGGTCATTTGTCAATTTGAGTTTCCAATTGTTATCCAAGATGTCTTTGATATTTAATCCTCTGTTGAGAAGCTCCCATGCCATCTCCACATTATTATTCCTTTCTGCAAACCGTAATAATTATTTCCATCATGTAATAAATTATTCTCATCTTTTGCCTTCTCCTTTAAAAAGAAATCCTTAACATGCTTAGGCACATCCTTCGGATCATCTGCTGTACCAAAGCCTGATGTTGAGGCCCACAACAGAAGTGATTTCTTATCTCAATCACTTCCATCCTTATATTTATCTAGCAGGCATCGAGGTATTTGCTAATGCAACTTCTGCATCCTTCACTTGAGTGGCATAGTGCAATGTTGTCCGTCCATAGATATCTCGGTGTAATAAGGGGTCACAACATTCTAAAATTAGCTGCACAATTCGTGTATTGCCTCCAGCTGCAACCATCTGCAATGCGGTCCTACCGCTGCTATCACGTTGTTCAATGTATTCTTTCACTACAAAATTTTGGTCTTCTTTTAAAAGATAATATTTTTTCAACCCATTTTAAGTTACCTTTTGCACATGCACGGTGTAGAGGAGTTCTTCCCTCAGCATCCCTCAAATAAATTAATTTCTCCCATCTTAAAATATCTAAAACTTCATGCCCTTTATTTCCTTTTGCAGAGAAATGTAAACAATTTTGACCCAAATCATCTGTGGTTTCTACTTCTAGATTCCAATTCTTAATACAATCTTGGCAAACATTAACATTTCCATTGAGTGCTGAAGAAAGTTCCTTCCCTTTGTATCCCTGATTATCTCTTCATACTTATCTTTATATGTTGCAACAAGTAATTGGAAGACTTCTCCTTTTTTGATTGGGATGCATAATGGAAGAGTGTTTTTCCATTTTTGTCTTGTTGGAGATCATTACAAATTTTGTCCTTTAATATATCTATCACATTTTTCACACATTCGGGACAATCCCTATCCCCTCTTGCAACCTCCTGACAGGCATCTATAGTGATTTTTTCAATGCAATCTGTATTTGATAACAAATCTTTGACCAATTGACAATGCCCTCTTTCAACTGCCTCAAGCAAAACATCTTTATAATACCCTCTTTGAACTGCCTCTTGCAAAACATCTTTATAGTGAGTCATATCCCTTAAAGTATGAGTTTCTAGAGATGAATATTTTGAGAAGAGATTTGTCATTATAAGAATCCATGCAATCTCTGTAGCCACATCCAAAATGGACTTACCATCCATAGTTTTCTGGTAAAGAACAAATTTAGGAGAATAAATCTCTATAAGCAAGTCAACAATGAGAATACCACTAATGTTTGAGTTTCCAATTCTTATACATTTGATAGCATAGTCAATCACTTTTGATATGTCTTGATTATCTTGTTTCCGGGACAATAAGTTTTCAACCATGTTACTATAATTTGATAATTTCAACTTATCTCTCTTTATTTTTGACATGGCAAATGTGAAAAATTTTCTGAAATTATCTCCTGAATCTTCATTTTTGAGCAGCCAATAGATTACTTATGAATTTCCATGGATAGAAACAAGAACTAGTGCAATATTCTTCTGTTCTTGATGGAGAACAATTCCATTGTAGAGTTCCTTTCTCAACAAAATATCTTTTGATGAATAGCAAGATGTAATATCAAATTAAAGTTGATAGCTATAGTGATAATATAAATTGAAAACAATTAATTTAATGCCTCATTTTACGGGAATTTTTTTTCTTCCAAACACCCGGACTTTCATCTCCTCTTTTTCCTTGACCACTATCTCCCAATCACATTCAATAAAAGTTTTCCTAATAAAAAACCCAGATGAGATAGGTAAACAACCAACATGTTCACCACAATGTGCAAGCTCTTTACTGATGTAGCCATCTACAAGACACATTTTATTCTCCCATCCTTGACTTTTAATAGTTTCCCTATTATGGAAAATTTCAACAACTGTTGCCAAATGGTACCCATTTCGCATTAACGAAAGAGTACCAGATTCCTTATAATAAAAGATACTAGTCCTTGCTTTCTTGAAATGAAATGTAAGAAGTGAAATACCTTGTAAGAAGAACAAAGATTTTGAAATACATCAACACTGAACAAAATCCCAAGATTCTTCTATAAGTCATCTACATGTGCATAAAGCAAAATCCACAAAATGTCAGTGTGAAATAATACATGCATTCCGAAAAAAACATCCTATGCTAAGCGATAAAAAAAGTGCGAGCTTGTTCTGTAAGACTAAGAATATCTTCTAAACATGACCGCAGCAATCACCATGCGGTTTATGACTGGGTTGTTTATGGGTTGTTTATGTGAGGATATGGGTAAGCTACATTTTCACATAAACAACCCAATCATAAACCGCATAGTGATTACTGCGGTCATGTTTAGAAGATATTCTTAATCTTACGGGAATAAGCTCTCACTTTTTTTATCGCTTAGCATAGGATGTTTTTTTTCTTAAAATCTTAAATTCTTAAGAAAATATTTCCAATATTTTTCGATTCTCGATAGTTTTTCCCTCTCGATGTTTGAAATTAAATTTAATAAGTGAAATACCTTGTAGGAAGAACCAAGATTTTGAAATACATCAACACTGAACAAAATCCCAAGATGCTTCTATAAGTCATCTACATGTGCATAAAGCAAAATCCACAAAATGTCAGTGTGAAATAATACATGCATTCCGAGTATTTCTTTGGAATTTCTTTAAACTTCTTATTATGAGCCACTACAAAACTAAGTCGTACCGAATTTTTCTAATCTTCTAAGCATTGCATTGATTTTTTTGGAACGGGTTATATGAAAATGAATAATGATTTGGATTCTGGGCTTATATATTAAATTGTAGAGTAATGTCCTCCAATTCAGACCGCTACGACCAGTGGTTGCGCCTGCTTGTACATGTTGCTTATTGTCGGTATAGTGGATTTTCTTTTACGTTATCGAATTACCTCCAATTTTAGTATTTGTTGTTGACAGATTTATATGTTTATTGGTAGGGATTGAGTTTTGTTGGTCAATATAATTTTTCCCATGTCTCTAATCTTCAAATGTTGTAAAAAATTGGCTGGATCTCTTGGCTCTTTCCTTCGCCTTTAAAGCTCTTGGACTATTTGAAGATTGTGTATTGGAGCGTGTGCAGATATGCAAAATTCAAAGTTCAAGAAAGCAAGGATTAGTATCTTTTATTATAAGGAATCTGGTACTCTTTCGTTAATGCCAAATGGGTACCGTTTGGCAACAATTGATGAAATTTTTCGTAATAGGGAAACTATTAAAAGTCAAGGATGAGAGAATAAAATGTGTCTTTTAGATGGCTACATCAGTAAAGAGCTTGCACATTGTGGTGTACATGTTGGTTGTTTACCTATCTCATCTGGGTTTTTTATTAAGAAAACTTTTACTGAATGTGATTGGGAGATAGTGGTCAAGGAAAAAGAGGAGGATGAAAGTCCATGCATTTGGAAGAAAAAAAATTCAGGTAAAATGAGGCATTAAATTAATTGTTTTAATTTTATATGTTAATTGTTATTTATTATTATTCAATTTATATTATCACTATAAGTATCAACTTTAATTTGATATTATAGCTTGCTATTCATCAAAAGATATTTTGTTGAAAAAGGAACTCTACAATGGAATTGTTCTCCATCAAGAACAAAAGAATATTGCACCAGTTCTTGCTTCTATCCATGGAGATTCAAAAGTAATCTATTGGCTGCTCAAAAATGAAGATTCAGGAGATAATTTCAGAAATTTTTTCACATTTGCCATGTCAAAAATAAAGAGAGATAAGTTGAAATTATCAAATTATAGTAACATGGTTGAAAACTTATTGTCCCGGAAACAAGATAATCAAGACATATCAAAAGTGATTGACTATGCTATCAAATGTATAAGAATTGGAAACTCAAACATTAATGGTATTCTCATTGTTGACTTGCTTATAGAGATTTATTCTCCTAAATTTGTTCTTTACCAGAAAACTATGGATGGTAAGTCCATTTTGGAGATGGCTACAGAGAATGCATGGATTCTTATAATGACAAATCTCTTCTCAAAATATTCATCTCTAGAAACTCATACTTTAAAGGTGACTCACTATAAAGATGTTTTGCAAGAGGCAGTTGAAAGAGGGTATTATAAAGATGTTTTTCTTGAGGCAGTTGAAAGAGGGCATTGTCAATTGGTCAAAGCTTTGTTATCAAATACAGATTGCATTGAAAAAATCACTACAGATCCCTGTCAGAGATTGCAAGAGGGGCCGTTTGTAGGGATTGTCCGAAATGTGTGAAAATTTTGATAGATTTAGTAAAGGACAAAATTGGTAATGATCTCCAACAAGACAAATATGGAAAAACACACTTCCATTATGCAACCCAATCAAAAAATGGAGAAGTCTTCCAATTACTTGTTGCAACATATAAAGCTAAGTATGAAGAGATAATCAGGGATACAAAGGGAAAAAACTTTCTTCATTTGGCAGCACTCAATGGAAATGTTAATGTTTGCCAAAATTGTATTAAGAATTGGAATCTAGAAGTAGAAACCACAGATGATTTGGGTCAAAATTGTTTACATTTCTCTGCAAAAGGAAATAAAGGGCATGAAGTTTTAGATATTTTAAGATGGGAGAAATTAATTTATTCGAGGGATGCTGAGGGAATAACTCCTCTAGAACATTGCACTATGCCACTCAATTGAAGGATGCAGAGGTTGCGTTAGCAATATCTCGACACCTGGTAGATAAATATAAGGATGAAAGTGATCGAGATAAAAAATCACTTCTGTTGTGGGCTTCAACATCAGGCTTTGGCATTGGAGATGATCCGAAGGACGTGCCTAAGCATGTTAAGGATTTCTTTTTAAAGGAGAAGGCAAAAGATGAGAAAAATTTGCAAATTTTAGTGAAAACATCTGTTTATCAGAGAAGTATTTACTATCAAAGATCTTAGCCTACAAAGCACGATATCAATCCATTGGAGGCAAGGATTAAATTTGACAGTTGTATAACTGTATTTGAAGATTTTAACTGTAAAATACAATGAAAATAAATATTTGACTGTATTGATATACATGTAATTTATTTTAAAAACTGTAAAAAAGACCAATTAATATGAAAATATAACTGTATGCATTTGTGTATATATATATATATATATATATATATATATATATATATACCTTTTACTTTTTAATAGGAGTTATTATTTGTTTTTTAATATTCATTCAAAATTATATAATATATATTTTGTCTTTTTCTTTTTAAATTTTTAATAGGAATTTCTAAAAAATTCCCAAATTTTTAGAATTGTTTTTTATAAATATAATTATATATTCATTCTAAATTTCTAGTTTTTTCTTTTATTTTTAAATGTTTTAATAGGAACTTCTATTATTTAAGAATTTCCCAAAATTTTAGATTTATTTTTTAATGAATATATTTATATATTCATTAAAAAAATTTCCAAATTTCTAGGCTTTTTCAGTACAACTCTCTAAGCTTTATATATATATATATTCCTTTTATTTTTATATTTTTTAATAGGAACTTCTATTATTTTAAAAAAAAATACTTAGATTTGTTTTTTTATAAAATATTTTATTTATTCTAGGCTTTTTCAATACAGCTTTGTAGAGTTTTGCTTTGAAATAGAAAAAAATGGAAATAGTGATATTAAATTATTAATATGTCCATCTTGATATATAAAATTTGACTTGCATTTAAAAAAATTAATTGTCATGTGACAGACAATAATGAAGACTAAACTGTAGGAAAAAAATTCCTTGACAGGCATAGCTTCAAAATACAAAAATCTAGAAAAATTCCAAACAGGTAACCGAAATCTTATATCCACTTCATAGTGAAATATTAGTAACATAGATTTTCATATTGTAAGCGAGTTGCTTCATTTTCTATTTTTATACTTTAATTTTTACTCAAAGTAGATATAAAGGAATTGTACTCTGTAAAAATCAATGAATGTTTTAGCAAAGCAAGAGAACCAAAAGCTCAGTGTGGTAGCTTCACAATGCACATCTGTTCTTAAATATTGCTATTTTTTTATTAATTAGAGATGGAGGTATTTTCACATCTCTTTGCAGAGATCACTATTTTTTTTAATGATAATATTAGATAACTACTTTTTAGAATTATAATATAGGAGAAATAGCTTACATCTCTCCTCAGAGATAGCCATTTATGCCTCTCAATATATCAATGAAGTGGTTAACTCATTTAATCGAAAATTGTTCTCTTTGTATGTATTTTATCCAGACAGGTATAATACGGATAATGGGTTGCTTTAAAATGGAAAAGTAAACGGTATGATATGAGATAAGGTTTGATTTTTGTTTTTTTTTTCTGTTTTTTGTTTTCTAAATTAAGTCGTTTAACAGTTAAAAACTTTTTATTTATTATTAGTAGATTTATAAAAAGTTTAATTATAATGTTAAGAAAGGAGTCATAATAAACTAATGTATATATTTTTATGGATTTAAATTTAAGACATAGTAAATTGTTCTTTCAAATATTAATATTTTAAATGTGTTCTTTTTCTATATAAGGATGGATTTCAAGCTTCCTAAAAAATGATTTTTCCTAGCTCATTTTTAAATGTTTTGTAGTATTGATTTGATGTTTCTATTCTACATAATCTGTTTGGTAATCTAATAAAAATTTCATTTTCAAAATTGCATATTCTATGAATTGTTTACAAATTTAATTTTACTATGAACTTCAAACATTATTAAAATATTGTTTATACTGTAGATATATTTTTTAAATATAAATATACTAGTTTACATTCCTTATTCAAATTTCCAATAAAATAAATAATAACTCTTCTTAATATCCTCTTCTTAAACCCAACTCTAACCAATACATTATTACCAATTTAGGTGAAAATAGTAAAATCTTTCAAGAACGAAAGTTATAAAACCAACTAATACATTAAGCAAAGATGAAACACTTTTCCTTAACATAACATTCAACATAAATTCATCCAAGAAGGGAGGATTAATCTTGATTCAAACCTTTTTACCTAGCATGTTTAACTTCATTAACTTTTGAACTCAATATGGTACTCAATGACTTTTTCTGACCAATACTCCTTATACCCTAAGCTAACATAGAATATAAGGGTTCATAACTATCCTTTCAAGTTCAAGTATGAACAATTTTTCCACTATATTCTCAAATAATTCTATAGATAAAGACAAGGTAAAAATAAATAAATAAATCATAGTTAAATAAACAAAAATAAATTCTTTCTATAAATTGATACTCATTAAAAACAAGATAAATTTATAACCTTTATATTTATAAAAGAAAATTCTTTCAATATTTATATACATACAAGATAAATTACTATTTACAAAATAGAATAATAGATTAATTTCCTATCCTTACTATCTAATTATATGTCCTTTTTTAAAGGGGAGCATAGTTTTAAAAAAAAAAAATCGATTTGAAGATATGAAGATAAGGAAAGATTCTTTCGTTTCTCTTTTCTCAAAACCTACATAGAATCATAAACAATAAAATGAAATAAATCTTATATGGCTAATTTATAAAATCAACAAAACACAAATTTACGGAAGTTAAACCAGATGATTTAAGAACAACCTTACAGAGGTATTGAATGTAAAGATATGGTTGGCACAAATATAATTGATCAGTATTTAATATTATTTATTTAAATTCATAAAGGGCCCTCTAGTATGTAATCTATTTTGGTTGTCTGGCAGCGTGGTATTTCTTTTTATGCTAGTTATTATTTTAAAATTAATTTATGATGTGATATTTATAATTGATTTTTCTGCTGTCACGAGACATAATAGGCTACAAAATTAGCCTTATCTTTTCTTAAATCTAGGTTTACTATAATTTCCACCCGTCTAAAATTTCACACAGCAGCTTCATATTACTTTCAAAGCAACGCAACAAAATCTGAGATAAAACACGTAATAGATATTATATTTTATTTAAAAGAAAATGTATAGATTCCAGTGTAAAGTAGCTAAAAATAAATTTCCCCAAAATTTACCTCAATACTGCCAAACTGATTTAAACTGTTTTTGTTTCTCCATTGTTTTCAGTACTAACTGGCCAGACCTCAACCTCGATCTCATGCCAAAATAATCATAAGAAAGGCAAGGGTAATAACATTATGGAGAAAAATGTAGCTAGCTAAACTTAGTTGGCTTGCCGTTTTGATCCAACTACACCGTAAAAGCAAAAATGGATGCGTTATAAAAGTTTAAGAAAATTTAAATGTAATGCAAGGATTACATGATATGCATAAAATGGATCTGTTGAAAAGGCTTTAGAAAACTACAGGTAAAAGCACTTGGCAACAAAGAAATGAAAGAAGTTAAGCAATAAGAAAATTTAAATGTAATGCAAGGATTACATGATATGCATAAAATGGATCTGTTGAAAAGGCTTTAGAAAACTACAGGTAAAAGCACTTGGCAACAAAGAAATGAAAGAAGTTAAGCAATTAAGATGAGGATAGGGCAATGAATTAACCGCCAGTTGATTAAATCCCTCTTGGTTGTGAAAATCCTCTATAAGGAATTTGAATGCCAGGATGCTCCAGTGGTAGCATGAGGAGGAACCTCAAATTCCAGCACATCCTTCACATAAAAAGAAAACTTTGTTGCTGTTCTTGTAGCGACGGGAGATATGAAGAGACACCATATGAAGAGTCACCACATGAAGAGACATCATATAAAGAGACACCATATGAAGAGTCACCACATGAAGAGACATCATATAAAGAGACACCATATGAAGAGTCCCCGATGCATATGAAGAATCACATCGATTTGTATATACAGAAGACAATGTTCATTCATTTGTGTATCAGTTTTTTTTTATGCATCAAATTAGTCTTGTAATTCAGTCAAGCTGTAAGCAGATTTCTGTTCTTTTTATTCAATATATATGAGATATATTTGTCTGGGTTTTTCTCCCTCAAGAAGGAGGGTTTTCCCAGGGTACCTCTGTGTTAAAGTGTTATCATTTCTGTTTTTCTGTTTATTTCAATTCTGATCATAAAACTAACATGGTATCAGAGCAGGTCTAAGAAAAGATCAGATCAGATTTGTTTAAGCAGCGAAGTCTTCTTCTCATCTTAGAGCGTCTATTCAAGCATTGAAAATGGTGAACGGACTCAAGGTTGAAGATAGACTTGATGGTGCATCTAACTTCACCTCTTGGAAGTTCAGAGTTCTTATTACATTGGAAGAGAATGATATTCTCGAGTTTGTAGAGAGCGAAGTACCTGAACCTTCTGATGAGTCTGAGAAAATTCAATGGAGGAAGAATGGCACGAAGGCCAAGAAGATTTTGATTGATTCCGTGAAGGATCATCTTGTGCCTATCATCTCCAAGTTGAAGACGGCTAGAGATATGTTCAAGACTTTGAAGGGATTATATGAAATCAATAACACCAGCAGAGCTCTTGCCTTGAGGCAACAGCTACATCACATCAAGATGGCTAAAGGAGATTCAATCATCTCTTTCTTCATGAAGATTACTGAATTAAAGGATCAACTATATGCCATTGGAGATAAAGTTGAAGATAGAGACTTAGTCATGTTGGCACTCAACGGTCTTCCTCAATCTTGGGAGCCTTTCATCCAAGGTATCAGTGGAAGATCTAAGTTACCAAAGTTTGATCATCTTAGAGCTGATTGCATTCAAGAAGAATCAAGATTGGCAGTAAGAGGTAATGATCGAAGCTCTCTCAATGAAGACAATCAAGTTCTTGCTACTCAAACTTCCAGAAGGAAAGGAAAAGAATGGAGAAGAGGAAACTTCAAGAGAAATAGAGATAGAAATTCAGATGCTGCCCCTGAATCAAAGAAGAAGAAGGATCTCTCCCATATTCAGTGCTTCAGATGTGACAAGTATGGTCACTATGCTAGTGATTGTCCAACAAGACCAAAACCACATGCCTCTACTGCAGATGTGTATGATGTCTATCCTCAGAAGGAATCAAGAGATAACTCAAGTGGATTCCTATTCATCTCTGCCCTATCAAGCAATGTTCCAACCGATAGTAGCACATGGTTGATTGATAGTGGCGCCTCTCGTCACATTACGGGTTATAGAAAACATCTTTCAGACTTAATAGAAAGAGAAAACCACCTTCAAGTTATAATCGGAGATGATGCATGCTATTCAGTAAAGGGTGCTGGAGCCATCTCTCTTCATTTAGATTCCGGCATCTCTCTCCATTTGAGCGATGTCTTGTTTGTACCAGGTATCAAGAGGAACCTTGTATCAATTTCAGCATTGGAAGACAAAGGATATCAAGTTGCATTTTCTGATGGAAAAGTTCTTGCTTGGCCAAAGAACTCCAGCATCAATTCAGCCCAAGTAATTGGTGTTTGTCAAGAGAGTCTATATAGACTTTCCACTCGTTCAATTCAAGCATTGATGCATGACTCCACCAATTCAAGTGAGTTATGTCATAGGAGACTTGCTCATCTTCACTTCAAAGCTCTTCCATTTATGGAGAAGATGGTTATTGGCCTTCCGAAACTTAGTCAAAAGCATGATGGTACTTGTAGAGGATGTGCAATGGGTAAGAATACTAAGGGTCTTTTTCATAATAGTGAAAGTAGATCAAAATGCATTCTAGATCTTATTCATTCTGATTTGTGTGGTCCAATGTCTATGGCATCTTTGAGTGGTTTTTTGTATTATATAATTTTCATTGATGACTACTCCAGAAAGACTTGGATCTATTTTTTGAAGTCTAAGGAATCTGAAGAAGTGCTTGAGAAATTCAAAGAATTTAAGGCTCAAGTAGAAAATTTGTCTGGGAAAAGGATCAAAGTTCTGAGATCTGATAACGGAGGAGAATACACTTCTGGAGGCTTCCGCAACTTTTGTATTGAGGCAGGAATTAAGAGGGAGTTTTGTGTTCCTTACAATCCTCAGCAAAACGGAGTTGCAGAAAGGAAGAATAGATCCATAGTTGAGGCAGCCAAAGCTATGATCCATGACCAAGGCTTACAAACCTTTCTTTGGGTAGAAGCATCCAGAACTGCAGTGTATGTTCAGAATCGGAGCCCTCATCGAATATTAGAAAATATGACTCCTGAAGAAGCATTTACAGGTATGAAACCTGAAGTTAGTCATTTGAGAATCTTTGGTTGTCCAGTTTATATTCATGTGCCTAAAGATAAAAGATCTAAGTTAGAACCATCAGGCAAGAAAGGAATGTTTGTGGGATACAGTGAGACTTCCAAGGCCTACAGGATCTACATTCCAGGGCAGAAACAGATTGAGATCAGCAGGGATGTCACTTTTGAAGAAGAAGTTGCATTTAAAAGATCTAAAGGGTTGTACATGAAGATAGACAGTGAAGAACAAGAGACACCTCAGAATATGGACATTTCTCCTGATTTGACTTCTGAGATTCATAGGGAGTCTACTAAATTAGAAGAGGCTAGTGATCTAGTTGATTCTATAGAACCAACTGATGGACCTAGAGATATTGCAGTAGTACAAAAAAGGCCTCGACAAACCATGCAAGAGGAGGAAAAATATGCAGCTCCTCGAAGATCTTTTAGAGAAAGCAAGAGACCTCAGAAGTTCTCAGATTATGTGTTATTGATGAGTCACATCATTGATTCTGAACCTTCCAATTTTGAGGAAGCATCCAATCAGCAGGTATGGAAAGATGCAATGACAGAAGAATTTCAGTCTATCATCAAGAATGATGTTTGGGATATTGTACCTAGACCTGAAGGAAAATCAGTTGTATCTTCCAAGTGGATTTTCAAGATCAAGCATGCAGCTGATGGGAGCATTGAGAAATACAAAGCAAGATTTGTGGCTAGAGGATTCTCTCAGAAAGAGGGAATAGATTATGAGGAGACATTTGCTCCAGTTGCTCGTTATACATCCATCAGGACTATTATTGCTATTGCAGCAGCTAAGGGATGGAAACTACATCAGATGGACGTGAAGACAGCATTTCTTAATGGTATAATTGAAGAAGAAGTATACATTGAGCAACCTGATGGATTTGTGATTCATGGGAAGGAATCTCATGTTTGTAGACTAAAGAAGGCTTTGTATGGCCTTAAGCAGGCTCCTCGTGCTTGGTATGAGAGGATTGATCGATACTTGGTGAGCCTAGGCTTCTTCAAAAATGATGCAGATTCAAATCTTTACTTCAAGGTAATCGATGGTGAGGCTCTAATTTTAGTTCTTTATGTTGATGACTTATTCCTTACTGGTGAAGAACATCTCATTGTCAAATGCAAGAAAGAGTTAACTTCTGAATTTGAAATGAAGGATTTAGGTCTTATGCATTACTTTCTAGGGTTGGAAGTATGGCAAAGACCCAATGAGATTATTCTAAGTCAAGGGAAATACACCATAGATATCTTGAAGAGATTTGGGATGATGGATTGCAAATCTATGTCTACACCGATGGAAACAAATTTGAAGAAATTGAGTGAGTCTACAGCTAGTTCAGATTTGGTAGATCCCACCATGTTTAGGGAGTTGATTGGATCATTGATGTATCTAGTCAATACTAGACCAGATATTTGCTATGTAGTGAGTGCCCTTAGTCAGTTCATGTGTGAACCAAGGCAAATTCACCTAGTTGCAGCCAAGCATATCTTGAGATACTTGCGTGGTACAGTTGGATATGGCTTGAGATATACTTCTAGTGTAGATCTAAAACTACAAGGGTACTCTGACTCTGATTGGGCTGGGAGTGTAGCTGACAAAAAGAGCACATCTGGATGTTGCTTTAGCTTGGGTCTGCAATGATTTCTTGGTGTAGCAGGAAGCAGTCTTCAGTGGCACTAAGCACTGCAGAGGCTGAATATATTGCAGCATGTGTAGCAGCTCGAGAAGCAGTGTGGCTTCGAAAGCTCCTTGCAAATTTGTTTGCAAAATCATTGGAGCCTACTGTTATTCATTGTGACAATCAAAGTTGTGTGAAGCTATCTGTCAATCCAGTGTTCCATGACAGAACAAAACATGTGGAAATCAAATATCATTACATTAGAGATATGGTATTAAGGAAAGCTATTCAGCTGAGATACATTTGCACTGAAGATCAGACGGCTGATATTCTCACCAAGCCTCTCTCAAAAATGAAGTTTGTACAGTTTCGAGACAAGCTTGGAGTTGTGAATAATGAAGCCCTTGCTGAGAGGGAGTCTCAGCATCAGTGATTTGTGTTATCTAATATAATGCATTCCATCTCTGAGATAGGAGATGTGGTTCTTTCCACCCTCTGGGAGTAGCCATGGTGGATGTCATGTTGAGTGACTCCATGACGATGTTTCTTTTTCACTAATGGGAGTAGCCATTGTGAACATCACGTTGAGAGACTCCGTGATGATTCTCTTGTACTTGTGTTTATCCACCCTCTGGGAGTAGCCATGGTGGACGTCATGTTGAGTGACTCCATGACGACATCACGTTGAGTGACTCCGTGATGGGCACTTGTACACTAGTTTTCTTTCACTCATGGGAGTAGCCATGGTGGACATCATGTTGAGTGACTCCATGATGATATCACGTTGAGAGACTCCGTGATAAATTCTTCTCACTAATGGATGTAGCCATTATGGGTGTCATGTTGACATGTCTGGAAAGATATCTCCCTAGCTAAGAGGGAGTGTTGCTGTTCTTGTAGCGACGGGAGATATGAAGAGACACCATATGAAGAGTCACCACATGAAGAGACATCATATAAAGAGACACCATATGAAGAGTCCCCGATGCATATGAAGAATCACATCGATTTGTATATACAGAAGACAATGTTCATTCATTTGTGTATCAGTTTTTTTTTATGCATCAAATTAGTCTTGTAATTCAGTCAAGCTGTAAGCAGATTTCTGTTCTTTTTATTCAATATATATGAGATATATTTGTCTGGGTTTTTCTCCCTCAAGAAGGAGGGTTTTCCCAGGGTACCTCTGTGTTAAAGTGTTATCATTTCTGTTTTTCTGTTTATTTCAATTCTGATCATAAAACTAACAAACTTAAGATCCAACATGTCGTCCATTACACTCGAATTAATCCGCTACATACGAAACAACTTATTTGCAGAAATCAACTAAAAGGCAAATTTTCATTGAATCTTAAAAAAAAACCCTCTCAGTCTGAAAGAAAACTCTTTTTAAAGCTCTAGAAAGAACAACATCCACTGATCTCGCAGATTTCAAACCCCGTTATTCCACCAAAAGTCAGTCTTTCTATAAAGCAAAGTTACAACAAAAATAAAACAGAAAAACTAAATAAATTTTTTATTTATTTGTTTATTTACTCATATATATTTTAATCAATTTTGAATGGAATTATAGAACAAACTAATACATTAAGAAAGATGAAAAATCCATGCAAACGCAAAAAAAAATCCTTAAATTTCTGCCAAAACAAAATTACATACCAATCTTTCCAAAAATTTATGGAAACCAAAACGAAATTACATACCAATCTTTCCAAAAATTTATGGAAACCTTCTAATTTAATGAAAGAAAACTGGAAAGATTTTTATCATTCACTATTAAAATCTACTAAATCTTTCCAGCTTTAAAACTTCCATAAGAAATAAAATTCCCTTCTTTAAAACAAACTCTTTTTTTTTTCAAATTCATACCACCATAAAATCTCCCCACTCTCATTTGCTTTGCTTTTCTCCCTTTTATTTTTTTTCTCACATTTGATTTTTGTTTTAAAACATAAAACTAAAAAAAACCATAAATATATATATTATGCTTTTAAAACATTCTAAAAACTTATTTAACTGCATGATTTAACTATATATGTATGAATGCATGATTTGTAAAATTTATATTTACAAAACTCTATATTAATTAATTTCTTTTATTTTTTTTTCACAAAAGTATAAATATATTTATTTCTTAATTAAAATTATAAAGCAATATATATATCTACAAATTATCCTAATTTATTTGTTTATTTATCTATGCATATCACTATTTTTTTTTTGATAGATTAGCTTAGCCAAAAATTAAAATGTAGATATGTGAAACATCAATTCAAACATTATAACAATTATATGATATGATATAAAGTCAGAATTATATGTATCAGCTAGATATTACCAAATCTAACTTTGAAACATTTGTAATATTATTCTATCCTTACTTCTGAATTTGTCTATCCTTTTATTGGATAAGGTTCCGAGGGGGTCTTACACTCTCCCTCCTAAGTCCTCAAGAGTATCAAATCCTCCTATCTTCAACATATCCAACAAATGTTACATATCAAAACAATACATTGATATATTATTAAAAGAAAGGTAGTGAGATGTGGATCCTTTACTTCGAAATCTCAACCTAATATAAAGTACAATGGGAACATAGAATTCACTATATCATCCTTTTTCAATAAGCATATTCTGTAATTACTAAGAGAGGGTCATGAAATCTCAAAGGATATTCAAATCCAGAGACGAGGCGAAACAGAAGCTCTCGTTGTTTGAAGAGCGATTCAAAATGATGCAAGCACTGATCTAAATGGGGCGATAAACCTAAGGAATTTTTTGAGCAAAAGAAATTGACAAGTAAAAAGCCCTTGAAGACATAAAGCCAAAAGAAATCACCTTAGATACACATTCCTACCCGAGTTATTCATATTTGCCAACACAATACACACTGAAGATATGGTATCGCCATTTGATGTAATTTACATGCATCACATTATGCCATCAATTATCAAATCCTAATGTCGCAGATCACCCCTCCCCCAAACAATGTTCATATCTTTTTTTTTTATATTCCCCCACTGCCCCATCGAGCTCTCCTTCCTTTTAAGCATAAATCTCCTGACTTTTTTTCTCCTTATCCTACGATTCTTTTAAGGTTTTTAAAGTATAAAGCTTAGTAGTAAAAAAAAACAAGGATAAGTACTCATAATATAAAACTGACTTTTCTTTTTGTTTTAAAACATATACATACTTTTGTTCTTTCTTTTTGATTTTTCTTTTTGATTTTTCTTTAAAAGAATAAAACATAAAGGATAATACAAACTCTATTTATTTTATTTTATTTTAATAAATATATTTATTTATATTTATTTCTTAATTTCATAAACTGGTATAAATTATCTTAAATTTATTTTTATTTAAACATATCACTAATATAACATAATATTTAAAATATGCATATATACAAATAATTAATTAGATTTTCATAAAGAATTTTACTAATACCTTCTCGTTCTCTATTTACTTTAGCGTTACCGCTTATTCTTCTAACCAAACGTCAATGACTTCTATTGGACATGTTTGTTCATAACATCAAGGCTCATGTATCTATCATTCAAGATTCTCTTGAAAAGGAATCAATGAGTATTTGTAAGGTACACATGGACCAAAATATCTTAAATCATTAATAAAGACATATCAAAAATCTTGATTGAACATTTCAATAATTATGTAATACAATAACCCAATCTTCAAGACATTCTTAATAAATTCCTAACTTAACAAAATAGTCTATGTTTAAAGTTATCAAATAAGGTTTAGGTGGCCTTACAGAAAGCATATGCTATAGCCATAAACATAGAAAGTAACATGAAAGCTTCAAGTAAGCATGTCAAGAGGTTTGATATAAAGATCTCCTAGCTAGATAGGGTGACTCTAAACAAGCCTCTCACATCTAAAGATAAATTGAAAAGCCCGTGGGAGCTATGAAGGATTTCTCTTATAAGGTGGAAAGGAATGAAAAGGGAGTGCCACCTCACAATGTAGCAACACATTTCAATGAAGGCCAAAAATTGTATAATAGGCCATATAACATAGATTGGTCTAAAAGACCACAACAAAATGACAAATAGGTAGCTCCAAAGTATGTAGGCTTCAAGCATTAAAATGAGAAGGAAAAACCTAACCCTTCGAGAAGAGATCATGTTACATCCCCAACCTTGATTATATTTAACTTTTACTTCTTATGAGATTAACTAGATCAGTAATCATAGATTAATGATTTGACGTTTGTGGAAAATGTCAGGATAGATCGCTAGTTATATGGAGTATGATTGATGTCGTTAAATTAGACATGAGGTTACATGTAATCAAGATTATTTTAGTATGATGCATAATGATTTGATGATGATACACTGATCATGGTTTTGAATGATTATGAGTGTAACCAGGAAAAGAGAATTCCAATTCCGAGAAGGGAAGGAGAGTATTACCCAGGACAAGGAAATAGATGTTATGGAAAAAGAGACAGTTTGCCATCTGAAGTTTTAATGTTATTTTTTTCGTGAACCATTGTGAGATGGGGTATGTTTTAGCCAATCTCTCTTGTTGAGTCGTTTTGATCCAACTAATTGTCATCATGACAAGCTAAGGTTTCTCAACGTCTTTTATGTCAACCTGACTAGATAAATGTTCTCAGAACATTATTGTTAGTCATAGTTAACCTATGTCTTTGTCGGGCTCTCCTATATATTTATTTATTATGTCTAAGTATATCAATTTATTCACTCTTGACATTTTGCTAAGATTGTGAAATGGGAATTAAGTTTCGACCCCTCATTTGCATTTTGGTGCTTACTCAATGTTTGCCATGTTGTTAGTAACATGTTATTTTGGTA
This sequence comes from Cunninghamia lanceolata, assembly GCA_027924645.1. Taxonomy (NCBI): domain Eukaryota; kingdom Viridiplantae; phylum Streptophyta; class Pinopsida; order Cupressales; family Cupressaceae; genus Cunninghamia; species Cunninghamia lanceolata. Next base: position 13,825,144 of record BSBN01001332.1, read on the forward strand.
ATGGTATAGATTACCATATTATATATTATAGTATGTTTTATGATGCATATATATGTATAATACATGGTTATCATTATTTATTTCACCACCTTTTGGTATGATGTTTACCTAGTGATGTATATCACTAGGTACTCTTAGTTGATGCAGCCCATATCCCTCAAATTAGGGAGGAGTGGGTGAAGTGCTTTGGGAGCCGAAAACTGACCCTCGTATGTAGCTTAATTAGGTGTTGCATGCTCTTGAGAAGAGAGCTTCTAGGAAGGTGGTGGAGCTTTTCCCGTGGGAGTGGGAAAGAGAGTAAAACTCTTGATACCTCTTCAGAAAAGAAAAGAGATCTCTTGTCTTGCAAGCAAAAGTATTGAATAGAGAAAAGGAAAGAAGAGCTTGGGGAAAAAGGTGTGAAGCCATGAGCAATTGAAGCTCAAGAGAGGCTATAACTTTAAAGACAACTATACACTGACACCTCATACGATCGATATAATGTTGTAGACTAGAACCTTAAGGTTCTTGGCATATGATTATATTATAAAGATTATTTATTTTAAGTTTTATGTATGTGCATTCAGCTGTCTCATGAGAGAAAGAGAGCAGTAGGCTCATCTTGATCATTAGAGATGACTAAGTTGATAATGATATATATATATATATATATATATATATATATATATATATATATATATATATATATATATATATATGCATGGAAGTAATCTTGCATTATGTTGGAAAGAAATCAATAGAGTGACATAGCTAAATGAATGTGTTATTTTTTTAACACTATTTACATAGATGCAATGTATTATTATTACCCATCAAGTCTCTAGTAGACTATGAATATTTTCTTTGACAAAAGTTGATATATTTATTGTTATCTTGAGATAACTAATGATTTTATAATGACGTCAGTAATGGGAGGTGATAGCACTCTAAGTGCACCCGACATTTATAATAAACTATGAAACTTGTTTTACATTGGTATTGTCGATTTGAATGAACCATGTTTTAGTTGACAAGGATAAGATGGAGATCCATTAACCTAAACATTTATTCAAACTCATCTCGTAGAGATGTTATCCACATCTGATTTTGTAGAAAGAAACCAAGAACTTATGTATTTAAGAAAGGAATAGAGTGGTGTGGTGTCATAGATTCCATGTTGCAAATGCAACCAGTAAACCAATGAAATGTACTCCTAGAACGGAGTTGAAAGTCCAAGTAGATGGACTAAATTTTTGACTAGGAAGGGTCAACCAAAAACACTATAGGATGAGATAACTTCTAAGTCGAGTTAGAGGTGTGTGAACATTCAACTATGTTCATTGCAAAACATTTATTTATATTAAAACTTTGGCCAAATTAATGCATCCGTCTCTGCATGCATTAGTCAGTTCACTATCCTCTAGATGGCATAACCATCCAGTAGTGTCATACATAGTTAGAGTGGATCTATAGTTGTATGACTGTGGTGAGTTATGAAGGACACAACACTACAACTCAGATGGAAAACCTTATGGTTCCTTATATCTACTTCCTTCATGAAGGGTAGGGCCACTTCTAGGTAGGAAGTTATGCGAGGGACTGCTAGTATGTGGTTGGAGGAAAAGCACCCAGGTGATGCTCTCCTTCCCAAGAAGATGACAAGCCAAGACTTATGAAGATAGATATCAATATTCTAGATGTAGTATATTCTATTATATGACTTGACAATTAAGAATTTTATGTAAAATTATCATTATTGCCATGAGAAAAACATTGTGATTGTAAAGTGAAGGAATTCACTATTATGCTATCTTTGAATATGTTGCAAATTTTAGTTTTGAAATTATTTAGAAAAGATGCATTTATTTATTGATTATGAATTTGATTAATTGTAAAGAAAAATGATTATGTTGATCATGACCATTTACTTAATAGTAAATTGAGTTGTTAATCAGGGTAATATGTGTTGGCATGTTACAGATCATGTCAACTTTCAAGGTTTCTCTTTATGGTGCAAGGCATGTTTCCTCCCCCATGATTCATCAAATTGTGTAGTGGCTCATTCAATGAGTAGAGATGAATAGTTCCCTAATGAAGAGTGTGGAGCTGAGTACTATGGTGATGAAATCAATCAATTTGAAACAAAGGGTTATGAACAAATTTATGAGAGTGCTAATTATGGCAGCTATGAAGAAGATGGTCTTGCATTCCAATGTGATCATGATGCACATCCAAAGAAATATGAGTTGCTTTCTCAATATTTTGAGCATTTGAGAGATCTCATGCATAAGAAGTACTAGTACGCCAAGCCATCTGGTGAAGACATGAAGGCCCTAACTGGTGTAGCCATAGTGTATATTCAGGGTGGATACCAATTAAGAAATAGGAATGTGCCTATACAAAATAACTCTGCTACAAAACCAATTATAAATAAAGTTTAAAATGAGAATTAAAAGCATAAAATAGACAATGAGAGAGGGAACAACAATGTTCCCAAAAGGGTGATTCAAAAGAAGAAGGTTCCAATGCAATAGCTAGTAGCAAAGAAGAAGTATGTGTAGAAAGCTCCAATACCTATAGTGCAATCAATTTCTACACTAGTTCCAAAAGTTCAAAGTTCAAAGAATGATGCTAAACAAGATCAGCCCCAAATGCCAGAAGAAATGTAAAAGAGCCAGAAGAAAAATAAAGAGTTGAAAGGTAGGGGCATCTCTTCTAGTCAATTGATGCCTTTCATCCCTAATGCAAATCATGTTACCATTTCATGTAATGTCTCTCTGCCAAATTATAACCCTATAGATATGGCCCAACTTTTCAATCAAGTTAGAATATCAGTCCCAATAGGGCAAGTCCTCAGAATCCCTTAGGATAGGGATAGGGTTTTATCATTTAACACAACTGTAAGTGCATCAAAGTAGCATGTTGTCATTTAGAATTATGGTGGCAAGGGTAGTAAAGGGGAAAAAAATAATGAAGAAACCATAGAGGTTTACTTAGGCACATCCCTAGTAAATAACCAATCTAGTATTGACCCATTTTATACAACATTGTTTATCAATGGGTTGCTATTACATAACTATATGCTTGATTTAGGAGCCTCTAGTAATATTATGCCATTAGAGGTCATGAATTACTTGGGCTTGAAAGTGTCTAAATTTTATGGCAAGTGGTTTTCCATGGATTCTAGGGAAGTCAACATGATTGGCCTCATGAAAGATGTTGGGGTCTACGTTGTTACCTATCCTAATAAATCATTTCTAATGGATATCATCATTATGGATTTCCCTGCTAATTGGGGTATGTTACTATCTAGGAAAGGGGTGGCCTCTATGGGGAGTAGTATCTAAATGGACTTATCTTATGCTACCATCCCAATCCATGGAGTGGAGGTGAAGTTGTATAGGGAGAAGAAAATGGGAGATGGCATAGAGTATCATTACAAAAAAATTGAAGAAATGAATTTCTTTGATACTAAAATTGACCATTTCATTAGGTATTGTAATGAAGATGATCATGATGTTATTTCTAATTCTTCCCACCATGTTGCCTCAGTTTGTAATGTAAAGATTTATGTATGATGTATTTTGATGTTGTATGCTTAAGAGATGGCTCAAGTGTAGGCATAGTCTTGATATCACTAGATGGGGAACATTCTAGGCTATCATTCAGACTCGATTTCTAGTGCATGAACAACACTATTGAGTATGAAGCTCTTTTGTTGGGTTTGAAAGTTTCTCATAGGCATGGAGTCAAATGTTTGAGAGTCCTAGGAGATTTTGAACTAGTTGTGCAACAGGTCAAGAATGTTTATACATCCAAGGATTAAAGGTTGAGGGTGTACATAAATGTAGTTTGGGACACATTGGATCTATTTGATGCCATTGGCATTGAATGAATAGAAAGGAAAAAGAATGTAGAAGCTGATGCTTTGGAAGTTGTACCTTCCAAGTTTAGTTTACAATTAGCATCTTCTAATCCCCAGTCCGTTGTTGAAGTCCTTACTAGGCGTACTATACCTTACAACATCTATAGCTAGCAGGTATTTGATGATAGTAATCAAATATATAGATTTCTAAACTATATCAATGAATTTAACAACCAACTAATAGAATGGCTACCCATGGTAGAGATTGAGGATGGTAAAGAAACCTTATTTGAAAATAAGGTGGTACAACTGAAGACTAATACCATTCCTAAAGGATTGGTAGCATTGGAAAGAATATTTGATAGTGCAGATTGCTATAGAAATAAGGGCACATGGGTTGGGAAAAATGATGTTTAAAGTGTAAATTTAGGGATCGACTTTTCCCTAAATATGGTGTACATAGGTAAGAGGCTAACACCCAATGAAAAGCGAATGTTGATTGCACTATTGAAGAAATTTAGGAAATGCTTTACATGGTCATATGATGAGCTTAAAGCTTATAGGGAAGATTTATTTCAGCACACCATTCCCCTCCAACTTGATGTGAATCCCTTCAGATAGAAGTAGTGACCAATCAACCCCGCTCTTGCTCCTCAAATGCAAAAGGAGTTGTTGAAGATGAAAGGAGGTATAATCAAGCCTATTAGACATTAGGAATGGATATTCAACTTAGTTTTAGTAAGAAAAAAGAATGGATCTAGATTAGAGTATGTGTTGACTTTAGGAACTTGAACATCAAGTCTCTTAAGGAAAACTATCCTCTCCCAAGCATGGACCATTTGCCATAAAAGGTGACTGGACCAAAGTTAATGTGTATGATGGATGGGTTCTTAGGGTACAAAAAAGTGATGGTTAATAGTTAGAACAATACAAGATAACATTTACAACTCCTTGAAGTACTTATGGTTATGTGAGAATTCCATTTGGTTTGAAGAATGCAAGTTCGACATTTCAAAGAGCAATGGATGTTGCCTTTGCAAGTCTTATAGATGAATTCATGGTAGTCTACCAAGATGATTTAACTACATTCTCCAAGGAAAGAAAATACCATTGCAAACACCTAGAGCTAATATTTGAAAGATGCCTTGAGTATGGTATTTATTTGAATCCCAAGAAGTGTAAATTTGTAATTGAAGTAAAGTTGTTGAGACATGTTGTGCCAAAGGATGGAGTGAAAATTGATCTAGAAAGAGTGAAGGAAATTGACCTCATTCCCCAACCCAAATTAGTTAAGGGCATCCAATCTTTCTTTGGGCAGATCAACTTTCTAAGGAGATTTGTCCCCAACTTCGCTGAAAAGACAAATACTATTTCCAAGATGCTTAAGAAAGGGCAATTAATCACATGGAACAAGGAACCAGCTAAGGAATTTACTGACATAAAGGAGGCTCTCAAGAATGCACCAATCCTAGTAAATCCTAGACTACTCTAAGCCCTTTCTACTCTTTTCATTTTCTTCCTTCTAGATTATTGATGATGTGTTACTTCAAAAGAACAAGGATGGATATGAACAACCCATTGGCTTCTTTAGTAAATGTTTGCAAGGTGGTAAACTAAAATGCTCAACTATGGAGAAATATGCATATGCCCTTGTTAAGGCTATCAAAAACTGCAAATCATACCTCATGGGTGCGAAAACTATTTCTTATGTGCTACACTTAGAAGTGAAAGACATCTTCGTGCAACAAGAAGCCTCAAGAAGAAGATGTAAATGGATTAACAGGATCCAATAATATGACATAGAAGTGCAGGTCACCAAATTGGTTAGAGGTCAAGGTTAGGCAAAGCTTATGGTAGGTGCAAATTTAGATGTAGCTAAGGTAAACATGAAATAGATTCAATTCCTGGTACTAGCCCTTGTTACTTGAGGGACCACCCATGGTATAAGGATGTGGTCTTCTACCTAGAAAACATGTGTTGTCCTCCTGAGATGAATGGTAGTCAACAAAAAACACTGAAACTATAGTCCCAAAGGTATGTGTTGATTCATGGTGATGTAATGTGGAAGAATCATGAAGGGCTATTATTAAAATGTTTCGCTCAGGAACAATCTAGAAGGGTTATTGATGAATTTTGTCAAGGTATCTATGGAGAGAATTTCAAGGATAGGACTACTAAATATAAGATAATCAAGGTAGGGTATTGTTGGCCAATGTTGTTCAAGGATGTTGCCAAACTGGTAAGGAAATGTGATGCTTTCCAAATATTTTCTAGATAGTAAGTTAAAGTTTTTTGGTGCTCTTTCTCTCATGACTATCATAACTAAGGCTTCATTTCAATAATGGGAAATGGATTTTATAGGGGAACTACAAGAGAAATCTAGCAATGGTTATAGATGGATCCTTGTACTAATCGACTACTTCACCAAGTGGGTTGAGGCTATTCCAACCCATAATGCTACATCTAAGGTGATGATAGAATTCATGATCAATAACATAATAGCAAGTTTTGGTGTCCTCACAAGAATTGTGTTGATAATGCTATGTGTTTCAAATCCTAGGATATCTCAAATATGTATTCTAAATATAGGATTAATCTAATCCACTCATCTCCTTATCATCCCCAAAGTAAAAGACAGGCCAATTCTATCAATAAAAGCCTCCTGAAGATCATAAGAAGAATTCTGGATGTGAACAAGAAAATGCGGGATGCTAAATTGAAGTATGCAATATGGGATAATAGGATAACATACAAACATGCTATTGGTAAGAGTCCATTTGAAATTGTGTATGGACTAGAGACCAAAATGCCTCTTACCCTAAGTTACTTGTTTATCAATTGTTGCATGATATTAAAGATGTAGGTGATGCAATTTCTCCAAGAACGATGGAATTGACAAAGTTAGATGAGATTAGGCCTGAGAACTACATGTGTCAAGATCTTATCTCAGAGGTAGGTAGCCAAGTATCTTTTTGATAAGAGAACACTTCAAAGAAACTTCAAGGTTGGGGATTTGGTTCTCATGTGGAATGCTAGGTCAGAGTACAAAGGGAAGCACAAGAAGTTTGATCCTTTATAGTTGGGACTGTATGAAGTTTCCATAGAGCATGACTATAATATATATCATCTCAAGAATATGAATGGAGAATTCATGGAGTTGTAAGTTCATGGTCAATGTCTGAAGCATTGCTTCTCTTAAGTAATGAGGCTACCCCTTAACTTGTACATTTTTCCTTTGTGTTTTTATTTGTAAATATGTTTTTTTTTCATTCCATTTTGTGGTTTACCCTAGGTAGTGATTTTTTGGTTGCTCATTATCCCTGTAAGGCACACATCCCTAATTAGAGCCACTACTAGGACCCCAAATTTTATAGCACATAACTTGTAAAAAATCTCATTAAATCTTCAAGGTGTCTTTGGGGGGGTTTCATGCGTGTTCCAAGATTTCTTGAGTTTTTAGGTTCCCAGGGGTCCTTGGAACCTATCCACGAGTTCCAAGGTTCCCCAAAACCATAGGACCCCTTGTTCTTTGTCTTGTTGTTGAGATTTTTGGATTCTCTAAAACACTGGGTCCCTCTCCCTAGTCCCAATCCCCCTCTAGATCTTGATCTTGATCCTCCTCCAAATCCCAGTCTCGGTCCATGTCCAATCCTTGGTCTTGATCCCCCTCTAGATCCTCGATCCACGTCTGATCCTCAGTCCCGATCCCCTATTGGATCTTGCTCCTAATCCTTCTCATGTTCCCAGTCTGTTCCAGCTCCTAGCTCACTTGGTTCTTTGTGGGATTCTAGGTTCCTTCCGCACGTTGGAACCTTCTTGTTGGTGGACCATGATTCCAAGGTTTTGCAAAACACTAAAACCTCGACAATATGCAAGGGATGCACCAAAATACTTCAAAAACTTGTAGGTGTACCATTAATGACCTGATTTGATCCCTATGACTTCTCATGGGATATTTTCCTACCTAGATCCACTCTTTCCTTCCAAGGTGTGATTCCATATGTGCTTTCTTAGATTGTAGTTGGTGGAAGTCATGGATTTTGTGAGTTTCCTTCATCCCTACATTCATGGCAATGGGTGAATTCAAAGTTCCAGGTACTCTTCAATTTCCCACCCATGGATTAGGGCATGCAGCAACAGGGTATAAATGCCAATTCTTTTCTCTTTGCACAGGTTGGTCATTCTCACATTTTTGTCTAAGAAACAAAGGTGCAGATCTTTTTTAGGGCTTCAACAAATAAATGTTCCATTTCTTCAAGAGGTAGTGATATAGAGTGTATGAGGATTTAAACATAAAATCTAGTATCAACTTTTAACTTCTTCATTGTTATATGTACTTTTATTGGGAAATCCTTGAGTTGCAACTAGGGTTTCCTCTTACCATGTTTTATAGTATGAATGTAATCATGGATTTGAGGAATGTGACAAGTTTTTAAAACATTGCATCTATTGTAATGATCATTTATGTATTACGTATGGATAAATACATTATAATAAGGGATCACTATGTATATTCACTATCTAATATTAAATTTCATGCATCTAGGTACTTCAAATAGGTAATTACATGTTCTTTTCATTACTAATTTTCCTTTGATAAACTAGAGACATTGTGGCTCATTGGATAACAACTAGTATGGTAAATTTTGAACACCCACCTCATTTTAAAATAAACAAATATTTCATTATTACTATAGAGATAGGTCTAAATACATATGCAGGGTAAAAGCATAGAATTGTGTCACACTTTTGGCTAACTTATCAGCACAAGCGAATTTAAACATTTCTAACTAAAAGTCATTTTTTTTCAAACGTATGGTCTAGTGAGATTAATTCTAGCTAAGTTAGATATGGGCCACAACTTTTCCAACTAGAAGTGTCCACTAAATACATATGTAGCACCACTTGGAGGCTAATTTACCAAAAAAAATCAAATTTCAAAAAAGTTGGCCTTTCAACAATTCCTACTCATGTAAATAATGTTTTTAAAAAAATCTTAAAATACCCTTTTGTAGATTTGTAAGTGTAGTTTTAAAAAATGTGGTTTTTTTAATAGTCTAATTATTGTTAATATTTTATTTTTTATTTTTACTAAAAGTAGGTCATCAGCACCAAAATATAAGGTTGATTGTCTTATCAAGAAAAACTAGTAAAGTTTATTAAAAAAAATATGATACACTAGAGAAGAGATTCCATGTTAAGATGATATAATTTTTTTTCTATTTTGGATAAATAGTCAAGACAAAAGCTAACGTCCCATTGAAATAATTATTTTTCAGTACGTGCAACTTTTAATATTTATTTAAAAATATATATTTATCAAAATGCATAAAAAATAAATCCATGCACTAAAGTTTCAAGTTATAAATACACACAAAAAATTTGAAGCAAAAAAAATAAAATTTACTATAAAAAGAGTGATGTCCTACTTAACTTCATTTTTCAGCATTTTGTCAGCAACTAAATTATAGTGTCAATTTTACAAAAAAATGTATTCAAATATTTTTTTAATTTTTATAAAAAATACAAACATAAAATACACTAAAAAATATACATTTCATTAATTTACATCATTTCAAAATTCAAAATGTATGTCACTTTTTAACGATTCAAGTTAAAAATTAGATCAATGTTGGTCGTTTCCTTTATAAAAGTGTGACGCAACTTTGTGCTTTTACCTTGCAACCTTTGGTTCTACACTTCAACCAATTGAGTTTTTATCTGAACGAACCATATTTACATACCTGTATCTTGTATTATTGTAATGATGTCATCATCAACTTCATAAGAGGTTAATTAAGCAATAGGTTGGCTTTGATTTAGTGACAACTTTTGGGATCAAAACTACCATATGGGTACTATTGACGTGTCATTATTTTGTGCATTTTATCTTGTGATTAATCCCTATTGGGGTATACCTCTAGGAAAACCCTCCTAAGTTTAGTTGAGCTTGAAGAGAATAGGAGATTACCCACTCCTAACATTTGGCCCTTAATCATCTTTACCCTATTGATGAGCCCCTTTCATATCTCCTTGATGACACCCCTGGCCTTAAAGATTAGGAAACACTCTAGGCTTTTGGATATGCAATTTTGGAACCCAACACAAGGTCCTTGTCTCCTACCTTGACCTCTTCCATATCTCCTAGATCCTCTCCACATCCACTATAGACTCCTCTAGCCCCCTACATCTATGGGGACATATCATTTATCTCCTCCTATTGCATCTAGTGGATAGAATGTTGAGAGGCATGCTAGGGCCCACCACTCTCTCCAAATGTTTGAAACATAGTTAGCATCATCAACCAAAACCTTGTTCACTATCTCATTCTCATTTTCATACATAGTATCCTATGTGTTGAATCATGGTCAATCCATCTCTCCAACTCAAAAGAGTGATCACTAGTGCCTCTTGTATAGTGGGCACTTGGGTGCACCATTTGCTATATCTTAAAATATGAAAGAACTCTCTCACAATATAACTAGAGCACTATGGTATGCTTATTGAAATATCACTAAGAGGGCATTATTCTTTTTATCTTTCTCCTAGCCTCTAGCTATCTCCTCATACCCTTGTATGGCTACATTATGTGATGGAATCCATGACTGATCTAGATCTAGTGCCCTCCTCTAGTCCTTAATTGAACTCACTTGACACCATCTCCTAAGCTTACCCATGCTATATCAAAATGCACATGGAATATCCTACCCAATATCCTATTCCAACCCTACTAACCTTGTGATGATGATCTACTCTTATACCCAATATTGAAGTAAGGTGCCTAGTAGTATGCATCTCTCAATCTCATATACAAATTAATGCATGTCATGATAAACATGTGTGATCATGCATCTACCCTGGAAATATAAAATCCCATGCTCCTCCATGCCCCTCATTACAAGTACTATCCATATCCAAGAGTTAATTCCTTTCCATCAAATACCACTAATATTTCTAGAATCACTAGTATCCACTTGCACACACATAGTACATCTCCAACTATATGGACATTAGTAGTACCCCTACATTGGGTATATGGACTACTTATCCTAATGAACATAAGTCAACTTGTTGTATGGTGTGGTGGTGATGAAATACCTACCTCTCTCATATAGGTAATCTAAGGATCCTACACACATCCTCTAGTGTAATAGACATCTCCTTAGTGGGTAGATGAAATGTATAATTGCCAAAATCCCATCTCTTTACCATGACGGTCAACATCCTATGATCATATACAAGTGTGAGAAACTAGAACACATATCATTGTCCCATCCTATCTAGGATTGTCGTCTCAACCTCTATAGTCTACCCTAGTAGCAGTAGGGTATCTAACATATGATTGCACTATGCCCCTTCATGCACACTAATCAAGCCCTACACCTATAAAAAACCTACACATCAAATCTCCATAGTATTGAACATAAAAGCATAAATACATTGAAACCCATATGAATATGAAAAACCTAACAATTCTGCCTTTAAGGTCAAAACTATTATTATGAGGGGAAAAGCATGGATCAAGGCCTTCTTTTTTAGGTCAAGGACACATTTTTTTGGTTAATGTCAAAAAATGGGTTGTGACCATGACTACAAAAAATGCCCACAATTTTTTGTATGTTATTTTGTACTATTCTAAGCATCTTTCTAAAAAAAATTTTTTTGTAAAAGTTGGGTCAAATCGTGACCTACTAACTCAAGATCCTTGTCTATAACTATTTGTTCTTGTACCTTATTGGTATAGTAGTCCACAAGACATCATCTATTCAACATGATAGTTGTGCTCTAATGTGCTCTCACAAGGGGGAAAGTAAAAAATAAAGTTACCTTTTCCACTTGCCCCCTTTATAAACTAAAGGAATATTCCTTTTTTATCATGTGTTCTTTGGATTTGTGACCTAAATTCTTGTACATGAAATGAGATATTTCTTTTCATGATTATACACATTCTATCAACATTTTTCATGAAAGCATTTATTACACTAATTATTCCTCAAAATAGAACTTCTTATGCCCCTTTATATAGTGAAGGAATATTCCCTTTAATCATGCATTTTTTGGACTTATACCCTAACTTCTTTTATACAAAATGAGATATTGCTTTCCATGATGATATATCTTTTTGGACATGAAATTTAATTATTTTCACATTCTAGCAACATATTTCATGAGGGTATTTACTACACTAATTATTTATCAAGACATAATATAAATTACTAAACATATTTTGGGTGCATTTTTACAAATATAGATTGATATCCATCTTTTGGTTTCTCTTCTACACATACATATTAGTATACATATTTTGTGTTTGGTCTATAGATTTTGGTTCACTGTTATAAATTTAAATTTATATTTAGATTTGGGATACAAATTTAGATGGGTATTTGGGTTGGATGTAGAGAATCAAAGGGCTATTCAAATTTGAGGTTCAAATTTAGATGTGTATTTAGATTTGAGGTACAACATCAAATTGGTATTCTAATTTGAGGTATAGATTCAAATGGTATTTAGATTGGGGGTTTAGATTCAATTTAGTGTTTAAGTTATAGGGGTTTAGATTCATATTAGTATTCAAAATTTGAGAGGGTCAAATTTTAGATGGGTATTTATATTTTGGGGGCACATATTCAGTTTGGTATATGAATGTTGAAGATATATATTCATATACATATACAGATTTTAATTACTCCTCTCCAACTACAAATTGATACTTTATACTATTTGGTTTAGTTATGGGATTATACTCCACACACACACACACATATTACCCTTGACTCTTTATTAGTGTTATATATATATATATATCTAGCACATTGACTACCATTATTTATTCTTTGTCCTCACACTTGGAGCAATATTGGGGGCACCTCATTGTCTCTTGTTACATGTTCTTCCATGATCAGATCTTGATACATTATCTAATGATTTTACATGATAATATATGTTACACTATTATGTGTCTATTGATATTACATGTTTGCATCCTTTTACATATTACTTTTATCCTCTCATCAAATTGACTACATCACTTTATATGAAATTAATTTTACAGGTATATTATATCATGGATGCTTCAAGATTATAGTTACAATGGATCTCCAAGGGTCCTACACTATAGGTCATGGTTATAGTGGCTCATTAAGACCATAAAATGAGCTTGTATTATTACATTATCTTCATGGAAGTCCTACATCATATTTCTTCATTAGTGTTGGCCTCCTACAATGTTTTAACAACTAAGCCCATAAAGTTGTGACTCAGAGATTGGACATGTATCCTGAATAGCTGTCTTAATCACTATGAAGGTGCATGTAACTTGTCAACCCAGGGACGTGAACTTGAAATGGGTCAGCACAGTATGTGCACTAGGAATCTCAAATTAGCCACATTCATTCTACAGCTAAGAAAGTCATAATGCTGAAAGTAAATTGCTTGGAAAGAAATAACATAAATGTCGAACATCAACCAACAACTATACTAAGCTGAAAGGTATGATAGAAAATGAAAATCTGGGCAAACAAACAGGAAACTACTCTGTATGCTTTGGCTACAGGAACAGACACAAAATGGAATTCTAGTGGCTGCAGGAACAGACAATGCCAGATTCTAACTAACTGCTTAATAGAAAATAACAACTAAACTAAAGGATGGAATGCTCACCAAGTGGGCCCCCTTGGATGAGTATCCCTTAAGACAAATGTAAATTCAGAGATGTGAACTTATAACTTCATTTTATTAATTGGAAAACATGAGTACAAATGAACAACATAACTGTATTACTGAAAACTGGATAATGCAAGTACAACCTCTAATTAATCAACCCCTCAGAAGGAGCATCTAAGTCTTATTTATAGAAGGAAAACTACAAAACCAAATACCTAGCAAGGCGGTCAACTCCAACAGAATAGGACACCACTTTAGGGAAAGCATAGAAAGTGGAGAGGAGGTTATGCATGCGTGGAATCTGGTCAAGCAAGTCACCTCAATGCAGATCTAGCACAACAGTAACTCCTAAATTTGCTCAACAAGTAATTAAGACCAGTTACAAGGTGGTTATATTCCCTCCATTTGACATTTGAATGATCACCATGTTTGACTTTGATGGTGAGTAACCGACTGGTAGAATCTTCCTCAACTTTATGGCTACAAATTATATCTACATAACAATATTAGTATGCACAATAATTGCATATCTGTAACTATCTTGGAGTAGTATTCATTAACCACATGTAAAATTAACATAGATAATTCATATAGAATGTCAAAGTCATTGAAGATTATAGGAAATAGCCTACACCCAATATCTTATGGTTTTGAGGAATTGTCATGAAAAGATTAAGATCTAGGTATCAAAGTCCATGATAACCACAGCAAATGGATAATAAATTCTAACAAAATTGAGTCATAAACTAGTCTCATCATTCTCCCCAACCTGAGACTTTGTTGGTCCTCCAGTAGAGGAAGGGTTGTTCTTCTGTTTGGTCAATGCTCTGAAATTTGCAACTGCCAGCTACCCAATATCAATTTCTACAGTGTGTGAATTAGGATCCCAATAGAATCCTTGTTGTCTATCCAATATGTTCCATCTTTGCCTCTCTTTAGCAATATCATACTTGTAAACTCTATAATTTGGCACAGCCACAATAAGATAGGTGGTTGGAAAATTAAGGGAAGTCAGAATTATCCCTTTGTCCTCCCAATCTGTATATATCTATCCACTCTTTTACATGCTGCAGCATAGTTCTACAGAGAGTGAGGCTCTGCTTATTTTAGTTCATCAAACAAACTATTCCACCTTTGTACCAAATGTCCCTTTATAGATTATCCAATAGTGTTTACAATCTTCTCATATTCCCTGTAAGTTGTTTCTCTCTGAGGCAGGATTCTGTTACCATAGCTTGGTCTATAAAGCATTTTGTGCCAATCATTGAAAATGCTTCCTAGATTTCTAGATTCAGCTCTGATAGGCAGGGGAGTGCTAAATTTGTTGTCTTATAAACCCTGAATTGTTGTCCCCAACTAATCTCATTTTGTATCCAGGACATAAATGCCCTCAATTGAACATCCCCAACATACAACAAGGGATTCCACTCATGATCTTGGGACACAGCATAATTATGTAAATAGAACTCACACAACAAATTTTTCATTTCAGGAGGAGCAATATGATAAGCATTGAAAAATTCAAGAGGAGACTCAATGGAAGGATTCAAAACTAAAACAATCCTTGTGAATTTAAAAGAAAGATGCCTTTCCTTTATATATAGAGCATAGACCCTTGGGGGAGTCCTGCACTCTAATACTTGAGGCACTAAAGTTGCCATATTATCCACTCTCTCCTTTAAAGTTGCAATTTCTATGTTCTTATCTTCAAGTTATTCATCTCTCTTTTGAATTTCATATTTTAGTCTATGCTTCTCCTTTTTCCATTCTTCTTCTCTCCTTTGCATCTCATTCCACAAATTCATGGCTACCATATGCATAAAAAAATTAGGGGGTCTATGTATTCCTACCAAAGGCTTTCCTGGCACATATGGTTGATCTTCATATAACACTAGTTGTATGGTTCCTAAATGTTCAGCCAATTCCGGCTATAGCGTGTCTTGCCGCAGGAACTCCTATTTGCCTTTATGTCCCTGACTCTCAATATGTTTAGCAGTGGCAACAAAGTCTGCCAATGTTACATTTGCTGCTTCCTCAATTATGTCTTTTTCTACAACATTCACATGCCCCATTGGGGCCTCTGTATCCTCAGCGGTCATTTCTTCAACCCTAGGGCTTGTCTGTGGAAGCACACTAGAGGTCAGCTCAATAGGTCTTGATTTACTAGAAGGGCTCTCATGTTTCTCTTCAGCTATAGGAAGAAAAGTGTCAGCCTTCCGTTTCTTAGAGCTCGACACCTTCTTTCCTGTGGTTTGCTTTTTAGCTTTACCCTTCCTTATTTCTGCCTTTTTCTTCTGTGCCCTAGTTCGAATTAAATTGCTAAGAGGAACATCATCATCAGAATCTGAAGAACTTTCTTTGCCTGCATGCTCTGCCTCGAAAGAACTAATCTCAATAGTTTGTTTAGCTGCAAGAGGATTTATACCTGAAGTTGAAGCTCTAGGAGTGGCTTCAATAGAACTCACTCTCCTCCTGGTCCTATGAGGTTGAGGCACAACCGCAGGTCACAAATGGATTGGTCTTATTTGATCAATATTTAAAAATTCTTCCCAAGTCATATCAGACACATCATGCAGAGACTTTTCAACTAACAATTTGATCAAATAATGGTGGGAAATAGAATTAGCCATACCTTTTTGGGTCTCAGATGCCATGATTGAGAGGAGGCCATATAGCACGTATGGCACATTCATACTTCTCCCATGCCTCATATGATTCAGCAATTTGAAATGCACAGAATGAAGATTCGACTGAGAATCTTCACAAGTAATGTACCTCACAACATGGATAGCAACTTGCTTTCATGGGTTAGGCAAAGAGGTTCTCTTGGCTCCCTATTTGTCCACAATTATTGGAGGGTCACCAATTTCTATAAATTTGGCCCTAGCTATCCTGGCATCTCTAGCAATAGGGTATTTTTCACCTTCAGCAAGTAACCCTGTAACTTCTACAATCCTTTCTTCAATAGCCAATACCTCTAACCTTTTTACTGTGGCCTTCCCTTCTGATAATGTCTGGGCAAATTTTGATGCAACATCTTCATTAAAACCATTCAACTTCAAGAAGTAATCTAACCACCCACAATTTCTAAACTCGACCTGGCTGGGTGCATCCTGCAGTAATACATCATGAACCAGGGGTTCATTTCAAATTAATCCACCTCCCATTGTTTAGTTGTTCTAAAAATAAACAATCACTCTTCAAAGTTCTTCTTTTTGCAATCTTCTGAACTTCTCTTTCCTACAATACTACTAAGTTTCCAATGCCAAAATCATCTAAATTTTCCTTATTTGGGAGCTCAAGATTATGACATGAGTAGTACATGCAGTAAGGAGTAATCAATCAAGTCTATCACCTCACACTTGTGAGCCATCATCTCACTCAGAATTCAAATCAACTCAATTTTAAACTTTTGCTGACGTATTGGCGTAAACCAACATGGATTGACATGTTGGCATGGTATTCACACTCCCCTCCCCAACCTAAATTTGAGCATGTGTCCACACATGCAGAATGGTGATGCTTGATTGATAGGGCAAAGAATAATTACATGCTATGGAGAACATCGACATTAATGTACAGTAATTATAGGAATGTACAAAAAGATAATTAAGATATAACAAAATGATGTGCACATACCTTGATGTGTGGAAGATGAGTTGCGTAAATGATGGAGAAAGTACCGGTCACCTTCCAAGAGATTCATTGAGCAATGAATGAAAGTGGAGCGGAAGAAAGTGAGATGGAATGAAGTGAAATCAAGAAACATGATGGAAGAGAGAATGATGGATATGGGTGGGCAGATGGGTGAATGGATGAAGAAGTGGACTCCCATAAAAGTGGAAGTATTTATTATGACAAATGTTGTACTCTGGTTAACCAGAAGGAGGGACACTAGGTTTGCTACCTTTGGCTACAAGAAGTTCGAGAGTTGCATGCTAATTAAATTGTGATACAACCTTAGTTGATGACCATTGACAAGTAGCTTAAATCTGATAGGGTAAATGGTGGTGAGCTGAACAGCACCATTAGGGAAAACTTCAGCAACTTCATATGGTCCTAGCCATCTTGTCTGCAATTTCCCTGCATTATCCTGATACCTTGAGTCATAGAGCAGTGCCCAATCACCTTACTGGAATTTCTTTTCTTTGATGAATTTGTCGTGCCACTTGATTCTCTGATTCTGCACTACCTCTGTGTGATGCAAGGTTGCTTTTCTCATTTCATCCAAAGTATTAAGCTACACGATTCTGGCCTTTTGTACCTCAGATATATCCATCCCCAAGTCTATTGCAGTCCTAAGAGTCTTATGTTAAAACACAACAGGCATCATAGTTGTCTTTCCGTACAGCAACTCAAAAGGGGCGAATCCTGTGGTTGTTTTCTAGGTTGTTCTATAGGCCTAGATAGCTTCTGGCAGCCTATTTTCTCAATCCTTCTGATGGACAGCTACTGTTTTGGTTAAAATGGCTCCAATTTTTTTGTTAGTCACCTCAACTTAGCCATTGGCCTAAGGGTGATAAGGAGTAGACTTTTTTTGCCTTATGTTGTACTCATTGATTAGTGTTGCAACAGGGTTGAGGTGAATTGAGCTCCTTGATCAGTCACTATTTCTTTGGGAACCCCATATCATGTGAAGATTTCCTCATAAAGAAATTCTGCAACCCTATTATCTCATGCATGCTTCATGGCCTTAACTTGTACCCATTTTATTACATAATCAGTGCAGACTATGATATAGGATTTACCATTGGATGGAGGGTCAATAGGTCCTACAAAATCTAATCCCCACTTATCAAATGGATTAACCACTAGCTGAGGGTAAAGAGGCATCTCATCAGATTTTGTTGGTCGGCCCATCCTCTGGCATCAGTCGTATTTTCTTGTATATCTCCCTGCATCATTGTGGAGTGTGGGCCAGTAATAACTAGTATTTAGAATCTTCATTGTTGTCCTCTTGGTTGCAAAATGCCCTCCACATGGTTCATTATGGCATGCATGCAAAATTTCATATGTTTCATCTTCCCTTATACATCTCCTCATGACATGGTCTGGCCCAGTGTAGAACAAACATCCAACAATCCATGAAAAAGGAAAAGACTTTTCAATGAGCACCCTTCTCTCCTTAGGAGAGAAATGAGGAGGGACTCTCCTTGTGACTAGATAATTAGCTGTGTCAGCATACCATGGTGTTTACACAGTGATTGAAAACAAGTGCTCATCAAGGAAAAAGTCATCAATGACTTGGTTGTCCTCTGATGTAGTCAGTCTTGAAAGAAAGTGTGCAACAACATTGGCCTTCCCTGGCTTATCCACAATAATAATGTCAAATTATTGCTTTAACAACACCCATCTTGATAATCTACCTATTATCAAGGGTTTGTTCATGAGATACCTAATGGCTGCATAATCTGTGTGCACAAATATTTGATAGCATGTGATGTAGTGCCTGAATTTGTTGAGGGCATAGATTATTGCTAGCATTTCCTTTTCTGTTACTGTGTAATTGAACTTAGCTCCTTGCAAGTTTTTGCTGACAAAATAAATAGCATGCTCAATAGCTCCTTCTTTCTGCCCTAAGACTGCTCCTATGGCGTAATCTGATGCATCTGTATGGGTGTGGAAAGGAAGCTCCCAATTGGGCCCTTTAAGTACAGGAACATGAGTTAATGTTGCCTTTAAATCAAAAAATGCCTTGTTACAGTCTTCATTCCATTGAAATTCAGCATCTTTAGTGAGAAGTGTATACAAGGGTGCTGCCATTTTGCTGAAATCCTTGATGAAACATCTATAGTACCCTGCATGACCCAAGAAACTTCTAACATCTTTTTGTTTTGTAGGCATGGGCAGATTGATTATTACCTCAATCTTTGTTGGGTCTACCTGAATTCCTTTTGGAGAGACATAGTGGCCAAGTACTACTCCTTCTTGCATCATCATGAAGCACTTTGCACTATTAAAGGACAGATTGTGGTCTTCACATCTCTCTAACACCTTTCCTAAGTTCTCCAGTACCTCATCAAAAGTAGCACCATAAGTAGTGAAATCGTCCATATGGATTTCCATGCAATCATGTGAGATATCAGAAAATATGCTAATGACTGCCCTTTGGAAAGTTGTAGGTGCATTGCATAAGCCAAATGGAAGCACTGAGTAGGCATAAGTCCCCCAAGGACAGGTAAAGTTTATTTTCTCTTGGTCTTCTAGTACAATCTAGATCTGATTGTAACTGCTGAACCCATCCAAAAAGGAAAAGTACTGCTTTCCTGCAAGTGAGTCCAATACCTAATCTATGAAAGGAAGGGGAAAATGATCCTTTTTGGTGGTAGAGTTTATTTGTCTATAATTTATACAGACTCTCCATTTCCCCTCCCTTTTTAGGCACTAGAATGAGAGGAGACACCCATTGGCTGTCTGAGAGTGGGTAGATAAATCCTGCATCTAATAGCTTCTGCAATTCTTCTTTGACAATCTCTTAATGGAGGGTTGATTCTCCTTTGTGGTAATCTCACTGGTGTACAATATTCCTTTATGTAGATCCTATGAGTGCACAATGTGGGATCTAGTCCTTTCACGTCATGGTAATCCCATGCAAAGGCATTCTTATGTTTCTTCAACAAGTTTGTCAAAGACAACTGATGTTCTTGAGTCAATTTGTTGTTAACATTTAGATGTCTTTCTTCTAAAATCTCCACTTGAGTTGTTAACTCAACCATAGTTGCTTCACTAATGCTTGGTACCTTAATTTCTTGTGGAAGCAATGTATGAGACATACTTGTTGCTACAGGAGAAGTGGGAATAAGTGTCTTCATTGGATCATCATAATGAGAGGATGATGCTTCCTCTACTTCATAATGATTCTGAATTATGTTGGACAATATCTCATCTTCCTCTTGAAGGTGCATGTAAGAGCTTCTACCTAACATCATTAGCTGCGCCATAGAATTAGCTTCCTCAGCCTCTTCACCAATGTGTGGCCAAACAAGATTATCCATATCATGAGATGGCTGTGCAGGTGAGTAAAGAACAAGCTTTTTAGTGCTTCTGCCATTAGAGATAGTCATGTCTCCAGACTAACATCCAATAAAAGCATCAGCTGTGGCTAACTATGGCCTTCCTAAAATAATGGGATATCCTCCCAATGTAGCTTTAGGAGAAAGTATCATGAAGTCAGTTGGATATTCCCATGAGTCCAGGGATACCACAAGGTCCTCTACAATCCCATCAAGTTTAACAGTAGAACTATCAGCAAGCTGCAGGATAGTAGGAGTAGGCCTCATGTTTGTAATATTTAGTTGCTGCAGGATATCCTTGGTCATTACATTTATGGCTGCTCCTAAATCAATCAAAGCATTCCTTATTTACATCATATTTATTACAACTCCTGCCACAGGACTCCCTGGATCATTATATTTGGGAATAGTCACTTTCCTGAGCATGAGGTCAGCCAATTGTCCCACCACATTAACCATAGTGGGGTCTTTCCTCTTTCAGCCTAGCTTCTTAAGGCATGCTTCCTTGATTGCTTTGCCATATATAGGAACATCTTTTATGGCCTAAAAAAGAGGGATCTTGACACATACATGCTTCAACTATTCTAGAATGTCAAAGGTGGGTGCCTCTGTCTCCTCCTTTTGTTTCATAGTTTCCAACCTCTGTGGAAATGGTGGTTCTTGTACAGTCTGCTTGATTGGGATTGCTTCAAGATTTTCATGTGCATTTGGCTGAATCGGGACATTTAAAGGCTCCTCTTCTTTCTCAAGAAGCTCAATAATAATGGGTCTAGAAGGAGCTGCCAAAGTAGTTCCTGAACGCAGGTGGATATCACTGACACTCACAGAATATGTAGGAAATTGGTTTGGATCAGCAGAGTATATCAGCTGCTATTGTGGTCTATTATTTGGGTTAGGTGAGGGCTGAGCTGGTAACTGAGTAGGCTTAGGTGGATTTGAATTGGAACTAATAGGTGGAGGCATTATAGCAGGCTACTGGGGCTAATAAGGTGGTTGCATATAATTAGTTGTCTGGTTTGGCCATTGTTGTCCTCCCCTCCATTGGGATGTTTGTTGCCAATTTCCTGGAGGTGACTACCAATTCCCCTAAGGTTGTTGCCATTGAGGTGCAAGGTTATGGTAATTTTGCCAAGTATTTGGAGGGTTATTCCAAGGCTGAGATGGATATCCTCCATAGTTGGATGGAGGTGGTTGTTTTCATTGGTTACTAGATACATAAGTATTAAAATATGGTGCAACAAATGATAATGGATTAGGTGGCATACCTTGTCTTGGAGCCCATGGCCTCCTTTGTGCAACATAGTAGACTTGATCTTCCTCAACTTGGATTGGCTTAAACTCAGATGGAATTTGCTTACTGTCAATATTAGCTATCATCTTGCATTTGCAGTCCTTCTTCTTTTGTCTACAATGAGGGCAATATTCTATCAACATTGCCTCTACCTCTTCTTGCTTCTTCTTTGCTTGAAGTATGTCCAGCTAGGTGGCCATGTTATTTATGATATCCTTCTTAAAATCAAACAGCAAGTGACTTATCTCCATCCTTGAAACTCCATTGGTAGAGGTTTTTAAGGGAATAGTAACCTCTTCCTTTCTTCATGGCGGCTCTGGAATAATTCTAGCACATCTTCTTAATATCCTCCCAAGGCACTTGAGTAATATCTCCTCCTCCCATCAAATCCAAGGCATTTGTGCAATGGTCACTTATACCTCTAAGAAAGAGTAGTTTCTAAGAATTTTCATTGAGTGTATGATGGGGAGATTTTTGTAAACAAAACAGGAACCTTGAGATGTAATCCTCTAAACTTTCATCTTCTTTCTGCTGCATTCTAAAAATATCATCTCCTCTCATCTCTCCACCCCTCCAGTAGTCTTTATACTTCTCAAGAAATATCTCTTTCATTTCATCCCAAGTGTTGACAGTATCACTGCCTAGACCCATAAACCATCTCAATGCAGCATCGTTCATGGTGGTAGGAAATAGCTTAAGCCTATGAGTATTAGTGGCGTAGTCATAGCTTCTATAGAGGATATCAAATTCAAACAAGAAAGTGTTTGGATCCTCTATTGCAAGTCCATAGAACTTGGGGAGAAGTGAAGCAGGGATGTTCTTGATGTTATCTACTTCATTTAGAAGAGCAATAGGAAATAGAAAGGTTGGTTGATTGGGCCTATTTTGGGCAGCCATAGCTTGTTGGCTAATTATCAAAGCAAATGGATTGTCAATCAAGTTTTGGTTAGCTTGTTCTTTAGAAGATGTTTAAGAACTATTCAGATCAGGGAATGCATCAAGATAAGGATTTACTTCTTCTTCTTCTACTGGGTAGTTTGGAATAGGATCATTAGGAAGGAATCTCCCTAAATCATCTCTTCTTTTGCTTCTATGCATGTAGTATACACTCAATATCAGCCAACTCACACAAAGAATGTTGTGAACGGATTGTGGATCGTTACTTCTTTAAAGTGGGGTATTCTAAGAACATACTTCAAAAATACTTCTATAAGAAATAATACTAAAAATGACTCCAAAGTTCTTCCTAGTTTGACACCATCCCCGGCAATGGCACCAAAAATGTTGGCCTCCTACAATGTTTTAACAACTAAGCCCATAAAGCTATGACTCAAAGATTGGACATCTAACCTAAATAGTTATCTTAATTACTATGAAGGTGCATTTAACTTGTCAACCCAGCGACGTGAACTTGAAATGGATCAACAAAGTATGTGCACTAGGAATCCTGAAGTAACCACATTCATTCTACAGCTAAGAAAGTCATAATGCTGAAAGTAAATTTCTTGGAAAGAAATAACATAAATGTTGAACATCAACCAACAACTATACTAAGCTGAAGTGTATGATAGAAAACAAAAATCTGGGCAAACAAATAGGAAACTACTTTGTTTGCTTTCGCTGCAAGAACAGACACAAAATGGAATTCTAGTGGATGCAGGAACAGACAGAGAATGGAATTCTAGTGGTTGCAGGAATAGACGATGCCAGATTCTCACTAACTGCTTAACAAAAAATAACAACTAATCTAAAGGATGGAATGCTCACCAAGTGGGTCCCCTTGGATGAGTATCCCTTAAGACAAATGTAAACTCAAGGATGCGAACTTATAACTTCATTTTATTCATTGGAAAACATGAGTACAAATGAACAACGTAACTGTATTACTAAAAACTGGATAATCCAAGTACAACCTCTGATTAATCAACCCCTTAGAAGGAGCATCTGAGTCTTATTTATAGAAGGAAAACTACAAAACCAACTACCTAGCAAGCCAGTAAACTCCAACAGAATAGGACGCCACTTTAGGGAAAGCATAGAAAGTGGAGAGGAGGTTATGCATGCATGGAATTTGGTCAAGCAAGTCGCCTCAATGCAAATCTAGCACAACAGTAACTCCTAAATTTGCTCAACAAGTAATTAAGACCAGTTACAAGGCGATTATATTCCCTCTATTTGACATTTGAACGATCACCATGTTTGACTTTGATGGCGAGTAACCAACTGGTAGAATCTTCCTCGACTTTATGGCTGCTAATTATATCTGCATAACAATATTAGTACACACAAAAATTGCATATCTGTAACTATCTTGGAGTAGCATTCATTAACCACATGTAAAATTAACATAGATAATTCATATAGCATGTCAAAGTCATTGAAGATTATAGGATATAGCCTATGCCCAATATCTTATGGTTTTGAGGAATTGTCATGAAAAGATTAAGATCTAGGTATCAAAGTCCATGATAACCACAGCAAATGGATAATAAATTCTAACAAAATTGAGTCATAAACTAGACTCATCAATTAGGAGCATGGATAACATGGTCCTAAAAGAACTTGAAAGAATAACCTTTTAATGGTGTGTGTTTAAAAGTAGGTTCTTCTTAAAGTGTAGTTGTGGGTACAAACTAAGAACAAATTAAAGTTACCTGAGGCTATCTTCAACTATCCTAACCATAATTTATAACTAGAAGAGCTGAGACTATCAACTAGACTAAAAGTTGGACAAACTATGTAAATTTGGAGCATGCAAGACTTGGAAATCAGCAAATATTAAAATGACTAAGTATTGGAAATAAAGAACAATGAATAAGTGGGTTTAGATGCGCCTTTGAGATGAAATGGTCCAAATAAATTTGATTAAAACTCTCTTGATACTACTTGTAAAATTTAGGAATCACTAGACCAAACGGACAAGGAAACCCTATACAAAATGGCCTACCTAATAACAATGACTAGGGGGCAACCTTGACCAAGGAGTAGGTATAGACTTGAAATTTGTTAGGAAGCTTATGGATAGATTTTCCTAAATCATTAGAAGTCTTCACCTATTAGTGACCAATAGAAGACATGCAATTTGTAGTAAAACTTAAGAGGTCCCGATAAACATGAATGATAAAGAGAGTGCAAGTTAAAGAATTGGAAACATTTCACCTAGTAAATGGGATAGAAAAGGTCTAAAACTAATAGGGACCAGTGTTAACATCATGAGGAAGCATGCCAAGAGATTTCAAGTCCTAATCTATAATAGAATCATGAAAGAAAAGAGAAAACCTACTGTTGCTCCTAATTCATTGGAATACATTAGAGTGGTTTCACCCAATAAAATTCTATTTTTTGAGCAGGGATGGCTCCTTGGTACTAATACAAATCTTTGATAGTGAACTAGACTAAAAACATTAAAATCAAACCAAAAACCAATAAGTGGAAACTTGTAGAGAAGCCTTAAACCTCTCTTGATAGCCAACAAGGCAGCCTTGACCTCCTAGGGTGGCCTTGACCCTATCAAACATAGCTCTACAACTTATGTTAGGTGTTCATTAGATGATTTAAGGGGTACTTTGCTTCTAAAACTATAGAGTCAAAACCCTACACACACACACACACACACACACACATATATATATATAAAGATGTATATAAAGATGTATATATGTGTATATATATATGTATATGTATATATGTATATATATATATATGTATATGTATATATGTACATATATATATATACATATATATATATAGAGACATACATGTATATATATGTATATATGTATATATATATATGTGTGTGTGTATATATATATGTATATACACACACACACATATATATATATATATATACATATATATATGTATATATATATATGTATATCTCTATATATATATGTATATATATATATGTACATATATACATATATATATATATACATGTACATATATACATATATATATACATGTACATATATACATATATATATACATATATATATGTACATATATACATATATATACATATACATATATATATACATATATATTTATATATTTATATATATTGTTTCTATTAGCTAAGTGTTAATATTTTGAGGCATGTCGAGGCTATAAGAAAGTCATAGAATAAAGAGTCTCGAAGCAGCGGAGCTTGCAAAGTGTCACAATGGCTCTCTTTTGAAAACTTTTGAATCTAAAGACTCTCCTGGCTTTCGCCAAGGCTCCATGTGGTGCAACGTCGGGTCTCTAAGTATAAAAGTTAAAAGGGGCAAAGAAAAGGTTGTGACATCATCGTCTGCTAGTAATAAATAAAGAGTCTTTGCAGATATCATGGAAGGTGCCAAGTGTTAGTACCCTGTTTACTATAGAGTTTTTTGTTAAGCCTCCAAGTCTCAGTGGAAAGCACCACTTGTCAATAGGGCGCTCATTTGAAATGTTTCTTTGGTAAAGTTTTATATATGGAGCATCATCCTGCCATGTGTCTTTGTGAGTCTTTTGCTGAATGTAGCGGAGCTCGCCACATGTTTGTATGGCACTTGTTTATGGAGTCTCTTTTTTTAAAGTCTTAGATGCTGTGAAAATATACCACACATCCCAATGGGGCCCAAGACTCTTTTAAAGAAGAATCTCAGCAAAAATTGACAAGTATCAACGAGGCGCTTAACAGAGGACTCTTTTGTTGAAGTTTTTGTGTAAAGAGTGCCAAGCCACCATGTACCCATTTGAGCTTTTTTTCTAGATGTAGCGGAGGGTGCCATGTGTCATAACAGTGCAGGTTGTTAGAGTCTCCATTTCAAAGGGTTGTTGTCGTTATGTCATTGGTTGTTCGAGACAGGTGTCAACCCTGGAAAGAGGCATAAGAGTCTACAGAGAAAAGGAAGATCTAAGGCTCACAAAATCAGTTACAACGGTGTGGGTGAATAGAGACTCAAGACTCTCAAAAGATTTGTAATATGGGAGTTGATAACAAAAGTAGCAGTTAATTAAAGTTACAGTTACCAGGTAGTTAGGGTTTCAATGACTACAGAGCTTCAACTTTTGTGATATAAATAGTAGAGTCCAGACCAAGAGAAGACATTTTTTGAATATCAGAGAGTTTTATCTACTAGATTAGAAGCATATTTTCTTGCCTCAACAGGTGCCTCTCCTGAGGGATTGAATATTGTATTTTGTGCAAACTTTGCTATATGTACTTTGTTCTCCTATCAATCAATGAAGAGAGAGTGGTGTTCTGTGCATATTATGATGTATTTCTAATTCTTGTTTCTTACATTCTATATGGGTCTTTGATGAATCTGATATATACATGTTGTTAATGTTAAGCATGTTTTATGCTCTTTAGCTTTATCAGTAGATTCTGCAAGTTTGATCATTGTGCTATTAGTGTGGATCTTAATACATTTCTGGCGCATCACCTTAGCAAATTTAGGTGTTACTTTTATAATCTTGTTTTTTTCTTCCCTTTACATCAAAACTCGTAGAGAAGAACTAGCTTCTTTAAAATCTGGAGGTTATTCTAAGAGTCAAGTCCCACATTCTTGGAATTTCCCATTGTTGGTGGTTATTTGCAAATTTAAACATCAACATTTTTTTGGCACGCCCGATGGGACCAAATTTACTGATTCTTGATTAGAAGTGCATGAGCTGACATCCTGCAAGAAGTTAGAGTTGTAAACCAACTACCCGAGCTCGATCTGTTGCTAATCTAGGACTCTTGTTGCCACCATTGGTAATTACCTCAAGAAGGACAAATCATCAAAACATCTCAAAAGTACAAATGGGTTCCCCAGCTCCACCTCAAAATTTTGTCAACTGGAATAGTGGTAGCCCACTTATTCTTCCAACACCTTCTAATACATGGGATCCAATTCCAGCTAATGCTCAAAAGGCATTATCTAATTTCATAGGAGAAGATTTCAAGACCGCAACTGAGCATTTACAAGATGTGGCTAATGTGTACACAGTGCATTATATCATGAAGCAAAATATTGGTATGAGACTGCTAGTTGCTTCTTTCAAAGGAAGAGCTCTTGATTGGTATCGATCTTTACCATCGAATTCCATTAGAACTTGGGACCAACTGGGAGATGCATTATTTGAAAGATTCAATGAGAAGGGAGGTAGGTACTCTCTTTTGCAACAACTTATCACCATAAAGAGAGCACCCCAAGAAGCCATAACTAATTTCAACACCAGATTTTAGAAGACCTAGCAAATAATCCCAGTTGTTGCTTGACCACCAGTAGGTATGGCAATTGTCTTCTACCTCAAGGCTTTCAATTCAGATATTTTAATTCATATCCAATCATTAGGAGGACAGACCCTTCCTATAGCATATGAGCTAGTTGTTAAAATAGAAAATAATCTAATAGATGTTGGGAAATTACCCCCAAGACCCCATATGCCTATGTTCCCAGAATTGTCCATTCATGTTCAAGAAGAAACCCCTAATGCCTCGTCAGTTCTTGTTTCTATGTATACCTTTCCTACACCTCAAAGACCAACATCTTTGGCTTCGTCTTCTTGATCTCCATCTGAAATGGATGATATTAAGAGTATTCTCAAAACCTTTTCCAATGAAATCATTAACCTTAAGAGGCAGCAAACCTCATATCAAAAGCCTCCCTACTAGGGATTTCAAGGAAATAGACCCCCATATCAGCCAAATCAATATCAGGTCCCATAGAGACCAAACCTTCCATAGCCATATACGCAGCTTATCCCTATGCCCACACCATTACAAACTGTCCCAGCTAACCCAAGTAGAGAATTAGTTCCTAGACAAAATAACTTGGATGAAGAGGTGAATGCATGGTGCTTCCCTTGTAATAATGCACATATGCCCAAAGATTGTCCCAGAGGAAATTTACAACAAAAGGTGGCAGAACAAAGAAGAATGGGGAACCAAGCTGGTCCAACATCAGAATCATACCCATATCAATCACCTGGTGTTCAAAATGCAACAATAGTGGCTCAAATACAAGGCATGTCTATAAAGAAAGAAGGCGAAATTGCCCTTGAACATGCACTATTCTCATGGATTGAAGAAGAAGAATCAGTGTTCATCAACGAAGCATCAACTTCCAAGAACCCCCCAGTTCAATCAAATTATTACACTAGGTCAAAGAGGAGGATGGTAGAAACACCAGAAGTCATTCCCAATGTAATGACTGAATCAAGAAAAGGACCATCAGTTTAAACTTGCTATATCCCAATGGAAAGATAGGACATCTCAATGACGAATCAGAGTCAAGGAGTTTCTAACCAAGTGATGGAAAGGACAAGGTATCCTTATTACCCTAAAGTGTAGTCACTAGGACCAATGAATGTGGTGGAATATTTGAAAAAGACTCCCACTAATGTATCCTTATGGGATATGTTAGCCATCCCTTAGAAGAAAGTATTGTTGCAAGAAGCTCTGGGATGTCAAAATAAACCTAGGATTACTGGCACCAAGGAAGGCTCGGTGGATAAAGGGAAAAATCAATTCAAAGCATCTTAGCTGCAATAGGGGTCTTCTCTAGTGAATGCAAAAGAAGAGGTGAGTAAGATTAAGCCTAATCCCTTTTATTTGACCCTAATAGTAGGGAAGAAGTTACTACATAATTCCATGATAGACTCAGGTGTAAGCACCACAATTATGCCTAAGTAAATAGCAGATGCCTTGAAGATAAAATATGAGCCTTTAGCTAAAGGAGTCATGTAGTTAGATGGAAAATTAGTTCAGACTATAGGAATTATTAAACAACTTCCGCTACAATTGTATACCTACCCAAATATAATTGTACTGCAAGATGTGGTGGTCATTGATATTCCCCCTATTTTTTGTTTATGCCTATCTAGAGATTTCATAGCTAAAATTGGTGGGTACATGTCTTTAGATTGGTCACATCTAATTTTGAGGACCAAGTATGGTTCTAAGATGAAATTTTTGTCAGAACCATTATGTAAGGAACATATTATTGATGAAGCAACATCAAAGTTGGAAACATCTCATGCTATGATCAATAGAGAGGAAAGAGTTTATATGGAAGAAATGGGAGAATGGACTAGAACTGGTGGAGATGAAGAAGATGAGAACCATCTATCAGATATGATACAGAGTGACCCTTTTGGCAATTATGATTCTACTAGGTTTGGAACATATGTCATTTTTGATAGAAACCCTAATATCAGAGATAATGAGTCAGTCAGTGCCAGAAAAAGAAGATCCTAATGAAGATTCTATGATTTGGACTCTGAATTTTGATGGAGCCAGGGGCAAAAATAGTGTTGGAGCAGGCATTTGCCTTACCTCACCAAAAGGGGAAAAGATTCTTAGATCCTTGCGTTTCCATTTTACCTTTACCAATAATGAAGCTGAATATGAATCTCTAGTACATGGCCAGATCCTCGCTAAAAAGAAAGGGATAAGAAATTTGAGGGTCTTTGGTGACATAGAATTGGTAATAAAACATATCAGAGAGACAAATACAAAAAAGAATGTGAGGATGAGGTCATATCGTCACCGTATATGGGATTTAATTGAAGAGTTTGATGCCTTCAATATAGAGGTCATACCAAGGTCCCAAAATACTGAAGCAGACAGAATAGCCTAGATCAGATCTTAGTTCAACCCAACTAAAGATTTGTTGGTGAATGAAGAAGTAGTTAAGGTTATCATTCGCCCTGCCATCCTTGATGATGGAGATAATTGGCAAGTTTTTGATAGTGATCTTCATATCCTTTTATTCTTACAATAATTCAAGGAATTTGCAGATTAATTGCAACCTAAAATTGAAGAGGCATATGGTGACCAGATAATGTAAATAAAATCAAATAAGCTTCCAATAAGATTGATAATCCTTGAGAATCTTTTTTACCCTAATGATGCAAGTCTAGACAAGAGGAAGTTTGTAGCCAACAAAGATGACTACTCAGAGATTGAGGTCAACAATAGAAGAAAATTGAAAGTAGGTAATATTACTACTCGGGAAGAAAGGGATAGGCTGATATCTTTGTGTAACAAATATGACAGGGTGATTACATGGACTTATGAGGATCTTCATGGTTACAATAAGGATATAGTTCAACATACTATTAAACTCACCAAAAGATCAAATTCGGTGCATTAGAAACAAAGACCAGTAAATCCCAGGATTGAGTCTCTTATGGTAGAGAAACTGAAGAAGTTGTTAGAATCAAATAATCTTTCCAATTAAACACTTAACATGGGTGTCCAACTTAGTGCCAGTAAGGAAGAAAAATGGGGAGATTAGACTGTGTGTTGATTTCAGAGACCTAAATAAAGCCTCTTTAAAGGATCATTACCCACTTCCTTCAATGGAACAGATCTTGCAGATTGTAGCTGGAGCTGAAAGTTTTTCTTTACTAGATGGTTTCTCAGGTTACAATCAAATTTGGTTGGCAAGAGAAGATCAAAACAAGACTGCTTTCACCACCAAGTGGGGAACCTTTGCATATACAAAGATGCCTTTTGGGCTTTGCAATGCTAGGGCAACTTTTCAACGTGATATGGACATAGCATTCAGGGGATTGATAAATAAGATTATTCTAATTTATTTAGATGATCTAACTGTATTCACAAAATCTGTTGAAGATCATTTTGATCATTTGGAACCCATATTCCAAAGATGCCAAGAGTTTGATATTTCCTTGAATCCTAAGAAATGTGTGTTTGGAGTGCCTCAGGGTAAGCTACTCGGGCACATAGTCTCAAAAGATGGAATCTCCATTGACCCGGAAAGAGTTAAAGTAATACTAGATTTCTCTCTACCTATGAATAGTATAGTCTTTCTTAGGAAAGATTAACTTTGTTAGTAGATTCATATCTGATTTTATAGGATCAATTAGAACTATCACTTTGATGTTGAAAAAGGATCTTAATTTTAAATGGACAATTGAAGGCAGACAAGCTTTTGAGAATATCAAGAGGATAATATCTACTACCCCAGTGCTACATAATCCAAATTTTTCTAAAGACTTCATAATATATGTATATGGAGGAGAGCACAACATAGTAGCTGTTCTAACTCAAAACGATCAAGTGGAAGAGGGAGAACATCATATTTCTTTCTTTTCCAAAACACTGCGGTCTGAGTATGAGTCCAGGTACAATTTTGTTGAAAAGCAAGCATATGCTATAGTAAAAGGATTAAAGAAATTTAGGCACTTGGTAATAGGAAACAAGATTATAATATTTGTGGCCCATTCAAGTGTTTGAGAGTACATTATGGAAGGAGAAATCACTGAAAAGAGAGCCAATTGGATAACCAAGATTCTAGAGTATGATGTGGAGGTCAAGCCAACAAAATTGATAAGAGGAAGGGGCCTTTACCAATACATTGCTCAAGATTCAGAGGCTCCAGCAGAGGAATAAAATGAGGATGAGACTATACTGAAAGTGCAAGAGGGTGAGATAGACTCTTGGGTTTATGAAAGGATACATTTCATGGAGACTGGTCAATTCCCTGGTCTACTTTCTCCTAAAAAGAAAAGATACTATAGGCAGCAAGGATCCAATTTTACCCTAATAAATCATGTTCTTTTTAGAAGAAATTTGGATGGGATCCTGCTTAGGTGTGTGGAAAAGGATGAGGCTCATAGAACCTTGTACGAATTGCATTATGGGACCTCTAGAGGAAACTTTTTTGCAAGAACTACAGCCATCAAGATTATCCAAGCAAGATACTATTGGCCCTCAATATTTTTTGATTGCCATAAAATGGTCAAGGGGTGCCAATCATGCCAGTTTTATGTTGGCAAAAGAAGGAATGCAGCCTTACCCTTAAGTCCTAGAGTTGTAGAAGAGCCTTTTGCCTAGTGGGGTCTAGATTTTATAGGGATGATTAATCTAGTTTCAAATTCAGGACACAAGTGGATCCTCACTGCAACATATTATTTCACTAGATGGAGTGAAGCGGTTCCATAAAAGAAGCCACTAAGAATGTAATTCTATAGTTCCTTGAAGAAATAACTACCAGGTTTGGGCCTCCTTGTACTATTATATCTAATAATGCTAGGGCATTTTTAGGATCAAAGATATTTGAGTTTTCTTTGAGAAATGGTATTTATTTGAAGACCTCATCAAATTATTATCCACAAGGAAATGGCCTGGCTGAGTTAACAAATAAGAACATGATCAGACTCATAAAAAGAATGGGAACGAAGCATTAGAAAGAGTGGCATAAACATTTGAAGGAAGCCTTATGGGCTGACAGAATCACACCAAAGCAGGTGATCAAACTCACTCCTTATGAATTAGTATATGGAAAAAGTGTAGTAATACCTCTTTCAATAGAGATTCTAACTCTACAGCTAATTAAGCAAATTGAGATCAAAGAAGATGATCCAATGCAAGTGAGGCTAGTAGAATAATTTGGAACTTCAAGAGAAAAGGGAGTTGGCACATGAGTCCTTGATGAACCATCAACAGACTATTAAAAGTTAGTTCGATCAAAAGACTTCTGAACCGGAGTTTGAGGTTGGTAGTTAGGTCTTAAAATGGGATGAAAGAGCCTCAAAGCCAGGATGCCACAGAAACTTTGATTCATTATGGACATGCCCCTTTAAGATAACTACATGTAAGCAGCGCAATGCTTATGAATTGGAGACAATGGAGGGAGAATCATTGGAGATTCCTGTCAATGGGATCTTCTTGAAACACTTTACATAGAATCTGATCCTTCCTCCTGTATTATAGTTAGTATAGTTTCCCTTCTATTTTGTTTTTCTTTGAAGTTGTTTTCCCACCTCTTTCAATAAGTGTTCTTTGAACATGTGTCCATAGCTAAAGCCTCCGATAATCTCCTAAGTGTCTCTTTTATCAAGACTGTTGATAAGACTCAGAAATCTAGAAATGTTAGCCAATGATTTTGAAAAGTGAAATATTAATGATAGGTTGTTACAAGATTTTTGAATTATGATTGTAAATCAAAAGAGGATCTAGTTAGCCACCCTTGAGGCACATATTTTCAAGGTCATTAAATATGAAACGATGGGCTCAATAAAGAGTTATAATAACTCTTGCCATTGGTGTGGAAGGTTTTAAAAGAGAGTCTCAACTCCTCATTTTTGTAGTACCAATATCAGAATTTTCCTCAAGAGTCTAAGGCATTCCAGAATTCCTAAGCAAGGGTGTAGCGAAGATAGTAAAATTATAGTCAGTTTGAGCAAGAGGAAGAAATGGCAGAGGAGGGTCAAGCTTCGAAGGGTGGCAAACAAAAGGGACTCTTCGAATTACCAGATAAATGGAAGAACAGCAAGCCGTATGCCGTGGCCAAAGTGTTGTTGGTAAGAGACACTGTGTGGCTTCATAATGTTATCATTGATGGCAACAAAGTCTATCTCACACATCCACAGTACATAATATGCCTATACTGGAAGTCAGATTGAAGATTGTTTTAGTCTGGTGAACAAGAACAGAGTATGTAACAAGGTCTGACAATTAGGTCCGGATCTCTCAGATGGTGTAACTTAGCAATTTGTCGACTTGGAAAAGTGAAGAGGGGTATCATGACTACTGTATTCCAGAGATTTAGCCTTTGGTGATAAAGCATGAAAAAGATATGAGCATCTAAGTGTTGGGTTCCAGTCAGGCAGAGAAAGAACTAACCAGCAGAGTATCAGACTTTAATCTGGATGAGTAAAAGGTGTTGATCAAGCAATTTGTGGGATTATACATTGTTGGCTGACATGATTAATGACTTCTATGCCTATATTTTTGATACACATAGCAAATCAAGCATGGATTTAGCTGACAGATTAATTACTTACAGTGTTCTTGATGTCGACTAGGAAGTTGATAAAAATCCTTGATGCGGATATATATACCAAATAGATTTCAGCATGTAAGTGAGTGTGTGAACAAGTGATGAAATAAAGTATGAAGAAAAGCAGGGATAAGTGTGAGAGCAGCAATTCAAGTCCGATATGTGACAGAGCAACAACATTAAAATAGAGGAAGAATGATGTGCATCAAATCAGTGTATTGTGCCTAACTGTTGATGATGATGTTAGTCATAAGCAAACATAGAATAAAAGTAACAAACATAGAATAAAAGTACACATTAACCTTTATTCATCTTGAAAGATACAATGAATTCAAAGAATTCATGATCTCAAGTCTCTGTTGATTAGGTCTTAATCTTCTGACGTTACTCAGAGGTTGATGTGTTGCTGTTTCCATTTTGGGGCCTTACGTAGATTTCATCAGTAAGATAATGTTTCCTGTAATGATGCTACACAGAGAGTTATTTCTACACAGGTCATACTTCAAATATTGTGTCTATCTTTAAATCTTTGCATGATATTTGTCATTTTGACATGCTTTAACCTCAAATATGCTGAATATGTTCAGTTATCTACGAGATGTCTGCATATTTGTATTATTTGCTTAAGATTGTCAATTATTGGCAATTATGATGATGAAACACCCTAAAATTGAAAGAAATACTTCAAATTAAAGTTGAACCTTTAGCTATTGAGCCACATATACATCAGACACATTCATGAAGAGAAGAAATCAAACCATATGTTCACCAAGACATTCCACAGCTAGATACAGTCGATGCTAACTTCAAAGGAAAAGTATGAAGACAACACATGCAAGCTAATATGCACTCCAAGGGACGCAGCAAATCAAAGCATATATCCAGAATTCACACACAGATTACTCAAGATTTATGATGGCTTGTAATCAACATAGTCTTCTCATTCATTAAGTATGCAAGAACATATATGTATACAACAACTTTGAAATGAGCCATGAATATTTCAGCAAATAGATTTCAATTAAGTTTTGAATGTTTAAAATGAGGCATCCCTGCACCTTTTATAGAACAAGGTGAGGGATCCGTTACAATTGATCTATGATCCAGATTTATCTATTACAATCTACGGTTCACGTTCATTGACTAAGTCAATCTTTTCCACATGGCACAGGTTGCCAGCTGGTAACCATCTAGGCAACTTATACTTTCATAAGTACCTGATGCATATATTTCCTTTATGATGCATCCCCATCAGGTTCTTTGTCATCATCATCACTTGCTGTATCTTCATTATCCTGACGACTGGGACCTTGTATATGAGCTTGCATAACTACCCTAACATTTTCATACAACTGCACTATTTTATCTATTTCTCCACCATCCTAAGTCTTTGCTTTGATAATGACATGTTTATGTGCTTGATATTTACTTCGGATGCTATCCAGTTTATTCCTTCTGTTGTATAATGTCTCATTAGAATTTTCCATTTTCACCTTGGTCCTCACCAGTCTATCCATGACTTCTTCTGTCAATTGGCCTAGTGGATCATCAGCAATGAATTGGAAGTTATTATGTAGAGCTTGGATTGCAAACTCCTTGTCTTGATTTTCTATCTTTCCTTCCACCTTTCCTTCCAACATTTCCAAAATTTCTGCTTCAAAAGACATCATATCATGTAGCCTCACGCTGATTTCTCTCAACTTATTGTTGCATCTTTTGAGTATATCACATTCAAATCGGATGTCTTTATACCATATATCTATCAATAATGCATTGTTATTATTCAGCACTTGCTTATGTATAAGTATCTGAGGATTGATCCTCCTTATTTCTTCCAGGACAGCCAATATTTTCTCCAATTGGAAAGACCTTTTCCCTGTCTCCATTTGCAATTTATCCACCTTCTTCCTGGAGCCACGAAGGGAATTCCACCTCTTCAAAGAGGCTTTTACTACTTCCTATGCTATGTCAAATGTGGAATACATCCACCTTCTCAATATGGATGACTCGTGTTTCATGATATCCAACTTATTTACCTCCTCTTGGGAAATAGCAGTCAATGGGACTGCATGATCAGTTGAAGTATCCTCAGGGTTAATTAACCCTTTTATATATGTATGCAACTGAGCAATATGCTCTTTGTGTTGCTTATTTTTATCCTTTTCTCTTTTGATTTTTTGGATCAAAGAATCAATTATGTCTTTTCCCTCTTGACCCTCTTGGTCTTCGTTAGCAAACCCCAAATCCACTGTGCTGATCTGGAATTCATCCAGAGTGATTTTACCTTTCTCTTTATCTATAGTAGGGAGTGCTACCTGCGCTGTCCTCCTACCTATTGTAGGATCCCTTCTAATGGCCGAGGTCAACCTAGCCTTCCTCTTGGGCTTTATTAATGTTTCTGAAAATAATGTAGACACATCAAATTCTTGAATTTCCATACCTGTTTCAGTGCCAATTTCTCTTTCCAGCCACTGAGGAACTTGATCCTTTATACCTTGGTTTCCTGCATCATCATCATGATCATCACCTTGATCTCCCGTAAGTGCATCTACATTAGACGGAGAAGGTGATTTTCTTTGTTCTTCGTCATGATGCTCTTCATGAGAGTGATCTTTTGGTACATCTTCCTGATGAGGAACCTCTTTTCCTGGAGGGTGATCCTATTGATCATCATGAATATCATGACCCTGATCTTTCACTTCTTCCATTCTAACTTCATCCACTTTATTGATTTCCTCATCTTGAGGTTTGTTTACATCAGTGAATATTATTTCATATACTTTAGGTACCTCTTCTTGATCTTGCGTATATCCCTCTCTGTACCTGAAGTATACACCTCTTCCTAAGTTTTTAAATCATCATGATATGACCTTTCTTTATCTCCTGAGGTCTCTTGAGTCCGGAGGATATCCTCATTTAATATGACCTTTTCCTCCTCATCTTTTTCTCAGACTTCCACTATCTCAGGTTCACCAGCTATATCTTGTTGTGACTGACCCAAATCTAGAGTATGCATTCCTACTTCCATCAACTTTATTTCTTTAGTTTTACTCACCTCATTTGGTGCAATAGTCTGATGCTAAGGACTCGCATCCTTTATATATGAAAGGTCCACCACTTCAGGGCTAGTGACCTGCTCAACTAACTCATCTAGCCCTATCTGCTGTGCAATTTTCTTGGGGCTTCTTTCTTTTTCTTGTTCAACTTGTTTTTCTCCCATTCCCTGTACTGATGGGGTCCCAAAAGGAGTGATGTGGGTGCCTGCAGCAAGTGTTTCCATTTGCTGAGCAGTTACATCTTTAACCACAGCATCATCAGATAAATCTTCTATTTCCTCTAACAAGACAATACCACCTGGAACTGCTCTAGAGGTTTCTTTAAACTGCTCTTCAGCTTGTTTAGTTTTAAATTTCACAATGGTAGGAAGTGGTACATTGTGTTGTAACTCCTTTCTAAAAAATTCACTACCTGGTCCTCTTAGCATAATGGGGCTTTTTTTTATTTCACCCCTCATGGATGTTCTTGTTTTCTTTGGTGTGGGTGTCATCACCTGAGGTGCCTTTCTTTTCCTTTGGAATAATATAGGGCCTTCTTCTTCCTCAGGCTCCTCTTCTAGAGGGATATCTTCTTCCATTTGTTTCTGCGAAACCTAACCTTCTTCATAGGTCTCAGTAACCACCACATTAGTCTTTTGTATTCTCTTGGACTTTTGCTTATCCAACGGAGGAGGCATAGATGATGCTGAAGCTTGGCCCGAAGCTGATGCTTCTCCTGATGCTGCCGCTTCCTTAACTGTGGCTATTATTCTCTCAATAATGGCCCCTTTAGGTTCTTCTGCAACTTTCTTTCCTCTAGGAGGTCTTTTGCTCTGTTTTTGCTGAGGTGGCAACCTGTCTCCCTTGGATTTCCTCTTCTCATTCAGGAAATCATCATATTCATTGGCAGAGAGCTCTTGTCCCTTCCTTTTGCTATCAACTGTAAGGGCCACACCTTTTTTCTTCAGTATATTTACTTGCTCATCAACCTAAGCTTGGGTTAGCTGTAATATCCTGCCCGTGAATGGATCTAAGGAGATGTCCTCCTGCATTGTAAGATCCAGGGCTAATATGGTATCGTTGTATATCTTCTTCTCTTCATATTCATCAACCATTATCTTTCCATCATCTTTCTTCATTTGCGCAGGATGGAAATGCAACCAAAGGTTCTGATTTGGTTAATTGTTAACCTTTGATATCTTCTTCTTTGAGCTTCAGCCTCATCCTCGCAATCTACCCAAAAATCTTCAAGATGCCTTTGATGAATGGGCTGTCCCATGATCCTCTGCATCCTTCCATAAGGATCATATGGTCTTATCAATGGAAATGGCTGTAACTTCATCATGGTGTAAGCCAGCTATGGCTTTCTTAATATTTTCACTATCTGAGCACATATACCAGCCCATTGTTACTGGAAATAATACTGGAGGAAGCTTATTATTAGCTTTGTAGGCATCCAGTATTGTTACAATCTGCCTCATGAACTCCATTAATACTACAGCATCAGTTGGATATCTTGGGAGCATGACAGGGTAGTCTTGAAATCCTTCAACCCTAATGTATGAAAAGGTTGCAAATTGAATGAACTAGGCTCCATGCCTGTATAATACATCCTGAGCTTCCATGCTCAGTCTCTTAGTTCTATCTTCCTCCATGGTCCTCACTAGATGCATAGAGAATGCATCATTCACCAATTTATAATCTTGGAGGTAGTTAACTCTTTGTAACTGGGGATAATGGTCCCAGATGTGTGCATCATTGGTGGTGCCACCAATCTTCCCCTCTAGAGTCAATCCATTAAATGTACCTTTATAGGCACATGCATAAACAATGTATGTGCTATACCTCCTAGGGTTTTTAGTTGCTCATCTAGAGCATCACTTATCATTTTGGCCCATAATGACCTGTTCTCAGTGTATAAGCACAATAGGATGACTCCATACATCCAATCTTTGAAACTTCCAACTGTTGGCTATCCTGTTGCCTGACTGAGTAGGGTGATCATGAACTGATACTCGTCATCAAAGTCAAATTTATATAAATGAACAGGCAACTTGGCTGTGGCTCTATAAGGACTATTTTTAGCCCTCCATCCATACATTCTCTTCCTAGCAGCCCTCTTATTAACTTCATATTCTGATTCTAGCTTCTTCAAGTCTATGCTGACAACATTCTTACCCAGTGGAAAAATGAACATGGTGGAAAAGCCCTTAATAGATAAGTCTACATACACTCTCCCATGCTTCTCTACCCTCCTTGTCTGGGGATTATAATTTCTGGCACACTTAATAACCAGTTCAAGAGCTTCCATGGAGTATGGAAAACCAGCTGCATTCCACATCTCAGACACAAAAATGGCCTCAAGCAGAGCATCCTCATTATTAATGTTGATCTTTTCTGCCCATGCAACCAAATCTGTATTATCCTGGTGAGTGTCACCAACAGTTCTGTATTTGAATTGCACACCTTCAGGCTGTGCAAACATTGGCTTAACAAATTCTGCCTTGGACTTCATCAATCTTTTGTCTGCCATGATTTCCTACAATGCTGAGAACCGGTCTCAAGACTGATACTTCATCTCATGCATGCATATATTTTACATCTTTATGGCATCATGCATATGCTTATTAAACAGTTATTTCATCATGATATACAGAAATCCTAGCTTCAAATCAATGAACATCATTTTACCTGGATATGCATATAATAACAGCAAGAGGGTTTCAATTACTTACCTGGTGCGCTTATCCCTTCGAATTACAATGATGATTATATGGGATAATCCTGATTCTGTTGATAATCATGCCCTTCATTCTGATTCAAGCTGTATACGTCTGCAGGTGGTTCGTAGGAAGGTTTGAAAGCTCAGTATAGTATAAAAACTTATCTTATCATGAGTTAAGTGCATAATGACATTATGAATTCATTCTAAACCCATTTATTTGGTCAATTAGGGCACAATCTAATTAAATCAATCTTAATCATTAAGTTTCCGCACGAAACCTGCAGAGGTTGCCAAGTGTGAGCATCGCGTTAACCATTAGCGGGAAACACCTACCGCATTAATGAGCATTCAATGTCATGCGGTAAGAAGAGGAGGATGATCTTTTCAAATATTAGGTGATGTTTTGAATATCAGGTGATATTCGGGTGATATTTCGAAAAGGATGATGACCCTATGCACTGCCTAAGTAGCCTATCTCAGAATATCATGATGATGTCACCATGATATTGGTTTAGTCTATCGTTGAAGCACTATGACGTCATCATCATGTTTTATGAAAGGGTGATTTTAGGAAATATACCTCCGTGAGGTAAAAAATGATAATGATGTCATCATCATGTTGATTCTCTTTGTTATCAGGTTGGATGATGTCATCAGGATAACAGTTCCAGGGTGATATTTTGCGACTGGATGATATTTGAAAGATAGGGTTATATTCAAAATATTGTGTGATGTTTCGAAATATCATCTTCGCGGAATATATGTTGTATTTGACAGGTAAGTATCACAACCACCTAAAAATGACGTCTGCAAGTCACGAATAGATAATTTATTGGGTGATAAATTGGATCAGGGTCATATTTCGTAAGATAACTGATATTTGGGAAATATGATGATGACTTACGCCCCCCCTTTATGAATATCAGGTTTGACCAAGATTTTGACCGTTCATAACTTTCACATCCTAAGGAATATCAGGGTGATGTAAAAAGCAAACCTTCATGAAATTTAATGCTCTTTCCAAATTTGAGGTTAATGAAATGAAATATGAACTTTGACAAACTAACCTCATGATGATGACTTCCCTAGCCATTGTGCAAGATTATTTG
The DNA here is from genome assembly GCA_027924645.1 of Cunninghamia lanceolata. NCBI lineage: Eukaryota > Viridiplantae > Streptophyta > Pinopsida > Cupressales > Cupressaceae > Cunninghamia > Cunninghamia lanceolata. Next base: position 13,866,597 of record BSBN01001332.1, read on the forward strand.
TATTGATTGAATTTTACCAGATCACCAGCAAGAAAACACACAAGCAAAGCCAAAAAGTTAGGTCCCCATTTTGCCAAGTTAAAATGGGGCGTGTTGTGTAACCACACAACACTAACCGGAACTAAACTCTTGCATTTGTAGATGCTTCTCATCAGTTCAAACACTTGATTACCTTCTATAAGTTCTGTAGATAGTGAGTCTCTTGTAGGTAGTGTGCCTCTTGTGAGCAGTGTGCTCGGGTAGTGAGCCCTAATTCGCAAGTGCCATTTTGTACTCCTTTATTCTTTTAACAGAGAATACAATCTTGGGTTAGTCACCCCGTGGTTTTTCCGTTAACAGAGTTTCCACTTAAAAATCCTTGTGTTGTGTGTTGATTTTATTTTTGTTCTTATGATTACATATGCTTTCATATTTTGATGTAACATTGTTTATTAAGATAACAAAAGAAAAAGAAAGTTAAGGAAATTTTGAGATAACTGATTCACCCCCCCTCTCAGTTATCTACCTTGTTTCCAACAATTGGTATCAGAGCTAAGCTCCTCTAAACAAAGCCTAATAGCTTGAGGAAGATCTGGGAATCTCAATGGATGTATATGGTATGAAGGAACAACTTTAGTCTACCCTAGATGATCTTGAACAATCCCACTCTGAAGCCAATAACTTGAGAGAAAGACTCAAACAAGCTGATGATTTCATAAATGAGCTAAAAAAAAACTTAGTATCTCTGTGAAAAAGAGAAAGGAACTACTTCAAAAATTAGCCAATCAGAGTGAAGTCAATGATACTAATGAAGATCTGGATGAGAAAAATAAGCTATGTGAAAAGCTGTCAAAAGAAGTCATTATGGTGAGGCATGAAATGGAATCAGGGGTTATGAGGTTCACTCAATAAATTGAAGAAAAAAGAAAGATTGAAGATAATCTAAAACAATCACTCAAGGAGAAAACAGAGGACTGCCACAAAATGGACAGAATAATCAGGCATCTTGAATCTGATCTTGAAGAGGTTAGAGACAATGAAGAACAACTCGAGAATCAGATAGACACTCTTAAACAAGATCTTCAAACAACAAATGAATACAAAGAGAAATTCAAGATAAACTCAGACCAACTTGAAGTTCTTCTTGAAAGCCAAAAGAGGGTAGATGATAAGCGTGGCTTGGGATATGAGAAAGGTGAAAGCTCCGGATCTGGTCAGAAGAACTTTGGATTAGGAAATCAAAGAAATAGGCCCAGAAGACCTCCAATGAGGCAACCAAATGCCCAAAGATATCCGTCCTTCAATGGATATTGCTTTAATTGCAACAATTTCAGTCATAGAGCAACTCAGTGTAGGAGGAGAATGAATCAGAATAATACATCCTTCTCCGGACAATGTTTTAATTGCAAAAGGTATGGTCACAAATCTCATGAATGCAAAAATATGCAAATAAACAATTCATTCAATGGTAGATGCTTTGCATGAAATAGAATGGGACATATGGCTAATCAATGCAGATCAAGAGGATATCAATCAAATAAGCAAAGAAATGTTGTCTGTTACAATTGCAATAGATCCGGTCATATTGCCAAATTCTATAGAAGCAGAAATCAGGATAGAAAAGGTTCGGTGCAACATAATCAGAAACAAGATAAGGGCAAAGGTAAAGTGAATACGAATGAAGTTCAAAAGGAGATGAGAAAGACTTGGGTAAAGAAGAGTACAAAAAATATTGGGGATGGATCCGCACCAGAATCTGATGCTAATATTCCTTCAGGAAACTAAAAGGGTGATCTCTGGCTCAGGGGGAGTCATAGAGAAAAATAATTTCCCCTAGCCAGTCAGCTAGTGCCTAAATTTGGCACATTGAGTAAACATTTGATGCTGCGGATTAAAGGGTTCTTAGAAAAACCTCCAAATAATCTTTAGACAAAATATGAAAGATCCGCATGGAGTTTTGTAAGACTTATAACTACTCAAGTTAATCTAGTTTCGATAGCTATCCGGTAAAGAAGAATTTCATAGATAGATCTGGTTTGATTCAGAATTGAAATGCTTTGATCTGCAGACCCATGGCATGATTGAAGAAAAGAAGATACATTGCCAATCCTCACTAACAATGATTCTAAGTTCAGCGCAGTGATTCGAGAAGATCTCTCTCAAAACAGGGCAACCGAATAACTTAAGTTGTGCATTTATTACAAAAGGAAATTAGGGTTTATGCAAGGATAAAAGGGTTCTTTCACTCATTATTTGCACACTTGTACTCGCGAAGAAGAAAAGAAGAGCTCTGCAACAAAGATTCTACAAGATCAAGTGAAAAATGATTTCAACCAGCGATTTGTACCGACTCCTGTTTCAAACCCTAAAGCATGAAAAGGTACTTCCACTCTGAAAATCTCTCTCTAATCTCTGATAGGCTGCATCCTAAATTTAAGAAACACCCTTATAAATCTCTAGAAGTTGATCCTTTGGGTGCATTCTCTATCATTCCACATGGAGTATTGCATGTAGAAGATGTTAGGGTTTATATCCATGCCAACATTGAGGAATTTGGAGATTCAAATTTGATGGACATTTATCACAAACAACTTATAGATGAGAATTTTGAACTCAAGCCTTAACTCAAGGCCCTCCGGGATAAACACTTCGGACATTACATACATTTCCCATGTTTTGCAGAAGATGATTGGGTCTGGTATGTTCTAAGCAGAATGCATGATAATTTCATGTGGCTAATGAGGCCCTTCAAGATAACCAAATATGCCATCAGGGCAGTGACCAGACTGCATTCATCTGGTGGGTTACATGCACTTAAATCAGTGAAAAACCAAACAGTAACTAAAGCCACCAGATCTAAATTTGACAAAAGAGCAATGACCATAGATGACATCATAGATCCGGATGTCAAGTTTGCCTCAGTGATAATCAGGTACAAGATCTATCATTCGAGTAGAGAGAATTTTGTGTCTGGCACAACAATTTATGTAACATATCAAATGTTGAGGGAAGATGCAGACTATGATCTATGCGAGCTTCTTCTAAATCAACTGTTGGAAAATCTGCAAAAGATCAAAAAGGATAAGAAGAATTCCTTCAAATATGGTTGTCTTATACTATGTCTATTCTTTTATTACATGAACGAGCTACTCGGATCAAGTGGTTGGGTTTGACAAAATGATAAACTGGTTGCTATTCAGATTAGAGATTATATGTATGGATTTGGTGATGCTCAAGCTCAAAACACAGCCCTCTGGGGTTACTTTAAGAACTTCCAAAGCATGATGCAAGCCAGAGAGAGAATACCTCAATCCATAGTTGAGAAATACAAGGACATAGTGTGCTTCATGGTTGGCACTGACCAATGCCTAATGGAGGCAGTTGAGCCAAGAACTATGTGGATAATGCCTATGGGATACGAGGTTGGTGAAAAAATCTTGGAGCTACATATTCAACACCTGTTGAGCTAGCCTAAGGACACCGAAGCAGAAAGGTTTGGCACCTTTCAAGAGCTAAGTGTAAAAATACATGTTGAGTTAAGACAACTGAAGATAAAGAGGAAAGTGAGAAGGGAAGTTGAAGAAATTGCCAAAAGATTTGGCTTATCAAAAGAGGCAGTAGATGAAAATAGAGAGAAAATGGAGAAGGCTGAGAAAGAGAAATAAGAAGTAAAGAAAGGAGACATTTTGGTACAAGCCTCCTCTCAGACTAGATCTTCTAAGAGCTCTGCACCTGCCACTCCTAAAAGCTCAAGGGCCACCAAACCAGAAGTCAAGACATCTGAAAAAGGAGAAAAGAGGATGAAGATAAAAGCCACAAGGACATATACAAGCCTTCAAGATGATGAAGAAACAAAATCTGATGAAGAAATCAAGAAAATGAAGAAGAAGAGAACATCCGGGAAGTTCTCTACTAGTAGAAATGAGGAAGAAAAGGTAGAGGAATTTGTTGAAAATCCCACTCTTTCCACTGATGACATCATCAAGGTAGTTATTGTGGATGGGAACCTACAACCAGTGACAGAGTTCTATGATGCATACAGTGATGCTAACAAGAGAATTCTAAAAGATGCTATTGTCAGGTACTTGAATATTTACAATAAAGCCTTCATTGAAATTATATCATTAATTCCTAAAAGCCTAGAAAAGGTACTTGAGTTGAGAAAAGAGAATGCTATGGCAAAAGACCTAGAGATCCGAGAGCAAATAATGATTTAGCTTTATCCTTCTATCACTCCAAAACAAATGGACATGATTTTCAAGGACTGTAAGGATGAGTTCCGGAGTAAAGAAAGAATGAATAAACTTATGCTTGGAGAAACTGACCAAGTAGCAAGAGAAACAAAAATATCCTCTGGAATGCTTTCAAAAGATTCAATCTTCCTATTGTAGAGGAAACAAAAGAAGAACCTTCTACAATGGATGTTGAAGGATTAAATGTAACCAATGAAGAATCTTTTGACAAGGATGTAGAAGGATCAAAGGAAATAGATGAAGAGAAGTCTAAGGACTTGGATTCCTCTATTCTAGAAGAGAAAGCTCATGAAGCAGTAAACACAGGTGACATCTCTCCTCCGGATCCCACTGTAGACATTCCAGATTCTGAAGCTAAAGGAGAAGGTAGAAAAGAGGAGAAAGTGAGTCAAGAAGAGGAGGTTAAGGGAAAAGAAGAACAAGCAGAAAAGACTAATGATGACTATTCTGTTATCCCAAAAGAAAAGAAGACTCAATCATCAGCAAGAGACACTGCAGAGGTAGTGAAGAACTTCTTAAACAGAGAAATGATGGAGATAGATGAACCTAAACTATTCCAAGGGCCACTGAATTTTGACTCTCTCTCCCCGGTTCAAACAATGAAAATAGCATCTTTTGCTCAAGCCAAAGCAAAAGAAAAACTCCTGAAATCTCACATGGAAGACTATGAACTATTGGAGATTGCATCCGGAATGCTGGAGAAGATCATGCCATCCTACGAAAAGGATCCTTCAGCCTCTCTATCTGGTAATTTGAAAAACTTAGTAAATTCTGTTAACACTCATTTTGAATCTTTAGAGAAATCAGCAAAAGCAAAGGTTTGGAAGGAATTTATGGGAAAAAGATTCACTGAAGGGCAAGGACTAATTACTAATGATAGGAGGACCCTAGACATTAGAATAAAGAGCCTTGAAAATGCTCTTAAAGATGGTGGGGACATATACAAATTCTGTTTATCTTGACCCAAAGTGACAGAGGACATTGAGAAGAAAGTAAAAGAACAAGAAGGAAAATTGTCAAGTTTATCTCAGAATTTTGATCCCCTTACTACCCCTCTAATGAATCAAGAATGCTAGGCTATTGTTATCATCAATGAAATAAAGAGGCTGGATAAAGAAAAGAAGAACATAATGAATAGAATGGGTGAACTCAAAGGGATAATTATCCCTAAGTTAGAGGCAATGCATGAGGCCTTGACAGATGCTCAGACCATAGCCTAGACTAGTGATCCAACAAATTTAAGAAGGGCAGAAGCATATGCATTTTTGTTGAGTGGTCACATCTCCATTTTGGATATGATGAAGCAAAGCTGGGCCATAGATTTTCTACAGTTGAAGGCCACTTTTGCGGATATACTTAAGTATATGTAAGTATAACATATATATAACTTATGTGGCCATGAATAGGATAATTTTTGTAAAATTTTGGTATGTGGATTCCACCCTTTGCCATTGATGTCAAAGGGGGAGTGAGGAGTACTGAAAAATGTGGAATCCAGCTAAGGGGGAGCTCCAGTAAAATAGTACAAAAGATAGAGCATCAGCCAAGGTGGAGTTACTGCAACACTTAGCCATTTTTCACTAAGTGTTGCCATCAATGCCAAAGGGGGAGATTGTTGGCAAGAGACACTATGTGGCTTCATAAGTGTTGTCATTGATGGCAACAAAGTCTATCCCACACATCTGCAGTACATAATATGCCTATACCAGAAGTTAGATTGAAGATTGTTTTGGTCCTGTGAACAAGAATAGAGTATCTAAATCTCTAAGATGGTGTAACTCAGCAAGTTGTAAACTTGGACAAGTCAAGAGGGGTATCATGACCACTATATTCTAGAGATTTAGCCTCTAGTGATAAAGCATGAAAAAGATATGAGCATCTGAGTGTTGGGTACCAGTCAGGTAGAACAGGCAGAGAAAGCACTAACCGATAGAGTATCAGAATTCAATCCGGATGAGTAAAAGGTGTTGATCAAGCAATTTGTGGGATCATACATTGTTGGCTGACATGATTAATGACTTCTATTCCTATGTTTTTGATACGCATTGCAAATCAAGCATGGATTCAGCCGACAAATTAATTACCTGTGTTCTTGATGCTAACTAGGAAGTTGATGAAAATCCTTGATGCGGATATATATACCTGATAGATTTCAGCATGTAAGTGTGTATGTGAACAAGTGATGAAATAAAGTGCTAAGAAAAGTAGGGATAAGTGTGAGAGCAGCAATTCAAGTCTGATATGTGACAAAGCAACAACATTAAAACAGAGGAAGAATGAAGTGCATCAAATCAGTGTATTGTGCCTAACTAGAACTAAACTCTTGCATTTGTAGATGCTTCTCATTAATTCAAACACTTAATTACCTTCTGTAAGTTTTGTAGATAGTGAGTCTCTTGTAGGCAATGTGCCTCTTGTGAGCAGTGTGCTCGGGTAGTGAGCCCTAATTGGCAAGTGCCATTTTATACTCCTTTATTCTTTTAACAGAGAATACAATCTTGGGTTAGTCACCCTGTGGTTTTTCCCTTAACAGGGTTTCCATGTAAAAATCCTTGTGTTATGTGTGTTGATTTTATTTCTTTTCTTATGATTACATATGCTTTCATGTTTTGATGCAACACTATTTATTAAGATAATAAAAGAAAAATAAAGTTAAGGAAATTTTGAGATAACTGATTCACCCCAGCCCTCAGTTATCAGACTTGTTTCCAACAAGTGCAACCTAGGGTTAATCTTCCAGTAACCAGAGGGTTAAACAAAAGTAAGGCTACAAACTCTACTCAAGTTCTTGACTAGGAAGATGGCATTTTTGACCCCAGGATTTCTAAGAACCTAAAGACTCTAAGAGAGGGGCACATGCAAGATTGATTATCCAGGAAAAATAGGGTAAGGGTAAGGTTGAGAATCTGGAGCTCTGGTTTGGCTCAATACATGGTTCCGCTTGTGCACTCATAGCCAGAGTTAGTTTGGTTGTGCACAATTAACTTTGACACTTCTATTGGGATTATTCAAAAGTAAAAACATTCAAGTCATCATCCATGCAAAGGCTAAATGTGACATGCTTGGTTTGTCATATGACCCATCAGCCAGTTTTTATGATATGGCTAAATTGCAAAATGTTTGGCATCAAGTGCAAACCAAGTAGAGCTTCTTGAATAGGGAGTTGTGTCTCGATGAAGACAATACCAAGCTACCATCACTTCCCCTTGCTCTACATTTATTGACTTTAGATGTACAAGATGCCTGCTCAATGCTGGCATTTATCTTTGGCCAGGATGAGGATGTGAATGTACATGATTGGTAGCTTGGGGCTATTTTCCATCTCAAAAAGGTCAAATGGACTTAGGAGTATAAGTTTGATTTTATGGAGCACATTGCTTACGCGTTGTGCAATCAATTGGCCAATTTTCAAAATACGCAGACATTCAGGTACTCTTCTTATCTATTCCATTTGATTTTGTATCAGAACTATCAACTATTCCTACAGCACATGCATTTGAATCTATATGATCTAGAGTTTGATGCTCAAAGGGTAATTCCTATGTTTGCATGGACTCATCTATTATCTGAAACCTCTGACCCTTATGAGAGTGCCCCCCGTCATTGAGCAATTAGACCTAGAGGAAGTTAAAAATAGAATGACTGATAAAGTGAGAGGACTCATAACAAACTCATGAGTCCCTTGTGACTACTTCTTCGGGGATCATTATACGATGATCCAAGTCCGTGGTTTCAAGGAGGAGCCTTTCATGCTCCCAAATGTTCTAACAACTAGGGTCTTAGCCCTAGAATTGGCCCGACAATTATCTATTATTGGTTTTGAGTTTGGAGCCAAAAGGAAGGAAAAAAATTCTATGATCTCCCATGGGCTAAATGTGGTATCATGCTAATGAAGAGAGAATCAAAGCATCTCTTATAGAGGAAACTAGCAAATTGTGGGCTAGTTATGATTCAAGACCCATGGAAGTTTGACCCTGATAGTTTCATGGGTTTTTGGCTCACTAAGAATAAGGTTCATGCCTCATTTGTACATGAAATACATCCATTCTTTAAACAGAAGAGGTCACCAGTGACAGATACTCTAGATGTTTATGTAGAGATAAGTGATATTCCTGGTGAGCAACCTAAATTATGGGAAACATTTTACACTCCCATTAGGAATTATGACCCGAATAAGAGAATGAGCCATGGTTTGAGACAAGCCTTGGTGAAGAGAGGATGGGGTAATGATAAGATTGTTGCATACTAGAGATATAGGCAAGAGATTACTGAGCCAGAAAGGAATTTAGAGGAAGTAAAAGCGGATGAGTAATGGGAAAATTTGTGGAATGAGGCACATATGACTCCAGTCTCCATCCCTAACACAAGCAATGTCCCTGAGCATCAAAAATTAGATGAAGAGGTAGGTGTTGATACAATAGAGCTACGTCCAAAGCTTCCATCTGACCACAATCCCTCAGCACATTAGAACAATAAAAAGCTTCACAACAACTATCTCATGGGGTCCAAACAGCTTCAGCATCTAGGGACCCTAGAGCAGAAATTTCACAAGTAAAAGAGTCACTTATCCCATCATAGTAGGAGAGGCACCAAAAGACCCTTCAGACAGACTCCTTAAGAAAAAGCATAAATTGATTCTAGGAGGGGAAGAGGAGGAAGAAAAAGAGGTTGCAGATGTTTCATGTGTGTAGTTTCTAGCAACTTTAGTGGCCCCTTAGGTAAGTTTTTCTTCACCTTCTTCTTTTTCTCATTCTTCTTCTACATAAGAGGTGGTTGCCCAAGTGTCTCCTGCCACCTCTATTATGCCTTTACAATCTTTGTCACCTCCTCTCAGTTCCACATCCCTCATTGTTTCTCAAACCTTGAGTTTACCTATATTTTCCCCATTAGTACCCAAGAGGGCAATGCCATTACAAGACCCAAGCTAGTAACTAACAACCATTCCTTTTGGTCTACCACAGGGATCCCCTTTCGCTGGTGGCCTAATAGTCTCTCCCTCTGTTTTCCAAATCCAAGCAGAAGCTGCTAGAAAAGCAAGAGAATCTAGAAAAGAAAAGAAAAGAATGAAAGAGGGTAGAGCCTCTGCTGTTACCCAAATGAGGTCTCTCTTTGACCCCACTCAGTATTCTTTGACCATAACCCATATGACCCCCAATGTGATTAAACCCCATGAACAAATGAAGCCTGAGGATTATACAATGAATTTTATGGCTATGGACTTGACCCAGTTTAGGCCTCAAGATAAGGTAGAACTAATGAAAGAAACCTCAATTGTGGTGACCACATATTTCCTCAAAACCTCTAAGAAGTTGCAGAAGGTAGAGGTAGAATTAGACCAAAAAGGCTACAGTAAGCCGCCTGGCTGCAGAGATTAAAGCCAAGATCTCAAAATTGATCAACTAAATAAAGATATCAAAGAAACTGTATCCAAAGAAGTCTTTCAGGCTTCACAAAAAAAGATAAATGGATTGCAGTCTAAATTGGCACAGGCCAAGGCTTCAGTAGACACATTGGAAAAGGAAAAGGGTCTTTTGGAGAAGAAGTATAAGGATAAGGCTCAGGACCCAGCTATAATAGAATCTTAAGACTGAGAAGGACCAGAACAGTAATTTGCAGAGCAAATATCTGGCAGGGCAGGAAAAGGTTAAACAGTTGATACTGGAGCTAACCCAACAACCTCAAACTATTGGGGTTTTATCTATGGTTAAGGAGTTGTACGTCTCTTCCTGGAAGAGAATCTCCAATGAAGTGACCCAACTCAATCTGGTTCTTAAGTTTATTTCCAAGGCTCAGTAGCTTTGTGAAAAAGTGGACTCTTTTATTGAGAAGATCCTATCCTTAAAAGTTGTAAAGGTTCCTGATGCACAACTATTGCTGTAAAAATTTTATGATGCATTTGATGACGTTTTGCAGGCAGTAGGGATTAGCGATAGATTGACAGCTATTGCCAAGGTTAATGAGGAGTTGAGTTGTAGTAAAGCTGCCACAAAGTGTAAAAAATGTTGGATCTTTTGAAGCAAGGAGTTCAGGAAATGAAGGGACACATTGAGAATCTGGTCCAGTTAGGACTCCCCTCTCCATTTCTAGATAACAGTTTAGTCCTAATGGAGGACCGAATAAAGACTTTGCTACTCACCAAGAAAAATGACCAAACTATTTTCCAAACCCTAGGTGACTCATCAAATGTCACTGAAGTGGAATCAGTTCTGCTTCCAATGCCTCAATTGGAATTACAATTGCATGCAGTGGTGCAGAGTCTGTAGACCTTCTCCCACAAGGAAATAATTAGATTGGATACAACTTTTCAAGCTCTGTAGAAGAAGGAATGTCCATCACAAGTAGAATGGGCTAGCTATAAGGCTACTTTGTAGAAATTATAAGTAGCTCAGTGGGAGGTACAATTTTGGTTTTGTTTTATTTTTGAGGTAGTAGGAGGATTGTAGTTCTCTCCACGCAGGCACAGAGTCCCTTTTTGGTCACCATGAACTGTAGAGTCAAAACCCTACATTTATATGTGTGTGTGTGTTTGTGTGTATCCATATATATTGTTTCTATCAGCTAAGTGTTAATATTTTGAGGTATGTCGAGGCTATAAGAAAGTCGCAAATTAAAGAGTCTCAGAGCAGTGGAGTTTGCCAATTGTCACAACGGCACTCTTTTAAAAACATTTGAAGCTAAAGACTCTCTTGGCTTGCGCCAAGGCTCCACATGGTGCAACATCAAGTCAATAAGTATAAAAGTTAAAAGGGGTAAAGGAAAAGGTTGTGATGTCATCATCTGTCGGTAATAAATAGTCTTTGCAGATATTGCAGAAGATGTCAAGTGTCAGCACTGCATTTACTATAGAGTTTTTTTTGTTAAGCCTCCAAGTCTCAATGGAAAGCACCACTTGTCGGTAGGGTGCTCATTTGAAAGGTTTCTTTGGTAAAGTTTTGTATATGGGGTGTCATCCTGCCATGTGTCTCTATGAATCTTTTATTGATTGTAGCAGAGCTCGTCACGTGTTTGTATGGTGCTTGTTTATGGAGTCTCTTTTGTTTAAGTCTTAGATACTATGAAAATCTGCCATGCATCCCAATGGGGCCCAAGACTCTTTTAAAGGAGAATCTCACCAGAAAGTGACAAGTGTCAATGGGGCACTTAATGGAGAACTCTTTTGTTGAAGTTTTTGTGTAAAGATCGCCAAGCCGCCACGTACCCATTTGAGTTTTTTTCTAGATGCAGCAGAGGGTGCCATGTGTCATAACGATGCAAGTTTTTAGAGTCTCCATTTCAAAAGGCCATTGCTATTGGACCATTGGCTATTCGAGACAGGTGTCAACCCTAGAAAGAGACATAAGAGTCTACAGAGAACAAGAAGATTTGAGCCTCACAGAATCAGTTACAATAGTGTGGGTGAATAGAGACTCAAGACTCTCAAAAGATTTGTAATATGGGAGTTGATAACAAAAGTAACAGTTAACTAAAGTTATGGTTACTAGGTAGTTAGGGTTTCAACAGCTATAGAGCTTTAAATTTTGTGATATAAATAGTAGACTCCAGACCAAGAGAAGACATTTTTTGAATATCAGAGAGTTTTAGCTGCTAGATTAGAAGCATATTTTCTTGCCTCAACAGGTGCCTCTCCTGAAGGATTGAATATTGTATTTTGTGCAAACTTTGTCTTATGTACTTTTTTCTCCTATCAATCAATGAAGAGAGAGTGGTGTTCTATGCATATTATGATGTGTTTCTAATTCTTGTTTCTTACTTTCTATATGGGCCTTTGATGAATCTGATATATACATGCTATTAATGTTAATCATGATTTATGCTCTTTAGCTTTATTAATAGATTCTGCAAGTTTGATCATTGTGTTATTAGTGTAGATCTTAATACATTTCTGGCACATTGCCTTAGCAAATTTAGGTGTTACTTTTATAATCTTGTTTTTTCTTCCCTTTACATCAAAACCCATAGAGAAGAACCAACTTCTTTAAAATATGGAGGTTATTCTAAGAGTCAAGTCCCACATTCTTGGAATTTCCCATTGTTGGTGGTTATATGCAAATTTAAACATCAACAAAAATATTTTTTGGAACTCTACAAAACTTTCTAAAATTGACCTACAAGTGCAATTTTATGAGAGGAAATCCTATAAAACAAAGGTTAAGGGGGAGTTTGCCTCAATCAGTCCCCTTGTGGGATTTCAAGCATGATTACATATTGAGATATACTTGAAGCAAGTGGGATGGGAGAACAATTTTGGGAACAAGGTGTTGGTTCAATCCAAAAGGGTTTTGGGGCTTCATACATGACTTATATAGAAATGGGAAAACACAAGTCTAAAGCACTCTAATGAGGGTTTCACATGGTAATGGCTCACTACTCCAAAAGGTTTCAGATAAAGGCTTGCATTCACAAAGGGATGGGAAACACAATAAAATGGAAAAATGGCTCCATGTTGGCTTAATGGAAATGGAAGAGAACATGATAAGGTCTACAAATATAAGGTATGAAAGTGGTTTGATGGTGGATTTGAGAAAAAAAACAAGTGGAAATGGCAACACACTAAGGCAAAGGCTTCAACAATGGAAATTTGGAGATGGAAAAATGGATGTAAAAGGTGATGGAAATGGATAGTAGTGGATTGGAGGCATATGGAGGAGAGATATGAATAGGATCTTATAGAAAAATAAAATAAATAAACTCATTTCAAACAAAACTATAAATGGAAACAACTCACCCTATTAAAATCCTTAGAAATTAGCCACCTATTGTCAAATATCCTATTGTAGCATTGTCCAATCAAAAAATAAAAATTATCTAAGACTTTGGTATGAAGCTAGCTCAGTCTTAAATTTTTTGAATCAAAGATGGTGTGTTGTCTATGAGCATAAGTAGCTAAAACCATACAAGCAATGCAAAATTTCTCTTTTTCTTTGTAAAAATAAGGCAAAGTTGGTCTATTTTAAAAAGCTTTCTTTAGGAATTTGAAGATGGAGACTTAGTAGGTGGGAAGCCCTAGAAATTAATTATCTTTCATTCAAAGATTGTGGTAGGAGGATGAAAATCCATTGCCACCATATGAGGTGGCAACTATGGGCAATATCTACGAATGAAAACTAAGCTCAATTTCTTAGGGGATCATCTAGTGGTGGGTGGTTTTGTTAATTTCATGCTCATTAAGGGAGGATTTAAAAATGATAAAAGTGGGGTGTTCACATAGGATGGAGATAGGCATAACATAAATAATGGTTTGACAAAGGGGTAATGTTACACCCTGTGTGTTTCTAACTATTTACTATTTACCTAGATTGGTTAAATTGCTTGGATAAATGAATGTTTGTGAATCTCTGCATCAATGTGAAATTTGAAATTTCAATTGAATATATTTGAAAAGTTTAATTATGCAATGTGATGTATTGTAAGTAATTATTATTATGAAATGTATGAAACATATGATTATTTTTGTGAATGGCTAACTACTGTTGTGGAGATGTAAGTTGAATGCAGGAACAAGTGACTCCTCTGGAAAGATGGAGAAGTATCACTCAGGAGAAGGACTTGGTCTGGTAAATGTTGGAGAAAGCCTAAACTAAGCAAACACACACCCCTATCCTATTGGTCTAGGTTAGGTCGAGTCAGTGTGCATAGAGGTAAGTAACCTATGGTAATCTAGAGTGCTTATTTGGATTTGAGTTAGTTTGAGTGTTGATTGAAGTTTTCTTTGATAAGTTTGGATTGTGTTTGACATGGTTTTATTGTAAGATGGTTATATGTTCATACAAGCCACAATAGACTTATACATATGAGACAATATGGACATGAGTATATGCAGGTAGATGTATCTACGCATACTCATGAGTGCATTGCTCATAGGCATAAGGATATTGATGGGTTGAGGTATGTTATGCATGAGTATATGTAGATGTCATTCATGTCATTAATGGATATGTGGACCTCATGTCCCCAGAGGATATGAGAGTAATGAGTTTAGTGTGGTTTTAAGTATCAATGTGTTTAGTAGGAAAAGAGGGAATGAGAGGGTTTTAAGGTGTTTATGTTTGATCCTCCTTTCGATACAAACATTCCAAGGGCCTATCAACCAAGTTGATTCTCCACTAAGCGGGAGCAATCACCTATCAGGTTAGCCAGCCACAAGGTTTGTTGTGGAAACTCAGATGTTTACAAACAATGTCTCTATCTAATGCTTTAATGCTCTTCAAACCCTAATTTAAGCAAAATAGTAAGTAAACTGATGAATTACAAAAAATGCTCTTAAGACAAGGTGAAGGGTAGAGAACCTTAACTCACTATTTTTTGAAGCTCGAAAAGTGGAAAAGTTAGGGACACCTCCACTAGCGCCCAAGTCTAATGTACCTTTTTCTTCATGGAATCATGATCTCCTTCTGGCACTGATCTTCACTGTAACTTTTGTTCTGGCAGATTTAGATGCGGATGACACTACCACTAGCACCCTTGTCCTGAAATGTTGAACAATGTCCATTGCTTCTTAGATCCCAAATCCTCACTATCTTCCAACCTTCCCTGCAACTCCACTTTTTTTGAATGCGACACCTGTAACCTGCAATCACAACGAGAGTGGGAGGGGGTTGTTGTGTTTAGAGGCTTTCCTTGGTTAAGCCTCATAGAGACATTCAAGTCTTTCGAACACCGTTGTCAAATAAGAGTGCGTATCCCTATGGGATAGAGACAAAAACACAATGATAAATGATAAACAAACACAAATGATGTCACCTTAATGATGAAGCTCTCATGGAAGGAAGATGCTCTTCATACCATGAGGAGAAGATGTAATCCAACCTGCAAATACAAACACAACAACAATGCTCTGCTCTACAACACAATGAATGCCTTGAAAATCACAAGTATGTCAGTAGCTCACAATCATAAACATCTTCTAGTCTGTAAATGAATCACTAAACATGCTTATATATACAACTACAAAGATTCCTACCAAGAACTTCATAATTCAAACTTGAGATGTTGACATGGGACCCAAATAATGGTCACAAACTGACATAAAAGTTTAGGGAAGACCCTAAATAGGATTGGACTAGGGCGCTAGCACCCAAGTCCACCCCCTCATTTCTTCTTTGGAATTACAAAAGTGGCATCCCCTAGGTCCTATTTGCCACAAGACCCAAGGGAAATCTCATCGAGAGTCCAAATTAACATGCAAGATGCTCTAAATGTATTCTAAGGACTCAAGAGCTAAACCTTAAGAGGGAAAAGCCCCCAAGGGGACATTTTTCAACATAACATTTAGCCCCCACTTTAATGTATGTATCAACACAAGGCCAATACATGCATTAAAGTAAGGTCAACAAACACAACAAACATGCCAAGCATAGAGAAGACACACCAAACACAATGAAGATAGAGTCAGGCATGCAAAACATAAAAAAGATAGTTACAGGTACACAAAACATGGAGAAGACATCACATAAAAAATAGAGAACACAATGAATGTAATGATTGTTTTCTTTTTGATTTTCCCATATGAAATGTAGAATGTAAGTACAAGGAAAGTAAACAAACAAATCCCAAAAGTGTAGAGGAACTTATCACGATCGATCTTGCACTTTTGAGAACAAACACGCCAAACAAATCCTAAAGTGTAGAGGAGCTCATCGCCACCAGTCTTGTACTTTGAGAACAAACATGCCATACAAAATCCCAAAGTGCAAAGGAGTTCATTACCACCGGTCTTACACTTTGAGAACAAACACGCCATACACACACACACATGGAAGACATGGAGAAAACATGGCAAACAAGTGATGGAGTGATCCTATTGCTAGGTTTGACACCATCTCAGGCACACCGATGATTGAGCTTCGCCACAACAATCACTGAAAACACGCTTAAGGGTTAGGATAGTCTTAGATCTGCTCCCCGCCTCTGCAGAGGACTTTTGAAAATGCAACCCCACCCACATCATTGAGACGCCTTACAGTGAAAAGGAAGCATTGCATACAACCCCACCCGCATCATGAAGATGCCTTATGGTGAAAAGGAGGTATGAGTATGCAACCCCACCCGCATCACGGAGATGCCTTATGGTGCAAAGGAGGTATACGAAGAAGATTTGTTGATTGTTCAAGATTGTTCAAACACACTTTACTAACATCTAGATCAGACATCTTACCTTATATATCCCTAAAGATAAGGAAAACAAATGAAGTTAAAAATACAAACAAATGCATAAATACACAAAGTTATACATTCAAATGTGATCCCTCTCCTTGATACCCAAGTTGATATAGATTGAATGTGGATTGCTCTAATGCTTGCAACACAATGTAGATGGAAGGATTTGGATTTTGGATAGAGATAGAGATGAGGATAGATAGGCTCAAATGATTTTGGCATTATGATGTAAGGATGAGGAGATTTTGGAGAGATTTTGGCATAGTAAGGATGCAAGAAGAAGTGATGAAATGGCTTAGAGGAGGGTCTTATTTATAGATTTTTGATAAATAGATGGAGGGTGAGGATTAAAAGTTTAGATCAAGGGATAGGAATGCTTGAGAGTTAGGGTTTGGATTGGAGTTGTAGTCTTGTGACAAGTGTCACAAGAGGAGTGGATGAGATAAATCAAGGGTTGAGATTTGGTCAATGAGATTGGATGGCTCTCATTATTTGTGAATTTAAAATTCACATTGGGAATAGAGGAGGATTAGAAATGAATTAAAAATTTATTTTGGGAAGAGCTCCCATTAATGGGTTATGACATGTGCAAGGGGTAAGGACACATGTACACTTACATGTGTAAGAGGGAGTTGTGACCCTTTGAATAAAAGATTGATTTTTATTCAAAGTGTGTGGGAGTATGGGTTAAGTAAGATTTAATTAAGTGTTTAGCTTAATTAATTTAGGTCTAGGGGATAGGTAGGTTGGGGCAGCTAATTAAATAATTGCTATTTAATCAACTAGGCTAGGTTTAGGTTGATTAGTAGGGTAGATTAATTAAATAAGTATGATTTATTTAATTAATCAGGATTAGGAGATGGAGAAATTAACTAAATAAATATTGGGAATATTTATTTAATTAATGAGGATATAGTTATAAGGTATAGTGATAAATTAAATGAATTAATTGATCACAAAGGATGGATGAATAGTTAAGGGTAGCTGATTAGGGATAAATTAATTAAATAAAATGAATTTATTTAATTAATAAGAGGGATAATCAGTGGTGTGGGGATACAGGAAATTGGTTTGTGAAGCAAGTCAAATTTAGCCCCCACCTTAAGGTGGTTGATATCATGCACTGATATCAAGCACATTAAGGTAGGAAGAAAACACATAAGGGAACATGAGCTCTCGCAAAGCCCATGCCCCCCAGAGGTGACATGTACTTTACAATCGCTAAATGTTCCCACAAACACACAATTTCTTGCAAGAAAAGGTGTTAGCATCCACATAATTATGATAAACAACAATACATATGATCATCTACATGAAAGAGACATGCAAGGTGAAATCCAAGATAAACAAAGTGCACAGAGCGGCAGTATTATTATGGTCTGTTAGCAAGACAAGATAACATCGACATCAACATCAAGATAGAGAGATCACACAGAGTGATTCTACTAGCCAAGCATCAGATAATATATAACATGTTGGAAAGAGACATTGTGTGGCTTCATAAGTGTTGTCATTGATGGCAACAAAGTCTATCCCACACATCTACAGTACATAATATGCCTATACTAGAAGTCAGATTAAAGATTATTTTGGTTCGGTGAACAAGAATAGAGTATGTAACAAGGTCCGACAATTAGGTCCGGATCTCTCAGATGGTGTAACTCAGTAGGTTGCGGACTTGGACAAGTCAAGAGGGCTATCATGACTATTGTATTCTAGAGATTTAGCCTCCAGTGATAAAGCATCATAAAGATATAAGTATCTGAGTGTTGGGTTCCAGTCAGGCAGAATAGATAGAGGAAGAACTGATCGGTAGAGTATCAGACTTCAATCTGGATGTGCAAAAAGTGTTGATCAAGCAATTTGTGGTATTATACAGTGTTGGCCGACATGATTAATGATTTCTATGCCTAATTTTTTGATGCACATCACTAATCAAGCATGGATTCAGCTGACAGAGTAATAACTTACAAATATCTCAGGTGTTCCTACTGTCGACTAAGAAGTTGTTGGAAATCCTTGATGCGAATATATATACCCGATAGATTCAAGCTTGTTGTGAAGTAAAAAGGTGTAGTGTATGAAAAAGGTATGAATTAACATAGAAAGAAGTGCGAAGAAGAAGATCTAGATCTAGAATATGATAGAAGAGTAATATAGAGCAAAGGAAGAATGAAGTGTGCCAGATCAGTATACAATGCCTAACCGAAACTAAAATTTTGTATGAATAGATGTTTCTCATCAGTTCAAGTACCTTAGTATCATCTGTAAGAATTTATAGATAGTGAGTCTCTTGTAGGTAGTGTGCCTTTTGTGAGCAGTGTGCTCGGGCAGTGAACCCTAACTGGAAAGTGCCATTTGTGCTCCTTTATTCTTTTAACAAAGAATCTAATCTTGGGTTAGTCACCTTGTAGTTTTTCCCTTAATAGGGTTTCCACGTAAAAAACCTTGTGTTATGTGTTGATTTCATTTTTAGTTCTTATGGTTGCCTTTGCTTTCATGTTTTGATAATAGCATTAAATGTTAATATAAGAAAAGAAAGAAAGAATTTGAGAAGTTATACGATAATTGATTCACCCCCTCTCAGTTATCTGCATTGTTTCCAACAATTGGTATTAGAGCCAAGTCTCTCAGAAAAAGCCTAACAACTTGAGAAGGATCTAGGAATCTCAATGGATGTATATGGTATGAAAGAGCAACTTTAGTCTGCCCTATATGATTTTGAACAATCTCACTTCGAAGTCAATAATTTAAGAGAGCGACTCAAAGAAGCTAATGATTTCATCAATGAGCTGAAAGAGAAACTTAGTAATTCTGTGAAAAAGAGAAAGGAATTACTTCAGAAACTAGCAAATCAGAATGAAGCCAATAATACTGATGAGGATCTGAATGAAAAAACTAAGCTATGTGAGAAACTTTCAAAAGAAGTCATTATGATAAGACATGAAATGGAATTAGGAGTTATGAAATTCACCCAAGAAATTGAAGAGAAAAGAAAGATTGAAGATAACCTGAAACAATCCCTCAAAGAGAAAACAGAGGACTACCACAAAATAGACAAAATAATCAGACATCTTGAATCTGATCTTGAGGAAGCTAGATACAATGAAGAACAACTTGATAACCAGATTGATTCTCTCAAACAAGATCTTCAATCTGCAAATGCATACAAAGAAAAATTTAAGATAAGCTCAACCCAACTTGAAGTTCTCCTTGAAATTCAAAAGAAGGTAGATGATAAGCATGGCTTGGGATATGAGAAAGGTGAAAGTTCTGGATCTAGTCAAAAGAACTTTGGATCAGGAAATCAAAGAAATGGGCCTAGAAGACCTCCAGTAAGGCAACCAAATGCCCAAAGATATCCATCTTTCAATGGATATTGCTTCAATTACAACAATTTCGATCATAAAGCAACTTAGTGCAGGAGGAGAATGAATCAAAATAATCCATCCTTCTCTAGATAATGTTTTAATTGCAAAAGGTATGGTCACAAATCTCATGAATGTAGAAATATGCAATTAAACAATTCATTCAATGGTAGATGCTTTGCATGCAATAGAATGGGACATATGGCTAATCAGTGTAGGTCAAGAGGATATCAGTCAAATAAGCAAGGAAATGTTGTATGTTTCAATTGCAATAAATCTGGTCATATAGGCAGATTCTGCAAAAGTAGAAATCAAAATAGAAAAGGTCCAGTGGAACATGATCAGAAACAAGATAAAGGCAAAGGTAAAGTGAATGTGGATGAAGTTCAAAAGGAGATGAGCAAGATTTGGGTAAAGAAGAGTACAATAAATATTGAAGATGGATCCACACTGGAATCCGGTGCTGATAATCCTTCCAGAAACTAAAAAGTGAGCTTTGGCTTAGGGGGAGCTACAGTGAAAATCATTTTCCCCTAGCCAATTAGTATGTGCCTAAATTTGGCACATTGAGGAAACATATGGTGTTGCGGATTAAAGGGTTCCTATAAATTCCCCAAAGAACTATCAGTCATAATGTGAAAGGTCTACATGAAGCTTCACAAGGTTTATGACCACTTGAGTAGATCCGGTTCTAGCAACCAACCAGTATTAATAGAACAGTACAAATTGATCTGGTATGATTTGAAAATACAATACTCTGATCTGTGAATTTAGAGGAAAATCTTCACGGCACCTAGGTGCTACCAACTCACTAAGGTATCAGTTTGAAAATCCGTAAGATAATCAAAGAAAAGCTCATTTGAGAAGCAGGGTAATTGGATGACTTAAAAGCTTGAGCATTTATTACAAAAAGCCAATTAGGGTTTATGCAAATATAAAAGGGGTTCTTTCACTCATTATTTACACATTTGCACTCACGAAGAAGAAAAGAAGAGCTCTGAGAAGAAGATCCTACAGTTACTCAAATTCAAGCTGAAGATTGAATTAAACCAAAAATTTGTTCCAACATCTGCTTCAAACCCTAAGACGTGAAAAGGTATTTCCCTTTTGCAAATTATCTCTGGATCTCTTGCTAGGATGGTTACTCCAATGGTTGTTAATATCTCTGATAGGCTGAGACCAAAATTCAAGAAACACCCTTACAAATCTCTAGAAGTTGATCCCTTGGGTGCGTTTTCTAGTATTCTGCACGGTGTCTTGCATGTAGAAGATATTAGGGTTTGTATCCATGCAAACATTGAAGATTTTGGAGACTCAAAATTGATCAACATTTTTCACAAACAGTTAATAGATGAGAATTTTGAACTCAGATCTAAATTCAAGACCCTTAAGGACAAACACTTTGAACATTGCATACATTTTCCATCTTTTGCAGAAGACGATTGGGTCTGGTATGTTCTAAGTAGGATGCATGATAATTTTATGTGGTTAATGAAGCCATTCAAGATAACTAAAGATGCCATCAAGGCTATGACCAAACTACATTCATCTAGTGGGTTACCCACACTTAAATATGTGAAGAACCAACGGTAACTGAAGCCACCGGATCAAAATTTGACAAAAGAGTAATGACTATAGATGACATCATGGATCTAGATGTCAAGTTTGCTTAAATGATAATTGGCTACAAAATATACCACTCGAACAGGGAGAATTCTATGTCTGGTACATCAATCTATGATGCATATCAGATGTTGAAGGAAGATGCAAATTATGATCTATGTGAGCTTCTACTGAATCAGCTAATGGAGAACTTGTAGAAGATTAAGAAAGATAAGAAAAACTCCTTCAAATATGGTAGTCTAATACTGTGTCTATTTTTCTACTATATGAATGAGCTACCTGGATCAAATGGTTGGGTCTGGAAGAATGATAAACCCATTGCAATCCAGATCAGAGACTACATGTATGGACTTGGTGATGTTCAAGCCCAAAACTCAGCCCTCTAGGGTTACTTTAAGAATTTCCAAAGCCTGATGCATGCTAGAGAAAGAATAACATAGTCAATAGTTGAGAAATACAAAGACACAGTCTGCTTCATGGTTGACACTGATCAATGCCTAATGGAGGCAGTTGAGCCAAGAACTGTGTGGATAATGCCCATGGGATATGAGGTCGATGAAAACATTTTAGAGGTACATATTCAACATCTGTTGAGACAACCTAAGGACACTAAAGAAGAAAGGTTTGGCACCTTTGAAGAGCTAAGCATAAAGATACATGTTGAGTTAAGGAAGCCTGAGATGAAGAGAAAAGTAAGAAAGGAAATTGAGGAATTGGCCAAAAGATTTGGCATATCAATGGAGGCAGTAGATGCCAATAGAGAGAAAATGGAGAAGGTGGAGAAAGAAAGACAAGAAGCAAAGAAAGAAAGTGTTCTAGTGCAAGCCCCCTCCCGGACTAGATCCTCCAAGAGTTCTACTCCTATCACTTCTAAAAGCTCAAAGTCTACCAAACCGAAAGTCAAGACATCCGAAAAAGGAGAAAAGAGAATGAAAACCAAAGCCACAAGGACATATGTGAGCCAAAAGTATGATGAAGAAATAGAATCAGATGAGGAAATCAAGAAAATGAAGAAGAAAAGAACGTCTAGAAAGTTCTCTGACAATAGAAATGAAGAAGAGAAAACAGAAGAATTTGTTGAGAAACCCACTCTCTCAATTGATGACATCATCAAGGCAGTTACTATGGATGGGAACCTATAGCCGGTGACAGAATTCTATGATGAATACAATGATGCTAACAAGAGAATTCTAGAGGAAGCTACTGTAAGGTATTTGAATATCTATAACAAAGCATTCATTGAAATAATCTCATTAATTCCAAAAAGCCTAGAAGAAGTATTGGAGCAAAGAAAAGTGAATGCAAAGGCTAAAGACTTGGAGATCCAAGAGCAGATAATGATACACCTATGTCCCTCTATCACTCCAAAACAAATGGACATGGTTTTCAAGGATTACAAAGATGACTTCCAGAGCAAGTCCAGAATGAACAAACTCATGCTTGGTGAGACTAAACAAATAGCCAATGAAACAAAAGAAATTCTTAGGAATGACTTGAGGAGATTCAATCTTCCTACTATAGAAGAAACAGATGAAGAACCTTCTACCATGGATGTTGAAGGATTAAAAGTAATCAATGAAGAAATCTCTGACAAGGATGTCGAAGGATTAAAGAAAATAGATGAAGAGAAGTATGAGGACTTAGACTCCTCTGTTCCAGAAGAGGAAGTTCCCAAAGCAATAAACTCTAGTAATGTCACTTCTTCAAATACCACAGTTGTCAAGACAAATCTTTCGGGCACTGAAGAAGAAGGGGAAGAAAGAAGAGAAGAGAAAGAAAATCAAGAGAAAGAGGGTAAGGCAAAAGAAGAAGAACAAGAAGAAACAATTGGTGATGACTTATCCAAACCAGTCAGTCCTGATACCTCTAAAGGGAAGAAGTTTGAATCACTAGAAAGAGACACTGCATAAATAGTATAGAATTTCCTGAACAAAGAAATGATGGAGCTAGATGAACCTGAGTTGATTCAAGGGCCACTAAACTTCGACTCTCTCTCTTTGATTTAGATAATGAAAGTAGCATCTTTTGCTCAAACCAAAGCAAAAGAGAAACTTCTAAAATCACACATGGAGGATTTTGAACTATTGGAGATTACATCTGGGATGTTGGAGAAGATTATACCAACCTATCAAAAGGATCCTTCTGCCTCTCCATCTGGTAATCTGAAAAACTTAGTTAACTTTGTTAATACTCATTTTGAATCCTTAGAGAAATCGGTAGAAACTAAGGTTCGAAAAGAGTTTCTAGAAAAGAGATTTATTGAAGTACAAGGACTAATTGCTAATGATAGTAGAACCTTAGGCATTGGCATAAAGAGCCTTGAAAATGCTCTTAAGGATGGTGGGGACATATACAATTTTGTTTAACTTGGGCCAAAGTGACAGAGGACATTGAGAAGAAAGTGAAAGAACAGGAAGGAAAACTATCAAGTTTATCTCAGAATTTTGATCCCCTTACTACCTCTCTGGTGAATCATGAATGTCAAGCTATTGCTATAATAAATGAAATTAAAGAACTGGTTAAAGAGAAAAAAAACATAATGGATAGAATGGGTGAGCTTAGAGGGATAATCATCCCTAAGTTAGAGGCAATGCATGATGCCTTGACAAAGGCACAAAGTACAGTCTGGACCAGTGATCCAATAGACTTAAAGAGGACAGAAGCATATGCGTTTTTGTTAAGTGGACACCTCCATTTTGGATAGAATGAAGAGGAATTGGGCCACAGAAACTGTACAGTTGAAGACAACCTTTGCAGATATACTTAAGTATATGTAAGTATAATACATGATCTGTATATACATAGACGACCATGTATATAATAGTTTTTGCACAATTTTGTGTGTGAATCCCACCCTTTGCCATTGATGTCAAAGGGGGAGTAAAGAGTAGTGAAAAATGAGGAATCCAACAAAGGGGGAGCTCCAGTAAAGTAGTGTAAAGAAAACAAAGCACAAGCAAAGGGGGAGTTACTGTGACACTTAGTCATTTTTCACTAAGTGTTGCCATCAATGCCAAAGGGGGAGATTGTTGGCAAGAGACACTATGTGGCTTCATAAGTGTTGTCATTGATGGCAATAGAGTCTATCCCACACATCCGCAGTACATAATATGCCTATATCAGAAGTTAGATTGAAGATTGTTTTGGTCCGGTGAACAAGAACAGAGTATGTAACAAGGTCCGACAATCAGGTCTAGATCTCTCAGATGGTGTAACTCAGTAGTTATGGAGTTGGACAAGTCAAGAGGGGTATCATGACTATTGTATTCCAGAGATTTAGCCTTTGCTGATAAAGCATGATAAAGATATAAGCATATGAGTGTTGGGTTCCAGTCAAGCAGAACAAACAAAGGAAGAACTGACCTGTAGAGTATCAGACTTCAATCTGGATGTGCAAAAAGTGTTGATCAAGCAATTTGTAGTATTATACATTGTTGGCCGACATGATTAATGACTTCTATACCTAAGTTTTTTATGCGCATCACTAATCAAGCATGGATTCAGCCAACAAAGCAATAACTTACAAATATCTCAGGTGTTCTTACTACTGACTAAGAAGTTGCTGGAAATCCTTGATGCGGATATATATACCCAATAGATTCAAGCTTGTTGTGAAGTAAAAAGGTGTAGTGTATGAAAAAGGTATGAATTAACATAGAAAGAAGTGTGAAGAAGAAGATTTGAATCTGAAATATGACAGAAGAGTAATATAGAGCAAAGGAAGAATGAAGTGTGCTAGATTAGTATATAGTGCTTAACCGGAACTAAAATTTTGCATGAATAGATGCTGCTCATTAGTTCAAGTACCTTCGTATCATCTGTAAGCATCTGTAGACAATGAGTCTCTTGTAGGCAGTGTGCCTTTTGTGTGCAGTGTGCTCGGGCAGTGAGCCCTAACTGGAAAGTGCCATTTATGCTCCTTTATTCTTTTAACAGAGAATCCAATATTTGGTTAGTCACCCCGTGGTTTTTCCCTTAATAGGGTTTCCACGTAAAAATCCTTGTGTTATGTATTGATTTCATTTTCAGTTCTTATGGTTGTCTTTGCTTTCATGTTTTGATAAGAGCATTAAATGTTAATATAAGAAAAGAAAGTAAGAAATTGAGAAGTTATAAGATAACTGATTCACTCCCCCCCCTCTTAGTTATCTGCATTGTTTCCAACATAACAACCCCATCGTCATGTATGGACTAGGTCCATTTTTTAATTTCTCACTAAAGGGACACTCAGTCCGTATTAGTATAATATGTTTTTCGTCATCTGCCCGCTAGGTAGAACCACTAGAAGAAGGGAAACAATCAATCAAGAGAGGAGAACAAGTGCCTTAGGGACAGTCACGTAGGAGGGTACCCCCAAGTCACCGACCGCAACGCTATGTCCATAAGACACAACACACAACAATGAAAATAGAGGAGAGGAAATATAGAAGAATGATGATACAAATAGAAGAAGGTCACAACAGAGGTGGTCTCCTAGTATCCTTGACCTTACAAGAGAATCAAGGGTCATCCTAGGAAGCCTAAACAACACATAACACATCACGGGGGAAACACAACATAGAGGTAAAGGGTTAGAAATACTTACTTATAGAGAGATTCATGTTAGAGGTCATCATCCTTCCAATCTCGAATGTTAGAGGGAAGAGGTGTGTAAGGTCTTTCTATTTGTTTTTCTAATGTATTTTGATTATCTACTGATCACTGTAAGGATGATGGAGGAGCAACCTTAGCATAAATACCATCTCTCCATGGACGAGGTGATACTTCAGTATTTCCCTTATCCACTTCTATTGTAGAAACTATATCATCAAAGTCTAGATAGTCATCTTGATAGTAGTCATAATAAGCTTGTTGTTATGTGAGATATCTTTCTGCATTCATCAATGCTTTCTCTTGGCCAGGGAGAGCATTGGGATGAGGGAAAGGTAAAGTGTTGTTAAGAAGTGTAGATGTTGTATCAGTATCATCATCATCATCATCATGAGTTTTAGCTATTGTTTCCAATCCATTAAGAGACTTTTCATACTCATCATTCTCATTGTGGTATGTTAAGTCTTCTATTATTCGAGGGTATGTACTCATGAGAGATGTGTAATTATCTAAATCATATCAAGGCATAAAATTAGTTTGTATAATGTGTGCAAAACCTCAAATTATATCAACACCATCTTGTCCTTCTTCTATCAATTCTATTATGTTATGAATAACAGGTATAGCTTCTTCCGCTATCCTTTCATTTTCCACAAATGCTTGAAATTTAGCTAGCTCTTTGTCAAAGTTGTTTATTTGCTCATGTGTTACATATGTTATCACATCAATAGGGTCCTCGACATCATGAAATATTTGTTCTTCTATGGTAGTTGTAGGATGCATGATGTATTGTAAAAGTTGTGTCTCTCTTGTTGTAGGGAAAGTGTCATTGATTTCATCATTTGTACTAGCATATCCTCATGGGAAGAATCATTTTTGAAAGAATGACCAGAGGACAAGTTTATTTCATCATCAAATGTAGTAGATATTGAATGCATAGGAGAAGTGCTATCACCATTATCTTTTTCATTTCTACTCATGGAGAAGAACTCAGTTAAGCTTTCTAATATCATAGGATGTTCACTCGTGAGGGTTAAAAATTGGTCAAAATCAAGATCTTTGACAATTGCATGCAAAGATACCATAGAAAAATGACATGAAGGTTCCATGTGTAAGGTTTCAAATGAGTGCAAAATCATATTTCAAATATTCTCAAAAATTATGCAAGGAACAAGTGTAAAAGTTTTGTAAAAATGCTCTAAAATGCTTGATTTTTCAACTTTTCTTAATGCAAATGAATGAAAGAAGAAGTGTTCTGAATATTTTGAAGAGGGAAAGCAAATTATATGCCTAATAACAGCCCAATTATGCAAAAATATCTTTCACAACACGCCTTTGAAGCAACTCTAGAGAATCGATAAGCCAAAAATAAGCCAAAATATGCAATTTTTCACAAAGTTTCAGTGTAAACACTTAGAAGAAAGGGTGTTGTAAGGATTTTGAGGAGGGGAAGAAGATAATAACCCTGAGAACAACTAATTAATGCAGAAAAATCCCTCACAACATGGTTGGAGTGTAAATTTAACAAGACGATAAGCTCAAATCTAGTGAAAAATGTACTTTTTTCAAATCTAGGGTTTGAAATTTCACAAAAAGCCACTATGATGCAACACTACTATTATAAATCAGTCCTAATGATTGTTTTAACAAGGTTGTAAAATCTGAAATAATATTTTAACTACAAACCCTAGCTCATGCAAAACTAGGTTTTCATAAAAATGCACAATTTAAAACAATTTTTGACAAATTAAGCATGAAAGTGCAATGCAAATGAATTCTAAATGATGAATTTCTATAATTTCACTCAGATCAAAGGAAAATAACAGAAATTAAATAAAATTAAATTCAAATTATTCCAAAATATGCCAAAATGCAAGCCTAAGATGCCAATTTTTTCAAATTTTCAAAATTTTCAATTTTTTTGTAATTTTTCAAATGCAATAAAATGAATGAAATGCAAATTTACCAAACAAGACTCAGCAAGGTGCAAAAATTCAGAAAACATGGGTTCACCAAAATGTTTAGTAGGAAAAGAGGGAATGAGAGGGTTTTAAGGTGTTTATGTTGGATCCTCCTTTCACTACAAACATTTCAAGGGCCTATCAACCGAGTTGATTCTCCACTAAGCGGGAGCAATCACCTATCAGGTTAGCTAGCCACATGGTTTGCTATGGAAACTCAGATGTTTACAAACAATGTCTCTATCTAATGCTTTAATGCTCTTGAAACCCTAATTTCAGCAAAATAGTAAGTAAATTGATGAATTACGGCAAATGCTCTTAAGTCAAGGCAAAGGGTAGAGAAACTTAACTCACTATTTTTTGAAGTTCGAAAGGCGAAAAAGTTGGAGACATCTCCTCTAGTGCCCAAGTCCAATGTACCCTTTTCTTTGTGGAATCTTGATCTCCTTCTGACACTGATCTTCACTACAACTTTCATTCTGGTAGATTCAGATGCGGAGGACACTACCACTAGCGCCCTTATCTTGAAATGTTGAATAGTGTCCACTTCTTCTTAAATCTTGAATCCTCACTATCTTCCAACCTTCCCTGCAACTCCACTTTTTCCAAATGCGACACCTGTAACTTGCAATCACAAGGAGAGTGGGAGGGAGTTGTGTTGTTTAGAGGCTTGCCTCAGTCAAACCTCGGAGAGACATTCAAGTCTTTCAAACACCGTTGTCAGATAAGAGTGTGTATCCTTGTGGGATAGAGGCAAAAACACAATGATAAATGATAAACAAACACAAATGATGTCACCTTGATGATGAAGCTCTCATGGAAGGAAGATTCTCTTCATGCCATGAGGAGAAGATGTAATCCAACCTGCAAATACAAACACAACAATAATGCTCTGCTCTACAACACAATGAATGCCTTGAAAATCACAAGTATGCAAGTAGCTAACAATCATAAATATCTTCTAGTTTGCAAATGAATCACTAAACATGCTTATATATGCAACTACAAAGATTCCCACCAAGAACTTCGTAATTCAAACTTGAGATGTCGGCCTGGGACCCAAATAATGGTCACAAAACTGACATAAAAGCTTAGGGCAAACCCAAAATAGGGCTGGACTAGGGTGCTAGCACCCAAGTCCACCCCCTCATTTTTGCTTTGGAATTACAAAAGTGGCATCCCCTAGGTCCTATTTGCCACAAGACCCAAGGGAAATCTCATCGGGAGTCCAAATTAACATGCAAGATGCTCTAAATGCATTCTAAGGACCCGGGAGCTAAACCTTAAGAGGGAAAAGCCCCCAAGGGGAGATTTTCTGACATAACACAATGATGTACATATATATATATATATATATATATATATATATATATAATAGTTAATTACTATTATATATATATATATATAATTGTTATGTGTTTTTGTATATTGATAAATTAGTGAATATGTAATTATGAATATATAGATCATATTGTTAAATGTTATCCTATTAAGAAATGTATATAAATACATATATATGTATACATACATACATACATATATATATATATATATATATATATATATATATTATATTTGGTAATGTTATGGTGTTGCCATAAAAGGCACGTAGCCATAAAAAAATAATATACATTTAACTTAAGTGCTAGTTTAAGCGCATAACATGGAGCTTTTAGTAATATTAAGTGAAGCACATTTAAGTGCCTTTATAAGCGCTATATGAAGTGCATAGATGGTAATCTAGTTATCATTTCATAGTTTGTTAAAAACCCAGACTCTTTGGCAGTGAATTGACCAAGTCTTTAGGCGTTGGAATAAGGCAAAAATAGTTATAAAATTTTAAAGTGCTGACAACACTCATCCAACGTGCATTAACTCTTTCTTTGTAAATAGTTTGCAAGTTAATAGGAAGCATGGAATAATTTGTGGCACCTTTGTGAAGAGATTCAAACCCATTAGAAGTCTGATTTCAAGATGTCCTCTTATGTGCTCACTATGTTTTAACCTATGCCTGCTATTTTCCATTTCTATTACTGAGTCAAATTGGAGAGTTGGAGTTTTGGTAAATCTATCATCAAAATTATAGCCATAGTCTACTCAAAATCATGTATAAATAGAAGAGCTTCTTCATTCCTTTGACATAGAATTTTCTAGCCAAGTGTTTCATTATTTTTCTATTGTAATTTTGAGTTTGGTGTTGTGAGTGCATTGTTATTTTGTTTTGATTTTATGAGAGGAAGTATAAGAAGGTTAGAGAGAGAGTTGGATTGCTTTGGAGGGGAGATTTAGTCTATTTGAAGGATCACAAGCAAGGGGTTCCGTCAATCTATTGAAGCAATTATCGTAGGCATGCATAATTCTTATCCATTATGCTTTTCCTATTTGAAAGTCTATTTGTGTTTGATTATTGTTGTGAGATGAATTGTTTTATTGTCTTTATCGAATTGGGTGTTTACTTGTTTCTGTAAAAGTGCATATATATATATATATATATATATATATATATATATATATATAGTATGAGATTTATATTATGTGTTGAATGTAAAATTAATCTTTGTAGCAGATATTTGTTCCTATATTGGATTTTATGAGAAACTATTAATTTAAGTATGATTAGCTATTTATACTAGGTGAAAGAATAGTAATTCATATCATGCAACTATGAGTAGTGCTATAGAAATATGAATGGTCAAGTTAGGAAAACTATATACTACCAAAAGTATCACTTTGATGAGAGTGTCATAGGAAACCTAGAATGGATAAGTAGGGTTATGCCTGGGATTTGTTGATCCATGGAAGAGAACAAACCTTAGATGTCTTCTCAATTTGAGCTAGAATGGTGGGTGAGCATGTGGCATCCATTCCAAGTTAGGGGTGATGAAACTTTTGCCAAAGTACTGTAAGCAACCAACATTTACATTGCCAGTTCACTATGATCTAGGATTACATATTAGGAAGCGCAATCATGCTTGGGGTTGTAGCCACAATGTATGACAGTACTAGATATGTAGGACACAACATCAGCTCAGTATAGGCTATTCTTTGAAGTTACCATACTAATCCCTTCATTGAAAGGTAGGGTCATTTACCAGTTTGGTAAATGTGTACAAAACTGCAGTTAGTCCATGGTTGGTAGAAAAGTGCTTGAGTGATGCTTCTCCTCATGTAGTTGGTGGCCAGTATTTGAAAATAGACATCAGAAACATTGTATCTCTATTGTCAATTATCTTTATGAAGCTGTGTATGTATCTATCTTTTGAAATGTTGTAAATGAGAATTATTCAATTCATGTAATTGTGGAAATACAATTTGATAGTGCAATGGGAGTTTGAAATATACTTCAAATGTGCATCATATCAAATAAAGAAAATTTTTATTATTCATGTTTTGGTGTCATAATTTATTCACTTTAGGGTTTAAACTTAGATAAATCTATTGGTAGAACAAGTGGCTTGTTACATGTGGTATCAGAGCTACCAGGTTCAGCTCTGGAACCTATGTGCTCACTATGCTTTCCCATCTAACATTATGAGAGTCTAATGTTTAGAATTGGTTTTATGCTAGAATGGCATAGAGGAATAACCCAGAAAAGTTATCAGTGGTTAAGAGAGAACCAACTCAGGAGTTAAAACTCTAAGAGTCAATTTAACTCCATTGAGGATGAATAACGGAAAGATTCTGAGACTTTGACTAGAAAGGTAAAACCTTGGTCAATTGCTAATCAGACAAAGAGCTTGGGTAGAGCAGTGTCTGTATAAGTTTGCAAGATCACTCTTATTTTTCTTAAGAACTTAGGGATGGAAGATCCAGAAGTAATCAACTAGGTGTAAGAGCAACTGGGTATTGAAGATCTTAGAATTGTGTCAAAGATACGTAGATAAGGTGGATTCTTGTCTAAACTCCTAGATGGCTTGGAATGAGCCAAGTGGAATAAATGGATCATTAAAAGACAAGTAGTGAAATATTGGCATAGAATGCCAGGAGAAATGGAATAAGACATGGAAATGTTTTTGTTTTCCAAGATTGATGAGAAAACCAATTGGAAAATACAAAGAAGCATGCATCAGAAGAGATGAATAAGAGTTTCCTAGAATTTGCATGAAGTTGCAAGATAATTCATAACAGTTGTAAGGAGAAGATATTAGTTATTCTCATGGCATTTTAGGCCAAATGATTGAGAACTATGTACCTTGCCTCTTGGTTAAGCTAGAAAGTATAGTTGCATTAGTGAATGTAATTATTACTGAGATATTTAGTCAAGTTGTTTACAAGTAACCTATTCAGTGAGGAAGGGAATAGATTTTTGTTAAGTGGAATGAAGAAAAGAAGTTTGTGTTACAACTAGTCCCAATGTGTTGGTGATAACACCATCTAATAATATCATCTGAATGATGAATGAAAGATACTCGAGAAAATAGGAGTGGATGTGCTTTGACCCTTCGATTTGCAAAATTTTTGAGCAAGAGGAAACCTTAAGAGAATTATCTAATTGTTGTGCTGGTAACATGATCACTAACCCACTATAAATTTTGTTTGAAAACCTGAGTACAGTGTAGCAAACTACTCCCTTATTAGTGACTCGGTTAGTCATGTAGTGCATAGTAAGTGTTCCTCTCGATTTTGACACTTCTTTGGATTTTTTGCAAATTCTCTTTTTATTCTTACTAAGATGGACTTTGTTTTATTCCTTTATTTTAAAATAATCTAGCCACTGAATTTTGAAATTGTTTATTTTATGATCACTTGGTCAAAATTTGCTTTATTGTCAAAATTGAGCTCATTCTTTTGACTTATTGAATTGTTTATACTTCTTTATTGATTTAAATTATTGTGGTGGCTATACTATAACATTTTGGTTGTTCACTATGCTTTGTACAATTTTTACCTCTATCATGTACTGGATGGACCTCTGGTGGATTGTGTAGGGGAGTAAATTGTAGAGAATACACTTGGAATGTCTCTAACCCTTTAGAATTAAGAAACCTTGTGTGGAAGGAAATTCATTCCATACCATTAACAAGTCATCCAGGAGTAACTAAACTTCGAATCAATGTGAAATCTCTGAAAAAGGAATGAAAGTGATGTTGCAAGATTTGTAGTTAGAGCACTGGAAAGTTAAGACTAAACATAAGCATCCAGTAGGGCATCCTATCTCTGAAATTAAGGTAAATCAATAGAATGCCTAGATGATCTCGGGAGATTGGTATCTTTGTAAGGGACACCTAGAGAAGTTAAGAATATACAAATATCAGTTGAGCAAATGTATAGAGTAGAGAAGTAGGGCAAGGGTCAGAGAATATGAATACTAAGTTGGACTGAATCTTAGCAATGATGATTGAGACAAGGGAGAGAGTGGGTATCTTAGAGCAAAAAGGAAAGGATAGAGTAGAAAAAGAAGTTCCTAATGGTGAGAGCGACATGAACACACTCAAGATAGTGAGCATGAGGATGAAGGATCACAATCACAATCTCAATCTTCATCTCAATCATGATCTGAGGGAATCTAGGGGAAGAGAATGGTGAAGGAACTATCTAGAGATATGAGGAAGATTACACCTCCCAAGTTCAAAGGAAGTACTAGTGGGGACGTAGCTGAGGCTTGACTCACTGAAATGGAAAAATACTTTGAGATTAGAAACTACTACAGTGTGGGGAGCTTTCCAGATGTCGGTTGAAGCATCCAATTGGTGGATGAGTAAGAAGACAGAACTAGGGATTAGTTCAACTCAACTCACTTGGACTGAAATTGTTGAAATATTCTGGAAACATTGGTTACCCTGACTTTTCTATGACCAGAAACTCTCAGATTTTTAGAATCTAAGGCAAAGGAGGTGGATGGAACCAATATCAAACTATGATTTCAACATTAAGGGAAAAGAGAATAGAGTTGTCGATGCTTTGAGTCAAAGAAGGCATATATCTTCAATGGTATATATCAAAACCAACTTCAAAAGTCAAGTATTGCAAGGATCCAAGGATGATGAGAACTATGACCAGGTCAAGCAAGCACTCTTAGATAATTTTGAAAAGAAAAGTATGAAGGTTTTTACTTTGAACCCAGTGGGTTATTGAGGAATAAAGGAAGAATTTATATACCTGATTCTGGTGAGTTAACAAATTTGGTATGGAAGGAAGTACATGATGCACCATACTCAAGACATCCTGGTGTTACATAGATGTTAGCGGATGTAAAGTTGTTATATTACTGGAGGGGAATGAAAGGGGATGCCGCAAGATTTGTGGCAAGTTGTTTAGAATGTCAAAAGGTAAAGGTAGAACATCATCATCCTGCAGGTTTATTATATCCCCATGATGTACCAGAAAGTAAGTGGCAAGATATTAGCATGAATTTTGTACAAGGTCTTCTAATGTTGAGAAATAAAATTCTATTTTAATAGTGGTGGACAAGCTTACAAAAGTGGCGCATTTCATACCAGGGAATCTGATAGATGGAGCTCCTATAATAGCTTGGAAATTTATTCAAGAGATTTTTAGATTGCATGGAATTTTTGAAAAGATTATTTCAGATAGGGATGCTTACGTAAGCTTTGCTTGCGTAGTAGAGAGGTCCTGCAATGCAAGGACCAATGGGATTAGTATGCAGAAGATTCTACCACTTGGGAGGATTATGCTGAAATGAAGCAAAAGTTTCTGCAAGTTATTCTGAATATTGAAAACTCTTGATGACAATATTCTTTGTATTATGAAACTTTTTATGTCTCATTTATGTTGTGGTTACACTTGATACTTAAAAATCATTGGGGATGATGATTCACAAGGGGGGAAGTATGTTACAGACCGTGTGTTTCTAACTATTTACTATTTACCTAGATTGGTTAAATTGCTTGGATAAATGAATGTTTGTGAATCTCTGCATCAATGTGAAATTTGAATTTTGAATTGAATATATTTGAAAAATTGAATTATGATATTTGATGTATTGTAAGTGATTATTATTATGAAATGTATGAAGCATATTATTTTTGTGAATGGCTAACTATTGTTGTGAAGATGTTAGTTGGATGCAGGAACAGGTTACTCCTCTGGAAAGGAGGAGAAGGACTTGGTCTAGTAAATGTTGGAGAAAGCTTAAACTGAGAAAACACACACCACTATCCTATTGGTCTAGGTTAGGTCTAGTTAGTGTGGGTAGAGGTAAGTAACCTATGTTAATCTAGAGTGCTTATTTGGATATGATTTAGTCTGAGTGTTGATTGAAGTTTTCTTTGATAAGTTTGGATTGCATTCGACATGGTTTTATCGTAAGATGGTTATATGTTCATACAAGCCACAATCGACTTATACATATGAGACAATACAGACATGAGCATACCTAGGTAGACGTATCTATGCATACTCATGAGCGTATTGCTCATAGGCATAATGATATCGATGGGTTGAGGTATGTTATGCATGAGTATATGTAGATGTCATTCATGTCATTAATGGATTTGTGGACCTCATGTCATTAGAGGATATGAGAGTAATGAGTTTCATGTGATTTTAAGTATCAATGATGTACATATATATTTATATATATATATAATAGTTAATCATATATATAATTGTTATGTGTTTTCGTATTTTGATGAATTAGTGAATATGTAATTACGAATATATAGATCATATTGTCAAATGTTATCCTATTAAGATATATATATATATTTGGTAATGTTATGGCGCTACCATAAAAGGCATGCAACCATAAAACAATCATATGTAATTAACTTAAGTGTTGGTTTAAGTGCATAGCATGGAGCTTTTGGTAATATTAAGTGAAACACATTTAAGTGCCTTTATAAGCGCTATATGAAGCGCATAGCTAGTAATCTAGTTATCATTTCATAGTTTGTTAAAAACCTAAACTCTTTGGCAGTGAATTGACCATGTTTTCATGCGTCGGAATAAGGAAAAAATAGTTATAAAGTTTTAAAGTGCCACTCGGGAGAAGGACTTGGTCTGGTAAACATTGGAGAAAGCCTAAACTAAGAAAACACACACCACTATCCTATTGGTCTAGGTTAGGTCGAGTTAGTGTGGGTAGAGGTAAGTAACCTATGGTAATCTAGAGTGCTTATTTGGATATGAATTAGTCCGAGTGTTGATTGAATTTTTCTTTGATAAGTTTGGATTGCATTTGACATGGTTTTATCGTAAGATGGTTATATGTTCATACAAGCCACAATAGACTTATATGTATGAGACAATATGGACATGAGTATATGTAGGTAGACATATCTACGCATACTCATGAGCGTATTACTCATAGGCATAAGGATATAGATGGGTTGAGCTATGTTATGCATGAGTATATGTAGATGTCATTCATGTCATTAATGGATATGTGGACCTCATGTCGCCAGAGGATATGAGAGTAATGAGTTTCATGTAGTTTTAAGTATCAATGATGTATATATATATATATAATAGTTAATTACTATTGCATATATATATAATTGTTATGTGTTTTCGTATATTGATGAATTAGTGAATATGTAATTGTGAATATATAGATCATATTGTCAAATGTTATCCTATTAAGAAATATATATATATATTTGGTAATGTTATGGTGTTGTCATAAAAGGCACGCAACCATAAAACAATGATGTGCATTTAACTTAAGTGTCGATTTAAGCGCATAGCATGGAGCTTTTGGTAATATTAAGTGAAGCACATATAAGTGCCTTTACAAGCACTATATGAAGCCTATAGATGGTAATCTAGTTATCATTTCATAGTTTGTTAAAAACCCAGACTCTGTCATGCCCACATTTGCCATGTGGTCATGACACGCAACACATGTGTCATGTCCACATTTGTCATGTGGTCATGACACGAAATATCAAAAACATTTCCACCTGACTTTGAAACCCCCTCACGTGCATCAAGCAGGCTCAGTGACACACGCACGTAACGTAGTTGCATCCGAAACCTACGTTAGGCACGTCGCCTGAAGGCAGGGAAGTCAATCTAAAATAGGATAATATGATCTCATTTCACAATCCCTATGAAGTGATAGCCACTAATGGGGTGTGCGTCACGAGGAGAGACACTAAGAGGGTTGGTTTCCATTTTAGGATCCAACCCTAGGGTTTAATAAATGAGGTGGAACAATTTCAATATAAATCAAAATCTAACCCTAGAACAACTACTAACCTAAAAATAATATTAAATTAATGCCTCTAATCAAATTTCAACTTAAAACATTTATTCCACATCTAATGTGAAAAAGGGTAAATGATCGAATTAAATTAAATAAATAATTCCATCTAATGTCTAGGAAAATTTCAGCAACATAATGGGATAACAGGGAAAAATTCTCCTATAATTTTGGTAGCATAACACCACCTCATCAACTATGGGAGATTTGAAATTTAATCAAAAAATAAAACTAGCATATTACTCCTTATAGAATTTAAACAAAAATTAAATGCCTAAATTAAACCAAATACTTTCCCCAATATTTAATCAAATTAAAAAGAATTAAAAGATTGGCTAAATTAAATCAATTTACTTAAATTACCCCCTTGATAAAATAATGTCTAGAAGGGTAAAGGAGATAAATGTCCTAAACTTAAATAAATTAAATCATAAAGATAAAAATACTTTTCCTCCAAAGAAAATCAAATAATAGAATTAAATAATTAACATAAACCATGCTCACACTAGAGTTCAAAAAGTCAACCCCACTCTCTTAGTGGGTTTAATAACTAAACTAGGTTTAAAGATTTCATTAGCCCTCTAAACATCTAGCGCAACTCAAACAAAACCTAATAAAGTTTATAAAAGCATCTTTAACTCTTATTTGCTCTCGCATTCTAACTTGGTTTTCTACAGGTTATAGGTTTCAAGGTGAAGGATAGCAAGTGGGAAGGTACTTTCCCAAGTGGAAAGTATCTTCCCAATGAGGGTCATTTGATTTCTAACATATTTTGTTTTCTAATCTATTTATTTTTCTACATGTATTTCTACTCTTTCTCTAACATATGCATTTTAGTTTTCTAACTTCTTTTTCCACACTGTGCACAAGTTACAAAAAGTCTCTATTTGTTTAATAACCATATACTAAATTGTTTCTTCTAATTAGTCTATTATTTTCCTCAAGCATTGTGTTAGTCTCCCCAAGTTTATTTTCCAATCTTCTATGCAACGCTCTGGTTAAAATGCTACAATACACACAGGGAGATTGTTTTAATAATAGAAGTATATATATTTTAATCACAGAAGTATACACACACACATATATATGTATACTGGTATTAAGAACTAAAAACCAGAGATAAATTGAAATTAGAGCCGAACCCTTAAAAGATATTGCAGACTGAGTTCACAGAGGGGCTGTCGCATTCAAGGTGACCGAGTTTTAAAAGTAAGAGCTACGGCTTTTGAGACAAGGCGCGAGCCCTAACTGTAGTATGCAGAATGGGGAACGGGCTCCCCCCCCCTCCCACAGAGCTTAAATCTCTGAAGTGGGGGGGACGGGGTCCTTCCTCCCCCAAACCTTAATACCAAGCTGCCAGCAGGCACCCCTGCATCCTACCGAGAGTATCTTGTTTTAACACTTAAGCATCCTTCAAAATATGAACCCTAATTTGAGTTTTCATCTCTATTTTTATTATGAGCAATTTTCATTATGTTTAAAACATAACTTAAGTTTTTTAAATATAAATAAGATATATATATATATATATATATATATATCACTACCACAGTTTATTACTGTATATTAAAAAATACCGAGAGTTTAAAATAACAGTAAGTACATATTCTTTTATAAGGTATATATATATACAATAACAAAGGAGAGAATGGGATTAATATACCAATGCATAAATAACTTAGTTTTCATTTAAAACAAGGACCTATTTGATTTTCTCTAAAACATAAATGCAAAAATAAATCCATTTCTCTTTTGCTCTCAACAAGCTTAATATAAACATGTTATTTTTTTTTCTTCCTTTCTTTTCTATAATGCAATTTACTCATATATCACATTTTGATAATGTAAGGAGATAGGGAGAGAGAAATATTCCATTCAACCATAAGTAAATTTCTTTCATAGGGATAAAGTAAGGAAGAATTCGTTGTCATCATGTTATTAAAAATAAGAACAAGATTTTTACAAGTAGTACAATGCAACCCCAACCCATAAGAGAGTTTAACTCTCATTACAACTACAAACTTATTACAAAGCCAAAATAGGCATAAGGCAACACATTTCCATACTCTTACATTTCAACAAAAACCATTAAACTTCCCAAAACTTCCAAACCTCCAATCTTCTCCAAGAGCCACCAAAACCTACAAAACACCAAAATACGATTCTCCAACCCCATGGAGAGCTCACCTCCCAAGTAGGCCACCCCCAAGCTAGGAGGCCATTCAAATAACCATGTTCATACTCAACAAGGATTGTAACACACAAATACACTCACACAAAACACATTAACTCCCTCCCAATGATAATCACATAACTAACCCATTTAACAATGAGTTTTAGGGGTGAGAGAGTGGACAACTCAACTCAAGGGGAACCAAAACTCAATAACTCCAAAAATGCTTAAAACTCATGGCCTCTTGCCATTAAAACTTCTCATACTCTGAAATATAAGGCACTCTTGCTAAAACCATAATTCCCAAACTTCATAATAAGGCCCATAGCCATAAAAACTACTCCAAAAGATGAGGGTACCCTGAGGAGGTTCACACCTCTCTCACCCATGACAAAGGTGAGCTCTCTCACATGGAGATCTCACCAACACAACCCTTTAAACCCAAACAACATAAAACTAAAAGCACAAGAGAATAACAACCATAAAAACATGCATATATACATAAACCAAAAATCATTAAAAGAAGGCTTGAAGCCTTGAGAGCTTACCTCTCAAGCTCCAAGTGTATCTAAGGTGATAGTGAAGAGCTCCCAAGAGTCTTTTCCTCAAAATCCTTCAATTCTCTCCAAGTCTTTCTCTCCTTCCCAAATCAACACATAAAATGCAAAAAGAAAGAATCCTCCTCTCTTCTCAAAGAGAGATAAATAGGTTTTGTTCACAAGCCCTAATGAATGAGAAGGTGACACTTATCACCTTATCCTTCATTCACACAACCCTCCTCACAACCCCACAAAACCCACAAGAATGAGGAGGTGACACTTGTCATCTCCCCATTCCACTAAGCTACACACTCTCCCACAAATGCTCTCACATGTGTGAGAGCATAGGGAGAAGGGATCACACATGGGAGACCTCTCATGAATGACGAGGTGACACTTGTCACCTTCTCATTCAACTATGGTACACTCTTCCCCACATATGCTCTCATACATGTGTGAGAGCTTAGGGAAGAGGTCTCACACATATAAGAAGACTCTAGAAGCTTCTAAAGCACTTGAGGCAAGGGTAACCTTACCCTAGGTGAGTGAGGTTAGGTTAGGTGAGATGGTGACATACCAACCACCTCTCACATCTCCCAAACTCGTCACTTGACTTAAGGGCCAAGTTTAGGTGACCATACAAGGGTTACACCAAATTTAAACATGCTAAGAATGGCCCTAGACCCTAGGGGTTTGACCTAGGGTCATTATTTGACCATAATTAACACTGGGGAACTCATAAATCCACATGAAAATAGCTCATAAACATTTAGCACCAAAATTGTGCAAACCAAAATATTACAACCTTACAACACATAAAGGTAATAAATCAAAAGGGTGAACCTAACAAAAATATCATAAATTGAAAGACAACATAAATCATCATTCTCAATCACAAATGACCTTAGTCCATCTTAGGGACTAGGTCGAATTAACAGGGCTAACACATAGGGTTATTTGTCTGACCTCCAATTTTCCATGGGGCATGGAATATTACCTGCACACTTACACAAACACATTAATAGCACATGATATATATGCTATCAACTAGGATTGCACCTGTGATGCAAAGATGTGAAGCTCAGCAATCCTATGTAACATGGGAATACCTTCAGGTTGTGGGTGCCCTATGGTGAAGATAGACCTCTAGATTGTGGGCTGGTTCCCTTATGATTTTCTAATGATAAACTGGCCTTGCAGGAAAAGTGATAGAGAAAAATGCAATGAAACAATAAACTAAAATTTAAATTGTGGTGATGCACCTATATGATGATAAAACTTGCAGAATGATTCACAGCTATCTCTAGGAATACTGTTTACATAGTTCTGAAATGATGATTTAATCACAAAAGTGTTTCTAAAGTAGGCCAAACAGCTTGTTCTTTTAAGAGGAAAATAAAATTTTACAGTTTCAAGACCAAAATGAAACAAGCACAACTTTAGACCTATGATGGATGCACAATAATGAATGAGACAAACTTAAAGGTTTTAATGGTTTAAACACAATAATTGCAAAGTCGGTAATATTTTCAAAAAAGGTTTTGAGATAATAACTCCTTGTAACTCCACAAAAATACTCCTCCATACATAGGTCAAAAATATAGTCATCATGCATTTATCATTACTTGCATACTTTATTTCATCCTTATGACTCCCATGCCATAATGCTATGTTATTGCATCTCCATGTCATAATATGCCTCTCATACATAAGTGATCTTTATGCCATTATCTCCTTGACTTGCATACTCCATCCTTAGGAAAAATCAAGGCAAATAATTATAGCCTTGTATCATCATGTCTCTAAGGTCAAAAAAGACCCTCAAACAAAAGCACGGGCAAAAGGCATCATTAGGTCTTAACACTTATGAGTGTTGACCTTGGGCACCTTTTGATAGCAATGCTAATCACACAAAAAAGAAGTAAAAAAAAACATCATGCCCATAATCAGCATTCAACCAAAAAGAAGGTTTGAACCCTAAAAATCCTTATTTTGTACTTTTGCTTTCTCAACATGGTTTCTCTGGCTGCCAACATGCAAGGGTTTCTCTGCTATTTCTGGAGGCATTCCTGAGGTTTATACTACTACATCTGAGCTATTTTAAACATCCTCATGCTCAGGTAAGTCCTCTTTTTGTGTATTTTGCATACTTGCAAGAAAAAGTGGTAAAAAATGCATCATTTGTTACTCCTGTAGCTGCATTTGTTCTGGCTTTCTACATAGTGACATAATGAAAGAAAAAATCTTCTTTTTGCTCCTCTGTCTCCTCCATATTTATTTTGTTTTTGCGTAAGAAAAAGGGAAGAATGATAGTTTGTTGCACTGGTTTTCTTCATTACTTTTATTGTATCTTGTTCTGCATACTTTCTCTCCTCTTCTTCGGCCTTCATGGCATAATCTTGTGGGTTTGTGAAGAACTCTTTGAAAAAGAGGGACTGTATAAATCCTTATATGCTTTTTACATTCATGACATGACTGCAATAGGAAAGTATGTATATCCGTTGAGAAGAAACAAAGGTAAAAGCTTCATTCATTGTATGTAAACCCTAGTAGGGTTTGGTAAACAAACTACTCCATTTTTCTTTCCTCTTTTACAAAAGATACCACAGTCCCCTTATCCCTTGTTCACACCTCTTCTATTTGTTGGTTTAGATCTTCATTCTGGTGATGTAATGAAAAAGACCTTTTCTCTTATCTGTTACAAACCCTACTAGGGTTTACTCACTTACTCCTAAAGGCTCTTCCACATAGTGTTATTCAGTTGCCTTTAGAGATAGTTAGCTAAAGAGAAATGACTTCAACTTCATTGTGTTTGCTACTCCATCATGATTTACATATACTGTGTGCTTTACATCTTATAATATGGCTATAGAATGAGCTTTGAAATACATGCTGCTCCTCTCCTATAGATGTGTAAGAGACACTGAGATTTCATTTTCCTTCTTCTATAACTCATGGTCTTTACCTATTGACTTTGCCTTTATCATATTTGTAGATCTATGTATTTGCTACATTGGATAAGCTTCTAGACATTGATCTTTCGACTATCATGGATTATTGAATCCCTTATCATTCACTGTATCAATAGTTATTTAGCTTGCATGACTCTTAGTTGAATTGCTTGTTGATCTACATGCCATGTTCATTATCTATGGACAATCCTTCTCTTTACAGCCATTGCACACAATTTAGATTTCAGCATACCTTTTTGATGTAGCTCCATGATATATCTCTTGACATGAAGGTCATTGCACTATTATTTGATGATCATGTCACTAACGTTGTGCTTTCATTGCTTGACTATCCTCTTGATTGTGAATGACTTATGTATTAGACTGCTATATCTCTCTAATATAGTCTTTAATGATGGACATGACTGTCCTCTTGCAAGGTTGTTCTATTTGCTTGGAAAATTGTCATGAAGTTTGCATATGTTGTCCACTCAAATGGCTATATTGAACCTGTATAATTAATGTATACATCATATTTCATAGAAACAGTAAGAAATGATGATGAAACAACAAGCATATGATGTAAAACCATGATGTTTGTTATCATTGTCCCTTGGCTGTCAAATCAAAGCTTCACTTTGACATTAGACAGTTACCAAAGCTAGGGAATAGCTCATTTTCATAATTGTCTACTACCAAAGATCTACTCCTTCATGGTTGCTCCAAATTCACTGAACATTTCTTAGTTCTGGTAACTGTCTAATGCCAAAATGCATTCTTTTAATGACACCTTGATAGAAAGTGAATATAAATTGAATACTTTTGCATTAATGACATTATTTTTAGCATACTAGGCTCAACCCTTGTGGGAGCCCATTTTCTCCACATGCTATTTCATAAAAAATGAATTAGCAACATGATTTCTCCTATAATTGCATAGTAAGAAAACAAGTTAGCACATAAAACATATCTTGGATTACAGGACATGATGCTTCTTGTGTGGATTTATCTTTCTCTCTGATATGGCACTTGAATCTACTTGTTCAACTATTTCTTCTGCTTCTCTTTTTTGCATAATCTGATCACTAATGACTGCTGCTCCATAAAAGTAAGTTGTAATTTTGTTGTTTGATTGGGTATATGGAAAGTATTGGAACCCAGAGCTCTAACAAAACTTCTCGCAAGTATTCTAGAGCTTGACAGATGGAGGGAACTAAAAATCAACTCAACAACCTCAGGATTCATCAGTCACAAGCAATGACGGGTCCCTCTCCTTTTCTTATGCATTCTTATTCTTTCAAAAGTATAATTTACTTTTATGTAGCATGTTCCAGTTTCTCCCATGGCTTGTGTGGGACTTTCAAGCACTTTTTGATCTTGTTGTATGAAACAACAGCATTGTATACATTTGCATTTAAAAAATGAATGAAATACAACAACATTATGCAACTTTTGTAATTTCTTTTATGTTGTAAAGTAATGCATAATAAAACTGAACCTCATTTGAAAACTTCATATGCAAAATGATAATTATTAGCAGAATTTTAATATAAATACCTTTCACCTTAGATGTAGACAATGGCTCCAGCTCTACCAAAATGAGCTGTAGGTAAAATTTTTGTAACAATATATAGCCGAAGTGAAATGAATTACATAAGCACACACAAGATCACTTAAGCACATATATCCTCAATTACAATCACATGCTAACATATACATGATTCTCAAATCATTTGTATTTCACAATAAAAAAATTAGGATCATATAATGCATGAGATATCATCAATTTCATCATCACTAAACATTCCAATTGCATCTAATTTCAACATAGCATTAAACATCATAGCATCAAATGTAATCTAACATGAAATCTAAAACATCAACATAGCATAAGCCATATAACTAATCAAAGCATAAGATATAGTAATGAAGGTCTAAATACGGGATCAACATTCCCCAAATGTCTACATGTCCATCTCAAAATCCATCAGATAAGTATCGTAAGCAAAAATATAAGGTGAGGTAAAAGTAGGCCTCACATTCTCCCCCCCTAAGACTAAACTTCCTCCTAGAAGTCAGCAAAGAGATGAGGGTAGAGTGTCCTCAATCTAGTAGCATCCTCCCAGGTAGTTGAGACCTCATCA
Source organism: Cunninghamia lanceolata (assembly GCA_027924645.1). Classification (NCBI taxonomy): domain Eukaryota; kingdom Viridiplantae; phylum Streptophyta; class Pinopsida; order Cupressales; family Cupressaceae; genus Cunninghamia; species Cunninghamia lanceolata. Next base: position 13,911,500 of record BSBN01001332.1, read on the forward strand.
TAACGGTCCCACTGAACTCTGACTTGGTCCTGCTTATGACCGCAAAGGCCCAGCATCTGATGAGCCAAGATGCAAATTGGCTCCAAAGCCAACTGCCCATCTGACTCTACTTGTAATGCATCCCAATCCAAAACATGAGTCACATCAGATACATAACGTCTCAACACAGATATATGAAACACATTGTGGATGCACGACAAGCTAGGTGGCAAAGCAAGATGATAAGCTACAAGTCCAATCCGCTCCAATATCTCAAATAGTCCAACAAATCTAGGTCCAAGATTAGATCCCTTTCCATAGTAGATTGGACTCTTATGCAGTGTCACTCTCAAGAACACCTTGTCGCCAACCGAGAAGCTCCAATCCAATCTCTTGGCATCAGCATACTTCTTCTGACGATCCTGTGCCTCATGCAATCATTGCCTAATCAAAGTGACCTGCTACTCCATATCATGTACCAACTCAGGTCCAATAGTAACTCTATCCTCAATACGGTCCCAACTCAAAGGGGTCCTGTAAGGCCTACCATACAAGGCCTGATAGGGAGGCATACCTAACGAGCTGTAATGCCCATTATTATTGGCAAACTCAACTAGATACAGATAGTCATCCCATCTAGACTAGTGATCCATCCCATACATGTGAAGCATGTCCTCTAAAACTTGATTCACCCTCTCAGTCTGCCCATCTATCTCAGGGTGATATGTTGAACTGAAGTTGAGCTAAGTGCCCAACGCTTGGTATAGTGCTCTACAAAAAATTGATGTAAACATTGAATCTCTGTCTGAAATGATGCAACGAGGAACTCCATGAAGTCTCACTCTATCATTCATGAAGATCCTCACCACTGCAGGTTCATTATACGTCATGTGTGCCAGTGAAAAATGTGCCACCTTGGTCAACTTGTCAACTGTCTCCATGATGGCATCATGACAGTGAGATGACAAAGGTAGACCAACTATGAAGTCCATGGAAATGGTATTCCATTTCCAATCCAGTATCTCATGGGGATAAAGAAGTTTTATTGGATGCTGATGCTCAGCCTTGACCCTCTGGCACTCAAGGTGACAAGCTACAAACTCTGCTATGTTGTGCCTCATCCCTGCCCAATGATATAACTATCTCAAATCAGCATGCATCTTCTTCACCCCAAGATGTGTTGCATAAGGTGCTCTATGAGCCTCTGATAAAATCACTGAACAAAGATCACCCACAAGGGGAACATAGATGTGAATTTGATGTCATAGAAGTCTATCTGCCTCAAGGGAATATCCTACAAACTTTCCCTTAAGGGCTCTCTATGACTGAATCTCCCAATGAACCTCAAGAAACCACTCGTCTTCTAGTAGATGCTAGAAGATGTGCCCTCTCAAGTCCACACTCAAAGTCAAGGTTAGGATCTTGTGTTGCCTCCGACTCAAGGCATCAGTAACCATGTTCTCCTTCCCCTTGATATAATGCACATAAAAGTTGTACTCGCATAGGAACTCCATCCAACGCCTTTGGCAGGCATTTAGATTCGACTGCATGAAGATGTACTAAAGACTGTGATGGTCAAAGTGTAACTCAAAATGACATCCTAAGAGGAAGTGTCTCCATCAAACAAGAGTGTGAAATACCGTAGCAAGCTCCAAATCATGTGTAGGGTAGTTCAACTCGTGGGTCTTAAGCTTTTGCGACTCATACGCGATCACTCAACCATCCTGCATAAGGACTGCACCTAGTCCCTCTAAAGATGCATCAGTGCATACCATGAAATCTACTATTGGATCAGGTACCACTAGAATAGGAGCGCTAGTGAGATGCTCCTTGAGGATCCCAAAGGCCCTCTTGCACTACTCTGTCGACAAGAAGTTCTTCCCTTTTCACTAAAGAGAAGTGACAAGATGAGCTATCCTAGAAAATCCCTCAACAAACCATTGATAATAACCTATTAATCACATGAAGCTCCTAACCTCTGTAACACTGGTAGATGCTAGCCAATCCCAAATCGCTCTAATCTTTGATGGATCTACTGAGATACTATCACCAAATATAATGTGTCCCAAATACTAAACCTCAGTACGAAAGAAGGCACACTTCGCCAAGTTGCCATAAAGTTGTTGATATCTCAAACACTATAAAACCTAGTGCAAGTGCTCCTCATGCTCCTCCTCAGTCTGCAAATATATCAATATGTCACCAAGGAAAATGATCATGAACTAATATAGGTATGTGTGAAAAACCCCATTCATGAGACTCATGATTATTGCAGGGGTGTTCATCAAACTAAAGGGTACCACTGTGAACTCATAATGACCATAACAAGTCTAAAAGGCAATCTTATGAATATCTACCTCTATAATATGTAACTGATGGTAACCAGACTTCAGGTCTATCTTAGAGAACACTCTAGCTCCTTGCATCTAATCAAACAAATCATCAATCCTAGGCAAAGGATAACGGTTCTTCACTGTCACCTTATTCAGCTGCTTGTAATCCATACATACTCGAAGAGACCCATCCTTCTTCATGAAGATGACAGCGGCATCCCAAGGTGAGACATTAGGTTGGATGTACCCCTTCTCTAGCAACTCCTCTAGTTGAAGCTTGAGCTCTATATGATCATGTGTGGTCATCCTGTATGGTGCACGAGAGACTAGCTCGGCACCTAGTACAAGGTCTATGTGAAAATCTACCTCTCTGTGAGGTGGCATCCCTAGAAGCTCAGGTGGAAATACATCTGTGAACTCCTTAAGGATGGGATGGTCATCAAGCAAAGCCTCTAGTTCATCCTTTGATCTATCACTAACTATGATCACAAACATCTGGCATTCCTTCCACATATAGTGCTTAAGTTGTTTAGAGGAAATCATACATATTGTTGTAGGCTTATGAATACCCACAATCTCTACTACTATGCCATGGTCTTCAAGGTAATGTATCACCTTTCAAAGGAAATCAATATTGGCTCTATGAGCCGCAAGCTAATCCATTCCCAACACCACTCCGTAAGACCCTAAGGTCTACAACTATATTGAAGGCTCCAAGTGCTAGCTCACAATCTCTAACCACTGAATCTATGGCCATCTTGGCCCCTATAGCTAATTCGACCTCCCACCTAACATCCTACCTAGAGGCCACCAGCCTGCAATGCTCCACTAATGATGGAGAAATAAAGGAGTCTGTAGCTCCAGAATCAAACAAAACAGTAATGGGAACATCTCCAATCATACCTGGAGTCTCAATGACAGAGGCCTGAAAGTTAGCCTGGTGGTTATCAACTGTTGCAAATGCTCAGTGGGATCGACCAACATCTCAAATTGTCTGCTTAGAACCACTGGCACACTGACCATCTATTGTAAAACCCTATGGACACTCCCTAGCCAAGTGCCCTGCACCACCACATACATAACAAGGTCCTTGAGTTTGAATGTGCAATGACGAAGTCTGACTGGACTACTATGCTCCTAACCATTCTGTACTACTCTGTGAACCACTAAAAGACTATTGTGACCTAGTTGGTCCTGCAGTCAATGCCTGCTGACACTGGTCTCTCTGTGGACCTTGTGAGTGCCATCCTTGATTGTGACCACCCTGTGCTCTCTGTTGCAGTCTCGACCTCTGATGTTACTGTTGTTGTTGTTGTGGACACCTAGGAGATAAGGATGCAGATCTAAAACTGCCCCTATGAGGTGGTAGGGGTTTACAGAACCCCTAGTCCTAATGTTAACTATGGTCTAGAAACTGTGGATGTGACTCGTGGCCCCACCCATGGATCTCCTTTGCAATAAGCACCTTCTCGGTAGCCTCACTCATAGTCTATGGATCTTCCATGCATATAGGTCTTGCTATCCCAAGATTCAAGCCTCTAATAAATCTACTAATGAGAAGCATCTCATCTTGTAGGTACTCGGCATAATGTGACAACTCCACAAACTTGCACTCATACTATCCAACTGTAGAACCCCACTGCTGCAAGTCATGGAACTCATCGATACGGTGTTGTTTGTAGTGCTCTTAGAGATATCACGCTTTATAGTAGTCAAGAAATGTGCTACAAGAAAGCATGTCCAATGAGAGACGGTGTTTGTGCTCCTCAGTGTGCCACCAGGTCACTACAATGTCGCGAAGCAAATGGACTATGACATGTGCTTTTGTGTTGCTCCCATATGGACGCAATGTAAAGTACCGATCTAGACTGATGAGCTAAGCCTCAACCTTAGCTCCCTCTACAGTCCCCACAAGTGTAGGTGGATTTACCTGGAGTAAATCCTTGATGTGGTCTTTGTGGTCGTGGTGTCCTTGAATGGGAACATCTGCCTCATCTCGCTATCCATATCCAAATGGGTCGTAATGAACCGACTCCACTACAACCTCCTCCTCATGATCCTCTTGATGCAGTGAACTCGTGCTGCGCTCGCTGTGAGCCGATGCGTGACCCTCAGCTAGGGTCACTGGAATCTCAACATGTGGTCCCTCCACGACTGGTGGTAATCTCACTAAAACTACCTACAGTGCCTGAAGTATTCGGGGCCCTATATCAGGAGGTGACTCCAGATTTTGGGCTTCGAATGGTGAAGCATCTCGTATACTATCTCCTCTAGACTCACTGGCATGTGAGCATCCTCTTCTCGATCTAGGTGGCATCCTACATGAACAAGGTGCCTAAAATTAAAACAAAATTGTAGAATAAATAATGTGCCTTCAATGCCTAGTGTTTAAACTAGGGCTCTGATACCAAATGTCACGCCCACATTTGCCATGTTGTCATGATGTGCAACACATGTGTCATGTCCACATTTGTCATGTGGTCATGACACAAAATATCAAAAACTTTTCCACCCAACTCTAAAAACCCCCTTGCATGCATCAAGCATGCTCGATGACACACGCACGTAACATAGTTGCATCCGCAACCTATGCTAGGCATGTCACCCGAAGGTGTGGAAATCAATCTAAAATGTGATAATGCAATCTCATTTCGCAATCCCTATGAAGTGATAGCCACTAAGGAGGTGTGCGTCATGAGGAGCGACGCTAAGATGGTTGGTTTCCATTTCGAGATCCAACCCTAGGGTTTACTAAATGAGGTGGAACAATTTTGATATAAATTGAAATCTAACCCTAGAACAACTACTAACCTAAAAATAATATTAAATTAATGCCTCTAATCAAATTTCAACTTAAAACATTTATTCCACATCTAATGCCAAAAAGGGTAAATGATTGAATTAAATTAAATAAATAATTCCATCTAATGTCTAGGAAAATTTCGGCAGCATAACAGGATAACAGGGAAAATTGTCCTATAATTTTGGTAGCATAACACCACCTCATCAACTATGGGAGATTTGAAATTTAATCAAAAAATAAAACTAGCATATTACTCCTTATATAATTTAAACAAAAATTAAATGCCTAAATTAAACCAAATACTTTCCCTAATATTTAATCAAATAAAAAAGAATTAAAAGATTGGCTAAAATAAATCAATTCACTTAAATTGCCCCCTTGCTAAAATAATGTCTAGAAGGGTAAAGGAGATAAATGTCCTAAACTTAAATAAATTAAATCATAACGATAAAAATACTTTTCCTCCAAAGAAAATCAAATAATAGAATTAAATAATCAACATAAACCACACTCACACTAGAGTTCAAAAAGTCAACCCCACTCCCTAAGTGGGTTTAATAACTAAATTAGGTTTAAAGATTTCATTAGCCCTCTAAACATCTAGGGCAACTCAAACAAAACCTAATAAAGTTTATAAAAGCGTCTTTAACTCTTATTTGCTCTCACATTCTAACTTGGTTTTCTACAGGTTGTAGGTTTCAAGGTGAAGGACAGCAAGTGGGAAGGTACTTTCCCAAGTGGAAAGTATCTTCCCAATGAGGGTCATTAGATTTCTAACATATTTTGTTTTCTAATCTATTTCTTTTTCTACAGGTCTTTCTACTCTTTCTCTAAAATATGCATTTTAGTTTTCTAACTTCTTTTTCCACACTATGCATAGGTTACAAAAAGTCTCTATTTGTTTACTAACCATATACTAAATTGTTTCTTCTGATTAGTCTATTGTTTTCCTCAAGCATTGTGTTAATCTCCCTATGTTTATTTGCTAATCTTCTATGCAACTCTCTAGTTAAAATGCTACAATACACACAGGGAGATTATTTTAATAACAGAAATATATATATTTTAATCACAGAAAAGTATATATATATACATCTTGTTTGTTAACAGAGAAATAGATACATAGTGATATTTTATTACACAAAAATGAAATGTATATATATGTGTGTGTGTATGTGTGTGTGTATATATATATACATAAATATACATATATATATATACATAAATATACATATATATATATATATAAACTAGTATTAAGAACTAAAAACTAGAGATAAAATGAAATTAGGGCCGAACCCTTAAAAGATATTGTAGATTGAGTTCACAGAGGGGTTGTCGTATTCAAGACGACCGAGTTTTAAAACTAAGAGCTACGGCTTTTGTGACAAGGTGCAGGCCCTAACTATAGTATGCAGAATGGGGGGCGGGCTCCGCCACCCCCCCTCCACAAAGCTTAAATCTCTATGGGGGGGAGGATGGGGTCCTCCCCCCCCAAACCTTAATACCAAGTTGCTCGCAGCCGCAGGGGTTTTGGCCCCTACATCCCATCAAGAGTATCTTGTTTTAACACTTAAGCTTCCTTCAAAATACAAACACTAATTCAAGTTTTCATCTCTATTTTTATTATGAGCAATTTTCATTATGTTTAAAACATAACTTAGGTTTGTTTAATATATATATATATATATAAATCACTGCCACAGTTTATTACTATATATAAAAAAAAATACAGAGAGCTTAAAATAATAGCAATTACATATTCTTTTATAAGGTATACCCATATATAAATATATGTGTGTGTGTGTGTGTGTCTATATATATATCATTGCCACAGTTTATTACTGTATATAAAAAAAATACAGAGAGCTTAAAATAATAGTAATTACATGTTCTTTTATAAGGTATACCCATATATAAATATATGTGTGTGTGTGTGTGTGTGTGTGTGTGTGTGTGTGTGTGTGTATATATATAACAAAGGAGACTATGGGATTACTATACCAATGCATAAATAACATAGTTTTCATTTAAAACAAGGACCTATTTGATTTTCTCTAAAACATAAATGCAAAAATAAATCCATTTCTCTTTTGCTCTCAACAAGTTTAATATAAACATGTTATTTTTTTTCTTCCTTTCTTTTCTATAAAGCAATTTACTCATATATCACATTTTGATAATGTAAGGAGATAGGGAGAGAGAGAAATATTTCATTCAACCATAAGCAAATTTATTTCATAGGGATAAAGTAAGGAAGAATTTGTTGCCATCATGTTATTAAAAATAAGAACAAGATTTTTACAAGTAGAACAATGCAACCCCAACCCATAAGAGAGTTTAACTCTCATTAAAACTACAAACTTATTACAAAGCCAAAATAGGCATAAGGCAACACATTGCCATACTCTTACATTTCAACAAAAACCATTAAACTTTCCAAAACTTCCAAACCTCCAATCTTCTCCAAGAGCCACAAAACCTACAAAACACCAAAATGAGATTCTCCAATCCCATGGAGAGCTCACCTCCCAACCATAGGCCTACAAGTAGGCCACCCCAAGCTAGGAGACCATTCAAATAACCATATTCATACTCAAGAAGGAGTGGAACACACAAATGCACACAAAACACATTAACTCCCTCCTAAGGATAATCACATAACTAACCCATTTAACAATGAGTTTTAGGGGTGAGAAAGTGGACAACTCTCAACTCAAGGGGAACCAAAACTCAATAACTCCAAAAATTCTCAAAACTCATGGCCTCTTGCCATTAAAACTTCTCATACTCCAAAATAAAAGGCACTCTTTCCAAAACCATAATTCCCAAACTTCATAATAAGGCCCATAGCCATAAAAACTACTCCAAAATATGAGGGTACACCGAGGAAGTTCACACCTCTCTCACCCATGACAAAGGTGAGCTCTCTCACATGGAGAGCTCACCAACATAAACCTTTAAACCCAAACATCATAAAACTAAAAGCACAAGAGCATAACCATAAAAATATGCATATATACATAAACCAAAAAATATTAAAATAAGGCTTGAAGCCTTGAGAGCTTACCTCTCAAGTTCCAAGTGTATCTAAGGTGATGGTGAAGAGCTCCCAAGAGTCTTTTCCCCAAAATCCTTCAAGTCTCTCCAAGTCTTTCTCTCCCTCCCAAATCAACCCATAAAATGCAAAAAGAAAGAACCCTCCTCTCTTCTCAAAGAGAGAGATAAATAGTCTTTTTTTACAAGCCCTAATGAATGAGAAGGTGACACTTGTCACCTTCTCCTTCATTCACACAACCCTCCTCACAACCCCACAAGAATGAGGAGGTGACACTTGTCATCTCCTCATTCCACTAAGCTACATACTCTCCCACAAATGATCTCACACATGTGTGAGAGCATAGGGAGAAGGGATCATACATGGGAGACCTCTCATGAATGAGGAGGTGACACTTGTCACCTTCTCATTCAACTATGCTACACTCTTCCCCACATATGCTCTCACACATGTGTGAGAGCATAAGGAAGAGGTCTCACACATATGAGAAGACTCTAGAAGCTTCTAAAGCACTTGAGGCAAGGGTAACCTTACCCTAGGTGAGTGAGGTTAGGTTAGGTGAGATGGTCACATGCCAACCACCTCTCACATCTCCCAAACTCGTCACTTGACTCAAGAGCCAAGTTTAGGTGACCATACAAGGGTTACACCAAGTTTAAACATGCTAAGAATGACCCTAGACCCTAGGGGTATGACCTAGGGTCATTATTTGACCATAATTAACACTAGGGAACTCGTAAATCCACATGAAAAAGGCTCATAAATATTTAGCACCAAAATTGTGCAAACCAAAACATTACCACCTTACAACACATCAAGGTAATAAATCAAAAGGGTGAACCTAACAAAAATATCATAAATTGAAAGACAACATAAATCATCATTCTCAATCACAAATGACCTTAGTCCATCTTAGGGACTAGGTCGGCTTAATAGGGCTAACACATAGGCTTATTTGTCTGACCTCCAATTTTCCATAGGCCATGGACAATTACCTGCACACTTACACAAACACGTTAATAGCACATGATATATATATATAGCGCCAAAGTGAAGTGAATTACATAAGCACACACAAGATCACATAAGCACATATATCCTCAATTATAATCAAATGCTAACATATACATGATTCTCAAATCATTCATATTTCACAATAAAAAATCAGGATCATATACTGCATGAGATATCATCAATTCCATCATCACTAAACATTCCAGTTGCATCTAATTTCAACATAGCATTAAACATCATAGCATCAAATGTAATCTAACATGAAATCTAAAACATCAACATAGCATAAACCATCTAACTAATCAAGCATAAGATATAGGAATCAAAGTCTAATACAGGATCAACAATCCCCAAATGTCTACATGTCCATCATAAAATCCATCAGATAAGTATAGTAAGAAAAAATATAAGGTGAGGTAAAAGTAGGCCTCATAGACTCTTTGGCAGAGAATTGACCAAGTCTTCAAGCATTAGAATAAGGCAAAAACAATTATAAAGTTTTAAAGTGCCAACAACACTCATCCAACGTGCATTGACTCTTTCTTTGTAAATAGTTTGCAAGTTAATAGGAAGCATGGAATAATGTGTGGCGCCTTTGTGGAGAGATTCAAACCCACTAGAAGTCTGATTTCAAGTTGTCCTCTTATGTGTTCACTATGTTTTAACCTCTTCTTGCCATTTTGTATTTCTATTGCTAAGTCAAATAGGAGAGTTAAAGTTATGGAAAATCTATCAGCAAAATTATAGACATAGTCTACTCAAAATCCTATATAAATAGAAGAGCTTCTTCATTCCTTTAACATACAATTTTCCAACCAAGTGCTTCATTATTTTGCTATTGTAATTCTGAGTCTAGTATTGTGAGTGCATTGTTATTTTGTTTTGATTTTGTGAGAGGGAGTATAAGAAGGTTAGAGAGAGAGAGAGAGAGAGAGTTGGATTGGTTTGGAGGGGAGATTTAGTTCATTTGAGGGATCACAAGCAAGGGGTTCTATCAATCTATTGGAGCAATTATCGTAGGCATGCAAAAATTTTATCCATTATGCTTTTCCTGTTTGAAAGTCTATTTGTGTTTGATTATTGTTGTGGGATGAATTGTTTTGTTGTCTTTATTGAATTGGATGTTTACTTGTTTGTGTAAAAGTGTATATATATAGTATTAGATTTATATTATGTGTTGAATGTGAAATTAATCTCCGTAGAAGAGATTTGTGCCTATATTGGATTTTATGAGCAACTATTAATTTAAGTATGATTAGCTATTTATACTAGGTGAAAGAATAGTAATTCATATCGTGCAACTATGTTGAACTGTATTAAGACAAGTATGAGTAATACTATAGAAATATGAATGGTCAAGTTAGGAAAACTATATACTACCAAAAGTATCACTTTTATGAGAGTGTCATAGGAAACCTAGAATGGATAAGTAGGGTTATGCTTGGGATTTGTTGATCCATGGAAGGGAATAACCTTAGATGTCTTTCCAAATCGAGCTAGAATGATGGGTGAGTGTGTGACATTCATTCTGAGTTAGGGGTGATGAAACTTTGGCCAAAGTAATGCAAGCAACCAATGTTTACATTGTCAGTTCACTGTGATCCAAGATTACATACTAGGAAGGGCAATCATACTTGGGGTTGTAGCCACAATGTATGATAGTACTAGATATGTAGGACACAACATTAGCTCAGTATAGGCTATTCTTTGAGGTTACCATACTAATCCCTTTGTTGAAGGGTAGGGTCGTTTACCAGTTTGGTAAATGTGCGAAGGACCGCAGTTAGTCTGTGGTTGGCAGAAAAGTGCTTGAGTGATGCTTCTCCTCATGCAATTCTCGGCCAAGATTTGAAGACAGACATTAGAAACATTGTATCTCTATTATCAATTAACTTTATGAAGTTGTGTATGTAACTATCTTTTGAAATGTTGTAAATGAGAATTATTCAATTCATGTAATTGTGGAAATGTAATTTGATAGTGCAATGGGAGTTTGAAATATGTTTCAAATGTGCATCGTATAAAATAAGGAAAAAATTTATTATTCATGTTTTGGGGTTAAAACTTAGACAAATCTATCGGTAGAACAAGTGGCTTGTTACATGTGGTATCAGAGCTACCAGGTTCAACTCTGGAACCTATGTGCTCACTATGCTTTCCCATCCAACATTATGAGAGTCTAATGTTTGGAATTGTCTTTATGCTAGAATGGAACAGAGGAATAACCCAGAAAAGTTATCAGTGGTTAATAGAGAACCAACTGAGGAGTTAAAACTCCAAGAGTCAATTTAACTCTGTTGAGGATGAATAACAGAAATATTCTGAGACTTTGACTAGAAAGGTAAAACCTTGGTCAATTGCTAATCAGACTAAGAGCTTGGGTAGAGCAATGTCTGTATGAAATCTATAAGATCACTCTTATTTTTCTCAAGAACTTAGGGATGGAAGATCCAGAAGTAATCAACCAGGTGCAAGAGCAACTGAGTATTCAAGATCTTAGAATTGTGTCAAAGATACATAGATAAGGTGGGTTCTTGTCTAAACTCCTAGACATCTTGGAATGATCCAAGTGGAACAAAAGGATCATTAAAAGACAAGTAGTGAAATATTGGCATAGAATGCCAGGAGAAATGGAATAAGACACAAATGTTTTTGTTTTCCAAGATTCATGAAAAACCAATTGGCAAATACAAAGAAGCATGCATCGAAAGAGATGAATAAGAGTTTTCTAGAATCTATATGAAGTTGCAAGATAATTCATAACAGTTGTAAGGAGAAGATATTAGTTATTTTCATGGCATTTTGGGCCAAATGATTGAGAACTATGTACCTTGCCTCTTGGTTAAGCTAGAAAGTACAGTTGCATTAGTGAATGTAATTATTACTGAGATATTTAGTCAAGGTGTTTACAAGTAACCTATTCAGTGAGGAAGGTAATAGAGTTTTGTTAAGTAGAATGAAGAGAGGAAGTTTCTGTTCCAACTAGTCCCAGTGTGTTTTTATAACACCATCTAATAATATCATCTGAATGATGAATGAAAGATACTCCAAAAAATAGGAGTGGATGTGTTATGACCCTTCGATTTGCAAATTTTTTGAGCAAGAGGAAACCTTAAGAGAATTATCTAATTGTTGTGCTTATAACATGATCACTAACTCACTGTAAGTTTTGTTTGAAAACCCAAGTGCAGTGCAACAAACTACTCCCTTATTAGTGACTCAATTAGTCACGTAGTGCATAGTAAGTGTTCCTCTAGATTTTGACACTTCTTTGGATTTTTGGTAAATTCTATTTTTATTCTTACTAAGATGGACATTATTTTATTCCTTTATTTTAGAATCATCTAGCCACTGAATTTTGAAATTGTTTATTTTATGACGACTTAGTCAAAATTTGCTTTATTGTCAAAATTGAGCTCATTCCTTTCACTTATTGAATTGTTTATACTTTGTTATTAATATAAATTATTGTGGTGGCTATACTAGAACATTTTGGTTGTTCACTATGCTTTGTGCAATGTTTACCTCTATCATGTCTTGGATGGACCTCTAGTGGATTGTGTAGGGGAGTAAATTGTAGAGAATGCATTTCGAATGTCTCTAACCCTTTAGAATTAAGAAACCTTATATGGAAGGAAATTCATTCCATACCATTAATAAGTCATCCAGGAGTAACTAAACTACTAATCGATGTGAAATCTCTAGAAAAAAAATGAATAGTGATGTTGCAATATTTGTAGCCAGAGCACCAGAAATGTAAGACTAAACATAAGCATCTAGTAGGGCATCCTATGTCTCAAATTAAGCTAAATTAGTAGAATGCCTAGATGATCTCGGGAGTTCAGTATCTTTGTAAGGGACACCTAGAGATGTTAAGTATATACAAATATCAGTTGAGCAAATGTATAGAGTAGAGAAGTAGGGCAAGGGTCAGAAAATATGAATACTAAGTTGGACCAAATCTTAGCAATGATGATTGAGACAAGGGAGAGAGTGGGTATCTTAGAGTAAAAAGGAAACGATTGAGTAGAAAAAGAAGTTCCTAATGGTGAGAACGAAGGAGAAAATTCTCGTGAACACTCAAGCTAGTGAGCATGAGGATGAAGGATCATAATCACAATCTCAATCTTCATCTCAATCACGATCTGAGGGATTCAAGAGGAAGAGAATGGGGAAGGAACTATCTAGAGATATGAGGAAGAATACACTTCCCAAGTTCAAAAGAAGTACTAGTGGGGATGTAGCTGAGGCTTGGCTCACTGAAATGGAAAAACACTTCGAGATTAGAAACTACTACGATGTGGAGAGATTTTTAGATGTCGGGTGAAGGATCCAATGTTGAAATACATAGGACAACTAAGCGGAGAGGGGGTGATTCAGTTGTCACAAAAACTTAACACTTTATCTCTGTTAAACCACCAAATACTTATTTACTGATAATCAGAATTAACCATGAAAGCATGAAGGCACAAACATAATCACAATCACATATTCAACACATGAGACACCAGATTTTTATGTGGAAAATCCTATAAGGGAAAAACCATGGTGGGTGTTAGCCCTCAAAAATATATAAGTTATAACAATACCAAAAATGAGAGGCTCACTGCCTACAGGGCTCACTGCCCAAATTGCTCACTACAATAGATCGGCTCACTACCAAGGGGTGGCTCGCTCGCAAGGGGTGGCTCGCTACTAAGGGATGGCTCACTGCCAAAGGGTTGAACTAATTTGATAGCATCTATTCCATGCCTGGATTCAATTCCATTGAAGTGCAACACTTCTCCTCTACTCTGCTCTACTTCGCACTTATCTTCGCATCTTTCACAAGGACATCATTTTCAAAACCACATTACAAGTCTTTATACAATTCATCAACCTTGGAATGTACGTCAAGGTCGGCATTACGTTCATCAACCGTTGGAACAATCTCCAAGGTCGGCATTACAAAACATACACAGAAATAGGTCCAAACCTATTACAAAATTAGCTAAGGAAAGATGTATAGAAGTATGATGAACACACCATGCCTTAGCTGGGACTCAAATGCAATCCTCCATGCCACAATACGCTTCTACAATCTTTAATGCATCTCCACAATTAGTGAAAACAACCAAGTCGGCCAATACTGGAGTTTACACTAGGTCTTCTAAGAACATTCTTCTTTCACGATCCAAACTTCTCTTTGTTGACCAATAAAAAAGTAGGAACACAATTAGGAGACATCCACAAGCACATTGTAATCATCAGGAACAACTGCACAGTCTCTAACCACTCTGTCAAGAAGATTCTTCAAATCGGAGCACATAACCAACACTGTCAGCCACTGTCATAATAAAAAGATCGCTTGCAGACCACCAAATCACAAACCATTAGAGTTGAAGGCACATAACATCATCTCAGACTTATCTCTAGAACTGCAAACAATAATACTTCAATGTGGAGCATAATACTTTCTCCTTATCACCACCAAATATACAGAAAAAGTTATTTTCACTCTGGTGAACATAACTCACTCACATCTTCATACTGGAGGCTCAAACTTGGAACATATCATCTTCAGACATCCCTCTAAACAACTTCCAATCTGCAGATAAAGATATTCATTCTACAAGAAATGCGGAGCAATATACTGGACTGTTCTATTGTATCAGGAATACTTCAACATTTAACTCATTATAACAAGTATCAAAATAAGAGCACAGTTGACACCAATGACAACATAGATAAGTTGACATCAATGACAACATTGATTAGGCACATACTTGCAACAATCTCCCCCTTTGTCATTGATGGCAACATATGATGTGAAAATTTGTAAAGACCATCAAGACAAGATTCTCCTCCTTTCTCCTTACACATCTGCACTCTTTTCTTTTCTAATTTTTTCACATGATTTCTCTCCCACTTTGACATCAATGGAAAAGGGCGCATACTTGCACTCTATTGCTCTAATCAGTTTGAACTTCTACAACCAACTCTTTTATATCATTCAACTACTCCCCTTGAGAGGTAGCTCTCAGAACATCAATCTAGATCAAAGAATAAATCTTTGGGCACCACTAGCCTGATGCATTCCCATGCATCTTAGTTCAGAGCAAGAGGGGTAATGACCCCTAATTTTTCTCTGAGATACTCAAAAGTATCCTTCGGCAGAGGCTTAGTGAAAATATCTGCAATATGATCCTTTGTTGACACATATTCCAACTTGACTTCATTCTTTGTCACCTTTTCCCTCAGAAAGTGATACCTTATAGATATATGCTTTGTTCTTGAGTGCAGCACTAGATTCTTTGAAATGTTTATAGCACTTGTATTGTCATAGAAGATTGCAACTGGATCTTCATACACAACTCGTATGTCCTTCAATGTCTGCTTCATCCATAAGACTTGAGTACAACAACATGCTATTGCAATATATTTTGCTTCGTATGTTGATAAAGAGATTAAATCTTGCTTCTTGTTCAGCCATGAGACCAATCTATTTCCTAGAAAGAAAGCACCTCCACTTGTACTTTTTCTATCATCAACATCTCCGGCCCAATCAGCATCTATGTAAGCACTGAGTGTGAAGTCATTATCTTTTGGATACCATAGGTCATGTGATCCAGTGTGCCTTTTAAATACCTCAAAATTCTTTTTACTACCATCACATGTGACTCTCTTGGATCTGCCTAAAATATTGCCACAAGGCAAACTGCATGCATTATGTTAGGTCTGGTCTGTGTTAGATAAAGTAATCCTCCAATCATAGATCTGTACCTTTTCTAATCAGCTTTAGATGATTCATTAGTTTTTCTTAACTTACAACTAGTCACCATAGGAGTCCCTACCAGTTTAGAGTCTTCCATCTCAAACTTTTTCAACAACTCTTTCACATACTTAGACTAAGATATGAAGATTCCTTTATCTAATTGATTAATTTGTAGACCCAAAAAGAAATTCATTTCACCAAACATAGACATCTCAAACTCATTTTATATTTTACCAACAAACTTCATGCACATACCTTCATTGCCTCCAAAGATAATGTCATCCACAAAGACTACAACAATCAGGATCTGATTATCATTGATTTTAAAATATAGATTACTGTCAGCAGTGCCTTTATTGAACCCTAATTGCAAAAAATATTTGTCTAATCGTATATACCAAGCTCTAGGGGCTTGTTTCAGTCCATACAAGGCCTTCTTCAATCTGCACACCATATCACTTTGCTTTGAAAGTTGAAATCCTTCTAGTTGCTCAATGTAGACCTCTTCTTCTAGTTCACCATTCAGAAATGCAGACATAACATCCATCTAATACACTTTAAAGTCTTTGAATACTGTAAATGCCAAAAACATTCTGACTACTTCAATTCTTGCCACAGGAGCATATGTCTCTTCAAAATTTATCCCTTCAACCTATGAATATCCTTTGCATACTAGTCTTGCTTTGTTTCTAACCACTTCTCCATTCTCATTCAACTTGTTTTTGAAAACCCATTTGGTGCCAATTACATTCTTGTTAGTAGGTCTAGGAACCAATTCCCAAGTTTGATTATTTTCAATTTGATTCAGCTCCTCTTCCATATATTTTACCCAGTTTTCATCATCACAAGCTTCATTCACAGTTTTAGGTTCAATTGTTGAAATCAAACAAAGATTTACCTATTCTTCTGCAACTCTTTTTCTTGTCAATACTCCTTTTCTTTGTCCCCTATAATTTGATCTTCAGAATTATTAATTCTTACATACCTGGGAGTCTTAGTAGTACTTTCTAGATCTTTTTCTTCTTCATCTTGACTATCTTCTTGGTCAACTCTTTCTTCATTCGTTATGGCAGCAGGTTCATCTGATTCATAGCCACTCAGATATGATATTCTTCCCTTGTCTTCATCAACCTTCACATTAGCACTCTCAATGATCTTCAATCTCTTATTGTAGCACCGATAAGCCTTGCTCTTGGTAGAGTATCCAAGGAAAATTCCTTCATCACACCTAGCATCAAACTTGCCTAGATCTTCTTCTCTTCTAATGTAACTTGCTACCAAATACTTTGAAATATCTCACTGTAGGAACTTTTCTAAACCACAATTCATAAGGTGTTTTAGCACTGTTACCTTTTACTTGAACCCTATTTAGGATGTACACAACAGTATGTATGGCTTCTCTCCAGTACACTTCTGGTAGGTCAGCTTCCTTCAACATAGTTCTAGTTGCCTCTTGGTCTGTTCTATTTTTTTTTCAACAACTCCATTCTGCTGAGGAGTTCTAGATGTAGACAATTGTCTCTTCATCCCTTGTTCTACACAGAAAATATTGAATACATTTGATGTGAACTATCCTCCTCTATCAGACCTTAAGCATTTGATTCTCAAATCCAATTCATTCTCAACCATTACCTTGAAGGCTTTGAACTTCTCTAGGTCTTTTGATTTATCTTTTAGAAAAGTAACCCAAATCATTCTGGAGTAATCATCAATGAGCAACATAAAATACCTGTCTCCTTGCAGACTTCTTGTTCTTGTGGGACCACACAGATATGTATGCACTAGCTCCAACAATTTGGTAGAGAATTGTTCTTTTCTTTTGAAACTTGTTCTTGTTTGTTTTCCAAATTGACACTCCTTGCAAATAATATTGGCAGGCTTCACAAGTTTAGGCATATCTCTTACAGCCTGTGTAGAACTTATCTTCACCAAGTTATCAAAATTGATATGACACATCCTTCTATGCCACAACCAACTTTCATCTGTTTGAGCCAACAAACAATAATCATTAGTTCCTTTCAAGTGATATACATTACCTCTGGTTTTCTTTCCAGTAGCAATAATTGTTTCAAAGCTTTCCATGATCTTACACCCATTGTCCTTGAATCTTATATCATAACCTTTTTCACACATATGACCAACACTTAGAAGATTATGCTTTAAACCCTTCACATATACAACATCATCAGTATTGTGCTTTCCATCAAAAGAAATAGATCCTCTTCCACAAACCTTACTAGTTGTATCATCTCTAAATCTAACCAGTCCACCATCATACTTTTCCAAATTTATAAACTTACTTTTGTCACCTGTCATGTGATGTGAGCATCCACTTTCAATAACCCATTCATCCTTATATTTCTCCACTTGAACATCCAAAGCACTTTCTTCCACTGGTTTTTCTTCCTTCATACATCTAGTAGGATTAGTAGACACAGATTTTTCTTTAATAGCAAAAAACAAGCATTCATTTGCACTAGTACTTGCATCATCAGATTCATCATTTGTCACACCTTCATCATCAATATCTCTACCATAATAACATTTCGTTGGTATCTTATGTCTACTTTCAAATCTTTTTCTATTTATTTCCATTCTTTCTGGACAATTAGAAGCACAATGACCAACCTTACCAAATGAAAAACATTTGAAAGGTAATTTGCCTTTGAACTTATTGGAACCTCTTTGCAGTCTATCAACAAAGTTGGCTTCAATTTCATCAAGCTCATCATCAAGTTCTACTTTGTACTTTTCTACTCTAGAGATCTTCTCTGAAGTGTTGGATTTGAAGGCAGTCTCTACTTTTGGCAAAGTACCATTAAGCTCTCTCATTTCAAAAGCAGTAAGCTTCCCAAGCAATTGATCCTTGTTAATTGTTGTCACAGTCATTATTTCTTCAATTGTAGCTACTTTATGAGCATGGATTTTAGGTAATGGCCTAAGAATTTTCATTACAACTTTAGTTTCACCAATAGTTCCTCCCATACCTTTGATACTAGTAACAAGTTCATCAACCTTTTACATGTAGGATGTTCTGTTTTCATCTTCTCCCATCTTGAGACCTTCATATTTAGCTTTCAATCCCTATAATTTCACACTCTTTATAGATTCATCTCCTTCATATAGATTGCTCAGCTTATCTCAGACTTCTTTAGTAGATTCATAATCCATAACCTTTATCAAGTCAGAGTCAGTCAATGCACTCAACAAAGCATCTTTAGCTATTATATTCAACTCATATTCTTTGATTTCATCTTCAGTTGTCAAACCATTCTCAAGCAAGGTATAATCAGTCTGTGTTGCTCACCATACCTTATAACTGATGCAAAGTAGATGGATTTTCATGTGAATCTTCTAGGTTGCATAATTTGTCCCATCAAACTGTGGAGCCTCCTTCTTGTAAGACATCTTTGATCTACCTCAAGCTGTTAAGCTCACCACAGAGGAACTTAGCTCTGATACCAATTGTTGAAATACATAGGACAACTGAGAGGGGGGGTGAATTAGTTGTCACAAAAACTTAACACTTTATCTATGTTAAACCACCAAATACTTATTTACTGATAATCAGAATTAACCATGAAAGCATGAAGGCACAAACATAATCACAATCACATATTCAACACATGAGACACTAGATTTTTATGTGGAAAACCCTATAAGGTAAAAACCATGGTGGGTGTTAGGCCACAAATATATAAGTTATAACAATACCAAAAATCCTATAGGGCTCACTGCAAAAGATCAGCTCACTGGCCAGGGGTGGCTCACTGCCAAAGGGTTGAACTGAGTTGATAGCATCTATTCCATGCTTGGATTCAATTCCATTGAAGTGCAACACTCCTCCTCTGCTCTGCTCTACTTCTCATCTTTCACAAGGACATCATTTTCACAATCACATTACAAGTCTTTATACAATTCATCTACCTTGGAATGTACATCAAGTTTGGCATTACATTCAGATCAACCGTTAGAACAATCACCAAGGTCGGCATTACAAAACATACACAGAAATAGGTCTAGACCTATTACAAAATTAGCTAAAGAAAGATGTATAGAAGTATGATGAATATGCCATGCCTTAGCTGTGACTCAAACACAATCCTCCATGCCACAATATACTTCTACAATCTTCAATACATCTCCGCAATTAGTGAAAACAACCAAGTCAGCCAAGACTGGAGTTTACACTAGGTCTTCTAAGAATATTCTTCTTTCACGATCCAAACTTCTCTTTGCGGACCAATAAAAAATTAGGAACACAATCAAGAGACATCCACAAACACATTGTAATCATTAGGAACAACGCACAACCTCTAACCACTCTGTCAAGAAGATTCTTCAAACTGGAGCACATAACCAACACTGCCAGCCACTGTCATAATAAAAAGATCACTTGCAGACCACCAAATCATGAACCATTTGAGCTAAAGGCACATAAAATCATCTCAAACTTATCTCTAGAACCACAGACAATAATACTTCAATGCGGAGGAATGCAGAGCATAATACTTTCTCCCTGTCACCACCAAATATACACAAAAAGTTGTTTTCACTCTCATGAACATAACTCACTCACATCTTCACATCAAAGGCTCAAACTCAGAATTTATCATCTTCAAACATCCCTCTAAAAAACTTCCACTCTGCAGATAAAGATATTCATTCTACATGAAATACGAAGCAATATACTGGACTATTCTGTTGTATCAGGAATACTTCAACACTTAACTCATTATAAACAAGCATCAAAATAAGAGCACAGTTGACACCAATGACAACACAGATATGTTGACATCAATTACAACACCGATTAGGCACATACCTGCAACATCCAATTGGTGGATGAGTAGGAAAATAGAACTAGAGATTAGTTAAACTCAATTCACTTGGACTGAAATTGTTGAAATATTTTGGAAATGTTGGTTACCCCAACTTTTCTATAACCAGAAACTCTTAAATTTTTAGAATCTAAGGCAACAGAGGTGGATGTAACTGATACCAAACTATGATTTCAACATTAAGGGAAAAGAGAATAGAGTTGTTGATGCTTTGAGTCAAAGAAGGCATATATCTTCAATGGTATCTATCAAAACCAACTTAAAAAGTCAAGTATTGCAAGGATCCAAGGATGACGAGAACTATGAACAAGTCAAGAAAGCACTCTCAGATAATTTGTAAAAAAAAAGTATGAAGGTTTTTACTTTGAACCTAGTGGGTTATTGAGGAATAAAGGAAGAATTTATGTACCTGATTCTGGTGAGTTAAGAAATTTAGTATGGAAGGAAGTACATAATGCACCATACTCATGACATCATCCTGGTGTTACTAAGATGTTAGCGGATGTAAAGCTGTTATATTACTGGAGGGGAATGAAAGGGGATGCCGCAAGATTTGTGGCAAGTTGTTTAGAATGTCAAAAGGTAAAGGCAGAACATCATCATCCTGCAGGTTTATTATATCCCCATGATGTACTAGAAAGTAAGCGACAAGATATTAGCATGAATTTTGTACAAGGTCTTCCAATGTAGATAAATAAAATGCCATTTTAATAGTGGTGGACAAGCTTACAAAAGTGGCACATTTCATACCAAGTAATCTGACAGATGGAGCTCCTGTAATAGCTCAAAAAAAATTTCAAGAGATTTTTAGATTGCATGGAATTTCTGAAAAGATTATTTTGGACAGGGATACTTACATAAGCTTCACTTTCATAGCAAAGAGGTCCTACAATGCAAGGACCAATGGGATCAATATGCAAAAGACTCTGCCACTTGGGAAGATTATACTAAGATGAAGCAGAAGTTTCCGCAAGTTATCCTGAATATTGAAAACTCTTGATGACAATATGTTTTGTATTATGATACTTTTTATGTCTCATTTATGTTGTAGTTACACTTGATACTTAAGAATCATCGGGGACGATGATTCACAAGGGGAAAGTATGTTACACCCCGTGTGTTTCTAACTATTTACTATTTACCTAGATTGGTTAAATTGCTTGGATAAATGAATGTTTGTGAATCTCTACATCAATGTGAAATTTGAATTTTAAATTGAATATATTTAAAAAATTAAATTATGCAATGTGATGTATTATAAGTGATTATTATTATGAAACATATGATTAATTTTGTGAACAAATAACTATTGTTGTGGAGATGTAAGTTGGATACAGGAACAGGTTACTCCTCCGGAAAGGAAGACAAGTATTACTCAGGAGAAGGACTTGGTTTGGTAAATGATGGAGAAAGACTAAGCTAAGAAAACACACACCACTATTCTATTGGTCTAGGTTAGGTCAAGTCAGTGTGGGTAGAGGTAAGTAACCTATGGTAATCTAGAGTGCTTATTTGGATATGAACTACTCCGAGTGTTGATAGAAGTTTTCTTTGATAAGTTTGGATTGCATTCGACATGGTTTTATCGTAAGATGGTTATATGTTCATACAAGCCAAAATAGACTTATACGTATGAGATTATACGGACATGAATATATGTAGGTAGACATATATACTCATACTCATAAGCGTATTGCTCATAGGCATAAGGCTATCGATGGGTTGAGGTATGTTATGCATGACTATATGTAGATGTCATTCATGTTGTTAAAGGATATGTGGACCTCATGTCGCCAGAGGATATGAGAGTAATGAGTTTCATGTGGTTTTAAGTATCAATGATGTACATATATATTTATATATATAAATGTATATATATATATATATATATATAATTGTTATGTGTTTTCATATATTGATGAATTAGTGAATATGTAATTACGAATATGTAGATCATATTGTCAAATGTTATCCTATTAAGATATATATATATGTTATGGCACTGCCATAAAAGTCACACAGGCATAAAACAATGATATACATTTAACTTAAGCACTGGTTTAAGTGCATAGCATGGAGCTTTTGGTAATATTAAGTGAAGCACATTTAAGTGCCTTTATAAGTGCTATATGAAGCGCATAGATGGTAATCTAGTTATCAAGTCTTTGGCAGTGAATTGATCAAGTCTTCAGGTGTTGGAATAAGGCAAAAATAGTTATAAAGTGCCAACAACACTCATCCAACGTGCATTGACTCTTTCTTTGTAAACAGTTTGCAAGTTAATAGGAAGCTTGGAATAATGTGTGGCACCTTTGTGGAGAGATTCAAACCCATTAGAAGTCTGATTTCAAGTTGTCCTCTTATGTGTTCACTGTGTTTTAACCTCTGCCTGCCATTTTGCATTTCTATTGCTAAGTCAAATTGGAGAGTTGGAGTTGTGGCAAATCTATCAGTAAAATTATAGCCATAGTATGCTCAAAATCATGTATAAATAGAAGAGATTCTTCATTCCTTTGACATACAATTTTCTAGCCAAGTGCTTCATTATTTTGCTATTGTAATTCTAAGTTTGGTGTTGTGAGTGCATTGTTATTTTGTTTTGATTTTGTGAGAGGAAGTATAAGAAGGTTAGAGAGAGAGAGCGTTGGATTGCTTTGGAGGGGAGATTTAGTCCGTTTGAAGGATCACAAGCAAGGGGTTCCGTCGATCTATTGGAGCAATTATCACAGGCATGTGGAATTCTTATCCATTATGCTTTTCCTGTTTGAAAGTCTATTTGTGTTTGATTATTGTTGTGGGATGAATTGTTTTGTTGTCTTTATCAAATTGGATGTTTACTTGTTTGTGTAAAAGTGTATATATATAGTATGAGATTTATATTATGCGTTGAATGTGAAATTAATCTCCGTTACAGAGATTTATGCCTATATTGGATTTTATGAGCAACTATTAATTTAAGTATGATTAGCTATTTATACTAGGTGAAAGAATAGTAATTCATATCATTCAACTATGTTGAACTGTATTAAGACAAGTATGAGTAGTACTACAGAAATATGAATGGTCAAGTTAGGAAAACTATATACTACCAAAAGTATCACTTTGATGAGAGTGTCGAAAATCTGAAACCCCCAACCAGATAGTTAGTGCTGTAATCAAGCACAAAGATATAATAAAAAGAATTGTTTGTCAGATCCCATGGAAGAAAATCTGGAAGAAAATAAGTCACTGGGGTACATTGCAGAGCAATTTTGATCGACTGTATCTATCAGAGAAAAGTCAGGCAGCTTTCAAGAATGAGCATTTATGATGATTAGGTCATGTGCGGAGAATAAAAAGAAAACTCATTTGCATTATAACTTACTTTGCATTCAAGTTATCAAGATATCCAAGAGAGATTAAAGCACGATTTCAAACGTCAACAGAGATTCAATGAACTCAGAATGATCTAGGCGAAGAAAACCCTAATTCGGCATAATAAGGTATTTACCATTGGAACCTTAATGAATCTTTACAATGGAAATGTCACAAGTTGTTGATATTATTGAGCGACCACAACCCAAATTTAAGAAACATCCCTTCAAAGAAACCAAAGTTGATCAAATGGGTGCATTTTTTAAAATACCATATGGAGTTTTGTATGTGGAAGATGTTAGGGCTTACATCCATGTTGCCCTAGATGAGCTTGGCGATGACAAATTCTTAGATATATACCTAGAGAATTTAAGTGATGATTAATTTGACCTAAAGGAAGAATACAAAGTCTTAAAAGAGAAGAAATTCATCCAGTATGGAGAGTTTCTGGCATTCGTAGAGGGTGAATGGGAACGGTATATCCTAAATCAAATTCATGATGAATTCATGTGGTTAGGGAAGCCCTTCAAAATAACCAAGGAGGCAATTAGGGCAATAACAAGGTTAAATTCCACTGAAGGTGTGCCCTTGCTAAAAGCTATGAAGAATCAAACTGTTTGACAAGAGGGCATTAGCCATAAATGACTTCACAAACCATGTGGTAAGATTTGCTTCTATGGTCATAGGCTACAAGATCTATTTCTCAAACTGGGAGAACTCTGTCTCCGGTACTGCGATATACACCACATATCAAATGGTCAAAGAGAACATTGATTATGATTTGTGTGAGTTTTTGAGAATCCAACTGCTGGAGAATCTAAAGAAGATCAAGGAAAGAAAAACTATCCCTTCGAATCCGATACATTGATTATTTGTTTATTCTTTTATTTTATGAATGAGTTACCAAATATGAAGAATCAGTTCTGGTCAACCAGCAAACCAGTAGCTGTTTAAATTAGAGATCATTTAAATAGCATTGGAAGCCATGATGAGCAAAAAGTAGCCCTATGGGGGTACTTCAAGAATTTTCAAAGCATGATGCAATCAAGAGAAAGAATCCCTGAGAAAATTGTTGAGAAGTATAAGGATACTATATGTTTTATGGTTACAAAAGATCAATGCTTGATGGAGGTTGTTGATCCTAGGATAGTCTGGATAATGCCAATGGGTTATGAAGTGGATGGAACAATTTTAGATAACTATGCTCAACACATGTTGAGAAAACCTAAGGACACCATAGAAGAAAGGTTTGGAACCTATGAAGAGCTATCTTTGAAAGTCCATGTTGAACTCAGACAACCTGAAATCTCTAGGAAGGTGAGGAAGGAGGTAGAAGATTTTGCATTGAAACATGGTTTCTCTAAAGAACAAATCAAAGAAGCAAGGGAAAAAGCACAAGCAGAAAGGGAAGCAAGAGAAAAGAAACAAAGTGAATAGGTTAAGGCTCCGAAGAAGCCTAAAAGGAAACAAGAAAAGATAGAAGTAACACAGAGGTCTACAAGAAGATCTACATCTGCAAGTGTGGTGTAACCTTCTAAGAAATCCACTGACAAAGGTATAAAGAGATAGAAAATGAAACGTAGAAAGATGTATGTCAGTATAGGAGAAACTGAAGAAGAGACAAAGTCTAATGAAGAAGTGAAAAAGATGAAAGATGAGGCTACTAAAGCCTCCGAAAGCATTAAGGAGAAGCACTCTGGAAGGGATAAATCCAAGAAAAGGCCAAGGAAAAATGAGCCATAAATTGAAAAAGCCAAATAAAGCTAGAAGATGTTCTGAAGGCAGTTACAATAGATGGCAATGTGAAACCAATGGCCCAATTCTATGATGATTACAATGATGCAGACGAAAGGATCTTAGAAGAAGCTACTATAGAGTATCTGAACATATAAAATAAAGCCCTCATTGAGATTAATGCTGATCTCTCAGATGCATTGGGTAATATATTGACCACCAAAAAAGAAGTTGCTATGGATAAGTGATGCAGAGCCAACAGAAACCCTAACATGCATTTCCCATTGTATGTCTATGCTTCACCTAACATACATTCTCTGATGTATATACTTGCACCTCTCGCCTATCGGCAAGACAAAAGATTTCGGTCTAGTTAGAAATCCTTCCGCTGACCATTCACTTCTCTCCGACAGGTCAACACTTGACTGTCTTTGATATGCCAATGAACTTCACACATACAACACTCGACCTGCTATGCCGGTTCCTTTTACTGTCGCTGCCAGTCACCCCTTGCAACTATCTCAATGTACATTCGCAATGTACATCCAAACATACATTCTAAAGATGCATTCCTCAACATGAATATAGAACCGACCATTGACCTCCTTTGTATATAACCCGATGTATATTTGCGATGTACATTCACAACATGCAATTCAAATATGCATTTGATGGGTTTGACCCAACCATTGACTTCCTTGTATGCCGATCAGAAACTTCAACTTTTTCTCTCCTTTGTATGCCAATACACTTGTACATTTACAATGTACATCTGCCACATACAACCGTGACAACCATTTGTGAACCTACAACTATGGGATACACAAGAAATGACCCCGACATACGTTAGCTATATACACACAGAATGTATGTCTAATGAAACAGCATGAAACCGATTTGATCTGCTGCAAATCCAACAACTCCACAACTACACAGATCTGTTCCCCGCCAATCTAACATAGATCTTCACCCTGCCAACCTAGCACATGATGGTACTAGGATCTATCTGCACTTTGCACGCGATCCTGCAAACATAAAACCCAAATGAACAAAACAAAAAAAACAAAGCGAATTGTATAGCCATTCCACCAATTTCAAAGAAATCCAACCGGTGGAATGGATTAAGGATCCATCTCGACCACAAAACAGCAATTCAATTTATACAGAGAAAACCTAAGGAATCTAAAAGACAGGAAGATACACAACAAGAATTGTTATTTATGCCTTTCAGAAATGTGCATCCAGATGCTCTGTTTCTCGATTACAATCACACTGATCTCTAATCTCAACTGAATTGAACTCAACTACAACTACTCTACTGATTACATTCGATGATCTCCTCTATTTATCTACTCGCCTAAGTAGTACCACCTGACTCCAAGCAGCTAGGAGATCCAACTGCCTAACAACCTCCTAACTATCTAACAACCTTGCACTTACAGATTTGCCAAGTGTCCTTGGAACTTACAACACAAACCTAGATACAACCTAAATTAACACGCATTGGTCAAATAGACCTTATTACATTGAATGGTCAGCTTAGGACCTTATTAGAAACATCAAAATGAACTGTAAACAGTTAATGCCTTATGGAGGCCACTATGGATTGGGTGCTCCTGTACCATACACCCCACCGTGAAAAGAACTCATGCCACATGAGTTAGGTCTTTGTCTTGCTCCAGCTGTATACTCTGTTGTATCATGTCTTCCCCATGATCTCTGGACTGCATTGTAGGCTCTTCTCATACCTATCCTTTGCTTGCCATTCTTTCTTACTATCATATCTATCTGAACACCTACATTGGAAACCTTGGTAAGTGCTTCTTGTACTACTGCTATGGCAGAATCTATTTTCCTTTCAACTCTTTGTGGCTCTAGAGGACAAACAATTGTCCCTACTATGATAGCATCCTTGTCTTTCCAATCAACTTGTAGCTGCTAACAAACCTGCTCCTGGACCTTCTACTAATCCATCTGATCTCCATCATTCAGAACTAAAACCTTCTTCAAACATTGATCTCCACTCCTTGAGATATCCTCTACTGTCTTTGACTCTATTTCATTGATCTGCACAAATTCTTTCTTTCCCACTAAAATAACCTTGGCTACCTTCTGTGCTGCAGCATCCTCCCAAAAGTCCTCCCATCCTTCTTGATGGTGTATGTGTTAGCATATCCATCATAAAATGTTCTCCTATCAAATTGCCATGGCCTACCCAAAAGTAGGTGACAACATTCCATGGGCAATATGTCACACAAAACCCTATCTTGATATTCTCCAATCTGAAAATCAAGATATGCTTGTTCATATACCAAAAGTGATTGACTATCACTGACCCAAGATGCTTTATAAGGATTTTGATGAGGAATCCTGTTTAGTTTCAACTTATCCACCATTTCCTAAGATACCATATTATATGTAGAACTAGAATCTATTACTACCTTGCATAGTTTACCTTTAGTTTTGGAATTTGGTCCTGAAAAGAGCTCTCCTTTGTATCATGTCCTTGGATGTCTTCAAGATTGTTCTCCTTAGCATCAATGATTCTCCATCTTTAGCTGGGGCTGCACTTCCCATTGGAGAGTTAACACTTACATCTACCTTCTCTTCTTGCACAAATTGAACCCTCTTGTCATTCTTCCTATCATCTCTTGATGATAAACCTTGCCTTTCTGGACATTTGAATGTTGTATGACCAATTTCATTACAATGATAACATCTTCTAGTGAAAACATTAGAACCTCTACCACCTCCAAATCTACCTCTTGTTCCTTTCCATCCACCTTTGAAATCAGACTGCTCTTGTCCTTTACTAGTCTCTTCTTGGTTAGACTCACCACTAGGCCTCTGTTTAGGACTTCTTCCTCCAAAACTACCTCTAAAATTTTTGTCACCTCTTCCTCTATTGTTCTTCTCACCTTTTCTCTTCAGCTTCTCTTCAGCTCTTAAGGCCATTTGGAAACACTTATGCACTGTTTCTGGTGCTAAAATGTTGATCTCATCTTGGATGTTCATCCTTAGTCCATTCAAGTACCTGGCCACTTTCTCTAACTCTTCCTATTGTCTCTTTGATCTGAGACTAAGTTTATGAAACTCTTGTGTGTATGCATTGACACCAAGGTCTCTCTGTCTGAGGTTCTGCAACTTTTTATACATCTACACATCATAGTCTAGGGGTAAGAACTGTGCCTTGAGTTTGGTCTTCATCCTTTCTCAGGAGGTTATCATATTCTTCCCCTCCTTGACTCTCTCTCCTTGTTTATAATTCCACCATGCAAGAGCAGATCCCTGCAGTCTTGCTTTTGCCAACTTAACCCTCTTATCATTAGGGATTTCTTTATATTTGAAATGATTTTTCAATGCCTCAATCTAATCAATCACCTCTTCAGCTTCCATACTTCCACTATACATAGGTAACCCATCTATGATGTCCCTATTGACTGACTTTAATGCATTTAAAAATGCCCTCTGGTCTACTGGTATCTCCTTTGTCTTTTTACTGGTTTCGGCAATTTCTGCATCGCCTTCATCACTATCACTTTCAGCTTCCTTCTCTTTGCCTTTGGACTGCTTGAACTCTCCCAATGTGGATGCAACTATCTCCTCAATCAACTTCTTGATGGCGTCATGCGACATACTTTTGGGAGGCATCATCTCCGCCTCTGGCTCAATTTCTTTGTCTGACATAAACATTCACAGACAACACCCAAATGCCAACACTCCTGCAAATCCTCAATTCAATTTTTCACCCAAATCTTTTTCAGGCTCTGATACCACTATGATGCAAAGCCAACAGAAACCCTAACATGCATTTCCCATTGTATGTCTATGCTTCACCTAACATACATTCTCTGATGTATATACTTGCACCTCTCGCCTATCGGCAAGACAAAAGATTTTGGTCTACTTAGAAATCCTTCTGCCGATCATTCACCTCTCTCTGACAGGTCAACACTTGACTGTCTTCGATATGCCAATGAACTTCACACATACACCACTCGACCTACTATGTCGGTTCCTTTTACTGTCGCTGCTGGTCATCCCTTGTAACTATCTCAATGTACATTCGCAATGTACATCCAAACATACATTCTAAAGATGCATTCCTCAACATGCATACAGAACTGACCATTGACCTCCTTTGTACATAACCCGATGTACATTTGCGATGTACATTCACAACATGTAATTCAAATATGCATTTGATGGGTTTGACCGAACTGTTGACTTCCTTGTATGCCGATCGAAAACTTCAACTTTCTCTCTCCTTTGTATTTTGATACACTTGTACATTTACAATGTACATCCGCCACATACAACCGTGACAACCATTTGCGAACCTACAACTGCGGGATACACAGGAAATGACCCTGACATACGTTAGCAATATACACACAGAATGTATATCTGATGAAATAGCTTGAAACTTCACCGATTTGATCCACTGTAAATCCAGCAACTCCACAACTGCACAGATCTATTCCCCACCAATCTAACACAGATCTTCACCCTGCCAACCTAGCACATGATAGTGCTAGGATCTATCTGCACTCTGCACGTGATCCTGCAAACATAAAACCCAAACAAACAAAATAGAAAAAACAAAGCGAACTATACAAGAATTCCACCGATTTTGAAGAAATCCAACCGGCGGAATGGATTAGGGATCCATCTCGACCACAAAACAGCAATTTGATTTATTCAGAGAAAACCTAAGGAATCTGAAAGAAAGGAAGATACACAACAGGAATTGTTATTTATGCCTTTCAGAAATGTGCATACAAATGCTTTGTTTCTCGATTACAATCACACTAATCTCTAATCTCAACTGAACTGAACTCAACTACAACTACTCTACTGATTACATTCGATGATCTCCTCTATTTATCTACTCGCCTGAGTAGTACCACCTGACTCCAAGCGGCTGGGAGATCCAACTACCTAACAACCTCCTAACTGTCTAACAACCTTGTGCTTATAGATTTGCCAAGTATCCTTGGAACTTACAACACAAACCTAGATACAACCTAAATTAACATGCATTGGTCAAACAGACCTTATTACATCGAATGGTCAGCTTAGGACCTTATTGGAAACATCAAAATGAACTGTAAATAGTTAATGCCTTATGGAGACCACTGTGGATTGGGTGTTCCTACACCAATAAGGACACGAACTCAGAGAACATACATTGATAAAATTATGTCCAGAGATCACTCTCAAAGAAAAGGCCAAGATCTCCACAACACTTAATAATGAGTTCAGATGAAAGAAAAGAATGAATGCACTGATGTTAGGAGAAATTTATAAAATGGTCAAGGAGACTAAGGAGATCATATTGGAGATAATAAAGAAGTATAATTTCCCTACCATCTATAACAGTCAAGAAACAGATGTTGGAAATGACACATTTGCTCTGGAAGAAAATCTTGACTAGAAAATAGATGAAGCTATCAAAGTGACTGAGGAGAAAGAAGTATCAACCGCTGACACTGAAATAAAATCCTCTCCAAGACATTAAACAGATGACAAAAGTGACAATGAAAGGACTGGGGAAGAATAGGCTAAGGAAAATCCTTCACCGCAACTAAAAGAGGACTCTAATAAGGACACGGATTTAGATGATCCAGAGCAAAGCTTGAAAGAAGAAGTCTTTACTTCACCAAGAGACACTGTAGAGTCGGTTAAAGAACTTTTAGAGAAAGAGAAACAAGTTTTGGATGAACTTGAGTTTCTACATGGTCCAATAAACTTGGATGCAATGTCCCCTTGTACAAAAACTTAGATCGGCTTCAATTGCACAGGCAAAAGCAAGAGAGGAAATCTTGAAGTCTCACATAAAGGATAGTGAGCTCTTTGGTGAGGCATCTAGCATTTTGGAGAAGTTGTTGCCAACATATCAAAAGGACACCTCTCTGTCATTAGAGAATCAACTCAAAGGACTTGTAAACTCTGTAAGTAAACATTTTGAATCCTTTGAGAAATCTCCAGAAATAAAAGTTAAGCACGAGTTTGATGAGAAAAGATTGAATGAGTTAAAGGAAATGATAGCAAATGACAAAGCCTAACTAGATAATAGGATAAAAAGCATTCAAAGTGTCATTAAAGAAGCCGGTGACATATACAAATTTTGTTTATCCTAGCCAGAAGTCACAAAGAAAATGGAAGAGAAGATCAAGGATTTGGAGTAGAAACTGGTGGACACTTCCAAGGCATTTGATCTGGTAGTAGAATCAATTAGCAGTAAGGAAAGTCAAGTTGTCAACTTTCATAATGAATTGAGTAATCTATTATGTGAGAAGGATCAAATCATATCCATAATGTGTCAGCTAAGAGGACTAATCAGTCCTAAGTTAGACTCTATGTTTAATCTTACAATTGAAGCACAAATTGCTTCATATACTGACACACCCTCTGATCTTCATAAGGCAGAGATGACAATTTTCCTACTTAGTGGTCATATTCAAATTTTGGATAATGCAAAGAAAGGCTGGGATGGTGAGCTGGCCCAAATTAAGAACATTTTCAATGACATCCTCCAACACATGTTAAATTAGGTTGAAGATTGTACTTGTACATATGCCGTAGAGTATAGCAATTTTTGCAGTTTTGACAGAATTTTTGCTCTTGTACACACACCTTTGTCATTGATGTCAAAGGGGGAGAAGAAGATTAGTGAAAAATGGGAAAACATCTTAGGGGGAGAAGAAATATAGAGTGTATATAGAAAAGGGGAGCAACAAGGCAGGAAAGCATTTTTCACTAAGTGTTGCCATCAATGCCAAAGGGGGAGATTGTTGGCAAGAGACACTGCTCTGCAAAAGACTTGAGTGTTGTCATTGATGACAACAAGGCAAAGAGAATCCATTAGTATGGTAGAGAAACTTTACTCTGGCAGACAATCTTGAGTTGGTAACAAGGCACAAAGTATTTTGGTCTGGAAGCCCAAAATGGCTATGGGAAGTATTCTGAATAAGGGACAGAAAGTGGATCGGTGAGCTTTCACAATTGAAGACCTGTAGATGTGGTTTAGGTATGATGTTTATGGCTATCTATTGCTTTTATATTCCAGTGATCAAGATCTAACTTCCTCTGGAAGTCATCTAGTGAAAAGACTAAAGTTCGGATGAACAGAAGTAAGACAGTGACAGTGCACAGTGTACAGTAAAATGGTCCACATTCCTCCACAATAGCATATTTTGTTCTATGGATTTGAAGGCATGTTAAGAGGTCAGTTATGAATGTTAGATACAGATTTTGAAGTCCCATATGGTCCGCTGCAAAAGTTTTGATGTGACAAAGGAACCTATCATATATGTTCTTAAAGGAACAAGCCGACATGCTTATTAGATCCTTGTGGGGAGAAGGTATAATATCTAGAAAATAAATATAAGTAATTGCATGATTAGAGCCAACCTATATGGAGACTTGTACATGTTTGTTTGGGTCCGCATTGAAGGATATACACAAGAACAAGCTGACAGAATACAACACCATGTGTACACGCTTCATAATTTGCTTGCCGACCTGACTAAGAGTTAGATCGAGTTGCAGATATATATAGAGGATGGATTTTGGTGTTTGGATGAAGAATTTGTCATGAAAATAGTGTGAATGCGAAATATGTGAGATAAGGGATAAGAGCAGAAGAAGAGAGATCATATGTAAAGGTAGAGCAGCAAAACAGGGCAGACATAAATGAAGAGCTTTGAGTCAGTATTTCTATACTTCATTGGAACTGTAACTATGCATGAGTAGATACAATTTTAGCAGTTCATCTTGGCAATGAGCCACCCTTCTTCTTTCTTCATTCTTCTAATTAGCAGTGATCCTATTCCTTGGCAATGAGCCTATTTCTTGGCAGTGAGCCTCTATGAGCAATGAGCTATGGGCAGTGAGCCTCTATTTTTCCAGTATTGATATAACTTATATATTTTTGTGGGCTAACACCCACCATGGTTTTTCCCTCTTTGGGTTTTCCACATAAAAATCTTGGTGTCTATGTGTTATGTCTTTATGGTTGCTATTCATCTGTTTATTTTGCTTTCACATTATTGAATTTGGTAAATGGTTAAAAGTGCAAGTGCATGAATGGTTTTATAGAACACTGATTCACCTCCCCTCTCAGTGTTCATTGTATTCAACAATTGGTATCAGAGCAAGGTTACTTGGAAGAAGCCTAACAACTTGACAAAGATTTGGGAGAGTTCACTCATGGCAGCCAGGAGATTTAGAAATTTCTCAAACAAAGATGAACTGGAAATAACTCTTATTGATCTTGAAAAATCTGAAGCAAAAATCAGGGATCTAAAGGATGACATTAAAAAATTTGATGAATGTATCTTAAAGTTAAAAGAGCAAGTCAAGAAAATCAAAGAAAAATACAAAGTCTAAGTGAGTGATCAATTGATATCAGCAAATGAAACCCTGAATGATTTTGAATTGGAAGTCGTAGAAAGAGAAAAAGCAGAAGAAAATCTGAATCTAATGGTAAAAATCAAATTAGAAGATTGTGTCAAACTTGAAAAAGAAATTATGAACTTGAAAGCAAACTTGGATAAAGCCAAGAGCTATGAAGAAAAGTTCAAGATAAGTTCTGCAAAGCTTGATGAGATGATTGTCAGTCAAAAGAGTTTTGATGATAAGCAAGGCTTTGGATTTGAGAAAGGAGAAAGCTCAAAATCTGGTCAAGCAAACTCTGAGTTAAAGAGAAACAAAGAGAACCAGTTTAGAAATCAAAGAAGAAGACCTAGAGGACCTCCAGTTAGGCAGTTGAATGCTCAAAGGTATCCATCTTTCAATGGCCATTGTTTTAATTGCAATAGTTTGGTCATAGGGCTACTCAATGTAGGAGTAGAATGTATCATAATGTTCCATCATTCTCTGGTCAATGATTCAATTGTAAGAAAATTGGTCATAGAGAAAATGAATGCAGAAATCTAGTAAGGAATGGTTTCAACCATGCAAGAAATACTCAGTTATTCAATGGCAAGTGCTTTGCTTGCAATAGATTTGGACATATGGCTAATCAATGCAGATCACAAATGAATTCATTCAGAGGAAGAAATCAAGGACAGGGAAACATTGTGTGCTACAATTGCAACAAGTTTGGACATGTTGCAAGATTTTGCAAAAGCAAGAATGTGAAAACAAACTACTATGCAGAAGAAAGGAAAACAGAGTATAGGAATGATAAGGGAAAAGAAAAGGTTGATTTGGTTGAAACTAAGAAATAAATGGACAAGATTTGGGTCAAGAAAGAAGTAATTGAAGTCAAGGATGGATCTGCACTAGCCTCCAGTGCAGATACTTCCTCAAGGAAGTAAATTGGGAACTCTAGCTCAAGGAGAGATGTGTTGAAAATCTAAAACCCCCAGCTAGATAGTTAGTGTTGGAATCAGGCACGAAGATATAATGAAAAGAATCATTTGTCAGATCCCATGGAAGAAAATCTAGAATAAAATAAGTCAGTGCGGCACATTGAGGAGCAATTTTGATCGACTATATCTATCAGAGAAAAATCAGACAGCTTTTGAGAATGAGCATTTATGATGATTAGGTCAAGTGTAGAGGATAAAAAGAAAACTCATTTGCATTATAACTCACTTTGTATTCAAGCTATCAAGATATCCAAGAGAGATTGAAGCAAGATTTCAAGCGTCAACAGAGATTCAAAGAACTCAGAACGATCTAGGCGAAGAAAACCCTAATTCAACATAATAAGGTATTTACCGTTGGAACCTTACTAAATCTTTGAAATGGCAATGCCACAAGTTGATATTACTAAGTGACCACAACCCAAATTTAAGAAACATCCCTTCAAAGCAACCGAAGTTGATCAAATGGGTGCATTTTTTAAAATACCATTTGGAGTTCTGTATGTGGAAGACGTTAGGGCTTACATCCATGTTGCCCTAGATGAGCTTGGTAGTGACAAATTCTCAGATCTATACCTGAAGCATTTAAGTGATGATCAATTTGACCTAAAGGAAGAATACAAAGTCTTAAAAGAGAAGAAATTCATCCAGTATGTAGAGTTTCTAGCATTCACAAAGGGTGAATGGGTCTGGTATATCCTAACTCAAATTCATGATGAATTCATGTGGTTAGGGCAGCCCTTCAAAATCACCAAGGAGGCAATTAGGGCAGTAACAGGGTTAAATTCCACTGGAGGTGTGCCCTTGCTGAAAGTTGTCAAGAATCAAACTGTTACAAAGGCTACCAGAGCCCAATTTGACAAAAGGGAATTGACCATAAATGACATCACAAACCATGCGATAAGATCTGCTTCTATGGTCATAGACTACAAGATCTATTTCTCAAACTAGGAGAACTATGTCTCTGGTACTGTGATATACACCACATATCAAATGGTCAAAGAGAATGTTGATTATGATTTGTGTGAGTTGCTAAGATTCCAACTACTAGAGAATCTAAAGAAGATCAAGGAAAGCAAAAATTATCCCTTCAAATTCAGTATGTTGATTATCTATTTATTCTTTTATTTTATGAATGAGTTGCCAAATATGAAGAATCAGTTCTAGTCAACCAAAAAACTAGTAGCTATTCAAATTAGAGATCATTTAAATAGCAATGGAAGCCATGAGGAGGAAAAAGCAGCCCTGTGGGGGTACTTAATAATTTTCAAAGCATGATGCATTCAAGAGAAAGAATCCTTGAGAAAATTGTTGAGAAGTATAAGGATACTATATGATTTATGGTTACAAAAGATCAATACTTGATGGAGGTTGTTGAGCCTAGGATAGTCTGGATAATGCCAATGGCTTATGAAGTGGATGGAACAATATTAGTTAACTATGCTCAACACATGTTGAGAAAACCTAAGGATAGCAGAGAAGAAAGGTTTGGAACCTATGAAGAGCTATCTTTGAAACTCCATGTTGAACTTAGACAACCTGAAATCTCTAGGAAGGTGAGGAAGGAGGTAGAAGATTTTGTGTTGAAACACGGTTTCTCTAAAGAACAAATCAAAGAAGCAAGGGAAAAAGCACAAGCAGAAAGGGAAGCAAGAGAAAAGAAAGAAAGTGAATAGGTTAAGGCTCTAGAGAAGCCTAAAAGGAAACAATAAAAGCCTAAAACAACATAGAGGTCTACAAGAAGCTTTACATCTACAAGTGTGGTGCAACCTTCTAAGAAATCCACTGACAAAGGTACCAAGACACAGAAAATGAAAGGTAGAAAGATGTATGTCAATATAGGAGAAACTGAAGAAGAAGAGACAGAGTCTGATGAAGAAGTAAAAAAAGATGAAAGCTGAGGCTACTAAAGCCTCCAGAAGCATTAAGGAGAAGCCCTCCAGAAGGGATAAATCCAAGAAAAGGCCAAGGAAAAATGAGCCATAAACTAAAAAAGACACAATAAAGCTAGAAGTTGTTCTAAAGGCAGTTACAATAGATGGTAATCTGAAACCAATGGCCCAATTCTATGATGATTACAATGACACAGACAAAAGAATCTTAGAAGAAGCTACTGTAGAGTATCTAGACATATACAATAAAGCCCTCATTGAGATCATTGTTGATCTCCCAGATGCATTGGGTAATATACTGACCACAAAAAAAGAACTTGCTATGGCTAAGGACACTGAACTCAGAGAACATACATTGATAAAATTATGTCTGGAGATCACTCTCGAAGAAAAGGTCAAGATCTCTAGAACACTTAACAATGAGTTCAGATTAAAGAAAAGAGTGAATGTATTGATGTTAGGAGAAATTGATAAAGTGGTCAAGGAGACTAAGGAGATCATTTTGGAGATACTAAAGAAGTATAATATCCCTACCATCTATGACAGTCAAGAAACAGATGTTGGAAATGACACATTTGCTCTAGAAGAAAATCTTGAGCAGAAAATAGATGAAACTGTCAAAGTGACTGAGGAGAAAGAAGTATCTACCACTGACACTAAAACAAAATCCTCTCCAAGACATCAAATAGATGACAAAAGTGACAATGAAAGGACTGGGGAAGAATAGGCTAAGGAAAGTCCTTCACTGAAACTGAAGGACTCTAATAAGGATATGGGTTTAGATGATCCATAGCAAAGCTTGAAAGAAGAAGTCTCTACTGCACCAAGAGACACTACAGAGTCGGTTAAAGAACTTTTGGAGAAAGAGAAACAAGTTTTGGATGAACTTGAGTTTCTACATGGTCCAATAAACTTGGATGCAATGTCCCATGTACAAAAACTCAGATTGGCTTCAATTGTATAGGCAAAAGCAAGAGAGGAAATGTTGAAGTCTCACATAGAGGATAGTGAGCTCATTGGTGAGGCATCTAGCAATTTGGAGAAGTTGGTTCCAACATATCAAAATGACACCTCTCTATCATCAAAGAATCAACTCAAAGGACTTGTAAACTCTGTAAGTAAACATTTTGAATCCTTTGAGAAATCTGCAAAAATAAAAGTTAAGCAGGAGTTTGATGAGAAAAGATTCAATGAGTTAAAGGAAATGATAGCAAATGACAAAGCCCAGCTAGATAATAGAATAAAAAGCATTCAAAGTGCCATTAAGGAAGCTGGTGACATATATAAATTTTGTTTATCCTGGCCGGAAGTCACAAAGAAAACGGAAGAGAAGATCAAGGATTTGGAGCAAAAACTGATGGACACTTCCAAGGCATTTGATCCGGTAGTAGAATCAGTTAACAGCAAGGAAAGTCAAGTCACCAACTTTCATAATGACTTGAGCAATCTATTAAGTGAGAAGGATCAAATCATATCCAGAATGTGTCAGCTAAGAGGACTAATCAGTCCTAAGTTAGACTCTATGTTTAATCTTGCAGCCGAAGCACAAATTGCTTCACATATTGACACACCCTCTGATCTTCATAAGGCAGAGACCGCAGTTTTCCTACTTAATGGTCATATTCAAATTTTGGATAATGCCAAGAAAGGCTAGGATGGTGAGCTGGTCCAAATTAAGAACATTTTCAATGACATCCTCCAACACATGTAAAATTAGGTTGAAGATTGTACTTGTACATATGAGGCAGAGTGTAGCAATTTTTGCAATTCTGATAGAATTTTTGCTCTTGAACACACACCTTTGCTATTGATGTCAAAGGGGGAGAAGAAGATCAATGAAAATGGGCAAACATCTCAAGGGGAGAAGAAATATAGAGGTATATAGAAAGGGGGAGCAGTCAAGGCAGTAAAGCATTTTTCACTAAGTGTTGCCATCAATGCCAAAGGGGGAGATTGTTGGCAAGAGACACTACTCTACAAAAGACTTGAGTGTTGTCATTGATGGCAACAAGCAAAGAGAATCCATTAGCATGGCAGAGAAAATTTACTTCGGCAGACAATCTTGAGTTAGCAACAAGGCACAAAGTATTTTGGTCTGGAAGCCCAAAATGGCTAAGTATGGGAAGTATTTTGAGTAAGGGACAGAAAGTGGATCGGTGTGCTTCCACAATTGAAGACCTATAGATGTGGTTCAGGAATGATGTTTATGGCTATTTATTGCTTTTATATTTCAGTGATCAAGATTTGACTTCCTCTAGAAGTCATCTGGTGAAAAGACTAAAGTCCGGATGAACGAAAGTAAGACAGTGACAGTGCATAGTGCAGAGTAAAATGGTTCACATTCCTCTGCAATAGCATATTTTGTTCTGTGGATTTGAAGGCATGTTAAGAGGTTAGTTATGAATGTTAGATATGGATTTTAGAGTCCCATATGGTCCGCTTCATAGGTTTTGATGTGACAGATGAACCTATCATATATGTAATCAAACGAATAAGCCAACAAGCTTATTAGATCCTTGTGGGGAGAAGGTATAATATCTGGAAAATAAACATAAGTCATTGCATGATTAGAGCCGACCTATATGAAGACATGTACACGTATGTTTGGGTCCACATTGAAGGATATACACAAGAACAAGCCAACATAATACAACATCGTGTGTACACACTTCATACTTTGCTTGCCGACCTAACTAAGAGTTAGATCAAGTTGCGGATATATATAGAGGATGGATTTCGGTGTTTGGATGAAGAAGTTGTCATGAAAAGAGTGCGAATGTGAAATATGCGAGATACGGGATAAGAGTAGAAGAAGAGAGATCATATGTAAAGGCAGAGCAACAAAACAGGACAAACATAAATGAAGAGATTTGAGTTAGTATTTATGTACTTCATTGGAACTGTAACTATGCATGAGTAGATGCAATTTTAGCAGTTCATCCTGGCAGTGAGCCACCCTTCTTCTTTCTTCATTCTTCTAATTGGCAGTGAGCCTCTTTGAGCAGTGACCTCTAGGCAGTGAGCCTCTATTTTTTCTATATTGATATAACTTATATACTTCTATGGGTTAACACCCACCGTGGTTTTTCCCTCTTTGGGTTTTCCACATAAAAATCCTAGTGTCTATGTGTTATGTCTTTATGGTTTGTATTCATCTGTTTATTCTGCTTTCACATAATTGAATTTGGTAAATGGTTAAAAGTGCAAGTGCATGAGGAGAACAAACAAACACCATTCATATCTATATCCCGTATGACCGTGCTTGTCATTTACTTTCATGTTGGCTACTTATTTTTCTTTGACATGCATGATTCATGGTAGCTTCCATGCATTTAAAATTGGGGGCCAAATGTAGAGGTGAAAAGTGTATACCTAACACATTTTCCCACTCATTTTGACCTTTATCCCTTATGCATTGTCCTAGTTCTTAATTTGATTATTTCTATGTAACATTTAGCATTCATTCTATACTTAAATTGAACTTGAATCCCCATTCTCCAATGGATCTAGATCTAGTCCTTAATATTCTTGTTCTCCATCTTAGGTTGAGACTAATTAGGCAACCTTGACCTTGTATCAAGGCCACTAGGACAACCTAAACCTCTAGTTTATAAATTCAAATTTTATTATGGGCGCAAGATAACCTATCCTAACTACTTTGTACCCATTGATTCATGTGTAAAGTATCCAAATCTTGAATGGTAGGGTGTGGTATAAAAGGACAAAGCCTTGGACCATTTGGACATCATGAGAGGACATTATGGCATCATCATTACACACAATCATATTAAGCTCAAGCATCTAGAGTAATCATTGCACCAACATTTGCATACATAAGGATAGATACCTATGCATGTCTTAAATAATGTTTGAAAACAATTGAATCAATATAACAAGGTCTGACTACAATCTAGACAAGACATAAATTTCCCCACTTGATAGTAGGTGCTACTGGTGCTTTTAAGAACCACCCATGCCAAATATATATAAGGAAACAAATTTTTCAAGACTAAGAACACTAAGTTCAAGGACACGAGTTGCAGGGACATGGCCACAAGAGTCGCTTTAATGCTAGATAGAGAATAATTCATGCTTCAATCTATCGAAGCCTTACTACTGCAA
The DNA here is from genome assembly GCA_027924645.1 of Cunninghamia lanceolata. NCBI lineage: Eukaryota > Viridiplantae > Streptophyta > Pinopsida > Cupressales > Cupressaceae > Cunninghamia > Cunninghamia lanceolata. The sequence goes on from BSBN01001332.1 coordinate 13,952,761, forward strand.
ATGTGATAGAATATTCTAGAATCAGACCACAATACACATAATAGAAAAATATCCCTCATCGCACTAAGATCTAAGATCATCTATCCCTCTGCCAATTTTAACATATTTTTCAATACTTATCTAGACTCAACTCTTTTATTTAAATTAATTTAATTACTACTTGCTTTATTACATTTTACTCTTCAGTAAGTAATAATGTAGCTTAAAAGCAATAATTGTTAAGTAATTTATTATATAATAATTGTTAATTAAATAGAGCACATAAATAAACAATAAACAAGCAGAAGAAAAACAACTTAACACACTGGTTCACCAAAATTGGCTACATCCACGAGAAAAATAGGGAATCTCTTATTATTCACAGCAGCGAATACAAAATAGTTTCATCAATCTTTTACAAGTGAATAAATCACAAATATATGAAGAGCTCTCCAGGACATATGAAGAGTCTCAAGAGACAAAGGAGCTGGTAGGTGAATGATGCTTGGACTTCACAACCAAACAATAATAATCATTTATATTTGTAAGTTGTGAAAACAAGAGGGTAAAAGAGTGTATTTGATAATTGCAAGAGTATATTATATCAGGTACAAGTGTTCTTTCTATACGGCTTTGTTGTCCTGTTTTGGTCTTATTTTTCTTCTCAAATATTGGTAAGTACCTTGCATCAGATGTTATTATCGAGCAGGCGAAGACGTAACTTCAATCTATGACAGTTGCATAGCGTTTGCCATACCACTTTAATTCTAAACCGCAGCCTTCATGCTTGCTCTCCTAATTTTGCTTGGTATTGACACAAGCAGAGACAGAAATTAAGAAGGCCACAACACCCATATTAACAAATCAGAGTAGGCAACAGAGGCGAAGAATTGTAGTAGAATGAATAGCAACACTGATTTCACATGCCATCTAGTACCCGTCTCAATCTGAGAGCACTCTGTAGAGAGGGTTGCTTGAAAGAGGCACCACACATTTTGCTTACTAGACACAACCCTTCTGTAGAGTCTTCTACGTATCTTCATCTATTGCAGGCATGTATTGCGAAGAACTCCCTTTTAGAAGGTAAGCAAATCCACTCCCACATTAATGGCAGGGGTTTCGCATTTGCCTCACAAACATTTCTACAAAATACACTTATTAACATGTATGAAAAGTGCGGAAGTTTGGTGGGTGCTCGCAAGGTATTTGATCAGATGACTGAACCAGACGTATTCTCATGGAATATGATAATTGGAGCTTATAAAAGGCATGGGTTTTCTCAAGAAGCATTGACACTGTTTAACAAAATGCAACCAACAGGTGTGCCACCTGATCACATCACATTCACAATTATAGTCAGTGTTTGTGCTAATGTGGCATCTGTAAAACATGGTTTGCAGATCCATGGAAAAATCATTAGGTGTGGGTTTCAATCTAATGTTAGTGTTACCAATACCCTGATAGATATGTATGCAAAATGTAGAAGTATACAGAAAGCAAGCGAACTGTTTGACAAAATGCCTCAAAGAGATGTGGTCACATGGACTGCAATAATTGCTGGGCATGCACAAAATGGGTTTGTTGAAATAGCATTGGATATTTTTAAGCAGATGCAATTGGCAGATGTAGAACCAAACTCAGCAACCTTTGCCAGCATACTCCCATCATGTGCCAAAATGGGAGCTTTGAAACAGGGTATGGAAATGCATCAGAAAATAATTGAAAGTGGATTTTTATCAGGTGTTGTAGTTGCGACTGCTTTGATAGACATGTATGCTAAATGTGGGAGTTTACAGAAAGCACAGGAATTGTTTGACAAGATGCCTCAACGAAATGCTGTTTCATGGAATGCTATGATAACAGGATATGCACAAAATGGTGTTCTTAATGAGGCTCTAAGGATTTTCAAGGAAATGCCTCAACCAAATGTGTTCTCATGGACTGCAATCATTGCTGGATATGTACAAAATGGGCTAAATGAAAAAGCCATGGAAACTTTTGAGCAAATGCAATTGGCAGGTGTACGGCCAGACCTGTCAACCTTTGCCAGCATCCTCCCAGCTTGTGCCAAACTCGGAGCTTTAAAACAGGGTATGGATATCCATCAAAAAATAGTTGAGAGAGAATTTTTGTCTGATGTGGTTGTGACTGCCCTGATAGACATGTATGCAAAATGTGGCAACTTACAGAAGGCACAAGAATTGTTTCATAAGTTGCCTCAACCAGATGTGGTGTCATGGACTGCAATCCTTGCTGGATATGCACAAAATGGGTTTTTTGATAGAGCGTTGGAGATTTTTAAGCAAATGCAATTGGCAGGTTTAAAGCCAGACTCATCAACCTTTGCTAGCATCCTCCCAGCTTGCGCCAAACTTGGAGCTTTGGAACAGGGTGTGGAGATACATCAAAAAATAATTGAAAGTGGATTTTTTATTGATGTGGTTATGACTGCCCTGATAGACATGTATGCAAAATGTGGCAGCATACAGAAGGCACGTAAATTGTTTGATAAAATGCATCATTCAGGTGTGGCCGCATGGAATGCAATGATTGCAGGATATGCAATGCATGGCTATAGCATGGATGCCCTCAAACTCTTTGAAATAATGAAGCGTTCTGCAGCCAATCCTGACAATGTGAGCTTCATTTGTGTTTTATTTGCATGCAGCCATGCAGGTTTAGTGGATGCCGGATGTAAATACTTCAATAGCATGAGTGACTCTTATTGCATCATCCTAACCATAGATCATTACATATGTGTGGTTGACCTTCTTGGCCGTGCTGGCTATCTTGAGAAAACCCTAAATTTTATCATCAAAATGCCAATAAAGCCTGATGTAGTTGTGTGGATGTGTTTACTTGGTCCTTGTAAATCACATAAAAATATGGGGGTGGGAGAATTTGTGGCAACGCTCCTTTTTGAGTTGGATTCTGAAAACGCTGCAACTTATGTTCTTATGTCAAACATGTATGCGGAAGTAGGCAGGTGGAGTGATGGTCAAAAGGTAAGGAGATTGATGAAGGAGAGAGGAATTAAAAAGATACCTGGATGTAGTTGGATTGAAGTCCATAAAATTGTACATGCTTTTTGTATAGGAGATAGATCACACCCACAAACACAAGCAATCTATGAAATGCTGGAAAAACTATCTCGGGAGATGAAGGCGGCAGGGTTCATTCCAGATACAATACCTGTATTGAATGATGTGGAGGAGGAGGAGAAGAAATTACTCCTCTGCCACCATAGTGAGAAGTTGGCAATTGCATTTGGGTTGTTAAACACATCCCCTGGAACAACTATTAGAGTTGTCAAAAACCTTCGAGTATGTGTTGATTGCCACAATGCAACCAAGTTTATCTCCAAGATTGTTTCAAGAGAAATTGTTGTGAGAGATGCAAACCGTTTTCATCATTTCAAAGACGGACGGTGTTCTTGCGGAGATTATTGGTGATGCTATGCCAAGCAAGCCATAGACACAGGCTTTCACTATTAGAAGGCACATAGGGTCAAACCTGAAATGGTAAGAAGGAATCAGGTATCAGTTTCAGTTTCTGAAAAAGTGTTGTTTCTGAATGTTTGAACAAATAGACCATGGTTTTGTTTGATGATATGGCATCGTATAATATGCCACTGTCTAGCTATACTGATGGGGTATTTGTTAAAACCCTGTTTTATAATACCATGGAGGAGCCATAACATTGGACTGTTTTTCAATAAGCCTGTACAGCTTTGGACTGAAAAGCTGGAAGTGAAGGCAGAAGAATGAGAAATGCAAAAGCGGAGTGCTTTTAGGAAATGGAAAGGTGCTCAGCCAGCAGGAAATGTGAGAGAGAGGCTTATAAATTATAATCAAACCAATTTTTGGATACGGTGAGGAGAGGCCAGCATCTCTTGGTCACTGTCTTTATCAAGTTGTGGGGTGATTTTGTCTTGATTAATCTTATTACATGTATCTGCCAGTTTTATAATTATATATGCAAATTTATATTTGTCCACGAACATCAAAATATACTATTCTCCTGGTGAGATTTACTGCTAACGGTTTGTTCAAATCTGGTTATTGAAATACCTTGAGTAGAGGAGTGAAGCATAGAATTTCGTTCCAGTAGTAAGCAAGTTCACATGTTATTTAACGATACCACAAACTATGTGGTTAGGGTTACCCAATAAAAACATGGAAGCATTTGTAGTCTTTACCAGTTCTCCCAGAGGTAGAATAAACTATATGCTTAGGATCAACCGAATGTCAAGAGGCTACAGGTCAGAAAGAGCAGTAACTCATGCGTATAAGTAATACAGCAAGAACTTAGGATGAACAAGTAGATGTAAGATACCTTGCTAGGATGGAGAGATAGATTACAGTTATAAATGGTAGTATAACCAAATTAGATGCTTTCTTTATAAGTTTCAAACCCAATAAAATCTCGTAAGACTAAATTCCAATGAGAAACTGTCTTGGAGACTTATTTTATGAATTGCATTGCTATGTCCTTAATCCATTGATTGTATAGGGATATGTGTTGACCAACTATGACTCACATAATCATTATTTGATTCATTTATTAGTTTGTAAGCATTTTTTTCATAAGCAAGATCAACTTTATTGGCATTAGGGTATTAATATTACCCAATGATGCCTATAAATAGGAGGTAGTGAGCAGTTTGTTTAGCATCAGATTGTAAGTTTTGTTCTTATTGTAAGACTTTTGAAGGTTACCCCCTCAAAGTGTCTCGTTATTATCAAGTTATTTTCTCTTATATTCTTCTCTTGTGCTAAGTAATTTCATTACAAGTGGTATTAGAGCATGTTCTTGGAACCTTTAAGGTGAGAAGAGAGACAATTTTGGTCAAGCGCATATCTCTCTTATAAATGTGTTTTTTTATAAATATAGAGGGGTGATGTAGGACACATTAAAGAAGCTACATTCCATATTTGAGGAAATTTGAAGCATTTTTGAAAGAATTATTGTGAAATTAGGGTTTTCACCAAATTTGATTCCAAGGTTATGTTGATGCCTAGATTTGTCTTTCAAAACAACTTGCACCACATAGGACATCAAGTATAGAAAGTCTATATAGATATGAAAAATCTGCAAGACAATATCTAAAGTTACAAGATCGACTCCTTATCTATTCTAGCTTTAAGCCTAATTTGACAAAGGGAAAGTGGAGAAATGTTGAAAGAAATAATGGAAAATCAAAAGGTGATCCACTAGAACAAATGTTTCATTGTAATCCTTCTTAGGATTTGCAACACACTAGATAATAGTCTACAAAATTAATTTAGAGTATGGTCATAAAGATGTATTAGAAAATTTATCAATAGACAACTTTTAGAAATAGGATAACAAGTCCCTTAATTTCTTATATATATGGTTCAGTTACATACAAAATGAAAATCCAAATATTTTTGGACATATATATAAAGGTTCTTTTGGAGCATAAGAACAAAAAGATTGAGAAATATAAGTGTACTTTGAGCTCATATATACACGGCTAAATCTACATACAAATAAGTACAGTGCTCCTTGTTTATAGAGAATATCCTAACCCACAATAGAAATTCACCCAAAATGACTAAGAGATGAAGCCTATGTTGGTGAAGGAAAATTTGCTTAAGTCATGTGGCACAATGAAGAGAAGCAACTCCATCTAGTCCTCTACAGATTGCATATGGTTAGGAAGGTTTGTCATATGCCAAATGGCCTAACAAAGGTGACTATTCAACATAATTGGAATGCTCCCTCATTGAAAAATGGTTAGCAAGCTCTATCACTCATGAGAATAGTTGAGATAATTTTTATTATTCATAGCGAGTTGTTGGATTAGTGTTGACATAGCAAGATAGATGCCCATCACTATTTCTTTGGGAGAATCCCTCACTCTTTCCACTTGATTCCTCAAGATTCTTCCACTTGGTATTGTGTGAAAAGGGTCTACAACCAATAACATTCAAGGAAAGAGACATGTGGGACATACCATTGATAAAGACTTTGGTGCTGGAAAGGTTAACAAGAACGGGCTTGCCATTGTTAACATGTTACAACATTGGGGAATTACCTTATGAACTTCTCGTTGTCAGACCTTAAATCCCCACATGTTATTAGAGTGAAGATGATATGGCTAATTAGATGGTGCATGCTACTCCAAGCCTTGAAATGCTTCAAAACTCCTAGTAGGACCTACATAAGGCCTTGATTAATTCAAGTGCTCTTGTGAGCTTTTGCTTCATTTCTTCTAACTAGGTTTTCAATTCATTAACCTCTTCCTTGGAGCGTCAAATCTATTCTCCACATCCCTTTCTTTTTCTCTATAGCCTTTGATTGAGAACTTCTAGATTTTGAAGCTAACTTAGTGCAAGAATCTTGCATAGAGGTTTTCTTCTTGAGAGATAAAATCTCAACATTTAGGACACCTTCAATGGCCTTCGACTGGAATAATTATGTCTTCAAATCTTCAACCTTTTTTGTGATATTTGCAATTTGTTTAGTTTATAATTTGATGCAAAGGTTGTCTGCTTGAGAGACAAAATCTCGACACTTAGAACTACTTCACTAGCATTTTCCTATAATACTTCTTTCTTCAAATCTTCAACTTGTTTTTGTGATATTTCTGTAGTGGCCTTCTGACTGACCATTTGGCTCTTCAATTATGCTATCACTATCTCAACCTCAATTAACGTGCATGAATTTCTAGAACCTTCTCTTTTGTGTCTTCACCTTATGCCTCTTTTTCTTGGGATGGTGAACATTCTATTATGGTGGTCACTTGACCTTGTAATGATCTTGCCTTGAGCTTCAAAACCTTTAGATTTAACTTGATTTTCTTTAGTTCAACATCTTTCTACTTTATCTTTCTTATTAGGGTAGTAAGCTTGGGCAACTAACTTGGTGCTTTCTATTAACAATTCAATTTGATTCATATGCCCTAGCATCCTTCATGCTATTGCTAATAGATTGTAGATCACAATCAATCACCTACAAGGACTTGGAAGATGACAAAATAGAGGAAGGTCCCAATGCTTATGAAGCTGAGGGGCTTCTAATTTTGGGAAAGGCAAGCGCTCAAAATATAGGAAAGTAGTAACCTCTAGGAGAGTTAAATATTTGCATAATAGGTATTTGGTGTTTCTCTATTGGAGGGGTGATGAAATGTGAAGAGAAGCCATATTAGGGTGGGAAGTGATAAGGAGGGGGAGGCTGCATGTCTTGTTGCATAGGCACCTAGATGGTACCTAGCAAGGTACTTTGTTGTTAAGGGAAGAACTAAGTGTTAGGAAAGGTGTCTCAACCTTGCAATTACAAAAGGTTACTATTTATAGTAAGTTTATATTTGAGCACTTATGGGTCCAAAATTTTCCCCAAAGCTATGTAATTGCCAAATAAACATTTTGGGTGAGTTTCAACCCAAGGTCATGTCTGGATGTCAAGTTATTAAAGTTTTCAATTTTTGAAATGCCTGAAAAAGTTTCAAAGTCAATTTTGAGGCATCTAGAGGTCGTTTCCCACCCCAAAAGTTGTTGTAAATAACCAAGTTGTTTATAGGTGCATATATCTCTTCAAGAGATTTTCAACGCATCAAATAGTTCGTTAATAGGCCTCCCAAATCAAAATTTATGGCCTCTGGAAGTTGGGTCTCTTGTATTGGAAAATGTGAAAATGTGTTGAACACATAATAGAGCTATAAGGGGGAGTTACACGTGTTGGTGTGTGCTTTGACACATCATAGGGCATCTTTGACTGGAGATAATTTGGTCACCACCTTTTTGGGTGGTTTTAGCTCATGGTTGTGTAATTATCATTTGACGGTTTCATGTATTGTATCTCCTATATATTAGGTGATTGAGATGGAGGTTGTGTGTGAGAGTCTTATAGATGTTGAGTTGCCTCCAGATCTTTGGTTGGTGATACTCCTATGAAAGTTTTCTTTGCAAGTATATTGTAATCTTGTTGATTTCTAAATAATTATTGGGCAACTTTTGGAGTGTGGGGTTTTTCTCTCAAAAGGATTTGCCCCACATAAATCACCATGTTGTGGTATGATTACTATTTATGTTTATTTATGTATAATTTTTATAACTATTGTAAAGATCTAAAAATTTTGCATTGTAGATACCTAAAATCGGCCATGTCCTCATAACCCTCCGACATCCCCTAGACATTCATCTTGCAAGACATTGTCCCTTAATCCTTTTCCCAAATTAATTAAATAAATTATATTTAATTAATTAATTCATTTGGTAATATTGTTTCATTTCCATTTTATAGTTACTTGCTCTTGATGTGTCTTAAGTGTGGAATAGGTTCTTTTCATGTAAATGATTCCTTATTTAATTTCCATATTTCTGCATACACATTTTTCCACACCCGATGGGACCCACGTCTTTGAACTAATTCCTTTTTTGGGAAGAAATTCTATCATTTTTGCTTGAAAGTTACAAGTCCGCACCTATGACTGCCGATCTACGCCTGTGTTCTAGACCCACACCTTTGTTAGCTTCTTGGGTGCCCTTGTCTACAATTGGGGTGCCCTTATCACCTAGAATCTTGCCTTTGTCTGTGGCAAATATCTTTTAGTTTTTTCTACATGATTTGATGCATTTTCATTGTTAACCCTCATATCTAGATTTTGTTGGCCTAACAGTCGATTTTGTAAGGTTTTGACATTCAGTTATAGATCCTCACCTTTGTCATCTCTAGAGGCACCTTTATTTGTAAAGGGTTTTCACCAATCTTGTTTGGATTTCTAGAAACTAGATCCTTCAAACATCTACATTTTATCTTTTGTTTCTGGTTTATTATCAAATCTAATGGTCTATTTTGTAGATCTGAACTTTTTTCTAGCAAGGCACCTTTGCCTACCAAAAGATCACCTTTATCTTCTAGAAACTCGCCTTTGTCTATCAATATCTTGCCTTTGTCTACCAGAAGCTTGCCTTTGTCTATTGTCAGATCGCCTTTGTCTGGTGTTGAGATGCCTTTGTTAGCAGTTATAACATTCGCTATTTCTCAACACGTGTTCTATGTTCATGCTTTTGTTTGATTCCATGCCCTTTGTTATAGTTTAACGCCTTTGTTTAGCATTATTTTACAACTAACTTTTGGGGCTTTATTAGAACTAACCTAGCTATGCAGATTGTTTACGTTTGTCAAAGATCAAATCTTTCAAACTACTAACACATTTTTTGCAAGTTCGCTTGTCAAAGATACTGTTGTTGATGAGGATTGCACCCTTATGCAAAGTTGTGACACTCTGCAATCCTTCAAAACATGGGGACAAACTTAGGCTGTGGGTGACCTATAACAAGTTTGAACCTCTAGATTATGGGCTAGTTCCCTTAATATATTCTATTGGAATGTATGATTTTCTGTTTTGGAAAAGGGTAAGGAGGAAACTATAAGGAAATGAAACTGCAAAATTTGGTGATGCACCTAATATGGATGGAAAATATGCAATCTAGTTCACAATATAACTCAGAAATCTGACTCACACAATCCAATCTTGGCACAAATATCACAAAAGTATTTCTAAGGAAGACTTGAAAATAGACCTTTTTATGAAGGAAAATGATTTCTCACAACACAAAAAGGATTATTTTCATTAACACAACCTGAGACTTGTAATAACACTATGCTTAATGCTTCAAGTAATAGTGAGACAATAATTTTAAAGGTTTTGATTATTAAACACAATAAAATTTTATCAAATCACTTCATACAATTTGCATTAAATGGAAATGCAACTACTCGATTTCAAAGAACAAAGGAAAAGTTGCATGAAAACAAAGAAATTGAACCTGTAACCTGCTATGATCTCTCTATAAAACTGTCAAACAATGAGCTACAAAACCTCTTTTTCTCTCAAAGTGTATAAGAGAAAAAAGGCAAGAACTAGCAAAAAACAAGTTTTGATTTACAATATATAGCTTGCTCTCACTAAGAGGCATGCAAAAAATGAACTACACCTAACTACCTCTAAAAATTAGTCCTCCAAGGTGATCCACAAGCAAACTCAAAAGTCCTTAAAAATAAGGGCTCAAATTGCCACAAATCAAGCAAAAATAGCTCCAATTTGGTCCTCTCTATATGCTTGACCAAGAAGTTGACCAAGAACCCTAAAAATGCTCCTCAAATCATGCAAAAATCCCCTAAATGGTCTAGTTAACTCAACTTATCAATTTGCATGATTTTGCATTTGCAAAATTGATTATGAGTAAATAATAAAGTAATTAAAATAATTACTCTATTATTGGTTACAACTTGTACTACTTTTGATTTTACATTTTGTGAAAAATAATAAAATAATTTGAAGAATATTAGTTTACTATTTATTTACATTTGATTTGTTTGTAAAATCATGCATGAGAAGAAAAGAAAAATAAATCCCCTTATCTCTCCAATTACACTTGCCTAATTTTCATGATTTGAGCAAAAATAGGACTTAGAGGAAAATAAAATCCCCTTATATCTCCTTGTGAGAAAAAATCCCATAGTTTGCATGACATATGCATTTAAGGCAAAATTACACCCATATGCAATGTAAACAAAATGTCACCTCTGCCATATGACCTTCATCATGCAAAAAACAAATTCCAAATCTGCCACCTTGCATCTTTTTGTCCTCATTCGATTTCTTACGTTTGACTTTGGATGATAAAATCGTAAGGCATATTTCGACCACTCTATTTTTGTTGACTAGCATAGAAGATAGAGATAAAAGGCACTAATGCCTCACATTCTAATGATTTCAGTCTTTGACTTAATAAAGATTTCAAATGCAAAAAGGATAATACTTTTGGCCCACAGCCCACCTGTGGTATCATCATTAGGTTTTAGCAAGGCTGAAGTTTTGACCATGATAGTAAATCGATCAAATGATTTATTTTAAAAGAGAAATCAAAAAACTTTAATCATATGAGCTAGGGCACAACATGACAAAACCCTAACTCATCTTTTCATTGTGTTCATTCTTTCTCTACTATTCCTCTGCATTGCCATGGGTTCGAGTTGTACCTTTGATCTATGTCTGCATACTGTAGAGGGTCTTTATTGTGCTACCGGTAAGCTCCCTTCCTTCTCTTTCATAAGTGACTGGTAAAAGAGTTACTGGTAAATTTCCTCCTTTTACATACTGTTGTGCCTTATAAGTTTGAACATACCAGTGAGGAATTTACAGAATCAGTTCTTTTGGTTGCTTCCTTTATGTGTTTGAAGACATTACTAAAAACTTCTATTGAAGAAATTGTTAAAACCTTCGGTTGCCTTTAACATCTTTATCTCTGATAAGCAAGAATCTTTTTCCCGTTGATTAATCTGTCTATTATGAGGAAGGTTGCTTTGCGATAATCACAAAACCCTACTCAGGTTTCCTTGGAATGTAAGAATATCTGAAGGTTTTATTCTCCTCTTTCTGCATTATTTCCCTTTTATGAGCAAAACAAATAATACCCAAATGAGAAATGGAAGGGTTTAACTTGACAGCAAGCACTCAGACTTGCTACCAATTTGTTTCCAGGATCCATATTGTTAACAGTGATTAAGTTAACCACTACACAAGCATGATGCAGAACAATGCATTTATACATGAGAAAGTCCAACTCTGCCAATCTCTGTGAGAATGTCTGAATCATCTTTATTCATCTTTTGAGATAGTACCCTATGTAGCCTTTGCACACTATTTTGGCAGCCTCTCGTAAGCTTTTGTCAAAATGACTCTTTTTGGGACTCTATCAAGCTAAAAAGAAAACTGTATACAACCTTCTGAGGCTACACTTAACCATTTTTATAAGGTGTATATCATTTTTCTGTGGGTCTTTTATTGCATAATACAACTATGATTGTTAGTCGCCATGTCTTCTCAGTCTTCTAAAGTCATTGTTTTATTGTTGACTACCCTAATGCTTGACAAACCTCCTCTTATATGATGTCTTGAGGCAAGAATCTTGAGTCTTGTGAGTGCTCAACCTCTTAGTAGTGAGCTACTAGGTAAAACCCCTAGTATCTGCAGGCTTGTAGAGACTATCACAGGACTTTTGACAGTCCTCAACCATATTAATAACCTTTTGCATACCTATATGAGCTTACATCATTATGAATAGGGTTGTATGTTCCTTTGAATATCTATCACATAGTGATAAGCTTAAAATAGTCTTATATATAAGGAAAGAGTGATGAAACCTTTAAAAAAAATCCTTACCAACTTCATACCCTTTCATTCCAAAAAACTTGAAAGAATCTATAATGGGAGTGCAACATCGTTAAGCTCCATGCTATACCTAAAGATTGTAAAGACTTGCAAGTACTAGACATACTTAATATTGTCAGCTGACTCCTCTTGACTGATGATCAATTGCTATAGTCCTTCATTATTTGCTGACTGTTTTATATAGCGAGTTTGAGGTTGACACAAGATCATGAGATCACTTTATCACTTGCACTATTAGATAGACCTCTGCAAGATATGGATAGACCCTCTGTCTAGGTAATTGCATTCAGATTGCCTTGGATCTTTATACAAGATGATGTGTTGGTGACTATAGTGTGCAGTCACTAAATGACTGCCCTCATGGTGTATCTTTTGTAGCAATGTGAGCAACTAACATGCAATTTCACTTTATAACAATAAAAATGGTAAATATTTGCTCTATTTTTGAGGTCACTGTATATAGTTTTGAACATTTCAATTTGACTTGTGTATATTGGCATGTTTGGAATCATGGATAGTCATATGCCAAGGAGAAAATAGCAATGTTAAGTCAAAAGCATGAAACCTTGCATTTTTAGATTGATGTGCTCTGCCTAAACTTTGAAAGACTGTACCCTGATGTACTATTGATTATTTCACATGCATGGTTCTATACCATGGTTGGTTGCTACCCTCCAGTACTAATGACTTAACCTTTTAACTATCTTCAAACTCTTAACCATTGCATGATATCTCTGTGGCTATCTCTCAGCTCCCTAAATCCGTAATCTCCTGGGGCTGCTCATTATACCCTCTTTTTGATGTTCTACCTCCATGGTATAGACATTGTGAGCAATTATGTGAAGAAAAAGATGGGGATTGTTTTTCTCTAGTATCACCATATCTTGTTGTTCCTATCATACTCAACAGTTTCTTTTCCTGCTTGCAATAGTTAGAAATGTTAATAGCTATCCTGAGATGGCTCATAATTACAAGGGCTATTCCATTCATGCCTGACTATTTTTAGATATCTCCTGTTCACAAAACCTTGTCTTCAAACTGATCATGATGTCTAACTGATTTGTAGTGGCTTCTCATGAATAGGACTGCCATTTATTTAACTTGAATCTGTCCACTGTAAACTATAAAGAGACTGCCCACCTTGTTGTTTGTTAATTTTGGCTTCCTTTATTCTTCTTAACAGCCCTATGATTGCTTTCCTTTGCACTGTGACTGTTATTTGGATATCACACCTTGCAACATTGACAACCTTGCAACATTGACAACCTGATTCTCTTGTCATGATGATTCATCAATCTTGATTAGACTGATGGGTTATCCTATCAACTGAATTCCATCTCTACTTTGTCAAGACATCAACTATTCATTAAATGCATAACTTCAAAGTTTTCTTTTATTCCTTCTGAACAACTGCACTTAGGTCTAACTAAATTTAGTGTGAACAAAATTTAGTAATAGATATATCATTTTAAATCCTTTGTGTTTACTTTGTTTGGTGGGCTTGATTGTGACTTGGGGCGTGTATGCACTTCCCTTGCACTTAGTGTGACCTTGGGAATCAAAAGCATCCTTTATTAACTCTCATTTTCACACACACATCATTTTTATCTAAGGGAATTAATCTTGTTTGTGTAGATCAAGTGTGTGTGTGTGTGTATGCTCTCTCCTTGCACCTAGTGTGATCTTAGAGATAAAAAAACTACTTGAAGCACTTTTGTCACCCAAGGACCCAAGTTGTGTATACTCTTCCCTTTCACTTAGTGTGATCTTAGGAATCAAAAGTGCTTGGAATCCTTTCCCATTAGGAGGCCTGCTTGGGGATTTCATCATCCCAAGGGATGGCTTTAACCACATGTTCTGGTGGGGTATATCAAAGGGGAGAAAATAAAATTTGTACCTCAATCTATTCATGTAGTCATTAGCACAACCTTGGGGCTCCGACTAATTTTGGACACAAGGTGAAGTGGCTTGTCACATGCCTTTAATGGACTAGTGTTCATGGGCTTGGACCCCATGTACCTTGTGTATTAAAGGGGGCTCCCTAGAGTACTTGTAAAGCCTAGATTAAGACATTTCGATCGTCTTCTAGTGTGGTGCAATGTTCATCAACAAGCCTGAAGATACTCACCATGTACCTCCTTGAGTAGAGATAGAAGGCTTCTTTGGGCAAGGCATAAAAGCCTCCAAAGAAAGGGATATTAGGTGCAACACCTCTATCCCTAGCTATTCGCTCTTGGTGAAGTATTCCTAGTTAGGTAGGAATATGGATAGGTATTCTATTTTGTGGGCTTACACTATGAAGACACACCTACTTGAATAATCTAGGGTGTTATGTTTTGCATGTGTGTTCATTTGCATAAACCAATCCAAAATCCAAATCATTTGTAAATCTTGTGTATGTTGTGTGATCTTGTTTGCTACATTGCCTAAAGTCAAGATTTCAAACCCATTCCTAACATTTCCAACATCTTAAAGTCCATAGTTCAACATTTTGAGATCTAATCCTTGTCACACTTTAGCTTAAGGTTGATTTCATTGAGATCCACATCCATAGTCCACATTGCTTCAATCCTTTTCATCTACCTTATCTTCCATCCACATCAAGCTTGTCTTAGACTTTAAATTGAGATTTAGCACTTGATGAAGACCCTCACTTTTAATCCATCATCCAATCCTTTAATCCTAATCAATTTTTGTGTTGTTCTTGGGATATATCGTTCCCACAACACCATCCTTGATCAATCAAATTGAATCTAATAGAGTCTTGTATCTTGATCTTAATCCCAAACCTAGTCCAAGTCACCATCATCCTTCTAGTCCAATCACTCCCATCCACATCATCCCTAGTCTTGTTGTCATCCAATCCCTCATGCATGCACTCAAAAATCTACATCCTTTCCATACAAACACTTCACACAAACATATTACACTAAAAATGCAATTATTTTACATAAATATATCCTATGTAAAAACTAGGCAAAATTAAAGGAGGAAAGAAAACCTTTGCTTGCTTGGTCTGGATCATGAAACACATCTTAGAAGGGGGTATAAATCCTATGTTTCTTGTTCCTTAACCATATCAGTTTCTGTTATGTTCACAACTCAAAGAATTTATTTCTTTGCCAAAATATTTCCTCCATAAATTCTTCACTAATGGCATGATTTATCAGATAGAAAAACCTATTGTCCAAGCATATCTGCCAACTAGAAAATAGAAAGACACCTTAGCCAAAGAAAACTAAATAGGCCATGACTAAATGTCAAATGGGACGTTCGAATAGCTAATTTGTTATTTTGGATACCAAAATCTCCAAATAAAAAATAGTGTGGGCTCTTATTCAAACATCTAAGAGACATGATGTAAACTTAAAATGTACAAAATGGTTGCAAATCCTATCATGACTTAAATCTGGTAGACCTCTTGAGCAACAAATAGTCAATAGATAAATCTCTTAACTCATATTTCTTTAAACTTTACAACAAATAGAATGCCAAGATTTTAAAAGAAAATCCTAAAAAAAATTAGCATGCAAAAATTCTAATGTGCAATTAAGAAAGAAATTGGCAAAATTATGAGCCAAAGGGATCAATTGAGGCCGACGACCTTCTTAACAACTCCATGAGCTTAACAGATTTGGTTTTGTTATTTCTCGTCACAACAACCTTTGTATGTCTAGGTAACTCTTGTTTCATGTATGGTTAGAATAAGGTGTGGACATGTGTGCAAGAATCCTATGTGCTTCCCATAAATCTAGTTCTTTGCTCCATGAAGCTTCCAATCAGGCTTCTATAAAAGTAAAAACTATAGCAACACTGTTGGCAAGAGAAATGTGGATTTAATTTGGAGATCTAAACCTACTGTACTCTTATGTAATCTATTTATACCCCAGAAGACACAATTGTAGAAAGATAAATGTGGTAGAAACTAGAATAATGCGGTAAGATCTAGTCACATATATCAAGTCAAACATATCAATAGACACATAAGTATTATATTGGAATCCTTATATCTCCTTATGTATTCATATTTATCAATAAATACAAAAGGTAGGTCTATGTCTATGCTTTGTACCTATATTTCTTATCTATACATATATTCACCTCTTATATCTTACTAGGCTACATATCTTTATACAATCTACTATTATAGGGACATGTCTCTTACAAAAGTCTCTTAGTACTACTAGCCTTGTTGGCCTTATCCTCCATACTCCATCTACAGTGAGCTATGGTAGGTTCTATTGACTACTCTATACCCTACCAACATCATCCACCCTTTTTGAAAATTTGTCTTGTCCTCAAGGCATGCAACATTCATTATTGGGTAGAATGTTTTTGTAGATCATCTTGAGTTACTATAGAGTTGTGTCCCAATGATTTTTAGTCTACTGCAATAACCGTATGTAGCCTTCTATTTGTATGTGTATTGTTTTTGCTTCGGCCAAATTGGAAGGGATCTAAATTTTCTATCATTTTCTTGGCCTCTGCTAACAACCTTGTTAAGTGTGCCAACCTTAGGTTGACTAATTCTCTTAGCTACTAGATTTGTGTTTTGATTTGTTCTCGCTGATCTTGTAATTGTGCAGTTGTGTATGAATATTCTCCATATGTGTCCTTACTACCCCATTCATATCCTTCAGTGCATCATATGTTGTCGCAGTTGGTATCACTTATGCCTCCAGGTGATCTATCTAGTACTTGATGTTCTTTGTTGTAGTAGGCCACTATAGATAGAATTTGCAAAGGACATTAGCTTCCCCTATTGCTTGTTGCAAGTTCTTTATTTGGTTCTCCAATTGGGTATGTTTTGCCACACATTTCTTAGTGGCATTTGTCATTATATTCTTTGTCATCTCCTCTTTGACTTGTTTCCTTTTTTGTGTCCTGATATTGCATTTCTGCCTATAGACTACCTACTAATTGCTTGAGTTGTTGTGGTAGTGGTAATGTTGTGTCTCTTCTTGCATCTAGAAACTGATTTTGTATGGTTGGTATAGCCTCCTACAGTAGTTGTTCTATACTATCCACATGCTATTTGATGCAGAGGTATTGGTAGATTTAGTTTTGTCCACACAATAGACCTAGGTTTCAATGCTTCCTTCAAGAGGTTTCCAAAGGTAATGTGACACAAGCCTACATAAGGCTACTCAAGAGATTGACCTAGCCTAGGACCACTCCCTAGTGTCCAACAACACAGGCTATTCAGTTCTCTTTTGGGGAGTCACTGCTCAACCCAAACTACAAGCACAAACACCTTCTACTTCAACAACCAACTACCAATACTTCTACCAAATAGGATCTTCAAACTACCACCTGCATGTACTTCTCAAGGGCATGACTAACATGAGGTCTCTGACCCAAGAACTAGATTATGTACTCTCCAGGACAGTGGACAGCAAGTTACAGCATGACTGTCCTATGACAGTGTTTAAGAAAGACTTGTATCTTGTAGCCCTAGAAATTGACTAAACCAACAATAACTCTTCAGAACTCCAAATGACCATCAAGACTAAATGCATATTCAAATACCCATTATGAACATGTAATCATCCACCAACATGCAGGTCCGTACTTTGCTCCAGGCGAGCAAGGACAGTAGACTATTTTCTTTTAGAAATAGGCCTAATTTGAAGGCTTTGCAAAGGAAATACATCAAAAGTAATCACTCAGGATCAAACAAGCATTTGCACAAGTTTATCTTCATCCACAAACATCGAATACACCAGTCATTTGGTCATAGGCTTGACTATTTTCTGAACTTCCACTATTTTCCACCATTGCAAGCTAACTAGTCACTGTAGAGACTAGATAGAGTCATGCCAAACACCTTGGAGAGAAGAGTGCAACCTGAAAAACCATAAAAAACATGAAACCTAGCCTACCTTCCTCCATCCTACTAAAAATCGGTGAGATCTTTCAGAGGACAGAGGAGAAATTCCTCATTTTGGCACAAAACCCTAGTTTGGAGGGTTTCAAAATAGTTTTTGCAAAATGAATTGGTTCTCCCTTCACAAGAAATGTCAAGAGCTCTAACTACATGCAAATGAAAGGTGATTCAAAATGCTAACACATTTTCCAGATCTTAGACTCCTTGCTATCCATACCAGGCCGTACTGTACGATTGTTTCTAGAAAACGTAGTAAAAAGACAATTTTTTGCACTCCAAAAAGCTTCTCCACTTCATTAACTTGGCATGTGATGTAGTTTTGTGCCTATAGAAGGCTTGAACAATGTTTCTCCTTCTCCTACAACTGTGCAACTACCCTCCAAAGGCAGTAAAACGTTGGAGGTTACATTTACACAAGAAACCCTATGTTTCTAAAGGGAAAATACATTGAAAATAGACCTTATTAAGACTATAATGGACTAGTCAACCAAATGACTAAGTCCTTATTACAATCCACATGAAAATGGCTTTCAAAGCCTTAGAGGAAATAAAAGAACAAGACAACAAAACATGACATAGCCAAACAATGACTAAAACTGGGAGCTCCTACACCATACTCCCTCTGTAGGAAGAACTCAAGTCCCTTGAGTTGCCAATTGTTGAAGTGTCATTCCATGCTTCAAGATATTTGCTTCAGTCATCCAAGTGGCCTCTGAGTCAAGAAGATCTTTCCATTTCACCAAGTAGTCTTTATAGACACCTCTCCTAGTCTTCTTGACAACTTTGGAATCTAGAATACATTCCAACTGCAAAGGTTTGCTTGGAGGCAAATCCTTGATCCAATCAGCATCTTCAGCCACCACATCTGATCCACTTTCACCAGGCAATGGAGGTCTGAAAGGAAAAAGATCACAAACATTGAAAATGGGAGAGATACCAAGGCCGGATGGTAACTCAATCTCATATGCATTTGGACTGAATTTGTGCACTATTTTGCATGGCCCAATCTTCTTCATCAGGAGTTTAGTTGGCTAACCTTTTGGAAACCTTTCTTTCCTTAGATATGCCATAGCTAAGTCTCCAACTTTGAATTGCACTTCTCTTTTCTTCAAATCTGCCTTTTCCTTGTACTTTGTGACTATTTTTTCTAATTGCAACTTGACTTGATCATGAACTATTTTCATGGAGGCAGCAAACTCTTCACCAAGTGCACTCCTTCTATCCCATCCTTGGAGATCCTTCAGTTCAAGTGGCCCTCTTGGATGAAAGCCATATACTACCTCAAAAGGACTTTTACCAGTGCTCCTATTCTTTGAATCATTGTAGGCATATTCAGCCTGACTGATAACCAAGTCCCATGCCAAACCATGCTATTTTGTGAGGCATCTTAGGAGGTTTCCAAGTGATCTATTAACCACTTCAGTCTAACCATTAGTTTGTGGATGGTAGGCTGATGAAAAGGACAACTGTGTGCCCAACTTCTTCCACAAGGTCCTCCAGAAGTGACCTACAAACTTAGAATCTCTGTCCATTACAATGGACAATGGCAAACCATGGATTCTTACTACCTCTTTGAAAAATAGACCTGCAACATGAGATGCATCATTTGTGCATTTACATGGCACAAAATGAGCCATCTTGCTGAACCTATCAACAATAACAAACACACTATCCACCCCTCTGGCTGTCCTGGGTAACCCAAGCACAAAATCCATGCTGATACTTTCCTAAGGTCTGTTGGGAATGGGAAGGGGCTGGTATAGACCTGCATTTGAAGACACACCCTTGGCCCTTTGATAGATTGCACAACTAGCTACATACTTTCTCACATCTGATTGCACCTTTGGCCAAAAATAGAACCTAGTGACCTGTTCTAGTGTCTTGTCTAAGCCAAAATATCTTCCTAAAGAACCATTATGCTTCTCCTTGATGATGTTGTCCCTCATGGAACACTTAGGGATACACAACAAATTGCCCTTAAACAAGAGGCCTTCCTGTAAAACAAAATCTGCATACTCTCCATGGAATGTGTTAGCCAAGTTCACACAAACATCATAAGCCTCTTTGAAATCTGAACCTTCTTTATACAACTCCTTTAAATAGTCAATGCCCATGCTTTCTAACTAAATTTCATGAACAATAAGTAGCCTCCTACTTAATGCATTAACCACCTTGTTAGAAACACCTTTTTTGTGCTTAATTGTGAAGGTATAAACTTGTAACTGTTCCATCCATTTAACATGTCTATGGTTCAATTTTTCTTGACTGTTTAGAAAGCTTAAAGCATTATTATCAGTAAACATAATAAATTCTTTGGGCAGAAAATAATGTCTCCATTTCTTAAGAGCTTGCACCATTGCATAGAGTTCTAAGTCATAGGTAGAATACCTTTGCTTGGCTTCATTCAACTTTTCTGAGAAGAATGCCACCGGATGTCCTTCTTGGTTGAGAACAGCACCAATAGCTTGCTGACTTGCATCACACTCAACAACAAACACTTTATCAAAATCAGGAAGTACTAAAGTAGGCAACTCAGCCACCTTTGTTTTTAACAACTCAAAACTATCATCGGCTTCCTTTGTCCATTGGAATCTACATTTGACTCCACCCTTGATGGTGTTTAGGATGGGAGCATTAATGTGACTGAAACCTCTGATAAACTTCCTATAAAAAGTCACCAATCCATGGAAACTTCTCACATCTCCCACTATCTTAGGAGTAGGCCAACTGAGAATAGCCTCAACCTTAGAGGGATCCATGTTCAAACAGCCATTAGAAATGACAAATCCAAGGTATACAAGTTTAGTTTTCATGAACTCACATTTGTCTAAGTTGATCATCAACTTGTGCTCATGTAGCTTCTCCAACACCTGACCAACATGCTTCATATGCTCTTCTCTTGTCTTGCTAAAGATTAGCATGTCATCAAGATAAACAATAACAAATTTACCAATGACTTCAACTAATACCTCATTCATTAAGCGCATAAATGTACTTGGAGCATTACTAAGGCCAAATGGCATAATAGGCCATTCATAAAGACCCTCATTAGTCTTGAAAGCAGTCTTCCATTCATCTCCCTGTCTGATCCGGATTTGATGATAACCTGATTTTAAATCTATCTTTGAGTAATAGCATGATCCTCCAAGATAATCCAAAAGATCTTCAATCCTTGGCATTGGGAACCTGTACCTTATGGTGATCTTGTTTATGGCCCTTGAATCCGTACATAGCCTCCACTTTCCATCCTTCTTAGGAGCAAGTACACTTGGAACTGCACAAGGACTTAAGCTCTTCCGAATTAGCACTTTCTCCAAGAGATCTTGAATTTGCCTTGCCACCTCTTCATTTTGCTGTGGTGTCAGCTTATAGGCATCCTTGTTAGGCAATGTAGCACCAGGTATTAAGTCAATTTGATGACTTATGTCCCTCATGGGTGGTAAGGAATTGGGGACTTCCTCTACCACAAGATCTTGATACTTGTCTAGGAGTTGCTGCACTTCTAATGGAATCTCCTTCTATTTTTGTTCTTGCTGATCTGATCCAGTCTTGGGCTTCATGACCAAGGCATACCCTTGGGTATCCTTCTCCTTCAAGAGGTTTAAAAACTCTTTGCCATTCACCAACATGACACTGTTGTCATTGTTCTCCCCCCGGGCTGCTCCAACATAGGATCCATCTTGAATGGTCTTCCATTCTTGGTGATGACATAAGTGTTCTTCTCACCATCATGCTGTGCTTTGGTATCATATTGCCATGGGCGGCCAAGAAGCAAATGACATGCATCCATGGGGATGATTTCACATAGTACTTTGTCTTTGTAGTCACCGATTTCAAATTCAACCCAAGTTTGCTCTTCCACCATGAAACTTTGATTCTTGTTCAACCAAGAAATCTTGTGGGGATTGATATGAGGCAGCCTTTTCAACTTGCACTTCTCAAGCATCTCTGTGGATACCACATTCTCAGTAGATCCTGAATCCACTATTATCTTGCAAAGTTTCCCATAGGCTAGGCCTTGGGTTCTAAAAAGATTCTTTCTCTGAGGGGGCTCTTGTTTCAATGGCATCTTCAACATAGACCTCTTAATCATCATACTCTCTCCTTCTAGGACAGGTGCAACACTTCCCATTGGTGAATTCACACTCTCACAGTCATCATCTTTCACTAACTGATTTCTCCTTCCACTGTAATGAGAACTACTAGCTTTCTCTGGGCATTTGTTCATTGTATGGCCAACTTGGTTGCAGCCATAACACCTTCCAGTGAAGACTCCTAGTCCTCTACCTCCTCCACCATTTCTACCCCTACCATTAGGCCTTCTCCAACCTCTAAAGCCTCCTCTATGCTCTGTTTCAGTTTGTGTTTCTTGCTGACTGCTATTTTCAGTTTTGTGGAACTGTCCATGGCCAAAACTGCTTCTTCCTCTTTGGTTTCTACCACCTCTTCCTCTGGCACTTTGTTCACCCTTCCTTCTCAGCTTTTCCTCTACTCTAGACACCAATAAGAAGCATTCATCCACTATTTTTGGTATCACTAAACTGATCTCATCTTGCAGATTGTATTTTAGACCATTTAGGTACCTAGCCACCATCCCTTTTTCAT
Source organism: Cunninghamia lanceolata (assembly GCA_027924645.1). Lineage (NCBI taxonomy): Eukaryota > Viridiplantae > Streptophyta > Pinopsida > Cupressales > Cupressaceae > Cunninghamia > Cunninghamia lanceolata. The sequence continues at coordinate 13,975,437 of BSBN01001332.1, forward strand.
CTTCATTATGATTGGCCCTCATACTTAGTCTATGAAATTCTTCTACGTAGGCAGCCACGTCCATGTCTTTTTGTCTTAAATTCTGGAATCTCCTAATGATTTGAATCTCATAGTCAGGTGGCATGAACTTGCTTCTAAGCATAGCCACCATTCTACTCCATTTAGTGATGGGAATCTTCCCAATCTTCTCCCTCTCACTTTACATGTAGTTCCACCACACAAGTACAGAACCTCTTAGCCTTGTCTTGGCAAACTTAACCTTTTTGTTGTCATTAAACTCCTTGTAATCAAAGAAGTTGCACATGGCTTCTATCCAATCGGTGAGAGTATCCCCATCCAATTTGCCATGAAAGGTAGGCACATCCATCTTGGGATCACCACTATCTCCATGGGCACCCTTAAGTGCATTCAAGAAAGATTTATGTTCTGCAGATATGTCCTGCCCTTGAGGACTCTCTTCTGCCTCTACTTCTTCATCCTCTGTGTTAGAGGAACTTCCATCTTCTTTGGTCTCGCCCTTAGACTTCTTTTCTTCTTGAAATCTTGCTTCAACCATCTCTTCCACCAACTTCTTGATGGCTTCTTGACTCATTGTCTTGGGAAGCATTATACTAGCCTCTTTTTCAATCTCCTTGTTTAACATACACTACTTCCAATCTAATATTGGCTCTGATACCAATATGATGCAGAGGTATTGGTAGATTTAGTTTTGTCCACACAATAGACCTAGGTTTCAATGCTTCCTTCAAGAGGTTTCCAAAGGTAATGTGACACAAGCCTACATTAGGCTACTCAAGAGATTGACCTAGCCTAGGACCACTCCCTGGTGTCCAACAACATAGGCTATTCAATTCTCTTTTGGGGAGTCGCTGCTCAACCCAAACTACAAGCACAAACACCTTCTACTTCAACAACCAACTACCAATACTTCTACCAAATAGGATCTTCACACTACCACCAGCATGTACTTCTCAAGGGCATGACTAACATGAGGTCTCTGACCCAAGAACTAGATTCTATACTCTCCAGGACAGTGGACAGCAAGTTACAACATGACTGTCCTATGACAGTGTTTAAGAAAGACTTGTATCTTGTAGCCCTAGAAATTCACTAAACCAACAATAAATCTTCAGAACTTCAAATGACCATCAAGACTAAATGCATATTCAAATAGCCATTATGAACATGTAATCATCCACCAACATGCAGGTTCGTACTTTGCTCCAGGCGAGCAAGGACAGCAGACTGTTTTCTTTTAGAAATAGGCCTAATTTGAAGGATTTGCAAAGGAAATACATCAAAAGTAATCACTCAGGATCAAACAAGCATTTGCACAAGTTTATCTTCATCCACAAACATCGAATACACCAGTCATTTGGTCATAGGCTTGACTATTTTCTGAACTTCCACTATTTTCCACCATTGCAAGCTAACTAGTCACTGTATAGACTAGATAGAGTCATGCCAAACACATTGGAGAGAAGAGTGCAACCTGACAAACCATAAAAAACATGAAACCTAGCCTACCTTCCTCCATCCTACTGAAAATGGGTGAGATCTTTCAGAGGACAGAGGAGAAATTCCTCATTTTGGCATAAAACCCTAGTTTGGAGGGTTTCAAAACAGTTTTTGCAAAATGAATTGGTTCTCCCTTCACAAGAAATGTCAAGAGCTCTAACTACATGCAAATGAAAGGTGATTCAAAATGCTAACACATTTTCCAGATCTTAGACTCCTTGTTGTCCGTACCAGGCTGTACTGTACGACTGTTTCTAAAAAATGCAGTAAAAAGACAGTTTTTGCAATCCAAAAAGCTTCTCCACTTCATTAACTTGGTATGTGATGTAGTTTTGTGCCTATAGAAGGCTTGAACAGCATTTCTCCTTCTCCTCCAACCATGCAACTACCCTCCAAAGGCAATGAAACGCTGGAGGTTACATTTGCACAAGAAACCCTATGTTTCTAAAGGGAAAATACATTGAAAATAGACCTTATTAAGACTATAATAGACTAGTCAACCAAATGACTAAGTCCTTATTACAATCCACATGAAAATGGCTTTCAAATCCTTAGAGGAAATAAAGGAACAAGACAACAAAACATGACATAGCCAAACAATGACTAAAACTGGGAGCTCCTGCACCACTATTGTAAAATTTCCTCTCTTGTTGTAGCATGGAATATATATCCCAATTACAACTTCTGAATAAGTGGTATCCCTGATAAATTGACTTGAGATCCTAGTAGTGGGAGTTGTAATAGTTGTTGTGATACTAGTGGTTGTATCTATTTTTGTTGAGCCAGGAAATCCGTTGTTCTTGTCACTCCTCTTCCTCTTATTGTCCATCATGTTGAACACACCTAATAATGAGGGGGGTGAATCAGCATTCAAATCTCACCCTCCATAACAAATTAAAACTTAAATTTTACATCATTATAAAAAACATAAAAGATCAACACAATGCACAACACCACATAACACCAGATGTATGTGGAAAACCCCAAATGGGAAAAACCACAATGAGAAAATCTGCTAGGAGCTACTATCCTAATCTATCCTCACAAAAATATCACAGTTACAAATTTGTTTTAGGGCTACAACTCAAGGAAGCTACTACTCCCTGTAGGCTTTTTTTTAGGGATTCAACCCAAGAAAGTTACTACTCACTAAAGAAAAGTTTTAGGGTCACTCCCAAGGAAGATACAACTCCCTGCAGACTTTGTTTTAGGGCTTTAACCCAAGGAAGCAACTAGTCCCTGAATTAAGAACAAACTCAGATAAGATTACAACATTACAGTCCTTCTACTATCTGAAACTAAAACTGAGGCTCACTTCTTTTGATGATTGTAATTCCACTTTTTCAATTCTCTTTTGATGATTACTCTTCTACTTTAACAACTTCTACAACTTCTTCAAATGTCTTCTCTGCAGCTTACTGACTCACTGCTTTCAGCCTTCAAGAAGTTTTGCCTTTGGCTCACTGCCTCCAACAATTAGTTAGGCACACTCTTCACTTCCCTTTTGTCTCATAAATATCTTCAAGATGAATTAGGACAGGTCCTATTACTTCTGCTCTTTCTCCTTCAATTGCACATCATAATGCATTACACATTCCTTTTCCACTTCATACATTTGCACTCTCATACCTCACCTAGATCAACTAGGTTTACAATATATATGATATTACATTGATTACATTACAATTCAGCCGAAGACAACAAAAATATTGCAATTACAAGTCAGCCAAAGATCAAACAACTTGAAATGTGTAGAGAGCAAGCCCTAAAAATGAACTCCATGAACCACCAGGAAGAGGAACATGCCTTGCGGATTTCATCACATGCTTAACCTAGTCCTAAACATCCTTCACAACGTTAATCTTCAAGGAACAACATCCACACGCTTCACACATTTAAAATAGGTCAATCTTAAGCAAGAAAGAGTGAAGCTTGTAGCATGTTAGCCATTAAAACTTGGTGGTACTCATGGAAGATTAAAAATTACTTGAACTTGTCCTAGATGAGTCAGCATGACCCATACAACATCTCCAAACACTCCTTGAACTCTGCATAGCTAAGGCTTCGTGGCACACACCTTCAACATTCCTCAGTCAACCAGGCAAAAGCATAACCCAGCAACATCTTCATTCTAAACCACAACCTATTCTAAAAAGACTAGAAAACACCTTACAGAGCAACAAGAAACATCACATGACCCTCACTAACATTCTCCACTAGCCAATTTACCACTTCATACAACAACAAGTTGGCGCTTGTGCCGACATACATTGAACCTAGCCACTAGACAATAAAGTCCTGCACTCTATCACTTACAACTTTCTCTGTAGAGGTATAAATGGTATCAAACTTTGGATATAGCACCTTCTCAACACATTGAACTTAACTTTTGAACCAAATGTTCATATCTACAAATGCGGAGGAATGCAGAGCATTTTCCCAAATAGTCTTCAAGGCAGTTTCTTGCAGCAAAAACCTTCAAAAACATCCAGAGACTAGGGCCTCCTTGTAGCAAAACATACTTCCTTAGGAACAACAAGAGAAAGTATAAAACATACTACAAACCATCAGCAACAACTCTCCAACATCAGCATTACTTATAATCCCCATCTTAGTGCTTCTAATTCCCATATTAATATATTATTATGATATCATCTCTGCTGACAAGTGCTTCTAATTCCCATCTTAATATATCAACATGATACCATCTCTGCTAGCAACAAACATACTCAATACTACCTTGATTGAAATTAAACAAGGCATGAAATCAACCATGAACATCAGCAACATCACTATAAGAACACCATCAACATAAGCATCAATGATAGCCCAAACTGAGTGTTGACATCAATGACAACCACATCAGTGACAACCTTAAGTAACATATGTGCAACAATCTCCCCCTTTGGCATTGATGGCAACACACACCTGCTCATTCTCCCCCTTTGACATCAAGGACAAAGGGTAGCTACTTCTCCCCCTTAGGGCACAAACTCACATTTTCAGCCTTCTCCTCCTTTGATGTACATACACTCTTTAAAGTAACCAACAAGCTCCCCCTGTCAACAATAACCACTACCTACTCCCCCTGAGAGGTAGCCACCATCAGTCCAAGAAAAAGATATAGTAGGTATTACTCCCCCTGGACAGATACACCAACCATGCATCCAGTTAGGAGGGGCAATTACCCCTAACTTCTGTCAGAGATGTAGTCAAATGTATCCTTTGCAAGAGCCTTTGTGAAGATATCTGCAACCTGATCCTTTGTTGATGTTGGTAGGTGGCGACTGATTAGGAAAGTACTATACACTAGCCATGTATCCTCGCCGGGGTTCGGGGCCGGGCCGGGCCTCGAGCGGGGGTTTGGGGTGCAGCCCCTGAGAAATTTTTTTTTTAGAGCCGACATAAAAAATCTTATTTTTGTGACTGACATAAGAAAACCCTATTTTTGTACCCGACAAAAAGGCTTGATAAAAAGTGGCTAAGGGTTAGGGTTTTTGATATATTATATTGTAGCATTTGCAATGGTATTGAGCTACAGGGATTGCTGGTTGTAATCAGTTTGATTTACTGGATAATAATATTAGACTCTCTATTTGGTGGATGTAGCCCGAGTTTGGGTGAACCACGTTAAAACTTGTCTCTCGCTGTCATTAATTCTGTGTATTTCCATTTCTCTGTTTAATCTTTATTTGCATTTAATTGATATCTTCTGCCGGCTAACCCTAACAGTTGAAACATATTCCAGCTTCACTTCTTTATTTGCAACCTTCTCTCTCAAAAAGTGATACCTGATTGATATATGCTTGGCTCTAGAATGAATCACTGGATTCTTGGAAATATTGTTAGCACTTGTATTATCACACAAACTAGGAATATGCTCATCATATTGTATCTTGATATCCTTTAATGTTTGCTTCATCCACAACACTTATGTACAACAAGATGTTGCAGCAATATATTATGCCTCTGCAGTTGATAAAGATATTGAATCTTGTTTCTTACTATGTCATGAAATTAGTCCGCTTCCTAAAAAGAAAGTACCACCACTTGTACTTCTTCTATCATCAACACATCCAGCCCAATTAGCATCAGTGTAAGTACTCAGATCAAAGTCATTACCTCTTGGATACCATAAGCCATAATTCAGAGTTCCCTTCAAATATTTGAATATTATTTTTACTTTCTTCTCGTGAGTTTGCTTAGGATTAGCTTGATATTTGGAAACCAAGCATGTTGCATGCATACTATCAACTCTAGAAGTAGTCAAGTACAATAATCCTCCAATCATAGATCTATAAAGAGTCTTATCAACCTCAAGTGACTCATTAGCCTTGCTCAAGTGACAACCAGTCACCATATGAGTACTTACTAGTTTGGAATCCTCCATGCCAAATTTCTTCAACATCTCTCTAACATACTTATCTTAAAAAATGAAGATACCATCATCTAGATGAACAATTTGAAGCCCAAGGAAGAAAGACAGCTCACCAATCATAGACATCTCAAATTCTTTCTACATCTCTTCTACAAACCTCTTACACATATCATCATCTCCACCAAAGATGATGTCATCACCATATACAACAACTATCAAAATCTTGTCTCCCTCTTCCTTAATGTAAAGATTACTATTTGTAGTATCTTTCTTGAAACCTTGTTGAGTTAAGCATTTATCCAACCAAGCATACCAAGCTCTAGAATCTTTCTTGAGTCCATACAAAGCTTTCTTGAGTTTGCACACTATGTCCGGATCTTTTGATAGTTGGAAACCATCTAGTTTCTCAATGTAGACCTCTTCCTCTAAATCACCATTCAAGAATGTTGACTTGACATCCATCTAATAGACCTTGAAGTTCTTGTGAGAAACAAATGAAAGAAACATTTTGATTGCCTCCATCTTGGCTATTGGAGCAAAAGTCTACTCAAAATCAATACCTTCAACTTGTGAATACCCTTACACATCAATCTTGCTTTGTTCCTCACAACTTCACCATCTTTATTCAGCTTGTTCTAGAACACCCACTTTGTTCCTATAACATTCTTATCAGTTGGCCTAGGAACCAATTCCCATGTCTGATGTTTTTCTATCTGATTCAATTATTTTTTGATTGCCTCCAACCATCCATCATCTTTTCTAGCATCAGCAAAGGTTTTGGGCTCTACCTTTGACATTAGGCACAAATGCATTTGCTCACTTGCTTTTGCAAGCCTTTTCCTAGTCTGCACACCTTCATTCCTATCCCCAATGATCTGATCCACTGAATGATTCCTCTAAACATACTTTGTTGGAGTCTTAGGGGTCTTTTCTGATTCTTGTTCCTTCTCTTCTTTCTCCTCTTCTTCTTCTTCTTCAAAGTAGGGAGGTATATCAGATTCGCGAACCTTTGGCTCTTGTGAGATCTGACACAAATATTCATCTACCTTAACATTTGTGCTTTCAATCATCTTTCCCAATCTCTTGTTGTAGCATCTATAGGCCTTTCTTCTAGTTGAGTAACCAAGAAAGATCCATTCATCACACCTTGAACCAAGCTTTCCAAGGTCTTCTTGATCTCTCCTGACGTAGTACTTGCTACCAAATATCCTGAAATATCTGATAGCGGGAGGTCTTCCATACCATAGCTCATAAGGGGTCTTAGTTCCATTGACCCTCAATTATACTCTATTAAGCAGGTGGATAGTAGTGTGAACTGCTTCCTTCCAATAAATATCAGGCAAATTTGCATCTTTCAACATTGCCCTAGCCATCTCTTGCACAGTCCTATTCTTCCTTTCAACTACCCCATTCTGCTAAGGGGTCCTAGGAGCAGGCTGATGTCTCCTAATACCATGATCTTCACAAAAAAAATCAAATTCATTTGAAGTAAATTCACCTCCTCTATTAGATCTTAAGCATTTGATCTTAGCATCCATTTCATTCTCAACTATTGCTTGAAAATTTTAAACTTATCAAAGGCTTTTGATTTTCTCTTAAAAATGTAACCCAAGTCATTCTAGAGTAATAATCAATAAGAAACATGAAGTACCTTTCACTTTGTTGACTCTTTGTCCTTGTAGGTCTGCATAGGTCAGTGTGAATCAGCTCTAATGGCATTGTAGAAGAATACTCCTTGTTTTTGAAATTAGCCTTTGTCTACTTTCCCATTTGACATTCCTTGCATAATGTGTTTGCAAGCTTGGTTATCTTAGGCATATCTCTCACCGCATGAATAGAGCTGATCTCTACCATATTATCAAAGTTGATGTGTCCCATTCGCTTGTGCCACAACCAACACTCACTAGATTGAGTCAATAAATAGGTTCTTCCATTTACCTCCTTTAGATGATAGATATCTCCATGTCTTAATATCTTCTACAACTAATCTTCCAGACCCTACCTTCCTGATCACACAACCGTTAACATGAAATGTAAGATTGTATCCTTTACTACATATCCAACTAACATTGAGGAGATTGTGCTTCAACCCTTTGACATAGAGGACATCCTCAGTCTTGTTCTTTCCATTAATAGTTATAGCACCCTTTCCACAAATTTGTGTTGACTCATCACCACCAAACTTGACAGCTCCACCATTCCACTTCTTCTCCTTGTCACCAATCATGTGGTTAGAGAAACCACTGTCAATTACCCAAGCATTGGCTTCTTCTCTTGCATGAAAGGCAGTCCATACAACCATTGATTTTTCATTATCTTTGTTAGTCTGCAAGGTATCATAATTTTTACATTTTCCAGTATCACCCTTTTTGTTACCAACTTTCAAAGCCATGAAAAGTGTTTCATCATTTGAATCATTATGATCCTAATCTTCTGAGGAACAAATGTTCTCCATGGAATAAACACTTTTTTTTGAACTTCTCTCTTTTGTTGCTACTCCTTGATTCTTTAAAAGGTCATTTAGAAGCAAAATGACCAACTCTCTTGAAATCGAAGCACTTGAAAGGTAACTTTCCTCTATATTTGTCAGTGTGCTTCTTCAATATTCTCACAAAGTTTGCTTCTACCTCATCAAAGTCATCATCTTGATTAGTTGTTTCATCTTCTACCTTCTTGTTGACTTTGAATGTTGCTTCCATCTTTGGGACACCTTTGTCAAATTCTCTCATTTCAAAGGCTATGAGAGTACCAAACATTTGATCTACTATATATTGATCCAGATCCTTAGTTTCCTCAATAGAAGATACCTTACGACTGTAAGATTTAAGGAGAGATCTCAAAACTTTCTTCACAATCTCATCTTCTTTCACTGTTCCACCAAGACCTCTAATGCCATTAACTACTTCATCCATTTGGAGCATATAATTAGCAATGTCTTTATCCTCTTCCATCCTCAGAGTCTCAAATTTTCTTTTAAAGATTTATATATTGGATTACTTTACTTTACTATCTCCTTCATAAATGTTTTTAAGTTTATCCCAGACATCCTGAGCAAAACTGCAATTCATTACCTTTAGAAGTTCTGAATCGGCTAACTCACTCATGATAGCATACTTTGCCTTGGCATTGTTATCATGCAACTTAATCTTAGCTGGATTTGTAGGAGTAGTAGCAAGAGTGGTGTAACCATCCTTGACAGATTGCCAAACACCAACCCCTAGATAGTTTAGATAGCCTTCCATCCTTAGCTTCCAAAAGGTATAATTTGTTCCATCAAACCTAGGTGCCTTGCTAGATCCATCATGTGCCATCCTGAACCTTCCTCAAGCGGTTAATCTTCCTTCATAGGAACTTGGCTCTGATACCAATTGTTGAACACACCTAATACTAAGAGGGGGGATGAATCAATATTCAAATCTCAATCCCTCCGGAACAGATTAAAACTTAAACTTTACAACATTAGAAAAAATATAAAAGATCAACACAATGCACAACACCACGTAACACCAGATGTACGTGGAAAACCCCAAAGGGGAAAAACCACAGTGAAAAAATCTGCTAGGAGATATTGTCCTAATCAAGCCTCACAAAAGAATCACAATTACAACTTTGTTTTAGGGCTACAACCCAAGGAAGCTACTACTCCCTGCAAGCTTTGTTTTAGGGCTTCAACCCAAGGAAGCTACTACTCCTTGAATAAAAGTTTTAGGGTCACTCCCAAGGAAGCTACAACTCCATATAGACTTTGTTTTAGGGCTTCAACCCAAGGAATCAACTACTCCTTGAACTAAGAACAAACTCAGAAAAGATTACAACATGACAATCCTTCTATTGTCTAAAACTAACAATGAGGCTCACTTCTTTTGATGATTGCAATTCTACTTTTTCACTTCTCTTTTTATGATTACTCTTTTGCTTTGACAACTTCTACAACTTCTTCAAATGTCTTCTCTATAGCTTATTGACTCACTGCTTTCAGTCTTCAAGAAGTTTTGCCTTTGGTTCACTGCCTGTAGCAATCACTTAGGCTCACTCTTCACTTCCCTTCTATCTCATAAATATCTTCAAGATGAATCAGGACAGACCCTATTACTTCTGCTCTTTCTCCTTCAATCACACATCATAATGCATTACACATTCATATTCCACTTCATACATTTACACTCGCAATCATACCTCACCTAGATCAACTAGGTTTACAATATATATGATATTACATTGATTACATTACAAGTCAGCCAGAGACAACAAAAATAATGCAATTACAAATCGGCCAAAGATCAAACAACTTGAAATGTGTAGAGAGCAGGCCCTAAAAATGAACTCCACGCAACACCAGGAAGAGGAAAACACCTTGCGGATTCCATCACATGCTTAACCTGGTCCTAAACATCCTTCACAGCATCAATCTTGAAGGAATAACATCTGCATGCTTTGCACATTTGAAATAGGTCAGTCTTAAGCAAGAAAGAGTGGAGCTTGTAGCATATTAGCCATTACAAATTGGTGGTACTCATGGAAGATTAAACATTACTTGCACTTCTCCCAGATGAGTCGTCATGACCCATACAACATCTCCAAACACTCCTTGAACTCTGCACAATAAAAGCTTTGTGGCACACACCTTCAACATTCCTTAGTTGGCCAAGCAAAAGTGTAACCCAACATCTTTTGGAACCACAGCCTGTTCTAGAAAGACCAGAAAACACCTTGTGGAGAAACAGGAAACATCACATGACCCTTAGGAACATTCTCCACCATCCAATTTACTACATCATACAACAACAAGTTGGTGCAAGGCAACAAACACTGAACCTAGCCACTGGACAATACAGTCCTGCACTCTGTCACTTACAAATTTCTTTGCGAAGGTACAAATGGTATGAAACTTTGGATATAACACCTTCTCAACACACTAAACTTAAATTTTGAACTGCATGATCATATCTGCAAATGCGGAGCATTTTCCCAAACAGTCTTCAAGGCAGCTTCCTGCAGCAGAAACCTTCATCAACATTCACAGACTAGAGCCTCCTTGCAGCAACACATACTTCTTAGGAACAATAGGAGAAAGCATAAAGCATACTATAGACCATTAGAAACAACTCTCCAACATCAGCATTATTTCTAATCCTCATCTTAGTGCTTCTAATTCCCATCTTAATATATTATGATATCATCTCTGCTGGCAAGTGCTTCTAATTCCCATCTTAATATATCAACATGATAGCATCTCTATTGGCAACAAAGATACTCAATACTACCTTGATTGACATTAAACAAGGCATGACATTAACCATGAACATCAGCAACATCACTATTGGCACACCATCAACATAAGCATCAATGATAGCCCAAACTGAGTGTTGACATCAATGACAACCACATCAGTGACAACCTTAGGTAACATATGTGCAACACATCATGTATTGCGGAGAGTTAATTTCTTTTCCTTCACTTTTCTCCTCCTGTAATGCATCATATGTTTTCTTTGTTATCTCCTATGTCTCCTCATATAGTTTTCTTTTGTCTTCTTTTGTCATGGCCATTAGGGTATCCACCCTTTGTTTTGTGCTTTTGGCCTGCATTTGTGTCAATTTTGTTTCTTTTCTATGGATATAGCTGGGTATATCTCATCTATGGATTTTTGCCTTTTTTGTTCTTCTATTCCTAGGGCTTTCTCCCTTCTTTTCCTCATTACATTTGTTAGCTCTTGAGGGAAACCCTCCATGATTTCCTCAAGTGACTTGTCACTCCTCCGCATGTAACTTATGACTTCCCTTTCTATTATTTCCTTATTCTCCAAACAAACTTGATTGTACATGTTTGTTGTAGCTTTTAGAAATCCATGGTGCTGGATTGCATTAACTACTGCCTCCAGTTCATAATTGTCTCGTCTTCTTGTTGTTGCTTTGTTTATTCTTCTTCTTCTACATCCACCATTGTAACTTTAGATTTCTTCTTTTGCAGTGGTTTACTTACTTCCTCTTGATTTCATTCTCTAGTTCCCTCTTCCAAAAATGCCAGTATCATGCTTCTCCTTACCCCTTGCTTTGTTCTCCTTGTGGCTTTCTTCTCCACACTCAATTGTAGGAGAATTTTTTATGCTTCTTGTGTCTTCGGTTCTTTCAATCCTTGATAAAAAATCTAGTCCCTAATTATTTTTCCCAGGTTTCACCATTATTTTAAAGTCAAATTCCTAAAAGATAAGTAGCCAGTGACATATACTACCCTGAGTAATAGGTCTATTCAATAAGTATTTCAAGGGTTCATGATCTATAAAGAAAGTAAATGGTGTAGATAGTAGGTAATGTCTAGATTTTTGCAAACTGTACACCATTGCCAAGGCTTCCCTTTCTATTGTTGTGTAGTTTTTCTCTACTTTATACAATTTCCTACTAGCAAAAGCGATTGGATGATCTTTGTTCCCTTTGGGTTGTGCGAGTACTACCCCAATAGCAATCCTAGAGGCATCAACCTATACAAGAAAGGGTTCTATCCAATTTGGAAAAATTAAGATGGGTGCCTCTACTATTTTTTGTTTCAATGTGTCAAAAGATGATTGACATTTTTAATTCCACTCGATTGTCTTACTAGTTGTCTTCTTTAAAAGCTCTTCTAATGGAGTTGCCATTGTTGCATATACTCTTATGAACTTTCTATGATGCCCTGTATAGCCAAGGAAGGTCTTTACCTTAATTGTTGTCTTAGGCGGTGGAAAAATCATGATCAGTGTCACTTTTAATGGATCCACCATTAAGCCCTCTTTGTCTATTATGTGTCCTAATAAGGTACCAAATGGTACCGCAAACATGCATTTCTTCAAGTTTAGTGAGATCTACAAACTTCTACATTTGTTTAGCATCATTCTCAAAGCTTGTACATGCTCCTTGATTAGTCCATACATTATCCAGTCATCTAAGTATACTTCTAAGAAGTCATGTATAAAGTCCTTCAATGCATTTATCATTATTTTTCTAAAGACACCCAATGCATTCTTAAGCCCAAATGGCATCACTATATACATAAAGGATCCCTACTCAGATGCAAAAGTGGCTTTTGGTTGATCTTCCTCCCTTATCTTAACTTGATGATAGCCTAAGAATCCATCTATAAATGAGTATATTTCCCTTCTTGATATTGACTCCAAGATTTCTTTTGTAAAAGGGGTTGGACATGGATCATGTATACATGATTTGTTAAGTTCTCAAAAGTCAACACATATTCTAACTTCTCCTGTCTTTTTATTGTAAATTACCATGGGACTTATCCAATCCACATCTTCAACTAGTTTGATTATACCAGTGGCTAACATCTTATCTAGCTCTGTCTTGACCTTCTTTTTCATGTTAAGATTGAGCCTATATGGTCTTTTTTCTTTATAGATTTTCTCCTTTAATTGAATCTTCATTACTCCATATTCTTCTTTTATTCCCATACGGCTGGTAAATGTTTTGGGGAATAGGTCTTCAAACTCTAATAAAATTTCAGCTACTTGTGTTACTACTTGTTCATCCCAATAATCTCCTATTTTGGCTAGTTTAGGGTCCCCTTCTTTGGCAATGTTCTCTTCCTTTAAATTTTAATTGGTTTATTATAATATTTTTCCTTAGGTTCTATATCTAGTTCTATTTCTCTTTTCCCTTGATTAATCTCTATGTTCAAAGTATGTGGAGTATCATCATCTTCTTGGTGTATTGTATAACACTTCTTTGCATTGTATTTGTTTTCATTCTCCATCAACTCTATTAGTTTCCATACTCCCTCTATTTTTTATGGTGGAGTTTGTTGGTGTATATCTATTTCTTCTTCCTCTGTCTCTTTGAATGTTATTTCCTTCATTTTGAGGATGCCATTATGAATGTGTTCATGTGGACTATAAAAATAAAATGTATGTATGCAATCTATTTTTAGTTCATTCCAATCTTTGATTTCTTCTCTTCTTTCTTGATTGATATACCAAGTCTGGGTGACTGGTGTTAGTGTCCAATAGAATAGTTGTATCTATATCCTTGTGTCATATTCATTTCTTCCTTTCCATATTATTGTACACATCTATATGTTCATGTGCTGGGATTTGTCATTTGTATTTAGGTATAATCTTGTATTCTCCTTCTTCTTGTTGGAGTACAAGACCACTAAGAGGGGGGTGAATCAGTGGTCTATAAACTTTAACAATTCAAAACTTAACTCAAAGATCTTGTGCAAAGGAACTCATTGAAAACATAGTCATTATGATATGCAAACTAGAATACAAAACTTAAATAAAGATGACCAAACAGGTACAACATAATCAACCATAAAGAGAAGACATGACACATGTTTTAATGATTGGAAAACCCTCATAGGGATAAAAAACCACTCTTGAATCCTTCCACTTTATTGTGCCTCACTGGCTAGGAAAATCTCACTTATTACAACAAATGTCTCACTGACATACATGCCTCACTAACCATGCAAGACTCACTGGCTACAATGTGCCTCACTGGAAAAACATACAATCTCAAAATAATACAAAGAAGACAAAGGGTTTCTCTATTTCAATACAAATCACTGAACTTGCATCTCCTTAGTCCTGTAGTTCTACAACAAGTCTATCTTCTTTGTTTTGGAATCATCTCTTTTCATTCAATCTGCATATCTTCTGTGCTCTGCCCTTAATCTGCAAATACCTTCACAATCAATTCAATATATACTATCTCCCTTTTATCTACAAAACAATATCTCTCATTTGCAATCAACAATGTCCTTCAATCGTCTCCTGCATTGAATTCATCTCAACTCAAAACCTCACACACAATATATCTTCAATGCTGCATATTAGTCCTAAAAAAATCTCATTCACCATAAACCTGCAATGTCATTAAAAATAGAATGACTCTTCATTTCCCTCTTCTCTCCATATTTCTTCTCCTTTCAAAAACAACTCTTCAATAATCACCATTCATCTGCAATAATAAACTTCAATAATATTTTTAATCCAACTGCTCTTTGTGAGAGAAAATAAAAAATCTCTTTCATATTCAAACCTACTTCTCCAAAAGCCTTCTACATTAAGATATGAAAAAAATTCACAATAATCCTCATACATTCTTTAATAAAAGGCATTAAAAAAAACTAACACTTTTGCCCTTTAAAAAAAATAAACTTCCACCTTTTTATCTTCCATGCCACAAGTAGGGAAAATGAAAATAGAAAAAATCTTCTTAAATTAGTGCTTTTAAATCTCTAAGAGATTCTTCCTTCTAACAGGCTAAAAATAGCCTTAAAAAGTCAAAACACTACAATCACATTGAATTGATGGCCAACTGCATGCCAATGTGCAAGCCCGAGGAATGGGAGATCAAGTTCGAATAATGATCATTGATTTTTATATGCATGCCTTTAACAGTTTAAAACTTAGCCTTTGATTCCTTCTTAGCGCCCACGCGCTCATATAGAAGACTGCTCCCATCAATAGAAAGGGAAGAAGGGGCTGGTCATGAAGATGACTAAAGACCCCTTTAGTGGGTCAACTTAAGTGGACTAACCTACGACTGTAGGTCAACAAACAAATATAACATAAAGTCTAAATGTCATATACGGTTAGCTTTAGGTCATTAGAAAGGTATAACATAGGATTTTAGGGTTTAAGAGCTTATAAGAATGACTTTAGGAAACCCTAACTCCACCATAACCGTCTTGACATTAGAGATCTCTCTAATTTGTAGAAAGACCATGCCCGCAAGCAAATTCCTAACATAGATGATCTACATTATTGCACCAAAATCAAGTGATCAAATTTGTGTCAAATTACATCAAGCATTTCTTTGAACCAACACCAAAACATCATGAAGAAATGAGCAAACATCTGAACCTCTTAATTCTGCCATACCAACTGCCTTCAACTTTGCCATCAAAGAGGTCTGCAACATTAGAGAACATCATGAGATTTGCATCAACATTATAGGACAATGATCGACATTAGAGGATAGTGAACAATAGTGAAGTAGAGATTTGCATCAACATGGAAACACAGTGCCTTGGAATCAACAACAGAAAATCACACCACTGCAACCCTGATCAGATTTATGAAAGATGACAATTTTTGAAGATGACACATCCAATCAACCATACAAATCATCTATCTTGATCTAAACCAAACAACTCTCAACACCTGATAATGACCATCCTGAAGCAAGAACACTGACATCCTTGAATCATGAACTCTATGCAACTCCAGAAACATAATCACCAAGATATGAACTCCAACCTTTGACATTTTCACATCAACCAACTTATTCATCATAATAACTCATGAACAATGAAGCACATGTCAATTCCTGAAGCATGGCAAACAACATGACTAATGAAGCATGAGAATTCTATGAACTCTGAAATATGATGTATGAAGATCATGGCAACTCAAGCATGAGTGATCATATGAATATCTCTCTAATCAACAATGACAACTAACTTTGCATCAACAACTCAACACCTTTTTGACATCAATGACAATCAACCTCCATCACTTCTAGTATATACCTTGTTTTTATCAGGATCTTAGAGACAAGCCAACATGGAATGTTTTTTTTCTAGTGTGCCACCAGCTTGTGGCATTGCATACCAATGTATGTTGTAACACATCCATCCTAGGGTCTTTTTTTCTGAATGTGTATTCAATTTCCATTAGATATGTGTTTAGGTCTCCCACTCCTAAATACCTAGGGAGTTTAATAGGTGAAATCTCTCATGTGATGTGATTTATTTTATGTGTGGTCTTAGATATATGTTCTTGTTGGTGGTCTTATCTACCCATGTGTTTTGTGGTGTAATTATGTTGGATGTGGTGAAATGCGGCATAGTTTCCTTGGTTATTTTTACCATACAAATCCTCCATAACCTTGTAACTCTCTACGTTTTCAACTACAATTCATCCTGCAACCATGCATTTAATACCTCTTCAATGTTTGTACTGTAGTTATCACTTTCAACTTCTATCTCTCCTTCAAAGTTTGGTTCTTCTGGTGTTTTTGATTTGGGTAACTTAGATATTGAGTATAAATTCCTTAAATCTTCATCACTATTTTCTTCTAGGTTCACTTCATCTACAAATGTTTCATCTTCCTCTTTTCCTAGTGGAATACAATTCTAATGTCATCTATAAATGAAATTTCTTCTTTGCTACAATCCACAATTCCATTGTTGTTCACAAACCATTGAAGTCCTAATGGGGCATTAAACATAGCAAATGGTTCCTTCACGACAACAATTTCAAAGTCTACTATCTATTTAATTCCCATTATATGAACACTTCTAATTTCCTCCATGTTCCTAGTGTCCCCATTGTGCATCCATCAACTAAACTTATGTTACAAGGGATTACTTCCAGTTTACATTTTCCAAGTAATTCCCAGACCCTTTTCGGTAGCATGTTGACATCGACTCCTAAGTCTACCATAACTTTTTATGATTTTTCTATGGTTTATGTGTGCAGTAATCACTAGGGGCCTAGTCTTCCATGTGTGGTCAATTTTAGCCATTTTTTGACCTACGATAATCTATTTTCATTTTTGTTCCATTATTTGTAAAATTGCTTAAGTTAAATTCCAATAAATTATTTTGTTTTGTTAGTTGTGTGAGCTTTTTCAGTGCTATTACTTCCTTTTCTGAAAAGAAATGGTTTTGCATTTGTTCCTTTTGTTGTTCATTAGTGACTATTCGTTTAGATTGTTTTGTAAATTTGTCATGTTGCTTCTTATTGGGGAAATTGTTTTCCTCTTCCTCATCTTCTTCTTCCTCACTTTCACTAGTGTATACTTTTTTCATATCAAAACCTTGTCTAGTTACCACTGCTACTTTGTTCTTATTGTTGTGTTGTCACTTGGATTTGCATCCTGTTTTGAAGCTCGTTTCTTACAACAATCCAGTGAAACATGGGAGTGATCTCAAGGTGTGGGACCTACAAATGAGACCAAACTTCTAGAGAAGGTTGGTTCCTCTTTCTAAATATAAGATTCAGAGAAAATTATAGATTAAATCTAATCTAACACCACTGGGAAAAGGGAAGAAGAAGACTGAAAGGGAAAAGGTGATACACCAGGGTTAATATGAAGAACACCCACAAAGCTAAGATGCATAGAATAATTTCACATAGTAGATAAACTCACAAATCCTACAAATCCTAACAAAGGTAAAGGATAAGAATATGATTGCAAGGAAATCAACATTCACAAGCAATAACCAGTTCTAGATTACACAATGCTAAAATAGCATGAAAAGGAAAAATAACCAGTAGTGTATTGATTAATGGGCATGGTTACAACAAGATAGGGTTTTGTTTGGAGCACAAAATTAAGCCTCTGCATCCAACCCTCATTACATTAACATTTTAGCTATATATAGCATTTCATACATTGAAAACACACTAACCTAGGTCACCCACCCTGCAATAAATTCACCCATGGGCCTATCAGAAGATATTCCTACAAGGAATGTCCACTTACATCTATTTTGCAAAACATAAATGCAGAAAAGACCCTGATATGATCTGCATCAAAAAAATAAAGACCTAGAGAATGAAGTCACTGCAGAAAATATCTGTATTGAATGCCAACATCTGACTCATCCACCTGCAATAATAAAACCCCAACAACCACTTCCAAATGGGGAGTCGACCTGATCCTACAGTCATGGTCACTAGAGACTCAATGGACATTTTAAAATACAATGCCTGCCAAAAGTATCTATGTAAAACTTTTACAGCACTTTAAAATATTTTAAACTTACTTTAAAATGTTTTAAAACACTACATCTATATTACATGCTTTACATTTACAATGATTATCACTTGATTTTACTTCTACGCCTTGCCTTATGGACAAATCTCATCCATTGCGAACCATTAGTTGGCAAACTTTTATTGGGAATATTATCATTGATAGCAAGTGCATGAGATTGTTGGAAATGTTGTCAGTGATGTCAAGTTGAAGTGTTCATCGAAGATTGTTGCAAGTGCACACACTATTGCAAAATGTTAATGTTAGAATTTGGTGCATAAGCAATAAAAGAGAAAGGATTCCTACCGGAATTAGTTGTTTCTAAATTATTACTATGTTTGTAAAATTTTGGTAGTGTTTACAGTGGAGTTCTAAGGTGTGTTACTCTGAAGTGATATTATGTTTGTCATCATTTTTGTACCACATTCTATCGCTTTAAGTGTATGGTCTTGTGATTTGGAAGATAGGATTAGTTGGTCATTGTGTTGGTTTGGTCCAAGATTCAGGTGATTTGAGTTACCGCAAAGGTATCTGGAAGTGTCAGAGTGAAGACTGTGTGACTAATTGCATGAAAGTCAATAGGGATGCCATGGAAGACTACCACATTCCAATGCAATTAAGTATATAGGCTCGCAGTTTGGAATATAATCAAAGATAATCAAGAAGTATGTTATACTCTCATTTCAAAAGATTTGAAATACCAAGAGATCTAGAAGTGATAGAATGAAGTCTATGTTCACTAGTTATTTGTGCAAATGTTCTAATGGTTGTGCCATAAAAAGGATACATGCGCCAGAAAGAGGAAGCATGTGAAGGTAGCATGGGACCAAGAGAGCTCACGGGATAAAGCGTATAACGTGAATTCACTCCTATACTACCGCATAGGGTGTGGAGACGAGATGACTACACATTACATGAATTAAGGGTTGATGGCCAACATGAGTAATCTTGGAAAGATGTATTAAGTGATTCTAAGCTGACAGAAATGACTTGGAAGATATTTTGATGTGAAGAACATAATGATATTTCATTCCTACATTACCAAATTTGATTTGGGATCAAAGTGTATATGCAAGGCCAACTACACATCTCATGTAGCATAGAATTATGCACCACTCTACAGTCGACACAAATGATTTGGAAGTGTTGTGGATGATATATATATGTGCATGACTTGAAGTTGTTTGATATAAGAGAAAGAAGTAAGCTATGAGCAATACTTTTGTATGGATAGTGTGTGAAGGGCATGAGTAGAAGATAATCTGAGATTCGCATAGGATGTGTCCATGTCTGCATGAGCATATTACTTTATTCTAATTTGTAGAGAATAAGAGTTGAGAAGTATGTGATATTGCATAATTGATTGTATGCGGAATGAATTTGATTATGTTCTCATCTATTTGAAGTTGGTGCTTCATAATCTGAGTTGGTGCTTAGTGGTTGGGTTGATGCTCAATTTTGATAAGGGGATTGGAGTCTCCTATAGGTTGGTTCTTGCAAATTGGTAAAGAGGATTGGTGTCCTCTTGGGTTGGTGCTCATAAAGCAGTGTAATAGGGGGTTGTGCTTCATATGAGTTGGTTCTCATAAATCAAGGGATTGGTGTCTCCTTTGGGTAGATGCCCATAAAAATTATTGTAAACTTCATTTTATTTTGTGAGGTTAGATTTGGGTAGTAGATCCAAGCAGTTCTTCTCACTGTGGATTTTTCCCTTCTAGGTTTCCACGTAAATCTTGTGTTCTCTTATGTGAATGTGTGAATGTGTTTATATCTTGATGTTATTGTAGATGTGGTAAAAATATTGATGTTGCGGTAGGTTTTGAAGTTAAATTTGGTATATACGGATCCACCCCTCCACCCCTCTCAGTGTATTTGTATGTTCTAACAACTTTATGGTTCATGAACCATCTACTTTTCTGACAAAGGATTGCTTGTCTTCTCTTTTTCTTCCTTTTTCCTTCCTTTGACGAAGCTTCTCTCTATCAACAAACGTTTGTTAGAGCTTCTCTCTGTTGGCAAACTCTAAAGTTTGTGAACTTCCAACTTTTTTAACTCCTTCACTTAGCCCAATTTTTTCCTTTGTCTTTTGCTTTATCTTTCTTATCAGTGATTCTTCCCTTTCATGAGCTATTGGTCGGTGAACGTTATGGTTCTTGAACCATCTACTTTTGTGACAAAGGCTTTGTTGCCTTTTCTTTTTCTTCTTTTTTTCTTCCTTTGTTGATCCTTTTTCTCTTTTATTGACAAAATCGCCCTTTGGCGAACCATTGGTCAACAAACTCGGCGGTTCACGAACCACTAAGTTCATCGATAACTAAACATTTTCTTTCTTTGACTTGTTTCTTTTCTCCCTTTGACCTTTATTTTGCCTTGCCATTCTTTGTCAGCAATTTCCACCATCGACGAACCAGCTGATCAACAAACTTTATATTTCATGAGCTTTCAAGTTTGCCGATAAGGAAAAAAGACCAAGGTAAAATACATAAATTATTTGGGAATTTTGAAAGGGGACTTTCTTCCATTTGTGGTATCTCAGATCAAGTATTTTGATGGAAGAAAGGCAGGACTTTTAGGTAGACAATTTTAAGTCTGGATGAATAAAATAGGTCAACATTATGTTTTGTTGTACTTTTGTGTTTAGGTTTTGTTTTCTTATGTTGGTGCTCTTCCTCTAATGTTTCGGTGCTAGAAGTTTTTGAGTCACATGTGTTTTCTTTCTGGCATCTTCTAGATGCACGTGGTGTTTCTTTTGGTACCTTTCTTATAATCCTTTCCCCTCTTGTTTGGTTGAATCCCTGTAGTTCATCACTTTTACACTGAGTTGATGCATTTCTAAAATATTGTTAGGCTTATCGCAATTAAATAAATCATGCTCCGTGTTACTGCAGAATGTGTATTGCTTTTTCCTATCTCCCCAACATTCACTTGCGAAGTGTCCTTGTTTTCTGCATTTATATCAAGTTGCATCATCTCTCCTTCTTCTTCCTCTATTGTGGCCTCTACCTCCTCTATAGTCATTGTACTATTCTCTCTCCTCATAGTTGTTTATGTAATTAGGGTTTATGTTTGTAGGATATTTGTATTTTGTTGATTCCTCTAGCTGGGATGTTTATATCCATAGTTCTGGCCATAGAGTAGTCCTTCTGCTAACCCCTTAATGTAGACCATGTCCTAGTTGATTGTTCTACTGTTATGGTGTACATTACACCAAGGTTCATGGTCCTCATTCTTGGTGTGTATTCTGAAACACTGCAATAGGCAACCTCGGTTTCATGGTCGTCCCACTCACTGCATACTCTGTAATAGACTGTATTGTTCTTTCAAGGGATTGGTTTTAGGTCTACCATTAATGTGGCAGCCTTTTTTTGACCTTTCATCATAGGGCATTTGTTTCTTATGTGACCTTCTCTGGTACAATAGGTGCACCATATGTTGTTTCTCTATTTGTGTGGACTTTCTTCCTTTCATGCAAGGATTTCTTGCTTTAGTTTTAGCTGCTCCAACTCTAATCTAAGTTTCTCCATCTCCATATTTTCCTTAGTTTTGTCAATTCTGCGCCAAGTTTGTGCCTCTATACGACATGCCAGATTTACTGCTTCTGAATATGAGTTGAAAATTTTCCCATCTAGGGATGTTCTAATGTCAGGGCTTAGTCCTGATGCAAACCATTTGGTTCTTTTCTTTTATGTCATTAGCTCTTCCAATTTATAGGAGATTTCCTTGAATCTTTTTGTCAAAATCTTTAATAGACTCTCCTTCCTTCTGGACTAAGATCTACATTTTGCTTACTCCTTCAATGCGTATCTCTAGTGATTCAAAATTATCAAGAAATTCTTTCTTGATTTCGTCCCATGTTTTGTCATGATTACGACAATTCTTCCTATACCAATTCAATGCCTCATTTCTTAGGGTTCTGAGAAAATCAAATAGTTTAGTCCAGTCTCACACTATGTTCTCTCTTTTCCATGTTGATTATAACACAAATACATGTTTTGTTGCTTCTATGGTATCCTTTCTGAGCACTAACAGCTTGATTGGGGAGTCCATGGTGCAGGAACACCTCGAGACCTAAGAATCAGGAGGATTCCATGCATTTTCTGTTCTATCCAAAGTGTCATGTTGTAAGGCCTTAGTGCCATATTGAATCATAGTTAGCTGAGTAGTGGTATAAACTGAGTCTGTATACGTGTCATTAGAGATTGTAACTGATTTGGATGTAACCGAATGGCAAAGGTGGTTGTAGGGCGGTTCACATTCCATCGTATGTAACTGCCAAGATGAGTCTATATAATAGGGTTGTGTTCGTTGATGGAGAAAAGAGTGTGAAGCGAACAGACACAGAGGGAGAATCAATTTATATGTATATTTTCTGAGAAGAAGGAATAAAAAGTTCTATTTGGTTTAATTGCAGAGATGTAGATCGGAAGCATTCCACTAGTTCAGATTTCTTCAAAATCAGTGGAATGACTTCCTTAGGGTTAGATTGTTTTTGTTCTATAGATTTTGTTGTTTCTGTGTGAGTTGTTCAGTTGCAAAGTTGCAGAGGTTGTCATCGGTGCAAGTTTCATGTCGTTTCACTGAATGTACATTGCAAATGTATATCACAAAGGCATGTTAAGAATGTATCTTGAGAATGCATATCACAAATGTATATTGCGAATGCATATTGAGAATGTATATTGTGGATGCATATTGAGAATGTATGTTGAGAATGTATCTTTCGTTGGATACAAAAGGTGACCAGTCGTAACGGTGGAATAGAATGTATGTTGAGAATGTATCCTTCGTCGGATACAAAAGGTGACCGGTTGTAACGGGTAAAGATACTTTAGTCTACCGGTGATAGCAAGTCAAGCAAAGCATATACAAGAATGTGTATCGGTATTTCGGGAGGATAAACAAAGTGCTTGCCGATGATCTGAGTCTCACCGACGAGTGTAGTTTGAAGGAGCCATCGGAGTGATTAGTGTGTCGGTGGAAAAAATCTTTGGGTTGGCTGATGGTATGTAGTCCCGCCGAAGACAAAGCATTGTGTTGAGCTGTCGGGGAGAGATGTGAGATCGGTAGAAGAGTTTTCGAGTATGCCGACAGTATTCAGTCTCGCCGATAGTGAAGAATATGAATGTGTTCTAACCTAGCGAAGGGTATTTAAAGCCGATTAAGCAATAATCTCTCTATACTATGGGTTTGATGGGTATTCACCCCTGTTTTTAAGCGTTTTCACTGGGCACTTTGCATCAAATTGGTATAAGAGCTAGCGAAAGGTCTAGGCAGTTGTGCATTTGATTTCTGTCACTAAGAAGGCAGATGAAGAATTAAAGAAAAATGTTTGGTTGGTGACAATTTTGAAAATAGAGATCATAAGAAGTAATTTGAAAGCTGACAGTAGTTGCTAAACTGTTGCAGATGCTCGTGCCATCTAGTTGCGAGAAGGAATAGGATTCTTGTGGGCAGACGATGTTGAGGTTTGTCAAGACCATTCACCAATTGAGATTCGGCTGGAAGAGGGTGCAGAGTGAGGCCACTGCGAGAGAGAGTGGTAGTGCATCTCTAGGATCTACTGTTGGATGAGAGGAATGGGTCTGTAGTAGCGTGTAGGATGGACATTTGAATGAGCATTGTGTGGTAGTCGTTGAAGTTTTGATCAGTCTGAGAGTACTCCATTGCTAGGAGTAGAAGGAGCCTGAAGATACTCTGAAATGTTGATGGTAGTTTGCCATTGTTGGTTGGTTGGTCACTATTCCATTGATGTAAAGATTTGAAGCCTGAAGCTAAAGAGACAGAGTGAAAGATGACGCCAGACAGAGGTGCAGGAAAAGGTAGTTTTGTTTTGTAGGTACATTTCCAAGGGACTTGGAAATCTTTGTTTGTTGGTTGTATGGTGCAGGAGCACCTCGAGACCTAAGAATCAGGAGCATTCCATGCATTTTCTGTTCTATCCAAAGTGTCATGTTGTAAGGCCTTAGTGCCATATTGAATCATAGTTGGCTGAGTAGCGGTATAAACTGAGTCTGTATACATGTTATTAGAGATTGTAACTGATTTGGATGTAACCGAATGGCAAAGGTGGTTGTAGGGCGGTTCACCTTCCATCGTATGTAACTGCCAAGATGAGTCTATATAGTAGGGTTGTGTTCATTGATGGAGAAAAGAGTGTGAAGTGAATGGACACAGAGTGAGAATCAATTTGTATGTATATTTTCTAAGAAGAAGGAATAAAAAGTTTTATTTGGTTTAATTGCAGAGATGTAGATCGGAAGCATTCCACTGGTTGAGATTTCTTCAAAATCAGTGGAATGACTTCCTTAGGGTTAGATTGTTTTTGTTCTGTAGATTTTATTGTTTATGTGTGAGTTGTCCAGTTGCAAAGTTACAGAGGTTGTCATCGGTGCAAGTTTCATGTCATTTCACTGAATGTACATTGCGAATGTATATCGCAAAGGCATGTTAAGAATATATCTTGAGAATGCATATCGCAAATGTATATTGCGAATGCATATTGAGAATGTATATTGTGAATGCATATTGAGAATGTATGTTGAGAATGTATCTTTCATTGGATACAAAAGGTGACCGGCCGTAACGGTGGAATAGAATGTATGTTGAGAATGTATCCTTCATCGGATACAAAAGGTGACCGGTTGTAACGGATAAAGATACTTTAGTCTACTGGTGATAACAAGTCAAGCAAAGCATATACAAGAATGTGTATTGGTATTTCAGGAGGATAAACAAAGTGCTTGCCGATGATCTGAGTCTCACCGACGAGTGCAGTTTGAAGGAGCCATCGGAGTGATCGGTGCGTCGGTGGAAAAAATCTTTGGGTTGGCCGATGGTATGTAGTCCCGCCAAAGACAAAGCATTGTGTTGAGCTGTCGTGGAGAGATGTGAGATCGGTAGAAGAGTTTTCAAGTATGCCGACAGTATTCAGTCTCGTCGATAGTGAAGAATATGAATGTGTTCTGACCTAGCGAAGGGTATTTAAAGCCGATTAAGCAATAATCTCTCTATTCTATGGGTTTGATGGGTATTCACCCTTGTTTTTAAGCGTTTTCACTGGGCACTCTGCATCAGTCCATATTTGGTTGTTTATGTTCTTTAATCTATTTGCGGTGTGTTTGTTCCTTGTTCTTTTGTAGTTTCCTATTCTCCCTTTGCAGTAAAGGTTTTCCTTCTCTTCCCTTGTCTCTTTCTAATCTAATCTCAAAATACTCTTTTCCTAATATTTCCTCACAATTTCTTCTAGTTTCTTCTTCTTTCTCTTTATTTGTCTACTTTGTTTTGCTCATCTCTAGAAATTCTCCTTGATTTGTATGGCACATAGGGTGACTCCTGATTAAGGGGTTGTACCTCTTCAAGTTGTCGTTTCATTATAGGGTATATCTTTTTGTTTGTTAGAGACATTTCATTTGTCATTGGTGTTGGTTCACTTAATTGTCTTATACTCATAGAATTAGTGTTATCAGATACCACAAATGCTTCCTTCCTCTTTATTCTTATTACACTTTGATTCACCATTGATCCAAGTAATCCTCATCGAGTTTTAAAGGTTGGAGATTATTCATGGGATTTTATACTTGTTCCCATTGTTCAGCAATCATAATCTAGACAGTAGTGAAATCAGGTTGAAGACATGGGGATTTTCCTAATTGTGATAGGGTTAGGGTTCTATTATATTCTTCTTCCCATGTCCTCGAATTGTCATAAGCAATGATGTTTCCTTCAAGGCTCTTGAGGATCTCTATAGCCTTATTAATATGTATTGTTAATGGTCTTGGATTATTATTTATATCAATCTCTATTGTATTTGTGGTAGCCCTTATGGCACGCTCATTTTCTATTTCCAAATTTACTACCTCTCTTTGTTCAACTGCACCCGTAGTGGTGCGCTCAGTAGCACCCTCATTGGCGTGCTCATTTTTTACTTCTTTTTCTTCCACAATATTCATGGTGTGTTCTTTCCCTAATTCTTTTGCCTTCTCCATTCTTCTATGGTATCTTTCCTGTCTTTCTTAAGTTTGTTTTTCTTTCTTTCTTCCATATTCATTTCCATTCTGGCTTGTATAGTTTCACTAGTCTTTCTTAATCTCTTGTTATCCCCTTTTGCCATGGGTGTTTATACTATGGTATTACATTAATCCTTATGTATCCCATGGTTGGCTAACTATGAATAGTTACATCTTTTCAGGGATCTTTTTAGATCCCTCTCCCCTTTCCATTCGTCATCCCTTAAGTGCCTACCCCCTCTCACAGGGGTAGGACCTAAGAGATTTCTTCCACAAATAGAAAATTTATGTTTTTTTTTATATCTTTATTTCTCAATTCTTCTTTCTATTCTGCAATTTCTTTTCCTTCTATTTTGTCTCATCTATTCTCCACTCATCTTGCTAGGGTCCCGACAATAGAACCAATGTTGGCAAGAGAATTATGGATTCAGTCTGGAGATCTAAACCTATTGTACTCTTATGTAATATTTGTAGATATATTCACCTCTTATATCTTACTGCGCTACATAGCTTTATACAATCTACTGTTATAGGGACATGTCCCTTAAAAAAGCTCTTAGTACTACTAGCCATGTCAGCCTTATCCTCCGCACTCCATCTATGGTGAGCTGCGGTAGGTTCTACTGACTGCTCTGTACCCTACCAACAAACACCCAGTTACAAGTTTGAAATTTGGAGAGTTATAAAGTTCATAGAGATTTTGTGAAATCTTTGATTGATAATTTTCATTTTAGCAATATATAGAATGGAGAGTTTCAATAGCAGGCTTCTGTGTGCTAGAGCCTATGCCATACTGAAATCCCTTATTCCATCTATCCAACAACTTTGTGCATTTGACTTGCAACTTCCGAAGGATCAACAAAATCTTGCATTTCACTAGTTTTTAAACACACTTATTAGGGGCACGGAGCTGATGAAATATTGTGAGAGCATTAGTACTTTAAATATATCTTGCAAGTGTAGATATGCTTCACAGATACTGAAGCTAGAAGAGGAGATCAATGTTTTGTAGTCACCAAATTTGAAGGGAATTATAGAGACGATGTGGGAGAAGATTGTTGGAACAAAGAAGACTGAGTTTTAGAATGTGGAAGATGCACGTATACAACTGAAGCAATAACTTTTTAGTCAAATATAAGAAACCCTGATGATATTGGATGATGTCTGGTCTGCGGCTAATTTGGAGAACTTACTATTTGAAGCACCATGGTATAAGACTATTATCACAACCAAAGATGGTTCTACCATCCCCATAAAACCCTGTACTCAACTTTATCAGTTGCCATTGCCATTGCTACTCTCACTTTTTTGCTTCTCGGCTTTTAGACAAACATCAATACCAAGTACTGCAGATGCAAATCTAGTCATGGAGATATAGTCTTTTCTTACCTTGAAAATAAAAAATTGTGAATAATTCCAAAGATTCTTATCGAATTAAATAAGACCAACAAAAAAAGTAAAATGAATTACGATCTTATTTGTGTTTTTGCTTTAAGAACTCACAATTATTGGATGTTCTAGTACTTTAAGGAAGTAATTTAAATAACTCTGCAGTTGAAAGCAGTTAATCCACAAAAATTATGGCTCAAATTGTATAATATAATTTTGTCCTTCTTTAGATCTTACAGAGCTTCCCTTGGACATTAATAAAAATATCAGTATTATGAATGACAGGTGCAAGCTGAATGTAAGGGCTTTACCCCTTGCCTTAAAGGTGACTGGGAACTCTTTGCATGGGGAACCCATGTGGCCTAGATGAATGCAAAGAACAAGATTTCCCAAGGGGAATCACTATCCAATTATCACAAAGAAGAGTTTTTTAGATGCTTGGAGACGAGTATTGATTTCTTGGATGATGTTGGGAAGGAATGTTTCTTAGACTTGGCCTCATTTCCAGAGAACAAGAAAATCTATGTTGATGCACTACTGGACATTTGGATTTATCTTTGGAAGCTGGAGTGGCAAGATGCCTTGATGCCTTTATCATGTTATTGGAACTTGCATGCAAATATCCTCAATTTAATCAACAGTCCAAGGTATTTGCCTATTGTTGTATATATTAAATTTCTTGCTATCATTTTTTTAAACATTGAGCTAATACTATGGCTATAATTATCAGAAGCAGAGCAATAATCTCTTATGGAAATGCCTCCAAGTTGTAGTTTTCTCAACATGATGTAATGCGAGATTTGACCATATATTTGGGAAGCTAGGACAATATAGGCCATAGAAAGAGATTACTCATGCCTAGGAAGGATCTTATTGTGGCTAAAACAATGTAGAAGGACTCATTTGCAACATGAATTGGTAGACACGCATGAATTGTTTGTACTTGAAATGACCCTTCCATTCTCAAATTGAACTTGCACAAAATTGCTTAAGAAAACCTTGTATAAGCAAACAAATATCAAACACATTACAGGTAGTAAACACTATTGGTAAGATTCTAGAAAAATTAGCAATCAAGGCGCACTATGCATCAGGGTAGATAAAGAATCAGGTCATATAATATGCAAGGAAAAATAAAATAGTCAGAACTTCAAACAATCACTGAAACACTGTGGATGATTA
Source organism: Cunninghamia lanceolata (assembly GCA_027924645.1). NCBI lineage: Eukaryota > Viridiplantae > Streptophyta > Pinopsida > Cupressales > Cupressaceae > Cunninghamia > Cunninghamia lanceolata. Next base: position 14,004,668 of record BSBN01001332.1, read on the forward strand.
AAGTAGAAACTGCATGGAGACAGACATATAATGGCGTAACTGAATCTTAGTGGTATCAATTTCAGCTTTAGCAAAGTGATATTCAGCCAATATAGTAATTTGTATAACATAATAAAATAGAGACATGCAAATATAAACCAACTTAAGCCACTCATAAATACAGAATCAATCAGTTTCTCCCAAGAGAACCATGGAAATCCTATTCATCCACATATGGAGTATAAGAAATGATTACAATCATCTTGAAATGATTGCAATCACCTCTCTTGTAGCTCAGAAGGTTTGGAGAGAGACAAGGAAGTTCGCTCACAACTATCTTCCTAGATTAATCAATCACCTTCAATCTGCTAACTTAACAGCATGCATGGAATCCTAACTAAATGTTGGTTGTCCTTGATTTTATGAGTTGAATGCAGACTAAATGCTAACTAATTTTGACTTGACTTGCGTGTGCATGCTAGGTATGACATCATGCATAACCTACTGGCCCTTATCCTAGTTGCAATGAAGTGTCAGTTTTTACCAATCAATTCCTCTTATCATAATTCTTAATGCAGCCAGCATTGCCTTAAATTTTCAATTAGACAAATATTGTATTTTTTTTTAAAGGCTGCAGGTTCATTTCAAGTCTGCCCCTCTAAATTTGATTGGCCCCTAATCGTGCCTTTCAATTTTGGGTGCTACAAGATCTTGAGTCTCTCCCAATTGTACAGCTAGATACTGGTAACCTTCTACTTTAAACTTTTTTCTTGGGAATGTTTTACTCTTGGACAACAATGCCTCCTAGGATAAATGGTTAGAGACAAATTATCTTAGCAATTTGATTATCATTATTGCAACATTGAAACATTCTTTAGTATTTTAGATTATAGTACATACCACTTAAAATGTTAACCACAACATTCTCTAATAAGGCTTGAATTGATGCTCTCTATGGAGAAACTATATTGAATTGATTAGAAGCAGAATGGCCTTTGCATTCACTAAAGATTTAAAATCACTAGTCTTATTCACTATAACACTGTTGGTTTCAAAAGAAAAAATTAGATTAGCCGTGAGAAAATAGTTTTAGTATTGAGCATAAGGAATGCCAAAAGAGCAATATTACAAAGTGTTTTCACTCTTAATCGCTATGCTATGATTTGCAAGGACTTTTTTTTTCAACAAGTTTGCATACTACTTCAAACTTGGCCATTCAACTTCAAGACAAGTCTTAGGCATAGGTTCAAACTAAATAAGTTCCAAAAATGTGGTAAAAAAGTTTTTCATGTGGAACCTAATTAGTAATTTCCATTAAAAATACAAAAGATTAAAACATGACATCTACACTTGTTCCTTCCTTATGATTCAAATATGGTATTGGAGAAATTACATAAGTTTTATGAGGGAAGTTACTTAAAGCACTATTCTTTATTGGAGCCTCTTTACTAAGGACTTCAACAAAAGACTTTGTAAGAAGTGATTGACCAGAAGGATAGAGAAACCTTTCATCTACATCTTCATTTCAAACCTCATGCTTATAGGATAATGGATTGAATGATTTATATCCTTTCTCTTAGTCTTCTTAGCAATTTTTCCAGATTGTAGCAACCACTTCCTCTGATTTTTTTCATAAAGACAAGCATATTTTAAAAAGGATATGTCTTTTAAAAACTATTAAATGATCCCACATTTTGTTTAATATTCATAAATTATAGCTAATAGCCTAATCAATTCTTTGAGAAACTAAACCATTTTTGGAGATTCTCACACAATCCAAAAAAGTGCTCCCTGACACCACTACGAAGACCCTATTGTCCTGGAAGCGATCTTGCAAAAAATTGCCATAGGAAAACCTTGTTTCAGGATACTAATATTGAACTTATTATAGGTAAACACAGTAGTTCCGACTCTAGAAAAAATCAGCAATCAAGCAGCAATATGCAGTGGGACGGTTCTGCAAATCCAATGATAAAATGTAGGGAAAATCACAACAATTCAAATTCCAAACACAATCACTACATAACATTATAGATTATTATCTTTGAAATTGTGTGCAGACATATAGTAGTGTAGTTGAATTTTGATGCTATTGATTTAGGCTTCAACAAAGATTTTCAGTAAAAGAAATTAACTTGTTTAACAGAATAGGACACATGCATGCAAATGCAAAAATATGATTTAAGGTACAATGCATGCAATAGACCATCCTAAGCTCTTTAGTGAGCCACACTCACATAGAACTAGGGGAATCTTTAATCATCGAAAAATACATAAGCAGAAATAATTATAATTAGTTTTTCTTATAGTGTAAGAGTTAGGAAAGAGAAAAAGAAGTTCACCAATAATTATCCTAATCAATCAATCACCCTCAATCTACTAACTCAAGTACATTCATATCTTGAATCCTAATTGGTTTTAGGAATTGAATGTTGATTAAATGCTAATTGGTTTTGAAATAACTTGTGCATGCATCTAAGATATTATATCATACATGGCCTGGTCACCCTTATCCTAGCTGCAATAACCTGTGGGATTTGAACTGTCAAGTCCTCTTATCCAATTTCTTCATGCAATCAAGTTAATCAACTATGGCTTAATTTTCAATCACACGAATATTTTATTTTCTATTCCTAAGACTATTAGGTTTATACAGTACTTCCATCCTCTGTTTCTACTCTATGATCAAAGTGTCTCAATTATTAATCAAACTGCCTAATGGATGAGGAAGGAAACTTGCATATGAATGGGGTTGATTCAATCCAAACTATCTAAAAACAAATCTGCACCATTCCACACCTAAATGTTTTTCCTTATTTTCATGTTAGTTGTATTAACATGCTTTTATAGTTTTAAAATGGGCATCATTGACTGCTTGTAAGGAGGCTTCTACAGGGAATATTATATGCACCAGGGTTGCTCTCATCTAAGTATAATTAGAATCATCCTTGTAATTATCATGTAATTATCTACATCATTATAAACATCCTCAATGTACATTTGACCCAGTTCACTAGAGCCTTACTAACTGCATGTATGTTACACTCAGTAAGGAGGATTTCAGTTCTTTGAAGCCTCACTGAATGCATATAAATTAGACTGTGAGGTGATTTGGTATTATTCAACCACAAAACTTGCCCTTAAAAAATTAAGCATGCCCATCCTTAAGAAATTCTTTAATTATGCTAATGAAGTTGCTTTCCTTCTTGTTCACATATATTCCCTCTGTTGATATCTGTTGTGCACGCTTTCTAAGGTTGTATCAATGTGCGAATTAACAGTTTGGTTGTTAAGAAAAAATTTGGTAGAAGATAGGACATCTACTTTAAAACCAAAAATTCTCCAAACCACGATTGCTCTTAAGACCTCTGCCATAGTCAGGGTGTTAATGTATACTCACCAATCCAATAGCACAGAATGTTCGGGGAGAAGACATATATCTATGTGTGCTGGGCTTCTATAATGTTAAGCACGTACAAAATATGGGGACTGGAACTAGAGAAACCTTCATCTGCAAAAATAGATGAATCAAACATGTACAACTAACTGGTGCTAGATAAAGGGAAGGTTGTCTGTATAGTTCCTACTACAATCGGACTAGAAATAGAGTAATAGACCAGAGCTTGGGTGATAGAATTCTTAGTGTTATGTGATTGGGTAATTCTCTAAAATTTTGAGTTCAACAATTGTCAATAGCTTTTATTCTTTTGGCTAATATATTTTTCCTTGAGACAGTATCACTAATAATATTGTTTGCATAAAAGTTAAATTTTGAGAAGTATAAAAAATGTAGCATAGAGTCTCATAAGGGTTCTAATGGTGTCCACTAAATCAAGCAATTGCTCCTATTTCACCAATAGCATTTCCTAAATAGGATGACAATGAAATTTGTATATTTAGGCAATCTTGGGGAAATGCTTGGGACACAAAACTACAACAACAATGACAATTGCTTTCTATTCTGCAACACAACACAGGCCCCATGGCTAGAACATATGTGTTAGTTATAGTGAACAGTGATGAAAATCAACAATATTTACACAATATTTACAAAATACAACATATATTGCAAAAAAAGAATTGAAAATTGATGCGTACTCTAGTCCTAGACCCATTCAAAGAAATGACGTATTAGATACCTATCAAGAAAATGAATATTTATTTTGAACTAAAATTAGTCCTAGCAATAATCTATTGGATACCCATAAATTGTAAGCAACTTTGTTCAAAACAGCAATATATGTATTATTTTGGGATCAACTGACATGAGTCATCTTTTCTTGACTCATTAGTTATTAATTCATTGAACTGAAGTGGATTAATAGGAAAATAAAAACATGTTCTCTATTCTAGAGTTGATCGAGTCAATAATATTTTCTTATTGAAAAGAATAAGAGTCAATAATATTGAATAAGGATGGACTTGAAAATACTAAACACTTAAAACAAATTTTTACTAATACCTATACCAGAGTGCTTGTGTGAGAGATCATCCCACTAGTCTAACTCAATATTGTTTATGGAGGCTTCTATTGCAAGACCACCATCCCTTCTCTTCTTGCTAAATTTTCTTGGAGGTGCCATAAGAAATAAAATATACATATCCGAGACTAGCCAAAATTATATGTGAGTATGAATAAGTAATGCCAATTGGGATCATCCCACCAGTCTAACTCAATATTGTTTATGGAGGCTTCTATTGCAAGACCACCATCCCTTCTCTTCTTGCTAAATTTTCTTGGAGGTGCCATAAGAAATAAAATATACATATCCGAGACTAGCCAAAATTATATGTGAGTATGAATAAGTAATGCCAATTGGGGTTGTTTACACTTTTTTTTTTTCATCGACAGAAAACCACCTTCTCAACAAGGATAAAAGTTTTAGACCCAGAAGCTTGTAGTTGCCATAAAACTGCTCTTGCTCCGTGTAATTATGAATGATTGTATAGCTAAAGTAGAGAATCATGTTATGATAAAAAGAATCTTCTAACCGCTTAGAGAGAGTTCACGTGATTGAGAAGGTATCATGAAATTTTCATGGTGTGTACCATGATTTGAATGGTAGTGTGTTTGTACTATTAGCCTCCTGATTGACTGCAATATAAAGGAGGGAAAAAGAATGAAGAGCCACTAATAACCCAACTAGCTCTCAAAATGACCAAGGAAGCTATGTTTTCATCTCTTACTATGAATGACTATAGCTAAAATAGATATTAATGTTACAACAAGAAGAATCTGTTAAAATAATATGGCACATAAAAACATTACTGAATTATAATTTTTAGAAGATTTTAATAGTAACGTTTTGTTTTCTTGCTAATCAATTTTGAGGATTGATATTGTTTGTTAAGGCATAAGACATTGTACCTATTGTATCAAAAATTTGGGTAGCTGAAAACCAAAGAAATACTATTGATTCTTGGATATTGTAGCCACCAAAGAACAAATTATGTAGATTTCAGAAGAAGCTATTGAAGTAACATTTATCAGAGGAGGAAAGGTAAGCAATTTGAATAAAAAATTGGGCCATCCATCATGGCATAGTCCAATTTTTTACATAGAATTATTATAGCTTCAATGTCTAGTCATTGAGTAGGGCTGAAAGTAAACAACCGACATTGTTTTTTTGTTATTTCAAAATTTAAATACCCCAAATAATAAACAATGATGTTTGTTATTTAGAAATTTAAATGCCCCAAATAAAAAACAACACATCAACTCTATTGAATAAATCTAATGTTAGATATACTGAATTTTGTGTTGTGAATGTAAAATTTATTAATTTTTTGACAATATCAATTGATGTGAAAAGCAATTGATTGGCCTATAGAGGCATAAAATCCCAATCACTTGTGAGAATTTAGTGACTAAAATTGTACAATCTTTTCCTCCTTTAATATATTCTATGGGATTATAGAGTAGATGAAAAAAATAGGAACCCTATTCTTTTTGGAAGAAAAAAATACAAAACACACCACAAACACAATAAAATAGAAGGAAAAGAAGGATGATCTAAAGAACCCTATCTATGTATAGTATAAATAGTCCATGTAAAGTAATTTAATGCACTCTTCTTTTTTGTTGAAGAAGGCAACTAGGAAGGAATAAATCCGATTAAGAATAAAGAAACGAAAATATGAATTACCTGGTCACCTCAACACCAGCAAATTCTCATGGTAACAATCCACAAAATCCAAGAAGTGAATCCCATACAAATGCTTGTGACTGAGATTTAATTATGTAGATTGGCACAATTGTATCTTTTTGTTTTTTTAACCCTTTATGCAACTCATGACCCTTCTAAGACTTCAAAAGCATGTTGAGAGCCTACCCACACAATCTTGAGAACACCCACATCAAATTGTGCCTTGTTTCTCTCATGCCCTAACTCATCCACTTCACCCATTTTCACTGCAATCAAAATAGTCTTTGCCTTAACAAAGCACAAGCTTACAAGATGGTTTTGATATCTTTTGTTCTACTAGATGTCGACCAGAGCTATCACACCGCACATACCTACACATAAACACAAAAAACATTTAACAAACAAGAATCCATTAAAAACCAAATCTTATAGTCCAAGGGGTTGAGCTTAATTGGTTAAAGCATTGAGTTCTCATTGTGGAGACCCAAGTTTGAATTCCAAAGGGACATCTAATAAGTGGATTTCTAAATTGTGACTCTTGGTCTTCCATTGTTGGCTTCTAGTGTTGAGGTGGTTTCTAAATAATTGGATTTCTAAGTTGTGACTCTTGGTCTTCCATAAGTGGTTTCTAGTGTGGTTGCTCGAAAGGAGCTTGTATTGGTCTCATGGTTGTGCTCACAAGAGCTTGTATTTGTCTCATGTTGATGCTCAATTGAGCAAAATATATGTAAACAATTAGCAATATAAATACAAACAAACCATATATAATGTGACGTATGATGATCAGAGGAGTTCTTGTTTTGTTATTATCCAAAAATCTACTTTGCATAATGGCTACCAACTTGTTTCAAGTAACATGCGAAGCCCAAAAATCAAGATCCATCTCACATATTCAATGAACTAAAAGGAGATAGTTACTTATGTTCTCCCCTTAAAAAGCATGCCCATACACTGTGTTGATGTGTTTTTTATGCACATGCAACTTAGAATAAATTACTAAGGTAATCTATCCTCTCTTGAACAAAGATACCCAAAAGCTAAATAATGCACCATGATCCAGTGGGTTATCTCCAAGGTTCCAGTACGTTGGTTCTTAACTTGCTCATAGGATAGCCTCAGTTGGTATGATGTGATATTGTTGTTTCTTCAAAGGGACTTACGTAGACTTCTTCTTGCTTCACTCAGTTTATTTCTCCTTTCAGTGTGGATGATGTATGTACTACTCCTCAATAATAAAGAAAAAGAAAAAAGATAAGGGTTTAGAGAAACTAATCTAAGGTCAATGAGGCAATGATGATGCATGAATAGACAAACTCCTCAAATAAACCTAACTCCACTTCACCAAGAATGCCTACAACTACATGGAGTAGGTGCAATCTCCTAAGGTTAGCGAATAGTTTTCAAATCATGAAAGCTCATATAAGCACCCATTGGATGGCGCAGCTCAAACAAGCATCCACAATTGAACTTAAGGAAATTGTGATGAAGCTCAGACTAGCTTTACACAACACTCCACCAGCGATGGATGTCAAAAGCATGAGCTAGGAGTTGATCAAATATTCAATACATACATGCATTACATCAATGATCTACTACTACTCTACTTTTAATCTACTTAGAAACATCTCTCCATTTCATCAAGATACAAGAAACCATGTTATTCCACAAGACAACACTTAGCACCAAGCGAGCTCCAATGTCTTTGCATTAATCTTGAGAAATATTTACAACAATTTTCAAGTACTCTTAGAGAATTTTGAGAGTCTATTCCTACTCTACTCCTCCACTCCACTGCCCCCCTTACTAACTGTTACAAATGAGGCAACAAGGCCTTTATATAGTTTTCCAAAATACATGAAAGGCTAGGATCGATTGGCAAAGCCAATGGCCTAGATTATGCCACATTGGCAGTTAGTTACAACAAATTGTTATTTTTAGTACATAAGAAAGGCAATGAAGGCATGTTTTCCAAGAAGATAAGGATGAAATGGAATCTTTAGAGCATCTTCCACATGGGCGCCCTCTTTAACCTATTGTTTGTTGTAGATGCAGGTACAGTGTACTTAGACAATGATGATGTGGCAACATTTGATTGGTGAAGATGATGCACATGCCACGTAGGTGCCACCTCAGCAACTCCTATGGATTCCAACAATTTATTCAATTTTCTTTTGGGCATATTACCAAATTGCATCATCTGTATGATGTCTTTGAATGCGATTACTTTGATGAACTTGAATGTTTGGGAATGTATCCTTGTTGATTTTGCCTTGTCTCTTTTGTACGTCAGATGTATATGATACATATTGCTCACTTGCCTAACTCTATGATACTTCTCCTTACAGGATATATGTTGATCTTCTTCATAGAGAGTAGTGAAGATAATGATGCTTCCTTCATAACATAGAGTAGGAGACTTCTCTCAGAGACTTGAAAATTTAGGAAGAGATTGAAGTCTGATGGATGAATGTCTTCTATGATGCAGATGATGAAGTGTACCGGCACGATGATCTTGAAGTGATCTCTTGCTAGGATTGAATCTTTTTATAATGTTTGTCCTTTTGCTTGATGGTCGATGCTTGAAGATGGTTCCAAGTGCCTTTGTCCTTGTATGACTCCTTAGCTCCATCAATTCTCTTGCAACACAAACCAAGAAATATATCAATCCATAGATAGGCATTTTGACCTCACAACACAAAGAAATTATTTTGAACATTTATTAGCCTTTCCAAACCTAGGTGCACATTTATGCCTATGGAGATGCAAAAGTACGTCTTCATCAAACTAGCCTTATATTTGCCATTTGTATGATTTCAAACAATTGGAAATGTCTTAGAATGTTTCTCTCTCAAGGCGCTCACTTCCTGATGTGAATTCATTTTCTTTTCTTGAGGCACAAATTTAGAGCTGTAGAGAGGTGAAAGTGCACCTAGCATACTTGATGCAAACTTATGATTTCAAACTCTTGTGGATGCTTAAAAATTCTTATTTTTGACAAAGTAAGGTCTCCCCAACATTTTACAATTAAGGCGTAAATTTATGGTTGTCCAAGTGCAAAAGTGCACCTAACATACTTTGGCTTGTTTTTTCGTATTCTGTGGTTTCAAACTCATGTTAAAGCTTTCAAGAGACTCTCCATTACTAGGTGCCAACTCTTATGATTTCAAACTCTATGCTCTCTAGGCGCCAAAAGGTGACTGTTCAGGAGCAAAGTTGCACCTAGACTTAGAGATAGTAAACATGCTCAAACTAATGATTTCAAGCCAAAGTATTGATGTCTAGAGGACTTATTGTTTCAAGATGATATCAAATTTCATGATTCCAAACCTCCTTTTGCCTAGGCGCACTTTGGTGACCCTCCGAGTGTGAAATTGCACCTACCTATAGATAGGTGTTCACTTCAACTTTTATGGCTTCAAAACATGGTGTAAACTCAAGGAGAAGTTCAAGACAATTAAATTTCCTCAAAGTTCATGGAATCAAGCATATTTTTAACTTAGGCACAAAAGTGGACTTCTTTAGAGGTAAAAATGTGCCTAGCCTTAGAGATGAGCACTTTGTGGAATTAAATCAACCTTGGAAACCTCAAGAGAGTTATTCTTCTTAAGGCGCCATCTTCTATAGGTTTATACATTCATTTCATGTCAAGGTGCCAAAAGGTGATTGTCCTAGTGCAAAATTGGTGCCTTATCTTAGGTGAGTGAATTCTTTAACTCAGGCACTTGTAGGTGTCTTTGGGAAGTCTAACTCTTCAAGGCGTCACTTTCTTTCACAACCTCTAACATCTTTTACGCAAGGCGCACATTTGAGTCTCTACAAGTGGTAAAACGTGCCTAAACTTACTTGAAACAATTTGACTAAGCTTAAACCTTCAAGATGTCTCTAAGCACCAATTTGTCAGTTTCAATGATGATTTCGCAAGCTTTAACCCTAGGCGCACATTTTGACTTCTATAGTGGCTTGAATGCGGCTCACCTTCGTTGTGAGTTTTTCCAAAATTTTCTAAGTCTTGAAACACTGCATGTTGATCCTTGGCGCCACTTAAGGTCTTTGGATGATGCTTCTCTTCCACCAAGCCTAGGCACACTTTGATGGTTCTTCAGGAGTAAATTTGCACCTAAGGCTATTGGGCCATTTTCTTGCAAAAATTCCTAAGTTTAAACCATGTTGAGGATCAAAACATCATTTTCTAGCAGGGCACCACAATTTGAAGTGATTATAATGATGAAAACCTTCCTTCTGGATTAAGGCGCATTTTGCTCACAGTCAAAACCCTGAATTACACCCTGGTTTAAGTTTACTACTTGTTGAGATTTTGTTCAAGTCCAGAACATGAGGTTATCATTCACACACCACCTACATCCATGAAATAATCCTATGACATCATCCAAGACTCAAGGCAAAGCATAGGAACTTCAAGAAAAAGGGTCCGCATTTGCAATGGGGTGATGTTGTGAAAATGTCACAACATCTAGCGCCAATCCGAATAAATGTTCCTAAACATTTCAAAGACAAATACTCAATCTAGACCCAAAACCTTCAAACACTCTTCCTCTAGTCATCAACCAGTTAGACAAAAAAATCAAAAAGGAAAAGAATCATAGATTGGAACAAGACACTTCATCTTTTGGGCATGAAATTAAGATAAATTGCAATTAAAACAAGCTTCTTAGTTGTTCCAGTGCCAAACATGAATCAAGTTTCAGCATTTCCATGTACACCCACACACTAAGATGAAAAAACATAAATACATACTCAAAGGATCAAAATTAACTGCCAGCATGACTATCCATATCCCAAAGATCCAAGTGTGTGCAACTGATTCATTCCCATCCTTTGGCAACTAAGTTCACCCAAGATCCTTCGTACTAAGCTATGAAGTTGGGATCAATTTACCACCAGGAGAATGCTCTGATGTTGAGGTGTGATGAGCCTTGATGGAAGCAAATAGTGATTTTTCTAGTAATAATTCTTCTACAATGATATTCTTTCTTGATAATGCTTTTGATGATCTTTCATGCTAATAATCTTCAGATAATATTCTTCATATGAGAGTCTTCAAATGATAATTTTCACATCAATATCTTGTAATGGGTCTGGTGTTGAAAAACACCTTTTATTTTCACCCAATAGGCTAGCAGTACTTAGTACCGCCTGCCACTCTCATTTGGATCTGCAAAATTGGTGTTAGTGGTAAAAATGGGGACCCAAACTTTTCACTTAACATAAGATCACCCAGACTTACTTAGAAAACCTCTAGATCATTAATGTGTGAAATATATAAGACCCTGAAATACTTCAAGTAATACTAAACAACTAATTCATCACCTAGGTTCAAGCAGTCATGCCATCCGAACTTAGAATTGGAATCCACGGGAAATCCATCAGTCATGACCCATGTTCCTTAAAAGAAAACTAAGAATTCATAAAACTTAAGATTTATTATTTTTAAACATTTAAAACAAAAGATTGCAGTGTTAAAACACAATATATGATTAGCTTCCAAGTCAAATACAAAGTCTAACAGGATGATAGACTAAAAGAAAAACATCTTCCAATTCTAAGGTCTTTATGAATGGATGTCTAAGAAATGAACTAACATACTATCACAGATTGAAACCAGAGTGTGTGTTTAAGATAACATCACCTTCTTACAAATGGGAAACCTGACACGACAAACCAACCAAACAACTAAGCAATAGATAACAACAACTAAGGAAAGCGAACAACTAATCTACGAAAGCAAGACAAACAACTAAGCTAAAGAAAGCAAACAACAAAAAGCAAACCACTCAAAGGAAGCTATGTACAAGCAACAAAGGGATGCGACCCAGGACACCTAAACATATACATGTCCTAATATGATTTCTTAGTATGAACAAGAGTAGGAAAGTAGCAGTGACGGTTCTCCATTTTGTAAACTCATCCTTGAACTCAGAGAAAAACTCATCTCTCAGGCAACAGTCCTCAAAAGAAAAAAAATTTGGCACTACTATAATCAATTGAGGATTCTCATTGGGACCATGATCTATCCAAATGCAAGTTATTCTACCCAAACCTCCATAATCAAAATCATATTCAACATGTTCATCATATTTGAAATTATCATCAATATTACTATTAATGCTTTCAATTAGAAGTTCATGATGTTCAAATTCAAAGTTCTTTCAATCAATAAAAGGGAAAGAGACAACCTGATGTTCGTCGCTATCTACCAAACATGGCCTACCAAGCATTCAATCATACTCTATACATCCATCAGGGGGTTGCCACTGATGATAGATGAGCTTCTCGTCCTCTTCATATTGCATGATCTCGTCATCCAACTCCTTCATGATTTCCAACAATGGTGTCAACAGCATCTTGATTTCAGCATCCATAGTAGTAGCATGCTCTTCACTTTTCATTCTCTTTGGCTTGATATCTTCTTGTATAATGATGGAAGCATCGAGCACCCCTCCAAATTGCTCTTATCTACTCATGGGCTCTTCATCAGCATACTCTTGAATAATAACTTCTAAATTCCTTTGCAGTGCTTCTAATTCATGATCTTCTAATAATGTCCTTTGTACTTCTTGTAGCTCATTCTCAAGAATCTCTTGATATAATGTAGATGCATACTCCTCAAGAAACTTATCCTCATCAATTTCAGGTTCCTGGCACAAGCTCGAGCTTCTTTCTTTCTCAATTGCCACTTCAAGTGATCTAACATCTTTTAAACCATGTTTACAGTCCTCTAATGTTTTTGATAACCTTTGTCCGAATGCTTCTACCTCTTCAAGATGGATAAACTCATATTCATATTCTTTCTCACTTGTAAATGGCTTATCAAGGTTCTTTGTAGTAGAGACTTCTTCCTCAACTAGTACACCAGCTTCTACTTCCTTCATGGCTTGATGAATTGCTTCTCAGCATTTCTCACAAGTGTATTCCAAATGATCTATATCATGCACCCTACACCAATTTCTAGAAAGCAATATATCGTCTACACCTAAATCCTTGTCATTCTTTAATTCCTTCTTGATTTTCGCTTTAAGCTTCTTGAATGCTTTACCATCGACAGGCGTATTAGGATCTATCTTTGAAAATACTACCAGCTCATGTACTTGTAAGAATGAAATTTTCCTTTGCACGGCTAAGTCCATCCTTGAAAGAAATGTCATGCAATATAACTCCTCGTGATCATTTGTACCATGAATTCGGCATCCATCCCATGATGCAAAGTCGCTCAAATTCTTAGGATGAAGTTGTGCATTCAAAGTCCACCAAAGCTGTAAAACATCATTTTGAGAATGATTCACATTGAATTGCCTTGAAAACCTTGAGAAATCCATATCTATTCTTTTTGTTTTTCTGTTTCACTTTTTTTTTTTGTATTTTTTTAAATATAAGAGATCTTGAAATCTCAAATCTTTCCTTCAAATCTCACTTCAAACTTCAATCCACTACTCAAAGTATCTTGTTGCTCTACTTAAAATGAATAATGTCCATGTTCAGGCCCTCCTTCTAGCACCAATTCTGTTGATGTGTTTTTTATGCACATGCAACTTAGAATAAATTACTAAGGTAATCTATCTTCTCTTGACCAAAGATACCCAAAAGCTAAATAATGTGATCCAATGGGTTATCTCTAAAGTTCCAATACGTTGGTTCTTAACTTGCTCATAGGATAGCCTCAGTTGGTATGATGTGATATTGTAGTTTCCTCAAAGGGACTTACATAGACTTCTTCTTGCTTCACTCAACTTATTTCTCCTTTCAGTGTGGATGATGTATGTACTACGCCTCAATAATAAAGAAAAAAAAAAGATAAGGGTTTAGAGAAAATAATCTAAGGTCAATGAGGCAATGATGATGCATGAATAGACAAACTCCTCAAATAAACCTAACTCCACTTCACCAAGAATACCTACAACTACATGGAGTAGGTACAATCTCCTAAGGTTAGCGAATTTCAAATCATGAAAGCTCATATAAGCACCCATTGGATGGCACAGCTCAAACAAGCATCCACAATCAAACTTAAGCAAATTGTGATGAAGCTCAGACTAGCTTTACACAACACTCCACCAGCGATGGATGTCAAAAGCATGAGCTAGGAGTTGATCAAATATTCAATACATACATGCATTACATCAATGAGCTACTACTACTCTACTTCTAATCTACTTAGAAACATCTCTCCATTTCATCAAGATACAAGAAACCATGTTATTCCACAAGACAACACTTAGCACCAAGCGAGCTCCAATGTCTTTGCATTAATCTTGAGAAATATTTACAACAATTTTCAAGTACTCTCAGAGAATTTTGAGAGTCTCTTCCTACTCTACTCCTCCACTCTACTGCCCCCCTTACTAACTGTTACAAATGAGGCAACAAGGCCTTTATATAGTTTTCCAAAATACATGAAAGGTGTCATGTCCCCTTTCTAAAATAATTAATTAATGGTCAATATTAACCCATCTTATTCTTCCATGGGTTAATTGGGCAAGCATAGGAAGAATAAATATTTAATATTTAATATTGTCCAACTAATATCTATTTCAAGAGGATAATTAAATATTAAATTAAATATTCTAAGACTCAAAAAGGGGCATTGGGTTTGGTGAGGTGTCCATTTGCATGAAGATTTTGAAAATCTTGGTAAATCACAAGTGGCGGGGGATTTTATGACAATGTATGACAGCTTATGGCAACTGTCATACCCCAAAATAGCAAGGAATCAAAGAAAAATGTGGGAATCTTGGATTTCCCTCTCTCCCACAAAATATTGATACAAAATATGTAATTTTGGTGATTTGGAGCTATTGTTGATTTGATATTTTCTCTCAAACTTGCAGATTTGCAAATTGTGGCTTCAATGGATGAGAAACCATGAGTTTCAAGTGGCCATAGGATGCAAACCCTTTGATCACAAGGAGTAGCTTCATCCAGAGGTTGCACAGAGCTTCAAGGATTAAGTAGTTTCTGGTAGTTTCCATTGTTTGTGTGTGCAGGTCTTCTTGTGTTGTTGTGGTAGTTCCAGAAGTGCTAGAAAGAGTTACTATTGTTATTTCCTTTGGTTTGTTTTGTAGTAGTTATAGATTTCCATTTTCTAATGTCACATATCAGTATTGGAAGTTGTGGGTAGTGTTGTGTTGATTTTGGCTTTGTGGATCAGGATACCCAATGTGTATTTCAGCTTGTTGTGAAGATTTGGTTGTGTAGTTTGCTGCTGTTACTTTAATGGTATCAAATCATATTTCATGTACTTTCCATCTAAAAATCAAACAATATCAGTTTTGGGTGTTTTTGGTGTATTTCGGTGATTGACGGTGTTGGCAGTTTTGTGGGTTTTGCCCAAATCTTGTTGTTCAAAGTTGTATTATTTGTTGTTGCTGAAAATCAGTATTATAGATCTTATAACATGTTATTTACATCATAAATCAATCAAAAAATATTTTGGTGAAGTTTCATATTTTGGGTGTTAATCCTGAGTAAGACTAGCTAGTTAGTTTTGTCAAATTTGATGCAAAATTGGTGAAGATATTTAAATTCATTTTCAGACCTGATGTGAAATGTTATTTTTAAGTTTGGCTCATTACAGTGGTATCAGAGCATGATCTTGCCAGCCTATAGGTTATTTAGATGATTGATGATACCGAGTGATAGAGAAATTAGATATTTGAGGAGAGAGCAAAGGAAATTGCAATTGGAGGAAACAATGGTAGATAGAAGAGATGTAGAAGAAGATGATTCTTCAAGGAAATTTACTCAAATGGTTGAGGCACATACCATACTTTCTAAAATGTTTGGGCAAACGATGCAATGGATCCAAAACAACAACAACGAAAACAACGGTGGTAGTACTTCGGGTGCAAACAACAGTAACAATGGAAAAGGGAAGGAAATTGAGACACAAAATTTAGGGGCTGCAAACAAACCCTTATTCCTACCTGAAGAGGAACCTGAACAAGTTGAGTCTACAACTACTAGTTTGTTCAATGCGGAGACCCTTAACAAATGGCGTGGAGAATACAATGCATTAGCAGATGAGATCAAGAATGATATGTCTTGGGGAGAATATGTAGAGTTCCTAAGAAGAGGTGAATCTAAAAAGAAGGGGAAAGGCAAAAATAAAGAACTAAAACACAAGTTGGGTAAGTTAACCGCAACTTTCTTTGATGGAAGTGAAAAGATTTCAGCTAAAGCTTGGTTGCAGAAGATAGAGACATACTTTATGCTCAATCCCATGATAGAGAAGGATGTAGTTCAGCTTGCCACTTTGCATTTGGAAGGAGAAGCCTATGAATGGTGGTACCATGGTTACACTACTTTGGGACATGATCAAGTATAGACCTTTGGTGATTTCAAACAAAGGATTCTTGACAGGTATGAACTGAAAGAAGAACAATATTTCAGCCATTTGTCCAAAATTAAGCAAAAGAACTCAGTAAGTGAGTATATAGTAGACTTTCAAAAGATTGGAGTGATGGTACCTAAATTATCAGAGAAGAGAAGAGTACATCTATTCATCATAGGGCTCACTAAACCTCTTAGGGGGTTTGTCAGATCTTTTGCACCTCTCACTTTGCAAGAAGCTATCAAGAGGGCTCTAACCCTTGAGCCATCAATTCCAAAGAATGCTTTCCCACACTCCTCCAAACCGAACACATGGCATCATAAGGGCGGATTCTAGAAGAAACCATTCCATGCACCTGCACCTATACAAAAAAATACAACTCCTAATACTACAAAGAAGATGGATGAAGAAACAAGGAATGAGCTTAGGAGGAAGAAACTTTGTTTTTCTTGCAGAGAGCCTTGGGTCCCTGGACATAGGTGTTTGGGAAAAGAACAAGTCCATTACATAGAGGTTGTCTCAGATAAGGATTCAGACTCAGATGGTAATGAGGAGCTTCATGATGTAGAGGATTCTGAACCTGAGATCGAAGAGGAGACTAAAAAAGAAGGTTCATTAGCTACACTTTCAGGAGCACCAAGATATCATCCTTTCAGGGTCCGTGGAGTGTTAGCAGGGCAGTGAATGATTGTTTTGATTGATAGTGGGGCAACCCACAATTTTATTGATGAAGGGTTAGTAATGAAGAGAGGATTGAAGACTGAAGAATTTGAAGGGTTCAATGTGACTATTGCAGATAGATTCACTATGCCATGCACTAGAGTGGTCAAAAAATTGAGCATCGCTATGGGAGACTACAAGGTTTGTGATGATTTTTATGTTGTTGGTATTGGTGAAACTGATGTTGTCTTGGGTGTTCAATGGGTGCATTCTATTGGAGGACACTATCAGAACTATCAAACTATGGAGTTCAAGTTTCAGTCAGAAGGCAAGGAGATTACACTCAGAGGGATTTCAAATGGATCTCCATGAGTGGTGACATCAAAGAAGATGGAGAGGACTTTCAGAAGAGGTCAAGTTGCTTGGGCAGCCACTTGCTTAATCTGACCTTCAAGCTCTCCAAATGGAAAAGGTAAATTCCATTTTGAAATTCAAGAAATTTTAGATAAGCATAGCATTGTTTTCGGTGATATACCTCCAGAGTTACCTCTAGATAGAGGGTTTCAGCATGTTATAGAGTTGGAAAAAGATGCCAAACCTGTTATAACTACTCCATACAGACATCCAAGGGGTTACAAGGAAGAGATAGAGAAGACTATTAGAGAGCTCTTAGATATGGGATTCATTAGACCAAGTTCTAGTCCTTTTGCATCATCCGTAGTTCTTGTGAAGAAGAAGGATGGCACTCTAAGGATGTACATCAACTATAGAGCTTTGAATAAGAAAACCATTAAGAATAGATATCCCATACCAAGGATAGATGAACTTATTGATGAGTTGCATGGAGCTGTTTACTTTTCTAAGATTGATTTGAGATCAGGATACCACCAAATTTGGATGAGAGACAAAGATGTGGAAAAGACAGCTTCTCGGTGTCACTATGGGCATTTTGATTTCTTGGTCATGCCCTTTGGCCTCACTAATGCACCAACAACTTTCCAATCATGCATGAACAAGGTATTTAGTAAGCAACTCAGGAAGTTTGTCTTGGTTTTCTTTGATGATATATTGACCTACAGTAAAACTTGGAAGGAACACTTGGAACATTTAGATATAGTTTTGGGTATTTTGGAGCAGCAATCTTTCTATGCTAAGTTGTCTAAATGTGAGTTTGGATTAACTGAAATTCTTTACTTGGGATATGTCATAAGTTCTAAGGGTGTTCAAGTAGATCAACAGAAGATTCAAGCAATACTTGATTGGCCTCCACCTACAAATCTTA
This sequence comes from Cunninghamia lanceolata, assembly GCA_027924645.1. Lineage (NCBI taxonomy): Eukaryota > Viridiplantae > Streptophyta > Pinopsida > Cupressales > Cupressaceae > Cunninghamia > Cunninghamia lanceolata. Next base: position 14,023,080 of record BSBN01001332.1, read on the forward strand.
CACAGTTGAAAGGATTCTTTGGGCTATGTTTCTATTATAGGAGGTTTGTAAAAGGTTTTTCTCAGCTTGTTGTTCCATTAACAGATTTGACTAAGAAGGGAGCCTTTGCATGGTCTGAAGAAGCTCAGAAAACTTTTGACAAGTTTAAGGAGGTAATGAGTTCATGCCCCGTGCTTCTTATTCCTAATTTTTCATTGCCTTTTGTAGTTGAATGTGATGTTTCGGGTGAAGGTGTTGGGGCTATCCTAACTCAAAGGGGACATCCAATTTCTTATAAGAGTAGGAAGCTAAACAATCTAGAAAAAACATATCACATTTATCACAAGGAAATGTTGGCAATTATGCATGCACTAGAGAAATTCAGACAATATCTTGTGTGTGGGAAGTTTGTTGTGAAAACTAATCATAATAGTTTGAAGTATTTCCTTGACCAAAAAGATTTGAATGATCACCAACAAAGGTGGGTAAGCAAGTTGCAGGCATATGATTTTGAAATAGAATATATGAAGGGTAAAAGAAATGTGGTAGCGGATGCACTTTCTAGGAAGCCAACTTTATGTTCATTATCTTCTATTTCTACAGAGTGGAAAGATTCTATCATTGCTGAATATGTCAAAAATAATTTTGCATCTAATGTATTGGATGATTTAGTAGAAGATGATAAGTATATAGTGAATGATGGGTTGATTTATTACAAGAACCAAATTTTCCTTGTTCTTGAATCAAAGATTAAGGAAAAGATTTTAAGAGCTTTCCATGACACTCCCTTGGCTGGTCATCAAGGTTACTTCAAAGCATACAAGCAAATCCGTGAGATATTTTCTTGGAAAGGTTTGAAAGAGGATGTCCACAAGCATATCAAAGAGTGTATGACTTGCCAAAGGAACAAAGGTGAACAGATTTTTCTTGCAGGTCTCCTACAACCGCTTCCAATTCCTGACTAGAAATGGGAGAGCATTTCCATGGACTTTATCACAGGACTTCCCAAGGTACAAGGTAAGGATTGTATCTATGTGGTGGTGGATAGATTAACAAAGTATGCTCATTTCTTTCCCATCACTTCAGAATTTAAGGCTCCTCAAGTAGCAGAGTTGTTTTTCAAATAGATATTTAAGTTGCATGGTTTTCCAAAGAACATTGTTAGTGACAGAGATAGTAGGTTCCTTAGTTTTTTTTGGAAGGAACTATTTCACTTGACAGGAATAGAGCTCACACCAAGCACAAGTTACCATCCACAAACAGATGGACAAATAGAAATTGTTAACAAGTGGATAGAGGGGTATTTGAGGAATTATGTTTCAGATCAGCAAACTACTTGGGTCAAATGGTTGCACTTGGGAGAGTATTGTTACGATATATGACATCATATGTCAATTGGTATGCCTCCATTTCAAGCTCTTTATGGTTATGATGCACTTTCTTTTGCTGATTTGATATTTACAGATAGTAGAGTACCTGCAGCTAGTGATCTTATCAATCATAGTCAAGAGATCATAAGGTCACTAAAAGATAACTTGAGGCAAGCACAGAACCAACAAAAGATATATGTAGATAGGAAGAGAAAAAAAGATTTTTTGAGGTGGGAGACTTGGTATTTCTTAGATTACAGCCATATAAACAAAGCTCTTTGAAGAAGAGTGGGGCTGAAGAGCTTAAGCCTAAGTTCTTTGGGCCTTACAAGATCATCAGGAAAATTGGTGAGGTAGCTTATGAGTTGGAGCTTCCTCCAAATAGCAGGATACATAATGTATTTCACGTTTCTTGTTTGAAGAAGGTCCTTGGACAGAAAATTGTATGTTCATCTAATTTACCACCTTTAGATGATGAAGGGAAGTTGATTTTGATACCTAAAAAGATTTTGGAAACGAGGGATAAAAGATTGAGGAACAAGAGCATTTCAGAATATTTGATCAAATGGAAGAATTTGCCAATGGAAGATGCAACATGGGAAGGACCAGAAATTCTTGACCATCCAAACTTGCATTGGTTGAGGACAAGCAATTTCCAGGAGGGAGGACTTGTCATGTCCCCTTTCTAAAATAATTAAGTAATGGTCAATATTAACCCATCTTATTCTTCCATGGGTTAATTGGGCAAGCATAGGAAGAATAAATATTTAATATTTAATATTGTCCAACTAATATCTATTTTAATAGGACAATTAAATATTAAATTAAATATTTTGAGACTCAAAAAGAGACATTGGGTTTGGTGAGGTGTCCATTTGCATGAAGATTTTGAAAATCTTGGTAAATCACAAGTGGCGGGGGATTTTATGACAATGTATGACAGCTTATGGCAACTGTCATACCCCAAAATAGAAAGGAATCAAATAAAAATGTGGGAATCTTGGATTTCCCTCTCTCCCACAAAATATTGATACAAAATATGTAATTTTGGTGATTTAGAGCTATTGTTGATTTGATATTTTCTCTCAAACTTGCAGATTTGCAGATTGTGGCTTCAATGGACAAAAACCCATTGGAGTAAAGAGGCTTGTGGATGAAAACCCATGAGTTTTAGGTGGCTAGAGGATGCAAACCCTTTGATCATAAGGAGTAGCTTCATCTAGAGGTTGCAGAGAGCTTCAAGGATTAAGTAGTTTTTGGCAGTTTCCATTATTTGTGTGTGCAAGTCTTCTTGTGTTGTCGTGGTAGTTCCAGAAGTGCTGAAAAGAGTTACTGTTATTATTTCCTTTGGTTTTCTATGTAGTAGCTTTAGATTTCCATTTTCTAATGTCACAGATCAGTATTGGAAGTTGTGGGTAGTGTTGTGTTGATTTTGGCTTTGTGGGTCAGGATACCCAATGTGTATTTCAGCTTGTTGTGAAGATTTGGTTGTGTAGTTTGCTGCTGAGTGCTGTAGGTGTTTTCTGTTGTTACTTTAATGGTATCAGATCATATTTCATGTACTTTCCATCTAAAAATCAAACAATATCAGTTTTGGGTGTTTTTGGTGTATTTCGGTGATTGACGGTGTTGGTAGTTTTTGTGGGTTTTGCCCAAATCTTGTTGTTCGAAGTTGTATTATTTGTTGTTGCTGCAAATCAGTATTATAGATCTGATAACATGTTATTTACATTAGAAATCAATCAAAAAATATTTTGGTGAAGTTTCATATTTTGCGTGTTAATCCTAAGTAAGACTAGCTAGCTAGTTTCGTCAAATTTGATGCAAAATTGGTGAAGATATTTAAATTCATTTTCAGACCTGATGTGAAATGTTAATTTTAAGTTTGGCTCATTACAAAAGACTAGGATCAATTGGCAAAGCCAATGGCCTAGATTATGCCACATCGGTAGTTAGTTACAACAAATTACTATTTTTAGTACATAAGAAAGGCAATGAAGGCACATTTTCCAAGAAGATAAAGATGAAATGAAATCTTTAGAGCAACGTCCACATGGGCACCCTCTTTAACCTATTGTTTGTTGTAGATGCAGGTACAGTGTACTTAGATAAGGATGACATGGCAACATTTGATTGGTGAAGATGATGCGCACTCCACGTAGGTGCCACCTCAGCAACTCGTATGGATTCCAACAATTTATTCAATTTGATTTTGGGCATATTCCCAAATTGCATCTTCTGTATGATGTCTTCGAATGCGATTGTTTTGATGAACTTGAATGTTTGGGAATAATTCCTTGTTGATTTTGCCTTGTCTCTTTTGTACGTCAGATGTATATGATACATGTAGCTCACTTGCCTAACTCTGTGATACTTCTCCTTGCAGGATTAATGTTGATCTTCTTCATAGAGAGTAGTGAAGAGAATGATGCTTCCTTCATAACATAGAGTAGGAGACTTCTCTCAGAGACTTGAAAATTTAGGAAGAGTTTGAAGTGTTGTCTCTTAGATTTGCAACCTTGTTGAGTTGTAAAACTTGGCAATCTGGAGAAACATGGGATCTGTCCAAGTCTGTGGGTCACCTATGATGGAAAGAACCTCCGGAGAAGGCCAGATTCCTAGCTGGTTATCACCTAGAATCTACTAGATTTGCAGAGGAAAAGGGAAAAGGAATGCTTTTGAAAATGAAAAGTTTAAAGCTGGAAAATGTGAAAATAAGGGTGATTTACCAAACTTGATATGGTTAATGAAACTCAGACTTGCATACACTTGGCCACAGACAATAGAAACTAAACCTGCACAACCTATCACTGTATGTTTGCAAAAACACTTCACAAGGAGGCCTAAATGTATTAAACTCTCTAAAAGGAAGCTAACTTCATAATTTGAAAGCCTTATGACACTTTAAGACACAGTTTGCAACCTGCATAAACACAGCTTTTGCAAAAAAGGTATTGAAACATGAGACAAATTCACAAGGAAATAGAAATACCTCACAAATGACTTGATCAAACACTTGATAATACCCAATACTACAAAAATAGAAAGGAAACATCTGATTATCAATGGTATCCAAGGTGTTCTTTGTATTTCATATGCCAAAAGAGTTACAAAAACATGCTCAAACTGAGTCAGATTGCAGAAAAAATCACTAACTCCATAATGTACATGAGAAAGAACCCCCTACAAAGAGTCAAATGAATGACTATATACTCTCCAAACAGTTGCAACAAGATAAGCATGAGTAATCTCCATTTTCGTTCATCTCATAAATGTCCCCAAAATATCTGCCTCAAGTCCTCAAAAATGGGTTCCCAATGCAAAAATAGTCAAGGCATGCCATCACTAATCATAAAAGCTCTAGAAAATGCCTTTGAATGCCTTTAAATGATCTTAAAAGCCACTAAAAATAAGTCAAATCTGTGCAATAACTCCTCAACCTGTTTGTTAAACTCCCTTGCAACATCATAAATGTATGATACTTACACAATAAATGACATAAATACACATTATTTCTGCATTTATTTAACATTGACTAAGAGGTTTATAATTACACCACTTAGTTAATGTTTTACAATCCAAATTTATTACAAACCTATGCAGAAAATAATGGCATTTAGGATACAAATATTTAATTTCTTGATTTTGCATGATTTTAGGGACAAATTAAATATTGTGAAAGAATGACAAAGTAATCAACGAGACTTACTTTGCCATGTGTGATAAATCTGCCTAATATTGTCCTTTTGTATTTTTATTACAAATGATAAAGTAATTCATAATTCATTACTTTATCATTCATTTACAATATTTAATCTATCTCTAGATTATGCAAAAAATGACATAAAAACACCTTCATAGCTCCTAGGCAAAAATAACACGACTCCACATACACTTGCATTACCTCTCGCATCTCACTCGCATCACATCACGTATTTCAAGGCTACATCAAAACACCTTATAACCCCATACAATTCATGCATTCCACAACATCCATCATCATGCCTTCAAGGCCCCATGCAATACATTTCAAAGTGACCCTTTTATAACATTGTTATACACATTACAATGCCTTGTATACATCATTTCACCCACCTTGTGATCATAATAAGACATACCTTGCAAGATATAATACTCAGCCTTATGTTTTCATAATGCATTTGACTTGACTTTGAAAGAGGATCAAAAGGCAGAAAAAGTCTCATGGCCCATGATGTATTATCACTAGGTTTTAAAGACTTCCAAGTCTTTACCACAGGCACCAAAGGATTGCAATGATGCAACAAATCAAAAGTCAAAAACACAAATGCAAATAGGTCGAATCGGCCCAAAAGGAAGAAAAAACCTAAAAATATATCATTTGCATTATGTTTCACCTTCCTCCTCTCGTTGTTGTGCCGCCATGACTGGGGTTTGTAGAGGAAAAACTACACGATTTGCGTCCATTCTGGGTCAATTTTGGCAGATTTTCTGAGCAAGATGCAAGGTATTTTGTATTCTCTGAGGTTTGGACTCTTTGAAGTTAATTTTTGGTGTTGATTTTGGGCCTCCATGGTCATGCTTTTTACTGGCTTTCATGCATTTTTTGTTGTTTTTCTATGGCCGACCACTTTCACACTTGCTTTCACTGTGTTTGAGGCTGTATGAAAGTCACTTGAGGAGAAAAAAAATGTGATTTACACAGCAAATGCAATAAACAACAGAGGTGATCCCTTACTGTCAATTTTCCTTCATTTTTTCTGATTCTTTTACCTAAATCTGCTGCCAGAGGTGCAATTTTAATGCATTTCTGAGTATATTCTTTTGAAATGAGTTCAAAGGGTTTCATTTTTTCGTATGAGGCTTTCATTTCTTGCTCAAAATGAGCTCCAGCCATTAAAAAAACTTGAAAAAACTTGCAAAAAATAAACGTCTATGTGCATTCTTACTTGAAAATCTGCATTTGTTCTGTTTGGTGTAGCATGAGGCTCGATTTGAGCATTTATGGGCATTTTGTTCTTGAAAAGAGTTGAAAAAACTTTAGATTTTTTCCTTTACACTGATGGTCTCTTCCTTTTTCTGAGATTCATTGTTCCATTTGCTGCCTGGGGCCACGAATTTTTACTCTAAGTATTATTTGTCTGAAATGAGTTAAAACTTTACTCTCCCTCCATATTTGCATTCTTCTGGCTCAAAATGAGCCCCAACTTATGACAAAACTTGAAAAAATGAAAGCTTTGTGCACTATACTTTGGCTGCTACATGATTTGGTAGCATTTCTAGGCATTTTGTGAATTTGAAGGCCTTCATGATTGTTAAGTATGTCTACTTTAGAACTATTCAAACACTTTTATAGGACATCCTCTTCATGAGGTTGGACTAATTTGGACTCTTTAGGGTGTGTGAAAATGTGTTCTCATTGATCTTCAAATACATGTGATGACGTATAATTTATGTGAAGCCTATCATATCTTATCAACCCTGTAGGTTATACTGCTAGACAAGCTATTTGCATATTATTCACAATCAATCATGGGGTTCTAAACTCACCTAGCAAAGGATTGTTTCATCTTTCAAACCATCGCCTAGTCCCTACCTATCCTTGCTATTAGAATAGAGAGGAAAACAACATCTCTTTATGTACTGTCACATATACTGTATGCAAACTTAACTGCCTTGTATACCTTCTTACAATGTTGAACTCCACTAATTATCATAGGTCTTGCTCTTTAATAGTGTTCCAAGAAGACCTCTGCCTTTCTTTGTTTCATAGTCTCTATTTTTTCATTGCTCTCACTATTCAAGGCTTGACACCTTTCAATATTTTGTGACTGTCCATGCTTTGCTGCCAAATATATAGTTTTTTTTGAATAACTTCATACTGTCTTCTTTGTTGACTGTCACCATTTCATTGTTGACACTGTTGTTCATAGGCATCCTGTTGTTCATGATTGCCCTTTATGCTTTTGTGATTGTCTTTTGTGACTGTTCTTTTGTGTTTGACAGTCATCTAGTCAATTATATGACAGTCACAATCCATCTTTGGCTATTCAATGACTGTTCTTTGTTCACAACTACTGTTGTTCCTTTATGTAGTTTGCTGCTCCTATAACAGCACTATATTTTGTTGTAGCAGTCTGAAAGACCTCTTGCAATCAAGTCATTGTTCTTTGCCTTTACAATTTCTTAAGGTTTCTATCCTAACTGTATATTATCTTTTGTATGGGATTTTTCTGAATTTTGTTACTTGTCAGAAGAAAGCACTCTCAAAGAAAATATAAGGGCATCTTGAAGCTTAACTGTACTCTGCATATTTAAGTGACATGACAACAATTAAAGCTTCATTTACTCTTGTTCATTGTAGCTAAAGAAGAATGAAATTTTTTCCAGTGATATGTTCCTCATTTATATCACTCTCAGATGCCTTATGAAAGGTTCCTGTCAGTACTTCATGAACACTTTTCCATCTTTGTCATTCTTGAACATATTAATTTCCGTCACTATATATACTCACTGTAGTATGATATTTAAATCTGAATCAATACATTTCTACCTATTCTGAACACTTTCTGATGTATGTGTTGAACTTATCACTTTATGTAAAATGTTCTATTTTTAAAAAAATGTCACTATAATTGTTCAGAATGAATAAAAATGTATGAGATCCTAGCATTTTGTGATCATTTGCTCTTCATGTTCTGATATTATAGTTACATTGCTGCCATGATAGCACCTATTGCTTGTTCCATTGTTGTGTATGACTGCCCTTTTTGACATTATATAAGGTTGCTACATGCATTCAAAAGTAATTTGACACTTCATTGATGACACAAAATGAAAAAGGTACCCGTTCCATGAATGTATGGCTGTACTTATGTCCTAGAATGATGTTCTTTTATAACAGTTTACTGTTGCACTTTTATGATGACTATTGCTGCACTTTTCTCTACACTTTATGCATGTATGATGTTGTTATTTTACACCGTTTGCTTTGAGACAAGACTCCAAATGATTCAAAACTTATGAAAGGTTTAAAAAATCTCATCACAAAGACTCTGCTGGTTCATCTTTTCTCAATATACTCCATTCCATTATGCATTAGATGAGATTCTAAGACAATCTCTATCATTATCTATATGATATGGAGCTGTATATGACATAACTATACTTAGCATTATTGGTTGTGCTTTGGTGATATAATTGTCAAGAAGGATGAACTCTTCATTTTTTTGTCCACCACTTTGACACTCATATATGCATCGAGCATCATGATCACTGCCTATTACACTATGACCAGCTTGACACAACATTCCCAATATGCCTATGAATGAGATTTTACTTTGATAGTGACTTTGTATCGTATCACTGTTTGATTTTGATAAACATACTGCACTGTTTGAACAGCATTTGCATTACTGATTTGTCGTTCATCTAGCTATTGATCAACTTCTACAGTACCTATTAGTGTCGATATTCTTCATTATAACATTTACTCTTTAGCTGATTGTATCATTCAAATCCCAAACCTGTAGCATGATATCAATGTGATTTTTCCATGTACTCCTCAAATGAATGTTTTGCTGTTCTGTACCTTTGTGACATTCATGACTATGACTGTCCCAGAATGTATGGATTGTACTTTGTATACTATTCCTTTATGGATGTTGCTACTCCTTTATACTACATGATTGTTGTCCCAACCTTATGACAGTCTGCTATTCCATTATACGCTATGACAGCACTTATTGATGTTCCATACGATTGTATATGTGTTTGTAAATTCATGTTCTCTACTAATGATTGTGACAATTTGGGAATAAAAATATTGGCAACAATAAACTCCATCACATGGCCGTACCTTCTCAATGCTGCATCCTTAGCACTCTTTTCATACACTTTATAGCATAGATTGTATTATGTGCACTCTATCTTTCTACCAATGGCATTATGGTCTACATGATTATTCTTGTATTGTGTATGTATATACTACATCTCATTTGGCATGGTTGTACCTTGCTTACTACTATTCATTGCCATATGATTGCCCTTTTTGACTTGAATTTGAATAAAGACTATGATATGTGATACTCAATGACAAACTATTCTTATGCTGCTCCATCATATTGTATATTCTATCTTTGAGGTATATCCGTCAAGTTATTTCTTGCCATGGCATTTTGATTTCTTCCTCTTGACATGTGATAGTGATGATATTGTATTGCTTCCTTATGGTCTTTTTGATGATACAATGATTTCACTATGGCTGTACTACATGGCATTTTATGAAATAGCTATTTTTGCTAACTATTAATGCTCTTGACGGCTGTGATCTGCTTTTTGAATATACTCCTTGGGCTGTGCTTTTGCATTTGTATATTACATATGAAATGTTCTACAAGGACTATGAGCTGGGCTCAACCCTTGCGGGAGCCACATTTCCTCCACTCATAATGTAACCTGATGAATCAAACAGAAACATAATTACACCTGTATCTGCACATGAAGCAAACTTGTTAGAAAATAAATGCATATTTTGGATGTGTTTGATGACTTGATTGTTCTCTAGGACATCCAAGGTATACATTTCTTGTTTAATGCAATTGAGGATCAGTTTATACATGTATGGTATCTTGTTCATGTATGGTTTGGGACCATTCATTTCTTAGAGCATTGCTCTAATGCCCCTGTTTTTGCCAGATACAGGAACCAGGGACAACATGAAGCTAGGAAGGACAAAGACAACTCGGGGCGACAGGACAACACACCAGAACTAGAACCAGTCATTCTCAGGCAATGACTAGCCTCTAACCTTACATGCACATTACTTATATTTACTTATTCATGTATAGATTGTTCTTCTATTTCATTGAATAAGAAAGTTAACCTCACGGCTTGTGTGAGATAATGAACATTTTACATTCAATAAAAATTATTTATTTTTTGGAAAAGATTTCGGATAAACCCTTCTTATGTTACATGCACTTGGATAAATGCAGTAAACTAATAAACATAATATCCTGAAGTATTTTCATTTATTCACTTGAATGTAATGTATGAAGGACTAGATGAAATGTACCTTATAAGTTTTGAATCAAAACTCTACCTGAATGAGCCGCAGTGAAATTTAGGTAACATCTTTGGTGACATCTGCTATATGTTTGCCTACTAAACATCAGACCAGTTGCCTGAAGCTTAACCATTGGGCATAGAGTCACTCATACTTGACAAAAACTTGAAAAAAACTTCCTTCCATTGTTGCAACTCACTCTAGACTACAATCTCTTCTAATCGATCAAGTGCATGGGTATGGTTGGTGACAATGAACCAACAAAAATCACTGTTACTAATGATATGCATCTACTTGATGGGTTAGAAGGGAAAAATCAACAAGAACACCTCCTTAGCAAACTGCAGTGATTTACTACAGCTCTATGAGGAGGACAGGTATGATGTGTGACAATGAATACATGTATTCACTATTTCATATGATTGTTGTCTATACATACAGCTGAAATACATTATAGTAGTTTCATCCTCACACATAACTAGACCCAGGAATAACTAACAACTGTGCAGAATCGTACTTAAGGAAATGAAATCCACAACTAATCTACTATGCAGCAATATTTATTTAACAACAAAAACCTCATGAAATATGTACAAACATGAAAGATCTTACCTCAAAAGCAATGTTTGAGGTGAATCCCATTGACTGGGATTGGATCGATGTCACCATCTAGCTTAGACAGTTGGAAAGCATTATGTTGTTTGCATTCTGAAACAATAGAGGGCCCACTCCAGAAAGCGTCAAACTTAGAGTGCTTCCCAAGTTTGCTTTTCAACACATCCCATTTCAGCACTATGTCACCCTCCTGGAATGTTATTGGAGATGCTCTTTTGTCAAAAGACCTCTTCATTTGAGCTTGATGATGCTCTATATTTCTCATGGCATCATTTCTAGTTTCTTCAAGCTCAACTAGTTGAGCTAGACTTACTGTCATAGGGCCTTCTTCTAGCATGTCCAACTGATTCACCAAATCAAGTGCTGGTAACTCAAGTGTGATAGGAAGCCTTGCTTCCCTACCATACACCAACATGAAAGGTGAATGCCTTGTTGACCATTTTGTAGTAATTCTGTCAGCCCATAGTGCTAACTTTAACTATGTATGCCAGGCTCTCTGGTTGCCCTCCATGGTCTTCTTGATAATTCAGATCAAGTTCTTATTGGTGGATTCCGCTTGGCCATTACCTTGCAGATAGTAATTGGAGGATGTATTGAGATAAATGCCATTCTTTATAGCCCAATCAGAGATTCTAGAACCAACAAAAATAAGGGCATTATCAAAAATAATGGACTCAGGCACTCCAAATCTGATAACCAGCTCTTCATAAAAATTTAGAATAGCAAACTCATTGGCCTCTTTAAGTATGACTGCTTCAGTCCACTTAGTGAAATAATCAGTGGCTATAAGAACCCACTTATGGCCAACACTAGATGAAGGGTTTATAACCCCAATAAAGTCTAATCCCCACCTCATAAAGGGTTGCTCAACCTAAACTGGCTACAAAGGTAAGGCTACCAATTTCTCCTTTCCAGCAAATAGAGCACATTCTTTGCATTTTCTGACTCATAAGTGTGCATCCTTAAACAAACTAGGCCAATAATAGCCACCTTTCATCACCTTAAGAGTTGTTGCTCTAGGTGAAAAATGGCCTCCAGCTGACCCCTCATGAAATTCATGCAACACCTTTTCAACTTTGTTAGGTCCAATACATCTCAGCAATACTCCATTGAAATCTTTCCTAAAGAACAAGCCATTAATGAGCACATAAGGTATGGACTACAATCTAAAATACCTTCATTTAGCTCTATCCAAGCCATGAGGACACTCATCGGTCTACAAGAAGTGAACCATTTCTCGCACCCAATTAGCAACAGGAACTGAAACAATTGTTTGTTCTTGATCTTGTAGGGATAGAACAGCTTCTTGTTCACATTTTTCTTTATGATAACACCATCAGCAAGTTGTTCACACAGCCCTTTTCCCCTGACCAACTTGGTAACCTTAATGTCCATGTCATATTCCATTACCTTAGTCACCCAACCAGCTCTCTTATCACTGAGATCCTTACTTAGCAGAAATTCCTTCACGCTTAGATGAGCAACCATTAGATTAATCTTATTACTTGACAACATGTGTTTAAACTTTTTCAAACTCCTTATAACAGCAAGCACATGATTCTCAACGAAAGTGTACCTTAGCTCATAATATTTCAATGCTTGACTAAAAAAAGCTAAAGGCTGCTCCATTTCTAGCTCATTTTTCTACACCAACATAGCAGAAATAGAATCAACATTACCATAAGCATACAAAGTGAAATCCTTAGAAAAATTAGGATTTAGAAGTGTAAGTGCAACAGCCAAAGCCTCTTTAATAAGCTCAAAACTTCATTTTCCTTCTCTAGTCCAGCTGAAAGACACGTTCTTTCTCAACATAGCAGTTAGTGGATTTAACAAATCAGCAATATCAGGAACAAACCTCCTGACGAAGTTGATCCTACCAATGAAACTCTATAGGCCTTTCTTATGTGCTGGTAAGGGGAGAGCCAAGATTGCACTTATTCTTTCAGGGTCAATGGTGATACCTTGTTTTGACACCACGTAACCAAGTAATTTGCCCTCATGGACAACAAACACACACTTTTTGGATTAAGTGAATTCCCAAACTCCCTACATCTCTCAAAAATCTGCCTTAAGTGATTTAGATGATCACTGGCCTCTTTGGAGAAAACAGTAATGTCGTCAAGGTAGACTAGGACAGTTTTGTACATTAGACCTTGAAAGGCCATATCCATAGCCTTTTGAAAGGTTGCTCAAGCATTGGACAAACCAAAAGAAATCTTCTTGTAAGCCATAGTCCCCCATTTTGTGGTGAAGGTTGTTTTATACTGGTCTTCCTCTCTTACTAATATCTTATTGTAACTGGAATAACCGTCTAGCAAGGAAAACCTCTCTGATACTGAGACTACATGGAGTATCTGCTCCATGGAAGGTAAACGATGACTATCTTTCAAGGAAGCTCTATTCAAGTCACAAAAATCTACACACAACCTTATCCCCCCGTTTTTCTTCCTAATCGGCACAAGGTTTGAAACCCATGAGGTGTGCTTAATAGGAAATATTATGCTACTCTCAATCATCTTGTTCAGTTCTTTTTTCATGAGAGGCTCTAATTTAGGATTCAAGGGCCTTTGTTTTTGTCTAATAGGCTTGGCATCAGGTTCCAGCTCAATAGTATGTTGAGCAAGATGGGGATGAAATTCTTTTAAATCACCATACTCCCATGCAAAAATGTCACTAAATTCCTGAAAAAGTAGAATAAATGCATGTTTTTCTTTTGTTGTACATACCTTGCCCACTTTAAGGAGCTTACCCTTGAAGATCTCAAACTCTTCATAGTGATCTTGTTGAACTTGTAGGCTGGACTTGGGTTTTGTAGCTTCATCATCAGTGTTAAAAATGGACTCTAAGGTGACCAAACCCTTTGGCATCTTGTTATTCTTGAGCTGGATGATTTGGTCACCGTACTAGTGATGTAGTTTCTCTTGGTTAGCATGAGAGAATTTAGCTTCCTCTCTCAAGAAGTTTACAATCTGTTGATCACTATCAAACACCTGCTAATGTGTGTTATTATCTGGCACAACAGGCCTAACAACAATCTTAATATGCTGATTAGTCTTATCACTACTAATCTCCTTGGGAATGTCATATTCAGCCCCTACAATAGCCAGCCTATCAACATGTTTATTTTGATTTCTAGGTATGGATATCAAATTGAATGCATCAAACCCCTCCAAGAGGTCCCATACTCTATGCTTGTAAGACTTAAGTAGATCATTTTTGTGACATTCAGTTTTCTCACCTGATTTACAACCAGTTCGCTGTTCCCATAAACTTTTAGATAGCTAATACCTTTTTGTCTTGCCCATTCCAAACCTTGGATAAGAGCTTCGTATTCAGCCACGTTGTTAGTGTAGCTGAAACAAAATCTAAAAGCTGAATAGTACCTCTTAGCCTTTGGGGAAACAAGCATGCATCCACCACCGGCACCCATTTTACTCATTGAGCCATCAAAAAACAACTCCTAGACCTCATTATCTTGCTGCCCATCTTGTTGTTCTGCACTTTTTTCAATGTTAGGAAGAACTGAATCAGCTTCATGCATCATATACACACCCAAACCAACCTCTTCTAGGTGCTCACATGGATCAACCACTTGAGTTTGATCTGCACATTCATCAAGAAGGACTTCCGGTATACCTTCAATCTGCGTACTGCCTTCTTGGACAGCCGGCTACTCCATTTCTAACTCACTTGCAACCAAGTTGGCATTGATGGGGCGTGTAGTGTAAGGCTCAATATGGTCTTTGGCAATGGGTTCTGACTTGATAGTCACCTTAGTGCCATACCTCATTCTGAACAACATATGAAACCAATCTGAGGATAGGTAACCTCCTATCTTTGCGGTAAAATCCCTTGACAAACAAATGGCAAAATAAGGAGGTAATTCAATGACATATATGTCTTGCGGGATAGAGAAACTTGGAAAGGCATGAAGAGTTAAACTCAGCCCCTTTATGACACCCACTGTATTAATAGTAGTTCCATCTAGCTGAACGACTCCCTTCTCTAATGGCTCATATTCAATACCTAACTTGTCAATGATCTGTTTGGGCATGACGGAACTAATAGCACCTAAGTCAATCATGCAGTTATGGACTAAATGATCACCTATGATCAAGGACACGTAAAATGGTGGGGGTTTGACCTCTGAAGCTTGTTGTTCTACATTTTTTCCAATGTTTTTTGTCAAAACAGCCTTAGTCTTATCTATATCAGACTCTTGAGACAATTTTAAATTTGATAAGGTTGATTGAAGCAAATCTTTTTGGCCAAGGATACTTAGGGAATCCCACATAGACATGGATACATTCACTTTTTTCATATGCTCAAGGATATTGAAAGCAGATGTACCTAATTTAAGTTGGCTTTTGGGGGCAGCCACCTCACCTTGAGTACAAGTTGGCTAAACTGGTGGATTAAGCTGCTCCTTGCCTACCAAAGGCTAACATTTTGATAGAACTTGAATTTTCTCAGCATTTGATGGGTTAGAAACACCTTGACCCACGTTTGGCACTTGATGCTCATGAGTTTGAACCTTACCAGATTGCTGCCCTTCGTCAATAGCCCTTTTCTTGTTGCGTGTATTGGTTACAATTGAAGAACCAACCTGATTCATACCACAAAATTCCTCTCCTTGCCAGTTTAAGAGTGTTGTCTCATGTACATGTTCTTCTTACTACTGAACAGGAGGTTCTACAGGCACATTATACTACATTGTTGGACTGTTTTGAACCATCATAGCTTGATTAATCACCCCATTGGCATAGGTATTTTGGTTATGAGGCTAGTTACAAGGAAAGCACCAGTCATAGTCCTGAGCCAAGTTGTTTTACGTGGGCACAATTTCCTTCGAGGAACTAGCATCATTTGGATTGTAGGCCTGATAAGGCCTAGAGTTAAAGGATTGCCTTGGACCTTGATTATTGGGCTGATAAGGTGGCCTATTTGGCTGATTTTGCTAGTAATTGGACTAGAATGGGGGCTGATAAAGTCTAAAATTTTGACCTTGCTGCCTCTTAAGGTTTACTATCTCATTACCAAAAGATTGCAATAGACCTTTGATCTCCTGTAACTCAAAGGATTGAGTTTGAACAACATTCTCTTGGTTATTAGGCTGAGTATTAGGTACTGGTAACGCTAGTGTAGCGAGTATAACAGCTATAGGAGACACATGCATTGGCATTGGTAGCTGAATAGCAGGGAATATTAGCAAAGGAGGCCTAGGGGCAATTTTACCAACCTGTATGAGGTTGTTCTTAGCTCTTATGGCTATAGCATAAGCTTGTGGTAAGGAATCTCCTCCCATAGATTGAATCATAATAGAAATATCACTCTTCAAAACTCTCAAATAATATAAGAAAGCATGATCAGTAGTAGGCCTTACCATTGGTGGGATTCTATCCCATGTCTTCTGGAAACGGTGGTTGAAGTCTGACATAACTTCGTGAGGAGCCCTCTTAATCATAAACAACTATTCCACCAATGACAGATGGTCTAATTTGTCTTCAAAGAAGCTGTACAGCTCCTCTCCCAAATGATCCCATGAATCTATGGAGTTCACTGGCAGGCTTCTGAACCACTGCAAAGCTTTCCCTTTGAGAGAAACTGGTAATAACCTGATTGCAACATTCTCTTGTGTCACATGATGGACAGCACATAGGTTTGCAACATCTTTTATGTGTTCAGCCGAAGTAGTCTGATCTTCACCATTAAAATATGGTAAACTTTTCAAGACAGCTATAGGAATATCATCATGCTGAGCTAAATTCAGTGGGCTGCCTTGGTTGAATGCAACAAACGGCTAATTTCTAGCTCCATGAATCATTGTAACTGAGATTCTTGGGATAGTATGAGTTCCAACAGTAGGAGGAGTAGACTTGGCTCTCCTAGAATAGACACAAGTTTTCTTGGGTTTTCAGCTATTATCCCTCTTCTCCTAGGTGGGGATAATTGCAAATACTCAAAAGATGAAGAACTGCTTCTAGTTTGTATTCTTTTCATCAGCATAAATACATTGATTTTGCTAAACCAAAGCTCAGAGTCACCAGATATGCAGATTTTTAACCTCTTACAGGTCTAAAAATCACTAGTTGCACATCAAAACCAATAATAAAATGTAGTATTTAAACTGTTTCTAATTCCACAGTCCCACCGGGCATGCCAAAAACTGTTGTCTCTTAGATTTGCACCCTTGCTGAGTTGTAAAACTTGGCAATCTAGAGAAACATGGGATCTTTCTAGGTCTGTGGGTCACCTGTGATGGAAAGAACCTTAGGAGAAGGCTAGCTTCCTAGCTGGTTATCACCTAGAATCTACTGGATTTGTAGACGAAAAGGGAAAAGGAATGCTTTTGAAAATGAAAAGTTTAAAACTAGAAAATGTGAAAATAAGGGTGATTCACCAAACTTGATATGGTTAATGAAACTCAGACTTGCATACACTTGGCCATAGACAACAAAAACTAAACATGCACAACCTATCACTGTATGTTTGCAAAAACACTTCACAAGGAGGACTAAATGCATTAAACTCTCTAAAAGGATGCTAACTTCACAATTTGAAAGCCTTATGACACTTTAAGACACAGTTTGCAACCTACATAAACACAGCTTTTATAGAAAAGGTAATGAAACATGAGACAAAGTCACAAGGAAATAGAAATACCTCACAAATGACATGATCAAACACTTGATAATACCCAATACTACAAAAATAGAAAGGAAAAATCTGACTATCAATGGTATCCAAGGTGTCCTTTGTATTTAATATGCCAAAAGAGTTACAAAAACATGCTCAAACTAAGTAGGATTGCAGAAAAAATCTCTAACTCCAGAATGTACATGAGAAAGAACCCCCTAAAAAGAGTCAAATGAATGACAATATACTTTCCAAACAGCTGCAACAAGATAAGCATGAGTAATCTCCATTTTCATTCATCTCATAAATGTCCCCAAAATATCTGCCTCAAGTCCTCAAAAATGGGTTCCCAATGCAGAAATAGTCAAGGCATGCCATCACTAATCATAAAAGCTCCAGAAAATGCCTTTGAATGCCTTTAAATGATCTTTAAAGCCACTAAAAATAAGTCAAATATGTGCAATAACTCCTCAACATGTTTGTCAAACTCCCCTGCAGCATCATAAATGTCTGATACTTACACAATAAATGACATAAATACACATTATTTCTGCATTTATTTAACAATGACTAAGAGGTTTATAATTACACCACTTAGTTAATGTTTTACAATCCAAATTTATTACAAACCTATGCAGAAAATAATGGCATTTAGGATACAAATATTTAATTTCCTGATTTTGCATGATTTTAGGGACAAATTAAATATTGTGAAAGAATGACAAAGTAATCGACGAGACTTACTTTGCCATGTGTGATAAATCCGCCTAATATTGTCCTTTTGCAGTTTTTTTACAAATGATAAAGTAATTCATAATTCATTACTTTATCATTTGTTTACAATATTTAATCTATCTCTAGATTATGCAAAAAATGACATAAAAACACCTTCATAGCTCCTAGGCAAAAATAACACAACTCCACATACACTTGCATTACCTCTCGCATCTCACTCGCATCACATCATGTATTTCAAGGCTACATCAAAACATCTTATAACCCCATACAATTCATGCATTCCACAACATGCATCACCATGCCTTCAAGGCCCCATGCAATACATTTCAAAGTGACCATTTTATAACATTGTTATACACATTACAATGCCTTGTATACATTGTTTTGCCTACCTTGTGATCATAATAAGACATACCTTGTAACATATAATACTCGGCCTTATGTTTTCATAATGCATTTGACTTTACTTTGAAAGAGGATCAAAAGGCAGAAAAAGTTTCACGGCCCATGATGTATTATCACTAGGTTTTAAAGACTTCCAAGTCTTTACCATGGGCACCAAAGGATTACAATGATGTAACAAATCAAAAGTCAAAAACACAAATGCAAATAGGTCGAATCGGCCCAAAAGGAAGAACAAACCTAAAAATATATCGTTTGCATTATGTTTCACCTTCCTCCTCTCGCTGTTGCGCTGCCATGACTGGGATTTGTAGAGGAAAAAATGCATGATTTGCGTCCATTTTGGGTCAATTTTGGCTGATTTTCTGAGCAAGATGCAAGGTATTTTGTATTCTCTGAGGTTTGAACTCTTTGAAGCCAATTTTTGGCATTAATTTTAGGCCTCCATGGTCACGTTTTTTACTGGTTTTCATGCATTTTTTGTTGTTTTTCTGTGGCTGACCACTTTCGCACTTGCTTTAACTGTGTTTGAGGCCGTATGAAGGTCGCTTCAGGAGAAAAAAATGTGATTTACACAGCAAATGGCAGAAACAATAGAGGTAATCCCTTACTGTCAATTTTCCTTCATTTTTTCTAATTCTTTTACCTGAATCCGCTGCCAAAGGCATGATTTTAATGCATTTCTGAGTATATTCTTTTGAAATGAGTTTGAAGGGTTTCATTTTTTTGTATGAGGCTTTCATTTCTTACTCAAAATGAGCTCCAGCCATGACAAAACTTGAAGAAACTTACAAAAAATAAACGTCTCTGTGCATTCTTACTCAAAAATCTACATTTGTTCTGTTTACTGTAGCATGAGGATCAATTTGAACATTTATGGGCATTTCATTCTTGAAAAGAGTTGAAAAAACTTTAGATTTTTTTCTTTACACTGATGGTCTCTTCCTTTTTCTGAGATTCATTATTCCATTTGCTGCTTGGGGCTGCAAATTTTTACTCTGAGTATTATTTGTCTGAAATGAGTTAAAACTTTACTCTCTCCCTCCGTATTTGCATTCTTCTGGCTCAAAATGAGCCCCCAGCTTATGACAAAACTTGAAAAAATGAAAGCTTTGTGCACTGTTCTTTGACTGCTGCATGATTTGGTAGCATTTCTGGGCATTTTGTGAATTTGAAGGCCTTCATGACTATTAAGTATGTCTACTTTAGAACTGTTCAAACACTTTTATAGGACATCCTCTTCATGAGGTTGGACTAATTTGGACTCTTCCGAGTGTGTGAAAATGTGTTCTCATTGATCTTTAAATACATGTGATGACATATAATTTATGTGAACCCTATCATATCTTATCAACCCTGTAGGTTATACTGCTAGATAAGCTATTTGCATATTATTCACAATCAATCATGGGGTTCTAAACTCACCCAACAAAGGATTGTTTCATCTTTCAAAGCATTGCCTAGTCCCTGCCGCTCCTTGCCATTAGAATAGCGAGGAAAACATCTCTTTATGTACTATCACATATACTGTATGCAAACTTAATTGCCTTCTATACCTTCTTACAATGTTGAACTCCACTAATTGTCATATGTCTTGCTCTTTAATAGTGTTCCAAGAAGACCTCTGCCTTTCTTTGTTTCACAGTCTCTGTTCTTTCGTTGCTCTCACTATTCAAGTCTTGACACCTTTCAATATTTTGTGACTGTCCACTCTTTGTTGCCAAATATATAGTTTTCTTAACATAACTTCATACTATCTTCTTTGCTGACTGTCACCATTTCATTGTTGACACTGTTGTTCATAGGCATCCTGTTGTTCATGATTGCCCTTTATGCTTTTGTGACTATTCCTTTGTGTTTGACAGTCATCTAGTCAATTATATGACTGTCACAGTCAATCTTTGGCTATTCTATGACTGTTCTTTTTTCACAACTACTGTTGTTCCTTTATGTAGTTTGCTGCTCCTATAACAAAATTGTATTTTACTGTAGCAGTCTGAAAGACCTCTTGCAATCAAGTCATTGTTCTCTGCCTTTACACTTTCTTAGGGTTTCTATCGTAACTGTATATTATCTTCTGTATGGGATTTTTCTAAATTTTGTTACTTGTTAGAAGAAAGCACTCTCAAAGAAAATATAAGGCAATCTTGAAGCTTAACTGTACTCTGCATATTTAAGTAACATGACAACAATTAAAGCTTCATTTACTCTTGTTCATTGTAGCTAAAGAAGAATGAAATTTTTTCTAGTGATATGTTCCTCTTTTATATCACTCTTAGATGCCTTCTGAAAGGTTCCTGTCAGTACTTCATGAACACTTTACCATCTTTTTCATTCTTGAACATATTGATTTCTGTCACTATATATACTCACTGTAGTATGATATTAAATCTAAATCAATACATTTCTGCCTATTATGAACACTTTCTGATGTATGTGCTGAACTTATCACTTTTTGTAAAATGCTCTATTTTTTTAAAAATGTCACTATAAATGTTCAAGATGAATAAAATTGTATGAGATCCTGGCATTTTGTGATCATTTGCTCTTCATGTTCTTATATTACAGTTACATTGCTGCCATGACAGCACCTATTGCTTGTTCCATTGTTGTGTATGACTGCCCTTTTTGACATGATATAAGGTTGCTACATGCATTCAAAAGTAATTTGACACTTCATTGAGGACACAAAATGAAAAAGGTACCCGTTCCATGAATGTATGGCTATACTTTTGTCCTAGAATGATGTTCTTTTATAATAGTTTACTGCTGTACTTTTATGATGACTGTTGCTGCACTTTTCTCTACACTTTATGCATGTATGTGTTATTTTACACTGTTTGCTCTAAGACAAGACTCCAAATGATTCAAAACTTATGAAATGTTTAAAAAGTCTCATCACAAAGACTCTAATACTCCATCTTTTCTCAATATACTCTGTTCCATTGTGCATTAGATGAGATTCTAAGACAATCTCTATCATTATCTCTATGATATGGAGCTATATCTGACATAACTATACTTAGCATTATTGGCTGTGCTTTGGTGATATAATTGTCAAGAAGGATGAACTCTTCATTTTTTTGTCCACCACTTTGACACTCATATATGCATCAAGCATCATGATCATTTCCTATTACACTATGACCATCTTGACACAACATTCCCAATATGCCTATGAATGAGATTTTACTTTGACAGTGACTTTGTACTGTATCACTGTTTGCTCTTTCATTACACAACACCACTATTTGATTTTGATAAACATATTGTACTGTTTGAACAGCATTTGTATTACTGATTTGTCGTTCATCTGGCTATTGATCAACTTCTACAGTACCTATTAGTGTTGATATTCTTCATTATAACATTTGCTCTTTAGCTGATTGTATCATTCAACTCGCAAACCTGTAGCATGATATCAATGTGATTTTGCCATGTACTCCTCAAATGAATGTTTTGTTGTTATATACCTTTGTGACATTCATGATTATGACTGTCCTGAAATGTATGGATTGTACTTTATATGATGTTCTTTTATGGATGTTGCTGCTCCTTTATACTACATGATTGTTATCCCAACCTTAAGACAGTCTGTTGTTCCATTATATGCTATGACAACACTTATTGTTGTTCCATACGATTGTATATGTGTTTCAAAATTCATGTTCTCTACTAATGATTGTGACAGTTTGGGAATGAAAACATTGGCAACAATAAACTCTGTCACATGGCCGTACCTTCTCAATGCTACATCCTTAGCACTCTTTTCATACATTTTATAGCATAGATTGTATTATGTGTACTTTGTCTTTCTACCAATGGCATTATGGTCTCCATGACTATTCTTGTACTGTGTATGTATATAGTACATCTCATTTGGCATGGTTGTACCTTGCTTATTGTTGTTCATTGCCATATGACTGCCCTTTTTTACTTGAATTTGAATAAAGACTATGATATGTGATACTCAATGACATTGTTCTTATGCTGCTCCATCATACTGTATATTCTATCTTCGAGGTATATCCGTTAAGGTATTTCCTACCATGGAATTCTGAATTCTTCCTCTTGACATGTGATAGTGATGATATTGCATTGCTTCCTTATGGTCTTTTTGATGATACAATGATTTCACTATGGTTGTACTACATGGAATTTTATGAAATAGCCGTTTTTGCTGACTATTATTGCTCTTGACAGCTGTGATCTACTTTTTGAATATGCTCCTTGGACTGTGCTTTTGCATTTGTATATTGCATATGAAATGTTCTATAAGGACTATGTGCTGGGCTCAACCCTTGTGGGAGCCACATTTCCTCCACTCATAATGTGACCTGATGAATCAAACAAAAACATAATTACATCTGTATCTGCACATGAAGGAAACTTGTTAGAAAATAAATGCATATTTTAGATGTGTTTGATGACTTGATTGTTCTCTAGGACATCCAAGGTATACATTTCTTGTTTAATGCAATTGAGGATCAATTTATACATGTATGGTATCTTGTTCATGTATGGTTTGGGACCATTCATTGCTTAGAGAATTACTCTAATGCCACTATTTTTGCCAAATGCAGGAACCAG
Organism: Cunninghamia lanceolata; assembly: GCA_027924645.1. Lineage (NCBI taxonomy): Eukaryota > Viridiplantae > Streptophyta > Pinopsida > Cupressales > Cupressaceae > Cunninghamia > Cunninghamia lanceolata. Next base: position 14,046,459 of record BSBN01001332.1, read on the forward strand.
GGACGACATGAAGCTAGGAAGGACAAAGACAACTCGGGATGACAGGACAACACACTAGAACTAGAACCAGTCATTCATAGGTAATGACTGGCCTCTAACCTTACATGCACATTACTTATATTTACTTATTCATGTATAGATTGTTCTTCTATTTCATTGAATAAGACAGTTAACCTCATGGCTTGTGTGAGATAATGAACATTTTACATTCAATAAAGATTATTTATTTTTTTGAAAATATTTTGGATAAACCCTTCTTATGTTACATGCCCTTGGATAAATGCAGTAAACTAATAAACATAATCTCCTGAATTATTTTCATTTATGCATTTGAATGTAATGTATGAAGGACTAGATGAAATGTACCATATAAGTTTTGAATCAAAACTCTATCTAAATGAGCCGCAGTGAAATTTAGGTAACATGAAGTTCGATGGATGAATGTCTTCTATGATGCAAATGATGAAGTGTATCGGAATGATGATTTCGAAGTGATCTCTTTCTAGGAATGAATCTTTTTATAATGTGTCCTTTTGCTTGATGATCGATGCTTGAAGATGGCTCCAAGCACCTTGCTCCTTATATGACTCCGTAGCTCTATCAATTCTCCTGCAACACAAACCAAGAAACACATCAATCCATAGATAGGCATTTTGACCTCATAAAATAAAGATATCATTTTGAACATTTATTAGCCTTTCCAAACCTAGGCGCACATTTAGGCTTGTGGAGATGCAAAAGTGCGCCTTCATCAAACTAGCCTTATATTTTCCATTTCTGTGATTTCAAACAATTGGAAATGTCTTAGAATGTTTCTCTCTCTCAAGGTGCTCACTTCCTGATGTGAATTCATGTGCTTTTCTTGAGGTGCAAATTTAGAGCTGTAGAGAGGTGAAAGTGCGCCTAGCATACTTGATGCAAACTTATGATTTCAAACTCTTGTGGATGCTTAAAAATACTTATTTTTGACAAAGTAAGGTCTCCCCAACATTTTACAATTGAGGCGCAAATTTATGGTTGTCCAAGTACAAAGGTGCACCTAACATACTTTGGCTTGTTTTTTAGCACTCTGTGGTTTCAAACTCATGTTAAAGCATTCAAGAGACTCTCCATTACTAGGCGCCAACTCTTATGATTTCAAACTCTATGCTCTCTAGGTGCCAAAAGGCGACTGTTCAAGAGCAAAGTTGCACCTAGACTTAGAGATAGTAAACATGCTCAAACTAATAAGTCCAAGCCAATGTATTGATGTCTGGAGGACTTATTGTTTCAATGTGATATCAAATTTCATGATTCCAAACCTCCTTTTGCCTAGGCGCACTTTGGTGACCCTCTGGGTGTGAAATTGTGCCTAGCTATAGATAGGTGCTTACTTCAACTTTCATGGCTTCAAAGCATGGTGTAAACTCAAGGAGAAGTTTAAGACACTTAAATTTCCTCAAAGTTCATGGAATCAAGCATATTTTTGACTCAGGCACAAAAGTGGACTTCTTCAAAGGTAAAAATGTGCCTAGCCTTAGAGATGAGCACTTTGTGGGACTAAATCAACCTTGGAAACCTCAGGAGAGTTATTCTTCTTAAGGCGCCATCTTCTATAGGTTTAGACATTTATTTCATGTCAAGAAGCCAAAAGGTGATTGTCCTAGTGCAAAATTGGTGCCTTATCTTAGGTGAGTGAATTCGTTGACTCAAGCAATTGTAGGTGTCTTTGGGAAGTCTAACTCTTTAAGGCGTCACTTTCTTTCACAACCTCTAACATCTTTTACTCAAGGTGCACATTTGAGTCTCTACAAGTGGTGAAACACGCCTAAACTTACTTGAAACAATTTGACTAAGCTTGAACCTTCAAGATGTCTCCAAGCACCAATTTGTCAGTTTTAATGATGATTTCGCAAGCTTTAACCCTAGGTGCACATTTTGACTTCTACAGTGGCTTGAATGCGCCTCACCTTCCTTGTGAGTTTTTCCAAAATTTCCTAAGTCTTGAAACACTACATGTTGATCCTTGGCGCCAGTTAAGGTCTTTGGATGATGCTTCTCTTCCACCACGCCTAGGCACACTTTGATGATTCTTCAAGAGTGAATTTGTGCCTAAGGCTATTGGGCCATTTTCTTGCAAAATTTCCTAAGTTTAAACCATGGTGAGGATCAAAACATCATTTTCTAGTAGGGTGCCACAATTTGGAGTGAATATAATGATGAAAACCTTCCTTCTGGATTAAGGCACATTTTATTGATAGTCAAACCCTTGAATTGCACCCTGGTTTAAGCTTACTACTTGTTAAGATTTTGTTCAAGTCTAGAACATGAGGTTGTCATTCACACACCATCAACATCCATGAAATGATCCTAAGACATCATCCAAGACGCAAGGCAAAGCATAGGAGCTTCAAAAAATGGGGTCCCCATTTGCAATGGGGCGGTGTGAAAACGTCACAACACATTGCAATGGTATTTTAGCAGAAAAGTGGAGTCAACATCATCCTTAAGTTGATGTTACAACTTTCCTACATTGGTATGTAGTAGCAAGCACCTACGACCATGTGTGTCACAGTTCTTTGTGGTTTTAATAATAATCCCTCAATCTTAAAGTGTTTTCATGTTTCACATCAGAAACTAGATATGAGAATTAGTTATAATGAATCACTTTGTTTGCATTTCACTTGATATTACTCTATTTCTAGATAAACAATATACCTTCAGCAATTTATGTCGATAGATGAGTATCCCCATGTCTATGTAAGCTTTGATTTCTTTAACTTGAGACTAGAAGTTGGAAATGGTATCAAAGATACCAACGTGCAAGGACTCTATAAACCAAACCTCTCAGCCTATCATCTCTATATAGTAATCTCAAAATTTCATCAACATAAAGAAGGATGCAATCTCTTTAAAATCATAACCATTGTCATATTCCATATTGTGCATGTTCGTGTCCTAAGTTTATTATTTAAAAAAGTTAAAAACCTTTTTCAATCCACAAAGAATAGAAACTAAAACTAATCATAGACAAAACCAATTGAAGGCATATGAACCAACACTAACCTCATTGACAAACTTAGAATAGTTGGATCAATAGCCTCGCTCTTTTGTCAACATTGTTCACAATATCAGGACATTTCTATAGTCCATAATTTACCACATAACATTTCGAGGCAATCAAAGTTCTATTTATATTGTTCAACACTATCGTTCACCACAAACTAACCATATCATAACTAAAACAATTTACATTAGAATCCTATTAACCACATATATCACTAAATGATTTATTTCAAAAAAAAAGAACACAAACCATACAGATGATGACTAAAAATATATTGCATAATACCCTAAGCTTCTTTGAACCGCAATGGCCTCCTCATACTAACTCTCATATTAAATAGCTTAAAAGCCATCAAATTGAAAACAGAGCTGCCAGCACACCACAAACAAAAACAATTCAAATGTAAGAACATATGGAATACTGTTTTTGTGACATCCTACTACAATAAGTATGGTCAAACTTCAAAGAATGCTCTTGTTTGTGCACCAGATTTATTCTACCTAAGACCAATTACTACAGATGATGAGGAGTAGAAATCAAGTCCACTAATCTTTAAATTAAACACAAGCAGCTCAACAGGAGTGGATTGAAAAATTGAATAGCTTGAAATATTTACAATGAAAATAGCTAGATAAAGAAGGATGATACCCTAGATCAGTATTGGAGCACTTTTACTCCCAACTTCACCTCATTAGATAGGACTCAAGAAGCTGAATGAATCAATTGCTCCCAAAGACTAAAAGTAGTGCAAAATTCCTTGGAAAATAAAGCTCTCTCCATGACTTTTGAATCCATTCTTAGGTTGACGTATCTTGAATTACCAACTATTTTACTCCAAAGAGCTTGAATGCAGCCTTGGATGAAATAAAAGTTGTCGTAGATGGTGAAGCAGTTGTTCCCTTAGATGGTAGAGGAAATGTTGCCTTAGATGTTCCAAGAGTTGTCAACTCTATCTCCTCCTCTGCTGCTAAAATTGAACAGTACCTAGTGTTGATGTGTTTTTTATGCACATGCAAACTCAGAATAAAATACTAAGTATTCTATCCTCTCTTGAATAAAGTCTCTCAAAGGCTAAACAATGTGATCCAATGAGACAACTCCAAGGTTGTTGATTCCGTAATTGAGTTACCTCAGTTGACAACCTCTTCACTTGCTCAATTAATTCTTTCATTTCATTGCTATCTTCTTGTGCTTTTGTTGCTTGTGTATTTTGCAGATATACCGGCTGTGAAGATGATGTTTGAGAAAGTGGTACACCAGGATGAAGCACTAGATGGTTTCTTGGAGCAAGAATGGGATTCATTACTGGTGTGTGATATCCCAACGCATTATTTATACCTTGGATTTGATTTGGCATAGCTATGGACCCCATATGATTGAGTGGTCCTTGAATGTTCATTCCTAAGTTGGTATTTACTTTGACAGCTTCGACATAAGCTTTCGTCAGAGAAGTTGGAGGCGTAGCTGCCCTTTTCACAAACATGGATGTGAGATGATCCAATGCTGCATAGTAGACTTCTCTAGCCATTGCATCATTGATATCATATGGAGTTTGCAATCTTGAGTAAGCCTTATGAAACCTATTGTTAAAATCACCGATTGGTTCATGCTCTTGTCTTCTCACTTCGACAAATTGCTTGTATAGTTCCACTAGAGTGATAGGAGTCTAAAATTTGGCCAAGAAGGCATCCTTCAATTATTGCCAATTGGTGATGGAATTGGTAGGCAGATTGACATACCAATTGAATGCATCCCCTTCAAGTGAGTAAGGAAATACCTTGCAAGCTACATCTTCATGTACAATTCTCCTATTTTGGAAAGTATCTTCAAATATCTTGATATGCTCTTCCGCTGTTCGATTTACATCATTGATGTGGAATTTAGAGCAGAAGTGTTCAGGATTCTTGGGCATGTCTTTGTAGTTCCCAAAGGTGACGAGGAGAAACATTCGCCAAGGGCCAAGTCATTGGAACGTTCACTTGTTGTAATGGAACCGCTTGAGTGGCTCCTAGCTGAAGTGTAATTTCTTGGACAACTCCTTGTTGGTTGCTCAGTTGAACTACTCCTTGATCTTGATTTTGTGGAGGCAGAGTTTGGAATAGGTTTGAGATAGCCTCTCCACTAGGTGATCCTTCACTTGATAGATTTGTCTTCTTAGTGCACTTTGACTTGGAATTGAATTCCAATTGAACAAACTCCTTAGAAGCTTGTGGTGTAGACCTTAGAATCCTTCGGTGCCTTTCAGGAGAGAAAGAAACAATACGATCCAGTGTGTCCCTCCTTCAACTATCCTTTAAAAAAAAACCCTTTGGATGTTCAACTTCCTTGTGTTCCAAGAGAGAGGCCCTCCTTCTAGCGTTAATTCTGTTGATGTGTTTTTTATGCACCTACAAACTCAGAATAAAATACTAAGTATTATATCCTCTCTTGAATAAAGTCTCTCAAAGGTTAAACAATGTGATCCAATGAGACAACTCCAAGGTTCCTGATTCGTGTTTTTCACTGGATAGACTCAGTAGTTGATGTGATAATGCTGGTAATCACAAAGGGACTTACGTTGAATTGACTCCTTACTCCACTCAAATATGTTACTCTCTCTTGTGAAGTGGAACTTACTCTAACCAGCTATGAAAAGAAAAGGCAAAAGAGAAAGGGTTAAGAGAGTCTTATCTAAGGACAATGGTATAATGAAACATGCTAGGATAGACAAACTCCTCATGAAACCTGACACCACTTCGCCATGAGAACCAACAACTACATGAAGTAGGTGCAATCGTCTAAGGTAACCCAATGATTTGCATATTGCAAACACACATCCAAACACCCATAGCTAGGCACAACTTGAACAAGCATTCACAATTGAACTAAAGCAAATGGAGGGTCAGGCTAACTTTGCAAAGTGATTTGCCTTCAAAAATCCACAAAAAGTATGAACCATTAAGGAATTCATCAAATATCTTAACATATTAACATTACACCAATGAACTTCTAATCTATCAACTAAGCTACTTGGAAACACATCTCCATCATATTCGAGAATTAGAAACCATGCTAACATTCCACAATCACATAAATCACCATGAGAACAACAATGAGCTTGTATTGATTTTGGAAGTCCTTTTACAACAATTTCATGATCTCTTCAATGATTTCAAAGAGTCTCCTCTAATCTACTCCTACTCATGCATGAGCTAATAACTTCTCACCTTACAAATGAGAGAAATGGGCCTTTTATAGGCTCCAAAATTACATGAATGACCAGGATTGATTTGCAAACCAATGGCCAAGATTGAGACAACAAGGCATAACCGCCCAAAAGGGAGGCAATGAAGGCACGCTTTCCAAGATGATAAGCATGAAATGGAATCTTCAGAGCATCTACCACATGGGTGCCCTCCTTGGCCTTTTCTTGATGTACATGTATTGAACTTGGACAAATGATGTGGCAAAATGTGATTGGGAAGGTGACGTGCACATGCCACCTCAACATTGAGAAAACTAGTTTGATTTACATCGCATTCATATTGCTTGGAATACTTTCCCAAATTGTTGGGTTTTCACCTATGGAACTTGGCTACTTTTCAAACTTAAACTTGGGAAACTTAGAAGTTCTTCATGTAATTGATGGATTTCTTGATGATTGACTCATTTCTCTTCTCATCTTGTTCTCAATGATTACTCCATTTTCCTCCCAAAAGATCCAAGTTGTAACTTCACTCCTCTAATTGACTCCGACCGAATCAAGATTGCCAATACTTTTCAAGCAAAAAAGGGGGGTCCCCATTTTCTCAATGGGGCGATGTGTGATAAGGTCACAACACCTAGCTTGCACCTACAACTACTACATTTGGCTAAATAACATTGTTATCAAATCTAGCTGCATCCAAATTTGTTGGACCATCCAGATTTTGCAATTCATATAGAAATTTTACCATTTTTTTAATTCTAGATTTTTGAATTATTTTAGCCTCTTGAAGAAATTAAATTTTCTAAACCTGGTAACTGTGCTAAATAATCTCCACTGGCATTAGCCAGGCTGAAATTGCATCAGATAAATTATATGTTCTACAATAACAATGGGTAGGCTTAATGGGTAGTCCTCTAACATGCAAATATTTGTGGGGGTGATTGTTCATCAATAGATATTTGGGTGAAGGAATTTAAGTTACTTACAAGTAGATTTAATGGGAATACGAGTTGGTAGCATTGAAAAGGAAGGGGAAGAAACAGAGGAGGAAGAGTAGCACAAGGCTATCAAAAACACGAATAAAGAAGTTGGACAGGAGGAAATCGGTGATCACAAGATGGTGTGTCTGCACATGCTTAGAAAGAAACCCAAGATAAGAAAGAGGCTGAGAAATGAGGAGTTCAGGATGAATTTGGCTATCAAGAATAGAAGAGCCTATGTTGAGTGTAGAAATGAGTTCCCCTAGCCCAAAGCACTATTTAGTCATATTAAGTGTGTTTCTAAAAGATTTTGAGGTAGCTTGTAGATGCCAAAACACCCATCACCATGATATAATTATAGTCACAAGAGTCACAACAACACTCACCTTCAGTTGTTTCTACAATCTCCATAATTTGAAAACAAGCCCATTATAATCATATAATTATGTAGTATTCTTTTTTAAATTAGAAGAAAACTATTTCCTTGATTTCTTCTTTTATCAAGTACATAGAGGAAGATACTAAAATTGCTACCAAGGACTATTGTGAAGTCACTGGCAATGGACGCTTTAGATTTGTACATTATGGCAGAATTATAGGATAATGTACTTGTGATGGATTCTAATCAAGGACAATGAGAATTCCAAAATGAAGTGGGTACTCTTACACGAATTGAATGAATCATCTAAGAAAGAAGTCTACTTAAATCTCTCCATTATTTTCCTCTAGGCCTCAAATTCTCTAGTAAGAAGTGTTGTCTGTGGTTTCAGGCAACTCCTTTCAAGAATATATCATAAAAACCATGTATGTCTTATTGGGTATTGGTGACAAACCATAATGGCATTTCTCTATGAATACATAGTCTAGAACATTGAAAGATCATCTATATGGTATTTACATTGATTAAATCTTATTTTATATTTATTCTAATACACTTATATATCAAAAAAAAATGTCGTGGCCAAGTGCGATCTAGTGAAAGAAGGGTTTCTCTGCATACAGGCATCAACTTTCAAGTAGAACGGTGAATTTTATTGCAAGCACTCCTCCCATTCTTACAAGAGCTAACACTATCCCATTAGGGAATGGAAAAGTGGACCAGAAGCAAGATCCGTGGCTCCTGAAATGGGCGTCTGCGCAAATCAAGGGCACAAAGGGGTTTGGTTGATAGGGGCAAATCGATGCAGCAAGAAGAATGTCTAGGGCACAGGTGAGCCTAAAGTCAAGAGGAAGCAAACTTTTTAAGCTCCCTATGGAATCATTTTCTCCATTAATGAATCGTTTGAAACACAGGGCCCTATTGTCAAAATGGTGCGATGAAGGATGTCCTAACCAGGAGATTATGGACTGGTGGAGAAAAACCTTCAAGGATAGGGGAAGTGTGCATCAACTCCCTAATTCATTTTTTTTCTCATAGAATGCATTAATAGAAATATCAAACACAAAATCCTATATGGCAACCCAATCCTTTTCAATGGATCAAGTTTTCACTGCGTAAACTAGATGCTAAACTTCAATCCATGGAAGCATGAAATCAGGAAAATCCTGACAAGGATCACTCTAGAGGGACTCCCAATGGAATATTGGAGCTTAGATGCCCTAGTCAAAATCAAAGATGCATTGGGTTCATTTCTAGGTATAGACGAAGATTTATTGAATGGCAAGGAAGGCTCAGAACCAAGCATTTTAGTAGAAATTGATGCAGCTGTTGGGATTTACAAGGAATTGGAGATTCTCATGGCCTTTGGTAGATGGCGACAATGTATTGTTAAAGGCGCAGGAAAGAATATTTAAAAATGTCTCTTTAGGAGATCCACAAGGGAAGGGGGTTCAGGCTTGGGAGCTTGGGAAAAATGGCAGCCACAAACTACTCTTCCAGAGAATTGGAAGGATGGTGGGGTTCCAACGTAGAAGGATGAGCAGAGAGGCAACCAATCAAGCTTGGTAGGACAGAGTCACGATGAATCGCAGAGCTTCAAGGACAACTCCAAGGCAGCTAAGTGCTGCGAAAGTAATCTAAGGTTAAGAATCGAAGGAGATTCAATCCCTCCCCCCTTGAGAATCCATCCTTGCCTTCGTAAACTGAAGAGGAATTAATCTAGCTACTAAATGATACTAAAATCCTCCATAGAGACATCAATCAACAACTAGAGGGCTTGGGGTCCGTAGGCAACACAGATATGGAAGTAATTTCTCCTAAGATGGCTAGGGATGGGGCAGAAAATAAGAATGTAGAGGTTGAGAAAGTCATTTCAAGAGAACAAAAAATCCCTAGAGGGGATGAGGAGCCATCAAGGCTAAGCACAGTCTACGAAATCCTTTGAATTTTTGGAGAAGAGAATAGAACAAGTGGGCAGGGGCAAATTTCCAACATGGAAGAGGAAAAACAAGCTCTTCTACAGGAACTATTGGAGGAAGGAGAGTTAGAGGTGTAGGAAAATGAATTACTTTTTTCAAATAGTAGTGTAAAAATGGAACAGATCAAGTTAGGCATCCAGCAAGTCTTCTCCAATAAGCCCAAACTAGATTTCGGGAACAATTCAAATAGAAGAGTGGGGAGAAAATATATGAACGAACTAAGGAGCTAGGATGGAGAAGTAGAGGGCCAACTTAAAATAACAACCTTGATGGAAATAGGGAAGGGAATCCCCTTTCCCAAGGTGCCATGAGGCTATTATCCTGGAATGTTAGGGGATTAAATGTCCCTAACAAAAAGCACTTGGTAAAGTGTAGGATCTGCTTAACCTAGGTAGAGTTCATTCTACTCCAAGAAACTAAATTAAAACCAACTGAAATGGAATCCTTTTTGAACAACCTTAGAAATTGGAAAATTATTGCAGTCCAATCGAGAAGGGCTTTTGGTGGTCTGGCTATTTTATGGAACTCGACGAAGGTGACATCTTGACAATTTCATGACATCCTATCCTCTTCCTCATAGAATCATTGAGGGTGATTTCAATGCTACTTTGCACAGTTGGGACAATAGAGGTGGGATCTCTAGACCTGGGCAATCTTAGAAGGACTTTAGTGATTGGGAGCATAGGAATAATCTGTTGGAGATTGATTTTGGAAGAGAGGCATATACTTGGAACAACAGAAGGTCTTGCTTTAGCAACATTGCAAAAAAACTGGATAGGTTCTTTTTTGGAGGGGACCTATCTACTTATCTTCATACCTTGATAGGAAGCATTTTGCCTTGCTCTGGCTCTGACCACTTTCCCATCATGCTCAACATCATTGGGGATGTGAAGTTTGCAAGGTCCCCTTTCAAATTTGAGAATATGTGGCTAAAAGACGAAAATTTCCTTCATTTGGTGCAAGGCTGGCGGTTTGAAGAATCTTTTGAAGGCTCTAAATTGTTTTGTTTTATGTCAAGATTAAAACATGTCAAGCATAGACTTCTAGAATGGAACAAACACCATTTCAAGAATATTTTAAAACAAAGGAAAGAATAGAAGAAGATTTGGCCGAGTTAAATGAAGAAGTTATCAAGAGTGGGATGTCTCAAGCCAACTACATAAGGGAGAAAGAGTCACTGGGGGAATATGAAGAAGTGCTTTCAAAAGAGATCTTTTGGAAGCGAAAGTCCAAAGAAAATTGGATTGAGGCTGGAGATAAGAATACGAAATACTTCTAGAATATCACTAAATAGAGAAGGGGCATCAATAGAATTTTGAGTTTGGATAGGGAAGATGGCTCCCACACTAAGGATCCATAAGAAATTAGAAACCATATTGTAGAATTTTATCAAGCCCTATTGAACAATAGGGAAGGCTCCAACCTAGTTGCTCAACAAAATATTTTGTAACACATTCCCAGAATGTTAATGGGGATCACAATGGAGCTTTCCCAGCTGGTTTCTATCAGGTTTGTTGGCACTTTTTTGGTCAAGAATTAACTAATGCACTAGAAGCTACCAAGAATTCAGGGAGCTTTCTCAAAGAGGTTAATAACATATTCATTGTCCTCATCCCTAGGAAGGAGAAAGCTACAAAGCTGGAATATTTTAGACCTATTGCCCTTTGGAATACTCTTTACAAGATCTTGACAAAGGTATTAGCTAATAGGCTTAAGCCTTTGCTCCCTATTATCATATCAAAAGAACAAATAGGGTTTGTTCTTGGAAGATCCATCCTAGATGGAGTCATCATTGCTCAAGAGGTCATCCATACTTTACAAAATACTAGGGATCCAAGAATGCTCATTAAATTAGACATTAGGAAAGATTACGACAAGGTGGATTGGAGATTCTTATGCAAGGTTTTGGAGGCTTTTGGATTTGATAGGAAGTGGATCAGTTGGATTTATGAATGCATTTCATGCCCTAGGTTTTCGATATTGATCAATGGTTCACCTGAAGGTTTCTTTGAAGCCTCCAGAGGTCTAAGATAGGGGATCTAGTCTCCCCATTCTTATTCATCCTAATGGTTGAAGCTCTTGGGAGGGAAATCAAAAGCATTCATAATGTGGGACAGTTAGAAGGCATCTCAGTAGCAAGAAACATTCAAGTAACTCACCAGCAATTTGCAGATGACACAATGTTGTTCAAGGCTGCTAAGAAGTCTGAGGCTCAGATTTTTTTGAGGCTATTATCATTATAAGCAAAAGCGTCTAGACAAGAAATCAATTAGAACAAGTCTGAACTTTTCTTTCTCTCTACACCTCCAAGGAAGGAAATGGAAATCCTAAACATCTTGAAGTTCAAGAAGGGGACGTTGCCATGTGCATATCTAGGATTACCAATCGATAAAGGCCTTAGAAATTCAAAGCTTTGGGACCCTTTGAAGGACAATGGATAAAAAGTTGAATTTGTGGAAAGGTCGTTGGCTCTCTTGGGCTAGTAGATTACTTTTGTTGAAAATGGACATCTCCTCAATCTCAATATATCTACTGTCATACCTAGCTCTTACCTCTGGAGTAAATAATGACATGATCCACAAAATGAGACACTTCTTTTGGCAAGGAACTTGATAAGGACAAAATTGCACTCATTGCTTGGGACAAGGTATGCAAACCAAAAGAAAAGGGTGGCTCGGGTCTTAGAAATCATGTGGCAGAACAAGGCTCTAGGGGCTAAACTAGTCTGGAAAATGCTTTAGGAGCCAGATTTGAAATGGGCTTAGATTATGCAAGCAAAGTACCTTAACAACGATGAATCTTTAGAAATTGTTACAATTGACCATCGACCAAAAGGTTCCAGAGTTTGGAATTTTATGTTGAGATGTAGACCAATTATTTCTGACCTTGTGACTTGGGATGTTCAGGATGGTGAAATGACTCTATTTTGGGAGGACTCTTGGGGAGGATACCCTGGCCTAAACAGTGAGATTTCAATAGAGCAAACCAAGGCCCACCTCAAAGGTTTTTGGGGCGACAAGATCAAGGACTACGTGAATTTTCTTTAGAATGATCCATCTCTTGGATGCAAATGGGAGTTGTCTTCCCTTCCCATGCCTAGTGGAGAAGCAATCATACTTGAGAGGACTCTATCACAGAGAAAGATGTTGTTTAGGAGAGGGTCAGAGAAACTGATTTGGGTGGGGTCCAAAAGTGGTCAATTCAATGCTAAGGATGGATATAGACTAGCTACTGGAGTAGGAGATATGGAGAAAAGTGATCTCCCTATTCATCTATGCTGGAGCAAACAGTGTTCCAAGAGAAAGAATCTTTGCTTGGATAGCACTCCAAAAAAAGATTCTAATAGCTAATAGATTTAAAAAATTAGGATTTGAGGGACCCTCTTGGTGTGTCCTCTGTAGGAAAGAGGAAGAGAGCATTGACCACTTATTCCTAGGTTGTTCCTTTTCTCAGGAGTGTTGGAGATGGTTGCGTGCGAAATTAGGATGGATAACAGCTCTTCTGAATGATATTAAGAGCCTTTTTCATGAATGGCCAATAAGACCATGGTCCAGCCTTTTAAATAGTCTGTGGATTGTTAGCCCCTCCTCATCTGGGAGATTTGGAAAGAACAGAACAAGTGGATTTTTGAAGATAAGGAAATGTGATGTGTTTCCTTCAAGAACAAACTTGAAGATGCCCTCGTGGAAGTGGTCAACAGTCAAGCCGGCTTGGGTTCGATTCAGAAAGGAAAGTTCTCAGAGTGGGATGGCTAGATGAGGATGACGTGGCATGGATTGAAGTTCCCTCCCCATATTGGTATTGGAGAGAAAGCTTCAGCGATTGAATGAAAGCAAGCTAAATGGGTTGCTCCTGAGAAAGGTTGGTTTAACTTAAAATTTGATGGAGCTTCTAGAGGCAATCTTGGACCGTCAGGAGTTGGTTGTGTCATCAGATTGTGGAATGGAGATTTTGTGGGTAGATTGGCCATCCCTCTGGAAGAGGATACCAACAATATTGCAGAATTCAAGGCCTTAATCCATGGCCTTCTCTTTTGCAAGGATCTAGTAGTGGATAAAGTGGAAATCGAAGGGGACTCTCCCCTAGTGATCAATGCCCTAAGATCAAAATCCGTAATGAATTGGAAATTTAAATCTCTCATGGAGCGCGCCTTGGATCTGTTAAAATTCTTCGAAGCTTTTACTTTGAACCATGTCTATAGAGAAGTTAATATAAGGAGGCTGATGAGATGGTGAATAGGGCAGCCGATGGTATTGAATTTTGCAGCGTCGGTCCCTACCCAAAGATGGAGCACATCCCTCCTCAGCAAGCAAGGTTGCAGTAACTCTCCACGTGGGAGTAGACAATATGGGGAAGCCTCACTCCTCGCTGGCAGCCGAGATGGCATCTTCAAGCAACATTCGTGCGGGAAGGACAATTATTTAAAAAACATCACTTTCATCCTTTCTTCTACAGGTGGTGGTAGTACTTAGGATGATGCATTCAATCCTTTCATCGAGAGCAGGAAGATTTTCACTTGTGCGAAGAGGCAGAAAATTGAAAGGAAAAGACTTCCATTTATGTCCCCCGCGAAGTGCATCAAGTGCTGCTTAATGGCAGCGATGGCTAGTGAATATTTATCCCAAGGATTGTGCAGGAGTCTCATCCCAAGTTTAGAATCATGGGCACTCCAATTAGGACGAGGAGCTCGCATTGTCAAGTTGCATTCCTGGGAAGGATCATAGACAATAGGCTTTAGGTTATTTGCAAAGTGAAGAGTAAACTCTTCATTGAGGCAGTAAAAATGATTCTTGGGAGGAGCTTCTTATCATCAGAGGATCAATATGGAGTGAACACTGATATTTCATCTCGCTTCTTGGCTTCGCTTTTAGACCTGGGCAGCTCCAAGGTGGACATTCTGGTTTGCTTGCAGGAGACCTTTAACGAGACAATTCTTGAAGACGACGTAGAGTGTTCAGTTTTAGCAGATCTGGAGAATGGCATTCCCAAGGCAAGGGACTTGGCTAAGCTTTTGGATCCAAAAGCAATCATGGAGAGGGTTCCCTTTCTCCCTAATCTTGCTAGCCAACAACTAATTAACCATAGAATCTGGGTGATGAGAGGGAGAGACTTCATCCACTGGGCGATAGGGATGGACCGAGAGGACTCTTCAGCCTGGATTGAAGCCTTTGCAGTCATGGTAGCCTTGGGGGATTTCTATAATACAGTTTGATCGATGCTTTGGATGGTTGGTGTTCGAGGAGTTAGTTTGTTTTTTGGCCTATAAAATTTTGTTGGCTATGAATGTAATGAAAATCTTGAGAAATCCTTGAGAATTTATCTCAAGCTATATGTAAATTTTATGCTCGATATTAATAAAATTTTGCGCACCCCAATGCAGTTTATCGACCAAAAAAAAACACTTATATATCAAGTAAAAAGTGCAGTACATGTATCTTTTTTCTATTTTTTAGGTGAAGCCAAATTGGAGACACCACTTGATTGACATATCAAACTGAAAAATTCTCTACAAGTAGCAAAATGTTGAAATAAAAATTTCAAAAATATTTTTGAAAAATATACTAATATTAATATTAATTATACACAATTCCTTTTCCACCCAGTGAAAGCACTACATACGGACAGATCTAGAAAGAAATCCCTAAAATGCTATTACATCAAGCAATTGGCATATTCAGCAGAACTTCAAATTTTCTTTTGTTCGTTCATTCTAGAAATATGAATTTTTGAAACATTGAAAAAAATTAAGTTCAAATGCTTTAATAATAGAAAAAAAATAGTTTCAAATTTTAATACTTATAGTCGCAGGGCATTCTAGATTTAGAAATTTAATAAAGAAGCAGAGTATAATGTTCAAAATAAAATTATCTTGCCAAAATTATAATAAGGATGATATCAAATATATCCAATGTCATTTCCATCTGGCAATCACACTACATAAGCACAAATCTAGTTTGAATAACATACCAGAAATATCTAAAAAATAATCCCCTAAAATACATTTTTCTATAGATTCGAATTCTCCCCTTCTCATTCATTTTTGGCTTCTAAATCCTCTGAATATAGAAAAAAATTATGGTCAAATATTTGAATAATTTTGGTGGTTTCATCCCATACTAAATTTTGAAACATCAAAGATATGTAGAATATAGTGTTAAATTTCTTCTTTCCTCTAAGAATTTTTAAAAATTATAAGTAAAGTAATATCAAATATAACAAATGCCTTTGGCACTCAACAAACATGCTACACACAGAATACTAAAAGCACATATCTAATTTTATAAAATACCTGGAATCTCCAAGAAAATAATATGTGAAATGCAATTATATGTAGCAGAGCTCTAAATTTTGAGAAAATATAGAAAATCCAGGGTAGAAAATTTCCTAAGGTGAGAATATTCCATAGAACTCTTCTCCTTTGTCATGGCATTCAAAGTTCTTGAAATATTGAGAAAAATCAAGGCAAATGTAGATTAGATTTTGAATTCTTGTTTTTTCCTTTTTGTGGAGAATATTGAATTTGAAGAAATATAGACGTTAGAACAAGTTTGGCTTTAAGGATGACACTCTGCCGTGGAAATAATTGAATACAACTTTCTGAAGTGCCAAAAATGTTGATTTTCTAGCTTGAAAGGTGGAGTGGAGTTGCTTTAAAGCAACTCGAGTTGGATTTTCAGCAACTGCGGATTTTTTTATTCATTAATAGTATGTTTACGAGTTTGTGAGGTTGAGATAAAACAAGAGCGATTTTATGTGTGATTTAAAGTTGAATAAAGCAAGGAAAGTTTCTTTTCTTGCACGCTAAGTAAAGCAGTTTGGTCAGGGCTTAAATTTGACAGTTGTATAGTTGTATTTAAAGATTTTAGCTGTAAAATACAATAAAAATAAATATTTGACTATACTAATATACTTGTAATTTATTTCAAAATCTGTTAAAAAAACAATTAATATGAAAAACTCATTGTATATATTTTTTTTATTTTTAAATTTTTTAATAGGAACTATTATTTAAGAAAAATTTTCTAAATTGTTAGATTTGTTTTTTAATAGATTATATTCATTCTAAATTATATAATATATATATTTTCATTTTATTTTTAAATTTTTAATAGAAAAAAATTTTCAAATCTTTAGATTGTTTTTTAATGAATATAATTATATATTCATTCTAAATTATATAATATATATCTTTTTTGCATTTATTTTTAAACTTGTTAATAGGAACTCTTATTATAAGAAAAAATTTCCCAAATTTCCCAAATTTTTATATTTGTTTTTATAGAATATATTCATTCTAAATTTCTAGTTTTTTCTTTTTATTTTTAAATTTTTTAATTAGGAACTTCTATTATTTAAGAAAAAAAATCTTAAATTTTTAGATTTGTTTTTTTTTTAATATATAAGCTTTATATATATATATATATATATATTCTTTTATTTTTTAATAGGAACTTCTATTATTTAAAAAAAAAAATCCTTAGATTTGTTTTTTTAATAAAATATTTTATTTATCATAGGCTTTTTCAACACAGCTTTCTAACATCAAAAATAGTGAAATAGAAAGAATTGGCAATAGTGAAATAAAAAGAATTGGAATTTGACTTGTATTTAAAAAAATTAATTGTCATGTGAAAGGCAATAATTCCTACTAAACTGTAGGAAAAAATTCCTTGACAGGCAAGGTGGACTGTCAAATTTAAGCCCTGAGTTGGGCTCTATATATGTAAGATTGCCGTAGCAAACTTGTATTGTATTTTTTGAAGAGAAAGTTTGTTGTTAGGCTGAATAGAAGATACAACATTTGTAAGTTTTTCCCCACGTTGGAGTTTCCTGGGTATATCTGTGTTATTGTCTATTTGTGATTGACTTATTGTTATTTTTGTTTCTGCTATTATTTGTTGTTAATTAACCTAGAGTATTGATTGTTATAAATCAGATAGAGGTTCTATTCTGTGAATTTATTGTGCAATTAATCTGTAGTTGGGTTATAAGAAATTAACATGGTATCAGAGCTCTAAACTCTGGATACGAAGCCAATATTTGTGACGTAGATTTCAAGAAAAAAATTATTTTTTCGTCTCCAGTTTCTTTTGTGGCTATGGCAACCAGTGTTCGATATGAGGACAAACTTGAGGGTGCATCTAACTTCTTACAGTGGAAGGTTCGGATTACATCTGTTCTCAAGGAGAACAGGTTGTGGATCTATGCTAGTACAAAGGTGACACCACCAACAAATGATCCTGTTGCCCTAGATTCGCATGAAGTCAAGGAGGCCAAGGCTCAGAGGATTATCCTAGATGGGGTAAGAGATCATCTAATTTCTCATCTATCGAGGAAAGACACCGCCACGGAGATGTGGGATACGCTTACAAAACTTTATCAGAGTGACTATCAGAGTCGTAAGATGATATTGAAGGACAAATTGCATAACACCAAGATGTCTAGAGGAGAGAGTGTGACCTTTTACTTGTCCAAGTTGACACAGGTCAAGGATGAGCTAGCTGTTGTTAGAGAGACGATTGCTGAAGATGAGTTCGTGCATATAGCCTTGAACGCTTTTTCGAAGCACTGGGAAGTGTTTGTCAAGTGTGTTGTCGGCAGAGATCGGCTACCTGATTGGGCGAGACTTTGGGATGATTTCGTTCAAGAGAAGATCCATGAAGGTGCTTATTGAGGAGATCAGACAAAGAAGAGTCAAGATGAAGAAAATCTTGCACTTGCAAGCAAGGGCAAGCAAAAGTCCAATAAAGAGCAATCTGAAGGTTCTTCCAAGACTAGGAAGAAGAAAGATTTGAGCAAGATAAAAAAAATTTGTTGCCATCAGAAGGGTCACTATGTCATTCAATGTCCAAATAAGAAAAATAAGGACAAGCAAAAGAAGCAAGTTGCTGCCACAGCAGAGGTGAACAAGTTTGCATCATGATTTGAGAATGAGTTTTCACTCATTGCCTGTCTCTCAAGTTCAATTGCCAATAGGGTATGGTATATTGACAATGGGGCTTCTTGCCACATGACGGGAGTCAGAGAATGCTTCACCAAGTTGGAGGAGGAGAATCTGGATTTCTATATTGAGCTCGGAGACAATGCCAAGTACCATGCAATTGGTGTTGGCACCATCAAGTTTCAGAGGGAATCTGGCAAACCCTTGTTGGTGGAGGATGTGTTGTATGTCCCTAGCATGACGAAGAATTTAATCTCAGTTTCTATTTTGTAAGACAAGGGTCATGACCTTTGAAAGGGGCAAAGTCCATATTCATCCCAAGGATTCCAAGGTTGCAAAAGTGATTGGAGTCAAACACGACAACTTGTTTCAGTTACAGTTTGAGCTAGCACATGCGTTAATAAGTAGATGTAGAGGGCTAGGAGAATTGTGGCATAGGAGGATAGCTCATCTTCACCATGGAGCACTTAATGTGCTCAAGGAAATAGTGATGGGGCTGCCTGAGATGAATATAGAAAACCATGAGGTGTGCAAGGGTTGTGCTCTTAGGAAATATGCCAAGACCAGTTTTCCAAGCAGTGACACTAGATCCAAAGGGATTTTGGATCTTTTGAATCTTGTACACTCAGATGTGTGTGGGCCCATGTCAACAGTATCCTTGAATGGGTATGAGTATTATGTTACCTTCATTGATGACTTCTCCAGGAAGACGTGGATATATTTTCTTAAGAACAAAGATGAGATTTTCAGTAGGTTCAAAGAGTTTAAGACTTTTGTGGAGAACCAAACAGGGAGGAAGATCAAGATACTGAGGTCTGATAATGGAGGCGAGTATACCTCAAATGCCTTCAAATATTTTTGTACTCGGGAAGGTATCAAAAAAGAGTTGATGATTCTGTACAACCCTCAGCAGAATGGGGTTACTGAACGAAAAAATAGGGCTATAGTTGGAGTAGCCAAGGCCATGCTTCATGATCAGGATCTACCTTGGTTCTTATGGGTAGAAGCTTGCAATACAGCAGTGTATTTGTAGAATAGGAGCCCTAACAAAATGTTGGGCAAATTGACTCCAAAAAAGGCGTTCACTGGTAAGAAACCAGATTTGGGGCACATTCGCATCTTTGGATGCCTTGTGTATTGTCACATTTCTGTGGAGAAGAGAACCAAGTTGGAACCAACTACAGAGAAGGGTATCCTTGTTGGATACAGTGAAACCTCAAGGCCTATCAAGTTTACATTCCTACCCTCAAGAAAATAGTTGTTCATAGAATTTGAGAAAGAGAGGGCTCTTTAGAAGTCTAGCAACTTGATGAATGAGGAGAAGCAATCACCCATGGTTGAGGCAAAACAAATCCCTCAAACTTTAGTCTTACAAGCTGGAGAGTAGATCAAGCAAGCCGAGCAAGTTGATCAGGAGGAACAAATAATTCCTTAGCCTCAAATTCCTATTACTGAGAAAAAGAGAAATAGGGTGGCTGAGCAGACACTAAGAGAGGCCCAGGAATATGTTGGTGACCCACAGGATTCAGTCAGACAGAGAAAAGCTCCCAAACATTATTTTGATTATGTGGCACTTATGAGTGAATTAATTGAAGAGGACCCTAGCATCCATGCGCCAAGTATGGAGGGATGCCATGGTGGAAGAGTATTCTTCCATCATGAAGAATAGCGTGTGAGAGGTAGTACCATGGCCAAAAGGTAAGTCTGTGGTGGGCTCGAGATGGTTGTATAAGATTAAGCATGTTGCAGATGGTAGTGTGGAAAAGTTCAAAGCCTGATTTGTGGCTAAGGGGTTTTCTCAGAAGGAAGGAGTCGACTATGACGAGACTTTTACTCTAGTAGCCAGGTACTCATCCATAAGAGCTATCATTTCTATAGCAGCACAGATGGGTTGGAGGATTCACTAGATGGATGTAAAGACGGCCTTCCTCAATGGAGAGATTGAGGAAGAGATTTACATAGAACAACTAGAAGGATTTGAAGCACATGGGAGGGATTCTCATGTATGCAGGTTGAGGAGAGCACTATATGGGCTCAAGCAGGCACGCAGGGTGTGGTATTCACGTATTGATAGTTACTTATAGAGCGTGGGCTTCATCAAGAATGAGGCAGATCTGAACATGTACTATGTTCAGGTGAAGGATGAACTTCTCATATTGGTGTTGTATCTTGATGACCTATTTCTGACAGGGTCAGAGGAGCTCATAGCCCACTGCAAGCAGGATCTTGCAGGAGAGTTTGAGATGAATGACTTGGGGTTGATGCACTACTTTCTAAGATTGGAGTTGTGAGAGAAAGAGGGAGAGATCTTCCTTGGACAAGGGAAGTACATAATTGATATCCTGAAGTGATTCAAGATGGAGGACTGTAAGCCCATGTCCATGCCATTTGTGACCAACTAGAAGAAGATTGATGCTTCTAGATCAAAGGACTTTATACAGACAGTTGATAGGCTCTCTTATGTATCTGGTCAACACCAGGCCAGACATTTGTTTTGCAATGAACTCACTTAGTCAGTTTATGGTGGAACCTAAACGTGTGCACTAGATAGCTGCGAAACATGTTTTGAGGTATCTCCAAGGCACAGTTGATTATGGGCTAAAGTATGTTCAACAGGATGGAGTGAAGCTCGAGGGGTTCACCCATGTAGATTGGGCAAGCAGTACAGTTGACCGAAAGAGCACTTTAGGGTGCAGTTTTAGTTTGAGATCAAGAGCAGTCTCTTGGTACAACAGGAAACAAAAGTCAGTTGCACTAAGTTTTGTAGAGGCCGAGTATATGGCAACCAGTATGGCTACATGTGAGGCTATATGGCTTTGAAAACTTCAAGCTGGGCTCTTTGATAAGGAGCTAGATCCTATAGTCATTTACTGTGATAATCAGAGTTATATCAAACTCTCTGAGAATCCAATGTTTCATGACAAATCAAAGCACATTGAGATCAAGTACCACTTCATCAAAGATTGTGTGAAGGGGACAGTAAAACTCCAGTACATTCCTACGGACGAGCAAATAGTAGATATCCTGACCAAGGCCTTGATGAAGAGTAAGTTTGAATTCTTCAGAGATAAGTTGGGTGTTGTGCAGAACACCTTCCTCGCTAAGAGGGAGTGTTGATTTTCTAACTTAAAAGGTGGAGTGGAGTTGCTTTAAAGCAACTCGAGTTGGATTTTCAGCAACAGTGGATTTTATTCATTAATAATATGTTTATGAGTTTGTGAGGTTGAGATAAAACAAGAGTGATTTTATGTGTGATTTAAAGATGAATAAAGCAAGGAAAGTTTCTTTTTTTGCACGCTAAGTAAAGCAGCTGGGCTTTATATATGTAAGATTGTTGTAACAAACTTGTATTGTATTTTTCGAAGAGAAAGTTTGCTGTTAGGTTGAATAGAAGATCCAACATTTGCATGGGCTTTATATATGTAAGATTGTTGTAACAAACTTGTATTGTATTTTTCGAAGAGAAAGTTTGCTGTTAGGTTGAATAGAAGATCCAACATTTGCAAGCTTTTCTTCCTGAGTATATCTGTGTTATTGTCTATTTGTGATTGGCTTGTTAATTAACCCAGAGTATTGATTTTATAAATCAGATAGAGGTTCTATTTTGTGAATTTATTGTGCAATTAATCTGTAGTTGAGTTATAAGAAATTAACAAAGAAGGCCCCCTGAGTCGCAACACTATGTGTTGAGCACCCGACTACAATTGCCCTCATTCTGTGAATGAAAATGCCTAGCTTTTGATCTCTCACAGAAATGAGAGAAGAAAACGGTGTATTGAACAAATGGGTATCTAAAAAAATGATTGTTCTTCCGCCATTACCAGTGAAACTTTGGGCGCCACCACGGCGCCGAGTGAATGGCCAGCCAAGCAGACATTTTGCACGCCACATTGCTTTGTCATTTCTCTGGTGACGCACAGAGCCTCCTCCATACGGGAGACCTTCTGTATCTACTGTAAACTTAGATTTAAGTCGTCTCTAAGGTCTGAGATTATACTGGCTGCAGACAGGATTGTCCCTCTTAGGGCTATGACAGCAGAGGAGCAATTTTTTGGGCAGAAGAGTTGAAACACCTTCAGAGAGAGAATGAATTATAGAGAAAAACTGCATCAAAAATGGACCTATTGGAAGGGTTGTAGAGGAGTTTGTGGAGTCTATAATGGAATGTCGTATGTTACGCAGAGGCTGTAGCGTTGTGGCGGATGCAAAATTTTATTCATCAGATTTTGCAACATGTAGCACTAGTCCACACTCTTGCCTTAAAAAAATAGAAAAAAAATATTAGAAATATATTTAATCTTCAATCCCTCCTGCTTTTTATTGGGTAAAATTTTAAACATGAATATCATTGAATCAAAATAACTACAAATCAATTATAAAATCAAGTTATGTGAATTTCAACCAAACTTTTGAGAAAACTTAAATTTTTCTTCTACAAGTGAAAACAACAATAAACAAGCAAGCACCAATACTTTTGTCTTTGCAAAAAAATAAAAATAAAAATAAAAAAATTTCACATACTTTGTCCTAGGGAAAAAATTACATTATAACAAATTTATATATTTTATATTGTGGCAAAAAAATGTGTTCATTATTACTTATTACAAGATATCTAGAAAGAAGAGAGATGGATATGCAAGTAGAAAACAAATAAAACAAGAGCTGCAATGCAGCTAGAGTCCCTGACAGGGGAGAAGAGCATACCAAAGCAACTTTAAAAAATAGAAAACTGGATTTAAATTTTACGTTTCAAGTAAAAATGAGTTGAATACAAACACAAATATAATATTATTCAATGATCATTACAGAAATTAGCAACAGAATTAGCAATGTAGAAAATAGCAATTTGAATGTCATGAATCAAGAGACACTTATATATATGTCATGACACTTATATATATGTCATGTCAATGCCATGCTTTTGCAATTATTTCTAGAAGCCTATTCACGACATTACAAATGTAACTTTATAAATAAAGTTTATATTTTTTTAGCAAGCCAAACTGTACAAGACAAAAAAAAAGGCTATGAAAATAGTTCAAAATACAGAGAGAATGCAGGCGTTAGGAAAATATATCTAGATGTATATATCTAGGATAGCGACAGAAAAATAGTCTAGCTCTAATCAGTGTCACTACACATGGGTGTATAATAGGGATTTGACAGCTGCAATATTGATGTGCATCTTCTATGTCTGTAGCCAATCACTTTATTAGATGGTTTTTTCTATGTCTGTAGCCAATCACTTTATTAGATGGTTTTCAAATACAAAAGAGGGAGCGATACAAAACTATTAACAATATCAAGGTCTACAATGTCAATTCTAAGACTAATATAACAAGAATGAAATCATGAATCGATAACATTATAGTGAATGCCAAAATCAGTCCTAGCTGCTTTGAAATGCTGGATCTAGAATCTGCCCAAATTGCCTTTTTGTTAACACAACTCCTGCAACCCAGGAACATCGTGTGAATTCAAGTAATAATGTAGAAACAACAGACTAGCAATAATACTTGATGTCAAATTACAGAACAACAAAGTAAATGCACAATCATATGAAAATACAAATCACAAATAAGACACAAGACAGTGCAGATTAGTCAAACAGTTCACAAAAGACATAAACTTAGGCTCTGAATTGGTCAGTATATGTATATGCATACATTTCAGACAAATAACAATAAGACATTTCTCTGACATTGCATCCGATATTTTGTTTAAGAGCATATGTTGTTTAAAAGTATTTCATTTCATAGTTCTTTAAATTTAAAGTTTAAACTAACAGAACTTGGGTGACAACAAAAATTCTGGGTCTAGTTGGAGCTTGAAATAAAGCACATTGCATGTTACACACTTCACAAAAAATAGAACAGTAATGACACACTTCTCTGACATACCTTGCACCAAGATAAACTATTTCCTTGACTTCATCTCTCTTCTAGCCCACAACATGTTTGTAACGGTCACAGAAAGAAAATATTCATGGAGCTAAATGGTGACTTATGGTCACAAAAAGCAAGTCAAACCTAACTGTATTTCTTAGTTTCTCTTCCTCCTACCACCAAAAACAATAAGCATGTTAGTATACTATCAGATCAAATCATAGAGGAGTGAAAATATCCTAATTTTTTTTTATTGTAAACAAATTATGAATGTGGAAACCCTACTATTTTGCAGTGGAAAATGGAATAGAACCAATACTATTAATATGGCTATTAGAATGCACTTACTAATTTTATTGCATGATAGCATCTCATTGTATTAATATTACAAAAGATAGTAAAGATAGAAATTAATCTATAGCAATCCATTGGGGTTTGATGGAGAGTTAAGTCAGATTGTCCTTGGGCGTGTCTGAAGTCTGGCCAGCTTCAGCTAAAATCTCATAAATTTTGTATACAATTATTCATCTGAGAATGAAATTGTTTTTTTGTTTTCATCTGAGAAGTCCTCTTTTCCCAACACTTTTTATATTCCATAATTTCTTTTTTTTTTTCCATTCTTCAATCATAGGCAATCCCATTCAGTTAACTAACAAGTCTGAGATAACCAAATCTGATCCATTCCTCAATCATAGGCAAACCAGTTAACTGACTAGTCTAAGATAACTAAATTTGACCCAGCTAACTGGCAGTTCTAGCAAGGAATGCCCATTCCAACTCAACTACCTGATTTCATTAGTTAACTTACTCCTGACTAAAGTAACTAGAACCTATCTAGCTGTTATTTCAATGCTGCCAGCAAACTCACTAAATGTTACGGATTAGAGGAGTGGACCCCGCATTCCATTAATGTCAAAAGAGGACATTACAATAAATATGGGAAGAGTTTCATACAATCTAGCAGCCGCTAAAGAAGGTGGAGAATTGAACTAAACCTTGAGAGCATTCATCTTAAAATGAGATGAGCAAGGAAGGAGAAGAAAAGTTGGAAACAAAGAAAACCAAAGACAAAGTTCAAGAATATCTGGGATTAAAGCTGAAAGTCAAGAAAAAGCCCCTACAAAAATGGAATGGAGCAAAAATCATTATGAAATCAAACTCGTGGTCAATATCTGGTTCAATCTGACAGCCAACCCAAAATATTGAAAATTTGAGGAAGTTGCAGTTAATATTGTACTACTAAATTTTGATTTGTTGCCTTTGCTTCAACATAATTGAAATATTATATCCGATTGCAAATTCAATTTTCTTCTAACATCAAAAGTGAGTCTAACCATCAAAAAAGCAGAACCAATCAATTTGTCAGGTGATACTACTACTAAAGAGCCATAAGAGCCTAATGGGTAGAGCGAAACACATGGGATGAGAGTGCCCAAAAGGTCCAAGTAATCAAATTCATTATCAATTCAATCTTGTGATAGGAATAGATAGCCAGTAGGAAATTACTGAAATATTGGAGACTATTTTCTTATCGTATCTATTCTACCAATAGGAAACTCTAACAATCAAAGGGGGAACCAATAAGATTGTTAGGCAATGATCCTAATGGTGGGACTAATGAGCCTAAACAATGGCATCAATAAACCCAAGGAAAGAACCTACAGGAATCCATAGAACCCATCACCATGAGAGCACAGACATTTCAAGTATCACATATGAGAAAAAATATGATATAAGGGTTCATATTGGTGTGTGCTAGTTAAGATATTCTTAAAGAAAGGCCAGGCACCACAGGATAATAAAAGGAAAAGAAAAAAAAATTATGCAAGTAAATTTAGATTCAAATAAAGAAGCTACTTCTTAAAAAATAAGTGCAAAAATTAGAATGGATAAGTACACTATAGGAATAGAACAGACATAAACTAGCTAATGAATGCCAATTAGACATTAATGAACCACAACAACCAACACACCGAATTTTTAGTATTGACTCCAAAAATAGTAAATTGAATAACAACTCTTATTTTAAGAGACACAAGAGACACAACCAGAAATCACAGTTCAAACTGGTAAATGAAATATTGGCAATGGTCATCCGTGAGTGGTTGAGAAGACCTAATAATCTGATGCAAATCTGTCTCCATGAGCTCAAACACAAGATAAACATCATTGAAATCAAACCTCTTTGAAAGCTTCATGATATCCTCCACAGCAATGATATTGTCCTGCCTAATCTGGTGAAGCAACCTGATCTCCCTAAGAGTCATCAGCACATCGGTTCTATTCTCGAAAACATTGATAATCTTCTTAATTGCAATCTTCTCTTTGGTCTCTTTATTTTGAGCAGAGCAAACAATCCCATATGCACGCTTACCAAATGGCTTTATTGGTACATATTTAGTATCGATCTCGAATATGTTCTGTCATATGGAGTAATAATGCTTCCCTTGTGCTACAATTCCCTTAGGGGAATCCACTTTACTCGCCATTCTTATAATTTATCTCAATCTTTCTCTCAAATAATAGAAAATTTCATTTTCTGTCAAATATCTCCCAAATAAAAAAAATAAAAATACAAAAATCCCAAAATGAAGGTCAGTTCAGACAGAGAATTTTGAAAAAAAAAAAAATTTACCATCTGTTAGCATTTATGTTAAATTACAGAAATAATAAAATCTCAAAAAATGAAGTTCGGCTCAGATAGGGAATTTTGAGAAAATTGAATCTTTTTATCAAATAATATAAATTATATCAATATTTCTGTCAAATAAACCCAAAAAAATCTCAAAAATGAAGGTTATCCTAGACAGGAAGGATTTTCGACAATACATCTGTTAAAAGAGAGGCAACAAGGGGTTTTTTATTGACACGGTGTCTAAATAAAAATACAATAGAAATTTATTTTATTTATTTATTTTTATTTTTATTTTTTTATTGAATGTTGCTCTGCCACACATCCGTGACTAATTCTTAAAAATTGCAAATTTTGAAGAGGAATCCATGAAGGAATGCTTGAGAGTTTCTCACAGTTCAAATGAAGGTGAAGCCATAACAAAGAAGTTCATGTCTCAGCATACTCCTCTGACTCCCAGAGAAAGTATATAATTTTTGAACCTATAGATCTGTCAAAAATGGAATGGAAACACCTCCCTTTGGTTGGACGAGGCTATTTGGAATCCCTTCGACTCCTGCAATCACAGACAAAACTCAAATATGTAGTCTTGTGATAACTCCTCTAATCAGTAGAAAAAGTATTCAAAACATTCACAGCTGAAAAACAACCAGTATTCAAAAGATGCACATAATTTAGCTAGAAAATTTACAGATGAAAAAAAACTAGGTCTTCTTACCTACATTTACCGAAATGGCTTTCATGTACCAAATCATGCCTATTCCAAATTACTTTCTATCAATTTTAATGATAAGAAGAAATATTTCAAATCAGAGCTGAAAAGGCCTATTAATTCAAAAAAATATAAATCAAACAGAATGTAAATTTTACAAGTTAAAGAAATGGACCCTGCTCGCCTGTATTCTAGTAAAATGACCTTCCCAGGGCCAAATCCATCTAGAATTTTAATGGAAAAAAAATATTGTTCCAAATTATCCACTCCAATCAACCATTCAACTTAAAACTCTCTTTGATTTTCCTACAAAGCTGCCCTGGAAACCCCCATAGAAGCTTCAAAAAACAAAACAATCTGCTACAAAATGCTTTAAGGGCAACATGCACAGGAGCCACATACCTCCATACCTGCCCAAAGGAAAACCTTCCAAACAAGCTCGCCACCCTTTTGTAGAGTTAAAAACTTTAGAAACCTTTAAAAAAATTTCTCCTGCTCGCTTGTTTGTCAAAAGAAATCTCAATATTTTTATAAATAGAAAAAGCCCCAAAAAAAATGATGCACCAATCATGAAAAAGTAAAAAACAAATAGAAAAGCCATTTTCTAATTCTCACTGCAGAAGACATTAGGAGCTTTCACCACAGATTTCAGATCAACTTGACCAAAGACTGATTTCAGGGAACAATTTTAAATCAATAATCACCGCTTTGGACAGCATTTGCAAGGTGCCTAAATTTCATAGGCTGTCACTGCTACACAAAATAAACCCTAAAATGTTAAAACAATGTAAAAAGGGAAATAAATACAAAATAAATAAATCAGAAAACGAGTTGGCAAAGAGCTGCCAGTGAACACCAAAATAGAGTGCTTCAGACTGAGAAAGTTGTAGCTGCCATAAAACTGCTCCTGCTCAAGTTGTAGCTGTCATAAAACTGCTCCTGCTCCATGCAATTATGAATGACTATATAAAACAAAGATTCGTGTTATGATAAAACAAATTTGCCGTGCAATTATGAATGACTAAATAGCAAAACAAAGATTAGTGTAATGACAAAACAAATTTGTTAACCACGGAAGAGCTCATGTGATTAAGCAAGTGGCATGAAATTTTCATGGTATGTACCAAGATTTGAATGGCAGTGTCCTCATACCGTTAGCCTCCTGGAAAACTATATCCCTTATGAAACAACCAAAAACATAATTAACAGGGCCTGTTAATGTAGATAATTATTTTAATTTTCAGGACTCTAATCCATCACTTAAAAGGTAGTTGTCTGCAATAGAAAGGAAAAAAGAAAATTAACAATCATATCACTAATGCAACCATGCAGGAGATCACACATGTCCACACCCTGTTCTTATGTATCCATGCACAACAGATCCTTGCCATGTAGCTTTAGCAAGGAGAACATGTCTGCCATGAAGAATGAAGAAACATACCTCTGTCTGTCCACGTGCCTTCCCAAGAAAAGAACCCAAAACTTTAGAAACTATTCAAAAAAAATTTCCTGCTGGCTCTGATTGGCCCAAAACAATTCCCCCTATTTTTCCAAACAAGAAAAAACATGAAACCCCAGGAAAAAAGCCACGCCCCAATCAGAAAAAACAAAAAAATACAACAAAAACCATTTTAAAAATTGAAATGCAAGAAACATTAGTAAACACTGCATTTATCAGCAGCAACACGGTTTTCAAGGCAGCCACAAATGTCTTTTCGAGAGATGAAAACATTAGTCCCCGCTTTAGGCAGGGACTAACAAAACGCAATATAGGTTGTCTATGATATGACCTATCAATCTAATGATATGTCATGGTTAAGTGAAGCAACTCTAGAAATTAGGATGGGTTGATCATGAAAAGAGATGATAATAATATATATAGAAAAATATAAAGTTAAACCTAATCTACAATTACTTTTCTAATAAATAATATAATTGTTGTAGTACCTTTAAAATTACTACTTGTCTATAACAATTAGTATGATGTTCTAGCATTTGAACAAGCAAACAAAGCACAAATGTCACTAATAACACAAGATAAAAGTATTACAACAATTAAATTTAAAAAATTATATTAATATTTTAATAATTTAACTTATATACCACAAAATAAATTGATTAATAATAAGAAATTATCTTATAATTAAATATTAATATTAATTATAAAAAGACATGGTTGGATGCCACCAAGGTTCAAATCCTAAAGTGTTCATGTTAAAATAAAAATATTAATTATAAAAAACTTTCTTGAAAATTAGTATTAATTATTAAAAAAACTTATTTTAAAATGGAATATTAGTATATAATCATAACACATTGCCTACTTCTTATAAAAACTTAAAAAAAACAAGTGCCACGTAGTGGCTAGTATCCTTGTAGTGTTGTTATTATAGTATTTGTTTAGTTGTAGTTTTTTTTTTATTAGCTATTAGTTGTATATAGTATTTGTTTAGTTGTAGTTTTTTTGTTGATTAGGTATTGGTTGTATAAACAAATTGCATTCCAATAATTGAAAAATTAATTTTTGAAGAGTATTGAAATGTCTTGGAAAATAAAATTGAAATTTCAAAAATAATCTAGGACTAAAATATTTCCTTAAGTCTAAAATTAAACTTTACAAAACCTATTAAATAACACAAATATTTCCTTAAAATGTAATAATACTAATACTTTTATAATTTAAAATGCATTAAAATATTGTAAGTTTGAAGAATAAAATAAAAAATGTAATAACATAGAAATTTTTAACTTTTGACTAAATAAAATTGAAATCTTAAATTTTTAACTCTTCAGTAAATAAAATTGAAATCCCCAAAATAATCCAATTTCATAAAATAAAATGTATAGAACCCTAACCCTAGTTGGTGTGGAGATATTTGAAATGTTGCAAAGTAATAATGGTAAGTACTTTTAGAGCAGATGATTTTAATTATTTTAATTAATCTAATATTGTGGTTTAGTAATAATTGTTTATCATTTTAAATTTGTAACTATTATATTTACAGAACTAAATTTATAAGGAAAAACATTATGTGAACCCGTTTTGAAATGTTTTAGGTAAATAAAATTGAAATCTCAAAAATAATTTAATTTGGTAAAAATAAAATAGCACTAAAATATTTACTTAGCTATAAAACTAAACTTTACAAAGCCTATTAAATAACACAAATATTTTCTTTAACTATAAAACTAAACTTTACAAAGCTTGCATATTTGTATTATGTGGAGATTTGATTAATGTAATTTAAAATGCATTAAAATATTATATGTTTGAAGAATAAAATAAAAAATGTAATAATATGGCAAAATATTTTCATGATACTTTAGATTTTTAATAAATAAAATTGAAATTCCAAAAATAATCTAATTTCATAAAATAAAATGTGTAGAACCCTATAGCTTTAATAGTATTATTAATATTATAACTTTGTCCCTTCACAAAAAGTAATTTTTACGACAAAAACTAATTTTTGCATTTAGCGAATGAATAAAAAATTAAATTCATAAAAACTGATAATTCTTCCTCTCATAATTATCGCTATTCATTTAGCCATGACTTAATTAGTAGGAGACATAATTTGTGTTCATAATTTGTTTACTTCCACATCTTCCCCTCAAACCAAAATTCTCTTTTGTTGCATTCTCAAATCATTTTTTTTCAACCAATGATAATAGAGATAAATCATTTTTCAATAATTTTTTGTTAAAAATTTATCATGTTACATAGGAAAAATACAGATTTAAATCAAATTTGCCCAACAAGAAAAATAATTCTATTTTTGATTGGTTTGGAATCAACAGATTAATAACTAGATAAGTGCAACTCATTGCAATACTACCAGCGGAAGGTACTAAAAAATGTGCTGATAACACGTTACTTTATTTTTTTTTTTCAAAAACCACGAATTACAATGTTTTAAGTACCTAGTAAACCCTACTTGTCACACAACATGATGCGCTAATTTTTCTGTTATAATGCAATGTGAAAAGAGAAGCCCACATATTTTCTTGTCGACTTGCAGGGCATGATACTGGATACTGAATGGAGGTAGCCTTACACGAAATCGTTTGCTGGAGGCAGCGGTTGAGAAGAGAGGCGGCCATTTTACAGTGGCAACCGCTTTGAAGAGGCGCCATTACGCAAACAGCAGGATATAAAACAAAAGAAAAGTCTATGGATAACTACCCAAAATACATATGTGAAATTATATAAAACAAATCTATTCAATATTTCAAAACAAAGAATAAATTCTATATGCTTGTTTTATATATATGAGCTCTTATAAATAACAGGGTTATATATCCTCAAGAAAAATAATATATTGTGCAAAGGACTTGTCCATAGACAACTATAAATGACTTTTTTTAAAGTTAAAGTTTGAAAATGAAATAAATTTTAAAGTTCTCATAAATATATGAATAAAGGAAAACATTTTTTTGCACAAATCACTCTAGATCTAAAGACCGTGCATCTCCATTTGCCTCTAAAAGAAGTTTGGTAGATAGAAAGATCTAGACCTTTGTTGTTTTGTTCTACCTTAACAAATTGGTACCGTAAGATGAGTCAATCTTCACTTCTTTGTTGCTATATCATAAAACACAAATAATAAGACTTTCAAGAACTCAAAACAACTAATAATAAGACTTTCAAGAACTTAAAACAACTACCAACTTAAAATAAAACATGAGACCCAGTGAGGGATCATCGCAAGGCCTCATACAACCATATTGCAGTTACTCATCTCTAGGAGATGATGATTTACATTGAATAAACTATACTAAATTTTACACCCTAATAAGAATTATGAAAATTTAGGAAACAAGTTTCTCTGTAATAGGCAATCAGTGATGCAACTATCCGAAAATAAAATATGAACAGATAAACAACCACCACCCCTCGGTATTGTGTATCCCAACTAACAGAGCTTGATGTCTCTTCATGTTATGTTGCCATTGTTAGTATCCTTGAATGCCATGATGAACAAGTCTTTTGCAATAAAAAAATTAGGATCATTTCTCATTGCTCAGTGGACTAGGATGACTTTGACTTATTGGAAGCAACCAACAAGACCTTGATTTTCTGATGATTTGAAGCCAATCACGAGGTTTTGATTCCAACTATATCTCGGTCTACATGAATGGTGTGAGTTCAAGAAGGAATTGGGTCAAATGCAATTCTCCAGAGACTTTGGCAAAACATATATACCTTAGACCAAACATCTAAGCCAAAGGATTTTTGTGCATTGCAATGCAGTCTCTTAGGGTGTGCTTATTGAAGATTCTGCCAAAATACAGGAAGAGTTTTACTTTAGTGAAAATTAATTCAACAAAGGATTCTATAAGAAATATGTTACTCAAGTCTCCATCCATGGATCCTTCTTCCAAGCTTCTAACCCTCCAAGTTTTTTCAAACAAAAAAATGCTCTCAAAAAAAAAAATCATTCTCCAAGAATCCCCAAAAACTCCAAAATGTGATCTTAAAAAGAGAGTGTCATATCACACTCCAACATTCAATATAATGATGACACATGACACCCTTTCCAACCCTATATCTATCTCCTTCACACAAGTCCCAGGTTAACATGACTCTTTAATGACATTCACATGGTATGAGATGTGCTCACGCATGTGTTTTCTTTTCAAGTTGAGGTTCACTTCCTCAAACCAACACTTTTAGAAAGTCATAAGTTAGCTTGGTGTCTTGAACTTAGCACCTATACCTTCACACATGAGAGCTATTTTCAAGAGCCTCAAAAGTACCTTTTTCAAGCTCCAAGGAATCCTCTACACTTTCCCCCAAGTACCCTACCCTAGATACTTGGGTTGGGTCCCCAAAATTACAATAACAACACAAAAAATTACTTTTTAAGTTTAAGAAAAATGATTTAAAAGATTCTATACTAATTTGTACTCCAACTCACACATTTGACACACGACAAGACACTTAAACACTAACACTTGGCACTAGGACTTCTAAATAAAAAAAAGTTTAAATAAAATAAAATTCAAACACTTAAAATTACAAGGTTTAAAACATATCACTTCACTCAACATTAGGGTCTTGATGACTCTCACGTTCTCCCATTAGTGTTTGCTCACACCTACACACTTATTACAATATCAATTCATCCATAGTATATGCATATAGTTGAAATAAGGAAAATATAACCATATCATTTACTCATTTTGATCTAATTTAAATTCATACACCTTGAGACATAATTTGGTCCTAACTCGTACGCCATGAACATGGTCATAACCAATCTCATTGATTAATGTGATCATAACCTACCAATCAAACATGATAAAATTTCACAATATCTAGCAATAGTTATAGGAAGCAATATTTGCATTTAACCAAAATTTTAACAAATTAATTTTAGAGCCCACTAAAACACATCATAATCATACATGGTCTCATTATGACATGTGAGCACTAAATCATCTCATCCAAAATTCATATACAATTTGCTCATGCCCACATGCACATCTATTTAATTTCTTTTTTTTAAGGTTACTACTCAAACTGACTTCACTCTAAGAATGGTCTCAAGTCAATATCATGCATTTGATCCAATTAATCATCACAAACACTAAGCATCACTTGACCACTAATTTTTATACACTAAAAGATTTATATCTTAAGAATTTTCTTTTCAATTAAGGTTGGCATCCATATTCTTGAGATAATACAATCTAACTCAATTATTTAGGTAAGCATAGCAATGGCTTTCTCAAGGTTAGCACAGTCATCTCATAGCTTGACACTATCACAACTGCATGTAACTCATAATTCAACTACAAAATTCATCCAACAACCATTATAAAAGGCCATAACAAGGTCTTGGTATCCATGTGTGGTATGATGAAATTAGTTAGATGGAAAAATTAAGTGGTTTTCACAAACAAAAGGGTGAAGCAAGTGACAAAAAGACAAGACCTTAATAATGATAACAATGAACAATATTAAGTTTCTAACTCAAGGGTTTATTCATAAGGTTCTTCTAGGGTTGGTATTGTTAAAGGAATGCCAAAACAATGTGAGGAATATGATTCACCAAGATTCAGCTAGATGACAACGTTAGAGTCAATTGATAAAGTGAGGTGTTCCAAGAGTCATAAGCAAGGTTGGGCCTCACACCGAGGTATCAAGTAAGGCTCCAAGTTAAGATTACAACTTATTGAAACTAAAGAATGTAGACAACATATTAAGAAATCATGAAAGACATTTATTTGCAACATTCATATTCTTTTTGAAATGCTATAAACATAAAACAATTCCAAAGAGTAAATACTTCAACAAAAATACTATTTGTTTATCAACCTCCAGGAAATAGTACCTGAACATCTTCTCAAAAATAAAAATTATAAATTGTAATCACTTTCTATAAGTCCTTCAACATATTTAAAACTTCACTGGATAGTTGGGCATCATATAACTAACTTTTTGTTAATTGTTGTTCCAACTAGCTAGTTACATATGAATTTGGGAAATTCAAATTATTTATCTTACATTTACTGTCAATGTACACTTAAGGCTTAATATTCTCTAAGAGATCAACATGGGTTTACTATCATCACTAACCATAGTAAGTTGTTTCAATAACTAGTTGAACAAAAAATACATTTAAATAAAATCAGGTCCATTTGGTGCACAGTGAAGTTGATTATAGTAAAATAATACCTTTGAAATTATTCAATATATTTAAACAAAGCTTCCCTTTGCATTGGTCACTATTAGATATATCGTGCATTAAGTAACTACTGAAAAACCGGCTACAATAAAGTGATACCAACTACTAAAAATTTTAGTTTATTATTTTTAATAAGTTTATATTTACAAATGTGGGGCACTAGTCCTTATGCCTTTTCCATAACAATTATGCATATGATCCATTGGTGCACATTCCATGAAAAATAAACAAACATGTGAGGCTACAATCTTTTGTACAAATAGTGAAATTTGAATATTGGTCCTACAAGCCATTTTCTAGGAGGTTGAGTCTAGTGAATTGAACCTAAAATTGGTTGAAATCCATTTGGAAATGTTTCTCCTATGTAAAAAACAACCTTTTTCAAATTTTCATATCCTTGAAGAGTAAAATCTAATGAGTTATTCCTACTAACAATCGTAGGTGGAATATAATCCGCATTACAATTAGTTCAAAAGTAACCATTGAACTTTTATCTAAACATGGAATTTCTACATATGTTTCAAAGCATATCACGTTCCTACACATAAAATAAGTATAAACTTTGTTTGATACGAGTTGAATGTTGTGGTGATGTACATGATGACACTACAAAATATGAAGATATGAAGGTAATGTATTGTGTGAACTATATTCTATAGATGCAACCAATCTAGTTGTCACCACTTCCTCCTCATTGAAAGAAAAGAAAAGAATATTATTATTGAGGAATGTGTTTTTTTTTGTGTAAATAAACTAGTACAAAATAAGATTTTCAACCTATACTAATACTAATAAATAAACACTAGAGCTAGGATTGATAAAGAACAAAATCTCGATCCTAGAAACTAAAAATTAAAAATAAGAATGTGATATGATGAAAGGAAATGGAAATAGAAAACATAAACAGTACACCTAGAAATTTGTTGTGGAATAGCTAGCGATAGGTTGTGGAAGACCTCAAGAGATTGCAAACCCAATTTGAAGACTAGTGGAGGTAGCGTTAAACATATCAGGTGCAAGAATATTGACTTAGGGTCAAAAATCCTATATAATAAGTGCAAGAATATTGACACCATCTCAAAATTCATTGAAACTTTCAAGGCAAGTAGGTGTGATGATGAATAGGATTTTCTAAGTCAAATGTGCTTTCTCTAACAAATAGAAATGGAAAAATCAAAGAAATACTATTCTCCAAACTTGTATAAAAAGGAGAGAAATAAAAATATAGAGCCCTAACACTTGATAAAAACTAATGAGATTGAATTGGTATGATATAAATGATAAAATGAAGCTCCTTGTAAAATTTTGGACCTATAGGAGTTGATTTAAGGTAGAATCAAATGCATGAAGCATAGGAATATTAACCAAGGGGAGGTGTAATTGACCTTTGCTTAGGATTGCATGAAACCTTTGGGATTTTTTTATCTCTAGATTCTAAGCAATTTTCAATATGACCACCTCTATAAAACATGTTCAAATTTTCCTATAAATGAATTGAACACATACTTTTATATATAAAGTCCAAAAAATAGAAAGGTTAATTAGGAAGTTGCCTTAGTATGCCCCTAGTGGGTATTCAAACATGGATTCACAAAGAACATGAACATAGTAACAAGATAATTGGATCTAAATCTTGATAAACATGTAAATGAAAGCATAAATCACAAACCCTAATTTGGATACAAGAAATAGAATAGAAGCTAGGAGGGGAAATAGGACAATGGGAGAAGGAAATAAGGGATCAACTGGAAACTATAGGGATGGGATATGGCTTAGGGATGAAGAGGGATGATAGGAGATAAAGAATAGATGGAAATAGGAAGAAATTATGTAAAATCCTAAGGGAAATGAAAAGAGAGATACAATCAAAGGAAGAGAAAGAGGTGCTACATAAAAGCTAGGGAAAAGCTCCAAATCAATGCACTAGTAAGATGGCAATGCCCCCAATTTGCTTCAAATCTCAAACACTCCAAGGATCTAGCAAAATGATAGCATATAAAAGAAAACTTCATTATGGATTCCTAAAATGAGAGAAATGAGGCCCTATTTATACATTTTTGAATGAGTTTGGAACTAAAATAAGTGGAAATATAGTAAGTTGGCTTAGGATAAGCTCACATTTAATTTTGGAGGATAGAAAAGAAAGTGTAAAACCTATTGGATGCATTTCACCCTACCCCTAAGGAGGCTCAAATTTGTTGGACACATTGGTAGTGTTTTGAGGTGAATTGGAGCTATAGATTGCAAGATATGAGGGAAACAAGGGGAAGGGTTCACTACACATGGAAGGGGTAAGAAAAACATTAATTTTTTTTGGAAAGGGATAACTATCACCTTGATAATGGGAATAAGGCTTACTTAAGCAATAATGAACACATGGGAAGGGGTAAAAACATGGGAAAGGGGAAAGGAAATGGACAAGGATAACCTAAGGCTACGAAAGGGACTAAAAGGGGTAAAAACACATGCAAAGGGAACACTAAAATGAGAACAAAACATAGTAAAATGAATTGCAAAAGGGTGCAATTTTTGTATTACATTGCCCCCCATTCTAGTGGGATAATGAAATACTAAGGGAAGAAGCTCTCTAAATTAAAATTATATTATTAAAAACATATATAATCATGTAAGATACTAGTCTTTAAATTGTGTGTTTGATATTCATTCACATGCTTGTACCTAGTACTATAAAGCATCCATAGAGAGTCGTCATTATGCACATACAAAGGCAAAATACACAACATGTAGAAAATAGAAATCATGACAAGGTTGCACAATAGAAATAAGGGAATGCAACTAAAACATAAGGAAAACATACTTATCTAATATTAGACTAGAAAACATGTTTCCATATCATGAATGCATATAAAAATTGTTGAAAAACATTAATTTTTCCACTTTGAGTGAGAGATCTATGAAGATTTTCTCCAAAGAATAATTGAGGAGATAGGGAAGAGAGGAAAGAAACCAAGACCTACGAAGAAGGAACCTTCATAAAGGTGAGTTAGAAATTGGATATTTGATACTAGAAACTAGTCAGTCATCATGACAATAAGGGTTGTAAGGTAGCCACCAAAGGGAAGGGCCAAGTCAGGCCAAATAGTAAAAGTTTTTAATCATGACAATCAATAAGAAAGATAAAGTTAGATATATAGTTGCCACCCCAAATTATTAGCTATATGTGGTTACCACCCCAAATGTGGCTAGGCCAAGCTAAAATCTTTAAGGTATCTTTGGGGGGGGTTCTTGTGTGTTCCAAGCTTCCCCAGTTTTTTAGTTTCTTGGGGGTCCTTGGAACATTGGAACCTTTCTGCAAGTTCCAAGGTTCCCCAAAACCCTAGGACTCCACATTCTTTATTTTTTTGGTAGGGTTTTAGGATTCTCCAGAACACTGGGTTCCTAGTCTCGATCCTTCTCCTCTCCTTGGTCCTAATCCCTCTTTAGATCTTGGTCCTATTCCTTCTCCTCTCCCCAGTCCCAATCCCTCTTCAAATTCTTATCTCGATCATTCTCCTCTCCCTAGTCTCGATCCCTCTTTGGATCCCAGCCTTGGTTGCCTTCATGTCCCTGACCTACATGGTTCTTTGTGGGATTCTAGGTTCCTTCCGCATGTTGGAACCTTCTCATTGGTGTTGTGGTTCCAAGGTTCCTTGGAACCCTAAAACTCTGATAGTGTGTAGGGGATAAACCAAAATGCTTCAACAACTTGCAGGTATGCCATTTATGGGTTGATTCAACCCCTACAATTTCTCAAGGGCTAGTTTCCTACCCAGATGCACTTTTTCTTTCCTAGGCACAATTCTATAGGCATTTCTTAGATGGTGGTTGGTGGGACCCATAAATTTCATGGGTTTCCTTCATCCTCACATTCATGGTGATGGGTGACTTTGAAGTTCTAGGTACTCTTCAACTTCTTGCCCATGGATTAGGGCATGCAATAGTGGGGTATAAATGCAAGATCTATTCTCTTTGCATGGGTTGGTCAATCTTCATCTTTTCCAAGCAATGAAGGTGCAAAAATTTCTTAGGGTTTCAAACAATGCCAAATCAACTTCTTCAAATTGCAACAAGGTGAAATGTATGAAGATTAGAAGGTATAACTGATACCAATCCTAAAATTTTCCATTGTTACTTGTATTTCTTCATGGATATCCCTAAGTCACAACTAGGGTTTCCTCTTGCCATGTTTTACAGTATAATTCTAACAACACATTTGATGAATGTGACAAATTATGAAAGCACCACATATTTAGTGGTGATCATTTTTGAGTTATATATGGATGAATGTTTGTAATAAGGGATTAATTAAGTATATTCATTGTTGGTCATCTAGTTTTAATGCACTTGATTATTCAAATAGGCCCTATATATTTCTATGTTGTTGTTTTCCTTTGATGAATCTTTTGACTCTACATCCCATTGAATATA
This sequence comes from Cunninghamia lanceolata, assembly GCA_027924645.1. Taxonomy (NCBI): domain Eukaryota; kingdom Viridiplantae; phylum Streptophyta; class Pinopsida; order Cupressales; family Cupressaceae; genus Cunninghamia; species Cunninghamia lanceolata. The sequence continues at coordinate 14,086,322 of BSBN01001332.1, forward strand.
CATCGGTGTAGAAAGCATTGATCACCCACATGCTTTTAAAATGAAAAATATCTTTCGATTGTAAAAGTAGAAATAGGTCTTAGTGTGTATGCATCATTTGGTTTTGCATATCAACTAGGGTATCTTTTATAAATGTATCATGCTTAAATACCTTTTGAACCAATTATGTATTCTTGCATCTCACATGGTTATGAAGATGACTTCATCATCTTAATGAGAGGCCATATTATTTAGTAGGCTAGTTTTAACCTAGTGGCAATCTTATGGGTTAAAACTATAAATTAGGTACTACTTCTTGTCACAAGGTTAAAACTATAAGCTATAGTTTTAACATGGGAATATCCTCATGATGATAATGCCAAGGCATTCAGATGTTGAAGAAAGGGAAAGGATTCTTAATGAAGAATTATACTTGCTTGCTTGATCATATCAGATAGAGAAGACAAGAGTTACAAGCCGAGATTGAACAATAACAAGCCCTACTTGCCCAACAAGCACAATCTCAGGCCCAAGTAGCCTAGAAATAGGTTAGAAATCAATATCATAATTAATTTCCTTCCAATCAATAGCAATATTAGTAGCAATATCCACAATAATACCAACAACAACAATTTGGAAACATCCCAAATTTGAGACTTGCATTTTTTAGACAAGCGAAGAGGTTCCCTCCAGCTAGACAACCTTTAGGAGTAGAAAGATATAAAAAAATGGACTTCTTTAGTATCCCTAATTTTCCAAATCCTATTCCAAATGAATTAAGAGGAAAGATCCTAGATTTTAGGGTAATAATGTTGTCACTAGGGAAGAACACTTAAGACACTTTATCAGTGTCACAGATGAGTATGAGATTGACCATGAATATGTGATGATGAAGTTATTCATTCATTCACTAGAGGAAAGTGCCAAGGAATGGTACAAAAGTCTCCCTAACAATAGTGTTGATTCATGGAAGGAGTTCATGAGAGTTTTCAAATTGTAGTATGGGGATAGGATTGAACCCAAGTTTGCCATACATGAACTTATAGCCATCAAAAAGGGGATTAATAAAATAGTGGTGGACTTCAACAACAGGTTCATCATGACCATAAGGAAGCTACCTCCAAATCTTAGACCTAATGAATCAATGTGTTTAGTGTTGTATTGTGATGCATTTGATTCTATTTAATTAGGTATTGTCTTTGGGATAAGAATCCCCAAAAATATGAGGGAAGCATATGCTACAACCATAAACATAGAAAGTAACATGAGAGCCTCAGGTAAGCATATCAAGAGGTCTTATATAAAAATCTCCCAACTAGATAGGGTGACTCTGAACAATCCTCTCACAACTAAAGACAAATTAGATAAGCTCATGGGAGCTATGAAGGATTTGTCTTATAAGGTAGCAATGAATGAAAAGGGATTGCCACCTCAAGGTGCAACAACACATTTTAATGAAGACCAAAGATTGCATAATAGTCATATAACATAGATTGGTTTAAAAGGTCACAACAAAATGATAGACACGTAGCTCCAAAATAGGTAAGTTTCAAGCAACAAAGTGAGAAGGAAACCCCAAATCCATTAAGAAGGGATCATTTCAACTTTCAAGAGGTCTCATCATGGTTCAAGGAGTGTTTCATTCCCCATGATTCAGAAAATTATGTAGTTTCTCATTCAATGAGTAGTGATGAAGATTTACCTAATGAAGAGGGTGGATTTGAATATTATGAAGAGATTAATCAATTTGACATAGAGGGTTATGAACATATTTATGAAATGCTAACTATGGTAGCTATGAGAAAGATGATCTTGTGTTCCAATATGATTATGAGGCACCCAAAGCAATATGAGCTTCATGTTCATAACCTTGAGCATTTAAGAGGTCTCATGCACAAGAAATACAAGCAGTCCAAGCCATCTGATGAAAACATGAAGGCCCTAACTAATGCAACTATAATGTGGGTTCAGGATGGATACCAATTGAGAAATAGGTTTGTGCCTATACAAATTAATTCTGCTACAAAATTAACTAAAAATGAATTTGAAACTATGAAGGAAAAACAAGAAGTGGATAATGAGAGAAAGAGCAATAGTGTCCGAAAGAAAGTGCCAAAGAAGAAGAAGGTTCAGATGTAATAGCCAACAAAAAAAAGAAGTATGTATAGAAGGTTCCAATACCTGTAGTGCAATTAGCTACTATACCAGTTCCAAAAGTTTAGAGTTCAAAGAATGATGCCAAGCAAGGTCAGCCCCAAATGCCAAAAGAGCTAGGAAAAAGCAAGGAAAAAAAGGAGTTAAAAGGCATGGACATCCAATCAATTGATGCCTTACATCCATAATGCAAGTGATGTTACCATCTCATGTGATGTCCCTTAGCCAAATTATAACCCTATAGATATGGCCCAGGTTTTAAGTCAAGTTAGAATATTGGTGCCAATAAGGGAAGTTCTTAGAATCCCTGAGCATAGAGAGATGGTCTTGTCATATATCATAGATGTAAATACACTAGAGTAGCCTATCGTTGTTCAAAGTGATAGTGACAAAGGAAGCAAAGAGGGAGAAAATAATGAAGAAACCATAGAGGTTTATTTAGGAACATCCCTGGTAAACATCTAGTCTAGTGTTGATCCATTTTATACAACACTAATGATCAATGGGTGGTTGTTAGATAATTGTATGCCTGATTCAGGGGCCTATAGTAATGTTATGCCATTAAAGGTCATGAATGACTTGGGGATAAAAGTGTCCAAGTTCTATGGCAAGTGTTTTACCATGGATTCTAGGGAAGTCAATGTGATTGGCCTTGTTAGAGATGTTGAGGTCCATCTTGCTGCATACCTTGATAAGTCATTCTTGATGGACATCATCATTGTAAATTGCCTTGCTAAATGGGGTATGTTGCTGTCTAGAAAGTAGGCAACTTCTATGGGGGTAGTGTCCAAATGGACCTATCATATTCTACCATCCCAATCCATGGAGTGGAAGTGAAGTTGTATATGGAGAAGAAAATGGAGATGACATAGAAGATCATTAAAAGATAGTTGAAGAAGTAAATTTCTATGATACTGAAATTGACCATCTCATTGAGTATTGTAACTAAGATGATCATGATGTTATTTATAATCTTCCTCACAATGCTACACTTGTTTGTATTGTAAATGATTTTTGGATGATGTACTTTGATGGTGCATGCTCAAGAGATGGCTCAAGTACAAGAATTTTTTGGTATCACCAGATGGGGAACATTCTAGGCTATCCTTCAGGCTTGATTTCCAGTACACAAACAACATTACTAAGTATGAATCTCTTTTGTTGGGCTTGAATGTTTCTCATAGGCATGGAATCAAATTCCTAAGAGTTGGGAGATTTTGAACTAGTGGTGCAACAGGTCAGGAATGGTTATACAACCAAGGATAAAAGGTTGAGGGCATGCAAAAATGTAGTTTGGGATACAATGGAGCTATTTGACATTAGTGGCATTGAATGGATATAAAATACAAATAATGTAGAAGTTGTTGCTTTGGTAGTTACAACTTCAAAATTTAATTTGCAATCAACATCTTCTCATCCCTAGTCTATTGTTGAGGTCCTTACTAGGCCTACTATACCTGACAACATCTGCAGTTGGTGAGTGTTTGATGATAATAATCATATTTATAAATTATTGAAATGTATGGATAAATTTGAGAACCAACTAATAGACTAGTAACCCATGATAGAAATTGAAGATCGTAAAGAAACCATATTTGTTAATGAGGTGGTGTAGTTAAAAATAAATACTATTCCTAAAGGATTGGTTGCATTGGAAATAATGTTTGATAGTGTAGATTGCTACAAGAATAAGCATAAGCTAGTTGAGGAAGATGATTTTGAAGGTGTAAATTTGGGAGATGAGGCAACCCCCAAGATGGTGTACATAGGTAAGAAGTTGAAACCCAATGAGAGGTAGATGTTGATTGCACTATTGAAGAAATTCAAGAAATTATTTACATGGTCTAATGATGAGCTCAAGGCCTATAAGAAGGAACTATTTCAGCACACCATTCCCCTCCAGCCTGATGCGAAGCGCTTCAAACATAAGCAGAGACCAATCAACCCCACTCTAGCTCCCAAATGCAAAAGGAATTGGCCAAGCTAAAAGAAGGTGGTATAATCAAGGCTATCTGGCATTCAGAGTGGGTATCTAACCTTGTCCCTATGAGAAAGAAGAATGGAGAGATAAGATTTTGTCTAGACTCCAAGAACTTGAACATCAAGTCTCTTAAGGACAACTACCCTCTCCCAAGCATGGACTTGCTACAAAGGGTGACTGGTTCAGAGTTAATGTCCATGATGGATGGGTTATCAAGGTACAACCAAATGATCTGGTTAAGGAGTCAAAAAAATACAAGACATCATTTACAACTCCTTGGGGTACTTATGTTAATGTGAGAATGCAATTTGGTTTGAAGAATGCAAGTTTGACATTTCAAAGAGTAATTGATGTTGCCTTTGCATACCTTATAGATGAAATCATGACCTATTCTACCAAGATGATTTAACTACATTGTCCAAGGAAAGAAAAGACCACTGCAAACACCTTGAGCTAATATTTGAAAGATGCTTTCAGTATGGGATCTCTTTGAATCCCAATAAGTGTAAGTTTGGAGTTGAAGAATGCAAGTTGTTGGGACATGTTTTGTTAAAGGATGGGGTGAGAATCAATCTAGAAAGAGTGAAGGAACTGACCCCATTCCCTAGCCTAAATTAGTCAAAGGCATCCAATCTTTCTTTGGGTAGATCAACTTTGCGAGAAGATTTGTCCCCAATTTCGTTAAGAAGACTAATGTTATATCCAAGATGCTCAAGAAAGGATAATCAATCACATGGAGCAAGTAACCAACTAGGAATCTACTGACATAAAAAATGCTCTCAAGGATTCACTAGTCCTAGTAATCCCTAACTAAATCCCTTCCATCTCTTTTCTTTTGCTTCCTTCTACATTGTTGCTATTGTTCTACTTCAGAAGAACAAGGATGGATACAAACAACCTCTTGGATTCTTTATTAAGTCTTTACAAGGTCTTGAAATGAAATACTCAACTATGGAGAAACATGCATATGCCCTTGTTAATGTTGTCAAAAACTTCAGGTCATATCTCATGGGTGCAAAAACCATTGCTTGTGTGCCATTCTCAATAGTGAAGGACATCTTCATGTAGCCAGAAGCCTTATGAAGAAGATTCAGATGGATTAAAAGGATACAAGAATATGACATAGAAGTGCAAGTCACCAAACTAGTTAGAGGCCAAGGTATAGCAAAGTTGATGGAAGATGCAAATTTAGATGCAACTAAGGTAAATGAAACAGATTCAATTCCTCCTACTAGCCCTTGTTAGTTAGTAGATAATCCTTGGTATAAGGATGTCATCTTATATTTAGAGAACATGTATTTCCCCCTAAGAATGAATGAAAACTGGTAGAGGTCACTCAAACTGTAGTCCCAAAGGTATGTGTTGATTCATGGCAATTTGATGTGGAGGAATCATGAAGAGTTGTTATTAAGATGTTTGGATTAGGAATTTGAAAGGTTTGTTGATGAATTCCATCAAGGTATCTGTGGAGGGAATTCCAAGACTAGGACCACTACATATAAGATAATCAGGGTAGGGCATTAGTGGCTCACATTTCTCAAAGATGTCACTAAACTGGTGAGAAAATGTGATGCTTTCCTGAGGTTTTTCAATAAATTAAAGTTTGTTAGTGCTCTTCCTCTCATGATTGTCCCAGTTGAGGCAATTGTTACCTAAATTTCACCACTAGCTCAATCAGGTAGAGCTTTACAGTTTTTGAAGGAGAGAAAGGTACATTTTTATTTCTATTGCATCATATCCATGTACATATATGGTACAAATTAAGATTACAGTGTATTGTTGCATTAAGATGCATTTCATATTTAAGAGATTGTACAAATCTTTTAAATTATTAGCAATTTGTATTGAAAAAATAAGTTTTTAAGGTCTCACACAAGCCGTGAGACTAACTATTTTATTGCAAGTGAAAAGACGAACTATACATTTATAGAAGAACTAAAAGATAAATATGCATATGAGATATGGTGACTCGTCATTGCCTGAATGATGAGTCTTGATCCTATTTTCCATGTCTTGTGTCATCTTGTATTGTCTGTGTGTCCCACATCCAGCTGCTATCTCCTTGCTACCCCTAGTTATCTGCATAAAATTTTGGAAAACTGATGTTAGAGCAATGACGAGGCATCATACATCATATGATATACATCTATAAATATACAATTTTTTTCAGATGCAGTAAACCAATTAGTTTCACAGGGACCTTTGAGAAGACAAATCAAGAATATTGATTACAAGTGCTTATTTTTCTTAACATGTTTGTTTCATGTGCAGATACAGGTGTTATTTAACAATCATTTTCATTTTCAACATGTGGAGTGAAATGGGCTCCGATGAGGGTCAAGCCTAGCATGCTATCTCTCTTGTGTTTAAGAGAGAGAGGAGAGTGTAAAGGCATTCTCTTTATCAATTTTGAGTATATATTTCATCACCTATAAGAATGATTTGATTGACGTCATTATTGTAAATGGTGAAATATCTGCTCAATTGAAGCTTAATATAAGAGATGAGTAATCATGTGACTTGTCAAGTTTCAATCAACAGAAAGACAAAGGAGATCTATTAAAGCTTTAACAGTCATATAGTTGGCATGCAAAGAGAAACAATCATCATGAACTAAAAAGAATAAATTCTTAGCACAACACATGATGATATTGACTAGAGTCAGCAAATAAGGTTGTAGTGGACAGTTTTACACAGCCATGAAGGCACTACTAGGAGAACAACTTTGTGCAAGACGAGGCAGTCATATTGATGTTTTGTTGACAGTCATATCGGATGACTATTATGAAGTCATGGTGAATAAACAGATATGGTTAGGACAAACAAACCCTAGAGACAATTATAAGGAAATCTGCAACAATATGACTGTCAAGGAGTCATAAGTATGAGTGACACACGCAGTCTTAGCAATCAATAGTCTTTGTTGAGACAACCTTCTAGCTTGGTGCATAGTATCCTGACATATTAAAAACCTTTATAAGCTTATAAGAGGCCAAATGTTTCCCTACAAAGTAGACAGAGTTGCAATGAGCAAGGGCCTTAGAAGAAAAGGACAAAACAAGGTCAAGGTTCATACCAAGAAGGATAGCTGATTGTGATCAAGAGTAGTTACCAAATAAAAGATGTAATGAGCAGTCCATGGAGATAAAGTCAGTCTTGAAAATAGTTAGCATAAGTACATGAGGACCTTCTTAACCTATGCAATCCACAAGAAGGTTGTAACATCAAACAGAGGGAAGAAAAGTCTAGAGATATAATGGACAGTGGTATTCACATTGGGTATATGAAGTCTATAAGGTCTGCCACAAATGCCTTTATCCTTATCAAAGCATGTTTACTTCGGGGGTAAGATGTTAGTTAAATCTTGAGGTACATTTTGGAGATAGGTTTGACAAACAGTTCTAAGGCATGGGAACATAGAGAATGCATGATGGTTGCAGTCTTGAAGGAGCAATGTTTAGTTTTAAACCTTTTTGGAATAGTGATAAACCTATAGGAATCTCATAGTGGCATACACCAACCTCATGGAATAGTAGTCATGAAAGAAATCAGACAGTTTTTGTACCATTATCACAATGAGAAAGCATGGTGATTGAAGTTTGCATTTTATGACAGTCATCAAAGGTTGAATGCAACAGTGATACATGAACAAAGAAACTTGAAGGCAAAGATGACTGTGAAGAGTAACAGTCAAGGAGAATGATTATAACAGTCACCTAGCAGTGACTAAAGACTCATTTGAGAATCAATGTAAGTCTAGTATGTTGTACAAGTCATGATTGTTACAGTCAAGAGAGCATAGAAATAAAACTATGTACCCAGACAGAAGTGGATTTTAGAAATTCCACATTTTTGTCCATTTTGAACACCTATAGGATTCAATGGTATAATACATCATGGAAATGCTATGAACATCATACAGAAGTGATCGTTATGATGATCAAAAAATAGAATGCCCAGATCTTATACGTTTTGTCCATAATGAATAGCTAGTCTTGTATAAGACAGAGTACACAAATAATCAGGATGTGCTATGAATAATGTATAGAAACTACCGATAGAAAACTCAGAGAAGATAAGTGTTCAGAGTTTTTAGTAGATCTTTTCAAGTTCATGACATGTGCAGAAAGTATGTCCTTCATTTGAAAATGTCAGTATTATTCTAAACTGTAGCAAGAGCATATGCCAGAAATACAGAGGTTGAAGCAAATTGCAAGTGAATATAATGGAAATTTTACTACAGTATTGTTGTATCATCTAGAAACACTCAGGAAATGACCATTTTTTGCCATCCAATCGCGGCCTAGTGCCAGATTGAGCCTCAGAATTCAAAAAATGAAAAAAGTGCAGATACAGAGGAAAGTAAAGTTTCAACTCATTTCACAATAAAATGCCTAGAAATGCTCAAATCATGCCTCTGATAGAAATACATATTTTCCAAGTTCAAAATGATCACAGAACCCTCCAAAAATCATAGAAAAAAATGTGTAGCAGTCAAAGCACAATGCACAAAATTTCATTTTTACAAGTTTTGTCATAAGCTAGAGCCCGTTTTGAGCCAAGAATGTAGGTATATAATGAAAAAAACAAAGTTTTCAACTCTTTTCAAACTAAAATGCTCACAAAACCCCTCAAATTGCACTTCAACACAGTGAAATACAAAGATCATGCAAATACAAGGTAAAAAAATGGAGTTTTTTCAAGCCTCACGCTACAGCAGCAAGGAGGAAATGCAGATTTTTGAATTCAGAACGCACAGAGATGTTCTCTTTTACAAGTTTTTTGTCATTTTATAAGTTTTCTGTCATAGCCAGAGTTCAGAAATAGCAAGAAGACAAGAAAATGGGGTTTTCTCAAACTCATTTGGGACAAAGATTCACAGAAGCCTCCAAATCGTGCTTCTGGCAGCAAATATGAAGTAAGAAAATCTCATAAAAGGAAGAGATATACAGCAAAAAATGAATTACCTCTATTTTTCTTCCTTTTGCTGAGATAAAACCACAGAAATTTCCTCAATCAACCTTCCAAAATGACTTCAACACCGTCGAAATGTAATACAGATGGTTGGCCACAAAAGCCAATAGAAAATGCATCAAAAATTGGTCAAGTTCACGGCCTTAAAGGCCCAAAATCGATAAAGGAGTCAAAACCTCAAAGGAATCACTTACCCTGCATTTTGCTCTCAAGATCAGTAGGAAAAACACTTAAAATCGACCCAGATTTAGACATTTTTGCCTTCAAAACCCTATAGTCATGGCGGCGCAGCAGCGAGAGGAAGAAGGTGAAATGCAAAATGAGAATTTTTAGGTTTTCTCTTCCTTTTCATCCATCGACCTGTTTTGCATTATAGTGTTTTTTGACTTTTATTTTAAAACAAAATCATTGCAATCTATTCATGTCGTGGTAAAGACTTTTGCAAGTCTTTATAACCTAGTAATGATACATCATGGGGCCGTGACAATCTTTTTGCCTTTTATTTCTCTTTCAAAGTCAAGTCATATGCATTATGAAAAACACAAGGCCGAGGGTTGTATCTTGCTAGGTGTGTTTTAGTATAATCACAAGGTGGATGAAGTGATGCACATAAGGCATGGTGATATGTATAGGGAGGCATAAGGATCATTTTTCAAGATGTATTGCTTTGGGCCTTGTAGACATGATAGATATGTATGCATTTTGAAACGTAGGAATGGCTAGGAGTTACAAGGTGGATGAAATGTAGCCATAAGGCATGGTGATGTGTATATGGAGGTATAAGGGTTATTTTTGAAATGTATTGTACTAGGCCTCATATCTTGTTGATAGAGATGTATGCAAAAATGGAAATGGCTAAGAATTGTGAGATGTTTTGTTATGGCCTTGTGACGTGTGATATGATGCTATGAGATGCAAGATATGATGCAAGTGCAGAGTCATGTTTGTTTTGCCAAGGAGCTATGGATATTTGCTTTGTCAATTTTGCATAATCTAGGGATAGATTAAATGTTGTAAACAAGTAACTAGTTATGAATTACTTTATCATTTGTAATAAAATGCAAAGAGGCAATATTAGGCAGATTATCACAAAAGGCAAAGTAAGTCTCGTTGATTACTTTGTCGTCCTTTCACAACATTTAATTGGTCCCCAAACTATGCAAAATCAGGAAATTAAATGTTGTGTCCTAAATGCCATTTTTTCTGCATAGGTTTGTATAAAATTTAGAATGTAAAAACATTAACTAAGTGGTGCAATTATAAACCTCTTAGTCAATGTTTGATAAATGCAGAAAAATTGTGTATTTATGTCATTTATTGTGAAAATATCAGACATTTATGATGTTGCAGGGTGGAGTTGACAAACAGGTTGAGGAGTTATTGCACAGATTTGACTTATTTTCAGTGGCCTTAAAGATCATTTAAAGACATTTAAAGACATTTTCAGATGCTTTTATGATTATTGATGGCATGCCTTGACTATTTCTGCATTGGAAACCCATTTTGGAAGACTTTAGGCAGATATTTTGGGCACATTTATGAGATACACGAAAATGGAGATGGCTCATCTTTATCTCATTGCAGTTGTTTGGAGAGTATATAGTCATTCATTTGACTCTTTGTAGAGAGTGCTTTCCATGTACATTCTAGAGTTAGTGATTTTTTTGCAATCCTACTCAGTTTGAGCATGTTTTTGTAACTCTTATTGGCATATGAAATACATAGAACACCTTGGATACCATTGATAGTCAGATTTTGCCTTCTTGTTTTGCAGTATTGGGTGTTATCATGTGTTTGATCAGGTCATTTGTGAGGTATTTTATTTCCTTGTGACTGTCTTATGTTTCAATACCCTTTTCTGCAGAAGCTATGTTTATGCAGGTTGCAAACTGTGTCTTAAAGTGTTATAAGGCTTTAAACTGTGAAGTTTAGCTTCCTTTTAAAGATTTTAATGCATTTAGGCCTCTTTGTGAAGTGTTTTTGCAAACATACAATGATAGGTTGTGCAGGTTTTATTTTCTGATGTCTATGGCCAAGTGTATGCAGGTCTGAGTTTCATTAACCTTATCAAGTTTGGTGAATCACCCTTATTTTCAAATTTTCCAGTTTTAACTTTCATTTTCAAAAGCATTCCTTCTCCTTTTTCCTCTGCAAGTCTAGAAGATTTTAGGTGATTACCAACTAGGAATCTGGCCTTCTTCGGAGGTTCTTTCCATCACAAGTGACCCACAGACCTAGAAAGATCCCATGTTTCTCTAGATTGCCAAGTTTTACAACTCAACAAGGGTGCAAATCTAAGAGACAACAACACCATTTCAACAATGGGGAATTGATTTTATAGGGGAAATACAAGAAAAATCAGGCAATGGATATAGGTGGAATCTTGTGGTGACTAATTAATTCACCAAATGGGTTTTTGAGGTAATCCCAAAATCACAATGCTACAACTAAGGTGGTGATGGAATTTCTGATCAACAACATAATAACAAGGTTTGGTGTCCCTGCAAGAATTATGGTTAACAATGCCATGTGTTTTAGATCCCAAGATGTATTGAATACATGTTCTAAGTATGGGATTAATCTCATCCACTCATCTCCTTACCACTCCCAAAGCAATTAACAAGTTGAACCCAACAACAAGATCCTCATGAAGATCATCAAAAGGACTTTGGATGTAAATAAGAAAATATGGGATGATAAATTGAAGTATGTAGTATGGATTGATAGGATAACCCACAAACATGCTACTAGTAAGAGTCCATACTACAAGCTAAGATGCCAATTAACCTAGAATTGCCAGTGTATAAGTTATTGATGATATGGATGAAGATGAAGGTGGTGCATTCTCTCAAAGACTATTGGAACTGATAGAAATTGATGAGAATATGAAATCTGCATTGGATGAGAACTTGTCATAGATGTAGGCAACTAAGCATCTTTTTTATACTTGAGGGCACTTCAAAGGAACTTCAAGGTTGGGGATTTGGTTCTCATGTGGAATTCTAGGTCGAAGGACAAAGGATAACATAAGAAGTTCGATCCTTTATGTTTGGGACCATATGAAGTTGTCATAGAGCTTGACTACAATGTATATCATCTCAAGAATCTAAATGGAGAATTCATAGCTCGCTACCAGTTCATGGTCAGCATCTGAAACATTATTTCTCCTAAGTAATGTGGCTCCTGTTTTTGACTTGTATGTCTTCTCCTTTGTGTTGCTTTGTAAATATGTCAGTGTTTTGCCTCATTCCCTTTTGTGGTCTACCCCTAGAGATTTTCTAGTTTCTCGTTATACCTATAAGGCACCCGGGGTAAAAGTTCAAAGTTGTGTCACAATTTAGGCTAACTTATCAACATAAATGAATTTAAGTATTTTCAACTAAAAGTCAATTTTGGTGAAATATATGTTCTATTTGGATTCATTCTAGCTAAATTAGATCCAGGCCACAATTTTTCCAACTAGAACCATCCACTAAAAACATATGTAGCATCACTTTGGGGCTAATTTACCAAAGAAAAAAAATTATTTGAAAAACTTGATGTTCTAACAACTTCTACTCATTCAAATAATCATTTTAAAGGAATCTAAAAATACCCTTTTGTAGATCTATAAGTATACTTTGTAAAAATATTATTTTTTAAACATTTCAATTAGTGTTTATATTTTATTTTTTATTTTTACTAAAGTAGGTCATCAACACCAAAATATGATGTTGATTGTCCTCTTAAAAAAATAGTAAATTTTATCAAAAATATTTGAAGAAATATGATACACTAGAGGAGAGATTCTATGTAGAGATGATATAATTTTTTCCTATTTTGGATAAATATTTAAGACAAAAGTTGACGTCCCATCGAAACAGTTGTGTTTTCATTACATGCAACTTCCAAGATTTATTTAAAAATATATATTTATCAAAATGGGGAAAACATTAATCCATGCACTAAAGTTTTGAGTTGTAAATACACAAAAAATAGAAGGAAAATAAATGAAATTTACTATATAAAGTGCAACGTCCCATTCAACCTTATTTTTTAGCAACTAAATTATAGTGTCAATTTTATAAAATACTTCATTTAAATAATTTTTAATTTTAAAAAAAAAATACAAAAAAAAAATACACTAAAAAATCTATATTTTATTAGTTTGCACCATTTTAAAATTCAAAACATATATGTCACTTTGTACTGATTCAAGTTAAAAAGATAGATCAATGTTGGTTGTTACTTTTATAAAAGTGTGACATAGCTTTAAACTTTCACCCCACATCCCCAATTAGAGCCACTGTTGGGACCCCAAATTTTGCAGCACCTAACTTGTAAAAAATTACTCATAAAATCTTTAAGGTGTCTTTGGGAGGGTTTCTTGTGTGTTCCAAGATTCCCCAAGTTTTTAGGTTCCCGGGGGTCCTTGGAACCTGTAATACCCCAACTGTTACACTAGGACATTAACTGACAAACACAGGATAAACCAATTTTTCATGATGCAAGTGTAACACCCACATGTCACAATTGCGCGCTCAAGCACAAAAAAATCACCCAAATGCTACACAAAGGCACTAGAGAGAAGGTGGAATAAGACACATGCTTCTCTAAAAGTTGAGAGCAAACAACATCAACAAATGGCCACCAAGCCAAGCAATGCTATCAAATGACTACAAACTGAAAGAGGGTTCGACTACGCATCCAAAAGTATCCAAATCATACGAAATCCACTCATATACCAAAAATGACATGCTATCCAATAACCAAAGCATGAAATTAATCAAATAAAGAATTATAACATTTTTCCAAAATGCTAGCATACATGCCAAAGAAGAGAAACTCCAAACAGAATGCCACACTCATTCGACACCAACGTTGAATTGAGCCAAAACCAATAATGGAAATCATGATCATAATATGGGAATAATACATCCCAATCCATAAACATAGCATAATATGACTACAACATACAAAATGAAGGAATCTAAAATCCTCGTTTACCCATTTCCAACACAAGAGATAATGATACAAAATGATAGATTCCATCCAAATCATGATTTGTTTTTGAACTAAATGACATCATAAAAATACAACATGACAGAGGCTACTTCCCAAACATGGAAGGATCACACTCCAATGAATAGAGTATACAAAGCATGAATATACAACATAATAAACCACCTCCAAAATGACCCCGTAGGCACATAGAACAATATAGTCTAATGTCTCAGAATGAACAAATAAACATCCAGCTCTTGCAAGATTGGCTCAAGGACTAATGGGGGAAATGTTACTGCCTCGCAACCATATTACCATCATCGCACGCAATAAATGACTATGTCACTCTAGGCAACCCCCAAGCTATGGAGAAGACGATCATGGCAAACCTACTATCTAGGCCATCTCACACCAATCCAAGGAATACATAAAATACTCAATCAAGTACAAGAGTCTCAACCACATCACTCACACTAGAGTCACAAGATGGGATCACACACACAACTACAACAAGACAACACTCACATCAATAGTTCTCACAACACACATGCGACAATTCACACCACAAGGAGCATAAGGTAACATATGGTACACATGCCAATCAATGCATAATAAAGGATCACACACATACATGAGTCTTGAGAAGGAAATTGACACTCACACTAGAGCCACAAGAAGGACAACACCACTCACATAGTAGCCTCAGGATATCACATCACCACTCTCATGGGAGACAAAAGATGGATGCAATCAATCACACATAGATCCTCAGGATATACATCAATCAATAGGACATGGGAGCCACAAGGTGGATGCTAAACCACTCACCTATGAGAGTCACAAGATGTACACCATTCACACACACAAGAGGCACAAGATGGTTGTTAATCACTCACACATAGAGCCTTGCATCCCTCTTCCCCAAAACTAACAAGCTCAAGGGGCACTTCCTCCTTCAAGAATCTCGAAAATAGAAAAAGAGTGTTTTACCCCTAAAAGAACGCTTCCTAATGCACCAATAAAATTAAACATATGGGAGAATCTATCAATCCACATGTTAACATGCAACATTCAAAATTTCCCAAAAATTCCAAAAATAAAATACAAAAATTTCAAGAATGTCTAGGGTCCACTATTGACAGATTTTGAAGCATCCTTTCCCAAATTCCTCACACCAAAAAGTCAATTTTCAAAATACAATGAAATTCAAAATTCTAAAGATACCCTCTTACTCTAAATTAACCCAACAACAATCTTTTAACATCACATAAAAATTCTAGTCAAATCAAGTAGGGAAAAATGGTAAATTCATATAATTTTCATGCTTTTCAAGGAATACAATTTTCAAAAATATGAGCATACCCTTTTGTGTCTAATCTACCCTGTTGACTCACAAAATAACTACAACCCTAAACCTTAAAACATTCCCAAATCCTCTGGGTCAAGGATGGTTGATCTAGATGAATGGAAGAGGTTTATCAATAAGTTCAAGGTGATTTTTGGTAACCTATAGGAGTGGGTTAACTCCTGTGCACTTCAAGCTCAGCTTAAACCTAAGAGGGATATTCCAAGGGGTATACCTGAATAGGTATTAGGTTGAAACCAAATGAACAACTAAATATAATAGGACAACCAAACTCAAACTGCCTTCTAGGCCCCAAAGATTGTCACTAGACCTAAAACAACTGGTTGTCACTAATAACCCCTATATAGCCGATAAAAGGACACTCCCATTGACAATGGAAGGTGCATATATGCTTGTTTACAAGACATACAAATTAATTACTTTCTTTACACATGATAAGTTTGTTCTAATTTTTAAGAGTGTGTGTGATCATGGAAAACTTCAGACCGATGCCTAATATATATTGGGTTACAGAGTCCACAATCCAATAGAAGGAAGAAAACAACAAGAGAAATGAAACATGCACTTTCTGGATATTCAGATGCAAGAAAAACAACAATAAATGGAGAATATGCTTAGTAATCCTTCATCAATATACAATCAATCATCTATAACCATAAAAGAGATCATTACATAGCATGTAATGTTTTAAGAATTCGTTCGTTCATATGATCAATGGTTATAGTCATACCACAAAGTGTGGCAAGAGGAAACCCTAAGAGAAATTTAGAATTTCCTTAAAAGATTACATAAGAAGGAGAAGTTCATACAATGATAGCTGTAATCAATATGATAAACCTTTCATAACCTGTGTCTTCACTGCTGGAGAATTGGAAGTTTTCTTCTATTTGAAACCCTAGAGATCTCTACACTTGTCTACCTGAAAAATACCCAAAAGACCAACCTTTTTTACACCTTACATTCATGCATAAATAACATCCAATTCTAATTGACCTAATTAGGTTACAACAAATTTCCCCTAAGGGTCACATCAGAAAATATCTCAGATAGAAGAGACATTTATCTGCCAGAAATAACTACAAAAATATCTAGGGTCTGGAGGCAGATGGAAGATATTTTTTGCCTTAATGCACACAACCAGTTTGCTAATCTGTAACCATAAATGCAACAAATATTTGAGAAGGAAAGGGTAGCTGAAAAGCACAATACTTGCTTTGATGGCATACAAGACACATCTCTTGAAACTCACCAAGCAAAGCCTTTACAACACTTTAAATCTTCAACCCTGAGTCTCTGCTTTATCATCTTTGAAAACCTTCAAAATTCGACCTCTGAATGCCCTTGCCGATTGAATCTACACATTTCCCGCCTTCAGGATATCTGAAAGTCCCTTTTGAATTCTAGTTGTGGATAAGTCTGCCTTAAGATCGACACTTTGTGAGTTACCTACCAGATTTGAAAATCTGAGCTCTCTCGTTGAAAAGTCATCAACCAATCACGCCATTCCATGTCGGATCTCCTTTTTTTGGTGATCTTTCCTTTCCCTCATCCGACATGGCCACATGGCACAATCTTGCAAATCGTGGTAGGGTGTGGGGCATCTTTTTTCAACTCTGCATGAGTGTACTAAAGCCTCCCTGTGGATCCCCTTTTACACAGGCTTTATTTGTCCTTTGAAAACCAGCCATGTGTCATGATCTTGTGGTAGCATAGAGGATCTTTCCCTCTGCCAAGATTCTTCTATGGGCTTGCACTACTGTCGGATCTTACAATACCTATAGCTCACTTCTTCACCTGGTACCTCGCATCACTTGCTTTATTGATTCAGAATCCTCGATCCTATGGCAGTAAGCCCAAGCTTCCTTGACTTTTGTCATTATTTCGCAGCTGTGCAAAGGATCTCTCCTACAGACAAGATTCCCCTGCGACACTGTGCTATCATCAGATCTTTGTCAGTCCCACTTCTTCGCTTCATCCTTTGACACATGGCACAATATGCTTCAGTCAATTGGGTCATTGACCATATGGTCAAAGGCCACATCATACTTTACAACTGTCCCTATTTCGTAGCCCCGTGAGAGGAACATGATGTCACCTTAAATGTTGTGCGGGCTTGCGATATTTCACCATGTGGCACCTCCAGACCCTACAAAGGATTTAGACTTAGACAATATGATGCGACGGGATACAAACAATAACATTAGGTAAAAGGGACCAATCACTCATGAATTAAAAGACTCAAGGTTATAACTTAAATAACTGGTGACCTAGGATAGATAGTCAATGACATAAAATAAGGTATGACCGTGGGAATTAGAGTTTTAAGGGGAACTAGGGAAAAACACTTGTGAAACTCAGGACTTCGCCAATTTTTTCACCTTGTATTTCAAATGGCAAAGACATGAAAACCTATGAAATTGTCTCCGATCGGTTATATGCTATAGGTTCAAGTGGGAATATGAATGAGACATGAGGGGCAAAACAAGGCATTTTGGGGACTGATTTTTTAGGTGTCAACACTGGATCTAGTTGGGGACGCGTGCCAAGCAGTAGCACAACAAGAATCTAGATCTCTAGGCAGACCAAAACAATGACACACAATAACCAAAACAAAACACCATCAAGACTAGCAATGGTCAAGATTACTCAAAGTCAAAATATATCAGATATAACAAGGCTTCACCACAAAATTCGAAGGAAAATCATTACCTATGAGAAGTAATGTTTCAAATGCTGCCCATGAATAGGCAGCTCAAGCAATTCCCCTTCCATGTTTCTAACATAAAAGGTGTCCTAACCAACCTTCTCACCAATTTGATAAGGGCCTAACCAAAGTGGTTCAAACTTAGCATGTTTGCCCCTATCTTCTAACTTTGCATTCCAGAGAAGAACCAAATCACCAATTTGAAAACACCTCTTAACCACTCTCTTGTTGAATAGATGTTCCACTTGTTGTTGGCTTAGCAAGTTTTTGTCATGTGCCATCCTTCTGACTTCATCCAACTCTACTAACTCATGCATTCTCAATGACATAGCATCATCTCCATCTTCTCCTATTTGATGCAACAATTGATACACAGACAACTCCAGTGACAGTGGCATTTAGGCCTCTTTCCTACATACCAATTCAAAAGGAGTCTTTCCTATAACATGTTTATAGGTGATCCTATCAGCCCAAACTGCATACTTCAGCTTGTCATCCCACCTTTTCTTGTTCTCATATAAAGTCCTCTTTAAAATTTTCATGAGGCTCTCATTGTTGGACTCAGCTTGTCCATTACTTTGTGGATAATATGGTGATGAATGAATCAAAATTATCCTATACTTGGAACACATATTTGCAATGCCATGAGATCTAAAACATACAATGTTGTCTGCAACAATTCTGGATGGCACACCAAATCTAGTTATCAGATTATTCAGCAAGAACTCAATCACTGCCTTGGATGTGGCATTACGAGTTAGAATAGCCTCAATCCACTTAGTAAAGTAATCATTTGCCACCAATATCCACCTGCACCCATTGCTTAATCTCTCTTAGATCTCCCCTATGAAGTCAATGCCCCACTGCTGAAAGGGTGCTTCAATGGTAATACTCATAAGGGGAAGGGCACCTTGGAACTTTAGCTTACCTACAAATCTTTGACAAGCATCAAACTTTCTAATTTGTTTTGAACCATATTTGAATAGCCTAGGCCACCAAAAGCCTACCCTAATGATCTTATGTGCCGTAGGTTTAGCATAAAAATGCCCACCATAAACTCCTCGGTGATATTCATCAATAACTTCCTCAAATTGTTGTTGATCTAGACACTTTAACAACAATCCCTCATGATTTCTCCACATTAAAATACCTTGGATCAAGACATACCTTTGGGATTGGAGTTTGAGTGTCCTTTGTTGAGTTACACTCATGCCCTAGGGGCAATGCATGTTGACAAGATAAAATATAATATCACTATACCATGGGTCATTTGTCAAAGCACACACATCAACAAATTGAGAAGCATTTACCTCATTTATCTCAAATGCCTCTAAGTTGGAGTTTTCCATCAACTTAGCTAAACCCTAGCCTCTAACCAGTTTGGTGATCTGTATGTCCATGTCATATTCCTAGATCTTGTTGATCCATCTGCATCTCCTACCTGAAGCTTCCTATTGTATGAAGATATCCTTCACAGCTGTGTGTGGTACATATGCTATGATCTTGGCACCTGTGAAATAAGATCTGAAATTCTTTATGGCCTTAACCAATGCATAGGCATGCTTCTCCATTATGGAATAATTCAATTCAGTAGCCTGTAAAGACTTGCTAAAGAATCCTATAGGTTGTTCAAATCCATCTTCATTCTTTTGAAGTAGAATAGCAGTGCAACAGTATAGAAAGAAGCAAAGGAAAATAATTGAAGGGGTTTAGAATAATCTGGACTTATCAATATAGGCACCTCCTTGATAGCTTCCTTAATATCCTAGAATGCTTCAGATGCTTCTTTCTCCCATACAATAGATTGCCCTTTCTTAAGCATTTTAGAAATGGCCTTAGTCTTTTTAGCAAAATTAGGAACAAATCTCCTAACAAAGTTGATTTGCCCAAAAAAAGATTGTATTCCTTTAACTGATTTGGGTTGTGGAATGGGATCAATAGCCTTGACTCATTCTAGATATATCCTTATCCCATCTTTTGACACAATGTGTCCAAGTAACTTGCCCTCTTCAACTCCGAACTGACATTTTGAGGATTCAAAGAAATCCCATATTCTAAGCACCTCTAGAAAATTACTTCAAGATGCTTGCAGTGCTCACCTCTTTCTTTTGAGAATATTGTTAGGTCATCCTGATAAACTACCATGATCTCATCAATGAGAGTAGCAAAAGCTACATCCATAGCTCGCTGAAATGTTGATCCAATATTCTTCAAACCAAATGGTATTCTGAGGTATACATAGGTCCTCGAAGGAGTAGTGAATGTCATTTTGTGTTGTTTAGACTCCTTGACAAGTACTTGGTTGTATCTAGAGAATCCATCCATCATTGACATCAACTATGAACCAATAACCATTTGTAATAAATGGTCCATGCTTGGGAGAGGGTAATTATCTTTGAGAGATTTGATGTTCAAATTTCTAAAATCAACACACAACCTGATTTCCCCATTCTTCTTTCTTACCGGAACAAAGTTGGATACCCACTCAGAACGTCTAATAGGTTTTATAATGCCTCCCTCTTTCATCTTCAATAATTCTTTTTGCATCTTGGGAGCAATAGTAGGATTTATATGCCTTTGTTTTTGCCTAAATGGTTTTGCATCAGGTTCAAGGGGAATGGTATGCTGAAACAAATCCTCCCTATAAGCCTTAAGGTCGTCATAAGACCATGCAAAACACTTCTTGAATTTTCTGATCAAAGCAATCAACATCTGCTTCTCGTGAGGCTTCAATCTCTTCCCAATGTAAACCATTCTAGGTGCCTCCCTAGTTCCAAGATTCACACCTACAACATTATCCTCGATAACAGGTTTACATTTACTCTTCCATCGGTCTGAATTGTCAAACACTCTTTCTAATGCTACCAACCCTTTTGGAATAGTATTAGTCTTTAATTGCACCACCTCACTACCAAACAGATTTTCCTTACCATCTATCACTTCCATCATTGGCTACTAAACTATCAACTGATTTTCAAATTCATCTATGCAATTCATAAAACTAAAAATTTGATTGGTGTCATTGAAAACCTACCAACTATAAATGTTATCAGGAATTGTTGGCCTTGTGAGTACCTCCACAGTATATTGGTCATGGGGGAAAATCATTTGAGGGTCAAATTTTGAACCAATAACATCAAGGGAATCTGCTTCTTCATTTTTTGTTCTTTCAATCCATTCAATGCCAATGGCATCAAATAATTCCATTACGTCCTAGACTGCATTTCGGTACCCTCTAAGTCTTTTTACTTTGGCAGCAAATATCTTTCTAACCTACTGCACAATCAATTCTGAATCACCAAGTATTCTTAGACATGTGATTCTGTGTTTATGGGAACTATTTAAGCCCAACAATAGTGCTTCATATTCAGTCACATTGTTGGTGCATTGAAAATCAAGTCTAAAAGACTTGCCAAACTAATCACCATTAGGTTCTATCAGAATAATACCAGCACTTGAACCTTCCCTTGAATATGCACCATCAAAATATAGAGTCCACAAATCAGTTGTACCACAAACATGAGTAATAGGGTTAGAAGGTTAAGCCTCCAAATTAGGATTATAATCATTGCAATATGCCATAAAATGATCAATTTCAGTATCAAAGAAATTAGCATGATCATCCTCTGTTTTGTATCTATCTTCTATGTGTTCATCTTCTACCTTCTATTCCCTATACAACTTTACCTCTACACCTTGTACTGGAAGAGTGGCATATGTGAGATCCATCTGGATGCTTCCACCCATAGAGGCTGCCCATTTCCTTGATAGTAGAATGCCCCACTTAGTAGGGCAATCCACAATAATTATGTCCATTAACAATGACTTGTCAGGATATGCAACCAAATTAACCTCGACATCCTTAACAAGACCAATCACATTTACCTCTCTAGAGTCCATAGCAAAACACTTGCCAAAAGACTTGGACACTTTCAATCCCAATTTATTCATTATAGACAAGGGCATAACATTACTAGAAGCACCAGAGTCAAGCATGTGGTTGTGTAACAACCATCCATTTATGATCAATGTGGTAAAAAAGGGGTTGACTCCCATCTTGTTGTTAACAACAGTTGATCCCAGATATACTTCTATGGTCTCATCATTACTGGGTTCAACAACAGTTAGTTTTTGTGCTTCTATGTCAGTAATAAGAGACCCTGCTCTATCCCTATGCTCAGGAATCCTAAGGAGTTCCACTATTGGCATAGAAATTCTAATTTGGCTAAATACTTGAACCATGTTAATAGGGAGATAATTTGGCAAAGGAGTACCAGATGAAATAGTTACATCATTTGTAGAACAAAATAAGGTATTACTTGAGAGGATGAAATATCCCTACCTTCTTCCTTTGTTTTCTCTTTCTCTTTTTCTGATTCCTTTTGAATTTGAGGCTGATCACTCTTATTGCAATCTTTCAGATAATGGACCCCTAGAATAGGTGAGGTAACTAGTTGCACCTTTGATGTTCAGTTCTTTTGTACATATTTCTATTTTGCTGCTATAGGTTGCACTGGAAGCTTCTTCTTTTCAAGCACAATCTTCTTTGGAACAGTATTGCTCTTTTGTCCCACATCCTCCTTATGTCTCTTCTTGTCATCATCCAATGTATCTTGTCTTGGATTAGCAACATGAGAGTTTTGCATAGGCACTTGCCTATTTCTCAACTGATAGCCACCTTGAACTTGCAAGATGGCAGCATTAGTGAGAGCTTTCACACCTTCTTAGAAGGTCTGGATTGTTTATACTTATTTTGCATGAGATCCCTCAAGTGCCCAAAATCATGAGCGGGTAGGTGATATCTCTTTTGACCTTCATCATGATCATATTGGAAAATATGATCATCATCCTCATAACTATCATAATTTATATCATGACCCATCTGCTCAAACCCCTGGGTGTCAAACCGATTGATCTCCTCCTCATAATATTCAACTCCACCCTCTTCATTGGGAAATTCCTCATCTTTGCTCATTGAATGAGCAAATGCATAGTTTGCTGGGTCATGGGGAAGAAAACACACTTGGCACCAAAGACTTTCATCTTGAAAATTTGCTTGATCCTTACTCAATGGATCAGGGGTATCCCTCTCAGGATGTTTAAAGCTAACATGCCTAGGAGTAGCTTGTTTGTTATTCTAATGTCGTCTCTTAGACCAATATATATTATAAGGTCTATTATGCAGTCTTTGACCTTCGTTGAAATGTGTTGCAGCACCTTATGGTGGCAACCCTTTATCATTTCGAGCAACTCTGTAAGATAGGTCTTTCATAACCCCCATAAGCTTATCAAACTTGTCTTCAGTTGTGAGAGGCTTTATTAAAATCTGCTCTATCTGGCTAAGAGATCTTCACTTCAGATATCTTAACATGTTTGACAGAGGCTCTCATGTTACTTTCAATGTTGATGGCCACATCATAGGCCTCCCTTAGTGTTTGAGGACTCTTGTCCCTCAAGCAATAACCAATTTTAGAATCAAAGGCACCACAGTATAAAACTAAACACATGGATTCATTAGGTCTCATTTGAGGAGGTACATTTCTCATAGTCATAATGAATCTACCATTGAAGTCAGAAACAATTCATTGATTCCCTTATTGATTGTTGTGAGCTCATGGATAGCAAAATTGGGATCAATCCCATCTCCATACCGCAATCTGAATGCTCTCATGAACTCTACCCATGAGTCAATGCTATTATCATGGAGTTCCTTGTACCATTCTTTGGCACTTTCTTCTAATGAATGTACAAACAACTTCATCATCACATCTTCATCCTCAATCTCATACTCATCTATGACATTGATGAAGTGTCTCAAGTGTTCCTCACCAGTGACTACATTCTTACCTTGAAACCTAGGAATTTTCCATCTAATCTTAGTTGGAATGGGATTAGGAAAATTAGGTATGCCAATAAAGTCAAGTTGTTTGTTCTTTTCAGCCCCCAATGGTTGCCTCTATGGAAGAAACCTTTGTGCTTATCTTCTGAATGGAGGCCTAACATTCTGAATATTGCCATGTTGCTAATTCATTTGATTCTGTAGGGACTGATTTTGCATACCTTGAACATGGGCATTACTCACACCCTGTTGTCCCATTTGTTATTGTCTAGGATTACCCTAAAAGTTAGGGT
The DNA here is from genome assembly GCA_027924645.1 of Cunninghamia lanceolata. Lineage (NCBI taxonomy): Eukaryota > Viridiplantae > Streptophyta > Pinopsida > Cupressales > Cupressaceae > Cunninghamia > Cunninghamia lanceolata. The sequence continues at coordinate 14,110,595 of BSBN01001332.1, forward strand.
CCTGCTGATTATGTTGTTGATGTTGTTGTCTTTATTGCTATTGTTGAGGTATATGGCCTTGGTGCTAAATATTTTGATCTACCTAGGTCTACTGAGCAAGTTGAGCTTGTTGTTGGTCAATCAAGGCCTGCACCTCTCTCTACCTATTCCTGATATGATCAAGCAAATCTAGCTCATCCTAGATTCTCCTTTCACTTTCTTCATCAAGTTGTTGCTACTGATCACCCTCATTTGGGACGATATTATGCTAGCTTTCAACTGTCCTTGTGGGAGAAGTAGGATACCTGACATTTTGATATGCTTCTTCATTATCATGGGGCATCCCTATTAGATCTAAGGCACACAATTGAGAGGGGGGGGTGAATCAATTGTATAAAAACTTGCTTCAATTTGAAACACTTGATTCTTCCTTTTTAGTTAACAACATATCAATTAACCATTCATGAAAGCAGAAAGCATAAACATCGGAGCAGATAAACATCAACACATTAGACACCAAGATTTTTGATGTGGAAAACCTGGTTAAGGGAAAAACCACGGGGTGATTAACCCAAGGATTATTCTCTGTTAGAAGAATAAGATAAAATGAATGGCACTTGCCAATTAGGGCTCACTACTCGAGCACACTGCTCACAAGGAGGCACACTGCCTACAAAGAGACACATTATCTACAAGAACATAAGGATCACAACCTTGAACTAGAGAATGACATCTTCACCATGTCTGGATCAGTTCCATTTAAGCCAATGAACACTCCTATGGCAACCGGATGTAAGTTGAGCAAAGATGATGACTCTCCAAAGGTAGATCAGACAAAGTATAGATCAATGATTGGTGGATTGCTGTATCTCACTCAGACTAGACCAGATATAATGCTTAAATGGAATTCACCGGATGTGAATTCACCACCTCTATCAGACCTTAGACACTTCAGTTTCAATCCAGTTTGATTCTCTACCATGGCTTTGAAGATTTTGAACTTCTCAAGGGCTTCTGATTTCTCTTTTAGGAAGGTAACCCACATCATCCGGGAATGGTCATCAATTAGCAACATGAAATATCTATCACCTTGCATACTCTTGATTCTTGTCGGACCACAGAGATCAGTATGTACTAATTCCAACAATCCGGTGGTGGACTGATCCTTGCTTTTGAAAGAGACTCTGCTCTGTTTGCCTAGCTGACATTCTTTGCATAAACTATTTGTAGGTTTCACCAATTTAGGAAGATCTCTTATAGCCTGAGTATTGCTTATCTTGATGATGTTATCAAAATTCACATGGCACATCCTTCTATGCCATAACCAACTCTGATCAACTTGAACAAACAGACAACTTTTATTAGAACCAACTAGATGGAAGATATTACCTTTTGTTTGAGTACCGGATGCAATTTCAGTTCCGAAGCTTATAAAGATTCTGCATCTTCCATTCTTGAACTGGAGATCATAGCCTTTGTCCACTAACTGACCAACACTGAGAATATTATGCTTCAATCCTTCAACATATAGTACATTACTGGTTTTGCTCTTTCCATCAAAAGAAATAGTTCCCCTACCTCTGATTCTACCAGCAGAATTGTCACCAAACTTTACCATTCCTCCTTCATACTTTTCCAAATCTAAGAACTTGTTCTTGTCACCAGTCATATGGTGAGAGCATCCACTGTCAATAACCCAATCAACCTTTTCTTCAATTTGGGCAGCCAAAGCTCTTTCTACAACCTTATGATTGATAGATTTAGAGGATATTGAATCTTCTTCCTTGATGGCAATAAACACCCATTCATTTCTGGATTTGCTTTCTATTTCTGATTCATCATCTGTTACTCCTTCATTATCATCTTCTTCATGAACATAATAGCAGTTCTTTTGAAACCTTTGTCTGTTAGCATTTGACCTTATAGATCTTTCCGGACATCTTGAAGCAAAATGACCAATCTTATTGCAATTGAAGCACTTAAAGGGTAATTTTCCTTCATACTTACCGGATCCTCTTGGCAGTCTTTTTGCAATGAGGGCTTCAAGTTGAGCTATTTCTGCTTCTTCCTCTTCCATGTCTCTTCTTGCTTGATCATACCATGACATCTTCCTTGAAGAGTTTTCTCTCGGATCAAATCTCTGTTTGCCTTTCACATAGGCACTGGCTTTGAATGCAGATTCAGTCTTGGGGGGATCATCCCCAAACTCGGTCATTTCAAATGCAGCTAGTTTGCCAGCCAATTGTTCTCTTGTGACAATTGTGTGGGCTCTAAATTCATCAATGGCAACAACCTTGATTTTGTAGGCAGCAGGAAGAGATCTGAGAATTTTGCAAACAATCTAATTTTCATCTAGAGTCCCACCAGCATTTCTAATTCCACATACCAGCTCATTCACTCTTGGCATAAAGGTAGTGATATTTTCATCATCTCTCATCTTCAATCTTTCAAATTTCCCTTTCAGACTTTGCAACCTTGCACTCTTGACAAACTCATATCCTTCATACAGAAGTTCCAGTTTAGTCCAGATCTCATATGCAGTTGGTAGGTCAATAACATTTGAGAGATCTGAGTCATTCAATGCACTTAGAAGAGCTTCCTTGGTCCGCAAATTGTTTTCAGCATCTGTGATTTCATTTAGAGTTGTCAGACCACCCTGTGGAGGAACATATGATTTTGAGACCATGGCCAAGTATGCTTTTCCCATACATTCCAAGTGACATTTCATGTGACCTTTCCAGAGAGTGAAGTTGGTTCCATCAAACTTCGGACTATCCTTCTTGTATGACAACATCCTAGATCTCCTCAAGCGGTTAAGCTCCTTTTAGAGGAACTTAGCTCTGATACCAATTGTTAGATCTAAGGCACACAACTGAGAGGGGGGGTGAATCAGTTGTATAAAAACTTGCTTCAATTTGAAACACTTGATTCTTCCTTTTTAGTTAACAGCATATTAATTAACCATTCATGAAAGCAAAAAGCATAAACACCAGAGCAGATAAACATCAACACATTAGACACCAAGATTTTTGACGTGGAAAACCTGGTTAAGGGAAAAACCACGGGGTGATTAACCCAAGGATTATTCTCTGTTAGAAGAATAAGATAAAATGAATGGCACTTGCCAATTAGGGCTCACTACTCACAAGGAGGCACACTGCCTACAAAGAGACACACTGTCTACAAGAACATAAGGATCACAACCTTGAACTGGAGAATGACATCTTCACCATGTTTAGATCAGTTCCATTTAAGCCTGAAACACTTCTGCTCTGCCTTTCGCTCTTTCACTATACCACGCTTTGAAATGAACTCACAAACCTTTATTTATACAAGACATCAGCTTAGGAACAATCATCTAAGTCGGCAATCAACCATAAGAACATTCGCATGATGAATAACACATCCGGTCGGCCACCACAAGAACATTTGCAAGATGAACAACTCATCCGATCGGCTAGTCTGAACAAGAACTTCATCCAGAAGAATATCTTCAATTCTAGGCTCTACCACCAATGCAGATCAAGAACACAACCTCAACACGATCCAAGAACCTTCACAAGCCTACCTGAATGACCAGGTACATCTGCACTTCCTCTACTTACTGGAATCTCTTCTCTTCCTCATCCAGAACTTCAAGAACACAGTCTATCGCCACTGTCATACCGCCAGAGGTGCTTCCAGACCTCCAAACCACATACCAATCGAGATGACACATTACAAGGACTTCCCAAACACTCTGTCCAATCTGCAGAACAGGACAATGCACTTCCAGATCTCACCGAACCTTTTTGTAACACTCTGTCACTCTGGAGCATCTCCCAGAACCAGTTCCACTTGATCAACCACAACTTCTTCACATCTTCATGCGGACCTCTGAAATCTTAACTGGATCGTCTCAAGACTCATATCTACAAACCCTTTAATCCGCATCCTCTGAATCGCAACCTATTGAGTACTTTTGCCTTCTCGTCATCACTATTCTTCACTGTTCTGGATTGAGACTAATTTTCTCAATATCCTCAGCACACAGCTCATTCAATCCTTCTTGTCAAATTAATATGAGTATGTTGACATGAATGACGACACTAGTTCACCTCATACTTGCAACAATCCCAAACATCCTCGAGTAGGGCTCATTAGATCTATCCCTGCTCCCTCTGCCAATAGCATTTTCATTTCTCTAGACATCATATCCATCAATATTCATTCTTCTACTCATTATGAGTATATTATCAGTAGAGTCCTCAAAAGTATACTGATATTGACTTCTAAGGCCAACAAATGCATTATTCTGGGTATTCCTTGAGGGTACCATACTAGGTCTTCTTTCCCTATATCTACCCCTTATATTTCCTATACTGCTAGAGGACTCCCCATGTCCAGGTTGTCCCTGATTTCTTCCTCTATCCATTTCAATACTCTTGAAAATTGATTTTTTGGGTTTCTTGATGGAGTTGCCACTTCCCTGATGGGAAGAACCCTTTCTTTAGTGACTGTTGCAAAGATTTTCAAATCCTTTAATTCGTTCCCTAACAATGATGCTAGAAAGGGTGTTGACTCCCAAAATAACTACAACTCTAAACCCTGAAACATTCCCAAATCACTTGGGTCGGGGATGGTTGTTCTAGATGAATGGAAGAGGTTTATCAATAAGTTCAAGGTGATTTTGGGCAACCTATAGGAGTGGGTTAACTCCTCTGCACTTCAGGCTCATCTTAAACCTATGAGGGATATTCCAAGGGGTATACCTGAACAGCTATTAGGTTGAAACTGGATGAACAACTAAAAATAGCAAGACAACCAAACCCAAAATGCCTTCTAGGCCCCAAAGACTGTCACTAGACCTAAAACAACTAGTTGTCATTAATAACCCCTATATAGCTAATAAAAGGACACTCCCATTGACAATGAAAGGTGCAGATATACTTATTTACAAGACAGACAAATTAATTACTTTCTTCACACATGATAAGTTTGTTCTAATTTTTAAGAGTGTGGGTGATCATAGAAACCTTCAGACCGGTGCTTAATATATATTGGGTTATGGAGTCCATAGTCTAACAGAAGGAAGAAACAACAAGAGAAATAAAACATGCACTTTCTAGATATTCATATGCAAGAAAAACAACAATCAATGGAGAATATGCTTAGTAATCCTTCATCAATATACAATCAATCATCTATAACCATAAAAGAGATCATCACATAGCATGTAATGTTTTAAGAATCTATTCATTCATCTGATCAATGGTTACACTCATACCACAAAGTATGGCAAGAGGAAACCCTAAGAGAAATTTAGAATTTCCTTGAAAAATTACATAAAAAGGAGTTCATACACTTATAGTTGTAATCAATATGATAAACCTTTCATAACCTGTGTCTTCACTGTTGGAGAACTAGAACTTTTCAGCTATTTGAAACCCTAGAGATCTCTACACTTGTCTGCCTGAAAAATACCCAAAAGACCAACCTTTTTTACATCTTACATTCATGCATATATAGCATCTGATTCTAATTGACCTAATTAGGTTACAACAAATTTCCCCTAAGGGCCACGTCAGAAAATATCTCAAGTAGAAGAGACGTTTATCTGTTAGAAATAACTGCAAAAATATCTAGGGTCTAGAAGCAGATGGAAGATATTTTCTGCTTTAATGTACACAACTGATTTTCTGATTTGCAACCATAAATGCAACAAATATCTAAGAAGGAAAGGGTAGATGAAAAACACAACATTTGCTTTGATGGAGTACAAGACACATCTCTTCAAACTTACCAAGCAAAACCTTTACAACACTTTAAATCTCAAACCCCTAAGTCTCTGCTTTATCAGCTTTGAAAACCTTCAAAATTTGACCTCTGAATGCCCTTACTGATTGAATCTACACATTTCTCACCTTCGGGATGTCTGAAAGTCCCTTTTAAATTCTAGCCATGGATAAGTCTACCTTAAGATTGACACTTTGTGAGTTACCTACCAGATTTGAAAATCTAAGCTCTCCCATTGAAAAGTCATCAACCAATCATGTCATTCCATGTCGGATCTCCTTTTTTTGGTAAGCTTTCCTTTCCCTTGTCTGACATGGCCACATGGAACAATCTTGCAACAATGCAGTAGGGTGTGGGCCATCTCTTGTTGGCTTTGCACGAGTGCACTAAAGCCTCCCCATGGATCCCCTTTTACATAGGCTTTATTTCTCGAAAACCAGCCACGCATCACGATCTCATGCTAGTGCAGAGGATCTTTCCCTCTGCCAAGATTTTTTTGTGGTCTTGCACTACTGTCAGATCTTGCAATACGTGCAACTCACTTCTTCACCTGACACCTGGCAGCACTTGCTTCATTGATTCAGAATCCTCGATCCTATGATAGTAAGCCAAAGCTTCCATGACATCTGTCATTATTTCGCAGCCACACGGAGGATCTCTCTTACAGACAAAATTCCCCTATGGCACTACACTACCATTGGATCTTTGTCTATCCCACTTCTTCTCTTCATCCTTTGACACATGGCGCAATCTGCTTCAGTTAACCGACTCATCGACCATATGGCCAAAGGCCATGACATACTTTACGACTATCTCTATTTCGCAGCTCCGTGGGAGGAACATGACATCACCTTAGATGTTGTGCGGGCTTGCGATATTTTGCCATGTGGCACATCCATACCCGGCAAAGGATTTAGACTTAGACAATATGATGCGACGAGCTACAGATGGTAACATTAGGTAAAAGGGGTCAATCACTCATGACTTAGAAGACTCAAGGTTATAACTTAAATAACAAGTGACCTAGGATAGATAGTCAACAACATAAAGTAAAGTATGACCTTGGGAATTAGGGTTTTAACGGGAACTAGGGAAAAACACTTGTGAAACTTAGGACTTCACCAAATTCTTTGGATTTTTCACCTTGCATTTCAAATGGCAAAGACATGAAAGCCCTATGAAATATGTCTCTGATAGGTTATATGCTATAGGTTCAAGTGGGAATACAAATGAGACATGAGGGGCAAAATAGGGCATTTTGGGGACTAATTTTTTAGGTGTTAACATACCCAACAAGACATTTTTCAAATAAAAATAGGATTTCCAAAATTTTTGATAGAGTTTCGGTAGGAAATTCAATTTTCCAAAAATTACATTTCCTACAAAATAAAAATTCCTAAATAAAATTAAATACATAACCAACAGGAGAAATACCTGACTCAACCTGAAGGTATGGAGGAGGGGAATCTTTTCATTGTTGACATGATCCAATCTAACCAAGCAATCTCCTGATATGAGAAAATCAAATTTCTTCAAGAAGGGGGTTTGGAAATTCCCAATTTTCTCCATTTTCCTCTCCATTCTCAAACAATTCATAATGAAAATAATATAACACCTTTTTGCATATATCCCTCAACTAAAAAAATAAATAATTAAACCTTATACTCTTTTCCACCAAAATAAAATCACTCAAAACATAATCCAAAAATAGACATTTCTTTTCAAACAAAACTTAAATCTATTTTCAAGCACCAAGCACCCAAATTAAAATGCCTTTCAAAGTTAAATATTTTGACACTCAAATAAATAAATAATTCCTTTCTTACGGAAATAATTCTGACTCTGCAAATAGAATGCATTTCATACCAAAAATCTCATTTCCAAAATGTATTTAAATGAAATGCAAAGCCTTTTAGAAATTAAACGCTTCACAACTCAATTAAATCAGTTAAATTGTCTTTCCTCTATGCTAGGAAATAAAGTCACAATTAACAATTTCAAAAACATCATAAGACATTTTGCAAATACATTGCATAAACAAAATCACACAAGCGATAAATTAAATGCACCTAAGAAGACATTTATTGGTCTATCATAAGGGGGGTCTAGAATTGAAATCAATTCAGATGGGTTTTCATGGGTTTCAACAACACAAGGATGAATGTGAAATGGCTAAGAATCCCATGTCAACATTCTCCGCATTTCATCCATTGGTTAATACCCTGTAATTTCCTACACACTCAATGCAATCATCACGCACCTTTGTCCAATATATGGCAATAGTCATTCAGTGACTAATAGAAATTACACAATTAAATATTAACTATCTAATATGCACGTTTAAATCAAATCATGTATTGTAACAATACGATCAAGATACAATTAATCATTTAAAATAATCACACTAAAGGAAACTAGGTTTACCCACCCAACATATCATTTAAATGAAAATAGTGGAGTTGAAACATCAATGCATAACAATGTGATAACATGACCTCATCAAAAATCCTTGATGGCCATACAAATCATCTCATAAAGCATTCAAAATACACCATTAGAACACCTCGATGGCAACAAACTCATCGCCATGTTTGGTGCAATTATAACAAAACATGAGAACACACAATGCACTACATAAATACTCCATACAACATAACTCATAAGGATCCAATATCAGGATCAAAGCCCAAATAATCATCTATAACACACAACAACAAGGGTTAACATAGGTGGGCATTATAGAACATGTCCACAGGTTCCAAGGTTCCCCAAAACCTCAAGACTTCGTGTTCTTAGTTTTATTGCCAAGGTTCCAAGATTCTTTGAAACCCTAGGTTCCTGGTCCCAATATTTCTCCTCTCCCCGGTCCTGATCCCTCTTCAAATCCCAGTTCTGATCCTTCTCCTCTCTTGGTCTAGATCCCTCTTCAAATCCTAATCCTGGTTCTTCTCCTCTCCCCGATCTCAATGTATCTTTAGTTCCTAGAGTCACGATCCTTCTCCTCTCCCTGGTCTTAATCCCTCTTCAAATCCTGGTCCTGATTCCCTTCTTTCCCCTGACCTATGTGGTTCTTTGTGAGATTCCAAATCCCTTCCGCATGTTGGAACCTTCTCATTGGTGTCGTGGTTCCAAGGTTCCCTAAACCCTAAAACCTTAGCAATGTGTAGGGGACATGCCAAAATGCTTCAACAACTTGTAGGTATGCCATTTATGGCCCGATTCGACTCCTACAATTTTTCAAGGGTCATTTTCCCACCTAGATGCACTCTTTCTTTCTTGCATATAATTCCATAAGCATTTCTTAGATGGTGGTCGGTGGGAACCATGGATCTCATGGGTTTCCTTCATCCCCGTATTCATGGCAATAGGTGATTTCAAAGTTCTAGGTACTCTTTAGTTTCTCACCTGTGGATTAGGGCATGCAACATTAGGGTATAAATGCAAGCTCTATTCTCTTTGCATGAGTTGGTAATTCTTGGTCTTTTTCAGGCAACAAAGGTGGAAAACTTTCTTAGGGTTTCAAACAATGTCAAGTCAACTTCTTCAAAGTGTAGCAAGGTGAAATGTATGAAGATTAGAAGGTATAATTGATACCAATCCTAAACTTCTCCATTGTTACTTATATTTCTTCAGGGATATCAATAATTCATAGCTAGGGTTTCCTCATACCATGTTTTATGGTATGATTGTAAAAGTAAAGTTGATAAAATGTGACAAATTCTGAAAACAACACATATTTGGTTGTGATCATTTTTGAGTTACATATGGATGAAAGTTTGTAATAAGGGATTACTAAGTATATTCATTGTTGGTCATCTAGTTTTAATGCACATGATTATTCAAATAGGCCCTATATATTTGTATGTTGTTGTTTTTGTTTAATGAATCTTTGACTTTATAGTCCATTGAATAGGCACTAGTTTGGAAAGCAATTATCACCCACATGCTTTAAAATAAAAAATATCTTTCAACTATAAAATTAGAAATAAGTCTTAGTTTGTATGCACCATTTGGTTGTACATATCAACAAGGGTATCTTTTATAAATGTATCATGCTTAAATACCTTTTGAACCAAATATGTAGTCCCACATCTCACATGGTTATGGAGATGCCTTCATTATCTTAATGAGAGGTCATATGATGTAGTAGGATAGTTTTAACCTAGTGACAATCTTAGGGGTTAAAAATATAACTTGGGTACTGAGGCTTTATTATTTTATATATGTGTGTGTGTGTGTGTGTGTGTGTGTGTGTGTGTGCAGGATCATGATGGGCCAAACTATACCTCTAAGTGGCAATGAAAATACAAAAAATCAGAATTTATCAAGTTCATGTGAAAATTTGAATGGATTATCTGCACAATTTGAAAAAGATGTAAGAACAAAATTTGTAGAGAATTGAATCTAGTTTATAGGCTACTATTTTTTTTTTTTAAACTAAATTTACTTAGTGAAATTTGAATATTTCAATGAACAACTATTAAATTTTTTAGAAAAAAATAAAAAGTGGGTGCCTGTCCAGCCAACCTAACTATGAGTAAAAAAAATTTATTTTTTTGAAACTTTCAAAATAAGTAGAGGACTCATGTCCGGATGTGACGCATATTTATTTGAAATTTTTTTCCAATAAAATAATTAGTTATGATTTTTTTAATGTGACTTTTTTTAAAAAATAAAAAGTAATTTTCCAGCCAACCTAACTCGATTAAAAAAAATTGAAATTCAAATTTTTTTTTTAACCTATAGCCAGAAAAGTATAGAGTGTGACGCAGGTTTCGGATCTCAAAAAGGTGAAATGGTTTTTGGATGTTTTTCAATCAGTGTGTCCATCAGGATTTCAGACACACGGTATATAGAAAATTATTAATAATTATTTAATAAAATGATAACCAAACAAATCTTATATTTTTAGAAAGCTAACAATTTTTTCTATAAACCCTTTTTGTTTTATCAATTTTGCATTAAAAAAAAGTCGTCAGCATGAAGGGTGAAGTTCGAAGAAGAGACTGAAACATGAAAACACGTTAGAATCCATAAAAAGTCAACAACCAAAATGGATATCCGTCTTGCTTTGTACCAAAGCAAGATAGATATCCGTTTTGCTTTGGTAAAAGCAACTCAAAACGGATATCCATTTCCTTGATCTATGAAAAATTTTGTACCATTGGTTTTGGATGAAGAGAAGCAACATATTTGAAACATCGAGGCAATAATACAAGAAGTTAAAGTTAGTTGGTCATTTATAGGTGTATCTATTGTTTCATATCACATTACACATAGAATTCTAATTAACAATCTAGTTTCCTCATTTGGGGGAACATTTTTTTATCCATTTCTAATGGAATATTTAGTTAAAAATTGGTGGCTCCTTGTGAAAAGTATGGGCTCTTATCAAGTACGCATAACCAAGAAGGTTGACATCCATTTTTCTTACATGTTTGTTGATCACATCTTATGAAACGAATGTTGCTTGGTGATAGTTCTAGGTTTAGTGAACAATATTCTCAAATTTGCTTCTCACAGAAGAAGAGGGATCACCAATTAGCGGTAAGTGATTGATTACTTATGTCATGTTATATATTTTGAATATTAAATTCTATATTAATGTGCACGTTGTTTGATTGTATTAATAGGTGGAAATTCAAAAATCTCTATCGAGGAGGTCTAGTCGATGAGCGATAGAGGATAAGTCATTGACTGGTTCACCATCTTCATGGCCTAGCAAGAGCCATAGATTATTTGATAGCAATCTATAGGAGATTTGATTTTGGGACATTTTGTTACATATGCCTATTTGGCTTTGTAAACATACTTTTGTATGTTATCGATGTATATCGTTGTATATACCCATATGGTTTTATTTGTACATGCCTATATGGCTTGATATATACACTATACAAATTATTTTCATGACATTATGCATATATGTATATATAAGATCCTAACTTGGCACAAGTAGGGAGAATGCTTGCAAAGGTTATGGAATTTGGTTTTAAACGTTCCAATTGTATTTGCTTCAAAGTTTCTAAAGCCTTTTCAAAAAATCCATTTTGTGCATATCTTGCAATCATTGCATTCCATGAGATAGCATCTCTTTGAGGTGTCATGCCAAACTGTTCACATGCCTTGTCTATGCTTCCACACTTTGGATTTACACCCGCCAATTGCATTTTCTTAACATTTCCTTTCAATCCTTATCAAAAATTCTATTTTGTGCACATATTGCAATCATTGCATTCCTTCATTTACAACACATGATTAAATAAGAAGATGCATATTTACAACACTTAAGAATATGTAGTAGTGTTTCTCATGTCACCAATACTATGTTTACATCTTCACATACATGGCTTACAACATGTGACAATATGAAGTGATGAAGAAACTTGTTATTTTGATGTATTTCAACTCCAAACTTGCGCCTAGAAGTGAAGGCACTAATCCTTGATCAAACTAACCTAAAAGTGCGCCTTGGTACTTAGGGTGCTAGATTATGATTGATCAACCTAAAATGTGCGCCTAAGGCTAGATATTGAATTGGAAGGATAAAATGCATCATCAAAGGAGTTTATAGTTATTGAAGGCATCAAATGATGACTTGGGCGCACATCTACCTCTCTACACCATCAAATGTGCACCTAGATTAGTGAGGCACCACTTCATATCTCTATGACTTTGGATATGCGCCTTGATAATGAATTGATCTTGCAAGTTGAGGTTGTCTCCACAAGTTGAAAGAATGTCCAAAGAATACAAGGCGCCAATTATTGAACAAACAACCTAGAATGAATGCCTTACTATTTGAGGTGCTAGTTCATGCTTCTAGAACACCAAAAGTGCGCCTAGATGTTGAGGCGCTAGCTCTTGCTCAAGCAACCTTAAAAGTGTGCTTTGACAAGGAAGTTAAAATGTATTATCCAAGGATTAAGTTGAATCAAGGAATCATCATTAAAGACAAGTAAAACATGATTGTGAATGAGGTGCACTTTTCATCATCTCCAACCTCACAATTGCGCCTTCCCTTGGAAGCTCATATTGTGCCTAAAGGAATGGTACTAAGATGACATCCATGTCAATGATTGAGAATGTGTCAACTAGAACAATATTTTTTATTTTTCTCATCGTGGGGTCGAACGGACTACGCCAACGCATCGGGGTGGGTGGGTAAATGCCAGTAGAGGTCTCGTTTTGTGCACCAAGCATCCCAGTCATTCCGGGCAAGAGGCTACCTGCAAAGTCCCTTAAAATCCCTGAGAACAAAAATGCACCAAACTTTGACGGAGCAGTTCTCAGAATTCGTGATAGCCGGGAATGTTGTGTTTGGACCTACAGGTGTACGTGGGGTCCGTCGACAATAACCTCTCTCATTTTTGGTCAACTCCATTCCGTTTGACCGTGCCGAAATCAAACGCATTGTTGCAAAATGCTTCAATTTGATGCAGTGGAAAGGTGCTAGGTTTGACATTTTTCATTCCATAGCTTGTGGGGTCAAACGGACTGCACCAACACGTTGGGGTGGGCGAGTAAATGTCAATGGAGGTCTCATTTCATCCGCCAAGCATCCCAGTCGTTCCGGGCAAGAGGCTACCGGCAAAGTCCCTTAAGATCCCTGAGACCAAAAATGCGCCAAACTTTGACAGGGAGTTCTCAAAATTTGTGACAACTGGGAATGTTGTGTTTGGACCTACAGGTGCACATGGGGTCCATCGACAATAACCTCTCTCGTTTTTGTTCAACTCCATTCCGTTTGACCGTGCCGAAATCAAATGCATTGTTGCAAAATGCTTCAATTTGATGCAGTGGAAAGGTGCTAGGTGTGACATTGTTCATTCCATAGCTCATGGGGTCGAACGGACTGTGCCAACGTGTCAGGGTGGGTGGGTAAATGCCAGTGGAGGTCTCGTTTCATGCACCAAGCGTCCCAGTCGTTCTGGGCAAGAGGCTATTGGCAAAGTCCCTTAAGATCCCTGAGACCAAAAATGCGCCAAACTTTGACGGAGCAATTCTCAGAATTTGTGATAGCTGGGAATGTTGTGTTTGGACCTACAGGTGCACGTGGGGTCCATTGATAATAACCTCTCTCATTTTTGGTCAACTCCATTCTGTTTGACCGTGCCGAAATCAAACGCATTATTGCAAAATGCTTCAATTTGATGCAGTGGAAAGGTGCTAGGTGTGACATTTTTCATTCCATAGCTCGTGGAGTCGAACGGACTATGCCAACGTGTCGGGGTGGGTGGGCAAATGCCAGTGGAGGTCTTGTTTCATGCACCAAGCATCCCAGTCCTTCCGGGCAAGAGGCTACCGGCAAAGTCCCTTAAGATCCCTAAGACCAAAAATGTGCCAAACTTTGACGGAGCAGTTCTCAAAATTTGTGATAGCTGGGAATGTTGTGTTTGGACCTACAGGTGCACATGAGGTCCGTTGACAATAACCTCTCTCATTTTTGGTCAACTCCATTCCATTTGACCGTGCCGAAATCAAACGCATTGTTGCAAAATGCTTCAATTTGATGCAGTGGAAAGGTGCTAGGTCTGATATTTTTCATTCCATATCTCGTGGGATCGAACGGACTACGCCAACGAGTCAGGGTGGGCAGGTAAATGCTAGTGTAGATCTTGTTTTGTGCGCCAAGCGTCCTAGTCGTTCTGAGCTGTAAGCTACCGACAAAGTCAAAAGTTGCTAGGATTGAAGTTTTGCATTCTACAGGTCCTGGGGCTAAACAGATTATGCCAACATGTCAGGTTGGGTGAGTAAATGCTAGGGGAGGTCTCATTTTATGTGCCAATGTTCCCAGTCCTTCTGAGCTATAAGCTACCAGCAAAGTGACTTTACCGGTAGCTTATAGCTTGGAATGACTGCGATGCTTTGCACACAAAATGAGACCTCCCCTAGCATTTACCCACCCACCCTGACATGTTGGCGTAATCTGTTCGACCCTAGGACCTGTGGAATGCAAAATTTCAATCCTAGCAACTTTTGACTTTGTTAGTAGCCTCTTACTCGAAATGACTGGGAAGCTTGGCGCATGAAACGAGACCTCCACTAGCATTTACCTACTCACCCTGACGCGTTGGCGTAGTCCGTTCGACCCCATGAGCTATGGAATGAAAAATGTCACACCTAGCACCTATCCACTGCATCAAATTGAAGCATTTTGCAACAATACGTTTGATTTCGGCATGGTCAAACAAAATGGAGTTGAACAAAAATGAGAGAGGTTATTGTCAACAGACCCCACGTGCACCTGTAGGTCCAAACATAACATTCCCAGCTATCACAAATTCTAAGAACTGCTCCGTCAAAGTTTGGCACATTTTTGGTCTCAGGGATCCTAAGGGACTTTGCCAGTAGCCTGTTGCCCGGAAGGACTGGGATGCTTGGCGCATGAAACAAGACCTCCACTGGCATTTACCTGCCCACCCCGACGCGTCAGCATAGTCCATTCGATCCCATGAGCTATGGAATGAAAAATATCACACCTAGCACCTTTCCACTGCATCAAATTGAAGCATTTTGCAACAATGCGTTTGATTTCGGCACAGTCAAAAGGAATGGAGTTGACCAAAAATGAGAGAGGTTATTATCGACAAACCCCACATGCACCTATAGGTCCAAACACAACATTCCCAGCTATCACGAATTCTGAGAACTATTCCGTCAAAGTTTGGCACATTTTTGGTCTCAGGGATCTTAAGGGACTTTACCGGTAGCCTCTTGCCCAGAAGGACTGGGACACTTGGCGCACGGAATGAGACCTCCAATAGCATTTACCCACCCACCCTGACATGTTGGTGTAGTCCGTTCGACCCCATGAGCTATGGAATGAAAAATGTCACACCTAGCACCTTTCCACTGCATCAAATTGAACCATTTTGCAACAATGCGTTTGATTTCGGCACGGTCAAACGGAATGGAGTTGACCAAAAATGAGGAGGTTATTGTCGACAGATCCCATGTACACCTATAGGTCCAAACACAACATTCCCAACTATCACAAATTCTGAGAACTACTCCGTCAAAGTTTGGTGCATTTTTGGTCTTAGGGATCTTAAGGGACTTTGCTGGTAGCCTCTTGCCTGGAACGACTGGGACGGTTGGTGCACGAAACGAGACCTCCATTAGCATTTACCCGCCCACCCTGACGCATTGGCATAGTCCGTTCGACCCCACGAGCTATGGAATGAAAAATGTCACACCTAGCACCTTTCCACTGCATCAAATTGAAACATTTTGCAACAATGCATTTGATTTCGGCATGGTCAAACGGAATGGAGTTGACCAAAAATGAGAGAGGTTATTGTCGATGGACCCCACGTGCACTTGTAGGTCCAAACACAATATTCCCAGCTGTCACAAATTCTGAGAACTGCTCCATCAAAGTTTGGTGCATTTTTGGTCTCAGGGATCTTAAGGGACTTTGTCGGTAGCCTCTTGCCCGGAACGACTGGGACTCTTGGCGCACAAAATGAGACCTCCATTGGCATTTACCTGCCCACCCCGACGCGTTGGCGCAATCCATTTGACCCCACGAGCTATGGAATGAAAAATTTCACACCTAGCACCTTTCCACTGCATCAAATTGAAGCATTTTCCAACAATGCGTTTGATTTCGACACGGTCAAACGGAATGGAGTTGACCAAAAATGAGAGAGGTTATTATCGACGGACTCCACGTGCACCTGTAGGTCCAAACACAACATTCCCAGCTATCATGAATTTTGAGAACTGTTCCATAAAAGTTTGGCGCATTTTTGGTCTCAGGGATCTTAAGGGACTTTGCCTGTAGCCTCTTGCCCGGAAGGACTGGAACGCTTGGCCCACGAAATGAGACCTCCAATAGCATTTACTCGCCCACCCCGATGTATTGGTGTAGTCCGTTCGACCCCACGAGCTATGGAATAAAAAATGTCACACCTAGCACCTTTCCACTGCATCAAATTGAAGCATTTTGCCACAATGCGTTTGATTTCGGCACGGTCAAACAGAAGGGAATTGACTAAAAATGAGAGAGGTTATTGTCGACAGACCCCACATGCACCTGCAAGTCCAAACACAACATTCCCAGCTATCACAAATTCTGAGAACTGCTCCGTCAAAGTTTGGTGCATTTTTGGTCTCAGGGATCTTAAGGGACTTTGCCGGTAGCCTCTTGCCTAGAATGACTGGGATGCTTGGCACATGAAACGAGACCTCCACTGGCATTTACCCGCCCACCCCGACGCGTTGGCATAGTCTGTTCGACCCCATGATGAGTAAAACAAAAAATATGGCACCTAGCAAGGTTTTTGCTCTTACAAAACAATGTATCAGTAAAGACCCTAGTTTTCATAAGGGGAGACATGTGATTTTAAGAGGTTGTTGGGAATGTGACTTTATCCTTCCACTCCTTATCAAATGATGAGTTTATTCACAGAGTTTGATGGCTTTTATGAGCATATACACAATGTTGTTTTAGGATAGTCATAAAGGGCAGTTTTTGGATAGCCATCTATATCTTTTTAACAATCATAAAGGGCAAGTTGTACATGGACTGTGATAGTCCCAAAACTCATATAAATCATCCATTTTGGTGTTTAAAAACCTTATAAATCCATTAGATCATTTATACAAACCCTAATGCAGCTTATAAACCCTCTTTATATAGTAATTTCATGAATGACTATCTTGTATGATTGTTTTGTGCATTTTAACAGCCCAATGAGGATTGTATGGTGTTGTCATATTCATGATTTTAACTTGATGCAGAGATAGGATCCAACTCAACATGATAGAGGCATCATTACAAATGGATTGAATTGCAATAGTCGGAGAGCCAACCTCCTATCAATGAGAGTTCAATGATAGTAAATAGAGAGCTACTTGACCATAAATAGGATTTACATACATACATACATATATATATGATCTCGTAGGCATCTAGGTTTCATACACAAATTGCAATAGTTGTAGAGCCAACCTCCTATCAACGAGAGTTGAATAATAGTAAATAGAGAGCTTCTCGGCCAAAAATGGGATTTGCATACACACACACCCAACTGAAATAGTATCCTTATTGGCCTTATTGGCACCTCCCCCCAAGATGTAAGTTTTTTATGTTTATAATGTGCCCCCAGTGTCCTTATTGGCCTTATTAGCACCTAAAACACAAGAAAGTAGATTCCACTAGCTTTCAATTACAATTTCTCTTAGGCCCTAACACATCCATACAAGGCTATACTAAACAAAGAAATAGTAGGAAAATAGTAAAATCTACAAAAACAGAGTTTCTTGACATTAATTTCATTCAAACTTGTCTTCAATTCATCTTCAAAATGTTTTCAATACATCTCCAATGCCTTTTCCATGAAGGTTTATGCATATTTATACATGATTTGAGGGAAACCTGAGAAACCCTAAACCCCAAACCCCTAAACCCTAAACCTAAGTAACCATAAACCACTATCTCCCTATCTCTCCCCTATCTCCCTATCACCTTTGTCCCTCTATCTCTCAATCTCTCTCGCTATGTCTCTTGCATGTCCCTCACTCTTTATCTCCCTATCTCTCCCCTCGGACTCCTCTATATCTCCCTATTGGTTTGATGTAGAGCACACAGTGAAAGCTCTCAAAACACGGTGAAATACCCATCAAAACCCATAGTTCAAATAGATTAAAGCTTAATCAGCTTTAAGAAACCTTCTCAAAGTCCCAAATAACATCAAATCATATACATTCTTCCTATCGGTAAGATAAACACTATCGGCCAACTCAAAAATTCTTAAACTGATGCTCCGATCACTCCACTTTTGATGAGCCTTTGAACCATTTGCTGTGACATATATCCATCGGCCCAACTTTAAACTAGTCTTCCGATCTCCCATACCACCCATTTCTCACTCCACAACTTGTATTAACACATGATTAAACCTAACCCCTAAACCCTAAACCCTAAACTTGAGAAACCATAAACCCCTAAATCCTAAACACTAAACCCAAGAAACCCTAAACCTCTATCTCTCTATCTCCCAATCTCACTATCTCCCCATCACTATCATTCCTCTACCTCTCAATCTCTCTCCCTATGCTTTGGCCATGTCCCTCACTCTATATCTCCCTATTGGTCCTCTCTCTCTAAACACTAAACCCTAAACCTCTAAACCTTAACCCCTAAACCATAAACCCTAAACCCTAAATAATGCCCCTAAACCTTAACCCCTAAACCCTAAACCCTAAACACGAGCAACCCTAAACCCTATCTCCTATCTCTCCCTTATCTCCCTATCTCTCCCTTATCTCCCTATCTCTATCATCGAGCTCTACCTCTCAATCCTTCTCCCTATTTCTCTGGACATCTCGCTCACTCTCTATCTCCTTATCTCTCCCCTTTGTTACCTCTATCTCTCCCTATCTGTCTCCTCTCTTTCTATCTAGCTATCTCCAAAACTGAGAAACCCTAAACCTAGGTACACCCTAAATCCAATCAACTCTAAACCTATATCTCCCTATCTCTCCCCTATCTCCCTATCTCTATCATCCCTCTACCTCTCTTGATCTCTCTCCCTATGTCCCTAGCCATGTGCCTCACTCTCTATCTCCTTATCTCTCTCCTCAGTCTCCTCTCTCTATCTCCCTATCATTCCTCTCTCTCTATATACCCTAAATCCAAAACCCTAAACCTCTAAACCTAACCCCTAACCCCTAAACAATTTAAATCCTAAACCCTAAATAATGCCCCTAAACCCTAATCCCTAACCCCTAAACCTGAGAAACCCTAAACCCTAAACCTCAAACCCCTAAACCCTAAACCCAAGTAACCCTAAACCACTATCTCCCTATCTCTCCCCTATTTCCCTACCACCTTTGTCCCTCTACCTCTCAATCTCTCTCCCTATGTCTCTGGCCATGTCCCTCACTCTTTATCTCCCTATCTCTCCCCTCAGACTCCTCTATATCTCCCTATCATTCCTCTCTCTCTATAAACCTTAAATCCAAAACCCTAAACCTCTAAACCTAACCCCTAACCCCTAAACAATAAATCCTAAACCCTAAATTATAATGCCCCTAAACCCTAACCCCTAAACCTGAGAAACCCTAAACCCCAAACCCCTAAACCCTAAACTGAAGTAACCATAAACCACTATCTCCCTATCTCTCCCCTATCTCCCTATCACCTTTGTCCCTCTACCTCTCAATCTCTCTCCCTAGGTCTCTTGCCATGTCCCTCACTCTTTATCTCCCTATCTCTCCCCTCGGACTCCTCTATATCTCCCTATTGGTCTGATGCAGAGCACACAGTGGAAGCTCTCAAAACACAGTGAAATACCCATCAAAACCCATAGTTCAAATAGATTAAAGCTTAATCAGCTTTAAGAAACCTTCTTAAAGTCCCAAATAACATCAAATCATATACATTCTTCCTATCGACAAGATAAACACTATTGGCCAACTCAAAAATTCTTATACTGATGCTCCGATCACTCCACTTTTGACAAGCCTTTAAACCTTTCGCTATGACATATATCCATCGGCCCAACTTTAAACTAGTCTTCCGATCTCCCATACCACCCATTTCTCACTCCACAACCTGTATTAACACATGATTAAACCTAACCCCTAAACCCTAACCCCTAACCCCTAACCCCTATTTCCTAACCCCTAAACCCTAAACTTGAGAAAACATAAACCCCTAAATCCTAAACACTAAACCCAAGAAACCCTAAACCTTTATCTCTCTATCTCCCTATCTCACTATCTCCCCATCACTATCATTCCTCTACCTCTCAATCTCTTTCCCTATGCTTTGGCCATGTCCCTCACTCTATATCTCCCTATTGGTCCTCTCTCTCTAAACACTAAACCCTAAACCTCTAAACCTTAACCCCTAAACCATAAACCCTAAACCCTAAATAATGCCCCTAAACCTTAACCCCTAACCCCTAAACCCTAAACTCTAAACGCGAGCAACCCTAAACCCTATCTCCTATCTCTCCCTTATCTCCCTATCTCTATCATTGAGCTCTACCTCTCAATCCTTCTCCCTATTTCTCTGGACATCTCGCTCACTCTCTATCTCCTTATCTCTCCCCTTTGTCACCTCCATCTCTCCCTATCTGTCTTCTCTCTCTTTCTATCTAGCTATATACAAAACTAAAAAACCCTAAACCCAGGTACACCCTAAATCCAATCAACTCTAAACCTGTATCTCCCTATCTCTCCCCTATCTCCCTATCTCTATCATCCCTCTACCTCTCTTGATCTCTCTCCCTATGTTCTGGCCATGTGCCTCACTCTCTATCTCCTTATCTCTCTCCTCAATCTCCTCTCTCTATTTCCCTATCATTCCTCTCTCTATAAACCCTAAATCCAAAACCCTAAACCTCTAAACCTAACCCCTAACCCCTAAACAATTTAAATCCTAAACCCTAAATAATGCCCCTAAACCCTAACCCCTAACCCCTAAACCTAAGAAACCCTAAACCCCTAAACCCTAAACCCCAAACCCCTAAACCCTAAACCCAAGTAACCCTAAACCACTATCTCCCTATCTCTCCCCTATTTCCCTACCACCTTTGTCCCTCTACCTCTCAATCTCTCTCCCTATGTCTCTGGCCATGTCCCTCACTCTTTTTCTCCCTATCTCTCCCCTCAAACTCCTCTATATCTCCCTATCATTCCTCTCTCTCTCTATAAACCCTAAATCCAAAACCCTAAACCTCTAAACCTAACCCCTAACCCCTAAACAATAAATCCTAAACCCTAAATTATAATGCCCCTAAACCGTAACCCCTAACCCCTAAACCTGAGAAACCCTAAACCCCAAACCCCATAAACCCTAAACCCAAGTAACCATAAACCACTATCTCCCTATCTCTCCCCTATCTCCCTATCACCTTTGTCCCTCTACCTCTCAATCTCTCTCGCTATGTCTCTTGCCATGTCCCTCACTCTTTATCTCCCTATCTCTCCCCTTGGACTCCTCTATATCTCCCTATTGGTCCTTTATCTCTCTCTAAACCCTAAACCCTAGACCTCTAAACCTTAACCCCTAACCCCAAGACCCTAAACCCTAAACCCTAAACAATGCCCCTAAACCCAAGCAACCCTAAACCTCTATCTCCCTATCTCTATCATCCCTCTACCTCTCAATCTCTCTCTCTCTCTCTCTCTATGTCTTTGGACATGTCTCTCACTCTCTATCTCCCTATCTCTCCCCTCTGTCTTCTCTATCTCTCCCAAACTCTTTCAGTCCCCTCTCTCTATCTCTCTTTAAATTGTAAACCCTAAACCCCTAAACCCGAGCAACCCTAAACCTCTAAACCCTAAATAATTCCCCTAACCAACCTCTAAACCACTTCTCTATATAGGTGTAACTAATACCACTTTTTCATTGTTTTCCACATTTAATTATATTCTTCCATTTTCCAAGTCCTACATGTGTCCAAGTTGTATTGTTTGTCAAGTTTTTAGTCTAATTGTTAGTCCCAGCTCTCATGGTTATTAAAATGTCAGTATAGTTAGATTTATCCTTCGGTAACATTAATTTACACATTGTTGCACAAACAACCACATTGAAACATAACCTTACCTAATTAAGGTTAACCCTTAAGGTTCTTTCATAAATGGCGAGCTTAACAGATCCAACTAGTTCAATGTTCTTATAGTCCATGCTTACCCTTCCAAGAGAGTTCATGCCATGTTAACTTTGCATTATGTCCTAACATATCACATGAAGGACATCATCATCACAAGGAATAACAATGTCATGAAGGATTAACGAAGGTGTAGCTTCACCACATAAAGTATCATTCATAATTTTATCACTAGAGGGTAAGGGTATATCATGTGTATCCTTCTCAAACCATGTATCATGAATCAAATCATATGAAGGATTGGGTAAAGCAATTTAGGGCATGAAATCCAAAACGCCCCGAAACACATCCCCTGCTGCCCCACCATTCCTATCCCTGAAATATTAGAACATAGTCTAAAAGTGATTATTTCACATCATGAACAAAACTGAATATTTTATTATTGATTATTTGAGTAATTCATTAGTGATGATTCTTAGTGTTTAACAACTCCTTATGGATTAATGTGTAAAGAAGCTACCAATGTTAATTTGCCCTCCTCCTTCACTAGAAAGGGTCTTTAAGGAGGTTCATATATTGATGGGAGATCCAAGATTTAAGAGGTATATTTTCAAAAAGACTAAAAAGCCTTTTTCCCAAATTTTCTAGAAAATGGATATCTGTTCTCAAAATAGATATCCATTTTGGTTTGGTATCCAAACCAAAATAGATATCCGTTTCAAAGTCAAACTTTGCCAAGTCACGAATTTGGCTAAGTAAAAACGTGATTTTTTTCCTATTGCCACTGTTTGGCCCACGATGATCCTACACATACCCATATATATATATTGTATTGTGATTAATCCCTATTGAGGGATACCTCTAGAAACACCCTCCTTGGTTTAGCTGAGCCAAAACTAAAGAAGAGATTACCCACTCCCAGCAATTGGCCTTTAATCATACTCAACCTATTGATAAGCCCCTTTCTTGTCTCCTTGATGACACCCCTAGCCTAGGAGATTAGGAAACACTTTAGGGTTTTGGACTAGTGATTTTGGGATCCAACACTCCCTACCTTGGATCCACTTATGACACCTCCTCTATCACAACATCCACATCCATGGCCTAATCCTCCTATGCCTGCTTAGCTTGTGCCTTTCTCTTAGTTTCCTAATCTCCCACCTGACTGATGCAAAGCGGGCAGTGGATCGTGGCAAACTGATTTTCAATCAGTTGCTAACATACAATTTTCTGTGTGTGTTTTTCCATCAGTGAAATCCATTCCATCAGCCAGACTAAAACTCCTCATGCTGATATGAGTATTTTTCTTTGGGTGAACCTCTGAGCCAATCGTACCATTGAACCAGTACTATTGATTCAATTACTTAGTTTAAAGTGTTATTGGCAACTCACAGTTGTACTGTTGAACCGCAAGAACCCATCGTCTTGACTAAACCGTTGAACCGTTGAACCATTGAACTGGTTCAACGAATGGTTCAACTATCACTAGCTCCTTAGCACTATCTTCGTCGCCGAACGATTGAACTAAATGGTCGGTTGAACCGTCGAACCCTTTGAACCGTTGAACCGGTTCAAAGGTTCAATCAAACACTTAATCGATTCAAAAACTCCTTCGAAGCTTTACTTAACTTCTTACAAGTATTTATCGAGCCAAAATGAACCTGATTTACTTGTGAATCGTTGAACCTTTCGCCAAAGGTTCAAATGAAGACTTTTCCACCCGACTTCAATCAACTGTGGAACCCGATGTACTATCTGCTATCACCGTTGAACCGAGAACCCATTGAATCTTTGGAAACAGTTCAAACACAGAAATTTTAATTATCTGTGACGCCGCTATGCATGACTAAAACCTGCGCGGCTACACCAAACCGGTTCTCCACAAACATACAGATTTTCTAACTTTCACAACCTAGCACATGAGGATGCTAGGGTTCATCTCAGCATGCTGCAACACTCGATCTTGTGAAAACAAAATGCACAAAAACAAAATAGAAAACCTAATCTAATATATACAGCCATTCCACCGATTACGAAGAAATCAACTGGTGGAATGGATTAAAGAACCCATCTCGGTTGTAAACCAGAAAATTGACTACACAAGGAAATCAAACACAGAACAGGATCTTCTTTTATTGCTTCCAGAAATTGATACAGATACCTGATTTCACAACTTTAGAACTTCTCAGTCTCTTACAGAAATCTCAATCTATCTTAATCTATCTATATCCATCTATATCTCTAATCTATCTGAGCTAAGCTATTTAACTACTTTCCAACAGTAGTACCTACTTGATTCCCAGTGGCTGGGAGACAATTCCAAGCGGCTGGGAGGGATAACAAACTTCTAACAACTAACAACCTTATCATGATAGCTCGATAAGTGTCCTAGGGATTACAAACAAAAACCAAATTACAAACACCAATGACAAGTCTGGTCAAACAGACCTTATTACATTTACTATAGAAAATGCATAAATTGCATAAGACCCTATTCTTCGTGGGGTGCTTCTACACCACTGACCTTAACCATCTTCTCCACCTCTACCTCAACCTATTGCCACGGGTTCCTAACATGCCTCCCCTCCCCTCTCTACCATTTTCACCTCTATACCTTTTTTTGTGAAAACCCTCACCCTATCTTGTACCTCTTCTCATGTTGAAATGGTGAGTCTCAATAGATTTTGCTAGGCCCACCATGCTGCCTAATCCACAATAACTCTTACATCCTCCACCCCATCCCTATAATCCCATGGCACATGTGGCACATGCTTCCAACTGTGTGCTTCCACCTAGGGATCTATATGAGCTCCCCACTAGTTTATCTCATGAGACATGACTTGCATAAATGCATGTGGAACCTCCAACATTCCCTATTGAATCCCAAATTATCCTAATACTCAATCAAGCCTATATCTCTTAATGTTGTGATGATGCCTCCCCAATATGCAACAAGACATCTGAGCAAATCATAAATAAAGTAGATTCTCATTAAAACTCTGACACTATATCCATAGCCTCCATGTCACATCCCTAGGTTGTAGCTCATCTAATAACATTTAATAGTGTAGTGTATCTCTCAAATGTTGATATCTCAAAACCTAGGATGCCCATGTGAACACACAAGGCTCTCTAGACTCCCTAAACTCCCTAGCCACCCTATCCCCTACTAGCTGAAGCACTGCAATATGCTCCCTGCAGCAAAGTCATAGAAGCAATGATCTACCCTCTCTATGGGTAAACAAATGTAGGTCTATGTAAAGTTGTGCTAGCATGAAGGCCCCCATGCAAATCATTGCTCTAGGATCATCATGTCAGCCACACACTTTGCTAGATTGATTGTAAAGAATAGCCCAATCTTGTCAGGAAATAAAATGCCATTAAAAAGAAATTCCATCACCAAGGGTAGCTCCTCCACCATTCCCTCGCATGCATCTATATCTAGTGATAATCTTTATCACAGTAGATTCATCCTTCTGAACAACCTCTACAAGGATGCATCTAGATCCCTGGCCCAATAGTAAACTAGCCTCCAATGGATTGGGATCCTCAAATTCTACCAAACATCCTCCAACATAATCATCATCTCCCCTATGAGAAGATGGAAGGTGCTAGTCTCTGCTCACCACCTCTCAACCAGTGTAGTCAATAGTGCCTGGTGTGCCTTGATCACTAGCATCTGAGCTATATACCATAGCCTAATAAACTCCAAGACTCCCCACTCATGCTTCTCAAACCCCCATCAACCATAGAACTGTTGAGTGCCACTCCTAAGTCATCAACATTACCAGCTTGTGCCTGCATCCAGTCCACCACCATGTTAGTTCTCTCATTTTCTTACATGCTTAAACAAATGCTTCACTATGGCACACATACACTTCAAGATAAAACACATGTATGCTTCACCATGAAAGCATGCACTCTTCCCTAATATGCATATGCACCTCCCTCTACCAATGCACTCTTGGATGCATGTATGCCAGTGTTCACGCCTACACTTAGCTCCCATGCATGCATTGTGTTATGAAATGAACGCATGCTACAACTTCACATATGCTACAACTCTTCATTCTCAAGTCACAAAGTGACACACATTTTCTAGGATGCATTTTACAATTTGGCACACATGTTTATCCCCTTTCTTCCGCCTATAAATACTTAATAAATGCACTCAAAGCTCAAAAATTTTATACATACCCCTATGTTGGTGCTTAGTGGCCACATGTAGCTCCTCACACATTCCAAATTATGCTCCTAGCCTAGCACATGCTCCATCATTGCTTCACTGCTTGCTCTGCTCTCTCTCAAATTCACTATGGGCTAGAGGGTAAAAATGAATAGCTTTCACCCCCTACCCTTATTTATTCAGCCCCACCCCACCCCCCCTTTTGAATGATTTTTTCCCACCTTGATCATGTTTTTTTACCCTCTTTCACCTTTTTCCACACCATTTCTTTGTCTTTCACCTTTTTTCCTTATTTTTTCCTATTGATCATTGTTTCTCCCCTTCTCTACTTTTATTCCCACTTCTATCAAGAGATCACCCACACTATTTTTGTATGCTTGATCTCTTGAGGGGGCATTATCCTTCCACCCACTAATTTCATTTGTTTCTCACCAAGTGGGACACCTTGTCGCCTTCATCACATTCTAAAGCTCTGTATTTTATTTTTCTTTGAAATGACATTATACAACATCATCTCAAAGATGGACAAAATGTAGACAGCTGAAATCACCTCTCAACATTTTTGCTATCATCAGTCTCATTCCGCAACCATTCCTCTAAAGATAATTAAATATATTTTATTTTATTTTATTAATCAACCTCATTATTCTTTTGATATTGATTAAACAATTCATGATTATTTAATTAATAAATTAATCATTTATGCATTATTAATCAAATAAATTATTACCATTTAATTAATTAATTAATCAAATCAACCATTCTTCTAATGTCTTGCCTTAATTAAATAAATCAACATGTATTTAATTAAATCTAATCATTCCTATGTCATTCTCTCAAAAATTAAATAAATAGACAATATTTATTTAATTCCATCTATTTTCCTCCTCAATTATTAGTTGATTAAAAATCCTACTTAATCAACTAATTAATCATTTGCACATTCTAGATCATTATTAGCCAAGTCAACCTTACACATGGCTCAAGGTTGCACATGGCTCCATACAAACACATGGATCCAAAAATCTACCTTTTTAATCTTGTCCATCAATTCCCACTTAGAAAATATCCATGATCCAAATCCCTTGGATTTGTGCCTAATCATATGAATCAATCACCAAGTGCCACTTGGTGACTTTCCATCAATCTTGGCTCTCATGCATCCCTTGTTCTCCATTCCTAAGATCTAATTTCATCCCTTAATCCTTCTCCATCAAAATCTATAAATACCTCATTACCCAAGCCATTCATAACACAAGCTGAATGCAAAGACATGATGGAGAATCTTAGATCAACCAACATCCAATCTCATAACCACAAATTCATTAAGCACATCTATTGCATCAAGGGCTTGTGTTGGTGAGAGCATTACTTGTTTTCATTAGCTTTAGCATTCCCTTTGCTCAAATTGAGGTGTTTAGATTTAGTGCAGGTTAAAATAGATTGTTTGTATTACTTTCTATTTATGTTTTTGATTTACATTTCATCACTCACAAGGGGCAAGGGGTTCCCTAGGAGGGACCCACCCTTGGGTTCTCTCAAATCCAAACATATTTGGGAGTACCATAGGTACCATAGATTAGGTGGGAAAAGGAGGTGATAGAGAAATATAAGATGGAAAATGTGAAAGGTGAAAGACTTATCACAGACATTTATCATTCACATTGGGTTCACCAAAATACATAGGCACTAAAAAGCACACACACACATGTTCTAGTTGATTAGATGATTTGGTGCCAACTCACAACTATGGATGTGGTAGGATTTGATCAAGTGTAGGTGGATGAGATGAAATACCTTCTTCGCATGTAAGTGTATGGATGATGGGGTTGGCTAACATGTGTTTTCTATACAAATGGTGTTGAATCTTCATTAGTTTGTGTTTAATAATTCCTCTAAATGAGCATTTGCATAATTGAAGATCTCAACAAGGTTCATTATGATTTCAATGGATTCCAAGTGAGTGTTGTCTCACTAGATTTCCTCAAGAATATCCACCTATTCTTCAACAATAGTAGCAGGAACAAGTAGAGTCTCTCTTAATTCACCTAGGTTTTCTTTT
Organism: Cunninghamia lanceolata; assembly: GCA_027924645.1. Classification (NCBI taxonomy): domain Eukaryota; kingdom Viridiplantae; phylum Streptophyta; class Pinopsida; order Cupressales; family Cupressaceae; genus Cunninghamia; species Cunninghamia lanceolata. Next base: position 14,139,168 of record BSBN01001332.1, read on the forward strand.
ACTAAATTTCACTTCAACTCAAGACACACAAGCATGAAAAGCCAAACATGACCTACAAAGCCAAAGAAAAAAAATTAAGGTCTTATTTATTTGTTTGGATTTGATGTTTTGATTTGTTGATTATTTGAGCTGGATGTGAAGTGTTGATCAATTTCTTTGTTTGATTCTCTATCAATTTCTTAAACTAAATGTTTCTTTGTTATTGATTTACAATGTGTTGATCACTTGCAAGTGCTTCAATTATTTGATTAAAAATGAAGTGTTGATCACTTGCTTAGTTTGGATTGCATGTACAAGTAAATATCTTTGTTATTTTGTTTTGTCTTGGATGTTTTTGTGTTTTTCAAATGCAATAGAATGAATCTAAATGAATTTGGTTTTGGTCTTTTTATCTCTTTTTAATGAAATGAGATAATGAATCTAATTAATCAATAACAATCAAATAATTAATTAACTAAAAAATAACTCTTTTAACCTAATGAATCAACTAAGTACTTAAGTTTAATCAATGGATGCAAGTATTAATTATTAAAAGAAAGTTTTTATTTGTATTTTATGAAATTAATACAACTGACAATGAAATGAATCTAATTGGAAATCAAAAGCCTTTTGGAAAGTTAAATCTACTAAAATAGTATAAACATTTTTCCCTTTTCCAAAGCAACAATGTAAATATAATAATGAAGATTTTTTATTTGCAAAGAGGAGTTAATTAAACATCATTGAAACCTTTTTATTTCCCTTTCTTCAAACAAGTGCAATACAATAATAAAGATAAGGTTTTTTTCTCCTTTCCACACAACTTCTAGTAATTAGTAAGCAAGGGATAAAGGAAGGAGTAATGATTTTGGAATCAGTTTCTCTTTTTCAATTAAAAATGCAAACAACAAAAGATTGTTCTCTATTGTTTTAAATCTTTCTTTTTGTTTGAGTTTGTTTATATATATATTTGAAACATTATCTTTTTTATATGCTAAAATTATCCTTTTTAATTCAATATTCTCAAAAAGCTTCGAAGCAAAGATAATAGAAGCTTTTAAACAATAACTTCTAAATGTATTTGAAAGCAAAATTAATACCAATCTTTCCCTAATTTAAACAACCTAGATGTATTAAAGGCAAAGAGAAAAATTGAATGGTCAGTAATAAATCCTCAGGAACCCAGCTAAATGCTATCTCACCTCTTCCTTCAACTTTTGGAACTTCTCAAATGGTGAAAAAGGTAGACACAAAAGGTTGAAATTACTGATGCAAAGGTTTGTAGAGGTTGAACAAAGGCATGCAAAGAGTAACAATGGAAGCTTCGGAGTTGTTGGTCTTAAACTTTGGTTGAAGTTGAAAGTTGTTCAATGCAAAACTCTAGACCCTTTCCTTGATTGGATAAGGGATATCTATAGGAATGCATGCTCAAATAATTGATCTAAAGATAAAGTAAAGATAAAGATATCTACCTTAAGATTGACACTAATTGGAGTTCAATTGCAAAAAATAAGAAAAAGCTCGTGCATAAAATAGGCGTTTGTCCCTTTTAGAAAAAACCTATTTATAAAGGCAAATCAATGTTCGTTGAGGTGAATCGATAAGCAATGGGGGCAAACTTACAATTTTGAGTATAAAGTAAAGGTTTCTAATTGACAATGGGCCACATATGCTTTGCAGGTTACTTGAGATGACTAGAAGCAACATAAAGATCTAAAAAATGATGTGACATTTTCACTTTAAGTAATAAGTTGATCAAATTTTATTAATTTTCATGTCACATAGAGAGAAATGAACTACTAAATCATCATCAAACTTGCTATATTTATTTATTTATTTTTAAACATTTGCAAAGACACTCTAAACGAGTTCCAATTTTGTCCCTTGCTTTCTTTTTCATAGCTGAGTGTTTGGAATTAAACACAACGTAACCCCCATAAGGTTTTAGTAGTTACGAAGGGTGGACCCTATGAGGGGGCCATTGTGAAAGAGGTAAGGGCAAAGGTAATGGGCCTGAGATCATCTCACCAAGAGCATCACGTTTTAGATATCAGATACGAGGGAATAAAAGAATAAGTAGATTAGAAGTGACATGGTTAGAGAGGTTGTACAAAAATGGAATTTAAAGTGTGTTGCACGGTAATATTCCCCCCACTTTTAAAGGCACAAATAAAGTAGAGATTTTCCTCACTTAAAAAAGTAGTAGTTTAAATGTCTTACCGGTACAACCCTTCCATACTTGTATCGTAATGTTAAAGGAAGGATGTTATAGGTAGTTACGATGGGAAACTATTCTTGTGTTTCCAAAATTTTAGACTTCAATAACAAACTGTTAAGGGCTTGGAGATCGATAATGAAATTATGGCATATCATTGAGGAGTTTATTAAAGATATAATGTTTTTCTTGTGATCAATTCCATGTTATCCATTCAATGGTTGGTGGAAATGATTGAAGATAATATGTCAACATGTAGTGATGCCTAGCATGTTGATGTAAGTTAATGATACAATCTTAATGTTGTATGATGTTCTATATGTGATAATGTGTATTGGAATGGGAGCTCGTGCATCTTGGATGTGATCAAATGCATTAGGGGTTGTACTTTATCCAACACCCTAGCATGTAATTCGAAATAGTATGTGCTTTAGTTAGCTCATAATGGTTAGTTAGAAGGGGGAACATGAGTCTAATATAAAATTTTAAATCTGAAAGTTCGATGGTTAATATACATCTATGAAAATTAACCAAGTTTAGTTTCACATTGCAAAATTGGCTTGAGAAAATAAATGGCTTAGATTGCATATTAGTTGTAGTCCCTCATAATATATGATGATGGAATCAAGTTAGAATCATGATAACTACCATTTTCCATAGAAAAATATATTTTACACATTAAACATTACATTAGGAATAAACACCTCAAAATAAATCAAAAAGAAAAAAAGATAAAATGTGCATTTTTCACCATTACAAATACTAAACATCATATTTATATTAAAAATATTAAAGACAAAAAATCATTTTAAAAAATGTTTAACAAAAACTATTAATAAATTAGAAAACACTCCAATACTAACCTAAACATAGATGAAGGGTTAAGATTAAACCACTCATAACATCTATTTATTCACTCCCTAAAAAACCTTGATCATTTAACTAAATCAAGAACAACTATTTGAAACAATAACAATTTAATGATAATGTTATTTTTATTTTAAATTGGACTTTTAAGGAAAATAAACCTTCCTTAAATTTAATCTAGGTTAATCTAATAAATTAATTTAGATTAATTAATTAATAGCTATATTTATAGGTAACTCTAAATAAATGTTATTTTAGAAAAGAAAATGTATAGGTACTTAGCTCATTGGTTAAAGAATAATGATCATGATGAAGATTTTATGATCTAGGTGATACTTCTCTAACTATGTCTCCTTGGATTCTACGCAAGACATTTTGTTTGGGATCGAGTCCATGCCTCAAGGTCAGTTCTACATTTGCAAATTTATCCTCTTCCACATAAATTTGACCTTTCACAATGTGTGCCTCTACTCTCTAGTTTCTTCTTTGCCTTTTGCTCTAATTTGAAGACTAGTGATATTTAGAATTATCTTTAAAGGGTTGTTGGTATGTCACTAGTGGATATATTCTCCTAGGTCAACCTCAAGAAAATTGCGTAAATGATCAAAGAAATCAATTTTTAGTCATGCAAATGCTTCTAGGATGAATGTGAAGATCTAAGTTCATTTTAGTGTACCAATAGAAATGTTCCTAGCATAATTTTCTCTTTAAATGCAAAGGATTACTAGATGATCAAATAAATGCAATTGAATGCCTTTAAATGCAAATACATAAAACAAATCATGCAAATGTATGTTTAGTTAACTCTAGATAGGAAAGGAATGGTGGGAGTTAGCCATACTTTGAGTTTAAATTTTAAAATGTTAGAGGTCAAATCTATGGGTGGGTTTGATTATATGCATGTGGGATTGACCCATCAAATTCTAAGAGTAACTTAGTTTATATTTTGTCGTTCTACTTCCAATGCATATTGGAAGTAGCAATTTTGAGTTACAATTTAAAATTTATGATCAAAACAACAAACAACTATCTTTTGACCATTAGAACAAAAAGATGACAAAATAAGGTAGGAATGAAATGTTTAGGGATACGTGCATAGATAGGCACAATAAATAAATAATACATGGAAATATGGGCAAATGTTGATAAGATATGGATAAGATATGTGGGAACGTGTGTAAATGGATAGGTAACAACATGGGGGAAGGAACCTAACTTTGTACAAGATTACCCATATGTGTTATAAATATATTAAGCCATTTCTCTCAAAATGGACACAAAATTTAATGGAAAATAACATTAGCATACAAAATTCACCATTACAAATATTTATAACCATAAACTCTATAGTTAAAAGGTGGTTTAATGACTTTTAATTTTTTATTTAAATATTTTTCTTTTCTTTTTCTTATGTTATTCTTCTTTTGATTTTATTAGTAATATATAAAAAATGATTCATAGCCTACAATTCTCACTTATTATTTTTATTTTGATGACTAGTTTAGTAGAGTAGGTTATAATTAGAAAGGAAATCAAAGAGACCTATCCAACCAATGGTTTTAATTGAGAATGTTTGGTTAAAAAAAGCTCACTAAAAATTAACTTTTATCAAATATACAAAATTGACAAAATAAAAAATAATTTTGTATTCAAATTATAGAGAAATTTAATACTCCTTAATCTTTAACACTAAACTAAAAAATATTAGCAATTCATACACTCAATAACTACAACTAAAAAAAATCAAAATATTTATCCCCTAACAAACCATAATTGTTTGACCCTCTTTATTTCCTTTACAAAGCCAAAACAGTTCAAAGAGGGAGGGACCAATAGATTTAGATAAAAAAAGCTGGACCATTTTTAATTTTTGGATAAATATAAGGTTTTCACATTTTTACAGAGTTACAAATTATTTTTGGATGTTTCCTCAATATTATGTAAATAGGGCAATAAATAATTGAGAACAAACCTGTAAAAAACTGAGAACAAACCTGTTAAAAACTGAGTATAATTTAAATAGTGTTTCTGGGAACATCTGTGAATTTTTGAATCAAGGTTTTTGGATCATACTCCATGATCCATCATCAAAATGTGGCAAGAAACTTCATAGAATATGATTCAAAACAATGATTCAAAAATTAGCACATAATTGTTTCTCAAAAATACTGTTTTTTGAATTAGTGAACTGTAGAAACCTAACCTCTCATTAAATATAATTTATTTTCATGAAATAATAAATGATGCCCCTCTTCAAATGAGTAGAAGTTGGACAGAGTAAACTACCGACAACTGTATATTCTTTTAAGCACTTCGATACGTTGCCATACGTCCGCTTCAAAAACTGTAACTGTAGACCGAAAAGCTCTAATTATTAAGACTCAACATTCGAAAAATAATAATTATTAGGCCTAACACCTTTTCAATCAAAGCTTTTTTCCTTCTCCAACGTTCCAATTTTTCAAAATATATTAATAAAATGACAATACTATTAAACTGTAAAAACAGTTGCAGATTCAAACGATCAAGACAGCCAAAAAGGTAAGCAGAACATAATTGACCGTATTTTAACTTATTCGTATGAAGTTTGAATAAGATTGTAGAGCGGCGTTCCAATTCCAATCCCACTTACTTCCCTGATAATGAGCCCCAATTACTGCCCAAGTTGAATTTCTATTCATTTGGGTCGTTTTCATGGTCCAAAAATTTGTGCCTTACAGGCATGAAAAAGACTAAAGACCATGCCTATATCACTTTACAGGAGTAGTAGCTATAACAAGAAAAAGGCCCACAAGGTAAAATACCATTCCCACACCTTATTTCATGGAGTAGAGTAGTTTATGATGTTTATATAACATAATTATGTTGTTGGTACTGTTAAGTTTGAGGCAGAGAGTAGTGAATCCCCTCCTTTCAGTGCCCAAAAGGTTTGTGATGTCAACTCACTCACTGTTGATGATCGTCATGCAGAGCTTCTAGCCATCTGGCAGGTAATTTATTTTCATTCAGATTAATCTTTGTGGAAGGGTAATCAATCTTCTGATTATGCTAATAATAGCTATGAACTGCTTTGTTGCTTTTTTTAAAGGAGATTGGAGAAGACCAGGCCAAAAAGCTTGAGGAGCTTCGAGAGATTATATCTGCTGCACTGGATCAAGTTTATGAGAAGGTAAGCTAGATGTACTTTTACAGTCCCATTGATCTATTTAGTCATTTTGTGGAGAGATCAATAAAATTTGATGTAATTTGGTATTGTGAACAGGCAATGGAAGAATGTGTTCGTAAGAGAATGGCTTTGGAAGTGAGCATTGCAGAGAGTGAAAAGAGGCTGAAAGAACGCTTAGGCAGTAACTTTTCTCAGGTAAATCAATAGGACTGATCGGATTGTTCCTGATAGGATTTTAGCTCTTGATGCAGGGGTCTGTAGTTCAATTCAAATTTCTTGTAGCTTCTTTCTTTTTGGACCCTCTATATTTTTTATGTACAGTAGAATATCAGTTAACTGATATGCAGAGTAAATCAGATGAAAGTAGTGTATCATCATAAACCCTAGTTGGGTCTTTCCGTGTGAATTTGCATTTACAGGCAAAATAGACCAAAGTTCGATTCCTTGAGGGAGTGATAATAATTACCTCATCAAAACCCGGTTTGATTTTCTGGTGGATTTGCATTTACAAGTAGTTGTCCCAAGTTCTTTTTGACTGGGCCTGTTCTAGGCCTTGAGAGGCTAGGATAAACTCAAATGCAAGTAGAGATCCTACTGCAGACCCACCTGCTGAAAGAGGGTTCACTCTTAGCCCTACAAGAGTCCTGTATAAATTAGCATAAACAGGTTTTGAATACTCAGAAGCGCACCCTGTAAACTTGTTGTGCATACAAGAAATCCACTAACTCTAGGGAATTCCCTGCCTATTATATCATTCAATATAAATGAGAGCATCTCTCGTCTCGTCATGTGCAAAGATTATGCACAGGATAGTTACACAATGTGGACATCACTACATCAAAGCCTGCACATATGAAGAAAGAAACTCATCTTTTTATAATTATCTCGATTCAATGCTTGATCATTCATCCCTAGAATGGGCTTTGCTGCAGCCTGAACTCACTAGAAGCACTTTGAACTGTTGTACAAATGGAATAAGACAATGATATTTAAGTTATCTAAAACTTACTACTTATGCCCGCCTGCCACAAAGATTCAGTTTGGAACAGAGGAACTCACTAAACACAATCATGCCACATGCTTAAACATTTCAAAATGGCCTATTTTAACATTATTTAGAGCTCACTAAACTTTGTCACACTCATCATCATTATTTAGAGTAGTTAAAAAGCAAAGAGAAATTCAGGACACTATAATTGATCAGGAGCTGACTTAGTTAGCTACAGGCAAGAACAGACCTTTCACCACATAAAGGATGAAGAACCTGGAGACATCTATTTGTTTCTTACACATTCTAATATTCTAGAAAAGGAAAACCTTGACTATATTTGTTCTCTTTATTGTATATTGTAATATCCTTTGATCATAAAGAGCTTTGGTTGTATTAAGATTCAACAATGTAAAGCAATGAACTCTTTTCTTCAAATTTGTGTTTCTCTTATCAACTTGCACTATACTTTTCAATATGGAAAATAATATGAAGTCTACTTTTGTATGTATGTCTGCATGCTATGAAATTCCTTTCACTCATGCCTACAACCTGAGGTGTCTGTGTTACTATAAGAATGTTCTGATAAGCATATGAATTTGAGTGACATTTGGAATACAAAGGTGTCTGTGACATGTGTTACTATGCAAACTGTATTCTTCCTTGCCCTGTTCTACTACAATAGTCTGAGTTTCTTGCAGGCAATAGCCCCACGAGACTTGCCATTACAGACCAGGCTAAGCAAAAACATATCACAGTTACAGAGCTTGGACAATGAAAGAGTCAGTGGTTATGGCTGGGTTGGAGGTCTGCTTGTGATATCTGAGTTCCGGAAAAGGATAATCAATTTACGAGAGGCCTTAGATCTCCCACCATGCAACGCATCAGCAACTTTAGATGAGGTATTTCATTATTGTCCCAGATCGAAAAAGATGACATCTAGCTTTAGCCTTTAGCTATTTTGGAGTTCGCTTTTCTTGGGTTTGGATTCAGTGCTTACTTCTAAGTTCTTAAATTTTCCATCTTGATTAGTAAATTATTTCGCTATCTGTTTATTGTAGCTATTGTCAAGCACCATGGAAGCACTTCAGAAGATATGTCCTGGGAAAGTACCTTCAACATTTGCTTTTTCATCTGTGGAGAGAGATCAGAAGCCTATTTTCCAGGTCTTTATGGTGTTATTTTGGCGCACTTAATTTTTTATTGTATGCTCTTCATCTTGTAAATACATAATTCTGAAACAGTCTGATGCAATGTAGAGATTGCAACGGTTTTATAAGACACTTCGAGCTATAGAAGATACTTGGGTAGACTCAATTGCTCACAAGGGAGGTCTGCCTTTTGGAGAAAAATGGTCAAATGGTGAAAGTCTGGGAGAACTGGAATCATCTTCCAATAGGAGTCTAACAAGAGTGGATTTAAAAAACAGCAAGAGTCAAGGCCATAAGCGAAAGCCATCTGAGGAGGCTTCCAACTTGGAACAGCTAAGTACGTTATTTGTCCAAAATTCACAAATCTTTGGTGCTTTGGAGATATAAACCGTTCGGATGTGCTCAAGTTTTATTTAACTTTTGCAGCAGGAAGAAAGAAAAAATGTTAAACAAAGAAAATTTGTTATTTGTTGTGCAGGTAAGAAGATTTTTGACAAGCTGGATGATATAAGTAGGCGGGCTAAGTATGTACTTGAGATGACAGATGACGATGATTGCCAAAGCACCTTAACCTGTGAGATTTCAGATTCTTCAATATCCTCACAGCCCTTGGAAGGTGAATATTTTGGTGGTGATTTTGAGATAGAGAGCAAGATTTATAGCCAGTCTCCAATTACCCCAACTTCTGTTTTACCAGAAAGCACTCAAAATTCAGTGATTCCAGGTAGTTTCATTAATGCTTACATTCCACCTCTACTTTGGCCTCCAAAAATGTTGGTTATTAATAATTCTCATCCAATTCCTTTTATGAATAGTCCTGCCAATATTGGACCCCAAGGAAAGGAAAAAACAAGTCAAACTGGAAAGGCAATCAGTCATGTTAACCTATCCACTTGTGAGAATCCTGAACTCCAATATAGAATTCAAAATTCCAAGCTTACCAATCCAGCTTCCATAAGTAGAGAACCATTACAGACAAATAAAAACACCATTCCAGGGGCTAGCCCCAATGACAATAATTCTGCAAAACAGATCTTTCCACCTCTATCAATGGTCCCACCTCCAGCAACACCCCCACCTCCACCTCCACCCCCACCTGCACCCTCAACCATTGTACGAATTAAACATCCACCTCCACCTCCACCTCTACCCTCAACCATTGTACAAATTAAACAGCCACCTCCACCTCCACCTCCACCTCCACCTCTACCCTCAACCATTGTACAAATTAAACAGCCACCTCCACCTCCACCTCCACCTCCAAGCATTGGATCCACTACACCCCCACCTCCACCTCCACCTCCACCTCCAAGAATTGGATCCATTACACCATCCCCACCTCCACCTCCAAGAATTGGATCCATTACACCATCCCCACCTCCACCTCCAATCATTGGATCGATTACACCTCCACCTCCACCTCCACCGCTTTCAAATGCAAACAAAGCCTTGCGCCCACGGAGATCAAATACAAAGTTGAAAAGATCAAGTCAGATAGGAAACCTCTACAGATCTTTGAAAGGTAAAGTGGAGAGGGCTGGCCAAACCAATGAATCATCACAATCTCGCAGGAAAATGGTTGGTCGCAGCAGCAGCAGCAGCTCTCAAGGCATGGCTGAAGCCCTTGCTGAAATAACTAGAAGGTCAACTTCTGTGCTAGAATCTTCACTTCTATTTCCTCCACTCTGTTGTAATTTTACTACTTATCTCAGGAATCAAGTTGCCCTTTTCAAGATTATGTATTTATGCAAGTTTACAGATTAACTTAGTGATCTGCAAATAGAGATAAACTACAACTAGAATCCCACAAAGCAAATAGGTTCTAGGATCTCTGATTTAAAACTATCCTTTTGGATACTTGGAAATATTGTCTTATTTAGTTGGGTTCTGTTTCAAAGACAGGTCATCTTATTTTCGGCAGATAGAAGAAGATACACAGCGTTTTGCAGCCCCAATTATGGAGATGAAGCATGCAATTGAGTCTTTTCAAACACGAAACATGGATGAGTTGTTGAAGTTTCATCGCTATGTTGAACTTCACCTGGAAGACTTGACTGATGAGACCCAGGTGCAGCAGGGTGGAAAACAGATTAATTTGCTTAAAAAACAAAAAATAACATTTCAGGAGCTGCATTGCTATTTGTTACTTTTTAGCTTACTTTTTCCTGCCTTTAAAAGCTTAGTGACCATGTTTGGTGATGCATAGGTTTTGGCAAGATTTGAAGGTTTCCCAACCAAGAAACTAGAGATAGTCCGTTCTGCAACAGCACTTTATTCAAAATTAAGTGCAATCGCCGATCACCTTGCAACCTGGAAGGTTGTGCCTCCATTGTCACGGCACCTTGATAAGGTCACATGTTACTTTGACAAGGTGAGAGATACTCTTTGTATTTGTTAGTCTCATTCCGATGATGTGAAGTTTTCTGGTTTTAGCTCTTGAAAAAGGGTCTATGTGATTGTTGAACTTAATGAATGAAATACTGAACTCAGTTTCTACTAATTCAGTGACCTGATTTTTTAAGGCACGGCCTAGCCAGAAAGACTCATAGGTGTATGCGACCCCTTGTAAGAACAAGGGAACTTTACCTTATATATAAATCACTTGAACTTGTAGCTGTATTTTTTGACCCTTTGCAAACTTAATATTTTTTAATTCTTTGACCAATCTTGAAATAAGCTCAATTAGTTTATGCCTTACGTATCTGATGAACAATTCAATCAAGTAAAACAATTTCTTATTTTGAGAGAAGCAATTTTTTTACTAAACTGAATTCAACCTTCTCTAACTGTAAAGTAGCTCATTACCTTACTTAAGAAGAAGATTCAATTTTGGTCTCCTTTATGTTAGGGAAAAATCACCTAGTTGGGTACATGACATTGAATCACTCTTCACCGGTTTCTAATTTTTTAAGTCTTGTTATCTAGCTGGTGTAAGTGGTTGATTTCAAGAAGATAGAATTCTCTGTTTTCCGGTTTCATCTCTCTAACAACTAGAAAAGTAGTATTATAGATTTTGGAATTTCCTGCCTATACTTTCTAGTTTTGATGTTTGAAATCTATATTATAATGTTGACTGGTGGGAACCTAAAAACTTCAACTACAAGAAAATGGTATTTGTGTCAAGCTTAAACTTGCTGAAAACAATACTGATGGACTTGCCTTGCGTAGATCAAGATGGAGGTAGAGACATTGGAGAGGGTGAAGGATGAAGAATCAAAGTGCTTTGAGAGTCATAAAATCTTTTTCGATTTTAATGTACTTATTCGCATTAAAGAGTCAATGGTTGATGTTTCTTCTGACTGTATAGCTTTAGCATTGAAGGTCAGTCACTAGAGGCTTAAAAATATCCAATTATCATAGAGATATCAATAATTTCCTGTAACTTGGTAGTTTTTTAATATGCCTGATAAATGGAGGATTTATTTTCATCCTTTCTAACAGGAGAGTAAGACAGCCAAAGAATCTGCTAGAAGGGTTGAAAGTTACTTCTCAGCTGGATATGATGACCTTCAATTGCGAAGATGCTTGCAGATGCTGTGGAAAACATTTCAGCTATCTTTTAGAGTTTACAATTTTGCAGGAGGGCAGGATGACCGAGCAGAGGAATTGACTTATGCATTGGCCAAAGAAATGGAAACATATCCTCAACATTCTTGGTACCTTTGAAGGTAACTCCTTTTGATGATATCTTTTCCATCTTGACATTGGAATTCCCAATAACTTATTGGCTTTTAGTTTGAGGTACTGTCCAGTGAGATTGCAAATCATCAGAGTAAGAAAAAGGCATGTATACCTCTTTTATTATCTTGTACCAATTCATAATTGGTGGTGTTTATATCTTGAAAACACCAGCAAGAAGGAAAAAAAAAAACTTTGTTTTAAATTCACATTTAAATAACATTTTTCCATGTTTGTAGAAAAGTATGGTGGTTACCCCATATTGCCACCTTACTTGTATATTGGTCTGTGTCTATGCATTGTGAGTTTTATGTATTATGCAATGTCAGGTTGATAATTCTTTTTTCAATTGGAGGGTTTTATATCAAACCCAAATCAATAACAAAATTGAGTGTCAAGGGAGATGTATCAACTGTTGTACAATTTAAAAGAGTTTCTGATTTACAAGTAAACACATGAAAGAGAGATTAATAATCTGGGACAATGTTCACATTTATATTAAAGAACAAGCATTAGATAGATGTGCTCTTGTTTGTCAAGGGATAAAATACAATTACAAATATTTGCCATTGTTAAGCGGCTTCAATAGTTCTAAGTCACTAGCATATTGCATGGTGAAGTTGGACTCAATTAGAGCAACCATGTTGCCCTTAGCCTTAGATGTCAATAAGTGTGTCTTGCCATATCATAATCTATTTGAGTCATTTTTATCAACTTGAAATCTTGAGATTCTTGAAACTTGTCTAATTTTACACTTAAACATTTTTGTTGAAATTTCTTGATTACAATCCTTGGAGATCTAAGAATAATTGCAAATATTTTATCTTTGGAGATCTAAAATTAGCTAGACAAAACCACCGACTTATAGTAGGAGTTTCAACCTAAGAATCCACTTGCATATAAATAAGGGTCTTAGTTTGCCAATTCTAGGATAAGCAGCACATTATTTTATCATGTCTAAAATTATAACAAAATGCCACATTACAATTTCAAAAGGTTGAAAGGGCATTTCCAAGAGACTACATCTTATATCAAGAAGGCATTGACTTGAGAGCATGAATGAACCAATAACATACAATAGATTCTTAGGCCATATCTATCAATCTATTATGTCTTTCTAAGGAACATTCCAAGCAACAAACTGTGAGGGTGGAGGCATTTCTAGTCCCTTTTATTTTTGGGAATAGAGTTACTAATATTGTATCTTATCAATAGCTTCCAAGGTTCACCTCCATCTAAGGCTTTGAAAATTGATTTAACAACTAAACATAATTCTTGGATTTTCAAATCTCCAAGACCTATACCTCCATATTTCTTGGTTAGACAATGCTTCTTCTTGGTAAATGCATGTCTCTGTTTGTTGCCTTTCCTATTTGACCAAAGAAAGTCTCTTAATAATTTATGAAGTTTTTCAATATGGGAGTTTCCAAAGAGCCATGTAAATGCATAAAATATACAAAAAGAAGACTTTTTAGCAAACTTGAAACCTACTAGCTAGGGAAAACAAGTGCCCTTGCCATTTTGTAACTCTGTCAACTTTTTGAAACACCCAAGTCCATGTATCATCAAGAGAAGGAGATAGGGAAAAGGGAATTTCTAGGTATTTAACCATTTTCTAAGGGTCGTCCCATTCCAAGCCAAATTTATTAAACCAATGAGGAATGTCTATCCATCTTAGAACCATAGATTTATGAGAACATAATCTAGAACCAAAAGCAACATAATATAACTGAAGTCTGATCATCATAAGCAAAAAGGGAAGTGTCATCAGCAAACTAAATATCCACCAGCTCCAAACCATCAAGTAAAGAAATACGTTTAATAGGGGTCCAACAGATGAATCTGTAAGGGGATAATGCATTGCTTCAATAGCTATAACAAACAAAGGAGCTAGAGGGCATCCTTGTTTGATAGATCTGTACAAGACAAAGGGGTCAAAGATAACTCTATTAACTTCCACATGTGCAAAGGCATCATTAAAGAGAGTTTCAACCATTAAGTAGAATTTCTTTGTAAATCCCAAAGCTTTCATTGGTGATGTGATAAAAGGTCATTCAATTGTATCACAAGCTTTTCCAAACTCAAGCAATACCATGTACAAACATTTCATCCAATATGTTTTGCCCATTCCATCCCTTCCCAACTTGTAATTAAGTTTTCTAATATGTATATGCCTTGACAAATCATGTTTGAGACCAAGAAATGATTTTAGGGTGAATACTCTTCAAGCTAACAATAATTACTTTTGCTAGTATTTTATAAGAGGCATTCAATAGGATTTTTATTAGAGATTTGACCCCATATTTAGGGAGGAGTTCCATAAACCCCTTGTTAATATCATTACCAAGAGAGATGACCTAGAAAGGTTCTTTGTAAGTTTTTAAATGGTCACAAGTAATCCACTCTTTATTTGCTTTGTAAAATTCAATAATGGTCCATTCAAACTAGTGATTTATCATTTTTTAATGACCCAATGATTGCCTAGGCTCATCTAAAGTAATTTTTTTTCTAGATTCAAGGCATCACTCATATTTAAATTCTATGGGATCATATCCTTACATCATTTCTTGGCCTATAAGTCTCTTCATTACACCCATCAAAGAAAATAGGGATTTATAAAACAAGAGAAATGCCTTTTTAATTTCTTTTGGGTCATTATATAACATTCCCCTAATATCACCACACGTTGAGGGGCCCCTCCTCTCACCACACTCTGAGGATTTTGACTCGAAGTTTTCTTGGACTGTTGTCCAAAGAAAGTAGAAAGGACTCCCTAAGTCTGTTGCTACTTCACGACAGAGGGTCAAGGGAGTTAGATTTTTGCCTTCGGGATCTGGTGTTGTTTAGATCCCTTGGTTTAGGTTGCCATTTGGCTGTTGTTCCTCTATTGCTTTTTTATTTTTCTGTTGTTTCTGGCCTTGTTTGTATAGGGTGCAGCCCCTTCTTTAGCTGTTTGTTTTGCCTTGCCCTTGGGGCCGCTTTGTAAAGGGTTCTGGACCCCCTTTTCTAGCTGACTTAATAAGAAATATTCCCCTAATATCAAGGGGGCAATTTTCTCTTTAGCAAATTTGGATATGTGAGCATATTGAAGATAATTTGGTGCCTTTGTCCCCATGCTTGAGCCAAGACACCATAGATCTAATTTTAGTCTCTTGAGCCAAAAAGCATTAGTGGCACCTCTATTCATATTTAATTCCAAACATTTGTTTTGGCAATTCAATGTTGCAAGGAGAGTCTTGAATCTTGTCTTCAATCCTTACCATCTTTTCTTCTAGAACTTTGATATTTTTCCTTCTAATTAAAAATCTCCTTTTACCAACAATTTTACATATCTTTTGCCAAGCTAACACATTCATTCCATATATCAATATGTGAAGATATAGAAGAAACCCCTTTAATCACATTTCTAATAGTTTTGATACCATCAAGACAATCATTATCTTTCAACATATTGACATTGAAATTAAATAATGCTTCCTGTTTACATGTTTTAACCCGAGAGTCTCTTCTAATCAAAATGAATATCTCAATATGGTGGTAGTTAGTGTGTAGGGAGAGAGAGTGTAGGGAGTCACCATTACATCATTATTGTTGATGAATTAAAAGACTGGAAGATTTTTTATGGAAGTAAAGTATATCTAATCTAGAATATACTCTCTTAGTACCTTAATGATATTACACAATGTAAACCAAATCCTATTACTATCTTTCTTATTGCCACTTAGGGGTCAACTAGGTTCAACATCTTTTTCATCTTACCCAAAAAATAATTCATTACTTTTTCAATAAAACTTCATTCCACCTTGTTTGTCTTCTTTGTTCTCAATCATATTAAAATCACCAGCTAGTAACCAAGGATTCTTTAGTAAATTATTTGAAAGCCAATCCCACAATTCAACTCTTCATTAGGAGCATAGATAGAACATAGACCAAATGTCTCTCTCTAAACTTCCACCACAATCCAAACAACCTTATTACATGGAAATCATCTAGAATTTACCACATAGGAAGCCCATTTGGGCAAAAGCAAAATTAAAGGACCTCCTCTTCCTTTATCACATGATTAGTGGAAAATCTAGAGGCATTTCTCCATATGAATTTTAAACAAAAATCTTTAAAAAACCAATAGATTTAACTTCTTCTAGCATGAAGAAATCCAAACCATCTCTAAAATTACAAAACATACTAACCACAACTCTCTAAAAAGATATATATAAATCCCTAGTATTTTCCCCAAGTCATCACTATTAGTGTAAATAAGGATATTAGACAACTAGTTACCTTTTATCTTATCTAGGTGAGTCCTATTCACAATTGTTAATTCCACACTTAGGTATTTTTACCTTTTTGTTTCACTTCATAGGGACTTTGCACATATCCTCACACTTGTCCCAAGTGTTCTAGCTATTGGTGTGAATAGGGTATATTACCTAATAGGTTCCACATTATCTCCTATTCACACTTGTCTAGTTAAGTTTACTTAGGGCTTACTTAGGGCACATTAGGGATACTTATCTCTTTGTGTCTCAAGTCATAAGATTAGGACACTTATCATAATCTTATGTTGTCCTATCTTTCACCATGGCCTATATAACCTTGGGCTTCTCATTGTAATTTCATATTGATGTACATATTTTATGCATATTGCATCCTTTGATAGAATAGAATTATTCTCTCATTTTGGGTCTCTCTTTTGCTTTCATTGAAGCTCCTAGATGATTGGGTGGCTACCTTCATAGCCAAAATTAGTTTCTCTGGCTGGATGTTTGGCCCTTTCTCTCTGCATGCTTTCTCTCTGCTAGCTCTCCAGGCAAGCTGGATAGTTTCTAGTTGAGTGAAGCATTGTTTGGCTGGATAGTTACCCCCGGTCGTCGATCGAGAACAACTGCTCCTCCCACCCTGCATGGGGAGAGGGAAAGAAGGAGATAGAAACAAACTAGAATTCTCCGGAGGGAGTGTTGGAGTCCAGCCAGCTAAACAGCTACTTCCGGTAGTCTTTCTCCCACTTGAACCCGCCCACTCTACTATCATGGAGTTCAAGAAAGTATTCTCCGTCTGTTTCAAGAAAGTCTTCTCCATCCGATGGGACCCCGCCATGCAAATCATGGTAGATCTTGAAAAGTTGATTGTGCTCTTCTCTTGCATCATATGTTGACTTGGATAATCAGAAAAACTTGGTAGAAATACTAGATTTGCAAGAGGATTTTCTTTATGGCTTTGAATTGTAGGTTCATTTTGGAGCATGCTAGTGCAAATCTGAGCTCACCATTGAGTTTAGGGTGTCCAAGTTCAAGTCAGTTTGCCTTTTGATTTGTCTAAATTGGACATTGGAGGCAAGATCTACAAGGGTTTGAAGTTGGGAGGTGGTTATTAGATCAAGAAGGTAGCTACATTTTTAGAGCAGTTGGGTCATATTTGACCCTACCATCACGTCCAAAAGGCCCAAGAACCCTAGGATTGATTGTCAATTCGTTAAAATTGAACCCTTAAAACATGTTGTAAATGCTTCACAATAAAATGTTGTAAATGCTTCAAGAATTAATTAGTTTTGTAAAACTATAAAATGTTGAAATTCTTCACAATAATCTTTTTCTTAATGCATGTAAAACATTCTTCACTATAGAAGTTCATGGAAACATTGAAGAAGAGTAGGCAATATCAAAACTTTTAAACATGACACATTATCTATCCTATAACCATAATTGATCATCATATATATAATGTGAAATTTCATAGACATAATGTCAAGAAAATGCTATATAGTGTATATATAATGTCATATATGCATGTACAAACAAATCCATATATGCATGTACAATCATATACATCGATAAAATAGAAATGTATGTTTACAAATCCATATAGGCATACAACAAAATATCTCAATATCAAAAGTCCTATGGAGTGCTATTGAATAGTCAATGGCCCTTGCTTAGCCATGAAGGTGGAGAAGCAGTCGACGATTCATGCTCTCTCATTTGTTGACTGAACCTCCTCTTGTAAGTTTTTTGAAGCTCCACCTATTAATACAGTTAAAAAATATCGACATTAATATAGAAAACTTGAAGTATACAACATGACATAAGTAATCAATCACTTACCACAAACCAATGATCCATTTGAATCATTTGTTTCCTCTCTTCATCTGTAGATACATGAGTTGGAGTTGTGACCTCCTATGAGAAGCATGAATAAGCGAATTAGAGTTAAGATGAATATCATTTATGCACATTAAATGACGTGAGATAAAATAATAAATTCATAATGACATTTACATTACTAGCTCATATGTCTATCAAAGGCATTGAAGACAAAACAATTGCAGCAATTGCCACCTCCATTGTGTCACAGATATTAGGAGTCTAAATTGATATCATTAACTGAATATAGAAGAACATTATTTGACCAAAATCTACATAACATTATTTAAATGTAGAATGATTAAAAATAGTAAAATTTACCGTAGTTAAACTTGATCTATGACTAGCCCCACCAACTCCTCCTGATGTTAAAGGTCCAACATCCACCTGTCATCATTACATTATCATTTTAAGATTACTATTGATATATGACAAATTTTACATGTATTGTATTTACTAAATTTTGTTACAAATTAAATACCTATCAACTTGACATTGTCTCATAACCTTGAATTAGATGGCTGACAAATGTAGGATGAGTACTTTGACCCTGGAATTTCATAACACATATAATTCATTACATTAATTTTGATTTATAATCTAGATTAATATAGTTAATTATAGATTTCAAATAAAAATATAATAAATTGCAGAACCTTATAGAAAATTACCTATCTATTAATACCAAAGGTCCTATCCAACAACTCATTCATTATTACCATATTATCCAATACATGGATGTGTCCCATTCATGCCCTCATGTGGCATAGTCCTGAAACTATGGAGCATCCTCTCCAATGTCTGTATCATGAGCATCCTTGGACCCATAATCACATAGAGCTCCACAGGAACGACAAATATGTGGGGACCATCAATGCCTACTAGTCTCACCCTCACCATCCTATGAAAGATGACTACCATGTTGTAGTACAAACTATGTGAGGGAACTAATAGATTGCAATGTCTCCACCTCAACACTCTCCTTCATAGTAGAAGGGATTGTGACATGTTGAAAAGATGGCCTAGCTAGGGGTTTGACTGGATGGTCTTGGGCATGATGTGCCCCCTCCCTATCCTGTGCAGAGCCTTTGCCTCTGCCCTGGAAATTCTACATGTCAAAATAATTTTGAATCTCATTGAGGATACAATCATAATAGAATTTCCTCAAAAATATTGTGGAGCCTCATTAGCATGGTGGATCATCAAACACCATCCACCCCCTATCCCAAAAGTTTTGAGCTATTCCTTCATGTTGGCAGCAATAAATGGGGAATATTTTTCAACTCCCGTGTAATGAGCCACTAGTTTTAGGATCAACAAATAAGGCACATAGATCATATTTTAAATTTAATATATTTTTCACCTATTTGTATGATAATTTTGTTGAATAGAATTACATGCATTTTCCCCTATAATCTACCCATTTGTTGATTTGGCTAGTCACATAATCTATGTGAGAAATAATTGATTTGAGGCATGTTGTAAGGGATCTTTAGTGTGGATTGGTTGCATTCTAATTTTTCAATGTTTCAATCGATGTTTCAATTTGTTTTTTATTCTCCTCGATTTGCCTTAAAACGTTTGTTCATGTCTCATGAGGACATTGGGAAATTGAAGGAGTTTGGGGAGGGTTATTTTATGTCCCCTCTTCAATTGGAATTTAATAATTCCCTCTATTTGGTGAATTAGAGTTTGAAACCATTTGAGAGGGTTCATTTTTTGAAAATTGAAAAAAAATATTGAATCAAAACATTGCAAAATAAATTATTTGTTTTCAAAACTAGAAAAAACATGGAAATCTTACCTTGTTGAGCTTATTCACCCCATGGAGCTCATGCATGACATTATGGAGTGCAAGAATGTCAGGGTGGCATTGTTTTGAGTGGATTCTCCTTTAGTTGCTCCAAAATGTCATCACACTAAAGCCCTACTCATGTTTTGCTTTTTTGGAGTAAAATGACCTGTGACTTGTATTTTTTGCTTTTTATTTCTACTCAGATATAACGTGAGTGCATTATGCCTAGGTTTAGGCTCGGTTACTACTAAGCTATAATATGAGCATGTTATAATGCGCTCGCCTTCTATCTTGTTTGGACCAAAAAGTGGTTTTGACCACTTTTTGGCCCCCCATCTTTTTGCACATGCCCCACTAGTGATGCTTTGATTAAGTCAAGTGGCTAAATGAGACCTAAACATACTACAGGAGTAGACACTAAAATGAATACAATTTATATATTAGAAATTACAGAGGGTATGCAATTTCCAACTCTATATTCACCTCTTGGTCTTACATTGACATATTCTGCTTCTACTATACTTTGTCACATTTTTTACACTTGGAGGGGATGATGCTTTTCTCCTCATGCCTTGTGTGATCCTATTGCCACATCTTTAACATTTACACTTGAGGACATCATCCCTTCCCCTTTTCTACATGTCACACCTTCATGCTCATACATTTACATTAGGGGCCCATTGTACTAAGCACTCCACTTTCTTTTACATTTGGGGGCACCATGCTTCCATCTTTTCCACATTGTGTTATCTGGGGGACTCCTCTCGTTATTTTGATGCCATACCTAGTTGGGCCCTTACTAACCTACCATTGTTGTAACCTATAGGCATTGACTAAAAGTAAATTGAATACACATGATTTGTACCCTTGGTCTTAATTTGATTGACTTGTATATCCACCATGAGATCTTCTCTCCTATTCATATACCTATTCATTTATCCTATGTGGAATTTCTATTCTTGCAAGCACAATCTTTCTCTACAATTGTGTGTTGATCAAGATATGTGTTTAATGCTAATCTATCATGCTTGGACAAGATGTATGTGGCATGATTTGACTGAAGATCTATGCCATTAGTACTATATGAATTGAATTGAGACACAAAGGGCTATATATGCACAAATGTAATTTATGTAATTGGGGTTTGTCTTTGAGCCAATTTTAGACACCTATAGCCTAAATGTAATTTATGAAATTAACCATTGTAGGTTGTAGTACTATAAAGGAAGGGTTTTCTTTGTATGCATTATAGGAAGGTATTGTCAAGTTGGGTAGTTGCATGATTAGATGTCTCTATGACTATTAGGAATTTATTAAGGGATCTTGTGATACAATTGAAGTCATGTCACATTTATTGATATGTATGCTTCAAGAATTAGTTAGTTTTCTGCAACTATAAAATGTTGTAAATGTGTTACAATAATCTTTTTTCTTAATGCATGTAAAACATTCTTCACTAAAGAGGTTCATGGAAACGTTGAATAAAAGTAGGCAATATCAAAACTTCTAAACATGACACATTATCTATCCTATAACCACAATTGATCACCATATATATATATATATATATAATGTAAAATTTCATATACATAATGTCAAGAAAATGCTATATAGTGTATGTATAATGTCATATATATGCATGTACAAACAAAGGCATATAGGCATGTATAATTATATACATCGGTAAAATAGAAATGTATGTTCACAAATCCATATAGGCATACAAAAAAATATCCCAACATCAAAAGTACTATGGAGTGCTATTGAATAGTCGCCGGCCCTTGGTTAGCCGTGAAGGTGGAGAAGCAGTCGACGACTCATGCTCTCTCATCTGCTAACTAGACCTCCTCTTGTAAATTTTTTGAAGCTACACCTATTAATATAATTAAACAATATCCACATTAATATAGAAAACATGAAATATACAACATGACATAAGTAATCAATCACTTCCCGCAAACCAATGATCCCTCTGAATCATATGTTTCCTCTTTTCATCTGTAGATACATGAGCTAGAATTGTGACCTCCTATAGAAGCATGAAGAAGCAAATTAGAGTAAAGATGAATATCATTTATGTACATTAAATAACATGAGATAAAATAATAAATTCATAATGACATTTACATTACTAGCTCATACCTCTATCAAAGGCATTGAAGACAAAACAATTGCATCAATGTCCACCTCCATTGTGTCATGGATATTAGGAGTCTAAATTGTTATCATTAACTGAAAATAAAACAATGTCATTTGACCAAAATCTACAAAACATTATTTAAATGCATAATAATTAAAAATAGTAAAATTTACCTTAGTTAAACTCGATCTATGACTAGCCCCACCAACTCCTCCAAATGTTAGAGGTCCAACATCCACCTATCATCATTAAATTGTCATTTTAAGATTACCATTGATATATGAAAAAAAATGTACATTTACTATATTTACTATTTTGTTACAAATTACATACCTATTGACTTGACATCACCTCATAACCTTGAATTGGATGGATGATAGATGTAGGATGAGTACTTTGACCTTGGAATTTCATAATACATACAATTCTCTATATTAATTTTGACTTATAATCTAGATTAATATAGTTAATTATAGATTTCAAATAGAATTATAATAAATTGTAGAACCTTATAGAAAATTACTTGTGTGTCAATACCAAAGGTCCTATCCAACAACTCATTTGTTATTACCATACTATCCAATATGGATGTGTCTCACTCCTTCCCCTATGTGGCATAGTCCTTAAAATGTGGAGCATCCTCTCCAATGTCTATATCATGAGCATCCAGACCCATAATCACATAGAGCTCCAAAGGAACGATAAATATCTGGGGACCATCAAAGCCTACTAGCCTCACCCTCACCAGCCTATGAAAGATGGCTATCATGCTACAATACAGACTATGTGAGAGAAGTAACAGATTGCAACATCTCCACCTCAACACTCTTCTTCATAGTAGAAGGGATTATGACATGCTAAAAAGATGGCCTAGCTAGGGGTTTGATTGGATGGTCTTGGGCATGATGTGCTCCCCTCCCTATTCTATGCAAAACCTTTGTGTTTTCCCTCGAAATCCTACATGTCAAAATAATTTGGAATCTCATTGAGGATAAAATCACAATAGAGTTTCCTCAAACAATACTGTAGAACCTCATTATTGTTGCATGGTGGAACATCAAACACCATCCACCACCTATCCCAAAAGTTTTGAGCTATTCATTCATGTTGGCACCAATAAATGGTGAATATTTTACAACTCACATGCAATGGATCATTAGTTTTAGGATCAACAAATAATGCACATAGATCAGATTTTAAATTAAATTTATCTTTCGTGCCTATTTGTATGATAATTTTGTTGAATAGAATTATAAGTATTTTCCCTATAATCTACCCATTTGCATTGATTTGGCTAGTCACAGAGTCTATGTGAGAAATAATTGATTCAAGGGATGTTGGAAGGGATCTTTAGTGTGGATTGGTTGCATTTAGATTTTTCAATGTTTCAATCAATGTCTCAAGTTGTTTTTTATTCTCCTCGATTTGCCTTAAAACATTTGTTGTGTCTCATGAGGATGTTAGGAAATTGAAGGAGGAGTTTGGGGAGGGTTATTTTATCCCCCCTCTTCAATTAGAATTTAATCATGCCCTCTATTTGGTGAATTAGGGTTTGGGCACATTTGAGAGGGCTCATTTGTTGAAAATTGAAAAAAAATTGAATCAAAACATTACAAAATAAATGGATTCATTTTCAAAATTAGAAAAAACATAGAAATCTTACCTTGTTGAGCTTGTTCACCTCATGGAGTTCATGCATGACATCATAGAGTGCAAGAATGTTATGATGGCATTGTGTTTGAGTGGATTCTCCTTTAGATGCTCCAAAATGTGATCACACTAAAACCCTACTCATGTTTTGCTTTTTTGGAGAAAAATGAGGTTTGTGACTTCTATTTTTTGCTTTTTATTTCTACTCAGATATAACATGGGCACATTATGGCTAGGTTTAGGCTTGGTTAAGTTACTTAGCCATAATATGAGCATGTTATAATTCACTCGCCTTATATCTTGTTTGGACCAAAAAGTGGTTTTGGTCACTTTTTGGTCCCCCAATTTTTTGCACATGCCCCACAATTGACACTTTGATTAAGTCAAGTGGCTAAATGAGACCTAAACATACTACGAGAGTAGGCACTAAAATGAATGCAATTTATAGGTTAGGAATTATAGAGGGTATGTAATTTCCAACTCTATATAAATACCTGTTGGTCTTACATTGACATATTCTACTACTAGAGTCAACTATACTTTGGGGAAGCATCATAACTTCCCCCCATGTCAGATTGAGTTTACTTTGCCACATTTTTTACAGTTGAGGGGATGATGCTTTTCCCCTCATGCCTAATGTGATCCTATTGCCACATCTTTAGCATTTACACTTCAAGGCATCATCCCTTCCCCTTTTCTACATGTCACACCTTCATGGTCATACATTTACATTAGGGGCATTGCACTAGGTGCTCCACTTTCTATTACATTTGGGGACACTTTGCTTCCATCTTTTCCACATTGTGTTATATCTTGGGGACTCCCCGAGTAGTTATTTTGATGCCATATCTAGTTGGGCCCTTGCCCCTTCTGATGGCTTTATGCCTTATTTTGCATTCTTGTAACCCATAATTTTGAATCCATACCATTATTCCTATTTCTGTTATCGCCAGGGACTCAATTCTCTATAGAACTTTGTGTTCTCATCATGCTTTTGGATGCCACATTGGGGGCATATGTCTATCCTAGTACTCAATATACTTTCACGAGTGTTACTAGGCCACTTAGGGTTGCACCACTATGTTTGGGGCAATATTCTCATTTATTGTCACTATCTCTAGTCTATGATGTGCTTACATGATACATTCTTTCTAGAATTATTGATATATGATTACATTGCTAAATGACTCAATTTTTATATATGCTTACATTTTTAGATTACATTTACTTTTCATGTACTATTTTTTTTCCCCTCTTTTGACAATTCTTTGTATCCTCTAAATACAACCAATTGTTGGTGAGAAGGGCATGATTTAGTTGTACCTAGGGAATATCTTGTTACTAATGTTCTTATGTTTATATATGTGGATGATTGCATGTGCTTATAGCGACTCATTTACTTGAAAAAATACATACATAGAAGGAAACAACGTATGATCATATCCTCACAGGGTCCATTACTTTATATGGACACCATGGTGATATCCTTTGACTACATCTAAATAATTACTTAAATACATGCATGTTTGTGAGTTCTACATATTTTAAGATACCTGATTATTTAGGATTCCCATTCACCTCAAAATGGGGGAAAAATATAATAGTGAAATTTGCATACTCATGTCATTTCCCATTTGGTTTTTTACCTATTTTTGAGGTAATGTCTTAAAACATGTACATAGTGATAAATGTCAAAATATTACGTGAAGTTGTGCTCATTCCCTTACTCTCTTTATCGACTTACACATACACATATCCCTACACATTTAGCCCTTCCCTATCCATTTACACACACACTCTTGTACATTCACCTTATCTTCTTGATTATCATTTTTATCTATGCACTTACCTCCATTTAGTTGTTTGCTACTTGCATTTGACCATTATGCCATTCTATGACAAGTACATGAACATAGGGGTGATCTTGCAATTATGAACTTGTCCCTTTCCAATTTATATTTTGAATTTCAAATTTGGTCAACTAGAGCTACCTTTACCCTTCTATCTTGAGCTAATTAAACATGCTTTTGTCATGATTTGATGTTACACACTAGTATTTAAAGACGTTTAATGCTTTCATTCTAATCATCTCCTAATTTTATGATTATTCATTCTAGAGGACAATTAATAGTGACACACTTAGGCTTGGTTCAATAAAAACAAGTAAAGAACCTATATTTTAAGTGCTTGCATGTTGTTTTCAATATTGTTCAATTTCAAGGGGTTGATTAAGGGATAGTGCCCTTGTGGCTTGGTTGTACAACAATCTAATGAGGTATTTTATAATACTAATTGTCCCCAATCATTAGATAAGGTAGAGAAGAGAACTACCCATAAAGTGAAGTTGTAAGACAACCCTATAGATTGCCAAGATGAATCTAGAGCACATGCACAAAATTGCTCATTGAATTTGACCCAAACCTACAAACTTGTCCTTTGACAAGGTAGAGATCTAACATAGAGCTCCAAGTAGTCACATTAATAGAGAGGCATTGTTTCTAAGTTTGACATTGTCTCTCTCCTTATCTAACATCAAGGATATTTTAGAACCTTATGTTGGGAAATAGGTGTTGTACACCTTGCATAATATTATATTATTTTATTCATGTAAAATAAATATTTATTTGTGGTGCATCTTAATTGATGTGTTTAATCACATTAGATATTTATTTGGAGGC
The DNA here is from genome assembly GCA_027924645.1 of Cunninghamia lanceolata. Taxonomy (NCBI): domain Eukaryota; kingdom Viridiplantae; phylum Streptophyta; class Pinopsida; order Cupressales; family Cupressaceae; genus Cunninghamia; species Cunninghamia lanceolata. The sequence continues at coordinate 14,165,615 of BSBN01001332.1, forward strand.
CACTTGTAAATGTTGTATGTAACATTGGGTTATTATTTGTATTATTTAATTGTTGGGAAAATGTAGTACCAATATTAAAGAAGTGGGTCAATGGTTTTGTGTATCCATGGTTTTGGAACACATGGTTTTATCCAATACCACAAGTTATATTTGTGTGAGCTTGGTCTATAAAAGCAAGCACATGGTTAGTGGTTTGGGTAAGGCTTGGCTATTTCATTGTAGGTGGATTGGAGGTTTGTGAGCTCAACTGTCATTGTATTGAGCTCTTTCCTGTAAGTGCATATTGTGAAGCATTACAGGTGATGTGTGGATTCATGCTTGGACATATGGAGGATGCATTGGAGGTGCTTGATGATTCAAAGGTATTCATGGAGACTCATGGCATGTATTGTAATATCTTTATTGATGAATAATACATATGAGTGTGGATGCTTTTGGAGGCTGGGTTTTTCCCTCTTGAGAGTTTTCCCAGGGTATATCTTGTGTTATCTTGTAAATTGTTCATTTGATCTTTGCATTATGGTTATTTGTTGCATCTTTTTCTCCTGTTGGGTTATGCGGAATTAGTTTTATGACCTACAAATTCCTAACATGTGGTATCAGAGCCATGCTTATGGTTGAGGGAGGTGTGAGCTCCCTGGATGTGTATAACCCTTGTGTGTGTAGATCGGATGTAAAATGGAAGCCATGGCAATACATGTAAGGATTTAGGACATTGCAAAGTTTTGTACTGGTTGTACTACAGATTGGGGGTTCTGGGTATTGGAGATTTGTTGTATATTTTGCAGATTTGATGATTAAAAAATCATGGCTGAAGAGGGTTTTCTTAGTTTGGCTAATGAGGGTTTTGAGGAGGAATTTCTACAGATGACCTCCTGGGATAAAATGGACCTTGCCATTGAGTCCAGGAGGCTCGAGAGGCGAAGAAAAATATATTATTTGCCCTATTTTGGACACAGGGCCTGGAAGGAGAAAAAATGCCCCCTGGGATGGTGGTACGACTGTTGGACTATAGAGGTACAACTGAAAAAAAAAATGATATTTTATTCTTGCACATTGAAAAGTTTTTTCTATAGTTTGAGGAAAAATTAAAAATTAAAACTATAGAAATGGCATGAAAAATCAAGATTTGAAAAATAAATAAAAAATAAAAAATGTTTTGCAGTGGTCCGTAGACCATACTACGCAGTAGAGGGTGGTACTGGCTTAGGTACCACCAGCTCAGAGCCGATCAATTCCGCCAGCCCCCTGTTGGCTATTAGTCGGCATGGTCGGGCCCCTTGGCCAGCCGGCGAGCCTTTAGCCGTTGGTCTGGCAGGTCGTCGCCCTACACACTACCCTATGGGCATTTAAAATTTTTATTATGTCAGCAGCAGTTAAAAAAATTTTCGGCGACAGTAAATTAAAATTTTTCAATGACAACGTTTGATTTTTATTTTGGACTTCAAAATTTTTAAACCTCCTTAATTTGCCAATGGGGTCCGATGACAATGCTCAAGACAAATTTAAACCTTTGTTAAATCCACACATGAAAGATATGATGATGTCATCCCAATGCACCATATCCCATATCTCCTTAATTTGCCAATGGGGTTCGATGATAATTGCTCTTCTTCCAGTTACCACTATCAAAGAACTGCAACGGTTTTTGGGCCTTGTAAATTATATTGCAGGATTCTATTGTAAGCTTGCTGAAGATAGGCTGGAGCTAAACAAGCTTCTAGGAAAGAAGCCACCACCATGGACCCCAAAGCATGATGCCTTAATTGAGTGCATCAAACAAAAGTGTTCTCAGCTACCACCATTAAAGTTGCCAGGAAAAGGTTTTAAAATTGTCGAAACAGATGCCAGTGAAGGTGCCTGGGCAGGTGTTCTTTGAGAATAGAAAACAATCTCCTTCAACCCCAAAAACAAAGGTGAGATTGTTCGTTATATCTCTGGAAGTTTTAAAAATAGTGAAGTAGATTATCACAACACTCATAAAGAAATTCTTGATGTTGTTAATACTTTCCAAACCTTCCAAATGTTTATTGCTGACAAAAGATTTCTACTCAAAAGTGATCTGCAAAATCTGCGTGGATTCTTCCGCAAAGAATCAAAAAACAAGGTAGTACGAGGTCGTCTTCTCCGATGGGCTCAACTCCTTAGTACATATGAATTTGATTTTGTTCATCTTCTAGGAATGGAAAATATTTTTGCAGATTTCATGTCAAGAGAAGGACATTTTGATTCTCCTCAGAATGATGGAGCTATTCACCAAGTCAGTGGGGTAGTTCGAATCATCAGAATAAGAGAACAACGGTGGTATGAGGAAAGTCACAGAGACTGGAGCACAAATCCTCTTCAAAGAAGGGATTTGCATAATTACCAAATGGCTAATGATTTTCTCTTTGACAGGTTTCGAATGCTTATTGCCAAACAACAACTAACATCTCCAGGATTATGGACAAAGCAACCATTCTTTCAGTTCTCTGCGGAAGCAGAACCTATAGATCCAGACATTGGGCATGTGTTGCAAAATTGGTGTGGAGACTTTGTTCTCCCGATTAAGTTTCTCAATCCACAAGTTGCCCGAGCAGAGCAATGGCTAAATGCTGAGGACGGCAAAACCCTCATTCACAATTTGTTTCAAGGACCATATCCTCCAGCTGAAGATCTACAGTTTGAAGGAACCACTACTTATACTGGTTGTATTTTTAAACTTATGTTTAATTCACCTGAAGAAACTCCAATCAGTAGACATATATGTCAGGTTTATGGTCCTGCAGGTCCGTCTTCTATTTTCGAGCATTGGACGGTAGGAAATCGGCTACGCTACTTCCACACCCACCAAACGCCGATCTGGATCCACACAAAAATCTACCGAATGAACGGTGCTACACCTCAAGCTATGTCCCGAGGATTATATGGCCCATATAAATTAAAGACTATGAGCACTATGTGGAAGGAACAAGAAGGCCTTCAACCAGCTGGGTGCATCCCACATTCATCTATCCAAACATGTGCAAATTGTACTGACTGTTCGATGGATGATCCCAGAGTACCCACCTATGGGGCCAGTGGTAACTACCGGTCACCAGACTGCACTCATCCAGATGGTGAATTCTGTGAAGGTTGTCTGTTCAATCAGCCTTATCCCGCCAGCTCCAGCACCTCTCATAGTACCGGATCTTAGGCTAATGAATGGGCTTGTCATTCATTAAGAGCATCTATCATCTTGTTGTAATTGATAGACGTGGGCCCTTCCACGGTAAAAGGGGAAAAGCTTACATGCCTTATCGTAAGCACGAGTTATTCCTCTCATGATCAAAAGGGAATCTTGTAAAGTTTTGTCGGTCGGTCGGCCTTATCTTTGTTCACGGACTAATTGGTCCCACCAGAGGAATCCTTATCCTCAAAGAGGTAATCCTTCGGATAAGGTTTCCAACGTGTCCACTCTTCATGGACGGATTTCAAAAGAATTGTAAAAGACAAGGTTAAAAGATCAGCCCACACTCCCTATATAAGGCAAAGAGGGCCGCCTTCTCTTCTCAACGATTTTTGGCGAAGTGAAATCCTAGAGAGTCTAGAAGTTCTGAAGTCAGTTTAAGTTTGTGAGTCCTTCTTTAGTTTGCTCTTTAGTTTGATAGATAGCATGCTCTTTATGTAGTAAGACGAGTTCAAACATAAGAGGGCTATTTGGCTCTACATGATTTGAGCTCCTCTTTCCACATAGATGTCTAAGTCTATTCCAGCGCGCATTGTAAGATGATGAATGTAATGTTCCTAAGTGTACGTCATAATAATATATATAAGATCTATCTGAGGATCAGATATTCTATTCTGCACTTCATTTGTCATTTGCAGCTGTGTTACAAAGTTGGTATCAGAGCTGATGATGTTATTGTCTGTTGTTATCGTTGTTGTCTAACTATAACTAGCCAATAAGTGTTATACTATTCACTGTATTGCTCCTTATATTGCTCTCTGTATTGCTCATACAACTTAGTATTCTGTTGTAAGTCCTCGTGGTGTAAGTCCCGTTTAAGCTTGTTGCGTCAGGGCAGATTTGAGGCAGTAATTTGTATTTCGAGCGCAGATTTGAGCGTAGGTTCGAGCGCAGAATGGATAGAGCAAGCACTTCTGGTTCGGCTATGGAAAGCAGCGACCTAACCGCAGATCGCAACACAAAAGTTAAGTTTACCAATTTCTTTGCTGATAATGAAAGTTTATTTTCTACTCCTGAGTCCAGTAGTAATGTTTTAGATGAAGTTTCTGCTAGTAATCAGTTTCCTGATAAGGAATTTCATGTGCCTAAGATTAAATCTTTTGATATCTATAAAGATGTGCCTAGTGGTGTGATAGATATGTTTAATAAAAATAAAGGTTTGAAGAATTGGTTTGGTTATAAAACTTCGCAATGTTGTCATGTAGCCACTCTGCAACATGTTGTTACAGGTGGTAGTAAGGGTAAGTTAAATATTTTCTCAGATGCCCTTGTAGCCAAATTTCAGAAAGAAGCCTTAGCTAGTCCTGATAATCCACAGTTTATGCATTTGTCCTATGTCAGAATAGGAATCTGTGGCCATTATAGAAAAGGCTTACCTATCATCGTAATGATGATGCTAAAAGATGCCCGTTTTTATAAATTGTCTCATTCTCTTCTTGGTGCTGGTTGTGATTCCATGTCCAAAGGACCAATCTATGTCGATTGCCTGCTAGACTTTCCAGTTAGTCTAAAAGATGGAAATTTGAAAGATGTTCTTGAATATAACTTCAAGACCATGAACCTCTTCATGAAGAAGAAGTCTGTCGACCATTCCCTGACATTTCTAGTTCACTATAGATTGTATAATAAGGTAATACCCTTAATGATTAATCCTAGAAAAGCCCAAGGGTTAGAAGGTCTTTCCACCATCTGGACATCTTCCAGTGACAGCACACAGTTGACTGCTCCCAAAATAGTTAAGCATAAAGATATCAAAATGCCTGAAGAATGGGCATTAGACCTTTGGGATAGTGACAGTCAAGCAGAAGCAGAAAATGAGAAACAACCACAGTTGAGAGGCATCTCAATTGAAGAAATAGATGACCAGGCAGTAATCAGATTCTCATCCGGCAACTAGTCTGCCTTGCGCACTGGACCTTCCATGAGAACAGAACATGTCTTTAACTACAATGAACCTGGTCCATCTGTGAGTTCTCTTCTGCGCTTCCAGAGCGTTAGATTACAACCCTCTAAGGGTTTTGAAAGTTTGTTTACAATTCCCACTGTTGCTAAACCTAGCAGTTCAACAGCTTCAGCCTATCTTGCTAGTTCATCATGCACCCATAAGAAGTTTTCAGAATTAGATAATGGGTTGTATAGATGTGAAGACTGTTTATTTGTCTTTCCTCCTAAATCCAGCCATTTCTGAATGTTTTCAGCTCAACAAGCCACTATGCCTGAACAGGATATCTCTGAACCCCATGAAAAAGCTATAAGCACTCCTGCAGGTCCTTGTCTAGTTCCCGGTACTATTCCTCCCTTTCGGGATTTCATTCTATTTGATACAACCGGAACCTATAAAGCTGATTTCTGGCCTTTGCATTTATTTCCTATTGCTGAAAGTTCCCAAGGTACCAGTCAAAGCAAACTGCTTAACTAGACCAATCTGTGTCTTAGGAAATCCATGCTTCTTGCTAAGGATAGAAATATCTGGCATCGGATTGAAGCGGTCAAAGCAGAGAAAGCACGCCTCAGTGCTCAAGAAAATTTTCACTCTCTAATCTCCACACTTGAACGCTTGGAAAAACGTCTCACAGATCAGTGGATGAACTCTATTAACAAAGATCTCCAGGAATTAAAAGCCCAGTATACTGAGTTCAAAAGACAAGCTGAGACCTGGTGGGTTGCTCAGCAACGATCTTTGGAACAACAGAGAGAACTTCTGCAAAAAGTCAGAAGTGAAGTAAAGTTAGATTGTGATGTGCTTGGATCTCAACTGAACACAACAAATATACATGTGAAGCATAATAGTCAGAGACTTACTGAGATCTCTAAAGAAGTCCATTCCATTGCACAATCACAGCTCCTTATGAATGATTCCCTCAAGTTGGAATCATCTGATATTAAGTCTGCACTTCAGGAGGAGTCTAGAACAATTCAGGCAGTAACTCATACAGTTTGACAACAGCAAGTTGTCAAGACAAAGAATTTCCCTTCTAGTGCAAAAGGATATCTACAGGCTCAATATGAAGGACCTAAGCTCAAGACTGAAGTTAGGCAGCCTGTGATTGAAAAGATTTTTGATCCCTCCTCAAGGACTCTTAGAGATACCACTCCAGAGGAACAAGCCAAAGGAAAGTTCCAAATGGCTCGTGGATCAAGTTCTAATCCTAATGGATCCAACCCTGTTGATCCATTCAAAAATATTCAAACTCTGAAAGCTGATACACCTCCCCTTGTTAATTTTGATCATTTTGAAGATATTGAAAATACAAGAGATATAGATGCAATGCGAGCCTGGATAACAAATTATATGTCCACTAATGCTGATGCAGATGAAAAGCAAGTGATAAAGCAGGCTCTAAATGCCATGACCGGCATTGCAAGACATGTCTGGGATCGGCTAGATGATGCTTATAGAGAAAGTTTGTTGGATAGAGGTATAGATCAAGTCTGTGCTCAATTGACACGTCTGTTTGTTGGAAAAACAGACACGAGAGAAAAGTTGGCCTACAACAAGTTCATCAAAGGTAAATGTAAGGACCTCAAATATTTCAAGCAATATTGTGATGTCCAATATGAAAATTTCTATTTGTCAGGCCGTGAGCAGAATCATGAATTCATGTTCACTACTTTTCTAAAAAGCTTTGGTATTGTGATATGAGAATTCTATCACAAGAAAGTTCTTGAAAATCTGGTAGTTGATAATATAGAAATGAAAGAACTAACCTATCCACAGTTAGTTCGATTTTTAACACAGATTAATGAGGAAATCTGTGAAGAGGGAAAAGCTAAGAAAGAAATAGAAAAGGTACAACCTTTACTTTCCTCCTCTGTCTGTTACCAGATTATGCCTTCTAATCAGTTCCTCGAAAAGGGAAAATCTTCTTGCTACAATTGTGACAGTTTTGATAAGCCTCACAAGAAGAAAAGAAAGCAGTTTAAAAAAAGGTATCCCAAGAAGAAAGGATACTTCAGGAAAAGAGATAAGCGAAAGAAAGGCTCTAAAAAATGGAAGCCTACCTGCTATATTTGCAAAGGAGAACATTTTGCAAATAAGTGCCTAGATAGCAAAAAGAAAAAGGGTAAAGGAAAAGTTCGTGCAGCTCGCAAAGCAGGTGTGGAAAATGATGAATACAAATTCATCAATGCTTATCCATCAAAATCAGAGGATATAATCCTCTCCAGTACAGAATCTGAAGACTCTGAGTCTGAAGATTATGAATCAGCTCAAGAACAAGTTCAAGCTCAGGTCAATCTAATGACCAAAGAAGTTCAATCCTCTGATGAGGATTCAGAAGTCTCCTTCTATTGCAGAATGCTTCGAAGGGACACCCGTGCTGACTTGGACAAGGTGATTGAAGATATTGTCCAAATTGAGTCTCGTCTCCATACCATGGATATGGGACAAGAAACATAGAAAAAGTTGACAGCTCAGTTGGATCAACTGAAATTAAGAAAGTATTTCTTACTTCAGCCATCCATTGAAAGTGGACATGCTCGAGGCCGATCATCAAAGCTCCCAACTTGGTGACCTCCTCCGGTTCCACCACCACCGGGTTCCAGCATGGATACAGACCATCTTCGTGGTTCCCTAGGGCTCTGCGGGCTCCGGTCCCGCCAATGGATCAACGATCCCTGACTGAAGCTCCTTCTCCCGGCAGTATGGCACGACGCATCTGGAGAAGGAATAGAAAAGCTTTCTTGAGAAAGTTATCACTCAAACTCAGGCAGAAATTTCAGAAATTGATGATGAAGAAAATTTCTACCTCATAGAAGAAATGGAGAAAGCACCTGAACTTGATAAGTTCGTCAGCCAGTTTAATTCTGTCGGTTCTATACAGTTGCCCGCTCAAGCCTCTTTTACAGAAGAACAACTGTTCTGTGAAGAAAGACCTTATAGTCCTCTCATTACTCATGCTGTGAAAGAAGAGGTCGAAGAGCCACCAATAATCTATGAAGAAGGATCAAGCAACTGTCAAATGAAGGCCTATAAAAGGACTGCGAAGCCAACCACTTCATGCCCTAGCATTATCCTAACCATCCACTTCCCAGGTATAATGGCATATCCTCTAGCATTTCTTATTGATACTGGAGCAGACTTAAATATTGCTAGATATAATGCTTTTCCAAAAGATGCCTGGATGGAAGGCACTACAGGTATTACCTTTGGTAACTCTGAAAAAGAAGATAGTTCTTCATTCTGTATTGCCCCTATTCAAATTGGATTTGATGGTTTTACGGATAATCTCCTCTTTGTGCAATATGAAGTTGAAGGTTACGATGGTGTAATAGGAAGCAAAGCTATTCAAGAATGGGAACCATTTACAATTGACTCTGATTTCATCATAATCAGAGGAACATATCAGCTTCCCTGGCTGTATCAAGATCTGGCTTACACCACAAAGCTTGAAAAAGAAAAGAAACAAAAACCAGTTAATACAGTCTGGCTTGCCAACCAAATTGCTGCAGGTCAGGAATCTCTTGCTGAGATTAAAACTGCTTTTGCTGACACAGTCATGACAAAAGATTTAAAGAAGCAGAAACGGAACATGTACTGCGATCTCCCTCTCAAGCGGGATCCTCAAGGTAATGAACTCATGCCTAAGGCCAAAGCTAATTATTTTCTAATGAGTTCATCTGAAGTGTTGACCTGCCGAAAAGAAGTTGCAGAGCTTGAAAGGCTCAAAATTATCCAAACTTCTGAGTCGCCATTTTCTTGTCATGCAATGTATGTCCCAAAGGTAGATGAGAATGGTAAAGAACTACCTGAGAAACGGCTAGTAGTCAACTATAAGCCATTAAATGAATGTCTTGTTGACAATAGACACCCTCTGCCTAGTAAGGATCATATCTGGCAACTCATCCAAGGCAGTCATGTCTATTCCAAGTTTGATTTAACGAAGGGGTTTTGGCAAATTGGTCTTAAAAGTGCTGATTTTTATAAAACAGCCTTTTCTGTTCCCCAAGGTCTCTATGAATGGACTGTCCTTCCATTCGACATTAAAACTGCTCCTTCCATTTTTCAGCAAAAAATGGATGTTATCTTTCGACCTTATGCCAGGTTTATCCAACCCTATATTGATGATATTCTTGTCTTTAGTCAGGATATGCCTCACCGTCTTGACCATCTCCATCAATTCCTCTCCATTTGTCAACACCATGGTCTTGCTGTCAATCCCACAAAGTCGTTCTTTGCTCAACCCCAAATTGTGTTTATTGGCATCAAGCTTCTTCCGGGGGGGAGGATGGAGGCCCAACCACACATCCTGTGTAAAACTGCTCTTCTTCCAGTTACCACTGTCAAAGAATTGCAATGGTTTTTGGGCCTTGTAAATTATATTGCAGGATTCTATTGTAAGCTTGTTGAAGATAGGCTGGAGCTAAACAAGCTTCTAGGAAAGAAGCCACCACCATGGACCCCAAAGCATGATGCCTTAATTGAGCGCATCAAACAAAAGTGTTCTCAGCTACCACCATTAAAGCTGCCAGGAAAAGGTTTTAAAATTGTCGAAATAGATGCCAGTGAAGGTGCCTGGGTAGGTGTTCTTCGAGAACAGAAAACAATCTCCTTCAACCTATGTCAGCGATGACGTTAGCAGGGTACAGGTCCCGCCAGGGGTCCACTTTTAGCCCTAGAAGGGCATTTTCTTCTAGGGGTACAACTTTCACATATGGTATCAGTTTTTCAACTTCTTATAGGCGTCGGAAAGGCATCTCTGAGCAATACATAGTGGTATAGGTTTAATGACCAGAATTTGCTATTTGTGTTAGAATTTGGTTCCTGAAGCCATGCATTGCTTCGGGACAGTTTTATGCTCATAACTTTTGCATACGGAATCAGATTTTCGATTTCATATAGGCATTGAAGAGCTATTGTAGTGTATTATAGTTTAGATCATACAGATTTATATTTTGGTGTGTAGATAGAGTTTGATACTTGTTTGATCACTTGTAGGAGCCTGAGATTTAGAGTGCGTTTATGAGTGCATTCGGATGGATTTTTGGGCACAAAATTGTGGGAGTACGTGTTGTTATGAGACCATCAACATGGTATAGCAGGTTTTTAGATTCAGTACTTCCTGATATAGATTTACAGGTGTTTTCAGAGTTTGGACTTTGATGGAGACAAGTACACAGGTTGTCTTCTGGTTTGAGGACATGGTTGATATGCGTGTGAGACTTGGAGTCTCATTTCAGTGGGAGTTGAATACAGGTACAACAATGATGATTATGGTGTCATGGATATGTAGGTACACTTTTGTGCTGGAACAACATGATCATGTATGTGATTGACAGGTATTGGCTATGATGTTTGATTCATGATTACAGGTGGTGTCGTGGTGTTGTTTTAGGGGATTGTTATTATCTCCTAGATGCTTGATTAGTTCCTTGACTATGGTTACTTGTTTGTATACTTGTTGGCAAATCAAACCTAGCATTGATTTGGTGTTTGAGTCTTGGAGTCTACAGGTTGTCTTCTTTGATATCTCAGTTTGCATGTTACTAGTGTGATGATGAGTTTGTATGTTACATTTGTTTTGGATCTACGAGTTATGTAGTTTTGTGGATTAGCTACCCCTTGGCTATAGTGGGATGACTCGGATGTGGACTATCTATATCCATGAGATTGATTCAGTGTTTATGTAGACTTTGTTAGTTGGCCTTGTTTGTGGTCATTTGTACATTGGTATGTTGCATTGGGATGAGAGGATGGATGATTAAAGTACTTGGATAGTCAGTTGTTGGGACTTATAGCATGTTTATCATGATGTCATGGATAGCTTGGATACATGGTTTTATGTGAGATTTTGACAGTGATGGTTTTATTTTCTTGGTTTGAAGATTATGGTTTACTCGACCTTTTGGGAGTTATTGATGTTACAGTGGGATTCCTTGTTTGGTTTGGGGCCATGGATGATCTTCATTTAGGAGATGGTTTCTTTGTTGTCATGGATAGCTCAGTATCATGGTTCAGTGGGAGCTTTGGAAGCATTGTGGATTAATCATTTGTGATGAATGATCTTCTACATTGGTTATGGGTGTCTTGGACAGGCTCTTGGATTATGATTCTTGTTTCAGTGATAGTGCTTTGACATCCTGAGTTTCATTGTTAGTAGATGTTTATCTTCATGTGATTGGAGATGTTGACATCTTGGTTTACCATGGAGGACTTCTTTGAGTCTTTGGTTGAGGTGTCGGTTTATGATTTGTCAGTTTGACATGTTTATCCTTGATTTAGAGATGTTGATATTGTGTCTTGATGGACTCTTAATTGCATGTAGAGTTTTGACATGATATAGGTTCTCTTGAGACAGGATGTATGCTTTGTTGCATGTGATCTCCTAGGAGGAGATGGTTAGATCATGATGTCATGATGGGCTTCTTGATTATGTAGACATGCAGTAGGAGCATTGATCATGGAGGTGCTTATGGATACTTGGAGACGTAGGTGAGGCTGGAGTTCTCTTGGGATTAGAGACACTTGTTGAGACAGTTACTCTTTGGAGGTTTCAGCAGATAGACCGAGGAGCCTACACCTGGATATAGACTTAAAGGAGATTGTTCTTGGAAAGAGTCATTGTGGCTTGGTGTATCCTAGAGGAGCATTCTCATTCCCTACTCTTGGTCTACTCAGTGGTTTATCATCTATGAGGTATTGCCCATCCTTTTAGATGCATTTTTCTTTATTTTTCATCTTCTCATAGATATGGATCTTGAGCTACAGTTATTAGTTCTGGAGGGTTCATTTGAGAGATGTTAGCATGGTTATATTCTTGTTCATATGGTTTGATTTATGATGTTCATTATGAGGAGTTTAGGAGATGTGATTGGTCTTATTCCTAGTTATGGAATGGTTATGAGTTTAATCTACCTTGATTAGAGGGGCTTACATCCATGTTGGTTACATGATACATATGTTCATTTGATCTTATGAGATTTCAAATGGTTGGGTGTTGTTGAGGCTTTTCATTTCAGGTTGTAGAGGAGATCATACTTGACATAGCTTAACACTTTGAGGTGTTTGTAGAAGGACATTATGATTTACAAGTTTTCTCTCTTTGTCTTATGGCTACTTCCTGGAGGATCATGTTGATATGGTTGGACTTGGGAGAGTTATGGTGACATGTTGTGAGAGAGTGTGATTAATCTTGCATGTGTGGATCATTATAATTGTTCTTGATACTACATTGGCTTGTTGATTAGCCACACCTTGCTTTGAGTGTTGATTGATAGACTTGGTATGCCTTGGATTTATTTTCATATTTGACATTACCCATGCAGTGGGAGTTTCTGGATGTATGTGTTCTTCATTGACATGTTTTATACATGGAGCTTGTGATTGTGGTATATGGGTTGGATATGTTGTTGGCATGAGTTTATTGATGTTATTGATACCTATGAGGTATGGATGGTTGGATGTATTAACATATGTTGTGGGTGCTATCTCCAGTCATGTGGATTTTTACCTTTGACAGCAACTTGGAGCCTTTTGTTATCACTTGGATTTGATGCTTGTGTTCTTTGGATTGGTGCATCTTCACCTTGGCATGTTCCTTTTCTTCCATAGGTGGCAAGTTGGAGGATGAGAGGAGTTCTTGCTTGAGATGGTGGTTACTTTGATTTTGTTGCAGGTATCTTGATGGAGCACGAGAGCATGCTAGAGATTCATGTGATTTCATGTTTTTCTATGATGATATATTTCATTGATTGACCCTTACGCAATGTATACAACAAGTGGGAGAATGTTGAGAAATAGGTATTGTACACCTTGCATAATTTTATATTATTTTATTCATGTAAAATAAATATTTATTTGTGGTGTATTTTAATTGATGTGTTTAACCACATTAAATATTTATTTGAAGGCCACTTGTAAATGTTGTATGTAACATTAGGTTATTATTTGTATTATTTAATTGTTGGGAAAATGTAGTACCAATATTAAATAAGTGGGTCAATGGTTTTGTGTATCCATGGTTTTGGAACACATGATTTTATCCAATCCCACAAGTTATATTTCTATGAGCTTGGTCTATAAAAGCAAGCACATGGTTAGTGGTTTGGGTAAGGTTTGGCTATTTCATTGTAGGTGGATTGGAGGTTTGTGAGACGCTGTCATTGTATTGAGCTCTCTCCTGTAAGTGCATATTGTGAAGCATAGTAGGTGATGAGTGGATTCATGCTTGGACACATGGAGGATGCATTGGAGGTGCTTGATGATTCAAAGGTATTCATGGAGACTCATGGCATGTATTGTAATATCTTTATTGCTGATTAATACATATAAGTGTGGATGTTTTTGGACGCTGAATTTTTCCCTTTTGAAGGTTTTCCCAGTTTGAGGGTTTTCCCAGGGTATATCTTGAGTTATCTTGTTGATTGTTCATTTGATCTTTGCATTATGGTTATTTGTTACATCTTTTTCTCATGTTGGGTTATGTGGAATTGGTTTTATTTGACCTGCAAATTCCTAACACCTTATCCATTTGATATCATTCTTCAATCATTGAACTAAGTATCACCCTCCTTCACATTTAATTTCATACTTGGCATTTAATTATTTAATTGTCAAACCCACAGTATACTCAACTTTCATTTAATCTATACTTAATTGATTACATTCACTTAATTAGCTTGAGCTAATCATAAAAATATTTATTTTTCATTTCAATAAAATCTAGTTTATGGATGTGACCCACTAAAAGAGACCCATATACACCATGTACAAGTGGTGTACTTCTAACTAACTTGGCTACAACAAAGTAGATAAAGGAGGGCAACGGTGAGAAACAAAGTGGTTTGGTTATAACCCATGCACTAAATATTATACGCATGCTAATAAGTGCAGTCTTTAAATAAAGGCATTTTTCTATTAACATTGTAACTCAAAACATTATTTAAAAAAAAGAAGAAGATAAATTCATAACATGATTTTAAAATAATAAGAATATCTTATTAACATGATTGCATTTGCACAAAAATGAAAAAGAAAAAGAGAGAAGAGTTTAGGTGATGTTAGGGCTTAAATTTGACGGTCGACCTTGCTTGTCAAACAAATTTTTCATGACGGTTATCTACTCAAACTTGTTCTTTAAATATTAAGACATATTTTTACTATAAAAAAATTATATAAAAACTAAATACATATATCATAATAACTCTATAGAAATTATGACGTTTTATCTATAATCTACCCTGTCATGTGATACAATTTTCCTAAAATTATGATTGTATTTTACCCCCAAAATAGCCACATATGACCATACAACTATCAAATTTAAGCTTTGAGTGATGTGTTGCAAGGTGTGCGCCCTTGGTCTCCTTGTGTTGTGCAGCGCAACGCTTGGATTCATGACAAGGCTTAACCGCCTCATGTGGATTCATTAACTCTGACAATTGTATCGGGCATTAACAAGGCGATCTTTTGGTGCAACGACAACCGTCTTTGCAACAATTGGTATCAGACCCTGGGTCACGGGTTTGAACCCCTTGCTTGTGTTGGGGGAGGATTGCTGCAAGGTGTGTGCCCTTGGTCTTTTTGTGTTGTACAACACAATGCTTGGGTTCGTGACAAGGCTTAAGCAGATTCATTAACTCTGGGTTCGTGACAAGGCTTAACCAGATTCATTAATTCCGGCAGTTGTATAGGGCATTAACAAGTTGATCTTTTAGTGCAACGACAACCGTCTTTGCAACATGATGTAGATGAAGAGGCATTAAGAATATTCTATATCATAAATATTATATTTAAAAATAACCCGCCATAAACAAACAAATGCCCACCTGGTCCCACACGAGGCTGGTCACTACTCATACTTAAAATTTATGTGCCTTAACGAAACTTGCACACAAATATTGCCTCAATTGGAAACTACAAAGTACATACTAATTTGAAGTGATTTTAGGGAGGCTTTACATGGTCATTCTAAACATTGGGCTGGCCCAGTAGGGTTGTGTGCAGTTGGTTGGAATCCATGATCAGCTGCTTTCTCATCTGTAAATGAAGTGCGCCAAGATCGATCTCTAGACCTCCTTGGCCACGAAGTAGATGAATTTAAACTCACTTTGGGCATAGAATTTATGGTTGCAAACTCTTGTTCGTGGGCTGCCTTACGCGGAAGCAGCAGAGCAGAGTCAAGGCTGTCAGGGAGGCCTCTGTGTCTGCCCAGAAACATGGTGAACACAAGCAGAAGTTTTCCTCCTGTGTTCCATTTTCCAGAAAAACTGTATGGAACGTCTTGACATGAAGAAGAATTGTTCCCACTTTTTAAGGCGCAGCTGTAGCCCACTGACAAGCCCACATTACCAAATCCACTGGAAGAAAAAAGCAAATTTTTTATTGATAATATCATTAGCCATGTTAAAAAAATTGAGTGGCCTTTTATGATTTTTTTTTTCCAACTGGATAAATTAGCTTACCTGATGATCTCGAAGATGATGTTGAATACTGAGTAATTGAGAGGGTCCTGGCGGATGTTTTTGCTCTCCAGTATGCATATGAGGAAGACGATGATAAAGATATGGGCTGAATCTCGAGCCAGAAGTTTCCGCGACTGAACAGAAATTTGGCTGTCGTAATGTTCAGTATAGGTCTCTTCTGATGTTTCACATACCTTCTTAAGAGCCCGCGTCTTCTGGCGTGTTAGATAGACTGGGTAAACGGAAATATACCTGCAAGGCATACCAAGTATCAAAATTTTACTCTAAATTTGAGTAATGTTAATTTCAAATAGATTGAGTAAGTGGGCTTAATTGCGAAGAAATTTTATTGTTAAGTGTGTTGTTTTGAGTTAGAGTAGTATTGAAAATGGAAAACTCTATGGTGAAGTTGTTCAATAGCATTTTTACTTAAACATCTGGTTCAATGATCAAACAGTCAATAACAATTTTAGACCTCATCCATATTAAAATTTGATAAATATTTGTCCTATTTTCATTAGCCTAACTTCATTTTTGACCGAGTACAGGAAATTTAACTTCAAAAGTGAGTAGTTTTAATTTCAAAAAGATTGTATAAGTGGATTTAATTATTAAGAACACTTGAGTTAGAGTAATAGAGGGAAGAGAAAATTTCATGGCTAAAATGTTCTGAGTCAAAATAGCAAGAAATAGGTGACCTCCTCTTTATTCTCATTACTACATAAAATATGGGTCCATAAAGGTTGACTCATGATCAGTTATATATAAAGATTGCATAATTGCTCAAATTGTGAAAATAGTTATGGGAGAGTGCTGTAGTTCAGTGTACCCTGTTTCTGGTTATCAGTTTATCTGAAAGACAAATGTCTGCCACTCAAATCAACTATATCGAAAGCACCACCAGTGTAATTATAGAAAATGATTTTGAATTTATGGTATATAAGATAAAAGGAATGTTGGGCTCTGTCTGTCATAGAAACGATTCATCACAGAAGGGATACCTTTAGAAGAAGTCTAATACCTTCAATCTAGTTTATCACCTAATTTAATTTTGTTGTTATGAACAAGTTGAACTGGTAATACATCTTAAATAGCCAGATTTCCACCTTGGTGAGGTAAATCTGTCGGCTGTTATAGACAGGGCTTGAAAACTGGAGATCAACCAAAACCAGGAGTACTTGTGATTTTATAGGACCTCAGCTCGTTCATATAAAGTTAGTTTGGAAGCTTTAAACCAATTCTAATCCCCACATTCCAATTCACATCCAATTTTAATAACAACCCATCTATAGTCTAAACCCTTAAATGACATAATCTAAACCCTTAAACGACAGCCAGGTTTGAAAGGTTTTATTTTTTTCTCAGCTCTGTCATTTACCATCCCCTGCAATAACTTAATTTATATCTATTTCCCTTTTCCTAATATTTCTGATTTTCAAAGTGCATCTTGTCAGTTCAGTTGGTAATCCACATGAATACATAAATTATACTCATTTTCCTGGTTATCAAACATGATCAAAATTATTAATTATCAGAGAGCACAAAATGAGAATTACATAAATTATACTCATTTTCCTGGTTATCAAACATGGTCAAAATTACTGACTATCAGAGAGCACAAGAATGAGAATCTAAGTTATGTAACTTACATCATGCCCACCATCAACACCAGCATAGGCGGAGAAAGGTCCACAAGATTGACAACATTGGTTCCAGCGTTGCGTGTGGCTGCAGATTGGAACACCGCATCGACAATCTTATATGCAGAATGCAGACCATTGACAGACCTTGAATTCCACTCCAGAACACAGAAGAATATGGCCTGAATAGTATTAATAGCCATGACAGTGATAATGAGCCACAGCGTCTGGCTCTTGGGAAACAAATGGGTATAGCAATTGCGAGGATTTGTGAGAAGATATGTATAGACCTCCTTCCTGCTTCCCTTACCAAATCTCTGCAGCACAGAAATGATTACCCATATACATGGACCAAACATGGTATTCCCAAGAAGTATTATAAAGCTCAGGACAAGCAGAATGAAAGCATGGTTCCTGAAGGGAATCATGCTGCTGTCTAGAAGAGTGAATCCAGCATTTCCAAACGAACTTACAGCATTATAAACAGAGAATACTGTTTTGTTCACACCATTTTTTTCTAATATTTTGCTAGCCGTGGGAGAGGCAAACAGATATATCTGAATAAGCACCATTGCACCCAACTGCACCAGCAAGAAGTATGCCACCACAATTCTGTACAAATAAGTTAAGGCCTTGTACTCCATATACTTTGACTTCCACATAGAAATCTCAATTGCATTCGACAGCTCTTCAGTCTTACAGCACTGCAAAATCCTCTTTGATAAAACACTCATGAAATCTACACGCCAGATGCATCTCTTCCAAACAAATTTCATCATTTCTGAACATTCCCCCATTACATATCTTAGCTGATGCTTCACAAGTTGTCCCAATTCATTCTTGCCAACACGAGCACTGCTCCCCTTAACTTCCACTTTAACTTCAATATTACTGTGATTGGCATTAGCCTCTCTTACTCCTGATTCATTTGAAATTAATTTCTCATTCTCAGCATCCTCTTTAGCCTCTGATTCATCTGAAATCAATTTATCTTGCACCTTGGACAGAATGGCCATAGCCTGATTTGTAAGTATCCTCCTGTAAACCAATCTTCTTGCAAACAGAGGAAACAGGGAAGTAAAAACCTGACTACCAAGTACTGTCAGCAACAAAAGTATAATCTGCTGCAACTTATGCATCCCTTGTATTCTTACGCTAAGCTGACCCGTCACAGTCACAGCAGAGATAGAGCAATACAGAGCATCTATGAAGTTCATATGCTCAGAATTTTTCAGAGGACAAATCCACAGAGCAAAAGCACCAGTAAATCCCAACACTATGAAATAAGTAATATGAAGAATAATGAAAGAGGAGGGCTTCTGCACCCATGACGGCATATCCCTTGAACTCATGGAAAAACTCCTGATACTAATAGACTGGGCTCTATACAAAGCAACTTTGCTTCTAAAGCTTTTGCTGTATGAAGCCTCTTCATCCATGGCAGATACTTCAATAATAAAATCCAAGCTTCTTACATGAATGTTCTCCACTCCTTTGATATGAATCTGAAAGCTCACTTCCAAGCAGCCAATTGGGCTACTTACTCTCGCACAAACTCCCTACATTTTTTCCTCTGTTTTCTTATGAATGCATTTCAAAATTAAAATGCAATGAAGAACAATCCAATTTTTATCAACGCACCTGCCAGAATTCCACATCTGATACCAGTCGGCACGGCAAATAAAGATTAACATTGTGCTGGGCTTCTGAGAACTTCAGCAGTTTTATTTTGTCGCTATTATTCATGTGGAGAGGACGTGTTTGAGAGCACATCCGAGTCTAATACGAGTCGACAACGTGTGGTACAACCATCTTTAATCAGTTTGATTGGGTTATGCTCGGTTATAAATAGATCATTAAAATTTAAGATAGTTAACATGAATGCAAAAGAACTTTCCGAAGTTAGGTCTAGAAAAGGTACTTTCCTTCGATTTTTTTCCTATTTTATTGAAATGCTCTTTTGATTGTTGTCAAAATGCTTTACCTAAATAACTTAGAGGTTAATCAAATAAAATGTAATTAAAAAGCGCATAATTAGATTTAGGATAGATATTTATATTTAATGTATGAAAATTAAATAAGAGGATTAGATGTATTTAGCTTTAAAATTGATGATGGGAGAACAATGGTGATAATGTTTTAACTTGGTTTGTCAGCTTGAGAAAATAAATGGTTCAACCTAATGAATGTATCATAATCCACAGAAGTGTAGAAATCTTTGTAGTTCAATCTAGAGCGTTGTGAGTTCATTTCCAAGTGCCATGAATCTAATTTGTCACGTAGATCTGATCTGCACTGCACTAGTATGACTTGTCAAAATGTACATCTAAAAGTGAATTTGCCCTTTGCCTTCTTGCTATTTGAATTTGTCAAGGTGGTGTATAGGACACCATTTAGGAGTTTGACTTGCTAGTGGGGGGGGGGGGAATCAATTGTCCCAAAAACTCAATCACTTGTCCACAGTTATTATGAGTTAACAATGAATGCATGAAATCAGAAACTTAAACACAGATGCAACATTATACACAAGAGACACCAGATTTTTACGTGGAAAACCCCAAGGTGGGGAAAAACCACGGAGAGGATTAGCTCTCAAAATATATTGTAATCTTTGAAAAATGATGTTTAGGCTTAGTCACTCCACGGGCCTAGAACATGCTGGCTCACTGCCATGACAGCTAGGTCTAGCAGGCTCACTGGCTCAACCCTAAACCTAGAAAGATTACAATAAGGGTTGTTAAACCCTACTGGCGGTTCACTGCATCTTCTTCATGTCTGAGATTAATACATTGAAGTACAATGGGTCCTTTACTCTGCTCTACTATGTCTTTCCACTTCTTTCCTTATCTTCCCATCTTCGCACTAGGACACTCTTTCCACGACTCAATTACAAGTATTTATACACTTCATCAACCTTGGAATGATCATCAAGGTCAGCATCACAATCATCAACCATTGGAACAATCTCCAAGGTCGGCATTACAAACATTTACAAAATAGGTCTTGGCTTAATAAAAAAATTATGCTAAGGATTTATTGTATAGATGTATGCGGATCACGCCATGCCTTAGCTAGGACTCAAACACGATATTCCACACAACACACTTCCATAATCTTCAAGGGATCTCCACAATCACTGGAATTAACCAAGTTGGCTAAGAATGGTTACACGCTACGTTATCTGGGAATAATTTTCAAATACGATCTCAATTCGTTAACACAGACCAATGTAAAGGTAGGAACATGATCAGGAGGTATCCACAAACACGTTGAAATCATTAGAAGCAACCACACAAACTCAAACCACTTTATTCATGAGATTCTTCACACCGAAGCACATGAACTTCACTGTCTTCAACTGTCATAAAAGAAAGATAGCTTGCAAACCACCAAAACACGAACCATTACAATTGTAGGCACTTATCATCATCCCAAACTTCCCTTTAGAACCACAGAGAAAAACACTTTAATGCAGAGAAAAATACTTTCTCCCTGTCACCAGAGAATAATCAGAGAAAGCAAGTTTTACTCTGGTGAATGCAACTCTCTCAATTCTTCACATCGGAGGCTCAAACTCAGGATTTAGCATCTTTAGACATCCCTTTAAATAACTTCCAATCTGTGTTGGGATAAGGTGCCATTAACCTTGTAAATCCCAATATTGCATTTATTCTATTTATTATATGTAATTTGTAATTATCCATGAGGAGATGTACTAGTTTTGCTGGCAGGGGTAATTTCGGAGTCACCAGAAATTATTACGGAGTGACTTTTACTATTGGCAAATGTAAAAACTCATAGTAAATGAGGATAGGTGTGCTCCCTTGAGGAATATACTATTTTTGGCATGTATGACAACTGTCATAATGTTTGGTGAGTGAATCTATGACAACTACAAGTTGTCATAATATTATGTAATTCTATGACGCATATGACGGATATGTTAGTTGTATATTTGCTATATTTAGCCCAAGGTTCCTATCTTGGAAAGATACTCTTTTGTTGGAATCTATGACGGTAATGATGTGTCATAAGATGCTGTAAGAGGCTAGATTTAGTCTTGGGCACCCAACCTTTGCATGGTTGCTTATGGACAAGTGGAAGGTGCTTGTAAGATGGCATTTAATATTTGTATGTTGGGGAATCTCATGAGAGAGAAGGTGAATGCCTAAGATGAGTTAGAAAATATTTCTATAAGTATTTGCCATGTATTAGTTGCTACAAGATAGATTTTAGGTACTCAGGTGCTGTCCGATTGAAGACTGGTGGAGAGAGTTGAAGTGTTGTTGTATTGGAAATCATTTTCAGATTAATACAAACATTGGGCCTCTTTCCTGTGTGGAGTTTTTTACTCGAAAGGGTTTTCTCCACGTTAAACATTGTGTTATGTGTTCATTTTTCTTGATTTTGCATTTCTGTGAAGCATAGTTTTGTTTCTGTGTTATAATCTCCATTAATAACACAGTTAAAGATTGCAGAAATTTATATTGAATCAGATTTCCATTGAAGTAGTATTGCTTTCATTTCTAACAATCCGCAGACCAAGATCTTCAAGCAGCAAGAAATGCGGAGTAATCTACCGGACTGTTCTTCAGCATACAACTCACTGTCTATATTGCACTTCACTGTAACTCACTTGTTTCTTCTGGAGATGCCAATTTTCTCAATATCCTCAACATACAGAGCTTCTAAACAAGTAATAGAATAGAACATAGTTGACACCAATGACAACAAAGATATGTTGACATCAATGACAACACTGATTAGGCACATACTTGCAACACAAATTCTCTTATGTCAAACCCCTTTAGCAAGTTGGATTAACAATGATGAGAAATATTGAAGACAATATTCACCAACATGTAGATGTGATTATTTTCCCATTTAGAAATTGATGTTTGCTCTAATTATTCTTTTATCTTTGCATTCACCTTCATGAAATTAAGTGCACCTTAAATGTCTTTAAAAACCATGATAGAACAAAATATCATAGAAAACATGTGCTATTCAACGCATAATGTCTAGTAGAAAGGGGTAGGAGACAAAATTTAAATCTAATTTGGTTCATTCTTGTGTGCCTCCAGGTCAATCTTGAACCACGTGGAACTGAATCTTATGGCTAAAATGATCATTTGAGATAGGGAATGAACATATGGAAGTAACTATGAATGAAGGTGTAATAATGATGAATAAATGGGAATTAGTGTACATGGGGTTAAATAGAGATGAATATGGATCAGACCATGAGTCAAGCCTAGCATAAGAGTACACAACTTATTGACATGTTATTGAAAATTAAGATATACCACCAAGATGGACATAGAACTAAATAGAAAATAGCATGGGTATGCTAATTTCACCATTACATTTTCCCCCACTTTGATGTACATGTGAATCTAATATGCATTTCAAAGTATATGGAGATTTTCAACTAGCATGATAAGTAAATATATAGATACTCATAAATGGATATTATCTTTAAAAAATGATATAACAATTCTTCTTGCATTCTCATTGCTATGAGTATTCTATTGAAACCTACAAAACAATGAAAATATATGCAATTAGTAGCTCTTGCCTCATAATTAAAATAAGCACAAAATACAAGTTTCAACTGTCTACAACAAATGAAAATTAGAGAGAAGGGATGAAACAAACTAAAGATCTGAATAACAAAACTATAACCAAAATTCTCTATCTTTTTCTTTACTAAACAAAACATCATTTTAATCCATAACACAACATGTTATAATACAATACTACTTTAAAATAATAAAACAAACAAACAAAATTTACAATTATCATATTTCTTTCTCAGAATAGTCATTTCAATCATTACATAAAAGATTGTACAAGCACTTCAATGCAAATTACATTATCATAATACTCCATATATACACTTACAAATTTAATGTCATAATATTCAAAACATGTATTTCTCTAAGTTCAAGCTTCATGGCATTCTGTCTTGCTGCATGGAGGGAGAGAATCACCCAGATGCTTTTCCTTTAACCACATAATCGTGGTCCCTTGCACACCTTCCTACTAGATGTGACCCTACCCTTCGCGACGCTGATAGATAAAGGGATCTACAAAATGTATCAAACCATCCGAGAACCAAGTGTATATAGTACTAACACTATTACATGCAATCTTCCATACAACCCTAGATACCCTCTAACTAAGTATGCTAACTAATTGACATGGAACCCTGATAGATACTGTGAACTGACAATGCAAGTAATAATTTATTACTTTGGCCAAAGCATTCAAGTATAAAATTTGCATTCCACTGTGGATATGTGGGTTGTATGTTCAGACACTACTATCTTAGCTTGACTCAGTGAGAAGCAACTAGTTTACTAAGTACATAATGGATCCACACCACTCTAAATAATTAAATAAAT
Organism: Cunninghamia lanceolata; assembly: GCA_027924645.1. Classification (NCBI taxonomy): domain Eukaryota; kingdom Viridiplantae; phylum Streptophyta; class Pinopsida; order Cupressales; family Cupressaceae; genus Cunninghamia; species Cunninghamia lanceolata. The sequence continues at coordinate 14,189,272 of BSBN01001332.1, forward strand.
AAATATTTACATGATTTACTCATCTCATCATAGATTTGGTTAACCACTAGTTTCATCTTGTTTGATTTAAAATCAGTCAAGTATGTGGCAATGTAAATAAACCACTAAACTATGTCAATTTATATAGCAAATCATCAACAAGCTAACATTGGTTCCACACAACAGTAATTAAAACATTCTCTATTTCAGCTATATTTATCACTATTTAGCACAACATATATTCCAATACAGAATTTGTAAAATCACTAATATATATAAATTCTCTGCTATTAACATAAAACACTAATAACAAATATAGTTATGTTTCCTTACTTCTCAAAAGACACGTAATCAACATTATAAATGAAACATATCCTTTTTCTGATTGATCTACATGTTCTTGGTAAACAATGTAAATACCCAACTATATAGAGTTATGCTCTGTTATTTTCCAGTCATGGGTGTATCTTAATCTAAGTGTAAATGTATTACTCTCAAGGCAAGATCATGCATATTTCCTAGTTCTAACTAATGAACCAATGGCTTCTCAAGGATTAAACACATATATAACTATCATAAACTAGCTAATGCAACATATCCCTATTCAAATGGTAGATACTATTAAGTAGGGAAAAATAGATGAATGTAAGCATGTAAGTATACTAGATCAAACCCTCTTTCTCTACAACATTCAAGGACAAAACCAAACAAAGTCACTACAAGATGCAAGAGGACTCAACTACTGATTTTGTTCTCAAGAGTGCTAAGGAAAGATGTGATTCAACCAATCTTTTTATCAAACCCTAGGCCAATCAATGCACAAAACCCTAGAATTGAGATTACCAGCTTATAACAGACAAACAACAACAGAAAGCCAGGATCTAAAAGTGCCAAAATGATCAGTGAGATGTTGTAACCTATTCCATGGAAGCTGAAATGTCAGAAGACTCCAGGGCGGGTGTCCAAGTCTAGAAAGTCCTGATCTTCGGAAGCTCAGAGCTAGAAAAATGTTGTAGATGATGTCCTAATGCTAGATCCAGTGCCTTATTTAGTTGGTGGATGCTGGGGCGGGCACCCAAGTCTACAACAGTGGAATTTTCACAATCTACTTTCAGATCTTGAAACCCTTTCCTTTGAACAACCTCCATGTACCTTCACTTCTTCAATCCTTGCACCTGTAACCTGCACAAAAGAAGAAAAGGGGTTTGGGGGTTGTGGTGTTTAGGGACTTACCTCAGTCAAATCCTAGGATAGCATTCAAGCTTCCCAACACTGTTGTTAGAGAGAGAGTGTGTCCTTGCAGGATAGAGGCTAAAGATAATCCAAATGATAATGAAATGATTCAAACACAATGATGATGTCACCTCAGGGGTGAAGTCCTTAGGATGAAGCTTCTTCAACTCATAAGGAGATGGATGATGATTCCAAATCTGCAACAAACACACAAATCTGTAACAATAACACAATGAATGCCTTGAATGCTCTTTGCTCCAATATCATAAATTTGTAATCTCCATCTAGGTTACACATGAATTCAAACACTTTCTTAGATATGCTTTCCCATTAAACATTTGCAAATTAAATGAAAGAGTCGACAAAGAGGGACCCATTTAAGAGTCCTAGGCCAACATACATTAAATTTTACCTTGACTAATCAGGGTGGACTTGGGCGCAAATGCCCAAGTCCCAAGGTGCCTTTTTGGTTGGGACTTAAGAATTAAATGGGCCCCTAGTTCCCATTTGATATGGGTTTCAAGGGATTTCTCATTGGGGTGAATATTTTGCTTCTAGAGTGTTAACACAGGGACAAGTTAAGAGCTAAACTAGGAGGTAAAAAGGCATGTGTCTGGAAAATTTTTACTCCATAACATTTAGGCCCCACTTTGATGTGTGTGTGATCTTGCAATCCAACACATGCATTAAAGAACGATCAAAGCATATCAAAACATATCAAACACACCAAACACAAGAATAAAGACAAACCCTAAGTTTGAAGGACTATTTTGAACCCCCAAACTTAGGAAAACATAAGAAAACACTTAACAGTCACATAAGACACAGTGAATACAATAAGGAAGCACACAATACATAGTAAAGACAATGAAAGCATGCAATATGCGAAGAAGATGTGAATACAGTCATGCAATACACGAAGTATACATGAAGAGAAGACATGATAAAACTAATATGTATATAAATATAATTCTAACACAAAACATAGAGCACAGAGGGAGCTCATCTCTACGCACCTTTAGACCACGCAAAGCACACAAAACACATGGCATGGAATGAGCTCACCACTACGCACCTTTAGACCACACAAAAAGATGCAAGACATGTAAGGAAGACAGAAAACACATAGAAAACACATGGAATACACAAGTGCCATAGAGTATGTCATCGACACACTATACGTCTTATACACAGCAAACACGGGTGATAGGGAGGAGCTCATTGCTACATTCCACTATCTAAGACATGCCAAACACACTTGACAGTTGGGCTACGCTACCACAACTGCCAAAGACATGCTTAATGTTGGGAATTAAGGTGTCTCAACCTTTTCAAATTCTTAATGTTGTATTTATTTATCCCATGTCGAGTTGGCATAGTCAGCACCTTGTGTATATGCAGCAGGGTAAATTTTGGTGACTTTGGCAGCCGCAGTTTCCTCCTTGAATAATTAACGAGGGTTTGGGGACAATCTCGATACACAACAAATGTCGGTGAGTATCTTTGCATGAGAGAAAGGCATCTTTGGGCGGTCAAGGGAGGTTATGACATGTAAGAGGAATATGATATTTTTAGTCAGTGTATGACGGATTCTATAATAGCTGTAAGGTGCGTAAGAGCATCTGTCGTAACCTATCTTGGGACCAGGCACCCACTTCGGGATGGGATGTTGGACAGGTGTCCTTAGGCATGGGTTTTGGGGCATGAGTCCAAGATGGATGCCCATCTCTAGAAGGTTCCATATTTGCCTTGTAAACTCTATATAAATAGGTGCTTGGATGGGAGATAGATAAATTTGGTACACGTACTGTTATGCTACCGAAATATCTCCAGATTCGATATTCGAAGACTCCTGAAAGAGAATTGGCTCTGAAACTATATTGTAATATGTTATTGTTTACTGTAATACATTTGAGTTGTGTTTTGGAGTGTGGGGTTTTTCACCCGTAAGGGTTTTCCCCACGTATATTTTGTCTCTCTTCCTTCTGTCTTCTTTCTGGTTCTTGTGTTTTGCTGCAATATCTCATGTTAATGGTTTAACATTGCTGTAATAGTTAGGATAAAGTTGAATTTGCATAGCCCTCTCCTCATTAGATTAGTGTAGGAAGTATTTTCCGTACACCTAGCTTCCTTTCACTTAAGGGTGAATGACTCAAGAGCCAACCCCACCTCGAGATGAGGACTTTGTTTAAAAGGATGTGCACTAACTCAAGAGATACACCAACCCACCTTCCACAAAAGGGCTTTTCTTAAAAGGATGTTCACTAGCTCAAGAGATACACCATCCCGCCTTCTATAGAAGGGATTTGTTTAAAAGGATGTGCACTAGCTCAAGAGATACATCATCCCACCTTCTGCAGAAGGACTTTGAAAATGTAACCCCACCCACATCACGAAGACACCTTACAGTGAAAAGGAAGCATGTGCAAACACGCTTTGTCAATGTAAAGAGATAATCAAGCAGTTACCATAATAGATGCCCCCACCTTAAAGTGGTTGATCCCGCTTGCCGATATCAAGCACATTAAGGTAAAGTGAAAACACACAAGGGAACAAGAGCTTTCGTAAAGCCCATGCCCCAAAGTGACATGTGCCATGATTGCTGAATGTTCCCACAAACACATCGATATCATTTGCTAAGATAATCAACAAGTTATAAGATTTGGTTAGAAAATCTTACTTTAAGACAACAACCAAATTAATTCATGAAAGCTAAATAGAAATCATATCACATGATAAATCAGGGCTACACTGTCAGGTTTAGAACTGAGTATAGCCGTTAAGCTATACTACATGTATCTCATAACCAAGTGTAACTACAAGGTGAGATACACAATAATGCCAAGTGCATAAAAGTAGATTTAGAGTATTGCAAAGGTTTGTTACATGATTTTCACTAGATGAATCACAACACAGAGTGATTCTACTAGTCAAGCATCAATAATATATATCAACCCCATCTTCATATATGGACTAGGTCCATTTTTGCTTACTTGCTAAAGGGATACATGGTCCTTATCAGTATTTGTTTGTTTTCAGCATCTGTCAACTAGTAGAGCCACTGAAGAATGAAAACAATAAGATGAGAGAGGAGACAAAAGTGACTTGGGTTTGAAACGTGGGAAGATGCCCCCAAGACATCCTCTACAACATTTGATGTAGGAGCATCTAGTGGTGTAAGGACAATCTCGCATCACCCAAAATCTTGATTTTGTTTTCATTTATTTTCAAAATTTGTATTTTCGATTCCATAATCATTTGAATAATGATGTAGAACCTTCAGTTTTCTAAACTGCTAAAAATAGCCAACTGCTATTTTTGGAAAGTTTGCATTTGGCCACATATGGAAGCAAATATTTACAGGAGGTTTTGAAATTGAAAAATTATAAGCCTTTGGTGAAGGAATCAGTCAAAGACCATTTGTGGGTTGAGAGATATTAAAGTTTTTATTTCTTGAAAACCCCCTGAAAAAGTTTCAAAGTTAGATTTGAGGCACTTAGAGGCCCCGTACGACCCCAAAAATGGCCCAAATCGATAGAGAGGATTCTTAACATGTAGAGCACTTCACGAGCTTTCTAACTCTTCAAACGGTTCATCAATCAGACACCTGTATCAAAAGTTATGGCTCTAAGAAGTTGACCTATTTTTGGAGGGAGTTACAAATTTTGAAATTTTAGCTGGAGGGCACCAGAAAGGGCTATTTATGACCATTATTGGGGACTCTTTTGAGTAGTAGAGATAAGGGGGAAAGTGTAGAGTCAAGAAAAGTCAGGAAAATAGAAACCCTAGATGATTTGAGGCTATAGAAGGCAGAAGGTTCTGGAATCTTGAGATAGGAAGTTGTAATGTGTTGCAACTTGTGGAGGATTCATCCTCTAGTTGGATTATAGCTTCTGTAATGTAATGTGTTGTCCAAATAATAAAATAACATTCCTCTTTTCTGTGTGCAATTTGTGTTATTGTGTGTTATGTAATTTACCCCCTCATCAACATTGTGCCCCCAAGGCACAACACACAACAATAAAGTAGAAGAGAAGAGGAATAGAAGAATAGAGACACAAATAGAACTATCACAACAGAGGTGGTCTCCTTGTATCCTTGACCTTACAAGAGTATCAAGGGTCATCCAAGGAGACCTAAACAATACTTAACACAACACAATGTTAACAACATATATATCTAGGAGGAGGCCACCCTTGAGAGCAACTAGAATAGGTGCTACAATGAGTGTGGCCAAATGAGGGACAAATACTTACCTATTTCAATGTGATATTTCATGGCGGACAATCCATTTCTATCATCTCAGGATATATCATATTTAGTTTTGAACTTGTTGATATTATATTAACATTAAGAGTAGGACAATGATAAGCTTTGGTGGGCTTCAAAGAACAGTATCCAATGCCAGCAGAAGAGTTATGTGCAACAATTTCTAAGGGAACCTTGATTCCTTGTTGATTTACACCACAACCATTGCCTAGATAGTTGCAATTTTTGTAAAGGATTTGAAATCCACGATCATAGAGAGACTCCAACTTTTTAGAGGAAGGCGGGGCCTCACAAGTCTCATAGTCTGTAGTGTAAGTGAAAATATTGTCTTTGTTTTCTATTAAAGAAACTTTAGGTTTCTTAGGTAGTTCCAAAGATTGCTTGGTTGAGATTGATGCAACTTTTAATGTTTCAGCGTTATTGAGTTTATACTCCCCTATAAAGGTAGGAGTAAAGTCTAATGAACTCCAATCACCACCAAAAAGTGCATTCGATGTTGAATCTTGCACAACATTATCTACGGCCAGAGATGTTGATGAATCAACTTTTAAATTATTAAAAGTCTTATGATTGATAACTTGTTTTTGTTTTCAATTTGTAAACAACTCTTTGGCTCCGGATTAGCTTCGATGGTGTGAATTTTACCTTTGTAAATAAAATTTACTAATCGACGAAGGGTAGACAGAACTGCCCCCATGGCATGAATCCACGGTCTACTGAGAATGATGTTAAATGAAAGTGCATCAGGCATGACATGAAAAAGGGTAGATAATGTCATGGGTCCAACCTTTACGAGTGAAGTTATGGTACCCAGGGATTATCTATCAACAATATCAAAGCCATGATTCTTAAGTTTATCCAATTTGATTAGAGATGCATTGACCTTGATTTTGTGTAGCAAATCAACACCAGAAACATTAAGAGCTAATACATTGTCAATCATAACTTGCTTTATCAACTTTTTTGTTAATTGTGACAAAGATTAGAAGATTCCATCCTATTGATTCTGAACTTCCATTGACAGTAACTCATATTGTTGAAATAGAATGTTTGTTTTGGTTGCATGCATATAATCTAACAGAGCTGCTACATCATTAGGCTTAACAATGGGTGGTACAATCACCTTTTGTAAAGCTTCTTGGAGCTTTCTGTGGTATGTAGGTGATGTTTGTATGAGTTCCCAAATAGAGATCTTAGCTGGAGTAGCACGAATATGCTCATCAAGATCACAATCTTGACCACCCTTATGAGTAATTCAAAGTGGTTGAGGAAGCATAGGTTGAGAAGTTGGTAAAGTAATTAGAGTGTTTGATTGTTGTTTACTTTGTTTGTTATTTCACGTATTGTATGTGTGAGAAACCACATTGTGATAGGGTTGTTGCGACACATTTTGATACACTTGATCTCCTTGAGTAATTTGTTTTGTAATTTAATTGAGAATGTAACCAAGGGGTCTTGGGTGGTGTTGGATCATCTTAAACCATAATCACTGGTTTGAAGCGAGGAGGCATATTATGTGCCCCATTCATAATGAGTTTAGGAACATTAGTGCACTTATCCACTATCCCCTTAGTGGGTGGAATAAGTCAATTCATGATGATTGAATTAACATTGTTTTTACTTTGATTAATCTCGACATCCATCCCTAAAGGATTTAATGTGAGAGACCTTTCTTCATCCACCAATGCTTCATATTTTGAAAGGAGAGCATTGAAATGAAAGGAGGGTATAATGTTGTCAGAAGAATTGTCAATGATTGTGTCTTTAGTGATTTCCAAGGGGTTTGAACATGCAACCAAAGGAGAACTATTCATGGTTTTCACATCCTTAGTGATGTCTAAAGTACTGGAACATTCAACCAAAGGAGGAAGATCGAGGGTCTTCACTTTCCTAGTGATATCCAAGGTGTTTGAACATTCAACTAAAGGAGGAATATGATCATCATAATCATCATCATATACTTTAGATATTGTATTTAGGGAAAATAAGATTTAGTGTCAAAAACAACAAACTAACTAAACCCTAACAAGCACCATAAAGCACAAGCTAGCATGAAAATGAAAACAGAAATGCAAAGAAAACCCATCTTTAGGCTAGGTTTGATTTATCTCCATGGCTCTTCTCGATCTTGCATAAGAATGCAGGATGTCAAAAGGTTGTTGATTGCTCATAGTTACAGCATAGCAATACTTAAAAGCTAGATATGCAAATGACCTGTGAGAGGTTTGATTTATAGAGGGAAAGGGAATCAAATGAATGGCTAAGATTAAAAGCCAATTGTGTGATGTGGATGGCTAGGATTAAAAGGCAATTTTAGTGCTTATGACGTACATTAAATGGGTATGACAGGAGGTCGAAATTAGGAGAATAGTGGGAATAAATGGGATTTTTTATTTATTTTGGAGAGGAAGTGCTTATGATGCACAATGAATGAGGATTAAAATAGGGATGTGAATGGGAATAAGTGATTTAAATAATAAAATTATTTAAATCATGAGACAAGTGGCATTTAGAAAAATATTTAATTTATTTAAATTGGATGATGGAGGAAAATGAGATTAAATAAATAAGATTTATTTAATTTGGTGCAAATGGAGGACAAACAGAATTAAATAAATAAGATTTATTTAATTCGGTACAAGAGGAGGATAAATGGTTAAGAGGGATTAGTTAAATAAATGTAATTTATTTAACTAATGGTTATGATGAAAAGGGTCATGAAGGGGACCTAGAAGAAAATATGTCGAAATGTAATGTCATTAGATATAGTCAATTTTAGGTGTCTACATTTTGCCCCTCTTTGAGATGATGTTCGAGATGATGATATTTATGTCAAGTAACATTATTTCAAAGAAGATAAGGTATGGATAGAGGAAAAGGATAATGATGCCCCCTCGAGAGGTCAAAAAAAAAGAAAAGAGAAATCCCTTTATCCAATAGTGAAACCCACCTTTGGTGGTGCCTTGGATAAGTACCATGATGAAAACCTGGCAAATAGGCGTCATGTGTAGGTTGATCTTCTATGTCACTTACACTTGGGGGCACGATGTCTCATCCAACCTATCATTTTCCAACATATCATTTTCATCCTATCATTTCCTATCTTATCTTACCATCCTTATCCTTACACTTATGCATTCATCCTTTCTTCCTCCTTTTGATCTTGATAAAGATAGGGGGCCAAATGTGACATATTCTTTAGATATCTTTTGATATACCTTATCCTTCCAAACTTGCCTATCATTATCCTATTGTCATAAGCATTGTCATGAAAAATCTTAAGCATTACACATAGATTGGGGCATGTTCTTCCTATGCGACATAGCCTTGGAGATCACATCCTAGCTCCCCTATGATGCCTACATCCCTTCCACTATCACCTATCCTTTTATCCATTCATCCAATCCTACCTCCATCCTTGCACCTAGACTTGGTTTTCCCTTGTCATTGGTATCTAGCACAAAGGCTACCCAAATTGTCATCCATTGGCATCCCAAAACATTTTCAAAAACACAAAAAAAATTAAAACATTCCAAAAATCCAAAAAAATCAAAACATTCCAAAAATCCAAAAAAAAAAAAAAAATCAAAACATTGCAAAAATCTAAAAAAATCAAACATTTCAAAAATTTTTAAAAAAATCAAAACATTCCAAAAAATCCCCAAAAAATTCAAACATTTCCAAAAATCCAAAAAAATTAAAACATTTCCAAAAATCCAAAAAAATCAAATATTCCAAAAATCCAAAAAAAATTCAAAACATTTCAAAATCTAAAAAAATTAAACATTTCAAAAATCCAAAAAAATTAAATATTCCCAAAAGACGAAAAAATCAAATATCCAACAAAAATCCAAGCAATAAAATCAATTATCAAATAATCATTCAAACAAATTCTTCCACTTCATTCAAATTCAATCATCATCGTTCAAATCATTCCTACAAATCAAATTAATCAATTCTTCCAATCAATTTTCATCAAAATTAAATCATTCAATCAAATTCCTCCAAATCAAATCACTTCTTTTAATCAACTCAATCCAATCATCCAATCATTCCAAGCAATAAACTCAAATGCAAATCAATCATCAATCCATACCAATCAAGTCAATCAATCTTGCCAAATTATATAATAACATCAATGGTCTTGATCCTAATCTTGTTGTCAACCAAATCAATCGATCAATCATCATCATAATCAATGGGATTTATCATCCCCAATCATAGTGTTGTTCTCGGGATATATCGTTCCCATATCAACAACACAATCCTCGCGTTGTTCTCTAGATAATTTTTGGAATGTTTTAAATTTTTTTGTGTTTTTGATAATGTTTTGGGATGCGAATGGATGACAGTTTGGGTAGCCTTTGTGTTAAATACCAATGACAAGGGAAACCAAGTCTAGGTGCAAGGATGGAGGTAGGATTGGATGAATGGATAAAAGGATAGGTGATAGTGGAAGGGATGTAGGCATCATAAGGGAGCTAAGATGTGATCTCTAAGGCTATGTCGCATAAGAATAACATGCCCCAATCTATGTGTAATGCTTAGGATTTTTCATGACAAAGCTTATGACAACAGGATAATGATAGGCTAGTTTGGAAGGATGAGGTATATCAAAAGATATCCAAAGCATATGTCACATTTTGCCCCCTATCTTTATCAAGATCAAAAGGAGGAAGAGAGGAAGAATGCATAAGTGTAAGGATAAGGATGGTAAGATAAGATAGGAAATGATAGGATGAAAATGATATGTTGGAAAATGATAGGTTGGATGAGACATTGTGCTCCCAAGTGTAAGTGACATAGAAGATCAACCTACACATGATGCATGTTTGCCAGGTTTTCATCATGGTACTTATCCAAGACGCAACCAAGGGTGGTTTTCACCATTGGACGAAAGGATTTCTCTTTACTTTTTTTTTTTTTTCCTGATTTTTTGATTTTTTGATTTTTTATTTATTTTTTGAATAGGAGAAGGGGAAGGAAGGACTCAAGTGTCTAGTTCCATGAAAGGTGATAGTCCTGCTAGATAGATGTCGTTGCATGGACCATGTCAAATGTCATTATGCTCATAGGTGTTGGTAAGGGATTGTATGAAAGTGAGATGAAGTAGGTAGATAGTGGATTTTGATGTGGATTATGTATGGCAAGATAGTGGATTAAGCATGGAAAGCTAGTGGATTATGGAGGACTTATGCAAAGGCATGGATGAAAGACTTATCCAAAAGTATGGACCATAGGAAGATGATGGTGAAGGTATGTAGGATAATAGGTGAAAGGTGGGGAGATGGAGGTTTGTGGAAATGTTACAGAATGGAAGGGAACCATGACCAACGGCTGCACACACCGTGCTAAACATTGAAGATTTTGATTGGAAGGTGGTGTAGGAAGCACTAGAGATGTTTGCTTAGTGGATGGATGATATAAGCATTTAGGTACCCACATAGACTTAGTATTTTTATGATTTTTACTTGACTTGTAAGATGAAGGAATGTGAGATCTTTGGATGGAATGACATTTTTGAATGGAAGAGGATGGTTGGGATTTTTGAGAAGTGGATGCCTCATTTGACTTGTTTTTCTTAGGTACCCAAACCATTTTGTTTTTTTACTTTGCTTTTGGAGGTGTAGGCTTGGGTAGCTTTTTGGATGTACTTTGCTTTAACTTTTTGCATTGATGTCTTAAGGCATGAGGATCCTTAGGATTTTTAGCTTTATGGGTAGAGGCATCCAAATTTTTATTTTTGAATCCCTTGGGTTTGGTGGAAGCTTTTTGTTTAGACGATGTGTGCATTGATTGGCCATGATTAGGAATTTGAGGGAATTTATGAATGATAGGGATATTAAGCATTGGAAGGAATGGTGGTAAAGTAAATGGAGGGATAGTAGGAGTTGGAAGAAGTGGAGGTAAATTGGATGGTGGAAGGTGTATGGTCACATGCTTTTGACATTTGTAGGATAATGGAGGTGGAATGGCAACATACGTTTTAGGGGTATGATAAGATTTGTGATGGAAAATGGTGGACTTAGGAAGAATGGAGGAATTACCAACATCTTTAGATTGTTTACCTTGGGGTGTATATCCAAGGCCATATGAGCGTGGAGGGACATTGACATGTATAGGCTCCAAAATACCTTGTTCATGAAGGCCTAAGCCTTTACCATGGTAGTTCATGTTTTAGAGTATGCGATGGACTATGGGACTAGGTGTAGATTGGACACTAGACATAAGCTCATTATTGGATGGAGGAGGTGAAGTGGAAGACAAAGGTTGTCATTTCCCCAAGGAATAACATTCATAGATGAAGGTGGTAAGACCAATAGGATATGATGGTGGATTTAAAATGGGGTTGATAGTGGGTGATGGAGAAGGATAATTAGGATCTTGATTATGTGCATGTAGATCCAAGCTATTGGTTTGATCTTCAATGTGTGCTTGGGAGGCGTGTGTCTCATCAAGGGAAATGGATGTTGTGGAATTATGGATTTGGACATCTTGCTCATGGATGGTTGTGGGAGCAGGGATAGGTGGAGTGATAATCTCTTGATCATGAAATGCATAAAGTTTGGCTAAGAGGATCATCACAGTTTTTATAATCATAAATGGAACCTTGATCACAAATGGGAGAAGAAATAGGATTAAGTATGCTATAAATGGGATAAATTTTCTCACAAATAGGGTCATGATCATAAATAATATCTTGATCACAGAAAATAAATAGGTCATGGATGAGTTGAACATAGAGATGCTTTGATCTTGATTTAGTTGAGGGCTTGATATTTCCACATGCTTAGGATTGTGATCTTGACATACCTCTTGGTTTTCTTGAATGGAACTGGATGACTCTTGGGTAGGCTCTTGGTCAACAACATGAGAGGGCAATGAACTCATGGGAGGAAAATTTTCAATAGGCTTGAGGGGTTGTGGATCACATGATGGGGTTGAAGAAGTGGACATGGCATTCAAAGGTTCTTTGGTAGGCTCATCAATGTGTGCTTGACATGGGGATGGTCTATTCCATGCTAGTAGCCCTTGAATCACATCCTTTGTAGGTGGAGGGGTGGTGGAAGTTGAGGCTCATGATTAGGTAGATTAGGACTATTAGTGGATAGGTCCCATGGTGGAAGGACAAGAGGGGTACTGGATGAATTAGACTTAGGGCTTGGACTTTGGTTGGATGGAGGGTCAAAGGGATTTAATGGATTGGTGGATTTGGATAACTCCATAGCTTTTCTTTTGCTTTTAGATTTTGCAAAGAATTGTTTGAGAAAATCGTTTGAGGATTTGTTGGTTGATGGATTAGAGCTTGAAGGTGATGTTGGTGTAGGACTAATAGGCTTTGGTATAGGCATTCTCTTGGATGATGATGGAGGACTAGTATCTGGATTGGTCTATGATTCCAAACTTGAGATGATACTTCCCTTGTCAAGAGTATCATTAAGATGGATTAAGAATTCTTGATCTTGGTGTGAAGAGTGATTAGTACTAGCCTGCTCATGTCATGGAAGATTTGGAGATGGATATTGCATGAGTTGTTGGATTTCGACTAGGAGTTGTTGTATTTGTGGTGATTGGTTTTGTTGAAATTTTTGAATGAGGGCTTGGAATCTTTGTATGGTCTGTTGGTCTAGGGGTTGGGGTACCTGATGAAGTGTTTGAATGAGGTCTTGGAGTTCTTGTGCTATGATCTTTTTCTCTTGTGTTGGGATGGAGTTACATATAGGTTGAAGTCTTTGGATTTCGGTTTGTTCCTCCAAGTATGCCTCAAAATCTACAAGATCCTCATCATCACTAGGATCTACAAAGTTCTCATCATCACTAGAAACAATTTTTGGGTCACCTCAGAGTATGTAAGGTTTTGGATTGTCATCATGATTAGGAGGAGGGGCTCCTCGAAGTGTGAACTTAGGCTTATGATTAGGATTAGGCTTGGTTAGGATTATGACCATTTTGACAAGTGTTGACTAGGATTAAGATGATGATGTGGAATGATAGGATGATTAGGATTGGGTTAGGATGAAATTTGATTGGATATGACAATGATGATTGCATTGGAAAGAAAGTTTAGAATGACTTTTCTTTATGTGTTTGGTGTTTATAACTTGATTTGGCAATGATCAAACAAAGGATCACACATGTACACACACGATTCACTCACGCAAGACACATAAGCAAATTTTGAATTTGAAAATGAAATGTTGTGATTAAGCATGCACATGAAGAAGACACATCAACAAGCCTATAACTAGTCAAGTGGGGTATGGCCAATTAGGTATTAAGCTAGGTTGCACAAGGTTGACTAGGGAAATGGATTGAAAGTGAAATCCTACCACACAGCTGGGAGAAAGGGGTAACCCACCCAACACCTTCACTTCCCAGAGGTATAAAGTTCTTTGGGGCTTAGCCAAGAGTGACAAGATTCTAACTCCCAAGGAGGGTGTCTTTCAATTCACACCTCGGTTGAGGTCGTCCCTTGGAGTGGTGTGTCTCCAAGCAGGCCTCCTAAAGGGTGACAAAAGAAAATCAAGTGAGGTACACTTGATTCACACTCGTAGTTGTTAATTTCCCTTAGAAAATGAGATGTGTGATGAAGCAATGAAGACACTTGTTCATTTTAATCCCAAATCAAGATGTGTGATTGAAGACACTTGTTCATTTTAAGCCCAATTTTTAATGATGTGACAGCAAACAAGAGTTCATTTTTAGACCTAATTTTTGATGTGAATGAAGACAATAGTATGTTTTAGAGCCCATAATCTAAATGTGAGAGCAAACACATGTTCTTTTATGCCCAAATCAAAGTGTGTTTGCAAACAATGATTGATTGAGATGAAAAGAGATGAAAGATTAGAATGAAGGCACCCAAAAGTTTTTGCTTTCCAATCTACTATGTGATTGATCCCAATATTGTTCCAGCACTCTATGAACACCTACAAAATTAGAAAATGATATTATAATGTAGCCATAAAAAAAAAGCTCATTAGAAAATATTTCAGATACATGTTTTCAACATAGTCGAATTAGATTCAATAATTTGAAGACATTTTCGATCTAAAAACTAAAAGGTCAAAGAAGAAACCCCTACTAATTTTCTAAGAGCTTTCCAGAAATGTAAATAAGTTAGAAAAATTCCTTGTTTTGCACCCATAAATGTGGATTTATGAAAAATATATAGTTGGCAAAGATCATTTTTTTCACACATTATATGAACTCAAAATTAAATCTGTAAACAATAGACCCCCATTAGAATTTTGAGAGCTTTCTAGAAATATAAAAATTTCTAAAAAAAGTCGCTGATTTACATCCAGAAACATGATTTTATGAAAAAATATAAAATCGTGATAACTCCTACAAAAACAATGATAAACATGCAATTTTTCTGTTGTAGCCTCTTGAGATGATGCACAAGCTTCTATAAAAATATTATAGAAAAATTCATAGCCGTTTGAAAGATATGATAAAATCTTTAAAACCTAGGGTTTTGTCCAAAATGGCATAAACCTGCAACAAAAAATTAAGAAAATATGCAAAAAGCAAGCTAGATCAAGGCAAGTGAATTAAATCATGTCTGGTTCACCATTATGTATTTAGGGAAAATAAGATTTAGTGTCAAAAACAACAAACTAACTAAACCCTAACAAGCACCATAAAGCACAAACTAGCATGAAAATGAAAACATAAATGCAAAGCGAACCCATCTTCAGGCTAGGTTTGATTTATCTCCATGGCTCTTCTCGATCTTGCATAAGAATGTAGGATGTTGAAAGGTTGTTGATTGCTCATAGTTGCAGCATAACAATACTCAAAAGCTAGATATGCAAATGACCTGTGAGAGGTTTGATTTATAGAGGGAAAGGGAATCAAATGAATGGCTAAGATTAAAAGCCAATTGTGTGATGTCAATGGCTAGGATTAAAAGGCAATTTTAGTGCTTATGACACACATTAAATGGGTATGACAGGAGGCCGAAATTAGGAGAATAGTGGGAGTAAATGAGATTTTTTATTTATTTTGGAGAGGAAGTGCTTATGATGCACAATGAATGAGGATAAAAATAGGGATGTGAGTGGGAATAAATGATTTAAATAATAAAATTATTTAAATCATGAGAGACAAGTGGCATTTAAATAAATATTTAATTTATTTAAATTGGATGATGGAGGAAAATGAGATTAAATAAATAAGATTTATTTAATTTGGTGCAAATGGAGGACAAATGGAATTAAATAAATAAGATTTATTTAATTCGGTACAAGAGGAGGATAAATGGTTAAGAGGGATTAGTTAAATAAATGTAATTTATTTAACTAATGGGAATGATGAAAGGGGTCATGAAGGGGACCTAGAAGAAAATATGTCAAAATGTAATGTCATAAGATATAGTCAATTTTAGGTGTCTATAGATATTATATCTAATGCATTATCATGACTTATAGAAGAACTTTCACAATCATCTTTCTAATGAGTGTTCATGGATATGCATTCAGTTAGATTTTCTAATATTGAAGGATGCTCACCCATGAGGGTTATCAATCTATGAAAATCAAGATCTTTGATATATGCATGCAAAGATACCAAAGACAAATGACATGAAGATGCCATAATAAAATGTCTTGGAACAACAATGTACAATAAGATCTATTCATTTATCATATACAACCAATATGAGAGACTTTTGTACACCACAACACTAGTTTGAGGAAACTGAGTTTTTTGAAGCTATTATAAAGATAAAAAATACACTAGTGTCACTAAAAATGAAGTGAATTTAATGTTAAAAGTGCTGCACAAAAGGTGATATTGATAATTTTTTGATTTATTGCAAAATATGTGAGAAAGATGCTTATTCGCTTATGTTGAAATACACATTGTGTAATTACAAAAGTATGATAATTATGCACTTTTTCTAAAATTATGAAAAATTTTCAAATGAATATGCAAAGAAATCAGTGGAAGATCTGATTTGAAATGTTTATGATAATAGTAAAATCTAAAATAAGATTTTGACTACAAACCCTAGCTTTGCAAATGACTAGGTTATAGGAAAAATGCAAGTTTTCAACAAAACCCTAGCAAATGAGATCTTCAAATGCAAGATGTGATATCATGCAATGGTTAATTTATGTAATATGGATCAGATCTAATGTAAAAATTAGAAAATCAAATGTTTCAATGATGTGCAATAAAAATAATGCAAAACTATGCCTTTATGCAAGCCTAGAATGTTTTTTTTTTTAAATTTTCAAATTTATGCAAGATTTTCATTGAAGGATGATAGAATTAATGCAAGATCTAATTTTAACACTTAGAAAGATGCAAATGCTTGATGCTACAGGTTCACCAAAATGTTAAGTAGGGAAAAAGATATGAATGTAAGCATGTAAGCACACTATATCAAACCCTCTTTCTCTACAACATTCAAGGACAAAACCGAGCCAAGTCACTACAAGATGCAAAAGGACTCGACTACTAATTTTGTTCTCATGAGTCCTAAGGAAATATGTGATTCAACTAAGCTTTTTATCAAACCCTAGGCCAATCAATGTACAAAACCCTAGAATTGAGATAACCAGCTTATAACAAATGAACAAAAATAGAAAGCCAGGATCTGGAAGTGCCAAAATGATCAGTGAGATGTTATTTAACCTATTCCATAGAAGCTAAAATGTCAGAAGACTCTAGAGTGGGCATACGAGTCTAGAAAGTCCCGATCTTCGAGAGCTTGGAACTGGAAAAATGTTGTAGATGATATCCTGATGCCATATCTAGTGCTTGATTTAGTTTGTGGACACCGGGGTGGGTGCTTGAGTCTACAACAGTGGAATTTCCACAATCTACTTTCAGATCTTGAAACCCTATCCTTTGAACAACCTCCCTGTACCTTCACTTCTTCAGTCCTCACACCTGTAACATGTACACAAGAAGAAAAGGGGTTTGGGGGTTGTGGTGTTTAGGGACTTGCCTCAATCAAATCCCAAGATAGCATTCAAGCTTCCCAACATTGTTCTTAGAGAGAGAGAGAGCATATCCTTGCAGGACAGAGGCTAAAAATAATCCAAATGATAATGAAATGATTCAAACATAATGATGATGTCACCTCAGAGGTGAAGTCCTTAGGATGAAGCTTCATCAACTCATAAGGAGATGGATGATGATTCCAAATTTGCAACAAATATACAAATACTAACACAAACCTGCAATAGTAACACAATGAATACCTTGAATGCTCTTTGCTCCAATATCATAAGTTTGCAATCTCCATCTAGGTTACAAATGAATTCAAACACTTGATTATATATGCTTTCCCATTAAACATTCAAAAATTAAATGAAAGAGCCGATAAAGAGGGGCCCATTTAAGAGTTCTAGGCTGACATGCATTAAATTTTACCTCGACCAATCAGGGTGGACTTGGGCATGGACGCCCAAGTCCTAAGGTGCCTTTTTGGTTAGGACTTAAGCATTAAATGGGCCCCTAGTTCCCATTTGACATGGGTTCTAGGGGATTTCTTGTCGATATGAATATTTTGCTTATAGAGTGTTAAGAGCTAAACTAGGAGGTAAAAAGGTATGTGTCCACTTTTTACTCCATAACAAATACTATCTCTTGTCTTAATTGAAGTAAAAAAGGACTCATGAATTAAATCTTGCCCCTCCTGATTTCATGTATTAATAACAATGTTGAATAATGTCTTTATAATAATAACCAAACATTGATTGATATGCATCAACTTGATTTTTATAGAAGAGATGAAAACAACACCATTCGTCCAAAGACACAAGACACTAGTCTAGACCATAAATCTCCTAAATTGAAGAACAAATTCCCTCTTTTAAAGGTAATCAAATTATTTAGATATAATATGAGGATTTTCAAACAACACTGTTTCATAAAGGAGTCTAATCTCCATTTAAAATCAAATCTAAACCAATACATAATAAAATTTTAGTAACTATAAACAACACTTGAGTGGCACAATTTAAGTCAATGCTCTCTCTTCTAGAGATGGCTTCAAATAAACACAAATGCATGTAATTGGATATCTCAGAATATATATACATATATACATGTGTGTGTGTGTGTGTGTGTGTGTGTGTGTAACACATAAACAACTTTTCATTTTGGCCATAATCTTCTCTCAAACATGGGATGAATAGTATGACAAAAATAATTAGTTTTTTACCACAACTTTTACTTAGAACAATAGTCAAATAGTAAGACTCACAACTTAATATTTTTGCCACACTTGTACTTAATATAGAGGTCAAATTTTACTTAGTACAAAGGCTGAACACATTAATTTTATAGGGTCCTTCAAGAAGATTTAATCTAGGGAATAAGACTAAACTTTAACTACAGGTTGAGCTTAGAGATTAATTCATCGAAACAAGGATTAAACCAAACATTCAATATGGAAAACCCTATGAAGAGAATGTTACAAATATGAAGTTCATGAAAAAGATTTAAAAGAAGTTGAGTTGCTTCAGGGTCGATAAATACACTTGAGGGGGTTTGGTATATAAAAATTCACAAATTTAACAACAAATTATTTATCTTGTAAGGAATATGGGATGGCTCCCCTTCCATAAAAAGAAGTAACACTAACACAACCCTAAATATGTAGAGGGTTTCAATAATTTTAAAAATAAACCAGATTCTCCACTCAATTGTGTAAGGAAACAAATCAAGCCACTCGAACTATAATGTCCACATAAATATATAGTTAACGATACACTTTGAAGTGACTATGGAATGCACCAAACAAACCACCTTTCTATCAATTATAGTGATGTAATATTGCAACTAGTAAGCTCAATAATGTTAACCAGATCCAAGTTCATTCTCAAAGAAAATAAAGACAATTTGCATTATCTCTGTGTGCCTGTAAAATTTTATCCCCTTGTTTTATCTGCCTCTTTCTTCCCTCCCAAACTCTATAATTTTCTACTCTCCCTCTCTATGTGTCTTATGTACCTTGCTCTTCCCATAATCTCCCTCAACCTTCCTTCATTTGGGTGGCTAGTCCACCCCCAAAATTCTCTTTCACTGCCAACACTATAGATGAACTCATGCATCTCGCCTCCACTTCCTAGTTCATTGGGAAGAGTAATTCTATAGAGGGAAATAGGGAAAGAGTGGCAACCATTATGGCCAATAACTCTAGTTTAAGTCCCCCATACTAATAGTCCTCACTTCCCATTTGTTTCTGATGATCATCATAAATTCAAAGTGGGAATACATTAATAATTTAAACTAATATTTATCTATTTTCAAAAGAAAACATTTGAATTCCAATGATCAAGCTCCTTGTTATAATTAATAGCAAGAATAACTCATGTAATAATACTTAAGATACCAATATGACCCTAGGCCACTTCAGTGGAAAGATAAATTGGCTAAATCAAATGACATCAGTGACCACAAAATAGATGTTAAACCATAACATCTAGTGCAAATACAACCATGGTGACTATAAATAATAATGACAACTATGACATCGACATATGCACAAGGCTACTGCAACTGTGATGTTGACAAAATGCAAAGTGACATTAACAAGTCAAAACCGAATGTACATATCTAGTTTTTTACTTGTGAAATGGTGGTGTGTGGATGGTTCTCGACATTAGATACAATTTGCCACTCCACCTCAATCTGTCACCCTCTCTCTGATGATGCTCTCCCTCTTCAAAATAGAGGGGGATTTACTTGTCTTGCATTCACCTCATGGTCATCAAAAAGTAGTTAGTCCGAGATTAATCACCAAAATCAATAATCTTTATATAAGAATCATTAAAATATAAAATTAATCACGGAATCTATTGACTCATCATAATCATGCCATAAAAAGTTAAATTAACATAATATCAATTTAATCACAGAGATCATCAATTTTTTCCAATTTAAAGATTAGTATTTGTATTAGAATACATCTATGAAACAAATATCTACACTTAATGATTACATGATCACTCTGAAATATAAAACATGCTATCATTTAGTTGAAATATCATCATCCAAAATACTTGGTAATCAGTACTTTTAAGCACATAATATACTTAGCCAAATTAAAATAATAAAAATTGTCTAAAAATATATTCCAAAAAATAGAGTGTGGCATCCTTCCCCCTTAGGAAAAGTCATTGTCCCGATGGTTTGGTTTAAAATAACATAAAATTTTGAAGAAAAAGTAACAAGTAGAGCTACTAACACCAAGCAAATAAATGAGGAAAATCTCTATGAAATTCCTCATAGTCCTCCTAGGTGGCACTATCCTTAGAGTATTGGTCCCATTGGACCTTGCATTACGATACGTCTCTATTATGCAAGCATAGATTACGAACTTCAAGCACTTTCAGAGGATTGATTGTTACCACTCCTGGATCCAAAACCTATAGAGCATTCCAGTTAAGCACATGAGCAAAGTTAGACACATATTTTTTCAAATAAGACACATGAAAAACATTATGCAACCAAGCAAGAGAAAGAAGTAAGGAAAGCCTATAAGAAACTAGGTTAACTACTTCTAGTTCTTCGAATAGACCCACATATCTGGGAGCAAGCTTTGTTGATTTTATGAACTTAATAGAACTTTTATGTGGCTTCACTCTAAGTAGTACTTTATCCATAATAGAAAAATATCATGGAGTTCACTTTAAATTAGCGTAAATTTTCTATCTATCATTGGCTTCATTCAACCTCTATCTAATTAGTCTAACTTTCTCTTCCATCATTGCTAGCATTTCTGGCTCTATGCACACTCTATCCTCTAGTTTATCCCAATTGATAAGTGTTCTACATTCTGACCATATAGCACCTCAAAAGGAGCCATTTTAATAGCAGAGTGATAAGAGTTGTTCTAAGAAAATTCCACAAGAGGAAATATTCAAGGCCCATTTATATTGTTGGTCCATATAGTACATTCACAAGTCTTCCAACACTGGAAGTTCACCCTCTTTGTCTAACCATTTAATGTTCAATTGAGTTCCTAACACTTAGAATAAGGTTTTCCAGAACCTTGAAGTCATCCATGCATCCCTATCAGAGATAATCTTCTCAAGGACTCCATGTGTTAGTGTGAATAGGGATATTTCCTATCTAGTTTCCCTTGTGTAAGGCTAATTCATATTATTTTACTATTTATTAGTTAAATGATATTCTCACACATAATTCACATGTTAAGTTGACTTAGTGAGTCTTCTAGTTGTGTCTAGTTGTGTCTAGTTGTAGCTAGTTGTTGATAGTTGTCATATAGTTGTCTTACCCTCTACATGTACTATAATTGTCACATGGCATAGGATTAAGACACTTGTCACATGACTACAACATCTTGGCTTGCATCCTTGTCTTTATAATCAAGGCTCGCTTATAACATAACAACATACACAATTCTTCATTCATTGATAGAATAGATTATTATTCTCTCATATTGTCTCTCTTGTGCTTGCATGAAGTCCTAGATCTTGGGTGGCTCTTATCTAGCCAACTCTTACATGGTATCAGAGCTCTCTAGGTAGAGTCTCTTCTTGTTAGCCAAATTCTTGAGAGATTTGAATGCAAATTCATGGTGGATCTTAATAGTTGAGTATGCTCTTCTCTTGCATCGAATGATGACCTAGAGAATCAGAAAAACTTGATGGAAAATTCAAATTTGTGAGGGTTTCCTCTTTGTAGCCTTATATTGTAGGTTCATTTTGGAGTATGCTACTGCAGATTTGAGCACATCATTATGTTTAGGAGGTTCAAGATAGTCGAGATCACCTTTTGTTTCATCTAGATTAGACACCAGATGCCAAATCTGAGGTTTTCAATTTGGGGAATGGATACCTGATCCGGGAGGTAGATGCAATTTTGGAATAGTTTGGAAAAAATCAAGCCCTACCATCATGCTCAAGACACCTAAAAACCTATAGATAGACTATCAAATCACCAAAATCAAACGAAGATGAATCGAGATGCAATTTTTTTTTTACTTGATTCCATCGTACAGAATCATAGGCAGAATATTATGTAGTATATTCGCTAGTGCAAGCAGAATCTACATAGTACTACATTAGTGTTAGAATCTTTGTAAATATCCTTCAATTAATGTTTTTATTGGTTGGTATAATTGTTTAATTTGTAGGGTTTTTTGGTTTTTTTGCAGGCTGTAAAAAAAAAAGGGTATAGGCCCATGTCGGCCCTGTACTTTGTTGTAGCGGGCTAACCGGTACCACTAGTGGGGTCAAACCCCCGGTCGGAAGCCACCAGCGGGGATAAAACCCCTAGGCTAGCACCTTCCCACCAGGATTTATATCCTGTGGCCGGTGTTCAAAGCTGACGGGGTATAGTCCCCAGTCGATGGTGACAAAGGGCTTTGACTCTTTAATAAAAATCTTTCTGCAGTTTCTTTTAAAGAAATCTTTGCAGATTTAAAAATTTTCTGGCGGTCAATACATCAATTTAAAATCATTAGTGGTGATCACTTGGCGGTCTTCGTTCATCGATCTTCCTCAGCGGGTAAAACAAAAGTCCGTAGTCTTTTTAAAGGATTCACAGGTATTAAAAAAATAGTAGATTTGAAAATACCATCGATAGTATCTGTCGATAGTGGCTTTGACCCTGCACAGGTAGGTTTTCACCCTAAACCATACAGTGGTTTCATGCCCAGAACCAGTGATTTCCTTCAGTTATCAGGGTAGTTTTAACCTTTGATAGGCAGTTTTGGCAAAACTAATTTAGTTTCAAGTAGTTTAATAGTGGTTTTCTCTGATCTGAACGGTGGTTTTTCAAATCTGCAGGGCGGCTTTCTCCTGAAACTAGCATTTTTTTCCCTGGAAGAATATTTCAGCAATTGGCAATATATTCCGACGACTGTTGAAGTCAGCACTGCATCAGCAGGGGCCCCCTTTGGCCCCCTCCTAGTCCTAAGAGGGTGATTTTTTTTGGGAGCCATAACTTTTCGCCACAATATCAAAAATCAGAAAATGAGATATCACCAGAAAGATGTTTCCAAGAACTTTGTAGTGGTGTAGGTACTTTTCTAATATTTTACTGCAGGTGCCTGATACAGTTGTTTGAAGCCTGATCTTGTATTTTTCACTCCTGAGCTCACAACTTTTACCCACTTCATCAAAATTTCAACTTCTTATAAGCATTGGAAAAGTAATTTTGTGTTCTACAGTTCTATCCATGCCATTTTTTTTAGATTTTTCTTTAGACATCAATTTTTTAGTTTGAAGCATTTTGGTTACATATCACTCACTGATTAGAAAAGAGTTGGAATTGGTGATTGTTTTGGTTTTGGGGGGCTTCAATTACAGTGTTGATTGAGTTTGTACTTTGATATAGTTTCTTGTGCTCTTCTTTTCCTATACATAATGGATAAATCAAGGGTTTCATTGTTAACACCTTATAACTATGCATCTTGGAGTCAACATGCATGGAATGCCCTCATGGATCTTGGACATTCTCTATATGTTGAAAGCAAGAATACCTGAACCCACATATGATAAGGAAAAGATAAAATGAATGATAAAGAATACTAAAGCTCTTGGATGTTTTCGTAGTTTCATTTCACTAGATCTCTTATTTCAGATTGAGGCATGTACAAATTTACTTGATGCTTGGGATAAATTGAAAACATTACATATGGTACAACAGATGAAGTTAAAGGCTATCAAATTGATAATGAATTGATGAGCCTTTATCCTAAGAAATTTAGCAACATGTAAGATTACATAACTAAGGTTAATGATCTAAGAGCACAATGTAGAGCATGTTGTATTGAGAAAAAGGACATCCAGTTGATCTACAATGTGTTGAAAAAGCTTGGTCCTGATTATGCAGCTTTTGTTTATAGCTTTCATACTCATAGGTTAACTGTGGGATCTGCTTTCACTATGCCTTTATTTGCATCCTTTTCTGAGATGTTAATGCATGAGAAACATAAGCTTCTCTCTATGGGTATCATTAAGCCATCACATAATCATTCTTTGGTGGTTGGACAAACTAAGGAACAAAAAGTGTCAGGTTATTTTGACAAGAAACAAAAGAAAGCTAAGAAAAATCCACAAAAAGATCAAGCACAAAATCCACCTAAGAAGGAGAAGCCTACATGTGGTTATTGTAAGAAATCAGGGCATGATGAACATAATTGTTTTAAAAAATAGATTGACATGTTGATGCAACTTGTTCAAAAGAACAAACTTTCATCTCCTGATTCTTCTTCTACTCCTTCAACATCTGCACAACCAATACTTTTTGAAACTGGTCACACAAGGAAAGCTAAGGAACCTAAACATAAAGGTAAAGCATTTTGTGCAAGTACAAGTTCTACATCAGGTAAATGGCTTCTTGATTCAAGTGCTTCTCAGATCATATGGTTTCTTCAAAGGATATGTTTTCTTCATTTGAGTTGTGTGATATGCCACCTATCTTGATGGGTAATAACACATATATGAATGTAATTTGGAAGGGAACTATTGATATTGGTGAAGGTACTTTCAATGATGTACTTTGTCTGTCATCTTTGACCAATAATCTTCTTTCCATATATCAAATTACTCATAGTGGTACAGGGAAGACAGTGGAGTTCACACCTGAGTTGGTTATTATCAGAGACTTGGAGAGCATAGAGATTATTGCTACTAGGGTGGTTGATCATGCATCTCGGCTATACACCTTTTATGGTTTCTCTCTTGATGATGTTTTAGATTCGTTGGATGACATTCACACTCCTTGTGTGAATAATATTTTAGAGGAGAAGTTTGGTCACTTGAACCTTGGTATTCTTGCCTCTTCATTAGTTCTTGAGACATGTGCTACACTTCCTCTTCTCCACCTCCTGCTTCTTCAGAGTTCAGTGCTTTAGTTCAACTACGAGGCTTTTTGTCATTCAGACACAACTTTGTGGGATGAGTATTTGACAGGTATTTTGGATTTGTTTTGTGAGTCCCATCTTGTAGATTTGGAGGACACATTTGAGGGGTTATCTCTCCTCTTTGATGACAGTCATAGCATAGCTGTTGTCAACCCATTATTTTCGTTGGAGCTTGATGATTTTTAGTTTTCACTTGATCCTGGATTGTCACTTTCATCAATGAGGCCTGAGACTCCTAATTTGATTGTGGTATCTTTTAGCATTCACATGGAGACACATGAATAGTTTTTAGAGACAACATATTTCATGAGACTTCTACCTTCATCTCTTGTTTTGGAGTTGAAGTTTCTTTGGCATGCACCAGTGGATTAGTTTGTTCCCAAGGGGAGGAATGTTGTTTGTAGGTTTTGGATCCTCTTTGGTCTTCTTCGAGCATTCACCATTGGCACAGGAGCTACTTTATTATGGGGGGGACATCTTGTCTCATTCTTTCCCTCTTAAGGGGGGCTATTGATTGTATATTTTTTATGGATGTTGTATTTGGGGGTTCTTGATTCTTCCATCATTCCATCACTTGTACATGTTTGTATGCATTCTCACTTTTGGAGAGGAGTTTCTCCCATGAGGTTTTCTCCTTTACTCCACTTGAGACTTGTTTGTACATGGGTACCTAACATGGCCTAGTAGTCGAGACCCATCTATCTTTGCATTGGTCAGCTTCTCCCTAAGTTGCACTTAAGGGGGTGTTAGTGTGAATAGGGATATTTCCTATCTTGTTTCCCTTGTGTGAGAATAATTCATATTATTTAACTATTTATTAGTTAAATAATATTCTCACACATAATTCACATATTAAGTTGACTTAGTGAGTCTTTGAGATGTTTCTTGTTGTGTCTAGTTATAGCTAGTTGTTGATAGTTGTCTTATAGTTGTCTTATCCTCCACATGTGCTATAGTTATCACATGTCATAGGATTAAGACACTTGTCACATGACTACAACATCTTGGCTTTCATCCTTGTCTTTATAAGCAAGGCTCTCTTGTAACATAACAACATACACAATTTTGCATTCATTGATAGAATAGATTATTATTCTCTCATATTGTCTCTCTTGTGCTTGCATGAAGTCCTAGATCTTGGGTGGCTCCTATCTAGCCAACTCTTACATCATGAAGTCAAAAGATCTCTTAAACAAAGATCTCCTCATCATCAGGTCCAATAGGTGTTTTCAGTTCAACTTTCTTAGGGGTAGAAGGAAGCTAAACCACATCCTCTATCTTCTCTTCTTTTCCTAGCTGCAGAATAATGGAAGAAGGATTCATCTCTATGAAAATAACACTTCTGCTATACAGAACTCTTTTGGCCATAGGATCCCAAATCATGTACCCTTTCACACCAATACCATAACCAATGAAGACACACTTCACAACCTTATTTTCCAACTTTGACCTCTTCTCCCTAAGCACATGTGTGTATGCCTCACAACCAAATACTCAAAGATGTCTCAATGAGGGATTTTTTCCTGGCCACACCTCCATAGGTGTCTTATCAACAAGATCTGAGGTAGGAGACCATTTCATCATGTAGCAAGCAGTGGCAATAACTTCAGCCCAAAATTTTTGTTTAAGGCAAGCTACACTAAGCATACTCCTAGCCCTCTCCATCAATGTCCTATTCATCCTCTCTGCAAATCCATTATGCTGAGGGGTATATATATTTGTCTTATACCTCTCAATCCCATGTTCTTTACATAACTTGTCAAAATCTACTAAACAAACTCACCACCATTATCAATCCTCAAACACTTATTCTTTTTATCAGTCTGATTCTCAAGAAAAGCTTTAAACTCTTTGAACTAACTAAAGACTTCAAATTTGCCTCTAAGGAAAAAAACTTGTGTCTTTCTACTATAGTCATCAATGAATGATACAAAGCAAACAAATTTAGAAATTGAAGGAATATTAATATGACCAAAGACATCATAATGTATCATGTCTAGCACCCTAGAAGATTTATGAGAATTGGAATAAAATTAAACACGATTCTATTTTTCATATATGTAACATTCAAAAAAATCAAACTCAAGTTTACAATCATTCATCCCCTCAATGAGGTTTTTATTTTTTAGGGCTCTAAGACTCTTCTCACCAATATGACCAAGTCTTTAGTGTCATAACATTGTCTTCTTAGAAAAAAGTTCCATTTCCAAAGAATGAGCACCCTTAGGTACCCAAAAAGCATGTCCATTAGAATTAGGCACAACACATCTCTTTGCTGCTAATTCCAATGGTAAGGATGAACCTATTGAAGATCTCTTCTTTGTAGCAAAAGAACTATTGCACTATACATGTATCCAGCTTAAATAAAGTGTCAATCTGAACACCCTTAGCAAGCACCATAGCTCCACTTGTCATCTTACATCCTCCATTCGAGAAAACAACTTGCACACCCACATCATTCAACTTACTTACAGATAAAATCTTCTGTGCCAAACCAGGGATATGCAGAACACCATTGATCCCCTTCACTCATCTATTAGGGAATCAAATCAAGACTCTTCCATGACCAACAATCTTCAGATGAGAGTCATCACCCAAGTACACCTTCCCAATGTCATATTATTCATACCTTGTAAACCAAGCCTGATGTGAGGTCTTGTGGAATAATGCACCAAAGTCTATCAACCACACATCTTTCAATGCATGTGTGTACTCCCAATGGCCATAACAAGATGGTCCCATGAATTTGGAAAAGAACACAACAATCATACACTAATCCTCCTCCATTTTTACACTGGAATGGAGTTCAACTGGGAAACGAGCATATTAAAGGTATTTAGGTGATTTGTGACATATCCTCCATCCTCAGAGAGTACAACTTATTCCTTAGGAACAACTTATTTACCAAGGATTTAGCCTAATAAATCTGACCAAGTTTATTCCATAGACTTGTTGTTGTAGCCTCTTCATGGACATTTAGTAACACATAGTTAGCCAAACAAAGTCTCACAAGACCCTTAGCCTTCCAATCCATTAGATCTGAGTCTTCTTCTTTTATGCTTGATGACATCTTTCTAGATATAGCAACCCATAGATCTCTATCAACAAACATATCCTCCATATTGAGTTTCCACAATTCAAAGTTGCCTCCATTAAACTTTTCCATTTCTATCCTCCCAAATGTGCTAGCCATCTCTTTCCTACAATAAATATTTTAAAATACTCTACACAAAATCCCACTCAGATGGAGATTAGTTTAAAATCCATCTACCCAACAACTAGAACCAAAGTTGATTAGGATTTTATACCAATTGAAAGGAAGTAAAGTACGTGGAACACACTTCCTACACCAATCTAATGAGGAGAGTTGCACTTTTTCTTTTTTTTAACAATTACAATGGTGAAGATACATAATTTAGGGAAGATCAAATAACATTAAAAACAAGTACAAGCCACACAATACAAGATATACATGGGGAAAACCCTTCCAGGTGATAAACCCCACACTCCAAAGCACAACCCAATGTATAATACACTTCCAGAGCCAAGATTTTATAGGAGTTCACTGACACATAGTTTCTAGAGTAATTTAAATAGCATAACAGTACCTACAAATGAACCATACAAACTACTCCAACAAGCACCTTATTTATAGAGTTTTAAGGCCAAACTGGGAAGCTTCTAGAGATGGGTGCCAACTTTGCCTCATGGCCCATTTTCCCATGCCCCTACCTATAGTGACACTTGTACAAGATTCCATTTGCCACTTACAACTATCATAACATGCAAGTTTGACTTTCCCAAGTTTGGATGCTCCATCCTAGAATAGGCTATGACATATGCTCTTACACATCTTACAGTTGTCATAGAATATGTCATAACTGAAAACACTTACAACTGTAAGAGGAATCTATCATAATTGACTATTGATAGCATATTCCTCTTATAGCCTGTCATAGATCAACTTGGGCACCTAAAGATGCCTTATTCAACATGCAACGATGCTTTATGATGCATGTCATACTTGTCATAGGAATCTCTATTCCTAGCTTTTACATGTCATAGATTTTGTCATATGTCATAACCTCTTACACACTGAACAAGATGCCGACATATGGAAAATTAATGCCACCTTAAATGGGACGCCTATATTCCCTCATGATGACATGCCCATCCTAGTCACCTTCCTAGTGGGATGACAACTCACCATGCCACCTTGGACACAAAATGACAAAAAAGGATGTACATAAATAATTACAATATAGGCCCAAATAATAAATAATAAATTAAATACCAATGTTAGAAACTTGCAACTTGGTTGAGACACCTTAATTCCCAACACTCTAGTCCACAAATAGTTCTAGGAAGGGCTTCACAATCCCTAAACCTTGTGGCTTCATCCCCTATTATTTCTATTGGAGAAGAGGTGATCAAAATTGAAGATTTTTTTCCTCAAGCAGATTTATTTGTAGATCTTTAGTCACTTTTGGCCTCACATCCCTGATTTGTATTCTTGGATCTTGAACAACTAGTGCCCAATAATTGTTGGTGAGCTTGAAATCTACCCCTATGCTAGGGATTTTTTATTATTACATTTAAATATATTGAATACCGCACTATTGTGCTTTAGGGATTTGTTTGGTTGTGGAGGGAGCACTCACTATCAATCAAACCCTGGTTTCCTTTATTCAATCTAGAAACTAAACCCTTAAATGTTTTTCATGTCTGGGTTAGGTTTCTAAACCTTCCTCTTTAGTTATGGTGTGACTCTTGCTATGTTGATATTGGGAACTCTCTTAGGTATTTCTTGTTGGTTGATCTTGCAAATTTCTACGATTTACCCATATGACCTTTGCTCGAGTCCTTGTGAACTTGGACTTATCCAAGGATCTTCCTACAAACATGTCGTTGAAAGTTGAAGACTACCAATGAATCCAAACATTGGACTATGAGGGTATCCCTATACGATGTCATAGATGCTTTGAGATTGGACATGTGGCTATGAAATGTTCCCACTCCAAACTCAAACCTACTCGCTTTGCTTCCTGGTGGCAAGATGCTCAGTGCCATCACTACATTGTTGAATGTTTTAAGGATCCTTTAATGTCATCACTGCCTACTCATGTCGAGTCACCTAAGGGATCTAAAGGTCATTCTGATCATGTTGATTTCATTTTTTGGTTGTGCTCCCCATTCCTGATGGTCCTATCACTCTAGTCAATGTCATTATGTTGGTTGTTGTTGTTCCTCCTATTGATGCTCCTTTGTGTGTTTCTAATGAGATGGGTAATCCATTTCCTACTTAGGATAGCCCCCTTGTAGATGGTGCTCTAGATTCTTGGACTATGGTCCATAGGAGGAGGAGGCATTGTGCCTCTCTAGTTATTTTTTATCCTCAAAAATCTAAAAATGTTAGGTGGGTTTCTATGGTTTAACCTTATTTTAATGTTCTGGTTTTGTCTCATTGTGGGTCAGTTGTTTGTAAGCTAACAATTTGGCTTGCTATTTGTGTACATCAGTTTGTGTTTTGTTGTTCTTCTCTACCTTGGTGGTATTGTTTTGTAAAGGGTTGGGGCCTTTTACCATTATCAAAAATAATTATCATAATTTAAATTCAACTATCACAATTACACACACACACACACACAATTAACATTTATCACATAATGTTATTTCCAAAGTTTCTTTCCAACTTTCACCAAGTTCAAACATCCTCATTTAGATTATTATTACTAATCAAAATTAGATTAAGTTAAATATTCACCATAAAATAATTAGAATCCATACTCATAATTAAATCATAATGATAAGGAGAGAATGTATAATCCTAATTCTATCATATATAATGTGAATAAGCCCTAGTCATCAACTAATTAAATCATCGCGTAAGTCTCATGAAAATTGACTATTCTAAGCATAGTATCAAAATACATATTAATCCATGATTATAATCAAGAGACAAAACATAATGTGTAAATCCACAAATATAAATATAAAAATAAGTCTATTAGATGTGAATAAGATCACCAAAAAAGGGTGGGCCTCACACTTTTCAACTTTCCTCCTTCACACATCTTATGTTGACTGCCTTAGGTTCAACTATTTGCTTACAAACTCTTTGTGACTACCTTAGACTTGACAAGCTATCTTTGCAAGCTACCTTGATTCAATGATTTGTCAAAAAAGCAAAAACTTTTCCAACCTTTCATTATCTTTCACTCTTAGGATTCCAAATGCACTTTGATATCACTTGATGTGGTCATAGATAGAGGGTCCAATCAAGGATTGTTCAACCATCAACCTTAACACAAACACACACAATCTATGCAGAGTGATACTCAAAACTAGTACATTCTTACGCCAATCAACTTGAATCAATATATGTATAATCAACAATTAGAATTACATCACCAATCCCTTTTGTAGCGGACTTACAACATGCTAGGTATTAGCATTTGATTACAAATGGACACAATATATGTGAATTACATCACTCAAATGATATTACAATACAATTCTCAAACTTGACTGCTTTCAAATGATTATGAGTGGTATTTATATAGTAGTTCCTAGCCTTAGGAATTATTTATGTTAGCCACAAGGTGGTGCAAAGCTTGATTCCTTTTGAAAAATGTAGTTGGCCAAATGTGTAGAAAGAACCTTCTGAAATGAATGCAATGATGATGGATGAATGACTCTTGATGCAGTTCATATCATAAGCTCCTATGGGTCCTATGAGTTTTAAAGTAGTTTCCTTTGTTGGCATGCACTTTAGAAATTTGTTGTAAACAAATAACAATGAAATTGAGTAGTCTATACTCTAGTGAAGAACAAGGCATCTTTATCAAAAAAGATTTACTTGAATCAAATTTTAGTTATTATAAAGTAATGAATATACTATTGATTTAATATTCACACTGGTTTATGGGTAAAAGTACTTTTATTTTTGAAGTCACTTCTAAGCAGGGCCTAAATTTGACAGTTGTATAGCTATATTTAAGCATTTTTTATATAAAATACAATAGAATTTTTAAAAAGACTATCATATGAAAGGAGAGATTTTGGACAAAATGTCAAAATTTATATAGGATTATGATGATATATATATATTTGATTTTAAAATACATGATTTACTTATACTAAGGCATGTCATTGCATTTGAAGGGCACCATTGAATTGATAACTGTCATTAAAAAATTGCTTGACAATCAAGGTCGACTATCAAATTTAAGTACTGCTTCTAGTGTAAGATTTTTTGTTTTTTAATATAAAATATTTTTTCTATATGTTTTATATATTCTTCTTATTATTAGTTGATAGGTTTTGTTGTGGGTTTTCAAGCTCAACAAAATTTAGTCCAAAACTGTTATCTCCTCTCAAAAATGTGGTCTCACATTAGAAATTAAATAAAACCAATCTTGAAAATGTTGTCTCACATTGAAAGTTTAAAAATGTTCCCACACCATAAAAGTGAAAATGACCAAAAAATGATTATATCACATCTTTATTTAAATAATATATCTATGTCAATAATAGAGTCATTTCAAATGTTTTTACTAACACAATCATTAGGTACACAAACATTACACCTCGTAATAGTACAACTACTAGTAAAAAAATTATTCATAATAGGCATAAGTTTTCCACACTCCATAAAGATAGTAGTAGGAGTATTTTTTGGATTAATTATTTTTTACAAACACAAAGATTAAGTACACAAACATTACACTTTCTAATAGTACAACTACTAGTAAAAAAAATTGTTCATAATAGAAATAAGTTTTCCACACTCCATGAAAATAGGAGTGTTTTTTGGATGGCTGGGCTTAACCAGCATACTCTAAGCGCTGACCTTCGACGTGGCAAGTGGGCCCTTCAACTCCTGTCCGTTCTCACTCTCTGTTTCCATTTAAAATTTTGGCAGTCACGGTCTGGTTAGTAAACTTCACTTTTTATTAAGTCTCTCGCCCAGTCGATTTGAAATTCCCTCCCGCCCAATCGATTAAATGAGCGATGCATTCAAAAGGTGGAAGCATAAACAAAGCACGCGAACTGTCAAATGTGGTCTCTCCTTGACTGCTATGGTGGCAGGATATACACAAAACGGGTTTGTTGAAAAGGCTTTAGAAACTTTCAAGCAAATGCGATTGGCAGGTGTAAAGCCAGATTCCGTAACCTTTGCTAGCATCCTCCATGCTTGTACCAAAATGGGAGCCTTATAACAGAATGTGGACTGGACCACAGGATAAAGGATTCATGAATTTTGTTAGATGTTGTAGTTGTAACTGCCCTGGTAGACATGTATGCAAAATGTAAGAGCATAGACCAGGCACGTGAACTGTTTGACAGAATGCCTCAAAGAGATATCATCTCATGGAATGCCATGACTGCAGGATATGCAAAATGTGTAAGCATAGACAAGGCACGTGAGCTGTTTGACAGAATACCTCAAAGAAACGTGTTCTCATGGAATGCCTCAATTGCAGGGTATTCACAAAATGGATTTGTTGAAAAGGCTTTAGAAACTTTCAAGCAAATGCAATTGGTAGGCGTAAAGCCAAACTCTACAACCTTTGTCAGCATCCTCCCAGCTTGTACCAAATGGGAGCTTTGGAATAGGGTATGGACGTCAATCAAAGCATAAAGGATAGAGGAATTTTTTCAGATGTTGTAGTTGCAACTGCTCTGGTAGTCATGTATGCAAAATGTGGAAGCATAGACCAGGCACTTGAACTATTTGACAAAATGCCTCAAAGAAATGTGGTCTCATGGAATGCCATGATTACAGGAATATGCACAAAATGGATTTTACAACGATGCTTTCAAAATATTTGAATTAATAAAACATTTTTGGAACATGTATCATGACATTATAAGCTTTACATGTGTTCTATGTGTGTGCAACCATGCAAGTTTAGTGGATGAGTGCTGTACATACTTCAACCACATAGTAACCCTTATTGCATTACACCTACAATTAATCATTATGTGTGCATGGTTGACCTTCTTGCCCATGCTAGCTATCTTGAGGATACCCTAAAAATTATCATTAAGATGCCAGTTAAACCTGTGGTGGTTGTGTAGATGTGTTTTCTTGGTGGGGTAAGTGCAAGAAGATGGGGGGCCAAAAAGGGGTCTTAAGTGGCCACTTTTTTTCTGAAATCAGGAAATACTGGCCTTGGATGAGAAATTGAGCATAGTTACACTCAAAATTTGGAGATGCAACCAAAACAATGTTCGTAGTGCTCCGAGTCTACTTTCTAAACTACTATTTTTTTTGAAAATGGCATAGATTAAGGGGTACAAAAGAGGGAGCCACAGAAATTGGTGTTGTTTCTGTCAAAAAAACATAACATAGCATGTTTTGTGGCTCCCTCAAAAGGTCAACTTTTTTTTGGTATTTTTAAAATCACTTCAGTGAGAAATTACCTAATAGCATGTAGTTTATGCCTGATTTTTCTGATAATTTTTTGATGAATATTTGATTTTTTAGTAATTTTCAAAGTGGACACATCCTAAAAAATAGAATTTTGGCTGTGCTACCCCTATAAATTTTGAAAACTAATTGAAAATCATTTTTTTCTTTTTTTAATATTTGTAGGATGGAGTCTAGTTTCTAAATATGTAATTTTTTTTGAAATTTCAATGAATAGTTAATTTAGAATGAAAAAAAGACCAAACAGTGGTTTTTGCGCAAAAATGGACACACAAACAAAAGAAATTAAAGATGAAAGGCTTAACATTATTAAAATGTGAAAAAAATCACATCGTCAAATAGCTAAGAGAAAGCCTAACATTACCCAGGTGCTTGATTTGTTCGACATTGAAACACGTGCAAATCTGAGGGTTAGCACGAATGAAATTATGTGAAATCTTGAAGAATCTAGAAAAACACGTCTGTGACTGTTCAAAAGGAACTCCAAGCCTTTGGGTTGGAAATCCAAAGCAAATCCCAAGCCCAAGGCTTGGGATTCCAAAAGAAAGACATAACGTGCTCGCGTTATGGTTTTCTTTGCATTTTTCCTTTTCTGCAAGTTTGTTGTTTGTCGTGTTTGACATAACGCGAGCACATTATAACGCGCTCGTGTTATGTTCCCCTCAAATCTTTTTATGTTCAAGGCCATTAATCATGTATGTATGTATGTATGCCTATATGTATGTATGTATGTATCTATGTATGTAAATATGTATGTATGTATGTATCTATGTATGCCTATATGTATGTATGTATAGTGTCAAGAGCAGAGGAGGGTAGAGATGGGAGTGAGCTAGATAGGGGAGGAAAGGGGTGGATAAGGATTGAGTGATTAAGGTTGAGGGTTGAGCGTTTAGGGAAAGGATTTAGAGTTTAGGGATAAGGGATTAGAGTTTAGGACCTTGAGGGATTAGAATTTAGGGTTGAGGCTTTAGGGATAGTGTTTAGGGTTAAGGGTCGAGGGATTAGGTTTAAGGTAGAGTGTTGACGGTAGAGGGATTAGGGATTAGGGTTTAGGGTTGAGGCTTTAGGGATAGCGTTTAGGGTTAAGGGTCGAGGGATTAGGTTTAAGGTAAAGTGTCGAGGGTAGAGGGATTAGGGATAGGGTTTAGGGTTGAAGGTTTAATGATTTAGGGTTGAGGTTTTAGGGATGAGGGTTAAGGGATTAGGGTTTAAGATATAGTGTCGAGTGTCGAGCGTGTAGGGATAGGTTTTAGGGTTCAAGTTTTAAGGGTTAAGGGTTGAGGGATCAGAGTTAAGGGTTGAGGGATTAGGGTTTGACGTTGAGGGTTGAGTACATTGAGGTTCAAGGGTTAAGGGTTTCAGGATAGGGTTGAGCATCAAGGGATTAGGGTTAAGGGATAGGGTTGGAGGGTTTAGGGATAAGGGATTAGGGTTTAAGGTATAGTATCGAGCCCGTTGAGGGTCTGGGAATAGGGATAGCGTTTAGGGTTTAGGGATGAGGGATTAGAGTTGAGGGATGATGGATGATGGATTAGGGTTGAGGGATTAGGGTTTAGGGGTAAGGTTTAGGGTTAGGGTTGAGGGATTAGGGTTTAAGGTATAGTGTTGAGGGTTTACGAATAGGGTTTAGGGTTGAGGGATTAGAGTGAAGGGTTGAGGGATTAGGATTTGACGTTGAGGGTTGAGGGTGTAGGGTTTAGGGTTTAGGGATAGGGTTGAGGGTCAAGGGATTAGAGTTAAGGGTTTAATGTTGAGAGCTGAGGGTTGAGGGTTGAGGTTGAGGGATAGGGTTAATGGTTAAGGGATTAGGGTTAAATAAGAGTGTCGAGGGTAGAGGGATTAGGGTTTAAGGTATAGTATTGAGTATGTTGAGGGTTTAGGAATAGGGATAGCATTTAGGGTTTAGGGATGAGGGATTAGAGTTGAGGGATGACGGATTAGGGTTGAGGGTTGAGGGATTAGGGTTTAGGGTTGAGGGATTAGGGTATAAGGTATAGTGTTGAGGGTTTAGGGTTGAGGGATTAGAGTGAAGGGTTGAGGGATTAGAGTGAAGGGTTGAGGGATTAGGATTTGACATTGAGGGTTGAGGGTTTAGGGTTTAGGGATAGGGTTGAGGGTCGATGGATCAGAGTTAAGGGTTTAATGTTGAGAGTTGAGGGTTGAGGGTTAAGGGTTGAGGCTTGAGGTTGAGGGATAGGGTTAATGGTCAAGGGATTAGGGTTAAATAAGAGTGTCAAGGATAAGGGATTAGGGTTTAAGGTATAGTATCGAGTCTGTTGAGGGTTTAGGAATAGGGATAGCATTTAGGGTTTAGGGATGAGGAATTAGAGTTGAGGGATGACGGATTAGGGTTGAGGGTTGAGGGATTAGGGTTTAGGGTTGAGGGATTAGAGTGAAGGGTTGAGGGATTAGGATTTGACGTTGAGGGTTGAGGGTTTAGGGTTTAGGGATGAGGGATTAGAGTTGAGGGATGATGGATTAGGGTTGAGGGTTGAGGGATTAGGGTTTAGGGATAAGGTTTAGGGTTGAGGGATTAGGGTATAAGGTATAGTGTTGAGGGTTTAGGGATAGGGTTTAGGGTCGAGGGATCAGAGTTAAGGGTTTAATGTTGAGAGTTGAGGGTTGAGGGTTGAGGTTGAGGGATAAGGTTAATGGTCAAGGGATTAGGGTTAAATAAGAGTGTCGAGGGTAGAGGGATTAGGGTTTAAGGTATAGTATCAAGTATGTTGAGGGTTTAGGAATAGGGATAGCATTTAGGGTTTAGGGATGAGGGATTAGAGTTGAGGGATGATGGATTAGGGTTGAGGGTTGAGGGATTATGGTTTAGGGATAAGGTTTAGGGTTGAGGGATTATGGTATAAGGTATAGTGTTGAGGGTTTAGGGATAGGGTTTAGGGTTGAGGGATTAGGATTTGACGTTGAGGGTTAAGGGTTTAGGGTTCAGAGTTTAGGGTTTAGGGATAGGGTTGAGGGTCAAGGGATCAGAGTTAAGGGTTTAATGTTGAGAGTTGAGGGTTGAGGCTTGAGGCTTGAGGCTTGAGGTTGAGGGATAGGGTTAATGGTCAAGGGATTAGGGTTAAATAAGAGTGTCAAGGATAAGGGATTAGGGTTTAAGGTATAGTATCGAGTCTATTGAGGGTTTAGGAATAGGGATAGCATTTAGGGTTTAGGGATGAGGGATTAGAGTTGAGGGATGACAGATTAGGGTTGAGGGTTGAGGGATTAGGGTTTAAGGTTGAGGGATTAGAGTGAAGGGTTGAGGGATTAGGATTTGACGTTGAGGGTTGAGGGTTTAGGGTTTAGGGATGAGGGATTAGAGTTGAGGGATGACAGATTAGGGTTGAGGGTTAAGGGATTAGGGTTTAGGGATAAGGTTTAGGGTTGAGGGATTAGGGTATAAGGTATAGTGTTGAGGGTTTAGGGATAGGGTTTAGGGTTGAGGGATTAGAGTGAAGGGTTGAGGGATTAGGATTTGACGTTGAGGGTTTAGGGTTTAGGGTTTAGGGTTTAGGGATAGGGTTGAGGGTCGAGGGATCAGAGTTAAGGGTTTAATGTTGAGAGTTGAGGGTTGAGGGTTGAGGATTGAGGTTGAGGGATAGGGTTAATGGTCAAGGGATTAGGGTTAAATAAGAGTGTCGAGGATAAGGGATTAGGGTTTAAGGTATAGTATCGAGTCTGTTGAGGGTTTAGGAATAGGGATAGCATTTAGGGTTTAGGGATGAGGGATTAGAGTTGAGGGATGACAGATTAGGGTTGAGGGTTGAGGGATTAGGGTTTAGGGTTGAGGGATTAGAGTGAAGGGTTGAGGGATTAGGATTTGACGTTGAGGGTTGAGGGTTTAGGGTTTAGGGATGAGGGATTAGAGTTGAGGGATGACAGATTAGGGTTGAGGGTTGAGGGATTAGGGTTTAGGGATAAGGTTTAGGGTTGAGGGATTAGGGTATAAGGTATAGTGTTGAGGGTTGAGGGATTAGGGTTTAGGGTTGAGGGATTAGAGTGAAGGGTTGAGGGATTACGATTTGACGTTGAGGGTTGAGGGTTTAGGGTTTAGGGTTTAGGGATAGGGTTGAGGGTAGAGGGATCAGAGTTAATGGTTTAGTGTTGAGAGTTGAGGGTTGAGGCTTGAAGGTTGAGGGTTGAGGTTGAGGGATAGGGTTAATGGTCAAGGGATTAGGGTTAAATAAGAGTGTCGAGGATAAGGGATTAGGGTTTAATGTATAGTATCAAGTCTGTTGAGGGTTTAGGAATAGAGATAGCATTTAGGGTTTAGGGATGAGGGATTAGAGTTGAGGGATGATGGATTAGGGTTGAGGGTTGAGGGATTAGGGTTTAGGGTTGAGGGAATAGAGTGAAGGGTTGAGGGATTAGGATTTGACGTTGAGGGTTGAAGGTTTAGGGTTTAGGGATGAGGGATTAGAGTTGAGGGATGACAGATTAGGGTTGAGGGTTGAGGGATTAGGGTTTAGGGATAAGGTTTAGGGTTGAGGGATTAGGGTATAAGGTGTAGTGTTGAGGGTTTAGGGATAGGGTTTAGGGTTGAGGGATTAGAGTGAAGGGTTGAGGGATTAGGATTTGACGTTGAGGGTTGAGGGTTTAGGGTTTAGGGTTTAGGGATAGGGTTGAGGGTCAAGGGATTAGAGTTAAGGGTTTAATGTTGAGAGTTGATGGTTGAGGGTTGAGGCTTGAGGGTTAAGGTTGAGGGATAGGGTTAATGGTCAAGGGATTAGGGTTAAATAAGAGTGTTGAGGATGATGGATCAGGGTTTAAGGTATAGTATCGAGTCTGTTGAGGGTTTAGGGATGAGGGATTAGAGTTGAGGGATGATGGATTAGGGTTGAGGGTTGAGGGATTAGGGTTTAGGGTTGAGGGATTAGGTTGGGGGATTAGGATTTGACGTTGAGGGTTGAGGGTTTAGGGTTTAGGGTTTAGGGATAGGGTTGAGGGTCAAGGGATCAGAGTTAAGGGTTTAATGTTGAGAGTTGATGGTTGAGGGTTGAGGTTGAGGGATAGGGTTAATGGTCAAGGGATTAGGGTTAAATAATAGTGTCAAGGATAAGGGATCAGGGTTTAAGGTATAGTATTGAGTCTGTTGAGGGTTTAGGAATAGGGATAGCATTTAGGGTTTAGGGATGAGGGATGAGAGTTGAGGGATGACAGATTAGGGTTGAGGGTTGAGGGATTAGGGTTTAGGGTTGAGGGATTAGAGTGAAGGGTTGAGGGATTATGATTTGACGTTGAGGGTTGAGGGTTGAGGGTTTAGCGATGAGGGATTAGAGTTGAGGGATTATAGATTAGGGTTGAGGGTTGAGGGATTAGGGTTTAGGGATAAGGTTTAGGGTTGAGGGTTGAAGGATTAGGGTTTAAGGTTTAGTGTCAAGGGTTGAGGGTTTAGGGATAGGGTTTAGGGTTGATGGATTAGCATTTAATGTTGAGGTTAGGGTTAGAGTGTCGAGGGTAGAGGGATTAGGGATAGGGTTTAGGGTTGAAGGTTTAAGGATTGAGGGTTGAGGCTTTAGGGATGAGGGTTTAAGGCTTAAGCTATAGTGTCAAGTGTTGAGGGTGTAGGGATAGGGTTTAAGTTTTAAGGATTAACCCCTGCTATTTATTTTTGGATAAGGATTTGTCACAAACTAGAACTTCTGCTTCCAAAGAAGATCTATCTTTCTTCCTCGATGGGCAAGCATCTCGCAAGCTCTTGTAGGAAACAGGAAAAGTTCTCCCTCAAAAACCTTGTGGTCATTCAAGTCTGAAGGGGAAGGTTTGGAAAGAGATGTGATCAATGCAAAGGATGTGATCAATCTATAAAAGGATAAAACATGAGCGTGTTATAATGCGCTCGCGTTTTGTCTTGCTATTGAAACGGTAAAAAAGTGTTGACCCTCGTGATCCAGGCCCGCATGCTCTATTTTCTTACTGATTCTGCACGTGCTCTGACAAAAAAGAAGTGCTTTCATGCTGTTGGGAAGTTCACATGCACATTTGACACATTGTACCACCTTTGCATGATCTTTCCACCACCTTTTCTGCTTTGCCAACTTGTGAAGGAGGAAATAACATAGTTTTCACACCAAGTTTGATATATATCTATGCAAGAAGATAAAAACACTACATAATTGGGTACTCTCTCCATTCAAATCTTCATTTTTTAGGTATGTCAAGTCTTTACATGCATGTTCTTTACATTTTCCTTATTTCAGATTGAATTAATTTATCATGCTTTATCATACATGTTTAAAATAGACACATTCCCAATCAAGAAAGCAGCCTACAATCTGACATGATGCCATGTATATTTTCTACACTTGGGCTCTTTAATAATTATGTGTAATAAACAGACCTTAACATACCATGATGTCAAACTATACAATAATAAATCCTTACAACATAATAAAAATATAATCCCACTATTATCTTGTATTCATTTCTTAGGAACTAATATTGGTCTCTTTATCATGCTACAGACAAATGCTCCATCATGCCGAGGAAACGATCAAGAATTAAACCAACACAGGAAGAGATAGAAGCTAAGAATGCAAAGAAAGCAGTGGCTATGAGGGAACTTCATGAGAAGAGGAAATTGGACACGATAAATGAAGACATATCAATTGAAGAGGAACCACAACAATCACAAAGAGATATGGTATTGGTGGCACAAAGAGAACGAATGAAAAAACTTCGTGGTACGAGAGATTTGAATACCATAGTTGGAGACACATCCTCTACTGCAAGTCAACATGTAGGGACACCATCTACCACATCTCAAGTTGAGAGTACGTCATCACTTACATGTGATGAAGGAGGTACGCCATCGTTTCCACCTCAGCCTCAAGGTATGTCATCTATTCCATCTTCGATTGAAGGTATGCCATCTAACCCATCTCATTTAAATATTGGTGAAATTCCTAATGTTGAGATGAATTTACCTAACTTAACACCACCTAGAATTTTGCATAGAAAGCCAAAGTATTTGATTGATATTGATGAGAATATTTTGCAGCCAATGGAAGGTAAGATTCTAAAACACACTTGTAGAAGATATGCTAATAAGATTTAGAGATTGTTCTTTGAAAATTTAAATGAGACTGCAAGATGTCAACTATTCATTGAAATGATGCGAAGTATAAAATATAGGTCTATCATGAAGATTCTTGGGTTGAGAACATCAGAGGCTTCAAGCAAAAAATCTATTGTCAAGAATCTAATGAGTGCATATGAGAGTGTGGGTAACACCTCACGTACAAAAGAGAGTAATGCAACACGGCGTGTGATTACATAGACTATAGTAAGTAGTCAAACGAGGAAAGCTCGTCTCATTAGAAAGACGAGTCAACAATTGAGAATTAATAGGAAAACTTTATCAAGAGCTGTGGGAAGACGCCAAAGAATTGAGGACACTAATGCCAATGAATTATGGGCTTTCTTAGGAAGACTACCACTAAAAGATAAACCAATTGTTGAAGCATTAAGATCACTAATTGAAGACTTTTGGAAGAATTACACAAGGGTATCTCCGAATCAAAGGGATGTGGTAAGAAGGAGAATCGGTAGTTAGAACTGCGAGCCACATCCAAAGCATATTTTGGATGAGACTCAAACACAGTTTTATGATAAATTTCTAGAGAAGTATCCTCAAATTAAAATTTGTCAAAGACATTTTGAAATGCTAAAACCTTTCTATGTTAAGATAAATCACACACGCACTACTTGTTGTTGTAGATTACATATTGAATTTTCTAACCATTTTGATACTTATAGGTCTATATGTTTATATATGCATACTAACAATGATTTGCAGGGTTGTGCCATATGTGCCCCACCAACATCTTCAAGAGACTTCATATCAATAATTTTATGTGAACGAGAGGAAGGTCAAATATTCTACAAGAAATTATGCTTGGATGGCACATGTCATCGTTGCGGTGGCTTGCAACATTTGCCAATATGTGAACATATAGAAAGAACACATGCGGTTGGAAATGAACTAGTAGAGTTTGGCAAGTATAAAACAGTGGCATATAATACAAAAGATGTTAAAAAAGCAAAGAGGTGTGAATTGGTTATTGAAAAGATTCTAATGTATCAATTTATGCCTATATTTCATGACAACATAGTGTATGAGTATGCAAGACATGCCCATAGAGCTCGATGGTTGGACTTGCAATTCAAGTTATGCAAGGACACATTTCTGGTTGGTAGCATTATTTCAGTTGTCAACTTTACAGAGAACTACAGTCTACAGCCACATCGTGAGGTGCAATCACAATATTACAACTCCACAGAGGTTTCTATATTTGTGCACATCACATTCATTCATGCGAATGATAGTACAGAGGATGACAGAAAAATCATAAGGGAGTATAATTTCTATATTAGTGATGATCGCACGTATTCTACGGAGTTTGTGCAAGGTTGCTTTCAGGTGTTCTACAATGATTTGGCTAGAAGGGGCATATTGTTCAGTTAGCATATCATATGGTCGGATAACTGTGCATCACAATTCAAGAACTCACAGAATTTCTATTGGCTGAGTAGGAGGCATAATTTTACAGGTATTTAGCATATGTGGAACTTTTGTGAGGCCAGGCATGGAAAGGGGGAGCATGATGGTGCAGGAGCATGTATCAAAAGAGCCATAGCACGAGAACAGTTAAAGTATAAAGACAATGCAAAGTTGACAGATGCAAAATTGATTGTCAAGTGGTGTAATGCTTCCATGGGTCCAGGTAATAAAGGTAAGTCTTCAGTTCGTAGATTTTTTTGGTTGATAGATGATATTAACATTGCACCATATGAGGACTGTTGTACACTGACAGGATCAAATAAGATGCACTCTTTAAGAAGCTCAATTGCAGGTTCATGGAGTATCCATACATGAAAGATGTCATGCTTTTGTTCTTCCTATACAATTCAAGTCTGGGATGAGTGCGAGTCAAAGGAGTGGGTTGACAAATTACAGTTAAGTTATCTTAGCCCACTTGACATGTATCAACCCCCGACGACACTGGAACTAACACAAATGGAATCATCAGTTGACTTTGACCACCTATCAGATTTAGTTCAACTAGGTAATATAGGGCACGTATATGCATCTAATTTCACCTAGTTCAACCAGGTAATGTCATCTTACTTTGTAGTGTTTTTGTAATGTTTGACTAATTTCATCTAATTTGCTACACATATCAATGTAGGGCATGTATATGTAGTTATTACAGATGAAGATAATGAAGAGGGAATAGATTATTACTTATGTCGTTGTGTTGAGGCCAAAAAGAAATTGGAGGCCCCTGTTACACATGGAGAAAACATCGAATACCCTACAGGCTTAGTGGTTATTACTGGAACATGGCTTAGAAGGTACCCACATAAGAGTGTTAATATTTGGCTATTTCAGGACTTTGACATGCATCGAAAGATTCTTCATTACTCGAACCTTGTCGTGGCATCCAATGTTCATTTGATAAAGTATGGGGGTAGACCTTTGAACAAAATATTGTGGAAGGTGTGTGAGTCTGACCATGAAGCAATACTTGACACAATAAAGAGTAGAGCAGACCCGGATGGTTCATTGGATTAATTTGTAAGTATTCAGATTGATTTTGTAAAGTCATGTTACATTGAGTTGTAAGTATGCACATTAATTTGTAAGGTTTGTCTTTTTTTTTTATTTCCTCCTGCACTTTTACACATATACACATTTTTACATCATCATGTTATGCATTTTTGATGTTCTGCTCCTGATGCGACCAAACTCATAACTCACCCTACTTTCTCTAGACACCATTCGATGATCTCTCCAACACTCTGGATCCAGGGCGCCCAATCATGATGATGACCTATATACCATTCTCCCAAGGCTCTCATAATAAATGAAAAGAAGACCAAGGGCGCCCAAAATAGACTTATTTCTTTCAATTTTGATGATCCAAACTCTTGCAA
This sequence comes from Cunninghamia lanceolata, assembly GCA_027924645.1. NCBI lineage: Eukaryota > Viridiplantae > Streptophyta > Pinopsida > Cupressales > Cupressaceae > Cunninghamia > Cunninghamia lanceolata. Next base: position 14,233,989 of record BSBN01001332.1, read on the forward strand.
AACGACATCCACTTTCATGCCTTTAGATCTTCCTTCACATACAGGGCACCAAATCAAGTTGAAAAATCTACATAAGGGCACCAAAATGGATGAAAGGAGACATGAAATGCGCCTTAGGACTCCATGCTAAGGTTTGAGCCATTAAAGTCTCTTGATATTAGGTGCTCATGATGATGAAACTTAGAGTTTTTTCCTTTCCTAGGCACTCATCTAAGATGTTTGAATGATAAATAGTGCCTAGACCTCTATAATATACATTGGGCACCAAAATCAAGGTGATTTTAAGTCACTTTGAGTCATTTGGGGTTAGTTTGAGTCTTTGAGTCATGTTGCAAAAAAGTGTCAATGTTGTCAAGTTGTACAAAGCAACTTTTGCATTTTTGGTGTCCTGCTCCTGATGCGACCAAACTGACTATTCCAACGCATCCAGATGGGTACATTTACACTAGGCATGGTCCTATTTTTCACCCAAACATGTTGAAACATTCTGAGCTACATTGTACCGACGATATCCCTGAAGAGTCCAAAGTGCAAAAAGGCAGCAATCTTTGACAAGATGTTACTCAAAAATTGTGTCACTTAGAAATATTCTGTCTGAGGCAACGTGATCACATAGAGTGCCTCTACAATAACCTCTCTCAGTTTTTTATATCTCTGAGACATTTGCCCATGGTGAAAGGTTTTCTGCTGCCCCAAAAATTATCAGAAGGAGGTAGTGTAAAGTTGCAAAGGGGTGTAACTTTCGTCCTACTCCTGATGCAACCAAACTGAATGTTCCAATGCATCCAGATGGGTACATTTACATTAGGCATGGTCCTATTTTTCACCCAAACATGTCAAAACATTCCGAGCTACATTGTACCGACGATATCCCTGAAGAGTCCAAAGTGCAAAAAGGTAGCAATCTTTGACGAGATATTACTTGAAAAATGTGTCACTTAGAAACATTCCATCTAAGGCAACGTGATCACATAGAGTGCCTCTACAATAACCTCTCTCAGTTTTAATATCTCTGAGACATTTTCCCATGGTGAAAGGTTTTCTGCTGCCCCAAAAATTGTCAGAAGGAGGCAGTGTAAAGTTGCAAAGGGGTGTAAGTTTCGTCCTGCTCTTGATGCGACCAAACTGACTATTCCAATGTATCTAGATGGGTACATTTATGCTAGGCATGGTCCTATTTTTACCCAAACATGTCGAAACATTCCGAGCTACATTGTACCGACGATATCCCTGAAGAGTCCAAAGTGCAAAAAGGTAGCAATCTTTGACAAGATGTTACTTGAAAACTGTGTCACTTAGAAATATTCTGTCTAAGACAACGTGATCACGTAGAGTGCCTCTACAATAACCTCACTCAATTTTTTATATCTCTGAGACATTTGCCCGTGGTGAAAGGTTTTTTGCTACCCCAAAAATCGTCAGAAGGAGGCAGTGTAAAGTTGCAAAAGGGTGTGACTTTTGTCCTGCTCCTGATGTGACCAAACTGATTGTTCCAACATGTCTGGATGGGTACATTTACGCTAGGTATGGTCCTATTTTTCACCCAAACATATCAAAACAGTCCGAGCTACATTGTACCGACGATATCCCTAAAGAGTCCAAAGTGCAAAAAGGCAGCAATCTTTGACGAGATGTTACTCGAAAACCATGTCACTTAGAAACATTCCATCTAGGGCAACGCGATCACATAGAGTGCTTCTACACTAACCTCTCTCAGTTTTTTATATCTCTGAGACATTTGCTCGTGGTGAAAGGTTTTCTACTACCCCAAAATCTGTCAAAAGGAGGCAGTGTAAAGTTGCAACTTCTTCTTAGGTGCAAATGTAAGGGTACACAAGCAGAAAATGGTGCCTAGATGACTTAGTGCATTTCTATGATTTCATTCACATGTTTAAATGTTTGAGAAACTCTCCTTTACTAAGCGCTTGTTCTCGTGTCAACGTTAAGCTTTATACCTCCTAGGTGCTCAATTAGGTGATGTCATTAGATACAACTTACCTTGTCATGTCCCCATTTTTGGCTTGATCATCAAGTGAAGAATGGATTAGCCTATTGCTCATTCCCAGAGGCTAATTCAGAATGATGAGGGAATGAATTGGTTTTTGAAATCCTATTCACTCTAGGCGCACAATCATGAATGGGCACCTAGAGCAATAAGGTGCTACATCATGGTTCCAGGACCTTGAAATGGCACCCAAGCATGTAGGAGGAATTTTCAAGGAGCCAGAATGTTTTTGAAACTCTAAGAAACTAGTCCAAAGACTCTGTGGCACCATCTTGATACCATTGAGTCAACTTTCGAACTCAAACATATTGAAACAAGGTCTAGGAAGCTAGGTGCCATCTCTTGCCAGTTCAACCTCTCAGATGCACCAACATTGGAAAGACTCTTAATGAGCACCTAAGTTTGAATTGATCTTGTGATTGAAAGTTTGGTGATGTATTGGTGCAAGATGATCTGCAGTTGAAGCAATCTAAGTTCTAGGAAGGGTTTAGAAGTTATCAACCTCTTCACTAAGTTAGGCGCACTTTACAAGCTTTCTTACCCAAGAGTTGCACCTCATTAAGACAAGGCACATCTTAACCTCTAGGAATTTTCATTAAGAGCCTAAGCAAGAAGGTGCTTTACCTTTACCAAGGCACCTATGTCCCGGTTCCCAAGGTTGCTTGCAAGAAAAGCAGAGTTTCTTCCTTCTTAGCTCGTCTCTTTCGGCTACAGATGGACCTTGAGTCATCTTTTGAGGAAAAGAGGGTCTCCTTTGAGTAGAGCTAACACCTTTATAGAATTTCTTCTTAGGCTGGTATACAGGAGTAGTATCAAGGTCTAGAGCAAAGTCAATTGCTTCTTCCAAATTTGCTGGCCTTTGTACCTTTACCAATGGCTTGATCTGATTATTCAATCCCTGAATGAACAACATAGTGATTCTTCAGTCAGTCATGTCGGGTACCATCACTGCTATCTTCTGAAACTTATTTACATATTGCACAACCCTTCCTTCTTGTTTGAGTTGAGCTAGTTCGTGATAGTACACTTCAGTGTCTTTTCTATCAAACCTCTGAATCAGCTTAGTTACAAACTCATCATAGGAATTTATCTTATCATGATGTTGAGAGACTAGTCCATGATGCCACCATTCATAAGCCAATCTTTCAAGATGCATTGTAGCAAATTGAATCGCCTTCTTTTCTATTAAAGGTTTAAGAGAAAGGTATGTATCCAACTTGTTTACCCAGGCTCTAGCACTGAGCTTACCACTTCCATCAAAGGTAGGAATGGGAACATGATTAAGGGCTTCTTTATACTCCTTTGTATCATCATCCCTTATAGGATGAAAGCCTCTAGTTCTACCTCACCTGTCCCTATCTTCCCTCTTCTGTCGGCAATCTTCATTGAAAGTCATCATATCCTGAACACGTTCTGGAAGTCTAGCATAGAGATATGCAAAGAGTGCTACTTCATCTTCAAAGTTTTTTCGCTCTCCTTCATCAAAATCTTCATCAGCATCATTGTCCTGTTCAGGTGGTGGTGGAAGGAAAGTAGGTCTTAAAGGCCTATCAACTGTAGGAGTTCATGTGTGAACTCTTCTACCTACTGCTTCATGATCACCATCAGCAGGTGGACTTCTACTTCTTCTTTCCTTAGCCATGTAAACTAGAGCTTCTGTATGATGTTGTTGTTGTTGTCTAGCTCTTCTTGTATAATACCTGTGCGGACCTACTTCAGGTGGCTGCATAACCTAGAGGCTAGCAGGATCCAAGCTCTAATACCACTATAAGATACCCAACTAATTCCACTAAAATTTTTCCTTAAATAATTTTACTTACTTTCAACTCATCAACTACTCAACACTTAAAGATATACATCAAAGATAACTACTTGAATGAATCAATCTTAAAGATGGGTACTTGTCTTATTACTTGATTCAATCATCTTGCAAATGTCTTATTACATGGATAATGCTTTCAATAGCATGATTGTACATACTTATTCAAAGGAATTACAAAAGAAGGCCTTGAAGCCTTGATGTCTATAATGACTTCTACACTTGATCAACTCAATCAAACTCAATGATGTCAATTGAATGTCAACACCTCACATTACAACAAGGGAACATCACCTTGTCAGTTGAGGGAGCATCACCCCAACACTTGAAACTCGCAGGCTTCAAGAATACAAGCTACAAAGCTTTCAGAGAGAAATTGTCAAAAGATTAAGATGATAAATGAATGATCCCAATGTTGCCACTTGGACTAATAGGAATTTAGAGATCTCAGGTGCCAAAATGATGTCACATTTGCAAGGTTCCCTAGGCTAGGCACCAACTGGGAGTAGAGGAAACTAGAATAGGCACCCTTTTAGATTGGGCGCTTCCTTGATATGGCAGAGGCATGGATAAGCACCTGGTGGAGTTTGGAGACTCCAAATGTCCTCAAAACACTTAACATTACTTAGTGAAGACCTCTTGGTCTCTAGGCACCATCTGGGGGTTGGAAAGAGGAGAATTTGACATCCAACTTACTTAGGTGCAAATCTAGTGTTCTCTTGACTTGGGCACTAGATTTGGAAGTTCTGCAGTGGTTTTGGCACTTGGAGAAGAATTAGACATCTTCCAACAAACAGATGAAACTTCTGAGTATGGATTGATTCCTTGTAGAGAGCGCCCATATCTAGAGTGTTTAAAACTTGTTTTTTAGTCCTCATCTTCATTGAGGTGCATTTATGAGTAGGAAAGAGTGCAAATTGGTGCCTTACGGAGGATGTGGTCTTTCCTTGCTAAAATCTTCATCTCAAGCTATATCTAAGTCAAAAACACCAACTTCTACCAAGCGCCTTTCATTTTGAGTAGATTGAAAGATCTTTTCATACTTAGGTGCACTTTTGGGACAAGCTCCTTAGGCGCATCATGGTGTCTATGGAAAGGTGAATTGGCGCCCTCCCTTGAATGGCTCATCCCCATGCAAGCGTTCACTTTCAGAGGCATTGAGGTAAGTCCAGAACATCATTCCTAGTAGCGCCTAAATGATTTGGAGGGTTTGAAGTCTATTTTATCCTTGAGGCGCATTTTTGAGATGAAATGATATGGGTTTGGCGCCCAATCTTGAATTGCCCAATTCTTCCTTGAGAGCGCTCATACTTGAAGTCTTTGAAATGAAATTAAACACTTGTCTTATAAAGCACCCTGGCTCCTTGAGGAGCTTGAGGATCATTCACCCACTGGAGTCTTGTTTAGGCGCCTTGATATGCCTAGGCGCTCAGTCATTGTGGTTTGATCACAACTTGGCGCCTAAGATGACTTTACTCCCTTCAATACCTCACCTTAGTTTCTTTAAGTCAAAACCTCAACTCAAATTTCATAAAAACCTCTTATCCAAGTGGATTAGAAGCATCTCCTAGGTTAGGCACACCTTTAGGCTTGCACAAGGAGGGATTTGCGCCTAAAGCTGAAATGATCATCTTCCCTGCAAATGCTTACATTTGAAGTCATCAAGGTGAGTTAGAACATTATTCCCAGTGAGCGCCTTGATTGAATGAAGGAATTAAAGGCCACTTCCCATTTAGGCGCATATCAGAGTGGCTACCACTAGGTGCACATTTGGAGGATTTGGCATGGAAAATGCGCCTAGCTAGACTTAGCCAATTTCCTTTGAATTTTGAAGTGTATGATGTTTCAAAGGTTGCTAACATCATCTCCAAAGATAGTGCCACTCCTTGCCTCAATCAAACTCATGGCCCGACAACTTGAACATATGAAATGGCTCTCAAAATTAGCCAAATTTTAAGTTTCTGACTTGGATCCTGCAAAACAATAGAATTGAGTTAGTCAAAAACCACTTCATTCCCTCATATTTTAGAATTAGCCTCCAGGAATGACAAATAGGCTAATCCATTCTTTACTTGATGATCAAGTCAGAAATGGGGATATGATAGTTCTTTTGAAGGCAAAGGGCACCTAGGCTTATGGGGCTCAATTTGATGTATTTATTGAAAGCTCAAGGTGAATTGATGCTTATTGAAAATGCCACTTAGTCCTTCATTTGCATTCTAGGCGTCATTTCCTATTGACTTATATACTCCTCCTCATGCTAGGGTTCCATAATGAAGTGGTTTAGACAATAGGTGCACTTCACTTACTAGTGGCTTGTTCTCCTTCCACCTTAGGCGCACTTTTATGGTGGAATAGGTGTCAATGGGCGCCTTGTCTTAAATGAATGCTCTCTCTAAGTTGGGCACCCTTTTGAGGCTTTATGAGTTGCAAATTGCGCCTTAACCCTTCATGCTTGTTGCTCAATGTTTGAATGTTTAAGAAAGTCTCCTTTAGGTGCTCATCTTAATGACTTTTTCTCAAGGTGCAATCATCCTAATGACTTGGATATTCATCCTAGTGTTTCAGGATATCAGGCTACCAGACTTAGTCATTTTTAGGATCTCAAACATAAAGAATAACATGATGATTCATTTTTTTGTATTGCATATAGTTGACATTCTATGCTACTCATAAAGAATATTAATATTTTCTGTTCAACATGATGATTCATTTTTTTTTAAATACAACTTTTATCTTATAGTTCCAAAATGAGGTTTAGGTGATACTTGAATAACAATAGCTAGCTTATTGGATCAACAAACATCCTATGCAATACAATTGGACTTTAAATATTTGAAGTAGCCATCTACAAATATCCATTCAAACATGGATTTATAATGCAAGTATGGACGCCATCAATAAAAAAGATTTGTATTAACCAAATATCCATATAAGCATACATCAATATCTACCGATATAAGTATAACATATATACAAAATAGCCATATAGGCTTACAAGAATGCCATATAGGCATACAATGTCAACTATGTACAATACAAAATATGTGTCCACAAATTCCATATAGGCATACAACAAAGGAACAAAATAAAAAGTCATTCCCCTCTAGCTGGTGAAGAGAATAAATCATGGGCAGCCTTTGATCTTCTAGGGGATGGAGATGCACATGTAGGTGGTCTACTACGAACTCGAGGGCTACTCCTCCTATTTAGTTCTTCTTGCATATTTAGCTGTTACAATAAAAAGTATAGACATTAATATATAGAAATTACATGTTATAAAAAATGAAACATTTAACAAAATAATCACTTACCGCTAACATATAATCTGTCTCCTCACTTGCCTCAGTAGCAGGAATAGGCCCTGGTGATGTCAAGTCCTATAGAAACCATCCAGATAGAAATTAAACTTCAAATCAATAATCTTTTGATTTTTCAAAAATAGACAACTATAACAATGAATGTAAATTAAAATTTACTAATTTGCCTCGTACCCCTATCAATGCCTTGGAGCTATGAATTGCAGAGGCCACACCATGCTCCATTGCCCTCTGAACATGGGGAGGTGTCTTCACAGCCTGCATCATCTGCAAATAAAACAACATTATTCAATTACGAAAACTATAATAGTGATGCAAATCATGGCTCTTAACATACACACACATTCATCTAAACATGGAAGTACACACAATAAAGCACACAAGTCACATACAAAAATCTAGTAAGTACAATTCATTCATTAAACTATTTATTTTATTACCTTCGTAAAACTTTGAAGGCCACCACCGCTGGTAGGTGTTGCCATGAAATCTACAATATTACCCTATTCAACATCCAAAATTAGATATTAGAATACCATTCATATAATGATGCTATTCACATGTAATATTTATAATTGTTTACTAGTTACATACCCGCCAGTAGATGATCTAGTGTAAAATGCAGGTGGCGAACCACTGAAAACTGTATCGACGCTATGACCCTGAAATTTAATTAAAATAATCAATTTAAATTAGTTAATCTTGCATTTCAAAAATAAAATTTAGTAAATTAAATTCAATAAACTTGCTAATATTTACCTGAGTATCAAGGCTGAAAGTCTCACTCAAGAGGGTATCTGTCATCACCATCTGCTCAGCTGCAGATGTAGCCTGTGCACCTGCATCCTGACTATCCATGGGGTCATAACCACAGGCTGACCCACAAGTCTGACAAGTATGGGGTGGGACCCTACTCCTCGCACTATCTCCCAACCCACTCTGTGCTGCAGGACTGGCATGCGCTATGATGCTCTAGGTCAAGGCACTAATGGACTGAAGTGTATCAACCTCAACACTCTCCTTCACAATGGAAGGGATAGAAACATGCTTGTGGGCTAGTCTGCTGATTACTCATCTCACTGGCCGCTGTGGGTCAACACGTGCCACTGGTCTATCTTGTGCTGACCCCCCACCTCTACCTTGGAAGTCCCGCATATCAAAATAGTTTGGCACTTTATTGAGGACAAACTCGCAGTAGAGTTTCCTCAAAAAGTATTGTGGGACCTCATTATTATTGATGGAGGATGGTCAAAAACTATCCACTACCTCTGCCCAAAATTGTCCCTTATCGCTTGGTTGTTACACCAATGGATAGGGAACCTCTTGCATGTAATGGGTGGAGGTTGATTTGTTTGTGGGTTTGTGAAAATGGAACACAAGTCTAATTTTGTGATTTGTAATTTTTTCACATCTTGGTATGACAACTTGTCTGCATAATAATCTCTAAACTCTCTCCTCTTATCCATCCAACTAGTTATTTTCTTGCTAATTGAATCTACATTTGATAACATAGATTCAAGAGATTCAGCAAGCGTGGACCTATGCAAGGTTGAAGTGGAAGGATCTTTCAACCTTGCAATTATATCTTCAATTTGTTTTTTGTTGTTTTCAATTTGCCCCATTATATTTTCTTGTGTTCCAGGGGCATGTAGAGGAATGGATGAAGGAGGTTGTTGTTCTACAAGTATTTCCTCCTCGGGATTTTGTGGATTTTGAGGAGGAGGAGGAGGAGGAGGTGCATTAACATTTCCTGACAATTAATGAAATATACATAAAAAATCAACTAAAACCTACCTATTTAGAAACAAATTCAAACAAAAAAAATATAACTCACTACTTGGCGTGCTCAATGTCATGGTGGCATTTTGGTGATGAATTGATAAGCTTTTTGTGTTGAATGGAGTTTTGCAAAACGTGAGCGCGCTTTCTAGGGTTTGCAGGCCGTGGGTAGAGAGGAGAAGATAGAAAGAAATGAAATTGGAAACCTTTTTTTTTATATTTATAGGAAATCATAACGTGAGCGCGTTATAACATGCTCACATTATGGCTTGGTTTTGCCGAGCCTTAGGCTCGTCATTACCAAGCCATAATGCGAGCACGTTATAACACGCTCGCATTATGACTTAATTTTTTTTAAAATTAATTTGGCCACTTTTTGGCCCCCCATCTTCTTGCACTTACCCGGTGCCTACAAATCACATATGAGCATAGACTTGGGAGTATTTACAATGACGTAAATTTTGATTTGGTTCATAAAAATGTTGTGACTTATTCTTCTCTCAAACATCCATAGTGGTCAGGTGGTGCGAGGTTCAAATGGTAAAAAGATTGATGAGAGAAAGGAATTAAAAAGATCCTTGGATGTAGTTGGATTGAAGGCCATAAAATGGTACATGTCTTTTGTGTAGGAGGCAAATTGCATCCACAGACACAAGAAATCTATGTAAAGTTAGATGAATTAGCTTGGGAGATTGTATAATTAAAGATAAACACTTGGCATTTTGGAGGAATTTTGGCAACGTAAACCTACATAAAATCAAACATACAATCTCCACTTCAAACCCTTGGTATATCGGACAAGGAGATCCTAGAAATCACAAATGTTTTCCCAAAATCATGGACTCAAAATGATGAGTCAAACCTTGGTCCATCTTGTTTAAGTTGAACCCATGTGCCCCTCTCCAAAATTAACTCCTCCCCACTTAGAATTTATAACTCATAATGATGACTATTGACCCCTATGACCAAGGGAAACATATGTAACTCAAAAGTTCTCCTTGGTGGTGCAATATTGTCTCTTACACACCTCTTATGAACATCTAAATTATGAGACAATTAAAGATGCATTGACTAGTCTAACTTGTAATCCCCTTTCATTGACTTCTTACAATAGTTGAATAAGACAAATGACACACGATAGAGATTGCCAACAAAGGAATCTCAAGATTCTCTTCATGTGTGGCACCCTTTTCCATTAGGACCAAACATTATAATATTTTGTAAATATTCAATAATGACATCATCACTAGGACTTGCAAGGTTTACAACACCTAATCCTAACACTTTTTGCACTTAACTAGTTATCTAAAACAATTTGGAGGTCTTGATCCAAGTGAACGAGGTTCTCATCCAATTTTATTTGTAGATGATGATGTCATCAAGGAATACCATAATGCATTTCCTAAGAAATGGTTAAAAGATCTAAGAGGATTTGGAATGTAAACAAGGCATTAGTGAGGCCAAAATCCATAATTGGGAACTTGAGTGGCCCTCATGAGTTCAGAATATGGTCTAGAACACTTCCTAAAGATGGATCTAGTGCTATGCAAACCATAAATCTAGTTTGGAGAAGAAATATGACTCATGCAATTCATCTAACTCATCAATTATAGGGATTGGAAACTTATCCTTGATTGTGAGTTTATTTGAAGCTCAAAAATCTGCACATAAATTCCATGAGCCATATTTTTTGAGGAGCACCACACAAGATTATGCATAGATACAAGGTTAAATGACCCTAGCCTATTCTTGCTCTATACATTCATCAAGTCCTTGTGTCCAATTTGAGGTTAGACATTTTTACTTCAATTCTAATACCCTATCAAGGATACAAGTTATCTAATCCATTTCCATGTGTGACTCATCATCTCCCAAAGTTGAGCCATTAGATTTGATGGCCCTGTGGATGCGAGAGTCATATTAAAGATGACATAATTGTAAGTCAGTTCTAGAATCCTAAAGTTGTATTCTAAAGTTATTCAAAGAGAACACATAGATCTACTAGGGTTAACTTTGATACAAAGACATGGCATGCACCCAATTGTTAGGTTTCTTGACTCTCAATGTCTTAGCCACAAACATATTATCAATTCTAATTTATTTGGGAGCTTGGTTTTGGAACTCAAAATATTTATCTCTAGAGTTGCATAGACCTAAGTCGCCTACTAACTTTGACTAATTTTCGCACTTGAGTTTGAACTTACTAATGATTAGCTTCTAACCCTCATCTATCTATGAACACATGTATGTGAAGATTCAAATTGCTAGATTAATGGATATAGATCCAATTGGGCCATCAATGGTTAGAAAATTCACTAGTGCTTGCCATAAATGTGGGAAATTTTTAAATTTTGACATGCTCAGGCTTTCAATTCCAAAAGTATTATGACATTATGCATAGTAGTATACCATGGACACAAGCATCCTTATAAATTTTAACTTATTAGAGCTCTCAATTTCAATCTCGACATGTCATTATATTTAAAATTTCCTACAGATGTGGGTATTTATAAATTTGATTTTACTTGAGATCTCATGTTTGGATTTGACACAACTTTATTCCTGAAGCTTGTAGCAGATGCAATGCTCCTTGTAATTTTAACTTAACATAATTTCAATTCTAGTTTTTTAAAGGGGAAACATTCAAATGACACCATCACATGATTAACTCTGGTCAATTAATGACTTAGATTTCACTTGATAGAGTGATGAATGGGGTTTTGTCTCAACCTAGGAATCTTGCCAATGCTTCTTTCCTCTTGAGGACATGTGTCCATTATAGATTTACCCTTAGAAATCCATGGTCAAGAATTTTCTTGAAGAATTGATGGTCAATAGTTATTTAGACTTGGAAACAAAAATAGGCTTTAATATTACAAAGGAAGCTAGTCTTGGGTAAGTGCAAAAAGATGGGGGGCCAAAAAGTGGCCAAATGGTTTTTTAAAAAAAAATAATACATAACGCGAGCACATTATAACGCGCTTGCGTTATGAGTTGGTAATGATGAGCCTAAGGCTCGTCATTACCAAAGCATAACACGCTCGCGTTATAATGCGAGCGCGTTATGAACCACTATAAATTAAAAAAAAAGGCTTGTCATTTCATTTCATTTCTATTTTTCTCCTCTATCCCCACAGCTTGCAAACCCTAGGAAGCGCGCTCACGTTTTGGAAAAGATAATTCAACACCAAAATCTTGCTGATTCGTCACCAAAATGTCGCCACGACATTGAGCATGCCAAAGGAGTGAGTTTTATTTATTTTTGTTTGAATTTGCTTCTAAATAGGTAGGTTTGAGTTGTTTTTTATGTATATTTCGTTAATTGTCAGGAAATGTTAATGCACCTCCTCCTCCTCAAAATCCATAAAATCCTACAGAACAACAACCTCCTCCATCCATTCCTCGACATGCCCCTGGAACACAAGAAAATATAATGGGGCAAATTGAAAACAACAAAAAAGAATTGAAGATATAATTGTAAGGTTGAAAGATCCTTCCACTTCAACCTTGCATAGGTACACGCTTGCTGAATGTCTTGAATCTGCGTTATCAAATGTAGATTCAATTAGCAAGCAAATAACTAGTTGGACGGATAAGAGGAGAGAGTTTAGAGACTATTATGCAGACAAGTTGTCATACCAAGATGTGAAAAAATTACAAATTATAAAATTAGACTTGTGTTTGATTTTCACAAACCCACAAACAAATCAACCTCCACCCATTACATGCAAGAGGTTCCCTATCCATTGGTGCAACAACCAAGCAATAAGGGACAATTTTGGGTAGAGGTGGTGGATGGTTTTTGACCATCCTCCATGCAATAATAATGAGGTCCTACAATACTTTTTGAGGAAACTCTACTACGAGTTTGTCCTCAATAAAGTGCCAAACTATTTTGATATGCGAGACTTCTAGGGTAGAGGTGGGGGGTCAGCACAAGATAGACTAGGGGCACGTGTTGACCCACATCGAGCAGTGAGACGAGTAATCAGTAGACCAGCCCATGAACATGTTTCTATCACTTCCATTGTGAAGGAGAGTGTTGAGGTTGATACACTTTAGTCCATTAGTGCCTTGACCCAGAGCATCATAGTGCATGCCAGTCCTGCATCATAGAGTGGGTTGGGAGATAGTGCGAGGAGTAGGGTCCCACCCCATACTTGTCAGACTTGTGGGTCAGCCTGTGGTTATGACCCCATGGATAGCCAGGACGCAAGTGCACAGGCTACATCTGCAGCTGAGCAGATGGTGATGACAGATACCCTCCTGAATGAGACTTTCGGCCTTGATACTTAGGTAAATATTAGCAAGTTTATTGAATTTAATTTATTAAATTTTATTTTTGAAATGCAAGATTAACTAATTTAAATTGATGATTTTAATGAAATTTCAAGGTCATAGCATCGATGCAGTTTTCAGTGGTTTGCCACCTGCATTTTACACTAGATCATCTACTGGTGGGGTATGTAACTAGTAAACAATTATAAATATTACATGTGAATAGCATCGTTATATGAATGGTATTCTAATATCTGATTTTAGATGTTGAATAGGTTAATATTGTAGATTTCACGGCAACACCTGCCAGCGGTGGTGGACTTCAAAGTTTTACGGAGGTAATAAAATAAATAGTTTAATGAATGAATTGTACTTACTAGTTTTTTGTATGTGACTTGTGTGCTTTATTGTGTGTACTTCCATGTTTAGATGAACGTGTGTGTATGTTAGGAGCCATGATTTGCATCACTGTTATAGTTTTTGTAATTAAATAATGTTGTTTTATTTGCAGATGATGCAGGCTGTGGAGACACCTCCCCATGTTCAGAGGGCAATGGAGCATGGTGTGGCCTCTGCGATTCATAGCTCGATGGCATTGACAAGGGTATGAGGTAGATTAGTAAATTTCAATTTACATTCATTGTTATAGTTGTCTATTTTTGAAAAATCAAAAGATTATTGATTTGAAGTTTAATTTCTATCTGGATGGTTTCTACAGGACATGACATCACCAGGGCCTAGTCTTGCTACTGAGGCAAATGAGGAGACAGATTATATGTTAGCGGTAAGTGATTATGTTAAATGTTTCATTTTTTATAACATGTAATTTCTATATATTAATGTCTATACTTTTTATTGTAACAGCTAAATATGCAGGAAGAACTAAATAGGAGGAGTAGCCCTCGGGTTCGTAGTAGACCACCCACATGCGCATCTCCATCCCCTAGAAGATCAAAGGCTGCCTGTGATTTATTCTCTTCACCAGCCAAAGGGGAATGATTTTTTATTGTGTTCCTTTGTTGTATGCCTATATGGTATTTGTGGACATATATTTTGTATTGTATATAGTTGACATTGTATGCCTATATGGCATTCTTGTAAGCCTATATGGCTATTTTTTATATATGTTATACTTATATCGATAGATATTGATGTATACCTATATGGATATTTGGTTAATACAAATCTTTTTTATTGATGGCGTCCATACTTGCATTATAAATCCATGTTAGAATGGATATTTGTAGATGGCTACTTCAAATATTTAAAGTCCAATTGTATTACATAGGATGTTTGTTGATCCAATAAGCTAGCTATTGTTATTCAAGTATCACCTAAACCTCATTTTGGAACTAAAAAATAAAAGTTGTATTTAAAAAAAAAATGAATCATCATGTTGAACAGAAAATATTAATATTCTTTATGAGTAGCATAGAATGTCAACTATATGCAATACAAAAAAATGAATCATCATGTTATTCTTTATGTTTGAGATCCTGAAAATGACTAAGTCTGGTAGCCTGATATCCTGAAACACTAGGATGAATATCCAAGTCATTAGGATGATTGCGCCTTGAGAAAAAGTCATTAAGATGAGCACCTAAAGGAGACTTTCTTAAACATTCAAACATTGAGCAACAAGCATGAAGGGTTAAGGCGCAATTTGCAACTCATAAAACCTCAAAAGGGCGCCCAACTTAGAGAGAGCATTCATTTAAGACAAGGCACCCATTGACACCTGTTCCACCATAAAAGTGCGCCTAAGGTGGAAGGAGAACAAGCCTCTAGTAGGTGAAGCACACCTATTGTCTAAACCACTTCATTATGGCACCCTAGCATGAGGAGGAGCATATAAGTCAATAGGAAATGGCGCCTAGAATGCAAATGAAGGACTAAGTGGCATTTTCAATAAGCATCAATTCACCTTGAGCTTTCAATAAGTACATCAAATTGAGCCCCATAAGCCTAGACGCCCTTTGCCTTCAAAAGAACCTTGTATCGACATCAAGAGTTGGATTGTTGATGACTTCCCAAGCTAGAGATAATAGTGAAAACAATCATTCCACCATCAGGATATTAAAAAATAATCATAATGTAATGATATATGGGATAACTGACATACCCCTTGTGAAAAGTGATGATCATAACAAGAATGGTCACCTCAACTTAATGCCCAATAATTTTAATACTATCAAGCATCCACATAATAGTAGATAATCTTATCAAAAGTCACAGAGAAATTTCTAAGGACCATAGTGTTATCCCTATGACTTGACACATACTGCTTATTTCATAAAGCAAAGGGACATGATATAAATATTGTTGTTATATGGAGCCTAATCAGACTCGGAGGTTAAATTTACCTAACTTTTATCAGCGTGGTTTCCCCCCAAATATTTTCCTACTAGTTTTGGCGCCTTGAAGTCTAAGTGCATGAAAATCATGACGATGAGTGCTTAGGGATGAGATAGTCTTCATAAGAGTTTAAATAAGAACATCATCAAAATGCGCCTTGGTAGAGAGACTTGAGACCATCATCAAATAAGCCAAAATATCTATCTCCAATGAATTGACACGGATCCCAAAACCACCTATTGGACCAATAGGATCCTCGGTGCTCACTTCATGTATTATGATTTCTAGGCGCTAGTTTGATGCTCCATCACAAGGAAAGTGCGCCCACACTTGGAAGTGTTTTTCTTCAGGATCTAGGTGCCAGTTGAAGGTTGTAGTTGCCAAGAAGAGCACCTAGCAAGAGGAAGTCTTTTGGAGTCTCCAAAACCCATCAAACACTTGACTAACAACAAGATAACTTTTTCCCAAGTTAGGCACTTCAAGAGGGAAGTTAAAACATGAATAAGCGCCAACTTGTCTAGGCGCACACTCAAGCTTGTTGGGATACACATGGCACCCAACATTCCTTGGTGATTACACAAACTTCAAATGTTCAAAATTGTTCAAGGAATGCCCAATGCCCCTTCTTAATGATAGGCACCAAAGTGAGGGTGGAATTGTGCTTTGATGGCATTAGGCACTATCTAGAGTATGCTACTCCATGGAAATGCACCTTCTTGCTTAGAGTAATTCAAACACTCCAACGCCTTCAGTGATCAATTCCCCAACTTATGAAATGTCCTCCTTCATTTTAAAACACATTGTAATGCTCCAGAGAGATGACTATACTTAGGTACCAATCTGGGTTAGAAATGCCTCCAAAGTGCGCCTTCTCTTTCAGAATGCAAAACAAGGTCCAAAGGTGCTAATAAACTGAAGCGCTTCTTTGGAAAAGTCCCGGAGGTTAAGATGCGCCTTGTCTTAATGAGGTGCAACTCTTGGGTAAGAAAGCTTGTAAAGTGTGCCTAACTTAGTGAAGAGGTTGATAACTTCTAAACCCTTCCTGGAACTTAGATTGCTTCAATTGAAGATCATCTTGCACCAATACATCACCAAACTTTCAATCACAAGATCAATTCAAACTTAGGCACTCATTAAGAGTCTTTCCAATGTTGGCGCATCTGAGAGGTTGAACTGGCAAGAGATGGCGCATAGCTTCCTAGACCTTGTTTCAATATGTTTGAGTTTGAAAGTTGACTCAATGGTATCAAGATGGCACCATAGAGTCTTGGACTAGTTCCTTAGAGTTTCAAAAACATTCTGGCTCCTTGAAAATTCCTCCTACATGCTTGGGCACCATTTCAAGGTCCTGGAACCATGATGTAGTGCCTTATTGCTCTAGGCACCCATTCATGATTGTGCAACTTGAGATTGGCGCCTAGAGTGAATAGGCTTTCATCCTGACTTAATTCACTAAGGCAACCTCATCTTGAAGGCCAAACAACTTTTCCTACCAGAGCACCTTGATTGAAGACTCCACATCCTTGGGCACTCATTTGGACAATTTGATGTGAAATTAGCGCCTAGACTCCAAGAGTCAACTTTCTGCTTTCCAAACTTAGCCAAAATTTGAGTTTCTGACTTTGTTCCTGCAAAACAATGAGATTGAGTTAGTCAAAAACCAATTCATTACCTCATCATCTTGAATTAGCCTCCAGGAATGAGCAATAGGCTAATCCATTCTTCACTTGATGATCAAGCCAGAAACAGGGACATGACAAGGTAAGTTGTATCTAATGACATCACCTAATTGAGCGCCTAGGAGGTATAAAGCTTAACGTTGACATGAGGACAAGCGCTTAGTAAAGGAGAGTTTCTCAAATATTTAAACATGTGAATGAAGTCATAGAAATGCACTAAGTCATCTAGGTGCCATTTTCCCCTTGTGTACCCTTACATTTGTGCCTAAGAAGAAGTTGCAACTTTACACTGCCTCCTTCTAACAATTTTTGGGGCAGCAGAAAACCTTTCACCACGGGCAAATGTCTCAGAGATATAAAAAACCGAGAGAGGTTATTGTAGAGGAACTCTACGTGATCGTGTTGCCTCAGACGAAATGTTTCTAAGTGACACAGTTTCGAGTAAAATCTCATCAAAGATTGCTGCCTTTTTGCACTTTGGACTCTTCAGGGATATCATCGGTACAATGTAGCTCAGACTGTTTCGACATGTTTGGGTGAAAAAAAGGAGCATGCCTAGCGTAAATGTACTCATCTGGACGTGTTGGAATAGTCAGTTTGGTCACATTAGGAGCAGGACGAAGTTACACCCCTTTGCAACTTTACACTGCCTCCTTCTGACAATTTTTGGGGCAGCAAAAAACCTTTCACCACGGGTAAAGGCCTCAGAGATATAAAAAAATGAGAGAGGTTATTGTAGAGGCACTCTATGTGATCGTGTTGCCTTAGATGGAATGTTTCTAGGTGCCACAGTTTTCGAGTAACATCTCATCCAAGATTGCTACCTTTTTGCACTTTGGACTCTTCAGGGATATCATCGGTACAATGTAGCTCAGACTGTTTCGACATGTTTGGGTGAAAAATAGGACCATGCCTAGCGTAAATGTACCCATTCAAATGCGTTGGAATAGTTAGTTTGGTCACATCAGGAGTAGGACGAAAGTTCAGCCCTTTGCAACTTTACACTGCCTCCTTCTGACAATTTTTGGGGCAGCAGAAAACCTTTCACCATGGGAAAATGCCTCAGAGATATAAAAAACTGAGAGAGGATATTGTAGAGGCACTCTACATGATCGCGTTGCCTTAGACGAAATGTTTCTAAGTGACACAGTTTTTGAGTAACATCTCGTCAAAGATTGCTACCTTTTTGCACTTTGGACTCTTCAGGGATATTGTCGGTACAATGTAACTTGGACTGTTTCGACATGTTTGGGTGAAAACAGGACCATGCCTAGTGTAAATGTACCCATCCAGATGCGTTGGAACAATCAGTTTGGTCACATCAGGAGTAGGACAAAAGTTACACCCCTTTGCAACTTTACACTGCCTCCTTCTGACAATTTTTGGGGCAGTAGAAAATTTTTCACCACGGGCAAATGCCTTAGAGATATAAAAAACTGAGAGAGGCTATTATAGAGGCACTCTACGTGATTGTTTTGCCTTAGACGGAATGTTTCTAAGTGACACGATTTTTGAGTAACATCTCGTCAAAGATTGCTATCTTTTTGCACTTTGGACTCTTCAGGGATATCATCGGTACAATGTAGCTCGAACTGTTTTGACATGTTTGGGTGAAAAATAGGACCATGCCTAGCGTAAATGTACCCATACGAATGTGTTGGAACAATCAGTTTGGTCGCATCAGGACTAGGACACCAAAAATGCATAACATGATGATGTAAAAATGTGTATATGTGTAAAAATGCAGCAAGAAATTAAAAAAAACAAACCTTACAAATTAATGTGCATACTTACAACTCAATGTAACATGACTTTACAAAATCAATGTGAATACTTACAAATTAATCCAATGAACCATCTGGGTCTGCTCTACTCTTTATTGTGTCAAGTATTGCTTCATGGTCAGACTCACGCATTTTCCACAAGATTTTGTTCAAAGGTCTACCCCGATACTTTATCAAATGAACATTGGATGCCATGACAAGGTTCAAGTAATGAAGAATCTTTCGATGTGTGTCAAAGTCTTGAAAAAGCCAAACATTAACACTCTTATGTGGGTACCTTCTAAGCCATGTTCCAGTAATAACCACTGAGCCTGTAGGGTATTCGATGCTTTCTCCATCTGTAATAGGGGCCTCCAATTTCTTTTTGGCCTCAACACAACGACATAAGTAATAATCTGTTCCCTCTTCATTATCTTCATCTGCAATAACTGCATATACGTGCCCTGCATTGATATGTGTAGCAAATTATAGGAAATTAGTCAACATTACAAAAACACTACAAAGTAAGATGACATTACTTGGTTGAACTAGATGAAATTAGATGCATATACGTGCCCTATATTACCTGGTTGAACTAAATCTGATATGTGGTCAAAGTCAACTGATGATTCCATCTGTGTTAGTTCCAGTGCCGTCGGGGGTTGATATGTGTCAAGTGGGCTAAGATAACTTAATTGCCATTCGTCAACCCACTCCTTTGACTCGCACTCATCCTAGACTTGAATTGTACAGGAAGAACAAAAGCATGACATCTTTTGTGAATGGATACTCCATGAACCTACAATTAAGCTTCTAAAAGAGTGCATCTCATTTGATCCTGTCAGTGTACAACAGTCCTCATATAGTGCAATGTTAGTATCATCTATCAACCAAAAAAATGTACGAACTAAAGACTTACCTTCATTACCTGGACCCATGGAAGCATTACACCACTCGACAATCAATTTTGCATCTATCAACTTTGCATTGTCTTTATGCTTTAACTCTTCTCGTGCTATGGCTCTTTTGATACATGCTCCTGCACCATCATGCTCCCCTTTCCATGCCCGGCCTCACAAAAGTTCCACATATGTTGAATAACTATAAAATTATGCCTCCTACTCAGCCAATAGAAATTCCATGAGTTCTTGAATTGTGACGCACAGTTATCTAACCATATGATATGTTGATTGAACGATATGCCCCTTCTAGCCAAATCATTGTAGAACACCTGAAGGCAACCTTGTACGAACTCCGTAGAATGCGTGTGATCATCACTAATATATAAATTATACTCCCTTATGATCTTTCTGTTATCCTCTATACTATCATTCGCATGAATGAATACGATGTGCACAAATATAGAAACCTGTGTGGAGTTGTAATATTGTGATTGCACCTTACGCTGTGGCTATAGATCGTAGTTCTCTACAAAGTTGACAACTGAAACAATGCTACCAACTGGAAATGTGTCCTTGCATAACTTGAATTACAAGTCCAACCATAGAGCTCTATGGGCATGTCTTGCATACTCATACACTATGCTGTCACGAAATATAGGCATAAACTGATACACTGGAATCTTTTCAATAACAAATTCACATCTCTTTGCTTCTCTACCATCTTTTGTATTGTATGCCACTGTTTTATACTTGCCAAACTCTACTAGTTCATTTCCAACCACATGTGTTCTTTCCATATGTTCACATATTGGCAAATGTTGCAAGCCATCGTAACGATGACATGTGCCATCCAAGCATAATTTCTTGTAGAATATTTGACCTTCCTCTCTTTCACATAAAATTCTTGATATGAAGTCTCTTGAAGATGTTGGCAGGGCACATATGGCACAACCCTGCAAAACATTGTTAGTATGCATATCTAAACATATAGACCTATAAGCATCAAAATGGTTAGAAAATTCAATATGTAATCTACAACAACAAGTAGTGCGTGTGTGATTTGTCTTGACATAGAAAGGTTTTAGCATTTCAAAATATCTTTGACAAATTTTAATTTGAGGATACTTCTCTAGAAATTTACCATAAAACTGTGTTTGAGTCTCATCCAAAAAATGCTTTGAATGTGGCTCATGGTTCTGTTCTCCTTCTTATCACATCCCTTTGATTTAGAGATACCCTTGTGTAATTCTTCCAAAAGTCTTTAATTAGCGATCTCAATGCTTTAACAATTGGTTTATCTTTTCGTGGTAGTCTCCCCGAGAACACCCATAATTCATTGGCATTAATGTCCTCAATTCTTTGGCGTCTTCCAATGGCTCTTGATAAAGTTTTTCTATTAATTCTCAATTCTTGACTCGTCTTTCTAATGAGACGAGCTTTCCTCATTTGACTACTTACTATAGTCGATGTAATCACACGTCATGTTGCGTTACTATCTTTTGTGCGTGAGGTGTTACCCACACTCTCATACGCACTCATTAGATTCTTGACAATAGATTTTTCACTTGAAGCCTCTGATGTTCTAAACCCAAGAATCTTCATGATGGACCTATACTTTATACTTCACATCATTTCAATGAATAGTTGACATCTTGCAGTCTCATTTAACTTTTCAAAGAACAATCTCTAAATCTTATGAGCATATCTTCTACAAGTGCATTTTGGAATCTTACATTCCATTGGCTGCAAAATATTCTCATCAATTCCAATCAAATACTTTGGCTTTCTATGCAAAATTCTAGGTGGTGTTAAGTTAGGTCAATTCATCTCAACATTAGGAATTTCATCAATATTTAAATGAGATGGGCTAGATGGCATACCTTCGATCAAAGATGGAATAGATGACATACTTTGAGGTTGAGGTGGGAACGATGGTGTACCTCCTTCATCACATGTGAGTGATGATGTACTCTCAACTTGAGATGTGGTAGATGGTGTCCCTACATGTTGACTTGCAGTAGAGGATGTGTCTCCAACTATGGTACTCAAATCTCTTGTAGCACGAAGTTTTAGCATTCGTTCTCTTTGTGCCGCCAATACCATATCTCTTCGTGATGGTTGTGGTTCCTCTTCAATTGATATGTCTTCATTTATCGTGTCCAATTTCCTCTTCTCACGAAGTTCCCTCATAGCCACTGCTTTCTTTGCATTCTTAGCTTCTATCTCTTCCTATGTTGGTTTAATTCTTGATTGTTTCCTCGGCATGACGGAGAATTTGTCTGTAGCATGATAAAGAGATCAATATTACATTCTAAGAAATGAATACAAGATAATAGTGGGATTGTATTTTTATTATGTTGTAAGGATTTATTCTTGTATAGTTTGACATCATGGTATGTTAAGGTCTGTTCATTACACATAATTATTAAAGAGCCCAAGTGTAGAAAATATACATGGTATCATGTGAGATTGTAGGCTACTTTCTTGATTGGGAATGTGTCTATTTTAAACATGTATCATAAAGCATGATAAAGTAATTCAATCCGAATTAAGGAAAATGTAAAGAACATGCATGTAAATACTTGACATACCTAAAAAATAAAGATTTGAATGGAGAGAGTAGCCAATTATGTAGTGTTTTTTTCTTCTTGCATCAAACTCCTCAACAATTTGAGTTTTTCACCACTTGCTCCCTTTTCAATGTTAAATTGAATAACACTCAAATATAATTACTAACAACAATACTATTAACAATCTATAATAAATTCCTAAAATTGAATCACAATTAACATTACAACACTACAAAAATTGAAACTTGAATAGATATATATCAAACTTGGTGTGAAAACTATGTTATTTCCTCCTCCTCAAGTTGGCAAAGCAGAAAAGGTGGTGGAAAGATCATGCAAAGGTGGTACAATGTGTCAAATGTGCATGTGAACTTCCCAATAGCATGAAAGCACTTCTTTTTTGTCAGAGCACGCGCAGAATTAGTATGAAAATAGAGCATGTGGGCCTAGATCACGGGGGTCAACACTTTTTTACCGTTTCTATAGCAAGAAAAAATGTGAGCGCATTATAACGTGCTCGCGTTTTGTCCTGGTATAGATTAATCACATCTTGTGCATTTCTCTTTCCAAATCTTCCCCTTCAGACTTGAATGACCACAAGATTTTTGAGGGAGAACTTTTCCTATTTCCTACAAGAGCTTGCTAGATGCTCCACCATATGATAGGCATAACAATGAAGGGGCAAGTCCTCATAATCAAGTTCTTGATAGAAAATGCCCATCGAGGAAGAAAGACAGATCTTCTTTGGAAGCAGAAGTTCTAGTTTCTGACAAATCCTTATCCAAGCATAAATAGTAGGGGTTCTGTCAAGTGATTGCCAATCCACTTCCACAAAGTCTCCTGAAGACTTCCTGATTGATTCCAAAACATCCACACCCCAAAATTGGAGAGGCAATCAATATAATCGAACCCATAAATCTACATTTGATGACAGACACCCTCAACACTATACCTTAAACCCTAATCCCTCAACCCTCAACCCTAAACCTTATCCCTCAACCCTCAACCCTCAACCCTCAACCCTATCCCTAAACCCTTGACCCTTAAACCTGAACCCTTAACCCTCAACGTTAAACCCTAATCCCTCAACCCTTAACTTTGATCCCTCGACCCTCAACCCTATCCCTAAACCCTAAATCATAAAGCCTCAAGCCTCAACCCTCAACGTCAAATCCTAATCCCTCAACCCTAAACCCTATACATAAACCCTCAACACTATACCTTAAACCCTAATCCCTCAACCCTCAACCCTAAACCTTATCCCTAAACCCTGATCCCTCAACCCTCAACCCTAATCCGTCATCCCTCAACTCTAATCCCTCATCCCTAAACCCTAAATGCTATCCCTATTCCTAAACCCTCAACAGACTTGATACTATACCTTAAACCCTAATCCCTTATCCCTAAACCCTCCAACCCTATCCCTAATCCTTATACCCTCCACATTCTACATTAACCCTAATCCCTCAACCCTCAACCCTATCCCTAAACCCTTGACCTGCAAACCTCAACCCTCAACCCTCAACGTCAAACCCTAATCCCTCAACCCTTAACTCTGATCCCTCGACCCTCAACCCTATCCCTAAACCCTAAACCCTAAACCCTAAACCCTCAACATCAAGTCCTAATCCCTTGACCCTTCACTCTAATCCCTCAACCCTAAACCCTATCCCTAAACCCTCAACACTATACCTTAAACCCTAATCCCTCAACCCTCAACCCTAAACCTTATCCCTAAACCCTAATCCCTCAACTCTAATCCCTCATCCTTAAACCCTAAATGCTATCCCTATTCCTAAACCCTCAACTGACTCGATACTATACCTTAAACCCTAATCCCTTATCCCTAAACCCTCCAACCCCATCCCTAATCCTTATAGCCTCCACACTCTACTTTAACCCTAATCCCTCGACCCTCAACCCTATCCCTAAACCCTTGACCCTCGAACCTCAACCCTCAACCCTCAACGTTAAACCCTAATCCCTCAACCCTTAACTCTGATCCCTCGACCCTCAACCCTATCCCTAAACCCTAAACCCTAAAGCCTCAAGCCTTAACCCTCAACGTCAAATCCTAATCCCTCGACCCTTCACTCTAATCCCTCAACCCTAAACCCTAAACACTATACCTTAAACCCTAATCCCTCAACCCTCAACCCTAAACCTTATCTCTAAACCCTAATCCCTCAACCCTCAACCCTAATCCGTCATCCCTCAACTCTAATCCCTCATCCCTAAACCCTAAATGCTATCCCTATTCCTAAACCCTCAACAGACTTGATACTATACCTTAAACCCTAATCCCTTAACCCTCCAACCCTATCCCTAATCCTTATACCCTCCACACTCTACTTTAATCCTAATCCCTCGACCCTCAACCCTATCCCTAAACCCTTGACCCTCGAACCTCAACCCTCAACCCTCAACGTCAAACCCTAATCTCTCAACTCTTAACTCTAATCCCTCGACCCTCAACCCTATCCCTAAACCCTAAACTCTAAAGCCTCAAGACTCAACCCTCAACATCAAATCCTAATCCCTCAACCCTTCACTCTAATCCCTCAACCCTCAACCCTAAACCCTATCCCTAAACCCTCAACACTATACCTTAAACCCTAATCCCTCAACCCTCAACCCTAAACTTTATCCCTAAACCCTAATCCCTCAACCCTCAACCCTAATCTGTTATCCCTCAACTCTAATCCCTCATCCCTAAACCCTAAATGCTATCCCTATTCCTAAACCATCAATCGACTCGATACTATACCTTAAACCCTAATCCCTTATCCCTAAACCCTCCAATCCTATCCCTAATCCTTATACCCTCCACACTCTACTTTAACCCTAATCCCTCGACCCTCAACCCTATCCCTAAACCCTTGACCCTCGAACCTCAACTCTCAACCCTCAACGTCAAACCCTAATCCCTCAACCCTTAACTATGATCCCTCAACCCTCAACCCTATCCCTAAACCCTAAACCCTAAACCCTCAACCCTCAACGTCAAATCCTAATCCCTCGACCCTTCACTCTAATCCCTCAACCCTAAACCCTATCCCTAAACCCTCAACACTATACCTTAAACCCTAATCCCTGAACCCTCAACCTTAAACCTTATCCCTAAACCCTAATCCCTCAACCCTAATTCGTCATCCCTCAACTCTAATCCCTCATCCCTAAACCCTAAATGCTATCCCTATTCCTAAACCCTCAACAGACTCTATACTATACCTTAAACCCTAATCCCTTATCCCTAAACCCTCCAACCCTATCCCTAATCCTTATACCCTCCACACTCTACTTTAACCATAATCCCTTGACCCTCAACCCTATCCCTAAACCCTTGACCCTCGAACTTGAACCCTCAACCCTCAACGTCAAACCCTAATCCCTCAACCCTTAACTCTGATCCCTCGACCCTCAACCCTATCCCTAAACCCTAAACCCTCAACACTATACCTTAAACCCTAATCCCTCAACCCTCAACCCTAAACCTTATCCCTAAACCCTAATCCCGCAACCCTCAACCCTAATCCATCATCCCTTAAGTCTAATCCGTCATCCCTAAACCTTAAATGCTATCCCCTAAATGCTATCCCTATTCCTAAACCATCAACCGACTCAATACTATACCTTAAACCCTAATCCCTTATCCCTAAACCCTCCAACCCTATCCCTAATCCTTATACCCTCCACACTCTACTTTAACCCTAATCCCACAACCCTCAACCCTATCCCTAAACCCTTGACCCTCGAAAATCAACCCTCAACCCTCAACGTCAAACCCTAATCCCTAAACCCTGCAACCCTATCCCTAAACCCTCCAACCCTATCCCTTAACCCTAATCCCTCGACCCTCAACCCTATCCTGAAACCCTTAACCCTCGAACCTCAATGTACTCAACCCTCGACGTCAAACCCTAATCCCTCGACCCTTAACTCTGATCCCTCGACCCTTAACCCTTAAAACTTGAACCCTAAAACCTATCCCTAAACGCTCGACACTCAACACTATATCTTAAACCCTAATCCCTTAACCCTCATCCCTAAAGTCTCAACCCTAAATCATTAAACCTTCAACCCTAAACCCTATCCCTAATCCCTCTACCCTCAACACTCTTATTTAACCCTAATCCCTTGACCATCAACCCTATCCCTCAACCTCAACCCTCAACCCTCAACTCTCAACATTAAACCCTAATTCATCAACCCTAAACCCTAATCCCTCAAACCTAAACCCTATCCCTAAACCATCAACCCTTAATACTATACCTTAAACCCTAATCCCTATCCCTCAACCCTTAACCCTTAAAACTTAAACCCTATCCCCACACCCTCAACACTTGATACTATATCTTAAGCCTTAAACCCTCATCCCTAAAGCCTCAACCCTCAATCCTTAAACCTTAAACCCTAAACACTATACCTAATCCCTCTACCCTCGACACTCTAACCCTAACCTCGACATTAAATGCTAATCCATCAACCCTAAACCCTAATCTGTCAACCCTAAACCCTATCCCTAAACCCTCAACCCTCAACACTATACGTTAAACCCTAATCCATCAACCCTAAAACCTAATCCCTCAACCCTCAACCCTAAACACTATCAATAAACCCTCAACCCTTGACACTATACCTTAAACCCTATGAGAAAAGCTTTGCGTATGGTACATCCATAGTGAGTAATTAACAGTTGAAATAAGATGGATGATCATTATGAGAAAAGATTTGCATTGGGGTACATCTATGTTTCTTGTTGTCCACCCCGCACTTAGGGAAGGTATATTGTTATGAAACAGGCAAATAATCTCCCATTGTTTATTGGCTCTATCCACAAGAACTACTAAACTATACCTTAAACCCTAATCCCTCAACCCTAAACCCTATCCCTAATCCCTCTACCCTCAACACTCTACCTTAAACCTAATCCCTTGACCCTTAACCCTAAATGCTATCCCTAAAGCCTCAACCCTAAACCCTAATCCCTCAAGGTCCTAAACTCTAATCGCTTATCCCTAAACTCTAAATCCTATCCCTAAATGCTCAACCCTCAACCTTAAACCTTAATCACTCAATCCTTATCCACCCCTCTCCTCCCCTATCTGGCTCACTCCCATCTCTACCCTCCTCTGCCCTCGACACTATACATACATAAATATAGGCATACATAGATACATACATGCATATAGGCATACATAGATACATAGATACATACATACATACATACATATAGGCATACATACATACATACATACATACATACATATAGGCATACATACATACATACATACATGATTAGTAGACTTCAAGAGAAAAAAATTTAAGGGAACATAATGCGAGCGCGTTATAATGCGCTCGCGTTATGTCAAACATGACAAACAACAGACTTGCGGAAAAGGAAAAATGCAAAGCAGAACATAACGCGAGTGCGTTATATCTTGCTTTGTGAATCTCAAGCCTTGGGCTTGGGATTTTCTTTGGATTTCTAACCCAAAGGCTTGGAGTGCCTTTTGAACAGTCACAGACGTGTTTTTCCATATTCTTCAAGATTTCACATAATTTCGTTCGTGCTAACCCTCAGATTTACACTTGTTTCAAGGTCAAACAAATCGAACACCTGGGTAATGTTAGGCTTTCTCTTAGCTATTTGACGATGTGATTTTTTTCACATTTTGACAATGTTAAGCCTTTCATCTTTAATTTATTTTGTTTGTGTCCGTTTTTGGGAAAAAACCACTGTTTGGTCTTTTTTTCATTGTAAATTAACTATTCATTGAAATTTTAAAAAATTTACATATTTAGAAACTAGACTCCATTCTACAAATATTAAAGAAAGAAAAAAATGATTCTCAATTAGTTTTCAAAATTTATAGGGGTAGCACGGCCAAAATTTTGTTTTTTAGGATGTGTCTACTTTGAAAATTAGTAAAAAATCAAATATTCATCAAAAAATTATCAGAAAAATTGGGCATAAACTACATGCTATTAGCTAATTTCACACTAAAGCGATTTTTAAAATACCAAAAAAAAGTTAACCTTTTGAGGGAGCCACAAAACATGCTATGTTATGTTTTTTTGACAGAAACAACACCAATTTCTATGGCTCCCTCTTTTGAACCCGTTAATCTATTCTATTTTCAAAAAAAAATAGTAGTTTAGAAAGTAGACTCGAAGCACTATGAATATTGTTTTGGTTGCATCTCCAAATTTTGAGTGTAACTATGCTCAATTTCTCATCCAAGGCCAATATTTCTTGATTTCAAAAAAATAAAGTGGCCACTGAAGACCCCTTTTTGGCCCCCCATCTTCTTGCACTTACCCTCTTGTAGCATAGCCTTGATAGAGCAACTCTCATGAAGGGACTTTAAGAAATATTATAATTAATTCAAGAAACAACCTCCCATACATAAATTATTTAGACTTTAGATCACTAAATCTTGAAAAGAGCCATAGGATAGTGGTTTCAATCTAGGCTATTATAATTTACTTCATAGAGGTTTGCTAATTCCTTTCATGATTTATCCATGGGGTTTACATAATTAGCTCTTAATAAATCTTGACCATCCGTGGGACTTGATTTATGTTAGAATCTGAAAAGATGATTAACCCAAAAAACTAGTGCAAAAGAATATGTATCTAAACTATGAATAAAAATGATATGAAATCAAAATATCAACATAAAGTTAGTCTCTAAGAGAGTAATGCAAATTCTAGAAGCAAAATAGCATTAAGAGGATGCAAAAACAATAGATACAAAATACAAGCCAGGTAGCATGCTTATATAGACCATGGAGAGGGAGGAGGTGGCAACATCGACCAATAAGGAGAAACCATCTATAAGACTAAAGATATCATAGTATCTTCCCAAGATAGCTAATAGATGCTCACATGTAGGAAGGTGACACCTCATAATCCTCTCACCTAATAAGACATGCATTATTAACCTAAGCGAGATTAATAAAAGTGTAGGAAAAACCTAGGAATAAAGGGAAAATAAATAACTTGACTAGGAAATAAAAACCTACACTAACACCCCCTTGAGCATAGCTTAGGTGGATGTAGAGATGGGTCCCGAAAAATCAAGCCTGATGAGGTAGCCATGTACATAAAATTCCCCCCAAAAAGAAGAAGCCCTCCTAAAAGAGAGAAAAGCCCCCCAAATAGAGAGAGAAGAAACCCCCCAAAGTAAAGAGAGTCAGGACTTCGAGTGAGAGGATGAAGCCCCCCAGAAGATGAATCATCTCACACCCCCAATAAAGATCATAAATGGAGCAACTTTCTCTCAGTGAAGGGTTTGGTGAAGATATCAACCTACTTAGAAGTTAGATAGTAGAGAAGGTTGATGATGTGCCCATGGATGAACTCCCAGATGTAGTGCATGTGGATCTCAATGTGTTTCATCCACTGATGATGGACTAGATTCCATGAGATTTGAATGGAATTCTGATTGCCACAAAATATGACTGATGATCGTCTGATCTTGATACCAAACTCAGTGAGAATATTTGAAGCCAGATGGCCTCAGTGTCAGCATTCATAGCTCCCTGATACTCAGCCTTAGTAGAAGATAGAGCAATAGCAGATTGCTTCTTGCTTGACCAACAAACATGACTTAAACCAAGTGAGAAGCTATAACCTAAAGTAGACTTATGATCTTGAGAATCACATGCCCAATCTAAATCTATGTAGCCTACCAAGTCATGATCAATACCCACTGCATAGTGGATCCCAAAACTATGAGTACCCTGGATGTAGTGAAGTATCTGCTTGGCTACTTTCCAGTGCAACTCATGGGGCTCCTGCATGAATCGAGAGACCGTGCCTACAACATATGAAATGTCAGGTCTCATATGAGTCAGATAAATGAGACTCCCAACAAGTTGTTAGTACAAAGTGTCATCAATAAATGGTGAAGAACACTGAGCCTCAAGTTTAACTCTAGAAAGGAAGGGAGTCGGAGCAGGCTTATAGTTAGCCATGTGAAACCTAGAGAGAAAATCTAGAGCATACTTGGATTGTGTGATGGTGATCCTAGAAGTAGATTGGAAGATCTCAATCCTAAGAAAGTAATGCAACAAACCCAAGTTAGTTATCAAAAACCTATCATGAATGGAAATGTTGACATCCCTAACGCTGGATAAAGAACTCCCTGTGATTAGCAAGTCATCAACATACATAACCAAAAATAGGAGCAAATCATCCTGCTGTAGAATGTAGACATTGGGATCAAAATGGCACTGAGCGAACCCAACTATCAAAAGGAAGGAGTCCATCTTGGCATACCAAGTCTGAGGAGCCTACTTCAGGCCATAGAGAGACTTCTGAAGACATCACACAAGTGAAGAATCCTAAACGAAGCCCTGGGGCTACTCCATGTAGATCTCCTCCTGAAGGTCACCATGAAGAAAGGCACTCTTCACATCTATCTGTTGTACTTCCCAATGATTGGCTACAACAATAGAAAGAACAACTTAGATGGAGTTCATTCTAGAAACTGGTGGGAAAGTCTCAAAGTAGTCAATCCCAGGAACCTGGGAGAATCCTTTGGCAAGCAAGTGAGCTTGATGCTTGTCAACCGACCCATCTACTGCAAATTTTGTCTAATAGATCCACTTACATAGAACACGTTTTCACACACCCCCAGAAGATGAAGCATCTCACACCCCCAACAAAGGTCACAAATGAAGGAACTTTCTCTTAGTGAAGGGTTTGGTGAAGGTTTCAACAACCTACTCAGAAGTCAAATAGTAGCGAAGGTTGATGACATGCCCATGGATGAACTCCCAAATGTAGTGCATGTGGACCTCAATGTGTTTGGTCTGCTGATGATGGACTAGATTCCATGAGATCTGAATGGCATTCTGATTGCCACAAAATATGACTGATGACCATCTGATCTAGATACCAAACTCAATGAGAAGATTTTGAAGCCAGATGGCCTCAGCGATGACATTCATAGCCCCCTGATACTCAGCCTCAATAGAAGATAGAGAAATAGAAAATTGCTTCTTGCTCGACCAACAAATAGGACCTGAACCAAGTGAGAAGCTATAACTTGAAGTAGAATTGCAATCTTGAGAATCACCTGCCCAATCTAAATCTATGTAGCCCACCAAGTCAAGATCAATGCCCACTGCATAATGGATCCCAAAACTGTGAGTACTCTGAATGTAGTGAAGTATCTGCTTGGTTGCTTTCTAGTGCAACTCATGGGGCTCCTACATGAATCGAGAGACCATGCCTACAACATATGAAATGTTAGGTCTCGTATGAGTCAGATAAATGAGACTCCCAACAAGCTATTGGAACAAAGTGTCTCTAAGTTTAGCAGTCCGCCAAATATGTATATACCTCCAAATAGTTTAGAATTTCTCTAGATAAAACTAGTTGGGGCTAATTTAGAGGTCCATCAAATACACCGCCTAGTGTAATGTCTCTGCTAAAATTAGAAAAATTTACCAAATATAGTGGTTTGATAGTATATCAACATAATTTTCCTCTTCTTGATGATGTGTCACTGAGTGTGATCCAAAATGTCGATGAAAAAAGATACACAGTTAAATCTAGAAAGCATTCATAATAACTTTATTGATTGTGGAAAACTCATGCCAACTACTAGAGTTATTTATTTATTCATAAAATGCAAGAACATGTGTTACCAATTTATTATTAGAATGTAGAGGTCTTTTCTTGGAGGCCAACCCAAGTATCAAGCCTACTTTTCATCCTATCCACCACTGCAATGAGGTATTCAAATTCATAGGGGTTTTGATGAGGTGTGTGGCCATCAGAGGTCTCCAAACCATTTGAATGATGCAAGGGTTCTACCATCTAGGCAATTTTGTAACTAATTTCTAGAACCAATCCAAGAAAACCATGGAATCCACCACTTAGCCAATCTAGGAAAATTATGGCATCCATCACTCAGCCAAGCTAGTACTCAATATCACTAGATTCACAATTATAGTCAACACAGTTTGGGGGCTACAACCACTCCAATGGGCCCAAGCACATGTCAACAAGGAAATATTCTTTTAAATAAATAATTAATTCCTTAGTTTGTGCTTCAAGTTGCCATTCCTTTTAGTGATTTTGGTTTTTCTTTGCAATGTGATTCTAGTTAGAGCACACACCACTTTAATTTTGATTTGGACATTATTCCAAAAAGTACATTAGATACATAACTCCTCTTTCATTGGTTGTTTGTGAAATTCTATATTAAAGATTAGTTAATATAGAGCTATGCCAAAGTTAATGCACTTACTTTGTGTAATAATGGGTCATGATTATTCTAAAAATAGAACACAACTAGTTTTTGAAGTACATCAATTATTAGGAAAATTTCCCATAAGTAAATAGTTCACATTTATGGTTTGTTCTCTATTCATTTTTTTCTACCACACATAGTAAACAATTTATTTAGATTTAGATGTGGAACATTTATTAAATACTATGTTAGAGGTGCTCGGAGATAGCTATTATAAGGACATGGTCACATCATCTATCCTAGTCTAGGATAGGGCCACATCATGCGGCCTATTCTATTTGGTGCAACCTAGTTTTAGTGTATGTCATGCCTTCATCAAGTCTTAGTTCTTATTGAAAAGGTGTTGCATTGAAAAGTGTAATGAGGCTTGTAACTTTCAAGGCAAGAGAGGAAGACCTAAACTTGTATTGGACACAAGTCAAAGACTTGGATAATGATCTATAAGCTTGTAGGCATGACATACAAAAAATGCAAGATGTAGAGATCTAATGGTTTATGTATGACACAAATGTGTAGCTTTATATGCTCTATAATTAGACATGTCCTTAGAGTGATTCTCATAAACACTTGATGTAAAGATGTAGCCTTAGATGTGGATATCTGACTCATGGATTGAGCCTGTATCCACAAGAATGAATTGATTAGAAACTAATTGTTGGAAGTCACTTGTCTCAATCTTCTAATATTTAAATTTCAGTAAGCCTGACTAGTAATGTTTACAAACACCCTTCAAGAATCTACTAAATTAAGAGGATCATGTTATCCTTAGTCATAACCCTTGGATGATTTATTCAATGACTTTAGAACAATGATTAAGGAAAGCAAGCAAATGTGCAATGGGCCAAGGATGAGTTCAAAATCAAACAATTCCAAATTAGTTTCACTTTAAACTCTTTGACCAAGATGTTCTTTCATATTCTAGTATGATTTTAAATGAATGAATGAATGTATTTAAATGCAACAACATAACACATATATCAACACCAATGTGCACTAGGTTAGCTCACAATGAGTAATAGGAGGATTTCACTAGGACTTATTTTGAATTTAAATTTTAAAAGTTTCGTGTTTGGATTTGTGATTGTAGAGATGACCTAGCCTAAATCTACAATCATGGATTTGATCTAGGGTGATGTTTTTTAAAGGCATTTAAATTACACAAGGTCCTTAAAAAGATAACATATAATCAAGATATTTGTTTGACTTTCATTTTTTAAAGAAAAATGTATACAACATTAGGGACAAAATTGTATACTAGTACCACTTATCTACTAGAGATAGATGACCAAAATATTAGGGTGTAAGTTAGTCATTGTGGGCATAATATGAATATATTGTATGGATTGGTATTACAAATTGGAAGATTGTGTTTCTTTGGTAGATCCCATGTACAATAAAACATATCATTTTAATCTATACATAGGTCCCATTGAATATATTATATATAAAAAATTAAATGTTGTATTTAGTGGTAAAGCACATTAGACTATTTTGTTCCTACTTGAAAAATATTTTTTTAATGTAACATTTAAATGTGCTAGTTTATTTATAGTTCATATTTGATCACATGATCTAGTATATAAGTGGTGTTAAGTTGTGCTATTAGGTGTAGGCGGTATAGTTGTCATCGGCCAATTGTCGGCCAAATAATAAATGTTAATTAATTCTACAATTAGAAAGTGTTAGCGGGAACCATCCCGACGGTTGGGTGATAGTTACGCAGTAGTTGCCAATGGTTGGTATTTCAATTGACCATGGCTGAGTTATTTACTTTACCGACACCAATACATAGTACAGAGACACAGAGTACTACAACTCTACTAGCAGTGTCGTCACCATCAGTTGCAACCATCCCATCAGCTCCATTGGCTCCACCAGCACCTACATGTCTCATGTCTCCATGGCTAGCAGAGACTACACTGTCACCCCCACCACGAGTAGCAATAGAAACATCATGGGGCACTATTGTATAGCCAGCAGTAGAATCATCTACATCACCACCATATGTGTCACCTACAACACCAAAAGGGCCAGAAGTGACACAGATTGATAGTTGGCTGGAGACAGTGGGACTCACACTTGAGGTGCCAGATGAGGTACCAGAATTGGAGGAGGGTCAAGGTGAGGGCCTCACACCTGTGACTGGGAGTACAGATTTATAGCAGAGCTTGGGCACTGAAGAAGGTAATCAATAAGAGGGTCCACCGCAGCCCCTACCTACTATTCATGAGATGGGGGAACCATCACACCACTCTCCTGTAGCATATTTATCTGATGAGGAGGCCCCTTGGGATGGGAAGGAGGACTTGACATTTACCATCTCCAAACTAGATGCTACAGATCCACTTAGGCCAATGTAGAGGTACATAGAGGATCTTCAAAATATAGCAGTAGTGATGCAGGACATGGCTGAAGTCGCCAAAGAACTCAGAATCAGGAGATCACATCTAGTGGCCCAAGAGGTCCAACGTATCCTTGCATTTGTTCAGGTGGAGTGTGAACAAGAGTTTGCACATCGGTTTACCCATATAGGATGGCTAGAGCATGAGGATTGTAGAAACAGGCTTAATGCATGGAGGGGAGCACAGCCAGTTTTTGTAGGCAAAGATGGGAAAGTCTTAGAGGCATTATTTAGCATTGAGAGGGCCTTTAAGGATGTATTTTATCAGATGAAGTTGAATGAGGTAAAAGCACTAGGCCAGGAGGAGGATAAGGAAAAATCCCTCCAATCAGTATAGAAGTTGAGGGAGGAATTGGTAGAAAATATGAAAAAGTTTCAATATCAACTAGCCCAGCAAGCCCAGCTCACAAATGCAGAACGGGCAAGAGCAGAGACAAGGATTGTAGAAGTGGAGAAGGATGTGACTGAAAGATTGAGGGAAATGGAAAATAAGATGCATGATATGGAGGTCCAGTTGATAGCAAAGTGGAAAGAGGTGGAGCAAGCCAAATCACAGGTCATGGAGGCGGCACGCATGGTCAAGGCCGCAAGGGAGCGTGAGATCTTGGTAAAGCGTCGGTTGCATCAGGAGCGGTGCTCAGCCACCCCGACTTCCTCAAGCCATCCAGGGATGTCCACACAACCCCTTCTTCTTAGTAGTCTAATATGTTAGTGTTTTTTGTTATTAGTCGTCTGGAAGATGACTAATTTTGTGGGGGGACGATGTAGGCAGTATAGTTGTCATCGGCCAATTGTTAGCGAAATAATAAATGTTAATTAATTGTATAGTTAAAAAGTGTTAGCAAGAACCATCCTGATGGTTGGGTGATAGTTACGCAGTAGTTGCCAACAGTTGGTATTTCAACTGACCATGGCCGAGTTATATATGGAGTCCACATTGTGTAGTCAGGACATGGTGAATATGACATGAAATGATCTGAACATGTACTGTGTTATTACTGTGATCAATGAATGAATACCAATGCTTTATTCCATGCAATACTATTTTAATTTCATGTTCTATGTGATGCACTATACTACATGATTCTGTTTACTCTATGTCTATACGAAACACCACATTGTTAGTAAACATTAGGTAGACCATTAATATGGTTATTGTATAATTTTTGGGGGGTTAATCTTGGAGAACTTGACTACTTGTAACTAATCGACAACCATTAAGGTATTTATAGATACCACCAAGTTCACAATGTTTAAGAAACATAAAGAAGTCAAGAGTGAGTAGGTAAACTAAAGAGCAAAGATTAGTAGAATACATAGGACAAGTTCATAGAAGTAGGACAAGTTTACGGTCATAGATTTTTCTTCTAGATCATTAGACTCATCCCTACATAGAATCAAGAGAATATTTTAATCCCATGGTGATTGCCTCTCTATCATCTCTTGTTCCTAACCTTAAAGCTTATGAAGTTTAGATCTTCATAAGTTTTTATGTGCATTCATCAGTTATCAAGCAAAGTAAATTAGTTTTGTATTTACGTTCTTGCACATTTTAAATATTAAGCTCAATATTCAAGTCAACTCAACTCCATAATTAGTCTAGGTTAGTGATGCTTAAATATGTATGCATTTTATTTGATTATCTTAGACTAAGCTTTAGGAAACCCTATTTTCTTATACATTTTTTATGAACTTAATAAATCCTATAAAACCTATGTAATTTCATGGAAATGGCTCAACTTTGGGAGATGATGAGTCACACATGGAAATGGTTTAGATAACTTGTAGCCTTGATAGGGTATTAGAATTGAAGTAAAAATGTCTAACCTCAAATTGGACATAAGGACTTGATGAATGTATAGAGCAAGAATAGGCCAGGGTCATTTAACCTTGTATCTATGCATAATCTTGTGTGGTGCTCCTCAAAAAATATGGCTCATGGAATTTATGTGTAGATTTTTGAGCTTCAAATAAACTCACAATCAAGGATAAGTTTCCAATCCCTATGATTGATGAGTTAGATGAATTGCATGAGTCATATTTCTTCTCCAAACTAGATTTATGGTTTGCATAGCACTAGATCCATCTTTAGGAAGTGTTCTAGACCATATTCTGAACTCATGAGGGCCACTCAAGTTCCCAATTAAGGATTTTGGCCTCACTAATGCCTTGTTTACATTCCAAATCCTCTTAGGTCTTTTAACCATTTCTTAGGAAATGCATTATGGTATTCCTTGATGACATCATCATCTACAAAATAAAATTGGATGAGAACCTCGTACACTTGGATCAAGACCTCCAAATTGTTTTAGATTACTAGATAAGTGCAAAAAGTGTTAGGACTAGGTGTTGTAAACCTTGCAAGTCCTAGTGATGATGTCATTATTGAATATTTGCAAAATATTATAATGTTTGGTCCTAATGGAAAAGGGTTCCACACATGAAGAGAATCTTGAGATTCCTTTGTTGGCAATCTCTATCGTGTGTCATTTGTCTTATTCAACTATTGTAAGAAGTCAATGAAAGGGGATTACAAGTCAGACTAGTCAATGCATCTTTAATTGCCTCATAAATTAGATGTTCGTAAGAGGTGTGTAAGAGACAATATTTCACCACCAAGGAGAATTTTTGAGTTACATATGTTTCCCTTGGTCATAGGGGTCAATAGTCATCATTATGAGTTATAAATTCTAAGTGGGGAGGAGTTAATTTTGGAGAGGGGCACATGGGTTCAACTTAAACAAGATGGACCAAGGTTTGACTCATCGTTTTGAGTCCATGATTTTGGGAAATCATTTGTGATTTCTAGGATCTCCTTTTCCTATATACCAAGGGATTGAAGTGGAGATTGTATGTTTGATTTTATGTAGGTTTACGTTGCCACAAATCCTTCAAAATGCAAAGTGTTGATATTTAATTATACAATCTCCCAAGCCAATTCATCCAACTTTACATAGATTTCTTGTGTCTGTGGATGCAATTTGCCTCCTACATAAAAGACATGTACCATTTTATGGCCTTCAATCCAACTACATCCAAGGATCTTTTTAATTCCTTTCTCTCATCAATCTCCTTACCATTTGAACCTCGCACCACCTGACCACTATGGATGTTTGAGAGAAGAAAATAAGTCACAACAGTTTTAGGAACCAAATCAAAAGCTACGTCATTGTAAATACTCCCAAGCCTATGCTCATATGTGATTTGTAGGCACCAAGAAAACACATCTACACAACCACCATAGGTTTAATTGGCATCTTAATGATAAATTTTAGGGTATCCTCAAGATAGCTAGCATGGGCAAGAAGGTCAACCATGCACACATAATGATTAATTGTAGGTGTAATGCAATAAGGGTTACTCTGTGGTTGAAGTATGTACAACCCTCATCCACTAAACTTGCATGGCTGCACACACATAGAACACATGTAAAGCTTATAATGCCGTGATACATGTTCCAAAATGCTTTATTAATTCAAAGATTTTGAAAGCATCCTTGCAAAATCCATTTTGTGCATATTCCTGCAATCATGGCATTCCATGAGACCACATTTCTTTAAGGCATTTTGTCAAACAATTCAAGTGCCTGGTCTATGCTTCCACATTTTGCATACATGACTACCAGAGCAGTTGCAACTACAACATCTGAAAAAATTCCTCTATCCTTTATGCTTTGATTAATGTCCATACCCTATTCCAAAGCTCCCATTTGTCATAGGCTGGGAGGATGCTGACAAAGGTTTTAGAGTTTGGCTTTACCCTTGCCAATTACATTTGCTTGAAAGTTTCTAAAGCCTTTTCAACAAATCCATTTTGTGAATACCCTGCGATTGAGGCATTCCATGAGAACACGTTTCTTTGAGGTATTCTGTCAAATAGCTCACGTGCCTTGTCTATGCTTACACATTTTGCATATCCTGCAGTCATGGCATTCCATGAGATGATATCTCTTTGAGGCATTCTATCAAACGGTTCATGTGCCTGGTCTATGCTCCTACATTTTGCATACATGTCTACCAGGGCAGTTACAACTACAACATTTGACAAAATTCATATATCCTTTATCCTGTGGTCTAGTCCACATTCTGTTCTAAAGCTCCCATTTTGGTACAGGGAGGGAGGATGTTGGCAAAGGTTGCAGAATCTGGCTTTACACCTGCCAATTGCATTTGCTTGAAAGTTTCTAAAGCCTTTTCAACAAACCCATTTTGTGTATATCCTGCAACCATAGCAGTCGA
Organism: Cunninghamia lanceolata; assembly: GCA_027924645.1. Classification (NCBI taxonomy): domain Eukaryota; kingdom Viridiplantae; phylum Streptophyta; class Pinopsida; order Cupressales; family Cupressaceae; genus Cunninghamia; species Cunninghamia lanceolata. The sequence goes on from BSBN01001332.1 coordinate 14,273,368, forward strand.
GGAGAGACCACATTTGATAGTTTGTGTGCTTTGTTGATGCTTCCACCTTTAGAATGCATTGCTCATTTAATCGATTGGGCGGGAGGGAATTTCAAATCAACTGGGCGGGAGACTTAAACAAAAAGTGAAGTTTACTAACCAAACCATGACTGACCGTGACTGCCGAAATTTTAAACAGAAACGGAGAGTGGGAACAGGCAGGAGTTGAAGGGCCCACTTGCCACGTTGAAGGTCAGCGCTTAGAGTGTGCTGGTTAAGCCCAACCTTTTTGGATTAATTGTGTATCATTTTTTTTTTTTGATTAAAATGCCAATCTATCTATTATATGTAAATAAAAACATCTTCACAAAAAATAGATGGGTGGTAAAAAGGCACACCCTGAATGTCAAATGGGCCTAGCCCAGAAACTTATAGAGTATCAAAGTATCAAAGCATAAAAGCATAACATAATTTAACAAAAACATAATAGAAAATAGAATTAAGCTGCCAAAGCCATGCCTGCAGATGGCGGATCCCTATCATCCAAGTTCCCCCATATTGCTGCGGGGTCTAGGGTGACATCTGGTGGTGCCTAGCCATCATCATTCTCATGGTTTTCATTCTGCGCATTTGGCTCCTTGTGTTGAGGTGAGATAGCCAAATTTAACCGTGGAAAAACTTTTGTATTGTCCCAACTAGGGCTGGTTAGATTGGAAGGACCAGGAGCATTCCATCCTGCATTATCACTTGAAGGCCAACTAGCATTGCCTCCAGTAGGCAATTGTGTATCATTTTTCATTAACACACAATTTAATCCAAAAAAAAAACACTACTACTAAAAATTGTCCACACCCAAATAAGGGAGAGGGGCTAGTAGCCACCCACCCTAACTTTGCGCACGTCAAGCACAGAGCTAGACACATCGAATTTCGACTATTTTTTTTTTGGTTTTTTCGTATGCGATCGAAGAGCTTAAAGCTATTCTTTTAGCTTCTGGGCACTTATACATTTCCCCTAAGGACGCATTATGTGCACATACGTTGAAAAATGGTCATTTCAACATGTCGCCCCATACATCCGCACCAATGTGGCGGTAACCGCTCGCCATCACATTTGTACATTTATCTTAATTTCATTGGCTAATTTACAAATGTATTGGTGCATTTGTGAACATGTTCAAATGTTGTGAACATGTATTGGTGCATTTGTATTAATTTATTAGGTTGATATTTTAAATGTATTGGTTCTTTTTAAAAATTTAATTGAGCATCAAGTGATTAAAAACATAACGGTTATTGGAGCATGGGCGGCAACTGACCCCCCTCTCCCTTATCAAAACTTTCAGATTTGATTTTTATTTGCCCTTCCATTTAACTAGTGGACAAATATTCAAATTTCAAATTTCAAATTAAAGAAGTTGCGAGACAAGACATTGGAGTCATACATGGAACAACATGACTTCAATTACAAGAGTTGCAAAAACCAAATACTACCTGCAACACGCCACGTGGACAAAACCAACACTAAAAAGCACGTGACGAGCCGACAGGGCAGCGTTCACAGTCTTCTTTCTGCTCATGTCACGGGACATTACATCCAGACACAGTAAAAGCATGGGTGACGTGGAGGGCCAGAAACACAAAACATTTTATGTCATGATTAAAGATAAGAATACGCCAGCTGGCCACGTGGGGCTGCTCACTGATAAATACATTGAATTTATGTACCTTACGGAACTTTACATAAAGCGTGCCTCAAATTGAAAAGGTAGGGACGCCATTAATACCCTGCTTTATTTACACGGACTAGTGTCGTATGGAATTTGTGTGCAACGATTTTGTTTTGCGCAAATGAAGTCGGTGGGGATTGAACACTAGACGTCTTGGACCACTGAGTCAGGCGTATGCAGTCGCATTGCAAAGTCTTCCTCGTGGGTGACTACGTGGAAGAAGCAGCGCGCTCCATTTTCCCGATAAGATGTATGGAGCGTCTTGGCAGGAAAAGGAAGAAGTATTTAACAGATTTTGCAAAAGCTCAGCTGTTGCCCACTGATAATAACAGAATATACCGGCTCTACTTAAATCTCATCCACTTCAATGGTCAAATAGTCAATAGCAATTTTACACTTCATCCATAACAAAAAGTGGTAAATAGTTGTCCCATTTTTATTAGCCAAAATTGACTTTTGACTGTTGAAATGGATGATGTTTAACAAGAGCTGGAATATACCTATGAAACGTGTGTACCAAATATTAGTCGAGCAATATTATGTTAAACCACGGGAACACCCTAACACAAATATGACATTGATTACTAAGGTCTAGACCAATCATGTTGCAAGCGGGGCCTAAATTTGACGGTCGACCTTGTCTATCAAGCCCTTTTGGTGACGGTTATCTATTCAATGGTGTCCTTAAAATATTATGAGATACTTGTATAAGTACAATTATATATAAACCAAATATATATCATCATAATCCTATATAAATTTTGACAGTTTAATCAAAATCTCTCCTTACAATAATACGGTCTTTTTAAAATTTTGATTGTATTTTACATCAAAAAATGCTTAGATACGGCTAAACAACCATCAATTTAGGCCTTGCTCCAAGAGGCGTTGGAAGTGATGAATGGTAATTTTACATTTTATTCATATTTAAAAGTGATCAATAATTTTTTTATTTTTATTGGTAAAATTTTATTTTTAATTGTTAAATTTGATATTTAGAAATAATTACATAAATTTTTTAATTTATTGCAATCTATATTTCAATTGTTTCAACTTATTTTAAGATATTTTTGATTTTGATTGGCTTCTTATTTATACAATAAACCTTAAACTTAAGGGAGGAAGAATTCATATAACTATAAGTTGTGTTCAATATATAGGTTATTTATTCAAATTCCCATATAAAAATCGGTACAAATTGATCACAATACACCGTTTATTGAAGGATACTAGTTTAAGTTAAGACTTGGTGGAAAAGCTTAAATTATTGGCACATTATGGTCAACATGCCAATATTTTACAGTGAAGGTACCCCCCATCATAAAGTGTTGGCACATTGACCAAGACATACTTGTTGCTTATAGCACGCAACACTTGGTAGGACCATCTTTTTTGAAGATACCAAAAGATGATAGTTTTAAACTTTTCTAACGCTCAATTGAGTAGGATAAAGTTTTTTAAGGTGAAGACAGAGGTGACAGAGATAGGATCAAATCAAGGATGGTATGTTTGACATGATTGGTGGTTGGATTGATTAGTTTGAGTAACTTGTAAAGATTTGGAGGATGAAGGATGTGTATAGGAGGTGGAAGCTATAAGATGCTCACATAAGGTGGGGATTTGAGATGTGAATTAGCAATAAGGGCCTTGGACTAGAGTGGTGTTTCCATTGTCAAAGGTACCATAAGGATGACCAATACATATGCAATTAGGATGTATGGGATAGCTAGTGTTAGCCTAATCTTGGTCGAAAGACTCTTGATTGTTCATGGTTGGGTGATGAAGGCTTATGACAAGCTTGCTTGTAATGATGTCATCAAGGGGTTCATTGGGATATTTGTCTTTGTCTACAAGAGTATCATCATCATCATCGTTAGGATTTTAGCATGGTTGTGATGAGGGGACTTATCAAAACAACATGGATTTGTTATTATCACAATTCTCATTTAGGATTTGAAAGTTTTTGCATTATTTGGTGAATTTTAGATGTTTTGTAGGGATTTTGAATTGGTTTTGATGATTTTTGGATGAATTGGAAATTTTCATTGGTTTTGATGATAATGGATTGGGATTGACCAAAGTAGAATGTAGGATAGATTAGGGCATGCTTTTTTTATTTTAAGAGGATTTGGTTTGTGTTTGAAGATTTTGGATTTGGGATGGATAAAATAGAGGTTGGCTTGATTTGGGATTTGGAGGATTTGATTTTGAGATCACCTAGGATTTTAGATTTTTAGATGGGTTCATTTGGTTTGGATCACCTAGGGCTTTGGATGGTGGATTGATGTTTGATTTTGATTTAGATGAAGTCTAAGATCTCTTGTAGCTCAATGATGGGATTGATCATGGCCAAGGACCTTGGGGTGCTTGATGTCGGAGTTGATTAAGGTTGAGGTTCTTTTACAAATTGATTCATTGGATCGTCTTTTGATTTTGTTTTGTTTATAGCTTGATGATTGATGGGTTGATTTGGATTGGAGAGATTAGGTTGAGGACCCTAGGAAACTTGATGTTGATTTAGTTTTGGGTTTGATTTGATGCATAGGGCGGGTGCAAAAAGTTGGGGGACCAAAAAGTGGCCAACTTTTTTTTTTTAAGTTTAAGTTTAAAAAAACTATTGTTAAAGCTTATCATTCACACAAATGCAAATGTTCATATTATAGAAGACTGAATTATATTAGAATATTAGATATGGACCTTAGAAAAATGTAATAACAAAACTGCTTTGTCTTATGTTAGGTTGTTAAACCCATCATTTTTGACACTCTTCTCTTAACAAAATAAGATGAATAAGAATAGAAGGCAACGAATTTGATCTTACTAGTTTGCATATTCGTTAATTTACATTCTGTGACTTCATTTTCATTGAATAAAAAGGTTTATCTGATTTGAAATAAGGGGCAGAGTTCACTATGATGTGTTTTTCTAGATGAGAGGGTCCATAATGTCTAGGGTTCTTCCAAGAATGGCCTACAACAGAAATAAGTTTTTGTTATACCAATCCTCCTGGTAAAGCTACATTTCAAATGCTTGCTTTGAAAGTTGAAATAAATTAAATTAGACTTACAATTTTGATTTTCTTCCATTGCTTCAACATCATTGTTGTTTTCCCCATCAGAAACCAATTAATTTAGCAACTTGCTTCCCATTGGTTGACTTGAACTGCATACTCTATTAGAAGAAGGGCATCTTTTATCTATATCAATGTTGGTATTCATAAGTTGAAGAGCATTGATATTTTTCACACACCCTGTTTTTTGAAATATCTTAACCTTAAAATATGACTTGGATATGTACTTAAACACATCAAAATCTCCAATCTCCAGCCCATGATGATTCACAAAAATTTCCCAACCCTACCTAAATTCTAGTTTATTTATGGCACCCCCTAATTGTACATCCCACTCCTGCCCACTTGGGCCTTGCAACACCATATGTTTGTTTATGTTGTTTATAAATTGTGAAACAAATGCAGGAGGAATGTGTTGCGGTAAACACATTATACAATGACATTTTACAAGCTCTTAATAGTGTACAGGAAATAAAAGAATGAAAAATATTGTATAGAGTTACTAGTTTTTGTGTAAAGTCTTCAAGCATAACTTTGACAAAGGAGGCACACCCATTAAAGCGCTCTTTATCATGGTATTTGCCATGTTTTTTAAAACATTTGTGACTGGATGCTCTGCATGGTATAAAAAGCTCCCCCATTTCTTCATCCTCCATGGCAAACACAGATGCAAAAGCCTGTGTAAAAATAAACCAAACAAAAAGAACTGTACATAATCCTAAATTATCTACAAGCACAAATATCCCTACAAATACAATAAACAAAATTGGTAGAGAGTGAATTTTACACAATATTAGTATAGGGGAAAAAAATGAGCCATGGTGTGAGTGATTGATGGTAATTGGTATTTTCTTAGTTGGTAGCACTTAAATTGAGGAGATGCAGAATTAAGTACGATTACACGGATCTGAAGACGAGATGACAACCTGCAATCTTTTTTTTAATAATCATGGCAATTTTCCTCTATGGTACATTAATTTATATATTTGATCATATGCCCTTTAAATGATGTTATCTCCATGTTCATATGCCCAGGACATTTCCTTCGATTTCTTTATTATATCAGGACAAAGCCTAATATTTTGTTTTGTTTTGATTTTTGTTCACTGTTACTAAATTTTAAAACAAATTGAAGTATGCAAAATTTTGTTTTTATTTTTAGTCACCATTAGTTCCCAAATTTTAAAACAAATGTTTTCTTAGTTTTTTTTGAGACCATGTTTGTAGTTATGAATAATTCACTAACATTTTTTGGTATAGTTTAGTCAATCATTGTAATCGAGGTATTATTGTCTATTGTATTTGTAATGTCTTTCCTTAGTTTTTTTGGGAAAAGATTAAACTATACCTCAAACCCTAATCCCTAAACCCTAAACCCTAATCCCTTATCCCTAAAACCTTAATCCTCAACCCTTAAACCTTAAATCCTAAACATTATCCCTAAACCCTCAACCCTTGACACTATACCTTAAACCCTAATCCCTTATCCCTAAACCCTAAACCCTATCCCTAAAGCCTCAACCCTCAACTCTTAAACCTTAAATCCTAAACCCTATCCCTAGACCCTGAACCCTCAACACTATACCTCAAACCCTAATCGCTCAACCTTAAATATTAAAACCTATCCCTAAACCCTCAACCCTCGACAATATACCTTAAACCCTAATCCCTCAACCCTAAACCTTATCCCTAAAGCCTCAACCCTCAACCCTTAAAACTTAAATCGTAAACCCTATCCCTAAACCTTCAACCCTTGACACTATACATTAAATTCTAATCCCTTATCCCTATACCCTAAACCCTTATCCCTAAAGCCTCAACCCTCAACCCTTAAACCTAAATCCTAAACCCTATCCCTAAACCCTCAAGCCTTGACACTATACCTTAAACCCTAATCCCATATCCCTAAACCCTAAACCCTATCCCTAAAGCCTCAACCCTCAACCCTTAAACCTTAAATCCTAAAACCTATCCCTAAACCCTCAACCCTCGACACTATACCTTAAACCCTAATCCCTTAACCCTAAATCCTAAACCCTATCCCTAAAGCCTCAAGCCTCAACCCTTAAACCTTAAACCCTAAACTCTATCCCTAAACCCTCTACCCTTGACACTATACCTTAAACCCTAATCCCTTAACCCTCAGCCCTAAAGCCTCAACCCTCAACCCTTAAAACTTAAACCCTAAACCCTATCCCTAAACCCTCTACCCCCGACACTATGCCTTAAACTCTAATCCCTCAACCCTTAAGCTGGCAACCCTTAATCCATCAAACCTTAAACCCTTAAACCCTAAAATCTCAACCCCTATATACCCTTAAGCCCTTAAACTCTATACCCTATACACTTAACCTTGGACACTCAACCTTGAACATTATCCTTGAATGTTCAAACCTCTACCCTATACCCTATAGTGTTATGGTTTGGTGATGTCGAGCCTAAGGCTTGGGAAGACCAAGACATAATGTGAACGCGTTTTGGATTGCTATACAAATGTTACAAAGGCCTGGGCCCCCGTGATCCAGGCCCACATAAGCTATTTTCTTCTGTTTATGCATGTGTTCCGACAAAAAAAAGTGTTTTCATGTTGTTGGGAAGTTCACATGCACATTTATTTTTCTATATTTTTTAATTTTTCCTTCCTTTATTCTATATTTTTTACTTTTCCTTCCTTTATTGCTCTAATATGTTTATTTTTAGGTTTCCTTTTTATCTTTATTTCAATTTAGTTATTGCTGCAAAGTTGATTTGATGGCACAAAGTTTCAACCCAAACCAGGGTAAAAAAAACCTGCATAGAATTCTCTGAAGAATCTCAAGTATTACTAAGGTGATCAGATTACACTTGTGTGAGTTTGATTTTCTTACATTTTATTTGAGATAGGCATAAAATCATCAACTCTTGAAGACGCCTCACACACATCTTCTATCTCTCACCTATCTCTCCCCCTCACCTCTCTACCTCTCCCCTCTCTACGTGTCTCAGTCACTCCTTGTCTACCTCTCCATCCATCCTTAGCCATCTAGGTCTCTCACTTAACGCTAAACCCTAAAGCCTCAACTCTCAACCCTTAAACCTTAAATCCTAAATCGTATCCCTAAATCCTCAACACTTTACCTTAAACCCTATTCCCTTAACCCTATTTCCTAATCCATCAACCCTAAATCCTACACCCTATCACTAAACTATCTACCCTCGATAGTCTACCTTAACCCTAATCCCTAAACCCTAAAACCTAAAGTCTATCCCTATTCCTAAACCCTAAACCCTCAACACTATACCTTAAACCCTAATCCCTTATCCCTAAACCCTCAACCCTAAACCCTATCCCTAATCCCTCTACCCTCAACACTCTACCTTAACCCTAATCCATTGACCATCAACCCTAATCCCTTAACCCTAAACACCATCCCTAAAGATTCAACCCTAAACCCTAATCCCTCAAGGTCCTAAACCCTAATCCCTTATTCCTAAAATCTAAACCCTATCCCTAATCCATCAACCTTCAACCTTAAACCTTGATCCCTCAACCCTAAACCTTAATCCCTCAACCCTCAACCCTAATTCCTTATCCTTAAATCCTAAACCCTAATCCCTTAACCCTAAACCCTAAACACTATCCCTATTCCTAAACCCTTAACCCTCGACACTATACCTTAAACCCTAATCACTTATCCCTAAGCCCTCAACTCTAAACCCTAATCCCTCAACCCTAAACCTTCAACCCTAAACCCTATCCCTAATCCCTCTACCCTCAACACTCTACCTTAACCCTAATCCATCAACCATCAACCCTAAACCCTCAACCCTAAACGCTATCCCTAAACCCTCAACCTTAAACCTTAATCCCTCAACCCTAAACCTTAATCCCTCAAATCTCAACCCTAATTACTCATCCTTAAACCCTAAACCCTAATCCCTCAACCCTAAACCTTAAACACTATCCCTATTCCTAAATGCTCAACCCTCAACCCTTGACCCTATATCTTAAACCCTAATCCCTTATCCCTAAACCCTCAACCCTAAACCCTAATCCCTCAACCTAAACCTTGAACCCTAAACCCTATTCGTAATCCATTTACCCTCAACACTCTGCCTTAACCCTAATCCATTGACCATCAACCCTAATCCCTCAACCCTAAATGCTATCCCTCAACCCTCAACCCTCAACCTTAAACCTTAATCCCTCAACCCTAAACCTTAATCCCTCAACTCTCAACCCTAATTCCTTATCCGTAAACCCTAATCCTAATCCCTTAACCCTAAACCCTAAATGCTATCCCTATTCCTAAACCCTCAATCCTCGACACTATACCTTAAACCCTAATCCCTTATCCCTAAGCCCTCAACCTTAAACCCTAATCCCTCAACCCTAAATCTTCAACCCTAAACCCTATCCCTAATGCCTCTACCCTAAACACTCTACCTTAACCCTAATCCATCAACTATCAACCCTAATCCCTCAACCCTAAATGCTATCCCTAAATACTCAACCTTAAACCTTAATCCCTCAACCTTAAACCTTAAACCCTCAACTCTCAACCCTAATTCCTTATCCCTAAACTCTAAACCCTAATCCCTCAACCCTAAACCCTAAATGCTATCCCTATTCCTAAACACTCAACCCTCGACACTATACCTTAAACCCTAATCCCTTATCCCTAAACCATTAACCCTAAACCCTAATCCCTCAACCCTAAATCTTAAACCCTAAACCCTATCCCTAATCCCTCTACCCTCAACACTACCTTAATCCTAATCCATCGACCATCAACCCTAATCCCTCAAGGTCCTAAACCCTAATCCCTTATCCCTAAACTCTAAACCCTATCCCTCAACCCTAAACCCTAATCCCTCTTGACCTTAAACCCTCAACCCTTAAACCCTAAACCCTTGACCCTTAAACCCTCAACCCTTACCCACCCCTCTCCTCCCCTATTCGCCTCACCCCCATCTCTACCCTCCTCTACCCTCAACACTATACCTTAAACCCTAATCCCTTAACCCTCATCCCTAAAACCTCAACCCTCAAGCCTCTACACTCTACCCTCTACCCTCAACCTATTACTTAATCCCTAATCCCTCAACCCTCAACCCTATACTTTAAACCTTAAACCCAAAAACCTCAACCCTCAACCCTAAAAACTCTATGAGCTCAGGTCCTTATATACACTAAGCCCAAAACGCTTACATACATACATACATACATACATACATACATACAAGCATACATACATATGTACATACATACATACATACATACATACATACAAGCATACATACATACATACATACATACATACATACATATACAAGCATACATACATAAAAGCATACATATATACATACATACGTACATACATACATACATACATACATACAAGCATACATACATACATGCTTAATAACCTTGAACATAAAATATTCCAAGGGAGACATAATGCGAGCGCATTATAACGTGCTCATGTTATGTCAAACATGACAAACATCATGCAATCTTTTGCGAAAAGGGAAAAAATGCAAAACAAAACATAACGCGAGCGCGTTATATTTTGCTTGGGGAATCCCAAGCCTTAGGCTTGGAATTTGCTTTGGATTTCCAACCCAAAGGCTTGGAGTGCCTTCCCAACATCCAAAGATGTCTTTTTGTATATTCTACAGGATTTCACATAATTTCGTTCGTGCTAACCCTCATATTTACACGTGTATACATATATACATACAAGCATACTTACATACATACATACATACATATAAGTATACACACATACACACATACATACATACATACATACATACATACATACATGCTTAATAACCTTGAACATAAAACATTCCAAGGGAGACATAATGCGAGCGTGTTATAACGTGCTCATGTTATGTCAAACATGACAAACATCATGCAAACTTTTGCGAAAAAGGGAAAAAATTGAAAACAAAACATAACGCAAGTGCGTTATATTTTGCTTTGGGAATCCCAAGCCTTAAGCTTGGAATTTTCTTTGGATTTCCAACCTAAAGGCTTGGAGTGCCTTCACAACATCCAAAGACGTGTTTTGCATATTCTACAAGATTTCACATAATTTCGTTCATGCTAACTCTCATATTTGCACGTGTTTCAAGGTCAAACAAATCGAACACTTGGGTAATGTTAGGCTTTCTCTTAGCTATTTAACAACATATTTTTTTTCACATTTTGACAATGTTAAGCCTTTCATCTTTAATTTCTTTTGTTTGTGTGTCCATTTTTGGGCAAAAACTAGTGTTTGATCTTTTTTTCATTGTAAATTAACCGTTTATTGAAATTTGAAAAAAAATACATTTTTAGAAACTAGACTCCATTCTACACATATTAAAAAAAATTGATTTTTAATTAGTTTTCAAAATTTATAGGGGTAGCACGGCCAAAATTTTATTTTTTAGGATGCGTCCACTTTAAAAATTAGTAAAAAAAACAAATATTCATTAAAAAAATTATCAAAAAAATTGGGTATAAACTACATGCTATTAGTTAATTTCTCACTGAAGCGATTTTAAAAATACCAAAAAAAGTTAACCTTTTGAGGGAGCCACAAAACATGCTATGTTATGTTTTTTGACAGAAACAACACCAAATTTTGTGGCTCCCTCTTTTGAACCCCTTAATCTATACCATTTAAAAAAAAAATTAGTAGTTTAGAAAGTAGACTCAGAGCACTACAAACATTGTTTTTGTTGCATCTTAAAATTTTGAGTGTAACTATGCTCAATTTCTCATCCAAGGCCAGCATTTCCTGATTTAAAAAAAAAATGGCCACTTAAGACCCCTTTTTGGCCCCCCATCTTCTTGCACTTACCCATAAGGTCTATGGCCTTAGGGAATGTGATGTTGGATTGATGTTGATTTGAGGATGATTTGATTTGATATTTATCTTAAGGGATTTAGGTCCCTAAACAATTAGATCTATGATGATTGGTATTGGATTTAGGATGACACTTTGATTTGGGATTAGATTAAGATTGATTTGGCTTTGATTTGGATGATGAGGTCTAGGACCCTTGATGACTTTGATGATGGAATTTTGAGATTTAGTTCAAGTGATTTAGGCCTTAAAACCAATTTGATTGGTGATGGGTGGTTGTCATATTTTATGATGACGTTTGATGTGGAGATTGGGATTTGATTTTGATTTTGGATTATGGATGGATGATGAAATTTGGATTATTTGATTGGGATTTTGAGATTAAGGATTGATTTGCAAGATTTTGGACCTTAGAGGGATGGTTTTCACATGGAGTGAGGGTGTTGGATTTGTCTCACAATTTTACATTTTGAAGTATTTTAACCTTTGACCTTAGAGGATTGTTTTAGAATTTTACATTGGTTTTATTGGTTTTTTGACAAGATGCAAATACATAAAACACATGAAAAACTTATTTATTCAAGTAGGACTATTTGTCTTATGAGTCCACCATTAATGCTTGAGCTTGGTCATGGATAGTGTTGGCCCATGATCTCAAAGAACAAACTGCAAACTTAATTTTTTTTGCTTGTTGCCTACTATCCTAGTTCCAAAGGCATGTTGTAAGTAACTTCTTGAAGCTAACTACCTACTAGTACATCATAAGTGGTGAATGACTAAAAGTTCTCTATCTAGGTTGAACAAGGTTTACTAGGTGATGTCATTGATATATCTAAAGGCAAATGAGGTTGAAATCGATGAAATAAGGTGTGTGTCTACTGGCTTTATGTAAGAGGGTGGACCATTCTCTTCCATTACTTTGCAAGCTATAAAGTTTCTTGCAAGCTTATACCTTAAAGATAAATGTACCTTGATGGGAAAATCTTTCAATTCTCTCTTAAATTCCTCTACCTGGGCTAGAACATGTGGGTTTAGATTGCCACTTGGTGATAAAATCCAAGTCAGGCCCACTAAAAATAAACTAAAAAAGATTAGTTACTTTTGATTTCCAAGATCTCCTTGTGGTGTGAGGAAAGAACATACACATGTCTAATCTTTTGGGATTAAATAAAAAGTGAATGAAGAGATGTTTTTTATTTCAAAGATCACCTTGTGGTGCAATGGAAGAGCATACACTATCTCTTATTCACACAAGCACAACAATCATGTTTATTAGAAATGAAGGTGCAAACCACACTGTATACACCTAAAATTGGCTCGGGTCGAATTAAGTAAATATTTTAATATTTATCTTGATTCTTATTTTCTTCTGTCAATTAAATAAATATTCAAAATTTATTTGATTGTTTCATTATCCCATAATTAAATAAAGTCATTTTATTTAATTAAATTCCCTAAATTCTTCTTATGTCTCACATCAATTAAATTCCCTAAATTCTTCTAATGTCTAAAGTCCAAAATCCACCTCACCATGTTGCACATATAATTAAATATTCTTAATATTTAATTAGCTAATATCCTCTATTTTTCAAAATAAATCTTTAAATCAATTATCCTCCACCAAATTGAATATTTAATTCAATGTTCCCCACTAGCCTTCACCAATTGAATATTTAATTCAATGTTCCCCACTATCCTCCACCAATTGAATTCTTAATTCAATTGTTCCCCACTATCCTCCACTAATTGAATTCTTAATTCAATTGTCTCCCACTATCCTCCATCAATTGAATTCTTAATTCAATTGTTCCCCACTATCCTCCACTCTTCCCAAAAATAAATTTTTAACTCATCCACTATCCTCCACTCTTCCCAAAAAAATAAATTTTTAATTCATCCACTATAAATAAAAGATTCACTTTTATTCCTAGCCATTGATCTCATCTGTTGATCCTCACCCTCCATTCTCTTTTCAGAAAATCTATAAATAAGACCCTTCTCTAAACAATTTGAGGAACTTCATTTTTGCACAATCACTATACCAAAATTTCTCTCATTCTCTCTTCTTCACTCCATTTTCAAGTGTCCTCCATTATCATGTGTTGAAGTTCACATTCAACACATCACATATCAAAAGCCATTCTTCTTTTGTCATCCTCAAACAAGCAAGCAAGCAAGGAAAGCTTTTGAGGGCTTCACAATCAAAATCAAAGAAAGATAGGCAAACAATGGAAAACGATAGGTAAAGGAGTTAGTAAGTATGTTCTTACTTGTTTTGGTTTTATTCTTCTTTGCTTTCAACTTCCATTGGTGTTTGGGTTTATTATGTTTTTGTTTATTTGACAAACTCACATTCTCCCCCTCACATTTTGGTGCCCACCGTGGGGCCCTTGCCCCTTTACTAATAAAAAAAGCTAGTGTTTTTAGTCGCAGGTCCGTGCAGGTGAAGAACAGGTGGAGAATAGGTCTCTGATAGCCGTTTTGCGCATACGACCTCCACAGTTGCACATTTGACCTCTGCAGTTGTGCATATAACAATATTGCGCATACGACCTCCACAGTTGCGCATTTGACCTCCGCAATTGTGCATATGAAAATATTGCGCATTTAACCTCCGCAGTTGCACATATGAAAATATTGCACATTTAACCTTCGCTGTTGCACATCCAACCTCCTAAGTTGTGCATCCAATTGTTACTGTGGCACTTGAGTCCAGTTTGTGCATATACTTAGTGTAATTGCGCATCTGTCTGAGTTGCGCATTTACCCCATAGTGTTGCGCATCTGTGCTGTCAAATTGCACATATGCTGTTATTGCGCCTGTACCTCTGATTCTTGCGCATTTGCTGTCTATCTTTGCACATTTGTTTAAAAGTCGCATACACTCCCTATTTCTGCGCATTCAGCCTGCAGTGTTGCGCATCTGTATTCTGCTTTTGTTGTACAGTTTTTGTGGATTTTGCACATTGAGCTAACGTCTGTTTTGCAGGGGTAGTGGTTGGATTAGGTCATTTAGATGATTTGTCTAGTCCATTTAGACTAACTAGGGGTGAAAGTAACAAGTGCATCTCATACAATACTTCACATAGTTTTCTAAACTAGAGAGGAAAGTTCAAACCCAACTGGTTAGGTCCTTATGTCGTCATTACAGCCTATGGATTGGGGGCATATCAATTGGCCACATTTGAAGGTGAACTATTCGATGATCCTGTCAACAGCATGCATCTTCGCAAGTTCTATACCTAAAAACCCTGATGTAAGGGAGTCCTGAAAAAATTTAAAAAAATTGAAAAAGTGATAAAAATAGAACAAAAAAATATCAAAAAAATAGAAAAAATGACAAAAGGATAGGTACCATGATGAAAACCTGGCAAACAGGTGTTATGTGTACTTTTGGCTGTGCGTGCAAATAAAAGTAAGTGGTGAAAACCTGGTAAATAGGCGCTATCTGCGACAAACCACTCCCTCCATCTATGCCGACTTCATTGACTCTTGTCTCCATCACACCTTGAACCAATTCTGAACTACGTCGCCTCTGAGCTATCACGTAGGCAAGGCCATTATCAATGCGCCCCCGAGGCTCCACTTCCCTATCCATCTCATATCTTGTCATCTATCCTCTAGTCCATCTATGGTCTAAGCCCCGAACTATGTCACCTCTGAGCTATCACATAGGCAAGGCCATTATCAATGCGCCCCCGAGGCTCCGCTGTCCCGTCAGTCCCATATCTGGTCTTTCTATCTATCTAAGTCCATACCACTTCTACAGATCCACCATCACCTAGGTCTTAGGTCCATCAGGGTTCACCCTGAACTACATTGCCTCTGCGTTGTCATGTAGGCAAGGACATTTAGCAACGAGCCCCCGAGGCACTAAGTCAGTCCCTTAGGGTCTGTTTCTCCACATCTATTGTTATCTCACCCATAATAAGTCAATCCTGGTCTAAACTGGGGGCAACTCCTCGACCTTGTTGCGGATTTGGATTCTTGAATGCCATCGTTCTGAAAAGGGGATACCAATAAAGGATTGTGATACTTTCACTAGACACCTAGAACAAAGTTCTCGACGCATAACATCAACCTGTCCAAAACAAAAACAAAGCAGAGCACCATACCGAAACACTCAAAACAATTCTATCTCAATTATGGCAAAAAGACACATCTAATGCAAGAAGGTTTTGTCAACAGGTTAACTTACAATGTCTTGAATTTTTGTCAATTATGTATTCCTATGCTAATCAAGGATGCCAACAGCTAGAGATGCTATGATGGGGACATAATTTTTCTTTATCTGCAGCTTGTGGATTAAACTTTAGTAATGTGATGACTTTTGTCTAACGACATGATTGGCAAAAGATCATCGAGGACTCCGAGGTCTAAACATGAAAAGGGGCAATCCTTGTCTGTTGAAAAATGTAAGAAGTACTCAGGTCATCTAGATTCAACTTTGACTAGATGCTTGTATTAACTTTCTAAATCAAAATCCATGTAAGTAATACTTAGGTCATCTCGGTTCAACTATACCTAGATGCTTGTATTTTCGTACAACATAATAAAGCCCAATGATGAAAGTGCTTCAAAATACTTGCTATATCAAGGTGACAAATATCCATATCCATACTATATCCAATTGCATTTCATATCCATTTCCATATCCATACCGTATCCAAT
Organism: Cunninghamia lanceolata; assembly: GCA_027924645.1. Classification (NCBI taxonomy): domain Eukaryota; kingdom Viridiplantae; phylum Streptophyta; class Pinopsida; order Cupressales; family Cupressaceae; genus Cunninghamia; species Cunninghamia lanceolata. Next base: position 14,289,659 of record BSBN01001332.1, read on the forward strand.
TGCAAGTCTATCCTTAATCCATGCTAATCAAGTCAAGTCAATCTTGTCAAATGATCTGATCACAATCAGTGGTCTTGATCCTTGTCTGGTCGTAAACCATATCAATCATTCATAACTATCCTTCGTGTTGCTCTAGGGATACATCACTCCCCGCCATGACAACACTGTTGTATATCATTATCATATCAAATGTCTTAGACAGGATGTTGTATTGTCGAAACTAGACCCAGAGTCTTATATGACATACTTCATTCTTGAAACCAGACATCATCGATCCATATCATTGGTTTACCACTTGATAGGGGCAATACCTTGTTTATGCTTGTGTCATTTGTGCATACTTGCTTACTTGCTTGTGTGTGTTATCATTTTTATCTTGCATTCCATATCATTCATCCCTTTCTTCTACATTCAACCATTTCATGTCCTGTCAACATATCTTATCGTGAGATTGTCCGTCTCACTCCTGCCGCCTTCTCCCTGTCCAATCTCCCGAGAGGGCATCCTATCATCATAATCTATACCAGGGGCAAACTGGGGCATGTATCATTATCAGACTATTCTTATTCTTTGAAACAACGTGATAAAACACATTTCTTCAAAGAGGGGCAAAATGTACACACCTAAAATTGGCTCGGGTCGAATTAAGTAAATATTTTAATGTTTATCTTAATTCTTATTTTCTTCTGTCAATTAAATAAATATTCAAAATTTATTTGATTGTTTCATTATCCTATAATTAAATAAAGTCATTTTATTTAATTAAATTCCCTAAATTCTTTTTATGTCTCACATCAATTAAATTCCCTAAATTCTTCTAATGTCTAAAGTCTAAAATCCACCTCATCAATCCACCTCACCATGTTGCACATATAATTAAATATTCTTAATATTTAATTAGCTAATATCCTCCATTTTTCAAAATAAATCTTTAAATCAATTATCCTCCACCAAATTGAATATTTAATTCAATGTTCCCCACTAGCCTTCACCAATTGAATATTTAATTCAATGTTCCCCACTATCCTCCACCAATTGAATTCTTAATTCAATTGTTCCCCACTATCCTCCACCAATTGAATTCTTAATTCAATTGTCCCCCACTATCCTCCACTCTTCCTAAAAATGAATTTTTAACTCATCCACTATCCTCCACTCTTCCAAAAAAATAAATTTTTAATTCATCCACTATGAATAAAAGATTCACTTTTATTCCTAGCCATTGATCTCATCTGTTGATCCTCACCCTCCATTCTCTTTTCAGAAAATCTGTAAATAAGACCCTTCTCTAAGCAATTTGAGAAACTTCATTTTTGCACAATCACTATACCAAAATTTCTCTCATTCTCTCTTCTTCACTCCATTTTCAAGTGTCCTCCATTATCATGTGTTGAAGTTCACATTCAACACATCACATATCAAAAGCCATTCTTCCTTTGTCATCTTCAAACAAGCAAGCAAGCAAGGAAAGCTTTTGAGGGCTTCACAATCAAGATCAAAGAAAGATAGGCAAATAATGGAAAATGATAGGTAAAGGAGTTTGTAAGTATGTTCTTACTTGTTTTGGTTTTATTCTTCTTTGCTTTCAACTTCCATTGGTGTTTGAGTTTATTATCTTTTCATTTATTTGACAAACTCACATTCTCCCCCTCACACACACAATAGAAATTTGATTCAAACCTTATTAATATCCTCTAAATAATGTAGAATCAATGGAGATTGTAAGAGAAATAAAACCCAATACACAAAAATAACATGCATTAAGAACTAAACACATAGGATAGTATGTAATGTGGAGAAAACCCTTTCAGGTAAAAAACTTCAAGAAAAGAGGCTCTAAGTTGTATTATCTTTAACAATGAGATTACAATACATGCATTTCCTCTTCTTCTTCAGTCTTCAATCCAACGGTGCCTGTTACTCTCAACTCTACTAAAAAAATAGTGCAAATATCCTTATAAAAGGGGGTTGCCTTCTAGGACAAGAAAATTGACATAATATCGATCGTCAGATCTGTGACCTAATGATGAACGATCCAGATTTACAATGATAAAATATAGATAAAATGTGGTTTCAGGGGCGCTACCCCAAACCCTTGTTGGGGCGCACGACCCCCAGACCCCTTGTTGGGGGGATGATCCCCCTGGACCCCTTACAGGGGGAAATCCACCTGTGAACCCCTGTCACAAATGAATTAGTGTCAAGTATTAGATATAAACATACAACTGAAACAAGATAGCTATTGGTGAAACCTTTCATCCCTTATGGGTGATTTATAAATAATAATAGGAATAATAAATTACATAGGATTTACAAGGTTGATGGCACCTTAATCCTAACAATGTTCATTGACTTGAAGAAAATAAAATTTTAGATGTGAAGACTAACATGTACAAAGGATGCTTTTGATTCCCAAGATCACCTGGCAGTGCAAGGGAGGAGAATACACACACCCTTTGACACACTAATTTGCCAAACAATGTTGATTTTCCTTAAGAAAAATGATCAACAAACAAAATGAGGGTTTGAGAATAAGTATTTGTCACTAAAAATCTACAACCCACACATGTTAATAGTTTGATGCTATAATTTAACTTTGACAAGAAAACCTACAAAAAAGATTCAGTAACTAGCATAAAACTCAAGATAAACACTTTTAATTATTAGGGTTAGTCCTCAAAAGAAAATATGACAAGAAAATTCCTAATTTGGAATACATGCATTATTACACATAGTGCCTATATCACTCAGAGTGTAGGTGTGGCACATAAAAGACATCTATTCCACTTAATAGACACTTGAATCAAAACAAATATCTATGCTAAAGAAGGCACCTATGCTACTCAATAGATTCCTATACCATAATAGACACCTACACCACTTAGATGACACCTATATCACTTAGTAGACACCTACACCATAATATCTATACTTGTGCCACTTAGTAGACACTTGTGCCACTCATTATTTAGGTGTGCCAAAATAGGTAGGTTTTAGGGTTTAAGATAAAACTAAGTATAGAAATGCCAAAAGGTGTGCATGTGTTCCATGGGAGAGAATGTTTGTGCCCACCTATTCCAAACTGTGAAAAATGTCAAATATGAGTGAAAATCTATAAAAATCACTCAAAAACACTTTGCAAATATAAAGATTAGATAGGGAGTGGGTCACATTAGGTGTGCCAAAATGTCTATGAAAAATGTGGAATAAATAGGACAAATGCATATAAGACACTTAGCCTATTCTGCATTAATCAACACCACTGATTGAGCTAAGATAACATAAAAAGAGTGAAACTAAAGGAGAGATCCTACCATCCAACCTTGTTTGCAAGAAGGGATTATCTCCAATATTGATGTGGTGGTTGAAGTAGAAATGTGGTTGTTGATTTGGACAAAATAACCTTGTATCTTCAATAAGGCTTAGAAATGGCTTATGGAATGCTCCATTTATAGATTTAGAAGATGGATGGTGAATGGATAGGATTAGATCTTGAAGATGGAGGGCTAGGATTGATTAAGAACCAAGAGTGATTGTGAGGCTAGCAAGTGACATGCTATGATTGGTACACATGATTAGTGCAAGGATTGAGAAATATATGTAGGGTAGATATTTGGTAGATTTAAATAGAAGGATGAGATTGGAAAGAGGATTTTTGGATCCATGTGTAAGTGTGGATCCTTGTGCAAACCTTGAGACATGTGCAAGGTTGACTTGGCTAATTTAGATTTGGGAATATGTAAATGATTAGTTAGTTTATTAAAGCTAGTTATTTAGTCAACTAATGATGAGGGGGACTTTAGGGTAAATTAAATAAATATTGTGCATTTATTTATTTTTTGAGGAATGATGACTTGATTATGATTGAATTAAATAAATGTGTAAATTTATTCAATTAAAGGATGGAACATTATAAGAAAGGCTGAGTTGATTAATTAATTAAATAAATAGATGTAATTTATTTAAATAATTTTAGGAGGATGATAGGATTGATTAATTAAATAAGTGATTTTTTTAATTAATATTATAAGTGGAGATGTGGGATTAATCTGGTGTGGTGTTAGGACATAGGGAGATTTAGACCTATCTAAACTACTCTTTTATTCTTCTTGGTTTTCACCATTTATCTTCATTATATTCAGTTGTTGATGAGTCACTACTAGTCTCAACTTTCTTTTCTTTTTTCATTTATTTCTCCTACAAATTCAAAATTAGTTTGTAATTAAATCATTTTAGGATCTCTACACATTTATTCATTACAAAGGTTATTATCACTATTAGAAGAATATCCATTGAACATAATTTTTTTATTTATTATATCCATTTCATCCATATTTACTTCATCATTTGTATCAAAGTGTAATATCCCCTTTCCTAGATGGTGTTAGTCTATACTTGGTTCTTGTTGACTAACCAACATGGATAGGGAACTCTTGGAGTGTTCGTCAGATGGTTTTGGAGACATTTGGCTAGAACTTACTATTTTTAGTAAGTTAGGGTTTTGAATATTTGGGGAAATTCAAGATTGGAGGTGGAGCATTTTGAAGAGACCTTTCCAATGGTCTATATCTCATTAGATTCTGATTTCATTTGGCCATTCATTTTAAAGTCCATAAGTTAATATTGTATATTTAATATTTGGACTTTATAATGCTAATGTCAATGACCTAGTAAAAAAAATATTAAATGCAAATAAAAGTCATTGTTGGGACTTGGACTCCTATGAGGGGAAAATAAAGTGAATTTATAATGCTTATTTCTTCTCATGTGGGTTGACCCTCTTAGAGGGAATATAAAATCCAAAAATGAAGAGAAAGCATTTATTCACGACAATCACAATTACATGATATTTATGCTCTGCAAAAAGGAACAAGGGTTTGAGAAACCATCCATGGATTTTGGACATGAAATCCTCCATTAGTGTCGACATTCCACAAGTGTGAGAGACCACCCAAGGGTGCTTTGAGAAGCCATACTCAGTGGTTGCATTTGTGCTTCATTTTATTTTAGTTTGGGGTTTGGAGATCAGTCACGGAGAGTTCCCTTGCAGATATTTCATAATTTCTTGTCACTATAATTCAAAATGCACATCAAGGAACATATTGTAGGTTTTAGCATATAGAATTGAGTAGATTTGAGGCATTTTGGAAGACCATAAATAGGTTGTACTGTTACAACCCTAGCCGTACTAGCTGCTAATATTTTGGAGTTTGTTTGAGGCATTTCCTTCATTGTTTTTATCTATGGTTGGGACATTGGAGTTTCCCAGGGTAGTTGACCAAGTAGGATGCAATTATGAGTTGTTTGAGGCTATCATCACTCTATTTCATAGCACAATAGAGTCGTACTAGCAAGTGTGAGACTTGGGTCTCCTAGTAGTGTGTCTTCTTGTTTGCAAACATTTTCTCGAGGTTTGGTGGAGCTGTAGGACCTCTTAAGGCAGAGGAAATCTTTATTTGTTATATACAATTAATGTTTATTTGAATACCAAATAAGATATGAAGATCAAGCTACTGTAGCACTTCTATCAGACTTGTATTTTTTATGACAATGAACTAGGTATGTAGAAACTTCATATTTTGGCTATTTTTTTACATGGGTATTACTGCTATATGATTGTAATGCATTTCCAACGATTTGAACATCTAGGTATCTCTTGTTTTCATTATTTTCAAATATATATGTATATGCATGTGTTTCTATGTCAAAATGCAAAACACCAAAATGCAAGCAGGTTACAACTAAACCATAGAAAACCCAAATAGTGAGAAAAATCAGACCCAGATCATAAAATATAGGACATAGTGGGTCATTTCAATGGTATTAGAGCAGGTTTTCCTGCCAGCATGTTGGATTATAACTGGTTTGTGCACAGTTACATGTTAGTTTGAGACTACCTATATACTTGCATGTTGATTTCCATGGTCGGATAGTGATTGCATGCAATATTCTATGAGAGGTAGTGCAAGAGAAAAGAGATACCTTGAAAGATTAAGGAAAAAGGAAGATGAACATGAACAGTGGGAAGAGTAGCCTTCAGGGTTTGAAGAGCAACCATTAGTTCGATACAGAGAAACTTCAAAACTTGAGGAACAAGTAATGCTTTATAGGGAAGAAGAACCCATTGCAGAAAACATGGGTGATCAAGAGGGTAGGTCTAGTAGAGACCAGTATCATGAAAGAAGAGCGGGTATGACCAACATGTTGCATGCATTGAATGACTTAGCTAGAGGAAAACATGATATGTTCAAGAGGATGGATAGATCAAAAATAGAATTAAGATAGATTCTTGCCTATTTAATATGGGGTAGTAATGGGAACAATGACAATAACAATGGTGGTGTTGATCAGAATGCGGGAGGAAACAATGGACATAATAATAAAAATGGAAAGAATGGTAACAATGGAGAGAGTTCAGTTAATAATTAGACTACCCTGCAACGTACTTTTGTTGGATCAGCTAGCATAAGGCCTCTAATGCCTCAGTTTATACAAGAAAACAACCCACTAGAGGAGGTACACAAATCCACTGATATGGTTCTTCATGCATAGTATTGGCGGGATTGGAGAGCTATAGATGTAGGGTTTTGGGCTGACATGCCATTTCAGGCTTACCTAACATTCAAGGAATGTAGTAGACCACAAGGAAAACTAGGAGTGAGGCAACATAACTAGGATCTACAAAAGAAGGGTAAGATGAGCATTCCTAACTACAATGGCTCAGGGAAGACTTTAGCCAGAGCACGGGTTCTGAAAGTAGACACTTATTTGCATCTCAATTTTTCTACTGAGAGAGATGCCATCTATGACTTTACATTTGGATGGAGAGGCACATGAATGGTGGTATCATGGACTAGTTACCTTGGGCCATGATCAAATTGACTCTTATATAGAGTTTACTGAAAGGTTGATCGACAAATTTGATAGAGGGGATCCTAAGTTACACTTTAAGGAGATAGCCCAACTCAAACAGTTTGGTGGAGTAGATGCATATATTTATGATTTTTCAAAGGCTGCCAGTCAAGGTCACAGATATTTCAAAATGTAGACTCATTGTATTATTTATTGACGGTCTATCTGAGTCATTTCAAGGGGATGGATTAAGGGGTTCAATCCACCCACACTTTAGGAGGCCATCAAAAAGGCCAAAGACATGGAGTACTCTTCCTTTAAAAGAAAATTTTAGTCAAGGAGTTTTTTGCACAAATGGGATAAGGATAAGAAGAATGCATCTCATGAAACAGGATAGCAAAGGAAACCTTTTACAAAACTCGATGATGATGCACTTAATGAAAATAGGAGGAAGAAGTTATGTTTCAAATGCAAGGGTCCATGGGATCCTAACCATAAGTGCCCAATGAAGGCACAAGTCAAGAAACTGGAATACTATTCTACCGAAGAGACTACTTTAGAGCATTCAGTTCAACAGAGTGATCGGGAGGATAATGATGTGGAGAGTGCAGCAGAGGGGGTGTAGGATGTACAGGATGAGGATACACTGATAGCACATCTTTTTTCCATTTAGAGAGAGGGTTCCTTTAGGATATGGGGAGTATTGGAGGGACAGAGAGTGACCACTTTGCTAGATACAGGGGCCACCCATAACTTCATCGATGAGGGGTTAGTAGCATGGAGGGGACTTAAGACTAAGGAGTTTGAGGGGTTCAAGGTTAGAGTTTCAGATGGATTTGTTATTACATGCAAATGGAGAATCCCCAACTTAACCATTAGGTTAAGTAATTATGAGTTCCAGGTGAGTATTATGTGGTCAGTATGGGGGACATGGATGTAGTCCTCAGCATGAAGTGGCTTCATATGATAGGAGAATTCTCCCTCAACCTGCAGACCATGGAGATGAAATTTGAGGTGAATAGTCATAAACATATTCTGAGGGGAATGTCAAATGGTGGTTTGAGAGTAGTTTCCATTAGGAGGATGGAGAGGATACTGCAACATGATTAGGTATAGTGGGCAACTAATGTACTTGTGATGCTTGAGGTGCCTTAGCAGTAGAAGGAGTATCTGGTTGAGATCTAGTCTTTGTTGACTAAACACACCAAAGTGTTTAATGATATGCCACTAGGTAGACCTCTTGACAGGGGATTTGTTATTGAGCTTGAGTAGGATGCCAATCCAGTCATACCTTACATGCATCCTAAGCGATACAAGGATGAGATTGAGAAGGCTATTCATGAGCTTCTCAAGATGGTACATATCAGGCCAAGTAAGAGTCCCTTTGCTTCTTCTGTTGTTCTGGTTAAGAATAAGGATAGTACACTCATGATGTGCATAGATTATAGGGAGTTGAACAAGAAGATGATAAAAAATAGATATCCCATCCCTCAGATTGATGAGCTCATTGACGCGTTAAACGATGCATGCTTCTTCTCGAAGATAGATTTGACATCTGGGTACCATCAGATATGGGTACGAGAGGAGGATGTAGAGAAGACAACATTTAGGTGCCATTATAGGCACTTTGAGTTTCTGTTTATGCCTTTTGGCTTAACCAATGCACTAGCTACAATCCAGTCTTGTATGAATAAGGTATTCTGAGAGCAATTGAGAAATTTTATGCTTATATTCTTTGATGATATACTTATCTTTAGTAGGACGTGGTAGGAACACCTAAAGCACTTAGATATCATATTGGGTATTCTTGAGTAGGAGTCCCTTTATGCCAAAATGTCTAAGTGTGAGTTTGGCATGACTGAGCTGTTATATTTGGGACACATTATTAGTGTAGAGGGTGTTTGTGTGAATCCGAAGAAGATCCGAGCTATTATAGATTGGCCACCACCAAAGAATCTCTCTTAGCTCAAGGGATTCTTTGGACTTTATGGATTCTACTGTTGGTGTATGAGGGGATTTTCTCAGATATCTTCTCCCCTTATAGATTTAACTCAGAAGGGTGCTTTTGAATGGTCTACTAGTGCTCAACAGTGCTTTGACAAATTTAAGGAGGTGATGAGTACTTGTCCAATCTTGGCCATTCTAAATTTCATGAAACCTTTCAAGCTTCAGTGTGATGCCTCAAGGGAAGGCATTGGAGTTGTATTGATGCAGGCCAAACACCCCATTGCATTTGAGAGTAGAAAGTTGAGGGGTACAGAAAGGAGCTACAACATATGTGACAAGGAGATGCTAGCCATTATGCATGCATTTGCTAAGTTCAGGTAGTACCTAGTTGGAGGTAAATTTTTTGTCAAATCAGATCATAATAGTCTGAAGCATTTCCTTAGTTAGAAGGACCTGAATGACTGGAAGCAAAAATGGGTTAGTAAACTACATGCATATTACTTTGACATAGTTTTTGTCAAGGGAAAAAAGAATGTAGTTGCTAATGCATTATCCAGGAGACCACACTTGTGTGCCTTGAGGGAGATTGTAGAGGATTGGAGAGATTTGATTTCTGCAGAGTATTCAAAGGATAAGTGGGATTCTAGAATTATAGATGGCACCACTAGGGATGACAGGTATTTAGTTGTTAATGACTTGATCATTTACAAGAGCTAGATTTATTTGGTGCCAGGATCTGCTATGAAGCAGAAGATCTTGAGGGCTTTTCATGACTTGCCTTTGGCAGGACATCCAGGTTTCTTCAAAACCTATAGGCATGTTAGGGATAGCTTCACTTGGAAAGTCCTCAAGTCTGAAGCATTAAAGTATGCGAGGGAGTTCATAGTATCAGTAGAATAAGCATGAGCACTCTCTTTTGGGAGGATTTTTGTAGCCCTTACCCATTCTTGAGAGGAAGTGGGATTGCATGTCAATGGATTTTATTATGGGCTTGCCCAAGGCCCAAGGCAAGGACTACATCTTTGTGGTGGTGGACAGGTTAACTAAGTTTGCTCACTTTTTTCTATTTTAGCCACCTATACAACAACTCAAGTTGTTGAATTATTCTTCAGAGAGGTATTTCGACTATATGGTTACCATGGAGTATAGTGAGTGACATGGACAATAGGTTCCTAAGTAACTTTTGGCAGGAGCTCTTCAGGTTGAGTGGGACAGAGCTCACCCCTAGTATGAGTTACCACCCTTAGACATATGGGTAGACTAAAATAGTCAACAAATGGGTGGAAGGGCACCTCAAAAATTACATAGCAGGGCAGCAGAAGGCATGGGTGAAGTGGCTTCACTTGGGTGAGTATTGTTATAATACCACTTACCACATGTCTTTTCAGATGTCATCATTTAAGTCACTCTATGGGTACGAGGCTCCGAGCTTCCTGGATTTGTTGTTTGGAGACAACATAGTACCTAAGGCCAAAGACCTCTTGCAGGAGAGTCAGGTTATTATGAGGTCTTTTAGAGAGAACATCTAGAAGGCACACAACTAGTAGAAATAGTATGAAGATCAACATAGGGTTGAGTGTTCTTTTGAGGTTGGTGATATGGTATATCTAATGCTGTAGCCTTATAGATAGTCCACTCTTAAGAAGAGTGGTGTAGAAAATTGAAGCCATGGTATTATGGACCATTTAGGATCTCTACGAGGGTTGGAGAGGTGGCTTATGAGTTGGAGTTTCATGCAGATAGTAGGGTCCACAATGTTTTTCATGTGTCTCACCTTAAAAAGGCATTGTGGCACAATGTAATACCTTTTATAGAGTTGCCTCCTCTTGATGAAGAGGGGAAGTTGGTTTTAGTACCTGAGGTCATCATTGACACCAGGGAGCATACATTGAGGAAGAGGGTTATCAGAGAGTATTTGGTGAAGTGGAAGAACCTACCGGTAGAGAATGCTACATGGGAAAATGAGCAGATTCTGATGCATCTAGATCTGAGATTGCTTGAGGCAAGAAATTTTGGGGAGGGAAAACAATAATGTCCCCTTTCCTAGATGGTGCTAGTCTATACTTGGTTCCTGTAGACTAACCAGCATGGATAGGGAACTCTTGGAGTGTTCATCGGATGGTTTTGGACACATTTGGCTAGAACTTACTATTTTTAGTAAGTTAGGGTTTTAACTGTTTGGGGAAATTCAAGATTGGAGGTGGAGTGTTTTAGAGAGACCTTTCCAACGCTCTATAGCTCATTGGATTTTGAGTTCATTTGGCCATTCATTTTAAAGTCCATAAGTTAATATTGTATATTTAATATTTGGACTTTATAATGCTAATGTTAATGACATAGTGATAAAAATATAAAATGCAAATAAAAGTCATTGTTGGGACTTGGATGACTATGAGGGGAAAATAAAGTGAATTTATAATGTTTATTTCTTCTCATGTGGGCCGACCCTCTTGGAGAGAATATAAAAGCCAAAAATGAAGAGAAAGCATTCATTCACGACAATCACATTTACATGATATTTTGCTCTGCAAAATAGAACAAGGGTTTGAGAAACCATCCATGGATTTTGGAGACAAAATCCTCCATTAGTGACAACATTCCACAGGTGTGAGAGACCACCCAAGGGTGCTTTGAGCAGCCATACTTAGTGGTTGCATTTGTGCTTCATTTTATTTCAATTTAGAGTTTGGAGATCAGTCGCGAATAGTTTCCTTGTAGATCTTTCATAGTTTATTGTAACTATGATTCAAAATGTACATCAAGGAACATATTGCAGGTTTTGGCATATAGAATTGAGCAGATTTGAGGCATTGTGGAAGACCATAAATAGGTCGTACTGCTGCAACCCTAGCTGTACTAGCTCTGCTAACATTTTGGAGTTTGTTTGAGGCATTTCCTTCATTATTTTTATCTATGGTTGGGACGTTGGAGTTTCCCAGGGTAGGCAACCAAGTAGGATGCAGTTCTGAGTTATTTTGAGGTTGTCATCACTCTATTTGACATCACAACAGGGTTGTATCAGCAAGTGTCAGACTTGGGTCTCCCAGCAGTGTGTCTTCTTCTTGTTTGCAAACATTTTCTTGAGGTTGGTGGAGTTGTATAAGACCTGTTAAGGTAAAGGAAATCTTTATTTGTTGTAAACACTCAATGTTTATTTGAATACCAAAGAAGATATGAAGATCAAGCTACTATAGCACTTCTATCAGACTTGTATTTTTTTATGACAAAGAACTAGGTATGTAGAAACTTCATATTTTGGCCATTTTGTTACATGGGTATTGCTGCTATATGATTTGTAATGCATTTCCAATGATTTGAGCATCTGGGTATCTCTTATTTTCATTATTTGCAAAGATATATGTATATGCATGTGTTTCTATGTCAAAATGCAAAACACCAAAATGCATGTAGGTTATAACTAAACCATAGAAAACCCAAACAGTGAGAAAAATTAGACCCAGATCAGGAAATATAAAATACAGAATAGGGTGGGTCATTTCACAAAGGAGGGTGGATAATCTAGAAAGATGCCTTTGTCCTCAAATTCCTCAAGAGCATAAAGTGGTTCTTAATAATCTAAAGTAGCTTTCCATTGTCCTTCATCTTTAATTAGATCCCAAAAATAGAACATGTGAGTATTAAAAAATAGCATTATTTAATCTTTGATGGTTTTTCCTAAGACACAAATGAGCATATTTTCCTTTCTTTTTTTGCAACTATAACAACAAATATTAGTTGCATATTTTGTAGGCATTCCATCAAGTCTTGTTTTTAAGAATTTGTATTGGTTGAATCTCCTTGGTCTAGTAGGATGGAATTGAGACATTATCCATTTGTAGAGCTTTGGATTTTTGTAAGAAAATGTTTTTGCACAATCAATGTTATTACAAGCTAATACACTTATTTTCTTTTTTTTGTACATAAGAAGTTAGACAAATGTTTTTGATCTGATTTGTGATAGGTTCAACCAAATCTACAAAATACATATTGTAGACACCTAAAATCATCCACTCATCATTTCACCAATTCTAGCCATAATTAGGACATCACTAGACCATTTATTCCATAAATAATTGAATAAATCCCTATTTAGACAATTAATTATCCAATTCCCCTTCCAATATTGATTAAATAATATTTAATTATTAAATCACTATTTGTGCACCATCACTATTCATTTGCACCTCCTCTTAGCATTAATTAAATAAATTTAATCATTTATTTAATTAATCATCCATCTTATATAGTCCAATATGAGATAAATATTCATTTATCTAAAGTCCCTCATCCTCATCCCAAAAATTAAATAAATATTTCTATTTATTTAATTCCCTATTTTGTTCACTTTTGATTAAGTTGGTTAAAAAACAATTAATCAACTTAATCCCACATTTGCACATTCCAAATTCATGGTTAACCCATTGAAACCCCTCAAATTCCTCAAAAAGTAAGAAGAAATGGATCCTTGTACAAATCACATGGGTCCTCTTACAAGGGTATGGGCAATTACCTTCACATCCATGTAAAAGGGTCCTTTTGTTTTCTTTCAATCATATCCACCCACTTTATCTAATATCCCCACAACTATTGATCTCTCCTTAATTGAAGGACTCCACTTGTCCTCCAATCCCATCATTCCACTTGGTGACCTCTCATTTACTCAATCCTCTCAACCAATTTCCACCCTTGATCTTCCAAATCAATCTCAACCCTCTAATCCTTCATCAAAAAATCTATAAATAGCCATCAACTAAAGCCATTTTACGTATCCATGTTATGCAATGTTATGCTACTAGTTTGAGAAGAAATCAACATATCAACACATCAAGAGCACATCCAAAATAGAAAGGTTTGCATGTGTAGTTAGATAGTTAGCTTCACTTTGTGTATGCATTCCTTATTTTCTCAATTGGAGGTTTCTTGTAATTATGAATGAAATAGGTTAATCCACTTTATCTTGTTTCTTTATGTTCATTTTTACATTTAATGCACCCCCATTTCCATTTGTTATCCCTTGGATGTCTAACCCCCTCTCATGAGGCTAGAAAATAGAAGATCCTATCACAAATCATAAATATTATTTCTTTTTAATTGTAATCCTTCCTTGTTAACTTATTTTTTTGCAAATAATATATTTATTGTTTGGATCTTTTCTTTGTCCCTTTACTAGGGACCTGTCAATGAAACCAAAATATTGGTAAGAATGGGTGCAGATTATGAATATGACCCTAAGTTACTTCAATGTTGTATTTATACCCTAATGTTAGAGATAAGAGGAGGATCATATCTTATGTGGGGAGTTATAGAATGTTGTGCTAGGAAAGAACAACTAGAATTGATAATATACCCACGTTAACATGCACAACATACACTATAACACATTACTCTTTAACACAACCAACTTGTGACATATTATATTCATTATATACAACTTGGATACAAAGTTTGTCAATATATTAGATCCTATTTCTCATCACAATGTTATATCATATCTTCTAGATATTATTCTCTATTACATCAGATATCATATCTGTTGGGACCCAAAATAACGGCAACACAAAACTCTAAAATATTCCTAAATCACCTAGGGTAGGGACTATCGTCAGGGTGACAGGAAGAGGTTTATCAATACGTTTTGTTGATCTTGGCCAACTAATAGGAGTGGGTAGACTCCTCTACACTTCGACCTCAACTTAGACTCTGGAGGGATATTCCAAGGGGTATACCTGAATAGGTATTAATTTCAAACCAGATGAACAACTAAAAATAACTGGACAACCAAACCCATCTCATCCTCTTGACTCCAAGAGCTATGACTAAGTCAAGGATGACTGGATGTGATAATAACCCCAATATAGTTGATTCAACTGTGTGAATGTACATGCACAGGAAATATGGTTTTTTCCCTGGACCACATGTGAATGATTTGTTTAATTTAAAAGAGGGTTTGGTCCCTCTCCAATATGGATAGGTGCCTATTTCATTGGGCAATAGAGTCATAGAATGTAAGGAGGAAAGGAAATATACAACAAAGGATCAACATAACTAGACATACATTTACATATATGACTTTTAGATAGATCTTCACACAATGAACATACTTAATAATCCAAAAGAGAACTGCAATGATTCCTATATAACAAAATGATGGAAAATACAAAGCCTTGTATTAACTTAGATGATGTCACACATCTCCAAACATTTGTTACAATCATACCAGTAAATGTGGCAAAGGAAAATATATAACTATGATTATACATTTACCAAAATCACTACAAACTCCCATGGAGACATTCCATTACATTCATATCTGCCTTATATAACCTTCCTACTCTATACTTAACATGTCCCTTCACTTACAGACTAGACAGATCGTGTATTGATGCTAGAGAAAATTTGTAGGCTCTCTCATACTAGACAATTGTCTCAACGACCAACCCTAAGAATGTCTCTCAAACATTTATATATAGTAATTTGTTTCACTATGCAACACAAGACATGGAAATAATGGTTAACAAGCAACCATTGGTGCAATGAATGAGGTGCATGGCCATCTGTCAGAAGAATCAGTGGATATTTGGGCACCCATGCCCTACATATTAACTAATGTCCTTGAGGTACTATAGAAGACATGGTCACTGGAACAATGTATCTTCCATCGAATTTGGGTACCTACACACATACAACAAACACTATTCCAGTGACCATCCCTTTGAAAAGAGCTTTGATCCATTATTTATAGCATGAGTAAGTCAACTCTGAGGGCAAAATGGGAGGGAAAATCCTCACCAAGTCCACCGATTGCATTAAAAACCTGTTTCTTGGCTACCCACTTCACATTTATGGTGATTGGAAGAGTTATCAACATGTTTGAATGAGTGAGGAAGGCCAGGAAGTCTAGCTCCAAAAAATTAGACTTTGGACCTCGGTTCTTCCACCTTATAATTTATATTATCTAGAAGAAGGAGATGAAACCCTGACTCCGCCTATGTATAGTTATGAAGGTGTTGGGGGTCCAGATTTGGGCCTTCACCCTTTTTCCTTGTGCTTAGAAGAGGAGAGAACACAAAAGCTCTAATGTCTACCCTTCATCTTGAAGAAAGAATACTTTTTTAGGGGTTGGCCATCGGGCCTTCCTCCTTCCGTATTCCTCTCATGAAGAAGGCGAAAGGAAGGAGGTTTGAACTTTGACCTCTGATATACTTAGGAAAGCACAACCTTGACAGACTTCTGCCTTTGGGCCTTCACCATTTTATCTTCCCAAATAAAGAAGATAAAAGAGGAAACTCCCGCCCACCGAACATGCCATGTGTCCTCATCCCGTGGTTCCGCAAGTTAGCTATGGGTCCCTCCAAAAGGCTCCATGGAATGGTGGAATGCCTTAGAAAGAATACTTGTTGAACTTTAGACCTTAGGGCCTCTCCCCAATACTTGTCTTATAGAAGACTGAAGGCCAAAGGCCTAAACTCCGACCTCCAACATACTTAGATGGATCTTAGAGCTTGATTTTAGAGCCGAGAGGGAAAGCATGATGGAAGGAGGAAGATCGAAACTCTAACCTTCGACAAAGGGAAAAAACATAAGGAAACACTTATGATATTTTGGACTTAGTCATTTTGGGCTTTTCCCTTGTACTTTCAAAAGGTGAGAACATGAAAACCTATGGAAGATGTCTTTGATTGGTTATAAACTATAAGTTCAAATGAGATTTTCACTAAATTTGGGGCAAAAATGGTGCAAATTGGGAATAGGTTTTTTCAAGTCCCAACAATATCATCTACTATAGGTCATGTTATCTCATCTCATCTCTATTCCCTATGTTACATCTTACTTCTTTTGTTCCTTTCTTATATCTAAGTATAAGTACACCAAAGAATGTGTATCCTTGTACATGATGTGTCTTTTGGATGTGTTTGTGGTTGGCTAGTTGTGTTGCATCTCTTTTATAGTAGATGTATCTTTCTACAAAGTTATCTATATCTTGCTAATAGTGATTTATAGGCATGTCTTGTTCTCCTTGGTAATTTGGGACTCTGTTACCCATTAGAATTGACATTGGTTTTGAAAGATGGTGCTCAATCACCACACTAATAAAAAAATTAGACTTCACCAATAGGTGGGTATTTAGTTAGTTTCTTGCATGTTTTCATGGTTTAGTTGTATAACCTATAGAGATATCCAAAGTGAACTATTATAGTCATTTATCTTGAAGAATCATTTCCTACATGCATATATCTTCAATGTGTGCAATGATATCTATATTATATCAATAAGTTGTTTTATATATAGTTGGTTAGCCTTAGGCTAGTGATAAATCTTGGGGCTAACCCTACATTGGGTAAAACTATAAAGTTTTAGTTCTACTCATCAGTATTTTTTGAAAATCATATTTAAGATACCTCTAATAAGACCCTCCTAAGCCAATATGAGTCCAAAGTGAAGGGGAGAATATCTACTCTCATGAATTGGACTTTAATCATATATAATTTTTTTATGAGCCCATGTCTCATATTCTTGAAGACAAGTCCCTATCCTTGAGGATGAGATAATACTCTAGGATTGTGGAGTTGTAATTGTGAAATCCAACATAGGGTATCACCACAAAGCTTGCAACATATTTTTTCTTGTTTTCTCCTTCTAGATTTGTTTATATTGTGTGTTTGTTTATAGTAGTAGTAGCATGTTTGTCTCTAGCTTATTCCTCTTTCATGACCACCTTTTTTATTTTTGTGGTAGCCTCCTTTGCCAAATTATTTGTTATGGTCATTATTATAACTTGTGAATGGCTTCTTATTGTGTATTTATGGTACCACATAATTTATATTATTAACCTATTTTGGTTTCTTCTCCATTGTAGTTCCTAGTAACCATATGTTGGATATCCATTCAATCATCCTACAACCAATCCTTGTGATTTGGCCTTGCCACTATCTATGAATGAATCTTTCTTATTCATTCCATGGACTATTGGTTCATATTTATCTTCTTCATCGAGTAACATAGGGCAGTTATCTTTTACAACAAGTAACATAGGGCTGTTATCTTCTTCATAAACTAACATAAGGCTACTAAAATCCTCCTTGAATAATGCTGATTGGGTAGCCCCTATTATGGAATTATGCAAAAATACCCTTGGAATTAAAGTGATCAATTATATTGAATAAGTTAATGGAGTGAGATCTTGGAAGAACTTAACCAATACCTATTCTACTACTATGATGGTTCTATATTATAATCCTTATTTCTCTCCTACAATATTACTCAATTCTTTAGAAATGATGAACTAGTTTGAGAAGCTACCCTCACATGGGTTTACTATGTTACCTTAGGATTTGATATGATTATGGATCAAAGTCCCTCTACTTTTTGGGTCAAATTGTGGCATCCTAAGTAGTCAATTCCTAAATTAAATATTTTCTTTTGGTTGATGGCACAAAACAAAATCCTTACCATTTATAGCCTTATAGAAAGGGGATTTAATCTTCCTAATATGTTCTCATTATGTGAAGAAGTAGAAGAAAATGTTCCTCATTTGATATTGGATTGTTCTTTTTCTAGGGAGGTATGGAGTCTCTTATTTTCACTTTTCAAAATTTGTTGGCCTTTTGTAAACACACTCAAGGGTTGCTGGAATAATGGGTCTCTCTTTATTAAAAAATTTCTTTAAAATGCCTTTAGTCTATTGCCTTACCCCATGTTGCATGGTGGTTGTTGAAGGAGAGAAACAGTAGATTTCATCATGATAATAAATCCCCAATTGGTAGGGTGGATGAAATAAAAACTTTATTATTGTGGTTAAAGAGAAAATATCATCTATTCCTAAGATTGGGGCTTCTAAACTCAATGTCAATCATGGGAAGTTGCATTTTCCACTTGACAGGAAAATGAATAAAGATTAATAATTATGAAACCATTGTGGGACATGTCAATTCTAACTCTATTGAATTTCCACCATCAAGATCAAAGAAAAGTTTTGATTGTGTCATCACTATATAATATAGTAGGGTCACTATCCAAGGGCCTACATCCTCCTCCTCACAAGATCCTCAGCACAACCTCCTTGAGCACCTTAGGAAGACTCCAACATAAATTATATCCATCCTATAGCTTCTCAAGACATCACCTATCCATAGAGACATCATAGATCAAGCTTTATAGGAATCTTAGGTCCCCAACAATATTGATCTTGAACAATTTCAAGTCCTTGTTGGCCAACTCTCATCCACATACTAACATTTAGTTAGATTGGCATGCCTCCTATCGATCCATCCCATAATAAATCCTTGCATATAGAGGTCCTAATCACTAAACACAAGGTCAAATGAGTCCTCTTGGATAATGGGTTTGGCTTAAACCTATGCACATTAAAATTCATAAAATGATTGGGATGTTCTACAATAGACTTGGAGCCTCAAATCATCATCATCAAAGCATATGACATTGTAGAGTGTGAATCCAAATGTACTATCTACCTCCCCATCTCGGTGGGGCCCATCCTATAACAAACAACATGTCATGTGGTTGATCTTGATCTTCTCTATAACCTCTTCCTTGGCCACCCATGGCTTTATGCCATGCAAGCTATTCCCTCCACATACCACTAGTGCTTGAAGTTTCCTCACAATGATGTTGAATTCACCATTCACGTTAATCCATAGCCATTTGAATACATCAAATATATGGAGGCTTCCTATCATAAATCTCATCATTATCCTAGCATTGACATCACCAATCACGATAAAACAAAGGCCTCCTCATCATACATTAACCCTAAATCTCTTGCATCCACCTCATCACCATCCCAAAATCTCAAATCCTTTAAGATTGAGATATCAGTAAAGGTTGTGGGGAATATGAATTTCATATCACCTTTAATGTAGGCCACTTGCCTTTGTCTCCATAATCTTATGGTCATCCTAAAAAATAACCCCAACCATAAACACCCAAGATCAAACAATTAAGGCCCGCTACATTCACACCCATAGGCATCCTTAAAGAGGAACAAATTGAGGGTTCTATTGAGTCCTAGTTGTATAGGGATGACTTAGAGGATGAAGAATAAGTACTCAACTATCTAAAATAGAATTATGCTATCCCATATCATATCTATGTGAACATGAATTATAAGGGTAAAGACCTTGGACTCCATGAGCAAGGCATCCATGATTTGATCAAGGTGAAATAATTTGAAGGATATTTTAGACTGGGATATATGCCTCTTTGTTTGGAAACCAATGAACCCCATGCTACTTTTGAAAGTATAGGAGAAACCTTAGACAACATTAAAAACATCATAGGTGGAACCATCTTAGCCTTTTTCGAAGACCTTGACATCTCTTGCCATTTTCCTAATAATGCCATTTTAACTATTGACCTTCCCCTTCAACATCCTAATCTCATTGACTAGGACCAACAAGATCCTATGCCTCTTGATACATTCCAAAATGGTTAGGCCATATCAGAATTTATGGGGCTCTATAATTATATCCCAACAAAAGATCACAAATTAGGTTTTAACTTTGACTTACACATTGTTACTTTGGGGAGTGGGAAGGGTTAGTACAAAAATAAAAAAAGAAAAAAAGAAAAAAAGAAAAAAAGAAAAAAAGAAAAAAAGAAAAAAAGAAAAAAATGTCCCCTAGTGAAAAAATCTCTAAGGCGCTATTGGACATGAAAGAGAAAAATAAAAAATGTGTCTCCTCATGAAAACCTCTCCGAGGTGCTAGAAAATGAGGAGGTCAACCCCCCCTAGCACTCCTTCACTGGAAAGAGTTTTTTATTATCCTAGTGGAGGAAATACAAGAAATTAATTTGGTAATAGAACACAATCCAAGGCTCACCCACATCGCTGCTTCCCTTTCATCTAAAAGAAATAGAATATATCCATTATCCTATAGAAGGAATCAACCACCTTTGCTTGGTCCTACACTGACATGCTAAGGCTAGATCCATCTCTTGTAGTTCGCCATTGTAACAAAGCTAAGGTAGCAGAACAACTTCCTACACTAATATTGAGATGAGGGATATGCAAAAAATTTTAGATCTTTTACAATAGTTACAAAAATTATATAGAAATAAACATAAATATCAATCATTCCATAACACATTAATTATGTGAGGAAAACCCTTTCAGAAGAAAAACCTCACACTCCAAAAATTGCCCAATATATTATTCAAAAATCAACAAGATTACAATATACTTGTAGAGAAAGTTTTCACAAAAGTATTACCAACCAAAGATCTGGAGGCAACTCAACATCTATAAGACTCTCACATACAACCTCCATCTCAAGCACCTAATATATAGGAGATATAATACATGAAACCATCAAACAATAATTACAAATCCATGAGCTAAAACCACCCAAAAAATGGCACCCAAATTATCTCCAATCAAAGATGCCCTATGATGTGTCAAAACACACACCAACACGTGTAACTCCTCCTTACAACTTTTTTCTATGTCCAACATGTTTTCACATTTTCCAATATGAGATATCCAACTTTCAGAGGCCATAAAGTTTGATTTGAGAGGATGATTGATGGACCATTTGATGCATTGGAAAGATCGTGAAGATATCTATACCCTAGTAACCAACTTGGTTACTTATGATAACTTTTGGGGCCAAAAATGACCTATAGATGCCTCAAAATTGACTTTGAAACTTTTTTTGGGTATTTCAAAAAATTGGAAACATTAATAACTTGACATCCAAACATGACCTTGGGTTCAAATTCACCCAAATTGTTTATTTAGAAATTTAGTATCTTTAGGGAGATTTTTTGACCCATACGTGCTCAAATGAAAACTTACTATAAATAGTAATATTTTGTAATTGCAAGATTAAGACACCTTTCATAACAACCATCTCATGGTTCACCTTGATGCTAGGATGATAAAGCAAATGCTTAGAAAAATGCATCCATAGATCGCGCTTCTTGTAAAAGAGAAACTGAAGAAAATTCTTGAAGTGGGATTCATCTACCCTATAGACTACCCCAAGTGGGTTTCTAACATTGTCCCCATTAGCAATAAATCTTCACAATAGTTCAACAAAAGTTATAGAGCCAAAAGAGTTCACAATACAATGCATGAGAATGAAAAGTGAAGTCAAAATCACAAGTGAGAGGGAATGACCAAATTAAAAAAAGGGACAAATAAAGGCATTCTAAGGTGGCTAGTAATGCCCAAAAATGGTCACCTGGTGCCACATATACGTAGGATGCTAGCGTGTTACGTGAACATGCGCGCTAAGTTCTTGTGTCCATGTAACTTCGGTTCCTAGTCACATGGAACACCATTGAATGATGATATAAACAAAACATTAAAATAAAATTTCATAAAAATAAACACAAAGGATTGAATATAACACAAAAGAACATGTGGTTATGGGCAAAAGGCTAATGCAAGGCTAAAATGAACCTAAAAACAATGCTAGAGGAACAGACACCAAAGTGGCCGCAAAATGTAACATGAAATTGTAAGGGTATGCAATTCTCAATGTTACATGTCCTATGCAAGAGATATATCATCACCTTGGTATTTATACCTTGGTACATAATATATCATGCTATATCAAAATAAGTTCTCACTACATTTCAATTTAAAACCTACACCCATAAAACACTAATTGTTAGCCTATCCATTATCCATTATGCAATTTTGTCCATTTTACCTTGATTAATCATAGTTTTATGTGTGCAAATCAGTTAGTTGGTTAATTAGCTGTTTAGTCTATTTTATGATCATTCATCCATCCAATACCTCATCATTTTCTATTTATCATTCTCATCATTTTTCTTCCAATATAATTATACCATGAACGAAAAACAACATCTACATTCACATTTATCATATATAATGATTAATCCATTTACATTTATCATATTTAAGAATTCATTAATTTATATTTATACACATTTAATCCCTTTTCAATATCATATATAATCATTTAATCCAGTCGTATCTATCATATACCTTTATCACATCATCATACACACATCCTAGCAACAACGCATCACACATACTTTATTCATTTTTCTGAAAATAACAAGCATTCCACAATGCCCTCATACAACATTCCCATGACATGCATAAACCATCTAATCTACCCTATCACAATGCATACATCCAACCACACCTATATAATTGTATTTTATCCATCAATCCAAATGAAAAAAAGATCAGACCATCTCACAATAGACTACACCAAATTGCATGCATCATAATCACATATAATCATAATCAAACCACATCATCACATACATTATCATCATATTAAATAAATCACAACATACATCATGGTATAACTATCTCATCAAAATGGGGCAAGTACATAGAGCTCCACAAAAAAATGATGTCATAAAAATAATGAACATCAAAATGATACAAAAAGTATACATGAACAACCATATCCAATGCATATCTAAAGGCTTATAGGCTTGGCTTGCACTATCTCCATGTGATCCTAAAGGTACTCCATCTAAAGGTGGTAGCTACATCACATTGATACTGACCTCCTCAATCTCCTAGACCTCACTGATCGATTCTATGTATTCTCTACATAGGAGGGTGCTCTCTAATCTAGTGGTACTACCTACTCATAGAAGGAGTGATAGTACATCACCTCCCAACCCAATTATCCCACCTCTCCTATTTCCCTCTGCATCTACCACTATTTGGGCCAGTCCAATCCTTCTTAGTGCTCTCTCACCTAATCCTGCTCCTACTAGAGCCTCTATGAATTAGCCTGTGATATCTATAACTACAATTTCATAAAATCATAAGCTACATACAGCCTACCCTTATCCCCTATCACCATCTCTAGTTTATCTTGGAGCCTATCTAGCCTTGCCTACATTGTGATTTTGTCTTCATCTCCATCCCCCTATCCCTCTCTAACTATAGACTATCCTACTCTACATTCATGCTATCTAGCTTTACTATCACACTTTCTAACATGACCTAGAGACTCTATAGTCTTGCCTAAAGATTATCTCTCTCCACTCACAACTAGTCTCTCTCTAGTTGTACTACCTCTATCTCTAACTCTCTAGTGGCTAACTACTCTTAGAGGTTAGCCATCTCATCATGGTTGGATAGAGTCCCCTATTTTTACCATGGTAATCCTCCCTTTAGGCCTTGTCCCTATGCATTTCCCTCATCCATATCCATGGTCTTTGCATAGTCACCCCCATCCTCCTAACCATCATTCCCCCTACTATGGACCCTGCTATAGTAGCTACATCTACAACTGTTGGGAATCTTTCCATAGTACCTACACCTACTATGCCATCTTCTATGTCCACTATCTTGCCCATCCTAGAAATACCCTCACACCTTCCATACCCCTCCCTATCCTACCCTTTCCAATTGACCTCCCTACTATCCCATCCTCCCTTTAATAGCTTGCTACCTATGTGCTATCCTCATAGATTTGTGAGTTACCCCTATGCCTATGTAAGGAATGACCTCGTCAACTTGATGGGTTGACTTTGAGCCCATTATTGTTGATAAAATTTCTAGTAACACTTGAATCTATAACATCCTACCTCAACAACAACACCTATGGCATCTAACCATGCCTTTAATTAGTCCACTTACAACATCCATCCCATCTACTCCTCCAATGCTAATTGTGAAAACACATACACATCACCTATAGGGATCCCCTACCAAATTCCAAATTGCCTCAACACTCTATCTAGTCTATATTGATCAATGATATACGGCATCCGCCTAATGATTCAATGTGGCCTAAAAAGAATGGATAAGTCATATCATCATTAGGCTACACATCACAATTCAAGTATGGCCTCCAAATAATGGCCTATAGATCATCCAAAACCTATTGACAATGGCTCAGGTTACCCACATGGGTCTACCTCCTCCACCCTCTCTAAAAGAATGCATGTGGCTCTCCTCCCTCCCACCAATATCTATCTCTAATGGGCCTAAGCATTAATATGTGCTCCTAGGTCCATACCTATAGTAACATCGTGCATGTGCCAAGCTATGCCCCTCTATGTATGTGATCAAGTGTAAGTCCTTGTATAACATCACTAGCACACAAGGTCCCCATGCAAATACATACTCCCCCAAAACATGTCTTCTATGTAGTGTGTCAATCTAATAGAAAATAAACACATGATCATGTTAGGTAGCAGTGAGCCACTCATAATGACTACCATCACTAGAGGTATGTCATCCACCATCCCATACATGAATTCAAATCTAACCTTATACCATCCCTCAATAGATATACCTTGTTGAATAGCCTTTACATATCCAACACATCATGCCTCTCTTTGTAATAGACCCTACAAACCCTAATTGGTAATTGGAGAATCATGTACACATCCTTAAGCATAACTACGATCTCCCCTATTAGGAGACAAAAGGTGTTCATCTTTGAGTGCCACCTCTATGTCAATGCTGTCAACATTGCCCTATGCACCCTAAGGTGTGGAATCATGGTCATGTGCTAAACCCCCACTAGGTTTAGGTATCCCCACTCCTCCTCTATTTGATCCTCCATTAGATCTAGCATAGCTAATCTCCACTCCAACATCGCTATTGAATCTAATTGATCATGCATCCATCTAGAAACCATGTCAAATTGCATCAAAATCCCCTATTCTTCCTATCCCAACATAGATTCTCTACTTTTTATGGAGGCACCCATCCATGACCTAGGCGCTTATTTGTGCAGCCACTCTATTTTTTCATAGAGGCGCTTATCTTGAAAGGAAGCTAGGTGTGCGAAAATCACTTCCTACACTAA
Source organism: Cunninghamia lanceolata (assembly GCA_027924645.1). Classification (NCBI taxonomy): domain Eukaryota; kingdom Viridiplantae; phylum Streptophyta; class Pinopsida; order Cupressales; family Cupressaceae; genus Cunninghamia; species Cunninghamia lanceolata. The sequence goes on from BSBN01001332.1 coordinate 14,315,242, forward strand.
TCTAATGAGGGGAGAGCTATGCAAGTTCAATTTAATCTTTATAATTACAACAACATGAAACATTTAACAAAGATATTGCAGAATTATACATAGAACTAGAAAGAAGATAGAAGAAGACAGACAAGATATATCGTGGAGAAAACCCTTATCAAGTGAAAAACCCCACAATCAGAAACCTGCACAATGTATTATCAAAATTGAATATGGTTTACAATACAGTTGCAATGCAAGCTTCAATAGTCTTCGACACTCATGTCTGGAGTCAATCTGGTAGCATAACAGTACATGTAAAACCTGTAATATAACTCCTCAAAGCACCTGTTTATATAGAATATACAAGGCAAAATTAGCTTTATCTTGGAATGGGCGTCCAACTTGGCCTCATGGCCCAAAACCCATGCCTATGGACACTTGATCAACATTGTAAGATGTTCCTGACACTTGTCCACAACTCCCATCCCAAAGAGGTCACCTATTTCCAAAATGGGCTATGACAGATGCTCTTACGACTCTTACGATCATCATAGAATCTGTCATAGTAGTTACAACTTACAGCTATAAGAGAATCTATCATACATAGGCTATAAATAGCATATTATCTTACAACATGTCATAGTCCACCTTGGGGTGCCCAAATATTCCTTTTTCAAAGATGCTCCTCGACACATGTCTTCACCTATCTTACAAGCTTCTATTTTTGACTCTTACATCTCATAACTTCGTCATATGAATATGTCATAACCGTTTCGGTCAATATTCCCTTACACAACATCCAAGATGCTAACACAAGGCAAAATATTCCTACCACTAAGTGGGATGCCTATCTCCTCATGTGAGGACAAAATTACATGTGGTCATATGCCATGTAGGATGACACATCACCATGCCAACTCCCACAATATGACAACATAGGATTTGCATCCAATTAATACACTAGGAAAATAATAAATAAATACAATGTAAAAATAAAAGGAATTACCAAGGTTGAGACACCTTAATTCCCAACATTCTCCCACTTGTTGAACACCTTGTAAGAGCCAATAGAATAACAAGATTTAACTGCTATAGGTCGAGAGGTCCATAGACTCCGAACACCATCTGAACTTCTCTGTGCTAACTAGTTTTGTTAATGCATTTGCAACATTCTTCAAAGTATCTACCTTCTCCAAATTTACCTTCCCATCCTCTACCATGTCTCGCATGAAGTGAAACTGTACATCAATATGCTTTGTTCTTGCATGGAAAGTTGGATTCTTCACAAGGTAAATCACACTCTGACTGTCACAACTGATTGTAATCTGACCTGCATCAACACCAATATCTAAACACAATCTCTTAAGCCAAATGGCTTCGTTACAAGCATGAGTTTTTGCCATATACTCAGCTTCTATCATGGACAAAGCAACCAAAGGATTGTTGCTTACCCATCCAACCAATAGCACCACCAAATAGTGTAAACACATAAGCACTGGTGGATCTCCTACTGTCAATGTCACCTGCCCAATCTGAATCCACAAATCCATGAATATCAATAGAATGCGGAGGTCCTATAACATTACCATGATAGCATATGGAATACTTGGAAGTACCCCTCAAATATCTAAACACTTGGTTAACTGCATCCCAATGTACCCATCCAAGATTAGCCATAAATCGACTAAGAACTCCCACTGCTTGGGCAATGTCTGGTCTTGTGCAGACCATAGCATACATCAAACTGTCAATTTAGCACTAGCATAAGCTACTTTGCTCATGTCCACCTCACTAGGATATTTTGGACAATCCTCAATAGACAACTTTGTCCCCAAAGAAATAGGAACACACAATGGTCTACAATCTACCATACTGAACCTATCCAACACAATCTTCACATACTTACTCTGGCTTAACCAAAGTTTTCTATTAGTTCTGTCTCTTCTGATTTCCATTCCTAGAATGTACCTGGCTGCCCCTAAATCTTTCATTTCAAACTGTGCTGACAACTGAGATTTAAAATTAGAAATCATATTCTTACCCTTCTCATTAAGCAACATATCATCAACATACAATGCAACAATGAGAATACGATCACCATCAAACTTATAATACACAAATTGATCCGATTTTGATCTCACAAACCCAATTGACAACACAAAGACATCAAACTTAAAGTACCACCTCCTAGGAGACTGCTTCAAACCATACAAAGACTTCTTTAACTTGCAAACTAAATTTTCTTTACCTTTCACCATGTAATGCTCTGGCTGTGACATGTAGATTTCTTCCTCCAAATCACCATGAAGGAAAGTTGTCTTCACATGCATCTGTTCTACCTCTAAGTCATAAGATGTTGCAAGAGATAACAGGAATTGAATGGATATCAGATTTGTAACTGGAGAGAATATCTCACCATAATCTATAGCCCCCACTTGTGAATACCCCTTCGTAATGAATTTGGCCTCATACTTCTCAACACTACCATCTGCACCAAATTTCTTCTTGAACACCCATTTGCATCCAACAGGTTTCTGTCCAACAGATAAAGGCACCAAGTCCCGAGTTTGATTCTTTTCCAAAGAAGCCATCTCATCCTCCATGGCCTGCTTCCAGGAACCTACATCTTTCATATGCAAAGCCTTTGACATAGTTCTAGATTCATCACTGTTAGTAAGCAAAGAAAAAGCACAACTAGAATCAAGCAATGTATAACCAAATCTCTTAGGTTGCTTTCTTATTCATGTAGACCTCCTCAAGAGCTAAGGTTGAGGTTCAACCTCTTCATCCGAGCTTTTAGAGCTGTCAGAGCTCTCCTCATCATCAGGTCCAACGTTGTCTTTCTGTTCAATATTCTCAGGGGTAGCAAGAAACTGAACAACATCCTCTTTCTTTTCTTTTTCTTTTGGCTATAAAACATTGGAAGAAGGTGTTAGCTCTCTGAAGATGATACTTTTGCTATACAACACTTTTTTAGCCATAGGGTCCCAAAGCTTGTATCCTTTCACACCGACACGATAGCTAATGAAGATACACTTAATAGCCTTGTTCTCCAATTTTGACCGCTTCTCCCTAGGCACATGTGCATATGCCTCACAACCAAAAACATGAAGATGCCTTATCGAAAGCTTTCTACCAAACCACACCTCCATGGGTGTCTTTCCAACAAGAGCTAGTGTAGGAGATCTGTTTACCAGATAGCAAGCAATGGCAACAATTTCAGCCCAAAGCTTTTGTTCTAGGCTAGCTCCACTAAGCATACTCCTAGCCTTCTCCATCAGTGTCCTATTCATCCTCTTTGCAACTCCATTTTTCTGCAGGGTGTATGGAGTTGTCTTATGTCTTTCAATCCCAAGTTCCTTGCAATATTTATCAAATTCTGTAGAACAGAACTCACCACTGTTGTCAGTTCTCAAACATTTAATCTTTTTACCAGTTTGATTTTCAGCAAAGGCTTTAAACTCCTTAAACTTACTATAGACTTTAGATTTGCTTCTAAGAAAATAAATCCATGTCCTTCTACTGTAATCATCTATAAAAGATACAAAGCATACAGATTTTGATAATGAAGGAACATTAATAGGACCAAATACATTAGAATGAACAAGGTCCAACACACTAGAAGACTTATGAGAAGTCGAGTAAAACTGAACATGGTTTTGTTTTCCATATATGCAATGTTCACAAAAGTCAAACTCAAGATTACAATCATCTAACCCCTCAATGAGGTTTTTATTTTTAAGGGTTCTAAGAGCCTTCTCACCAATGTGGCCAAATCTCTTATGCCATAACATTGTCTTTTCAGCAGGAATCTTAACTTCCAAGGCGTGATTACAACCATTAGGACTAGATACAACATATTTCTTCACTGCTCATTCAGATGGTGGGGATGAAGTGACTGCTGTCCTCTTTCTTGAGTCAGAAGAACTATTGTATTGTGAAATGCATGCCTCTAGCTGAAACAGAGTACCTCTCCTAGCACCCTTAGCAAGCACCATAGCTCCTCTAGTCATCTTGCATCCTTCTTTCGAAAAGACAACTTGCACACCTGCATCATTCAAAATACTTACAGAAAGCAGGTTCTGTGCTAAGCCTGGGATGTGCATAACCCCAAATATCCCCTTCACTCGTCCATCAGGGAATCAAATAGAGACTCTTCCATGACCAACAATCTTCAGATGAGAGTCGTCACCCAGGTACAACTTTCCACCATCGAACTCCTCATACTTAGTAAACCAATCTCGATGTGAGGTCATATGAAATGATGCACCAAAATCAATCAGCCACACATCATCAGAAGCATGGGTTGCTAGGGCTGCGATGAAAGCATCATCATCATATTGTGACTTGTTGGAATATGAATCTAGGTTCTTCTTCTTCTTCTTCTTTTGCTCTTTGCATTCCTTTCAGAAAGGCCCAAATTTGCCATAGTTCCAACAGAGAGCCTTGGACTTTCCAGGAGATTTGGATCTACCCTTCTCAGCTTTCTTGTCCTTCTTTTTCCCTTTCTCCTTAGGTCTTCCATGAATTGGAAGAGCCTCTTTGGCTACCTTAGAAGACTTTCTTAGCATCTCTTCAAACAATAATGAAGAAACCACTTCATCCATTTTGAATGTGGATGTGGTGCTTCCAATAGCCATGACAAGGTGATCCCACGAGTTCAGCAAAGAACAAAACAAGGTCATACATCGATCCTCCTCCTCCATCTTCACACCAACGGATGTCAATTGTGCAACTAGCATGCTAAAAGTATTCATATGTTCTGCAACAGATCCTCCATCCTCCATTCAAAGAGAATACAACTTCTTTCTCTGAAAAAGTTTGTTAACTAGGGATTTGGCTTGATACACATCTCCCAGCTTCTTCCAAAGCAAGTTTGCAGTAGCCTCCTCATGGACATTTAACAAGACAAAATCAAAAAGACTAAGTCTTATGAGACCCTTAGCCTTCTAATCCTTGAGGTCCCAATCAGCTTGTGACATTGTAGCTAGTTTTGTTCCACTAATAGTTTCCCAGAGGTCTCGATAAACAAGCATGTCTTCCATCTTGAGCTTCCACAACTTGAAATTAGTGGCATTGAATTTCTCCACCTCTATCCTTCCGGATGTGCTTGCCATCTCCTTGTTGCAATAAGATTTAAAATAATCTGCACAGACTTCCACTACACTTAAGATCATCTGAAAAAACCCCTACCCAACAGCTAGGACCAAAGGTGATCAAGCTCTGATACCAACTGAAAGGAAGCTAGGTGTGCAGAAATCGCTTCCTACACTAATCTAATGAGGGGAGAGCTATACAAATTTAATTTAATCTTTACAATTATATTAACATGAAACATATAACAGAGCTATTGCACCAATACACATAGAACCAGAAAGAAGACAGAAGAAGGGAGACAAGATATATCATGGGGAAAACCCTTATCGGGTGAAAAACCCCACACTCAGGAACCTGCACATTGTATTATCAAAACTAAATATGGTCTACAATACACTTGCAATGCAAGCTTCAATAGTCTTCGACACTCATGTCTAGAGTCAGTCCGATAGCATAACAGTACATGTAAAACCTATAATATAACTCCTCCTCAAAGCACCTGTTTATATAGAATATACAAGGCAAAATTGGCTCTATCTTGGAATGGGTGTCCAACTTGGCCTCATGGCCCAAAACCCATGCCTATGGACACTTGGTCAACATTGTAAGATGTTCCTAACACTTTTCCACAACTCCCATCCCAAAGAGGTCACCTATTTCAAAAATGGGCTACGACAGATGCTCTTACGACTCTTATGACAGTCATAGAATCTATCATAGTAGTTACAACTTACAACTGTAAGAGAATTTGTCATACATAGGCTATAAATAGAATATTCTCTTATAACATGTCATAGTCCACCTTGGGGCACCCAAAGATGCTTTTTTCAAAGATGCTCCTCGACACATGTCTTCACTTGTCTTACAAGCTTCTATTTTCAACTCTTACATGTCATAACTTCATCATAGGAATTCGTTTTAATCGTTTCAGTCAATATTCCCTTACACAACATTCAAGATGCTGACACATGGAAAAATATTCCTACCACTAAGTGGGATGCCTATCTCCTCATGTGAGGACAAAATTACATGTGGTCATATGCCATGTATGATGACTCATCACCGTGCCAACTCCCACAATATGACAATATAGGATTTGCATCCATTTAATACAATAGGCAAATAATAAATAAATACAATGTAAAAATACAAGGAATTACCAAGGTTGAGACACATTAATTCCCAACATATCCATCCACATAGGCATTTGATCATGCAAGTGCTTTATTTTTAATGTAGGTGTCCATCCCCCATGCCTGTGCTTATCCATGGTAGTGCTCCATTTTTCAATAGAGGTGCTAATTCATATACATGCATAGTCATCCCATGAAGGTGTTGATTTATGCTATGCCTATGGTTGTTTACCCTATGATCGCTCTTGTTTACCACATGGGTGCATCAATATGTGGGTATGTGCAGGATCATGATGGGCCAAACTATAACTCTAAGTGGCAATGAAAATACAAAAAATTAGACTTTATCAAGTTCATGTGAAAATTTGAATGAATTATCTACATAATTTTAAAAAGATGTAAGAACAAAATTTGTAGAGAATTGAATCTAGTTTATAGGCTACTATTTTTTTTTTAAAACTAAATTTACTTAGTGAAAATTAAATATTTCAATGAACAACTATTAAATTTTTTAGAAAAAAATAAAAAGTGGGTGTCTGTCCAGCCAACCTAACTATGAGTAAATATATATATATATATATATATATATATATATATATATATATATATATATATAGAAACTTTCAAAATAAGTAGAGGACTCATGTCTGGATGTGACGCATATTTATTTGAAATTTTTTGCCAATAAAATAATTAGTTATGATTTTTTTACTGTGACTTTTTTTAAAAACTAAAAAGTAATTTTCCAACCAACCTAACTTGATAAAAAAAAATTGAAATTGATTTTTTTTTAACCTATAGCTGGAAATGCATAGAGTGTGACGCAGGTTTCGTATCTCAAAAAGGTGAAATGGTTTGAAAGTTATGGATGTTTTTCAATTAGTGTGTCCATCAAGATTTTAGAGACACAGTATATAGAAAATTATTAATAATTATTTAATAAAATGATAACCAAACAAATCTTATATTTTTAGAAAGCTAACAATTTTTTCTATAAACCCTTTTCGTTTTATTAATTTTGCATTAAAAAAAAGTCGTCAGCACGAAGGGTGAAGTTCAAAGAAGAGACTGAAACGTGAAAACACATTAGAATCCATGAAAAGTCAACAACCAAAATAGATATCCATCTTGCTTTGTACCAAAGCAAGACAGATATCCGTTTTGCTTCGGTAAAAGAAAATCAAAATGGATATCTATTTTCTTGATCTATGAAAAATTTTGTACCATTGGTTTTAGATGAAGAGAAGCAACATATTTGAAACATCGAGGCAATAATACAAGAAGTTAAAGTTAGTTAGTCATTTATAGGTGTATCTATTGTTTCATATCACATTACACATAGAATTCTAATTAACAATCTAGTTTCCTCATTTGGCAGAACATTTTTTTATCTGTTTCTAATGGAAATATTTAGTTAAAAATTGGTGGCTCCTTGTGAAAGGTGGCTCCTTGTGAAAAGTATGGGCTCTTATCAAGCACGCATAACCAAGAAGGTTGATATCCATTTTTCTTACATATTTGTTGATCACGTCTTATGAAACAGATGTTGCTTGGTGATAGTTCTAGGTTTAGTGAACAATATTCTCAAGCTTATTGCAATTTTTACACTTGTGACCAAATTTGGTACTAAACCCTTTCACCTTTTCAATTAATTCTGATAGTGTCATCTCACTCCATGCAAATAAAACCAATATTAGGACCATGTGAATGAGATTAAGGATAGCCTTGAAATATGAATCTTTGTACTATTGACTATCCTTTTAGCATGACAATCCTTTAGGATCATTATACCTAGGACAATCCTTCAATCTTCTTTTATTTATATTTCTTTCCTCTTCATGCACAAGATTCTCGTGCCTTGTAGTCATGACAATCCACAAATCACCTAACTGTCCTTAGTGAGACTATCTTATTTTGATAGTGATAGTCATCGTCCATTCACAACTCTCCTCTTAACATAGATACCCTTTGCAAATGTTTTGACTTCATGATTTTCCTTTTGTATGTTGTATTATGGTATGAAAATACTATGGCCCCTTCTTCATCCTCTTGTATATTGAAATTGAAGGTCGACACTTACGATTACTCTTCTTTATTACTTGGTGATAATGAATTCCTAAGCTCATTTTTGATTGTCTTGAAGCCAAATTTACCACTGTTGAGATAGTCAGAGTTGATTCTTGATCATGAATATTGTGAATTAATTCAAATATCCATGGACAATTTCAATTATGTTTCTTAAGACACCCATGCCTTGACTATCCCTTGATGTTGGTCATGATTGTGCTTGGATGGCACAATAGTTCATAGTTAGATTTTTGCCACTAAAGTTTTCCTTTGACAAAGTCATATTTGTAGTCCACCTTTTGATGATGTTCAAACAATATAAATACTTATTCTTAACATAAGCAATACATTTCTCACAAATACCAATGCATTCTACTCATAAGGTTCATGGCACCATGCCTAAAGGTATGATAGTCAGCAGTGTATTATTATGGCAGCCTATGGTTGGTTTGACAATCTATAATAGTGATAGCATTCATGCCTAATAGTCCTTATCATTATTGTCATAATATATTTTACATTTGAGGCCTTGTCTACAACATACAAAGTTCACCTTTCTCATCCATACCTTCAGTATATAAAGGACATTGATAGGGAATTTTTAATTTCCACTCAGTCAGTGCAATCCAGGAGAGGATAGATTGTCTAAAGTTGTAATCTATTTCCATTTACACTTGTCATAACTACAAATGCTTAGTGTTTATTCTCAACCCCGTTATATGAATAAAATGTGACCTATTGTTCTAATAGGCCTATAGGGACAAAGAGGTGATAAAGCCTTTAATTTTAAACATGACATGGTTTTGATAACTTCCCATATTGGTAAGGTCCTGGATGACAATCCTTTGATGCACCTAATTGTAATAGGTGTTATGATAGTCCTTGGTATCTTTTCATTTTTTTCTTGAATGACCCACAAATAAGACATAAGACCTATTAGATCCTTCACAAATAAGAGATCTCATACATTACATTTAAACTTAAACTCCTTAAACATCCATCAATCCATCCATTAATATCAAAATGCCATGAATATCCTATGATCAATCATTCTAATTCCTAGGATAGTCATATATTGTAATTTTCCTTCTCTATACTAAAATAGCCCAAGGAATATCTACCCTTGAATTTGTATTTTAACAATCTAATTTCTTTATGAATAACATTGAGCCTTCTTTTGGGACAACATTTTTTCATTTAGAAGCTCCTCATTTGATGATAGCCTAAAATAGAATAAGTGGATAGTCATAACATTTTAGCATATAATGGGAAAACCCTAAAGTGTGATAAAGTCTATACATTATCTATTCCCATCCATGTCACGAAGCACCTATTCAAATGCTAGGCCAACATGTTTTAAACAATCATAAGAGCCAACAATCCACTCCAAATGCATGGGAAAAGGACAACTCTTGGATCCCATATTAATCATGTTCACATGGCTGCTAGCATCTTCAAGTGAGTCAATACAAAAATTGAAAGCCTCAAACTCATACACTTCAAAAAAATATACGTAATTATAAATTTGATAAGCATGAATAAGGAAGTCCTCATGCAATACAAACTAAAATGTATCATATTTAGACATGTCATCAAGTTGAACTACATCATGTTGAGACTCGTGTTTACTTAAGCATTACAAGTCACTTGTCTCTTTGCATGCTTCAAAGTTCCAAACAAAGGACTCAACTTTAGGTGTAGCAGAGTCCTCATCAATGACTAATTTACATGGCCTTCAACAAACTAAAATTATATATCATCTTTATGCTTATATGGAGGCTATATCATCTTTACAATTGTATGTCCAGGCTCTTTAGGAGTCTTCACAAATGTGTCCAAAGTAAGATTACTCAAATCAAATAATGGCTTATATCCAGATCTTTATTAAGTTAATGCTTAGGTGGATTGGTCTGTAAACATTCAAATTAGATGGTAATTCACAAGTTTATAGAATAACAAAATGAATCCCTAGTCTAGAATCCAAATGTACATAATAAAACAGATATCTATTTTGTAGTAGCGATATGGACGTTGCAGAGTGTCCGTTGGCAAAGAATTGGGATTTAAGAAACGGATATCTATTTTGTAAATGCAGAAAAAAGACAAGGAATATTGTCAGGCCCGACATTCGCAACTAGAGACCCTCTGCTGTCGAAATACTCATGATTTCTAGCTATGACAGTGAAAGGAATATTTTTATGCACTTTTGGAGACACAATTTTCTTGTTACAATAATAAGGGTGATATTTTTGTTCCCCTAATGGGGAGCAACAATCGTCGTAAAGCAAAAAGGAGGAGGAAAGTTACATTGGAGGAAATTGAAGCAATTAGGAAAAAAGATAGGGAAAGGAAGAGGATTGGAAGAGTGGGTTTGGCGGATGCTCATCAAGGTGAATCTTCTTCTTTACCATCTAATGACATGCAAATTGAAGATGTTAATTTTGATTATAATGAAATGTTAGATAAGAATGAAATTCACCATGATATTGCAAATGAAAATATTGAAAAATGTTATGAAACACCTATTCATAATAGGAATACCATGGACAAAGAAGAAGAAGAAAAATGAAGATGTGCACTTGAAGAAAGTGGATATGAACATCATGATGTTGAAATTGCACTCCATAATCCATTTGTTGATAAAATTGATGAGGTTGAGAACATGGATGAAACAAGAACAATCAACATATCTCCAAATTTCATAAGAAGAGAGGACATTTGTCAAGAAGAGAATAACTGTGATGAAATTGGAAAACACCCAAGAACCCCAAAATGGTTACTTGAAATTGATGAGAACATAATGGAAAAACTTGAAGGCAAGAGGTCGTCATGAACAGTTCGGTTGTGGGCTACAAAACTCTTCAATGAATACTTTGAGAAGAAAACATTAACCGAACAATGTCAACTTTTTGTGCAATTATTAAAGATGTACAAAATGAGACCTTTACTAAAGAAATTAAAGATTTGGTTAAACAAAGTGTCTGATCGGAATAAAATTATTGTTAGAAGCCTTTTCAATGCACTCAATTCTATTGGAAAGACTAGCAAGGAGAAAGATAAAAGAGCTTCCCATAGAGTAATAACGACCTCAATAGTAAGCAAACAATTAAGAAATGCTTGATTAATAAGGCAAACTTGTGTTGACTTAAGATTGAATCGTAAAACATTGTCAAAAGCACTAGCATTAAGATCAAGGCTAGATAGTCCTCTTGCCAATGATACTTGGGCTTTCAGTGGTAGGCTTCCACGAGTTGACAAGAAGCTAATTGATAGCACAAAGAAAGAAATTGAACGATTTTGGCACACTAACTCTAGGGTCATCAAATGCAAAAGATGTGGTAAAGTTAAGAATTGGTGATAAAGACCGCACACCACATCCTAAACATTACTTGGAATGTAGCCAAACAACATTGTGAAACTCACCCAGGTATGACAATCTCACAAAGAGCATTTGAATCTCTTAAGCCATTTTATTGTGTTCCTCTTAAAGTTCATAATACATGTTGTTGCAAATACCATGTAGAGTTTTCTATGTACCATGAATTATTATGCAATATTCGTTCTACTTTGCACACTAATGAAATGTTATAGGAGTGTGGTGCAATTCAACTACCAAAGTCATCTAGGGACTTATTAGATTTATTTCTATGTATTAGAGATGATCTTTGCATGTTCTACAAGAATGATTGTTTAAATGAAATGTGTTTACAATGTGGTGGGTTATCAAAGTTTGTATCATGTTTTCATGAGGGAAACAAGCATGATTTTGGAAAGAGAATGGTTGAGAAAAAGAGATATGAGACAGTGAAATACAATTTGAAAAGTGGAGGTGAAGGTTCTAGATGTGAGTTGATTGTAAGAGAGGTAAGTATTGCTAATTTTATTGATGATTTTAAGAAAAATCTTTTCTACAAGTATGTCAGACATAGCCACAGGTCTCGATGGTTAGATCAACAGTTCAGGATGTGTAAAGACTCTTTCCTGATTGGAACTATTGTCTATGTAGTTGATTTTGCAGAAAACTATACATTGCAACCCCAAAATGAAGTTCAATCCCAGTACTACAGTTCTATTCAGATTGCTATTGTTGTTCACATCACATATAGACATGCCCCTGAGAGTACAGAAGAGAACAGGAAGATTGTTAGAGAATACCATTTTTACATGAGTGATGATCGATTTCATCCAGCAAAGTTTGTGCAATATTATTTTCAACAATTTTATGGGTTCTTGCAAGAAAAAGATATTAGAATGGATCAACATCTCATTTGGTCAAATAATTGCACTGGTCAATTCAATAATGCTCGTAATTTCTATTGGTTGAGAAAAATGCATGTAGAGAAGGGTATACCTCATATTTGGATTTTTTTTGAAGCTGGGCACGGAAAAGGTGAACATGATGGAGCAGGTGCAAGTGTGAAGAGAGCTCTTTTTAAATAACAACTAAAGATTAGAGGTGGTGCTACATTCAGTGATGCAGATTCCATTGTTAAGTGGTGTAACTATGCATTGTCACGAGGAGTGGCTCTTGATTCTGAAGTGCGCAGGTTCTTTTGGTTGGTTGATGATGGGATAGCAATAGAGAAATTAGAATGTTAGAGAATTAGTGAATCATCAAAGATGCATTCATTTCAAAGCTTAGATGCAAGTACATGGACTATTTGGACACAAGAATTAGCTTGTTTTTGTCAGAGTTGTATTAAATGTGATTGGAACAATTGTGAGTCAAGTGAGTGGGTAGATGCATGGATTCCACAATATTTATTCCCTTTATATGAAGGTTAATAATCTTTTGTCAATGACATGGAAAGCTCATTTAACAATGAACATCTTTCAAACCTTGTACAACCAGGTCATGTTTATGCAGTTGTTGACCACATGGAAATGAAGAGAGGTCAGACTATTGGTTGACATGATGTGTACAGGGAAAACAAAAGCTAACACAACCTATGACAGATGATGATGGGTTCACATATCCTACAGGATCAGTTGTTATTGCTGGGACTTGGTTACGGACATATATGATTAAAAAGAATGGCATCCCAACCTTTGAAGACTTTGAGAAGCATCAAACCATATTGATGTATTCTCACCTAGTTGTAGCAACAAATGTCAAGTTACTAAAGCATCGTGGAAAACAAAAATCAAAAGAACTATGGACAATTAGTAATGTTGGTCATGAAGCAATATTGGATACTTTGAAGGTAAGAGATGACCCCTCAGGTATTCTTGGCTAGCATTTAAACTTCCAGATGAACAAGTATGACATTTTTTTATCTTAACTTGTTCTTGTTTTTTCTATTTTTTAGAATTGTTTTATTAAAAATCTTGTTACTTTAACTATAATGCATGCTTTTGACTATACAGGACTACGAATAAAGTTATTTTACATGGCATCATAGATTATTTTGCATGGCATCGTAAATTATTTTATATGGCATCGTAGGTTATTTTGACTATACTCGAGGTATGATTTTTAGTTCTCATTTGTATTTCTTAATATTGCATATTTGTACCTTTTTCTACACAAGGCATTCCATGAGATGACATGTATTTGATGTCTTTTGCCGAATAGTTCATGTGCCTTATCTATGTTTTCACATATTACATACATGTGTCACATGGCACTTGCAACTACAACATCTGACAAAATTCTCATTTCTTTGAGGTATTCCACCAAACAGTTCATGTGCCTTGCCTATGCTTCCTTACTTTGCATTCTTATAACAGTCCTATAACAGTCATAATTAATCTTCATACTAATCTTGATAGTAATCTTTCCATCATTGTATTCCATGAGATGACAGTCCTATACATGTCTACTAGGATAGTTTTAACTACAACAGTCCTACAACAATCCTAAAATAGTCCTAGAACAGTCATATAATATGCGCAACATTTAATATACATATTTATGATATCCATGTTTACTTAAATTTGCTTGTTCATGCTTCTCACAGGATGTCACCTCCCCTACCCATCCAGCTCTATAGAAGAAGAGAGACAACAAATGATCAAGAGGGATCACCAATTGGTGGTAAGTGATTGATTACATGTGTCATGTTATATATTTTGAATATTAAATTCTATATTAACGTACACGTTGTTTGATTGTATTAATAGGTGGAAATTCAAAAATCTCTATCGAGGAGGTCTAATCGATGGGTGATAGAGGATGAGTCATTGACTGGTTCACCATCTTCATGGCCAAGTAAGAGCCATAGATTATTTGATAGCAATCCATAGGAGATTTGATTTTGGTACATTTTGTTACATATGCCTATTTGGCTTTGTAAACATACTTTTGTATGTTATCGATGTATATCGTTGTATATACCCATATGGTTTTATTTGTACATGTCTATATGGCTTGATATATACACTATACATTATTTTCATGACATTATGCATATATGTATATATAAGATCCTAATTTGGCACAAGTAGGGAGAATGCTTGCAAAGGTTATGGAATTTGGTTTTAAACGTTCCAATTGTATTTTCTTCAAAGTTTCTAAAGCCTTTTCAAAAAATCCATTTTGTGCATATCTTGCAATCATTGCATTCCATGAGATAGCATCTCTTTGACGTGTCATGCCAAACTGTTCACATGCCTTGTCTATGCTTCCACACTTTGGATTTACACCCACCAATTGCATTTTCTTAACATTTCCTTTCAATCCTTATCAAAAATTATGTTTTGTGCACATATTGCAATCATTGCATTCCTTCATTTACAACACATGATTAAATAAGAAGATGCATATTTAAAACACTTAAGAATATGTAGTAGTGTTTCTCATATCACCAATACTATGTTTACATCTTCACATACATGGCTTACAACATGTGACAATATGTTTGATAGAGAATGTTTACATCAACATGATGGCACAACATGAACAAATTGCATGTTTGCATCAATTTCATTGGGTCAATGATTGAGAATGTGTCAACTTGAACAATATTTTTTGTTCTTCTCATCAAGACCTTCATGAAATGATACATTGGTTTCTTGATATTCAATCATGCATTGGAGATATTCAAAGTGTTAAAGATGTTTGAAGTGATGAAGAAACTTGTTATTTTGATGTATTTCAACTCCAAACTTCCGCCTAGAAGTGAAGGCACTAATCCTTGATCAAACTAACCTAAAAGTGCACCTTGGTACTTAGGGTACTAGATTATGATTGATCAACCTAAAATATGCGCCTAAGGCTAGGTAGTGAATTGGAAGGATAAAATGCATCATCAAAGGAGTTTATAGTTATTGAAAGCATCAAATGATGACTTGGGCAGACATCTACCTCTCTACACCATCAAATGTGCACCTAGATTAGTGAGGTGCCACTTCATATCTCTATGACTTTGGATATGCGCCTTGATAATGAATCCAAGGTACCAATTATTGAATAAACAACCTAGAATGAGTGCCTTACTATTTGAGGTGCTAGTTCATGCTTCTAGAACACCAATAGTGCGCCTAGATGTTGAGGCACTATATCTTTCTCAAGCAACCTTGAAAGTGCGCTTTCACAAGGAGGTTAAAATGTATTATCAAAGGATTAAGTTGAATCAAGGAATCATCATTGAAGACAAGTAAAACATGATTGTGAATGAGGCACACTTTTTATCATCTCTAACCTCACAATTGTACCTTCCATTGGAAGCTCATATTGTGCCTAAAGGAATGGTACTAAGATATCATCCATGTCAATGATTGAGAATGTGTCAACTAGAACAATATTTTTTGTTCTGCTCATTGTGGGGCCAAACAAACTACACCAACACATTAGGGTGGGTAGGTAATTGCCAGGGGAGGTCTTTTTTTGTGCACCAAGCATCCTAGTCATTTCAGGCAAGAGGCTACTGGCAAAGTCCCTTGAGATCCCTAAGACCAAAAAATTGCCAAACTTTGACAGAGCAGTTCTTGGAATTCATGAAAGCTAGGAATGTTTTGTTTAGACCTACAAGTGCACATGGGGTCCATCCACAAAAACCTCTCTTATTTTTGGTCAACTCCATTCCGTTTGACCGTGCTTAAATCAAACGTATTGTTGCAAAATGCTTCCAATTTGATGTAGTGGAAAGGTGCCAGGTGTGACATTTTTCATTCCATAGCTCATGGGGTCAAACAGACTGTACTAACGCATTGGGGTGGGTGGGTAAATGATAGTGGAGGTCTCATTTTGTGCGCCAAGCGTCCCAGTCATTCCAGGCAAGAGGCTACCGGCAAAGTCCCTTAAGATCCCTGAGACCAAAAAAATGCCAAACTTTGACGGAGCAGTTCTCATAATTCATGATAGCTGGGAATATTTTTTTTGGACCTACAGGTGCACATGGGGTCCATCCACAATAACCTCTCTTGTTTTTGGTCAACTCCATTCCGTTTGACCATGCCGAAATCAAACGTATTGTTGCAAAATGCTTCAATTTGATGCAGTTGAAAGGTGCTAGGTGTGACATTGAAATAAATTAATATATAATTATTAAACAAAAAAGGAAATGCATACATTTAAAAATTTTAGATGTGTTACACACAAACAATCTAGAGTGCAGTACACAAAAACTTATCTACTAGAAAACAAGCACATACCACCATCGAGGCCTCTTGCATCAATTGAGAAGGACTCTGAATTATCAAAATGACATGAATGTAAGACTCTAAATGACTATAATCAAATATTTAAGTTTTCTAAATTATCAATTAAAGTACAATTCAATCAAATTACCTCCACCCTTTGTTGGAGTTGAGAAAGCCGTTCTGCAAATGATAGTCCCTTGGGTCGATCAGGAGTTCGATAAAAGACTATTGGCAAAGATTCTACATCATTCACATTTTTGATTGACTATAAAATAAAATTAACATCAAGATATAAATCAATATATAATTACTCACAAAGAAATAAATGCATAAAAAAAAGTTGATGTGTAGAACAAATTATACCGGCAAGTCCAAGCCAAATTGGATGGCAGACAAAGTTCCATGATGAACTTCTGTCAACTCCTCCTCTGTCATCAACTATTATCCCACTTAGATACATTAGTACTAATAAATTTGTTTATATATTCAAATGGAATAGACCATAAAATTTAACTTTAAATTTTACCTACATAAAAGATTGCTCATGCATTTCTCCTTCTCTATGGTTCACTGATCCGGTAGCTTCTACTCTTGTCCCTGACCCCTCAGCTTGAGTCCTAGACCCCATTGCCTCATCTCGTGAATGGAGATCGTACTCTGATGTGTTCAACGGTGGCTCACTACTCTCCATAATAGGACCTAAGCATAAATGATTACAAGAAATGCAATGATGGGGCACACATACATGTGTGGACAACGACGGTTGAGTAGAACTAGGTGATCCAATATCATCGCCTTCATCATGTGCTTGTGCAAATTGAGATGTTTGTATAATCAAATGCTCGGTCAAAGAGTGTATGGCACTAAGGCCCTGTTGTGTTGCATTTGCAACAATGTCTGGGTGCTGCATTGGGGGTGGAGAAGGGATAGCAGGAGGTGGAATATAGGGACCTTGTACTTGTCTAATTGCCTTAGGTCTATCTTGAGGCATTCCCTTGTCTACACCTTGAAACTCTCTAAAATCAAAATAATTAACATGTTGACCCATGATAAACTCTGCATAGAGTTTATGAAGGAAATACAAAGGTACATCTAAATTGTTGTTGGGTGGTTTATCAAAAACCATCCACCAATGATCCTAAAAGTTTTGACTAATGCCCTCATGAATACACCATTTGATTGAAAACTTGGGCTTACAGACATCAACATGCAATCTAGTTCTAGGATTGACAAAGTGTTGGGCTAACATAGTTTTTGTAATCTCTAATTCTTTGACTTCATCATATGACAAACCGTTAGCATATTCGGCCTTCTTGGCTTCTCGCCATTGCCTAAATGATTCGTTTTGGGTTGACAAGGTTTGAACATGATTAATGATTCCCTCTAAATTTGATGTCATTGTAGACAATCGAGGGTGGCGGCGATACATTTCTATGATCCTACTTATATGATCAATATTGCTTTGAATATTCTCTTCTATTGTTGGAGGGGGAGGGTTTGGTGGTGGAGGGTTCAGGTTTTCATTTTGTGCATCCATTTTACCTAATTAAAATATAAAACATACCAACTTAGCATAAAAAACTAAAAAAATTGCTTGAATATACAAAACAAACAAAAAAAATGTGAAAGATCTTACTTTTTTCGATTGGATATCCGTTCTTCACCTCTGATATCCATTCTTCAAAGATGTCACTGCATTTTGCAAGCTGCAAGTTTGCAAAACTGCAGTGTCTTTTTCGCTTTTTATGTTTTTCAAAATGGATATCCGTTATCAAAATGGATATCTTCTTTTTCTCAATTGTTTTCATTGTTTTTTATTTTAGTATTTAGCATTTTAGCATTTTAGTATTTAGGCATTTTAGCTATAAAATACAATCCAATTTTTAGAAAGACTGTATCATATGAAAGGAGAGATTTTGGACAAACTATCAAAATTTATATAGGATTATGATGATATATATATTTGATTTTTATATGATTTACTTATACTAAGGTATCTCATAGTATTTCAAAGGCACTTTTGAATAGATAATTGTCATAAAAAAATTGTAAAAGCAAGTAGTTTTGGTGTAAATTCTAACAAATCATTTCATGTTTAACTTACATATTAGATGATATTTGTGTCAACAATTGAGATCAAACTTGTGACACTCGAGATCGACCTCTCATTTTTCTTTACCTATTCAAATTCCAAGACAATCATTGGATTGATGTCATTTATTTTCTAAAGGTGACAAATCAATTTAGCACATCCTCAACATCATTGGATTGATGTAGATAGAGAGAGCAAGATAGAGAGAGGGAGATATCTATAGAGAGGTAGATACATGAGATAGGTAGATACGGGTTAGGGGTTAGGGATTAGGGCCATTATTTAGGGTTTACATATTTAGAGAGAGAGAGGCTACTTTTGACATGTAACCGTAAACCCTAAACCCAAGTAACCCTAAATAATTCCCCCAAATCCTAAACCCTAACCCCGAAACCATAAACCCTAAATAATTCCCCTAAGCCCTAAACCCTAAACCTGAGAAAGGGAGTCCTAGTTTTCTTGTTTCCATTTCCTTCATCGATAAGGGAGAGGGAAAGATAGAGGGGAGAGATAGGATATATAGGAATGCTAGGGGGAGAGAGGCAAGAGATAGAGAGATTGGGAGAGATGGATAGGTATAGAGAGATAGAGAGGAGATAGATAGGAAGAGATAGAGGAGACAAAGGGGAGAGATAGGGAGATTGAGAGTTAGAGAGATGTCTAGGGAGACAGGGGGATAGAGGGATGATAGGGGAGAGAGAGGCAAGAGATAGGGAGAGATAGATATAGGTAGAGAGAGAGAGGAGATAGATTGGGAGAGATAGAGGAGACAAGGGGAGAGATAGGGAGATAGAGAGTGAGTGAGATGTCTAGAGAGATAGGGATAGAGATTGAGACCTGTGGAGGGATGATAGAGAGAGGGAGATAAGGGAGAGATCTATGGATATAGAGGTGGAGGGATATTAATTTTAATGACCTCCAAATTTTCCATAAATTCTTCTCCACTAAACCCTAGACCATCACCCAAATCCTTACTTTCCTAATAAAAGCCCTTCCCCAAACATCATTTGATCATGTGACTCCTTCCATCACTAGACAGGTGCCTAGGTACTTTCCATTATTCATCTAATACTATAATCCCAATGTCATAGCTCACATTCCCACACCTACATTCATAGACTCCATTCCCCCTATTGACACCATCATTGATAGTCATTATATAAGGTCACTCCCTTGAATAATAATTAAACCATGGATTATCCCATACCCCCATCTTACACTTTCCTCACCTTTGAACCTTTAGAAGATGACATTTAGCTATCCCCACCATTACCAATCACACTTTCTAGCAATCCCACATAAGATACCTTACCCATCACTTCACCTAGGTCATCACTAATTAAATCACCTCATTACTCCATTCAACCATACCCATACCACCCCTTTCTCACTCCACAACCTGTATTAATGCATGATTAAACCTAACCCCTAACCCCTATTTCCTAACCCCTAAACCCTAAACTTGAGAAACCATAAACCCCTAAATCCTAAACACTAAACCCAAGAAACCCTAAACCTCTATCTCTCTATCTCCCTATCTCACTATCTCCCCATCACTATCATTCCTCTACCTCTCAATCTCTCTCCCTATGCTTTGGCCATGTCCCTCACTCTATATCTCCCTATTGGTCCTCTCTCTCTAAACACTAAACCCTAAACCTCTAAACCTTAACCCCTAAACCATAAACCCTAAACCCTAAATAATGCCCCTAAACCTTAACCCCTAACCCCTAACCCCTAAACCCTAAACCCTAAATGTGAGCAACCCTAAACCCTATCTCCTATCTCTCCCTTATCTCCCTATCTCTATCATCCCTCTACCTCTCAATCCTTCTCCCTATTTCTGTGGACATCTCGCTCACTCTCTATCTCCCTATCTCTCCTCTTTGTCACCTCTATCTCTCCCTATCTGTCTCCTCACTCTTTCTATCTAGCTATCTCCAAAACTAAGAAACCCTAAATCTAGGTACACCCTAAATCCAATCAAATCTAAACCTATATCTCCCTATCTCCCCCTATCTCCCTATCTCTATCATCCCTCTATCTCTCTTGATCTCTCTCCCTATGTCCTTGGCTATGTGCCTCACTCTCTATCTCCTTATCTCTCTCCTCGGTCTCCTCTCTCTATCTCCCTATCATTCCTCTCTCTCTCTCTCTATAAACCCAAAATCCAAAACCCTAAACCTCTAAACCTAACCCCTAACCCCTAACCCTAAACAATTTAAATCCTAAACCCTAAATAATTCCCCTAAACCCTAACCCCTAACCCCTAAACTTGAGAAACCCTAAACCCCAAACCCCTAAACCGTAAACCCAAGTAACCCTAAACCACTATCTCCCTATCTCTCCCCTATCTCCCTACCACCTTTGTTCCTCTACCTCTCAATCTCTCTCCCTATGTCTCTGGCCATGTCCCTCACTCTTTATCTCCCTATCTCTCCCCTCAGACTCCTCTATATCTCCCTATCATTCCTCTCTCTATAAACCCTAAATCCAAAACCCTAAACCTCTAAACCTAACCCCTAACCCCTAAACAATAAATCCTAAGCCCTAAATTATAATGCCCCTAAACCCTAACCCCTAACCCCTAAACCTAAGAAACCCTAAACCCCAAACCCCTAAACCCTAAACCCAAGTAACCATAAACCACTATCTCCCTATCTCTCCC
Organism: Cunninghamia lanceolata; assembly: GCA_027924645.1. Classification (NCBI taxonomy): domain Eukaryota; kingdom Viridiplantae; phylum Streptophyta; class Pinopsida; order Cupressales; family Cupressaceae; genus Cunninghamia; species Cunninghamia lanceolata. Next base: position 14,336,855 of record BSBN01001332.1, read on the forward strand.
CTATCTCCCTATCACCTTTGTCCCTCTACCTCTCAATCTCTCTCGCTATGTCTCTTGCCATGTCCCTCACTCTTTATCTCCATATCTCTCCCCTCAGATTACTCTATATCTCCCTATTGGTCCTTTATCTCTCTCTAAACCCTAAACCCTAAACCTCTAAACCTTAATTCCTAACCCCAAAACCCAAAACCCTAAACCCTAAATAATGCCCCTAAACCCAAGCAACCCTAAACCTCTATCTCCCTATCTCTATCATCCCTCTACCTCTCAATCTCTCTCTATCTCTCTATGTCTCTAGACATGTCTCTCACTCTCTATCTCCCTATCTCTCCCCTCTGTCTCCTCTATCTCTCCCAAACTCTATCAATCCCCTCTCTCTATATCTCTTTAAACTGTAAACCCTAAACCCCTAAACCTGAGCAACCCTAAACCTCTAAACCCTAAATAATTCTCCTAACCAACCTCTAAACCACTTCTCTATATAGGTGCAACTAATACCACTTTTTCATCGTTTTCCACATTTAATTATATTCTTTTCCATTTTCTAAGTCCTACATGTGTCCAAGTTGTATTGTTTGTCAAGTTTTTAGTCTAATTGTTAGTCCTAGCTCTCATGGTTATTAAAATGTTAGTATAGTTAGATTTATCCTTAGGTAACATTAATTTACACATTGTTGCACAAACAACCACACTGAAACATAACCTTACCTAATTAAGGTTAACCTTTAAGGTTCTTTCATAAATGGCGAGCTTAACAGATCCAACTAGTTCAATGTTCTTATAGTCCATGCTTACCCTTCCAAGAGAGTTCATGCCTAGTTAACTTTGCATTATGTCCTAACATATCACATGAAGGACATCATCATCACAAGAAATAACAATGTCATGAAGGATTAACGAAGGTGTAGCTTCACCACATAAAGTATCATCATAATTTTATCACTAGAGGGTAAGGGTATATCATGTGTATCCTTCTCAAACCATGTATCATGAATCAAATCATATGAAGGATTGGATAAAGCAATTTAGGGGCATGAAATCCAAAACGGATATCTGTTTTGTATTTCTAGAAACGGATATCTGTTTTGCAATGGATATCCGTTTTGGTTTGGTATCCAAACCAAAACAGATATCCGTTTCAAAGTCAAACTTTGCCAAGTCACAAATTTGGCTAAGTAAAAACGTGATTTTTTTCCTATTGCCACTGTTTGGCCTGCGATGATCTTGCACATACCCATGTGTTTTGGCATCTTTTTCCCTCCTCCTAACTAGCAATAGACGTACCTATATTAATCACAAAGAGGGTCACACACCTACATATTGGTATGCTCCACACTGCTAGTTGCTTGTAATCCTTCACTTGCTTTACCCAATGGGTATGCACTAGTACATTCTACATTTTGCTTTAAACTCCTTTACTTTGCTCCATTTTTTTCTAAAAGTTGAGGGTGAAAATGAACTATTCATCCCCCAACCTCTTTTTATACACCTCAATCCCATTCCCCCCGCCCAACCCTAATTTTTTCATAACTAATCTATTTTTATCTATTTTCCTCCATTCTTCTTTTGTTGATCCTAATTTTTCCTCCTTTATTCAATAATTCTATCCTTTTCATCTTTCAAGAGCTCAACCACACTCTTTTTCACCCATCTCACCTCTCAAGGGAGAATCATGTCATCACCATAATCAGGGATATGAAGCCAACTAAATCACCCTATTTTTACAAAAAAAAATTAGTCTTTGTTAATTTGCCTAAGGTTTATTTTTTTAAACTAATAAGTTGAACTATTTTGCCAAGTAAATGATGTGTAATTAAAGCCAATTCCCTAGTAATTTATAACATATTTAAAAATGTTGACCATATTTGCCATTAATAATATATTTTAGCCATTAATTTTGGACCATATTCGCCATTAATAATATATTTTAGCCATTAATTTTGGGCAATATAGCCATTACTAATAAATTATCATGTACTTTAGGGTTGTTTGTATTTTTAATACAACTTTATTCATTAATGTAGATTATAGTTTTGATCTAATGGCTATTGTTTAATTCCTAGAGACAAAGAGCACATGGCTTTTAAAAGGCTTGTTGAGCCGGAATTGATTTTGGGCCACAAGATTGGATCCAATCTTGTGGCCCAAAATCAATTCCGGCTCAACAAGCCTTTTAAAAGCCATGTGCTCTTTGTCTCTAGGACCAAAATCAATTACGAGGCTTAACAAGCCTTTTAAAAGGCATGTGCTCTTTGTCTCTCAAAATTAAACAATAGCAGATCATGCAACTCAAGGCTCAACAAGAAAGGCATGGAATTTTCTTATACTTATTTTTTAGTTTAATTTTTAATGTGATATTTTTAAAATATTTAATTTATGTGTTTTTGTATTTTCAAATCATTGCTAATAGTATATTTGTGCTTAGCTTGACTAAATATTTTTAGATAAATATTTTCTAGAAGCATTCATTCTTTTATTTCATGGAAGGAAAACATAAGTTAAAAAAGGAAATAAGTAAATGATTTATTCCTTTTTCCCTTTTGAAAAATACAATCTCTGAAAAACCTTGCATGCAACTAAAAATAATAAAACCCTGTACAATCCTCTGCATGCAATCCAAAATAATAAACCCTGTACAATCTATACTGCATACAACCCAAAATAATAAAACCTTGTTGCTATAATAAATTGTCAAATAGATCTGTGGAAGATTTCTTTTACCTTACAAGCAAAGCAAAAGAAAAAATATGGACAATAAAATGAGAAGAATAAAAAAAAAGGAAGAAAGGAGTAAACCCAAATGAGATTTGTAAAAAATAAGATCAATAGAAATTACCTTCCACTTGCATAACCTCCTTCTCTCATGAAAATAAAACTTCACACCAAAATGATTATGAGAAAATGAAAGGGTTAGGTAGCAACAAAAATATTTATGCAATATTTCATTATGTTAACAAGTTTTTAATATAATAGAAATTACATAATTAGCTCATAAAATGTAATTGACTTCACTTTAGTGGAGTATCATGCTTTTTTAATTGTTTTAAAATAGTTGCACTCATAGTAGTATTTGTTTTAGAGTTAGAAATAAATTTTCATATTTATATTTTATTATTCCATATATAATTGAATTTTAAATATTTATTGTATTTTAAACATGAAAGGGAATTATATTTTATTAGCTTTATTCTTTTGTTAGTGTAATGAATTTTTATCATTTTATTTGACTTAGTTGACTTCACCTTTAGTGGAGTAATTGTTTTAAAATGGTTCACTCATAATAGTATTTGTTTTAGAGTTAGGAATAAATGTTACTTAGTATAATTTTCATATTTATATTTTATTATTCCATATATAATTCAATTTTAAATATTTATTGTATTTTAAATATGAAAGGGATTTAACTTCTTTTTTTTTTATGTTAGTGTAATGAATTTTTAATTATTATTATTTTATTTACTTATTTGACTTTACCTTTAGTGGAGTAGCCTAATTTTTTAATTGTTTTAAAATAGTTGTACTCATAGTACTATTTGTTTTAGAGTTAGAAAAAAATGTTTACTTAATATAATTTTCATATTTGTGTTTTATTATTCCTATATAATTCAATTTTAAATATTTATTGTAGTTTTAAACATGAAAGGGACTTATATTTTATTAGCTTTATTCTTTTAAGGTTAGTGTAATGAATTTTTAATTATTATTATTTTATTTGACTTACTTTATCATTTTAAATTGCCTTAGAAAAATGGTTAAATTTAAGAATTTAATTATAAATTTAGATCTATTAGTTACAAATTTCATTTTAATTTAATTTATTTCTTAAATGTTTAGACTCTAAATGAGACATCCTTAAACTTTAGTTGATATAAAAAAATTAGGATGCAAACCAAACTATCCTTAGGTGAGAAAACTATAATCTAGTGATAATTATTAGGTTTATAAAATTGTCTCCTGCCCCCACTTCAAATTAAAAAAAAAATGTATGGGGTTGACCAAATATGCAAATTTTTAAAGTAAGGATTCACCATTCTAATTAATTTATTTAGTAATTATTCCCTAAGATTTGCCATTATTTTCATTTTTTTAGCTAGGATTCACCATGATTTTATAACTTTTTTACTAATGTGCATAGATTCACCATGAAAATTAATATTTAAAAAAAATGAAAGATTCAATAGGAAAATTAAAGCACTTAGCTAGGATTCGCCATGATTTTATAACTTTTTTAAGGGTCTTTTCTTAAAGTTATCCCTGATCATAATTCCTCATTTTCATCAAACAAACAAGGCTTCCCATCACCCCCTCTGGCATCAAAAAGTGCTATATTTTATTTTTCTTTGAAACAACATTATTTTAGTGCCATTTCAAAGAGGCAAAATGTAGACACATGAAATCATCTCATTGTTGTTTTAGCTCTAACTAGCTCATCTCCCACTATTTCTTCTAAAATTAATTGAACAAATTATATTTATATGATTAATTATCTAATTTCCCTTCCAACATTACTTAAATAAATTTTTATTATTTAATTAATAAAATCACTATTCATGCATTATTCATTACTATTCACCCATAATTAATTAAATAAGTCTAGACTATTTATTCAATTAATTAATCTTCTTCTATAGTCCAACCTTAGATAAATAAATGCAAAAAATTATCTATCTAAGCCAATCACATCCCATCTATTAATAAATAAATTTTAATATTTATTTAATTTTCTATTTTGTGAACTTCTTATTAATTGACTAAATCATATCATTTATCATTGTTAATCATTTGTACACGCCTAAATGTGATTAATCAAGGAATTATATGCACAAGTCCCTAAAGACATACACATGTCATTCGACATGTACATAAGGGATAAGTGGAAGCATGGACAAGATTTACAGTACACTCCAGGAAATCTTTTTCATCTCCATCATCCACTTTCTCCAATGCAAAATCTCCACCCTTGATTTCCCTTGAATTTTTGGAACTCATTTCACCACCATCCAAAGCGCAACAATTGGAGGCTTCTCATGCCTCCAATCCTCTCAACTAATGAGAGCCCTTGATTTTCCAAATTGATCCTATCCCTTCATTCATCCTCCAAAAAAACTATAAATCAGACCTCTCATGGGCCATTTAGACACAACTACACAACTCTTGAATGAAAAGTAGACACAACTACACAACTCTTGAATGAAAAGTTATGTTGTCACTTTGAGCACTTAAACATCTCAAATTCTCCATATCAAGCATCCTTGGACATATCCACCTCATGCTTGGTGTATCAAGGAGACTTTGGTGAGAATTTTTGTTTGTGTTTTCATTTTGGTTTATCGTCTTCTTTGTCTTATCTTAAGGTGATTAATAATTGTGAATAGAGTAGGTTAATTTATCTAATGTTCTCTTTGTATGGTTCACTTTTATATATTCATAGTTTAGATAGAGGATGGAATGAATACAATAATTTCCAATATAAATCTAATGATGTTTTCCAAATAATAATTTAAGAAATTTTTTAGTTTGTCCAATTTTATAATGTTCAATGTTTGCTTCCTTCACTTCTACTATAATCATATGGAGTTAGATTGCTATATTATTACAATGAGAGAAATCTAATAAAATTATAATAATCTAATTACATTCTTTAAAATTTATTTATGGTAATAGTTAGGATATTGTCATAGGTACAAATGATAAGGAATCATTTTGCCTTCAAATATGCCTTGGTGTTGTGTTTTTAAATTGATCTATCTACCTATTCTCAATCACCTTTTCTCTTCCTAGTCTCTTCTCTCACCTCCTTTCCTATGTTAAATTCACTTGTGCTCTTCTCTATTCATTCATCATTCTTTGAAAATGAGTTTTGAACTACCAAAAGTATTGTCAAAGTAGTGATTTCATTGTTAGGTGTAGGATCTTTAATTCATTTTCCACAAATATGTAGTTTAAAATATGAATTTAAGCTTGTTCATAGTTGTCCAACATAACATTGTTTGCTAGTAGTTGTGTTTACAAGTTGGTAGTCTTGGGTAGAACATGGTCATTGAATCTCTTATATTGTGGTAGTTATAGATGTTTAACAAGTTAGAGTGTGATGGTTAGATAAAGTTAATGTTTAAAGTGAACTAGTGACAAGGAGTAAAAAACTATGTGGAAAAAGTAAGAACTAATGGAGGGAGTCAAAGTCATAGCTAACAAGGATACGGTGGACCTTATGGCCAAACAACCTATGTGCCAATTAAGAACAACCTAGTAAGAGGGGGGACTTTGAATTTCTCCATTGAATTGGTTTTCTTCAAATATACAAAATTTATAACTATAATAGTTCTCCAAACTTCTAAGGGATGTGTTTGCTTACTTGATTCTTATATAATACCAAAGCCTAAAGATTAGTGTTGCTTGAAAGAGCAATGATAATTGTTCCTATAAGTTGTTGGTGTTGAGATAAAACAGTTGGACTTGACTGATCATACCCAATTCAATAGGAATGAGACCAATACATACTCTAAAGGCAATTTTTAAGAATGGCCCCAAAGATATTAAAATTTATGTATCTTTGTAGGAGAATTTTTGTTTTTTGAATTGTAAGGGTCAAGTTCTTCTTCATCAACCTCCTAATAAACAAGATCTATAGCCTTAGGCTAATATCAAAGACATGATTCTCAAACATGTAGGGATCCTAGATTCAAATATCGATGCAAACATGTTAGTTTCAATCTTCCAAATCAAATTGTCCTAAGATAAATGCTCCCTATTCAACTATATGAATTAATTGCACAAATAAATATATTTAAATAACAAACCATACTAAATAGGTGCACAGACGTATGTTAAGTTGGCTTCGAACAACTGAAAAAGCATTACTAAGTCAGCATTCAAGACCTAATGAAAAAGGCAATAGTCAATAATTTGAAAATTTAAAATTTGAAAATCAATCTCAAATAAATCGAGATCAAACCCACATGCCATGAAATTGACTTGGGATTAAAAAAAAGTCAATAGATTTTAAAATAAAGAATAGATGTATAAATAATAATGCACATATAACTAATTAGCCGATAGGCTTTTATATGTGAACATTATAGTGCTCGGAATTGTCTCACGCCGTAAAAAAATAAAAATTCACGCTGGAAAAGTTTCTAAACTCCTCAGTTTATCCTATCGACGTATTCCTTGAACCTCTCCTATGGGTACAAATGCTAGTAATAAAAAGAGGTGTAAACATGTGTAATTGAAATACTATAAAATCAATGTCTTAAGAATAAATACGGTTAGGTTCCTTGTCGCTATGTAATTGTATTAAGACATTCCGTCAAAATAGGTCCCAAACTAAATGGAAATTCACCGTTACAATCTTCTACCATTTAAGGCTATCTAATCAGATTTTTCAAGCCAAAAAGATCAAATGCAGGGGTAACAAACTAAAAGCACTCATGACCATTCATTACATACCATACAAGGCGCACAAGCTCCTCCAATGCCAAGAAGTCAAATCATTTCGAATATCTTCATTAAACTCTTTCTTCTTACAATCTATATTCAAAACATCCATTCCTACAAGAAAAACAAAACAGTCTTCGAGATTGGCACAAATATGTAGATAATGTTGTGATCCGTGTGACTGTAATGCCCAGTGTTTGGAGCTAACTGAATATCGAACATTCAAATGTACTCGTGTGTTGTCATGAATTTGGAGAGCTGCAGTTGTTGAAGTTTGTTAAATCCAAGTTCAATGGTTAGGTGTCAATAAATAAATCAGTTCCCTATCAATTTTATATCTAAGTTTGTAGGAATTGGTTGTGTCTTTTATGGTTATATATTGTAATCATCCTTTGTTAAATTAATATATAACAATCTTCTTTTGAATAATATTCTATTGTATTTTTTCTGCTGTTCATTTTAATAGTTTTATCATTATATCATAGCTGAATTGGGTATGATTTTATCATGGGAGTGCCCAAGAAAATGAGAACATCTTGAGAATGATAAGAACAAAGAGGGAGTTGTTACTGTTAATGATGATGAGGCCAATGAAGAAATTATCCAACAATTTTAATTAATAGTTCATCAAAGTACATTTGAAAAGGTTGTGAAAGAAAATATAAGTTCCTCAACATGCCTCCAATTAGATATTGGAGGAGGAGAGGTGAAGTCTCAAAATGATAGTGAATGTTTGGTTGTGGGGAGGGTGTTGGTGATAACTGCACATCCGACATCCACATGTGCTTTTGTGCTGTCATGAATTGGGAGAGCTGACAAACTTAGTTTCAGTTGTGGAAGTTTGTTAGAGAAGGAGTCTTAAAGGTATCCAAGTTCAATGATTAGGTCTTAATAAATAAATCAGTTTGTTGTAAATAATAAATAAATCAGTTTGTTGTAAATTTTAGATCCAAGATTGTAAGAATTGGTTGTGCCTCTTAAGGCTATATCTATTGTAATCGTCAATTATTAATTTAATATACATCAATCTTCTCTTGAATAATATTCTGTTGTATTTCTTTTGCTATTCATATTTATAGTTTTGTCTTTGTATTAGAGATGGATTCAATTTGTGACTCCATCCTGCTAGTGCCCAAGAAGATGAGAGCACCTTGAGAATGATAAGGGCAAAAAAGGAGTGATTGTTGTTAATGATGATGAGGCCAATGAAGAAATCATCCAACTATTTTAATAAACATTAGATGTTTCTTGGGATCATCAAAGTACATTTGAAAAGGTTGTCAAAGGAAATATAGGTTCCTCAACATCTTCCTTTTAGGTGTTGGAGGAGGAGAGGTGCTTGAGGTCTCAAAAGGGCACTGATATGTTTATTTGATAGTTTAGTGGATATTTGGCTGTAGGGAGGGTGTTGGTGATAACTGCACATCCATCATTCATATGCACTTGTGGACTGTCATGAATTTGGAGAGCTAAGAATTAAGTTGTGGAAGTTTGTTAGAGTAGGAGTCTTAGAGGTGTCCAAGTTCAACAGTTATGTGTCAATAAATAAATCAATTTGTTATAAATTTTAGATCCATGTTTATAGTAATTGGTTGGGCCTCTTAAGACTATATATTGTAAACATCCTTTGTTAAATTAATATACAACAATCTTCTCTTGAATAATATTATGTTGTATTTCTTCTACCATTCAATACATCAACATAGTATTTTATCAGAGTGAATTGTATGAATAATAGAGATCAAATTAAATGTATAAAGGTTCAGTATATAATCTTTGCAATTGTTGTTGAATGACACATACTCGTAACGATCAGTTGTTCTGCACCACTCTACTTAAATATCATCCACTTCAATGGTCAAACACTCAATAGCAATTTTACACCTCATTCACAATAAAAAGTGGTAAATATTTGTCTTATTTTAATTGACCAAAATTGACCTTTAACTGTTAAAATGGATAATATTTAAGAATAACCGTTTTGCACAACATATAAACAACGAACAAGAGAAAGGTCTTGACATGAGTAGCAGCAGCAAGAGCTCTTTCTTTTTTTGGCCCAGTTGCTAACATCCCCTCAGCTGACAGCTTATTTATTCTTCTCTAACTAAATTGCTAGATATAGATTTAGATAAGAGTTAGGTTGAGGAACACATATTTAAATAAAACTCTTTTGCCTATGAATCACAATAAAACAAATTATTAAAATATTATAGATGTTAGCAAATCCATAGCTATACTGCCTTGAACATTTGCTGATAAAGCACGCCAGTACTCTCATCTCTGTTGCCCCTGCTCCTCTGTTTCAATTCAAATTTATTCCAATCAGAGACATTTAAATAGATGTTTCTTATAGTATACGGTAATTTAGAGGTGCTTTTATTCTAGGGAAGAACAGCCTGCTTCTGCAGGCTGAATTGAGCCATTTAGATTGTGTGCTGGTGTTCGGAGCCCATTAACAACTGTTTTCTGGTTTGTGAATAAAGTCTGCGAGAGTTCGATCTCTAGACCTCCTGGGCCATGAAGTAAGTGTTATAATTCCTCTTGAGCCTTGAATCGATGGTTGCGACTTCCAAACCCTTCCTCGTGGGCGCCCATACGAGGGAGTAGTAGAGCAGAGTCCAGGCCGTCAGGGAGGCTTCTGTGTCTACCCAGAAACATGCTCACCACTATCAGGATTTTTCCTCCTGTATTCCATTTTCCTGATAAGCTGTATGGAACTTCTTGACATGAAGAAGAAGATGATTTATTTACAGATTTTGCAAAGGCGCAGCTGTAGCCCACTGACAATCCAACGTTGCCAAATCCACTGCCAAAAAACATATGGAAATGTTATATTTGATATGGAAATGATCTGATAAGGGAACATTTTTTGTAAGTGAATTAGTCAGTTTACCTAATGACCTCAAAGATTATATTGAAGATTGAGTAATTGAGGGGATCATGCCTAATATTGTCGCTCTCAAGAAGGCATATTAGGAAGACGATGATGAAGAGATGAGCTGAATCTCTAGCCAAAAGCTTCCGCGCCTGAACTGAAATTTGATTGTCATAACTTTTAAGATCTGCCTGCTCTGATTTCTGGCCTCCTTCATCTGCTACTTGTTTGATTTCTCGCGTCTTCTGACGTGCTAGATAAACTGGGTACACAGATACATACCTGAAAGACATACCAAACATCAAGTAGGCAAAATTCTAATCTAAGATTCTAAATTAATAATCCAAGAGACTGCATAATAATTGAAAAACTAAACACTAAGCAAAGGCCTGTGAAAAACCTAACAAATTGAAGCGAAGGAAGCAATGCTAAACTTTTCAGTACCATATAAATAAAAATAGTTTTCCCAAAATACTGTAGCTCAGCCTGCCCTGACTCAGTCGCAGTTGAAAAAATAGGTTTACTACCTAGTGAAATTATACAAGAAATTAGTAAGGTAAGATTATACTATTACAGAATGTTCAGATTGTGAATTTAAGGCTATCCAATATCATATATACTGGGTTAATTACAGAAGGGATCCCTTCAGCAGGGAAGAGCTTAAGTACAGGCGCAGAAATTTTGTCAAAACCTGTCGACTGATCGATTTCAGTCGAAATCCTATCGACTTCTCCTGTCGAGAACATGGCGGACAGTGGATTAAACCAGTCCGAAAAGGAAGTTGAAATATTTGGAGGTCGAAAATTCAGAAAAACAATCCGCTGCGAACTGTTTACTTGAGGCGCTTTAGCAGCAGTCTGGAACTCTTAATCTAGCTTAGTACCTCATTTATTGAGTTAATCGGCCTCTAGGGCTTAAAATGTTCTAGTTTTTTCTCATTAGATCTTGTTGTATTCAAATCCCTGATAGAACTCAATTGGATTTCGAATTTCCATCAACTGATTGTCCTAGCTTATTTACGCATGCCTCGCCTGGGTGCTTTCCGTTGAGAACGCCGGTTTTAATAGGCTTTGGTACCAAACTAAAACTTAAATTATATATTTTTTTTATAGTGAGAAAGCTATACTTTTAGCTATTATTAATAAATTTTTGTTGGGTATAATTGAAGATGGGTCTGACTCTGGAAATTTTTAACAATAGTATAAGAAAAAGTAGTTTTAAAATTAAAATTTAGTTTACAAATAGCTATCAAGAATTAAGTCTTATTGCATATAAAAGATTAGCATTTAAAAAAATTAAAGAGATAAAACAAAAAAACTAAGAGAATTTAACCAAATAAATACTCATCAAACTCAAACTCTATACCATATATATGGTAAATGTTTCAAATCCTCTAAAAAATACTCTCTTTACAGTGAGTCCAAAGGAGGTAAGTGAGATAAGGACAAAGGACAAAGTCCTAGTGATTAATATACTGGGATAAGGACAAAGTCCTGGCTAGTTAGTATACTGAATCTGTGACAACCTAAACTAATTCAATTTAATTAAAAAAAAAAACACTCTACTTAAATAACTTCAATGGTCAAACAACCAATAACAATTTTACACCTCATTCACAACAAAAAGTGGTAAATATTTGTCCTATTTTTATTGGCCAAAATTGACCTTTGACTGTTGAAGTGGATGATATTTAAGAACAGCCAAAAAAAAACCTTCCAAAACATTTCTACATGACAGAATAGCCTGCCTACTTTTTATCTAGAAATTTCAAAACTCCACAATGATTTATACTTCCATCTGAAACTATCCTTCGATCTAAAACAAAGAAAAGTTACAAAAGTTGTAACTATTCTCCTTTTTAATATTCCTTATATTGTTAAGCCTGGATATCTTTCTCAGTTCTATTGGTAGTCTCCTTTTTAATATTCCTTATCAATGATAAGCCTAAATATCTTTCTCAGTTCTAGTGGTAGTCTCCTTTTTAATATTCCTTATATTGTTAAGCCTGAATATCTTTCTTAGTTCTATTGGTAGTCTATAGAAGTCTCTTTTTAAAATTCCTTAGATTGTATTAAAAGAACACTTGATTAAATTTCCAGACCATCAGAAATAGTCAATATTAGTGTATATTACAAAGCGAATGAAAGTTATGAAAAGCTAAGTTATATAACTTACATCATGCCCACCATCAAAACGAGCATTGGTGGAGAAAGGTCTGTGAGATTCACAACATTGGTTCCTGCGTTGCGCGTAGCTGCAGACTGAAACACAGCATCCACAATCTTGGCTGCAGGACTCAGACCAGACAGAGAATTTGAATTCCAGTCCAGAAAACAGAAGAACAAGACATGAATAGTATTAATAGCCATAACAGTGGCCATGAGCCAGAGCGTCTGTTTTTTTGGAAACAAATGGGTATAGCACTTGCGAGGATTTGTGAGAAGATATCTGTAGATCTTCTTCTCGTTGTCCGTTGCAAACCTTTCTTTCACAGAGATGATAACCCATATACTGGGACCAAACATGGTATTCCCAAGAAGAATTACAAAGCTTAGAAGAAGCAGAATGAATACATGGTTTCTGAAGGGAACCATGCTGCTGTCCAGCAGAGTGAATCCAGCATTTGCAAAAGATGTTATGCAGTTGTAAACTGCAAAGAATGTTTTATTCACATCATTCTCTTTCAATATTTTGCTAGCTGGTGGAGATAAAACCAGATATAGCTGAATAAGCAGAATTCCAACCACCTGCACCATGACAAAGTATGTAACAACAATTCTGAATAGATAAGTCAAGGCCATATATTCCATATACTGAGACTCCCACAGTGAAAACTCCTTTTCATGAGAACACAGCTCTTCTGTGTTACAACACTGGGAAACCTTATTCCACAAAGCAGTCAAACAATCTGTATGACAGATGCATCTCTTCCACATAGCCTTCAGTATTTCTGAAGATTTCAGCATTATATGAGTGAGTTGATGCTTTTGAAGCTTCCTCAATTCATTCTTACCAAGCTTAGCATTGAAGCTTTTAACTTCAATATTACCCTGGGCCTCCTCTGATTCGCTCCAGATCAAGTTTGCATCAAAATTATTCTCATTTGCAGCACCCTTTGTTGCATCTTGCTCGTCTGAATTGATCTTAACATCAACACAACTTTCATTTACAGCAGCCTCTGCCTCTGATTCGTTGTCCGAAATGAACTTAACATCAATGGAATTTTCATTTACAGTAGCCTCTATAGCCTCTGATTCGTAGTTTGAAATGATCTGAACATCATTGCAACTTTCATTTACAGCAGCCTCTGTGGCCTCTGATTCATCTGAAATGAATTTATCTGGCCTCTTAGACATGAAGGTCATGGCCTGATTTGTAAGTATCCTCCTATAAGCCAATCTTCTCGCATGTAGAGCCAACAGAGAAGTGAAAATCTGACTGCCAAGTTCTGTCAGCACCAAAATAACAGTCAGCTGAAAATTATGCAGCTCTTGTATTCTTACGCTGAAAAGACCTGTCACACACACTGCGGAAGTACAACAATACAGAGCATCAATGAAACTCACATGCTCAGAGTTTTTAGACGGACAAATCCACACAGCCAATGCACCGACAAATACCAAGACTATGAAATAAGTCAGATGCAGAATAATGAAAGATGATGGCTTCTGAAGCCAACAAGGCATTTCCTCCCCACTCTTGGCAAAACTTTTGACAGACATAGCTTTTGCTCTATTCAAATCCTAGTCGCTCTCTCAGGCTCCTAATGCTGTTAGCAGACTTAAATAAGAAAATGGAAGCTTTTTTCCACTCAACTTTAAACGAATCTGAAAGCCCACTTCCTAGCAGCTAATCGGCCAACTCAACCCGCATAAACACTACATTTTTTTTCACTCTTAATTTCCCTGTCGAGAATAATATCCTTGGTAGCCTGCCACGTTACCGCACCTGATTACAGCTAACACGGCAAATTAAAATGGTGCGAGGTGAATGAGCATTTAACGAGGGCTCTCCATTCGCCATTCATAAATCCTTTTGTTTCCATTATTCATGTGCAGGATATGCGTTCTACAGAGCTCTATTTAAATATTATTCAGTTTAAAAGTGAAATAGCTATTCATTTATATTAAAAAATAAATAATTATCCTATTTTTATTAGGTAAAGCTTAACCAGCTGGTGCGTTGTAAAATGACCGGTTGGTTGAAATCCCATCAATGGAGATGCTTTCAACAAATCAGTTGACTATCAAGGTTATTAAACAGGTCGACAGTATTGCAGTGAAGAGGTCGACAGTATTTGTCGACAGCGTACAGAGTCGAAAAATCCGTAAACAATCGGCACGACAAGTGCTGCTTGTTTATGGTGGGCGATATTTATTGGCTAAAATTTACATTTTACTATTGGACTTCATGATGTTTAAGAATAGTCATTTGAGAGCATATTTCTTCCTATTAAAAGAGGGAGTTCCCAAAAGAGTTTCCCCACAGAATTGGAGTTTCCCTACTGCAAAACTTTTAACTAAACTATAATATTATTCAAAATAATTGAGCTATTGTTTTTTGTGGATGCTTCTACTTGCATCACTATCGATGGTTATTAATCCTCCTCTTTTGGACTTTTTCATCCTATATGATAGGGATGTCCTCTAACTCCTATGCTTTATGTGCTAGCTACTCAAGGATTTGCCTACCTCTTGGCTCATGTTGTTTCATAGAACCTAGTATAAAGTATTAATTGTAGATGATAAAAATTGACACAACTAAGCTATCTTAACTAGCACTCAATTCTAACCACTTACATTTAGGACCTAACCAACCACTAGGAAGAATAATCTACTTCTATCTGCATAGGAAGAGTAGATCAACCCAACTAGGTCTGATTCGATTCTCTATGAGCAAATTAACTAATAAAGAATTTTAAGAACATATAGAAAACTAAAAATTGATAGAAATATAAAAATTGTTTTAAAGAGTTGATAGCACAACGAAAAACAAGATACAAAGAAGAAACTAGTGCTGCAATCTGGAAGCCTCAGCCTTGGATGCTAGCTCGTCATGGGGACATCAGTACACAATGCTTTCATCTTGACAACAACAAAACCTAAGAATCTGTACGGTACAACAAAGGTGCAAGTATGTAAAGTCACCCAGTCAGCATAGTAAACTAAAGTGACTTTTGAGATAAGATATTTGAAATGAAATCTCTAAAATCAAGCATTTAACATAAAAGGAAATGAATAAGAATAACAAGGAAAGAAGGAAACAAATTCCCATATGTTTGACTTTCCTTCACAACCTGCACAATACAAAGACAAAGGAAAATTTGTTGGGGTTGTTTAGGGGCTTGCCTCGATCAAGCCCTCGTTTTAGTTTTTCAACCTCCACGAAACAACCAATGATACAAGAGAAATCAAAACACAAGTGTGTGTGCAAGATCTTACCGTAAGTGTGTCTGAGGACTAAGAACAATAACAAAATACCATTCTATAAGTATTTGTCCCTAGTCTATGGGAAAAATACCGTAGTGTGCGTATAGTAAAATGGGTAGCACAGTCTACACCACAAGCATTTGCCAAAATGATTTTGTATAAAAGCAATAAAAATGAAATAATACTATTCTACCATCATAGAACAATATTAGTAGATTTTAATGTTGTAGAGGAGGCTGCAAGCTCCTTGAGGGTGCAATTTGTTGTTGAACAACACAAACCCTTGAGTGAAAGATCCTCTTCCCAGCTCCAAATCCAATTAATATCTCATAGAGTGGATAATGAGAGATTTGCCAATACAATGAGCATCAAATCTGCAAAGTTTGTTTGCAAGAGTGTTCATATTCCTTCCACAATGCTAGAAATAAGATTTATGTACGTTCTTCCAAGAGATAAGAGGAAAATTAGTCATCCAAAAGTCCCACAATGTTCAAGGGTTCTTGTTGATGTGTTTTTTATACACATGCAAACTCAGAATAAAATACTAAGTATTCTATCCTCTCTTGAACAAAGTCTCTCAAAGGCTAAGCACTGTGATCCAATGAGACAACTCCAAGGTTCATGATATGTCAGGTCTTGGCTTGCAATGGATAGACTCAATAGTTGATGCGATTATGCTGGTAATCACAAAGGGACTTACACTAAATTTACTCCTTACTCCACTCAAATTTATTACTTCCTGCATATGAAATGGAACTTCTTCTAATTGGCTATGCAAAGAAATTGAAAAAGGGGCAAGGGTTAAGAGAGCTAATCTAAGGACAATGAAGTAAAGAATGATGTGTAGATAGACAAATTCCTCATGAGACTTGACTCTGCTTCGCCATGAGAACCAACAACTACATGAAGCAGGTGCAATCTTCTAAGGTAACCCAATGATTTTCATATTGCAAACAAACATCCAAACACCCACAGCTAGTGCAACTTGAACAAGTATTCACAATCGAACTAAATCAAATGGAGGTTCTGGCCCTAACTTTACAAAGTGAATTGCCTTCGACAATCCACAAAAAGTATGAACCAAGAGGAATTTATCAAATATATTTGCATATACTCATTACATCAATGAACTTCTAATCTATTATTTAATCTACTTGGAAACATTTCTCCATCATATTCAAGAATTTGAAACCATGCTAACATTCCAAAACCACAAGATCACCATGAAACTTCCAACAATGAGCTTGTATTAATCTTAAAGTGTTTGATTACAACAATTTCATATGTCTCTTCAGTGACTTCAAAAGTCTCCTCTACTCTACTCCTATTCTACTTCTATTCTAAAAGGTCTTCATTTCTAATCATCTGAACCCTTACAAATGAGAGAAATGGGCCTTATATAGGCTCCAAAATTACATGAACGGCCAAGATTGATTTGCAAATCAATGGCCCAGATGAAGACAACAATGCATAGCCACCCAAAAGAGAGGCAATGAAGGCACGTTTCCCAATGGAATCTTGGAGCATCTTCTACATGGGCATCCTCTCTTGGCCTTTTCTTGATGCACATGTATTGAACTTGGATAGAAGATGTGGCAAAGTATAATTGGACTAGTGACGTGTATATGCCACCTCAGCATTGAGCCAACCGGTTTGATCTTCTTTGCATTCATATTGCTCAGTATATTTCCCAAATTATGTCATCTTTTGTGGAATAGTGTTCGAACTAGGATTTTCACCTTTGGAACTTGGCATCTTTCAAACTTAACGACTTGGGAATTTTGGGAATTTCTTGATGTTGTCTTCATGTAATTCATGACTTTTCTTGATATAGATGCTCATTTCTCTTTTTATAATGTTCTTGTGCTTGTTCTTGTGCAGGAGTCGTGCAAGACTTTGACTCTGAATGGTGTCAGAAGTAGACCTTAGGTGCGAATTCTTGGAGTAGACTTCATGATTGAAGTGGATGGCTCTGGAACTTGAATGTGGAATTGGTCCTTCTCCCTTCAAGAGATGACCTTGATGTATGACTTCTGGCATTGGATTCTGATTGTCTGGAACAGGTCTCCTTCATGTGGCAATGATGTTCTCCTTCCTCAAGCAACGCTCTTCCATGCTTTAAACCTTCATGTGCAAGTTCTCGCCATTTTCCTTCCATTACCTACACAAGAGAAACACCTATCAATGCAAAGACATTTGATCATCAACAACATTTTATTACAAATTCCTAACATGCCTCGCTTTATACAATGAAGAAGGCCTTATTTTCATGCTTTAACCTTGTCTTTTATCTTTTCATGGCTGACCTGACCCAAGATGGGTGCACTTGATGCTTGGTGAAGAAATTGCCCAAGGATGGCACATTTAAGGGAGTTCAAAGAAATTATCATGATGGAGTGCATATGACAGGGTAATGAGAAATTTTCTATAGGATGAGTGCTCTGGAGGCATGCAAAAGAAAAATCTACCAAGGCAGGCGCATTTCATGATGTATGAAGAAGTTTTTATGAAGGCGCACATGTCAAGGTTTAAGGAAATTTTGCCAAAGGTGGAGCGCATCTGCTTTATGCTAGAAAAATCTCTCTAGGTTGAACGCATTCCTCAGGTGTAGAGAGAATTTATCAAAGGAGCGCATGTGCTTGAGGTTGAAGAAATTTTCCTAACTCGGAGTGCATTTGGAAAAGGTTGAGGCAATTTTCTTGAAGGAGCGCACTTGATGGAGGGTGGAGAAAGTTTCTTGAAGGAGGGCGCATATGATGGGTGGTAAAGAAATTTCTCTAGGTATGGGCATAAATGATGATGGATGTGGAAATTTTCCTATGTGGGGGCACATATGCTAGGGGCAGAAGAAATTTCCAAGAGAAGGGCACATATGCCAGGGGCAGAAGAAATTGCCAAGAGAAGGTCGCATTTTGCAAGTGTTGAAGAAATCTTCACTTAGGGTGCATATGCAAGGGGTTAAAGAAAATTTCCTCAGTGATGGGCACATATGCTTGAGGTTAGAGAAAATTTCCTCTGAGGAAACACCTTTTGAATGTTTGTCAAAGATTTTTCCTAAGGCATGAGTGCATATGGTATAGGGCAAGGAAATTTTCAATGTAACGCATATGGAGAAGACCAAGGAAATATTGAGGCAAGCGCCCTTGGATGTGCTTACTTGTCATGCTACTAAGGGAATCCCTCTTGAGAGAGTGCATTTGCTAAGTGTTAGAGAAATCTCTCTAGGGCAGGGTGCATAGGACAAATGATGGAGAAAGTTCATCATGATGAGTGCATATCTTGCATGTGGAAGAAATTTCACCTAGAGGCACATAAGACAGGACAAGAAGAAATTTTCCTGAGTTGGGCACACTTGATGGAGTATGAAGAAATTTCCAAAGGTGAGTGCACTTAGCAAGTGTTAAGGAAATTTCTTGAGGGAGCGCATTTGCCAAGTGTTGGAGAAATATACCAAGGAAAGAGTATATGCTAGATGCTAAGGAAATTTTCTCCAAGTTGGGTGGACTCCACTAGTGGTAAGGAAATTTCTTTAGTGAGGGCGGATTCCACTAGTGCAAAGGAAATTTTCCATACTTAGCCACTTTTTAGTGCTCGAAATCAAGTATATTTCAAAATATATTTAAGTATATGTTTAATATTTTAAAATATACTTCCAGGATGTTTGAGATAGGTCTCGAATCCATGGGATTTAACATGCAGATTCTAGATTTTTGAGGATCCACTAGATTTCAGACTTAGTTTTTCAGGATTTTAGGACATCAGCCTTTAGGACCTCAGACTTGGTCAATTTTTAGTATCTCAGGGACATGCTTAAGTATTCTCAATTACACCTTGTTTCATGGATGACCTTCCTAATTTCTCACTTGCAAGGAAATTAACTCACTTGACTTGTTTCACGTCGCTCTAGAGAGGCTCATTTTTCACTTCATGGAAGAGACTAGATCTGACAACACTTCCTAAGGATTCTACAAGCTCAAAATTACAAAAAAGGTGGGTCCCCATTTGCAATGGGGTGATGTGTGATTAGGTCACAACATCTAAAGCCACTTCGAATAAATGTTCCTGAACATTTCAAAAATAAAGACCCAATCCAGACACAGAAACTTCAAACAATTCCTTTAAAGTCATCAACCAACTAGGAAATGCACTGAAAAGGGAAGAAGAATCTTAGATTCTAGATCGAGACACTTCATACTTAAACATTTCCAAACATTGATTAATATAAAATCTCTAGCATTCCAAAGATAAACAAGAATCAAAACTTCAAAATTCCTATGTACACCCACATATTAGGACAAATAAACATGCATACTTGATCAAAGTATCAAAATCAAAGTTTAGCACAACCATTCATATCTCGAAGATCCAAGTGTGTGCATCGTGAGTTCATTCCCATCCATTGGTAACTAAGGTCATCTAAGTTCCTTTACATTAAGCTACGTGATTAGTACACACCTCATGAACTACCTGGACATTGCCCCACTGCCAGCAAGCATCTATAGACCCGACGGGTTTGTCTCACAATTCCTCTCGAGCAGAGCCCCACTTCTAGTTAAGCATCCATAGCCCCGATAGAGATTACTTGATCGTCCATCTAACTAAGTTATAGTGTGTGATTGTGTGATTTTCTTTGCATTTCTTTTCTTTGGATTTTCAACTAAGCTTAAATTTGGTAGAGTACAATGTAGTACCGCTACCTTTG
The DNA here is from genome assembly GCA_027924645.1 of Cunninghamia lanceolata. Taxonomy (NCBI): domain Eukaryota; kingdom Viridiplantae; phylum Streptophyta; class Pinopsida; order Cupressales; family Cupressaceae; genus Cunninghamia; species Cunninghamia lanceolata. Next base: position 14,357,301 of record BSBN01001332.1, read on the forward strand.
CAACACATACTTTTGACGACACGAGTTATGTTGATAACTCAGCTAGCTGGGTGTGGACTTCCAATGGCAGCAAAGGTGGACCTTTAGATTTTTCACTTAATGTAAGCTCACAGAGACTCACTTAGGTACTTCCAGATTTTTAAGTATGTAAAGTAGAAGATCTCAAAATATTTCTGTAACGTCAGAAATTGTCCTCCTGTATGGAATGGTACAATTTCCCTCAGTTTAGCTCCTCACTTCTGGTGACCTCTCAACCTTTTCTTTTCTAGCCTTCCTAAAACCCTGATTGACTAAGTCTAAGAGAACTTTATTCACTTTTTGAGGTAACTTTTTGATAGAACCCAGAAAGGGGATTTGAGATTTGGGTCCCTAGGACCCCCAAAAATGCAGATCTGAGTGGAAATAGGGGGCTTGGACTTGGGTGCCCATACCCCAGTCCTCCCCTATTTCCTGGGATTTTAAATTTTGGTAGGATGTCGGTTCCCGCTGAGTGCCTCAGGATTCCATTTTCAAATTCTTGGTTTTTGCATGATATCGAGGCGTTATTTCAAAATTTGAATTTCCCTAAAGATAGATATAAAAAGAGATTTGCAAATCATTTTATCACACACAATTCTTATGCAAGCTTGATGCCAAAACCCTGCTACAATTGCTATTGAAGATCAGTGACTTGTTGAAGCTTTTGGAAGTATTCTTTATTTGCTATCATGGAGACAATGGATGGAGATTAGGAATCAAGATCTTGAGTCTATCTTCCTCTTCCTAGGGTTTGTACACCCTTTGCATGATCGGGAGAAGGGTTGAAGCCTCCAACAACAAGTTTGGAGATCCTCCATGGACATTGCTGATTCGTCTTCTTGTTCATGCAAGTCTTCATTTGTTTCATCTCCTTGAGGTGAAGTTGTATGTGTTTATTGATGCAAAGCAAGTTGTTGATCTTCACTTGATTGAGACATCTAGGGTTTGATATTTTGGCATACACATTGTTAGGTTTGCACACACTTCTACAAATCTTTATCTTTGGCTATTGTTGAGGTAGAAATACCAAAGACGGGGCTTGACTGAGGCAAGCTCCTATATAGTCAGAACATTTTCCTTCTTTTGTAGGTGGAGATCATGTTTTGCAGGTTTCAGTGGAAAGAAGCTACAGAAAGAAGGATATTGCGAGTACAATCACAACAAACTTTTAGATTTTCAGATTCTGAGACTTGCGGGACATTGGAGCAGGTGCCCTAGTCCAACCAGGGGTTATTTCTAAGATTTGGAGGGCTTTTAGCAATCTCAGACACCCTATGCAAAAGATTTTCTAGTGTGGGAACTTTCAAAACACTGGAGTAGGCACCCTAGTCCAAGTGGTCCTCAAAATCCAGGTACACGGTCTCTGAAACCATCTCTCTGCACTTCTATGATAAGTTTTGCCAGTTGTTCCATTAATTCTTGAATATTTCTGATTTAAGGCATAATTACGGTTTTACTTGGTTGAAAGGAAAACACTTGATAAAACCTTAGTTAGGGTCTTAGGTTCCATAACCATGTGAGCGTAAGGGACAGACAAAGTGATTAGAAGCTTGTTCACAAGCTCAGTCCTTGTCCTCCCAATGCTTAGTAGGGAATTGGTAGTACTTAACCTAGTTTAAACAAACTATCTAATTTTCTACTAAACACTTTGGTGAACTCGACCTCTTAAAGAATTTGCATCCTTTTAAACTTCAGATCTGAAATAATTTGTTGTTCTAGAGAATAATTGGATTGAAAAACCTCTTTAGTGAAATTGCATATATTAAATTATGGATTACATTCTTTATCTTTTCACTATAAGAGTTGGAAATTATCATTTATTGTTGGAAATTGTGATTTCAAAGGCCATCATTATGCATTTAAATCTTGGTTTAAATAGAGCATGTTAAAATGTTAGATTATTTTTTGCAAGATTTTCATGCTTATGATGAGCCGTTTAGTCGTGATGACTTCGATATGTTAGATGAAGCCCTTGAGGACTTTATCTCGATTGAACATTCCGCTACGGCCTCTAAGCCATCATTATTTCAAAGATTCGTAAATGTAATTTATGTGCCTAAACCTAAAGAAGAGATTGAAAAACCAAAAATTGTGGTTACTCTATATGCAAATGTGGTTCAACCATCCTCTAAACCTATGCTTGTTGTTAAAGGTCTTTCATCTTCTTCTCAATCTCCTAATCACATTTATGATTATGCAAAACAAATAGTGAAACAAAACTCACAACAAACCAATTACAATGTGATTGCTCATGCATATAACACTCGGAATAATAAACAAAGTACACAACAAATAAGTGTTTCGATATCTTTACCAGCTTCTCAATCTATGCTTCCTTAAGCACCTCGTTTAACATATAAAGGTGGAAAAGACTATGATCTTGTAGAGCAGCTTCGTGCTACTCCTGCAAAGATATCTCTTTAGGAGCTTATATAAACTTCACCTACTTACCATGGAATACTTCAAGAAGCTTTACAAAAGGTGATTGTTCCTCCCGTTGTTAAATCAAATGATGTTGCCGCTTTACTAGATTGTATGCATGCAACAAAAATAGATATTCTGTTTCAACAACATGAATTACCATCTCTCGAGGTTCAAAATTAGTATGATCCTTTGGTTATCTTTTTTACAATCAACAAAACATTGGTTAAAAGAGTTAGGATTGATAATGGGTCAGCCCTTAATGTTTGTGGCATTAATTTATTGCATAAGGTTAAAATTGATGTATCTACCATAAAACTGGAATCATTAAGTATTCATGGATTTGATAATGTTGGACGATAATCCATGGGCACTATAACTGTACCTATACAAGTGGGACCTGTGATGGTGCCTACCTTGATTCATGCAATGCCTTGTTCTCTATCTTATAACATGATTCTTGGTAGACCTTGGATACGTGCATTAGGAGTAGTCCCTTCTACCTTACACTGTTCGATTAAGTTTATATTTAAAGGTAAACTGCATACTATCCATGATTTAGATCTTGAACCTAATAATTGTTTACAAATGGAAGTGCATAAGCATGTTGTTGGTCCTAAGAGTTTAAACAATATGAAAGCTGAGTTGTTAGCTCCTCTTGCCTCTAAAAATGTTATGCAATAGTCCAAGCAATCGAATGCATTTGTTGGTGACGACTGGGGTTCGTTACATTTTGCATCTTCTTCCACAAGAGAATATAAACTTAAAAATCTCGTCTCTGAAACATCAAATATTGCATTGATCACATCACATGCTTTGAATGATAAAAATAAGACTTCTTTGGTGACAAATAAGGATAATACTCTTAGCTATACTACTGACTATGAAACTTATGAAGCTCTGCCTTCCTCCAAAGAAATGGTCTCTCTCTATGGAAAAGGATTCTGAATCCTTTACAAAAATTGTGACTATGTAGGTAATGGTTGCGGCATAAATCAACAAGGAATCAAAGTCCCTATAGAATCTGCTATGTGACATTGCTCAAATGGCATTGGATATAATCCTTTTAGGGAGTCCAGAGCCCACAAACACCCTGCTCTAAATGTGAATACAATATCAACACTTAGTTTGATATTCCCTGAGATGATTGACATCAATTGTCCTCCAAGATCACTTCCATTGGATATGTTTACGACAGATGAAGCAATAATGGATTTCTTAGGTGCTTATGATGGTATTCCTCATTATCACCATAAACGTAGCCTACCTTATTGTTTAAACAATGATGCATATTTTGGAAAGACTACTAGCACAATACCTGCTATAGTAGAACAAAATGAAGAACTTGAAGAATAATTACAATCCTACAATCCCCTTGACCATAGTACTCTCCTTAACAAAAAGATTGTTGATGTCATTATCGATAAGGATAACCTTGAAAAAATTATCCCTATTGGTGATTGTTTAAATGTGGAAGAAAAAGAAGAAATGACTAAACTGTTGAATGGGTTCTTAGAATTATTTGCTTGGAATTATTCAGACATGCCTGGTATAGATCCTTAGATTGTAACGCATAATATTGTGTTAATACTAGATGTTAATCCATTCAAACAAAAGATTCGTAAGATGAATCCTAAGATTGCTTTGCTTGTTAAAACTAAAATAGAAAAACTTTTACAAGCTGGTTTTATCTGACCTATTGATTACTCTCAATGGATCTCGAATATTGTTGCCATCACTAAACCCGATGGTCATATAAGAATGTGCATAGATTTCTAAGATTTAAATTTGGCATCTTTGAAAGATGATTTTCTGCTCGCTAATATCGATATGATTGTTAATTCCATAGCTGGACAGAGTTGCTATCTTTCATGGATGGATTTTCAGGATATAATCAAATCCTTATAAATCTTCTCAATCAATATAAAATAGCCTTTATAACACCTTGGGGTACATTTTGTTGGGTAGTCATGTCGTTCTGACTTAAGAATTGAGGAGCTAATTACCAACGTGCGATGACTCTTATATTTCATGACTATATGCACAATAGTTTAGAAGATTACGTTGACGACATCCTAGAGAAGTCTATCCATCATAAGGATCATGTTACAAATCTTCGACAAATATTTGAGTGCATACGAAAGTATAATATGCGATTGAATCCCACAAATCTTGAAAAGAAGTGAAAACAAAGACATCGATTTTGAATCAACATTGTTTTTGGGTGATGCCCGTAAGTGTGTTTTTGGCATGGACAGTGGAAAGTTACTTGGATTTATTGTTTCAAATCGAGGTATAGAAGTCGATACGAAAAAGATAGATGTGATTGTTAATATGTCAATACCTAAAAACATATCTCAACTTTGTAGTTTGCAGGGAAAGATACAGGCCATCCACCGATTTGTTTCACAACTCGCGGATATGACTCACCCCTTTACGTAACTACTGAAGAAAGATTCTCACTTTCAATGGAATTCTGAATGTCAAAAAGCCTTTGATGAATTAAAGGATTACTTAGCTAATCTGCCCATTTTGCAACCTACTATTTCTGATAAACCATTTCTGTTATACATCTTAGCATCTAACAATGCCCTAGCAGCTTTGTTACTATAGCATAATGATGAAGGCAAAGAATGTGCTGTCTATTACATCAGTCATACTTTTCTCGATTATGAGGTGCAATACATAGTTATAGAGAAGCATTGTTTGGCTTTAGTGTTTGCCACTCAAAAGATTAGACATTATCTCTTAAATGCTAAAGTGCATGTAATGGTAAAATTTGACCCTTTGAAACATCTGTTCGCAAGAATAGATTTATCAGGTTATGTTGTTAATAGAATTCAATCTCAAATTTATTTCACAAAAAGAAATTAAAGGGCAAGCGATAGCTGATCAATTAGTTGATGCTCCCTCGCCTTTTTCTATACAAAATGTCGATGCATTTCTTGACGAACAGATTTTAACAATCTCTGTGGATGAAAAATGGGAGTTATACTTTGACAGATCAAAATGTCGAACTGGCTCTAGGGATGGTGTTATATTGATACCCCCTGTTGGTAAGCTGATTCCCTTTTCCTACCGCTTAGATTTCTCATGCGCAAACAATATAGCTGAATACGAAGCTCTTATTGCAGGACTTCATGTAGCCTTGGCTCTTAATATCAAAAACATTACAATATATGGTGATTCTTAGTTAATTGTCAAACAAATAACGGGATTGTATCAAGCTAAGCATGATAAGCTATCTTAGTATCGTGAGTTTGCATTATCTCTCTTAAAACAATTCAAATCATATTCAATCAATACCATTCCCAAGAAAGATAACCGGCATGCGGATGCAATGGCAAGTGCAGCTTCCCTTATATCCCCTGATGGTTCTTCTGAGGAATTTACTTTTGTTGTTCGTAATCTTAAGACACCGATAATTGATGACCCTATAGTTGCGAACTCAGAACTTTGTGGTAATACATATACTGATGAATGGTTCTCCTACATATTCAACTATCTACGTGATGGAACCATTCCTGATTCGACATCTAAGAATGCCTTCATTTATGCAAACTAGCAGCGTGATACATTATATTATCGAATGTCTTGTATCGACAAAGTTATAATGGTGTTTTACTCTGATGTTTAAGAAATTCAGAGATTTCGATAGCTTTAGAAGAAGCTCACTCTGGTGCCTGTGGAGGGCATTTTGGTGAAAAATCATTAGTGCAAAAATTATTACGTATGGGGTACTATTGGTAGCATATGGAACAAGATTCCTTTGCTTATGCCAAGAGATGCCCGCAATGTCAACAACATAAACACCTAATCCATGCTCCCGCTCAAGTGCTTTGTGCCCAGGTGTCACCATGGCCTTTCTCCATTTGGGGCTTAGATCTAATTAGTAAAATTTCCTTGCCCTCCTCTCAAGGACATACGTTTATCATTATTGCTACTGATTATTTTACAAAATGGGTCGAAGTGGTCCCTTTGCAATCCACAACTACCAATGTAATCTGTCGATTCATAGAAGATAACATAATTTCTCAATTTGGAATACCTTCCTCTTTGGTTTCGGACAATGGTACACCATTTAAGAACAAGGATGTGAAAAAGCTCCTCAAAAAATATCATATACAACATCGCTTCTCTACGCCTTATTACCCTCAATCAAATGACCAAGCGAAAGCTTCAATCAAGGTTATTGGACAGATTTTATAGAAAACTGTTAATAAACATAAAAAACATTGGCATACGCAATTATCCTATGCATTATGGGCTTACAGAACAAGTATTCAAATAGCTACTGGTAACACACCGTATAATCTCGTCTATGGCACAAATGCGATAATGCCCTTGGAGTTAGAAATTCCTTCTTTGTGAATTTCCCTAAGAGATATCATGGATGATGACATGGAATGAGAGAAAAGATTACAGGAACTTGAGATGCTTGATAAAAGACAAATTAACGCTCTTGAACACCTCAAGGCTTATCAAAAAGGAGTACAACGAGCCTATAATGCACAAGTCATACAACGTTCATTCAACGTTGGGGACTTGATTCTTTATGAAAATCAACACAATGTAAATGCACCGCCTGGTGAGAAAGGTAAGTTCAACCCTAATTGGCTTGGACCGTATATAATCACTGAAACCTTTGGATCCAGAGTGTATAAATTAGCTGATAAGCAAGGTACACCACTTAAGGAACCTATTAATGCAGCGCACCTCAAAAGATTTTATGCTTAGAGATCTAATGTTAAATGTTCCTAAGCTAATTTAGCACATCTAGATTAGCTTCAATTTCGACAAGATAGTATTGTTTTGTCTTAATTCATTTGGCATTACATCTTTGTTCAGTTGATCATTATTGTATTGTGTTTAAGTAGTAATTGCTTAATCACTTTTGTATTAACTAAATGTAGCATGGAAATTAAAGTTATGTGTAAAATAATTAATCATTGTGTTTGTTGCTACATGTTCTTTTTAAAATTATTAGTATATCACAATAGCATTAATTATAGCATTTAGACATCATCATTAGTTGCATTTTTATAAAAATCACATGTGATAGGTCAAAAGCCTTTACACATAGATCAAAAGAAATAATCATATATATCTCAGTTTCATATATACATCCAAGTCGACTATCCCTCAAAATAAAATGGGATGTCGTAGTGCCTAAAGTATATACATCACATAACTGAGCCTCGATCACTAGTACTCTCAAGCACTCGTGGTGTGTGAGTGACATAAGCTTGACCATGTGTGGCTACGGATCGTGAATGACTCCTAGAGACGGTTCACGATCGTAACCCCATGATCTTGCCTCTCATCTCTATCATCTACTCGTGTGCCTCTTGGTACATCCTTTGGTACCAGTTTCTCTCAGCCTAAACCCTATCTTTGTCAGCTCTAGCCTATTGGACCTCCCGTAGTAAGAATGAACATTGATAGCTAGCTCTCCCTCTTATGTAGGAACTGATACCGTCTGCTCTCACTATGCCCTAAGTTTAGCCTCAGTGCACTCAGCTCTCTATCGAAACTCCTCTCTCTCCCATGCAGACTACTCTAGCATAGCCTTTGTAGTAGTCCTGTATTTGATGAATGGCATAAATATCTTAGCATGTTGCCCAGTGGATGATCATGGTGAATAACCTGCCCGCACCTGCTGCTCTAAGGCATCTGTCGGTACTATGTCTCCTATGACGCGACTCACAAAGTCTCGCCATGCATCAATCCCAACTACAAAATAGAGGATGAGATAGATGTTAGACTCCTATATAAATATCACAAATAATAAACCATATAAAACATAAAATAATAAATCAAACCTCACTTGGATCTCCATCTCACTAGGATGGATCTCGAATCACTGATGGTGTGATGAGCTTTGCAGTCTGATCTATAGCTGGGGGCATAGACCTACTACTCTCCCCCCGTTCTATCTGACTAGGCCTTGCATCATTTGCAGGCATAGGACCATGAGCCTTCCTATCCCTAACTAAGTACAAAAGTGTGCTCTTTTGCTCTTGAGCCCTTTTCTTGAGCTGTCAAACTCTAATTTTAGTGTTGTTTGTTGCATTGGAATCTGGGTTCCGCTCTCTTTCTCCCCCAATGTGTTATGCTTGAGCATTGTTTCTTCAAATGGCCCTCATAACACATTTCGCTTGAAATCAACGTGCGTGGATATCTCCTTGTTTCTACTCTTGGACTAAGCAAGAAGAAAAAGGGGGGTATATATCTCCCTCAATTTCCTCCCTTCCTCATCACTCAAGCCCCTTAGCATTTTTGGTACCGACTTATTGGTGGTGGTTATAGATTGATTTGGTTTTGATTTTTCTAACAAGTGTTCCTTTGCAGGTTGTGGTTCCTGACTTTGTGGTCTTACAGGATTGTAGACTTGGGGGCTTCTACCTTCTCAGCAACAACACCTCGGCTTCCTCTACAGTATCCTTTTGGGTATCCTTTTCATGATTGATGTATTTACTTTCATTTAGTTGCATATGCACGTAGTGTCATATAGCCACTAAAGTGAGGGATAAATGTAACGTCAAAAATTGTTCCCCTGTATGGAATGGTACAATTTCCCTTGGTTTAGTTCCTCACTTCTGGTGACCTCTCAACCTTTTCTTTTCTGGCCTTCCCAAAACCTTGATTGACTAAGTCTAAGAGTAGTTTATTCACTTTTTGAGGTAACTTGTTGATAGAACCCAGAAAGGGGATTTGGGTCCCTAGGACCCCCAAAAATGCAAATCTGAGTGGAAATATGGGGCTTGGACTTGGGTGCTCGCACCCTAGTCCTCCCCTATTTCCTAGGATTTTGAATTTTGGCGGGATATCGGCTCTCGCCGAGTGCCTCGGGATTCTGTTTTCAAATTCTTGATTTTCACGCGATATCTAGACATTATTTCAAAATTTGAATTTCCCTAAAGCTAGATATAAAAAGACATTTGCAAATCATTTTATCACACACAATTCTTATGCAAGCTTAATGCCAAAACTCTGCTACAATTGCTATTGAAGATTAGTGACTTGTTGAAGCTTTTGGAAGTATTCTTTATTTGCTATCATGGAGTCAATGGATGGAGATTAGGAATCAAGATCTTGAATCTATCTTGCTCTTCCTAGGGTTTGTACACCCTTTACATGATCAGGAGAAGGGTTGAAGCCTCCAACAACAAGCTTGGAGATCCTCCATGGACATTGCTAATTCGCCTTCTTGTTCATGCAAGTCTTCATTTGTTTCATCTCCTTGAGGTGAAGTTGTATGTGTTTATTGATGCAAAGCAAGTTGTTGATCTTCCCTTGATTGAGACATTTAGGGTTTGATATTTCTGTATACACATTGTTAGGTTTGCACACACTTCTGTAAATCTTTATCTTTGGCTATTGTTGAGGTAGAAATACCAAAGACGGGGCTTGGTTGAGGCAAGCTCCTATATAGCCACAACATTTTCCTTCTTTTTTAAGTGCAGATCATGTTTTGTAGGTTTCAATAGAAAGAAGCTACAGAAAGAAGGATATTGCGGGTATAGTCATAACAGACTTTTAGATTTTCAGATTCTGAGACTTGCAAGACATTGGAGCAGGTGCCCTAGTCCAACCAGTGGTTATTTCTGGGATCTAGAAGCCTTTTAGTAGTCTTAGATACCCTGTGCAAAAGATTTTCCAGTGCAGAAACTTTCAGGACATTGGAGTGGATGCCCTAGTCCAAGTGACCCTTAAAATCTAGGTACATAGTCTTTGAAACCCTCTCTCTGCACTTATGTGATCAAATTTACCAGTTGTTCCATCAGTTTCTAAATATTTCTAATTTAAGGCATAATTAGGGTTTTACTTGGTTGAAAGGAACACACTTGATAAAACCTTAATTAGTGTCTTAGGTTTCATAACCACGTGAGCATAAGGGATAGATAAAGTGATTAGAAGCTTGTTCACAAGCTCGGTCCTTGTCCTCCCAATGCTCAGTAAGAAATGGTAGTACTTAACCTAGTTTAAACAAACTATCTAATTTTCCACTAAATAATTTCAAGTCATTCTAAATAGTCAATTTATCTTCTAAGAGCAAGCCACATGCCATCTAGACACTAATAATGGAGTCCACAATGGATCTATCCATCTGACACAAGTTTCTCAAAGGAAAACTAAGAGGTTAATAATTAGATTTAGATATGGCATTTTAAACATGATAATCACAAGATGTCAGTGTCAAGACACAATATAGGATTCCTCTTCGATTCAAGTACAAATCTTAACTTGTTGATAAATCTAAAGAAAATCATCTTTGGACTTTAAGGAATTTCATGAAAATTTATCACCGAAATGAACTAACATTCGATAAGAATTAGGCTAAATTTGCTTATAGGATAACAATGCCCATGTTACCAATGGGAAACCCACAAAAGCAAACCTAAACTAATGGAAACCTAAGCTATAGAAAAGCAAACCAAGGTAAAGACTAACCGAACATGGAAAACTACTCTAAAGCAACAAAAAAAGAAAACCTACTCTAGGCAAGCTATGTACAAAGAGCGGACATGACTCAAAAGACCCAAATATATACATGACCTGGCATGGTTTCTCAGAATGAAAAGCAGTAGCAACTTGCAAGTAATGGTCCTCAGTTTGGCAAACTTATCTGTGAACTCAAAAAAATGTTCTTTCACCACACATTTCTCATATTCAGAATTTTTTTTGCCTAAGATTATAAGTTTTGGCAATTCAAAAGGACCATAGTCTATCCAAATGCATGTCATCCTTCCTATATTTCCATAGTCAAATTCATATTCTTCAAATTCACAATTTAGAAATTCATGATCTTCAAATTCGTAATCTTCACCACTAGGAGCAAGGAGAGATACAACCTGGTAGTCTTCATCCTTAAGTAGCAATTCTCATTCGTTGCTTATCAATGCATCGAGAGGTTGAAGTTAGTGATGAATCATCCCACTCACATCCGCAATATGCAAATCAACATTATAATTAAGAGTGGCCATATCAAAATGAAAAGGTGAAAATAATTGAAGTTTAGAAGCATGGAACATTTCACCTGTTAGTTCATCGTGGACCTTCAATAAAGGGCCTAGCACCAACTTGAATTGCTTCGTGTCCTTGACCTCCATTTCTTCATCTTGTTCATCCTGGGATGACTTTGGTAGGAACTCTTGTTGTATTTCATCCATGAGAGCGTCAAGCTCTCCTTCGAATTGTTCTTCATTTTCGGGCTTGTGGATGACAGTTTGCAACACACCCTCATGATCATCTTCCTTTTTTAAGGATGCTTGAAATCTCTTTCAATTCAGTCTCAATGATGCTTTCTAGTAACATGAATGAACATTTGGCAAGGAATTCTTCTTCTTGCAATGAACTTGAGTCACTTTCTTCTTTGATGGAGGAATCAACATCATGTTCATCAATTATCTTTGTTTGAACATCTTCTATTCCCTTTTCAATCTTTTCAGCAAGAGCTTCATTCTTTCTTGGAAGAAGGTATGCAAATTGACTTTTCACTTGATTATCAAGTTCACCTGTGCTATCTTCATTGTTGAATAACATGGGAACATCTTTTCCTTTTGGTGGTGAATTGATTTTTTGAAGACATTTGCTCCACCAATTGTCTAATCTCAATTGTACTTTGGATTCTTCTTCCAATCTTAATTCTTCATTTACTTGATGAATAACTTCCTGACAAGATGAACACATGAGTTCTAAATGAGTGGTGTTATGAATCCTGCACTAACCATGTGGAATCAACATTTCTCCTATAGGCATGCCCTTCTCAATACTTAGTCTCTTCTTGATCATTTCCTTAAAGCTTATGAAGAACTCTCTTTCATCAAATAAGGCGTCAGGAACCACCTTTGTAGAAACAAACGACTCATGCACCTGTGAAAAAGAATTTTTTTCCTGCAATGCTAATTCCATCCTTGATAAGAATGTTAGGCAATATACCTCCTCGTGCCCATTGGTGTCGTGAATTCTACATCCCTTCCTTGATGCAAAGTCGTCCAAACTCTTAGGATAGAGTTGTGCATTCAAAGTCCACAAAAGCTGAAGAATATCATGTTGAGGATGATCCATCTTGAATTGCATTGAATATCTTGAGAAATCCATCCTTATTTTTTGGTATTTTCAATTTTTTACTTTTTTGGATTTTTTGAAATTTTATACTTTTTTTGTATTTTTTGGCATAAGAGAGATCTTGCAAATGTTGAATTTAGCTTTGAAAACTCACTTGGTTCCAATCCCACAATTTGGAGTTCATTCGCGTGCTCGAAGTGAAAAAAGCAATGTCAGTCCTTGTTCATGCCCTCTTATCATGTGTTTTACAGTGCAGGAAGACTACTTTTGGAAGAAATGAAGCAATTCATTGTTCTGGCCCTCCTTCTTGCTGAATTATGTTGAACAATATGAAAAGAGGCATGCATAAAAGTGATGGATGATAGAGCAATTCGTTGTTCTCACCCTCCTTCTAGCGCCAATTCTGTTGATGTGCTTTTAATGCACATGCAAACTCAGAATAAAATACTAAGTTTTCTATCATCTCTTGAAAAAAGTCTCTCAAAGGCTAAGCACTGTGATCCAATGAGACAATTCCAAGGTTCATGATATGTTAGGTCTTGACTTGCAATGGATAGACTCAGTAGTTGATGCGATTATGCTAGTAATCACAAAGGGACTTACGCTGAATTTACTCACTCCACTCAAATATGTTACTTCCTACTTATGAAATGGAACTTCTTCTAACCGGCTATGAAAAGAAACTAAAAAAGGGCAAGGGTTAAGAGAGCTAATCTAAGGACAATGAAGTAATGAATGATGTGTAGATAGACAAATTCCTCATGAAACCTAACTCCACTTCGCCATGAGAACCAAAAATTACATGAAGCAAGTGCAATCTTCTAAGGTAACCCAATGATTTTCATATTGCAAACAAACATCCAAACACCCACAGCTGGTGCAGCTTGAACAAGTATTCTCAATCGAACTAAAGCAAATGGAGGTTCAGGCTAACTTTACAAAGTGAATTGCCTTTGACAATCCACAAAAAGTATGAACCAAGAGGAATTCATCAAATATCTTTGCATATACTCATTACATCAATGAACTTCTAATCTATTATTTAATCTACTTGGAAACATTTCTCCATCATATTCAAGAATTTGAAACCATGCTAACATTCCAAAACCACAAGATCACCATGAAACTTCCAACAATGAGCTTGTATTAATCTTGAAGTGTTTGATTACAACAATTTCATATGTCCCTTCAATGACTTCAAAAGTCTCCTCTACTCTACTCCTATTCTACTTCTACTTTGAAAGGTCTTCACTTCTAATCATCTGAACCCTTACAAATGAGAGAAATGGGCCTTATATAGGCTTCAAAATTACATGAATAGCCAAGATTGATTTGCAAATTAGTGGTCTAGATGAAGACAACAATGCATAGCCACCCAAAAGAGAGGCAATGAAGGCATGTTTCCCAATGGAATCTTTGGAGCATCTTCCACATGGGCATCCTCTCTTGGCCTTTTCTTGATGTCATGTATTGATCTTGGAGGGAAGATGTGGCAGAGTATAATTGGACTAGTGACGTGTATATGCCACCTCAGCATTGAGCCAACCGATTTGATCTTCTTTGCGTTCATATTGCTCAGAATATTTCCCAAATTATGTCATCTTTTGTGGAATAGTGTTCAAACTAGGATTTTCACCTTTAGAACTTGGCATCTTTCGAACTTGAAAACTTGGGAATTTTGGGAATTTCTTGATATTGACTTCATGTAATTCATGACTTTTCTTGATATAGATGCTCATTTCTCTTCTTATGATGTTCTTGTGCTTATTCTTGTGTAGGATTTGTGCAAGACTCTAACTCTAAATGGTGTTGGAAGTAGACCTTGGGTGCGAATTCTTGGAGTAGACTTAATGATTGAAGTGGATGGCTCCGGAACTTGAATGTGGAACTGGTCCTTCTCCCTTCAAGTGATGACCTTGATGTATGACTTCTAGCATTGGATCCTGATTGTCTAGAACAGGTCTCCTTCATGTGGCGATGATGTCCTCCTTCCTCAAGCAATGCTCTTCCATGCTTTAAACCTTCAGATGCAAGTTCTCACCATTTTCCTTCCATTACCTACACAAGAGAAATGCCTATCAATGCAAAGACATTTGATCATCAACAACATTTTATTACAAATTCCTAACATGTCTCACTTTATGCAATGAAGAAGGCCTTATTTTCATGCTTTAACCTTGCCTTTTATCTTTTCATGGCTGACCTGACCTAAGTTGGGCACACTTGCTGCTTGGTGAAGAAATTGCCCAAGGATGGCGCATTTAAGGGAGGTTAAAGAAATTATCATGATGGAGTGCATATGACAGGGTAATGAGAAATTTTCCACAGGATGAGTGCAATGGAGGCATGTAAAAGAAAAATCTACCAAGGCATGCACATTTCATGATGTATGAAGAAGTTTTTATGAAGGCACACGTGTCAAGGTTTAAGGAAATTTTGCCAAAGGTAGAGTGCATCTGCTCTATGCTAGAGAAATCTCTCTAGGTTGAACACATTCCTCAGGTGGAGAGGGAATTTCTCAAAGGAGCACATGTCCTTAAGGTTGAAGAAATTTTCCTAACTCGGAGCGCATTTGGAAAAGGTTGAGGCAATTTTCTTGAAGGAGTGCACTTGATGGAGGGTGGATAAAGTTTCTTGAAGGAGGGCCCATATGATGGGTGGTAAAGAAATTTCTCTAGGTATGGGCGCAAATGATGATGGATGTGGAAATTTTCCTATGTGGGGCCACATATGCCAGGAGCAAAAGAAATTTCCAAGAGAAGGGCGCATATGCTAGGGGTAGAAGAAATTTCCAAGAGAAGGTCGCATTTTGCAAGTGTTGAAGAAATCTTCACTTAGGGCGCATATGCAAGGGGTTAAAGAAATTTTCCTCAATGATGGGTGCATATGCTTGAGGTTAGAGAAAATTTCCTCTAGCGAAATGCCTTTTGAATGTTTGTCAAATAATTTGCCTAAGGCATGAGCGCATATAGCATAGGGCAAGGAAAATTTCAATGTAATGCATATGGAGAAGACCAAGGAAATCACGTGGCAAGCTGTTACATCCCCAATTTTTGTCTTACTATACTTTTACTTTTTACCCTGACATAAGTAAATTTGTTATGATGTTTAGATTAATGACAAGGAAAAACATGGATCATATTGATTGTCATTTATTGAAATTATAGGAATGATTATGAGATTTGATTTATTATTTGAGTTATTTGAATAATGATGCACTAATCATATATTATTTGGTTACAATTTGAAACAGGATTACAAGTTTTCAGATGACTCTCGGAGAAAAGAGAGAGAGAGAGTATCTTTCCAGGAGAGAGATATAGACCTTAGGTTACGAGTGGTTTATTTGCCAAATCGAGTTATAAGTGTTTAATGAAAATGTGAACCAATGTGTCGTAAGAGGTAAGCCTTGTCTTGTCAGTTTACTTCTGAACCTAATTGACAGGTAGTCGATATTGTTTTCAAATCTTTCTAAGTCGTATTAGTCATTAATAATGTTAATGATGTCATTTTAGTTTGATTGTGAGTATTTATGTTTAACGTAAATATTACGACGTTGTTATCGTAAAATGGTTGTCATATTATTATTAAGTCCTTAAGGTGTTAAAAATGATTCTTAAATATTAATACATTTTCGTCAAGTTAAGAATACGTGATTATTGCCAACGAATTGTGATGGGGAGACAAGCTCAACCCAACCACATTATCCATAATTCCTTGTTTAAATATTATTATTATTTTATTGATCAAACTGTGATTATCTAATATAGTGGCGATGTTATAAGAAGTATATTTGATGTAAACAAATATATTAATGCCTTAGCATCGTAAGAGGATAATACCTCTTAAATGAGTCGATGGTATTGTAGGAGCCATAAGCTAAAATATAGTAGAGCCTTCATTATTGTTAGTGGTGGATCGAACCACAAGTTATGATCATTAAAGGATCAGTTTTACATTTTTATGAGTGTCGGCCTCATCCTTATGGGGAAGACTGTGTTTACAAACTACCCAACCGAATGAACCATATGGCGGCCTTCCACAATCGACATGTGGACTTTTGCTTAAAAATTGATTTCAGTTTAAGACTGAGTCGCCAAGTACTGTTAAGAGATCATTAAGTTTGCAACAGAAATACTATTGAGGTGTGGAATAAGGCAACTCTCTAAGAGTCGTGCCTGGGTCATAATGAGAAAATGGCTCAGCTGAGCTGGGATGTCTAGTTATTAAAGTTAAAATTTGAGAAAATAGAGTAGAGGGGAGGGAGGATCGAACGTATGCAAAGAAGCATAGAGAGGGAATACGCAGTCAAGAGGCATCGACCCTATGTCTAGTTTGCACATCTCTGCCAACTCAAGTTCCTCCATTGTCAGGTATTTCTCAGTTCATATAATTATGAGGAAATTAAATAGTTCTTTTAGATTGAACATTGATGTATTGTGGGCAATTATATGAGTTCTCCAGTAAGGTTAAACCTTCTAAATTTGTGGTGTAACTATAAAAAACCGTAATGTATCAACATTAGGAAAATGCAGATAACATTCTAAGTAAACTATGTTGATCTATCTCCATGATCGATGAGGACAATGAATGCAAATTGTTTGGTTGATTCTTGGTAATTCAAGTGAGTAGTATGTTATAGTATACTACATCGACCATTTTCTATTTTGTTTATAAATCAATAATCATACCAATACATTGAATAGAGGACAAGAGACCATCTTAGTAAGAGATTGTCATAACTGTTATTAGCTTTGAAAACAATTCTCTAATCGAGTAAGTTTGTAGCAAGTCAATGGAATGATTGTGAGTTAACCAAACATTAGGCTCTTGAATGAATGAACCTTGTTTTCATATTCTCAACTTGAACCATATAGTATTGAGGTTATATCAATTTAACATATTGTCTTGTATAGGTTATATATATGCATAATGAATAATGTTAACTACCAAGAGAACTAGATTCATATGAATTGTTAGTAAACTTTTGTGTCATATCAAATGATAGTAATTTAGATATACTATGGAAGAAGGAATAAGGTTATTATGAGAATCCCATTTAAGACTATTTGTCTTTATTGATCATGAAGAGATCCAATACAATGGAGTACGCTAAATATACTAGAGAATGACCTTGTAGGGATATTTATACTTAGGGTATGTTTTGTTTATAAACATTATCAAAGTTATTCTATGTTCCTTTGTATAGGAGACATTATCTATTTAAGAACTATAGTATTCTTAACCTTGGTTAAGTTAATCAAGGGTTATTTGCAAATCTAGAATTCCTAGGTAAAAGATATGTTATATTGTTATATCATATTAACAAAGGATATTAGGGTAACCCTAGAGTCGATTACCAACCAATTGAATGGCTATGTCATATAGACCAATGTAAATCAAAAGGTATTATTATTATGACTCATAGATTAAACTAATACATGATTAGGATAGGTAAGAGTTTTAAACTACGAGAATGTGACAGTATCCAAGTCAAGTAAGGGTGGGTGAACACAATGACTACATTCATTATGAACGATATTAATATTAAAAACTTTGGCCAAAGTAATGCATTTGTTTTCTGCATGCATTGTTGGTTCACTGTATTCGGATTGCTCATCCTATCAGAAATCATACTTAGCTAGAGGGTATCTAGGGTTGTATGGTTGATAGAGTTGAGTAGAATACAACACTATGTACTCAAGAAAGGCAAATTACCACCGGTCACCTAAGGTCTATATTCCTCGTGAAGGGTAGGGCCACTTCCTATGTGGAAGATGTGTGGGAGACCGCTGGTCTGTGGTTGGAGGTAAATCACTGGAAAGATGCTTTCTCTCCAAGCAGGAAACATGTCAGGACTTGTGATAAAGATGTCAGATATTCACAAGCAGTATTTATTCTAAAATTTGTATATGTAATGGATTTACATTTGTAAACATTGTAAATGAGAAAGACAATATGGTTTATTATATTTTGTAAAAAGAAATCTTGTAATTGTCGTTACTGGATTATTTGTTGAATAGAAGAAAATTTTTCTCTATCTCATTTTTACCTTGTTAATTTACTCTATGGTAAATTTTTTTGTTTTAGTATGTTTTTAGAATGTGGATGTTACATATGGTATCAGAGCTATCAGGTTTAGGACTAGGGCTTATGAGACCACTATGCTTGCATGTAGTCAACATTATGTGGTTAGCTAATGTTTGAAAATTTTTGTGCCAGGATGGTACGTTTTAAGAAGACAACAAGAAAGTCTGTTAATTCGAGTCAACATTTCCTTAAAGCAAAAGGAGAACATGAGGCCATTATCAAAACCTTTGAGGAAACCAATGATGAGAGTGACATTTGGTTAAGTGATACTGAAGATCTGGGGACTGCCTTAACTCGAATTAAGCGAGTGAGAAGAGAAAACAAAGAAAGATTCAAGATCACTGCCAAAATCATAGAGTATATGTCAGATGAGGAAACAACTATGGTTAGGCGAGATCCCCGCATACCCTCAACTGTTGAGATCATAGAAGTTAGGTCCGATAGTGAGTCAGAGGGATATATACCTCAAGATTATGTATCTAAAAATGAGTCTGAAGGATATACTCCTCTTAAGAATGACTTTTGAAGTCATTTCTTGTATAAAAGAAGAAATCTCTTTACTTTTGTAATGAAATAAATAAAAAGTGTTGTTTTTGTGCCAAACTATTGTTTAAATTGAGTATTATGTTTAGATTTAATGGGATACATTATAATCTTGAACTAATGGACAACTCAATATTCTC
The DNA here is from genome assembly GCA_027924645.1 of Cunninghamia lanceolata. Classification (NCBI taxonomy): domain Eukaryota; kingdom Viridiplantae; phylum Streptophyta; class Pinopsida; order Cupressales; family Cupressaceae; genus Cunninghamia; species Cunninghamia lanceolata. The sequence continues at coordinate 14,376,584 of BSBN01001332.1, forward strand.
AGGTGTGAGAAATCGATAAATATGGTGCGGACAAGAAATAACCAAGGAGAAGGTGAAGAGGAAAACCACCTGCCAAATAATAAGCTAGACCAAATCATAACCATGCTTGAGGAAACCAAGAAAATATTGGGTGATTTGGAAAAGAAGGTGGATGACAAAGGGAATACAAAGGGAGGAGGTGAAAACTCTCATGGTGAAAGAGGAGAAAATCATGAAGATCAAAGTAAGAGTACCGAACCTCATAAAGAGGCAAGGGATAGATTGACCTCAGAGCTCTCGAAGGATATGAAGAAGGTTATTCCACTAAAATTTGATGGGATAGAGACCAGAGATGCTGCAGAAGCTTGGTTAATAGAGATGGAAAAGTACTTCAAGATAAGAAATTACTCGGAGGTGACCAACGTAGTAGAGGGAGCATTCCAACTGGCAGGAGAAGCATCCACTTGGTGGATGAATAAGAAGATGGAATTGAATTTAAGTTCTCTAAGGGTAACTTGGGATGAGTTCGTGGAACTCTTTCGCAAGAGATGGTTACCACAACTCTATTTCGATCAGAAACTGACTAATTTTTAGAATCTTCCACAAGGAGATATGACAGTGGTTGAATATGGAGAAAAATTCACTCGACTCTTGAAATGTGTTCCATAGTATCAAAAGGATGAGAGATTCAGGATCAAAAAATTCATCATAGGCTTAAATGCTCAAATTGGTGGTGAAGTGGATGTGCATGGTCCCACAACAATGGATCAAGTGTATGAGAAGGAGATCAAGCAAGAGCAAAAGTTGAAATCCATCTCAGCTTATTGTGATAGAAGCTGCAAGAGGTTTAATGGAACTCCTAACAATCAACCCTACAAGAAAAGGTATGAAAAGAGCTATGATAACAAGAGAAAAGATAAAGGACCTCAAAAGAAGAATGGAAACTACAAAAGAAATGAGGATAACTATGGGAAGACTTCAGATAAGAAAGTACCCATTGGAGGATGCTTTACTTGTGGGGGCGACCACTATGCAAATCGTTGCCCTAACAAGAATCAAAATGGTCAACAAAGAGGTACAACACTACCTACTCAGCAAGAAGCATTCTAGCAAAGGATTCATGCCTCTCTTGACAATCATCGAGAAGAGTATCAAATCACACCCATTAAGATGACAGGGACTTTGTTTGGAGTCCCTATATCTATTTTGATTGATACATGAGCCACATAAAACTTTGTTTCTCCTAGAATTTTGAATAAACTTTCTAGAAAAGTTGGTTACATGTCCAAACCTTGGTCAGTAGAATATGCTAACCAATCTAAGGATCAGGTAGAGCAATGTTTGTCTTTTGGGGAAAAGTATCCTTTTCTTCAAGAATTTTAGGATGTGTTTCCAGAAGAACTTCCAAGATTGCCTCCCAAGAGGGTTTTTGATTTTGCTATTGACATTAAACTAGGATTTGAGCCTATATCAAAAGCACCCTATCGTATGACAACAACGGAGTTAATGGAATTGAAAGCACAATTACAAGAATTGTTGGCAAAAGGTTTAATCAGACCCAATGTTTCACCTTGGGGTACTCCGGTTATTTTTGTTAAGAAGAAGGATGGAACCCTTTGATTGTGTATAGATTATCATATGCTTAATAAAGCAATGGTAAAGAACAAATATCCTTTACCACGTATTGATGATCTTTTTTATCAGATGTGTGAAGTTGTTGTGTTTTCAAAAATTGATTTGCGATCAGGATATAATCAGTTAAGACTGAAGGATGAAGATATTCATAAGACAACTTTTAGAACCAGATATGGACACTATGAGTTCACAGTGTTGCCATTTGGTTTGACAAATGCACCAGCTGTATTCATGAATCTCATGAATAGTATATTCAGAGATTGTTTGGATAAATTTGTTTTAGTCTTTCTGGATGATATACTCATTTATTCTAAGAATGAGGAGGAACATCAATAGCACCTGCAAATAGTTATGCAGAGGTTAAGAGAACATAAGTTACATGGGAAACTATCTATATGCACATTCTTCCAGAAAGAGATTCAATACCTAGGACATATTATATCAGCTAATGGAATATCTATTGATCCTACAAAAATCACAGCTATTCTAGATTGGCCTGTACCAACAAATGTGCATGAGGTGCGTAGTTTCATGGGCCTAACAGGCTATTATAGAAAGTTTGTTCTAAATTTCTCTAGTATTGTTAGTCCAATCACTTCCCTGCAGAGGAAAGGAAAGAGATTTGAATGGACAAACAAATGTCAGGAAGCATTTGATCTCTTAAAGGAAAAGTTAACTTCAGCTCCAATCTTGAAAGTTCCTAACCTCGAAGGGTAATTTGAGGTAATTACAGATGCCTTGGGAGAAGGATTAGGAGGAGTGCTTACGTAAGATGGAAGAGTTATAGCATATGAGTCAAGGAAATTAAAATCTTATGAGAAAAATTATGTGCCGCATGATCTAGAATTGGCAGCAGTAACCCATGCCTTACAGATGTGGAGACATTATTTGTTAGGAAACACTTTTGTACTTAAATTAGACCATCAAAGTCTTAAGTATATTTTCTCACAATCACATTTGAATGCTTGACAAAGGAGATGGTTAGAATTGATATCTAACTATGAATTTGAGATAAACTACATAAAAGGAAAGGAGAATAGAGTAAATGATGCTTTGAGTTGTAGAAGACATATAGCTTCTATTATTTCTATTCGTGGAAATTTCAAGGATTTGGTATTGCAAAATTTGTTTGGTGATGAGTTTTATGAGCAGGTTAAGCAAGCTCTAAAAGATAATCCTAAAGATCTAAGGTATGATGGTTTTTTGTTTGAGTCAGATGGACTATTGAGGTATAAAGATAGAATTTATGTTCCTGATTCAGCTAGATTAAGGGATCTAGTATGGAAAGAAATTCATACTGCACCATATTCGGGACATCTAGGAGTGACTAAACTCCTAGTGGATGTTAAACCTCTTTATTTATGGAAAGGAATGAAGAATGATGCTGGAAGATTTGTAGCAAGCTGTTTAGAATGTTAAAGGGTAAAAGTAGAGCATCAACACCCCGCAGGATTGTTGTACCCACATGATGTACCAAAGTGGAAATGGCAAGTTATTAGCATGGATTTTGTTTAAGGTCTTCCTATGTCAAGGAATAGACATGATGCCATTTTAGTGGTGGTTGATAAACTCACAAAGGTAGCACATTTCATACCAGGGAATTTAACTAATGGAGCACCTGTGTTAGCTCATAAATTTGTGCAAGAGGTGTTTAGATTGCATGGATTCCCTGAAAAGATTATCTCAGATAGAGATGTGCATGTAATTTCAAGGTTTTGGCAAACTTTATTTTCTGTGCTAGGGACTAAACTCAATGTGAGTACAGCTTACCATCCCGAAACTAATGGGAAAACTGAGAGAGTTAACCAAGTCTTGGAAGACTTGTTGTGAATGTATTGCATGGATCAACAATATAAGTGGGAAGAATACTTACCACTTGTGGAATTTGCTTACAACAATTCCTATGATTCCACTATTAAGATGGCACCATTCGAAGCATTGTATGGAAGAAGATGTCGAACTCCTATAAGCTGGGATAAGCTAGAGGATAGGATTAGCATCGGGCCATAAATGCTAGCTAAAATGGAAGAGAAAGTTAAGCTGATCAGAAAAAGATTGGTAGAAGCCAATGATAGGCAAAAGAGCTATGCGGATGCAAAACATGTTCCAAGGAAATTCTCCGTTGGAGAAAAAGTTCTTTTGAGGGTTAAACCTCAGAAAAGTTCTATTAAGTTTGGAAAGTGTTCTAAGCTAGCCCCTCAATTTGTGGGACCCTTTGAAGTGCTTGAAGTAGTCAATCCGGTTGCCTACAGAATTGCTCTACCACCAGCCTTATCTAGAATGCACAATATTTTTGATGTGTCTTATTTGAAGAAATATGCTGCAGGTAATAATCATATTTTGACCTGGAATTCTTTACAGATACAAGACCCAGCGATGGTCACGATCGAGCCACTCAAGGTATTAGAAACGTGCAAGCTCCGCTTGCGTAACAAAGAGGTATTGCAATGTAAGGTCCAATGGGACCAATATGCTGAGGAAAATGCTACATGGGAGGATTACCATGAATTTTATCAAAAGTTTCCTCATTTATTTAATAATGTTACCAGTTGAAAATAATGAACTTATTTTTTAGTTACTTTTTAATACTTTATATCATTGAGGATGACGAATCTTTAGGGGAAGGATATGTTACATCCCCAAATTTTGTCTTGCTATACTTTTACTTTTTACTTGGACATAAGTAAATTTATTATGATGTTTAGATTAATGACAAGGAAAAACATAGATTATATTGATTGTCATTTATTGAATTTATAGGAATGATTATGTTATTACTGATTTAATATTCGTATTATGAGATTTGATTTATTATTTGAATTATTTGAATAATGATGCATTGATCATATATTGTTTGGTTATAAGTTGAAACAGGATTACAGGTTTTCAGATGACTCTCAGAGAAAAGAGAGAGACAGTATCTTTCCAGGAGAGAGATATAGACCTTAGGTTACGAGTGGTTTATTTGCCAAACTGAGTTATAAGTGTTTAATGAAAATGTGAACCAATGTGTCATAAGAGGTAAGCCTTGTCTTGTCAGTTTAATTTTGAACCTAATCGACAGGTAGTCGATATTGTTTTCAAATCTTTCTAAGTCGTATTAAATCATCTTAGTCGTTAATAACATTAACGACATCATTTGAGTTTGATTGTAACTTTATGTTTAATGTAAATATTACGACGTTACTGTCATAAAATGGTTGTCATATTATTATTAAGTCTTTGAGGTGTTAAAAATGATTCTTAAATGTTAAGACATTTTTGTTGAGTTAAGAATACGTGATTATTGCTGATGAATTGTGATGGGGAGACAAGCTCAACCCAACCACATTATCCGTAATTCCTTGTTTAAATATTATTACTTTTTTATTGATTAAACTGTGATTATCTAATATAGTGGTGATGTTATAAGAAGTATATTTGATGTAAACAAATATATTAATGCCTTAGCATCGTAAGAGGATAATACCTCTTAAATGAGTCGATGGTATTGTAGGAGCCGTAAGCTAAAATATAGTAGAGCCTTCATTATTGTTAGTGGTGGATCAAACCACAAGTTATGATCATTAAAGGATTAGTTTTACATTTTTATGAGTGTCGGCCTCATCCTTATGGGGAAGACTGTGTTTACAAACTACCCAACCGAATGAACCATATGATGGCCTTCCACAATCGACATGTGGAATTTTGCTTAAAAATCAATTTTAGTTTAAGGCTAAGTCACCAAGGACTATTAAGAGATCATTAAGTTTAAAACTAAATTACTATTGAGGTGCAGAATAAGGCAACTCTCTAGGAGTCGTGCCTGGGTCATAATGAGCAAACGACTTAGCTGAGCCGGGACGTCTAGTTATTAAAGTTAAAACTTGAGAGAATAGAGCAGAGGGGAGGGAAGATCAAACATATGCAGATAAGTATAGAGAGGGAATATGTAGTCAAGAGGCGTTGACCCTATGTCTAGTTTGTACATCTTTGCCAACTCAAATTCATCCATTGTCAGGTATTTCTCAATTCATATAATTATGAGGAAATCGAATAGTTCTTTTAGATTGAACATCTATGTATTGTGGGCAATTATATGAGTTTGCCAGTAAGGTTAAACCTTCTATATTTGTGGTGTAACAGTCAAAAACTGTAATGTATCGACATTAGGAAAATGCAGATAACATTCTAAGTAAACTATGTTGATCTATCTTCGTGATCGATGAGGACAACGAATGCAAATCGTTTGGTTAATTCTTGGTAATTCAAGTGAGTAGTATGTTACAATATACTACATCGACCATTTTCTATTTCATTTATAAATCAATAATCATACCAATGCATTGAATAGAGGAAAAGAGACCATTTTAGTAAGAGATAGCCATAACTGTTATTAGCTTTGAAAACAGTTCTCTAATCGAGTAAGTTTGTAGCAAGTCAATGGAATGATTGTGAGTTAACCAAACATTAGGCTCTTGAATGAATGAACCTTGTTTTCATATTCTCAACTTGAACCATATAGTATTGAGGTTATATTGATTTAACATATTGTCTTGTATAGGTTATATATATGCATAACGAATAATGTTATCTACCAAGAGAACTAGATTCATATGAATTGTTAGTAAACTTTTGTGTCATATCAAATGATAGTAATTTAGAGATACTATGGAAGATGGAATAAGGTTATTATGAGAATCCCATTTAAAACTATTTGTCTTAATTATTCATGAAGAGATCCAATACAATGGAGTACGCTAAGTATACTAGAGAATGACCTTGTAGGGATATTTATACTTAGGGTATGTTTTGTTTATAAACATTATCAAAGTTATTCTATGTTCCTTTGTATAGGAGACATTATCTATTTAAGAACTATAGTATTCTTAATCTTGGTTAAGTTAATCAAGGGTTATTTGCAAATCTAGAATTCCTAGGTAAAAGATATGTTATATTGTTATATCATATTAACAAAGGAAATTAGGGTAACCCTAGAGTCATTTACCAACCAATTGAATGGTTATGTCATATAGACCAATGTAAATCAAAAGGTATTATTATTATGACTCATAGATTAAACTAATACATGATTAGGATAGGTAAGAGTTTTAAACTACGAGAATGTGACAGTATCCAAGTCAAGTAGGGGTGGGTGAACACAATGACTACATTCATTATGAACGATATTAATGTTAAAAACTTTGGCCAAAGTAATGCATTTGTTTTCTGCATGCATTGTTGGTTCATTGTATTCGGATTGCTCATCCTATCAGAAATCATACTTAGCTAGAGGGTATCTACAGTTGTATGCTTGATAGTGTTGAGTAGAATACAACACTATGTACTCAGGAAAGGTAAATTAGCACCGGTCACCTAAAGTCTATATTCGTCGTGAAGGGTAGGGCCACTTCCTATGTGGAAGATGTGTGGGAGACCGCCGGTCTGTGGTTAGAGGTAAATCACTGGAAAGATGCTCTCTCTCCAAGCAAGAAACATGCCAGGACTTGTGATAAAGATGTCAGATATTCATAAGTAGTATTTATTCCCAAATTTGTATAGGTAATGGATTTACATTTGCAAACATTGTAAATGAGAAAGACAATATGGTTTATTGTATTTTGTAAAAAGAAATCTTGTAATTGTCATTACTTGATTAATTGTTGAATAGAAGAAAATTTTTCTCTATCTCATTTTTACCTTGTTAATTTACTCTATGGTAAATTTCTGGTTTTACTATGTTTTTAGAATGTGGATGTTACGCAAGAGCCCTTAGATGTGCTTACTTGTCATGCTACTAAGAAAATCCCTCTTGAGAGAGCGCATTTGCTAAGTGTTAGAGAAATCTCTCTAGGGAAGGGCACATAGGACAAGTGATGGAGAAAGTTCATCATGATAAGTGCATATCTTGCATGTGGAAGAAATTTCACCTAGGGGCACATAGGATAGGACAAGAAGAAATTTTCCTGAGTTGCCCGTACTTGATGGAGTGTGAAGAAATTTCCAAGGTGAGCGCACTTAGCAAGTGTTAAGGAAATTTCTTGAGGGAGTACATTTTCCAAGTGTTGGAGAAATATACCAAGGAAAGTGCATATGCTAGATGCTAAGGAAATTTTCTCCAAGTTGGGCAGATTCCACTAGTGGTAAGGAAATTTCTTCAGTGAGGGCAGATTCCACTAGTGCAGAGGAAATTTTCCATACTTAGCCACTTTTTAGTGCCCGAAATCAAGTATATTTCAAAATATATTTAAGTATATGTTTAATATTTTGAAATATACTTCTAGGATGTTTGAGATAGGTCTTGGATCCATGGGATTTAACATGCAGATTCTATATTTTTAAGGATCCACCAGATTTCAGACTTAGTTTTTCAGGATTTTAGGACATCAGCCTTCAGCACCTCAGACTTAGTCAATTTTTAGTATCTCAGGGACATGCTTAAGTATTCTCAATTGCACCTTGTTTGACGGATGACCTTCCTAATTTCTCACTTGCGAGGAAATTAACTCACTTTACTTGTTTCATGTCAGTTCGAAGAGGCTCATTTTTCACTTCATGGAAGAGACTAGGTTTGACAACACTTCCTAAGGATTCTACAAGCTCAAAATTGCAAAAAAGGTGGGTCCCCATTTGCAATGGGGCGATGTGTGATTAGGTCACAATAGTTCTCCTTTTTGTTCATCTTCCTCTTTTGCATGCAAGAATGGAATCTTCCAATTTGGGTATGCTACAATGATTGTTCTAAGGTCATGTGAGCATTACCCTTCTGAAAGATTCTAGAAATGGGCAGGAGAATCTCTATTTTAAAATTCCTTGATCATTCCAAATCAATTTAAATCCCCTCTAATCTAAAATCCAATATCAAGATCATCAAGTCATCCTACATCACATCATCCCAAGTCCAAATCCAATCATGAATCCATCTAATTTTGATTATGATGATGATAGTATTGTTAACCAAGATAAAATCTAAAACCTTGATGGAATTATTGCAAGAAAGCTTGCCATAAACTACCCTCACCCATCTATAAGCATGCAAGCACCTTATGACCATGAATTGGCTAGCACAAGCTATAACTCCATGCCTTATATCATACCTTATGTTCATCCTTATTCTACCCTTGACAAGGGAAATCCATTCTATCACCCATCAACATCTCAACATCCATCCTTGCATAAGGTCCTTGTCACTTCTACCTCTTATCCATATCCTTCATCTGGGCCTTATCCTTCTTATCTAAATCTACTGCTCTATCCATGTGACCATCTAATCCACCATAAATTCCCCTCCTAAATCCAAATCATCCTTTTCAGATTTTCTCCAAGGACTCATGTAGCTAAGGACATTGAGGAAAACTACAAAAATAAACTTGTGGAGTCATGCCACTCCACTTCTCTAAAATCACCTAAATGTGTCATTAATGACACCCTTTCCTATTTAGCACCCATTAAAACCACATAACCCCTCCCTCTATTCTATCAAAATTCCTATCCCAAACATCACCCATTTCCTCATCTATCCCATTTGAGTAGTCAATTCAAAAAATTGAAACTACATGCTCCTCCCCCATCGCACCATCCACACAAATCTGGCTATGTCAAGAGCCTCATCCAAATCATGTTAGAACATCCAACCCCTATCATAATCAATATCCAAGCATCCCAAATCATCCCTTCATTGATCCCACACCATCTCCTATTGATCCTCCATCATCCCCTATCAATCCCTTACCATCTCCCATTGACCATTTACCACCTATCAACCCCATCCCAAGTCCATCATCCTATCTCCTTGGTCCCACTACTTTCACCCTTGGTGGTTCTCTCATAGGAGAGGAATAATCTCTATCCACCATACATACCCCCTCATCTAATAATGGACTCATGTCATGTTTCTAAAATAATAAACACCCTATCGCACATATTATGCTCCAAAACATGAATTTTCAAGTCAAAGGCTTAGGCCTTCATGAACAAGGAATATCAAGGATCCCATCAATGCCAAAATCCATCCACCCTCACATGGCATCAATTATATATCCCAAGGTAAACAATCCAAACATGTTGGTACCAAATCCTTCTAATCACAACATAGGTGCATCTCATTGCACCTCCAAATCAGATGCCACAATTCCCCCTCCATCATCATATAAATCCAAAAAGTGTGCTGCCATACACCCTCCATCTTATTACATCCATTTATCCCTACATACACTTTTCCTCCACTCCTCCCAACCCCTAATATCCCCATCCTCAAGTCCCCTAATCCTCTCATCCTCAAGCCCCTGTCCACAAATCTTGTATCCGTAAATCCCTATCCCACAAAATCCCTAATCATGACCAAAAAACTCACACATTCTATAAAAATAATCTATTACCACACCCATGGGACTCAAAAATAATAATTTGGATGCCTCTACACATAAATAAAAAATTGAAAAAAGCATAAAGATTTTCATGTCATAAGGCATCGATACATTAAATCCAAGAAACATCCATCTAAGAGGCTACAGAAGCCCATACCTCCAAAAGAAAAAACAAAAATGGTATTAAATCCAAGTGGAACATCCAAATCCCACTCCATCTACAAATCCCAAAATCCCTCTCCCTCATCCCGCACCCAATAAAAAATCCTAAAAATCCTAAGTCCATTTGGGTCCCTAAATCCCCAAATCAGCAATCCCAAAATCCCCCATCTCAATTTCATAATAAAAAATCCATCATGAATCCGAAATAACCATCACTCCCCACTCCCCATCCAACTCACAAGCTTCAAAATACACCATAGTGTGTGGATACATTAGTTGGACTGTCATTCCCCTCAACCCCCTGATATTCCCCCATACCTTTATCCCCCCATCTTATATCCCCTATCTTACATATCCCCCCCATCACATCCCTATGATCTATGGCTTTTCATAATCCATCCATCTATCATCCATCTATCATCCATCTATACATTCAACCTTCCTTCATCCATCTATTTATCCATCCTTCATTCATCTCTATCCACTCCATCTCCACCTCATGCAATCATCTACCAACATCCATGCATGTAATGACACTTGACATGGTCCACATGCAACCATAATCCAAAATGGAAAATTGTCACCTACTCTTAGAAACATATGCTCAAGTCCCCATCCTATCCAAATATCTTTCTCCAATATCCACCCATCCCATCCAATTATTAAAAAAATTCAAGAAAAAAAGAAAATTGTCAAAAACCAAAACTATAAAAAAAAAGGTACAGAGAAAAAATCATCCAATGGTGAAAACCACTACTTATGGTGCCTTGGGAAAGTACCATGCTTAAAATCCCTCATAGGCATCATGTATATTCCTCCATCCACCTGCACCCTACACTTGGGGGCAAATCTCACCTAGTCTATCACTCCCCATCCATTGTATATACTTATCCTATCATCTCCCATCCATCCCATCTACTATGTCTCCCCACCTATCTTATCCTCTTCCCACCCCTTATCTCCATATCTATCCTATCATTATCCTATATATCCCTACCTATCCTAGATAATCACTTCATCCTCCTTCCCCACTTGTGATCCTGATAAGGATAGGGGAAAAATATCTACAACATGCTTTGGATACCTCTTGGCATACATATTTTCTAAGAATATCATGCAAACATCCATTCCCCGCCACACATCATAATGTTTAGTTATGAGTAACACATTTCTTGAGTGAGACATCTTATTACTATGCAACATAGTCCTTGGAGATCACATCCAAACTCCCTCCATCCATCTATCATAAATCCTCTCTCCTCAATCCTCTATCTATCATATATCTTGCACTCATCCTTTCCTCCAATCCATTATCGATTATCCCAAATCATCCCAAAAATCCCTTATTGATAGACTTGGCTTTCCCTTGTCATTGGTATCTAGCTAAAGGAACTACCTACATGTAAACCAATGCAACTCCTCCCAATAATCCAAATCTGCCAAACATACAAACATTGCAAGAAGATCCTCATCAATGCACATATTGAGTTAGCTATCTATGCACAATCATCCAATCACATCCATGGTCTTGTTCCCAGCCTTGATCCAATAACTATCCTCATCATCAAGATATTTCATTCCCAATCCTCATATTGCTCCTATCGTCAACAACACAATCCAACATCATCAATCCATCAATATTTGAATTTTCATCTTGACTAGTGGAAACATCATGTTTGTTTTTGTATCATTGTGTGCATGTGCACTTGCTTGTGTGTGTGCCTTATCATTTTATCTTGCATTTGTATCAATACTTGTAACATACCTACCACAAGGGTATCATGGTCTTCCATATCATGGTGCTATACAACATAGGGTTTCTTGTGACCTTATTGGTTATCTCATCAAGTGCCTATCAAGGTCATTAAATTCCTTGTGATATGATGGGGCATCCTTTTATGCATGGGGCACATTGTCACTTTGGTTCCCTATATCTTGGTGCATACCATCTCATTCCATATCAAATGAGATTGCTCCCATTTACAATACAACATAACACATAGCTATCACCCCATCCATTTGCATCCTTCTCCATCTACTTCCCCATCCCCATCCAATTAATTATTCCCCATCACTCCTTTCCCCCAATCCTTGCATCCAACCTCTTTTATCCACCCAAATCCATTTTATCTAAATTCCACTGTCATCATTCTAATCCAACCCTCTTCATCCTTTCGAGACAACACTTGTGTTCTTCAAACCTACCTATACTCTCAATGAGGGATCACCTCTATCATCATCCTTATCATCACTCTCTCCTCATCACTCTCCTTTGAGTGGTTGGGGAATCATCATCCCTAATGCTACCATCTTCTTATATACAAACCAACACTATGTTTTATCTTTCTTTGAAATGATACTACTTCACAACACCATCTCAAAGAGGGAAAAAATGTAGATGCTCAAAATCATCCACTCATCATCTTAACACTATTCAACCCTAATTAGGAGATAATTTAACCACTTAATTGGATAAATCTCCATTTATTCAATTAATCATCTAATTCCCCTTCCAATAGTGATTGAGTAATATTTTATTATAAAAATCACTATTCTTGTACTATTTACTATTCATCTATACCCTCATCTATACCTATCCCTAGTAAAATGATTATTTAAACAATCATCCATCTTTTATGGTCCAACATTAGATAAATATGCATTTATTTAATATCCCTTTACCCATCCCATGAATTAAATAAATATTTCTATTTATTTAATTTCCTATTTTCTACACTTTTGATTAAGTTGCCTAATCCACCTAGCCAACTTAATCTCATACTTGCACATTCCTAACCCCTCATTAATATATTCAAATCCCTCACTTCCTCCAAAGTGTACAAAGGCATGGCCTTTTGTAGATGACCACATGGGTCTCTTACAAAGGCATGGGTATCTCCTTTGTACAAAGGGTCCTTTTTTGCCTTTTCAATCCTCACCATTCACTCTATCCAACTCACTTTTCCACCCTTGATCTTCCCTTGATCCAAGGACCATCCTTCTCCTCCAATCTGATCTTTCCATTTCAAAATCTCTCATCAATCCAAGCCTATCAATCATCCTCATCCATTGATCTCCAAAATCAATGTTAGCCCTTCATTCATCATCCCCAAAAATTATAAACATCCATCAACCAAAGTTATTTTCAGGACTCCATGAAACGAAATTTTATGTTGTCATATTGAGGAGCAATCAACAATCCAATATCAAGGAGAATATCCAAAGAAAAAAGGTTTGTATGTAGTTAAGTTTTTTAACTTCATATGTTTTCATTCCTTTATTGCTCAATCATGAGGTTGCATTAGTTAATGAATAAATAGGATAATATTGCTTAATTTGTTCTCTTTGATGTTTATTCTCTATTGTATACAACATTCATTTATGATCCAGAGATACTATTCTTGATTCACACACTTGAGTAGTATCCCTTCTTGATTTCTCCACATCAATTCTTCCTAAATTAGTACATACTTCTCAAACTGCAACAATAATTCAAGTTGTTGATTTTCCATCATTTATGAAGGGAATCTTATATTTCTAAGTAAAAAACTTCCTTATACCATGGATCATCTCTTAGACTATAAGGGAATGCAAAAATATTATCATTTACAACATGCACTTATCTTGCATCTAATTTTTCCCCTATCATAAGTCTTGTCAAGCATTTCCCTCAAACTAACTTCATTGTTTGTACCAACATGTTATACTCTAGATCTTGTTGATCCATACACACCTATTTCTAAATGTCTCATGTTAGATGAAGATATCCTTTACTACTATGTGTGGCACATAGGTAATAATTTTTCACCTATAAGATAAGACCTAAAAAAATTCACCACCTTGACTACTACATATGCATGCTTCTCTAGAGTTGTGTATTTTAAGTCCATATAATGAAAGGGCTTGTTAAAGAAATAAATTGGATGCTCATATCCATCCTTTTTCTTTTAAAGTAACAAAATAGTGATAGTAGTATAAAATGAAGCAAAGGAGAAGAGCTAAAAGGGCTTGGAATAATCTATACTTATCAATACTAATTCCCTCTTAATGGTTTATTTGGTTTGTTGGGAAATATCAAGTTGATCAAATGAAATCCACATAACCCAAAAAGATAAAATGATGCATACAAGTAACCATAACGTCATAATGCAAAGATAAATAGACAATTAAAAAGAAAAAACAAGATATACCCTAGGAAAACCCTAAAGAGGGAAAAACCTAGCCTCCAAAAGCATCCAAACTCAAATGTATTATTCAGAAATAAAATATTACAATACACTCACTTGAGTCTACATGAATACCTCTGAAACATTGAGCTCCTCTAATGCATCCTCCATGTGCCCAAGCATGTAACCACACATCCCATGCCATGCTTCACAAAATGAATTGACAAGAGAAAATCAATACATGTCCTTGTTTTTATAGAATCAAGCTCACACAAATACAAGATGTAGTATGGAGAAAACCATTGTTCCAAAACCATGGATACACAAAACCATTGACCCCTCATTTAATATTTGTAACTAAGTTTTCCCTTTATGCCCAATATTAAATAATTTCCCAATTAATTATTCTATGTGTTCCACACATAAAATAATTAACCCAATGTTACATACAACATTTACAAGTGGCACCCAAATAAATATCTAATGTGGCTAAACACATCAATTAAGATGCATGACAAATAAATATTTATTTTACATAAATAAATTAATGAATGTTATGAAAGGTGTACAAAACACCTAATCCAGCATTCTCCCACTTGTTATATGCATTGCATAAGGGTTAATCAATGAAATACATCATCATAGGAAAACATGAAACCATATGGATCTCTAGTGTGCTCTCATGCTCCATCAAGATACTTGTAATAAAATTAAAGTAACCACCATCTTAGGCAAGGACTCCTCTCATCCTCTAGCATACCACCTATTGAAGAAAAGGAATGTGCCAAGGTGAAGATGTACCAATCTGATGAACATAAGCATCAAATCCAAGTGATAACAAAGGCTCCAAGCTATTGTCGAAGGTAAAACCCCACATGATCATAAATAGAACCCACAACATATGCTAATACATCCAACCATCCATACCTCATCGGTATCAACAACATTAGTAAACTCATGCCAACAACAAATCCAACCCATATACTGCAATCACAATCTCCATGTATAAAACATGTCAATGAAGAACATATACATCAAGGAACTCCCACTGCATGGGTAATGTTAAATATAAAAATAGATTCAAAGCATACCAAGTCTACCAATCAAAACTTAAACCAAGGTATGGCTAATGTAGTACTAAGATCCACACATTAAAGATGAATCACTACATACTTTCTCACAACGTGTCCCCTTAATTGTCCCAAGGCCAACCATATCAACATGAACAGCCAAGAAGTAGACATAAGACAAAGAGAGAAAACCTGTAAATCATATCATAACATGTCCTCCTACCAACACCTCAAAGTGCTAAGCTATGTCAAATATGATCTCCTTAAAACCCCAAATAAAAAGCCTAAAAAACACCCAACCTTTCAATCACATAGATTGAAATGAACATATGTATCATGTAACCAACATGGATGTAAGTCTCTCTAACCAAGGTAGATCAAACTCATAACCATTCCATAACTAGGAATAAGCCCAATCATATCTCCTAAACTCCTCATAATGGACATCATAAATCAAACCATACGAACAAGGAGATAACCATGCCAACATCCCTAAAATGAACCCTCCAGAACCAATAACCATAGCTCAAGATCCATATCCATGAGAAGATAAATCATAAAGAAAAATGCATCTAAAAGGATGGGCAATACCTCATCTAGATGATTATTTGCTAAGTAGATCAAGACTAGGTGATGAGAATGCTCCTCTAAGATACACCAAGTCACAATGATTCTCTCCAAGAACAATATTCTCTAGTTCCATAATGAACTCATGTCCATATCTAGGTATAGGCTCCTTGGTATTTTTGCCAAAACCTCCAATGAGTAACTGTCTCAACAAATGTCTCTAATCTCAAGAGAACTCCAACCTCACCTAAGTCTCCAAGTATCCATGAGTACCTCCATGATCAATCCATGCTAAACTCCAAATGCAACACCACACTATCATGAATATCTCAAGCAAATGGCAAATTACTCAATACCAAGAGAACTAACAAGATCACTATAAATGCTCCCACTGTACATTTACATAATCAAGGAACCCATCATGACATAATGATCTATCCATCTCCTCAAAAGAAGATCACAAGCATCAATGCACACATCTTGGTCTAAAGAAAACTTGTATCATGTCAACACTCTAATGCATGATCAAGAGTCCATCAAGACACAATATAAACACCTCTAAACCAAGGATCAATATCTCCAATCACATGAATATAACCATCTCCTAAATGAATATTATCCATGGCCCCAACACACTCAAGGAATCCTACTATAACATCAACAAATCCCAAAAGGTAGATTAAAACCATGATCTCCAAACCAAGAAGATAAAACCATCACTGTCAAAATCTCACATAAAACCATGTATCCAAGCTATCCATGAAATTATGATAAACATGATACAAGTCGCAATAATTGACTATCCATGCACTCTGATAATCCATTCTCTCATCCCATTGAAGCATACCGATATACAAATGACCATAGACAAGGCCAACTAACAAAGTCTACATAAACACAGGATCAATCTTGTGGATAAAGACAATCCACATCTAAGTCATCCCATTGTAGCCAAGGTCTAGCTAATCCACAAAACTATATAACTCAAAGATCTAAAACAAATGTAACATGTAAACTCAACATCACATTAGTAACCTGCAAGCTGAGATTTCAAAGAAGATAAAATGTAGACTTCAAGACTCAAACACCAAATCAATGCTAGACTTGATTTTCCAAACAAGTCCACAAACAAGTAACCATAGTCAAGGAACTAATCAAGAATATAGGAGATAAGAACAACCTCCTAAAACTACACCACAACACCACCTATAATCATGAATCAAACATCATAGCCCATACTTGTCAACCACATACATGATCATTTTGTGCCACTGTAAAATTGTACCTCCATATCCATGACACCATAATCATCATCATCTCTATACTTGTACTCAACTCCCACTAAAATGAGACTCCGAGTCTCATACATGTATCAACCATGTTCTCAAACCAGAAGACAACCTGTGTATATGTCTCCATCAAAGTCAAAACTCTTAAAATACTTGTAAACTTGTACCTAGAAGCATGAAATCTAAAAACCTACTATACCATGTTGATGGCCACATAGCAACATGCACTCCCACAAGTTTGTGCCCAAAAATCCATTTGAATGCTCTCACAATTACACCATAAATCTTAGGCTCCCACAAGTGATCAAACAAGTACTAATATCTCTTTGCACACCAAAATAAAATATTATTGATCCAATCTATATTGCACCGCAATAGCTCTCCAACGCCTATCTAAAATCAAAAAAATAATTCCGTATGCAAAATTATGAGCATAACTGTCACAGAGCAATGCCTAGCTTCAGGCACCAAATTATGACACAAAAAGTAAAATATGATCACCAAACCTATACCAGTGTATATTTCTTAGAAAGATCTTTTTGATTCTTATAAGAATTCAAAAATCCAATAACATGAGTGAAAGTTATGCCCCTGAAAAAATACCCTCCAAGGGCCAAAAGGGGACCCCTGGCAAGACTCTATCTATACAATCCATATATGATGATGTGGCATGTTGACTGGGCTCTAAGGTGGCAATGGTGTCATACAACTGAGTTAGCACTGACGTGGCACTTGCGTCATTGTAGAGTGTACTTCAATGGATTATAAATTTTAGTTTCATATTTCTTCAAATCTCAGACCTAAAATGTGTTTTAGGTTGTATTAAATAAATGTTTTGAGGTCTATTTTTTAAAAAATTAATAGCTTGAGGGGGGCTCAATGGTGACAAGGGTTGTTGGATGGCCAAAGGCTCCAAATTAACCCTACTGGACTACTGATCGAGATCTGGGACCAGGGGTCGAAAGGCTTGCCGACTCGGTCACCCAATAGTTGGTGGCCAATAGGGGCCTGACAATCTACCATGCTAGGGCTACAGGGTTGTTAATACCTAGCATGGTTGGTTGTTAATACCTAGCATGGCCGGTTAATACCATGCTAGGCTAAAAGCAACAACCAACTAGCCAATAAGCCATCCCAACTACTAACCATGTGCTTGCTTTTATAGAATTAAGCTCACATAAATACAAGATGTAGTATGGAGAAAACCATGTGTTCCAAAACCATGGAAACACAAAACCATTAACCCATCATTTAATATTTGCAACTAATTTTTCCCTTTATGCCCAATATTAAATAACTTCCTAATTAATTATTCAATGTGTCTCAGAAATAAAATCATTAACCCAATGTTACATACAACGTTTACAAGTGACACCCAAATAAATATCTAATGTGGCTAAACACATCAATTAAGATGCACCACAAATAAATATTTATTTTACATAAATAAATTAATCAATGTTATGCAAGGTGTAGAACACACCTATTTCGACATGATTTATACAAATGCATTAGATAGTTCCTTACTCCACATGAACTCTCCTTTCTTCAACATCTTAGAGATGGCCTTAGTCTTCTTTCCAAAATTAGCAATGCATCTCCTTACAAAATTTATCTTTACAAAGAAAGATTACACACCTTTAGTAGTTTTGAGTTTAGGAATGAAGTATATGGCTTTCACTCTTTCTAGGTCTATCCTCACTCCATACATTGACACAATATGACCTAAAAAGTTTCCTCTTCAACCCCAAACACACAATTCATGGGGTTTAATGAAATCCCATACTTAGAAGCCTATTGACTATTTCTCCAAATATTTAAATGATTATATTTATTCTTTGAATATGCAATGAGATCATCTTAGTAGACTACCAAGATCTTATCAATAAGTCCAACAAATGACATGTCAATTTTCCTCATGAAGGTTGAACCAACATTTTAATCCAAATGGAATTATCATATACACATAAGTACCCCAAGGAGTAGTGGAGGTCATTTTATT
Source organism: Cunninghamia lanceolata (assembly GCA_027924645.1). Lineage (NCBI taxonomy): Eukaryota > Viridiplantae > Streptophyta > Pinopsida > Cupressales > Cupressaceae > Cunninghamia > Cunninghamia lanceolata. Next base: position 14,395,799 of record BSBN01001332.1, read on the forward strand.
CTACTCTAGTTCCTTGGATACCACCTAATTATAACCTAAGAATCCACCCATCAAAGACATTGGTTGAGAATCGGCATCCCTTTGCAACAAATGATCCTTGCTAGGGAAGGTGTATTTGTCCTTAAGAGACATGATATTTAAATTCCTAAAATACACACACAATCTTGTGTCTCCATTTTTCTTTCTTATCAACACAAGATTGGACACCAATAAGGAATGTCTAATAGAATTAATTATACTACCTTCGTTCAATTTCATAGGTTCTTTTTAGAATTGGGGGGACAATGTTGGGTTAATAGGTCTCTGCTTTTACAAAAAGGTTTTGTATCAGGCTACATGAGAATGGTCTGCTAGAAAAAGTCTTCCTTATATGATTTGAGCTCTTCATATGACCAAGAAAAAGACCCCTTAAATTTTCTCAATAGCACAATTAACACATGCTTCTTTGCATGCCTCAACATTTTACATATGTAAACTAGTTTGGGAATAGAATTAGTTATTAAGTTAATCTCCTCTATATAATTTTCTTGAACTAGTTTATCTTTTACTTTGCTACAATCTGTGACATTAAATTGTTATGGAGTAAAAAGTGGACACATGCCTTTTTACCTCCTAGTTTACCTCAACCTAGATCCTGTTTGCTTCATTATACATTCTAATTGAGCATCCCAAAGAAAAGAGCCCAACACCCATGTGAATTTGGGACCTTGGGCCCTTCATTTATCTTAGCCCTAACTCAAATTAGGCCCCTAGACTTGGGCAATCATGTTCAAGTCCACCCTAATTGGTCGGGATGAAATTCAATGTATGTCAGCCTAGGACTCTTAAATGGGTCCCTCTTTTTTGACTTATTCAATTAATTTACAAACATTTAACGAGATAACATATATAAGCAAGTGTTTGAATTCATTTGTAACCTAGAACAACTCTAGATGGATATTGCAAACTTATAATATTGGAGCAAAGAGCATTTAAGGCATTTATTATGTTATTGTTACAGATTTGTGTTTGTATTTGTGTGTTTGTTATAGATTTGGCATCATCATCCATCTCCTTATGAGTTGAAGAATCTTCATCCTCCTAAGGACTTCACCTCCAAGGTGACATCATCATTGTGTTGAATCATTTCATTATCATTTGGATTATCTTTAGCCTATGTCCTGCAAGGACACACTCTCTCTCTAACAATGGTGTTGGGAAGCTTGAATTCTCTCCCAGGATTTGACTAAGGCAAGTCCCTAAACACCACAACCCCCAAACCCCTTTTCTTCTTGTGTGCAAGTTACATGTGCAGGAGTTACAAAAGTAAAGGTACAAGGAGATTGTTTGAAGGATAAAGATTCAAGATCAGAAAACATAGTTCAAAAATTCACATGTGGTAGACTTCGGCACTAGCCCCAGTGTCCAACAACTAAAACAAACCCTAAATTTAGCATCAGAGCATCATTTATGACATTTTTCCAGTTTTGAGCTTTTAAATATCGAGACTTTCTAGAATCAGGCACTAGCCCTAGAGCCTACCAACATTTCAGCTTCTGAGGTATAGGTTAGGGCATCTCATTGATCATCCTAGTACTTTCAAACCCTAACTTGCTGTTGTTTCTCTGTTATAAGCTAATTATCCAAATTCTAGGGTTTAGTGCATTGATTGACCTAGGGTTTGTTAAAAATCTTGGTTTAATCACATCTTTCCTCTGCAAACAAGAGCATAATTTATCAATAGTTGAAATCCTCTTTCATCTTGTAGTGACTAGACTCGGTTTTGTCCTTGAATGTTTTAGTGAAAGGAGGGTTTGATCTAGTATACTTACATGATTGCATTCATCTCTCTTTTTAACCTATAATTATTTGGTGCATCTTCCTAAGTGTTGAAATCAGATCTTGCTTTAATTCATATCATACTTATCATCATTCATTGAAAAATCTTGCATACATTTAAAAAAAATTAAAAAATAAGCATTCTAGGCTTGCATAAAGGCAGAGTTTTGCATTAATTTCATTGCATATCATTGGAAACATTTAAATTTCTGATTTGTACATCATATCTGAAACAAATTATAGCAATTAATAATTTCATGATATCACATCTTGCATTTGCATATCTCATTTGTTAGGGTTTTGTCAAAAACTTACATTTTTTCATATAACATAGTTGTTACAAAAATTAGGCTTAGTAGTCAAAACCTTATTTCATATTTTGTTGCTCTCTTTAAACACTCATTCAAATTTGATTCTAAGTTGTAGTGTTGCTTCATTGGTCATCTTTGCATTTCAAAATTCAAACTTTGCAATTACACACTGCGTATTTCAACAAGCATAGTTGCCTTAATACTTTTGATTATTCTATTAGTTTTTGCATTGAGTGTTATAAGAATTTGCATGAGTTATATAACCCACTGCCCTACTAGAAACATCTTTTTAAAAAGAAGTTGTAGACTAATGGGTTCTATTATTGTTAATAGCAACAGTGTGCAAACATCAGAAAATCCATTACACAACTACTTTATGAAAGGTGAGTCAGCACAAATGCAAGATATCATAAACAACAACCTACATGAACCAATAATTCCTAATTTTGAAGATATGGGTAACATAGATATACATGTGCCTGATAAAAATCTCAAAAATTTGGGCACACAACTAGTTGAATTTCAACAAATTGTCAAACAAGCACATCTAGCTCAATAAGTGGTACCTATAGTCGAAGGTATAAGAGGATTGTTGCAAGAAGGACAAGAAGGTATTGACATGATCCATGGATTAGCCCACATAGTGGGCCATAACATTATGCATATGGCTAGTCACATGAATAACATTTAAAATATGTCACCACCGAAGTATATAAACTCACAAGTATTGACACCCATACCGATTACTTATCCACTTTTTCACCATCAATTCTCACCACTAGTACACAAGCTTGTAGTAATTCTACCACTACCATGGGAACATCTACTAGAAACAATTACAAAGTTGTTGCTTTCAATTATCAAAACTTTGCACCTCATGTCACCATACCAATGCATACCTATTCTCAACCACCTATCACCTCTACTCATTATCAACCAACTTTCAATTTCATGACTGCAGCATCCAATCCACCTCTCTCAAATCCACAAGCCACATCATCTAATGATACTATCATAAATCAACTTTTATAGAGTATGTCATCCTTATAGCAGAAAGTGACAAACTTGACTAATGGTTCATCTCAACCTACTTTGCCAACATATCATGCTTGCAGTCCTTTATCTTACTCAATCCTAAGAGCTCAAATGCTTGATAAATTTGAGACTCCTCACTTTGAAAAGTATGGTGGAAAAGGTGATCCTAATACTCATGTGGTAGCATTCACAATGATGTGTAGTGATTTCTTCTTTGATGAGACATTGTTAGAAAAATGTTTTCCTCGATCTATCAAAGATATTGCTTTGGAATGGTTTTCTCTCTACCTCCTAATTCAATAAATTATTTCTCATAGCTAGTTGATCGATTCTTACAACACTTTCAAGCAAACATTGTACCCACTGTCTCCTTGATTGATTTAGTTCATTGTAAAGAAGGTCTAAAAGAGAAATTAACATAATTCATCAGTCGATATCTTTATTTATCTGATTGAAGATGGTGATCTTCAGAAGGTATTCATTACAAATCTACAACTGAACATATGTGATAAAATATTGTTGATGAAGTATAGTTATAATTTTCAACACCTATGCATAGCTCCCTGAGATTACCATATTTTGGCTAGTCAGTATGAGAATCATACCTCATTGGCTCCTATTGGTCAATCTGTAGCGAACATCTCAAAATTAATTCAAGAAGAATAATAGGAATTTCATCAAGATCAATGGCAACATTTGAATAGTTTTCACTCACAAGTGTCTGCTATTACAAAGCCTCCTCGGGCACCATTTCAATTTAGTAGGAACAAAGACAATTTACTCCATTATTGGATTCTCTTCATTCGGTAATGACTCAAGCAATGAACAACAACCTTTTAAAGCTTCCTCCTACTCATCCTTTTGACAGTAGTAAGCCACAAGGGCCTTCATTCTGTTACATCCCTAATTTTTGTCTTGCTATACTTTTTACTTTTACTTAGACATAAGTAAATCTATTTTGATGTTTAGATTAATGACAAGGAAAGATATGAATTATCTTGAATGTCATTTATGAAATTATGGAAATGACTATGTTATTATTGATTTAATATTTGCAATATGAGATTTGATTTATTTGAATAATGATGCACTGATCATAATTTATTTGGTAACAAGTTTGATAGAGGATTACAGATTTTCAGATGACTCTCGGAGAAAAGAGAGAGAGTATCTTTCAAGGAGAGAGATATAGACCTCGGGTTACAAGTGGTTTATTTGCCAAATCGAGTATAAGTGTTTAACAAAACTGTGAACCGACTTGTCGTGAGAGGTAAGTCTTGTCTTGTCAGTTTACTATTGAACCTAATCGATAGGTAGTCGATATTTTACAATCTTTGTAAGTCGTAGTAAGATGCCTTAGTCGTTAGTAACGTTAATGACGTCGTTTGAGTGTGAACTATGACTATTTACGTTTAACCTAAATATTATGATGTTATTGTCATAAAATGGTTGTGCTATTTAATAATGAGTAACTTAGTATTTTATTGTCAATTTTTAACGTCAAATGATGATCTTATCAAGTCAAGTTGACGTGATTTAATGAGAGTCTGTGAAGGGGAGAGAAGCTCAACCCTATCACATTACTTGTAAGCCTTTCAACTTATTATTATTAACATGTTTTGATCAAAGTTTAAATATGGTCAAGGACTATTAATGTTATTATTATGTTTATCTATTCTTGAGATGTGATGTAGAGGAAATCTTTAAATTCTTATGAGGTAATTACGACCCCCATTGTCCTCTTAATCATTTGTGTCTATCCATTGGAGAAGACCACATTGTGGACATTTCTTTTAAAACATTAGAGAGTGGTCAAGAGGTTTTCAAGAAGTTAAGTGAGTCATAGTTGGTTTCTTAAGTGATACTAATAACCACATCCCCCTTAAATCTACATGCTCAAGCTATGAGCAAATAGAGGCCTTATACTAGGAGTTACTATTAGGGTTAGTTGACAGAAGATGTCAATTAAATGCAAATAAAGATTAAATAGAGGAATGAAAATACACATAAATAATAATAGTGAGAGACAAGTTTTAACGTGGTTCACCCAAACTCAGGCTACATCCACCAACAGAGAGTCCAATATTATTATCTGGTGCAGGAGCACCTACCTGACAGCTGGCCTCCATGAGGCAGTTAGTTAGTTTAAGTCTTGTTAATGTTTCCAAGAAGGTCTTATAAGACCAATGCATGTAATAAGGTCCAAGTTGACCGTGCTTTTCTATTTTTAGGTAGTTTGTTATGACAACTGATGACAACTGTATAGTTTGTTAGTTTAGTTGGATCCTCCCAGCCGCTGGGAATCGAGTGGTAGTACTCGCAAGCAGATCCTATTTATGTATTAGGATCGGTTGGTTTTAGGCAGTATTGCAGATCATCAATCAGACATTGCAGAGAGAGTGAGACAGAGAGAGAGACAGAATATTGTATTTGCATCTGTGGAAATCAATAAAGAGATCCTGTTTGTGTCCATTCTCTATTTTGAATTCCATTGTGTAATCAAGTTGCTATTCTGGTGGTTTCATGGATTCGCTGATCCATTCCACCGGTTGATTCGTCGAATCGGTGGAATGGCTATGTACAATAGTTTAGGATTTAGTTTGCTTTTTCTGTTTGTTCACATGTATGTTTGCAGGATCGCAGTCGAGAGGTGTTGAGAACCCTAGCATGGGTATGTGCTAGGTCGTGTTGGTTGTTAGAGTCTAGAAGATCACCTAGAAAACAGATCGAGTCACCTCAGGAGGTTCGGCGGATCGAAATTCGCTAAGGTTGGAAATTCGTCACAACGGCATCATCAGGATATTTTTGTGTATATCCTGCAGTTACTTCAGGCGTCATCCGAGTAGATGGAGGTGAGCATGATGCAGGTAGTTTGCATTAGGTGAATGCGCATTTGGGTGATGATCGCAAGGTGTTGCCGAGGAAGAGCATATCGGCATAAGTTAGTAGATCGGGTTGACAATTCCTTCGTGGGCCGATGATGTTATGTTTGGCCGACAGCAGGATATTGGAGGGAATGCATATGATGTCATCGTCATCAGTATAAAGTTGAGTATCATCATCAGGATGTTTCAATATGACCGGATAAGTCATATCCTGATGCTGTTGTTTAAGTAGTCGGATATCGGGGTGACATAAGCATCGAAGGAAAGGTGCTTGAAGTTGTCGTCATCAGGATATATGGGAGGAACCTGATATTTTATATCCTGCTGATGAACATGATGTTGAACATCATGATGCTGCAGAAAGAGGTTGGCGGTAAGATGAACAGTGATCGTCAGGAGGATGATTGCGCTTGCCGAATATGATGATGCTGCTGATAGCCGAATATGATGATGCTGCTGATAGCCGAATATGATGATGCTGCTGACAGGCGAAGGGTCGAAGGTTTGTCTGCAGGAGGATATCGGTTGGCAGAGAAAATATGATGATGCTGACAGTGTTAAGGGAAATATGATGATGATGATGAAGGGTTGTAGACATACATGCTGTATGTCAAGGTTTTAGTGTGGATGCCTCTGCATCATAGTGGTATCAGAGCTCAGCAAAAGGTCTGGGCTGTTGTGTGTTGATTATGTCACCGAAAGGACAGAGGTAGAGGAGTGAGAGGTTGACAAAATGCCTCCGAAAGGTAATGGTACTGCAAGGGAGTTGCAGGAGATGAAGGAAAAACATGCCAGAGAGATGAGGAAGATGAAGGAGCTTGTTGAAGCACTTCAAGCCAGGCTTGTAGCCTTGGAGAAGAACAAAAAGAGGGAAGTGGAAGACAGTGAGTCTGAAGAAGATGAAGATGCTGTTGAAGAGTATGAAGAGGTAGCTGAAGGTCTGAATGCTGAAGACCAGAGATTTGCAAAACTGTTAAAGGCAGTACAGAGTGATAAACCTAAGGTAAAGGTTGATGTTTCCAAGTATAATGGAAGTTTGGATGAAGATGAGTTGCTGGATTGGATTGCTGCACTTGATAATCACTTTGAATGTGAAGATGTTGCTGAGGATCAGAAGGTAAAGATTGCAAAGACCAAGTTAGGAGGTCATGCTTTGGTATGGTGGGATTATGTACAATCTAAGAGAAGGAAACAAGGAAAGTCAAAGATCACTTCATGGGATAAGATGGTAGCAAGGATAAAAGGTAAATTCTTGCCCAAGGATTATGAGATTCAGATGTTTAAGAAGCTGTAATTTTTAAGGCAGAAGGAAATGGATGTGAAGGCATATACTGAGGAGTTTTATAAGTTGAGTATGAGATCTGGTCATCATGAGAATGAGGTAGAAAAGGTAGCTAGGTACTTAGTTGGCTTAAGATTGAACATACAGGATGAGTTAGTTTTAGCTAACCCTAAGAATGTGGAGGATTGTTACCAAATGGCAATCAGGATTGAAGAAAAGATGAATAGAAGACAAGATAAGTCCATGAGAGGAAGAGGAAACAATATGAGGGGAAGAGGATTAGCCCCTACAACAAGGCAAACCAATGAGGGTCAAGAAGACACTGGTAAAGGACAGGGACAGTCTGATTTCAGAGGTGGATGGAAAGGTAATAGAGGCAGATTTGGAGGTGGTAGAGGTTCTACTACATTTTCAGGAAAGTGTTACACCTGTGGTGAGTTTGGTCATCCATTTTTCAAATGTCTAGAAAGCAAAGGTTCATCATCCAGAAATAGAATGAATGACAAGAGAGTACAACTTGTGCAAGAAGAGAAAGTAGAGCAAAGTGTGCAAAGTTCAAACACTTATCAAGGAGATAGAGTTCCTGACAATTATGGGTATCCTGAGGAGGGAGAAGCATTGATGCTTAGGAGAATTAGTTTGCAGGCATCAAAGGATATGATGCAAAGAAGAGCTCTTTTCAAGACCACATGCAAGAGCAAAGGTAAGGTATGTAAGGTTGTCATTGATACTGGTTCAACAGACAACATGGTATCTCAGGAAATGGTGGATAAACTGAATTTGGAAAGGATTCCACATCAACACCCTTACAAGGCATCTTGGGTGAGTGATAGTCAATCACTTTTTGTCTATGAACAGGCATATGTGGATTTTCAGATTGGAGCATATCAGGATAGAGTTTTGTGTGACATTTTGCCCATGGAATGTTGTCACCTACTGTTGGGTAGACCATGGCAATTTGATAGACGGGTACTGTATGATGGGTATGCTAATACCTACACCATCAAGAAAGATGAGAAAACTATTATGTTGATGCCATTGCAGGAAGATGCTGTAGTATAGAAGGCAGCCAAAATCATTTTAGTGGGAAAGAAGGAATTTGTGCAGATGCCTATAGCAGCAGGCATAAAGGTAGTTGAGGACACTGCAGGGAAAGGAGTTGTTAAGGACAACAGGTTGAAGAAAGTTTTAGTTTTGACTGACAGAGGTCAGCAGCAGGTTCAGAAACAGGTTTGCAAACAGCAACCAGTTGAGAGGAATGACAAGGATGTTGTCATAGTTGGGACTATTGTTTGTCCTATAAAGGTTGAAAGAAAGACAGAGTTGAACATTGCAGAAGTTCAAGAGGCAGTTCAGACAGAGGTTCTGGTCAGACAACCTGACAAACATAGGGTATGTGTGAGAATGGCCTACATTGACAGGCATGAGGGTTTACTTGCAAGACAACAAGTTACAGTTCAGAAATTTTGGAGCAGCCGAGAGCCAGCAGAGGACAAAGCTGGAACAGGTCAAGACACTGCAAAGGCAAGGTGTAAAGGTGGAGGACTTCCACAACCTAACTCATGGGACATGAGTTCTTTTCTGTTGGGGAGTATGGTGCAGGAGCACCTACCTGACAGCTGGCCTCCATGAGGCAGTTAGTTAGTTTAAGTCTTGTTAATGTTTCCAAGAAGGTCTTATAAGACCAATGCATGTAATAATGTCCAAGTTGACCGTGCTTTTCTATTTTTAGGTAGTTTGTTATGACAGCTGATGACAGTTGTATAGTTTGTTAGTTCAGTTGGATCCTCCCAGCCGCTTGGAAGCTCCCAGCCACTGGGAATCAAGTGGTAGTACTCGCAAGCAGATCCTATTTATGTATTAGGATCAGTTGGTTTTAGGTAGTATTGCAGATCATCGATCAGACATTACAGAGAGAGTGAGACAGAGAGAGAGACAGAATATTGTATTTGCATCTGTGGAAATCAATAAAGAGATCCTGTTTGTGTCCATTCTCTATTTTGAATTTCATTGTGTAATCGAGTTGCTGTTCTGGTGGTTTCATGGATTCGCTGATCCATTCCACCGGTTGATTCGTCGAATCGGTGGAATGGCTATGTACAATAGTTTAGGATTTAGTTTGCTTTTTCTGTTTGTTCACATGTATGTTTGCAGGATCACAGTCGAGAGGTGTTGAGAACCCTAGCATGGGTATGTGCTAGGTCGTGTTGGTTGTTAGAGTCTGGAAGATCACCTAGAAAACAGATCGAGTCACCTCAAGAGGTTCGGCGGATCGAAATTCGCTAAGGTTGGAAATTTGTCACAACGACATCATCAGGATATTTCTGTGTATATCCTGCAGTCACTTCGGGCGTCATCCGAGTAGATGGAGGTGAGCATGATGCAGTAGTTTGCATAAGGTGAATGCGCATTTGGGTGATGATCGCAAGGTGTTGCCGAGGAAGAGCATATCAGCATAAGTTAGTAGATCAGGTTGACAATTCCTTCGCGGGCCGATGATGTTATGTTTGGCCGACAGCAGGATATTGGAGGGAATGCATATGACGTCATCGTCATCAGGATAATCGTCATCAGTATAAAGTTGAGTATCATCATCAGGATGTTTCAATATGACCGGATAAGTCATATCCTGATGCTGTTGTTTAAGTAGTCAGATATCAGGGCGACGTAAGCATCGAAGGAAAGGTGCTTGAAGTTGTCGTCATCAGGATATATGGGAGGAACCTGATATTTTATATCCTGCTGATGAACATGATGTTGAACATCATGATGCTGCAGAAAGAGGTTGGTGGTAAGATGAACAGTGATCGTCAGGAGGATGATTGCGCTTGCTGAATATGATGATGCTGCCGATAGCCGAATATGATGATGCTGCTGACAGGCGAAGGGTCGAAGGTTTGTCTGCAGGAGGATATCAGTCGGCAGAGAAAATATGATGATGCTGACAGTGTTAAGGGAAATATGATGATGATGATGAAGGGTTGTAGACATACATGCTGTATGTCAAGGTTTTAGTGTGGATGCCTCTGCATCATTATCCAGTAAATCAAACCGATTACAACTAGCAATCCCTGCAACTCAATACCACTGCAAATGCTACAATACAATATCAATGGAAACCCTAACCCTTAATCGCTTTTATCAAGCTTTTTGTTAGTTACAAAAATAGGGTTTTTTTTATGTCAGCCAATGAAAAAAAACTCCCAACGCCCCCAAACCCCTACAAGGGTTGTTGCTCCTTGACCCCATAGGAATTTGGGGGGGAAACCACGCCGATAAAAGTGGGGTTAATTTAACCTCCAAGTCTGATTAGGCTCCATATAACAACAATCTCCCACTTGGAGATTGATTAGACTCCACACCATATCATCTCCCACTTGGAGACTGATCATAACACCATTGACCCTATAGCTCCCACTGTAAATAAGCACCTTGGACTTTGTTGTTCTATTTTTGTTGTTTTCAGTCTTGAAGACCAACTGAAGCTGAAGAGGAGCTCAGCTTCTTCCTGGTCATTGCCTTTGTAAACATATCTGCTGGATTTTCATCTGTATGTATCTTTTCCAGCCTTAATTGTCCATCATCCAACACTGGCCAAATAAAGTGATACCTCAACTGTATGTGTTTGGTCTTTGAATGCAAGGCATAATTCTTTGCAAGATGTATGGCACTCTGACTGTCTGTAAACAAATAATTGTTAGCCTGTTGTTTGCCCAATTCTTCCATAAAAGATTGTAGCCATATCATCTCCTTGTTTGCCTATGTTGCAACTACATACTCTTCCTCTATAGTGGATAAAGCAACCACCTTTTGTAACCATGAGATCCAACTCACCGCTATCCCACCTATAGTAAAGACATAACCTATAGTACTCTACCTGGTATCAATATCCCCTGCCAAAGTTGAGTCTACATAACCTACTAAATCAATATTAGAGCCCCCAAAGCATAAGTGTTTATTGGATGTACCTCTCAAATATCTGAGAATCTATTTTACTGCATTCCAATGTTCCAATCTGGGATGACTCATATACCTGCTTACAACTCGTACAACATGTGCAATATCTAGTCTTGTGCATACCATGGCGTACATTAAACTTCCTACAACTGAAGCATATGGTACCTTGGACATTTTTTCTTCCTCCTCTGGGGTCTTAGGACACATCTCCTTAGTCAATTTAAAATGACTAGGCAAAGGTGTGCTGACAGCTTTTGCATTCTCCATATGGAATCTCTGCAACACCTTTTCAACATAATCATCCTGAGATAGAGTCAATTTTCATACCAAGGATTTGTTTTGCTGCCCCCAAATCCTTCATAGCAAATGACTGTGCTAACTACTATTTTAACTCTCCTATGTGATCCATGTTAGACCCAGCTACAAGCATGTCATCAACATATAAACATAAAATAATGTAGCTATCATTATCCAACCTCTTAAAATAAACACAATGGTCATAATTACATCGGCTGTAGCCTTGTTCAACCATAAAACTATCAAATTTCAAGTACCATTGCCGAGGTGCTTGTTTCAGGCCATACAAACTCTTTTTCAATCTACACACCAATTTCTCCTTACCTTTGACATCAAATCCTTGGGGCTATTCCACTTATATCTCCTCCTCCAAATCACCATGGAGAAAGTTAGTTTTCACATCTAATTGTTCCAAATGCAAATCTTCAGTAGCCACAATACTTAAAATAGTACAAATAGAAGTCATCTTAACAACCGAAGAAATTATCTCATCAAAATCAATGCCCTTTTTTTGTATAAATCCTTTTACAACTAACTTGGCTTTAAATCTTTTCTTACCTCCATCTTCCTCTTTCAGCCTATAAACCCATTTGTTTGGTAAAGCCTTTTTACCTGCAAGCAACTTACATAATTCCCAAGTCTAATTTTTCAGCAAGGAGTCCATTTCTTCTTTCATTGCAAGCTCCCACTGAACCTGTGTATCCACCTGCATAGCTTCATCATACCCTTTTGGTTGATCAGCATCTATTAACAAAATAGAATACAAAGAGGGAGAGAACCTTTTAGGAGGTCTACTTAGCCTTGATGACCATCCAACATTCACTAGAGTTTGTGGTATTTCTGGTTGATGTTGCGAAGCATGAGGAACCACTGGAACACCACTATTTGGAGTATCATCCAGCAACACATAATCCTTTTCTTTCTTCTCATGTTGTTGCAACTGATCTTTGTAAAACACCTTCTCATTGAATACAACATCCCTACTTCTCACAATTTTTTGATTTTCAAAATCCCAAAGCCTATAACTAAATTCATCAATGCCATATCCAATGAAAGTACATTTTTTTTTATTTTGCATCCATCTTGGTTCTATTTTCAGAATCTACATGTGCAAATGCTTCACATCTGAAGATTTTGAGAAAAGAATAACTCACCTTCTTACATGTCCATGCTTTCTCTGGAATACCATAGCCCAAAGGAACTGAAGGACCTCTATTATTTAAATATATAGCAATGTTGACAGCCTCTGCCCTCATGTTTAAAGGCAGCCCAGCATGCAATCTCATGGTCCTTTCACGCTCCATTATTGTCCTATTCATGTGTTCAGCCACTCTATTTTCCTGTGGAGTCCCTGGAACTATTTTTTGCCTACGAATTCCATTAAAGGAACAATAATCCTCAAATTCTTTGTTGCAATACTCACCACCATTATAAGATCTGAGACATTTTAATCTTTTACCCGTCTCATTCTCAACCAAGATTCTCTATTTCTTAAATGTTTTAAATACATCAGATTTATGCCTAAGGAAATAAATCCATACCTTCCTAGTTGCATCATCTATGAATGTAACATAATATCGAGAGCCATTGAGAGAAGATACCTGAGTTGGTCCCCATACATCTGTATGCACAAGCTCCAACTTTTCATTTTTCTTTTGCTTCCCATCCTTGAGAAAACTAACTCTCTTTTGTTTGCCATACACACAACTTTCACAAAAATCTATATTAATACATTTTAGACCTGGTAAAACTTTCTTATAATGAAGTACCTTCATACCTTTTTCACTCATATGCCCAAGTATGTTATGCCACAGTGTTGTCTCAGAACTTGCAGCAACTGTTCCTGAACCTGTTTGCTTTTTCTTTGCAATAGCTAAAGTAGAAGGAATAGTATTACCTGTACAAAGATATAAGGTGCCTACTTTCACACCTTTTTCTACTATTAAGGCACCTTTTGAAACCTTCCAATTTTTATCAGTAAGTGTAATAATGCAACCTTCTTCAACTAGCTACCTTGCTGAAATTAAATTCCTACTGAGCCTTGGAATGTTCCTTACCTCTTGTAGTAGCCAATGATTCCCATTCTACAACTTAATCTTAATTCTTCCCTTTCCAACAATCTGACAGGGTTCGTTATCTCCCAAATAAACCAACCCAAAATCCCCTTGGACATAGTCAAGTAAATAACTTCTATGGGGCGTAGCATGAAATGAGGCCCCTGAATCTAAAACCCATGAATCATCAGCATTATCTAGGGAAATAATCAAAGCATCATCTTCAGACTTATTACTTACCACATTTGCCTCCTTATTGCCTTCTTGTTTGTCTCCTTCTTTATTCTTTCGAGACCAACAATCTTTCTTTAGATGACCTAGTTTTCCATAGTACTAGCAATCTTTTTGTCCTCTGGATTGGGATCTCTTGTCCTTTGATTTTCCTCGTGACTTCACATGACCTCCAGAACCTTTTCCTCTCTCCTTTGATCTGCCCCTGCTTTCTGCATTCAAAACACTACATGATGTGGACCCTCCTGAGCTTTTCTGTCACATTTCCTTGCTAAGGATAACACCAACAACATCATCAAATTTTAAAGTGTTTAAACTAGAGACAGAGTTACATATAGCCATTACCAAGCTATTCCAACTTTCTGGCAAAGAACATAAAACCAAGAGAGCCCTCACCTCTTCATCAAATTTCACTTTTATAGAAGTTAACTGACTGACAATCGTATTAAACTCATTTAAATGATCTATCACAGATCCACCTTCAACCATTTTCAGATTAAACAAACACTTCATGAGAAATACCTTATTTGAGGCTGAGGGTTTTTCATACAATTTAGCCAAAGCTTTCATCAATTCACTTGTTGTCTTCGCTTCTATTATATTGAATGCCACAGATGGTGCTAGGCACAACTGAATGGTTCCCAGTGCCTTTTTGTCCAGAAGTTCCCAATCCTCATCTGTCATTCCTGTCAGTTTCTTGGATACTCCTTCCAATGGCCTCCATAAATCCTTCTGATAGAGGTAATCCTCCATTTGCATCTTTCATAACTGATAGTTCTGCCCATTGAATTTATCAACCTTCAATTTACCCTCATCCGCCATTGCTCCCACTCAATCGTGAGACCTTCCTGTAGACGATAATTGAACATAACCCACTCTGATACCACTTGTTAGGGTTAGCTGATAGAAGATATCAATTAAATTCAAATAAAGATTAAACAAAGGAATGAAAATACACAGAAATAATAACAGTGAGAGACAAGTTTTAACGTGGTTCACCCAAACTCGGGCTACATCCACCAACAGAGAGTCCAATATTATTATCTAGTAAATCAAACTGATTACAACCAGCAATCCCTTCAACTCAATACCGCTACAAATGCTATAATACAATATGAATGGAAACCCTAACCCTTAGCCACTTTTATCAAGCTTTTTGTTGGTTACAAAAATAGGGTTTTTTTTATGTCGGGCAATGAAAAAATAACTCCCGACACCTTAATAAAATAATAAAAAACCATGTGAGGTTTCAGGGGTGTTGCCCCTTGACCTCATCTTGGGGGTACTGTCCCCAAACCCCTACAAGGGGCACTGCCCCTTGATTCCGTAGGAATTTGGGGGGGGAAATCGCGTTGATAAAAGTGGGGTTAATTTAACCTCCGAGTCTAATTAGGCTCCATATAACAACAGTTACCCACGGTTTAAGAGAAGTTGTTCAACAAATTTTAGTGCAATCTTAATGAGAGGTCGAGTGGATCGAGAGATGAGGAAACAACATGTAGTGGAGTCTAAATATGTTGTTATCATATAAGAAGAACTCATTATCCAAAAGGGGAAGGGTATTAATAAATGATAGTGGAGTCATTATGGAGAGTTGTGGTTGAGATGGGTAGATCAATGCATAAAAAAGGTTGGGAAGAGTATCATAAAAAAAATGACTCAACAAGAGTCAAGAAAAGAGATCAATGTGTGCTTTCGAAAGGAGGATTGTGAGACAAAAGACCATCCATGTTTGCTTAGAAACAGTCTAGAGAGTAGTAAGGTTGGTGGTGTTTTTTTGGATCTGAGTAAACACAGAGAGAGAGGCGATGTACTGTGATAAGGAAGAATCATAGCAGGTTCTTTTCCTTATTTATTAATCTTGCATTAAGTTGATATTAGTTTTCATCTTCAGGAACTTTTTCAAACTATGAATTACCTTTGTAACCAATAAGGTCAACGCCAATATAGATGTTAGGCAAATGTGTTTAAATATATGAAGATTAGGTTTGTTCGTTAATGGAATACGAATGTTTGCATAGTCAGTCAGTTGAGATATAATCATTCTTACTTTCTAGACAAAATTAAAGGAAAATATAGTATAGATTTTTATCTATTGTCAAACTTTTAAGATTTGGTTTATACATTAGTAGACTGGTTTATATAGATCAGTATTATGAGTATGTAAAACTCATGGTTTAGTAAATTCATATTTTCTAGTTATACTTAAACTATAGAACCGTTGTTCTATGGTTGAGTTATCTTATAATCCCTTTAGAGGAATCAAGTAGTTGGTATTGCTTATATATAATAAGTTTGAGTAGTGCAAAGGCATTCAACTTCAATATTATGTTCATGATTACTTTATATATTCCTTTATGTGATAAAGATCACATGCCAAAAATGGGAGATATTAGTTTGTTAACTTAGTCTTATTTCATTCCATGATGTCAAATAAATCTTAGTCGATGTCTTAGTCTTTATGGAATCATAAGGCTAAGTGCTAATATGAAATAAATAAGTTTACGTTGTGTGGGAGATTATCCTTGTGGAAAAAGATGGATCAACCTTTTAGTGTTAAGAATATTATAATATTAATGTCAAGGGTTGAAGAACTAAGAAGGACCTCGTGGACAAATTTAGACTAAGAAGTTATTCCTTCTTTACATTAAATTATTACTATATGATTATATGTGGAATAGGAAGGACAAAACCCAAAAATTAACCCAGTGAGGTGATAGTTAATTCTAAATACTTTGTTATTTAAGTATGTTGATAGCTATTTCATATAGTATCATATGGAGGAAACATGAACCCTAGTTTGGAAGGTACTCTGACTCTTGTCATAAGGGGATTTTCACCCTAGTTGATAACATTTAGAGTTAGGTTGAAACCTATTTAGTGGTTTTTAAAAAGGGTAAGTAAAACTTTATTTTAGTTTTGGGATAAATATTTCACATTGTTACATAATGTTTTACATCAAGTTACATAAAAACGACAAGGAATTGATTGTCAAACTTATAGACTTATCCACCTAGTGGTACCAAGTCAACTATAATTGATGTGTGACTAGATTAGAACCTTGTGGCAGGTTTTAATTAAGATTTTCTTGTAAAAGAGAAATAGTCTTGTTTGAGTATATTGAAAAGAAGTTTTTAGTCAGAAAGGGGCTATAGGACAATCATTTACCTAAAATTCTCATTCAAACCTGCAAAGAAGGTTTATCTCATTATTATGGAAAAAGGAAAGACAAACCCTAGAATGACCCAGTGGGGTTAAGTTATTAAATGTACCTTTTTAGGTCACAACTTGTTTAGCTATTTCTATATGGGTCGACAAAGAAGGTTGAGTAACCTAAATAATAATGTTCATTTTATTTACTTGTCAAAAGGATGATGTGTCCTTATCGGTAAAGTTTATCCTTGGTTTAATTACCTATTAGGTTGTTTACAAATCGACTTAGGTTTAAATAAGTGTCGATAAGTCAAGGAACCTAGGTAATGCAAGGATGCAAAGGGTTATTCTTGTATAAAAGTAAATCCATGAGATCTATGGAATATTCATGGTGTTTAAAACTAGTCAAAGTCATGAAGACTAGAACATTGATGTTGTTAAGACTATATAAGTTGACCAAGTTAAACTATAGGAATATGATAGTATCCAAGTTGAGTTGGGGTGGGTGAACATTACGACTACGTTCATTATGAATGTCTATTCATATTAAAACTTTGGCCAAAGTAATGCATTTGTTTTCTGCATGCATTATCGGTTCACTGTATCTGGATTACACAACCTATCAGAAATCATACTTAGCTAGAAGGTATCTAGGGTTGTATGGTTGATAGAGTTGTGTAGGATACAACACTATGTACTTGGAAAGGCAAATTACCACTGTTCACCTTTGGTCTATATTCCTCGTGAATGGTAGGGCCACTTCCTATGTGGAAGATGTGTGGGAGACCACCGGTCTATGGATGGAGGTAAATCATTGGAAAGATACTCTCTCTCTCTCTAGAAGAAGCCATGCCGAGGCTTGTGATAAAGATGTCAGATTTCCAGATGCAGTGTATCTTTGAGACTTGTGTTTATTGAGACTATCTAAAACATTATCTATTGCAGATATTTGATATTGTAAAGACAAAATGTCATCTTTGTATAATATATTATGTTGCTCATTTTAGAAAAGACATCTTGCAATTTGTTGTTACTTGATTATATGTTAAATAAAAGAAAAATTTTCTCTATCTCATTTTTACCTTGTTGAATTACTCTATAGTAAATTATCGATTTTACTATGTTTTTAGAACGTGGATGTTACATATGGTATCAGAGCTACCAGGTTCGACACTAGGGCTTATGAGTCCACTAGGCTAACCTATAGTCAACATTATGCGGTTAGCTAATGTTTGAATTTTCTTGTGCTAGAATGGTGTGGAGAAGAACCAAGAAAATTGCGAGAAAGTCTATTCCCTAGCATTTGCTTGAATTAGTGGTTAAGAAGGAACCTATCGAGGAGGTTGAACTTAAAGAGCATATTATTTACTCTGAAGGTGCATGGCTGGAGGATTTAGAGACTTTTGTTGATGCGCTTAAGCGTATTTAGCTAGAAAGAAAACAACGTTTTGAACTGGCCAAGAATCCTACTATTTCTACTTGTGTAGTAAAACCTAGTAAACTGTAGCTAGTTACGACATGTCACTTGGGGGTTGTTGTGATACTTTTGTTTTAGGAAAAAGGTGTTGGAGGAGTACTTGTGTGTACATCCACCCTCTATGTTTGTTTTATTGGAAGATTGTTAAATTGATAGTGGCATGTAGTCTTGTCGTATTAACTATATAAATAAGGATGTAGTTACTCCTAAATAAATTATAATAAAGATGAGAATGTTTTGCATTAATCTTTTGATTGTTATGAGTTAAATATGTTTTGATGTTTTGAGTCACATTAGAATTCAGAAAACTTTTAGATAACTTATTTTTCTAGTATGAGAAAAATGACAACATGTTTCATACAAAAACAAACTAGGGTGAGAGTCTAGAAGAGAATAAACCATTGGTTAATCTCTTGATCAAATTGGAGCAATCCTAACCATGTTTGTAAAAACCAAGGAGATACCTAGTATTTTTGGAAAAGAAAGTAAGCGATCAAGGAAACCCTAAAGGGGGAAAATGAGATTTCTCATGGGATGAGCAAGGAAAATAACCATGAATATAGTGTGAGTAATGAAAATCCTGAAACCATAGACCCTAAAAGGAAGCAAAGGATAGGCTTGCCTTAGACCTTTCTTAGATATGAAGAAAGTCATTCCACCAAAGCTTGATTCTAGAACAAGTAATTGGAACAACTAAAAAATTTATCCTCCTAGAGTTTTGGGATAAGTTACTTAGAAAAGTACCTTACCATATGACAATTATAGATTTAATGGAATCAAAATCCCCATAACAAGAATTATTGGCTAAAGGTTTGATTAGATCCAGTATTTCACCATGGGGTGCACTAGTTATTGTTGTTAAGAAAAAGGGCATAACTCTGTAATTGTGTATTTAGTATCGTATGCTCATTAAAGCAACGATAAAGAACAAATATATTTCACCACGTATTGATGACCTCTTTTGATTAGATGCGTGGAGCTGTAGTGTTTTCAAAGATTGATTGGAAATCAATATATCATCAATCAAGATTAAAGGATGAGGATACCCATAAAACAACTTTTTGGACAAGAAATGGGCACTATGAGTTTGCAATGTTGCCTTTTAGAGTTACAAATACCTCTGTAGTATTCATAAATCTCATGAACAATTTGTTTAGAGATTGTTTGGACAAGTTTGTTCTAGCCTTCTGGAAGATATACTTATTTATTCTAAGAATGAAGGAGAACATTATAATTATGTGCAATTAATTTTGTAATGGTTAAGAGAAATTACAACAGCACCAATTCTATGAATTCTTGACCCTGAAGGACAATTTGAGGGAAAAATTGATACCTTAGGAGAAAGAATAAGGGGTGTACTTTTACAAGATGAGTGAGTGATAGCCTAAGATTCAAGGTATGATAGCTTTCATTTTGAGTCTAATGGACTGTTGAGATATAGATGAAGAATGAATGTTACTAATATAGCCAATTAAGAATATATATTTCAAATTCTACTGAATTAAGAAAACTGGTGTGGAAAGAAGTTCATACCGCACCATACCTAGGACATTTAGGGGTAACCAATTACTAATAGATGTGAAACCTCTTTAATTCATGAAAAGAATGAAGAATGATGCTGCAAGATTTGTAGCAAGTTGTTTAGAATGTCAAAGGGTAAAAGTAGAGCACCAGCACCCTGCAGGATTGTTGTATCTACATGATATACCAGAGTGGAAATGGCAAGTTTTAGTATGGATTTTTTCCAAGGTCTTCCTATGTCAAGGAATAGACATGATGCCATTTTAGTTGTGGTTGATAAACTCATGAAGGTAGCACATTGCATACCAGGGAATTTGTCTGATGGAGCACCTGTGTTAGCCACAATTCTAGTCAAGAAGTGTTTAGATTGTATGGCTTCCCTGAAAACATTATCTCGGATAGAGATGCGCGTGTAACATCAAGGTTTTGGAAAACTTTATTCTCTGTGCTAGGGACTCAACTTAATAAGAGTACAACTTATCATCCTAAGAACAGATGGTTAAATTGATCTAGAGTTAACCAAGTTTTGAAGGATTTGTTACAAACATATTGCATGGATCATCAATATAAGTAGGGAGACTACGTATCACTTGTGAAATTTTTAACAATACCTAACTTTTTGCTATTAAGATAGCTTGAATTGAAAACATTGGACATAAAAGATGTCAAATTCCTATAAGCTGGGTAAGCTAGAAGATGGGATTAGCATTAGTCTGGAAATATTATCAAAAATAGATGAAAAGATTTAGTTGATCAGAAAAGATCAATGGAAATTAATAATAAATAGAAAAGTTACGTTGATGTTAAGTGTACACTAAGACAATTCTCAGTTAGAGAAGAAAAATCCTTTTAAAGGTAAAAATCTAGAAAAGTTTCATAAAGTACAGAATGTATTCCAAACTAGTTCCTAAATATAAAGGACTCTTCTAAATTTTCAAGAATCTTATCAATTCTATTGATTTCAAAAATCAATCTATTACCAGTTATTGCTAAGAGGCATAATGCTTCTTGTGAATCATGTATAAAAAATATATTTATGTAATATATGAATATTATATTCTAAGAATGTTTTACAAAGTACAGAACCTAGGAATGGTTATGATTGAGCTTCTTAAATGCTTGAGGTTTGCAAACACTGCTTGTGTAACATAGAGGTCTTACAATGCAAGGTCCAGTGGGAGCAGTATGCAAAGAATAGTTCTAAATGGGGGGATTAACATGAATTCTAGTAGAAATTTCCTCATTTATTTTATTTTATGCTTTTACCAGTTGAAAACAATAAACTTGCTTTTTAGTTGTATTTTGATACTTTATATCATCGAGGACGGTGATTCTTTAGGGGAAGGATACGTTACATCCCTAATTTTTGTCTTGCTATACTTTTTACTTTTACTTGGACATAAGTAAATCTATTTTAATGTTTAGATTAATGACAAGGAAATATATGAATTATATTGAATGTCATTTATGAAATTATGGAAATGATTATGTTATTATCGATTTAATATTTGCAATATGAGATTTGATTTATTTGAATAATGATGCATTGATCATAATTTGTTTGGTTACAACAAGTTTGATACAGGATTATAGATTTTCAGATGACTCTCAAAGAAAAGAGAGAGAGAGAGTATCTTTCAAGGAGAGAGATATAGACATTGGGTTACGAGTGGTTTATTTGCCAAATCGAGTATGTGTTTAACAGAAATGTGCACTGATTTGTTGTGAGAGGTAAGTCTTGTCTTGTCAGTTTACTATTGAATCTAATCGATAGGTAGTCGATATTTTACAATCTTTGAAAGTCATAGTAAGATGCCTTAGTCATTAGTAATGTTAATGATGTCATTTGAGTGTGAACTATGACTATTTACATTAATCGTAAATATTATGATGTTATTGTCATAAAATGGTTGTGCTATTTAATAATGAGTCACTTAGTGTTTTATTGTCAACTTTTAACGTCAAATGATGATCTTATCAAGTCAAGTTGATGTGATTTAATGAGAGTATGTGAAGAGGAGACAAGCTCAACCCTATCAAATTACTCGTAAGCCTTTCGACTTATTATTATTAACATGTTTTGATCAAAGCTTAAATATGGACAAGGACTATTAATGTTAGTATTATGTTTATCTATTCTTGAGATGTGATGTAGAGGAAATCTTTAAATTCTTATGAGGTAATTACTACCCTCATTGTCCTCTTAATCATTTGTGTCTATCTATTGGAGAAGACCACATTGTGGACATTTCTTTTAAAACATTAGAGAGTGGTCAAGAGGGTTTTCAAGAAGTTAACGACCTCCTTTTATGAAGAAGTTTTCCTTCATAACTAACTTGACATCATTGAAGGCCATTAAATGAGTCGTGGTCAATTTGTTAAGTGAAACTAATAACCACGTCACCCTTAAATCTACATGCTCAAGATGTAAGAAAATAGAGGCCTTATTCTAGGAGTTGCCCATGGTTTAAGGGAAGTTGTTCAACAAATTTTAGTGCAATCTTAATGAGAGGTCGAGTGGATCGATAGATGAGGAAACGACATGTAGTGGAGTCTTAATATGTTGTTATCATATAAGAAGAACCCATTATCCAAAAGGGGAAGGGAATTAATAAATGATAGTGGAGCCATTATGTGAGTCATTGTTGAGATGGTTAGATCAATGCATAAAAAAAAGTCAAGAAGAGTATCATAAAAAAAAATGACTCAACATGAGTCAAGAAAAGTGGTCAATGTGTTCTTTTGAAAGGAGGATTGTGTGACAAAAGACCATCCATTTATGCTTAGAAATGGTCTGGAGAGTAGTAAGGCTGGTGGTGTTTTATGGATCTGAGTAAATGCAAAGAGAGAGGTGACGTACTATGATAAGGAAGAATCATAGCAGGTTCTTTTCCTTATTTATTAATCTTGCATTAAGTTGATATTAGTTTTCATCTTTAGGAACTTTTTCAAACTATGAATTACCTTCGTAACCAATAAGGTCAATGCCAATATAGATGTTAGGCAGATGTGTTTAAATATATGAAGATAAGTTTTGTTCGTTAATGGAATTTGAATGTTTGCATAGTCAGCCAGTTGAGATATAATCATTCTTACTTTCTAGACAAAATTAAAGGAAAATATAGTTTAGATTTTTATCTATTGTCAAACTTTTAAGATTTGGTTTATACATTAGTAGACTGGTTTATATAGATCAGTATTATGAGTATGTAAAACTCATGGTTTAGTAAATTCATATTTTCTAGTTATACTTAAACTATAGAACTATTGTTCTATGGTTGAGTTAACTTATAATCCCTTTAGAGGAATCAAGCAGTTAGTATTGCTTATATATAATAAGTTTGAGTAGTGCAAAGGCATTCAACTTCAATATTATGTTCATGATTACTTTATATATTCCTTTATGTGATAAAGATCACATGCCAAAAATGGGAGATATTAGTTTGTTAACTTAGTCTTATTCCATTCCATGATGTCAAATAAATCTTAGTCGATGTCTTAGTCTTTATGGAATCATAAGGCTAAGTGCTAATATGAAATAAATAAGTTTACATTGTGTGGGAGATTATCCTTGTGGAAAAAGATGGATCAACATTTCAGTGTTAAGAACATTATAATATTAATGGCAAGGGTTGAAGAACTAAGAAGGACCTCATGGATAGATTTAGACTAAGAAGTTATTCCTGTTGGCAAGAGACACATTGTAGCTTCATGAGTGTTATCATTGATGGCAACAAAGCTCATCCCACCCATCCACAGGAAATGGTTTGCTTATACCAGAAGTCAGATTGAAGAGTGTTGTGGTCTAGTAAGCAAGAACAGAGCATGCAACAAGGCCTGACAATAAGGTTTGAATCTCTTAGATGAAGTATCTTAGTAAAGTATGGACTTGGGGAAGTCAAGAGGAGTACCTTGACTGATACATTCCAGAGATTGAGCCTCTGATTATGAAAGAGTGAAGAGATATAAGCACCTAAGTATTGGTTCCTGTTTGGTAGAGTAGACTAAGGAAGAACTGACCGGCAGAGCATCAGACCTTGATCCGGATGAGATATTGATGGTGATCAAGCCTACTGAGGTATCATTCATGATTGGCTAACATAATTGATGACTTCTATGAGCATCTCTTTGATACGCATCACTTGATAAGCAAGGATTCAGCCGACAGACCAAGAGTTTGGGAAAATAGTAAGTATTCTGGATGTCGATTAGAAAGGGGATGAAATCCTTGGTGCGGATATATATACTAGATTGATTTCGGTATGAAGGTGTGTGTTGTGTGTTGAAGTGTGTGAATAAAAGTAGAAGAGTAGTGTGAAAGTAGTAAGGCAGGTCTGGTATGTGAAAGGATAGTAGCACCAAGAAGAGGAAGAATGAAGTGTAGCAGATCAGTGTATTGAGCCTAACCGGAACTGGACCTCAACATATGTGGATGCTTCTCATTAGTTCAAGTATCTAGTTTCTTTCTATAAACTATTGTAGGCAGTGAGCCTCTTGTGAGCAGTGTGCTCGGGTAGTGAACCCTAATTGGCAAGTGCCATCTTGTACTATCTTATTCTTTTAATAGAGAATACATCTTGGGTTAATCACCCCATGGTTTTTCCCTTAACAGGGTTTTCCACGTCAAAATCATTGTGTCATGTGTATTGATGTTTATGTTTTCTTATATAATTTGATGCTGCATTAATTGTTAAGAAAGATCAGAAAGTTGAAGTATTTATGATAACTGATTCACCCCCCCTCTCAGTTATCAACAATTAGTATCAGAGCCAAGTTCCTCCAAACAGAGCCTAATAGCTTGAGGAAGTTCTGGGAATTCAATTGGATGTATATGGTATGAGGGAACAACTTTAATCTGCCCTAGATGATCTTGAGTAATCTAACTCTGAAGTCAATGAATTAAAGGAAAGACTCAAACAGGCTAATGATTTCATAAATGAACTAAAAGGGAAACTGATTATCTCTATGAAAAAGAGAAAGGATCTACTTTAGCAATTGGCAAGTCAAGGTGAAGCCAATGATACAAATGAAGATCTGAAGGAGAAAACCAAGTTATGTGAAAAGTTATCAAAAGAGGTCATTATGGTAAGACATGAAATGGAATCAGGAGTTATGAAATTCACTCAAGAAATTGAAGAGAAAAGAAAAACTGAAGATAATCTAAGACAATCTCTCAAGGAGAAATCAAAAGACTACCACAAAATGGATAGAATAATCAGGCATCTAGAATATGATCTTGAAGAAGCTAGAGATAATGAAGAACAACTTGAGAATTAGATTGACACTCTTAAAAAGGAGCTTCAAACAACAAACGAATACAAAGAGAAATTCAAGATAAGCTCTACTCAACTTGAAGTTCTTCTTCAAAGCCAAAAGAGGGTAGATGACAAGCAAGGCTTGGGATATGAAAAAGGTGAAAGCTCCGGATCTAGTCAGAAGAACTCTAGATCAGAAAATCCAAGAAACAAGCCTAAAAGACCTCTGATAAGGCAACCAAATGCTCAAAGATATCCTTCCTTCAATGGATACTGCCACAATTGTAATAAATTTGGTCATAAAACAAATCAGTGCAGAAGAAGAATGAATTAGAGTAGTTCATCCTTCTCCGGACAGTGTTTTAATTGTAAAAGGTATGGTCACAAAACTCATGAATGCAGAAATATGCAAATGAACAATTCATTCAATGGTAGATGTTTTGCATGCAATAGAATGGGACATATGGCTAATCAGTGTAGATCAAGAGGATATCAGTCAAATATGCAAAGAAATGTTGTTTTCTACAATTGCAATAGATCCGGTCATATTGCCAAATTCTGCAGAAGTAGGAATCAAGACAAAAAGGGTCTGGTGTATCATAATCAAAACCAAGACAAAGGAAAAGGAAAAGTGAATGCGGATGAAATTCAAAGAGAGATGAACAAGATATGGGTAAAGAGAAGTATAGAAAATGATGGGGATGGATCCGCACCAGAATCTGGTGCTAATATTCCTTCCAGAAACTAAATAGTTGAGCTTTGGCTCAGGGGGAGTAATAAAAGAAAAACAATTTCCCCTAGCCAGTCAATTGGTGCCTGAAATTGGCACATGGAAGGTTGCGGACTAAAAGGGCTCTCAGAGAAACATCTAAATAGCCCTTGGGGAAGATATGAAAGATTTGCAATGAATTTGAAGAGGTTAATCATTTGAGATTAATCCGGTTTAACAGTCATCTGGTAAGAACAGGACTTTCACAATTAGATCCGATATGATTCAAATTTGAGGTATCTTGATCTGTGGATAGATCAAATGTTTGGGGAAAGGAAGATAGATTGTCATCAATGACCGAGAATAACTCTAAGTATATCTCAGTGATCCAGAAAAGATCCTTCTTAGAACAAGGAGAACAAGGCAACCGGAATAACTTAAGTTGCGCATTTATTGCAATGTGGAATTAGGGTTTTCTCAGAAATAAAAGGGTTCATTCGCCCGTCATTTGTACATTTGCATTTGAGAAGAAAAGAAAAGGAGCTCTGCAACAAATTGTTTCAAATTTCTCAAAGATCAACCACTAAAGTTGATTCATCTAGCAAATCAATCAGGCTCACTCTGCGAACCCTAGAAGTGCAAAAGGTATTTTTTGTTATTGAATATCTCTCTGTAAATCTTTTGAAAGATGGCTACTCTGAATATTGTGAAGATCACTGATAGGCCTCACCCCAAATTCAAGAAACATCCCTACAAATCCTTGGAAGTAGATCCCCTAGGGGCATTTTCTGGTGTTCCACATGGAGTTTTGCATGTAGAAGATATTAGGATTTACATTCATGCAAACATTGAAGAATTCAGAGAATTCAAGTTGAGGGATATCTACCACAAGGAACTGATAAATGAATCACTTGAACTTAAACCCCAATATAAGGCCATCCGGGAAAAACATTTTGGGCAGTACATTCATTTCCCCTATTTGCTGAAGATGAGTGGTCCGGTATGTTTTGAGCAGAGTGCATGACAACTTCATGTGGCTGAATAGACCATTCAAGATCACAAAAGATGCTATTAAAGCGATAACCAGTTTGCACTCATCTGGAGGGTTACCTATTCTCAAATCTGTCAAGAATCAAACTGTGAGTGAGGCTACCGGATCAAGGTTTGACAAGAGAGCAATGACAATAGAAGATATCACTGATCTGGATATCAAGTTTGCCTCCATGATCATCAGTTATAAGATATATCACTCTAGCAGGGAAAATTTAGTACCCGAAACTGTAATTTACACTGCTTATGAAATGTTAAGAAAGGATGCTGACTATGACCTTTGTGAGCTCCTTCTAAACCAACTTTTAGAGAACCTGCAGAAGATAAAGAAGGACAAGAAGAATTCCTTCAAATATGGTGGCCTGATACTATATCTATTCTTCTTCTACATGAATGAGCTACCTGGATCTAATGGGTGGATATGGCAAAATGACAGACCAGTAGCAATACAAATCAGAGACTATCTACATGGAATTGGCGATGCCAATGCATAGAATATAGCACTCTGGGGGTACTTTAAGAACTTTCAAAACATGATGCAAGCCAGAGAGAGAATTCCTCAATTGCTAGTTGAAAAGTACAAGAATACAATATGCTTTATGGTAGAAATTGATTAATTCCTAATGGAGGTAGTGGAACCAAGAATAGTGTGGATCATGCCAATGGGGTATGAATTGGATGACAAAATTGTAGAGCTGCATGTTCAACACATGCTAAGTTAGCCCAAGGATCCCAAGGAAGAAAGGTTTGGAACCTTTGAAGAATTGAGTGTAAAGATTCATGTGGAACTAAGACAACCAGAGATGAAGAGAAAAGTGAGAAAATAAGTAGAGAATGTTGCCAAAAGGTATGGCATCTCAAAAGAGGCACTTGATGCACATAGAGAAAAGATGGAAAGGACAGAAAAAGAAAGTGCTCCGGTAGAAGCCTCCTCCCAGACCAGATCCTCTAAAAGTTTTGCATCTACCACTACTAAGAGCTCAAAGGCATCAAAACCGGAAGCAAAATCATTTGGTAAAGGAGAAAAGAGAACAAAGACAAAGGCTACAAGATCATACACAAGCCTTAAAGATGATGAAGAGACAGAATCAGATGAGGAAGTAAAGAAAATGAAGAAGAAAAAGAAGACATCCGATGAATCATCTATCGGTCCTAACAAGGAAGAAGAGACAGAAAAGTTTGTTGAAAAGCCTACTCTGTACTTAGATGATGTAGTCAAAGCAGTTACTGTGGATGGGAATCTACAACCAATAACAGAATTCTATGATGCATATAATGATGCAGATAAAAAGATCCTAGAGGAAGCCACAGTTAAGTACTTGAACATATATAATAAAGCATTTATTGAAATTATCTCTCTAATTCCCAAAAGTTTAGAGAAGGAACTTGAAATGAGAAAGGAAAATACCAAGGCTAAGGACTTAGAGATTAGAGAATAGATAGCTATTCAGCTCTATCCTTCAATCACTCCGAAACAAATGGATATGATCTTCAAAGATTGCAAGGATGAGTTCCAGAGTAAGGCTAGAATGAATAAGCTTATGCTTGGAGAAACTAATATAGTGGCAAAAGAAATAGAAGAAATCCTCTGAAATGCCTGTAAAAGATTCAACATTCCTATTATAGAGGACTTAGGTGATGATCTCTCAGCCATGGATAACAAAGAAGAATCTACTGAGACTGTAGCAGAAGAGGTAAAGGAGACAGGTGAAGAGAAAGATAAGGACCTAGATTCCTCTGCTCCAGAAGAGGAAATCCATAAAGAAGCAAACATCTCTCCTCTGGTTTCCCCTGCAGACTCCAGATCTAAAGGAGAAGAAAGAATAAAGGAGAAAACTAGTCAAGGAGAAGAAGTGAAGGAAAGAGAAGAAGGTCAAACTAAGAAGACCACAAGTGACAGTGCTGAAGCTACAGAAGGAAAGAAAACTCTGTCTCTGGAAAGAGGCATTGCAAAAACTATCAAAGATTTCCTAACTAAAGAAATGATGGAGATTGATGAACTGGAGCTACTTCAAGGACCATTCGACTTTGATTCTCTCTCCCCGGTTCAAACAATGAAGATAGCATCCTTTGCCCAAGCAAAGGCAAAAGAGAAACTTCTAAAGTCTCACATGGAAGACTGTGAGCTACTAGAGATAGCATCCGGTGTGTTGGAAAAGATCATGCCATCCTTTCAGAAGGATTCCTCAGCCTCTCCATCCGGTAATCTCAAGTCTCTTGTTAGTTTTCTCAGCACTCGTTTTGAGTCTTTAGAGAAATCAGCTGAGGAGAAGGTCCGGAAAGAGTTTATGGATAAGAGATTCACCGAGTTACAAGGTCTAATTTCAAATGATAGGAGAGTTATGGATATTGGGATAAAGAGCTTAGAAAATGCTCTCAAAGATGGCAGAGATATATATAAATTTTGTTTATCCTGGTCTAAAGTGACCAAGGATATTGAGAAGAAAGCAAAAGAGCAAGAGGATAAACTGTTAAGTTTATCTCAAAGTTTTGACCCTCTCTCCTATTCCAAAGTAAATCAAGAATGTTAGACTATTGCAGTCATATATGAAATAAAGAAGCTAGAGAAGGAGAAGAAAAATAGAACAAATAGGTTAAGTGAACTTAGAGGGATTGTTATCCCTAAGTTAGAGGCCATGCATGAGGCCCTAACCAATGCTTAGGCCACAGCTCGAACCAGTGATCCGACAGATCTTAAGAAAGTAGAAGCTTTTGCATTCCTATTGAGTGGTCACATCTCAATTTTGGACAGAATGAAGCAGAGTTGGGCGACAGAAGTTGTACAGTTGAAGAATACTTTTGCAGATATACTTAAGTATATGTAAGTACAACTTGTATATATACTTATACGGCTAAGTATAGATTATTTTTAGGGAATTTTGGTGTGTAGATCCTACCCTTTTCCATTGATGTCAAAGGGGGAGTGAGGAGCAGTGAAAAATGTGGAGCATACCTAAGGGGGAGCTCCGATAAAGTGTACAGTAGAACAGAGCATCAGCCAAGGGGGAGTGTAGTATGACAGTCATTTTTCACTAAGTGTTTCCATCAATGCCAAAGGGGGAGATTGTTGGCAAGAGATATAGTGTAGCTTCATGAGTGTTGTCATTAATGGCAACAAAGCTCATCCCACCCATTCGCAGGACATGGTGTGCTTATACTGGAAGTCAGATTGAAGAGTGTTGTGGTCCGGTAAGCAAGAACAAAGCATGCAGCAAGGCCTGACAATAAGGTCCGAATCTCTCAGAGGAAGTATCTTAGTAAATTATGGACTTGGGGAAGTCAAGAGGAGTACCTTGACTGATACATTCCAGAGATTGAGCCTTCGGTGATGAAAGAGTGAAGAGATATAAGCACCTAAGTATTGGGTTCCTATTTGGCAAAGTAGACTGAGGAAGAACTGACCGGTAGAGCATCAGACCTTGATTCGGATGAGATATTGATGGTGATCAAGCTTACTAAGGTATCATTCATGATTGGCTAACATGATTGATGACTTCTATGAGCATCTCTTTGATAGGCATCACTTGATAAACAAGGATTCAGCTGACAAACCAAGAGTTTTGGAAAATAGTAAGTATTCTGGATGCCGACTAGAAAGTGGATGAAATCCTTGGTGCAGATATATATACTAGATTAATTTCAGTATGAAGGTGTGTGTTGTGTGTTGAAGTGTGTGAATAAAAGAAAAAGAGCAGTGTGAAAGTAGTAAGGCAGGTCTGGTATGTGACAGGACAACAGCACCAAGAAGAGGAAGAATGAAGTGCAGCAGATCAGTGTATTGAGGCTAACCAGAACTGAACCTCAGCATATGTGGATGCGTCTCATCAGTTCAAGTATCTAGTTTCTTTCTATAAACTATTATAGGCAGTGAGCCTCTTGTGAGCAGTGTGCTCAGGTAGTGAGCCCTAATTGGCAAGTGTCATCTTGCACTATCTTATTCTTTTAATAGAGAATACATCTTGGGTTAATCACCCCGTGGTTTTTCCCTTAACAAGGTTTTCCACTTCAAAATCATTGTGTCATGTGTATTGATGTTTATGTTTGCTTATATGATTTGATGCTACATTAATTGTTAAGAAAGATCAGAAAGTTGAAGTATTTATGATAACTGATTCACCCCCCTCTCAGTTATTAACAATTCCTTCTTTCTATTAAATTATTACTATATGATTATATGTGGAATAGGAAGGACAAAACCCAAAAATTAACCCAGTGAGGTGATAGTTAATTCTAAATACTTTGTTATTTAAGTATGTTGATAGCTATTTCGTATAGTATCATATGGAGGAAACATGAACCCTAGTTTTGAAGGTACTCCAACTCTTGTCATAAGAGGATTTCCACCCTAGTTGATAACATTTAGAGTTAGGTTGAAACCTATTTAGTGGTTTTTAAAAAGGGTAAATAAAACTCTATTTTAGTTTTGGGATAAATATTTCACATTTTGTTACATAATGTTTTACATTGTTACATAAAAACGGTAAGGACTTGATTGTCAAACTTATAGACTTATCCACCTAATGGTACCAAGTCAACTATAATTGATGTATACCTAGATTAGAACCTTGTGGCAGGTTTTAATTAAGATTTTCTTGTAAAAGAGAAATAGTCTTGTTTGAGTATTTTGAAAAGAACTTTTTAGTTGGAAAGGGGCTATAGGACAATCATTTACCTAAAATTCTCATTCAAAATTTTAAAGAAGGTTTATCTCATTATTATGGAAAAAGGGAAGACAAACCCTAGAATGACCCAGTGGGGTTAAGTTATTAAATGTACCTTTTTAGGTCACAACTTGTTTAGATATTTCTATATGGGTCGACAAAGAAGGTCGAGTAACCTAAATAATAACGTGCATTTTATTTACTTGTCAAAAGGATGATGTGTCCTTATCGATAAAGTTTATCCTTGGTTTAATTACCTATTAGATTGTTTACAAATCGACTTAGGTTTGAATAAGTGTCGATAAGTCAAGGAACCTAGGTAATGCAAGGATGAAAAGGGTTATTCTTGTATAAAAGTAAATTCATAAGATCTATGGAATATTGATGATGTTTAAAACCAGTCAAAGTCGTAAAGACTAGAACATTGATGTTGTTAAGACTATATAAGTTGACCAAGTCAAACTGTAGGAATATGATAGTATCCAAGTCGAGCTGGGGTGGGTGAACATTACAACTAAATTCATTATGAATGTCTATTCATATTAAAACTTGGCCAAATTAATGCATTCATTTTCTCCATGCATTGTCAGTTCACTGTATCTGGATTGCACAACCTATCAAAAATCATACTTAGCTAGAGGGTATCTAGGGTTGTATGGTTGATAGTGTTGTGTAGGATACAATACTATGTACTCAGAAAGGCAAATTACCACTGGTCACCTTTGGTTAATATTCCTCGTGAAGGGTAGGGCCACTTCCTATGTGGAAGATGTGTGGGAGACTACCGGTCTATGGATGGAGGTAAATCACTGGAAAGATACTCTCTCTCTCTCTCTAGTAGAAGACATGTCGAGGCTTGTGATAAAGATGTCAATTTTCTAGATGCAGTATATCTTTGAGACTTGTGTTTATTGAGACTATGTAAAATATTATCTATTGCAGATATTTGATATTGTAAAGACAAAATGTCATCTTTGTATAATATATTATGTTGCTCATTTTAGAAAAGAAATCTTGCAATTTGTTGTTACTTGATTATATGTTAAATAAAAGAAAATTTTTCTCTATCTCATTTCTACCTTGTTGAATTACTCTATGGTAAATTGTCAATTTTACTATGTTTTTAGAACGTGGATGTTACACATTCAATGCTAATGCTTATTGTCACTATCACCACTCTCTGAGACACGACTTTAAAAGATGTATGCATCTTAAACATGAAATCCAAGACTGCATCGATTCTAATGTGATATAAGTTACTAGTGTGAATGACGATGGAAATAATTTTGTAGTGCCTCCAAATCAAAATCTACAAATCTTCACTGATCCCTTTCCTAAACATAGTGACAATAATATGGTTCTAGAAGAAAATACAATAGAGCTTGAAGATGACTATCTTGAATATGATGAAATAGTTGGTATGATAGAAGTGGATAAGGAAACAAGTGAAGAACAATCTCGCCCATGAGGAAAAGGTAACTACGTTGAGGTTCCTCCTTCATTATCCCTTTATGGATCGGGAGATAACCAAAATGCACAAGTTACGCAAATAGAGAAGCCTACATGTAATCACTTGAAGCAAGAGAAAGTTGTGACAATGAAAAGCATCCCATTTCATCGTGAAAGGCTCATTCATCAAGAAAAAAAATACGAAACCAAAAGAAAGGAAAAGAACAAGACATGAATCATCCATGGAAAAAGGTAGTGATTCCCCTCCCCATAAGCATTAGAAGATGTCAAACATATAGGGTCTTGAGAAACAAGCACCGAATGGTTGTTTTCAATATAAGCATCAATTAGGTATGGATTCCTTACACATTTTGCTACAGTTGATGGAGCACCTCTCTAAGATGCTCGCATGTTTGACTTCTTATTAAATAAATATGTTTATATGTTGGTGTGTTGTTTTCCCCTGTGTTGTATTATATGTTGTTTAGGTCTCTTTGGATGACCCTTGATACTCTTGTAAGGTCAAGGATACAAGGAGACCGCCTCTATTGTGACCATTCTTCTATGTGTTTCTATATTCTTCTACATCACTCTCCTCTATATTATTATTGTGTGTTGTGCCTTGAGGCCAAAACATTGTGGAGGATGTCTTAGGGGCATCTTCTCATGTTGTAAACCCAAGTCACTCTTGTCTCCTCTCTCATTTTTATTGTTTCCATTCTTTAGTGACTCTACTAGTTGCTAGATGACAAAAACAAAATCACACTGATACGAACCGTGTATCCCTTCAATAAGTAAGCAAAAATGGACCTCGTCCATACATGAAGATGGGGTTGATATATTCCTGATGCTTGACTCTAGGTTAAATCACTCCATGTTGTGATTCATATTGTGACATTTGTTGTAACATACCTTTGCAATACTCTAAATCTGCTTCTAGGCACATTGGATTGTTTTGTATCTCTCCCTGTCACTACACTTAGTTCTAAGATACCTAAAGTATAACCTCATGGCTATACTCGGTTCCAAACCCACAAGTGTAGCCTTGGTCTCGCATATGATATGATTTCTACATAGCTTTCATGAATTGATTTAGTTATTGTCTTAGAGTAAGATTTTATAACCAAAGCTTATATCTTGTTGATTATCTTAGAAAATGATATCATTTTTTTTGTGGGAACATTCGGTGATTGCAATCACATGTCACTTTGGGGCATGTGCTTTGCAAAAGATCTTGTTCCCTTATGTGTTTTCATTCTACCTAAATGTGGTTGATACCGGCAAGCAGGATCAGCCACCTTAAGGTGGGGGCATATATAATGGTAACTACTTGATTATTTCAATACTACCAAAGCATGTTTAAAATCCCTCATCACAAGGTGGGATGGTGTATCTCTTGAGCTAGTGCACATCATCTTAAGCAAAAGCCCTCATCATGAGGTGGGATGGTGTATCTCTTGAGCTAGTGCAGATCCTTTAAACAAAGCCCTCATTGCGAGGCGAGATGGTGTATCTCTTGAGCTAGTGCACATCCTTTTATACAAATTTCTCATCATGAGGTGAGGTTGGTGTTGCAAGTATGGGCCTAACCGGTGTTGTCATTGATGTCAACATACTCATGTTACATTGATGAGAAGGATTGGATGAGCAGAGAGGAGCAATGGAGACAGTGAAGTGGAGATCCCAGCTAAGATGCAGATCATAGGTTGCGGTTTAGAGGGTTTGTAGATATTGGTCTTGAGATGATCCAGTCAAGTTTTTAGAGGTCTGCATGAAGATCTGAAGAAGTTATGGTCACTCAAGTAGAACTGGCTCCGGTAGGTGTTCAAAGGTGACAGAGTGACACAGATAGATCCGGTGAGATCCAGAAATGCATTATCCCATTTTGTGGATTTGAGGAAGTGTTGAGAACATCCTTGTGAAGTGTCAAGTCAATTGGTTTGTGGTTTGAAGGTCCGGAAGAACCTATTCCTTTGTGACAGTGATGACAGACTATGTTCTTGAGGTTCCGGATGAAGGAGAGAAGGATTCCAGTAAGAGATGAGGTGCGGATGTTCTTGGTGATTCAGAAAAGCTTGTGGTGATCTATGGATCATCTCCAATTCATATTGATGGTCCGCATTGAAGTTAAAGCTTGCATTTGAAGAATAACCTCTAGATGTTGGTGTTCTTCCTGAGACTGGCCGACCGGATGTATTACATGTCTTGCGAATGTTCTTGTAGGTGTTTGCCGACTTAGATGATTGTTCCTAAGTTGATGCCTTGTATAAGTAAGGGATTGTGAAGTCATTTCAAAGTGTGTCTTGTGGTGATGAGTGTGTGGTAGTGAGGAGGAGTGCGAAAGGCAGAGTAGAAGTATTGGGCTTAAATGGAACTGATTCAAGCATGCTGAAGATGTTATTCTCCAGTTCATGAAGGTGATACTTATTTCTTCGTAGATAGTGTGTCTCTTGTAGGTAGTGAGCCTCTTGTGAGTAGTGTGCTTGGGCAGTGAGCCCTAATTGACATGTACCATTTTGTTCTTTCTTTTCTTCTAATAGAGAATACATTCTTGGGTTAGTCACCTCATGGTTTTTCCCTTAACCAGGTTTTCCACGTCAAAATCTTGGTGTCTTATGTGTTGATGAGTTTCCGCTTTTGATTTGAATGCATTATGTTTCATGTTTAATATAATGCTAATCACCAAGAAGATTTAAGTGTGTAAATAAGAGAAAGTTTTGCACAACTGATTCACCCCCCCTCTCAGTTGTGTACCCTAAGTCTAACAATTGGTATCAGAGCTAAGTTCCTCTAAAAGGAGCTTAACCGCTTGAGGAGATCCAGGATGTCATCTTACAAGAAGGATAGTCCAAAAATTGATGGAACCAACTTTGCTCTTTGGAAAGGTCGCATGAAATGTCAGTTGCAGTGTATGGGAATGGCGTACTGGTCCATGGTTACAAAACCATATGTACCTCCATAGGGTGGTCCGACAACCCTAAATGAAATCACAGATGCTAAAAATAATCTGCAGACCAAAGAGGCTCTTCTAAGCGCATTATTTGACTTAGAGCTCTCAAATGTTATTAACCTACCAATTGCCTCTGAGATTTGGAATAAACTGGAACTTTTTCATGAAGGAGACCAGTTTGTTAAATGTGGAAGGTTACAGAGTCTAAAAGGGAAATTTGAAAAATTGAAGATGAGAGATGATGAAAATATTACTACTTTTATGCCAAGAGTGAATGAGCTAGTTTGTGGAATTAGAAATGCTGGTGGAGTCTTGGATGAAAATGAGATTGTTGGTAAAATTCTCAGATCCCTTCCTGCTTCTTACAAAATCAAGGTTGCTGCCATTGAAGAATTCAGAGCCCATACAACTGTCACAAGAGATCAATTGGCTGGGAAATTGGCTGCATTTGAAATGACAGAGTTTGGAGATGACCCCCCCAAGACTGAATTTGCATTCAAAGCCAGTGCCTCTGTTAAAGGTAAACAAAGGTTTGATCCGGGAGAGAATTCTTCAAGGAAATTGTCATAGTATGAAAAAGTAAGAAAAGATCTGGAAGAAGAAGAAGTAGAAACTGCTCAACTTGAAGCCCTTGTTGCAAAGAGGCTGCCAAGAGGATCCAGTAAGTATGAAGTAAAATTACCTTTTAATTGTTTTAACTGCAATAAGATTGGTCATTTTGCCTCAAGGTGTCTGAAAAGATTTTCAAGGAAAAATCCTAACAAGCCATAAGGTTCCAAAAGAACTGTTACTAAGTACATGAAGATGATGATAATGAAGGAGTAACAGATGATGAATCAGAGATAGGAAACAAATCTAGAAATGAATGGGTGTTCATTGCCATCAAGGAAGAAGATCCAATGTCCTCTATATCTATCAATCTTAAGACCGTGGAAAGAGCTCTGGCTGCCCAAATTGAAGATAAGGATGATTGGGTCATTGACAGTGGATGCTCTCACCATATGACAGGTGACAAAAATAAGTTTGTAGATTTGGAGAGGTATGAAGGAGGAGTGGTAAAGTTTGGTGACAATTCTGCTGGAGAATCAGAGGAAGAGGAACTATTTCTTTTGATGGAAGAAACAAAACTAGTAATGTACTTTATGTTGAAGGTTTGAAGCACAATCTTCTCAGTGTTGGATAGTTGGTGGACAAAGGCTATGATCTCCAATTCAAGGATGGAAAATGCAAAATCTTTGAAAGTTTTGGAACAGAGATTGCATCCAATACTCAAACTAAAGGTAATATCTTCCATTTGGTTGGTACTGGTAAAAGTTGCTTATTTGTTCAAGTTGATCAGAGTTGGTTATGGCATAGAAGGATGTGTCATGTGAATTTTGATAATATCATCAAGATAAGCAATACTCAAGCTATAAGAGATCTTCCAAAATTGGTGAAACCTACTAACAGCTTGTGCAAGGAATGTCAGTTGGGTAAGTTGAGCAGAGTCACATTCAAAAGCAAGGAACTGTCTTCTACCGGATTATTGGACTTAGTTCACACTAATCTTTGTGGTCCAGCAAGAACTAAGAGTTATCAAGGTGATAGATACTTCATGCTGCTAATTGATGACTATTCTCGGATGATGTGGGTAACCTTTCTAAAGGAGAAATTAGAAGCTCTTGAGAAATTCAAAATATTCAAGGCTATGGTAGAGAATGAAACAAGATTAAAGTTAAAATGTCTGAGGTCTGATAGAGGTGGAGAATTCACATCCAGTGAGTTTATAGAGTTCTGTGAGAAACATGGAATTAAGAGACAATTGTCTACTCCTAGGACTCCATAGCAGAATGGAGTAGTGGAGAGAAAGAACCGGACCATCTAGGAAGCATCTAGGACCATGATGATGGAAGCAAATGTTCCTCAGATCTATTGGAGAGAAGTTGTCAGCACTGCAATCTATACTCTCAATCAAATTCAAATCAGAAGCAATACTGGTAAGACCCCTTATGAACTCTGGTTTGGCATTACTCCTACTGTAAGATATTTCAGAGTCTTTGGTAGCAAATGTTACATCAAAAGAGATGAAGATCTAGGCAAGTTTGATGCTAGAAGTGATGAAGGAATATTCTTGGGTTACTCTACTCAAAGAAAAGCATACCGGTGTTATAACAAGAGACTAAGAAAGATGATAGAAAGTACAAATGTGAAGGTTGATGAGGGAATAGAGAAACCCTCAAGGTTTTATGAATATGATAAAGATGATCAGAATGGTGTTCTAGTTCAAGGAGTTCAATCCTCTTTTGAAAGTCAGATTCAAACTGCTCCGGTAAATCAAGAAGAAGAGATAGGTCTGACTGAGCCTGATCAAGAAGCAGAAGTGCAAGAAACTCCCAAAGTTCTAAGGTATGTAAGACTGAACCACTCTGAAGATCAGATCCTAGGTGACAAAAGTAAAGGTGTGCAAACTAGAAGGAAAATTACTCAAAATTTAGATGAATATTGTTTGATTTCAAAGATTGAACCTAAGATAATAAATGAAGCCTGCAATGATGAAAATTGGACCAAAGCAATGGAGGAAGAGTTGATGCAAATTGAGAAAAATCACACTTGGGATCTTCTTCCCAGACCTAGAAACAAGAATGTGATTGGAACCAAATGGGTCTTCTGGAACAAACTAAATGAAGTTGGTGAAGTAATCAGAAATAAAGCCAGATTGGTATGCAAGGGCTACTCTCAAATAGAAGGAATTGATTTTGAAGAAACTTTTGCTCCGGTGGCAAGAATTGAAGCAGTCTGATTATTTCTTGCATTTGCTGCCTTTAAGGATTTCAAGGTGTATCAGATGGATGTCAAGTCTACTTTCTTGAATGGTGACTTAGAAGAAGAAGTGTACATTGAACAACTAGATGGATTTCAATTATCTGAGCATGGTGATATGGTATGCAAGTTGAAGAAGGCACTGTATGGACTAAAGCAAGCCCCAAGAGCCTGGTATGAAAGATTGGACAAACATCTTTTGAAGATTGGTTTCAACAAAGGTACTGCTGGCAGTAACTTATATTTCAAAATTGATCATGAAAACATCTTGATTGTTGAAGTATTTGATGATGATATCATCTTTGGAGGAAGAGACAGTAAGTGTAAAACTTTTACAAATCAAATGAAAAGTCAGTTTGAGATGTCAATGCTTGGTGAAATGAATCTCTTCTTGGGTCTGCAAATTACTCAAACAAAGAAAGGAATCTTTATTTCTCAGACCAAATATGTGAAAGAATTGTTGAGGAAATTTAGAATGGAAGATTCAAAGCCAATGAATACTCCCATGGCAACCGGATGTAAGTTGAGCAAAGATGATGACTCTCCTAAGGCAGACCAGATAAAGTACAGATCAATGATTGGAGGATTGTTGTATCTCACTCAAACTAGACCAGATATAATGCAGGTTGTTGGTCTTGTTGCGAGATTCCAGGCTGATCCTAGAGAATCTCATGTCATGGCAATCAAAAGGATTTTTAGGTGTCTAAAAGAAATAGTTGAGTATGGTTTGTGGTATCCTAGAGATCATGATTTCTCTCTTCATGCATATATAGATGCAGATTGGGCAGGAGATGTGAATGACCGAAAGAGTACTAGTGGTGGAGCATTCTTTTTAGGAAAAAGATTGGTTTCTTGGCTAAGCAAGAAACAAGAGGCAATATTTCTGTCCACAACTGAAGCAGAATACATTGCAGTAGCAAGTAGTTGCACTCAAGTCTTGTGGATGAAGCAGATGTTAAGAGATATCAAAGTAGAGTATGAGGAGCCTATCACAATCTTCTGTGATAATTCAAGTGCTATAAGTATATCTAAGAATCCAGTGTTGCATTCAAAGACTAAACACATATCCATCAAGTTTTAATTTTTGAGAGAGCAAGTGAACAAGAATGAAGTCAGATTGGAGTTTGTGCCCTCCAAGGATCAGATTGTAGATATCTTTACTAAACCTCTACCTAAGGACTCTTTTGTGTATCTCAGGGAGAAGTTAGGGGTTATTGCCCCTCCGGTGATGAACTAAGGTGCACTGAGGTGCATCAGTCCGGTGCATATCACTATCATATCTTGTGATTTGGATTGATGGGAGCTGCTACTCAGGGGTAGCAGCAGGTATGATTCTGTAGTATTGGAGCTGCAAGTATGAGCCCTTTGCCATTGATGTCAAAGGGGGAGAAAAAACATGTGAAAAATAAGTGGTTGATGATCAATGGGGGAGCAGTAAAGGAAGAGAAGATATGTGAATGGTTGTTACTGATAGGGGGAGTTGTGACAGTAAGGAGAAGTTCTTGTCTTGATAGTTTTTCA
The DNA here is from genome assembly GCA_027924645.1 of Cunninghamia lanceolata. NCBI lineage: Eukaryota > Viridiplantae > Streptophyta > Pinopsida > Cupressales > Cupressaceae > Cunninghamia > Cunninghamia lanceolata. Next base: position 14,436,214 of record BSBN01001332.1, read on the forward strand.
CATCATATGTTGCCATCAATGACAAAGGGGGAGATTTGTTGCAAGTATGGGCCTAACCGGTGTTGTCATTGATGTCAACATACTCATGTTGCATTAATGAGAAAGATTAGATGAGCTGTGTGCTGAGGACTTTGAGAAAATAAGTCTCAATCAGGAATAGTCAAGAACAGTGATGATAAGAAGGTAAAAGTCCTCAATAGGTTAAGGATCAGAGGATGTAGTTTAAAGGGTTTGTAGATATAAGTCTTTAGATGCTCCAGTCAAGATTTCAGAGGTCCACATGAAGATCTGAAGAAGTTATGGTCGCTCAAGTAGAACCGGTTCTGGCAAGTGTTTAGAGGTGACAGAGGGCCATAGAAAGGTCCGGTGAGATCCAGTATTTCATTATCCCATTTTGCGGATCTGAGAAAGTGTTGAGGACGTCCCTATGAAGTATCAAATAGATTAGTTTGTGGGTTGAAGGTCCGGAAGTGCCTATTCATTTATGACAGTGATGACAGACTATGTTCTTGTAGCTCTGGATGAAGGAGAGAAGAATTCTAGGAGGATGATGAAGTGCGGATGTGTTTGGTGATTCAGGGAAGATTATGATGATCATTGGATCATATACAGTTAGTGTTGGTGGTCTGCATTGAAGTTAGAGTTTACATTTGAAGAATAACCACAGATATTGGTGTTCTTCTTGAGACTGGCCGACTGGATGTATTACACGTCTTGCGAATGATCTTGTAGGTGTTTGCCGACTTAGATGATTGTTCCTAAGTCGATGCCTTGTATAAATAAGGGATTGTGAATTCATTTTGAAGTGAGTCTTGTGGTGATGTGTGTGTGGTAGTGAAGAGAAGTGTGAAAGGCAGAGCAAAAGTATTGGGCTTAAATGGAACTAATTCAAGCATGCTGAAGATGCTATTCTCTAGTTCATAAAGGTGATACTTATTCCTTTGTAGACAGTGTGTCTCTTGTAGGTAGTGAGCCTCTTGTGAGTAGTGTGTTCAGGCAGTGAGCCCTAATTGGCATGTACCATTTTGTTCTTTCTATTCTTTTAACAGAGAATACTTTCTTGGGTTAATCACCCTGTAGTTTTTCCCTTAACCGGGTTTTCCACATCAAAATCTTGGTGTCATATGTGTTATGTTTCTACTTCAGATTTAATGCTTTATGGTTCATGATTAATATTATGCTAATCACTAAAGAAGATTCGAGTGTTTAAATAAGAGAAAGTTTCACACAACTGATTCACCCCCCCTCTTAGTTGTATGCCCTAAGTCTAACAATTGGTATCAGAGCTAAGTTCCTCTAAAAGGAGCTTAACCGCTCGAGGAGATCCAGGATGTCGTCATACAAGAAGGATAGTCTGAAGTTTGATGGAACCAACTTCTCTCTTTAGAAAGGTCGCACGAAATGTCACTTGCAGTGTATGGGAAAAGCATACTGGTCCATGGTCACAAAAGCGTATGCACCTCCACAGGGTGGTCCGACAACCCTAAATGAAATCATAGATGCTGAAAACAATCTGCGGACCAAGGAAGCTCTTCTAAGCACATTAATTGACTCAGAGCTCTCAAATTTTATTGACCTACCAACTGCCTATGAGATCTGGATTAAACTGGAACTTCTACATGAAGGAGATGAGCATGTTAAATGTGCAAGGTTACAAAGTCTAAAAGGGAAATTTGAAAAATTGAAGATGAGAGATGATGAAAATATTACCACTTTTATGCCAAGAGTGAATGAGTTGGTTTGTGGAATTAGAAATTTTGGTGGAGTCTTGGATGAAAATGAGATTGTTGGTAAGATTCTCAAATCCCTCCCTACCTCTTACAAAATCAAGGTTGCTGCCATTGATGAATTCAAAACCCATACAACTGTCACAAGAGACTAATTGGCTGGCAAACTAGCTACTTTTGAAATGACTGAATTTGGAGATGATCCCCCCAAAATTGAATCCGGGAGAGAACTCATCAAGGAACTTGTCCTGGTATGGAAAAGCAAGAAAAGACCTGGAAGAAGAAGAAGTAGAAACTACTCAACTTGAAGCCCTCATTGCAAAGAGACTGCCAAGAGGATCCAGTAAGTATGAAAGAAAATTGCCTTTTAAGTGCTTTAACTGCAATAAGATTGGTCATTTTGCCTCAAAATATCTGGAAACATTTTCAAAGCCAAATCCTAACAGACCAAGGTTCCAAAAAAATTGTTACTATGTTCATGAAGAAGATGATAATGAAGGAGTAACAAATGATGAATCAGAGACAGGAAAAAAATCTGGAAGTGAATGGGTGTTCATTGCCATCAAGGAAGAAAAACCAATATCCTCTATATCTATCAATCATAAAGTTGTAGAAAGAGCTCTGGCTGCCCAAGTTGAAGAAAAGAATGATTGGGTCATTGACAGTGGTTGCTCTCACCACATGACAGGTGAAAAGAATAAGTTCATAGATTTGGAAAGGTATGAAGGAGGAGTGGTGAAGTTTGGTGATAATTCTGCTGGTAGAATCAGAGGAAGAGGAACTATTTCTTTTAATGGAAGAAACAAAACTGGTAATGTACTGTATGTTGAAGGTTTGAAGCACAATCTTCTCAGTGTTGGACAGTTGGTGGACAAAGGCTATGATCTCTGATTCAAGGATGGAAAATGTAAAATCTTTGAAAGATCTGGAACAGAGATTGCATCCGGTACTCAAACTAAAGCTAATATCTTCCACTTGGTTGGTACTGGTAAAAGCTGCTTGTTTGTTCAAGTTGATCAGAGTTGGTTATGGCATAGAAGGATGTGTCATGTGAATTTTGATAATATCGTCAAAATAAGCAATACTCAGGCTGTAAGAGATCTTCCAAAATTAGTGAAACCTACTAACAGCTTGTGCAAGGAATGTTAGTTGGGTAAGATGAGCAGAGTCACATTCAAAAGCAAGGAACTGTCTTCTACTGGACTATTAGACTTAGTTCACACTGATCTTTGTGGTCCAACAAGAACCAGAAGTATTCAAGGTGATAGATACTTCATGCTGCTAATAGATGACTATTCCTGAATAATGTGGGTAACATTTCTAAAGGAGAAATCAGAAGATCTTGAGAAATTCAAAACATTCAAGGCTATGGTAAAGAATGAAATAGGAATAAAGTTGAAATGTCTGAGGTCTGATAGAGGTGGAGAATTCACATCTGGTGAGTTCATAGAATTCTATGAGAAACATGGAATTAAGAGATAGTTGTCTGCTCCGAGGACTCCACAGCAGGATGGAGTAGTGGAGAGAAAGAACTGGACCGTCCAGGAAGCATCTAGGACTATGATGATGGAAGCAAATGTTCCTCAGATCTATTGGAGAGAAGTTGTCAGCACTGCAGTCTATACTCTTAATTGAGTTCAAATCAGAAGCAGTACTGGTAAGACCCCTTATGAACTCTGGTTTGGCATTACTCCCATTGTAAGATATTTTAGAGTCTTTGGTAGCAAGTGTTACATCAAAAGAGATGAAGATTTAGGCAAATTTGATGCTAGAAGTGATGAAGGAATATTCTTGGGTTACTCTACTCAAAGCAAAGCATACCGGTGTTATAACAAGAGACTAAGAAAGATGAGAGAAAGTACAAATGTGAAGGTTGATGAGGGAATAGAGAAACCCTCAAGGTTTAATGAATATGATGAAGATGATCAGAATGGTGTTCTGGTTCAAGGAGCTTAATCCTCTCCTGAAAGTCAAATTCAGAGTGATCTGGTAAATCAGGAAGAAGAGATAGGTCTGAATGAGCCTGATCAAGAAGCAGAAGTGTAAGAAATTCCTAAAGTTTCAAGGTATGTAAGACTGAACCACTCTGAAGATCAGATCATAGGTGACAAAAGCAAAGGTGTGCAAACAAGAAGAAAAATTTCTCAAAATTTAGATGAATGTTGTCTGATTTCAAAGATTGAACCTAAGACAATAAATGAAGCTTGCAATGATGAAAATTGGACCAAAGCAATGGAGGAAGAATTGATGCAAATTGAGAAAAATCACACTTGTGATCTTGTTTCTAGACCTAGAAACAAGAATGTGATTGGAACCAAATGGGTCTTCTGGAACAAACTAAATGAAGTTGGTGAAGTAATAAGAAATAAAGCCAGATTGGTCTGCAAAGGCTACTCTCAAATAGAAGGGATTGATTTTGAGGAAACCTTTTCTCCAGTGGCAAGAATTGAAGCAGTCAGACTATTTCTTGCATTTGTTGCCTTCAAATATTTCAAAGTATATTAGATGGATGTCAAATCTACTTTCCTAAATGGTGACTTAGAAGAAGAAGTGTACATTGAACAACCAGATGGATTTCAGTTATCTGAGCATGGTGATATGGTCTGCAAATTAAATAAGGCATTGTATGGTCTAAAGCAAGCCCCAAGAGCATGGTATGAAAGGCTAGACACACATCTTTTGAAGATTGGTTTCAACAAAGGTACTGCTAATAGTAACCTCTATTTCAAAATTGATCATGAAAACATCTTGATTGTTGAAGTATTTTTTGATGATATCATCTTTGGAGGAAGAGACAGTATGTGTAAAACTTTGCAAATCAAATGAAAAGTGAGTTTGAAATGTCAATGCTCAGTGAAATGAATTTCTTCTTGGGTCTACAAATTATTTAGACAAAGAAAGGAATCTTTATCTCTCAGACCAAATATGTGAAAGAATTATTGAGGAAATTTGGAATGGAAGATTCAAAGCCAATGAACACTCCCATGGCAACCGGATGTAAGTTGAGCAAAGATGATGACTCTCCTAAGATAGATTAGACAAAGTACAGATCAATGATTGGAGGATTATTGTATCTCACTCAAACTAGACTAGATATAATGCAGGATGTTGGTCTTGTGGTGAGATTCCAGGCTGATCCCAGAGAATCTCATGTCATGGCAATCAAAAGAATTTTTAGGTACTTAAAAGGAACAATTGAATATGGTCTATGGTATCCTAGAGATCATAATTTTTCTCTTCATGCATATACAGATGCAGATTGGGCAAGAGATGTGGATGATAGGAAGAGTACAAGTGGAGGAGCATTCTTTTTGGGAAAAAGGTTGGTTTTTTGGCTAAGCAAGAAACAAGAGGCAATATCCCTGTCTACAACTGAAGCAGAATACATTGCAGCAGTAGGAAGTTGCACTCAACTTTTGTGGATGAAGCAGATACTAAGAGATATTCAAGTAGAATATGAGGAGCCTATCACAATTTTCTATGATAATTCAAGTGCAATAAATATTTCTAAGAATCCGGTATTGCATTCTAAGACTAAGCATATACCTATCAAGTTTCACTTTCTGAGAGAGCAAGTGAACAAGGGTGAAGTCAGATTGGAGTATGTGCCCTCCAAGGATCAGCTTACAGATATTTTTACTAAACCTCTTCCCAAGGACTCTTTTGAGTATCTCAGGGAGAAGTTAGGGGTTATTGCCCCTTCGGTGATGAACTAGGATGCACTGATGTGCATCAATCCAGTGGATATCATAGTCACATCTTGTGAACTGGATTGATGATAAGGGAGCTACTATTCAGGGGGAGCAGCTGGTATGTTATGATGTAGTGAAGTTACAAGTATGAGCCCTTTGCCATTGATGTCATAGGGGGAGAGAAGACATCTGAAAAACAAGTAGTTGCTGATCAAAGGGGGAGCAGTAAAGGAAGAGAAGACATGCGAATAGTTGTTGCTGATAGGGGGAGTTGTAAAAGCAAGGAGAAGTTCTTGTCTTGATGGTTTTTCACATCATATGTTGCCATCAATGACAAAGGGGGAGATTGTTGCAAGTATGGGCCTAACCGGTGTTGTCATTGATGTCAACATACTCATGTTGCATTAATGAGAAGGATTAGATGAGCTGTGTGCTGAGGACTTTGAGAAAATAAGTCTCAATCAGGAACAGTCAAGAACAGTGATGACAAGAAGGTAAAAGTCCTTAATAGGTTGAGGATCAGAGGATGTGATTTAAAGGGTTTGTAGATATAAGTCTTCAGATGCTCCAGTCAAGATTTCAGAGGTCCGCAAGAAGATCTGAAGAAGTTATGGTCACTCAAGTAGAACCAGTTCCGGTAGGTGTTCAGAGGTGACTGAGGGCCACAGAAAGGTCCGGTGAGATCCAGTATTTCATTATCCCATTCTGCGGATCTAAGAAAGTGTTGAGGACATCCCTGTAAAGTATCAACTAGATTAGTTCATGGGTTGAAGGTCTGGAAGTGCCTTTTCATTTATGACAGTGATGACAGACTGTGTTCTTGTAGATCCAGATGAAGGAGAGAAGAATTCCAATAGGATGATGAAGTACGGATGTGTTTGGTGATTCAGGGATGGTTATGATGATCATTGGATCATGTACAGTTAGTGCTGGTGGTCCACATTGAAGTTAGAGTTTGTATTTGAAGAATAACCACGGATATTGGTATTCTTCTTGACACTGGCCGACCAGATGTATTACACGTCTTGCGAATGATCTTGTAGGTGTTTGCCGACTTAGATGATTGTTCCTAAGTCAATGCCTTGTATAAATAAGGGATTGTGAATTCATTTTGAAGTGAGTCTTGTGGTGATGTGTGTGTGGTAGCGAAGAGAAGTGCGAAAGGCAGAGTAGAAGTATTGGGCTTAAATGGAATTGATTCAAGCATGTTGAAGATGCTATTCTCCAGTTCATAAAGGTGATACTTATTCCTTTGTAGACAGTGTGTCTTTTGTAGGTAGTGAACCTCTTATGAGCAGTGTGCTTGGGCAGTGAGCCCTAATTGGCATATGCCATTTTGTTCTTTCTATTCTTCTAACAGAGAATACTTTCTTAGGTTAATCACCTCGTGGTTTTTCCCTTAACTGGGTTTTCCACATCAAAATCTTGGTGTCATATGTGTTGTTATGTTTCTGCTTCAGATTTAATGCTTTATGGTTCATGATTAATATTATGCTAATCACTAAAGAAGATTCAAGTGTTTAAATAAGAGAAAGTTTCGCACAACTGATTCACCCCCCCTCTCAATTGTATGCCCTAAGTCTAACAAGATTGTTGCAAGTATGGGCCTAACCGGTGTTGTCATTGATGTCGACATACTCATGTTGTATTGATGAGAAGGACTGGATGAGCAGAGAGGAGCAATGGAGACAGTGAAGTGGAGATCCTAGCTAAGATGCAGATCATAGGTTGTGGTTCAAAGGGTTTGTAGATATGAGTCTTGAGATGATCCAGTCAAGTTTTCAGAGGTCCGCATGAAGATCTGAAGAAGTTATGGCCGCTCAAGTAGAACTGGCTCCGACAGGTGTTCAGAGGTGACAGAGTGACACAGATAGGTCCAGTGAGATCTGAAAATGCATTATCCCATTTTACGGATTTGAGGAAGTGTTGAGAATGTCCTTGTGAAGTGTCAAGTCAATTGGTTCGTGGTTTGAAGGTCCAGAAAAACCTATTCCTTTGTGATAGTGATGACAAACTGCGTTCTTGAGGTTTCAGATGAAGGAGAGAAGGATTCTAGTAAGTAGATGAGGTGCGGATGTTCTTGGTGATTCAGAAAAGCTTGTGGTGATCTATGGATCGTGTCTAGTTCATATTGATGGTCCGCATTGAAGTTAAAGCTCGCATTTGAAGAATAACCACCGGATGTTGGTGTTCTTCCTGAGACTGGCTGACCGGATGTATTACACATCTTGTGAATGTTCTTGTAGGTGTTTACCGACTTAGATGATTGTTCCTAAGTCGATGCCTTGTATAAGTAAGGGATTGTGAAGTCATTTCAAAGTGTGTCTTGTGGTGATGAGTGTGTGGTAGCGAGGAGGAGTGCGAAAGGCAGAGTAGAAGTATTGGGCTTAAATGGAACTGATTCAAGCATGGTGAAGATGCTATTCTCCAATTCATGAAGGTGATACTTATTTCTTTGTAGACGATGTGTCTCTTGTAGGCAGTGAGCCCTAATTGGCATGTGCCATTTTGTTCTTTCTATTCTTCTAACAAAGAATACATTCTTGGGTTAATCACCCCGTGGTTTTTCCCTTAAACGGGTTTTCCATGTCAAAATCTTGGTGTCTTATGTGTTGATGAGTTTCTGCTTTTGATTTGAATGCATTATGTTTCATGTTTAATATACTGCTAATCACCAAGAAGATTTAAGTGTGTAAATAAGAGAAATTTTTGCACAACTGATTCACCCCCCCTCTCAGTTGTGTGCCCTAAGTCTAATAGTTGGATCTTGAGTTATTCACCCTTAAGCATGTATTTGGTGGTTGTGGTAGCGTAGGTCAATTGTCAGGTGTGTTTGGCATGTTTTAGATAATGGAGTGTAGCGATGGGCTCCTACCTATCACTTGTGTTTGCTGTGTATAAGATGTATAGTGTGTTGATGACATATTATATGGCACTCGTGTATTCTGTGTGTCTTACATGTGTTTTATGTGTCTTCCTTGTGTGTTTTGTGTGCTTGTGGCATGGTCTAAAGGTGTGTAGCAATGAGCTCCCCCCATGCTGTATGTTTTCTGTGTGTTTTTGTGGTCCCCCCATGATGTGTGTTGTATTTTCTTATAATCATATCATTATATCATAAAATGTCCCCCTTGGAATTTTACCTCCTAAGTTTAGCTCCCAAGTCCCTTAGTTTTAATCATGCATGTTAGAAATGAATCCTGAAAACAAAATCTCGTGAAACCCATGACAAATGGGACTTATGGGACATCTCTGAGCTTAATCCAAACCCAAAATAGGTCCTTGGGCTTGGATGTCCATGCCCTAGCCCTGCCCTATTTTGTAGGGGTCCCAAATTTGAATTTTGGCAAAGTTACCATTAAAGGTGTTCCTTGTCGGCATCTTAAGTTTAAATTATGAAATTGTAACGGGAATGCATATATAATCATGTTTAGGACTTCATTTGCAAAACTAGAAGATGATTTTGAGATTTTGGCAAACTTATAGAGCATTCAAGGCATTCATTGTGTTACAGAGAAGAATTGTGTTGTTGTGTTTGTTGTTGCAGATTTGGCTTCATCTTCTCATGGCTTGAAAGAGCTTCATCTCCGTGAGAGTTACACCTCCAAGGTGATATCTATTTGTGATTCAATCTATCATTTTTATCATTGCTTTTGCCTCTGTCTTGCAAGGACATGCACTCTATATCTAACAATGGTATTGGAAGGCTTGAATGCCATTCCGGGGCTTGATTGAGGCAAGCTCCTAAACACCACAACCCCCAACCCCTCTCTTGTGATTACAGGTGACAGGTGCAGGATCTTGCAGATTGGAGTTGCAGAGTATTGTTGTAGAGAACAAGGATCTTGAATCTGAAGAAAAATGTAGGAAATAACCCTAAAAGGTCAAGGGTGCCTACTCTTTTGACCTCTAGTTTGGTAGTGTGGGAAATCTCTGAAGTGGTTGTAGTCTGTAGCAAAAGATATCAGGAAGCCCTCAGAAAAAGTAGCACCTTCGGATTGGATGCCCACTCTTTTACCCCCAAATTTCCCACCTTCTGAAACCTAGAATCTCATATATGTCTAATCTACATTTAGTGTCTTTCTATAGAAGGATTTGTCATGTTTCATCTATTTGCTTACAATTTGGCATAATTAGGGTTTTAGGCTTAATCAGGATAAAGTTAACAAATTCGTGCAGGAGCACCATGTTAGTCATTTTGTGTAAATAAGGTTCTATGTCAAGTTTTGGTGTGTTGAGTCTTAAATTCATTCAATAAGGTCATAATAGACCATTTGAAATGTAATTTGAGTCATAGAAGGGTCATTTTGCTAAAGTTGTCAATGATTTCAAAAGTTGTCATGTTTAAAAGTGCAAAGTGTGGAAGCCCAACGGTCAAGGCATTCAAAAGTTGGTTGCAACCATTTGTTTCTAGTTGGATGGGATGGTAAAAGGTTAAATATGCTTGTGAAATTTAGGTTCAAGGTCCTGATGTTGATTTTGAAGTTCAAACAATAATACATCTCTATTGTTTTGCATTTTCCTTGTGTAATTTATTGTTTCAAGCCATTGTACGGCTCCGTACTATGTGTTCTTGATCTCCAATGTATTGAATCTTGTGGGTAACAGAGTTAAATTTCTTTTGGTTCTTTCTTGGTTTGAATTCATCAAGTTTAGAGCATTTTATTAAGGATTTACTAAGGACCGGTCTGAAACCCTATTTTTAAGGTTTTGAGGGTTCAAGGTTAGGGTTTTGTAAAGGAACATTGGAGGATCATTCAAATTGATGGATTAAGCATGTACAAGTCTAATACAAGTTGTCAGATCCATTGGCAAGGTGTGGCAAGGTGTGGTAGGGTGTGGAGGTCATAGTTTCAATCAACCCTCATGAAACAAGCCTAAAACAGGCCTAGAGAAAGTGTCTTGTGGTTAGGTGAAGTGGGAGGCCTTTCATTGGCTAAAAGTGGTTGATTTGGTCTATTTGAGACCTATGGAGACTTTTAGAATTGATTTTGGTGTTTTGGTAGAAGGATTCTACAAAGTTACTTTGTAAAAGAGGGCTAATTGAGCCTTAAAACAACAAGATAGTCTAAATTTGGTGGTGATGGTCCAAACTGACCCTATGAGATTTTAAGATATGTTATATTATGCCTTAATGGGTATCTGAAACACCCATTGGTTTCTGGGTTTGAGAAATATATAGGAAGATATGCCCAAATATTACTGTTTGGAGACCTAAAAGGAACCTATGAAGGAATTGTGAAAAGTTATTGAGTTAGGGTTTCTCAAGATTGAAAGTTTGTTCAAATACCTTGAAATATGATTATTGATTGGTATCATAGCATAGGCATTAGATCTTTTGAAGGTGAAAAAGATTGAAGATTGAAGAGGGAAAGTGGGAAGTTGAAGAGACAAGATGCCTTTGAAGGGTAGTACAATAATTGCAAGGGATATTAAGTTGTTGAAAGAGTCACAAGAAGCCATTTTAGCTAGATTTGCAGCATTAGAGACAATGCAAAGAAGGGGAAAGGCCACTAAAGAGGAAAGTGACCAAGAGGAAGAGGGTGAGAATGAAAACCCTCTAGGTGATGATGAATTGGATCCTGAAGAAAGACGGATGATGAAGATACTGAAGGCTATGAGAGGAGATGCTTCTGATGTGAAAGTGGATGTGCCAATGTATAATGGAAAATTAGATGTTGAAGAGGTATTGGACTGGATAGATGCCATAGACAGTTACTTTGAGTACAAGGAGGTTGCTGAAGAATAAAAGGTAAAGTTTGCCAAGACTAAGTTGAAAGGTCCTACTCTTACATGGTGGAATTATGTTCAAGAGGAAAGAATGAAGAAGGGGAAAACAAAAATAAGTTCATGGAATAGGATGGTATCAAAGATCAGGAGTCATTTTTTGCCAAATGATCATGCTATTCAGACATTTAAGAAGTTGCAGACCTTAAAGCGAAAGGAAAGGGATGTCATGGCCTATACAAAAGAATTTCACAAGTTAAGTATTAGGTCTGGTCATATTGAAGATGAGAATGAAAAGATTGCAAGGTATATGTGTGGCTTGAGATTTCAAATTTAGGATGAATTGAGTTTGGCTACTCCTAGATCAATTGAGGAATGTTTTTAGTTGGTTGCTAAGGCAAAAGAGAAATTGAAAAGAAGGCAAGAAAGACAAGGAAGAGGTAGAGGTAGCATTAGTAGAGGAAGAGGTACAAGGCAGACTTATGAAGACCAAGAAGATGCAAGCAAAAACAAAGACCAAGTTGTTGATCAAAGAGGTGGTTTTAGAGGGTTCAAAGGAAGATTTGGTGGTGGTAGAGGTTCAAGTTCATTTTCAGGTAGATGCTATCATTGTAATCAGTTTGGCCATCCAACATTCAAGTGTCCTGAGAAATAAGGCTCTACTTCAAGTGGTGGTGCCAAGAGAGTTCAGTTAGTGTAAGAGGATGAATGTGAAAGTGCTAATTCTTCTAGTTAGCTTGCTGCTCTAGAAATGGGAGAGTCATTAAGGGTGAGAAGAACACTCCTGAAGGCATCAAAGGAGAAAGAATCAACACAAAAGAGGAGCCTATTCAAGACTACCTGCAAGTGCAAAGGAACGGTATGTAAAGTAGTGATAGACTCTGGAAGCACTAATAATATGGTGTCTAATGAAATGGTTGATAAACTGAAGTTGGAGAAAAGACCTCATGAAACACCCTACAAAGTATCTTGGTTGAATGATGATTAGTCTATTTTGGTAAATGAACAAGCTTTAGTTGAGTTCAATATTGGTGGATATAAGGATAGCATTCTCTCTGATGTTTTGCCAATAAATTGTTGTCATTTATCACTTGGAAGACCATGGCAATTTGATAGACATACCTTATATGATGGAAGATATAATACTTACACTATTGAAAAGGATGGAGATACTTTTACACTAACACCATTGTAGGAGGATGATAAAGCAAAGGATAAAGCAGCAAAGGTGATTATGTTTGGCAAGAAGGAGTTTGTGAAGCTTGAGAAGAGAAGCATGAAAAGGTTGCAGCCATTTCAAGGCTTGAAGGTACTCAGATGGCAGAGGTAAAGAGTAATTTGATTTTGATGGGAATAGAAGATGAAATGGTGACAAAGGCAGGTCAAGAGAAGGTCAAGGATGAATTGACCATGAGAATGCAAAATGGGTTAGAAAAGGATGTTGAGATCATGGTGGGATAGATACTTTATCCATTGAATGCAAAAGAGGCTGAGGGGCAGTTATATTCTGTCAAGACAAAGGTTTCTAAACCTGATAAGACAGAGGTACTTGGGGCAATAAATCTTAGAGAGGAAATGAAGGCAAAAGGTGAGGTGGTTCAAGGTATTTGGCAAGGACAAATAGGTGGTTTTGAGTATGGAACAAGAGTGAAGGTGAGGATAGTCCAAGACAGAGTTGGTAAAGGCATGTTTTCAAGTGTGAAGGTAAGTTCTACATCAGTTTATGATAAGGGAAAGATGAGGGAACAGTCAACATGTCAGTTGGTGAAGATGGAGCAGATTCTATGTGGCAAGAAGTCTACAAATACAAAGCACAATGTAAGTTTTCAGTTTTTGACTCAGTGGAAAGGATTCCCAAGTGAAGGAACATTTGGACCACAAGTAGGTGGAATGATCATGCATGATCTAATGCAATATAGTCCTCAAAGGGATTTGAGAACTTTTTTAGGCTGGGTGTATGGTGCGGGAGCACCATGTTAGTCATTTTGTGTAAATAAGGTTATATGTCAAGTTTTGGTGTGTTGAGTCTTAAAGTCATTCAATAAGGTCATAATAGACCATTTGAAATGTAATTTGAGTCACAAAAGGGTCATTTTGCTAAAGTTGTCAATGATTTCAAAAGTTGTCATGTTTAAAAGTGCAAAGTGTGGAAGCCCAACAGTCAAGGCATTCAAAACTTGGTTGCAACCATTGGTTTCTAGTTTGATGGGATTGTAAAAAGTTAAATATGCTTGTGAACTTTAGGTTCAAGGTCTTGATGTTGATTTTGAAGTTCAAACAATAATAGATCTCTATTTTTCTGCATTTTCCTTGTGTAATTTATTGTTTCAAGCCATTGTACGGCTCCGTACTATGTGTTCTTGATCTCCAATGTATTGAATCTTGTCAGTAACAGAGTTAACTTTCTTTTGGTTCTTGTTTGGTTTGAATTCATCAAGTTTAGAGCATTTTATTAAGGATTTACTAAGGACCAGTTTGAAACTCTATTTTTTAAGCTTTTGAGGGTTAAAGGTTAGGGTTTTGTAAAGGAACATTGGAGGTGTTGGAATTGGTCCAGACAACTGAGGGGGGGGTGAATCCATTGTCCCAAAAATTAATCTTCTCTTTTCTTTTACACTTCTTTCACAATTATCAAATTGATTAATGATGCAAACATTAAAGCATATAACATCAACATAGAAGCAGAAACATAATCAACACATTTGACACCAAGATTTTTGACGTGGAAACCCAGTTAAGGGAAAAACCACGGTGGCTGTTATCCCACAAGATTCATAACCTACTAAAAGTACTTAAAAGAATGGGAAGGAACTTGCCTTTGGGCTCACTGCCTATAAGAAATTTGAGTTTAAAATAGAAAGAACTAACTGATAATTAGCATCTTTTCATGCCTAGTTTAGTTCATTTAACGCTCACAAAAACCTTTGCTTCTATCTCCAAATTCTTCTTCTCTAACTCTTCACTCTATACTGTTTTCACTCCTCTTCTTCTCAGCTCTACTTCTGATTCTTTCTTTGGATTTAATTCATTTCGCATAAGGACAATTCTCAACAACTCTTCAACAAGTATTTATATGCTTCAACAACCTTAGAATGATTAACAAGGTTGGCTAAACTTAACGCAGATCATTACACTATTGGCCAGACATAATTGAGACTTGAATCTGCCTCTACTAGAATGCCACACTTCATAAAATGCTCTTTAGATCGTCTGCAATACTCTAGGAACATCCGGTCGGCCAAGAACTGGGAAGAACAACAACCTCAAAGAAGAAATCTTCAACAACAAGCTCAAACTTCAATGCAGACCTCCAACATAGCAGCCACATGATCTAGAGACCTCCACAAGCACCTTGAATTCACTAATAACATCCACACTATACCAAATTTCTAGAATCATTTGTATCTTCCTCTAAAACCTCAAGAACACTGTCTATCATGATTGTCAAACTAGAAAGATAGCTTGCAGACCTCCAAACCATGAACCACTAGAGTTGATGATACACATTAACTTCCCCAACATTACTTCAGATCTGCAAACCATAATATTTCACTGCGGAGCAATCCGAACCAACTTACTGTCACTCTGTCTCTTCTGAACACAGCAAAATCCAGCTATACTCAAAAGGCCATAACTTCTTCAAATCTTCATGCGGACTTCTCAATTCTTAACTAGAACAACCTTTGACAATCCTCTACATAGCCATATGGTCCGTAAACATTGAGTCTTCATTAATTTTCTCAATATCCTCAACATTCCAATCTCCTGATCAGGCAACAAAATAAGGCATAGTTGACACCAATGACAACAAGAATATGTTGACATCAATGACAACACTGCTTAGGCACATATTTGCAAAAATCTCCCCCTTTGTCATTAATGGCAACATATGATGTGAAAAATTGCTTCAACCATCACGATAAGAACTTCTCCCCCTGACTTCTCCAACCACTTTCTTCATTGCTTCCCCTGTCATTAGCAATTAGTTTTTCACATGTCTTCTCTCCCCCTTTGACATCAATGGCAAAGGGCACATATTTGCTATCTTTTACTCCCCCTTTTTATTTCAGACCGATCTCCAACATTTGCATACTGACTACTCCTTAGAGTAGTATCTTCTCAACATCAATCCGGATCTCAAGATATGACTGATAATTCCATCGGACTAATGCATATAAGTGCATCTTAGTTCTGATCAGGAGGGGTAATAACCCATAACTTCTCTCTGAGATACTCAAAAGTATCCTTGGGAAGAGGCTTAGTAAAGATATCCATAATCTGATCTTTGGAAGACACAAACTCCAACTTGACTTCATTCTCATTTACCTTTTCTCTCAAGAAATGAAACTTGATAGATATATGTTTTGTCTTTGAATGCAACACCAGATTCTTTGAGATGCTTATTGCACTAGAATTAGCACAAAATATTGTGATTCACTCCTCAAACACAATTCTGATTTCCTTCAACATTTGCTTCATCCACAGAACCTGAGTACAATTATTTGTTGTTGCTATATACTCTGCCTCTATAGTAGACAGAGATATTGCCTCTTACTTTTTGCTCATCCAAGAGACCAATCTTCTTCCCAAGAAGAATGCACCACCACTAGTACTTTTTCTATCATCTACATCTCCTGCCCAATTAGCATCTGTATATGCATAAAGAGTGAAGTCATTGTCCTTTGGATACCATAGTCCATGATCAATTGTCCCCTTGAGACATCTAAAAATTCTTTTGACTGCTACAACATGGGATTCTTTTGGATCAGCTTGAAATCTGGCAACAAGTCCAACTACATTCATGATGTCAGGTCTGGTCTGAGTTAGATAGAGCAATCCTCCAATCATTGATCTATACCTTTTCTAATTTGCCTTGGGGGAGTCATCATCTTTGCTTAGCTTGCATCCAGTTACCATAGGTGTACCTACTAGCTTTAAATCTTCCATTCCAAACTTCTTCAATAATTCTTTCACATACTTAGACTAAGATATAAAAATACCTTTATCTATCTAAACATTTTGCAGACCTAGGAAGAAATTCATCTCACCAAACATTGACATTTCAAACTCACTTTTCATTTGATCAGCAAATCCTTTGCACATACATTCATTTCCACCAAAAATGATATCATCAACAAAGACCTCAACAATTAGAATGTCCTCATGATTAATCTTGAAGTACAAATTACTATCAGTAGTACCTTTGCTAAATCCTAGCTTAAGCAAATTCTTATCCAATTTGGCATACCAGGCTCTTGGAGCTTGCTTGAGTCCATACAAGGCTTTTCTCGGTCTACAAACCATATCTCCCTGATTAGCCAACTGAAATCCTTCTGGTTGCTCAATGTAGACTTCTTCCTCCAATTCTCCATTCAGGAATGCTGATTTGACATCCATCTGATACACTTCAAAATATCTGAAAGCAACAAATGCAAGAAACAATCTAACTGCCTCTATCCTTGCCACCGAAGCAAAAGTTTCTTCAAAATCAATTCCTTTCACTTGAGAGTAGCCTTTAAATACCAACCTTGCCTTGTTTCTTACAACCTCACCATCTTCATTTAGCTTATTCTAGAAGACCCATTTGGTTCCAATCACATTTTTGTCCTTAAGGCTAGGAACAAGATCCCAAGTGTGATTCTTTTCAATTTGCATCAATTCTTCTTCCATTGCTTTAAACCAGTTTTCAGCATTGCAGGCTTCACTTACTAATTTAGGTTCAATCTTTGAAATTAAACAAATCTCCTCTTGATCTTCAAAAATTTTTCTCCTAGTTTGAACACCTTTACTCTTATCCCCTATGATCTGATCTTTAGGATGATTCAACCTTACATACCTGGGAGTTTTGGGAATTGTTGGAACTTCTATTTCTTGAACTTGTTCCTCATCATTTGCACTAACCTCTTGAGTTACTAGAGTTACCGGATCAATCTAGATCTGAGTCTAGATTTGCAATTGCCTTCCTTGACTTTGACTTTCATCTTCATCATCTGAATTATATCCATAGTACCTAGAATGTCCTTCTTTGCTTTCATCAACTTTAACATTAGCACTTTCAACAATCTTTTCAACCTCTTGTTGAAGCACCAGTAAGCCTTACTTTGAGTAGAGTATCCAAAAAATATTCCTTCATCACTTCTTGCATTAAACTTACCTAAATCCTCATCTCTTTTGATATAACATTTACTCCTAATAACTCTGAAATATCTCACAGTAGGAGGATGACAAAACCATAGTTCATAAGGAGTCTTACCAGAGTTTCCTTTGATTTGCATCTGGTTAAGAGTGTAGACAATAGTACTCACATCTTCTCTCCAATAAACTTGAGGAACATTTGTTTCCATCATCATGGTCCTGGCAGCTTCTTGAATGGTCTGGTTCTTCCTTTCCACAACTCCATTTTACTGAGGAGTCCTAGGAGCACATAACTGTCTTTTTATTCCATGCTTTTCACAGAAGGCATCAAACTCACTGGAAGTAAATTCTCCACCTCTGTCAGATCTTAGACACTTCAGTTTCCCACCAATCTCATTTTCAACCATTATCTTGAACACTTTAAACTTATCAAGAGCTTCTAATTTTTCTTTTAGGAAAGTTACCCACATCATTCGGGAGTAACCATCAATTAGCAACATGAAATATGTCTCCTTGCACACTCCTAATTCTAACAGGGCCATAGAGATCAGTATGTACTAGTTCCAACCGCCCACTAGAAGCTTGTTCCTTGCTTTTGAATGAATTTTTTTTTGTTTACCCAATTGACATTCTCTACATATGTTATCAAGTTTCACAAGTCTTGGAAGATCTCCTACAACTTGAGTGGAACTTATTTTGATAATGTTATCAAAATTCACAAGACACATCCTCCTATGCCATAACCAACTTTGATCTATCTGAGCAATCACACAACTTTCGCCAGAACTTCTTAGATGAAAGATGTTACCTCTAGTTTGAGTACCAGATGCAATTTTAGTTCCTAAGCTCTCCAAGATTTTGCATTTTCCATCCTTGAATCGAAGATCATAACCTTTGTCAACCAACTATCCAACACTGAGAAGATTATGTTTCAGTCCTTCCACATACAGAACATCATTGGTGCAATTCTTACCATCAAAAGAGATGGATCCTTTACCACGGACTCTACCAGCTGAGTTGTCTCCAAATTTCACAATCCCACCTTCATATTTTTCAAAACTCACAAACTTACTCTTGTCACTAGTCATATGATGAGAACATCCACTATCAATCACCCATTCATCCTTTTCAACAACCTGAGTAGCCAAGGCACTTTCCACATTTGTACAGCTAGTAGATTCAGTAGACATTGGATCTTCTTCTTTAATAGCAATGAACACCCAATCACCTTATCCATGATCAAATTCATCATCTGTGACTCCTTGTTCTCCATCTTCTTAGACATAGTAGAAATTTTTCTAACTTTTGTATCTCTTAGGGTTTGGTTTTGAAAACCTCTCCGGACATCTTGAGGCAAAATGACCAATCTTATTACAAGCAAAACATTTTAATGGCAACTTTCCTTCATACTTACCAGATCCTCTAGTGGCATTCTTTTGGATATAAGAGCTTCAAGATCTGCAGTCTCAATTTCATCATCTTCAAGATCCTTCCTTGTCTTCACAAATCTATTTGATCTTCCTTAAGAACTTTCACCCAGATCATATCTTTGCTTTCCATACACACTGGCCTTGAATGTAGATTCAGACTTAGGGAGAGAATCACCAAACTCACTCATTTGAAATGCTTAAAGCTTACCAACTAACTGATCCCGTCTGACAATTGTTACTGTCCTGATTTCTTCAATTGCTGTAGCTTTATGCTTGTAAGCTGCAGGCAAGGATCTGAGCACTTTGGCAACAATTTCTGATTCTTCCAATACTCCACCTACATTTCTGATACCAGTCAAAAGTTCATTTACTTTCTACATGTAGGAAGTAATGTTTTCATCTCCACTCATTATCAATCTTTCATATTTACCCTTCAGGTTTTGTAGCTTGGCACATTTAACATATTTATCACCTTCATACAAATTTTCCAACTTAATCCAGATTTCATGAGCAGTTTTCAAATCCAGAACATTTGCAAATTTGGTATCACACAGGGCAATCAACAATGCTTCTTTGGCTTGAATGTTGTGTTCAACATCTCTAATATCATCTATAGTTGTAGGTCCGTTCTTAGGAATATTATACTCATTCTTGGTTATTAACCAAAAGACATCACCCACGCATTCCAAATGACACTGCATGCGTACCTTCCAGAGGGAGTAATTTGTTCCATCAAATCTCATATTTTCCTTTTTGTAAAATGACATCTTGGATCTCCTCATGTGGTCAAGCTTCTTTTAGATGTACTTGGCTATGATACCAATTGTTGGAATTGGTCCAGACAACTGAGAGGGGGGGGTGAATCAGTTGTCCCAAAAATTAATCTTTTCTTTTCTTTTAAACTTCTTTCACAATTGTCAAATTGATTAATGATGCAAACATTAAAGCATATAACATCAACATAGAAGTAGAAACATAATCAACACATTTGACACCAAGATTTTTGATGTGGAAACCCGATTAAGGGAAAAACCACGGTGGGTGTTAGCACACAAGATTCATATCCTGTTAAAAGTAATTAAAAGAATGGGAAGGCACTTGCCTTCAGGCTCACTGCCAAAGCTCACTGTTCAAAAGAGAGGCTCACTGCCTACAAGAAATTTGAGTTTAACACAGAAAGAACTAATTGATAATTAGCATCTTTTCATGCCCCGTTCAGTTCATTTAATGCTCACAAAAACCTCTACTTCTATCTCCAAATTCTTCTTCTCTGACTCTTCACTCTATACTGCTTTCACTCCTCTTCTTCTCTGCTCTACTTTGGATCCTTTCTCTGGATTTAATTCATTTCACACAAGGATAATTCTCAACAACTCTTCAACAAGTCTTTATATGCTTCAACAATCTTGGAATGATTAACAAGGTAAGATAAACTTAACGTGGATCATTACACTATCAGCCAAACATAACTAAGACTTGAATCTTGCTCTACTAACATGCCATACTTCATAAAATGCTCTTTAGATCATCCGCTATACACTAGAAACATTCGGTTGGCCAAGAATTGGGAAGAACAACAACCTCAAAGAAGAAATCTTCAACAACAAGCTCAAACTTCAATGCAAACCTCCAACATAGTAGCCACATGATCTAGAGACCTCCACAAGTACATTGAATTCACCAATAACATCCACACTATACCAAATTTCCAAAATCCTCTGAAACCTTAAGTACACTGTCTGCCATGACTGTCAAACTAGAAAGATAGCTTGCGGACCTCCAAACCACAAACCAATAGAGTTGATGATACACACTAACTTCCCAAACATGCCTTCAGATCTGCAGACCATAATATTTCACTGTAGAGCAATCCAGACCAACTTACTGCCACTCTATCTCTTCTAAACACAGCAAAATCTGGTTCTACTCAAAAGGCTATAACTTCTTTAAATCTTCATGCAGACTTCTCAATTCTTAACTAGAACAACCTCTGACAATCCTCTACACAGCCATATGGTCCGCAAACATTAAGTCTTCATGAATTTTCTCAATATCCTCAACATTCCAATCTCCTGATCAGGCAACAAAATAAGGCATAGTTGACACCAATGACAACAAGAATATGTTGACATCAATGACAACACTGCTTAGGCACATATTTGCAATAAGAGGATCATTCCAATTGATGGATTGAGCACGTATAGGTCTGATACAAGATGTTTGAGCCATTGGCAAGGTGTGGTAGGGTGTGGAGGTCATAGTTTCAATAAACCCTCATGAAACAAGCCTAAAATAGGCCTAGAGCAAGTGTCTTGTGGTTAGGTGAAGTGGGAGACCTTTCATTGGCCAAAAGTGGTTGATTTGGTCTATTTGAGACCTATGGAGATGTTTAGAATTGATTTTGGTGTTTTGGTAGAAGGATTCTACAAAGTTGCTTTGTAAAAGTGGGCTAATTGAGCCTTAAAACAGCAGGACAGTCTAAATTTGGTGGTGATGGTCCAAAGTGACCCTATGAGATTTCAAGATATGTTAGAGCATTCCTTAATTGGTATCTGCAACACCCATTGGTTTCTAGGTTTGAGGAATATTTAGGAAGATATGCCCAAATTTTACTGTTTGGAGACCTACAAGGAACTTATAAAGGAATTGTGAAAAGTTATTGAGTTAGGGTTTCTCAAGATTGAAAGTTTGTTCAAATACCTTGAAATGTGATTACTGATTAATTCCCCTCCTTGCTCTGCATCACAAATCAATTAACAAATTCCAAATTTCCTTATCATTCCAAGTGACATCCAACTTGATAGTTGAGTCCTCTTGCAAAATTTGAGATTCAACTCAGTTAAATGTCTTGGAATGTATTGAGTGAAAGGAGGATCTAATCAAACTACCAATCAATCCCTTCTTCCCTCTTTTCATCCATTACATTTTGGTGAACCTATTGAACATTGCATCGTGTTGACTGTTGTACATCAAAATTGCATTCATACATTTCATATTTATCATCTTACATTTGAAAATCTTGCATAAAAATTGAAAATTTTGAAAAAATCAAGCATCTTAGGCTTGCATTTAGACATAGTTTACACTATTTTCATTTGCATTTCAGTAAATCATTTAAATCTCTGATATTTACATCAGATCTAATATAAATTCCAGCATTACATCATTACATAATCATTTACATTGCATTTTCATACTTTAGTTGCTAGGGTTTGCTTGAAATTGTGTATTTTTCATATAACCTAGTCTTTGCAAAAGCTAGGGTTTGTGGTTATAATCTTGGTTCAGATTTTACTACTTCTTTGAACACTCTTTCAAATCTGATTTTTGACTCTATTGTTGCTGCACTTTACATTTTTGCATTTACATTTGCATCTTTAGAAAATTTATATTGAAAAAAGTGAAAAAAATAAGCATTTTAGGTGCATAAACAAGCATAGTTTTGCTTTGTTTCATTGAATTTTGCATAAATCTCATTCATTTCAGATCTTGCATTCATTCTACAGCATACATTTATTTCCCATATGAAAATTTGGCATCAATTCACACTCTTTCTTGAAATTTGACATATTTGCTAAACTACACATTGTGTATTTCAACACTAAGGGTTGTGTACACTTTCTTCAAACAAATTTATCTTGCCTTATTGTATAGTAACTTTTCCTCTTACCCACTTAGTTTTTTATGGACCATGCGTGTCTTTTAGTATCCCCTTCCCTCAAACAAGTGTTTAGGTGTGAAATAGTCTCACATACATGACTTCTCATCGTAACAATAATGCTAGGTTCTTTCCTAGACCTTATATGAAAAGAAAGACTCCTGAACCTAAAATAGTAATCATACCTCATGATAAAACAATTGGAAACATTGAAGGACCTCTTTACATCATAGTGAAAGTAATGGAGACTCCTATAGATGGAAACCTTATTGATCCTAATTGTATGACGAATGTGGCTATGGAAGAGTTCCTTTATTCACATGATTTGATACAAGATTCTTATGAACCTTCAGACATGATGATTAAGACACATAATGGAGATTTTATTCCCACCTTTAAGAAGATATCCTTGTTGGTAACGATATTTGAGAAATTCATGGAACAACTATTTGATGTCATACCTACATCTAACCTCTTCCATATAAAATTAGGCCATCCATGGCTCAAATCTATGAAAGTTGTCCCCTCAACAATTCACAAATCCATAAAATTTCCTTTAAATGGACAAATACACACTATTCATCATAATACATGGTAGCCCATGGTTACTCAAAAGAACTTCATTCTTGATTACTTTTGGCCATGACCTACTATAGAACCTGAGCCATAAAGAGATCAACTTTTCTTGGGATATGGACGATACAAAGAAAAATTACTTTTTAAAGTGGCCAAACCTTCTATTCAACAAACAACAAGTGAAGAACAACTCGCATTAGAAGAACTTCCTAGATTGAAAGGTAAGGGAATCTATGTTGAGGTTCCACCTCTGTCATCCTTGCAAGGATTAGAAGGTACTCATGGAGAACAAAGCATTTCATCAAAGAAAATCAAATTTGTACCGACTTCCTCCTCTGAAATGTCCAAGACTATAGAAAATCATGAAAATCCTTTTGAAAACATTACTAATAAAACAAAAAGGAATAGACAAGCAAGAGAAAGGAGGAAGAGAAGACAAGATTTCGCTCAACAAAATAAACCTCAACAAGAAAACATTCCACCACCTAATATTGAACTAAACAAAGAAGAGAATAAAGAAGAAGAGTTTCAAGACAATGACAAAAGTTGGGCAATCATACCTTATGTACCTCTCTCTTCTGAGATTCAGGATTGGGAAGAGGATGACTTGCTCTATGATAACTGCTAGTTCGGTTGTACACTAGGTAAGTATTTCTAACCCTGGTGGCCACCTTTGTTGTAGCATAGTTTTCTTGTCTATGTGGCCTCCCCTCTTGTGTTGTGTTCCCCCGTGATGTGTTATGTGTTGTTTAGGCCTCCTAGGATGACCATTGATACTCTTGTAAGGTTAAGGATATTGGGAGACTGCCTCTAATGTGATCATTCTTCTATTTGTTTCATCATTCTTTTATCTTACCTCTCCTCTATTTTATTGTTGTGTGTCGTACCTTAGGGGCATAGCATTGCAGTTGATGACTTGGGGGCATCTTCCTACAAGGTGTTCCTAAGGCACTTGTTCTTCTCTCTCATTTTCATTGTTTATCTTCTTCTAGTGATTCTATCTAGTTAGTGGATGATGAAAAACAAACAACTAACTGATATGGACCGCATGTCCCTTTAGCAAGCAAGCAAAAATGGACCTAGCCCATACATGAAGACGGGGTTGATTTATATATCTGACACTTGGCTAGTAGAATCACTCCGTGTGATATTTGATGTTGTCTTATCTTTTCTAACAAACCATTGCAATACATTTGCTCCGTGCACTTTGTTTTGTCTTGTATCTCACCTTGTTGCTACACTTGGTTCTGAGATGCCTATAGTATAAGCCCAATGGCTATATTCGGATTAGAACTTGTATGTGTAGCCTTGGTTTCTTTTGATGTCATCTCATATATGATTCATTCATAGCTTTCATGTTGTGATATGGTTGTTATCTTAAAGATTTTCTAACCATCTTGTTGTTTATCTTAGCATATCTTATCAATGTGTTTGTAGGAACATTCAGTGATCATGAGCACATGTCACCTTGGGGGCATGGTCTTTATGAAAGCTCTTGTTTCCTTGCGTGTTTTCTCTCTACCTTAACGTGCTTGATATCGGTACACGACATCAACTACCTTAAGGTGGGGGCATATATAAGGTAATTTTTTCAATGATTTTGGTACTAACAAAGCATGTTTGTAAGCCCTCTGCAGAGGTGGGATGTTGTATCTCTAGCACGTGTGCACATCTTTATATCTATATTTCAATCAAAGAAGCCCTTTGCAGAGGTGGGATAACATATGTCTTAAGCTAGTGCATATCTTTTTATTCAAAATCCCTCTGCAAAGGCGGGATGGTGTATCTCTTGAGCTAGTGCACATCCTTTTATTTCAAAAGTCCTTTGTAGAGGCGGGGTTGGATCTTGAGACTATCCTCCCTTAAGCATGTTTTTGGCAATTGTTGTGGCATAATACCAACTGTCAAGTATGCCTATAGCATGTTTGAGATGGTGGGACTTGCAAATAAGCTCCTTCCATCACCTTGTTTGTCGTGTTTAAGACATATAGTGTGTCTATGGCATGCTATACGATGCTTGTGTCTTTCGTGTGTCTTTTGTGTTTCTTCCATGTGTTTTCCCCTTGTGTAGTGTAAAGGGTGTGGCGATGAGTCCCCCATACACTTGAGTTTGTATAGTGTGTCTTCCCCTTGTGTAGTGTAAAGGGTGTGGCGATGAGCCCCCCCTACACTTGGGTTTGTATGGTGTGTTTTCCCCCTCGTGTAGTGTAAAGGGTGTGATGATGAGTCGCCCCTACACTTGGGTTTTTGTATGGCGTGTTCTCTCCCCTTCGTGTAGTGTAAAGGGCATGGCAATGAGTCCCCCCTACATTCTTGGGTTTTGTGTTGCAATTTTTTATTTCCATGCATCTATATATGTGAAAATGAAAAAAAGTATATCATTGTATTCATTGTTTTTTGCATGACTTCTCTCATGTCTTCATTGTGTTTTACATGTCTTCAATGTTTTCTTCTTCATGTTTTTTGTGCTTCTTACTATCTTCATTGTGTCTTGCATGTTTGAGATGTGTTTTCTAATGCTTACCTGAGACTGGGGGCTAGAAATAATTCTACAATCTTGGTGTATGCATCTGCTTCATGTGCTTGGTGTGTTTGTTGTGTTTTTGGCCATACTTTAATGTATGTATGGGTTAGAAGATCATACATACATTAAAGTAGGGGCTAAATGTTATGTTGTAAAATGTCCCCCTTGGACTTTTACCTCATAAGTTTAGCTCCTAGGTCCCTTAGTTTTAATCATGCATGTTATAAATGAATCCCGAAAATAAAATCCCCTGAAACCCATGACAAATGGGACATAGGGGACATCTCCAAGATTAATCCAGACCCAAAATAGGTCCCTGGGCTTCGGCGGCTGCACCCTAGCCCTGCCCTATTTTGTTGGGGTCCCAAATTTGAATGTTGGCAAAGTTACCATTAAAGGGTTCCTTATCGGCATCTTAAGTTTGAATTATGAAATTATAGCGGGAATGCATATATAATCATGTTTATAGAGAATTCAAGGCATTCATTGTGTTGCAAAGTATAATTGTTTTGTTGTGTTTGTTGTTACAGATTTGGCTTCATCTTCTCATGGCTTGAAAGAGCTTCATCTCCGGGAGAGCTACACCTCTGAGGTAATGTCTATTTGTGATTCAATCTAGATAATTTTTATCATTGCTTTTGCCTTTGTCCTATAAGGACATGCACTCTCTATGTAACAACAGTGTTGGAAGGCTTGAATTCCATTTCAGGGCTTGACTGAGGCAAGCTCCTAAACACCACAACCCCAACCCCTCTCTTGTGATTGCAGGTGATAGGTGTAGGATCATGCAGAGTGGAGTTGCAGAGGATTGTTGCAGAGCATAAGGATCTCAGATTTGAAGAAAAAGGTAGGAAATAACCCTAAAAGATCAAGGATGCCCGCTCTTTTGACCTCCAATTTTGCAGTGCAGTAAATCTCTGAAGTGGTTGTAGTCTGTAGCAAAAGATATCATGAAGCCCTCAGAAAAAGCGACGCCTTGGGCTTGGGCGCTCACTCTTTCTCTCTTGACTTTTCTACCTTTCAAAACCTAAAATTTGGTATGTATCTGATCTGCATTTAGTGTCTTTCTATATAAGTATTTGTCATTTTTCATCCATTTGCTTACAATTTTGCATAATTAGGGTTTTAGGCTTAATCAGGCTAAAGTTAACAAATCAATTAACAAATTCCAATTTTCCTTATCATTCCAAGTGACAGCCAACCTGATAGTTGAGTCCTCTTGCAAAAGTTGTGATTCAACTCAGTTAAATGTCCTTGAATGTATTGAGTGAAAGGAGGATCTAATCAAACTACCAATAATCCCATCTTCCCTATTTTCATCCATTGTATATATATATATATATATATATATATATATATATATATATATATATATATATATATATATATATATATATATATATATATATATATATATATCATTTCTTAAATCATGTTCTCTCTACATGTCTTCTTTGTGTATTGCATGACTATATTCATGTCTTCTCCGTATATTGCGTTCTTTCACTATCTTCACCATGTATTGTGTGCTTTCTTATTGTATTCACTATGTCTTATGTGACTGTTAAGTGTCTTCTCATGTTTGCCTAAGTTTGGGGGCTAGAAATGGTCCTTCAAACTTAGGGTGTGTCTTCATTCTTGTATTTGATGTGTTTGGATATGTTTTGACTGTACTTTAATGGTGTTGAATCGTAGGATCTCACACACATTAAAGTGGGGGATAATTGTTATGGAGTGAAAAGTGGACACATGCCTTTTTACCTCCTAGTTTAGCTCCTAGGTCCTATTTGCTTCATTGTACATTCTAATTGAGCATCGCAAAGAAAATAGCCCAACACCCATGTGAATTTGGGACCTTGGTCCCTTCATTTAGCTTAGCCCTAACTCAAATTAGACCCATGGACTTGGGCGCTTGTACCCAAGTCCACCCTGATTGGTTAGGGTGAAATTTAATGTATGTCGGCCTAGGAGTCTTAAATGGGTCCCTCTTTGTCAGCTTATTCAATTAATTTGTGAATGTTTAATGGGAATTCATTTGTAACCTAGAACAACTCTAGATGGATATTGTAAACTTATGGTATTTGAGCAAAGAGCATTTAAGGTATTCATTGTGTTATTGTTGCAGATTTCACATCATCATCCATCTCCTTATGAGTTGAATAATCTTCATCCTCCTAAGGACTTCACCTCTGAGGTGACATCATAATTGTGTTTGAATCATTTCATTATCATTTGGATTATCTTTAGCCTTTGTCTGGCAAGGACATGCTCTCTCTCTAAGAACAGTGTTGGGAAGCTTGAATGCACTCCTGAGATTTGACTGAGGCAAGTCCCTAAACACCACAACCCACAAACCCTTTTTCTTCTTGTGTGTAGGTTATAGGTGCAGGAGTTGCAGAAGTGAAGGTATAAGGAGATTACTTGAAGGATAAAGATTCAAGATGTAGAAACAGGGTTCAGAAATTCACTTGTGGCAAACTTGGGTGCTAGCCCTAGTGTCCAACAACTAAAACAAACCTTGAATTCAGCATCAAAGCATCATTTATGACATTTTTCTAGTTTTGAGCTTTCAAATATTGGGACTTTCTAGACTCAAGCACCAGCCCTGAAGTCTACCAACATGTCAGCTTCTGAGGAACAGGTTAGGACATCTCACTGATCATCTTGGTACTTTCAGACCATGACTTGCTATTGTTGTTTCTTCATTATAAGCTGATTATCCAAATTCTAGGGTTTAGTGTATTGATTGACCTATGGCTTGATAAAATCTTGGTTGAATCACATCTTTCCTCTGCAAACAAGAGCACAAAATTAGTAGCTAAAGTCCTCTTTCATCTTGTAGTGACTTGGGTCAGTTTTGTCCTTGAATGTTGTAGTGAAAGGAGAGTTTGATCTATTATACTTACATGCTTGTATTCATATCTCTTTTTAACCTATAACATAAACATCCTCTCCAAAAAATCTAGACCCCTTGGGATGTATTTGTCTATAGTTATAATATCTCATTCCCAAATAATGTTTCTAATTTATTCTCTATTTCTACCATAGGCTTACAATCAACCAGTTAGTCCCCAAACTCATCCATGTTGTTCAAAAACCTACATATATATATTTATCATCATCAAAGATTTTCCAATTATATACATTGTCTTGTATGGTGGACCTTGTCAGTACCTCAATACTATAGAATCATAATGTGGAGGCCAAATACATATCAATCTAGATGCCACAACAACTAAAGAATTGGCCATGATGTTTTATGTTCTATCAATCCAATCAACTCCAGCCACCTCAAACAACTCAATTATGTTCCATACTACATTAGGGTACATCTAAAGTCTCTTATCCTTTACTACATACCTTGGACTCTCACATTAGATATGACCAATTTTAAATCACCTAGAATCTTCAAGCACCTCAACCCATGCTTATGTGTAATTTTCTTCCCTAACATAAGGGCTTCATACTCTGTGGTATTATTAGTGAAATCAATAGACAACTTGAAAGAGAATTTGTAATTTTATCACTAGGTGAGATTAGGACAACACTTACACCTAAACAATCCTTTGAGCATGTGCCATCAAAGAACATGGTCTAAAATTAATTTTAACCTTTGATAGGATTAGGGTAGAGAACAAGATCATCTATGCAATGGGTCTAATCATCACAATACCTAGTAAACTAGTTAGGACCAATAATTAACTATACCACCTCAGGTAACCTTGTCTAGGTCTCCAATAGTATGTATCATTTTATTTTCTAGACAACAACTTCCCCCACTTAGCAAGGTAATCAACAATAATGACATCCATTAGAAAGGACTTTTATTAAGTTGGATCTCTACCTCCTTAATAATACCTATGACATTTAATTCTTGAGAGTCAATGAAAAAACTTACCATAATAATTGGACACTTGTATACCTAACTCATTAATAACTTCAAGGGGTATCACATTGCTAGAAGCTCCAGAATCTAACATATAATTATGGAATAGCCACCAATTTACTAGCAAAGTAGTATAGAATTGGTCAATAATTAGCTAGTTGTCTACTAAGGAAGTTCCTAAGTAAACCTCTAATATATACTAGGTATTTGTTTTAGTAGTAGAATTAGTGGGAACACATGGGGAACTAAAAAATCTTCTATGGTAGTAATATAAGCTAAAACCCTTTCTTTGTGTTTAGGGATTCTAAGGAGTTCACCTATAGGAACAATTTTTTTGACTTGACTCAAGGCCATATCTATGGGGTTGTAACTAGGCTAAGGGGTTGACTATGGTATACTAATATCATGTGTAGTAGGTATTATAATGGAGGAAATTTGATTCTTTGTAAGAAATACTATACTATCTAACTAGAATTAATTTTCATAAAATTACACTAGGTTCTAACTAGCTCAAGGAAGTGTGTTTTGCTATTGTCCAACTAGGAAGAACAAAATAACTCCAACTAAATCCTATTTTTTCTTTATACTTATAAATCAACTACTTTGGATAAGAAAAAACATCAAGGTATAGAAATCATAAAATTGTAACATCTAAAAATCTAAAAGCTAGATTATAGAAGTTGACAGAGAACAAAGAATAGGAGTTATAGAGACACCTAACACCGAAAAGGAAGATACTTGGCCTAGGATTCCATGTGTATCATGGATATTTACATTTCATGTTGTCATATGTACGACAAAAAATCTAAAAAAGCTTTATTGCATGCTACTTTATAGGTTCACCCAATTACCCAGTCTACACACAAAACTAGTATGAGGACCCAACAACATAATAAATCATATAATCAATATATAAACACATTGAACTAATCAATGAAGAGAGATAGAAAAGTTAAAATGAAATAGGGAAAGGAAGAAGAAGAGATTATCAAACCTTTATGAAACTGAATCTCTTCTAATACTTGCAACAACAAAGACCAAGAAAATTTATTGGGGTTTTTTGGTAGTTTGCCTTCAAGTCAAGCCCCTATGTTGGTATTTCGACCTCTACAAATAGCTAATATGGAAAAAGAGAAATAAATGTGTGTGCTCCTATTTCCTAAGTGCATCTATGAAACAACAACAATGACAAATAAAAAAAAACTGAGTATCTACCCTAGTGTGCTAGGAAAAATAGGGTGGTGGTCTACACCACAAGTTTGCCAATGTATAAAAGAATAAATGTATAATAAAACCAAAAAATAACATTGTTTATTGATAATGAAATAATGTTACGAGGCTATGAAGCAATGGAGGAGGTTGCAAGCTCCTTGAGGGCTAGGTTTGTGTGTAAACAACTCCAAACCCTTGGAAGTGAGCTTCCATAATGCAAATCTACAAATATGAACCCGACAACTTAGCTAAAAGAGAAGGTACTAAAATATATAAGAGCACCAAAATCACCAATAACTTCTATTGTGGGAGCCAACTAAGAGTTTTCTTTATTAATCTGTAGTATATTTTTCATAAGAGAGAGAAAGAGAGAGGAAGAGTTTTTTCAATATCTTTCTTTTGCATGAAAGAATCAATCTAGAAAAAGGGTTAGGCATGCTTACAAAGGCATTTTAACTATTGAGTGAGTATTACCACTAACAAAATTGAGTGACAAGATGGCAGAATCAATAGTTTGAATTTTGGAATCTTCATGATTCCAACATGTCATGCTTACGCCCTTAGAAAATTGGCCAATATTCATCACGTGTTCTTAGAAAGTTAAAAGAATTAAATGCATGATACAATTTTTTGTAAACCTTGGTGAGGGGTAAAATAGGCCAATTTTAGGCTCAAGTGGCCCTAGAAACATACTATGGGAGTGGATACTAAAGTGAGTCAAAGCATAATGTAAAATTACTAGGGTACACAATTTTCTACTTTGTAGGGATAAATGGAATAATTTGGCTATGAGTAGAAAAATCCTTACTATAACTTCACCATCTTCCTTCCTAGCATCACTACACTCCTTATAAGGTATGCCTTGAGAGTATTTAGGTGTAGTACCTAGGTCACCCACTTTTGGAACTTCAACATTGTTTGTTAGTCTCACAACCATGTTGATCTTAGGCACATACCTTCTCTATACTACATGCTCTTTAGAAGAAACCTTCTTCAATTCATTTTCTTTCATTAGGAAACTACTAACCATTCCTTCTACATTTTACTTATATTTTATCTTTTCTACTTGTGTGGAAAGTGCCTTAGGATGAGCTACACTAGACACTATTTTTGGGTTGCACCTACTAGCTTATCAATTAGTAATCACTCTAAACTTGCATAAGTATGACATCTATTAGAGCCTTGATGTCTTCACAAGATGGCCTATTTCTTTTGTGCCACTACCACATGAGTTCTCTAATATGTTAAAAATTAGGCACTAACAACTCATAGTGGTTAGAACTATTATCATTGTCATACTAGAATTCTTCTTCATGGTCATATTGAGTCATTTATTTCCCTCCATAATCTCTTGAACTAAATGTAATGTATCTAGTTGATCACTCTCAGTATCATCATTGTGTTCTATACCACCATCCTAGTTAGGTATTTTATCCTCATCTACCACCACACTTGCAATTACTTACATTTTAGGATGACGTGTTAGGTAGAAAGATTCACACCATAATATATCATCTTAGAAATTTAAATGTTTCTTTCTCAATGGATTATGGGGATCTCTATCAAACTATTCAGGATCTCATTTCCTTTGTGCCACTAGCCTATCATCTTGTGATGGTCTCTTTGACTAATCTATATTGTACGATCTATTGTGTAAACTAGGTACCTGATTAAAATGTTGCATGGTAGCACTGCTAGAGGGTAGACTTTTTTATTTCTCTCCACCCTATAGGATAGCACTTTCAGCACTCCCATTAGCTTATCCAATTCATCATCACTAGAGACATGATTACTAGAACTACCTCTATTTTGTAGTAACATCCTCACTTCTACTCCCTTGATATGTTTTCTAGATACCCACATGTTGCTTTAGATATTGATTTTGATGGCATATGCCTCTTGTAATGTCTTTGGATTCTTGTCTCTCAAGAAATACCCAATCTTAGAATCAAATGCATCACAATATAAAAGTAAGAACATTGATACATTTGGTCTTAAATTGGGTGGTATCTTCCTCATGGTCATGATGAACTTACTGTTGAAGTCAACTACCACTTCATTCTCTCTTTTCTTTAGTATACTTAGTTCGTGGATTGTAAATTTGGGATCAATCCTATCTCCATGCTGGTGCCTAAAGACTCTCATAAACTCCCATTGGTCTACACTCCTATCTAGAAAGATGCGGTACCATTCCTTAGCACTTTCTTCCAAGGCCTAAACAAAAAACATTATCATCACATCCTCATGCTCAATTTCATACTCATTTGTGGCATTGATGAACCACCACAAATGTTCTCTTGTAACTGCATTCTTTTATTGTAACTTTATGGTTTTTCCCTTGATCGCATTCGGGATTGTATTAGGATAGTTAGAGATTCTAAATAAATCTAATTGATGATATGTTTTCATTCCTAAGGGCTACCTCATTAGTGGGAATATTTGTGCTTTCCTTTGGAATGGAGCTCTTCCATTTGAAGCATGGTTAAGCTAGGGGCTATGTTAATGATGCTAAATTTGATGATTTTGTGCATAACTAATGTTGGCAGTTAATTTTGTGCTTGATATTCCTAGTAGTTGATCTTCAATTTGGTAGAGAAGTCCTCTTCCTATGACCCATAATGATAGGCTAGTCACAATCTTTATGCATTAAAATTTTAAAATCTAGATTTGGTATCTAAGGTCTAGCATTGTAAAAGGTTTTGATAATTCAAAAATGAACCTCAACCTCTAATTTTAAGTCAATCAAACAAGACCTTGGATTGAAATTGATATTCTAGTAGTTGAGAGTATTTTTGAACAACATGGATGAAAAGGTCAAATTCCTTGATTTTGACAATTACATGATTTTAGATAATTTGTAAGGAGCCTCTATTTTTAGTTTCAACTCTATCAGGAAAGATTTATGGTCATGGGAAAAAATCTATTACCTACCCATAAACTGGTATCTGTTACAAAGGAAACCCCCAAAAAAGGTTGGTCCTCCAAGTTTTGGTGAATGTAGAATGATCCCTAACATTTATAATTACATATTGCAAAGTTTCATGGATCCCAGATGTAATTTGAAGGCATGGCGGTAATCCCATTTTTCTTTGCAACTAATCATTAAATAGTTGGCAAGTCAAATTCAAAAAATAAATAAAAACTATATTTTTATTGTTTTAATTTAAGCATGATGTTTGGGACTAATTTTTTATTGAAAAAAAATGTTTTAATTCTCATCTAGGCATTTTAATATGAATTAATATTTCATAGAGAAATAAAATAAAATAACTTCACGCTCCCATGCCATTATGCACTAAAGAAAGTTTTTAGAAGAGGATTTTCCTATGTAGAGGGAAAATATGTGTGTGGACCATTGGTTCAAAACTCTATTAACTAGAAAATATTAATGTTTCTAATGTGGTCTTGAATGCGAGGTCTCTTTTTCCTTTCCCATCCATTGATCTATGCATGAAAGAGGGAAAATTTTGGAGTGTACGAATGTACAATACTCTTTTTATGTGTAGAATATACTCCCAACATTGTTAATAAGGTTTTAATATTACAAAATGAGGTGCTCTACGACTTTTTTATTAGCCAATAGGTTGATTAGTGGGAGATTTCTCCCGTGAAAGTGTTGGACGCCGGACCGGTTTTTTTTCTAGGCATCGCGTTTTTTTTTTCCAGTCATCGCGGGCGTGGGAAAGCTTTAATTAAATTCACCTCCGAATAACATACATGGTATGGGGCTTCATTCATAATTAAGAAATGAAAGGGTTTGCATGGTCCATAAATCAAAGAGGTAGACTATTTTCTTTTCTTAAAAGTATTATGCTTACATGGCAGGTGAGATTCCCCTATGTGAGAAATATATGATTCATCGTGGGAAGGGAACAATTTTTACTTTATAATGTCTTTTCACATACTTAATGTTCACATGAAATGGCAAATTTTTTTACGATTTGTAATTTTTTAATTTTTTTTAATATTAAAAGTTTGTAATAGTGATGAGTGGGGTAATATTAACACGAGATTTTTTTTGGTTAATATAGGTTTGCAAGTATATTTTGAAGTAGAGCTTTTATTTCTCTTTTATTTAAGTCAAGCGTTGGCAAACTTAATATAGAAACATTCACAAATTATTTTTAATATAAAAATTTGTTTTTTTTCCTTAGAATTGATGTTTTTACTAGTAGTTAAATAGTGATAAACAATAATGTTTTGAATTAAATTGTCCTTTTATATTTTTTAAATAGAAAGAGATTATTTATGAAATAAAATATTGTTTTTACAAGACAAGAGGAAGCAACATTTATTTAATATTCAACAACATTTATTTAATATTCAAACGTGATAGAATGATTTTTTGATTTAATGAGTGACTTC
Organism: Cunninghamia lanceolata; assembly: GCA_027924645.1. Classification (NCBI taxonomy): domain Eukaryota; kingdom Viridiplantae; phylum Streptophyta; class Pinopsida; order Cupressales; family Cupressaceae; genus Cunninghamia; species Cunninghamia lanceolata. Next base: position 14,471,143 of record BSBN01001332.1, read on the forward strand.
AATTTAAGCAGTATATAAGAAAGTAAACTTTTTATTTCTTAAGCTTCCTTCATATCTTTACGTGGTTTATTTATCAAACATTGTGTAATATTAATAATGTATGAGGAATTATAATAGATTAAAAAATAGATTTAATAAATAATATAAAATCGAAGTTATTGATAATATGAAACAATTTATTAATAAAGGGGTAAAACATAGATTCATAAATAATATTAAATTAAAGTTATTAATAATTATGAGAACAATTTATTAATAAAGGAATAAATATAATTGGTAATAACATGTTATTATCATTATAATGGTTTATTTATAGTAGTATTAGAATTTATAAAGTGTATGATTAGAAACAATATAATAGAATGATAATTATTAATGAAATGGATTGAAAGGATAAGTAATAAGGTGTTAGAGTTAGGATAATTTAGGATAACCTCTCTTATGGTAGTAAGCTTTATATTATTGGGATGAAGAATAATAAATTCATGTTGGCTGTGTCTTAATTACATGTGCTATTAATTAAAATGGTTTGAAATATGTGGTGGCAAAATGACTTGAAAAAATCATCTAAAAACTTGTATATATCATTTAAACATTTTGTAGGATTTTGTTCAAATAATAATGTATTATCTGATCAATCATTGCTTTTAATGTGGTGTGGGACAGTGAATATTTCGTTGAAATATTGTTTTTATAAATAGAAAATATTTCTCGGTTAAATATGAAAAATGAACTTTGTATAAACATTACAAATTATATACAAAGGCTAAAATATTAAGCGATTGATATCCCGTAGGAAGTGACCCCACTCTGAAGATCCTTGTTTAGTGAATATTTTATTCTAAAAATTAGTTTTAAATATAATCCACTTCAAGAGCAATTGGAAAAGGTACAGTTTTAAAACTACTCATAAATGGCATCACCATGTCTTATGTATTGTAGTTTTTAATTAGGGAAGTGAACTTGATGCCAAATGATTGAACACACTTTCTATAGAAGGCATTCTTTTTTAATTGACTATAAAGGTATGATTTTCTTATTATTTTTTTAAGAGCAGCGACAGCTGGGAACCAGCTGCCGCTGCTTCCCATTATATTTGTTTTTTGCTTAAGCTTTCTCACTATTAAATTGGTCTCTTCAAAGTTGAATTATCTCTATAGTATTGAGTCTCTAAATATTTCATTGAAAAGAAAACTCTTCTAGAAAATTAACATAAAGACCATTCTAGACTACTAACACCTAAGATACAATGGGAGCACAAAATTATTGAAATAACTACATTGTTTGTCAAACTTTTGAAGTTTCTTTATCTCATGCATTTGTTATCCAACACCACCTATTCGTGCAAATGCAATTGGTAGGTGTAAAGCCAAATTCCACAACCTTTGTTAGCATTCTTCTTGCATGTGCCAAAATGGGAGCATCAGAACAAGGTATGGACATCCATAAAAATGTAATGGATAGATGAATTTTGTCAGAGGTTATAGTTTCAACTACCCTAGTAGACATGTATGCAAAATGTGGAAGCTGACAAGGCATGTGAATTGTTTGGCAGAATGCCTCAAAGAGATGTCATCTCATGGAATGCAATGATTGCGGGATAAGCACAAAGTGGATTTGTTGAGAAGGCTTTATAAACTTTCAAGTAAATGCAATTAGCAGGTGTAAAGCCAAATTTGACAATCTTTTCCAGCATCCTCCCTACCTGTGCCAAAATGGGATCTTTGGAAAATGGTATGGACATCCATCATAGCATAATGGAAGGGGGATTTTTGTTAGATACTATAGTTGGAAATGCTCTGGTAGACATGCATGGAAAATGTGGAAGTATAGATAAGGCGAGGGAACTATTTTATGGAATTGCTCAAAGAGATGCCATCTCTTGGAATGCAATGATTGTAGGATATGGACAAAATTGATTTCGCAAGGATGCTCTCAAAATATTTGAATTAATGAAGCACTCTAGAACATATCCTAACATTGTAATCTTTGCTTGTGTTCTATGTGCATGTAACCATGCAGGTTTAGTGGATGAGGATTATACATACGTCAATTAGATTAATAACCCTTATTGCATTACACCTACAATTGATCATTAGGTGTGCATGGTTGACCTTCTTTCTCGTGTTGGCTATCCTGTGGACACTCTAAACTATATCAATAAGATGTCATTTAGTAACCCTTATTGCATTACACCTACAATTGATCGTTATGTGTGCATGGTCAACCTTCTTGCTCATGCTGGCTATCTTGAGGACCCTCTAAACTATATCATTAAGATGTCCTTTAAACATATCGTGGTTGTGTGGATGTGTTTTCTTGGTGCCTATAGATCACATATGAATGTAGGGCTAGGAGTATTTACAGCGATGCTGCTTTTTTATTTGGATCCTAAAAATGATGCAACTTATGTTTTTCTCTCAAACATCTATGCAAAAGTGGGTAGGTGGGGTGAAGTTCAAATGTTAAGAAGATTGATGAAAGATAGAGGAGTTAAAAAGATTCCTAGATGTAGTTGGATTGAAGGCCATAAAATGGTAAATAATTTTTGTGTGGGAGATATATCACATCCATAGACATGTGATCTATGCAAAGTTGGAGAAATTGGCTTGGGAGATGAAGGCAGGAGGACATTTTCTAGATTTGGGACATTTACTAAATGATGTGGAAGAGGAGGAAAAATAATTATCTCTGCCACCATAGTGAAAAGTTGGCAGATGCATTTGGCTTGTTAAACGCACGCCCTAGAACAACTACTAGAATTGTAAGAACTTTCAAGTATGTGTTGATTACCGCACTACAAAAATTTATCTCCAAGTTTGTTGCAAGAGAAATGGTTGTGATAGATGCAAACTATTTCCATCATTTTAAACAGGGACAATGTTCTTGAGGAGATGATTGGTGATGCTAAATGAAGCAATATGAAAAATAGGAAATTGCAATATAATAATGTGCATGAAGGGACAATGTTTTATTTTTAGTTTCTAGAAAATTTTATTTATTTATTTTGCGAGTATTTGGCAATCTAGACCATGTTGTTGGCTTTGTAAAATTAGATGCATAGAGTGCAATGGATGTAATTGCTTATACACATTGTTGGGATATTTGTCAAAGACCTATTTAATGATAACAAGGACATTTCATTGAATTGTTTTCATGGAACCTATATATGTATGAAATGAAAAATTGTAGGAGGTGGAAAATGGGGAAAAAATAAAGGGCGAGGAGCACTGAAAGTAAATGGAAAGTCCCATGATCAGTAGAAAATGGGAGAGAAGGTCTCACAATCTACCCTAGCCATGTTGTATAGTTCTTTTGTTTGGATTAATTGTATTATCTTTTGCCTATGTTAGCTTGATCATTTGAGATTAAATTACACATGCCATATTAGGTATGTAGTTTTATGTAAGTGGATGCAGATTTTGTTTCATTTATGGTTAGATATCTCTAGTGTTGCTTCACATGCCTTTCTTAGTGAGATGGTTAATAGATTTGTAAATTCAAAAATACTTTTTAATGTAATTAGATTTCACTTTATTTGATTTTACTTAGAAATGAACTGTTATAATTTATATATGAAGAAGTACAAAAAAGTTACAATTATATTTATGTTGTAATTAGCAGATATGCATGGCACTTGAAAAACTTAGAATGAGGATTGTAAATTTATGTTAGAAAGACTTGAGAATAATATTCTTATATGTAAAAATAAAATCACAATTTATATTGCATTGTAATTGCAAACTAATGGTATTACAAAATTTTGCATGATGAGATTTATAAGTTGATATGAATGAGATGAGTGTTTGAAAATGGTAGGGAAAGAGCTAAAAAGGGTGTTTCATAAGTTTTTGGAGTGGCAATAGGTTTAAAACAACCAAAACTCAAAAGGATCAGGTCTATAAGAATTTTAAAGAAACACAATGGGAGACATCCATAGGATTACAAAGAATATTGCAATTATATTCATAATATGGTCAAGTAGACCACTTTATCTACATGTGAAAAACCAAACAAATAGAAATAAAGATTACATTCCATTTGTTAAGATAGGAATTGAATAATTTTTCATTAGTTGCACAACTAGCAAATGCTAGTGAAAACTAAATTTCATATCTCACATCTATGGTTTGTTTACAATCCTTAATCACAACTACATTAAGAATTTTGAATGTTTGCATTTGTTTCATGTCAAAATTTTATAATAGGGGATTCAAATTCATAATGTTTAAATACTTATGAGTCATGTGTGTTGGGACTTGTTGTGATGTTCACAACACACCCCATTTTACTCCTTAGCAAAACGAGGACCCCTGCTGTGGCTGTTGCTTTTGCTTGTGTGTGTGTGTGGGTCTATTGGGTGGTAAAAGGGAAAAGAGAGTGAAGTTACAAACCTTGTTGAAAACAATGAAAAAATTGCATTTAGTACTAGAGCTAAATATGGGTGAATTCCTTGTCAAAAATGAGTGAGGGTTGCTTTTTGAACCATGTAAAAATTCCCTGTATTTTGCAAGTTATGAGTGATTTGGTAAAATGTACATTTAGGTTTGTATGTTGCATATACAAAGTTTTTTGTATATCAGGTTGCATATACAAGGTCCTTTGTATACAAGTTCTCTTGTAGACGAAGTCCTTTGTATATCGCTTTCCATATCCAAAGTCGTTTGTAAATGCAAAGTCATTTTTATACATAGTTGCATGGGTAATCGGGTTTACATACAAAGGGTTTTGCATGCATCTGACTAACGCTTTATTCATACATGCAAGTCGCAGACCTGACGGAAGTCACAGTTGAAATGTATAAATGGTTAGGTCTGCCGGATGCATCTTTTGCTTTGTATGTATCTTACATACAAAGGTTGCATACAACGCTCCATGCAAGCCACGGACCCAAAGAGATCATGAAGCAGGGTTAAATTGTTGTATGAATGCAGGCTTGTATGTTTAAGTAACATACAATGCGAAATATGCATTGCACTTCATACAAAGAAATATGCATGCTGCACGGAACCGAAGAGTTATTTAAATAAGGTTGAATGGTTGTATGTTCGGTTCTTCGTGTGTATGCTTTGGAAGTATACAATGCGATAAGCATACAAGCACCAGACTCGAAAGAAAAGTTAAAAGCTGAAAATGCTTTGTATGTTTGGGCGTTTGTATGTTTCTAATGTACAAGCGAAAGATGCAAAGCAAAACATACAAGGGCAGAATCCAAAAGAATTTAAAAATGGTTAAGGTGATGTATCACAACTTAATGTATATCGAAAGGATGCATTACATTATATACGTGTCACGGATTCCAATAGGTGAATAAGTTGTGGTTTATAGGGAGCGATAAGTCTGAAGCACATACAAAGGGTTTTGTATATTGGAGGATACAAGTGCTTTATGCATTGGAGCCAATATACAAGAAAAGATACAAGCAAAAGATATAACGCGGATGTGAGGAGAAATTAAATACAAAATATTCTTTGTATGCATATGCGTTTGTATGTTGCGATATACAAGCCGATATGCAAAACAAAATGTACAAGCCGGATTTCAAAGTGAAGTTCAAAATAGAAAAATCCTTGAATGTTTTAATGCTTGTATGTTTATAACATACATACTTGATATACAAAGGGGAACGCATGCCAATAAGGAGGACATTAGACTAACATAAGAGATCGATGGGAAATTTGAAGATCAACTTGACCGAGAGGGTTATGCCAATGGAAGTTTACAAAGGGCAAACTCAAAACAGAGGGAATATGAACAAAGGGGTATATGCAGATTTGGACTGACTGTAAAAGAGGCTTAAAGGTGCCAAAAAATTGCTGTAACTAGTGCCCATCTAACATTCTGACCAGGTAATAAATTGACGAAGCAAATTGATATAGTTTTTAATCCATTTTTTGTGTCTATCTGTAGGGTTGCAAATATCTGGAAGGTGGAACTTAATGGTGATGACATCATGGAGGGTGGATCAGATCACAAAAGAAGATAAGGATGGCGAGAGAAGTCAAGGCCTTCAATGAGAAGACAAAATGCAGATGGAGGAACATTATTATAACAGACAACGGGAGATATTTTGAGCTATTACGGTTTCCAAAGGGGCATCTTACGCTCAAGATGAGTATGCTGCTTGGAGATATTTTGGATAGGACTTGTTTTCCACCATTGATGCTGTAGCTGGAGGTGTGAACCGTTGATTAACTAGGGTTTTGGAGCTGTATTGGGGATAATCAAATCTATATATTGAGCCCCTCTACTCTGTAATAGGTTACACAGGGATTTGTAAGAACACAAGGATTTGTAGAACAGAGCTGGAAGTTGTAACTAGTCTTAGCATTTTGAATAGAGGGACCTGTTAGTTTAGAATAGAAGGAGGTCGCCTGTGTCTGCAATAAGGAATGCATGGAACATCTAGCTTCCTTACTGTATCTGTAAAGCTTTGTAAGTTTCTGTAATTTGATTAATGAAGCTAAGAGTCATTCATACATTGTAAACCATATATGATTGTGTGTTTTGAATACAAATGAATCTAGAATTCTGTATCTATTTTCTGAGTGTCTTCTGGCTCTTCTTTGTATTTGAAATAAATATCTCTTAAAGCTTGCAATCTTTAATGTATGTTCGTGAAATACTCAAGGCTTACATTCAAAGGTTTAATCTATGGATTTAATCAATTTGTTGTACTTCTTACAAGGTGTATAATAGAGCATTTAGATCTTGTAGTAGAATGAAGTTTAGTTTAGATTTCTCTAACTTTTCCCAAACCATCTGAAATACTTAGCTTAAAATGCAGAAATTTAAAGGAGATTGTCTGATATCTGAAAGAAACATGAACAACTGAGTTGATATTTGACAGTTTTCATAATATTTGAAAAGGAAAAGCTTGATATAATATAAATCATATAAAGCTTTGGAATATAGTAGCAAGTCTGTGCAAAAGGATGAATAAAATGTTGATATTTGTGATAGTTTGCATAATTAGAGTCCAGTGGATCATCAAAAAATCTTAAATCACATAAGGCCCCTTGTATATTACAGCTTCACATCAACCTACTAAATTGTCTCAATAGGTCAAGACCTGACCATACATAAACTTGGGATTAAGAAAATCTTAATTGATTTCTTCATATCTTTCAAGACAGTTAGGTTCATTTTTGTGAATTTTAACTTTTGTTATGAATGTGTAAAAATAATCATCAACAGGACTTGGGTGATATTCACCTATAAAGAGTTCTTATATGAAGAGCTTATAGAATACATTGCAATGAAATGAGATGAGTTATAGATGTTATGGTACATACATGTTGGTTCATATGTGGTGATGTTGTGGTAATAAGATGCAATATAGTATACATGCTGGCTTACATGTGGTGATATTGTGGTAGTAAGATGTGGTGCAACATACATGTTAGTTTACATGTGGTTATGTTGTCATAGTAACCACAAGTCATTTGAAGAAGAACTCACAGCCACATATGAAAAAATGACACTGGAAGCATGAATGAGGATGTAAGAGCACTTGTGGTAGAGCTAGAGTTCATGCAACACAATCTTAGAGCACTATACTATTTTGTAAGATGTCACAAGGTACTACAAGCAGTCAAAAAGTGGTGTTATGTTTACATGTACTATTACAAGCATGGACAATCCAAAAGGCTACCAAAGCCCATGCCACTAGAATAAAAAATCAATTTAAACAAAAATGGTAAGGGTACCCAAACAAAAAGAAATGCATCCAAATAAAGCATCTAAATCCCAAGGCAACCCCAAATCCTAGACATCCTGCTCCCCATTTAAAAATCCCACAACTCCTAAGTCTATTTGGGTCCCTAAATCCCCAAATCAATAATCCTCATTACTCCCCACATTGGGCCCTCCCAATTAAAAGCTTCAAAATATAATTCAGTGTGTACAACCATTGGTCATGGTTCCCCTCCACCCCATGGCATTCCCTCATGCACCCATCTCCCTATCATAAATCCCCTATCACGCATATCTCCCCCATCACATTTGTGTGGTCCATGCTTTTGCATAATCCACATCATTTAATCCATGTCATAATCCATCTCATAGTCCACATCATAATCCACTATCCTCCATTTCCATCTCATGTAATCATCTACCAACATCCATGCACATAATGACACTCGACATGGTCCATGTGTAGAAAATGTTCAACATGGGGCATTATCATCCTTTCTATGGAAATAGATGCTTGAGTCCCCATCCCATCCAAAAAGCAAAAAAAGCAAAAAAGCATATTTTAAACCCCTCCACCCATCCATCACAAACCTCCCATCCATTGCATTCATTATTTTAGGTATTTTTTTATCCTTTCAAGTTAGTCTCCTCATAATGTAGTGCAACATTTTCCTGGATTCTTGGGCATACATGGGGAGATAGAGGTGTGGTTAGGAGAGGTATGACAAGGTGGGTCTAAGGGAGCTAATAGGAATCCAAGGAGAAAAAAAAATGATCAGAAATCAGAAATGAGAGGATGGTGGTATCTATGGGGCATCAAGCATGTCCCACGTGGATGAGAGATCTTATATTTCAGAACCTAGATGACCAAGAGAGATGATCCCATACATTTGGCTACACTTGAAAGTAAGGAATTTCTATATATTGTTGTCATGCCCTCTTAGCGTCATGTTTTAAAAAATAATTATAGAAATTGGTGCTAACATTTTCATAAGTATCCTTGTTCATTTGGTTCATAATTTATCATGATCGTGAAAGGAGTGTACCAAGATACAACAAATTTAGAAGAAATATGCTCATGGTTCCACTTACAAAGTGTCAAGACTGTATTGATGATAAAGAAGCCATTCAATTTCTTCACGAGGTTTATGGTAATGATTTTGAAATTCTAAACTTGCTAGTTGAACAAATGGCAGAAAAGATTATCAAAAATTGGAAATGAGGGGATGATGGTATCTATGGGGCATCAAGCTTGTCCCACATGGATGAGAGATATTATATTTTAGGACCCATATGGCCAAGAGAGAGCTGATCCCATAGATTTGGTTACACTTGAAAGCAAGGAATTTCTATTTATTGTTGTTGTGCCCTCTTAGTGTCATGCTTTAAAAAAAATAGAAATTGGCACTAACATTTTTATAAGTATCCTTGTTCATTTGGTTCATAGTTTATCATGATCATGAAAGGAGTGTACCAAGATACAACAAATTTGGAAGAAATATGCTCATGGTTCCAATTACAAAGTGGCAAGACCTTATTGATGATAAAGAAGCAATTAAATTTCTTCACAAGGTTTATGGTAATGATTTTGAAAATCTAGATTTGTTGGTTGAAAAAATGACAACAAGGTTAATTACTAATCTCGGCTCTTTAGATTTTTGGTCGTGTGATACTTCATATTTTGTGCTTGATATATTTATGTTAATGTAGGCATGAGTGTAATATAGAACTAATTCAACTTAATTTTATTTTTACTGATCTGACTTGTTTATGATCTGTTTAAATTGCATTCTTAATTAGCCAATATCTATTTGCGTATATTGTTGAACATATCTTGTGTTTTTCAAACACTCCTTTTATGGCTATTTGTTTTTCAAGGAAATTTTGTCAATCCATAAGATTTCTTCTCTCTATGCATTGCCAAACAATAATTGTATAGAGATTAAATTGTTCCCAATATATTTGAGGCATGCCACCAATTGAAATCTGAGTAGCAAACCCAATGTTAGCTTTACATAATTCTAGTTCCATGTTACCACTTATGCACATCAATTCAATAGAATAAGGATTTACAGCCTTGAATGCTTTGTTTGGAAGTTCTAGAAATATGTTCAACAATCCATTCGGTGTGTCCAATTTTGTGTCAAAGTAGTAGTATGTAGTCACTCAAACTATTACATAGCTATTTATTACACAACATTATGTAGTTGAAAAACCATATTTCTAAACTACAAAACATAGCATGACAGCTGGGACCAATTAAAATCTGAGTAGTTTTTGAATGACATTTGTGGAGCAAACCCAATGTTAGCTTTCCATAATTTTGGTTCCATGTTACCATTTTTACACATGGTAAGTTAATAGAATAAGGATTTATAGTCTCGAATGCTTTGTTTGGAAGTTCCAAAAATATGTTCAATAATTCACTCGGTGCGTCCAATTTTGTGTCAAAGTTTGTCATAGTAGTAGTATGTAGTCACTCAAACTATTACATAGCTATTTATTACACAACAAAATGTAGTTGAAAAACCATATTTCTAAATTACAAAACATAGCATGATAGCTAATGCCATAGACAATTTCAAGAAGGATGCAGTAGAAAACTAGCTACATAAATATACATAAGAGGAGCCACTATATTCTGATAATTGATACTCCCTTGCAATGCCTATAAATCACAAATTACACTACCTCAAACAATACAATGCCAACAAGTCATAAAACACAAACACTTCTCAAAAAACATTTTACTTTACAAATAGATACTCCCTTGAAATGCTTATAAATCACAAATTGCACTACCTTCCTCAAACAATGCAATGCCAACAAGTCATGAAACACAAGCACTTCTCAAAAAAACATTTACTTTACAAATATCCTATCGGCAAAACCATTGCGCGTTCACCCTGTGCAACTGCTAGTTATAAACACTTGCAACAATAGGAGGCAAACAATGCATCTTTGTCTCATCCCAACTGTTGACACTCATTTTGACCAGGGATTGATTTGTCATGATTAGGAGGTTTCTTCATTTGAAGCCTTTATCTTCTTGCCCATTTTTTCTAAGTGTTGGACCTCCTCAGCATTTTTCAACTGTAGCATCATATTTTCCTGAGGAGGAGGTCATCATCATCATCTTGTCTTCGATGATGATCTGCATCATCATGTTCCTCGTCGACTTGTTTTTCAACGTCATCATCATATTTCAACTGTCGGGTGATGTTTGCTTATTATCATGATGATGCTGCCGAGCTACAGTGCGCCCTGATCTGCTTACGAGGGTGATTCTTCAAAGTCTCCGGTGATCTTCCATTTATCACCTTGCGCAGGCATGATGATGATGTTGCTTATTCTTTGAGTTGCTCGACCTAACTTGTTTTATCCTAAGAGTCGTCGTCATCATCATCATATTTCCAGTTATCATCCTGCTGCTTGTGGAGGTCATCATATTTTCTGCCTTCATGATATTTCGCCGGGGTGATATTTTTATCATCGGGTGATCTTGGTTAACATCATCCTGATGATGTTGTTGAAGAGTTGTAATTGCGACCCGATATTCACTAGGGTCATCATATTTTGAACGTCAGGATGATCTTAGTCAATATCATCCTGATGATGTTGTATCACTTCTTGTTCGTTGTTTCTTCATCCTGATGATGCTGACGTCATCCTTATCTCAGGGTGATATCTTTTTCTCTGCCTATCTGCATCATGATATTCCGAGGGAGGGGGTGATATTTTCATATCACCCGGATATATGTTTGTTGGTTCGAGCATCATGATGATGCTAATATTAAGGAGATATCCGCCTGCTGGCTTCGCGCATTATCTCCGGGGGGTGATCTTTTCAAGCAACATCATCATATTCAGTTATCACCCCGATCTTATAGAAGAGCTACAGTGCAACCTGATATTTGAGCATCAGGAGGATATTTCCAAATATCCGGTTGTCTTCCGAATATCATGATGATGTTAATATGATGATGACGTCATCAAGGTCCGTGGGGGTCATATTTCTAACAGCTGATCATCTTGAAGAGACCTCCTGATATTTGCAAAGATGATGATGACGTCATCAGGATGTTCATCGGCCAGACTTTTGTTATAAGCTCAGCAGGAGGATGTTCCTCCGATGGATCAGGTTGTGCCGATTATCATGAAGGTTATATTTCAAATATCATGATGACGTCAGGGTGATATTTCAATCGACAGGATATCATGCTGCTGGAGGGTGATGATGATGAAGTCTTATACTAGTGTCGTCAGGAGCAAAAGCACCGACATGATATATGCTCATGACCTAGTATATAAAGTGTTATTGAGGTCATCGCGGGGTGCATGTGGGATATTGTTATCCTGCATTTTCAAACATCATGATGATGAGTCTCGGCGGGAAAAGCTTGCGATAGTCTGTTTGATGATCTTCCCAAGGCCGCGGGTTGGTGCGCCATTAATGGCGAAGGTTGTAGAGGTATGGGCGATGGCGTGGGTCGATCTGGTACCCGACTGAAGGTGTCAATCAGCGGATGATGGCGCAGGGCTCGAGAAATCTTCCTGTCTCCTCCCCTACCTGCTGCATTCAAGTTTGGGCGCCAATCTGGTTGTGTTTGAGCGCCATTTTCATGATACCGTGTATCTGGCGAGATTTTGGTCAACATTGTAATTAATTGCTGAGCACCTACCTGGCTGTTATAAGCAGGTTGTGTTGTTCATTTGTGGTTGTTGAAAGTTGATGATTTTTGGCTCTGTAATCCAAAACCAGCTGATCTGGTTGCTCTGTACAGCTTGATCTTGTGAGTTTATGTATCTCCTGTTGTAGGACTTGGCATGAATCCACTGATTTCATGGTTGATCTTGTATGAGTAATGCTATCTTAGCATGTGTTGTGTTAATTCTGTCTCCAGTATTGCATGTATCCTTCTTCTGGATCTGGATGTTTGCTTATGTTTAGATTCTAGAGCATAGAATTCCTATGTTGAATGTCTGATCTTTTAACCTCTGCTCAAGGGGCAGATTAAACTGTTTTCAGGTTGAACATTGGGAAGGGTATACTGCAGTAGGGATGCCATAAGTAGAGATAGCTCAACACTCTATATTGGGAGATATCTGTAGGGCAGATATCATGTGTATCCCCCTGAAATCCAGTTTTAGCTATTCATGCTGATCATTCACAGGTGTATGTCTACCGACTCCAAGCCCTGGATAGGCACCAATCATGCTGTGTTTTTGTGTTATACACCATGTCCAGCTTTGCATCCAAATTCATATCAAACCATTTCATACTTCCACCTGTTAGTTGTAGGAGTAGGATTAGGAACCCCCTGCACGCTCTCATACCCAACCAGACATCATGTCCAAGAATGTTGCCAGCCTTGTGATCTATCATACAGATCTTGGTCCATACATGAGAGTATTCTGCCTGTTGTTGTCAAGTTAGATCCTTCTATCTTTGAGCTAGTCAAGGTTACATCTTGAGTTATAGGGATACCCCCCTTGGTGCGGCAGAACCAGAAGTGAAGGGGAGGAGCTCACGCAACCTCCTGTATTCAGTTGGCCTGAATCTGCCTGTGCATTAGAAGTGGCAAACCCTAATGCTGATTCAGAAGAAATGTCAACAGAATGGCGACTCCGCTGGGGATGGACTAAAAAATGATATACTTGTGGCCCATCCGAGTCACTAACAAAATGATGCTCTGCTGGTGGAATGAACCTGGAAAAGTAGCTTTCAGCTATTGAAAATTTTGTCCTCTCTGGAGAGGTGGCGACTCTGCAAAAAAGATCTAAATGCACATGAAAGATAGATGTATGTTATTGGTTGAAAGATGTACATATTTCTGCATCTGTATGAGAAAAGGTACCTTGTTACTTCCCCTTTATTTGTTGTTTTACTGCATAGGTTAGATGCCAGGGGAAGCCTTAGGTCTTAGACAGACAAACAATGTCTAAGAGTAAGATTTTTGTGAATCCAAGTATGAGTTATCCCACACTCAGTGGTGAAATGTTGGATAAAGGAATAGAGGAGATAAGAAATAGGTTGATATTCTTAGAGGCTGAGCAGGCCCAGTTAAAAAGCAGTAACCCTGTTGTGTCTGCCTGTCAGAAAGCTAAACCTCCTGTCAGCCCTTTTGATCCTTTGTATGACCAACTGGATTTGTCATGGGTGGATTATGAAGTAGAAATTATGCCTGCTAGGATATACTGTCAGATGCCTAGATTTAGTGGTCACAATGTATGTGATGGGAATGCACATATCCAAAATTTTCACAGTTTTATGGGAAAATATTCATTCAGAGATGAGGATATGTGGATGAGGTTTTTTGTTAGGTCCTTTGATGCAAAAGCAAAAGACTGGTATTTGAGCTTTCCAAAGAAATCCTTTGCCTGTTGGGATGAACTTGCTGACTGTTTCAAGGAAGAATTTGCAAAAGAACCGGCTGATTTTGTTACAGAATTGATGAGAATCAGAAAACAAGATGAAGAGCCATGTGTTGATTTCAGTCATAGGTTTGCAGTAGCCCTTTCACATGTCCCTGAAAGTTTCAGACCTGATATTTCAGCCTGTGTTGGCATATTCTTTGAAGCTTTTGAGGAAGGCTCTAGTGCATTACTGAAGGATTTCAAGGTGACAAGTATGCAGATGGCATACAAATTTTTAGAAAATGTAGAAGAAATGAGAAATGTGCACCTGCTGAAACCCCTGTCCCCAGGCCTTGGTGTGAATAATGGTTATGAAGCTGCAAATGACCAAATGATTATGGCATCATGTGCAGATAAAAATGAAAATAAAAGCATAGAGGTTGAGATTGCTGTATTTGAACACAATGCTAACAATACTGCTCAACTGGATTGTTTACCAGTTGAGGATGCCAGTGAAAGGACTAATGAGGATTCCCATTGCAATGATGAGGCAGCTGACCATGAAAACAATGATGAGGTTGTGGACAGCAATGAGCAATTTTTAGAATAGACCTGTGGAGAAAATTGTGAGTATTGTACTCAAGACAGAGAAGATATAAGCAAACAGAGAAGCAGTCCTATGTGTGACCCATTGCCTACCTTTCAAACACATGGAGATCATGAAGAGCAGTCAGAAATTGAAATAAGTGCTAGTTCAGAGCATGATTGTTTTTCATTTGATGGCTGTTTTGCTTATGACACACAGGCTGATACTCCTCCACAGAGTGAATCCATTGGTGATGAAGATGTGTGCTCTGCTGCCCATGAACAAATGGCATACTATGATGAAACTGATGCACCTGGATCACCCATTTATGACACATATGGTGATGAGGATCTGTCTGAGTATGGTGGGGATCTAGACACTATTTTTGGCTTGGATTCTGTTTCTCATCATGATGAAAGAGGAAACAACATACATCAGGTAAGTGACTGTGAAAGTGTGCCTGACTTAAAAGAGATGCCAGAGCCTGATCTTTTCCAGCCTGGTGTACCAGATGGTTGTGTACATGATGTACACAATTGTGATTTTGAAAGCTTTTCTTTTGATGAGCCAGCATATAATACAATGAGCCCTGATCTTCCTAGTTGTGTGGTGGACTCTGAGTGTTTCCTATTTGCAGTCCAGCTAGGAGATCATGTTGCGATGCATGATGATGATATAGGTGATAAGTGCTATATGCCATATGAACATGCATTGTTTGATATATTCTGCACCCACATGGCACATGATGTTGAAGGTTATCTGCACAGGGGTGATAATGACAAGCCAAACCAGAAGATTGAATATGCAGATCACAAGATTTGTTTGTGGGTGGATGTCTGTAGTATCTCCAAGCTTGACCCAGTGCATGCAGATGAAAACAAGATATTTGACAAGGGGAGATACATGTTTTTCTTTTCTTGGTGGCCTTAGGCCATCAAGTGTGTTGGGTGATGCAGGTCAGTGCAGTATTTGACTCTGTGCCCAATGGATAAGGGACTGGTCTGCATCCCAGAGATCTGGTGTTCTCGCTGCAGGTTTTCACCTGCACGTCCCCATTCAGAGCCACTGTTGACACTCATTTTGACCAGGGGTTGATTTGTCATGATCAGGAGGTTTCTTCATTTGAAGCCTTTATCTTCTTGCCCATTTTTTCTAAGTGTTGGACCTCCTCAGCATTTTTCAACTGCAGCATCATATTTTCCTGAGGAGGAGGTCATCATCATCATCTTGTCTTCGATGATGATCTGCATCATCATGTTCCTCGTCGACTTGTTTTTCAACGTCATCATCATATTTCAACTGTCGGGTGATGTTTGCTTATTATCATGATGATGCTGCCGAGCTACAGTGCGCCCTGATCTGCTTACGAGGGTGATTCTTCAAAGTCTCCGGTGATCTTCCATTTATCACCTTGCGCAGGCATGATGATGATGTTGCTTATTCTTTGAGTTGCTCGACCTAACTTGTTTTATCCTAAGAGTCGTCGTCATCATCATCATATTTCCAGTTATCATCCTGCTGCTTGTGGAGGTCATCATATTTTCTGCCTTCATGATATTTCGCCGGGGTGATATTTTTATCATCGGGTGATCTTGGTTAACATCATCCTGATGATGTTGTTGAAGAGTTGTAATTGCGACCCGATATTCACTAGGGTCATCATATTTTGAACGTCAGGATGATCTTAGTCAATATCATCCTGATGATGTTGTATCACTTCTTGTTCGTTGTTTCTTCATCCTGATGATGCTGACGTCATCCTTATCTCAGGGTGATATCTTTTTCTCTGCCTATCTGCATCATGATATTCCGAGGGAGGGGGTGATATTTTCATATCACCCGGATATATGTTTGTTGGTTCAAGCATCATGATGATGCTAATATTAAGGAGATATCCGCTTGCTGGCTTCGCGCATTATCTCCGGGGGGTGATCTTTTCAAGTAGCATCATCATATTCAGTTATCGCCCCGATCTTATAGAAGAGCTACAGTGCAACCTGATATTTGAGCATCAGGAGGATATTTCCAAATATCCGGTTGTCTTCCGAATATCATGATGATGTTAATATGATGATGACGTCATCAAGGTCCGTGGGGGTCATATTTCTAACAGCTGATCATCTTGAAGAGACCTCCTGATATTTGCAAAGATGATGATGACGTCATCAGGATGTTCATCGGCCAGACTTTTGTTATAAGCTCAGCAGGAGGATGTTCCTCCGATGGATCAGGTTGTGCCGATTATCATGAAGGTTATATTTCAAATATCATGATGACGTCAGGGTGATATTTCAATCGACAGGATATCATGCTGCTGGAGGGTAATGATGATGAAGTCTTATACTAGTGTCGTCAGGAGCAAAAGCACCGACATGATATATGCTCATGACCTAGTATATAAAGTGTTATTGAGGTCATCGCGGGGTGCATGTGGGATATTGTTATCCTGCATTTTCAAACATCATGATGATGAGTCTCGGCGGGAAAAGCTTGCGATAGTCTGTTTGATGATCTTCCCAAGGCCGCGGGTTGGTGCGCCATTAATGGCGAAGGTTGTAGAGGTATGGGCGATGGCGTGGGTCGATCTGGTACCCGACTGAAGGTGTCAATCAGCGGATGATGGCGCAGGGCTCGAGAAATCTTCCTGTCTCCTCCCCTACCTGCTGCATTCAAGTTTGGGCGCCAATCTGGTTGTGTTTGAGCGCCATTTTCATGATACCGTGTATCTGGCGAGATTTTGGTCAACATTGTAATTAATTGCTGAGCACCTACCTGGCTGTTATAAGCAGGTTGTGTTGTTCATTTGTGGTTGTTGAAAGTTGATGATTTTTGGCTCTGTAATCCAAAACCAGCTGATCTGGTTGCTCTGTACAGCTTGATCTTGTGAGTTTATGTATCTCCTGTTGTAGGACTTGGCATGAATCCACTGATTTCATGGTTGATCTTGTATGAGTAATGCTATCTTAGCATGTGTTGTGTTAATTCTGTCTCCAGTATTGCATGTATCCTTCTTCTGGATCTGGATGTTTGCTTATGTTTAGATTCTAGAGCATAGAATTCCTATGTTGAATGTCTGATCTTTTAACCTCTGCTCAAGGGGCAGATTAAACTGTTTTCAGGTTGAACATTGGGAAGGGTATACTGCAGTAGGGATGCCATAAGTAGAGATAGCTCAACACTCTATATTGGGAGATATCTGTAGGGCAGATATCATGTGTATCCCCCTGAAATCCAGTTTTAGCTATTCATGCTGATCATTCACAGGTGTATGTCTACCGACTCCAAGCCCTGGATAGGCACCAATCATGCTGTGTTTTTGTGTTATACACCATGTCCAGCTTTGCATCCAAATTCATATCAAACCATTTCATACTTCCACCTGTTAGTTGTAGGAGTAGGATTAGGAACCCCCTGCACGCTCTCATACCCAACCAGACATCATGTCCAAGAATGTTGCCAGCCTTGTGATCTATCATACAGATCTTGGTCCATACATGAGAGTATTCTGCCTGTTGTTGTCAAGTTAGATCCTTCTATCTTTGAGCTAGTCAAGGTTACATCTTGAGTTATAGGGATACCCCCCTTGGTGCGGCAGAACCAGAAGTGAAGGGGAGGAGCTCACGCAACCTCCTGTATTCAGTTGGCCTGAATCTGCCTGTGCATTAGAAGTGGCAAACCCTAATGCTGATTCAGAAGAAATGTCAACACCAACCATTATAAAAAGGAAATGCCACTTTAGAATTTTGTATTGGTTTGAAATATGTACCAGATCTGAGGGTAATAGATAGGAAGATATATCAAAGTATATTTTAAATAAAATAAAATAACTAAAAATAAATTCCATTGGTTCTGCTACCACACACATATGGAAGGAAGGCAGCCTAAGTTTCTTGCATGATAGTTTATTTCAAGTGTAGGGTTGTAATACTCAAGTGAAATATTTTCCAAAGTTAATGTTTACATTTTATTAGGTATGGAGATTATGTTATTTATGCCCATGCCCACTGCACATGAAAGAAAGAAGTTATAACCATTATAGCACATAGGCTCATGCTTGTGTGGTGTGTTATAAACAAAGGCAGCTCACTTTATCAATGATTTGATATACCTATAAAGTGGGGCGTATATTATGAAAATTTGTCTTACTTTCCAAGTCAAAAAAGAAGAATCCATGTCGAATATGTAGACCAATAAAATTTTAGTTCTTAAAATGCAAAAGGGGCACCTACTGCATGAAGTTATAGTAGCAATAAACACATTAAAATATGTAGAAATATTCTATATAGAGGGGTGCCCAAATTTGGCAACTTTAGTGTTAAAAAATACAGATTATTAATGCAAAAGTGGATGCCATATCTTGTTTGTCCTCCTAGATTTTGTTGTATAAGAATGAGGGTAAATGGGGCACCATATTTCGAAGGATAGTAGAAATAAATTGTAATTGAATGTGTAAAAAATATTCTCCCAAGTGAGGTGCCCTTTTGATAGAATATGTAGAAAGTATAAGATCAAAGAGTTAGCAGAAATGAGGTGCCTCCATTATAGCATGCTTCTAATATTTTTTTTAAAGATTCAGATGTCAAATAAGAAGAAAAAAAGATGCCCTAATGGACTCCTGTGTGATGTGCAAGTTATATAGGGGAGAGGAGCTGGAACGTGCGTACCCAATTTTTGGGGGTCCACGTGGCACTAGTGAGTAGAAATGAGGTGCCTCCATTATAGCATGCTTCTAATATTTTTTTTAAAGATTTAGATGTCAAAGAAGAAGAAATAAAAAGTTCCTTAATGGACTCCTGTGTGATGTGCAAGTTATATTGGGGAGAGGAGCCAGAATGTGCGTACCCAATTTTCGGGGGTCCACGTGGACCAGTAAAAAAAATTACAACTTATTTCGATAAATAAATTAATAATAAACCATAAAAAATATGTTTTAAATTTTTTTTTAATATTGACACGTGGGAGGATGAGATTGGCCCGTCAAGTTAAAAAATGGAATTTTGGTCATGCGACCGAAACCTAGGTGGTTGGAGTGCCAATTGGTGCATGGCACAACATCCAAAGTGGAAAGCCCTGCCACATTGCCACATACCACTCTGCCACCTTAACTCTCCATTGTGTCACATTAATTCCTTGATGCCCCTTCCATTCTAGTCCTTCACTCCACATTTACTTCACGTCCCCTCTTTGTGCTTTGACGGCATCCCGCGTAATTTTTGATAGGACCTCCATTCAATGCTCACAATGCCTTGTACAACTCTCTAGGTTTAGAGCCTTTCAATCTACCAACTTCTCAAAATTCCTAACTTGTCCACCAGAAGGTGCTCGGTTTAGCTCTTTGCAATTTTCATCTTGCCACCACAACATGCTACGCTTGGACTCCTTTGCTTGTGATGAAAGGCACTGGTTGTCGAATGGGAAATGTAGCTCCAGCTTCGCCATGCCTCCTTTCAAGTTTGCCAGCGCCATACAAGTGAAGGACTGTTGCATATGTTTACTTCCTTTTCATTAACTACCTTTCTGGTCTGTGCTAACCCTTTTAAATGCAAGTGAGGAAGCGTGAAGGCCATGGCATGCTCATCAACATTTGAGGGGCAATCCTTTCGACCTAGGTGAGCATGCTCACTAAGGCCTCGCCATTATTCAATTTTTTCTTGTTTACTCTATCTTTTAGTTTTTTTTTTTTACTTTTATCTATTGCAAATTTCCTTGTCATGAAGATTTCATGTTTTTGAACACTATGGATTATGTGTTCATCAAAACACTAATTATATGGAAATTATTCTTATGTTCAAGCATTGGTGTCTTTAAATTTGAGGTTGCTTTTTTATTTCATCACAGAAAAAAAAAAATACTGTTGGTTGTTTTGGTGCCATAGATAAATCTGGGGTTGTTTTTATTTTCATTACAGTAACAAATAATATTGTTGGTTGTTTTTGTGTCATAGAAAAATCTAGGGTTGTTTTTATTTTCGTTGCAATAAAAAATAATATTGTTGCTTGTTTTGGTGCCATAGATAAATATGGGGTTGTTTTTATTTTCATTACAGTAACAATTAATATTGTTGGTTGTTTCTGTGTCATAGAAAAATCTAGGGTTGTTTTTATTTGCGTTGCAGTAACAAATAATATTGTTGCTTGTTTCGGTGCCATAGATAAATCTGGGGTTGTTTTTATTTTCATTATAGTAACAATTAATATTGTTGGTTGTTTTGGTGTCATAGATAAATATAGGGTTGTTTTAATTTTCATTACAGTAACAAATACATTTGTTGCTTGTTTTGGTGCCATAGATAAATCATGAGTTGTTTATTTTTCAGTTAGGTTTTCTCTTTTAATTAGGTTTTTCTTTCATATTTTTCAAAGGTTATTTCATAGGTTATCACTGTTTATTTGTCATAAATCTTTTTCTTTGTCTATATCTCATAAACAACATATTGCAAATATTACAGCCATAGGTTAGCATTTGTGTTTCCCTAGGATTTAAATTGCAAATATTACAGTCATAGTTTAGCATTTATGTTTTCCTAGGGTTTATATTGCAAATATTACAGTCATAGTTTAGCATTTGTGTTTCCCTAGGATTTATATTAGAATTATTACAGTCATAGTTTAGCATTTCTATTTTCCTAGGGTTTATATTGCAAATATTACAGTCATAGTTTAGCATTTGTGTTTCCCTAGGGTTTATATTGCAAGTATTACAGTCATAATTTAACATTTGTGTTTCCCTAGGGTTTATATTGCAAATATTACAGTCATAGTATAGTATTTGTGTTTCCCTAGGGTTTATATTGCAAATATTACATTAATATTTTAGCATTTGTGTTTCATAGGTTCTGCATTAACATTCAAACATAGATAAATCTTGGGTTGTTTATTACAGTCATAGGTTAGCATTTGTGTTTCCCTAGGGTTTATATTGTAAATAGTACAGTCATGTTTTAGTATTTGTGTTTCATAGGTTTGGTATTATCATTCACTCTAGTTATCTTATTCTCATAGGTTCTACATTATCATTTTTGTCATTTTCTTCAATGC
The DNA here is from genome assembly GCA_027924645.1 of Cunninghamia lanceolata. Taxonomy (NCBI): domain Eukaryota; kingdom Viridiplantae; phylum Streptophyta; class Pinopsida; order Cupressales; family Cupressaceae; genus Cunninghamia; species Cunninghamia lanceolata. The sequence continues at coordinate 14,492,818 of BSBN01001332.1, forward strand.
CACTCATCAATTTGGGGTTTCTCTTTTTAAGTTTTTATTAGGTTTTTGTTTCATCTTTTTAACAAGTTATTTCATAGGTTATCACTGTTTATTTGTCATAAATGTGGTTCCCTATAGTTTATATTACAAATATTACAGTCATAGGTTTGCATTTGTGTTTCCCTAAGGTTTATACTGTGAATATTATAGTAATAGTTTACCATTTGTGTTTCCCTTGGCTTTAAATTGCAGATATTACAGTCATAGTTTAGCATTCGTGTTTCCCTAGGGTTTTATTTGTTGTTAGTTTTAAATTTATCATAACTACATATGTAGAGTTACTGTTTTGATTTGTAATGTTTTCTGATCAGATTGCAATTTGTGTTGTATTTATGCTTCTTGTTTCCACCCATGTTCAATTGTCAGTTTCTCATTTTCAATTATTATTTTATATTGAATTTGTAAACATTCACTCTGGTTATCATATTCTAATAGGTTCTGCATTATCAAATAGTTAGGTTTTGTATGTGATATTTATTAAACTCTTACTATTTTCCATTTGTAAGCTTTATAATGTTCTTCAAGATAGTTTTTTTAGGTGCCTTAGATAAATTTGGTGGTGTCTCCCACTTTTCATAGGTTATGCTTCATCAATATAGTCATGCAACTATTGTATCTTTTTTTGGTGGCTTACATAAATTTTCCATTGGTGCCATAGATTAATTTTGGGGTGTTCTCTTTAGCATAGGTTGTGCTTCATCAATTCAGTCCTCAAACTAATCTACCTTTCTTAGGTGCCATTGAATCATTTGCCACAGTGGTACGCTGGTCCTCCACAAGTTAGGGAAAAACTCTTCCATAAAAAAGCACTATGAGATCAAACACAAATCAGATATTAAATGCACATTTAGTCGTATATATTTGTCAAGAAAAAAAGCTAAGGCTAGTAGCCAAACAAGTGTAAGTGTTTTCAAATTGTATCTAACATAGGGGAGAGAAGTTGGAATGTGTGCACCCAATTTTTGACGGTCCACGTTCAATGCCATGTGGACCAGTAAAAATAATTGTAACTTATTCAAGTAAATAAATTAATAATAAACAATATAAAATCCTGCTTGGAAATGAAAAACCCTATCATAAAATTTTGCACCCTTCCCCATAAACATTCAAACCCAACTTTTGTACAAATCTAGCCTTCACTTACAATTATTCACAACTACACAACAAAATAGAGGTGCCACGTCAACACAGTTCTAACCCATGTGTCTGATCTTTGACTAAAATGCTAACCCATTACAACCATGTTACCCATCGTAGCATAACCTAAACAATTCACACATGCATCTGCCTATCTCATCAAACATGAGACCCACAACATGTATCAGTAGGAGTCTCTCCCATCTCACTAAGAAGGGTGTGCACGTACTGGCTCCTTCCTCTAAAAACTCACTTGCATCTAAAAATACAAGCTGTAAGGCTGCCATTATTCATATAAAAATTTATGGAAACAAATACAAACAATACACCAAACCAATCAAATCAAGAATTAATGTCCTAAATGAATCAAAACTACAATTCATATCACCCATAATTCAAATTCCAAATAGGATAGGTATTTAATTCACCACACCAAACAAGCATCAATCAGACTGAAATAATTCCCAATTCAAATAGCCCTTGAGGTGTTTTCTTCACATTGATGCCAAAATGTGTTGGCTTAAGGTCTCTACAACTTCAATCCCGTCACCACTACATGTTACACTCAGATTCTTGTGTCCCTTCTAGCTTCTTTATATATATGTATATGCATATGTATAAACACATACATATAAAATACATATGTATAGACACATACATAGAGAAATACATATACATATTTCAGACAACTGAGAGGGGGGTTGAATCAGTTGTCCCTAACCTTTGACCTTTTCTAAACTTTTTAAATCTTCTTTATAACTAGATTAATGATGAAAACATTTAAGCATAAATCAACATATGAGCAGAAATAGCATGAACACACAACACCAGAATTTTGACATGGAAAACTCGGTTAAGGGAAAAACCACGGTGGGGGTTAACCCACAAAAAATGTGTATCCTATTAAAAGTACTTAAGAAAATAGAAGGCACATGCCTTCGGGCACACTGCCCAGAGCTCACTGCCTATAAGAAATTATGATTTACACAAAGATAATGAATTGAGAAATAGCATCTACATTTATGCCTGAATTGGTCCCCTTCAAGGCTCAAAAACTTCTGCTCCTATCTTCAAATTCTTCTTTACTGACTCTTCACTCTATACTTCCTTCGCTCCACTTCTTCTCTGCTCTACTTTTTTATCCTTTCTTAAGATTTAACTCATTTTTTTCAAGGATGATTTTCCACAACTCTTCAACAAGTATTTATACACTTCATCAACCTTGGAATGATCAACAAGGTCAGCTAAACTTGACGTAGATCATTACACTATCGGCCAAACACAACTGAGACTTGAATCTTCCTCTATATCCATTCCACGCTTCATAAAATGTTCTTAGATCATCCACAATACGCCAGGAACATTCGATCGGCCAAGACTGGGAAGAACATCAACCTTAAAGAAGAAATCTTCAAACAATAGGTTCAAACTTCAATGCAGATCTCCAACATAGTAGCCATATGATCCAGAGACCTCCACAAGCACATTGAATTCAACAAAAACATTCGCACTCCTTCAACTCATCAGAATCACTTGCATCTTTATCCAAAACCTTAAGAACACTATTTGTCATGACTGTCAGACTAGAAAGATAGCTTGCGGACCTCCAAACCACAAACCACTAGAGATGATAATGCATACTGATTTCCCAAACATGCCTTCAGATCCATAGACCATAAAACTTCACTACGAAGAAATCTGGACCAACTTACTGTCACATTGTCTCTTCTGAATATTGTAAAATCTAGTTCTACTCAAATGGCCATAACTTCTTCAAATCTTCATGTGAACTTCTCAAATCTTAACTGGAGCAACCTATGACAATCCTCTCCATAGCCATATGGTCTGCATGCATTGGTTGTCATTAATTTTCTCAATATCCTCAACAGTCTGGTCTTCTATACAGATAACAAATTAGGATACAGTTGACACCAATGGAAACAAGGATATGTTAACATCAATGACAACACCACTTAGGCACATATTTGCAACAATCTCCCCCTTTGTCATTGATGGCAACATATGATGTGAAAAATTGAATTCAATGATCAAGACAAGAACTTCTCCCCCTTTCCCCTTTCACTTCTACAATTTCTTTCTTTACTGCTCCCCCTTACATCAGCAACTAGTTTTTCACATGACTTCTCTCCCCCTTTGACATCAATGGAAAAGGGCACATATTTTCTATCTTTTCTCCCTTTTTTCTTCAGACTGATCCCAAAATTTTGCATACTGACTACTCCCCCTTTGAGTAGTACCTCCTTAACATCAATCCAAATCACAAGATATGAATGTGAATTCCATTAGACCAATGCACTTTAGTGCATCTTAGTTCTGATCAGGAGGGGTAATAACCCCTAACTTTTCTCTAAGATACTCAAAGGTATCCTTGGGAAGAGGCTTAGTGAAAATATCTGCAATCTAATCTTTAGAAGACACAAACTCCAACTTGACTTTATTCTCATTAACTTTCTCTCTTAAGAAATGAAACTTGATAGATATATGCTTTGTCTTTGAGTGTAATACCAGATTCTTTGAAATGCTTATAGCACTTGAATTATCATAGAAAATTGTGATTGGCTCCTCAAACATAATTATGATGTCTTTCAGCATTTGCTTCATCCACAAAACTTGAGAACAATTATTTGCAACTGCTATATACTTTGCCTCTGCAGTAGACAGAGAAATTGCCTCTTACTTTTTGCTCATTCAAGAGACTAATCTTCTTCCCAAGAAGAATGCACCACCACTAGTACTTTTTCTTTCATCCACATCTCTTGGCCAATTAGCATCTATATATGCATGAAGAGTGAAGTCATTATCCTTTGGATACCATAGTCCACAATCAATTATCCCCTTGAGATATCTAAAAATTCTTTTGATTGCCACAACATGGGATTCTTTTGGATCAACTTGAAATCTGGCAACTAGTCCAACTGCATTCATGATGTCAGGTCTGGTTTGAGTCAAATAAAGCAATCCTCCAATCATTGATCTATACCATTTTTGATTTGCCTTGGGGGAGTTATCATCTTTGCTTAGCTTACATTGGGTTATCATAGGTGTACCTACTGGCTTTGAATCTTCCATTCCAAACTTCTTCAACAATTCTCTCACATATTTGGATTAGGATATGAAGATACCTTTGTCTGACTGAACAATTTGCAGACCTAGGAAGAAATTCATCTCGCCAAACATTGACATTTCAAACTCACTTTTTATCTGATCAGCAAATCCTTTGCACATACATTCATTTCCACTAAAAATGATATCATCAACAAAGACCTCAACAATTATAATGTCCTCATGATTAATCTTGAAGTACAGATTACTATCAGTAGTACCTTTGCTAAATCCTAGCTTAAGCAAATGCTTATCTAATCTGGCATACCAGGCTCTTGGAGCTTGCTTGAGTCCATACAAGGCTTGTCTCAGTCTACAAACCATATCTCCCTGATCAGACAACTGAAATCCTTCTAGTTGTTCAATGTAGACTTCTTCCTCCAAATCTCCATTTAGAAATGCTGATTTGACATCCATCTGATAAACTTTAAAATCTTTGAAAGTAGCAAAAGTAAGAAATAATCTGATTGCCTCTATCCTTGCCACCAGAGGAAAAGTTCCTTCAAAATTAATTCCTTCCACTTGACAATAACCTTTACATACCAACTTTGCCTTGTTTCTTACAACTTCACCATCTTCATTTAGTTTATTCTGGAAGACCCATTTGGTTCCAATTACATTTTTGTCCTTAGGTCTAGGAACAAGATCCTAAGTGTGATTCTTTTCAATTTGTATCAATTCTTCTTCCATTGCCTTAACCTAGTTTTCATCATCACAGGCTTCACTTACTGATTTAGGTTCAATCTTTGAAATTAGACAAATCGCTTCTTGATCTTTAGCAACTCTTCTCCTAGTTCAAACACCTATGTTTTTATCTCCTATGATTTGATCTTTAGGATGATTCATTCTTGCATACCTGGGGGTTTTGGGAATTGTTTGAACTTCTGTTTCTTGAACTTGTTCCTCATCTTCTACACTAATTTTTGGAGTTACTAGAGTTACTGGATCAATTTGAATCTGGGTTTGGATTTGAACTTGTCTTCCTTGACTTTGACTTTCATCTTGATCATCTGAATCATATCCACAGTACCTGGAATGTCCTTCTTTGCTTTCATCAACTTTAACATTAGCCCTTTCAACAATCTTTTTCAACCTTTTGTTGAAGCACCAGTAAGCCTTACTTTGAGTTGAGTATCTCAAAAATATTCCTTCATCACTTCTTGCCTCAAACTTGCCTAAATCCTCATCTCTTTTGATATAGCATTTACTACCAAAAACTCTGAAATATCTCACATTGGGAGGATGACCAAACCATAGTTCATAAGGAGTCTTACCAGAATTTCCTTTGATCTGCACCTGGTTAAGAGTGTAGATAGCAGTACTCATAGCTTCTCTCCAATTTAAGGAACATTTATTTCCATCATCATGATCCTGGTAGCTTCTTGAATGGTCCAGTTCTTCCTTTCCACAACTCCATTTTGTTGAGGAGTCCTAGGAGTAGATAACTATCTTTTTATTCCATGCTTTTCACAAAAAACATCAAACTCACCGGAAGTGAATTCTCCACCTCTGTCAAATCTTAGGCACTTCAATTTCCCACCAATCTCATTTTCAACCATCATCTTGAATACCTTAAACTTATCAAGAGCTTCTGATTTTTCTTTTAGGAAGGTTACCCACATCATCTGGGAGTAATCATCAATCAACAACATGAAATATCTATCTCCTTGCACACTCCTAATTCTAGCAGGACCACAGAGATCAGTATGTACCAGTTCCAATCTCCTAGTTGAACCTTGTTCCTTACTTTTGAATGAAATTTTGTTCTATTTACCCAATTGACATTCTCTACATATACTATCTGGTTTTACAAGTCTTGGGAGATCTCTTACAGCTTGAGTGGAACTTATTTTGACAATGTTATCAAAATTCACATGACACATCCTCCTATGCCATAACTAACTTTGATCTATCTGAGCAATCAAACAACTTTTGCCAGAACTACTTAAATGAAAGATGTTACCTCTAGTTTGAGTACCAGATGCAATTTCAATTCAGGATCTCTCCAAGATTCTGCATTTCCCATCCTTGAATCAGAGATCATAACCCTTATCAACCAACTGTCCAACACTGAGAATATTGTGTTTCAATCCTTCCACATATAGAACATCATTGGTGTTGTTCTTACCATTAAAAGACATGGATCCTCTGCCATGAATTCTACCAGCTGAGTTGTCTCCAAATTTCACAAGTCCTCCTTCATAATTTTCAAAACTCACAAAATTACTCTTGTCACCAGTCATATGATGAGAGCATCCACTATCAATCACCCATTCATCCTTTTCAACAACCTGAGCAGCCAAGGCACTTTCCACATTTACACAACTAGCAGATTCAGTAGACATTGGATCTTCTTTAATAGTAATGAACACCCAATCACTTTCTCCATGATCAGATTCATCATCTGTGACTTCTTCTTCTCCAGCTTCTTAGACATAGTAGCAATTCTTCTGATTTTTGTATCTGTTAGGGTTTGGTTTTGAAAACCTCTCTGGACACCTTGAAGCAAAATAACCAATCTTATTACAAGCAAAACATTTGAGTGGCAACTTTCCTTCATACTTATCGGATCCTCTTGACATCCCTTTGGCAATGAGAGCTTCAAGATCTGTAGTCTCATTTTCATCATCTTCAAGATCCTTCCTTGTTTTGATAAATCTATTTGATCTTCCTGAAGAACCTTCACCCAGATAATATCTTTGCTTTCCATATGCACTGGCCTTTAATGTAGATTTAGACTTAGGGAGAGAATCACCAAACTCACTCATTTCAAATGCTGAAAGCTTACCAACTAACTGATCCCTTCTGACAGTTGTAACTATCCTGATTTCTTCAATGGCTGCAACCTTGTGTTTGTAAAATGCAGGCAAGGATCTGAGTACTTTGGCAATAATTTTTGATACATCCAATACTCCACCTGCATTTCTAATACTAGTCACAAGTTCATTTACTTTCTGCATGTAGGAAGTAGTGTTTCCATCTTCACTCATTACCAATCTTCCATATTTACCCTTCAGGCTTTGTAGCTTGGCACATTTAACATATTTGTCACCTTCATACAGATTTTCTAATTTAATCTAGATTTTATGAGCAGTTTGTAAATTCAAGACATTTGCCAATTCGGTATCAGATAGGACACTCAACAATGCTTCTTTGGCTTGAGTGTTGTGTTTAGCATCTTTGATTTCATCTATATTTGTAGGTCAGTTCTTCAAAATTTTATATGCGTTCTTGGTTATTAACCAAAAGACATCACCCATACATTCCAGATGATACTACATGCATACCTTCCAGAGGGAGTAATTTGTTCCATCAAATCTTAGACTTTCCTTCTTGTAAAACAACATTTTGGATCTCCTCAAGTAGTCAAGCTTCTTTTAGAGGTACTTGGCTCTGATACCAATTATTGGAAATAGTCCAAACAACTGAGAGGTGGTGGTGAATCAGTTGTTCCTAACCTTTGACCTTTTCTAAACTTTTAAAATCTTCTTTATAACCAGATTAATGATGAAAACATTTAAGCATAAATCAACACATGAGCAGAAATAACATGAACACACAACACCAGCATTTTGACGTGGCAAACCTAGTTAAGGGAAAAACCATGGTGGGGGTTAATCCACAAAAAATGCATACCATATTAAAAGTACTTAAGAAAACAGAAGGGACATGCCTTCGGGCACACTGTCCAGAGCTCACTTCTCAAGAAGAGACTCACTGCCTATAAGAAATTATGATTTACACAAAGATAATGAACTAAGAAATAGCATCTACATTTATGTCTGAATCAGTCCCCTTCAAGGCTCAAAAACTTCTACTCCTATCTTCAAATTCTTCTTTACTGACTCTTCACTCTATACTTCCTTTGCTCCACTTCTTCTCTGCTCTGTTTTTTGATCCTTTCTTCGGATTTAACTCATTTTGTTCAAGGATGATTTTCCACAACTCTTCAACGAGTATATACACTTCATCAACCTTGGAATGATCAACAAGGTTGGCTAAACTTGACACGGATCATTACACTGTCGGCCAAACACAACTGAGACTTGAATCTTCCTCTATATCCATGCCACACTTCATAAAATGTTCTTAGATCATCCGCAATATGCCAGGAACATCTGGTCACCCAAGACTGGGAAGAACATCAACCTCAAAGAAGAAATCTTCAAACAACAAGCTCAAACTTCAATACGGATCTCCAACATAGTAGCCACACGATCCAGAGACCTCCACAAGCACATTGAATTCAACAGAAACATCCGCATTCCTCCAACTCATTAGAATCACTTGCATCTTTATCCAAAACCTTAAGAACACTATTTGTCATGACTGTCAGACTAGAAAGATAGCTTGCGGACCTCCAAACCATGAACCACTGGAGTTGATGATGCACACTGATTTCCCAAACATGCCTTCAGATTTGCAGACCATAAAATTTCACTGCAAAGCAATCCGGACCAACTTACTGTCACACTATCTCTTCTGAATACTGCAAAATCTTGTTCTACTCAGATGGCCATAACTTCTTCAAATCTTCATGCAGACTTCTCAAAACTTAACTGGACCTATGACAATCCTCTCCACAGCCATATGGTCTGCATGCATTGGTTGTCATTAATTTTCTCAATATCCTCAACTGTCCGGTCTTCTATACGGATAACAAATTAGGATACAGTTGACACCAATGGCAACAAGGATATGTTGACATCAATGACAACACCACTTAGGCACATATTTGCAACAATATATACATATGCATATTCATATACATATACATATACATATACATATACTACTTCCAGGACATACCGCGTAAACTTCGAGCCAACCTGCATTCAATGCTCCCAATGGCTCGCACATCTTGCCAACTTTACAACCTTTCAATCTACATCAATTCATTCATGGCAACTTTAGATCCTTTTAATCTACCATCTTCTCGAATTTTCTTCACATTGATGCTAGAATGTGTTTGGGGATGTTCTCTTATGCATAGGTTCTACTTCATCAATTCAGTCCTTCAACTATTGTATTGTTTTTAGGTGCCATTGATTAAATTGGGGGTGTTACCTTTTTTATAGGTTCTGCTACATCAATTCATTCATGCCATTGATTAATTTGGGGTTGTTCTCTTTTGTATAGGTTCATTATCATCAATCAAGTCCTACAGTTATTGTATGTTTTTTAGGTGGCATTGATTGATTTGGGGGTGTTATCTTTTTTTATAGGTTCTGCTACATCAATTCAGTCATTTAACTATTCTAGCTTTCTTAGGTGCCATTGATTAATTTGGGGGTGTTATCTTTTGTATAGGTTCATTATCATCAATCAAGTCCTGTATCTATTGCATGCTTTTTAGGTGTCATTGATTGATTTGGGGGTGTTATCAATTCATTATAGGTTCTGCTACATAAATTCACTCATGTAACTATTGTAGCTTTCGTAGGTGCCATTGATTAATTCAGGGGTGTTCTCTTTTTCATACCTTAGCCTTCTTCAATTCAATCCTCTAACTATTGTATCTTTTTTAGGTGCCATCGATTAATTTGGGGATGTTCTCTTTTTTAGAGGTTCTGCTACATCAATTAAGCCATGCAACTATTCTAGCTTTCTTAGGTGCCATTGATTCATGGTTTCTTTTTTATAGGTTTTGCTTCATCAATTCATTCCTGCAAGTATTCTTTGTTTGTCAAATAGTGATAGACCTTGGAAGATGTATATCTGTTCAAGATATACGTGATATACTGTGGATGTTTTGATCCATGGACATCATGTATATCCTAAACAGATAATACTTTTATTCATGTGTTCATCATTGCACATTAATTTTAATATTTGTATGGTTGGAAGTTAAAAGAGTTTTTTGATGGAGTATAAGTTGGCCACCCTTTCACTCCACTGCCTCACATTAATCGCTCACTGCCCCTGCCAATTCTTTTGTATAGTCATCTTTAATTACTAAAGTGAACAATTACTAAAATCTAGTCATCCATGTTACAACCCTAGATTTATCTATGGCACCGAAACAACCAACAATATTATTTGTTATTGTAATGAAAATAAAAACAACCCCAGATTTATCTATGGCATGCATACATTGGTTACTTGCATTGTTATGCTTACATTGGACAAACAAACATTATTTATATGTTTGAATAAATATTAACAGCAAAATAAATATGTATAAACATATATATACATATTCATATATATATATGTGTGCATGTGTGTGTGTGTGTGTGTGTGTACATATTTACATGATTGAATAGATGACGCAGAACCTATGAAAAAAGAGAACAACCCCAAATTATTGAATGGCACCTAAAAAGGATACAATAGTTGCAGGACAAAATTGAAGAACAACAAGAAAATAGATATATGTACATATATGTATATGTATACTTATATGTGTATACATATACATATATGTATATATGTATGTCTATACACATTAATATACATATACTTACATATGTATAAGTCTATATATATGAATATGTATATACATATACATAGACATATACTTACATATGTATAAGTCTATTTATATGAATATGTATATACCACATGCATAAACATATACATACATGTATATGTAACAATAAAAAGAAGCTGGAGGGGACACAAGAGTCTGAGTGTAGCATGTTGTGGTGGTGGGATGAAAGTTGCAGAGAGCTGAACCAAGCATATTCTGGCGGACAAGTTAGGAAATTTTGAGAAGTTGGTAGATTGAAAGGATCTAAACTTGGCAAGTTGTACAAGGCATTGCAAGCATTAAATGGAGGTCCTATCAAAAATTACATAGGATGTCATAGAAGCACGAAGAGGGGACGTGAAGTAAATGTAGGGTGAAGGACTAGAATGGAAGGGGTGGTGAGGAATTAATGCAACGCAGTGGAGTGTTATGGTGGCGGAGTGATTTGTGGTGATGTGGTAGGGCTTTTTACTTTACACGCTGTGCCACGCACCAACTGGCACTCCAACCACCTATGTTTCGGTTGCATGACCAAAATTCCATTTTTTAACCTGACAGACCAATCCCATTCTCCCACGTGTCAATATTAAACCAAAAAATATAAGCTGAAAATGAGAAACTGTCAATTGAAAATAGGTGGAAACAAGAAGCATAAATACAACACACATTGCAATATGATAAGAAAACATTGCAAATCAAAACAATAATGCTGCTTTTGTAATTATCATAAATTTAATACTGTGACTATAATATTTGTAATATAAATAGTAGGGAAAAATAAATGCTAACCTATGACTATAATATTTACAATATAAACCCTAGGGAAACACATTTTTGACAAGTAAACAATGAAAAAGATTTATGACAAATAAACAGTGATAACCTATGAAATTACCTATGAAACCTAATTGAATGATAATGTAGAGCCTATGAGAATAAGATAACCAGAGTGAATGATAATGCGAAACTGTCAATTGAACATAGGTGGAACAAGAAGCATATATACAACACACATTGCAATCTGATAAGAAAACATTGCAAATCAAAACAATAACGTTGCATCTATAGTTATCATAAATTTCAAACTATCAACAAGAAGGGTGCATTTGTAGATATGAAAACTTAAAAACTGTCCAAAACATCAAGTGCATATAAAATCCAAATAAGGCTACATCTAGCTACTATGATAGAGAAATGGTGGTTGGTTGCTTGGGGTGCCACTAGCCAAGTTGGTGCAAGAGCACCCCTTCATCAAGTTAATTAGCTAAGGGAGAAGCCTAAAGTCTTAATAGGTTGTTATGCATTTACTTTGTAATAAGGTCTGTTTGACCAACGCATGCTATTTTTGGGTTGTTTCTGTCTTTTGGACACTTGTCAATCTATAAATGACAAGGTTGTTAGTTTGTTAGTTAGTTATGTCTCCCAGCCGTTGGGAATCTAGTTAATACTACTCCTTATGAGTTGTTAAATAGTTTAGTTCTGATTAATTAAAGGGATATAGATCAGAAAGAAGAAGTTAGCCAGAGCAGTGATTGTGAAATTAAGTTGTACTATGAAAACAGACATTTGTATTCATCCTCAAAACTATAAAGAAGATCCTATTTTGCATTCAAATTGCATCTATGTAGTCAATTTCTATTTTGCAGTCAATATGGGGTTTTTCCATTCCACCGGTTGATTACTCTGTAATCGGTGGAATGGTTGTACATATTAGATTAGATTTTGTTTTTGCATTTTCTAGTTGTGTGAGTTTTGTAGTTACAGGATCGATTGACATCATGCTGTGGTGAATCCTAGCATCCTCATCTGCTAGGTTATGAAAGGTTGAAATCTGTGTAGTCTAATAGAGGCAGCACATAGCGTCGGTGTGGAATTCGTCATCGGATGAAGGATATCAGGTTTCACTGATAACTTACATCAGACCAAAGTCCTCTATTTGAACTGACTTTGAAAGCTCGAGGGTTCATTAGTTCAATAATGTTTGAAGCTAAATGATTGGCATGATAAGTTTGGTAGAGAAAAGCTTTTGGTTGAACCTTTGAACCGGTTCAACAGTTCAAAGGGTTCAATGGTTCAACCATGTGTTGGTTCGGAGGCCCAGCAGAATGATGAAGGTGGTAAAGATTAATAACAATTGTTGAACCACCCATTGAACCGGTTCAACGGTTCAATGGTTCAATGAGCTCGGCGGGTTCAACGATGGGCGCGGGTTCAACGGTTCACCAAGAGTCGAAGCTTCAACGAGCCAATAGTTCAACAATTCTAGGGTAGTCGCGGGGTCGGTAGTCCACCATGTGAGCCGACAACATTTGACACAATAAAATATTAAGTGTAGTGGTTTAAATGTTCAGCCATAGCGACGACGTTGTATTTTAAGTGGTTTCCATCAGTGCTATGTTTTTGAAGGGTTCCACTAAATTTGGCCGTGCACTCTGCATCATAGTGGTATCAAAGCAAAGGAGTATCTTCTGGGAAGATAAGAAGACATAATGTCAAATGAAGAGGGATCATCAGAGTTCCTAGCAAGGATGACCAACACTGAGTTGGCTATCCTGGTAAAGAAGCAGATTGCAGAGAGCAAAGCAGTGAAAGCTCAGAATCAGGCCTTAAAAGATGAGTTGGAGAAATTGAGGGACAAAGTAGGTTCTGGTAAAGATGATGATAGGGATGAAGAGGAGATCCCTAGGTGGGAAGAGGTAGACATTCCTGTAGACCAGAGACCCTTATTGAATGCCCTCAAATCCATGGAGAGGAGAACCATGGATGTGAAACTGGATTTGCCAGTGTTTATAGGAAAAATGGATCCTGATTCAGTGATGGAGTGGATAGACTCCTTGAATAATTTCTTTGAAACAGAGGAAATACCAGAGCATCAAAGGGTAAAGGTGGCATAGTCCAAAATGAAAGAGGCTGCACTAACCTGGTGGAATTTCATCCAAGATGACAGGGTGAAAGAAGGTAGAAACAGAGTTGCTACTTGGAAGAAGATGGTGGCTTTAGTGAAAGAAGCCTATGTTCCATTGGATTACAACATCCAATTACACAAGAGAAGACAAAATTTGAAACAGAAAGAGTTAGATGTCAGTGCATACACTAAAGAATTCATGAAACTACGTCTCAAGACAAAGGTGAAGGAGAATGAGGAAGAGAAGGTAGCAAGGTATCTCAATGGGTTGAGATTTGCCATCCAAGAAGACCTAAATCTGCATAATCCAGATACAATTCAGAAGTGCTACCAATTAGCACTCAAAGTGGAAGAGAAACTAAGGCGAAGACAAGAACAGAACAATGGAGGAAGAGGGAGATAGCAAAGAGGGGGAAGAAGTCCATTCAGAGGTAGAGGAAATGGATTTGGACACCAAGGTGAAACCAATTAAGAGAGAAGCAAAGGAGACAACAGTCAAACTCAAGGGGGAAGTTATGATCAAAAAGGAAACTTTAGGGATAGAAGACCACCATTTAAAGGGAGATCTCAGGGCAGAGGACCTCTCAGATGTTACAATTGTAATCAAGAAGGCCACATAGCCAGCAGATGTCTAGAAAAAGCAACAACTTCAATGGGAGACAGGAGGACAAATCTGATCCAAGAATCTGATTGTCAAAGTATGACAAGCTCAAACACTTATCAAAGTGTGAATGCTCCAGATGGTTATGGGTATCCTGAAAAAGGAGAATCTTTGATGATTAGAAGAACAATGACCACCATGAAGGTGCCTGACAGAGAACCCCCACAGAGAAAGTCTCTTTTCAAAACCACTTGCAAGGCAGGAGGTAAGGTATGTAAAGTTCTGATTGATTTTGGATCTACTAAAAATTTTGTGTCTGTTGAAATGGTAGAAAAGCTTAAGCTTAGGAGGCTACCACATCCTTGCCCATACAAGATTTCATGGCTCACTCAAGGCCAGCAAACAGTTGTAGAAGAACAGGCTTGGGTAGAATTCCAAATTGGACCATACAAGGATAAATTGTTATTTGACATAGCTCAGATGGATGCTTGCCATCTCTTATTTCGAAGACCATGGCAATATGATTTGAGAGCACAACATGATGGAGTTAGAAATACTTATTCAATCACCAAGGATGGTAAGGTGATAGAATTACTACCATTGATGGAGAAGGAGGTCTAATCAAAAGGAAACAAAGTCAAGGTAATGCTGGTAGAAGGCAAACAGTTCATGATAGAAATGGTAGAAGAAGGAGCAGTTGCATATGCTCTAATTCCATGCCTAAAAGTGAACGAGGAACAACAACAAGAAGTCAAGGGAGAGAAAAGACAAAGGTTTATAGATCCAGCTGTCCAAGAGCTATTGGACAAATACAAAGGCATCATCTCTAATGGAATGCCAAGGTCTCTACCACCTATAAGAGATATCAGCCATTGTATAGATCTGATCCCAGGATCTACACTGCCAAACAAAGCAGCATACAAGCTCACCCCAGAATAGAATGTAGAGGTAGCAAGACAGATTGAGGAATTGTTGGACATAGGCCTAATTGGCAAGAGTTTAAGTCCATGTGCAGTACCAGCTGTACTAGAACCAAAGAAAGAAGGCACTTGGAGGCTTTGCACTGATTCAAGGGCTATTAACAAGATCACCATCAGGTATAGGTTCCCCATACCTAGGATAGAGGATTTGCTTGATTGTTTAGGAGGTGCCAAATATTTCACAAAAATAGATTTGAAAAGTGGCTATCATCAAATCAGGATTAGGCCAGGAGATGAATAGAAAATGAAATTTAAAACCAATGAAGGGTTGTATGAGTGGAAGGTCATGCGTTTTGGTTTATCCAATGCACCTAGTACCTTTATGAGATTGATTAATGAGGTCTTGAGAGAATTTATGGGCAAATTTGTCATAGCATATCTAGATGACATTCTGATTTTCAGTAATACAAAGGAAGAACACCTTAAACATATAGACCTGGTCCTCAAAAGGTTACATGAAGAACATCTAATGATAAACTTGGAGAAGTGTTTGTTTATGCAGGAGGAGATCATCTACTTGGGTTTTGTCATCTCACATGGCAAACTGCAAATGATTCAAGAGAAGGTAAGTGCCATATTGTCTTGGCCAACTCCTCGAACCATGAATGATGTCAGAAGTTTCCATGGGTTAGCAACCTTCTATAGGAAGTTTATAAGAGGGTTTAGTCATGTTTGTGCACCCATGCTTGACACCATAAAAGGAGGACAAAAGTGCAGATTTACTTGGACAAAGGAGGCAGATGATTCATTTGAAACATTGAAGAAGAAAGTGGCACAACAACTAGTCCTTACACTTCCTGATTTCAACAAAATTTTTCAGGTAGAATGTGATGCAAGTCACATCGCAATTGGAGCCGTACTCAATCAAGAAGGTAGGCCTATTGCATTTTTTAGTGAGAAGTTAAATGATGCAAAGAAGAGGTATTCATCATATGATTTAGAGATGTATGCTCTAGTCCAGTCACTCAAAAAGTGGAGGCATTACTTGATGCCAAAGGAGTTCATAGTATTCACAGATAATCAGGCCCTTAGTTTCATAAACAGCCAAGAGAAGCTGAACCACAGGCATATGAAGTGGGTGGAGACTTTGCAAGCTTTCACCTTCACACTCAAACACAAGAAATGGGTCAAGAATAAGGTAGCAGATGCTTTGAGCAGAAGGGCTCTAACCATAAATCAGATTCAGTTAGAAAGTGTTGGCATTGATTCCTTAAAGACTATGTATGATGCTGATGAAGACTTTGGAAAGATCTACAAAGTGTGTACTTCTTTTGGAGACAAATATCATGCTGAATTTTTTGAATTTATGATCCAGGATGGATTGTTGTTCAAAGGTGGACAATTGTGTATTCCAAGGTGTTCTATGAGGCTAAACATTATCAAGGAAAAACATTGTGGAGCTATGGCAGGACATTTTGGTCTAGATAAGACTCTTGATCTTGTTAGAAGACATTACTATTGGCCTAAATTACAGACAGATGTTAGAAAATTTGTGGAGACGTGTGATATGTCAGAGAGCAAAAGGAAGATCAACTAATGTAGGTTTATATCAGCCACTGCCCATTCCTTCTAGGCCATGGGAAAGCATAAGCATGGATTTTGTGTTGGGTTTACCTAGAACAAGGAAGGGATATGATAGTGTTTTTATTGTAGTCGACAGATTCAGTAAAATGGCACATTTCTTGCCATGCAAAACCACTTGTGATGCTTCATATGTTGCAGATCTATTTTTCAAGGGGATAGTGAGGATTCATGGATTGCCATTGAGCATAGTGTTAGATAGAGATGCAAAGTTTATTTGTCATTTTTGGAGGACTCTTTGGAAGAAGCTTGGAATCAATTTGTCTTTCTCATCAGCTTATCACCCTCAAATAGATGGACAGACTGAAGTGGTCAATCGATCATTGGGAAATCTTCTCAGATGTTTGACAAGACAACATGGAGAGAAATGGGATAACATCCTGTCACAGGCAAAATTTTCTTATAATGACACCATCAATAGAAGTACAGGAAAATCACCTTTTCAGGTAGTATATGGAATTCATCCCAGAGGAATTTTGAAGTTAAGAGATATACCTGTAGGAGAGTCTATTAGTGTAGATGGACAAGCCTTTGCATCAGCAATCACAGAGGTCCATGATCAAGTCAAACACCAACTCCAGCAAACTACTTTGAAGTATAAAGAATATGCTGACAAGAAGAAGAGAGATGTCCATTTTGATGTTGGAGATTTGGTGTGGGTTAATTTGAAGAAGGAAAGACTTCCAAAAGGAAAACATACCAAACTAATGTAGAGGAAGATTGGACCATGTCAGATTTTGAAGAAATGTGGACATAATGCTTATGAAATCCAACGTCCTTTTGATCTTGGATTGTCACCTATTTTTAATGTATGTGATTTGACTCCATACAAACATAATGCAGATATAGAACAGGAACCATTGCAAGGTACAACAGAAGATGATATTCCTAAACATTATCCACCAAAATTAAAGAAGATTTTAGACTCAAGACTGGTAAAGAAAACTAGGAACAAAGAGTATATGGAATACTTGGTGGTTTGGCAGGGGAAACCTGATTCAGAAGTAGTTTGGATGACTGAAGAATAGATCAAGAAACATGGAGCAGACTTACACACTTTGATCTCAAGTGGGCTTGACATCTCTTCTCTTGGGGAGTATGGTGCAGGAGCACCCCTTCATCAAGTTAATTAGCTAAGGGAGAAGCCTAAAGTCTTAATAGGTTGTTATGCATTTACTTTGTAATAAGGTTTGTTTGACCAACGCATGCTATTTTTGGGTTGTTTCTGTCTTTTGGACACTTGTCAATCTATAAATGACAAGGTTGTTAGTTTGTTAGTTAGTTATGTCTCCCAGCCGCTAGGAATCCAGTCAGTACTACTACTTATGAATTGTTAAATAGTTTAGTTCTGATCGATTAAAGGGATATAGATCAGAAAGGAGAAGTTAGCCAAAGCTGTGATTGTGAAATTGAGTTGTACTGTGAAAACAGACATTTGTATTCATCCTCAGAACAATAAAGAAGATCCTATTTTGCATTCGAATTGTATCTGTGTAGTCAATTTCTATTTTACAGTCGATATGGGGTTTTTCCATTCCACCAGTTGATTACTCTGTAATCGGTGGAATGGCTGTACATATTAGATTAGATTTTGTTTTTGCATTTTCTAGTTGTGTTAGTTTTGCAGTTACAGGATCGATTGATGTCATGCTATGGTGAATCCTAGCATCCTCATGTGCTAGGTTATGAAAGGTTGAAATCTGTGTAGTCTAACAGAGGCATCACATAGCGTCGGCATGGAATTCATCTTCGGATGAAGGATATCAGGTTTTTCCGTAACTTACATCAGACCAAAGTCCTTTGTTTGAACTGACTTCAAAAGCTCGAGGGTTTGTTAGTTCAACAATGTTTGAAGCTAAATGATTGGCATGATAAGTTTGGCAGAGAAAACCTTTTGGTTGAACCTTTGAACCGGTTCAATGGTTCAAAGGGTTCAATGGTTCAACAGTGTGTTGGTTCGGAGGTCCAGCAGAACGACGAAGGTGGTAAAGATTAATAACGATCGTTGAACCACCCATTGAACCGGGTCAATGGTTCAACAATAGGTGCTGGTTCAACGGCTCACCAAGACTCGAAGGTTCAGCAAGCTGATAGTTTAGCGATTCTGGGGTAGTCGCAGGGTTGGTAGTCCACCATGCAAGCCGACAACATTTGACACAATAAAATATTAAGTGTAGTGGTTCAGATGTTCAGCCATAGCGACAGCGTTGTATTTTAAGTGGTTTCCATTAGCACTGTGTTTTTGAAGGGTTCCACCAAATTCGGCCGCACGCTTTGCATCACAAGTTCTCATCCCCTTCCACTCAATGAGGAGTGCTGCTTACATGACTAGGGATGGACTAGAAAATTGGGTGCAAGTGACATGTGTTGGGGGCGGTGGTGTAGACATTTGTACATCACGAGTGCCAATGTGATTTGAATATTGAGTGTACCTGAAGTTAGATTGGGAGATGGTTGAATAATTCATTGCTGTGGAGAATTGAGGGATATTGATGTTGAGAATATCATGGAATACTCCATTACTTTGAGACAAGGGATTAGCAGGGACCCTTAACTGCCTTTCTCTTTGTAAAGCCCTCTGTGCATCCTCAATCTCTTTTTCCTTTCAGTCCTATGCCTTCTGAAGCATCTCTAACACCTTTTTGGCATCTCTATCCTTCTTCTGTTGTATTTTCTGCTACTCTTTTTCTTTACATTGTATCTCCCTCTCTATTTTAGCCTGCTCCTTCAACTCCTTTGCCACTTTATTTGTTGCCTTTTTTCCCTCATTCTCCTGTTTCTTTCAAACTTTTAGCTCCTCAACCTCTTTCTTCCTTTGCTCTTGCTCCATTAACAACTTCATGTAGTCATCTATCATCAACAATTGAGACTATCTGCTCAACTGAATGGCACCACCTTTTGATTTTTTTGATGAAAAGTGTGCATAGGTAGCTTGTGGAATTTGTTGATGTACAGAACTTTTTTTGTTTGTTCTGTCCGATCCAACTATGACACAATGTTCTCCTCCACTGCTTGTGAGTCCTCGGTGAAATCTTGATCGCCTCCTAAATCTAAGGTGCAAGAAGGAATAGTATTGCACAACTTCAGATAGCTTGATTGCAGGTGGTGGTGATGGGAAAGTAAAAGTACCCTACATTTCTGGGACATGCAAATCTATGCCTTGATTTATTGCCCCCTCCACCAACTAGGATGGTGCAATTCGTT
This sequence comes from Cunninghamia lanceolata, assembly GCA_027924645.1. Classification (NCBI taxonomy): domain Eukaryota; kingdom Viridiplantae; phylum Streptophyta; class Pinopsida; order Cupressales; family Cupressaceae; genus Cunninghamia; species Cunninghamia lanceolata. The sequence continues at coordinate 14,512,860 of BSBN01001332.1, forward strand.
CCGATGGAAGGCCTAATCTATCATTGAATTGGTCAATGGGGCTGTCTGCCACCACTTCTGCAACTGAATCAACATGATAGCTATCAAGGGACTGCTGTGATTCTATCACAGTCTGCAATTGTTCATTTGGAAGAGTGGACTGTAATTGTGCTACATCCTCTCTTGATGCAACAACTCCTGAAAGAATTAGAATGTTTTCCACTGTAGAAGCATCCTCATCAACCTAAAATGTGTCGCAAGGATGCATATCTTCCACGAGTGCATCTAGATTGAGTGGCCATATCTTAGTCCTTTTAAATCCTACCTTGATGTTGTCAATTGTCAAAGCTCTAATGAGTGCTTTGCTACCTAACATTGCAAGTTTTGTCCTCCTCACTTCAATGTTGGGAAATCTTGCCATAAATGTTGCACGTTATGATTTTAAGTAAGTTTTAAAAGGTGAAAACACACACATCCAATGGTTGTAGCTTATGTGAGGTGTGTGATGGCAATGTTAGTAAATCTACACCCAACACTCTTGCTTATTGGATGGTTTCAACTGCTACATGGCTTCCATGCCCGTCAAAAATGAGAAAGTACTTGTTGGTGGGTGACACACAACCTGGAATTGAGTTCTTGAAGTGGGTCAACCAATATATTCAAACAAATATTTAGTCATCCATGCATGGAGTTGGGCTACCATGCAAGCACCTGGTTTGCAGTCTACAATGTAGTTATCTATGTTTTGTTTCCCCTTAAACAAGTAAAAGCCTAGAATGCTCTGCTCGACAGCATTGACACAACATAGAATGGTTATCCATTCACAACTCTTTGGAATAATGTAAGACATATTTCTGCTACCTTTTCTGGCTAGCACTTTCATGGACCCATTTCTACCTACTTGGATGCCAGTTTCATCGCAATTCCAAATGCGATAAGGACCATATGGCAGTGCTTCATATGCTATAGACAAAGTATTGTAGAAAGCTGCTACAACAACAGGCCTAAGCTTGAGTGCCCTATTTTTGTCTAGGCCTTTAGCAGCCTACAATGCAATTTTAGGATGTCTATTCTTGAAACTTGTCCACCATGACTTCCTCGAGAACCCATTGGTGAAAGGGTTTGGCCTATTTTGACATATTTGAGCAATCTTTGCCTTAAGATTGGCTATCTCAAGACCATGGCCAACCTCAGCCATTTCCTTACACCATTTAACAATCAGATGTTCTTCCTCGGTAGTGAGGATTGTTGGTGGACCTTTCTTGGATGTTGTTGTTAGACCACCAAGCCATTTGGAGAGTGTGGCTATTGGGATTTTCCACTTTTTGGAAGCTCCCCTTATTGACATGTCATTTTCCTCCATGTCATATAGTGCCCCTTTCATGTCCTCTGAAGACCATAGATGTTGTTTCATTGTTTCCTTCCGTGGTATTCAAGGTGTAGGAACCTCATTCTAAGGTATTCGAGGTGTAGAAACCTCATTCTACAATACTTGAGGAGTAGAAATCTCATCTACTGCTACAATAGGATCATCTTCTGGGAAAAAAAAAACCTTGTTTGTGGGAGGGCAACCTTGTTGTGGCTCTTTTGTCTTTTTTCGTTCCTCTACAGGTCACCACTACATTGCCCTTTTCCATCTGCACAGAATAAGTATAGACACAACTAAGAAGGGAAAACATCATATATTTACTTGTTGTGACAAAAATATTTTCATATTCAATGATAGTTATGTTTATGTATGAAGACAGTGATGCTTGAACAGAAGATTAATTAGTTTTTCTATGTTTTTTCTTTTTACTTTCTTGAATTAATATTCTAAAATACTGTTAACAGTTTACAAATGTACGTTTATTCTGTAGTGAGCGACATAAGGAAAGAGGAGTGAATGATAATGCAGAACCTAGGAGAATAAGATAACCAGAGTTAATGATAATGCAGAACCTATGAGAATAAGATAACCAGAGTGAATGATAATGCAAAACCTATGAGAATAAGATAACTAGAGTGAATGATAATGCATAACCTATGAGAATAAGTTAACCAGAGTGAATGATAATACTAAACCTATGAGAATAAGATAACCAGAGTGAATGAAAATGTAGAACCTATGAAAATAAGACAACCAGAGTGAATGATAATGCAGAACCTAGGAGAATAAGATAACCAGAGTTAAAGATAATGCAGAACCTAGGAGAATAAGATAACTAGATTTAATGATAATGCAAAACCTATGAGAATAAGATGACTAGAGTGAATGATAATGCAGAACCTATGAAACACAAATGCTAAACTATGACTGTAATATTTGCAATATAAACTCTAGGGAAACAAAAATGCTAAACTATGACTGGAATATTTGCAATATGGAAGCTGGTGGATAGGTTGGCATTTGTGTTTCAATATAAACTCTAGGGAAAGACAAATGCCAACCTATGACTGAAATTGCTCTAATGAAGAACAATATAAAGCTTAGGAATGGAAAACACTAAGAGGAATACCTGGAACAATATGGAAACCATTGAACTGGAATATGTGCTTGTCACTCGTCTATTTCTTATGTCACTCACTGCAGAATAAGTGAATACATCAAGGTTTTCACAACTATTTGAATTGGGAATTATTTGAATTTTATTCATGCTTGTTTGGTGTGGTGAATTAAATCCTTGTCCTATTTCAAAATTGAATTCTGGGTGATATGAATTGCAGATTTGATTGATTTGGGCCATTAATTCTTGAGTTGATTGGTTTGGTGTATTGTTTGCATTTATTTCCATAAAATTTTTATGAATAATAGCAGCCTTACACCATTATTTTTTTGATGCAGGTGGGTTTTTAGAGGAAGGAGCCAGTACATGCGCACCCTACTTGGTGAGATGGGATAGAGTCCTGCTGATACGTGTTGGAGCTCTCATGTCTGATGAGACAGGCCGATGCTATTGCGTGTTGTTTAGGTTATGCTATGGTGGGAAAAATTGTTGTAATGGGTTAGCATTTTGGTTAAAGATGGGATAGATGGGTTTGAATTGTGTTGAGGTGGCATTGCTCTATAGTTGTGTAGTTGTGAGTAATGGCGAAGTGATGCCTGGATTGGTGCGACAGTATGGTTTATAATGTTTATGGGGAAGGGTGCAAAGTTCTATGTTAATGATGTTTAAGTTTAAATTTTCTACTCTACGGTGATATGTCAGATACAAGTTGAAAACTCCTAAATGTGTTTGGCTGATATATTTTTAATGTTAAGTTGACAATATTATACTATAAAATGTGCATTTAATATTTGATAAGTGTTTGGTCTAAAAGTGCTTTTTTATGCATGTCTTTATTAGTAAGTTTTAGGGGACCAATGCGTACATGTGGGCCCCAACCTGCACCAGTCCTATCGCATGTTAGGGCCCCCATGCACATTTCGGCTCCTCTCCCCTAAGCTAGAACCATTTGTATTTGTCTAGAAATGAAAGCATTAAACTAGGAATAAATGAATCAACAACAAAAATGTGAATGAGGAGGGGTTTTGTAGTTTACCTATTATTTTTGCTTACATATTCATGGTTGCTTACTTTTAAAATTTTGTAAGTGATTTTTAAATAATATACAAGCCATCTTCAACACAAACAAACACCCAGTATGAGCAAGATTATAAAGGCAATGATAGTGCGTGATAATTGTTTGACAAAATGCCTCTAATATGGTGATTGTTGTAATATGAAGACAAACACGATGATTGAAATAGAGATTTTATCCACTCAATAAAAATAATGTGGAAAGATTTTATGGCTATGAAGAGAAGAGTGACCTTTGGAGAATGTGTATTCACAAAAATATCAAAGCAGAGGCTAGGAATGTTCAAATACAAACAAAATATAAAGGCAAAACAATGTATGCTATTTATTTGGCAAAATGTTTGATTAGTTACAGGGAGAAGTGAGGAGTTATAGGAGACCAACTGATTTATATTAAGTGAATTTTCACTTGCATGCCAAAGGATAAGTATTGAAGGGTTAATTTTGTCACTTGAAGGATGAAAGCAAGCTTGGAAAATGTTGAGATTAGTGAGGATCAACAAGCAATAATCCAACCACAAGCTATTTGCACACAATAAACCTATTTATATTTGCCAAAAGATAGAAAATATGTACATAAGAGCCTTGCATATATAGGTAAGGTAGAGGAGATGAGAATGTTGTACACAATAACTGAGAAACCCTCCATAGGTGCAACACTTGTCTTGCTCAAGTGACACATGTTTGAGCAAGTGGCAAGTTTGCATGAAGTAGGTGTCCTAGAAAGGTGAGTACACATGTCTTCACCACATGAGGTGAGACAAATAAGGTAAGAAGCCCAAAGTTGGATTTAAGCTAGTGTGAATAGAAATCTCCTAGACATGCTAAAAAATAACTAGATAGATAATGTCACTTTTCACACTAACACCCCCCTTAAGTGCAATTTAGGGAGTAGTGAAACAATGATGGGTCCCAGCAACTAGGCTTGATGAGGTACCCATGTACAAATACATCTCTCATAAGGTGGAAAAGGAAAGAAAACACAGTGGGAAAAACTTTCCTCCAAAAATAGAGAAAACAAGAAAGTGTACTAGTCACTATACAAAATACTTGAAGGTGATAATCCTATTGTACTTGCAAGATCCATGTGTGGAATGCAATTGCATGCCATATGGCTACAATTCAAATCCAATGTGAAGTCATGCTTTGAACATTCTTTGGAAGCCTTTTGTGAAGCAACTCTTGAAATATGTAGAAGCAAAGGAACTGATATCAATCTTTTGCTGCGATGAATCTCTAGAAGTTCTCTAAGAATCAACTCTGAATTCACATGTAGCATTAGGTGATGGTGTAATGGAAGTGTTCTTGACACATCTCAATATAATGCGGAAAAAAATGTTGAAGGATGTTGAAGGAGTAGTGGAAGTGCTCTTGGATCAACTCGAAAATGTTCTTGACATATCTTTGTGGAAGTGTTCTTGGCTTAACTCAGAAATGCTCTTGACACAACTCTATGAACCCCCCCATAATTCAATATTTTTTTATCCCAGATATTTGTGGCTGATATGACTCCATCCCACCTTATTTTAGTTGCAACCTCATTGAGTTAAATTATGTGACATAGTCCTCTATAGTATTAGAGTCTCTTGGACTTATACCTATGAGCTCGTGAATTCTTTGTTCTTTGACCTTACCAAAGAGCTATACAATCCTCATTAGGTGTGTTAAAGGTCCCAATATGAATAGAAGTTCTTGGAGATAGACTTAATCACACTTATAAAACCATGTAGATGAGATGTATGTTGCAGACTTAGATGACTCATAAGGAAGAAAATTCAATGACACGCCCCCGAATTCATGGCACTTTATAATAGTAGTGTGTTTAAGCAAGTTTAACTGGAATGAAAAATGACACTTTATAATAACAATGCAAAATCATTTCCAATAAATCATGCTCGATAAATTATTCACTTTCTAAAAAAACAACACTCAATTTTGAGTTGTCAATCAAAAGATACAATTATTTTTCAAGTTGCTTAACTTGTTGTACAAAGAAGGGAAAAAAAGTTTGATAAAATGGGACAATTCCCAAATCATCTTGATGCAACTTTTTCGGCGCTTGAACAAGCTTCCTGTTGACTATAAAATATGCCCAATTTTGCCACCGTGGGTGAAAGTTATGGAAAAATGAAAAAAGGCCCCTCTTTTAGCATGTTGAAAGCACTGGGCGGTCTCTTTGGCGGAAAAAGTTTTCTTTGGCCTAAAGGTTAACCTTGGCAATTTACTTAACCATGAGTAATTACAGTTAATGCTGAATGTTACAATAGATGCCAATTACTAGTAGTTTGATGGTTACAATATATAACATTAAATGTTAATTGGAGACTAGCAGTTACAAGATTAAATGTTAGAATAAGTGCTAGAAGTTAATGTTTACTACAAATAGTAACTGTTTAACTACTATGCTGGTGCTATTAGTTATAAATATTAATAACAAATGTAATTTGGTAGCATATACTGTTATCTACAATTACACATGTTAAAATAACTATGAACAAGCACCTAAACAAAAGTTTAAATACTTTGAAACCATATTAATTAAAACCGCGACCTGCAAAATATGATAAATTGTGACTAGTTTGAAACCATGAGTTGGGAAGGAAGATGGCGTTCTGGTGGTTAGGGCTAAGAAAACCTTGAAAGTGGTGGAATGGCGTCAGCTTGTATATGAAGACACATACCTACAAACACACACATATTGAAACAACCTTCTGTTACATAGATTAGGGGGATGCCTTTAGATCGGCCCACAGATTCAGAAGAAGACATCACTGGATTGGCCTTATGCTCGGCCTTATGCTGGATTCTTGTCCCCACCATGCAAATTAGGGGAATTCCATTAGATTGGCCTTCAAAGCAATGAAGATTTCTAGCAGATGTGATAAATAGCGTGCTCCTTCTCAAGAAAAATGATCATGAAGAATTGTTATGGCACGATGACCTCCATTTCAACTGATAGGGCTTACAATAAACAACAATGTCCTCACATGCTTGCAAACACCATACCAAAAAACTTTGCACCTTCAATGATTGTAATCAAACTAGGCGATGGGCAATGGCGACCGACTATGGTCTTGAATGCCCAAAAATAGGGTTGAGCAAGCTTTATAGAGTCAAATAGGGGCCACAGAGATGGAATTAGAAATCAATGTTGAGGCCAAACTAGGGCCCTCAAACCAGACGCCAAGAACTAGTGTCTGGAGACTGTGTTGTGAACTAGTGATGGTGGGCGGCTGAATGAACCCCTAAATCACCAAATTTTGTAGTGAAACCCTCAAACTAGGAAGATGCAGGCAGGTCGAGAGGCTGAAAAAGACTTCATAATTTTCACCCAAAAAACTGCAAATGCACCCAGATCACTTGCAAAAACGTGATTTTGCAAAAGAAAAAATGCATTTTCTCACAAACATTTCCCTACAAATACGTACAGCTGTACCACTGTATGGTACAAGGATAGGGGCTAAAATAATTTTGCAAAATTTTTCTTATGTCAATTTTGACAAAATGACAGCATATTTTGTCTATCTTGGACCTTCCAGACTCAATGGCGATGTCTGTTTGGCTCTACGAGGACCTCTTGGCTAAGCTAGGTGTGGGATTTTCTATAAAGGGTAAGATTTTGCAAGCATGGCTTTGATACTATATAGAAGTTTGCCAAGAATCTAGATGAAAATGCAATATAGATTTAACACAAATTGAATGCAAAACAACCCAAGTGTATTATCCAAAAAGTGATGTACATATAGACAAGCAAGGAGCAATTGTTGCCATGAAACATGGAGAAGACTGAGTCAACAATGATTGGTGGTGATAGGTGGTGAATTTAAATGTCAAATTGGGACACCCAACTAACTTAATGACATGTATATTTTACCCATGTGTAAGAAAAATGCATAAGGTAATATATACACTAACATAAAGGAGTTTTGTATTTCATTTTACACCTAGATGAATAATGACAAGTTTTCTCTCATATTATGTTGTATGATAAAGTGTTCTTCATGCTTGGAAGTGTTATCTACTTGTGGATGCTATTGAAGTTTGTTTGTAGGTCTTGAAGGAAGTTTCAAGCCTTCTTCATCACTCTCCTTGTTGGTGTATGATCTTGAGTTATCTTCATCAACTAGGGTTTTACCTCTTGTGGTAATCATCATCATTTTCCTTCATATTTCTATCATATTAATATAGATCTGGCCTCTACCCTTCTAGGGTACACAATCTTGGATCTAATCATCATTGTAGTGGAGGTGGAAACACCAACACAGTGTTTGAATAAGGCAAGCCCTTATACACAACACAACCTTTTACTCTTTCATTGTGTCCAAGTCAGAGAAACATGTTTCTAGAGGTGATTTCTGGGAAGAAGACAGAGCTTTTAGGTACAGGTCTGGTGATATCCTGAGATTTTGCAAAACAGGGTGCTCAAGCATCCTGGTCTTTAGCATTTCTTCTCTCAGATCCAAGTTCTGATTTGATCCCTGATCTCTACCATGTTTTTTGTTTTTTAAGACTTGTTTCTATTTGTTAGTTATTAGTTGATCTTTGTCATCTAGGGTTTGACCATTTGTCCTAGCTTGCTTGCTTGACCTTGGTTGAAAGTGGTTAATTCATCTCTATACAACAAAAGGGCAGAACCCCTATAGTTTGGCTCTCCTTCTTGGATAGAAGTCAAGCTCAATTTGTGTCCTAATGTTTATAAAAGAGGGTTTGACCAAGTTTAACTCTGTAGGCTAGATCACTCTTTTCTATCTAACATTTTCATTTTGGAAACCATGAAAAATAGTCAAAACTATGGCAATTTTTTTAGGAAATGGCCCACATGGATTTTATTATAGTTTTGAGATGTTGTGTATCATATCTACAAGGTAGTTGTTCATCTTTGCATACACTTTGTGAGTCAAAAGTTAGAAAAAATGCCCTAAAAACCAAGCATTCAAACATGGCAATTTTGGGGGTTTTGTGTGTATTTGCATGTCTTAAAAATGAGTGAAATTGAGATTAAAATCATTTCATGATATATTTTTATGTAATATTGAATGTTTCCTTCATGAAAGGTGAATCTGCATCTTTTTCAAGACCATGTTGTGTTTTTGGGATTTTTGGTGCATTGATTTCTGTGCCATGCTCGATTGGATAAATCGACGTGTTGTGTGTCTAGGAAGAGGATTAGGATTAGGTAAGGAGTGGCCCACCTACCATATACCATGACACAAAGTTATCAATAGTTTCAGTGTGTGGGGAGTTGTAAAAATATAAACATTAAACACATGGGTAAAACAAAACTAATAACAAGATGGTCTACACCAAACCACATTTCTTGGTGATACAATACCATGTTATGGGTTCAGTGTAAATAACAACACCTGGTGATATAATACCTAGTTTTTCTATGAGGAGGTATGTGCCCTCATTTTGGCACTCCTTGTCCTAACCACCTATATCTCTCTTCCTTCTTCCACCATCGGAGTTTTACTCAGCATGTGATGTTTACCATGTAATTTGTTATGCATTGTGATGTTGATCATGCTTATATTACATTGTTATATATATTTTGTATGGCATGAGTGTAAGCCTGATCTCACTTGTTTGGTATGAGTGTATATTCATCCCATACAAACATCTCCTTAGTACAGTGGGGTGGGCTAAGGGAACCACATTGGTTGGGTGGCACTATCACCATCATTGGGAACTATAGGTTCTCCAGACTTGGATTTGACTAGATTTAGATTCACATGATGGTGTGGATCTCCTTTATGCTTTATTTCCTTGTTTCAATTCAAATGCAAATTATATAATTTCGAAGGATATTGGTATCCTTAGAAATGTAATTAACTATATGGAAGGTTGTTATTGTTTGATCCTTGATGTATGAGGACTTTTAAATCAACCACCTAAGTGGTGATGTATCTTTTCATGGTTTTGTGCTTTGACGTTGGTGTTGAAGGCATGATTGAGTTGTCTTATTTTTTTCCTTTGTAATTTTGTATGTGACAAATGGTGAAAAATGAAAAACTTCAATTTGGTGCTTAAAAAGAATCAAATATTTTCAATTTGAGTATTATATATTATGCTTAGTCATGTTTAGAATATCCACCTTTATTTCATGCAATTATGGGCTACTTTGACCAAATCTAGGCATTTTTAATGAATTTATGCATTTTTGGTGCAAAGTCTGGGAGGACCATAGCACTGGGTGCTGGAGTCCCATGACAATGGTGCTAGGTACTAGTGCTCTAGGACCATAGTGCCAAGTGTTAGTGTCTTGAGTAGAGGCTCCCTCCTTCGGCCTCAACACTTTGCCATGTTTCTTGTGTTCGAGTACAATACCACTGAGAGGGGGGGTGAATCAGTGGTATACTAATTTTAACAAAACCTTGATACCTTGAAATAATCTTTCAAAACTTTGAAACAAAGGCAACTTCTATTGAATGGAGATGAGACATATTATTAACTATGAACATCATTACAACTAAAAACTGACAGATCAATGTCAAGAATGCATCAACACAATATTATGAAACAATCTATGATAAATATTGACTCATGAACATCAGACACAAACATATAGAGATTAACGTGTAAAGTTTGATTGATCATAATGAGGGTGAGCAGAGAACATCATTTCAAACAATGATATATGATAAATATGTGTTCGTGCAGACCAAATTAACATAGGATAACTTTAAAACTGAATGACACATGATAAGCAAATGAACATGAGGATCAAACACATCAGTAATAATAACAACCCATAACACAAATATTGTCCTGAGTGGAAAACCCTCATGAGGAATAAAAACCACTCGAAATGCCTGATTGGCTTATACATTTCACTACCCCACTATCTGTTTGTGCCTCACTAGCATATTTCAAATGAATAATATGAAACAATACAGAGCATTACTCTGTTTCACTAAAATCTAGATCTTGAATATCTCATTATTTGAGATTCAAGAAATAATACAACACTCTAACATAACCTCAATGATGATGCAATAAATATATATCATCAACCTTTTCTCAGATGTTCACAATATACCATTTTTTATACAATACAAAGTCTTTCTTTCTTTCATCAAACAGTTTGAGAATGTAACTATTCTTTTTCATCTGTCTCAAACAGTTTGTAACTATACAAGTAACTATCATAGATGTATGGTTGGATAGACCCATGTGGGCTTAATACAATGCCTTTAAAATAAGATACAGTTGAAGTATTACAACACAAATCTTTAATCAAATATGATACTCAAAGCAAGCTTTGTTAAACTGTGAATACCAAAACATATTACCAATAAATTGTCTTCATGCTCGTGAGAAACCCTAGGGTAAACTGTCAAACACTAACCATGGGTAACAATAACTTTTAAACCCTTCACCAAAATTGTCAAACCCTTACTGTTCCTTAACAAAGATAAACAATGTATGCAAAAATAATCATTGGCGACTGTAGACTATATCAAGATTTAAGATAAAGTCAAAATTGCTTTAGCTCAAAAGGAACAACAAAGAAACTATATCTTCTTTCCACAGACAGATAACTAAAACCGGGGATAACAAATCTCCATTTTTCATCTTAAGATCTTCAAACTAAAGTCATCTTTAAGAGACCAAAAGAACCTTCTTTAGACAGCCAAAAAAAAGAAAAATATCACCTGGTTTCTATTGAAATTGTCAAGCTCAAGTAATTGACTGGCTACATGGTTAACCTCCGAGCTTTGACTTTTCACAAAAAAACACCATGATAACCAAAACCTTCTCCATTTTGTATAATAATTAAACCCTAAAACGATATACACCAAAGTTGCATAATGCAAAATGAAATCACATCAAGCCTTTTCTCCACATTATCCCATTGACTACCTATCCTCATAAGCCCTAAAAGGCTCGGTGACTTAGAGGTTTGAAAAACACTTTTTACCTTCTATGAAAACCTTAAACCTACCCAATAGGTTAAAGACTTAAAGTGCTCGATGAAGACTTTATGTCTATCAATGTTTTAATGATTTACAACTCAATGTCTTTTAATAAATAATAATATACAAAATGATGCCCCTCAAGTGACTAAAATTACTTTAAAAATGATATGGTAGGCTTTAGGCTTTCATAACCTTGCATTGAACATAAATGAAACACCATAGCAATAAAAAACCTTGAGACCAAATTGTCTCATGATCTAAATGAAATCATAGCACCCATTGATACAAGAAAGCTCACTGTCCACATTGCTAATGGCTATGAAATCCACTTCAAATCAAATACCCTTGCTAGAGTATGAAATCAATAATGCCCCTGTAGAATGCAACAAGTGCCTCAACCATTATGGCATAGTCAAGTGCCACACAACTCACTGAGATCAACCATAGTAACATCACCATATCAAATGTCAACTGTTACAAGCATCATAACATAGAACAAGTACCATAACATAGAAATGTAACATAATATCATATGCCATATGCCAAGTATGACAAGGACACCAGTCATAATATCATCAGGAGGTCATGAACATATCAACTACCATAGAGCATGTATGAGCATATCAACATCAATTGTCATAGAGCATTTAGAAGATCATGAGAACATCATGAGAACCTGTGCCAAGCATGTGTTAACTAATGTGCCAAGAGAACCATGAGAGTACCACAAACCAATACAACTATAGAATATGTGAATTTGACATCAAAGATGCCATACCTCAAAGATCATTACAAGTCTTATGTTGATTTACCTTAAGATGTGTCTTGTTACAGAAACATGTGAACTATTTATGATGATGACATCATGAACCCTTCTTGTATCCTATTTTATGATGAAGATGTCATGAACCCTGTTGCATCATGTTTTATGATGAAGACATCATGAACCCTACTTGCATCATTTCTCATTCTAAACCTAATCATTAAAATTCAAGGTATCCTGATGAGGTAACAAAATATATATATATAGCATGCAAATCTCTTATCACAACATCACCTGTTGAACAAGTTATCACATCATCACCTATTGGATATCATTGCTACATGTTTGACCCATCAAAACATTATGAGCATTATCAAGAAAAAGAGTGTTACACCCACTCTTAATTTAACAAAAAATAAAATTAACTATTAATAAAATTTCAGCAGAAAGATTAACTTGATTAACTATCTATGCAATAAGATTTCATGTTTACAACTAACTTTCATTTTTAGCTGAAGTAATCTTTTCTAACTGATTATAAACAATCAAAATAATTTAACTAACTTTCTTCAACGAATTTCAAATAATAAGAGAGATTAAGAGAAGTACAACTTGAATAGCTTCCTTCTGATTTTGTCTGTGGATCCTCCTCTAGATTTTAGAAAAAGAAATATTAACAAGGGTTTTAACCACCCAACCAAGAGCATCTGGTCTGCCATGCTTCTTCAATTAAAGAAACCCAACCCTTCACGAGGGTGATGATAGGAATCAATTAACAACAATGTGCCTCTGAGCCTGGTGTCAAGACCTATACCTCCTGATCGATCTTTTCCCTATAAGTACCTCCTAACTAGAAAGATCACTCTGACCAGTGGTATATCTAGTACTTGATCACTAACAGATGCCTAATCTGCATCGTAACCTTGGCCAAGGATTTTCTAGTATATATATATATACACATACATATCTGACACTACTGTGTCGTCAGCCTTTACCCTTGCTCAACATTGTCATTAACTTAGTATTTTCTTCTTTTTCTTATGATTGCAGGTTTTTGCATAGTATCATATATGATTTACTTGACAACTTTCAATTCGTAGCAATTGCAGAACAAAAATATATAGACAAAAATTGCTCATAAAAGTATAGCAGTTTCGTTATTTTCAATGCAAATATAATACCCAAGCTATAGTAATAGAAAAGATTATAAGTACATACATATATATATATATATATAATTCAAACACAAATCATGTATCAAGAGGATCTCGGCTTTAGCAGACTCGGAAGCTTGAATAATGAAAAACATTTACAAATTTTAGAAGACTGATTCGGAAACTCAGAATCATGAAAAGAGAAAGATAGTATATTATGAGTTGCTTTGATCATCAACATTAAGATAAAATGAACTATGAAAGAAGATTCAAGATCTTGCCTGACAGGACTTGTGGAGTTGGGTTAAGATAGCCGTGACTGTTCTAGCAAATGAGATTGGTGACAGTGGCTACTTGACAAATGCACAAAACATAATTGACAAAAAGTTCTCAGAACAAGTGCACCAACAATATGCACCCTAAAAAGGTAATACTCAGTCCCTGATACTTCAGATTGATCTCTTCTATTTCTATCTTCTTCGCCTTCCTATCAAAGAAAATGCTTGATGGAATCCACAGAAGTTCTCTCTACTCCAATATAATGAAATGAATGCATGCCAAGAAAGAATGGACGTCCCAAAAAGAAGCCACTCCTCCACTATGTTTGAGTGCAAGGAGGAGCAGTTGCCTCATGCATTCCAATGGAGTGGAGAAGAAAGAGGAGTTACAAACAAGATTCCAACTCAAACAATTCAAGCACTCCACAAGGTAAGACTCAAAATAATTTATTTAATAAACATAAGAGATAAATATTTTTCACCACTAGAATATATATATATATATACTCATGTGCCTTGGCCAAGGCTATGGTGACTTTAAGATTTTGGCTTAATTATTATTTTTCGATTCCTGTAATCACCCTCTCCTTGTTGATATCCCTTTTTCTTAGCCACCAATTTTGTCCTGCAACCACTTAGATAATTAAGGAAGGTTAAATCATTTCCATGATATGGATAATAATAATATCATTTTCATCAATCCATTTTCATATATAAGTAAGAAAATATTCGCAGTTAAAGAAAAGTCATCATATACATTTTTTCAACGAATAATTTCACATTCATATGAAAGCAGTTGTACTCAACTAACAACATAATTAATATTTCATTGTTCAAACAAAAGGGAATATAACATATTCTTCCCCTCAAGAATCATCGTCCTCGATGATTATTTATCAATAAGCAATAAAAAGGTTTAATCACATAGTTTTCACATTAGTCTCAATTGTTTGGAAATAAATAAGGAAATTTTTTATGGATCTCATCATAATCTTCCCAAGTGGCATTCTCTTCTGAATACTGGTCCCACTGGACCTTACATTGCACCACCTCACGATTACATAAGTGTAACTTACGTATCTCAAGTACTTGGAGTGGTTCTATTGTGATCATCCTAGGGTCCCGTACCTGCAATGATTTCCAATCAATCATATGCTTAGAGTCTGCATAATATTTTTTTAAGATAAGAAACATGAAATACATTGTGAATTCTGGTGAGAGTCAGGGGTAGAGCAATTCTGTAAGCCACAGGATTAATGATTTCTAGAACTTCAAAAGGTCCCATGTATCTTGGGACTAATTTAGAGGCTTTCCTAAATTTTATAGATCTTTTTATGTGGTTTCACCCGTATAAGAACTTTTTCTCCCACTACAAACTGTCTAGGAATATGTTTGGTATCAGCATAGCTCGTTTGCCTGTCATTGGCTTCTTTCAGTCTCTATCTAATTATTCTTACTTGCTCCTCCATTTCTTGAAGCATTTTAGGTCCTAGAATGATCCTATCTTCCCACCTATTTGATGCAAGAGCATCCAATGGTGTAAGGGAAATCTTGCATCACCCCAAAAAAAAGATGTGTTTCAAAATTGTTGATGTTAGTTCCATTTCTTTTCAAAACTTGTGGTTATGGTTCCATAATCACTTGAATAATGATATAGAACTTTCAATTTTTCCAAACTGCTAAAAATAGCAACCTACTATTTTTAGAGAGTTTGCATTTGGGCGCGGATTGAAGTGAAAATTTATAAGAAGCTTCATAACTAAAAAATAATACCTTTAGCGAAGGAATCATGCAAAGATCATTTGCGAGCTGAAAGATATTAAAGTTTTTATTTCCAAAAAAATACCTGAGAATTATTCAAACTCAGGTTTGAGGCACTAAATGGCCCCATATAGGCCCGAAAATGGAAAGAACCAACAAAGTGAGTTCTTAGCGTGTAGAGCACTCTGCGGGCTTTCTAATGCATAAAACGATTCATCAATCAAACACTCAGATCAAAAGTTATGGCTCCTGGAAGTTGACCTATTTTTGGAGGGAGATGCAAATTTTGAAATTAGGTTGTTGGCTGCCAAAAAGGCTATTAATAACCATTTTTGGGAACCCTGTGCAATAGTAGAGTTAAGGGGGAAAGTGTAGAGTCAAGAATAGGCAGGAAAATAGAAACCCTAGCTGATTTGGGGTTACATAAGGCAGATGATTCTAGAGTCTTGTGATAGGAAGCTGTAATGTGTTGTAGCCTATGGAGGGTTGATTCCTTTGATTGTATTTGAGCTTCTGTAATGTAATAATTTGTCTAAATCAACAAAAGAAAGTTCTATTTTTTGTGTGTAATTTACGTTGTTGTGTGTTTTATGATTTACCCCCTTCATCAAGTGGTATCAGAGCAAGGGTTCCTGAGTGTGTAAACAGATCACTGACCATGAGGTAGTTTGCATCAGGGCCTAAGGTTGTGGGTTTCCTATGGAGATCAAGATGCCTCCATGAAGAAATCGTATTGGGAGGAATGCTTTGATGGAAGAGGGTTTTAGAGCCCTACAAAGAAAAAATTGATGCATTACAAGAGGAGCTGCGAAGAGGGTTTGAGCCAAGAACAAGAGAAGAAAGCGAGGATAAAGCAGAAGAGGAGCTATCTGAGGAAGAACAAGAAGCTGCATGAGATCCTGTAGAAGTTAGGTTGTTGAGGGCCATTTCTAATATTGGAAAGAGGCCTAGGATCAAAGTTTCTACATAGTTTGGAGATTTGAATTCGGAATAGCTTATTGATTGGATCAATAACATGGGGGAGTATTTGAGTATGAAGATGTGGAGGACCCAGATCGGGTTAAGTTTGCAAAAACAAAGTTGAAAGGCCACGCCAGTATTTGGTGGAAGGAGGTCCAATTAGAGATGAATAGAAAAGGAAAAGGAAAGATCACCAGATGGGATTAGATCATGGAGAAACTAAAGAAGCAATTCATTCATGTGGACTATGAGATGGAGCTATTGAAGAAGATGCAAGGACTGAAGCAAGGTAACAAGTTTGTTAAGGAGTATACAAAAGAGTTTTATAAAATTACTATTAGGACAGGTCATGCAGAGCCCAACAAGGAGAAGGTAGCTCGTTACATTAATGGGTTGAGGCTGAGTATTCAAGAGGAGCTGAGCTTGGTTAGAATGACCACCATAGACGATGCATACCAATTTTTGCTAAAGGTGGAAGAGAATCTGAATAAAAGATTTGATAGCAAGCAAAGGGGAAGAGGTCAAGGCAAAAGGACTAGTGGAAGACCCTATGGAGGTTGAAATGAAGATTCAAAGAAAAGTGAAGAAGCTAGCACCATTTGAAATCAAAGAGGAGATAATGCCTACTGCCCTCATGACCAAAACAACAGTGAGCAAAGAGGAAGAGGAAGAGGCCGACCTAGGCAAGGATCTAGAAGAGGAGGTTTCAAAGGAACTTGTTTCCAATGTGAAGAAGAAGGGTATCAAGCATACAAGTGTCTGCAACATCAAGGAAGGACAAATAGAAGAGATGAAGGTAATGTACAAGTTGCACATGTACATGAAGATGCACAATCTGAGTGCTCTAAAGATGCTGAAAGTGGAGAAACCCTAGTTGTTAGAAGAACTTTGTTGAATGAGGAGAAAGAACCCAATCAAAGGAAGAGTTTATTCCACACAAGGTGCAAATGTGAAAGTAAGTGTTGTGACATTATTATTGATAGTGGAAGTACTAAAAATCTTGTTTCAAAGGAGATGGTTGACAAGTTAAAGTTGACAAGAAGAAAGCATCCACATCCATATCGGATTGCATGGTTGTAGAAGGACCATAGAGCTTTGGTCAATGAGCAGTGTTTAATGAAATTCAAGATTGGGGACTACCATGATGAGGTGTTGTGTGATATCGTACTAATGGATGCATGTCATATGCTGTTGGGGAGGCCGTGGCAGTATGATTGGAGTGTTGTCCATGATGGTCGTGCAAACACATATTCCCTAACAAAGGATGGAGTTTGTCATAAGTTGAAGCCCTTGAAGGAGGTGGAAGAAAATGTATGTAGTACTGCTAGAATTTGCTTGGTAGATGGTAGGAAAGTTTTGGAGGGTATGAAGCATGAGCGTCATTTCTTTGCATTGATTCCTAAGATTAGTTAAGAGAAATGTGAAGATGTACTAGTAGAAGTCTCAGATATGTTAGAAGAATTTTAGGATATTATCTCTGATAGTGTACCAGAAGGTTTACCACCGGTGAGGAAGATAAGTCACCAAATGGATTTGATACCAGGAACTAGTCTGCCGAATAAGGCAGCCCACAGAATGACTCCTGTAGAGAGTGAAGAGCTGAACAGACAAGTTCAAGAGCTATTAAGGAAGGGACTGATAAGGGAGAGCCTAAGTCCATGTGCATTACCTGTAGTACTAGAACCAAAGAAAGATGGAGAATGGAGAATGTGTACAGACTCTCGAGCCATCAATAAGATCACGATCAAGTATAGGTTTCCATTGCCAAGATGGATGACATAATGGACTGCTTGAGTGGAGCTAAGTACTTCTCAAAGATTGACCTGAAGAGTGGGTATCACCAGATCTAAATTAGACAAGGAGATGAATGGAAGACAACCTTCAAGACAAAGAGGGTTTGTATGAGTGGTTAGTCATGCCATTTGGGCTAACCAATGTACCGATCACATTCATGCGGCTCATGAACGAGGTACTTAAAGAATTTTTGGGAAGTTTTGTTATTGTTTATTTGGATGATATTTTAATTTTTAGTAAGACTTGGAATGAACATCTGATTCATATCAGAAGAGTTCTAGAGAAGCTGAGGGAGGAGAAGTTGCTGATTAATCTAAAGAAATGTAGTTTTGCAAAGAAGGAGTTGGTATACCTGGGATTTGTTGTCTCAGAGGAAGGTCTTAAGATGGACCCAGAAAAAGTGAGGGCTATCATTGAATGGCTTACATCGAGGAGTGCACCGGAGGTAAGATCTTTTCATGTTTCGGCAAGTTTTTACAGAAAGTTTATCAAGAATTTTAGTAGCATTTGTGCACTCCTAACTAAGACAATGAGAGGGGATAGAAAAGAGTTTAGATGGACTAAAGGAGCAGACAAAAGCTTTGATACATTGAAGCAGAAAGTCACAGAGCAACCTATTTTGGCACTTCTAGATTTCAATAAGGTATTTCAAGTAGATTGTGATGCTAGTGGTAGTGCTATAGGAGCTATTTTGAGCCAAGAAGGTAAGCCCATTGCCTATTTTAGTGAGAAGCTTAATGATTCCAAGAAAAAGTATTCTATTTATGATCAAGAATTTTATGCAATAGTTCAGGCTTTATAGAAATGGAGATATTATTTGTTGCCAAAAGAGTTTGTTTTATATACTGATCATTAGGCTTTACAATATCTTAATAGTCAAGGAAAGTTAAATCAAAGGCACTTAGAATGGGTCGAGTTTTTGTAGAGTTATACTTTTGTTTTGAAGCACAAGAGTGGGAAGTCCAATAGAGTTGTAGATGCCTTGAGCAGAAGGCAAAATTTGCTGACAGAAATGAAGATAGAGGTTGTTGGGTTCGATGAGATCAAAAGTTTGTATCCTAAAGATCTAGATTTTGCAAAGGCTTGGAAAGCTTGTTTGGAACCTGTTACTTTGGATAGAACAAAATGGTTGGATTTCATAATCCAAGATGGCATGTTGTTTAGAGGTAGCCAGTTGTGCACTCCAAGGAGTTCCATGAGAGAGAACCTGATTAAGGAGAAGCATAGTGTCATGCCCACATTTTCCTTGTGGTCACAACACACATCGCACGTGTCATAACCACATCTGTCATGTGGTTGTGACACGAGATATGAAAAACTTTTCTCACACTGTCCTAAAAACCCCTTTCGCATGCGTACGCATGCTCAACGGTGTTCTCTCATGGCGAAACACTATACTCTTCGGCGGAATACAAGTACAATGGCGTGCAACCAGAAGCCTATAGATCAACAAGAGGGTCTATACAACGCTACTAACGTCATTGCAAGAGTGAGATTACCAAAGTTCTTAAATCGAACCCTCGGCAATGTTCGGTAGCAGAATGCCTTACGGCGTTAGTGGGAATTACGCTGCACTCATTTACGCACGTGGTTCGCTGATAGAGGAACCACTCCCCACGATGCCTTGTTCCGACTAAACCGGCTAGTGATCTCCCTATTTAGTCATTTTTCAGCCAGGCACGGTTGTCTGTCTCCTCTCTTGTTTCCTGAAACATACCCCTCCTATGACTTAGCATTTTCAACAAGGCGGTTTGGTTGCCCTCTCTTCCCTTTTCACAAATTCTTAATTCTGATTATATCTTTATCGCCCTTACCTTAACTATTTCTTAGTTCATTTAGTGTGTTTATATTTCGGTCTCTCTCTCTCTTTCATTTTCTATGCTTTCTTTATGTGCATCCTGACCTTTCTTCATGATTTACGTCAATCAGGGTTATTACTGCAGCTATTGTTGATATTAAACCTAATTTCAGGATGATCTCGGTCACAAAGGCTGGTTTACTATTTCGCTGGACTCGGTCTCCTAATCTTCCCCGATCTAGGTTCCTCCTCTTCGTAAATACTTAGTCAACTTGTTCCGAAGCAAAATTTGCAGAAGGGTCCGTCAACTTAGTTCTCTTATCCCGTGTGAGAAATGTCGCGCATTTTCTCCTCTGTGTTTTCCAATGTTAGTTTTTTTTTTTTCTTCTTCGGAACCTCTTACAGGTTTACATAAGAGATCGTTTGCTACAGTTGAGATTAATATGGCCACATGGATTGTCAGTGGTGGCTTCTTAAGTTTATTTCCAGTGTTCTTTTGAGCAAAGGGTTGTGTAATTTTCCTCTTCAATTTCTGGGTGATTATAAGTACGTTAATAGTTGAAACTTCCGAGAAACTCTTTCCAGAGTATCACTGCATATTCCTAAACTCTCTTTTACATTATAATTTTATTTTCTCTTGTTTAGAATTACTGTTGTTACTGTTACTCTTAATTACGATTCATACACTGATTGTGACTCGTATGACATTGTCAATAGATGTAGGTGGTTCACCACTTTATAAAACTCTGTTCATGGTAATATATCTTCTTTGGTTGTTGTGTTCAACACTTAATAACATCTACTGTGAGAATATAATTTATATATATATATTTGTTTTTCTCTATCCATGAGACATAGTTTATAACGATTTGAAACGAGGGTCCAACAATATGGTTCATAGATTTACTCCTATCGATATGATATATATATATATATATATATCTATATATATATACATATATATATAATATATTTATTTTAAAGTTTATGCATAGGACGAAATTGGTTTATCACGATATATATATCTATATCTCTCTCTCTCTATATATATATATATATATAATCATTATTATATTATATATATAGCTATATACATAGACATATATAGTATATATATATGCCTATATATATAAAGCTATATAAAAAAAAAACTGTATTTATATTACAAATACACCACTCATATGTTAGGGCCCAAGCCCTAACATTTTTTTTATTGCTTTAGATTCACAGCAGACGGCGGCCATGGGCGGCGTGACAGAGGAGCAGGGCCGGTGGTGGCCGCAGAGCGGCGGGCCTGATGCAGGCCGCGGGAGGCATAAGGGATTGGGGGGGGGGGATGTGGAGTGGGGCGGAGCCCCACCCACATTCCCACGACGTGGGGTGTGGGTGGGGCTCCGCCCCACTCCACACCTTCATATATATGCAAGAGGGTCTGCGGTGGGGATTTTTCCCCACCGCCTATTTTAAAACCGCGACTGTCTTCTAATCCGCGGCTTAACCCATAACAGTCTTTCACAATTCGTTGATTATTATCAATAATAATATATTTTCAAATATATATATATATATATATATA
This sequence comes from Cunninghamia lanceolata, assembly GCA_027924645.1. Lineage (NCBI taxonomy): Eukaryota > Viridiplantae > Streptophyta > Pinopsida > Cupressales > Cupressaceae > Cunninghamia > Cunninghamia lanceolata. Next base: position 14,534,402 of record BSBN01001332.1, read on the forward strand.
TATATTTATATATTCATATATAAATATATATATATATGTATATATAACAACGATAATATATTTATATATATATATATATATATATATATATTTCATATATATATATATATATCCCTTTTTTTTTATATTGAATAAAACATTCAATTTCATGACTTTTATAATTACTTTCAATTTCTCTATGATTCTATAAAATGATAATTACTCAAAAAGAGAAATAGAGATATTTATTTAGAAAAAAAAAATATTCTTTATGTATTTGTATAATTCCAATTCCTAAAATTTCTCAAATTCACTACTTTATGCATTTTCTCCAAATCAACCTGTTATAAAGAAATTGTCATAACAATTAGATATATACATATATATATATATATCCTAATTTCACCAAATGGTAAATAGCTATTTCCTTATTATAAGTATAAATTTCCATTTTCATAAACATTTAAGACTTCGTAAATTTACAAACAGATTATATATTTACATGCTAGATTTCCTCTAACTTATCAGAATCCATTAAATATGAAGAATAATTCAAATGTTTAAAACTGTCTTTTCCATTTTATCATTGAAAAGAAAATTAGCATTTCAACTAGTGAAGCAATTCCAAACTTTCAATGTAAACAACTCAGATTTAGTTGCAAAAACGAACTTATTCTTTTCAGTAATACTTGAAACACAAAAATTGCTATTGAACAAAGGTTGCAAACATCAACTTAAAAATTTAAGCACATTCATATTACAGTTTCTCAATCATGAATACCAACTTTCCAGATATGAACTTTCTCCTCCCAAACAGTATACCACTGAAAACTTATGACAACCAATAAAAGTCCAATAATAACAAGATCAGGGAGGTGATTTTCTTCACTCCCAGATTATCATTAATTTACAACAATAACAAGAGAGGTGTTCTCTCTTCATCTCTATGAAATGAACCAGGCCTAATTCTCATGACAAGAAGATGAACTGTTTCTTCATAAATAGCCAACCAGAAGCTCCAAGAGAAAAACCTGCGTATCAAGACAAACAAGAAGAAAAGACCACTCGTCTAGCTCTCCTCCCTACCGTAGACCCGCAAGAGGGTCACCCCCGAGCTAGGGAGACCATACTCACACCTGGGTACTCAAACACTCCACTTCACAACAGAAACAACAACAATCCCAAAGCACACATACACCCGTGGTTATTTTACACAATACGGAAACTCAACTACAGTGAGTTTCATAAGGGGCAGGAGAGTGGACACACTCGACTCCAGAGTGTTACCCTGACAGATAAATGAACTAATATAAATTTCTCTTGGTCTCAACCAAGTGTGATCACAATTTGTAAGAAATCTGTATATGACTCTCAAGTCAAAAATACAGTCACAGATACATGCCCTCAAGGCTTTCAACATCCCAAAAGATGGGAACAGGTATGCACCCGAGGAGGATCTCTCCTCCCCTACCCCAAACTTGATGAGCATTTCTCCCAAGTGGGAGACGCTCTGTCAAACAACCCGACAAGAACCCCACAGAAAACAAATTTAAACGCATATTTCACACACATTTCATGCACATTTCAGTTCTACCAAAACAAAGGTAAAATTCAGACCAACCTTGCAAAGCCCTCCTGGAATGAAGTTGTTGCAGAGTCCACAGAGTTCACTTCCAAGCTTAGCCACCAACTCCCTCTCCCTTCTCTATCTTCCAAACTACTTCTCTATTTTTGGTAAGGCCAAAATGAAAGATTTCCCCAAAATTCAACTAACTCCCTCTCATCCCAAAATTTCAAAATAAATAACCCAAAATTCTCTTTCTTTCTAATTTTGAGAAATGGGGAAGTGACACTTGTCACCTCCTCACCCTTCCCAAAAATCACTATTCTGTCCAGGTGGCTTATGTCACTCTCCATTCCCAAGGGTACTCCTTATTCCTCTCATGTGACTCCACTTTCTCATGGGAGAAATAAAAAAAGAGTTAAATGGGAACAAGACAGGTGACCCATGCCTCTTTCTCCTTTCTTCACATGGGTGTCCCCATAGTACATGGGGGAATCTTACTAAAGAAGGGGTAACTTTCACTAATGGATGGCATCTCTTATCTAGGGAAAAGTAGAGGGGATGGGTTGAGTGTTGGTACAACCCATCATGTCCCCTCCTACCTCCAATTTTCGCCACTTAACTTCAGGGGAAGGTTAAGTTGACTAGATGGAGGTTACTCAAGGGTTACCCATGCCAAATGGGCCCCTGGACCCATGGGGTAGAACCCAGGGTCAATTTTAACCCATACAAGACACCCCAGGTCAAGGTAAAGCACAAGAAAAAGGGCCTCATAATATTAAATAAAAATAGAAATTTCAAATTCAATCTCTTTACAACACTTACTTAAAAAAAATAATGTCACATGAGGGTAACCTAACCCACTCGACCATACGAAAGACCACATTACATCATGACATCAAACACAAAGAGATCTTGGTTCCTCGTGGAACCAGATCGGCTTAACAGGGAATAACAAATAACAAGGTGTGGAATGATCTCCGAAATCTGTGGTTTGATTAGTAGTCCCTGCACACTCAATTACAAGATCAGTAACCACATAAATTCATCATAGCCGAAGCAACTTAAATAACACATGCATTCTCATGCCTTAGTACAATTTAACATAATTAAAAATCATATTACAATTTTCCATCATCCCTAATTCATTTTTCTGAAAAGTAACTTATCCAAACATCACCCAATTAGTTTTTCCGAAAACATAATAAAGTTAAATAGTCTGACAAATTTCGGGAACTGCTATCCCACAAATATGAAAGTAACAATAACAGTACTGTAAATAGTCATAACAACAGTAGTAAAAAGGGCGGTCCTCACATCCTCTCCCCCTAAGACGGTACTTCCTCCTGGAAGTCGTAAAAAAGGTGAGGATACAGGGTCTTCAATCTCTCTGCATCTTCCCATGTTGCAGTGACTTCGTCGTATAAGTCCCATTGGACTTTAACCTGGTCCAGCTCTCGACCTCGAAGGGCCAGCGTCCGACGAGCCAATATGCGAATTGGCTCCAACGCCAGTTGTCCGTCTGCCTCTACCTGAAGAGCACTCCAATCCAACACATGAGATAAGTCAGAAATATATTGACGTAAAACTGATACATGAAATACATCGTGGATACGTGACAGGCTAGGTGGCAAGGCTAGACGATAGGCTACTGGTCCTATCCGCTCCAAGATTTCGAAAGGTCCTACAAATCGAGGTGCGAGTTTAGAGCCTTTTCCGTAACGGATTGGACTTTTGTGCGGCCGCACTCTCAAAAATACTCTTTCCCCCACAGAGAAGCTTCGGTCTATCCTTTTAGCATCGGCATACTTTTTCTGCCTGTCCTGTGCTTCCAGAAGCCTCTGTCTTATCTGTTTAACTTGCAGTTCCATATTCTGAACTATCTCTGGACCGATGACTGTTCTGTCCTCTATACGATCCCAACTCAGAGGTGTTCTGCATGGTCTGCCATATAATGCCTGGAAAGGAGGCATACCCAACGAGCTATGATGCCCATTATTGTAGGCAAACTCAACTAGATACAGGTACTCCTCCCATCTAGACTGGTGGTCCATCACATACATGCGAAGCATGTCTTCTAACACCTGGTTAACTCTCTCTGTTTGTCCGTCGGTTTCCGGATGATATGCGGAACTGAAGTTGAGCTGTGTGCCCAACGCCTGATGTAAGGCTTTCCAGAACGATGAAGTGAATACGGAGTCTCTGTCAGATATAATGCAACGAGGTACCCCATGAAGTCTAACAATCTGATCAAGAAACACCTTTGCCACTGATGGTGCATTGTATGTTGTACAAATTGGTGAAAAATGCGCCACTTTGGTTAGCTTGTCAACTGTCACCATAATAGCATCATGGCGACGCGATGACATAGGTAGACCAACGATAAAATCCATAGAAATGGTATCCCATTTCCATTCAGGTATCGCGTGAGGGTACAACAGTCCTGCTGGATGCTGATGTTCGGCCTTGACCCTCTGACATTCCAGGCAACGAGCAACAAATTCGGCAATGTCACGCCTCATCCCAGCCCAATGATAAAGCTGTCGTAAATCAGCATGCATCTTCTTCACTCCTGGGTGTGCTGCGTAGGGTGCTCTATGAGCCTCTGATAGGATTACTGTACGAAGATTACCCGCATGGGGTACATAGATGCGTTGCCGATGTCGAAGCATACCATCAGAATCAAGGGTATATCCTGTAAATTTGCCCTCAAGGGCCTTCTGATTTAGTACTGCCTGCTGCACTTCAAGAAACCATTCGTCCTCCGGCAGATGCTGTAAGATGCGATCCTTCAAGTCCATCTTCAGGGTCAGGGTCTGGATCTCGTGGCGTCTTCGACTCAAAGCATCAGCGACCACGTTCTCCTTCCCTTTTATATAATGGACATCGAAGTCATATTCGCATAGGAATTCCATCCAACGCCGTTGGCGGGCGTTCAAATTAGGCTGTGTAAAAATATACTGCAAACTATGATGGTCTGAATGGAGTTCAAAGCGTCGCCCTAAGAGAAAGTGTCTCCAGCGAACCAAGGCATGAACAACAGCTGCAAGCTCTAAGTCGTGCGTAGGATAGTTTAACTCATGTGTCTTTAGTTTCCGCGATTCGTATGCGATCGCTCGACCATCCTGCATAAGCACGGCTCCCAAACCTTCTAATGATGCATCCGTGCAAACTACAAACTCTTCTGAAGGATCTGGAACTGCTAAAATAGGAGCGCTCGTAAGACGCTCTTTGAGGTCTCCAAAAGCCTTTTCACACTGCTCGGTCCAAGTGAAACCCTTCCCTTTTCACTGAAGGGAAGTAATGGGATGTGCTATCCTGGAGAAACCTTCGACAAACCGACGATAATACCCAGCTAACCCCATAAAGCTTCTGACCTCTGTCACGTTCGTGGGTGCCAGCCACTCCTGGATTGCTCTAATTTTAGATGGATCTACGGAGATGCCATCGCTTGACAAAATGTGTCCCAAATACTGCACCTCTGTCCTGAAGAAGGCACACTTCGCCAAGTTGCCATAAAGTTGCTGTCCTCGTAATTGCTGCAAAACTTGACGCAAGTGCTCTACATGCTCCTCCTCAGTCCGTGAATAAATCAGAATGTCATCTAGGAATATGATCACGAACCGGTCTAGGTATGTACGGAACACCCCGTTCATGAGACTCATGAATACTGCAGGAGCGTTCGTCAACCCGAAAGGTACCACTGTGAATTCATAATGGCCATATCTGGTTCGAAAAGTAGTTTTATGAATATCTGACTCCGTGATGCGCAATTGATGATACCCAGATTTTAGATCGATTTTCGAGAACACTCTGGCTCCCTGCATCTGATCAAAAAGGTCGTCAATCCTAGGTAGAGGATAACGATTCTTCACCGTCACCTTGTTCAACTGCCTGCAGTCCATGCATAGACGAAGAGACCCATCCTTCTTCTTCACGAAGATCACTGGTGCGCCCCATGGTGAAACGCTAGGTCGGATGTGTCCCTTCTCAAGTAATTCTTCCAACTGCAGCTTAAGTTCTGTGAGTTCATGGGTCGTCATTCTATAGGGTGCGCGGGATATCGGTTCTGCACCTGGCACTAAGTCGATGTGGAAGTCCACTTCTCTACGTGGAGGCATACCAGGTAATTCTGGCGGGAACACATCGGCAAACTCTCTAAGGATAGGGTGATCATCTAAAGTAGCCTCAGGTTCATCCTCTGCTCTATCACTGACTGTGATGGCAAACATCTGACATCCCTTCCGCATACAGCGCTTAAGCTGTTGTGCGGATATCATACGAACCGCCGTGGGCTTTTGAATGCCCACTATCTCAACCGACGAACCATGATCGTCTAAACAGCTAATCGTTCTCTGGCGACAATCAAGCTTGGCTCTATGTGCCACAAGCCAATCCATACCCAGAACTACTCCGTAAGACCCTAATGGCATAATCCTAAGGTCGCATGTTGTGGTGAAGGGTCCCAATGTGATCTCACAGTCTTTAACCAAGGTATCTACTGACATCCTGGCCCCTGAGGCCAACTCAACTTCCCACCTAATGTCTTGCCTAGAAGCCACCAGCCTGCAACGCTCCACTAACGATGTAGACAAAAAGGAGTCAGTAGCTCCTGAGTCAAAAAGGATCGAGATGGGAAAGTCTCTAATCGTACCTGCTGCCTCGATGACAGAAGCCTGGAAATCGGCTTGACGGTTATCAACCGTTGCAAACATGTGGTGAGATCTGCCCACGTCACCTACGGTCTGCTCAGACCCTCCGGATCGGGGCTGACCCCCTGCAGTAAATCCCTGTGGACACTCTCTAGCCAGATGCCCTGCCCCACCACATACATAACATGGTCCTCTAACCTGTAACTGCCCTGACTGTGTTCTGCCCGACTGTTGTTGCCCGGTCCGTCCGGTGGATCCCTGTGAGCCTCTGTAAGACTGCTGGGACCTTGCGGGTCCTGCCGATGAACCCTGCTGTCTCTGATCCCTGCGTGGTCCCTGCTGCTGCCATCCACGGTTCTGTCCTCCCTGTCCCCTCTGTTGAAATTTGGATTTTTGCTGATGTTGCTGTTGTTGTGGAGGCCTAGGAGGTAATGATGAAGGATTATATCCTCCTCTCTGTGTTGTGTTCTGAGGCCTTCGAAAATTTTGCTATTGTTGGGGATTTCGTTCCTAGTACTGTGGGCGTGAATTCTGTCCTCGTCCCTGAATTTCCTCTGATATAAGGGCCTTTTCAACAGCCTCGCTCATGGTTTGGGGATTTGCCATACGAACTGGTCCTGCTATCCCGTGATTTAGCCCCCTGATGAATTTGTGTATTAAGATTTTCTCGTCATGGAGGTATTCCGCGTAACGAGAAAGCTCTATAAATCGGCTCTCATACTGAGTAACGGTGAGTCCCCTCTGCTGTAGATCATGAAACTCATCGATTCTGCGCTGTCTATAATGTTCGGACAAATACCGCGCATTGAAGCGCTCAATGAAGGTGTCCCATGTGAGTGTATCCACGGAGAGTCGGCACTTGCACTCCTCTGTGCGCCACCAGGTGGCTGCTGCATCCCTAAGAAGATGAACTGCCACTCGTGCTTTCGTGTTGCTCTCATACGGTCGCAATGCGAAACACCTGTCTAAGCTAATTAGCCAAGCCTCGGCCACCGCTCCCTCTGTAGCTCCTGCGAAGGTGGGTGGGTTGAGCCTCAGTAAATCTCTGATAGGGTCCCCTCTGTCTCTAAGTCTCCCTAGTGGCTCTTCCACACCATCCTCATATACTCCCTGCTGAACCTGTTCTTGTCTCAAAAGTCTCGGAGGACTCCTGCTCCGTGCTCGGGAGGCCGACCCTACCTCCTCTACTGTTGTGTCAGGAATCTCAACGAAGGGCTCCACATGTATCACCTCTAGTGGATCAACGCGGGGCTCCATACGTGGCTCAATACGTGACTCGGCACGTGGCTCCTCTCGCGGATCAACACGAGGCTCTATACGTGGCTCAGGAATCACTGGTGGTAACCTGTCTAACATAGTCTGTAGTGCCTGTAAGATCTGTGGACCTATATCCGATACTGGTGTCGCCTGTGGTACTAGTGGTGCTTGTGGTACAGGTGGTGCAGGTGGTGCTGCTGAATCTGCGGGTGCCAGTCCCTCGGCTGAGGAATCGCTGTGCACCTCGACTGACGCTGTGTGGCGTGATCGCGCTTGTCGAACACGTCGGGGAGGCATCCTACAAAACAAGGTAGAAACTAATTAGCCAAAGTTGCGGAATAATAACGTGCCCAATTACGCCCAGTGTTTACAAACTGGGCTCTGATACCAAATGTCATGCCCACATTTTCCTTGTGGTCACAACACACATCGCACGTGTCATAACCACATCTGTCATGTGGTTGTGACACGAGATATGAAAAACTTTTCTCACACTGTCCTAAAAACCCCTTTCGCATGCGTACGCATGCTCAACGGTGTTCTCTCATGGCGAAACACTATACTCTTCGGCGGAATACAAGTACAATGGCGTGCAACCAGAAGCCTATAGATCAACAAGAGGGTCTATACAACGCTACTAACGTCATTGCAAGAGTGAGATTACCAAAGTTCTTAAATCAAACCCTCGGCAATGTTCGGTAGCAGAATGCCTTACGGCGTTAGTGGGAATTACGCTGCACTCATTTACGCACGTGGTTCGCTATAGAGGAACCACTCCCCACGACGCCTTGTTCTAACTAAACCGGCTAGTGATCTCCCTATTTAGTCATTTTTCAGCCAGGCACGGTTGTCTGTCTCCTCTCTTGTTTCCTGAAACATACCCCTCCTATGACTTAGCATTTTCAACAAGGCGGTTTGGTTGCCCTCTCTTCCCTTTTCACAAATTCTTAATTTTGATTATATCTTTATCGCCCTTACCTTAACTATTTCTTAGTTCATTTAGTGTGTTTATATTTCGGTCTCTCTCTCTCTTTCATTTTCTATGCTTTCTTTATGTGCATCCTGACCTTTCTTCATGATTTACGTCAATCAGGGTTATTACTGCAGCTATTGTTGATATTAAACCTAATTTCAGGATGATCTCGGTCACAAAGGCTGGTTTACTATTTCGCTGGACTCGGTCTCCTAATCTTCCCCGATCTAGGTTCCTCCTCTTCGTAAATACTTAGTCAACTTGTTCCGAAGCAAAATTTGCAGAAGGGTCCGTCAACTTAGTTCTCTTATCCCGTGTGAGAAATGTCGCGCATTTTCTCCTCTGTGTTTTCCAATGTTAGTTTTTTTTTTTCTTCTTCGGAACCTCTTACAGGTTTACATAAGAGATCGTTTGCTACAGTTGAGATTAATATGGCCACATGGATTGTCAGTGGTGGCTTCTTAAGTTTATTTCCAGTGTTCTTTTGAGCAAAGGGTTGTGTAATTTTCCTCTTCAATTTCCGGGTGATTATAAGTACGTTAATAGTTGAAACTTCCGAGAAACTCTTTCCAGAGTATCACTGCATATTCCTAAACTCTCTTTTACATTATAATTTTATTTTCTCTTGTTTAGAATTACTGTTGTTACTGTTACTCTTAATTACGATTCATACACTGATTGTGACTCGTATGACGTTGTCAATAGATGTAGGTGGTTCACCACTTTATAAAACTCTGTTCATGGTAATATATCTTCTTTGGTTGTTGTGTTCAACACTTAATAACATCTACTGTGAGAATATAATTTATATATATATATTTGTTTTTCTCTATCCATGAGACATAGTTTATAACGATTTGAAACGAGGGTCCAACAATATGGTTCATAGATTTACTCCTATCGATATGATATATATATATATATATATATATATATATCTATATATATATATACATATATATATAATATATTTATTTTAAAGTTTATGCATAGGACGAAATTGGTTTATCACGATATATATATCTATATCTCTCTCTATATATATATATATAATCATTATTATATTATATATATAGCTATATACATAGACATATATAGTATATATATATGCCTATATATATAAAGCTATATAAAAAAAAATTGTATTTATATTACAAATACACCACTCATATGTTAGGGCCCAAGCCCTAACATTTTTTTTTATTGCTTTAGATTCACAGCAGACGGCGGCCATGGGCGGCGTGACAGAGGAGCAGGGCCGATGGTGGCCGCAGAGCGGTGGGCAAGACCTGCGGTGGCCGCAGAGCGGCGGGCCTGATGCAGGCCGCGGGAGGCATAAGGGATTGGGGGGGGGATGTGGAGTGGGGCGGAGCCCCACCCACATTCCCACGACGTGGGGTGTGGGTGGGGCTCCGCCCCACTCCACACCTTCATATATATGCAAGAGGGTCTGCGGTGGGGATTTTTCCCCACCGCCTATTTTAAAACCGCGACTGTCTTCTAATCCGCGGCTTAACCCATAACAGTCTTTCACAATTCGTTGATTATTATCAATAATAATATATTTTCAAATATATATATATATATATATATTTATATATTCATATATAAATATATATATATATATATGTATATATAACAACGATAATATATTTATATATATATATATATATATCATATATATATATATATATATATATATATATCCCTTTTTCTTTATATTGAATAAAACATTCAATTTCATGACTTTTATAATTACTTTCAATTTCTCTATGATTCTATAAAATGATAATTACTCAAAAAGAGAAATAGAGATATTTATTTAGAAAAAAAAAATATTCTTTATGTATTTGTATAATTCCAATTCCTAAAATTTCTCAAATTCACTACTTTATGCATTTTCTCCAAATCAACCTGTTATAAAGAAATTGTCATAACAATTAGATATATACATATATATATATATATATCCTAATTTCACCAAATGGTAAATAGCTATTTCCTTATTATAAGTATAAATTTCCATTTTCATAAACATTTAAGACTTCGTAAATTTACAAACAGATTATATATTTACATGCTAGATTTCCTCTAACTTATCAGAATCCATTAAATATGAAGAATAATTCAAATGTTTAAAACTGTCTTTTCCATTTTATCATTGAAAAGAAAATTAGCATTTCAACTAGTGAAGCAATTCCAAACTTTCAATGTAAACAACTCAGATTTAGTTGCAAAAACGAACTTATTCTTTTCAGTAATACTTGAAACACAAAAATTGCTATTGAACAAAGGTTGCAAACATCAACTTAAAAATTTAAGCACATTCATATTACAGTTTCTCAATCATGAATACCAACTTTCCAGATATGAACTTTCTCCTCCCAAACAGTATACCACTGAAAACTTATGACAACCAATAAAAGTCCAATAATAACAAGATCAGGGAGGTGATTTTCTTCACTCCCAGATTATCATTAATTTACAACAATAACAAGAGAGGTGTTCTCTCTTCATCTCTATGAAATGAACCAGGCCTAATTCTCATGACAAGAAGATGAACTGTTTCTTCATAAATAGCCAACCAGAAGCTCCAAGAGAAAAACCTGCGTATCAAGACAAACAAGAAGAAAAGACCACTCGTCTAGCTCTCCTCCCTACCGTAGACCCGCAAGAGGGTCACCCCCGAGCTAGGGAGACCATACTCACACCTGGGTACTCAAACACTCCACTTCACAACAGAAACAACAACAATCCCAAAGCACACATACACCCGTGGTTATTTTACACAATACGGAAACTCAACTACAGTGAGTTTCATAAGGGGCAGGAGAGTGGACACACTCGACTCCAGAGTGTCACCCTGACAGATAAATGAACTAATATAAATTTCTCTTGGTCTCAACCAAGTGTGATCACAATTTGTAAGAAATCTGTATATGACTCTCAAGTCAAAAATACAGTCACAGATACATGCCCTCAAGGCTTTCAACATCCCAAAAGATGGGAACAGGTATGCACCCGAGGAGGATCTCTCCTCCCCTACCCCAAACTTGATGAGCATTTCTCCCAAGTGGGAGACGCTCTGTCAAACAACCCGACAAGAACCCCACAGAAAACAAATTTAAACGCATATTTCACACACATTTCATGCACATTTCAGTTCTACCAAAACAAAGGTAAAATTCAGACCAACCTTGCAAAGCCCTCCTGGAATGAAGTTGTTGCAGAGTCCACAGAGTTCACTTCCAAGCTTAGCCACCAACTCCCTCTCCCTTCTCTATCTTCCAAACTACTTCTCTATTTTTGGTAAGGCCAAAATGAAAGATTTCCCCAAAATTCAACTAACTCCCTCTCATCCCAAAATTTCAAAATAAATAACCCAAAATTCTCTTTCTTTCTAATTTTGAGAAATGGGGAAGTGACACTTGTCACCTCCTCACCCTTCCCAAAAATCACTATTCTGTCCAGGTGGCTTATGTCACTCTCCATTCCCAAGGGTACTCCTTATTCCTCTCATGTGACTCCACTTTCTCATGGGAGAAATAAAAAAAGAGTTAAATGGGAACAAGACAGGTGACCCATGCCTCTTTCTCCTTTCTTCACATGGGTGTCCCCATAGTACATGGGGGAATCTTACTAAAGAAGGGGTAACTTTCACTAATGGATGGCATCTCTTATCTAGGGAAAAGTAGAGGGGATGGGTTGAGTGTTGGTACAACCCATCATGTCCCCTCCTACCTCCAATTTTCGCCACTTAACTTCAGGGGAAGGTTAAGTTGACTAGATGGAGGTTACTCAAGGGTTACCCATGCCAAATGGGCCCCTGGACCCATGGGGTAGAACCCAGGGTCAATTTTAACCCATACAAGACACCCCAGGTCAAGGTAAAGCACAAGAAAAAGGGCCTCATAATATTAAATAAAAATAGAAATTTCAAATTCAATCTCTTTACAACACTTACTTAAAAAAAATAATGTCACATGAGGGTAACCTAACCCACTCGACCATACAAAAGACCACATTACATCATGACATCAAACACAAAGAGATCTTGGTTCCTCGTGGAACCAGATCGGCTTAACAGGGAATAACAAATAACAAGGTGTGGAATGATCTCCGAAATCTGTGGTTTGATTAGTAGTCCCTGCACACTCAATTACAAGATCAGTAACCACATAAATTCATCATAGCCGAAGCAACTTAAATAACACATGCATTCTCATGCCTTAGTACAATTTAACATAATTAAAAATCATATTACAATTTTCCATCATCCCTAATTCATTTTTCTGAAAAGTAACTTATCCAAACATCACCCAATTAGTTTTTCCGAAAACATAATAAAGTTAAATAGTCTGACAAATTTCGGGAACTGCTATCCCACAAATATGAAAGTAACAATAACAGTACTGTAAATAGTCATAACAACAGTAGTAAAAAGGGCGGTCCTCACACATAGTGGAGGATTGGCTGGACACTTTGGTCGAGATAAGACCATTGCTATTTTTGGTGAAAATTATTATTGGCCACAATTGTAGCAGGATGTGAGGAAATTTGTGCAAAGTTGTAGAGTATGTCAGATGGTGAAAGGAGCAATTCAGAATATAGGTCTATATCAGCCACTACCTATACTAGAGAAGCCATGGGATGATATTAGTATGGATTTTGTTCTTGGTTTACCAAGGACACAGAGAGGACATGATTTCATTTTTGTGGTGATGGACAAATTCTTGAAGATGGCACATTTTATTTCTTGCAAGAAGACTAATGATGTGGTTCATATTGCAGAGTTATTTTTTAGGGAGGTGGTGAGATTACACGGTCTACCAAAGAGCATAGTTTCAGATCGAGATACCAAGTTTGTTGGTTATTTCTGGAGAACATTGTGGAAGAAGTTGAAAACAGATTTGAAGTTTAGTTCTACACACCATCCACATACTGATGGACAGACCAAAGTGGTGAATAGGAGTTTGGGTAACCTGCTATGATGCTTAGTAGGAGATAAGCCCAAGGGATGGGATTTGATTTTACCACATATAGAATTTGCTTACAACAATTCTGTCAATAGGAGTACTAGTAAATCACCATTCTAGATTGTATATGGGAATAGTCCAAGAAATGCTTTAGAGTTAAGGAATCTGGACAAAGGAGAAAAGACAAGTGTCGAGGCTGAAGACTTTGCAGAACACATGAAAAATTTGCATGAAGAAGTGAAAAAGCACATTAGTAAGATGAATATTTAGTACAAGGCTAAGGTAGATCATAAGAGGAGATATAAGGAGTTCTAGGTAGGAGATGAAGTCATGTTCACTTAAGAAAAGAAAGGTTCCCAATTGAAACATACAATATCCTGAAAATGAAGAAATTTGAACCATGCAGAATTTTGAAGAAACATGATTCAGGAAATGCATATGAGGTAGAGCTGCCAAGTGGGATCAACATTTCCCTTATTTTCAACATTGTTGATTTATCAGAATATCATGAAGGTGGAATAGAGGATGGACTAATAGAAGAACAGTGGAGTCTTCCGGCATCTACTTCAACAGAGGAGATAGAAGAGATCTTGGATAGCCATGTGGGAAGAAGTACTTAGAATAGGCAATATAAAAAATATTTGGTGAAATGGAAAGGAAGGCCTATTGAAGATTCTTCTTGGTTGTCTAAGGTAGAGGTTGACCGTTTAGGTTTTCCTCACACAAACACCTGAGACATGACAGGGTCACTTCTCAAATTACCCTAGGTGTCTAATGCAGGAGCATCCAGTGGTGTAAGGGCAATCTTGCATCACCCAACAAAAAGATGTGTTAAAAATTGTTGATGTTCTTTCCATTTCTTTTCAAAATTTGTGGTTATGGTTCCATAATCGCTTGAACAATGATGTAGAACTTTCAATTTTTCCAAACTGCTAAAAATAGCAACTTACTATTTTTAGAAAGTTTGCATTTGGGCATGGATTGAAGTGAAAATTTACAGAAAGCTTCATAACTAAAAAATAAGACCTTTGGCGAAGGAATCACGCAAAGATCATTTGCGAGATAAAAGATATTAAAGTTTCTATTTCCCAAAAAATGCTTGAAAATTATTCAAACTCAGGTTTGAGGCACTAAACAGCCCCGTACGGACCTAAAAATGGCCAAAACTAGTAAAGCAAATTTTTAGCACATAGAGCACTCTGTGAGCTTTCTGATGCATAAAACGGTTCGTCAATCAGACACCCGGATCAAAAGTTATGGCTCCCGAAAGTTGACCTATTTTTGGAGGGAGATGCAAATTTCAAAATTAGGTTGTTGGCCGCCAAAAAGGCTATTAATAATCATTTTTAGCAACCTTGGGCAGTAGTAGAGTTAAGGGGCAAAATGTAGAGTCAAGAATAGGTAGGAAAATAGAAACTCTAGCTAATTTGGGGTTACAAAAGGCAGATGATTCTAGAGTCTTGTGATAGGAAGCTATAATGTGTTGTAACCTATGGAGGGCCGATTCCTCTGATTGTATTTGAGCTTTTGTAATGTAATAAGTTGTCCAAATCAATAAAAGAAAGTTCTATTTTCTATGTGCAATTTATGTTGTTGCGTGTTTTATGATTTACCCCCTTCATCACTATTCCAACTTATAGGGGTTCTACATTTCCTGCCATATAATGCCTCAAAAGGTGCCATTTTTACTGTTGACTAATATGAATTGTTATAGGCAAATTCTACTAAAGGTAAATATTCCTCCCACCTGTATTGCTGATCCATATAGTACATTCTAAGTAGATCTTCTAAAATTTGGTTTACCTTTCCGTCTGACCATCTGTCTCAGGATGATATGCCGTACTAATATTCAACTGAGTTCCCAAGTTTTCTCTCGTATTATGTTGTATGATAAAGTGTTCTTCGTGCTTGGAAGTGTTCTCTACTTGTGGATGCTATTGAAGTTTGTTTATAGGTCTTGAAGGAAGTTTCAAGCCTTGTTCATCACTCTCCTTGTTGGTGTATGATCTTAACTTATCTTCATCAACTAGAGTTTTATCTCTTGTGGTAATCATCATCATTTTCCTTCATATTTCTATCATATTATTACAGATCTGCCCTCTGTCCTCCTAGGGTACATAATCTTGGATCTAATCATCATTGCAATGGAGGTGGAAACACCAACACAGTGTTTGACTAAGGCAATCCCTTATACACAACAAAATCTTTTACTCCTGCCTTGTGTCTAGGTTGGAGAAACATGTTTTTAGAGGTGATTTCTAGGAAGAAGATAGAGCTTTTAGGTACAAGTCTGGTGATATCCTGAGATTTTGCAAAATAGGGTTCTCAAGTGCCCTAGTCTTTAGCATTTCTTCTCTCAGATCCAAGTTTTGATTTTATCCCTAATCTTTGCCGTGCTTTTGGTTTTCTGAGATTTGTTTCTGTTTGTTAGTTATTAGTTGATCTTTGTAATCTAGGGTTTGACCATTTGTCCTAGCTTGCTTGCTTGACCTTGGTTAAAATTGGTTGATTCATCTCTATACAACAAAAGGGTAGAACCCCTATAGTTTGGCTCTCCTTCTTGGATAGAAGTCAAGCTCAATTTGTGTCCTAATGTTTATAGAAGAGGGTTTGACCAAGTTTAACTCCTTAGGCTAGATCACTCTCTTCTATCTAACATTTTTGTTTTGGAAACCATTAAAAATAGTCAAAGCTATGGCAAAATTTTTAAGAAATGGCCCACATGGATTTTAATTAAGTTTTGGGATGTTGTGCATAATATCTACAATGGGTAGTTGTTCATCTTTGTATACACTTTGTGAGTCAAAAGTTATAAAAAATGCCCTAAAAACCAAGCATTCAAACATGGCCATTTTGGGGGTTTTATGTGTATTTGCATGTCTTAAAAATGAGTAAAATTGAGATTAAAATCATTTCATGATATATTCTTATGTAATATTGAATGTCCCCTTCATGAAAGGTGAATTTGCATCTTTTGAGACCATATTGTGTTTTTAGGTTTGGTGCATTGATTTTCGTGCCATGCTTGATTGGATAAATTGACGTGTTGGATGTTTAGGAAGAGTATTAGGAGTAGGTAAGGAGTGGCCCACCTACCATATACCATGACACAAAGTTGTTGATAGTTTCAGTGTGTGGGGAGTTGTAAAAATATAAACATTAAACACATGGGTAAAAAAAACTAATAACAAGATCATCTACACCAAACCGCATTTCCTAGTGATACAATACCATGTTATGGGTTCAATGTAAAGAGCAACCCCTGGTGATATAATACCTAGTTTTTATATGAGGAGGTAGTGCCCTCATCTTTTCTATGAGGTATGTGCCCTTGTTTTGGCACTCCTTATCCTAGCCACCTAGATCTCTCTTCCTTCTTCTACCATTGGAGTTTGACTCAGCATGTGATGTTTACCATGTGATTTGTTATGCATTGTGATGTTGATCATGCTTATATTACATTGTTATATATATTTTGTATGGCATGAGTGTAAGCCTTATCTCGCTTGTTTAGCATGGGTGTATATTCTTCCCATATAAACATCTCCTTAGTATAGTGGGGTGGGCCTGAGCATACCACATTGGTTGGGTGGAACTATCACCACCATTGGGTACTATAGGTTTTCTAGACTTGGATTTGACTAGATTTAGATTCACATGATGGTGTGGATTTCCTTTATGCTTTATTTCCTTGTTTCAATTCAAATGCAAATTATATAATTTCAAAGGATGTTGGTGTCCTTAGCAATGTAATTGACTATATGGAATGTTGTTATTGTTTGATCCTTGATGTATGAGGACTTTTAAATCAACCACCTAAGTGGCGATGTATCTTTCCATGGTTTTGTGCTTTGACGTTGATGTCAAAGGCACGATTGAGTTGTCTTGTTTTTTCCTTTGTAAATTTGTATGTCACAAATGGTGAAAAATGAAAAACTTCAATTTGGTGCTTAAAAAGAATCAAATATTTTTAATTTGAGTATTAAATATGATTCTTAATCATGTTTAGAATATCCACCTTTAATTTCATGCAATTATGGGTTGTTTTGACTAAATCTAGGCATTTTTAGTGAAATTCTACATTTTTGGTGTAGAGTCTTTGAGGATCATAGCACTGGGTGCTAGAGTCCCATGACACTAGTGCTAGGTACTAGTGTCCTAGGACCATAATTCCAGGCATTAGTGTCTTGGGTAGAGGCTCCCTCCTTGGGCCTCAACACTCTGGCATGTTTCTTGGTGGTTTTTGTTCTTTTTGTTTGTTGAAATTATACCCTAAAAAAATACGTTTGCCTTTTGGAAGTGACCCCTGTGTGAGGTAATGTGATGTGTTTTTAGTATGTGAAAACATGTATGGTTTCCCTCTATTGCATTAGGAAAGATATTCAACACTAACACAGAGGAGTCTTCTATTGACATCGTCGCATTTACATGCTTCACAGTGTATCGCTCATGGTTGATGCATAACATGTGATGAAACATGTGCCATCATCTTAGTCTTGATGCACATCATGTGACGACACATGTGTCATCCATTTGTCCATTATTATTAAAAAAAGTTGTTCTATCCTTGATTGAGTTGTGACTAATGTCTTGGGTGAAACCCTGAGGCTTTAAAAGTATGACATGACGAAGTTGTAGTCAAGAGGTTCCTTTAAATACTCAAGGTATGTTCCTAAGTGGTTTTTATGTGTAGAGGGTCTTGTTCCTCCAAGCATTAGCCCTACAAGTGGAGAATGCTATGCTTATTGAACTTGAAAGGGTATGCTAGATTGTTGATATCTAGAGAAAGTTTGGGAAGGTTATTTAGGTTGTGGATATGAAAAAAATAAGAATTAAAGTCAGATTTACCTATTAAAAATGTTGAGAAAATTTCCATAACAAGCACAGCTTTAACATAAGATTATCTTTCTCTATTGTAGACTTTAAGTCATGCAAGAAAGATGCTCAAATTATCTCAAAAGGAAAGTATACTATGTAACTAGAAAAGACCACTCATATATTCAATTGAAGCAACAACTACATACATTTTGAGGAACATCTTAGAAAAAAATAGGGACCACATGCTAATAAATGGTTTGTTGGCAAGAAGCTAGTTAAAATTGAAGAGTATTCATAGCTAGTTAATCCTAGAAAGGGGAACATATTGTCCTAGGATTATATGCATGGTGTTAGTGGAAATATGGACACAAGCATTAAACTACTAAATATCCAATAACTCAATGGAAATGATGCAAATACAAATAAACAAAGATTATACCTTCGTAGACCGATTTACCTCGTAGCTTCCATTATTGCCTATCTCATATTGATCTTATGAATGAGTTTAGCTCTCAGAAGTGTGTACTTCCTTTCTATTGAAGATGACAATAGGAGAATGGTTGTAGATGAATAATGCAATGAAGATTAAACTATAATGCAACTCTAGGATGATTGATAATGAAGATATGAAGCCATGGTTGGATGATTGTGATGATAATGAGATTATGCAAGTGCAATGAAGATACTTTGCCAAAGGTACACTGGTAGAATTTCTGCAGAGTAAGTTTACAAAAGCTCTTTGATTCTTGAAATGAGGGAATGAGGGTTCCTTTTATAGGCCAAGGAGGGGCCAATTACAAGTGTCATGATCTCAACGATGGAGAAGAAGTCTTGTGATGTGTACGATTCATATTTGGTTGGTTGGGATGAGGGAGAGAAATATGGAAGATGTTCCTCTCACCTTGACATGGTGGAGAGAAATGTGTGACATGAGGCCACATGTCACAAGGCTCACCAAGACCATAGAGTGAAGGTCAAAGAAGGAGACCTTGTTTGTAGGATGGTTGGAAGGAATATAGGGACTTATGGGACAAGTGTCTCAAGATGTCTTTTGACCAAAATGACATGGAGAGACCATATCCATGTGAATAGGGACGGTTGGAGAAATAATAGGACATGTGGGTGAGGAAAATTAGATAATTAAATATTAAAATATTTAATTATGTGTGCAACATGATGAGGTGGATTGTGAGGGAGTTAATCATGGGAAATGTTCCCACTACATTTACAAGGTAGAGGAATATGTGGATCCATAAGTGTCATGCCCACATTTCCCATGCGGTCACAACATGCAACACATGTGTCATGTCCACATTTGTCATGTGGTCATGACACAAAATATTAAAAAAAATTCCACGTAACCCTAGAAACCCCCTCGCATGCTTCAGCATGCTCGGTGGCAATACACATAAGGTGTAAACATGACAATCAAAAGGCAGGTATTGCAAGTATCTATCACAATCTCTGCACGATGGTAGCCTACTAAGGGGGTTTATGTGACATGAGGAGCATTGCCATTAGGGTTAGAATTGATTTGATTCAAACCCTAAGTTTCCTAGATGAGTGGCGTGATTTTGACATGTGTTGAATCAAAACCCTAATGCTAAAGCTTAAAAAGATTATTAAACAGACTCATCAACACATAACTATTTTGCAAAAATCATTAAAGTATTAATCAACACAAAGATTGAATCATTAAATAACTAATCCAGATTCCTGAAAAAATTCTTAAAAATAAATAAATAAATAAAATAGTTACCTACTTCAACCCTTTCAAAAATTTAATATAATCAACACTTAATTAAAGTCACCTACTTAATCTTTCCCCAAAACATTATACTAATTTAATTAAATCGACTACATTAATTAATAATGAATTATTAGATTAAAATAACAATACCAAATTAAATCCCCATTACCATTATTAAAATTTTACTAAAGTTCCAAAAAAAAATTAATTATCCTCTATATTCCACAGTAAAGTTTATTCCACTATGCAAATAAAGGCAAGGGTAAAATAACCCAATCCTCAAATTAAAATAATATGCTTAGGAGTATTAAAAATCTAGCTTAATTAAAAGGATAGGAAAAGTCCCCACTAAACTATCCCAAAAATAAAATAAAATTCAAGATAAAGGGAAAAGATGGAGGAGGGAAAAATGGGTCCATGTGCATCCATTTTCCCAATTTAAAATTCAGTTCCCCTTTCCAACCCTAAAAGGGATAAAATAAAATAATACAACTCATTTTGCCCTGACCCTATTCTTCTATTTTCTTCTCATTCTTTTTTTTTCTCTAATTTCTTTCATGTCGTTTTGTAGGCTAGGGTTTCATCTAACCATGGATGCATGCCACCGTGAGGTATACTCACTGTTTATACTTCTAGATTAATAAACTCTTTTTTGTGTGCATATATATATATATATATTATCACATAAATTGTAGGGTCAAAGGCGGCCAAACTAAATAGGCGTAGAACGACGCAAAAGCTACAGACTGAGTTTAAGGTGTGGGCATTGCCCAATGGAAGTTTCATTGCAGGTTTTAACAGTGGCAGGGGTGTTGGGGGGCAGACTCCCACACACTACCCACCGAATGGTGGGTAGTGGGTGGAGGATCATCCCCACCCCACTCCAATCCTTATTTACTATAAACAAATAAAAAATAACGCAAAAAAAAAATGACAGCGGCGGCGAAACAGGACTCAGCCATTTCGGCCGTGGTTTACCCTAGGGCTTTAAGCCCTTCTCACAATATTTATTATTATATGATTTTTTTGTTAAAAAAATGCTTCTTCTATTTTATACAGTCAACATTACATATATATATATATATATATATATATATATATATATATATATATATGAAGATCAGTTTCTTTATTACAATCCAGTATTATAAGGCATAAAAGAAAAAAATAGTACATATATATATACACACACTTTAAAAGATAGTTTATAATACAACAAATTGTGGTGAGTATGTATATATATATATATATATATATATACACACACACACACACACTATGTGAGTATATATATTGACATATATATACTTTAAACCTCAAGATTTATTCTAACTAGTAAAATTAATAATGTTGTAACATTTAACCAGCAACTTAAAATAAACTGATATGAGGCAGAATTAAATTTCACAAATATTTTTCTATATAGACACAGAGACTTCACACAGCAAAGCATATGCCTCTTTTATTCTATTTTTTTTTTTGTAAGCATGATACCGAAACCATTCTTTCATAGCAACTATATTGTTTTTTTTGTTAAAAATAAAACTACAGAAAGTCATTACTACAGCAGCATGATATTATTTTTTTCTTTTTCTTTTCTATTAATAATGAACTAATAAAAATAACACACAACTGTATTTTTTTTTTGGAAAGAAATCAGCAACTTCATTGTTTTATTTCTAATGGCTTCTAATCACATTCAAACATAGATTTTTTCACAGCAACATTGAAAACCAGCAACCATATATTTCTAATAGAACCATTTTCTTACAACAATATTTTAGAACCAACAACAAATTTTTATTCCATTTGCAAAACTTTCTCACAGCAACATAGTAAAATAAAAATAGTAACACATATTGCAATTTTACTACCACAAGTATGATGGGATATAACATTTAAAAAAATCATTTAAACATATACAAATTAAGAGAGTTTTCTCTCTATGTTCTTTTTGTCCAACTACAAATAGGCCATTCTTTGGCCATGGCTCTCAAGTAACCAAAATAACAAATACAACTCCAACAAAATAAGACTTCACCCAAGCTCCCAAGGTTTCCCAACAAACCTACAAAAACTAAAACAATGGAGAACACATCCAAGCCACCAAAATGCTCTCCTCTCTACCATAGACCCGCAAGTGGGTCACCCCCGAACTTGGAGGTCGATCTTCACACGGGTCTCAAACCACAACACAACAATAAGCAAACCACAAAAATCAAGAAGAACACCCATAAGGTTTACACATCACAAAATCCATAAAAATGGATTTGAGGGGGTAGGAGAAGGACTCTCTCTACTCAAGAGGTTCACTCCAACCAAATCTCATGAATCCAATACAAGGCCTTAAGCCTAAAATACTCAATGATAATAATAATACACCAAGGCACTCATGCCAATAATATGATCACCAAAAATCTCTTCCCAAATTCCCTCAAGGCTACAAATATACCAATGCAAAGAGGGTGACCTTGAGGAGGTTCACTCCTCTCCCACCCCTCACATGAATGTACACACCAAGAATGGTAGTCTCATTCAATACACCCATAAAACCCAACACAACAATAATGCAAAACACACAAAAAAATACATGAGGAAGGCTCAATGCCTTGAGGCTTACCTTAAAAAGTCCAATAATGGAAGATGGTTGTAGAAGAGCTATCCACTTTCTCCTTCAAGCCACTTCCCAATAACTCCAACTCTCTCACCCAAAATCCTCCAAAGATAACCAAAAATAAGAAAATGAAAGAACCCCTTTCCTCTCACATGAGATAATATAGGCTTCATTTCCAAGCCTAGATGAATGAGAAGGTGACACTCCTTCCTCTTCCCATCCCACTTGCAAGGGAAATGGAATATGGGGGTGACATGTGTCACCCTCCCATCCATTCAAACCTCACCCTCTCCACATGTGCTCTCACACATTTGTGAGAGCAAAGGTGGAGAGGTAGCATCTCTCCAAATGGGCTCCAAGAGGATAAGAGATGACACATGTCATCACCTTATTCTCTAAAGGGAGCCCCTTCACTCCAAGATGCTCTCACACATGTGTGAGAGCATTGGAGGAAGGTTCCACACACTTGGGGGTCTTGAAGACTCCTTAAGTCCTCAAGGTGATGGGAATTCATGCCTTGGAAAGGGGAATGGGTCTTGTTTTCAAGGCATGACTCATCTCCCACTCCAATTCAAATTTGAATTTTCGTCACTTTACTTCAAGCTGAAGTTAAAGTGACTAGACAGAGGTAACCCTAGGGTTTGGCATGTTCAAATGGGCCCTAGACCCTAGGGGTACCACGTAGGATTAATTTTAGCCCATAATAAATACTTTAAGAGGTAGAAAATCACATAAAATGGCCACTAAAATAAAAGAAACTAAGTGGTGTAAATTAAATCACATAATTTCACAACACTTCAATTAAATAATATAAAAGGGTGAAATCTAAGTCAATAATTAAATGCAAACATTTACGAAAGTATCATACAATTTCACACATGATCTTGGTCCCCCTGGGACTAGATCGGTCTAACACAGGAAACACATTAGGTGTGAGATTGATCTCTAATTTTCTGTGGCCTGGAAAATCACCTACGCACTTGAACAAACAGATTAATTCAACACACACACACACACAGATATATATATATATCATAGCTGAAGCAAGGAAATGCATACACTCACACCATCGCATAATCATTTAAAACAATATTAAAATCACATCATAATTGAGATTTATAACTACATTTCTATATACTATCTCAAGATCAAAATTGCCTAGCAAATTCATTTAATAATTTCACAACTAGTATCTCTAATAACACCAAAATGCATGTCACATGTCTAATCAACATTAGTGAATCAAAATCAAGATATAGTCATATCACAACATACTAAACATAGCTAACCAAAATAAATGAATATAGTCCACAGAATTTGCCTATTGGGATCAATAGTCCCCAAATGTTGAAATGTCAACTGTAAATATGAAATAAGAAAAATAAGAGAGTGAAATAAATAGGCCTCACATCCTCCCCCTAAGACTAAACTTCCTCCTGGAAGTCGTCAAAGAGGTAAGGATAAAGTGTCCTCAATCTAGTTGCATCCTCCCATGTCGCCGCGACCTCAGCATATCTATTCCACTGAACTCTAACCTGGTCCAGCTCTCCACCTCGAAGGCCCATTGTCCGATGAACCACTATGAGAATTGGTTCCAAATCCAACTGCTCATCCGCCTCTACCTTTAGAGCACTCCAATCCAATACATTAGATAAATCAGATATATCTTGTCACAAAATAGACACATGAAACACATCGTGGATGCACAACAAGCTGGGTGGCAAGGCTAGATGGTAGGCTACAGGTCCTATCCACTCTAAAATCTCAAAAGGCCCAATGAATTATGGTGCATGCTTAGAGTCCTTTCCATAATGGATTCGACTCTTATGCAGATGCACTCTCAAGAAAACTCTATCACCAACTGAGAAGCTCTGATCTAGTTTCTTAGCATCATCATACTTCTTCTGTCGATCCTGTGCCTCCTGGAGTCTCTGTCTAATCAAGGTCACCTGCTGCTCCATATCCTGCACCAGCTCTGGCCCAATGGCAACCCTATCCTCTATATGGTCCCAACTCAATGGTGTCCTACAAGGTCTGTTGTACAAGGCTTGATAAGGAGGCATACCCAATGAGCTGTGATTCCCATTATTGTAGGCAAACTCCACTAGATATAGATACTCCTCCCATATAGACTGGTGGTCTATAACATACATGCGGAGCATATCCTCTAACACCTGATTCACCCTCTTCGTTTGACCATCTGTCTTGAGGTGATAAGCGAAACTGAAGTTGAGCTATGTGCCCAACGCCTGCTACAATTTCCTCCAAAAGGTTGATGTGAAAACTAAGTCCCTATTAGAAATAATGTAGCAAGGTACCCCATGTAATCTCACAATGTCATCCAAGAATACTTTCTCCACTGCTGGTACATTGTACGCCGTGTGTACAGGTGAGAAATGCGCCACCTTGGTCAACTTGTCAACCGTCACCATGGCGACGAGATGACATAGGAAGACCAACTATAAAATCCATGGAAATGGTGTCCCATTACCACTCTGGTATCTCGTGAGGGTATAAAAGACCTAATAGATGTTGATGCTCAGCCTTGACCCTCTCGCACTCAAGGCATCGAGCAACGAACTCTGCAATATCCTGTCTCATACCCGCCCAATGGTACAGCTATCGCAATTTGGCATGCATCTTCTTCACACTTGGGTGTGCTACATAGGGTGTTCTGTGAGCCTCTAATATAACTACTGCACATAGGTCACCTGCACGGAGTACATAGATGCACTGTCAATGTCTAAGGAGTCCATCTGCCTCTAGAGAATAACTTACAAACCTGCCCACAAGGGCCCTCTATGACTGGATCTCCTACTACACCTCAAGAAACCACTCATCCTCTAGCAGATGCTGTAAAATGTGTCTTCTCAAGTCTACACTCAGTGTCAAGGTCAGAATCTTGTGGCGCCTCTGACTCAATGCATCAGCAACCATGTTCTCCTTCCCTTTGATGTAGTGGACATCAAAGTCATACTCACAAAGGAACTCCATCCAATGCCATTGGCAGGTGTTTAGATTTAGCTGCATGAAGATGTACAATAGATTGTGATGATCTGAATGTAGCTCAAAACGACAAACCAATAGAAAGTGCCTCTAATGAACAAGAACATGAACCACTGTTGTGATCTCTAAGTCATGTGTGGGGTAGTTCAGCTCATGGGTCTTGAGCTTTCATGACTCATACATGATCGCTCGACCCCCTTGCATAAGTACAGCTCCTAATCCCTCTAATGAAGCATATGTGCAAACTATGAAATCAATTGTTGGATCAAAAACTACTAAGATGGGAGTGCTGGTGAGATGCTCCTTGAGGACCCCAAAGGCCCTCTCACACTGCTCAGTCCATGTGAAACTCTTCCCTTTCTGCTGAAGGGAAGTGATGGGGTGTGCTATCCTGTAGAAGCCTTCAACGAATGTGTGATAATACCCAGCTAACCCCATGAAACTCTTGACCTTTGTCATGCTGGTGGGTGCTGGCCAATCCTTGATAGCCCCAATCTTCGATAGATCTATGGAGATACTATTGCCAGATAGGATATGCCCCAAATACTATACCTCTGATCTAAAAAATGCACACTTCACCAAGTTACCATATAGATGCTACTCTCTCAAGCATTGCAAAACCTGACGTAAGTGCTCCTCCTGCTCCTCCTCAGTTTGCAAATAGATCAAAATATCATCTAAAAATATAATCATGAACTAATCCAGGTAAGTACGAAACACCCTGTTCATGAGACTCATGAACACTGTAGAGGTATTCATCAAGTCAAAGGGTACCATTGTAAACTCATAGTGGCCATATTGAGTTTGGAAGGCGGTCTTATGGATATCCACCTCTGTGATGCGCAACTGGTGATAATCAGACTTCAAGTCTATCTTAGAGAACACCCTGGCTCCCTGTATCTAGTCAAAAAGGTCATCAATCCTAGGTAGAGGATAATGGTTGTTCACCCTCACCTTATTAAGCTACCTATAATCCATGCACAGATGAAGAGACCCATCCTTCTTCTCCACGAAGATGACCGGTTCGCCCCAAGGTGAAACACTAGGTTAGATATGCCCCTTCTTGAGAAACTCCTCTAACTATAACTTGAGCTCTGTGAGTTCATAGGTAGTCATCCTGTAGGGTGCACGAGACACTGGCTCGACACCCAGTACAAGGTCAATGTGAAAGTCTAGCTCTCTACGAGGTGGCATCCTTGGTAACTCTTGTGGGAAAACATCGGCAAACTCTCTCAAAATGGGATGATCATCTAATGATGCCTCTGGCTCATCCTCTGACCTGTCACTAACTGTAATGGTGAACATTTGACATCCCTTCCACATGCAGTGCTTAAGCTGTTGAGCGGAGATCATGCGAACTACCATGGGCTTCTAAATTCCCACTATCTCTACTACCATTCCATGGTCATC
Organism: Cunninghamia lanceolata; assembly: GCA_027924645.1. NCBI lineage: Eukaryota > Viridiplantae > Streptophyta > Pinopsida > Cupressales > Cupressaceae > Cunninghamia > Cunninghamia lanceolata. The sequence continues at coordinate 14,561,401 of BSBN01001332.1, forward strand.
TAAGCAACCAATCACCTTTCGGTGACAATCTAGCTTGGCTCTATAAGTCGCAAGCCAATCCATGCCTAAAACCACACCATAAGACCCTAAGGGCATAACCTTAAGGTCTGTTGATGTAGTGAAGGCTCCTAAATATATCTCACAGTTGTGAACCAAAGCATCCACTGCCATCTTGGCCCCTGTGGCCAACTCAACCTCCCACCTATCATCCTGTCTAGAAGCCACTAGCTTGCAACACTCCATTAGCAATGGAGAGATAAATGAACCAGTAGCGCCAGAGTCAAATAAAATAGCAATGGGGACGTCCCCAATCATACCTACGGTCTCGATCATGGAGGCCTGAAAATCAGCTTGGCAGTTATCAACCGCTGCAAACATGCGGTGGGACCTACCTACATCCCCAACTGTCTGCTCAGATCCACCTGCACGAGGATGTCCCCCTACCGTATAGCCCTGAGGGCACTCTCTGGCTAAATGACCCACTCCACCACAAACATAACATGGTCCCCAAGCCTGCACCTGTCCTGATTATGTCCTACTCGACTGTTGATGTCCAGGTTGACTTGTGGAACCCTGTGAACCTTTGAATGACTGTTGTGATCTAGCGGACCCCGTAGATCATCCCTGCTGTCGCTAATCTCTACACAGGCCCTACTACTGCCAACCATGATTATGACCCCCATGTGCCCTCTGTCGTGGCCTGGACCTCTACCGATGCTGCTGCTACTGTGGAGGCCTAGGAGGTAGCGGTACAGAACTAAATCCTCCCCTCTGAGGTGGTGGTGGTGGTCACCAGAAACCCTGCTGCTATTGCTGGCTATGGTCCTGATACTGGGGACATGAACTCTGACTCTATCCCTGGATCTCCTCTATGATGTATGCCTTCTCAGCAGCCTCACTCATGGTCTAGGGGTTTGCCATGCGCAGTAGTCCTGAGATCCCATGATTCAAACCTTTGATAAATTTGTGAACCAAAAGTTTTTTATCATGGAGATACTCTACATACAGTGACAGCTCAATGAACCTACTCTCATACTGTGCTATAGTGGAACCTCGCTGCCTATAGTGATCTGAAAGATGATGTACATTAAAGCGCTCAGTGAAGGTGTCCCATGTAAGAGTATCTAGTGATAGGCAATGCTTGCACTCCTTAGTGCACCACCATGTTGCCGCTGTATCTCTCAAAAGATGAACCACCATGCGTACCTTTGTGTTGCTTCCATAGGGACGCAATATAAAGAACCTATCTAAGCTGATGAGCCAAACCTTAGCCTTGGCTCCCTCTGTGGTCCCCATGAAGGTGGGTGGATTCAGCCTAAGTAAATCCCTGATGGGGTCTCTGCGGTCCCTGTGTCCTCTGAAAGGCTCATCCAACTCCTCTCGCCGTCCATAATCATAAGGTCCATGGTAGATCTACTCTATCCTCACAGCCTCCTCTCACCTCACATGATGCAGAGGACTCCTACTATGAGCTCTGTATGTTGAACTGACCTCCTCTGCTATGGTGTTAGGTACCTCTATATACAGCTCTATACGTGGCTCCATGCGCGACTCAGCACGTGGCTCCACTCGTGACTCTACATGGGGCTCAACATGTAGCTCTACACGTAACTTAGCATGCAACTCATCACGTGGCTCCTCACGTGGCTCAACGTAATGCTACCTGTAATGCCTGAAGAATCTATGGTCCTAAATTAGGTGCCTGTGGTGCCTACAGTCCCTGTGGTGCTGGTGGTCCTTGACCCTCAGCTGATGACTCACTACGTATCTCAACAGACACAGTGGCATGTGATCGTGCTCACCTCGCTCTGGGAGGCATCCTACAACAACAAGGTATTTACAATTTAATCAAAAATACAGAATATATAATGTGCCCAAACAAGCCCAGTGTTTAAACTCTGGCTCTGATACCAAATGTCATGCCCACATTTCCCATGCGGTCACGACACGCAACACATGTGTCATGTCCACATTTGTCATGTGGTCATGACACGAAATATCAAAAACATTTCCACGTAACCCTAGAAACCCCTTCACACGCTTCAGCGTGCTCAGTGGCAATACACATAAGGTGTAAACATGTCAATCAAAAGGCAAGTATTGTGAATATCTATCTCAATCCCTGCGTGATGGTAACCTACTAAGGGGGTTTATGCAATGCAAGGAGCGTCACCGTTAAGGTTAGAATCGATTTGATTCAAACCCTAAGTTTCCTAGATGAGTGGCGTGATTTTGACATGTGTCGAATCAAAACCCTAATGCTAAAGCTTAAAAAGATTATTAAACAAGCTCATCAACACAACTATTTTGTGAAAATCATTAAAGTAATAATCAACGCAAAGATTAAATCATTAAATAACTAATCTAGATTCCCGAAAAAATCTGAAAGCATAACGCCTCTTGGGCGTACATGGGAAAAATTCTTAGAAAGAAATAAATAAATAAAGTAGTTACCTACTTCAACCCTTTCAAAAATTTAATATAATCAACGCTTAATTAAACTCACCTACTTAATCTTTCCCCAAAACATTATACTAATTTAACTAAATTGACTACATTAATTAATAATGAATTATTAGATTAAAATAACAATACCAAATTAAATTCCCATTACCATTATTAAAAATTTACTAAAGTTCCCCAAAAAAAGATTTAATTATCCTCTATATCCCACAATAAAGTTTATTCCCCTATGCAAATAAAGGCAAGGGTAAAATAACCCAATCCTCAAATTAAAATAATATGCTTATGAGTATTAAAAATCTAGCTTAATCGCCGATGATGGCATGGTTCGGTGGTTAAGTCGCTCGGTTGTAGTGGCGGCCACCAGAGTTCAAACCCCCGCTAGGCCAACGAGCTCGCAAGGCTTTACGCCTTCGCTGGGCCAATGAGCTCGCGGGTTTGAAGTGTTCTTCCTAGGGTATGAGGTCCCCCAGTTGTGGCCTCACTGGTTCATTGCTCCGGGCAAAAGCATTCGTGTGGAGCCGGAGGGCATGTCGCACCAGCGTCGTCGGTCACGTTAAAAAGTTTACCAGGAGCATTATAAAAATAATTAAAAAAAAAATCTAGCTTAATTAAAAGGATAGGAAAAGTCCCCACTAAACTATCCAAAAAAAAATTAAAAGTCAAGATAAAGGGAAAAGATGGAGGAGGGAAAAATGGGTTCACATGCATCCATTTTCCCAATTTAAAATTCATTTCCCCTTCCCAACCCTAAAAGGAATAAAAGAAAATAATACAACTCATTTTTCCCTAACCCTATTCTTCTATTTTCCTCTCATTCTTTTTTTTTTCTCTAATTTCTTTCATATTGTTTTGCAGGCTAGGGTTTCATCTAGTTTCCTCGGGTAGCCATGGATGCATGCCACAGTGAGGTATACTCAATGTTTATACTTCTAGATTAATAAGCTCTTATATATATATATGCTTAGTTAGAAGTACTGAGAAAATTTTATATATATATTTTTGTTGTAGACATAGAAGGATACACACAAAATATATATATATATATATATATATATATATATATATATATATATATATATATATATATATATATATATATATATATATATATATAATCACATAAATTGCAGGGTCAGAGGCGGCCGAACTGAATAGGCGCCGAACGACGCAAAGCTATAGAGCAAGTTTAAGGTGTGGGCGTTGCCCAAAGAAAGTTTCGTCGCAGGTTTTAATAGTGGCAGGGGTGTGGGGGGGCGGACTCCCACCCACTACCCACCCCAATCCTTATTTACTATAAACAAAAAAAATAGCACCAAAAAAAAATGACATTGGCGGTGAAATAGAACTCGGCCATTTCAGCTGTGGTTTACCCTAGGGCTTTAAGCCCTTCTCACAATATTTATTATTATATGATTTTTTTGTTAAAAAAAAGCTTCTTCTATTTTATACAGTCAACATTATATATATATGAAGATCAGTTTCTTTATTACAGTCCAATATTTTTTTTTGATTCGTAAAGATAGTAATCTGTATTGATAAGGAGAAATTTACAAGCAGGTGCCTATAAGTTGTTTTCCTGCATCCATCAAAAACTGTCTTTCAAAGCTAATACTGTTGAGACCTTGCAGAGTCATATATGCAAAATTGCCATTTAAGGCTTACTAGACCATCAGAAACTAAGCCGAATACAGATGCCTACTAAGACTTATCATAGAGAGCTGGGGGTCAGGGACCAAGCTATTAAAGAAGGCCTAGCCCCATTGCCATGGATTGGAGCTTGCCAACCCATTCCACTTCCCCAATGTCCTTGTCTTCGCTCAGCATGTTCTGAAGAAAACCATAAACCTGAAGCACACGATCCTAGTGTTCGAGCAGTGCCATACCTTTCAAGTCAAGAATGAGGGGAAAAACTTTCACAACCTCCAGAGGATCCTTCTAGGAAGCGATGTTTTTTGGGTGGGGGATACCCACCCCAGGGATGACTGCACTGAGTATGGTATTGAGGCTGCCGAGAATTTCTGGTTTGAACAATTTTAACATCAGACTTTTCGCTGCTCCTATTGGCACCCCTACATCTAGGAGAGAGGCTAGGAACCGAGAGGAGACGTGTGTGTCTACCCTATAGAACTCATCTGTAGATAGGAAATCTTTCCCTAAAATGAGCTTTACCACAAGGAGAAGAAGATCTTCATGCCTCTGCAGTATTCGCTAGTCTTTGGTCCATGATGGCTCCTTTGAAAGCCATCTGACGGACTGAGCTCTCCAACTGGAGAGGTGTTGACATTCCCAAGTTTAACATTCCACTAATAGAGATCTTCGCTATGAAACCGGAACCCTCTGTCATTCTGTCCACTCTACCAATGCCACAGGATTCAACGGTCGTTCGAACAGGCTGGCTGTTTGATGATAAAGCCAAAGGCAAACGTCTGGATGCTTCTCTGTCAGTGCCAAATGCTGTCTACATTAATTTAACTATGGGGATAAGAGAGAGAGGAGGATGAGGAGCGTGTGACAAGTCGATTCGAAGAAGCCGCTAACCCAAAAATGATCACTGAGTGTCAATCGGGATTAACTTGTCATAATGCTAACTTATGGCAGCAACCCATCCAGGATATCATAGATTGGGTGCCCACCCTACCACCCAGCCTTTTATTTGGAGGAGATTAAAAATTTAACACATACTCCATCCACCCCCTGATTAGAAAGAGAGGCTGCTTTTGAATTGGCCTCTCTATAGATGTGATTGATAGTTGTCATCTCGCACCGATCCATCAAACTCAGAGCTAACTCCAGTTTTGCGGCAAGTTTCCAATTATGCATTCTCCTTGACCGCAGCCCATTGATTACCAAAAGGGAATCTCCCTCAATGGTGACTTTCCTAAGCTTAAGTTTGTGGCAAAGCCTTAAGCCTAGGATTAAAGCCTCCAACTCCGCTTCATTGTTTGTGTCGTCTGGCAATGACTCTGCTAGGCTGCCAATTGTTTTACCCTCCCAGTTTCTAATGATGCACCTAGCCCCTGATTTACTAGGGTTCCCTCATGAAGCCCCATCAAAATTTAGTTTGAACCAGTCATGGTCTAGGGGGGACCATTTAGAAAGTTTCCTTATTTGTGCTGTAAGTTGATCACCTTCCATACTGATAGGCGGCAATTTAAGACCCGGCTATCCTTGTCTTATCAATGCATCCCAGACTAAGAAAAACTATTGCGATGGTTTTGAGTCACTCAACTTTGAATTGAAGTCTTCGACTACATTACTTTCAACTTTATGGAGGAATGTGATAAGAGGCATTTCTTTATCCTGAAAGAGTCTCCTATTTCTCTCTTTCCATAGCTCCTGGATCAGCAATGAGGGACAAATGGACCACAGTTTGTGGTAGACTACTTTTTTATTCAAACTCAGCCAACACATGAGCCATTTTGATAGATTATTTGGCAAAGTAGATTTCCAGTGAAGTTTGTTCATTAGCCAATTCCAACAATGATTGGAGAAAGGACAATTTAGGAAAAGATGATCACCATCTTTAGAGGCTTCTTTACACAAACAACATCTTGAAGGGCCCTAAATGCCAAGTTTGGCTAACCTATTGGCAGTTAGGACTCTGCCTTGTGAAGCTATCCACAAGAACACCCCTACTTTTGGAAGACAATTTGGGTTCCAGCACAATTCCCTTGGGATTGCAGAGGCTTCTTCATGGCTTTCTGATAGTATTTTATAACCTTCTTTGACACTATAGACTCCATTAGGAGATCCCATCCATCGGAGTATATCCTGACCCTGCCTGTAGCTAATTTGCCGATTCTCTAGAACTCTGTCAAATATTTCCACTTTTGCCTGACTTAAACCAAGATTTATAGGGCTCTTCCACTTGGCTGTGAGCAGACCATTGTGGAAAGATAGAGTTAAATAATCTCTTATCTTATCCCCCCATGCTTGTTTTGTAATCCTTTTCACATTTAACAGATCATCTCTATTGGCTAGTTTGGGTAAACCTTGCTAAGAATCATCCCAAAAATTTGCTGAGTTTTCGCTCTTGATGTCCCATGAGAGATGATTAGAGATGAGGTCTTTGTAGCCACGTATGAAGTTCCATATTCTGGAGCTAGAGGGGAGCTCCCTTGCAGTGAAAATGTTGTCCTCTCCTTCATCTAAATATTTAGCCCTTACGATTCTCACCCATTTAAGTTCTTGGTTGGAGAAAATTGTCCGCACCAATTTGGCTCCAAGGGCTTTGTTTTGAAGCAAAAGGTTTTTTAATCCCATTTCATCACTTAGTTTGGATTCACAAATTTGTTTCCATTTGATTAAAGGATACTTGAATTGTTCCGACGACCCTTGCTAGAAAAAAATTTTCATCTTCTTGTTCAAAGCTTTGCTTGCTTTACTTGACAGAGGGAGGCAGGACATTAGATAGGTTGGTAGGGTGGATATAACTGACTTGAGTTTAGTGAACCTACCTGCCCATGAAAGCCAATTATTTTTCCAGGAAGCTGTCTTCATACTAACTTTCTCCAACAAACTATTCCAAGTGTTGCCCGGTCGAAGACCTTTAACCAATGGAATCCCCAGATATTTGTAGGGAAGAGATCCTTTCTTAAAGCCAAGGATCCTCAAAATCTGAGCTTCCAATCTTACTACTATGTTGAAGAAAAAAACCTCTAATTTTTCATGACTGACCTCTTGTCCTGATGCTGTTGTATATTTTTGGAGAATTGACTTGAGGCTTCGAGCCTCTTTGATTTGGGCTTTCCCGAACAACATAGTGTCGTCAGCAAACTGCTGATGGGTGATATTCGGAACCCCACTTGTGACTTGAATGCCATCGATCTCCCTTAAGCTCCAGGCTCTGGAAATTGATTTCTCGAGAGCTTCAGCCATTAGTATAAAAAGAAAAGGGGAAATTGGATCTTCCTATCTTAGCCCCCAGGAGACGTTGAAGAAACCTTCTAGAGTACCATTCACCAGGACTGAGAATCTTGGACTTGCAATCCAGGAGAAGATCTAGTCTAGCCAAAGCTTATTGAAACCAAACCCTTCCAGAAATTTAAACAAGAAATGCTAGTTGATTCGATCATATGCCTTCTTGATGTCAATTTTTATTAGAAATGCTTGCTTTCTCAGGTTTTGAATTGAATGAATGGCCTCTTGGGCAATTATTACCCCATCTAGGATGGATCTATTTGTGACGAACCCTATCTATTCTTCAAAGATCAAATCTGGAAGAAGTAATTTTAACCTATTAGCCATTGTTTTGGCTAAAATTTTGTAGAGAGTATTACAAAGAGAAATGGGCCTAAAGTCATCCAGAAATTTAGGCTTCTCTTTTTTTGGGACCAAAGCTAAAAAGATGTTATTGATTTCCTTTAACAACTGTCCAGAAGTCCTGGATTCCTCTAGAGCCTCCAAAATGTCTTTGCTGATTATGTCCCAACATTTTTGGAAAAAACCTACTGGGAAACCATCTGAACCTGGCACCTTGTCTGGGTGGAGTTGGAAAAGTGCAGTCTTAACTTCTTCTTCCGAAAATTTGTTGTTTAACATCTCATTCTGGGCCTCTGTTACCAACTTGGGAATGTAGCCCACAAGCTCTTTTTGGACTATAAGGTTGAAGCCTTCCCCCTCATTTAATAGATACTAGAAATGGTCCACCACCGTTTGTTCCACCTCTTCCACTTCCTCCAGAAGTCTTCCATCTTTATCTCTTACCCTTGTTATTCTATTTGCCTCTCTTCTTGCTTTTGTTGCATTATGGAAGTATTTTGTATTTTTGTCACCAGCAGATAGCCAAACCTCTCGGGACTTTTGTCTCCAAAACATTTCTTCCTTGGAAAGAATATCATTTAGTTTTGTCATCAAATCTTTTTCCTCTAAGTAACTTTGATTGTCCATTCCTTCTTGGATAATCTTTTCTGAGAGGGCTTTCAAATCTGATTCATACTGTTTCTTCTCCTCAAAAATGTTTTTAAAGTTGTTTTTATTCCATAATTTTAGATTCTGCTTTATTACTTTCAACTTGACCACAATGCAAAACATTTTGGATCCAGCTGGCTATGTATCATTCCACCATTGTTTGATCAAATCCAAAAAATCTTTATGCTTGAACCACATATTTTCAAACTTGAAAGGGCTTCTAGCTAGGCCCCTTTCCCCCAAAATTTCCAAACAAACTGGATAATGTTCTAACCCTAGTAGAGGTAGTAGCTGACTATCAAGAGTGAAGGGTAATCTACTAAGATTTCCTTTGAATAGAAACCTATCCAGCTTCTTAGCTATATTACAAAAACCCAACCTTTTGTTTGTCCAAGTGTATTGCCCACCCCCCATCTGGATGTCGCATAGCTCATTCCTATCCACAAAGTTTTCAAAATCAAGCCGAGACTGGAGTTTCCTTCCAACTCCCCCTTTCTTATCTGCTCTTGTTAAGATAGCATTGAAATCCCCTCCCAGAATACATACCTCAATATCCAGAAGCTTGCAAACTTTGTTCAATTCATTCCATAGAATTCTTTTTTGAATATAATTATTAGGCCCATAAACATTGATCAGTAAAAAGCTTAAATTGGAGACTAAACTCCTTACCTTACAAGCTTGCCAAAAGTTGCTTGAAGCTACTACTTCTACCAGAACTGTTTGAGGTTTCCATAGAGTTAACAACCCTCCTGAGGCTCCTTTTGAATTGACTCCATAGATTTTCCAGTTCTTCAAACCTAGATTTATTCTTTCTTGTTTGCCTAGTTTAGATTCCTGAATCAAGCAGATGTCCAGAAGCTGAGTATTCAGATGCTGCCGCAACAGGCATCTTTTGTTAGGGGCATTTAAGCCCCTAACATTCCAAGTCATGATTTTCATTGTTGTTCAGGAAGGGGATCTCCCTTCCCTACTTTCAATAATGTTTCAATTTTTAACTGGCCTGATGCTTCCCCATCCCATTTTAGCTTTTCCTTGTTTGGAATTCTTCCTTTTCCTCTGTGTTCTCCACAATCAGGAGAAGTTTTGATTGGATCCTTAGTTCTCAGACCAAGCCCCCTTGTTCTTGGGGTTTTGGAGTGGGAGTATTCAAGACTTTGCTTGGAATTTCCTCTTCATCCAAAAAGGCTAAATTTCTCCCAATTTCCAGCTCATGTTCTACAAACCAGTCTTCACCTTCATAATTATCAAGGTTGATCTCACCTCTTTTAGCCACATTAGCAATGTCAACCAGTTCATTACCCACATTAATAAGGGAATCCAAATCTTCCTTACTCACTTTATTGCCAATCATTTCAATAACTTTAGACAGTTTTTGATCTAAGAGCTTAATGTTTTGGTTATCTTCACATCTCTGTCCTAATTTGGATTCGACTTGTGGTTCTGCTTCCGAGAGGGGAGGAAGGGCTTCTTCATCAAAATTTTGATCATCATCAATGGTAGGTATGGGTTTCTTGTTTGAAGATTGCTCTGATTTCTCTCCTGAGTGATTATCACTTTTCCACCCCAGAATTTTGACCAATGTGTCTGTGGAGATGGGGTTGTGGATCAAGTTCTGCGTCCAAATACCTAATCCTGACGAAATGTTGATTTCTTTGTGAATTCTTCAATTTAGATTGCTCTCAATGCCTAGCCTAACAAACGTACCAGACCCTTCTGGGTTGGTTCTTTCTTCAGCGCACACAAAGGTCCCCATATTGTTTCCAATTTCTTCCAGAATCCTAGGATCCCAATATTCAAGGGGAAGATTGGGCATGATATACCAATCTTGAACTTTTTTGATTCGGTGTGATATTGGATCAAATCACGCCTTCCACTAGAAGATGTAAAAGTCACATCCATCCAGAATCCAAACCCCTTCTTCTATTTGAACCCTAATGGTAACAGTAGGGCAAATGACTACAAAAAAATCATTCTCCAACCTCTTAAATTCCAAATCCTTTCCCCATTTGTCGCACCACTAGGTTTTCAATCTTTACCAATTTAGATCTTTTCCATGCCATTTGATTATTAATGCTATGTTTTCCAGTTTCAAGACTTGGTCCTGAATCTGATTTGCACTTAGGGTTATTGTTATTTCTTCTTCTCTACCTTCTTCCCTCCTTCTAGGTATTTGATTTCTGGGTTGCAGATTATGTCTCTAAAAGTCCCTACGCTGGCCTCCATCTCTAGGGTTTCTTCCTCCCCTCCAATGTATATTTGGATTTCTTTGTAGAGGGAAGTCATGCTGCCTTTGATTCCACTGCCTTGGACGGTGAAAACCTCCATTCTGTTGATGCCTCCTTCCCTAGGGAAACCGATCATCATTCCTTCTCCATTTCTCTTCTTCCTGGAGGTGAAAGTTTTGGTCAGCGCCAGCGGCCCTATTGTCCCAGTTCTCTCAATACCTAACTTGCTCGAGCTCCCTTTGAGGAAATCTTCGCTCCTCAAAGCTTCCCTCCATCTCTATTTTTTTCCATTCTAGAATATGTTGATCTACAAATTGTCACGCCATCATCTCTTCTGCTATTTATTTTCTAAAAGTTTGTTATCTCTTATAAAGCATAAAAGAAAAAAATAGTATATGTATATATATATACATACTCACCACAATGTTTTGTATTATAAACTATCTTTTAAAGTGTACACATGTATGTCTAATACACTATGTGAGTATATATATGTATATATATTGACATATATATACTTTTAACCTCAAGATTTATTCTAACTGGTAAAATTAATAATGTTGTAACATTTAGCCAACAACTTAAAATAAATTGATATGAGGCAGAATTAAATTTCATGGATATTTTTCTATATAGACACATAGACTTCACACATCAAAGCATATGCCTCTTTTATTCTATATTTTTTTTGTAAGCATGATACAAAAACCATTCTTTCATAGCAACTATATCATTTTTTTTGTTAAAAATGAAACTTCAGAAAGTCATTACTACAACAGCATGATATATATATATATTTTCTTTTTCTTTTCTATTGATAATGAACTAATAAAAATAACACACAACTGTATTTTTTTTTTTTGAAAGAAATCAGCAACTTCATTGTTTTATTTTTAATGGCTTCTAATCACATTCAAACATAGATTTTCTCACAGAAACATTGAAAACCAGCAACCATATATTTCTAATAGAACCATTTTCTTACAACAATTTTAGAACCAGCACCATATTTTTATTCCACTTGCAAAACTTTCTCATAGTAACATAGTAAAATAAAAATAGCAACACATATTGCAATTTTACTACCACAAGTATGATGGGATCTAACATTTAAAAAGATTATTTAAGCATATACACATTAAGAGAGCTTTCTCTCTCTTTTCTTTTTGTCCAACTACAAATAGGCCATTCTTTGGCCATGGCTCTCAAGTAGCCAAAATAACAAATACAACTCCAACAAAATAAGACTTCACCCAAGCTCCCAAGGTCTCCCAACAAATTTGCAAAAACTAAAACAATGGAGAACACATCCAAGCCACCAAAACGCTCTCCTCCCTACCATAGACCTGCAAGTGGGTCACCCCCGAGTTTAGAGGTTGATCTTCACATGAGTCTCAAACCACAACACAACAATAATAAAACCACACAAAAATCAAGAAGAACACCCATAAGGTTTACACAACACAAAATCCATAAAACTAGATTTGAGGGGGTAGGAGAGTGGACTCTCTCTACTCAAGAGGTTCACTCCAACCAAATCTCATGAATCCAACACAAGGCCTCAAGCCTAAAATACTCAATGATAATAATAATACACCAAGGCACTCATACCAATAACATGATCACCAAAAATCTCTTCCCAAATGCCCTCAAGGCCACAAATATACCAATGCAAAGAGGGTGACCTCAAGGAGGTTTACTCCTCTCCCACCCCTCACATGAATAGACACACCAAGAATGGTAGTCTCATTCAATACACCCATAAAACCCAACACAACAATAATACAAAATACACAAAACCATTCACAAGAAAATAAAAATACATGAGGAAGGCTCAATGCCTTGAGGCTTACCTTAAAAAGCTCAATAATGGAAGAGGGTTGTAGAAGAGCTATCCACTTTCTCCTTCAAGCCACCTCTTAAGAACTCCAACTCTCTCACTCAAAATCCTCCAAAGGTAACCAAAAACAAGAAAAAGAAAGAACCCCTTTCCTCTCACAATGAGGAGATAATATAAGCTTCATTTCCAAGCCCAGAGGAATGAGAAGGTGACACATGTCACCTTATCCTTCGTCTTCCCATCCCACTTGCAATGGAAATGGAATGTGGGGGTGACATATGTCACCCTCCCATCCATTCCAACCTCACCCTCTCCACATGTGTGAGAGCAAAGGTGGAGAGGTGGCATCTCTCCAAATGGGCTCCAAGAGGATAAGGGAGCCCCTTCACTCCAAGATGCTCTCGTACATGTGTGAGAGCATTGAAGGAAGGTTCCACACACTTGGGGGTCTTGAAGACTCCCCAAATCTTCAAGGTGATGGGAATCCATGCCTTGGAAAGGAGAATGGGTCTTGTTTTCAAGGCATGACTCATCTCCCACTCTAATTTAAATTTGAATTTTCGTCACTTTACTTCAAGCTAAAGTTAAAGTGACTAGACAAAGGTAACCCTAGGGTTTGGCATGCTCAAACGGGCCCTAGACCTTAGGGGTACCACCTAGGATTAATTTTAGCCCATAATAAAGACTTTAGGAGGTAGAAAATCACATAAAATGGCCACTAAAATAAAAGAAACCAAGTGGTGTAAAATAAATCACATAATTTCACAACACTTCAATTAACTAATATAAAAGGGTGAAATCTAAGTCAATAAATAATGTAAACATTTACAAAAGCATCATACAATTTCACACATGATCTTGGTCCCCCTGGGACTAGATCAGTTTAACATGGGAAACACATTAGGTGTGAGATCGATCTCTGATTTTTCGTGGCCTAGAAAATCACCTGTGTAGTTGAACAAACAGATTAATCCAACACACACACACACACACACACACATATCATAGCCGAAGCAAGAAAATGCATACACTCATGTCATTGCATAATCATTTAAAACATTATTAAAATCACATCATAATTGAGATTTATAACTGTATTTCTATATACTATCTCAAGATCAAAATTGCATAGAAAATCTATTTAATAATTTCACAACTAGTATCTCTAATAACACCAAAATGCATGTCACATGTCTAATCAACATCAGTGAATCAAAATAAAGATATAGTCACATCACAACATACTAAACATAGCTAACCAAAATAAAGGAATATAGTCCAGAGAATCTGCTTATCAGGATCAACAGTCCTCAAATGTCGAAATGTCATCAACTGTAAATATGAAATAAGCAAAATAAGAGAGTGAAATAAATAGGCCTCACAATAAGCCACATGTCATGATTGTCACAAAGACCTATGAGTTAAAAGTGGAAGACTTTGAGAAGATTGTGGAAGGAGGACTCTTGGTTGTTGGAATGTGAGATAAACTAGGATTTTGAAAGATAGGTGTCTTTGACCTTAGAGATGGTTCAGAAATCATAGGAAACATGTGGAGAAGAAATAGGGCACATGTTGAGGGGATAATTGCTTAATTAAATATTAAAAATATTTAATTATTGGAGCAACTTGGTGAGGTGTCCAATATGACATGGAGGGATGACATGGAAAAGATGATGTGGAATTATGGAATGAAGACTTTAGGATAAGATGATTGATTAAATAATTTAGAATTATTTAATATGGGATGACATTAGAATTAGATGATTTAATTAAATAAATAGATTTTTATTTAATTCTTAGAATATTGAAGATGAATGCGAATCAGATAAATAAATTAATGAATTTATTCATTGATAGAAGAATAGGAATTAAAATAAATAATAAATGTTTATTTAATTCACTTAGCTATTTTTAGGTGTATACATTTTGCCCCTCTTTGAGACAATGTGTTTTATCACATTGTTCTAAAGAATAATATTTTTTTGCGTGATTTTGATACATGCCTCAGTTTGCCCCTAGTACAGGTTAAATGACGATAGGATGCCCCCTCGAGAGATTGGTTGAGAAAAATGTGACGACAAGATGATGGACAATCTCATGATGAGATAGGTTGAATGATAGGTTATGTGGGTGAAGAAATTGGTTGACACAAGATAAGGGATGGATGAAAGAGCTGAATAACATGCTACATAAGGTATAATGATAACACACAAAAGCAAGCAAGCAAGTATGCATAAATGATACAAGAACAAATAAGGTATTTCACCTATCCAACTGTAAACCAATGATTAATCAATAATGATTGATGATAGTGTTTTTCATTGCAGGAAATGATATATCCCTAGATCAACACAAAGATACGGGAAAGATATATCCCAAAAATAATGACGTTTGACTGACTTGGTTTACGACAAGATTAGGATCAAGACCACTGATTGCGATTGGATAATTTGACAAGATTAATTAACTCAATTGGTATGGATTAAGGATGGACTTGGATTTGGGTCATTGCTTGGATTGATTAGATAAGGATGAATGATTGGAAGAAGTGATTAAAGATTTGATTTGAAAGATTGATAAAATGATTTGGATAATGAAAGATAATTTAGAAGAATGATTTGGTTAATGGATGAAATGATTTTGATAAATGAATAACCTAGATCTTGCAACACTTGGAATTTTGATAATGATGAAATGCTTATAATGAAATGGAATGCAATTTGGTATGTATGGATGCGGATTTTGTCATCTTCTTGTACAAGTTTTTGAAGTACTTTGTTTCATCATTGAACTTTCAAAATGTTGTAAGAAAATACAAGCATCTAGATATAATTAAACCATAATGACCTGAGTATTACTTACATGGATTTTGATTTAGCAAGTTAATACAAGCATCTAAGTATAATTGAACCAAGATGACCTGAGTATTTATTGCGTATCAATAGACAAGGATTACACCTATTTCATGTTTAGACTTCAGATGTCCTCGATGATCATTATGTTGATCATGTCTTTAGACAAGGCTCCACATTACTAAAGATAAACCCACAAACAACAGACAAATAAAATAATCATGTTCCATCATAGCATCTCTAGTTTTTGACATCCTTGAGTAGCATAGGAGACATAACAACAAAAATCTTGATAATAAGATTTTAATCAACCTTTAAAAACCTTCTTGCCATAGATATATGTTTTCTTACAATAACTTGATAGAGTCAGGTTTGATGTTTTAGGTAGGCTGGGATTTGTCAGGTGCAGTTTAAATGTCTTCTTGCAAAGATAATGTTTTAAAGCTTGCTTTGCTATGCTGCTTGTTGTCTAGTGATAAAACCACGATCTGGTTTGTTGTCCTCTGAATTGTAGCACTCAAAAATCCAATTCACTAACTAGGTTGAGGATTTTCCCCCAATCAAGTAAAAGGATCAATTTATTATGGATGAACTAATGATAGACTGAAGTGACAAGCCCTAAGGGATTGACCTAGTGCCTCAGGGGCTCATTGATAAATGGCCTTTCCTATGTGACGACACAGAGGCAACGTAGTTTGGGGTGTGGACTATGTGGACCTAAGACCTAGGGGTGGGAAGCCTCGGGGGCTCATCGATGATGGCCTCGCCTACGTGATAACTTAGAGGCAACGTAGTTCAACCATGAAGGCTGACACTGGTAAATGGAATGAATGGAAGATATGTAAAGGTTTATGATAGAATTAGGGATACAGATGGAAGGGAAGCCTTAGGGGCCCATCAATGATGGCCTTGCCAACATGATAGCTCAGAGGCAACATAGTTTAGGATACTAGCTACACTAACAATGGACTTGCAAGAGAAATGATAGGATGGATGACCTTATTGAATAAGGTGATAAGGGTGACAGAGCACAAGCTATGATAGGTTACCATTAGGTGGTTGTGAATGGATGTAGTTATTTAATGGATATGGTAGGAAAGATGTGTTGCAAGTATGAGGTTAACCAGTGTTGTCATTGATGTCAACATACTCATATTGCATTGATAAGAAGGATTAGATGAGCTGTGTGTTGAGGATATTGAGAAAATTAGTCTCAATCAAGAACAGTGAAGAATAGTGATAAGAAGAAGGCAAAACTACTCAATGAGTTGAGAATCAGAGGATGCATGATTTAAGGGTTTGTAGATATGAGTCTTGAGATGTTCCAGTTAAGATTTTAGAGGTCTGCATGAAGATCTAAAGAAGTTATGGCTACTTGTGTAGAACCGGTTCCGACAGGCATTCAGTGGTGACAGAGTGTCATAGATTGGTCCAGTGAGTTTCGGAATTACATTATCTCATTCTGAGAATTGGAAGGAGTGTTGAAGAAGTCAGTGTGAAGTGACAACTTGATTTGTGCATTGTTTGGAGGTTTGAAAGAATCTTTTGCATTATGACAGTGGCGACAGACTATGTTCTTGAAGTTCTGGATGAAGAAGAGAAGAATTCCAGTAAGCTGATGAAGTGCGAATGTTCTTGGTGATTTAGGAAAGCTTGTGGTGAGCTATGGATCATGTCCAGTTCATGTTGGTGATCCACATTGAAGTTAGAGTTTGTATTTAAAGAATAACCACAGATTTTGGTGTTCTTCTTAAGACTGGCCGACCGGATGTATTACACGTCTTGCGAATGATCTTGTAGATGTTTCTCGACTTAGATGATTGTTCCTAAGTTGATGCCTTGTATAAATAAAGGTTTGTGAATTTATTTTGAAGGGTGTCTTGTGGTGATGAGTGCGATATAGCGAAGAGAAGTGCGAAAGGTAGAGCAGGAGTTTTTGGGCTTAAATGGAATTGATCCAGGCATGGTAAAGATGTCAATCTCTAGTTCAAGTTTGTGATTCTTATCACTTTGTAGACAGTGTGTCTCTTGTAGGTAGTGTGCCTCTTTGTGAGTAGTGTGCTCAAGCAGTGAGCCCTAATTGGCATGTGCCATCCATTTTTCTTATTCTTCTAATAGAGAATAATCCTTGGGTTAATCACCCCGTGGTTTTTCCCTTAACCAGGTTTTCCACGTCAAAATCTTGGTGTCTCATGTGTTGATGTGTATCTGCTCTGATGTTTATGCCTTATGCTTTCATGAATGATTAATTGCTATGCTATTGATTAACAAAGTGGATTTAAGTGTTTGAACTGGAAGCGAATTAGGATAACTGATTCACCCCCCCTCTCAGTTATCAACAAGATGGATGTGGGTTAGGTTTTTCTAAAATATGGAAGAAGCAGTTTATCACAAATAGTGCATGTTTCTAGGTTTTCACCACTTGCTTTTTATTTGCATGATCACAAATAGCACCTGTTTACCAGGTTTTCACTACTTAATGCTTTTTTTACATCCCTTGCATTGAGGTTATTTAGGTGTAGAACCTTGAAGATGCATGTTGTTGATGTGGTCATCAAACAGTTCACCTTCTGATGTTGATAGTTGATAAGCCCCTGATCTATAGGCAGTGATTATGACATAAGGGCCCAACCAGTTGGGTTCAAATTTCCTCTTTTTCTCTTTATCTTGCTGGTTTCTTAGATTCTCTCTTAGAACTAAGTCACCCACCTAGAAGACTCGTGGTTTGACCATGTGATTATAACTTCTTGACATTCTTTGCTGGTATGCCTTAAGATGGTTAAAGGCATGTTGTCTTCGTTCTTCTAGCAACTCTAGCTCTTGGAGCCTAGATATTATGAATTCCTCATCATTGATGAGACCCTTTAACAACACCCTGAGGGAAGGTAACTCAACTTCTATAAGCAGGATGGCTTTAGAGCCATAAATGAGGGCGTATGGTGTTGCACCTATGGGAGTGTGTATACTAGTTTTGTAGGCCCACAGAGCGGGGTTCGATTGCATATGCTAGTCATGACCAACATCATTGACAATCTTTTTGAGTATAGATTCAGGATAGTTTTGTTCGATGCCTCAGCTTGGTTGTTACCTTGCAGGTAGTATGGAGTGGAGAAGCGATGCTGAATGTGGAAATTATCACAGAGTTCTTTCACATCCTGATTCTTGAAAGGTTGTCCATTATCCATGAAAATGGATAATGGAACAACCTAATTCCACTTTATAAAATACTCAGTGGTTGTGATAATGAATTTGTGGCCATTGGAGGATGAAGGGTGAATCTTGCCTACTAGATCAAGTCCCCATTGGCAGAAGGGCCAAGGTGTCATTAAGAGTTGCAACTCTTGAGCGGGTGAGTGTATTAGATTACTGTGAATTTGTCATTTCTTGCACTGTTTGACAAAATGATAGGATTCAAATTCCATGCTCGGCCAATAATACCTGAGACGCATGAGCTTCTTCGCCAAGGTAGGACCACTAGAGCAATCTGATATTCCTCACTATATAAACACCTAAGGAGAGTACCATCTAAACCTTGTTGATATAGGGTGTCTGTGATGATGGTATGTCGGGATGCTTGGTGTATGAATGTTCATTTCTGGTTGTTTGATAGGTCAGGTGGTAGGATATTCTCTTTTAGATAGGTGTAAACCTTTCTGTATAAGGGAGAATCAGACCCTACGATGTGCTAAATGGTGCTGGTTTCTGGGATTTCATGAGCAGGATGGGAGATTGGCTCCACCAAGAACTCATAATGAGAATGATTTTTAGGTATGTCTAGGAGAGATGCAATAGTAGCCATTGCATCTGCTGCTTTGTTTTCCAATCTTGGTATATGCTCGAAGGATATCACAACAAAATATTCCTTGAAGTCATCCACCATATGCTTGTATGGTATCAGCTTCTCATCCTTAGTTTGATAATCATCATTTACTTGATTAATAACGAGTTGTGAGTCCCCGTACACATGAAGTTCCTTGACCTTCCAATCTATTGCCATCTTAATGCCAATGACTAAAACTTCGTACTTGGCCACATTGTTGGTGCATGGAAATAGAAGTCTGTATGACTTAGGGATTGTATCTCCATGTGGTGTTACTAATAAGATTCCTTCTCTGGATCCATGTTGAGTATATGACCCATCAAAGTAGAGTTTCTAGGCTGTGGTAGTGATGTTTAAGATATACTCATCTGGAAATTCAAAGCTTAATGGGTTATTATCTGTCAAAGGTGCATCCGCCAGCTGATCTGCAATGACTTGCCCCTTTATTACTCTTCTATCTACATACTCAATGTCAAATTCACTAAGTATCATGACCCATTTAAATATTATACCTATTAGGGTAGCTTTGTTGAGTAGGTATTTTAATGGATCAATCTCTGCCACTAGCTTGATAGAGTGTGAGAGCATGTAGTGTCTCCACTTTTGTGAAGCAAAGACAACTGCAAGGCATGCTCTTTCAATTGGTGTATATTACAGTTTGTAACCTACTAGTATCCTATTGATGTAGTAGATTGCTTGTTCCTTTCCTTCATGGTTTTGTTGTGCTACCAGAGTTCCAAGAGCTGTTGGTGTAGTTGAGATATAAAGTAGTAGTGGCTTGCCCTGAATTAGCAACATTAAGACTGGTGGGTTCATTAGATATTCCTTTAGATGCTGAAATGATTGCTCACACATGTCATCCCATTTGAATGGAACATTTTTGTGTAAGAGATGTGTGAATGGGTGACACTTGTCGGCTAGTTAAGAGATAAACCTTCTGATGGACTACAACTTTCCTTGTAGAGACCGCAACTGACTCAGATTCTTAGGTGGTAGTATTTCCATGATTGCTTTTACCTTGGCCAGGTCCACCTCTATTCCATTAGCTGATACAATATATTCAAGGAGTTTACCAGATGTGACTCCAAAAATAGACTTTTTTGGATTTAACCATACATTAAATTGCTCTATTCTTGTGAAGATCTTGTCTAAGACCTATAGATGTCCTTCTTTGGTAATTGATTTGGTTTGGATGTCATCTACATAATCTTCCATGATGGTGTGCATCATGTCATGAAAGATTGTAGTCATGGCTCTCTAATATGTTGCCCCCACATTTTTTAGTCCAAATGGCATGATGTACTAACAATAAGTACCCCATAGACATGTGAATGCGATCTTGTGTTGATCTTCTGATGCTATTTTGATTTGATTATAGCCAGAAAATCTGTCCATTAGTGACATCATAGTGTGCCCTACAATTAGGTCTACAATGATGTCGATGTTGGGCAGAGGGAAGTCATCTTTTGGACAAGCCTTATTCAGATCTCTAAAGTCATTACACAATCTAACTCTTTCATCTAGTTTTGAAATAGGAACTATATTTAAAATCCACTCCAAATAATCTATTGGTATGATGAAACCAATATCTAGCAGCTTCTTCAATTCTTCCCTCACCATTAATGCTATTTTGTGGGTGCATTTTTCTCAGTTTATGTTTAACTGGCTTAGCTCCTAGAGCTAGTTAAAGATGATTCATGATAAGATCAGGATCCAGTCCTAACATATCATCATATGACCAAGCAAAGTTACTATTTCCACTTGAAGAATTCAGTGTATTCTGGCTTTTCTGGTGTAGATAACAATTGTGCCATATGGATTATCCTTGGGTTGTCTTCTATTCCAATGCTAACCAGTTTTGCTGGTTCAATCAGAATTGAGGACCTCTCCTGATGTGTCAAATTGGGAAGAGTGTCAATCCTTTCATCCTTTTGCACCTCAGAGAGGTTTTCACCGTCAAATACATCGTTTACTTTTTTACTATTTTTACGATCTAACACTGCTGCAGAGCGGTTTTCACCATTAAATCTATCTTTTATTTTCACATTTTTATGACTAAAAGGCTTGGTACTCTCTCCAAAATAAGCCTTGTCATTGAGTTCTATGGCATAGCCAGTTTTGTGGTCCCCTATGGGTAGATGGTTTCTAAGTTCTAGATAATAGATGATAACATCGTCATTTTAGAAAGTATCTAGCTCAGGGGTGGTGTCTTGCAAATCCCGGTCTATGAGTTTGGGATGCCCTGGGAGTAATGGGTCATTGGGTTGATCTGGTTTGAGGCTGGTAATGGTTAGAATGGAGGAGTCATTTGAATAAGTAGACGTATTGACAAGGTCTATTATGGTACTCTCCTCAAGTTGGTTTGTCAAGTGTGACATCATACTTTCCTTATGAAGTTCACTTTCGTCATATTGCAAATTGAACTCTAGTGATCTAGCCCTAGAGCTTTGTCCCTCATGTATTATATGAGTAGAGCTATATTGTTGAACCGCATCAACCCCTTTATCTTCACAAGACATTTCTGAGAGGCTGTCCCATTCATACTCATTGGAAATTGTTTCACTAGCTTCTTGTAAGCAGTGAATTTGTTCCACTAGGTTAGTGGTAGCTATTTCTCTATCTTGTGCTTTGAGTTTCTTCTTACCTTTGATCTTCTCTTTACCCTTGTATCTCAATCGGGTATTGTCTTGATCTGTGGAGGTAGAGGGTTGGGTTGGTTCTATGAGACCATCTTTCCTTAATCCTATGGGACCATGTCCTTCATATCCCATCCTTTGTAAAATAGAAACCCCTTGACCATACTGTGTAGTGGGTAGCTTAGGTTGATGGTTATTTGGTGTGGTTTCACTATCTTCATCTTTGTAAAGCCACTGTAAGACATCTTTTTCATCACTTGCATTCGATAGGTTTCCCCATCTAATGAAAAGACCCTTAGAAGTTTCCAATGACTTGGCCTTGTTTAGTAATGGCTTTCCATAGGATTTTGGTGATATAGGCAGCTGTGCTAGATAGAAATTTTGCTCAATGACATATTCTTCAACACCCTTGTCTTTGACTTTGACTTTGAGCTCTGATGTTTTGGAGGTAGAAGCTAGGGAACTTGGATCCACATGGTTTGAATAAGAGGAAGCTACTCTATTGGTGGGGATTACAACTTCGAGTTTTGATTAGATGGTGTTGCAATACTGGAATGGATTAGGGTCACCTTGTATGGTAATTTCTTGGCCATTGTGTGGGAACTTGATATATTGATGGTATGTTGATGGAACAACCTTCATAACATGGATCCAAGGTCTACCTAGAAGAATGTTATATGCTAGCTCCATGTCTAGAACTTGGCACACAACATCTCTCTCTATTGGTCCAACTCATATTGGTAAGACCATAGTTCCTTTGGAAGTTCTCTCTTCTTTGTCATATGCCTTGATAGTTATTTTCCTTTTAGGATCAACGGCATTTTGTGAAAACCCCAATGCAAGGATTAACTTTAATGTACATATATTTAAACCAACACCTCCATCTATTAGGACCCTTTTTATTCGGTGTTTGTGGATTTGGGCCTCAATGTGGAGGGATGCATTGTGTGCTTGGTTGATGGACATATCATCTTTCTCTATGAAAGATAAGAAATGTGGTGTGGTTAGATGACCCACTATAGCTTGGAATTGCTCTTGAGCAAGGTTTATAGGAATAGTTGTTTCTAAGAGGGCTTTCTCTAAGATGGCTTTGTGGGATGGGGATAGACGCAATAACTCCAAAATGGATATGTGTGCAGGTGTTTTATGGAGTTGGTCAAGGATGCTGTATTGGTTTGATGTGAAGTATGACTTGGGTGGAGCCCCTTGGAGAGTAATGTTTCCATGACGAGTGGTCACATTACAGTTGGGCTTATTATTGATAGTGATTACATTGATGTGTGAATCACTTTGTGAGATATGATTAATGGTGTACTCGTAAGAGATATTATTATAATTTGCTTTGTCAACACCGTTGTTGTTTTGATTGGATGATTCTCCCTTTTCATATTGAGGAAGATGATTTTTGAATGCTATATGCTCATCATTAGAGGTATGCCCTTCAATTGATATCCATTTTTGATCCAACAAGTCTTGAATGGCATGTTTTAGCGCTTGATAATCATTAGTTTTATATCCTTTGTTTTGGTGATATTCACAAAAATTGGAATCACTCCACCAAGTGGGTTTAAATTTTGGTTCATACTCACACACCAGTGGAAGTGTTATGAGGTTGCCCCCTATTAACTTCCTAAGGGTGGATTTAGTGGTGTGAACTTTCTCCTAGGAGGAAAAATGGTAGGTCTTTGCTCATTGCTTTGAGGCTTGTTGGATGGTGTATTGTTTTGTGATTTTGATAGATTGAAGATCAATTATTTTTGCACCAAATTTTTAACAACTACCACAACATCGTTTACAATGGATTTGTTCTTGGTCCAAAATCGTGACTTGTCCACATTGTTGTTAGAACTAGGGGTGTCTTTGTATAGCTTAATTTGCCCTTTTGGTTTCAAGGCTTTCTCAATGAGTAGCCCCATTTCAATGACCTTACTAAAAGTAGTTGGGCATTGTATTTGGATTTGATAACTCAGTTCCATTGTTAGGTTGTGAACAAACATTTCTATCATTTGTTTCTCTGGTATGTGGTAGGAACAGTTGCTTGCAAGTTGTCTCCATCTTTGTAGGAAAGAGGTGAAGGATTCTCCCCCCATTTGCTTGTTATTACAAAGGTCCAACATGGAGATTTCATGTTTGATATTGTATGAGAAATGTGTTACAAATTTATCCACTAGCTCATCAAAAGTACAGATGTTGGGAGGTAGGCAGGAGAACCATTCCATTTCTTGGACTCCTAAGCTTCTTGGGAATAGTCACATAAGATATGCTTCATTGTGTGCGACTTCTAGGCACGCTACACTAAATTCCCTTATATGATCTCTTGGATCACCTTTTCCTCTATACTTGTCAAATTTTGGAACCTCAAACATTGAGGGAAAAGGTATCATGAGCAAAGACTTATCAAAGGGATATGGTGAAATATCCTCAAGGGAGTAGTATTTTGTGGTTGTCCCACTTTGGATATCTACCAATTATTTTTGCAAGGCTTGTATTTGTGTTGTCAATGTGTCCAAAGGATTGGGTGTATCCTTAGCCTTTTCTAATTTAGAAGCATCTTTGTCAATTTTGGATCCATTATTGTCATTTTTGGAACCATATTTTGAAGACTTAGCTTCATTTGAGGAATTGGTTTCTCTTAGATTTGAGACATCAAAATCTGTGGGCAACTTAGCTCCTTGTTGAGCTAACATGAGAAAATACTTATGAGGATCCGTGGCAACAACCCTATCCATTACCTTTTGAAATTTTGGATCTTGAATTTGTTGAACAATTTCTTCTTGACTAATCTCCTCATCATCAGAATCGTGCCCACTATTGTCAAGGGAATCCATTTTTTGCTTTTGTTTCACTTGGGACCTAGTTTGAACCATGCAATTTTAAGATATGGGTAAAGTTGGAATGTGAGACTTGGTGGAAGGGATTTTGTGTTTGAAGTGAATTTGATTGGATATACTAGATTTTGCTAAGATTTTCTATTGATTCTATTTGTCCAAACAAGGTGCTTGAGCTATAATGATAATAGCTATCGAAGTGTCAATATAAAAGGTAGTCAAAATAGGGATAGATGATCGCCACTATTGATATAGACTATTCTTTTATCAAGATACACAAGTATAGTTTCGATGTGAAGGATGATTGTAATCCTGTTATGAAACATAGCTAGGTATTGTTTGAATTTGGTAGAGTATCAACTATGCCTTGGTACAAATCTTGGTTTTTGGTTTGACAACTTTTTGGATAGTAAGACAATGGTATGCAAAGGTGATGTTGTGAAAATGATATGAAGGTGTGACTACAAGGTTGAACTTATTTTCCAAGTATAATCTAGAGCAAAAAGGGTATCCAAAGATGGTTTCAATTTTGTCTCAAAATGTATGGAACAACTCTCTGTTGTGAATGCACAATGTTAGATGTGCAGGAATAAAGGGCAAATGTGTAGCTCTGTGCTGTGTATGCATAGGGATGTGTTTCAAATATGCAGTACTATGTTTTAAATGCACAGAAAGGTATATGCGCAGAAACAAGGTGTAAATGTGTAGCAATACTGTTTAAATGAGCAGTAATAGTGAATGCGCAACAAGACTTTGTAAATGTGCAGCAATATAGTGTAAATGTGCATGACTACAAAGGTTTTGCTTTTTGCTTCAGTTTGTCAATCTTGGCTTGTTTGCACTTTTTTCTAGGATGCTCTAAAGTTTGTGGTACTATTTTTTACTCTAGTTATTGCAAGAAAATATAGTAAACAAGAAGTTGTCATGATTATTTGATACAAGTTTTTGATAAATGTAAAAACAAACAAGTACAATCCTAAGGATGGCAAGGACAAAATTCATTGAATTCCAACTTGGATTTTACTCCAACCACTTACATAAAGGCGAACAGTTAGCAACTTGGTAGCACCAGCTCCCCCTTACAATGCACTCACTTCTCATGCATACCAAGTTACAATCCCTCTGAAGAGTTGGATTTTCTGTCTCCACTCTAGAGGAGTGTATGACGTTGGATGGCTTCAGAGGACTTCCTCCTGTGTCAACAAATAGGGTTTTCTGTCTTTCTAAAATAATTGGCTTTTTAGTTTGGGCATCCATTTGGGTGGTTATATGTGCGGCGACTCGCTTCGATAAGGAGGCTTCCCAGCCTCCAGAGGTTATGCTCTATAGGGTTTTAGGGGAAACAATTGTCAGTATAACACAACAACACGCATTGTTTGTGCCTTTTGACATAAACACAATTTATTTATAGCAACTTAGAAGTGGCTTGGCTTTAGCCCGTTATTGCTCGAGGTCGTCCCACTTGGAAGAAACACAATCCCAAGGGCAGGCCTCTTCTAAAGGTTACATAAATAAAATTATGAGTTTGGAATTTTGGTCACCCAAGAAGGGGAGAGCATAGTCCTATCATCATTTTCAAGCACAATAGACACTGGTTCTTTATCCTCCTAGAGTTAAAAACCAAAAAAACTAGGTGTGTTTTACTCTACCAAGCACACTCCATTAACAAGATAGCAAAAACATTGGAAAAGATGGTTGATTTTATCCTCCTAAACAAATCTATGTGAAGATTGTTTTTGAAGAATCAAACAAATTTACTTTCCCCTATTTAAGCTAAATGAGAGTTTATAGTACAAGATAGGAAAATGAAAGATTTGTTCAGTTTTATCCACCTAGGTTGGGACTATGTGCAAGTTGTAATGCAACAATACCATTTACTTTCTTTTAATTAGATCTAGGTGAAAATTTGCATGAAGATGTCAAATTACTTCCCCCCTAATTAAATCTAGATGAAGTTATGATGCAACTAAATGACTAAACAAAGATCCTACACCTGTAAGAAGAGTTAGTCTAAAAATCTTTGCAAAAACCAATACAACTTTTCTGTTAGAATGTAAATGCGCAGGAACAGGAAGTAAATGTGCAACATTGCTCAGTAAAAGCACATAAACATGGATGAAAGAAGCCATAGATGTGCAGGGTTGTTCAGTGAATGCACAAAAACATGAATGTGCAATGAAATGTGGTGAATGCGCAGAAAGATGGTGTAAATGCGTGGAAAGATGAATGCGCAGCAATAAGCTGTGAATGCATGAGACTAGAATGTGAATGCACCAAAACGACCTATCACGACAGTAGCTTCACAAAAAACTCAAATGGAGGTTAAAAATGGGGCAAGGCCCCACGGTGTGTGCTAAAAATGTTAGTATAAATTTATGAACACAAGCATTAAACTACTAAATATCTAATAACTCAATGGAAATGATGCAAATACAAATAAACAAAGATTATACCTTCGTAGACTAACTTACCTCATAGCTTCCATTGTTGTCTATCTCGTATTGATCTTATGAATGAGTTGAGCTCTTAGAAGTGTGTACTTCCTTACTATTGAAGATGACAATAGGAGAATGGTTGTAGATGAATAATGCAATGAAGATTAAACTACAATGCAACTCTAGGATGATTGATAATGAAGATATGAAGCCATGGTTGGATGATTGTGATGATAATGAGATTACGCAAGTGCAATGAGGATACTTTTCCAAAGGCACACTGGTAGAATTTATGCATAGTAAGTTTCCAAAAGCTCTTTGATTCTTGAAATGAGGGAATGAGGGTTTCTTTTATAGGCCAAGGAGGGGCCAATTCCAAGTGTCACGATCTCAACAGTGGAGAAGAAGTCTTGTGATGCGTACGGTTCAGATTTGGTTGGTTGGGATGAGGGAGAGAAATATGGAAGATGTTCCTCTCACCTTGACATGGTGGAGAGAAAGGTGTGACATGAGGCCACATGTCACAAGGCTCACCAAGACCATAGAGTGAAGGTCAATGAAGGAGACCTTGTTTGTAGGATGGTTGGAAGGAATATAGGGACTTATGGGACAAGCGTCTCAAGGTGTCTTTTGACCAAGATGACATGAAGAGACCATATTCATGTGAATAGGAATGGTTGGAGAAATAATAGGACATGTGGGTGAGGGAAATTAAATAATTAAATATTAAAATATTCAATTATGTCTGCAACTTGATGAGGTGGATTATGAGGGAGATAATCATGGTAAATGTTCCCACTACATTTACAAGTTAGAGGAATATGTGGATCCATAAGCTAGATGTCATGATGCTCACAAAGACCTATGAGTTAAAAGTTGAACACTTTGAGAAGATTATGGAAGGAGGACTCTTGGTTGTTGGAATGTGAGAGATAAACTAGGATTTTGAAAGACAAGTGTCTTTGACCTTGGAGATGATTGAGAAATCACAGAAAACATGTGGAGAAGAAATAGGACACATGTTGAGGGGATAATTGCTTAATTAAATATTAAAAATATTTAATTATTGGAGCAACTTGGTGAGGTGTCCAATATGACATGGAGGGATGACATGGAATAGATGATGTGGAATTATGGAATGAAGACATCACTAGAGTCAATTCCAAAACCAAGGAAGTTTTTCAACATAATTAAACCTAGATTTGATACCAAATTATTGATAACTTAAAAATGAATGGTTTGGACACTATGCAATGTTATTATTGGTACAAAATCTGAATTCAATGTCCTTAACCATGATCTACCTTATTTCTCTATCTCTAGGTTTGATAATATAGTATCTACTCTTTTCCTTCCCTAATCATCCACCATGACAAACTTTCATCTTTCCAACAACAATCAATCAATCACACTTCACTCCTAAAAATATAAGAAACTAGATGCAAAATGTTGCTTGGCTAAATGTGTAGTTCATTTACATCTCTGATATTCTTAGGGTTCAACTGAAGTGGGGTTGATCAAACCACTTTCAATCAATTCTAGGTCAATCAAACCCTATTGTGTGGTGCCTATGTGGTAGCATCTTCCGTCCAAGCCACATGGAGTAATTTATTTCAACTAAACATGGCACTTTAGATCACATTTGTGGAGCCAAATGGAGTCATGAAAACATGAAATTTTACATATAATTTTAACACCCTTTGTTAGGTTTTTAAAAATTATTATTTTTAAGATATTAAATTCAAATATTATATTTTTCTCTTTTCCAATCAACGTAGGTTTGTTATAGAAAATATCAACATCTATTTAAAACATAAGGAAAAATAGTAAGTGATATCAAAAAAATGTTAAAAAAAACTATAGGCTGCAAATCAATGTCCTTATTTCAATGAAAAAATAATTTTAATTTGGGTATTATATGAAAAGTGTTACATGGGATGAAAATTTAATCTTTAAATTACAATTATTATCAATTAAAAAACTTATAATAAAAATAATTAGTAAAAAATTACAACATAATATTATAACACCAAATATTAGTGTTAAGGATCTATGTGTTTGATAAAGGAAAAAATATTTTATTTGTAGCTCAAGTTATGGGGGATGGAAAATGGTACTTAATAAAAAATAGTAAAAATTTAATAAACACTTTATTAAAGTTTAAAAACTAAATATGATGGAAATATTTAATAAATTATAAATATAATGTATGTAGAAAATTTTAGGACCCTACAAAATTTCCTGATTTCTCGTAATGTGCACATCCAAATTTAGGGTCTAATGCCTGAAAGAATGCTAAACCTTGTTCCTAGCAGCATAAACCCTATACCCTAGAAGGCTATGGCGCTTTTGTTCTAATTCTGTAGTCACCTCCTATTGCTTGTGAAAGCCTTTTAAGTCATGAAATTGAGCCTAGGATTGACATTCCTTTACCAGCCCTTCTTGCTTAGCTTTACCGCTCATAGCCCGTTGCATCATAAAGCTTAAGTCCTAAGTCTTGTAAAGCCCGAAGGTGCCACATGAAAACAAATTTCAAGTGTGCACAACATCTTTGGTGATATCATGGTTGCTCTGCATGACTGTGAGATGCCAATACCTGTCGAAGAAGCTTGGGCCTATGGCCATTAAAATGAAGATTCTGAGTTTGCCAAAGGAATGCTACCAGGTGTCAGGCGTGGAGGTGAGCTACAAATATTGTAAGTTCTGATGACAACATGCCCCCAAAGAAGAATCTTGGCAGAGGCAGGGATTCCTTGCATTGTTGTGTGATGATGACACGTGTCTAGCCTTTGAGGAAAGAGGAAAGCTATATTAAAAGGGAGCATGTGGAAGGCTTAGCTCGCTTCCAAAGAGCCAAAAGAGAAAAGGCTCATTTTCTACTGCTCGGTCCTGGAATTGTGACACATGGCACTTGGGCTTACAACCACAGGATCAAGAATTCTAAATTAAAGATGATGCCAGTTGTTAGGAAGTCAAACAAAGAATATGGGACGACAGGTATTAAAGGATCAACAACAATGCATGTGCGCAGTGGAATCTTGCCTGCACGAAAGATTCACCGTACGGCTCTGAGATCTTGCCGCATGTCTTGTTCCTAAGAAAGAGAAGGAAGGTTGCTGAGTGGAGGTACATGTGGAGGCTTAGCGCAAGCAAGCAGAGCCTAAAGGTGGTGGCCCATTTCCCTTTGCGTGGCTGCAATGTGATGCCACGTGGCCACGGGGGATGGAAAGGAGGAAAAGTTAGTGAAAGGATTTGTTGAGATGGAGCAACCCGATTGGTCAACTACTTTCCACGATGAGGCTTGAATTTTCAAACTTGGCAGTTAGTTCTAGACTGTCGATATCACAGTATGAGGCTTGCATCAACGGTGGAGTTTGAATCTCTTGCGCCTGTTGTAAGATATGGATTATAGTCCATAGCCCTGTAACAATTTTTCATAGAAACAAAGATGGTATGTTGGATTGATTTCGACATGGTAGTCTATGTCATGATCTAGGGAGGCTCGATGGTGTCTTGAAGAGGTTCCTATCCTTCATGGAGGCCATTAAAAGATTGCAAGTTCTGAGGTGGTGTCATGTCGGCATAAATTGTTATGGTCATTCCAGGTGGTGGTAAATCTGATTTTGGGCCTTGGGGTAGTTGTTTGTCAATGCCATTCCTACGGGCCTTCACTCTACAATTAATGAAACTTCAGCACGACCAAGGCCAGGATATCAAATCTGCTCAAAACATTTAAATTCCAGGACATCTAATTGAAGATTTTGGTCAGTAGCTCTGATTGTTTCTTAATTGGACCTATCAGGGTGTAGGTGGCCTTAAGCTTGTTGCTTCTTTAAAAAGGAATTCAGCATCATTCTACAGTGGTTGAAAGGTTTGGGAAATTTTAATAATAAAAATATAGAGCAATTCTGGCTTGTTGTCCATTGTCCTGAGTTGTAAGTTTAGTTTCTTGTATTGTCGATTTATGTCCTTTATAAGCATTGTATCAGTTTCAGGTTAAACATATATGAGTAATGTTATGAGCATGTGTTCCTATTAATTATCGCCTATGTTATCTACATTTCTCTTACTAAGGGTTTCTGAGTTCTTGGGTACACATTTGCTATGTTGCATGTCTGGTTTTTTGCTTCTGTTCAAGGAATAGATTAAATTCTTTGAATTAGATATGGGGAGGTGTGTGTGGTAACAAGGATATCTGTAAGAAGAGTTAATAGGAATACCCATTCTTGGATTGTTTTCTGTAAGGCAAGAAAAATAGTAAATCCTCTAAATCTACATGTTTTTTATGCTTATAAAGACATAGTCTACATTTGTAATGAATTGAATCTAAATCCTAGGATTGGCACTGATTAGGGTTGGGCTTATTTTCAAAAAATAGCCACAATCAGACAACCGCATCCATAAAGCAAAAAATCAAAATCAACTTGTTAGTTTGTAGGAGTAGGGTTCTAGTTTCATGTTCTCTGAGCCATCTAGTGAATTAATTACCAAAGCCATCCACTTTGAAACAATCATATAGTTTTGGTCTGCATATAGGAGAACACATTTGCTTAAGTATCAATATCTGGTTGAGGTAATGGTTTATCATATTGATATTGAATAAGGGAATACCCCCTAGGTCTATCAAAGCCTAAAGTGCAGAGGAGAACAAGAAATTGTCTCCTGCTCGTTGGCCACTGACCTGAGGATCCTGTGGATAAAAGATGGCTACTTTTTAGGGAAACTCAGACAATCAATTGAGAACAACCAATAGAAAATACTGCAAATCATTAGTTTACATCATCTTTAATTTTTTCACCATTTTTTTGTTATAATTTGTATAATGTGATGATTTTTTAAAACATATACTTTATGTGGCCTCAAACAACAAAAAATGGATCACATTATTTTGTTGTCATCCCTAGACATGTTCCAAAATATTGAAATGCTAACTATTTTTTGTACTATTGTTAGGTACATGAACATACTATTTAGGTAGGTGTATAACATTAAAACAAAAAATATAATATCTCATTGGTAATAATGTGCTTCAAGTAGGGGGTGTCAATGACAAAATGAAATAAATTTATGCTTCAAGACAATAAAGTAGAAGTGGATAATATGGATCCTTTCAAGGCTAGCCACAATGAACACATTTGTTTTTCCTCAAAAGGCTAAGGATACACCTAACACATGTCATGTTAATGTTACACGCAAATATATCGAACATAATGACAATGAAGGAAAGATTTACATACAAGTGACTATTAATGGCATAACACATGGTATGATGGTTGAACATAGTCCTCCAATGAACATTGTACACTAGAGATAGAGATATATAATAAGAATCAAGAAGAGCCAATACTTACAAATGATTCATCTGTAAATATACATTCTCCTAATCATGCCAATAAAGAAACATCCATTGACATTTCTAGAACTACATGAAACACAAGTGAAAAAATCAAAAGTGTCATCTTTATATAATAGTTTTGTTCATAGAGAGATAATTTATAAGACTACCTCATCATTATCACCACATGGGCATCACAACATCATAGAAGATACTTCCATTAGGAATTACTAATTTCTATGGAACATCTTTGAGAGGTTAACCCATTACCATTAGAGTTCATTGCTTTTCTTGTCTAACTTATAAATTTTCATTTATTATTTTATTTCTTTGTCACATTTCTAGATAAACATCATATATTTTAAAGCTATGATTTTGTTCCTTTCCACACTTTCACATGATATTGCCACTTGAGGGGAAATGTATTGTTTCTTTTCACAAGGTCTAAACACTCACACTTTCTCTTAGTGGGGGTAAATTAAGGACAAAATTGGGGGCATCTTTCACATATGTTCAAACATATACCTGAAAAAATACATAAGTTCATCCTTGGTATATGCTAGTGCATTCTATCTAGTTAGTTTCAAATATAGTTTCACATTTACCCATCATGGTTAGTTCTCAACTTACTTTTCTCTCCTTCTCAATTTGTGGCTCTCCTTTGTAGTACACACAATTCAAGGGGAAATATTAAATTACTATTTCAATTTCTAATATTTATGTGCAATTTTCACATGGTGCTTTTATGTAAATAGTATCCTAGGCTTGATGGATGTTGACTACATATTAGGGATAATGAGAGCATACACTTGTTCAGTAGCTCAATTTTCCAAGATTCCAGGAGTTTTATATCTTTTTATAATGGTTATTTCCTTTATTTATACTTTGGAATTCTTGCTCACTTAGATTTGCATGCACACCAAAGTGGGGGATAAAATTTAAAGGAGAAAAATGCATACTTCATACTTTTATCTCTATTTTGTACACACTTTATGCAGATGAATTTAATGCATGATAGCACTCATTTTGGCTATTTCAATGCACTCAACGAACCTTAACTTGAATTTAGAACTTTGTCATGCTAAATCACCCATCTAAGAACCTCACTATTGGTTTGAATGGGTCTATTACCTATCTAGTTCCCCTTTTTGGACTCTTTTGACACCTAATTAATTAAGTTTACTTAGAGCATTTACCTTTTGTGTCTTAAGTCATGTGATCATGACACTTGTCGCAAACACATGTTGTCTCTTGCCTCACTCTTGCCTATACCTACAAGGGTCTTCATGTACATTTGCATTGTATTCTATTGCACCAATATTAGCAATATAGCATTATGTCTTGCTTCTCTCTCTTGTGGAAGGTTTTTTGGTGTTGCAGAAGATTCATACATCTATGATGGCAACTTTGAGACTCACTAGCTCAGTTCATAGGACTTTTTCCATCTTGGATTGGATCGCACTTGCAATTTTATCCCCAAAATGAGATTGTATGTGTGATCTAGTTATCCATATTTGAAATTCAACTTTTTATTTTCCAAGTCAAAAATATTTAAGATATGATTATTGTTCATTGGCTAGATGCCAAAAGTTTTAAAATGTGCATCTAAAGTTGTGTATTTAAGAACGTCATTCTAAGCCACTTTTAGTAAGAATAAGTAGAATCTAACATAACATGAATCAATTTGCATTAGTTTGAGCTAGCATCAATATCATATCCATACTCAGTTTATCTCTCTCAATCTTATTAAATCAACCTCGAGGCATAAATGCCCTCCAAAAAGTTGAATGCACTTCCCTTTTTTACATAAGGGGGTTCCCAATAGTACTATTTAACACCATATTTTTTTAAACACGAATACACTAATTAACAAATAGATTTTATAATTAAAATTTTACATTAGACAAAATCACATCACCTAAAATAGAATCACACCAGTGAGACTAAATGATGGGCATTCTCCTCTCCCAACATCTAGAAAAACATAAAATTCATGCCTTTTATTGCCAATTCAATTCTACATTTCAATTTTCACAGCATATTAAAACAAAAGATGCCCAGAATTAACCTACTTTTCAAGATTCTAAAGAAAAAGAAAGTTACACGCGTCTTTGGAAGATCTAGAATGTTACGGATGTGTGGTTTGCATGTAAGTATAGTATTTATTTGCAAGATCTGGAATGTTACTCTTGTTAGTGCTGCATAAAGGGTGTATATGCTTGTTTACGTTCGAGATAAAACATACTAATCTCCAAGAACAATGTTTGTCTACAAAATATATACTTGATTTAAAGAGCTTTGTACATTATTCGATTCTAAAAATATATTAGCGGCTTAAAATAAGCTACTTTAGTAATCATGAGAATATCACACTAATTTGTGAAAAGATGATACAAAAGCAATACCAAACTGTAGAAGAGAAACAATGACGAGCGTATACAATTGGGATGCTCAGCATTTAGTATCATTAGAATAAAATTGATATTTGTCCAAGACATGAGGAGCCCAATATGCTCCCAAACACTAGAGAGTGTTTAATCAGTAATTTGACACTACTTATTTAAATGATGCTAAACACTATTTTAGACCATAGATTTTTTTTTGGATGGGGTCTTTCGTTAGAAAAGGTGCTTGAACGAAGACAAAGTTGAACATAATATTCCAGATCTAGATAAAATCATTCTTGGCATAATCTTTTCTTGACTGTGACACGGTTTCTAATCCATTCCACCAATTTCATTCCAAATATGGGGTATATTATTT
Organism: Cunninghamia lanceolata; assembly: GCA_027924645.1. NCBI lineage: Eukaryota > Viridiplantae > Streptophyta > Pinopsida > Cupressales > Cupressaceae > Cunninghamia > Cunninghamia lanceolata. The sequence continues at coordinate 14,596,511 of BSBN01001332.1, forward strand.
TTTATTCATTCTTGGCATAATCTTTTCTTGACTGTGACACGGTTTCTAATCCATTCCACCCATTTCATTCCAAATATGGGCTATATTATTTTTTATTATAAAATTAGAATAGAATATGTTTATTAAACAAATAAAGTTGAGTTTTCTTAGTGTTTGTTAGTCTTATATTTATTATTTTTAATTTAATTTAATGTATATATAAAAATAATTATTTTTATGTAATTTAAATTAAGGAAAATAAAAGAAGTTACTTATATAATTTAGAGAAAAGAGTAGGGAAAAAAAATGTTTTTTCTTGGTGGTTGATGAAGTTATTGTGTTGGATCAAGAAGAGAAACATGGCATCTACATTTTTCTTTTATCTCTTCAATTTTTTTTTTATCTATGTGTAAGGGGTGAGATCAAGAGGACAAATATGGCACACACATTCTACTTCTCTCTCTTCAATTTTTTATCTATGTTAGAGGGGATGAATTTACACATGGTCTTGGCTAATTTGGCATGGTAGCGTCCTCTTATTGTGAAGGTGTTATGTACAACTATGATCATATCCTCTTGAACTATATAGTCTTTTGCATTCAACAAAATTTGTCCTTAGGTTAGGAGTAACACAACTATCTCAACGATGATTTAGGCCCACAAATATTTCAAAAGAACTAATAGAAGCCTTAGGAACTGTGCAATATTGGAAGTGGTAGAAAGTGAATGGGTGTAGCTAAAAGAGTACAACAATCACCTTTATTTTGTATTTGGCTAATGGCTACTTAAGGCGCTTCATGTGTGTTGTATTATTGCTTTCTTCCTATCTATGTTGTATAAATTATTAATAAGTGTTTTTCCTTTAACCATTTGAATGTGAAAAGGGATGAGCATTACTAAATGGAGTGAAAAGGTAGGTGTTTGAATTGGAAAATTCAAATTTGAATATTTGGACACAAATACATTAAATTTTGTCTAGATGACACTACTACATGTGTGGTTGTGTTTATAGCGACAAAATACTAAGGACCAAAGTGGAACATGGGTCTTTGGGTCTGAAAAGGCTACGTATGGATGAATTGTGGGATCAAGTACATTTTGTTTGCCAATTGGTTGAAGTCTATTGTTGTAGGTTTATTAAAGTGAAGGTAAAATATTGGACACTAAACAAGAGGGAAAATGCAAAGTAGGCACCTTTCATATGTAAAATTTGCCCCCACTTAGTGTACATGTGTGGTGAAGAGAATGAAGTACGCTAAAGCAAAAATAACAATTTATAATCATTATACCTAATTCAAAAGGATACAAAATGATGTTGTTTTAGGTTTTCTTTCAAGTCTTCACTTGAGCAATTTCTATAGATCTATGAAACACGTGGAGGAAGAGATCAATGTACACAATGAAAATATCATAACCAATCTACATAAATTTAGTGAATCATATCTCATCTTATCAAATCCAAAAGGGATACATGGAGATGCAAACTCATAAAATGGCTACAAATGAGAAAAGTAAAACTTACACACATATATAAAATATAAATCAATAAGAGGAACTACAAATACTAGTGTTTCCCATGAGTGGACCCTTTCCCACCAACAAAGCTTGCTACTCATGTTCCTCAACAAGCACATAATATGTGCTCAAAATGGAAGTTTTCTATTCATGAAATGATTTTATCAAACAACAAATAAAGATTGTTGTGAACAGAAACACTTGATTACACTCATGTTCAATCTCTTTATTTGTCTATATTCCATACATTTTCATGGCTAATATAACTTATTTACACACACATTTAAAAAAATAGTAGATCTTAAAAATAACATGTCTTCAACATTTCATGGGAGCTTGTCATGAAATAATAAAACTCTCCCCAAGTTGGAAACAATAGTCAATAACAAAAATATCCTCTTTATAATAATTGATCTGGAAGTTGGATGATTTGGTATCATTTAGAAGGACAAACTAGCATTTATAAATGACACCAAATAGTCCAATTCCTCTCTTCCCTTCATTTCCTCCTTCAACTATCATTTTGTAATTGTTGACAAAATTTGTTGACAAACATTCCTAACTAACATTGTTCCATAGATTTGTTGCTAGACTTTGTTTATGAGTACGTGATGTATGAAAAAAGATGGGGGACCAAAAAGGTGTCCAAAACCACTTTTTGGTCCAAACAAGATATAACATGCTCACATTATGGCTTAGTAGTTACCGATCCTAGGCTTGATCACTAGCGAGACATACTGTGCTCACGTTATTTTTTTATAGAACTAAAAGCCATATCAATCTCTTTCTCCACCATATCAATCTCTTTCTTCACCATATCACTTAGAGCCTACACCATCTCCATAAACTATAAGGCTAGAGTAAATATAATGTGGCCTCTATTATGCCCTTTCAGTGTAATCTTCACAAGGCTTAGATGATGTAGCCTCCATTTTGGCCTAGCAGTATGATCTTCACAAGACCTTGATGTGGTTAAGGGAAGCCACTAACTATTTGAGCTCTTGAATTTGGGTCTTTAACCTCTTGACCTCCTCCTTTGATTCTTCTAGTATATTATTTAGGTTAGCCTCTTTTTCTCTTAGGCCCTTGAGTGTCTAGGCCTAGGTGTCTAATTGATTATTTATCTTGGCTATCTCATAATCTTGGTTATAGTCCTTTTGCTTTAGTGGTCATATTTCAATATCCTTGGCACTAGTTTTAGCCTTTTTATGGCTCAATTATACCTCCAAGTCTTCCATTTGCTTTGATAATGTATTCTTAGTGGTTCTCTTAATTACCATCTAGTTTTTCCCTACTACCAACTCTATTCTTGCTTTAGTCTTGATTTTGTTTTAACATCTAGGAGTTGTTTTTAGTTGTTTCTACCTATGTATCTTCAAGTTCAATGGCTTGCTCTACAATTGTGGTATCCTAGCCTTCTAATGCCTTTATTTTCAATTCAAATGCTTTAATTATTTTCTTAGCCTACTCTAGCTTGGTGCACTTCTTGAATTTTCTCTTCATGGGTATTGGTGAATTGTACATTGCATTTGCACCCTCTAGGAGGAAATCTACTCTCTCCTTTATTTCAAATCTACATATAATTTTTATGAAAGAAGACAATTGAGAAACCAATAAGAAAGAGTTTTAAGGTATTAATATGGTCATGCAACAAGATAGTGGGGAATTTATAGATGTTAGACATATAGCAAAACTATAGTCAATACTAGAAGAAAAAATCAACAAATAGAAAGATGGGGAGATAAACAAATAGAGATACAGAGAGGGGGAGAGGGAAAAGAAAAGATAGAGAGGGGGGGAGATATGGAGAGATAGAAGGGGAGAGTGAGGAAGAGATAGAGGGAAGGATGGATAAGGAGAGAGAAGGAGAGATAGAGGGAGAGATAGAGATAGAAAGATATAGAGATAGGGGCATATAAAGAGATGGAGAGGGTAGGGAAGAGAAAGGGGGAAGGGGAGATAGAGAGAGAGAGAGAGAGAGAGAGAGAGAGAGAGAGAGAGAGAGAGAGAGAATCTCTTTCTATCTATCCTCTATCTCTCTATCCTCCCTCTATCTCTCTATCTTCCTCTATCTAGAAATCTCTTTCTATCTCTCTCCTGTTGACTATTGTTTTAGAACATCAACTCAAGTGGAACGATGATCACTCTAATTCTCTTGAAAAGGAAACCAACTTGGAAGGTTAATTTCCTCCAAGGTCCCTATTTGCTGGGTCTCAATGTGTTGGAGGACCTTAGTGGTCAAATGTGAATGCTTGTTCAAGTGGCCTATGCTGGTAAAGTGAACCTGGACCAATGGATAAGATCTCTCAATAGATAGATTTTTATTTTAGTCTTAGATCGGCAAAGTCTCTATGTAGACAAGTATGATCTTTAAGTTTAGGATTCCTAGATCTAATCCTAAACTAATCTAGTTGTAAGAAAAATGCATAATGAAAGTAGGTTAGGCTTAGAAGAAAGTAAACAAAATTAAAATGGATAGCCGATGTATTTGCTCCACTATATCTAACAACCCTGATGAGATTAAATTAATTTGAAATGCAATGAACAGTATTTCACACAATCATGAACATATCAAATGCAAAGTATGAAGGATGAAAAGTGTGAAAATACCATATTACATGTGCAATAATCAAACTTTATCCCTCCATGTTATGTAAAGATATAATATTTAAGCTTAAATCTCACCAAGATGAATTAAACAAAAATGAAAATACAAATACATTACCACCAAAAGGCAAGAAAATAGAGAAGACCAGATAGTTTTCTATTAATGGGCACCAAATCCGACAGATTACATTCGATAGAAGGATTCCCACACTATAGATGAGTTACAATTTTCCACTTGCATGCCTTGTCAAAATTACATTATTGTGGTCTTGATACAAAATCCTAAATACCCCCACTCTCTTTCAAAATGTTGAATGACACTTCTCTCTTTATAGAGGTGATTTTTCATTATTCCCATGACTAGGTTGGCCTATACAATCATGCCTAGGTGAGGACATATCACAACTTACATGCGCGTTCACCATCTTGAAAATTGAGTCAGCCATGTAATAATGTTTAGACCATTGACTTTGCAAAATTTGGTACTTACAAAGTAGGTCGACCTCTAGAGAAGTACATCAATCCAAATTACAATGAATCAGAGTTATTACATCTTGTAGTGAATAAAGACTTATAGAAATAGTGAAAAACAAGGATATTATGCCCCTCTTGGAAAATAGATATTAAAATTAATAATGGCCTTATCGATATCATTTTGATTCGACCCTTGATGGTACTTCACCTTTATCTGTTGGGAAAATGTTGACTGGTTGATCTCACCATGAAGCTCTGTGAAGTCGGTCAGCTACCCTTGGAAGTACTTGAATGCAACTTTGAGTCTCATTAACTCATTAATATCTTTCTCTATTAGTTGCTTGTGAAGGGAGTTTGTGAACTCCTTGATTATCTTTATTATAGGGAGGACAACAAAAGACTTGTCATTGAAGGTACAAGGGATGGATTCAATGAATCATTCAATCTTTGTCATGCATCCAACCACTAATTCTCTTCTTATCTTGACCTTTCCTTTGCATTGTTGTAGTACCTTGATCCTTATCTTACCTGCCTTTATCCACTGAATTGTCAACCCCTAATCATCCTTATCAAAAATTCCAAGTCGAATGAGCACACTTGAAGGCGCAACCCTCATTATCTACAAAACTAGGAGGTACTTCTCCCATACTAATAGTTCCTCATCAATGAACTTTCTAATTCTTATGCTTTATCTACCTCATCACTGATGGTGTGATAGGCTCTCATTACTTCTTTGATTACTCTACTTCCAAGATCTTCGAATGAGTCCTTCCATGCAATGGTAGCAGGGAAAATCCCTATGGGATGTGTAGGCTGACCATCCCTATGGAGGGCTTCCATGATAGCAGATGTAGGGGCACTTGAGTCAACTGGGCCAACCAAATGGGTAATGTATATAGTTAGATGTCTCACTTGTTTCTTAATTTCTTCCTTTGTCACTTCATCTTTCTTCATCCTCTCCAGGATGGTGGACACAACTCCTTGCAATGTTTATTTTTCTTCTCATGTTTGGCAACCAAGATTGACCTGTTGTATGTTGTAGTCACCAGGTGTCATTAGATGTTGTTCCTTATCAACAAGTGATGTAGCAACCTAGGCTATTCTTTCTCCTTGAGCATCTTTGGTTATGTTTTAAATGGTTCTATCCCTCTTAGGATTTCTTTGGCCATTAAACACTTCAACCACTATTAAGAGATCTTCTTCTTCTTTGGTATAGGTCCTCTTTATCTTCTCAACAACATAATTTAACCACACCAATATCCCTATAGATATTGTTCTAGCAAAAGGATGATGTGAGGATATCTTCTTCCTCATAGTAGAGTCGATTGAAGGATGATGAGAGGATTGAAGGGAAGGAATTAAAATGACTATATCTTTAGGATTTTGTGGCTCTTCACCCTGACCATTCAAAGTAGAAGAAATGCTTTGTACTAGGTGATCCAAATTCTCAACATCTACCTCAAGGGTGAGGGAATCATTATCTTTGCCCTCCTTATTTATTGATCCATCATCAACTCTTGAAGGTTTCTTTGGCTTGTCAGCTTGGGAGACTGATGGGACCTTTGTATGTGAAGGAGGAGGTGGCAAAATAGGTGAATAAGTGGGAAGTGGAGGAGAGGGTGAAGAAGGTGCTTATGACAGTGGTGAAATAGGAGGTTGTTGAGTGGTAACTTGAGGTGGAGCATGTTGGCCTTGAGATTGTAAAGAAGAATGAGGAGCTTGGCTTTGAGGAGGAGGTCAAGAGGAAGGAAGAGCTTGTGTATTATCCTAGTTAGGTGATGAAGAGACATACAAGGGTGAATAGATGGTAGTTCATCCAGGTGAAGAAGAAGAGGATGTATCTATGGAAGTAGCAAGGGATGCTATGGTCACTTCTTCATAGGTAGACAAATCAACAGTAGGAGTTTGGATAATTTTCTTCCTTCTTTTGCTTAAAGGTACATTATCCTCCTCATCCTCATCTAATCGTATGTCAACTACCTTCATATTTTCCTTCTCTCTAACAGTAGTTATAGCTTTGTTTTCTCTTGGTTCTTCTTGCCTCACTCTTCCTATTGTACCCTTTGTCCTAGGAGGTTCTAAAGACTCCCCTTTCTCAAATTTCCTCTTTTTCTAAGACTTGGGTTCCTTGGTGGCTAGGTATGGATCAAACATTGCATATGGTTTCATTAGCCAATCCAAAGTTCTATTAATAATAGTCTTAGCCCTATTGTCAATGGAGGAATCCTCCATGGAATTCTAATCAATGTATTCCATGGGCTCATCAAACACCTTATTCTTATCATAGGCAGGATCCAAGATCTTTCCATCTTCATTCATCCCCTTAGGGATCTTCCCTATGGTCAAAGACTTGACGATATGCAAGGTCAATCTAAAATAGTCCCTTCTTCAGACTTCATGATCATCGAGGCAATTAGCCTACTAATCCTTTAGTGCCATCTTGTGCTTATACCATCTCCATATCAATGGACTGACCTTTCCACTAGGATCATACCTATTCCTTATGTGATCATGTAGGTCCAAAGATAGAGGAGCCATTTCTAATTCTATAATCTTGGAATTGATCATGTTTTGGTAGGAGTATTTTCCAACTGTAATGGGAAATTGGAAGCTTGATTTGTGCTTTCTAGCAACCAACTTTTGTACCTCAACCAACTACTTTCAAATCTCCAAAAACATTATCCTATTACTATGATATCTTGCCAACTTGTATGAGGGTTTGTGGAAACTAGCCACCCTGTTGTAGGTAAAGGTTTTGAACTGAATGAACTAGTTACCCCAACAATTTGTTATTTCACCTGTTTCTTCCACTGAAAGTCTCTATGTGTAGTCATTCTCAAGCCCTCGAATGACTGTGTAGACAAATGTGTCATTTACAACACAAAAGTTCTTTTGGCTCTCTTTGAGCTCTAGTTGTGGGGAATGATCATAAAGCTTGGTTTCTCTCAACTAGAGAGAACCAACCTATTGTAAACTTAGAAAGCTAGCCTGACAGGCCAAAAGGTAGATAATATATGAGGTCATGTAAGACTATTTTGTTTCCTCTACCTCATATAACTACTAATTTATCTTGTCACTTATGAAAGTACCCTTGTCTATCTTCATCCCATCAATGATTTTGGTGCAAAATAGGCACATCCATGGGTGCCATTCCTTGGCTATAGGCAACCCAAGTACTCTAGTAAGGAGCGATAAAATATTTTCCATCATCTTTGAATTCACTCTTCAGTTGCACTGGCACCATTTTTAAAGGATTCTTCCTTTCAGTAGTGAGAGGATGTCAATTGATGTATCCAATGGCTATCTTGGGTTTCCTCTCATAAAATTTCAAAGAAATCATCGTAGAATTATTCTCATAGCTTGCATAGGTTAGAATCATGAAGACATTCTCTATCATATCTACCCCAACATCAAGGACTACTTGTCTGCCAGGACTAAAGACCTTCCTTTGTTTCTAGTCATACCTTTGTGCACATGCCAAAATGACTTTAGGTGACTACAGGGACACTAGAAATGCAGTATGATGGGTCAATCTAAAAGTCACCATACACTGGACTTGAAAGGTTCCTCCATCCTCTTGGTGCATTCTTCACATGAAATTCTGGAGATCAGCCTATCCCATATCTGTATCTCCAATATTTGTATATTCTAAAAACATCTTAGATGGAGGGTGGTATCCTTTGAATTCATATTTCACCTCCTTTGCTAGCAAGCTCTCCTACATATTTGCAATAAGGAACAAACCACCTATTAGAGGACATTACTAGTCACAATATGCATTCCCCCAAATTCATCAAGGTTAGTATATTAAAAACATCTTAAAGCATGTCCTTGAAGAATACGGCTAGAACATAGCAAATTACATTTTAAAAATAAACCATCATCTTGATCCTAGAGATCTAATACTCGCCCAAAGGATAATACTACATAAGGCATTAAGGTCGAGAATCAGAGTGATTCTATAACTTGTGTCCAAAGGCATGACAAAACTCACAAACCCGGTCTATTGACACAAAAAGATGTTTAATTAAAATTGTTAGTGATCAGAGATTGGGGTAACCTCTAAATTTATTCCAAAAGAGCACTAGAAAATAAGAAGATTTGACGCCTGATCCCGATAAGGAAAATACATAAGAGTGTCAAGGATTGGGAGTCATAGACAATCCTCACCATATATTAAAATATCAAAGTAACCCAAATAGACATGATGACCCGACTCCAAAAGGGTTAAGTATTGAAGTGTTGGGTGTCAAGAATCAGGGACAACATTAATTTCTTACAAAAATGGAAAGGGAAAATAGACATGACTGACACTACGATCCCAAAAAGCTAGCACATTAGATTATTAGGGATTAGAGGTTAGAGGAAATCCTTACCAAATGTTAAAACAACAAGCCAAAATGATAGCACCCAGTAGAGAAACCCTAAAAGACTTAGAAAATTATGCAATGATGGGGATCATAGATTAGAATAAACTTGCTTCAATAATTGAAAGGAGATGAATGATGCAAGCAAAGACAACATCAAAAATCATGCCAAAGTAATAAAAGGATTCAAACAATTGTCTCAAAAATGCAAAGGAAAAAATGAAAACCCTAGTGAAATAAAATAAAAATAGAGTGGGGAAAGACATGAATTGACTTAAAATAGAAGGAAAAATCACAAAAAAGAGAAACCAAAAATCAAACTAGAGGGAAGACACAAAAACAAGCACCCAACACTACTAAAATGTAAAGAAAATGTGAAACCCTACCTAAAAAAACATGGTGTACGAGGGAACGAAGAAGAAAATGTAAAGGATGATCGTGCAATTAGGAAGAAATCATAATCAGTCACCCTCCAAATGCATCAACAACCTCGATCTCATGCACAAGATCAAATTGCCAAAGCTCCAAATGTAAAAAATTAAAATTAAAAAGTAAAAAAAATTAGGCAAACGAAAATAAAACCCATCTTTGCACGCACAAAGGAAACACCCGCAATAAATGTAGAATCGAGGGTAGGTCAAACTTGAGAAAACTCCCTAATCATTCAGGATGTCAGAGATTCTTTTACTATCATACTAAGATGACAAACTCTAAATGTCTAACAAGGGTGACACACCAAATCAACACTAGTGTCCTTGGGGTCAAGATGTTAGGGATGCTTTTACAGTCATGCTAGGATGACAAACCTTGACAGGTTGGAGTTTCACCATGCGACATGCAAACGTGAGAATTTTGGGGATGATTCTACTATCATGCTGAAATGACAAACCCCAATATTCTGATAAAAAGGAAAAAAGAAAAAACAATAAAAAACCAAGAAAAAATAGAGAAACTGCTAAGGAAAATAATTTCATAACAAAAAATGTGAAGTCCTAATAATAAACAAAATGGGTAAGACCAAAATCAAAGAAAGGAAAGACTGGCCAAGACAAAGACGCAAAAGTCCCAAGAAAATCCAAATCAAAAAATGAAGGACGCAAAAGAAAAAGAGCCTGAGGAGGTCCACATTTGCTAAAATTGTGTGTGTGTGTGTGTGTGAGGCACAACAAACAGTGAACCAAACAAAAAATGCTACATCAAGCATTTAAGAAGAAAAACTTAATCCAACTACCCTAAACCCCTAGAAATTAACATCAGGATAATCCTTATGCAACCAGCTACTGACGAGCTCAAAATGAACCAAATCTAAGCATCCACTATCCAAGGATCTAAGGGTGTGCAGTGTTTTCATTCCTTTCTGTAAGGCAAGTTAGGATCAACATTGTAGACCAAGAGATTGAGTTACACTAGTTGTCACTCTATGAATCTTGCATCATAATCTAAGCATATGGATTCTAGTTTTAAGCTCCTCTAATATTGCTCCTATTAAGTACCCATGTTCATAATAAAGTCATGTCTAGCAGGTAGGGATCTTTTCTTTTTATTATTATTGCCCTCTTCTTATTCCTCTTCTTTGTTTATGATTATTCTTTCAGGCCTTTTAAATTTTCTCCTTTCTTGGACATCTCCATTATAAGTATCTTCTTTCTAGCATTTCTAATTAAGTTTTCTTCCTTGAGTATCTTGAATCTTTGTTCACTTTCAATATTTTCAGAGTCTGAATATCTTTTTTTTACATAGTATCCTCTATCTTAAACCCATTATCTTCATTTTGTTCTTCTGATGCTAGACCCATGATTTATTCAACTTTGTTTTTCTTCTGATACTAGATTCAAGAATTGTTATGTCATTGCTTTCTTGAGAAGGAGCCATACCAAATGCAATTGGCCACTAAGTTAGGAATTGGATCATTGACTACAAATTCTTAAGACAACTTTTCACCCAATACCCAACTACAACCATGAATCCTAAAATGCCATCGAGAAAATTAAGATGTGAGAAATATAAGATTCCCAAGCAAGTTTCCACCTGTTACCAAGAAGCAGGAGAGTAGTGGATCAAGACAATAGAATATCAAGTAAGCATGCTTCAAGCAACTGATGAGTGACCCCTAGAGTAAGAGATAAACAAAAAGAAGGAAAAAATAAAGATATAAATAAGCACACATACAAACACCAGAAAAAGAAAACAAAAGAAACCAAAATGCTATTCTACTATATATAGAGGGGAAGGAGTCTCTTTAAGATCTCAATCAAATAAATAATGTTTGAGATATTGCCCATTGATTGGCAATGGGATAGGCTCTCATGTAAAAGAACTAATTCTAAAAGCATTATCTCCTAGAATTTCTATTATTTGGAAGGGTCCTAACCAAAGTTTGTAAAATTTGGAGTGATCTACTTTCTTTTCTCTAGCTTTATCCCAAAGGCAAACTAAATTTGCAATCCTAAAGGATTTGACCTTGTCTCTTTTATCAAAACATAGCTTGACCACTACCTGATGTTTCACAAACTGTTCTAATGTAGCATCTCTTTTCTCTTCTAGGCTAAGAAGGTGTTAAGTGTGAAAAAGGTGAATGATGACAACTAGCATGCACACTAGATCAAACCCTATTTCACAATAACATTCAAGGACAAGACCAAGCCAAATCACTACCGAATGGAGGTAGATGTGGCTATAGATCTTGTACTCATGAATGCCATATAAAGATCAGATTTAATCAAGTCCTTTTATCAAACCCTAAGTCAATAATGCACTAAAACCTAGTTCTATGATGATCTGATTATAACATAAGATGTACAATAAATCTCTAGAAACCAATTGTACAGGAAGGATCAGGAATATGATAGAACCTATGTCCCAGAAGCAAAGATGTCACAGGACTATTTCGGGACTACCCTAGTCCTAAAAGGTTGAATCTTCAAAGACTATAAACTGGAGAAATGTTGTAGAGACTACACTGATGCCAGATATGGAGTCTGCTAGGGTAGAAAGACTAGGACACCACCTCCCAAGTCTTGCACAAAGGAATATTCTAGAACTATTGTTGGATCTTGAAACCCTGATCCTTGCTCAGTCTTGTTGTATCTTCATTTTCCTAGATCTCGCTTTTATAACCTACACACAAGAAGAAGAAAAGGGGTTTGGGGGTTATGATGTTTAGGGACTTACCTTAGTCAAATCCCGAGATAGCATTCAAGCTTCCCAATACCGTTGATAGATAAAGAGAGTGTTCCCTTGTAGGGCAAAGGCTAAACACAATAACAATATGATGAATCAAATGCTGATTAATAACAATGATATCACATATGTGATGAAACCCATAGGTGGATGAAGGATCTTTAACTCATAAGGAGAGATAGATGATAACTTCCAACCTGCAACAACACATAATAACAATACAAATATACTCTAGAATCACAATGAATGCTTTGAATGCTCTTTTCTCCAATGCCTCGAGTTGGCAATCTCTATCTAGGTTCATAATGAATTAAAAAACACAATTATATATGCTTTCCCACTACCATTCATGAAATTAACCAAAAGAGCCAACAGGGAGAAACCTTTTGAAAGGTCCCAAGATGACATACAATTAATTTTGCCCCGACCAATCAAGGAAGACTTGGGTGGTGACATCCAAGTCTTTGACCCCTTTTAGGTCCAGGATAAGGTGAAGTATGGGCCCTGTATTCCCAATTTACATTAGTGTTGGGCAATTTTGCATCAGGATGAACATTTAGAATGTATAATGTAATCATGGGGACCTAGGAGCTAAACAAGGAGGTAAAAAGACATGTGGACACCTTTTACTCCATAACATTTAGCCCCCACTTTAATGTGTGTATGATCTTATGATTAGTACATGCATTAAAGTATGGTCAAAACACATCAAACACTAGAGCGAAGACAAACCATAAGTTTAGAAAACCATTTCTAGCCCCCAAGCTTAGGAAAACATAAGAAAACACTTGATAGTTATGCAAAACACAAAGAATATAGTAAGGAAGCACACAATACACAGAGAAGGCATGGGAGAAAATATGTAGGACACAAGGCATACCAGAAGAGAAGAAATGATTAGTAATTATATAACCCTAACTAGGCGATGAGGGGAGCTCATCGCTACGCGTTGTCATCAAAAGCACAAAAAACACATAGCATGGGGGGAGCTCATCACTATGTGCCGCCACAAAACCCACGATGTGGGGGGAGCTCATCGCTATGCCCTACCACCAAAACGTGCAAGACACATAAGGAAGACACACATAAAACACATAGAATACACGAGCCCATAGAGTATGTCATCAACACACTATACATATTAAACACATAAAACATGGGTGATGGGTGGAGCTCATCACTACGAGCTGTCATCTAAGACACGTCAAACACACCTGATGGTTGAGCTACACTACCACAACTACTAAAGACATGCTTAAGGGTGAATAACTCAAGATCCAACCTCGCCTTCGTAGAGGACTTTTAAAAGGATGTGCAACCACTCAAGGGAATACTCAATCCTACCTTTTGTAGAAGGGCTTTCAAAAGCATACAACCCCACTTGCATCACGGAAATGCCTTATGGTGAAAAGGAAGCATGTGCACAAAGTATACAACCCCACCTGCATCGCAAAGACGTCTTATAGTGAAAAGGAAGCATACGCAACACACAAAGACAAAGTACACAACCCCACATATATCATGGAGATGCCTTATGGTGAAAAGGAAGCATATGCCACACATTTTATCACAATGCCTATGATATCTAACTATTTACCACAATATATGCCCCTACCTTAAAATGGCTGATCTTGCTTGCCGATAGTAATCACGTTTAAGGTAAGGTTGAAAACACACGAGGGAACAAGAGTTTTCGCAAAGCCCATGCCCCAAAGTGACATGTGCGTGCGATCACTAAATGTTTCCAACAATCACAATAGAAACACATTAGTATTATATGCTAACAATGAACAAACTAATTTAGTTAGAAAATCTTAGCTAAGATAACAACCAAATTATCTCATAAAACATATCATTTGAAAAAACCAAGGCTATACTTGCGGGTTCAAAACTAAGTATAGATGTGAGTTTATACTTCAAGTATCTTAGAATCGAGTGTAGCTACAAGGTAAGACAAAAGAATTTCAAAGTGCATAGAAGCAGATTTAGAGTATTGCAAAAGGCTTGTTACAAGAATTTCACAATACGACGCATGATCAAATCACGATACAAAAGTGATTTTATTAGTCAAGCATCAGTAACAAATTAACCCCATCTTCATATCTAGACTAGGTCCATTTTTATTCTTGTTGTAGGGACACATGGTCCTTATCAATGTTTATTTTTTATCATCATCCGCCAACTAGTAGATCTACCAACACAATGAAAGAATGAAATCATGAAAAATGAGAGAGTAGACAATTGATTTAGGGTCACAATGTGGGCAGATGCCCCCAAGACAACCTCCACAACATTATGCCCCTAAGGAACCACACACAAAAATTATAATAAGAGAGGGGAGTAGAATCTAATAGAGAAACAAAGAGAAGAAATGTCACAATGGAGGCGGTCTCCTTGTATCCTTGACCTTACGAGAGTATCAAGGGTCATCGAAGGAGACCTAAACAAACATTTAAACTACATGGGGGAACACAACACAACACTGTCAACATATGTATCGAGGAGGAGGCCACCCTTGAGAGAAACTAGATGAGGTGCTACATCGAGTGTGGCTAAATGAGGGAGAAATACTTACCTGCAGTTGCACAGTGCTTAATTCTTCTGATGCTTCATCTGTTGAAAAAGTTTTTAACGAGCTGATATTTCTTGGCAGATAATCTAAGTCTATCATCTCAAGATATATCAAATTGAGTGTTGGACTTGTTAATATTGTGTTAACATTACGAGCAGGACAATGGTAAACTTTGGTGGGCTTCAAAGGATGGTATCCAATACTAGCCGAAGAGCTATGTGCAACAGCTTCTAAGGGTACTTTGATTCCTTGTTTTATGCCACAACCATTACCTAAATAGTTACAATTTTCGTAAAGGATTTGAAATCCACAACCATAGAGAGACTACATCTTTTTAGAAGAAGGCGGGGCCTCTTAAGTCTCATATTCTGTAGTGTAAGTGAAAGTATTGTCTTTGTTTGCTACTAAAGAAACATTAGGTTTCTTAGGTATTTCCAAAGATTTCTTGGATGAGATCGAGGCAACTTTTGATGTTTCAAGATTAGACTTATAAATTTTATATTCTCACATAAAGGAAGGTGTAAAATCTAATGAACCCCAATCATCACCAAGAAGTGCATTCAATGGTGATTTGGAATCTTGCACAGTATTATCTACAACAAGAGGTATTGATGAATCAACTTTTAAGTTATTGAGAAGTTTGTGATTGATAACTTGTTTTTCTGCCTCAACTTGTAAATAACTTTCCAAATTCAGGTCATCTTCAATGGTGTGAAGTTTATTTTTAGAAATAAACTTTACTGATCAATGAAGGGTAAACAAAACTACCCCCATGGCATGAATCTACGATCTACCAAGAATGATGTTATATGAAAGTGTAGTGGGCATGACATGGATAAGGGTAGATAATGTCACAGGTCCAGCCTTTATGGGTAAAGTTATGGTACCTAGTGATTATCTACCAACGTTATCAAAGCCACAAATGTTAAGTTTATCCGGTTTGATTAAAGATGTGTCAACCTTGATTTTGTGTAGCGCATCAATGCTACAAACATTAAGAGCGGATCCAGTGTCGATCATAGTTTGCTTTATCAACTTTTTATTTATTATGAAAGAGATTACAAGAGGATCATTTTGGTTTTGAACTTTAATTGATGGTAATTCATGTTGTTGAAATAGAATATCCATTTTTGTCGCATGCATACAATCTAATAGATCTGCCACATCATTTGGCTTAACAATAGGAGGTACAATCACCTTTTGTGAATCTTTGGAGCATTCCATGGTGCGTAGGTGATGTTTTTTATGAATTCCTAGAGAGAGATCTTAGCAGGAGTAGCATGAAGCTGCTCAACAAGATCACAATCTCGACCAACATTATGAGTAAGACAAGGTGGTTGAGGAAGCATAGGTTGAGAAGTTGGTAAAGTGACCAGAATGTTCAACTGTTGTTTACTTTGTTTATTATTTCATGTATTGTATGTGTGAGCAACCACATTGTAGTTGGGTTGTTGTGACACATTTTGATACACTTGATTTCCTTGAGTAACTTGTTTTTCCAAATTGAGAATGTAACATGGCCTGGTCAAGGTGGTGTTGGAGCACCTTGAACCGTAATCACCGGTTTGAAGTGAGGAAGTGCATTAGGTGCCTTATGCACAATGATTTTAGGGACATTAGTACATTTATTCATTATCCCCTTAGTAGGTTGAATAAGTCTATTAATGATAATTGAATTAACATTGTTTTTACTTTGATTAAGCTCAACATCCATCCCCAAAGGATTTAATGTGAGAGACCTTTCTTCATCCACCAATGCTTCATCTTTTGAAGGGAGAGTATTGGAATGAAGGGAAGGTAAAGTGTTTTTAAGAGAATTGTTGATGATTATATCTTTAGTGATGTCTAAGGGGTTTGAACATGCAACCAAAGGAGAACTATCCATGGTCTTCACATCCTTAGTAATGTCCAAAGTACTTGAACATTAAACTAAAGGAGGAATAGCAACATGATGACTCATGAAATCACCATCATCATCATATGCTTTAGATAGTAGAGCCAAGGCATTATCATGATTTGTAGTAGTAATAGAAGAAGAAGAACTATCACAATCATCCTTCTCATGAGTATTCATGGAGATGAATTTGGTGAGATCTTCTAATATTGAAGGGTGGTCACCCATAAGAGTTATAAATCTATCAAAATCATATATGCAACCAAGAGTCTTATATAAAGAGCCTTTAAAGATATCAATATCTAAAACATAAGGATGCATATTAATGAATTTGTAAAATTGTTCAAGATCTTTGATATATGCATGTAAAGATACCAAAGAGAAATGACATGAAGATGCCATAATGAAATGTCTTGGAACAACAACATACAATCAATTATATTCATTAATCAAGTATCACCAAAATGAGAGACTTTTGTACACCAAGACACTAGTTTGAGGAAACTAGGTGTTTGAAGCTTTTTTGCAAAGATCAAAATTACACTAGTGTCACTACAAACGAAGTGATCAAGATGTTAAAAGTGCTACATAAAAAGGCAATATAGACAAATTTAAGATTTATTGCAAAGGAAAGTGAAAGAGATGTCAAACTTCTTATGTTGAAATACACAATGTGTAATTACAAACATATGAATTTTCAAATCTATGATGTGAAATGATACAAAATTTTCAAATCAAGGATGTAAAATCAAATTTAAAGAATATTTTTTGTCACTAATATGATCATGCAAGAGAATTTTTGAAACCCTAAAGCAAAACTTTACCAAAAAGCAACCTTTTTGAATGCCTAAATATGTACTTTTTTCAAATTTATGCAAGATTTTCAAATGAGTAATGAAAAATATGCTATAAATCAATGCAAGATCTAATTTGAATAATCAGCAATATGCAAATGCTCAAAGCTATGGGTTCACCAAAATCTTAAGTGTGAAAAAGGTGAATGATGACAATTAGCATGCACACTAGATGAAACCCTCTTTCACAATAACATTCAAGGACAAGACCGAGCCAAATCACTACTGAATGGAGATGGACTTAGCTATAGATCTTGTACTCAAGAGTGCTATAGAAAGATCAAATTTAATCAAGTCCTTTTATCAAACCCTAGTTCAATAATGCACTAAACCCTAGTTCTATGATGATCTTATTATAACAAAAGATGTACAACAAATCTCTAGAAACCAATTGTATAGAGAAGATCAGGAAGATGATAGAATTTGTCTCCCAAAAATAGAGATGTCAAAGGACTATTTCAGGACTGCCCAAGTCCTGAAAGGTTGAATCTTCAAAGACTATAAACTAGAGAAATGTTGCAGAGACTACCCTGACGCCAGATCTGGAGTCTACTGGACCAAAAAGACTAGGGTGCCACCACCTAAGTCTTGCACCAATGAGGAATAGTCCCAAACTAATGTTAGATCTTGAAACACTAATCCTTGCTTAGTCTTCCTATATCTTCATATTTCTCAGATCTCACTCATGTAACCTGCACACAAGAAGAAGAAAAGGGGTTTGGAGTTATGGTGTTTAGGGACTTTCCTCAGTCAAATCTTGGGATAGCATTCAAGCTTCCTAACACCATTGATAGGTAAAGAGAGTGTGCCCTTGTAGGGCAGAGGCTAAACACAATAACAATATGATGAATTAAATGATGATAATTAATAATGATATCACCTATGTGATGAAACCCTTAGGAGGATGAAGGATCTTCAACTCATAAGGAGAGATAGATGATAACTTCCAACCTACAACAACACACACAATAACAATACAAATCTTCTCTAGAATCATAATGAATGCTTTGAATGCTCTTTGCTCCAGAGCTTCAAGTTGGCTATCTCTATCTAGGTTCATAATGAATTCAAAAACACAAATATATATGCTTTCTCGCTAACATTCATGAAATTAAACCAAAAGATCTAACAAGGAGAAACCTTTTGAAAGGTCCCAGGTTGACATACAATTAATTTTGCACTGACCAATCAAGGAAGACTTGGGCAATGGCACCCAAGTCTTTGAGCCCTTTTAGGTCTAGGATAAGATAAAATATGGGGCCCTTATTCCTAATTTACATTGGTGTTAGTAAATTTTGCATCGGGATGAACATTTAGAATGTATAATGTAATCATGGCGACCTAGGAGCTAAACAAGTTGCTAAAAAGACATATGGACACTTTTTACTCCATAACAGAAGGTTCAACAATCTAGCCTTTATCTTATCCTCAACCTATAGATAATATTTCATGAATTGCAAGCTTGGGAAAATAGGGTTGATACCATAAACTAGGTGATATGGTTATGTGCCCAAAGAAGTTTTAGTCCAAGTCCTATCATCCCAAAGTACATACTTCAGTTGAGTGTGCCAAACCCTAGGATTCCTTTCCAACAATTTCTTAATTACATCAATCAAATTTTTATTAGTAGATTCAGCAACACCATTTCCTTGTGGATAATAATTGGAGAAAAATTTTAGAATTACCTCATGTTCTCATACCCACTGCAATAATTTGGTAGAAGAGAAAGCAGGGTCATTATCACATACCAGAGATAATGGCATTCCAAACCTAGTGATAAATGCTCTTCTAGGAGTTTGATGACGGTATTAGTAGTGCAATCCTTACATGTTTGGGCCTCACTCCACCTTGTGCAGTAATTCGTTGCTATCAAGAAAAAACTTGTGTCCTGCAGAAGAGTTTGGGTTAATCATACCTATAAAATCTAGGCCCCATTGGGCAAATGGTATTACCTCATAAATTGATTACAGGGGCATATCTAAGTTCTTCTCTATGAGAAGAAATTTGGCATACATGGTACTTCCTTACATGCTGATGAGTATCTCTGATAATTGAGGCTAATAGTATCCTTCCCTCAAAATATAATTAGTCGTAGCATCTTCTAAACCATGTCCTATCCCAAACTTTTCATGGAATTCATTCATCACTTGATCTACTTCATTTTGATTTAGGCACCTTAAGTATATTACTTCATAATTCTTCCTATAAAGATTGTCTGATTTGATCATATAATTGTTGCTCTTGTTTTTTAGTGCCCTTCTTCGTGTTGCATTTACATGTTTGGGACATCTATTGTTCAATAGATAGTACATTATGTCCTGATATGATGGATCAATACTTATAGACTCCACTAAGTATTGTTTACACACTAGCTACTGATCCAACTTGGCCAATGACTTGGATAGCCCTTGACCTCTTACTAGCTTCATAGGATGTATCTCTAGGTCAAATTCTTGCAATATAACTTATTTTCTTGTAGATATGTGCTCTCCCCTCACACATTAGGGTGATCTTGGGGATCAAAAGTCAACTTGCAAACATTCTTTGTTTAGTTGTATCTTGAAGGGGTTACTCTTTTTATGTATACTCTCCCCTTGCGCTTTGTGTGATCTTGGGTGATCAAAAGAAAGGAGTGATTTCTTCTTAGGAGGTCTGCTTGGGGATTTCATCACCCCAAGGGATGACCTCAACCATGTGTACCAGTGGGGTATATCAAAGGGGGGATAAGGAAACTTGTACCCCAATCTAGTCGCATTATCATTGGGATAGCCTTGGGGCCCTAGGTGATGCCAAACAGAAGGTGAAGTGGTGTTTTCTTAATCACTTATGCCACATCCCTTCAATAGGCTAGTGTTCACAGTTTGTGCCTCATGTACCTTGTGTATATCGAGGACTTCCTAGAATTTTGTTCAAGCTTGTCTTAAACCCTTCAACCATCATATCCTCAGTGCATCGCTACTGTAGGAGGAGAAGAGCCCACACTATTACCTCCATTGCCTTGAGTTGGGATAAACTTTGGGCAAGACATTTGTCTTCAAGGTAAGGGGTGTAAGGTGGTCCATGACCTTGCATTACCTATCCATCCAAGCAATGGTATATGGTATTAAGGGGATGGAAATCACCATTTTCTAAAAGTGGAGATCGAAGTTGCACCTGAGTGGGTCCGTTGGATATGACACTCCTATTTGAATAATTTCTAGGGTGTTGATGTGAATGGTGTGTTTTCTTTGTCAAAACCCATAAAATCCAACATGAAAAAAGTCTAATTCCATACATTTAATTCAATCCATTGTGTCTTCTTACTTTTTTAAGTTTTTACCAAGAAGCTTTAAAGCTAAAAAGATCAAACTTTTTCACAAAATTAAACAACTTTAGCCCTTACAATAGACTAGTAGCACCTTTGGTTCTTTGTTTGGTATCATAGGGCTCTCTATTAGTGCCTTTGACTTGTCTGTCAATGCCAAAGGCTTTTCTGTTAGCGCCTTAGGCTTATCCCTCAATACATATGGTTCATTTGTTAGCGCCTTAGGTTCGTCTTTTAGCACCTTTGGTTCCCATGCCCAAAAATTATCAATTGGCCTATATTTGATCTCCCAAGCATAATTTGACTATCCTTGTGATGTGACAACCTTTGAAAACCATCCAAATCATCCATTTTTCTCGTAATCCACCTTATCTCAATCTAATTCCATCTTAATCATTATCTTATTCATCTAATGAAATCCCCCATCAAAACCATCAATTTTGCAAGCCCATTTTTCAAAAAAATTCTAGTTGGGGGCTATGCCCCCAAACCCCTGTTAGTGAGGGGTCGCATTTATCCCTTCACACTCCCCCAACATTAGGTGGGGTCTACTCCCAACACCACTAAAACCCCCCATTTATCAAATCCCATCATTTGAGCTTAATCCCATATTATCATCCTAATCACTTTCTAATCTAATATCTATTATCTTCCCAATCCATATCCCAATCCATTTATCCAATATTAATCACCTCATAATCCTCTTAATTCAACCCTCTTATCCTAATCATTATCCTAGTCGTCCCAATCATCCTCCTAATGCATCATTATTGAACCCTAATCCCAATCAATTTGCTAAGTCAAGGCAAGGTCCTAATCCTAACCACCTATCCTAGTCATTTCCCAATCATCCAACTTATCCAAATCATATCTCACCCATCATATCCTATTCATCCCAATCATCCGAGTCATCCATCATATCTACTCATCATCCTTAATCCAATTCATCATAATCATCTTAATCCAATTCCCTTATCCACTTGATCACATTTCATCCAATCCTAATCTAATCCATTTATCCCTCATACAACACCAATCACCCATCATCCATTATCCATTCCAATAAAAAATCCAACCTCCAATCCTTAATCAACAAATTATAATTTGAAAATTAAAATTTGGTTAATGTCATAGTCTCCTTCATCCGCCATCAATCTTTCATCTAAAATCCCAATGAAAATCCCTCGCCCTTAAAGTATCCTTGCCTTAATCCACAATCATCCATTTCCAACCCACCCAATCAAAAATCAAGACCCTAGTTGATCATTATCAATATTTATCTAAACTTGCTTAAGAACGTTAGTCTCTCTTAAGTATAGTCATCCCATCAAATCTCATCAAAATCAATCCAATTAACTGTCTTGCTTAAGCTTGTTAGTCTACCTTAAGTATAGAGAATCATCCATTCTTCAAATCAAATCAAATCATTCTAAGGTCTTGAAATTTGATCCCTAACCTACACCACACTCATCCATTATCATACATCATCTCATATCCCTCCAACAACATGGATCCTTATGAAGTGATACAACAATTACAAAGGCTTAAACAAACCTATGAGATTTTTTATCCTATCACTAAGGAAAACTGCACAAATGTCATTAGCAATATCTCCTTAGCACATTTCATCATTGGATATTCCCAATCTCCTATTACATACACATCACCCTCCTATATGTCACTCATGTCAACCTCATATCAAACTTCATCCCCTTATGTGACCATGCCTTCATATCTATCCAACCTATCAATACCTCCAAGCTATCCATCCCCCAACCATTGTTATGCTACATATGATCAAGGGAACACCAACCTAGCACATGATTTTATCAAGCAACTTATGGCCCAACTTGAAAGATTACATGCACAACCATTTTCCTATGTGAATCCCCCACCTTCCAATCCCAATCCTCTAATCTCTCCATAACAATATCCCTCTAATCGTATCAACCTTAATCCATCATCCTATTTACCTTACAATCCATCAATCCCTATACTTCCATCACCTAATTCTTTGACCCACCTATCTCCCAATCCATCAAACCCATCATCTATCCACCATCGAATCCACCATCAAACCTTCCAAGTCCCAATCTATCAACCAAAGAATCCTTAAAGGATCTTCTCCAAATAATATTAGTGAAAAACATAAGTAAAAGAAAAACTATGGAGTCCTCCAAATCCATTCATCCTATGGCATCCCATACCTCTCCAACACCACCATGTAATCCAACACCTATCCTTGAGCCTACCCAAGAACCACCACTATGTAATCCCATCACCCACCTACTCAACCCTAATCCTAATCCTATAACATCTGCCATCATTATCCATCAATTATATTATCTACCTCATGCTTCTCCCAATCAATTAAACTCTAAACTCATGAAAGATGTGATCCAATGGCTACTAGTAAGGAATCAAACACCATCATGTATTGAAAAAGTTCCTACCATAAATGCAAGTCAAGAACCATCATGTAGCTATGTTGAAGAGCTCATCCAAGAACCTATCACATCCATCCAAGTCACTTCTGCTTCCATTTAAACACAAGAGCTATGTCAAAAGTCAAATCCAAAGCATGTTGAAGCATCAACCTCCTATCCTAATCAAGATCTAATCATTCCAACTAATCCCATCCCCGATCCTCTCCCATCTAGTGATCACCTTACCCACACCAACCTTATCCCTGATACCACAACATCCCCTATTGAACCCACACCATCTTCTATCACCCCTTCATCATCCACCATTGATATTTTACCACCACCTATAAATCCCATTCCAATTCTATCCTCTTATCCACTTGGCCAAAGCACCTTCATCTGTGGTGGCTCTCTCGTAGGAGGTGAACAAATTCCATCCACCACCCATCCTTCCCCAACAAATAATGGACTCACATCTTGTTTCCAAAGCACCAAACATCCCATTGCATGTCACATGCTCCAAAATATGAACTATCAAGGAAAATGTTTATGCCTTCATGAACAAGCTATCTTGGAGCCCATCCACACCACGTTCCATACACGATCCCATGGCGTTGGTTATACATCCCAAGATAAACAATCCACCCATTTTGGTACCACCCACATAAACTGACTCTTTATAATCTCAAACCCAGTGCACCTCATTGTACCTCTAAATCATATGTCGCCATCCCTCCTCCATTGTCATATCATTCACAAAAGCATGTGATGTATATATTCCTCTACCAACTCTACCTCCACTCCTCCCAACTCCTAATATCCCTATTCTCAAATCCCCTTAACCTCCCATCCTTCTAACTTCCATCCATAAATCCTCATACCATAAATCATGATCCCCTAAAATACTTCATCATGACCACCAAAGGCACACATCAACCAAACTTGAAGCTATCACAAACCTCATTGGATTCAAAAGTAAAAGTTTGGATGCCTCCATTTATAAAGAGAAAAATATAGAAAATCCTCAATATAATCATGTCATAAGACATCTATACATTACACCAAATCAAAAACCTAAAAGGCTACAAATGCCCACACCACCAAAAATGAAGCAGTAAATCCTAATGAAGCATCCAAATCCCAAACATCCCACTCCCCATCAAATCCTAAGTCTATTTGGGTCCCTAAAACCCTGAATCGGCAATCCAAAAATCCCCTATCCCAATCCCCATTACTACCCACCCCACATCCAAAATATAAGCTTCAAAATACATCACAATGTGTGTAAAAGTTGGTCTTGGTTCCTCTCAAGCCCACAACATTCCCACATACCTTCATCTCCCCATCATATCCCCATTATCCTGCATATCTTCCCCATCACACCCCTATTGTGCATGCTTTTGCATAATCCATAATCCACATCATAATCCACTATCCACCATCCACAATCCATCTCATGCAATCATCTACCAACATCCATGTGCATAAAGTTATTTCACATGGTCCAAGTGTGAAAACTATCCAACATGGGACAACAACCTCCTTTCTATGGAAACAAACACTAGAAAGAAAAAAAAAGAGAAAAAAAACAAAAAAAGAAAAAAAGCAAAAAAGCAAAAAAATCAAGGAAAAAGAAAAATAGTAAATAAAAATCATTCGTCCAATGGTGAAAATCACTCCTTGTGGTGCCTTGGGCAAGTACCATTATGAAAATCCCTTATGGGTGTCATGCATAATCTCTTTTCCATTCATTTGTATCCCATACTTGGGGGCAACATCATGCCATTAACCCACATCTATAATATCCTTTTACATATCTTATCCATTATGTATCCTTATCCTATCATATTCCTATCCGCCATCTTCATATCTATCTTATCATCTCCCATCCATCCTATCTACTATATCTTCCCCCTTATCCTATTAGATCTTGGTAAACATAGGGGAAAAATATCAAAAACATGCTTTGGACACCTCTCAACATATGTCCCTTTCCAAGCATACCCTCCATTCATCCATCTACTACAAAGTCCATCCATCCCTCCCAAGCATTTGGCCATCATACAAAATCCTAAGCATCATACGTAGGGTGGGGCATATGATTCCTATGTAACATAGTCTTTGGAGATCATCCTGAACCCATCCATCTATCTATCATGTATCCCCTATCCTATCCCTTATCCCCATGTATCCACTCATCTATCATATCACCTTCCATTGCCAATCCACCCACCCAATCTTACTACCTTATTCCAATCCTACCTTCAACCTTACCTCTAGACTTGGTGTTCCCTCGTCATTGGTATCCAGAACCTAGTTTATCCAAATGCAATCCAATGCACCCATCCCATAATAAAACCATACCCCATCCAAATCACAAAATCTTCAAAAATCTAAAAAAATCCAAAAATCCAAAATCTCCAAAAACATCTAGAAAACTTAGAAAAATAAAAAAAATCAAAACATCCAACATCATCATCAAAATAATCCATCCCATCCCACAACATCATCACAAATTAGAACTACATATCATCACCACCCACATCTTAATGTGCCTTGATCCCATGGATAGAGGGTATGTAGGCAGTCTAGAATACGAAGGAAGTATCTAGTACACAGGTCCATAAGATACACCCATCCAATCCCACTTGGATGGTCCCTATTCCTTGAGCTTACACTTGATCCAAACACAATACACTTGCTATGCATACTATCAAAAGTGTCATTCCTTCATGTGAAATCATCAGCCATCAAATCAACTTTAACCACAACTTATGGCCTATATCTTTTTGCCAATCCTTTGATTTTATCCTAATCATCCATCGATTCCTACCTTAGCAGATGCATCCTTCCTACAATAGGTAGAATCATCAAATCCTCACCCATCTTGGCAAGAGATACAATGGTTGTTTGTTGCATCAGTTGATCTTTTGGTTATTGATTTTTATATTTTGTTCTATTTGAAGATCATTTCAAAGCTACCTTGATCTCATTATATCATGGTATGTGGCGAAACACCTAGAATGGGGCATGGTCATTGCTTTTGTATGTTGTGCTTGTAAGTTGCTCTCATTACTCCAATTTAGTATTCATATCTTGTGAATTGTAGGGTTGGTTGTAGCATATTGATCTCCTTTTCCATCTAAGGTTCCTCTTACCTTTTGTGTACTAAGGGCTTGTGTTGTGGATTCCCCTCATTTGCCTAGATAGGGTTGTACTACTTTGGGCATGTATGGGATCATCTTATTGTTTGCAGGTCTAGTCCATGCAAAATATGGATATACAACATCACCCTAGTCTCTCATACCTTGGTGAAAATTGTTGCAAGTATGAGGTTAACCAGTGTTGTCATTGATGTCAACATACTCATATTACATTGTTAAGAAGGATTGGATGAGTTGTGTGTTGAGGATATTGAGAAAATTAGTCTCAGTGAAGAACAATGATGAGAAGAGGGAAAAAGTACTCAATAGGTTGAGGCTCAGAGGATACAGATTAAAGGGTTTGTAGATATGAGTCTTAAGATGCTCCAGTTATGATTTCAAAGGTCTGCATGAAGATATGAAGAAGTTCTGATCGATCAAGTAGAACCGGTTCTGGGAGATGCTCTGGAGTGACAGAGTGTTACAAAAAGGTCCGGTGAGATTCGGAAGTGCATTGTCAAACTCTGTGGATTGGAAGGAGTGCTTGAGGTGTCCTTGTGGTGTGTCATCTCAGTTTGTACGTAGTTTGGAGGTCTGGAAGAACCTGTTTCAGTTTGATAGTCGCGACAGACTGTGTTCTTGAAGTTCCAGAAGAAGAGGAGAAGAGATTCCAATAGGAAAATGAAGTGCGGATGTACCTGGTCATTTAGGCAAGCTTGTGAAGGTTTTTGGATCATGTTGAGGTTGTGTTGTCAGTCCGCATGAGTGTTAGAGCCCGGAATTGAAGATATTCTTCCAGATGAAGATGTTCTTATTCAGACTGGCTGACCGGATGAGTTATTCATCTTGCGAATGCTCTTATGGATGATTGCCGACTTAGATGATAGTTCCTAAGTCGATGCCTTGTATAAATAAAGGTTTGTGAGTTCATTTCAAAGTGTGTTGAGCAGCAGATGAGTGTGGAATAGCAAAAGAGTGAAGGGCAGAGTAGAAGTTTCTCAAGCTTAAATGGAACTGATCCAGGCATGGCAAAGATGTCAATCTCCAGTTCAAGTTTGTGATTCTTATCACTTTGTAGATAGTGTGTCTCTTGTAGGTAGTGTGCCTCTTTGTGAACAGTGTGCTCGGGCAGTGAGCCCTAATTGGCATGTGCCATTCATTTTTCTTATTCTTCTAACAGAGAATAATCCTTGGGTTAATCACCCCGTGGTTTTTCCCTTAACCGGGTTTTCCACATCAAAATCTTGGTGTCTTGTGTGTTGATGTATATATGCTCTGATATTTATGCCTTATGCTTTCATGAATGATTAATTGCTATGCTATTGATTAACAAAGTGGATTTAAGTGTTTAAACTACAAGCGAATTAAGGATAACTGATTCACCCCCCCTCTCAGTTATCAACAATTGGTATCAGAGCTGAGTTCCTCTAAAAGGAGCTTAACCGCTTGAGGAGATCCAGGATGTCGTCATATAAGAAGGACAGTCCAAAATTTGATGGAACCAACTTCACTCTTTGGAAAGGCCACATGAAATGTCACTTGGAGTGTATGGGAAAAGCGTACTTGTCCATGGTCGAAAAAGCATACAAACCTCCACAAGGTGGTCCGACAACTCTAAATGAAATCACAGATGCTGAAAACAATCTACAGACTAAAGAGGCTCTTCTAAGTGCATTGATTGACTCAAAACTCTCAAATGTTATTGATCTACCAACTACCTATGAGATCTAGGTTAAATTGAAATTTCTGCATGAAGGAGATGAGTTTGTTAAGAGTGCAAGGTTACAAAGTCTCAAAGGAAAATTTGAAAGATTGAAGATGAGAGATGATGAAAACATCACTACTTTTATGCCAAGAGTAAATGAGCTGGTGTGTGGAATCAGGAATGTTGGTGGAGTTCTGGATGAAAATGAGATTATGTGCAAAATTCTGAGATCCCTTCCTACTGCCTACAAGATCAAGGTTGCTGCCATTGATGAATTCAGAGCCCATGCAACTGTCACAAGAGAGCAATTGGTTGGCAAACTAGCTGCATTTGAAATGACCGAGTTTGGAGATGATCCCCACAAGACTGAATCTGCATTCAAAGCTAGTGCCTATGTGAAAGGCAAACAAAGATTTGATCCAGGAGAAAACTCTTCAAGGAAGCTATCATGGTATGATCAAGCAAAGAAAGACATGGAAGAGGAAGAAGCAGAAATAGCTCATCTTGAAGCCCTCATTGCAAAGAGATTGCCAAGAGGATCCGGTAAGTATGAAGGAAAGTTACCTTTTAAGTGCTTCAACTGCAATAAGATTGGTCATTTTGCTTCAAGATGTCTGAAAAGATCTGCAATGTCAAACTCTAACAAACAAAGGTTCCAAAAGAACTGTTATTATGTTCATGAAGAAGCTGATAATGAAGGAGTAATAGATGATGAATTAGAGATAGGAGACAAATCAGGAAATGAATGGGTGTTTATTGCCATCAAGGAAGAAGAACCAATATCCTCTGAATCTGTCAATCATAAGGTTGTAGAAAGAGCCTTGGCTGCCCAAGTTGAAGAAAAGGATGATTGGGTTATTGACAGTGGATGCTCTCACCATATGACAGGTGACAAGAACAAGTTCTTAGATTTGGAAAGGTATGAAGGAGGAATGGTGAAGTTTGGTGATAATTCTGCTGGTAGAATCAGAGGTAGGGAAACTATTTCTTTTGATGGAAAGAGCAAAACTGGTAATTGACTGTATGTTGAAGGATTGAAGCACAATCTTCTCAGTGTTGGACAGTTAGTAGACAAAGGTTATGATCTCCAGTTCAAAAATGGAAGATGCAGGATCTTTGAAAGCTCTGGAACTGAGATTGCATCCGGTACTCAAACAAAAGGTAATATCTTCCATCTGGTTGGTTCTAATAAAAGTTGTCTATTTGTTCAAGTGGATCAGAGTTGGTTATGGCATAGAAGGATGTGTCATGTAAATTTTGATAACATCATCAAAATAAGTAATACTCGGGCTGTAAGAGATCTTCCAAAGTTGGTGAAACCTACAAATAGTTTGTGCAAAGAACGTCAGCTAGGTAAACAGAGCAGAATCTCTTTCAAAAGCAAGGATTAGTCCTCTACCGGATTATTGGAATTAGTTCATACTGATCTATGTGGTCCGACAAGAATCAAAAGTATGCAAGGTGATAGATATTTCATGTTGTTGATTGATGACCATTCCCGGATGATGTGGGTTACCTTTCTAAAAGAGAAATCAGAAGCCTTTGAGAAGTTCAAAATCTTCAAAGCTATGGTAGAGAATCAAACCAGATTGAAACTAAAGTGTCTAAGGTCTGATAGAGGTGGTGAATTCACATCCGGTGAATTCATAGACTTCTGTGAGAAGCATGGTATAAAGAGACTGTTGTCTGCTCCTAGGACTCCACAGTAGAATGGAGTAGTTGAGAGAATGAACCGAACCATCCATGAAGCATCCAAGACAATGATGATGGAAGCAAATGTTCCTCAAATGTTTTGGAGAGAAGCTGTCAGCACTGCAGTCTATACTCTCAATCGAGTTCAAATCAGAAGCAACACCGGTAAGACTCCTTATGAACTTTGGTTTCGTATAACTCCTACTGTGAGATATTTCAGAGTATTTAGTAGCAAGTGTTACATCAAAAGAGATGAAGATCTAGGAAAGTTTGATGCTAGAAGTGATGAAGGAATTTTCTTGGGTTACTCCACTCAAAGCAAAGCATACCGATGTTACAATAAGAGACTGAGAAAGATGATAGAAAGTACAAATGTGAAGGTTGATGAAGGTATTGAGAAGCCCTCAAGATTTTATGAGTATGATGAAGATGAGCAGAATGATGTTCTGGTTCAAGGAGCTCCATCCTCTCCTGAAGGTTAGATTCAGACTGATCCAGTAAATCAGGAAGAAGAGATAGGTTCGGATGAGCTTGATCAAGAAGCAGAAGTGCAAGAAACTCCCAAAGTTCCAAGGTATGTAAGACTGAACCACTCTGAAGATCAGATCATAGGGGACAAAAGCAAAGGTGTGCAAACTAGAAAGAATGTTGCTCAAAATTTAGATGAATGTTGTTTGATTTCAAAGATTGAACCTAAGATAATAAATGAAGCATGCAATGATGAAAATTGGACAAAATCCATGGAGGAAGAGTTGATGCAAATGAGAAAAATCACACTTGGGATCTTGTTTCCAGGCCTAGTAACAAGAATGTGATTGGAACCAAATGAGTCTTCCGGAATGTTGTTCTCAAAATCAGCTACACTCGTTTTTGTAGACAACCCCACGAAACTTGTCCGTTTCGTGAAACTACACTCTAAGATCGCAAATCGAGAAAAGATGTTCTTGTTCTCGTGCGAGGTCATTTGACATTTTTACGACGCTTCCTTGAATTAATTTCTCAATGAAGGCGAGGAAAGTTCAAGTCGTAAATTGGTTAGGATGTTAACTTTAGTCGTTTTTAAGTTCGTGAATTTTTGACTCTTGATATGCAAGAGCGGCGAATTTTGCCGCTCTTACATATCCCTTAGGTTTGTTTATTGTTTGTTTTGATGTAATGTCGGCTAAATTTGCCGCTATTACATCGATTTGAGTCCAAAGTGCAGAAGCGGGTAAAATCACCGCTATCGCATATGTCCGTCGAAACTGCATCACATGCATCGGCGGCCTTTTTTGCCGACTTCGCATATTGGTCAACGGCGATGTCGTAGCGGCCGAATTTGCCGCCCGAACGAGATCTTCAGGATTCTGCCGTCGAGTGCCATTAATGGCCACTCGTGCCAGGCGCTTCAACTCCAGTTTCAACCTTTAAAAAGCTTTTTCTTCCTTCCATTCGTCATTCCTTATCCACAAGTCTTTTGCGCGACTCGCTCGACGCTTGTTTGATCTCACCGTTCGCCGATTCACCGACGAATCTATCCTTAGGGTTTCCACTACAAGCACGGGTAAGTCTCTTCTTGCCACTCGTCGTTCAACTTTTCCTTCAAGTTTATCATAGGTTTTTGCGTTTGATGATTGGTTTTTAGTTGGTTTTTTATATGTTTCGTGTTTGTTTAGGGTCTGGTGTTTTCGTGTTGTGTTGTCATTGTCTTTGTCCACCTGCGTGCCCTAACTTCTACCTCAAAAACCCTAAGGACTGCATGCCCTAGATTTCCCAAACCCACATTGCATTCCTCCCATACAACATAGGTGAATTTTGCCGCGTTTACGATTTTGGTTACCTCTGAGTGTTGAATCGGCGGACATCCCGTTCCCTGCGCTCAAAACTTGCAGATGTTGTCGAATGCAACGTCGGCATTTTTTGCCGCCCCGGACTTCACTTTACCTTGCCATGTAATGTCGGCGAAATTCGCCGCTCGTACATATATGGAACCCCCATGTGGTGTCGGCAAAAATCGCCGACAGAACATCGAAAAGAAATGAAGTTGCTAGTTGTCAAATGCAGTGTCGGCGAAAATTGCCGCTCTTACCAAACGAACCTCAGTTTGCCTATTTCCTGCATCGACGGCAAATTTTGCCGCTCCAACCATCTCACGGTTCTTTCAAGCTGCACGGGCGGCGAAATTCGCCGCCGATGCACAATATCAAACCCCTCACATGCAAGGGCGGTGAATTTTGCCGCCCGTGCAAAAAATATCTCAAATTTTCCTAACACTGGAAAATTTCCAATTTCATTTTCCCGAGCCCGCTTCTCCTCTGATTCTTGGCCAGCTCGCACTATAGCCCTTTTTCAAGCGCACTCCCATAGTCGTGATCGTCAACATGCAATTTTCCCAGATTGCCCATATTTTCCCTGATTGCATGATCATGATTTCTGTTGCAGTTTCTTCTGCGGAGCTCCTTTCGACATCAAATTTCTTCTCAGTGAAAGGTCGTCCAAATGACTGATTTGTCTCCGAAGAAGGCTAAAGCAATGAAGTATAAATATCAAGGTGTTTTCCCAATCACCTCAGTCCACTCTAATGTTGAAGATATTAGAGATACAGAGATTGGCCATGTTGATATGGCTGAGTTCGTAGAGAGAACCAAGTCGAGCAACCCCAGTGCTATGATGAGGAAAATAGTGGAAAGTAATATTCATCTGGTATCATCCTTCCCAGTGGCGGCTCACAATACAGAATTTGTTCTTCAGTGCGCCCATTTCTACAACAAAGATATCAGAGCTATGGTGGACGCCAGTGGTAATGTAATAATCAGGTTGGACCCTGAGTTTATTGACAAGGTGTTCATGTGTCCTCCTGCAACAGAGGTGTTGAAGCTTGATTTCACCGAAGCTCAAAAGGAATATGATAAGAATCCAGAGAAGGCGAAGAAAGTAATCAACAACAAATGGTTGAAGATTGCGAGGTCAAGTTTGTCTAGATGGCCACGCAGCTTCCCTCGAAGTGATTTCGTGG
The DNA here is from genome assembly GCA_027924645.1 of Cunninghamia lanceolata. Taxonomy (NCBI): domain Eukaryota; kingdom Viridiplantae; phylum Streptophyta; class Pinopsida; order Cupressales; family Cupressaceae; genus Cunninghamia; species Cunninghamia lanceolata. The sequence continues at coordinate 14,629,218 of BSBN01001332.1, forward strand.
AAGAAGTTGGTGACTTGATTACCCTCCTCAGCAGGATAAGAGGTTTGTCTTCCTCTTCACAATTTCAGGAATGGATGTATCCCTTCATTAAGGTCATACTCCAAGGCAAGCAGGTTATTTTCTGGGGAGAGCAAATTAGTAACGCTTTGCATGATCAGTTGACGAAGGTGTCCACTACCTCCAAGTTCTTCATGACTTCCTATCTGGTATACATTGCAGCCTCCATGAGGATTTTTCCAGGATTGTCGTCAGAAGGGGATAGAAGAGTAGTCCCAGTATACCAGTACTATTCTCAGCTAACATTGAAAGGCTCAATTCACCATTTCAGGAGAGTGAATGATGCATTCTTTGCTGTATTCTTGTGTCTTTTCAATCCCCAACTGGAGCAGAGAAGAATCTCAGATGAGGCATGGACAGTGGTTAATGGTTTTGGTTGTATGTTTTTGCAATTTCCATCTTTCTCCTACTTGAGGGTTGGCTTTTTCCAAGGTTACCCTTATATGCTTCCAAGGTTTCCTTCAGATAGATTGGTCTTGGTGGAGTTGTGCAGGCAAATGATTGTTGTGCATAACAAACAGATGGAACTCAAGAAGCCTGCCTTCAGATTTCCTGTAGAAATCGGCAGATACTCAGTATTGACTGCCGCAAAGGCAAGAGCTATGGAAACGGAGATGCAACTGGTCACCATGAAGCAATTCAAGAGGAGACCAAAGTTTGATTACCGGGGTGTAAAGGATAAAATCAAGAGGAAAACACAATTCCATGAACCCATGGTGGAAGATGTCTGGATAGATTTGAGAACAGAGGAAGACATCAGGAAACTGGACTATAGCAGGCTGTCTCTAGAGCAAATTGAATACCTAGGACTTGCTGATATCCCAGAGGACCTTGTGGATGATGGAGAATTGGTTGATGCCAAGTATGAAGCAGAACAGATAGCTGGTACTCCTCTACCGCCAATCCAATGGTCCCAAAAGGAGCTGACTTCCCTAAGGAAGAGATTTGAACCCATATTGGCCAACACCAATAAGTGGCTGGAAGATAAAGGGATTACGATGAAGGAATTCCTCACTGGTTCAGAAACTGAAGTTCAAGAGCAAACTGGTAAGAAGGTTGAAAATAGAACGAAGAATAAGAGTGATGCTCCATCATCCTCTAAAACACATAAACCTAAAATCAGATTTGTGACAAAGAAAGCAAAGGTTGTTGAGAAGGAACCTGAAGCGAAAGATATGGAAATTGAGGAGCCAACGGCAGAGGATCCAGCAATTGAAGAGCCAGCTACAGAAGAGATGGATGTCGGAGACAAGGGGTCAGAGGAACAAGATAAAGAGGCTTTGTCTCCACAAGACAATACACCTGTTGCACCCCCTGTGCCTGCTTCCCCCATTATCATTCCTTCCTCTGAATCCCCCTCTCCTCCTAAGATAATCTTTGATAATCCCCAGGGCACTTTTGAAAATGTTCTCCATTCTTCTGATTCCATTCCTAGTTTGTCTTCTTCGTCATTTGATATAGGAGATACTTCTATGTTTGATCATTTTGTAATGAATACTGAGCAAGTTTCAAGTGCCAATGTAACAGGTGCGGTTTTTACCAACACCCCACCTTTGTTTCTACCACCAGCACAAGTACAGTCCCAGTAACACCAGTGGCAGGAATGGACTCCAATGTGAATACTTCTCTGCTGCCACCTTGGTTGTCAGCTTACACGCCAAAGAGGAAAAAGCAAGTCATCTCTCCAGATGATTTTGATTTCACTAAGCTGACACCTGCAAAACCTAAGGCTCCGAAGAAACCAAAGATCCTTTCAAGGGTACTTGAAGAAAAGGGGCAGAAGGTTTTGGAGATAGCAAAACCCCCATAGGATGCAACTGTCAAAAATTTTGACATGAATGACTATTCTATTTCTAGGGTTGAATTGGGCAAAATCACCCATGAAAGCGCTAAAAATGATATGCAGTCAGCCATGGACATCCTGATCCAGAAATTCGACAGGGAAAAGGAAATGAAAGACTACTACAAGGCAAAAGCAGAACAGCTGACTGCAGTGGTAAGAAAGATCACGTTGAATTCAGAAGTAGTTACTCCAGAGGCCGTGTCTGTAGAAGACCCCGTCATCCTGAAAGCAGAAAAGACTCACCTCAGAGGAAAAGTACTTGAAGAGTACTTGGACAGGATGCGAGCTCAGGGAATCTCTTTGCTCAAGGAGGTATTTGAGAAAACGGATAAGATGAGGAAAGTAAGAGCAGAACTCAACGATCTCATTGATGCCATCTCTCATGATATTGAACACACAGAGGATACTCATGATAAGTGGGTTGAAATGAGGAAGCTGAAAATGAGCACTTTAATATCCATTGGCGCCATTTCCAACAGGGATTCATATATAGAGACAAAGGAAGCTCTAATGTACAGGAGCAATGTGCTAAGAAATTTGATCAAGGATCTCGAAGCTGCCAAGGAAACCAGTGAAGAAAATGATGTTAACATTTTGCATAAGCTGGAGGAGTTGCCCTGTAAATTGGTATCACAGGATAACCAGTTTCTTTCTGCAGAAGAAATGGTTAAGGAATTTGAGGACATGTTTCAGCAGGAATTTGAAGACAAGGTATTTTCAATAACTTCTGTGGACAACATATTAGACAACCAGTTAACCTTGGACAATTTGAAAACCAGGTTAACCAATCATGCCAAGTCAATCACTACGGTAAGGGATGCCATAGTGAGGGCCAGGATGATCTTCAAAAACACATTCAAACCAGATAGCATTGAAATGCAGGCGACCTTCACTATGTATGATGACCACGTGAAAAAGGGTGGTGACACAAGTTGAAGCAGCTGATTTTTTCCCTTAGTTTATTTTCTGATTTCCATATGTACTTTCAAAACAGTCTTGGACATTTTTACATGTACATTTTTGATATGCAATTACATGTAAAAAATAGGAAGTCCCATGTCAATAAGGACTCCTACTTTTGAATAAGTCAAAGTAGTTGTAGATTTCCTAGATTTTCTCAAGGTCTTTCCCTATAAATAAAGGGGACCTTTTTTGTAAATATTATCTTTTATCTATTGCAAGAAAACTCTGGCGAATTGAAAAGCAAATCAAGACTTTGTGCTTATTGTGAAAATCAATATTCAAATATTCATCAATACAAGAAAGCAAGTTCAATTCCAATCTTTGTCTTGGGATTATTTGCGTTGTGATAGTTTTGTTCTTATGTCTTGCTATCATAATCTTAATTGATAATAATTGAAAGGTGGAGTTTGTTTCAAGCGATTGAAGAGCGCTCTAGATTTGATTCTGATAAACTTTGTGTTATCAAATCGGTTGTGGGTTATATGTTCATGTTTGTGAAAATACAACAATTTGAAGACTTTGTGCTGCAAGTTGTTATATTTGAATCGTTTTTATCATATTGAAGAAGAGTGAAGACTTTGGGCTGCATTTTGCTTCAAACAAGTTCTGGTTACAAGTAGTGAGTGAGGTAACAGAAAACTTTGTGTTTCTGTGATATTGTGATAATTTATAAGTTTTATATCGAGAGTTTGAAATATAAACATCTATTCTGAAAAAAGAGAATGAGATGAGATGGAACCACCCCAAACATAGTTTTTAGTGTATATAAATTTGATAAGTGTTTGATTTACAAAAAGTTAAGTAATTAGAGGGAACCTCCCCTTGCTGAGAGGAGAGACTTTGTCTCATCATAGCTGTGGCTGATATACCCATTTTGCCGTTAGCGAGTTAACGACAAAATATTCACCCAACAGTTTTTTGGCGACTCTGCTGGGGAAGGAACGCGCAACTTGAAGCCTCACGCTTCGAGTTGAAGCATTTTTCAGTTCTTTTCCATTTTTCTTGCAAATATTGTGGTTAGTATAATACAGTCTGGCAGATTCCCGGTACACCAGAAGTAAGAGGGCTCAGGGTATTATTGATCCTGCATTTGAATTAATGCGGCAGAATAATTTTGGATTCTTAACTCCACGACCTCGTCTTCAGCGCACCAGGAGTTTTCCCCCTACAAACACCAGGTCTCCAATACCAGGTGAAATTTCTACTGTCAGTACTAATAGAGTTTTGGCTGTTCATACACCACCAAGGTTTACTATACCACCTTTCAACCGGCGTATCATGGCAGCCCAAGGCCCTTGGGGTAATACCTTTGGTCCTCTAAACTTGACCCCACCATTACATGAACTACCTCGTAGTTCAAGAAAGAATTTCCCCAAATTCTATGGTGACGGAAAAGTTCATCCTGATGAGCACATTGCGGCTTTCTGTATAGCCTGCGGTGTAATAGGTGTCGAGCACGAAGACGTGGCTGTACGACTCTTTGTAGAAACACTACAAGGCGCTGCTGCAGACTGGTTCTATCACCTCCAAGCTCAAACCATAACAAACTGGGCTACTCTCAAAACTAAGTTCGAGGCTAGGTTCAAACCTGCGGAAGATGCTCATGCGTTGTTAGCACAGCTGACACAGATGAAAAAGGAACCTCAGGAACCAATGCGAGATTTCATCGCTAAGTTCAACAAATTGAGGAATAGGATTCCCGCTACTGCTGAGCCCACAGCGGAGAATCTCAAATGTTTCTTTATCAATACACAGCTTCCAGAGGTGAGTTTCCTATTGAGGCGAGCTGCTCCAACTGATCTTGCTACGGCTCAGATTCTGGCAACAGAAGTAGAAGATGATCTTATCCTAGCGGGTAAGATAAGAAGGGACGCTAATAGAAACAAAAGCTCCTCTTCTACTGAAAACCATTCCACAAGCACCACGGATCCCATGGTGCAAAAGCTAGCGAATGAATTGCTGGCTCTCAAGAGACAAATGTCCCAAGGTGTATCTGCGTCTCCTTCTTACCGAGATATACCCAGGAGGACATTCCCAAGCAATTCATATCAAGGCGCTGCTGCTAGGAATCAAGGACAGCAAAACCGTCTTCCTCCTACTCAGGGGAAGCTTGCTATTGAGGCAGCGCCGGTCAACTCTGCTGTTGGCTACTATGAAGCTGAGAATGAACTCTCTTTCCAACCTGAGTTGGAATATGAAAACGGTGCTAATCTCTTCACAGAAGGAGAAGAAGAGTTAGCTGGCGACTCTACCATCAGCTTTCTGAACTACCAGGACGAAGCTGAAAAGGGAGAAGTGAGTGAAGGAGCATATGCTATTTTCACTAGGTCTCAAAATCAGTCAGCTCCTCAAGCTGATAAAGGGAAGGTGAGAGAAGAATCTCAACCGGCGATTTCGATCGCTAAACGGGGGACTCCACTACCTTTCCAGTCAAAAGACCCAGTGGTAAATAAACAGGTAAGTGTTTCTAATGAATTTGCACCTTCCACTTCTAATCCTCATACTAGTGCTGTTTCAACCAAAAATCAAAATGATGGTTTTTCTTCCTCCGTATCTAATTCTTTTCAGCAGTTCGACATAATAGACCATGCTAGGAGAACTAAGATACAAATGTCTGAAGTTGAATATTTACAGGCTAATCCTGAAAAGTTTGATAGATTAGCTAAATATGTCAAAAATAAGACCGTCCCTAAAGGACAAGAGTTTCCCAAAGCTACTCATGACTCCTCTAAAAGTAAACCTACCCAAAACAATCTTGTTACTACTCCCCCTGAGGTTTCTGGAAAAATCGAACCCTTCTATGTTTCCCTATTTGTAAATGGCCATAAATTGAGCAATTGCGTAATAGATTCTGGAGCCTCAGACAATGTAATGCCTGCTAAGGTAGCAAATGCCCTTGGCCTCACCTTAACCAAAACTTTTGGGAGGTGTTTCTCTATGGAGAATAAGCAAGTTCCACTTTTGGGTCAAATCAAAGACGCCCAATTTGCATTTGCGGCTTTTCCGGATAAGAGAATCAAGATGACAGTCTTGGTAGCTGATGTTCCAGCTTCATACGGCATTCTCCTTGGACGTAATTTCTGCAAAGATGTGGGTGGTGAGTTGAACATGGATTTGTCTGAAGCTAGGATACCCGTTAAAGGTGTCATGCAGAAATTGCTTCCTGAGAAGGAAGCGAAATATATTGTTACTCAAACATCAAACCCCAAAGCTCAAATTTTGTTTGAATCCTCGGGAATGGGTAACTATTTTCTATCTACTGAAGATTGTTCCGATTCATCAGATGAGGCTACATCGGGTGATAGCTCCGATATGTCAGATGGAGACTCAGAGGAGTTTTCAGACGAAAGTTCAGGTAAAGATATAGCAATTCCAGATTCTTCCCTCACCGATGAAGAGGAATCTTCTGATCAAAGGAAGTCCAAGAAATCAAATTCTGATGGAGTCTGGATTTTAGAATTTGATGGTAGCTGTTCTTCTACCGGTTCTGGAGCCGGAATAGTTTTGATATCGCCACAAGGTGATATTTTGCCTTTTTCATACAAGCTACAATTTGACAATACCAATAACACCGCCGAATACGAGTCCTTGTTGCTCGGATTGGAAGCGGCGCGTGCCAGAGGCGTTAAGATCCTTCATGCTCAAGGGGACGCCGAATTGGTGGTTTGTCAAGTAAGAAATTTGTACCAAACAAAAAATGAAAGGTTGAGACACTATCGCAATCGCGTATGGGATTGCATTGAAGATTTCTATGCTTTCAATATTTCAGCTGTACCAAGAGAGTTCAATGACCGTGCAGATTCATTGGCTGTTTCCGCCACTCTCATGGTGCCTCACAAGGATTTCAAAGGAAATAAGTACACTATTGAACTGGTCTTCCGACCAAGTGTACCTGATAACTCTGACCATTGGCAGGTGTTCAATGGTGACAATCAGATCATTGCTTTCCTGGAAAAGATGGATAGCTTTGATGAGCTTTACTTTGAAGGAAGTGAATCACCACCTCGTGAATATGTTTCTGAGGTAGATACGCAAATTGGCAAAGAATTTCTACAGTTGAAAGGAAATAAAATCCCAAAAGGATTGGTTTCCCTTGAGAGGCTCTTTGATAAACACGACAGGTATATCAAGCAGCGGCAACAATAGCAGGATTCGAATTCCTCCATGGAATTTGAACAGGTCAATTTGGGTACAGAAACAGATCCTAAGATGGTCAACATCGGAAAATGCTGCACGGCTGATGAAAGATTCAAATTCATTACCCTCCTCCGCCATTACATTGATGTTCTGGCTTACTCCTATGATGATCTGAAGTCTTTCAGGCCTAAGGAGGTTCGACACGAAATTCCCCTCAAAGCTGGATCGTTGCCTTACAAACAGAAGCAGAGGCAATACAATCCAAAGATATCAGGTACGATTCTTTCTGAAATTCAGAAGATACTGAATGCGAGGATTATCTTTCCAATTCATCATTCCACATGGATTTCAAACATAGTACCTGTAAGGAAGAAGAACGGAGAAATCCGTATCTGTGTTGATTTTAGAAATCTCAACCAGTCTTCTTTGAAAGATAACTACCCTTTGCCCATCATGGACCAAGTATTGCAAACAGTGACAGGTTCAGAAATGCTATCTATGTTAGATGGTTTTTCAGGGTACAATCAAGTGGAGGTAAATGAAGCTGATCAGTTCAAGACCGCCTTCACCACACCGCGGGGCACATTTGCATATCGCAGAATGCCTTTTGGTCTGATCAACGCTGGCGCAACATTTCAGAGAGCGATGGATCTTGCTTTCAGAGATGAAATGGGTAAGTTCATCGTGGTGTATCTCGATGACTTGACTGTGTTCTCCAAAAACCGTCATGATCATGCACATCATTTGCGACAAGTGCTGGAGCGCTGTCGGCAAAATGGTATTTCACTCAATCCCAAGAAGTCAGTTTTTGGGGTAACGGAAGGCAAGCTTCTCGGACACATTGTATCCCGAGAAGGTACTAAGATCGACCCGGAGAGGGTCAAATCTATTCAAAGTCTCACTCTGCCAGCAAGTAAGACTGCTGTTCATTCTTTCTTTGGAAAGGTGAATTTTCTGCGAAGGTTCATCCCTGAGTTTGCAGAAAAAACCCGTCACATTGTTAATATGATGAAGGGTAAAGCCACTTTCCGTTGGACTGCGGAAGGTAAGGAAGCGTTCGAGGATATCAAGAGAGCTATTGCTCATGCTCCGGTTCTTGTCTGTCCTGACTACACTAAGGATTTCCTAGTCTATAGTTACGCTTCAGAACACACACTTTCAGCTATTCTGGTTCAACAGAATGAGGAAGGCGTTGAATCCCCCATATCATTTATGAGTTGTCCTCTCAAAGCTCATGAATTGAAGTATTCGAATATGGAGAAGCATGCCTACGCCGTAGTCAAAGTGGTTAAGCATTTCAGGTTCTATATTCTAAATTCACACACTGTTGTCATGGTGCCTGATACAACAGTCAAATCCATCCTAACTCAACAAGAGTTCAGAACGAAGAGAGGTAACTGGATCGCTAAAATTCAAGAATTCGATCTGGATATTAAGCCTACCAAGCTTGTGCGGGGTAAAGGTTTGTGTCAATTGATCGCAGACAACGTTCCAAAAGAGACAGGGGACGAAGAAGAAGAAGTTGTGGACACGCCAACTGTTCTTTTTGTTACTACAACTGACGAGTGGTATTCCAATATCGCTCATTTCCTTACCTATGGTGAGTGCCCTTCTCATTTGTCTTATAAGGAAAGGAGAACTGTCAAGTTAAAAGCTGCTAACTACGTCCTTTGGGACAATGGTTTGTACAAGAGAAGTCTTGACGGAGTATTTTTACGTTGCGTGGATAAAGCGCAACAAGGTAAGCTTTTGGAGTCTTTCCACAATTTGGCTTGTGGTGGACATTTTTCAGCACCTGTAACGGCTCACAAGATTTTGTGAGCTCGATACTATTGGCCCACACTATTCCAAGATGCGTATAATTGGGTACGCAGGTGTGAGTTATGCCAGCAGTTTGTTGGGAAACCAAAATTGGCAGCCTTACCTCTCAAACCAGTGGTGATTGAGGAGCCTTTTCAGCAATGGGGTATTGACTTCATTGGCGCAGTGAATCCATCATCAAGTGCCGGACACAACTATGTCCTCACAGCAACAGACTATTTTACCAAATGGGTGGAAGCTATTCCAGTCAAACACGCCACTTCAGAGGTGGTATGCAGTTTTCTTAAAGAAAACATTATTTCCAGGTTTGGAATCCCAAACAAGATTGTAGCAGACAATGCTACTTGTTTTTCCTCTTATGAGATCACTGAGTTTTGCTACGAGCATGGGATTACTCTTGCCCATTCTTCAGACTATTATCCGCAAGGGAATGGTCAAGCAGAATCAAGCAACAAGAATCTGGTCACTATCATCAGGAAGCTGGTTGATGAGAATCAGAGAACTTGGCATAAGGCATTGTTTGATGCTTTATGGGCAGATAGAATTACACCCAAAAGGGCAATAGGCATGTCGCCATTTCAGCTTCTATATGGACTGAATGCGGAGATACCGATCACCTTGGAATTGCCAGCATTGAAGTTGGTAAAGGCATTGGAAGATAGAACTTTTGATAGTTCTATTGATAAAAGGATCATGTATTTGGCCGAACTTGAGGAGCAACGCACTATTGTGGTGGACCGCATTGCTGAGCACCAAAATCAAGTAAAGAGACTCTTCGACAAGAAGGCAAAGGCTCATGAGTTTCAGGTTGGAGATCAAGTCTTGTTGTGGGACAAGAGGAGAGAACCAAAAGGAATGCACGGAAAGTTTGATTCCTTGTGGAGAGGTCCATTCACCATTCATCAGTTCTGTGGTGAAAACAGTTTCTTGCTGGAGTATCAAGATGGGACACCATTCTTGTTGCCCCACAATGGACATCATCTGAAGCACTTCAATCCTTGAGGTTTCAGATAAGTTAAATTGTACATTTGTATAGTTTTGTGTTTTATTTTTGTGTTTTTGTTTAGTCTTTGTGTCCTTTTCTTTTTAGCTTGACTCTATAGCCCAATGGCATGGATGAAGGCACTTAGAGACTGGATTCTACTCTCCTCAATCGTTTCAAAGTTCGATTGAAGGAAGTTCCCCAGTTAGAGCCAGCTGTTGTTCTCAAAATCAGCTACGCTCGTTTTTGTAGACAACCCCACGAAACTTGTCCGTTTCGTGAAACTACACTCTAAGATCGCAAATCGAGAAAAGATGTTCTTGTTCTCGTGCGAGGTCATTTGACATTTTTACGACGCTTCCTTGAATTAATTTCTCAATGAAGGCGAGGAAAGTTCAAGTCGTAAATTGGTTAGGATGTTAACTTTAGTCGTTTTTAAGTTCGTGAATTTTTGACTCTTGATATGCAAGAGCGGCGAATTTTGCCGCTCTTACATATCCCTTAGGTTTGTTTATTGTTTGTTTTGATGTAATGTCGGCTAAATTTGCCGCTATTACATCGATTTGAGTCCAAAGTGCAGAAGCGGGTAAAATCACCGCTATCGCATATGTCCGTCGAAACTGCATCACATGCATCGACGGCCTTTTTTGCCGACTTCGCATATTGGTCAACGGCGATGTCGTAGCGGCCGAATTTGCCGCCCGAACGAGATCTTCAGGATTCTGCCGTCGAGTGCCATTAATGGCCACTCGTGCCAGGCGCTTCAACTCCAGTTTCAACCTTTAAAAAGCTTTTTCTTCCTTCCATTCGTCATTCCTTATCCACAAGTCTTTTGCGCGACTCGCTCGACGCTTGTTTGATCTCACCGTTCGCCGATTCACCGACGGATCTATCCTTAGGGTTTCCACTACAAGCACGGGTAAGTCTCTTCTTGCCACTCGTCGTTCAACTTTTCCTTCAAGTTTATCATAGGTTTTTGCGTTTGATGATTGGTTTTTAGTTGGTTTTTTATACGTTTCGTGTTTGTTTAGGGTCTGGTGTTTTCGTGTTGTGTTGTCATTGTCTTTGTCCACCTGCGTGCCCTAACTTCTACCCCGAAAACCCTAAGGACTGCGTGCCCTAGATTTCCCAAACCCACATTGCATTCCTCCCATACAACATAGGTGAATTTTGCCGCGTTTACAATTTTGGTTACCTCTGAGTGTTGAATCGGCGGACATCCCGTTCCCTGCGCTCAAAACTTGCAGATGTTGTCGAACGCAACGTCGGCATTTTTTGCCACCCCGGACTTCACTTTACCTTGCCATGTAATGTCGGCGAAATTCGCCGCTCGTACATATATGGAACCCCCATGTGGTGTCGGCAAAAATCACCGACGGAACATCGAAAAGAAATGAAGTTGCTAGTTGTCAAATGCAGTGTCGGCGAAAATTGCCGCTCTTACCAAACGAACCTCAGTTTGCCTATTTCCTGCATCGACGGCAAATTTTGCCGCTCCAACCATCTCACGGTTCTTTCAAGCTGCACGGGCGGCGAAATTCGCCGCCGATGCACAATATCAAACCCCTCACATGCAAGGGTGGCGAATTTTGCCGCCCGTGCAAAAAATATCTCAAATTTTCCTAACACTGGAAAATTTCCAATTTCATTTTCCCGAGCCCGCTTCTCCTCTGATTCTTGGCCAGCTCGCACTATAGCCCTTTTTCAAGCGCACTCCCATAGTCGTGATCGTCAACATGCAATTTTCCCAGATTGCCCATATTTTCCCTGATTGCATGATCATGATTTCTGTTGCAGTTTCTTCTGCGGAGCTCCTTTCGACATCAAATTTCTTCTCAGTGAAAGGTCGTCCAAATGACTGATTTGTCTCCGAAGAAGGCTAAAGCAATGAAGTATAAATATCAAGGTGTTTTCCCAATCACCTCAGTCCACTCTAATGTTGAAGATATTAGAGATACAGAGATTGGCCATGTTGATATGGCTGAGTTCGTAGAGAGAACCAAGTCGAGCAACCCCAGTGCTATGATGAGGAAAATAGTGGAAAGTAATATTCATCTGGTATCCTCCTTCCCAGTGGCGGCTCACAATACAGAATTTGTTCTTCAGTGCGCCCATTTCTACAACAAAGATATCAGAGCTGTGGTGGACGCCAGTGGTAATGTAATAATCAGGTTGGACCCTGAGTTTATTGACAAGGTGTTCATGTGTCCTCCTGCAACAGAGGTGTTGAAGCTTGATTTCACCGAAGCTCAAAAGGAATATGATAAGAATCCAGAGAAGGCGAAGAAAGTAATCAACAACAAATGGTTGAAGATTGCGAGGTCAAGTTTGTCTAGATGGCCACGCAGCTTCCCTTGAAGTGATTTCGTGGAAGAAGTTGGTGACTTGATTACCCTCCTCAGCAGGATAAGAGGTTTGTCTTCCTCTTCACAATTTTAGGAATGGATGTATCCCTTCATTAAGGTCATACTCCAAGGCAAGCAGGTTATTTTCTGGGGAGAGCAAATTAGTAACGCTTTGCATGATCAGTTGACGAAGGTGTCCACTACCTCCAAGTTCTTCATGACTTCCTATCTGGTATACATTGCAGCCTCCATGAGGATTTTTCCAGGATTGTCGTCAGAAGGGGATAGAAGAGTAGTCCCAGTATACCAGTACTATTCTCAGCTAACATTGAAAGGCTCAATTCACCATTTCAGGAGAGTGAATGATGCATTCTTTGCTGTATTCTTGTGTCTTTTCAATCCCCAACTGGAGCAGAGAAGAATCTCAGATGAGGCATGGACAGTGGTTAATGGTTTTGGTTGTATGTTTTTGCAATTTCCATCTTTCTCCTACTTGAGGGTTGGCTTTTTCCAAGGTTACCCTTATATGCTTCCAAGGTTTCCTTCAGATAGATTGGTCTTGATGGAGTTGTGCAGGCAAATGATTGTTGTGCATAACAAACAGATGGAACTCAAGAAGCCTGCCTTCAGATTTCCTGTAGAAATCGGCAGATACTCAGTATTGACTGCCGCAAAGGCAAGAGCTATGGAAACGGAGATGCAACTGGTCACCATGAAGCAATTCAAGAGGAGACCAAAGTTTGATTACCGGGGTGTAAAGGATAAAATCAAGAGGAAAACACAATTCCATGAACCCATGGTGGAAGATGTCTGGATAGATTTGAGAACAGAGGAAGACATCAGGAAACTGGACTATAGCAGGCTGTCTCTAGAGCAAATTGAATACCTAGGACTTGCTGATATCCCAGAGGACCTTGTGGATGATGGAGAATTGGTTGATGCCAAGTATGAAGCAGAACAGATAGCTGGTACTCCTCTACCGCCAATCCAATGGTCCCAAAAGGAGCTGACTTCCCTAAGGAAGAGATTTGAACCCATATTGGCCAACACCAATAAGTGGCTGGAAGATAAAGGGATTACGATGAAGGAATTCCTCACTGGTTCAGAAACTGAAGTTCAAGAGCAAACTGGTAAGAAGGTTGAAAATAGAACGAAGAATAAGAGTGATGCTCCATCATCCTCTAAAACACATAAACCTAAAATCAGATTTGTGACAAAGAAAGCAAAGGTTGTTGAGAAGGAACCTGAAGCGAAAGATATGGAAATTGAGGAGCCAGCGGCAGAGGATCCAGTAATTGAAGAGCCAGCTACAGAAGAGATGGATGTCGGAGACAAGGGGTCAGAGGAACAAGATAAAGAGGCTTTGTCTCCACAAGACAATACACCTGTTGCACCCCCTGTGCCTGCTTCCCCCATTATCATTCCTTCCTCTGAATCCCCCTCTCCTCCTAAGATAATCTTTGATAATCCCCAGGGCACTTTTGAAAATGTTCTCCATTCTTCTGATTCCATTCCTAGTTTGTCTTCTTCGTCATTTGATATAGGAGATACTTCTATGTTTGATCATTTTGTAATGAATACTGAGCAAGTTTCAAGTGCCAATGTAACAGGTGCGGTTTTTACCAACACCCCACCTATTGTTTCTACCACCAGCACAAGTACAGTCCCAGTAACACCAGTGGCAGGAATGGACTCCAATGTGAATACTTCTCTGCTGCCACCTTGGTTGTCAGCTTACACGCCAAAGAGGAAAAAGCAAGTCATCTCTCCAGATGATTTTGATTTCACTAAGCTGACACCTGCAAAACCTAAGGCTCCGAAGAAACCAAAGATCCTTTCAAGGGTACTTGAAGAAAAGGGGCAGAAGGTTTTGGAGATAGCAAAACCGCCACAGGATGCAACTGTCGAAAATTTTGACATGAATGACTATTCTATTTCTAGGGTTGAATTGGGCAAAATCACCCATGAAAGCGCTAAAAATGATATGCAGTCAGCCATGGACATCCTGATCCAGAAATTCGACAGGGAAAAGGAAATGAAAGACTACTACAAGGCAAAAGCAGAACAGCTGACTGCAGTGGTAAGAAAGATCACGTTGAATTCAGAAGCAGTTACTCCAGAGGCCGTGTCTGTAGAAGACCCCGTCATCCTGAAAGCGGAAAAGACTCACCTCAGAGGAAAAGTACTTGAAGAGTACTTGGACAGGATGCGAGCTCAGGGAATCTCTTTGCTCAAGGAGGTATTTGAGAAAACGGATAAGATGAGGAAAGTAAGAGCAGAACTCAACGATCTCATTGATGCCATCTCTCATGATATTGAACACACAAAGGATACTCATGATAAGTGGGTTGAAATGAGGAAGCTGAAAATGAGCACTTTAATATCCATTGGCGCCATTTCCAACAGGGATTCATATATAGAGACAAAGGAAGCTCTAATGTACAGGAGCAATGTGCTAAGAAATTTGATCAAGGATCTCGAAGCTGCCAAGGAAACCAGTGAAGAAAATGATGTTAACATTTTGCATAAGCTGGAGGAGTTGCCCTGTAAATTGGTATCACAGGATAACCAATTTCTTTCTGCAGAAGAAATGGTTAAGGAATTTGAGGACATGTTTCAGCAGGAATTTGAAGACAAGGTATTTTCAATAACTTCTGTGGACAACATATTAGACAACCAGTTAACCTTGGACAATTTGAAAACCAGGTTAACCAATCATGCCAAGTCAATCACTACGGTAAGGGATGCCATAGTGAGGGCCAGGATGATCTTCAAAAACACATTCAAACCAGATAGCATTGAAATGCAGGCGACCTTCACTATGTATGATGACCACGTGAAAAAGGGTGGTGACACAAGTTGAAGCAGCTGATTTTTTCCCTTAGTTTATTTTCTGATTTCCATATGTACTTTCAAAACAGTCTTGGACATTTTTACATGTACATTTTTGATATGCAATTACATGTAAAAAATAGGAAGTCCCAAGTCAATAAGGACTCCTATTTTTGAATAAGTCAAAGTAGTTGTAGATTTCCTAGATTTTCTCAAGGTCTTTCCCTATAAATAAAGGGGACCTTTTTTGTAAATATTATCTTTTATCTATTGCAAGAAAACTCTGGCGAATTGAAAAGCAAATCAAGACTTTGTGCTTATTGTGAAAATCAATATTCAAATATTCATCAATACAAGAAAGCAAGTTCAATTCCAATCTTTGTCTTGGGATTATTTGCATTGTGATAGTTTTGTTCTTATGTCTTGCTATCATAATCTTAATTGATAATAATTGAAAGGTGGAGTTTGTTTCAAGCGATTGAAGAGCGCTCTAGATTTGATTCTGATAAACTTTGTGTTATCAAATCGGTTGTGGGTTATATGTTCATGTTTGTGAAAATACAACAATTTGAAGACTTTGTGCTGCAAGTTGTTATATTTGAATCGTTTTTATCATATTGAAGAAGAGTGAAGACTTTGGGCTGCATTTTGCTTCAAACAAGTTCTGGTTACAAGTAGTGAGTGAGGTAACAGAAAACTTTGTGTTTCTGTGATATTGTGATAATTTATAAGTTTTATATCGAGAGTTTGAAATATAAACATCTATTCTGAAAAAAGAGAATGAGATGAGATGGAACCACCCCAAACACAGTTTTTAGTGTATATAAATTTGATAAGTGTTTGATTTACAAAAAGTTAAGTAATTAGAGGGAACCTCCCCTTGCTGAGAGGAGAGACTTTGTCTCATCATAGCTGTGGCTGATATACCCATTTTGCCGTTAGCGAGTTAACGATAAAATATTCACCCAACACGGAACAAACTAAATGAAGTTGGTGAAGTAATCAGAAATAAGGCTAGATTAGTATGCAAAGGCTACTCTCAAATAGAAGGAATTGATTTTGAAGAAACCTTTGCTCTGGTGGTAAGAATTGAAGCAGTCAGATTATTTCTTGCATTTGCTACCTTCAAAGACTTTAAGGTATATCAGATGGATGTCAAGTCTGCCTTCCTAAATGGTGATTTGGAAGAAGAAGTATACATTGAACAACTGGATGGATTTCAATTGTCTGATCAAGATGATATGGTCTGCAAGTTGAAGAAAGCACTGTATGGATTGAAGCAAGCCCCAAGAGCATGGTATGAAAGGTTGGATAAGCATCTTGTGTAGATTGGTTTCAACAAAGGTACTGCTGACAGTAATCTATATTTCCAAATAGATAATGAAAACATCTTGATTGTTGAAGTATTTGTTGATGATATCATCTTTGGAGGAAAAGACAGTATGTGTAAAACCTTTGCAAATCAAATGAAAAGTGAGTTTGAAATGTCAATACTTGGTGAAATGAATTTCTTCTTGAGTCTGCAAATTACCCAGACAAAGAAAGGCATATTTATCTCTCAGACCAAATATGTGAAAGAATTGTTGAGGAAATTCAGAATGGAAGATTCAAAGCCAATGAACACTCCTATGGTAACCGGATGTAAGTTGAGCAAAGATGATGACTATCCTAAAATAGATCAGACCAAGTATAGATCAATGATTGGAGGACTATTGTATCTCACTCAAACTAGACCAGATATGATGCAGGCTATTGGTCTTGTGGCAAGATTCCAGGCTGATCCCAGAGAATCTCATGTCATGGCAATCAAAAGAATTTTTAGGTACTTGAAAGGAACAGTTGAGTATGGCCTATGGTATCCCAGAGATCAAGACTTTTCTCTTCATGCATATACAGATGCAGATTGGGCAGGAGATGTGGATGATAGGAAGAGTACAAGTGGAGGAGCATTCTTTTTGGGAAAAAGGTTGGTTTCTTGGCTAAGCAAGAAACAAGAAGCAATATCACTATCTACAACAGAAGCAGAATACATTGCAGCAGCAGGTAGTTGCACTCAAATTTTGTGGATGAAGCAAATGCTAAGAGACATTAAAGTAGAATATAAGGAGCCTATCACAATTTTCTGTGATAATTCAAGTGCAATAAATATTTCTAAGAATTCGGTGTTGCACTCTAAGACCAAGCACATATCTATCAAGTTTCACTTTCTGAGAGAACAAGTGAACAAGGATGAAGTTAGATTGGAGTATGTACCCTCCAAGGATTAGATTGCAGATATCTTTACTAAATCTCTTCCCAAGGACTCTTTTGAGTATCTCAGGAAGAAGTTAGGGGTCATGACCCCTCTGGTGATGAACTAGGATGCACTAATGTGCATCAGTTCGGTGGATATCACAATCATATCTTGTGATCCGGATTGATGATGGGGAGCTGCTACTAAGGGGAAGCAGCTGGTAAGACTCTGATATGTTAGAATTGCAAGTATGAGCCCTTTTCTATTGATGTCAAAGGGGGAGAGAAGACATGTGAAAAATAAGTGGTTGATGATCAAAGAAGGAGCAATAAAGGAAGAGAAGACATGTGAAGAAGTGTTGCTGATAGGGGGAGCTGTGATAGAAAAGAGAAATTCTTGTCTTGATGATTTTTCACATCATATGTTGCCATCAATGACAAAGGGGGAGATTGTTGCAAGTATGAGGTTAACCAGTGTTGTCATTGATGTCAACATACTCATATTACATTGTTAAGAAGGATTGGATGAGTTGTGTGCTGAGGATATTGAGAAAATTAGTCTCAATGAAGAACAACGATGAGAAGAGGGAAAAAGTACTCAATAGGTTGAGGCTTAGAGGATGTGGATTAAAGGGTTTGTAGATATGAGTCTTAAGATGCTCCAGTTAAGATTTCAGAGGTCTGCATGAAGATATGAAGAAGTTGTGATCGATCAAGTAGAACTGGTTCCAGGAGATGCTCCGGAGTGACAGAGTGTTACAAAAAGATCTGATGAGATCTGGAAGTGCATTGTCAGACTCTGCGGATTGGAAGGAGTGCTTGAGGTGTCCTTGTGATGTGTCATCTCAGTTTGTATGTAGTTTGGAGGTCTGGAAGAACCTGTTTCAGTTTGACAGTCGTGACAGACTATGTTCTTGAAGTTTCAGAAGAAGAGGAGAAGAGATTCCAGTAGGAAAAGGAAGTGCGGATGTACCTGGTCATTCAGGCAAGCTTGTGAAGGTTCTTGGATCATGTTGAGGTTGTGTTGTCAGTCCACATGAGTGTTAGAGCCTGGAATTGAAGATATTCTTCCGGATGAAGATGTTCTTATTCAGACTGGCCGACCAGATGAGTTATTCATCTTGTGAATGCTCTTATGGATGATTGCCAACTTAGATGATAGTTCCTAAGTTGATGCCTTGTATAAATAAAGGTTTGTGAGTTCATTTTGAAGTGTGTTGAGCAGCGGATGAGTGTGGAATAGCAAAAGAGTGAAGGGCAGAGCAGAAGTTTCTCAGGCTTAAATGGAACTGATCTAGGCATGGTAAAGATGTCAATCTCTAGTTCAAGTTTGTGATTCTTATCACTTTGTAGATAGTGTGTCTCTTGTAGGCAATGTGCCTCTTTGTGAGTAGTGTGCTCGGGCAGCGAGCCCTAATTGGCATGTGCCATTCATTTTTCTTATTCTTCTAACAGAGAATAATCCTTGGGTTAATCACCCCGTGGTTTTTCCCTTAACTGGGTTTTCCACATCAAAATCTTGGTGTCTTGTGTGTTGATGTATATCTACTCTAATGTTTATGCCTTATGCTTTCATGAATGATTAATTGCTATGGTATTGATTAACAAAGTGGATTTAAGTGTTTGAACTGGAAGCGAATTAAGGATAACTGATTCACCCCCCCTCTCAGTTATCAACAAAAATATCCTCTTTGCTATAATAAAACTTAGGATTGCTCTAAAAGTATCAGCACAATACCCACCCCCAATCCCCCCATCCCCTGATAAACCCTCATCCACCACCACCACCTCCTCTTTTTCACCACCATTTCTTCCTTTTCAAGAGTTTTCCCCAAAAAATTAATTTTTCCACCTGATCTCTCGAGGGGGCATCCATCATCCATTTCCATTCCTCTTGTTAGCTAGGGCAAAATTCTTTGACCTGACAAAATGTAGACACCTGAAAATATCTTGACCCCACAAGACACTTTCCTGCATCAATTACGCTACTAATTATCCCTTCCACCAATTAATTAAATAAAATTATTTGTTTAATTTATCCTAAGCTATCCATCCCTAGCCATTCATCCTAAATTCATCCCTAGTAATGAATTAATTCATTTAATTTATTACTAAACCTTAGACTATCATTCACAATTAATTAAATAAATATTCTAAATATTTATTTGGTTAATTTCCCTCATCCCCTAAACCTAGATTAATTAAATAAAACATTCTTATTTAATTAATCTCCCTTAGCCTATGACCTAAACCTAGCCTAATTGAATAAATACCAATTATTTAATTAGCTACTCTAACCTAACTAGCCCCTAGACCCAAATTAATTAAATAAATCCTTATTTAATTAATTTTGACCACTAATTAACCCCATCACTAATTTTCTACAGCCACATTAATTAAGTTAAATACTTAATTAAATGAGTCAAACCTTAATTAACTCATCTCCCCACTCTTTGAATAAAAATTAATTTTTTATTCAAAGGGATCACATGATCCTTCCACCTCACCTTTCCTTTTCTATGTTAGAGCTCTTTTTAATGCAAAGATTTCCACACGTGTTTGCCAAATAAACACGTGTCACATGTCATCCCATTCACCAATGAACCTTGACTTTTTATTCCATCTTCTCCTACAAATCCTAATTTTTTATTCACTCTCAAGTCTTAATCCTCATTAATGCAAAGTCTTACCAAGGTGAATAAAAATTTCTAAAATAATCACAACCCTCCATTTTTGTTGATCAAGATGTAGCCCTCCATCTCATCTCTTCATCTCCACCATTGGATTTGAACTTTCAATCTCAACCATTGATCTCAAATCCCCTCCAAAATGTCTATAAATACAAGCATAATCCAAGCCATTTTCATCTCATTCCATTGATTTCATATTGTGTTGAATTTACAAGAGCAATCCACATACTTTATGCTTGCGTATAGTGGTGCAGGAGCACCTAATGGACTTTATGCCTCCATGAGGCCATTTTGTAAATATTTGATTTATATTATGTTTTGAGTCTTTTGTCATGTAATAAGGTCATAATAGACCATTTGTGATGTAATTGGAGTCATTTGAGTCATTAGAGATCAAACTTGTAAAAATTGTCAAATTGTCAAAAAGTTGTCATTATGAAAGTTGTCAAAAAGTGCATTAAAGTTGCAACCTTGATTAGGAAGTTAGTTGTGGGTGGTTGGTAGTTGGAAAATAATTGGGCAAGCATAAATACATGTTTTAAACACGAATCCCAAGGGGAGAGAAGGTTGGAGAAGGTGGGTTGTTACATTTTGATGTGATATCAATAAAAGATACCATTATTTTTGCATTTCTGAATGTTAAATTGATCTTTCAGAGTTTGGTACAGATTTTTATGGCATGTATATGACTTGAATGTTGTATGTATGAAAAAGTATTGAGTCTACTTTCCATTTCTTTTTGTTTCATCAAATTTCATTAATATTTGAATAAGTTATGGCATTTTTGTTGAGGGTAGGTCTACAGAGTTTAATTTTCTAAAAATACAGTCTGAAAATATGCATGATACAGCCTCACATTGATGTATATAATAGATGGATGGAAACATATGTGTTTATAATTTACAATTATTTTGGTTTCATGTAAGTTCATTATGTTTTGGGTGAGTTATGTCATTTTTGGTGAAAATAGTTCTGTAACAATCCTAGGGTTTACACAGGAACAATCTTGTTTTTGTCCTATTCCATACAAAACAACCCTAGCCCATTTTAAGATATGTTAAATAATGGCCAAAAGGGTATCTAGAACACTAATTTATTTGTTGGTTTGAGGAGCATTCGAAGAGTTATGCTCAAAAATCACTGTTTGGAGGGTTACAAGGTAGCATGAAGGCTTATGTGAGATATTAACAAGAATAGGTTTTCAAACTTGTAAAGTGAGTTCTTTTAGAGTTTGTGTTGATTTGAACCCCTATTTTTCATCAATTGGTATCATAGCTTAGAAGGTATGGGCAAGAGAAGTTTGTGGTTGTGTGTTTGTGTTTGTGCAGGTTGAGGAAAGAACCTAGTTGCCAAAAGACTAGGTAGAGGAAAAGAGAAGAGACCTAGGTGAGGCAAAGACAAGAGGAAGCAAGGTTAAAGAGACTTGCTTGAACAGAAGATGGATTTGTTTAGATTGTATTTATAGGCTGGGGGTTCACAAAATATGAAGCAAGAGAAGAAAAGGGAGAGTGAGAAGAAGAAAAGAGAGGAAAAATAGATGAGAAAGAAGGAAAATGAAAGGGCAAGACAAATAAAGTTTGAATAAGAGATAAGAGAGATAAGGCAAGCCTTGGAAGGAATGAATCAAAGTATGGAACTTGAGGAGAGAACACAACAAGAGAAAAGTTGGCATTTATCACCAAGAAAGAAGGTTAGGTGGCCTATTAAGAGGATTGTTCAAAGAAGAAAAAGACAAGCAAGGACAGCAACAATAAAAGAGGTAAGCAATGAAATGGTAAGTACACCTATGATTGTTTTGACATCTAGCATTGTGAAAAGTTTGAGAGGACAAGGTAGACATAGTTGTGGATGAGTCTTTATAGCATATGTAGTGGTTTGAATCACATGAGCAAGATGAACAAGTAGAGAAGGTTGTTGAGGTTGCTGATAAATTTGGTATTGATACTCAAGTTGCTGATGATAAGGTTGTTGATAATGTTGGTGTTGATATTCATGATCAAGTTGTTGTTGATAATGAAATTGTTAATAAGGATGTTTCAGATTTGTTTGCTAATGAGGTATATGAAGGTTTGCAAGAGTATGATGCAAGTTACACTAATGGTGAATATGTTGTCATGTGGTTCCAATGATGAGGGTAAAGACATGGATGATACTACTGAGGTATATACACAAGAAATGGAATTTTGGAACCTGAAAGCTGAGAGGATGCTGGATGAGAGATGGTATAAGAAAAAGAAGAGGAAGAAGGACCTAGGAATAGTTGAAAATATGAAAGCCAAATTGCAAAAGAATTATAAGACCAGGAAGAAGGAGCAGACCAACATTCAATGGGACTTGAACTTTCTTTCCTCCGGGAGTATGGTGCAGGAGCACCTAATTGACTTTATGCCTCCATGAGGCCATTTTGTAAATATTTGATTTATGTTGTGTTTTGAGACTTTTTTCATGTAATAAGGTCATAATAGACCATTTGTGATGTAATTGGATTCATTTGAGTCATTAGGGATCAAACTTATAAAAATTGTCAAATTGTCAAAAAGTTGTCATTATGAAAGTTGTCAAAAAGTGCATTAAAGTTGCAACCTTGATTAGGAAGTTAGTTGTGGGTGGTTGGTAGTTGAAAAATGATTGGGAAAGCATAAATACATATAAACATGAATCCCAAGGGGGGAAGGTTCGAGAAGGTTGGAGAAGGTGGGTTGTTACATTTTGATGTGATATCAATAAAGATACCATTGTTTCTACATTTTTGAATGTTAAATTTTTGTTTCAGAGTTTGGTACAGATTTTTATGGCCTGTATATGACCTGAATGTGGTATAGATGGAAATAGTATTGATTCTACTTTCCATTTATTTTTGTTGCATCAAATTTCATTAAGATTTGAATAAGTTATGGCATTTTATTGAGGGTAGGTCTGTAGAGTTTAATTTTCTGAAAATGCAGTCTGAAAACATGCATAGTATAGCCTAGTACGGCCTCACATTGATGTATATAATAAATGCATGGAAATATATGTGTTTCTAGTTTACAATTCTTTTAGTTTTATGTAATTTCATTATGTGTTGGATGAGTTATGTCATTTTTAGTGAAAGCAATTCTGTAACAATCCTAGGGTTTGCACAAGAACAATCTTGTTTTTGTCCTATTCCATACAAAACAACCTGATCCCATTTTTAGATATGTTAAATAATGGCCAAAAGGGTATCTATAACACTGATTTATTTTTTGGTTTGAGGAGTATTTAGAGAGTTATGCTCAAAAATCATTGTTTGGAGAGTTACAAGGTAGTATGAAGGCTTATGTGAGATACTAACAAGAATAGGTTTTCAAACTTGTAAAGTGAGTTCTTTTGGAGTTTGTGTTGATTTGAACCCCTGTTTTGCACCATATAGCTAGGAGTGACTTGGGTGCATCTCTCCTTCACCTTATCAAGGAGAAAAGGAGATTATAAGGCTTTGAAGGTATAAATCTTGTTATTTTGAGTTTCTTTCATGCTATTTAGTCTTTCTAGTTTTCCTTCATCTTCATAACCATACATTTACCTCACCTCTCTCCCAACTCATTCTGCATTAGCAAGGACTTCACTGCTTGGTCAGGAACAATGTCAAAGACTTTGCTTCTTAGGATGTAGTGTCTAAATTTATTCACTACCCTAACCAAAGAAAAATCTTTTTTCTCCATGTAGGGATATCTAACTTTAGCATTCATAAAAGGAGCACTAATAAATGAAATGGTCACTTCATCTCCTTCACTCTTCTTTTGGGTTAAATCAATTGCACGTGAATGTTCAGAAGAAAAGGAATATGTGTAAAAAGACATCATATAATAAAGATTAGACAAAATATGAGCATTGGAGATGGAGTTTTTTAATTTTTTAGTAGGCTTGCTTAGCCTCTAAGATCCATTCTATCTTAGCATCCTTTTTTAGCATATCATTCAATGGTTTCACTATCTCAACAAAACCAATAATAAACTTCCTAACAAATTTAATCTTAACAAAAAATGATTTCAACTCTTTCTTGCTACCAGGTAAAGAGAGTTGATGAATAGTCGAAGCTCTATCTAGGTCAATGGAAATACCTTCTTCAAAAATGATATGACCCCAAAATTTACCTTAGTGACCCCAAAGACACATTTCTTGGGGTAAGAGAGATGTCATATTGTTTACACCTCTAGGAGTTCTTTCTCAAATCTGAAACATGATCTTGCCTATTCTTTAAAAATGCTATAAGATAATCCATATAAAAGATAATACACTTACCAATCAATCATTTGAAAGAAATATCCATAGTGTGTTGGAAAGTGGCACCTACATTGATCAAATCGAAATGCATCCTTCTATAGGCATAGATTCCCCATTTGTGGGTGAAAGTAATCTTTAATCTATCTTCTTTATTAACCATGACCTAGTTGTATCTTGAGTACCCATCTAGAAAAGGCATCATCTAAGAGCCATTAAAAATCTATAATACCTCATCTAAAGAAGACAAAGGGTAGTTGTCTTTCTCTGATGCCCTGTTTAGATTTCAAAAATCAACACACAACCAAATATCTCCATTATTCTTCCTAATTGGAACTAAATTAGCTACCCAAGTCGAATTCCTTACTTAAAATATGATTCTAGATGATAATAATTTCTATACTTCCTTATAAATAAGTGGCTCGAGTAATGCATTCATTGGCCTTTGTCTCTGTCTGAATGGTTTGGAGCCTGGTTTCAATGCAATGGTATGAGTAATAATAGACATGTCAAAGGTCTTCAAATCCTCATACCCCTAAGCAATCACCTCCTTGAAATCCTTCAAGGCCTAAATTATTCCTTCTCTCTCTTCTAGAGTGCAGGCCTTCCCTATAAGGACATTCTTGGGATTCTGATCATCACCCAAGTTAAAGCTATCATATTTTCCTCCAACTCTTGTAGATGCCTTTTTCCTAGTCATGGAATATATATCAAATAATATCTTTAGCTATACCATCCCTTTAGGAATAATATTTATCTTCAAATTAATGATACCATATTCACAAAGCTTAAAGGGGTCTCTTTCCATTTCATCTATAATTTGATCATCAAAAATATCTAAGTAAGTAATAAAATCTAATATGTGTTTATCATCCTCAAATACCTAGAAGTTCTTGATGTTGTCTGTGACTATTGGAACTAATACCAACTCTAGTAAGAACATATTAATTTTAGAATTTTTCATTGGTTCTAAGGTGTTGGCAGCCATTGTTGACGTATATGCAATATGATTCTTTCTATGTGGAATGACCTTAATTTTGAATGCATCAAAGTTCTCTATCAGATCCTAGACTCCATTTTTGTAAACATATAGTCTCTTCTCAAGATAGACACATTGACTCCTTACCTATTTAATTACCAACTCAAAATCTCCTTGCACTCATAACAGTCTGACCCTCTTCTAGTGTGCCAATAGAAATCCTCTTATTAGGGCCTCATATTCAACCACATTATTAGTGCAAGCAAACTATAATTTGTATGATATGAAAAATGATTTTCCTTTTGAGATAATCAACTCATCTCCAGCTCCACATCCTTTCTTCAATTTGGACCCGTCAAATTTTAGAGTCCAGAGAGTATCATCATAAGGAACTTGTATTTCCCTATTGTATTCTTATTTTGTGGGGAGTTAGTTTCACTTAATCACTGGGTAAATCTTGTGAGATCATAATCTGAACAACACCCGAGGATATCCTCCCAAAGTCTTCATAATTTTTAGATTTCTTGATAGTCTTGGAAACATCTCTAATATAAATATATATTTGGCCTTGTTGTTTCTATCCTCTAGATGACCTCAAGACAGGTTGAGCAAGAAAGCTTGAGATGATATTCTTTATGTATCCTACACTAGCTTGGGAGTAGTAACTCAGGGAGGCTTACTAGGTCACCCAACATGTGTTTATCATTGGCCAACTTCTTCATGAATTCCTAAAAGTCAACATCATCATCTTGCTTTGGTATCTTCACAGTTTCATTAGACATGATGAAAGAAATTAGAATTTCATCAAATCTCCTATATGTTCCAAGATCGACATTTGCAAAAGCAATTTAAATAGTAGCATTTTATTCAATAATCATAAACTTCAATCTAGGTTCACTATCAACCTTGATCTAATATTGGTTTCCTCTCCATGGCATCCATAAATGTGAAAAATTAGTGGCAATGCAACCAATGAGTCTTTTGGTTCAATTTCTTCTAAGAAGCATTCCATACACCTCAAGGATATCCATTATCCAAATGTCAATATGTTACTAGACCTAAAGATCTAATAATAATTGGATGTGTACAATGTACATCTTTAACATCCCCTACAATATTGACCTCTATTTTATCTAATTGAACAACCTTTTTTCTTGTCTTAGTGTTTAATGGTAAAAAGAGGGTTTGTGTTTAGTTAGGTTTCAAAGGCAAATCCTCCCTTCACCACAAACATTCAAGGGCACATCAACCAAGTTGAATCTCCACTATGCTAGAGCAATCACCTATCAGGCTGAAATGCCTCTTGGAATGATGTGGAAGTTTAGATGTATCAAACAATATCTCAATTTAATGCTCAATTACACTTAAAACCCTAAATAAGCAAAATAGTAAATACATTATCGAATTACAACAAATCCTTTCAGACCAAGGTGAAGGACAAAGGTATTTTACTCACTATTTTTTGAAGTCCAAAAAGAGGAATAGTTGGGGACACTGGGACTAATGCCCTAGTCTAAAGTATAGTTTTCGTCATAGAATCTAGATCTTCTTCTGACACTAATCTGCACTCTATCTTCCATTTCTTCCATGGGAAAAGTGGAGGACACAAGGACTAATGCCCTTGTCCCAAAATGTTCATCGGAGTCCTTTGCTTGTCAGATCTTGAATCTTTGATGTCTGTAACCTCCTTTCTACAACTCCACTCTGTGAAACTTGGTACTTGTAACTTGCAGTCACAAAGGAGTGTGGGAGGGGGTTGTGGTGTTTAGAGGCTTGCCATGGTCAAGCCCCAGAGAGACATTGAAGTCTTTCAAACACTATTGTTAGATAAGAGTGCATATCCCTACGGGATAGAGGCAAAAATCCAAAAGATAAATGATTTAAAACATGATAGATACAACCTTGAAGTGTAGATCTCATGGAAGGAAGACGCTCTTCATGCCATGAGGAGATGGAGTCAAATCTACAAATACAAACACAATAACAACAAAGTACTACTCTGCAACACTATGAATGCCTTGAATCAAAATCACAAAATCACAATGCTGATCTAGTTTCCATCTAGTTTGTAAATGAAACCTAATCATGCTTATATATGAAACTATAAAGATTCCTACTAAGAATTTCATAATTCAAACTTGAGATGTTAGCCTAGGACCTAAATAACGGTCATAAAACTGACATTTAAATTTAGAGTAGACCAAAAATAGGGGAGGACTAGGGCACTAGCGCCCAAGTCCACCCCCTTGTTTCTATTTAGTGATCATTAAAATAGCACCCCATAGGTCCTATTTGCCATGAGACTTCAGGGTTTTCTCATCAGGAGTCAACATTACAGACAAGATGCTCTAAATGCAATTTAAGGACCCAGGAACTAAACCTTAAGAGGGAATGGCCCCCAACAGGACATTTTCTGACATAACATGTACCCCCTACTTGAATGTATGTATAAATGCAAGGTCAATACATGCATTAAAGTAAGGTCAATAAACACAACAAACACGCCAAGCACATTAAAGATAGTAACAAGCACACAAAACATGGAGAAGATAGTTATAGTCATGCAAAACACAGAGAAGACAACATTGAAGACACACAAAACATAGTGAATACAGTGAATGCAATGATTGTTTCTTTTTTTCTTTTTCTCATATATGAAATGCAAATGCAAGTACAAGAAAAGTAAACATACAACCCATAGTGTAGGAGGGACTCATCGCCACTAGTCTTTAGACTGCACATGGGGCAATAGACACATAATACAAATCAAGCATGCCATACAAATCCCAAAGCATAGGAGGGACTCATCACCACCGGTCTTTAGACTATGCTTGGGAACAAACATACCATACACACACATATGGAAGACACAAAGAAAACACGACAAACAAGCAATGGAAGAAACCTATTGCTAGGTTTACAACCATCTTGGGCACATTACAGGCACACATTGATGATTGGGCTTTGCCACAACAATTGCCAAAGACATGCTTAAGGGTTAAGATAGTCTCAGATCCACTCCCCGCCTCCGTAGAGGACTTTTAGAAAATCATAGGATGTGCAATCTCCTCAAGAAATACACCATCCCCACCTCCGTAGAGGGCTTAAGAACAAAAAGGATATATGTGATATCCCACCTCCATAGAGGGCTTAAATGATTGGAATAGATTGAAGTTTTACAAACATACTTTACTAGCATCTAAAATAGATAGCTTACCTTATATATGCCCCCACCTTAAGGTGGTTGATATTGTGTATCGATATCAAGCACATTAAGGTAGAGAGAAAACACACAAGGGAACATGAGCTCTCGCAAATCCCCTGGCCCCCGGAGGTGACATATACTTTACGATCACCAAATGTTCCCACAAACACACAATTTCCTACAAGAAAAGGTGTTAGTATCCATATAATCATGATAATTAACAATGCATGTAAAAGAGCTGAGGAAAGCAAGATTCAAGATAGACAAAGTGCATAGAGCAGCAATATTGTTATGTTTTGTAAGTGTGATAAGACAACATCAAGATCACACAGAGTGATTCTACTAGCCAAGCATCAAATAATATATATCAACCCCGTTGTCATGTATGGACTAGGTCCATTTTTTGATTTCTCACTGAAGGGACATTAGGTCCGCATCAGTATAATATGTTTTTCCTCATCCGCCCGCTAGATAGAACCACTAGAGGAAGGGAAACAATAAATCAAGAGAGGAGAAACAAGTGCCCAAGGGATAGTCATGTAGGAGGGTGCCCACAAGTCACCAACTGCAACACTATGTCCATCAGACACAACACACAACAATGAAAATAGAGGAGATGTAATGTAGAAGAATGATGATACAAATAGAAGGTCACAATGAAGGCAGTCTCCCAGTATCCTTGACCTTACAAGAGTATCAAGGGTCATCTTAGGAAGCCTAAACAACACATAGCACATCATAGGGGAAACACAACATGGAGTTAAAGGGTTAGAAATACTTACCTATAGGGACATCGGGCTAGTGACAAATCTTGATCTTTACTTTAATGGTTAAAGTTTTATCTCTTTTTCTTTCTTCCACATTTTCATGAGTTCATGGGGGAACAATTGTAGGATTTGTCAGTGGAAATGTATCTATTAATGATGGTGTGGAAGGAATGTCATAGTTTTCTATGTCAATTAAATGATTTAATGCAGGAGCTTCAATAATACCTATTCCAGTTGAGTGAGGTTGTTGAGGAACCCGAAAAGTGTCCATTTCAGTCCATATATAGGGTGTTGGAATACCTGGGTTGTGAGGAATAGGTTGTTCTTAAATATCATGTGAATTTTTATTGTTCTCCAAGGTATGTGAATGTTTAGTAAAGGTCCATGATATGTTTCTTTGTTTAAGATGTAGTTAAGGAGTTCTTGAACATTAGTTGGTAATTTTTTAGTTTCAATAGGTTGAGCAAATGTTCACAAAGGGAATCTGCATCATCCAATGTTTCATCTTGGCTAGGTAGAGGAGGAAGGGATGGCAGAGTAGTATTAAGGAATGTATCAATAATGTCTTCTTCTTGTGCCAAAATATCCTCACCAAGTGGGGTTATGTTGGGACAAGTCTCTTTAGTAGATGAATCACCCAGTGTTATATCATTCTCTTAGGTCTCAAAAAGAATATCGATTATGTTGTCATGAAATGGAGGGAGAGAGGTGTTGGAACCTAAAATTTCATACCAATTTTTGCAAGAAATTTTGGGTTCCCATATGAAAAAATCAATTTCAACACTCATAGATACACCTAAAAATATGTCCAAGAAGCCTACTTTGGAGAGCTGTATTTTGAAGCTTGTTCATTTTCTTGCAAAATCAATTTTGTAGCATGCTTACCTATCATACATGAGTGCACATGTCTGATTTCACCTTCCTAGGACAAGATTTGACTAAGTTTTGAGGAATTAAGTTGAGGGGTTCTGGTAAAGTTTGTTGTCTACACAGTGTAAAATCAGCCCATGAAGCCAACTTTGGAGGCAAGTATATAACAACTGGATAATGTTCATGATGAACCAGTTGGTGCCTCAGATTTACATTATGATAATCTACTCCTATGTCATTTTTCAAGACCCCAGCATCTCATTTGCTATCTTTTCAAAATCAAAAGCAAATGCATTTGGTCCTAATTTCATAGTTTCAACTATATGGTCAACTTTGACCCTTGATATTTTGGTGAAGAAGGATGACTGAAAAAAATTCCTCTTACACACACTCTCATGAAGCCTAATCAAATTAAATCCTCCAGTTACAACTTCCCAGGAAGAGACTTGATGGCTTTTCAAAATAGCAAGTTAATGAGCACTAATGCATTTTTGACAGGTGCAGTTTTCAAGTGGTTCACTTTGGAACCTAATATCTAACAATCGAGTCATGTTCATGACAAAGCAATTGGTGTATCAAATCCTTCCCATATTAATGTTGCCTTCATGCCAATTCTCAAGATCCCAGCACTTCGTTTCATATTTTTTCAAAATCAAATCCAAATGGGTTTTACACAGTTTTCTGACTGCATTCCCAGGCAACTTCAGAAAGGTCAAATTTGGCACCTGATATTTTGCGAAGGAAGAGGAATGATGAAAAATCCTTTTGTACACATGTTCATTTGACCTAAATGAACTAATCTCTAGGATGGTATCTTCTTAAAATTAGATTTGATATTTTTCAAAGAGGCAAGTTGGCTAGTTTTAGTTGAGTTTAAACAGGTGTAAAAAATGTTGGGTGAGCTACTTTGATTGTGAGCAGCTTTCAATCCTGATAACTTCATGCCAATCCATCTAACAATCATACTCCCCTATCATAACTCAACATGTTGGTGCATTTTCGTGGCTTTGGGAGAAGCTTTCATCAGTTTTCCAAGACAATTTTGCAGGCTACTTGGTTCATTTTGTCACACCTTTCTTGTTCCCCATCATCTATTCTAAGATTTATACATAAGAGGTATTCTTACAACTCAAGGGGTTTCTGGACAAGTTGCTTTAAGACATATAAGCAAATATTACCAAGAAGTCTTCATGATCCATCACATTACCATCTCAACCAAGGCAAAGGTTAATGTAATTATAAAAGAATGCAAACAAGAAAAAGTGGACATGTTATCATTGAGACCATCACTTGGACAAAATGATAAATTCAACAGTAGTAGAAGATGACATCCCCAGAAAGTGAGACCATTACCTTCTAGTACATGAACTATCAAGAATGGTAAAGATGACTTCACTCGAATGAAACAACAAATGATAATTCAAGCAGCAATTTGACAGTAAAATCATGAAGGAAGGATATATCAGCCAGACATGCATAATCAATGAAAAATCACCAAGTCTCCCCGACCTCGTATGTCACATACATGAGCAAAATATTAAAATAAATGCATCGGGAAGATCAACTGTGTCAGACAATATTTTATTTTCTTAACGATGATGCATATTACTCTAATGAAAGAATTTAGGAACTATTTTTGCTGAGGAATAATATGTTTCACCCAGGAAATGTAAAACCATGCATTAGATAATTGATTTCACCCAGGAGTATTTTTCATCAGGTGAAAGCACACAAAGTAAATGCAATGTGAAATATTTTTACCAGAGGAGTTAAAAGTGGGTGATTATTTTTGCCAAAAGAATATTTATTTAAATATGGTAAAAATAATGGTAGCCAAGAACATTTTTAAATCTCTGTGAAAGCCTGTGAATTAGGTGAGAAAAATATGGACATTACTAAAGGGAAAATAAAATCTCAGCAAGAGAGTAAATAAAAAGCTGATGAAATGAATTTTGTATTTTCATTGAAGGAATTGTGAAGTTGAGATTATTTTTCAAAAGTGAAATACTTTTCCAGAAGAGTCAATAAGATTTTGTGAAAATGTGTATAATGGCCCGTGAAAATATTTTCACCCAAAGAAATATGAAGTGGAACATTTTATGAGTAAAATTACATACAAGATGACTTGAAGAGATTAGTATTTTGGTAAAGTTATTTCCCGTGGAGAAATTATTACAAGGTAAGGATTTATTTAATTAAGGTGAGGGTGGTGAAAATATCACCCATTGAAAATATTTTGAGTGTGGAAGAATTTTAATT
This sequence comes from Cunninghamia lanceolata, assembly GCA_027924645.1. NCBI lineage: Eukaryota > Viridiplantae > Streptophyta > Pinopsida > Cupressales > Cupressaceae > Cunninghamia > Cunninghamia lanceolata. Next base: position 14,661,442 of record BSBN01001332.1, read on the forward strand.
TATTTTCACTCAGAAGGTTAAAACGAAAGAAGACATTTCAAAGGGAAAAATATTATTTGAGAAGGAAAGCAAGTTTTCATTAATGGAAAAGTAACACATTTTCATAAAAGGAATTATTAAATTGTTTTACCTAATGAAGATATACTTCATCAAGGAGAGAAAAGCACATTGGTGAAACAAAATAATTAGCCCCCTGAAATTTTGGGAAGCATGAAATGATAAAAACAAATTTTGTATTAAAATAGGATGAACACTTTTAAATCTATGGAATAAAGTATTTTTCACGAAGGACATTTAAAGGTAAGTGATTATTTTTAATCAACCCGCTGAGTGAAATGTAATAATTATAGTCAAGTATTTTCACTTGGGGTTGAAATTTTTTTAGGAAGAATTAACCAAGGCAGTTATTAGTTAAATGCTTCTACGAGAAATAAATATGAAGATGAAAGTCGCCACCAAAAGGAAAATAATTATTATTATCATCATCACAAAGATGTAAAAATGAAGGATAAAATTAAATATTTTACTCTTGCCAAAGAAAATTAATTAAATGAAAGGTTACATTGAACGGATGTGAAGGGTCATAACCCTAGGAGATATCATGTTTATATGCTAGATGAAATTAAAAAGCATCATCATCAGTAGTAGTAGGATAGAAGAGATGATCACCAGTAGAGGATAGATTGCAACCATTCCATCTCAGAAAATATTGTAATGCATATTATTTGAAATATAATGGAGCAGAATATTTTCATGTGGTAATTTTACTTCCAATGTTCAACTGTTGTGTTTAAATCAAATCTTGAAGGTTATTGTACTGTCTCCAGAGTTGTTTTCCTTTATTATTTGAATATATAATTTTGTCAGAACACATTTGCTATTGCTATGGGATTTTGTGATTGGTTTCATACTTCGAGTGAATTAAATTCCTTTCAAGTAATTTGACTTAATTGGTTCCATTAGATTAAAATCCTTTTGAGATGATTATTTTGGTTGGTTTCTCTCAAAGTTAAGAATTAAATATCCTTTCATGATGTCACAATAATATTGGAGAATAGCACTAGGATTAATAAGAAGAGTACTGTAACTAACAAATTTACACATTTACATAAGGTGCAGACACCTCAAGTGCCCAATTGTTGGAGTTAAGCTGAGGAGTGAGTTAACCAATCATACATATCTATATCCATTATCCATCGACTCCATTAGCCCAATAGATTTAGGCACTGGTCTTATTCATTTAACTAAGTTGAAAATATTCAGTCAATTTACCTTGATATTGCTTATACAATTTATACCAAATTATAAATATACCAATTCCTTTTTAGAATTCCATAAGATCCCACTCAAATAGAAGTAAGTAGCAAGCTCTCATCTATTCCACACCCTTTGCCACTATGGATAGATCCATCAACTTAAACATATCCATCCAATATGATTTATCTCTCAAGGTACACCCGCCTAGGTTTAGCAAAACCTCACGTGCAGGGAGTCATCAATCATTTAGGTTAACTCTACTAGTTGGTCCAAAAATGTTGCAAATCTGATCATAGAGCCTGGCATCCTCTTAGGACTTGTAACCTACATTTTTGAGACCCAACAAAATTGTGACTCTACTAGGGACAATTAGGCATGAGCATTTTGGCAATGACAAATCAACCAACACAGATAATATGGACAAATATGAAGAGACCGATCAAACAATACAACTAGTAGATGAGACATGATTTTGCACGAGACTTGGAGCCCTAACATATCTCAAAAAATGAGAGTAGTCTTCAAAATGTGGATGTTCATTTTATCCCATCCCACCCACCACAATATATGAATCAATAGTTTGGAGAGGAAGAAAATGACTATTTTCAAACAGGGCAAACTCACGATGAGGATAAAGTGTACATATCTGAAAATGATTTTCAAATTTTTTCGAACCCATTGTATGAAGAGATAGATGAAGATCAGATGACATTTTGCCAAGGTGTGCCGGAACATGAATTTCAAGTGTTCTCAAATCCATGTTATCAAGAGGATGAAATGCTTTCAGACAATCAGAGAAGTGAATATGCTGATATACATAATTGTGAGTCCATAAATGAAGGGAAATTAAATGATGAAATGAGCACATTTGAGTAGTGTGATGATGATCAAGAGAACTATGAGCACTCTCATTTTCCAGATCAGCCAGAAGGTCAAACCCCAATACATGACAATAAGAAGAATAATGAAAAAAGTTACATTGAAGAGGGATCCTCTTCATGTAGCAAAGATGTATCACATGGAGATGAGATTGTTCATATTATACCTGACTTCCAGATGCATGATGATGAACAAAACACTAGCAACATTGAGCATGGAAAATTGATCAACAATATGAATGCATTCAATCAGATAAGCTTTAAAAATATTGACAGATGGGCTTCACCACAGCGTGATGAGAATTAGATTTTTGACAAAGGAAAATATATGTTTTTCTTTTTAGGGTGTGGTTTTTTTTAAACCATATCATTTTAGGGCAAAAGGTGACGTTTGGACTCTATTGCCCAATGGAGTAGGCACTGGTCTACTCCCCAGAGATCTGGGATCTTTCTATGCTCGCAAGGGGCATACATCCCCAAACAGAGCCACTATTAGAACCTAAAATTTAATACCAATTTTTGCAAGAAATTTTGGGTTCCCATATGAAAAAATCAATTTCAACACTCATAGATACCCCTGAAAATATGTCCAAGAAGCCTACTTTGGAGAGTTGTGTTTTGAAGCATATCCATTTTCTTGCAAAATCACTTTTCTAGCATGCTTACCTATCATACGTGAGTGCACATGTTTGATTTCACCTTCCTATGACAATATTTGACTAAGTTTCGAGGAACCAAGTTGAGGGGTTCTGGTAAAGTTTGTTGTTTGCACAGTGTTAAATCAGCCCGGGAAGCCAACTTTGGAGGCCAGTATATAATATCTAGATGATGTTCATGATAAACCGATTGGTGTCTTAGATTTACATTATGATAATCTACTCCTATGTCATTTTTCAAGACCCCAGCAGCTCATTTGCTATCTTTTCAAAATTAAAAGCAAATACATTTGGTCCTAATTTCACAGTTTCAACTGTAACGTCAACTTTGACCCTTGATATTTTGGTGAAGAAGGATGACTGACAAAAGTTCCTCTTGCACACACTCTCATGAAGCCTAATCGAACTAAATCGTCCAGTTACAACTTCCCAGGAAGAGACTTGATGGCTTTTCAAAATAGCAAGTTAATGAGCACTAATGCATTTTTGACAGGTGCAGTTTTCAAGTGGTTCACTTTGGAACCTAATATCTAGCAATCGGGTCATGTTCATGGCAAACCAATTGGTGTATCAAATTCCTCCCATGTTAATGTTGCCTTCATGCCAATTCTCAAGATCCTAGCACTTCATTTGATATTTTTTCAAAATAAAATCCAAATGGGTTTTACACAGTTTTGTGATTGCATTCACAGGTAGCTTCAGAAAGGTCAACTTTGGCACCTGATATTTTGCAAAGGAAGAGGAATGATGAAAAAGATTTTTGCACACGTGTTCATTTGACCTAAATGAACTGATCTCTAGGATGGCAGCTTCTCAAAATTAGATTTGATATTTTTCAAAGAGGCAAGTTGGCTAGTTTCAGTTGAGTTTAAACAGGTGTAAAAAATGCTGGGTGAGCTACTTTGATTACGAGCAACTTTCAATCCTAATAACTTCATGCCAATCCATCTACCAACCATACTCCCCTATCATAACTCAACACGTTGGTGCATTTCCGTGGCTCTGGGAGAATTATTGGTTAGTTTTCCAAGACGATTTTGCAGGCTACGTGGTTCATTTTGCAACACCTTTCTTGAACCCTATCATGTGTTCTAAGATTTATACATAAGAGGTATTCTTACAACTCAAGGGGTTTCTGGAGAAGCTGCTTTAAGACATATAAGAAAAATATTACGAAGAATTCTTCATGATCCATCACACTACCATCTCAACCAAGGCAAAGGTTAATGTAAATATAAAAGAATGCAAACAAGAAAAAGTGGACATGTTATCATTGAGACCATCACTTGGACAAAATGATGAATTCAACAGTAGTAGAAGATGACATCCTCAAAAAGTGAGACCATTACCTTCTAGTACATGAACTGTCAAGAATGGTAAAGATGACTTCACTCGAATGAAACAACAAATGATAATTCTAGCAACAATTTGACAATAACTGTGGAAAATGTAAAGAGTTTAGATCTAGAGGTCAAAACGATTTCAAATGAAGAATGGTGCTTCCTATTGAATGTGATCAATGCTATTCATGAAGCTGCCCCATGATGCAAGAAATTCCACTTCTTATGGATACGACTGCCCAGCTAGATAAATTATTTCTGTTGGTCATAGTTGGCAAACTCAATTCTAGAAAATCAACACTGATCGATGCCATGGAAAATTTTCAAGTTATAATGTGGTTTCTACTGAAAGATAGATCAAAGCTTAATTGGGGAGCAGCTAGTGTAAGCATTAGTAGTATAGAATTGAGACAAGAAACTGCAGAGATAATTGATATAGCCTGCAAATATATATTAACGCATAGTGTGGACAATAGCATGTTGCTGGAACTTCTTGTTGATATTCTGGATGCATTGGCAAATTATAGGAGCTTGGAATATATAGAATGGTCAACAACAATCGTGCTCATAGACACGCTAAGAGAATGGACCCTGTAGTAATCAAAAAAATTGTATAATTGGTTTTCATATTCAAGGAAAATGGAGGCCAAGGTGAGCATTGATAGATAAAGTAGACATGCATAATACATGACGGACATCTTAATCTAGATACCCAGCAATCCAGTAAATTGCAACTTAGAAATCTATCTATTCAATTGATTAAGTTTGCAGCCCCCGGAAGGGAGAGTATTGGGGAATGTCATCAGCAAGATTGAAGTCATGAATCCGGGAGGGATTACTCCAGAGGGATTTTGAAAACCCTAAAATCATGAAGGAAGGATATATCGGCCAGACATGCATAATCAGTGAAAAATCTCCAAGTCTCCCTAACCTTGTATGTCACACAGATGAGCAAATTATTAAAATAAACGCATCGGGAATATCAACTATATCGGACAATACTTCATTTTCTTAACGATGATGCATATTACTTCGATGAGAGAATTTAGGAAATATTTTTGCCAAGGAATAATATGTTTCACTCGAGAAATGCAAAACCATGCATTAGATAATTGATTTCACCCAGGAGTATTTTTCATCAGGTGAAAGCACACAAAGTAAATGCAATGTGAAATATTTTTACCAGAGGAGTTAAAAGTGGGTGATTATTTTTGCCAAAAGAATATTTATTTAAATATGGTAAAAATAATGGTAGCCAAGAACATTTTTAAATCTCTGTGAAAGCCCGCAGATCAGGTGAGAAAAGTATGGACATTACTAAAGGGAAAATAAAATCTTAGCAAGAGAGTAAATAAAAAGATGATGAAATGAATTCTACATTTTCATTGAAGGAATTGTGAAGTTGAGATTATTTTTCAAAAGTGAAATATTTTACCAGAAGAGTTAATGAGATTTTGTGAAAATGTGTATAATGGCCCGTGAAAATATTTTCACCCAAAGAAATATGAAGTGGAACATTTTATGAGTAAAATTACATACAAGATTACTTGAAGAGATTAGTATTTTGGTAAAGTTATTTCCCGTGGAGAAATTATTACAAGGTAAGGATTTGTTTAATTAAGGTGAGGGTGGTGAAAATATCACCCATTGAAAATATTTTGAGCATGGAAGAATTTTAATTTATTTGCACTTAGAAGGTTAAAACAAAAGAAGACATTTCAAAGGGAAAAATATTATTTGAGAAGGAAAACAAATTTTCATTAATGGAAAAGTAACACATTTTTATAAAAGGAATTATTAAATTATTTTACCTAATGAAGATATACTTCATCGGGGAGAGAAAAGCACATTGGTGAAACAAAATAATTACCCCCCTGAAATTTTGAGAAGCATGGAATGATAAAAACAAATTTTGTATTAAAACAGGATGAACACTTTTAAATCTATGGAATAAAGTATTTTTCACAAAGGACATTTAAAGGTAAGTGATTATTTTCAATCAACCCACTGAGTGAAATGTAATAATTATAGTCAAGTATTTCACTTGGGGATGAAAAATTTTCGGGAAGATTTAACCAAGGTAGTTACTAGTGAAATGCTTCTATGAGAAATAAATATGAAGATGAAAGTTGCCACCAAAAGGAAAATAATTATTATTATCATCATCACAAAGATGTAAAAATGAAGAATAAAATTAAATATTTTACTCTTGCCAAAGAAAATTAATTAAATGAATGGTTACATTGAATAGATGTGAAGCATCATAACCCTAGGAGATATCATATATTATGCCAGATGAAATAAAAAAGGATCATCATCAGTAGTAGTAGGATAGAAGACATGATCACTAGTAGAGGATAGATTGCATCCATTCACCCATCCATTCCATCTCAAAAAATATTGTAATGCATATTATTTGAAATATAATGGAGTAGAATATTTTCATGTGGTAATTCTACTTCCAGTGTTCAACTATTGTGTTTAAATCAAATCTTAAAGGTTATTATGCTGTCTCCAGAGTGGTTTTCCTTTATTATTCGAATATATAATTTGTTAGAACACATTTGCTGTTGCTGTGGGATTTTGTGATTGGTTTCATACTTCGAGTGAATTAAATTCCTTTCAAGTAATTTGACCTAATTGGTTCCATGAGATTAAAATCCTTTTGAGATGATTCTTTTGGTTGGTTTCTCTCAAAGTTAAGAATTAAATATCCTTTCATGACGTCACAGTAATATTGGAGAATAGCACTAGGATTAGTAAGAAGAGTATTAAATTTTCACATTTGCAGAAGGTGCAAACACTTCAAGTGCCCAACTGTTAGAGTTAAGATGAGGAGTGAGTTAATCAATCATACATATCTATATCCATTATCCATCCATTATCCATCGACTCCATTAGCCCAATAGATTTAGGCACTAGTCTTATTCATTTCACTAAGTTGAACATATTCACTCAATTTACCTTGATATTGCTTATACAATTTATACCAAATTAGAAATATACCAAATCCTTTCTAGAATTCCATAAAATCCCACTCAAATAGAAGTAATTAGCAAGCTCTCATCTATTCCACACCCTTTGCCACTATGGATAGATCCATCAACTCAAACATATCCATCCAATCTGATTTAGCTCTTAAGGTACACCCACCTAGGTTTAGCAGAAGTTGACGTACAGGGAGTCATCAATCATTTAGGTTAACTTCGTTAGTTGGTTCAAAAACATTGCAAGTCTGATCATAGAGCCTAGCATCCTCTTAGGATTTGTAACCTGCATTTTTGAGACCCAACAAAATGGTGACACTACTGGGGACAATTTAGAATTTTAGTTGAAGATCATTTCATTACAGAGTCAGTGAAGTTTTAAAATTCCAATACAAAAAGGTAACTCTACTGGCAAGAAGAACCCAGAAAGAAGAAAATTTTCCTCTTCTCACAAGAGGTGGCGACTCTGAAAACAAAATTGATAAAAAATGCAAAGGACGTCTTGAAACTACAATATTTCCAGGATGAAGTATTCATAACAATTTTTATTTGCCTTATACACATTATGGCATAGTTGGGAAGCTTGGGAATGAAAGCGGTACATATCAAATACAACATTACATTTCTACACTACAATTCCCAAATCAAATAAACGTCTATCCGCTCCCACCTGGCGAAAGATTTGTTGGCTACCAAGATCATGAATATAACTAGTATATGGGACATTATCAATACCAAATCCCATGTCAAAATCTGCAAAGCAATGTTAGCCTTCAGGTCAATCAAAGTCTACAAGAAGAAATAAGATGGCAACAACTACTTTTCCAACAGAGGGTAATAGATCTTGAAATATACAAACCAATTGATTTCAGAAACATTCAGGGTTACCTAAAACTTCCTCCCCATTTGAATGTTACAAATCATTTGCCAAAATTTAATGGATGTAAATGGGAATCAATAGATATGCACCTGCAACAATTCATTGATGTGGTGGTGAATTGGCAAATTAGTGGACAAGACGTTATCATGAAGCTATTTGTGAAAACATTGGAAAATGCTGCTAAAGATTGGTTTCACAACCTTCCTAGGCTTTGCATAACTTCATGGGATGAACTTGCAAATAAATTTGTGTGCAAGTTTAAAGAGAAAGATGATGAGTGTTTTCAAAATGAAATTCAAAATAAATTTGGGGAATCTGGACTTTTCAAAAGAACATTGGAATCTAGATTTTCTTTGTTCAAGAGAACATTTGTTATCTATATGCAAATACCTATTAATGTTAGGCCTGATAAATCCATCTGCATTGAAACATTCATGAAATTATATGTGCCTCATTCAGATAAATGGCTTGAATCACATAAACTAGTTACTTTTGACCAAGTGTATGAAATGATTGGTTTCGTAGAGGAAATCAGGCATGAGCATGCTAGCAATGATAGATCTACCAACATAGCTAATATGGACAAATATGAAGAGATCGATCAAACAATACAACTAGTAGATGAGACACATGATTTTGCACGAGACTTGGAGCCCCAACATATTTCAAAAAATGAGAGTAGTCTTCAAAATGTGGATGTTCCTTTTATCCCAGCCCACCCACCACAATATATGAATCAATAGTTTGGAGAGGAAGAAAATGACTATTTTCAAACAAGGCAAACTCACGATGAGGAGAAAGTGTACATATCTGAAAATGATTTTCAAATGTTTTCAAACCCATTGTATGAAGAGATAGATGAAGATCAGATGACATTTTGCCAAGGTGTGCCAGAACATGAATTTCAAGTGTTCTCAAATACATGTTATCAAGAGGATTAAATGCTTTCAAACAATCAGAGAAGTGAATATGCTAATATATATAATGGTGAGTCCATAAATGAAGGGAAATTAAATGATGATATGAGCACATTTAAGTATTGTGATGATGATCAAGAGAGCTATGAGTACTTTGATTTTCCAGATCAGCTAGAAGGTCAAACCACAATGCATGACACTAACAAGAATAATGAAAAAAGTTACATTGAAGAGGGATCCTCTTCATGTGGCAAAGATGTATCACATGGAGATGGGACTGTTCATATTATACCTAACTTCCAGATGCATGATGATGAACAAAATACTAGCAACATTGAGCATGGAAAATTGATCAACAATCTGAATGCATTCAATCAGATAAGCTTTAAAAATATTGACAAATGGGCTTCACCATAGTATGATGAGAATCAGATTTTTCACAGAGTAAAATATATGTTTTTTTCTTTTTAGGGTGTGGTTTTTTTAAAACCATATCATTTTAGGGTAAAAGGTGACGTTTGGACTCTATTGCCCAATGGAGTAGACACTGGTTTGCTCCCTAGAGATCTGGGATCTTGCTATGCTCACAAGGGGCATACATCCCCAGATAGAGCAACTGTTCGAACCTAAAATTTCATACCAACTTTTTTAAGAAATTTTGGGTTCCCATATGAAAAAATCAATTTCAACACTCATAGATACACCTGAAATATATGTCCAAGAAGCCTACTTTGGAGAGTTGTGTTTTGAAGCCTGTTCATTTTCTTGCAAAATCACTTTGCTAGCATGCTTACCTATCATACTTGAGTGCACATGTCTGATTTTACCTTCCTATGACAAGATATGACTAAGATTCAAGGAATCAAGTTGAGGGGTTCTGGTAAAGTTTTTTGTCTGCATAGTGTAAAATCAGCCCAGGAAGACAAATTTGGAGGCCAATATATAACAGATGGATGATATTCATGATGAACCGATTGGTGCCTCAGATTTACATTATGATAATCTACTCCCATGTCATTTTTCAAGACCCCAGCATCTCGTTTGCTATCTTTTCAAAATCAAAAGCAAATGCATTTGGTCCTAATTTCACAATTTCAACTATAAGGTCAACTTTGACCCTTGATATTTTGGTGAAGAAAGATGACTGAAAAAATTTCCTCTTGTACACACTCTCATGAAGCCTAATCAAACTAAATCCTCCAGTTACAACTTCCCAGGAAGAGACTTGATGGCTTTTCAAAATAGCAAGTTAATGAGGACTAATGCATTTTTGACAGGTATAGTTTCAAGTGGTTCACTTTGGAATCTAGCAATCGGGTCATGTTCATGACAAACCAATTGGTGTATTGAAATCTTCCCATATTAATGTTGCCTTCATGCCAATTCTCAAGATCCCAGCACTTTGTTTGATATTTTTTCAAAATCAAATCCAAATGGGTTTTACACCGTTTTTTGATTGCATTCACAGGCATCTTCAGAAAGGTCAACTTTGGCACCTGATATTTTGCGAAGGAAAAGGAATGAAGAAAAATTATTTTGCACACATGTTCATTTGACCTAAATGAACTAATCTCCAGGATGGCAGCTTCTCAAAATTAGATTTGATATTTTTCAAAGAGGCAAGTTGGCTAGTTTTAGTTGAGTTTAAACATGTGTAAAATATGTTGGGTGAGCTACTTTGATTACGAGTAGCTTTCAATCCAGATAACCTCATGCCAATCCGTCTACCAACCATACTCCCCTATCATAACTCAACATGTTGGTGCATTTTTGTGGGTCCAGGAGAAGTTTTGATCAGTTTTCCAAGATGATTTTGCGAGCTATTTGGTTCATTTTGTCACACCTTTATTGAACCCCATCATCTATTCTAAGATTTATACATAAGAGGTATTCTTACAACTCAAGGGGTTTCTGGACAAGCTGCTTTAAGACATATAAGAAAAATATTACCAAGAAGTCTTCATGATCCATCACATTACCATCTCAACCTAGGCAAAGGTTAATGTAAATATGAAAGAATGCAAACAAGAAAAAGTGGACATGTTATCATTGAGACCATCACTTGGACAAAATGATAAATTCAGCAGTAGTAGAAGATGACATCCTCAGAAAGTGAGACCATTACCTTCTAGTACATGAACTGTAAAGAATGGTAAAGATGACTTCACTCGAATGAAACAACAAATGATAATTCAAGTAGCAATTTGATAGTAACTGTGGAAAATGTAAAGAGTTTAGATCTAGAGGTCAAAAGGATTTCAGATGAAGAATGGTGCTTCCTGTTGAATGTGATCAATGCTATTCATGAAGCTGCCCCATGATGCAATAAATTCCACTTCTTATGGATACGACTGCCCAGCTAGATAAATTATTTCTGTTGGTCGTAGTGGGCAAACTCAATTCTGGTAAATCAACACTGATTGATGCCATGGAAATTCTTCAAGTTATAATGTGGTTTCTACTGAAAGATAGATCAAAGCTTAATTGGGGAGCAGCCGGTGTAAGCATTGGTATTATAGAATTGAGACAAGAAACTGCAGAGATAATTGATATAGCCTACAAATATATATTAATGCATAGTACAGAAAATAGCATGTTGCTAGAACTTCTTGTTGATATTCTGGATGCATTGGCAAACTATGGGAGCCTAGAATATACAGAATGGTCAACAACAATCGTCCTCACAGACATGCTAAGAGAATGGACCCTGCAATAATAAAAAAAATTATATAACTAGTTTTCATATTCAAGGAAAATGAAGGCCAAGGTGAGCATTGATAGATAAAGTAGACATGCATAATACATGACAGACATCTCAATCTGGATACCCAGAAATCTAGTAAATTGCAAATCAGAAATCTATCTATTCAATTGATTAAGTTTGCAGCCCCTAGAAGGGAGAGTATTAGGGAATGTCATCAGCTAGATTGAAGTCATGAATCTGGGAGGGATTAATCTAGAGGGATTTTGAAAACCCTAAAATCATGAAGGAAGGATGTGTCGGCCAGACATGCATAATCGGTGAAAAATCTCCAAGTCTCCTCGACCTCGTATGTCACACAGATGAGTAAAATATTAAAATAAACTCATCGGGAAGAACAACTGTGTCGGACAATATTTTATTTTCTTAAAGATGATGCATATTACTCCGATGAGAGAATTTAGGAAATATTTTTGCCAAGGAATAATATGTTTCACCCAGGAAATGCAAAACCATGCATTGGATAATTGATTTCACCCAGGAGTATTTTTCATCAGGTGAAAGCACACAAAGTAAATGCAATGTGAAATATTTTTACCAGAGGAGTTAAAAGTGGGTGATTATTTTTGCCAAAAGAATATTTATTTAAATATGGTAAAAATAATGGTAGCCAAGAACATTTTTAAATCTCTGTGAAAGCCCGCAGATCAGGTGAGAAAAGTATGGACATTACTAAAGGGAAAATAAAATCTTAGCAAGAGAGTAAATAAAAAGATGATGAAATGAATTCTACATTTTCATTGAAGGAATTGTGAAGTTGAGATTATTTTTCAAAAGTGAAATATTTTACCAGAAGAGTTAATGAGATTTTGTGAAAATGTGTATAATGGCCCGTGAAAATATTTTCACCCAAAGAAATATGAAGTGGAACATTTTATGAGTAAAATTACATACAAGATTACTTGAAGAGATTAGTATTTTGGTAAAGTTATTTCCCGTGGAGAAATTATTACAAGGTAAGGATTTGTTTAATTAAGGTGAGGGTGGTGAAAATATCACCCATTGAAAATATTTTGAGCGTGGAAGAATTTTAATTTATTTGCACTCAGAAGGTTAAAATGAAAGAAGACATTTCAAAGGGAAAAATATTATTTGAGAAGGAAAACAAGTTTTCATTAATGGAAAAGTAACACATTTTCATAAAAGGAATTATTAAATTATTTTACCTAGTGAAGATATACTTCATCGGGGAGAGAAAAGAACATTGGTGAAACAAAATAATTAGCCCCCTAAAATTTTGAGAAGCATGAAATGATAAAAACAAATTTTGTATTAAAACAGGATGAACACTTTTAAATTTAAAGGTAAGTGATTATTTTTAATCAACCCGCTGAGTGAAATGTAAAAATTATAGTCAAGTGTTTTCACTTGGGGATGAAAAGTTTTTGGGAAGAATTCACCAAGGCAGTTACCGGTGAAATACTTCTACGAGAAATAAATATGAAGATGAAAGTTGCCACCAAAAGGAAAATAATTATTATTATCATCATCACCAAGATGTGAAAATGAAGGATAAAATTAAATGTTTTACTCTTGCCAAATAAAATTAATTAAATGGAAGGTTACATTGAATGGATGTGAAGGGTCATAACCCTAGGAGATATCATGTATATATGCCATATGAAATCAAAAAGGATCATCATCAGTAGTAGTAGGATAGAAGACATGATCACCAGTAGAGGATAGGTTGCATCCATTCACCCATCCATTCTATCTCAAAAAATATTTTAATGCATATTATTTGAAATATGAAGGAGCAGAATATTTTCATGTGGTAATTTTACTTCCAGTGTTCAACTATTGTGTTTAAATCAAATCTTAAAGGTTATTGTACTGTCTCCAGAGTGGTTTTCCTTTATTATTCGAATATATAATTCATCAAAACACATTTGCTATTGTTGTGGGATTTTATGATTGGTTTCATACTTTGAGTGAATTAAATTCCTTTCAAGTAATTTGACTTAATTGGTTCCATGAGATTAAAATCCTTATGAGATGATTATTTTGGTTGGTTTCTCTCAAAGTTAAGAATTAAATATCCTTTCATGACGTCATGGTAATATTGGAGAATAGCACTAGGATTAGTAAGAAGAGTATTGTAACTGACAAATTTGCATGTTTGCACAAAGTGCAAACACCTCAAGTGCCCAACTGTTAGAGTTAAGCTGAGGAGTGAGTTAACCAATCATACATATCTGTATCCATTATCCATCGACTACATTAGCCCAATAGATTTAGGCACTAGTCTTATTCATTTCACTAAGTTGAACATATTCAATCAATTTACCTTGATATTGCTTATACAATTTATACCAAATTAGAAATATACCAATTCCTTTTTAGAATTCCATAAGATCCCACTGAAATAGAAGTAATTAGCAAGCTCTCATCTATTCCACACCCTTTGGCACTGTGGATAGATCCATCAACTCAAACATATCCATCCAATCTGGTTTAGCTCTCAAGGTACACCCGCCTAGGTTTAGCAAAAGCTGATGTGCAGGTAGTCATCAATCATTTAGGTTAACTCTATTAGTTGGTTCAAAAATGTTGCAAGTTTGATCATAGAGCCTGGCATCCTCTTAGGACTTGTAACCTGCATTTTTGAGACCCAATAAAATGGTGACTCTGCTAGGGACAATTCAGAATTTTGGTTGAAGATGATTTCATTACAGAGTCAATGAAGTTTTAAAATTCCAATACAAAAAGGTAACTCTGCTAGCAAGAAGAACCCGGAAAGAAGAAAAATTTCCTCTTCTCACAAGAGGTGGCAACTCTAAAAACAAAATTCATAAAAAATGCAAAGGACATCTTAAAACTACAATATTTCCAGGCTGAAGTATGCATAACAATTTTTATTTTCCTTATACATTATGGCACAGTTGGGAAGCTTGGGAATGAAAGCAGTGCATATCAAACACAACAGGACATTTCTACACTATAATTCCCAAATCAAATAAACATCTATCCAGTCCCACCTAGCCAAAGATTTGTGGACTACCAAGATCATTAATATAACTAGTATATGGGATATTATCAATACCAAATCCCATGTCAACATCTGCAAAGTAATGTTAGCCCTCGGGTCAATCAAAGTCTACAAGAAGAAATAAGATGGCAACAACTACTTTTCCAACAGAGGGTAGTAGATCTTGAAATATACAAACCAATTGATTTCAGAAACATTCAGGGTTACCCAAATCCTCCTCCCCCTTTAAATGTTACAAATCATTTGCCAAAATTTAATTGATGTAAATGGGAATCAATAGATATGCACCTGCAACAATTCATTGATATAGTGGTGAATTGGGAAATCAGTGGACAAGACGTTATCATGAAGCTATTTGTGAAAACATTGGAAAATGCTGCTAAAGATTGGTTTCACAGCCTTCCTAGGCTTTGCATAACTTCGTGGGATGAACTTGCAAATAAATTTGTGTTCGAGTTTAAAGAGAAAGATGATGAGTGTCTTCAAAATGAGAGTCAAAGTAAATTTGGGGAACCTGGACTTTTCAAAATAACATTAGAATCTAGATTTTCTTTGTTCAAGAGAACATTGGATATCTATATGCAAATACATGTTAATGTTAGGCCTGATAAATCCATCTACATTGAAACATTCATGAAATTATATGTGCCTCATTCAGACAAATGGCCTGAGTCACAGAAACCAGTTACTTTTGACCAAGTGTATGAAATGATTGGTTTTGTAGAGAAAATCAGGCATGAGCATACTGGCAATGATAAATCTACCAACACATATAATATGGACAAATATGAAGAGACCGATCAAATAATACAACCAGTAGATGAGACATATGATTTTGCACGAGTCTTGGAGTGCCAGCATATTTCAAAAAATGAGAGTAGTCTTCAAAATGTGGATGTTCCTATTATCCCATCCCACCCACCGCAATATATGAATAAACAATTTGGAGAGGAAGAAAATGACTATTTTCAAACAGGGCAAACTCACGATGAGGAGAAAGTGGATATATCTGAAAATGATTTTCAAAAATTTTCAAATCCATTGTATGAAGAGATAGATGAAGATCAGATGACATTTTGCCAAGGTGTGCTGGAACATGAATTTCAAGTGTTCTCAAATCCATGTTATCAAGAGGATGAAATGCTTTTAGACAATCAGAGAAGTGAATATGCTGATATACATAATGGTGAGTCAATAAATGAAGGGAAATTAAATGATGAAATGAGAAAATTTGAGTATTGTGATGATGATCAAGAGAACTATGAGCACTCTCATTTTCCAAATCAACCAAAAGGTCAAACCACAACACATGACAGTAAGAAGAATAACGAAAAAAGTTACATTAAAGAGGGATCCTCTTCATGTAGAAAAGATGTATCACATGGAGATGCGATTGTTCAGATTATACTTGACTTCCAGATGCATGATGATGAACAAACACTAGCAACATTGAGCGTGGAAAATTGATCAACAATATGAATGCATTCAATCAGATAAGCTTTAAAAATATTGATAGATGGGCTTCACCACAGCGTGATGAGAATCAATTTTTTAACAGAGAAAAATATATGTTTTTTCTTTTTAGGGTGTGGATTTTTTAAATCATATCATTTTAGGGAAAAAGGTGATGTTTGGACTCTACTGCCCAATGGAGTACGCACTGGTCTGCTCCCCAGAGATCTAGGATCTTGCTATGCTCACAAGGGGCATACATCCCTAGATAGAGCCACTGTTGCAACCTAAAATTTCATACCAATTTTTGCAAGAAATTTTGGGTTCCCATATGAAAAAATCAATTTCAACACTCATACACCTGAAAATATGTCCAAGAAGCCTACTTTGGAGAGTTGTGTTTTAAAGCCTATTCATTTTCTTACAAAATCACTTTTCTAGCATGCTTACCTATCATACGTGAGTGCACATGTCTAATTTCACCTTCCTATGACAAAATTTGACTAAGTTTCGAGGAATCAAGTTGAGGGGTTTTGGTAAAGTTTGTTGTTTGCACAGTGTAAAATTAGCCTGGGAAGCCAACTTTAGAGGCCAGTATATAACAGTTGGATGATGTTCATGATGAATTGATTGGTGCCTCAGATTTAGATTATGATAATCTACTCCTATGTCAGTTTTCAAGACCCTAGCATCTCGTTTGCTATCTTTTCAAAATCAAAAGCAAATGCATTTGGTCCTAATTTCACAGTTTCAACTGTAAGAAGGTCAACTTTGACCCTTGATATTTTGGTGAAGAAGGATGACTGACAAAAATTCCTCTTGCACTGCACTCTCATAAAGCCTAATCAAACTAAATCCTCCAGTTACAACTTCCCAAGAAGAGACTTGATGGCTTTTCAAAATAGCAAGTTAATGAGCACTAATGCATTTTTGACAGTGCAGTTTTCAAGTGGTTCACTTTGGAACCTAATATTTAGCAATCGGGTCATGTTCATGAAAAACCAATTTGTGTATAAAATTCTTCCCATATTAATGTTTCCTTCATCCCAATTCTCAAGATTCTAGCACTTCGTTTGATATTTTTTCAAAATCAAATCCAAATGGGTTTTACATAGTTTTGTGACTGCATTCACAGGCAACTTCAAAAAGGTCAACTTTGGTACCTGATATTTTGCGAAGGAAGAGGAATGATGAAAAAAAATTTGCACACGTGTTCATTTGACCTAAATGAACTAATCTCCAAGATGGCAGCTTCTCAAAATCAGATTTGATATTTTTCAAAGAGGCAAATTGGCTAGTTTCAGTTGAGTTTAAATAGGTGTAAAAAATGTTGGGTGAGCTACTTTGATTGCGAGCAGCTTTGAATCCTGATAACTTCATTCC
Source organism: Cunninghamia lanceolata (assembly GCA_027924645.1). NCBI lineage: Eukaryota > Viridiplantae > Streptophyta > Pinopsida > Cupressales > Cupressaceae > Cunninghamia > Cunninghamia lanceolata. The sequence goes on from BSBN01001332.1 coordinate 14,678,942, forward strand.
AATCCATCTGCTAACCATACTCCCCTATCATAACTCAACATGTTGGTGCATTTTCATGGCTCCGGGAGAAGTTTTGATCAGTTTTCCAAGACAATTTTGTAGGCTACTTGGTTCATTTTGTCACACCTTTCTTGAACCCCATCATCTATTCTAAGATTTATACATAAGAGGTATTCTTATAACTCAAGGGGTTTCTGGACAAGCTGCTTTAAGACATATAAGCAAAATATTACCAAGAAGTCTTCATGATCCATCACATTACCATCTCAACCAAGGCAAAGGTTAATGTAATTATAAAAGAATGCAAACAAGAAAAAGTGGACATGTTATCATTAAGACCATCACTTGGACAAAATGATAAATTCAATAGTAGTAGAAGATGGCATCCTGAGAAAGTGAGACCATTACCTTCTAGTACATAAACTGTTAAGAATGGTAAAGATGACTTCACTTGAATGAAACAACAAATGATAATTCAAGCACCAATTTGACAATAATTGTGGAAAATGTAAAGAGTTTAGATCTAGAGGTCAAAAGGATTTCAGATGAAGAATGGTGCTTCCTGTTGAATGTGATCAATGCTATTCATGAAGCTGCCCCATGATGCAAGAAATTCCACTTCTTATGGATACAACTGCCCAGCTGGATAAATTATTTGTATTGGTCATAGTGGACGAACTCAATTCTGGCAAATCAACACTGATCAATGCCATGGAAATTTTTCAAGTTATAATGTGGTTTCTACTGAAAGATAGATCAAAGCTTAATTAGGGAGCAGCTGGTATAAGCATTGGTAGTATAGAATTGAGACAAGAAACTGTAGAGATAATTGATATAGCCTGCAAATATATATTAACACATAGTGCAGACAATGGCATGTTGCTGGAACTTCTTGTTGATATTCTGGATGCATTGGCAAATTATGGGAGCCTAGAATATACAAAATGGTCAACAACAATCGTGCTCACAGACATGCTAAGAGAATGGACCCTGCAGTAATCAAAAAAATTATATAACTGGTTTTCATATTCAAGGAAAATGGAGGCCAAGGTGAGCATTGATAGATAAAGTAGACATGCATAATACATGATGGACATCTGAATCTGGATACCCAGCAATCTAGAAATCTATCTATTCAATTGTTTAAGTTTGTAGCCCCCGGAAGGGAGAGTATTGGGGAATGTCATCAGCAAGATTGAAGTCATGAATTCGGGAGGGATTACTCTAGAGGGATTTTTAAAACCCTAAAATCATGAAGGAAGGATATATATCGGCTAGACATGCATAATCGGTGAAAAATCTCCAAGTCTCCCCAACCTTGTATGTCACACAGATGAACAAATTATTAAAATAAACGCATCGGGAATATCAACTGTGTCGGACAATACTTCATTTTCTTAACGATGATGTATATTACTCCGATGAGAGAATTTAGGAAATATTTCTGCCGAGGAATAATATGTTTCACCTGAGAAATGTAAAACCATGCATTAGATAATTGATTTCACCCAGGAGTATTTTTCATTAGGTGAAAGCACACAAAGTAAATGCAATGTGAAATATTTTTACCAGAGGAGTTAAAAGTGGGTGATTATTTTTGCCAAAAGAATATTTATTTAAATATGGTAAAAATAATGGTAGCCAAGAACATTTTTCTATCTCTGTGAAAGCCCGTGGATCAAGTGAGAAAAGTATGGACATTACTAAAGGGAAAATAAAATCTCAGCAAGAGAGTAAATAAAAAGCTAATGAAATGAATTCTGCATTTTCATTGAAGGAATTGTGAATTTGAAATTATTTTTCAAAAGTGAAATATTTTTCCAAAAGAGTCAATAAGATTTTGTGAAAATGTGTATAATAGCCCGTGAAAATATTTTCACCCAAAGAAATATGAAGTGGAACATTTTATGAGTAAAATTACATACAAGATTACTTGAAGAGATTAGTATTTTGGTAAAGTAATTTCCCGTGGAGAAATTATTACAAGGTAAGGATTTATTTAATTAAGGTGAGGGTGGTGAAAATATCACCCATTGAAAATATTTTGAGTGTGGAAGAATTTTAATTTATTTGCACTCAGAAGGTTAAAATGAAAGAAGACATTTCAAAGGGAAAAATATTATTTGAGAAGGAAAACAAGTTTTCATTAATGGAAAAGTAACACATTTTCGTAAAAAGAATTATTAAATTATTTTACCTAATGAAGATATTCCACTCCATAATTTGAGGAGGGGAAAAAGATAATGACCTTGATATCAGTCAAATAATGCAACAAAATCATAGCATGCTTGCAATGCAATTCTAAAAGAGACAATAAGGCCAAATCTAGTGAAAATGCAAGGTTTTCAAACCCTAGAGATGAAATTTTGTAAGAAAACCACTATGATGCAACACTACAGTTAGAAATCATTCCTAATGAGTGTTTGAAAAGGGTAGCAAAATCTAAAACAAGATTTTGACTACAAACCCTAGCTAATGCAAAACTAGGTTTTTATAAAAATGCACAATTTAAAGCAATTTTTGACAATTTAAGCATGAAAATACAATGCAAGTGAATGCTAAATGATAAATTTCTGTAATTTAAATCATATCTAATGAAAATGATAGAAATTTGATGCTAATTAATTCAAATTATGCCAAAATTCAAGCCTAAGATGCCAAATTTTTCAATTTTTTTGTAATTTTTCAAATGCAATAAGATGAATGAATGCAAATCTATCACACAACACTCAGCAAGGTGCCAAAATTTCCAAAAACACGGGTTCACCAAAATGTTTAATGGTAAAAAGAGGGTTTAGGTTTAGTTAGGTTTCAAAGGCAAATCCTCCCTTCACCACAAACATTCAAGGGCACATCAACTAAATTGAATCTCCACTAAGCTAGAGAAATCACCTATTAGGCTAAAATGCCTCTTGGAACGATGTGGAAGTTTAGATGTATCAAACAATATCTTAATTCAATGCTCAATTATACTTAAAACCCTAAATAAGAAAAACAATAAACAAATTATTGAATTATAGCAAATGCTTTCAAACCAAGGTGAAGGACAAACATATTTAACTCACTATTTTTTGAAGTCCAAAAAGTGGAATAGTCGGGAACACTGGGACTAACGCCCTAGTCCAAGGTACATTTTTGTCACAAAATCTAGATCTTCTTCCGACAATGATCTACACTATATATTCCATTTCTACCCTGAGAAAAGTGGAGGACACAAGGACTAATGCCCTTGTCCTGAAATGTTCACCGGAGTCCTTTGCTTGTTAGATCCCAAATCTTTGATGTCTACAACCTCCTTTCTGCAACTCCACTCTATGAAACTCAGTACCTGTAACCTACAATCACAAAGGAGTGTGGGACCTAGGGTTGTGGTGTTTAGAGGCTTGCCTTAGTCAAGCCCCAAAGAGATATTCAAGTCTTCTTAACACAATTGTCAAATAAGAGTGCGTATCCCTGTGGGATAGAGGCAAAAATCAAAAATATAAATGATTGAAAACATAATAGATATCACCTTGAAGTGTAGATCTCATGGAAGGAAGACGCTCTTCATGCCATGAGGAGATGGAATCAAATCTACAAATACAAACACAATAACAACAAAGTACTACTCTGCAACACTATGAATGCCTTGAATCAAAATCACAAAATCACAATGCTCATCTAGTTTCCATCTAGTTTGCTAATGAAACCTAATCATGCTTATATATGCAACTACAAAGATTCCCACTAAGAATTTCATAATTCAAACTTGAGATGTTGGCTTAGAACCTAAATAACGGTCCTAAAACTAACATTTAAATTTAGGGTAGACCGAAAATAGGGTTGTTTTTGTTTAGTGATCATTAAAATAGCACCCCCTAGGTCCTATTTGCCATAAGACTTTCTCATTAGGGGTCAAAATTAACACACAAGATGCTCTAAATGTAATTTAAAGACCTAGGAGCTAAACCTTAAGAGGGAAAAGCCCCCAATGAGACATTTTCTGACATAACACTTAGTAACAGTCTCTCTCTATCAATCCTAGATAGAGAGATATAGAGAGGAGACAAAGAGAGAGAGAGAGAGAGAGATGGTAAGAAATAAGAAAAAATAGGGATCAACAAAGAGAATGAGAGAGGGATGAGAGATAAAAGGGGGAAACAAGGGGAGATAGAGACATGGACATATAGAGAGGAAGACAAAGAGATGGAAACCATGGTTAGCATGACTAATCAAAATAATAACCCTAGGATTGTAATTGGCAACATCCAAACCTAAAATTAGTCCCATGCTGATTTTGCAAATAAATTATCTCCATATAATCAAAATAATGTTCATACGGGTTTACAATTGGCAACATCCATACTTGCAATTAGTCCCATGTTGATTGTGGAAACAAATTTGCTATATAGAATAAAAATAACAATAGCATCCATAATTTTCTTCACTTTTTTGCAGATACAACATAATTCAATGGTATACCTAAAACATGCAAATCAACTTCTGCACCCCCGGTTCTAGAGAACAAAGAAAGCATGGTATCCTATAATGAACAAATCAAACTAATACATTTTTCCTCTTCTTCCATTTTTACATCTATGAAAGCCAATTCACTCACTACTAGATGAAAATAATTTAAATGTTTGGTTACAAGTCTCCTTCATGTATCTTTAAAGAATTCAAATTTCTTTTCAAAAATAATTAGAAAGATGCAACCTAATAGTAAGTCTTAAAATAATTATTCATACGAAGGTTATGCATGTACCCATGCTTTCTACTTGGAATTTAAAATTACTTTTAATCCATACATTTTAGTTACCCTAAATGGCATGCTATACACATATTCAAAGTAAAAGTATGGTAGGTCTTGCTCAAACTCTTTATACTTCTAGTACTAACCCACTAGGTGATCTATGGAACTCCAAATCCAACCAATCCTTTATCATTCTATGGTAAATAAAAATTTATATCTTCACTCTCTATAGACAAACATTTGGAATACATACTTTCTTTAAGATTTAGATTTTCTGAAATGGTTTCTTGTGATAGGTTTGATAGTAATCATTTTCTAAATCTAAGTGCTTTCTTTTATGAAAATTGATTTCTTGCAATCCTCTAGGCTTTCATTCAATCCTTGCAAAAGGAAACCATGGTTAGCATGACTAATCAAACTAATAACCCTAGGATTGTAATTAACAACATCTAAGCCTACAATTAGTCCCATGCTAATTGTGCAAAAAAAATTATTCTATATAATCAAAATAATATCCATATGGGCCTACAAGTGGCAACATGCATTAATTGTGCAAAAGCAAATTTCTACACATAATCAAAACAATAATAATGTCTATAATTTTCAATATTTGTTTTTGGTAGCCTCTTCAATTTGTGCAAGAACTTGGATATGAAAAATAAGGAATTTATAATCTATTGAAGTCTAGATTAGTACAAAATGAAGGTTTCATTATTCTATCAAGTTACACTTGAATGCATTGCATCCATCCCTTATGTTCGTGTTCTTGTTTGTTAGACTATTGTAGGGGCTTCCACCTATTATCACATAAAAACCTCCAATTGAATTAATCATTTCATCAAGTCTTTCTTTTTTCAAATTCTCCACATTTTCCACCTCAATCAATTTACCTTTTGATGTGTTTTTTCTACCCAAGTTTTGAGGATAAGATTGTTTTCTTTACATTTTTTTGTAAATACAACATAACTGAGTGGTATACCCAAACAATGCAAAGCAACTTCTGCACCCCCAATTCTAGCAAACAAAGAAAGGATATTGATCCCCTTTAGATATATAGGCTTCAAAATAGAAAGATGGTATCCTTTAATGAACAAATCAAAGTGATACATTTTTCTCTTCTTCCATTTTTACATCTATGGAAGGCAATTGACTCACTACTGAATGAAAATCATTTAAATGTTTGGTTACAAAGTCTCCTTCATGCATTTTTAAAGAAAACAAATTTCTTTTCAAAAACATTTTTTTTACAAGACACATATAGCTAAAATACAATTCAAGTGTCTTAGATGATTTCATGTCTAGATTTGACTTGTTCTTCAATTTATGTTTTTGAAGGATAGGTAAAGTGGTGGCATTTTGTTTCATAGGATGGGGACATCCCCACAATAAAAAAAGTTGATAAACTCTTAGTCACTTTAAAACATTATAAATGAGTTAGTTACAATTATTTGCTTTTTCTCAATACATAGCAATTTAAATATGACATTAATAAATTATCATTATATTTTACTAAATTAAGTTGACAAGGAGGTTTAAGAATGACTTTTCACAATTTATCTCACAAAACTTCTTAAAGGCATTTGATACACACCATTGAATGCACAAATACTTGCAATATTTAGGCTCTTAAAATAGTCATAAAGTCATTACAAAGATAATTTTGAAAATTAGGATTAAATAATAATAATCTAATTATAATATCATAATACAAAGTTATAATGACATGATTTTAAATATTATTTTTAGTAAATACACATTATTAAAAATATCAATTTTATCCCTAATTTAAATTATTATATAATTGTATGTACTATTATTATTAGTGCGTTGTGACAAATATATGACTTTCAACTTGTCATGTTATTGGTCATTTAAGATTTATATATGGTTGCTTTATATCATATATTTTGTTGTTATTAAAGATAAGAAAAAAAGTTCACTAAAAGGTCATAGTTTAATTAGTTGAGCGACCCATAGGGATGATGGTATGTTCCTTTATTACACCATCCACCAAGTCTCAAATCCCCTAAAAGTATGATTAAACCAAATTTAGTCCTTAGATGACTTTTCTAGACTAAATATCATGCACCCATAAAAGCAATTAGCTTACTGATTTCCCATTAATATAAGCAAGAAGAAACTTTTTTCCAATATCGAAAAGCATTCTTGACATCCATCCTTGTGCTTCCATCCATAATAACACCATCATCCGTAAGTTGTTCTTATTTTAGGCCATCCTTAGGTCCAACTTGAAAAAGTGTATTCTTCCAAATAAATATTAAACACTTCTGAATCTACCCTTTGCTAATTTTCAAAAGATTCTTAGCTCATGACTACCCTAGTGATTCTACAACATAGAATTAAATCCCCCATAACTCTAGAGCTTTTCCATCATAATATTACATTGGAGAATCCATTAGCAAAGAAAATATAACTGACATCAAGGGCAACAATTACAAAAGGATTAGTATGAAGTCTATCAGAAGAAACCATTTCAAAAGATAAAGCTCAAAAAAAGCATGTCCATATAATCAAAACAATGTCCATAATTTTCAATACTTATCTTTACCAACCTCTTCAATTTGGAGTAACATGACTATAAAAAAACAAGAAATTAATAATCTATTTAAGTACAAACAAGTACAAAATAAATAATACATTACTAGAATATTGTATGGGTCTACCATTTCAAACATTCATACTTACAATTAGTCTCATAGAATCAAAATAATAATAACAATGTCCATAATTTTTAATACTTGGTTTTGATAGCCTCTTCAATTTGGGTGGGCTATGAAAAATAAGCAACTTATAATCCATTGAAATTCATAGAAAATAGAGGGATGCTTTCCCAAGTATTCTTGTTGTTGCATGTTAGATTATTATAGGGTCTTCCACTATTTTCAGATCAAAACCTCCAATTGAATTAATCATTTCAATATTTTATCTCAATCAATTTACCCTTTTTTATGTGTTTTTCCACCCAAAATTTGAGAATAAGCTTGTTTTCTTTACATTTTTCTTTACAACACATTCAACATAAGCTTGTCTTGGGATACAAATACAAAGACTACACACCAAACATGAAAGCTCACACATTTGAAGTACATAAGATCTTGAAATCCATTAACATTATGCAAATTGATTCAAAAATAATATAAAATATATGTTATACACTTCCTTGGATGCCTTTGCTTGCTGTTCGTTCCCCATGAGCAATCTTCGTTGCCTCTATGCATCGTCTCTACTCAAAACTGTTAAAGTCTTGAAACCCTCCGCTCGCCAAGGAAAAAATGGGCCCTGCTCTCTATCCTTTGCATTTATGGCCATCGCTGGTGCTTATGCCATGTAAAAGAAATTAAAAAAATAATTTAAAACCATGGCTGTTGCTAGTTCTTATATCCCATAAAAATAAAGGAAGGACAAATAAGTAATAAAACCATGGTCGCCCTGGTGCTCATGCCCTGCGAAGAAAAAAGGAAAGATAGGGAAATTAAAATAAAATGAGAAAGTTTTTAGGGGTTTCTTTTTATTTTGCACGCTTACGATTTTAGTCATCTCCTCTAATGAATTGTAATTAAGAATAAGTTACTTTTAGTTTTTTTTTTCCAAATTATTGTGTGTTCTTTAATATATGTTTTTAAATTGAGTATAAGTACAATAAAATGAGCATTTAGACCAATAGTAGCTAATGATTGTGAGTATATATATATAGAATAATAGAATAATAGAGGTGAATAAATATATAAGTGGAGTTGAACATAATAATGTGAAAATGTATATATTGTAATGGTTAATTTTAATTTTTGGGTAAGTTGAAAATTATATGGATCTTTAATTGTGTGTGTGAGTGTTCATAAGGGCACAATGCAATGGTTAGTTCACATGGTTGTTGTGATTATCATCAGAGTTCAAACCCTCACAAGGCCTTCGTTGGGTGTTGTGCTCGTAGGATATGTGCCTTCGCTAGATTTGCGTGCTTGTAGGTTGTGTGTCTTTGTTGGGTCGATGAGTTCACGGATTTGAACAAAAGTGATAATGCCTTAGGGATTGAGGCCCCCCAGTAGTTCATTGATAAAGTCATGGAAAGAGATCCCCCATAAGTGGTTTCTCTGGGGTCGGACTAGACTAAATACCATTAGGCCTCACTAGGCCCCAGTCCCTAGGACTCATCCTCAATTGAGTTGCTGCCTCCCTCCACCAAGTTGACTTGTTGGCAAGGAGTATGCGTAAAATATTGTCTCATAGGCTTTAGTTCACAATTAGCTTGTGTCTCTGACATACCTCGCCTTCACACTGTGGTCTATGTGGTGGCACCACATAAGCCTATGTGTTGCACCACAACAAGGTGTTAATTCAAATTTTTGTGTGTTGCACATGGCAAGGATGTCTGTTTGTGTGTGTTATGTCCCATAATGTGCAAAAACATATATTTAGATTTTATTTACTTGGCAAAATGTGGCCGTGACAATACATTCTAATAAGATCTTAAAGTGATTTTTCTCTTCTGTATAGCACTAGAAACACTAATGTAAGGTTTGAATGAATTGGTATGGCCTGATATACCTTGTATTGATAGGATCTTGTCACTGGATTTACATTGGCTATGAACTTTGATTCTTCATCACATTGATGACTAGGTATAAGGAGCCATATCTTTCAATGGGTGCATTGGGTTATCAATATATAATCTCAACCAATACAGTCTATATATACTATTTCTATTGATTGGTCTATGCCATTATATATCTTTCTTTAGAAAGGATTATGTATTCATTATCCATTATTTTGTACCAAGCTCCTAGGGTTACACCCTACAATGACATCTTGGGACTCAATGTATGTTGAAACTTGAGTCAATAAAAGTATTGAATGAGTTTATTTTTTGTGTGGAAGAAATAGAAATGTGTATATCATGGTCTTGTGTAGTTTACATAATTAAACCCTTCATTGTGATGCTTGGGTAGGGGCTACATTGGTTTTGGTTAGTCCATGGATGAACTCCTATGATGATTTACACTTCTACATGGAATATTTTTAAATCAATAAGATATCTTTGAATGTGATGGGAATAAAGGATAGATTATAATTCTAATTATAAGATATATTCTTTGTACATTAATTGACTATTGTGTATGGTTCTAATTAATCTAATTTCAATGAGATGACTCTTGGAAGGGTGAAATATTAGGGCTTGACTAGTCCATGATGTATGATAGATATAATAAGTTTATTAATTCATTTTCCCATTGTATTGGTAATCCAATATGGTCAACATTGTTAGGATTTGGCAAACCAGAGCAATACAAATTAACAATTATAATGCAGATTTAAAACACAAAAATTAAAGAATTACACAACACAAAGATTTAACATAGTTGACCCAATGTGGGCTACATCCATAGAGAAATAGTCATGGACACCATTTTTATTATCCAACGTAAAGATGAATTACAATTTTCTACATAATATGTTGCTGTGTGCTACATAACAAGCACTCCAAACTCATTTTTATCTCATGACCTTTCATATTCCATAGTCGTATTTAACAAGCTTCCAGATTGGTGGTTTATAATGTCAGTTTTCAATGTCGGTTAACAAAACTAACAACTAGCCCCTTTATTAAATATTGGGCATTTTTTTGCTTCGGGGGCGCTGCCCCTGAGCCCTCGACCAGGGGTGCTGCCCTCATCAACCCCCGCTGGGGGTGTTGCCCCTAGATCCCCACCATGGGCTCCACCCCCGAGCCCCCTGAACTGCCCCTAATTTGAGGTCAAAACAAGGGTGTCAATGTCACCAAAACTTAAGTTGTTGCAGGTGTAGACACCCAAAAATGTCCATCTCTTACATCACCTTATGTTTTGCCCTAGAGTCTTTCTTCTAAATTAAATAAATAATTAAATTTATTTAATTATCCCTAACCTAATCTTTCGTCCAAGATTAAATAAATGTTTATATTTATTTAAATTTATCCCACCTTTCATCCTATAATTAAATAAATATTTATTATTTATTTAATTATTCACTCATGCCACTAATTAATTAAAATCCTATTTTAATTAATTAAACAAGCTTACCATTTCGATCACCCACTCTTCTCTCACTCTCTCTCTCTCCTTCACATTTCCATTTTTCATCTCCTCTTTGATTTTGGAAACCTTCCCCAACCCACATCACTTAACTTCAATCAATCTCCCATTGCAAAAATGGCAACTTTCCGAACTCCCCTCCCACCAAAAATCCATGTAAACCCCTCTTTTTGCCTTTTCGAAGGATCCCACCTCTTGCATGCAACGTTACTCTGCCAAAATTCTCCCTCGCATCCATCGTCTACCTATATTTCATCCACCAAATCTTCATCCTATCATTGTTATGCTGCGAACGTGAGCGATCAACATCCAATCAATCTACAACAATCAACCATGCATGCATTGATCATTCAAGATATCAAGAGAAATCTACAACAATCAACCATGCATACCTATCTTTGCATGAGAGAAAGGCATCTTTGGGCGGTCAAGGGAGGTTATGACATGTTGTAAGAGGAATATGATATTTTTAGTCAGTGTATGATAGATTCTCTTACAGTTGTAAGTGCTGTCAATTATGACAGATTCTATGACAGCTGTAAGGTGAGTAAGAGCATCTGTCATAGCCTATCTTGGGACAAGGCACCCACATTGGGATGGGATGTTGGACAAGTGTCTTTAGGTGTGGGTTTTTGGGCATGAGTCCAAGATGGATGCCCATCTCTAGAAGGTTCCATATTTGCCTTGTAAACTCTATAAAAACAGGTATTTGGATGGGAGATATATAGTTTTTGTACAAGTACTGTTATGTTGCCAGAATATCTCCAAATTCGACATTCGAAGACTCTTGAAAGAGAATTGGCTCTAAAACTATATTGTAATCTGTTATTGTTTACTGTAATACATTTGAGCTGTGCTTTGGAGTGTGGGGTTTTTCACCCGTAAGGGTTTTCCCCACGTATACCTTATCTCTCTCTTCTGTCTACTTTTTGTGTGTGTGTATTGCTACAATATCTCTATTATTGTGTTAATAATGTTGTAACTGGAAAGGTTAATTTGAATTTGCACTCTACTTCCCTCATTAGATTAGCATAGGAAATGTGTTCCACGTACCTTGCTTCCTTTCAAATTCCAGACATAAGGTGAAGTGGTATTCACTTACGCTTATGCCACATCCCTTCAATGGGCTAGTGTTCACAAATTTGGGCCCCTTGTACCTTGTGTATATCGGGGACACCCTTAATTAACCCTTGTGCATCCTAGCTTAAGACTTATCAGCCATATCCTACCTGATTAACCATTAGGGCTTGTTGTTGTGTTTGCAAGTGTTTGCTTAATCATAACATTAATCTTGAAAGGAAATTCAAACATTGTGCTTGGCAGGTGTGTTTATACATTTACATTGTGTTTGATATTGCCCAAGTCAAACTTCCAATAAACAATTGCTACATCATCCAATCCTAATCATCCTACTAAATCATCATTCTAAACCATCATTCCAAGACATTCAATCACTCCATCCTAATCATTACCTAATCAACCTCATCCATTTCATATCCAAGTCATATCTTAATCTCTCCACATCCTCACATCCTAATCCACCACTTGTAAACATGGACATGGCATTCCCAAACAAGACCTGTGAGAATGATCCTTATGGCACCATAAGAATGCTTGATGCACTTAAGTGGTTATATAGAAAGGAATAAGTCCCTACGCCACCACAACACCAAAAATTCCTACAACATCAAATCCAATCATCACATCAACAACTTCCACATCAATCCTATGTGTCCTCTATGTCATCATATTAACTCTATCCATCCACATTCCACATCAATCCTATAACAACTTATCTCATTTCTTCTAATGTCAACCCTCATCCATATCAATCTTCATCTCAACAACCATTTTCTTATGTGATCCCTCATCCAACACACCATCAACACCTTCAACCACAACCAGAACCTATCCAATAATTCCAACATCAAAACATTCAACAACCAATCACATCACAATACTATCCAAACCTCCAACCCATTCTATCTCAATCCCATGTATCACCTAACCTGTATACACACCATGTCAATACCATATCAACCCATCCAATTCCTCCTTCCAACTTTCCAACACACCATCAAAGCCATTCACAAGGTAACCAAGTGTCCTTACAAGAGGTACATGCAAGCCCAAATAGCCCCTTGTACATAAAGCAAACGTCCTTAAGTTCACTTTTGGGGTAAGATCTAATAACCTTTGAAGAGGGAGATACCTATGTGTCACCTAATCCTACTCCAAGTGTCCCCTTGTACATAAGTCAAGTGTCCTTAAGTTCACTTTTGTAGCAAGGCTTAATAGCCTTTGACGAGGGAGATACCAATCTAGTCAATGCATCTTGTGAGCCACCTCCACCATCCAATCACATGCTAACAAATGAGCCTACTAGTCCTATCTTGGCACCACCATGTGATCCTAATCCTAATCCATCTAGTCCTACTATCCATCCATATGGAATCCAAATCCCAAGCCATCCAATCACATTATCCCTCCATCCAATCCAAATCCCAATTCATCCAATCTAATTAGCCCTCAACCTTATCATGATCATAAGCCTATAACACTATCCACCATTATCGTTCATCCCCTATATTGTCCATTCACACATACCCTAATGAAGGATGTGATCCATTGACTACTATCTAGGAACAACTTATCCCCATGTCAAACACCTATCTTAGCACCTAGCAATGAGTCCTCTATTAACATGCCTAGCCCTTCAAGCCCATCATGTGACCCACAAGCCATTGAACCAATTGAAGAGCCTCCTATCATGAGCCCAAGTCAAAGTCCATCATACTCTCTTATGGATGAATATCAAGAACCCATCAAACTCATCCAAGAGCCTCCCACTTTCACTTCCTTTCAAGTCCCTCAAGAGTTATATCAAGAGTATGATCTCAAGCATGTGGAAACGTCGAGTCCTAATTCAAATCAAGATCAAATCCTCTCCATGCTACCCATCCATAACATATACCTTTTCCATGATCAAGATGATATCACATATAAAGAAGCTATCCATGAGAACCTTGATCCCATCCATGAGCAAGATATCCAAATTGCTCCAATCCATTCTCCATCTAGCCCTAATGTGCAAGCTTCCACTTCCCATGATGAGACATGTGCCTCCCAAATAAGCATAGAAGATCAAACAAATACCTTGGATCCTAATGAGCATGATCAAGATCCTAATGATCCTCCATCACCCACTATCAACCCTATTCTAAATCCACCATCACATCTTATTGGTCTATCCACCCTCATTCATGAATGTTCCTCCCTAGGAACACAACAACCATTATACTTCACCTTCTCCATCACATAATGAACTCGTGTCTAGTGTTCCACCTACACATAGTCCCGTTATCGATCGCATGCTTCAAAACATGAACTACCAAGGTAAAGGCTTAGGCCTTCATGAACAAGGTGTTTTGGAGCCTATCCATGTCAAAGTCCCTCCACGCTCACATGGCCTTGGATACACACCCCAAGGTCAACAACCTAAAGATGTTGGTACCTCCTCCATTCCTCCTAAGTCCACTTTCCACCATAAATCCCATCATACTCCTAAAACATATGTTGCCATTCCACCACCATCATCCTACAAATGTCAAAAGCATGTGACTGTACACCTTCCACCATCAAATTTACCTCTGCTTCTTCCAACTCCTAACATCCCTCCATCGAATCTACCTCCACTACTTCCACCACCTAAGATCCCTATCATCCATAAATACCCTTATATTCTGAATCGTGACCAACAAATGCACACATCATGTAAACATAAAGCTTCCACTCATTTTGCCAACTCCACTTCCACCAACCCCATGGGATTCAAAAGCAAAAATTTGGATGCCTCCACCTATAAAGCAAAAAATCCTAGAGATGCTCATGCCTTAGGGCACAAATGCAAAGAATTAAAGCACAATCCATCCAAAAAGTTATCCAAACCCATACCTTCACAAGCAAAGTCAAAAACTAAAATGGTATGGGTCCCTAAGCAAAAGCCATTGAGTCAAATGAGGCATCCACCTCTCAACAATCCCAACCATCCACTTTCTCCTCTTCCATTCAAAAATCCCATTCCATCCAAACATATCCAATTCCTCCATCCCACAAGCAAAACAAAAATTATAAAAATATTAAGTCTATGTGGGTCCCTCAAACACTTCATCAACCATCTCCTAAGAAAACAACCCCATTGCTTCCTACACCACCATCCAACCAAAAGCTTCAGTGTTTATCATGGTGTGTGCAACCGTTGGTCATGGTTCCATTCCATTTTACAACATTTCTACATACCTCCATCTCCCCATCCTTCGTCCACTATCCTACATATCTTCCTCATCACTTCCCTATGGTCCATGCTTTTGCATAAGCCCTCCATCCAAAATTCCTACATAATCCGCATCATGATTCACTATCATTCCCCTCATAATCCGCTATCTACTTACTCCATCTCACTTTCATGCAATTCCCTACCAACATCTATGAGCACACTTGACTTGGTCCATGTGACGACATCCATCTAGCGAGACTATCACCTTTCATGGAACTAGACACTTGAGTCCCTCCTATCCATATCCCCCCTATCCTATTCAAAAAAAAAGAAAAAGAAAAAGAAAAAAAATGAAAAAACTAAAGACAAATTCCTTCGTCCAACGTTGAAAACCTAGCAAACAGGCGCCCTAGATAAGTACCATGATAAAAACCTAGAAAATAGGCATCATGTGTAAATTGATCTTCTATGTCACCTATACTTGGGGGCATGTTATCTCATCCTCCTATCATTTTTCCAACTTATCATTTTCCATCCTATCACATCTTACCATGTCCTTATCCATTCCACATACATATACCTATCCTATCGAGTCCATCTATCCTCCCTTCCTTATCTTGATCTTGATAAAGATTGGGGGCAAAAATGTTGAGACAAAATTTGGAAAAAATCTTGATATACCTCATCCCTTCCCAATCCATCCTATCATCATCCCATTGTCATTAGCCTAATCCTATCACTATCCTATCACCATGAGCTTTGTCATGAAAAAACCTAAGTACTATACCTAGAATGGGGCATGTTATTCCTATGCGACATAGTCTTTGGAGATCACATCCTAGCTCCATTATGAGGCATACATCCATCCACTATAGCTTATCCTTGTACCCATCTATCTATCATGAGCTTTCCATCCCATCCACTATCGCCTATCTATTTATCTGTCCATCCTACATTCATCCTGGCACCTAGACTTGGTTCTCCCCTTGTCACTGGTATTTAGCACTAAGGCTACCCCAAATTGTAAATCCATTTACGCTCAAATATTTCCCAAAAATCCAAAAAATTAAAAAAAATCATAAAATGTCCTAAAAAAAACACAAAAAAAATCATAAAAAGTCCTGAAAAAATACCAAAAAACAAATCATAAAAAGTCCTAGAAAAAATACCCAAAAAAATCATAAAATGTCCTAATAAAAATACCAAAAAATCATAAAATGTCCTAAAAAATATTAAAAAATCATAAAAAGTCCTGAAAAAATCCAAAAAAATTGTAAAAGGTCCTAAAAAATACAAAAAAAAATCTAAATATTCCCAAAAATACCAAAAAAAAATCAATCATCCAACTCAAACAATCCTTTCAATCAACTCTCCAAATCATTCAATCAATTAAAATCAATCATCATATCCTTTCAAATCACTTCTTCAAACCAATCATCATCAAACAATCCATCACATCAATTTCATCAAATCGGACCCATCAACTCAAATCCAATTAAATCATCAAATCAATCATCAAACTCAAATCAATCCATCATCAAATCCATCACATCATCAAAATCAAATCAAATCCCATCAATAACATCATCCAATAAATCCCAATCAATCCATAACTCAATCACTCCATCTACCTTCATCATCACCATCAATAAAGCATAATCAGAACTACATCTCATCTCTATCGTTAAGTGCCTTGATCCCATGGATACGGGTATGTAGGAAGTCTAGAGTATGAAGGAAATATCTAGACCCAGGCATAGGTGATACCCCTCCTTTTCATCTTCCATCCTTCTTCTGATCATCACTATTTCCTTCTTCTATCATCTCTCTCCCATATCATCAATAAACAAAAATCCAATCTATCAAATTCAATCCAAATAATCAAATCAATTCTTCAATCACTTCTTACATTCATCATCAAATCACCCATCCAATAAACTCAAATGCAAATCAATCCTTAAAACCATACCAATCAAGTCAATCAAGCTTGTCAAATTATCCAACCAATCAATGGTCTTGACCCTAATCTTATTGTAAACCCAATCAATTAATCAATCAATCAATCATCAATCATCCTTGTGTTTCTCTAGGGATATATCATTCCCCGCCATGACAACACTTTCATCATCATCAATCAATCAAACAATCACTCATCAGTTTATAGCATGATAGCGGCAATACCTTGTTTTTTTGTATCATTTGTGCATGCTTTCTTGCTTGCTTGTGTGTGTTATCATTTTTATCTTGCATTTGCATCAAATCCAACCCAGCTAATATTCATATCTTGTATCTAGACAATGTTGTATTATTCTGGGGCATGAGACACATTGTCACCTTGGTCCTTATACCCTGGTGCATAACGTCTCATGCTATAGCAAACATATGGTTGCTCACTTTCATTGCAGCATAACGTATCCTTCATCTCTTTCCTCCACTTCCTATCTTGCATCAGTCATCTTATCCCTCCTTATCATTTCATTTCATTTCTTCTATCCATTCCCTAATCCTTTTTTGATCAATCCATTTCATTTCGAGAGCATACCCGTGTTTGTCCAACCCGCCTATCCTCTTGAGGGGGCAATCCTCATCCTAGCATTTCATTATCATCCTATCTTTCTATGATCATCTTTTCCTCTATCCATACCTTAGCTTCCTTTAAATGATGTTACTCGACATAAATTTCATCATCTCGAACATCGTCTCAAAGAGGGACAAAATGTAGACACCCAAAAATGTCCATCTCTTGCATCACCTTATGTTTTGCCCTAGAGTCTTTCTTCTAAATTAAATAAATAATTAAGCTTATTGAATTATCCATAACCTAATCTTTCCTCCAAGATTAAATAAATATTTATATCTATTTAAATTTATCCCACCTTTCTGTTGATAACTGAGAGGGGGGGTGAATCAGTTATCCTAATTATTTCTGCTTTTTGAACTTTCGTAATGATCAATGCAACATTAATTCAAATAAACAAACATAACCATGAAATGGAAATACACATGACACA
The DNA here is from genome assembly GCA_027924645.1 of Cunninghamia lanceolata. Lineage (NCBI taxonomy): Eukaryota > Viridiplantae > Streptophyta > Pinopsida > Cupressales > Cupressaceae > Cunninghamia > Cunninghamia lanceolata. The sequence continues at coordinate 14,697,050 of BSBN01001332.1, forward strand.
ATATTTTTGACGTGGAAACCCTGTTAAGGGAAAAAACCACGGGGTGATTAACCCAAGATTGTATTCTCTGTTAGAAGAAAGGAAATACAAAATGACACTTGCCAATTAGGGCTCACTGCCCGAGCACACTACTCACAAGAGGCACACTGCCTACAAGAGACACACTATCTACAATTTATAAAGAGTGTAATACAATACTTGAACTGATAAGGAGCATTAACATATGCTGGAGTTCAGTTCTGCTTAGGCTCTGTATACTGATCTGTTGCACTTCATCTTTCCTCTTCTTTTGTGCTGCTCTCCTTTCACATACTGGACCTTCCTTCCTGCTTTTATTTAGCTCTACTACTTTTCTTCACACATCACCAAAAACCACGACACATCTCACAACTAACTCCATCTTGTATATATATCCGCACAAGTGATTTCATCACCTTTCTAGTCGGCAACCAGAATAGTCAGTCTTTTCACAAACTCTGACCTATCGGCTGAATCCTTGCATACCAAGTAATGCGGATCAAGGATATACTTGTAGAAGTCATCAATCATGTTGGACAATCATAACTTATGCCTTAATAACCTTTACCATCATCAGTAACACATCCCGAGTAATGTCTGATGTTCTGCCAGTCAGTTCTTCCTCTGTCCACACTACCAATCAGGAACCTGATACTCAAGTATTCATATCTTTTTCTTCATCTATCACCGGAGGCTAAATCCTTGGAATCTATCACTCAAGGTAGTCCTCTTGACTTTCCCAAATCCGTACTTCACCAAGATACTTCCTCTAAGAGATCCAGACCTGACTGTTGGCCCTTACCACATGCTCTATTCTTGTTTACCAGACCACAACATTCTTCACTCTGACTTCTGGTATAGACACACCATGTCCTGCGGATGTGTGGGATGAACTTTGTTGCCATCAATGACAACAATCATGAATCCATATAGTGTCTTTTGCCAACAATCTCCCCCTTTGGCATTGATGGCAACACTTAGTGAAAAATGACTAAGTGTTTACACTATGCTCCCCCTTGGCTGAAGCTCTATTTTTATATACATTTTCTAGAGCTCCCCCTTAGTTGGATTCCTCATTTTTCACTGCTCTTCACTCCCCCTTTGACATCAATGGCAAAGGGTAGGGTCCGCATACCAAAATTTTCAAAATTTTGTCCGCATAAGTAAATACATATGGAATACTTATATATACTGAAGTATGTCTGCAAAAGTTGTTTTTAATTGAATGAATTCTATAGCCCAACTTTGCTTCATTCTGTCCAAAATTGATATATGACTGCTCAACAGGAATGCAAACGCATCTGCCCTTTTTAGATCTGTTGGATCATTGGTCTGGGCTGTGATTTGAGCTTCTTTTATGGCCTCATGCATGGCCTCTAACTTAGGGACAATTATCCCTCTGAGCTCACTCAACCTACTGATTCAGTTTTTCTTCTCTTTTTCAAGCTTCTTAATTTCATTCAAAACTGCAACAGTTTGACATTCTTGATTTATTATGGATGTAGTAAGTGGATCAAAATTTTGAGAAAGTTTTAACAGTTTATCCTCCTGTTCTTTCATTTTCTTCTCAATCTCCACTGTTGTTTTAGACCAGGATATACAAAATTTGTATACATCACCTCCATCTTTAAGGGCATTTTCCAAACTTTTTATCCCAATACCCATAACTCTTCTGTCATTTGATATTAACCCTTGCAGCTCTGAGAATCTCTTATCCAAAAATTCTTTCCGGACCTTTTCCTCAGCTGATTTCTCTAAAGACTCAAAATGAGTGTTGACTGAACCGACAAGAGCTTTAAGATTACCTGATGAGGAGGTTGAGTGATCCTTCTGAAAAAATGGCATAATCTTTTCTAGCACTCCGAAAGCAGCTTCTATCAACTCACAGTCTTCCATGTGAGACTTCAGGAGTTTTTCTTTAGCCTTTGCATTAGCAAATGAAGCTATCTTCATTGTCTGTACCGGAGAAAGAGAATCAAAATTAAATGGTCCTTGTAGAAGCTCTAGTTCATGAATCTCCATTGTCTCTTTGTTCAAGAATTCTTGGATAGTTTTGGCAGTGTCTCTTGCCGGAGACAGATTTTTCTTCTCTTCTGCATTCTTAGGGCTGTCTCTTAGAGCTTTCTCTCCTACATTCTTACCACTAGCAGTTGTGGTCTTTTTTGTTGAGGTCTTCTCTCCTTCTGCAACCTTGGTACTGTCATCTTCTTTTTCCTTCACTTCTTTTCCTTTATCCTCTATTCTTTCTTCTCCTTTGGATCCGGAGATTGTAGGTGAAACCAGAGGAGAGATGTTTGTCTGTTTATGAACTTCCTCTTCTAGAACAAAGGATTCCAAGTCCTTGTCCTTTTCTACAATGGTGTCCATGACTTCATTTGCCATTTTCTCAGTCGATTCTTCTCCAACACTTGTGGCCGAGGGATCATGCCCCAAGTCCTCTATGACAAGAAGATTGAATTTCTTAAAAGCATTTTGGAGGATCTCTTCTGTTTCCTTAGCTATCTTGTCAGTCTCACCAAGCATGAGCTGATTCATTCTAGCTTTGCTCCGAAATTCATCCTTGCAATCCTTGAAGATCATGTTCATTTGCTTTGAATCGATTGAAGGATATAGCTGAATGGCTATCTGTTCTCAGATCTCAAGATCTTTTGCCATGGCGGTATTCTTTCTTATTTCTAACTCTTTTTCTAGGCTTTTGGGAATAAGAGATATAATTTCAATAAAAGCCTTGTTATATATATTCAAATACTTAACTGCTGCTTCCTGCAAGATCTTTTGGTCTTCTTCATTGTAATCATCATAGAATTCAGCCATTGGCTGAAGATTTCCATCCACAGTGACTGATTTGATGACATCGTCTAAAGACAGAGTGGGCTTTTCTACAAATTCCTCTGCCTTTTCTTCTTCTCCTTGACCGGTAGAGGGTTCACCGGATGTTTTCTTCTTCTCCTTCTTCATTTTCTTTATCTCCTCATCTGATTCAGTTTCTTCATCATCCTTCTGACTAACATAAGACCTTGTGGCCTTGGTTTTAGTTCTTTTCTCTCCTCTGCCAGATGATTTTGCTTCCGGTTTTGATGTTCTTGATCTTTTAGTAGTGGCAGGTACAGATCTCTCTGATGATCTTGTCCGGGTGGAAGATTCTACTAGAGCACTTTCCTTTCTTCCCTTTTCTACCTCTTTCTTCTTTTCCTCAGCCCTTTCCATCTTCTCCCTATTGGCATCAAGTGCCTCTTTTGATATTCCAAATCTCTTAGCAACTTCTTCAACTTCCCTTCTCACTTTCCTTTTTGTCTCCGGCTGCCTTAGCTCTACATGGATTTTCACACTTAGCTCTTTAAAGGTTCCAAACCTTTCTGCCTTAGGATCCTTTGGCTGACTGAGCATGTGTTGAACATGCAGCTCCACAATGTTCATATCAACTTCATATCCCATTGGCATGATCCACACTGTTCTTGGTTCCACTGCCTCCATTAGGCATTGATCAGTCTCTACCATAAAGCATACTGTGTCTTGGTATTTCTCAACTAGAGATTGGGGAATTCTCTCTCTAGCTTGCATCATATTCTGAAAGTTTTTGAAGAAACCCCAGAGAGCTGTGTTTTGTGCTTTGTCATCTGCAAGTCCATGCATATAATCCCTGATTTGTATAGAAACCGGTCTGTCATTTTGCCATACCCATCCCCTGGATCTGGGTAGCTCATTCATAAAGTAGAAGAATAGATAGAGTATTAGACCACCAAATTTGAAGGAATTTTTCTTGTCCTTCTTTATCTTCTGTAGGTTCTCCAAGAGTTGGTTTTGAAGGAGCTCACACAGGTCATAGTCTGCATTTTTTCTCAACATTTCATAGGCAGTGTAGATAGCAGTTCTAGGTACTGAATTCTCCCTGCTAGAATGATGTATTTTGTAGCCGATGATCATGGATGCAAACTTGATATCCGAATTAGTGATGTCATCTACTGTCATTGCTCTTTTATCAAACCTAGATCCGGTAGCCTCACTTACAATTAGATTCTTGACCGATTTGAGAATAGGTATACCTCCGGATGAGTGCAAACTGGTAACTGCCCTAATGGCATCTTTTGTGATCTTGAATGGTCCATTCAACCACATGAAATTGTCATGTATTCTACTCAAGACATACCGGACCCATTCGTCCTCAACAAAGCAGGGGAAATGTATACATTTTGCAAAGTGCTTCTCCCGAATGGCCTTGTATTGGGGTTTGAGCTCAAATGAATCATCTATTAGCTATTTGTGGTAGATATCCCTCAATTTGGACTCTCTGAATTCTTCTATGTTTGCGTGAATGTAAACCCTAATATCTTCTGTATGCAAGACACCATACGGAACACTGGAAAAGGCGCCTAGGGGATCTACTTCCAAGGATTTGTAGGGATGTTTCTTGAATTTGGGGCGAGGCCTATCAGTGATCTTCACAATATTCAGAGTAGACATCCTTTTTAAAAAGATTTGCAGAGAAGAACAGAAAATACCTTTTGCGTCTTTCAGTTTCACAAAGTTAGCCGGATCGATTTCTGGATGACTTGACTTCTGCAAATGATCCTTGATGAGCTTTGAGGAATTTTGTTGCAGAGCCTCTCTTTTTGTTTCTTCTTGAATGCAAAATGAAGAAATGCTCAATGAGAAAACCCTTATATTTCTCCCCAAACCCTAATGTTAAGTTGCAATAAATGCTCAACCTAAGTTATTCCGGTTTGCCTTATTCAGATTACTTGAAGAACTGAATCAATCCTGATCTTTTAAACATCTTGCAGATCTTCCAAATCTTAATCATAGTTTATTTGGATCTTTGCCTTATGAACCCTTTAATATGCAACTCTTCTTGTGCCAGTTCTGACACCAATTGACTGGTTGCGGGAACAAGGTTTTCTTTGTGTCTCCCCCTGAGCCAGAGCTCACCTTTTTAATTTCTAGAAGGAATATCAGCACCAGAGTCTGGTGCAGATCCATCCCCTTCATTCTCTGTACTTTTCTTCACCCAAATCTTGTTCATCTCCCTTTGAACTTCATTTGTATTCACTTTTTGTTTTCCCTTATCTTGATTCTGATTATGATGTACCAAACCTCTTTGATTCTTGCTTCTACAGAATTTTGCAGTATGACCGGATCTACTACAAATTTGGCAAACAACATTTCTTTGCATATTTGATTGATATCCTATTGATCTACATTGATTAGCCATATGACCTATTCTGTTGCATGCAAAGCATCTACCATTGAATGATTTGTTCATTTGCATATTTCTGCATTCATGAGATTTGTGACCATACCTTTTGCAGTTGAAACATTGTCCGGAGAAGGATGAATTAGTCTGATTCATTCTCTTTCTACACTGATTAGATTTATGACCAAAGTTATTGCAGTTGTGGCAGTATCCATTGAAGGATGGATAACTTTGAGCATTAGACTGCCATACCAAAGGTCTTCTAGGCCTGTTTCTTAGATTTTCTGATCCAAAATTCTTCTGACCAGATCTGGAGCTTTCTCGTTTCTCATATCCCAAACCACACTTGTCATTTACCCTCTTTTGGCTTTCAAGAAGAACTTCAAGTTGAGCAGAACTTATCTTAAATTTCTCTTTATATTCATTTGCTGTTTGAAGATCCCTTTTGAGAGAGACAATTTGATCCTCAAGTTTTTCTTCATTATCTTTAGCATCTTCAAGATTAGATTCAAGATGTCTGATAATTCTATCCATCTTGTGGCAATCTTCTGATTTCTCCTTGAGAGATTGTCTTAGATTATCTTCAGCTTTTCTTTTCTCTTCAATCTCTTGGGTAAACTTTATAACTCCTGATTCCATTTCATGTCTTACCATAATGATTTCTTTTGATAACTTTTCACATAACTTAGTTTTCTCCTTCAGATCTTCATTTGTATCATTGGCTTCACTTTGACTTGCCAATTGCTGAAGTAGCTCCTTTCTCTTCTTTATAGAGAGACTTAATTTGTCTTTTAGTTCTTTCATGAAATCATCAGCTTGTTTGAGTCTTTCCTTTAACTCATTGACTTCAGAGTTTGACTGTTCAAGATCATCAAGGGCAGTCTTGAGTTGCTCCCTTAAACCATATGCATCCATTTGAATTCCCAGATCTTCCTCAAGCTGTTAGACTTTGATAGAAGGAACTTGGCTCTGATACCAATTGTTGATAACTGAGAGGGGGGGTGAATCAGTTATCCTATTTATTTCTACTTTTTGAACTTTCTTAATGATCAATGCAACATTAATTCAAATAAGCAAACATAACCATGAAATGGAAATACACATAACACAATATTTTTGACGTGGAAACCCTGTTAAGGGAAAAAACCATGGGGTGATTAACCCAAGATTGTATTCTCTATTAGAATAATGGAAATACAAAATGGCACTTGCCAATTAGGGCTCACTACCCGAGCACACTGCTCACAAGAGGCACACTGCCTACAAGAGACACACTGTCTACAATTTATAAAGAGTGTAATACAATACTTGAACTGATAAGGAACATCAACATATGCTGGAGTTCAGTTCTGGTTAGGCTCTGTATACTGATCTGCTGCACTTCATCTTTCCTCTTCTTTTGTGTTGCTCTCCTTTCACATACTGGACCTTCCTTCCTGCTTTTATTCAGCTCTACTACTTTTCTTCGCACATCACCAAAAAACCACGACACATCTCACAACTAACTCCATCTTGTATATATATCTACACAAGTGATTTCATCACCTTTCTAGTTAGCAACCGCAATAGTCAATCTTTTCACAAACTCTGACCTGTCGGCTGAATCCTTGCATACCAAGTAATATGGATCAAGGATATACTTGTAGAAGTCATCAATCATGTCGGACAATCTTAACTTATGCCTTAATAACCTTTACCATCATCAGTAACACATCTGGAGTAATGTCTGATGTTCTGCTAGTCAGTTCTTCCTCTGTCCACACTGCCAATCAGGAACCTGATACTCAAGTATTCATATCTTTTTCTTCATCTATCACCGGAGGCTAAATCCTTGGAATCTATCACTCAAGGTAGTCCTCTTGACTTTCCCAAATTTGTACTTCACCAAGATACTTCCTCTGAGAGATCCGGACCTGACTGTCAGCCCTTACCACATGCTCTATTCTTGTTTACCGGACCACAACATTCTTCACTCTGACTTCCGGTATAGACACACCATGTCCTGCGGATGTGTGGGATGAACTTTGTTGCCATCAATGACAATAATCATGAATCCATATAGTGTCTTTTGCCAACACTTTCATCCTATTTAATTAAATAAATATTTATTATTTATTTAATTATTCATTCATGCCACTAATTAATTAAAATCCTATTTTAGTTAATTAAACAAACTTACCATTTTGATCACCCACTCTTCTCTCTCTCTCTCTCTCTCTCTCTCTCTCTCTCTCTCTCTCCTTCACATTTCCATTTTTCATCTCTTCTTTGATTTTGGAAACGTTCCCCAACCCACATCACTTAACTTCAATCAATCTCCTATTGCAGAAATGGCAACTTTCCCAACTCCCCTCCCACCAAAAATCTATTTAAACCCCTTTTTTTGCCTTTTCAAAGGATCCCACCTCTTGCATGCAACGTTACTTTGCCAAAATTCTCCCTCGCGTCCATCATCTACCTATCTTTCATCCATCAAATCTTCATCCTATCATTGTTATGATGTGAACGTGAGTGATCAACATCCAGTCAATCTACAACAATCAACCATGCATGCATTGATCATTCAAGATATCAAGGTAATTCTCTTTTAGCTATAGGCAATTGGACTAAGTCCCAATTCTAATTTTGTAGAAAAGAATCTATTTCCTCTTTCATGCCTCACTCCCACTGCTTTTTGGCATCTACTTGGATTGTTTCTTCATATCCTTATTGTTCACCATAATCAGTTAATAATATAGAATATAATGAAGGAGAAAATCTCTCAGGAGGTATACTTATCTGGGTAGATCATCTAACACTTGCAGGAGTCTATTGTATATCTTGTTGTTGTAGAACATCAGGTACCAATGACATTTTATTTTCTAAAATTTTATCCAGCACCACATAGTCTTTTCTTGCATGTTCATGCTTATTTTCCTGCAGTTGATCTTTATACATAACCTTCTCATTGAATATTGTTGATAACTGAGAGGGGGGGGTGAATCAGTTATCCTAATTGTTTCTTCTTTCTGAACTTTCTTATTAATCAATGCAGCATTAATTTAAACAAGCAAACATAACCATGAAAATAGAGATACACATGACACAATATTTTTGACATGGAAACCCTATTAAAGGAAAAAACCATGGGGTGATTAACCCAAAGATTATTCTCTATTAGAAGAATAAGGAAATACAAAATGGCACTTGCCAATTAGGGCTCGCTACCCGAGCACACTGCTCACAAGGAGGCACACTGCCTACAAGAGACACACTGTCTACAAAAGAGTGTTATACAATACTTGAACTGATTGGAGGCATCCACATATGCTGGAGTTCAATTCCGGTTAGGCTCAGTACACTGATCTACTACACTTCATCTTTCCTTTTCTCTTATACTACTTGCCTTTCACATACCAGACCTTCCTTACTGCTTCTGCTCTGCTCTACTTTTATTCGCATATCAGATATCACCACTACACTTCTCACAACTAAATCCATCCTATATATATCTGCACAAGTGATTTCATTATCTTTCTAGTCGGCACTCGAAATAGTCAATCTTCTCACAAACTCTGTTCTATCGGCTAAATCCTTACACATCAAGTAATGTGGATCAAGCATATACTTGTAGAAATCATTAATCATGTCGGCCAAACATGATTCATGCCTTCATAACCTTTAACACCATCAGTAACACATCCGGAAAGTATTCTGATGTTCTGTCAGTCAGTTCTTCCTCTGTTCACACTGTCACTCAGGAACCTAATTGTCAAGTATTCATATCTTTTGCCTCATCTATCACCAGAGGCTAAAACCTTGGAATCTATCACTCAAGGTAGTACTCTTTACTTCCCCAAAACTGCACTTTACCAAGATACTTCCTCTTAGAGATCCAGACCTATCTGTCGGACCTTGCCATATGCTCTGTTCTTGTTTACCGGACCACAACATTCTTCACTCTAACTTCCAGTAGAGACACATCATGTCCTGCGGATGTGTGGGATGAACTTTGTTCCATCAGTGACAACAATCATGAATCCATATAGTGTCTCTTGCCAACAATCTCCCCCTTTGGCATTGATGGCAACACTTAGTGAAAAATTACTAAGTGTTTACACTAGGCTCCCCCTTGGCTAATGCTCTATCTTTATATATATTTTTTGGAGCTCCCCCTTAGTTGGATTCCTCATTTGTCACTGCTCTTCACTCCCCCTTTGACAACAATGGCAAAGGGTAGGGTCCGCACACCAAAATTTTCAAAAATTTTACTATACTTAGCCGCATAAGTATATATATATACAAGTTGTACTTACATATACTTAAGTATGTCTGCAAAAGTGTTCTTCAACTGTACAACTTCTGTCACCCAACTCTGCTTCATCCTATCCAAAATTGAGATATGCCCACTCAACAGGAATGCAAACGCATCTACCCTTTTTAGATCTGTCAGATCATTGGTCTGGGCTGTAATTTGGGCTTCTGTTATAGCCTCATGCATGGCCTCTAGCTTAGGGACAATTAACCCCCTGAGCTCACTTAACCTGCTTATTCTATTTTTCCTTTCCTTCTCCAATTTCTTGATTTCACTCAAGACTGCGATAGTCTGACATTCTTGATTTGTTATAGAGGATGAAAGAGAATCAAAACTTTGAGACAAGCTTAGTAGTTTGTCCTCTTGCTCTTTTATTTTCTTCTCAATCTCCACTATTACCTTAGACCAGGAGATACAAAATTTGTATATTTCACTGCCATCCTTAAGAGCATTTTCTAAGCTCTTTATCCCAATGTTCTTGTTTCTTCTATCATTAATGATCAAACCCTATACCTCGGAGAACCTTTTATCCAAAAACTTCTTCCAGACCTTTTCTTCAACTGATTTTTCTAGAGAATCAAAATGTGTACTAACACTGCTGACTAAGGTTTTGAGATTACCGGAAGAGGAGGTTGTGGGATCCTTCTGAAAAGATGGCATGATCTTTTCTAGCACTCTGGATGCTACCTCCATAAGCTCACAGTCTTCCATGTGAGATTTCAGTAGTTTCTCTTTGACTTTCTCATTTTCAAATGAGGCTATTTTCATTGTTTGCACCGGTGACAAAGAGTCAAAATCTAATAGTCCTTTTAGTAGGTCCGGTTCATCAATTTCTATAGTGTCTTTTGTCAAGAATTCTTGAACAGTTTTTGCAGTGTCTCTTGCCGGAGACAGATGTTTCTTCTCTTCTGCAACCTTGGAGCTATCCTTTGGAGTTTTCTTTCCTCCTACATTCTCACCACTAGCAGTTGTGGTCTTTTCTGTTGAGGTCTTCGCACTGCCATCTTCTTTTTCTTTTACCTCTGCTTCTTTCTCCTGTGATTTTTCTTCTCCTTTAGATCTGGAGATTGTAAGGGAAACCAAAGGAGAAATGTTAGTCTGTTCAGGGCCCACCTCTTCTATCATTTTTTCAGGAGTTTCTTCTACAACATTTGTGGTTGTGGGATCAGTACCCAAGTCCTCTATAATAGGGAGATTAAATCTTTTGAAGGCCTTCCGGAGGATCTCTTCTGTGTCCTTGGCTACCTTGTCAGTTTCACCAAGCATAAGTTGATTCATCCTTGCTTTGCTTCTGAACTCATCCTTACAATATTTGAATATCATATTCATTGTCCTGGGGTCGATTGAAGGATATAGCTTGATTGCTATTTGTTCCCAGATTTCTAGGTCTTTAGCTTGGGCAGTGTTCTTTCTTCATTCTAGTTCCTTCTCTAAGCTTTTAGGGATCAGAGATATAATTTCAATAAATGCTTTGTTGTAAATATTTAGATACCTGACTATGGCATCTTGAAATATCTTCTGATCTGCTTCACCATAATCGTCATAAAACTCAACCATTGGCTGAAGATTTCATCCACTGTGACTGATTTGATTATGTTGTCAATGTGAAGAGTGGGTTTTTCAACATATTCCTCTGCCTTTTCTTCTTCCTTCTGTCTGGTAGAGGGTTGACCGGATGTTTTCTTCTTTTTCTTCATTTTCTTGACTTCTTCATCAGATTCAGTTTCCTCTTCATCTCTCTGACTTGTATAAGTCCTTGTGGCTTTTGTCTTTGACCTTTTCTCTCCTTTGTTGGATGCTTGGACTTTCAGTTTTGAGCTTTTAGTAGGGACAGGTGCTAGTCTCTTTGAAGATTTGGTTTGGGTGGAAGTTTCTACCAGAGCACTTTTCTTGCTTCCCTTTTCTACCTCTTTCTTCTCTTTATCAGCTTTTTGTCTCTTTTCCCGGTTGGCATCAAGTGCCTCCTTTGGGATCCCAAGGCCTTGTGCAATATGTTCTACTTCTTTTCTCACCTTCCTTTTCATCTCTGGTTCTCTGAGTTCCACATGGATCTTTACACTCAGCTCCTCAAAGGTTCCAAACCTTTCTGCCTTTGGATCTTTAGGCTAACTTAGCATGTGTTGAACATGCAGCTCCACAATCTGTTCATCCACTTCATACCCCATTGGCATAATCCAGACTGTCCTTGGTTCTACTGCCTCCATTAGGCACTGATCAGTCTCTACCATAAAGCAGACTGTGTCTTTGTATTTCTCAACAAGGGACTGGGGAATCCTTTCTCTTGTTTGCATCATGTTATGAAAGTTCTTAAAGTATCCCCACAGAGCTGTATTTTGTGCTTGGTTATCACCAAGTCCATGCAAATAATCTCTAATTTGGATAGCTACTGGCCTATCACTCTCCCATACCCAGCCATTAGATCTGGGAAGCTCATTCATAAAGTAGAAGAATAAGCACAAAATTAATCCACCATACTTGAATGAATTCTTTTTATCTTTCTTGATTTTCTGTAGATTCTCTAAGAGTTGGTTCAGAAGAAGCTGACAGAGATCATAGTTTGCATCTTTTCTTAACATTTCATAAGCTATATAGATGGCAGTTCTGTTGGCAAGAGACACTATATGTATTCATGGTTGTTGTCATTGATGGCAACAAAGGTCATCTCACATATCCGCAAGTCATGGTGTGTCTCTACCGGAAGTCAAAATGAAGATTGTTGTGGTCCGGTGAACAAGAACAGAGCATGTGGCAAGGTCTGACAGATTGGTCTGGATCTCTCAGAGGAAGTGTCTTGGTGCAGTGCGGATTTGGGGAAGTCAAGAGGACTACCTTGAGTAGTATATTCCAAGGATTTAGCCTCTGGTGATGGACAAGGAAAAAGATATGAATAGTTGAGTACCGGATTCCTAAGAGACAGTGAGAACAGAGGAAGAACTGATTGACAGAGCATTAGACTATTTTCCGGATGTGCTACTGTTGATGGTAAAGTTTAAGAAGGCATGAATCATGTTTGGCCGACATGATTAATGACATCTACAAGTATATGCTTGATCCACATTACTTGATATGCAAGGATTCAGCCGACAGAACAAAGTTTGTGAGAAGATAGACTATTCCGGGTGCCGACTAGAAAGATAATGAAATCACTAGTGCGGATATAAATAGAGGATGGATTTTGTTGTGAGAAGGTGAATGGTATGATGGTGTATGCGAATAAGTGAAGAACAGAGCAGAAGTAGTAAGAAAGATTTGGTATGTGAAAGGAAAGCAGAATAAAGAACAGAGGAAAGATGAAGTGCAGCAGATCAATATACAGAGCCTAAACTGAAACTGAACTCCAACATATGTAGATGCTTCCAATCAGTTCAATTATTGTATAAACATTCTTTTGTAGACAGTGTGTCTCCTTGTAGGCAGTGTGCCTCTTTGTGAGCAGTGTGCTCGGGCAGTGAGCCCTAATTGGCAAGTGCCATTTTGTAATTCCTTATTCTTCTAACAGAGAATAATCTTTGGGTTAATCACCCCATGGTTTTCTCCCTTGTCATGTGTTTCTCATTTCATGGTAATGTTTGTTTGTTTGATTCAATACTGCTTTGATTAATAAGAAAGTTCAAAAGAAGAAATAATTAGGATAATTGATTCACCCCCCCTCAGTTATCAATAATTGGTATCAGAGCTAAGTTCCTCCTAATAGAGCCTAACAGCTTGAGGAAGATCTGGGAGTTCAAATGGATGCATATGGTTTAAGGGAGCAACTCAAGACTGCCCTTGAGGATCTTGAACAGTCAAACTCTAAAGTCAATGAATTAAAGGAAAGACTCAAACAAGTTGATGAATTCATGAGAGAACTAAAGGACAAATTAAGTCTCTCTATGAAAAAGAGAAAGGAGCTACTCCAACAATTGGCAAGACAAAGTGAAGAAAGCAATACAAATGAAGAATTGACTGAGAAAACCAAGTTATGTGAAAAGTTATCAAAAGAAGTCATTATGTTAAGACATGAAATGGAATCAGGAACTATAAAGTTTACTCAAGAGATTGAAGAAAAAAGAAAAGCTGAAGACAATCTAAGACAATCTCTTAAAGAGAAATTAGAAGAATGCCACCAGATGGACAGGCTTATCAGACATCTTGAATCTGATCTTGAAGATGCCAAAGATAATGAAGAAAAACTTGAGGATCAAATTGTCTCTCTCAAAAGAGATCTTCAAACAGCAAATGAATATAAAAAAAAAATTTAAGATAAGTTCTGCCCAACTTGAAGTACTTCTTGGAAGTCAAAAGAGGACAGATGACAAGTATGGTTTGGGATATGAGAAAGGAGAAAGCTCCGGATCCAGTCAAAAGAATTTTGGATCAGAAAATCCAAGGAATAGGCCTAGAAGACCTCCGGTAAGACAACCCAATGCTCAAAGATATCCATCCTTCAATGGATACTGCCACAGCTGCAATTATTTTGGTCACAAAGCTAATTAGTGCAGGAAGAGAATGAATCATACTAATTCATCCTTCTCCAGACAGTGCTTTAACTGCAAAAGGTATGGACACAAGTCTCATGAATGCAGAAATATGCAAATAAACAAATCATTCAATGGTAGATGCTTTGCATGCAATAGAGTAGGTCATATGGCTAATCAATGCATATCAAGAGGTTATCAGTCAAATATGCAAAGAAATGTTATTTGCCAAATCTGTAATAGGTCTGGTCATAATGCAAAAGTCTGCAGAAGCAAGAACCAGGAGAAAAGAGGTCCGGTATATAATCAGAATCAAGACAAGGGTAAACAAAAGATGAATGTGGATGAAGTTAGGAATCAGATGAACAAGATTTGGGTGAAGAAAAGTTCAGAGAATGTAGAGGTTGGATCCGCACCAAACTCTGGTGCTGATATTTCTTCTAGAAATTAAAAAGTGAGCTCTGGCTCAGGGGGAGACTCAAAGAAAATCCTTTTCCCCCAGCCAATCAAGTGGTACTGGATATGGCACAAGATGCGGAGTAAAGGGTTTAAAGATATATGTCTTGAGATGATCCAGATAAGATTTTAGAGGTCCGCATGAAGATGTAAAGAAGTTGTGATCGATCAAGTAAGACCTGTTCTGGGAGATGCTCCGGAATGACAGAGGATTACAAAAGGGTCCGGAGAGATCCGGAAGTGCATTGTCTTATTATGCGGATTGGACAGAGTGTTTGGGATATTCTTGTAATGTGTCATCTTGATTTGTTCATGATTGGAAGATCCGCATGATGTTCATAGATTAGGACCGATCCAGTACTCCAAGCTATCCGGATAAGGCAAACCGGAATAATGTAGGTCAAGCATTTATTGCCATCAGATATTAGGGTTTGCGGAGCAATATAAGGGATTTCTCATAAAATCACTTGCTCATTCTGCACTCAAGAAGAAGCAAAAAGTGGAGCTCTGCAAGAAGATTCATCAAGCTCACCAAAGATCTCCTGCCGAAGTCATTACATACAGAAATCAATCCAACCACTCCGTGTAACCAAAGACGCATAAGGTATTTTCCATTTTCGATATCTTGCTACAAATCTTTTGAGAAATGGCTACTCCAAATATAGTAAAAATCTCAGATAGGCCCCAACCTGAATTTAAGAAACATCCATACAAGTCATTGGAGGTAGATCCCTTAGGAGCATTCTCTAGTGTTCCTCATGGTGTTTTACACACAGAAGACGTTAGGGTTTACATACATGCAAGCATTGAGGAATTTGGGGAATTCAAATTGAGAGATCTCTATCACAAACAACTGATAGACAATGCTTTTGAGCTTAAACCAGAGTATAAGGGTATCCAGAAGAAACAGTTTGATCAATTCATTCATTTCCCCTGCTTTGAAGAAGATGAATGGGTCCGGTATGTATTGAGCAGGATGCATGACAACTTCCTATGGCTGGATAGACCTTGCAAGATCACAAAAGAGGCAATTAGGGTAGTAACTGGTCTATACTCTTCCGGAGGGATACCTATCCTCAAATCTGTCAAAAATAACATTGTAACTGAGGCCACCAGATCAAAATTTGATAAGAGGGCAATGACCATTGAAGATATTTCTGATCCAGATATCAAGTATGCATCCATGATAATAGGATACAAGATCTATCACTCCAGCAGGGAGAATTCTGTATCCGGAACTGCAGTATATACTGCCTATGAAATGCTAAGGAAGAATGCAGATTATGATCTCTGTGAACTTCTCTTAAGCCAATTAATGGAAAATATACAGAAAATCAAGGACAAAAAGAATTCTTTTAAGTATGGTACTCATATATTATGTCTATTTTTCTACTTCATGAATGAGCTGCTTGGATCAAGTGGATGGGCATGGCAGAATGACAAACCTGTTGCAGTCTAGATAAGAGATTATTTACATGGGCTTGGGGATGCCAAAGCAAGAAATACAGCCCTATGGGGATACTTCAAAAACTTCCAGAGCACGATGCAAGCAAGAGAAAGAATTCCCCAGTCTCTTGTTGAAAAATA
Organism: Cunninghamia lanceolata; assembly: GCA_027924645.1. Lineage (NCBI taxonomy): Eukaryota > Viridiplantae > Streptophyta > Pinopsida > Cupressales > Cupressaceae > Cunninghamia > Cunninghamia lanceolata. Next base: position 14,713,053 of record BSBN01001332.1, read on the forward strand.
CAAAGACTTAGTTTGCTTTATGGTGGATACTGATCAGTGCCTAATGGAGGCAGTGGAGCCAAGGACTGTCTGGATCATGCCCATGGGGTATGAGGTTGATGAACAGATTGTAGAACTACATGTTCAACACATGCTTAGTCAGCCCAAAGATCCAAAAGCAGAAAGGTTCAGAACCTTTGAGGAGCTGAGTGTGAAGATCCATGTGGAACTCAGGGAACCTGAGATAAAGAGGAAAGTGAGAAAAGAAGTAAAGCATATTGCTCAAGGCCTAGGCATTCCAAAGGAGGCACTTGATGCCAACCGGGAAAAGAGAAGAAAGGCTGAGGAAGAAAAGAAAGAGGCAGAAAAGAAAAGAAAGAAAAGTGCTCCGGTGGAAACCTCAACTCGGACCAGATCATCAAAAGGATCTACACCTGTCAGAACCAAAAGCTCAAAACCAGAAGTCTAGGCATTCGGTAAAAGATCTAAGACAAAAGCCTCAAGAGCTTATGAAAGCCAAAAGGATGAAGAGGAAACTGAGTCAGATGAGGGAGTAAAAGAAATAAAGAAGTAGAAGAAGAAAGGATCTGGTAAACCCTCCACAGGCCAAGACAAGGAAGAAATGGCAGAAGTAGTTGTTGAAAAGCCCACCCTGTCTCTAGAGAGTGTAATCAAGTTAGTCCTGGTGGATGGAAACCTTCAACCAATGACTGAATTCTATGATGACTACAATGAGGCTGACCAAAAGATTCTGCAGGAAGCCACAGTCAAGTATCTAAACATATACAATAAGGCTTTCATTGAGATCATATCTCTAATTCCTAAAAGCCTAGAAAAGGAATTAGAAATAAGAAAGAATAATGCTCAGGCAAAAGATCTTGAGATCTGGGAGCAGATAGCTATTCAGCTATACCCTCAAATTGATCCCAAGACAATGAACATAATATTCAAAGACTGCAAAGATGAGTTTAGGAGTAAAGCAAGAATGAATCAACTCATGCTTGGTGAGACTGACAAGGTAGCCATAGAGACAGAAGAGATCCTCCGGAAGGCCTTCAAAAGGTTTAATCTTCCTGTTGTAGAGGACTTAGGTGCAGAAACAGCTGTGGACTTGGAATCATCTGCTCTGAAAGAAATGCCCCTTGAACAGACTAACATCTCTCCTCTGGCTTCTCCTACAGTCTCTGGATCCCAAGAAGAAGAGAAATTACAGAAGAAAGAAGCAACAATAAAATAAAAAGAGGTTGACAGCACTAAGGATGCAGAGAAAGGAGAAAAGACTCCAAAGGACAAAACTGCAGAAGAAAAGAAACATCTGTCTCTGGCAAGAGACACTGCACAAACTGTTCAAAAATTTCTGAGCCAAGAAACAATAGAGATTGATGAACCGGAGCTTCTAAAAGGCCCATTTGACTTTGACTCTCTCTCTCCGGTACAGACGATGAAGATAGCTTCATTTGCAAATGCTAAGGCAAATGAAAAACTCCTAAAGTCTCATATGGAAGACTGTGAGTTGATAGAGGCTGCTTCTGGAGTGCTTGAAAAGATTATGCCATCAGTCCAGATAGATCCGACAGCCTCCTCTTCTGGTAATCTCAAAACCTTAGTCAGTAGTGTTGATACACATTTTGATTCTCTAGAAAAATCAGCTGAAGAAAAGGTCCGGAAGGAATTTTTAGATAAGAGATTTTCAGAAGTACTAGGATTAATCTCTAATGATAGAAGAAATATGAGTATTGGAATAAAGAGCTTAGAAAATGCTCTTAAGGATGGCGGTGACATCTACAAATTTTGTATCTCCTGGTCAAAGGCAACAATAGAAATTGATAAGAAAATAAAAGAGGAACAGGACAAACTACAAAGTTTATCTCAAAGTTTTGATCCTCTCTCTTCCTCCATAGTGAATCAAGAATGTCAAACTATTGCAATCACAAATGCAATAAAGAACTTTGAGAAGGAAAGGAAGAATATAACTAACCGGATGGGAGAACTTAGAAGGATTATAATCCCTAAGTTAGAAACTATGCATGAAGCCATCAGTGATGCTCAGACTACCGCCCAAACAAATGATCCGACAGATCTCAAAAGGGCAGAAGCTTTTGCATTTTTGTTAAGTGGTCACATTTCAATTTTGGACAGAATGAAGCAAAGCTGGGCTACAGAACTGGTCCAATTGAAGACATCCTTTGCAGACATTCTTCAGTTTATGTGAGTATGTAAATATGCAGCTATGTATAGTAAATCTTTGAAAATTTTGGTGTGCAGACCCTACCCTTTGCCATTGATGTCAAAGGGGGAGTGAGGAGCAGTGAAAAATGAGGAATCCAACTAAGGGGGAGTTCTGGAAATTGTATATAAAGATAGAGCATCAGCCAAGGGCGAGCACAATGTAAACACTTAGTCATTTTCACTAAGTGTTGCCATCAATGCCAAAGGGGGAGATTGTTGGCAAGAGACACTATATGTATTCATGGTTGTTGTCATTGATGGCAACAAAGGTCATCCCACATATCCGCAAGTCATGGTGTGTCTTTACCGGAAGTCAAAATGAAGATTGTTGTGGTCCGGTGAACAAGAACAGAGCATGTGGCAAGGTCTGACAGATTGGTCCGGATCTCTCAGAGGAAGTGTCTTGGTGTAGTGCGGATTTGGGGAAGTCAAGAGGACTACCTTGAGTAGTATATTCCAAGGATTTAGCCCTTGGTGATGGACAAGAAAAAAGATATGAATAGTTGAGTACCGGATTCCTAAGAGACAGTGAGAACAGAGGAAGAACTGACTGACAGAGCATCAGACTATTTTCCGGATGTGCTACTGTTGATGGTAAAGGTTAAGAAGGCATGAATCATGTTTGGCCAACATGATTAATGACATCTACAAGTATATGCTTGAACTGCATTACTTGATATGCAAGGACTCAGCCGACAGAACAGAGTTTGTGAGAAGATAGACTATTCCGGGTGCCGACTAGAAAGATAATGAAATCACTAGTGCGGATATAAATAGAGGATGGATTTTTTTGTGAGAAGGTGAATGGTATGATGGTGTATGCGAATAAGTGAAGAACAGAGCAGAAGTAGTAAGAAAGATTCGGTATGTGAAAGGAAAGTAGAATAAAGAACAGAGGAAAGATGAAGTGCAGCAGATCAGTATACAGAGCCTAAACTGAAACTGAACTCCAGCATATGTAGATGCTTCCAATCAGTTCAAGTATTGTATAAACATTCTTTTGTAGACAATGTGTCTCCTTGTAGACAGTGTGCCTCTTTGTGAGCAGTGTGCTCAGGTAGTGAGCCCTAATTGGCAAGTGCCATTTTGTAATTCCTTATTCTTCTAACAGAGAATAATCTTTGGGTTAATCACCCCGTGGTTTTCTCCCTTAACCAGGTTTCCACGTCAAAAATACTGTGTCATGTGTTTCTCATTTCATGGTAATGTTTGTTTGTTTGATTCAATGCTACTTTGATTAATAACAAAGTTCAAAAGAAGAAATAATTAGGATAACTAATTCACCCCCCCTCAGTTATCAACAGGTTCCAGGTACAAAATTTTCTCTGCTAGAATGATATATCTTATATCCAATGATCATGGAGGAAAACTTGACATCCGGATCAGTGATGTCATCTATTGTCATTGCTCTTTTGTCAAATTTAGATCCGGTAGCCTCACTCATAGTTTGGTTCTTTACAGATTTTAGAACAGGAATCCCACCGGATGAGTGTAATCCGGTAACTACCCTGATGGCATCCTTAGTGATCTTGAATGGTCCATTCAACCACATGAAATTGTCATGTATTCTGCTCAGAATGTACCTAACCCATTCATCCTCCGTAAAACAGGGGAAATGTATGTATTGTGCAAAGTGTTTGTTCCGGAGGCCCTTGTATTGGGGTTTGAGCTCAAATGAATCATCTAACAGTGGTTTGTGATAGATATCTCTTAGTTTGAATTCTGCAAACTCTTCAACATTTGCATGTATATAAACCCTAATATCCTTGGTGTGCAACACACCATGCGGAACACTAGGAAATGCACCTAGGGGGTCTACCTCCAAGGATTTGTATGGATGTTTCTTAAATGTAGGACGAGGTCTATCAGAAATCTTTACAATATTTGAAGTACCCATTATCAAGAGATTTGCAGTGAGATATTTGAAAATGGAAAATACCTTTTGCGCCTATTAGTTTCACGGAGTTGGTTGGATTGATCTCTGGAAGTAATGACTTCTGCAAGTGATCTTCGATGAACTTGAGGAATTTTGTTGCAGAGCTCCACTTTTCATTTCTTCTTGAGTGCATAATGAACGAGTGATTAATGAAAAACCCTTATATTGCTCTGCAAGCCCTAATATCAGATTGCAATAAATGCTCGACCTACATTATTCCAGTTTGCCTTATCTGGGTGATTTGAAGAATTGGATCAACCCTGATCTTTAAACATCTTGCGGATCTTCCAAATCTTAACCACAGTTTGTTTGAATATATCCCTTATGACTCCTTTAATCCGCAACTCTTCTTGCGCCAGTTCCGGCACCAATTGACTGGCTGGGGGAACAAGGTTTTCTTTGTGTCTCCCCCTTAGCCAGAGCTCACTTTTCAGTTTCTGGAAGGAATATCAGCACCAGAGTCTAGTGTGGATCCAACCTCTACATTCTCAGTACTTTTCTTCACCCAAATCTTGCTCATCTCATTTTTAACTTCATCCGCATTCATCTTTTGTTTACCCTTATCTTGATTCTGATTATGATATACCGGACCTCTTTTGTCCTGATTCTTGCTTCTACAGACTTTTGAATTATGACCGGACCTATTACAGATTTGGCAAACAATATTTCTTTGCATATTTGATTGATATCCTCTTGATCTACATTGATTAGCCATATGACCTATTCTATTGCATGCAAAGCATCTACCATTGAATAATTTGTTCATTTGCATATTTCTGCATTCATGAGACTTGTGACCATACCTTTTGTAGTTAAAACAATGTTCAGAGAAGGATGAATTAGTCTGATTCATTCTCTTTCTGCACTGATTAGCTTTGTGACCAAAGTGATTGCAGCTGTGGCAGTATCCATTGAAGGATAGATATCTTTGAGCATTAGGCTGTCTTACCGGAGGTCTTCTAGGCCCGATCCTTAGATTTTCTGATCCAAAATTCTTCTGACCAGATCCGAAGCTTTCTCCTTTCTCATATCCCAAACCACTCCTGTCATCTACCTTCTTTTGACTTCCAAGAAGAACTTCAAGTTGAGTAGAACTTATCTTGAATTTCTCTTTATACTCATTTGTTGTTTGAAGATCCCTTTTTAGAGAGACAATTTGATCCTCAAGTTTTTCTTCATTGTCTTTAGGATCTTCAAGATCAGATTCAAGATGTCTGATAATTCTATCCATCTGGTGGCAATCTTCTGATTTCTCCTTGAGAGATTGTCTTAGATTATCTTCAGTTTTTCTTTTCTCTTCAACTTCTTGGGTAAACTTCATGACTCCTGATTCCATTTCATATCTTACCATAATGATTTCTTTTGATAACTTTTCACACAACTCAATTTTTTCTTTTAGCTCTTCATTTGCATTATTTGCTTCACCTTGTCTTGCCAATTGCTTAAGCAGCTCCTTTCTCTTTTTCATAGAGAGACTTAATTTGTCTTTTAGTTCTCTCATGAAATCATCAGCGTGTTTGAGTCTTTCCTTTAATTCATTGACTTCAGTGTTTGACTGTTCAAGATCATCAAGGGCAGTCTTGAGTTGCCCCCTTAAACCATATGCATCCATTTGAACTCCCAAATCTTCCTCAACTATTAGGCTATGTTAGGAGGAACTTAGCTCTGATACCAATTGTTAATAACTGAGAGGGGGGTGAATCAGTTATCCTAATTTTTTCTTCTTTCTGAACTTTCTTATTAATCAATGCAGCATTAATTCAAACAAGCAAACATAACCATGAAAATGGAGATACACATGACACAATATTTTTGATGTGGAAACCCTATTAAGGGAAAAAACCACGGGGTGATTAACCCAAAGATTATTCTCTGTTAGAAGAATAAGGAAATACAAAATGACACTTGCCAATTAGGGCTCACTGCCTGAGCACACTGCTCACAAGGAGGCACACTGCCTACAAGAGACACACTGTCTACAAAAGAGTGTTATACAATACTTGAACTGATTGGAGGCATCCACATATACTGGAGTTCAATTCCAATTAGGCTCAGTACACTGATCTGCTGCACTTCATCTTTCCTTTTCTCTTATGCTGCTTTCCTTTCACATACCAGACCTTCCTTACTGCTTCTGCTCTGCTCTGCTTTTATTCGCATATCAAATATCACCACTACACTTCTCACAACTAAATCCATCCTATATATATCTGCACAAGTGATTTCATTATCTTTCTAGTCGGCACCCGGAACAGTCAATCTTCTCACAAACTCTGTTCTGATGGCTGAATCCTTACACATCAAGTAATGTGGATCAAGCATATACTTGTAGAAATCATTAATCATGTCAGCCAAACATGATTTAGGCCTTCATAACTTTTAACACCATCAGTAACACATCCGGAAAGTAGTCTGATGTTCTGTCAGTCAGTTCTTCCTCTGTTCACACTGTCACTCTGGAACTCGGTACTCAAGTATTCATATCTTTTGCCTCATCTATCACCGGAGGCTAAAACCTTTGAATCTATCACTCAAGGTAGTACTCTTTACTTCCCCAAAACTACACTTTACCAAGATACTTCCTCTAAGAGATCCGGATCTGTCTGTCGAACCTTGCCATATGCTCTGTTCTTGTTTACCGGACCACAACATTCTTCACTTTGACTTCCGGTAGAGACACATCATGTCCTGTGGATGTGTGGGATGAACTTTGTTGCCATCAATGACAACAATCATGAATCCATATAGTGTCTCTTGCCAACAAATATAACATCTCTACTCCTAATAATTTTCTAATTTTCATAATCCCATAACCGATAACCAAAGTCATCTACTCCATATCTAATGAAGGTACATTTTTTAGATTTTCCCTCAAGCTTGGTTATGTTCTCAATATCAACATGGACAAAATCTTCACAACCAAAAGTTTTTAGAAAAGAATAGTTTACCTTTTTACCTATCCATGCCTCCTTTGGAATACCACCATCCAAAGGATTTGAAGGTCCTTTGTTAATTAAATAAACAACAATATGTACATCATCTGCCCAGAAATGTAAGGGTAGTCTTGCATGCAACCTCATGCTCCTTGCACACTCCATGATTGTCCTATTCATTTTGTCAGACACACCATTTTCTTGTGGAGTTCCTAGAACCATTTTCTGCCTACGAATTCCATTATAGGAATAGAAACTTTCAAATTTTTTACTACAATACTCGCCTCCATTATCTGATCTGAGACACTTCAACTTTTTTTGTCTCATTCTCAACCAAAGCTTTCCATTTCTTAAAATTTTCAAATACATCTAATTTTCTTTCTAGGAAATACACCCATGTTTTCCTAATTACATCATCAATAAAAGTAACATAATAACAAGAGCCACCAAGAGATGATACCTGAGCTAGTCCCCGTATGTTTGAATGCATAAGCTCTAATTTCTCACTCTTCTTTTCTTTCCCAACTTTGAGAAATTTGACTCTTTTTTGTTTTCCATAAACACAATTTTCATAGAAATCCAAGTCAATCTGCTTTAGTCCTAGAGAAGTAATTTTCTAGAGTAGAGAATCGTCAACCCCTTCTCACTCATGTGCCCAAGTTTATTGTGCCACAATGTTGCATTTGTCCATATAACAACTGATGTAATTGTCTCTGCAGCAATTGTTCCTGTTGTAGTTGTCCCTACAACAACTGCTTCTATAGCAGTTGTTCCTACAACAACTATTTCTATAGTAGCTAAGGTAGAAGAATAAGTATTACCAGTACAAAACTACTATGTGCCTACCTTTACACCTTTAGTGACCTTCTAGACTTTGTCTACAAAGGTAACTATGTAGCCTTCACTTCCAAGTTGTGCTACAAAGATTAAATTTCTTCTTAAATTTGGAACATGCCTTACCTCCTATAGAAACCATTGATTTTCATTCTGTAATTTTATTTTTATCTTACCATTTCCAACAATCCGACAAGGTTCATCATCACCCAAATATACCTATCCAAAATCTCCTTGAACATAATCTAGAATATATTTCCTATGGGTAATGGCATGAAACAAAGCCCCTGAATCTATTACCCAAGAATCATTAGCATTATCTGAACAAAGAATTAAAGCATCTTGTAATTAATTACTTGCAACATTTGCTTCCTTACTGTCATATTTTTGTCTGTCTCCTTGTTTGCCTTTCTGAGACCAACAATCTTTCTTCAGGTGTCTTGGCTTTCCACAATGCAAACAATCTTTCCTTCCTCTCAATTGGGATCTTCCTTTCTTCGACTTCCCTCATGACTTCTCATGATTTTTTGGTCTTTTTCTTCTCTCATTTGGTCTTCCCCTATCTTCTACACTCAAAGCATTACCTAATGTTGAAGTCTCACCTATGCTTTTCCGTCACATTTCTTTGCTTAGAATAACACCAACATAATCCAATTTTAAAGTATTTGAACCAGAGATAGAGTTACTCACATCCGTGACCAAGCTATTCCAGTGTTCTGGCAAAGAACATAAAATTAAGAGAGCCCAAATCTCTTCATCAAAATTCACTTTTACAAAATTTAATTGATTGGTAACTGTATTAAATTAATTTAAATGATTTGTTAAAGATCCTCTTATCATTTTCATATTAAATAAACGCTTCATTAAGATTACCTTATTTGAAGCTAAAGGTTTTTCATACAATTGAGCCAGTGCTTTCATCAAGTCATCAGTCGTTGTTGCTTTTGATATATTAAATGCTATAAATGGTGCCAAGCACAACCAAATAGTTCCTAGTGCATTTCTATCTAGAATCTCCCATTCTTCATCTGTCATTGCGGATGGTTTCTTTGCTTTTCCTTGTAATGGCCACCATAAATCTTTCTGATATAGGTAATATTCCATCTGCATTTTCCATAATTGATAATTCTGGTAGTTAAACTTCTCAACCTTAAATTTACCTTCTTCCATTGCTCCCACTCAAATCTGAAATTTTTTGCCAATTGACCAAAATACATAGCTCTAATACTAGTTGTTGGGATTTGATAGACCAGAGCAATACAAATTAACAATTATAATGTAGATTTAAAACACAAAAATTAAAGAATTACACAACATAGAGATTTAATGTGGTTCACCCAATGTGGGCTACATCCACATAGAAACAACCATCCACCATTTTTATTATCCAACATAACTTAGATGAATTACAACTTGTAGCATAATTCGTTGCTATGTGCTACATAACAAGCACTCCAAACTCATTTTTATCTCATGACCTTTTATATTCCACAACCATATTTAACAAGCTTCTATATTGGCAGATTGCAATGTTGATTAACAAAACTAACAACTGACTCCTTTATTAAATATTGGGCATTTTTTTCCGAGGGTGCTACCCCCGAGCCCCCAGCTGGAGGCATTGCCCCCAAAAACTATTGTTGGGGGAATTGCCCCCAGACCCCCATCGTGGGCTCCACTCCTGGGCCCCTGCACTCCCCCATTAATTAATTTGGGGTCAAAACACAACTGTCAAAATCATCAAATTTTTTAAGTTGTTGCAGGTACCCTACAGCCCCACAACATGATCAGTTGCCACATACCAACAAACATTATATGAATTTCCAAAGTTAATAAAGATTTGTATTTAGGGATTATGACTGACATGGGATTAAGATGGCGATGAAGAATTGGATTAGGATAAAAGTGAAATAATTTGGATAATAGAAAATGGATTAAGACATGGATTTAGGGATGATTAGTGAAAATGAATGATGGATAAATGATTGGATTAGAAGGTGATTAGAATGATGGGATGTGATTAAGCTCAAAGATGGGATATGATTAAGCTTAAATGATGGGATTATGGTTAGGATAATGATGCTAGATTAAGAGAATGATTTGGACATGATCAAGATAATGATTAGGATGAAATTAGATGATTGGATGGGTGATTAGGAGAAATTGGATTGATATAATGTGGATTGGGATGAAATTGGTTTAGGATAATGTGGATTAAGAGTAAAATGGATTATTTAGATTTGGATTAGGAAATGGATGATTTGGATGAAGATTGAAATGGGTGGTTAAGGGTGGCTTTGTTGGAAAGAGACATTGTACGGCTTCATAAGTGTTGTCATTGATGGCAACAAAGTCTATCCTACACATCTGCAATACATAATATGCCTATACCGGAAGTCAGATTGAAGATTGTTTTAGTCCGGTGGACAAGAACAAAGTATGTAACATGGTCCAACAATCAGGTCCAGATCTCTCAGATGGTGTAACTCAATAAGTTGCGGACTTAGACAAGTCAAGAGGGGTATCATGACTATTGTATTCTAGAGATTTAGCCTCCGGTGATAAAGCATGAAAAAGATATGAGCATCTGAGTGTTGGGTTCCAGTCAGGTAGAGCAGATAGAGGAAGAACTGACCGACAAAGTATCAGACTTCAATCTGGATGTGTAAAATGTGTTGATCAAGCAATTTGTGGCATTATACATTATTGGACGACATGATTAATGACTTCTATGCCTAAGTTTTTTATGCACATCATCAATCAAGCATGGATTCAACCGACAGAACAATAACTTGCAAATATTTCAAGTGTTCTTGTTGCCGACTAAGAAGTTGAAGGAAGTACTTAATGTAGATATATATATCTAATGGATTCAAGCTTGTGAGGGTGCGGTTGATATGGTTCAAGGAAAAAGGTGTGAAGAAAAGAAGAGATAAGTGTGTGGACAATAATTCAAGTCTGAAATGTGACAGAATAGTAATACTGAGCAGAGGAAGAATGAAATGTGTCAAATAAGTATATTGTGCCTAATTGGAACTGAACTCTTGCATATGTAGATGCTTCTCATCAGTTCAAACACTTGGATATCTTCTGTAAGTTCTATAGATAGTGAGTCTCTTGTAGGCAGTGAGCCTCTTGTGAGCAGTGTGCTCAGGAAGTGAGCCCTAACTGGCAAGTGCCATTTGTACTCCTTAATTCTTTTAAAAGATAATACAATCTTAGGTTAGTCACCCTGTGGTTTTTCCCTTAACAGGGTTTCACGTAAAAATCCTTGTGTTATGTGTGTCAATCTCATTTCAATTCTTATGGTTGTTTATGCTTTCAAGTTTTGATATAGCACTAATTGTTAAGATAACAAAAGAAAGTAAAAGTAAGAAAAGTTTTAAGATAACTAATTCACCCCCCCTCTCAATTATCTACATTGTTTCCAACAGGCTGAGGGACCTGACCTTAAGCAACTTTGTAATAAAATAAACACACATTCATGCACAATTCTTGCAAATGATTTGAATTTGATTTGTATTGAAGGGGATTCACAAGTTCAACGATGAAGACACGCCTAACACACCAACAACCTCTATTAGTCAAATAGGTGTGACATATCTTGTGGATCTCATGAAATGGTTGTGGGTTAATCCCAACTCAAAATAGAGAAGCGATTCCCACCCCCATTAATACCATAGTGCTATAGCTTGGATAGATAGGTCATGTAACACCATTTAGCCCTGGGTAAGTGCAAGAAGATGGGGGGCCAAAAAGTGGCCAAAAAATTTTCAAAAAAATTTAAGTCATAATGCGAGCGCATTATAACGCGCTCGCGTTATGGCTTGGTAATGACAAGCCTCAGGCTCATCATTACCGAGCCATAACGCGAGCGTGTTATAACCTAGTGTAAATTAAAAAAAAAGCAATTTCATTTCATTTCATTCTGATTTTCTCCTCTGCCCGCGGCTTCCAAACCCTCAAAAACGTGCTCGCGTTCTACAAAACGCCAATCAACACAAAAAAACTTATCAATTCATCGCCAAAATGCCGCCGCGACGTCAAGCACACCAAAAGGGTGAGTTATCTTTATTTTTTTGTTTGAATTTCTTTCTAAATAGGTAGGTTTTTATTGATTTTTGATGTATATTTCGTTAATTGTTAGGAAATGTTAATGCACCTCCTCCTCCTCCTCCTTAAAATCCACAAAATTTTGAGGAGGAAATACCTACAAAACAACAACCTCCTCCATTCATTCCTCGACGTGCCCCTGGAACACAAGATAATATAATGGGGCAAATTGAAAACAACAAAAAATAAATTGAAGATATAATTGCAAGGTTGAAAGATCCTTCCACTTCAACCTTGCATAGATCCACACTTGCCGAATCTCTTGATTCTATGTTATCAAATGTAAATTCAATTAGCAAGCAAATAACTAGTTGGACCGATAAAAAGAGAGAGTTTAGAGATTACTATGCAGATAAATTGTCATACCAAGATGTCAAAAAATTACAAATTACAAAATTAGACTTATGTTCAATTTTCACAAACCCACAAACAAATCAACCTCCACCCATTACATGCAAGAGGTTCCCTATCCATTGGTGCAACAACCAAGTGATTAGGGACAATTTCAGGCAGAGGTGGTGGATGGTTTTTGACCATCCTCCATGCAATAATAATGAGGTCCTGCAATACTTTTTGAGGAAACTCTACTGCGAGTTTGTCCTCAATAAAGTGCCAAACTATTTTGATATGTGGGACTTCCAGGGTAGAGGTGGGGGCTCAGCATAGGATAGACCAGGGGCACGTCTTGACCCACAGCGGGTAGTGAGACGAGTAATTAGCAAACCAACCCATGAGCATGTTTCTATCCCTTCCATTGTGAAGGAGAGTGTTGAGGTCGATACACTGAGGTTGATTAGTGCCTTGACCCAGAGCATCATAGAGCATGCCAATCCTGCAACATAGAGTCGGTTGGGAGAGAGTGCGAGGAGTAGGGTCCCACCGCATACTTGTCAGGCTTGCGGGTCAGCCTGTGGTTATGACCCCATGGACAGTCAGGACGCAAGTGCACAGGCTACATTTGCAGTTGAGTAGATGGTGATGACAGATACCCTCCTGAGTGAGACTTTCGGCCTTGATACTCAGGTAAATATTAGCAAGTTTATTGAATTTAATTTATTAAATTTTATTTTTGAAATACAAGATTAACTAATTTAAATTGATGATTTTAATGAAATTTTAGGGTCATAGCGTCGATGCAGTTTTTAGTGGTTCTCCACCTACATTTTTCACTAGATCATCTACTGTCAAGGTATGTAACTAGTAAACAATTATAAATATTACATGTGAATAGCATCGTTATATGAATGGTATTCTAATTTCTGATTTTGGATGTTGAATAGGTTAATACTGTAGATTTCATGGCAACACCTGCCAGCGGTGGTGGACTTCAAAGCTTTATGGAGGCAATAAAATAAATAGTTTAATGAATGAATTGTACTTACTAAATTTTTGTATGTGATTTGTGTGTTTTATTGTGTGTACTTCCATGTTTAGATGAACGTGTGTGTATGTTAGGAGCCATGATTTGCATCACTATTATAGTTTTTGTAATTGAATAATGTTGTTTTATTTCTAGATGATGCAGGCTGCGGATACACCTCCCCATGTTCATAGGGCAATGGAGCAGGGTGTGGCCTCTGCGATTCATAGCTCTATAGCATTGACAGGGGTATGAGGCAGATTAGTAAATTTCAATTTACATTCATTGTTATAGTTGTCTATTTTTGAAAAATCAAAAGATTATTGATTTGAAGTTTAATTTCTATCTGGATGGTTTCTATAGGACATGACATCACTAGGGTCTATTCCTGCTACTGAGGCAAGCGAGGAGACAGATTATATGTTAGCGGTAAGTGATTATTTTGTTAAATGTTTCATTTTTTTATAACATGTAATTTCTATATATTAATGTCTATACTTTTTTTTGTAACAGGTAAAGGTGCAGGAAGAACTAAATAGGAGGAGTAGTCCTCGGGTTCGTAGTAGACCACCCACATGAATGTCTCCATCCCCTAGAAGATCAAAGGCTGCTCGTGATTTATTCTCTTCACCAGCCAGAGGGGAATGACTTTTTATTGTGTTCCTTTGTTGTATGCCTATATGGCATTTGTGGACATATATTTTGTATTGTACATAGTTGACATTGTATGCCTATATGGCATTCTTGTAAGTCTATATGGCTATTTTGTATATATGTTATACTTATATCGACAGATATTGATGTATACCTATATGGATATTTGGTTAATACAAATCTTTTTTATTGATGGTGTCCATACTTGCATTATAAATCCACTTTTGAATGGATATTTGTAGATGGCTACTTCAAATATTTAAAGTCCGATTGTATTACATAGGATGTTTGCATTTTCTTTGATAGGCCTAATAGGCCATGGATTACATGATGGTGTTTGATGGAAAAGTATGGTACTAGAAGACTCTAGTTCATTCTTAATAGGCTTGTGATTGATAATATCTTTGCATGATTGCACTTGATCTTGGATCATGGGCATGTTGTTAGGATTTTGATTGCATTGTGATGTTTGATGGATAGGCATGATGTAAGATACCCAACTAGTTCTACGAAAATTTTTCCTTACTTAAACAATTTTACTTGCTATCAATTCATCAACTACTTCAACAACACAAAGATATACATCAAAGATAACTACTTGAATGAATCAACCTTAGAGTTGGGTACTTGTCTAGTTATTTGACTCAATCAACTTGCAATGTCTTATTACATGGATAATGCTTTCAATAGCATGAAGTTACAACTTATTCAATGGAGATACAAAAGAAAGGCCTTGAAGCCTTGATGTTTACAATGGCCTCTACACTTGATCAACTCAATCAAACTCAATGATGTCAACTGAATGTCAACACCTCACAATATCACAAGGGAGCATCACCTTGCTTGTTGCATGGATGAACGTCATAGTTGCAAGACTCTTAGGGTTAGGCGCCAACTGAAGGTAGTAGAGACCAGACTAAGCACCATCCTAAGCTGGGCGCTTCCTTGAGGTGGTAGAGACATGGATGAATGTCTGGTGGGGTTTGATGATTCTATATTGACACTCAAATTCACTTAGGCGCAATATTAGTGTTCTTCTAACTAGGCACTAGATAGGAGGATTCTCAGGGGTTTTGGCGCCTAGGTTACAACTTGTCAATTTCTCAAAGAATCTTTGAAACACTTAACTTCCAAGGATTATCATCTTACCCTCTGATGGAGCGCCTTGTTCCAAAATTGGTCTTGGGGACTTGCATCTCTCTTAGGCGCATGTTTGGAGTAATGTCAACTGGTATCAGCGCCTATTATCTCAATTCACACTTGACATCAAACTTTTGAAGCTCTTTTACCCTAGTGCCTTTATCTTCTATCAAGCGCCTAACATTCTGGAGGTGAATTCCATCTTAATCCAAGTCTTCAAGGTACTTCCAAGTTTAGGTGCCAAAACAGGGTTATGGAGGAGCAGAACCATGCCTTAGGAGGATGACTGAACCCTAGGCGCCAATTTGAGGTTGCAAGAGCATAGGTATGCGCCAAGTAGAGTTTGATGCTCAAAACATTAACATTATTTAGTGAAATCCTTTTTTGACTCTAGGCGCCATTTGGAGGCTAGAAAGAGGGAAGTTGACACCAACTGCATTAGGCACATTTCTGAGGTGATGGAGACCAATAAGTGTGCCTTGTCCTCTGGCTCTATTCCTTGTTAACTTTACAACTTAGATTATCTGAACAACACTGAGAATGCTTCCCTTCTTCCTGATACAAGTTGAAAGATCCACTAGGCGCCATTTCAGGTGTCTGGAGAGATCATCAACCAAGGGCGCTAATAGAGCCTTTGGCAAATGGAAAGAGCGCCTTACTTAGATTTGATTTCTGGATGCCAGAATTGAGGAATTTTGTGCCTTGGCTAGGAGTTTCTCATTTCAATCTTGATTATTCATCTAAGTGACTTTCCTTAGCTCCCAAGCCTTCAATCTATCCATTACCCCCTGCTAGGCGCTCAAAATAGAGTGTTAACACCTTATGAAGGTTAGGCGCATTCTGAGGGTGGGGTAGGCAAGTGAGAGTGCCAGACCAGGCCTTGAGACTTCTCTCCTCATCAAAGGCTTTCAATCCTAGGCGCCAGATCCAAGGAGTTCCAACCAACACATGCGCCTAGTGCTGTGAGTTCACCCAAAGGACATCTTTAACTTGAAAACTTTCAATCTTCATCCATCTATGCTAGGCGCTCAATTGGAGGATCCCTAGAAACATGTATAGGCGCCTTGAGGTTCTTAGGTGCTTAATTTGGATGATCCTTGTGCTAGGCGCTTAGTAAGGAAAACTAGAGTGAAATGGGTGCCTAGGCTCCCAAGCTTCCATACTTAGTCAAATTTTAGGGTTCTAACCTTGTTCCTGCAAAATAAACAGATAGAGTTAGTTCGAAACCAATTCATTCCCTCATCATTTGGAATTAGCCTCCGGGAATGAGGAATAGGCTAATCCATTATACACTTGATGATCAAGCCAGGAACGGGGACATGACACATGGTACTAGGCTAATCATTTTGGGTTTTGCATGAGCCTCGGACAAAGTAGTGGGATGACTTGAATGCATATTGCCTATATCCACGGGATGACTTTGTTATTTTTCCTTGTCTATGCTCATTTGCACATTGGTATGTTGCATTGGGATGAGAGGATGGATGTTGCTTTGATAGTGATGTGTATTCGTCACCTAGTGATGGATGATCTTATATAGTGGTTGGGTGTAATGGTTATCTTCATGTGGTTGTAGATGTTGATCCTTGGTTTAGAGGTGTTTGGTAGTGTGTCTTGGTGGACTCTTGATTCTAGATTAGAGTATTAGCATGATACAAGTTCTCTTGAGACTAGGATGTCTGTATTGGTGCATTTGATCTTCTAGGAGGAGATGTTAGATCATGATGTCATGTTTGGATACCTAATTTTGTAGTTGGATTTTTGATAGTGGTCTTATTGGTTCTCTTGGTATTGAGTACATTGGTCATGTGCTTGGGAGCTTCATGATAATGTGGTGTTGCATTTGGAGCTTAACATGGATTGATTGGGTGTAGGTTCTCATACATACTTCGAGACTTGGGTGAGGCTAGAGTTCTCTTGGGATTAGAGACACTTGTTGAGATGGTTACCCTTTAGAGGTTTTAGCAGGAAGACCAAGGAGACTTTCACTTGGATATGGGCGTGAGTTAATTATGGACCTAGAGAAGATTCTTATTGGTTCTAGAGGGTT
This sequence comes from Cunninghamia lanceolata, assembly GCA_027924645.1. NCBI lineage: Eukaryota > Viridiplantae > Streptophyta > Pinopsida > Cupressales > Cupressaceae > Cunninghamia > Cunninghamia lanceolata. The sequence goes on from BSBN01001332.1 coordinate 14,730,281, forward strand.
CATTCGAGGGGTGTCTCTAAACATGCTTTTTCTCAGGCGCTAAACTGGAGTTGTCTAGATGCACAAGTGCGCCTCCCTCAATGAAGTTCCTTTTGTTAACTTAGTTCATCCTAGTGACTCAAGGGGTTGTTATATTCTTTAGGTGCAATCTTTCATAGACTAAAACATTCACTCCATGTAAAGGCGCTCAAAGGAGGCTCTGGAGATGGAAAATGGCACCTTAACTCACTTATGTAAATTTTGGACTTTTAAGCAATTGCAAGATGTCTTGGAGGGCTCAATTCTTCAAGGCGCCCATTTTGTTCACCACTCGTAGCATCACTTGTTCAAGGCGCATGTGTGATTTGGTCAAAAACAGGTGCCTAGAGTGAATAGGATTTCATCCTGACTTAATACATTGCCTCCTTCTGATGATTTTTGGGGCAGCAGAAAACCTTTCACCATAGGCAAATGCCTCAGAGCTATAAAAAATTGAGAGAGGTTATTGTAGAGGCACTCTACATGATCACGTTGCCTTAGACGAAATGTTTCTAAGTGACACAGTTTTTGAGTAACATCTCGTCAAAGATTGCTTCCTTTTTACACTTTAGACTCTTCAGGGATATCGTCGGTACAATGTAGCTCTGACTGTTTCGACATATTTGGGTGAAAAATAGCACCATGCCTAGTGTAAATGTACCCATTTAGACGCGTTGGAATAGTCAGTTTGGTCACATCAGGAGCAGGACGAAAGTTACACCCCTTTCCAACTTTACACTGCCTCCTTCTAACGATTTTTGGGGCAGCAGAAAACCTTTCACCACGGGCAAATGCCTCAGAGATATAAAAAATTGAGAGAGGTTATTGTAGAGGCACTCTATGTGATCCCGTTGCCTTAGACGGAATATTTCTAAGTGACACAGTTTTTGAGTAACATCTCGTCAAAGATTGCTGCCTTTTTGCACTTTGGACTCTTCAGGGATATCGTCGGTACAATGTAGCTCTGACTATTTTGACATGTTTGGGTGAAAAATAGGACCATGCCTAGCGTAAATGTACCCATTTGAATGCGTTGGAATAGTCAGTTTGGTCGCATCAGGAGCAGGATGAAAGTTACACCCCTTTGCAACTTTACACTGCCTCCTAACGATTTTTGGGGCAGCAGAAAACCTTTCACCACGGGAAAATGCCTCAGAGATATAAAAAACTGAGAGAGGTTATTGTAGAGGCACTCTACATGATCGTGTTGCCTTAGACGGAATGTTTCTAAGTGACAATTTTCGAGTAACATCTCGTCAAAGATTGCTGCCTTTTTGCACTTTGGACTCTTCAGGGATATCGTCGGTACAATGTAGCTCCGACTGTTTCGACATGTTTGGGTGAAAAATAGGACCATTCTTAGTGTAAATGTACCCATTCAGATGCATTGGAATAGTTAGTTTGGTCGCATCAGGAGCAGGACGAAAGTTACACCCCTTTGCAACTTTACACTGCCTTCTTCTGACGATTTTTAGGGCAGCAGAAAACCTTTCACCACGGGCAAATGCCTCAGAGCTATAAAAAACTGAGAGAGGTTATTGTAGAGGCACTCTACGTGATCGCGTTGCCTTAGACGAAATATTTCTAAGTGACACAATTTTTGAGTAACATCTCGTCAAAGATTGCTACCTTTTTGCACTTTGGACTCTTCAGGGATATCGTCGGTACAATGTAGCTCCGACTGTTTCGACATGTTTGGGTGAAAAATAGGACCATGCCTAGCGTAAATGTACCCATTCGGATGTGTTGGAATAGTCAGTTTGGTCGCATCAGGAGCAAGACGAAAGTTACACCCCTTTGCAACTTCACACTGCCTCCTTCTGATGATTTTTGGGGCAGCAGAAAACCTTTCACCACGGGCAAATGCCTCAGAGCTATAAAAAACTGAGAGAGGTTATTGTAGAGGCACTCTACATAATAGCATTTCCTTAGATAGAATGTTTCTAAGTGACACGGTTTTTGAGTAACATCTCGTCAAAGATTGCTGCCTTTTTGCACTTTGGACTCTTCAGGGATATTGTCGGTACAATGTAGCTCCGACTGTTTCGACATGTTTGGGTGAAAAAAAGGACCATGCCTAGCATAAATGTACCCATTCAGACGCGTTGGAATAGTCAGTTTGGTTGCATCAGGAGCAGGATGAAAGTTACACCCCTTTGCAACTTTACACTGCCTCCTTTTGACGATTTCTGGGGGGCAGCAGAAAACCTTTCACCACGGGCAAATGCCTCAGAGCTATAAAAAACCAACAGAGGTTATTGTAGAGGCACTCTACATGATGGCGTTGCCTCAGACGGAATGTTTCTAAGTGAAACAGTTTTCAAGTAACATCTCGTCAAAGATTGCAGCCTTTTTGCACTTTGGACTCTTCAGGGATATCATTGGTACAGTGTAGCTCAGACTGTTTCGACATGTTTGGGTGAAAAATAGGACCATGCCTAGTGTAAATGTACCCATCCAGACATGTTGGAACAGTCAGTTTGGTCACATCATGAGCAGGACACCAAAAATGCAAAAGTTGCTTTGTGCAACTTGACAACATTGACACTTTTTTGCAACATGACTCAAAGACTCAAACTGACCCTAAATGACTCAAAGTGACTTAAAATCACCTTGATTTGGTGCCCAATGTACATTATAGAGGTCGAAGCACTCCTTATCATTCAAACATCTTAGATGAGCGCATAGGAAAGAAAAAAGCTCTAAGTTTCATCATCATGAGCGCCTAATATCAAGAGACTTTAATGGCTCAAACCTTAGCATGGAGTCCTAAGGTGCATTTCATGTCTCCTTTCATCTAGTTTGGCACCCTTATGTAAATTTTTCAACTTGATTTGGCGCCCTATATGTGAAGGAAGATTTAAAGGCATGAAAGTGGATGTCATATTGCAAGAGTTTGAATCATCAAAATTGAAAGAAATAAGTTTATTAAGCTTGGGCGCCCTTGGTCTTCTTTTCATTCATTATGAGCGCCTTGGGAGAATGGTATATAGGTCATCATCATGATTGGGCGCCCTGGATCCAGAGTGTTGGAGAGATCATCAAATGGTGTCTAGTAGGGTGAGTTATGAGTTTGGTCACATCAGGAGCAGGACACCAAAAATGCATAACATGATGATGTAAAAATGTGTACATATGTGTAAAAATGTAGGAGGAAATAAAAAAAGACAAACCTTACAAATTAATGTGCATACTTACAACTCAATGTAACATAACTTTACAAAATCAATGTGAATACTTACAAATTAATCCAATGAACCATCTGGGTATGCTCTACTCTTTATTGTGTCAAGTATTGCTTCATGGTCAGACTCACGCACCTTCACAATATTTTGTTCAAAGGTCTATCCTGATACTTTATCAAATGAACATTGGATGCCACGACAAGGTTCGAGTAATGAAGAATCTTTCGATGCATGTCAAAGTCCTGAAATAGCCAAATATTAACACTCTTATGTGGGTACCTTCTAAGCCATGTTCCAGTAATAACCACTGATCCTGTAGGGTATTCGATGTTTTCTCCATCTGTAACAGGGGCCTCCAATTTCTTTTTGGCCTCAACACAATGACATAAGTAATAATATATTCCCTCTTCATTATCTTCATCTGCAATAACTACATATACGTGCCCTACATTGATATGTGTAGCAAATTAGATGAAATTAGTCAACATTACAAAAACACTACAAAGTAAGATGACATTACCTGGTTGAACTAGATGAAATTAGATGCATATACGTGCCCTATATTACCTGGTTGAACTAAATCTGATATGTGGTCAAAGTCAACTGACGATTCCATCTGTGTTAGTTCCAGTGCCGTCGGGGGTCGATACATGTCAAGTGGGCTAAGATAACTTAACTGCCATTCGTCAACCCACTCCTTTGACTCTCACTCATCCTAGACTTGAATTGTACAGGAAGAACAAAAGCATGACATCTTTTGTGTATGGATACTCCATGAACCTGCAATTAAGCTTCTGAAAGAGTGCATCTCATTTGATCCTGTCAATGTACAACAATCCTCATATGGTGCAATGTTAGTATCATCTATCAACCAAAAAAATCTACGAACTAAAGACTTACCTTCATTACCTGGACCCATGGAAGCATTACACCACTTGACAATCGATTTTGCATCTGTCAACTTTACATTGTCTTTATACTTTAACTCTTCTCGTGCTATGGCTCTTTTGATACATGCTCCTGCACCATCATGCTCCCCCTTTCCATGCCCGGCCTCACAAAAGTTCCACATATGTTGAATACCTGTAAAATTATGCCTCCTACTCAGCCAATAGAAATTCTGCGAGTTCTTGAATTGTGACGCACAATTATCCGACCATATGATATGCTAACTGAACGATATGCCCCTTCTAGCCAAATCATTGTAGAACACCTGAAAGCAACCTTGTACGAACTCTGTAGAATGCGTATGATCATCACTAATATAGAAATTATACTCCCTTATGATCTTTCTGTCATCCTCTATACTATCATTCGCATGAATGAATGCGATGTGCACAAATATAGAAACTTGTGTGGAGTTGTAATATTGTGATTGCACCTCACGCTGTGGCTGTAGATTGTAGTTCTCTACAAAGTCGACGACTAAAACAATGCTACCAACCGGAAATGTGTCCTTGCATAACTTGAATTGCAAGTCCAACCATCGAGCTCTATGGGCATGTCTTGCATACTCATACACTATGCTGTCACGAAATATAGGCATAAACTGATACACTAGAATCTTTTCAATAACTAATTCACACCTCTTTGCTTCTTTACCATCTTTTGTATTGTATGCCACTATTTTATACTTGCCAAACTCTACTAGTTCATTTCCAACCGCATGTGTTATTTCCATATGTTCACATATTGGCAAATGTTGCAAGCCACCGCAACGATGACATGTGCCATCCAAGCATAATTTCTTGTAGAATATTTGACCTTCCTCTCTTTCACATAAAATTCTTGATATGAAGTCTCTTGAAGATGTTGGTGGGGCACATATGGCACAACCCTGCAAATCATTGTTAGTATGCATATCTAAACATATAGACCTATAAGCATCAAAATGGTTAGAAAATTCAATATGTAATCTACAACAACAAGTAGTGCGTGTGTGATTTATCTTAACATAGAAAGGTTTTAGCATTTCAAAATATCTTTGACAAATTTTAATTTGAGGATACTTCTCTAGAAATTTACCATAAAACTGTGTTTGAGTCTCATCCAAAAAATGCTTTGGATGTGGCTCGCGGTTCTGACTACCGATTCTCCTTCTTACCACATCCCTTTGATTCGGAGATACCCTTGTGTAATTCTTCCAAAAGTCTTCAATTAGTGATCTCAATGCTTCAACAATTGGTTTATCTTTTCGTGGTAGTCTCCCTGAGAACGCCCATAATTCATTGGCATTAGTGTCCTCAATTCTTTGGCATCTTCCAACGACTCTTGATAAAGTTTTCCTATTAATTTTCAATTCTTGACTTGTCTTTCTAATGAGACGAGATTTCATCGTTTGACTACTTACTATAGTCGATGTAATCACATGCCGTGTTACATTACTATCTTTTGTGCATGAGGTGTTACCCACACTCTCATACACACTCATTAGATTCTTGACAATAGATTTTTCACTTGAAGCCTCTGATGTTCTCAACCCAAGAATCTTCATGATAGACCTATACATTATACAATCTCCAAATCTTATTAGCATATCTTCTACAAGTGCGTTTTGGAATCTTACCTTCCATTGGCTGCAAAATATTCTCATCAATATCAATCAAATACTTTGGCTTTCTATGCAAAATTCTAGGTGGTGTCAAGTTAGGTAAATTCATCTCAACATTAGGAATTTCATCAATATTTAAATGAGATGGGTTAGATGGCATACCTTCGATCGAAGATGGAATAGATGACATACCTTGAGGTTGAGGTGGGAACGATGGCGTACCTCCTTCATCACATGTGAGTGATGATGTACTCTCAACTTGAGATGTGGTAGATGGTGTCCCTACATGTTGACTTGCGATAAAGAACGTGTCTCCAACTATGGTATTCAAATCTCTCGTACCACGAAGTTTTTGCATTCATTCTCTTTGTGCCGCCAATACCATATCTCTTTGTGATGGTTGTGGTTCCTCTTCAATTGGTATGTCTTCATTTATCATTTCCAATTTCCTCTTCTCACGAAGTTCCCTCATAGCCATTGCTTTCTTTGCATTCTTAGCTTCTATCTCTTCCTATGTTGGTTTAATTCTTGATCGTTTCCTCAGCATGACAGAGAATTTGTCTGTAGCATGATAAAGAGACCAATATTAGTTCCTAAGAAATGAATACATGATAATAGTGGGATTGTATTTTTTTATGTTGTAAGGATTTATTCTTGTATAGTTTGACATCATGGTATGAACTAAGGTTTGTTTATTACACATAATTATTAAAGAGCCCAAGTGTAGAAAATATACATGGCATCATGTGAGATTGTAGTTTGCTTTCTTGATTGGCAATGTGTCTATTTTAAACATGTATGATAAAGCATGATAAAGTAATTCAATCCGAAATGAGGAAAATGTAAAGAACATGCATGTAAAGACTTGACATACCTAAAAAACAAAGATTTGAATGGAGAGAGTACCCAATTATGTAGTGTTTTTATCTTCTTGCATCAAACTCCGCAACAATTTGAGTTTTTCACCACTTGCTTCCTTTTCAATGTTAAATTCCTAAAATTGAATCACAATTAACATTGCAACACTACAAAAATTGAAACTTGAATAGATATATATCAAACTTGGTGTGAAAACTATGTTATTTCCTCTTTCTCAAGTTGGCAAAGCAGTAAAGGTGGTGGAAAGATCATGCAAAGGTGGTACAATGTGTCAAATGTGCATGTGAACTTCCCAATAGCATGAAAGCACTTCTTTTTTGTCAGAGCACGCGCAGAATCAGTAAGAAAATAGAGCATGTGGGCCTGGATCACGGGGGTAACCACTCTTTTACCGTTTCAATAGAAATACAAAACGCGAGCACGTTATAACATGCTTGCGTTTTGTCTTGCTATAGATTCATCACATCCTTTGCATTGATCACATCTTTTTCTTGCAAGGGCTTGCCAGATGCTTCGCCATATGACAGGCATAACAATGAAGGGGCAAGCCCTCATAATCAAGTTTGTGATAGAAAATGCCCTCAACCCTCAACGTCAAACCCTAATCCTTAAACCCTCAACTCTGATCCCTTGACCCTCAACCCTCAATGTCAAATCCTAATCCCTCAACCCTATCCCTAAACCCTCAACCCTCAACGTCAAATCCTAATCCCTCAACCCTCAACCCTATCCCTAAACCCTCAACGTCAAATCCTAATCCCTCAACCCAAATCCATCATCCCTCAACGTCAAATCCTAATCCCTCAACCCTAATCCATCATCCCTCAACTCTAATCCCTCATCCCTAAACCCTAAATGATATCCCTAATCCTACACCCTCAACAGACTCGATACTATACCTTAAACTCTAATCCCTTATCCCTAAACCCTCCAACCCTATCCCTAATCCTTACAACCCTCAACCCTAATCCCTCAACCCTTAACTCTGATCCATCAACCCTCAACACTATACCTTAAACCCTAATCCCTTCAACCTCAACCCTATCCCTAAACCCTTGACCCTCGAACCTCAACCCTCAACCCTCGACGTCAAACCCTAATCCCTCAACCCTTATCTCTGATCCCTCATCTCTCAAGCCTAACCCTAAACCCTCAACCCTCAACATCAAATCCTAATCCCTTAACCCTTCACTCTAATCCCTCAACCCTAAACCCTATCCCTAAACCCTCAACACTATACCTTAAACCCTAATACCTCAACCCTCAACCCTAAACCTTATCCCTAAACCCTAATCCCTCAACCCTCAACCCTAATCTGTCATCCCTCAACTCTAATCCCTCATCCCTAAACCCTAAATGCTATCCCTATTCCTACACCCTCAACAGAATCGATACTATACCTTAAACCCTCAAACCCTATCCCTAATCCCTAAATGCTATCCCTAATCCTACACCCTCAACAGACTCGATACTATACCTTAAACCCTAATCCCTATCCCTCAACCCTTAACCCTTAAAACTTAAACCCTATCCCTACACCCTCAACACTTGACACTATATCTTAAGCCTTAAACCCTCATCCCTAAAGCCTCAACCCTCAATCCTTAAACCTTCAACCCTAAACCCTATCCCTAATCCCTCTACCCTCGATGCTCTAACCCTAACCTCAACATTAAATGCTAATCCATCAACCCTAAAGCCTAATCCTAAACCCTTAACCCTCAACCCTCAACACTATACCTTAAACCCTAATCCCTCAACCCTCAACCCTAAACCTTATCCCTAAACCCTAATCCCTCAACCCTCAACCCTAATCCATCATCCCTCAACTCTAATCCCTCATCTCTAAACCCTAAATGCTATCCCTATTCCTAAACCCTCAACAGACTCGATACTATACCTTAAACTCTAATCCCTTATCCTTAAACCCTCTAACCCTATCCCTAATCCTTATACCCTCCACACTCTACTTTAACCCTAATTCCTCGACCCTCAACCCTATCCCTAAACCCTTGACCCTCGAACCTCAACCCTCAACCCTCAACATCAAACCCTAATCCCTCAACCCTTAACTCTGATCCCTCGACCTTCAACCCTAATCCTAAACCCTAAACCCTCAACGTCAAATTCTAATCCCTCAACCCTTCACTCTAATCCCTTAACCCTAAACCCTATCCCTAAACCCTCAACACTATACCTTAAACCCTAATCCCTCAACCCTAACCCTAAACCTTGTCCCTAAACCCTAATCCCTCAACCCTCAACCCTAATCTGTCATCCGTCATCCCTCAACTCTAATCCCTCATTCCTAAACCCTAAACGCTATCCCTATTCCTAGACCCTCAACAGGCTCGATACTATACCTTAAACCCTAATCCCTCTACCCTTGACACTCTTATTTAACCCTAATCCCTTGACCATTAACCCTATCCCTCAACCTCAACCCTCAACCCTCAACTCTCAACATTAAACCCTAATTCATCAACCCTAAACCCTAATCCCTCAAACCTAAACCCTGTCCCTAAACCATCAACCCTCAACACTATACCTTAAACCCAAATCCCTCAACCCTTAACCCTAAACCTTATCCCTAAACCCTAATCCCTCAACCCTCAACCCTAATCCATCATCCCTCAAGTCTAATCCCTCATCCTTAAACCCTAAATGCTATCCCTATTCCTAAACCCTCAACATACTCGATACTATACCTTAAACTCTAATCCCTTATCCCTAAACCCTCCAACCCTATCCCTAATCCTTATACCCTCCACACTCTACTTTAACCCTAATTCCTCGACCCTCAACCCTATCCCTAAACCCTTGACCATCGAACCTCAACCCTCAACCCTCAACATCAAACCCTAATCCCTCAACCCTTAACTCTGATCCCTCGACCTTCAACCCTAACCCTAAACCCTCAATGTCAAATTCTAATCCCTCAACCCTCCACTCTAATCCCTCAACCCTAAACCCTATCCCTAAACCCTCAACACTATACCTTAAACCCTAATCCCTCAACCCTAACCCTAAACCTTGTCCCTAAACCCTAATGCCTCAACCCTCAACCCTAATCTGTCATCTATCATCCCTCAACTCTAATCCCTCATTCCTAAACCCTAAACGCTATCCCTATTCCTAAACCCTCAACAGGCTCGATACTATACCTTAAACCCTAATCCCTCTACCCTCAACACTCTTATTTAACCCTAATCCCTTGACCATTAACCCTATCCCTCAACCTCAACCCTCAACCCTTAACCCTCAACTCTCAACATTAAACCCTAATTCATCAACCCTATACCCTAATCCCTCAACCCTAAACCCTATCCCTAAACCATCAACCCTCAACCCTCAACCTTAAACCTTATCCCTAAACCCTAATCCCTCAACCCTCAACCCTAATCCCTCATCCCTCAACTCTAATCCCTCATTCCTAAACCCTAAATGCTATCCCTATTCCTAAACCGTCAACAAACTCGATACTATACCTTAAACTCTAATCCCTTATCCCTAAACCCTCCAACCCTATCCCTAATCCTTACACCCTTCACACTCTACTTTAACCCTAATCCCTTCAACCTCAACCCTATCCCTAAACCCTTGACCCTCGAACCTCAACCCTCAACCCTCGATGTCAAACCCCATTCCCTGAACCCTTAACTTTGATCCCTCATCTCTCAACCCTAACCCTAAACCCTAAACCCTCAACCCTCAACGTCAAATCCTAATCCCTCAACCCTAAACCCTATCCCTAAACCCTTAACACTATACCTTAAACCCTAATCCCTCAGCCCTCAACCCTAAACCTTATCCCTAAACCTTAATCCCTCAACCCCCAACCCTAATCCGTCATCCCTCAACTCTAATCCCTCATCCCTAAACCCTAAATGCTATCCCTATTCCTACACCCTCAACAGAATCGATACTATACCTTAAACCCTAATCCCTTATCCCTAAACACTCAAACCCTATCCCTAATCCTTATACCCTCCACACTCTACTTTAACCCTAATTCCTCGACCCTCAACCCTATCCCTAAACCCTTGACCCTCGAACCTCAACCCTCAACCCTCAACATCAAACCCTAATCCCTCAACCCTTAACTCTGATCCCTTGACCCTCAACGCTATACCTTAAACCCTAATCCCTATCCCTCAACCCTTAACCCTTAAAACTTAAACCCTATCCCTACACCCTTAACACTTGACACTATATCTTAAGCCTTAAACCCTCATCCCTAAAGCCTCAACCCTCAATCCTTAAACCTTCAACCCTAAACCCTATCCCTAATCCCTCTACCCTCGACACTCTAACCCTAACCTCGACATTAAATGCTAATCCGTCAACCCTAAACCCTAATCCTAAACCCTCAACCCTCAACCCTCAACACTATACCTTAAACCCTAATCCCTCAACCCTCAACCCTAAACTTTATCCCTAAACCCTAATACCTCAACCCTCAACCCTAATCCACCATCCCTCAACTATAATCCCTCATCCCTAATCCCTAAATGCTATCCCTATTCCTAAACCCTCAACAGACTCGATACTATACCTTAAACCCTAATCCCTTATCCCTAAACCCTCCAACCCTATCCCTAATCCTTACACCCTCCACACTTTACTTTAACCCTAATCCCTCGACCCTAAACCCTATCCCTAAACCCTTGACCCTTGAACCTCAACCCTCAACCCTCAATGTCAAAACCTAATCCCTCAACCCTTAACTTTGATCCCTCGACCCTCGACCCTATCCCTAAACCCTAAACCCTCAACCGTAATCTGTCATCCCTCATCCCTAAACCTTAAATGCTATCCCTATTCCTAGACCCTTAATGGGCTCGATACTATACCTTAAATGCTAATCCCTTATCCCTAAACCCTCCAACTCTATCCCTTATCCCTTAACCCTCATGATTAATAGCCTTGAATGTAAAAAAAATTGAGTGGGACATAACGCGAGCGCGTTATAACGCGCTCACGTTATGTCAAACATGACAAAAGACAGACTTGTGAGAAAGAAAAATGCAAGGCAAAACATAATGCGAGCGCGCTATAATGCGCTCGCGTTATTTCTTTCTTTGGGAATCCGAAGCCTTGGGCTTGGGATTTGCTTTGGATTTCCAACCCAAAGACTTGGAGTGCCTTATAAACAGTCACAGACGTATTTTTCTATATTCTTCAAAATTTCACATAATTTCATTCGTGCTAACCCTCAGATTTGCACGTGTTTCAAGGTTGAACAAATCGAACACATGGGTAATGTTAGGCTTTCTCTTAGCTATTTGACGATGTGATTTTTTTCACATTTTAACAATGTTAAGCCTTTCATCTTTAATTTCTTTTGTTTGTGTCCGTTTTTAGGCAAAAACCACTGTTTGGTCTTTTTTTCATTGTAAAATAACTATTCATTCAAATTTCAAAAAAATTACATATTTAGAAACTAGACTCCATTCTACAAATATTAAAAAAATAAAAAAAATGATTTTCAATTAGTTTTCAAAATTTATAGGGGTAGCACGGCCAAAATTCTATTTTTTAGGATGTGTCCACTTTAAAAATTAGTAAAAAATCAAATATTCATCAAAAAATTATTAGAAAAATCGGGCATAAACTACATGCTATTAGCTAATTTCTCACTGAAGCGATTTTAAAAATACCAAAAAAAATTTGACCTTTTGAGGGAGCCACAAAACATGCTATGTTATGTTTTTTTGATAGAAACAACACCAATTTCTGTGGCTCCCTCTTTTGAACCCCTTAATCTATGCCATTTTCAAAACAAAATAGTAGTTTAGAAAGTAGACTCAGAGCACTACGAACATTGTTTTGGTTGCATCTCCAAATTTTGAGTGTAACTATGCTCAATTTCTCATCCAAGGCCAGTATTTCTTGATTTCAGAAAAAAAGTGGCCACTTAAGACCCCTTTTTGGCCCCCTATCTTCCTGCACTTACCCCCTTACTTTGGAGACTTTTTTCTTGCCCAAAGTAACCCCTATGTTAAGTATAACAGTACATGTGAGTGTTTTCCCAGGTAAGTGCACAAAGATGAGGGACCAAAATGGGGTCTTAAGTTGCCACTTTTTTTTTCTTAAATCAGGAAACATTGATGTTGGATGAGAAATTGAAGATAGCTACACTTAAAATTTGAAGATGGAACAAAAACAAGAGTTGTAGTGCTTCGAATTTAGTTTCTAAACTACTAATTTTTTCCAAAAATAGTTGAGATTAAGGGGTTCAAAAAGGGCGAGCACACAAATTGGTCTTGTTTTTTTGAAAAAAACATAACATAGCATCTGGTGTGCTCCCCCTAAAATGTTAATTTTTTTTTAGTATTTCAATAATCGCTCCAGTGAGAAATTAAGTAACACCATGTAGTTCATCCCTAATTTTTTTGATAATTTTTTAATGAATAATTGATTTTTTAGTAATTTTTAAAGTGGACACATCCTGAAAAACAAAATTTTGAGTGTGCTCCCCCCTAAAATGTTTGAAAACTAATTGAAAATTGAATTTTTTTTTGAATTTGTGTAGAATGGAGTCTAGTTTCTAAAAATATAACTTATTTCAATTTTTGATGAACGGTTAAAAAAAAGTCAAAAATACTAGAGACTAGTTTTTTACAAAAACTAGACACACTAACAAAAGAAATTCAAGATGAAACACTAAACATACTCAGAATGTGAAAAACTTATATGGTTAGATAGCTAATAGAGAGCTTAAGATTATGGTGGTATTTTTTTTGAGTTTTTATTGAAAAAAGTGCCATCCTGATGGGGAGCACGCTCCAGATTATCTCTAGATTTTGCTAAAAACTGATAAAAACAAGCCAAACAAATCTGAGCATAACGTGAGCGTGTTATAACATGCTCGCATTATGATGAGCATAACTGGCAATACACATGCCAATTGCATTTGCTTGAAAGTTTCTAAAGCCTTTTCAACAAATCCATTTTTTACATATCTTGTAATCATTGCATTCCATTATAGAACATCTCTTTGAGGTGTTACGTCTTACAATTGACATGCCTTATTTATGCTTCCACACTTTACATACATGTCTACAAGGGCAGCTGCACTTCCTATCATCTCTCTCTCTCTCTCTATTTCTCTCCCCTCTCTACGTCCTACCCTTTCTCTGAGTCTCTGCTTCCCTCCCCTCTCTACCTCCCACCTTCTCTCTCACTCTCTTCTTCCCTCCCCTATCTACCTTCTACTGTCTCTCTCACTCTCTACTTCCCTCTCCTATCTACCTCCTACCCTCTTTCTAAGTCTTTGCTTCCCTTGCCTCTCTACCTCCTACCTTCTCTCTCACTCTCTTCTTTCCCTCCCTCTCTATCTCCTACCCTCTCTCTCACTTTCTACTTCCCTCCCCTGTCTACCTCCTACCCTCTCTCTCAATCTCTGCTTCCCTCCCCTGTCTATCTCCTACCCTTTCTCTCTTCTTCCTTGCCCTGTCTACCTCCTACAGTCCTCTCCCACTCTCTACTTCCATCCTATCTCTACCTCCTATCCTCTCTCTCACTCTCTACTTCCCTCCTTTCTCTACCTCTCCTCCTCATTCTTCTCATCCAATGAAATTTCATAAATTATCTTGTTTCCAATTCATTGAATCCCAATTTATATCCTCATCCATCTTTACATGTCCTATTTTTCTTACATTTCCATGTTCTTTGTCAACAAGGGAGAGCGAGAGGGAGGAAAAGGGAGAGAGGATGGAGATGGAGGGGAGAGAAACTTGGGAGAGATACCTAGTGATAGGGAGAGAGAGATAGAGAGTCCTACTTTTCTTGTTTTGGAGAGAGAGAGAGAGGGTGGGTCGGGTTTATGAGTTTAGGGTCTTAAGTTTAGGGTTTAGGGATTTAGGGCTGCTCAAGTTTAGGGTTTAGGGTTTAGGGTTAGGGTTTAGAGGAATTATTTAGGGTTTAGGGGTTTACGGTTGCTTAGGTCTATGGTTTATGGTTTAGGTGTTAGGGATTTAGGGTTTCTCGGGTTTAGGGTTTAGAGAGAGAGAGAGAGGGGATCGATAGATATTGGGAGAGATCTAGGGAGATAAAGGTTTAGAGTTTCTTCTAGGGTCTATGGTTTAGAGGTTTGGGGTTTAGGGTTGTTTAGTTTTAGGGGTTAGGGGTTAGGGTTTAGTGGCATTATTTAGGGTAACTTAAGGTTTATGTTTTAGGGGTTAGGGGTTAAGGTTTAGAGGTTTAGGTTAGGGTTTAGAGAGAGAGGACCGATAGGTAGATATAGAGGAGACCAAGGGGAGACAAAGGGAGATAGAGGGTGAGGGACATGGATAGAGACATAGGCAGAGAGATTGAGAGGTAGAGGGATGATAGAGATAAGGAGATAGGGTTTAGGGTTGATCAGATTTAGGGTTGATCAGGTTTAGGGTTTAGGGGTTAGGAGTTTAGAGAGGGAGAGATATGGAGATAGAGGGCGAGGGACATGGCCAGAGACATAGCCAGAGAGATTGAGAGGTAGAGAGATGATAGAGACAAGAAGATAGGGGTTTAGGGTTGATCAGGTTTAGAGTTTAGGGGTTAGGAGTTTAGAGAGGGAGAGATAGCGAGATAGAGGGTGATGGACATGGCCAAAGACATAGGTAGAGAGATTGAGAGGTAGGGGGATGATAGAGACAAGGAGATAAGGGTTTAGGGTTGATCAGGTTTAGGTTTGATCGGGTTCAGGGTTTATGGTTAGTATATATGATGTATAGAATGGTGTAAATGACTAACATATTGGCGCTTATGATGTTCTGATGGCTCCTATGGTTGGCAGAGGGTAGAATGACACCTGTGACTAGCTAGGTGTAGAATGATGTTTGTGATTGATAGGTAGGTGCTACTAAGGAGCATATTGGCACATACGATATACAAAATGGTGCAAATGACTAACAAATTGGCACTATGATCTTCTAATGGCGCCTAGTGAGGTATTTATTTGATTTTGATTATTTTTGGGATTGTTTGAGATGGAGCTTAGATTGATTTGGCATGGAGTTGGGATGAAATGGATTGGTTTAGGGATGATGAGAGGTGAAAAGGACTAGGTTAGGAATGATTTGGGAATGATTAGAATGGTTTTAGGGATGGTCTAAAGTGGTTTAGTGCTAATTAGGGAATGATTAAAATGATTTAGGAATAGTTCAGGGATGGTATTTGAGATGAAATCCAGGTTGATTAGAAAATGATTAGGGATGAAGTTAAATTGATTTGGATGTGTTGATAACTGAGAGGGGGGGTGAATCAGTTATCCTAATTATTTCTTCTTTTGAACTTTCTTATTAATCAAAGCAGCATTGAATCAAACAAACAAACATTACCATGAAATGAGAAACACATGACACAGTATTTTTGACGTAGAAACCTGGTTAAGGGAGAAAACCACGGGGTGATTAACCCAAAGATTATTCTCTGTTAGAAGAATAAGGAATTACAAAATGGCACTTGCCAATTAGAGCTCACTGCCCGAGCACACTACTCACAAAGAGGCACACTGCCTACAAGGAGACACACTGTCTACAAAAGAATGTTTATACAATACTTGAACTGATTGGAAGCATCTACATATGCTGGAGTTTAGTTCCGGTTTAGGCTCTGTGTACTGATCTGCTGCACTTCATCTTTCCTCTGTTCTTTATTCTGCTTTCCTTTCACATACCGAATCTTTCTTACTACTTCTGCTCTGTTCTTCACTTATTCGCATATACCATCATACAATCACACATCTCACTACTAAATCCATCCTCTATATATATATCCGCACAAGTAATTTCATCACCTTTCTAGTCAGCATCCGGAACAGTCTATTTTCTTACAAACTCTGTTCTGTCAGCTGAATCCTTGCTCACCAAGCAATGCGGATCAAGCATATACTTGTAGATATCATTAATTATGTCGGCCAAACATGATTCATGCCTTCACAACCTTTACCATCAACAGTAACACATCCAGAAAATAGTCTGATGCTCTGTCAGTCAGTTCTTCCTCTATTCTCACTGTCTCTCAGGAATCCGGTACTCAACTATTCATATCTTTTTCCTTGTCCATCACCGGAGGCTAAATCCTTGGAATATACTACTCAAGGTAGTCCTCTTGACTTCCCCAAATCTGCACTGCACCAAGACACTTCCTCTGAGAGATCCGGACCAATCTGTCAGACCTTGCCACATGCTCTGTTCTTGTTCACCGGACCACAACAATCTTCATTCTGACTTCTGGTAGAGACACACCATGACTTGCGGATATGTGGGATGACCTTTGTTGCCATCAATGACAACAACCATGAATACATATAGTGTCTCTTGCCAACAATCTCCCCCTTTGGCATTGATGGCAACACTTAGTGAAAAATGACTAAGTGTTTACACTGTGCTCGCCCTTGGCTGATGCTCTATCTTTATATACAATTTCTGGAACTCCCCCTTAGTTGGATTCCTCATTTTTCACTACTTCTCACTCCCCCTTTGACATCAATGGCAAAGGGTAGGGTCCGCACACCAAAATTTTCAAAGATTTACTATACATAGCCGCATATTTACATACTCACATAAACTGAAGAATGTCTGCAAAGGATGTCTTCAGTTGGACTAGTTTTGTAGCCTAGCTTTGCTTCATTCTGTCCAAAATTGAAATGTGACCACTTAACAAAAATTCAAAAGCTTCTGCCCTTTTGAGATCTGTCGGATCATTTGTTTGGGCGGTAGTCTGAGCATCACTGATGGCTTCATGCATAGTTTCTAACTTAGGGATTATAATCCTTCTAAGTTCTCCCATCCGGTTAGTTATATTCTTCCTTTCCTTCTCAAAGTTCTTTATTGCATTTGTGATTGCAATAGTTTGACATTCTTGATTCACTATGGAGGAAGAGAGAGGATCAAAACTTTGAGACAAACTTTGTAGTTTGTCCTGTTCCTCTTTTATTTTCTTATCAATTTCTACTGTTGCCTTTGACCAGGAGATACAAAATTTGTAGATGTCACCGCCATCCTTAAGAGCATTTTCTAAGCTCTTTATTCCAATACTCATATTTTTTCTATCATTAGATATTAATCCTAATACTTTTGAAAATCTCTTATCCAAAAATTCCTTTCAGACCTTTTCTTCAGCTGATTTTTCTAGAGAATCAAAATGTGTATCAACACTGCTGACTAAGGTTTTGAGATTACCAGAAGAGGAGGCTGTCGGATCTATCTGGACTGATGGCATAGTCTTTTCAAGCACTCTGGAAGCAGCCTCTATCAACTCACAGTCTTCCATATGAGACTTTAGGAGTTTTTCATTTGCCTTAGCATTTGCAAATGAAGCTATCTTCATCATCTGTACCGGAGAGAGAGAGTAAAAGTTGAATGGGCCTTTTAGAAGCTCCAGTTCATCAATCTCTATTGTTTCTTGGCTCAGAAATTTTTGAACAGTTTGTGCAGTGTCTCTAGCCGGAGACAGATGTTTCTTTTCTTCTGTAGTTTTGTCCTTTGGAGTCTTTTCTCCTTCCACATTCTTACCACTTTCAGTTGCGGTTTTCTCTGTTGGAATCTTCTCTTTCTCTGCATCCTTGGTGCTGTCAACCTCTTTTTCTTTTATTGTTGCTTCTTTCTCCTATAATTTCTCTTGGGATCCAGAGACTGTAGGGGAAACCGGAGGAGAGATGTTACTCTGTTCAAGGGCCACTTCTTCCGGAGCAGATGATTCCAAGTCCACAGTTGTTTCTGCACCTAAGTCCTCTACAATAGGAATGTTGAACCTTTTGAATGTATTCCGGAGGATCTCTTCAATGTCCTTGGCTACTTTGTCGGTCTCACCAAGCATAAGCTGATTCATCCTTGCTTTGCTTCTGAATTCATCCTTCCAGTCTTTGAATACCATGTTCATTGTTTTGTGATCAATTGAAGGATATAGCTAAATAGCTATCTGTTCCCTGATCTCAATGTCTTTTGCCAGGGCATTGTTCTTTCTTATTTCTAATTCCTTCTCTAGACTCTTAGGAATTTCAGAGATAATCTCAATAAAAGCTTTATTGTAAATGTTCAGGTACCTAATTGTAGCTTCCTGCAGGATCTTTTGATCTACCTCATTGTAGTCATCATAGAATTCAGCCACTGGTTGAAGGTTCCCATCCACAGTGACTAATTTGACTACACTGTCTAGAGACAGGGTGGGCTTTTCAGCAAATTCCTCTGTCATTTCTTCCTTGTCTTGGCCTATGGAGGGTTTACCAGATCCTTTCTTCTTCTGTTTCTTTATTTCTTTTACTCCCTCATCTGACTCAGTTTCCTCTTCATCCTTTTGGCTTTCATAAGCCCTTGTGGCTTTTGTCTTAGATCTTTTACCGGATGCCTGGACTTCCGATTTTGAGCTTTTGGTTGTGGGAGGTGCAGATCTTTTTGATGATTTGGTCCAGGTGGAAGTTTCAACCAGAACACTTTCTTCACTTTTCTTTTCTGCCCTCTTCTTCTTCTGGTGAGCATCAAGTGCTTCCATGGAGATTCCAAGGCCTTGTGCTATGTGTTCTACTTCTTTTCTAACTTTCCTCTTGATCTCCGGTTCTCTGAGTTCAACATGAATTTTTATACTTAGTTCCTCAAATGTTCCAAACCTTTCTGCCTTTGGATCTTTAGGCTGACTTAGCATGTGTTGAACATGCAGCTCCACTATCTATTCATCCACTTCATACCCCATGGGCATGATCCACACAATTCTTGGTTCTACTGCCTCCATTAGACATTGATCTGTTTCTACCATAAAGCATACTGTGTCTTTGTACTTTTCAACAAGGGATTGGGGTATTCTTTCTCTTGCATGCATCATGCTCTTGAAGTTCTTGAAATATCCCCATAGAGCTATTTTTCTTGCTTTAGCATCCCCAAGTCCATGCAAATAATCTCTGATTTGGATGGTAACCGGTCTGTCATTCTGCCATATCCATCCACTGGATCCGGGAAGCTCATTCATGTAATAAAAGAAGAGACAAAGGATCAAATTACCATACTTGAAGGAGTTTTTCTTGTCCTTCTTGATCTTCTGCAGATTTTCAAAAAGTTGGTTTACAAGAAGCTCACACAAGTCATAGTCTACATTCTCCTTTAACATTTGATAAGCTGTGTAGATTGCAGTTCCCGGTACTAAATTTTCCCTACTGGAGTGATGTAACCAATTATCATAGATGCAAATTTGACATCCAGTTCAGTGATGTCTTCAACTGTCATAGCTCTCTTGTCAAACTTAGATCCGGTTGCATCACTAACTATCTAATTTTTGACAGACTTGAGAACAGGTAATCCACCAGATGAGTGCAGACCGGTTATAGCCCTAATTGCGTCTTTGGTGATCTTGAAGGGCTTGTTCAACCATAGGAAGTTGTCATGCACTCTACTTAGTACATACCGGACCCATTCATCTTCTTCAAAATAGGGGAAATGGATGCACTGTGCAAAGTGTTTGTCCCGGATGGCTTTGTACTGAGGTTTAATCTCAAAGGAGTCATCTATCAACTGTTTGTGATAGATATCCATCAGTTTTGATTCTCCAAAGTCTTCAAAATTTGCATGAATGTAAACCCTAATGTCCTTCGTATGCAATACACCATGCGGAACACTGGAGAAGGCTCCTAGTGGATCTACTTCCAAAGATTTGTATGGATTTTTCTTGAATGTGGGGCAAGGTCTATCAGAGATCTTAACTATATTCGGAGTAGCCATTTTTCAAAGATTTGCAGTGAGATATTGAAAATGTAAAATACCTTATGTGCCTTCAGATATACGGAGTGGTTGGATTGATTTCTGTATGTAGTAACTTCTACAAGTGATCTTTGGTGAACTTGATGAATTTTGTTGCAGAGCTCCGCTTTTCACTTCTTCTTGGGTGTGGAATGATCAAGTGATTATTGAGAAATCCCTTATATTATTTTGCAAACCCTAATATCTGTTTGCAATAAATGCTTGACCTACATTGTTCCGGTTTGCCTTATTCGGATAACTTGGAATACTGGATCAGTCCTGATCTATGAACATCATGCGGATCTTCCAACCATGAATAAATCAAGATGACACATCACAAGGATATCCCAAACACTCTGTCCAATCCGCAGAATAAGACAATGCATTTCTGGATCTCTCCGGATCCTTTTTGTAATCCTCTGTTATTCCGGAGCATCTCCTGGAACAGGTCTTATTTGATCGATGACAACTTCTTTACATCTCCATGCGAACCTCTGAAATCTTATCTGGATCATCTCAAGACTTATATCTTCAAACCCTTTACTCCGCATTTTGTGCCACATCCGGGACCACTTGATTGGCTGGGGGAACAGGATTTTCCATGAGTCTCCCCCTGAGCCAGAGCTCACTTTTTAGTTTCCGGAAGGAGTATCAGCACCAGAGTCTGGTGAGGATACAACCTCTACATTCTCTGAACTTTTCTTTACCCAAATCTTGTTCATCTGATTCCTAACTTCATCCGCATTCATCTTTTGTTTACCTTGTCTTGATTCTGATTATACACCGGACCTTTTTTGTTTTGATTCTTGCTTCTGCAAACTTTTGCATTATGACCAGACCTATTACAGATTTGACAAATAACATTTCTTTGCATATTTGACTGATAGCCTCTTGATTTGCATTGATTAGCCATATGACCTATTCTATTACATGCAAAGCATCTACCATTGAATGATTTGTTTATTTGCATATTTCTGCATTCATGAAACTTGTGTCCATACCTTTTGTAGTTAAAGCACTGTCTGGAGAAGGATGAATTAGTCTGATTCATTCTATTTCTACACTAATTAGCTTTATGACCAAAGTGATTGCAACTGTGGCAGTATCTGTTGAAGGATGGATATCTTTGAGCATTGGGCTGTCTTACCGGAGGTCTTCTAGGCCTATTCCTTAGATTTTCTGATCCAAAATTCTTTTGACCAGATCCGGAGCTTTCTCCTTTCTCATATCCCAAACCATACTTGTCATCTGTCCTCTTTTGACTTCCAAGAAGTACTTCAAGTTGGGCAGAACTTATCTTGAATTTTTCTTTATATTCATTTGCTATTTGAAGATCTCTTTTGAGAGAGACAATTTGATCCTCAAGTTTTTCTTCATTATCTTTGGCATCTTCAAGATCAGATTCAAGATGTCTAATAATCCTATCCATCTGGTGGCATTCTTTTGATTTCTCTTTAAGAGATTGTCTTAGATTGTCTTCAGCTTTTCTTTTTTCTTCAATCTCTTGAGTAAACTTTATAGTTCCTGATTCCATTTCATGTCTTAACATAATGACTTCTTTTGATAACTTTTCACATAACTTGGTTTTCTCAGTCAATTCTTCATTTGTATTGCTTTCTTCACTTTGTCTTGCCAATTGTTGGAGCAGCTCCTTTCTCTTTTTCATAGAGAGACTTAATTTGTCTTTTAGTTCTCTCATGAATTCATCAGCCTGTTTGAGTCTTTCCTTTAATTCATTGACTTCAGAGTTTGACTGTTCAAGATCCTCAAGGGCAGTCTTGAGTTGCTCCCTTAAACCATATGCATCCATTTGAACTCCCAGATCTTCCTCAAGTAGTTAGGCTCTATTCAGAGGAACTTAGCTCTGATACCAATTGTTGATAACTGAGGGGGGGGGGGTGAATCAGTTATCCTAATTATTTCTTCTTTTGAACTTTCTTATTAATCAAAGCAGCATTGAATCAAACAAACAAACATTACCATGAAATGAGAAACACATGACACAGTATTTTTGACGTGGAAACCCGGTTAAGGGAGAAAACCACGAGGTGATTAACCCAAAGATTATTCTCTGTTAGAAGAATAAGGAATTACAAAATGGCACTTGCCAATTAGGGCTCACTACCCGAGCACACTGCTCACAAAGAGGCACACTGCCTACAAGGAGACACATTGTCTTCAAAAGAATGTTTATACAATACTTGAACTGATTGGAAGCATCTACATATGCTGGAGTTCAGTTTCGGTTTAGGCTCTGTATACTGATCTGCTGCACTTCATCTTTCCTCTATTCTTTATTCTGCTTTCCTTTCACATACCGAATATTTCTTACTACTTCTGCTCTGTTCTACACGTATTCGCATACACCATCATACAATCACACATCTCACTACTAAATCCATCCTCTATATATATATCCGCACAAGTAATTTCATCACCTTTCTAGTCGGCATCCGGAACAGTCTATTTTCTTACAAACTCTGTTCTGTCGGCTGAATCCTTGCTCACCAAGCAATGCGGATCAAGCATATACTTGTAGATATCATTAATTATGTCGGCCAAACATGATTCATGCCTTCACAACCTTTACCATCAACAGTAACACATCCAGAAAATAGTCTGATGCTCTGTCAGTCAGTTCTTCCTCTGTTCTCACTGTCTCTCAGGAATCCGGTACTCAACTATTCATATCTTTTTCCTTGTCCATCACCGGAGGCTAAATCCTTGGAATATACTACTCAAGGTAGTCCTCTTGACTTCCCCAAATCTGCACTGCACCAAGACACTTCCTCTGAGAGATCCAGACCAATCTGTCGGACCTTGCCACATGCTCTGTTCTTGTTCACCGGACCACAACAATCTTCATTCTGACTTCCGGTAGAGACACACCATGACTTGCGGATATGTGGGATGACCTTTGTTGCCATCAATGACAACAACCATGAATACATATAGTGTCTCTTGCCAACAGGATGTGATTTGGGATGGTGTGAAGTGGTTTAGGGCTGATTAGAAGTGGTTTAGGGATGATTAGAGATGAAATTGAATGTATTAGGGATGATTTGGGATTGATTTGGAATGAAAGCTTAATGTTTTCATGTTTTCACATTATAGAGATTGGGAGAGATAGGGAGATAGAGGTTTAGGGTTGCTTCTAGGTTTTATGGTTTATGGGTTAGGGTTGCTCATTTTTAGGGTTTAGGGGCATTATTTATGGTTTAGGGTTTATGGTTTAGGGGTTAGGGGTTAAGGTTTAGAGGTTTAGGTTTATGGTTTAGGTAGAGAGGCAAATAGGGAGATATAGAGGAGATTGATCCTAGGAGAGATATCTATGTCTCCTCTATCCCTCTCTCTAACTATACCTACCTCTCTATCTCTCTATCTCTCTCTCTCCCTGTCTCTCTATCTTGCTAGATCTCTTTTGATCCCCTCTCTCTAACTCTACCTTTCTATCTCTCTTCCTCACTATTTGAGGTTTACATGAGTTTAAGGTTTCTCAAGTAAATATGGTTTAGGTTTTAGGGTAAGGGTTTAGGGGAATTATTTAGGCTTTAGGTGTTTAGGGATGCTCAAGTTTAGGGTTTAGGGTCTAGGGGTTAGGGTTTAGGGTTTACAGGTTAGGGGTTTAGGGTTTCTTAAGTTTAGGGGTTAGGGTTTAGAGAGATATAGAGCGAGGGGACCAATAGAGATTAGGAGGGATAGGGAGATAGAGGTTTAGGGTTGCTTCCAGGTTTTATGGTTTAGGGACTTTAGGGGTTTTGGGGTTTAGGGTTGCTCATTTTTAGGGTTTAGGGTTTAGGGGTTAGGGTTTAGGGACATTATTTAGGATTTAGGGTTTATAGTTTAGGGGTTAGGGGTTAAGGTTTAGAGGTTTAGGTTTATGGTTTAGGTAGAGAGGTGAATAGGGAGATACAAAGGAGACCAAGCCTAGGAGAGATATCTCTGTCTCCTCTATCCCTCTCTCTAACTATGCCTACCTTTGCTTCCAAGTTTTATGGTTTAGGGACCTTAGGGGCTTAGGGGTTTAGGGTTTCTGGATTTTAGGGTTTAGGGTTAGGGGTTAGGGGAATTATTAAGGGTTTATGGTTTATGGTTTAGAGGTTTAGGTAGAGGGGAGAATAGGGATCCCTATCTCTTAATCTATCCCTTGCTACCTCTCTCTCCTCCTCTTTATCTCTCTCCCCATCCTTCTACCTCTTGAAATCTCTCTCCCTATGTCTCTAGACATCTCTTGATCTCTTTCCCTATCGAGCTATCTATCCTCATAACCCCATCTCTTAATATACCCCTCTCTACCTCTCTCTCTGTATTTCCCTATCTATCTCTCCCTTGTTAGATCTATCTCCCTATATCTCCCCTCTCTATATATATGTATCTCTATCTTTCTCCCTCTATAGACCCCTTTCTCTATGTCGATCCCCATCTCTCCCTTTCCCCGTCTCTATCTCCACCTATCCTCTCTATCTCTCCATGTCTCTCGATCCCTCTTTATATATAGGATAGAGAAATGAAGAGAGAGAGAGAGAGACTCTCTCATGTAGATACAAGGTTACCTTTATGTTATCATGCTTCCCATAATGTGCTCGCGTTATAACGTGATCGTGTTATTGGAAGCATGGAAAATGGTAAAAAAGCATGTCGGATCAGTGTTTCAGACCCCACATGCCTGTTATTCCTACTTTTCACGAGTATATCAGACAAGAAAACACTTTTCATGTTGGTTGACTAATTGAGAATCATTTTTATATGAATCCACCACCTTTTTTTATTTTTTCAACGTAGAAGAAGTGATTTTTCATGTTTTTAGAGAAAATTTGATTATTTAAACTGAAAGTTTCATGTTTCATGTGTGATTTTGTTTCAAAGCTAATTACCATTGATATATAGATTGAATTTGATGATATATGTTTGTTTTTTACATAAATTTTACTAATCCTATTCTAGAATTACATAGAATTCATAATCAAACTTGAGAAAAACAAGAATTTGAGGATTTTGAAGCCATCTTTTGGAGAATTGGTCAACTGTAATTTGAAATTCTAAGGTATGTTCAATTTTAATTCACATATATATATGTTCTTATGTTCTTTATGTCTTTAAAGGTCTTTATGTCTTTATGTTTTTTATGTTCTTTATGTTCTACTTGACATATATGTGTCTAGCTATATCAGTTAGTTCAGTCAAAGAGACTACAAATTCCTCATGTTTGCACCTTGTTTCGGCCCTTCATGCCTTTATGTCACCTATTTTCAGCTATACAAGAGAAAAACATTATCAAATATTTCATAAAATAATTTTAGTGAACAATTGTTTGTCATACTCATATTCAAGTGTCTACATGGAGCCAAAATTGATTTTGGAAGACTCTTAATTTTTTCCCTAGGATGAAATAAGATGATACAAAGGGAGTTACAAGGAGATAAAACACTAAAAAGGAGGTTTTCATGAGTGTAGGACAGTCATGTAAGTCTATATAACAGTCCACTATCATAGTTTATATATAACCCTGCTACCATGTATGATCCTCCTTGCATTTGAAGGTCATTTTACAATGCTATGAAAGTTATAATTTATTACAAAGTGGTCCTTCTTATTGCATCTATGTATAATGAAATTCATACATTTATACACTGTTTGCAATGAATGTGTAAAGAGTTCTCTTCCTACAACTATGCACATGCTACAGCTGAGATAAGAGTTTGTGCACATTACAATAATGAAAACCATCACTGTTATGCTACAATATGCTACAAGTCATCTATGTTACATGCTCCAACATTTATGTTACTATGGAACACAAATGTGCATGCTTACAACACCCAAAACATGTCATCACTAGCTCTTACATTCTCTATTTTCCTTGTCCTTTCTTGACCTCCAAGTGGCCATACTTCTCATACTGACCCATAGTGAGTGAAACATACTACTTGCTTGGTCTACAAGTGAAAAACTTGAACACAACTTAATCCATAGGTAAAACTTGGAGTGCTAATCAAATGCCCCTGCAAATAAAAGCAACTCACACTTATCTCCTTTGCAAATCAAGTAAATACTCTATCCAAGTATCATTACATACTAACAACATTGAATGTTGATGTAGACTCATGTGAGAGCTGTTCTCTCTTTGAATTTGATGTTTTAGTGTGCTTTTTTTCCCTTTGTGGTTGCTTACTCTTGAGTTTGTCATTTGGGTGAATCTCTAGATGAAGCTTCCAACACTTGTCATAACAATATCCTCCAACCTTGAAATAAGACCAATAATTGTTAGCTTTGTACATACTCAAATCAACTTGTTTTTTATCTTCTTTGAGTTTGTTTTGGCCTTTCTCTTCCCTTAGTTTTGGAGAGTTACTTCTTTTTCCATCCTTGCTATGGAAAATATGCTCCTTAGTGGTGTTTGCTTTGTGCATCATTCTACAATTTACTACTCCATATTTCTACTTCTTAGAGATACAACCATTCAATTTTCCCATTTATAATGTTTTAAATAGGCTCCCAAATGATGCACTACAAGGTGACAACAACTTGGTTTTACAAAGTTTCACAAACTTGTGTTCTTGATTTGACTCACAAACTCTCTCAATGACCCTTCAATGCATTAAGTCTCCAACACACAACTAGGGTTCAGACCTTCATATGAACTAGATGCGGCATCTAACAGGATTATGTTCACCAACTAGAACCAACTAAACCACTCTTCAAGTCACAAGGATCCCCTCTTAGCAACCAATCTGCTCAAGCCCTCAAATCCTAGTAGCCCTACTTAAGGGGTTTTTCTGACTTATTTTTGCCATGAAGTTTCAAACCCAAACTTCAATGAATGTTTAGAATACCCATTACCAATTTGCATAACATATCTTGAAATCAGTATAGACTCCTTTGGACAATATGCCTCAAAACAGACCTTATTCACTGTCCTAAAAGGGTTAATTAGGCCTATATTTTAAAGGAACTTGCCTTCAAACTTTCCACAGACCCCTAAACTTAGTAAACAGTCCTTATTCAGGTTTCCAAACTCCCAAATCCACACTCACATTCAAGTGGCATGATCATTTGTGATGCAGACACAAGAAGGAATTCAAAGCATTGATACCATATTTCACAAATCAACTCAACCATAAACCAAAATCTTGTAATGGCCCAATTAGGTGCTTAAGGGCATCATAAGGCATAAGGGCTCCAAGCTATTCCCCAACCCTAAAAAAAGCATACACCATGTCAATATAATGTATTCAAACTAATTTTGTCACTTTTAGTGCCTAGAAACATCAACCAATGTCTGATCCACAAATCACTCATTAAGGCCTAGTAGCCTTCCAAACTTGAAAAATGTGCATAACTTTGTGTAAACTCAGCCAACCCACAAACCAAAAAGTATTTAGACACCCATTATGGAGTAGAACAACATATCAAAAGATTTCATGCCCTTGTTTTAGGAAAAAATGTGAGTTCTATGACTGGCCCTCTCTAGAAATAGGCCTAATTTGGTCCAATTAACAAAGCAAGTACCCTATGATCATTCAATAACCACTCCAAACCCAAAAATAGTAGATCTATATGTCACAAAACTTCAAATTCCACCATTGGTTAGTATAACCATGC
Organism: Cunninghamia lanceolata; assembly: GCA_027924645.1. Classification (NCBI taxonomy): domain Eukaryota; kingdom Viridiplantae; phylum Streptophyta; class Pinopsida; order Cupressales; family Cupressaceae; genus Cunninghamia; species Cunninghamia lanceolata. The sequence goes on from BSBN01001332.1 coordinate 14,758,228, forward strand.
TCATCTAGGGTGCAAACTAGAAAACCCTTCATTTCTTCACAAATAAGGGGGTTTTAATGCAAATCTCATATCCACTCCAACCCAAAACAAAATAACACTTGATTCACATTTAAATAGGCCTGCATATGCTATAGGAACACTTACTTGGCTAGGTTGCATTCAAATTCACAAAGAACCACTATTTAGCCACCCTTTCCACTTGGAAAATGCATGAAAATAGGGTATAACGAGTTACAACAGAAAAATAGGGTATAACTTCTTGTTTCTTCCTCCAAGTTTGTCCTCCTCTCTTCTATTCAAACTAGATTCAAGTGTATATGTGTGTTCAAATGCATACTCCATGACTTATGTATGTTCAAGTTATCTTGATATGAGGTGTCTTATTTAGAAGTTTGTAAAACCTTGTTATTCATTTTGACTGTGCTATTCATTGTCATTATAAAATTTCTAATGATCATTGTCTTATTCTTCATGCTTGTAGAAATCATTATCATGCCGAGGAAATGAGCAAAGACTCTAACACCAGAAGGGCATGAAGCTGAGAATGAGAGGAAAAGAGAAAGAATGAGGCGAATTCAGGAAAGTACGAAATTGTCAACCATACAAGAAGATATTCCACCATTGCCAATTGAAGAGGAACATGACACGTCTAACAAAGCTAAGAAAGAGATGGAATTGGCGGCACAAAGGGAACGAATGCAAAACCCCCATGCAATGAGGAAAGTGAATCTCCAAGTTGGAGGCACTCCATCGTCCATAGGTCAAGTTGAAGGAACACCATCATTATCTTCTTGAATTGGAGACACTCCATCTTTCACAGGTGAAGTAGAAGGCTGTTGTTCTCAAAATCAGCTACGCTCGTTTTTGTAGACAACCCCTACGAAACTTATCCGTTTCATAATCTACACTCTAAGTTCGCAAATCGAGACAAGATTCTCTTGGTCCCATGCGATGTCATATGGCATCCTAAACTAGTTTACAACATCCCCTCAAATTGATTCCTCGATATTTGCGCTAATTGATTAGGTTGTAAATTAACCAAAATATCAATTTTGGTCATTTTTAGGGTGTTAGTAAAATTTTGAGTCTTTATATGCAAAGTCGGCCAAATTCGCCGCTATAGCATGTCTTTTTGTCTAAATGTGTTATATCAGCAATTTCTGCTACTTTTACATAGTTCTTTTTCAAATGCTCAAGCGGCACTTTTTTCCACCATTACATGTTCTCAATCCTAAAGCATGTGTAATGTCAACAATTTGTACTGCTTTTACATTTTTGTAAAGCACGTGTCAGGTCGGCTGAAATCGCCACCTGAGCAAGATCTCCAAGATCACAAAATTCAAGTGGCATTAATGGCCACTTGTGCTAAACATTAAGGGCTTGTTTTTTATTTTTTTAATGAATCAACTCATTGTTTTTCTTGTCATTTCTTTTCTTCAAAGCTTCCTAGTCAATTCGTCAATCCCTTCTTCAATCGTTCGATCACGCATCTTCGGATTATAACGGATTTCGAGTCGTAGTTGGCATACCTAGGGTTTCCTCCTTTTAATAGGTAGGTGTTTTTCATGGTTGTTTCCTTCTTAAAGTTTTTTTTTTTTTTTTTAAATTTTTCTTTTGTTGAATGTGATCGAACCCTTGTCTTTCGAGGATTATATTGTTTGTATATGGTTCAAAACAAAATCATAATTTTTATACCTTTCTTCTTTCGTGTCATTCATAAGACCCTATTTTTCTAAAACCTTCCTCTGGCCGACATTTTCTTGTGAGTATTTGCCAAGTTTTTGTCTCGTGAGAAGATCAATCTCCGCATGCTCACAAGATGCGAAGTCGGTGTTTTTACTGCTTAGGCATTTAAAGATTTACCCTTACACAAGATTAAAATACCAACTTGCAGAGTTAGCGTTATTCACCGCTCAAACACTTACAACCCTCCCTTACATGCAGTATCGACGTTCTTCACCGCTAAAGCATCATGCACTTGTAAATCAACATACCTGTAGGAGCGGTGTTTTTAACTGACTATGCATCAAATTGATGGAAGACATGCACCACTGGTTGAAATTGTTGACCATGCACATGCCTTCAGAATTGCTAAATACCCTGATGTAAAGTCAGTTGTTTTGCTCGCCTTTACATATAAAGCATTCTTCCAAAAAGAAAACACATGTAAAGTCGGTGTTTTTCACTGACTTTGCATAATAAAGAATGAAGTTCCCAAACACATGCACAAGTGGCTAAAACACCCAACTTTAAACGTGTGCAAGTATTTCCTCATGCAGGAGTGGTCATTTTGACCACTCGTGCATGTTTTCCTAAACTTTTCTCAACACTGGAAAAATTCACCCTTTCAAAACCTGTTAGCTCACTTTCACCCTTACCTCAATTTGCGCACACTCAAGCCCTTCAATGCATGCTTTCCTGTCCATGATCATTGAATCACAGTTATCCTAGTTTATCCATTTTTCCCCTAACTGCGAGATCATGGCTTTTTGTAGTTCTCAACCAGTGTTCGTGGTAGATATCAATCTTAGAGTTCACTTCAGAGCTAATGTCAGAGCCATCTCCGTCCAAAGCAAAAATCATGAAGTACAAGTACCAAGGTGTCTTTCCGGTGACGACAGTGCAGTCAAATATTGATGAAATCAGGGATACGAAAATTAGACATGTGGACATGGCAGAATTTGTGGAAAGAACAAAACAGACAAATCCTTCTAGACCTATGCAAAAGATCATTGACAGTAATATTCATTTGGTTGCATCATTTACAGTTTCTGCACACAATCCCGAGTTCGTTCTTCAGGTAGCTAGCCATTACAATAGGGACACGAGAGTTGTGAGAGATTCTCAAGGGAATGTGATCATGAGATTGGATGCAGAATTCCTAGACAAAATCTTCATGTGTCCACCCATTGAAAACATTGGACGGATTGACTTTGCTCAGGGGCAAAAGGATTATGACATAGATGTGGAAGATGCAAGAAGGTACATCAACAACAAATGGTTGAAAATCCCTAGAACTAATTTGACCAGATGGCCAAAAGATCTTCCCAGGAGTGACTTTGTGGAGGAAGTTTGCGATTTGATTACTCTTTTGAGTCACATTAGAGGACTCCCCTCTTCTTCCAAGTTCCAAGAATGGATGTACACTTACATCAAGGTGATTCTTTGAGGTACACAGAGAATATTCTGGGGAGAGCAGATCAGTAATGCATTGCATGAGCAACTGGTGAAGGTCAATACAACATTCAAATTATATATGACCTCATATCTTGTATATGCTGCTGCAAGCATGAGAAGCTTTCCAGGTTTGACTCAGGTTGGTGACAGAAGGGATCAATTCATCATTTCCGAAGGGTCAATGATGCCTTCTTTTCAGTATTCATGTGTCTATGGGATAATGAACTTGTTCAAAAAAGAGTCTCAGATGAAGCTTGGGAGGTAGTGAATTCTTTTGGTTGCTTCTTCCTGCAATTCCCCACTTTCACATATCTCAGGGTAGGATATTAGCCTGGTTACCCTTATATTCTTCCACGGTATCCTAGTGACCGTATTGTTCTCATGGAGCTATGTAGACAACTGATTGTAGTGCATAATAAATAGATGGAGCTGAAGAAGTCGGGGATAAAGTTCCCCGTTGAAATTGGAAGGTATTCAATTCAATCAGCTAACAAAGAAAAAATAGTTGATCTGAATTACAACTGGTCACCATGAGAACTTACAAGAAAAGAGACCGTTTTAACTTCAGAAGAGTTCAAGATAAGATCAAAAGGAAGTCAACCTTCCATGTACCAATGGTTGAAGATATTTGGGCTGATCTCAGGACACATAACGAGATCAGAAAGCTAGACTATTGTAGATTTCACCTGAGTCAGATTCAAGAGCTGGGCCTCGCTGATATTCCAAAGAGGAATGGAGGATGATGGGGATGTTCTAGATCCCAAATATAACATAGAGAATGTTGAAGTTTCACCTCTCCCAGAGGTGAAATGGTCAATCAAAGAAGAAACATCCATAAGGAAAAGATTTCAACCAATCCTGTCCAACACAAATGTGTGGTTGGAAAGTAAAGGGATTAAATTGAAAGAATTTCTCACAGGGTCAGAGACTGAAGCACAGGAACAGACAGGTAAGAAGGTAGAGAACAAAACCAAAAATAAGAGTGATGCCCCTTCTTCTTCTAAGATACGTAAACCAAAAATTAAGTTTGTGTCCAAAGGAGGGAAGAAGAAGGAAGTTGTAGAAACTTCCAATATCACTGAATCAGGTGTTGAAGATACTAACATTGATCAAATGGAGACTGAAGATGTTGAGGTTGAAGAGCAAAATATTCAGAAGTCCAAGGATGCTCAACAAACAATAGTATCTGATAAATTTGATGAAGAAGATGAAACTGAACAAGGCGAAGATGAGGATGCAGAAAAGGAACAACTTGGTGATCCACCTCAATCTGGTTTTTGGTAGTCTCCTAGTGATTTCAAATGTACCTCTTTCACCTATCTTTGTTGTTTCTTCTGATAATACCCCTACTTCTGTAAAAACCAGTTTTGGGACCGTTTTTGATTCTTCTAGTTCCATCCCAAGTTCATCTTCTCCATCTTTTGACATTGGTGAACAATCTATTTTAGAGAATCTTCTGGATGCTTCAGAAAAGATTGTTGATACAGGTGTGGTTTTTACCAACACTAGTCCTATTGTGACTATAATAGGTATAAACATGGATCTAGAAAAACAAGTGGTAGACTCATCTCCGGTTGTTGGTGCTTCTTTACTTCCCCCATGGTTATCTGCATATACTCCAAAGAGGAAGAAGCAAGTTATTTCGCCTGAAGAGATTGATATTGAAAAGATGTTACCTGTAAAAGCAAAGACTACGAAGAAGAAGCCTAAGACTATTTCTAGGCTTATCAATGAGAAAGGAATCAGATACGCAGAGATTGCTAAACCTCCAGAAGATGCCACTATTGACAATTTTGACATGAATAATTATGTCATTTCAAGGGTTGAGTTGGGCAAGCTAACTCATGAGGGCATAAAAGAAGATTTTCAAACTACTGCCAGCACTTTACTTGAAAAGTATGATGAAGTCAAAAAAGAGAAAGAACAATATAAGGCCAAAACAGAACAACTTGTTACTGTTCTTCAAAAGATAGTGAAGTCATAAAAAATCATAGAACCCATGGCAGTGACTGTAGAAGATCCCCTGATCCAGAAGGTTGAAAAAGCACAAGCCAGAGGAAGGGTGGTGGGAGATATTGTGGAGCGTTTGTTAGCTCAAGGACAAATTTTGCTAAAAACCACTGTAGAGAGAAAATAGATGGATAAAGATAAAGATGAGTTGGACAACCTAGTTGACTTACTCTCACAAGAGCTGCAAGATCAAGAAGAGAGCTTGGAGGAGTGGATAGATATGAAAAAGATTAAGATAAAGAACCTGATCACCATCGGGGTCATTGCAAATAGGGAATCATATCTTAAGACCAAGGAGACTCTGGTTCATCGTATCCACATAATAAAGGGTTTACTTGCAGACCTATGTCAAGCCTGAGAAGCCAGTGAAGATAGTGATGTCACACTTTTACACTGGCCAGAAGAACTTCCATGCATCCTAACAGGGGAAGATCACAAGTTCCTCTCAGCAGAGGAGATGGTAAGTTCCTTTGAAGAGATGGTCTAAAGAAAATTTGAAGAGGAAGTGCCCTCAATACTTTCCATGGATAATCTATATGATCAACATTCAACTTTAGAGAACCTGAAGGATAATCTGGACAAACATGAAAAGGCAATAAAGGCAGTAAAAGACTCAATTCCTTAGGCTTGCACCATCTCAGAAAACATAGCAAAACCAGATGCATGCGAAATGGCAGCCATACAGGCTATGTACCAGGATTTTCTAAAAAAGAATGACAGAGGAAGCTAGTGCCTTAGTTTTTTTTTCTTGTATATGATATGTAATTTGAATTTTGTTGTGGACATATCCACATGTAATTTTCCAAAATGTAATTACATGTGAGACAAAGGAAGTCCCAAGTCAAATAGGACTCTTTTGTTGAATAAGTCAAAGTAGTTGTAAATTTCCTATTTTTGCTCCAAGCTCCTCCCTATAAATAAAGAGGGCCTCTATTGTAAATTTTATCTTTGATCTATTGCAAAAAAACTTTGTCGAATTGGAAAACATTTCAAGACTTTGAGCTTTTTATGTTTATCATATTTTCAAGTGAATATCAATACAAGCAGACAATTTGAGTATCAAACTTTGGGTTGAATCACATTGTTTTATGATATCAGTGTTCTTATGTCATTGGTGTCACATTGTATTGAATCATTGTTGGAATCATGAAGTTTATTGAAATTTGAGAGGAGTGTTCTTGTTTTGGTTGAATAGACTTTGTGCTATTTTTCTCATTACGGGAGTTTGTGTTTGTTTATGGGAATGGAATTGTTTAGAGACTTTGTGCTATAAACTGTTGTGTTCAAGTCATGTTATATCATATTGAGTGAAAGTGAAGACTTTGGGCTGCATTTGAATTCAATTAAGTTTGTTTGTAAGAAATAAGCCAAACGATAGAAAACTTTGCATTTCTATTATTTGTCTCGGGTCAAGAATTATCAAATATCATCTATTGTGAAGTTGTTATTTTGTAAGAAAGAAACATCTATTCTAAAAAAAGAGAATAGGATGCTATGGAAACACCTCAAGAATAGTTTTAGTTTATTTAAGTATTAAAAGTTGTTTTTTAGAAAGAGCTCATTATCTAGAGGGAACCTCCCCTTGCTGAGAGGAGAGACTCAGTCTCATCATAGCTGTGGTGATATAACCATTTTGTCATTAGTTAGCTAAGTGACAAAATATTCACCTAACAAAGGCACATCTACATTTTCTTCTCAAGTTGGTCACACGCCATCATTCACGCCTCAAGTTGAAAGTACGTCATTTTCAACCTTTTCACCTCCAACCGAAGATACGTCATCTATCCCATCTCAAGTAAATATTGAAGAAATTCCTAATGTTCAGTCTACTTTACCAAATAAAACACCTCCTAGAATTTTGCATAGGAGGCCTAAGTTTCTAATTGATATTGATGAGAATGTATTGGAGCCCATGCATGATAACATTCTCATGTGCACTTGCCAAAGATATGCAAATAAGATATGGAAATTATTCTTTGAGAATTTAAATGAAACCGGAAGATGTCAACTCTTTGTTGAACTGATGAGAAATCTGAAATTTAGGCCCACTATGAAGATTCTTGGCCTAAGAACATCGAATGCATCAAGTGAAAAATCAATTGTCAAGAATCTAATGAGTGTGTATGAGAGTGTGGGTTCCACCTCAGGCACCAAGGATAGTAATGTCACACGACGTATCATTACATAGAAATTTGTAAGCCAAAAAACAAAAAAAGCTCGCCTCATTAGAAAGACAAGTCAAGCATTGAAAATAAATAGAAAAACTCTAATGAGAGTTGTTGGAAGATGTCAAAGAGTTGAGGATCCAAGCACTAATGAATTGTGGGCATTCTCTGGGAGACTCGCATGAAAAGACAAAGTTGTTGTCGAAGCTTTGAGATCACTAATTGAAGACTTTTGGAAGAATTACACAAGGGTATCTCTGAATCAAAGGGATGTGATAAGAAGAAGAATCGATAGTCGAAACCGTGAGCCACATCCAAAGCATTTTTGGATATGACTCAAACAAAGTTTTTTGGTAAATTTCTAGAGAAGTATCCTCAAATTAAAATTTCTCAAAGATATTTTGAAATGCTAAAACATTTCTTTGTCAAAATAAATCACACATGCACTACTTGTTGTTGTAGATTACATATTGAATTTTCTAACCATTTTGATGTTTATCGGTCTATATGTTTAGATTTGCATACTAACAATGTTTTGCAAGATTGTGGCATACGTGCCCCACCAACTATCTCAAGAGACTTCATATTAATGATTTTATGTGATAGAGAGGAAGGTCAATTATTCTACAGGAAATTATGTTTGGATGGCACATGTCAGCATTGCGGTGGCTTGCAATGTATGCCAATATGTGAACATATGGAAATAACACATGTGGTCGGAAACAAACTAGTAGAGTTCGGCAAGTATAAAATAGTGGCATACAATACAAGAGATAGTAAAGAAGCAAAGAGGTGTGAATATGTTATTCAGAAGATTCCAGTGTATCAGTTTATGTCTATATTTTGTGACAGCATAGTGTATGAGTATGTAAGACATGCCCATAGAGCTTGATGGTTTGACTTGCAATTCAAGTTATGCAAGGACACATTTCTAGTTGGTAGCATTGTTTCAATCATCAATTTTGTAGAGAACTATAGTCTACAGCCACAGTGTGAGGTGTAATCCCAATATTATAATTTGACATAGGTTTCTATATTTGTGCACATCGCATTCATTCATGCAAATGACATTACAGAGGATGACAGAAAGATCATAAGGGAGTATCATTTTTATATAAGCAATGATCGCACACATTCCGCGGAGTTCGTGCAAGGTTGTTTTTAGGTGTTCTACAATGATCTAGCTAGAAGGGGGATATCATTCAGTTAGCATATCATATGTTCAGATAACTGTGCATCACAATTCAAGAACTCACGAAATTTCTATTGGCTGAGCAAGAGGCATAATATTACAGGTGTTCAGCATATGTGGAACTTTTGTGAGGCCAGACATGGAAAGGGGGAGCATGATGGTGCAGGAGCGTGTATCAAAAGAGCATAGCACGAGAACAGTTAAAGTATAAAGACAATGCAAAGCTGACAGATGCAAAATCAATCATCGAGTGGTGTAATGCTTTGATGGGTCCAGGTAATCAAGGTAAGTCTTCAGTTCGTAGATTTTTTTGGTTGATAGATGATACTAACTGTTAGTGCCTGAATCGGCGGAGGGTTTGCCAACTCTAATGCACAGGTAGATTCGGCCAACAGATACGAGAGGTTGCGTGAGCTGCCTCCCCTTCACTTCTAGTTCTGCCGCACCAAGGGGGGTATCCCTATAGCTAAAGATTCAACCTTGACTCGCCCAATGATAAAAAGATTTAGCTTTACAATAACAGGCAGAATACTCTCATGTTTGGACCAAGATTTGCATGATAGATCACAAGGCTGGCAATGTTCTTGGACATATCTAACTGGTTGAATTATGAGAGTATGAAGGGTTCCTATTCCTACTCCTACAACTAACAGGTTGGAAAAATGGAATGATTTGTATTAACGTTTTGGATGCAAGACAAGGGGTTTTGGATCATAACTACTACATAAGAAATAGACCGGTGCCTATCTCTGGGCAAGGAGTCAACTAGACATATACAAGAGAATGGCTTGCAACTGGTATTCATGTTTCAAGGGGTTAGGACTGGTATTTACCTTACAAACGCCACCTAAGTATAAGTATTTAACCGTCTCTACTTACATACATCCCAGTTGACATACAATCTTCTCCATACTCAACCCAAAATAATTTAATCCACTCCTTGAATGGAAGTCAAAGATTAAGCATGTGATACAGAAATCCATACCCTAGAATCTGAGAAACCCTTAGCAACCAGATTCAAAAGAAGAGAATGCATACAACACATGGAGACAGACAGATAAACACATGCAATAATGTATTTTTCATATAAAATGACAAGAAACTGAACATATGTGCAAGGTGCACTCAAATGCAACTCATAAACTCCAACAGAGATAAAACAGTCAGGAAAATGCTCTATTTTTCGCTATTCACACAAAAAATGCTCAAGTCTTCAACAACCAGAATGAGTAACATAGTTTGCATTTTATAGCAAAACTGTATACTCAGCAATAAAAGTACATGGTCTTTCAAAAATTGCCAGATACACTGCATCTTCAGATTGGCACTCAAAACAATCAATGCAGTTGGGAGAAACAGAGGAAAGAGCAGGTGGAATGGGGATCTGCACTGCCGCCTGAAAATTTTCTTCATAAAAATCAGTGGTTGGCCAGTCAATCATTGGCCCATACCTCTGCACTTCGCTATTAATGGCCTAGCTACCTGCAGCTCCTCTTGAAATGCAGCAATGAATGCATCAGAAGTTTTCCCGCTAAAAAATGCAGCTGCAAGCCAAGAAATCCCTTCGCTGCAGCAAGTTTTAAAACTAGTCGTCGATTTGCATTCCATCGCTGAGAGTAATGGCTCCAAATCATGCTAAAAAGTCACCCACCTATGAGAACGTGCCACATAGGCATCTCACGCTTCTAACACTGACTTTTCCTTTCCTTCATTTTCCCCTTTTTGCCATGTATATGCATATACAATTGCCCGCCTTTTGCCTTTTAAAAACCTTTGTATATGCAAGAGCATCTATATACAACCATTTAATATACAAGGCGGACCCCAAATCTGATTAGAACAAATTGAAAATCTACACGGTCCGGCTTGTATCTCCATTTTGCATCTATCGCTTTGTATGTTTGCATATACAAACACAATATACATACAAGGTGGATTTCACTGCATTTATTAACCGGATTGGAATACAGAATGAAATCCAGGCTTTGTATCATCTCATTGTATGTTTCCTTGTATATTGGGGACATACAATCCCAATATACAAGCTGAACCTCACCTGTCCCACAAATGCAGTTTACACTTCCCTGTCGCGTCCACCTCTTGCATCTCCGGATGCACATATCACAATGTATGTGCAATCCGTAGGCCCCACCAAATGCATATCTTCTTCCTTGTATGTTGCCGAACATACAAGACCTCTTGTATCTTCTCAATGCATGTATCTTTGACATACATTTACCTTCGCACATGCATCTAGCAGTTGTATATCTGCTTGCATCTTTTCCATTGTATGTAGCCGTTGTATGTCTAAACATACAAACCCGATATACAAGCAAACTCAACATACAACCACAGAATATTCCTGAAATCCTACGAAAGATTCCCCAATGTACATGCAAGCCCGATATGCATATAAAATGCATATAACTCATTTTCTCACCATTTTTGAAGGCTGACTGAACATACAAACCACCCTATATACCCGAATGTACACTTGAACTTGCATGTATAGACAAGTGGCCTTGCATATACAAAGACACATGCAAAAAACTATTTTTTGTACCTTTCAACTACAAAGGCTGAAAGACTTAGAATTTTTTGGGTTTGAAATAAAATGCATGCAGATGAATAATTGAAACCCAAAATCTAGGTGGGCACCACCACTAACATTGAACCATATGAGGACTATTGTACGTTGACATGATCAAGTGAGCTACACTCTATTAGAAGCTTAATTGCAGGTTCATGGAGTATACATACGCGGAAGATGGCATGCTTTTGTTCTACATGTACAATTCAAGCCTGGAATGAGTGCGAGTCAAGGGAGTGGGTTGACAAATGGCAGTTTAGTTATCTTTGCCCACTTGACACGTATAGACCCCCGACAGCACTGGGATTGACAGAGATGGAATCGTCAATTGACTTTGACCACATATCAGATCTAGTTCAACCAAGTAATATATCTACTTGCATAGTTAAATTTGAAATTCCTAATGTTATCTTAAACTTTGTAGCATTTTTGTAATGTTGATTATTTTCATCTAATTTGTTGCACATGTCATTGTAGGGCATGCTTATGCAAATATTGCAGATGAACATAATGAAGTGGGAACAAATTATTACTTGTGTCGTTGTGTTGAGGCCAAAAAGAAATTGGAGGCCCCAATTACATATGGAGAAAACATCGAATACCCTACAGGCTCAGTGGTTGTTACTGGAACATGACTTAGAAGGTACCCACATAAGAGTGTTAATGTTTGGCTATTTGAGGACTTTGACATGCATCGAAAGATTCTTCATTACTCCAACCTTGTCATGGCAACCAATGTTCATTTGATACAATATCGAGGTAGACCTTTGAACAAGACCTTGTGGAAGGTGTGTGACTCTGACCATGAGGCCATACTTGACACAATAAAGAGTAGAGAAGACCTAGATGGTTCGTTGGATTAATTTGTAAGTATGCATAAAACTTTCCAGATGGTTACTTGTACTTTATTTTGTATATAAATAGTAGTATGAATTTCTTCCCTCCAGTATATTTATGTTTAGTCTATTTTGCTTTTTGATACTTCTCATAGGAGATCACAACTCCAGTCCATCCAACTATGAACAAAGATGATGGAGAGTGATCATCAGATGGTGGTACATGATTGATTACATAAGTGATGTTATACATTTCATGTACATTTTGTTATAGTAATGTGCATATTATTTGATTGTATTAACAGGTGGAGCTGCATGAGCTTGAACTGTCGAAGAGGTCTACTCGACGGCAGAGAGAGGATGAGTCATGGATATTTTTGTATATATGCCTATATGGTTTTGTTTGGACATGCCTATATGGCTTTGTATGTAAACTAGATGTTATGTTCATGACATTATGTATACGACAGTTTATATTAAATATTTAATATGATGATAAATTATACTTGAGCAGTGGTATGAACTATGGGCAGTGAAGGCCTCATGTTTCATTTGATTTGTTTCATGAGGTTAGATCTAAGTAATGGATGAAGTTGATCCTAATTGGTCTTAATCATGTTCACTCATGTTTCACTCATGTCATATCAAGATTCATTTCAAAGGGTTTGGATATTAGTTCATAACATTCATGTTTATCATGTTACAATAGTAGGACATAGTTGCTTATGTCATTGGTTCATGCCATTGGATCATTTGATTTTGGTTGTGCTTCTTCATCATAACATGTCATGCTTTCAGGAGTTAGATTGGGTTGTGGTTCTTCCTCATGATAGGATTTTGGTCATGTCTTCATGCTTCTTTGTCCTCCATGTCTTTAGTGTTCTCAGTGTCTTCATGCTTTTAGGAGTTAGATTGGGTTGTGGTTCTTCCTCATGTTTGGAAAGGTGCTAGGAGTGACATTTTGCATTCCATAGCTCATGGGGCCAAATGGACTTCACTGACACGCCGGGGTGGGTGGATAAATGCCAAGGGAGGTCTTGTTTCATGTGCCAAGCATCGCATTCGTTTGGGGTAACAGGCTACCGGCAAAGTCCCTTAAGCTCCCTAAGACGAAAAAATTTCCAAACTTTGACGGGACAGTTCTCAGAATTTGTGGCAGTTGGGAACATTTTGTTTGGACCTACAGGTGCATGTGGAGTCTGTCCACAATAACCTCTCTCAATTTTGTTCAACTCCAGTTCGTTTGACTGTGCCAAAATCAAATGCATTCTTACAAAATGGTTCAGTTTCATGCAGTGGAAAGGTGCTAGGATTGACATTTTGCATTCCATAGCTCGTGGGGCCAAACATACTTTGCCAAAGTGTTAGGGTGGGTAGGTAAATGCTAGGGGAGGTCTCCTTTTGTGTGCCAAGCGTCGCATTTGTTCGGGGCAATAGGCTACTGACAAAGTCCCTTAAGCTCCCTAAGACGAAAAAATTGCCAAACTTTGATGAGATAGTTCTCAAAATTTGTGGTAGCTAGGAATGTTCTGTTTAGACCTACAGGTGCACATGGATTCTGTCCACAATAACCTCTCTCAGTTTCATTCAACTCCAGTTCGTTGATCATGCCAAAATTAAATGCATTCTTAGAAAATGCTTCAATTTCATGCTGTGGAAAGGTGCTAGGAGTGACATTTTGCATTCCATAGCTCATGGGGCCGAACAGACTTCACCAACGCATTGTGGTGGGTGGGTAAATGCTAGGGGAGGTCTCATTTCATGTGCCAAGCATCGCATTTGTTCAGGGTAGCAGGCTACCAGCAAAGTCCCTTAAGCTCCCTAAGATGAAAAAATTGTCAAACTTTGAAAGGATAGTTCTCATAATTTGTGGCCATTGGAAATGTTCCATTTGGACCTATAGATGCATGTGGAGTCCATCTACAATAACCTCTCTCGTTTTCGTTCAACTCTAGTTCGTTTGACCGTGCAAAAATCAAACACATTCTTACAAAATGCTTCAGTTTCATGTAGTGGAAAGGTTGCCAGGTGCCATATTTTTTGTTCTGCACATCGTGGGGCCGAATGGACTATGCCAACATGTTAGGGTGAGTGGGTAAATGCTAGGGGAGGTCTCATTTCATGTGCCAAACATCCCAGTTGTTCTGGCCTGCAAGTACCGAGACCTAGCACTTTTCGAGTTTACTGGTAGCTTGCAGCCGGAATGATTGAGACACTTGGCGCATGAAACGAGACCTCCCCTAGCATTTACCCACCCACCCGACATGTTGGTGTAGTCCATTCGGCCCCACGATGAGCAGAAGAAAAAATATGGCACCTAGCAACCTTTCCATTGCATGAAACTAAAGCATTTTGCAAGAATGTGTTTGATTCTGGCACGGTCAAACAGATCAGAGTTGAACGAAACTAAGAGAGGTTATTGTTGATGGACTCCACATGCACCTGTAGGCCCAAACAGAATATTTCTAGCTACCACAAATTCTAAGAACTGTCTCGTCAAAGTTTGGCAGTTTTTTCGTCTTAGGGAGCTTAAGGGACTTTGCCAGTAGCCTACTGCCTTGATCGACTGCGATGCTTGGCACATGAAATGAGACCTCCCCTAGCATTTACCCACCCACCCCGACATGTTGACGAAGTCTGTTCAGATCCACGAGCTATGGAATGCAAAATGTCACTCCTAGCACCTTTTCACTGCATGAAACTGAAGCATTTTGCAAGAATGCATTTGATTTTGGCACGGTCAAACGGATAGGAGTTGAACGAAACCGAGAGAGGCTATTATAGATGGACCCCACATGTACTTGTAGGTCCAAACAAAATATTCCCAGCTGCCATAAATTCTGAGAACTATCCTGTCAAAATTTGGCAATTTTTTCATCTTAGGGAGCGCTTAAGGGACTTTGTCGATAGCCTGCTGCCCTGAACGAATGCGACACTTGGCACATGAAACGAGACCTCCCTTGGCATTTACCCTCCCACCCCGATGTGTTAGCAAAGTCCATTTGGCCCCACGAGCTATGGAATGCAAAATGCCACTCCTAGCACCTTTCCATTGCATGAAACTAAAGCATTTTGCAAGAATGCATTTGATTCTGGCACGGTCAAATGGATAGGAGTTGAATGAAACTAAGAGAGGTTATTGTAGACAGAACCCATGTACACCTGTAGGTCCAAACAAAATGTTTCCAACTACCATGAATTCTGAGAACCGCTCCATCAAAGTTTGGCATTTTTTTCATCTTAGGGATCTTAAGGGACTTTGCCAGTAGCCTACTGCCCCGAATGAATGCGATGCTTGGCACATGAAACAAGACCTCCCCTGACATTTACCCACCCACCCCGATGCATTGCCGAAGTCCGTTCGGCCCCACAAGCAATTAAATGCAAAATGTCACTCCTAGCACCTTTCCACTGCATGAAACTGAAGTATTTTGCAAGAATGCATTTGATTTCGACACGGTCAAACAAACTGGAGTTGAATGAAACCAAGAGAGGTTATTATGGAAGGATTCCACATGCACCTGTAGGTCCAAACAGAATGTTCCCAGCTACCATGAATTCTGAGAACTGTCCCATCAAAGTTTGGCATTTTTTTCATCTTAGGGAGCTTAAGGGACTTTGCCGGTAGCCTGCTGCCCCAAACAAATGTGATGCTTGGCACACAAAACGAGACCTCGGTGTGTGTGAAGGTTTTTATAAATGTATTCAATAGTTCCAGTAAATCATAACTAACTTTCAACATGTTTGATCATTGGATAACCTCCTTATTACATGATTTGTTAAGTTGACAAAGCAACTTCTTACCACTACTTGTATTATTAGACTTTTTGTTTGACAACAACATAAAACATGACTCCAAATACAAATGACATTGGTCATTTGACCTTATTATATGAAAAATGATGACACAAGACCATCGACTTGTCCTATGATGTCCTAGGACCTTGTTATGACATGCTCTTAGCCAAGATTGGCAATGGCTAAGGTGTTCCTGCACCATGAAATATGTTTCCATGGTGTTGAGTCGTCCTCCTTACCTACTACATCACCCTTGTAGACATGTATGCAAAGTGTGGAAGCATAGACAAGGCACGTGAATTGTTTGGCATGATGTCTCAAAGAAATGTCACCTCATTGAATGCAATGATTGCAAGATATGAACAAAATGGATTTTTTGATAAGGCATTAGCAACTTTCAAGCAAATGCAATTGGTGGGTGTAAACCAAAATTCCACAACCTTAGCCAGTATCCTCCTTGTCTATGCCAAAATAGACATCCATCAAAAGGATAAAACATATGGGAATTTTGTTAGATGTTGTAGTTGCAACTGCCCTTAGAGACATGTATGCAAAGTGTGGAAGCATAGACAAGGCATGTGAACTGTTTGGCATGATGCCTCAAAGAAATGTTGCCTCATGGAATACAATGATTGCAAGATATGAACAAATGGATTTACTAACAAGCCTTTAGAAAGTTCCAAGAAAATGCAATTGGCAAGTGTAAAGCCAAATTCCAAAACCTTAGAAATGGTATGTTTGGAGCACGGTATAGACATCCATCAAAGCATAAAGGATATAGGAATTTTGTCAAATGTCGTAGTTGTAAGTACCCTGCAAGACATGTATGCAACTTGTGTGGAAGCATATATAATGAACATGAACTGTTAGACGATATGCATGAAATGGATTTTTTATAAGGCTTTAAGAACTCTCAAGCAAATGCACAAAAATAAATTTCAACCATTTACGCAAATTTTGGCACATCTAAAACCAAATTACACAACCTTAATGAAATTCCTCCTTGCCTATGCTATAATGGGATCTAGAGAACATGGTGTGGACAACCATAAAAGCATAAATGATATATGAATTTTCTCACATGTATTGTATTTGCAAAGTTGCCCTTGTAGACATGTATGGAAAGTATGGAAGCATAGGCAAGGCACATGAACTATTTAAAATG
This sequence comes from Cunninghamia lanceolata, assembly GCA_027924645.1. Taxonomy (NCBI): domain Eukaryota; kingdom Viridiplantae; phylum Streptophyta; class Pinopsida; order Cupressales; family Cupressaceae; genus Cunninghamia; species Cunninghamia lanceolata. Next base: position 14,775,161 of record BSBN01001332.1, read on the forward strand.
ATGCCTCAAAGAAATGCACATTCTGACATAATTTAATGATTGCAAGATATGTACAAAATGGATTATTTGAAAATGATTCATAAACATTCAAGCAAATGCAATTAGCACTTGTAAAACCAAATTCCTGTAACAATAATTGATTATCATATTAAATATTTAATATAAACTGTCATATATACATAATGTCATGAACATAACATCTAGTTTATATAAAAAGCTATATAGGTGTGTCCAAACGAAGCCATATAGGCAAATATATATAAAAATACACATCAGATTAACATACAAAAGTATGTATACAAAGCCATCTAGGCATACAAAAAAGTTCCCCAAAACTAGTTTCCTATGGACTTTTAGGAAATAATCGGCAACCCTTCTTTGACTGTGAAGATGGAGAGCCAATCAGTGACACATCCTCTCTCTGCCGTCGAGTAGACCTCTTCAAATAAAATTCATCCAGCTGCACCTTTTAATACAAATAAACAATGTGCGCATTAGTATAAAAAATGTATGAAATATATAACATCACATATGTAATTGATTACTTACCACTAACTGATGATCGCTCTCTATCATCTTGACTCTCTTCATCCATAGTTGGATGAACTGGAGTTGTGACCTCCTGTGAGAAGCATCAAGAAGCAAAATTGACTAAACATAAAGATCATTTATGTACATCAAATGACATGAGATAAAAAAGAAAAACAAAATTATGATATTTTCATGTTATTGGCTCATACCCCAGTCAAAGGATTTGCAGACATCATGGCTGCATTAATGCCTATCTGCGCTAACTCACGAAGATGAGGGAGAGTCTCCACTGTATTCAGCATCTGAAAATCAAGTTCAAGATTATTAAAACAAAATAAATACATAACATTATTTTTTAAATGCATAATGATTAGAAATGGTTAAATTTACCTCAGTAAAAGTGGTGGTTTGGCATCTAGGACACCAAGGAAACTGTGGAGGTGCAGGTGACTGTTGAAATCATCAAATCAAGTCACAAAATAATATTACCATTGACATATCTACAATAACTACGAATATGTGATAAATTACATACCTGTTGACTTGACCTCCACTCATAAGACACCAATGGATGACTAACAGAGGCAGGATGAAGACTCTGACCCTGGAATTTTATTGCACAAACAATTACATACATTATTTTTGACTTATAATATAGATAATCATATAAAATTAATTACAAATTTCAAATAACAATATACTAAATCAAGATGAAACTTGTAACAAATTACCTGAGAGTCAATACCAAATGTATGCTGTAAGAGATCATCACTGAGAACAAGATCATCCAATATGTCGTGCCCCTGTGTTGCATCATTTTGCCCCTATGTCGAGGCATACTGCCCTTATGTCGCAGAGTCCTGTCGTACCTCCTGCGTCCCATAATCACATAGGTTCCCACATGTACTGCACAAATGTGGGGACACATGATGCCTACTACTCTCACCCTCATCGCCCTGGGTAAAATCATCCGCATGATGTGATAGAGTTTGGGTGAGAGTAGTCAATGAATGTAAAATCTCCAGCTCAACAATCTCCTTCAAACCAAAAGGGAGTGACCTACGTTCTGGCCTCCCTCAAGGTATAGGCACATGTTCATATCACTGAACCCCAGGTCTATCTTGGGCAGAGCCACCACCTCTACCCTGGAAATCATGAATATCAAAATAATTTAGAATCTTGTTGAGGACGAACTCGCAATAGAGTTTCCTCAAAAAATATTGTGGTACCTCATCATTGTTGCATGGCCGCTCATCGAAGACCATGTACCATCTATCCCAAAAGTTTTGGGATATGTCTTCATTCCTACACCAATGTATAGGAAATCATTTGCAAGTTTCCTCTAATGTTTGGCCGGTTTTGGGATTAGTAAATTATGCACATAATTGAGATTTTGTAATTTTTTCCTTCTTCACTTGTTCATATGACAACTTGTCAGCATAATATTGCCGACTCCTCTCCCTATAGTCTTGGAAACCAGTGATTTGTTTTGTCACCAAATCCGTGTGGGAAACAATCTCCTGTAGTGATTTTGCAACTGCCCTCCTATGCTTAGTGGTTCCACTTGGATTGTTTAGGGTTTGAATAATAGTTTTAAGATGTTTCTTATTTTCTTCTGTTATCCCTAAGTAGTGTTCTTGATTATCCCTTACATGAAAAGGAGGTGAAGGTGGGTTTTGAGGGTTTGGAGGGTTTTGGGGGTTATTTTTACCCTCCTCAACTGGATTTAGATTTTTTGCTTCTCCAATAATAAAATCAAACATTGCAAAACTAAAAAATTGTTCTAAAACTAACAAAATCAGACAAACCCTTCCTTCTTCCTGTGTTGGAGCCTCCAAATTTGCACGATGATGTCTTTGGCGGTGAGGTGGCATTGTGAATTTCTTGTTTTCTCATGTACACTTGATTGAATCTCCTTTTCTTCAACGCGATCACGTTTTGCTTAGGTTTCTTTGCTGCTGTCAAGAGAAAATCCATGGGTGAATGTGCAGAAAATGGTTTTTTTTACTTTTATTAAAAGTAAAACACACTCATGTTTTGATTTAATTTTGGAGATGGTGGCAAATATTTGGTCCCCCATCTCCTTGCATTTACCCTCCCCTCCTACTGCAATGGTGCACCATGAGATATGATAGCTGAAGGGTCTTAACCTAGGATGTACAGGCTTTGAGGGGATATCCTTGATACACTCAAGGTGTGTGAGGCCTAAATTTGTGAGATGAGGAGTATGGCTAATGGCGTGGTGTAAGAGGGTAACCCAATCTCCTCCTTCACTTTATAAGGTATAAAGTTCTTGCAAGCTTCGCCCAAATGACAAATGTCCCCCAATGGAAGAGTCTTTTGATTCTCTTCCAAATTTGTATACCCTGCCAGAACACAAGAGTTGTGGTTGTCCCCTTGGTTATGAAAACCAAGTTAGGCCCCCTAAAGGAAATAATCCAAGGTGTTTTTGATCTCTAAGATCGCCAAGTGGCATGAGGAGAGAGCATACACACCAAGGACCTTGGGATGAACAATGAAAACAAAGATTAGATCAAATCAACTTAGTTTTTGATCTCCAAGATCACCAAATGGCGTGAGGAGAGATAATACACCTTGAAATGACCTCAAATAAAGAATACAAGTTCTTTTTAAGCCCAATTTTTTTTTCCTAAGTTTAGTGGAAAAAAGATGGATCCTTGGACAAGCAGGGTTGCAAGAACTTGTTAGTAGTTTGGATGATTTTATCTTTGACCAATGATGTGCTACAAACAAGTACATGTTAGATTGAAATGATAAAATTTGAAAAAACAAAATGTTATATGGAATGATATATAAGATTAGATAAGGTATTCAAATTCCTTCTGAAATTTTAAGCCATTTAAAAAAATTATCAAATTTCGTTAAGTTTTGTAAAAGTTATGGGCATTTGTATTTTTAGGGGTTGTTTCATAGGTAAAAGCACTAAACTAGAAAACATAGGCACTAAAGGAAGAGACGGAGGCACTAAAGGAGGTGTCCTAGGTGCTAAAGGAAGTCCCAGATGCTAAAGGAAGGCACACATGCACTGAAAGAGATGCAAGATGCAGAACAGACAGACACAAACGGTAAGGGCTATGTTCTTGATGTTGATGCAAGAAAGGGAGCTAATCCCTAGGGTATGGGCGATAATCCCCAATGTATGGGTGCTAATCCCAAGAGTATAGGTACTAATACGGTTTGGGGGTCTTGAAAAATATCTAGGATATAAGCGCTAAAGCATGATACATAGGTGCTAAAATATCTGATATAGGTGCTAAAGGGTCTGATATAGGTGTTAAAACATAGGGAAGATATACCTGAGCATAGGGGCACTAGACCTGACTACCCAGATATTGATCTAGGGGTGTAGGCATTGATTTAGGAGTGTAGGCACTGATACGACACATAGAGGACGGAGGACCTAAAAATTGATGAAAACCCTGCAAAATAGAGAGTTAGGAATGTAAAACAGGTTGTTAGGGAGTGTCAGGGAAGCAACCAAGTGAATTAATGCTTGTTAGATGTCAAATTCAAGACATGAAATAATGAAATGAAGTAAAAAAACTAGGCACTAATCCCTAAGGTATAGGTGCTAAACCATGAAAACCCTACAAAAATAGAGTGTTAATAGACATAGGCACCACAAGATGAAGCACAAGTGCTGACAGAAGGCTCGTGGGTGTTGATCTACACTTGTAGGCATGACTATAACCTGCACGAAACTACTTGACAAGAAAATTCATAAAGATGTTAGATTAGAAGGGTGAGGGTCCCACCGAGCGTGCCAAAATGTATAATATAGAAATTGAGCATGAGAAACAAGCTAAAACACTAACATATTTCACTCAAAATCTAAGCTACCTTAGATTGAGCAAAAGGAATGCATAAAACAAGAAGTTAAACCATTAACTACATGCAAACCTTGATTGTGGATGGATCCTCAAATGGGCAGCATAACCTTTCTTCTCTTAGAGTCTTGGAGAAAAAGAGGTAGCATTTAGTTGCATGAATAAGTGGTATCATTTGTGAAGGGGTGAGTGATGCAGAGGCATCCAGACTAAAACCTTGACATACAGCATGTATGTCTACAACCCATCATCATCATCATCATATTTCTTAACACTGTCAGCATCATCATATTTTCTCTTGCCGACCGATATCCTCCTGCAGACAAACCTTCATCCTTTCGCCTGTCAGCAGCATCATCATATCCCGCTATCGGCAGCATCATCACATTCGGCAAGCGCAAACATCCTCCTGACGTTCACTGTTCATCTTACCGCCAACCGCTTTCTTCATCATCATGATGTTCAACATCATGTTCATCAGCAGGATATAAAATATCCGGTTCCCTCCATATATCCTGATGACGATACTCAACTTCACGCACCTCTCCTTCGATGCTTACGTCACCCTAATATCTTGATGACGATTATCCTGATGACGATGACGTCACATGGAGTTCCTTCAATATCCTACTGTCGGCCAAACTTAACATTATCGGCCCGTGATGGTTTTATCAACCCGATCTTCTACCTTATGCCGATACGCTCCTCCTCGGCAACACCTGATGATGATCACCCCAATGCACATTCACCTTATGCAAACTACTGCATCATGCTCATCTCCATCTACTCGGATGACGCCCGAAGTAACTGCAGGATATACACAGAAATATCCTGATGATGCCATTTTGACGAATTTCCAACCTTAGCGAATTTTCAATCCGCCGAACCTCCTGGGATGACCTGATCTACTTTCAGGGTGATCTTCCAAACTCTAACAACCAGCACAACCTAGCACATACCCATGCTAGGGTTCTCAACACCTCTCGACTGCGATCCTGCAAACATGCATGCAAATGAACAGAAAAGGAAAACTACATCCTAAACTATGATACACAGCCATTCCACCGATTCGACGAATCAACCGGTGGAATGGATCAGCGAATCCATGTAACCACCAAAACAACAAATCAATTTCACAATGGAGATCAAACAGAAAATGAACACAAACAGGATCTCTTTATTGATTTCAAAAGATGCAATACAGTACTCTGTCTCACTCTCTGTCTCACTCTCTGCAAATTCTGATCGATGATCTATGATATGCAATACCAACCAATCCTACTACATAAATAGGATTTCTTGCGAGTACTACCACTCGATTCCCAGCGGCTGGGAGCTTTCCAAGCGGCTGGGAGGATCCAACCGAACATACAGCATAACAGCTGTCCTACCAACCTACCTAAAAATAGTAAAGTATGGTCAACATGACCTTATTACATGCATTGGTCTTACAAGACCTTCTTGGAAACATTAACAAGACCTATAACAAACTAACTGCCTCATGGAGGCCAGCTGTCAGGTAGGTGCTCCTGCACCATACTCCCCAACAGAAAAGAACTCATGTCCCATGAGTTTGGTTGTGGAAGTCCTCCACCTTTACACTTTGCCTTTGCAATGTCTTGACCTATTCCAGCTTTGTCCTCTGCTGGCTCTCAGCTGCTCCAAGACTTCTGAACTGTAACTTGCTTTCTTGCAAGTAAATCCTCATGCCTGTCAATGTAGGCCCTTCTCTCACATACCTTGTGTTTGTCAGGTTGTCTGACCAGAACCTCTGTCTGAACTACCTCTTGAACTTCTGTAATGTTCAACTCTGTCTTCCTTTCAACCTTTATAGGACAAACAATAGTCCCAACTATGACAACATCCTTGTCATTCCTCTCAACTGGTTGCTGTTTGCAAACCTATTTCTGAACCTGCTGCTGACCTCTGTCAGTCAAAACTGAAACTGTCTTCAACTTGTTGTCCTTAACAACTCCTTTCCCTGCAGTGTCCTCAACTACCTTTATGCCTGCTCCTATAGGCTTCTGCACAAATTCCTTCCTTCCCACTAAAATGATTTGGGCTGCCTTCTGTGCTACAGCTGCTTTCTGTAATGGCATCAACCTAATAGTTTTCCCATCTTTCTTGATGGTGTAGGTATTAGCATACCCATCATACAGTACCCTCCTATCAAATTGCCATGGCCTACCCAACAGTAGGTGACAACATTCCATGGGCAAAATGTCACACAAAACTCTATCCTGATATGCTCCAATCTGAAAATCAACATATGCCTGTTCATAGACAAAAAGTGATTGACTATCACTCACCCAAGATGCCTTGTAAGGGTGTTGGTGTGGAATCCTTTCCAAATTCAGTTTATCCACCATTTCCTGAGATACCATGTTGTCTGTTGAACCAGTATCAATGACAACCTTACATACTTTACCTTTGCTCTTGCATGTGGTCTTGAAAAGAGCTCTTCTTTGCATCATATCCATTGATGCCTGCAAACTAATTCTCCTCAGCATCAATGCTTCTCCCTCCTCAGGATATCCATAATATTCAGGAACTCTATCTTCATAAGTGTTTGAACTTTGCACACTTTGCTCTACTTTCTCTTCTTGCACAAGTTGTGCTCTCTTGTCATTTGTTCTATCATTTCTGGATGATGAACCTTTGCTTTCTGGACATTTGAAAAATGGATGACCAAACTCACCACAGGTGTAACACTTTCCTGAAAATGTAGTAGAACCTCTACCACTTCCAAATCTGCCTCTATTACCTTTCCATCCACCTCTGAAATCAGACTGTCCCTGTCCTTTACCAGTGTCTTCTTGACCCTCATTGGTTTGCCTTGTTGAAGGGGCTAATCCTCTTCCCCTCATATTGCTGCCTCTTCCTCTCATGGACTTATCTTGTCTCCTATTCATCTTTTCTTCAATCCTGATTGCCATTTGGTAACAATCCTCCACACTCTTAGGGTTAGCTAAAACTAACTCATCCTGTATGTTCAATCTCAAACCAGCCAAGTACCTAGCCACCTTTTCTACCTCATTCTCATGATGACCAGATCTCGTACTCAACTTATAAAACTCCTCAGTATATGCCTTCACATCCATTTCCTTCTGCCTTAAAAATTGCAACTTCTTAAACATCTGAATCTCATAATCCTTGGGCAAGAATTTACCTTTTATCCTTGCTACCATTTTATCCCATGAAGTGATCTTTGACTTCCCTTGTTTCCTTCTCTCGGATTGTACATAATCCCACCATACCAAAGCATGACCTCCTAACTTGGTCTTTGCAATCTTTACCTTCTGATCCTCAGCAACATCTTCACATTCAAAGTGATTATCAAGTGCAGCAATCCAATCCAGTAACTCATCTTCATTCAAACTTCCATTATACTTGGAAACATCAACCTTTACCTTAGGTTTATCACTCTGCACTGCCTTTAACAGTTTTGCAAATCTCTGGTCTTCAGCATCCAGATCTTCAGCTACCTCTTCATACTCTTCAACAACATCTTCATCTTCTTCAGACTCACTGTCGTCCACTTCCCTCTTTTTGTTCTTCTCCAAGGCTACAAGCTTGGCTTGAAGTGCTTTAGCAAGCTCCTTCATCTTCCTCATCTCTCTGGCATGTTTTTCCTTCATCTCCTGCAATTCCCTTGCAGTACCATTACCTTTCGGAGGCATTTTGTCAACCTCTCACTTCTCTACCTCTGTCCTTTCAGTGACAGAATCAACTCTACCTCTGCCCTTTCGGTGACAGAATCAACACACAACAGCCCAGACCTTTTGCTGAGCTCTAATACCACTATGATGCAGAGGCATCCAGACTAAAACCTTGACATACAGCATGTATGTCTACAACCCATCATCATCATCATCATATTTCTTAACACTGTCAGCATCATCATATTTTCTCTTGCCGACCGATATCCTCCTGCAGACAAACCTTCATCCTTTCGCCTATCAGCAGCATCATCATATCCAGCTATCGGCAGCATCATCACATTCGGCAAGCGTAAACATCCTCCTGACGTTCACTGTTCATCTTACCGCCAACCGCTTTCTTCATCATCATGATGTTCAACATCATGTTCATCAACAGGATATAAAATATCCGGTTCCCTCCATATATCCTGATGATGATACTCAACTTCACGCACCTCTCCTTCGATGCTTACGTCACCCCGATATCCTGATGACGATTATCCTGATGACGATGACGTCACATGCAGTTCCTTCAATATCCTGCTGTCGGCCAAACTTAACATTATCGGCCCGCGATGGTTTTATCAACCTGATCTTCTACCTTATGCCGATACGCTCCTCCTCGGCAACACCTGATGATGATCACCCCAATGCACATTCACCTTATGCAAACTACTGCATCATGCTCATCTCCATCTACTCAGATGACGCCCGAAGTAACTGCAGGATATACACAGAAATACCCTGATGATGCCGTTTTGACGAATTTCCAACCTTAGTGAATTTTCAATCCGCCGAACCTCCTGGGATGACCCGATCTACTTTCAGGGTGATCTTCCAAACTCTAACAACCAGCACAACCTAGCACATACCCATGCTAGGGTTCTCAACACCTCTCGACTGCGATCCTACAAACATGCATGCAAATGAACAGAAAAGGAAAACTACATCCTAAACTATGATACACAGCCATTCCACCGATTCGACGAATCAACTGGTGGAATGGATCAGCAAATCCATGTAACCACCAAAACAACAAATCGATTTCACAATGGAGATCAAACAAAAAATGAACACAAACAGGATCTCTTTATTGATTTCAAAAGATGCAATACAGTACTCTATCTCACTCTCTGTCTCACTCTCTGCAAATTCTGATCGATGATATATGATATGCAATACCAACCGATCCTACTACATAAATAGGATTTCCTGCGAGTACTACCACTCGATTCCCAGCGGCTGGGAGCTTTCCAAGCAGCTGGGAGGATCCAACCGAACATACAACATAACAGCTGTCCTACCAACCTACCTAAAAATAGTAAAGTATGGTCAACATGACCTTATTACATGCATTGGTCTTACAAGACCTTCTTGGAAACATTAACAAGACCTATAACAAACTAACTGCCTCATGGAGGCCAGCTGTCAGGTAGGTGCTCCTACACCAGTGAGCTTCAATTTATAGAATTTTGGAGACTCAATTGGATGGTTAGGATTGGATTTGGAGATCAATCATGGAGGATTCTTGAGAGCTCTCAAGCAAGGAAGATCACCAAGTGGCATGATGAGATTGGTGGATAGGAGATGTCCTTGGATTAAGGAGGAATGGATGGTCAAGGTTGGGCTTTGGAAAGATTGGAAGGATGAGATTGTCTTGGTAGATCCCAGGAGGTATGGGTTGGATTTGATTAGAATTTTAAATTAGGTCTGAGCATGGGTACATGCCCAATTTAAAATTGGAGGAAAAATGATGAGTTGGATTAGATTTGAATTTTAAATTGGAAGTATGGTACATGACCAATTTAAAATTGGAGGAATAGGAGATGGAGGACAAAAGAACCCTTGTACATGGGTCCTTGACCATGCCTTTTGTAACAAAGCCATGTGGACATGTACAAGAGGCCCATGCCTTTATACATTTGGGGGAATGGAGAGGATTTGACCAAGGTTAGATTAGGGTTTAGGTTGTGCAAGTGGGGGATTAGGTTAGTTAATTTGACCAAAAATCTATAAATTGAGTCTTTCCCCTCCATTTCCAAAAAGCAATTTGAAAGTAATGAAATTTTGCCTCATTGAGCACTTGACATAGCATTATCATTAGCAATTTACATATAGTTTAGCATATCATAGGGAAAATCAAGAGTATTGCATAGTGATAGGGTGCAATTTAGTTAGTTTATGTATCACTCTTTAGCCTAGCCTTGAGGTGACTTAGATTGGTGAATTAGGGTGAATTAGGCTTGTCTAACCATCCCTTTTTGGTTCACCTCTTTAGTGTTCACATTTCTGGCACACCCAGTGGGACCCATACCTTTCTAATCTAACAATCTTGCAAGCTTCTTGTTAAATGTTTTCATGCAGGTTATAGTTGCATCTACAACTGTGAATCAATGCCCATGAGCCTTCTATTAGTGCCTATGCATCATCCTGTGGCACCTGTGTAGATATTAACACTCTATTTTTGCAGGATTTTCATGGTTTAGCGCTTATACCTTAGGAATTAGTGTCTAGATTTTTTTGTTTCATTTCATGATTTCATGTCTTCAATTTCACATCTAAGAGGCTCTAATTCATTTGGTTGCTTGAACCCTAACACTCCCTAACAACCTATTTTACAGTCCTAACTCTCTATTTTGTAGGTTTTTCATCAATTTGCAGGTCCTCCATCCTCTCTGTGTTGTATCGACATTTGCACCCCTGAATCAATGCCTACACCCCTAGATTAGTGCCTCTAAAAGGATAGGATAAAAGATAGGATAAATGATGACACATCTCTTTTCCTCCAAGACTCCATGAGAAACAACTTTTCCTCCATTTAAATAAATATAAATATTTATTTAATTCATGGGATGGGATAAAGGGATAATAGATAAATTAAATTTATCTAATGTTTCAACTATATGCAGGGATGAATAAATGATTAATAAATCATTTTGGCTAGGGCTAGGTACCAATGCATGTACTAATGCGGATACAGATGAGTAGTGAATAGTACATGAATAGTGACTTCAATAATAAAATATTGTGAAATCATGGATTGAAAAGGAGTTGGTTATTTAACTATCTAAACATGTGTTTATTCAGTTAATTATGGAGAAAATGTGATTTAAGGACGTTTAGGGATGTTTAGTGATAGTTTAGAGGAGTTTGGGGGTGAATTAGGGATGAATAGGGATGTTTAGGGATGAATAGGGATGAATTAGGGATGTTTAGGGATGAAATGAAGAGTGGACAATTTTAGGTGTCTACATCTAGCATTGTGGCCAAAAGTTATGTATCTTAGAAAAAAATGCCTCCTCGCACAAAAGTAATGGTAAAAAATAAAACTACCTCCTTGCACAAAAGTAATGCTCAAAAAATAAAACTACCTCCTTGCCAAAAGGTTAAGCCATCATGGGTTGGGCACAACCAAGGGTTGGAACCCCATGTGACTTAAGGCTCGTTGGAATATTTCACAGATCTGTTGGTTAACAGATTTGTCCTTCCAAGATAATTGTGAAAATGACCCAGTATGCCTGAAATGAAGACAAAAATGTAACTAACAGTTGGAGGAATTACCATTGAATTTGGCAATTCTCCTCTGAATTTTAGAGGTATAGCTCCCTCTTATGATATGCAATGAATGTAAACACATGATATGCTTTTCACCAGAAAGTAGGAAAGGAAAAACTAACACCTACCCATAACCATGAAATAGGTGCGAAAGTTCAGTTCAGAATAAAGTGAATGTAAATAAATGATGCAAAGTCCATTTACCCAACACCCACGAACAATGATAGATTGATAAAAGATACAGCTATAATTTTCCTTAACACATACCAACATAGCAGAAGCAATATTAAAGACAGATTACGAATTGACACAAGAACAATTGCAATCAAAGAAGATATTTAGAGACACAAAATTTTGAAAATAACTCTTCATTTCTTTAGTATAACAAAACCCAAAGTTTTTGAAATGCCTCGGTACATAAGCTGAGTTAAGAAAAAGATAACTGGAACTATAAAACAAAATAAACTTATTCCAATTCCCCTGTTGATAGACAGCCGGAAAGAGCTCTCTTTCTCCCCCCAAAAGTCCTTTTATAGTTTCTCAAGACCCAAAATTGTATCTTATTGTAACTATCCACAATGGTCTTTTAAGTAACCGCTATCAAGAAAGCAACCTCAAAATGAAAGCAGTTACGTTACAACAAAATGCTAATTACAAAAATATTTAATGCATGCTAAACAAGTGGCATTAGGCTACCCCGGGTATGGGAGCGATTCCTAATTCCAGTCGTATTTCCATAAAAAGATTATGTAATTCAACACGTTCTTCCTCCTCTTCTAGAACGAAAATTACCCTACGATATTCAGCATAGCTAGTCTTTTCTTTCCACGCAAGTGTGTACAACTGGGAGATTATATCAATCTATTCTTCTTCGGGCCAGTTCAAATCAGGTTATAGGATGAGCATGAGTTCATCATCCCAAGTCTCATTATTCGCAGGAAGTCCCATTTTGAAAATGTCTTTGTTGATAAAAATTGAAATCAGAAGTAACACCACCTTTCTTTGTAAACAAGCTAATTTAATTACACCAGTACGTAATGATGACTTTTATCTTGTTGATGTCATGCTATCATCTTAGTGAGCTCTATTACACTTGTCATTTAAGAGGTAATTAATGCATCATTGATTTGGTACTTTGAGAAATGAGTTTTAAGATTGAGCTCGTATTTCATAACTCCTGAAAAGACATTCTCATGATATACCGTATGAATAATCAAATGATCTCACAACACTTTGAAAACTAGGAATCTACTGAAGAGTCATGAAGTCAGGGAAAAGTAGAACCATCGAACTACATGTCGAGAGTTCCAGAATGAATGAAGTCAGGTCATCGAGGCTTTTGTGAACTTTTGAACTATTAGAGCGACATTCAAAAACTTTCAACTTCCCCGACACAAAGGAGAGTTGGGGAGTCAGACATTTCCTAAACTCAAGAACACAAGTCGGGGAAACATGGGATTCATGAACTTGAAAAATGCCCAACAACAAGGGACGAAGACTCTTAAAAATGTCCCTAAGACTTTAAAACTTTTGGGATGGAAAATGACCAGATTGGGGCAAGCCGATGATTATACCTTTAAGAGAATTGTGCATTAGTTCCTGTGCACTAAAATTTGAAAAAAATTCGGGTTTAAATTTGGGGCAACAAGATCTAACTAGTAATGGTATAGCGGATTGTGCCAAAGATGTACATGTTCTGTGATTGTATGGATCATACAATAGTACATATAGTATGAAATCTATATGGCTAGAAAAAGATGCCCTCCAAAAATTGTTGAATCTGCAACTGCTTTGGACCGTATTGATTTTACTATCAATCCATTTATATTTGGTCCTTCTAGACCCAACCATAAGGTTAGATTTACACCTAGATGCACCATATGAAAAATCTTCCAAAATAGAGAAGGGGCTTATAGATCTAGAGCTCTGATACCATGTCAAAATTATCAAAAGGACTCATAAGAGCAAGAAAACTCTACAACACCAAAAAACCTTCCACATAAGAGAGAAACAATGAAAATTCAATATGCAAATAATGGTACAATGGATACAAGATGAATAATGTACAAGTGAGCCCTTGTATATATAGCTAAGGGTCAGACATAAGATGACATAAGATTATGACAATTGTCATAATCACATTACTTGAGACAAAAAGTGAATTCCCTAAGTAAACTTAACTAATTAGATGTGAAAAGGGCCTAAAAATGAAATCGATTAGGAAATATACCTCATTCACACCAATAGATTGAGTAATCAACCAACTTACTATGTGAAGGAATGTTTAACTTAAGATCTACCTAGTCCAATAGAATGTGTGCTACACCATCCTTTTCCACCCACTATTTTACAGTAGAAGTGTCATACCATAATGTAGGATGATGAAGATGTAGCATGTCTTGAAAGGCCTTTAGGCTAATCATTATTATAGGTTCCTTGTCCATGTTGTAAATAAGGATTCCCTCTACTATGCAATATGCAAAGATATTGGATAAGAGGTCTTGACATGGAAATGTGTTGAATTTCTCGATAGTTCAATACAAATAGGAAGCTTTAATCCTACCAAGTACCATAACCTTGTCTTCATCCTAAGCCTAATTCTTGAAAAAATGGTATAATCCATTGAAGTTTAGGTTCTTATGAAGATATTGTAATATATTCATATATTCTCCTAGTCTTAATGCCATTCCTTCTTTACCTCTAGATTGTAAGCTTGCAACCATTTTTAATGTCCATAATAACCCTTTGCATTTCTCCTTAATAACAAATCCAACACCTGCATAATTCTCAATGGAAATTCATCGAGTCTCTTATAAAATGCAGTGTGATCATGAGATTCATGTTTGAATTATAAATTTGACTATAGACTATAAGCTTGCAACTTTTTTGAATGTCCATAATAACCCTTTGCGTTTCTCCTTGACAACAAATCCAACACCTACATAATTTTCAATAGAAACTCCTCCAATCTCCCATGAAGTGCATTGTGATTTCATGTCTAAAATAATAAATTTGACTAATTATCATCGAAGCTAACTAAACTCAAGAAAGATCATTTGGGATTTGAATTATTAATAACACATGGGTGAAAAAGAAACATCAATAGTCAGCCTTAATCCCGTAATGTCAATGGAATTAACCCAAATTTCTTGTCCACATGTCATGCCCTAACCTATTCAAGAGCTATCCTTCCATCATTTCAAATTCGTATTGAAAAACAATAGTGACTAAAATAATGCTTCATGGTCGTCAAATTTGAAAAAGAAAACACGGTCGAAATCCAAATAGATCAAAAGTTTCCTTAAAGAAATCATCATTGCACCTACATTACTTTTACTTCAATACAACAACAATTTTGTAGAAGAGCAGGTGAAACACTCCAAGTATGACGCACACGGACGACTTTAAAATATGCGTAAAACTCTCAAGATCGACGAAACCCAAACGAAAGAGTCGGATTAGGTAATATTCTTGAAAAATGCTCTGCCGATTGGAAAAAATCAAAAGCTAGTGCACACTGCTGAGCCAGTTTAAGACGAAACGATCAAATTAGTTAGGTATGAGACAGACAAACAGGCGGATGTAACCTTCCATGCCACGACATATCTATCTTTGACTATGAACAGGCGTGGGCGAAAAAGTCTAATATCCCACGTCCCAAAGCGGCTAAACGTCCACAAGACGCTTATTTTAATCCAAGGTGTTAAACGCTTAGATAGGGGAAAGGACTCCGTACTCGTTCATCATAATTTTAGGACGAATTTAAACAGTCAGTACATTGTAAACTCGCAGCCGAAAACATATTAATTGGTCGACAACAATGGACCAAGTAAAAAAATGAGGTTTTAAAATAGTCGAGAACTACGTGCTCACTATAACTTTGTTCATCCTAAGCTCTTAAACGATAAATTAGATTTTGATGAAAATTTTTGGGTTTCCTTGTATGTGACTTAAGAGCTTAAAACTATTGTTTGGGGTTTTGGGTATAACGTGTAGCCTAATCAACTACATCTTCATCGAGTTGTCCAAAAACATCCAAAAAACAATTAGACTGAAACATGTGTACTAAGGCACCTAGGGGAGAGGGGATAGTTACCGCCCACGCCCCAATAACCGCTATATTTTTAATCACTTGACCCCCCAATTAAATTTTTAAAAAGAACCAATACATTTAAAATACCAACCTAATAAATTAACACAAATGCACTAATACATGTTCACAACATTTGTACATGTTCACAACTCCAATAAATTAACCAATGAAATTAAGACAAGTTCACAAATGTGATGGCGAGCGGTTACTGGCACATCGTTGCGCATGTATGGGGCGACATGTTGAAATGACACTTTTTCGACCCAAGTGCATATAATGCATCGTACACTGAAATGTATAAGTGCCCAGCAGCGGAAAGAATAGCTTTAAGCTCTTTGGTCGCATATCGAGAAACCCAAAAAAAATCGTCGAAATCCGATATGTCTAGCTATGAGCTTGACGTGCGCGAAGTTAGGGTGGGCGGCTACTGGCCCCTTTCCCCTATTACCAATCCCCTTACTAGTGCTTTATGTGTCACCATATAATTGGTTGTTTCTTTGATGTGACATGTGAAATGTATTATTACACATGTATATATACTTTAGTATTGGTGCACATGTAAAGTGCGCGACACCATAACAACTATTGGTACATGGACGACGGAGTCCTTTCCCCTACTATCCAAGAAAACAAATCATTGCGGCTGGTGGAAACACGGATGTATTTTACAGGTAAAGAAATAGTCGTGTACAATTAACGCCTACCACTTTCACATGCCATTTGCCCCAACAGACAGCGGTTTCCGGAAGCCATTTTTCTATTCAGGGAAAATCACGCGGCTGACTTTTTCTTTCCGTGCGACGCGCAGCTGCCTGATCGCGCCGCCTCCTTTCTGCATTTATAACCACATTCACAATACTTTCCATCACTCCACCCACTGATCGAGTCTCACCGCCTCGTCGAACAGAAAGAAAAGAGCATTACTGTTATTATTATTATTACACAGTCATGGCCGATCCACAGAGGATTTATCCGGCAAACGAGGACGTCGAGAAAGCGGCAGGGGCACACGAGGATGGATTCAAAAGCCCACCGCCAAGCGCTCCTCTGGCGCCGAGATCGAGCCTCGTGTCGGAACAAGGAGATCCTGCTGTTTCTCCAGCCAAAGTTGTGCATGTTCAGTTTCCTAAGGACCAAGTAATTCCCCCACGGAATGCCCCCAGATATCATTCCCGCCCTCCTAAGCGCCGCCGCAATTTCTGTTGCCGCTGCCTCTGCTGGACATTTTGCCTTCTGTTTATCTTAATCGTAGCCATTGCCATAGCAGGCGGTATCCTCTACGCAGTCTTCCGGCCCAGGATACCAAAATATTCTGTCGACAGCATTCAGATCACCAGCTTCAGCGTCGGCTCAGACAACACCGTTTCTTCCCAGCTTGCGGTCGGTGTGACGGCGAGGAATCCGAATAAAAAGATCGGCATATATTACTTAGACGACAGCTATCTTGCGGTTTTCTACTCCGGCACGGAGCTCTGCCGGGGCCAACTGCCGGCGTTTTACCAGGGCCACAAGAATACTACTAATTTGGACGTTACTCTCACTGGAACTGACGTGCAGATTACCAGTGATATGATTACTTCGCTGAATGCACAGAATGAGGAGGGAAGCATTCCTCTGCGTTTGAAGGCGGATGTCCCCGTCAAGCTCAAGTTTGGGAAACTGAAAATCTTTAAGATTACTTTCCGCATGCGCTGCAATCTGGTGGTCGACAAGCTGGTTGCCAACACCAGTGTCAATATTCGTACGAAAAAATGTAAGGTGAAGCTTTGAAGAGACGGACTGGATTTTTAGATTGCATTCTTCTATTATTGATTTTAGTTTTAGAGACGACGACCAGCTGGAGAGTCATTTGTGTTAGTTACAGCGTGATACTTTTCCTGATTTTATCTATACCGCCATTGTTACATTTTTTTTTTATTATCCTGCATATATTTCCATTGATACAGATATTAATAAAGTGATTCTTTCTATAATCGCTCATGTCTTTTGCATTTGAAGTCTCAAATTTTGTTAATACAGTGAGCTCAGTTACCCTCAACGTTCTCGGTGAGGCTGAGGGAACTGCGTCTTTCCACCACAGGTAGGAAATTTTTGATAATAAGCACTTTGTGGGTTGTGACCATAGGAAGAGCTTAACCAGCCGGTAGGTTGTAATCAGTCGTCTGGTCGAAATATTGTTGATCGGACCATTTGAACGATATGATAAAATTGTTGAACAGGTCGACAAGGTTGCAGTGAACAGGTCGAAAGAAAAAGTAGAGATATGCAGAGTTTTAAGAATGCATAATTAAATATAATTCTTCATAATTCTCTTCTATATGAAACTTCTATGAAAAAAGATACAGAGTTTAATCTAAAAATATTCTATCTTCATAGATTGTGGAAAACTCATACCTACTATTCAGATCACATATAAACTAAACAACCACTAATTTGACCACCATGCACCCACATTTCAAGCTCTTCCCAAATTGAAGAAGAAGGGAAATCTTCTGTCTTGCAGGCCAACTACAGTTGAAGAATCTTCTATACCTAATCCTATTTGCTTAATTAAAGTGTTTAACCACATTATAATAATTCCACGAATTAGATTTTTTCTAAATAAAAAGTCATATTTAAATACCGTTTGACTTGGGAGCTCTGATTACAATTTTTTTATAAAAAAAAACTTATGGGTTACTCATTTCAATGGATTGTGTGATTAAAATACATTACTACCTACCACAAAAATGCATGATAATGTTCTGTATCATATTTTCTTCCATATTCAGATTGCTTAGAGGTAGATCTTGCTTTAATAATGATAATGACAAAGGATGATGTAATTCGACAAACGTGGTCGAGTAAGGCCCAGTCCATTTTGGGGTGAGTGGGGGGCCTTGACGAGCCCACTAATGTCAAATCGACTTGTAGCCCCATCATGATAATAGGTCTTTTTAAATATACAAATATGGAAAATGAATGAATTTTAATATAAAATTGTAGTGGTGAAAATTATGTATTCATATTAATTTTTATTTAATTTTGAGTTTATTGTGATAGAATGATTTAATATAATTACAAATTGATAAATGATTTATTTTATGTAAAGTTATTTTATTTTTCAATTTTTTATTTATTTCTATTTATATATTTTTACATATTCAACTTTATCTTATCTATATTTACAAGTATTCATATACACTTACTATTATGACTTATTTATTATCCATATCCTTGTGCTTACTTTTATATATATTTTCTTTGCCTTCATATTTGCGCTTCCTTCTCCTAAGTCAATCTTACAACGTGCTTAGTCAATTGCTTACCATATAAAATTGACCCACAAATTTCAAAGTTCCAAATTCAGATCTTGCCAACTCTTGTCTATTCCACTAGTCCATATGAGTTGACTTAGTACACGTTTGTGCAATTAGTTGCTACGTCTTGATATTTAAAGGCATTCAATGTGCATCAATTCATATTAGGAAATCAATAAGAAGTTCTATGTATTAAAATAAAGAATCATTCTAGGAACAATTTGGTTGAAGCATTAAAAGGAACCTAATCAACATCACATTCATCTAGGATGTGTACATATTTGATTGTTGTTGTATTCATCATGATCATATGCATTTTTTTATGGATGCCTTCTTTTGGACCCATTTAAGCTTTCATAGGACAATCTTTGAGCACTTGTGGAGTACCTCCTCCTACACCTTATATTGCACCTGACTTAGCTATTGTTAAGAATGGAGAACAACATGAGGAATTTTTACAAATTTTGCTCGGTCTATGTGAGGTTAATGTGGCATCTTTCGCATCCAAGTAAGTGTCTAGAAATGGAAACCCAAAAGGGGATCAAAGAGGCCATTTTCCAATTTTTTCTTGAAATCAACAAAAAATAAACTTTGATGAGTAATTTGAGACGTCAAAACTAAAAATTTCAAGATTTGATTAGAACACAAAAACTAGTGCTTGTAATGTAGTTTCTAAACTATTTTTTTAAGCATTTCATAAATCCCTTTAGTGGAAAGTTAGCTAAGAACATGCAGCAGTTTTGTAATATTTTAATACTTCTTTTGCATCCAAGTAAGTGTTTGGAAATGGAGAGCCAAAAGGGGATCAAAGTGGCCACTTTCCAATTTTCTCTTGAAATCAACAAAAAAAAACTTTGATGAGTAATTTGAGATGCCAAAACTAAAAACTTCAAGATGTGATTAGAACACAAAAACTAGTGCTTGTAATCTAGTTTCTAAACTACTATGTTTTTAAAATGGTGGTAAGTAAAATCATTAAACGCTAAGAGAATACAAAGTGTTCATGTTATTATTACAAAAATATAACATAGTGTTATGCATTCTCTCTCCCCCCACCCCCCCCCCATTTTGTTAGTTTTGTTTAAGCATTTCATAAATCCCTTTAGTGGAAAGTTAGGTAAGATCATGTAGCAGTTTTGTAATATTTTATGGTAATCCAACAAGCACACAATTCAATCAAGTCTAGGTGAATGGACAAAGTTGCAATAATAAAAAGCATAGAGACAATAGATTGCAACATGCAATATTGAAATACTATTCCAAAATAGAGGATCAAATGATCAAAATCTACCACCAAATATATGGATGAAGTATGAATCGATAGGCCTCTTGATGTACAAGTCAAGTAAGTGACATGTCCAAAAGGAAATGAGTTAAATCTTTATCACTCCCAATTAGGAGTTGAGTTAACTCAATCTAACTAAGATAGAGTTGGCATGATCTAACAGTGGTCAATCAATGATTGATGAGACACTGGTAGCATTTTAGTAGCTTGAATCAAGGTGTGCACATGTTCTTATTAGCTACCTAGGTGAGAGAATAAAATATTCCTAATATCTTAAGTAAACTTACAAAATAGGTGCAATATAACACTTAGGATAATAAACTATCCTATGTGAAGTATGATTATTACACCTTCATCCCCCATAGGAGCAACTTAAGAAGGTAGGGATACCTCCTAACATATATGTAGTCATGTTGAGTAACCATGTAAAATATGTTCCCCTCATAAGAAGAGAAAGGAGAAAATCTCCATAAGAGTAGGAAAAACTGCCCCTAAAGAGAGAGAAGATGGAATAGCCTCCTAAAATACCTATAAGAGAAAGCCCATATGCATCCATAAATACAAGAGAGAATGTGCATCCAGATAGTCACATAGTGAGTGATGTAGTAGATCCATGTATAACAAAACAATGTAGATTCCTTTTGGAAAAATGAAATCTTGAGCTATAAATCTATTTAATTTTCACTGAGGTGGTGGACTAAAAGAAGGGATTATGATGAATGTGTTTATAAATTGCCCAAACTTCTCCATGCTAATGTTGAGCTATGATTAAAATTGATCTAGATGAATGTTGAGTTGTGATTAAAACTGATATATGAATGTTGAACTGTGATTAAAACTAGTTTATGAAATTAGATACCATCCAAGATTCTGGAATAATGACCAAGTAAGCATGGCTCTCAAAATATGTAGGAGATTTCAACCAATAAGAATCAAGTAATACTATCAAGTAATACTATAGGTGTCGATGGTGTCAGAGTTGAACCAATAAACTCATAAACAAGAGCAACACGATTTAAGATAGAAGAATGTAATGGTAGAGAAAGAATAAAAGGGTTGGAATGGACCCTTATAACATCTAGAAAGGGAAATACAACTCCATGAGAGTTGCCATCAGAGAGGAGACATATTCCCTCAATGATATCATCAAGATCCTAAATATGAGATTCTACAAACATGTGATATATGTTAGATAAGTAGACATCCCAATGATCAAGAAGAAAAATGTGAACTCATTGAATAAAGTCATTTGAATCCCTTGGTGAAGCAACTTTGAACTTGGCGGATCAATAAGTAGAGGTTGACAATTAGTAATCTCATGTGACTACACTACTTATTCCAAGATTTGTCCACATTAGATGTCTGAGTATGAAAAAACTATCGAAGCTACAAGTGGTAGAGGAGGAAATGAATCAATAATGTCCATGGATGTGAAATGGTCCAAGAAGGCATCATCTAGGATTAGAGGATCATTAGGATATCCATACAGCATGAGGGTGGTCCATATTAGTACAATCAATGCCAATCTCATTAAGATTATATGTCATGTTAATTAGCCTAAGGACATTAATTCTATAGTACATATAATCTTCTTTATTTGCATAATCACTAGATTTGGGAATGGATCCATAAGATAGGACAAAAATTCCTTCCACTCAAGATACGTTGGATCCCTTCTCACCAAACCTTTGTAATGATATTAGTGAAATGCAACAAGAAAAGGATTGAACAAAGAATCAAAACCCATACTAAAAATGACAAATCCCCTCAAATACGTTGAATAAAAGACTAATCTAGAGACCCCCCACAATTTGGAACTTTATATTAGGTTGTTTGATTACAAAATATCCATGTATAGGTGAATGGAACTAATCTATGAGACATATGTACAAAAATAAAACTAATCATACACTTACAAGGAAATAAACACAAAATCAATATACCGCAACACAACTATTTATGTGGGAAAAACCTATTATGGAGTAAAATATTCACCCTTGCCATTTTACACCTAGTTTAGCACTTGGGTGGACCTAAAACAATTAATTCTAATCACAATTAACAAAACCTGAAAGGTAACTTTAGGGCTGGCCTAAGCACACTTAATGAGGCTTATCCCATATTTTTTGGGGCTAAAGGACAAGGGCGCCCAGTGCCCTGGTCCCTCCTTTAACTTGGAGATAAATTAAGGTAATGTCAACTTAGGACATCTCTAATGATTATTTATGTCAGCCTCATTTGGTTTAATTCCCCAAAAATCAACATGAATGTATATATAATAAAGTTATTTTATTTATTTGAACATCTCTGAGTTCTCTAAGGATTCTAGCTCTCACTCCCTCTCTCATGCTCTCTATTATTCTCTACATGATCTTAGAAGCTCTCTATGGTGGATTATTGTTGTTGTACTAACTTCTTATAGGTCTTGTGAAGATCTCTCTACTTCTATGGTCTACACCAACTTCTTGAGTCAAGTTGTGATGCCACATCAAGTAAGCTAGGGTTTCCATGCTCATGGTGACTTCTTTCCTTCATGCTTTATTACAACATTTCATTCTACTTCTGAATTTTATTTGTCCTAGGGAACACACTCTTTGATCTCTTATCTTTGCTATTGTGGAGGTAGAAACACCATTCATGGAGCTTTACTTAGGCAAGATCCTAAATAGCACCAACCCTTCCTCTTCTTGTGTGTGTGCAGGTTGCATTTGGCGGAATCAAATGACAATAGGTGATAGGAAGTAGGAAGACTGACATGTGAAGACATCCAAATTTGAAGATCTTGCAGAACCCTAATCTGGGTCTAGGGCACCTAGCGCCCTTGTCCCCTTGTTTGGTTGACCAAAACCTTTTAGAATCAGGTTTTCTTATCTTTGTTTAGCTCCTCCCTACCACTACTTTTTGGGTTTTTGATGGTTTCAGGTCTGTAACTACTGGTTTCTCTATTTTAGCACTAGAAACCCTAGATTTGATAATTAGTCATAAGATCTCTTTCCTTAGTAACAAAAGGACCAATCAAGTGACCTCTCATCTCTCCTTTGAGGACTATAGTTGACTATTGAGTCTCCTAGATTCGTGTTCCAATGTTATGTGGAGAAAAATTGATTTAGGGTGATGTATATGTTAACCAAGGTCTCTTTTCCTACATAACAATTTGGTGAACCTTTCATATCTTACATCTAAAAACTTTCTAATTTTTTCATCAGATCTAAGTATTGCATTAGTTAATTGTTTCCTAGTTGTATATTTTTCATTTGCACTTCTTCATTATTAGGTTTTCAAAAATATTGCATTTTTAGAAAACCTTGCTAGTCTTGCACCTAGGGTTTATTGAGTAGAATCCTATTTCAAATCTTTGGTGATGTTGAATAGTTGTTTAAATCTGATTTAACATTTTTGTAGCACATCATAATTATCATTTGTGTTTAAATTAAGAAGAAAAATCATTCTTGTATCGCTACATTTTGGATTAGGGAATAAGATCTAGGGTTTGATGGTAAACCCTAGCTCATCTTGCATTTAGATATCTCAAATCTTATTTTTAGATCTTTTATATATTGGATAATTGCTAAATCAGATTTGAGGTTGTTGTAACATATCATACTTGTCACATTTATTGATTTTAGAAAGTAATCTAAAACTTAATCATTTATCTTCCCTCTAAATTTTGAAAGCAAGAGCATAAACAAAACTCTCTAAATTACATACCTTATTAGGCACTTGTGCATCTTCATCAAAGAAAAGTTCTCTAAATATTTGTTGAATTTAAGTGGATAAATCATTCAGGCACTTCTTTTACACATACTACACATTTTACATTTGTAAGACTTAGTTGTTGTGGTTACCAAGAATATCACATTTTTGGAAAACCCTGCTTCTCTTGCACTTGTAGCTCTTGAATTGCAATCTTATTTTGATATTGGTTGTACTTCATTAATGAATAAATCTGATTGCACATTGTTGTTCCATATCATATTTGCATATGGTAGACAAGTCATTTCATCATGTGGCCTCTTCTAGTTGTTCCTCTTTGGAATCTTTACATGCATATATTATAGATTTTAATTTTTTTTCTAAATTCATTAATATTCTTCTATATATCTTAGACTATATAGCATTCATGTATGAAATTGATATTTCTATATGTTCCATATATGATATCCTTTTTCATATATCTGATTTTGCTAGCTTCATGACTCTCATGGGTGTGTATCCTTCGATACTAGAAGTGAAGATGAAGAGAACTACAAAGCATAAAAAGTATGAAAAACAACTTAAAAACAAGTGTTATACCTTCCAAGATGCTTTTGAAGTCTCCTCACTCCTTGATAAGGTAGAGGAAGTGCACACCCAACTCCCTAGCTTCACCCAAAGATAATGGAAGAATGTGAAATGGTCTCACAAATCAACACAAAATCTTAGCGTAAGGATAGTATGATGGAAGAGAATTGAAAGCTATTTTGGCATAATAAGGCTACTAAAATTTAGTTGTGAAAATGGCTTTTGGAGGGTCATATTTATAGGCAAATTTGGAGGGAGATTGATCCAACGGTGGAGATGAAAGTTGGAATCAAGGGTTGAGATGAAAGGATGAGATCAAGGGCTAAGATCTCATCAACAAAGATGGAGGGTTAGGAATTAAAATCAATTTTAAATTTATTTTTGGGGAAGGCTTTGCATTTAATGTGATTTAGTCACATGAGGAAATAAAAAATTATTTCCTTGGGATGAGATGGAATTTAAAATTCCATTTTATGTGGAATGGTGAGAGACATGTGACACATGCACATTTTTGGGTTCTTACATTTGTAAGCTGATTTCATGGAGAATGTTTTAACATGAAAATAGAAAAGTAATTTGGAAGGGTCATGTGATTTTTTTGAATTTTTTATTTGTGGGTTGTGGGAGAAGACCTATTAATGAAGGTTTGACCAAGTTAATTAGGGTGATTAACTTAATTAATGTAGCTGGAGAAAATTAGTGGATGGGCTAATCAGGGTTTTGAATTAATTAAATAATGATTTATTTAATTAATTAAGGTCTAGGGGTCATGTAGGCTAGGGTAGCTAATTAAATAATAGTTATTTAATCAACTAGGCTAGGTGTAGGCTAATTAGTAGGGTAGATTAATTAAATAAGTATGATTTATCTAATTAATCAGATTTAGGAAAGTGGATAAATTAACCAAATAAATATTTAGCATATTTATTTAATTAATTGGGATGAAGTTGGTAAGGTATAGTGTTGAATTAATTAAATTAATTCAGGACTAAGGGTAAATTGGTGAGGGAAGGCTAAGGATGAATGATCAGAGATGATGTAGGTTAATTAATTAAATAATTATGAATGTATTTAATTAATTGGATGAAAGGGGAAATTAGTGACATGGATGATGCAGAAAAATGGTTGAAGGGTTGTGAAATTTTTAGGTGCCCCTCTTTGATGTGTTGTCGTGACAAAGTAGAGAAATGGCGGTAGGTCAAAGAGTTTTTGCCCAACTGATGAGGAGTGAAAATGGATGAGGGATGCCCCCTTGAGAGGTCAGGTGAAAAAATTAATTTTTGTAGGTGAACACTAAAAAAGGAGGGAATAGCGATGAAAAATAGGTGCGAGACAGAAAACAGGGTTGATAGGAGAAAAATGAGGGAAAAAGGCTGAGATTTGTGGCCTGGGGAGAGAAAATGGTGAATGAGGGATGACATGGCAGCTATATATAGTAAATGGGGGCCCAATAAGCCACATTTGCATACTTTAAGCTGATTGGACAAGAGGAGAGTAGAAGGAGACATGGCACAACTGACATTCCCATGACATGTGCATCGATCCAAGAGGGTGCGAGACTATAGACACATGGCAAATGCTCGACCACATGTATATCGTCCTAACTTTACTTTGTGATTTCAGGTTTCAAGTTAAGTCAGTGGGTTGGGAAATGGGTAGTTAGGTAGATTAGTGTTATTGTGTATCTACATAGCACTATAAGGTCTTGGTTTAGCGCCATAGGAAAAAGGGCAAATCTAGATGGTTTAGCGCCATATGCTAGTGATTTAGTGCTATCCTCTAGTTTAGCACCATGAATTTATGGGTGTTCATGGTTTAGCGCTATCCTCTAGATTAGTGCAATGTGGGTAGGATTTAGTGTTATGTTCTCGTTTAGAGGGCCATAAAATTAGGGTTTTTGGGGTGAAATGGCAGATTAACGCCATTAATTCATGAATTAGTGTTATCCTCTAGTTTAGTGCCATATGGGCAGAGATTAGTGTTATCCTCTCATTTAGCACCATCGAGGTCGAGATTAGCACTATCCTATGGATTAGCGCTATATGGCTCTAAATTAGCACCACCTTCTGGTTTAGTGCTATAAAGCTCTGGATTAGTGCCAAAGTGTTGTTTTAGGGGAAAGTGAGTTGATTTAGGTAATTTTTTGGATGCAAATTCTAAGAGTGGTGCTGCAGTTGTGGGAGTGATGCGTTCTTGTAGTGATGGCATTAAGGGCATAGTTCAATCGTGCAAATTTGGCTCAACTTCATAAGATAGGGATGCACACTATTTCAAAGATGCCCTGGTTACAGGCGCATAGGGCCATGATGATAGCCCTGGTGGAGAGATGGAGGAGTGAAACATGCTCCTTCTTACTA
This sequence comes from Cunninghamia lanceolata, assembly GCA_027924645.1. Lineage (NCBI taxonomy): Eukaryota > Viridiplantae > Streptophyta > Pinopsida > Cupressales > Cupressaceae > Cunninghamia > Cunninghamia lanceolata. The sequence goes on from BSBN01001332.1 coordinate 14,802,111, forward strand.
CTCATGGGTGAGATTACCATCACCCTAGAGGATGTATAGAGGATCCTTAGGATCCCCACAGTGGGAGAGAGGGTGACATATGATGTACCCTCTGGAGTAGCAGCTTTGGATAGAGCATTTGTGCCATCCCACCCATCATACATTCCAGATAGGTGCCCGAGATGAGATACGCATGCACTCGTGTGGGCAGACCTAAACGTTTTGCATTATATGTCTGCAAGTTGATTAGAGGCATAATGATGCCAAATCGACAATTGCGGGACTTCACAGTTTGCTGGCAGTGAATGATTGAGGCTATGATCACTTAGGATAAGTGTTTACATGAGTGCACTTCTTGCTAGCCCAGCTGTACCATGAGATGCACCTAGTAGTATACCAGGTGGATGTGAGCTTGGGAGCAGGGGTGACATTGCTCCACGTGTGGGCACACGGAAGCACATCCAAATCACAAGGCCCCAATGTGCTTATTAGAGGGGGCAATTTGAGCCATATGTCATTTTGTATAGAGCACCTATCCATCATACACATATGGGGCAGCTGAGATATTAGCATCGTCAGCTAGATGATATGGATACAGTCATCTGGTGACAATATATAGGCATGGACATGTGGATAAATAACCACGTACATATACCTTATACTTTCTAGCCTCAGTATATGATGGGGCGGGGGGAGCACACTACTAAGAGATATATTCCATCATGTGTTATGCGGTACTTTGGGATGAGGTAGGATTTGCCTCAGGTGATGGCCATTTTTGCACAAGGACTAGTGGATAGGCTAGCCTGGCCTGCAGAGATACATCCACAGCTGGCTTTGTTGGACTGGGTAGCACTGCAACCAATACAGTGGGACTGGGGGAGTCAGCCTGTAGATGCGGAGATGACCCCTACATATGACATGTGGCGTCAACAGGTGAGGTTGGTACAGCTCACATCTCTAGAGACCAATCCAAGAGAGGAGGAGGAGGAGGTGTGGGAGGAGTACGCCATGGAGGAGGTTGAGGTTCTAGAGGAGGGAGACAGGGAAGGAGGAGATGATTGTATAGTTGTTTGGTGGCGGCAGATGCAGGGTAGGCAACAATGGGACAGGGACAGGTGGGCCAGACCCCTGTTGGATAGGCAGTTGTTGGGTAGATTCTAGTTGTGGGATAGGTACCAGCTATGCAGGCATAGGTTGAGGACAAGTGGGTTAGGTGTTGGATGCATAGGCATCTTCAAGACAGGCACCAGTGGATCAGAGACCACAGGTGGGGACTTCAGGCCAGGTGGGCACCTCCGGATAGGTGGGGACCTCAGGTTCAGGGCCATCAGGTACTGGCCCTGGTCCCACTCCATCTACTAGTCATCGACAGGTGCGGTCGAGGGGAGATGAGGAGGAGGATACGATGACATTGTGGGCCTAGGAGGTGAGCCTAGAGGAGCAGGTGGCGAGATAGCAACAAGATCTAGCCACCATTACAACAGAGAAAGACAACGCTCTTACACAGCTGCAGAGATTACCCTAGTGTACAGGCCCTTTTAGATCGAGTGAGTGGCAGGGATGGAGACCCATATATTCAGATCTTGTATGCAAAGATAGGCCATCTGTAGAGCCATATGTAGGCTCAAATAGTGCATATTACTATTGAGATAGTGATGCAATAGGGGGTAGAGGACTGACTATAGAGAGCTGAGGGTAGGGCCACACAGGTTGAGGCACAGGTAGCATAGTTGCAGCAGTAGGTTTCACAGATGTAGGGTGTCATTGCAAACACCAACATGGCCCAGATGTGGGGGGACTACACATCAGCTATTGCAGGTCAGCAGCAGTTGGCAGATCAGCAGGCACAAGGCAAGTACTACTACAGGGCCTACTACATAGTCGTTCCTGAGGGGCAGAGAGTTCTACGCTATAGCCAGTGTAGTCGGTCTAGGGTTTCAAGATCTCACTAATCAGGCCACTCTCAGTGATTGGTTCAGCAACCATCATAGCGCTGGCAGCAACCAGCTCAACAACAACAACCTTCTCAATAGTAGGCACCTATGAAGCCACCTCCTCCTCATCAACCTGACGAGCTCCTACAAACTATTCTAGGGGCTCATTAGCCCATGGTTGATGTATATTTGCATGCCTTCGGGAGTTTATGTATTTTGATGTACTTTGAGCCCTCGGGGCATATATTTTTTGTATCATGGCATTATGATTTTGAGCGATACATGTATGATGATTTTTTGCAGTGATATATATGATGTGTTATGGTGTTTATGCATTTATGATTATGATGGTTTATGGATATGATGGATGTGTTTATGGATTATATATGATGTTATGGATGCATTGCTATTGATTATATGTTTATTTGATGGATGTATTGATGTCTATGTGATGATTATACATGTTATATGATGATTATGGATAGATGTTATGGCTACCTTTTATGGGTTATATGATGTATATTTTATGGTTTCATGGATTATGATGTGGATTATGCAATGATTTTATGGGAATTGAATATATGCTTAGATTAATAAACATATATTATGCATGATGGATGAATGAAATGGTAATAGAAATATATGGTTGGATTAATAAACATATATTATGCATGATGGATGGAAATATATGGTTAATATAATGGTATGGTGATGATGTAGTGTAATGCAAATGATGTTGCGGATGTTTGTCATGATACATTATAATGCCTAGAACCATAGGGAGGTTGGGTGGTTTGGGGGATGGTTGGGCTAGGTTGGGAATTGTTGGGTTGGGTTGGGAATGGTTTAGGGATATTAGGATAGGTTTAGGGATGGTTGAGATGGGTTGAGATAGGTTTAGGGATGGTTGGGATAGGTTTAGGGATGGTTAATACTAAGTCACTAGATGCCACATTCTTAGAGGGTTTTTTGTTGGGTTGGTTGGAATTGGTTATGGGATGGGAGGGATAGGTTGGGAGTGGTTAGGGTGGTTGTGGGATGGGGTTGGTTAGGTCCTTTTCATCATTAAATGCAAAACCAAGACGGTGATTTTGATGAATGGGGATGAGGGTAGATTAAGGATGATGGGTTGGGATGGGATTTTGTGTTGATATTTTTGAGAGCAATCCTAGATTCATTATAGCAAAAGGGGATATTTTCACCAAGGTCTGAAAGACCAAGGTGATGATTCATATCCGACTTTGCATGGACTAGACCTACAAATAATAGGATGATCCCATGCATGCTCAAGGTAGTATAATCATGTTTGTATGAGGGAAGGGGACTCATAGCACAAGTCCTTAATACATAAAAGGTGTGATAAGCCTTAGATGTAAAAGGAAATTGTATGCTAGAACTGACCCTACACTTCATAAGTTATGAATACTAGACTTGGAGTAATGAGACCCACCCACAAGCACAATATACATAAACAATGACCATGCCCCATTCTAGGCATTTTTTGCCACATACCATGATATAGTGAGATCACTAGAATGAGACAAAAGATAAAAATCAATAATCAAAAAGACCAACGAACTAGACAAACAACCATTGTATCTCTTGCCAAGATAAGTGTTGATGTGATAGGATGATGCATTCTGCCTATTGTAGGAACAATATATCCATTAAGGAAAGAATTGATGGGATGATTAGGATAAAAGTTGAAAGATGGGCAAACAATATAGTATGCCATGTGTCATGATTGTAGTTGGTTGGTTGATTGATGATTTTTGTGTGGGATATGATGCTTTTAGCAGTATGCTTAGCAAGTGTATTACTCTTGGATTTAGTAAGCTCAAGGAATAGGGACCATCCAAACAGGTTGGATGGGTGCATCTTATGTACCTATGTACTGGATACTTCATTTGTATTCTAGACTACCTACATACCCTATTTCCACAAGATCAAGGCACATTAAGATGTGGGTGATGATGAATATGTAGATCTGATTTGTAGTGATGATGTAGGGATGGTCTGGGATGGATTTGGATGATGGAGTGTTTTGATAATGAGTTTGATGATTATTTTTGGGATTTTATAATTTTTTAATTTTTGGGGGGTTTTGGATTTTCTAATGTTTTTTGGATTTTTGGATATTTTGATTTTTTGGATTTTTGGTGATTTTATGATGTTTTTGAATTTTTCAAATTTTATGTTGTACAAAGAGAGCATACAAGGATCCTCTTTTCAGGAATCTGCCTCGGGTGTGGTGATGAAGGGATGGGATGGTTGGCGTTGAATGTTTGTTATTCCAAGCCATGGGATGGAGAATATATGGAGTAATATGTGTTAGTGTAGGTTTTTTTATTTTCCTTATACTAGGGAATATTTATTTTTCCTACATATATATTAAGCTTGCTTAGGTTATATAAGACATGGTTAATATGAGGACACGTGGCATAATCCATCAGTTACATGTGTCGCTCTTACTCACCTTTGGGTAGTTGAGCTTCACACCCTCTTTTGGACTTATTTGCCACCTCTCGTAACCATTTTTTGTCTTTATCTGAGTAGATATAACCATGTAATCTAGAATTTACCAAGTAGGTATAACCCCCACCTATTTTGGGCAGTTGGGAGTTATTACCTCTCTTGGATTTATTTGCCCTTATTTTTCTATATAAACAGCACTCACCTCTCCCTTTGCTAATGAGCTATTAAGGACTAATTCAGTCAAGGGAGTGTTGATTCATTCATACCTGGGTTTCTTTCTTACTTTCCTTCAGTCATTTTGATCTTAGGTGGCTTCGCAGCCAAATCTAACATGGTATCAGAACTGGTTGTGAGTTGTGGGTAAGCAGTATTTTAGGAAATCTGGGTCCTATTCTTTCTTGAAAGAAAAGTATGCTCTTCTCTTGCATCAGATGATGACCTGGAGAATAAAAAAATGCTTGAGAGAAATTCTTGTTTCTGAGGGGGTTCTGTGTCTAATCTTTCCATTTGAAGGTATATCAAAGCTTCCTGGAGACATTCTAGGCTCACCACTAAGTTTAGAGCAGCTAAAAAAGTCAAATCAGGCTTTTGTTTCATCCAAATCAGACACCAGAGGCGAGATCTGTGAAGGGTTGAAGAATAGAGGTTTTCTACGAAGATCCAGCGAGCTGGTCAAAATCGGGTCACTTTGAGACAAAATGGATTGCACCATTGCGTCTAGAAGGCCCAAAACCCCTATTTTCATACATAATTTGTGAAATTCTGACAAAGTTGAATTTGGGGCAATTTTTTTTTAGAGAGTCGAATCGTACGCCCCCTGCTCATAGTGTACAGTACGAAATTTAAAAAAATATATTTTAATTTTTTCTGCAATTTTTCAAAAATCTCAAATATATATATAATCACAATTTTTTTATCATAAAAATTTGTTTTTTAAAGAAAATCAAATAAAAAAAATAAGGTACTGGGTACTTGCGCACATACTGCACAGGCCCCGCACGGAACGGGTGTACAACCCTACGCACATACTACCCTTCCCCATTTAATAGGGGCAGACAAATATGGGTTGGGTGTGGCTTTTTATCCTCTACCCACTTTTTTATGACTAGCCTTCTTTTAAGGCTCACGTAGCCCCTTATAATATTTAGCTTTTTTTCAAGGCTATTTTTAATACTTTCAATTTTTTTTAATAATTTAAAAATCTACATTCAAACTTGCTCGTGCCTCAGCATTTGTGCCTATATTTTGGTGCCTCCAGCACATTTGGAGTTCATTTTGGTGGTTTCTCCATTTTTAGCTGTGACTGAGTTCATTTGGTAGACTACCTATTTTTAGCAGAGCTTCTAACAAATTTGGCATTCTCCAATTTGGGGGGTTTAACTATATTTGGCAGTAGTTTGGCCAAATTTTGTGATAGTTGGATTTTGAAACTTGCCCCCCTCACCGTTGGAGTTTTCCATTCTATCTTTGATTTTCAAACTGATCATTCTCAGCCATACAAAGGTGTTTTTCAATGAATTTGTTTTTGAAAAGGGGTAGAATTTCATGCTCTTCTTAGTGGTGGAATCAGTTTTTGCTCAGGTGATCTTGTTTTTCTAGAAATTTAGTTTTCTCATCAGATCTAAAGGACAGTTCTCATTTTTCTAAACTTCAAATGCTTGTAACTTTCACATATGACCTTGGATCAAGGCGATTCTTTTTTTAAAGTGGATATTTTTTTGAGCACTACATATTGGTGCTAGTTTGAAGTTGTGATTCTGAGATATTTTTATACTTTTAGTATTTGGGTCCATTTTGGACATTTGTAAAACTTTGGAAAACAACTCCAACATTGTAAACGCACTGATCTATAAAGTGCTAATCATTTTTTGTTGGGGGGATTCTTGATTGAGTGAAAAAGGGGGGGTCTATTATTGTGTTTTCTAATTTGTTTCCTTGTGCTCTTCTTTTCCTGCACATATGGATTATTTTAAGATTCCATTGCTAACACCTTATAACTATGTAACTTGGCATCAACATGCATGGAATGCCTTAATGCAACTTGGGTATACTCCATATGTTGAACAAAACGTGGCTGAACCAATAGATGATAAGGAAAAGATAAAATGGATGCTTGAACATACAAAAGCTCTCGGATGTCTTCGTAGCTTTGTTTCCCTTGATCTCTTGTTTCAGATTGAAGCATGTACAAATTCACATGATGCTTGGGAAAAGTTAAAATTTTTATATGGGACAATAGATGAAGTAAAAGGCTATCAGATTGAAAATGAATTGATGAGCCTTGATCCTAAGAACTTTGGCAACATCTAGGATTATATAACTAAGGTTAATGATCTAAGAGCACAATGTAAAGCTTGTGGTATTGAATAAAAGGACATTTAGTTAATCTATAATGTACTGAACAAACTTGGTCTTGAATATGCTGCTTTTGTTTCTAGCTTTCATACTCATAGACTAACTATGGGATCTGCATATACTATGCCTTCATTTGCATATTTTTTCTGAGATGTTAATGCATGAACAACATAAGCTTCTTTCTATGGGTCTCATAAAGCCATCATAGACTAAGGATTTGTTGGTTGGTCAGCCTAAGGGACATAAAGAGTCTAGTCAATTTGACAAGAAACAAAATAAATCAAAGAAAAATCCACACACAGATCAAGCACAAAACAAATCCTTTTCAAAGGAGGACTCGTCTAAGAAGGAGAAACCTACTTGTGCATATTGTAAGAGGACTGGACATGAAGAACATTGTTGTTATAAGAAGGATATTGATGAACTGAAACATTTTCTTAAGAAGAACAATATCAGTCTACCTTCTAGAATGTCTAAGTCATCATCTTCTTCTTCTTCCAATTTAAAACAATCAGGATCTAATAAGGAAAAAGGTCATGCAAGTTTTGCTTCTGAGACAACTAAAAACAAAGGTAAAGCTCTTTGTGCTTCTACAAGTCTTGAATCAGGGAGATGACTTCTAGATTCTAGAGCATCTCATCATATGGCTTCTACACAGTCTATGTTCTCTTCTTTTGAGCCTTGTGTTATGCCACCTATTCTGATGGGCAACAACACTTACATGAATGTAATTGGGAAGGGATTTGTTGATATTAGGGATGGCACTTTCAATGATGTCTTGTGTATACCTCATTTGTCAAACAATCTTCTTTCCATCTATCAAATCACCCATGGTGGAGAAGGGAAAACTGTGGAATTCATACCCGATTCAATAATCATCAGAAACTTGGACAGTAGAGAGATAAATGCTCCTGGGGTGGTTGATCATTCATCTTGATTGTACACCTTTTCAGATTTTGCACCTAATGATGGTTCTAATCCTTTGGTTGTTGATCACACTCCTAGTGTGAAATTTGATTTTGAGGAGAATTTTGGTTACTTGAACCTGGGTATTCTCACATTGGATCTAGTTCTTGAACCTTGTATTTCTTCTCCTACTCCTATTTGTTCCAATATCAATAGTGCAGCAGTGTAGGAGGTTCATATTAGTCTTCCTGATCTAGTTCCTTGGAATGTACTCCTACCTGACATTTCATCTTTGTTTGTAGAGTCCCACATTTTAGATTTGGGAGACACCATTGATTGTATTCATCTTCTCTTTGATGAAGTTGAATCTTCTTCATATGATTTGAGGGCACATTCAGACCCTCATGTTCTTTATTTGCCTACATTAGCTTCTACAGTGATAGATTCTACAGACATTCATGAGTCCACATCATTGACTCAGTCATTGTTCATGTTGACACCTTCTATAGAAGTACCTAAATCTTGCATGGTACCTGATTCATCGTATCAATATTGGTCACATTTTGACCAAGGCTTGCAGATCATTGAGCAACATCTGAAGGAGGCACCTTTGTCTTTAGGGGAGATATCTTCATCTTTGGATCCTATTCTATTTTAGTTTCCACTTGGTTCTAGATTGTCACTTTCATCAGTTAGGCATGAGACTCCTAATTTGGTTGTGACATCTTTCAGCATCGACATGGAGACAAATGATCAGTTTTCAGAGACTTCGTACATTTTGAGCTTTCTTCCATCATATTCCTTTCACGAATGGGAAGACATCATGATTGTACCTTTGGTTTTGTTTCTTCCTAAGGAGAAGAATGTTGTTCAATGGTCGTGGACCATCTTCTACATTCAGTTCCATGCATCAACCATTAGCATAGTTGACAACTTGGGAGGAGGCTATTTAGTCTCTCTTCTCCTCTATATTCTGGAGGGGACTTTTTCCTTGCATAGGATTCTTTCTTGTGTGGAGGAACTTATTTCTATTTCTCTCTTTTGGGGAGGAGTTTTGTCCCACTCAATTTTCTCCTTTTCTCTGTTTGTGAGAGATTTTTTTTGTACATGGGTACCTAACATGGCCTTGTACCTGGGACCCACCTTTGCATCTTTTCACTCACTTAAGCTACACTTAAGGGGGTGTTAGCGTACGTTTTTTTTATTTTCCTTATGCTAGGGAATATTTATTTTTCCTACACATATATTAAGCTTGCTTAGGTTATATAATACATGGTTAATATGAGGACATGTGGCATAATCCATCAATTACATGTGTCACTCTTACTCACCTTTGGGTAGTTGAGCTTCACACCCTCTTTTTGACTTATTTGACACCTCTCATAACCATTTTTTGTCTCTACCTGAGTAGGTATAACCATCTAATCTGGCATTTACCAAGTAGGTATAACCCTCGCCTATTTTGGGTAGTTGGGAGTTATTACCTCTCTTGAATTTATTTGCCCTTATTTTACTATTTAAATAGCACTCACCTCTCCCTTTGCTAATGATTTATTGAGGACTAACTCTGTCAAGGGAGTGTTGATTCATTCATATTTGGGTTTCTTTCTTTCTTTCCTTCAGTCATTTTGATCTTGGGTGGCTTCACAACCAAATCTAACAATATGATGAATGTGAGGACTTATTAGATGGTAGGACCAGCCACTACACATGACACCTAAGATAGGTTTTCACCATGGTACTTATCCAAGGCGTCACTGAAGTGATTTTCACCATTGGATGGCTTTATTGCACTCAGGTTTTTTTATTTTTGGATTGTTTTTGGATTTTTTTCCTTTTTTCTTTTTTTGTATTTTTTGACTTGGGATACTCCATGGGTTAGGCATAGAACTTTTTCAAGTGCATTATGTTCATCAGCTCATCCGGAGGCTGCCCATCAGGTGTTGCAAGATGATAAGCTCTTGATCCATAGCTAGCTATGATGATATAGGGTCCCAACCAATTAGGTTCAAACTTGGCCTTCTTGTGACGCTCTTGTAGGTTCCTCTGATTCTCCATAAGGACTAGGTTGACTATCTCAAACTGGTGGTTCTTAATCTTCTTGTTGTAGCTTATGGCTAGGCAATTCTGATAGGCCTATATGTGATTAATAGCATTCAAGTGCTTCTCATCCAAAAGAGATCTAGCTAATTTAGGCATGCAACTCAATACTCCTCCTTAGTAATGATATTCTACAATGAGATTCTGAGAGAGGGGAGCTCGACCTCGATTGGCAGGATAGCTTTGAAACCAAATACTAAAGAGTATGGAGTGGCTCCTATAGGGGTACAAATGCGTGTTTGATAGGCCCAAAGGGTAGGATTGAGTTGAAGGTGCCAGTCACAGCCAACTTCATTAACCATTTTCTTCAAGATGCGTAAGATGGTTTTATCAGAAATTTCAGCTTGATGGTTACCTTGAGGGTAATATGGTGTGGAGAAGTGATGTTGGATGTGGAATTTTTCAGAAAGAGTGTGAACTTCTTGGTTCATAAATGGTTTCTCATTGTTAGTGATGGTGGAGAGGGGGATGCCATAGCGGCATATTATGTAATGGAGGATGAATTTTACAATTTGGATGCTAGTGGTGTGAGTGGAATGGCTTCTACCCACTTGGTGAAGTATTCAGTAGTAGTGATAATGAACTTATGTCCATTAGATGATGGTGGATGGATTTTTCCTACGAGGTTGATCCCCCATTATGAAAAGGGCCAAGGAGTCATGACCGACTACAGTTCCTATAATGGTGCATGGATGAGATCACCATGCTGTTGACATTGGAGACATTTCTTCACAAACTAATGGGTGTCCTATTCCATAGTAGGCCAGTAGTATCATGTTCTGAGAATCTTCTTTGCTAGAGTAGGTCCACTAGAATGTGCCCAAAAAATACCTTCGTGTACCTCTTGTAAGGCCACTTCAGCTTCCCTAGAATCGAGGCATCTAAGAAGAGTACCATCAAGACTTTTTTGGTAAAGGGTGTCACCTATGATGGTGAAGTGAGAGGCTCAGTGGATGAAGGTGTGGCGTTGTATGGATGTTACGTTGGGTGGAATGATATTATCATGGAGCTAGAGATAGGTCTCTTGGTACCATGGAGATAAGGGACCAATAATGTCGCATACTAACTCAGATTGTGAAGTATCATAAGCTGGCATTGGAATCTCTTCAATCAAGAACTCACATTTCTTACTATCCTTTTTCATGTCAACAAGGGATCCTATAGTAGCCATGGCATCTATTGCTTTGTTATTTAACCTTGGTATTTTCTCAAAATGGATGTCATGAAAGTAGTCCTTAAAATCATCAACCATTCTTTTATAAGATAGGAGCTTATCATCCTTTGTTTTGTATTCATTGTTGACTTGTCTGATAACTAGCTAGGAGTCACCACAAACTGTGAGCTTTTCAATCTTCCATTGGATGGCCATGCAAAGTCCTGTGATGAGGGCCTCATATTCTACTACGTTGTTTGTGCATGGAAATATTATTATGTAGGATTTTGGAATAGTGTCTCCTTGAGTGGTCACAAACAAGATGTTAGGAATTGCATGCAAAAGATATCAATTAAATGCAAATAAAATTAAATGGATGAATGAAAAATAAACAGAAATAATAACAGCGAGAGATAATTTTAATGTGGTTCACCCAAACTCAGGCTACATCCACCAACAGAGAGTCCATATTTATTATTATCCAGTAAATCAAAACCAATTACAACCAGCAATCCCTACAACTCAATACCGCTGCAAATGCTACATCAATATCAACAAAAACCCTAAGCCATTTTATCAAGACTTATGTTAGTTACAAAAATAGTTTTTTTTTCCTTACCTTTGACCTCAAATCCCTATGGCTGTTCCATATATATCCCCTTCTCCAAATCACCATGGAGAAAGACGGTTTTCACATCTAGCTGTTCCAAATGCAAATCTTCAACAGCCACAATACTTAAAACAGTATGAATAGAAGTCATCTTAACAACTGGAGAAAAAATCTAATCAAAATCAATACCTTTTTTTTGTGCAAATCCTTTTACAACTAACCTAGATTTAAATCTTTTCTTACCTCCATCTTCCTCTTTCAGCCTATAAACCCATTTGTTTGGTAAAGCCTTTTTACTTCCAAGGAACTTACATAATTCCCAAGTCTGATTTTTCAGCAAGGAGTCCATTTCTTCTTTCATTGCAAGCTCCCACTGAACCTTTGTATCCACCTGCATAGCTTCATCATACCCTTCCGGTTCACCAGCATCTGTTAACAAAATAGATTACAAAGAGGGAGAAAACCTTTCAGGAGGTCTACTTAGCCTTGTTAACCGTTTAACATTCACTAGAATTTGTGGTATTTCCTTTTGTTGTTGCGAAGCATGAGGAACCACTGGAACATCACTATTTGGAGTATCATCCAGTACCACATAATCTTTTTCTTTCTTCTCATGTTACTGCAACTGATCTTTGTACAACACCTTCTCATTGAATACAACATCCCTACTTCTCACAATTTTTAGATTTTCAACATCCTAAAGCCTATAACCAAATTCATCAATGCCATATCCAACGAAGATACACTTTTTTGATTTTGCATCCAACTTGGTTCTATTTTTAGAATCTACATGTGCAAATGCTTCACATTCGAAGGTTTTGAGAAAAGAATAACTCACCTTCTTACATGTCCATGCTTCCTCTAGAATACCACAACCCAAAGGAACTAAAAGACCTCTATTAATTAAATATACAATAGAATTGACAGCCTCTACCCACATGTTTAAAGGCAGCCCAACATGCAATCTCATGCTCCTTGCACGCTTCATTATTGTCCTATTCATGCGCTCAGCCACTCCATTTTGTTGTGGAGTCCCTGGAACCATTTTCTGTCTATGAATTCCATTAAAGGAACAACAATCCTCAAATTCTTTGTTGTAACACTCACCACCATTATCAGATCTGAGACATTTTAGTCTTTTACCTGTCTCATTCTCAACTAAGCTTCTCCATTTCTTAAATTTTTCAAATACATTAGATTTCTACCTAAGGAAATAAATCCAAACCTTCCTAGTTGCATCATCTATGAATGTAACATAATACTGGAGCCACCAAGAGAAGATACCTGAGCCAGTCCCCATACATCTGTATGCACAAGCTCCAACTTTTCATCTTTCTTTTGCTTACCATCCTTGAGAAAACTCTCTTTTGTTTGCCATACACACAACTTTCACATAAATCCATATTAATACATTTCAGACCTAGTAAAACTTTCTTATAATGAAGTACCTTCATACATTTTACACTCATATGCCTAAGTTGGTTATGCCATAGTGTTGTCTCAGAACCTACAGCAACTATTTCAGTCTCTTCCTGCGAACCTGCATCAACTATTCCTAAACCTATTTGTTTTTTCTCTGCAACAACTAAAGTAGAAGGAACAATATGACTTGTACAAAGATATAAGGTGCCTACTTTCACACCTTTTGTTACTATTAAGGCACCTCTTGAAACCTTCCAATATTTATCATTAAAAGTAATTGTGCAACCTTCATCACCTAGCTACCCTGCTAAAATTAAATTCCTACTTAGCCTTGGAATGTGCCTTACCTCTTGTAGTAGCCAATTATTTCCATTCTGCAACTTAATCTTAATTCTTCCCTTTCCAATAATCTGACAGGGTTCATTATCTCCCAAATAAACTAGCCCAAAATCCACTTGGACATAATCAATAAAATACCTTCTATGGGGGATATCATGAAATGAGGCTCCTGAATCTAAAACCCATGAATCATCAGCATTATCTAGAGAAAGAATCAAAGCATCATCTTCAGATTTATTACTTACCACATTTGCCTCCTTATTGCCTTCTTGTTTGTCTCCTTCTTTATTCTTCTGAGACCAACAATCTTTTTTCAGATTACCTGGTTTCCCACAGTACCAGCAATCCTTCTATCCTCTGGATTGGGACCGCTTGTACTTTGATTTTCCTCGTGACTTCCCATGACCTATGTTGGCAAGAGACACTACTCTGGTATAGACTTGCATGTTGTCATTGATGGCAACAAGGCTCAGAGGTCTCATCAGCATGAAAGGAAGACATATCTCTGAAAGGTCATATTGGATTTCAGGTCCGGTTAGCAGAAAATGGCTAAGTATGGGTATATACAGAGTAGAGGACAGTAAGTGGGTCAGTATGCCCCCACAGATGATGATCTAGAAATTCTACTCAGGTATGATATTTATAAGTGTTTGAGGTTGTTATGTTCCAGAGATTAAGTCCTAAATTCTATTGAAAGTCATTTGGAAGAAATATCTAAGTCTGGGTGAACAAAGGTGTAGCAGAGACAATGTACAAGGCACATTGTAATGGTCTGCAATCCTCCGCAGGTGAGTATTTTGTTATGTAGTTTTAAGGTGTTGTAAACACTTGTATGAAGTGTCTAATTCTAGAGTTGTGAGATCTAAAGACCACTGGAAAGATAGCTACAAGTTGTTGAGTATCGCTACAGTGTTTGGCAAAGTTTGACTGAGACTGAGACTGAGCTTTAATGGTCTGCATTTCTTTGCAAGACGACATCATGCCTTGCAGTTCTAAGGGTAAGTTTGGGAATGTATGAAGAGTCTTTGATATGGTTTTGGAAGTGTTTTGTGATCCGTGGTAAAAGTTATAAGTCAACAGATGAACCAGTTATGCATGCTCTTAGGAAATAGGCAAACTGATATGATAAATCATTATGCGAAGAAGAGATATTGTTTGAAGGATCTATTTAAATAATTGAAAGATTAGAGCCGACCTATGTGAGCATGTTTGGGCAAATATTTGGGTTCGCATAACGTTTAGTGCATTGGTTTGTGCCGACAAGCTACATCTTTCTATGTACACATTTTGTATTTTGGATGCCGATCTGATTGTGAATCAAATCATGATGTGGATATATAAGAGTGATGAATTTCAATTGGGGTGCATTGTGTATGAAAACTATGCGAAGAAAAAGTGGTTGCAACGAATAAAGGGAGATCTTGAACATATGTAAGAGCAAAGCATAGAAATAGGGATAGACTGAGATGAAGAGTTTTGAGTCAGTGTTCATGAGATTAAGTGGAACTGTTTTCATGCAATCATAGTAGTTCATTCTTGGCAGTGAGCCACCCTTATTCTACTTTCTTCTAATTGGCAGTGAGCCTTTTGCTTGAGTAGTGAGCTCCGGGCAGTAAGCCCTAAGGCAGTGAGCCTCTTGTAACTCAGTATTGTGCTATAATAATATTTTGAGAGCTAACACTCTCCGTGGTTTTTCCCTCTTTGGGTTTTCCACGTAAAATCTTGGTGTTCATGTGTTATGTCTTTATGGTTGCTATTCATTAGTTTAATTTGCTTTCAAATAATTAAAATTGGTAAATCGATAAAAGAACAAGTTTATGAAAGGTTTTGTAGAACACTGATTCAGCCCCCCTCTCTGTGTTCATTATATTCAACAATTGGTATCAAAGCAAGGTTCCTTGGAAGAAGCCTAACAGCTTGAGGAAGACCTGGGAAGGTCCACCTATGGCAGCACAAAGGAATCTCACTTATCATGAAGTAAATCCCTCTAGCAGCATTATAATTAGCAATCGAGTATATGTCAATGAACAATTTGAAGCAGCTCTAGAAGATCTTGACAACTCCAAGGCTAACATCAAGGGTTTAGAGGAGAGTATCAAAGAAGTTGATGATTGCATTCTAAAACTAAAAGAACAAATCAGTAAATCTCAAGAAAGAAGGAAAGAATTATGTGAGTAGCTAAAACAAGCAAATGAATCTATAGAGAGTCTCCTCAAAGTAATTGAAGAAAAGACCAAGAATGAGGAATATCTGAATCAAGTTGTGAAGGCCAAGTCAGATGAATGTGAAAAACTAGGGAAAGAATTTTTGCTCTTGAAGTTTGACCTAGAAGCAGCAAACGGCTACCGAGAAAAAATCAAAATAAGCTTTGCAAAACTTGATGATTTCCTGGCCAGTCAAAAGTATCTAGATGATAAACAAGGTTTGGGATTTGAAAAGGGATAAAATTCAAACTCAGGACAAGACAGATCTAAAGAAGGAAGAGGCATAAACTATCCAATGAGAAACCAAAGAAAAAGACCTAAAAGACCTCTGGTCAGACAACCAAATGCTCAAAGGTATCCATCTTTCAATGGTTATTGTTTCCAATGCAATAAGTATGGTCATAGGGCTATTTAGTGTAGAAGTAGAAATCAAAATGTTCCATCTTTTTCTAGTCAATGTTTCAATTGCAAGAAGATTGGTCATAAAGCAAATGAGTGTAGAAGTGTGTTAAGAAATGTGCCAAACTATTCAAGGAATAGTCAATTCTTCAATGGCAAGTGTTTTGCATGAAATAGATTTGGGCATATGGCTAATCAGTGTAGATCAAGACCAATTCCCAAATACAGAAGAAACCAAGGCCAGAGAAATGTTGTTTGTTTCAATTGCAACAAATCTGAACACTTTGCAAAGTTCTGCAAAAGAAGAAATACAACAAGAGACTATCCTACAGAAAAAGGGAAAACAAAGCAGAGAGGAGACAAAGGAAAAAAGAAGATTTATCCAATAGAAACCAAGAAAGAGATGAGTCAGATTTGGACCAAAAAGGATGTTACTAAGGTCAAGGATGGATCCACACCAATCTTTGGTGCAGGTACTTCCTCCAGGAAGTAAATTGGGAACTCTGGCTCAGGGGGAGCAGCGTCAAAATCTAAATCCCCCAGCCAGAAAGTTGGTGCTAGAATCCAGCATAGAGATATGTGATAGAATCCAAAATGACAGATCCCTTGAAAGAAATTCTAGAAGAAAAGATCTAATACAAAATATTGCAGAGCAATCCTAATAGACTGTATTCTATAGTGAAGAGTTTAACAGCTTTTTGGAACAAGCATTAATGATGATTAGGTTAAGTCATGCAAAGGATAAAAGAGAACTAGTTTAATTTCAAAATCACTTTTGCATCCGAAGCTATCAAGTGTTCAAAGAGATTGATGCAGAGTTTGAGCAGCGAAAACCAAGATTTGAAGCATTTGAAGAAATTCGAAGAAAGGAAACCCTAACACAACAAAACAAGGTATTTTCATTGAAAGCCCATTTGTGAATCTATTGAATTTCTACAATGGCAACTCCACAAGTCATAGACATCTCTGATCAAACTCAGCCTAAGTTTAAGAAACATCCCTACAAGGCAACCGAAGTGGATCCAATGGGTGCATTCTCAAAAATAGCCTATGGAGTTTTGTATGTGGAAGACATTAGGGCATACATCCATGTGGCCCTAGATGAGCTCAGAAGTGACAAATTCTCATATTTATTCTTGAAACACTTAAGTAATGATCAATTTGACTTAAAGGAAGAATACAAAACTTTGAAGGAGAAGAAATTCATCTAGTATGCAGAGTTTCCCATATTTGCAGAGGATGAATGGGTCTGGTATATCCTTAGTCGAATCCATGATGAATTCATGTGGTTAGGGAAAGGGCAACCCTTTAAGATAACAAAAGAGGCAATTTAGGCAGTCACTGGACTAAACTCCACTGGAGGTGTGCCATTATTGAAGGCGGTCAAGAATCAAACAGTTACAGATGCTACCAGAGCCCAATTTGACAAAAGGGCATTAACGATAAATGATATCACTGATCCTGCAGTAAAGTTTGCTTCAATAGTCATAGGTTACAAAGTTTACTTCTCAAACTGGGAGAACTCTATTTCTGGTACTGCAATATACACTACCTATCAAATTGTAAAAGAGAATGCAGATTATGACTTGTACGAACTGGTGTGAACCCAACTACTGGAGAATCTGAAGAAGATAAAGGAAAGCAAGAACTATCCATTCAAGTATAGTATGCTAATTATCTGTTTATTCTTCTATTTCTTGAATGAATTCCCAAATCATAAGGGATTGATTTGGTTGAGTAATAAACCAGTACCTGTGCATATTAGAAATTGTCTTAACAACTTGGGAAGTTATAATGAGCAAAAAGCAACCCTATGGGGATTTTTCAAGAATTTTCAAAGTATGATGCACTCAAGAGAAAGAATTCCTTAGAAAATTGTTAATAAGTACAAGGATACAATTTGTTTCATGGTCACTATGGATCAATGTTTAATGGAGGTTATGGAACCTAGAATTGTATGGGTAATGCCCATGGGATATGAGGTAGATGAACAAATTTTGGAAAACTATGCCCAGCACCTGCTCAGCAAACCTAAAGATGCCAAGGAAGAAAGGTTTCGAACATATGAGGAGTTATCTGTGAAAATCCATGTTGAACTTAGATAAACTGAATCCATCAGAAAATTGAGAAAAGAGGTGGAAGAAATTGCCGCAAGGTATGGCATCACTAAAGAGCAAATCAAGGAATCAAGAGAAAATGTAGAGAAAGCAAAGAAGGAAAAACAAGAAAGTGAACAGGTTAAGTGGTGCAGGAGCACCTCGAGACATTGAGGATCTAGAGGATCCCTCGTATTTTCTATTGTGTCCAAATGTTATGTTGTAAGCCTTTGAGCCATATCGAAAGATTGTATACGTGTCATTCCAAATTGTAAATGAATTGAAAGAGATTGTAACCGGACAAGTAGAATATAACTGATTGGCAGTGGTGGTTCGTTTTCCACCATGTGTAACTGTCGATTGAGAGTGTTTATATAGTTGGTCTCTGTTCGTGTAGAAGGGAGCGAACGAACAGAAAGAGAAAAAAGAACAATTTGTATCATTTCTGGGAAGGAATAGAGAAATTTTGTGTTTTGGTCTAATTACAAGAACATTGGTTTGGAGTCATTCCACTGGTGGATTTCTTTGAAATCAGTGGAATGACCTCCATGTAGTTAGATTTATTTCTGTTCTATAGTTTCTGTAGTTTTCATGTGTTCTGTTCGGTTACAATGTGCAGAGAAGGAATTAGCACTTTAAGTGTATACAACTAATGTATGTGGAAAGCATCCCCGGTGTATATCGCAAATACAGTTCGTGTGTATCTCCCTTTTGAATGTCGCTGTTGTATATGGTAGAAAGATGCATTCTGAATGATATAAAGGTTGACCGGTGGAAACGGTAAGGAAGACCGGTAGAGCAAGTCGAAAAATGTATGCAAGAAGTCATCGGCGTGAGTTAGCATATCGCCCAGAGAAATGTCAGGCAGTCTGATAGTATCAGTCTGACCGATGGTGCTAACCATCAGGAAGAGGTGATGTATCGGCCCAGGAAGAATTAGACTCACCGATAGAAGGTGATCTTGCCGATCGTGTTTGTGTCGGGGTGATGTCCATCGGTGTAGGTATCGGCATCGGCAGAGAAGATAAATGTCTAGCCGAAGAGAGAAGTCTTACCGACGGCTGTGACACTAGGCACATCGGTGTGAGATGTGTTATCGGGGGATGAGGAAAATGTGTTACCGATGTTATATGTCACAACGACAAGTATGGAAGGTTAGGTAAGGAATATGCAAAGTGAATGCATTGGAGTAACGAGAGTCATCGGGAGAAAAGATTAAGGTCCTGCCGACAATGTTAGTCACACTGATGAATGCGGTTTGAAGGTTCGTCGGGTTGACCAAAGGTATCAGTATAAAGATTTTGTGTATTGCCGATAGTTAGGGTCTTGCCAATGGTAAGATCATCGGCGTAACCCGCGGTGTCGGCAGAAGATTCAAGGAGCCTGCCGATAGAATAGTGTCTTGCCGATAGGCAAGAGGGAGATTGCTTCGGTGAGAAAAGTAAAAGTTCTTGCCGATGGTGCTATGGTATTAAACATATCGGTAAGAGATATGTATCGGTGAAGGACCCTTTCATTTGACCGACAGTGTATAGTCTTGCCGATAGGCAAGAATATGTATATTTCGGTGTGACATTTAAATTGTCTTGCCGATATACTCTGTAAAGGTTATTTTGTGGGCTTTTCAAGGATTATTCAACCTATTTTGTATGTTATCTGGATCCGCTCTGCATCAAATTGGTATCAGAGCTCAGCGAAAGGACTGGGCTATTTGTGTATTGGTATTCTGTCACTGAATAGGCAGAAGAAGAAGAAAGAAGAAGAAGAAGAGAGAAGCAGGAAGCTGAAAGAAAGTGTGCTAGAAAAGAATTCTGCTGACTTTCGGTTGCAGGTGCAGATTCACTCGCTACGGTAGGCAGATGAGAGATCTGTCATGGGCCTGAGAAGGAGGTCCAGTTGGTGTCGCCAAAAGTCCTGGGGCGAGAGGCGAGAGAGGACTCCCAGGTGAGGGACAGATGTGTTGGTGTAGCATGAAGGAGTGGATTTCAGTTGTTACATTTCGGAGGCAGCCATTGATAGAAGGCACATTTGCAGAGACATAGAGGAAGCAGCAGAGGCATCCAGTTAGCATTGAAGACATAGAAAAAGTCAAAAGATATTGCAGGCTTTTCACAGAGCATTTCCATGGGACATGGAAAATTTTCAAGTCTGGGAGTATGGTGCAGGAGCACCTCGAGACATTGAGGATCTAGAGGATCCCTCGTATTTTCTATTGTGTCCAAATGTTATGTTGTAAGCCTTTGAGCCATATCGAAAGATTGTATACGTGTCATTCCAAATTGTAAATGAATTGAAAGAGATTGTAACCGGACAAGTAGAATATAACTGATTGGTAGTGGTGGTTCATTTTCCACCATGTGTAACTGTCGATTGAGAGTCTTTATATAGTTGGTCTCTGTTCGTGTAGAAGGGAGCGAACGAACAGAAAGAGAAAAAAGAACAATTTGTATCATTTCTGGGAAGGAATAGAGAAATTTTGTGTTTTGGTCTAATTACAAGAACATTGGTTTGGAGTCATTCCACTGGTGGATTTCTTTGAAATCAGTGGAATGACCTCCATGTAGTTAGATTTATTTCTGTTCTATAGTTTCTGTAGTTTTCGTGTGTTCTGTTCGGTTACAATGTGCAGAGAAGGAATTAGAACTTTAAGTGTATACAACTAATGTATGTGGAAAGCATCCCCGGTGTATATCGCAAATACAGTTTGTGTGTATCTTCCTTTTGAATGTCACTGTTGTATATGGTAGAAAGATGCATTCTGAATGATATAAAGGTTGACCGGTGGAAACGGTAAGGAAGACCGGTAGAGCAAGTCAAAAAATGTATGCGAGAAGTCATCGGCATGAGTTAGCATATCGCCTAGAGAAATGTCAGGCAGTCTGATAGTATCAGTCTGACCAATGGTGCTAACCATCGGGAAGAGGTGATGTATTGGCCCAAGAAGAATTAGACTCACCGATAGAAGGTGATCTTGCCGATCGTGTTTGTGTCGGGGTGACGTCCATCGGTGTAGGTATCGGCATCGGCAGAGAAGATAAATGTCTAGCCGAAGAGAGAAGTCTTACCGACGGCTGTGACACTAGGCACATCGGTGTGAGATGTGTTATCGGGGGATGAGGAAAATGTGTTACCGATGTTATATGTCACAGCGACAAGTATGGAAGGTTAGGTAAGGAATATGCAAAGTGAATGCATTGGAGTAACGAGAGTCATCGGGAGAAAAGATTAAGGTCCTGCCGACAATGTTAGTCACACCGATGAATGCGGTTTGAAGGTTCGTCGGGTTGACCAAAGGTATCAGTATAAAGATTTTGTGTATTGCCGATAGTTAGGGTCTTGCCGATGGTAAGATCATCGGCGTAACCCGCGGTGTCGGCAGAAGATTCAAGGAGCCCGCCGATAGAATAGTGTCTTGCTGATAGGCAAGAGGGGGATTGCTTCGGTGAGAAAAGTAAAAGGTCTTGCCGATGGTGCTATGGTATTAAACATATCGGTAAGAGATATGTATCGGCGAAGGACTCTTTCATTTGACCGACAGTGTATAGTCTTGCCGATAGGCAAGAATATGTATATTTCGGTGTGACATTTAAATTGTCTTGCCGATATACTCTGTAAAGGTTATTTTGTGGGCTTTTCAAGGATTATTCAACCTATTTTGTATGTTATCTGGATCCGCTCTGCATCACTAAGGTTCCAGAAGAGCCTATAAAGAAGCAAAGAGAGCCTGAAACAACACAAAGGACTACCAGAAGCTCTGCTACTTCATCTGGTACCACATCATCAAAGAAACCCTCTGTCAAAGATACAAAGAGGAAGAAGATAAGGGAAAAACATTGTATGTCAGTGTGGAAGAAAAGGATGATGAAGAAATAGAATCAGATGAGCAAATAAAGAAAATGAAAGTTGAGGCTATTAAAGCCTCCAGAAGTAGCAAGGAGAAGTCCTCTAGAAGGAAGATACCCAACAAAAGATAGAAGGTAGATAAGTCTCAAGCCACATTAAAGCTTGAAGATGTATTAAAATCTATCACTGTTGATGGAAACTTGAAACATGTGGCTAAATTTTATGATGATTACAATGATGTTGATAAAAGGGTTTTGGGAGAAGCCACCATAAAGTACTTGAACATATACAATAGAGCTCTCATTGAGATCATTGGTGATCTCCCAGATACCTTGGGAAGTATTTTATCAGCCAGAAAAGAAATTGTTATGGCCAAAGATATTGAGCTCAGACAACATGCACTAATGAGGTTAAGTCTAGAGATCACTCCTGAAGAAGAAGCCAAAATTTCTAAGGAACTCAAGGATGCCTTTAGGACCAAGAAAAGGATGAATTCATTAATGGTAGGTGAAATCGATAGTGTGGTCAAGGAAATAGAGGAAACCATTTTGGAAATATTAAACAAATACAATATTCCCACCATCTATGACAATAAAGAAGCTAATGATGAAGACTCATCCCCACCACAAAATAGTCAAGATCAAGGATCGGAACAAAATAATCAAGTTCCCAACACTGATACAATGGATTTGTCAGAACAAGGGAAAATTGAGACTGATCTGCCCCCTGAGCAACAGGCTAAGGATGAAGAAAATAGGGAACAAATAAGGAGCCCTACACCAAAACAAAATATAGATCAACGAGAAAATATGGACATGGATCCTTTGGAACGAAGTCAAGAAGTGTGTGAGAGAGAAAGAGACACTGCAGATGTCTTAGTTGGTTTTGGAAGGGAACAAGCTACAGATGAGTCTGAACTTCTTTAAGGACCAATCAACTTGGCCTCATTGTCACCTGCACAAAAGTTCAAATTAGTATCCATTGTTCAGGCGAAGGCACAGGAAGAAATGCTGAAATCTCATGACAAAGATAGTAAACTGATCAATGATGCAATAATTGTTCTAGTAGAATTGATGCCAACATTTCAAAAGCATATCTTGTTATCTCCTGTTTATCATCTCAAGGAGCTATTGAACTCTATAAGTACACATTTTGAGTCTTTTGAAAAATCTGCAGAAGCAAAGGTTAGAAAAGAGTTTAATGAAAATAGATTGGCTGAGTTGAAGACTATGATAGCCAAAGACAAAACTTTGTTAGATAATGGAATTAAGAACATGCAAAGTACCATTGAAGAATCTGGAAAACATACAAATTTTGTTTATCTTGGCCAAAGATCACAAAGGAACTAGAAGATAAAATAACAGACTTGGAACTCAAACTGCTTAATATCTCTAAAACATATAATCCATCAATGGAGTCAATAAATGCCAAAGAAACACAAGTTGCAAAACTTCATAATGATTTGAACACTTTGATGAAGAAAAGGGGAGAAATCAAAGACAGGTTGTGCCAACTAAAGGGATTGATAAGTCCAAAAATAGATTCTATGACCCGTCTGGTAGATGAAGCTCTGAAATCTCTAGCCATAATTGATACAACATCAGATGTGCAGAAGGTAGAGAAGACAGTATTTTTGATGAATGGTGACATTCACATTTTAGAAATTGCAAGGAATAGATGGAACGGAGAGATACCTCTAATAAAGACTATCTATAGTGACATTTTGCCTTCAGTCACAAATTGAGATGAAGATATGTATTTGTAAATATGTGGCAGAGTACACAAGTTTTTGAAATTTTTGGGTTCCAAATCACACCCTTTGCCATTGATGTCAAAAGGGGAGAAAAAGATCATTGAAAAATGGATAAATATCTAAGGGAGAGTAGGAGAATAGAGTGTATATAGTAAGGGGGAGTAGTCAAGTATTTTTCACTAAGTGTTGCCATCAATGCCAAAGGGGGAGATTATTGGCAAGAGACACTTCTCTGGTATAGACTTCCATGTTATCATTGATGGTAACAAGGCTCAGAGGTCTCATCAATATGAAAGGAAGACATATCTCTGAAAGGTCATATTGGATTTCAGGTCCGGTTGGCAGAAAATGGCTAAGTATGGGTATATACAGAGTAAAGGACAGTAAGTGGGTTAGTATGCCTCCGTAGATGATGATCTGGAAATGTGACTCAGGTATGATATTTATAAGTGTTTGAGGTTATTATGTTCTAGAGATTAAGTCTTGACTTCCTCTGGAAGTCATTTGGAAGAAATATTTAAGTCCGGGTGAACAAAGGTGTAGCAGAGATAGTGTACAGGGCACATTGTAATGGTCCGCAATCCTCGGCAGGTGAGTATTTTGTTATGTAGTTTTAAGGTGTTGTAAACACTTGTATGAAGTGTCTAATTCCAAATTTGTGAGATCTGAAGACCACTGGAAAGATAGTTGCAAGTTGTTGAGTATCGCTATAGTGTTTGGCAGGGTTTGACTGAGACTGAGACTGAGCTTTAATGGTCTGCATTTCTCCGCAAGATGACATCATGCCTTGTGGTTCTGAGGGTAAGTTTGGGAATGTATAAAGAGTCTTTGATACAATTTTGGAAGTGTTTTGTGATCTGCGGTAAAAGTTATAAGTCAACAGATGAACTAGTTATGCATGCTCTTAAGAAATAGGTCGACTAATATGATAAATCATTGTGGGGAGAAGAGATAGTGTTTGAAGGATCTATTTAAGTAATTGAAAGATTAGAGCCAACCTATGTGAGCATGTTTGGACAAAGATTTGGGTCCGCATAACGTTTAGTGCATTAGTTTGAGCCGACAGGCTACATCTTCCTATGTACACATTTTTATCTTAGATGCCAACCTGATTGTGAATCAAATCATGATGTGGATATATAAGAGTGATGAATTTAGATTGCAGTGCATTATGTATAAAAACTATGCAAAGAAAAAGTGGCTGTAGCGAATAAAGGGAGATCTTGAGCATATGTAAGAACAGAGTAGAGAAACAGGGACAGACTGAGATGAAGAGTTCTAAGTCAGTATTCATGAGCTTAAGTGGAACTGTTTTCATGCATATGTAGATGCAATCACAGCAGTTCATTCTTGGCAGTGAGTCACCCTTATTCTACTTTCTTCTAATTGGCAGTGAGCCTTTTTCTTGAGCACTGAGCTTCGGGAAGTAAACCCTAAGGCAGTGAGCCTCTTGTGACTCGGTATTGTGCTATAATAATATTTTGATAGCTAACACTCTCTATGGTTTTTCCTTCTTTGGGTTTTCCACGTAAAAATCTTGGTGTTCATGTGTTATATCTTTATGGTTGTTGTTCATTAGTTTAATTTTCTTTCAAATAATTAAAATTGGTAAATGGATAAAAGAACAAGTTTATGAAAGGTTTTGTAGAACATTGATTCAACCCCCCTCTCAGTGTTCATTATATTCAACAATCCTCCAGAACCTTTTCCTCTATCCTTTGATCTGCCCTTGCTTTCTGCATTCAAAACACTACCTGATGTGGACCCTCCTAAGCTTTTCTGTCGCATTTCCTCGCTAAGGATAACACCAACAACATCATCAAATTTTAAAGTATTTGAACTAGAGACAGTTACTTACAACCATTACCAAGATATTCCAGCTTTCTGGCAAAGAACATAAAACCAAGAGAGCCCTCACCTTTTCATCAAATTTCACTTTTACAAAAGTTAACTGACTAGTAATCATATTAAACTCATTTAAATGATCTATCATAGATCCACCTTCAATCATTTTTAGATTAAACAAATGCTTCATGAGAAAGACCTTATTTGAGGCTGAGGGTTTTTCATACAATTTAGCCAAATCTTTCATTAGTTCATTTGTTGTCTTCTCTTATGTTATATTGAATGCCATAGATGGTTTCAGGCACAACCAAATGGTTCTCAGTGCCTTTCTATATAGAAGTTCCCAATCCTCATCAGTCATTGTTGTCGGTTTCTTGGCTATTCCATCCAACAACCTCCATAAATCCTTCTAATAGAGATAATCCTCCATCTGCATCTTCCATAACTGATAGTTCTACCCATTTAATTTTTCTACCTTCAATTTACCCTCATCCACCATTGCTCCCACTTAACCATGAGACTCCCACTCAACTGTGAGACCTTCCTATAGACGATGATCGAACACAACCCGCTTTGATACCACTTGTTAGGAATTGCATGTAGAAGATATAAATTAAATGCAAATAAAGATTAAATAGAGGAATGAAAAATACACAAAAATAATAATAGCGAGAGATAGTTTTAATGTGGTTCACCCAAACTCAGGCTACATCCACCAACAGAGAGTTTAATATTGTTATCTAGTAAATCAAAATTGATTACAACCAGCAATCCCTGCAACTCAATACCGCTGCAAATGCTACAACAATATCAATGGAAACCCTAACCCTTAGCCATTTTATCAAGACTTATGTCAGATACAAAAATGGGGGTTTTTTATGTAAGCCAATAGAAAAAAACTCCCGACGCCTTGACCTCGTCTTGGGGGCAGTGCCCCCAAACCCCTATTAAATAATTTTGGGGGAAACTGCGTCGATAAAAGTGGGGAAAATTTAACCTACAAGTCTGATTAGGCTCCATATAACAACACAAGATGCCTTCCCCTAAGCCACGATGTGTGTAGGATCCGTCAAAATACATTTTCCATGTGTTTTTTGTTGGCGTCACTGTGAGTATAGACTCATCTGGGAATTTTGAAAGCAATGGTTGTTTTGTTGTGATTGGTGCATCGACTAACTAATCAACAATTACTTGTCCTTTGATAGCCTTTTGCTCTATGCACTCAATTTCAAACTCACTTAGGATCATAACCCACTTAGCCATTTGTCTAGTGAGAGTTGTTCTAGTCAATAGATATTTTAGCGAATCAATTTTGATAATGAGCTTTATCTTATGATTGAGCATATAGTGTCTTAGCTTCTGTGAGGTGAAAACCACTACGAGGCATTTTCATTCAATAGGAGTATAATTCAGCTCATAAGTCACCAAAGTGCAGTTGATGTAGTATATGGCTCTCTTTTTTCCTTGTTCATCATGCTATGCTAGCAAGGCCCCTATTGTTGTTTCTGTTGTTGAGATATATAGGAGGGGTTTTCCTTGCTTTGGTGGAATAAGGATAGGTAGCATGTCAATATATTTCTTTAATTCCTGAAAGGTTTTTTGACACTTCTCATCCCATACAAATGTTGTAACTTTTCGAAGAAGATGGTCAAATGGCTGACACTTATCTGCAAGTTGTTCTATGAAGCAGCGGATAGACTAAAGCTTCCCTCGACAACTATGGAGTTGTTTGAGTGTTTTAGGTGGAGGCATGTCCACTATAGCCTTAACCTTTGTGAGGTCAACTTCAATACCTCTTCTTGATACAATGTACCCTAGGAGCTTTTCGGAGGTGACCCCAAAGTCACATTTCTTAGGATTGAGTCACACCTTGTATTGTTCTAATTAGTCGAAGATTTTTGCCAACACACTTAAATGATCTTCTCTAGTCTTGGCTTTACCTAGTAAATCATCTACATAATCTTCCATTATGCTATGGAAAAGGTCATGGAAGATGACAGTCATGGCTCTTTGATATGTGGCTCCTACATTTTTTAACCCAAAGGGCATCACAACCCAGCAGTAGGTTCCCCATGGACATATGAAGGTTGTTTTATGTCGGTCTTCTTCTACTATCTTGATTTGGTTATAACTAGAAAATACATCCATGAGAGACAACATTTCATGTCTGGTAGTGAGATCAACAATGATATCTATGTTGGGTAGCATAAAGTCATCTTTAGGGCATGACTTATTGAGATCTCTGAAATCAATGCATACACGGATGCCCCTAATGACTTTGGCTACCGACACAATATTCAGCACCCATTAAGGATAGTCAATAGGTCTAATGTATCTAACATCTAGGAGCTTCTTAAGCTCAGCTTTAACAAGGAGTGCAACTTGGGGATTCATTTTGCTTAGCTTTTGTTTTACTAGTTTTTCTTCAGGATGTACAACAGGATGGTGCACTACCAATGTAGGGTCCAACCTTGGCATATTAGCATATGCCCATGCAAAGTTATGACTTCTTTGTTTAAAGAAGGCATCTTTTTCTACTGTTGTAAGGGATTTTGCTCAAAATGTGATCTTGGGTGCTTCTTCTATTCCAAGGTTCATTTCACGTGATGCTTCTACCAAGATCGGCGATCTTTCTTAATACAATTCTGAGACTTCGGGCGGGGGGGGGGGGGGGGGAGGGTCCATTATCTCATCTCCTAGTGCCTCACGGAGGTTTTCACTAGGGGATACATCCTTTATTTTGATTTTTTTATCATCCGAAAGTGCCACAAAGTGGTTTTCACTAGGGGATTTAATTTTTATGTTTATACTTTTGTGACTAAGAGATTGGATGGTCTCCCCAAAGTACGCATATGTGTTGAGTTCCATTATGTAGCCAGCTCTATGATCTCCAAGGCACATATGATCTCTAACCCCCATGAATTCAGCAATGGCCTCATCATTTTGTGCAACATCAAGGACGGGAGGCCCTTGTTGGTCCCAATCTATGAGTTGGGGGTAGACTAGAGGGAGATCAGTAGATGTTGATGGCATAGTTGATAGGGTATAAATGGTGCATATGGAAGATGATTTGAAATTTTTAGAAAAATTAGAAAAGGAGTCTTGATGGTCCTCATCATTGATATTATTGATCGTAGGGAAAGACCTAGCAACCTCACTCAAGATATACTCAACTTTGGTGGGGGTAGATTCTTGTTGTCCATACCCTAGTCCATGGAGGTGAGGATTCATTTTTTCTTGAATAGGATCAATAATCCCTTGATCATGAAGGCCTATGCCACCTTGTCCTTTGTAACCCATATGTTTGACAATCTTGAGACCTTTTCCAAAGATGTTGGTTGGGAGGATACAAGCTTCTTGTTGTTCATCTTCATCTTTGTACAACCATGAGGATATGTCTTCAAGGACATCTTGTTCCATGAAGTGCTTTCACTTGAAGATGGGAGATGGCTTGCATTTGATGACAATCGTTGAGACTTCATTATCCTTAGGGGTTCCCAATACTTTAGGGGATGGTGGGAGTAAGCCTACACAAAATGTGCCATGTAGACCATATTCTCTACATCCCATGTCACTTATTTTGATCTTGACCTTGAGAGGGGTAGGTGATTGTGAGGTGGATACAATGTTGGATGGATCAATGTATGAGTTGGATGGTGTTGGATTGGTGTTAATGGTGGATGCTTTGATAGCATTGTTGTATGGGTAAAAAGTTTGATCGTGTCCTTCCAAAAAGCTACAGTATTGGAAAGGATGAGGATCGGCATAGATGGTAACTTTCATGGCGTTATTTGGGAATTTTAGGCATTGATGAAAAGTGGATGGAACAGATTGCATGGCATGGATCCATGGTCAGCCGAGGAGGATGTTGTATGGGAGGTCAAGATCAAGAACTTGACATTTTATTTCTAGGATCTTTTGTCCCACTTTAATCGAAATCTTAATGGTGCCCTCAGACAATCTTTTGGTATCATCATATCCTTTGATGGTTATACACTCACTAGAGTCCACAACCACATTGGAGTATCCCAAGTGTTTTAATAATTTTAGAGTGCAAAGGTTTAGGCTGGAACCACCATCTATTAAGACTCTCTTTATGGTATGTTTGTGGATTAGGACTTCGATGTGAAGGGCTTCATTATGTGAGGCATTAGACACAGGAAGGTCTTTTTTGGATAAGGTGAGATGGTGAGGTAAGGCAATGTGTCCCACCATGTCTTGGAATTGATCATCATCCAAGTTGGTAGGGACCTAGGTTTCCATTAAGGCTTTGTCGAGAACATCCTTATGGAGGGGGGATGTACGAAGAAACTCAAGGATGGAGATTTGAGCAAGAGTTTTTCCAAGATGTTCAAGGAGGTTATACTTGTGAGTGGATGGAGGATTGGTAGGTGTAGATGTAGAGGATTAATTGTTGGTAAGGGCTCCACAGATGGAGATGTTGTCATAATGAGTAGTGACAACATAATTGGGTGTCTTGGCTCTAATGGTGATGGTATTGATACGGTTGGAAGAATCTTCTATTGGACCCACAATGGAGTTGAAAGAAGTGAGAGGTGGCATAATGTAGTAGGTTTGATTGGAAGATAAGGCTTTTCCCTTGTTATGATATGGAAGTGGATCCTTGTATGCTCCTAGGTTGGCATTAGGTGATTGCTTTGGAGGTTCGTCAATGGTTATATTGCCTCTACCTACAAGATCTTGGATGCAATGTTTTAACCTCATACAATTAGGTGTGTTATGCCCTTTCACACAATGATATTCACAATAGGCATTTTCATCAAACTAAGAGGGTTTAAATTGGTTATCATCATAGGGGCGAATGGGTGATAATGTGATTAAGTCTGCCTTGATGAGATTTCTCAAAACATCCTCGATAGGTTCACCCAATGGTGTGAATATCCTCTTGGGTGTGTTGTTTTGTTTGGGTGGTCCCTTGGGAATATTTACATTGTTACTTATGGATGGGTTTGATGGTATGGTGGTTTGTACATTTTGGACATTCTTAACATTGGTGACACCATCGTTAAGAGTATTTTTGTTTTTTCCTTAAAAGCGGGGTTTTTCATGGGATTGGTTATTGTTGTTTGTGTTGGAGGTGTTCATGTTGTTGCCATTGATTTTGTTGTTGTTGTTTTTGTTATCGTTGTTGTAGATTTTTATATCCCCTTTGGCAATGAGGGCTCTCTGAATGGTGGTTCCCTTGTCTATGACTTCTTCAAAGGTTGATGCACAATGGATTTGTAAGTGGAAACCCATTTCTTGATTTAAATTAGTCACGAACATAGTGACTAATTGTTTCTTAGGAATAGGCCAGGGGAGTTTGCTTGCTTGGCTTCTCCACCTTTGCAGAAAGGTAGTGAAGGATTCACCACTCTTTTGTTTTGTGTTGCAACGATCCATCATAGATATCTCATGTTCAAAGTTATAGGAGAAATGATTAATAAATTTCTCTGCAATCTCATGGAATATTTTGATAGCGAGGGGAAGATGAGTGAACCATTTGGTGGCTTGACCACCTAGGCTTCTAGGAAAGAGTCTCATCAAGTATGTGTCATTGTATGAGACCCATAGGCAAGCAATGTAAATTTCCCTAAGGTGTTCCCTAGGGTCCCCTTTCCCTTTATACTTGTCAAATTTTGGTGTTTCAAAATTTTTAGGGAAGGGTGGCATGGGGATGGTCCTATCAAATGGGTATGGATAAATATCCTTGAATGAGTATTGTTTCCTTTTGTGCTCATGTTGCATATCGTCAATCTTTTGGGTTAAGGTTTGTACAAT
This sequence comes from Cunninghamia lanceolata, assembly GCA_027924645.1. Taxonomy (NCBI): domain Eukaryota; kingdom Viridiplantae; phylum Streptophyta; class Pinopsida; order Cupressales; family Cupressaceae; genus Cunninghamia; species Cunninghamia lanceolata. Next base: position 14,833,308 of record BSBN01001332.1, read on the forward strand.
GCTAGATAATTCTTGGGTTGGTCGAGGTTGTGGCACGTGTGTTTGTTGTTGGAGTAATTGTTGAAGGAAATTCAAGATTTGTTGGTGTTGAGGTGGGTTTTGGTTTTGATTTTGTTGGGCTTGATGTTGTTGGTAGGCAAGGAGTTGTTGTATAATGTGTGGTGGAATTTGTTGTTGGTTGGGATTTTGAATGGATGATGACACAACGGGAGGTTGTGAAATGGGTGGTTGAGAGACGGGGGTTGTATGTATGTGAAGTTAGATGAGGGGTTGTTGCATGGATTAGTATTAGACGTGTTGTAGGGTGGTTGGGAAAATAATTTTGTTATGATGGCTATAGTGTTGGTATCAAATTGGGGTACACTTGTGGAAGCACTTGTGTACATGTTGTTAGGAATGTTGAGGGTAATTTGGGGAATGGATGTCGTTATGGTTGATGTTGATGCGGAGATAGGGTTTTATATGGTTTATGTGGAGGTAGGATTTATGGTGGTGTTTGAAGTTTGGGACGTGTTAGGGATGTTGTTGGATGAGGATGGTTTTGATGAGGTGGGTATGGCGGCACCATTTTGGATTAGGAATTCAAGATATCTATTTGGGTTTGACTTTAGGACTCTATCTAGTATGTCCATGGAGTCAGCATCTTGCATGAAGTCCAAGACATCTTGATCCACATTATTGATGTTGGTTGCTGGTCCTTGTGATTGGATTCCAAAGGATTTATCATAGCATTGGCATTAAGGGATTATTGTTGTTGGATTATAGGGAAATTATTTTGGTTGGTGTTAGGCATCCCAAAATTGATTCTAAAGGGTTCCATCTCCTTGTTTTTCCTAGCTTGAGACCTTGTCACTTTGGCATGCAATGGATTTAGTATGGATTGATTTGATGTTGTAAGGTGGATAAGGGTTGTGACCTTAGAGAATTGATCTCAAAATATTGCAGCCAAGGATGAAAGGATGAAAAGATAAAGGGATAAATGAAGGATGGGGATGATTTTGGGTGCCCCTAGAGATTGATTATCAAGAGATTTTTGGACCAAAGGTTGATGGATGTGAGGATGACTTTTGGATGTGTGATTAAACGATGTTTACGTGAAAGTTTGGGGATGATGATTTTGGAATGGATGACTAAGGTATCCTTAGGACAAAGGATACTTTAGGTGATTGAGGATAGTGATTTTGGGTGGGGTTGAATGATTAAGGATGTTGGACAAATTTGATGATGTTCTTAAAAGGATGTTCAAATCTAAGTAGAGCTCAAATAAATCTAGATTTTTTTGGATTGCAAAGGATGTTCTCTTCTTACCTAAGGTAGACTAGTGGCCTTAAGAAAAAAGAGAAAGGGATTATTTTACTTGAGGGTAGACTAATGACCACCAGAAAAATGGGATACCTTAGAACTTATCAACTTATGAGTTGTCTAGGCTCGTCAATCAATCTCAACTCAAAGTGAACCGAGATTCCCACCCCGACTAATACCTTTGGTGCTATAGTTTGGATAGATAGGGAATGTAAGGTCATGGACCACCATACACCCCATACCAAGGAGACTTTTGTCTTGCCCAAGGTAATATCTATCTCAACTATAACAGTATGGTGAGCATCATCCCTCCTCTACAATGGTGCACTACAAGGTATGATGGTCGAAAGGTCTTAAACCAAGATATTGCAAGCTTCTAGGGAGTCCTCTTCATACACTAGGTACATGAGGCACAAGACCATGAACAAGATCCCACAGTGACATGCCACAAATGTCATCAAACCAAGTCTTAGCAAATCAAGGGTCTTGGGGCTCAATTTGGACCAATCAGGTTCACCATTAAGGTACAACTTTTGCTCTCCCCTCTTTATATACCTCACTAGTACATGTGGTTGAGGTCATCCCTTGGGCTGATGAAATCCCCAAGCAGGCCTCCTAAGAAGAAATCACCCTTGCTTTTGATCACCCAAGATCGCACGAAGTACAAGGGGAGAGCATACGCAATAAAGTGATCCTTCAGGATAACACTTAAAAGCAATAAAAATGATTGAGTGTAGACTTTTGATCCCCAAGATCACCCTAAGGTGCGAGGGGAGAGCATATGTCCACACACAAACTAAACAAAGCAAGCAAAGTTAATTTCCAACTAAGCTAATTTAGTGCAACTATATTAGTATATGAAAACAAGACCTTGGACCAACAAATCTGCACTAAATTAGTTAGTAGTTTTGGTAAAAATCCTTTGACAAATGTTTATCGTACCTGCAAAAACTTGTTAGAACCTACACGAACTTCAAGAAACATTATCAGATAATAGTGCTGAAGTAGAAGGAAATAGTACTAAAACAGAGTTAGATGGTGTTAAACTAGAATTAAATGGTGCTAAAGAATAGGAAAATGACACTAAACAAAGATCATATAGCATTGAAATAGCCACTGTCTATACTAAAACATAGACATACGACAGAACAACAGATACAAATAGTGTTAAAGATTAGACAAATAGCACTGAATTAGAACAAGCATTGAATCATAGACAAATAGCACTAAAGTATAACCAAATTGCGCTAAACTAAGTTATACCTATCTATCTGTCTAACAAAGAGTTGTATGGCATGGTTCTGGGCAAAGATAGTGCTAAACCATAGAGATGACGGACCTGCACACAAACAGAGGGTAAAACTTGCACAAAATGACATAAATGGAAGATAAAGTAACCTGCAAGGTTAACCAAAGCTGAATAGAATGGGTTGCAGTTAATAAAACTAGTTAGTTTTCCTTAGAAAAATGAAACCAAACTTCAAACTTAGTGTTTAAAATGTTTCAAGAAAAACGGGCATGGTATCCCCTTAGGGCCAAGATACTCTGTTAAAAAATAGAGAGCAAACTTCTACATTAGACAATGAGAAGTATAAAACAAGTATAAAACTTTTTTGATCACAAATGTTAGCAAAGTGTCGTGGAAAAATAGTGCTAAAATAGGCAAGGATAGCACTAATTCAGAAGGAAATAGTGTTATGACAGAGTGAAATGGTACTAAATCGCAAGGATATAGCACGACTATGGGAGGATTTGGCCCTAATCCAACTTGTTTGTCAAGAACCTTTACAAAACACTGAAAATAAAGTTAGATTGGGACTAGGAGGTCCCATTGGGCATGCCAAATGAAGATGAAGAGAACTACAAAGCATAAAAAACATGAAAAACAACTTAAAAACAAGTGTTATACCTTCCAAGATGCTTTTAAGTCTCATCACTCTTTGATAAGGTAGAGGAAGTGCACCCAACTCCCTAGCTTCACCCAAAGATAATGGAAGAATGTGGAATGCTCTCACAAATCAACACAAAATCTTAGCATAAGGATAGTATGATAGAAGAGGATTGAAAGTTATTTTGGAATAATAAAGCTACTAAAATTCAGTTGTGAAAATGACTTGTGGAGGGTCATATTTATAGGCAAATTTGGAGGGAGATTGATCCAACGGTGGAGATTGAAAATTGGAATCAAGGGTTGAGATGAAGGGACGAGATCAAGGGCTAAGATCTCATCAACAAAGATGGAGGGCTAGAAATAAAAATAAATTTTAAATTCATTTTTGGGGAAGGCTTTGCATTTAATGTGACTTAGACACATGAGGAAATAAAAAATTATTTCCTTGGGATGAGATGGAATTTAAAATTCTATTTTATGTGGAATGGTGAGAGGCATGTGACACATGCACATTTTTGGGGCCTTACATTTGTAAGCTAATTTCATGGAGAATGTTTTAACATCAAAATAGAAAAGTGAGTTGGAAGGGTCATGCGATTTTTTTGAATTTTTTTTGTGGGTTGTGGGAGAAGGTGTTAATGAAGGTTTGACCAAGTTAATCAGGGTGATTAACTTAATTAATGTGGCTAGAGAAAATTAGTGGATAGGCTAATCAGGGTTTACAATTAATTAAATAATAATTTATTTAATTAATTTAGGTGTAGAGGTCATGTAGGCCAGGGTAGCTGATTAAATAATAGTTATTTAATCAACTAGGCTAGGTGTAGGCTAATTAGTAGGGCAGATTAATTAAATAAGTATGATTTATCTAATTAATTAGATTTAGAAAAGTGGACAAATTAACCAAATAAATGTTTAGAATATTTATTTAATTAATTGGGATGAAGTTGGTAAGGTATAGTGCTGAATTAATTGAATTAATTCAGGACTAAGGATAAATTGGTGAGGGAAGGCTAAGGATGAATGATCAAAGGTGATGTAGGTTAATTAATTAAATAATGATGAATTTATTTAATTAATTGGATGAAAGGGGAAATTAATGATATCCATGATGTAGAAAAATGGTTGAAGGGTCGAGACATTTTTAGGTGTCTACAAGAAGACTTTACTAAATTAATCTCCATGAATTGTCATGAGAAAGATGATGGTGATAGTTCTTCTAATTATACTACAATCCATGATAATTCCATGTCTATTTCCATTGATCTCCCCTATAATGCATATGGTGGTGACCTAGCTTTGCCTACGTCACCCTATGTTTTGGATCCCTCTCCCAAAATCATTCCCACTTGTGATGATATTTTGGCACAAGAGGAGAAAATCATTGATACATTTCTTAACATAACTCTACCCTCTGATCATTCTAATGAAGAATTAGTGGATGAAGAGCCTTCTCTTAGAATGGATCCCCCATGGGTAGATGTTGAGTGTACTTTTTCCATGCTTTCTCCTAAATCTTGTATTTCTCAAAAAGATAACAATGTAAATTACATCATCATCAAAAGACCTATCCCACTGACTAAGGGGATGTTGGATAGGTGCATTAATGTTCAAAATATTCCTAAAATCATTGTGCATGAGGCACCTAATCTACCTCCTTTCTCTAAACCTATGATTACAGTTTGAGGTGTTGCAAAACCATCTCGACCTCTTGGTTACATCTTTAACTTTGTAAAGCAAATTACGCAAAAGAATAAAGGTATTCAAAATGTATCGCAACAACCTCATGTAGTTGCTCACACATACAACACCTATAATAACAAGTAAAGTAAGCAAGCACCAAGTGTGCTCACTTCTCTTCCACCTTCTCAACCTTTTCTTCCCCCACTTCCTTGTCTTTCTCAACATGTTTGTAGAGAATATGATCTTTTCATGTAGCTCTGTGCTACTCTAGCTAAGATCTCTCTATGAAAATTGATACAAACATCACCTACATAATGGGGAATGCTCTAAGAAGCTTTACAAAAGGTGATTGTTCTACCCTATGTTAGACTGAATGATGTGGCATCTCTATTTAGTTGTATGCATGCGACAACATTAAATATCTTATTTCAACAACATGAATTACCTCCCATAGAGGTGCAAAACCAATATGAGCCTCTTATTATATTCATCATTATTAATAAACTAAGGATAAGATGCACTATGATTGATGGTGGATTAGGTCTTAATGTTTGTGGCATAGACTTGTTACATAAAATCAATATTGATACATCTCTCATCAAACCAAATAAACTCAACATCCATGGCTTTGATAATGTTGGTAGACAATAATTAGGTATTGTAGACACCTAAAATTAACCTCAATTCTTGACTTAGTTATTCATTCACCATATCTTCACATTAATTAAATAATTCTTAATTATTTGATTAATTTCATCTATTTTTATTAAAATCTCTCTACATTATTCTTCCACATTAATTAAATAATTATTAATTATTTAATTAAGTCATTTCCCCCACTTCCTAGCATTAATTAAATAATTTATAATTATTTAATTAATAATTTCTTTCTTCTAATGTTAATTAAGTAATTTATAATTATTCAATTAATTAAATCATCATCCAACATTAATTAAATAAATCAAATATTTATTTAATTAATAAAATCTAAATCACATCTTCTTCTCGATTTCTTTCCTTTTTTAACTCATGTGTATCTAATTAATTTATTTAATTAGATAATCCTCTCAATTATCCTCTCATCTTCTTTTTGATTTATTTCCTTTTAAATCAAATAGAAATCATATCCCTTCCCTTTTTAGAATTTGATCTTCTACCTGATTTATTTCTTCTTTTATCAAACAAAGAAAAAAACAAATCTCTATCTCCAAAATCAAATCTTCTTCCCTCCATCATGGAAAATCTATAAATCTAGTCTCAACCAAGCCATTATCATCATGCAACAAAGTAATGTTATATTGCAGAATTCATAAGTGATCAACATATCAACATCTCATTCTATCTTTCATAGCATAGAGAACAAAGTCAGTAGATTTGGGTGCACATATACTCCGTTCTAATCGAAGTGTGCAGACTTGATTTGAAGATGAAGAATTCATGAGCGATCAACATATCAACATCTCATTATATCTTTCATATCATAGAGAACAAAGCCAATAGATTTGGGTACACATCGACTTCATTCTAATCAAAGTGTGCGGACTTAATTTGAAGGTGAAGGTATTATGTATTTGCATTTGTCTTCTTGTTTCCTTTCATCTAACAAGTTTCTTTGACCATTTTTGGTGTAGGTGAAATTTGAGCAAATGTTTGTAGGGTGATAAATAGTGTTTCCAGTGGTGAAAAGTACTTTTTGGCAGTGAACAGTGCTTTCCAGCGGTGAATAGTGCTTTCTAGCTGTGAATAGTGCTTTTTGGCCATGAACAGTTCTTCTGACAATGAATAGTACTTCTGATTGTGAACAGTGTTTCCAGCGGTGAAAAGTGTTTCAGGTGGTGAACAGTGTTTTCGACAATGAACAGTGATTCCGATAGTGAATAGTCTTTCTGGTGGTGAATAGTGTTTCTAATAGTGAACAATGTTTCTGACAGTGAATAGTGTTTCCGGTAGTGAACAATGTTCTCAGGCAATGAATAGTGTTTTTAAAGCTTAAAATAGTTTTCTTTTTAAAAATGCCATAACTTTTGCATTTCATGTCAGATTTTTAAGTTTTTATAGGCATCAAAAAAGTGATTCACCCAACTTCACTATGGCATAGACCTCATTCGGATATCTATCCTATATTCTCAGGTATATTCCTTGAAAGTCAGCCTTTGTTTACAAACTTCATTTGAGCATATCTTGTGCAAAACTTAATGAAATTTAACAATTTTTTTGAAACAACACATAATCTCGCATAGAATCTTATTATCCACTTCAATCTACTATACCTAATCATAATTATCAGACATTTTCTAGAGTTCTCTTTTTCATCTAACAAGCTTCTTTGCAAGTGGTTCATTCTATTTTTTGTTTGGTGGAATAGGAGAATACATAAGGAGTTGCATCAACATCAGATATGAAAACAAATATTCCAAGTGCATACAATCCAAATTTTGCATTTTCAATTGATCAAAGACCTTTTTTACAATATCACACCTCGATTTGGACTTAAAACAAACACTTGTTTGCATCATCATCTCTTGATTTTGGGCATAAAATGAACATGTGTTTTCATCATCATATTTGGGCTTGGACATAAAACAAACTTGTGCTTGCATTGGTTTGTGGATTTGAGTGTGATTTCATGTGTATGCTCTTCCCTTGTGCCACACTTCGCGTGATCTAGGGAATCAAAAACATCCTTTAATCCATTCATCTTCACCTACATATTTCAATTTCTAAGGGTCAATTAACATTGCAAGTGTGAATCAAGTGTGTGTGTGTATGCTCTCTCCTTGCACCGTAAGGTGATCTTGGAGATCAAAAACACCACTTGATATGCTTTTGTCATCCTTTTAGGAGGCCTCCTTGGAGACACCACTCCAAGGGATGACTTCAACTCTAGTGTTCTGATGGAGTATAAAAGGTGAGGAGTGAATCAAAAGACACACCTCTTAGAAGGTGGAATCTTGTCGTTTAGGCTAAGCCCCCAAGAACTTTATACCTTGGGGAAGTGAAGGTGAAAGGTGGGTTACCCTCTTCTCCTGACTATGTGGCATTATTTCACTTTCATTTCACAAATTCAGGCCCCTGTACCTTGTGTATATTGGGGACATCCTTAGACAACTTATTCATCCTATATTAAGATCTATTGGCCATAGCCATTTGACTAATATTAGTCTTGTTTGATGTTGTTTAGGGTAAAATTTGGATAGTTGGTTTTTGATAGTTTGTGTGTGTTTCCTCCTTTCACCTTAAAACATTCAAGGACCTTGGGTCAAATAGGAATCTACCATCAGGCTCTTGGTCACTTAGGAATGTAGGGAAAATTAGATTTGTGTGATTTGATTACTTGATTATGCCCAATTATGCTCAAAACCCTAATTATGCAAATATAGAAGCAAACAGACAAATTATAGAAAATTATGCTACAGAAAGATGTAAAATAACAAACAAATGAGTACCAATTTTTAGAGTTCAGGATGTGGAATAGTCAGCGACTAATGAGCGGGTGCCCTAGTCTAATGCCATGCTTTTTTTCAGGATCTGGGAACCTTGTATGCAACCTATTCCTGCTGTCTCAGAGATTCTTCTGTTGTGGGATCTGGAGGACTAATGAGTGGGTACCCGAGTCCAAGTCCCTATTTTCAGCTCTGATCTTGCATTTTTGACACTCGACATCCCTTCTCTGCAACTCCACTTTTCTTACTTCTTCAACCTGTAACCTGCAATCACAAAAAAAAATGGGGAGGGGGTTGTGGTGTTTCGAGGCTTGCCTTAGTAAGCCCTGGAGAGACATTCAAGTCTTCCGAACACCATTTTCAGATAGAGAGTGCATGTCCTTGGAGGACAGAGGCAAAAACCAAATGATAAATGCTTGAAAACACAAATGATATCACCTTGTAGAGAAGATCTCATGGAAGGATGAAGCTCTTCATGCCATGAGGAGATGGATGCTCAAATCTACAAATACAAACACACAAACAACACAATATTTGCTCTTGCCACACAATGAATGCCTTGAATCAATTGTAGAATGCCAATGCTCATCTATTAAACATCTAGTTGTCATCTAATTTACAAATGAATGCCTAAACATGCTTATATATGCAACTACAAACATTCTCGCCAAGAATTTTGTAATTCAAACTTACCATGTCAGCCTAGGGACCAAATAACGGTCATAAACTGACACTTAAAATTTGGGCTTGACCCAAAATAGGGCAGGACTAGGGCGCGAGTGCCCAAGTCCTCCCCTCCTATTTTAGGTAGGGTCTATCTCAAGGGATCCCCCTAGGTCCCATTTGTGATGACACTTAGGGGTTTTCTCATCGGGATGCCAAAATATGATGCAAGATGTCCAAAATACAAATCAAAGACCCAGGAGCTAAACCTTAAGAGGGAAAAGCCCCCAAGGGGACATTTTTCGACGTTACATTTAGCCCCCACTTTAATGTGTGTATAAACGCAAGGCCAATACATGCATTAAAGTATGGTCAACAAACACACCAAGCATGGAGAAGACACGCCAATCACAGAGAAGACAATAACAAGCATGTAAAACACAGAGAAGACAGTTACAGTCATGCAAAACATAGAGAAGATAGTGAATGAATAGAAGACATAAATGATTTCTTTTCTTTTTCTTTTTTCATATATATATCAAATGCAGATGCAAGTAAAAGGAAAGTCAACACACCACCCATAATGTAGGAAGTACTCATCGCACTAGTCTTTAAACTGCATATGGGGCAATAGACATGCCAAACACACCACTGATAATGTAGGAAGTACTCATCGCACTAGTCTTTAAACTGCATATGGGGCAACAAACACTCCAAACACATCAAACACACCAAACACACCAAACACACACACACACACTTTGAAGACATGGAGAAAACATGGCAAACAAGTGATGGAGTGTTCCTATTTCTAGGTTCATCACCATCTCAGGCACATTACAGGCACACACCGACGATTGGGCTTCACCACAACAATCACTGAAGACACGCTTAACAGTTGAGTTAGTCACAGAACCGCTGCTCGCCTCTGCAGAGGACTTTTGAAAATGACAGGATGTGCACTCTCCTTGAGAAATACACCATCCCTGCCTCCACATAGGGCTCAAGATGATTGATGATTGATTGATTGATTGCAAACAAACTCAAAGTGCAGGAACTACTCATTGCACTAGTCTTTAAACTGCACCCGAGTACAAGCACATAGCTAACATCTACAACAGACAGCTTACCTTATATATGCCCCCAACTTAAGGTGGTTGATATCAGGTATTGATATCAAGCATGTTAAGGTAGGAAGAAAACACACAAGGGAACATGAGCTCTCGCAAAGCCCATGCCCCCCGAAGGTGACATGTACTTATGATTGCCAAATGTTCCCACAAACACATCCCTGCAAGAAACATGTTAGTGTCCACATAATCATGATAAAATACAATGTATATGAAATCTGAGGAATGTAAGATTCAAGATAGACAAAGTGCACAGAGCAGTAGTATTGTTATGTTTTGTAGGTGATATAAGACACCATCAAGATCACTATGCAGAAATCATTGAATGCTTCTACTAGCCAAGTGTCGGATAATATATAACAACCCCATCATCATATTAGGAACTAAGTCTAATTTTTGATTTCTCGCTAAAGGGATGCTAGGTCTGCATTAGTATAAATGTTTTTCGTCATCCGCTAGCTAGATAGAAATACTAGAGAAAGGTAAACACTGAAATAAGAGAGGAGAAACAAGTGTCTTAGGGATAGTCACGTAGGAGGGTGCCCCCAATTCACCAACCGCAACACTATGTCCATAAGACACAACACACAACAATGAAAATAGAGAGAGGAAATATAGAAGAATGATGATACAAATAGAAGAAGGTCACAATAGAGGTGGTCTCTTGGTATCCCAGACCTTACAAGAGAATCAGGGGTCATCCTAGGAAGCCTAAACAACACATAACCTGTCACGGGGGAAACACATCACAAGAGATAAAGGGTTAGAAATACTTACCTGTAGGGAGATCCATGCTAGAAGTTATCATCGGGGAGGTCATCATCCTCTCAAGTCCAGATGCGAGAAAGAGGTGTAGGTTGTTCCATTTGTCTGTCTAATGTATTTTGATTACCTCCCAATCCCTAAAGGGATAATAGAGGAGGGACCTCATCATAAATATCATCTCTTCTTGGATGAGGTAATACTTCAGTATTGTCCCTATCCACTTCTATAATAGCGATTATATTATCGAAGTCTAGATAGTCATCTTGATAATAGTCATAATAAGCTTGTTGTTCTGTGAAATATCTTTTCGTGTTCACTAATGCTTCTTCTTGGCCAGGGAGAGCATTGGATTGAAAGAAAGGTAAGGCGTTGTCATGAATTTTATATGTTGTATCGTTATCATCCTCATCTTCATAAGTTTTAGCTAATGATTCCATTCCATTAAGAGGATTTTCATACTCATCATTCTCAATGTGTTTTGTTAAATCTTCCATTACTTGAGGGTATGTATTCATGAGATAATATAGAGGCATAACATTATTTTGTACAATGTGTGCTAATCCTTGAACAACATTAATGCCATCTTTCCCTTCTTTTATCAATTCTCTTATGTTGTGAATCACAGGTACAACTTCTTCCACTATTCTTTCAGTTTGCACATACGCTTGAAAATCGGCTAGGTCTTTATCAAGTTTGTTTACTTGTTCATTAGGTACATATGCTATCACCTCAATAGGATTCTCAACATCATGAGATATTTGTTCTTCTATTGTAGTTTTAGGAGGCATGATGTCTTTCAAAAGGTGTGTTTCTCCTGTTGTTGGAAAGGTATCCGCGATTTCAGTGTTTTGCAATAGCATATCCTCATGGGAAGAATCATTTTTGAAAGAACGATCAGAGGAGAAGATTGTCATCATCACATTTAGTAGATATAGGAGAGGTATTATCACTATTATCTTTTGCATTTCTACTCATGGAGATGAACTCTGTTAAGCTTTCTAATATTGTAGGATGTTTGCTCATGAAGGTTTAAAACTAGTCAAAATCAAGGTATTTGATAAATACATGCAAAGATGCCATTGAAAAATGACATGAAGGTGCCATGTGTATATTTTCAAATTAGTGAAAGATCAGATTTTAAAAGCTTTTCAAAAGTATGCAAAAGACAAGTGCAAAACTATGTGCAAAATTAAACTAAAATGTTTATTTTTTTGTACTTTTTCAATGCAAATATATGAAAGAAAAGGTGTTGTAAAGAATTTGATCATGGGAAGAAAATAATATGTCTATTTTCAGTCCAATAAAGCAATAAAACCCTTCACAACACACTTTTGATGCAAATCTAAGATGATGATAAGTCAAAACCTAGTGAAAATGCCCTAAAATATGCAATTTTTCACAATTTTTCAATTCCAAGACCTAATGAAAGGGGTGTTGTAAGGAATTTTTGGAGATGAAGAAAATAATAAAAATAATATCAGTCACATTAAGCCATAAAACTCATCACAACATACTTGGAGTGCAAATCTAGGTCAAACCCTAGGGCCGATATGGCAAAAATGTGTAATTTTTCACCAAATTTTCAATACAAGAGCCCAATAAAAAGGTGTTGTGAAGATTTTTAGGAGGGGAAATAGATAATAACCATGATAACAGCCAATTAGTACAAAAATATTCTTCATAACATGCCTATGGTGCAAATCTAGAGAGTTGATAAGGCCAAATCTAGTGAAAATCAAGATTTTTCAAGCCCTAGGTTTGAGATCTTAATGCAAAATGCTAATAAATATTAATTCCACTCAGATCTAGAAATGATTTTCAAACCCTACAATGCAAAATGCAAGTACAAATCTAATGAAAAATGCTAGTTTTTGTTGAAATTTTCTATGTAAAAATGCAAATTTTTGAGATCTCAATGCAAATTTACACTAAAATGCAACACTACAGCCAAATACAAATTTGAATGAGTGTCTAAGATTAGTAGAAAAATCTGAAACAAGATTTTACCTACAAACCCTAGTTTTTGAAATTACTAGGTTATATGAAAAAATCCAAAATTTCCTACAAAACCCTAGCAATTTTATGATGAAAATGCAATACAAGTGATTGAATTTTTGTAATTTTCTGAAATTTAGCTCAAATATAATGCAAAAATAAAAAATTTAATGAAATTCAAATTAATTGATGTAAAATAGAAACCCTAGAATGCAATTTTCTTTCAAAATTTTCTAATTTTTCAATTTTTTTGTAATTTTTTGAATGCAATAAGATGAATGATGATATGAATGAATGAAATGACTACAAATCTAAAGCAAAACAATCAACAAGGTGCCAAAAAGTTCAATAACATGGGTTCACCAAAATGTTTAGGGTAAAATTTGGATAGTTGGTGTTTGATAGTTTGTGTGTGTATCCTCCTTTCACCCTAAAACATTCAAGGACCTTGGGTCGAGTAGGAATCTACCATCAGGGCCTTGGTCACTTAGGAATGTAGGGAAAATTGGATTTGTGTGATTTGATTACTTTATTATGCCTAATTATGATCAAAACCCTAATTATGCAAATACAGAAGCAAATAACAGAGTATACTGCTTCAGAAAGATGTAAAATAATAGACAAATGTGTACTAGTTTTCAGAGTTCAGGAAGCAGAACAATCAGGGACTAATGAGTGAGCACCCTAGTCTAGTGCCAGGCTTTTTGTCGGGATCTAGGAACCTTGTCTGCAACCTATTCCTGTTGTCTCAGAGATTCTTCTATTGCAGGATCTAGAGGACTAATGAGTGGGTGCCCGAGTCCAAGTCCCTATTTTTATCTCTGATATGCAATTCTGACACTCTGCAACCTTTCTCTACAACTCCATTTTTCTTGCTTCTTCAACCTGTAACCTATAATCATGGAAAAATGGGGAGGGGGTTGTGGTGTTTAGAGGCTTGCCTTAGCCAAGCCCTGGAGAGACATTCAAGTCTTCCAAACACCGTTGTCAGATAGAGAGTGCATGTCCTTGGAGGGCAAAGGCAAAAACCAAATGATAAATGCTTGAAAACACAAATGATATCACCCTGTAGTGAAGATCTCATGGAAGGAAGAAACTCTTCATGCCATGAGGAGATGGATGCTTAAATCTGCAAATACAAACACACAAACAACACAATATCTGCTCTTGCCACACAATGAATGCCTTGAATCACCTTTAGAATGCCAATGCTCATCTAGTAATCATCTAGTTGTCATCTAGTTTACAAATGAATGTCTAAAAATGCTTATATATGCAACTACAAACATTCTCGCAAAGAATTTCGTAATTCAAACTTACCATGTTGGCCTAGGGACCAGATAATGGTCATAAACTGACACTTAAAATTTGGGCTTGACCCAAAATGGGGCAAGACTAGGGCACGGGCACCCAAGTCCTCCCCTCCTATTTTGGGTAGGGTCTACCTCAAGGGATCCCCTAGGTCCCATTTGTGATGACACTTAGGGGTTTTCTTATCAGGGTACCAAAATATGATGCAAGATGTCGTAATACAGATCAAAGACCTGAGAGATAAACCTTAAGAGGGAAAAGCCCCCAAGGGAATATTTTTCGATGTTACAGATGTGTCTTCAAGTGTCTTCATATAATCACAACAATCATTTTTCAAGGTCAAATTTGCTATTGTGTCTTGCATGTGTGTTTTGCAAATCTATGCTTGTACATGTGAAATATTTTGTTTGAAATTGCCTAAGTCAAGCTATCCACAATTTCATTATGTTTAGGGGAAAATCGGATTTATTAATGTTCTAGATTTTAGATGTTTAAATCTGCCTCTCCACTATACATTCAAGGATCTAGGGTCAAGTGGCAAGCAGTATCATACCCTAGGTCACTTACAAATGCAAGGAAACTTGGATTAGGGAATTTAATAATTAATTTTCCTTCTCTTATTCTCAATTAACCATTAAAACCCTAATTATGCAAATACGACAACAAATTGACGAATGACAAAAAAAGCTCTTGGAAACAGGAGTAAAACATCAAATCATAGAATACCTATTTTTGGGGTTCTGAAGCGGAATAGTTGGGAACACTGGAGCGAGCACCCAAGTCCAAGGTACCAGTTTCTTCATGGGATCTGGACCTCCTTCTGACACTAATCATCCCTATAACTTTTATTTTTTGAAACGTGGATACGCAGAACACTAGAGCGAGCGCCCACATCCTGGAAGTGCTCCTGTGTCCTGCTTTCCTTCAGATCCCAAATCCTTGATTCCTGCCAATCCTTCCTACAACTCCACTTTTCCCAAATGCGACACCTGTAACCTGCAATCACAAGACTTTGGTTTGGGGGTTGTGGTGTTTAGAGGTTTGCCTCAGTCAAGCCTCAGAGGACACTTAAGTCTCCAAACACCGTTGTCAGATAAAGAGTGCGTGCCCTTGTGAGGCAGAGGCAAAAACCAAAGGAATCAATAATGAAAACACAATATTATGTCACCTTGTAGTGAAGCTCTCATGGGAGGAAGATGCTCTTCATGCCATGAGGAAATTGATGCTCAAATCTACAAATATCAACACACAAAACACACAAGTCTGCTCTTGCAACAAAATAGAAGCCTTGAATCACCTTGAGAACACTTGAACATCACAATTGCCCTCTAATTGAAATCTAGTTTACAAATGAATGCCTAAGCACGCTTATATATGCAACTACAAACACTCCCGCCAAGATTTTTGTAATTCAAACTTACCGTGTCGGCAAAGGGACCTAATAATGGTCACAAACTGACACTCAAAAATTAGGGCTGCCCCAAAATAGAGAAGGACTAGGGCGCGGGCACCCAAGTTCTCCCCTCCTATTTTGGATAGGGTACAGCTCAAGGGGTCCTCCTAGGTCCAATTTTCCATGGAACCTAGGTCTCATTCCATCGGGATGCCAAAATATGAACTAAGATGTCCTAAATGCATACTAAAGACTCAGGAGCTAAACCTTATAAGGGAAAATCCCCCAAGGGGACATTTTCTAATGTTACATTAAGCCCCCACTTTAATGTATGTATAAACACGAGGCCAATACATGCATTAAAGGAAGGTCACAAACACAACAAACACATCAAGCACGAAGAAGACATGCCAATCACATAGAAGACAGTAACAGGAACACAAAACATAGAGAAGATAGTTGCAGTCACGTAGAACATGGAGAAGATAGCCAATGCATAGAAGACACATTAATGCATGGAAGACAGAAATGATATCTTTTCTTTTATTTTTCTCATATATATGAAATGCAGATGCAAGTACTGGAAAGTAAACAAACCTCCCATAAAACAGGATGCACTCATTGAGCAAGTCTTTAGACTATATATATGGGGCAACACACACCCAAGACACACAAAGCCTCTCAAAATGCAGGATGCACTCATCGAGCAAGTCTTTAGACTGCATATGGGGCAACAAACATGCCACACAAATCAAGCATGCCAAAACACACACACTTGAAGACACGAAGAAAACATGGCAGACAAGCGATGAAGTGTACCTACTTCTAGGTCCAAAACCATCTCAAGCACACACTGATGATTGGGCTTTGCCACAACAACTGTCAAAAACATGCTTAAGGGTTGAGTTAGTCATAGAACCGCTCCCCGCTTGGATAAAGGACTTTTGAAAATGACAAGATGATGCAATATGCTCCGAGAATTACACCATCCCCACCTCCGTAGATGGCTTAAGATAAAAATGATATACGTAATATCCCACCTCTGTAGAGGGCTTATATGATTGATTGATTGATTGCAAACAAACTCAAGATACAGGATGTACTCATCGAGCAAGTCTTTAGACTGCACCTGAGGACAAGCACATAGCTAATATCTACAATAAATAGCTTACCTTATATATGCCCTCACCTTATGGTGGTTGATATCAATTATCGATATCAAGCACATTAAGGTAGGAAGAAAACACACAAGGGAACACTGACTTTCACAAAGCCCATGCCCCCCAGAGGTGACATGTACTTTACGATTGCCAAATGTTCCCACAAACACATCCCTGCAAGAAACATGTTAGTGTCAACAACATCATGATAAACAACAACATCAATCCATATGATTAACCATACAAAGAGCCAAGGTTATACAATGAATTTAGAGTTCGAGGATAACTGTAGGGCTATATCACAAAGCTCTCTGAATCGAGTACCACCAAGGACAGATTCAAAGGCAAACAAAGGTGCATAGAGCAGTAGTATTGTTAAGGTTTGTAAATGCGATAGAAACATCATGAAATTCACTACATAGAAAGCATGAGTGCTTCCACTAGCCAAGCATCAGATAAGATATACAACCTCATCATCATATTAGGAACTAAGTCTA
Source organism: Cunninghamia lanceolata (assembly GCA_027924645.1). NCBI lineage: Eukaryota > Viridiplantae > Streptophyta > Pinopsida > Cupressales > Cupressaceae > Cunninghamia > Cunninghamia lanceolata. The sequence continues at coordinate 14,850,541 of BSBN01001332.1, forward strand.
TTTTTTGATTGCTCTCAAAAGGGACACTAGGTTCACATCAGTATAAATGTTTGTCGTCATCTGCCCACTAGGTGGAAACACTAGAGGAAGGGAAACAATAAATAAGAGAGGAGAAACAAGTGTCTTAGGGATAGTCACATAGGAGGGTGCCCCCAAGTCACCAACCGCGACGCTATGTCCGTAAGACACAACACATAACAATGAAATCAGAGAGAGGCAATATAGAATAATGATTATACAAATAGAAGAAGGTCACCACAGAGGTGGTCTCCTAGTATCCCAAACCTTACAAGAGAATCTAAGGTCATCCCAGGAGGACTAAACAACATATAACACATCACAGGGGAAGCACATCACTAGAGAGATAAAGGGTTAGAGATACTTACCTGTAGGGCCCCTATCGAGCTAGAGATTGTCTCTAAGAAAATCATCATCGTCATATTCCCACTCCCTAATGTTGGACGATAGTTGGACATATGGTACCATAGCCAAATTCATATCTTGTTCATCATTAGGATCATTATTGTTTGGTTGAATGTTGGGATCAATGTTTTCTTGTTGAGAGGCAAGGTTTATGGCATATTCTTATCTTTTTTTTCTTCTTTCTCTTGCTTTTCTATTTCTCTTTCTTCAACCATGTATCTCTTGTAAGTCAAGGCCTTGCTCTTTTATAATTTTTTGCAATGTAGAAGATGAAGCATCAGGATCAAACTGCACTTGTCGTGGTGGGATATTTTGTTGTTGACAATGACCTCCTGATCCTTGTAAGGATTTCGAGGGAGGAACCTCAGTGTAGGGACCTTGTCCTTTTGGTCTAAAGTTCTCTTCACATGCAGGTTGTTTCTCTTTTGTCATTTCTTGTATAGGAGGACTGGGTATTTTAGTTTTATCCCAAAAGTAATTCAACTTGTAATGTGTTTTCTGAACCAAAGGTTTATACTTCTTGCGAGGGATGGTAATTATACGGCCATCTAGAGGGAATTTTGACAATGGCGTATTGTTGAAGGAATAGCTTTCATTCCTTTTAGCCAAGGATGTCCTAATTTAATGTGAAAGAGGTCAAAAATAGGGACAAAATCAAACCATTGTTCAACATTTTTTTTAGATAGCATTACTAACAATGATATCTTACCCAAAGGCTTAATAAAGGTTCCCTTATGTGTCTTGATCATCATGCTCGAGAGGTCATAAGAACCTTGCATTAATTGATGTGAAAAGAGGAACTCCTTAGTGGCAACAGTAGTCATGCAATTAGGATTGATAATATTTCCATCCATAGGGTTTCCCATTATTTTCACAATGATGTAAAGAGGTCCTTAAGAATCACTGATTGTTCTATCATGAGGAGTGAAGACAATTTCAAGTTCGGGTGCTTTTCTTTTCATGTAAGGTCTAGGAGGGAACATATTATTTATGTTGTGATTAGAGGCCATTTTTTATATGCTCAAATCAATGCCAAATCATACTTTGAAATCTTTTCAAAATTGGTGCAAAAGACAAGAGCGAAAATAGCCTAAACTGCTTGATTTTTTGATATGTTTTCAATGCTAACGAATGAAACAAAGGGTTTTTTAAGGATTTCAGTCAAGGGAAGAAACTTATATGTCTAATATCAGTCCAAAACAGCAAAATTATCCTTCCCAACACATTCTTCATGTGATTTCGAGTTAATACCAAGTCAAAATATAGTGAAAATATGTCAAAATAGGCACTTTTTTCACCAAAATTCAATGCAAAAGGGCATGACAAAGGGTGTTGTGAGGAAAATGATGATGGAAAGAAAATAATATCAGTAATAATAGTCACTTGGTGTCAAATAACCCAGCAAAACATGTTTTTAGTAGCACTTAAGGTAAAACCCTAGTGAAATATAACAAAAATAGGTTATTTTTCACGGTTTTTCAACTCCAAGACCTAGCAAAAGGGGTGTTGTAAATAATTTTAGGAGGTAAAGAAAATAATATCAATAATATCAGTCACCTCAATCCATAAAATTTATCACAACATGCTTGGAGTGCAAACTAGGTCAAACCCTAGGGCAAAAATAGTCAAAATGTGTAGTTTTTCACCTAATTTTCACTACAATAGCCCATTAAAAGGGTGTTGTGAATATTTTTATGAGGGGAACAAAATTATTACCCTGATAACAAAAAATTAATTCAAAAATCCTCTTCACAACACGCCTATGGTGCAAGTTTATAAAGTCGATAACGCCAAATTTAGTGAAAATCGTTGTTTGTGAAGCCCTAGGTTTGAGATCTTGGGACAAAATGCTATGTGAATGTTTTGAAGTCTGATTTATGATGGAAATTAAATAATCTTAGATCTTAAAATGATTTTCAAGATTGGCATGCAAAATGCCCATGCAAATTTAATGAAAATGCATCAAAATTGCTAGTTTTTGTTGAAATTTTATATGCAAAATTGCAAAATATTTTAAATCTAAATGCAAATTTACACTACAATGAAATACTACAGCTTAAATTTTAATTTGAATGAGCCTTTAAAATCAGTAGAAAAATTTGAGAAAAATATTTTGCCTACTAACCCTAGATTTTGGAATTACTAGGTGATATAAAATTGTCAAAATTTCCACAAAACCCTAGCAATTAAGTGATGAAAATGCAATGCAAAATTTTGAATTTTTTGATTTTTTTGTAGTTTATATCAGATCTGATGTAAAAATCATGTATTAGGAAAATTTAGGAAGAAATGATGCAATTTAGTAAGCCAAACAATGCAATTTTTTTATTTTTTCCAATTTCTCAATTTTTTTGAATTTTTCTCAATGCAATAAAATGAATGAATATATGAATGAATGAAATCAATCCAAATCTAAAGACAAAAACTTATCAAGTTGCAATTTAATTCCAATAACACGGTTTCACCAAAATGTTTAGGGGAAAATTGGATTTATTAATGTTCTAGATTTTAGATGTTTAAATCCACCTCTCCACTATACATTCAAGGATCTAGGGTCGAGTGGCGAGCACTATCATACCCTAGGTCACTTACAAATGTAAGGAAACTTGGATTAAGGAATTTAATTATTAATTTTTCTTCTCTTATGCCCAATTAACCATTAAAACCCTAATTATGCAAATACGACAACAAATTGACGAATGACAGAAAAAGCTCTTACAGACAGGAGTAAAACATCAAATCATAGAATACCTATTTTTGGGGTTCCAAAGTGGAACAATCGGGGATACTGGAGTAGGCACCCAAATCCAAGGTACCAGTTTCTTCATGGGATCTGAACCTCCTTCCGACACTGATCAACCCTGTAACTTCTATTTTCTAAAACTCAGATGCGGAGGACACTAGAGCGAGCACCCAAGTCCTGGAAGTGTTCCTGTGTCCTACTTTTCTTCAGATCCCAAATCCTTGATGCCTACTAATCCTTCCTGTAACTCCACTTTTCCCAAATGCGACACCTGTAACCTGCAATCACAAGACTTGGTTTGGGGGTTGTGGTGTTTAGAGGCTTGCCTCAGTTAAGCCCCGGAGGACACTTAAGTCTCCGAACACTGTTGTCAGATAAAGAGAGCCTGCCCTTGTGAGGCAGAGGCAAAAAACAAAGGAATCAATGATGAAAACACAATATTATGTCACCTTGTAGTGAAGCTCTCATGGAAGGAAGATGCTCTTCATGCCATGAGGAAATTGATGCTCAAATATGTAAAAATCAACACACAAAACACACAAGTCTGCTCTTGCAACACAATAGAAGCCTTGAATCACCTTGAGAACACTTGGACATCACAATTGCCATCTAATTGAAATCTAATTTATAAATGAATGCCTAAGCATGCTTATAAATGTAATTACAAACACTCCTACCAAGATTTTCATATTTCAAACTTACCATATCGACAAAGGGACTTAATAATGGTCACAAACTGACACCTAGAAATTAGGGCTACCCTAAAATAGAGCAAGACTAGGGCGCAGGTACCCAAGTCCTCCCCACTATTTTGGGTAGGGTATAGCTCAAGGGGTCCTCCTAGGTCTAATTTGCCATGGAACGTAGGTCACATTCTATCGGGATGCCAAAATATGAACTAAGATGTCCTGAATGCATACTAAAGACCCAGGAGCTAAACCTTATGAGGGAAAAGCCCCCAAGGGGGCATTTTCTGACATTACACATTGTAACTTCATCCTAATCATCCTTGTCATCACTTTCATCCTAATTCAAAACCATTTTCATCCTAATCCAAGCACTAATCATCCTAAGTTTCCAACCTTGTTATCTTCACCATCCTTGTTATCCATTTCATTATCCTAATCATCCAATCCATATCTACATCATCATAATCATCATCCAATCTAATTCAAATTCTTCTAATCCTCACCACAATCTATCCCATTCTTGATCCCCATCTAATCAATCATTTGTCAAAATGGTTATGACACTAGAAAACAAGATCCTAGAGCAAGATCATTATGGTATTCAAAAAATGTTTGACGAACTTAGGTTGCTATATAAAAAGGAACAAGTCACTACCCCACCAAAACATCAACACATTCAACAACAACTCCTAGATAAACAAATCCAAGAACTTCAACAACCCCTCAAACAACAATCCCAAATCCAACTACAAGCTCTTTTACAACAACAATTCCAAATACAACAACAACAATTCCAAACACAAAAATAGAAAGTCCAAACACAACCCCAACCTTAAAAAATTACACCTCAATCCTACGTGTCACCCCCTAAACTTCATACCAACCTAATCCATCAACATATCATGTCAATTCCACATCAACCTATCCCATGTATACCCAATGTAACATCTGCCCCAAGATCATCCAACTCCTTATTCCAACATTTGAACTATTCATTAAATCCATTTACAAGACTATCAAGTTATTTTACAACAAGAACATGCAAGTCCAAGTTACCCTTTGCACCAAGATCAAGTTTCATTAAGTCCTTATGCTACCTTTGACAAGGGAAACACCACTCTAGCTTATACATCCTATGGTATCCTCTATCATCATCCAACCAAATGCCTATCTAAGAGCCTCCTAGTCCTATCCCAACATAGCCATACAATCCATTAGCCAATTCATCAACACCTTCAATCCCTTCATTACCATATTCCCCTAAATTTCTTAATCATAATTCATTAATTCACATTCCTCCTAATCCTAATCCCTTCAATTATCCACAATATCCTCCACCCAATATATCATATGATCCATCACCTAGTCCATTAACCCCTTTTATCCCTCCACCATGGGATCTATCCACTCCTAATCCAACATCAAATCCTAGAATCCATTTACCCAATCCCAATCCTAATCCTAATCCATCTACCCCTATTATCCATCCACCTAATTCTTATCCTAATCCTACATCATGTGTACCCTTATTATGCATCCATTATATTGTCCATCCACCCATATACTTATGAAGGATGTGATCCAATGGCTATTAGCAAGGTGTTATGTAGGAAAAAGGGGGAATAGGGTTTGATGAATGATATGCCTAGATCCTCCTTTCACTACACACATTCAAGGATAGTTTACCGAGTTGAATCACAACTTTTGCAAGAGGATTCACCTATAGGTTGGTTGTCACTTGTAATGATAGGGAAATTTAGAATTTGATGATTAATGTGTTAATTTAAGCTCAATTATGCTCAAAACCCTAATTATGCAAAATCATAAACAAACAGACAAATTCTGGCAAATGCTCGCACACAGAGATACCAAATGAAGATAAGATACACACCAAATTTTGAAGTTCAGGATCTTGAATTGTCAGGGGCAAAGGGACTCGCACCTAAGCCCAAGGTAGTATTTTCTGTTAGTTTCAAGATAGACAATTGAGAGGGGGGGTGAATCAGTTGTCCCAAAATTTTCCTTTTATTAACCACTTAAATCCTTCTTGTAATTCAACAGCACAATAATAAATCAATCATAGAAACACAATGCAACAATTCAAGAGCAGAAACACATTAACACATATGACACCAAGATTTTAACCTATTTTTATTTGTCTAGGAGTTGTTGATTTGCAAAAGTTTTGCACATACTGTCTCTTCCTCCAAAAATGATATCATCAACAAATACTTCAACAATCAAGATATTTTCATGATCAATTTTGAAGTACAAGTTACTGTCAGCAGTACCTTTGTTGAAACCAATCTTCAAAAGATGCTTATCCAATCTTTCATACCAGGCTCTTGGGGCTTGTTTGAGTCCATACAGTGCTTTCTTCAACTTACAGACCATATCACCATGATTAGACAATTGAAATCCATCTAGTTGCAAAATGTATACTTCCTCTTCCAAGTCACCATTTAGGAAGGAAGACTTGACATCCATCTGATATACTTTGAAATCCTTGAAGGCAGCAAAGGCAAGAAATAATTTGACTGCTTCAATTCTAGCCACCGGAGCAAAAGTTTCTTCAAAATCAACTCCTTCTATTTGAGAATAACCCTTGCAGACCAATCTGGATTTGTTTCTGACTACTTCACCATCTTCATTCAGTTTATTCCAGAAGACCCATTTGGTTCCAATCACATTTTTGTTTCTAGGTCTAGGAACAAGATCCCAAGTGTGATTTTTCTCAATTTGCATCAGCTCTTCCTTCATTTCTTTAGTCCAGCTTTCATCATTGCATGCTTCACTCACTATTTTTGGTTCAATCTTTGAAATCAGACAATACTTTTCTGAGTCTTAAGCAATATTTCTTCTTGTTTGAACACATTTTCTTTTATCACCTATGATCTAATCTTCAGAGTGATTCAGTATTACATACCTGGGAGTTTTGGGAATCTCTTACACTTCTATTTCTTGAACAAGTTCATTCAAACTTATCTCTTCTTCCTGATTCTTTGAATCAGTCTAGATCTAAATTTTGGAAGGGGCTTGAACTTCTTGGACCAAAACATCATTCTAATCGTCTTCATATTCATAAAACCTCGAAGGTTTTTTAATACTTTCATCAACCTTCACATTTATACTTTCTATAATCTTTCTCAATCTCTTGTTATAACACTGGTATGCTTTGCTTTGAGTAGAATAATCCAAGAACATTCCTTCATCACTTCTAGCATCAAATTTGCCAAGGTCTTCATCTCTTTTAATGTAACATTTGCTACCAAAGACTCTAAAATACTTCATAGTGGGAGTGATGCCAAACCAGAGTTCATAAGGGGTCTTACCAGTATTGCTTCTGATTTGTACTCAATTAAGAGTATAGACAACAATGCTTACAGCTTCTCTCCAGTAGATCTGAGGAACATTTGCTTCCATCATCATGGTTCTAGATGCTTCTTGGATGGTCCGGTTCTTTCTCTCCACTACTCCATTCTACTACGGAGTCCTTGGAGCAGATAACTATCTTTTTATCCCATGTTTCTCACAGAATTCTATGAAATCTCCAGATGTGAATTCTCCACCTCTATCAGACCTGAGACATTTTATGTTTTATCTGGTTTCATTCTCTACCATAGCCTTGAATATTTTGAATTTCTCAAGACCCACAGATTTTTCTTTCAGAAAAGTCACCCACATCATCTAGGAGTGGTCATCAATTAATAACATGAAGTATCTATCACCTTGCAAACTCCTGATTCTTGCCAGTCCACATAGCTCAATATGTACTAAGTCCAACAATCCGGTAGAAGATTGTTCCTTACTTTTGAATGTGACTCTGCTCTACTTACCCAACTGACATTCTTTGCACAAACTATTAGTAGGTTTCACCAGTCTTGGAAGATCTCTTACAGCCTAAGTGTTGCTTATCTCGATGATATTATCAAAATTCACATGACACATTCTCCTATGCCACAACCAACTCTGATCAATTTGAACAAATAAACAACTTTTGCCAGTACCAACCAAGTGGAAGATGTTACCTTTTGTTTGAGTACCGGATGCAATCTTTGTTCCAAAACTTTCAAAGATCTTGCATTTTTCAATCGGAGATCATAGCCTTTCTCCACCAACTGTCCAACACTGAGAAGATTGTGCTTTAGACCTTCAACATACAGTACATTACTGGTTTTGTTCTTTCCATCAAAAGAAATAGTTCCTCTACCTCTGATTCTGCCAACAGAATTATCACCAAATTTTACAACTCCTCCTTCATATCTTTCCAAATCTATGAACTTATTTTTGTCACCTGTCATATGGTGGGAGCATCCACTATCAATGACCCAATCATCATTTTCTTCAACTTGGGCAGCCAAAGCTCTTTCTATCATTTTATGATTGATAGATTTAGAGGGCATTGGATCTTCTTCCTTAATGGCAATAAACACCTAGTCACTTCTGGATTTGTTTCCTATCTTTGATTCATCATCTGTTACTCCTTCATCATCATCATCATCTTCTTGAACATAGTAACATTTCTTTTGGAATCTTGATCTGTTTGGATTTACCCTTGAAAATCTTTTCAGACACCTTGAGGCAAAATGACCAATCTTGTTGCAGTTGAAAAATTTGAAGGGAAATTTTCCTTCATACTTACCAGATCCTCTTGGCATTCTTTTTGCAATAAGAGCTTCAAGTTGAGTAGCTTTTGCTTCATCTTCTTCCAGATCTTTTCTTTCTTTTTCATACCATGATAGTTTCTTTGAGTAGTTCTCTCTTGGATCAACCTTTTGTTTGCCTTTTACAGAGGCACTAGCTTTGAATGCAGATTTAGTCTTGGGGGGTGCATCTCCAAACTCAGCCAATTCAAATGCAGCTAATTTTCCAACCAATTGATCTCTTGTGATATTTGAAAAAGATCTGAATTCTTCAATAGCAGCAACCTTGTATTTGTAAGCAGGAGGTAGGGATCTAAGAACTTTGGCAACAATCTCATCTTCATCCAAGATTCCACCGGCACATGTAATGCCACAAACAAGCTCATTTACTTTTGGTATAAATGTATTGATATTCTCATCTTCATTCATCTTCAGGTTTTTGAATTTTCCTTTTAGACTCTGTAACTTGGCACATTTAACATATTTGTCTCCTTTATGCAGAAGTTGCAATTTTTCTCAAATCTCATATGCAATTTTTAAATCTATAACATTTGTCAGTTCTAAATCAGATAAGGCACTTAATAAAGCTTCTTTAGCCCAAAGATTGTCTTCAGTATCTTTGATTTCATCTACAGTTGTCGGACCATTCTTTGGAGGAACATACTTCTTTGAATCCATGATCCAATATTGCATTCCCATACATTGCAAGTGACATTCCATGTGGCTTTTCCAAAGACTATAATTGGTTCCATCAAACCTCGGACTATCCTTCTTGTAGGAAGACATCCTGGATCTCCTCAAGTAGTTAAGCTCCTTTTAGAGGAACTTAGCTCTTATACCAATTGTTAGTTTCAAGATAGACAACTGAGAGGAGGGGTGAATCAGTTGTCCCAAAATCTTCCTTTTATTAACCACATAAATCCTTCTTGTAATTTAACAGCATAATAATAAATCAATCATAGAAACACAATGCAACAATTCAAGAGCAGAAACACATTAACACATATGACACCAAGATTTTAACATGGAAAACCTGGTGAAGGGAAAAACCACGGGGTGACTAACCCAAGATTGTATTCTCTGTTAAAAGAATAAGAAGAACAACATGGCACATGCCAATTAGGGCTCACTGCCCGAGCACACTGCTCACAAGAGGCCCACTTCCTACAAGAGACACACTGTCTATAGAATGATAAATATTACATACTTAAACTGAAGAATAGCATCTTCACCATGCTTGAGTTAGTTCCATTTAAGCTCAACACTTCTGCTCTACCTTTCGCTCTTCTCCTCTCTACCACACTCTCATCTTCACCAAGATGCTTTTGAAATGACTTCACAACTCTTATTTATACAAGACATCGACTTTGGTATAATCATCAAAGTCAACATACTTTACAGAGAAAAAACACAAATACAACTTCACTTATTACAAAAGACTCCATGCGAATCACCACACTGTCAGCCACACAGATCTAGGACTTAAATCTTCTTTGAGGAACACACCATGCTTCGCAGAACATCTTCAAGATCATCTGCAAGATGTGTAAATCATCTGGTCAGCCAAGTTTAGGAAGCACATCATCATCCAAAAGTAATTCTTCAATTATGAGCTCAATCTTCAATGCGGACCACCAACACAAACTGGACACAATCTAGAGACCCCCACAAGCTTGCTTGAAACACCAAGAATATCCACACCACTTCTGATTACTAAAATCATTCTCTTCTTCATCCAGAACCTCAAGAACATAGTCTGTCATCACTGTCATATTGGAATAGATGCTTGCGGACCTCTAGACCACGAACCAATTGAGTTGTCAATTCACATTGACTTCCTAAACACTCCATCAAATCTGCAGAACAAGATATTGCATTTCTGGATCTCACTGGACTAATTTGTGTCACTCTGTCACCTCTGAACATCTGCCAAAACTAGTTTTACTCATGTGACCATAACTTCTTCAAATCTTCATGTGGACCTCTCAAATATTTATTGGATCACCTTTAGACACATATCTACAAACCCTTTGATGCGCATCCTTTGATCTTCATCTTAGCTGGGATCTTTACTTCGTAGAGCTTCACTGTCTTTACTGTTCTTCTCTGTTTCTGATAGGACTAATTTTCTCAATATCCTCAGCACACAACTCATCCAATCCTTGACATCAATGCAACAGGATTATGTTGACATTAATGACAACACCTGTTAGGCCCATACTTGTAACATTTTCTTTGAGGGTTTCTAGACTTCTTTTGCCACTAATTATCCATGTTTTGGAGATTCCAGACCCTATAACGTGGAGGGAAAAGGGACTAGCAGCCAAGCCCTGATGGTGCTCTTTTCTACTTCTTTATGTCAGATCTAGAATCCTTATCCTTTGCAACTCCACTCTTCACAATCTAATACCTGTCACCTGCAATCACAAGAAGAGGGGTTGGGGGTTGTGGTGTTTAGGAGCTTGCCTCAGTCAAGCCCTAGAATGGAATTCAAGCCTTCCAACACTATTGTTAGGTAAAGAGTGTGTATCCTTGTAGGATAGAGGAAAAAAAATAATAAATGACTGATTCAAACACAAATAGATATCACCTCAGAGGTGTAGCTTGCATGTAGATGAAGATCTTTCACAACACAATAATAATAACAAACACAAGAACAAAATTCTACTCTGCAACATAATGAATGCCTTGAATGCTCTAAAATCATAAGTTCACCTAAATCTCATAATCATCTAGTTAACAAATGAAACTCTAAACATGCTTATATATGCATTTTCGCTACAAATTTCATAATTCAAACTTAAGATGTCGACAAGCAAGGCCTTTAACAGTCACTTTACCAACATTAAAATTTAGGACCCCACCAAAATAGGGTAGGACAAGGGCACGAACACCCTTGCCCTAGGACCTATTTTGGGTCAGGGTTTAGGCTCACAGATGTCCCTCAAGCCCCATTTGACATGGGTTTTAGGCTATTTTGTCTCAGGAGTCAATTCTAACATGCATGATGAAAAACAAGGTACCTGAGAGCTAAACTTAGGAGGTAAAAGCCCTAGGGGGACATTTTACGACATAACATTTAGCCCCCACCTTAATGTATGTATGATCTTATGACCCATACATGCATTAAAGTATGGTAAAAACACAGCAAACATGCCAAGCACTTGAAGCTAATGCATACACAAATATTGAAGAACTATTTCTAGCCCCTAGTCTCAGGTAGACATTAGAGAAAACACATCGCAGACACGCCAAATAGAGTGAAGACAATAATAGGCACGCAAAACACAGAGAAGATAGTAACATGTACACAAGACATGGAGAAGACAATATTGAAGACACGCAAAACATGATGAATACAATGATATTTCTTTTTCATTTTCAGATATATATGAATGCAGATACATGAAAAGTAAAAATGTGACACACAAGCCCAAAATGTAGGAGGGGAATTTCGCCACACCCTTGAAACTACATATGCGGGAGAAGACACACCAAACAAATCCCAAAGTGTAGGAGGGGAATTTTGTCACACCCTTGAGACTACACTTAAGAGAAAGCATGCCATACAAAACCCAAAGCATAGGAGGGGCATTTCGCCACACCCTTGAGACTATGATTGGGAGAAAACACGCCATAAAAATCCCAAGTGTAGGAGAAGCATTTTGCCACACCCTTGAAACTTTACACGGGGGAAAACACACAGAAGACACATGGAAAACACGAGTGCCGTAGAGCATGCCAAAGACATATTATACATCTTAAACATGGCAAACAAGGAAATGGAAGGAACTTATTGCTAAGTTCCCACCATCTCAAGCACACTATAGGCACACCTAATGGTTGGGCTTATGCCACAACAACCGTCAGAGACACACTTAAGGGAGGATATTCTCAAATCCACCCGTGCCTACTCGGAGGACTTTTGAGATAAAAAGGATGTGCACTAGCTCAAGAGATACACCATCCCCACCTCCACAGAGGGCTTTTGAATAAAAGGATATGCACAATATCTCACCTACATAGAGAGATTTATGATTTCAAAATAGATAAAGATGTGCACTCACACCAGAGATATAGCATCATGCCTTCGCAAAGGGCTTACAAACATGCTTCGTTAGTACCAAAATCATTGGACAACTTACCTTATATATGCCCCCACCTTAAGGTGGTTGATATCGTGTACCGATATGAAGCACATTAAGTTAGAGAGAAAACACAAAAGGGAACAAGAGCTTTCGCAAAGCCCATGCCCCCAAAGGTGACATGTGCTAACAATTGCCAAATGTTCCCACAAACACATCTTAATCTAAGCAAGACATGAGAGCTATGCATGAAAACAAAGAAGCCAAGGCTACACAAATGGGTTCGAGCCTGAGTATAGCCGTGGGGCTTATATTGTAGGCATTTCAGAACTGAGTGTAACAACAAGGTGAGACATCAAAAACAATCAAAGTGCATGGAGCAAACGTATTGTTATGATTTGTTAGCAAAGATAAGATAACATCAAAATATCACACAGAGTGATTCTACTAGCCAAGTGTTGGATATATAAATCAACACCGTCTTCATATATGGACTAGGTCCATTTTTTCTTCGCTTGCTGAAGGGACACACAGTCCATATCAGTATATGTTTGTTTTTCGTCATCCACCAACTAGGTAGAATCACTAAAAGAAGGTAAACAATAAAATGAGAGAGGAGAACAAGTGTCTTAGGAACAATCACATAGGCAGATGCCCCCATGTCATCAACCACAATGCTATGCACCTAAGACACAACACACAACAATAAAATAGAGGAGAAGCAAGATAGAAGAATGATGATACAAATAGAAGAATGGTCACAATAGAGGTGGTCTCCTGGTATCCTTGACCTTACAAGAGTATCAAGGGTCATCTAAGAAGGCCTAAGCAACACATAACACATCACAGGGGAACACAACGCAAAAGGAGAGGTCACATAAATGAGAAAATAATGCTACAACATAGGTGACCACCAAGGGTTAGAAATACTTACCTATTGCTAAGAAAGGCTTGAACTTATGAGCATCTTAGAAAGGTGCACTCCATCAAGTTTTGTAAAAAGTGTGAACATTTCACATTTGTTTGATTCATATTTTCAGGATGACCAATTGGTGTTTGTTTGTCAAATCATTGTACATTCAAAATGTTTTGTTGTTTGCGAGGAGGGGAATCATTACTATTTCCTACTAATGATAACTACCTTGTTCTTTTTTTATCCTTTGATTTCTTATTCCGATAAGTTAGTCTTTTGCAATGAAATGGACTATCTTCCACCATAGAAACCTTTTCATGTATCATAATCTCTTGTTTTGGTTATTTAATATGTCTTTCCAATGCATTTTGGTTAGCTCCCAATCCTTGAAGGGATAATGGTGGAGGAACCTCAACATATATACCATTTCTTTGTGGACAAGGTGAATTTACATTTTTCTCCTTATCCACTTCTATCATACCCACTATTTCATCATAATCCAAATGGTCGTCGTCCACTTCTATTGTATTTTGTTCCATCATATTGTTCTGGTTATGTCTAGGGAATGGATTAGTAAAGATCTGTAAATTCTAATTCAGAGGAGCAACTGACTTATTTCCATTGTCATTCACACCAATTACCTATACAACATTTGAGTCGATGAGGTCTTGAATTTCATGTTTAAGACACATACATCATTCAGTATCATGCCCTTGTTGCCGATGATAATGACAAAAAGAATTAGCATTGAAGTGAGGTCCTTGAATTCTACTAATATCCAATGGTTTGATCGGAGGAAGCGTCAAGAGATTATTACTCACTACTTGATTCATGATACAATGTAAGGACTTAGATATTAGAGTAAATTGTATTTGCTATTGTCTATACTGAAACGATGCCCTCATTAGATTAGTGATAGTGGACACTTGTGAAAAATTGTTTGAATTTTGTCCATTAACCTTGATGAAACTCTTATTATTCCTCTTAAAGTTGTTTTGTGAAGATTCAACCGTGGATTGACCAACTTGAGCTGATGAGTTTTGGTTTTCATACTGACTAGACGAAAGTTGGTAATTGAGAAGGGTTGTGCATAAATGTTGAAAAGAGTTATACTTCATAAAGTGGATCTTATCATGGATGTTATGTTGTATATTTGTAATAAATACCTTCTGAATATCCTCATCATTCATTTGGTATTGAATTTATACATAAAGATCTTGATACCGACTAATAAACTTAGTTAACTTCTCTTTTGGACTTTGCTTGTAATGAACTAAATCAATCAATGAGACTTGAGGTCCAATGTTTTCTTGAAAATGTTGTAAGAATTGATCAACTAGCTGAGACAAAGAGTGTATTGAATTTGGAGCTAAAGAGAAAAACCATTCCAAAGAAGTATCTTTGAGAGATCGCGGGAAAATTTTTGCTAACAAGTCCTCTTCAAAGTAGAAATCACTACACATGGCCGTGAATTCTGCCACATGAGTATTAGGATAACCTTTTCCACCATATTTTTCAAAGCGAGGAGTTTCAAACTTCTCAGGCATAGGAGTTCTCAAGATTACATAAGATAATGGATTACGGGCATGATAAGTTGGTATATTAGGTTGTGAAGATTTTTTCAAGCTCGTCACCTTTTGTTGTAAAGAAGTCATGCCTTGCAAGAGTTGGTTTAGGAGGGCATCATAGGAGATGTAGTTTGAGAATTTGAAGCTATCATCATGAAATTTTGAGGAGATTGATTGTGAGTGGTAATGAAAGGTGGTTGAGAGCAATTGTGACTGGAAGGTGGTTGAGAATAGTTATAAGTGAAAGGTGGTTGAGAATACGTGGGATTGAGTGGTGGTTAAGAGTGATTATTCATAAAAGAAGTCACCCTAGGTGGTTGGTTTTGATAGTTGAATCCCACACCTTTGTAATTTTGTGAATTAGTGCCATTAGATACTCCAATACTAGTGGTAGCATCACTACAATTATGTGCATTAGTAGTTAGAATTGTTGATGTAAAGGTAGACATTCTAGTAGTCGGTATAGGTGCCGATACTTATGTATGAGATGGTCATGACATGTTATTAATAATATTCACACATTCTGTCACTGGCATAACATTATGATGCACTATATGCACTAAGCCTCAAAGCATGTTAACACCATCTTATCCTTCTTTTAATAACTGTCTTCTGTTATGAACCATAGGTACAGCTTCTTCTGCCATCCTTTCATTTTCCATAAATGCTTGAAAATCAGCTAACTCTTTATCAAGTTTGTTTATTTTCTCATCAGGTACATGTGTTATCACATTAATAGGGTCCTTAACATCATGAAATACTTGTTCTTCCATTGTAGTTGTAGGAGGTATAATATCTTGCAAAGTTTGTGTTTCTCCTTTTGTAAAGAAGGTGTTCAATGGATTTTCTGATGTAGGAGCACCATTAGTTTTAGGAGCACTAGAACCCATTAGTCTAATACTTCTCCTTAAAGGGATATTTCTATTAGGGCAACAGGTTATAAGACTCATGCAAAAGTATACAACACTCAATGCACAAACTAATAGAATAAACCCTAGGATGAATGTATAGTGTTGAAATACACAATGTGTAAATGCAAAGATTGGAATGCAAATATAAAAACACACTATAATGAAACACTACAATCTCAAATCAGACCTAAAAGAGTGTTTAAAAGTGTAGTAAAATCTAAGACAAGATTTTAACCTCAAACCCTAGCTATTACAAAGTCTAGGTTATATGAAAAATGCACGATTTCAAGCAAATTCTAACAAATGAAGTATTAAAATGTAATGAAAATGATTATAGAATGATATACTACTATAATTTATATCATATCTAATGTAAATATCAGAGTTAGATGAAATTCAATGCAAACTATGTCAAAATGCAAGCCTAGGATACTTGATTTTTCAAAATTTTCAATTTTTTGTAGATTTTTGAATGCAATAAGATGATAATGAAATGAATGAATGCAAATATGAAGTACAACACTCAGAAAGGTGCAAAATTCAATAAAAACATGGGTTCACCAAAATGTTATGTAGGAAAAAGGGGGAATAGGGTTTGATGAATGATATGCCTAGATCTTCCTTTCACTACACACATTCAAGGACAGTTAACCGAGTTGAATCACAACTTTTGCAAGAGGATTCACCTACAGGTTGGTTGTCATTTGTAATGATAGGGAAATTTTAAATTTGATGATTAATGTGTTAATTTAAGCTCAATTATGCACAAAACCCTAATTATGCAAAATTGTAAACAAATAGATAAATTCTGACAAATGCTCGCATACAGAGATACCAAATGAAGATCAAATACACACCAGATTTCAAAGTTTAGGATCCTAAATTGTGGGGACAAAGGGATTCATGCCCAAGCCCAAGGTAAGATTTTCTTCAAGGGTTTCTAGACTCCTTCTACCACTAATTATCCTTGTTCCAGAGATTTCAAACCCTGCAAAACTAGAGGGCAATAGATCTAGCACCCAAGCCTTGATGATGCTCTTTTCTACTTCTTTCCATCATATCTGGAATCCTTATCCTCTACAACACTCCTCTACAACTCCACTCTTCATGATCCAATACCTATCACCTGCAATCACAAGAGGGGTTGGGGGTTGTGGTGTTTAGGAGCTTGCCTCAATCAAGCCCCATAATGGCATTCAAGCCTTCCAACACCATTGTTAGATAAAGAGTGCATATCCTTGCAGGACAGAGGCAAAAATAAATAGATATGACCTCAGAGGTGTAGCTCGAATATAGATGAAGATCTTTCACAACATGAGAAGATGGAGCCAAATCTGCAATAACAAACATAATAACAATATTATGCTCTACAACACAATGAATGCCTTGAATGTTCTAAAATCATAAGTTCACTAAAATATCATAATCATCTTCTAGTTTACAAATGAAACCCTGAACATGCTTATATATGTATTCCTGCTAAAAATTTCGTAATTCAAACTTAAGATGTCAGCATGGAAGGCCTCTAACGGTCACTTTACCAACATTAAAATTTGGGACCCCACCAAAATAGGGCAGGACAAGGGCACGAGTGCCCTTTCCCCAGGACCTATTTTGGGTTAGGGTTTAGGCTCACAGATGTCCCTCAAGTCCCATTTGACATGGGTTTTAGGCCATTTTGTCTCGAGAGTCAATTCTTACATGCATGATGAAAAACAAGGGACCCGAGAGCTAAACTTAGGAGGTAAAAGTCCTAGGGGGACATTTTATGACATAACACAAGGAATAAACCACCTCCATGTCATCTAATGCCCATCCTTGAACCTATTCAAGAACCTTCAAGTAGTATGCCTATTCCTCTAATCCCATCATGTATCCCACAACCCATCAATTCTATTGAAGAGTCTCCTACCATGATTCCAAGACAAGATCCATTATACAATCATGTTGTTGAACATATAGAACCCATCAAGCCTATCTAAGAGTCTCCCACTCCCATCTAAGAACATAAAGAGCTATGTCAAGAGTCTAATCTAAAACATGTGGAAACATCAACCCCTCATCTAAATCAAGAGAAAACCACCTTCATTCAACCTATCCATTTCTTATCTCTTCTCTATGATTAAGATATTATCTATGATGAAGAGCCTGTATATGAGAAAATTCATCCCATGCATAGAACACTTAATCCTATTAATGATCAAGCTCCCATATATGCTCAAGATCCTATCTATGATCAAGAAAACCATGATGATCTTCTTAGGCAACTTTATGCATTCCATGATTAAGAGATTATCACTCCAACTATCCATAATCCCATAACCATCCATGAGAAAGATATCCAAACTACTCCTATCCATTCTCCACCTAGCCCTATTGATGATCTAACAACAACCACTTCCCTTGATGAGACACTTGGCTCCCAAGTAAACATAAACAATTAAACAAATAGATTGGATCTTAATGATAATAATGATAATCAAGATCTTATTGATCCTTCATCATCTCCTATCGATCCCATTTCAAATCCATCATCCTATACCCTTGGTCTCACTACCTTCATCCATGGTGCTTCTCTCATAGGAGAGGAACAACTTCTATCCACCACCCTGCCTCCCCCATCTAATAATGGACTCATGTCTTGTTTCCAAAACAACAAACATCCCATTGCACATCACATGCTCCAAAACATGAATTATCAAGGAAAAGGTTTAGGCCTTCTTGAACAAGGTATCTTGGAGCCCATCCATGTCCAAATCCATCCACACATGCATGGCCTTGGCTATACATCTCAAGGAAAATAATCCACACATGTTGATACCACCTTCACCCCTCCTAAATCCACTTCTTTTAATCACAAACCCCATGCATCCCATCATACCTCCAAATCATATGTTGTCATCCCTCCTCCATTATTATATAAATCACAAAAGCATGTGACCATGCATCTCCCTCCATCCACTCTACCTCCACTCTTCCCAACTCCTAATATCCCTATTCTTAAATCCCCTAATCCATCTATCCACACATCCCATTCCCTTAAATCCCCTAACATTCCTAATCAAGATCAACCAATGCACACATCAACCAAACATGAAGCTTCCACCAAACCCATGGGATTCAAAAATAAAAAATTGGATGCTTCCTTACTTAAAGTAAAAAATTCTAAAGATCCTCATGCCATAGGGCACCAATGCAAAGAATCAAAGAAAAATCCATCCAAAAGGCTACCCAAGCCCACACCTCCAAAAGCAAAGTTCAAAAATAAAATGGTTTGGGTCCCTAAGAAAACAAAATCAAGTCAAATGAAGCATTCACATCCCAAAAATCCCATTACATCCACAAGTCCAAATGCAAAAATTAAAAAAATCCTAAGTCTATATGGGTCCCTAAATTCCTACATCGACCATCCCATAAACAAACATCTCCATTACTTCCTACACCTCCCTCCAATAAAAAGCTTCAAAATACAATTTAGTGTGCACAACCATTGGTCTCGGTTCCTATCCATTCTACAACATTTCCACATACCTCCATCTCCCCATCTTTCATCCACTATCCCACAATCCATCATATCCCTATGGTCCATGCTTTTGCATAATCCTTCCATACATAATCCACATCATAATCTTCTATCCCCCATCCATCCTTGCATAAACCTATCATAATCCACTATCTACCTACTCCATCTCCCTCTCATGTAATCCTCTACTAACATCCCTGAGCATAATGACACTTGACATGTTCTATGTGCCACAAACATCTAAAAATGGGACATTATCACCTCCTCTTGGAAACAGATGCTTGAGTCCCCATCCTCTATCCAAACCTCTCTTTCCCACCATCCACCCATCCCATCCAAACATTCCAAATTTTTTTTTTTTTTTAAAGTAAAGAGAAATCATTCATCCAATGGTGAAAACCTAGAAAATAGGTTCCTTGGATAAGTACCATTCTAAACCTACCAAATAAGCATCATGAGTAGATCGATTGTTTATGCACCTTACACTTGGGGGCATGTTGTCTCATCTGCCCATCCTATCATTCCTTCTATCTATCCTATCCTATCCATCCTTATCCATTATACCCACATACCTATCCCATTGCATAATCCATCCTCCCTTCCTCCTTTTTATTTTGATAAAAGGCATAGGGGCAAAATGTTGAAGAATGCTTTGACATCTCTTGATATACCTCATCCTTTCCAACCAATCCCACCAATCCTATCGTCATAAGCTTTGTCATGTAAAATCCTCAACATTATACCTAGAATGGGGCATGTTTTTCCTATGCAACATAGTCTTTTGAGATCACATCCTAAGCACCTTATCCATTCCATCGATATTTCCTATCCTTTTATCCTTCCATCTATCATGAGTCTTCCATTCTATTTACTCTCTCCCTTCTAAGTTTATACATTCATCCAATCCCATCTCCATCCTTTGCATCTAGACTTGGTTTTCTCTTTTCATTGGTATCTAGCATCCAGGCTATCCAAATTGTAATCCAATGCCATCCCAAGACAATTCAAAATCCAAAAAAATCCAAACATCCAAAAAACCCAAAAAAATCACAACATTCCAAAAATCCAAGAAATAAATCCAAATAAAAGTCATCCTTAATCCATACCAATCCAATTGAGTAATCTAGCAAATCATCCAAAAGCATACTTTGGTTTTGTTTCCAACCTTGTTGCCAAACCTATCAATTGATCATTTATCCAATCATTATCAAAATGATATATTGTTCCCACATCGTTGTGTTGTTCTAGGGATATATCACTCCCCACAATGACAACATTATCCTCATTCAACCCAATCAATCCTTGATCAATCAATCATCAATTTACAGCTTGACAGGGGCAATACCTTGTTTGTTTTTGAATCATTTGTGCATGTTTTCTTTCTTGATTGTGTGTGTTATCTTTTTTATCTTGTATTTGTATCAGTCCTAGAAGCATGTTGTCACAATGACATCATGGTCTTCCATATCATGGTGCCCAATGGCATATGTTTGCTTGTGACCTTTTATCTTTTATGCACAAGACACATCATCACCCTGGTCTTTATACCTTGGTGCATAATGTCTAGTGCTATATCAAACTATATGGTTGGACACCTCAATGCAGCATAACATATCATTCATCCATTTCATCCATCCCTTATCTTTCCTCCATCTCCTTAACCAATCCATTTCATCCATTTTGAGAGCATACCCATGTTCTTCTAACTCACCTATCCTTTCGAGGGGGCATACCATTTCTACATCATCTTTCCTTGTCACTTTTGCTTCAAGTGACTGGGGTATCATCATCCCTAATCCTACCATCTTCTTCTATCCAACCAAGCACTATGTTTCATCTTTCTTTTAAATGATGTTTCTTCACAATACCATCTCAAAGAGGGGCAAAATGTAGACACCTAATATTAACCTCACTTCCCGAATTAGTTATTCATTTACCATACCTTCACATTAATTAAATAATTCTTAATTATTTAATTAATTTCACTCTACATTATTCTTCTACATTAATTAAATAATTATTAATTATTTAATTAATCATTTCTTTCTTCTAATGTTAATTAAATAATTTATAATTATTTCATTAATTAAATCATCACCCAACATAGTCCATACTTAGGGAGATGGAGCGAAGCGAAACTGGTGGAAAATCTACAGATGGAGCTGGGAAAAAGGCAGAGAAATCACACCAGAGGCTAGTGGTTCCAAATGGAGTTTCGGCTAGGGAAGTAAACAACATCAAACAAAGACATAATCCCCTTTCATGGGTGGCGGAAGCAAAGAAGGAGATGTTGGCAAGAGACACTGTGTCGCTTCATAAGTGTTGTCATTGATGGCAACAAAGTCTATCACACACATCCGCAGTACATAATATGCCTTCACCGGAAGTCAGATTGAAGAATGTTTTGGTCCGGTGAACAAGAACAAAGTATGTAACAAGGTCTGACAATCAGGTCCGGATCTCTCAGGTGGTGTAACTCAGTAAGTTGCAGACTTGGACAAGTCAAGAAGGGTATCATGACTACTGTACTCCAGATATTTAGCCTCTGGTGATAAATCAAGAAAAAGATATGAGCATCTGAGTGTTGGGTTCCAATCAGGTAGAGCAGACAGAGGAAGAATTGACCGGTAGAGTTTCAAACCTCAATCTGGATGAGTAAAAGGTGTTGATCAAGCAATTTGTGGGATTATACATTGTTGACTGACATGATTAATGACTTCTATGCCTATGTTTTTGATACGCACCACAAATCAAGCATGGATTCAGCCGACAGATCAATAACTTGCAAATATCTTGAGTGTTCTTATTGCCAACTAGAAAGATGATGAAAATCCTTTTTGCGGATATATATACCAGATGGATTCCAGCATGTAAGTGTGGATGGTGAAGGTGAAAAGTAATAAGGTGTGAAGTAAAGCAAGGATAAGTGTGGGAACAACTCAAGTCCAGTATGTGACTAAACAACAGCATTGAACAGAGGAAGAATGAAGTGCATCAAATCAGTATATTGTGCCTAAACCAAAACTGAACTCTTGCATTTGTAGATGCCTCTCATTAGTTCAAACACTAGATTAACTTCTGTAAGTTCTGTAGACAATGAGTCTCTTATAGGTAGTGTGCTCAGGTAGTGAGCCCTAATTGGCAAATGTCATTTTGTACTCCTTTATTCTTTTAATAGAGAATACAATCTTGGGTTAGTCACCCCATGGTTTTTCCCTTAACAGGGTTTCCATGTAAAAATCCTTGTGTTATGTGTGTTGATTTTATTTTTCTTCTTATGATTGCATATGCTTTCATGTTTTGATACAACACTGAATATTAAGATAACAAAAAGAAAAAAAAGCTAAGGAAATTTTTAGATAACTAATTCACCCCCCCTCTCAGTTATCTGCCTTGTTTCCAACAATTGGTATCAGAGAAAGGTTCCTCTGAACAAAGCCTACCAGCTTGAGGAAGATCTGGGAATCTCAATGGATGCATATGGTATGAAGGAACAACTTCAGTCTGCCCTAGATGATCTTGAACAATCCCACTCTGAAGTCAATAATTTGAGAGAAAGACTCAAACAAGCTGATGAATTCATAAATGAGCTAAAAGAAAAACTTAGTATTTCTATGAAAAAGAGAAAGGAACTACTTCAAAACTTAGCCAATCAGAGTGAAGTCAATGATACTAATGAAGATCTGAATGAGAAAAATAAGCTATGTGAGAAGCTGTCAAAAGAAGTCATCATGGTAAGGCATGAAATGGAATTAGGGGTTATGAGATTCACCCAAGAAATTGAAGAAAAAAGAAAGATTGAAGATAATCTAAAACAATCCCTCAAGGAGAAAATAGAGGACTGCCACAAAATGGACAGAATAATCAGGCATCTTGAATCTGATGTTGAAGAAGCTAGAGACAATGAAGAACAACTTGAGAATCAAATAGACACTCTTAAACAAGATCTTCAAATAGCAAATGAATACAAAGAGAAATTCAAGATAAGATCAGCCCAACTTGAAGTTTTTCTTGAAAGCCAAAAGAGGGTAGATGATAAGCATGGCTTGGGATATGAGAAAGGTGAAAGCTTCAGATTTGGTCAGAAGAACTTTGGATTAGGAAATCAAAGAAACAGGCTTAGAAGACCTCCGGTAAGGCAACCAAATGCCCAAAGATATCCATCCTTCAATGGATACTACTTCAATTGCAACAATTTTGGTCATAGAGCAACTCAGTGCAGGAGGAGAATGAATCAGAATAATCCATCCTTCTCTGGACAATGTTTTAATTGCAAAAGGTATGGTCACAAATCTCATGAATGCAGAAATATGCAAATAAATAGTTCATTCAATGGTAGATGCTTTGCATGCAATAGAATGGGACATATTGCTAATTAATGCAGATCAAGAGGATATCAATCAAATAAGCAAAGAAATGTTGTATGGTACAATTGCAATAGATCCGATCATATTGCTAAATTCTACAAAAGTAGAAATCAAGATAGAAAAGGTCCAATGGAACATGATCAGAAACAAGATAAGAGGAAAGGTAAAGTGAATGCAGATGAAGTTCAAAAGGAGATGAGAAAGATTTTGGTAAAGAAGGGTACAAAAAATATTAGGGATGGATCCGCACCGAAATCTGGTGCTGATATTCTTTTCAGAAAGTAAAAAGGTGAGCTCTGGCTCAGGGGGAGTCATAGAGAAAAACAATTTCCCCCAGCTAGTCAGCTAGTGCCTAAATTCGGCACATTGAGTAAACATCTATCTCTGTGGATTAAAGGGTCCTCAAAAAAACCTCCAAATAACCTTCAGTCAAAATGTGAAAGATCCACATGGAGTTTTGCAAGATTTATAACCGCTCAAGTTAATCTGGCTCCGATAGCTATCCGGTAAAGCAAAACTTCACAGACATATCCGGTATGATTCAGAATTGAAATCCTTTGATCTGTGGACCCATGGAATGATTGAAGAAAAGAAGATATGTTGTCAATCCTCACTGACAATGATTCTAAGTTTAGCGCAATGATTCAAGAAGATCTCTCTCAAAACAGGGCAACCGGATAACTTAAGTTGTGCATTTATTACAAAAGGAAATTAGGGTTTGCGAAAGGATAAAAGGATTCTTTCACTCATTATTTACACACTTGCACTTGCGAAAGAAGAAAAGAAGAGATCTACAAAGAAAATTCTACAATTCACTCAAGATCAACTAAAAAATGAATTCAACCAGCAATTTGTTCCGGGTCCTACTTCAAACCCTAAAGCGTGAAAAGGTACTTCCATTCTAAAAATCTCTCTCTGAATCTCTTGCAAAATGGCTAATCCAATGGTTGTCAAGATTTTTGATAGGCCGAGACCTAAATTCAAGAAACAACCTTACAAATCTCTAGAAGTTGATCCCTTAGTGGCATTTTCTAGCATTCCGCATGGAATGTTGCATGTAGAAGATGTTAGGGTTTATATCCATGCCAACATTGAAGAATTTGGAGACTCAAAATTGATGGATATTTATCACAAACAACTAATAGATGAGAATTTTGAACTCAAACCTGAATTCAAGGCCCTCCGAGACAAACACTTCAGATATTGCATACATTTTCCATGTTTCGCAGAAGATGATTGGGTCTAGTATGTTGTAAGCAGGATGCATGATAATTTTATGTGGATAATGAGGCCCTTTAAGATAACTAAAGATGCCATCAGGGCAGTGACCAGACTACATTAATCTGGTGGGTTACCCGCACTTAAATCTGTGAAGAACCAAACAGTAACTAAAGCCACTGGATCTAAATTTGACAAAAGAGCAATGACCATAAATGACATCACAGATCTGGATGTCAAGTTTTCGTCAATGATAATCAGCTACAAAATCTATCATTCAAGTAGGGAGAATTCTGTGTCTAGCATAGCAATCTATGTAGCATATCAAATGTTGAGGGAAGATGCAGATTATGATCTATGTGAGCTTCTTCTAAATCGACTGTTGGAGAACTTACAGAAGATTAAAAAGGATAAGAAAATTTCCTTTAAATATGGTAGTCTAATACTATGTCTATTCTTCTATTATATGAATGAACTACTGGATCAATTGGTTGGGTCTGGAAAAAAGATAAACCAATTTCAATTCAGATCAGAGATTACATGTATGGACTTGGTGATGCTCAAGCCCAAAACACAGCCCTCTAGGGATACTTTAAGAACTTCCAAAACATGATGCAAGCTAGAGAGAATTCCACAATCCATAGTTGAGAAATACAAGGATACAGTTTGCTTTATGGATAACACTGATCAATGCCTAATGGAGGCAGTTGAGCCAAGAACTATGTGGATAATGCCTATGGGATATGAGGTTGATGAAAAAATCTTGGAGTTACATATTCAACACCTGCTGAGCCAACCTAAGGACACTGAACCAGAAAGGTTTGGCACCTTTTAGGAGCTAAGTGTAAAAATACATGTTGAGCTAAGACAGCTGGAGATAAAGAGGAAAGTAAGAAGGGAAGTTGAAGAAATTGCCAAAAGATTTGGCCTATCAAAGGAGGCTGTAGATGCAAATAGAGAGAAAATGGAGAAGGCTGAGAAAGAGAAACAAGAAGCAAAGAAAGGAAATGTTCCGGTACAAGCCTCCTCCTGGACTAGATCTTCCAAGAGCTCTACACCTGTCACTCCCAAAAGCTCAAAGGCTACCAAACCGGAAGTTAAGACATCCAGAAAAAGTGAAAAGAGAATGAAGACCAAAGCCTCAAGAACATATACAAGCCATAAGGATGATGAAGAAACAGAATCAGATGAAGAAATCAAGAAAATGAATAAGAAGAGAACATCCAGAAAGTTCTCTGCTATCAGAAATGAGGAAGAGAAGGCAGAGGAATTTGTTGAAAAGCCCACTCTTTCCATGGATGACATCATCAAGGCAGTTACTGTGGATGGAAAATTGCACCTGGTGACTAAGTTCTATGATGCATACAATGATGCTGACAAGAGAATTCTAGAAGAGGCTACTGCCAGGTACTTGAACATTTACAATAAAGCCTTCATTGAAATTATATCATTAATTCCTAAGAGCCTAGAAAAGGTACTTGAGTTGAGAAAAGAGAATGCAATGGAAAAAGACCTAGAGATCTGGGAGCAAATAATGATTCAACTTTACCCTTCTATCACTCCAAAACAAATGGACATGATTTTCAAGGACTGTAAGGATGAGTTCTGGAGTAAGGTGAGAATGAATAAATTTATGCTTGGAGAAACTGACCAAGTAGCAATTGAAACAAAATATATCCTTCGGAATGCTTTGAAAAGATTCAATCTTCCTATTATAGAGGAAACAAATGAAGAACCTTCTACCATGGATGTTGAAGGATTAAATGTAATCAATGAAGAACTTTCTGACAAGGATGTAGAGGGTTCAAAGGAAATAGATGAAGAGAAGTCTGAGGACTTAGATTCCTCTATTCTGGAAGAGGAAGTTCATGAAGCAGTAAACACAGGTGACATCTCTCCTTTGGATCGCACTGCAGCTATAAAAAACATTCCAGACTCTGAAGCTAAAGGAGAAGGTAGAAGAGAGGAGAAGATTCAAGAAGAAGAGGTTAAGGGAAAAGAAGAGCAAGCAGAAAAGACTAATGATGACTCTTCTAATATTTCAAAGAAGTCTGAATCTCCAGCAAGAGACACTATAGAGACAGTGAAGAACTTCTTAAATAGAGAAATGATGGAGCTAGATGAACTTGAGCTATTTCAAGGACCACTAAATTTTGACTCCCTCTCCCTAGTTCAGACAATGAAGATAGCATCTTTTGTTCAAGCCAAAGGAAAAGAAAAACTCTTGAAATCTCACATGGAGGACTATGAATTATTGGAGATTGAATCCGGGATGCTGGAGAAGATCATGCCATCCTATCAAAAGGATCCTTCAGCCTCACCATCCAGTAACTTGAAAACTTTGGTAAATTCTATTAACACTCATTTTGAATCTCTAGAGAAATCAAAAGAAGCAAAGGTCTGAAAGGAGTTTCTAGGAAAAAGATTCATTGAGGTGCAAGGACTTATTGCTAATGATAGGCAGACTCTAGATATCAGAATAAAGAGCCTTGAAAATGCTCTCAAAGATGGTGGAGACCTATTCAAATTTTTTCTAACTTGGCCTAAAGTGACAAAAGATATTGAGGAAAAAGTAAAAGAACAAGAAGAAAAACTGTCTAGCCTAGTTCAGAATTTTGACCCTCTTTCCTCCTCTCTAATAAATCAAGAATGCCAGGTGATTGTTATCATAAACAAAATAAAGAGTCTAGACAAAGAAAAGAAGAACATAATGAACAGAATGGGTGAAATCAGAGGGATAATTATCCCTAAGCTAGAGGCAATGCATGAGGCCTTGACAGATGCTCAAACCACAGTCCGGACCAGTGATCCAGTAGATTTAAGAAGGGCAGAAGCATATGCATTTTTGTTTAGTGATCACATCTCCATTTTGGATAGGATGAAGCAGAGCTGGGCCATAGAGTTTGTACAGCTGAAGACTACTTTTGCGGATATACTTAAGTATATGTAAGTATAACATATGATTTATATATACTTATACGGCCATGTATAGAAATTTTTTTGTAAAATTTTGGTATGCAGATTCTGCCCTTTGCCATTGATGTCAAAGGGGGAGTGAAGAGTAGTGAAAAATGTGGAATCCAGCTAAGGGGGAGTTCTGGTATAACAGTGTAAAAGACAGAGCATCAGCCAAGAGGGAGTTACTACGACACTTAGCCATTTTTCACTAAGTGTTGCCATCAATGCCAAAGGGGGTGATTGTTGGAAAGAGACACCATGTGGCTTCATAAGTGTTGTCATTGATGGAAACAAAGTCTATCACACACATCCGCAGTACATAATATGCCTTCACCGGAAGTGAGATTGAAGAATGTTTTGATTTGATGAACAAGAACAGAATATGTAACAAGGTCTGACAATCAGGTCTGGATCTCTTAGGTGGTGTAAATCAATAAGTTGCGGACTTGGACAAGTCAAGAAGGGTATCATGACTATTGTACTCCAGAGATTTAGCCTCCAGTGATAAATCAAGAAAAAGATATGAGCATCTGAGTGTTGGGTTCCAATCAGGTAGAGCAAATAGAGGAAGAACTGACCGACAGAGTTTTAGACCTCAATCCGGATGAGTAAAAGGTGTCAATCAAGCAATTTGTGGGATTATACATTGTTGGATGACATGATTAATGACTTCTATGCCTATGTTTTTGATACACACCACAAATCAAGCATGGATTCAGCTGACAGATCAATAACTTGCAAATATGTTGAGTGTTCTTGTTGCCAACTAGAAAGATGATGAAAATCCTTTTTGCGGATATATATACCAGATGGATTCTAGCATGTAAGTGTGGGTGGTGAAGTTGAAAAGTAATAAGGTGCAAAGTAAAGAAAGGATAAGTGTGGGAACAACTCAAGTCGAGTATGTGACTGAACAGCAGCATTGAACAGAGGAAGAATGAAGTGCATCAAATCAGTATATTGTTCCTAAACCGGAATAGAACTCTTCCATTTGTAGATGCCACTCATCAGTTCAAACACTTGATTATCTTCTATAAGTTCTGTAGACAGTGAGTCTCTTGTAGGCAGTGTGCCTCTTGTGAGCAATGTGCTTGGGCAGTGAGCCCTAATTGGGAAATGTCATTTTGTACTCCTTTATTCTTTTAACAGAGAATACAATCTTGGGTTAGTCACCCCATGGTTTTTCCCTTAACAGGGTTTCCACATAAAAATCCTTGTGTTATGTGTGTTGATTTTATTTTTGTTCTTATGATTGCATATGCTTTCATGTTTTGATACAACACTGAATATTAAGATAACAAAAAGAAAAAAAAGATAAGGAAATTTTCAAATAACTGATGCACCCCCCTCTCAGTTATCTGCCTTATTTCCAATAGGAGATTTTGAATGAGAATATTAAAGTTAGGGTACAAACAGAAGCAAGGATTAACCCTGTGGAACATCAAAGATTTGCATCGCAGGACTATTAATACAGGCATGCAAGACAAGAGCAGGAGTTTAATCAGCTGAATGGGAGATTCAAGAGAGGACAGGAAAAGCATGAACCTCCAGGTAATTTTGGTAGAAGGTAGTTTTTTTGCAGAGGAAAACCTAGATTCAAAGGAGAGGGAGGTGTCAGTAATAGAGTCTTAATAGATAGAAGAAAGGCTGCAGTCCCAAGTAACAAGAAAACAATGGTGTTGGGAGCCAAACTACTAGGCCCCTCTATAGAGTAGTTGGAAAAGCTCGGTTTAATAGGAAAATGGCTCAACATTAATTTAAAATGGGAAGACCTAACCGGTTGGTGGTAATAAAGATAGGGTAAGGATTTGTGTTTCAAGAGGATGAGCAAGGGTTTATTTGTAGTTATTTGTCCATCTACAAAGGTTAGCGAAGAAATTCTAGAAGGAATCTGGTTAATGGACGAGTTCGGGTTCTACTTGACCAAATGGTAAGTTGGTTTTGATCCAGTAAAACATCAAATGGAATGCATTCAAGATTGGTATAGGCTACCTAGACTTCCCTTGGAATTCTAGAATTTGAACATTTTGGAAGAAATAGGAAATCATCTTGGGAGATATATTTGTGTAGAAGAATGGAGAGATATGGATAGGATGGAAACCTACGTCAGGGTCTATATGGAGATCAATCCCACAGATCCTCAATGGAGGGTGATTGGAATCTACATTGACTGGGGTATACTCAAGCAATCATTGGTTTATGAGCCTAAGGCGGAAGGCGAGCTGGTTGGAGCTCTGGGATGGCATTTGTGGGATAGGCCTCCCTTCAAGAAGCAAGACATGAATCCGATCCCCACCCCTGGGGGTGGTGTTGACCCAGAAGACAAAGAAAATTTGGAGGCCTCAAGAAATCCCTTGAAGGATTCATAGCCCCCTTCAAAAGAGCACAATTCTCCCCAAGGTAATCAGGAGAACGTTGTTGCACTCATGATCTTCGATGAACAAAGAATTAGCCAGATACTTGTAGAAGAAGGTTTTTTTCCTAAAGAGATAGGCCTAAGAGGATCACCTCTATCTCCTTAGGAGAATATGGTCACCCTTACTTAAAGTATAAATGAGAAAATATCAAAAACCCTTAAAATCATTCAACCAAATATACAGAGAGAGGATATGGAATCTCTTATTGAAGTTGGTAATGAATTGGTAGAGTTGGCAAAAGCAGCAGAAGAGGGTGCTCTTAGCTTTGAGGAAGAAGATTTAGCTAAAAATTGGTTGGACAAACCAAGAATGGGATATACAAATCCTTATTCCAATGAGGCAGTAATTTCTCCTCCACCGAAAGTGTGTTGTGTGGAGAAAGAGCCTCTGGTGAAAGAAGCCCTGGGCCTTGGGCTCAAATATTCTGCCAAATTGTCCCCAAATTATGGAGAGCATAAGAAAAGGGGCTGAAAACCAAACCAGGAAAAACTCAAGTGGGACAAGGAGGCCAGTGGTCAATTGAAGATTCAAGAAATTTTAAAAGTAGGGAAGGGGGGTCCCCTTCCTGAACAACCATGAGAATTACTTCATGGAATGTTAGGGGCCTAAATGCCCCTAACAAAAAATGCCTCCTAAGGCATCACTGGGAGGTATTTAGAATAGACATATGCCTTCTGCAAGAAACAAAGTTGGAGGAATAGGAAAGAACGGGGTTGATCAAGAGTTTAAAACAGTGGAAATCAATAGGAGTCAATTCAATAGGCCCTTCAAGAGGGCTTCTCACTTTATGGAGACCATAAACTGTAATGATTGAGGGAATTATCTCCAACAGAGGATGGATTGCATGTAAGGTAAGAAGTTTGGCTTCCAATTTGTGCTTTATGTTAATTAATGTGTATGGACGCAACTCTTATATCCTCAAAAGAGAAATTTGGAGAGAATTAGATGTATTATGCAACAATCAAGCCTTCGAGTTTTTCATTTTGGGAGGAGATTTCAATGCCATACTTAGGCCTGAAGATAAGGAATGGGGAGTAAGCAGGAAGTTGCAGTCCCAAATAGACGTTGAGAATTTTGTGGAAAGGAATCTAATGCTAGACATCCCTTTAGGAAATAGTAAATTCACATGGACTAATAGGAGAGAAGGTTTTTGTAACATAGCCGAGAAGCTGGATAGATTTCTTTTCAAGGGAGACATAAGTAGATTTCCTTTTAGTATGGAAAGTAGAATCTTACCTATATCTGGGTCAGACCACCTCCCAATTAGTCTAGAGATTTTGGGTGAAAGAAGGCTAGTGAGATGTCCATTTAAATTTGAAAATATTTGGTTTAGGGATCCTTCCTGCTCTTCCTTAATTAAATCTTGGTGGTCGGAGTGCAACCCAGGTGGAAACAGACTTTTTAATGTGATGACTAAGTTGAAACTGATCAAGATGAATTTGAAACAGTAGAACAAAGAGAGCTTTAAAAATATCTTTGAAGTCAAACGACGGATAAAGGATGAGTTGAGAACCCTTAATGAGAAGATTTTAAGGGAAGGTATGGACAATGCTTCTTTTGAAAAAGAAAAAGAATTAATGAACAAGCAGGGAAATGTCAAAGCCAAGGAAGAAATATTTTGGCGACAAAAATCTAGAGAGGTGTGACTTTGAGTAGGGGATACAAATACCAAATTTTTTCATAACTCCACAAGGGTGCAGAGAGACCTGAACAGAATCACTTCGATTAGAACATTGGATGGAAAAATAGTAGATAAAATGGAAGATATTAACACAACAGTAGTGGAGTACTTTCAGAATCTTTTGAATGATTATGAGGGATCTATGGCAGGGGATCAGTAGCTCTTCCTAAGACACATTCCCAGTTTGGTCACTGAAGCCCAAAACAATATGTTAAACATCAGGTTCATAGAAGCAAAAATCAAGGAGGCTCTTTTCCAACTTCATTCGGCCAAAGCTTCCAGCCTAGACGGCTTTCCAACAGCTTTCTTTCAAAAGTGCTAGGACATTGTGGGTAAAGAGGTAACTGAAGCATTTGAAGATTCTAGATGTTTAGGCAAAGTGTTGAAGTAAATTAATAATACCTTCATCACGCTAATCCCCAAAAAGGAAAAGCCTGAGTCCTTTGAAGAGTTCAGGCCCATTTCACTTTATAACACACTATACAAGATTATGGCCAAAGCATTGGCCATTAGACTTAAGAAGATATTTCCAAACATCATAGCAGAAGAGTAGATAGGCTTTGTCCCAGGGAGATTGATCCTAGACGGTGTAATCATTACACAGGAAGCTATCCACTCTATACAAAAAACAAGGAAGTCAGCAATGCTCATCAAGCTTGACATTAGGAAGGCATATGATAAAGTGAATTGGCATTTTCTCTTCAAAGTGTTGGAAGCATTTGGATTCAATAGGAATTGGCTCAATTGGCTTTTCAAATGGATAGCGTGTCCTAGGTATTCAGTGTTGATCAACATCCCTCCAGAAGGGTTCTTCGGTGCTTCTCGGGGGCTTAGACAAGGGGATCCGTTGTCACCCTTTCTTTTTATAATCGTGACAAAAGCCCTTGGTTGATCATGTGCCAAAGCAGGACTGGATGGTCGCATTGTTGGGATTCAAATCACTCAAAGCCTACCAGAAGTTACACTTCAGTAGTTTGTGGATGATACCATGCTCTTTGGAATAGCTCAAGAAGTAGAATCCATAATCTTTAAACTTATCCTGGACCACTACTTGAGGGCCTCAGGGCAAGAGGTAAGTAAAGAGAAATTAGAATTTTTTTCTTTAACACAATTCCAGGAAGAGAAGAAAGGATTTTGAGAATTCTAGGCTTTAGGAAAGGAACCCTCCAATGTAAATATTTGGGATTGCCTCTAGTTTGGGGTCTGCAACCTAGTAAGTCCTGGGAACCTTTGATTGAAAGGGTAAAGAAGAAGCTAGCATCCTGGAAGAGCAGATGCTTATCTTGGACAGGTAGACTCACAATTCTTAAAGCTATCATTGGAGCAATCCCTATTTATTTGATGTCCTACCTTCCCCTCTCAAGCAGAGTTAACAAGGAATTAAACCAAAAAATGAGAAAAAAATTTTGGCAGGACAAATCACAGCAGTTTAAATATCCTTTAATCAAATGGAAGAAAATTTGTGATTAAAAGGCAGTGGATGGGGTAGGGGTAAAGAATCTCTTGTTACAGAATAGGGTACTAGGAGCCAAATTGGTCTAGCTAATGCATGACAGGCTAGAACTAAAATGGGTCAGGATTCTCAAAGCTAAGTATCTAGATGAAGAAGAAAACATCTTTACATCTCTATTTCTTCCAAGCAGCTCAAGAATCTAGAATTTCATCAAAGAAAGCAGAGAATTGATCACCAATCACTTGACTTGGGAGATTAAGGAAGGCAGCAAGGCTCTTTTCTAGGAAGACTCTTGGGAAGGTCATCCAAAACTATCAGATTGAATAGATCTTGACAGAGTCAAACTGATCACAAAACAATCTTGGGGTGATAGGGTAAACAACTACTTATCATAGCCTTTCAATTGAAGAAAATAATCAACCCATATGGAAAAATGTGAGAGATCTTGGACTTAATGATAGAGAGATTGAAGCCTCCGAAGAGGTCTTGAAACAACGTATTATATACCACAAAGCAAGTCAAGATAAACTAAGATGGATTGCTTCTCCCTCCAAAAAATATAGTGTTAAGGATGGCTACATAAAATTGAGTTCTATGGACATGGATGAAGCAAGATTACCAATAAAACTTTGCTGGGATAAACTCGATCTCCCTAAAGGTGGCATTTTCACTTGGGCAGCTTCACAAGGAAGAGTTCTAACAGCAGATAGATTTATCAAGATGGGATTTGCAGGCCCCTCTAGATGTGTTCTGTGCAAGGCAAATGAAGAAACAAGTGACCATCTCTTCCTCCATTTCCCCTTCACTTCCTTTTTTTGGAACTCTCTTTGCAACAAGCTTTAATGGAAAACAATATTTGCTAGAAATCTCCTAGAATGGCTTATAGCTTGGCCTTCTATTCATACTAAAGCAATGTTTGGAGGGCTATGGATTTCCTGCCCCTCAATACTAATTTGGGAAGTTTGGAAGGAGTGTAATAGAAGAACATTCCAGGATAAAGAAATGCCCCTCCTTTCTTTCTCAAACAAAGTGGAGTCTAATATGGTAGAAGTTGTTAATTCAAGACTTGTAGAATTGGGATCCAGTCATCGAAGTTTCATAGTTTGGGACTCAGAAATGGGGAAGAAGTGGCTCGGTCCAAAAGTAGTAGATATCTCTTGCATAGGTGGTTCAAAAACTTTAGAAGCCAGAAAAGTAGTACAATGGTCTCCTTCGGAGGTTGGATGGTTTAAACTAAACTTCGATGGTGCAGCTAGAGGGAACCCAGGGATTTGTGGGGCAGGTTGCATTGTGTAGGATTGGAATGGAGATATAATAGGAAGATGGTTGAGTCTCTCCCACATGGCACCAATAGTGATGCAGAATTACAAGCCCTCATACTTGGACTCAGATTTTGCAAAGAACTGAACATAGAGGAGCTAGCAATAGAAGGTGATTCAATGATAGTCATCAATGGTTTGAGAACTAAGAGATTAATCAATTGGAGACTAAAGGAAAAATTAGACATAGCTATCAACCTTCTAGAGGGCTTCGAGCGAGTCACAATAAACCACATCCTCAAAGAAGGCAACACAGAAGCTAACTCCCTCTCAAACCTAGGGGTCGATGGAGTTTCTTTGAAAGAAATTAGTGAATCAAGGGGAAGGTTAAGCTTATAGACCCCCAATTAGAGCTAAAAGGGTGTTAGAGGGTGGTAGGGTGGGCACCTTTCCACCCTTTCAGTGGTGGAAATGCCAAGTCTTTTTCGGCAGGAATGCAGAGGGCCTATACCTAAGTAAGTCCCCATGTGGGCATTTACTCATAAATTGGACAGATGGCAAAACTTAGTGTCGACTTCAAGCAATGATGTAATTGGCATGATTACAAAGAAGGCAGAGTGATATGATGGCAAGTTGAGGTGAGAGTATTCATTTCGCAGGCTTCTAGAGCCTTCTCCCAGTGAGTGGTAACAGCTCAAGAAATTATGAGACAAGCATAATTTCTTGACACTCCTTGCAAAGCTTCCTTCACCTTGAAAGCAATTGCAGAGTAGTTTTCTCAATGCCTTTGATATTCATGGTTATTTTCTTGGTGGATTCAATCAAGTGCAGAGGCATGGACATCCCTATTAGGCTAGTGAGCGAGAAAAGGCAAATGGCCTTTCTAGGACGGATAATAGAGCATCATCTACAAAGGATTCTCCGACGCAATGATCCATTGATGGTTGGAACAGTTCAAATGATTCTTGGTAAGAAATATTTAGTAGACATCGACCGTTATCAGGTGGACTCAGAAATTGTGTCAAGGTTTATGGATATGTTGCTGGACATGAATATGCCCAAAATAGAGGTCGAAGCAATTCTGAGAGGCTTATTTATTCCAAAGCTTTTAGGTGACATGGAGGTATTCCTGCAAGCTACAACATTAGGGGTAGGCATTCCCAAACCAAGGGACTTGGAACTATTTCAAAATCTTGAGGAGGTCATAAAACTTTATCCCTTTTTGCTGGACACCAGGGGCCTTGAGCTGATCAACCTTAAGGATCAAGCTGAAATTGCAGTGGAATTAATCAAGAAGATGCTTGAGTTGGTTGCGGTAGATGGTTTCTAGTGGGTGGCGGAATTCAATCTTTGGCTGATGGACTTTGATAAGGAGTAAGGGTGTCTATATTTTCTTTTTGGTAGCATGCTCTACATTTTTGTTTCCTCTCAGGCTTCATTTTGCATTCAGAAGTAGTATGTTTCTAGGATTCACTAATAGCAGGCCCTGCGAGGCCATACACTACTATAGTTTATAGATGGGCAAGAATATGTAGTTTATTTAGCAAAAATAATAAGCTCTGCTATATGGCATAGCATATATGTATTATAATACAAAAACCTCTCAGTACGAATAAAAAAAATCATCACCCAACATTAATTAAATAAATCAAATATTTATTTAATTGATAAAATCCAAATCACATCTTGTTCTCAATTTCTTTCCTTTTTTAACTCATGTGTATCTAATTAATTTATTTAATTAGATTATCCTCTCATCTTCTTTTTGATTTATTTCCTTTGAAATCAAATAAAAATCAAATCTCTTCTTTCTTTAGAATCTAATCTTCTACCTGATTTATTTCCTCTTTTATCAAACAAAGTAAAAAACACATCTCTATCTCCAAAACCAAATCTTCTTCCCTCCATCATAGAAAATCTATAAATCTAGCCTCAACCAAGCCATTATCATCACGCAACAAAGTAATGTTATGTTGCATAATTCACGAGCGATCAACATATCAACATCGTATTCTATATTTCATAGCATAGAGAACAAAGCAAGTAGATTCGAGGTGTCTACTCCATTCTAATCGAAGTGTGCAAACTTGATTTGAAGGGGAAGGTATTGTGTACATTTACATTTTTCTTCTTGTTTCCTTTAATCATTTTTCATGCATACAAGTACTATCACCTTAAATGTTAAGGCTAGACTTGTGACATTGCTTACCCTTATCCATGTCATGACGTAATGCCTACCTATAAAAATTGTCAATAATTAACTATAATAAATTAATTTAGTAAGAAATAATAAAAATATAATACGATGATAGGAGAATATTCACTTATTGAAACTTAATAAAATACACAATTTGTTTAAACATAAGTTTAGTATCATTCATTGCAATTGAAAATTTAAGATATAAACATTTTTATACAATTATACACAATTACAGTAAATGTCATATAATCATCCACTCACAAAGAGGGAAATTACTTCCTCAGCTTCAGTATCCTGCACAATTAATAGACATGGATTTGCACACTAAATGTAAACATTAGTTCTGCATAGTCAATAGATATACATAGCAAATATCAATGTGCAAGATAATGTGACTAAGGCCCTAAGGGGCCAACCTAATGTCTCAGGGGCTCATGATGGCCTTGCCTATGTACGTGCAGCGTAGAGACTTCATAGTTTCAAGCAACTACTCTTGCAACCATAAGGTTGACTTAGATACATTAACTCATAAGGAATCTAATTCATCACATAATATTTTCTAGAGTATCTTTCAAGTTCTAGAGAGTGCAAACAATAATTATTTTTTATGAGTAATCCCTACAGGGGTAAAATAAGGAATTTATAAAAACAACAAAACATTCCAATCATTCTCTATCTCAACACATCATATAGAATGCAGAAAATAGACAATGTTTTTACTCAACTTCCAAAGATGCATGCGAGATCGTAAGAGGGCTGCAATAGGTGAAAAAAAAAGACATTTATTCTCAACAAGTATTAACTCATCATGAGTGTACACTCACACATCATTTATGAAGCCATCTACAATGATCTTTCATGGTAATTCACCAATTCGGAAGACAAGTCTTTAACTAGTCATAAACATCATTCATCACTTAGCCAATCTCACACAATTAAGGAAAGGATTCAAACTGTTTCTATTTGCAATAAATGCCATCAAATTACCTCACCTAATTCTATTGAAACAATACAAGTATATTGTTTAATAATGGTTTCTTCTTCCATTTAAAGCCAACACACATATTCTTTACATAACATAGAAATCATTCATTTAGGTTATCCCAAATCTATAATGACTGAAACATGATTTTTTTCACCAAGAACTAAGATCTAAGATCATAAATCATTTTCTAACCACATTTCTAATTTTTACTAAGAAAGCATATAAGAAACGAGATTCATTACTCTAAGAAAGCATATTCTTCCTAACTAATCATTTACTTAAATATTATTTAACCAATTAATATACTTTCATTCAATTATCAAAATGAAAAACATATCAAAAGACCTATAATAAAGAAGTTTATGAGAAAATAAATATGATCAACTATTGTCCTGAGAAGAATTCAAGCATCATGGATATATGTTAGGTTTTAGAGGGAAAGAGTCAAGGATTTGTAGATTTAATAGCAGCAACAAAGAGGGCGTAGAAATGGTCGTCACTAATTGATACACATCTCCAAATTGACAAATTGGTTAATGCTAATTTTTAGATATGATTTATATAACTAAGTGGCGCACCTTATATAAAAATTTCAGAGAAACCCAGTTCAAAAATATAGTTATTGGTGACTCAACAGACTATTTTAACAGAGATGAAATGGGTAAGAAATAGAGGGTCACTAAACATAACATATCTCCAAACTAACAAACTGGGTAAGGCTGATTTTTGGATATGATTTCAACAACTAGGTGACGTACCTTATATAAAAATTTTAGAGAAACCCAGTTCCTAAAAATAAATTTATTATCGATGCAATAGACTAGGGTTTAAAATCTTTAGATTAGTTGAACTAACATCCTGATATATGATTGGAGATTGGTTTCAATAAAGTAATCCTAAGGAATTTTTTATAAAAGAATAGAATATGAAAAAGAGAATTCATGAAATAAAATAAAGCTTGCATATAATAGAAATTTATTTCAAACAACAAATCAATTCCATAACTCAGTGCATACCGGGAATTATACTGCTATCCAATCTTCACCAAAATTTCCCAACTTGCATCCATTTTTCCCCAAATCTTTTCTTCTAAAAAAAACCAGAGCCATCCATTTTATTCCTTGCCATATCAATATTTTTTTTTTTCGAATGTATCTTTCTTTTTTTACCTCATATATTTCTTGATCTTTTAAAACTGAACAACATGACTCTTCATATGCCAATCTGGACGCCCATTTTCTTATAAACTAAAAATAGATTAGAATAATTTTAAAACATAATTTAATTACTAAGATTCTCTCTTAAATTACATAACTATCATTTCTTGCAAGTGGAATAGAATAAAAGAATTTTTTATAAAATATGTAAATATAAAAAGCA
Source organism: Cunninghamia lanceolata (assembly GCA_027924645.1). Lineage (NCBI taxonomy): Eukaryota > Viridiplantae > Streptophyta > Pinopsida > Cupressales > Cupressaceae > Cunninghamia > Cunninghamia lanceolata. The sequence continues at coordinate 14,889,957 of BSBN01001332.1, forward strand.
TAAATTGACAATGAATGATTTTCTTTTGAAAACAATATTAAATCATCTAAATAATTATTTTGAAACAAAGCAATTAATTAATTATTCTCAATAAAATATCATAAGTAATAAATAGGGTTTAGGTATCCTTACATTATTCCCCCCTAAGAATGGACTTCCTCCTGGAAGTCATCAAGAGTAATGAATATTTCCTAACTTCAACACATCCAACAAAATTTATATTTCATTAGAAGAATTCATCTGTACATTATTAAAATAAAGTAATTGATATGACAATGCTCTAATTAGAAAATGAACACAATACAAAGTGCAATAGAAACTAGAACTCACTAGATCATCTTTTGTCCATAAGCAATTTCCACAGTTACTAGAAATGACAAGAATTATCAACTCTGTCATTCAAATTTCGGGTATACCATTCTACCCATTAAAATTCTGTAAAATCAACAACATCATTACTTAACCAAGGAGCATGTTTATATCATCATTATATTACTATTAATCAAATTCATTGCAACATATTCTTTCATAACAACTCTTAACATTTAATCATCACAAATATCAATTCTATACATAATACATCATGTATACTTCCAATGAGGATGATTAGTGCCAATAGAACAATAAATATTACACAATTTCACAATAAATGTTCCCCAAGCCATCTACTCCCCTACACAATCTGCCAGGGACCTCTCTTGGGTATGGCAATCTACACAATTCACATTTCTCCACACAAGCCAGCAATAACAAACACTAATAAATCCTCAAAATAAAGAAGTTTACAATGAGTAAATTTTTTAAATAAAATCAACTTTATATGAAAACAAATTAGATAGCAAAAAACAACAGTTCAATTCAAAACTAAAAACCTTAATAGAGTAGTCCTTGAGGCAAAAGGACAATCAAACAAATATCTTAAAGAAATTTTAAAACTGCTAGCTCAATTAAGAAAAGAAAATAACCAAACAAAATTTTTAAATATTTTCACAAAACTTAATGTCACAACCACCACATGACTTCAAATGAGCCACCTAAGGGGAGGAGGGGAATGTGGTGGTCTCAAACCACATGGAGCTCCATAATAGATTATCATATCATAATGCTCATATACCAAATGCAATCACAAACATTATTCTTTCCAATAAATTTTGTAGCTGAAATCATCACAATTGAGAAAACTCCCTTTTCATAAATGTAACTCCCATTTAAAAAGTATAACTCCCATATCACAAACTCCCACAAAACCATTCCATCAACCAAACCCCCATCATAACACCAACACCAACATCATAAATATCCCCAAAGGGGCATAGGTCTTTATAACTCTCTTACCATAGATCCCAATTCACAACATAACTCCCAAACTCTAGCTCCCAAACCACATCATATAACAATAAACAACCATATTATGTCAAGTCACATCAATGCAATAAAATCCACATACCTTATTTTAGACAGCTAAACATGTCCTTAATTCATCTCTACTATCATGAAGATGTCGATTTATAACTAAGGAATTGAATCAAGTCACCATATCTTGTTCTAGTCAATAATTTCTAACACCTAATTCTCGACAACACTCAGTGACACACATATCACATAAACTTAACTCCACATATAACACATTATTCAAAATTAAAAAAAAATTCACATCACATACCTCTTCTAAGTGAAACACATGATGAAGACCATTCTCACATGTGTCAACTATACTCATCATAAAGACATCACATGACTCACACCACGAGGCTCATCGAGAATGGGTATTACAAGGAGGACATCTCTAATATATCACTAAGTAATCCATAGTGTCATGGAGCCAAATAACCAATAAATGAATAACTATGCTATGTAGAATCACTATGCTAATATCCTAGTAGCATAACACTACATAATCTCACCTCCAATGGAGCTAATATCATCCATACCATAATTCCAAATAACTAATTAGGAAAGATGGTCTCAGGATCCTCTCAAGGATCCCACCATACATTCCCTAGTATAAACAAGATTCCCCAAAGGGTATAGATCCTTGTAGCTCCCTTTCGCACGTAGCTCCCTTTATATCAATGTAACACACACAATAGCTCCCATAAAACAATAACTCCCATAACACAATAGTATCTCCCATAATAGCAACAATATCTCCCATAAACAATAACAACAATATCTCCCATAAAATAATAACTCCCAGAACTCCCATAAAAAATATAGGTCCCATAAAACAATGACTCCCAAGAACATATTTCACTCCCCATTTTACCAACTCCCATCAACTACATCGGTCAGAGCACCAACACCAATCTCCATGATAATACCCCAAAGAGGTATCCACCATTCTTTCTCCACTCAAGATTAACTCCATATTTAGACAACAGATTTCTATCAACTTATCACTTGCAAACATTCATATATCATTCAATCATAAAATTCATATAAAACAAAAATAACATTTAATTTTCTTACCTTGGCTGTCCAAGTTAGGATCAGTGCATGAGACTTTCCCAAATATCATCCTCTATCAATCCAGCAACTCACAGCAATCCCCATAATTCCAGAAAAATTCAGTTATAGAAAAACTACAACTCCTTTTATATTAATGTGACACACACAAGTTTGTCAGTATCATCACAGAATAAGGTGAAAAATATACATGCTTAATAGAAATCATTAATTAACATTACAAAAACTTACAATTCCAAGAATACATCCATGTTCATATATGTATATATATTGACAATGATTTACTAGACATTCATTTCATATAGTTAATCAACCAAAATTTACCTCTACTTACCATGGTGAGACCAAAAAAAAAATAGGTTTACGTTACTAACACTTTTACCCCAAAGCTCCCAAGTGTTGCAACCTGGTGCTCTAATACCTATGTAATGCCTACCCATGAAAATTGTCAATAATTAACAATAATAAATTAATTTAGTAAGAAATAATGAAAATATAATATAATGATAGGAGAATACTTACTTGTTGAAACTTAATAAAATACACATTTCGATTAAACATAAGTTTAGTATCATTCATTGTAATTGAAAATTTAAGATATAAACATTTTTATACAATTATACACAATTACAGTAAATGTCATATAATCATCCACTCGCAAAGTGGGAAATTACTTCCTTAGCTTCAGTATCCTGCACAATTAACAAACCTAGTTCTACACATTAAATGTAAACATTAGTTCTGCATAGTCAATAGATATACATAATAGATATCAAAGTACAAGATAATGAGACTAAGGCCCTAAGGGGCCAACCTAATGTCTCGGGGGCTCATGATGGCCTTGCCTACGTATGCACAGTGCAGAGACTTCGTAGTTCGAAGAGACTAGTCTTACAACCATAAGGTTGACTTAGATACATTAACTCATAAGGAATCTAATTCATCACATAATATTTTCTAGAGTATCTTTCAAGTTCTAAGAGTACACACAATAATTATATTTATGAGTAATCCCTACAGGGGTAAAATAAGGAAGTTAAACAACAACAAAAACATTCCAATCATTCTCTATCTCAACACATCATACAAAATGCAGAAAATAGACAATGTTTTTACTCAACTTCCAAAGATGCATGCGAGATCGCAGGAAGGCTGCAACATGTGAAAAAAAATACATATTTCTTCTCAAGAAGTATTAACTCATCATGAGTACACTCATACATCATTTATGAAGCCATCTACAATGATCTTTCATGGTAATTCACCAATTTAGAAAAGTCTTTAACTAGTCATAAACATCATTCATCACTTAGCAAAGGATTCAAACTTCTTCTATTTTCAATAAATGTTGTCAAATTACCTCGCCTAATTCTATTGATACAACACAAGTATATTGTTTAATAATGGGTTCTTCTTCCATTTAAAGCCAACACATATATTCTTTACATAACATAGAAATCATTCATTTACGTTATCCCAAATCTATAATGACTGAAACATGATTTTTTTCACCAAGAACTAAGATCTAAGATCGTAAATCATTTTCTAACCACATTTCTAATTTTAACTAAGAAAGAATATAAGAAAAGCGATTCATTACTCTAAGAAAGCATATTCTTCCTAACTAATCATTTACTTAAATATTACTTAACCAATTAATATACTTTCATTCAATTATCAAAATGACAAACATATCAAAAGACCTATAATAAAGAATTTTAGGAGAAAATAAATATTATCAACTATTGTCCTGAGAAAAATTCAAGCATCAGGGATATGTTAAGTTTTAGAGGGTAAGAGTCAAGGATTTGCAGATTTAATAACAGCAGCAAAGAGGGCGTAGAAATGGCTGTCACTAATTGATACACACATCCAAATTGACAAACTGGGTAATGCTAATTTTTGTATATGATTTACATAACTAAGTGGTACACCTTATATAAAAATTTTAGAGAAACCTAGTTTGAAAATAGAGTTATTGGTGACACAACAGACTATTTTAATAGAGATGAAATGGGTAAGAAATAGATGGTCACTAAACATTACATATATCTAGAACGACAACTAGGTAAGGCTAATTCTTGGATATGATTTCAATAACTGGGTGGCGTACCTTATATAAAAAATTCAGAGAAACCCAGTTCGTAAAAATAAAGTTATTATTGACGCAACAAACTAGAGTTTAGAATCTTCAGACTGGTTGAATTAATATCCTGATATATGATTGGAGATTGGTTTCAAGAAAGTGATCCTAAGGAATTTTTAAAAAAGAATGGAATATACATAAGAGAATTCACAAAATAAAATAAAGCTTGCATATAACAAAAATTTATTTCAAACAACAAATCAATTCCATAACTCAGTGCATACCCGGAATTATACTGATATCCAATCTTCACCAAAATTTTCTAGCTCGCTATCCATTTTTCCCCAAATCTTTTCTTCTAAAAAAACCAAAGCCATCCATTTAATTCCCTGCCATATCAATATACTTTTTTTCAAATGTATCTTTTTTTTTACCTCATATATTTCTTGATCTTTTAAAACTAAACAACATGGCTCTTCATATGCCAATCTGGACACCCATTTTCTTATAAACTAAAAATAGATTAGAATAATTTTAAAACATAATTTAATTACTAAGATTCTCTCTTGAATTACATAATTTCCATTTATTGCAAGTGGCATAGAATAAAAGAATTCTTTATAAAATATGTAAATATAAAAGCATAAAATGACAATGAATGATTTTCTTTTGAAAACAATATTAAATCATCTAAATAATTATTTTGAAACAAAGCAGTTAATTAATTATTCTCAATAAAATATCATAATTAATAAATAGGGTTCATGTATCCGTACACATGCATAATCCTCTCACATATAATCTTCTTTGTGGTAGACCCTAGATTCATGCCATGGGGGCAGTCCTGTCTACCCTTCATCGTTCAATAAAGTTCATTTTTGAAAAAAAGCTCTATACGGTTGAAGTTGATCTGATTACAGAAAGTTACTAGCAAATGGAAGTGAGACATCAAATCCCTCTAAATAATTTGATCCCTTCTTTAACAAAATCCGAACCACTACCCTACTTGGTAATACTAACAACAATGATGATTAAGATAGTGTCGGTCCTTCGAACGTGTTCTTAGGTCATGATTGGGGGTTGTTAGATTTTACACCCACCTTCAAGGGTGAATATAAAATCTCACCATCACACCATAAAACCTCGAAGGAGAATTCAATTTCTTCCACACAATCTCTTTCTCCTAGAAAACTTAAACTCAAAAGTATTGACGATGGAACTTTTGATTTTGGTGATGATCCTCTTTCTTCTATAGAAATGGTAACCATTTGTGATATATCATCTCAATCTAAAAAGCTCAAATCTAATGGATCATCTCCTTGTAATGCATGTCTTGGTAATGATGAGGTCCCTTTAGATTTCAACCCCCATGGACTTGTTGAAACAAAGATTGACCCTCCTCACCATGATAATGTTGGCAAGAGACACTGTGTGGCTTCTTGATTGTTGTCATTGATGGAAACAAAGTCCATCCCACACATCCGTAACACATGGTATGTCTATACCGAAAGTCAGATTGAAGAGTATTTTGGTCCGGTGAGCAAAAACAAAGCATGCAGCAAGGTCCGACAATCAGGTCCGGATTTCCCAGAGGATGTATCTTAGCAAAGTGTAGACTTGGGAAAGTCAAGAGGAGTACCATTACTGCTACATTCCAAAGATTGAGCCTCCGATGTTGAAAGAATGAAAAGATATGAGCATCTAAGTGTTGGGTTCCTAACAAGCAGTGTAGACTAAGGAAGAACTAACCGGCAGAGCATCAGACCTTAACCCAGGTGAGAAATTGATGGTGATCAAGCTACTTAAAGGATCATTCATGGTTGTTCTACATGATTGATGACTTCTATAACTATCTCTTTGATATGCATCACTTAGTAAGCATGGATTCAGCCGACAAACCAAAGTTTGGGAAAATCTTGAGTATTCTGGATGCTGACTAGAATGATGTTGAAATCCTTGGTGTGGATATATATACCAGATGAATTTTGATGTGAAGGTGTGTGGATTGAGATATAGTGTGCGAGAAAAGGCAGAGATAAGTGTGAAAGCGGCAATACAGGTCCAGTATGTGACAGAACAGCAGCACCATAACAGAGGAAGAATGAAGTGCAGTAGATCAGTATATGGAGCCTAACCGAAACTGAACCTCAACATATGCGGATGCTTCTCATTAGTTCAAATACCTGGTTACTTTCTATAAACTATTGTAGGCAGTGAGCCTCTTGTGAGTAGTGTGCTCGGGCAGTGAGCCCTAATTGGCAAGTGTCATTTTGTACTTCTTATTCTTTTAACAGAGAATACAATCTTGGGTTAGTCACCCCGTGGTTTTTCCCTTAATAGGATTTTCCACGTAAAAATCCTTGTGTTATGTGTGTTGATTTCATTTCTGCTCGCATGTTCATTTATGCTTATATGTTTTAATACTGCACTATTGCTAAAGAAGAAAAGAAAGTTAAGAAATTTAAGATAACTGATTCACCCCCCCTCTCAGTTATCTGCCTTGTTTCCAACAGATAAAGTGTATGATCCTTCTACTTCTTCTTCAACACATGATCACACTTCTCATTTCAACAAAGCTAATTATGTAGTCTCTCCTCTTCCTTCAGATTTGGAGACGCGTTATGGGCATGGATTCAAAATCCTTTCTAAACTTGGATATAATGGAAATGGGTTAGGATGCAAAGAACAAGGAATTAAGGAACCCATGGAACCAACACCGCACTTCTCTAAAGTAGGCATAGGTTTCTGACCTTCTCCTATTTTCTCTCCACCATGTTCACAACAAAAAGGGTTGCTTCCTACTCCACCTATATCTTCTCTTCTATCTCAACAAGAGTATATGTTGCCAAGTCTACTCAAATACTGCTTAATCACTCTTCCTCCTCCAAAACACAAAATGATCCAACAAAATAATCATTCAACACTCCATTAATGTGCATATCATCGAGCGCTTGGCCATTCCACTAAGGAATGGCGAGCCTTGGGTGACAAAATTAAACAAATTTGAACACAGTATGACTCTAGCACTTTTCACCATGCTTGATGTACTCCCTATAGCACCTTGTCCTCCATCCATTTTATAATAAGAAAGTTGGGGGAGGATGATTTGTTATAGCCCAAATCGCAAGTGTGGTCCCTCCTTCTCATTTGTGTTATGCTTGTACGTATTGTTATTCTTGTATTCTCATGTTTTGTTGATGGTTAGTTCTCCCTTGGCACCCTCGTTACCACAAAGGTACAAGGAGAAATAATGCATTATGTCATTCCTCTATATGTATCTTCATTCTTCTATATGTTGTGATGTACAATTTCACTATTTTTCTTAGATGATTTAGCATCATTTCAATATTCAATTATTTCTTTCATGTGATCTTTCTTCCAATGTCTTCATATTTATGTGGTACCTTGTTGCAATGCTTGGTGTCATACCATGACTACACAAGCCATTGTGTATGTGCCTGCAAGCATCACCTTGGTTTGCTCATCCTGGGGCAACCCCTTGTGGTGATGTAATTTTGAGAACACATCATTTGGGCATGTGCCTTTAGAAAACTCTCATGCCTATTTTATATGTCTTCCTTATTCTACCTTAAAGGTAATTGCTCCCCAATGGAGTTAGCAATCAGTTTAAGGTGGGGGTATATATCGTGCCATGAGCGTTACTCTTTTCTTTCTATCAAACATCTATCGATTATCTTCATCAAATCTCCACTCTCTTGGGAAGGATTGTGGCACATTTAGGTTGAATCTCCTTGCATGTTTGGGAGAAGGGTTGGAACCACCAACTTGAGTTTGGCTAGAGTGCCTTTGGGTATGGTTGTAATGCCTTCTTATTCTACAAGGCTTGATTTAAACCCTCTTGCAGGAGGTGGGTGGTGTATTACCTTGAGTGGAAACACCTCTTTTAAGATAGATTATTTATATGATGTGTTGTATACTCTTATGCTTCTCATTTCTCACTAACCCCTTCTTAGCATTCTTCTTATTGCATCTTGGAGAATGATGCATGGTGATTGAGACAACCTTTTAGATTGAGGTCTCTTTTGGCATGTTGACTCAAGGTCTTCCATTATGTGCTTCTTGTGGTTGTTCTATGATGCATGTATTTTCCTTGTATATTCTTGTTCTCATGCCTCATACATGCTTCGTGTGTATTATCTACATATTCCTTATGTATTCCTCTTGAGTTCTTTGCATGTATTTCTTGTGTGTTTCATGGCTTATTCTATGTATACTTCATGTATGGTATGTATACTTCTTGTATGTCATGTATACTTTGTGCATGGTGTGTATACTTTGTATATTGCGTGTATACCTTGTGTATGACATCCATGATTTGTGTATTGCATGTATACATTGTGATTTCTCAAGTATATGCCTTGTGTATGTCTTGTCTTATCTAATGTTTCTAAGTGCTCAATGTATGTAGAAATTATGCCTTGTGTCTTATGTGTATGCAATTCTTCTAAATTCATAAAATCCTAAGCTGGGGGGCTTGCGTAACTCCCAACTTGGTGACATTCTATGACTTCTATGTTTGTTGTGATTGAAATATGTCCTCTTCATACTTTAGTGCAAGTATGAGCATAAGATCATACCCACACTAAAGTGGGGGCTAAATTTTATGGAGTAAAATGTTCACCCTTGCCATTTTATGCCTAGTTTAGCACCCGAGTGGACCTAAAAACAATTAATTCTTAATCCCGATGCACAAAACTTGAAAAATAACTTTAGGGATGGCCTAAGCACAATTAAGGAGGCTTATCCCAAAGTTTTTGGGGCTAAAGGACAAGGGTGCCCAGCGCCCTGGTCCCTCCTTTAACTTAGATCTAAATTAAGGTAATGTCAACTTATGACATCCTTAATGATTATTCATGTCGGTCTCATTTGGTTTAATTCCTTGAAAATAAACAAAAATGCATATATAAGCAAGTTAGTTTATTCATTTGAACATCTCTAAGTTCTCTAAGGATTCTATCTCTCACTCCCTCTCTCATGCTCTTTATTCTTCTCTACATGATCTTGGAAGCTCTCTATGGTGGATTATTGCTGTTGTACTAACTTCTTGTAGGTCTTGTGAAGATCTCTCTACTTCTATGGGCTACACCAACTTCTTAAGTCAAGTTGTGATGCCACATCAAGCAAGCTAGGGTTTCCATGCTCATGGTGACTCCTTTCTATTGTGCTTTGCACACACGCCCCATTTTATCAAATGGAGACCCCCTTTTCTGGTTTTGTTTGAAGCTTTGGCTTAGTCTTGGTCAATCCCTTTGAAGTGATGTTCAAATTGCAAGGTCAAATGTCTCCACATCTGAGGGTCAAATTGGCATACATCAGGTGAAAACATGTTCAAGTCCTTAAGAAGTTGAGTCAAGTCAAGACAGATCCCTTTGTTATCAAATTCTAAGGCTCTAAAGGCCTTTTACACTAAAACATGATGTCACTGCAATTTGTGCTAATATTTGGTAACACCGGATATCTGTGCTAGTGATTAATAAATGATTTTGCGCTAAAAACCTAAGGCACTGAACTTGCGCTAAAAATATTGTTCACTGGACACATCTAGTGACCGATCAAACTTCTGCTTATCTAGTGTCACTTGAAAATTCTGCCAATAGGTACTAAGGTCAATTGCGTTAAAAAGGGAGGTGACCAGATTTGCGCTAATATTATGTCTCTCAAGATATGTCCGGTCTCCGCTGAAATCGTCGCAAACTCCAGATAGCCCCGAAAGTTCTGCAAGGTAGTGGGTGCGCGACACACTATCATTGTACCCTGTCATTAATGGTGCATTGAACTATAGTATAAAAGCCCAAAATTACTCATAAACAGTTTATTACATATTTTAATCGCTGAAATCTTGAGCTCCCGCGCATTAAGTGATTTATTGCAGCATTGTGGTGATTTCGACTAGGTTTTGAGCCCATTTTCAATACGCATGATTCTTCCCCATCTCCAGTTGAAAATTTGCAAGTCGGCACCCTTAACCTAGTTTATGTTTTGAAATGTTAAAATTTAGGATTTGATCTGGTTTAAATTTCGTAACTAAAAGTTTTGCTTTCCATTTCTTCATCATAAGTCTGTTGAATGGCCAGCTCAGAGCCTCGATTCAGAGTTTGTTTAGGATGGATATACAATGTATATATTAGGTCATGATTTTTGTCTAGGGTGTCAACAATTTATCATTTCTTCAAGATTCTTAGTTTCACCTCAAGTGGAAATTGCACAGTGGAATGCATTCAAAATCTTAGAGCAAAAATTAACTTAGAACACACTGTAATTAACCCTAGGTCTGCAAAACGGAGTGATGAGAAACTTAGCGTGTGAATTTGATATTAACGGACTTGCACTAAAAAGTGTCTTTGACGAATGTATCCTCCCATGACCTAAATCTCTGCCAAGCACGACGATAACCACTTTGCACTAAAACTCACCGTGACATGACTTGCATGGAAAAAGGACCTCACTGAACATATCTTATAGCCTTCGAAAGCCCCGTAAACTTAAGTACTTAAGGTTAGTGCTAAAAGACCCCATCACTGGATCAGTGTGGAAATGCGCTCACCTGACATATCCAGTAGCACCCGATACCTCCACTGATCCCGTTTCCATCGATTTCCCCACTGCTCAGTATTAATCCAAGATTGCAGTAAAAGTAAAGATCATTGTGGTTGCACTAAAAATGTCTCTCACTGGACATATCTTGTGACCTTATGAATACTTTCTCATACCGTCAAGTGACAAACCCCCTCCAAAGACATTGCATAACTATTGCGCTAGAATCAGTGCTCTTCGGATACATGTATCCCGTGACCCGCCAAAGTCCCATTGATCCTGTGATAGCCAAATCCTCCGCTATGTCCGTTGACTACTGAAAACCCCATTGGAGACATTAAAGAGAAGCTGCACTAAAATGCATGGTCTCTGCACATATCTTATGACCTGTAAAAACCCCGCTAAGTTTAGTGAAGGTGTAAATCCCCACTGACTATGAAAATGAGTGAATTTGAAGGTTTTTTCTAAGGGAAAAGGTATGTTTTGTTAGATGATTCACATAAGATGCATAGCATAGTGGTAATTTGCATATTTTTATTTGAATTTGAGAAATTATGCACATTAAATTAGCATTTATTGCACATATCCAGTGAGGCCATAAAAGCCCGTTGGATTGTTTTTTACTATTTATTTCTATAAGTTTGTGTAGTAAATGTTAGTAAATGGAATATCATGTATATCTTGAGCTCCTCAATTAAATTTTAAGGGTCTTTAGGCATAAACAATGGTTTTCTTTGGTAGTTCTTAGCTTAGGATATAAACTGTAATCATTTAACTGACTAAAAACCTAAGTCTAGAACTCTTGGGACAACCAACTACAAGAATTACTTATTAGGTCATGTCTTGTAGGTTAGACGTCTTCCCATGTAGTCAACATAAAGTATGAGTTCAAGGGAATCCCACCAGTAACAAAGATCACCTCAACATGGCAGAACATTAGAGATACCGACCTTGGCCACATAGATATAGAAGAATTTAGGATCAGAGTCCTGGGCCCAAACCCAACTCCATTGGCTAGGAAGATTAGAGACAATGGGGTAGTAGAGGCTGCTACTTTCCCAACATCAGTGCAATGTCTAGAGTTGATTGTAGCTTGTGATCACAATTATGACCAAGCCACCAGAACTATAAGGACCCAGGGAGGGTAGGTTCTAGCAAATCTCAGTGCCCTATCTATAGCAGAGATCTTTTACATTCCTCCATTCCCAAAGCTCTCCATAGTGGACAAGGAAGAGGCCAGAAAGATCTATAAGAAGGACCCAGAGACTTCTAGAAAGAAGATAAATGAAGGGTGGATGAAGCATAAGAGGTCAGCCTTGTCAAAACTACCTCATAAACTGTATAGAAGTGATAGGGAGGACTCTAGGCTGCCTACTTCTGCATCCTGTAGGTGTACAAGACCATTTGACAATTCTAGCCTCCCTACCAATTCAAAGTGCTAACAGACATCTTTCTACACAAAAATGTCAGCTAAATTCCTCAACTCTTTGCAGAGATGGAAAACTCTATTTCACTGCTTGGTGTGGGACACATACCTTGTCCTCACTGCTTCCAAGATACTGCCTCAATGGCACATAACTTTCTGAGCCCGTTGCCCACCCTTCTCACTCTGTTCAAGGGTCTGGACTGCTTGGTACTCACTTTCCTCCTCTCTATTTTTCCACCCCTGCAAATCTATTTTCCTACTTGTTTATCTAGTCAGACTCCTCACTGAGCTCGCCTAGAACAAGCATGCATTGCCTCTAGCCGGCAATCCGACCACCCCACAAAAGAAAAACAAACAAAAATCATGGCTCTGTTTGATGATCTCCATACTGTACATTGGGATTTGAAGAATCATCAAAACAGAGTCATGGTTTACAAAAGAAAACAAAATTTCAAAAATAGAAAGACTAATCTACTGTAGAATGGTAAACTGAAAACAGAAAAGAAAATACACAGATGATCGAACTGCTGTACTTTATTTCTCTTTAAAATTCTAATTACATCAAAATGCTTTACACATCAAAATTCCCTTCTTCAATTCTTCTCCTCTCTACTCTCTACAGAAAGAATGCTATATCATTTATACTTGCTCATGTCCATTACAGGATGATTCAGTTACCAGACAGTTCGTATTCTAACTGCTGGTTGAATTCTGCATTTTCTTGATAGTCGGCAAGACTTACCATGATGTCTCTCCGACACATTGTATCGGCAAAACAGATGACTATCAGCCTGGCCTAAGTCCCTTCTTCCGATATATCACCTCATTCCGATGACCTTTGTATCCCGTAGACTCCCATCGGCAAGAGCTACCAACGTCGGCGAAATTTCCTTTCTACTCACCGATATCTTTGGTCATGCCGATGTGCTTCCTTCATTCCTTTCTGTCGGTGTGACAATACTTTGTCGGTGCAAGAAAAGAAGCTTGTGCCGATGCCTTTTATCACCCCGATACATACTCCTTCGCTGAACCATTGAACCACAACAGCGGTTCAATCGCCAGGTTCAACCGTGAGGTTCAACCTCCAACAAAATGATCGGCATTTTCAACTCCACCATCCTCTATGCATGAACCCGTTGAACCTTTGAACCTCAACAGCGGGTTCAATCGAAAGGTTCAACGAAGAGGTTCAACGGCACGGTTCAACCGTTGAACAAATGGACCAACACTCTAACTTCACCAAACAGAAAAATAAAACTGTTGAACCGTTGAACCCTGGCTCGAGGTTCAACTGCGGGTTCAACGAAATGGTTCAACAGCAAGGTTCAACCGATCAACAAGTGCCGATCAACAAAGTGACCAATGATTCCAATGAACCATTGAACCTTGGCGCGGGTTCAACAGTGGGGTTCAACCGGATGGTTCAGCTGTTGAACAAAATGCCGAACACCTTCAAAATGCTCGAAAAACTCCAAAAACAAAAACACAAGCTGCAAACTCAAAATTGACAAACCAAAAACTATGTACGGCTGCATTGAGCCTTGGTGCTCCTGCACCATACTCCCCCTGTGCGGAAAAAAACTAGGTCACCTCTGGTGACAATGAGGCAAAATCAATGCCCCTCTTTTTGAATTTTGACTCTGCAACCCAGGTAGCTTCTGCTTCAGGCAACTGCTTCCACTTGACCAAATGCTCCATGTAGACACCATGTCTAGTTTGCTTCTGTACTCTGGAATCCAGTATTTGCTCTGCCTGTAGTTTGGGTTTTAGTGGCAAAGTCACATCTATTTCTGTCTGTTCCTTCTCTGAAATGGATCCATCTGCTGCTGACTGAGGACCCCTGTATTGCACCAGGTCTTGGACATTAAACACTGGTGAGATTGCCAAATCTTTTGGCAATTCAATTCTGTATGCATTATTTCCATACTTGTTCAGGATTCTGCAAGGACCAATTCTCCTCATCTGCAGTTTGGTTGGCATTCCTTTCTGCATTCTGGCTTTGTTCAAGTGCACCATAACCAGATCACCAACCTCAAACTGAATATCCCTTCTGTGGGCATCTACTCTGTCCTTGATCTTCTGTGTGTTCTCTGTCAAGGTTTTCTTCACCTGCTCATGCACTTCTTTCATGGATTGTGCAAAATCCTCTGCATGTCCACTTCTGTTCTCCATGTTTCCCATAATTTTGAGCTCACATATACCTCTGGGATGCATTCCATAGACTATTTCGAATGGACTCTTACCAGTAGTCCTATTCACACTGTCATTATAGGCAAATTTTGCCTGATGAATGACAAGATCCCAACTCTGTCCATATTCTTTGGTTATACACCTTAACAGGTTGCCCAATGTCCTGTTTACTACCTCTGTCTGACCATCTGTCTATGGGTGATATGCTGAACTGAAAGACAAATTTGTTCCCAATCTCTGCCACAATGTTTTCCAGAAATGCCCCATGAATTTAGCATCTCTGTCAGACACAATGCTTGCTGGAAGTCCATGAATTCTGATCACTTCTCTGAAAAACAAGTGTGCTATATGACTGGCATCATGAGTCACTTTACAGGGAATGAAATGGCTCATCTTGCTAAACCTGTCCACTACTACATATATGCTATCATAACCAATCTTAGTCTTAGGCAAACCAACTACAAAATCCATGCTTACACATTCCCATGGCCTAGAAGGAATGGGTAAGGGTTGGTACAGTCCTGCATTAGAAGTGGTTCCCTTGGCCTTCTGACATATGATACACTACTCCACATACTTCCTAACGTCTTTGTGCATCTTCGGCCAATAGTAGAACCTCTGGACTAATTCCAATGTTTTGTTCAGACCAAAATGTCCACTCAAACTGCCATTATGCTTCTCCTGTATGAGATTTTCTCTCATAGATCCTCTTGGCACACATAATTGTCCACCTTTGAATAGCAATCCCTGCTGTAAGGTGAAATCTGTAAATTCACTGTGAAAGTGATTCTCAAAATCTTGACATACCTTGTATGCCTCAGCAAAATCTTCATCATCTTGGTAAAGATTCTTGAAATCTTTAATCCCAATGCTCTTCAATTGCACTTCCTGCACTGTGAGCAATCTTCTGCTCAAAGCATCTGCAACCCTGTTCACCTGCCCCTTCTTATGCTTAATTGTAAAGGTATAAGACTGCAGGTACTCCATCCATTTGATATGCCTGCTGCTTAACTTATCCTGTGAGTTTAGAAAACTCAGAGCTTGGTTATCTGTGTAGACCACAAATTCTTTAGGTAGGAGATAATGTCTCCACTTCCTCAATGCTTGGACTAGAGCATACAACTCTAAGTCATATGAAGAGTACTTACTCTTTGCTTCATTCAGCCTCTCACTAAAAAAGGCTACAGGTCTGTTTTCCTGATTTAGCACTACTCCTACAGCTATATTACTTGCATCGCATTCAATAGTAAATAGCTTATCAAAACTAGGCAACAACAAAATAGGTTGTGTTGCTACCTCTTTCTTCAACCTTTCAAAACTTCTATCTGTAGCTGGTGTCCATCTGAATTTTGCTTTCATTCCACCCTTAATTGTATCCAACATAGGTGCACATATTCCACTGAAATTTCTAATAAACTTTCTGTAAAACTGGGCTAAGCCATGAAAACTTCTCACCTCTGTGGCTGCTCTGGGAGTAGGCCAGCTCAATATGGCTTCTACTTTGGACTTGTCCATCTTCAACTCTCCCTGGGACACCACAAAACCAAGGTATACCAATTCCTGCTTCATGAATTCACACTTCTCCAGATTGATGGTTAGTTGTTCATCATGTAATTTTTGCAAAACAGTATTTACATGTTCTAGATGTTCTTCCTTGGTCTGACTAAAAATTAGAATATCTTCTAGAAAAACAACAACAAATTTACCAATGTAATCCTTTAGGACTTCATTCATGAGTCTCATAAAGGTGCTGGGTGCATTTGATAGACCAAATGGCATAACAAGCCATTCATATAGTCCTTCTATGGTCTTGAAGGCTGTCTTCCACTCGTCACCTTCCTTGATTCTTATTTGGTGGTAACCACTCTTCAGGTCTATCTTGGTGAAATACTTTGCTTTTCCAATACAGTCCATGAGATCTTCAATTCTGGGAATTGGGAATCTATACCTTATAGTTATCTTGTTTATGGCTCTGGCATCTGTACACAATCTCCATGATCCTCCTTTCTTGGGTGCCAACACTGTGGGCACTGCACAAGGACTAATACTCTTCCTGATCAATCCTTGATCTAGCAATTCCTGCACTTGCCTGGAAATCTCTTTGTGCTGATCTGGAGTCATCTTGTAAGGTGCCTTGTTTGGCAAAGATGCTCCTAGAATCAGGTCTATCTGATGGCTTATTGCTCTCTGTGGAGGCAATGTGGTTGGTGTGCCATCACTGATTATGCCTTTATACTTCTCCAGTATAGGCTGCACTTCCTTGGGAATCTCTATCTTCTTACCCTGTTGTCCTTCTTTTGGTTTCACTATGATGGCATAACCAATACCATCTTCCTTAAGAGTATTCAGAAACTCTTTTCCACTCACAACCAAGATATTAGGACTCTTTGTTTGAACTGCATCTTCATCCTCCAATGACTGAATCTTATAGGTGACACCATCCTTCTGAAAAGAATAGGCATTCTTCTCACCATCATGTACTGCTTTTCGGTCATACTGCCATGGTCTGCCCAATAAGAGATGGCATGCATCCATGGGTAGTATATCACATAATACCTTATCCTTGTAGCCACCTATACTAAACTCTACCCAACTTTGTTCATTTACTACCACATGTTGACCCTTATTCAACCATGTGACTCTATATGGGTTTGCATGAGTAATTCTTTTCAAATTCAGTTTCTTAACTGCCTCATCAGAAATAATATTATCAGTGGATCCTGAGTCTATGATAATTTTACATACCTTATTCAAAATCTTGCACTTGATTCTGAATAGTGCTCTCCTCTGGTTTGGTTCAGACTTTACTGGTACCTTCATCAAAGTTCTCCTTATCATCAGGTTCTCTCCATCTTCTGAGTTCAGATTGACCTCAGGTGACTGGCTGCTGGATGCATTATCTTGGACATAGTGATTTCTCTTATCACCTCCTTAAGAAGAGGATGTGGCCTTTTCTGGACACCTATATGCTGGATGACCTAGATTGCCACAGTTGTAACACTTCATGTTGGTGAAATAGGATCCTCTGCCTGATCCTCCTGACCTTCCTCTGTTAGACCCTCTTCCTCTGTGGTTTCCTCTACCACTTGACTCCCCACTCTGCTCTGTGAGTTTGGATTCTGCTTGGGATCTATTGTCAGTATTTCTTCCACCAAAACCTCCTCTGTGTCCTCTGTTATCTCTGCCTCTTCCTCTTCCTCTGCTATTTGAGTCTTGTTTCCTCTTATTCTTTTCCTCCACTTTCAGTGCTAGCTGATAGCATTTTTGCACTGTGGTAGGGCACAATAAACTGATTTCTTCTTGTATATTCCACTTCAGACCATTAAGGTACCTTGCTACCTTTATGCTTTCATCCTCCATTACTTTGGACCTTAAGCATAGCTTTTGGAATTCTTCAGTGTATGCACTGACATCTAATTCCTTTTGTCTCAGATTCTGTCTCTTCCTGTGCAGCTGTATTTCATAATCTTCTGGCATATATGCTTCTTTGATTTTAGCTACCATTCCGTTCCAAGTAGCTATGGGCTTCTTATCTTCTTTTGCTCTTTCAGTCTGCACAAATTTTCACCAGGTTAAGGCAGCTCCCCTGAGTCTGGATTTGGCCACCTTTACTTTCTGTGCCTCGCTTACACCATCACATTCAAAGTGATTTTCAAGTCCTATCCACTCCATGACCAAATCTGGGTCCATTTTCCCACTGAAAAGTGGTACTCCTTCCAATGTTTTACCACTCATTGCTTTCAAAGCTTTCAAGAATGGTTCTTCTTCCAATTTAGGATCAGGTGTGGGCTCTTCATCTTCTACAGATACACCTTTTCCCTTATCCTCAGAATTTTTAACTCTCTGGCTGACTTCTTCAGTCTTTTGCAACATTACACCTAGCTTACTCTCCATTTCTGCTAGTCTTTCTTGTAGGAGTCTATTTTCCTCTTCTTGATCTTCAACCTTCTTTGCTAACTCTGCATTAGTCACCATTTTCTTGGATGAACTAACAGACTCACTTGAACTCGGTGATGACATACAACTCTTCTATTCCTATCTAGGAATAACCCAAATCTTACTGCTCTGATACCAATTTGATAGGGAGGACTCTAGGCTGCCTGCTTCTGCATCCTGTAGGTGTACAAGACCATTTGACAACTCTAGCCTCCCTACCAATTCAAAGTGCTAACAGACATCTTTCTACACAAAAATGTCAGCTAAATTCCTCAACTCTTTGTAGAGATGGAAAACTCTATTTCACTGCTTGGTGTGGGACACATATCTTATCCTCACTGCTTCCAAGATACTGCCTCAATGGCACATAACTTTCTGAGCCCGTTGCCCACCCTTCTCACTCTGTTCAAGGGTCTGGACTGCTTGGTACTCACTTTCCTCCTCTCTATTTTTCCACCCCTGCAAATCTATTTTCCTACTTGTTTATCTAGCCGGACTCCTCACTGAGCTCGCCTAGAACAAGCATGCATTGCCTCTAGTCGGCAATCTGACCACCCCACAAAAGAAAAACAAACAAAAATCATGGCTCTGTTTGATGATCTCCATAATGTACATTGGGATTTGAAGAATCATCAAAACAGAGTCATGGTTTACAAAAGAAAACAAAATTTCAGAAACAGAAAGACTAATCTACTGTAGAATGGTAAACTGAAAACAGAAAAGAAAATACACAGATGATCGAACTGCTGTACTTTATTTCTCTTTAAAATTCTAATTACATCAAAATGCTTTACACATCAAAATTCCCTTCTTCGATTCTTCTCCTCTCTACTCTCTACAGAAAGAATGCTATACTATTTATACTTGCTCATGTCCATTACAGGACGATTCAGTTACCAGACGGTTCGTATTCTAACTACTGGTTGAATTCTGCATTTTCTTGACAGTCGGCAAGACTTACCATGATGTCTCTCCGACACATTGTATCGGCAAAACAGATGACTATTGGCCTGGCCTAAGTCCCTTCTTCTGATATATCACCTCATTCCGATGACCTTTGTATCCCGTAGACTCCCATCGGCAAGAGCTACCAACGTCGGTGAAATTTCCTTTCTACTCACCGATATCTTTGGTCATGCCGATGTGCTTCCTTCATTCCTTTCTGTCGGTGTGACAATACTTTGTCGGTGCAAGAAAAGAAGCTTGTGCCGATGCCTTTTATCACCCCGATACATACTCCTTCGCTGAACCATTGAACCACAACAGCGGTTCAATCACCAGGTTCAACCGTGAGGTTCAACCTCCAACAAAATGATCGGCGTTTTCAACTCCACCATCCTCTATGCATGAACCCGTTGAACCTTTGAACCTCAATAGCGGGTTCAATCGAAAGGTTCAACGAAGAGGTTCAACGGCGCGGTTCAACCATTGAACAAATGGACCAACACTCTAACTTCACCAAACAGAAAAATAAAACTGTTGAACCGTTGAACCCTGGCGCGAGGTTCAACCGCGGGTTCAACGAAATGGTTCAACAGCAAGGTTCAACCGATCAACAAGTGCCGATCAACAAAGTGACCAATGATTCCAATGAACCATTGAACCTTGGCGCGGGTTCAACAGTGGGGTTCAACCGGATGGTTCAGCTGTTGAACAAAATGCTCGAAAAACTCCAAAAACAAAAACACAAGCTGCAAACTCAAATTTGACAAACCAAAAACTATGTACGGCTGCATTGAGCCTTGGTGCTCCTGCACCAAGAAGTGATTTCAAAGAGGAGGTAGGAGATTTGGTAACACTCTTGAGTAGGATCATGGGGCTACCCACTGCCTCTACCTTTGAGGGGTGGATGTTTTCATATATTGAAGAAATTCTACATGGGAGCAAGAAAATCCATTGGGCCCAGATTTTAAGCAACAATATTCATGACGCCTTTTTCAATTTCTAGACAGATGAAACTTTTAGATGGACTTCATATATTGTGTATGCTTTGGCAAGGACTGTAGTATATCCTAGTCTGTCCAAGTTAGGAGAAGTTGGCAATGGAGATGGCCAACTCAAGGTTTATGAATGCTACCCTCAACTAGAAGTTTCCCAATCCTTGGTGCACCATAAGTGAGTTAATGATGCATTCACTATGCATATTACTCAAATTTTCCAAAATGATATGGCAAGAAGGATATCTCCTGAAGCAATAGCTATTGTGCAAACATATGGGAGATGGTACATCTAGTTCCAAAAGTTCACTTACCTGAGGATAGAAGGTTTTTATGGTTTACCATACAAGCTCCTGAGATATCCAACTGATAAGGTAGTACTCCTAGAGCTCACAAGGTAGTTTCTCACATGTGTAGAAAGTTTGAAACACTTACAACAAGTAAATATCAAGTTTCCCATACTACTAGGAAGGGGTAACTATTCTTGTACCACTATAGGAGCAACAGAGCACTCAGATACACAAATGCAATTGTTAAATCTGCATTATTATCAAAAAAGAAGACATTTTGATCCCTTTGGTGTCATGGAGAAGTTTGTGAGCAAAGGACTATTCCACAAAGAGCACTTAGAGGACTTTTAGGCCAATTGTCAATATGACTATGATGTGTTAAGAAGAAAGTATTCTATGTTGTCTCTTGACTTTATCAAAAGGTTTAACATTATACGAGTCCTAGACCAATTGATAGATGATAATGATGTAATCCAAAGAGGCCCCTAGGAGGCTCTGTTTAATCAACCTATTGCCATTCCCCAATTGGGAAGACTCTAAGGAAAGTTCTCTAGATATGGCAATGAGAGAGCCAATCAAGTTCAGCAAGATGTGGGTACAGGCCCAAGTTGCATCATTAAATCATAATGGGGTAGCTCTAACCTATGCAGAACTAGAACAAGAAAAGGTTAGTAGTGATGAGGAAGATCAGCCTATGGAAATAGAAGATGCTACAAAACAAGGAGTAGCCAAGGAAACTGATGTAGATAGTGAGGAAAATATCCCCTTGGTAGAGAAAGGAAAGGCCAAGAAAGATGCCCCCAAACCACAGAAGAAAGAGCTTCCTCCTTCCACAAGAATGAGGGAAGCAAAAAGAAAAGATATGCCAACTGGAAAAGGAGAAACTTCAAAAGCATAGAAGACAAAAGTGTCAACTATGTTGGGAATTAAGGTGTCTCAACCTTTGCAAATTCCTAATGTTGTATTTATCCCATGTTGAGTTGGCATAGTCAACACCTTGTGTAAATGCAGCAAGATAAATTTTGGTGACTTTGGCAGCTGCGGTTTCCCCCTTGAATAATTAACAGGGGTTTGGGGGTAGCATAATGACAAGTGTCAGTGAGTATCTTTACACAAGAGAAAGGCATCTTTGGGTGATCAAGGCAGAGATTGGGAACAAATTTGTCTTTCAGTTCAGCATATCACCCACAGACAGATGGTCAGACAGAGGTGGTAAACAGGACATTTGGCAACCTATTAAGGTGTATAACCAAAGAATATGGACAGAGTTGGGATCTTGTCATTCATTAGGCAGAATTTGCCTATAATGACAGTGTGAATAGGACTACTGGTAAGAGTCCATTTGAAATAGTCTATGGAATGCATCCTAGAGGTATATGTGAACTCAGGAATATGGGAAACATGGAGAACAGAAGTGGATATGCAGAGGATTTTGCACAATCCATGAAAGAAGTGCATGAGCAGGTGAAGAAAACCTTGACAGAGAACACACAGAAGATCAAGGACAGAGTAGATGCCCACAGAAGGGATATTCAGTTTGAGGTTGGTGATCTGGTTATGGTACACTTGAACAAAGCCAGAATGCCGAAAGGCACACCAACCAAACTGCAGATGAGGAGAATTGGTCCTTGCAGAATCCTGAACAAGTATGGTAACAATGCATACAGAATTGAATTGCCAGAAGATTTGGCAATCTCACCAGTGTTTAATGTCCAAGACCTGGTGCAATACAGGGGTCCCCAGTTAGCAGCAGATGGATCCATTTCAGAGAAGGAACAGACAACAAAAGATGTGACTTTGCCATTAAAACCCAAACTGCAGGTAGAGAGAATACTGGATTCAAGAGTACAGAAGCAAACCAGACATGGTGTCTACATGGAGCATTTGATCAAATGGAAGCAGTTGCCTGAAGCAGAAGCTACCTGGGTTGCAGAGTCAGAATTTAAAAAGAGGGGCATTGATTTTGCCTCATTGTCACCGGAGGTGACTTGACTTCTTCCACACAGGGGGAGTATGGTGCAGGAGTACCAAGGGCTCGGAGCCCATGTATATACTGCACATTTTTGGTGTGATGTGAAATTTTCTTATAATTGCATTTTGGAATTCTTCAGTGTACGCACTGACATCTAATTCCTTCTGTCTCAGATTCTGTCTCTTCCTGTGCAGCTGTATTTCATAATCTTCTGGCATATATGCTTCTTTAATTTTAGCTACCATTCCCTTCCAAGTAGCTATGGGCTTCTTATCTTCTTTTGCTCTTTCAGTCTACACAAATTTCCACCAGGTTAAGGCAGCTCCCTTGAGTCTGGATTTGGCCACCTTTACTTTCTGTGCCTCGCTTACACCATCACATTCAAAGTGATTTTCAAGTCCTTCTATCCACTCCATGACCAAATCTGGGTCCATTTTCCCACTGAAAAGTGGTACTCCTTCCAATGTTTTACCACTCATTTCTTTCAAAGCTTTCAAGAATGGTTCTTCTTCCAATTTAGGATCAGGTGTGGGCTCTTCATCTTCTATAGACACACCTTTTCCCTTATCCTCAGAATATTTAACTCTCTGGCTGACTTCCTCAGTCTTTTGCAACATTAAGCCTAGCTTACTCTCCATTTCTGCTAGTATTTCTTGTAGGAGTCTATTCTCCTCTTCTTGATCCTCAACCTTCTTTGCTAACTCTGCATTAGTCACCATTTTCTTGGATGAACTAACAGACTCACTTGAACTCGGTGATGACATACAACTCTTCTATTCCTATCTAGGAATAACCCAAATCTTACTGCTCTGATACCAATTTGATAGGGAGGACTCTAGGCTACCTGCTCTACATCCTGTAAGTGTACAAGACTGTTGACAACACTAGCCTTCCTACCAATTCAAAGTGCTAAAGACATACTCCTTGCAGAGATGGAAAACTCTACTTCTCTGCTTGGTGTGGGACACATACATTGTCCTCACTGCTTCCCAGATACTGCCTCAATGGCACATAACTTTCTGAGCCCATTGCCCACCCTTCTCACTCTGTTCAAGGGTCTGGACTGCTTGGTGCTCACTTTCTTTCTCTCTACTTTTCCACCTCTGCAAATCTATTTATCATACTTGTCTATCTAGCCGGACTCCTCACTGAGCTCGCCTAGAACAAGCATGCATTTCCTCTAGCCGGCAATCCGACCACCACACAAAAGAAAAACAAACAAAAAGCATGGCTCTGCAAGATGGCCTCCATACTGTACAATGGAACTTGAGGCATCATCAATACAGAGTCATGGTTTGCAAAAGAGAACAAAACTATAGAAATAGAAAGGACTAATCTACTTCAGAATAGTAAACTAAAAACAGAAAAGAAATACTCAAATGATCGAACTACTGAATTTGATTCTTATTCAAAAATTGCCTTTACATCAGAATGCTTCTCAAATTGAAATCTTTTTCTCGTTTCCTCTGCTCCCCCTCATACAGAAAGAATGCTGCATTTTATAAGTATTCCATGTCCATTACAGGACGGTTCCAATTCCAGAACGGTTGGTATTCCAACTGTCGATTCAGCTTTTAAAATTCCATCGCAAGGCCCATACATCACCTAAACATGTGCATTTTTCATTATCGGCAAGATCACATCCATATCTCACCGAAATAGATATTCCCATTACCGTCGGCAACACTTCTCTTATCGGCCACCTCCTAATTTCTTTCACCGATATGCTATTCTTTCCGATGGTTAGAAACCATCGCTCAGACTTATACTGTCGGGGTGACTCCTCCGTTGTCCTCCGATATACATACTTACTCCGATGGCCTCAAAGGCTCCTTCAAACTGCACTATCGGCGAGACTAATACCGTCGGTCAAACATTTCCCAACCTCGCCGATGGGAACACTTACGCCGATGCACTCCTTCTATCGGCTTGACCCAATACTATCAGTGAAGCCTCTAACAAATTCCCCGACGGTGCATTTCACGCCGATATTTCTTGTCGGCGACACCTCACCATAGTCTTCCCGATCGGTATGACCTTCAACCGTCGGCCCATGATAAATTTCTCAGCCCGATGCTTATGCTCACGCCGATGCCTTCGGCCAACTCCACATCGGTGAAACTCGATGTTTATCACCCCGATCGGTGAGATGATACACTGTCGGCTCACGATTATTTCCTCAGCCCGATGCCAAGGCTCACACCGATGACCCACTTTGGATAAGCAAAAACTTCTTTCCGCCAAGGCTTATCACGCCAAAATGCAATTATAAGAAAATTTCACATCACACCAAAAATGTGCAGTATATACATGGGCTCCGAGCCCTTGGTGCTCCTGCACCATCCTCCTCCTCCTTTTACTGGCTTTGCATCATTTGCTAATATTTCTAAATTATATCTACCTCTAGGTACCACTGATTCTTTAATGGCTATTAATGATTCTTTGACCAAACCATTTAATGCCCCCACCAAAATGCCAATGTCTGCACTTCTTCCAGTCCCCTCACTACTAGGCATTGAGAAAGTTTGTGTAGAATTGGATTCACAAGGAGATATAAAGAAAGATGACACTGCACAGGCCCTCCTTACAGACTCTAGTACTATATATATCATAAACATAGAGGACAGTCCTAACCAGGGGGTCAGTGATTTAGTTTTGGAAATTACACAACAGGCTATGACAAAAAATTTACAACAATTGGAGCAGCCTGAATCACCAATTAAAGATGTTAGATCTGATGAACAGGTGGAACATGCCCTGGATTAGAATGTATCAGAGAATAGAGGAATAGATCAGGCCTTGGAGGAGCAAAATATTGATGATTCTTTGAATAAGGGAGATAGTCACATTGACTCTCCTAAACATTCTTCTACAACACCAGATTGGTTACAACAAAGATTGAGTAATAAACCTCCTGAAGTAGAGGTAATGTCATTAGACTTAGATGCATTTTTGGCCAGATTAGAAAAACCAAAGAAATAGAGGAAGGCCAAGATTCAATCAAGGATTTACAAGGATACAACTGGATCTCGTATTGCAGAAGTGGCTGCTCCTCCAGAACAATCTAATAAGGAGGATGTAAGACCTGAAGACTTACACAGTCATGACTATAAATTTGGGGCCTACATCAAGAGAGACGGAAATTGATGAGTTCAAAGGGTCTGTATCCACTATTATGGACCGACTAAATAAAGATGAGCTGACAAAGAAGTAGCTAAAACAACAAAATGAAGAACTCAAGGTGTGTATCAAGTTTTTAATGAAACCAATGAATGCAGAGGGGGAACTAGAGGTAGCACCCTCTTTTCTTTCCAAAGAAGAGTTGACAAATTTTGATAAAATTAAGACCACTGCAGTAGCCACAGATGAATGGTTTCACAAGGTTTATGCAGAAGGTTGTCATTGCAATTGAATTACATAAGGATTTGTGTATACTGAAGTCTGAGTGGGAAGAAGTCCATAATGATTGTATTTCTTATGAAGACTATTATTCCCATATGCATCCTAGAGTGCTAGCCATGGCTAATCTTCCTAATGAAGTTTTGTTAGCAGAAGGCATTCTAACCCAGGACAGATTGGATAAGCCTGAGCAATGGTTAGAATTGATTGGATTGAGAAAGGAAGTGTTTGATAAGGCCAGAGATTCTTTTGACACAGCAAGAGCCCATATTATGGAAGTGATCTATAAAATAAATGATGTGTTAAGAGTCTGCACAAATTCTAACCTCGATGATATGGCCATAGTCAATATGCAAGAATGTAAAGATAAACTGCACCAGGATATTCATGGGGAGTCCCCACTTAATATGATTGGGAAATTATAGAAGGTTAGTGATCTTAGAGCTACATTTGTAGAATTCAGAAGAAATAGGAGATCAAGAGATGTAATTTACTACAAATTTTCATGGGAGGTTGATCAGTTGAAATCTAGAATAGATTATATCAAGGATCCCAATCCAGCAGATATAAATCCAACACTGTCAGCCCTTGTAGCATACAACAACAAAGAAGCTTAGAAAAATAAAGTCAACCTAGATGATGAGGACCAATAGAATATTCTAGCTAAATTTTGAAATCCTGTCACTCCATGTCAGCTCCAGATTTCAAGGATCATGTGACTTTATTTTGTCTTGTAAATTGACTCTTCATCATATACAGCCAAATGGGTAGTCATTTTGTCCAAGTTTAATGTATTTTTGGGTTGTATTTTGTCTTTTTCCTAGAGGACAAATGTAAACATGAAAATGCAACAAACTACTGTAATTTGGGCCATTGGTGTTGAGTTAATCTCCACCATCCACCAAAAACTCAGTGTGGTGCTTCCTCTATAAAAGGGCACCACTTTCTCTCATTTGTAACAGACTTTTGATAGTGAATTGCTGAGACTATGCCAAAATTCTGATTAATACTAAGCAAGTTTTGTGGGTTACTGGGAATTTGCATGTTGTGTTGTCTATTTTGGTTTTCATGGTTCACTTCAGATCTGAGATTAATTAGATGTATTATTGCAATGTTGAGTGAATGTTGAAGATATTTGATGAATGCTTTGGTCCATACTATTGGTGCTTGTTGATTGTAAGTTACTATGCATAGTTAGCCTGGGCCCTTCTATTGAATTCAATTCAATTACATTTCATAAGTTAAATTGTGCCCTAATCTAGGTATTTAATGAATGAATGTGATTTGAAAATCTTAAGCTTCCTTTGGTAATTGCATCATTTTCTGCAAAATTGTGGTATTTGTAGCCTGATAAAGTAGAAAGTGGTTTATTGAAAGTATTTGTCTATCTACAACATTTCCTTCATTGTAATTGTCACTTAGGATTTCACCTTCTTTTCTAAACCCTTTATCTTTTTGCATTTTCTTTATAAACATTTGTTAGATTTAGGTTTCTAAGTAGCAATCGTATTCCAAATCTGCTGAGAATAACATAGGGCATCTTGCACACTTTGCTGTCATAATTTCATCAAACCCTATCATTGCATGTAAGTCCCCTTGTTGGTACAATTGATACATTTCACTGAAGTTATTCTTGCAAGCTAAGACCTAGCTGTATAAACCTTGGGGCAGTCCTATTCTGAAGTGTTGGGATAGGATTCCTTTCAAGAGAGGTGAGATAGCCTATATTTCACCTCCATTGTTGCATGCTAAAAACACCATCAACACTTTCCTTCATGATTTATTATAGAATTCAATTCTACTTTAGATTTGCCACAAGATGCACAAGTTTGCAAACAACTAATTTGACTTTGGGACAATATTGCAAACAATTTTGGGCTGCTTGACTTTGGGACAATTTTGAAACAATGAATTTGACACAAGATGCACATGTTTGCAAAGGATCTTATTTGGGATTTGGGATTTAAGGGGGTGCATAGGTTTTGACAAATGAAAACACACCAAGCACATGCACAAGCCTATTCTATTCAAGTAGGAGTGTCAATTTCCATGGGCCCACTAATATACTATTTATAAAGTGATTGATAGCCAGGGAATGCAAAGTCATGTACCACCTACATACCCCTTACCTTGGAGGCCAAAGTCTTTCCCAATGTGAGTTCTATCTCCCCACTATGAAAGTATGGCGTGAGTAACTTATAGGGCCTTTTTGATTTCAATGCACCATAAAAAAATTTGTCAAAAGGTCTTAATCTAGGATTTACAAGCTTTTAGGGGTATCCTTGATGTACACTAGGTATTTTGAGGCTCATGTCCATGAGCTAAGGGCCCATCTACATACATGAAACTAGGAGGGTCTCTCCTAGTCTCTTCACCTCATGAGTCTTGGTGGACCAAGGGTCTCGGGGCTCTACTAGACATCATGATGGCTCCTTTCTTAGGTATATCTTTCATTCTGCCCCTTTATATACCACACCAAAACATGTGGTTGAGGTCATACACTAAGGTGATGAAATCCCTAGGTAGGCCCTATAAAGGGAAAGTATTGCAAGTGCTTTTGATTCTGAAGATTGTCTTTCGATGCGAGGGAAGAGCATACACAACTTGGGTCCTTGGGTAACAAAAGTGAACCAAAAGGTGTTTTTAATCCCCAAGATCACCTTGTGGTGTGAGGGGAGAGCATACACACACACTTTATCCACACAAGAAAGATTAGTTAACCCTTAAAAATCAATGTGTGGTGTGAAAGTGAATGTGTTCAAAGGGTATTTTTGGTTCCCAAGATCACCTTTCAACACAAGGGAAGAGCATACACACACCTTAGAACACACCAAATTCACCAAACAAAGAAAACACAAGTGTGTTTGAATTTGATAAATCTTGGACAATCGAACCTGCACCACACTTGTTAGTAGTTTGCAAAATTTGAGCCTTTAACAAGCATGAAGCTAAAAGATAGAGTGTTATCTCAAAATGATTAAAACCTAAAAAAAATCAGAAATAATAATTATAATATAGTAGATTAGATGACACCAACAGATTCCCTATGATTTTCTATACAATTTCAAAAAAAATCGCTAAATTTTGATTTAATATGCAATAGTTATGCTTAATTGAAGTTTACAAGAAAATAAGGATTTCAAATGACTATATCTAATTATTCATGTAAAATTTCACAAAAATACTTGCTCCAGAGTGAAGTTGGTTGCATCATCTTTCCATCCACTATAATTTTGTAAAAATCTAACTTTTCTAACAAAAATTATGCAAAATTGAAAAAAAGGTTTATGTTAGGACAATTAGGAGGGGGGGCTAGGACAGACCACTAGTGGCTAAAAATTGGTGGTTAAACAAAGTGGTCACATGGACAACTTACAAATAGTGGTGACAACCAGTAGTTAGGAGTGGTGCTTCTTTCTATGGGATAGGCCTTGGTCACATATGTGACCAAGGGTCAGAGTCAAATGGGTTGTGACTCAACAAAGAAAAAGACTGTGGTCACATAGATGTGACCACAAAGCAAATAGAAGGGTTTGGAGCCTGACACCTGACCCTAAATGCTAAACCCTGGTCAGTAATGTGACTAGAGACATAACAAAAGCAGTGATAAATGTGAAACACACGGATGCTGGTCTATATCCCACAATTAATGTGGCAAATTGGTAGTTAAGTTTTAAGCTAAGAATTTTTTGTTTAATAAAAAATTTGCCCCTAAATTTTTTTTGCTTGATAAAACCCATGACAACAAAGTAGATTATGCATAGAATGTTGTATGGGTCCATACGATACAAACTATACGAATCTATATGGTATGGATTTGCAAACAAAGATATGCTAAAAAATTTCAAAATTTTTCCACCTACAAAATACATTGTTATATATGAATCGTAGGGTTTTTAGGCCTTCCAAACTCAACCATGAGGTCCTTTTTACCTTAGGATGCTCCCAACAAAAGGTCACCTCCAAATTTCCACCAAAAAGAGTAGAAACTTACAAGAAAAAGATAGCAAAAACATGCAAGACCAAGATTAATCAAGGGACAAGGGTCCCATCGAGCATGCCAAAATGTGCATGCAAAATATGGAACCAAAAATAGAAACAATACATTAAACCAAAGCTCTTATTTCATACTCAACATCACCTATGATTGAGCTAAAGGTTAGTAGAAATCAAATGAAAAATATGGAAATTCCTCACCAAATTAACCCTTGTTACACCAAGATAATGGTGGTTCTGCTCAATGATTTTTTATAATTATTTGAATGTTGATTGCTCACTTCGACAACATAATATTATCTTCAAAGATCTTGATTCTCTTCTTTTTTTAATGGCTTGATTGATGTTTGATTTATAGATTTTTGGATGATTGGATTAATGGATGAATGGATGAGATTATATTAGAAATGGATGGCTAGGATTGAATGAGACAACTTTAGGACAAAAATGGAGGCTTCTAGGTCATATCCTTATGTGAACGATTGAGATTGAAGATGAATGGATGGACAAGATTGAGTGAGAGGAAACTAGGGCAAGAATGGAGGCTTCTAGGGCCTATCCTTACGTGAATGGCTAGGATTAAGAGGTGTAGTATGGAATGGATGGTGGAGATGTAAAGTTAGTTTGACTAAATTGTGCAAGTGTCTAGGTTCAATGAATCTGGGAAACTAACTTTAGCTAGACATGTGACTTCTATTTATTATTTGTGGCAAGTGGATGAGGATTAAGACAAGTGGAAAATAATTAATCAAATAATAAAATTATTTAATCAATTATTGGATAGGGATGATGTAGGAAAAATAAATAAATTAACTAAAATATTTATTTAATTAATTTGGTGAAAGTAATTATCCTGATTAATTAAATAAATAATTTAATTAATCAATTCATAGAAGGGGAATATTAAAGGAAGTCCTAGGATGAATGTGTCGCAAGGTGACATAAGGTGGTGATAGGATATGTCAAAACATGGTGTTAGAGGTATTGTAAGGACATGATCAATTTTAGGTTCTACAATTATAAAGGAGATGATGTATCAAGGGACCTCCAACAATCAATGGATATTTAGTGGTGCTATCAATTGGATGAGCAAGCAACAAGTTGTGGTTACTTTGACCATGGTAGAGGCAAAGAATATGGAAACTACTTATGCCTATAAGAAGGCCATTGCACTTTAGATATTGTGTTCAAATGTTGGGTTGAGTCATGGAGTAACTCAAATTGTATGTGATAATTAGTGTGATCAACTTAGTAAAGATCCTAACTTTTCATGCATGGATGAATAACATTGATGTTTAGTATCATTTTATTTGTGACATGGTAGAGGATAAGAGGGCGTCTCTTGATAAGGTTGACATATTTTTTGCAAATGCATTGATGAAGCTTGTGATCACAAAGGTGTTTAAGTGGTGCAGTGAGTCTATTGCCCTCTTGGCTCCTAGCAAATAGTTGACAATGTTCACAGTTACTCTTTTTATTTTGTAATGTATATGAAAAGTGGGAGAATGTTGGAATAGGCCCATGCCATACACTTTGTAATTCTAATGTTTGATTTATTATTTATTTATTTATTACTTGTGAGCCCTCATGGAAAATGGTGTCCCACTATGACTTGGTCATTTAATCCATGTGCATGCTTTGGTATGTCATGTGTAAATGTTTGTAAGGGAATATCTTTTCAAGTAAGATGTGTAAGAGCATCTATCACAATTTAGTGGTGCAAGAGAATTTTCATAAGAGCATGTAAGAGGAGAGTTGCATTGTTGGCTTGACTAGTTAACCAACTTATGGCATATGTTATGAAATATCATAAAGCATCTTGAGTGTAGATAATGGAGCCCAAATGGAGCGCCCCAATTGAGATTTGATTGTGAGTTATAATACATTATGGAAATGTAAGAACATCTACTAAAAATATCATGTTGATTCATCATGGGAGATGGCCATTAGAATTTGGGCCCTTGATTTGGATGCTAGATTGGGTCATGGTTTTGGACCATTGTTTGTGGTTTACCACATATGGTTTCTTGATTCACTACAATTTATTGGGTGCTAGAGATGGATGTTTTATAATGTATTTGCAAGTACCATTATGTTACCACAAACTTTCTAGATTTGTTGGTGATTTCTACTATGAAGGCTTGAGAATGCAAGTTGTACTGTAGCTAATGTCTTGGGAAAATAATTGGTTCAAGTTTTGGAGGATAGGTTTTTTCTTGAAAGGGTTTTCCTAAGGTATCTAGCACTATGTTATGGTTATTTTGTGTATCTTATTATTTCCTACAAATTATTTTGATCATATTTTATGTACATTGTCCTCTCATATATTGGTGTATGGAGCATTTCTAAAATCTTAGCTTCCTTTCAACTTCCAAGGTATAACACATCTAGACCTAACATCAGGATTAACATCACATTTGTCATGTTAAATGAAATCTTAGAATACATGCAATTGTTGATATTTAATATTGGCTATAAAATAGAAAATCCTCGGTACATATGTTGTATTGACATGCATGATCAATGAGGAATTGAGTAGGTGACACACCTAGATTAAATTGCCCAATATGTATAATAAACCATAATGGTTGTCTTGGGGGATCTCCTTGTTGACATAAAAACTAGATCTAGTATTGGTTTGATTATGTTAGATATTAAACTTTGGTTTTAATTGTTAAGAAAAGTGTCTCAACCTTGCAACTTCGAAAGATTACTATTCTTCCTAGTTTTGGTCTTTTTGAATACCCTTTATCTTGGAGAATGGTCTGCACCCTTCAAAGTTTCCAAAAGTCTTCAAATGAGCTTAAAATAGTGAGACTTACTATTTTTAGTAAGTCCTTCAATTGACCTCAGGTCGACTTGAAATTTTCCCAGAAGGTGCGGAACAGCTAAGTAAACATCTCGGGTGAGTTTCGACTCAAGATCATATATGGATTGTGAGCTATTAAAGTTTCTATTTTTTGAAACTATCGAAAAATTTCAAACTCAATTTCCAGGTATCAAACCTTCTCTAAACATCCCAAAAATTGTTGTAACTGGCATAGCCAGTTACAAGGTGTTAGAGCACGTCATGAGCTTTTCAACGCATAAAATGGTTCGTCAATCAGACACCCGGATCAAAAGTTATGGCCTCCAGAAGTTGGACCTTCTATTTTGGGAAATGTAAAAATGTGTTGGACACATAAAAGAGCTGTAAAGGGGAGAGTTACACGTGTTGGTGTGTGGTTGCACACATCACAAGGCATCTTTGATTGGAGATAATTTGGGCGCCACTTTTGGGTGGTTTTAGCTCATGGTTTTGTAATTACCGTTGGCAATGTACTATAGTGTATCTCCTCTATATCAGGAACTTGAGATGGAGGTTGTATGTAAGAATCTTATAGATGTCAAGCTACCTCCTAGATCTCTGGTTGGATATACTCCTGTAAAGCTTGCTCTGCAAGTATATTGTAATCTTTGTGATTTCTGAATAATATATTGGGCAGCTTTGGAGTGTGGGGTTTTTTACCTGAAAGGGTTTTCCCCACATGTATCTTGTGTTGTGAGTTTTGTGTTTGCATTTGGAAGTTGTTATTATCTTTCTGTTAATGTGTATCTTAATCTATAACTACAAAAGTAAAAATTTGCATAAGTCTTTTCTCATTAGATTAGTGTAGGAAGCGTTTTCAACATACCTTGCTTCCTTTCAGTTGGTATCAGAGTCTGATCACCTTTGGTTCTAGTTGTTGGGTAGAGGATTTTTTGAGTTGATCTTCGTTTGAGTGGGAGTTGTGTAGAGGATTTTGAAATTTTTGTTGCAGGTAAGAGATGGCAAGCACATCTGGGAGGTTTGAGATAGAGAAGTTTAATGGCAGTAATTTTGAGTTGTGGAAACTCAAAATGGAGGACATACTTGTAGATCAGGATTTATGGGAAGCCATATTTGGTACCAAACCAATGGCAATGTCTCAAGAAGACTGGGATCTCAAAGATCAAAAAGCCAAGGGTTTGATAAGACTCTGTTTGGTTGATTCAATGCTCCTGAATATCCATGAAGAGAAGACTGTAAAGGATCTTTGGAAGAAGCTTGGAGATGTTTATCAGCCTAAATCCTTGGTGAACAAGTTATTCCTATGAAAGAAATTGTATTCTCTGAGGATGGAAGATGGAGGATCTGTTGCTAATTACCTGAATACATTCAATATGTTTGTTGCCCAGTTGACTTCTGTTGGTGTGAAGATGGAGGAGGATGTATGACATTACTATGTTCCTTACTAGATTTGTGGGACCACCTTGTTATGGCCATTGGGAGTACCACTACCACCTTCAAGATGGATGAAGTGGTTTCTTTGCTGTTGTCTGAAGATATGTGGAGAAAATCTTCCAAATCAGCTAAGGAGGCTCTTGTGGTTCATGGTAGATCTAAAAAGAAGGGAAAGAAAAAGGAAGATCCAAATCCCATGGGAGATCTAAGTCTCTCAGAAAGTCCAAGGCCCTATGTTGGAACTGCGGCAAACTTGGTCACTTCCGCAAGGAGTACAAGGAGGAGAAAAAGAAAAAGAAGAAGAATCATGATTCAGATTCTGACAAGTCCTCTTAGGATGAAGGAGAAGCATTTGTCGCTGCCTTGGCAACGCATGCATCTGAGGATGTGTGGCTTATTGACTCTGGTGCATCTTTTCACATGACCTCACATCAGGGCTGGTTTTCGAAGTATGAAGAATATGCTGGTGGAAAGGTGTACTTGGGTGATGATTCTCACCTAGATATTGTTGGTCGTGGAAGAGTCTTGATTTGATTCCCTAATGGATGAATATAGGGAATCAATGGTGTTCTGCATATCCCTGGTTTGACACGGAACCTTCTTTCTATAAGTAAATTGAATGATGTGGGTGTGCAAGTTGTTTTCTCAAATGGAGGATGCAAGATGACTAGAGGATCTATGGTGTTGACTAAGGGTGTTCAGATTGGCACTCTATTTCAGCTTGATGCATGCCCAGTTCAGTGCAATAGTACCTTTGTTTTGAAGAAGAGAGCTTCAGAGTCTTCATCCTCACCATTGGAACCAACAACGAAAAAGACTATTACATCTACTTCTAATGGTCGTGCTTTCTGGGTACCTAAGGGTGCTCATTCTATGGAGATAAAACTCCCAGCTGAGAAGACAATGTTATGGCACCAAAGGCTTGTCACATTGGTGAAAAGGGTTTGAGGACCCTGAAGAATAAAAATCTTGTTGAGGGTATGAATGATTATAACCTTGACTTCGATTTATGTGAACATTACATTTATGGAAAATAAAACCATGTTCAGTTTTATTCTAGTTCTCACAAATCTTCTGAGGTGTTGGACTTGATTCATTCTGATGTGTTTGGTCCTGTTAATGTTCCTTCAATTTCAAAATTTATTTACTTTGTTTCATTCATTGATGATTACAGTAGGACATAGGTGTATTTCCTTAGAAGTAAATCTGAAGTCTTTAATAGATTCAAAGATTTCAAATCTCTTATAGAGAATCAGAAGGATAGAAAGATTAAATGTTTGAGGACTGATAATGGTGGTGAGTTTTGTTCAGCAGATTTCAACAAGTTCTATAAAGAGCAGGGGATTGAGAGGCACAAGACAACTCCATATACC
This sequence comes from Cunninghamia lanceolata, assembly GCA_027924645.1. Classification (NCBI taxonomy): domain Eukaryota; kingdom Viridiplantae; phylum Streptophyta; class Pinopsida; order Cupressales; family Cupressaceae; genus Cunninghamia; species Cunninghamia lanceolata. The sequence goes on from BSBN01001332.1 coordinate 14,925,826, forward strand.
CCTCAACAGAATGGAGTTGCAGAGAGGATGAATAGAACGTTGATGGAGAGGGCAAGGAGTATGCTAAGTGGAGCTGGTCTTGAATAAAAGTTTTGGGTTGAAGCTGGTGCTACCGCATGTTATCTGGTTAACATGTCTCCTACATTAGTGCTCGTTGATAAGACACCTATGGAGGTATGGTCTGGTAAAAAGCCTTCATTAAGAGACATTTGAGTATTTGTTTATGAGGCATATGCACATGTGCCTAAGGAGAAGAGGTCTAAGTTGGAGAATAAGGCTATAAAGTGTATCTTCATCGGTTATGGTATCGGTGTGAAAGAGTACAAGCTTTGGGATCCAGTAGCTGAGAGAGTTCTGTATAGAAGAAGCGTGATCTTTAGAGAGCTCAATCCTTATTATGTTGTCTTGCAGCCAAAGAAAGAAGAGAAGAAAGATGATGTGGTTCAGCTTCCTTCTACCCCTGAGAAAGTTGAACCAAAAACATCTATTGGACCTGATAATGAGGAGAGCTCTAGTAGCTCTAAAAGTTCAGAAGAAGATGAAGAACCTCAACCTCAACCTTTGAGGAGATCCACGCAAATAAGGCAACAACCTGATAGGTTTGGTTATTCATTGCATGATTCCAATTGTATTTTTACTTTGATTTCTAACACTGATGAGCCTAGAACTATGAAAGAGGCTATGGGTATGAAAGATGCAGGTCCCTGGAAGGAGGCCATGGAGGAGGAGATGGCTTCTTTGGAAAAGAATAATACTTGGGACTTGGTGCCTTTGCCTGAAGGATGAAAACCTGTTGGATGCAAATGGGTGTTCAAAAAACAATTCGGTGTAGATGGCAGTGTTGAGAAATATAAGGCTAGATTGGTTGTGAAGGGGTATTATTAGGTGGAGGGAATTGACTATGGTGATATTTTCTCTCCCGTTGCAAAGCTAACATCTATTCAGTTCATGTTATCTCTTGCAGCAGCATATGATCTAGAACTGGAACAGATGTATGTGAAGACAACATTCCTTCATGGTGACTTGGAGGAGGAAATCTATATGTCACAGCCAGAGCACTGTGTGGTGAAAGGCAAAGAAAATTTGGTTTGCAAGTTGAAAAAATCTTTGTATGGTATGAAATAGTCTCCTAGGATGTGGTACCAGAAGTTTGATGCTTTTGTGTTGAGTATTGGATTTCAGAGATCGAAATCAGATCATTGTGTTTACTACATGTTTGACAATGATTGCATTCTCATTATTGCATTGTATGTCGATGATATGTTACTCATTGGGAATGGTAAAAGTTTGATTTCTAACTTGAAGTCTCAGTTGTCAGCACAGTTTGAGATGAAAAATCTAGGGGTAGCTCGGTACATTCTAGGAATAGAAATTAGAAGAGACTGAGCAAACAGAAAACTTTGGTTAGGCCAGAGTAAGTATGTTAACATTGTGTTGGAGAGATTTAACATGATGGATTACAAAACTTTGACTATTCCTGTTACAATGGGGATAAAGTTATCTATTGAAGATTGTCCAAAGTCTCCTTTTAAGATAGATATGTATGTCGATGATATGTTACTCATTGGGAATGGTAAAATTTTGATTTCTAATTTGAAGTCTCAGTTGTCAGCACAGTTTGAGATGAAAAATCTAGGGGTAGCTCAGTACATTCTAGGAATAGAAATTAGAAGAGACTGAGCAAACAGAAAACTTTGGTTAGGCTAGAGTAAGTATGTTAACATTGTGTTGGAGAGATTTAACATGATGGATTGCAAAACTTTGACTATTCCTGTTACAATGGGGATAAAGTTATCTATTGAAGATTGTCCAAAGTCTCCTTTTAAGATAGAGGATATGAGCAGAGTTCCTTATGCTAGTGTGGTTGGTTGTTTTATGTATGCGATGGTCTGCACAAGACCAGACATTGCCCAAGCAGTGGGAGACCTTAGTCGATTTATGGCTAATCCTGGATGGGTACATTGGGATGCAGTGAAAAGAGTGTTTAGATATTTGCAGGGCACTTCTGAGTATTCCTTATGTTATCATGGTTATCCTACAGGACCTCAACATTCACTTTGTATTCGTGGATTTGTGGATTCAGATTAGGCAGGTGACATTGATAGCAGGAGATCCACCAGTGCTTATGTGTTCACTATGTTTGGTGGTACTATTAGTTGGATGAGTAAGCGACAACCTATGGTTGCTTTGTCCACTACTGAAGCTAAGTACATGGTAGCAACTCATGCTTGTAAAGAATCCATTTGGCTTAAGAGATTGTGTTTTGATGTTGGGTTTGATGCAGGGAAGATTACTATTTGTTGTGACAGTCAGAGTGTCATATGTTTGGTGAAGAATCCTACTTTCCATGCAAGGACTAAGCATATTGATGTCTAGTACCATTTTGTTCATGACATGGTAGAGGATGGGAAGGTAAACTTAGAAAAAGTTGAAACTTTGATGAATGTTGCAGATTCCTTGACAAACCTGTGAGCACAGAGAAGTTTAGATGGTGTTCAGAGTCTATGAGCCTCATGGCCCCTAGCAATTAAATAATGGTGTTGATGCTCCCTTTGCTCTTGCAAGGTGTTCAACAAGTGGGAGAATGTTAAGAAAAGACCTTGCAACTTCGAAAGATTACTATTCTTCCCAATTTTGGTCTTTCTGAATACCCTTTATCTTGGAGAATGGTCTGGAACCTTCAAAGTTTCCAAAAGTCTTCAAACAAGCTTAAAATAGCGAGACTTACTATTTTTAGTAAGTCCTTCAATTGACCTCAGGTTGACCTAAAATTTTCCCAAAAGGTGTGGAACAGCTAAGTAAACATCTTGGGTGAGTTTCGACTCAAGATCATAGCTGGATTGTGAGATATTAAAGTTTATGTTTTTTGAAACTATTGGAAAAGTTTCAAACTCAATTTTCAGGTATCAAACATTTTCTAAACATCCCAAAAATTGTTGTAACAGGCATAGCAGGTTACAAGGTGATAGAGCACTTCACGAGCTTTCTGACGCATAAAATGGTTCGTCAATCGAACACCCGGATCAAAAGTTATGGCCTCCGGAAGTTGGACCTTCTATTTTGGGAAATGTAAAAATGTGTTGGACACATAAAAGAGCTGTAAAGGGGAGAGTTACACATGTTGGTGTGTGGTTGGGCACATCACAAGGCATCTTTGATTGGAGATAATTTGGGTGCCACTTTTGGGTGGTTTCAGCTCATGGTTTTGTAATTACTATTGGCGGTGTATTGAATTGTATCTCCTATATATCAGGAACTTGAGATGGAGGTTGTATGTAAGAATCTTATAGATGTCGAGCTACCTCCTAGATCTCTGGTTGGATATACTCCTATAAAGCTTGCTCTGCAAATATATTGTAATCTTTGTGATTTTTGAATAATATATTGGGCGGCTTTTGAGTGGGGTTTTTTACCTGAAAGAGTTTTCCCCACATATATCTTGTGTTGTGAGTTTTGTGTTTGCATTTGGAAGTTGTTATTATCTTTCTGTTAATGTGCATCTTAATCTGTAACTATAAAAGTAAAAATTTGCATAAGTCTTTCCTCATTAGATCAGTGTAGGAAACGTTTTCCACATACCTTGCTTCCTTTCATTAATGTATAGGAAAAGGAATTGATATATGTAGATAGAGAGATTATTAACAATTTTAGAAGTAGTACTCCCAATTCATACACAATCATATATCATAAGGGTGAGATTATCTAGACATACACATACATAATATCAATGCCAATACATTACATGTTCCATACAACATCTCTCATGTAATCATATCATAAGCCTCTTTATTCCATAGCATTCTCTCTTTTATACTCTTACTTCTTCCATTACATCTCTTATATCATATGTGTCATACATATACATGTAAATGTAGCTATGTGTGGAGTAGAGATGTGTCCCTAAAAAGTGTCTCATACAATTTTATTCTACAAAAGGTGTCACACATCCTCTACTATCACAACATATATACTTTGTCTATCTCTTTATACATGCATAATATCTAATTAATGTGTTTCTTACGAAGTGTCAAGTGTGGGGTGTTTATAGTATAGACTTAACTTATGAAGTCTTTATATGTTTTAACCACAACACTTTCTATTAGGCCACTATTGCTAATTTCAACCTAATAGAGGACTATAGCAATCCTCTTAACTACGTTTTCAACCTAATTAGTCAAGTCTAATATGCTTATTATTCTACCAAAACTCCCCATTAGAAAATGTAATCAATGGAGACATAGAAGGGGAGGAAGATTTGGCATTAGTTTCAATAACCCTTATAAAAGTATGTGTATGTGACATATCTTTAGTTCTGGTATTATTATTCTCATGTGCCTCTACATTATTTAGAATGATTTAGAAAGGCATTTTAGTAAATCTCCAACTGGTTATTTGTAGTTACAAACAAAGGATAGTCATTGTCATTGGAACCTTTAAATTTGATCATGTCATTTTATATAAGGTCGTGTTCCTTATGTTTACTTGATCCAGACACAATTGAGTATAATGGCCTTTAACCTGATGGAAGTCACAAAATGCTTATTAATTACATGTCTTGGGAAGTGTATAGTTGGGATCTAATGGATGAATGAGAGGGAGAGTGATCAAATTAGAACTCAATAAAATTTGAAGAACATCATCCAAGGATTCTTATGTAAATTTTTTAGGAGTATTTAGCTTGACTAAAGGAAAATTAGAAGTAGTAGCAAATTGGTTAACATTTTCCTTAAAGTCATTCCCTTTGAAATTTTATTTGACTTTCAATACATTAAAGATATGACATGAAGCATTTTGATTTGGTGATCCATACTTGAAAACATTTCTCAGTAATAACTTAGATTCCACATTTTCCACATGTGCATAATGTCCATAAAACATTTAAAGTTGTTGAGGTAAATACTATCAACAATTAGCTTAAATAGTCTCTTAACAAAGGTATTTTGCAATTCAAAATCATCTAAGGGAGTAATAATTTTAGAACACAAGGAATGGAATATTATAATATAATCATGAATGTACTTTTTGGGTCCTTGAACACACTCAAATAGATTAGAAATGGTAACTCTAAGACCCATGTTAACTTTAAATTCTTTAAGAAAACTTTTGTTAAATCATCAAATGTATGGATAGACCTAGAGGAGGCAATGAAAATAACTACTTTATAGCATAACCCTTAAGAGTCATTGGAAATAGATTAGCCAATAACCTTTCTTCATATAGAAAATCCACACATGCTACTATAAATAATCTTAGATATGTGTATTAGGGTCTCCCTTGCCATCATACGTTGAGAATCATAATGCCACTGTTACATCCCTAATTTTTGACTTGCTATACTTTTACTTTTTACTTGGACATAAGTAAATTTATTGTGATGTTTAGATTGATGACAAGGAAAAACATGGATTTTATTGAATGTCATTTATTGGAATCATAGAAATGATTATGTTATTATCAATTTAATATTTGTATTATGAGATTTGATTTATTAGTCAAATTAATTGAATAATGATGCACTGATCACATATTGTTTGATGACAAGTGAAACAAGATTACAGGTTATCAAATGACTCTCGGAGAAAAGAGAGAGAGAGAGAGAGAGAGAGTATCTTTCCAGGAGAGAGATATAGACCTCAGGTTATGAGTGATTTATTTGCCAAACTAAGTATAAAGTGTTTAATGAAAACGTGAACTGTTGTGTCTTAAGAGGTAAGCTTTGTCTTGTCAAGTTTACTTCTAAACCAAATTGACAGGTAGTCGATAATGTTTTCAAAACTTTCTAAGTCGTATTAAGTCGTCTTAGTCGTTAATAACATTAACGACGTCATTTGAGTTTGATTTATAACTATTTACGATAAACATAAATATTATGACGTTATTGTCATAAAATGATTATCTTAATACTATTATTAAGATATTTGATGTGTTACAACAATTCGTAAACGTTAAGACATTTTCGTCGAAGTTATTATTATGTGATATTTGTCAATGGATTATGATGGGGAGACAAGCTCAACCCAATCATGATATCCATATTCCATGGTTTAATAATATCTTATTAATGAATAAATTGTATCTACCTAATGAAATAGGTGAAGATATGAGGTTTATAATTGATGTAATCAATATAATTATTATTAATGTAATCAATATATACATATAGATGCCTTTGCATCGTAAGATGATAATACCTCTTAATGAGTCGACGGTATGGAGGGAAACCGTAAGCTAAAATATAGTAGAGCCTTTATAATTGTTAGTGGTGGATCGAACCACTTATTGGAGATCATTAATGATCAATGACGACTAAAATGCTTGTGTTGACCTATTTCAAAGAGGGAACGAGGTATTAATTTTGCACTTGGTGACTTCCCCACATTTTTGGTGCCTTTCTAAAATAGGTGTTAGTCATTGCTAATAAATGGGATTCGGTTGAAACCAAATGGGTAGTGTGCTGAATCGATTCTTAATTTTGCTTCCAACTGTGAGAGTGAAAAGGGTTTTAGAGAGGCGACTCATTATGAGTCTTGGGGGGGGTCTTTTTAGTCACAACCCCAGCTAAGTCGAGAGGAGGATCATGGAGGAAAGTGTTATGTTACTGGAGAAATACTATCATTAGAGGATACGCTTAGGGAAAGAAGTTCACAGTGAGCAGGGAGAAATCAAGTGAAAGGAATAAGAAAATGTGGTTGGACTGGGTGACAATGGGAAACATCATTGTCTGCAACTCTTTCTCAGCCAAGGGCATCGCTACCAGGTAATGTTCCTGTGTTGTAAGCATTAAAAAGGCAATGAAGAATCGCATGTTTATTATGTCCATTGCATTGACTGGTCAAGGGTAAATGTTTATGTCTGTATAGTATATTCCTTAAGCTCTTTGTAATTGTTTAAAACAAAGAGAGTCGACTGAGTCGAATAGGATCTGGAGTCATTGTATGACTGTTTAGTTGACTTAATAAAAACTACAGAGCATCAATTTAGCCTGCAAAGGCTGATGCAAGATTTAAAAAAGAGATCTATTTCTTTATCTCACAAGGCTGACCCTATTCATATTGTTTTAAGACTATTAGTCCAAATCCTTTAATCTCCATACCCATATTTGTCTTAGTTTCCATAGAGAAACAATTTATGAGTTTGTTAAGAGCACTAGTATCTTATGTTTTTAAGCCACTTCTGGACCACATGATATAGTATTATACAATGCATATATGTTGAGGTAAGGTAGACTTATAATGAAATAAGTAAACTAGGATATTAGTATCCCTGTCATTATGAAGAACTGTTAGGTTCTTGACAGTAAACATTCTCTTGTTTAGTTTTCTATTCTTTTAAAGGCACTGCGAGTGTGATGATCTCTTTATATTTAATCAGGTAATAACACTTGAATGTTTAGTTTCCTTCTTAGCTTAAATATGTCTAAATGAGAGAAATCTAGACGTAGGAATCTAATGGATAACAATGAAATAAGTCCACCATCTTTTGGAGCTAGGCTAAACTTAGAAAAAGTTTATATTTACATTTGATCCTTTGACTTACTGTAACAAAGATATACTTCTTTGCAGTCTTGGTCTGAGAGATTTATATGACCATGTATTTGGATGAATACTCAAGGTCAATCTCTCTCTTCTAATATTATTTTTATTTTATCCATATGGCCATGTTAATATGTTATTCTATTATAATGGAATTAGACTAGGTCTAAATTGGTAATGACCTTATATGGAATTATATATGAGTATATAAGTAGTGATGGTTAATGACATCACATAAATGTAAGAAGAAGGTATTCATACTCCTTTGTATGGGAGATATTAACTATTACAAAACCATATTATTCTTAACTCTGGTTAAGTTAACCCAAGGGTTGTTTTTTAACCTTAGTCTTATAAGTTTAAGATAGGGTTATTTTGATATAAGGGATTATTCAAGGGTTAAATAAAACCCTAGTTTAACCTAAAAGTGGTAAAGATTATTTGATGACACCTTCATGGTTATAACCCGTTTTAGCTATTTTATGAGAGTAGACAATAGAGGTCGAGAACCCTAAATAGTAATGTTTCTTTTATCTTATTGAAAGAGATTTGTTAATAGTCGATAATGTTTAATCTTAGGTTGAGAAACCTATTTGTTTGGTTACAAGTCGACTTGAGATTTAAGTCATAAGCCTCAGGTTTTGCAAGCTTGCAAGAGGTATTATAAATGGTTAGTCAAACATAAAGTTTATTATACCTTTATAGTCACATCTTATCTTCACTATTCCTTGTCGATAAGTGTTGGATCTCAAATGTTGTAAGATGCAAAAAGATACCTAAGAATGGATAGTCATTCCATAAGGTCTAAGAAGCAATGACAGTATCTTGTGAATCCACCTAAGTCAGAAAGACTAGGTTTGAGTTAGAAAAAACTCTTTAGCTAAACTTTAACTTGACCTAGATATGGTAATTATTTATATTAAATCATTCAGATCATTAATAGATCGTGATTGAAGGGTCAAGTTCCCTAACTATGTATAATTATTCTTACTTGTAAGAAGGGAATTAGTTTCCTAGACTATAATGCTTAACCTGGGTAAGGTAATCATCTTAGTCGTTATTAATCGATTTAAAACTCTTATGAGTCAATAAGTCATGGACCTCAGGTATTGCGATGAAGCAATGAGAATCCTCGTAAAGAAAGGTAGTTGATTAGGTCTATGGTTTATAGACAGTGAAAGAAAACATGTATGGTCGAGAAGACTAAATTATTGAAATCGTCATGACTTTATAAGTTAAACATAGTTGACCAAATCGAACTGTAGGAATATGATAGTATCCAAGTCAAGTTGGGGTGGGTGAACATTATGACAATGTTCATTGTGAACATCAATTTATATTGAAACTATGGCTATAGTAATGTATATGTCTCTGCATGCATTGTCAGTTCACTGTATTTGGATTGCACAACCTATCAAAAATCATACTTAGCTAGAGGGTATCTAGGGTTGTATGATTGATAGAGTTGTGTAGGATACAACACTATGTACTCAGAAAGGCAAATTACCACTGGTCGCCTTTGCTCTATATTCCTCGTGAAGGGTAGGGCCACTTCCTATGTGGAAGATGTGTGGGAGACTGGCGGTCTATGGTTGGAGGTAAATCACTGGAAAGATACTCTCCCTCTAGCAGAAGACATGCCAAGGCTTGTGATAAAGATGTCAGATTTCTGGATGCAGTATATCTCTGAGACTTGTGTTTATTGAGATTATGTAAAACATTATCTAATGCAGATATTTGTAATTGATTTACTTTTGTAAACATTGTACTTGAGAAAGACAATATGGTTTATTGTATTTTGTAGTGAGAAATCTTGTAATTGTAATTACTTGATTATATGTTGAATAAAAGAAAAAATTTCTCTATCTCATTTTTACCCTGTTAAATTACTTTTTGGTAAATTTCTGGTTTTTACTATGTTTATAGAATGTGGATGTTACAGCCACAAATCCCATTGGTAGTGGACGTGTAACAATCTCATAAGTCAATGGTGTATGCCTAGCATTCTTGAATGCATCACTATCTTCCCCAATAGGTCTTGCATCCACTTTCTTTCTACTTGATCCATCTTATGCATTAGTGCATCTAAGGTATAGGATGGAAGAGCAAGAAGTGAATGAACATGAGGATCATTAGAATGGGTGTAGGCATGGGTGTCAGCAATGTGAGGTACAAATGGGTTGGGAAAGAGGTATTAAGGAAGTGGTCTAATGAATACTATACGTGGGCATAAATGGAGGTATGGAATGATGAGTTGACATGGTAGGGAGGTGAGTGGAGGAAGTAGGAATGGATGGATATAGTAGGTGGAGTAATGGTATTTGAGATAAGAATGAAGGTATAGTACATCATAAGGGAAACAAGTATCTCAAAAGTGGTGAATTTAGGAGTTAGTCCATATTGAGGAGGGAAGATGGAGAAGGGATAAACACTATGTTGGATGACTATGGGCAAGTTCTCCTAGGTTAACCCCCTAAAGAGATTAGATTTATAGCCATGCTAAGATCTATTGCAAGTATGTGCCTAATCGGTGTTGTCATTGATGTCAACATATTTGTGTTGTCATTAGTGTCAATTGTGCTCTTACTTTGTTGAGGATATTGAGAAAATTAGCCCCTCCAGTGATAACAATATGTTGCAGTAGAAACAGTGCATTACATGCAGAAGAATGCTCTGCATTTCCTATAGAATAAATATCTTCACCTGCGGATTGGAGCTTATTTACAAGTCTATCTGAAGATGTTGTATTCTAAGTTTGAGCCTCCGGTATGAAGAATTGAGTGAGTTATGTTCACCAGAGTGAAAACAACTTTTTATGTGTGTTTAGTGGTGACAGGGAGAAAGTGTTTTGCTCCGCATTCCTCCGCATTGAAGTATTTTGGTCTATTGTTCTAGAAGTAAGTCTGTGATGATGTTAAATACCTTCAAGTGCAATGGTTCACGATTTGGTGGTCCGCAAGCTATCTTTTACTCATGGCAGTGGCTGACAGTGTTGTTCTTGTGCTCTGGTTTGAAGAATCTTGTTGATTAAGTTGTTAGAGATCGTGCGGGTGTTCCTGGTGATTACAATGTGCTTGTGGATGTCTCCTAATCATGTTCCTACATTCAGATTGGTTTGTAAGGTGAAATTTAGATCGTGCATGAAGCGTGTTCTTGAGAATACTTGTGTTAACATCAGTCTTGGCCGACCTAGTTGAATTCATCATCTACAGAGATGCATCGAAGATTGTGATAGCGTGTTGTAGCATGGAAGATTGTGTTTGAGTCCTAGCTAAGGCGTGGTGTGATCCACATACATTCTTACATCTTTTCCTTAGCTAAATTTGTATTAGGTCCAAACCTATTTTATGTATGTTTGTAATGCCAACCTTGGAGATTATTCCAACGGTTGATGATTGTAATGCTGACCTTGATGATCATTCCAAGGTTGATGTAGTGTATAAATACTTGTAATTGAGTCATGAAAATGTATCTAAGTGTGAAGATGCGAAGATAAAGTGAAGTAAGGTAGTAGAGCAAAGCAGAGGTGTTTTGTGCTTCAATGGAACTGAACCTTGGCATGGAGTAGATGTTGTTATCTCAGTTCAACCTTTTGGCAGTGAGCCTTCTTTTGGTAGTGAGCCTTCCTTTGGCAGTGAGCCATCCATAGGCAGTGAGCCTTTCTTTGCAGTGATCAATTTGGGCAGTGAGCCTCTATTTTTTAGTATTGATATAACTTATATATTTATGTGGGCTAACACCCACCATGGTTTTTCCCTTTTAAGATTTTCCACATAAAAATCAGGTGTCTCTTGTGTTGTTTATGCTTTTGTGTTGAGCTTCTCATCTGATGCTTTCATGGTTATATCTAAATATAATTAATTGATAAGTTGATGATTATATTTGGTTAAAAGTTTTAGGACAACTGATTCACCCCCCCCTCTCAGTTGTCCAGTGCAGTTCAACAAGATCAACATACAACAAGCAAGTGTGCAAATATCCTAGATAATGATTTAGAAGTAAATGGTGTTCCTTTTAGTGCACTAATTGAGATGTTCCTTGAATGCTCTAGGAAGTCAAGTGATTCTAGGATGATTTGATGATGTTGTTAGGATGTGAATTAATGTTTAAATGATTACCTTTAAATACATTGACATTGCAATAATCATGTGAAATGTGTACCAAGTTGACTCATGGTGAGAATAAAATGGACAAGAATTGGAAAATTTTAAATTTAGGGGTTAGATTCTCAAGCAGGAGCGAGCTTGACCCAAGATAAGAGCGTGGTGATATATAAGTGGGAAATGAATGTCTAGACATGGGGGATGCAATAAATGTAAAGTGTATAGGAAAATATGTGGAAATAGATAAAATATATGATTGGATATGCAGGAATATGCATAAAGGGGATGGGTGAAAGATTGTTAAATGAACCCAACTTCACACAAAATTATAACATTTGTTGATATGTAATTGTATTAAGACATTCTCTCAATTTATGTCCAAAACCAAATAGGAATTAGCATGTGTATATAGATTTCACCATTACAATAAGATTTTTAAATGTATCCCTATTACTTAAACATAAAGCTTTCATATCTCTCACTGCAAACAAAGAGATACACATGAGAATATTATCAAGAGATAGAATAAAGATTAAAGCATTACTTTATTTATTTTGGGATTAAAAATATGGGAATAATTATTATATTAATTATTAAAAAAATGGAGTGACAATTCGCAGAGTGACAAAATACAGAACGGTGAAATACAGATAAGGAGGGAAGAATTGAGGAGCAAACTCAAAGGCGAGACTAGCGAAGGTATCCTCGGGAGGAGCATGAGCATGTCTGGCATCTAGAAAGATGGGACAGAGGGGCAGCTAGAGTAGGTCAGAATTTTCAACATCTGGATGAAGAACCAGGGAGAAGATTTGGAAATCGAATCCCCCAAGGAAAAATGCGCCAACAAAACAGAGGATTCTGACCTCCAAGGCAGTGGGAATAAGGGCAATGGAATAATTTTCAGTAAAGAAATCCAAATGCACATTGGAGAGGTGGGAGAAACCCTAGAGGAGGAGGACAGCGTAGGGGTTTCTAGAGACAAAATCCGCAACCTAGGAATCAAATGCCTAGAAGGCGAGAAGACAATAGAGAAGGTGAGTTGACAATTGCTCTTAGCACAAATTGGATTCAGAACCAAGTCTCAAAATTGGAAAACACAGTACTAATGATCAAACAGCTCAGTAAAAATTTAAATTGGGAAAGCCTAAAAGCTTGGTGGTATGGAAAATGGGGGAAAGATTTGGAATTTAAGAGGCTGGCGAATGATTTTTTTTGTAGTCATTTGTCCTTCTACTGTAATTAGGGACCAAATAGAAAAAGGGGTTTGGATTTTGGATGATTGCAGCTTTTACATTTGCCGATGGAAGGCTGGTTTTGATCCAACTTCGCATCACACCAAAAAAGTTCAGGATTGGTATGTCATGCCCAACCTACCTCTTGAATACTGGGATCTTAGGATTTTTGGAAGAAATTGGAAATGGTATGGGAACCTTTTTGTGCACAGAAGAAAGGACAAACTCAGAAGGAACTGGTACGCATGTTAGGCTGTGTATAGAGAACAATCCAGACCAAAGAATCCTAAGAGAAATTAAGATTTCGTCAATCTTAGGTGTGTGGACGTAGAACTTGATCCACAACCCCCTCACTATAGACACCTTGGTAAAAATTTTGGGCTAGAAAAGTCATAATCAACCAGGGGAAAACTCTGAGCAATCTTCAAACAAGCAGTCTCTTCAACAAGTTGCAAAGGATCAAACTTCAGATGAAGAAGCCCTTCCCCCCCTCCTGAAATGGTGCTACAAGATGAATCCAAAATGGGGGAGAGATTGGACGATAACTAGAGCATTAAAACCCTAGATCAAAAACTTTCTCAAGTTATCGAGATGATGGGCAAAAATGTAAGAAGGGAAGATTTTGACTCTTTCATAAATGTGGGAAACGAATTGGTAGACATAGCAAATGCGGCTAAAAAAGGAGATATTGACATTGACAATTATGAAGATGAAGATTGGCTAGCAAAGCAAGAGTTAGAGATTGTGGGAAATGAAGTCTTTTTGGATGAAGAGGAGATTCCAAGAAAAGTCATGAATACTCCTACTCCAAAATTCATAGAACAAGGGAAGCTAGGGCTGGGAACCAAGGAGCCAGTCAAAACCTCTCCAGACTGCGAAGAACACAGAGGAAAAGGTAGAATCCCAAATAAGGAAAAGCTAAAGTGGGACGAGGAAGCTTCAAGCCAAACAAAAATTGAATCAATGTTGAAAGTAGGGAAGGGAGAAACCCTTCCCGAACAGCAATGAGGATCATCACGTGGAATGTTAGGGGCCTAAATGCCCCTAACAAAAGATGTCTGCTTCAACAGCATCTAAATAACCAGCATCCAGACATATACCTGATCCAGGAATCTAAATTAGGAGAACAAGAAAGAGCAAATTTAAGCCTAAAAATGAGAAGTTGGAAATTTTAGGAGTCAACTCGGAAGGAGCCTCAGGAGGTCTACTAACTCTATAGAAACCTCAATCAGCACTGGTCGAAGAAGTGGCTTCAAGCAAATTCTGGCAAGCATGTAAGGTAAGGAGCCTTGCCTCGGATTTAAGCTTTCTTTTGATAAATGTTTATGGGCCAAATAATTGCATCCAAAAAAGAATTTTATGGAACGAACTGGATAAAGTGTGCAAGCTCCCAAATTTTGAGGTGTGTATTTTGGGAGGGGATTTCAATGCTATTTTAACAGGAGCTAATAAAAAAGAGGGAGTTGGTAGGAAACTTCAATCACAGCTAGATTTTGAAAATTTTGTGGATAGGAACGTGCTTTATGACATTCAGATGGGGGGAGGGCAATTCACCTGGACAAACAGAAGGATAGGTTTCTGCAACATAGTTGAGAAGCTGGATAGGTTTTTGTTCAAAGGAGATTTAAGTTGATTTCCCTTCACACTCAATAGTCAGCTGTTACCTTTACCAGGATCATATCATTATCCAGTGTGTTTGGAAATAATGGGAGAAAGGGGTCCAGTAAGATGTCCTTTTAAATTTGAAAATATGTGGTTTAAACATAAGGATTTTTTAGATTTGATTAAAGAATGGTGGAATGCAACACAGCCAAATGGATCCAAAATGTTTTGCATTGCAGCAAAGTTGAAAGTAATCAAGCAAAATCTAAAGATATGGAACAAAGACAATTTCAAAAATATTTTTGAAGAGAAGAAGCAGTATGAATCAACATTGAAATCTCTCTCAGATAAGATAATCAAAGAAGGTATGGACAATCAAAGTTACTTAGAAGAAAAAGATTTGCTGGAAAAATTGAATGATATTCTATCCAAGGAAGGAATTTTTTGGAGACAAAAGTCCTGGGAAGTTTGGCTATCTGCAGGTGATAGTAACACAAAATTCTTCCATAATCTAACAAAAGCAAGAAGAGAGGCAAACTGAATAACAAGGGTAAGACATAAAGACAGAAGACTGTTGGAGAAAGTAGAAGAGGTGAAACAGGTTGTTGTGGAACATTTTCAGAACTTGTTAAATGACTGGGAAGGCTCCAACCTCACAGCCCAAAAGGAACTTGTGGACTGCATACCCAAGTTGGTAACAGATGACCAGCATGACATGCTAAACAGCAAATTCACTAAAGAAGAAGTCAAAACTGCACTCTTCCAACTCCACCCAGACAAGGCACTAGGACCAGATGGCTTCCCAGCAGGCTTTTTCCAAAAGTGTTGGGACATAATTAGCAAAGATACTTTGGAAGCTCTAGAGGAGTCCGGAGCCTCTGGATAGATACTAAAGGAGATCAATAATACCTTCATAGCTTTGGTCCCAAAGAAAGAGAAGCCTGAACTTTTGGATGACTTCAGGCCCATATCTCTCTGTAACACCTTTTACAAAATTTTAGTCAAAACAATGGCGAACAGGTTAAAAAGACTCCTTCCAGATTTGATTTCAGAAGAACAGACAGGGTTCATTCCAAACAGATCAATTCTGGATGGAGTAATAATCGCTCAGGAGGCCATTCATTCAATTCAAAGTTTGAACAAGCAAGCAATGCTAATAAAACTAGACATCAAAAAGGCATATGATCGAGTCAAGTGGCATTTTCTGTTTAAAGTTCTGGAAGGGTTCAGTTTTAACAAGACTTGGCTAGATTGGCTATTCACTTGGATTGCAAGTCTGAGATACTCAGTGTTGTTGAATGGTACACCAGAAGGGTTCTTTAATGTTTCCTGGGGGCTAAGACAGGGAGACCCAATCTTCCCCTTCCTTTTTAGATTGATGGCGGAAACCCTCAGAACATCAATCTCCAAAGCCTGGCAAGTAGGGAAGGTAATTGGTGTCCAAGTCACAAGTGGTGTCCTGAATATCACCCATCAGCAGTTCGCTGATGACACCATGATGTTCGGGAAAGCCCAAGTCAGGGAGGCTCGGAGCTTCAAGTCAATTCTTAAAAAGTATACAATAGCCTCAGAACAAGAGGTTAGCCAAGAAAAATCTGAGGTCTTTTTCTTTAATACAACAGAGAGATTGGAAGCTCAGATTTTGAGAATCCTTGGCTTTAAGAAAGGATCTCTTCCCTGCAAATATCTGGGAATACCATTAGCTAAAGGCATTCACCCTGGAAACACCTGGAATAACCTAGTGGAGAAAGTTAGCAATAAGGTGGCTTCTTGGAAAAATAGTTGGCTCTCTTGGGCCGACAGGCTTACTAAACTTAGATCAGTAATCTCCGCTCTTCCAACTTATTTAATGTCTTGTCTCCCTCTTTCAAGCAAAGCAAGTAAAGATCTGAATAAGAAGATGAAGAACTTCTTCTGGCAGGGGTCATCTGAGCAATTCAAGTACCCTCTAATCAAATGGGAGCAAATTTGTGAAAGTAAACAAAGGGATGGAACGGGCTTGAAAAATTTACTGCTTCAGAATAAAGCCCTTGGAGCTAAACTGGTGTGGGCAATCTTCTCCAACCAAGATGTAAAATGGGTGAAAATTGTGAGCGCTAAATACTTGGATGAAGAAGTAGACAACATTTTCACTTCAAGGGAGCTACCCTCTGGTTCCAGAATTTGGAACTTCATTCGTTGCTATAGAAATCTCATTTCAGATTTTCTTTCTTGGGAAATAAGGAGTGGGGATTTAGCTAATTTTTGGGAAGACTCTTAGCAAGGTTTTCCCAAGTTGGCCAATAGAGATGATTTGGCAAATGTCAAAAGAATAACAAAACATGCATGGGGGGATAAGGTGAGAAACTATTTGTCACCATTTTTTCACAATGGCTTATTAACAGCCAAATGGAAAAGTCCACAAAATCTTGGTCTAAGTCATGTGGAAGTGGAAAGCTTTGACAGAGTTCTAGCTAATAGACAGATTAGCTTCAGGCAGGGACAGGACTCTTTACGTTGGATAGGATCTCCTAACGGAGCCTGTAATTTTAGAGAAGGATACAAAAATCTAACTAAAAGCCATGAGGAAGTATTTGCAATCCCAAGGGAGTTGTGTTGGAATCCTAATTGTCTACCAAAGGCAGGGGTCTTCTTGTGGATTGCCTCACAAGGTAGAGCCCTAACAGCAGACAAGCTAGCTAAACTAGGTATTCAGGGCCCTTCAAGATGTTGTTTATGCAAAGAAAATTTAGAAGATGGTGATCATCTCTTTCTTAAGTGCCCTTTCTCCAATCTTTGTTGGAATTGGTTAATGGATAAACTGCTCTGGAAATTAGCTCTGCCAAAAGGATTGTTAGACTAGCTCATGGGTTGGCCAAGATTAAATAAAAAAGCTATCTACCACAAACTTTGGTCCATTTGCCCCTCAATGTTAATTTGGGAGCTTTGAAAAGAGAGAAATAGGAGACTCTTTCAGAACAAAGAGATGCCCCTTCTCTCCTTCCTCAATAAGGTTGAAATCAGCATAGTTGAAGTTATCAATTCTAAACTGGGTGAATCAAGACCTTCGCAACAGTCATTCTCAGATTGGGATGCTAAGATAAGACAAGGATGGCAGGGTTTAATCTTGCCGCCTATCAGTATGGAAGGTGGTCAACAAATAGTTTTAAAAAGGAAAATCTCCAAATGGTCTCCCCTAGGTTTCGAGTGGCACAAGTTAAACTTTGATGGGGCTTCATGAGGGAACCCAGGCAAATCAGGAGTCAGT
Organism: Cunninghamia lanceolata; assembly: GCA_027924645.1. Lineage (NCBI taxonomy): Eukaryota > Viridiplantae > Streptophyta > Pinopsida > Cupressales > Cupressaceae > Cunninghamia > Cunninghamia lanceolata. The sequence continues at coordinate 14,943,542 of BSBN01001332.1, forward strand.
TGCATCATTAGGAATTGGGAAAGCAAAACTATTGGTGGCATTGCTGAGCCACTGGCTGATGGGACAAAAAATGAAGCGGAGCTTGAGGCATTAATTTTGGGTTTAAGGTTGTGCCATGAACTTAAGCTTAGGAAAGTTGCAATTAAGGGAGATTCCCTTCTTGTAATCAATGGGCTTCGAACAAGGAGAATGCAAAATTGGAAACTTGCCAAAAAATTAGAAATAGCTCTGAGCTTGATGGACAGGTGTGAAATGGTAACAATCAACCACATTTTTAGAGAGATGGGCTTCGAACAAGGAGAATGCAAAATTGGAAACTTGCCAAAAAATTGGAAATAGCTCTGAGCCTGATGGACAGGTGTGAAATGGTAACAATCAACCACATTTTTTGAGAGGCCAATTCAGAAGCTAACTCTCTCTCTAACCAAGGGGTGGATGGAACAAGAGTTAAATTTTTAATCCCCTCCGAGTAATAATTTTTTGGGTGGTAGGGTGGTGATGAGGAGCGCGCAGTGAAAGTGCAGAACAAAATCAAATTTGTTTTTCTATCAGCAAGACTCCACTTACAGGCCACTGATACACCTCGATCGGTCAGACAACTGTCGGTCGGAATGACTTTCTCAAGTCTCTCCATGACCAAACTTACACCGATAGCTCAATTGAGTTTATCTTCGGTAAGATACAACAGGACTCACACTGAGTCGATCAACTCTTCATTGTCGGTGAGACTTACTTCTATCCGTGAAGTCTTCTATCCTTCAACCGATGTTCCAATGACGGTTAAGTCCCCCTCATCTTAACCGTGACAGCTTCAACACTGGTTAGATGTGACTTTATCGGTATGACTCACCCTATCGGTGGAACTTTGAACTTGTCTCTAATGCATCGATGGCATTTGTCTTCAGCAAGAAAATCTCTATCGGCCAGAACCCAAAAACTCACTCCGCTAGTCCCGGTCTTACCGATGATGACCTCTATGTCTCTCCAACCCTGCGGTTCATCTACTCTTTCAACTAAACCCTAGCACATGAGGATGCTAGGTCAACCTACTGTGCAAAAACACTCTGTCCAGATCCCCTGCACCGTCGAACACAAAAACAAAACAAGAAACAAAACAAATACTTGTACAACAAAGCCATTCCACTGATTTCGACAGAAATTGTACTAGTGGAATGCTTCACATCAACATGCTGCAACAATGGAATGCCCAGAAAGAACTACACTTCGAACAGAAAACTACAGTTACATAATATATAGTTACAAAGAACAGAAACTTAAATTGACAGAATAGAACAGTTTTATTTCTCCTCAAAACAATGCACAATCCCCTCTACACACTTCTCCTTCTGGTTATTATCAACTCATCCTACCAGCAGTTGGAAAACCAACCGATGCAAACAATTGGAAGATCAACCATCTTGTGTCCCAAACTGTCCTACTACCCTGTTTTGGCATTATGCGATTACAATTTGACAAATGTGTCCTAAGTCACTTGGGACTTACAAAATTGGTTCTAGGTCTTGAAGAACCTAGATACAAACTAAAATGAAAATGCATTGGTCAAATAGACCTTATTACAAAAGAAAACAAGATTTTCTAGGTGCTCCTGCACATACTCCCTAGGTGAAAGTTGTCTCAAGTCCTTTGAGAGACTAACTGTTGCAAATCGCCACCCTGCGTTTTGATGTCTTCTTCCAGCATCCATGTGGCTTCTGAGTCCGGAAGTCCTTGCCATTTGACTAAGTGCTCAAAATAGGTCTGATTTCTTGTCTTCTTGGTTGTCCTGCTATCCAAGATACACTCCATCTTAGATGGTTCCTTAGGTGGTAAATGTTGCACCCACTCTGCATTGTCTTGGATAGAATCTGCTGTACCTTCTCCTATATGAGGACTCCTATATAATGTAAGATCAGCAACATTGAATATAGGGGAAATAACAATATCATCAGGGAGTTCAATTTTGTAAGCATTAGTACCATATTTCTCTAAAATCTTACAAGGTTCAATTTTTCTCATCATCAACTTGTTGTGGCTTCCCTTGGGTAGTCTGTTCTTGTTGAGATGAACCATGACCATATCTCCTATTTAGTACTGCACATCCCTTCTCCTTTGATCCACTCTAGCCTTGATCTTCTGACTATTCTTGTGTAGAGTATCTCAAACTTGTTGATGGATCTCTTTCATAGCCTCTGCAAATGTATCAGCATGTCCACTCCTTTTGTTCAACCCTTGAACATCTCTCAATTCAAAAATTCCTCTAGGATGACTACCATAGACAACTTCAAAAGGACTTAGACCTTTACTTCTATTTGTGGAATCATTATAGGCATATTCTGCTTGTGGGAGTACCACATCCTAACTACCTCCATGTTCTCTTGTCAAACATCTCAACAGATTGCCTAATGACCTATTCACAACCTCAGTTTGGCCATCAGTTTGAGGATAATAGGCTAAACTAAAGGACAAATTTGTACCCAATCTTTTCCACAAGGTTCTCCAAAAATGTCCCACAAATTTGTTGTCTCTGTCAGATACAATACTCAAAGGCAATCCATGAATCCTGACAATTTCTTTAAAGAACAAGCCTGCAATGTAACTAGCATCATTGGTGGCTTTACAAGGAATAAAGTGAACCATCTTGTTGAACCTGTCTACCACAACAAACCCGTTGTCATAACATGTCCTTGTCTTTGGTAACCCCTGTTGACTTTTTCCCAGACTGGATGCTTATTCCCAGATTTCCCTACAAGGTAGCCATCAGTGATCAACAGGATCTCTGGGCCAGGGGGTCAACAGTGTAGGAGATAGACTCTATATTTTATCTCCTCTTCTTCTTCAGGCTCTGCAAGACCTAGGGGGGTATTCCCTACTCAACATCCGTGAGGATATGCATGCAAGGCTGGGATGTTGATAGAAAGCAGATGAGTCCTCCTGTAAGTAGACCAAAACTGAAAGATAAGGGCAAAGGGGCTAGCTTTGGGCCTATTTGCAGTTGTAGACAGAGGACTGAGGTTCCTAAAACTAACTCTAATGTCCTAATGTTGGTTTTAGATTTTGCTTTGGAGTTTAAGTGTGGATGCAAAGCTGGATATGGTTATAACACAAAACAAAGCATGATTGGTGCCTATCCAGGGCTTGGAGTCAGTAGACATACACCTGTGAATGATCAGCATAAACAACTAAAACTGGATTTCAAGGGGATATATGTGATACCTGCCTTACAGGCATCTCCCAATACAAAGTGTTAGGTTATCTCTACTTATGGTATCCCTACTGCAGTATATCCCTCCCAATGTTCAACCTGAAAACAGTTTAATCTACCCCTTGAGTAGAAGTTAAAAGATCAGACAGTCAACATAGGAATTCTATGCTCTAGAATCTAAACATTACCAAACATCCAGACTCAGAAGAAGAATACATGCAATACTGGAGACAGAATTAACACAACACATGCCAAACTGCATTTCTCATATAAGTTTAATCATGAAATCAGTGGGTTCATGCCAAAAACAAACAACAAGAGATACATAAACTCACAGGCAAGCTGTACAGAGCAACCAGATCAGCTTGTTATGCATTACAGAGCCAAAATCATCAACTTTCAACAACCTTTCAAATGAGCAAGACCACCTGCTTATAACAGCCAGGTACGTGCTCAGCAATTAATTACATGGTTGACCAAAATTTCACCAGATACACAGTATCAGGGAAATGGCGCTCAAACACAACCAGATTGGCGCCCAAACTTGAATGCAGCAGGTAGGGGAGGAGACAGGAAGATTTCTCGAGCCCTGCGCCACTATCCGTTGATTGACACCTCCAGTCGGGTACAAGATCGACCCACGCCATCGCCCATACCTCTGCAACAATTGCCATTAATGGCGCACCAACCCGCGGCCTTGGGAAGAACATCATACAGACTATCGCAAGCATTTCCCGCCGAGATTCATCATCATGATGTTTGAAAATGCAGGATAACAATATCCCACATGCACCCCGCGATGACCTCAATAACACTTTATATACTAGGTCATGAGCATATATCATGTCGGTGCTTTTGCTCCTGACGACACTAGTATAGACTTCATCATCATCATCCTCCAGCAGCATGATATCCTGTTATTCGAAATATCACCCTGACGTCACCATGATATTTGAAATATAACCTTCATGATAATCGGCACAACCTGATCCTTCGGAGGAACATCCTCCTGCTGAGCTTATTCCAAAAGTCTGGCCGATGAACATCCTGATGACATCATCATCATATACTGCTGACGTCATCATCATATCTGCCTACTGCGCACCTCCTCATATCCGGATGACGTCATCATCATGTTTGCAAATATCAGGAGGTCTCTTCAAGATGATCAGTGTTAGAAATATGACCCCCGCGGACCTTGATGACGTCATCATCATATTAACATCATCATGATATTCGGAAGACAACCGGATATTTGGAAATATCCTCCTGACGTTCAAACATCAGGTTGCACTGTAGCTCCTCTGTAAGATCGGGGCGATAACTGAATATGATGATGCTGTTTGAAAAGATCACCCCCTGGAGATAATGCGCGAAGCCAGCAGGCGGATATCTCCTTGATATCAGCATCATCATGATCCTCGAGCAAACATATATCCGAGTGATATGAAAATATCACCCCTTCCTTCGGAATATCATGATGCAGATAGGTAGAAAGAAAAATATCACCCTGATATACGGATGACGTCAGCATCATCAGGATGAGAAACAAAGAATAAGAAGTGATACAACATCATCAGGATGATATTGACTAAGATCATCCTGACGTTCAAAATATGATGACCCTAGTGAATATCGGGTCGCACTTAGAACTCTTCAACAACATCATCAGGATGATATTAACCAAGATCACCCGATGATAAAATATCACCCCGGCGAAATATCATGAAGGCAGAAAATATGATGACCCCCGCAAGCAGCAGGATGATAACTGGAAATATCATGATGATGACGACCCTTAGGAAAAAACAAGTCAGGTCGACAACTTAGAGAATAACCCCTTCAAGATATCGGGGCAACATCATCATCATGTTTGGGTAAGGTGATAAATGGAAGATCACCGGATACTTTGAAAAGATCACCCCCGCAAGCGACTGAGGGCGCACTGTAGCTCACCAGTATCATCAGGATAATAAGCAAACATCACCCGACAGTTGAAATATGATGATGACGATGAAAAACCAGTCGAAGGAGAACATGATGATGAAGATCATCATCGAAGACAAGATGATGATGACGACCTCCTCCTCAGAAAAATATGATGCTGCAGCTGAAAAACGCTGAGGAGGTCCAACACTTAGAAAAATTGGGCAAGAAGATGAAGGCTTCAGATGAAGAAACCTCCTGATCATGACAAATCAACCCCAGGTCAAAATAAGTGCTAACAGTGGCTCCGAATGGGGACGTGCAGGTGAAAACCTGCAGCGAGAACCAGATCTCCGGGCAGACCTGACAAAAAGCAAAAAACGCGAGCTGTACAAGGCATTTACACTACATACATATTTTACAAATGTGCACAGCAACCAGATGTTCATGCAAAGTAGAACTTAAGGAATTGGCCATGCACAGGCAATTCCAGAATTTCACCATCTAGGGCCTGGAGGAAATAAGAATCCTCCCCATGAGTATTGCAAACCTGATATGGGCCCATCCATAAGGGCTGAAATTTACCATGTTTACCCTTTTCCTGATCTTTAGCATTCCAAATAAGCACCAGATCATTGACTTCAAACTTCCTTTTTGTAGCTCTCCTGTCAAACTGATATTTCATATCCTGTTGTCTTTTGAGATTGATCTGGTGGGCTCTCCTTCTATCTTCATCCAATACAACCAGCTGATTCACTCTTTCTGTCATAGGATCTTCAATGTCCTCATCATTTTCCTGAATGAATCTATAAACTGGTAGGAGATTGTTTATGGGCAGTCTAGCTGATGCACCATACACTAGCTCAAAAGGTGACTTCCCAATAGCCCTTTTCACAGTCACTCTGTCAGCCCATACTGCTAAGTTCAACTTTGAGTCCCAAGCTCTCTTGTTCTTGTCCAGTATCCTCTTGACAATTTTCATGATGCTCTTATTGCTTGATTCTGCTTGACCATTTCCTTGTGGGTGATATGGTGATGTATATAACAGGCTTATCCCATATCTGTTGCAAAAATCAACAAACTCACCTGATCTGAAGCACATAGCATTATCAGTGATAATCTTAAATGGTACTCCAAACCTGATGATGATGTTCTCTAGTATGAAGTCTGTCACCACCTTACTCGTAGCTCTTTTAGTTGGAATGGCCTCAATCCATTTGGTAAAGTAGTCAGTTGCCACCAAAATCCAACTGTGTCCCCCACTTGATTTGTCTGCAATTTCCCCTATAAAGTCAATTCCCCACTGCTGGAATGGAGCATCCACAGGTACAGTTCTGAGGGGTAAAGCACCATTATATTTCAGCTTTCCTGAGAATCTCTGGCAAGGGTCACACTTCCTTACTAACTTTTGTGCATCTGAAAAGAGAGTGGGCCACCAATATCCTGCCCTGAGAATTTTATGAGCTGTTGTTTGGGCAGTATAATGGCCACCACACAATCCTTTATGCATGTCAATCAAAATATTGTTAGCCATATTCTTATCCACACATCTCAGCAGCACACCATCAGGGTTTTTCCAGTACAGCTCACCTTGAACAACAACATACCTGATTGCATGTAGCTTCAGAGTCCTCTTTTGATTGTCACTGAAATGGGAAGGACAATTCAGATTTTGCAAATAATAGACAATATCCTTGTACCATTCAGATCCTGATACACTTACATTCTCATCTTGGACTGCATTAACTTGGCAAGCTTCCAAGTTTGATTGTGCCATCATCTTGGCTAATCCTTGTCCCCTTATCAACTTAGTAACTTGTATGTCTATGTTGAATTCCTGCAGTTTGTTTATCCATCTGCACCTTCTTCCAGTCACCTCCTGCTGAGTGAATATGTCTTTGACTGCAGCATGAGGCACATATGCAATTATATGTGACCCTACCAAGTAAGGTCTGAAACTTTTGATGGCTCTAACAAGTGCATATGCCTGCTTTTCCATAATGTCATACTTCAACTCAGAGGCCTGCAGGGACATACTGAAGAAAGCGATGGGCTGTTCAAAACCATCTTCATTTTTCTGCAACAAACATGCAGCTACAGTATGAAAGGAAGCAAATGAAAACACTTGAAATGGCCTAGAAAAATCAGGAGATTTAAGAACAGGGGCCATCTTAATTGCCTCTTTGATATTCTGAAATGATTCTGTTGCTTCCCTTTCCCAGCTGACAGTTGCATCCTTCTTCATCATCTTGGAAATGTTCCTTGTGATCTCTGCAAAGTTGGGAACAAATCTTCTAACAAAATTTATTTGTCCAAAGAAGGACTGAACTCCTTTCACAGTTTTTGGCATTTGAATCCTGTCAATAGCTGCCACTCTCTCTGGATCTATCCTGACTCCATCCTTGGAAACAATATGTCCCAGAAGCTTTCCTTCAACTACTCCAAAGGCACACTTCTTTGGGTTTAAAGAAATACCATATTCTAGTGCTCTTATGAAGATCTGCTCCAGATGCATACAATGCTGCTCCTCTTTCTTTGAGTGAGCAGTCAGGTCATCCTGATATACTGCCAGGATTGAATCAATCAGCCCTGCAAAAGCAACATCCATTGCTCTTTGAAATGTAGCACCTGTGTTTGTTAGTCCAAATGGCATTCTAACATACACATACGTTCCCCATGGAGTGGTAAAGGCAGTCTTATACTGTTCTGATTCCTTCACCTTTACCTGATTATATCCTGAAAATCCATCCATCATGGATAGGAGTTCACAACCAGTCACTCTCTGCAACATAGCTTCCATATTAGGCAATGGATAGTTATCCTTCAAAGAGGATACATTCAAGTTCCTGAAATCCACACAAAGCCTAATATCACCATTCTTTTTCCTGACTGGGACAAGGTTAGACACCCAAGTTGAATGTCTGATCGGCACAATTATTCCAGCTTCCCTGAGCCTCTTGAGTTCTTCTTGCATCTTGGGAGCTAAGGTAGGATTTATAGGCCTTTGCCTCTGTCTAAATGGCTTAGCTTCAGGCTTCAGTGGGATCTCATGCTGGAATAAGTCTTCTCTATAAGCTTTTAGGTCCTCATATGACCAAGCAAAAACATGTTTATACTTTTTTAGCAATGCAATCAGCATACTTCTTATGTGTGGTTTGAGCTGCTTGCCAATATATACCTGCTGAGGGGCCTGAGATGTCCCCAAATTTATTTCTTCTAAATCCTCCTTATTTGTGGGGGAGGTCCTTGTGACCATTTTGTCCCTACTGTCAAAGGCTCTTTCCAAAGCCACTAACCCTCTAGGGATCTTGTTAGTCTTCAACTGAATGATCTCTTTCCCTACAAGAGTCTCTTTTCCATCTACAGTTTCTACATAAGCTTGGAAATCAATCTGTTGGTTCTCATACTCATCTATGCAGTGCAAAAATTTCAGCAAATCCCTATCATTATTAAAAACTTGCCAACTGCATATATTTTCTGGTATGGCAGGCCTAATTTTAACTTCTACATCTGTGACACCTGACAAAGTGATGTCATCTGGCCTTATTGCAATATTAGCTAAGAAATCAGCCATAACATTTTTTGACCTTTCTACCCAGCCAATTGAAAATGCATCAAAAAGTTCAATAGTATCCCAAACAGCATGCTTGTATTGTTTCAACCTTTTATTCTTTGCAGCATACTTATTTCTGATTTGGGATACAATCAGCTCAGAGTCCCCAAATACTCTTAACATTTTAATCCCATGTTTGAGAGCAATATTCAGGCCTAAGAGTAAAGCCTCATATTCTGCAATATTGTTTGTGCAATCAAACCTCAGCAAGAAAGAGAATTTGAGGAGCTTACCAGTTGGAGACAGGAAAACAACTCCAGCTCCAGAGCCTTCTTTTGCACAAGCTCCATCAAAAAACATGGTCCATAAGCCTTGCTGATCCAGCTCATCAATACAGGCATTTTTCTTTTTGTCTTCTGTATCATCTGAGACAACCTTGAAGTTGTCACAGTCAGTGTCTACAAAGCATACATGTTCATTTGCTTCTTGGTCTTCCACTGTCTCTGATGATCTTTGCTCTCTGCTTAGCTTGACATCCCTGCCATTCATTGGAATCATGGCATATGACAGGTCCAGCTGCATACTTCCACCAATTAGTGCTGCCCATCTTCTTGACAGCAGCATACCATACTGTGGCTTGATGTCAACCACTGTTATATTCATCTTATATTTCTTTTCAGGAAATGCTGCCAGTTTGAAATCCACATCCTTCATGATTCCAATGACTGGTACCTCTCTGGCATCCATAGCATAACACTTCCCACATGCCTTGTCAATTTTTAATCCAGTTTGTTGCATGATAGCCAAAGGCATGACATTTGTGGATGCTCCAGAGTCAAGCATACAATTTCTAATTATTTTACCATTTATAACTAGGGAAACATAAAATGGTTCCACCTGTGAAGGGCACTTTGTCATGGTCATTCCTAAATAGACTTCAGGAGTCTCATCTTCTTCATTGCACATGACCTGTTTCTCACCCTGGGTCTGATCATTTTGCTTAGCTTGAAAAGGTACCCCTGAGATTAGGGATATTGTCCTATTCTTGATCTCTTCCACTTTCATGAGTTCCATAAGTGGAACAGAGACCTTTACCTGAGAGAGGATCTGGGCTATATCAAATGGAGCATAGTTTTGTACAACAGTTGTAGCTTGCTCCACAATCTTGCTTTTATCCTGAGCTGATTTAGTTTTCATTTTCATAGTTCCCTGATCATCATTCTTGTCTTGGGAACCTCTACTTTGATCTTCAGCCTGAGGGGTTTTGTTTTCTGGTCCTTGAGATTCAGGACCTGCTCTGTATCTAAAGTTCTGTTTATTATTTACCCACTGCCTTTTTTGTGGTTCAGTTCCTTTATGACCATGCATCAGCTGACCTGCAGAAATATCTTCTAGCTGATGTGGGCTGCCAACCTGATGTTTACCTCTGAGGTTGTAGTTGCTCTTGACTTGAGCAACTGCTGCAGCTGTGAAGGCTCTAATTTCCTCATCAGAAGGTCGTTGTAGGTTACTCAGAAAATTGTGTGAGTTCTGAGCATACACATAATTATCTTCATTATCTTCATCATATGGGGACTGTTGGCAGGCCTGAACCTGATGATCTGTATTGTCATCAGCATCATACAGAGTATATCCATTGCCTATGGACATCATGTTAACATCATCATCCTGCACATGATGTGGCTCATTGCATTCATTACAAGATGTAGCATTATCATACAAGGATTGAGCAATCATGCACTGTGACTGTGAATGTGGCATCTGACAAATTATACACCACGGAGCATCATCAGCAATATTTATAGTTTTCTTCAGGGGATCAGGAGTTTCCTTGGCATGTTGAGCCCTCTGATTTGTGTTGTTACGTGGATATACAGGCTTACCATCATGCCAATTGGTGTTATAAGGCATATCATGTAGTGATGGCCTCTTTTCCTGCCTTTGATAGACTTGCCTATCAGGACCCATCCCTTTTTCACTTCTAGCTAATCTATAGCTCAGGTCCTTAACAACATTTGCCAATTTGTCTATCTTATCTTCAGGAGCAGATGTACTACCTTGAGTGTTCTGAGGCTTATTTGGATTCTGCAGAATTTTTACATCATCCCTTCTATTTGTCTTGCCTGATGCTTTCCTATTGTTTTCAATATTTACTGCAATTCTGAAAGCATCCCTGAGAGTGGCAGGACCTTTATCTCTCAGTCCATATGCAGTCTTTGCATCAAAGGCATTGATGTACAAAATTATGCACATAGGTTCATTTGGCCTCATATGATGTGGCAATTTGTTCAACACTTTAGTAAATCTTGCATTAAAGTCTGCAACCTGCTCATTTGACCCTTTGGTGATGCTGGTGAACTCATTTACAAAGAAGCTAGGGTCAGTTTTATCACCATATTGCTCCTTGAATATCCTTTTAAAATCATCCCATGATGATATGCTCCGGTCAGGCAGATTCCTGTACCATTCTCTTGCCTCATCTATTAAGGATTGCATGAATGACTTCATGAAAACATCCTCATGCTCAACCTCAAAATTATCCATGACATTTTGAAAGGCCTTTAGATGATCTTCTCCTGACACTGTATTGTTTCCTGAAAACTTAGGCACTTGCAGCCTCAGATGCTTGTCAATGGGGTTAGGATACCCAGGAATACCATCAAACACCAGCTGCCTGAATCTATCTAACTGCATGGGCTATCTGTTTGGCTGATTAACATTAACATTTCTGTTTGCATTCTGGTTTCCTGCATGGTTTAGTGGTATCCTAGCATCATTCACATATTGTCTGTCATCATGATGCTGATGTTGCATTTCATATCTTTGCTGATGTCTTTGCATATTTGCATTCTCTAGGGTAGGAACTGAATTATTTTGGGCAGTTCTCAAGGCTTGCACTTTCTGCTGTATATCATCTCTGATTTTCATGGCTTGTAGGTATTCTAGTTCTGCTCTTAGGCTTTTGATTTCTTCAGCTAATTGTTCATCCTTAGGTCTGGAGGTAGATGGTCTCATACCATTTGGGTCATCATCTTCATCATCCCTTAGAGACTCTGCCTCTTCAAACCTTTCACTTGGGTCTAGAAAAGGGCGTTCTTGGAACACCTCTGACCTCATTCTCATACTACCACCCTGTTGCCTCTCATATGCACCTTGGATATCAGCTTCTGCACTTGAAAAATAAGGAGCATGCTGTCCTGATGGCCTAGGGTTATCTTGTACCTCATCACTTTTTCTGGGGGAGCTCTCATGACTAGCTGAAACAGTTCCCTTTCTTCTATACATCATTCTTTTTGTTAATGGTAACTCTTCAAATAGAGGATTTTGTTGGGATCTTCTCCCCTGCATATAAATTTTACTTTGACCGGTTGGGAGATTACTTCGGAGTCGCCACCTATTACTAGGAACTGTTTTCTTCTGAAAACCAGGGTTCTTTCACAAGGTTCCCCAGCGGAATAGATTACTGTTGCTGACTCAGATGGGTCACATATATATCACTGGAGATGATTAGATAACACTTTTACTTCTCATTCCCCAGCAGAGTCGCCAATTTCTGTTGACTTTTTCCCAGACTGGATGCTTATTCCCAGATTTCCCTACAAGGTAGCCATCAGTGATCAACAGGATCTCTGGGCCAGGGGGTCAACAGTGTAGGAGATAGACTCTATATTTTATCTCCTCTTCTTCTTCAGGCTCTGCAAGACCTAGGGGGGTATTCCCTACTCGACATCCGTGAGGATATGCATGCAAGGCTGGGATGTTGACAGAAAGCAGATGAGTCCTCCTGTAAGTAGACCAAAACTGAAAGATAAGGGCAAAGGGGCTAGCTTTGGGCCTATTTGCAGTTGTAGACAGAGGACTGAGGTTCCTAAAACTAACTCTAATGTCCTAATGTTGGTTTTAGATTTTGCTTTGGAGTTTAAGTGTGGATGCAAAGCTGGATATGGTTATAACACAAAACAAAGCATGATTGGTGCCTATCCAGGGCCTGGAGTCAGTAGACATACACCTGTGAATGATCAGCATAAACAACTAAAACTGGATTTCAAGGGGATATATGTGATACCTGCCTTACAGGCATCTCCCAATACAAAGTGTTAGGTTATCTCTACTTATGGTATCCCTACTGCAGTATATCCCTCCCAATGTTCAACCTGAAAACAGTTTAATCTACCCCTTGAGTAGAAGTTAAAAGATCAGACAGTCAACATAGGAATTCTATGCTCTAGAATCTAAACATTACCAAACATCCAGACTCAGAAGAAGAATACATGTAATACTGGAGACAGAATTAACACAACACATGCCAAACTACATTTCTCATATAAGTTTAATCATGAAATCAGTGGGTTCATGCCAAAAACAAACAACAAGAGATACATAAACTCACAGGCAAGCTGTACAGAGCAACCAGATCAGCTTGTTATGCATTACAGAGCCAAAATCATCAACTTTCAACAACCTTTCAAATGAGCAAGACCACCTGCTTATAACAGCCAGGTACGTGCTCAGCAATTAATTACATGGTTGACCAAAATTTCGCCAGATACACAGTATCAGGGAAATGGCACTCAAACACAACCAGATTGGCGCCCAAACTTGAATGCAGCAGGTAGGGGAGGAGACAGGAAGATTTCTCGAGCCCTGCGCCACTATCCGCTGATTGACACCTCCAGTCGGGTACAAGATCGACCCACGCCATCGCCCATACCTCTGCAACAATCGCCATTAATGGCGCACCAACCCGCGGCCTTGGGAAGAACATCATACAGACTATCGCAAGCATTTCCCGCCGAGATTCATCATCATGATGTTTGAAAATGCAGGATAACAATATCCCACATGCACCCCGCGATGACCTCAATAACACTTTATATACTAGGTCATGAGCATATATCATGTCGGTGCTTTTGCTCCTGACGACACTAGTATAGACTTCATCATCATCATCCTCCAGCAGCATGATATCCTGTTATTCGAAATATCACCCTGACGTCACCATGATATTTGAAATATAACCTTCATGATAATCGGCACAACCTGATCCTTCGGAGGAACATCCTCCTGCTGAGCTTATTCCAAAAGTCTGGCCGATGAACATCCTGATGACGTCATCATCATATACTGCTGACGTCATCATCATATCTGCCTACTGCGCACCTCCTCATATCCGGATGACGTCATCATCATGTTTGCAAATATCAGGAGGTCTCTTCAAGATGATCAGTGTTAGAAATATGACCCCCGCGGACCTTGATGACGTCATCATCATATTAACATCATCATGATATTCGGAAGACAACCGGATATTTGGAAATATCCTCCTGACGTTCAAACATCAGGTTGCACTGTAGCTCCTCTGTAAGATCGGGGTGATAACTGAATATGATGATGCTGTTTGAAAAGATCACCCCCCGGAGATAATGCGCGAAGCCAGCAGGCGGATATCTCCTTGATATCAGCATCATCATGATCCTCGAGCAAACATATATCCGGGTGATATGAAAATATCACCCCTTCCTTCGGAATATCATGATGTAGATAGGCAGAAAGAAAAATATCACCCTGATATACGGATGACGTCAGCATCATCAGGATGAGAAACAAAGAATAAGAAGTGATACAACATCATCAGGATGATATTGACTAAGATCATCCTGACGTTCAAAATATGATGACCCTAGTGAATATCGGGTCGCACTTAGAACTCTTCAACAACATCATCAGGATGATATTAACCAAGATCACCCGATGATAAAATATCACCCCGGCGAAATATCATGAAGGCAGAAAATATGATGACCCCCGCAAGCAGCAGGATGATAACTGGAAATATCATGATGATGACGACCCTTAGGAAAAAACAAGTCAGGTCGACAACTTAGAGAATAACCCCTTCAAGATATTGGGGCAACATCATCATCATGTTTGGGTAAGGTGATAAATGGAAGATCACCGGATACTTTGAAAAGATCACCCCCGCAAGCGACTGAGGGCGCACTGTAGCTCACCAGTATCATCAGGATAATAAGCAAACATCACCCGACAGTTGAAATATGATGATGACGATGAAAAACCAGTCGAAGGAGAACATGATGATGAAGATCATCATCGAAGACAAGATGATGATGACGACCTCCTCCTCAGAAAAATATGATGCTGCAGCTGAAAAACGCTGAGGAGGTCCAACACTTAGAAAAATTGGGCAAGAAGATGAAGGCTTCAGATGAAGAAACCTCCTGATCATGACAAATCAACCCCAGGTCAAAATAAGTGCTAACAACCCCATCACAAAATCTATACTCAAACTTTCCCAAGGTCTGTTTGGTATGGGCAAAGGTTGGTACAATCCAGCATTAGTTGAGACCCCCTTTGCTCTTTGACATACCATACAACTCTCAACAAACCTTCTGATATCAGATTGCATCCTTGGCTAAAAGTAAAATCTTCTTACTAGATCTAAGGTCTTATTGAGCTCAAAATGTCCTCCTAAACCACCATTATGTTTCTCCTTCACTATATTATCCCTCATTGAACACTTAGGAATACATAGTTGACTCCCTTTAAACAAAAGTCCATCTTGCAATGTGTAATCTAAAAATTCATTGTGGAAAGCATTGGCAAACTCACTGCATACCTTGTAAATCTCCTTGAAATCTTGGTCCTCTTCATACAACCCTTTGATTGCCTCAACACCCATGATTTGTAGCTGCACTTCTTGCACTATCAACACCCTTCTACTTAAAGCATTAGCAACCTTATTGGTTATCCCCTTCTTATGTTTGATGATGAAGGTGTATGCTTGAAGACTTTCCACCCACTTCATGTGTCTATGACTAAGCTTTTCCTGTCCATTCAAAAAATTGAGAGCATGATTGTCAGTGTATACAATAAATTCTTTAGGAAGGAAGTAGTGCCTCCATTTTTTCAGAGCTTGTACCATGGCATACAACTCTAAATCATAAGAAGAGTACTTCCTCTTAGCTTCATTCAATTTTTCGCTGAAAAAGGCTACTGGTCTGCCTTCTTGGCTCAACACTGCCCCTATGGCTAGTCCACTTGCATCACATTCAATGGTGAAGACCTTATTGAAATCAGGAAGTACTAAGACAGGATACTCGGCAACTTTCAACTTCAGACTTTCAAAACTCTGATCTACCTCTTTTGTCCACACAAACTTCACCTTACCTCCACCCTTGATGGTCTCCAACATAGGTGCACAAATATCACTATAGTTCTTAATAAATTTTCTGTATAATGTGGCCAAACCATGAAAACTTCTGACCTCTCCTGCTATCCTAGGTGTAGGCCAATTCAAAATAGCTTCTACCTTGGAAGAATCCATTTTCAAATCTCTTTTAGAGATAACAAAGCCTAGGTAAACCAATTCTTGTTTCATGAAGTCACACTTTTCCAAGTTTATCATTAACTTCTAATCTTGTAGCCTCTTCAAGACTATCTCCAAATGTTTCAAGTGTTCTTCCTTGCTCTTACTAAACACCAAGATATCATCAAGGTAGACTACCACAAATTTCCCTATGAATTCTTGCAACACCTCATTCATTAGTCTCATAAAGGTGCTAGGGGCATTTGAAAGACCAAAAGGCATCACAAGCCACTCATACAACCCTTCATTGGTTTTGAATGTTGTCTTCCACTCATCCCCCTCTCTTATTAGTATTTGGTGATACCCACTCTTTAAGTCTATCTTGGAGAAATAAGTAGCCCCTCCCAAACAATCCATTAGATCTTCTATTCTAGGAATAGGAAACCTATACCTGATGGTTATCCTATTTATGGACCTAGAATCGGTACAAAGCCTCCATTTCCCATCCTTCTTTGGGGCTAAAATAGTAGGTACTACACATGGGCTAAGGCTCTTCCTTATCAGCCCTTTGTTTAGGAGTTCTTGAATCTGATTTGCTATCTCTTAATTCTGCTGAGGGGTCATTTTATATGCTGCATTATTAGGAAGTACTACTCCTGGTATGAGGTTTATCTGATGGCTAATGTCTCTAACAAGTGGTAGGGAATCAGGTATATCTTTTGCAATCACTCCTTTGTAACTCTCAAGCAAATCTCTGGCCTCCTTAGGCCCTACTTCTCTCACATTTTCCTTCTTTTCCCCCTTAGGCTTCACAATCAAAGCAAAACCTACTCCACCACTTTCCTTTAAAGTGTCCATGAATTCTTTTTCTCCTACCATCATTATACTAGACCCTACATGTTGTGGATCCTCTTCTACCAATGACTGTATCCTATAAGTCACACCATCTTTTTGGAATGAGTAAGCATTCTTTTCTCCATAATGATGAGCCTTTCTATCAAACTGCCATGGTCTGCTTAACAAAAGATGGCAAGCATCCATTGGAAGGATGTCACACAAGATTTTATCTCTATACCCCCCAATACTGAACTCTACCCATGCTTGTTCATTAATGAGTATGTGTTGCCCCTTGTTTAACCAACTGGCCCTATATGGACAGCTATGGGGTATCCTTTCTAATTTCAATTTATCTACTGCTTCCAAAGATATAATATTGACAGTAGAACCAGAGTCAATAATAACTTTACAGACCTTACCTTGGATCTTGCAGTTGACTCTAAACAAAGCTCTTCTTTGAGATGGTTTAGTCTGCACTGGTTCCTTGAGCAGCATCCTTTTGATCATCAAATTTTCTCCCATCTCTGATGTTAGATTCACTTCAGGAGATGTCACACTCCTTGCATCTTCTTGAATCAAAGTGGTTCTCTTCTCACCACCATGAGAAGTTGAGGCCTTCTCTGGACACTTGTATGCCGGGTGCCCTATCTGATTACAGTTATAACATCTCATATTGGAGAACTTGGATCCTCTACCTGATCCATTTGTCCCACCCCTTCCATTAGGCCTTCTTCCTCGATGGCCTCCTCTGCTACTTGAGTCTCCAACTTGCTCTTCTTGGCTAGACTCACCACTAGGCCTCTGGTTAGGACTTCTTCCTCCAAAACTACCTCTGCCTCTGAAACTTCTTCCTCCTCTACCTCTATTATTCTACTCACTCTTTCTCTTTATCTTCTCTTCAGCCCTTAAGGCCATTTGGAAACACTTGTTCACTATTTCCGGTGCTAAGATGCTGATCTCATCTTGGATGTTCATCCTTAGGCCATTCAGATATCTTGCCACCTTCTCTGACTCTTCTTCTTGTCTCTTGACCTGAGACTGAGTTTATGAAACTCTTGTGTGTATGCATTCACATCAAGGTCTCTCTGTCTGAGGTTCTGCAATTTCTTATACATCTGCACGTTATAGTCCATGGGTCAGAATTGTGCCTTGATTTTGGTCTTCATCCTTTCCTAGGAGGTTATCATATTCTTCCCCTCCTTGACTCTCTCTCCCTGCTCATAATTCCACCATGCAAGAGCAGACCCCTTCAATCTTGCCTTTGCCAACTTAACCCTCTTATCATCAGGGACTTCTTTGTATTCAAAATGATTGGTCAATGCCTCAATCCAGTCAATCACCTCTTTAGCTTCCATACTTCCACTATACATAGGTAACCCATCTATGGTGTCCCTATTGACTGACTTCAAAGCATTTACAAATGCCCTCTGGTCTGTTGGTATCTCCTCTGTCCTCTTATTGGTTTCATCAATTTCTGTATCTCCTTCATTGTTGTCACTTTCTTCTTCCCTATCCTTACCCTGGGTTCTTTTCAACTCTTCAAGCTTGGACTCAAACATCTCTTCGATCAATTTCTTCACTGCATCTTGTGATATGCTTTTAGGAGGCATCGTGTCAACCTCTACTTCACTTTCCTTGTCTGGCATACACCAAGACCACACCACCCGAGTGATCTTCAAAACTCGCTCTGATACCAATATGATGAGGAGCGCGCAATGAAAGCGCAGAACAAAATCAAATTTGTTTTTCTGTTGACAAGACTCCACTTACAGGCCACTGATACACCTCAATTGGTCAGACAACCATCGGTCGGAATGACTTTCTCAAGTCTCTCCGTGACCAAACTTACACCGATAGCTCAATTGAGTTTATCTTCAGTGAGATACAATAGGACTCACACCGAGTCGATCAACTCTTCATCGTCGGTGAGACTTACTTCTATCAGCGAAGTCTTCTATCCTTCAACCAATGTCTTGATGATGGTTAAGTCCACTTCGTCTTAACCATGACGGCTTCAACGCCGATTAGACATGACTTTATCGGTATGACTCACCCTATCGGCGGAACTTTGAACTTGTCTCCCGATGCGCCGATGGCATTTGTCTTCGGCAAGAAAATCTCTATCGGCCAATACCCAAAAACTCACTCCACTGGTCTCGGTCTTACCGATGATGACCTCTGTGTCTCTCCAACCCTACGGTTCATCTACTCTTCCAACCAAACCCTAGCACTTGAGGATGCTAGGTCAACCTACTGTGCAAAAACACTTTGTCCAGATCCCCTACACCATCGGACACAAAAACAAAACAAGAAACAAAACAAATACTTGTACAACGAAGCCATTCCACTGATTTCAACAAAAATCGTACAAGTGGAATGCTTCACATTGACATGCTACAACAATGGAATGCCCAGAAAGAACTACACTTCAAACAAAAAACTACAGTTACACAATATATAGTTACAGAGAATAGAAACTCAAATTGACGGAATAGAACAGTTTTATTTCTCCTCAGAACAATGCACAATCCCCTCTACACACTTCTCCTTCTTCTGGTTATTATCAACTCATCCTGCCAGCAATTGGAAAACCAACCGATGCAAATAGTTGGAAGATCAACCGTCTTGTGTCCCAAACTGTCCTACTGTCCTGTTTTGGCATTATGCGATTACAATTTGACAAATGTGTCCTAAGTCACTTGGGACTTACAAAATTGGTTCTAGGTCTTGAAGAACCTAGATACAAACTGAAATGAAAATGCATTGGTCAAATAGACCTTATTACAAAAGAAAACAAGATTTTCTAGGTGCTCCTGCACCAGGTGGGCACCCTCTCCATGAGATCATGGAAGGGTCGTAAACATAGGATAGAAACTTGGCAAATTTGTTTCTTCTCCTTTGGTTTCAGTTAATAATTTTTTTGGAATGCGGCCTCTCCCAACTCTTTTAATTGATAAGCCTTCACACGTATCAACCTGCCTAATGGATTTCCTTACCATTTTTTAGTTGTCAAATGAATGATGGCTTCGTAGGGTTTCTAACAAAGAAGCCTCTAGATGACTTATGTCGCCTTTAATAGCTTCATTCAATCTCTTTCGAATGGATCGTGTAGTCTCAGGCGTGTTTGAAGGTAGTGTTTTGGTAAGAATGACAGAGGGCTCTGGATACATTGCTCGAATCTCTGTCGCTGGTTTGATTAACTTAGGGATGGCAACCCCCATTCAATTGGAAAGCTTTGTCCGACAAATGGCTTTCAAGGGTGCTATCACAGATCAAAGGCTAAAACGGGTCCTGCGGCGGCATGAGGCTCTCCTATTACCAACAGTGAAGATCATTCTTGGTAAAGGTTTCCTGTATGTAGGGGAATTTTACCAAGTGGACACCCATGTCTCGTCACATTTTCTGGCCTCCGTCTTAGATGCAGGGGTTGCGAAAGGAGCGGTGAAGGGGCTGATAGTGAAACTATTCAAAATAGAAATTCTTGGCGGCCTCGACAACATTCTGGGAACGTCATCCCAGGGGCAGGAGTTCCTCGACCCAAAGACATCTCTGCTCCGAAGGATCCATTGGAGGTCATCAAGTTCTTCCCCCTCATCCTAGATATAAAGGGACTGGCTTTGATCAAACATCGGAAGTGAGTGGCGAAGGCTACTGCTTGTCTCCAGAAATTGCTGAGTTGGAGGAGGTCAACGAAGACTTTGAGTGGGTCGGTGAGCTCCAAACCATGGCAAGGGAGCTCGGTTTCATGTAATCACAGTCTGTTCAGATTTCTCTGTTAGTATGTCTCCTAGCTAATGTGATATATGTTCTAGTAGGTTTGTTCTCTGTGGTTTTACTCCTTGGATGTTTGATAGCCATAATGGCAAATTTTGGTAAACTTTAGTCCTGAGAGGCCTTTTCATCACAGCTAAGGAAGTGAGTTCTTGGAATGGAATGCAGAAAAACAGTTTATAGCCACCTGCTTGTAATTTTTTGCTCTTCCTCAATATAAAAACTCTAATTTTACGGATTAAAAAAAAAGCATAAAGCTTTCATAATTTATAATGTTTAATAAAAAATCAAATAAAAATTCTATATCACATTTTTTCTTACCCGTAATTAAGATGAATGATAAATAGTAAAAAATAAAAATTGTATTTTTTAATTCATAGATGTACATGATAATAAATAAAACTAGTTTATATCAACATATTTAATAAGTGAAATAATGTTCTTCCACATATTTTATTAAAATATTAACTAGTATAGATAGATATCAATTTAAAGTTATTTTATTTACTATGAGTTATTTTATTTTACATTACAACTATTTTATTTACTATATACATATATACATAAAATTTATTTGTAAAATTTGTAGTTTAATTATAAAATTTTATTTATGTTGGTTATTTTGGATTTATATTATGTTTATTATTAAATATTAATATTTTAACACACTCATGCCATTACACTCCACCCCTTGTTGGAGGGATATCTTTTTTCTAATGTTTATTTGAAAAAGAAATTGGAAAAAATAAAAAATAAAAACTTTAAAATAAATTGGAAAAAATAAAAAATAAAAATGTGATTATAAAACTCACATTTTATTGATGATTTAACAAAGGTTTTGTAAGAAAACCTTTGTTAAATCATCAAATGTATGGATAGACTTGGAGGAGGCAATTAAAAAAACTACTTTATAGCATAACTCTTAAGAGTCATTGGAAATAGATTAGCCAATAACCTATCTTCATATAGAAAATCCACATATAACATATCTCTTTTCTAATGTTTATTTGAAAAAGAAATTGGAAAAAATAAAAAATAAAACCAAAAAACAAATTGAAAATAAGAAAATCACAAAAACTATCGAACCAAAAAAAGAAGTTGGAAAAAATAAAAAAATAAAAACAAAAAAATAAATAAATTGGAAAAAATAAAAACTAAAAACTAAAAAAGAAATTGGAAAAAATCAAAAACTAAAAATCAAAAAAGAAATTGAAAATAAGAAAATCACAAAAACTATAGAACAAAAAAAATTGGACAAGAATTTTTTTTCAATGAATCTTATTTACATGAATTTATTTATTTAAATATTTTATGATTTTTGTTTACAAAATCTAAATGTTTATGGGAATCTGAATCTTTCCGCCCTTCCTGTGAATGTAGAACACCTCTCAACATAATAATAAACTTACATTAATTAATCTAGTCTAACATTAATTACCTTACTCTAACATTAATTAAATTACTATAACATTAATTACTTCAACCTTTTTAAAATTGAACAATATTGTGTAGTTTACTCTTAACATTAATTAGATTACTCTAGCATTAATTACTTTAACCTTTTTAAAATTGAACAGCACCGAATTACAACACACAATTACAAAGGGAAAAAAAAACACAAAGTTCTAAATAGCTCTAAATAAGACTAAACAACAAAATATCATTACACTACGTAAGTTTTCTGCAGGTTATGTATTTATTGAACGGCTTCTTTTGTATGGAATAATAAGTGTGCTTCTCTAAAAGAAATTGGACTCAATTTTAAATTATCGTTTGGACACCTAGGCTCTTGGTGATGGAAGTTTCCTCGGATAACTACGTCTGCACATAGCCGTTGATGTAATACCACGGCTCCTATCAACAACCTTTCGTCCGACGACGTGTAAAACAAAGCACGTGGGGTAGGAAGTAGAATGCAATCGTGTGATGTTGGAATCATCTCCCGACAAACACACAGTCTACGGCGAGCGTGTTTCCATCACGGGGCCCTTCAATTCTTTAAAAAGAGAATTAACGCTCCGCTAACGAGACGTTGAGAATATTTAAAACTAATCGCACTAGATAAGAAACCAGTGGAAATAGTATAATAATAAATATCCGCGCTGTGGAAAAGCAGCGAGAGAAACGAGTGAAAACACAGAGGAAGTCGCCGAGAAAGAGAATACATAGCGGTTCCCGCGTCCTCTTATTGCGGTGCCACGTGCGCACTAACGCGTTTTCCTGTCAGGATTTTCTTCGCTGTCGCTATCATTACGCGGCCAGCTGATCGATCCTTTACCGTGTCGTGACACAGCCCGCGCCTTTATAATCAATCCGTGACCATAACTCCACCCAGTCATCGAATCTCGTCCCCTTCTGAAAAATAAAGCAAGAGTAGCAATAAATACCCCCCCTTCTGAAACATAAAGCAAGAGTAGCATTGAATCTCGTCCCCTTTCTGGAACACAAAGCAAGACTAGTATTACACAGCAATGGCAGATACACAGCGAATTTATCCGGCCAACGAGGACGTAGAGAAGGCGGCAAAGGCACACGAAGATGCACACAAGAGCCCGCCGTCCAGCGCTCCTCTGGCGCCAAAATCGAGCCTCGTATCGGAAAAAGGAGACCCTGGTGCCAATCCAGCCAAAGTTGTGCACATCCAGTATCCTAAGGACCAAGCGATTCCGGCACGAACTGCCCCGAGATATTTCTCCGGCCCTCCCAAGCGCCGACGAAACTGCTGCTGCCGCTGCATCGTCTGGACATTTTGCCTCCTGTTGCTCTTTATTGTAGCCATTGTTATAGCCGCCGGTATCCTCTACGCCGTCTTCCAGCCCAGAATACCCAAATATTCAGTCGACAGCATTCAGATCACCAGCTTCACCGTCGGCACAGATGCCAGCGTTTCGTCGCAGTTTGTGGTGGGGTTGAGGGCGAGGAATCCAAACAAAAAGATTGGCATATACTACTTAGATGACAGCTATCTTGCTGTTTCCTACTCCGGCACGGAGCTCTCCAAGGGCAATCTACCGGCGTTTTACCAGGGGCACAAAAATACTACTAATTTAGACGTTACTGTCAGCGGGTCTAATGTGCAGATTACCAGTGAAAAGGTTTCGTCGCTGAGTGCACAACGGAAGGATGGAAGCATTCCTCTGCGTTTGAAGGCGGATGTTCCCGTGAAGGTCAAGTTTGGGAAATTGAAAACCATGAAGATTACTTTCCGCGTGCGCTGCGATCTGGTGGTCGACAAGCTGGATGCCAATACCAGTGTCAAGATTAGTAGCAAAAAATGTAAGGTGAAGCTTTGAGGCGACAGTCTGGATTTGCAGATTTATTTTTTTCTAGTTCTTTCTTCAGTTTTAAAAGAGACGACAGCCAGGCGGGGGAGTCGTGTTGTTACAGTATTAGTTAGGTTGCGGTACTTTTTCCTGTTTTATTTATACCGCGACAATAATTTTGTATACCTTGTATATCTCATTATATACGGTAATATAGATATTATTTGATTCTTTAATAAAATCTCTCCTTTTTTAATTTGGAAGAACAACACAAATTTTGTGAACCCATAGCGTCTAACACCTCCCTAGATTGCCGTGTGTGTGAGACCCACGGAGTGTTGTGGCACTTAAAGCTCTTACGTTAAAGACCCCAACTAAATTCTCACTACCTTCGATCAAATTAAAAAAAATTAAAAAACCTTTTACTGGCATCGATTAAAAATACAAAACAAAGCATCTTACTGGCTTCATTAAAAATAAATAAAGACACATTGTTCCCTGTCACTCTCGATGTATCTTTGGTAAAGATTGCTTAGAGGTATGTCTTGCTGTGACTAGATTGTGAGAGCGACAAAAATAATTGGCATGATGTGATTCCACAAACAAGGTCAAATAAGGCCCGCATCGTTTGGTGGAGAGTGGGGACCTTGATAAGGCTACCATTGGCAATTGATTTTTTGAGACAACATCATGCGAAGACTATTTATATATAGAAGCACGAAAAGTAAACAAATCTCATTCTAAAAAGATTAAACAGTCATCTAGCTTCAACTTTTTAAAACAAATAAATATAAATAGAATATTTTCTTATGGGGCCTTATCCCATTCACTATACAAGATTACAAAATTTTGTGTAGACATCTAGAAGGGTGATAGGCTAGACTAAACAAAAAAAAATTGAAAAGCAAAACATATATTTAGCAAAAACATAACAACTATGAATAGAAATATATTTAAATAGTGTCCTATATAATTATAATTCATATTAAAAAAGCATCATATATAATTATAAACCCTAAAGAGAGCACTATAAAAAAACCACATATTGTGTGGTGCAACAAAAAAACCAAAGCACCATCAAATACAACCAAAGAACTTTAGGATTGAAAACCTCAAATACAACCAAAGAACTTTAGGATTGAAAACCTCAAATACAACCAAAGAACTTGAGGATTGCAAACCTCCCACTGAGGGATTAATTGTTCCTTTTGTGACAGACTACCAATGCTCATTTCCCCATATAGCAACATTATCCTCTAAAAATAGCACCACCTCAACCATGGTAGACAATAAAGAAGAAGCCCCAAATGCAAAATGTGCACACCATTTATTAATGACGCTCTTCTAGTTGATCTAGACAAAGCCTTGTCAGCATAGGTCGGAAGTGTAAATCCACTCATGACTTCCAATACACCATGATAATAGGAGACAACTAAATGTTTAATGAGTTGGCAAAGATCCTAAAATAAGTCCATCAGAATCCATACATCACTATTGAGAGTTTTAAAATCATCCATTGAGATTTCCTTCTTTGCCACCACCTAAATGAAATAAATAATGGGAGGCTCCTCCAACACCAACTCCTTAAAATCCTCTTCCTTGGCCTAATTGAAGGATGGCAGTCATTAATTTTCCACAGTCCATGATTGTAATTGTAAATAATGCTTCTGGATTTGACCGTGTTATTGTTAATTGAAGGAGATAAGCTCCATTGTAGAATGACAAATAACAGTATTACTAACCACCTCCTCAAGCTTGTTATGAAAATTGACTAGAATTATTATCATCAACCCAAAGAGTCTCGTGTCCTCCACTCCCTTAAGACCCAAGATCACATTTACCAAATTTAGGACCTGAACAGACAAGCAATGAAAGATTTTGTTTAGTCTAAAGTTGAAAACATGCTCCTAGGAGAAAGGATGCCATGACCTTCCATGAAAAAAGTACCCAATCTAGAATGAAGGAAGACAAACTAGTTCTTTGTAGCCAAAAGCCACAACCCTACACACCATAAAACCATAAATAACCATTCAACCACCTTCTCATGATTTCTTGTGTACACTATACAACATATAGCATGAGCACCCTTCTCACACAAATTTAAGCCAAGAATACTTCACCACTAACCACTATTATTAATACACAAGACACTAGCCACCATCATATGTCAAAACCATCATCCAACAAGAAGAGAATTACATAGTTAGACTATAAGAGACACACAATAGACTCAGGAATGCCCAGAATCACCTACAACTGAAACAACCTTCCACAATAACAAAGAAGTAACACAAATGCTATATTACCAAAAGGTGATAATGATGCATACAATATATAAGATACACAAGATTTACAATGTATATCATAATGTACAAAGAGAGCCCTCGCTTATATAAGCAAGGATGAGACCTAGGACAACATGTGATCATGACAAGTGACTTAATTCTATGACATGAGACACAAATATTAAATGCCCCAAGTAAACTTTGTTGCAAGTATGTGCTAATTGGTGTTGTCATTGATGTCAACATGTTTTGTGTTGTCATTGGTGTTAACTATGTCTTCTAATGAAGATTAGTAGTGTTTAGTGTTGTATTATTCAACTACTTTGCTAAAAGGTGATTTGGATGTCTTGTATTGATGCTAAAAGTGTTGAGAATATGCCTATGTAGTTGGGTTTCCAAGTGCTTCTGAGAAAATTTGAATAATATTGAAAACAGTGTGTTGAAGGAGTCTTCTAGCTTACAGTATAATGCTCGAGTTTTTGCTCCACATTTCTTCTCTGTTGAAGATCTGAGTGTGCGTTTTGGATATGTTGTTGAGAAGTGGTGTAAGATGCTAAATCTAGAATTTGGTGCTTTGGATCGCTGTGAAGTGAAAGTTATGTTCACCAGTTTGAGAACATGATTTGACAGTGTTTTTGATTTGTGCAAATGTGTCTAGGAGAATGTATTTTGCTCTGCATTTCTTTGCAGAGTGGTTTCAGGTGTTGTAGTTCTGGATTTACACCTATAAGGTTCTTACCTATCTTCCCTCTAAAAGATTTGTGATTTTGTGCTCCAAAATGTAATTTATTGTGTGGCGGAGTTTGACAGTGTTGTGTTTAGGTGAAATTTGTTGGTTTCCAGGTGACTTCAAGATGTTCATGGATGTTTCTAGATTGTGTTAAATCCATGTGCATGGTTCACAAGTTATGGTTGTGATCATGGAAGCGTGTGATGAAGAATCCCCTTTACACCGTTTGGCTGACCTAGAAGTTTGCATTGATTGTGGAGTTGATTTGATGATTATGTGAGTGTTGTGTAGTGTGCTTGGATAGATTTGGGTCCAAGCTAAGGCTTAGAGTGGTTCACCTTCATTCCCTTGCATCATGGAATGTTTAGATCTAGACCTAATTCAAATTTTGTGTGTTTGCCGATCTTGGAGACCATTTCAAGGTTTGAATATTGTGTTGCTAACCTTGAAGATTGTTTCAAGGTTGATGGTGATATAAATAAGTGTTAAGAGTTCGTGTGTGCGTGCATGTGGATGGTAGAGATGGAGTTTGTGATGTGAAGGTGTTAGAAAGGGCAGTAAGAGCTTTCATGAGTTAGACGACTGGATGTAGTTAGTAGAAGGTGTCTACTATCTTTTAGTATAGATGCAAAGGTGATGGTTGTTGTGCTACATTGGAAGTGAACCCATACATGTGTTAGATGGAATTTTATCAGTAAACCTCTTCTTCTTTCTTCTCTCTTTTTTAGTGGGCAGTGAGTCCACTTGGATAGTGAGTCCCCCTGCATTGAGTATTCTTTGTATGGAAGTGAGCCTCTTGTAATTTGGTGTTGCTACTACTTTATATTGTGAGCTAATACTCACCATGGTTTTTCCCTTTTAGGGGTTTCCACGTAAAAATCTGGTGTTCTCTTGTACATGGTGTTGATGTGTTTAAGTTTCTGTTATTTGATTTTCATGTTTAATCTTCATAATAGATTAAGGGGTTTAAGTAATCAAATGTGGATGTGATTATGTTTATGAGGGTTTAAAATTTTTGATACAACTAATCCACCCCCCCTCTTAGTTGTCTTGTGCCTTCAACAATTGGTATCAAAGCCAAGTACCTTTGAAGAAAGTTTAACAGCTTGAGGTAGATCCAGGATGGCGCACAAGAAGGATATTCCCTTGTTTGATGGATTGGACTATGCACTCTGGAAGGTAAGGATGGAAGCCTTTCTAATTTCTCTTGGTTATGAGGTCTAGACATGCATCAAGTCTAATTACACTATACCTGAGAAAGGTATAAATACTAAAGATGAAATCAAAGCCGCGGAAATAGATGGTAAGGCAAAACATGCTCTCTTAAGTGGACTTACTAATTCTAAATTGGTGGAAGTTGTGGATTTGAAAACTGCTAATGAGTTTTGGAAAAGGTTGGAAAGTGTTTATGAAGGAGATGAGAAGAGATGAGACGGTTAGAAAGGCTAAATTGCAAAATTTGAATCTCACTTAAGAGACCATACAAATGTCTGAAGATGAAAACATTACAAGCTACTTGCAAAAGGTGGAATAAGTTGTCAGTGGCATAAAAGGACTTGGTGGGAAGATAGATGATCAAGAAGTGATATTGAAGGTACTTAGAACTCTTCCTAAAGCTTATAATCATAAGGTTTCAACTATTGAAGAATTATAAAATTTGAATTAGTTTACCAAAGAATAGTTGCTTGGCACTCTAATTGCTTTTGAAATAAGAGAGTTTGGTACAAGTAGTGGAACTGCAAAAGATGAGATTGCCTTTAAAGCTAGAAAAATAGAGAAGACTGTTGAATCAGATCTGGAAGACTTTGATGAAGTAGAAGCTAACTTTGTGAGAAGAATGAAAAAGGGTATTGGTAAGTTTAGTGGTAAGTTACCTTTTAAATGTTTCAATTATGGAAAAATAGGTCACTATTCTTCAAGATGTCCAAATAGAGCTCTGAGAATTAAGAATAAGGAAAACAGAGAAAGGTTGGTCAAGAAAAACTAATATGCAAGCATTTCTGATGATGAATCAAGTTTTGAAGATGATATTGATGATGAATGCTTAGTTATTACCATAAGAGATGAAACTGGTTCTATTAACTCTGGAAGATGTGTGAATGAAAGGAGTCTGGAAGCATGTGTTAACCCTAAAGGCATTGTAATATGTGCTTTTCATGCTAAGAGTGAAAAGGATGTTTGGGTCATTGACAGTGGATGCTCAAATCATATGACAGGTGATAAGAGTAAGTTTATTAAACTTAAAAATTTTGATGGTGGATTAGTTAGGTTTGGTGGTGATGAAGCTGCTAAGATTTGTGGAAAATGTTCAATCAGTTTTGATGGAAAGCATAACACTGATGATGTTCTTTATGTCAAAGGTTTAAAATATAATCTCTTGAGTGTTGGACATATGTGTAGCAAAGGGTACGATCTTATGTTTCAAAATGATGGGTGTGAGATCAGAAAAGGCTCTGGAACAATAATTGCTATTGGAAAGAAGATAGGTGGAAATGTTTATCATCTCAAAGGTGGTGTTAGTTACTATCTTACATCTTAGATCAGTGAGAGTTAGTTATGGCATAGGAGATTGTGTCACATCAATTTTGATAGCATGGTAAGGATAAGTTCAGTTCAAGTTGTGAGAGATCTACCAAAGTTAATAAAGCCTATTACTACTATTTGTAAGGAATGTCAGTTTGGAAAGCAAACTAGAAGAAGCTTCATTTCCAAACTAGAAGAAGCTTCAAAAGCAAGGATCAGTCATCTACCAGATTATTGGAGTTGGTGCATACAGACCTATGTGGTCCTACCAGAGTAAGGAGTTTTCAAGGTGACAGGCATTTCATGTTATTTATTGATGATTGCTCTAGAATGACATAGGTCACTTTTCTTAAGGAAAAATCAGAAGCCCTAGATAAGTTTAAATCTTTTAAAGAAATGGTTGAAAATGAATTGGATATGAAAATCAAACGTTTGAGGTCTGACAGAGGTGGAGAGTTTACTTCTAATGAGTTTAACATGTTTTGTGAGAATCATGGGATAAAGAGGTTGTTGGAGTCCAGGACAACACTGAGAGGGGGGTGAATCAGTGTTGTATAAATTTTTAAGTTTTTGCAAAGACAAATAGAGAGGAGGACATTTATGATTTGTTGAGTTTATATGCACAAGACTTATAATAAAAGATGTAAACAAAAACTCATGATCAAATGATTAATATGCACGCACACGGAGGAAATCAATGAGAAGCATGACACAAGCTTTTTACCAAGTGCAAAACCCTCTGGGGTAGAAAAACCACTCATGAACTGCCTCACTGGCTTAACTTTTAAACTTCTTTACAAGGCCTCATTGGCTTATTTAGAGAACCTCACTGGTTATACAAAGATCTCACTGATCAAGAAAGCTTCACTAGCTTTACAAAATGCCTCACTCGCATACACTGTGCCTCACTGGCTGATACAAGGCCTCACTGGTTGATATATGTGTCTCACTGACAAATGTAAGGTCTCACTGACCTACAAGCCTCACTGGCTAATCACAAACTCTTTGAATGCATATACAAAATTTATCAGGGGATTACCCTATTTTAATCAAATACAAAAGCCTTATATCTCCCCTTTTTGACTTTCACAAGAAATTCATTACAAGAACTTATGTTCTTCAACCTCTACAAAAGAAATCAATTTATGTCTTCTTTTGATGTTAGTCAAATCATCAAATCACCTTTCAATCTCTGCACAAATTCAATAATATCTCTGCAAAAATATCAAACATCTTTGCAACTTTATTGGGCTTCTTTGCACAAACATATGTCACCTTTTCAAACACATAACTTATCTCTATAGATATTAACACATCTCTTCAAAACAATTTAAATCATCTCTACATCATTTCTGAAACCATCTCTGCAATTAAATTGTACCCATTTCTACAAAGCATAATCTCACATACACATCAATCTGAACCTTTCATATTCCAAATCAAACTTCCCTGCATTAAAAAATATTTTTTTCATTCTACCCTTAGAGAGAATAAAATCTCTTTCAAACCTGATCTCCATCCGCAAAAACATTTTCATCTTCATACATGCAAAAATAAAATCAATCTCCTGCAATAAAATCTTTTCGCCTTCTCTCTACAATTTTCTCTTTCAAAAATCAAAAATCTTTCATAAAAAAAAATTACTCTTCAATCTCTTCAATACACAAATATTTTTCATATTTTGAAACCTTGAATGTGTTCATCTTCCTTCAATCTTTTTATCTTCCCTACACAAACCATCTTTAAAAAAAAAGATCATAAAAATCTTCAATGAAATCAAACACCATAAATCTTCCCCCAAAAAATTTATCTCTCTGTTCATTTTAGAGCCCTTTCATATTCTACTTCCCCATTTGTCTTCATAAATTTATTTTCCCTTAAAAAAATATTATCTCATGAAAATCACCTCCTTTAGCTTTTAATATCTCAAAAATTACCTTTTTTTGAAACAATAAAAAAAAACATGAATTCACATTAGTCATAAAATCTATGACTTCCTCTTTAAATCTTCATTTATCTCCTTAAAAAAATCTTCCAAAAAGAAATTCCTTGAAAATCTCCTTAAAAAACTCAGTCTTCATATTATTCTATCTCATAGAAAGATGCCTTTTAGAAGGCCAATAAAATAGGAGATAAAAGATTTCTAAATTTAAAAATAAAGCCATTGATGTCTTATTCACGTTTAAGGAGGATTTAAATAATGCTATTGATTTTTTTTTAGGAACCTCGATCCATATAAAGAACCTTAAGAACCGTTCACCTTTAGTGACTTAACCTGCAAGCTCAGGTCAACATCTAAATAAAACAAAAAGTGTTCTTTTGTAAATACATTCTAGGTTATAGTAAAGTCTTTAGGATTTTAATAACCTTTCAAACCATTGTAGTATATGAAGCTTGAATAATTATAAACCTTAGTTTCATAAGAAGTATTTGTTTAAATCAAGGCTCTGCTCTAACATAGATTTATGCAAAGAAGAATAAGATCTATAGTTGAACTCCTGAAATTTGATATAGAATGGATGACAAAGATGCTCAACATCAACCTTGAAGGAACTTGCATGAAATCCTGACACATGAAGACCAACATGAACATCACAAATTAGCTTCTGATGATCAAATATGAACTCCTCTGCTCTATAAGAATCTAATATGAATAATTCTTCTTTAACATCATGGTATCAAACTTTATCATAAAGATTATCAGAGTATCTTTACACTGCATAAACTTGGATGATGAACATTTGTCAACACTTGACAACTTCAAGGAAACCAACAACTCAAACCTATGAAAGTGTCAACAAGAGATATATCAAGATCTTGGGAGCACTGCAAACACAACATGCATCACGTCCTATCACTCATCTATCAACTACCACCAAGACATGAACATTATTGCATACACAGACATTAGCTACAACTTTTGGCCTGCAAGTGAACATTCTACAAGACTTACTTCATCAACATCAACAAGAGCACACTGAGCATCAATACACTTCATAACAACATGAATGAGAATGAGTAACACCAAGTCCTGATAATCACCATGAATGGATACCAAGCATTATGAAACACATGCATAACAAGTATCTTTACATCAACAATTCAACACCTTTTTGACAGTAATGACAATCAATCTCCATCAATCTCCCCCTTTGTCATTGATGGCAAAACTCCATAAAGCATTTTCTTTCTGTCCCCCTTTTTGACATCGGATGACAAAACTCCATAAAGCATTTTCTTTTTGTCCCCCTTTTTGACATCGGATGACAAATGCATAAATACTCCCCCTAAGAAAAATAACTCATAAACAACATTAGCATGAGACTAGAAAATTATATTGATATCAACCAACTGCTCACTTATTTCTTGGATCACACTTGTTATCTTTCATACCAACCAAGAATTGAAATATCACTTACCCAAATCATTGATACCACTAGCCTCCAAAAAATTTAAGGCACTGATCATTTTTGCGATTTGCTGTCCAAAACTTATCCTGAGAACTCTGTCCATGTTCATATCATTAAGATCCTTTGTTTACTTCCTCAAGCAAGTTGAAAAACTGAGATACCTCTTCTATCAAATACAAACTCCTTATGGCATCACTTATGACTGCAAAACAAATTTTATGCCAAACAAATCTTACCTGAATTAGTAAATTTCCAAAAACTCCCATCCAATGAAGACATAAAATTGACCTCTTTGATTCTTGAAGAATCAAGTCTTTAACAAGACACATATGAGCTTGAACACCATATCAAAATATCATAACCACTTCAACATCCATAAACACAAACATGAAGATTACTCATCATACAATTCATAACTCATGATGACATAATGACTACATAAGAGATGAACAATCAATCTGCAACAACCTGCAACCACTTCTTGAAGACCATCTGAAATGAATGAAGGCTATGAAGACCATCCTGCACACCATGTCAAATTTGGTATAAATGTAAACATTATCAATACCTTTGCAAAAACAAATCAATTGACTTCTTTCATTTGCAACTTCTTAAACCAACACATGCTAACATCTGAAGAGAACTTCTTGAGAATACCCAAGATCCATTATTCAAATCAACCCATCAATTTTGCATACCAACAAACCAAATGCATTAACAAGTTCTTCCTGAATCACTGTCACACATACTGAAGATCAACTTAGTTAGCAATACCATCATAGAATTCATTTGATAAGAATCAATATGACAAGATCATCATTCAAATGATCTCCTTCTTGAAACTTCTTGAGGATAATTGATAGGACATGAACAACTCCCCCTCACATCATGCTATCTGTTATGCAACTGATGATGTAACTTGTGCAAGATGCACAAGTTTAGAATCCGTCTTGTCCTAAATTTGTTTTCTTCTCCAAACCTGTATAGGCTTTTTCTTTTCTTTGCTCAAGGTGTCTGCTCTAGATGTCTTCAATTTATTCCTGCAAAACTGTGCCTTATGCCCAAGAGTATGACACTTAATGCATGTGACATTATAACCAATTAGAGGAGTAAAGGAATCATATCTCTTTGACATTCTAAAAGTACTTCCATAATCATATCTTCTATGCATCCAACAGTCTCTTTCTATGTGACCAATTGGTTACAATTGTAACATATTGCATTAGAACTCTTATTTGTCATTCTAGAAAGACTTTTGTTCTTATGCCACTCACCATCATTTCTGGCATAAGTCCTACAATCTCTAGCTCTATGACCATAGATATGACAAGAATAGCAATAACCATGAAACTGAGAATAATTATACCTTATTGAATGGTATTGCCTAACAGGTGAAGGTCTAGTTGTTCTTTCTCTTCCAGCATTAGAAACTTTATCTTTTGCTTTCTTCTTGTCTTCCTTAGGAGTAGGAGAATAATAATTCAAGTCTCTCTTCTACCAAGGAGCATTTCTGACTTTAAGACTCTGTCCTTTCCCATTTGCAGACACAAAAGCTATTTCAATGTTTGAGTCTATTCCACTTGAAGATGCTTGTCCTACCTCATACCCTAAGCCAGTAAGATCATTGGAATATTTTTGTCTACATAGTATATCATCCAGTGCATTAGTACTTTTCTCAAACTTCTTATATTTCTCTAACTGAATCATATGATCTTCAAGATCTTTCTTTAGAGCAACAAACTCTTCTTCAAGTTTATGGCACTCAAAGATTTTGGCATCCAAGGTATATTTAGTGGCTTCTATTGTTCTCTTAGTCTTCTCAATTCCAGCCTTTAAACTAATAATGACTTTGTTAGATTCATCAACATAACTTTTTAAAATTGCAATCTAATTTTTTTGTTTCAAATTCTAAAGAAACTTTTTCAAAATCTGAGCATAACTTGTTCTTGGAATTTTTTTCTTGTTGAAGTTGATCTTCTAGTTTCTTATTCTCTTTTTTGAGCTACTTGATTGTATCAAGGGCACAAAATAATTCACCTTCTAAATCAACTTTACAATCATCTTCATCAAACTCCTGTTCATCTTCATCATTAGTCTCAACAACAAAGACATATTTTCTTTCATTAAATTCTTGTTCTCCTTTATTCACAATGATTTCATCCTTTTTATCAAAATTCTCAACTACAGGACCATTCTTTGTATGAATTATCAGGGGTGACATATGCAACAAATCATTGCTAGGCACAACTGAGGCTTGTTTTACCATCTTTTGATCAGCATCTTTCTTTTCTCTATTTGAGACCTTAATTCTATTCTTCTTACCCATTTTACTCCACTACTAGGATCTACCCAAGTTGATTAAGCTTCTAAAGGGAGTGTGGCTCTGATACCACTTGTTGGAGTCCAAGACAACACTGAGAGGGGGGGTGAATCAGTGTTGTATAAATTTTTAACTTTTTGCAAACTTTATCTTACAAGACAAATAGAGAGGAGGACATTTGTGATTTGTTGAGTTTATACGTACAAGACTTATAATAAAAGATGTAAACAAAAACTCATGATCAAATGATTAATATGCACGCACACAGAGGAAATCAATGAGAAGCATGACACAAGCTTTTTACTGAGTGGAAAACCCTCTAGGGTAGAAAAACCACTCATGAACTGCCTCACTGGCTTAACTTTAAAAACTTCTTTACAAGGCCTCACTGACTTATTTAGAGAATCTCACTGGTTATACAAAGATCTCACTGATCAAGAAAGCTTCACTTGCTTTACAAAAATGCCTCACTGGCATACACTGTGCCTCACTGGATGATACAAGGCCTCACTGGCTAATATATGTGTCTCACTAACAAATGTAAGGTCTCACTGACCTACAAGCCTCACTGGTTGATCACAAACTCTTTGAATGCATATACAAAATTTATCAGGGGATTACCCTATTTCAATCAAATACAAAAACCTTATATCTCCCCCTTTGCAAAAGAAATCAATTTATGTCTTCTTTTGATGTTAGTCAAATCATCAAATCACCTTTCAATCTCTGCACAAATTCAATAATATCTCTACAAAAATATCAAACATCTTTGCAACTTTATTGGGCTTCTTTGCACAAACATATGTCACCTTTTCAAACACATAACTTATCTCTATAGATACTAACACATCTCTGCAAAACAATTTAAATCATCTCTACATCATTTTTGAAACCATCTCTGCAATTAAATTGTACCCATCTCTGCAAAGCATAATCTCACATACACATCAATCTGAACCTTTCATATTCCTAATCAAACTTCCTTGCATTAAAAAATCTTTTTTTCAATCTGCCCTTAGAGAGAATAAAATCTCTTTCAAACATGATCTCCATACGCAAAAACATTTTCATCTTCATACATGCAAAAATAAAATCAATCTCCTACAATAAAAACTTTTCACCTTCTCTCTGCAATTTTCCCTTTCAAAAATTAAAACTCTTTCATAAAAAAAAATTACTCTTCAATCTCTTCAATACACAAATATCTTTCATATTTTGAAACCTTCAATTTGTTCATCTTCCTTCAATCTTTTTATCTTCCCTGCACAAACCATCTTTAAGAAAAAGATCATAAAAATCTTCAATGAAATCAAACACCATTCATCTTCCTCTTGCCCCACAATAAAAATATTCTTCAATTGATTTAATAAATCTACTCCAAAAAAATTTATCTCTCTATTCATTTTAGAGCCCTTTCATATTCTACTTCCCCATTTGTCTTCATAAATTTATTTTCCCTTAAAAAAATATTATCTTATGAAAATCTCCTCCTTTAGCTTTTAATATCTCAAAAATTTCCTTTTTTTTGAAACAATAAAAAAAACATTCACATTAGTCATAAAATCTATGACTTCCTCTTTAAATCTTCATTTATCTCCTTAAAAAAATCTTCCAAAAAGAAATTCCTTGAAAATCTCCTTAAAAAACTTAGTCTTCATATTATTCTATCTCATAGAAAGATGCCTTTTAGAAGGCAAATAAAATAGGAGATTAAAGATTTCTAAATTTAAAAACAAATCCATTGATGGCTTATTCACGTTCAGAGCTTAAATTTGACAGTTAACCCTGCCTGTCAAGCAAATTTTTGTGATGGTTATCTATTTGAAGTTGCCTTTCAAATATTAAAGCCTATTTATTTTAGGAAAAATATATATAGACTAAATATATATATATAGAATAATTACATAGAAAATTTGACAGTTTACTTGAAATCTTGCCTTTCAAGTGATACAGTCTTCCTAAAATTTTAATTGTATTTTACGGCTAAAATCACTAAATACAATCATACGGCCATCAAATTTAAGCCCTGTGAATCAAGTTCAAGGAGGATTTAAATAATGCTATTGATTTTTTTAGGAAGCCTAATCCATATAAAGAACCTTAAGAATCGGTCACCTTTAGTGACTTAACCTACAAGCTCAGGTCAACATCTAAATAAAACAAAAAGTGTTCTTTTGTAAATACATTCTAGGTTATAGTAAAGTCTTTAGGATTTTAATAACCTTTCAAACCATTGTAGGTATATGAAGCTTGAATAATTATAAACCTTAATTTCATAATGAGTATTTATTTAAATCAAGGCTCTACTCTAACATAGATTTATGTAGAGAAGAATAAGATCTATAGTTGAACTCCTGAAATTTGATATAGCATGGATGACAAAGATGCTCAACATCAACCTTGAAGGAACTTGCATGAAATCTTGACACATGAACATCACAAATTAGCTTCTGATGATCAAATATGAACTCCTCTGCTCTATAAGAATCCAATATGAATAATTCTTCTTTAACATCATGGTATCAAACTTTATCATAAAGATTATCAGAGTATCTTTACACTGCATAAACTTGGATGATGAACATTTGTCAACACTTGACAACTTCAAGGAAACCAACAACTCAAATCTATGAAAGTGTCAACAAGAGATCTATCAAGATCTTGGGAGCACTGCAAACACAACATGAATCACATCCTATCACTCATCTATCAACTGCCACCAAGACATGAACATTATTGCATACACAGACATTAGCTGCAACTTTTGGCCTACAAGTGATCATTCTACAAGACTCACTTCATCAACATCAACAAGAACATACTGAGCAGTAATACACTTCATAACAACATGAATGAGAATGAGTAGCACCAACTCTTGATAATCATCATGAATGGATACCAAGCATTATGAAGCACCTGCATAACAACTATCTTTGCATCAACAACTCAACACCTTTTTGAAATCAATGACAATCAATCTCCATCATAGGCATCTATCTACTCCCAGAACTCCTCAGCAGAATGGAGTGGTTGAAAGGAAGAACATGACTGTTCAAGAAGCTGCAAGAACAATGATAAAGGAAGCAAACCTACCGGAAGTCTATTGGAGAGAAGCAATTCATATTGTTGTCTACATATAGAACAAAGTACAAGTGAAAGCAAATAATACAAAGACTCCCTATGAGCTATGGTATTGAAGGATTCACAATGTTAAATATTTCAAAGTTTTTGGAAGCAAATGTTATATTAGAAGAGATGAAGAACTAGGAAAGTTTGATGCAAGAAGTGATGAAGGTATTTTCATTGGATACTCTAACAAAATCAAAGCTTACTAGTGGTATAATAAGAGGCTAATGTTAAGGTTGATGAAGATTTATAGAAGTTTTCAAAGATTAATGGATATGAATTAGATGAGTCTTCTTGCGAAGAAGAAGAAAAGACCAAAGAGAATGAAATGCAGGTTGAAGCTTAAGACACTCTAGAAATAGAAGTACAAGTTAGAGAACAAGAAGCTCCAAAAAAATCTCCTAAAACTCCCAAATATGTGTAGAGGCATCACACTAAAGATCAGATCATTGGTGACAAAAGAAAAGGTGTACTGACAAGAAGCAGAGCTACTGAAGATCAGGTAAATTTATGCTTACTTTCCAAAGTTGAACCTAAAATAGTAATTGAGGCATTCAAGGATGAGTATTTGATCAAAGCTATGGAAGAAGAATTAATATAGATTGAGAAGAATCAAACTTGGGAAATTGTCCCAAGACCAGAGAATAAGAATGTGATTGGATCTAAGTGGGTATACAGGAACAAGTTGAATGAGAACAGAGAAGTGGTAAGGAATAAGGAAAGACTTGTGTGTAAGGGGTACTCACAAGTGGAAGGAATAGACTATGAGGAAACCTTTTCTTTGGTAGCAAGAATAGAGGCTATTAGACTATTTTTGGCTTTTGTAGCACATAAGGATTTCAAGGTAAATCAGATGGATGTGAAGTCTACTTTTCTGAATGGTGAGTTGGAAGAAGTCTACATAGAGCAACCAGATGGATTTTATTTGTCAAAAAAACTAGATATGGTATGCAAATTGAAGAAGGCATTGTATGGACTGAAGCAAGCTCCCAGAGCTTGGTATGCAAGGTTAGACAAGTATTTGTTGCAATAGGGATTCAATAAAGGGTTTGTAGACAGTAATTTGTACATCAAGGTAAGCAAAGATCAAATCCTGATTGTTGAGGTCTATGTGGATGATATAATCTTCGATGGAAATGAAAGTATGTGTAAGGACTTTTCAAATGAAATGCAAAAAGAATTTGAGATGTCTATGTGTGGAGAGATGAACTTCTTCCTTGGGCTGTAAACCAATCAGACAAGTAAGGGCATTTTCATTTCATAATCAAAGTATGTCAATGAATTATTGAAGAAATTTGGAATGGAAGATTCTAAACCATTTTGTACTCCCATGACAACTGGCTACAAGCTGAGCAAGAATGATGAATCCCCTAAGGCTGATCAGAGAAAATATAGATCAATGATTGGAGGACTACTATACCTAACTGTTACCAAACCAGATATCATGCATGCAGTCTATCTTGTGGCAAGATTTCAAGAAGATCAAAGAGAGTCACATGTCATGGCAGTGAAGAGGATATTTAGGTATTTGAAGGGCACTCCAAATCATGGTTTGTGGTATCCTAAGAACAAGGACTTCAACCTAAGTGCCTACACAAATGCAGACTGGGTCGGATGTGTAGATGATAGAAAAAGTACAAGTGGTGGTGCATTTTTTCTTAGAAATAGAGTTGTATCTTAGTAAACCAAGAAGCAGGATTCAATATCTTTATCTACTACAGAAGAAAATTACAT
Source organism: Cunninghamia lanceolata (assembly GCA_027924645.1). NCBI lineage: Eukaryota > Viridiplantae > Streptophyta > Pinopsida > Cupressales > Cupressaceae > Cunninghamia > Cunninghamia lanceolata. Next base: position 14,983,549 of record BSBN01001332.1, read on the forward strand.
TACAATAGCATCTTGTTGTACACAGGTGTTATGGATGAGACAAACCTTGAAGGATATCAAAGTTGAGTATGACAATCCAATCCCTATTTTCTGTGACAATACCAATGCCATTAACATTTCAAAGAATCTGGTGATGCATTCAAAGACAAAGCATATTTCAATTAGGTATCACTTTTTAAGAGAGAAGGTTGCAAAGAATGAAGTGAAGCTTGAGTATGTGCCTACAAAGGATCAAATTACAGACATATTCACCAAGGCTCTTCCTAAGGATACATTTGAGTATCTCTGGGAGAAGTTAGGGGTTATTTCCCCTTCTTCTTTGAACTAAATGCATAAGGAGATGCATAAGTCTAGTGTGATTCAAGATTCATTCTTTTCTAGACTGATGATGGAGGCTACCTCTCAGGGGGAGCAAGTAGTGGTGTTAATGATTATTGTAGATAGGGGGAGTATACAGAGTAGTTGAGGATAGTGCAAGTATATACAATATCACAATCATAAGAAGAGAGTTTTGAAAAAGTATGTCACCAGGTTTGCCATTGATTTCAAAGGGGGAGAGAGATCATGTGAAAAACAAAGGTAGAGGAAGAGAGAAAGATGTGTAAAAGAAAGGGAGAGAGTCAAATTAATGTAGAGTTGTGTCATGATAGTTTTTCACATCATATGTTTCCATCAATGACAAAGGGGGAGATTGTTGCAAGTATGTGCTAATTGGTGTTGTCATTGATGTCAACATGTTTGTGTTGTCATTGGTGTCAACTATGTCTTCTAATGAAGATTAGTGTTGCTTAGTGTTGTTTGATTTAGCTACTTTGCTAAAAGGTGGTTTGGATGCCTTGTATAGATGATAAATTTTTTGAGAATATGCCTATGTAGTTGGGTTTCCAAGTGCTTTTGAGAAAATTTGAATAATACTAAAAATAGTGTGTTGAAGGAGTCTTCTAGCTTACAGTATATTGCTCAAGTATTTGCTCTACATTTCTTCTATGTTGGAGATTTGAGTGTGTGGTTTGGATATGTTGTTGAGAAGTGGTGTAAGATGCTAAATCCAAAATTTAGTGCTCCAGATCACTGTGAAGTGAAAGTTATGTTCACCAATTTGAGAACATGATTTGACAATGTTTCTAAATTGTGCAAAGGTGTCTAGGAGAAAGTATTTTTCTTTGCATTTCTCTGCAGAGTGGTTTTAGGTGTTGTAGTTTTGGATTTAATCCTATAAGGTTCTTACCTATCTTCCCTCTAAAAGGTTTGTGATTTGGTGCTCCAAAAAGCAATTTATTGTGTGGCAGAGTTCGACAGTGTTATTGTGTTCAGGTGAAAGTTGTGGCTGAATTTGTTGGTTTCCAAGTGACTTCAAGATGTTTGTGGATGTTTCTAGATTGTGTTAAATCCCTGTGCATGGTCCTCAAGTTATGGTTGTGATCATGGAAGTGTGTGATGAAGAATCCCCTATGTTTACACCGTTTGGCTGACCTAGAAGTTTGTGTTGATTGTGGAGTTGATTTGATGATTATGTGAGTGTTGTGTAGCATGCTTGGATAGATTTGGGTCCAAGATAAGGCTTAGAGTGGTTCACCTTCATTCCCTTGCATTGTGGAATGTTTAGGTCCAGACCTAATTCAAATTTTGTGTGTTTATGATCTTGGAGACTATTTCAAGGTTTGAAGATTGTGTTGCCGACCTTGAAGATTGTTTCAAGGTTGATGGTGATATAAATAAGTGTTAAGAGTTCATGTGTGCATGTGGGTGGATGGCAGAGATGGAGTTTGTGATGTGAAGGTGTTAGAAAGAGATTTCATGAGTTAGACAACTGGATGCAATGAGTAGAAGGTGTCAACTATCTTTCGGTATAGATGCAAAGGTGATGGTTGTTGTGATTCATTGGAACTGAATCCATGCATGTGTTAGATGCAATTTTATCAGTAAACCTCTTCTTTCTTCTCTCTTTTTCAGTGGGTAGTGAGTCCACTTGGACAGTGAGCCCCCTATAGTGAGAATTCTTTGTATGGCAGTGAGCCTGTTGTAATTCGGTGTTGCTACTACTTTATATTGTGAGATAATCCTCACTGTGGTTTTCCCTTTTAGGGTTTTCCACATAAAAATCTGGTGTTCTCTTGTGCATGGTGTTGATGTGTTTAAGTTTCTGTTATTTTATTTTCATGTTTAATCTTCATAACAGATGAAGGGTTTAAGTAATCAAATGTGGATGTGGTTATGTTTATGAGGGTTTGAAATTTTTGATACAACTGATTCACCCCCCTCTCAGTTGTCTTGTGCCTTCAACAAACTTAACTAGACAAGTGTGAATAGAACCCAATGTGGAACTATCTAGGTAATATACCCCATTCACACCAACACCTCCTTAAGTGCAACTTAGGGAGAATGAGAAGATATGTAAATGATGCAAAGATATAATGATGGATGGGTCTTGGCCACAAGGTCATGCTAGGTACCCATGTACAAAGGATCTCTCACAAACAGAGTAAAGGAGAAAACCCCATAGAATAAACCCTTTCCAAAAGAGAGAAAACATGCAAACAAACATGTACAAGTGATGAAAGGACTTAATAACAAGACCCCCCAAAGACTACATCCATCATGAATATACAATCAATAGCCACCCTTCTTGGGCCATAAGAGGGAAAAAATGAGACTAAATACCCACCATAAATAAATAGCTCCTATGCCAATGGTAAACGCTTCAAGATAGAAAACTATTCATTAATCGAAAACTACATTTCTCTCCTTGGAAAGAAACAAATACACTAGTGTATGTAGAAGAAACTCCAACTCTAGGAAGAGAGATGAGGGAAGAAGTCTCTTGAAAGATGATGCCTTTGAAAACTACTCAAGTGTTTGTATTCTTTGAAATGTGACTCAATGCACAAGTGTGAATGAGTCAGCCTTGATGCAAGCACATGGACCCACTCCTTGTCTTGGGTGACTTCCAAGTCACTCTCTCTCTTGTGGCAAAAGCTAGTCAAGTGGAGGTGAAACTCGGGGGAAGTTCTATTGTTTTCAGAGAAGAACATTGTGAAGAATGGTCAGTCAGTTATGGGGTTTGTTGTTGTTTTCTATGTGTTGTTATATGACCATTGTGGTGGAGATAATAACGACCCAGAGGGTCACTAGTTATCAATCTCTTGTTTGGGTTTCTAGTGTTCCAAAGTGTAGATGGATGTCTATTATAGTCATTGATAAGCCTAGAATGTTGTAACCTTTCTTCTATGGCTTGAACACATTGTTGTATTTGTTCTCTATGTTGAATCAGTTTAAGCACGCGATCTTATTCTTCTTGTGTTTGTTGTACTAGTTGTGGCCTAGGATTTAATTCTCAAATCTCCTCAAGGATCTCCCTCACCCACTCACCTCTAATTTTAGGGCACATTCAAATGCTTAGATAGAGAGAATAGAATTGAGTTGACCAAGAGTTGACTTTTGACTTAGTGGTGTTATCTAAGGTTTTGTGTGAGTTCTCTTGACTTTGTTGGCCTCATGATGAAATTGAGGAGTTTGTGAATGTTTATTTTTTTGAATCCTACCTCATGACTAAATCAAGGGTTTTTCTAGGTTTCTAATGCTTTTGTATTTTTTTTTTTTTATGTATGCAACTAGTACGTATGCAAATGGTTTTTTTTCTTTTCTGGAATTGAGATTTAAAATGAACTAATTGACTAGTAAATCTAAAGATGAATGCAAATTAATATGATATTACCTAATGCAATTATACTACGTTTTTGGTATTTTTGAAGAGATTTTTTGACTAATCTAAGAATTGAAAGTGTGAAACAATAAATTTAATCTAGAATTGCAATTTAAACTACTCAAGAAAACTAATCTAATCAACTTTTAAATGAATTTAACAAGGAAATTACAACACAAGATTACTATTCCCAAGAGCAAATTGTGATCTAATTATCTAAGAAAGCATGAAAAACCTAGATTGTGAAAGACACATGAGTCTCTGCACTACCCTCAGGAATCCTTGATTCAACAACCTCTTCATCCTCTTGCAACAATTGGCTCCTCCTCTTGGCGGCAATTGGGAAGAGAGCAAATGAGCTTGAGAAAGCTATGAATTGGGGGATATTTTGAAATCTTTGAAGCACTTATCTTGGAAATTCACTAGTGTAATGATGTTGTATGAAGCCTTTGAAGGCTTGAGCAACACAACACTAAAACAAAAGGCACCGACGTTCTACAAGAGCATAACAATGCTAATTGGAGAGAAAAATTAAAGATTGAAATTGGCTGCAACAATGGATTTGTCTCCCTTATTGCTTGAGGGAGGGGGTATTTATAGCTTGGAAGAGCACATGAAGAGTAGGGATGATTGAAGATTTAACTATCTTGATTGGAGAGTTAACTAATTAGATTGGAGAGAAGACTAGGTTTAAAGAGGAGTGATAGCTTATCATAGGCTGCACAAATGGGGTTAGCATAAGTTAGAGAGGTGACAAGTATAGATCATATGAGCTAATTATGCATAATTAGAGGTGGTAGATGAACTAAGAATAGTTCACTATATGTTTAGGTTGAATCCTCATGCCAACTAGAACAAAAAAAAAGCTTTTTGGAGCTCAAATTGAAAGAGAATCCATGGATGAAAACATGGCAGGATCACCATTGGGTCACCAATTTCACTAGGTTAGGTTGCGACTGGATACCCAGGGTCGCCAGGTGGTGACCCATAGAGGAAGGAGTTTGGGTGGAAATCAAGAGTTGTAGATTGGACTTAGAGTGAAAAGAAGGCCATTTGTCATTGCATCTAAGCTAAACAGATGAGTTAAAGAGGATCTCCACTTGCACAAGTAGGGACACTAGTCGAGATTTGAAAATAATAGGTGGAGATCTGGAATTGACAAAAGTTAAGTCAATTTTGAAACATGGGTTTGGTCTATGTTGGGAATTAAGGTGTCTCAACCTTTGCAAGCTCCTAGCATTATTATTTATTTAATTGTTATGATTTGCCTACATTTGTAATTATTCATGTATATTTTATTATATCTTTGTGGGAGTTGGCATGATGATGTGTCATCCTACATGGAAGGTGGCTAGATGACATTTGTCCTCATATGAGGAAGTAGGCATCCCATTTTGACTTGGCATTATTTTATCATGTGTTAACATTTTAAATGTTGTGTAAGAGGTTATGACATATGACATAATCTATAACATGTAAGAGATGTAAATAGAGATTCTATAACAGGTATGATTCACATCATAAATCATCTTTGACTGCTATAATAGGGCATGTTAGGTGCCCAAGTTGGTATATGACAGGTTGTAAGAGAATCGACTATTATTAATCAGTTATGATAGATTCTCTTACACCTCTAAGTGTTGTAAGTTATGACATATTGTCTGACAATTGTAAGATGTGTAAGAGCATCTATTATTGCCTATTATTAGATGGAGCACCCATCTTGGGGAAAGTGAATCTTGCACATGTTATGATAGTTGTTAGTGGTGTACGTGAAGATGCTCCATGTGTCATTGAGCATAGGTGGGTGTGGATTTTGGGCATCTTGACCTTGTAGGTGCTTTCCTCCTGAAGCTTCCCAAATTGCCTTATGAATGCTATTTATACAAGTGCTTGGAGTGGAGTTTACATAGTTGATTTGCAGGTGTTGTTATATTGTTAGAATTACTCTAGATTCTACATGTTGGTGAACTCCTGGAAGAGCTTGGCTCTATAATTGTATTGTAACCACTTTTATTTACTAAATAATACATTGGACTATGCTTTGGAGTGTGGGATTTTTTACCTAAAAAGGTTTTCTCCATGTACATCTTGTGTTATGATATTACTGATTTGATTTATGTCGTGTATCTTCTTCTATGTTACTATAAAGATTAAAAATTTGCATAACTCTCCCCTCATTAGTTCAGTGTAGGAATCTATTCCATGTACCTTGCTTCCTTTTAGTGGTAGTGTATCTTCTTCTATGTTGACCAAGAGTTGAATTTTGGTCCTAGTTACTAGGTAGAGGGTTTTTGTACTGATCTTCAATTGAGTGGGAGTTTGTGCAGAGCATTTTGTGATCTTGTTGCAGGAAGGAGATGGGAAGCACATCTAGAAGAATAGAGATGGAGAATTTTAGTGGTAATAATTTAGAGTTGTGGAAATTCAAAATGGAGGACATGCTTGTAGATCAGGATTTATGGGAATCCATATCCAGTACAAAACCAACAGAAATGTCTCAAAAATACTGGGATCTCAAAGATTGAAAAGCCAAGGGTCTTGTGAGACTCCATCTAGTTGACTCCATCTTGTTGAATGTTTATGAAGAGGCTACAACTGCAAGTTTATGGAAGAAGCTTGGAGAAAGTTATCAGGCTAAGTACTTGGTAAATAAGTTATACCTAAGAAAGAAGCTATTTTCTCTGAAGATGGAAGATGGAGGATTTGTTGTAGATCATTTGAATTCCTTAACATGCTAGTTGCTCAATTGAACTCTATTGGTGTGAATATGGAGGAGGAATGATGTATGACCTTTCTTTATTCTTTTCTAGACTTGTGGGACCACCTTGTGATGGCCATTGGGAGTACCACCACCAAGTTCAAGATGGATGAGGTGGTTGCATTGTTACTTTCTAAAGAGATGCAAAGAAAAACTTTAGAAATGACTAAGGAGGCTCTTGCGGTTCATGGTAGACCCAAAGAAAAAGGGAAGAATAAGGACAATAAAGTTGATAAAGGACAATCCAAATCTTGTGGGAGATCTAAGTCTCCTAGAAAGTCTAGGCACTGTGTTGAAAATGCAACAAACCTGAGCACTTCTGAAAGGAGTATAAGGAGGAGAAGAAGAAGAAAAAGTTCTCTGATTCTGATTCTGACAAGTCTCAAGATGATGTTGATGCTTTTGTTGCTACCTTGGCCACCCATGCATCAAAAGATGCATGGTTGATAGATTCTAGTGTTTCTTTCCACATGACCTCACATTGGGGTTGGTTCATAAAGTATGAAGAGTTTGATGGTGGGAAGGTATACCTGGGTGATGACTCTCACTTGAAGATTGTTGGTAGTGGAAGAGTCTTGATTTGATTCCCTTATGGATGAGTGAAGGAGATCAATGGTGTTCTACATATCCCTGGTTTGACATGGAACCTTCTTTCTATAAGTAAATTGCATGATGTGGGTGTGTAGGTTGCCTTCTCAAATGGAGGATGCAAGATGAATAGAGGAGTTATGGTGCTTGCTAAGGGTGTTTGGAGAGGAACTCTATTTCAACTAGATGCATGCATTGTTTAGTGTAATAGTTCTTTTGTTTCGAATAAGAGAGCTTCAGATTCTTCATCCTCACCATTGAACAAGAAACAAAGAAGTGTGTTGCATCTACTTTTGATGGTCATGCTTTCTAGGTACCTAAGGGTGCTCATGCTTTGAAAATGAAACTTCTTGCTAAGAAGACAATGTTGTGGCATGAGATACTTGGTTACATTGGTGAGAAGGGTCTTAGAGCCCTAAAAAATAAGAACCTCATCGAGGGGTTAAATGACTATAATCTTGAGTTTAATTTTTGTGAACATTACATATATGGAAAACAAAATTATTTTTAGTTTTACTCTAGTTCTCATAAATCTTCTAAGGTGTTAGATATGATTCATTATGATGTGTTTAGTCCTATGAATATTCCTTCAATTTCTAAATTTGTATATTTTGTATCATTCATTGATGATTATAGTAGGACATGGGTTTATTTCCTTAGAAGCAAATATGAAGGCTTTAGTCAGTTCCAAGAGTTTAAAGCTTTTGTAGAGAATTGGATTGGTAAAAAGATTAAGTGTTTGAGGTTTGACAATGGTGGTGAGTTTTGTTCTACATATTTCGAGAAGTTCTATAAAGAGCATGGGATTGAAAGACATAAGACAACTCCATACACCCCTCAGTAGAATGGAGTTGTAGAGAGGATCAATAGGACATTGATGGAGAGGGTTAGGAGTATGCTTAGTGGAGCTAGCCTCGATTAGAGATTTTGGGTTGAACCTATAGCCACTGCCTGCTACCTGATTAACATGTATCCTACTTCAGCGCTTGTTGAGAAGACACCCATGGAGATGTGGTCTGGTAAAAATCCTTCATTAAGACATCTTTGAGTATTTGGTTGTGAGGCATATGCACATGTGCCTAAGGAGAAGAGGTCAAAATTAGAGAATAAGGTGGTTAAGTGTATCTTCATTAGATATGGTATCGGTGTGAAAAGGTACAAGCTTTGGGATCTTGTGGCTAAAAAAGTCTTGTATAGAAGAAGTGTTATCTTTAGAGAAGTAAAACCTTCTCCAGTTGTTCTACAGCCAAAAGAGAAAGAAAAGAAAAAGGATATGGTTTAGTTTCCTCCTACTCCTGAGAAGACTGAACTAAAAGCTCTTATTAGACCTGGTGATGAGGAGAGCTCTAGTAGCTCTAAAAGTTTAGAAGAAGAAGAAGAACCTCAACCTTGGATTTTGAGGATGTCTACATGGAATAGGAGGCAAACTAAGAGGTTTGGTTATTCATTGCTTGATTCTAGTTGTATTTTTGCCTTGATGTCTAACACTGATGAGCTAGAACTATGAAAGAGGCTATGGGTATGAAAGATGCAGGTTCCTGGAAAGAGGCCATGGAAGAAGAGATGGTTGCTTTGAAGAACAATAATACTTGGGACCTGGTACCTTTGCCTGAAGGACAGAAACTTGTTGGATGCAAATGGGTGTTCAAAATGAAATTTGGTTCAAATGGCAGTGTTAAGAAGTATAAGGCCAGATTGGTTACAAAGGGGTATTCCCAGGTTGAGGGAATAGATTATAGTGAGATTTGCTCTCTTGTTGCAATGTTGAAATCCATCAGATTCTTGTTATCTCTTGCAACAACATATGATCTCGAAGTTGAACAGATGGATGTGAAGACAACTTTCCTTCATGGTGATTTAGAGGAGGATATTTATGTCATAACCTAAGCACTAGATTGTTGAAGGTAAAGAAAAAATTTTGGTTTGCAAGTTGAAAAAGTATTTGTATGGTTTGAAACAGTCTCCTAGGATGTGGTACCAGAAGTTTGATGCCTTTATGTTGAGTTTGGGATTTCTAAGATTGAAATTTGATCATTGTGTTTGTTATAAGATGGATAGTGATCGCATTCTCATTATTGTTTTATATGTTAACAATATGTTATTTTTTGGGAATGGAAAGAACTTGATTTTTATTTGTAGTCTCATCTTGGAGCATAGTTTGAGATGAAAAGTCTAGGGGCAACTCAATACATTCTGTGTAAGGAAGCTAAGGTAGTGGAACAACTTCATACACTAATCTTGAGGGGAGGGATATATAGAACTTTTTAGATCTTTACAACAATTATAGAAATAAACACAAATAGCAATCCTACCACAACACAGTAATTTACGTGGGGAAACCCTTTCAAGAGAAAAACCCCACACTCCAAAGCCACCCAATATATTATTCATCTAGAAGATTGGGAACTCTATTTAAGCTAGAAGCCACTATTGTTTGTAATGCCTCTTATGCATATGAGGCTAATACTGAAAATACATGTATGTTGTAGCACCGTAGATTGGGCCACATAAGTTAGTCTAGTTTAAAGACTATAACTTAAATAAAAATTGTTAGACGATTTATCCTATTCTGATGAGAGTTTTAGATTCTGCGAACATTGTGTGTTTGGAAAATGGAATAGATCTTCATTTCCTTCATGTAGTAATAAATATAATGATAAATTAGAACTTATTCATTCAGATGTTTTTGGTCCAGTGGATGTTGAATCAATTAGAAAATCTAGATATTTTGTTTCCTTCATTGATGATGCCTCAAGGTTTATGTGGATTTATTTTATGTGTCACAAATCTGAAGTTTTCACTAAATTTAAGGAATTTAAAGCTTTAGTTGAAAAGTAATCAGATCATAAGATAAAGGTTTTGAGATCTGACAATAGAGGGGAATATTGTTCTAAGGAATTTGATGAATTGTGTAAGAATGCAAGTACTTTTAGACAAAAGACAACTCCATATACACCACAATAGAATGGAGTGGGAAAAAGGATGAGTCAAACAATAATGGAAAAAGCCAAAAGTATGTTGAGTGAATCATAGTTGAACAAATGCTTTTTGGTAGAAGTTGTGTGTATTGCGAACTAATTTGTTGACAGATCTCTGTGTAAGGCTCTTATTTCAACTCCTTGTGAAATGTGGACAGGTAAGAAACCTTTTGTTTTAAACATTTAAGGGTATTTGGCCGTGAGGCTTATGTTCATGTACCTAAAGAAAAATGAACTAGAAGTTGGATCCAAAAGCTAAAAAGTGTACTTTCATTGGATATGGTGATAATGTAAAAAGGTTATAAGCTTTGCAATTCATTAACCTGAAAGATTATCTATTCTAGAGATGTAATTTTTTAGGGAACTTAGTGTTATTTCAAAACCTGAATAGCCAAAGGAAAAAGAAGAAAAGGTGAAGAGAGTGCATTTTGAATTAGAGCATGAAGATGCACCTCAGGAAGAACATAATGATGGATTGGGGGGTGAAGAAGCAGAAGAAGACTCAAGTGAAAGTTCCGATGAGGAAGAATCTATTGTGACAGAAGAAGAAGTTGGTATAGATGAGCATGCAGAATAAATTGAAGAGTCTCTTACTCCACCTCTAAGAAGATCCATGAGACAATGGAACCCAGCTGATAGGTATAGCCCACCATATTTTCGTTGTGTATTTTCTTTATTGAGTACTGATGATGAGCATAGATCCTACAAGGAAGCTATTCATGTAGATGATAGTGAGTCTTGGCAGTTAGCCATGTAGGAGGAGATGATGGATTTAGACTCTTGCAACACCTAAGATCTTGTTCATTTGCCCAAAGGAAGAAAGGTTGTAGGTTGAAAGTGGGTCTTCAAGAAGAAGTTTGGAACAGACGGTTCACTGGAGAAGTACATGGCTAGACTAGTAGCCAAGGGCTACTTCTAGAGAGAGGGAGTTGATTTCAGTGAAATATTCTCTCCTATTGCTAAATTAACTTCTATTAGATTTCTTTTATCCATTGTTGTAGTCTTTGATTGGGAAATAGAGCAAATGGATGTTAAGACTACATTCTTGCATGGAGATCTTGAGGAAGAAATTTACATGCAACAACCTATAGGTTTTGAGGTAAAAGGGAAAGAACATTGGTTTTATAAATTGAAGAGGTCTCTTTATGGTTTGAAACAGTCCCCCAGAATGTGGTACTAGAAATTTGATTCATTTGTGTTGAAATTGGGTTTTTTAAGAAGTGAGGAGGATCACTATGTATACATTCATTATATTGATGATTCTATTTTGATCATTGCATTGTTTGTTGATGACATAGTAGGCATGAATTTTCCACAGTCCATGATAATCAGAGTGAAAATGCTTCTGGATAAACCATGCATGTTTTTTATTCAACATTTCAGATCATGCTCAATGATCCATCATCAGGAAGAGGAGAGAGTTAGATTGAATAGAAGACTTGAGCTTTAAAAAGGAGTAAGGGGAGAAGATCAAAAGGGAGCGGAAAACAAGGGACCTAAGGAGAGGAAAGAAAAGGATAAAAATTAAGACAAGGGTGAGCAATTGAAGGGGTTAGGTCGTAGCCCAAAGAGTTGGAAGCATAACATTCAAAAAGTCAGACAAGCTAAGGAAAAGAGACACAAAGATAATTAAGGGAGAATCTATATACGTTAGAAAATAAAATTAAAAAATAAATATACTAGTAAATAAGTGAAAAAATACGCAAAGTGTGAAAATAATAAAAATAGTGAGGATGCACCAGTATACATACTAGTGTAAAAAACTAAGTATGTAAAAGGTAGAACACGAAGTATATAAAAAGAGTATATATATATATAAGAGAGTAAGAATAACACAAAATAAAAACCAATAAATATCAATAAGATAAACATAATATAGGTAGCAAATTATATTAATAATAGTATACAAAATAAGAAAGAGAGAAATAGCAAATTAGTATAAAAACAAAATAACAAAGGAAACACAACAAAATCAGACCAAAATGAGCAGAAACCAAAAAATAATTGCCCTCCTCATCGCACTCACAACAATACAAGAAAAAGCCCTAAAGGGAAAGGAAAAGGAACACCGCCAAAAAGAAAATATCAAAGGATAAGATTGGGCATGTGAGAGGTAAAGCAAAAGAAGAAAAAATGACGGAAAAAGAACAACCTGGAGAATGTACCGCAATAAGGGAGAATGAGACTCGGGAACAGAGAAGATAAACAATAAGACCAAAAGTAAAAACTGAGGAGAGAGAACGAGAGGAGGTCCCGAAGTCTAGACCAAAAGGGGGGAAATGAGAGGTGAAAATGGGGCAGTCCAAAGGAGAAGGGGGGAGAAGAAGAAAGAAAGTGTGGTGAGATCAAGGATCACGATAAAAGAAGCCAGGGAAGAGGTAAGGAAGGTTAGGTAAAGAGGAGAAGGGAGAGGGAAGGAGGGGGGGCACAGGTGGCCAAGCGAGTCAAGAGGGATTAGGGTGCGGCTGAAAGGAATTCAACACAGGAAACCACGCCGTGCTAATCTACCAACCTTCATCAGGATTAATATTGGAGGGGTGACATTTGATGAAGATAGCTTCTTGGAGTTTCCTCTTGAAAAAATAATCTTCCTTAACCAAGACCTAGGCTTGCTCAAGACAAATGTGGTGTTTTGTCTTGTAGGAGTGCTCCACAAGGGCAGATTTGGAGAAGCGGTCATGTCTAATGTCTGCACTATGTTCCCTGATCCTCGTGCTAATGGATCGACCAGTTTCACCGATGTAAGGAGTCCCACATGAGCAGTCAATCTTATAGACCCCAGAGTTGATAAGATTGTTTCTGGGATCTTTGGTAGAAGGGATGAGATTTCTAAGGGTGGAGACGGGTTTGAAAGTACAAAAGAGGCCTTTCTTACAAAGGATTCTCGCAATTTTATTTGAGAGGCCCTCTATGTAAGGGAGGGTGGCGACCCAATTAGCATTGGAGGCAACGGGCTTAGGATTGGGGATAACCTACCTCTTAGCATGGTTAAAGGCTCGGGAGATACATTTACTGCGGTATCCATGTAGCTTAAAGACTTGGGCAAGGTGGGAGAGCTCTTGGTCAATGTGATCCTTATCACATATGCGATAGGCACGAGTGGCTAGAGTTTTAAGGACACCGATTTTTTGGGCAAGATGGTGGTGAGAAGACACAGGGAGGTAAAGGTTTGTGTGGGTAGACTTTCTGTAAACACTACGAGCAAGGGAACCATCCTTCTTCCTTATGATCAGGACATCTAGGAAAGGGAGATGGTTGTCAGCGTCAAGCTCCTTAGTGAATTGAATGCAATCCACTAAACTATTTAAGTGGGAGTGGAAAAGCTCTAAATTATCATGACCATGAGGCCAACAAATGTTGGTGTCATCAACATAACGTTTCCACCATCTGGGTTTGAGGGGGAAGGAGCAAAGAGCAAGTTCTTCAAAGTGTTCCATATATAAATTAGCAACCACAGGGGATAAAGGGGAACCCATGGCCACACCATCAAATTGTTCATAGACCACATTTTGGAATGTGAAGAAAGTGGAATGAAGGCATAACTCAACAAGAGCCACTAACTCAACATTAGTTTTGCACCTAATTAGCTCCACAGAGTCAGACACAGGGACTTTGGTGAACAAGGACACCACATCAAAGCTAACCAAGATCTCATTGTCCTCAACCTTTTTGTCCCGTATGAAATCGACAAAATGGGCAGAGTCTTTAATGTAGGTGTCAGACTTACCCACTAAGGGAGAAATCAACTTAGCAAGGTAAGCAGCTAACTTGTAAGTAGGGGAATGTGTGGTGTCGACAATAAGTCTAAGGGTAATGCCATGTTTGTGGATTTTAGGAGCGCCATAGATCCGGGGGGTGACTTCCTTATTAGGAAGCAGATGCTTCTTCATAAGGTCATCGAAAGAAGATAGAGTAATAGCCTGCTTAACCTTTTTGAGGACCTTAGAGATGGGGTTGGCAGGAAGGACTCTATAACTCCCACTATTGGTTAGGTGGTCAAGCATCTTAGAAACATAGTCACATTTGTCAAGGATGATAGTTGCATTCCCCTTGTCAACCTTAGTAATGACAATACTATCATTTCTGGTGAGCTTTTTGAAAGCACAAAACTCATCTTTGGGGGCGTTCCTGAAGGGACGTTTAGCATATCTAAGTGCCACCGCACAATCCTACTGATGACATGTTATTTTTCAACAATACTAAGGGTATGATCAGTGAATTGAAGGCCCAAATTTCAGGTGCATTCAATATGAAGGATCTTGGAGCAGCCAGGTATATACTAGGTATGGAGATTAGGAGGGACAAAGGTAATAGAAAGCTTTGGTTGTCTCAAAGTAAGTATGTGAACACCATTTTGCAGAGATTTAGTATGTAGGACTGTAACCCAGTTAGAGTTCCTTTACCTATTGGTACTAAGATTTCATCATATATGTGTCCAAAGAATGAGGATGATTTAGAGGATATGTCTAATGTACCATATGCTAATGTTGTAGGGAGTTTGATGTATGCAATGGTTTACACTAGACTAGATATTGCCCAAGTAGTCAGTGTTTTGAGCAGATTTATGTCTAACCTTGGTAGACAACATTGGAATTATGTGAAGATAATGTTTAGATATCTAGCAGGTACTTCTGATTACTATTTGGTTTATTCTGGTACTAATAGTGCTAGCAAAACTTTGGACATATAGTGATTTGTTGATGCAGATCGGGCAGGTGACTTGGATAGTCGAAGGTCCACCAGTGGCTATATGTTTACTTTGTTTGGCAGAGCAATAAGTTGGATGAGAAAAAGGTAGCCCACGGTTGCTTTTCCCACCACTGAAGGAGAGTATATGGCTACTACCCATGTCTCTAAGGAGGCAGTTTGGTTGAGGATATTGTGTACAAGTATTGGTTTTGATTATAGGATCATTTAGATTGGTTGTGATAGGCAGAGTGCTATTCATTTGGTCAAGAATCTTATGTATCATGCTCGGACTAAGCATGTTGATGTACATTATCACTTTGTTCAATAAATGGTTGAAAATTGATAGATTGAGCTGAAGAAGGTAGACACTCAGGAGAATGTTGCAAATGCTTTGACCAAGCCTGTGAGCATAGAAAAATTTATTTGGTGCAGAGAGACCATCAGCTTTGTTTCTAGTGCCTAATTATTTTATTGTTTTCCTATGGGTATTTACAATGTATGATGTCATGTGGGAGAATGTTAGGATTAAGGTGCCATCAACCTTGTAAATCCTATGTATTTTGTTATTTCTATTATTGTTTGTAAATCACCCATAAGGGATGAAAGGTTTCACCAAAAATAATCTTGTTTTAGCCACATGTTTATATTTGGTACTTGATGCTAATTCATTCACGATGGGGGGTCATAGGGGGGTTTCCCCTCTATGAGGGGTCTGGGGGTCGCGTGCCTCAATGGGGGTTCGAGGGCAGCACCCCTGAAACCACATTTTATTTATATTCTATCATTGTAAATATAGACCATTTGTCATTAGGTCACAGATCTAAAGGTCGATATTATGTCAGTTTTCTTGTCCTAGAAGGCAACCCCCTTTTATAAGGATATTTGTACTACATTTTTAGCAGAGTTGAGAGTAATAGGCACCGCAAGATTGAATACTGAAGAAGAAGACAAAGTGCATGTATTGTAATCTCATATTTGAAGATAATACAATTTGGAGCCTCTTTTCTTGGTGGAGTTTTTTACCCAAAAGGGTTTTCTCCACGTTACATATTGTGTTATGTGTTCAGTTCTTAATGCATGTTATTTCTATGTAGTGGTTTTTATTTTTGTTGCAATCTCCATTGATTCTACATTGTTTAGATGACATAAATAAGGTTTGAATCAGATTTTCGTTGTGTGGTTTGCACCTTCATTTTTAATATTAAATGCTAGTGTACACATTTTACTCTATAACAAAAGCCTATGTTTGCTTGTATTTTTGACAAGATATATCTTGTGCCCATGGTGTTTTATTTTGGACTTCTTATAAGTGTTGGAAAGGTATTTTTGAACACTATAGATCCATCCATGTTATTTTTATAGATTCTACCTTAGATATCAAAACTTTAGTTTGAGGTCTTTTGTGTACTTTAGCTCATTTCTTAGAAAAATTATTGAAATTGGTGGTTTTTTCTTAGGGGGCTTCATTTTTAGTATTGATATATTGGGGAGGTTATAATTTCTATTGAAGGTTTCATGTATATGTAATTTGGAGATCTATCTTAGTTCATTGTGGGTTTTTCATTTCATCCTTTTGTAATCATCTTTCAAAGGGGGAACTATAAGAAATGGAGAGATGGTAGTTTGAAACACTTGTGTTGGCTTTATCTTTTTTCACACATATATGGGCTTGTTCCTCAACTAGGTACTTTTTGAAAAATATTTGTTTAGAATTCCAAAAATGATCATGTCATATGAGTGATTGGTCTACACATTGATGATCACACTTGGAGTGTTGCTTCATACATTGAGTGTCCTTGTACTCTTTGGACCAAGAGTTGGGAGATATATGGAGATCCTAATACTCAGCGATTCCTAGATAATCATAATTTAGATTGTCTTGTACCTCTTGATGATTTAGAAAATCTACCATATGACTATGATACAAATAATGAGTTTACTTCTTTGGAAATCTATGCATGTTTGGATGATGAGGATGATGAGGCTTCTTTTGATTCTCATTCTCCTCCTATAGAGACACTTGCGTATCCTTCACCTTCATTGATTCCTTAAGTAGATTCAATGATTGAGACTCCCCTTGTTGGATCTACTAATTTCGATCACAAGGTTATCATAAGAATTTAGGAAGGGATAAATTAAAGCAATGTATTGTTCTTCCTCATTCATCTTGACATCATCTAACTAACAATGGTGTTAAACCCATTCAAGTGCTTAGCCACTGAATCTCCATTAGTCATTCTTAAAGAACGCAAATTTTTCATGCAAGAAAAGTTTATCTACTAGAGACTTAGTTTGATACAAATCCCCTATCCTATCCCATAATTTTTTAGCTATATTCTTTCCATAAACATTTGAAAGCACTAAATCTAAGAGACAAACAAATTGTAGATCTACCCTTTCTATCTAATCTTTCCCACTTATCTAGATTCATACCTTGAGGAATATATCCTTCT
This sequence comes from Cunninghamia lanceolata, assembly GCA_027924645.1. Lineage (NCBI taxonomy): Eukaryota > Viridiplantae > Streptophyta > Pinopsida > Cupressales > Cupressaceae > Cunninghamia > Cunninghamia lanceolata. Next base: position 15,000,721 of record BSBN01001332.1, read on the forward strand.
ACTACTTCAATTACAATACATTGATCACACTCTACCAATAGGTCAACTTTGAGTTTCCATAGCTTAATTTTTTCCATTAAATCTGTATACACCTAAAATTGACACAACTCTATCCAAATAAATATTCTTAATATTTATTTAAGTCTAATTCCTCTATCAATAAATAAACAAACAAATTTATTTATTTGATTCATATTCTTCCAACAATTAAATAAAATCAATTAAATTCCTAAATTCTTCTAATGTCCTCCAACAAATTAAATAAATCTTGATTATTTAATTAGTTCTTCCAAAATCATTCTAAATTAAATAATACCAATTATTTAATTGTTTCTTCCAATAATATCTTCTCTAAATTTAAATAAATCAAATATTTATTTAAGTTGTCCATTTCTTCTAAATTGAGTTATCTCTAAATATAATTCAATCCTTGTGCACATGCAATTGAATATTCCAAATATTTAATTGAGCTAAATAGCTTCTCATCCTCATGCAATTTCCATCCTCTAGTTCTAATCAGTTAACTCTTCTATCTATTTTGTTAATTGATTAATCTCTTCAGTTAACTCATTCTTCTATTTTATTAATTCCTCTCATGCAAAATAGAGCAGGACACATGTCCTCTTCCTATTTGCACACATTCCTCAACCGTTCTATACCATTGATGTTCTCATTCTTTCTATACTGTTGATCTTCTCTCTCAAGTCTATAAGTACAACTCTATTCCTCCATTTCATTCATCCACGCTTTTAGTAAACTTACTCTACAGGAGTTACAACGTGCCTTTGGCACCAATCCCTTCATTGCTTGCGATCAACTTGTTACCATACTATTATCATTGTTGTGAATCTTATCTTCATTTGCAATAAACTATCACATCCATTCTCCATTGACATCTTGGAAATAGAAAGGATGTGCACCTTTTGAGGGCCATATTCATACACAAGATCAATTGAGATAGGTGACCAATGGAAGCTATGAAGTATTGAGGTTTGCAAGGTTTTTTTCTTTATTTGTTTGATCTTGATTATTTCCCTTTTCATTGAGTTATTGGGTATCATTGATATATTTGATATTCATTCCAATTTTCCCTTAAATCCTTGAGAGAGGCCTACCCTTGGATATCCTTCTATCCTTGTGGGAATGACCTTAAGTGGTAACAAGATAAAGCCAAGATCTACCAAGCCACTATAAATAAATTGTGTTTGGAGGGAAAGCTTCAAACAATGAGTGATGTTGTGTTATACCGACAGCCAACCTCCCCCAAAACCCTCCAAGGTGTAACCTTTGCAAGCTGGGAAACTCCATAACAGAGAGTAGTGCTGCCATATGTATAACCACTCAAACGGTTGCACTTACTAATCATCCTTTGTTTTTAGTAGCCAAAAACCCCTATAAGCTGGTGCAGGGAAGGGTGATTATTACCTCCCAAAGATGCCTCAACTAGAAATAGTGAGAATTCAATTTATATTGTCCCAGCTAGCCTAGGATTTTGTACTTGCTTTCAAGTCAAAAAGAGTCCAAAAATTACAAAAAAATCAAAAAACCATGAAATCATTCTTTGTGTTTGCTGTGTCTTCTTGACATAATTGACAAAATCAGATCAAAAAGACCAACTTGCAACCAATAAAACCAAAAACACCAAAAAACATGTCAAACTTTGCAAAAACATTCAAAAAACTAGAGTTGCGCATCTGTCTTGCAGAGCTACGCATACATATCAACCTGGTGCACATTTGCTACGACTCTCCGTGCATCTGTCACCTGTTACTGTGCATTTGTCTTTTACCAGAGCTGCGCTTTTACTGTGACTTGCTGCCCTTTTGTCCTCTGTTTCAGCGCATTCGTGATAGTGAGCATTTCCACATCTTTTAAGAGAAAATTTTCACCATTTCTAGGTACCCATTTTAGCCTTGTTCTAGTTTCTGAGGTTAGATTTTACTGTGCAATCACTTCTCCCATCCATTTCCATAACAATCCCTCTCTTTTGTTGGTTGTCTTATCCACCTTTCTACCAAGTCTTCCCATAAACAAGTCAAAGTACCTATATTAGATTAGTGCAAGACCTTTTTCAGATCATTTCATATTCAAGTAACCCTAGTAGGTCATAGAACTTCACTAGTGGTCTTGGTGCATGACTAGTCTCTACACAGTAAACGGGTATCAAGTATCCTTACTTCTGGCTATCGTCTTGTATCGACGATCTTATTTGGAATCATTGATCAAAAGAGTCCCTTGTTCAAATCTTGTCAACACAAGTATCTCCTTCTTACCAACCTCCACAAGCACCTTACCAAAGTCTCTAGTTTCACCCCACTTCTTCCTACATCGCCTTGCATGGTCTTCACTAGATCCCAATACCAAATAAAACTTGAAATGATTGAAACATTAGACCGCATTGTGTCTCCTCATGACAGTGATGAGGAAATCTCTCATGAAGAATTTTAAGGAACCCTCTAAGATCAGAAATTTCAACACATGCTAGACAAAGTGCTCAACAAAGACCCTCAAAAGTACTTTCTTCATCTTGCAAACTTAGGACGTAAACTCCCCGCTGTCTTTGACGTCAATGCATTAAAAGAACCAGGAGAATAAAGAATTCTAGAAAAGAGCACAAATGAGGAAAGCTCCCTTGACAAAGGCAAAAGTAAGAAAACAACAGACCCCAACATACCTATAGACACACTGACGAAACAGATTCAAGATTTACAACAACAATATGCAGAACTCAAAACAGGGCCACCCACTAAAACTTATTCCTTGGGAGACATCGCACCATACCCCCTTGACAAAAGCTTGAACATGGTACCCTTCCGCTTTCGATTCGAAGTTCCTAAGTTTGACAAATACAAAGGGAAAGGGGACCCAAGAGATCACATTAGGGAATTTAGTATCGCGTGCCTAGAAGTAGCTCATAATGAAACTTTCTTAATGATACTATTCCCTAGATCTCTAGGTGGACAAGCCATGGAATGGTTCTCATGACTTCCCCTGGGTATCAAAACTTTTGATGAGTTAGTAAACTTGTTTGTCACACACTTCTCATATAACATTGAGCACAAATTTTCCATGCTAGACCTATGCAATATAAAGCAAAAGAGTGGCGAATAATTCACCACATTCTTACAAAGATGGAGACAACTCGTGAGCAAATGCTCATATCACGTGCCTGAGAAGCAAATGACGGAGATGTTTGTCCACAATCTTAACCCCAATCTAAGTTACCAAATCCAATTTTAATGCCCTACCTCATTCATGAAAGTTATTGAGATGGGATTATTTATCGAGAAAGCTATGATCGCTAAGGGACAAATAAAGTTGTACAAGGATACCCCTAACTCTAACTACACCACGGACAAGTCAAAATTTTGGATAAAGAACAAGAATATCATCAATGATGGAGTGGTTGATGCCAAAGGAGTGGCTCCCAAACAACAACAACCAATCTTTACTTTTCAAGGAGCACCAAACAATGCTACGCCAAATAAACCTTCATCTAGCACACCAAAACTATGGTTCACCTCCACTCCTAGATGAAAATTCACACCACTAGGGGAGTCCTAGGAGTCTGCGTTAAGAAAGCTTTTAGCCAACAATGAGATCACTCTTCCCTCGACTAGTGACTATGAACCTCAAGTAAAACCTCACTATTGGAAAGACACTGATTTCTGTGAATATCATAGAGGAAGAGGCCACACAACCAACAACTGTATCCATCTGAAACATGTTATTCAAGACATATTTGACCAAAATTAGATAGGCACTAAACAACATACCTCTAACGAGACACATGTGGCATACAAAGATCCACTCCTAAACCACGACAGGTCGTACAACACCAACAACAACAATAGCAATAACAACCACAATAGGGAGAATCAAAACAACAAACATAACAATGTTAACTATGCAAATGTGTCGTTCAATTATACTGTCAACTGCATATCGAAGCACATACCACAAGTCAATGTGATCACATCCAACCAACAGTCAAGACCCCACAAAACTGATTGCAGCATTATCACTCGCAATGCTAAGGTCACATTGAACATGCTTCCTCCAAGGTTGTCACCTTCTCTGTCTAACTCTCATACATATAGTGTCATAGACCAACTTTAGAAAACTCCCCCCCACATATCTATCTTAGAGTTGTTGCGTTTGTCTCCCTCCCATAAGGAAATTCTCAATAAAGCCCTAGTGGAAACAACTGTGCCCACAAACCTGGCCCAAGAGAAGTTTCAAGTCATGGTAGGAAATCTAACCTCCTCCAGAACCCTATCATTTACCGAACAGGATGACCTATCAATATCCCAACCCCATAACACACCCTTGCATATCATCACCTTCATTCATAAACACTGTATCAAAAGAGTTCTCATTGATGGAGGAGTAGGTTTAAATATTTGCATGCTCAAGCTAGTCCTTACATTGGGGTTCTCAAAAGCAGCAGTAGATCCTAGGAAAAAGATCACGATTAAAGCCTATGATGAAGAAGAAAGAACTACAAAAGGAACAATGGTGTTACCCATACAGATTGGACCAGTAATAAAGGATGTTGTTTGCCAAGTCCTAGACAAGGAGCTATCCTATAACATCCTCCTAGGTAGACCTTGGATTCATGCCATGAAAGTTGTGCCTTCTACCTACCACCAATGTATCAAATTTCCTCATAATGGCAAACAGATTACCATCCAAAGTGACCCAAATCCTTTTTAGCATTGCAACTCTATCTACTCAAAGCTTGATTGAATCATTCCCAACAATAGAGCCTATACATCCTCCATCTCACAACATGATTATACCTCTGAAGCTTCCTCATCCAAGCCCGAAGAGCAGAAAATCACAATCAAAGAAATAGGGGTATGTGAATACTCCATCAAGCATAGCCTCAACTTAGCTAAAATGACTCTATCTCCAAGATCCTTTGGGTGACCTAAACCTTTTCCAAAGCCATCTGCTCCTCCCGAACCTCCCACAACTCCCTTTGTAAAATGGGGGAACCTATCAGATGAAACTAAGGAAAGCGATGTCTTACAATGGCTCTACACAGAGGAAGATAGCATACAACAAGAACCACCCAAGCTCCTAACGGAAATGTATGGGCGTGGTGAGTCTATCTTGCATAGAATGGGTTATGAAGGACAAGGTCCCATTGGCCTAAGAAAAGAAGGAATAATAGAACCCATCTAACCCTCCTCATCTTCATTGGCAAGAAATACAAGAGGGCTAGGCTACCAGGACAAAGGTAAAGCTAAGACCAATGCTTGTTTTGTGGAGCAGATCCATGCCCTACAAGAAGAAAGTGACACAGATTCCAACGAGTATGAGTGGGAGGAACTCACAGAGCACTTCTATAAGGACAAAGGAGTTGACACTATTCAAACCTATAGCCCCTACCATGAGGGACAAGTGCTAACGCATAGACCATTAGAGTGTGATTCACCAATTCCTAAGAGTATGACTTTCAAGGAAGGTCAAAGTTCCATTGCAATAAACAATTTGGAGGAAAGTACCATCCCAGATCCTATCCCTATCAACTTGAATACTCCTCACATATCCATTCAAACTATCACACCCAACGAATCAGATCTATCTTCTAATACCCTCCCCCTTGTGCATCCTGAACTTATCGACTGGGATTTACGAGGAACCCTACAACTAGACATGTTCCAAAATGATGATGCCTATATTGACTACATGGAACTTAGGGACCACCTACCTAAAGGAGATCATAAAGCTAGCTTCGCCATTGAACTCAACACCGTGGCTTATTTTGGAGAGGTTGCCAAGCCTTCCAGTCACAAAAACATCAAAATAAAAACTAGATCGGATGGTGAAAACTGCTCTGTGGTAGTGTCAGATCCCAAAATAGTAAAAAGAAAGGATGCATCAGATGGTGAAAACCTCTCTGAGGCGCTAGATGATCGAAGGCTTGACACTCTCCCCAATGACATGTACCAAGAGAAGTCTCAGATTGTTGTGGAACCTACAGAACCTGTCAACATTAGAACCGAGGAACAACCTAAGATCATTCACTTTGCAAAGTCTCTAACTCCATCAAAAAAAACCAAATTTGTACCATTCTTCAAGAAAAAGCAAGTCAACTTTGCTTGGTCATACACAGATATGCCTGGGACCACTATCTTCCATGATATGATGCATGTCACAATGGAGGACTATGTAGATGACATCCTCGCAAAGTCACTCAGAAGAGAATCCCACCTAGATGTACTAGAGAAGGTCTTTTAGAGACTGGAACACTCCAAAGTCAGGTTGAATCCAAAGAAATGTGTGTTTGGAGTCACCTCCGGCAAGCTCCTAGGCTTCATTGTATCAGCAAATGGGATCGAAGTGGATCCTGCCAAGGTCAAGGCTATTATGGAAATGCCACCACCAAGGAACATCACTCAATTACGGTCTCTACAGGGCAAGTTACAAGCAATCCATCGATTCACATCACAACAGGTAGACAAGTGTCAACCTTTTACTCACCTATTGCACAAAAACATACCATTTTGGTGGGATGAAAAGTGTGAGGAAGGATTTTGCAAGATAAAGGAATACCTCATGAACCCACCTATTCTGATGCAACCTATCCAAGGTAAACCTTTGTATCTCTATATATCTGTTATGCCAACAACTCTCGGAGCCTTATTAGCACAATATGATTATGAAGGCAAAGAAAGAGCTATCTACTACATCAGTTGCACATTGGTGGGCTATGAACTGTAATATTCCCAAATAAAAAGATTATGTCTTGTTGTGGTTCCTGCTTCCCAAAAACTATGACATTACATGCTAGCACATTCAGTCAAGCTTATTGCAAAGATAGATCCAATAAAATACCTATTAACCAAAGCAGCTCTAACAGGTTGCCTAGCCAAGTGGGTAATGTTGTTAAGTGAATATGACATCGAGTATGTAGAAAGGAAGGCTATCAAAGGTCAAATCATTATCGATCAGTTAGCAGAAGCACCATTGCAGGACAACACACCAATGACATTTGAGTTCCCAAATGAATCCATTTTTAGTGTCGCAGCATACTCATGGAAGCTCTACTTTGATGGCTCCTATACAAACCATGGATTGGGGGTAGGAATCCTGTTGGTCACTCCTCAAGGTGACACCATACCTAAGTCTTATCGTTTGCTATTCCCATGCACAAACAATATAGCAAAGTATGAGGCCTTGGTCATTGGTCTCAAAATGGCAATAGAATGGAAAATAAAGGAGCTACATGTCTATGGTGACTCCCAATTGGTAATCAATCAAGTCAATGATGACTATCAGACCAAAGATGACAAGTTAATCCCATACAAGCATATCGTAGATGACTTTAAAGAGTACTTTGTGATCATCTACTTTGAGCAGATACCTCGCATTGAAAACAAAGCAGCAACTTCCATGGCAACCATTGCCTCGCTCCTCGAGATCCCAGAGAATGAGTCACAGTATGAGTTCTTGGTGGAGTCAGTTATGCAACTAGCTTATGATCTTCCTGAAACACACTCCATATGCCTCTTAGTCAAATTTGATTCACCCTTGTATGGTAAGATTTACACTTACCTCAAGGATAACACCCTACCGCCTAACTTGTCTTCCAACCAACGTCGAACCTTCATTCGCCAAACCTCTCATTACACCATTATTGTTGACACCCTATACCGCCAAGGTCTGGATGGTACTTTACTCTGATGTTTAGAACAAGAAGAATCTCAAACTGCCTTAGGCGACATGCATGAAGGAATTTGCAGAACACACTCTAGCGGTCCTTCTTTAGCTAAGAAACTCATGTGTTTGTGATACTATTGGCCAAACATGGAAACTGATTCATATCAATTTGTGAAGAAATGCAAGTAGTACCAGATACATGGAAACCTCATCCATGCACCAGCTCAAGAGCTCTGACCTTTAATGACACCTTGGTCCTTTTGTCAATGGGGACTTGACCTTGTGGGTTAAATTCACCCGCCATCATCCAGTGGCCACAAGTTCATAATAACCGCCATTGAATATTTTACCAAGTGGATTTCCCCTCACCACTGTCACAGGCAAACAGATTGCCTCATTCATCCTCAATTACCTCATCTGCAGATATGGAATTCCCTCATCCATTATAATGGATAACGGAAGACCTTTCAAGAACTAGGATGTACAAGAGCTTTGTGACAAATTCAAAATCCAACACCATTTCTCCACCCCCTACTATCCATGAGGCAATGGCCAAGTAGAAGCATCCAACAAAACAATCTTGAAGATCCTTAAGAAAATAGTCAACAAGGCTGGCCGTGATTGGCACATACAACTAAATCCCGCTCTGTGGGCCTATTGAACTAGTATACGCACTCCCACAAGTGCTACCCCTTATGCCCTTGTCTATGGATCAGAAGCTATTTTTCCCATCGAGGTCGAGCTACCATCCCTAAGGGTGTCGTTAAAAGGTCATATCAATGATGAAGACTACAGAGTTTCTAGACTACAAGAGTTAGAGTTGTTAGAGGAGAAGAGACAGAATGCATTCAATCATCTCAAAGCCTATCAACAGAGAATGTCATGAAGCTACAATCACAGGGTCCATCCAAGGGTCTTCAACGTTGGTGATCTAGTACTCAAAAAAATCCCCGCAATCAGCAGGATCGGGAAAAGAAAGGTAAGTTTGAACCCAACAAGCTTGGTCCTTATGTCATCATTGCAGCCTATGGGTCAGGAGCATATTAGTTAGCAACATCAGAAGGTGAATTGTTCGATGACTCAATCAATAGTATGCATCTTCGCCAATTCTATACCTAAGAGAACCCCAATGCAAAGGGGGCAAAATATCAAAAAAGCAAAAAAAATAGAAAAAAAACAAAAAAAAAGAAAAACAACAAAAAAATTGTCCTTTGGTGAAAACCTGGCAAATAGGTGTCATGTGTACTTCTAGCTTTTGTGCAAATAAAAAGCAAGTGGTGAAAACCTAGCAAACATGTGTTACTTGTGATATACCGCTCCCTCCATCTTTGGGAAACCAATCACCTTGTGTCCTTTCCTCCTACCATCGTGTCTCATCTGATCCATATCTGTTCCACAATAAAAAAAAACCTAACGATAACCTATCATGGCTTGATACTCTATCTCTTTTGTTGCCTTATCAACTAAGGCATTATCTAGTATCCTATCCATAGTGTTAGCCTAGCATAGCGTCTATCATCAGTATCATAGGGTCAACCCCGAACTATGTTGCCTCTGCATCGTCACGTAGGCAAGGCCATTATCAATGCGCCCTCAAGGCTTCTTGTCCATCCCATATCTTGTCATCTATGCTCTAGTCCATCCGCATCCATGGTCCAAGTCCTAAACTATGTTGCCTCTGCGTCATCACATAGGCAAGGCCATTTATCAATGCGCCCCGGAGACACTAGGTCAGTCCCTTAGGGTCCATCTCCCCAATAAGGATTGTGGAACCTTTCACCAGATGCAAGTGCAAATCAAAAGCTAGTTTCCAAGAAGAAGTTTTAACGCAAGACATCAACCTATCCAAAGCAAAGCAAAGACAAGAGAAAAATGATCCAAATGATTCTATCTAAATTATGGCAAGAAAGATACACCTAAATGCAAGAATGTTTTGTTTCAATTAGTTGCGTCTTAAAGTCTTCACTTTTTGTTATCATATTTCCTATGCTACTCAAGGATGCCAAAAGCTAGAGATGCTATGATGGGGGCATGATTCTTTTCTTTGTTTGCTTCTTGTGGGGTTTATCTTTAGTAATGTGAAGCCTTGTCTAAGGACATGATCAACTCAAATGATTATCAAGGACATCAGAGGACTAACATGAAACAGGTATAATCCTTGTCTGTTGATACGCAAGAAATACTTAGGTCATCTCGATTCAATTATACTTAGATGCTTGTAATAACTTGCTAAATCAAAATCCATGTAAGCGATGCTCAGGTCATCTCGGTTCAATTATACCTAGATGCTTGCATTTTCTTACAACATTTCAAAAACACAAAAAACAAAAAAAAGCCCAATGATAAAATAAGCACTTCAAAATACTTACAATATCAAGATGGCAAAACCATTCACATCCAAAAGCATCCACAAATCATGCATACCATATCCCATGCAATAAAAATTCTACGCAGAGTATCAATGTTTACAAATAAAAGCTTGTGATCCTTTCATTTACATTTCCTCTATTAATCAGTCTTTTATCTATCATTGTGACCCATTCTTCCCAATTAGGTCAATTCGAACAAAGATCTGAATGCAAGGTCCACCCTTAATCCATACCAATCAAGTCAAGTCAATCTTGTCAAATGATCCAATCACAATCAGTGGTCTTGATCCTTGTCGGGTCGTAAACCAACTCAATCAATTATAATCAATCATTTGTCTTATACAGGATGTTACATTGTCGAAACCAGACCCGACGTCTTATACAGCATGTTTCATTTACTGAAACCAAACACTATCCTATCATGTTGCTCTAGGGACATATCGTTCCCCGCCATGACAACACGCCTGCTGTGTTGATCTAAGGATACATCGTTCCTCGCCATGACAGCACTATCATATTTCATATCGAATTAACACTTGGTTTACTGCTAGACAGGGGCAGTACCTTGTTTGTTCTTGTATCATTTGTGCATACTTGCTTACTTGTTTGTGTGTGTTATCATTTTTATCTTGCATCGCGTATCATTCAGCTCTTTCTTCAACCCATCTTTCTTCAAACCTAACCTATTTTTCACCTTCTTCTTCATAAGATTGTCCATCTCACGCCCTTCTGCCTTCTTCCATCCAATCTCCTGAGGGGGCATCCTATCGTCATTAAACCTGTACCAAGGGCAAACTAGGGCATGTATCATTATCAGAAATCTATTCTTTGAAACAATGAGATAAAACACATTGCATTAAAGAGGGGCAAAATGTATACACCTAAAATTGACACGACTTTGTCCAAATAAATATTCTTAATATTTATTTTAGTCTAATTCCTCTATCAATAAATAAACAAACAAATTTATTTATTTGATTCGTATTCTTCCAACAATTAAATAAAATCATTTATTTAATTAAATTCCTATATTCTTCTAATGTCCTCCAACAAATTAAATAAATCTCAATTATTTAATTAGTTATTCCAAAATCATTCTAAATTAAATAATACCAATTATTTAATTGTTTCTTCCAATAATATCTTCTCTAGATTTAAATAAATCAAATATTTATTTACGTTGTCCATTTCTTCTAAATCGAGTTATCTCTAAATATAATTCAATCCTTGTGCACATGCAATTGAATATTCCAAATATTTAATTGAGCTAAAATATCTTCTCATCCTCATGCAATTTCCATCCTTTAGTTCCAATCAGTTAATTCTTCTATCTATTTTGTTAATTGATTAATCTCTTCAGTTAACTCATTCTTCTATTTTATTAATTCCTCTCATGCAAAATAGAGTAGGACACATGTCCTCTTCCTATTTGCACACATTCCTCAACCATTCTATACCATTGATCTTCTCATTCTTTCTATACCATTGATCTTCTCTCTCAAGTCTATAAGTACAACCCTATTCCTCCATTTCATTCATCCACACTTTTAGTAAACTTACTCTGCAAGAATTACAGCGCGCCTTTGGCACCAATCCCTTCATTGCTTGCGATCAACTTGTTACCATACTATTATCATTGTTGTGAAGCTCATCTTCATTTGCAATAAACTATCACAGCCGTTCTCCATTGACATCTTGGAAATAGCAAGGAAGTGCACCTTTTGAGGGCCATATTCATACACAAGATCGATTGAGATAGGCGACCAATGGAAGCTTTGAAGTATTGAGGTCTGCAAGGTCTTGTTCTTTATTTGTTTGATCTTGATTATTTCCCTTTTCATTGAGTTATTGGGTATTATTGATATATTTGATATTCATTCCAATTTTCCCTTAACAAAATTTTTTGATCTCCTTTTTTCTAAAATTGCTTATGATTTCTCCAAACCTTAAAAAGATTCACTCTATACAAAATACTCTCACTATTCAATCAATTTTAATATAGAGCCAAAAATACCCTTCCTCCCACATATCAACCAAGCTAATAAACTAGCTCTAATACCAACTGTAGGAAATAATATTAATGTAAATAGAAGAATAATTGTATAGTAAAATAGAATCAAAGTATTTTGATGAAGAAAATATATAAAACATAAGATTTAATGTGGAAAACCCTTATAGGAAAAAACTACCAACAAGTAGCACCATTCTTGTATTCACAGTAACAAACTTGCAATACAAAAGATAATTTTTTTGTGCTATCAAAGACATTGTGTACATGTTGAAAGCAACATCATATTTCATCCCATCCCAAGTGCTCTGTATATAGATGAGAATCAAGAAGAAAACTTACTAAGTTTTCCAATCGATGCACCAAATGAAATTTTCCAAGGTGGGGGCCCAAGATTGACTGTAGATTCATTTCAACATCTAAGGAAAAAATGATACGACCCTTAATTTAATTCCTGTACTCAAGATAAGATGACTTAATGTGACTCACCTATATACATTAAATACATTTTCCAAATATCATCTACAACAATTCCCAAGGAAAATATTACACCATCCAAGTTGTAGCATCGTGCCTCAAGGTGGACCACAACTTTATGATATATTTAATATTTTATGCAATACCTACAACAACTTTCCCCACACCATCTCTATTTAAGTTAAATTAAATTAATTAAAGACATTGATATTTCCAAAGTTCATCATAATGAATTAGCAAGTTTTTGGTAAAAAATTGTATCAACACACTTTATAATTAATCATGAAATATGATGTGAAATATTGATTAAAAATAATAAAAATTAAAAAAATTCCTACCAACGTGAACACAAATTTCTACTAGAAACTTGTCAATTCATTTAAATTAATTTTTTTATGCATAATTTGAAAAGACTTCATGAAATAACTTTACTTTAAAAATAAATAAAAAATACTAAACTAAAATACTTTTAATTTTAAATTTAAATTTAATATCCAAGAACACTCTTAAAACACCATCATAAAGTGTAAAATATCATCTTAATAAATTTACTTTTAAATTATCATAAAATATAAATGCTGACTTTCAAAATTGGTCATGAAAGTTTTGCAAGGTACCTAATTAATTTCTTTTTCACATAGCCATTGACGTTCGAAACAGATAATGCAGGGGAAATGATGTTTCAAATCAATTTACCGATTTTTAGGTAGAACGAGTTAAGGAAAAGACTGACGAAGAAGCAGACAGAGACAAAGTCTACGTTGGACCCCAGACGTTTAGAAAACAGGGAGAAAATTTAAAGTTAATCGTAGTCGGTAAGTGAAAAGGGAAAGAAGAGGAATCTAACAAAACGAGTCATAATTAGATTTATTTTTAAAATTTAAAGTATATTAAAAAATATAAAGATAAATTAGGATTATTTAGATTTTTTTGGGGTATATTTTGGTATTAAATTTGATTCTGATATATTTTCGTAAACATTGAATTGGACTCTTTTGGATTTGGGCAAAATTTAGAGTAAAATTGATTTAGGTTGATTATGGAGTGTAAAATAGATTTTTATTTGTAAAATCAATATGGTGATCTAACTCTTGAATACCTATGAAGAGCTTTGTTAAGTGAGGGGCCATGTTATTTTTAGTCAGACTCTTAGGCAAATTGATTTAACACCTTATGAACCACACTTGAAGACAACAATCAACCATGCAATATGTTTATCTATCACTAAGTATGGAGATGTTGATGTCGCAGTGAATGCTCATATATGTTCCTTGACTAATGTTACAAAATAAGGAACAAATACTCTTGATTTTAGATTTTGGATGTGTTAAAAGTGAATTATAATTGTATCTTTTTATACAACATCCTACAATACAATTTAAAATGTTTTGTGCTTCAAGTCACCACACAACAGTTAATTGGAAGGAGATGATAAAAACTCAATTTCAACATTGAATTTTAAAAAAGTTAAGATCAAACTAGATTATATTTCACACTACAATCTCAACCCTAATAGATGAATGGATAAAATACCAATTTCTATAATTTCAACTTTAATAGATGAACGGATAAAAAACCAATTTCTATAAATATGTGGAAGGAAAACCAAACTAGATTTAAAAAATATACCCAAACTCTTAATAAAAAGCACACTAATTATTATATAAAGACTAACTTAATTAAAATAAATCAAAACTAAAGGAAAAAAACACTTAAGGCATGTAATTTTCCCCATTTCATTAAGAAACGAGTGAAATGATATTATAAATGTTTAGGGGAGAGGACCCAATTGTTGAGCATGTTTCAATAGGTGTGATAGTATTTGTGTATTTAAGGTCCAATATTTTTAAAAGTTTAGCACTAGTAGTTGTGACTTTAAGGTTGTTAGTGTTACTATAAGTACTTATAATTGAACGAAATGTGCTCACTAGATTTAAAAAACAACCAATCATGTGATGCCACATCAGCACACCAATAAAACATGACTTAATGCACACCTATTGGTCCAACCTTTTTTTGGGGGAACTATTTGACACATCAGCAAAAAGCATGCTAATGTGGTCTCATATTTGATGATGTGACCCTAAAACCTTAGTTATAAGAAGAGGCCTTAACAAATAAGCTGCAAAATATGCTCATTAGATTTAAAAAGTAACCAATCATGTGATGCCACATTAGCACACCAACAAAACATGACTTAATGTACACCTATTTGTTGACCCTTTTTTGGGGGAACTATTTGACACTTCAACAAAAAGTGTGTTAATGTGGCCCTGAAACCTTAGTTATAAACATAGGCCTTAACAAATAAGCTGCTGTAAAATTTTTGGAGTGATTTGAAATTACCATTTGAGAGGCGTGAAGTTAGGTTTCTCTCGCTGTCTTCAATTTTATTCTTTAAAAACAAAAACACTGCGAGATAAACTAGTGAAAATAGAGATGCGGTCGTAGTTTATGTGTATAAACGACAGCTCACACCTTCTATATTTGAGTTGCCTTAGTAGGTCGAGAAGGGCGTTAGGTCAGGGAAGATGAGTATGGAAAGGTGTGTTGCCACATCTACGCGCACGTTTTATACGCCTCCCTTAAGAATGTCTATATCAGCTTGCGTCCACCTGAACCCTCCCCCACATCGCGACACAGCCCACGCCTTTAAAATCAATCATTTCTTGACAATCATTCTAGCCCCATGATCGAATCTCCTCTGCTCCTCGATCAAAAGTGATATCCCCACAAGTATTACATAGCCATGACAGATGCCCAACGAATTTATCTGGTTAATGAGGGCGTAGAGAAGGCGGCCAAGGCACACGAAGCTCAACCCAAGTCTCTGCCGCCCAACACTCCTTTGGTGCTGAAATCAAGCCTAGTGTCAAAAAAAGGAGATCCCGGCTCTAATCCAGGCAGAGTAGTGCACATCCAGTATCCTAAGGACCAAGTGATTCCCCTATGAAATGCCCCCAAATATTACTCTCGCCCTCCCAAGCGCTGCCACAACTTCTGCTACCGCTGCCTCGCCTAGACATTTTGCTTCTTGCTACTCTTTATCGTAGCCATTGCTATAGTCACCGATATCCTCTACTTCATCTTTCAACTCAGGATACCCAAATATCTTGTACACGTCATTATCATTCTTTGGCATTATAACATTTGTGTTGCTTCTCTCTTGTGTGTGTAATGTCAGAAAATGTCCCCTTGGGGGCTTTTCCCTCATAAGGTTTAGCTCCCAAGTCTTTGTTAGATTTAGGGTAGACAACTGAGAGGGGAGGTGGTGAATCAGTTGTCCAAAACTTTCTTCTTCATCAAATACTTAACTCCACACAAGCATAATAGTAAATCAATCATGAAAGCATAATGCAACAAGTTAAGAGCAGATACACATTAACACATGTGACACCAAGATTTTTGACGTGGAAAACCCGGTTAAGGGAAAAACCACATGGTGATTAACCCAAGAAAATATTCTCTGTTAGAAGAATAGAAAGAACAAAATGGCACATGCTAATTAGGGCTCACTGCCTGAGTACACTGCTCACAAGAGGCTCACTACCTACAAGAGACACACTGTCTACAAAAGAATAAGTATTACATACTTGAACTAGTTAATAGCATCTTCACCATGCTTGAGTCAGTTCCATTTAAGCCCAAACCTTCTGCTCTGCCTTTCGCTCTTCTCCTCGCTACCACACACTCATCTCCACAAGTCCACACTTAAATGACTTCAAAATCCCTTATTTATATATGACATCAACTTAGGAACAAACATCTAAGTCAGAAAACATCCACAAGAACATCCGCAAGATGTAAAATTCATCTGGTCGGCCAGTCACAGAAAGTACACCATTATCCGAAAGTTATTCTTCATTTCTGGGACCCCAATTTTAATGTGGGCCATAAACACGAACTGAGCACAATCTAAGGACTTCCACAAGCTTGCCTGAACCTCCAAGAACATCCTCACTTCCTCTACTTACTGTAATCCTTCTCTTCTTCATCCGGAACCTCAAGAACACAATCTGTCATTACTGTCACAAAGGAATAGATACTTGCGGACCTTCAAATCACGAACCAATCAAGTTAACATACCACACAGACTTCCTCAACACGTCCTCAAATCCACAAAACCAAAGAATGCATTTCTGGATCTCACCGGACCTATCTGTATCACTCTATCATCACTGAACATCTGCCGGAACCGGTTTCACTTGAGCTGCCATAACTTCTTCATATCTTCATGCGGACCTCTGAAATCTCTACTGCAACATCTTAAGACACATATCTACAAACCCTTTAATCCACATCCTCTGATCCTCATCTTATATTAGACTTTTACCTTATGTCATCACTGTTATTCACTATTCCTGATTGAGACTAATTTTCTCAATATCCTTAACACACAACTCATCCAAACCTTGTCATTAATGAAACAAGAGTATGTTGACATCAATGACAACACCTATTAGGGCCATACTTGCAACAATCTCCCCCTTTGTCATTGATGGCAACATATGATGTGAAAAACTGTTTTGACCATCAAGACAAGAACTTTTCTTTACTATCACAACTTCCCCTATCAGCAACCACCATTCACGTTTCTTCTCTCCCATTATTGCTCCCCCTTTGATCAGCAACCACTTGTTTTTCACATGTCTTCTCTCCCCCTTTGACATCAATGGCAAAGGGCTCATACTTGCAACTCTACCACCTCAGAATCATATATGCTGCTCCCCCTGAGTAGCAGCTCCCCATCATCAGTCTGGACCATGAGATGTGACTGTGATATGCACCGGACTAATGCACCTTGGTGCATCTTAGTTTATCACCGGAGGGGCAATAACCCCTAACTTCTCCCTTAGATACTCAAAAGAGTCCTTAGGCAGAGGTTTTGTAAAGATGTCTGCAATCTGATCCTTGGAAGGCACAAACTTCATTCTTGTTCACTTGTTCTCTCAGGAAGTGAAACTTGATGGATATATGTTTAGTCTTTGAATGCAACACCGGATTCTTAGAAATGTTTATTGCACTTGAATTATCACAGAAAAATGTGATAGGCTCCTCATACTCCACTCTGATGTCTCTTAACATTTGTTTCATTCACAAAACTTGAGCACAACTACCTGCTGCAACAATATATTCTGCTTCTGTAGTGGACAAAGATATTGCTTCTTGTTTCTTACTTAACTAAGAAACCAATCTCTTCCCCAAAAAGAATGCTCCACCACTGGTACTCTTCCGGTCATCCACATCTCCTACCCAATCAGCATCTGTATATGCATGAAGAGAGAAATCATGATCTCTAGGATACCAAAACCCATACTCAACTATCCCCTTTAGATATCTAAAAATCCTTTTGATTGCCATAACATGAGATTCTCTAGGATCAGCTTGGAATCTAGCAACAAGACCAACAACCTGCATTATGTCTGATCTAGTTTGAGTGAGATACAACAGTCCTCCAATCATTGACCTATATTTTGTCTGATGAACCTTGGGAGAGTCATCATCTTTGCTTAACTTGCATCCAGTTGCCATTGGAGTGTTCATTGGCTTAGAGTCTTCCATGCCAAATTTCCTCAACAATTCTTTCACATATTTTGACTGAGAAATGAAGATTCCTTCCTTTGTTTGAGTAATTTGTAGACCCAAAAAGAAATTCATTTCTCCAAGCATGGACATCTCAAACTCACTTTTCATTTGACTTGCAAAAGTTTTACACATACTATCTCTTCCTCAAAAAATAATATCATCAACAAATACTTCAACAATTAAGATATTGTCATGATCAATTTTGAAATACAAATTACTATCAGCAGTACCTTTGGTGAAGCCAATCTTTAGGAGATGCTTATCCAATCTTTCATACTAGGCTCTTGGGGCTTGCTTTAGTCCATACAGTGTCTTTTTCAATTTGTAGACCATGTCACCATGATCAGACAATTGAAATCCATCTGGTTGCTCAATATACACTTCTTCCAAATTACCATTTAAGAAGGCCGATTTGACATCCATCTGATACACCTTGAAATCCTTAAAGGCAGCAAATGCAAGAAATAATCTGACTGCTTCAATTCTTGCCATTAGAGCAAAAGTTTCTTCAAAATCAACTCCTTCAATCTGAGAGTAACCCTTGTAGACCGATCTAGCTTTATTTTTGATTACTTCACCAGCTTCATTCAGTTTGTTCCGAAAGACCCATTTGGTTCCAATCACATTCTTGTTTCTAGGTCTAGGAACAAGATCCCAAGTGTGATTTTTCTCAATCTGGATTAGTTCTTCCTCCATTGCTTTTGACCAATTTTCATCATTGCAAGCTTCATTCACTGTCTTAGGTTCAATATTTGAAATTAGACAATACTCTTCTAAATTTTGAGCAATTCTCCTCCTTGTTTGCACCCCTTTGCTTTTGTCACCTATGATCTAATCTTCAGAGTGGTTTAGAGTTACATACCTTGGAACTTTGGGATTTTCTTGCACCTCTAATTCTAGATCGGTCTCATTGAGACTTATCTCTTCTTCCTGACTTACCGGATCAACTTAACTTTGTTTCTCAGAAGAGGCTTGGATACTTTGAATCTAAACACCATTCTGATCATCTTCATCATACTCATGAATTCTTGAGGGTCTTTCAATTTCTTCATCAATTTTCACATTTACACTTTCTACAATCTTTCTCAGTCTCTTGTTGTAACACTGGTATGCTTTGCTTTGAGTAGAGTAACCCAAGAATATTCCTTCATCACTTCTAGCATCAAACTCTCCTAGATCTTCATCCCTTTTAATGTAACATCTGCTACCAAAAACTCTGAAATATCTCACAGTGGGAGTAATGCCAAACCAAAGTTCATAAGGAGTCTTACCAGTATTGTTTCTAATTTGAACTCGATTTAGAGTGTAAACTGTAGTGCTGACAACTTCTCTCCAATAGATCTGAGGAACATTTACTTCCATCATCATGGTCCTAGATGCTTCCTGGATGGTCTGATTCTTTCTCTCAACAACTCCATTCTGCTGTGGAGTTCTAGGGGCAGACGACTGTCTCTTTATTCCATGTTTCTCACAGAAGTCTATGAATTCACCAGATGTGAATTCCCCACCTCTATCAGACCTCAGACATTTCAATCTTAATCCAGTTTCATTCTCCACCATGGCCTTGAATATTTTGAATTTCTCAAGTGCTTCTGATTTTTCTTTTAGAAAGGTTACCCACATCATCCGGGAATAGTCATCAATTAGCAACATGAAGTATCTATCACCTTAGATACTCCTAACTCTTGCTAGACCACAAAGATCAGTATGAACTAAGTCCAACAGTCCAGTAGAAGACAATTCCTTACTTTTGAATGTGACTCTACTCAGTTTACCCAACTGACATTCTTTGCACAAGCTATTAGTAGGTTTCACTAATTTTTGAAGATCTCTTACAGCCTAAGTATTGCTTATCTTGATGATATTATCAAAATTCACATGACACATCCTTCTATGCCATAACCAACTCTGATCAATTTGAGCAAATAAGCAATTTTTACCAGTACCAACCAAGTGGAAGATATTACCTTTAGTTTGAGTACCGGATGCAATCTCTGTTCCGGAACTTTCAAAGATCTTGCATTTTCTATTCCTGAATCTGAGATCATAGCCTTTGTCCACCAGCTGTCCAACACTGGGAAGGTTGTGTTTTAATCCTTCAACATACAGTACATTACCAGTTTTGTTCTTTCCATCAAGAGAAATAGTTCCTCTACTTATGATTCTGCTAGCAGAATTATCTCCAATTTTACAATTCCTCCTTCATACTTTTCCAAATTTAAGAACTTATTCTTGTCACCTGTCATATGGTGAGAGCATCCACTATCAATGACCCAATCATCCTTTGCTTCAACTTAGGTAGCCAGAGCTCTTTCTTCAACTTTATGATTGACAGATATAGAGGATATTGGTTCCTCTTCTTTGATGGCAATAAACACTCATTCATTTCTGGGTTTGTTTCCTGTCTCTGATTCATCATCTGTTACTCCTTCATTATCATCTTCTTCATGAACATAGTAACAATTCTTTTGAAACCTTGGTCAGTTAGGATTTGGTCTTGAAAATCTTTCTGGACATCTTGAGGCAAAATGACTAATTTTATTGCAGTTAAAACACTTAAAAGGTAATTTCCCTTCATACTTACTGGATCCTCTTGGTAGTCTTTTTGCAATAAGAGCTTCAAGATGAGCAGTTTCAGCTTCTTCTTCTTCCAAGTCTTTTCTTGCTTTTTCATACCATGATAGGTTCCTTGAAAAGTTTTCTCCTGGATCAAACCTTTGTTTCCCTTTTACAGAGGCACTGGCTTTGAATGTAGATTCAGTCTTTGGAGGATCATCTCCAAACTTGACCATTTCAAAAGCAGCCAACTTACCAACCAATTGATCTCTTATGATTGTTGTGTGAGCTCTGAATTCTTCGATTACAAAAGCCTTGATTTTATAAGAAGCAGGAAGGGATCTGAGAACTTTGCCAACGATCTCATCTTCACTCAAGGTTCCACTTGCATTTCTAATCCCACAAACAGCTCAATCACTCTTGGCATAAAAGAGGTAATATTTTCATCATCTCTCATCTTTAGTTTTTCAAATTTCCCTTTTAGACTCTGTAACCTTGCACATTTAACATACTAGTCTCCTTCATGCAAAAGTTCTAGTTTATTCCAAATCTCAAAAGTAGTTGGTAGATCAATAACATTTGAGAGCTTTGAGTCAGATAATGCACTTAGAAGAGCTTCTTTGGTCCGCAAATTGTTTTCAGCATCTGTGATTTCATTTAGGGTTGTTGGACCACCCTGTGGAGGTACATAAGATTTTGTAACCACGGACCAGTATGCAAATCCCATACACTGCAAGTGACATTTCATGCGACCTTTCTAGAGAGCAAAATTAGTTCCATCAAACTTTAGACTATCCTTCTTATAGGATGACATCCTGGATCTTCTCAAGTGGTTAAGCTCCTTTTAGAGGAACTTAGCTCTGATATCAATTGTCAGATTTAGGGTAGACAACTGAGAGGGGGGGTGAATCAGTTGTCCAAAACTTTCTTCTTCATCAAATACTTAACTTCACACAAGCATAATAGTAAATCAATCATGAAAGCATAATGCAACAAGTTAAGAGCAGATACACATTAACACATGTGACACCAAGATTTTTGACGTGGAAAACTCGGTTAAGAGAAAAACCACGGGGTGATTAACCCAAGAAAATATTCTTTGTTAGAAGAATAGAAAGAAAAAAATGGCACATGCCAATTAGGGCTCACTGCCCGAGCACACTACTCACAAGAGGCTCACTGCCTACAAGAGACACACTATCTACAAAAGAATAAGTATTACATTCTTGAACTGGTTAATATCATCTTCACCATGCTTGAGTCAGTTCCATTTAAGCCCAAACCTTCTTCTCTGTCTTTCGCTCTTCTCCTCACTACCACACACTCATCTCCACAAGTCCACACTTAAATGACTTCGCAATCCCTTATTTATATATGACATCAACTTAGGAACAAACATCTAAGTTGGCAAACATCCACAAGAACATCCGCAAGATGTAAAATTCATCTGGTCCGCTAGTCACAGAAAGTACACCATCATCAAGAAGTTATTCTTCATTTCCAGGACCCCAATTTTAATGCGGACCATAAACACGAACTGAGCACGATCCAAGGACTTCCACAAGCTTGCCTAAATCTCCAAGAACATCCTCACTTCCTCTACTTACTGAATTCCTTCTCTTCTTCATCCGGAACCTCAAGAACACAGTCTGCCATTACTGTCACAAAGGAATAAATACTTGTAGACCTTCAAATCATGAACCAATCGAGTTAACATACCACACAGACTTCCTCAACACATCCTCAAATCTGCAGAACTGGAGAATGCATTTCCGGATCTCACCGGACCTATCTGTATCACTCTATCATCACTGAACATCTGTCGGAACCAGTTTCACTTGAGCTGCCATAACTTCTTCATATCTTCATGTGGACCTCTGAAATCTCTACTGCAACATCTTAAGACACATATCTACAAACCCTTTAATCTGCATCCTCTGATCCTCATCCTATATTGGACTTTCACCTTATGTCATCATTGTTCTTCACTATTCCTGATTGAGACTAATTTTCTCAATATCTTCAACACACAACTCATCCAAACCTTATCATTAATGAAACATGAGTATGTTGACATCAATGACAACACCTGTTAGGGCCATCCTTGCAACAGTCTTTAGTATGCATTTAGGACATCTTAGTTCATATTTTGGCATCTCGATGGAATGAGACCTGGGTTCCATGGCAAATTGGACCTAGGAGGACCCCTTGAGTTGTACCCTACCCAAAATAGGGGGGATGCCTTATTTTGGGGCATCCCTAATTTCTAGGTGTCAGTTTGTGACCATTATTAGGTCCCTTTGCCGACATGGTAAGTTTGAATTTTGAAAATCTTGGCAGGAGTGTTTGTAGTTGCATATATAAGCATGCTTAGGCATTCATTTGTAAACTAGATATCAATTAGATAGCAATTGTGATGTTTATGCATTCTCAAGGTGATTCAAGGCTTCATTGTGTTGAAAGAGTAGACTTGTATGTTTTGTGTGTTGATATTTGTAGATTTGAGCATCAATTTCCTAATGGCATGAAGAGCATCTTCCTCCCATGAGAGCTTCACTACAAGGTGATATAATATTATGTTTTCATCATTGATTCCTTTGGTTTTTGCCTCTGCCTCACAAGGGCACGCACTCTTTGTCTGACAACGGTGTTTGGAGACTTAAGTGTCCTCCAAGGCTTGACTGAGGCAAGCCTCTAAACACCACAACCCCCAAACCAAGTCTTGTGATTACATGTTATGGGCGTCACATTTGGGAAAAGTGGAGTTGCAAGAAGGATTGGCAAGCATCAAGGATTCAGGATCTAAAGAAAAGCAGGACACAGGAGCACTTCTAGGACTTGGGCGCTCGCTCTAGTGTTCTCCGCATCTGAGTTTCAGAAAACAAAAGTTACAGGGCTGATCAATGTCGGAAGGAGGTCCGGATCCCACAAAGAAACTGGTACCTTGGACTTGGGTGCCCGCTCGAGTGTCCTCGACTGTTCTGATTCAGAACCCAGAAAATAGGTATTCTGTGATTTGGTATTTTACTCCTGTCTGCAAGAGCTTTTTCTGTCATTCATCAATTTGTTGTCGTATTTGCATAATTAGGGTTTTAATGGTTAATTGGGCATAAAAGAAGAAAAATTAATAATTAAATTCCCTAATCCAAGTTTTCCTATATTTGTAAGTGACCTATGGTATGATAGTGCTCACCACTCGACCCTAGATCCTTGAATGTATAGTGGAGAGGCGGATTTAAACATCTAAACACTAGAACATTAGCAAATCCAATTGTCCCCTAAACATTTTGGTGAACCCATATTTTTGGAGTTAAATTGCAACTTGCTGAGTGTGTGTCTTCAGATTTGGATTGACTCATTCATTCATTTTATTGCATTAAGAAAAATTCAAAAAAAAAAAAAAAATTTTGGAAAATTCAAAAAAATTGCGTTGTTTGGTTTACCAAATTGCATCAGTTCTTTCTAAATTTTCCTAATTCATGATTTTTTCATTAGATCTGATATAAACTACAGGAAAATCCTAAAGTTCAAAAATTTGCATTGCATTTTCATCATTTAATTACTAGGGTTTTGTGGAAATTTTGACAATTTTTTATAACCTAGTAATTCCAAAATCTAGGGTTAGTAGGCAAAATCTTGTCTCATATTTTTCTACTGATTTTAGAGGCTCATTCAAATTAACATTTGTCTGTAGTCTTGCATTTTAGTGTAAATTTGCATTTAGATTTAAAATATTTGCATTTTTGCATAGAAAATTTTAACAAAAACTACTAATTTTGATGCATTTTCATTAAATTAGTATGGGCATTTTGCATGATCAATTTTGAAAATCATTTTAAAATCTGAGATTATTTAATTTCCATAAAAAATCAGACTTCAAAACATTCATATAGCATTTTGTCCCAAGATCTCAAACCTAGGGCTTCAAAAACAACGATTTTCACTAAATTTGGCCTTATCAACTTTATAAAATTGCACCATAGGTGTGTTGTGAAAGATATTTTGGCATTATTTTTTTGTTATCAGGGTAATCATTTGTTTTCCCTCATAAAAATCTTTACAACACCCTTTTAACGAGCTCTTGTAGTGAAAATTTGGTGAAAAACTACACATTTTGACTATTTTTGCCCTAGGGTTTGACCTAGTTTGCACTCCAAGCATGTTGTGATAAATTTTATGGATTGAGGTGACTAATATTATTGATATTATTTTCTGTAACTCCTAAAATTACTTACAACACTCCTTTTGCTAGGTCTTGGAGTTGAAAAATTGTGAAAAATAGCCTATTTTTGCTATTTTCACTAGGGTTTGACCTTAAGTGGCACTAAAAGCATGTTGTGTTGGGTATTTTGGCACTAAGTGACTGTTATTACTGATATTATTTTATTTCCATCATCTCTTCCTCACAACACCCTTTGTTATGCTATCTTGCATTAAGTTTTGGTGAAAAAAGTGCCTATTTTGACATGTTTTCACTATATTTTTGACTTGGCATCAACTTGAAATCACATCAAGAGTGTTTTGAGAGTGATCTTATTACCGTTTTGGACTAATATCAGACAAATAACGTGCTTCCCTTGACTGAAATCCTTACATCACCCTTTGTTTCATTCATTTGCATTGGAAAAAGTACAAAAAATCAAGCATCTAGGTCACTTTTTGCATATAGTTTTGCAATTGTCTTTTGCATACTTTGGAAAACTATCAAAATCTGATTTTACATTCATTTGGAGATATATATCATGGCTACTTCTTTGGAAGAATCATTTTCATACATCATAGAGATGGATCATTTCTCTAAATTCACTGATAAATATCCTCAAGTTCTGGAATAAATATCACACATTCATGATGTTGATCTCTCTATGTGCTCCACATATGAAATTCTTTGCCATATAGGTGACTTTGATAGCTTCACAACTCTCATGGGAATATACCCTTTGATATTGGATGATCTCACTAAATTCATGATCAATAATACATACACCAGTGATGATCTTAAAATATTAGATGAAGCCTTGGATGATTTTATGGAAAATTCTACTATGGCACCCATTGATAAAACACGTGATCACTATTTTACCCTATGATCCCTCTCCAAAGGTTATTATCCCTCATAAGGACACTTTGATGCAAGAGGATGATTTCATTAACACATCTATTAACATCACATCATCAAGTCTTCATTCCAACGCTCTCCCTAGCCAAGAGGAAGCATTAGTGAATGAAGAACTCCTTTCAACAAAGAGCATTCCATGGATAGACAAGGAGATTTCATCTAACATTAATAAAAATTCTATCATAATGCATGAAACCTCTATGGATCATCCTAGCAACCTTGTTCCTTTAGTTGATTGTTCACACACCTTGGATTTCACTAAGGAAGAGAAGACCTTTAATGTCCCTCCTTTGTTTGAATATTCAAGTCATTTGGACATCACTAAGGATGTAGCCCTAGTGGATGAGGAGAAGACTCTCACATTAAATTCCTCAAGGATGGATGTTGAGATCACTCAAAATAACTTGCTTCTCCCACCACCTAAGAGGATAGTGAATATGTGTACTAATGAACTTCAACAAGAAAACATTACACCTAACATTGAATCAAACCAAGAAGCATTTAAGAATGAACAAAATTATACTGACAATGGCTTGGCAATTATACCTTATGTTCAAGGGTGGGAAGCTGACAATGACCTACTTGATGACAAGGCTTAGCATGAAGACCCTATAAGTAAATATCTCTAAACTTTTATCTCTCTGGTGATGTGCTTCCCCCGTGATGTGTTATGTGTTGTTTAGCCTCTTGGGATGATCTTAGATTCTCCCGTAAGGCCCGAGATACCAAGAGACCACCTCTGTTGTGACCTTCTTCTATTTGTATCATCATTCTTCTAAATTGCCTCTCTTTGATTTCATTATTGTGTGTTGTGTCTTACGGACATAGCATCGTGGTTAGTGACTTGGGGGCACCCTCCTAGGTGACTGTCCCTAAGACACTTGTTTCTCCTCTCTTATTTATTATTTCCCTTCCTCTAGTGTTTCCATCTAGCTAACAGATGACGACATACATTTATACTGATGTGGACCTAGTGTCCCCTTCGAAAGCAATCAAAAAATAGACTTAGTTCCTAATATGAAGATGAGGTTGTATACTTTATCTAATGCTTGGCTAGTGAAAGCACTCATGCTTTCTGCATAGTGAATTTAATGATGTTTCTATCGCATTTACAAACCTTAACAATACTGTTGCTCTATGCACCTTTTTTGTCTTTGAATCTGGCCTTGGCGGTACTCGATTCAGAGAGCTTCATGATATAGCCCCGTGGTTATCCTCAAACTCTGAATTCATTGTATAACCTTGGCTGTTTGTGTGGTTAATCATGTGTATTGATGTTGTTGTTTATCATGATGTTGTAGACACTAACATGTTTCTTACAGGGATGTGTTTTGGCGATCATAAAGTACATGTCACCTTTGAGGGGCATGGGCTTTGCGAAAGTCAGTGTTCCCTTGTGTATTTTCTTCCTATCTTAATGTGCTTGATATTGATAACTGATATCAACCACCTTAAGGTGGGGGCATATATAAGGTAAGTTGTCTGTTGTAGATGTTAGCTATGTGCTTGTCCTCAGGTTTAGTCTAAAGACTTGCTCGATTAGTGCATCCTGCATCCTGAGTTTGTTTGTAATCAATCAATCAATCATGTAAGCCCTCTGTGGAGGTGGGGATGGTGTATTTTT
This sequence comes from Cunninghamia lanceolata, assembly GCA_027924645.1. Lineage (NCBI taxonomy): Eukaryota > Viridiplantae > Streptophyta > Pinopsida > Cupressales > Cupressaceae > Cunninghamia > Cunninghamia lanceolata. The sequence goes on from BSBN01001332.1 coordinate 15,028,131, forward strand.
CAAAGCAGATTGCATCATCCTGTCATTTTCAAAAGTTCTTTGCGGAGGTGGGGAGCAGTTCTATGACTAACTCAACCCTTAAGTGTGTTTTTGATGATTGTTGTGGTGAAACCCAATCATTGGTGTGTGCCTGTAATGTGCTCAAGATGGTGATGAGCCTAGAAATAGGGAACACACATCGCTTGTCTGTTGTGTTTTCTCCGTGTCTTTAAGTGTGTGTGTTTGGCGTGCTTGTTTTGTGTGGTGTGTTTGTTGCCCCATATGCAGTCTAAAGACTTGCTCGTTGAGTGCATCCTGCATTTTGGGAGGTTTTGTGTGTGTGTTGCCCCATATATGTAGTCTAAAGACTAGTGCGATGAGTGCTTCCTGCATTATGGGAGGTTTGTTTACTTTCCAATACTTGCATCTGCATTTCATATATATGAGAAAAAAAAAAGAAAAGATATCATTTTTGTCTTCCATGCATTAATGTGTCTTCTATGCATTGATTGTCTTCTCCGTGTTTTGCGTGACTGTAATTGTCTTCTCCATGTTTTGCATGACTGTAATTGTCTTCTCCATGTTTTACGTGCCTATTATTATTTTCCATGTGATTGGTATGTCTTCTCCATGCTTGATGTGTTTATTGTGTTTGTAACCTTACTTTAATGCATGTATTGGCCTTGTGTTTATACATACATTAAAGTGGGGGCTAAATGTAACGTCAAAAAATGTCCCCTTGGGGGTTTTTCCTTCATAAGGTTTAGCTCTCAGGTCTTTAGTATGCATTTAGGACATCTTAGTTCATATTTTTGGCATCTTGATGGAATGAGACCTAGGTTCCATGGCAAATTGGACCTAGGAGGACCCCTTCAGCTGTACCCTACCCAAAATAGGGGGAGGACTTAGGCACCCGCACCCTAGTCCTACCCTATTTTAGGGCAGCCCTAATTTTTGGGTGTCGGTTTGTGACCATTATTAGGTCCCTTTGCCCACACGGTAAGTTTGAATTTTGAAAATCTTGGTGGGAGTGTTTGTAGCTGCATATGTAAGCATGCTTACGCATTCATTTGTAAACTAGATTTCAATTAGATAGCAATTGTGATGTTCATGCTTCTTAAGGTGATTCAAGGCTTCATTGTGTTGAAAGAGCAGATTTGTATGTTTTGTGTGTTGATATTTGTAGATTTGAACATCAATTTCCTCATGGCATGAAGAGCATCTTCCTCCCATGAGAGCTTCACTACAAGGTTGCATAATATTGTGTTTTCATCATTGATTCCTTTGGTTTTTGCCTCTGCCTCAGAAGGGCACACACTATTTGTCTAACAATGGTGTTCGGAGACTTAAGTGTCATTTGGGGCTTGACTGAGGCAAGCCTCTAAACACCACAACCCCCAAACCAAGTCTTGTGATTGCAGGTTATAGGTGTCGCATTTGGGAAAAGTGTAGTTGCAGGAAGGATTGACAGGCATCAAGGATTCAGGATCTGAAGAAAAGCAGAACACGGGAGCACTTCCAGGACTTGGACGCTCTCTCTAGTGTCCTCCACATCTGAGTTTTAGAAAATAGAAGTTACAGGGCTGATCAGTGTCGGAAGGAGGTCTCAATCCCGTGAAGAAACTAGTACCTTGGATTTGGGCACCCGCTCCAGTGTCCTCGACTCTTCCACTTTGAAACCCTGAAAATAGGTATTTTGTGATTTAGTATTTTACTCCTGTCTGCAAGAGCTTTTTCTGTCATTCATCAATTTGTTGTCGTATTTGCATAATTAGGGTTTTAATGGTTAATTGGGCATAAGAGAAGGAAAATTAAAAATTAAATTTCCTAATCCAAGTTTCCCAACATTTGTAAGTGACCTAGGGTATGATAGTCCTTGCCACTCGACCCTAGATCCTTGAATGTATAGTGGAGAGGCGGATTTAAACATCTAAACACTAGAACATTAGAAAATCCAATTTTCCCCTAAACAGTGTGGAAGGTTATTTTGGTTACAGGTGATCTTGGTCCCCTTAAGTTGTATGAATTTTACAACCTTTAAGTTTTAATTGAGATGTGGATCTACTAATTGCCATCAAAGGTTATGCTAAGAATCTAGCAAGGAATAAAATAAAATAATGTATTGTTCTTTCTCATTCATCTTGACATCAACTAACTAATAATGGTGTTAAACCCATTCAAGTGCTTAGCCACTAAATCTCCATTAGTCATTCTAAATAATACAATTTTTTTCATGCAAGAAAAGTTGATCTACCAGAGACTTAGTTTGATATAAATCCCCTATCCTATCCCATATTTTTTGATCTATATTCTTTCCATAAACATTTAAAAGCACTAAATCTAAGAGACAAACAAATTGTAGATCTAGCCTTTCTATCTAACTTCCCCATTCATCTAGATTGATACCTTGAGGAACATAGCCTTCTACTACTTCCATTGCAATACATTGATCACACCCTACTAATAGGTCTTCAACTTTGAGTTTCCATAGCTTAAATTTTTTCCATTAAATTTGTTGATCTACATTTTTCCAAAATTTCTTATGATTACTCCAAACCTTAAAAAAGATTCACTCTATACAAAATACTCTCACTATTCAATCAATTTTAATATAGAACCAAAAATACCCTTCCTCCCACATATCAAACAAGTTAATAAACTAGCTCTAATACCAAATGTAGCAAATAATATTGATGTAAATTGAAGAATAATTGTATAGTAAAATAGAATCAAAGTATTTCAATGGAGAAACTATACATAACATAAGATTTAATGTGGGAAACCTTTATATGAAAAAACCTACCAACAAGTAGCACCACTCTTCTTGTATTCACAATAAAAAACTTAGAATACAAAAGATAAATTCTTTTGTGCTATCAAAGACATCATGTTCATGTTGAAAGCAACATCATATTTCATCGCATCCCAAGTGTTTTGTATATAGATGAGAATAAGAAGAAAACTTACTAAGTTTTCCAATTAATGCACCAAATGAAATTTTCCAAGGTGGGGGCCCAAGATTGACTCTAGATTCATTTCAACCTCTAAGGAAAAAAATAATATGACCCTTAATTTAATTCTTGTACTCCAGATAACATGACTTAATGCGACTCACCTATATACATTAAATACATTTTCTAAATATCACCTACAACAATTCCCTAGGAAAATATTACACCACCCAAATTGTAGCACCGTGCCTCAAGGTAGACCACAACTTTATGAAATATTTAATATTTTATGCAATGCCTACAACACCTTTCTCGACACCATCTCTATTTAAGTTAAATTAAATTTATTAAAGACATTGATATTTCCATAGTTTATCATAATAAATTAGCATGTTTTTGGTAAAAAATTGTATCAACACATTGATTATGAAATATGATGTGAAGTGTTGATTAAAAATAATAATAATTAAAAAAATTCCTACTAACTTGCCCACAAGTTTCTACTAAAAACTTGTCAATTCATTTAAATTAATTTTTTTATGCATAATTTGAAAAGACTTCATGAAATAAATTTACTTAAAAATAAATAAAAATTTACTAAATTAAAATAATTTTAATTTTAAATTTTATTTTAACATCCAAGAACGCTCTTAACTCACCATCATGAAGTGTAAAATATCATCTCTTAATAAACTTACTTTTAAATTACAATAAAATATAAATGCTGACTTCCCAAAATTGGTCATGAAAGTTTTGCGAAGATTAATTTCTTTTTCACGTAGGCATTGACGTTCGAAACAGATCACGCAGGGGAAATGATGTTTCAAAACAATTTACCCGATTGTTCGAACGAGTTAAGGAAGAGGCTGACGAAGAAACGGACGGACAGTCTACGTTGGACCCCAGACGTTTAGAAAAGAGGGAGAAAATTTAAAGCTAATCGTAGTAGGTAAGTGAAAAGGAAAAGAAGAGGAATCTAACAAAACAAGTAATAATTACATTTATTTTTAAAATATAAAGCATATTAAAAAAAGATTTTTAGTTTTATGTATATTTTAGTATTAAATTTGATTATGTGGATTTGGCAAAACTTTAGAGTAAAATTGATTTAGGTTGATTATGCAGTGTAATATAGATTTGTATTTGTAAAATCAATCTGTTTTCTGTGAAATTAAGTGATCTAACTATTGGTTCACCTTGCCTTGTGCAATAATTAGACTCGCATTATTGATGAATACTTGTGAGGAGCTTTGTCAAGTGAGGCGTCATGTTATTTTTAGTCAAACTCTTAGGCAAATTGATTTAACACCTTATGAACTACACTTGAAGACAACAAGCAACCATGCAATATGTTTATCTATCACTATGTATGGAGATGTTGATGTCGGAGTGAATGCTCATCTATGTTCCTTGACTAATGTTACAAAATAAGGAACAAAAACTCTTGATTTTAGATTTTGGATGTGTTAAAAGTGAATTATAATTTTATCTTTTTATACAACATCCTACAATACAATTTGAAATGTTTTGTGCTTAAGTCACCACACAAGAGTTAGTTGGAAGGGTATGATAAAAACTCAATTTCAACATTGAATTTTAAAAAAGTTAAGATCAAACTAGATTATATTTCACACTACAATCTCAACCCTAATAGTGTTGGAGTACATGACCACTAAGAGGGGGGGTGAATCAGTGGTCTATAAAATTTAACACTTTTTGCACCTTTTAACCTACTGGATAGACAATGAGAGACTTCAAAGATTTGTCAAACATATATGCACTAGTATGATGATAAACAGTATGATCAAGACCTTAAGAACAAAGCATTAGGGCATACACATACAAAGACAAATAACATAAACCATAATACATATTTTTGATGAGTGGAAAACCGTCATAGTGATAAAAAAAACCACTCAAAAAATGCCTCACTGGCTACACAAAAATGCCTCACTGGCAAGAGAACCTCACTGGTTACAGTCTCACCGGCTTTACAAAATGCCTCACTGGAAAAATATTTGTCTCATTGACTTATGAGTTGTCTCACTGACATGATAAATGTGTCTCACTGACAAGAATATCAAAGACTTGAATGGAAATAAGTATTCAGAGGGATGCTCTATTTATGAATTAAACACCTTCTTCTCAAGTGTATGTCCAATGATGTATTCTACTGCAGTCATCTTTTCACTATCTTCATAACTTTCTATCATACCTTCAATGCACATTCAAAACTCATTGCAAAATAATGATACTTCTATTTACACACAAAACATTTTCTCTCAATGTCATATACTTGAAAACCCTCTCTTCTCTGATTAAGATCACTAAAGCATGAAAAAGGATGATACACACATCAAAAACATATGTTTTTCAAATAGCCTCTCATCAATCTACAAAATAGTCTTCATACCTTCTCTTTAAAACAACATCACATCTCTCCATGCGGATAACACTCTCTTGCAGATACTTTTGTCAAAACCCTCTTTCATATATTGGAAAATATACTTCAACCTTGAGTCATTCAAAACCACAGTTTTACACCTCCATACTTGACAAACTGCACATAGATGAATAGGTATAGTTCTGTAGAACCCATGTCACCATCTAGCCTCACTAAAAACATTCTACATATTAAGATATATATTTTTCTGGCCTGACAGGGTTGTTGAAAAGACTGTTATAAAGTCGTTTAAACTACCTAACCGTCAAAATAAAGAGAAGGAAGTATTCGTTGATTTTTGAACTTGTTTTAAATCTGAGCCTTTGATTAGGCTTTTCGTGCTCTGTCAAACTTTTAAATACAACCTTTGATTGATATTTGGACACCCGTGCTTAGGAATAGTAACCAGTTAGACCAGTGTCACCAAGTGAGGGCCGGTTTACTAATGCTCATAAACCCCTTCAATAGGTAAAGATTAAGTGGCTTACTTGTTATAGTAAGTCAACTAAGTTTTATAACCAAAGTGACTAGAATGGAATGACAGGTAGAATAGGGTTTAAATCTCATTAAAGATTTAAAGGAGCTTATTAGGATTAGGTTTTCATTCATTGTCAAAACCCTAATTCTTAAGAATATTTGAAATATTCTTAAACCTTAACCTCTGCTCTTATCATATAGTTCCTGTTTATCACATTCTAAACCATGAAGAATCTCAACTCCACTGAATGATGAAGTACTTGTCACAAACTCTTGATTAATAGCTCTGACTTGTAAGGAAATGAGAACATCTCAGAACATATTTCTAAGAATAGTGGTGTCTTCGACAGATTTAAATTCTTTCCAAATGCTTCAAAAACACGCACAACTATGCCTTTAAAGCGGAAACAGACATAGAACATTTCCTACATTGACCCTTAGAGGAAAGCACAAGCGAACTATATCCAGTTTCAACAGCAGAGACATTAAACATGAAAGACAGAACAAGAATACAGATTTACGTGGGGAAAACCCTTACGGATAAAAAACCCCACACTCCAAATCACAGAGCCATTGTATTATTCAGCAACAAAACAGTTACAATACATTTACAGGCTCATAGCCTTTACAGGAGATTAACATCTTGTTCCTTCTGAAGAATAACTGACAGTATAACCTTCTCAGCCAGAACTCCCTTCATCTGAACTCTGTTTTCATTCTCTTCTCAGTCCCTTCACATGCCGTTCACATGTTGCATACAACATACAACATAGGACTTCACAGAAGAAGAACAGAGTTCCATCGGATTGAACTCACCGTCTCACAGACTCTCTCACTCACAAATTAACTCTCTCCCAAGAGAGAATCCTATTCAACTGTCATAACCCACCAAACAACATTTTCTGCCATGTTAAAGAGCCACGTCACCACTGTCTCATAACCGTTTCCACGACTGTACAAATTCGTGAGATCTAAAATATCCCACATTCATCAGTCAGAGAAACTTTGATTGCGTTATATACAAGACCACAGGGTATACAAGTGGCGAGCAATTTTGTTGCCGACAAGACCATTTGTCCACCCTATCATGGAGACTCCCGCCGAACATCCTCCATCAGAGTAACGAGGTCCATCAGAGAGAGGACTCAATGCTTTGCCGATAGTAATTCTCACGCCGACGCCAACCCTTCATCAGTAGAACATGAAGTATTAGGGATACACCTTCTAGCTGCGCCGATATCAATACTCACTCCGATGATCTTCCATTGGAGTGACTCACGCCGACTAGATCACTTACTCTTCGCTAACCCATCATCCATCGTCGGTGAGACTTCGCAGATCGGTCAAGTGCTCATCACTCCCACTGATACACAGAGTCTGGCTGATGGCCACTACCATCGGTAAGACCAAAGAGATCGGAGTAACAATTCAAAACTAGGCCAACAGAGATCTTCATACCGATGACCATTCCATCAGAGAGACACCTCACATCTTACACTGATAGACCAATGTCACCGTGACGCCAATGAACCTCTAAATCGAACCATTGAACCGATGAACCGAACCATTGAACCGATGCTGCTGAACCAAGGAACCATTGAACCCGATGAACCCGATGAACCATTGAACCTGACGGGCGAAGTTCAAACCTTCATCGAAGTAACCAATGCATATCGGTTGAACCATTGAACCCGACAGACAGTTCAACAAAATAGTTCAACGAGTCAGTTCGACGAAACAGTGAACCCAATGAACAGTTCAAACTTTGCTGATGAACCCAAGGAACCTTGAGCTATTGAACTTATAATCTGAGTCACTAGTACTCAACATTCTCCCACTTGACAAAGGAATTACAGGAAACCATCAATGCTCCATATCACAAAACCAAAGCTGATACTGCCACCACCCCACTGGGCTCACAATCTTTTTACAGAAGCTTCATAACATCAACTTCAAAGCTGTTAGAACATGGCCAGAAACATTCTCCAGAAACAAGATAAACCATCAGCTAGAACAATAATCAGTAAACTGACTGAACCCATCCAACTGAACATAAAACCCACATGACTGAGAATAGCACACACAGCCAGTGCTAAAACATCCAATCACTCATACCTCAAAGGTATGATCATCAGTAGACTCATGCCACCTACATATACACCCATCAGTTGCAAAAACAAGCTCTATGTGTCAACTAGTCAAAGAAGACCAAACACATCAAGAACTCCCACTGCATGGGTAATGCAGATCTGAAAAAGATCATGGCATACAAAATCCACCAATAGCATTACATAGAAAATGTAAACATCATGTATAACAAGGAAACATCCACCATGATATGCAAAAAATTGTTAATCAATAACCAATACATCTCACCACTAGTCCAGAAACCTCTCAAGTTCTTCACACCCAACAATGAAAGAGATAATAGAACCTCCATGTCACCACCCAAAAGCATAAGTGAAAACACATGACCACAAACTAGTGATCACTTCATCTCTGAACAAAACCTCAAAACAATGTAATGTGAAACACACCGTGAGAGAAAGTAGCTGAGACCAAGAGAAACATTGCACATCATATACCTGTAGACAATCCTTTTACATACACCTCTGAATGCCAACTGTGTCCAGTATGATCTCCCTCAAAACACCCCAAAGAAGAACAGCATAACAACATCCAAACCAACATTCAATCTCCAAGATCAACAAACATGGATGTGAGCCTTACAAACCAAAGAAGATCAAACTAATTCATTTCCCATTTCAGGAAATCAGCCCATTAACCATCTCCTAATAGTCCTCATCAATGAATGAAATCTCTAAACTCAAATGCAAAAGGAGATAAACACGCTATCCATCTCTCACAATGAATCCTCCAGAATAGTTCAAGATCCATGTCTATGAAAGAAAGCATAAAACACTTGAGAGAAACAATGGGCAATACCTCTCAAGTTATAAACTGCCAAGAAGACCAAGAGTGGGAATGAGAATGCTCCTCCAGGGTAACCGAGTCTATATGACTTCTCCAAGAGCAATCTCCTCATTGGTCTCTGTTGAACTCACATCCAACCAAGGTAAAGACTCCTCGGACTTCCTGCTGCAAAATCTGAGTAAGCACAGCATATACAGTCTCACCTTATTCTCCATGTATCCATGAGTACCTTCGAACAATCACCTCATGTTGAACTCCAACTGCATCACTACAACACTATGAAGTAATCAAGCAGATGATACATGTACCCAAACATAGAGAAGTTACCAGACCACTGTCAAAGCTCCAATCATTTGAATCAGGAACCTATCATGACATCATGATCTTACCATCTCCCTTAGGAGATTCCATGCTCCAGGTGAACATAACCATGGTCTCTAAATCGATGTATCATACCAAAATTCAAAAAATAGAAATCATGATATGAAAAAATTCTAAACCAACATCACCTTTCAAGCACCACCAACACCTCAGCCAAGAATTTCATGAATCCTCCATGACTTCAAGGTGTTACTCATCCTCAAATAGTGCCCCTGCAAATGCGAAAGAGCCCTTCTGCAGCAATAGGATCAAAGAGCTCCTCCTAGTAACATCTGCAACACTAAAGAAGAACATTCACCATTAAGTGATGAAACACACAGTCAATGCTAAAGCTCCCACTGAACTGTAACAACAGAGCTTTCCAAGCATCATGACCAAACATCTCCTAATCTGAAAATCTTCCAGGTCCACACATTAACATGTCCATGTGACTATAAAACCAAGTGACACCAAGATCTCCAAACCAAGGAATTAAACTATCATTGTCAATAGCTTACACAAACCTGTGTATTCAAGCTATACATGACATCATGATACATTTACTACAAGTCTCCATAACCAACTATTTAGATACTCTACAACATCCATCCTCTCATCCCAAAATAGTCACACCAATGCACAAGTGACCACAGACAAGGCCATCTAACAAGTCTGCACAATCAAATAATCAATCTTGTGGATATAGACCGTCCACTTCCAAGTTATCCCACTGCAATCAATAGGCTATACACACCTAAAAACTGCATAACTCATAGATCCAACTATACTGAAACATGCAAACTTACTATTGCACTAGAAACTGCAAAACGAAGATCTCAAGAAATAGATAACAATGTAGACAACATGACTCAAGCACCAGATTACTTACAAATCGGATTCGCCAAACATGTCCACAACCAAAGCACCATAGTTAAGAAACCAAAAGCATTACCACAGAAATGCTGAGTGTCATATCACATACCAACACTCCCATGCAGAGAAAGCATTTCACCTCCTCACACCATGCATAGAGCATGCATGCAAAAACTGCAACTATATCATCCAGCAACACCCCAAAACCCAGGGTCTAGAAATAGCTTAACTGTAGCTTCACAAAACCACAAGTTTTTCTTTTGACCATGTAAAACCTGCAAAACCACTGTGTTTGAAAAACACCCATGCACATCCATATCCACTTCACATCTGGATGACTCAAAAAATCTGCAACATAAACTCCATAACAGCTAAACCAGAATAATGGATCATCATGAATATGCATAACCATAGATTTTTAAGAAAAAACTATAAAACCCCTCAAATCCAATAAACATGAATCTAAGCCATGCAAGTACAAAATATCCATTTAAGGAAACAACAGTTCAAGGACTTCAAGCCCACTTGTAGACCAGTCCCTCAACCATCAACATGCACTTGCATCTGAGAGAATCAGGCTAATACAGAAGCTCTCAGACCATCCAATGATCAACTCCATAGCCTACATGCAATCAGGATAACAGAAAATTATGCCTTCCAATACCAGAAACAAAACACCCAGCATAAGCACAATACTCCATGGTTGAGCAGTAACACAAACTTCTTCATATCATCAGAGAGCCTCTCACACAGACACCCAATATGAAAGTTACTGCAGCAACACAACCACAAAGCATAATCCACCCCATACAACAAGATTAAATACTGTCAACTAAGAGCCTTAGGCCACATCATGACCAGCTCCAGTCTCTTCACCTTCACCATCCTTCAAGCGCTTGCTGTAACATGAAGACAAGATTAACAGCAAGACTTCCACTCAAAACAAGGATCAAACAAACAGACATTTCCTTCAGATTTCCTCAAGCCTGTCACACTAAGAAATCATCACAGAAGGAAAACCCAGACCTTATACACCAAGAACTCTTATATGCAACACATTTAACACACAAAGGTACATATGTGAGCAACAAAGCAGATCCTAGAAGAAGGCTCTGATACCACTTGTAAGGAAATGAGGACATCTCAGAACGTATTTCTAAGAACAGTGGTGTCTTCGACAGATTTAAATTCTTTCCAAATGCTTCAAAAACACGCACAACTATGCCTTTAAAGCAGAAACAGACATAAAACATTTCCTACATTGACCCTTAGAGGAAAGCACAAGCGAACTATATCCAGTTTCAACAGCAGAGACATTAAACATGAAAGACAGAACAAGAATACAGATTTACGTGGGGAAAACCCTTACAGGTAAAAAACCCCACACTCCAAATCACAGAGCCATTGTATTATTCAGCAACAAAATAGTTACAATACATTTACAGGCTCATAGCCTTTACATGAGATTAACATCTTGTTCCTTCTGAAGAATAACTGACAGTATAACCTTCTCAGCCAGAACTCCCTTCATCTGAACTCTGTTTTCATTCTCTTCTCAGTCCCTTCACATGCCGTTCACATGTTGCATACAACATACAACATAGGACTTCACAGAAGAAGAACAGAGTTCCATCAGATTGAACTCACCGTCTCACAGACTCTCTCACTCACAAATTAACTCTCTCCCAAGAGAGAATCCTGTTCAACTGTCATAACCCACCAAACAACATTTTCTGCCACGTTAAAGAGCCACGTCACCACTGTGTCATAAGCGTTTCCACGACTGTACAAATTCGTGAGATCTAAAATATCCCACATTCATTAGTCAGAGAAACTTTGATTGCGTTATATACAAGACCACAGGGTATACAAGTGGCGAGTAATTTTGTTGCCGACAAGACCATTTGTCCACCCTATCGTGGAGACTCCCGCCGAACATCCTCCATCGGAGTAACGAGGTCCATCGGAGAGAGGACTCAATGCTTTGCCGACAGTAATTCTCACGCCGACGCCAACCCTTCATCAGTAGAACATGAAGTATCAGGGATACACCTTCCAGCTGCGCCGATATCAATACTCACTCCGATGATCTTCCATCGGAGTGACTCATGCCAACTAGATCACTTACTCTTCGCTAACCCATCATCCATCATCGGTGAGACTTCGCAGATCGGTCAAGTGCTCATCACTCCCGCCGATACACAGAGTCTGGCCGATGGCCACTACCATCGGTAAGACCAAAGAGATCGGAGTAACAATTCAAAACTGGGCCAACAGAGATCTTCATACCGATGACCATTCCATCGGAGAGACACCTCACATCTTACACCAATAGACCAATGTCACCGCGATGCCAATGAACCTCTGAACCGAGCCATTGAATCGATGAACCAAACCATTGAACTGATGCTGCTGAACCAAGGAACCATTGAACCCGATGAACCCGATGAACCATTGAACCTGACGGGTGAAGTTCAAACCTTCATCGAAGTAACCAATGCATATCGGTTGAACCATTGAACCCGACAGACAGTTCAACAAAACAGTTCAATGAGTCAATTCGACGAAACAGTGAACCCAATGAACAGTTCAAACTTTGCTGATGAACCCAAGGAACCTTGAGCTATTGAACCTATAATCTGAGTCACTAGTACTCAACATGACCAAGATGAATCATTTGATCTAAAACACTCATCAATGTGTGAACTCTGATTACTTGAACCACACTCTCACTAACATAGTAAATAGATCCAAGAACACATTATCAATAGCTAACTTCTCTGCATTGAATGATCATGCATTCAACATCATCTAACAACATGGAAACATGAACATCATACTTTTGACTACATCAAACTCTTTGTGCATTATCTCTGAATAAGTAAGCAAAGTATCTTATCAACTTCATAGTATTATCAACTCAATATATATACCTTATTTGATCTCAACCTGCCATTGATATGTCAAACTGATGCATGCATGTATGTATGTCAATCAAACACATTATTCAATTGTATCAAGTTTGTCATGTTATAATGACAAAGCCCTAAAGTAAACTCCTTATGAAAACCCTGAAGCAAAAATTTGATCACTTGTTGCATGCCTCACCTTTGAACATCAACAAGAACAACACTGATGAACACTCCTATCAACCTTGAACATCAACAAGATAATAGGTGATTGTTTTGTGATCAATGACAAATGCCATATCAAACCACACATCATGACATCATACCAATCCACCATGACATCATGCCAATCCACCATAACTCCAAAGCACTATGAACCTCATGAAGGCACTATGTCATCCAAAATATCTGTGACATCACACACCAAACCTCATGAAGGCACTACGCACCTTTTGACATCAATGACAAACTTCCATAAAATAAACGAATGGATAAAATACCAATTTCTATAATTTCAACCTTAATAAATGAATGGATAAAAAACCAATTTCTATAAATATGTGGAAGCAAAACCAAACTAGATTTAAAAAATAATAAAAAGCACACTAATTACACACTAATTATTATATAAAGACTAAATCAATTAAAATAAATCAAAACGAAAGGAAAAAATACTGAAGGCATGCAATTTTCCCCATTTCATTAAGAAACGAGTGAAATAATATTATAAATGTATAGGGGAGAGGACCCAATTGCTAAGCATGTTTCAATATTTTTAAAAGTTTAGCACTAGTAGTTGTGACTTTAAGGTTGTCAGTGTTACTATAAGTACATATAATTGAATGAAATGTGCTCATTAGATTTAAAAAACAACCAATCATGTGATGCCACATCAGCACACCAACAAAATGTTCATGACTTAATGCACACTTATTGGTCCACCCTTTTTTGTGGGAACTATTTGACACCTCAACAAAAAGCGTGCTAATGTGGCATCATATTTGATGATGTGGCCCTGAAACCTTAGTTATAAGCAGAGGCCTTAACAAATAAGCTGCTGTAAAATTTTTGGAGTGATTCGAAATTGCCGCATATGATTTTGAGAGGCGTGAAATTAGAGCCCACAATAAACCGCCGATGCATTGTAAACGACCGGCTGTACGGATTTGCGACTGACTTTTGACTAAGCACGAAAGCCAATCACCTGCTCGCGACTTGTTCGAACACATTGCTTGTCAAGTGATTTTCGACTGTTTCTAAGGTGCTGTAAAGGTTTCGACCATCCGGTCATTTACAACGCACCGACTGGTTAAGCCCTTCCTAAAATTAGAGTGCTTAACTAGTGAGCCCTCTCTTCCAATATGATGCTTAACTACTGGGCCCTCTTCAATTTTATTCATGAACACCACGAGAGAAACGAGTGAAAATATAGATGCGGTCGCGGTTTATGCGTATACACGGCGACTCACGCCTTCTGTATTTGAGTTGCCTTAGTAGGTCGAGAAAGGTGTTAGGTCGGGGAAGATGAGTATTGAAAGGTGGGCCGCCACGTCTGCGCAAGCACACGTTTTTTACGCCTCCCTTAACAATGTCTATATCAGCCCTAATCCACCTGAACCCTCCCCTGCATCGCGACACAGCCCGCGCCTTTATAATCAATCATTTCTTGACAATCAATCTAGCCCCTCATCGAATCTCCTCCACTCCTCGACCAGAAGCGTTATCCGCAGAAGTATTACACAGTCATGGCAGATGCCCAACGAATTTATCCGGCCAACGAGGGCCTAGAGAAGGCGGCCAAGGCACACGAAGCTCCACCCAAATCTCCGCCGCCCAGCGCTCCTCTGGCGCCGAAATCGAGCCTAATGTCGGAAAAAGGAAATCCCGGCACTAATCCAGGCAGAGTAGTGCACATCCAGTATCCTAAGGACCAAGTGATTCCCCTACGGAATGCCCCCAGATATTACTCCCGCCCTCCCAAGCGCCGCTGCAACTTCTGCTGCCGCTGCCTCGCCTGGACATTTTGCTTCCTGCTGCTCTTTATTGTAGCCATTGCTATAGCTGCCGGTATCCTCTACATCGTCTTTCAGCCCAGGATACCCAAATATTCAGTCGACAAGATTCAGATCACCAGTTTCACCGTCGGCACAGATGCCACCATTTCGTCGCAGTTTGTGGTGGGGGTGAGGGCAAGGAATCCGAACAAAAAGATCGGCATATATTACTTAGACGACAGCTATCTTGCTGTTTTCTACTCCGGCACTGAGCTCTCCAAGGGCAAACTGCCGGCTTTTTACCAGGGGCACAAAAATACTACTAATTTAGACGTTACTCTCAGCGGGTCTAATGTGCAGATCACCAGTGAAAAGGTTTCGTCGCTGAAGGCACAACAGAAGAAGGGAAGCATTCCTCTGCGTCTGAAAGCAGATGTTCCCGTGAAGGTTAAGTTCGGGAAACTGAAAACCATGAAGATTACTTTCCGCGTGCGCTGCGATATGGTGGTCGACAAGCTGGATGCTAATACCAGTGTCAATATTAGTAGCAAAAAATGTAAGGTGAAGCTTTGAGGAGCCAGACTGGATCTGTAGCTTCCATTTTTCTTTCTTTTTCAATTTACGGCGGCCAGGCGGAGCGGGTTGTCGTTTATGTTACAAGGTTAGGTAGTTAGGGCTCGGTACTTTTTCCTGAATTATTTAGACCGCCATTGTTACATTATTTGTACGGGGTATATACGTTATGTGTATTGATATATATATTATTGGATTCTTTCTGTCGTCGCTTCTCTCCTCATATACATTGATACGGATTTGATGTCCATTATTGACACAGTTTTTTTGTGAATGCACGGCATTTTTCTTACTAACGAGACGTTTACGAAAAATACATTGTTCCCTGCCACTCTCGACGCATGATGCATGTGCTGTACTTTTGTTTTTATTTTCTAATGGTAAAGATTGGTTAGTGGTATATCTTTGCTATGAGTGGCCTAGGTTATGAGAGTGAGAACCATAGTTAGCATGATGTGATTCGACAAACGAAGTCAAAGAAGGCCCACATCATTCGGGGGGAGTGGGGTCTTAATGTGGTCACCGATGACAATTGATTTGGAGGGAAAAGGCTATCCAGCGCGAGAAAAAGCATGGGGGTATGGATGTCAGATGTCATACCATACATCTGTACTTACATTTTGTTGGAAATCATAAAATTATGATTTCCAACAAGAACATATATATGGTATGGCATCCGACATCCATGCTCCACGCTTTTTCTGGGGCTGGATAGCCTTTGCCGATTTGGTGCGAGTTAGGTACATCATGATACTTAAACTACTTTTAAAAAAAAACTAAAACTACATACCTATTTAAACATAGAAACATGAAAAGTACATCAATATCAATACAAAAACATTAAATGCAGCGTTGCCCACATAGTTGTAAAAAAGCTACCATTTTTTTTGTCATCATCGTTGATTAGATTGCACTCTAGTTGGACTTTGTCCCCACCTTCAGAGTGTGGTCATCAAGGTGGGTGATCTCCACTTCCACATCATTCTTCCACATCCTTTAGGAATAACAGGGATAGGCCCCTCCTCATAAGGGGAAGTTCTCTCACTTGGTTCTTGCTATATCTCTAAAAAAGAGTATGTAGAATTAGTTACAGGAGGATCTTTAGGATGTAGATAATGCTAATTTTACTAGTTGGGAACTTGTGGAGGATGTCAAGGTAATTTTACTAGTTGGGAACTTGTAGAGGATGGAAAGGACTTGCCATGTAGAGGGTGTGGTAACCTTGATGGACAAGACCCTCTATTGCCCTCCCTACTCACCTCTTCCCGAAACACTAGTGTCACCCTTGTGGCATAATTGTTATGGTTTCCATTTATTTCTATTGAATCAGTAACTTAACACATGTTTCCCTGGTGGCATAATTGTTATTTTTTCAATTTATTTCTATTGAATTGGTAACTTACTTATTTCCCTTGTGGGGTTGTGCTCTTGAAAGTTTTGTGTGGTTGTTTTCTTTTTTGGAGCCATGTGTTTATTTTGCTCCCAGTTTTACCATTTTGACTTTGGGTCATGATCTCATGCCACTCATATTTTTTGAAGATCTAGTTGTAAGCTAAAACAATTGGTTTTAAAAAATGGTCTTTATCAAAAAGCATTAAGCACACAATCATTGAACTTGAAATTTTGTAAATGGATTTAATAAATTTAATTACACATACTAGTTTAATTAAATAAAGTTATTTACTTAGTAATACTTGTTTAATAATATTGGTGTTTTTTAGTTAAAAAATATTTTAAAAAATAAAAAAATGTTTAAGGAAATTTAGTGTAGGGGAAAGTGTCATCAATTATAAGTTACAAGGCGGTAGTTTGAGTCTCACCTCTTAATACAATACAAAAAATATATTTTAAAAAATGTGGTTAAGAAATATTCATTACCCATTAGACAAAAATATGTACAAATTTCAAGAAACAAACATGCCCTTCCTACAAACATACTTAGGAACAAATCAATAGAAAACAAGCCCTAGATAATTATTGAGTTGTGAAGAATTAATCAAGACCTAAAATAGACGTGTTAAAATGATAATGTGAGAGATTAAGGTTTACCTTGAAATTGATGAAATGTTACTTTTGATGCTGAGATTGTGACAAAGAGACCAAAACAAGAATATGGAATTGGATTTGATGTTAGTACCTTGAGGTGACTGAGTTATGAGATTTTGAAGACCTAGATTAGGGTTACAACTACAATCGAGCCCATCCTGTTAGTATGCACAGGACAACTGAGAGGGGGGGTGAATTAGTTGTATATTAAAATTTTAAACCCTCAAAGTGATTCCTACCATCAACCTCTTATTATGCATTAACAGAATGTAAACATATGAAGCATCAATGCAAACACATTCAAACACATAAGAACACCAGATTTACGTGGAAAACCCAATAAGAGAAAAACCACGGCGAGGATTAGCTCACATATATATGAATAGTAACACCGAACACAAATAGGCTCACTGCCCAAAAGAGAGAAGAAAGAAGAAAAATATTAAAAAGAGATTCACTGTCTCAAAGCAATAGGAGAAATCCACCACTGCCACTCCTTGCCATCTGCAACCTTTGGCTCACTGCCTCTAGCAACTTCAGGCACACTGAAATGTAAACACCTTCTACTCACTGCATTTTGTTGTCATAAGCATTTAAGCTCACACACAACTCATTGCCCTTGATTCACATTTGCATCATCTTCCCTACTTTGCTCCACTCAACCTCATCTTGCATTTATACCATCTACAACCACGACCTATCTCAATTAGGTCAGTCCTAATGAACCATGTGCACCTCAAATGTGCAACACCAATTAGGTCAGCACTAAACACTTTTGCGGTGGAAAGAAGTGAAAGTGGACCATGTCAAGGGTTAACTAGGACTAAAATCTATATCACCAAGTTGCTCATCACATCCACAATCCATAAGGTACCTCCTCACATGGCGCTAGCAAGCCAGGTCAGCCAAACCTAAGCTAGTGACCACATCCATGCTTCTCCAAGTCCAAAAACATCATGCAGATCACAAGGAACCATTCTACAACATCCACACACCTTACCAGAGTATTCACCAACATCAAAATCTTTTGCAATACTGCCGCAGCCACTTGAAACAAAGAATGTCTTCATTATGCACATCATGACACACTGCTATTGATCACCAACACAAGAGCTGAACTTACAGAGTACCCCAACACTAGAAACTTCAAGGGAAGGTAGATACAGACAATATAAGCACTCTCCTAGATCTGCAAGCCAAGAGACCTCAATGTGGATAAATGTGGAGCAATCTCATTTCTCCCAGATAGTCTTCTTCACAGGCAAACACTCTGTCAAACACATCTTCTACTTCCACACGATCCAAAACCTGAAACTCTAGATATTATACCTTCGAATACCTCTGATCATCACTTCCAAACCGCACAAGCATATCTTCAATTAGGAAGAAATGTGGAGCACAACACTAAGTGCACCTCTGTCACATTGCACATCTTTTTATCAAATTTTCTCAAAAGCACTTGGAAACCAAGTGAACCATTTATTGGAGGTTGACATCAATGACAACACTAGCAAGTTTCCAACAATCTCCCCCTTTGTCATTGATGGCAACACCAACTTTCTGAAAAACCGTTAAGACCTAAATCAATCAGTAGCTCAGTGGTACTCCCCCTGACTAGAGCAACTCTTACTATTCACACACTTTCCTGTACTATGGTTTTTCATCCATTCTAACTCTCTCCCCCTTTGACACCAATGGAAAAGGGCAATAACTACAACACTGAAAAGTACCTTCTCTATCTCCACTGCTCTCACTTATCTACACTCTCCTCCTTAAGGTCATAAGATATGCTCCATCTGACTACACCAACCAATAGTATCACTACCTACTCCCCCTAATAGGTAGCCTTCAACATCAATTAGGACCAAAAATGTATCTTGAAATGCTTCCTAGATAGATGCACACACTTATGCATCTAGTTAAGAGAAGGAGGGGCAATAACCCCTAACTTCTGCTGAAGATACTCAAAACTATCCTTAGGAAGAGCCTTTGTAAAGATGTCTACAACTTGATCCTTGGTAGGCACATACTCCAATTTCACCTCATTCTCTATAACCTTCTCTCTTAGGAAGTGATACCAGATTGAAATATGCTTTGTCCTTGAATGCATTATCAAATTCTTTGAAATGTTGATAGCACTTGTATTATCACATAAGATAGGAATAGGTTCATCATATGACACTTTGATATCCTTCAATGTCTACTTCATCCATAACACATGTATGTGTGCAACAACATGCTACTGCAATGTACTCTGCCTCTGTAGTAGATAATGACATTGAGTCCTACTTCTTACTTAACCATGAGACAAGTCTACTTCCCAAAAAGAAAGCACCACCACTTGTACTTCTTCTATCATATGTACATCTTTCCCAATCTGCATCAGTATATGCACTCAAGGAGAAATTAGTATCCTTGGGATACCATAGGCCAAACTCCAGAGTGCCTTTCAAGTATCTGAATATCCTCTTTACTACTGAAACACGTGACTCTCTGGGAGTGCTTGAAATCTAGCCACAAGGCAAACTACATGCATGATATCCGGTCTACTAGCAGTCAGGTATAATAGTCCACCAATCATTGATCTGTACTTGCTCTAATCAACCTTAGGAGATTCATCATCTTTGCTTAACTTACAACTAGTAGTCATGGGAGTACACACCAGTTTGGAGTCTTCCATTCCAAACTTCTTCAACATTTCCTTAGCATACTTTGACTGTGAAATAAAAATACCTTTTTCTAATTGACTGATTTGTAACCTAAGGAAGAAATTCATTTCCCCACACATTGACATTTCAAATTATTTCTACATCTCTTCTGCAAATCACTTGCACATACCTTCATTTCTTCCAAAGATTATATCATCAACATATACCTCCACAATTAGGATTTGATTTTCTTCAACTTTGAAATATAGATTTCTAGATCTGCAGTGCCCTTTTTGAAACCTTGTTGCAACAGGTACCTATCCAACCTTGCATACCAAGCTCTAGGAGCCTGTTTGTGTCCATACAATGCCTTCTTCAATATGCAGACCATATTTGGATCATCTAATAATTGAAAGCTTTCCAGTCGTTCAATGCATACTTCCTCTTCCAATTCTCCATTCAAGAATGTAGATTTCACATCCATTTGATAGACTTTGAAGTCCTTATGAGATGCAAAGGCCAAGAACATTCTAATAGCCTCCAATCTTGCCATTGGAGCAAATGTTTCCTCATAATCTATTCCTTCCACTTGTGAGTAGCCTTTACACACAAGCCTAGCCTTATTTCTGACTACTTCTCCATTTGCGTTCAATTAGTTTTGGAAGACCCATTTAGTTCCTATCACATTTTTGTCTGCTGGTCTTGGGACAACTTCCCAAGTCTGATTCTTCTCAATCTGCATCAATTCTTCTTCCATAGCCTTGATCCAGTGCTCAGCTTTGCATGCTTCAGTCACTGTTTTGGTTTCTATCTTAGACAATAAGCACAAATAACCTATTCATCTACCATTGCAATATTTATTCTTGTTAATACACCTTTGTTCTTATCTCCAATGATCTGATCTTCAAAATGATTCTTCTACACATACTTGGGGATCTTAGGAATCCTTTCCAGAGCCTCTTCTTCATCAACTTGCTTCTCCTTTTCCTTCTCTTCTTCTCTTTATTCTTCTCTGCAACTGAGCTCATCAGATTCATATCCTTCTATTAGTACTGAAATTTGATGTGGTTCCTCATCCACTTTGTGACACCTGTGAGCCTTGCTCTTTGTGGAATATCCAAGGAAGATTGCTTCATCTCTTTCCCAAGTTCTCTTCATCTCTCCTATTGTAGCACTTGCTTCCAAACACTCTAAAAAAATTTACAGTAGGAGTACTTCCATACCATAGCTCATATGGAGTCTTTGAACTGTTGATCCTTTCTTGCACTCTATTTTGTATGTAGACTGCAGTATGAATAGCTTCTCTCTAATAGATATCTGATAGATTTGCTTCTTTCAACATTGTCCTTGTGTTAGGTGAATATTTTGTCTTCAACTAATTGAAGGCAAAATGGTTATATCAACCACAGTGTAATGAGATAAATCTCTCCTCTCAGCAAGGGGAGGTTCCCTATTAACTATTACAAACTTATTTACACTAAAAACTAATTTCGGGGTGAAACCATGTCATCCATTTCTCTTTTTTCAGAAATGATGTTTACAATATAAAATAGCACTTTCACAATACAAATCAAAATAACCAAGAAACTCACAAGAGCACAAAGTCTATCGTCACTCCTTTTACTGAATTACAATTTAGAACCAAGTAGGATAAGGTGCAGCTCAAAGTCTTCACCAAATACTACGACAAAAACATACGATCATAAAAGATAATAGTAGTTCAAAGTCTTTCCAATATCTTTTACTTCAAAACATAAAATCACAAGCTAAAGATAATTGTTGTAGCACAAAGTCTCCAAAACCAGCTTTAGAACATCTCCCAGATTATCCACATTCACACTACAATTTGATCAAGTAGATAAGATAGTATAAGGAAAAGGACATAAGAACAATTTCCAATCCATCACAAGTTATTCCAATGCAAAGATTGAACAACCGCTTGCTTTTCTATTCACTTGATAAAATATGATTTATAATTTGAACACAAAGTCTCAAATTGCTCTTCAATTTGGTAGAGTTTCGCTTCAATAACTAAAAGATGATAATTACAATGGGGGTCCTCTTTATTGGTAGGAGAAACTGGGAGCAAAAATAGGAAAAGAATAACTAACTATGACTTATTCAACAAAGGAGTCCTTTTTGATTTGGGACTTCCTACATTTTTACATGTAATTATATATGAGAAAAGTACATGTAAATATGTCCAAAATTATTTCAAAGTACATTTGAAAAATAGAAAATAAACTAAGTGATGAATTTAAGCTGCTTCAACTTGCACTGCCTTCTTTCTTCATGTGGCAATCATACATAGTAAATGCAGCTTGCATCCCCAAACTATTCGGACTGACTGTGTTCCTGAAGATCATCCGGGCTTTGACTATTGCATCTCTGACTGTGGTAATTGATTTTGCATGACTAGTTAACTTGGCCTTCAGATTATCCAAAGTTAACTGGTTATCAAGAATATTATCTGCGGAGGCTACTAAAAATGTTTTGTCCTCAAACTCCTTCTGAAACATATTCTCAAATTCTTGGGTCATCTCCTCTGTAGAAAGAAATTGATTATCCTTTGACACCAAATTGCATGGCAGCTCCTCCAACTTGTGTAAGAGACTAACGTCACTTTGGTCACTCAGCTTCCTTGCAGTTTCTAAGTCATTGATCAGATCTTTTAGCACACGGCTTCGATATGTCAATGCCTTAGTCTCAGTATAGGAATCCCGATTTGAAATAACACCAATTGATATCAAAGCACTTATTTTCAACTTCCTCATTTCTACCCACTTATCATGATTCTTCTCTAAATGCTCAATATCCTAAGAAATAACATCAATCAAATCATCAAGTTCTGCCCTGATTTTCTCCATTTTGCTTGTTTTCTCAGCTAGCTTTGTAAGAAGAGAGATTCCCTGTGTGTGCATCCTTTCCAAATATTCTTCAAGTACTTTTCCCTTAAGGTGAGTCTTTTCAACTTTTTGGATGATAGGATCTTCAACATAAATGGCCTCAGGAGTCACTGATTCTGAATTCAAAGTAATCTTCCTTACCACTATAGTCAATTGCTCTACCATTGCTTTATGATGATCTTTCATCTCTTTTTCTTTATCAAACTTTTGAATCAAAATATCCATTGCCGATTGCATGTCAGTCTTTGCACTCTCATGTGTTATTTTGCCCAACTCAATTCTAGAAATAAAGTAATCATTCATATAGAAATTTTCTATGTTAGCATCCTGTGGGGGCCTTGCAATCTCCACAAATTTGTGCCCTTTGTCTCCCAGCACTCTTGAAAGAATTTTTGGCTTCTTTGGAGTCTTAGCCTTAACAGGACCAACTTACCAAAATCAAAGTCATTTGGAGAGATGGCTTGTTTCTTTCTTTTAGGCGTATATGCTGAAAACCATGGAGGAAGCACAAAACTACTCACATTCGGATCCGGTTCCATTGTCAATGTTACAGGAACTATACTGGCACTAGAAGTACAAACAATAGGTGGAGTATTAGTAAACACTACACCTGACACATTCACATTTGAAACTTGCTCAGAACCCAATACAAAATGATTAGATATTGAAGAATCTCCAATATCAAAAGATGAGGAGGGCAAACTAGGAATGGACCCAGAAGAATGAAGAACATCATCAAAAGCAGCTTGAGGATTATCAAAAAATATTTTTGAGGGTGATGGAGTTTCAGAAGATAGGATGTTGATAGGTGAAATAGACAGAGGAACTGAAACAGGTATGTTAGACAAAGAAGAAGAGACTCCAGTATCCTGTGGTACATTCTTTTGTGGAGACATAACTTCATCCCTTTGTTCTTGTCCTATCTCTTCTGTTGATCTATTTTCAACCTCCATTTCTTCAGCAGTTGGCTTATCAGTATTCTGTTTCTCAATTTCCATTTCTTCTACCTCAAATTCTTTCTCTATAGCCTTTAACTTCTTAGACACAAATTTGATCGTGGGTTTATGAGTCTTAGAAGAATAGGGAATGTCACTCTTATTCTTTGTCTTATTCTCCACCTTCTTGCCTGTTTGTTCTTAGACTTTGGTCTCTGATCCAGTAAGGAATTCTTTCAAAACAATCCCCTTACCTTCTAACCACTTGTTTGTGTTAGCCAATATAGGTTCAAACCTTTTCCTTAAAGAAGTCAATTCTTTCTAAGACCATTGGATAGGAGGAAGAGGAGAACCAGCAATCTATTTAGTGTTATACTTAGGATCAATCAATTCTTCATCATCCACCAAGTCTTTAGGAATATTAGCCAAACCTAGATACTCAATATGTTCTAGAGATAATCTTCTATAGTCCAATTTTCTGATATTCTCTTCTGTCCTCAAGTCCACCCAGATGTCAACCATTTGTTCATGAAACTGGGTCTTCCTTTTGATCTTGTCTTTTACACCCATGTAATCAAACCTTAGTCTTTGTTTGAACAATTTCATGGCCACTAGCTGCATTTTAGTCTCCATGGCTCTAGCCTTTGTGGCAGTTGACATTGAAAACCTACCAATTTCAACTGGAAATCTAAATCTTGGTTTCTTGAGTTCTATTTACTTATTATGTACGACAATCATTTGTCTACATAACTCCATCAAAACAAGTTTATCTGAAGGAAACCTCGGCAACATATAAGGATAGCCTTGGAAAAAGCCAACCCTTAAATATGAGAAAGTCTAAAATTGTAAGAACATGCACCCATAATCATTCACCACTGACAAAGCTTCGTCTAAAATTCTTCTTGGCTCTAACTGAGGGTCAAAAAGACACAAGAACACTGCAAAGAAAGCATCATTTACCCTCCTAAAGTGGTGAATAGAACCTTTCAATGTCAATTGAGGATAGTATTGATACATAGGAACCACTCTCCTATCTCCTTCAGATATCAAACTTGGAAAGATTCTCATTGAAGCTGCTATATATACCAGATAGGAAATCATATAGAACTTAAAAGTAGTGGACACCTTTGTCAATTGCTCATGCTAAGCATTGCTGATTTGTTCACCCCAAAAGATGGCTTGCTTGCCTTGAAGTATAACCTTTGATAAAAGGGTACATCCATTCATGGAAAAGAGAGGAAGAAGCTAGCCCCCTTATCCTACTAAGAAGAGTTATGAAATCACCAACCTCCTCAATAAAATCACTTATGGGAAAACTCCTCGGCCACTTGGATAAATTTGACCTTGAAGTCTTAAGCCATTTGGTGTTAAGTATCTTCTTAGCCTTCTCATAATTCTTGTCATATTCTTTTTGAGCCTTAGCAAAATCTTGTTTCACAACCTCCATAGTAGTAGGACACATGAAAACTTTATCAATGAATTTTAGATCCAATCTAATGATCACATTGCCATTCGCATCCACCACTGCCCTAGTGTCTCTGTTGTAGAACTGAGCACATTGAAGGACAAACTCTGTATTATGAGTTGCCACCAAGAAAGATGACACCAAGTGAATATTGCTATCAACAATCTTCTTCATTGCAGAACTAGGGTTATCAGACTTAGTTCTTTCCACAAACTTAGCCATGTCTACATGGCCAATCTCCGTATCCTGAATATCATCAACATTGGAGGTAACCGAGGTGATTGGAAAAACACCATGATACTTATACTTCATTGCTTTCGACTTCTTTGGAGACAACTCAGTCATCTAAAAAATGAACACCAGAAGGATGTTGACGAATAGAGCAAATCCACAGAAGAAACTGCAACAAAAAGCCATGATCATGCAATTAGGGGAATTACTGGCAATCTGGGAAAATTGTATGTCAATGATCACGACTACTGGGATAAGCTTGAAAGGACTAGAGTGCAAACAGGTCAAAAAAATAGAGGAAAGTGGGCTCAGGAAAGTAAACTTAAAAATCTCTCAGAGTTAGAGAAAATTGAGAGAGTGAATGCACGGGCGGCAAAATTTGCCGCCGTTGCATTTGAGGGATAAACGACAGGTGTTAGGGCAGAAAATTTTGCCGACCTTGCATCTAGGTTAAAAATCTTTGAGTGAATTGGAGGTGATTTTTACCGCTTTTGCATGTTAGGGAGTGATTTTGATGTATGTGCAAGGTCAAAAAAGTTTGCCGTCATTGCACATAGAAGGTAAGAAATATTTTATGTAGGGGTGGGCGAAAAGACCGCTTATGCACATTGAGGGTAATACAAAGTTTGTGTAAGGGCGAAAAATTTAACCGCCCTTACATGTTTAGGGAAAACGTGAAAGAGATGTGAAGGTGGGGAAAACCCCTGACATTACATATCCAAGGGTAGAAACATGTAATTCATGTAGGGACGGCGAAAATCACCGCCCTTACATGAAATATCAACATTGCGAGGATAAGAACGTGTATTGACGGTGATTTTTGCCGTCCCTATATGCATTAGGAAACTATGGGAAAAAACCTAAGTTTGACATGGGCAAAAAATTTCCTGACCCATTGAAACAAATGCACTCAAAACAAAACGAAAACTAGGGTTTAAAGAAATTGGAGAAAATACATATATGGATGATACAGTTTTACTAATCCATAAAAGAGAAAATAAAACAAAAACAAAGACGTTTACCACATGTGAAAACCCTAGTCTTTAAGATGAAAACAAGAATAAAAAACAAAGACTTACTTGGTCAAAAAAGCAAAACCCTAAATGCAGTCACAGAGGCAAGATATGCTTAGATCTGAAATCTACGCGAGCTTCATGAAGAAAACTGGTATCAAGGAGGTATAGCTTGTTGGAGGTCTTGAAAATAAACAATAAGCAAATCAAAATGAAAATAAAACACTTGAAAAGGCTTTAAAAGTTGTGCATTAAACATGGCACGAATGCCATTAATGCTAACTTCAAGTTCATGGATTTCGCGGGATATGTTGGAGTGGTGAAAACCCCCACCACTACATATGTACTAGGAACATGTTCAAGCAGCGAATATGACCACCTTTAAATTTGAAACTAACACAAGAAACATATGTTGAAGCAATGATTTTAACCACTATTGCATATGTTACTAACAAACCTAAAACATGCATGGGCAGCAGTTTTAACCGCTCATGCATATTTATAAAAATGACAATTAAACATGCATTGGTGGTAGTTTTGGCTGACATTGCATGTTTCACAACAATACACATATAAGAGTAGTAATTTTGACTGCTATTTCATGTGAAAACAAAAACTTTCTAACACCCCAAAATAGTCAAAACTGATATTTTGACAAGCTTACGACCTAGTCGATTTTCACGATTTTTGAGGAATCGACCTAAGAGAATGTTGCAAACTGTTTCAATGCTATTAGAAGACTTCACGTGAGGCCAAGAGGACTTGCCTTGATAAGATAACTTAGAGTGTAGACTATGAAATAGACAAGTTTCGTAGGGGTTGTCTACAAAAATGAGCATAGCTGATTTTGAGAACAACAGCCAGCTCTAACTGGGGAACTTCCATCAGTCAAGCTTTGAAACGATAGAAGGGAGAAGAATCTAGTCTCTAAGTGCCTTCATCCATGCCATTGGACCATAGTGTCAATCTACCAAAAAGAAAAAGACACAAAAGACTAAACAAAAATAAAAAATAAAAACACAAGACTATACAAATGTCCAAATGAACTTATCTGATACTTCAAGGATTGAAGTGCTTCAGATGTTGTCCACTATGAGGCAGAAAGAATGGTGTTCCCATGCATTCCTTTTGGCTCTCTCCTCTTGTCCCATAACAAGACTTGATCTCTAATTTGAAAATCATGAGCCTTTGCCTTCTTGTCAAAAAGATTCTTCACCAGACTTTGATGTTCAACAATACAGTCTACTACCATAGCTCGTTGTTCTTCAAGTTCAGTGAGGTACATGATTCTTTTGTCAATAGAGCTTTCAAAAGTTCTATCTTCTACTACCTTTGCCAACTTTAGTGCCGGCAACTCCAAAGTAATAGGTATCTCTGCATTCAGACCGTATAGAAGCTAAAAAGGTGACATACCTATTGCCCTTTTGGGGGTAATCTTGTCTACCCATGAAGCATCAAATGATGCTTTATGCCAAGTTCTCTGATTATCTTCCACCAGTTTCCTGATAATAGTAACCAGGTTTTTGTTACTAGATTCTGCCTGACCATTTGCTGCAGGAGCACCCTTTCAACAGGATCAACATATACAAGAGGGAGAAGAATAAGGAATTGGCATTTTATGTTGGCATTTCATGTTGGTCAAACATTAAATTTGCAATTTTAGACAGGTTGGGTGACGTGAAGGGTAAACAATGTCTTAGCATTATGAGTTTTGCTGTCTTATGTAAAACAGATGTCATAAAATTAATTAGGGGTTTCTACCAATAATCTTGGTAAAATCAAAATCACAGAAATAGAGGAGAGGAATGTTGATCTCTCACTTTTTGGAAAATATAAAATGAAAATCTTCTGTAATATTCAGGGTGGTTCGGAAACACTAAGAAGGAGGAATAGAAATTCTACAAATTGTTTTCTTTCCAAATTCTGAATTCTGTGTAGACACTCTGTGTAGAAATTTATTCTGTATAGAATTTGTGTATAATTTAATTTAGTGCCTCTGTGGTCGAAATGACTAGATAAATCCATTCCATTGGTGGATTTCTGTGAAATTAGTGGAATGGACTGGTAAATTAGTTTTCCCCATTTTTTTGTTTCATTCTTTTGTTTTGTTAAACATGGAACTATAGAATTTGCAGAATCCGCTTCAGAGAAGGTCAATGGTGGGAAATTCTGAATATACATTTCCTGTATATATTGCAACTGTATGAAGGTATTTTCTTTGTGTATGTTGTTGTTCTATCTGGGTACCACCTGGTGTATATCGTCAGACAGTTTGTATATGTAAATTGTGTTGAGCCAACAATATAAAATCTCACCGGTTAAATTGCATCGGGGTGACAGATGTAAGGTGTCACCGATGAATAGTTCATCGGCACATCAGCGGAGGGAGATTCATTGTGGCTGATTGTGAATGTCTCACCAATAGAGAGAGTCTTGATATTGGATGGTCGGGAAGAGATGAACCATCGGAGAGCAAGTAGAAAGTTTCACCGATAGAGGTAGTCTTGCCAAAGGAGAAATTGGTGTTAGGTATATCGGTGGGAGATGCCCATCAGTCTAAGAAGCAGGGAGGTCTAGCCGACGAAGGAGTAGGTGTAAAGGGTTTCAGAGAGACAAGCGACATCGGTAGAGGGTATGAAGTTTTCACCGATAGTTATATGTCTTGGCGATAAGGAGTTTAGCATATCGGCGTGAGAAAGAACATCGGATGAACAAAATTTGGTAAGGCTGATAAGTATGTTCTCTCCGATCAGGGTGACAACGGGAAGTATCACCGATAGAGAGTTCATTGGAAGGAGTCTTACCATCAGAAGAGGAGGAGAAAGTCACACCAACAGTAGAAAGTTTGCGCGATAGGAAAGCCATCAGTGGAAGAACTTTTGAGTGTGCCGATGATACAATGTCTGGCTGATGAATACAACGGCATCGGTGAGAGCAAGACCATCGGGAAGAAAGAACAGGGGAAGGCCGACAAGGTAAGTCAGGATGATAAGGATAAAGAAGCATATGTCGGTAAGACATTGAAAGTGTCTTGCCGATATTTACAAAAACAAATACATTTGCATGTTTCTGCTGAAGATCTCTGCATCACCATTTCCTTGCGGATAATAGTCTGAAGAGTGAGAAAGAATGATCCCATGTTTATAGCAAAAGCCAGTGATCTCATTGGAAGAGAAACAAGTAGAATTATCTGCTACAACTTTGTTTGGAACTCCAAACCAGGAAATGATATTTTCCTTAAGAAAATTACATACCACTTCAGAAGTAGCATGCTTCACTGGGATAGCCTCCACCCACTTAGTAAAATAATTAGTTGTGGTGAGAACAAAGTTGTGTCCTGCACTTGACGGTAGGTTCACAGCACCAATGAAGTCAATGCCCCATTGCTGAAAAGGTTCTTCAATCACAACTGGCTTGAGAGGTAGTGCAACCAACTTAGGCCTTCCAACAAACTATTGACATAACTCACACCTACGTACCCAATTGTACACATCCTGAAGTAGTGTGGGCCAATAGTACCTAGCTCGCAAAATCTTATGAGCCGTCACAGGTGCAGAAAAATGTCCTCCATAAGCCAAATTGTGAAAAGACTCTAGAAGTCTATTTTGTTGTGCTTTATCCTCACAACGCAGAAAAACTCCATCAAGGCTTCTTTTATACAAACAATTGTCCCATAGGATGTAGTTAGCAACCTTCAATTTGATAGTTCTCTTTTCTTTATAGGATAGATGAGAAGGACACTCACAATATGTGAGAAAATGAGCAGTACTTGAATACCACTCATCTGTAGTAGTGACAAAAAGAACAGTTGTCATATCCTCAACTTCTTCTTCATCTCATGTTTTTTTGGTACATTGTTGACAATCAACTGACACAAACCTCTGCCATGCACAAGCTTGGTAGGTTTGATATCAAGATCAAACTCTTGAATCTTGGCAATCCAATTGCCTCTCCTAGTTCCAAACTCCTGTTGAGTTAGGATCAACTTCACTGTTGTGTCTGGCACCAAAACAACAGTGTGTGAATTCAAAATATAAAACTGGAAATGCTTTATTGCCTTGACCACGGCATAAGCATGTTTCTCCATATTTGAGTATTTCAATTCATTAGCCTTCAGAGGACAACTCATAAATGAAATGGGAGATTCCACACCTTCCTCATTCTGCTGAACAAGAATGGCTGAAAGTGTATGCTCAGAAGCATAACTGTATACTATGAAATCCTTGGTATAATCAGGACAAACTAGAACTAGAGCATGGGCTATGGCCCTCTTGATGTCCTCAAATGCTTTACCTTCCGCACTCCAATGGAAAGTAGTCTTACCCTTCATCATGTTGATAATGTGACAGGTTTTCTCCACGAGTTCTGGAATGAATATCCGCAGAAAATTTACCTTTCTGAAGAAAGAGTGAACTGCAGTCTTACTAGTAGGCAAAGTAAGACTTTGGATGGAATTGATTCTTTCTGAGTCAATTTTAGTGCCTTCTTAGGACACAATGTGACCGAGAAGCTTACCTTTTGTAACTCTGAAAACTAATTTCTTGGGATTAAGAGAACTACCATTTTGTCAACATCTTTCCAGCACATGTTGCAAATGATATGCATGATCTTGATGTTGTTTGGAGAAAATGGTCAAGTCATCAAGATATACCACAATGAATTTCCCCATCTCATCTCTGAAAGCAAGGTCCATTGCTCTCTAGAAAGTAGCACTAGCATTGATCAAACCAAACAACATCGTGCGATATGTAAACGTGCCCCAAGGTGTTGTGAAAGTAGTCTTGTATTGATCTGCTTCACTGACCTCTACTTGATTATATCCCAAAAACCTATCTAACATAGACAACATCTCTGAACCAGTTACAGTTTGCAACACTTGGTCCATGATGGGTAGGGGGTAGTTATCCTTTAGAGAAGATTGGTTGAGATTCCTGAAATCAACGCAAATATGGATTTCTCCATTCTTCTTTCTTACAGGGACAATATTTGTGATCCAGGTAGAATGATGAATAGGAAAGATTATTCTTTCATTCAACATTTTCTGAATCTCAGAAAGAATAGTACCTGATATTTTGGGATTATAATGCCTTTGTTTCTGCTTGTGAGGCAATGACCCAACCTTGAGAGGAATTTCATGTTGAATCTCCTTAGGCTTGAAAGACTTCAGATCATCATAAGAATATGCCAAAACATCAATGTAATGGCGAAGAAGTGTAGTGAATTTAAATTTCTCATCGGCAGTGCAACACTTCCCAATGTTGACCATTTTGGGATCTGCCTTAGAACTCAAATTTACTTGTTCAAATTCCATAGATGAACTTGAATCAAGTTGTTGTTGCTATTTAATGTATCTTTCATGATTATCAAATAGCTTTTCTAGGGAAACCAAACC
The DNA here is from genome assembly GCA_027924645.1 of Cunninghamia lanceolata. NCBI lineage: Eukaryota > Viridiplantae > Streptophyta > Pinopsida > Cupressales > Cupressaceae > Cunninghamia > Cunninghamia lanceolata. The sequence goes on from BSBN01001332.1 coordinate 15,060,260, forward strand.
TTTTGGAATCTTATTCCCTTTTAGTTGAAGAAACTCTTCACCAGTTTGTGAATCTACTTCAGAAACGTATTCCCATGGTGGAGATTCACTACCTTCAAAATAGAGCTCATCAAAGCTATCCATCTTTTCCAAGAAAGCTATGATTTGATTATCACCATTGAACACCTTCCAATGGTCAGCATTATCTAGTACACTTGGTTGGAAAACCAACTCAATTGTGTACTTGTTACCTTTGAAGTCCTTATGGGGAACCATGAGGGTGGCAGAGACAACTAATGAATTAGCATGATCATTAAACCCTCTTAGTACTGCAAAAATGTTGAAAGCATCAAAACCTTCAATGCAATCCCAAACACGGTTGTAGTAATGCCTCAACCTTTCATTTTTGGTCTAATAAAGATTTCTTACTCGATAAATCACAAGTTTAGCATCACCTTGAGCATTAAGATTTTTAACACCTTTAACATGAGCACCCTCCAATCCGAGCAACAATGACTCGTATTCAGCAGTATTATTGGTATTATCAAACTGCAGCTTATAAGAGAAAGGAAAGATATCACCTTGTGGAGATATCAAAATAACTTTGGCTCCAAATCTAGTGGAAGAACAACTGCCATCAAATTCTAAAACCCAAACATCATTTGAATTTCTTACTTTGATGTTTATGTTACTAGTAGATTCTTCTTCATCAGAAAGAGAAGATTCGGCATCACTATGCTCTCATCTGAACTTTCATCTAATTTACTAGCAGTATCCTCTAATTCCATATTTGAAATGTCAGAATTCTCATCTAATGAACTAGAAGTATCTTCAGTAGACAAGAAATAATTATCCATTCCTGAAGATTCAAATAAAATTTGGGCTTTGGGATTTGCAGTTTGGGTAACAATATATTTTGCTTCCTTCTTAGGAAGCAACTTTTGCATGATGCCTTTGATAGGTATCCTTGCTTCGGATAGGTCCATGTTTAGTTCTCCACCCACATCTTTACAAAAATTACACCCGAGAAAAATGCCATAAGAGGCTAGAACATCAGCCACTAGAATAGTCATCTTGATCCTCTTGTTTGGAAAGGCTGCAAATGCAAATTGGGCATCTTTGATTTGACCTAACAATGGCACTTGCTTATTTTCCATGGAGAAACATCTCCTAAAGGTCTTGGTCAAAGTAAGACTGAGGGCATCTACCACTTTGGCAGGCACGACATTATCAGAGGCCCCAGAGTCTATTATACAATTGCTTCACTTATGACCATTTACTAATATAGAAATGTAGAAAGGTTCTATTTTCCCTAGGGCAACAAGGGGAGTAGTGAAAAGATTATTTTGGGTGGATTTGTTCTTTGAGGAGTCATTGGCAACTTTGGGAGAATCTTTTCCTGTAGGGACAGTCTTGTTTCTAACGTATTTAGCTAACCTATCAAACTATTCGGGAATAGCTTGTAAATACTCAACCTCAGACATTTGGATTTTGGTTTTCCTAGCATGATCTATTATGTCAAATAGTTGAAATGAACTAGATACAGAGGAAGGAAATCCATCATTCTAAGTTTTATTAGGGGTAGTACTGGTTTGAGGGATAGAAGTAGAAGACACATGATTGTTAGATGTACTTACTTTCTTATTGACAACCGGGTCCTTTGACTGAAAAGGCAACGGAGTTCCCCATTTGGCAATTGAGATCACTGGCTGAGGTTCCTCTCTTGTCTTTCCTTTATCAGCTTGCTGATTTAACTGATTCTGGGACCTAGTAAAAATAACATATGCTCCATCATATACTTCTCCTTCTCTTTCGGCTTCATCTTGGTAATTCAGAAAGCCAATGGTAGAGTCGCCAGCTAATTCTTCTTCTCCTTTTGAAAAAAGATTAGCATCATTCTCCTAATCCAACTTGGGTTGGAAAGAATGGTCATGTTCTGCTTCATAATAGCCAATTGCTGAGTTGACTGACACTGCTTCAATGGCGAGCTTCCCCTGTGTGGGTGGAAGACGATTTTGTTGCCCTTGATTTCTAGTAGCATTGCCTTGATATGAATTGTTAGGAAATATTCTCCTTGGTATATCCCTATAAGAAGAAGGAGAGGACATACCTTGAGACATTTTCCTTTTCAAAGCTAGTAGCTCATTTGCTAACTTTTGCACCATAGGATCTGTAGTGCTTGTGGAAGGATTATCAGTAGAGGATTGACCTCTATTTCTGTTGGAATCTCTTCTTATCTTACTCGCAAGGATAAGATCATCTTCAACTTCCATAGCCAAAATTTGAGTTGCGGGAAGATCTACAATGCCAGCTTGCCTTAGCAAAAATCTTACCTTGGGAAGTTGAGTATTGATAAAGAAACATTTAAGATTCTCCGCCGTTGGCTGAGCAGTTGTAGGAATCCTATTTGTCAGCTTATTGAACTTAGCGATGAAGTCTCGCATGGGTTCATGTGGTTCTTTCTTTATTTGTGTTAGCTGTGCTAACAAGGTATGTGTAGCTTTTGTAGGTTTGAATCTGGCTTCGAACTTGGTCTTGAGAGTGTTCCAACTCATTATAGTTTGATCTTGAAGATGGTAAAACCAATCTACAGTAGCAACTTGCAGTGTTTCCACAAAAAGTCTTACTGCTACATCTTCATGTTCCACACCTAATATACTGCAAGCTATGCAGAAAGCTACAATGTGTTCATCTAGGTGGACTTTCCCATCACCATAGAACTTAGGAAAATTCTTCCTTGAACTACGAGGTAGTTTATGCAATGGTGGAGTTAAATTCAAAGGACCAAAAGTGTTACCCCAAGGGCCTTGATCTGCCATGGTGTGCTGATTAAAGGGTGGGATAACAAACCTTTATAGAATACGAACAAGCAAAACTCTATTAGTACTAGAACTAGAAGCTTCACTTGGTATTGTAGACCTGGCGTTAGTAGGAGGAAAACTCCTAGTTTTTTGAAGTTGAGGTTGTGGAGGCAAAAGACCAAAGTTATTTTGCTACATCAACTCAAATACATGATCAATAATACCTCGAGCTCTCTTGCTTCTTCTATACTGCGAGTCTACCAGAATGCAATGTACTCAACAAAATTTTGAAAACAAATTGAAAAAATGGAAAAGAACTATAGTGCTTCAACTCAGAGCGCGATGCTTCAAGTTGTGCGTTCCTTCCCCAGTAGAGTCGCCAAAAACTGTTGGGTGAATATTTTGTCTTCAACTAACTGAAGGCAAAATGGTTATATCAACCACAGTGTAATGAGATAAATCTTACCTCTCAGCAAGGGGAGGTTCCCTATTAACTATTACAAACTTATTTACACTAAAAACTAATTTTGGGGTGAAACCATGTCATCCATTTCTCTCTTTTTAGAAATGATGTTTACAATATAAAAGGCACTTTCACAATACAAATCGAAATAACCAAGAAACTCACGAGAGCACAAAGTCTGTGGTCACTCCTTTTACTGATTTACAATTTAGAACCAAGTAGGATAAGGTGCAGATCAAAGTCTTCACCGAATACTACGACAAAAACATATGATCACAAAAGATAATAGTAGTTCAAAGTCTTTCCAATATCTTTTACTTCAAAACATAAAATAACAAGCTAAAGATAATTGTTGTAACTAAGGTGATTGGAAAAACACCATGATACTTATACTTCATTGCCTTCAACTTCTTTGGAGACAACTCAGTCATCTGAAAAACTAACACCAGAAGGATGTCAATGAATAGAGCAAATCCACAGAAGAAACTGCAACAAAAAGCCATGATCATGCAATTAGCGGAAATACTGTCAATCTAGGAAAATTGCATGTCGATGATCAGGACTACTCGGATAAGCTTGAAAGGGCTAGAGTGCAAGCAGGTCGAAAAAATGGAGGAAAGATGGCTTAGGAAAGTAAGTTTGAAAATCTCTCATAGTTAGAGAAAATTGGGAGTGAATGCATGGGCGGAAAAATTTGCCGCCCTTGCATTTGAGGGATAAACGACAGGTGTCAGGGCAGAAAATTTTGCTGACCTTGCATGTAGGTTAAAATTATTTGAGTGGATTGGCAGTGATTTTTACTGCTTTTGCATGTTAGGGAGTGATTTTGATGTATGTGCAAGGTCGGTAAAATTTGCCGTCATTGCACATAGAGGGTAAGAAACATTTTATGTAGGGGCGGGCCAAAAGATTGCTTATGGACATTGAGGGTAATACAAAGTTTGTATAAGGGTGGAAAATTTAACTGCCCTTACATGTTTAGGGAAAACATGAAAGAGATGTGAAGGTGGGGAAAATCCCCGACATTACATATCCAAGGGTAGAAACATGTAATTCATGTAGGGATGGCAAAAATTGCCACCCTTACATGAAATATCAACATTGCGAGGATAAGAACATGTATCGACTGCGATTTTTGCCATCCCTATACACATTAGGAAACTATGGGAAAAAACCTAAGTTTGACATGGGCGGCAAATTTTTTGACCCATTGAAACAAATGCACTCAAAACAAAACGAAAACTAGGGTTTAAAGAAAATGGAGAAAATGCATATATGGATGATATAGTTTTACTAATCCATAAAAGAGAAATCAAAACAAAAACAAAGATGTTTACCACATGCCAAAACCCTAGTCTTTAAAATGAAAACAAGAATAAAAAAAAAAGACTTACCTGGTCGAAAAAGTGAAACCCTAAATGCAATCACAGAGGCAAGATATGCTTAGATCTGAAATCTATGCGAGCTTCATGAAGAAAATTGGTATCAAGGAGGTATAGCTCATTGGCGGTCTCGAAAATAAACAATAAGAAAATCAAAATGAAAATAAAACACTTGAAAAGGCTTTAAAAGTTGTGTATTAAACATGGCACGAGTGCCATTAATGCTAACTTCAAGTTCATGGATCTCGCAGGATATGTCAGAGCGGCAAAAAACCCTGCCACTACATATGTACTAGGAACATGCTCAAGCGGTGAATACGACTGCGTTTACATTTGAAACCAACATAGGAAACATATGCCCGAGCAGTGATTTTAACCACTATTGCATATGTTACTAACAAACCTAAAACATGCATGGGCGATAGTTTTAACCGCTCATGCATATTTATAAAAAAAGACAATTAAACATACATCGGCAACAGTTTTGGCCAACATTGCATGTTTCACAACAATACACATGTAAGAGCAGTAATTTTGACCACTATTGCATGTGAAAATAAAAACTTTCTAACACCCCAAAATAGTCAAAACTGATATTTTGACAAGCTTACAACCTAGTTGATTTTCACGATTTTCAAGGAATCAACCTAGTAGAACGTCGCAAACTATTTCAATGTTGTTAGAAGACTTCACGCGAGGCCAAGAGGACTTGCCTCGATAAGCGAGCTTAGAGTGTAGACTACAAAACAGACAAGTTTCGTAGGGGTTGTCTACAAAAACAAGTGTAGTTGATTTTGAGAACAACACCTTGCTTCTTCCTGAATAGTTCTATTCTTTTTTTCCACCACTCCGTTTTGCTAAGGAGTCCCAGGGGCAAACAAATGCCTCTTTATTCCATGATCTTCACAAAATAAATCAAACTCATTGGAGGTGAACTCACCACCTCTGTTAGAACTTAAACACTTGACTTTTAGATCAATTTCATTTTCAACCATAAGCTTCAATGATTTAAACTTATCTAGAGCTTTTGATTTTTCTTTGAGAAAAGTTACCCAAGTCATTCTAGAGTAATCATCAATTAACAACATGAAATATCTGTCACCTTGAAAACTTCCTACTCTTGTAGGTCCGTACAGATTTGTATGCACCAACTCCAGAGGCATGGTGGTAGAATACTCTTTGATCTTGAAATTCTTCCTTGTTTTCTTTTTCCAATCTGACATTCCTTGTAGGTTGCATTGATAGGCTTTGTAATTCTTGGTAGATCCCTCAAAGATTGAGTAGAGACAATTCTGACTAGACCATCAAAATTGATGTAACACATTCTTCTATGCCATAGCCAACATTCATTAGTTTGAGTCATGAAGCACATACCATTAGCACCTTTGAGATGATATACATTTCCATTTGTCCTTGTTCCTGTAGCAACTAGAGCTCCAGAGTTTTATTTTCTGATTTCACAACCACCATCCTAAAATATAAGGTTATATCTTCTGCTACACATTTGTCCTACACTTAGAAGATTATGCCAGAGACCCTTGACATAAAGAACATCATCTGTATTGTGATTTCCATCAAAATTGATTGAATCTTTTCCATAGATCTTAGTAGATGCATCATCTCCAAACTTAACGAACCTCCATCATACTTCTCAAGCTTCACAAACTTATTTTTATCACTAGTCATATGATTTGAACACCCGCTATCAATTAACTAGTGGTTCTCCTCTTCTCTTGCATGAAAAGCAGTTACCAAAACTCCTTTGATATTGTGCTTTGTTTTTAGAGCAATTTCCTTCATACCCCTTTCAGAATTAGTTCCATCATTCAAAGTCGTAAACAAACATTCATTACTTTCATCATCCAAATAGTCAGACTCGTCATCAGATATGCTATCATCTTCCTTAACATAATAATTTCTCTTGAATGATTTACCTTTGTTGTCCTTATATTTGTCATTTGAAACTTTGATTGGACATTTTGAAACATAATGACCTATCTTTCCATAGTTAAAGAATTTGAAGGGTAACTTACCTCTGTATTTCTAGAGCCCTTTTTCAATCTGCTTACAAAATTTGCTTCCACTTCATCAAAGTCATATGGATCTGATTCAATGTTCTTTTCTATCTTGCTAGCCTTAAAAGTAGTTTCTTTTCTTGAATCATCTTGACCAAATTCTCTTATCTAAAAAGTAGTTAGAGTACCAAACATTTAATCCCTAGAATACTGATCCAAATCTTGAGTTTCTTCAATAGCAGAAACTTTAGCACTATAAGTTTTTGGAAGAGTTCTTAGTACCTTCTTTACCACTTCACTTTCCTCTAGCTTTCCACCAAGACCATTGATGGAGTTGACAACTTCATCCACTCTCTACATGTAGCTTGCAATAATTTCATCCTCTGACATATTTAGGGTTTCAAACTTGGCCTTCAAATTTTGCATCTTTTTTTGCTTGACCTTGTCATCTCCTTAGAAAATTTCTAGTGTTGTCCAGATCTCATTGCAGTTTTGTAGCTCATTACCTTCACTAATTCAGAATCAGAAAGATTGTTCAGAAGAGCACTCCTTGCCTTGCCATTTTTCTTATATTCTTTAATCTCATCTTCATCCTTTGCACCATTAGGAGGTATAGTATACTTTTTTTCAACTATCTTCCATACGCCATATCCTAGTGAGACAAGAAAGCTTTCCATCTTGGTCTTCAAAAAAGCATAATTTGTTCAATCAAACACTAGAACTTCCATACCTTTCTTCTGTGCCATCCGAATCTACCCCAAGTGGTTAAGCTTCTTTAGGGAACTTGGCTTTGATACCAATTGTTAGTATGCATAGGACAAATGAGATGGGGGGGGGTGAATTAGTTATATATTAAAACTTTAAACCCTCAAAGCAATTCCTACCATCAACCTCTTATTATGCATTAGCACAATGTAAACATATGAAGCATCAATGCAAACTCATTCAAACACATAAGAACACTAGATTTACATGTTAAACCCAATAAGGGAAAAACCATGGTGAGGATTAGCTCACATATAAATGAATAGAAACATTGAAAACAAATAGGCTCATTGCCAAGGACTCATTGCCCAGAAGAGAGAAGAAAGAAAAAAATTGTTACAAAGAGATTCACTATCTCAAAGCAATAGAAGAAATCCACCACTGCCACTCCTTGCCCTATGCAACCTTTGGCTCAATGCCTCCATCAACTTTAGGCACACTGAAATGTAGACACCTTCTGCTCACTGCATTCCAAAGTCATAAGCATTTAAGCTCACACACAAATCAGCACCCTTGATTCACATTTGCATCATCTTCTCTACTTTGCTCCACTCAACCTCATCTTGCATTTATACCATCTACAACCAAGATCTATCTCAATTAGGTTGGTCCTAATGAAGTGTGTGCACCTCAAATGTGCAACACCAATTAGGTTAGCACTAAACACTTCTACAGTAGAAAGAAGTGAAAGTGGACCATGTCAAGGGTTAACTAGGACTCAAATTTGTATCACCAAGCTACTCATCACATCCACAATCCACGAGGTACCTCTACACATGGTGCTAGTAAGCCAAGTCAGCCAAAACTAAGCTAACGACCACATCCATAATTCTCCAAGTCTAAAAACATCATGTGGACTACAAGGAACCATTATACAACATCCACACACCTTACCAGAATATTCACCAACATCAGAATCTTCTGCAATACTGCCATAACCACTTGAAACAAATAATGTCTTCATTATGCACATTAGGACACACTGCTACTAATCACCAACACAAGAGCTAAACTTGCAGAGCACCCCAACACTAGAAACTTCAAGGGAAGGTGGATATAGACAACATAAGCACTCTCCTAGATCCGCAAACCAAGAGACCTCAATGCAAAAAAATGTGGAGCAATCTCATTTCTCCCAGATAGTCTTCTTCACAGTCAAACACTCTGTCAAACACATCTACTTTCACACAATCCAGAACTTGAAACTCTAGATATAACTCCTCCGAATACCTCTGATCATCACTTCCAAACTGCACAAGCATATATTTAACTAGGATTGCAGAGCACAACACTGAGCGCACCTTTGTCACACTGCACATCTTTTTATCAAATTTTCTCAAAAGCACTTGGAAACCAAGTGAACCATTTGCTGGAAGTTGACATCAATGACAACACCATCAAGTTTCCAACACATCCATCATAGTGTGGTTTCACCGAAAGCAAAGATAGACCTTTGATACCTACATAAGATGTTTGCCTAGTGTATATCTATATAAGGAAAATTGAGTAGTGCTAAGAAGCATTATTGGGACTTGCTCTAATAGAGGAGAAAAGTGATTGAATTTCTTTGTTAGTAGTTAGGCCCCAAGATTGATTCATCAAAGATCAAAACATAGAATGATATGTGAATGATAGATAAACCTAAAATTGTTAGTGACTAATATGTGAATGTGTTGTCCTAATTGTTTATTTGATGCTCTCTTGATAGTCGATGATTATAACATTTGACCTAGGGTGATGTCTTTACATACAATCTCTAGACATGAAATCTGAAACCTTTGACACATTAAATAATAGGTAATAGTCAAATTATGAAAGAGTTGGCTTGAGAAATTGTAAAATTTGAATTTGAAATTAGAGGGATGAGGTTGTGCCTATAGTTTAGTCTAGGGGACAAAAAATAGGTATAATTAGCTTTAGGATGGGAAATGCTCTAGGAGATGGATTATGATTTCTCTAAACTTAGTGATATGGCATAACAAAGAGCTAAATTTAGGTTGATGATAACAAGTGTACCAAAAATGAACAGTTAAGTGCTAGGAACATGCATTAAATACAACAACAACAAAATTATGTAAAACAAGTGGGGAAAAGTGTAAGGGTGTGTACTTTTTTCCTCTACACAAATCAAGGCATATTTATGACTACTAAAAAATAGTACAATTGTAATGGTGAAGATTACATATACATGCCTTTTCCCTTATGTTTTAGGCCCATGGTTATTGGGTTGTACTTGGAAAAATATAAATAGATAATGCAAACATAAATCTATTCTAACCTACACTAATCAAACACTTTGGATAATTTGAGCTAAGGCAACATGTAATGCCCCAGGTTTTCACCCAAAGAATTAGTTGAACAAACACTGAACAACAAATTCCTCATGTTCGTAAGTGCAACATTTACATGGCGCATTGCACTTACGCACACACAAGGTGTCATAAAAAGCACAACACCACATAAAATGACATCACCATTGCATAATGCAAGGTGGCACAAGCAGAAGACTTCACCCAATGTGAGACAACTCACCACGATGACCAAGCAAGAGGTGGAACTCACTCCAAGACAAAGGTTAGATATACATTCATGACCTCGCTCCCTCATGAACACATGGTGTAGGATGAGGGTAAAAATCACCTCAATCCATTCCATGAATACACAAGACATCCCAAACACAACAGCATATGCTTACCCATGAGATGGTTCAACTAGGAGGTGCAAGTCCTCAACCAAATGGAAGGGTCACTAGTTGATCTCGTGCAAAGGCATGCTTCCCAAATCAAAAGAGGGAATAAACCAAGAGTACATCACATCATGGAAATGACACCATGGTTACAATTAGGTGGTCAAATGCACACCTTACGACAATAAACTTCACAAAAGGGTTGAACAAGCAAACAAGACATCCTGACAGAGTATGGAGGCCCAAGGAGGAAGCCTCTCCCTAAGACACTAGTGCTTAGCACTATTTTCCTAGGACACTAGTACCCAACACCTAGGTCTTGGGACACTAGTGCCTAGCGCTTGGGTCTTCTAGAACCCAGGTACATAAAGTGCAAAATTTTCCAAAAAGGCCTAGAATTCAACAATTCAACCCAGAATTCAACCAAAACACCTACAGTGCCTAAAAACATTAATAAACAACAAATAAGATTTATTTTAACCAAAATTAATAAGGTGTTGAACCAATTATGTCCACATGTCAAAAAGGACAAAAGTGATACAAAAGGCTACACATGTTCGACATCAACGTCGACACATGTGAAAAGCAAAGATAGGATCCTCACTAGCTATGTGCGGGGAATATGACCCAACACAAACATATCCATAAACATCAAATACAACATCAAATAATTGAGTCTAAAAATGCTCACATAGCTAGATTCTAACATGTCAAATATATCAAAACATGCTAACATCCTCACAAACTGGGCCATGGAAAAATACAAGATGATATCTAATAATTATAATATTCGAAAGGCTTCATCCTAAACATTGATGAATCATAGCCAACATCATAAATCAACTCATAAAATTAGTTACATATTATTACAAAGGCCTCAAAAGACCTACTTTACAAAGGTTACAATAATCCATAATGATAATATACAAGTGCATAAACCACCCATAAACCAACACGCTCTCCAAGGTACAACAAGACACGAAGCACACCATATTCAACCTTCAAGAAGATAAGGGAACCATCCAACACCTAAAGATCATCATGAAGGACCAAAGGGGAAATATTGCTCGCCTCCCAACCATATTTCCATTGTCAAATGCAATAGCTGTCTACGTAACTCTAGGTAACCCTCGAGCTATAGAGAAGGTGATTAAGGAAAACTTGCTAGCATCATCTCATACAATCTAGGGTAAACATAGAAACATATGGCATACATGCCAATCAATGTAGACAACACACATGGCACAACTTTCAATACAATGCATACACATAACATGTGACACATTTGCCAATAAGCATAATAGAATGACATCACAATATTCAAGCATAAGGGAAATAACCACATCTTCAATGAACACCAAACAAGGCATAAATCATAGTCCATCATAGGCACATATAAGCATGAATCATGTATCACAATACACATGCAAACACATGGTAAACATCACATGCCGAGTCAAACTTTGACAATGGAAGAAGGAAGAGAGACATAGGTAGTTAGGAAAAGGAGTGTCAAATGAGGGAAATACCCATCTCATGGAAAAACATGAGGGTGTTACCTCCTCATAGCAACTAGACAATACACAAAAGGTCACTCTTTACACCCAAACCCTCACATACTAGACAATACACGAGGACATGCAGTTTCGTGTAGATGATCTCATTATTAAATTTTATTACCCAATGTGTTTAAATGTTATTCTTGATTAGAACTCCCATTCTCTAATTCCAATGACCTCTTTGCGCCATGGTGCACAATGAAAGCCACTACTCTTCTATCCCTAGACCTCTTCCTAAACACCCATTACACCAATTTGACCAATTGGGCATGGCACAGATTTCAAGGTGACAAAATCCCAATTATATTTGACAAAACATAACATTGTATCATTGTAAGGATGGAGCGCTTGAGTGAGAAATACCCAGGGTTTGAATTTGAATGGGGCATTTGAACAGTCATAGGCAGGTTTGTTGCTAGATGTGGGATCTAATCGCAGCCTGACTGCTAGGCCAAGAGTTTTCCCTCTTTGCGTTTCTGATGTTTCCTCATCTCTTCACGATGAAGGAGATCCAAGGCGGGTAACTGTAGAGTAGGAGACTAGTCTACCTTATGTCTTAGTTGAAGGGGGTATTATGGGATCTAGGGTTTCTACCACTAGTACATAAATAATAATATATTACATAAAAAACTACTAAAAAATGCTTATAAATGACCAAACATGGTCACATGACCATTAGTAGTTTATTGCCAGTCATTTATAATGCAACCAAATTGATGACTAAACCATTTTTAGTCATTTATTGGTTGTTTTGATTGATTGATTTGGTAGTATATTTAGTCATTGATTGCTATATTCTGGTCACTTATTTAGTCATTTTTTATTCACTGATATATTTAGTTGTTAATTTAGTCATTGATTGTTGTTAACTAGTCACTTATTTAGTCATTTTTATTTACTAATTTCTGTCCATTGGTAGTGTATTTAGTCATTAATTTTAATCATCATTTTGATCAATTTGGTAGTATATTTAGTCATATTTATTCAGTGTTCACTAATTTTTGTCAATTGGTAGTATATTTAGTTAATTTAATTATTAATTGACGTCAATTAGTAGTATAATTAGTCATTTTGAAGCTTGCATTTAGTCATTAGTATATTTAGTAGTATATTTTGAAGCTTGCACAATGAAACAACTTTGAGAAGGTAAAAATGACTTATTTTATTGATAAAAAATGCTTACAAACAACATACAGATCTGAAAATAAGTTACACTGCTTTCTCTTTGCTAAAAAAAGCTTCATGATTACAATACATAGCTCAAAGAATGAGAAAGAAACTAATTTTTTTAGTATCACTGAGCATAGAAGCACAAAGACATTCATAGATGTCTTCTTCACAAATCCATGACTATCCCATGAAGCTCACTGTCCTAGTTCAAGATCACACTGTCATCTCTATAGAGATCCTGTCTCATGCACCCAACTTGCTCTAGTTCATAAGATGCCACTGCGAATTGTTACCTGTAGCAATAAAATGTCCTTATCTCTAATGATTATGCCTTTGATGACTGTCATCTTTGGTAGGATGCCTCAATTGTCATGGACTATTATTCAACAATATTGCCTTATGAGTAGGCTATGCATTGTCCTAATCAAACTTGTAGCTTCTTGAAATGCATTGTCCAATCACTTATCAACCTACTTGTTAGGTCTCAAAAATACAGGTTGCAAATCCTAAGAGGATGCCAAGCTCTATGCTTAGATTTGCAACGTTTTTGATTTAACAAAACAGAGTTAACCTATAGGGTTGATGACTCCCTGCACTTTAGGTTCTGCTAGACCTAGGTAGGTGCACCTTACTAATGAAGCAAATTAAATGGATGTGTGATCTTGGATGAGTGATGGATCTACCCATAGTGGCAAATGGTGTGGAATAGATGATTACATACTGCCTACTTTTACTTCTAATGTCTGAACAGTGATTGAAAATGGTATGGTTCTAATTTGGTATAAATTGTATAAGCAATCTCAAGGCAAATTTTATGAATATGTTCAACTAATGAAATGAGTAAGACCAGTGCCTAAATCTATTGGACGAATGGAGTCAAGGGGTGAATGACTAGTGAGTTTAGTTATATGGCTTAACTTGAATTGTAGGGCACCTTCTATGGTTTGTACCTTGTACAAACGTGCAAGTATGACAACTAGATTGTTCTTCTTTATATATCCCGGTGATATGCCCTCAGATTACTGTAGTCTTATGAAAAGATTTTTAATTCTATTCTAAGGGAAATCAATCAAAGGCAATCTATTAAGAAGGATTATAATCTTTGATAGAACCAACTCAATTTAGATTTCTTTGAAAGAATTTTTAATTCTCTTGAAATAGAACCTAATCAACAACACTACACAAAAACAACAAATGTGCTTTGACAGGATTAAAATCCTGAATAACAAGAGAACACCACTCTGGAGACAACAAACTAGTATGTAACGATTAAATCCAAACACTACAATTGAACACCACAATTAAATCACTACTTGTAAACATTCTTTCTCCATTGATTTTTTGAAATATATACATTGATTGCAGAAATTTATAAAAATGGATGGGATGAATGACACATATTACTACTAATGGTGATCATATTTTAACCTACTCCTACTGCTGCTGATGATTCTTGCCTGATAATTCTTTCCCATTTATACTGCACATTCTTAGGGTTGTGACCCTTCATTCTGCATTCTTCTCGGGTGCAGCCTTTCATTGTTTTGATTATCTTAATAACAAAATATTTAATCCAGCTTATTTGTCTTTACATAATAAAGTATTTCTAAAAGTTTTAACCTTTACTTCATTTTTCAATTATATTCACCCGCATATTGTTTCACTCTTATTGGGCAAAATTAATTCATTTGAGTGAAAATAATTACTCCTCAATGAAAATATTTTACCAACCTTTGTATGCACTTGAAAAAGGATTACCCACTTGGTTAATTTATTCCAGAAAATATTTTATCTCCAAGTGAAAATAAATTTGATCATTAAATCTTCATTTGGTAATTTGACTATATCCTCGAGTAAAATGATTCTTAACCTTGTATCCCCATTCATATTTTGGTGAAAACATTTCAACATTGTATTTTTCTTTATCACATTCATTCATCATTAGTAGATTTAATTAACTCTTTCCCAGAAAATCTTCATTTTAATGGGATGATATTTTGCCCATCGGCATATTAGCGGGACTGTGGTTCTTCTTCCACTAATAGCCATCCTCTCCACTGATATCTTCTTCATGCCTTTTTCATTGCTTCATCGGGCTATCGGGGAGAGTAGGAAATCGGTCACTCTGATATAGAAAACTCCCGCTGATTTTAGGGTTTGTTATGTGTTTTAACGTTGCCCTAGCTGTTCGATATGGGGCATGAGCATGTAGGTGAAAATCCCAACATTTTCTCAGCAAATTTATCTTTTGGATAATCATCATACTCCAAGACACATCATTTGGTTTGGCGATCTTGTGAAAAGATTCAAGGGCATCATCAAAAATGCCCATTCTGTGCACATACTGTCATCATAGTGTTTCATGATACCATGTCTTGTTGAAGCATTCTGTGCAACTATTTTAGCGCCCCCTCAAGAAAACCATATTGTGTATATCTAGCAATCATCATATTCCATAAGGTTGCATTTCGTAGAGGATTTCCAACCATAATATCTGACTTCATCAATTGTGCTCTGATGAATGTTCATACTCTGTTCGAGAGCACCCAATCAATCAATTACCGTGCCTTTTTCTATACTCGCACATTCACATTCATGTTTATTGGGACTCTAACAGCTACAACATCTAAAAAAATTTGCATTCGATTGCGCTATGATGGATATTCACACCCTACACCAAGGCTCCCACTTCCATTTCATGCATTGCTTGCAATCTATTCTAAAAATTCTCATCTTGGCGCTATCAATGATGATGCTAGTGCGGGTTCTAGAATTTGGCATTAAACATTTCATAGGTGACATCCTTGTGGAGTATGTTGTCCAGCAACTCGTGCTTTTTTTGTATTATTACTTGCAAAAAATTTGGAGAGGGTCTATGGTATTTTCATGCAGAACACTGGAATGATATGGTTAATTTTTTAAAATGTTAAAGGCTATGCATGAGTTTAAAACCAATGGTAGCCTGGCATTATGATTTATGCTAACATTGTGTAGGGCAAGGGAGGCGTGAGGTGGTAGTATGGAGGCAATGCACATATAGTATATGCAAGGTGGCCTACACTTAAATCTTAGCACGACCTTCATGGACTAAGCACATCATTCCTGATAGCTAATTTTAAATATAGTGTGATTGGGGCTGCCTTCACTTTACATCATTGCACAACTTATCATTTTCAATGTAGGTTATCAATCCCAAATGCAGTAATGTGGGTGTTATACTCAGGCAAATGGAGGCTTGCACTTATGATCAGAGGTCTCATGTGACTTTTGTAGAAGTCTAGATGAACCAACGCGTAGTTTCATTGTCTGCATTAAAGCTTAAATAATCTACATGACTTGCTCATGAAGTCCTTGCTAAGGCATGTAATCAACCTCATAATACTAACTGAGTCAAACTGAGATTTTATTTAATTCCTCATTTTCATATATTCTGGTCCTTTTGAAGCAGCATGTTTGATATTTGATTTCAAAAATTGGATGTTATATTTTTTATGTTGAACAATTGATCTCAATTGGTCAGCCTCTTGTTTAAATACTATCCTGCTTCATTTTCATTCCTCTCTTTGCAAAGAAGCTAGTGCACACTTCACCATCAATTCCCTTAACTGCTTTGTTTGATTTAGGGTTGCACCCACATCAGTTTATTGCAGAGACCTCCATGAGCCTCTCTTTGCTATAGCGAAGTCCCTCTATTCACTTTATTCATTTTGATGTAAGTCATAGTTTTTGGCCTTGCTTTAATATGACTTATCTTTAATTTTAATGAATCATTTGACTTACTTAAAACTTACTTATCTTTCACCTATATGCTCAATATTTGATTTTGGAGTGTGCTTCATTTTTAATGGTGTTGATATTATATTGTTCCCCTATTGATTGGTTCAAATCTGAATGCAAGTGTAACTTCTCTTTGCATCATTCCATTAGTATTACTTATGTGGGCAAGTCAAGTCCCATGTGGGTCTGACTAATTTTTTTTGTTTTGAAACAAGTTTTCACCTTCAATTGACCTGGGACTACTTCAACATGCTTCTGAAGTGAAAAAATTAACTAGGTAATCATCAGATTTGCTTTCTGGGAACTTGCACAGTGACCCAAAACAAGCCAGGTGGCTTCCAGAATCGCCCTGAAAAACTAGTCAAACATCATCTTGGAGCCATAAAAATGCACAGATATGTAGCATTCAAACTGAGAGTTCAGTGCATCAAACTGTTTGGAAGAGCTCATCCCAATGTGCGAGATATAATTGTTCAAAGTAGCCCACTTGGCCTTTTGTGCATGTGCATTTCTAAGTACTGAAATTGGTTTTTACATCATGGGATCCTAAAATTTTTGTAGAAATTTTAGGTCCCAATAGTGGCTCTATCTGGGGATGTATGCTCCTTGTGGGCATAGCAAGATCCTAGATCTCTGGAGGAGTAGACCAGTGCCTACCCCATTGGGCAATAAAGTCCAACTTCTCCTTCTGCCCTAAAATGATATGGCTTGAAAAAACCACACCATGACTGATGGCACAAGGTCATTAGAAAAATAAAATCCTCCTTTTGCCTCTATCATACACCTTATTCTGATTCAATTTTATCAAACACCTTTTGAAAACATTAATGCAATCTATCCTGCTATATCCACTGGCATTGGAAACTTTCAAAACCATATTATATTCATCTTCATCCTTATCTCTTTGTAGCTATTCATAATCAGGCATTGTTTGAAACTTTCCACTATCATGTGTTACATTCTTATCACATAGAAGGCAACATTTTTCATTATTCTTCTCACTATCATATACTACAAATTGACCCCCTAGCTGATTTGAAAAATGAGAGTACTCATTGTTCTCTTCATCATGAGTTTGTATAGAAATTTTGGTACTATCATATGGCCAATCATGCGAAGTGAAAGGAGGAATTTCAGGTGTATGGCAAGAAAAATATTTAGACTCATCCATGATACTCACTTCATCACCTAAATGCTTTTTACATGGATTTGAGAAATGTATCTCCTCTTGAACTAGGATAGGCACACAATCTTGATCAGCTTCATCATTGTCACATGAAGTGCTTTCCCTATCAAAGAAAATATATGCTGGACATGAAACTCTCAAATCATTCCCATGTGCATATCTTTGATATTCCATTGTCAATAAATCTAAAACTTGTTCATTGCTGATTGAGATGTTTCCTCATTTACCTCCTTGTTGACATTTTCCTTATCCCTTTCCTCATCACCACAATTCACAAGTTCATTACAATCAGATATAATTGTTTCATTAGCATAATCATTTCTTTCACAAGCTGACATATCACCCTGATTATTTGAAAATGCTTCATCGTCATGATAGCATGGATTTGAGAACACATGAAATTCTTGTTCTGGTATACCCTGGCAAAGTATCATTTCATCTTCTTCCGTCATGTCATTATCAATAGATTTGAACAGATTTGAAAATCATTTTTAGACATGCACACATTTTCTTCACTGATAGTTTGTCCTCTCTCCCGAATATATAGATACTCATTTTCTTCCTCCTCAAGTTGCTGATTTAGGTATTGAGGTGGGTGGGTTGGGACAATATGAGCATTTAGATTTTGAAGACTACTCTCCTCTTCTAATGTATCATATGTCATTTCATTGTTTGTTGGACTATGTTGTGGCTCCAAGTATTGTGTAAAATCCTCATAATTGCATTGATATTTTAAAACTTCTTCCTCATTTAGATCTGAAATGTCATCACTAAAACTTTCACTTTCATATCTCTCATCTACTGGCTGCATCATTTGATCATTGTCGTGATATTTTTCATTGATATTATTATTAGATTCCTGATTGATAGCATCCTCATACCTTTTCTTTTCTATGATATCAATTAGTTTATTCACCTAGTCTAGAGTAATTGGTTTCAGTGATTCAGGCTAGTAAATTGACATAGGCTCATATACTAACATGAACATCTTAATGCATAAGGATTCATTATGCTTGAGAATAAAAGGTATCTGCATATAGATATTGACCATTCTGTTGAACAAGGCCCATCCTGATTCTCCTTCATGTCTCCTAGGGTCAAAGAATGCATCTAAGGGGGGTATGTTATATTTTTTCATTTGTCATAAATTTTGTTTTTTAGAGTCACCACCTCTTGTCAAAAAGAGGAATGATTTTTTCTTTTTTGGGTCCTTCTTGCCAGTAGAATTACGAATTTGTATTAAAATTCAAAACATCAATGACTCTGAATTGATATGCTCTTTAAAAAGAATTATGGATTAGTCCCTAGCAGAGTCACCATTTCTGTTAGGTCTCAAAAATGTAGGTTACAAATCCTAAGAGGATGCCAAGCTCTATGCTTAGATTTGCAACATTTTTAAACTAATGAAACAGAGTTAACCTATAAGGTTGATGACTCCCTGCACTTCAGGTTTTGCTAGACCTAGGCGAGTGCACATTACTAATGAAGTAGATTAAATGGATGTGTGATCTTGGCTGAGTGATGGATCTACCCATAGTGGTAAATGGTGTGGAATAGATGATTACTTGCTGCCTACTTTTACTTCGAATGTCTGAACAGTGATTGAAAATGGTATGGTTCTAATTTGGTATAAATTGTATAAGCAATATCAAGGCAAATTTTTTGAATATGTTCAACTAATGAAATGAGTAAGACCTGTGCCTAAATCTATTGGGTGAATGGAGTCAAGGGGTGAATGACTAGTGAGTTTAGTTATATGGCTTAACTTGAATTGCAGGGCACCTTCTATGGTTTGTACCTTGTACAAATGTGCAAGTATGACAACTAGATTGTTCTTCTTTATATATCCCAGTGATATGCCCTCAGATTACTGTAGTCTTATGAAAAGATTTTTAATTCTATTCTAAGGGAAATCAATCAAAGACAATCTATTAATAAGGATTTTAATCTCTAACAAAACCAACTCAATTTAGATTTCTTTGAAAGAATTTTTAATTGTCTTGAAATAGAACCTAATCAATAACACTACACAAAAAACAACGAATGTGCTTTGATAGGATTAAAATCTTGAATAACAAGAGAACACCACTCTGGAGACAACAAACCAATATGTAATGATTAAATCCAAACACTGCAATTGAACATCACAATTAAATCACTGCTTGTAAACATTCTTTCTCCATTGATTTTTTGAAATATATACATTGATTACAGAAATTTATAAAAATGGATGGGATGGATGACACCTATTACTACTAATGGTGATCATATTTTAACCTACTCCTACTGCTGTTGATAATTCTTGCCTGATAATCTTTCCCATTTATACTGCACATTCTTAGGGTTGTAACCCTTCATTCTACATTCTTCTCGGGTGCATCCTTTCATTGTTTTGATTATCTTCAATAACAAAATATTTAATCTACCTTATTTGTCTTTACATAATAAAGCATTTCCAAATGTTTTAACCTTTACTTCATTTTTCAATTATATTCACCCGCATATGTTTTCACTGTTATTTGGCAAAATTAATTCATTTGAGTGAAAATAATTACTCCTCCTTGGCGAAAATATTTTACTAGCCTTTGTATGCACTTAAAAAAGGATTACCCATTTGGTTAATTTATTTTGAAAAATATTTTATCTCCAGGAGAAAAAAATTTAATCATTAAATCTTTGTTTGGTAATTTGACTATATTCTCGAGTAAAATGATTCTTCACCTTCTATCCCCATTCATATTTTGGTGAAAACATTTCAACATTGTATTTTTCTTTATCACATTCATTCATCATTAGTAGATTTAATTAACTCTTTCCCAGAAAATCTTCATTTTAATGGGATGATATTTTGCCCATTAGCATATCGGTGGGACTATGGTTCTTCTTCCACCGATAGCCATCCTCTCCACCGATCTCTTCTTCACACCTTTTTCATTGCTTCATCAGGCTATCGGGGAGACCAGGAAATCGGTCACTCTGATATAGAAAACTCTCGCCAATTTTAGGGTTTGTTGTGTGTTTTAATGTTGCCCTAGTTGTTTGACATGGGGCATGAGGATGCAGGTAAAAATCCCAATGCTTTCTCAGCAAATTCATCTTATGTATAATCATCGTACTCCAAGACACATCATTTGGTTTGGTGATCTTGTGAAAGGATTCAAGGGCACCATCAAAAATGCCCATTCTGTGCATATACTGTCATCATAGTGTTTCATGATACCATGTCTCTTTGAAGCATTCTGTGAAACTATTTTAGTGCCCCCTTACGAAAACCATACTGTGTATATCTAACAATCATCATATTCCATAAGGTTGCATTTTGTAGAGGATTTCCAACCATAATATCTAACTTTGTCCATTGTGCTTTGATGAATGTTCATACTCTGTTTGAGAGCACCTAGTTAAACAATTCCCGTGCCTTTTTCTATACTCCCACATTCACATTCATGTCTATCGAGACTTTGGCAGCTACAACATCTAAAAAAAATCTGCATCTGAACACTATGATGGATATTCACACCCTGCACCAAGGCTCCCACTTCCATTTTGTGCATTACCTACAATCTGTTCTAAAAACTCTCATCTTGGTGCTATCAATGATGATGCTAGCGCAGGTTTTGGAATTTGGCATTAAACATTTCATAGGTGACATCCTTGTGGAGTATGCTATCCAACAACTCCTGTGCTTTTTTCTTTTGTATTATTACTTGCACAAATTTTGGTGAGGGTCTATGGTATTTTCATGCATGACACCAGAACGATATGGTTAATGTTTTAAAATGTCAAAGGCAATGCATGAGTTTAAAACCAATGGTAGCCTAGCATTATGATTTATCTTGACATTGTGTAGGGCAAGGGAGGCATGAGGTGGTAGTATGGAGGCAATGAACAGATAGTATATGCAAGTTGGCCTACACTTAAATCTTAGCACGACCTTCATGGACTAAGCACATCATTCTTGATAGCTAATTTTAAATATAGTGTGATTGGGGCCACCTTCACTTTACATCATTGCATAGGTTATCATTTTCAATGCATGTTATCAATCCCAAATGTAGTAATGTGGGTGTTATACTCAGGCAAATGGGGCTTGCACTTATGATCAGAGGTCTCACATGACTTTTGCAGAAGTCTGGATGAACCAACATGTAGTTTCATTGTCTGCATTAAAGCTTGAATAATCTACATGACTTGTTCACGAAGTCCTTGCTGAGGCATGTAATCAACCTCATAATACTAACCGAGTCAAACTGAGATTTTATTTAATTCCTCATTTTCATGTATTCCGGTCCATTTGAAGCAACATGTTTGATATTTGATTTCATCATTTGGATGTTATATTTTTTGTGTTCAATAATTGATCTCAATTGGTCAACCTCTTGTTTAAAAACTGTCCTGCTTCGTTTTCATTCCTCTCTCTACAGAGAAGCTAGTGCACACCTCACCATCAATTTCCTTAACTACTTTGTTTGATTTAGGGTTGCACCCACATCAGTTTATTAGATAGACCTCCATGAGGCTCTCTTTGATATAGAGAAGTCCCTCTATTCACTTTATTCATTTTGATGTAATTCATAGTTTTCGGGCCCATCTTTTCTTTAATATGACTTATCTTTAATTTTAATGAATCATTTGACTTACTTAAAACTTACTTATCTTTCACCTATATGCTCTATATTTGATTTTGGAGTGTGCTTCATTTTTAATGGTGTTGATATTATACTGTTCCCCTATTGATTGGTTCAAATCTAAATGTAAGTGAAACTTCTCTTTGCATCATTCCATCATTATTACTTATGTGGGCAAGTCGGGTCCCGTGTGGGTCCGACTAATTTTTTTCTTTGTTTTGAAACAAGATTTCACCTTCAATTGACCTAGGACTGCTTCAACATGCTTCTGAAGTGAAAAAATTAACTGGGTAATCATCAGATTTGCTTTCTAGCAACTTGCATAGTACAAGCCAGGTGGCTTCCAGAATCACCCTAAAAAACTAGTCAAACATCGTCCTGGAGCCATGAAAATGCACAAACATGTAGACATTCAAACTAAGAATTTAGTGCATCAAACTGTTTGGAAGAGTTCATCCCAATGTGCGAGCTATAATTGTTCAAAGTAGCCCACTTGGCCTTTTGTGCATGTGCATTTCTGAGTACTGAAATTGGTTTTTACATCATGGGATCCTAAATTTTTTGCAGAAATTTCAGGTCCCAACACTACTATCATGCATTTTCCCTTTATAAAATAACAATGCCTCATGATTTCCACTACCTAGCTCATTATTTTGGCATGCTTTCACTTGTACTCTTCTTCCCATCAACGTAGAACACTGCCCCTCTATTGAATTCCTTGACCACCTTTGACATCATTGTATCTTTTCCAAATTCCTTGAAAATAGTTCATCACTACTACTGTTACCTAGGCATGCACTCTATGTCATTTGCTAGACTGTTACAAGTTCACACAGTTCATCATTGGTCCTGTCACTTATCACATCACTATAATGAACAACTATCATATCATATCATCAACTCTAATATAGAAATCAATCTCCCATTATGATACTACTATTGCAAAATATCTCTGTCTTGGAAGATAGCTCATGATAACCCTCAACCTTGTTGCTGCTCACTTGTACCAACTCTATGGTATTGTCCTAGGCGTTCATGCATCTAACATGAACACTTTTGACTATCATGAGATTTGGCACTATCAAATGCATACTAGAAGGCTGTCTCCTTACCCATTTAAACGCCTCTTGAGACACTGACAAGATTGTAACCTTTGCATAGTTCTTCTCATTGACTCTAAGATTATCTTTTAATGTTTGCATGATCACTATCGTTTGTATGAATCTCTGCCCTTTGACAGTCACTTGTAGGTTTTCTTCATGCATAGTTGGAAGCTCTTTCACAGATTATCCTTTCAAACAACAAAGAGAGGACATGCAAAGCAAAAATACAATTTTTCAGTACTCGATCAATGATTTTTTTTAAAGTTTTCCCATTTGGACCATAATGAAAAATCTATAGAACATTATCAATAAAAAACTAACAACCTTTGCCAAAATGTGTAAATCCAGACTCCACAACCTTTGCCAGCATCCTCCCTGCCTATGCCAAAATGGGAACATTGGAAGATGGTATGGACCTCTATCAAAGCATAATGAAATGGGGATTTTTGTCCAATACTGTAGTTGGAAATAATCTGGTAGACATGTATGCAAAATATGGAAGCATAGAAAAAACTCATGAACTGTTTGACAAAATGCCTCAAAGAGATGTAATCTCATGGAATGCAATAATTTTAGGATATTCACAAAATGGATTTGTTGAAAGGGCTTTCAAAACTTTCAAGCAAATGCAACTAGTAGTTCTAAAGCCAAATTCTACAACCTTTGCCAACATCCTCCCATCCTGTGACAAAATGGGAGCTTTGCAACAGGGTATAGAAATCCATCAAAGCATAAAGGATAGAGAAATTTTGTCAGATGTGTTGATAACTGAGAGGGGGGGGGGGTGAATCAGTTATCTTAATTTTTTGCCTTTTGAACTTTTTTAACAATTAATGCAATATCAAATTAAATCAGCAAACATAACCATGAAAAGGAAATACTACTAACACACATGACACAGTGATTTTGACGTGGAAAACCCGGTTAAGGGAAAAACCACGGGGTGATTAACCCAAGATATTATTCTCTGTTAGAAGAATAGAAGGTACAAAAATGGCACATGCCAATTAGGGCTTACTGCCCACAAGAGACTCACTGTCTACAGAAAAGGAAGGTAACACACTGTTTGAACTGATGAGAAGCATCCACACATGCTGAGATTCAGTTCCGGTTAGCTCAATAAATTGATCTACTGCACTTCATTCTTACTTTCTTTTGATGCAGCTGTACTGTCACATTCTGGACCTCTTTTGCTAACTTTACTCTTCTCTACTGCTTATCTTCACACCAATACTACATACACGCACACTTCACATCTAAATCAATCATGTCTATATATCCTTACAAGTGATTTCATTACCTTTCAAGTCGGCATCTGGAATAGTCAATATTTTCCTCAAACTTTGGTCTGTCGGCTGAATCCTTGCATACCAAGGAATATGGATCAAGGATATACTTGTAGAAGTCATCAATCATGTTAGCCAATCATAACTTATACCTTAAGAACCTTTACCATCATTAGTAACACATCCGGAATAATGTCTTATGTCCTGCCAGTCAGTTCTTCCTCTATTTGCACTGTCTATCAGGAACTTGACACTCTAGTATTCATATCTCTTCATCCTTTCAACACCGGAGGCTAAATCCTTGGATTCTATTTGTCAAGGTACTCCTCTTGACTTCCCCAAATCCGCACTTCACTGAGATACTTCTTCTGAGAGATCCAAACCTGTCTGTCGGATGTTACTGACAACTCTATTCTTGGTTACCTGACCTCAACACTTCTTCAATCTGACTTCCGGTAAAGACTCATCATGTCCTGCAGATGTGTGGGATAACCTTTGTTGCCATCAATGACAACATTCATGAGTCCATATAGTGTCTCTTGCCAACAAGATGTTGTAGTGGCAACTACCCTGGTAGACATGTATGTAAAATGTGGAAACATAGACAAAGCATGTGTACTATTTGACAAAATGCCCTAAATAAATGTGGTCTCATGGACTGCAATGATTATAGGATATGCACAAATTGAACTTTTTGAGAAGACGTTAGAAACTTTCAAGCAAATGCAATTGGCAGGTGTAAAGCCAGACTCCACAATCTTTACCAGCATCCTCCCTGCCTATGCCAAAGTGGGAGCTTTGGAATAGGGTATGGACATCCATCAAAGCATGAAGGATAGAGGAATTTTGTTAGATGCTGTAGTTGCAACTACCCTGGTAGGCATGTATGCAAAATGTGGAACCAATGACAAGGCACATGAATTGTTTGATAGAATGCCTCAAAAAAAAGTGGTCTCATGGATTGCATAGAGAGAGCTTAGAGAGAGCCTCCTGATCAACTACAATATAAAGGAGGAAAGAAGAATGAAGAGAGGTGTAAGTAATGCAGCCGTGCAGGATGAACCTACTTAGAAATTCAAGGAAGACATATGTTGGGTATTTCATTTGACATGATTGCTCCCTCGTAGCTCCATAAGGAGCTAGTGCATGAGGGCACGAGATGGTGGGCTCTCCTCACATCCTCACAAAGGAACTTTTGTGTGTGCACGAGGATGCGGGAAGAGCAAAAAAGTGGTCTCATGGACTGCATAGAGAGAGATTAGAGAGAGATTTTAATTGCTTAGAGAGAGCTTATATGATTGAGAAGGTGACATGAAACTTTCATGGTATGTACAATGATTTGAATGGTAGTGTGTTCATATTGTTAGCCTCTTGATCGACTGCAATATAAAGGATGAAAGAAGAATGAAGAGAAGTGTAAGTAATGCAGCCGTGCAGGATGAATCTGCTAAGAAATTTAGGGAAGACATCTATTGGGTACTTCATTTGGCATGATTGCTACTTCACCTACTTATCTCTATGCAATCCAGGCTCCCATGCAACACCGCAAGGAGCCAGGGCATGAGGGTGTGGGATGGCGGGCTCTCCCCGCATCCCTACAAAGGAACTTTTATGTGTGCGTGGGGATGTAGGGAGAGCAATTATTGCTAGATATGCACAAAATGGATTTGTTGGAAAGGCTTTACAAACTTTCAAGCAAATGCAATTGGTAGGTGTAAAGCCAAATTCCACAACCATTTCCAGCATCCTTCCTATCTGTACCAAAATGGGAGAATTGGAACAAGGTATGGACATCCATCAAAAAGTAATGGATAGAGGAATTTTTTTAGATGTTGTAGTTTCAACTGCCCTGGTAGACATGTATGCAAACTATGGAAGAATTGATAAGGCACATGAATTGTTTGGCAGAATGCCTCAAAGAGATGTCATCTCATGGAATGCTATGATTGCAGGATATGTACAAAATGGATTTTTTGAAAAGGCTTTAGAAACTTTCAAGCAAATGCAATCAACATGTGTAAAGCCAAATTCAATAACCTTTGTCAGCATCCTCCCTACCTGTGCCAAAATGGGAGCTTTAGAATAGGGAATGAACATCCATCATAACATAATGGAAGGGGGATTTTTGTTAGATATTATAGTTGGAAATGCTCTGGTATACATGTATGCAAAATGTGGAAGTATAGATAAGGCACATGAACTGTTTGATGGAATGTCTCAAAGAGATGTCATCTCTTGGAATGCAATGATCTAAATTGTCAAGCAGATTTGATTTTTTTATTATGTATAGTTGAGAAGCTCTTTACAGAAGACTTGTGCAATGGTCATGTTTTGTCATACCTAATCCAATTTTAGGCTTAGATGATTTCATTCCATGTATTTCACATGAATGAGATTTTGTAACTATTAATGCATCAACTTTCTAGAGGTATCTAATCTATTAGAATATACTTCTTCCACTCAGAGTGAACTTTCTATGCAATCTTTATCCTAAAAACATAGTTATATAAATGTTGTGATAGGACAATAATCAACCTATCTAAAATGTGGAGTTATTTATAGTTTATACATGTTGATCATCACAATAGTAATCAACAACACATGAATCAAAGAGAATACCTTCTACCATAAATATGGTCCTAAACCTAAACACTATTACAATGTTTTATTTTTTTAATATAACTCAAGCAGAGATTTATTGTTGTATTATAGATATAGAGGTGTAAATATTAAACTACATGGTAAAAGGTTATTTAGTTAATAGAAGTTAGTGAAAGACACCAATGTTGTGATATTATCAATTTGTGTATATCCATTTTGTGCATATCCTGTATAGTTCAAGTTGTAATCAAAGATGTTACCAATGTTTCAAACTATTTGATATTAGCATAACAATCAAAATAGGTAGTTCATGCATAGCTCTCCAGGGAAAAATGGATGTTTGCTTACATTTGTGGCAACCATGCAATAACAACAAGAACATTAGGCACTCATCTAAAGTTTTTTATTTCAGTTTGTGTCAATAAAAGGCTTGAAGGGATATCTAATTGATGCATTACTAATTGTTCCATCTGACTACCAACATCCATTAAGAAAAATTACAAGGCATATTGAACCAGTTCAATTAGTTGACATTTCTGACGGTCAAGCTCTTACAATTTTACAGGCTGAAGATTAAGTAAACCCTTTGATAGTGAGTTGTATGATATATTAATGTAAACATGGAGGAATTTATTTTCATTTAGGTTTCCATACTACAAAGTTCAAGACAAATCCAATGAAATTATGCTACACCAAGATCACTTGTCTTCTGGATAAGAAACAAGGACATTGTAATGAACGAACCAGCTAACCTGCACAAACCTTCCGTAAAATCTTCCTTATTTAACAATAGATTGTACTTCAAATTTTGACTTTACTTTTTTCACAAGTTATATAGGATAGATAGTAGTAAGGGAGGTATATTTCTTCCAACAATCATGACAAGGGTAAACCAATGCAAAGAAAAAGGAGAATTTAATGATAAGAACTTATATCGACCATTTTTCCTATGTTTACTAAAGTTCTAGAATCTAACACTGAATCTCAAAACCAAACATTCTCCAAACAATATTCTTTTGACCAATAACATTTAGCATGCCTTACAATGTTCTTGCTTAACAAAATCAACCAAAAGTGTGGCTTCCTCCATACATAAATTAGCACACAAGGAGAAGCATAATGTATTGAATAATTAATATTGTAATGTGTTTGCATTAAATCTTAAAACAAAAACATAAAATATTAGATTTGAGACAAATCCATCCATTGGACAAATTACTGAATACAAGTGAAAAACACAAATATAGCCCTTCATAAGACTTGAACTATTCAAACAACTTGATGCATGAATCTACACTTAATTGTTCAGAATATTCCTCGGTAACTTGTGTGACATGAAAGAACTTTCAAACTTGTATAAGACCTACAGACACCCCACAATCCCTTAACAAAACCATGAGAATAGTTAAAATTTTGTGCAGGTCTAATGGAGATGTAGACATGTGTGGAAGATGTCTTGGAGGATAACAAAAGTGACAATGATGGAAGGATTAAAATTTAAAATGTTGTTATCCTAGAGAGTATAAGAAGTTATAAAGAATAGCATGAGGTTTTCTAGGTCTACAAAAGATGTCAAGATAAAAGATCACAAGTTTGAAGGTGTTTACTTTGCTTGAAGGAGAACCTGATGTCAACTGCAATAAAGGATCATGGGCTCATACAGAGCTAAGAAATGATTTTATCCAAAGATTTTTAGATCTTCAAATGGACATAGATCTTATAGTGGTGTGACATGCTAGACAAACTCAGATAGAAGTTTGTATCATTAGATAGAGTTGTTGGACAGAGATAGCCATGTTTGAGATAATCTTAAAAGAATCCAAACAAAACCTTGACAAAGGTATTTTAAGCTTCCACACAAGCCTGTTTAGCCCTAGATAGAGATCTAATCTCTGCTACAATGAAAAGAAGTTCACAAAGGCTTGTTCAATCCTAGACAGAGGTTAGCACAAGGATGAAACAGAGCCCACACTGATCAAAGATCTTGGACAGATCATAGAGACATGCAATTTTAATGGGAACAGTCTAATGTCAAGGATACATAGTTCTAATTAGTTTGAGCAGGGTTTGTAAAGCCTTTGAAAAATCATCATCATGAGAGTAGAGATAAATACAAATACAGAGGGCTGAGACAACATGTAGATTTAATGAGGAATGCAATGATCTAAGGTCTCTAATCTTCAGAGGTCTACATAGAGGGAAATACAATAGAGCCATCAAGAAAACCTAACAGATGTTGGGCACCATGAAGCCACGAGGCACTGTAGTAAAGATCTATGGGTGAAGACTATGATAGAAGGTTTTAAATTAGGGTTGCTGGACATACAATATACTCACATAGGTAGGAATGAGTCTTGCATTGTAGTTATCAATCTTACCTTTTTGAAATATACATGATGATCTATCTTTACTAAGAGAAAACAAGACAATGAGCAAAGATTCCATGCGAAGGAAACATTGAAGTTAGTGAAGGACTAAGAACCAAAAGGTCTAATAGAGTTATGGCTCTATGAAACTACATAGTGATTAGTAAATTGCTACATTGTAAGTCTTGTAGAGCTTAAAGCAAATTAGACAAGAAGTTACAACTTAGTATTCTTCAGGCTTTGAGCATTCTCACAATTGCACTTAAATGATTTCTAACTAGAAGGTTTGGAAAGTTGAACAATAGAGTAGCATTCCTTGAAGCTTTAGATTTCTCCTCTTATGCAAGTGAATTAGGATGGCAAGTTGATAGTGTATTTGACTCTTAAGATGACACAATAACTAGAAGAAAGAATAAGTTTAGCAAACCAAGAAGTTGCTAGGAGGGTATTCTAAAGCCAAATGTGACAACAGTGCAAGAACTGTTAACAGTAGGAGACTGAGAAATGCATTGAAGGATGCATAGAATAGTTTCAAAAGAATACATTCAATTTTGTCAAAGACTATGAACTACTAGCAAACCCTACAGGCCTATATGAAATAGTGACAAGTCTAAGATAGTATTTAGAAA
This sequence comes from Cunninghamia lanceolata, assembly GCA_027924645.1. Taxonomy (NCBI): domain Eukaryota; kingdom Viridiplantae; phylum Streptophyta; class Pinopsida; order Cupressales; family Cupressaceae; genus Cunninghamia; species Cunninghamia lanceolata. Next base: position 15,090,656 of record BSBN01001332.1, read on the forward strand.
TAGCGTGAAGGATACTGTGAGGACAATGAGACAAGGGAAAAAAGTGGATACTAGTGCTTTGTGAAGGTAAAGACTAATGGACATTGATAAAGGCCTTGCAGGGATATTCACTAAGAAGTTAACATCAAAAATAAGAGAGCAATTGTCAATGTCATCTAGAGCCAACATTATTAATTTGAAATAAAATAATAACACGCGATGACCAAGGTCATGCACCGAATTGGGGCTTTACTTTAGTGACAGTAAATAGCTAGGGGGCACAATTGTTTCTCTTCAACCACTTCTCATGAAAATAGTGTCAAACTTCTAGTGACAGGGTTTTCACATACAAATGGCAGTTGGGGGTTATGGTGTTTCTTCTTGGGATGTAGGCTATACTAAAACTAGTGCAAGTTAGATGGATGTAGTGGAACAAAAGCAAGAAGTGGAAATGAGGAATACCCTGCTGTGACTAAGACTATTGAATGTGAGTGTTGTTACATGGAATTTTTATTTGGACAAGACGGTACAGTGTGCAGATGGGCACTTCTTTCATTTTTAGTGTTTACAAAGATAGGTAAAAGAGTCTACATTCAGAGGTTTTCAAGCTTGTCATTCCTTAACTTTGCATGGTTAATAATGAATGCAATGAGTTAATTACTATGGGAGATTTAAGGCCATAGTAGAAGGCTTGTAGCAAGGCTATTGTGTTGTGCCAAGTGCAAAGAGATTCCTTCTTGTAGGAATACACACAACACTGAGAGGGGGGGTGAATTAGTGTTGTTAACAATTTTAACACTTTTTACTACTTTTGATTAATCTAATTTCACAATTTAGAATTCTTCAGAAGGAACAAAGTAAATATGCAGAGTATCAACACACAGATTTGACACAAGAAATTTCCCGAGTGGAAAACCCTCCTGGGGTATAAAAACCACTCAACCGCCTCACTGGCTTAACACAAAATTCAGATTACAATTGTCTCACTGACATTATAATTCTGCCTCACTGGCAAATTTTATCTCTCTGCATGTCTCACTGACATCATCAACATTCAATGAAAAATTATAACTCAGGGGATTTCCCTGTTTCAATAAAACAAACCTTATTTCTTCCTTTTAAGACAAACAAAATAAATTCTTTGCAATCAACCTTTAACTGTCTTCAACACCTACAGTCAATCAATTTTGATCTTCAATATATTTCATACCTCTGCAAAAACAATCTCAAACTAATTCACCATTTTTGAGCTTTCTCTCTCTGCAAAATTGAACAATTTATCTTCTCTGAAAAATTATAGTCTTTAATCACCTTCACTTTCTCTGACACCTTCACTTTCTCTGAACAAACATTAATCCATCATGATCATTGAAGAATTCCATTCATTTTGAATCAACATTCTTTCAAACTCTCAACATAAATCCCTGAAAAATGATTCTCCATTCCTGCAAAAATTACATTTCAAAACAACAATTCCATTCTCCAAAAACTCCTTCAAAAATTCTCACCAATTATCTCTCATCTGCAACTCTTTTTATATCTGCCATTCAAAAAAAAATCTCTATATGCAAAAAGAATTTCAATCAAAAACCAAAATCTTCAAAAAACCGGTTCAACTTCAACATTACATTTCTTCTCAAACTTCTCATCTTCTCTCTTATCAAAATCAAAAAACATAAAACAAAAAAATGAAACCCCTTCGAAGAATTCTGCCTTTTCATCTTCTTATCAATTAGAAACCTTCTAAAAACTTACTCTTTCCTTTACACAAAAAAAAACAACTTCAGTGCCCCTTGAATTTCGGTTAGAAAGGCTAAGACAAACATGTTTTATTGCCTTTTTAACAACAGTGAACGTCAATTTTAAAGGGAAAAACTAACCGTTTGGAGATACTTTCTATTTAAAAACTGATCCTCCGATTTGCGGTGCCCGCCACATGAGGATTCAAAGATAGTCGTTGATTTTGTGTTTCCCGTGGACCATACAATGCATTGACTGGTTACCGGGCACCCTAGGCAATGGGGCTGGTAAGACCGACGAGTTTCATACCCTTACATTGCAACTTAAGGCCCGATGACCTCCTCGACCGGTCAGTTTGAGTTTATAACATAAAGTGCATAGAGTTATGATGGGCAATAAGGTAATGAAGAATAAGTGTTGAACACAAAGTTTATGACTTGTTAAGTGTAAAGAAAAACATATTTACCACTTCCATTTTTCTAAACCTCAACATATGTAAACACCTCAACACATATTTAAACCTCAACATATGTAAACCAAACTTCAACTGATCTGCCACTGTCATGAAGTTAATATGATGCAAGTTAACTTTTATCAAATGACACAAGCCCTTGCCCTGATAATATGCACTGAATGTCATCCACTGAAATGGCTAAGTCAAAACAACTTCACACAAGATTAACCATGAAGGACCACTGAAAGATCAAAACTGAGAGATCTAACAACCATTGTCACTGATGTAGACCATATCACTGAATTGAAAACCATATTACTGAACTGAAAACCATATTACTGATCTAACAACCATGTTGCCATTGATGAAGACCATGTCACTGATGAAGACCATTTTGGCATCAATGAAAACCACCATCATTTTGTCATCAATGAAAAGACAATATACTCAACTGTGAAATGTGCTACACTTCTTTTATTCACATTTTTTGAGAAGAAATAGGGAAAAAGATAAAGGTTTTCTGTGTTTCTTTTTTGTTTCTATCTTGTAACTCTATGAAGTTCCACAGTGAGCTTTTAAGTTACATTGACATTCCATGCCTTGATATTCATGGCAAGAAGAAGCAACAAACAACCACATCAAATCATTCAATACTAAGATGCCTTTTAGCATAGTACAAGTATGGATTGTAAAGAGACAACCTAGATAGTTACAAGATGTAGAAAAGGGTACAATTAGCAAAAGAAATAAGATAGTCATGACAAATCTTCAAAGGGTCATCATCAAATGAAAAGAGACAAGCAAGATCTTCTTCGATACTTCAAACAAAACTAAAAACCCTAACGACATAGAGTATACCTAGCAAGATGTAAGGATGAAGGCTTCTAGGAAAACCTTGAATATTATCTCAACATGGGCATGATCTATCCTCAAAACCTTGGACAATCTCCTCGTGCATGTAAGGGGTCGTCAAACCCTTGTGAATCTCTGTAGTGTGGATGAATTCAAAGCCAACAAAGAAAGGTTTATTCAAAGCAAACTCAATGTGCCTTTATCCCAGATCTTGTCAACAACGTGGATAGATGATGGTGCAACCAACTGCTGGTTCTATGCCATGCCCAAAAAAAATCTTTGGACTTCTTCTAATCAGAAAAATAAAAAGCCCACTCAATAGATACTTCAACTAAAAATTCTCTTTTTCATTGTTTGGTGCCCATGAAAATTCTCTTTTAAAATTGTTTGGCACCCAAAAAAACTAAATCTTTCACTTTCTTTTTTATTACTTTCCACTTAATTTTCCACTTATGATGATCAAATTAGCCATTTATAGTTGTGTTGTAAAAAATGATTAGAATTTAGTCATTTTTAGTTGTTGTGACTAAAAGTTTTAGTCACGTAGTCATTTATTTGCCAAAATTCTACTAGTGTACACCTGGTTCTTTCGAGAATGTCCCTTATGTGCTGACTCCTGGTGGAAATGCAACTTAGGGGATTCGTGGCTCTAGGCCTGGCACCCCTGTCTACCCTTAAAGGTTATTTTCTAATGCTGTAATCAACTCTAGAGTTTAGGCACACTTAGTTAGGTCTATGCCTTGTGCTTGCTCTTCTCTGGTGGTGGTGTGTGACCTTAAGGTTTCAGAAAATGAGGAGTTTTATATTAATCATGGGGTAATTTTTTGTTTCAATGGTTTATGGCCCTCTCTCCCAATCTACATAGCTGGGTCATGGAATCCTGGAAAGCACTTGTGGTTGGTCAAATCAAGATTTATCCTAGTGTAATATTGGACAATACACTAGGACATATAGTTTGGTGTAGATGATCTCATTATTAAATTTTATTACCCAATGTGGGGCGGGTGCAAAAAGTTGGGGGGCAAAAAAGTGGCCAATTTTTTTAAAAAAATTTCTAAGATATAACGCGAGCGTGTTATGCTTTAATATTAAAAAAAGGGAAGTTGCTGCTCATTTTTTCCTTCCATTTTCTCTGCACTCGTAGCTTGCAAACCCTAAGGAGTGTGTTCGCATTATTGAAGACTAAATTTGACACCAAAATCTTGCCGATTCATCACCAAAATGCTGCCACAATGTCAGGGAGGCCAAAGGAGTGAGTTGCTTTTGTTTTTTGTTTGAATTTGTTTCTAAATAGGTAGGTTTAAGTTGATTTTTGATATAAATTTCCTTAATTGATAGGAAATAATAATGCACCTCCTCCTCCTCCTGAAAATCCATAAATACCTACTAAAGAACAACTTGAACAACAAACTCCTCCATCTATTCCTCGACATGCCCCTAGAACACAAGAAAATGTAATGGGGCAAATTGAAAACAATAAAAAATAAATTGAATATATAAATGCAAGGTTGAAGGGTCCTGCAACTTCAACCTCGCATAGATCCACGCTTACTCAATCTCTTAAATCTATGTTATCAAATCTAGATTCAATTAACAAGAAAATATCTAGTTGGGTAGAAAAGAAGAGAGAATTTAGAGAGTATTATGTAGACAAGTTGTATGGGCAAGTAAAAAATGAACAAATTACAAAATTGGACTTGTGTTCCATTTTTACAAACCCACAAATAAATCAACCTCTACCCCATACATGCAAGAGGCTCCCTATCCATTGGTGCAACAACCAAGTGATAAGGGACAATTTTGGGCAGAGGTGGTGGATGTTTTTTGACCATCCTCCATGTAACAATAATGAGGTCCCATAATACTTTTTGAGGAAATTCTATTGCGAGTTTGTAAAAAATAAAGTGTCAAACTATTTTGATATGTGGGTCTTCTAGGGTAGAGGTGGGGGGTTAGTACAGGATAGACTAGGGGTACGTGTTGACCCACAATGACCAACGAGATGAGAACTCACTAGACCAGACCATAAGCATGTGTCTATCCCTTCCATTGTGAAGGAGAGTGCTAAGGTTGAGAGACTTTAGTCCATTAGTGCCTTGACACAGAGCATCATAGAGCATGCCAGTCCTATAGCACAGCATGGGCCAGTGGAGAGTTCAAGGAGTAGGGTTCCACCCCATACTTGTTAGGCTTGTAGGTTAGCCTATTGTTATGACCCATGGATAGTCAGGACACAGGTGCGCATGCTACATCTGTAGTTAAGTAGATGGTGATGATAGATGCCCTCCTGAGTGAGACTTTTGACTTGATACTCAGGTAAATATTTGCAAGTTCATTGAATTTAATTTATTAAATTTTATTTTTGAAATGCAAGATTAACTAATTTAGTTTGATGATTTTAATGAGATTTCAAGGTCATACTGTTGATGCAGTTTTCAATGGGTCTGCACTTGCATATTACACTAGGACATCTACTATCGGGGTATATAACTAGTAAACAATTATAAATATTACATGTGAATAGCATTGTTATATGAATGGTATTCTAATATCTAATTTTGGATGTTGAATAGGTTAATATTGGAGATTTCACCGCAACACCTGCCAGTGGTGGTGGACTTCAAAGCTTCATGAAGGTAATAAAATAAATAGTTTAATTAATGAATTGTACTTACTAGATTTTTGTATTTTATATTCATATCATTGATTACATTTCATTGCACATCTTTCAAACTCAAAGCATTACTAGACATTACATAACTAATAATTAGATGTTGATAGATGACAAAATTTCAATTACAATATAGTTATTTGAAAAAATGCCCCAAAAAAATGTGGTCTCATGGAATGCCATGACAAGCAGATGCATAGACAAGGACATCACCATAAGACTACATTTCTTTGAGGCATCTTTTCAAACAACTCACCGCCTTGTCTATGCTATCACATTTTCCATACATGTCTACCAAAGCTTGTTGATCCCCTCCACACTATTCTTTGACAAATTCTCTCTAATAAACTCATCCAATTACCACCAATTAGACCCCAGGACATGACACTAGAGAGGGGTATGAGCCTATGGCATATTATATAGCATATGATTGACTCCAACATCATCTAGGTCCCTCCTTTGTTGACTCTAAAATTCCCCATGATGGTAATGTCTTCACCATTTCTCATAGCCCATACCAACTAGTTATTTCCTTAAAACACTTCTCCTTAGATTAGTTTTTGTCAATCCCTTCTAGTCCACCTCATCCTCATACCAATTCCCTCTTTCACCTTTACCTATCTTATGCCTCTAAATGCATTTTTGCCCCAACCCCACAACCTATTTCTATTACTTCACCTACTCCACTAGCTATGCCCCTATCTTCCCCACCATATATCCACCTATTACTACTTCACCTTCCTCATTGACTTCTATCTCTCCTCTAACACCCCTCCAAGATAAAGTACAAGAAAAAGTGTAGGACCTTTCCCCATCCACTTCTAAAAGTAGGCCTAAGAAACTTCCCCAACACTACACCCAACCTACTAACCAACTCATATCTACCCCACCTATTTCCTAATATACCCCTACTCGATGTCCCAGACCTAGTTTGCTTCCAACCCACCCCCTGACAAACCTCAAGACAAAGAAAATGACAAGAAAATTTTAAAAAAGGTTTTTCTTTTCCTATCTAGTATCTTTCCTCCCTCCTATTATCCCACAAAATCTTGATATTCCCCCTTCTCGTAAACCCATAAACTTACCTAATGTCTATGTGATTTCTAGTTTAGGCATTGTCTCATAAACCCACAAACTCTATCATAGGCATTGTCCTACCTCCATGACTACCAAACAAACAAAAATTTGAGCACAACACTACCCCACCCTACCACCAACCTAAACCTAAACTAGCACCTTCAGTCCCTCTTTGACTTCTTAAACCTAAAATTTGATGCTACTATGGTCCCTCCTTTGTTGACCCTTATACCACACAATAGTCACAAATCTTCATCTAATTTGTATATATGCATGTGACTTGTGTACTTTATTGTTAGGAGCCATGACTTGCATCACTATTATATTTTTCATAGTTGAATAATGTTGTTTTATTTTCAGATGATGTAGGCTGCGGAGACACCTCCCGATGTTCATAGTGCAATGAAGCATGGTGTGTCCTCTATGATTCATAGCTCTATGCCTTTGACAGGGGTATGAGGCAAATTAGTAAATTTCAAATTACATTTGTTGTTATAGTTGTTTATTTTTGAAAAATCAAATGATTATTGATTTGAAGTTTAATTTCTATTTGGATGGTTTCTATAGGACATGGCATCACCACAACCTAATCCTGGTACTGAGGCAAATGAGGAGACAGATTTTTGGATAGCGGTAAGTGATTATTTTGTTAAATGTTTCATAGTATATAATGTAATTTCTATATATTAATGTCTATACTTTTTATTGTAACAGCTACAAATCCATGAATAACTAAATAGGAGGAGCAACACTCAAGTTCATAGTAGACCAACCTCATACGCGTCTCGATCCCCTTAAAGATCAAAGATTGCCCATGATCTATTCTCTTCACCAGACATAGGTGAATGACTTTTTATTGTGTTCCTTTGTTGTATGCCTATATGGCATTTGTGGACATATATTTTGTATTGCATATAGTTGACATTGTATGCCTATATGGCATTCTTGTAAGCCTATATCGCTATTTTGTATATATGTTATACTTATATTGACAATTATTGATGTATGTAGGTATATGAATATTTGGTTAATACAAATCATTTTTGTTGATCATTATGTAATATGGAATGGTGTAGTGTATACCATTTTTGTATGCCTCTAGGTTTCAAAGTTAAATTATCAAAGAATCCATCCCAATTGATGATAAGAGAATTTGAGTTTTGGGTTGAAAGTTTTAGTCTCTCAAAACTATACATGCCCAAGAAAATAGAGAAATGAAGATTGGTTAAATGGATAAATGGAAAGCAAGTTTTTTTGTTCACATCATGATCTACATGCTATTGCACAATCTTGCATGTTAGCCTTAGTCACTCACATAGTGATGTACAACCTCGTGCATAAGTCCTTGCATCATGTGCCACCTAAATAATGCCACTTGATCCAACATAAAGTTCATGGTTCCTTGCACCATGCATAATTCACATAGTGATAGGAATCATTTTGTACAACTCAAAAGACACCTTATAATTCTTACACAACCCTTTGGATCATGTGCCATTTGCACAACACTAAGGATCATGTCTCATATTTTCACAAACAATAATTTTGCAAGTGATCAAGGGGATATTGCAATTCCCTATGTTCCAAAAGGATGTTCTTATAGTTTCTCCTTGGTATGCTAATCCATATTCTTTATGAGTTGCTCAATTGAAAATATTTCTTAATTCCTTGTTATGATACCATACTGGGATGCAAAGAGTATGTTTGTTGTCTTGAATAAGATAGTCAAAATCATATGCTTATGAGCGCCTGATGACCATTGTGGTTATTAAATGTATTTCCTCTTGCATATAAGGTAAGGTTATGAGAGTACATTGAGTCTTACCTAATTTGAGTATAAGTCATTAGTAATCCCTTTGAGAATGTGGGCAATATTATAAATGTATACTTTGCATCTCACCATGTTAATATGTATCATGTCATCACATTTACCAATTTGACTCTAATTCCATAAAGCAATTCCCTACCCAAAAACTTGTTAAGCTTGAAAGCCTTGTTACGACATTGTATTGATCTCGCAGAAGGTTGCATACCACTACCCAACTCTTTGCAAGATTGCTATGAAATATGATAAGCAAGATAGGCACAGTGTAGATCATTATATAATGATAGAGCCATGAAGTGGAGAGGGTTTCAAATATCACAGAAGTCTAAGTTCAAGCCTAATAACACAATGACCTAAAGGTGGAAGAAGATGAGGGTTGAACAACATGGATTTGACAACATGAAGATGATATTAAGGTTTAGGAGAGTAGCCTAATAGAGGTCTATTTCAAGCCTAATAGGGGTCTAAGATTGTAGTGATGGAACAATGCATTGAAGGACTAAAACAAACCCTATAGAGATAGTACTAGAGAACAAAGTCAAGGTGAACTAATATAAAAGAACAAGAAGTTCATATATGACTGTGTTGACTATTAGAATAAGTATGTTAACAACCATAAGATGCATGTTGACATGTGAAGACTATAATAGTTATAGCAAAGACAATGTGTGAGGATATCACCGGTACAAAGTAGCTTGAACTATTTTGGCATGTTTGGGTATGAAATAGGACCATACCTAGCCTAAACATACCCATCTTAATGCATTGGAACAATTGGTTTGGCCGTACGAGGAGTAGAATGAAAGTTACACCCCTTTGTAACTTTACACTACATGCATCTGACTATTTTTGCGGTAGTAAAAAAACTTTCACCATAGGTAAACACCTTAGAGATATAAAAAACTGAGAGAGTTTATTGTAGAGGGATGCTACGTGATCCTATAGCCTTAGATTGAATGTTTCTAAGTGACACAATTTTTGAGTAATAGCTCATCAAAGATTTCTACCTTTTTACACTTTGGACTCTTTAGGGATATCGTTGGTACAATGTAACTCGAACTGTTTCGGCATGTTTGGGTGCAAAACAAGAGCATGCCTAGCATAAACATACCCATTCAGACACGTTAGAACTATTAGTTTGGTTACATCATGAGCAGGACGAAAGTTACACCCCTTTGTAACTTTACACTACCTCCTTCTGACAATTTTTGGGGCAGCAAAAAACCTTTCACCATGGGCAAACACCATAGAGATATCAAAAACTAAGAGAGGTTATTGTAGAGGGGTTCTACATGATCACGTTAACTTAGATGAAATGTTTCTAAGTGTTAGGGTTTCTGAGTAACAGCTCATCAAAGATTATTTCCTTTTTGCACTTTGGACTCTTTAGGGATATCACCAGTACAATGTAGTTTGAATTATTTTGGCATGTTTGGGTGCAAAAAAAGACCATGCCTAGCCTAAACATACCTATCAGAATGCATTGGAACTATTAGTTTGGTCACATCAGGAGTAGGATGAAAGTTACACCCCTTTGCAACTTTACACTACCTCCTTCTGACAATTTTTGGGGCAACAAAAAACCTTTCACCACGGGCAAACATCTCAAAGATATCAAAAATTGAGAGAGTTTATTGTAGAGGGGTTCTACATGATTGTGTTTCCTTAGAAATGTTTCTAAGTGTCAGGGTTTCCAAGTAACAACTCGTCAATGATTGCTGCTTTTTTGCACTTTGGACTTTTCAGGGATATCACTGGTACAATGTAGCTTGAACTCTTTCGGCATGTTTGGGTGCAAAAAATGACCATTTTTAACATAAACATACCCATCCGAATGTGTTGGAACTATTAGTTTGGTTGCATCAGGAGTAGGATAAAAGTTACACCCCTTTGCAACTTTACACTACCTCCTTCTAACGATTTTTGGGGTAGTAGAAAACCTTTCACCATAGGAAAACACCTCAGATATATCAAAAACTGAGAGAGATTATTGTAGAGGGGTTCTACATGATCCCATTGCCTTAGATAGAATGTTTCTAAGTGTTAGGGTTTTTGAGTAACAACTCGTCAAAGATTGCTACCTTTTTACACTTTAGACTCTTGAGGGATATCGCCGGTACAATGCAGCTTGAACTATTTTGGCATGTTTGGGTGCAAAATAGGACAATGCCTAGCCTAAATGTACCCATCCGAACATTTTGAAACTTTCAGTTTGGATGCATTAGGAGTAGGACAAAAGTTACACCCCTTTGCAATTTTACACTACCTCCTTCTGATGATTTTTGGGGCAGTAGAGAACCTTTCACCATAGGCAAACACCTCATAGTTATCAAAAACTAAGATAGGTTATTGTAGAGGGGTTCTATATGATTAAGTTACCTTAGATGAAATATTTCTAAGTGTCAGGGTTTCTGAGTAACAGCTCGTCAAATATTGCTGCCTTTTTGCACTTTGGACTCTTTAGGGATATCGCTGATACAATGTAGCTCAAATTGTTTGGCATGTTTGGGTGCAAAATAAGACCATGCCTAGCCTAAACGTACCCATCTAAATGCAGTGAAACTATTAATTTGGTTGCATCAAGAACAGGATGAAAGTTAGATCCCTTTGAAACTTTACACTACCTCCTATTGACAATTTTTGGGGCAACAAAAAACCTTTCACCATGGGCAAACGCCTCAGAGATATCAAAAATTGAGAGAGGTTATTGTAGAGGGGTTCTACATGATCTCATTTCCCTGGACGAAATGTTTCTAAGTATCATGGTTTCTGAGTAACAACTCGTCAAACAATGTAGCTTGAACTGTTTCAGCATGTTTGGGTGCAAAATAGGACCATGCCTAGTCTAAACGTACCCATCTAGACATGCTGGAACTATCAGTTTAGATGCATTAGGAGCAGGACAAAAGTTACACCCCTTTGCAACTTGACACTACCTCCTTCTGATGATTTTTTGGGCAGCAGAAAACCTTTCACCACAGGAAAATTCCTCATAGATATCAAAAACTAAGATAGGTTATTGTAGAGGGGTTTTACGTGATCAGGTTACCTTAGATGAAATGTTTCTAAGTGTCAAGGTTTCTGAGTAATAGCTCGTCAAAGATTTCTACCTTTTTGCACTTTGGACTCTTTAGGGATATTGCTAGTACAATGTAGCTCAAATGATTTTGTCATGTTTGGGTGCAAAATAGGACCATGCCTAGCCTAAATGTACCCATCTGAATGTATTGGAACTTTTAGTTTGGTCGCATTAGGAGCAGGATGAAAGCTACACCTCTTTGAAACTTTACACTACCTCCTTTTGATGATTTTTAGGGCAGCAGAAAACCTTTCACCATGGACGAATGCCTTAGAGATATCAAAAAATGAGAGAGGTTATTGTAGAGGGGTTGTATATGATTGCATTGCCTTAGATGAAATGTTTCTAAGCATCATGGTTTCCGAGTAACAACTCGTTAAAGATTTCTACCTTTTTACACTTTGGACTCTTCAGGGATATCACCAGTACAATATCACTGGTACGGGTGTAAGGTATTTACTTAGATTTTAGAGAAAAGTAAAGACTAGGGTTTTTAGGAGGTTGAGGACCAGGTAACCCTAAACATAATACAACCTAAGTGCTAAAGACCATATGAAGAACACAAAAGGTTATTTGAGATAGATTAAACAGAGAGTATAACACAAACAAAACTTACCAAACTAGGTCTTTAAAGATAATACACTTAGGGTTTAAAACATAACTAATAACTTTAACTTAAAAACCCTAACTAGTTTTGAATGTTTAAACCTTTGCAGTTGTGATATGAACACTGCCATTGTGACATCCTTTAGACTTCCAAAACTTCCAACAACAACCACAACTCATCAATCAACATCAACATGACCTTAGCACCATATTTTGTGATCAACACCTTCACCCTATGAGGACACTGAAGTCAATAAAGTTTTCCTATTAAGAAAAAGAGCTTCCCTTAGCTTCAAGAAATATAAATATTCTATACTGACAAGGCCAACCACGTGAAGGTGGAAGCTCATGTTGCCTCACCTAAGACCTAAGACACATGTATTCTAGTAGATGTAGGACACCTAAGACACCTATTGTATGATATGTATCTCGATTTTATAGACATAGTAGACCTAAGACACCTAGTCTTTATACCTTATCATAGTCTAGATCTAAGTCACCTAGACACCTAGATTATAGTTCTACCTAAGACACCTATTATGGTAGACCTAGTTGACATATAGTACCTACCTAAGACACCTAGATTAAATTATACCTTATTCTAGTCTCTAGACAGGTAGTTGATATGTAGTATCTACCTAGAAGACACCTAGATCATTCTAGATTATATCTTATTCTAGTCTCTAGACTGGTCGTTGATATATAGTATCTACCTAAGACACCTAGATTAGATTAAATACCTTTTTTCTAGTCTCTATCTACCTAGTTGACATATAGTATATACCTAAGACACAAGTAGAGACACCTATTATCTAGTTCGAAACCAAGACACCTAAAGACACCTAGATTTTATACATTAATCTCAGGATCAACTTCATCCATCACTTAGGTCTAACCCCATGAAGCATAACATGATGATGATGCAAACATCAAATGTATACCATAGCAAATAAATCTAGTTCATACCACTGCTTGTCAAGTTCATACAACTCTATGCATCACATCACATACTTTATGAAGAAGTGTCTTTATATCACAAAACCTAACAACATATCTTGAAAGCATAATGGTATCATCAAACAATAGACAACCAATAGACCTACACAATTATGCATTCCTTACTCAATTACTAACATCCAAGCACTTTGACATCAATGACAAACATATTCATCACAATATTCACTGTATATGTGTAAAAATGTAGTAGCAAATAAAAAAGACAAACCTATGTAAACTTACAAATTAATGTACATACTTACAAGTCAATGTAACATGACTTTACAAAATCAATGTGAATACTTACAAATTAATCCAACGAACCATCTGGGTCTGCTCTATTCTTTATTGTGTCAAGTATTGCCTCATGGTCAGACTCACGTATCTTCCACAAGGTCTTGTTTAAAGGTCTACCCTGATATTGTATCAAATGAACATTGGATGCCACGACAAGGTTCGAGTAATGAAGAATCTTCTGATACATGTCAAAGTTCTAAAACAACCAAACATTAACACTCTTATATGGGTACCTTCTAAGCCATGTTTCAGTAATAACCACTGTGCTTGTAGGGTATTTGATGTTTTCTACATCTGTAACTGGGGCCTCCAATTTTTTTTGGCCTCAACACAACAACACAAGTAATAATCTATTTCCTCTTCATTATCTTCATATGCAATAACTATATAACATGCCATACATTGATATGTGTAGCAAATTAGATGAAATTAGTCAACATTACAAAAACACTACAAAGTAAGATAACATTAGGAATTTCAAAAACTATGCAAGTAGATATATTACTTGGTTGAACTAGATTTGATATGTGGTCAAAGTCAACTGATGATTCCATCTCTATCAGTTCTAGTGTTGTTGGGGGTTGATACGTGTCAAGTGGGTTAAGATAATTGCCATTCGTCAACCCACTCCTTTGACTCGCACTCATCCTAGGCTTGAATTGTACATGAAGAACAAAAGCATGCCATCTTCTGCATATAGATACTCTATGAACCTGCAATTGAGCTTCCGAAAGAGTGTATCTCACTTGATCATGTTAGTGTACAACAGTCCTCATATGGTGCAATGTTAGTAGCATCTATCAACCAAACAAATCTACGAATTGAAGACTTACCTTCATTACCTAGACCCATCGAAGCATTACACCACTCGACGATTGATTTTGCATCTGTCAACTTTGTATTATTTTTATACTTTAACTCTTCTCGTGCTATGGCTCTTTTGATACATGCTCATGCACCATCATGCTCCCCCTTTCCATCCTTGGCCTCACAAAATTTCCACATATGCTAAACACCTATAATATTATGCCTCCTTCTCAGCCAATAGAAATTCCACGAGTTCTTGAATTGTGATGCACAGTTATCCGACCATATGATACGCTGACTGAATGATATGCCCCTTCTAGCTAAATCATTATAGAACACCTAAAAGAAACCTTGCACGAACTTCATAGAATGCATGCGATCATCACTAATATAAAAATGATACTCCTTTATGATCTTTTTGTCATCGTCTATACTATCATTTGCATGAATGAATGAGATGTGCACAAATATAGAAACCTGTGTGGAGTTGTAATATTGTGATTGCACCTCATGCTGTGGCTATATACTGTAGTTCTCTGCAAAGTTGACAATTGAAACAATGCTACCAACTTGAAATGTGTCCTTACATGACTTGAATTGCAAGTCCAACCATCGAGCTCTATGGGCATGTCTTGCATACTCATACACTGTACTGTCACGAAATATAGGCATAGACTGATACACTGGAATATTTTCAATAACCAATTCACACCTCTTTGCTTCTTTACCATCTTTTGTATTTTATGCCACTATTTTATACTTGCCAAACTCTACTAGTTTGTTTCCAATCGCATGTGTTCTTTCCATATGTTCACATATTGGCATACGTTGCAAGCCACTGCAATGCTGACATGTGCCATCCAAGCATAATTTCCTCTAGAATATTTGACCTTCCTCTCTGTCACATAAAATTCTTGATATGAAGTCTTTTGAAGATGTTGGTGGGGCATGTATGCCACAATCCTGCAAAACATTGTTAGTATGCAAATCTAAACATATAGACTAATAAACATCAAGATGGTTAGAAAATTCAATATGTAATCTACAACAACAAGCAGTGCATGTGTGATTTATCTTGACATAGAAAGGTTTTAGCATTTCAAAATATCTTTGACAAATTTTAATTTGAGGATACATCTCTAGAAATTTACCAAAAAATTGTGTTTGAGTCATATCCAAAAAATGCTTTGGATGTGGCTCATGGTTCTGACTACCGATTCTCCTTCTTACTACATCCTGTTGATTCAAAGATACCCTTGTGTAATTATTCCAAAAGTCTTCAATTAGTGATCTCAATGCTTCAACAATTGGTTTATCTTTTCGTGGTACTCTCACCGAGAACACCCATAATTCATTGGCATTGGTGTTCTCAATTCTTTGGCACCTTTCAATGGCTCTTGATAAAGTTTTCCTATTAATTCTCAATGCTTGACTCATCTTTCTAATGAGACGAGCTTTCCTCGTTTGACTACTTACTATAGTCGATGTAATGACATGCTGTGTTGCATTACTATCTTTTGTGCATGAGGTGTTACCCACACTCTCATATGCACTCATTAGATTCTTGACAATAGATTTTTCACTTGAAGCCTTTGATGTTCTCAACCCAAGAATCTTCATGATGGACCTATACTTTATACTTTGCATCATTTCAATGAATAGTTGACATCTTGCAGTCTCATTTAACTTTTCAAAGAACAATCTGTAAATCTTATGAGCATATCTTCTACAAGTGCATTTTGGAATCTTACCTTCCATTGGCTACAAAATATTCTCATCAATATCAATCAAATACTTTGGCTTTCTATGCAAAATTCTAGGTGCTGTTAAGATAGGTCATTTCATCTCAACATTAGGAATTTCATCAATATTTAAATGAGATGGGCTAGATGGCATACCTTTGATCGAAGATGGAATAGATGACATACCTTGAGGTTGAGGTGGGAACAATGGCATACCTCCTTCCTCACATGTGAGTGATGATGTACTCTCAACTTGAGATGTGGTAGATGGTGTCCCTACATGTTGACTTGCAGTAGAGGACGTGTCTCCAACTACGATATTCAAATCTCTCATAGCATGAAGTTTTTGCATTCGTTCCCTTTGTGTCACCAATACCATATCTCTTTTTGATGGTTGCAGTTCCTCTTCAATTGGCATGCCTTCATTTATCATGTCCAATTTCCTCTTCTCACGAAGTTCGCTCATAGCCACTGCTTTCTTTGCATTCCTAGCTTCTATCTCTTCTTGTGTTGGTTTAATTCTTGATTGTTTCCTCGGCATGATGGAGAATTTATCTATAGCATGATAAAGAGACAAATATTATTTCCTAAGAAATGAATCCATACAAATAACTGAAATATATGACATTCAACCCTTCATACAAAATGTACGTACAATCATCATGTAGAAGAGTAAATGTCACTCACCCAAAATAAGTACAAAGCATACAAAGCATTATTGCAGCCATACAAAGCATTATGGTACAAAGTTCACTTTAGTCCTATGAGGATAAGGACAAAGGAGAGTCACCTATTGAGGCTACAAGTGAAGAGTACACGGGACTCATGTTGACTACAAGGTTCAAGATGTGGGGGAGGCCTTGGTGCTAGTGGCATCAAACTACCTACACTTATTTGCGGATAGAGATCATCTCCTCACACATGAAGATTCAGTTTGCATCCATGGGACATAATTTAGGACACATGATACACTTGATTTTCACTTGGAGACATCTCATGGGCTAGCACTTGTTGATAAGCATCTAGTCATGAAAGTAGAGATGATTGAGATTGTGGGAGACATCACACTAGGGCATGAGGTAAGGACCGATTTTTCGATGTGTGACAGCAGTCCCTTATCTTCACATTATCATGTTAAGACAACCAAGAGGATTACCCTTAAGGATTATGATTTTCATGGAGACACTCATGTTGAACTTTGTACTTTGCTATGACTAAACTATCTTGAGACCCTATATCAATTCCATGGCAATGTGACTAATTTGTAGTATTTAACTTGGTACATTGTCATAGATATGGGAATGGAAACAATTGGTATACAATGTTTGTATGAACTATCAACATGAAGAATAATGTAGCATAGCATGGATCATGATTGGATTAAGCCTATTGGGATTTACTTGTATGATCTTGGCACCTATTCATTTGTATTTTAACTTCTTATGACAAGATAATAGTATTTCATTATGCTTAAGGGATTGTATATTTATATGTTGTAAGGATTTATTCTTGTATAATTTATGTTAAGGTCTATTTAATTCATTATTGCACATATGTTGTAAGGATTTATTCTTGTATAATTTAACATCACAGTATGTTAAGGTCTATTTAATTCATTATTGCACATACTTATTAAAGAGCCCAAGTGTAGAAAATATACATGGCACCATGTGAGATTGTAGGATGACCTTATGGATTCTTGAGTAATAAAATCTAGAGATTTAACTTAAGGCTATATATGCAAGTTTAAAGGAAACACACATGATGGAATTTTGCATGAGGTCCTTTAGGTTGAATCTCATTAGATACACATTAATTTGTTTGTATTATAAGGTTCATTATGCAAAGGGACTTAAAAATGATATTGTGATTGTGTCTATTTTAATTAATGTTGACTTTTGAGATATCTTTTATTATGCATACCATGAATTGATTTAAAACATAGTCTATTATAATGACATTTGTGTGTGATAACTAAGCTCTTTGGGTAGTAAGAACTATGATGAACTATAAATGAAAAATGTAAGACATGTATGCAAAATGTGGAAGCATAGACAAGGCAGATGAACTATAAAATAAAAAAAGTGAGACTAATATAAACACAAAATATGAAAACCAGACAAGTGATATAAACATGTATGATAAAGCATGATAAAGTAATTAAAATAGAATTAAGGAAAATGTAAATAACATGCATGTAAAGACTTGACATACCTATAAAATAGATATTTGAATGGAGAGAGTACCCAATTATGTAGTGTTTTTTTCTTCTTGCATGAAACTCCTCAACAATTTGAGTATTTCACCACTTGCTTCCTTTTCAATGTTAAATTGAATAATGTACTCAAATAGAATTAGTAACAACAATACTATTAACCAATCTATAATGTTAAATTCCTACAATTCAATCACAATTAACATTGCAACACTACAAAAATTGAAACTTGAATTGATATATATCAAATTCGATGTGAAAACTATGTTATTTCCTCCTTCTTAAGTTGGAAAAGAAGAAAAAGGTGGTGGAAAGTTCATGCAAAGGTGGAAGAATGTGAAAAATGTGCATGTGAACTACCCAACAACATGAAAACACTCTTCTTTTGTCAGAACACGTGCATAAATAGAATAAAATAGAGTATGTGGGCCTGGATGACGGGGGTCCATGCCTTTTTACCATTTGTATAGCAAGCCAAAATGTGAGCGCATTTTGTCTTGCTATATATTGATTCATAGAAAAATATGTGTCTAAAGAAGAAAGGAGTTTAGAGAGTTCATGTGTTACTGAGGGTTCCTTGAACCAAATACTAGTAGATTGATGCTTCAGAAGTGGAGGGGTTGGAATGTGCATAATTTAAGAGATCATCATCCTTCATTTTATAGTGGTCTAGGTATTTTATTTTAAAACCTATGAAGTGAATTAACTAAATGTATTCTCTTTATAATGTGCCACTGAGTTGTCATGGAAAAGAAGTGCCAAGTAGTTAGAGGTGAGATATATTGCAAAATATGATAGAAAGGAGTGCCTATAAATATTTGTTCCTATCTCACCTTTGATAGCACCTTTGCAATATCTCTTACCTCTAGTTCCATTAGCTCATGTTATATCTCTCACCTCTCTATATCTCACTTATCTCTCCCCCTCACCTCTCTATCTCTCCCCTCTCTATGTCTCTCAGTTGCTCCTTATCTACCTCTCCATCCATCCTTAGCCATCTATGTCTTAATTAACTTGAAACCCTAAAGCCTCAACCCTCAAACCTTAAACCTTAAGTCCTAAACCCTATCCCTAAACCCTCAACACTTTACCTTAAACCCTATTCCCTCAACCTTAAACCCTAATCCCTCAACCCTAAACCCTACACCCAATCACTAAACCCTCAACCCTCAACCCTAATCCCTCAACCCTAAATGCTATCCCTAAAGCCTCAACCCTAAACCCTAACCCCTGAAGGTCCTAAACCCTAATCCGTTATCCCTAAACTCTAAACCCTATCCCTAAACCCTCAACCCTCAACCTTAAACCTTAATCCCTCAACCCTAAACCTTACAAGTTAAAGCCTAATCCCTAAACCCTATCCCTCAACCCTTAACCCTTAAACCTTAAACCCTAAAACCTATCCCTAAACACTTAATCCTTGACACTATATCTTAATCCCTAATCCCTTAACCCTAACCATAAAGCCTCAACCCTCAATCCTTAAAGCTTCAACCCTAAACCCTATCCCTAATCCCTCTACCCTTAACACTCTACCTTAACCCTAATCCCTAGACCCTCAAGCCTAATCCCTAACCCTAAACACTATCCCTAAAGCCTCAACCCTAAACCCTAATCCCTCAAGGTCCTAAACTCTAATCCCTTATCCCTAAACTCTAAACCCTATCCCTAAACCCTCAACCCTCAACTTAAACCTTAATCCCTTAACCCTAAACCTTATAGGTTAAACTCTAATCCCTTATCCCTAAACCCTAAACCCTATCCCTCAACCCTTAACTCTTAAACCTTAAACCCTAACCCGTCTACCCTTGACACTCTACCTTAACCCTAATCCCTCAACCCTCAACCCTATCCCTAAACCTTCAACCCTCAACCCTCAACTCTCAACCTTAAACCCCAATCCGTTAACCCTAAACCCTAATCTGTCAACCCTAAACCCTATTTGTAAACCCTTAACCCTCAACACTATACCTTAAAACCTAATCCCTCAACCCTAAAGCCTAATCTCTCAACTCTAAACCCTAAACCCTACACCTAAACCCTCAACCCTCAACACTATACCTTAAACCCTAATCCCTCAACCCTCAACCCTAATCCCTCATACCTAAACTCTAAATGCTAACCTTATTTCTAAACCCTCAACCCTCGACACTATACCTTAAACCCTAATCCCTTGTCCCCTATCCCTCAACCCTTAACCCTTAACCCTTAAACCCTAAAGCCTATCCCTAAACCCTTAACCCTCGACACTATATCTTAAACCCTAATCCCTTAACCCTCAACCTTAAAGCCTCAACCATCAATCCTTAAACCTTCAACAATAAAACCTATCCCTAATCCCTCTACCCTTGACACTCTACCTTAACCCTAATCCCTCAACCCTCAACCCTGTCCCTAAACCCTCAACCCTCAACCCTCAACCTTGAACCCTAATCCATCAACCCTAAACCCTATTCCCTCAACCCTAAACCCTATTCCTAAACCCTCAAACCTCAACACTATTACTTAAACCCTAATCCCTCAACCCTAAACCCTAAACCCTATTCCTAAACCCTCAACACTATACCTTAAACCCTAATCCCTCAACCCTCAACCCTCAACCCTTAACTAAACCCTACACCCTATCACTAAACTGTCAACCCTAATCCCTCAACCCTAAACGCTATCCCTAAAGCCTCAACCCTAAACCCTAATCCCTCAAGGTCCTAAACCCTAATCCCTTATCCCTAAACTCTACACCCTATCCCTAAACCCTCAACTCTCAACCCTCAACCTTCAACCTTAATCCCTCAACCCTAAACCTTACAGGTTGAACCATAATCCCTTATCCCTAAACCTTAAACCCTATCCCTCAACCCTTAACCCTTAAACCTTAAACCCTAAAACCTATTCCTAAACCCTCAAACCTCGACACTATATCTTAAACCCTAATCCCTTAACCCTCACCCTTAAGCCTCAACCCTCAATCCTTAAACCTTCAACCCTAAACCCTATCCCTAATCCCTCTATCCTCGACACTCTACCTTAATCCTAATCCATCGACCCTCAACCCTAATCCCTCAACCCTAAACACTATCCCTAAAGCCTCAACCCTAAACTCTAATTTGCAAGGTCCTAAACCCTAATCCCTTATCCCTAAACTCTAAACCCCATCCCTCAACCCTCAATCCTCAACCCTCAACCTTAAACCTTAATCCCTCAACCCTAAACCTTACAAGTTAAACCCTAATCCCTAATCCCTAATCCCTAAACCCTATCCCTAAACCCTTAACCCTTAAACCTTAAACCCTAATCCCTCTACCCTTGACACTCTACCTTAACCCTAATCCCTTGACCCTCAACCCTATCCCTAAACCCTAAACACTCAACCCTCAACCCTCAACTTTAAACCCTAATCTTTCAACCTAAACCCTAATCCATCAACCCTAAACCCTATCCCTAAACCCTCAACCCTCAATACTATAACTTAAACCCTAATCCCTCAACCCTAAACCCTAAACCCTATCCCTAAACCCTCAACCCTCAACACTATACCTTAAACCCTAATCCGTCAACCCTCAACCCTAATCCCTCATCCCTAAACCCTCAACCCTCGACACTATACCCTAAACCCTAATCCCTTATCCCTAAGCCCTAAACCCTATCCCTCAATCCTTAACCTTAAACCTTAAACCCTAAAACATATCTGTAAACCCTCGACCCTTGACATTATATCTTAAACCCTAATCCCTTAACCCTTAGCCCTAAAGCCTTAACCCTCAATCTTTAAACCTTTAACCCTAAACCCTATCTCTAATCCCTCTACCCTCAACACTCTACTTTAACTCTAATCCCTCAACCCTCAACCCTATCCCTAAACCCTAAACCCTCAACCCTCAACCCTCAACCTTAAACCCTAATTTGTCAACCCTAAACCCCAAAACCTATAGCTAAACTCTCAACCCTCAACACTATACCTTAAACCCTAATCTCTCAACCCTATACCCAAAACCCTATCCCTAGACCCTCAACACTATACCTTAAACCCTAATACCTCATCCCTAAACCCTAAACGCTATCCCTATTCCTAAACCCTCAACCCTCGACACTATACCTTAAACCTTAATCCCTTATCCCTAAACCCTAAACCCTATCCCTCAACCCTCAACCCTTAAACCTTAAACCCTAAAACCTATCCCTAAATGCTTCACCCTCGACACTATATTTTAAACCCTAAACCCTTAACCCTCAGCCCTAAAGCCTCAACCCTCAACCCTTAAACCTTCAACCCAAAACCCTATCCCTAATCCCTCTACCCTTGACACTCTACTTTAACCCTAATCCCTCAACTGTCAACCCTATCTTTAAACCCTCAACCCTCAACCCTCAACCTTAAACCCTAATATGTCAACCCTAAACCCTAATTACTAAACCCTAAACCCTATCCCTAAACCCTCAACCCTCAACACTATACCTTAAACCCTAATCCCTCAACCCTCAACCCTCAACCCTCAACCCTCAACAATATACCTTAAACCCTAATCCCTCAACCCTCAACCCTCAACCCTAATCCCTCAACCCTCAACCCTAATCCCTCATCCATAAACCCTAAATGCTATCCCTATTCCTAAACCCTCAACCATCGACACTATACCTTAAACCCTAATCCCTTACCCCTAAACCCTAAACCCTATCCCTCAACCCTTAACCCTTAAACCTTAAACCCTAAAACCTATCCCTAAACCCTCAACCATATACTTAAGCCCTAATCCCTCAATCCTCAATCCTATACCTTAAACCCTAAATCCTACATCCGCAAACCCTCATCACTATACCCTATAACCTCACCCATATACCCTAAACCCCAAATATTGTGCCTCAACCCTATACTTAAATTAAACCTAAACCATATGTGCTCTCAAACCAAGTCACCCTATGCCTTATATACCTTCAATCCATATCATAAACCCTAAACCCAATATCCTAAACCCTAATCCCCATGCCTTACACACTTAATCTTATACACTCAACAACTTGAATATTAACCCTCAACTGTAACCCTCAACCCTCTAACCTATACCCTCTACCCTCTACACTCTACCCTCTACCTATTACTTAAGCCCTAATCTATCAACCCTCAACCCTCAACCCTAAAATTTATATAGGCTCAGGTCCTTATATACCCTAAACCCGAAACCCTTACATACATACATGCATACATACATACATACATACATACATACATACATACATACAGATATACATGAATACATGTACATACATACATACAAACATGCATACATATATACATACATACAAGCATGTATTCATGTACATACATACAAGCATGCATTCATGTACACACATACATACAACCATACATACATACCTACAAGCATACATATATACATATATACATTCATCAAACATACTTACCAAGATTGAACATAAATCATTCAAAGGGAGACATAATGCAAGTGCGTTATTACATGCTTGCGTTATGTCGAACTGGGCAAACACCAGCAAACATGCAAAAAAGGAAAAAAAGAACAACATAATGCGAGCATGTTATAACATGCTCACGTTATATTTTGATTTGGGAATTCCAAGCCTTAGGCTTGGCATTTGCTTTGCATTTCCAACCCAAAGGCTTGGAGTGCCTTCCCAATGTCAACATACATGTTTTTGTAAATTCTACAAGATTTCACATAATTTTGTTCATGCTAACCCTCAAATTTGCACGTGTTTCAAGGTCGAAGAAATTGAACACCTAGGTAATGTTAGGCTTTCTCTTAGCTATTTAACGATGTAATTTTTTTCACATTTTGACAACGTTAAGCCTTTCATCTTTACTTTCTTTTGTTTGTGTGTCTGTTTTTGGGCAAAAACCAGTGTTTCATCATTTTTTTCATTATAAATTAACCATTCATTGAAATTTCAAATAAATTACATTTTTATAAACTAGACTCCATTCTACACATATTAAAAAAAAAATTCAATTAGTTTTCAAATTTTATAGGGGTAGCACGACCAAAATTCTATTTTTTAAGATGTGTCCACTTTGAAAATTATTAAAAAATCAAATATTCATTAAAAATTATTAGAAAAATCAGGCATAAACTACATGCTGTTAGCTAATTTCTCACCTAAGTGATTTTAAAAATACCAAAAAGATTTAACCTTTTGAGGGAGCCACAAAACACGCTATGTTATGTTTTTTTGATAGAAACAACACCAATTTCTGTGGCTCCCTGTTTTGAATCCCTTAATCTATAGATACCATTTTTAAAAAAAATTAGTAGTTTATAAAGTATTCTTGGAGCACTATGAACATTATTTTGGTTGCATCTTCAAATTTTGAGTGTAACTATGCTCAATTTCTCATCCAAGGTCAGTATTTCTTGATTTGAGAAAAAAAGTGGCCACTTAAGACCCCTTTTTGGCCCCCCGTCTTCTTGCACTTACCCTGTGTTTAAATGTTATTATTTATTAAAATTCCATTCACTAATTCCAATGACCTCTTTGCTCCATGGTGCACAATGAAATCCACTCATCCTCTACCCCTAGACCTCTTCCTAAACACCCATTACACCAATTTGACCAATTGCGCATGGCACAAATTTTGAAGTGACGAAATCCCAATATTAGACAAAACACAACATTGTATCAATGTAAGGATAGAGCACTTGAGTGAAAAATGTGAGGGTTTGAATTTGAATGGGGCATCTGAACGGTCGCAAACAGGTTTGTTGCTAGATGCAGGATCTAGCAACAAAAGGAACACTAATTACACACTAATTATTAAATAAATAGTAACTCAATTAAAATACATCAAAATGAAAGGAAACAAATGTTAAAGGTGCAATTCCCCATTGCATTAAATAATGAGTGAAATAATATTATGAATGTATATGCTCTTCAATTTTATTCTTTAAAAACAAAAACACCACGAGAGAAATGAGTGGAAATAGAGATACGGTCGCATTTTATGCGTATACACGGCAAGTCACGCCTCCTGTATCTAAAATTAGAGGGATGAGGTTGTGCTTGTAGTTTAGTCTAGGGGACAAAAAAATAGGTATAATTAACTTTAGGATGGGATATGCTGTAGGAAATGGATTATGATTGCTCTAAACTTAGTGATATGGCATAACAAAGAGCTAAATTTAGGTTGATGATAACAAGTGTACCAAAAATGAACAATTAAGTGCTAGGAACATGCATTAAATACATCAACAAAAAAATATATAAAACAAGTGGGGAAAAGTTTAAGGGTGTGTACTTTTTCCTCTACACAAATCAAGGCATATCTATGACTACTCAAAAAATAGTACAATTGTAATGAGGAAGATTACATATACATGCCTTTCCCCTATGTTCTAGGCCCATGTTTATTGGGTTGTACTTGGACAAATATAAATAGATAATGCAAACATAAACCTATACTAATCAAACACTTTGAATAATTTGAGCTAAGGCTACATGTAATGCTGCAAGGTTTCACCCAAAGCATTAGCCCAACAAACATCGAACAACAAATTCTTCACGTTCGTAAATGCGACATTTACATGTCACATTACACTTACACACACACAAGGTGTCACAAAAAGCACAACAATAGCTCAAATGATAGATCACCATTGCACAATGCAAGGTGGTAGAAACAGAAGACTTCACCCATCACTAGACAACTCACCACGATGACCAAGCAAGAGGTGGAACTCACTCCAAGACGAAGGTCAGATTTACATTCATGACCTCGCTTCCTCATGAACACACGGAGTAGGATGAGGGTAAAAATCACTTCAATCCATTCCATGAATACACAAGACATCCCAAACACAACAAGGTACACTTACCCATGAGATGGTTCAACTACGAGGTGCAAGTCCTCAACCAAATGGAAGGGTCACTAGTTGATCTCGTGCAAAGGAACGCTTCCCAAATCAAAAGAGGGAATAAACCAAAAGTACATCACATCATGGAAATGACACCATGGTTACACTTAAGCGGTCAAACATGCACCTTACGACAACAAACTTCACAAAAGGGTTGAACAGACAAACAAGACATCTTGGCAGAGTATGGAGGCCCAAGGAGGAAGCCTCTGCCAAAGACACTAGTGCCTAGCACTATTATCCTAGGACACTAGCACCCAACACCTTGGTCTTGGGACACCAGCGCCTAGCACTTGGGTCTTCTAGAACCCAAGTACATAAAGTACAAAATTTTCCAAAAAGGCCCATAATTTAGCAATTCAACCCATAATTCAACCAAAACACCTATGATGCCTAAAAACATTAATCAACAACAAATAGGATTCATTTTAACCAAAAACAATAAGGTGTTGAACTAATTATGTCCACATGTCAAAAAGGACAAAAGTGATACAAAAAGCTACGCATATTCGACACCAACGTCAACACATGCGAAAAGCAAAGATATGATCCTCACCACCTATGTGGGATGAATACAATCCAACACAAACATATCCATAAGAATCAAATACAACCACCAAATAAATGAGTCTAAAAATGCTCACATAGCTATATTCTAACATGTAAAAATCTATCAAAACATGCCAACATCCTCACAAACTTGTTGGAAAATGTGACTCAAATTTACTGGCTTGATTTTCTCCCTGAAGGTTATGATTAAATCCTTCATCAGCCTGACATTTAAATTTCAGTGGGACATAGTATGTTACCTAAGTCACGGGTTTCTATGTTTTTCTAACCTTAAGTTGCAAGGTTCTAAAGTTTCGAAACCTCTTGACTTCCTGACTTAGTCCTCTCTCTTTGTTGTCAACAAGTCGCAGGTTTTGGTAACCTCATAACCTCCGACCAAGATGTTCATAAGTTTTTTTTTTCGGTGACTTAGTGACTTTGAGGTTCTCTTTGTTGTCAGTGAGTCATGAGTTTTCAGAACTTCGTAACCTCTGACAAGAGGTTCTAAAGTTTAGGTTTTCAATGACTTAGTGACTTTGAAGTGGAGGATACCAAGCGACGCTTGCCAGCCCGTTGGATTTTGCTAGGACCTAGTCTATACTTGGAGGGGGAGCAGGGAATGATGTTAACCAATTGACATGGTCCTGTATGGTGACAACGTGGCTTCCACATTGGTGGTGGAGACCACTCAGTAGTTGGACTATGCGAAGTGGTAACGACTATGATCTACTTGACCCTATGGCGCCCGCTGGCCTTTGCCCATTGTGATGGGCCCTATCTAGAATATGAGGGAGAGCAGGGATTGGATGGAGGATGTATGACTTGGTGATGTGGCAGTGACATGGATGTTTGATAGTTATGATGGTTTGACAGGTGTTAACAGTTAGATTGTTTGATACCGATTACATATGGAAGTTGAACCGAACCAATTTCTCTGGTATGGAAGACATAACAACTAGGTGAATGTAGGTTAATAAGAACATTGGAACATTCTATAATAGTGTGTCTGTGATGAGAAAGCTATTTGATTGGAAGAACAAGGCTAATCTGAGAAATGTTCTGCT
Source organism: Cunninghamia lanceolata (assembly GCA_027924645.1). Lineage (NCBI taxonomy): Eukaryota > Viridiplantae > Streptophyta > Pinopsida > Cupressales > Cupressaceae > Cunninghamia > Cunninghamia lanceolata. The sequence continues at coordinate 15,118,486 of BSBN01001332.1, forward strand.
GCTAAAGTTGATGCTGTGTCGATTAACACCTAAAAGCAAATTTTTGTAACTTTGTATGTAAACATAATTTACTATAATACAAAGTGATTTTGCTTGGTGTGTGGGTTTTTCTCCCGTAAGGGTTTTCCCATGTAAATCTGGTGTACATTTTGTGTATGTCTCTTAATTGTCTATTCTGTCATTCTGTTTAATGTGCACATTGAATTAACTGTAATTGAAATTGAAAGTACTTTCTGCACTTCTCTTCTATAAAATTGGCATTAGGAAGGCATTTCCGCACTTTGCTTTCCTTACAAGTGGTATTAGAGCCTGGCTAGTTGTGTTATGCTTGTGGGTGAGTTAGGTTTTTTGTGCTAATTTTGTTGATTGGGAGTTTTGTAGAGAAATCGTTTTGAAATCTTGTTGTAGAATTAAGATGGCAAGCACATCTGGAAGAATAGAGATTGAGAAATTCAACAGTGGCAATTTTGAGTTGTGTAAACTCAAAATGCAATATTTTCTCATGGATCATGAGTTATGGGTTGTAGTGTCCTCAACCAAACCTGCAACAACCTCACAAGATGATTGGGATACAATGGACTGGAAGGCCAAGTGTCTAATCAGACTATGCTTGGCTGATACAGTTCTCCTAAATGTCCATGAAAAGAAGACTGTGAAATATTTGTGGAAGAAGCTTGGTGAGATTTATTAGGGGAAATCTCTAGTAAATAAGCTATTCCTAAGAAAGAAGCTGTACTCTTTGAAGATGGATGAAGGAGTGTCTGTTCGAGATCACCTGAATGCATTTAACATGATCATTGCTCAGTTGACGTCTATGGGTGTGAAGATTGAAGACGAGGATCATTGCATGCACCTATTGTGTTCATTTCTTGACACAGGATCACTTGGTAATGGCTATTGGGAATACAACAACTACTTTCTAGATGGATGAGGTGGCTACTTTGCTGCTTTCAGAGGAAATGCAAAGGAAGTCTTCTGAGATGGCCAAGGAAGCCCTTGCTATTGGAGATAGATCAAAAGTGAAAGGCAAGAAGTCTAGATCCAAGTAAGAGAGGAGATCAAAGTCTCTTGATAAAAAGTCCAAGGTAAAATGTTGGAACTGTGGGCAGAAAGGTCATATACAAAAAGACTACAAAGAGGAGAAAAAGAAGAAGAAGAATAAGTCTTCTGATGATGAATCTTCTTAGAGTGAAGTAGATGCCTTCATTGGAGCCTTGGCGACCTAGGCATCGGATGATGTTTAGCTAATTGATTCAGGTGCGTCCTTTCACATGACCTCTCATAGAGATTGGTTTTCAAAGTATGAAGAATACATAGGTGGAAGGGTGTATCTGGGTGATGATTCTCAACTTGAAATCTTTGGTCATGGAAGAGTTAGAATCAAGTTTCTCGATGGAAGAATAAAAGGAATCAATGATGTAATGCATATACCAGGTCAAGCTCAAAATTTGCTTTCTATTAGTAAGCTAAATGATGTTGGCGTGTAAGTTTCTTTCAAGAATGGTGGCTATAAAATGACAAGAGGCTCAATGGTACTAGCAAAGGGTGAATGCATAGGCAATCTGTTCAAGCTGGACGCATTTGCTATTCACTGTAACGTCTTTGCAAAAAAAGACAAAGCTTCCAATGCTGGGAAGGAAAATGTTGTTCCTCTAGGTGTGAACTCCTTGGAGGTGAAACTCCCAGTAGAGAAAACCATGCTGTGGCATCATAGACTCAGTCACATTGGTGAAAAAGGCTTAAAAGCCTTGAAAAATAAAAACCTAGTTGAAGGGCTTGATGATTGTAATCTTGAGTTTGAATTTTGTGAACATTACATTTATGGAAAACAACACCATGTTTCTATTTACTCTAGTTCTCATAAATCTTATGGTATACTGGATTATATTCACTTTGATGTTTTTGGTCTAGTGAATGTTCCTTTGTTATCAAAATCTAAATATTATGTTTGTTTTATAGATGATTTTTCAAGAAGGGCGTTTGTGTATTTTCTAAAAAGTAAATCAGAAGTGTTTAGTCAGTTTAAGGAGTTTAAAACCTTGGAAGAAAATTAGACTATTAGAAAAATTAGATGCTTGAGGACATATAATGGTGGTGAATTTTGTTCTGCAGATTTTGAAAGGTATTGTAAAGACCATGGAATTAAAAGGCATAAAACTACACCTTACACTCCATAGTAAAATGGAGTTGCTGAAAGATTAAACAGGACATTGATGGAAAAGGTGAGAGGTATGTTGAGCAGTGTTAGTCTGGAACATAAATTCTGGGCTGAGGCTATGGCTACAACATGTTACTTAATTAATCTATCTCCCTCTTTAACACTTGTTGACAAAACACCTTTGGAAGCATGGTATGGTAAGAAGCCCTCTTTGAGACATATTCATGTCTTTGACTATGAGGCATATGCATGTGTCGAATGAGAAAAGATCTAAGTTGGATAACAAGGTAGTAAAATGTATCTTCATTGGTTATGGAATTGGTGTGAAGGGGTACAAGCTTTGGAATCTAGTTACTGAGAAGGTGTTGTCTAGCAAAAGTGTGATCTTCTGTGAGCTGAAATCTTCTACTATTGATCTACAACCAGAGGTGAAAGAAATAGAAAAGGAGGTAGTTGAAATCCCTCTTACTCTAGATAATGATGAACTACAGACTCCTAGTGGACTTGTTAGTGAGGAGAGCTGGAGTAGCTCTGAATGTTCTGAGCAAGAAGAAGAACCTTAGCCTCAGCTTGTGAGGAGTTCTACACATGAGAAGTAGCAACTTGAAAGGTTTGGATATTCTATGTTAGATTCTAGTTGTGCCTATGCTTTGATTACTAACACTGATAAGCCTAGGACTATTACAGAGGCTATTGGTATGTCTGATTCAGATTCCTAGTTGGAAGCCATGAATGAAGAAATGGCATCATTGAAAAAGAATGAAACCTGGGATTTGGTACCTTTTCCTGAAGGTCGAAAGCATGTTGGTTGTAAATGGGTATTTAAAGGGAAGATTGGTCTAAATGGTAGTGTTGAGAAGTATAAAGCAAGGTTGGTCATGAAAGGATATTCCTAGGTGGAGGGAATTGATTATGGGGAAATATTTCCTCCTGTAGCGAAGCTGACATCTATCAGATTTCTGTTGTCACTTGCAGCAGCGTATGAGTTAGAAATTGAGTAGATGGATGTGAAGACAACATTTCTTCATGGAGATTTGGAAGAAGAAATTTACATGTCCCAGCCAGAGCACTTCGTTGAAAAAGGTAAGGAAAATCTAGTTTGCAAGTAAAAGAAATCTCTGTATGATTTAAAACAGTCGCCTAGAATGTCGTACCAAAAGTTTGATACTTTTGTGTTGTCATTGGGATTTGTGAGATCAAAATTAGATCATTGTGTGTATTATAAGACTGAAAATGGTTGACTTATTATTATTTCCCTTCATGTGGATGATATGTTATTCATTGGGAATGGTAAGGGTATGATTTTTGAATTAAATTATTAGTTGTCAGCATAGTTTGAAATGAAAGATTTAGGTGCAACTAGGTATATTCTAGGGAGGGAAATTAGAAGGGATAGGGCAAATAGAAAAATTTGGCTCAGCCAGAGCAAGTATGTTAATTCTATCCTTGAGAGATTTAATATGATAGATTGCAAGTAGTTAGTTGTTCTAGTGTTGCAGGGAATGAAGCTATCTGTTGAAGATTGTCCAAAATCTCCTATTCAGATGGAGGACATGACTAGGGTATCTTATGCAAGTGCAATTGGTAGTTTAATTTATACAATGGTTTGTATAAGGCTAGACATTTCCCAAGCAGTGGGAGTTCTTAGTCAATTTATGGCTAATCTAGGAAGATCGCATTGGGATGCTATGAAAAGAGTTTTCAGATATTTGAAGGGTAATTCTGGGTATGCCTTGTGTTACCATGGTAACTTTACTAGATCTAAAAGTTCAATTAGCATTCGTGGATATGTGGATTTTGATTGGGCAGGGGACATTGACAGTAGAAGATCCACCAGTGGATATGTATTCACGTTGTTTGGTGGTGTAATTAGTTGGATGAGTAAGTGGTAGGCTGTAGTCACTTTATCTACTATTGAGGTAGAGTATATGGTAGCAACTCATGCCTATAAGGAAGCCATTTGGCTTAGACGGCTGTGTACTGATATTGGGTTTGATGCAGGGCAGATTAATATCTATTGTGACAGTCAGAATGCTATTTGTTTAGTGAAAATCCAACTTTCCATGCTAGGATGAAACATATCGATGTTCAATACCATTTTGTTCATGATATGGTGGAGGATGAAAAGGTTAATTTGGAAAAAGTAGATACTCTAGAGAATGTTGTTGATGCATTGAAAAAATCGATGAGTGTAGATAAGTTCAGATGGTGTGCCAATTTGATAGGCCTTGGGGCCTATGACATTTAGTAACTTTGAGCATTGGAAGAAGCCAATAAGTTCTTCATCAAGTGGGAGCATGTTGGAAAATGTGACTCAAATTTATTGACTTGATCTTCTCCCTATAGGTTATGATTAAATCCTTCATTGGCTTGACATTTAAATTTTGGCAGGACATAGTATGTTGCCTAAGGAGTGGGGTTCTAAGTTTTTCTAACCTTAAGTCACGAGGTTCTAAAGTTTTGAAACCTCCCAACTTCCTGACTCAGTCCTCTCTCTTTTTTGTTAGCAAGTCGCTTGTTTTGGTAACCTCATAACCTCCGAACAAGAGGTTCACAAGTTTTTTTTAGCGACTTAGCGAATTTGAGGTTCTCTTTGTTGTCGGTGAGTTGCAAGTTTTTAAAACTTTGTAACCTCTGACAAGAGGTTCTAAAGTTTAGGTTTTCAGCAACTTAGTGACTTTGAAGTGGAGGGTACCAAGCGATGCCTGCCAGCCCATTGGCTTTTGGTAGGACCCAATCTGTACCTGGTGAGGGAGTGGAGAGTGATGTCAACTGATTGACATGGTCCTATATGGTGACAACATGGCTACCACATTGGCGGTGGGAACCACTTGGTAGTTGCACTATGCGAAGTGGTAATGGCTATGATCTACTTGATCCTAGGACACTCGCTGGCCTGTGCCCATTGTGATGGGTCCTGGTTAGAATCTGAGGGAGAGCGGGGATTGGCTGGAGGATGTATGACTCAGTGATGTGGTGGTGACATGGGTGTTTGACAGTTATGACAGTTTGATAGGTGTTGACAGTTAGACTGTTTGAGACCAATTGCATATGGAAGTTGAACCAAACTAATTTCTTTGGTATGGAAGACATAACGACTATGTGAATGTATGTTAATAAGAACATTGGAATATTCTGTAATAGTGCGTGTGTGATGAGATACCTGTTTGATTAGAAGAATGAGGCTAATCAGAGAAATGTTCTGCTGCTGAAGTTGATGTTGTGTGGCTTAACATCTGAAAGCACAATTCTGTAACTTTGTATGTAAACATAATTTACTGTAATATAAAGTGATTTTTCTTGGTGTGTGGGTTTTTCTCTTGTAAGGGTTTTCCCATGTAAATCTGGTGTACATTCTATGTATGTCTCTTAATTGTCTATTCTATCATTTTGTTTAATGTGCATTTTGAATGAACTATAATTGAAATTAAAAGTACTTTTTACTCTTCTCTTTTGTAAAATTGGCATTAGGAAGGTGTTTCTGCACTTTTCTTTCCTTACAAAAATGAGGTGGGGAAAAATACAAGACAATATCCAATAATTACAATATTCGAAGGGCTTCATCCTAAACATTAATGAATCATAGCCAACATCATAAATCAAATCATAAAATCAATTACATATTATTACAAAGGTCTCAAAAGACCTACTTTACAAAGGCTATAATAATCCATAATGATAATATACAAGTGCATAAACCACCTAGAAACCAACACACTCTCTAAGGTGTAACTAGACATGAAGCATGTCGTATTCAACCTGCAAGAAGATAAGGGAACCTTCCAACACCTAAAGATCATCACGAAGAACGCAAGGGGAAATATTACTCGCCTCCCAACCATAGTACCATTATCAAACGCAATAGCTGTCTATGCAACTCTAGGCAAACCTCAAGCTACAGAGAAGGTGATCAAGGAAAACCCGCTAGCTTCATCTCACACAATCCAAGGTAAACATAGAAACATATGGAATACATGCCAATCAATGCACATAATACACATGGCACAACTTCCAATACAATGCATACATGTAACATGTGACAGACTTGCCAACATGCATAATAGAATGAAATCACAATATTCAAGCATAAGGGAAATAACCACACCTTCAATGTACACCAAAAAAGGCATAAATCATAGTCCATCATAGGCACATATAAGCATGAATTATGTATCACAATACACATGCAAACACATGGTAAACATCACATGCCAAGTCAAACTCCAACAATGGAAGAAGGAAGAGAGACCTAGGTAGTTAGGACAAGGAGTGTCAAACGAGGGCAATACCGACCTTGTGGAAAAACATGATGGTGTTACCTCTTCATAGAAACTAGATAATACACCAAAGGTTTGTCTTTACACCCAAACCCTCACATACCGAACAATACACCAGGACATGCAGTTTGGTGTAGATGATCTCACTATTAAATTTGATTACCCAATGTGTTTAAATGTTATTCTTCATTAAAACTTCCATTCACTAATTCCAATGACCTCTTTGTGCCATGGTGCACAATGAAAGCCACTCCTCTTCTATCCCTAGATCTCTTCATAAACACCCATTACACCAATTTGACCAATTGGGCATGGCACAGATTTTGAGGTGACAAAATCCCAATATTTGACAAAACACAATATTGTATCATTGTAAGGATGGAGCACTCAAGCGGAAAATGTGAGGGTTTGAATTTGAATGGGGCATTCAAACGGTTGTAGGCAGGTTTGTTGCTGGACGCAGGATCTAATCGCGGCCTGACTATTGGGTCAGGATTTCTCCCTCTTTGCGTTCCTAATGTTTCCTTGTCTCTTTGTGGTGAGGGAGATCCAAGGTGGGTAATTGTAGAGAAAGAGATTGGTCTACCTTCTACCCTGGTTAAAGGGGGTATGGTGGGATCTGGGGTTTCTGCACCTGGTTCTTTCAAGAGGGTCCCTTATGTGCCGGCTCTTGGCACATAAATGCGACTCAGGAGATTTGTTGTTCTAGGCTTGGCACACTTGGCCACCCTTAGAGGTCATTTTCTGATGCTATAATCAACTATAGAGTTTAGACATGCTCAGTTAGGTCTATGCCTTGTTCTTGCTCTTCTCTAGTGGTGGTGTGTGGTCCTGAGGTTTCAGAAAATGAGGAGTTTTGTATTGTGGGGTAATTTTCCATTTCAATGGTTTATGGCCCTCTCTCCCCAATCTGCATATCTGGGTCATGGAATCCTACAAACCACTTGTGGTTGGTCAAATCAAGCTTTAAATCCTAGTGCAAGGGGGTTCTTCATAGCAACTTTTGCTTTCTCTAAAGAGCGAGACTTAGTCCTGGACAAGGTTTGGTTGTGGGGTGAATATTCACTTTCTATCTGTGAGGGTGAAAATGGGATTAATCAATGGAATAACAAAAACCCAAACATCAATAGAATGTGAAGGAAAAAGGGATTTAAAAACAACAAAGTGTGATACTTACAACCTTTTACCTATTATCTTCCATTGCTCGCCTATCTATTCTTGATCTTGATAATAATGAGGCCCTTAGAAGTGCATGCTCCCTTGCTTATTGAAAATGACAAGAATAGAATGGCTATGATACTTTGTGTGATTGAAGATAAGCTTCAACACACTATTGATGGATGATATGAAGTGCTATGGAGATGGATGTGCCAAAGGTGCACTAGTGTTTCTGCAGCATAAGTTTACTCAAGCGATGGATATGAAATGAAGAAGAAGAGGGTTGTATTTATAGAGTTGGGTGAGAGAAGATCAATGGTTGAGAAGAAATAAGAAGATCAACAGAGGAGGATGGTTGAGGAACGTGCAATCAATAGAAGAAAGACATGTGTCATTCAAAAAGAAGCTTTGTTTGAGTTAACTGCCTTGTTGATGAGGATGAGTTTTCATTTTCTTTAAATTAGAATATATTTTTCTAATTTAAGAGCAAATTTTCTTTAAAGATGCTTTAAAACTGTTTTTACTTTTGTAACTCAGCTTTTGCTTTTGTATGACAATAGGAATTTTATTTTTAGAAGATATTGAAGATTTTTAGAAGATAAGAAAGCATAATTAAATAAATAGATTTATTTAATTGTGGAAGAAAGCAAATTAAATAAATAAATTTATTTAATTTATTTGCACATGTTTTTGGAAGAATAAATAAAATATTTAATTATATTTTATTTTTGAAGAGTGAGAGGATTTAAATAAATTTAATTAATTTATTTAAATTTGGAGGAATGAACAACTTAATTAAATAATTAGAAATTATTTAATTGTTTGGAAGGAATAAATTAAATAAAAGATTTAATTTAATTTTGACTTTAGAAGATGTAATTAAATATTTTAATATTTAATTAACTTTTAGAGGAAATATGAATCAAATAAATAAATTTATTTATTTATTTATTGATAGAGGAATTTAGATGGAATAAATATTAAGAATATTTATTTAGACCGAGTCGTGTCATTTTTAGGTGTATACATTTTGCCCCTCTTTGGTGCAATGTGTTTTATCATGTTGTTTCAAAGAATAAGATAGTCTAAAAAATGATACCTGCCCTAGTTTGCCCCTGGTACAAGTTTAACGATAGGATGCCCCCTCAGGAGATTGGACAGGAAGAAGGCAAAAGGCGTGAGACGGACAATCTCACGAAGAAGGTAGGTCGACAGGAGAAGAAATGGTTAGATGTAGAAGAAAGAAGCAAATGATATGTGGTATGCAAGATAAAAAGGTAACACACACAAGCACGAAGCAAGTATGCACAAATGATACAAGAACCAACAAGGTATTTCCCCTGTCGAGTGGTAAACCAAGGATATAGATCGATGATGTCTAGTTTCAAGAATGAAACATGTCGTATAAGACTCCGGGTCTGGTTTCGACAATGCAACATCCTGTCTAAGACATTTGATATGATAACAATATATGATAGTGTTGTCATGGCGGGGAACGATATATCCCTAGAGCAACATGAAGGATAGTTATGACTGATTGATATGGTTTACGACAAGATTAGGATCAAGACCGCTGATTGCGATTGGATAATTTGACAAGATTGGCTTGACTCGATTGGTATGGATTTAAGGATAGACTTGCATTTTGATCACTGCTTGGATTGACAGCTAGAACTGTTGACGAGAGATATGAAGACAGATAGAAATTTGATCAATAGAAGAATGACTTGATAGAAGAAATCACACACTTTTGTAAACATTAATACTCTTCATTTTGGATCTGTATTGGATGAGATATGGAGTGCAATTGGATACGTTATGGATATGGATATGGATATGGATATGAACTACAATTGGATATGGTATGGATATGGATTTGGATATTTGTCATCTTGATATTGAGAGTATTTTGAAGTGCTTATTTCATCATTGGGCTTTTAAAATGTTGTAAGAAAAATACAAGCATCTAGGTATAATTAAACTATCATGCCCACATTTCCCATGTGGTCACAACATGCATCACACGTGTCATGTCCACATGTGTCATCTAGTCATGACACAAAATATCAAAAAATTTTCCACACTTCGCTAGAAACCCCCTCACACACATAAGCGTGCTTGGTGGCGTATGCTTAAGGCGTAACAATACAGTTGTCCGCGAGGTAATACGCACATGTGCGCACACCCAACACAGGAAGGCCAACAAGGGGGTCTTCGCGACACAATTGACGTTGCTACAAGGGTTGAACTTACTAAGCTCCTAACCCCTAAATTTTGGAAAAATCTAACAGCATAATGCCTCACGGGCATGAGTGGGATTTATTATACTAACACTAATCTTGGTCACGTGGTTTCCTGATTTAGGTTAATCTCACTAATTACTTTGGTACAACAATTGATTAAGTGGATTGATCATTTTTCAACAAAGAACGATCATCTGTTCTCCTTCACATTTTCTGAAATTTAATATTAATTTCTCCTCCTTTTGAACTTAGCATTTTCAACAAAGCCTATTCATTTGCCCTCTCTTCCATTTCTCTGAAATTTAATTATGATTGTATTTCTATCACTTTCTCTTTCCTGTTTGGTAAGGTTTCTTTATGTTTATCCTGCTTTTCTTCACGTTTTCTATCAATCAGAGTTATCACTACATCATTTACATTATTCATAATTTCTTGGTAAACCAGATCACTTAAACAAGGTTTGCTAACTTCGCTTGGTCTAGTCCTAGGTTTCTACTCTGGTTTAAATTCAATGTTTGAATTAATTTTGATAATTACTTTGTCCCTAATCAGATTTAATGGAAGGTTAAGTCTTACTTAGTTCTCTTAGTCTGTTCGAAAATGTCACGCATTTTCTCCTCTTTGTTCTCACGGTTAACTTTTCTCTCTTTCTCTCTCATTTTTCTCAATTGGACATTTATTCACTTTTCAGTTTGAGTGTGCAATGACCACATATGAAATGCATATGTTGGCTTAATTGCATTTATAAGGCTACACATATGTATATAAATGCAAATAAGCAATTATAGGTATATGTTTTTTTTCTTTTTATTTTCTTGGTAATCTATTTGTGAAAAATTATTAAACTCCGAGACACAATCTTCCCACCGTTAGAATTCTCATAAATATATATATACTTTCTTACTAATCTATTTGATGTATGTGTATTATTACTAAATAGAAAACCTATTCCTTTCTTTTACAAAAATTATCAATAAATAATATATATATATATATTATCTTAATGAAATAAAAATTAATAAATAATATATATATATATATATATATACAAATCATTTATTTTACTATTTTATTATACACTTTTCTCTATAAAACAATGTATATTGTTATATTCTTATACATTTCTTTCTTTTAATGTTCATTGGAGAAAAGCCCTAATATCTTTTTTTTTTGTTTTGAATGGCTGTGCAGGTCCAAGGCGGCGGCGGCCATGGAGACCATAGGGAGCGGCGAAGGTAGAGAAGGGCGGCAAATCGGGAGTGTTGGGTGGTGGTGTATGGGCAAAGTGGCAGCAAAAGACGGGCCGCTGGAAATGGAGGGCGCAGAGGTGGAGTTTGGTTGGAGGTGTGGTTGCAGAGGGGGGCCACGGTTTACAGTTCGTGGGAGGTCTGCAGAGGCACAACGGAGGACGGGGTCACGGGGACCGCGTACAGCAAGGCAATGTGGAGTTTGAAGTATAGTGGGGGTGTGGGGAGGGGGCGGAGCCCCCACCCACATCCCACTTAGTGGGGTGTGGGTGGGGACTCCACCCCCTCCCCACACCCTTTGAATAACCATGGTGGGGGGGGTTCGATTTCCCCCACCATTTATTGTATTTTTTTTTACTGTGTTTTAAACACAGAAAACTACGAATATTATATTCATTTCCTCATTTAAAATTTCATTATAACAATTTTAATATATAAATATATATAACACCATTACTCAAATCAACATTAACCACTATCTCATTAATAAATCTCTTAACTGCAAAAACATAGAATATTTATATATATATTAAATAATTATGTATCAAATAAATTGGTAGGACAGAATATTGAGTTTAATTTATAATGAGTTCTCATAAAAAAATATTTTTCAAATGCAACTCAAAAGTAAAAAAAATATAAATATAGAGTATTACACAAGGATAATCAAATGAACCATTTGTAATTGCATTTATTCACAAAGAATTTCTAATGCATGGCTATATCAAAGGTTCATTTCTTTTCATAATAACAAAACTATGACTTCCTATATCTCATTAAAATTATCATTTTCACAAGTCATGTAATGAGATAAATTTTAACAAACTTATTCATAACAACAACTAATTCACAACTTTTCAAATAGGGTTATAAGGAAATAGACAATTCTAATATCCTTTTTAAAACAAATTTCTTTTCATAATCATTTCGTAAATGGTAACAAAATTTCATAAACACTATAAATAAAACTTTTATTACAATGAAGAGGATTTCCTCATAACTCAAAAATACCAGAATTACAACAAGGGAGAGAAAAATTCTCCTCTTAGAACAACAAGGATGTAGCCAATAACAAGTCCAAGCTCTTCTATAGAGCCTTAAGAGTAAAGGAAAATAAAATATTTTTCCAAACAAGAAAACTCTTCAACTCCATTCTAAGCTCCATGAAAACCTGCATATCACACAAGGGAAGGAAACACCACACAAACTACTCTCGTCCCTACCGTAGACCCACAAGAGGGTCACCCCTGAGCTAGGGAGATCATCCACACACCTAGGGGATCCAAATCCACTTCACAACAAGGTAAAAACAACACACATACACCCATGGATATTTACACAACACAAAACTCAACCATGGTGAGTTTAAAGAGGGGTAGGAGAGTGGACACACTCAACTCTAGAGTGCCACCCTTCAAATATTTCAACACAAATTTTCTCTTTGCCTCAAGCCAAATGTATTAACAAGATTTCCAAGGAGTTCATATTTTGGCTCTCAAGCCATGCAACAATTTACTCAGATTCACACAAATGCCCTCAAGACTTTCAACATCCCAAAACAAGGAACAGACTCGAGGAGGATCACTCCTCCCCTACCCCACACTTGATGAGCATTTCTCCCAAGTGGAAGAAGCTCTTTCAACAACCCAATAAGAATTCCCACAAAACAATTTACACACAAGAAAATATACTTCTCACACATTCATCATGCAAGCAAAAATTAAAATTACAAAGGGAAGGCTTTAGCCTTGAAAACCAACCTTTAAAGCCCTAATAATGGAAGTAGTTGACGTAGAGCTCCTCTAAAGTCTCCTCCAACATAAGCCACCAAACTCCCTCTATCCTTTTTCCCAAAAAACAATTTTTCAATAATCCAAAATTCTCCAAAATTCAACAACCCTTCTCCCTATCCCAAGTGGGATTAAAATAACCCAATCCATGAGTTTAGAGGAATGGGGAGGTGACACTTGTCACCTCCTCACTTTTCCTCCAAACTACTATTGTGTCCCAAGGGATGGGTGTTGACACATGTCACTCACCCATCCCCAAAGTCTTCCTTACCCATACCACATGTCCTCTCTCCAACATATGGGATAGAAAAGGGGGGGTTGAAGAGGGAAAGGGTGACACATGTCTTCCCCTCCTTCCTTCTTATGAAGGACCACACAACTCCATGGGAATTCCCACAAATTGTGAGAGAGACTTGAGATCAAGTCCTCCACAATTGGTGGATCTTGGAGTCAACTCTAGTCTTGGGAATGGAAAAGAGATGGGCTTGAGTGTTGATACCACTCATTCTATCCCTCCCATACCTCCAAATTCGTCACTTAACTTCACTGTGAAGTTAAGGTGACCATACGGAGGTTAACCAATGGTTACCCAAGTCAAAAGGGACCCTAGACCCATGGGGTATAACCTAGGGTCAATTTTAACCTATTTAGGACACCCAAGGTCAAGTTAAAACACAAGAAATGGGTCTCAAAAATTTAAAATTAAAAATAAAATTCAAAAAACAATTCTTACAACACAAATCATAATTCAAATTTACAAGAGGGTAGACCTAACCCAATTCAACCTCATCCAAGACAATGTTAAAATATTAAATCAAACATAGAGTTGATCTCGGTTCCTCATGGAACCAGATCAGCTTTACAAGGGATTACAACATAAGGTGTGGAATCATCTCCAGTATCTATGGTTTTGTTAGAAATACCTGCACACTCAATTTCAAAGTTAATTCCACATATAAATATCATAGCCGAAACAAATTTAAAACATGCATTCCTAAAACATACCATAGTTCTCATAAACATAATGAAATCACATTACAATTTTCTTTCTAACATCACCCAATTAGTTTTCCTGTAATGTAAACATTAATCAGACATCACCCAATTAGTTTTCCTATAAAAATAACATTTATCTAACATCACCCAATTTATTTTCTCTTAATGCAAACATCTATCTAACATCTCCCAATTAGTTTTCCTTTAGCATAATAAGGTTTAATAATTTGAAAATCTAGGATCAACAGTCCCACAAATATAAAATTATCAGCAATAGTAAGGTAAAAAGTCACATGAATAGAAATGAAAATTGTAGGCCTCACATTCTCACCCCTAAGACTATACTTCCTCCTGGAAGTCGTCAAAGAGGTGAGGATAAAGAGTCTTTAGTCTCGCTGCATCCTCCCATGTCGCAGTGACCTCATCATACATGTCCCACTGGACCCTAACCTGGTCCAGCTCTCGACCTTGAAGGCCCAGTGTCTGACGAGCCAATATGCGAATTGGCTCCAAAGCCAGCTGTTTGTCTGCGTCTACCTGAAGAGCACTCCAATCTAATACGTGAGATAAGTCAGAGATGTAATGACGTAAAATGAAAGATGAAAGACATCGTGGATACACGACAGGCTAGGTGGCAAGGATAGATGATAGGCTACAGGTCCTATCCACTCCAAGATCTCAAAAGGTCCTACAAACTGAGGTGTGAGATTATAGCCCTTTCCGTAATGGATTGGACTCTTGTGCGGCCGCACTCTCAAAAATACCCTATCACCCACTGAGAAACTCCTATCGACTCTCTTAGCATCGGCGTACTTCTTCTATCTATCCTATGCCTCCTGAAGTCTATGTCTAATTAGTGTAACCTACTGCTCCATATCTTGAACTATCTCTAGACCAATGGCAACTCTGTCCTCTATTCAATCCCAACTCAATGGTGTCCTGCATGGTCTGCTGTATAAAGCCTAGAAAGGAGGCATACCCAACGAGCTGTGATGCCCATTATTGTAGGAAAACTCAACCAGATATATATACTCCTCCCATCTAAACTGATGGTCCATAACATACATACAAAGCATGTCTTCCAACACCTAGTTAACTCTCTCCATTTGTCCGTCGGTCTTAGGATGGTAAGATGAGCTGAAGTTGAGCTATGTGCCCAATGCCTGATGTAAGGCTCTCCAAAATGATGAAGTGAATATGGAGTCTCTATCAGAAATGATGCAGTGAGGTACTCCATGAAGTCTAACAATCTGATCTAAAAACACTCTCACCACTGATGGTGCATTGTATGTCATGCGTACAGGTGAGAAATGGGCCACCTTGGTCAATTTATCAACTATCACTATGATGGCATCATGGTGACGTGATGACATAGGTAGACCAACGATAAAGTCCATGGAAATGGTGTCCTATTTCCACTCAGGTATCTTGTGAGGGTACAACAGTCTTATTGGATGCTGATGCTCAGCCTTGACCCACTGACACTCAAGGCAACGAGCAACATACTCTGCAATGTCGCGTCTCATCCTAGCCCAATGATATAGCTGTCGCAAATCAGCATGCATCTTCTTCACTCCTGGACGTGTTGCATAGGGTGCTCTATGAGCCTCTAAAAGAATCACTGTACGTAGATCACCTGCTCGGGGTACATAGATGCACTGCCATTGTCTAAGCAAAACCTCAGACTCAAGGGAATATCCTACAAATTTGCCCTTAAGGGCCCTTTGATTCTGGATTTCCTACTGCACCTC
Organism: Cunninghamia lanceolata; assembly: GCA_027924645.1. NCBI lineage: Eukaryota > Viridiplantae > Streptophyta > Pinopsida > Cupressales > Cupressaceae > Cunninghamia > Cunninghamia lanceolata. The sequence continues at coordinate 15,134,106 of BSBN01001332.1, forward strand.
AAGAAACCACTCGTCCTCAGGCAGATGCTGTAAGATACGCTCTCTCAAGTCCACCCTCAATGTCAAGGTCAGGATCTCATGGCGCCTTCAGCTCAAAGCGTCAGTGACCACGTTCTCCTTCCCTTTGATGTAGTGGACATCAAAGTTGTACTCGCATAAGAACTCCATCCAACGCTGTTGGCGGGCGTTCAAATTTGGCTGTGTGAAAATGTACTATAAGCTATGTGTTGGTCATGATGTTATTCACAAACAAGCATAGAATAAAAGTACACATTAACCTTTATTCATCTTGAAAGATACTATAAATTCAAAGAATTCATGATCCCAAGTCTTCGGTGATTAGGTTTTAATCTTCTGACGTTACTCAGAGGTTAATGTGAGTTGCTGTTTCCATTTTGGGGCCTTACGTGAAAGTTCAACATCATCATGACACTCTTACAGAAATTCTCTACAGAGATGTCATATATATAGTTATTTGGTGGAAAGATGCAGGAATAGTTCAATCTTGGCATGATATTTTCAATTGTGCATGCTTTGTATTCAAATATGCTAAATATTTGTAATTATCTACGAGATGTCTGCATATCTGTGTTATTTACTTCAGATCATCAATTATTTGCAATTATGGAGATGAAATGCCTTGAAATTTAAAAAGAAATTGAATAAATACTTCTAATTAAAGTTGAACCTTTAGCTTTTGAACCACATGTATATTAGATACTATCATGAAGAGAAGAAAACCAAACCATATTTTCACCAGGACATTCCACAGCTAGATATAGTTGATGCTAACTTCAAAGGAATTTGTATGAAGACAACACATGTAAGTAGACATGCACTTCGAGGGACGCAGCAAATCACCACATATATCCAGAATTCATACACTGATTACTCAAGATTTACTATGAATTATAATCGACACAGTCTTCTCATTCATTAAGCATGCAAAAATATAAATGTATACAAAAACTTTGAAATGAGCTCTGAATGTTTCAGCAGATGGATTTCAATTAAGTTTCAAATGAATACAATAAGGCATTCCATCACCTTTTATAGAATAAGGTGAGGAATCCGTTACAAAGATCCACGATCTTGATTTATCAATGCACATCTACGGTCATCATTTTCTTGACTTTGCCAATCTCTACAAAAATGGCACAAGTTGCTAGCTGGCAACTATCTATATTACTTATGCTTATATCCCCCTTATGATGTATCTTCATCATGTTCCTCAGCCGATTCATGTGGATCATCATCATGTGCATCACTTCCTGAACTTTCGCTATCCTGATAATGATGATGCCACATATGGGGCTGCAGGCTGTTCCGGATCTGCTCATATGACTGCACAACTTGATCTATTCCTTCGCCATCTTGAGTCTTTGCTTTGATGATGGCGTGCTTATGTGCTTCATATTTATCTCTACTGTTATCCAGCTTGTCTTTCCTGTCGTGCAGTGTTTCATTGTATTTCTCCATCTTGACCTTGATCCTCATTATTTTATCTATAAGTTCCTCTATCAAGTGGACAAGTGGACCATCTGCTTCTGATTGGAAGTTACTATGTAGAGCTTTGATGGCGGACTCTTCATCTTGATTTTCTATTTTCCCTTCCACTTTTCCTTCCAATGATTCTAATATCTCTGCCTCCTCAGCCATTAAATCGTGTAGCTTCATGTTGATATCTCTCAGCTTATTATTGCATCTTTTGAGGACTTCACATTCAAACTGAATGTCTTTATACCAGATGTCCACCAACAAGGCGGTATTACTATTCAGTACCTGCTTACTGATAAGCAGTTGAGGATTTATCCTTTTTATTTCTCCCAAGATGCTTAGGACCCTTTCCAGTTTGTAAGACCTTTTCCCGGTCTGCATTTGCAATTTATCCACCTTGGTCCTGGAGTCACTCAAAATGCTCCACCTCTTCAAAGAGGCCTTCACTATTTCTTCAGCATCATCCAATGTGGATGACATCCATTTTCTTATCACCGATGCCTCATGCTTCATGAGGTCTAACTTATTTACCTCCTCTTGAGAAATAGCAATCAATGGGATTGCATGTTCAGTCGAAGTATCATCTGGATTAATCAGCCTCCTTATGTAGGCATGCAACTGAGCAATGTGCTCTTTATGTTGCTTATTTTTCTCCTTTTCTCTTTTCACCTTTAGAATCAAAGAATCAATAATGTCCTTGCCCTCTTGACCTTCTTGGTCTTCATTGGCAAAACAGAGATCCACTGTGCTAATTTGAAATTCATCTAAGGTAATTTTACCTTTTTCTTTCTCCACTGTAGGTATGGCAATTTGTGCAGTCCTCCTCCCGGTTGCTGGATCTCTCTTGATGGCCAATGTCATTCTGGCCTTCCTCCTAGGCTTCATTATATCCGTGGAGAACAAGGTGGAGACATCAAATTCCTGAATTTCAAGTTCTTCCTCTATATTTACCTCTTTTGCCAACCACGGAGGCACTTGATCATGTTTTTCCGCATCATCATAATGTTCACCTGTGTCTCCCGTTTCTGTCAACAGATGTGGTGGAGATGGTGATTTTCTCATTTCTTCTTCCTGATGCTCACTTTGTTGTTGATCCTGCGGCACATCCTCTTGTTGAGGGATTTCTTTCTCCGAAGGAGCATCTTCTTGATGTGGGGAATCCTGTGGTGCATCTGTATGTTGATCATGATGATCATGATCTTTCTTCGTCATTATTTCATCTGTTCTCAACTCTTCCCCTTGTTGAGGTTTATCATCCTCCTTCGACTTTTCTGTTTCTTGTTGTATGTCCACCATACTGGATACTGTGGATTCTGCCTGAGGTGCTGGCATTTGTTCTGCAGCCATTATTTGTTCCGGGCCTGCACTATCAACCTCTTGTGTTTTGGCAGCAGGATCCTCTATTGTTTTCTCCTTTTCATCAGCCTTCATTTCCTGAACCTCCACTATAGCAGGTTCTGCTGATGGATCATGTGGACTCTGATGGCCTAATTCTAGAGTATGGCCTTCTGATTCTGCCATCTCTATTTCTTCTGCTAGGTGCCCTTTGTCATGTGATCCTGCTGGATGTTCAGGATTTGCATCCTGTTTCTCTGTCAGGTCTACCACTATAGGACTTGTCACCTCTGCAATTAATGTTTCTACCCTATTTCCTGAGCTACTTGCTCTGGGCTCTTTTCTTGCTCTTCTTCCACTTGCTTCATCTCCTCAAGTATAGTTTGAACTGGTGGAGGCTTGTGAGGGGTCATGCTTGTACCAGCTGCAAGCGTCTCCATCTTCTGTGTGGCCACATCTTGCACAACCTCATCATCAGACAAGTTTATTGTCTTGTCTAGCGAGAAATGACCTTTTGCTTGTGTCTGAGCAGTTTCTTTCATTTGTTCTTCTGCAAGTTCAGTTTTGAACTTGACAATGGTAGGAAGTGGAACATTATGTTGAAGTTCCTTAGGTACTTCACTACCTGCCCCTTGTAATAGTGTAGGGGGTTGTTTTATTTCACCTCTCATAGAGGTTCTTTGTTTCTTAGGTGGGGTGGACACCAGCACCTATGGAGCTTTTCTTTTCCTCCTTATTATCAATGGAGCCTCTTCTTCTTCAGGCTCCTCCTCCATGGGGATATCCTCTTCTCCTGGTTTTCTTGAGGATTGACCCTCTTCTAGGGTCTTAGTGATTCCAGCCTCTGCTATCTGACTCTTCTTGGATTTTCCTTTTCTTGGAGGGGATGCTGATTCTGATCCAGATCCTGATGCTGCTGCCTCCTCAGCTGAAAATACTATCCTTTCAATAATAACCCCTTTGGGTTCTTTATCCACCTTCTTGCCCCTTGGGGGTCTTTTTCTCTGTTGTTGTGGTGGAGGGATTCTATCTCCCTTGGTCTTCCTCTTCTCATTCAGGAAGTCGTCATATTCATCCCCAGGAATATCCTGTCCCTTCTTGTTGTTGTCCACCGTAATGGCAACACCTTTCTTCTTCAATGCCTCCACTTGCTCATCAACCCAAGCTTGAGTTAGTTGTATGGTCCTGGCAATGAAGGGGTCCAAGGATATATCTTCCTGTATGGTGAGGTCAGGTGCAGAGATGGTGTCATTGTATATCTTCTTCTACTCATATTCATCTGCAATTATCCTGCCATCATCTTTCTTCAATTGTTGGGGGATGGAGATGCAATCAAAGGTTCTAATTTGGTTCAAAGTTAACCTTTGATATCTCCTTCTTCTAGCTTCTGCTTCATCCTCACAATCAGCCCAAAAATCCTCTAGGTGCCTCTGATGAATAGGCTTTCATAATATTTTCTGCATTATGCATAAGGATCATATGGTCTTGTTAGTGGAAAAGGTTGCAGATTCATTTTATTTAGGGTGACCATCACCTTCTTTATATTATCTGAATCGGGGCACATATAGGAACCAATGCTGACTGGAAACAAAATTGGTGGCAGCTTCTTGGCATGCTTGTACATTTTTATCATTGTGGAGCCCTGCCAAATAAATTCCATTAGTATTACTGCATCAGTAGGATACCTCGGTAGCATCAGGGGATGTCCCTCAAAACCTTCAATTCTTATGTATGAGAAGGTGGCAAACTGTATATACCAGGCTCCATGCCTGTAAACTATTTCTTGAGCCTCCATGCTCAATCTCTTTGTTCTGTCCTCTTCCATAGTCCTCACCAGATGCATGGAGAATGCATCATTGACCAGTTTGTAATCTTTGAGGTAATTAGCTCTTTGCAGCTGGGGATGATGATCCCAGATATACACAACATTTGTGCCTGTAAGCTTTTCATCTATAACTAAAGCATCAAAAGTGCCTTTGTAAGCACAAGAATAAACAATGTAAGATGACATATAGAATACACAATTTGAACCTCCTAGGTTCATCAGCTGCTCATGCAGAGCATCACTTATTATCTGGCCCCATAGTGGCTTGATATCTGAATACAGACACATCATGATTAGTCCATACATCTAGTCTCTAAAACTACCAGCATCAGGCTGGCCTGTTACTCTGTTCAGGAGTGCAATCATGTATTGGTATTCCTCACTGAAATCATATTTGAACAGGTGCACAGGAAGTTTGGCTGCCGCAGGATATGTGTTGTTCTCAGCCCACCATTGATACATGTTCTTCCTGGCTGATTTCTTGTTGGCTTCATACTCCTTTTCGGACTTCTTTAGGTCTACGCTCTTAACTTTACTGCCCAGTGGCAATCCAAATGTCTGGGAGAGACCCTTGATGGAGAGGTCTGCATATATCCTCCCATGTTTCATCACTTGCCTTGTCTCAGGGTTATAATTCCAGGCACACTCGATGACGAGCTCCGGAGATTCCATGGAGTATGGAAAACCTGCGGCGTTCCACATTTCGGATATGAACACTGCATCCAGCACAGGTCCTTTGTCATTCCCATCATTCATCCTGGCTGACCAGGCTTCCAAATTGGTGCTCCCCTGATGGGTATCTGTAATTGCCCCATATTTAAACAGGACCCCCCTCTGAGAAGAGAACATGGGCCTACTGAATTCCTCTTGACACTTAACTAACCGTTTGTCAGCCATGAGTACCTGCAATTAACAAAATCCTATCTCACAATGGGTATACACATGCTATGCATATTGCAATTAACCTTATAAATCACCATGCCTACTGTATCTGTTCAACATTACTTAATCATATGGATGCATAAACTAGAACTTCAGCTTGGCCACCCATACCTGGCTATTACAGACACAACAAGATGAGGGTTTCATTTACATACCTGGTTATGCAGACCTTTTTATACCAATGAACTACTAACAACGCTCTTAATTTAGCTAATGATCACTTCCTTCCTTCTGTCTGTGAGCTCAAATCGTGCAACAATCACCTGTATGAGGATATGGAAGCTGGTGCTCTGTAAAAACAATTTTATCGCAAGGTAAATGTAAAAATGATGGTTGAATTACCTTTTAACCTTGCAATTAGGGTAAATTTAGGGCAACTCTGACAAATTAGATTGTATTCATTGCTTATCTGTGCGAAGATGCAGGATCTTGCCAGGTGTTTCATTGGGTTCTGGGGTCGGCGGGAACCACCTACCATGTCTGCGCGCATTAAATGATAATGGCGACAACGGGAGCGGGGGGATATCCATATGACAGGATATCATGAAGGCAGGATGATATTTGCAAATATCAGGCCGAATTTCAATGTCATCCTCCTCCCTCATATTGGAATAGTTATCGCGTTAAGATTTGGGTGACAAAAGCACCTTTTGGTTATGTTTAGTACATCAAGAGGATATTTCGATGTATCGGTGATGTTTCAAATATGATGATGACGGGACAAATGTATTTGTCTCTCTTTCGAAATATCAGGATGACATCATCCTGATATTCATTCTTTGTATCGGAAAGGCATCATGACGTCATCGTCATATTATGCGAACATGATCATGTTTAAAAAATATCATGTCGAAATGTAAAAATGATGATGAAGTCATCGTCATGTTTATTTCTTCTTTTATCAGATTTGGATGATGTCATCAGGATATTGGCTTAGGGTGATATTTCACGGTAGGAGGATATTAAGAAATATCAGGTTACCTTTGGAAATATGACGCTCGCGATATATAAGACTGTTTGATGGGAAAGATTTATTACCATTTAAAGTTGACGTCCGGATATTTGGACCGCATGACTTATCGGGTGATGTACCAAGATCAGGATGATCTTCGACAACATGACTGAGGTTATAAAAATATGATCCTCCTCTTGCGAATATCAAGTTTGACCAAAACTTTGACTGTTCATAACTTTCACATCCTGAGGAATATCAGGGTGATGTAAAAGGCAAACCTGCATGGAATTTAACTATCTTTTCAAATATGAGGTCACAGAAATGGAATAGGAATTTTGACAAACTGACCTCATGATGATGACTTACCTCATCCTGGTTCTACATGATGATGCACATGACTTACTTTTACCAAACCGCCAGAAAGTAGACAACACATGACTTACTTTTTCAAAATGGGGTGTGTTGTGTAACCACACAACACTATGATGATCTGAATGGAGCTCAAAGCAACGACCTAAGAGGAAATGTCTCCAATGAACAAGAGCATGAATAACTGCTACGAGCTCTAAATCGTGGGTAGGGTAGTTTAGCTCATGTGTTTTGAGCTTACGCGATTCGTATGCAATCGCTCTACCACCCTGCATAAGCATAGCTCCCAAACCCTCTAATGATGCATCAGTGTAAACAATAAAATCTTCTACCAGATCTAGAATAGCTAAAATGGGAGCACTGGTAAGATGCTCCTTGAGGACCCCGAAAGCCCTCTCACATTGCTCGCTCCAAGTGAAACCTTTCCCTTTTCGCTGAAGGGAAGTGATGGGATGCACTATCCTAGAAAAGCCTTCAACGAACCTATGGTAATAACCGGCTTATCCCATAAAGCTCCTAACTTCTATCACACTGGTGGGTGCTGGCCACTCCTGAATTGCTCTGATCTTTGATGGATCTATGGAGATGCCATCACCTGATAAGATGTGCCCCAAATACTGCACCTCTATCTTGAAAAAGGTACACTTCACCAGGTTGCCATAAAGCTGCTGCTCTCGTAAGCACTGCAAAACTTGATGCAAATGATCCACATGTTCCTCCTTGGTTCATGAATAAATCAAAATATCATCAAGAAATATGATCACGAACCGATCCAGGTAAGTATGAAACACCCCATTCATGAGACTCATGAATACTGCAAGGGTGTTCATCAAACTGAAGGGTACCATTGTGAACTCGTAATGGCCATATCTGGTTCAAAAAGCAGTCTTATGAATATCTGCCTCTGCGATGCGCAATTGGTGATACCCAGATTTTAGATCAATTTTTTAGAACACTCTGGCTCCCTGCATTTGATCAAAGAGGTCGTCAATCCTAGGCAGAGGATAACAGTTCTTCACTGTCACCTTGTTCAACTACCTATAATCCATGCATAATTGAAGAGATCCATCCTTCTTCTTCATGAATATAATCAGTGCGCCCCATGGTGAAACGTTGGGTCGGAGGTACCCCTTCTCAAGTAACTCCTCTAACTGCAACTTAAGTTCTGTAAGCTCATGTGTAGTCATCCTGTAGGGTGCACGAGACACTGGCTCTGCACCTGACACTAAATCGATGTGGAAATCAACCTCTCTATGTGGAGACATACCTGGTAATTCTGGTAGAAATACGTCGGCAAAGTCTCTCAGGATAGGGTGATCATCTAAGGTAGCCTCAGGCTCATCCTCTGATTTGTCACTGACTGTGATAGAAAACATCTGACAACCCTTCCACATGCAACGCTTAAGCTGCTGAGCGGGTATCATACGAACAACCATGGGTTCTATTTTTCCACTATCTCAACCTATGAGCCATGATCATCAAAGCAACTAATCATCCTTTGGCGACAATCTAGCTTGGCTCTATGAGATGCAAGCTAGTCCATACCCAGAACTACACCGTACGATCCTAATGGCATAATCCTAAGGTCACATGATGTAGTGAAGGAACCTAGGGTGATCTCGTAATCTCTAACCAAGGTATCTACTGACATCCTGGCCCCAGAGCCCAACTCAACCTCCCACCTAATGTCCTGCCTAGAAGCCACCAACCTGCAACGTTCCACTAACGATGTAGATAGAAAAGAGTCAGTAGCTCTAGAGTCAAAAAGAATAGAGATGGGAATATCCCAATCATACTTGCTGTCTCAATAACTGAGGCCTAGAAATCAGCCTGGTTATCAACCACTACAAACATGTGGTGGGATCTGCCCACGTCACCTACAGTCTGCTTAGATCCTCCTATACGGCACTGTCCCCCTGCTGTAAATCCCTATGGACACTCTCTAGCCAAATGCCCTGCCCCACCACACACATAACACAAACCTCTAGCCTGTAACTGTCCTGACTGTGTCCTACCCATCTGCTGCTATCCAGTCCATCCAGTGGACCCCTGTGAACCTCTATAAGACTGCTGAGACCTCATGGGTCCCACAGACGATCCATGTTGTCTCTGATCTCTACATGAGCCCTGTTGCTGCCAACCACGGTTCTATCCTCCCTAAGCCCTCTGCTGGGGTCTAGATCTCTACTAATGCTACTGCTGCTGCTGTGGAGGCCTAGGAGGTAATGATGAGGAATTAAATCCCACTCTCTGTGGTGTGGATTGTGGCCTACAAAAGTTCTGCTACTGTTGGGGATTACGATCTTGGTACTGCAGGCGTGAATTCTACCCTCGTCCCTGAATTTCCTCAGCACTAAGAGCCTTTTCGACAACCTCACTCATAGTCTGGGGATCTGCCATATGTATTGGTCTTGTTATCCCGTGATTCAGTCCTCTAATGAATTTATGTACTAGATGTTTCTCGTCGTGGAGGTACTCTGTGTAATGAGAAAGATCAATGAACTGACTCTCATACTGAGCAACCGTGAGTCCTCTCTGCTATAAATCATGGAACTCATCTATCCGACGCTGTCTATAGTGCTCTGACAAGTACCGCGCATTAAAGTGCTCTATGAATATGTCCCATGTGAGTGTGTCTAAGGACAAACGACGCTTGCACTCCTTAGTGTGCCACTAGGTAGCTGCTCCATCTCTCAGAAGGTGTACTGCCACTCGTGCTTTTGTGTTGCTCCCATAAGGTCACAACGTGAAATACCTATCTAAACTGATAAGCCAAGCATCAACCACAGCTCCCTCTATAGCTCCTGTGAAGGTAGGTGGGTTGAGCCTAAGGAGGTCTCTAATGGGGTCTCCTCTGTCTCTAAGTCCCACCACCAGCTCATCCAACCCATACTCATACGATCCATGATATATCTGCTCTACTCTCGTGGTCTCATCTCGTCTCAAAAGTCTCAGAGGACTCCTACTCTGTGCACGGTGGGCTGACCCTACCTCCTCTACTGTAGTGTCAGGGATCTCTACGAAAGGCTCCATATGTGGCACCTCTCATGGATCGATGCGGGGCTCCACATATGGCTCAGCATGCGACTCATCACGCAGCTCCTTACGTGGCTCCTCTCATAGATCAACGCGAGGCTCATCATGTGGCTCAGGAATCGCTGGCAGTAATCTCTCTAACATGGCCTGCAATGTCTGTAAAATCTTACCTATGTCAAATACTAGTGGTGCCTGTGGTGCTGGTGGTGCTTGTGGTACTGGTGGATCTGCTATGACTGCGGGTGCTTGTCCCTCAGCTGAGGAATCACTATGCACCTCAGCAGATGCCATGTTGCGCTATCACGCTCGTTGAACACGTCGGGGAGGCATCCTACAAAACAAGGTAGACACTAATTAATCAAAGTTGAGGAATAAATAATGTGCCCAAATATGCCCAGTGTTTAAACTTGGGCTCTGATACCAAATGTCATGCCCACATTTCCCATGCGGTCAAAACATGCATCACACATGTCATGTCCACATGTGTCATGTGGTCATGACACGAAATATCAAAATTTTTCTCATGCTTCCCTAGAAACCCCCTTGCACACATAAGCGTGCTCAGTGGCGTATGCTTAAGGCATAACAATACAGTTATCTGCGAGGTAATACGCACACGTGTGCACACCCAACGCAAGAAGGCCAACAAGGGGGTCTTCACAATGTGGTTGACGTCGCTACAAGGGTTGAACTTACTAAGCTCCTAACCCCTAAATTCTAAAAAAATTTGACAGCATAACGCCTCACAGGCGTGAGTGGGATTTATTATACTAACACTAATCTTGGTCATGTGGTTTCCTGATTTAGGTTAATCTCACTAATTACTTTGGTACAACCATTGATTAAGTGGATTGATCATTTTTCAACAAAGCATGATCATCTGTTCTCCTTCACATTTTCTGAAATTTAATATTAATTTCTCCTCCTTTTGAGCTTAGCATTTTCAACAAAGCCTGTTCATTTGCCCTCTCTTCCGTTTCTCTGAAATTTAATTTTGATTGTATTTCTATCACTTTGTCTTTCCCATTTGGTAAGGTTTCTTTATGTTTATCCTTCTTTTCTTCATGTTTTCTATCAATCATAGTTATCACTACATCACTTATATTATTCCTAATTTCGTGGTAAACTAGATCACTTAAACAAGGTTTACTAACTTCGCTTGGTCCAGTCCCAGGTTTCTGCTCTGGTTTAAATTCAACGTTTGAATTAATTTTGATAATTACTTTGTCCCTAATCAGATTTAATGGAAGGTTAAGTCTTACTTAGTTCTCTTAGTCCATTCGGAAATGTCACCCATTTTCTCCTCTTTATTTTCACAGTTAACTTTTCTTTCTCTTTCTCTCTCATTTTTCTCAATTGGACGTTTACTCACTTTTCAGTTTGAGTTTGCAATGACCACATATGAAATGCATATGTTGGCTTAATTGCATTTATAAGGATATGCATATGTATATAAATGCAAATAAGCAATTATAGGTATTTTTTTTTCTTTTCGTTTTCTTGGTAATCTATTTGTGAAAAATTATTAAACTCTGAGACACAATCTTCCCACTGTTAGAATTCTCATAAATATATATATACTTTCTTACTAATCTATTTGATGTATGTGTATTATTACTAAATAGAAAACCTATTCCTTTCTTTTACAAAAATTATCAATAAATAATATATATATATATATATATATAGAAATCATTTATTTTACTATTTTATTATACACTTTTCTCTATAAAACAATGTATATTGTTATATTCTTATACACTTCTTTCTTTTAAAGTTCATTCGAGAAAAGCCCTAATATCTTTTTTTTTGTTTTGAATGGCTGTGCAGGTCCAAGGCGGCGATGGCCATGGAGACCACAGGGAGCGGCGGAGGCAAAGAAGGGCGGTAGATCGGGAGTGTTGGGTGGTGGTGTGTGGACAAAGCGGCGGCAGAAGATGGGCCACTAGAAATGGAGGGCATCGAGGTGGAGTTTGGGCGGAGGTCTGGTCACAGAGGGGGGGCCATGGTTTACAGTCCGCGGGAGGTCTGCGGAGGCACGATGGAGGACGAGGTCACGGGGACCATGGGGAGCAGGGCAGTGTGGAGTTCGAAGTATGGCGGGGGTGTGGGGAGGGGGCGGAGCCCCCACCCACATCCCACTTAGTGGGGTGTGGGTGGGGGCTCTTCCCCCTCCCCACACCCTTTGAATAACCATGGTGGGGGGGTTCGATTCCCCCACCATTTATTGTAAATTTTTTTTTGACTGTGTTTTAAACAGAAAAAACTGTGAATATTATATTCATTTCCTCATTTAAAATTTCATTATAACAATTTTAATATATAAATATATATAACACCATTACTCAAATCACCATTAACCACAGTCTCATTAATAAATCTCTTAACTGCAAAAACACAGAATATATATATAAAATAATTATATGTCAAATAAATTGGTAGGACAAAATATTGAGTTTAATTTATAATGAGTTCTCATAAAAATTTATTTTTCAAATGCAACTCAAAAATAAAAAAAATATAAATATAGAGTATTACACAAGGATAATCAAATGAAATTTTCTCTCAATTAAACTTTAATTTCAAGTCAAAAATTTCAAATTAAATTCATAAGCATGAGATTTAAAGAGAAAAGAACTATTTGTAATTGCATTTATTCACAAACAATTTCTAATGCATGGCTATATCAAAGGTTCATTTCTTTTCATAATAACAAAACTACAACTTCCTATATCTCATTAAAATTATCATTTTCACAGGTCATGTAATGAGATAAATTTTAACAAACTTATTCATAACAACAACTAATTCACAACTTTTCAAATAGGGTTATAAGGAAATAGACAATTCTAATATCCTTTTAAAAACAAATTTCTTTTCATAATCATTTCATAAATGGTAACAAAATTTAATAAACACTATAAACAAAACTTTTATTACAATGAAGAGGATTTCCTCATAACTCAAAAATACCAGAATTACAACAAGGGAGAGAAAAAAATTCTCCTCTTAGAACAACAAGGATGTAGCCAATAACAAGTCCAAGCTCTTCTATAGAGCCTTAAGAGTAAAGGAAAATAAAATATTTTCCCAAACAAGAAAACTCTTCAACTCCAATCTAAGCTCCATGAAAACTTGCATATCACACAAGGGAAGGAAACACCACACAAACTGTTCTCCTCTCTACCATAGACCCGCAAGAGGGTCACCCCCGAGCTAGGGAGATCATCCACACACCTAGGGGATCCAAATCCACTTCACAACAAGGTAAAAACAACACACATACACCCATGGATATTTACGCAACAACAAACTCAACCATGGTGAGTTTAAAGAGGGGTAGGAGAGTGGACACACTCAACTCTAGAGTGCCACCCTTTAAATATTTCAACACAAATTTTCTTTTGGCCTCAAGCCAAACATATTAACAAGATTTCCAAGGAGTTTATATTTTGGCTCTCAAGCCATGCAACAATTTACTCAGATTCACACAAATGCCCTCAAGGCTTTCAACATCCCAAAACAAGGAATGAACTCGAGGAGGATCACTCCTCCCCTACCCCACACTTGATGAGCATTTCTCCCAAGTGGAAGAAGCTCTTTCAACACCCCAATAAGAATTCCCACAAAACAATTTACACACAAGCAAATATACTTCTCACACATCCATCATGCAAGCAAAAATTAAAATTACAAGGGGAAGGCCTTAGCCTTGAAAACCAGCCTTTAAAGCCCTAATAATGGAAGTAGTTGATGTAGAGCTCCTCTAAAGTCTCCTCCAACATAAGCCACCAAACTCCCTCTATCCTTTTTCCCAAAAAACAAATTTTCAATAATCCAAAATTCTCCAAAATTCAACAACCCTTCTCCCTATCCCAAGTGGGATTAAAATAACCCAATCCATGAGTTTAGAGGAATGGGGAGGTGACACTTGTCACCTCCTCACTCTTCCTTTAAACTACTATTGTGTCCCAAGGGATGGGTGTTGACACATGTCACTCACCCATCCCCAAAGTCTTCCTTACCCATACCACATGTCCTCTCTCCAACACATGGGAGAGAAAAGAGGGGGTTGAAGAGGGAAAGGATGACACATGTCTTCCCCTCCTTCCTTCTTATGAAGGACCACACAACTCCATGTGAAATCCCATCAATTGTGAGAGAGACTTGAGATCAAGTCCTCCACAATTGGTGGATCTTGGAGTCAACTCTAGTCTTGGGAATGGAAAAGGGATGGGCTTGAGTGTTGGTACCACTCATCCTATCCCTCCCATACCTCCAAATTCGTCACTTAACATCATTGTGAAGTTAAGGTGACCATACGGAGGTTAACCAAGGGTTACTCAAGTCAAAAGGGACCCTAGACCCATGGGGTATAATGTAGGGTCAATTTTAACCTATTTAGGACACCCAGGGTCAAGTTAAAACACAAGAAATGGGTCTCAAAAATTTAAAATTAAAAATAAAATTTAAAAAACAATTCTTACAACATAAAACATAATTCAAATTTACAAGAGGGTAGACCTAACCCAATTCAACCTCATGCAAGACAACGTTACAACATTAAATCAAACATAGAGTTGATCTCGGTTCCTCGTGGAACCAGATCGACTTTACAAGGGATTACAACATAAGGTGTGGAATCATCTCCAGTATCTGTGGTTTTGTTAGAAATACCTATACACTCAATTTCAAAGTTAATTTCACATATAAATATCATAGCCGAAGTAAATTTAAAACATGCATTTCTAAAACATACCACAGTTCTCATAAACATAATGAAATCACATTACAATTTTCTTTCTAACATCACCCAATTAGTTTTCCTGTAATGTAAACATTAATCAGATATCACCCAATTAGTTTTCCTATAAAAATAACATCTATCTAACATCACCCAATTAGTTTTCCTTTAGCATAATAAGGTTTAATAGTTTGAAAATCCGGGATTAACAGTCCCACAAATATAAAAGTATCAGGGATAGTAAGGTAAAAAGTCACATGAATGGAAATGAAAAATGTAGGCCTCACATAAACCAAGATGACCTAAGTATTCCTTACATGGATTTTGATATAGCAAGTTGATACAAGTATCTAGTCAAACTTGAATCTAGATGAACTAAGTACCACTTGTGTTTCAACAGACAAGGATTGCCCCTTTTCATGTTCAGACTTCAGAGTCCTCGATGATCTTTTGTTGATCATGTCGTTAGACAAAAAGTTATCACATTACTAAAGTTTAATCCACAAGCAACAGACAAAGAAAAAGATTATGCCCCCATCATAGCATCTCTAGCTTTCGGCATCCTTGAGTAGCACAAGAATACATAATGACAAAAATTCAAGACTTTGTAAGTCAACCTAATTCATCAAAATATTCTTGCATTAGATGTGTATTTTTGCCATAATTGATATAGAATTAGTCTGAGTGTTTTGGTATAGTGTTCTTCTCTGTTTTGGACAGGTTGATGTTTTTTGTCAAGATTTTCGTTTAGAAGCTTGTTTTTTTACTACGCGCATTTGCCTAGTGAAAGTATCACAATCCTTTATTGGTATCCTCTTAGAACATGTGGCATTCAAGAATGCAAATCCGTAACTAGGTCAAGGAGTTGCCCCCAGTTTAGACAAGGATCGACTTATTATGGCTGATAAGACAGACAAACATGGAGAGACAGACCCTAAGGGATTGACCTAGTGCCTTGGGGGCTCATTGCTAAATGGCCTTGCCTACGTGATGACACAGAGGCAATGTAGTTCATGGTGAACCTAATGTACCTAAGACCTAGGTGGTAGAAAGTGGTGTAGACTCAGATAGATAGAAGGACCAGATATGGGACTGACGGGACAGTGGAGCCTCGGGGGCGCATTGAGAATGGCCTTGCCTACGTGATAACTCAGAGGTGACATAGTTCAACAACGGTTCAAAGGACTGGTTCAAGATGAACAATATGGAAGACACAAGAGACATGAAGTCACAATAGATGGAGGAAGTGGTTTATCACAAAATAGCGCATGTTTACCACGTTTTCACTACTTGCTTTTATTTGCATGAAAGATAAGAGCACACATGATGCTTGTTTGCCAGGGTTTCACCATAGGACAATTTTTTTGGTACTTTTCCTTTTTTTATTTTTTATTTATTTTTGATCATTTTTCAATTTTTTTAAATTTTTTTAGGACTCCCTTGCATTGGGGTTTAGGTGTAGAACTTTCAGAGATGCATGCTATTGATAGGATCATCAACCAGTTCACCATCAGATGTTGCCAATTAATATGCTCCTGACCCATAAGTTGCAATGACGACATAGGGACCTAACCAGTTGGGTTCAAATTTTCCTTTCTCTTCTCTGTCTTACTGATTTCTAGGATTTTCTCTGAGGACTAGATCACCAACTTGGAATACTCGGGGCTTTACCCTATGATTGTAGCTTCTAAACATGCATTTCTGATATGCTTTTAGGTGGTTAAAGGCCCGTTCCCTTCTCTCTTCAAGTAGCTCTAACTCTTGTAGTCTAGTCAGTCTATACTCTTCATCAGATATGAGGCCTTTTAATGAAACTTGCAAGGATGGGATCTCGACTTCAATGGGAAAGATAGCTTCAGATCTGTAAACTAGGGAGTATGGTGTTGCACTTGTGGGTGTGTAGATTCTTGTGCAGTAGGCCCACAGTGCTGGATTTAGTTGGACATGCCAATCTCAGTCGGCATCATTGATAGTCTTCTTTAGGATTTTCCAGATAGTTTTATTTGATGCCTCAGCCTGGCCATTGCCTTGGGGCTAATAGGGGGTTGAAAAGTGGTGCTGGATATGGAATTTGTCACATAGTTCCCTAACATCTTGATTTTTGAAGGGTCGTCCATTATCCGTGACAATGGACGAAGGGATACCATAGCGACAAATGATATAGTTCAGGATAAATGAGGCAATCTGCTTGCTTGTGATATTGGCTAAGGGAACGTCTTCAATCCACTTCATGAAGTATTCAGTGGTAGTGATTATGAATTTATGGTTGCTAGATGAGGGAGGATGAATCTTGCCCACTAAGTTGAGTCCCCACTGACAGAAAGGCCAAGGAGTCGTTAATGGTTGTAGCTCATGTGCTGGTGCATGTATTAGGTTCCCATGGATTTGGCACTTTTTGCACTTCTTTACAAAATGATAGGAATCTTGTTTCATAGTTGGCTAGTAGTATCCCATGCATATGAGTTTCTTGTCTAGGGTAAGGCCACTAGAGTGGGTCCCGCATATACCGTCATGCACTTTGCTCAGGGTGGTTTGATATTCCTCACTATCGAGACATCTAAGGAGACTACCATCAAGACCTCGACAATATAGGGTATTGGCGACAATGGCATACCGGGATGCTTGACGGATGAAGGTTCTTTTTTGGTTACTAGAGAGGTCGGGTGGGAGGGTATTCTCTTTAAGGTAGGCAAAGATTTTTCTATAGAGGGGGGAATCAACTCCAATAATGTGGTAAATGATATGGGATTTAGGGGTGTCGTATGTAGGACAAGACACTGGCTCTACCAAGAACTCATAACGTGCTTGATTATCAGGAATATCAAGGAGAGATGCAATCTTTGCCATTGCATCTGCAATTTTGTTCTCTATCCATGGTATCCGCTCAAAAGGTATCTGGTCAAAGTATTCTTTGAAGTCATCTACCATCCATTTGTAAGGGATCAGTTTCTCATCTTTTGTTTGGTAGTCATCATTTACTTGATTTATGACCAGCTGTGAATCACCATACACCTGTAGTTCTTTGATATTCCATTCCACTACTAGTTTGATACCAATGACTAGGGCCTCATATTCTGCCATGTTGTTAGTGCAGGGAAAGAGTAGTTTGTATGACTTTGGAATGGTGTCACCATTAGGGGTAATTAACAAGATACTTGCCCTTGATCCCTGCTAAGTGTAAGATCCATCGAAGTACATTTTCCAGATTGTTGTAGTGATATGAAAGATAGATTCATCTGGAAACTCAAAGCTCAAAGGACTGTCATCTATGAGAGGTGCATCTTCTAGTTGATCTGCAAGTACTTGGCCTTTTATTGCTTTCCTGTCCACATATTCAATGTCAAATTTGCTGAGAAGCATGACCCATTTTGATAATCTACCTGTTAAGGCTGCCTTGTTGAGTAAGTATTTGAGTGGATCAATTTTTGGTACCAATTTGATAGAATGCAACAACATGTAATGTCTCCACTTTTGTGAGGTGAAGACCACAGTGATCCATGCTCTTTCAATGGGTGTGTACTACAGTTCATATCCAACAAGTGTTCGATTGATATAGTATATTGTTTGTTCTTTCCCTTCATAGTTTTGTTGTGCAAGAAGAGCTCCTAGAGCCGTTGGTGTAGCTGAGATATACAATAGTAGAGGCTTACCCTAAATTGGTGGCATCAACATCAGTGGTTTCATCAGATATTCTTTTAACTATTGAAATGCTTGCTCACATGAATCATTCCATCATAAAGGGACATTATTATGTAGAAGGTGAGAAAATGGGTGGCACTTGTCTGCCAATTGAGAAATGAACCTTCTGATAGACTGTAGTTTTCCTTGTAGAGACCTTAGCTGTGTGAGATTCTTGGGAGGTGGCATTTCCATGATGGCCTTCACTTTAGCTGGGTTGACTTCGATTCCATTTGCAGACACTATGTATCCCAGCAGCTTACCTGAGGTAACTCCAAACACGTACTTCTTTGGATTGAGGCGCACATTGAACTGTTCTAGTCTTGTGAAGATTTTGTCTAGTACTGCCAGATGTCCTTCTCTTGTAAGTGATTTTGCCAGAATGTCGTCAACATAATCTTCCATTATATTGTGTATCATGTTGTGGAAGATTGTGGTCATAGCTCTCTGATATGTTGCACCGGCATTTTTCAGACCAAATGGCATGACACACTAAGAATAGGTGCCCTAAGGACATGTGAATGCAGTCTTGTGTTGATCTTCAGGTGCAATTTTTATTTGGTTATATCCAAAAAAACTATCCATTAGTGACAGCATGGTGTGCCCTGCTGTTAGATCTACGATCATGTCAATGTTTGGCAGGGGAAAACCATCTTTCAGACAAGCTTTGTTCAGGTCTCTGAAGTCATTACATAGTCAGACTCTGCCATCTAGTTTGGCCACTGGTACTATGTTTGAAATCCACTCAGGATAGTCTATAGGTCTGATGAATCTGACGTCCAATAGTTTCTTTAGCTCTTCTTTCACCATGAGGGCCACATGCGGGTGCATCTTTTTGAGTTTTTGCTTTACTGGTTTAGCTCTCGGAGCTAAGGATAAGTGATGCATTATAAGATTTGGATCTAGCCCTGGCATGTCGGCATATGTCCATGCGAAGTTGATTTGTTTCCTTTTGAAGAAGTCAGTGAATGCTAGTTTTTCTAGTTTTGTTAAAGCCTTTGCCATGTGGATCATTCTGGGATCATCACCTGTACTGACATTGATCGGCTCTGTTGGTTCTATAAAGATTAATGATCTCTCCTGATGTGTAAGATTGGGTAGAGGGTCAAGCCTTCCATCCTTTGGCACCTTAGAGAGGTTTTCACCATTGGATATGTCTTTATTTTTACTATTTTCAGGATCTAACACTACCGCAAAGCAGTTTTCACCATTAGATTGTTCTTTCATTTTTACATTTTTGAGACTGAAAGGCTTGGTACTCTCTCCAAAATAGGCCTTCTCGTTGAGTTCTATAGCATAGCTTGCTCTATGGTCCCCTACGGGTATATGATCTCTAAGCTCAAGATAGTCTATAATGGCTTCATCATTTTCAAAGGTATCAAGCTGAGGAGTAGTACCTTCTAAGTCCTAGTCTATGAGTTCAGGATGCACCAATGGCAAGGGGTCATTGGGTTACTTAGGTTAGATGGTTTTGATGGTTAGGACAGAGTTATTAAAAGCACGGACAAAGTCTGCGATGGTACTCTCTATTAGTGGATCCGTCAAGGGTCTATCGTTCTTTCCTCACGACTTTCACTATCGTTATTGTGCAGGTCAGACTCTAGCGGTCTAGCCCTTGGACCTTGTCTCTCATTATCATGGGTTGGGTCATACTCATGGACAACATCAATATCTTCATCACAAGATAGTTCAGAGAGGCTATCCCATTCATACTCGTTAGAATCAGTCTCACTCCCTAGTTGCATTCATTGAATTTGCTCAACCAGATTGCTAGTGGATGCTTCTAGTTGTTTGCCTTTATTCTTACTTGCTTTGTTTGTTCATGATGAACCATTATACCCTAGCCCTGTAGTGTCTCTAGCTATTAAGGTATGAGGTTGGATGGGTTCAGTGATACCATCCTTTCTTGAACTGAGTGGATCGTGTCCTTCATATCCCATTCTTTGTAACATTTGGAATCCTTGACCATACTGTGTAGTTGGTATAGTGGGATGGTCTTGTTGTGTTGAGGAACTGCCTTCATCTTTATATAACCATTGTAGGATATCTTTTTCATCACTCTCATCTTCGAGGCTTCCCCATTTTATGAATGGTCCTTTGGTAGTTTTCTCTGTTGTGGCTTTGCTCATAGTAGGTCTCCCATATGATTTAGGAGATAGGGGGAGTTGTGCCAAATAGAGGGATTGGGACATTGTGTACTCACCCAAGACCTTATCTTTGAGTTGGAGTTTAAGTTGAGACGCTCCTGAAGAGGAAGCAAGTGAAGCTGGGTCAACATGAGATGAAGATGAAGTAGAGGCACAGTTGTAGGGGATCACCACTTTAGGTTTAGATTGAATGGAGTTGCAGTACTGAAATGGATTGGGGTCACCTTGGATGGTGATCTCTTGACCTTCATAAGGGAATTTGATAGACTGATGGTATGTTGAAGGTACTGCTTTCAGGGCATGTATCCATGGTCTCCCAAGAAGAATGTTATATGCTAGCTCCATATTGAGGACCTGACAAGCCACATCTTTTACTATAGGTCCTACTCTAATTGGTAAAGTAACAATTCCCTTGGAAGTTCTCTCCTCTTCATCATAGGCTTTGATAGTGATTTTCTTTTTTGGATCTATAGCCTTCTCTGAAAACCCCAATGCAAGGATTAGCTTTAAGGGGCAAATATTCAAACCAGCTCCACCATCAATTAGGACTCTTTTGATATTGTGTTTGTGTATGAAGGCTTCAATATGTAGAGAGGCGTTATAAGGTTGGGTTATTGACATATCATCCTTTTCAGTGAATGATAATGAGTGAGGTAAGGTAATGTGACCGACCATGGTTTGGAACTATTCTTCGGCAAGGTTTGTGGGAATGGAGGCTTCCACTAAGGCTTTGTCAAGAATGGCCCTATGGGATGAGGATAGAAGTAGAAGTTCTAGGATGGAGATATGTGCAGGTGTCTTATGGAGTTGATCCAAGATATTGTACTGATTGGCCGGCATGGTAGAGGCTCCTCTAAGAGTGACTTTGTTACTACAGGTGGTAACATTACAATCTAGATTCTTGTTTATAGTGATTACATTGATGTGTGTATCACTCTCTGATATGTGTTTAACAACATAGTCAAAGGTGATGTTTGTGTAATTGGTGTTGTTATTTCCACTGTTGTTTTGGTTGGAAGCTCCTCCCTGCTGGTAGTTAGGAAGAGGATCCTTGAATGCTTAGTGATTATTGTTAGAGGTGTGTTCATCAACGGATATTTTTTTTTGCTTGATCAGATCTTGGATAGTATGCTTTAGAGCAATGTAGTCGTTGGTTTTGTGCCCCCTGTTTCGGTGGTATTCATAGAAATCATTGTCGTTTCACCAATGGGGTTTGACCTTTGGTTCATACTCTCATGCTGAGGGAAGTGTTATGATCTTGTTTGTGATTAGCTTCTATAGGGCGGTTTCCAATGATTCTCCCAAAGGTGTGAATTTTCTCCTAGGTTGAAAATTTGTATACCGCGATTCTATGTTTCTTGGTTTGTCTTGCGAGGGGTTGTTTGAAGGAGTTGATAAGTTGAAGATCAGCTGTTTAGGTGCTGCATTCTTGGCATCCACCACCCCATCGTTCACAATGTTTTTATTTTTCATCTAAAATCTTGGTTTATCATTATTGTTATTGGTACTAGGAGTGTCCTTATAGAGCTTTATTTAACCCTTTGCAATTAAATCTTTTTCAATGATTATACCCATCTCAATGACCTTGCTAAAGGAAGTAAGACATTGGATTTGTATCTGATAGCTTCTATCGGTTTGCAAGTTATGGACGAACATTTCCAACATTTATTTTTTAGGCATTTGGTGTGGGCACTTACTTGCCAATTATCTCCATCTTTGTAGGAAGGCGACGAAAGATTCTCCACCTTTTTGCTTAGTGTTACAAAGATCTAATATTGAGGTGTCATGCTCAATATTGTAAGAGAAGTGGGTGACAAATTTGTCTACAAGTTCATTGAATGTTGTAATACTGGTGGTAGTCTAGAGAACCACTCCATGGCTTGTCCTCCCAAGCTTCGTGGAAATAGCCGCATAAGGTGTCATTGTGTGTGACCTCAAGGCAAGCAACATTGAATTCCCTAATGTGGTCCCTTGGATCACCCTTTCCTCGATATTTATCAAATTTTGGCACCTCAAATTTAGAGGGGAGGGGTATCATGATCAAGGTTCTATCAAAAGGATATGGTGAAATATCCTCTAGGGTGTAATGTTTAGTTGATGCTCCTATTTTTATGTCTGTGACTTGTTGTTGTAAGGCTCGAATCTGTTGGTTCACTAGACTTAGGGCATCCATGGATTCAATGGTTGTTTTTCTTTTGTCTGTGGGTACTTCCTCATGTCTACTTCCCTCAGGGTTGCTTGCTTCCTTAGTTTCTTTTAAAGCCTCTACGTCAAAATTTTTAGGGAGCTTGACTCCTAGATGTGCTAGATGTAGAAATAATTTGGTAGGGTCTTGGGCAAGTATTCTATCCATTAGGCGTTGAAATTTTGGGTCATGTTGCGATTGAGGGATCTCTTCCATAGAAAGTTATTCATCACTTTCATGAGTGTTGGGAACAATTTTCTCAGCCATTTCAATCTGTTTTTATTTTTGTAACCGTGTTAAGACCATGCAAATGGTGACTAGAAATGGGACGAAATGAACAAGGTGATGAAAGAATGGTTCAAGATTAAGAGCAAGGTTCTCCTTAGATCAGTTGGTATCAAACAAGATGGGTGAAAAAAATGATAGTTGAAGAAAGGATGATAGAAATCCGTTTACTTGATGTGACTAGTCTTAGTCAAACCACTAGTGGAGTTCCTAAAGAAAAGGATAAGTGACCCTTGATGGTGGAGACTCACTAGGTTTGCTTGCAATTTTGATTTGATCAAGAATAACTTGGCTCTAACCTTGTTGGATTTTGGAAGAAAACTGTGAGATTTTTGGGATAAAAAGGTTATGGTGTGGAAAGAGAGGGAAATGGTTGATTTGCAAGGTCTTAATCAGATTTTGGAACAATTTGAGACAGGTTTGAAATGGTTTTGAACAGTTGACATTTTTTCTCGTGGAAGGTACGGAATAGTTTTCTAGTTTGAATGCGCAAAAGTAAATGCGCTGCAACAGAGTGTAAATGTGCTACAAGTCGGATCGAATGCACAATTTTGGTGGTTTTTCAAAAGCATTACAAAAGAGTTTAAATGCATTTCAAGTCTCAATGAATGTGCTGCAAGTCATCTCAGATGCGTAATTCTAGTTTTTGTCTTGGTTTTTTATAGAATTTTGGAACATTTTTCAAGATTTTTCTATTTTTTGGTTTGAAAACTTGGTGCTATTGAGAATTTGATATTCAATTATGGCAAAGACACAACAAACACATAGAAGTTTTCATGATTTGATCTTTTGTTATTTTTTTGTATTTTTGGACTATTTGACAAGAAAACAAGTACACCGTAGGCTGGATAGGACAATATTTGTTGAATCCTCTAGCTGTGCAAATTCAAAGCGTGTAGCTCTAGGATCTGGTAGCACCGACTCCCCTCCATGGCACTCACTTCTCATGCATACCAGATCTGGGTTTCCTTAGGCTCATACCCCCACCAAACTATAGGATTATCCCTACTACCTCTACTAAGAATCACATGAATCGAAGCCACTTCAAGGGCTCCACCCTTTGTGTCAACAGATAGGGGTTTTTGGTACAGGAGATTTAAAAATAACAAAGTGTGATACTTACACCTTTTACCTTTCATTTTCTATTGCTCGCCTATCTGTTCTTGATCTTGATAATGATGAAGCCCTTAGAAGTGTATGCTCCCTTGCTTGTTGAAGATGACAAGAATAGAATGGCTATGATACTTTGTGTGAATGAAGGTGAGCTTCAACACACTATTGATTGAGGATAAGTGATATGAAGTGATGGGAGTAGTGGTGCCAAAGGCACGCTAGTGTTTCTGCAGCATAAGTTTGCTCAAACGATGGATATTATGTAAAATAGAAGAAGAGGGTTGTATTTATAGACTCATGAGAGAAAGGATCAATGGTGTAGAAGAAATAAGAAGATCAACGGAGGAGAATATTTGAGAGAACGTGCGAGAATAGAAGAAGGAAATGTGTCATTCAAAAAGAAGCTTTGTTTGAGTTAACTACATTGTTGATGAGGATGAGTTTTCATTTTCTTTAAATTATAATATATTTTTCTAATTTAAGAGCAAGTTTGCTTTAAAGATGCTTTAAAACTATTTTTACTTTTGTAACTCAGCTTTTGCTTTTGTATGACAAGAGGAATTTTATTTTTAGAAGATATTGAAGATTTTTAGAAGATAAGAAAGCATAATTAAATAAATATATTTATTTAATTGTGGAAGAAAGCAAATTAAATAAATAAATTTATTTAATTTATTTTTAGAAGATATTGAAGATAAGGAAGCAAAATATTATTTAATTTATTTGCACATGTTTTTGGAAGAATAAATAAAATATTTAATTATATTTTATTTTTGGAGAATGAGAGGATTTAAATAAATTTAATTAATTTATTTAAATTTGGAGGAATGAACAACTTAATTAAATAATTAGAAATTATTTAATTGTTTGGAAGGAATAAATTAAATAAACGATTTTATTTAATTTTGACTTTAGAAGATGTAATTAAATATTTTGATATTTAATTAACTTTTAGAGGAAATATGAATCGAATAAATAAATTTATTTATTCATTTATTGATAGAGGAATTTAGATGGAATAAATATTAAGAATATTTATTTAGACTGAGTCGTGTCATTTTTAGGTGTATACACTATAAACCATGGGCTTGCTCCTTCAGTACTCTCACTGAGCTGCTCAATAACATACCAATATGGGTTTGACTTTTGAATCTTCCTCTTTAGTTTTAGGGGGATTCTTGTTTTGAGGACATTGTGACGCAGAGAGTAGAGGGTAGAGAATGTAATGTTCAAACTATTTTTAAAATCCTTTTGCACAGTCCAAACCAGACCAAAATACATCCGCTTTTCACTGTCGGCAGGACAACATCCCGTTGGCAAGCTTCAAAATCCTTATACCGATATACACCAACTTTAAACATACAAAACTTAACTTGCTATAGCTGGTCCTCCTTACCATTTTTGCCGGTCATTCCTTGCATCATTCAAAATGCATATTTTCAATGTATCTTTACAACATACATTTGCAACATACAACCCCTGATATACAATTGCAGGATACACACGAAACAATCCTCAGGTACATTTGTGATATACACAAGAAATGTATATCTGACATGCAATTGCAGTATACACATGAAATGTCCTCACATACATTTGTGATATATATAGGAAATGTTCTTCAACATACATTAGCGATATATACATGAATTGTATACCTGATATACTTTAGCGATATACACACAAGATGTATCTTCTCATACATTTGTGGTATATACATAAAATGTATGTTCGCTAAATCTTTCGCCACGATGCTCAAAGCCACACCGCTGTCCCTATTTTCAAAAGCACTTGAAACTGGTCATTCTGACCTAGCTCGATCGGTGAGACTTAGTCCCCTCAACGGAACTCTTGATTCTGTTCAGCCGATAGGCTGATAACTTAGTACTCCTCTAATTCACACTTGTACCACCTTTCGCGTGGTCTCTAAACTTACATTCTAATGGTGATCACCATCCAAATCTACATTTCTCCTGCACTGTTAGGTTAGAGTCATATTATACAAGTTATTCAGGATCTATTCCATGAGAATCAGGGTTGTACATTCATGGAAAGATCCAACAAGGCATTGTTACTCTTAGAACAAAACAAAGACAGTTCACTGTTCTTTGTGCCAGTCAAAAGAAAAAACTATCAAAACTAAAGGAGATACACGAAATAAGCAGGCTTCTTATTGCAGTTGATTCATACAACTAGATCTCAAATTACTCCACCTTATCTATTCTTTTCTTGATCTAATAGGATTGGTTTTAATACATCATCATGTGGGTGGCAGTTGTACCAGTGGGAATGCCAACCGCTCTGTAACTATTCACCACACAGTTACATACAACTTCTTGCTAGTTACAACACTCTTAGGCTACTAGACATGACTAGTACGGAATCACACATGACACTAAAGCCATATAATTGGTTGCTTGGACCTTATGAAAAAACTAAAGTATCAAAAATGAACTACATAAACAAGAAATTAACTAAATTATCTAGGTGCCCCTGCCCCCGAGGCACTATTGGCCCAAATTACATCATTTTGACCATTACCACATGCCATAATTGGTTTTAAGATTCTCCAATTGACTTGATTAACTCCATAGGATCCTTTCATGGTCATTGGTGTCTTCTTGCTCCAAGGTGTTCCTTTAGGTGCTCTTGCACCATACTCCACAGCATGAAGTAAACTCTTGTCCCAAGAGTTATATGATCTACTCCAAACATCTTGCAATCTTTTTGAAGGGTTCCTCTAATTTGTAACAGGGAACATGAACTCTCCAAGGGTTATCCTCCTCCTCCAACCTGTATGGCTCTTACAAAAAGTGTTAGTATCATAAAACATATTTTGGTGTCCTTGCCTAGGACCTTGCTGCTGTAATGCTTCTGCTCTCTCCATCTTAAGGTTTTGACTTGTTCCTCTCTATAATGTCTGTTGTTTGCCTTCCTTTTCTTGTCTCCTTATAGGGCAATCGGTGTCCCTAATCTTGATATGATTTAAGTCCCAAACTTGTTCCTTAGGACTGTCATACACCTTCCTCTATTGCAACTGTTCATGTTGCTTCCAACCAGTATTTACTTGCACATTCCACTGTAGTTTCTCTCCAAAACAAACAATAGCATGCTCCTTTTTGTCTTCACAAGGTAAAGGTATTAGTATAAACTTTTTACCATCTTTGTGCACCAAATAGCTATTAGTATAGCCCTCATGAACTGTCCTTCTTAAATGTTGCCATGGTCTACCCAAAATTATATGCCCACATGTCATTGAAATAACATCACACAAAATAGAATCATGATATGGACCAATTGAAAAATCAACATATGCCCTCTGATTAACCCTTACTTGCTGCTCTTGACTTACCCAAGTGACATTGTAAGGATTAGGATGATCAAATGTCTTCAATCCCAATTTGTGTACCATATCCCAGGAAACTAAAATATCATGTGAACCTAAATCTATGATCAACTTACACATTTTTCTATGGATTAAATAATTAGTTTTAAAAATGGATACCTGTGGTGCTTGCTACACTTTGCCTTTTTCCATCATGAGCAATTCTCCATTTGTTTCTGGATAGGCTATTGCTGTTTCTTGGTCTTCTCTCTTTTCCTCTTCTTGTGCCAAGTGAACTCTTCTATCCTTGCTCTTATCAACATCATCCCACTTAGGACATTTTAAAGATAGGTGTCTAACTTCATTGCAATGATAACATCTACCTGTAAATACTCCTCTACCTGATCCAAACCTACCTCCACCTCTATATCCACCTCTCTGATCTGCAGAAAACTCTTTGCCTTTCTCATTGCTACTCTGTCCTTCATTAGTAGGTCTGCCCCTACCTCTAGATCCTCTACAACTACCTCCTTGTCTTTCTTGCTTCCTATTCACCCTCTCTTCAGTGTTTATGGCCAACTGAAAACACTCTCCAAGTGATTTTAGGATGGTCAAACCAATTTCATCTTTCAACTTGTACCTAAGCCCATTAAGGTATCTTGCCACTTTCTCTTCTTCATCTTCCAATCCTCCTCTAACACTAAGCTTATGAAATTGCTTAGTATAGGACATAACATCCATGTCCTTTTGCTTCAAATTCTGCCTCATCCTCTTTGTTTGAATAGAATAATCAGATGGAAGAAACTGATTCTTCATCATATCCTTCATCCTACCCCAAGAAGTGATTTTTGTTGCACCTCTAGCCACTCTTTCTGTTTGTACACTACTCCACCATGTAAGTGTTGTCCCTCTCAACTTTGTCTTTGCAAATTTAACCTTCTTCTCATCACTTATTTCCTCATACTCAAAGAAATTTTCAAGGGCATCTATCCACCCTAATACCTCTTCACTATCCATCTTCCCCTGATAGATAGGCAACTCTATCTTTGTTCCACTACCTTGAACTGCCTTAAGCAATCTCAAAATTTCTTTTCTTCAGGATTCAAATCATCCTTAGGAGGATTCTCATCTACCTTCTCATCATCTCCTTCTTGATCTTCTTGTTCATCCCTTCTAGGATTCTTCTCCAATG
This sequence comes from Cunninghamia lanceolata, assembly GCA_027924645.1. NCBI lineage: Eukaryota > Viridiplantae > Streptophyta > Pinopsida > Cupressales > Cupressaceae > Cunninghamia > Cunninghamia lanceolata. Next base: position 15,162,734 of record BSBN01001332.1, read on the forward strand.
CTTCCAACCTTGCCAAGATTGATGCATTCTCTCTTCTCACTTGTCTTAACTCTCTTTCTATTTCAGCATTTCATTCTCTTCTCTCCCTTAACTCTCTTTCTCTAGCCTCCAAGGCTTCTCTCAATTCATTATTCTCCCTAGCCATCTGATTTTTAGGGGGCATCTTCACAACTTTCACCAACCCTTAAATCTTTCACAAGATCCTACTACTCCCTCAAGGACCTACTTATTGCTTTGATACCACTATGATGCAGAGAGTAGAGGGTAGAGAATGTAATGTTCAAACTATTTTTAAAATCCTTCCGTATAGTCCAAACTAGACCAAAATACATCTGCTTTTCACTGTCGGCAAGACAGCATCCCATTGGCAAGCTTCAAAATCCTTATACCGATATGCACCAACTTTAAACATACAAAACTTAACTTGCTATAGTTGGTCCTCCTTACCATTTCTACTAGTCATTCCTTGCATCATTTGAAATGCATATTTTCGATGTATCTTTATAACATACATTTGCAACATACAACCCCCGATATACAATTGTAGGATACACATGAAACGATCCTTAGGTACATTTGTGATATACACAAGAAATCTATATCTGACATACAATTGCAATATACACATGAAATGTCCTTGCATACATTTGTGATATATATAGGAAATGTTCTTCAACATACATTAGCAATATATACATGAATTGTATACCCGATATATTTTAGCGATATACACACGGGATGTATCTTCTCATACATTGCCGTATATACATAAAATGTGTGCTCGCTAAATCTTTCACCACGATGCTGAAAGCCACACCATTGTCTCCATTTCCAGTAGTAATTGCAACTGGTCATTTCAACCTACCTCGATCGGTGAAACTTAGTCCCCTTAATGGAACTCTCGATTCTGTTCGGCCGATAGGCTGATAACTTAGTACTCCTCTGATTCACACTTGTACCACCTTTCTCATGGTCTCCAAACTTACATTCTAATGGTGATCACCATCCAAATCTACACTTCTCCTGCACTGTTAGGTTAGAGTCATATTATACAAGTTATTTAGGATTTATTCCATGAGAATCAGGGTCGTACATTCATGGAAAGATCCAACAAGGCATTGTTACTTTGAGAACAAAACAAAGATAGTTTGCTATTCTTTGTGCCAGTCAAAAGAAAAAATTATCAAAACTAAAGGAGATGCACAAAATAAATGGGCTTCTTATTGTAGTCGATTCATACAACCAGATCTCAAATTACTCCACCATATCTATTCTTTTCCCGATCTCACAGGACTGGTTTTAATACATCATCATGTGGGTGGCAGCTGTACTGGTGGGAATGCCAACTGCTCTATAACTGCTCACCACACGGTTACATACAACTTCTTTCCAATTACAACACTCTTGGACTACCAGACATGACTAGTACGGACTCACACATGGCACTAAAGCTATATAATTGGTCGCTTGGACCTTATGAAAAAATTGAAATATAAAAAATGAACTACATAAACAAGAAATTAACTAAATTATCTAGGTGACCCTGCCCCTGAGGCACTATTGGCCCAAATTACATCATTTTGACCATCGCCACATGCCATTACTGGTTTTAAGATGCTCCAATTGACTTGATTAACTCCATAGGATTCTCTCATGGTCATTGGTGTCTTCTTGCTCCAAGGTGTTCCTGCACCACATTACCAATGCTACATGTCACTTCTTGAAGGTTGATTCTACAACCTCAGATTTAGGGCATACTATAGTTGCTCACATATTAGTGGATATTGACATCTCCAAACCCCTCCATGGAGATGTAGTTTTGATGGTTGGGGATAGGCCATGGACACAACTGTTAGACTATGAGGGTCTCCGCTTTAGATGTAAGAGATGTTTCTCTATTGGTCACTTGGCCTCTGGTTGTCCTCACTCTCACCATAAGGGTATGTCAACTTGGTGGAAGAATGTATGCACAAATCATTTGACTATTTGTGCTTCCTCAGTGGATGGTTCCTCCCAGAAGGGAGTTTCTTCCCAAAAGAACATTCTTATCCAAAAATCTTTGCCCATCTTGCTCACTCCTCTTGTGGAGCCTATGGAAGATATGGTGGTTGTTGTTGCTAATCATGCCAGGTCTTTGGATTGGATTGGTACTTTGTCAGTTCCTACTTCATCTTCTGCGTTGTCGGCTTCTATCTCAGTGTGTGAGTTCCCTTTGGCTTCGTAATATGTTGAGGGTCCCCTCATCTCGTCTCACTCTGAGGATTTAGAATTAGAGTTTTCATGGATAGTATCTCAAAGAAGAAGAAAGGACTCCCCAAATTAGTTGCTACTTCATGATCGAGGGTTAAGGGAGTTAGATTTACACCCTCGAGATCTGGTGTTGGTTAGATCCCTTATTTTGTTTTACAACTGGGTTGCTATTTTGAGTTTGTTTTTATACTATTGTTAGGTTGTTTGTGGCATGTTTATCTCTACCCTGAGGGCCTTTATATAAAGGGATCAACATCCTTGCTACTTAAAGAGATGTAGAGTTATATTTCCTAAAGGAGACATTCATTCTTACATAAAAATACATCATAAAGTTTTTTTAATCTCAATTTAACTCATTTATAAGCATGGAAATACACAAAATTCTAGAAAACACCATTGGTGAATTCTTGGCTACCTTGAGCAATTTTATAACTTCTATGTTTCAAGTTGTATGGAAAAATGGCAAACTACCCATTATAGCTATGGTGAACAACATCTCAAATATCAAATAAAATCCATGTGGGTGATTATGCAAAAAATTGACAGGGTATGGTTTGTTTTCCCATGTTTCCAAAATGAAGAACACATGGAAATTTAAATGAAAACAACTATAAATTCAAATCTAAGCTTTGCTTCCTACTTAGGATGCCATAGAAATCCATTAGCTGTGGCATGGCAAAGAAGAAATCATATAAATTAAAATCAAAGGAAAGATTCAAGAATCATACCTATCCTACAAGAAATCCAAGGAGGATAAGAGGGTTTTGCAAGCAATATTTGATCACACACATGCATCCACAATTCAAATCCACTCCACTTCAACTAAGAAATCCAAGAAATTCATCCTTTCTTTCATTCATGGAGAAAATCCTTGCTTCCAACAGGAGAGGGTTTGAGAGAAGAGAGTAAATGGAGCAGAAAAAGAATGAAATAAAATAACTCCCTTTTCCCTTTTAGCACCCAAAAGCCCTATTTAAAATAGAATATAAAATTAACTTTTAATCCTTTTCTCTCAATCAAGGAAAGCCTGCTAGCATCATCTCACACAATCTAGGGTAAACATAATAACATATGGCATACACACCAGTCAATGCACACAACACACATGGCACAACTTCCAATATAATGTATACACGTAACATGTGACATACTTGCTAATATAGAATGACATCACAATATTCAAGCATAAGTTAAATAACCACACCTTCAATACATGCCAAACAAAGCATAAATCATAGTCCATCATACACACATACAAGCATGAATCATGCATCACAATACACATGCAAACACATGGTAAACATCACATGTCGAGTCAAACTTTGAAAGTGGAAGAAGGAAGAGAGACCTAGCTAGCTAGGACAAGGAGTGTCAAATGAGGGCAATATCCACCTTGTGGAAAAACATGAGGGTGTTACCTCCTCATAGCAATGAAACAATATACCAAAGGTTGCTCTTTACACCTAGACCCTCACATGCTAGATGATACACTAGGACATGCAGTTTGGTGTAGATGATCTCATTATTAAATTTTATTACCCAATGTGTTTAAATGTTATTCTTGATTAAAACTTCTATTCGATAATTCCAATGACCTCTTTGGGCAATGGTGCAAAATGAAAGCCACTCCTCTTCTACCCCTAGGCCTCTTCCTAAACACCCATTACACCAATTTTACTGATTGGACATGGCACATACTTTGAGGTGAGAAAATCCTAATATTTGACAAAACAAAACATTGTATCATTGTAAGGATTGAGTACTTAAGTAGGAAACGTGAAGGATTGAATTTGAATGGGGCATCCAAATGATCGCATGCAAGTTTGTTGTTGGATTTAGGATCTAATCATGGCCTGACTACTGGGTTGAGAGTTCTCCCTCTTTGCATTCCTGATGTTTCCTTGTCTCTTCATGGTGAGGGAGATCCAAGGTGGGTAATTGTAGAGTAGGAGACTAGTCTATCTTTTGTCCTAGTTGAAGGGGGTATGATGGGATCTTGGGGTACAGTGGGATCTGAGGTTTCTACACCTACTTCTTTTGAGAAGGTCCCTTATGTGTTGGCTCTTTGTGGAAGTGTGACTCAGGGGTTCATGGCTCTAGGCTTGGCACCCCTGGCCGCCCTTGCTGTAATCAACTCTAGAGTTCAAACACACTCAGTTAGGTCTACGCCTTCTACTCTCTTTTCTTCGATGGTGGTGTGTGGCCCCAAGGTTTTAGAAAATGAGGAGTTTTATATTAAGCGTGGGGTAATTTTCCATTTCAATGGTTTATGTTCCTCTCTCCCCAATCTGCATAGCTGGATCGTGGAATCCCACAAACCATTTGTGGTTGGTCAAATCAAGCTTTATCCTAGTGCAAGGGTATTCTTCATAGATACTTTTTCTTCCTCTAAAGAGCGAGACTTAGTGCTGGCTAGGATTTGGTTGTGGGGTGAACATTCACTTTCCATCTAACCATGGGCTCGCTCCTTCAATACTCTTACTCATCCACTCAATACCAGACCAATATGTGTTTGACTTTCAAATCTCCCTCTTCAATTTTGGGAGGATTCTTGTTATGAGGACATTGGCAATGCTATAGGTCACTTCTCGAAGGTTGATTCTACAACCTCAAATTTAGGGCATACTATAGTTGCTCATAGATTAGTGGATATTCACATCTCCAAACCCCTCCATGGAGATGTAGTTTTGGTGGTTAGGGATAGTGTTGCAAGAATGGACCTAATTGGTGTTGTCATTGATGTCAACATACTCCTGTTGCATTGATGATAAGGATTGGATGAGCTGTATGCTGAGGATATTGAGAAAATTAGTCCTATCAGGAACAAAGAAGAACAATGAAGACAGTGAGGTAAAAATTGTAGCTAAGATGAGGATTAGAGGATGCACTTAAAAGGGTTTGTAGATATGTGTCTTCAGATAATCTAATAAATATTTTAGAGGTCCGCATGAAGATCTAAAGAAGTTATGTCCACTCAAGTAAAACCAGCTCTAGTAGATGTTCACAGGTGACAAAGTGACACAGATAGGTCCGATGAGCTCCAGAAATGTAATATCTTGCTCTACAGATTTGGTGGAGTGTTTAGTAGGTCAATGTGAATTGTCAACTCAATTGGTTCGTGGTCTAGAGGTACGCAAGCATTTATTCCATTATGACAGTGATGACAGACTGTGTTCTTGAGGTTCCAGATGAAGGAGAAAATGATTTCAGTAAGTAGATGTAGTATGGATGTTCTTGGTGATTTAGGAAGGCTTGTGGAGGTCTTTGGATCATGTCTAGTTTGTTTTGATGATCTGCATTGAAGATTGAGCTTGTAATAGAGGAATTATTTCTGGATGATGATGTTCTCCCAAGGTAGGCTGACTGGATGAGTTACACATCCTGCGGATGATCTTGAAAATGTTCTGTAAAGATTGAAGTCTTCCTAAAAGTAGATTGAAGGCTCAGATCTGTGTGGCCAATAGTGTGTTGATCCGTGTGAAGTCTTTTTGTAGATTAGTCATGATGTATTTATGTGCTTTCTCTGTAATGTAATGTCGACTTGGATGATTATTCCTAAGTCAATGTCTTGTATAAATAAGGAGTTGTAAAGTCATTTCAAAAGTAATCTTCTGGGGATGAGTGTGTGTTAGAGAGCAGAGGAGCGAAAGGTAGAGTAGAAGTTTTTGGGCTTAAATGGAATTGACTCAAGCATGGTGAAGATGCTATTCTTTAGTTCAAGTATGTAATACTTATTATTTTGTAGACACTGTGTCTCCTGTAGGTAGTGGACCTCTTGTGAGAAGTGTGCTCGGGTAGTGAGCCCTAATTAGCACGTGCCATTTCATTCTTTCTATTCTTCTAACAGAGAATACAATCTTGGGTTAGTCACCCCATGGTTTTTCCCTTAACCAGGTTTTCCACGTTAAAAGTCGTGGTGTCATATGTGTTAATGTGTTGTTGCTCTTGAATTACTGCATTATACTTTCATGATTGATTTATTATTATGCTGCTAAATTAAGAAAGGGTTTAAGTGATTAATTGGAAGAAAGTTTTGGACAACTGATTCACCCCCCCTCTCAGTTATTTGTCCTAAATCTAACAATTGGTATCAGAGTCAAGTTCCTCTAAAAGGAGCTTAACCACTTGAGGAGATCCAGGATGTTGTCCTACAAGAAGGTTAGTCTGAGGTTTGATGGAACCAATTTCGCTCTCTAGACAATTCGCTTGGAATTGCACTTGCAATGTACAGGAATGTAGTATTTGATTATGGCTTCAAAGAAGTATGATCCCCCACAGAATGGTCTGTGCACCATAGATAAAATTAGAGATGCTGAAAACAATTTGTGGGCTAAAGAAGCTCTTCTAAATGCCTTATCTGATTCAGAACTGACAAATGTTGTTGATCAAAAAACTGCATATGAGATTTGGCAAAAATTGGAACTTCTGCATGAAGTAGACAAGTATGTGAAATGTGCCAACCTACAGAGTCTGAAAGGAAAATTTGAAAACCTAAAGATGAGAGAAGATGAAAATATCACTACATTTATGCCCAGAGTAAATGAGCTTGTTTGTGTCATTAGATGTGTTGGTGGAGTCCTGGATGAAGATGAGATTGTTGGCAAAGTTCTCAGATCCCTTCCTAATTCTTACAAATACAAGGTTGCTGCCATTGAAGAATTCAGATCCTATTCAGGTATCACAAGAGATCAATCGGCTGGTAAATTGGCTGCATTTCAATTGACCGAGTTTGGAGATGGCCCCCCAAGACTGAATCTGCATTCAAAGCTAGTGCCTCTATAAAAGGCAAACAAAGGTTTGATCTGGGAGAAAACTCTTCAAGGAAACTATCATGGTATGAAAAAGCAAGAAAAGACCTGGAAGAAGATGAAGCAGAAACTACTCAACTTGAATCCCTTATTGCAAAAAGATTGGCAAGAGGATCCAGTAAGTATGAGGGAAAATTTCCTTTTAAATGTTTTAACTACAATAAGATTGGTCATTTTGCCTCAAGGTGTCCGGAAAGATTTTCAAGGCCAAACCCTAACAGATCAAGGTTCCAAAAGAAATGTTACTATGTTCATGAAGATGATGATGATGAAGGAGTAACAGATGATGAATCAGAGACAAGAAACAAATTTGGAAGTGACTGGGTGTTTATTGCCATCAAGGAAGAAGATCCAATGCCCTCTGAATCTGTCAATCATAAAATTGTAGAAAGAGCTTTGGCTGCCCAAGTTGAAGAAAAGGATGATTGGGCCATTGACAATGGATGCTCTCACCATATGACAGGTGACAAAAATAAGTTCATAGATTTGGAAAGGTATGAAGGAGGAGTGGTAAAATTTGGTGATAATTCTACTGGCAGAATCAAAGGTAGAGGAACTATTTCTTTTGATGGAAAGAATAAAACCAGTAATGTATTGTATGTTGAAGGATTGAAGCACAAGCTTCTTAGTGTTGGACAGTTGGTGGACAAAAGCTATGATCTTTGAAAGTTCTAGAATAGAGATTGCATCTGGTACCTAGACTAAAGGTAACATCTTTCACTTGGTTGGTATTGGTAAAAGTTGTTTATTTGTTCAAATTGATCAGAGTTGGTTGTGGCGTAGAAGAATGTGTCATGTGAATTTTGATAATATCATTAAAATAAGAAACACCTAGGCTGTGAGAGATCTCCCAAAACTGGTGAAACCTACTAATAGTATGTGCAAAGAATGCCAGTTGGGTAAGCAGAGCAGAGTCACATTCAGAAGTAAGGAACAATCTTCAACCAGATTATTGGGCTAAGTTCATACTAATTTATGTGGTCCGACAAGAATTAGGAGTGTGCAAGGTGATAGATACTTCATGCTACTAATTGATGACTACTCTTGAATGATGTGGGTAACTTTTCTGAAGGAGAAATTAGAGGCTCTTGAGAAATTCAAAACATTCAAGGCTATGGTGGAGAATGAAACTAGATTGAGCATAAAATGTCTGAGGTCTGATAGAGGTGGAGAATTCACATCCGGTGAGTTCATAGAAATCTGTGAGAAGCATTGAATAAGAAGACAATTGTTTGCTCCAAGGAATCCTCAGCAGAATGGAGTAGTGGAAAGAAAGAACCGGACCATCCAAGAAGCATCTAGAACCATGATGATGGAAGCAAATGTTACTTAGATCTACTGGAGAGAAGTTGTAAGCACTGCAGTCTACACTCTTAATCATGTTCAAATCAGAAGCAATACCAGTAAGACTCCTTATGAACTTTGGTTTGGTATCACTCCTACTGTGAAGTATTTCAGAGTCTTTGGTAGCAAATGTTACATTAAAAGAGATGAAGATCTAGGCAAATTTGATGCTAGAAGTGATGAAGGAATATTATTGGGTTATTCTACTCAAAGCAAAGCATACCGGTGCTATAATAAGAGATTAAGAAAGATTATAGAAAGTACAAATGTGAAGGTTGATGAAGGTATTGAAAAACCCTCAATATTTTATGAATATGATGAAGATGATTAGAATGATGTTTTGATCCAAGGAGTCCAAGCCCCTTCTAAAGTTCAGATTCAGACTGATCTGGTACATCAGGTAGAAGAGATGAGTTTGAATGAGCCTGTTTAGGAAATGGAAGTCTAAGAAAGTCCCAAAATTCCCAAGTATGTAAGACTAAATCATTCTGAAGATTAGATCATAGGTGATAAAAGCAAAGGTGTTCAAACAAGAAGAAAGATTGCTCAAAACCCAGAAGAGTATTGTCTGATTTCAAAGATTGAACCAAAATTAGTAAATGAAGCTTGCAATGATGAAAGTTGGACTAAAGCAATGGAAGAAGAGCTGATGCAAATTGAGAAAAATCCCACTTGGGATCTTGTTCCCAGACCTAGAAACAAGAATGTGATTGGAACCAAATGGGTCTTTCAGAACAAATTGAATGAAATTGGTGAGATAGTAAAAAAACAAAGCTAGATTGGTCTGCAAGGGTTACTCTCAAATAGAAGGAATTGATTTTGAAGAAACCTTTGCTGCGGTGGCTAGAATTGAAGTAGTTAGGTTATTTCTTGCCTTTGCTGCCTTCAAAGACTTCAAAGTATATCAAATGGATGCCAAGCTTGCCTTCTTGAATGGTGACTTGGAAGAAGAAGTTTACATTGAGCAACCGGATGGATTTCAAATGTATGATCAAGGTGATATGGTTTGCAAGTTGAAGAAAGCACTGTGTGGACTCAAGCAAGCCCCAAGAGCTTGGTATGAAAGATTGGATAAGCATCTTTTGAAGATTGGTTTCAACAAAGGTACTGTTGACATTAATTTGTACTTCAAAATTGATTATGAAAATATCCTGATTGTTGAAGTATTTGTTGATGATATCATTTTTGGAGGGAGAGATAATTTGTGCAAAACTTTTGCAAATCAAATGAAAAGTGAATTTCAGATGTCCATGCTTGGGGAAATGAATTTCTTCTTGGGTTTGTAAATCACTCAAACAAAGAAAGGAATCTTCATTTCTCAAACCAAATATGTGAAAGAATTGTTGAAGAGATTTGGGATGGAAGACTCAAAACCAATGAGTACTCCCATGGCAACCAGATGTAAATTAAGCAAAGATGATGACTCTCCTAAGGCTGATCAGAAAAAGTACAGGTCAATGATTGGAGGATTGATGTATCTCACTCAAACTAGACCTGATATTATGAATGCTGTTGGTCTTGTTGCTAGATTCCAAGCTGATCCCAGAGAATCTCATGTCATGGCAATCAAGAGGATTTTTAGATATATAAGAGGGACAATTGAGTATGGTCTGTGGTATCCTAGAGATAATGATTTCTCTCTTCATGCATATATAGATGCAAATTGGGCAAGAGATTTGGATAACTGAAAGAGTACCAGTGGTGGAGCATTCTTTTTGGGGAAGAGATTGGTTTCTTGGCTGAGCAAGAAACAAGAGGAAATATCTCTGTCCACTGCAAAAGCAAAAAATATTGCAGCAGTAGGTAGTTGCACTCAAGTTTTGTGGATGAAGCAAATGCTAAGAGACATCAGAGTAGAGTATGAGGAACCTATCATAATCTTCTGTGATAAATCAAGTGCAATAAATATTTCAAAGAATTCGGTGTTGCATTCAAAGACTAAACATATATCCATCAAGTTTCACTTTTTGAGAGAGCAAGTGAACAAGAATGAAATCAGATTGGAGTTTGTGTCTTCCAAGGATCAGATTGCAGATATTTTTACTAAACCTCTTCCTAAGGACTCTTTTGAGTTTCTTAGGGAGAAGTTAGGGGTTATTACCCATCTGGTTCTGAAATAAGATGCATTGATATGCATCAGTTCGGTGGATCTCACAGTCATATCTTGTGGTCCGAATTGATGATGGGAAGTTGCAACTTAGGGGGAGCAGTTGGTATGGTCCGAATTGATGCAAGTATGTGCCCTTTGTCATTGATGTCAAAGGGGGAGGGAAGACATGTGAAAAACAAGTAATTTCTGATCAAAGGGGGAGTAGGAAAGAAAGAGAAGACATGTGAATGGTTGTTGTTGATAGTGGGAGTTGTGACAATATAGAGAAGTTCTTGTCTTGATGGTTAAAATAGTTTTTCACATCACATGTTGCCATCAATGACAAAGGGGGAGATTGTTGCAAGAATGAACCTAACTGGTGTTGTCATTGATGTCAACATACTCCTATTGCATTGATGATAAGGATTGGATGAGTTGTATGCTGAGGATATTGAGAGAATTAGTCCTATCAGGAACATAGAAGAATAGTGAAGACAGTGAGAAAAAATCCCAGCTAAGATGAGGATCAAAGGATGTGCTTCAAAGGGTTTGTAGATATGTGTCTTAAGATGATCCAATAAAGATTTCAGAGGTCCACATGAAGATCTAAAGAAGTTATGGCCACTCAAGTAAAACCAGTTCTGGCAGATGTTCAGAGGTGACAGAGTGACACAGATAGGTCCGGTGAGCTCCGGAAATACAATATATTGGTCTGCGGATTTGGTGGAGTGTTTAGTAGGTCAATGTGAATTGTCAACTCAATTGGTTCATGGTTTGGAGGTCCACAAGCATTTATTCCATTATGACAGTGATGATAGACTGTGTTCTTGAGGTTCTGGATGAAGGAGAAAATGATTTCAATAAGCAAATGTAGTATGGATGTTCTTGGTGATTCAGGAAGGCTTGTGGAGGTCTTTGGATCATGTCCAGTTCATGTTGATGATCCGCATTGAAGATTGAGCTCGTAATAGAGGAATTACTTCTGGATGATGATGTTCTTCCCAAGTTAGGCCGACCAGATGAGTTACACATCCTGTGGATGATCTTGAAAATGTTCTATGAAGATTGGCATGTTCCTAAAAGTAGATTGAAGTCTCAGATTTGTGTGACTGATGGTGTGTTGATCCACATGAAGTATTTTTATAGATTAGTCATGATGTATTTATGTGCTTTCTCTATAATGTAATGCCGACTTGGATGATTATTCCTAAGTTGATGTCTTGTATAAATAAGGAGTTGTAAAATAATTTCAAAAGTAATCTTGTGGGGATGAGTATGTGGTAGAGAGTAGAGGAGTGAAAGGTAGAGCAGAAGTTTTTGGGCTTAAATAGAACTGACTCAAGCATGGTGAAGATGCTATTCTTTAGTTCAAGTATGTAATACTTATTACTTTGTAGACAATATGTTTCCAGTAGGAAGTGGGCCTCTTGTGAGCAGTGTGCTCAGGTAGTGAGCCCTAATTGGCATGTGCCATTTCATTCTTTCTATTCTTCTAATAGAGAATACAATCTTGGGTTAGTCACCCCATGGTTTTTCCCTTAACCGAGTTTTCCACGTTAAAAATCTTGGTGTCATATGTGTTAATGTGTTTTTGCTCTTGAATTGCTACATTATACTTTCATGATTGATTTATTATTATGTTGCTGAATTAAGAAAGTGTTTAAGTGATTAATTGGAGGAAAGTTTTGGACAACTGATTCACCCCCCTCTTAGTTGTCTGTCCTAAATCTAACAGATAGATAATGGATGCAACTGTTAGACTATGAGGGTCTCCCTTTAGATGTAAGAGATGTTTCTCTATTGGTCACTTGGCCTCTAGTTGTCCTCACACTCACTGCAAGGGTATGATAACTTGGTGGAAGAATGTATGTATGGATCATTTGGTTGTTTGTGCTTCCCTAGTGGATGCTTCCTCCCAAGAGGGAGTTTCTTCCCAAGAGAACATTCTTATCCAAGAATCTTTGGCCATATTGATCACTCCTCATGTGGAACCTATGGTAGATATGGTGGATTTTGTTGCTAATCATGCCAGGTCTTTAGATATGATTGCTACTTTGTCTCTCCTTGCTCCATCTTTGATGCTATTGGCTTCTATCTCAATGCGTGAGTTCCCTTTGGTTACAGAATCTATTGAGGGTCCCCTCATCTCACCTTACTCTAAGGATTTAGACTCAGAGTTTTCATGGATAGTAGTTTAGAGAAAGAAGAGAGGAGTCCCCAAATCAGTTGCTACTTCACAACTGAGGGTTAAGGGAGTTAGATTTACACCCTCGAGATCTGGTGTTGTTTAGATCCCTTATTTTGTTTTGTAGTTGGGTTGTTGTTTTAAGTTTTTTTCTCTACTATTGTTGGGTTGTTTGTGGCATGTTTATCTCTACCTTGATGGCCTTTATGTAATGGGATCAACACCCTGGCTTGCTTCTTATCTTAATCAAAAACATAGTCTCAAAAGATGCAGATTTATATTTCATGAAGGAGACATTCAGTCTTACATAAAAATACATCATAAACAATTTTAATCTAAATTTAACTCATTTATAAACATGGAAATACACAAAAATCTTGAAAACACCATTGATGAATGCTTGGGTACCTTAAGCAATTTTATAACTTCTATGTTTCAAGGTGCATGGAAAAATGGTGAATTACCCATTATAGCTATGGTGAACAACATCTTAAATATCAAATAAAATCCATGTGGGCGATTCTACAAAAAATTGACTGGGTATGATTTGTTTTCCCATGTTTCCAAAATGAAGAACACATGAAACTTTAAATGAAAACAACTATAAATTCAAATCTAATCTTTCCTTCATACTCAAGATGCCACAACAATCCACTATGGTATGGCAATGAAGAAAGCATACAAATTAAAAACAAAGAAAAGATTCAAGAATCATACTTTTCCTACAAGAAATTCAAGGAGAAGAGGGTTTTGAAAGCAATCTTTGATCACACACATACATCCAAAATTGAAATCCACTCCATTTCAACCAAGAAATCCAAACAATTCCTCCTTTCTTCCATTCATTGAAAAAATCCTTCTTTCCAACAAGAGAGGGTTTGAGAGGAGAAAGCAAAAGGAGAGGAAAAAGAATGAAATAAAATAACTCCTTTTTCCCTTTTAACACCCAAAATCCCTAATTTAAAATAGAATATAAAATTCACTTTTAATCCTTTTCTCTCAATCAATAATGAAATAAGATATATTCATTTAATACATCATTTAAAAATATATCTAATTCATTTTATTTTACTAACCTAATAATTTAATAAAATACCTAGGAACATTAAAATTGATTTAACAATATTTCAACTTCCAAATACCTTTCAAATAACACATTTAGTAATAGAAAATTAGCTAATGAACTTATTGCAAATATTCCAAACAAGTAATTGCCTTTTAACTCAATCTCATTCTGAAAAGTCCAAACATGCTATATCAAGAATTCTATTTTCTAATTTAATGCAATTCTACCTTTTCGATAGAAAAATATTAAATTTCAGAAATAATTTGAAATCATTTAAATTTATTCCTCTAGAATAATCTAATGCAATAGATATTTTTGCTAAGATAATTAATCATTAAAATAATCTGAAAACATGAAAAACATGTTTTTTGAGATCATTTAAATAAAGTATAAAATGTAATGAAAACACACACAATTGACTTCAAGCACACATTATGGGTTTCCACAACACAAGGATAAGGGTGAGATGGCTTAGCATCCCATGTCAACCTTCTCCACATTTCCCACATTAGTTAATAGTTGTAATTACCTGCACACTCAAGTCAACCATCAGGTGTACTTGCTCCACATATTATAGCCAAAGCAACATAATCCACTCCAACGTGGTATAATCACACATGATATAAAATAATCACACCCACTATATGTTGGAATAAGATTGGACAAATGAGAGGGGGGTGAATCAGTTGTCACAAAATTTGATCTTTTCTTTCTTTTAATCTTCTTTCACAGTTTACAAATTGATTAATGATGTAAACATTAAAGCATGAAACAACATCACATAAGAAAAAACATAATCAACACATTTGAAAACCCGGTTAAGGGAAAAAATCACAGTGGGTGTTAGCCCACAAGATTCGTAACCTATTAAAAGTACTTAAAAAGAATGAGAAGGAACTTGCCTTCGGGCCACTACCCAAATCTCACTGCTCAAAAGAGAGGCTCACTATCTACAAGAAATTTAAGTTTAACACAGAAAGATTTAACTGAGAAATAACATCTACTTCATGCTTGGTTCAGTTTCATTGAATTCTCATAAACTTCTACTCTGCCTCCAAAGTCTTCTTCACTAACTCTTCACCCTACTCTACTTTTGTTCTTCTACTCCTTCTCTTCTCTGCTCTACTTTTGATCCTTCCTTCGGATTTATATTTTCGCTCAAGGATGATTTTCCACAACTCATCAATAAGTATTTATACGCTTCATCAACCTTGGAATGAACATCAAGGTCGGCACTACAAACAACTAACTTAATGTGAATCTCTAAGCTGTTAGCCAAACATAACTAGGACTCAAATCTTCCTTGCTCAACACACCATGCTTCATAGAATTACTTTTAGAACATCCACAATATGCTTGAATCATCCAGTCGGACAAGACTGGGAAGAACAACAACACCAAGAGGGAAATCTTCTTTGATAGGCTTAGACTTCAATGCAGACCTCCAACATAGCAGTCACACAATCCATAGACCTCCACAAGCACATTAAATTCAACAAAAACATCCACACTTCTCCAAATCATCAGAAACACTTGTATCTTCCTCTAGAACCTCAAGAACAATATTTGCCATGACTGTCACATTAGAAAGATTGCTTGTTGACCTCCAAATCACGAGCCACTTGAATGGATGATACACACTAACTTCCCAAACATACCTCTAGATCCATAGATCATCATTTGATATATCCAGAATAATCCGGACCTCTTTCCTCCCACTCTATCTCTTCTGAACACTGCAAAATTGGTTCAACTTAGATGGCCATAGCTTCTTCAAATCTTCATGCGAACCCTTCAAAACTTAACTGGAGCTTCTTCAGATAATCCTCTATTCAGCCATATGGTCCGAATACATTGATCCTCATTAATTTTCTTAATATCCTCAACAATCCATTCTTCTATACAGGCATCAAAATAGGATACAATTGACACCAATGGCAACAAGGATATGTTGACATCAATGACAACACCACTTACATATTTGCAACAATCTCCCCCTTTGTAATTGATGGCAACATATGATGTGAAAAACTTATTTGACCATCAAGACAAGACCTTCTCCCCCTTTCTCTTATTACTCCTGCAATCACTTTCTTCACTGTTCCCCCTTTCACTAGCAACTAGTTTTTCACATGAACTTCTCTCCCCCCTTGACATCAATGGCAAAGGGCACATATTTGTAATTTTTTATCCCTTTTTGTATTAGACTGATCCCAAAATTTTGTACTGACTACTCCCCCTGAGTAGCATCTCTTTAACATCAATTAGGATCACAAAATGTGACTGTGAATTCCACCAGAATGATGCACCTTAGTGCAACTTAGTTCTGACCAGGAGGGGTAATAACCCTTAACTTCTCTCTGAGATACTCAAAAGTATCCTTGGGAAGAGGCTTAGTGAAAATATCTGTAATCTGATCCTTTGAAGACAAACTCTAACTTGACTTCATTCTCATTTACCTTCTCTCTCAAGAAATAAAACTTGATGGATATATGCTTCGTCTTTGAATGCAACACTAGATTCTTTGAGATACTTATTGCACTTGAATTATCATAGAAGATTGTGACAGGCTCCTCAAACACAATTCTAGTGTCCTTCAACATTTGCTTCATCCACAGGACTTGAGTACAATTGTTTGTTGTTGCTATATACTTAGTCTTTGCTGTAGATAGGGAAATTCCTTCCTACTTTTTAATCATCCAAGAAACTAATCTACTTCCCAAGAAGAATGCACCACCACTAGTGCTTTTTCTGTCATCCACATCTCCTGCCCAATCAACATCTATATATTCATGAAGAGTGAAGTCATTATCCTTTGGATACCATAATCCATAATCAATTGTCCCTTTGAGATATCTAAAAATTCTCTTGACTTCTACAACATGGGATTCTTTGGGATCAGCTTGGAATCTAGCAACAAGCCCAATTGCATTCATGATATCAGGTCTGGTTTGAGTCAGATAGAGCAATACTCCAACCATTGATCTATACCTTTTCTGATTTGCCTTAGGAGAGTCATCATCTTTACTCAACTTACATCCGGTTACCATAGGCGTACCTACTGGTTTTGAATCTTCCATTCCAAACTTCTTCAACAATTCTTTCACATACTTAGACTAAGATATAAAGATACCTTTATCTAACTAAGTGATTTGCAGGCCTAAGAATAAATTCATCTCACCAAACATGGACATCTCAAATTCACTTTGCATCTGATCAGCAAATGTTTTGTACATGCTCTCATTTCCATGAAAAATGCTATCATCAACAAATACCTCAACAATCAGAATATTCTCATGATCAATCTTGAAGTAAAGATTACTTTCAGCAGTGCCTTTGTTATACCCTATTTTTAGCAGATACTTATCTAATCTTGCATACCAGGGTCTTGGGGCTTGTTTGAGTCCATATAATGCTTTCCTCAATCTGCAAACCATGTCTTTATGATCAGACAATTAAAATTGTTCTGGTTGCTTAATGTAGACTTCTTCTTCTAACTCTCTATTTAGAAATGCTGACTTGACAAGCATCTGATATACTTTGAAATCTTTATAAGCAGCAAAATAAAGAAACAATTTGACTACCTCTATTCTTGCCACTAGAGCAAAAGTGTCTTCAAAATCAATTCCTTCCACTTGAGAATATCCTTTACATACCAACCTTGTTCTATTTCTTATAGCTTCACCATCTTCATTTAGTTTGTTTTGGAAGACCCAATTAGTTCCAATGACATTTTTGTCCTCAGGTCTAGAGACAAGATCCCAAGTGTGATTCTTTTCAATTTGCATTAGTTCTTCTCCATTGCTTTTACCCAGTTTTCATCATTACAGGCTTCACTTACTGATTTTGGTTCAATCTTTGAAATCAAACAAATCTCTTCTTGATCTTCAGCAACTCTTCTCCTAGTTCAAACACCTTTATTTCTATGTCCTATGATTTGATCTTTAGGATGATTCATCCTTACATGCCTGGGGGTTTTAGGAATTGCTTGAGTTTCTATTTTTTGAGTTTATTCCTCAACTTCTTCACTATCTTCTTGAATTACTGGATTATCTAGATCAATTTGGATCTGAGTCTAAGATTGCACTTGCCATTCTTGACTTGGATTTTCATCTTGATCATCTAAATCATATTTGCAAGACCTAGAATGTCCTCCTTTGCTCTCATAAACTCTGACATTAGCACTTTCAACAATGTTCTTCAACCTCTTGTTAAAGCATCAGTATGCTTTGCTTTGAGTAGAGTAACCCAGAAAAATTTCTTCATCACTTCTTGCTTCAAACTTACCTAGATCCCAATCTCTTTTGATATAGTATTTACTTCCAAAAACTCTGAAGTATCTTATAGTAGGAGGATGACCAAACCATAGTTCATTAGGTGTCTTCCCAGAATTTCCTTTGATCTACACCTGGTTAAGAGTGTAGGCATCAGTACTTACAACTTCTGTCCAATAGACTTGAGGAACTTTTGCTTCCAACATCATGCTCCTGGCAGCTTCTTGAATGGTCTGGTTCTTTCTTTCCACAACTCCATTTTGCTGAGGAGTCCTAGGAGTAGATAACTATATTTTTATTCCATGCTTTGTAAATAATGAATCAAACTCACCAGAGCTAAATTCTCCACCTCTGTCAGATCTCAGACACTTTATCTTCACACCAATCTCGTTTTCCACCATACCCTTGAATACCTTGAATTTGTCAAGAGCTTCTTATTTTTCTTTTAAGAAGGTTACCAACATCATCCGAGAGTAATCATCAATCAGCAACATAAAATATCTATCTCCTTGCACACTCCTAATTTTAGCAGGACCACATAGATCAGTATGCGCAAGTGCCAACCGTTCACTTGAAAATTGTTCTTTACTTTTGAATGAAATTTTGTTCTGTTTGCCCAATTGACATTCTCTACACATGTTCTCAGGTTTCATAAGTTTTAGAGGATATCTTATAGCCTAAGTAGAACTTATCTTGACAATGTTATCAAAATTTACATGACACATCCTCCTATGCCATAGCCAACTTTGATCTGACTGAGCAATCAAACAACTTTTTCTAGAACTACTTAAATGGAAGATGTTACCTCTAGTTTGAGTACTAGATACAATTTTTGTTCTGGAGCTTTCCAAGATTCTATATTTTTCATCCTTGAATCAGAGATCATAACCTTTATCAACCAACTGTCTAACACTAAGAAGATTATGCTTCAATCCTTCCACATACAGAGTATCATTGGTGTTTATTCTTACCATCAAAAGAGATGGATCCTCTGCCATGGATTCTACAAGCTGAGTTGTCTCCAAATTTTACAAACCCACCTTCATATTTTTCAAAGCTTACAAACTTGCTTTTATCACCAATCATATGATGAGAACATCCACTATTGATCACCCATTCATCCTTTTCAACAACCTGAGCAGCCAAGGCACTTTCCATATTTGCACAGCTAGCAGATTTAGTAGACACCAGATCTTCTTCCTTGATGGCAATGAACACCCAATCATCTTTAGTGGAACCTCCATGATTAGATTCATCATCTATGATTCCTTCCTAGCTTCTTGGACATAGTAACATTTTTTATAACTTTTATATCTGTTAGGGTTTGGTTTTGAAAATCTCTCCAGACATCTTGAGGTAAAATGACTAATCTTATTACAAGAAAAACATTTGAGTGGCAACTTTCCTTCATACTTATCAGATCCTCTTGGCATCCTTTTGGCAATAAGACCTTCAAGATCTGTAGTCTCAATTTCATCATCTTCAAGATCCTTCCTTGTCTTCACAAATCTATTTGATCTTCCTAAAGAGCTTTCACTCAGATCATATCTTCGCTTTCCATACACATTGGCCTTAAAAGAAGATTCAGACTTAGGGAGAGAATCACCAAACTCACTCATTTCAAATGCTGAAAACTTACCAACTAACTGATCCCTTGTGACAGTTGTTACTGTCCTTATTTCTTCGATGGAAGCAACTTTATGCTTGTATGCTATAGGTAAGGATCTGAGCACTTTGGCAACAATTTTTGATTCTTCCAATACTCCACCTACATTTTTGATACCAGTCACAAGTTCATTTACTTTCTGCATGTAGGAAGTAATGTTTTCATCTTCACTCATTACCAATCTTTCATATTTACCCTTCAAGCTTTGTAGCTTGGCACATTTAACATATTTGTCACCTTCATACATATTTTCTAGCTTATTCCAGATTTCATGAAAAGTTTTCAAATCCATGACATTTTCCAATTCGATATCAGACAGGGCACTCAACAATGCTTCTTTGGCTCAAATATTGTGTTCAACATCTATGAGTTCATTTATATTTGAAGGTCCATTCTTCAGAATCTTATACACATTCTTGGTTATTAACCAAAAGACATCACCCATGCATTCTAGATGACACTGCATGTGTACTTTCTAGAGGGTGTAATTTGTTCCATCAAATCTCAAACTTTCCTTCTTGTAAGATGACATCTTGGATCTCCTCAAGCAGTCAAGCTTCTTTTAGAGGTACTTGGCTCTAATACCAATTGTTGGAATAAGACCAGACAAATGATAGGGGGGGTGAATCAGTTGTCCCAAATTTTAATCTTTTCTTTCTTTTAATCTTCTTTCATAGTTTGCAAATTGATTAATGATGTAAATGTTAAAGCATGAAACAACATCACATAAGTAGAAATATAATCAACACATTTGACACCAAGATTTTTGACGTGGAAACTCGGTTAAGGGAAAAAATCACGGTGGGTGTTAGCCCACAAGATTCGTACCCTCTTAAAAGTACTTAAAAAGAATGAGAAGGCACTTGCCTACAGGCTCACTGCCCCAGAGCTCACTGCTTAAAAGAGAGGCTCACTACCTACAAGAAATTTAAGTTTAACACAGAAAGATTTAATTGAGAAATAGCATCTACTTCATGCCTGGTTCAATTTCATTGAATGCTCATTATCTTCTAATCTACCTCCAAAGTCTTCTTCACTAACTCTTCACTCTTGTCTACTTTTTTTCTTCTGCTCCTCTTCTCTACTTTGCTTTTGATCCTTTCTTTGGATTTATATTTTCTCTCAAGGATGATTTTCCACAACTCATCAACAAGTAGTTATACTCTTCATCAACCTTTGAATGAACATCAAGGTCAGCACTACAAACAACTAACTTAATGTGAATCTCTAAGCTGTCGGTCAAACATAACTGGGACTCGAATCTTCCTTGATCAACAAGCCATGCTTCATAGAATTGCTTTTAGAAACATTCACAACATGCTTGAATCATCCAGTCGGCCAAGACTGGGAAGAACAATAACACCAAGAAGGAAATCTTCTTTGACAATCTCAAGCTTCAATGCAAACCTCCAACATAGTAGTCACATGATCTAGAGACCTCCACAAGCACATTGAATTCAACAAAAACATCCTCACTCGTCCAAATCATCAGAAACACTTATATCTTCCTCTGGAACCTCAAGAACAACATCTGCCATGACTGTCACATTAGAAACACTACTTTTGAACCTCCAAATCATGAACCACTTGAATGGATGATACATACTGACTTCCCAAACATGCCTCTAGATCCATAGATCATAATTTGACATATTTGGAATAATCTGGGACATCTTTCCTGCCACTTTGTCCTCTTCTAAACATTGCAAAATTGGTTAAACTCATATGGCCATAGCTTCCTCAAATCTTCATATGAACCCTTCAAAACTTAACTGGAGATTCTTCAGATAATCCTCTATTCAGCCATATGGTCCACATACATTGTTCCTCATTAATTTTCTCAATATCCTCAACAATCCAGTCTTCTATATAGGTAGCAAAATAGGATATAGTTGACACCAATGGCAACAAGGATATGTTGACATCAATGACAACACCACTTAGCACATATTTGCAACACTATAACCATCTATGACTAGCATGATTCAGGAACATGATGCATAAAAGTCAACATTTCACAATGTAGGAATAATACGGGTATATGCACAAAGATGAGGGAGCAAAAAGTTGCCACATGACTTTTTGGTCCCATACAAGTCATAATGCGAGTGTGTTATAATGCACTCACATTATAATGTGCTAGTGTTATGGATCAATATTATAGAGCCTAAAACGTGAGTGCATTATAACACACTCATGTTTTAGGCTCAGTAACTTGAGTCATAACGCTAGCGTGTTATAACACGCTCATGTTTTACAAAAGCAAAACTCTCTCTTTGTCTCTATGTCTTTCTCTGTCCCTCTCTATCTCTGTCCCTCTCTATCTCTCTTTCTCTCTCCTCTACCCTCTCTCTCTCTCACCTCTCTACCTCCCTCTCCCTCCCCTCTTTACCTTCTATCATCTTTCTCTCACCTATCTACATCCTTGTAGAGAGAAAGGAGATAGATAGGGAGAGATAGAGGAGACAGAGGGGAGAAATAGGGAGATAGAAAGTGAGCGAGATGTCTATTTAGATAAGGAGAGAGATTGAGAGGTAGACGGATGGTAGAAAGAGGGAGATAAGGGAGAGATAGGGGAGATAGACATTTAGGGGTTACAGGTTAGGGATTAGGGGCATTAGTTAGGGTTTAGGGGTTTAGAAAGAGAGACTGCTTTTGACATGCAACCCTAAACCTTAAATAATTCCCCCTAAACCCTAAAACATGAACAACCCTAAACCTCTAAACCCTAAATAATGCACCTAAACCCTAACCCCTAACCCCATAAACCATAAACCCCTAAACCCTAAATAATGCCTCTAAGCCCTAACTCCTAAACCCTAAACCCCAAACCCATAGACCCTAAACACTAAACCCAAGAAACCCTAAACCTCTAAACCCTAAATAATGCCCCTAACCCCTAAACCCTAAATAATGTCGCTAAGCCCTAAACCCTAAACACTAAACCCAAGTAACCCTAAACCTCTATCTCCCTATCTCTATCATCCTTTACCTCTCAATCTCTCTCCCTATATCTCCAACCATGTCCCTCACTCTCTCTATCCCTATCTCTCCACTCAGTCTCCTCTATAACTCCCTATTGGTCCTCTCTCTCTAAACCCTAAACATCTAAACCTTAATCCCCTAAACCCCTAAACCCTAAACCCTAGCAACCCTAAACATCTATCTCCCTATCTCCCCCTATATCCCTATCACCATCATCCCTCTACCTCTCAATCTCTCTCCCTATGTCTCTAGCCATGTCCCTCTCTCTCTCATTACCTCCCTTTCCCTGCCCTCTTTACTTGCTACCCTCTCTCCCTATCTCTCCCCTCGACCTTCTCTATATCTCCTTATTGGTCTTCTATCTCTCTCTAAAACCTAAACCCTAAACCTCTAAACATTAACCCCTAACCCCAAAACCATATACCCCTAACCTCAAGTCCAAAGTAAACTCGAGCAACCCTAAACCTCTATCTCCCTATCTCTATCATCCCTTTACCTCTCAATCTCTCTCCCTATGTCTGTGAACATGTCCCTCACTCTCTATCTCCCTATATCTCCCCTTCGTCTCCCTCTATCTCTCCAAATCTCTATCGGTTTCCCCCTCTCTATCTCTCTCTAAACCCTAAACCCCTCAAACCCTAACCCTGAAACCCTAAACCCTAAATAATTCCCCTAAACCCTAAACTTGAGAAACCCTAACCCATAAACCCTAAATAATTCCCCTAACCCCTAAACCTCTCTCTCTCTCTCTCTCCCAATACCCCTATACCCTAAATAATTCCCCTAAACCCTAAACCTTGGCTACCCTAAACATCTATCTCACTATCTCTCTCTCTCTCTCACCTTATCTCTTCCCTCTCTCTCCCCTCCATCTCTACCTTTTCTCCCTCTTCCTCCCTCCCCCTCTCCCTTATAGACAAAGCAAATGGAAACAAGAAAACTAGGACATGCAAAGAGGGATGAGGATATAAATTGGGGAGGATGAAATGGAAAAAAGATAAAACTAAAGTTCATTGGATGGGAAGAATGATGAGAGGAGAGGTGGAAAATAATAAAATAGGGAAAAATTTGTGGGATCTAAAGGGAAATTGGAAAGGAAAAGAAAAGATAGGAAAGCTAGGAAAAGGAAAAACTAAGAGGTAGATAGGTTAGAGAGAGTGAGAGTAGGAGGTAGGACAAGGGAGGGAAGTAGAGAGTGAGAGAGAGGGTAGGATGTATAGAGGAGAAGGAAGTAGAGAGTGAGAGAGAGGGTAGGAGGTAGAGAAGTTAGGAGGTAGAGAGGGGAGGGAAGTAGAGAGTGAGAGAGAGGGGAAGGAAGTAGAGAGAGAGAGAGAGAGAGAGAGAGGAGAGAGAGAGAGAGAGAGAGAGAGAGAGAGAGAGAGAGAGAGAGAGAGAGAGAGAGAGAGAGAGAGAGAGAGAGAGAGAGAGAGAGAGAGAGAGAGAGAGAGAGAGAGAGAGAGAGAGAGGAGAGAGAGAGAGAGAGAGAGAGAGAGAGAGAGAGAGAGAGAGAGAGAGAGGTGAGAGAGAGAGAGAGAGAGAGAGAGAGAGAGAGAGGGAGAGAGAGAGAGAGAGAGAGAGAGAGAGAGAGAGAGAGATGTTTAGTTCACCATAACATGAGTGCATTATAACGTGCTAGCATTATGTGGATGCACATATTCACATAAACACAAGTGCATTATAACGTGCTCGCATTATGCTTTGCCTTGGAAATTTTTCAAGCCTTAGGCTTGGATTTGACTTGGGCTCCCAACCCAAAGGCTTGGACTATGTTTAGAATGTCCAAATACATGTTTTTCTAGATTGTAACAAAATTCACATAATCTAGAGCATGCTCCCCATCAGGATTGCACTTATTTCGATGAAAAGTAAAAAAAATACTACCATAATCTTAATCTCTGTTAACTATCTAACCATATAATTTTTTTCACATTTAGATTATGTTAAGGGTTTCATCTTTAATTTCTTTTGTTAGTGTATCTATTTTTTGTCAAAAAACCAGTGTCTGGTATTTTTGACTTTTTTTAAACCGATCATTGAAATTTCAAATAAGTTATATTTTTAGAAACTAGACTCCATTCTACATGTATTCAAATTTTTTTTATTAGTTTTCAAAAAATTTTAGGGGAGAGCATGCTCAATTTTTTGTTTTTCAGGATGTGTCCACTTTGAAAATTAGTAAAAAATCAATTATTCATGAAAAAATTATCAAAAAAATCAAGGATATACTACATGGTGTTAGCTAATTGTGAGGGTGGAAATCAAGTTATTCAAATTAATGAAAACATAATCCCAAACACCTACAGAATCTGAAGATAAAAGGAGATTAAAACAAATAAAACAATAATACTATACACTAATTTCTCACTGAAGCGATTTTTGAAATACTAAAAAAAATGTTAACATTTTAGGGAGAGCACACCATATGCTATGTTATGTTTTTTGACAAAAAACATGACCAATTGTGTGCTCCCCCTTTATTGAACCCCTTAATCTCAACCATTTTTGAAAAAAAAATAGTAGTTTAGAAACTAGATTAAGAGCACAACGACTCTTATTTTTGTTGTATCTTCAAATTTGGAGTGTAACTATCTTCAATTTCTCATCCAACATCAGTCTTTCTTGATTTCAGAAAAAAAATGGTATCTTAAGACCCCCTTTTGGTCCCTCATCTTTGTGCACTTACCCTACAAAAAATCACAACTATAACAAGTATAGTGAAAAACAATGAAGCTGAAACACCTCGATTGTCATGTAGAATACACCCTCAGAATTGCTTGATGGTACCATAGACATCATCAGTAAGTTTGGTGAATACATCAAAGCATAAGAATCACATAATACACTGATAAACAATCAGAACAACATATAACACATGAATCATAAAGAAAACCAGACACAAACTAGGGTGGGAATTACACTATAAGCAAAGTAATGAAACTAATGGATAGGCCTCACCAATGCAACCTTGTTGAATGGATTTGCTCAAGATGAGTTGATTTAATTGCTCATTTGGACAACATTACCTTGCATGCATTCAACTTCAAAAATTAGAAATGGATTGGGTGATGCTCTATTTATAGTTTTTGATTAGGGATGATGGATGGACGAGAATAAATCTTGGAAATGGAGGGCTAGGGTTGATTGAGAGCCAAGAATGATTAAGAGGCCAATAAGTGGCACCTTGTGATTGGTGCACATGATTAGGCCCATGATTTAAGGTATTTGGATAGTGAGGATTTTCTAGGTTTAAATGGAGAGATAAGATTTTTGAATCCATGTGCATACATGGAGCCTTGTACAAACCTTGAGCCATGTGCAAGGTTGACTTGGCTAATTAGGATTTGGGAATGTGCAAATGATTAATTAGTTGATTAAGTTGGGTTATATAATCAACTAATGAATAATGAGAATTTTAGATGAATTAAATAATATTATGTATTTATTTAATTTTTTGGGAGAATGAAGTGGGAATGATTGGCTTAATTGAATAAATATTGATTTATTCAATTGAGGTTGGACATTAGAAGAAGGGATGAATGGATTAATTATTTAAATAAACGGTCATAATTTATTCATTTAATATTAGTAGAAGGGTTAGTTTTATTAATTAAAATATCAAGAATTATTTAATTAATTTTGGAAGAATAGTTAGATTGATTAATTAATTAAATGAAATTTATTTAATTAACTTTAGAGGAATAGTAGGGTAAATTAATTAAATCAATATAATTTATTTAATTAATTTTAAAAGAATAATTATGAGAGGAGAGAGGTGAAAACAAAAATGTTAGAAGGCATTTTAGATGTCTATATTTTGCCCGTCTTTGAGATGACATTATATAATGTTGTTTCAATTGCAAAAAAATGGAATTAGTAGATGGGAGGATGATCCCCCATTGAGAGATTGGGGGGGGGAATAGTATGGGTGATTCCTTGAAAGAAGAAATAGTGAGAAAAATGGAGAAGGGGATGAAAAATGAAGAGAAGTGAAAGAATAGTAAAAAATAATGAAAATTTGGATGAACAGGATGAAAAAAGGTGAAAGGTGGTGAGATATTAGAGGAGGGGAGAAAATGAATTCAAAATGAAGAGGGCAGAAGAATGAAAGGTTGAGGCCATTTGAATGGGTGAAAATTACCTATAAGAAGGGTGACTTAAGGAGCGTTGCAATAAATGCAAAAAAAGCAAAAGACTCATGCTTTTTGAAGTAGTATGACATAGATGCAAGAAAAGCGAAGAAACCTAGTTGGAGTTGAAGGTTGATGGTGATAAACAAGGGCACCCTTGCTCAAGCAACCTAGAAAGTTTATTCCCAAGGTGTTTCATGAGGTATGTCCCCTGAAACACCAATCAGGTGTTGTTCTTTCTGATTCTTGAATTTCATAATGCATGTTGTTGGTTAGAAAAAATTACCTTGATAAGGTATATTTTATGTAAGGTCCCCCTGAAAGCATGCTCAAAGACTAGGTCAATAGGGCTTGGGTCTCACATGGAATTTTCCTAGACACCATGCAAAACCTTACCAAAGGGTTCTACCTTTTTCACTTTGTTGAAGCCAATAATGCTAAGGCTATCCTCAACTATGGCCCTTGGCTTGTCTATTCCTCCTTGTTAGTTTTTAAAACCTTGGAATCAATACTTTTTTCATCTTTGATGAAAAGTCTCTTAGGGTCCACATTTAGGTCAAGTTATCTGGTTTTCCCTTGCCATGCTAGAATTTTTTTGTGCTAGATAGCCTCTTCTTTAGGCTCTATGGTTTGTGTTGAACCTAAACCGTTCTATTTAGCTCATCCTCAATGGTGGTTCTGTGTTGAGGTGGACTTATCCATGAACCTACAAGAATTTGTCATATTCAAATTGGTCAAACTAGAAATACTCAACATGTTCTCTATTTGAACCTTTTGAATACCTAATATATGTGCCAATCCTCTAAACATAAGATTTAGGACGTCCCTTTGGCTTCTCCTCATCTAAAATCTTTTACACAACCTACGTCTAGGTCACCACCTTCTATAAAAGAAGAGGAAGGTTGGTTCACAATGGTTAGTCAAAAAATCCAAGAGCTCTAGCAACAATAAGCCTACCCTCAAGTCATCTTCAATCTCTAGGGGTCAAGCTTCGAAGAATGTTTCAAATCATCCATATTTAGGTACAACCTAAAATCTCCTCTCCTAGGAGACTTTGATGAGGCAAAATTTGTATGAACTTTGCTATCAACATTAGTCTTGTCTTAGCCACAAGCCATCACTGCCCAACATGCTTCTCCCTCCTTTGACTACATAGAGAAGGTCCCATAGCTTGCCAAAGTGATTGAAAGAGAGAGAGTTTAGGTCAAAGAAATGGTAGGTAGATATGAAGTTTTTGATGCAAATAAAGGCATTCTGTATAATCATTATTCCACTCTTGATGATTTGGATAATGAGGAGATGACTCTTGACACTCACTTATGAATTATGTCTCCTAAAATCTTTGAGGTCTAATGAACCTCCAAAGGAAATACTCTGTTCATGAAACTCAACTTTAGTTTCTAGGTCTAGACATTCTTTATTTATAAGAGGTTAAAATATTTAGTTTTTTTCTTCCTATAGCTTACTATGTTATTTGGCCTTCTAGTCATTTCTTGTATAGCAACCAAGAAGCAGGTTGGTGTGCTGTTGTCACTTTTCTCTCTCCTATGTGGCATCAACATTAGCTGACTAGGGATGTGACCCCACCAATCAAGCATTGTGGGCTCTTTTCAACATTAATAATCATTCCTTTGGAAATATTAATGTTTATACTTTGAATGATGTTGTAGCTAGAGATCTACCTTCTAGAGATGGATTTCTAATTCAATGTTTGCCACCACTTGAGTTAAGTATAGGGATTTTAATATGATTGAAATGACTTATGATAAATATGGGGCCTTGCCAATGTGTTGGATAGCTAGAAAAAGAGATACCTACTTTTTCATGTGTAATAAATTAGGACTTTTTGATCCCAATCTTGGCTACCACCATGATCATATGATGTGGTACTCTTGGAGTAATCTAAGAGTTGGCCCTAACATAGTACTCACATATCTAGATTGAGGGACACATGCAAGAAGTTGATGGACCAAAAAGTGGCCAAACCACTTTTTGGTCCAAAGAGGACAAAACATGGCTGCATTATAATGTGATCACATTATAATGCGACCAAATTTTTGACTATTTTACATAAAAAAAATCTGTGGCCCTCATTTGCATTCACAAATTTGTAGAGCTCAAAACATGACTAGGGTAAATCTGTGAGCACATTTGAAAGACATTGGAGGTGAAACCACATGAACATTATGGTACCACACCATTCTATCACTCAAGGACATTGTGCACAAGATCCATGGGTCAAGAAGGTAAGGTTTACATGTTTTTTCTAAATTTGAAAAGAAATCACTTGTTTTTCAATGTTTTGATTAAATTTTTATTTTGAGTTTTTAGGTAATGAACCCTTTGAAACATTGTCAAACCCTAATCCACCAAATTATGGGGATGATGAGATTCTACATGAAGAGGAAGCTCAAAACAACCCTCCTCAAACCCCTCCTTCTATTCCTCAGCATCCAGATGAATCACAAGAATTTTTTTTAGGGAAAATCACAGATAACAAAAGATGACTTGAAAACCTAATTGAAACATTAAAAAATCCAATTGCAAGCAATCCTCACTAAAGATCCCTTGCCACATCCTTATAGTCAATTATTTCTCACATTGATTCCATCACAAACCATATCAACAAATGGGATGGCTATAGGGAGAGTTACCAATAATACTATACCAATAAATAATCATACAAACAAGTGAAAGACAAAAAAAATGTGAAACATGATCTATGTGCATTCTTTTGTTATCCTAGAACCAATGAGCCATTACACAAGAGTTGCAAAAGATTCCCCATTCATTGGTGTGTGCATGATGGCATATCTAAAACCTTTTGGGATAGGTGGTGGATGGTTTTTGATGATCCACCATGTAACAATACTGAGGTGCAACAATATTTTTTGAGGAAACACTATTGCAAGCTTATCCTCTGTGACATTCTAAACTATTTTGACATGCGATATTTCTAGGGTAGAGGTTGTGGCTCTGCATAGGAAAAATATGGGTCACATCATTCCTAGGACCGTCTGGTTAGACCCTTGTAGAGGCCATCATTTCAACATATATAACTCCCATCTACTTTGAAGGAGAGTGTTAAGGTAGACACACTACATTCTATTAGTTCCTTCACCTAGTCTTTAGTAGAGCATGGTAGCCATCTTTTGTAGGTTGGTGAGGGTGAGACTAGTAGGCATCATCGATCCCCGCATCTTTTCCATTCATGTGGAGCTTTATGTGATTATGTTTTAGAGGATGCTCTTGGTATAGACATTCAAGAGGATGCTCCACACTTTCAAGACTATGCGACATTGGGGCAGGAGTAGGAGTAGGCACATGACACATCCATATTGGACAATATTGTAATGACAAATGACTTTCTAGATAGCACCTTTGGTATTGATATACATGTAGTTTTTTTAAGCTTATACAATTTATTATATTTGTATTTGAAATCTCTAATTAATTATATTAATAGATTTTATAATTCAAAATTAATGCAGGTAATTGTATGCATTATGAAATTCTAGGGTCAAAGTACTCATCCTACGTCTATCAGTTGTCCACTACAAGCTTATGAGAGGAGGTTGAGTCAATAGGTATGCAATTTGGAACAAGATAGTAAATATAGTACATGTAAACTTTTTGTCATATATCAATGGTAATCTTATTTAGTGACAATTCGATGATGAACAAGTGGATGTTAGACCTTTAGCATTAGGAGGAGTTAGTCACCCAGGCTAGTAAATTTTAATATTTGTAATCATTATACATTTAAATAATGTTATGTAGATTTTGGTCAAATAAACTTGTTCTATTTTTAGTTGATGACATATTTGGAGACTCCTCATATTTGTCAATCAATGGAGATGGGGATTGCTACAGCTATTTTGTCTTTAATGCCTTTGATCGAGGTATGAGATAGTAACATATATATGTCATTATGTATTTCATGTTTTATCTCATGTAATTTAATGTACATAAATGATATTCATCTTTACTCAAATTTACTTCTTCATGCTTCTCACAAGAGGTCACAACTCCAACCATCTAGCTATAGATGAAGAGAGAGAACAAATGATTGAGAGGGATCACCAACTTGTGGTATGTGATTAATTACTTATGTCATAAACTATATATTTCATGTTTTCTATATTAATGTGGATATTGTTTAATTGTATTGACAAGTGGAACATAAAAAATCTCTATTGAGGAGGTCTAGTCAAGGGATGAGAGAGCATGAGTCGTCAACTGATTCTCCATCTTTATGGATAAGAAAGGGCCATCAATTATTTCATAGAGCTCCATAGGAATTTTGATTTTGGGACATTTTTTGTATGCCTATATGGATTTGTAAACATACTTTTCTATTTTACCACAATATATTGTTGTACATGCTTATATGTCTTTATATATACACTATATGTTATTTTCATGACTATATATATATATATATATGATGATCAATTATGGTTATGGGATAGATAATGTATCATGCTTAAAAGTTTTGATATTGCATACTTGTTCTTCAACATTTCCATTAAATGATATGATGATCGATTATGGTTATATGATAGATAATGTATCATGCTTAAATGTGACATGATTGAAATTGTATGAAAAGATCCCTTAAGGAATTTACAATATTCATGGAGACATTTGAAAGGAAGCTAGGTGTGCAGAAATCACTTCCTACACTAATCTAATGAGGAGAGATGAGTGCAAATTCTTTTTATCCTTTACAGTTACAGTGTTATTAACCCAAAAATAGAGATATTGTAGCAATACACATACACATAGAAAGTAGACAGAAGAGAGAGAGAGACAAGATATACATGGGGAAAATCCTTACGGGTGAAAAACCCCACACTCCAAAACATAGCTCAAATGTATTCCAGTAAACAATCAAGGTTACAATACAATTTCAAAGCCAATGTTCTTGCAAGAGTCTTTAACACTTGTATCTGGAGACAATATGGCAGCATAATAGTACCTGCCAATCACATAATACATCTCCTCTCAAAATCAGCTGTTTACATAGAAGATACAAGGCAAAAATAGCTCTATCTTGAGATGGGTGTCCAACATGGCCTCATGGCCCAGAACCCATGCCTAAGGACACTTGTCCAAAACTGCAAGGTGTTCATGACACTTGTCATATCATCCCATCCCAAAGAGGTCGCCTATTCCCAAGTTGGGCAATGATAGATACTCTTACGACACATACGACTGTCATAGAATCTATCATAGTTCTCATATCTTGTACAATGTAAGAGAATTTGTCATACATAGGCTAAACATAGCATATTCTCTTACAACTTGTTATAACCCTCCTTGGGGTACCCAAAAATGCCTTCTTCCAAGATGCCTTGTGACACATGTCTTCACCTCTCATAGAATCTTCCATTTATGACTCTTATGCATCATAGATTTGTCATAGGAATCTATCATAACCGTTTTTGTTAATATTCCCTTACACACTATCCAAGATGCTGACACATAGAAAAATATTCCTCCCACTAAGTGGGATTCCTATCTCCTCATGTGAGGACAAATTTACGTGTTGTCACCTTCCACGTAGGATGACACATCACTGTGCCAACTCCCACAAGATGACAATAAGGATTTGCATCCTAATTACAATAATAGGCAATAAATAAATAAATACAATGAAATAATATAAGGAATTACCAAGGTTGAGACACCTTAATTCCCAACATTCTCCCACTTTTAGAACACCTTGTAAGAGCCAATGGAAATAACAATATTTAACTGCTATAGGCTGAGGGGCCCATAGACTCTGAACACGATTTGAACTTCTTTGTGCCCACTAGTTTCGTCAATGCATCTGCAACATTCTTCAAAGTGTCTACCTTCTCGAAATTCACCTTCCCATCCTCTACCATGTCTCACACAAAGTGAAACTGTACATCAATATGCTTTGTTCTGGCATGGAAAGTTGGATTCTTTGCTAGGTAAATCACACCCTGACTATCACAACAAATCATAATCTATCCATATACTTAGCTTTTGTTGTAGACAAAGCAACCACAAGTTGTCGCTTACTCATCCAACTAATTGCACCGCTGAACATAGTGAACACATAGGCATTGGTGGATCTCCTGCTGTCAATGTCACCCACCCAATCAGAAACCACAAATCCACAAATACAAACTTAATGTAGAGGTCTTGTAGGATTACCATGATAGCATATGGAATACTCAGAAGCACCCCTCAAATATCTAAACACTCTCTTAACTGCATTCCAATGTACTTGTCCAGGATCAGCCATAAATCAACTGACTCCCACTGCTTGGGCAATGTCTGGTCTTGTGCAGCCCATAGCATACATCAAACTGCCAACAACACTAGCATAAGGTACTTTTATGATGTCCTCCACCTCACTAGGAGATTTTGGACAATCATTAATAGATAACTTTGTCCCCAAAGAAACAGGAACACACAACGGTCTACAATCTGCCATGCTGAATCTATCCAACATGATCTTCACATACTTACTCTAGCTTAACCAAAGTTTTCTCTTAGCTCTGTCTCTTCTGATTTCCATTCCTAGAATGTACCTAGCTACCCCTAGATTTTTCATCTCAAACTATGCTGACAACTGTGGCTTCAAATCAGAAATCATATTCTTACCATTCCCAATTAACAACATATCATCAACATACAATGCAATAATGAGAATGCGATCATTGTCAAATTTTAATACACATAATGCTCCACCTCTAAGTCATAAGTTGCTGCAAGATATAATAGGAACTGAATAGATGTTAGCTTTGCAATGAGAGAGAAAATTTCACCATAATCAATTCCCTCCACTTGTGAATAGCCCTTCGCAACCAATCTAGCCTTGTACTTTTCAACACTGCCATCTAAACCAAATTTCTTCTTGAACACCCATTTGCATCCAATAGGTTTCTATCCTTCAAGCAAAGGCACCAAGTCCCATGTTTTATTCTTTTCCAAAGAATCCATCTCATCTTCCATGGCCTCCTTCCAAGAACCTGCATCTTTCATGCCCATAGCCTCCATCACAGTTCTAGGCTCATCAGTGTTAGTAAGCAAAGAAAAATCACAACTAGAATTAAGCAATGAATAACCAAACCTATCAGGTTGCTTCCTTGTTCATGTAGACCTCCTCAATGGCTGAGGTTGAGGTTCTTCTTCTTTTGATCTTTCAGAGCTGCTAGAGCTCTCCTCATCATTAGGTCTCACAGGGTTTGTCAGTTCAGTCTTCTCAGAGGTAGAAGGAAATTGAACCACATCCTCTTTCTTTTCTATTTCTTCTAGATGTAGAACAATGGAAGAAGGTATTAGCTCTCTGAACATAACACTTCTACTATACAACACTATTTTCGCCACAAGATCCCAAAGCTTGTGTCCTTTCACATCGACTGCATAGCCAATGAAAATACACTTAACAGCCTTGTTCTTTAATTTAGACTATTTCTCCCTAGGCACATGTGCATATGCCTCAACCAAAAACATGAAAATGTCTAACTGAAGGTTTCTTACTAGACCACACCTCCATAGGTGTCTTTCTAATAAGAGCTGATGTAGGAGACTTGTATACCATGTAGCAAGTAGTGGATAGAGCTTCAGCACAAAACCTTTGTTCGAGGCTTGCTCCACTAAGCATACTCCTATCCCTCTCCATCAGAGTCCTATTCATCCTCTCTGTAACTCCATTTTTCTGCAGGGTGTATGGATTTGTCTTATTTCTTTCAATCCCTTGCTCTTTACAGAACTTATTGAACTCTACCGAACAAAACTCACCACAGTTATAAATTCTCAAACACTTAATCTCTTTACTAGTCTGATTCTCAACAAAAGCTTTAAACTCTTTGAACTGACTAAAGACTTTATTATTTCTTCTGTGAAAATAAATCCATGTACTTCTAATATAATCATCTATAAAAGATACAAAATATACAGATTTAGAAATCGAAGGAACAGTAACAGGACCAAACACATCAAAATGAACATGATCAAAATAAACATGGTTTTGCTTTCCACATATACAATGTTCACAAAAGTCAAACTCAAGATTACAATTATTTAACCCCTCAATGATGTTTTTATTTTTCAGGGTTCTAAGACTCTTCTCACCAATGTGGCTAAATCTCATATGCCATAACATAGTCTTTTCAGTAGGAAGCTTAACTTCTAAAGCATGAGTATTCTTGGGTTCAGATGGTGGGGATGAAGTGATTGTAGCTCTTTTCTTCGAGTCAAAAGAACTATTGCACTATGAAGTGCATGCCTCCAACTAAAATAGAGTACCTCTCCGAGTACCCTTCACAAGCACCATAGATCCTCTAGTCATCTTGCATCGATCCTTCAAAAAGACAACCTGCACACCTGCATCATTCAACATACTTACAGAAAGTAGGTTCCATACCAAGCCTGGGATGTGCATAACCCCAGTGATCCCCTTCACTCACCCATCAAGGAATCAGATTGAGACTCTTCCTTGACCAACAATCTTCAGATGAGAATCGTCACCCAAGTACACTCTTCCACCATCGAACTCTTCATACTTCGTGAACCTGCTTCGATGCAAGGTCATGTGGAATGATGCACCAGAATCTATCAACCACACATCATCAGATGCATGGGTGGCCAGAGCTGTGATGAAAGCATCACCATCATCTTGTGACTTGTCAGAATCTGAATCTAGGGCATTCTTCTTCTTTTTCTTTTCCTCTTTGCATTCCTTTCAGAAATGCCCAGTTTTACCACAGTTCCAACAGAGAGCCTTGGACTTTCCAGGAGATTTGGATCTCCCATGGGATTTAGATCTACCCTTCTCAGCTTTCTTGTCCTTCTTTTTCCCTTTCTCCTTGGGCCTTCCATGAATCACCAAAGCCTCTTTAGCTGCCTCAGAAGACTTTCTCTGCATCTTTTCAAATAACAATGAAGATACCACTTCATCCATTTTGAATGTGGTGCTCCCAATAGCCATAAGAAGATGATCCCATGAGTCTGGAAAAGAACAAAGCAAGGTCGTACAATGATCCTCCTTCTCCATCTTCACACCAATGGATTTCAATTGTGCAACTAACATGTTGAAAGTATTCAGGTGATCTGCAATAGATCCTCCATCCTCCATCCTCAGAGAATACAACTACTTTCTTAGAAAAATTTTGTTCATAGGGATTTGGCTTGATAAAGATAACCCAACTTCTTCCAAAGGTCTTTCTTGGTCTTCTCCTCATGGACATTTAACAAGACAGAATCAACTAGACTAAGTCTTATGAGACCCTTAGTCTTCTGATCTTTAAGATCCCAATCAGCTTGTGCCATTGCGGTTGGTTTTACACCTGATATATTTTCTCATAGGTCTCGATGAACAAGCATGTCTTCCATCTTGAGTTTCCATAATTCAAAATTTGTGCCATTAAATTTCTCCACCTCTAATCTTCCAAATGTGCCTACCATCTCCTTCCTGTAACAAGATTACAAAATACTCTGCACAAAGCTCCCACCCAACCTAAGATTAGCCCAAAAAACCTCTACCCAACAACTAGGAACAAAGGTGATCATGCTCTGATACCAACTGAAAGGAAGCTAGGTGTACAAAAATTGCTTCCTACACTAATCTAATGAGGAATGATGAGTGCAAATTCTTTGTATCCTTACAGTTACAGTGTTATTAACCCAACAATAGAGATATTGCAGCAATAAGCATACACACAAAAAGTAGATAGAAGAGAGAGAGAGAGAGAGAGAGAGAGAGAGAGAGAGAGAGAGAGAGAGAAGATATACGTGGGGAAAACCCTTATGGGTGAAAATCCCCACACTCCAAAACACAACTCAAATGTATTCCAGTAAACAATCAAGGTTACAATATAGTTTCAGAGCCAATGCTCTTGTAGGAGTCTTCAACACTCATATCTGGAGACAATCTGGCAACATAATAGTACCTGTCAATCACATAATTCATCTCCTCTCAAAAGCACCTATTTATATAGAAGATACAAGGCAAAAATGGCTCTCTCTTTAGATGGGCATCCAACATGGACTCATGGCCCAAAACCCACACCTAAGGACACTTGTCCAACACTACAGGGTGTTCATGACACTTGTCATATCACCCCATCCCAAAGACGTTGCCTATTCCCAAGTTGGGCAATGACACATACTCTTACGACTATCATAGAGTCCGTCATAGCTATCATATCTTACAGCTATAAGAGAATCTGTCATACACAGGCTAAAAATAGCATATTCTCTTACAACTTGTCATAACCCTCCTTGGGGAGCCCAAAAATACCTTCTTCCAAGATGCCTTGTGACACATGTCTTCATCTATCATAGAATCTTCCATTTATGACTCTTACCCATCATAGATTTGTCATAAGAATCTGTCATAACCGTTTCAGTCAATATTCCCTTACACACTATCCAAGATGCCAACACATGGAAAAATATTCCTACTACTAAGTGGGACACCTATCTCCTCATGTGAGGACAAATTTACATGTTGTCACCATCCACGTAGGATGACACATCACCGTGCCAACTCCCACAAGATGACAATAAGGATTTGCATCCTAATTACAATAATAGGCAATAAATAAATAAATACAATGAAATAATACAAGGAATTACCAAGGTTGAGACACCTTAATTCCCAACATTCTCCCACTTTTAGAAAGACTTGTAAGAGCCAATGGAAATAAGATGATTTAACTGCTATAGGCCGAGAGACCCATAGACTCCAAACACCATCTAAACTTCTCTATGCCCACTGGTTTCATCAATGCATCTATGACATTCTTCAAAGTGTCTACCTTCTCCAAATTCACCTTCTCATCCTCTACCATGTCTCACACGAAGTGAAACTGTACATCAATATGCTTTGTTCTGGCATGGAAAGTCATATTCTTTGCTAGGCAAATCGCACTTTGATTGTCACAACAAATTGTAATCTATCCTACATCAACACCAATATTTGAACACAATCTCTTAAGCCAAATGGCTTCCTTACAAGCATGAGTTTCTGCCATATACTTAGCTTTTGTCATGGACAAAGAAACCATAGTTTATCTCTTACTCATCCAACTAATTGCACCACTAAACATAGTGAACACATAGGCACTGGTGGATCTCCTGCTGTTAATGTCACCCGCCTAATCAGAATCCACAAATCCACAAATATAAATTGAATACTCAAAAGTACCCCTCAAATATCTGAACACTCTCCTAACTGCATCCCAATGTACCCGTCCAGGATCAACTCTAAATCAACTAAGGAGTCCCACTACTTGGGCAATGTCTGGTCTTATGCAAACCATAGCATACATCAAACTACCAACAACACTAGCATAAGGTACTCTGCTCATGTCCTCCACCTCACTAGGAGATTTTGGACAATCATTAACAGATAATTTTGTCCCCAAAGAAAAAGGAACACACAATGGTCTACAATCTGCCATGCTGAACCTATCCAACACGGTCTTCACATACTTACTCTAGCTTAACCAAAGTTTTCTGTTAGCTCTGTCTCTTTTGATTTCCATTCCTAGAATGTACCTGGCTGCCCCTAGATTTTTCATCTCAAACTATGCTGATAATAGAGACTTCAAATTAGAAATCATATTCTTACCATTTCCAATTAACAACATATCATCAACATACAATACAATGATGAGAATGTGATCATTGTCAAATTTGTAATACACATAATGATCTAATTTTGATCTCAGAAATCCAACCGACAATACAAAGACATCAAACTTCAAGTACCACATCTTAGGAGACTGCTTCAAACCATACAAAGACTTTTTCAACTTGCAAACCAAATTTTCTTTACCCTTCTCTATGTAATGCTCTGGCTGTGACATGTAAATCTCTTCCTCCAAATCACCATGAAGGAATGTTTTATTCACATCCATCTGCTCCACCTCTAAGTAATAAGCTATTGCAAGAGATAACAGGAATCGAATAGATGTCAGCTTTGCAACGGGGGAGAAATTTTCACCACAATCAATTCCCTCCACTTGTGAATACCCTTTCGCAACCAATCTGGCTTTGAACTTTTCAAAACTGCCATCTGCACCGAATTTCTTCTTGAACACCCATTTGCATCCAATAGGTTTCTATCCTCCAAGAAAAGGCACTAAGTCCCATGTTTTATTCTTTTCCAAAGAAGCCATGTCATCTTCCATGGCCTCCTTCCAAGAACCTGTATCTTTCATGCCCATAGCCTCTGTCATAGTTCTAGGCTCATCAGTGTTAGTAAGCAAAGAAAAAGCACAACTAGAATCAAGCAATGAATAACCAAACCTATCAGGTTGCTTCCTTGTTCTTGTAGACCTCCTTAATGACTGAGCTTGAGGTTTTGCTTCTTTTGATCTTTCAAAGCTGCTAGAGCTCTCCTCATCATCAGGTCTCATAGGGTTTGTCAATTTAGTCTTCTCAAAGGTAGAAGGAAATTGAACCACATCCTCTTTCTTTTCTATTTTTTCTGGTTGTAAAATAATGGAAGAAGGTGTTAGCTCTTTGAACATAACACTTTTCCTATACAACACTTTTTCAGCCACATGATCCCAAAGCTTGTATCCTTTCACACCGACTCCATAGCCAATAAAAATACACTTAATAGCCTTGTTCTCCAATTTAGACTGTTTCTCCCTAGGCACATGTGCATATGCCTCACAAAAAAAACATGAAGATGTCTAACTGAAGGCTTCTTACCAAACTACACCTCCATAGGTGTTTTTCCAACAAGAGTTGAAGTAGGAGACCTGTTTACCAGGTAGCAAGTAGTGGCTACAGTTTCAGCCCAAAACTTTTTTTTGAGGCTTGCTCCACTAAGCATATCCCTCTCCATATGTGTTCTATTCATCCTCTCTGCAACTCTATTTTGTTGCGGGGTGTATGGAGTTGTCTTATGTCTTTCAATCCCTTTCTCTTTATAGAACTTATTGAACTCTGCCAAACAAAACTCACCACAGTTATCAATTCTCAAACACTTAATCTTTTTACTAGTTTGATTCTCAACAAAATCTTTAAACTCTTTGAATTGACTAAAGACTTCAATCTTTCTTCTATGAAAATAAATCCATGTCCTTCTACTATAATCATCTATAATAGATACAAGATATATAGATTTGGAAATAGAAGGAACACAAAAAGGACCAAACAAATCAGAATGAACAAGGTCCAATACACTAGAAGCTTGTGAGAATTAGAGTAAAAATGAACACAGTTTTGCTTTCCATATTGCTGCAGATGAGCACAGAACCTTGTAATATAATTCCCCTATTTAAATTCTAGAGAAGGTTCCTTTTCTTCAGGAGTTTTGGGCTGAAAGGTATATTGGGACATACTTATCTATCCATCTTGAGACTTGTAATTACCTTTCAATGGTGGCCATCTTCCGGTTGGTAAGAGACACTGTGTGGCTTCATGAGTGTTGTCATTGATGGAAACAAAGTCCATCCCACACATCCGCAGGACATGGTATGTCTATACCAAAAGTCAGATTGAAGAGTATCTTGGTCCAGTGAGTAAGAATAGAGCATGCAGCAAGGTCCGACAATTAGGTCCGGATCCCTCAGAGGATATATCTCAACAAAGTGTGGACTTGGGGAAGTTAAGAGTACCATTACTACCACATTCCAGAGAGTGAGCCTCTGGTGATGAAATAATGAAAAGGTATGAGCATCCAAGTGTTGGGTTCTTAACAGGTAGAGTAAACAGAGGAAGAACTGACTGGCAGAGTATCAGACCTTTGTCTAGATGAGAAATTGATGGTGGTCAAGCTATTTGAGGGATCATTCATGGTTGGCCAACATGATTGATGACTTCTATGACTATCTCTTTGATACACATCACTTAGTAAGCATGGATTCAGCTGACAGACCAGAGTTTGGAAATATCTTGAGTTTTCTGGATGCTGTCTAGAAGGATGTTAAAATCCTTGATGCAGATATATATACTAGATGGATTTTGGTATGAAAGTGTGTGTGGTGTGTTGTGAAGTGCAAAGAAAATCAGAGAGTAGTTTGGAAGCAGCAATATAGGTACGATATGTGACAAAACAACGACACTAAAGAAGAGGAAGAATGAAGTGTAGTAGATCAGTATATTGAGCCTAATTGGAACTGAACCTCAGCATATGTGGATGCTTCTCATTAGTTCAAATACCTGGTTTCTTTCGATAAACTATTGTAGGTAGTGAGCCTCTTGTGAGCAGTGTGCTTGGGTAGTGAGCCCTAATTGGCATGTGCCATTTTGTTCTTTCTATTCTTCTAAGTGAGAATACAATCTTGGGTTAGTCACCCCATGGTTTTTCCCTTAACCAGGTTTTCCATGTAAAAAATCCTTGTGTTATGTGTGTTGATTTCTTTTCTACTCTCATGATTATGTATGGTTATATGTTTGATGATGCACTAATTGTTAAAGAGGAAAATAAAGTTGAATATTTAAGATAATTGATTCACCCCCCCTCTCAGTTATCTACCTTGTTTCCAACAATTGGTATCAGAACCAAGTTCCTCCAAATAGAGTCTAACAGCTCGAGGAAGATTTGGGAATCTCAATGGATATGTATGGTATGAGGGAACAACTTCAGTCTACCCTAGATGATCTTGAGCAATCTCACTCTGAAGTCAACGGATTGAGGGAAAGACTCAAACAAGCTAATGACTTCATGAATGAACTAAAAGAAGAACTTAGTATCTCTATGAAAAAGAGAAAGGAACTACTTCAGCAATTAGCAAGTCAAAGTGAAGCCAATAATACAAATGAAGATCTGAATGAGAAAAACAAGTTATGTGAGAAGATGTCAAAAGAGGTCATTATGGTAAGACATGAAATGGAATCAAGGGTTATGAAATTCACCCAAGAAATTGAAGAGAAAAGAAAAATTGAAGATAATCTAAAATAATCTATCAAAGAAAAGATAGAAGACTGCCACAAAATGGATAAAATAATTAGGCATCTAGAATCTGATCTTGAAGAAGCTAGAGATAATGAAGAACAACTTGAGAATCAGATAGACACTCTTAAAAGGGATCTTCAAACAACAAATGGATATAGAGAGAAATTCAAGATAAGCTTTGCTCAACTTGAAGTTCTTCTTGAAAGCCAAAAGAGAGTAGATGACAAGCATTGCTTGGGATATGAAAAAGGTGAAAGCTCTAGATCTGGTCAGAAGAACTCTGGATCGGGAAATCCAAGGAATAGGCCTAGAAGACCTCCAGTAAGACAACCAAATGCTCAAAGATATCCTTCCTTCAATAGATACTACTACATTTGCAATAACTTTGGTCATAAAGCAAATCAGTGCAGAAGAAGACTGAATCAGACTAATTCATCCTTCTCCAGACAGTGTTTCAATTGCAAAAGGTATGGTCACAAATCTCATGAATGTAGAAATATGCAAATAAACAAATCTTTCAATGGTAGATGCTTTGCAT
The DNA here is from genome assembly GCA_027924645.1 of Cunninghamia lanceolata. Classification (NCBI taxonomy): domain Eukaryota; kingdom Viridiplantae; phylum Streptophyta; class Pinopsida; order Cupressales; family Cupressaceae; genus Cunninghamia; species Cunninghamia lanceolata. The sequence continues at coordinate 15,204,965 of BSBN01001332.1, forward strand.
GCAATAGAATGGGACATATGGCTAATCAATGCAGATCAAGAGGATATTAGTCAAATATGCAAAGAAATGTTATTTTCTATAACTGCAATAGATTTGGTCATATTGCCAAATTCTACAAAAGTAAGAATCAAGATAAAAAGGGTCCGGTGCATCAAAATCAAGACAAAGGGAAAAGAAAAGTGAATGCAGATGAAGTTTAAAGGGAGATGAACAAGATTTAGGTGAAGAGAAGTACAAAAAATGTTGGGGATGGATCCGCACCAGAATCTGGTGCTGATATTCCTTCCAGAAACTAAATAGATGAGCTCTAGCTTAGGGGGGTCACAAAGGAAAACAAATTCCCCCAGCCAGTCAATCGGTGCCTAAAATTAGCACATGGAAAGTTGCGGATTAGAGGGTTCTCAAAGAAATATCTAAATAACCCTTGGTAAAAATATGGAAGATCTGCAAGAAGTTTTGAAGAGGTTAATCATCCAAGATTGATCCGGCTTGACAGTCATCCGGTAAAAGCAGGATTCTCACAGTTAGATCTGGTATGACTCAAAATTGAAATATCTTGATCTGTAGATAAATGGAATGACTGGAGAAAGGGAGATAAATTGTCATTTATCACCAAGAACAATTTTAAGTGCATCTCAGTGATTCAGAAGGAGCTCTCTCAGAACAAGGTCAGAACAAGGAAACTGGAATGACTTAAGGAGTGCATTTATTGCAATATGAAATTAGGGTTTGCGTAAGGATAAAAGGGTTCTTTTGTTCATCATTTGCACATTTGCATTCAAGAAGAAGAAAGAAGGAGCTCTGCAACAAGATTGCTTCAAATCTCTCAAAGACCAACCACATAATTCAATTCAACTAGCAATCTTATCCGACTCATATCGTGAACCCTAGAAGCGTAAAAAGGTATTTCCCCTCTTGAATATCTCTGTCTAAATATTTTGCAAGATGGCTACTTTGAATGTTGTCAAAATCACTGATAGGCTGCGTCCTAAGTTCAAGAAACATCCTTACAAATCCTTAGAAGTTGATCCCTTAGGCGCCTTCTCTAGCATTCTGCATGGGGTTCTGAATGGAGATATTAGGGCATACATACACGCAAATATTGAGGAATTTGGGGAATCCAAGCTGATGGATATCTATCACAAGTAGTTAATAGATGAAAAATTTCAACTCAAACCTCAGTACAAAGCCCTCTAGGAAAAGCATTTTGGACATTGCATCCACTTTCCCTGTTTTGCAGAGGATGAATGGGTCTGGTATGTTCTTAGTAGAATACATGACAACTTCATGTGGTTGATGAGGCCATTCAAGATAACAAAAGATGCCATTAGGGCAGTAACCAGATTGCACTCATCTGGTGGGTTGCCTGCTCTCAAATCGGTTAAGAACCAAACTGTAAGTGAGGCTACCAGATCAAAATTTGACGAAGAGCAATGACAAGTGAGGATATCACAGATTTGGATATCAAATTTTCTTCTATGATAATTGGTTATAAAATATATCACTCCAATAGGGAGAATTTTGTATCCGGAACAACAATATACACTGCTTATTAGATGATAAGGGAAAATGCTGATTATGATCTTTGTGAGCTTCTCCTGAACCAACTGTTAGAGAATTTGCAGAAAATAAAGAAGGATAAGAAGAGTTCATTTAAATACAGTGGCTTGATACTATGTCTATTCTTTTACTATATGAATGAGCTACCCAGACCCAGTGGTTGGGTATGGAAAAATGGCAAACCAATTGCCATACAAATCAGAGATTATATGTATGGGCTTGGTGATGCTAAGGCTCAAAGTTTAGCACTTTGGGGATACTTCAAAAACTTCCAAAGTATGATGCAGGCTAGAGAAAGAATTCCCCAATCCATGGTTGAAAAATACAAGGATACAATGTGCTTTATGGTAGACACTGATCAATGCCTAATGGAGGCAGTGGAGCCAAGGACAATTTGGATTATGCTAATGGAGTATGAGGTAGATGAGAAAATCTTGGAGCTGCATATCCAACACCTATTGAGTCAGCCCAAGGATCCGGAGGCAAAAAGGTTTGGAACCTTTCAAGAGTTGAGTGTAAAAATACATGTTAAACTGAGACAACCTGAGATCAAGAGAAAGGTGAGAAGGGAAGTAAAAGAAGTTTCCAAGAGATATGGGATATCAAAGGAGGTAGTTGATGCTAACAAAGAGAAAATAGAAAGAGCAGAGAAAGAGAGACAAGAAGCAAAAAAAGAAAGTGATCCAGTGCAAGCCCCCTCCCAAACCAGATCCTCCAAGAGCTCTGCACCTGCCACCTCTAAGAGCCAAAAAGCCTCAAAACTAGAAGCCAAGACATCCGGAAAGGGAGAGAAGAGAATAAAGAAAAAGGCCACAAGGTCATACATAAGTCAAAAAGATGATGAAGAGACAGAAACTGATGAGGAGGTCAAGAAAATGAAGAAGAAGAAGAAAACATCCGGTGAACCCTCTACCAGTCATAACATGGAAAAAGAGGCAGAAGAATTTGTTGAAAGACCTACTCTCTCCATTGATGATGTCATCAAATCAGTCACTTAGATGGGAACCTGCAACCAATGACTAAATTTTATGATGAATATAGTGAAGTTGACTAGAAGATCTTGCAAGATGCTACAGTTAGGTATCTAAACATCTACAATAAAGCTTTCATTGAAATCATCTCTCTAATACCCAAAAGTCTAGAGAAGGAACTTGAACTAAGAAATGAGAATGCTAAGGCAAAGGACCTAGAGATTTGGGAACAGATTGCTATCCAACTCTATCCTTCCATAACCTCTCAACAAATGAATATGATCTTCAAGGACTGCAAGGATGAGTTTCAGAGCAAAGCAAGAATGAACTAGCTTATGCTTGGAGAGATAGATCAAGTTGCCAAAGAAACAGAGGACATCCTCTGGAATGCATTTAAAAGATTCAATTTTCCTGTCATAGAGGACATAGGTGATGAACATTCTTCCATGGATGATGAAGCACTAAGTACTGAGAAAGATGCAAAAGAGTCCAAAGAGATGGATAAGGAAAAGACTAAGGACTTGGATTCCTTTGTTCTAGAAGAGGAAGTCCATGAAGGAGTAAATATCTCTCTTCTAGATCCCCCAGAAGATTTTGGAACTGAAGAGAAGTAAGAAAAGAGGAGAAAGATAGTCAATAAGAGGAGAAAAAGGTAAGAGAAGAAGAACAAATAGAGATCTCTAATGACAGCTCTGAGGCTGCAAAAGGAAAGAAGTCTCTGGCAAGAGACACTGCAGAAGCAGTGAAGAGTTTATTGAATAAGGAATTAATGGAGATAGATGAACCAGAACTGTTTCATGGACCACTCAATTTTGACTCCCTCTCTCCAGTCTAGACAATGAAGGTAGCATCTTTTGCTCAAGCCAAAACAAAAGAAAAGCTTCTGAAGTCTCACATGGAAGACTGTGAGCTGATAGAGATTGCATTCGGTGTGTTGAAGAAGATCATGCCATCCTTCCAAAAGGATCTTTTGGCCTCCTCATTTGGTAATCTAAAATCTCTTGTTAATTTTGTTAACACACATTTTGATTCTTTGGAGAAATTAGCAAAAGAGAAAGTCCGAAAAGAGTTTTTGGGTAAGAGATTCTCTGAAGTACAGGGGCTCATAGCAAATGATACGAGAAATTTGAATATTGGAATAAAGAGCCTAGAAAATGCTCTTAAAGATGATGGAGAATTATACAAATTTTGTTTATCTTGGTCCACAGTGACAACAGACATTGCCAAGAAGGTGGAAGAACAAGAGAGTAAACTATCAAGTTTATCTCAAAATTTTGATCCTCTCACCTCATCCATAATGAATCAAGAGTGTCAAACTATTGCAACTATAAATGAAATAAAGAAGATTGAGAAGGAGAAGAAGAATAGAATAAGCAGGCTAAGTGAACTAAGAGGGATAATTATCCCTAAGTTAGAGGCAATGGATGAGGCCCTAACTGATGCCCAGACCACAGCCCGGACCAGTGATCTGACAGTCTTAAAGAGGGCAGAAGCTTTTTCATTTTTGTTAAGTGGCCACATCTCAATTTTGGATAGGATGAAGCAGAGTTGGGCAACAAAACTTGTCCAGTTGAAAACCACTTTTGTGGATATACTTCAATATATGTAAGTATAAATTGTATATATACTTATGTGGCTATGTATAGGTCACTTTTTTGCAAATTTTGGTGTGCAGATTTCACCCTTTACCATTGATATCAAAGGGGGAGTGAGGAGCAGTGAAAAATGTTGAATCCAGCTAAGGGGGAGCTCTGGTAATAGTGTACATAAGTCAAATCATTAGCCAAGGGGGAGTTTGATAGGACACTTAGTCATTTTTCACTAAGTGTTGCCATCAATGCCAAAGGGGGAGATTGTTGGCAAGAGACACTGTGTGGCTTCATGAGTGTTGTCATTAATAGCAAAAAAGTCCATCCCACACATCTGTAGGACATGGTATGTCTATATCAAAAGTTAGATTGAAGAGTATCTTGGTCCGGTGAGAAAGAACAGAGCATGCAACAAGGTTCGACAATTAGGTTTGGATCTCTCAGAGGATGTATCTCAGCAAAGTACAAACTTGGGGAAGTTAAGAGGAGTACCATTACTACCACATTCCAGAGATTGAGTCTCTGGTGATGAAATAATGAAAAGGTATGAGCATCCAAGTGTTGGGTTCCTGACAGGCAGAGTAAATAGAGGAAGAACTGATCGACAGAGTATCAGACCTTTATTCGGATGAGAAATTGTTGGTGATCAAGCTATTTGAGGGATCATTCATGGTTGGCTGAGATGATTGATGACTTCTATGACTATCTCTTTGATATGCATCACTTAGTAAGCATGGATTCAGCCGACAGACCATAGTTTGGAAATATCTTGAGTTTTCTGGATGCCGACTAGAAGGATGTTAAAATCCTTGATGTGGATATATATACCAGATGGATTTTGGTATGAAAGTGTGTGTGGTGTGTTGTGAAGTGTGAAGAAAAGTAGAGAGCCGTGTGGAAGCCGCAATATAGGTACGGTATGTGACAAAACAATAGCACTAAAGCAGAGGAAGAATAAAGTGCAGTAGATCAGTATATTGAGCCTAACTGGAATTGAACCTCAGCATATGTAGATGCTTCTCATTAGTTTAAATACCTAGTTTCTTTCTATAAACTATTATAGGCAGTGAGCCCCTTGTGAACAGTGTACTTGGGCAGTGAACCCTAATTGGCATTTGTCATTTTATTCTTTCTATTCTTCTAATAGAGAATACAATCTTGGGTTAGTCACCCCATGGTTTTTCCCTTAACCGGATTTTCCATGTAAAAATCCTTGTGTTATGTGTGTTGATTTATTTTTGCTCTCATGATTATGTATGGTTATATCTCTGATGCTGCACTAATTGTTAAAGAGGAAAAGAAAGTTGAAAATTTAAGATAACTGATTCACCCCCCCTCTTAGTTATTTGCCTTGTTTCCAACACTTTCGTTTGTATAAAATGACACTTCTTGTTCTTTATACCATTCAAGAGTTTCTACTCTTGGAAGTGTCTGAACCATATTACAGAAAGGATGATCTATATTTATGGCCTTTCCCTTCTCTTTTTGCTATGGCGTCTAGATTCAGTTTGAGGTAGTTCTAGACTAGTATTCAGAGGTTCATCTTCTACTTCAACATAAAGCTGAGCCTTTTTCTTGGAAGAATTACTAAAAGAAGACCTTGGAGTGGCAAAATATTATTCAAAAGGATTATTGTACCTCCTAGAGGAAAGACTTCTAGGAATAATGTTGATCTGATTTTGTTGTATCTCATGAACAGGGTGAGTGACTTCTAACAATCTGGGTGCGACATGTTGCATCCAGTCAAGTTTCCAACCTGTAGGGATCTCAATAGTATTGATATGTCCTTTCTAGAGTTGGACTTCTCCATGAAGGGTTTTGGCATATGGCAGGTTTTCCAATATATCTGGATTATTTGTATTCGTCATAGAATACAATACTTGAACTTGGACTGAAGCATATTTAAATTTCCCAAACATATTTAAACCATACAGAGAACTAAACACTCCCCAACAATTTAAAGAACCTTTTTTAACCTCTTGACAACCTTTATCTCTTGTTGCAACAATAAGATTAGGATAACAGGTGAAATAGACAAAATTTTGGGTAAGCCTAAACAGGCTAGACAACTGACAAGCATGAGAATAGTCAACTTGACGACGATCACATAAAGCAAGATATGAAATAGGTTTAATGTTATTTGGGACACAAGAGCCTATAAGGACTCTAATAGCACCAAAATGTACAAAATGAACATCCTTATGACTTCTAATATAATCAATTTCTTCTACAGGAAGAATAGACAACATCTTTATTTGGAAGGTTTCTAGAGGATCATATTCAAGAGTTAACTCGACATTTTTCATTCGAGGAATAACAAAAGGCTTGAAAGTAGACTTCAATATGATATTCTTCAATAAGCTAGGCTTAAATACACTCTTCTTATATACAGAATCATCTATAAGAAGAGGAGGTCTATAATTACTTACTTGCCTCTTTATAACATCTTCAGATGTGTCGATATCAGGAACTTCTTCTGCTATCAAATCACCTTCCATCAGATTCACAGGAGGGAGTTCAAACACTCCTACGAATACCTCGTTCACCTTTTCGATTCCAGTATGAGGATGAGAAAATCCTTGAAATTCTTCCATTTCTTTTAAGAAAGAGAAGATTGGTATATCTAAGAGAACTTATAGGGGTTTTATAGGAGAGATAACAGAACCCTTAAACAACCAAATACATAAATAGGTATAAAACTCAAATCCCAACATCAAAGTGAAACCCTATAGAGATAACTCTTCACTTCTTAGATAACTTCTCCAATTCTTTACAAGAAATTAGATAGACAACAGATTTTCTTTCCCAAAGAATCATCAGAGGCTCTGATACCAAGAGTTAACTCAACATTTTTTATTCGAGGAATAACAAAAGGCTTGAAAGTAGACTTGAATATGATATTCTACAAACCTTCCAAACAAAGATGTTGTCTGTTCTTCCCGCAGAAGAAATTGATTATATTGAAGTCATAAGGATGTTCATTTTGTACATTTTGGTGCTATTAGAGTCCTTATAGGCTCTTGTGTCCCAGATAACATTAAACCTATTTCATATCTTGCTTTATGTGATCATCGTCAAGTTGACTATTCTCATGCTTGTCAGTTGTCTAGCCTGTCCAGGCTTACCAAAAATTCTGTCTGTTTCACCTATTATCCTAATCTTACTATTGCAGCAAGAGATAAAGATTGTCAAGAGGTTAAAAAGGTTCTTTAAATTGTTGGGGAGTGTTTAGTTCTCTGTATGGTTTAAATATGTTTGGGAAATTTAAATATGCTTCAGTCCAAGTTCAAGTATTGTATTCTATGATGAATACAAATAATCCAGATATACTGGAAAACCTGCCATATGCTAAAACCCTTCATGGAGAAGTCCAACTCCAGAAAGGACATATCAATACTATTGAGATCCCTACAGGTTGGAAACTTGACTGGATGCAACATGTCACACCCAGATTATTAGAAGCCACTTGCCCTGTTCATGAGATACAACAAAATCAAACAACATTTTCCCTAGAAGTCTTTCCTCTAGGAGGTACAATAATCCTTTTGAAGAATCTTTTGCCACTCCAAGGTCTTCTTTTAGTAATTCTTCCAAGAAAAAGGATTAGCTTTATGTTGAAGTAGAAGATGAACCTCTGAATACTGGTCCAAAACCACCTCAAATTGAATCTAGATGCCATAGGTAAAAAGAGAAGGGAAAGGGCATAAATATAGATCATCCTTTCTATAATATGGTTTAGACACTTCCAAGAGTAGAAACTCTTGAATGGTATAAAGAACAAGAAGTGTCATTTTATACAAACGGAAGATGGCCAACATTGAAAGGTAATTACAAGTCTCAAGATGGACAGATAAGTATGTTCCAATATGCCTTTAAGCCCAGAACTCCTAAGGAAAAGGAACCTTCCCTAGAATTTAAATAGAGGAATTATATCACAAGGCTCTATGCTCATCTGCAGCAAAATGTAGATGATTTCTATTAAGATATCTTAGCTTTAAAAGAGTCTGTTGCCACTATACATCATAATGTCCACAGGATAGGCAACATTGTAATGGAAAACAACACTAAGATAAAAGATGCTGAAAATTCTTTGAAATAGTTGCATACAAAGTCAGATCAAGCCTTGACTAACTTACATAAAAATGATAGTGATTTGTCTACGCTGATTCACCTTGTACAACCCTTAGGGAATTAGATAGATACTATAAATACTAATGTTATTTCTAGAAGTGATCATATAGATAATTCTTTGAATGATTTAGCTCAGTCCTTAGATTGGTTAGTAAATAATGAACAAAAACCAATCTCCCATGCTATTATGGTTCCACAACCTCTTCGATCAAAAGAAAAGAGAGCTAAGAAAACTTCAGATTCTGTATTAATGATGCAAACCACTTGTCCAGTCACCCCTTGGTATCTAGATATTGACCAGTTAGAAGACCCATATCATCTGATCAATAAATGGATAAATACTTTCATTATCATATCATCCTTGTCTAGAACCCCCCAAGAAAATATTACAAAAATGGTTGTTACTTATTTTTGGGGTATCCTAGCTGATTCATGGAATGGCATCTCTAACCATGAAAAGGAAGCTAGAGTTTTTAGAAATATTGTTATTACTACTGGTCAGCAGCACCAACAATAATTTCCTACTCTGAATTGCTTGCTAGAATGGTTGACTGATGAGTTTTGTCTAGAATTTGTCTATAGAAAAGAAAGGCTTATGAAAGATATCCTATCCATGAAATGCTGTGACCTTAAAGATTTTAAGAATTATTCCATACATTTTAGATAATTGATTTATCAATTGAAAGATCCAAAAAAAGATTGAATTTGCTAAAAGCAAATATCTTGAAGGTTTACCTTAAAACATTGCTGATAGGGTCATAAGATATCTTGAGATTAGAGAAATTTCATTAGAAAGCTCTCCTATTATTGATCTTATTCAGTATGCCAAACACCAAATTCTCCAGTTTATTGAAGAATATAAATATTAGCAGAAATTCACTAAACATGAAGCACAACGTATTGTTCCCTCTTTCATAGAGACTTATGGCTACAATCCTTTCACTAAATCTCAGTGCAAAGCTAGGAAGAAATACAAAAAGTGCCACCTAAATTTCTAAAAATGCACTTTCCCTAAAAAGCATTCCTATGCCCCCAAACATAAATATATGTGCAAGCACTCTCAGCCACATCCTTAGAGTAATCAAATAATCTAATATATTTGCAATAAACCTGGCCATAAAGCCCTTGACTATCACTATAAAAACAAAGCTATCAAAGCTATGTATGTTGATCCTACCGTAGCTGCGTGGTGGGATGTTATTGATGAAGATCTTTATCTCCAAGACAATATTTATGAACCTATTATAGAAGAATATGAATATGAAGATGATGATGTAGATGCTTTAGAAGATCTTGCAGATACTCTTCTTGAAGCAGAGCAACAGCTAGAAGAATCTTACTATAAAGAGTCGACAGTCATGATGGATCAAACATGGAGAAACAAAGAACCTATACTAAGAAATTGGGAGCAGTTAACTCAGAAAATTGTTTATACTGCTTGTGATGTTTAAGGAAAAAAATTATCTGTGATAAGTATAGCCATCAACATCCACTGCAAGTTGAAGGCAAGCAATTTAAATGTGATTTCTTTGCAATGAAGCAAATGCCAGTAGATGTCTTGTTAGGAGGCAATTTTATTGACAGATATACTCCATATGGATGTACAAAAAAGAGTATCATGTTCACTCTTAATGGAGAAAAGATTAGCACCCCTAGGATAATATATGCCTCTAAAAAATATCCAACCATTCACAGGATCCAGACAATAGAACCACTACCAGAGTTAAAGGCAGCACTCATTGAAGCCGTCTGTTCAGATGATCCTCAAAAATTTTGGGAAAAGGAGATGCCTAAAATGGAAATCAGATTGCAGCATGGAGGGAAGATAAAGACAAGAAAAAGAATACCAATTCCTACTCATGACTATCCAGATATGGCCCAGGCAATTGAACAACTAAAAAAAGGGAAGTATATCAAACATTTTCAGTCTGAATACAATTGTTATGCTTTTATGGTTTGCAAAGAAGCTGAGAAAAGAAGATGAAAGAAAAGAATGGTTATTAATTATAGACCATTAAATGCCATTACTCTTCCATTTCCTTATCCAATTCCAGATAAGTCATATTTGCTTGAGAAGGTAGCTAACTCTAAAATATTTTCTCAATTTGACTGTAAATCAGGATTCTATCAGATACGTGTCAAAGAAGATAATCAGTACAAAACTACCTTCAGTTGTCCCTTCAGACATTATGAATGGAGAGTGATGCTATTTGGCCTGATGAATGCACCATCATACTTCCAGGAAAGGATGGATAAAATCTTCTGTGGCTATGAATATTTCCTTTGTGTTTACATTGATGATATTTTAATTTTCAGTAAAAACTTTGATGAGCATAGATCTCATCTAGAAACTTATTCTAGAACTCCTCTAGAAACTTTTTATAGATTAGCATTAAGTTCTGGGATTGTTCTGTCCCTCTAAAAAATACAATGGTGCACTGATTCTTGTAAATTTTTAGGTATGATTGTTAAAGGTGGAAAACTTGAGGTTCAACCTCATATTAAGTCAAAGATCCTTGAATTTCAGCCTCCATTAAATACTAAGGAGCTGTAAGGATTTCTTGGTATTTTAAATTATGTAAATAATTTCTATCCAGGTGCAAGTTTTGATCATGAGCCCCTATAGCAGCTTCTTATGAAGAAGAAACCACAGCGATCTCAACAACATATAGATGCTGTTAAAATCATCCAGCAAAAGGTACATAATTTGCCTGTTCTCAATGTTCCAACTACTGACAATTTCATTCTGTATACAGATGCTTCTAATTACGCTTGGGGCAGACATTTGTGTTTTCTTAAAGATGGCGTTGAACTAACTACTAAATATGCTAGTTGATTTTTCCCCCAAGATGTTAAAAAATGGATTTCTTCTGATAAAGAAATCTATAGTGTAATTAAAAATCTAAAGAAATTTGCCTTGAAACTCATGCATCTGAAACATTTTATTATCAGAACAGACTGTACTAGGTTCTTCACTTTCAAAGAAAAAGACCATGGCAAGAAAGATGGTCGTGGTAAATATCTTCGCTGGCAAGAATATTTAAATTTGTATAATTATGAAGCCCATCATATTTATGGAAAAGACAATCTAGTAGCAGATACTGTTAGTAGGCCCTCTCTTCTAGGAGTCTTCATGCAAAATCTTGGATCTTCTTCTAGTATTCCAGGATTTATCAAGGATAAAACATATGATGCTCATTTCAAGCAAATGAATAGAATAGTTTACAGAAATATCCTTACTCAAGGACTCAATAATCGTTATTCTAAAAATGCTATCTCTACTGCCGAAACATTAGAACATACTGGATGCATATCTACTCCTGATATTTATGAAGAAGGATATGGTCAGTTTGAGATCCTTTGAATAAACTCTGATCATATGAATCATTTACTCCTAAATCTTGTCAGAAAACTATTTTTCACCTTGTTTATCACATGTTTTACTCCTATTACCAAACAACTTGAAGACTTTTTCAAGTATGCAGGTCCTTCTATTGTCAATCCTAATGAGCCAATTAGCCAAGAACTAGTTACTCATATAGTAATCAATATGCGGCTACGGTGGGAATCATATTTTCTCCTACTATGCATTTTGATAATGATCATCAAGACCAGAATATTCAACAAAGATTCCAGATTCATGCTCATTGGCAACCAGTTGGATGGAAAGAAGTGTACAAATATGGATTTGACAGGACCTCACATCCTTCTCCATCAAACAGTTCAAGCTCACATGGTAGTTGGGATGGAGCCAGCTTTCACATCAGAGATGGAACGGGAAGATACGATTCTCTGACAAATTAAAGTTGTAAAGGACAGTCACTGTCGGCCATATTGGCATGAAAAAACCTCCTTTTTGGTTAACCAGTTTACCTGGTATTGTCAGTTTGACTCCACTCTACCTTCCTTCCTGGTCAACAATTTGCTATAAATAAGCCTTTGCGGAAGCATTGTGGGCATAAAAAGTCTTAGAGTCGTAAGAGTCTTAAAGCTTGAATCTAGATTTGAGTCTTAAATTTGCAAAGATTGAGTATGCTCTATCTTTGCACTTAGTGTGATATGAGATATCAGAAATGTATTGCATATAAGTTGATATTCTGTAAACATTGTGTTGAAGTAATATCAGAAGCTGTAACCATTCAGCCGCTAGCCTCCATAGCTATTTTCTGTTAAAGTAATGTGATACCATCTGTCGTTATTTTCTATTAAAGTAATTCAATTATACCTAAAAATTTATAGGAATTAGTGCACCATTGTATTTTTGAGAGGGATAGAACAATCCCAGAATTTAATGCTAATCTATAAAAAGTTTCTAGATGAGATCTATGCTCATCAAAGTTTTTACTGAAAATTAAAATATCATTAATGTAAACACAAAAGAAATCTTCACAGCCACAGAAGATTTTATCCATCCTTTCCTAGAAGTATGCTGGTGCATTCATCAGGCCAAATGGCATGACTCTCCATTTGTAATGTCCAAAGGGACAACTGAAGGCAGTTTTGTACTAATCATCTTCTTTGACACGAATTTGATAGAATCCTAATTTACAATCAAATTGAGAAAATATTTTAGAGTTAGCTACCTTCTCAAGCAAATATGACTTATCTGAAATTGGATAAGGAAATGGAAGAGTAATGGCATTTAATGGTCTATAATTAATAACCATTATTTTCTTTTGTCTTCTTTTCTTAGCTTCTTTGCAAACCATAAAAGCATAACAATTGTATTTAGACTGAAAATGTTTGATATACTTCCCTTTTTTCAATTCTTCGATTGCCTGGGCCATATCTGGATAGTCATGGGTAGGAATTGATATTCTTTTTCCTATCTTTATCTTCCCTCCAAGCTACAATTTGATTTCCATTTCAGGCATCTCCTTTTCCCAAAATTTTTGAGGATCATCTGAACAGACGGCTTCAATGAGTGCTGCCTTTAACTCTGGTAGTGGTTCTATTGTCTGGATCCTGTGAATGGTTGGATATTTTTCAGAGGCATATATTAGCGTAGGGGTGCTAATCTTTTCTCCATTAAGAGTGAACATGATACTCTTTTTTGTACATCCATATGGAGTATATCTGTCAATAAAATTGCCTCCTAACAAGACATCTACTGGCATTTGCTTCATTGCAAAGAAATCAAATTTTAACTGCTTTCCTTCAACTTGTAGTGGATGTTGATGGCTATACTTATCATAGATAAATTTATTTCCTTGAACATCACAAGCAGTATAAGCAGTTTTCTGAGTTAACTACTCCCAATTTCTTAGTATAGGTTCTTTGCAGAATGATAAAGATGCACCTGTATCAACCTGAGCATCATATTGTTTTCCATTAATAGTGATAGTAATGTACTGCGAAAACTTTCCAGTGAGTAGATGGACTAGATAGGAAGGTTCAATCTAAGGCTTTGGATCTGGTAAGACAGACATGCCTAGCTTGACTTTACTGGGATCAACCATTGTTTTTCGTAATTCTGGTTCAGATTCTTCTTCATACAACTCTTGGATTTGTTCCTAGAACTCAGAATGGTCTGGAAATGGATATGAGGAGGATGATGGAAAATCTTTATCTATTGGATAAAAAGGAGTGGAACATGGCTAGAAAACTTGTGGAGTATAAAGATTTTGTTGTTGGAAGGAGAAATTAGCTAAAGCTTTTGTAATGGAATCCTCTTTAGGTTGTTTCCTGCTATATTTTCTATCTTTTCTTTCTATAGTAATGATAGGAAAATCAGTGGAAAAGACTTGTACCTGATCAGGAACAAACTGACAAGGCATAGATGGGTTTACTGCAGGAGATATAAACACAGGAGGATACCTAGACTGTTCTTGAACAAAGGATAGTTGTTGTAGATCTGGCTGGTAGAAATCTCTCTGAAATGTATTTCTTCCTCTTCCTCTTCCTTTGTTTCTCCATGTCTGATTCATCATGACTGTCAGCTCTTCATAGTAAGATTCTTCTAGCTACTGCTCTGCTTCAAGAAGAGTATCCGCAAGATCTTCTAAAGCATCTGCATCATCATCTTCATATTCATATTCTTCTATAACAGGTTCATAAATATTGTCTTGGAGATAAAGATCTTCTTCATCAATAACATCCCACCACGCGGCTGCGGCATGATCAACATACATAGCTTTGACAACTTTGTTTTTATAGTGACATTCAAGGGCTTTATGCCCAGGTTTATTGCAAATATAGCAGATTATTGGATTGCTCTAAGGATGTGGCTGAGAGCACTTGCGCATATATTTATGTTTTGGGGCATAGGAATGCTTTTTAGGGAAATTGCATTTTTAGAAATTTAGGTGGTGCTTTTTGTATTTCTTCCTAGCTTTGTGCTGAGATTTAGTGATAGGATTGCAGCCATAAGTCTCTATGAAAGAGGGAGCAATATGTTGTGCTTCATGTTTAGTGAATTTGTGCTGATATTTACATTCTTCATTAAACTTGAGAATTTGGTCTTTGGCATATTGAATAAGATCAGTAATAGGACAGCTTTCTAATGAGATTTCTCTAATCTCAAGATATCTTATGACACTATCAGCAATGTTATAAGGTAAACCTTCAAGATATTTGCTTTTAGCAAATTCAATCTTTTTTTCGATCTTTCAATTGATAAATCAATTGTCTGAAATGTATGGAATAATTCTTAAAATCTTTAAGGTCACCACATTTCATGGATAAGATATCTTTCATAAGCCTTTCTTTTCTATAGACAAATTTTAGACAAAACTCATCAATCAACCATTCTAGCAAGTAATCCATAGCAAGCAATTGTTGTTGGTGCTGCTGACCAGTAGCAGTGTCAGTAGTAATAAAAATATTTCTAAAAAGTCTGGTTTCCTTTTCATGGTCAAAGATGCCATTCCACGAATCAGCTAGGATACCCCAAAAATAAGTAATAGCCATTTTTGCAATATTTTCTTGGGGGGTTCTAGACAAGGATGCTATGATAATGAAAGTATTTATCCATTTATTGATCAGATGATATGGGTCTTCTAACTAGTCAATATCTAGATACCAAGGGGTGACTGGACAAGTGGTTTGCATCATTAGTACAAAATCTAAAGTTTTCTTAGCTCTCTTTTCTTTTGATTGAAGAGGTTGTGGAACCATAATAGAATGGGAGACTAGTTTTTGTTCATTATTTACCAACCAATCTAAGGACTGAGCTAAATCATTCAAAGAATTATCTATATGATCACTTCTAGAAATAACATTAGTATTTACAATATCTATCTGATTCCCTAAGGGTTGTACAAGGTGAATCAGCATAGACAAATCACTATCATTTTTATGTAAGTCATTCAAGGCTTGATTTGACTTTGTAAGCAACTGTTTCAAATAATTTTCAGCATCTTTTATCTTAGCGTTGTTTTCCATTACAATGTTGCCTATCATGTGGACATTATGATGTATAGTGGAAATAGACTCTTTTAAAGCTAAGATATCTTGATAAAAAACATCTACATTTTGCTGAAGATGAGCACATAACCTTGTGATATAATTCCTCTATTTAAATGCTAGAGAAGGTTCCTTTTCTTTAGGAGTTCTGGGCTCAAAGGCATATTAGAACATACTTATCTGTCCATCTTGAGACTTGTAATTACCTTTCCATGGTGGCCATCTTTTGTTTGTATAAAATGATACTTCTTGTTCTTTATACCATTCAAGAGTTTCTACTCTTGGAAGTGTCTGAACCATATTACAGAAAGGATGATCTATATTTATGGCCTTTCCCTTCTCTTTTTGCCTATGGCATCTAGATTCAATTTGAGGTGGTTCTAGACCAATATTCAGAGGTTCATCTTCTCTTCAACATAAAGCTAAGCCTTTTTCTTGGAAGAATTACTAAAAGAAGACCTTGGAGTGGCAAAATATTCTTCAAAAGGATTATTGTACCTCCTAGAGGAAAGACTTCTAGGAATAATGTTGATTTGATTTTGTTGTATCTCATTAACAGGGTGAGTGGCTTCTAACAATCTGGGTGCGACATGTTGCATCCAGTCAAGTTTCCAACCTATAGGGATCTCAATAGTATTGATATGTCCTTTATAGAGTTGGACTTCTCCTTAAAGGGTTTTGGCATATGGTAGGTTTTCCAGTATATCTGGATTATTTGTATTCATCATAGAATACAATACTTAAACTTGGACTGAAGCATATTTAAATTTCCCAAACATATTTAAACCATACAGAGAACTAAACACTCCCCAACAATTTAAAGAACCTTTTTTAACCTCTTGACAACCTTTATCTCTTGCTGCAATAGTAAGATTAGGATAATAGGTGAAACAGACAAAATTTTTGGTAAGCTTGGATAGGCTAGACAACTAACAAGCATGAGAAGAGTCAACTTGACAATGATTACATAAAGCAAGATATGAACAGGTTTAATGTTATCTAGGACACAAGAGCCTATAAGGACTCTAATAGCACCAAAATGTACAAAATGAACATCATTATGACTTCTAATATAATCAATTTCTTCTGCAAGAAGGACACACAACATCTTTGTTTGGAAGGTTTGTAGAGGATCATATTCAAGAGGTAACTCAATATTTTTCATTTGAGGAATAACAAAAGGCTTGAAAGTAGACTTGAATATGATATTCTTCAACAAGCTAGGCTTTAATGCACTCTTCTTATATACAGAATCAGTTGTAAGAGGAGGAGGTATATAATTACTTACTTGCCTCTCTATAACATCTTTAGATGTGTCGATATTAGGAACTTCTTCTGCTATCAAATCACCTTCCATCAGATTCATAGGAGGGAGTTCAAACACTCCTACAAATGCCTCGTTCACCCTTTCGATTCTAGTATGAGGATGAGAAAATCCTTGAAATTCTGCCATTTCTTTTAAGAAAGAGAAGCTTGGTATCTCTAAGAGAACTTACAGGGGTTTGATAGGAGAGATAACAGAACCCTTAAACAACCAAATACATAAACAGGTATAAAACTTAAATCCCAACATCAAAGTGAAACCCTACAGAGATAACTCTTTGCTTCTTAGATAACTTCTCCAATTCTTTACTAGAAATTAGATAGATAACATATTTTCTTTCCCAAAGAATCATCAAAGGCTCTGATACCAGGTGTAATGACCCCATTGTAATCCTAACCTGCACATTGATCATATGCGACCACGTACACTGGTGGGTCCTTGAGGCTGGGTGGCTATGCACTGTTCTAACCAGCCGGTCCTCTACCCTGTAATACCAAGCAGGGTGCCATTCACTAACATCTCAAGGTTTTGGTGCAATGGTAGTTCTTAATGGTATCAGAGCCAAGGTCTTAGGTTCAATTATCAGCAGAGCATGGTGGGTGTAATGACCCCATTGTAATCTCAACCTACATAGTGATCCTGTGTAGCCACATATGCTAGTGGGTCCTTGAGGCTAGGTGGCTGTGCACTATATCAACTAGCTGGTCCTCTACCCCTTAATGCCAAGTAGGACACCATTCACTAACATCCCAAGGTTTTGGTGCAATGATAGTTCTTATATATAATGTTCACAAAATTCAAACTCAAGATTACAATCATTTAATCCCTCAACGAGGTTTTTTTTCCAGGGTTCTAAGATCCTTCTCACTAATGAGGCCAAATCTCATATGCCATAACATAGTCTTTTCAACAGGAAGCTTAACTTCCAAAGCATGAGCACCCTTGGGTACAAAAGATGCACTACCATCAGAATTTGTTACAACAAATTCTTCACTGCTTGTTCAGATGGTTGGGATGAAGTGACTACAGCTCTTTTCTTCGAGTCAGAAGAACTATTGCACTGTGAAGTGCATTCCTCCAACTGAAATAGAGTACCTCTTCGATTACCCTTCGCAAGCACCATAGATCCTCTAGTCATCTTGCATCCATCCTTTGAAAAGACAACCTGCACAACTGCATCATTCAACATACTTATAGAAAGTAGGTTTTGTGCCAGGCCTGGGATGTGCATAACTCCAATGATCCCCTTCACTCATCCATTAGGGAATCAGATTGAGACTCTTCCTTGACCAACAATCTTTAGATGAGAATCGTCACCTGGGTACACTCTTCCACCATTGAACTCTTCATACTTCATGAACCAACTTCAATGCAAGGTCATGTGGAATGATGCATCAGAATCTATCAACCACACATCATCAGATGCATGGTGGCCAGGGTTACGATGAAGGCATCACCATCATCTTGTGACTTGTCAAAATTTGAATTTGGGGCATTCTTCTTCTTCTTTTTCTTTTCCTCTTTGCATTCCTTTCAGAAATGCCCAATTTTGCCATAGTTCCAATAAAGAGCCTTGGACTTTCTATGAAATTTGGTTCTCCTATGGGATTTGGATCTACCCTTCTCAGCTTTCTTGTCCTTCTTTTTCCCTTTCTCCTTGGGTCTTCCACGAACCACAAGAGCCTCTTTGGCTGCCTTAGAAGACTTTCTCCACATCTCTACAAATAACAGTGAAGATACCACTTCATCCATTTTGAATGTGGATGTGGTTCTCCCAATAGCCATAACAAGATGATCCCACAAGTCTAGCAAAAAAAAAGCAAGGTCATACAATGATCCTCCTCCTCCATCTTCACACCAACATATGTCAATTGTGCAACTAACATGTTGAAATCATTCAGGTGATCTACAATAGATCCTCCATCCTCCATCCTTAGAGAATATAACTTCTTTCTCAAAAAAAGCTTGCTAACTAGGGATTTGGCTTGATAAACATCACCCAACTTCTTCCAAAGGTCTTTCGTGGTCTTCTCCTCATGGACATTTAATAGGACAAAATCAGCTAGACTGAGTCTTATGAGACCCTTAGCCTTTCAATCTTTGAGATCCCCATCAACTTGTGCCATTGCAGTTGGTTTTACACTAGATATGGTTTCCCATAGGTCTTGATCAACAAGCATGTCTTCCATCTTAAGTTTCCATAACTCAAAATTTATGCCATTGAATTTTTCCACCTCTAACCTTCTGGATTTGTCTGCCATCTCCTTCCTACAACAAGATTACAGAATATTATGCACAAAGTTCCCACTCAATCTAAGATTAGCTCAAAAACTTCTACCCAACAACTAGGACCAAATGTGATCAAGCTCTGGTACTAACTGAAAGGAAGCTAGGTTTGCAAAAATCACTTCCTACACTAATCTAACGAGGAGAGATGAGTGCAAATTCTTTTTATCCTTATAGTTACAGTGTTATTAACCCAACAATAGAGATATTGCAGCAGTACACATACACACAGAAAGTAGACAAAAGAGAGAGAGACAAGATATACATGGGGAAAACCCTTAAGGGTGAAAAACCCCACACTCCAAAACACAACTCAAATGTATTCTAGTAAACAATCAAGGTTATTATTGTGATGTTCACAACATGCCCCATTTTACCTCTTAGCAAAATTAGGACCCCTGTTGTGGCTATTGCTTTTCATTTGTGTGTGGTTGTGCTCGGTGGTAAAGGGAAAAAAAGGGGTAAGTAATATAAACCATGTTGAAAATTGAAAAGATCTAGCATTAAGTACAATGTGATAGTAGGGAAGAATTCTTTGTGAAAAATGAGTTAAGGTTATTTTTTGAACCAGTAAGAAATTCCCAATATTCTGTGAGGTATGTGTTTTTTTTGGTAAAATGCATCATTTTGGGGGTTTGTATGTCGTATACAAAGTCATTTGTATGTGAAGTCTTTGTATAAGTCGTGGTGAGTACAATCAAGTTTTGTATTTTGATAATTTGCATGCATATGCTCAATGTTTGTATCCTTTGTATGCAAGTCAGACCCGATAGGTTTTCAAAAGTTGAATAAATAAAGTCGTCAGATCCGCATTTTATGTGGATTTGTATGTATGATCAACATAAGCGCAAACGATATACAAGGTAATATACATGCACAAACCTGAGGGCAGTATACAATGTGGATTATTAAGGTGAGGAAAAGGTATTTCATGCAGTTTGTATTTTTGTATGTTTCAGCTTTGCATCTTTAAGGTACATACAATTATGAATTCCAAAAGTTATTCAAATCTGATGTAAGTGATGCATTGTTTCTTAACGCATTTTGGAAAAGTATGCATTAGCTTAATATACATGCACGGACCCGAAAGGATTATGCAATACAGTTAATGAAAGTCAAAAGTCCAATATGGTTGTATAAAAGTTTGCATGTATGAAGGATTGTATCTAGGTCTAGATAAAATTAGTATTACTTTGAAAAGATACAAGTGGGTAAGTAGATTGGGGCCCACGATTGTATCTTGCGGTTGTATGTTGCATGTACAAAGGGAGATACAAGTGGAGATACAAAAGAAAGATACAAGAGATGAAAAGGTAAAACTCGATGCAGAGTTCAAAAGGGGATGAAATACAATTAATATTTTGGTATGTATGAAAGATTGTATACATACAATCATGATAGACAAAGAGGTAAAAGTGCATTGTTGGGAAATAAAAAGTGAATGGTACGCGTATGTTGCATTTGTGTAATGGTTTGTATTTATTTTATATACATTGCAACATACAAACGGAAGATACAAAGTTGAATATAAGGTAAAATGTAACATTGTTTTATAACCCGTTGCATATGTAGGCTTGTATATTAATGACATACAAAGTGATATACAAAAAAAATGATATACAAAGTGATACAAAAAAATGATATGTATGCAAAGGGTAGACTAACAGATAAAATGGTCAAAGTAGAAGATTAAAATAGAGAGATGAAGCCGTATGTGCATCCAATGCCACATTTAATGCATAACTAACATCGAATGGATGAATTTTTACATGTTAGGGTAAATAAAGATTGTTTTTCTTTTAGAATTGCATAGTGAAAATTAAAATTGTAGGGAAAGAGAACTATTGCACAGATTGAACATATAGTTCATAGCTGAACAAAATTTTGGAATGGGAACGACTTGAAAAAATGGTAAAGTGGTCAACATTTGTAAGGTTGAGCTGTCACAAATACAGGTATTTATCTTGAACATTGAACTACAGTTCAGTTAATTGAAAATACAAAATGGATTATCAGTAATTTCATTTAAAAATGCAAGAAAGTGACAAATTACTATATTTGATTAAGGAAATTAGCTAATTTGTATTAAGTAATATGGAATTTGAAGTAGGAAAGGACAAAAAGGGTTAGGGTAAATGTAAAATGTAAGAAATTCCTAGTAAAACCCTAGGTAAACGAAGTAAAATAGAAAGTTAAATATGCAATTTTTCACTGGATGGCCTTGAAATAAAAGAATGTAGATCTAGGGGATGAAGAAAAAGTAAAGAAAGAGAGAAAGCCACAAAAGGAAATAGAAAAGGAAGAATTTCCAATGCACAAAGGATATCCAACCTTACTTGGCAAAAACAAAGTCAAAACTGATACGAATGTAGGATCCTATGATGCAGAGGGTATTCTTCAGAAGATTACAGTGCTATATACTACCCTTGATATGAAATACATTTGGGATAGTGGATTGTACAAGGTTGCAGGTTTCCCATTAGCCATGGAGCCTAAGGATCTGGTTTTGGAATGCATAAACAAATATGATGTAACTACAAGAAAGGTAATACATGAAGACTAGGTTATTACATATTTGACTACGGATAGCAAGGACATTTGGTTTGGAAATTCAAGAGAAAATGGTGGATATAGACATAGACCAATACACAGAAGACTTTAACGGCAATGAAAGAGATTGCAAAAGAAAAATCTTCTACATCCAGTACAATGTAGAAAAAAAACCTAAGGCTATAGCAAGAGTGCCAAGGAATCTTCACAGGATAGATTTTAAAGAGGAGATACATCTAATGATTACCATGTTGAGTAGACTAGTAGGGTTGAGAGATGCAACAAAATGTGAACCCTAGATGTTCACTATTATTCAATTTATGAGGGAAGCAAAAAAGGAAGATGGACAAATTCACTAGGCCAAGACTATCAGTATAGCCATATGGAAGCAAGCTATGCTGAGAAAACAAAAGAGGATGCCTTTTTATTTGTCATCATATGTGTTATATTCATGTGCATCTATGATTCAACCATACATAATTGGAATTGGCAGAGTTAGGACCATGGGGAATAGTCCAGATCAAAAATTAGTCTATGACCATTATCTAGATTTGCAGGAGGATAATGCATTGAGGAAGTATGCCTTGGTAAATGATGTATTTTATACTTACATGGTAAGAGTTTTAAAAGGAGAAAAAGATAAAAGGTTATCTGAAGATGCAGAGAACACTATTGGGTTACATAGTTCTTGGTATATACAATTCTAAAACTTTACATATATTAGAACTGAGGGTTTTGAGGGGAAGCCATTCATGCTATCCAGATATCCATCAAATAAGCTAATTGTATTGGAGTTTTCAAGACAAAACCTGAGTGCTTTTAGGATGTATAAGAAGAAGTGGAACAGAGGAAATATTAAACTTCCTTGGGCAGTTGGAAGATATTTTTGCTATAGTGAAGAAGTGGCTAAATGTTTAGAAAGAGAATTGAGATATTATGGCTTTGAGGAATTTGAATTAGCAAGATGTTTTGATCCTTTTCACATAATCTAGAGAACTGTTGATTCTAAGTTCAAGCATCAAGTGCATATTGAAGACTACTGCTCAGATTGCAAAAATGATAAAGAAGTGAGGAAAAGAGCTCATATAAGGCTGATAGTAGAACAGATGAGGACCATGGGAGAAATCTATGTGCCTCCAGAGGTTGAAGATGATGATAAGTTGTTACATCATAGTTATGAGAGTGCAAGGCTTGCTCCAATTGGTGAACCTGATTGGACACAACCATGGAATACATCGTTGGATGCATTTTCCAAACCAATTATTTTATTTTCCAAGACATGGTTGAAAGATAAAATAGAAGAACTCAAGGGTAAGGGGATTGATCCCACATTTCAAAAGAAAGGTAAGAAGAGGGTGAGGGAGCATCAAGATGAGCTCCAATGCTTTTATGAGAAGAAGAGAAGGGTTGTAGAAGCAAAGATCATTGAAAAATATAAGAATGTAACCCTAATAGATCCATATGCCTTAGGGATGACAGTGGCAATATCTTCAGGCACATTTATGGAGGTAGAGTCATCTAGCCATGACATTAGTGTAGAGCAGACCCAAGTTGTTAAGAGGTCAACAAGACAGAAAATCATGAAGGTTATAGTAGTTGAAACATCAAAAGGACAAACACCAATGCAAGGTGAGGTTATAGGTGCTCAGCAAGTAGGGACTAAGTTGAGTGGCATGTCTAGCGAGGCCACACCAGAAGAGAAAAGGCAAACATATATAAAGGTTAAGAAAGAATTAGTTGAAGAGAAGCTGTAAGAGTCAAAATTACATGAAGCCAAAAAGGTAAGTGAGTCTGTCAATGTGGAAGATGACAGTAGTGACAGTGGAGTTAGGGAGGTAGACCCCAGTGCAAGAGAAGAAATTGGAAAAGATGAAGAGGAACTAAGTGAGTACTCTAGTGTAGGAGAAGGGAAAGATACTAAAGGATATATGGAGATAGAACAAAGTCAGGGATCAGCAGAAGAAAATGTATAGGATAAAGCAGAGGTAGTAGATCCTTTTGGTACATTGGTGTCACATGAATTTATTAAAGAAGTGCAAGATGTAGCACAACAGATAGAGGAATCTGAAAAAGAGGAAACACCTAAAAAGGTTGTGAGGGAAAAACTAGTCCAAATTGAAGGAGAAACAAAGATAAATATTTCTAGTGTTGATGTCTTAAATAGACTGAATATGTACAGTGAACATAGTGATCAAGAAGAAAACATAGAAGAAGGAAAAAATACAAAAAACAAACCTGTGAATGAAAAAGATACAATGGGAGCTAATGAAATCACAAGTTCACATTCACAGATGGAACAAACAAATAAACCTAAAAATTTGCAAGAGCAAGTTGAACTAGAAAAAGAAACAGGGGAAACATTAGGTAATTTTGAAGAAGACTCGGGTAAAATAGAGAAGGTTTCTAAGGATGATATTGAACATAAGGAGCAAAAAGAGAGTATGGGTATAGACAATGTGGAACAGGATAATAAAGAAGAAGAAGAACAAAAGGAGTCTTTAGGAAAAGAGAATACAGAAGATGAGGAAGGAGGAGGCACTGAAATAGAAGAGGATAATAATGAGGGAGAATTAGAAAAGCAGGATGATCCACTGATTCCATAACAAGGCCCTCAACCTCAACCTCCTCAACAACAATAAGAGCAACACATAAAATAGAAAGAAGTGGAAAAACCTCAAGAAGAGGTGATAGATGAAGAAAGAACAGAAAAGGTTATCAAAGAGGTTCCAGCTTGGTTGGGCTCTAAGGTCAGAAAAGAGAAGGTAGAGGTGAAATTAATACCTATTGATATAAAGAGTTTACTAGCTAGTTCTACACCACAGAAGGAGAAGAGAAAGGCTAGAACTATGTTAGCTATCAAAAGAGGTCATTCTAGATCTAGAATGCTAGAGCTAGCCATACCACAAAAAGACAAGTCAAAAGGAGAAATGACTATGGAAGACTCTAAGATAATTAATTTGGATCTAGGCCATAGGACCAGAGAACAACATATAAATGAATGGGAAGATATGCATCAGGCCACTGCTGAAATATTGAAGAAGGATAAAGATAAACAGGAATACTTGAAAGGACACATTGTCTAATTGTAACAATTCATTAGAGGGATATTTGATCCCAATGCCACAATACCAAAGTTACTTACTAAAATAGTAGTATTATCAAACGATGAGGTAAAAGAGATGGAAAATAAAAGGTTTGAAGCCAATAGTTTTGAAGAATGGTTCAGAGAATTCATGTAGAAAGGAGAAGTGACAAAGCAAATAGTGACAAGCTGGGAAATGGCTGTGACAGAGAAGAATAAATGCAGTGTTCTTATGCATAATTGTCAATTTAGAAGGGAAGAATGTAAATTAGAATTAAAGTAGCTTGAAGAAATTGAGGAGAGAGCAGAGGAATTGATAAATGAACGAGTCATTACTCCTCTTATGGCTAGCCAATTGCCACAAGCTAGGTTAGAATTAAAATTTGAGGATGATATTCTCGAAAGATGTATCACAAGTACTCAAGACTTAGAGGAGATTGGTGATAAAATGATAAGGTTACATATGAAAATGATAGAGAAACTCATTGATCATGAATGCCTAGAAGTACCAGCATATGAATTACAAAAAAGCATTGAAGGAGTTTAAAGCTATTTTTGCACCATGCTTGGGGAAAGCATATCTAAGTCTAGAGATGATTGATTCAATAATGGAAACAAGTGCTAAGATCAAAAAGTATAAGAAAAGAGCTGAAGGTTTGGTAAAAGAAGAAAATAAGTTGAAGGAAGGAATCAGAATGCAGGAATACACATGGACGAGAAGTCTAGGAGGAGATCATACTTTTATATAAGGGGTAATAGTTAATTTTAAGGTGTACGTGAAAGAATAGAAGGGTATCAAAAGGAAGATAATGCTAAGAATGTAATTGGAGGATATTATTGGCCAAAGTCAACAAACAAGAAGTCAGCATGTATCTTTTATTTTGAAAAGATTCCAAACGTATCATTTGAGCCGAGCAAAGATACCATTGGGATATTTTGAAAATGGTTAGGAATTGATTCATACCATTGATCTGAGAAGTTTGAATGCTGACCACTGATGGGATTTTGTAACCGTAGCAGTAGGAAGCTTCAAAGTCTATATAAGAAGCTCTGCTACTTGTATTATGTACACAAGGATTTTTGAATTGTTAGTTGTAAGTTGAAATTTGTTAAGTGTTGTAATAGAGAAGGCATTTCTTTAGTTCAGAAGGGAAGTCGCCTGTGTCTGCATTTAGAAGTATCTGTGAAAATGTTTGTAAGTTTTCTGGTAATTTGGATCAATGCAACCAAAGTCACTACTACATTGTAAATCTTGTGTGATTTTATACTTAAAATAAGGGTGAACTTAGGATTCTGCGTCTATTATAGAGTTTGTTCTAAATTTGACTTTTATTTAATGTATTATTCTTTAAAAGATTGCAATCTCTCATATGTGTTCATGAAAATGCTCAGGACGATATATGTGTAGATTTAATTGTGTTGATTGTTCAAAATTGCTATATTCTTTCAGTACGTGAGTGGAAGAATATTTAGATTTTAGATTATCATTTCTAACCTAAATATTTTGTAACTTTTCTCCAAACATCATAAATAATTAGCTTAAACGTAGAAATCTGAAGAAAGTTGTCATACTTTTGAATAAAGAATAAGAAATTGTTATGATCTTTGACACATGTCTATGGTTCCAAAGATCACATTTTGGCACAAGCAAGAATGATGTTGGCAAAGGTTGTGGAATTTGGCTTTACACCCGCTAATTGAATTTTCTTGAAAGTTTCTAAAGCCTTATCAAGAGATCCATTTTGTGCATATCCTACAATCATGGCATTCCATGAGACCACATTTCTTTGAGGCATCATGTCAAATAGTACACGTACCTTGTCTATGGTTCCACATTTTGCATACATCTCTCCCAGGGTAGTTGCAACTACATCTGACAAAATCTCCCTTCCTTTATTTTTTGATGGATGTCCATGCACCCTATTCAAAAGATCCCATTTTGGCACATATAGGGAGGATGCTGGCAAAGGCTGTGGAATTTGCCTTTACACCCACCAATTGCATTTTCTTGAAAGTTTCTACAGCTTTATCAAGAAATCTATTTTGTGTGTATCCTACAATCACGATATTTCATAAGACCATGTTTCTTTGAGGCATCATGTTAAAAATTTCATGCACCTCGCCTATGGTTCCACATTTTCCATACATGTCTCCAAGGGTACTTGTAACTACAACATCTAACAAAATTACCATATCACTTATGCTTTAATGGATGCCCATACCCTATTTAAAATATCCCATTTTGGCACAAGTAGGGATGATGTTGGCAAAGGTTTTGGAATTTGGGCTTACACCCATTAATTGCATTTGATTTAAATTTTCTAAATTCTCATCAAGAAATCCATTTTGTGCATATCCTACAATCATGACACTCCATGAGACCACATTTCTTTGAGGCATCATATCAAATAGTTCATGTGTCCTATCCATGGTTCCATATTTTGCATACATGTCTCCTAGGGTAATTACAACTACAACATCTGACAAAATCCCCCTTCCTTCATGTTTTGATGGATGTCCATGAAACCTATTCCGAAGATCCCATTTTGGCACAAGTAGGGAGGATGCTGGCAAAGGTTGTAGAATTTGGCTTTACACCTGCCAATTACATTTGGTTGAAAGTTTCTAAAGCCTTATCATGAAATCCATTTTGTTCATATCCTATAATCATGGCATTCCATGAGACCACATTTCTTTAAGACATCATGTCAAACAATCCATGCACCTTGTCTATGGTTCCACATTTTGCATACATGTCTCCCAAAGTAGCTGTAACTACAACATCTAATGAAATTCCCATATCCTTTATGCTTTGATGGATGTCCCTGCCTTGTTCCAAAAGTCACATTATAGCATAGGTAGGGATGATGTTGGAAAAGCTTGTGGAATTTGGCTTTACACCTACCAATCGCATTTGATTAAAAGTTTTTAAAGCCTTATCAAGAAATCCATTTTGTGCATATCCTGAAATCATGACATTCCATGAGACTACATTTATTTGAGGCATCATGTCAAATAGTTTATGCACCTTGTCTATGGTTCCACATTTTGTATACATGTTTCCCATGGTAGGTACAACTACAACATCTAACAAAATCCCCCTTCCTTTATGTTTTGATGGATGTCCATGTACCTTGTTCCAAAGATCCCATTTTGGTAAAGGCAGGGAGGATGCTAGCAAACATTGTGGAATTTGGCTTTACACATGCCAATTGCATTTTCTTGAAAGTTTCTAAATCCTTATCAAGAAATCCACTTTATGCATATCTTGCAAACATGGCATTCCATGATACTGCATTTCTTTGAGGCATCATGTCAAACAGTTCACACACCTTGTTTATGGTTCCACATTTTTTATACATGTCTCCTAGGGTAGTTGCAAATACAACATCTGACAAAATTCTCATATCCTTTATGCTTTGATGGATGTCCATAACCTATTCTAAAGATCAAATTTTAGCACAGGAATGGATTATGTTGGCAAAGGTTGTGGAATTTGGATTTACACCCGCCAATTGCATTTTCTTGAAAGTTTATAAAGCCTTATCAAGAAATACATTTTGTGCATATCCTACAATCATGGCATTCCATGAGACCACATTTGTTTGAGGCATTATGTCAAATAGTTTACAGACCTTGTCTATGGTTCCACATTTTGGCTACATGTCTTCTAGGACTGGTGTTGGTTCATCATCATTGTTGGCCATATGTGTTGTCATTGATGTCAACATAGCAGCATACACTGATGTCAAAACTATCATAGGAGTAATAGACTAGTCATGGTTGGATGCCATGCTGCTAAGAAAGAGAAAATTCATTGAAGGTCCTACTTATAGTTGTATACGGTGATGCAAAGAAGACTTGGCCTCCGGAAGCAGGTTGAAGATAGTGTGGGTTCTATGAAGATGTTTCTAGCATGACAATGAAATACTTTACATGCCTCTAATCTTGAAACTATGGTCTTGCAGTTCAAGAGTCAAGTTGAGCATGATGTAAATATTCTAAATCCTAAGTTTCAGAATGTTTTCCCCTCTATAGTGAAAGATATAAGTGACTAAGTTCAGGTTCAGGCTCTGATAGTGTAAGGTGATGTTGAAAGGTGAAAGGAATGCTTTGCATTTCCAAATATGGCTATGAGGTTGTAGATATGTGTTTAGAAGGTGGTACATGTGTTGTTTCCTAAGTTTTAGACCATTATTCCCTTTGCAGTGAAATTTATGATTAATAAAGTACTGGAATGTGCTCTAGATGAATGGAGTAACATTGAAGACTCACTAGAATGCTCTCCATTCCTCTTAAAGTAATTGATTAACCTTGCAGTTTTTATAATATGTTCTTGAATGTACATTGTCTGCAGCTCAGTTTTTCAATTGACAACATGTTGTAGTGTGTTCTAGATAACAGTGTGCTCTTAGAGTTAATGATTCAAGGTGTGCGGTACAATTCTTTGATGTGTAGTGGCAAAGAAGTGTTTATGGATGTTGTATGAGTCATGCAGACTCATCTGGAAGTGTTTCATGAATATCTTTCTTGTTTCCAATACTGCACAAGGTTCTCTAGTTGATATGACCATTACTCTTCAAGTTTTATGTACTTACCTTAAAGTTGTCCTATTTTCAAATGAACGAAGTGTGCAAAGGTAATTACTTGATGTTTGAGGCTGTGAAGTATGTTTTGGACCTGGTTAAGCAAGTGTTGGGGTCCACAAGGCTTGAGTCTTCTGCTAGTGTAACATGTTGTCTATTTATTTTTATTTTAGACCTATCCTCTACATGTTTCATATTGTGTATTGTAT
This sequence comes from Cunninghamia lanceolata, assembly GCA_027924645.1. Classification (NCBI taxonomy): domain Eukaryota; kingdom Viridiplantae; phylum Streptophyta; class Pinopsida; order Cupressales; family Cupressaceae; genus Cunninghamia; species Cunninghamia lanceolata. The sequence continues at coordinate 15,234,657 of BSBN01001332.1, forward strand.
CGTCAACCTGTAAATGTATCTTTCATGTTTAAATCTAGCCAACAATCTATGTAATCAATGTAATATCATGTATAAACAGGAGATCAAATTGAATGTGGAGGACATGATTCCAAGAAGATGAATAAGGTTTACAAGAAAATAAAAGTAGAATAATACATTCTTATGTGCGATTGTGGGAGAAAGAGTAGATGTTGTTGATGTTGTCTTGATTCATTTTGAAGACCTATTTGAGACAATGATTGAGAATAGATTGTGCCTAATTGATCAAATCTTCAATAGAGAGTGTGTGAAGAGACAGAAGTGCAATCATCAAGTGTGAGTTTCAAAGGCAAACTTTAGACAGTTGAAAGATTGTCATACTATAATCATCTCTGATTTTGTTCTTAGATTAGGGAGTAGTTGCTTCCTTGAGTTAAAGCCCCTAAAATGAAGTCATCAAGGAGTAGAAGCTTCCTTGAGAGTGACCCTAAATCAAGGTTACTTAGGAAGTAGTAGCATCCTTGGGTTAAAGTCCCTAAAACAAAGTTATTATTTGAGCTTCATATATTATGAGTTAATCCTCATTGTGGTTTTTCCCTTTTAGAGTTTTCCATGTATATCTAGTGTTATGTGTTGCTGTGCATTATGTTAATCTTTCATGTTCATGTTAATGTTGTGATTCTTAAGTTCTGATATGCTCCAGATAAGTTAAAATTGTTGAAATTGAAGAGTTGTTAAGATACTGATTCACCCCCTCTCAGTATCCTGGTTTGTCTAACAATTGGTATTAGAGCCAAGTTCCTCTGAAGGAAGGCTAATTGCTTGAGGAAGATCTAGGATGGTAATAGGTGGATCCAGCAAGATACCCAAGTTTGATGGTACTAATTATGCTTTCTAGAAGGTAAGGATGGAAGGCTACATCAATTCACTAGGGTGCGGAGTTTGGGACATTGTCAAGAAAGGATACACTATTCCTAAGGATATTCCAACAAATGCAAATGAAGTCAAGAAGTATGATAATAATGCCAAGGCCAAGTTTTCTATCATGAGTGGATTAACTGATTTAGAACTTTCAAAGGTGATAAGTTGCAGCTCAGCTCAGGAAGTTTGGAATAAACTTGAAACTATTTATGAAGGAGATAATAAAGTGAAGCAAGCTAAGATGCAAATATTCAAGAATAGATTTGAATCCCTAAAGATGTCAAAAGATGAAAATATTATAGGTTTCATGCTCTGGGTGAATGAAGTAGTCAGTGGTATCAAAGGTCTTCGTGGAGGATTAAAAGAAGATGAGATTGTGAAAAAGGTTCTAAGATCTCTTCCCAAATCTTATAGTTCCAAAGTATCTACTATTAAGGAGACTACTGACTTAGATACATACTTCTTAGACCTAATGTTTGGGACCCTTACTGCTTTTGAAATGAGGGAGTTTGACAATGATGTTCCAAAGAAGGAAGCTACTTTCAAAGTTAGTAAAAAGGAAAAAAGAAGAAACTGTTGATGAAAATGAAAGCCCTGATGATGCTGAAGAAAATTTTGTAAGAACCTTGAAGATAGTATCTAGAAAATACAAAGGTAAGTTACCCTTCAAATATTTCAGTTGTGGAAAGGTTAGTCATTTTGCTTCCAAATGTCCTCTCAAAGAATCTAGGAGAAGTAACAAAAATAGTAAATTCAAAAGAAGTCTATTTTCAATAGAGGAAAGTTGTTCTTCACAAGATGAGGATCATGATGATTCAAATGATGAAACACTTTTCTTGGCCATGAGTGGGTATGTGTAGGATCATGATGGGCCAAACAGTGGCAATGGAGAAAAAATTGTGTGAAAGTGTTAGCCAAATTTATGAAATGCTTTTTTAGGCTTGGAAACTTTTCTCAAAATAGATATCTGTTTTGGAAACATATATCCATTTCTTCTATTTTGATTCAAAAAGTTTTCCCCCCAAAATTTAGGCTTGGGAATCCAAACTTGGCTTTTCAACGTGAATGAAGAATTCATATGTTCTTACAAATTTTCCCTGACTTCACCCTTTATGCTAACAGACTTTTTTTGATCCAAATTTTATAAAATCAAAAGGGTATATTTGGGACACTATCAAGATTCTAAAAATATAATATATATCTGATTATAATTTTAATAGGTAATTATTAATAATTTTCTACCTACACTATGTCTAAATTCCTGAGAGACACACTGATTGAAAAACATCCATAACTTTCAAACCATTTGACATTTTTCAAATCCAAAAGATGTGTCATACTCTACACTTCATTAGCTATAGGTCTAAAAAAAAAATTAAATTTCATATTTTTTGGCCAAGTTAGGCTAGCTGGAAAATTACTTTTTAATATTTTTAAAAAGTTGTAAAAAATTCATAAGTAATTATTTACTTACAAAAAAATTCATAAAAATATGCATCACATTCGAGCATTTGTCCTCTTCTTGTATCTAAAGATTATAAAAAAAAAAGTTCTTCTCATACTTAGGTTGGCTGGAATGACACCTACTTTTATTTTTTTTCAAAAATTTGAGTAGTGCCTCATTGAAATATCCAATTTTCACCAAATAAATTTATAATTAAAAAAAAATAGTAGCCCATAAACTACATTCAATTTCCTACAAATTTTATTACTACATATTTTTCAAATTATGTAGGTAACCCATTCAAATTTTCTTGTGAAGTTACTTAAGTCATTTTTTAAGTATTTTCATTGCCACTTAGAGGTGTTGTTTGGCCCATCATGATCCTGCACATACCCGAGTATTGATGACAAAAAGAATGAGGTTAGAAAATTGGACACCTTGCAAATAGTTCAAAATAATGAAAAATTAATGGTTGTATGGACTGCCTTTCATGAAAAAGAAGAAATCAAAGCTTGGGTCATTGATAGTGGTTGTTCAAATCATATGACTAGTGACAAAGAGAAGTTCATTAGCCTTAAGAAGTGGGATGGTGGAGCTGTCAAGTTTGGAGGAGATGAGTCAGCACAAATCTGTGGAAAAGGTGTCATATCTATTGATGGAAAGAATAGGACTGAGGATGTTCTCTATGTCAAAGGATTATAACACAATCTTCTCAGTGTCAGTCAGATGTGAAGGAAAGGTTACAATCTTACTTTTCATGCTAATGGTTGTGAAATTTAGAAGGCAGAATCTAGAAAGCTTGTTGTAGAAGGTATCAAGACATATGGTGATATCTAGTGAGTGTTGGCTGTGGCACAAAAGAATGGGACAAAACAACTTTGATAACATGGTAAGAATCATCTCTACTCATGTAGTGAGAGATATGCCTAAGATAATCAAGCTTGCAAATTCTATGTGCAAGGAATGTCAGATGGGAAAGCGGACAAAAATAAGTTTTAAAAGCAAGGAGTACTCTTCTTCAAAACCATTGGAGCTGATTCAAACAAACCTATGTGGACCTACAAGAGTAAAATTTCAACAAGGTGAAAGGTACTTTATGTTACTTTCCTAAGAGAAAAATTTGATGCTCTTGACAAGTTCAAAATTTTCAAAGCCTTGGTTGAAAATGAAATGGATGCTAAGATCAAATGCTTGAGGTCTGATAGAGGAGGTGAGTTTAGTTCAAATGAATTTGAAAAAATTTGTGAAGAACATGGAATTAGGAGGCACTTGTCTTCTCCTAGAACCCCTGAGAAAATTAGGGTAGTAGAAAGGAAGAATAGGATTGTGCAAGAAATGTCTAGGGCAATATTAAAAGATGTAGATCTGCCTGATATATACTGGAAGGAATCAATTCACATTACTATCTATCTAACTAACAAAGTGTAGTTAAGGGTCAATAGCTCCAAGACTCCTTATGAGCTATGGTATGGAAGACCTCCCTCTATAAAATACTTTAGGATCTTTGGCAGCAAATGCTATATTAGAAGAGATGAAGAACACCCAGGAAAGTTTGATTCAAGATGTGATGAAGGAATCTTTCTTGGTTACTCAAATAGAAGCAAGGCCTATAGATGCTACAACAAAAGGTTGGGAAAGATGATTGAAAGCACAAATGTCAAAGTAGATGAAGACTTCTATCAGTTCTCACAAGATTCAGAAGACACTAGATCTAATATCTTCCCTTACACTAAAGATATAGAAGAAGTGAAAGAAGATAAGGAACATCATTCAGCAGACCAAACCATTGAAGATGAAGAAGAAGAAGTAAAGGAACAAGAACTAGAGAAGTTGCCTAAGACTCTAGCAAAGTATGTTCAGAAGAATCATTCAGTAGAATAGATCATTAGAGTTAAGAATAAAGGAGTTTAGACAAGAATAAGCTTTGCCAAGACACATGTGCAAGCAAACTTGTGCTTATTTTCAAAAGTGGAGCCTAAGACCTTTTTTGAAGCTAGCAAAGATGATGGATGGATAAAAGCAATGGAAGAAGAACTATCCAAATCAAATTAAAAAGAATAAAAAATGGGAGTTGGTTCCTAGACCAGCCAATAAGAATGTCATAGGAACAAAGTGGGTGTTTTGGAACAAGCTAAATGAAGAAGTTGAAGTGGTAAGCAACAAAGCAAGATTAGTGTGCAAAGGATATACTCAAGTGGAAGGCATTGATTTTGAGGATACTTTTACTTTGGTAGCCAGGATGGAGGCAATTAGAATGTTCCTTGCTCTTGTTGCTCACAAGAACTTCAAGGTGTATCAGATGGATGTCAAGTCAACATTTTTGAATGGTGATCTAAAGGAGGAAGTGTACATTGAGAAACTAGATGGTTTCTAGTTATTATAAGATTTGGACATGGTATACAAACTCAAGAAGGCTTTGTATGGGGTCAAGAAAGCACCTAGGGTTTAGTATGCAAGATTAGACAAGTACTTACTTCAACAGGGTTTCAAGAAAGGTACTACAGATAGCAATCTTTACATAAAGGAAGAAGGAGACATGATCTTAATAGTTGTAGTTTATGTTGATGATATTATCTTTAAAGGAAATGATGATATGTGTAAGAATTTTGCAGAGGAGATGCAAAAAGAATTTGAAATGTCCATGATTGGTGAAATGTCATTCTTTCTTGGTCTTCAAATTTCCTAGCTATATGGTGGTATCTTTATTTATCAAGCTAAGTATGTTAAAGAATTGTTGAAGAAGTTTGGTATGGAGGATTCAAAGCTAGGAAGTACTCCCATGGTCATTGGTTTCCATTTAAATAAAGATGATAAGTCTCTGGAGGTGGATCAGATTGTTTCTAGGTCTATGATTGGAGCACTATTGTACTTGACTGCATCTAGACCTAACAGCATGCATGTGGTATGCGTAGTTGCCAGATATCAATCCAATCCTAAGAAAACACATGGGAAAGTAGTGAAAAGGATATTTAGATACTTGAAAGGAACTCTGGAATATGGTCTATGGTATCCTTGAAAGGTAATGACTTTGATTTTAGTGCATACACTGATGTTGATTGGGCTGGTTGTGTTGATGATAGAAGAAGTACAAGTGGTGGTGCTTTCTTTCTAGGAAGTAGATTAGTTTCATAGTAGAGCAAGAAGCAAGATTTAGGTTCCCTATCTATTACAGAGGTAGAGTATATTGTAGCAGCCTCCTGATGTACACAAGTATTATGGATGAAGTAAACTCCGAAGGATATCAAGGTAGTGTATGATGAGCCTATCCCTATTTCGTGTGATAATACAAGTGCTATCAATATTTACAAGAATCTAGTGATGCATTCAAGAACCAAGCATATAGCAATCAGGTATCATTTTTTGAGAGAGAAGGTTACATACAAGGAAGTGAGGTTGGAATATGTTCCAACCAAGGATCATATTGTAGATATCTTTACAAAGGCTATTGCAAAAGACATCTTTGAGGGTTTCCGATAGATGTTAGGGGTAATTTCCCCCCTCCTTCTTGCTAAGATGCAAAATGGTGCATCTATCCAGGGGGAGTTCAGGTTATATCTTTATCCTAGACTGATGATGGCTACCTCTCAAGGGGAGCATGTAATGGTGCTTGATGATAGGGGGAGATTACAAGAAAAAGTCCACAAATTATTGATGAAAGGAAGAGAATGAACAGGGATTGGATTTCTTTTTCCTTGATGTCAAAGGGGGAGCATATGTTTCCATCAAGTACAATGGGGAGATTGTTGGCCATATGTGTTATCATTGATGTCAAAATAGTAGCATACACTGATGTCAACACTATCATACGAGAAAGAGGCTGGTCATGGTTGGATTTCATGCTCCTAAGAAAGATAAAATTCATTGAAGGTCCTACTTATAGCTATATATGGTGATGCAAAGAAGACTTGGCCTCCGAAAGCAGGTTGAAGACAGTGTGGGTTTTGTGAAGATGTTCTAGCATGACAATGGAATTCTCTACATTCCTCTAATCTTGAAGCTATGGTCTTGTGTTTCAAGAGTCAAGTTAAGCATGATGTAAATATGCTAAATCCTAAGTTTTAGAGTGTTTTCTTCTCCACAGTGAAAGATATAAGTGACTGAGTTCTGGTTCAGGCTTTGATAGTGTAAGGTGATGTTGAAAGGTGAATGGAATGCTCCGCATTCCTCCACATTCCTCAACAGTTGTAGATATGGCTATGTGGTTCTAGATATGTGTTCAGAAGGTGGTAAATGTATTATTTCCTAAGTTCCAAACCATTATTCCCTCCACAGTGAAAGTTATGATTGATAGTACTGGAATGTGCTCTGTCTGAATGGAGTAGCATTGAAGACTCACTGGAATGCTCTCCATTCCTCTGAAAGTAAATGATTAACCTTACGATTTTGATAACATGTTCTTGAATGTACATTTCATGTTTCTTTCCTATTTCAAGCTTCTTGATGGTTCATAGCTCAGTTTTTCAATTGATAGCATGTTGCAGTGTGTTTAGAGTTAATGATTGAAGGTGTGTGACATAATTCTTTGTTGTACAATGGCAAAGAAGTGTTTTGGGATGTTGTATGAGTCATGTGGACTCATCTGGAAGTGTTTCACAAAGATCTTTCTTGTTTCCAGTACCACACAAGGTTCTCTAGTTGACATGGCCATTACTCTTCAAGTTTTTCATGTGCTTACCTTAAAGTTGTCCTATTTTCAAATGAGCAGAGTGTGCAGAGGTAATTCCTTGATGTTTGAACCTATGAAGGATGTTCTGGGCCTAGTTAAGCAAGTGTTGGGGTACGCAAGGCTTGAGTCTTCTGTCGATGTAACATGTTTCCCTAATTAGACCCATCCTCTACACATTTCATATTTTGTATTGTATGGTTGACCTATAAATGTATCTTTCATGTTTAAATCTAGCCAACAAGCTATGTAATCAATGTAATATCATGTATAAATAGGAGATCAAATTGAATGTAGAGGACATGATTGCAACAAGATGAATAAGGTTTGCATGCAAATAAAATAAAAATAATACATTCTTGTGTGCGACTGTGGGAGAAAGAGCAGATGTTGTTGATGTTATCCTGATTCATTTTGAAGACCTATTTGAGATAGTGATCAAGAATAGAGTGTGCTTGATTGATCATATGTTTAGTAGAGAGTGTGTGAAGAGACATAAGTGCAATCATCAAGTGTGAGCTTCAAAGGTAGACTTCAAATAGATGAAAGATTGTCATACTGTAATCATCTCTAAGTTTGTTCTTAGATTAGGGAGTAGTTGATTCCTTGGGTTAAAGCCCTTGAAAAAAGTCATCAAGGAGTAGAAGCTTCCTTAGAAGTGACCCTAAATCAAAGTTACTTAGGGAGTAACATCCTCCTTAGGTTAAATCCCCTAAAACAATGTTATTATTTGAGCTTCCTATATTGTGAGTTAATCCTCATCATGGTTTTTCCATTTTAGGGTTTTCCATGTATATCTATTGTTATGTGTTGTTGTGCATTGTGTTAATATTTCATGTTCATGTTAATGTCATGATGTAAATCTGAGACCAAATACCAAAGTTCAGTAGTGACAAATCCAAATCAGTAGGTAGGCATTTGCAGGATTTTTGTGATTTAATGGGAGATTATGAAGTAGATAGTGAGGATGTGGTCATGAAGTTATTTGTTCAGTCCCTAAAAGAAGATGCTAGGGATTGGTTTACAAATCTGCCTACCCACTACATTTCTTCATGGAAAGACCTCAAAGTGGCTTTTATGAAATAGTTTGATGAAAGGGTTGATGTTATCCTATTGATTAGTAAACTCATTCATATTGAAAAGGATAAGGAGGAATCAGTTTCAAATTTTAATCTAAGATTTACAAAGGTGGTAAGGGACATCTCTAAAAATACTAGACTGAATGATGCTATGTGTCTAGTTCTATATTTAGGTGCATTTGATGAAGAGGTCAGTTATCTATTAAGAGATAGAAATCCCACCACTGTTCGACAAGTGTAATCTATGGCTATGGATATTGAGAATAATTTGAAACATGTGAGGGTAAGAGAGTATAAATATGCAACTCTAGACTTTTCTAAAATAAATTCCATTAATAATAGATATGGATCAAATAACACTACTATTTGCCATGATTTCAAGGACCTAGATCATCCAGTTGAGATTTCAATTGATCATTTGAGAAATAATGACCTAATTGCCACATATTAACCCAAGGATAGAACTCCACATCTAAGTAATGAAGTTATGAATCTTGCTTGCAATATTTTGAATACCAAATGTGATGAGGATAGGGACTTGTATGAGACTACTTCTTATTTTTATCCCCCTAATAAAGAAATGGAGAGATGTTTGAATTCCTAGCTTGATAAGACAACCAAAGGAATATATGATGTTAAAACATATGGGGAATGTATAATGATAATAGATGAAGGGTCAGATCATGCCTCTGCTATAGATAGATCTATTTCTTTCGTCAATTATATAAACAATGATAATGGTTTTCAATCTAGTGATCATGATTGTTCTTTTGAAGTAAAAATGGAGTCTCCAATTGGTTTGAATAATTATGAAGGATCAAACTTACCTATGGATAAGAAGATTTCATGTCTTGATGAATGATTTGGACATAAACATGAATATGAAGTAAAATCATTAGTTACTGGGGACATAGATAGTGAAAGTCACTTATCTGTGTGTTCTTCTCAAGATTATGATGATTTTGAATTTATTGAAGATGTGAGCCATCAAAATCATGAAGAAGAAGTGTTTATGACTAGAATGAATGTAAGGCATACTTTGCTTTATGATGAGCCTTTGGATTTATCAAAAGTGGGAAGTAGTAATCCTTATTGGTGCAGAGATAATCTTATCTTTGCAAAGAGCCTAGAAGATGCAAGATTTGAAAAATCTAAGCAAGATTCCCTAGAGTCTGCAAATGCATGGATAGATTTGAAACTGCTTAACCTTGCAAATTGATGGCTTCATCTTAAAAAGGGACATTGTCATATCTAAGGTTGAGCTCCCATTATCGGGCACTGGAGCATATAATGGAATTATTGATTTATTAGGATTGGATAAACATAAATCAGTGTCAATCCATTCTAAGCGGGTGCTTGTGAGTGAGCACTTTTTATACGAAAGACCAAATTCAAATGATCATTCAGTTGATACATTCCAATCTTTTGCCTTTGATTGGTTTGATCCATCAGACATGAAACTGGAATATGACTGCAAGCTAGTGAAACAACATTTTGAGGAAGTCCAAGAAGGCATTGCTTATGAATGCTTCAAGTTTGACATAAATTTAAAGATAAGGCTAATGTTTATGATGCTAGCTGTTTGGTAGAGTATGAACACTTTCAGTTTCTAGTTTAGTTGGGAAGTATTTTGATGGAGCATGAAAATAAGATGAAGAGTGAGGAATGTTACTTTCAATATGAATATGTTTTCTTGTGATGAATATAATACATACATTTCATGTGATGATAAAAAAATTTAGTTTATACCTGGTTATACAATGTAAAATGACAAAGGTTACATTAACAGTGGTAGGCTCAGAGGAATTGTGAGAGATGTTAGTGACAGTGTCTATAATCAGGTAGATTTCAGTGGTATAAACAGATTGGGTTTGGGGTAGTCATCTAAGAACAAGGTATTTGACATAGGAAGGTTTTTGTTCTTCATTTTTGGGGGCCCGAGGCTACCAAAAAATGTTTGAAAATTGTGAGTTACAGCTTTGCAAGTTGAAGTAGTTTTCAGATCTACCCAATGAAGTAGGTAGCTAGTCTACGCCCTAGAGAAGTCTAGATTCTCACCATGCCTGCAAGGGGCATGCATCCCCAAACATGAGCCACTAATAAGACTTGTGTAAAATCTTGTAGTCCTTCACCTAACTCTTCCATTCATGAGCTTCTAATTAATTTATGTGAGTTAGGGTTTATCAAAATAGTGTCTAGGGTTTATCTTGGCTTGATGAACATGCAAAAAAACCTAAATTTTGGTCTTTAAGGTAATTTGATCTAATCATGTGATGACTAGTTGAGCCAGTCCCCCATCAGTTTAGTTATAACTTGTGTTCATTTATTCGTGTTTTGACTAGCCCCTTTCACCTAGTGACACCGTCTGGTCCCTTGTCATAAAAACTCTATCAAATGTTCTACTTTTTGAAATATATGGCTTTTATCCTATGTTTGAGTTGTGAATGTGATCTAGCAAGTGCCCCCTTACTCGTATTACCCAGTGATGTCCCCTCTTTAAAACAAATTAAAGCGCAAGTGTAGAATTATTCACTTAAGTTCTTCCATCAACCACCCTATTTGCATCATGTGGTCGCATCATCTTTCATCACATTCATCCTTTGTATTGTATTTGTATACTCAATGCCCCATGTCCAAAGTGTGATCTGTGATGAGAAGAGAAGGGAAGGAACAAATGAAGAATGTGCTAGTAGAATATTTTAGTATAGGTGTCCACTTCCCATTACGTTGCATAAAGCCCTTTCATCATTGTTTGCTCTCATGGAGAATAAAGGAAAGCATGATATGCGCTAGGTACTCCAGATCTTTACCACATGTCATCATCCTTGTTCATCACATAGCCTCAATGCATCACAAATTGAATGGAGGAGTAATATGGAGAAAGGTGATGCACAATGAATGTTGGAAACAAAGGTATAAACTGAGGGATATTCTCTGCCAGGTGTCATGATAGCAGCTCGTCACAGCAACTCATCACATCACATTTTCTAATCACCAGAACTAAGCCAAAGAGCAATGTGTGATAACTGTGAAATAAAGTTGGTGGCAAGGTTCAAAGGTGCAGAAATTATTTGAAGTCTAATGACCATCTGAGGAGTACAACACATGGCATGAAAAGTTCATAGATTAAGCCTTTGATATAACATTGTTTAAAGTTGTCTCCTCTGGGTTTGAGAAATGTTCATGTCATTTGTTGGGGTGGAAGTATTATTTGTCTTTTCTTGTTCTATGCATTGGGTCCCAAAGTTGTTGAAGGATAATGAATATGTGGCAAAGGGAATATTTGGCTCATTATACAACCATCTACTTTGACAATGTGCCTTTTGGAAGGCGAGATATCTTCTCTAACAAATGATAACAACTTTTGTCTCTTGTGGAATATTCACCTCACTAGTTGTTATGGTCCTTTTCTTTGTAACTGCATTGTAATACCAAATGAAATGGTGAGAAATGTAAAAGACATGAGGCTTGTTTGTTCCCTGGTTTCTATAAAAGGGAATTCAGGGCTTGTTGAAAAGGGTTGGTTCCAAAATATATTTTGAGACAAGGTCTGAAGTATGGGAGTCAATTTGGATTTTCTTGAAGCTATAATGTATTGATTGACTAAATTTATGTAATGCAGATGTCTCTTTGTGACAATATTTTGAAATGATCCAGTTAAACTTGTTCAATAAATCAATATAAGACCATTATTTTTGCTATCTATTTTGTATTTTGTCTCCAATAAATGCTTGAATGTTTCAGGGAATCCAAGAGATTTCTAGGTGTACATTTACTATTTTCTTTGTCATGTGTTTATTAGTATGTATTCAAGGGATGCAATAATAGTGTTATGCTTAAGACAATTAAGTATATGCGCTTTCATCACTAATATGTGGAGCATTTCATATCTATATTGGATAACTATGAATGGATTGTAATTTTGAGAGCAGGAGGGCAGTTGAGGGTTTGATGTTTCTATAATATAGAAACTTGATAAATCATGCCTAATTGAGTGTTATGGTTTCTTTTTCATTATTGGTATTGTTTCAAAGATGACTCTATCCTTGTAGGATTAGGCACCAGTCTTATGCCTAAAGATTATCCTATACCTTTAAAATTTAAAAATCTTTTGGTTATGTCTAAAACTATTTCTGAATTATTTCTGCCCTACCCCTATGCATAAATTCCACTATTCTAAATCTTGCTAAACCTCATATAAAACCTGTAGTTGAGGCAAATCTTTTGAGGATTTATGCATATTGTATTTTCTAGGTTAATGGTGCTGTAATAAATTGCCAATGAGGGCATTTACAAGGACTACAGACCAATCTAACATATGTTGGCATCATTTTAATCTAATTGTCTTAAATAGAGATCTCCCTTGTTATCTATTTTTTCTAAATCGTTTTGAGATCTCTGGGAACACCCTCCTGATCTTGGCAAGGCTCAAAGTGCAAAAGGCTAGTAATAGCCTTGTTCGTTGGCCTTTCTTGTCCTCAGTCTGATAACAATGTAAGATCTTTGTCTTAACCTATTGGTCTCTTGGTTTAGGCATTGTGATTTTCCTTAGGATTGAGGGGCTGCAAGAAAAAACACTAACATCGCATTCAACCCTATAACTGCTTGGATTGATTTTTTGTGATGTGATGTTGCTTATCCATATATATATATTCATCATGTATGCGGCTTGAAATATTCCTAACCTAGTCATTCTCTACACAAAAACCTAGATAGTCTTTCCATACATCTAGCTTTTTCTTCTCAATTTCTTGGTATTGAGGAAAGTACCCTGTTTGGTCTAGCTATAAAAGTGTACTACACAATTCTTCAAAGTTTGTATGATCAATTTTAGAGATTGGCACGTGAATATACTCACAAGAATCCTCTGTACAAATCATGTCTACTAGAATCCATGAAAATGCAACATCTTTATCTACCTCCATCACCTTGTATGGATACTTCTTGTATTTTGGCCTAGGTTTCTCAATGATATCTATTAATACGAGAGTAGCCATTTTTCTTGTTCATAGTTGCACTTAGGTTTCTAGTACTCTTTTCTTCTCTTCCTTTTCTTCTTTCCCTAGAATAAACAACTTAGTGTTGGATGTAATTTTGACTAATTGTGTCAAGGGTTAGGGTTTTTATAGACCTAACAATGTCGTTGTGCATTTATTACATTTTATCATTTATCTTTTGGCTAGTTTTTCTAGCCGTTAAGTGCTACTGGTGTCTTGACTGCTAATAGTCTTTTTATATTTTATATGTTATACTATGGTACATATAATAAATATGATACATATTTTACATTTTTATGAACTCATGTATTTCTCTTATTCCACCAGTTGGTGATAATGTTTCAATCTCGCACCATTGACATACCCTATTACCGCATTTACATCCAATTGTTGTAATCTTACCATTCTTGATTTTGTAATGTCATGTATATAATAAGGTCCAAGCGAATGGACTTTTAGCTTCCCTTGCTTCTTGAATTTAATATCATGGAGTAGTACTAAGTCACCTTCGTTGAAAGTTTTCAACCATAAATTTCTATCATGTCTAGCCTTCTATTGCATTCTTTCTAGGTTTAGGTTATATGCCACAATGAGCCTATTTTCATCCTTTCTTTCTAGATTGTCAACTCTTTCCAATAATGACTCTTCCTCTATGAACCTTGAGGTTAATGTGGTACAAAAATTTAGAATTATGAAGTTCATAGGTACTGTAGCATACATCCCATATACTAGTTCAAAGGGTGTGAACTTTGTTGTTCATTTGTATGATGTGCAATAGGCCCAAAGTATCACAAATACTTTTATGTCCCAGTCTTCTCTATTTCCATCACACATTTTAGTTAGATTTTTTCCTATTATTTTGTTTAGCGCTTCACTTGCTCCATTTTCTTATGGATGGTAAAGTGAGCTTTTGTAATGTGTGATCATGAAAGTCTGTAGTAGTTCTATAGTAATCTTATTCACAAAGTGTTTACTCTGGTCACTAGTTATACTTAGTGGGCATCCAAATCTCATTATTATATTCTCATATAAGAACTTAGCGGTAGTCTTTGCATTGTAATCCTTAGTAGTTCAACTTCTACCCATTTAGTTAAGTATTCAACCCCTATAATGATAAATCTAGCTTTAGAGTGTTTGGTTGGGTGGTCTATTGGTATGATGAAATTAATAGCCCATTTCTCAAATGGAAGTTGAGCTAACACTGGTCTAAGAGACATTTCATCCTTGGTAGTTGGTTTCCCTATGCGTTGGAAAATATCAGTGTTTAGCATAAGTTTTTGCATCTTTCTGCAATGTAGGTTACCATAGTCCGACCAACTTTATTTTTATTGTAGTTATTTCTCTAGAATTATGACCTCCTGCTATCCCTTCATGAGCTTCACTTAGTATAGCTTCTCTTTCATGTTCATAGACTACTCTTCTTATGATACCATCCTTTCCTACATGTAATTCTCCTTCTATCAATGTATAGAGTAAGGCTTTCTAAATTAAGGCTTTCTTATCATGCAATGTCATATCCTTGGGAATTCATCTATAGAGAGTAAACTTGCTATATCATGTAATTCTTCTAATACCCCAGCTACTCTAAACAAGTTTACACCAGAAAGGTCTTCTTCCAAACTGTTAGGTTCTTCCCCTATTTCAATTCTAGATAGATCATCGGGTCCTTGATTATGTTTTCCTAGTTTCACCATTATCTCAAAATCAAATTCTTGGAATAATAGTAGCCAACGGTAGATTCTTCCTTGGGTGACTAGCTTATTCAGTAGGTATTTCAAAGACTCATAGTTTGTATAAAAGATAAATGGTCTTGGTAGTAAGTAATGCCTAAATTTTGTAGTGCATAGACCATTTCTAGAGATTCCCTTTCTATTGTGGTATAGTTTTTCTCTGCCTTTAATAATTTTCTACTGGAAAATGCTATAGGGTGGTCTTTGGTCCCTTTTAGTTGTGCTATCACCACTCCTATTGTTATCTCTGATGCATCTACATGTACATGGAATGGTATGGTCCAGTTAGGAAATATTAATATTGGTGCATCAATTATCTTTTGTTTCAAAGCATCAAAATAATTTTGGCATTCTTCTGTCCACTGAATATTTCTACCACATTTCTTCTTTAATAATTCTTCTAGAGGTGTTGTTATTGCTGCACATCCATTGATAAATTTGCGGTGGTATCCTATGCACCCCAAGAAAGTTTTTACTTCTGGTACTATCTTTAGTGGCTGTAGTGTAAGTATTAATGTCACTTTGAGAGGATCTACGATTAGTCCTTTGCAAATAATTGATGGGTTCAAATATTAGCTTCTTTTATGTTATTTTTATATGCTTTTAGACTTTATGCCTATGATATTCTAGATACTTTTCCAAGACATTAACATCATAATATGTTGCCTTTTATATATTCTGCAAACCTTGAACCTATTCTGTCAATATGAAACATGGTGATAATATTTGTCAATTGAATGAGTTAGACATGAGTATGTATGCATATAGATGAGATTTTATAGTTTATTTATGAAGGCTATTTGCATGCATATGTTGTATGGATTAACCTTGTGCAGTAGCGAGTATGTGGCATCAAGGAAAGGAGAATTTGCAACACATTGCAAAATAGGGCATTAAAGGAAGTCACAGTTAAGCGTCAACTAAAGTTGAACGTGATCATTATGGAAGAATAAATACAGAAGAAGAAGACTTGTTCTAGGATTCTAATCGCAGCTTATGTGTGTCATATATGAGCCATTGTCTAGGAATTTCTATTTGAATAGGACTTTGCTTCCTCTATTCAGTTAGATTAATAAATCGCTCTCAAACCTATACCCTGATATCTAGGAATGGATTGTTGATCGAAGTTAGTTGGTAGTTGCATAAAAACTTTCCCATTTCTATATAAGTTAGGAGGGATGAGTTCAATGTCAAGTTAGTTTTTCCAAGTTACTTTATTTTATAGTTGCTCAGCTGTTACTCTATTTTTTTATGATGGAAGATCCAGACATGTTTTATTGAATACAATCTGAAAAGATTTTGTTTATGATATGAATTGAATACAACTATGTGTTATGAGAATGCATGAGAATCTAAAGTAGATTTGATTTCTAATTAAGTGAGATAGTCCCCTGAGCTAGCCACTCAAGGTACTGATCTTCGCTTCATGTATTTCCTTATTTATTTATGCATTGTTTGTTAAAACTATTTTCTCTACCATTTCATAAATTACATTTTGAGTTAAGTAAAATATCCTTTGCTATTTCCAGTAGTTGTGATTCATGAATGAATGAATGCTTTGTCTACTTTAAGTCCTTTGGAGGTTAGTGTTAGTTCTTTTATCATTCTAGTCATTTTTGAGTTAATACTATAATTTCCTGTTGAATACAGTTACCTATATCTTATGCTGCAGGTACCCGTAGCCATTGGGTTTTGTAGTTGTTTTTACTGTTTTTGTATTTTTGAGAATTCCAACCAAGTAGAATATACTAAGTAGGTTTGGATAGGCTAGTTTAGGAGAATATGAGTCTCTGAAGGCATATATAGTGCAGGTGCCATCATAATCTTAATCTCCTTGGTTGATAATTTAATGTAGGAATGTAATGATAGAGTGGACTGTTCAGATAGGTTTACCCCTAAATTATGTTAAGTCAATAATGCATTAATTTTTCTCTACATTTTTGGTGCCATTTCTAGGGATAGTGCTACCTTCGTAGGCTCATTTTTTTTTATATTCTTTCATAGTTTTGATTCTAGCATTAGGATTAATAAATTCATTTTTCAAGAAACACCAGAAAGTACACTAACATTGTGTAGGACTGCTGGAATATAAAGCCAAATTCACTATATGTGGAGGCCGAGAGATAACTGAGGTAGATTCCTCCCTTCAAAGTTTTAGGATAGTGAAGAAACAATTGACTTTATCAATTATACAGTAGAAAGTACTGAAGAAGAATTTCCTCTTACATTTTCATCAACACCTTCTACATCTTCATCAGCTTCTTCCACAACTATAGAAGGGACCTTTACAACCATGGTAGATGCTATAGTGGAGGATCCTCTAGGACAAGCAACATTTGAATTCCCTATCCCAAACCAAGCATGGGAAGCTACTCTGAAAAATATACCACCTTCTACATTCCCTGTTTTCTATGGCTTGGTCACTGAAGATCCTGACACTTTCCTATTTGAGTTTGATGTCTTGTGTAGGAGCTATGACTACACCACTAATCCTTATAGACTCAACCTATTCCTTGCCACATTAAAAGATGCTTCTTTAAGATGGTTTATGGGGTTGGGGAAAAATGTCATTCCAGACTAAGACACCATGAAGACAAAGTTCCTAGAGAAATATAAAGACTACTATATAGGACATGATAGGAGGAGAGACGGGATCTTCAGGATGTTGCAGAAAGAGGATGAACCACAGAAGATTATGTTGAAAGATTCTAGTTTTCCTTGAAGAAAAACCCTCAAAATAGATTGTTTGAGGAATCACTGAAGCTAGTCTTTTTGAGGGGGGTTAATGATGACTGCATGGATGCCCTCAATCTCATTAGAACAGGGGATATATCTCAACTTCCCTTTGAGGATGTCTACAAAGCTTCCAAAAATTATTCTAGAACCTTTACCAGAAGACCAAGGGGAGAGAGAGCACCCATCACAGGCAAGAAAACCAATGGGGTTTCAAGAATGGAGATTAGTAACTTGCTGACCAACATGAAAGAGGATATCATTAGCCATATAGCTACACATTTGGACACTCTTCACATCAAGAAGAAACAAGAAGAGGTAGATGCAATGCTTACTGAATACTACCCTAGCTATAGGCAAAGGAAGGCTAATTGTAAATGCAAGAGGGTGGCCAGTATCCTGTAAGAGAAGATTAAAAGACCAAAATTATAGCCATTTGAAGGGGAGGATGGGAAACTATTCTTCATAGCTCAAAGGAGACCTTGGCAGCAAAGACAAGGTATGCCCTCTGATCCACTTAATTTTAATTCACCCTTTCTTGTTGCAAACCAGAATTTCTCTACCTGGAATACTCAACAGTGGCCTAACAATCCAAATGCATGGAAAAACCCACAATGGCCTAACCCACAAACTGGTTGGAATCAACAATAGCCAAACCCATGGCCTCAACAAAATTTACAAGGCCCAAACTATAACCCCTAGTGGTCTACTCAGCAACAGCAATGGAATAAGGGCCAATAATGGTAGCAAAATGCACATTTCTAGCAACCTATGATTCCATCTCAACCACAACAGCCAGCCATAATGTTGCCATCAGCACCTCAAAATCCACCTCCTAGACCTACCTAAATCCCTACCCAACCTACACCTAACCCTAACAACAAGTGTGTTCAATAGGCTTATACTAACGAGGTCATGCAATATCCCACCTATGGGGTGGAAGTGAGTAATGTTCATCTTAGATCAGGGAAGCAACTTGTAGGTCCTTCATCTCCCCAAATTACAGAACTTGAAGATGAAGAACCCATAGAAGAGGCCTCAGATAAACAACCTTTGGAACCTGAATCAACTCAAGAACCTTAGACCATTTCACATCCTAAGCCTCCTTTCCCTGAATGCTTGGCAATCTAGAAACAACCAGCATAATCTGAAAATGACCTCATAGGCCAGTTGCAAGACATAAGCATAAAGATTCCCTTGATCCAAGCCATCAAAGATATTCCCATCTACACTAAGACTATCTGAGATCTCTACATCAAGAAACTAGGAAGAAAGAGAATAGACCCAAAGATAGTTATGTTTTGGGAAGCCTAGCTAACATAATGTTGGGGAACATAACTCTTCCCAAATATATAGATCTAGGTAGTCTAGTGGTGGATGTCAAAATCAATGGGACTCTGATTAAGAATACTCTGATAGATTTAGGTGCTGCAATTAATGTAATGACCAAGGAGACAATGTAGACACTCCAATTAAACAACCTTAGGCCTACTCAGACAGTCTTGCAATTAGCTGATAGGTCTATAGTCAAACCTGAAGGAGTCATTAACGATTTGGTCATTACATTAGATTCTTGGGAATACCCTGCTGATTTCATAGTCCTGTAGCCAAGGGTTAATCTTGCTGGTTATCCTCTTATACTAGGTAGACCATGGCTTACCATTGCTGATGCATTTATAGGTTGCAAGTCTAGTAACATGATCATATCCAATGGGACTGTAACCAAGAAATTGGTTTTATATCCGCCAGCCCAACCATACCATGAACTTAAGTAGACCATTTGGCCTACCCCAGAAGATGAGGACAACTATTCCCTACAAACCTTGATGACTATTGAATGGAGCCCCTTATTGGATATTCAAGATGAAGGTGAGATAATTGCTCACATTATACCAAATGACTGTGGAAGGCACCTGTAGCAGCAGGACTACCTATCATGCTTACATGACCCTTTGAGTAGCATAATACCCAACAGTTCCTTAGAGGAGGTATCCCAAATATTTCATGCTCTATTACCCTAGTAATGCTTAACTGTATTACCTAACCTTGATTTGTCTTATGTACAAGAATTGTCCAAATAATTAGAAATCAAGCCAGGAAGGATGTTGACTATTAATAATGCATTGACTGATGAACAACAACAATCCCTACATGAAGTATTGTAGACACACTTAGTAGCATTTGCCTAGGATTATGGTATATGAAAGGCATTGAGCTTGCCTTATGCATGCACAAAATATACATTGGTGATGGCTATAGACCTATCAGGCAGTAACAGAGGTGCATGAACCTCACTCTCAGGGATATAGTGAAAACTGAGCTTCAAAAGCTTTTGGATGCAAGCATTATATACCCAATTTCAGATAGTGAATGGGTGTCACCATTGGTCATAGTTCCCAAGAAAGGTGGCAAACAGAGAGTTTGTGTTGAGTATAGAGAACTAAATATTGCTACTAGAAAAGATCACTTTCCATTGCCATTTATTGATCAAGTTCTTGACTCTTTGGTAGGGAAGAAATATTTTTCCTTTCTTGATGGTTTTAGTGGCTATAACCAAATCAAGATTACACCAGAGGATCATAATAAGACAATGTTTACTTGCCCTTGGGGGACCTATGCATATTATGTCTTACCCTTTGGACTGTGCAATGCTCCAGCCACATTTCAAAGAGCAGTCCTCAGTATTTTCTTTGTTTTTGCCCATGACAACATGGAAATTTATATGGATGACTTCACCACATATGGTGAAACATATGATGAAGCTTTACACAACTTGGAGAATTTTTTGAAGAGATGCACAAAGCACAACCTATCTTTAAGTAATGAAAAGTGTTTTCTAATGATGACACAAGGAATAGTTTTGGGACATTTTATCTCAAGTGCAGGCATAAAAGTTGACCCAAAGAAGATTGAAATTATCTCTACCTTGCCTATTCCACAAAGACAAAAGGATGTAAGGAGCTTCCTGGGACATGTAGGTTATTGCAGGAGGTTCATTCATGATTTAGGAAAATTGTTGCACCTCTGTTTACTCTATTAACAAAGGACAATGAATTTGAATGGACACCAGATTGTCAGACTTCCTTTGAAAAGCTAAAATCATCCTTGACATAGGCTCCAGTTCTCAGAGGTCCAAATTGGACACTACCTTTTCACATCCACACAAATGCATTAGACTTTGCCATTGGAACAGTTCTAGGCCAACAAGAAGGAACTAAGGAGTATGCATTATACTATGTAAGTAAAAATATATAGTAAGCTAGGTTGAACTACACTGTGACATAAAAAGAGATGTTGGCAGTTGTTTATGCTATCAATAAATTTAGACACTATATTATTGGTTATAAAGTGTTCATACACACAAATCATGCAACAATTAGATATTTGATGAATAAGCCAATAGTGGGTGGCAGGCTTGTCAGATGGTTGTTGTTACTACAAGAATTTGACATAACAATTATTGACAAGCCGGGTAAGGCTAATGTCTAGTTGTTGATTTTTTGTATAGACTGCCTACACAATCAATAGGAGTGGTTGATGACTCTTTTCCTAATGAGAATCTCTTTTCTCTCAACATACACACTCCCTAGTATGCAGATATGGCTAATTATTTGGTTTCAGGGTAGATTCCAGGTTACTTTTCTCAAAGGGAGAAAAGGAAGCTAGTTCACAAATGTTTTCCTTATTCTTGGATTTTTGGATTCCTATTCTATACTGGCCTAGATAATATTATGAGAAGATGTATCAGAGAGGATGAGGTGTTTGATATATTGAAGGCCTATCATGATGAACATTGTGGGGGACATTTTGCAGCCAAAAGGACAACCTTCAAAATATTAACAATAGGATATTACTGGCCAACACTTCATAAAGATGTTGTCAAGTATACAAGAAGTTGTGATAGGTGTCAAAGGATGGGGAGACCTACAAGAAGTGATGAAATTCCTTTATATCCACAAATCTCATTAGCTCCTTTTGATAAGTGGGGACTGGATTTTGTTAGTCCTATCTCCCCTACATTAAACAACAAGGAATATATCCTAGTATGTACTGATTACTTAACCAAATGGGTGGAAGTTAAAGCCTTGTAGTTTGCTAGAGATGGCAATGTGGCAAAATTTTTATATGAGGACATCTTCACTAGATATGGTGTACCAAGGGAGATAGTGACTGATCAAGGGCCCACAATTCACATCCAGTTTAATCACTAAACTGGTAGAGGAATATCAGATTAGACACAAGAAGTCCACTTCCTACCATCCTTAGGCTAATGGTCAAGTAGAAGTCACAAACAAAGAAATTGAGAATATCTTGACAAAGACAGTACAACTTCATAGAAGAGATTGGGTTTCTAGGCTACCATAAGTTGTTTGGGTATATAGAACTACCTGGAAGACAACTACAAGGTTTACACCTTATGAGCTGGTCTATGGCAAGACAATAGTCCTTCCTATAGAATTTGAATACAAAACCCTAAGCATAGCAGTGGAATTAGGGATGGATTTGACTATAGCTCAACAGGATAGACTACAACATTTGAATGCCCTAGATGAAATCTAGTTAGAAGTCATCCATCACATAGAGGTCATATAGAAACAAAGAGCCAAATGGCATGACAAGTACATCAATATTAAAAAATTCACTATCGGTGATTGGGCACTCCTCTATAATTCAAGATACAAGGACTTCAAGGGCAAGCTTCAATCTTGGTGTTTGGGACCCTATGAGATTAAACAAGTCTTTCCTAATGGTGCAGTCTAATTACAGACCATTGATGAGGTTTGATTTTCATCGCTAGTAAATGGACATAGGTTGAAATTGTATAAAAAGCCACTTCAGAAGGATTACTTTCTTTTTTCTCTAGCTACTCAGTATGGTACTCCTCTCACTTCTGATGAAGGTTCTATAACACCAGCTAATACACTATCAGATGATGATCCACCAATCTTGTCTAGTGATGCAGAGGTTGAGTTGCAGTACTCAACCCCTATCGCTGAGACCTAATTTTTCATGCTTTATACATCACATGCACACATAGCACATTATCCATGATGACCACAGTCAACTTCAAAGGGACCTATTTTTCACTCTTAGAGGGACCTATTTTTATACATGTAGTAGGGACCTATTGCAATTGGGACTTGGTATAATGTTTCTATACACATTCGGTTAGGACCTGTACTGCGGGTGCCCATAGCAACAAGTATCTACAAAAATTTTCAACACTTTGGCAAAATTCTATTCTTCTTCCCACACATTTCATTCTTTCTACATGTGCTTCATCCATTTTCAATAAACCAATAGTTGCAGCATGCTTGTTCAAATCACACTCACAAGATGTTGCATCAACTATTGTGATCTATCACATTGCATCAATTATGATGTACCCACCACCCTCCCATCTACTCTATGCATATCACTCTGCTCATGCCTAATAAATGCCAAGTACATGATCTCCAGTTCCAAGGCACTCCACTCAATGCTCTCCATAACAGACATACATAAGGTAACCTTTAATGGTTAACATAAAATTTCTATTTATATTCATTATTACTTATTGTTTATTTCATGCATATGGCAATATATCACCCTTTCCATGTAATCATTACTCTTTCATTCCTATAAATTCATTCGTGAAGTGTGGTCACTTCACCTTTTAGTTGGGGGGAGGGGTATATGGTCAGTTATTTGATTTTTTATTTTTTTTTGCCACCAAGTTTTTAGAAGCTATTAAGGTTTTCATGTGTCATTTTCCATGATAGTTGACCTACCCTAAATTGTGAGCTTGTTGTTTCCCTATGAGTGAGCTGAAATTTCAAAAAAAATCATAACAAAGAGCTCTAAAAGCTATAGTTGGGTAGGGGGAGAATTGAAAGGAAGTCTTCTGAAGGTGGTGAAATTGAAATTAGGTAGAATTAAGAATTGATAAGAGTGCAGAATACAGGTACAATGGGGGTGATTTTATTAGAAGAGAGCCATCAGTGCATAAGGAGATATTAGAGGATGTATTGGTTCTACCACTCTTTACCAGAGTGGGGTGGTTAGACTACTTTTTGAAATTAACAGAGTATGATAATGAAATGGCAAAGGATTTTGCAGCAACATTGTAGTATGACGAAGCAACAGTCAGAGGATTGGTTGTGGATGCCTCTGAAACATTCATTTCCCAAGTCACCAGCTTACCACATACAGCGTCTAAGTATCTAGCTTGTGATGATGTAGTTATGATGAGGGAAGAATTTTGCAAGCGTGGGGAGAACCTAGACTTGACCACACAAGGTACAAAGAGATTATCCCTTCCATTCTTTTGGGGGAAATGTGCTTCATACATTATCAAATATATTACTTGTGATGGTCGACATAATTTGTTGTATACTGTACATTTTAAGTTGTTGAATCACCTGCGTCATGACAAGCTAGTTAATGTTCCCAATTATCTTTATAATATGTTGAAAAGAATGACATTTGAGTATTTGAAAAGGCAAATAGAGACTACACTATCCCATCATTGTTTGATAGCTCTGTTGGTTAAAAGGAGTTTGAGAATTCAACACCCATAGGTTAATTGGGATGCTTTTAAACAATGCATGGCTATTTTAGAATTATTGGAAGTAGATGAACCTCAACAGGAGTTAGAACCAGATGTTGAACTTGATGTTGAACTAGATATTGAACTTGAATAGGAAGAGCCATAGGAGGAAATTCCACCAGAAACTAGGCCAGTGACAATAGAAGAACTCTCACCTCCTAACCCTAAACCTATGAGAGGAGCTATGAGAAATGATGCTTCTACTTCTTCTAAGAAGAAGAAGAGTAAGAAGGATGTAGAGAAGCATACTTGGACATTGAGAAAGAGAAGGGTACAGGGGAGAGGAATAAGAGGGGAAGTAAGAAAAAGAGAAAAAGTGAAGAGAAGCCAAAAACTATCACACCTAGGCATTTAGGAAGGCTAAAGAGGTAGAATGTGGGGAAAAGAGTTGATAAGGAGCAAGGGAAAGTAGAAGAGGAAGAAGCATAGTAGTAGCAAGATCCAACATTGTTGGACACAACTTCAGAAAAGGAAGGAAATGCCCCTAAGAATGCTCCTCCTAATGCTAGTATACCTGCTAAACAAAGAAGGTATGTTTTTTCATCCTCTAGTTCTAATTCAAAAGACATTTTCATTGCAAAGAAGATGAGAAAATCAGTTCCTAGTAGCCCTACTAAAGAAGTTTTTAATGTTACTAGAAATAAGGATGAAAGTTTTGATTTTGGAAAAGAAAGAATTGTTGGAAGATAGAAATATAAGGCGGGAAATTCAAGAAGCCCTTGATAGGATAAAATGATTAGAAGAACAAGTGAAACAGTATGAGGAAAAGGATAGGGAAAAAGAGATAAGAATACAAGACTTAGAGGAGAAAATTCACACTTATGGTCATGGAACCAATATGGATCTATTAGCACAAGTGGTTGAGAGTAAAATAGAAAATGAGGGAAGAGAAGCACCAATTCTGTAGCCTCCTATAATAAAACCTCCAACATACCTCATTGTTCTATCTTTGGGTTTCAAATTGGTGAAGTTCAAAAGCAAATTCAAGCAAGAAAAGGAAAGCTGGGAGAAAGAGAAATAGATTCTTAATGCATCATTAGAAAGCAAAAATTTTGAATTGAAAAGGGTGGAAGGGAAGCTGATAAAGGTAATTGACAGAGAAATTCAAATCATTGGGTGAAGACCCCCACTGAGATTTTATGCATTGTTTCTTAAAGAAAAAATTCTTAGTTTTTAGTTTAATAGATTCATTAATGATCGGCCTATTTCTATCTATTCAAGGCATAATTTTTTCTAGTTATTTCAAGCAGTTAGTCTGGAGGAACAAGATTAGTTATGTGAATATTGTTTGCACAATTACTTGATGGCAGAAGATATAGAGTGGAACCCCTTGATCTATGTTGGTGATTTTCAAGGTAGAGCGTTGTTATCTTACTTCAAGAAGGAGCAACTTAGAGGGGAATTGATGGATAGGTATGAGGAACAAGAAAATAAAGTGCCACTACAGATTAGGAAAGAATCCTTGAGTCCCAATGTGATCCTGACCCAATGGTTAGCACTCCTCTCTCATAAGGGTCCAGGTAAAGTAATTATGGATTTGAGACTTAGGGATTATAGTAGGATACAATGGTTAGTAGTGTCTATTATTTAGAACTACCAAAGGTATGTGCAAAATAGATGGGATAGTTTGACCCTAGAATTGTAGAAGAAAAAGCCTTACTCTTTTCACAATTTTAGGAATATGTTTGAGAGATTGCACAGGTACATCCAGATCTCAGAGCAAAGAGGAGTGGCATGGCTACCCCTTACTTATCACCCTCCTATTCTCCTTTATCCAGTACCATACTAGGTAGGAGGAAGAAGTGATGAGTGCAGGAGTACAAAATCAATCAGGATGGATAGACTTGCATGCTATAATGCTTTTTATCTCAAGCAGGGATAGGGGGTTAGAGAGGTTATGGACCTTAGGTAGATTACTTTGCATTATAATCTTTTCCCCTAGGTGTTTTATTGAGTATTTTGCTTGAGGACAAGCAAAAGTCTAGTTGGGGAGAAATGATGGGTTCAAATATTGGCTTCTTTTAAGTTATTTTTATATGCTTTTAGACTTTATGCCTATGATATTCCAGATACTTTTCCAATACATTACCATCCTGATATGTTATCTTTTATATATTCTGCAAACCTTGAACCTATTCTGTCCATATGAAACATGGTGATAATATTTGTCAATTGAATGAGTTAGACATGAGTATGTATGCATATACATGAGATTTTATAGTTTAATTATGAAGGTTATTTGCATGCATATGTTCTATGGATTAACCCTGTGCAGCAGCAAGTATGTTGCATCGAGAAAAGAAGAATTCACAGCACATTGCACACTAGGGCATTAAAGGAAGTCATAGTTAAGTGCCAACTAAAGCTAAACATGATCATTATGGAAGAATAAATATAGAAGAAGAAGACTTGTTCTAGGGTTCTAATCGTAGCTTATGTGTTTCATATATGAGTCGTTGTATAGGAATTTCTGTTTGAATAGGACTCTGCTT
The DNA here is from genome assembly GCA_027924645.1 of Cunninghamia lanceolata. Classification (NCBI taxonomy): domain Eukaryota; kingdom Viridiplantae; phylum Streptophyta; class Pinopsida; order Cupressales; family Cupressaceae; genus Cunninghamia; species Cunninghamia lanceolata. The sequence continues at coordinate 15,261,284 of BSBN01001332.1, forward strand.
CCTCTGTTCAGTTAGATTAATAAATCACTCTCAAACACGTACCTGATATATAGGAATGGATTAATGATCGAAGTTAGTTGGTAGTTGCATAAAAACTCTCCCGTTTCTATATAAGTTAGGAGGGATGAGTTCGATGTCAAGTTAGTTTTTCCAAGTTACTTTATTTTATAGTTGCTCAATTGTTAGTCTATTTTTCTATGTTGGAAGATCTAGACATGTTTTATTGAATACAATCTAAAAAGATTATGTTTATGATATGAATTGAATACAACTATGTGTTATGAGAATGCATGAGAATCTGAAGTAGATTTGATTTCTAGTTAAGTGAGATAGTCCCCTGAGCTGGCCACTCAAGGTAGTGATCTTCACTTCATGTATTTCCTTATTTATTTATGCATTCTTAGTTAAAATTGTTTTCTCTTCTATTTCATAAATTACATTGCGAGTTAAGTAAAATATCTTGATTGCTATTTCTAGTAGTTGTGATTCATGAATGAATGCATGCTTTGTCTACTTTAAGTCCTTTGGAGGTTAGTGTTAGTTCTTTTATCATTCTGGACATTTTGAGTTAATTCTGTAATTTCTTGTTGAATACAATTATCTACAGCTTATGTTGTAGGTACCCATAGCCACTAGGTTCTGTAGTTGTTTTTACTTTTTTTGTATTTCTGAGAATTCCATCCAAGTAGAATACACTGAGTAGGTTTGGATAGGCTAGTTTAGGAGAATATGAGTCTCTGAAGGCATATATAGTGTAGGTGCCATCATAAGCTTACACTCCTTGGTTGATAATTTAATGTAGGAATGCAATGATAGAGTGGACTGTTCAGATAGGTTTACCCCTAAATTATGTTAAGTCTACAACGCATTAGTTTTCCTCTACAATAATGTGTCCTAGTAAGGTCCTAAACAGTACCACAAACATGCACTTCTTCAATTTTAGTGATATTTGTAAGATTCTACATCTATTCAACATCATTTTTAAGGTCTGCACATGGTCTTTCACCAAGCCATATATTGTCTAGTCATTTAAGTATAATTCCAAGAAATCATGTATAAAGTCCTTAAATGCATTTACCATTATTCTACTAAATATTGCATGTGCATTTTTTAGACCAAATGGCATCACTATATACATGAATGATCCAAATTCTAATGTGAAAATAGTTTTAGGCTGTTCTTCTTCTCTTATTTTCACTCAGTGGTATCTAGAGAACCCATAAAAAAATGAATAAATCTCCCTTCCTGCAATTGATTTAAATATCTCTTCAGTGAATGGTGTAGGGAATGTGTCATGTATGCAAGCTTTAATTAATTCCTTGAAGTCAACGCATATTCTTCATTTCTCCAGTATTCTTGTTTTGTACAACCATTAGACTTATCTAGTTTGCATCTTCCACAAGCTTGATTATGCTTGAAGATGAAAGAAATTGAAAAGATGAAAAATCACAAATAAAAGCATAAACAAAACAAGTTATACCTTCAATCTTCAAGATCTACCTTCTCCTTGATAAGGTGGAGGAAATAGTACATCCAAAGCTATCTCCTAGCTTTACCCAATTCTAATTGATGTGGATTGCTCTAAGAATCAACACAAAATGGATTTAGCAAAGGATTTGGACTAAAGATTGGCTATGGATTTTGGCATAGTATGGATGCAAATGGCTTGATTTGAAAAATGCTTGGAGGAGGCTTGCGTTTATAGAGGTTTTGAGAGGATTTTTTTATCAATGGTGGAGATTCAAAGTTGAGATCCAAGGGTGGAGATGAAATGGTGAGATCAAGGGGGCTAAGATTTGATCAACAATAATGGATGGCTCTTATTATTTTTGAATTTTAAATTAACCTTTGGAAGGCTTTACATTAATGAGGATTAAGACATATGAATGAATGAAAAATTCATTCATATGGGAGAGGGTGTAATAAAAAATTAGAATTTATGGGTGAGTGGGATGAAAAGTGACACGCGCATCCTTTTGGCAAAGACGTGTGTGAGAAATTTTCATTAAAAATGCTCTTGCATGAAAGAGGAAAGGTGAGGTGGAGTCACATGTGACTCCCTTTGAATAAAAAAATACTTTTTATTCCAAGGGTGTGGGGAGATGGGATAATGAAGGTTTAGGCTAATTAATTAAGTGATTGACTTAATCAATATGGTTGTTAGAAATTAGTGAAGGGATTAATTAGTGGTTATAATTAATTAAGCAAGGGTTTACTTAATTAATTTGGGTCTAGGGGCTAGGTAGGGTGTGATAGCTAATTACATAAATGTTATTTATGTAATTAAGCTAGTTTTAGGTTGTAGGCTAGGGGGATTAATTAAATAAGTGTGTTTTATTTAATTAATCTAGGATAGGGGATGAGGATAATTAATTAAATAAGTATTGAAATAATTATTTAATTAATTGTGGACAATGGTTTTAGTATAGTAATAAATTAAATAAATTAATTTATTAAAGACATGATATTTCCACAGTCCATCTGAATGATTGTAATTGCTTCTGGAAAAAACTGTGTGGAGTTTTTTGCATAAAAAAATCTCCACGCAAAATTAATTTATTATAGGTAGGTAATATGGATAAATGGTTGAGATGAATGGCTAGGGTAAATTAATTAAATAGATTGTTTTATTTAATTAATTTGGTGGAAGGAATAATTAGTGGTGTAGTGATACATGAAAGTGGCTTGTGGGGTGAAGGAATTTTTAGGTGTCTACATTTTGTCCCTCTTTGATGTGCCATCGTGACCAAGTGGGAATGGCATTAGATCAAAGAATTTTTTAATTTTGTCCCAGCTAACTAATGGAAGGGAAATGGATGAGGGATGTCCCCTTGAGAGGTTAGGCAAAAAAATTATTTTTTCAAGTGAACTCTCGAAAAGGTGGGAATCGTAATGAGAAAGGAGTATTAGGATGAGAAACGGTGTTGATAGAAGAAAAAATGGGTGAAAATAGGTATGTTTTGTGGCCTGGAGAGGAAAAATAGTGAATTAGGGCTTATGTGGCAGGTATAGATAGGCAAAACTGGGCCCAATAGTGCCACATTTGCATCCTTTGAGCTTGTTGAGTTGGATAGAGAAGAGCGAGAGTGATGGTACAATGAGACATTACATATGAGGAGCACCGATTCGAGCTAGTCTGTAAGCATCAGAGACCACCTACAACTGGAATATGGGTATGCCAACTAACCCTACTTTGTACATTTTTGGGTTTTGGGGCATTTCTGGGGCTAAGAAAGGGTAGGTTAGATAGTTTAGTGCCTACACGCAGCCACACAGCACATATGGTCAATGATTTAGTGCCATTGTCTAGATTAGTGCATTAGGTTTGCATAAGGGGTGGCGCTAGTTTTAGTGCCTGTGGTTAGGGGTTTAGTGATATCGTCTCATTTAGTGCTCGCATTATGGGGATTTAGTGCCATCATCTCGATTAGCACATATCCTTGGCTAGTAGTGCTCTCATTTCGATTAGCACTTGGGGAATAAATTAGCGCTTATGGCTCGATTAGTGCCAAACTGTAGATTTTTTAGGCCTTCCAGGTGAAATAGTGCCTAAGGTTTCTAGAATAGCACTTTTGTCTCAATTAACACCTAGGGTCAATGCATTAGTGCATCTATTTGGATTAGCTCTTAGGGTTAATGATTTAGTGCCTGCATATGGATTAGCGCTTAGGTGTCACTCTATTAGTGCCTCCATCTAGATTAGCACTAGAGGTTAGTTTGTTAATGCCTTTGGCTAGAGTAGCACTAGGGGTTGATGGAATAACGCATTTGCATTGTTTTGTGGAAAAAGATTGATTTGTTTGTTTCTTGGATACATATTGATCTTCTAGCTTTGCAATCATGAGAGCAACAACCTCTTGTGATGGTGACTAGGGAGAGGTTGACATAGGTAGAGAAGAGCCACTTAAGAGAACTTGGGTTGTGGTTTATTTCAGAGATGCCTCGATTGTGAGTGCATCGAGCCATGATGATGGCCTTGGTGGAGCGATGGTGTAGTGAGAGCTACTCATTTCTTCTGATGATGGGTGACATGATGATCACCCTAGAGGATGTGTGGACGATCCTATGGATCCCAATTTGTGGAGAGAGAGAGAGAGAGTGGTTTATTATCAGGTCGGGGTTTTGGCTGTGATTCAGCATGTGTTTTCCCTAGCTCAGGTGGACATGGATCATCACGGATGGGAGATACTTTGGTCAATGGCCCTCAGTAGACGTCTCAAAGACTTTAAGTTGTACATCTACAAACTGATTGGAGGAGTGTTGATGTTGGATTGACACTCTCATGGAATTCTTGTAGGGTGGGGAGATTATGTATAGAAGATGGTGGCTCAAGGGGGTATATGCATGGGGCCATTTTTATTGGCTAACTTATACCATGATATGCACATGATGGTGTATAGGAGTGGAGTGAGCCTAGGCTATGAGGTTAGTATGCTAGCACATGAGGCCATAGTTTTAGCCTTATGTGTTTTCATAGATCAGTATTCTCCAACATCAGCAGTTAGGGAGTAGGAGGTTTTTGAGGCACATTTTTTATGAGGTGACATCAGTGGTATGGTGGTCATACATCGGATGCGAGCCCTAGCTAGATGATGATGTACATATTCCATTTACTCAATAATTGTTGTATCTCATAGGGAGGACATCTTATTTTTTGGATCGGTACCTCCCTGATTGGGTTCTATGTCAGTTTGGATTACGGCAGGATGAGCTACAAGTATCAGTTGTTTTTTCTCAAGTGTGACAAGATCGTGAACAATGGGGATTGAGTTGGAGTTAGTGGAATGGGATTGGTGGTTGGTAGTTATAGTTGCATGTACTACATTGGCATATGAGGCCTGGTAGGCTCAGAGGCGGCTAGTACGTTTGATGTTGATGATGATGACAAGGATGGTAATGGTGATAGAGGAGGGGTGGTGGTGGGGGTGGGAGAGATAAAGGAGATATTCCTCTTCTGGAAATTGTTGTAGTGGGAGTTGCAGGTGTAGGGACTTTTGGTATAGGTTCCTCAGGTGCAGGAGCATCCAGTTCTGGTTCCAATTACCAAGTGTGTTAGAGGGTGGAGGTGCAAACAAGAAGAGAAGGAGATGAAGACTACAAATATGCCTTGAGGGCTTGTGTAGTGAATCTAGAGGACCAGGTGAGGCAACTGCAGGCATAACGAAATGGCTTGCAGACAGAGTGAGATAGTAAATTTATGAGAGTGTCTTTCATCCAAACAATCTACTGTCTTGGCATAATAGTCTACTTTGGCTCGATGTCTCCATAGCTCATTTATTCCTAGGATGACATCATATGAGCCAAGTGGGGCTACATATAGATTTACTTCTGTGGAAAAGTTTAGAAGTTCAACCTGAGCTTCAAACAGGCATTGCTCTACCTAAGCCTTGGTGTGATTTGCATACTCTATAGACCAAGTATTTGCCATGAATCCTTCTTTTCTAGGTATATTATTTGCAATTTTCGAAGAAATGAAACATGTTGTGGCTCATGTATCAATTAAAACTAAAATTGGAACTCCAAATAAAATACATGTTGTTTCTACTGGGGTAATTTGATACTCAGCTTGACGGCTGTCCAAGGCCACATGAATACGTTGCTAGAATACCACTTGCTGGGAAGGTAGAGAATTCCCTCTTGGTTGCACTCCCTATGATTTGTTGGGACATTGATTGGTGTAGTGATCTCTACGGTATGTGAAACATCCCCCAACTAGTCCTCGCCTCTCTTGAGGTTTGCCAGAATTGTTCCCATTCTTCTTGGAGTGGTTGTTCCCCTTTTCTCTCCCTTGGACTCATTTTATTTATTTTTGGCCACTTTATCATTCTTCTCAGAGTAATCATGTTTCTTTCCCTTTTTCTTTGAGGGTTGAGAAGATTGAGACTAGTTGTATCTCTTTCTATTTCTTTCCCTATAGGCTGATATAGCCTTTAGATTCTGTTATTGTCTAATGACCTTCTCGTAGACCTGTTCCATGGTCGTAGGACTGTGAATGTTAACCTTGCCCCAATATGGGCATTCAACTCCATGATAAACTTCCAGACATGGAATTTATCATCATGCTAATACTGTGGCACATATTTCAACAGTCAGGTGAATTTTTCCCAATACTCATTACAGTCATATTTGCTTGTTTCAGGTTTTGGAAGTCTATGAGTTTCTGATCATAGAATAGTTGAGGCAACCATCTTTACATAAATAGTTCTACGAACCTATCCCAAGTAAGGCTTGTAGACCTCAATCCTAGCTCCATCATTTTGTTCATCCACCATGTGGATGCTTCACCCACTAGCTGAAATGCTCCCTAGACAGCTGTGGTAACCTCATTATAATGTATAATTTTAAAATACTTCTCCATCCCCATAAGCCATGCCTCCACGGCATCTCCACTTACAGATCCATCAAATTTAGGTGGCATGACCTTTTTCTTGTCATGAGATAGTTCCATAGCCATCAGGCACATCTTATCCCCATCATACTTAGCTGCAGAGTTATTTTCTCCATGCTGGCTTTGGGCAGTGTCATTATGGCATTCCTCCCCATCACCCCCATCATAATTATCTTGCCTATTTTCTAACTGGCCTTCCACTTTGTGTTTTAGAGTTTCCACCCTCACCCTTGTTTCTCTCAACAAGGTCAAAATTTGGTGTAATTTAGACTCGAATTGCCCTGAAGGTGTTCATTCATCTTGGCTAACCTTCATTCTAGTCCCAACTTAAACCTTTACTACAATATGCTTTTTCCTAAAGTTTGTAGATTAATTAGGGATTAGTTTTCGATGCTATGCAATTTATTCATTACAAAATCTATTCACATTCATGTAATCTTTAACAAGAAAGGAAAGATTGTCAAATTTGCCATTGCACTTCAGTTTTCCATTAGATTACATATAATCCACAAAATTACAAACTTGTGTTTACATTTTTCTCCTACAAATCATTTACAATGTGGAATAACTTCCGATAATCATGTTTTCTTTTCGGTCTCAGGAGGTGAGGATACACTCTGGTATTCCTTCACATCCTCCTTAATTACATTACAGTCCTTAGGGGTATTTACCTTAGCTGATGCTTTAGGGGCAGACGGTGTCACTGATGCTCCAGTAGAGTTAGGGGCAGCCATCCATTCAACTTTCCTTAACTTTTGCTTGATGCATTTCACGACATCAGCAAAATTTTCCTCATCAAATAACCATGCACCTACCAAGCATCGAGTCTATTCTAGTTTCTCTTTCATGAAGGCTCGTGCCTTCAAAATCTTTTGTTGGCATAAGTAATGTCCATGTTTCATTACCTTCTTGCAAGTTGTGATTCTAATTTTTACCATGCTTGCATAGAACAACCAAATGCAGACACCCAAAATTAACTTATTATCATTAACATTCAAACACCACATTTACACATTATCTCTATTTGTCTAACACACTTGAGCAATATCCCTAACACATTTATTTCTTCTATTAATTAAATAAATTTATATTTATTTAATTAATTCATTAACTATTTCCTCTAAACTATAATTAAACAATCTTCAATTATTCAATTATCTTCATTCCATCTATTTTTAATTAAATAAATCTTATTTATTTAATTAAAGATTCCTTTCACAAACCAACTCTCTAATTAATTAAATAAATTTTATTTAATTAATTAATTTATCTTATCATTTATCTTATGAGCCAACATGTGTGCCTCTTTCATTTAAAAAGATAAGTGGTACTACATCCTTTTATTTAATATCTTTCACATGTAGTACTTTTTTATGTACACAAGCACACATGAGCCCTATCTTCTTGCCACTTGTCATCTTCACATTCACCTATGTCTATCTTTCAATCTTAGCCATTCACATAGCCTCCAAATCTCCACCGTCGAATGATTTTGGTTGAGTTCTATATAAACATCCTCTCATTCCATACTACATCCTAACAAGAAAGCGAATATTCATAGTGTCTACATTATCATCCTGAGCATATTGAGCACTTGAGCATCCATAGCATTCATTGAGCTTATCATTCATCCATCATGGTAGCTTTTATCTTCATAATTGTTCATCATTGAAGAAGCAATCCACATCATAAACAAGGAATCAGACAATCTAGGTGATATTGTGCTTGAATTGCATACTTTTGGTTTTCATTTGGATTAAATTCTTTGATGATGGTAGGGTTAGGTTTTCATGGCTATGCTTGATCTTATTAACCTGATTACTTATCACATTTTGGCACAACCGGTGGGACTCACGTCCTTGATTAACTTTGCTATTTGAAGTTATTTTTATGAAGATCAAATCTTTCAAGTGCTTACGGCAAGTTCCAGTCACTTCTAAGCAAAAATCTATCACTGTCTGCATATCCACGACACTTTTGCACTGAAATTTGCTGCCTATAATATTTTCTGGATCACTTTTATTCTGACAATGATCGCCTTTAGTATTTTTTGCATCACTTTTATCTTAATAGTGCTCACTTTTGCATTTAACTAGATCACTTTTATTCTGATAGTGATCGCTTTTGGCTGACCGCATCGCTTTTCACAGAATTAGGTCTTTTGTTGCGTGCTTTCTACTTTCTAGATCCAGGTCGCTTATGAGCTGAAACCAACCACTTCTTGCTTTTTCACATTGCTTATGAGCCGAAACAATTCGCTTCTAGTGTTTTTCAAATCTCTTTTAATCTGCAGAGGTTTGCCTAGGATAGAATAGAGATCGCCTTTGACAGATAGTGAATCACCTCTGGTAAACTATATCACTTTCAGTCTATCTTATTTACAGTTTGTTTTCTTGGCTATTAATTGGGTATTTGCAGCATCTTATTGATTTGTTCAAGAAAAGGAGGTTATCAAACTACTAACATATCTGTTGCAGCTTCGATCGGTCCAAGATTTGTGGTTTATCACTAAATTAGGAACATTTGGACTTGGTTCTTAAAATGAATCATTGCTTTCTCCGTGCTTGATTTATCTTTTTTGATTTCTTGCATGTGATTGATTGTAACCCAAATTTAATAGAAAAAGTATCCTCTCTCCTTGCCTATCAAATGGATCTTGGGTGTATAAGAACTTGTTATTATCTTTAGAGGGCTTGCCTTCTCAGTGTGAGAAGGGATATGACCCAAGCGGTAATGGGCTAAAGCCAAGTGCTTCTAAACTGCTATATAAGAAAAGTGTTTGTGTCGAAAGCCACAAATAATGGGTGTTGTTGTGTTATACCGACAGCCAACCTCCCCCAAAACCCTCCAAGGCGTAACCCTTGAAGGATGGGAGTCTCCATAATGGAGAGTAGCACTGCTACATGTATAGCCACCTAAATGGATGCCCTTATTAGCAACTTTGTGTAGTAGCCAAAAACCTTCTATTTGTTGATGCAAAAAGTGGGACCTTTGAAGCGGCCCCGATTCACGTGGTTCTCAGAAGAGATAGCAGGGACAATCTTAAGGTTTGGTGGTGGGACAAGCCTTATAGGAAACCTGGAACTTGGTATGTGTGAGAAGTGAGTGCCGTGGAGAGGATCCGATGCTACCAAGATCCTAAAGCTATCCTCTTTGAATAAGCATGGCCAGGGGATTCAACAAATACAGTCCTTTCCTAGCCTAGGTTGTACAAGTTTGTGGTTGTTTTGAGTGTGAGTGACTACAATTATTGTTTTCTTGTCAAAAATCATAAATCAGACACCTTTTTTAACAGACATAGTCACTTTTAAACCTAAACTGCCTGCATACAGACAGCAAAACCACTTTTGAATTGTAGTTAGCCGCTTTTTGCCTGAACTGAATCACTTTTGAACAACAACTAATTTCTTTTTGCATAAACAAAGTCACCTTTAAATAGTAGTCGATCACCTCTTATCTGAATTAGGTCACCTTTAAACAACAGTCTGTCACCTTTAGTGTAACTTGAGTCACTTCCAATCAACAGAAAATCACTTTTTAGCCAATAGTTGTTGCCTATGAATAATCCGATTGCCTCTGGTTAATATTGTAACTTGTTGTTAGAACCTAAACCAGACCACATTTAAGCTATTGTAAGTCACCTTTGGCATCTTCTGAGTTGCATATGAGCTATTACTTGTCACCTTTGGTTAAACACCTACAAATCTTAGTCCCTCAGCTAAATTAGCCACAGATCTAGCTTGCTTAAACTTTAGCATTAGCTTTCAGACCTGTATCTGATCATTAGCAGATACCTAGACTTTGTCTCCTATTTTGAGGTTACCAATCAATTTCAATTCATGAGCTTTTCATCTTTTTGAGACCCCAACTAGCAAACCAAACATCAACCCAATCATTTCAATCAACAAACATCATCTCTTAGCTTTAGCTTTAGCAAACATTAGCAGCTTAACAATGTTTAGCAAACAATCTTTCCCTTGAGTGTGTGAGCTATTCTCTAGGGAAAATCAACAACAGAAAACTAACAACAAACCAATAGCAAACCAGCAACAAACTAGCCAACAACAAATCAACCAAAGCAAACCAACCAACCAAGCAAATCAGCAACCAACTACTCAACCAGGAAACTATCATCTTTTGGGTCTCAAAAATTTAACAAGCTAAACTTCAGTTACATCATCAACATCATGCCTCAAACTAGGAGCCAATATAGAGCTGAAATGGAAGCCAAATTGAGAGCTAAAATAGAAGCCAAATTGCAAGCTGAGATGCAACAATTCAGATCAACACCCCTTTAGGATGCAACTCAATTCACGACTGGTATGCCTCCTCATATGTTTATGCCTCAAGGATACACTATTGGTGAGTCATCTTCACAACAAATGCAACCTCCAACATCCTTGGAGACTTTTAAAGAACAATCTCAAGACAACTCATCAGAATTTTGAGATACCCATGTGTGGGACCAAGTTGAGAGATTTATTATATCTGAGCCTAATCACTACTTCTTGCAACTTGCTCGCATGGGCGCTAAATTACCAAAAGACTTTGACATATTTGCTATTAAAGAACAAGATCCAAACACTCCTGTTGTTGTTGCAAAGGGACCATCCACTATAGTTACATCATCTCCCATCATATCACAAGCTCCATCTTCCAACACATCTTCTTCATTGCCTATTGTTGCTTCATTTGATCTACCATGCTCAGAGCATACTTTAGAAGCTTTGATAGTGCCAACCAATGTGCTCCCTCTTATGTCACAAAATCTCAATATCCCACCTTTCCATGTCCCTCAACATGCTCCTCCTCCTACCATGACCATTTCCATGCCTCAAGTAACATAAGTTGTCCATGCGACCCAAGTGCAAATACTCCAAGCCTCACAAGCTATTTCCATGTCTCATAGTGTGCAAACCTCCCAAACTATACCAACAACACCAATCGCCCAAGCTTCACGTCCATTGCAATCTACTATATCCCATATGAATACCATATGCCATATCCCAACTACTAATCCCTCCATCTTACCATATAATTCTAATGTTAGTCTTATTGACATGAGTGATCCTCCTATCGCTTCTCATGCCAATACTAGCAATATGGTCACTTATGTTGAGCAACTCACATCCATGCCATCATATTCTTCCAATCCTTCACACACCATCAATCCATCTTATGCTACCCAAGGCTTGCCTATTATCACCCAACACGACATACCAATCCCCATGTTGTTCAAAATACAAATCCAAGTGTCCATCCTTCTTTCGCATCTACCAATCCTTCCATCACTTACCATGTCACAAATCCAACCCCAACTTCCCAACCATTTACTACTATCAATCCATCATCCACTTCCCCTATGATGCCCAATCTATCACAATATACCCAATCACCGCTTGTGTCTCAAGGATAGCAATCCTCAAACATATATATGACACATACCAATCCTTTGACATATATTGTGAGTACGCAACCTCAACAAACGATCATGGCTCCATATATCCCCCAATAGCAACCGCAATATACATCATACCATGTTTCACCCCCTTTGCAACAACAGCAATTATCTTTAGTGGATGTTCAACAAATGATCAATCAAGCAGTAGGACAAGGCAAGAAGCCATTCTATCTCGAAAACATATGCACTTATCCATTTGACAAATCTCTTCATATGATACCTTTTCCACCACACTTTGAAATTCCACAATTTGATAAGTACAAAGGAAAAGGAAATCCGGAAGACCATCTTAGAGCATTCTTTGTGGCATGTATAGATGTCGCTTATGACAATACATATCTTTTGAGACTATTTCCTCGAAGCTTAGCAATACAAGCTCTTGAATGGTTTTCTCATTTACCTCCAGGAATTAAGTCTTTTTTAGAATTGGCAAACAAGTTTTGATCACACTTTGCTTTCAACATTGAACATGAGGTAAACATGAATGATCTTGTCAACAATAAATAGTGCAACGGTGAAGCCTTTTCTTCATTTACTCAACGATGGCGTAATATGGCTAGCAAACTATCATGGGAAATCCCTGAGAAGCAATAGCTTGATATCTTTGTTCAAAATCTTCATCCCGTGCTATCATTCCAATTACAAGTGCAAAGTGCTAGCACCTTTGATGAACTTGTTTCCAAAGGAACTATCATTGAACAAGCTCTAATTGCTAAAGGAACTATCAAGATCTTTCGTGATAACAAAGACTATCCTCAAAATTCTAATGATAAGTCTCACTTTTGGAACAAAAATAAGAATGTTGTCAACAATGGTGTTGTAGATGCAAAGAACATTCAAACTATGAAAGCTCCCATCAACATTCAAGCAGCTTCTATACCAATGCAACCTTTTCAACAAATGCAACAATGACAAACTTCCAATCCGCACTGACAATTTACACCATTAGCAGAACCCATGGAAGTTATCTTTCAAAAGCTTCTCCAAGTGGGCGATATTATCTTACCGGATGTACCACCAAATGATGAACCACTTTTCAAAGCTCCTTGGTACAAAGAAAATGAGTATTGCGATTACCATCGAATTAAAGGACACAAAACAAATGGTTGTATGCACTTAAAACATGTCATCCAAGATTGCATTGATCAAGGTTTAATCAAGGTCACACCTTCAACAACTCAACCTGCACAACAATCAACATCAAACTATGATCTAGAGACTTTCAAGAATCCACTTCTATCTCATGATAAGACAAGTAACCCTCATGTCAGGAATACCATTCCGTATAACTATGAATCCTCTACCATTGGCCACATTGACCATGCTCGCATTTCTACCATTACTATCCAAGGAAAAGCACCTAATTGCACTGTAACCATGCAAAGAGGTCGAGTTACCATTCAAGGAGCACCTATCCATCCTCCTCGACCTCTCTCTAACTATAATCTCTTGGATCACCTTGGCAAAACACCCGCGTACATATCCATTCTTGAGTTGCTTCGCATTTCCCCTGCTCATAAAGCTATCCTTGACAAAGCCTTACAAGAATCTTTGGTGCCTAATGATATTGATATCACACAATTCCAATCTATGGTCGCTAGCATTGCAGCCCCTTGTCACTTAACTTTCTCTGGCAAAGATCTTCAGCCCTCCATTCATCCTTCACATAACGAAGCCCTCCATAATGAAGTATTTGTTAAACAACGCCACATCAAATGAATTTTGGTAGATGGTGGAGCTGGTCTTAATATAGGTTCTTTGAAACTTATAAAACAATTGGGGTATTCTGAGAAAGATGTTGACACCTCCAAGGTTATTACCATCAAAGCATATGATGATGCTGAGAGAGATACTGAAGGGATTATCTTCTTGCCTATCCAAGTTGGGCCAGTTACCACAGAAACCCATTGTCAAGTCCTTGATATTGACCTTCCCTATAACATCATCCTTGGTTGTCTATGGATACATGCCCTCAAGGCAGTTCCTTCTAGATACGATCAATGTCTTAAATTTGCACATAACGGTGTTGAGGTTACTATTCAAGTTGATCCCAATCCATTTGAGTTTTGTCATGTCTTTCAAGATAAATATCAAAGTCTGAACCACATTCTTATCAACACCAAAGCATATCCATCTTCATCCTATGTAGACCCATCTGACCTCCTCAAGCCCTCATCTAGCACAGCTGCCTCTAACCTCTATATCAAGTATACCAAACATGGCCCTAGTGAGTACACACTACAAGAATCCTGTTGTGTTGGCACCCTTCCATTGTCTCCTAAATCCTATGGTAAACCTCCTACATCCAAACCAACTTCATCCCCTACTGTCATCAAAGCTCCCCCCACAGTATTCATTAAAGACAGATTCTTGGATGATGAAGACATTGATGATATAGACTCTTGGATATTTGTTTGTTGAAAATGACCAAGTCCAACTTGAAGTAGAGTGATACAACAATGGGTTCTGTATCATAAAGAACATGGGCTATAAAGGACATGGTGGACTAGGATCACAGGAACAAGGACCTACTGAACCCATTATTATGTCTAAGAAGTTTAATAAGCAAGGCCTTGGGTATCATCCAGAGGTACCGTGACTCAAAGACATTAAGTGTATTTCTGATACTGACGCTGGACCTTCCTTGGTAGGAGAGACTTCTAATTTGGATACTATCGATGACTCTTCCCTTCATATCATCGAACTTTTCCAAGAACACTCCATCTTCATGATTTCCACAGCCTCCTCTAGCCGTAACAATTCCTCCATTAACCTTTCACTCATATATCCTGACTTCGTCAATTGGGACCAACAGGGGGCACCAATATTAGACACATTTGAAAATGATGAAGCTATTGCAGAATTCATAGGCTTACGACAAGGTATTCCATTGGGTGATCATAAAGCAGGTTTCATGATGGACCTACCTAAACTAGTATATTTTGGCGGAAGTATCAAATCCTTTAGTCGCAAAAGTGAAATAAAAAAAAAAAAGGTCACCAGGTGAAAACTGAAAGGTGTCTCTTGACCATGAAAAAGTAAAAATAAAGGATGTATCCGAAGGTGAAAACCTCTCCGAGGTGCCTAAGGATGGGGGATTTAATCTTCTTGTTGCCACTGATTATCATGAGAAATCAACTGTGCTAGTTGAACAATCACAAGACATGAACTTGGGAACAGAGTAGAATCCAAAGATCACTTTTTTGGCAGCATCACTATCGGAGCAAGAAAGAAGAGACTTCATAGCATTTTTTATGAGAAGATCTATAAACTTTGCATGGACTTATGCTGACATGCCGGGTCTAGATCCATCACTTGTGGTACATCATCTAGCAGTATCTCCTAATGCAAAGCATGTCAAACAAAAATTGTGCAAAATGCATCCACAGGTAGCTTTATTGGTCAAAGCAGAAATTTAGAAACTGTTAGAAGCAAAGTTCATAAGACCTATTGATTATCCAGAATGGGTTTCAAATTTGGTCCCTGTAGCAAAACCAGATGGACGAGTTTGTTGCTGCATAGACTTTAGAGATCTTAACAAAGCATGTCCTAAGGATGACTTTCCACTACCAAGCATAGACAACATTGTAGATCTTATAGCCGGACATGAAATGCTATCTTTGATGGATGGATTTTCAGGGTATAATCAAATTAGAATAGCAAAGGAGGATCAAGATAAAACATCTTTTATTTGTCCATGAAGCACATATTGTTGGGTTGTAATGCCTTTTGGTCTCAAGAATGCTGGAGCTACCTATTAATGAGCCATGACAGTTATTTTTCATGACCTTTTTCATACTATCATGGAAGATTATGTTGATGACATCCTAGGAAAATCTAAGACAAGAGAAGGACATCTATAGGTGTTAGCACAAATCTTTGATCGATTAGAAAAAATACCAAGTCAAACTAAATCCAAAGAAATGTGTATTTGGTGTAACATCAGGAAAACTGTTGGGATACATTGTGTCTCGACAAGGGATAGAAGTGGACCCAGCTAAGGTAAAAGCTATCATGGAGATGCCTCCACCAACAAATCTCAACCAGCTCCAAAGTCTACAAGGCACGCTACAGTCTATCTGTAGATTTATCTCACAACTAGCAGATAAAGGTCATCCTTTTCAGCATCTTCTTTGTAAGGGTGAACCTTTTAAGTGGGATGAAAAGTGTCAACAGGCCTTTGATAAAATAAAGGAATATCTAGAAACACCTCTTGTGTTAGTACCTCTTGTACTTGATCATCCATTATTGCTCTATATATCATCAACAACAACAGTATTGGGTGCCCTTCTAGCTCAACATGATGATTCAGGAAAAGAACAAGCCATCTACTACATTAGCAGAACTCTTGTGGGATATGAACTCAATTATTCATCTATGGAAAAAGCCTATTTAGCATTAGTGTTTTCTTCCCAAAGTTGTGACACTATATGCTGAACTAAACAACAAAGCTCATCTCTAGTGTGGATCCACTCAAATATCTTCTTTCTAAAGCAATTCTCACAGGGAGATTAGCAAAATGGGTCATGATCTTAAGTGAATTTGATATACAATATGTGGATCGAAAAGCTATCAAAGGACAAGTTATTGCTGATCAATTAGCTGCAGCACCTATCACAGATATTCATCCAATGTATCCAGAGTTTCCTGATGAAGGATTGTTCAATTTAACTTTCCAACACAATGGCAGCTATATTTTGATGGATCATACACACAACATGGATCGGGAGCAGGCATCTTGTTTGTTACCCCTTAAGGAGATTGTATACCTAAATCATATAGAATTGCATTCCCATGTACCAATAACATAGTAGAGTATGAATCTTTAATCACAGGATTACGCATGGCAGTACAATGGGCTATCAAATAGTTACAAGTCTTTGGTGATTCTTAGCTGGTTATCAAACAAGTTTTAGATGAATATCAAACAAAAGATGAGAAGCTTCTTCCATATAAGCTAATGGTTGATGATTTCAAGAAATGTTTCGACAATATTACTTTTGAGCAAATCCCAAGACTACAGAACAAAGTAGCAGATGCCATGGCTATGATTGGGTCTATTCTAGACATGCCATCCAACACGCATAAATATGAATTTTTGGTCGAATAGCTTTTGATTCTAGCATTTGAAGTTCCACAGTCTGAGCTTATATGTGAAATTGTTGGTCCCAATTCTCAGTGATATGAGGATATATATGAGTATCTCCATAATCAAACCTTTTTGTTTCAACTATCCAACACCCAACGCAAAACCTTTATCCATCAAGCCTCTCGTTACACTATCTTGGGAGACACCCTTTATTGTCAGAGTCTTGATGGTATCCTTCTTAGATGTCTCAATTCTGAGGAAGCAAAAGTGGCCTTACGTGAGGTACATGAAGGTGTCTATGGCTTGAATTCTTGTAGCCCTAGTCTTGTTAAGAAACTTCTACGAGCAGGATACTATTGGCCAACTATGGAAAAAGATGCACAGCAATTTGCAAAGAGATGTCTATAGTGTTAGAAACATGGAGATCTAATACATGCACCAGCACATGAACTTCATCCTATCATTACTCCATGGCCTTTTTCGCAGTGGGGACTTGATCTCATAGGTAAAATCCATCCTACTTCATCCAACGTTCATAAGTTTATTATCACTGCCATTGAATATTTCACAAAGTGGGTGGAAGCCATACCAATGACCTATATCACAGGTAAGCAAATATCTAAGTTCATTCTACACTACATCATTTGTTGTTATGGAGTTTCTCAAGATATTATGATAGATAATGGTTGTCCTTTCAAGAACCAATAGGTTAGAGATCTTTGCAACAAGTTCCATATCCAACATCGATTCTCTACACCTTACTATCCTCAGAGCAATGGCCAAGCTGAAGCTTCTAATAAAACAATCATCAAAATCCTTAAAAAGACGGTTAATGAAGCTAGTCGGGATTGGCATCTACAACTCCATCCTACATTATGGACATATAGAACAAGTATCAGAACTCTCACTGGAGCCACACCTTATGCTCTTATGTATGGCACTGAAGCTATTTTACCTATCGAGGTTGAGATCCCTCCTTGCGAATATCTCTACAGCATACTATCTTAGATGAAGAATATCGAGTATCCAGACTCCATGATCTTGAGCTTCTAGATGAAAAGCATCTTACAGTACTGAACCCTCTTCAAGTATATCAAAACTATCTATGCCGCAACTACAACAAGAAGATTAGAGAATGCATATTTCAAGTTGGAGATCTTATCCTTAAAGAAAATCAAAGGAATCAACAACACTCTTTCAACACCTGAGGGCATTCCCTTGGATGAACCAATTAACAGCATTCATCTCAAGAAGTGTTATCCTTGAATCTCAGCTATCCTAAAAAAAAAAATCCATCCAATAATGAAAACCACTTCGTGGCGCTTTGGATAACAAAAAAAAAATTATAAGATAAATAATCCGTCCTCTAGTGAAAACCTAGTAAATAGGTGCCTTGGATAAGTACCATAGTGAAAATTTGGCAAATAGGTGCCATGTGTAGTGACCAGCCTCCATCATCTGCTTGGTTGGTTTGATCATATCTCACCATCCTATCCTACATAGTCCATATCATAATCCATATATCATCACCATAAACAACCTTTCCATCTCCATCTCTGTTAATGCTAGCTATCATATTTGAGACATTGTTGTGATAACTATATCTTTTGGCACCTTAGCTTCTTGACCACACGTCTTCTGCATCCTCGCTTCTTCATAATAAATCTCATCTCGCACTGGGGGCATTTGTTGAGTCTTATTTGGAAGTGGATACCACTATCTCTAGCTCATAACAAATCAAACACCTTAGCCCACAACACAGCAAACCTTTTCAACTTCAACCATAGCGTTCATCCAACGACAAACGTGACCTAACAACTTGCAACTAGGATTCATATTTTTGCAATCTATTTGCATCCATTCGACGATCGAGAAAAACATCGCCAGCAAAAGCATCCAAGCAATCAGTGTCCTAAGTAAAAACTACATCCAGCTCTATCGTTAAAGCCTTGATCCCATGGATACAGGGTATGTAGGCAATTTAAGATGTGAAGGAAGCACTCTAATTCAGGCTAAGACGGTAGCCCCTTCTCTTCATCATCCATCTTTCAAGCTTTCTTCTTATCATCTCTTAATCTTTCATCTCACATTCTTCTATCTTTCATCACTTACATCATCAATAAAACCCAGAACTACATATTCATCATGTCTCATTTTCATCGTAAATGTGCTTTGATCCCATGGATACAAGGTATGTAGGTAGTCTGGAATACGAAGGAAGTTTCCAGTACTCAAGCACAAATGATTCACCCTATCTTCTTCATCTTCTTTCATCTTCCATCTTCTTCTCGTTGATTAGCTCATGCAGGAAGCAAATCATGTGTATACTGAAAGATCAAGCACTTTAACCAATCAAGAGTAAGCCAGAAGCTATTTTTTCCACATGCCTTAAGCCAACATTTGCTATAGCAGTTTATCAATAACTTTAGCCTTTAACAGGATGCAGCTTTCCTCTCAACAAGGCACCATCTTAATCCATCTAAGAGCACCTAAATTTGGCAAGAGAATGTGATGACAATATCTTTTGTTTTATCTTTTGTCCCTTTTTTTATGCCTAATCAAGACTGCCTTGATCTATCATATCTTGGTATGTTGCGATGAAGTAAGGAATGGGGCATGGTCATATAGCTTTCGTATGTTGTGTTTGCAGGATGATCTTATTCTCTTCATGTGCATATTGGTATCTTGTACGTGTTGGGATTAGCATCTTACATATCAATATCTCTAGCATCTAAGAAGCTAAACAATCTCTTATGCATTTGAGGCTATTCTATGTCAAGACTAGCTCTATACATATAACCAGCAAGCTATCACTATGTGTAGTGGAGATAAGCTCAAACCATTGCTTGTAGCATCAAAGTCCATCTCAAAACACTAGTTGTTATTCATATCTTGTGCATGTTGGCTCAACATCTTGACCTCATGTGTTTAGACAAGATTGTAGCATGCTAGTTGTGCATTGGATATCTTGACACCTTGGTCTTCTATACCCTGGTGCATAATATCCACATGCTATATCAAACATAAGGATTGCATTTCTTTTCATTTTGAGCAATTACTTAAAAAGTTGCCCATCATCCTATCTATTCATCCCAATATTCGCCTATATCGTCCTCAGCCAAGATCAATCATCTCCATCCTCTTTTGTCCATATTTCTATAGTTTTCTGAGTACAAATGAGCACAAATGACCCTATTTGCCATTGCAGAACCTACTTATAGCCCTATCCAAGCCCTAATTCTTCTATGCCAAAGCCTGTTTCCTTCTACAATATCCCATTTTATCCCATCCCAACCCCGTTTTCTACGTATCAGCCTTATTTTTTTTTTAGCCTTTTCTTCTATCACGAGCCAACCCAGCCCTTCCTAGTTAGCTTGGCTTACCTCTCGAGGGGGCATAACTTTGTTTATTGAATACATATCGTATCTTCTTTGACACAACGCTCTAACAAACATTGTATCAAAGAGGGGCAAAATGTAGACACCCAAAATTGACTCATTATCATTAACATTCAAACATCACATTTACACATTATCTACATTTGTCTAACACACTTGAGCAATATCCCTAACACATTTATTTCTTCTATTAATTAAATAAATTTATATTTATTTAATTAATTCATTAGCTATTCCCTCTAAACTATAATTAAACAATCTTCAATTATTCAATTATCTTCATTCCATCTATTTTTAATTAAATAAATCTTATTTATTTAATTAAAGATTCCTTTCACAAACCAACTCTCCAATTAATTAAATAAATTTTATTTAATTAATTAATTTATCTTATCATTTATCTTATGAGCCGACATGTGTGCCTCTTTCATTTAAAAAGATAAGTGGTACTACATCCTTTTATTTAATATCTTTGACATGTAGTACTTTTTTATGTACACAAGCACACATGAGCCCTATCTTCTCACCACTTGTCATCTTCACATTCACCTATGTCTATTTTTCAATCTTAGCCATTCACATAACCTCCAAATCTCCACCGTCGATTGATTTTGGTTGAGTTCTATATAAACATCCTCTCATTCCATACTACATCCTAACAAGCAAGTGAATATTCATAGCGTCTACATTATCATCCTGAGCATATTGAGCACTTGAGCATCCATAGCATTCATTGATCTTATCATTCATCCATCATGGCAGCTTTTATCTTCATAATTATTCATCGTTGAAGAAGCAATCCACATCATAAACAAGGAATCAGACAATCTAGGTGATATTGTGCTTGAATTGCATACTTTTGGTTTTCATTTGGATTAGATTCTTTAATGATGGTAGGGTTAGGTTTTCATGGCTATGATTGATCTTATTAACCTGATTTTTACCTATCACACCAAACATTACCATACTTAACGTTGGATACATTAATCATCAAGTAGTGAGCTCATTAGGTCCATGTGTTGAACTTGGTAGCTCTGATACCATATGTAACAACACTTTCCATAGTGCTCAAGAATTAACTTAAAACATGTAACTTAATCAAGTCATTAATTAAGAATTGAAAGAGAATCAAATTTGAAATAAGAAATTATAATATTTTCCATCCATTAAGCATGTTAACCAAATCAAGATATAACATAACTTACAATCCAGTAAACCATTAAAAAATTTTGTGAGCAACCATCACTAATCAAATACAAAATATGCTCTAGGCATTACAATAAGTTTTTACATCACAATAGACCAACTGGTCACAATATGTAATTACTGTATCTAGAACCAATGACATCTGTCTCCATAAGCCTTGGCAGTTTTCCTCCAACCACAGACCTACGGTCCCCCACTCATTTTCCTAACTGGAAGAGGCCCTACCCTTCACGAAAAGGTTAGACATTAGAACCCTAATAGGTTAGCCATCTAAGTATCTGGTGTTGTGTCCTTCCTAATGTCTCACGGTCACATACTATAGATCCCCTCTAACTTATATGACACTACTCGAGACACTAGGCCATCTAGATCACCGTGGACTGATGATGTGTGTAGAGATGGATGCATCACTTTGGCCAAATTTTTAATAAAAATACATTACACCATGAACATCGTCGTATGTCCACCACCCTAACTTGACTTATGAGTTGTCATGTCCTGCAGTTGTTTATAATGACCCAATTCCTTAGGTCTTGATGAAGTGGGATCAATTCGAATCATTATCTATGCTTGGACATTCGACTCCCTCCATAGGTTGGTTATAAGTTTCTAGTGACTCCTCATCACACGGTTTGTTCATTGCACATTAGTTGACCATTTGACCCCTAGGTCAAACATGGTTCACATTTTCGGAAACAAGTCATTTCATATGATGAAATGGTATACATGTACCCAAGGCATGCCCTATCCTTGATAGAGTAAAAGTATACTAATCATAACTTATATCATTAACAAAAGGTCTTATATGCAGACTCATAATGATTGAATGTATATTCTAATATAAATTCATTTCAATGATTTCATATCAAGGCCATGTTCGCAATGGTTCATCCTCCTCTATGTTTGAGAATATAAGTATACAATTTTGATAACAAGATAACACATAAAGTGTTTCACAATCATCTTATCATATAAGCACGAATGGTATTAATTGTGGTGTTGTCAACACACTGTTATTCACAATGTTAGCTTGACTTTCATCACAATCAGATATCCATATCATGAATCAATAATTCCTTCGTGACTGTAACCACAGTCTTAAGACTACATCATTATCCTTAGTTAATATTCAATAGGGAGCTACTTCCTGCTCCACTCGAGAGTTTATACTCTATTCAAGTTAGAATATGATGAGAGATATCATTTCTTCACCAACCCAGCCGATAAGGCTCAGGCTCTAGTTATCATTTGCATAGTATATGATGTAAAAGTGTTACAGTCAGGTCATACGACCCTAACACTGACATAGAAAGAATTATTATCAAGGCTCGGCCACCTGACCTTAAGCATGAATACAGTCATCCCAAAAGACTCAGCCTTACAACCTTGAGTATGAATCACATACTTTATAAACAACTCGGCCTTACGGCTTGGAGTATATAACACAATCTTTTTAATTAACTTGGCCTCATGGCCTTGAGTATAATACACAGTCTTTTCAAAGGTAGTCGTAGCTCAACTTCTAGCCACGAGCCTTCCCATTGATAGCAAAAAGACATAATACTGCTTTGGCCTCACAACCTAGAATGCAGTTTAAATAGAGTTTCAAAGATATATAATTAGCCATATGACCTTGAGCAATATATAAATATTTCTAGAACATCAAAACTTAGCTCAATAACCGATGACAAGCTGGTAAAGATGGCTCAGCCATTAAGGCTACGAGCTCATTCATGGTAAAGGGGTAATTTGGAAAGCTCAGCCTTAAGGCCTAGAGCCACTAGATGTTAACACCTAGAAATCAAAATGCTCAGCTTTAACATCCTCAGACTTCATTCAGATAGAGATTTTAAAGAGTATTAAACTCAGTTCTTTGTTTAAATGTTCAAATCATTAATGAAGAATAGGATTACAACCTTGTAATACCTGAGCAACGATAGTAAATGAGTCGTCACACCAGTCCCACACTCCTGCAAGTGCACTCAGCTCTATATCAAGCTCCCCCACTCTTTTTTTGTTCTATCACCATGAAGAAAAACCAAAACTTCCTCAAAAACAAAAATTAATTCCGTTACTATGAATGCACTTTTCCTATTTTGGTTTCCAACCTCCCTTGATTCCATGCATGCCAAAAAGAAAGGTAGCCACCTTTCCTCACCCGATCGGTTCCTTAAAAGGTGGATACCATCCGGCGTCATGCTCAAAAGTGGATGAGCTAAAATCTCCCCATCCTTCACTAAACCAGCCAATAGGTTAAAAGCATTCGACTAAGATCAAGTATAATGACATAAGAGATAATAATATGATTATTATCATGGCAATTAATCCTACAAAAGGGTTTGAAATCCTTACTAATAGGATTAAAATGAAAATAAGGAAGCACACAAGAACACATCTAGTTTGTCAAATGTCATTGAGAGATTCTTCTCTGAATTCAACTATCATCCTTAGTTGAGAGACTAAGGAATACCATCCTAGAGAACAAAAGATTACGAGAGACTTCCATCACTCTCTACATGATTGTCTCCTCAACATGAGATGATGCTTCTAGAACATCGACTAGTCTTAATGGCATCAAGGACATAACAACTCTCAGAGAACAAGTGAACTAAGAAAAGAGGCATGACATGTGTCAACTTACGTATAGAGAGGAAGAAGGACATACTAGTCATCACTCAGATGGCTATTCGACCCTTTGATTTCATGTCTAACCTTCCCTCCAAGATGATACTCTCCTTCTTTCTTCAAAGGACATTCATTTTCCTGTTCACACTCAGGACCACAAGATCATGATCAGTGTATCATCATCATATTTCATAGCTTAATTTAGTCAATTTATAAAGCAAATCATCACCAATAACTTTTTCATAATCAAGAGTTAGATCAGATATTTCCACAATATCAAATTAATTAACTATGTCTAATCCTCCTGATTGCCATACTAAGTTAATGAATAAGTCTAGTTGTAAGTTGGGGATGTAACATATCTCCCCCATAAGAATCATCATTCCTGATGATTAATTGTCTTCAAATAAACCAACATAACATGAAAATGTTTCCAAAAGCATAATAACAAATGTCAAAGAAAAGATAAGGAAATCTAGCATGGAAGTCATCATAATTTTCCCAGGTGGCATTTTCTATCAAATATTTGTCCCACTGGACCTTGCACTATGTTATTTCCTTATTATGTAAGCGTAGCTTATGCATTTCGAGCACCTTGATGGGCTTGATTATCACCACTCCTAGGTCTTTCACCTGTAAAAGGTTCCAATCAAGTATAGGAATTTGATTATTAGCAGAATTAGACTTTTTCAAATAAGAAACATGAAACACATTATGCATCATAGCAAGTGCTGGTGGTAGAGCAATTTTGTATGCCACTGGGTCGACTTCTTCAAGAACTTCAAATGGACCCACATATCTTGGTGCTATTTTAGACATTTTTCTAAATTTGATGGAACTTTTCTGGGGTTTTACCCTTAGGAGAACTTTATCTCCCACAATGAAATGCCTTTCAACATGCTTAGCATCTGCGTAACTCTTTTGTCTATCATTGGCTTCTGCTAGACTCTTTTTAATTAAATGGACTTGTTCTTCCATTTTAGATAGCATTTCAAGACCAAGGCTAACCCTATCTTCAAGCTTATCCTGGCAGTTTATAGTGGTTCGGCACTTCCATCCATACAATGCCTCAAATTGTGTCAACTTAATAGCTGAATGGTAAGAGTTATTGTAGGCAAATTCCACTAGAGGAAGATAATCCTCTCACTTATATTGTTGATCCATGCAATACATCCTTAGTAAATCCTCAAACACTTGGTTCACCCTTTCTATTTGTCCATCCATTTAAGGATGATAAGCAAAGCTTATGTTCAACTATGTTCCAAGTGAAGAGAATAACATTTGTCAAAATCTAGATCTCATCTGTGCATCCCTATCTGAGATGATCTTCTTAGGAATGTCGTGGACTCTAAAAATATCTTGAACAAATTTCCAAGCAATGATGGGTGCCCCATCTGTCAAGTTTCCTAGAATAAAATGGGCTTCTTTGGTGAGTCTATCCACCATAATCAAAATAGAATTTTGCTTGTTCCTTGACATAGGAAGCCCTTGCACAAAGTCCATGCTTATAATCTACCATTTCCACTCTGTAATTTCATGAGGGTATAATATTCCCGCCAGGTGTTGGTGTTCCACCTTCACCCTTTGGTATTCAATACAAATAGCTACAAAATTTGCAGCATCCCTCTTCATTCCTTTCTAAAAGTATAAAGGTTTCACATCAATGAGTAACTTGGTTACTCCAAGATGCCTAAAATATGGTGTAGAATGAACCTCTTTCCAAACCATATTCCTTAACTCTGCTGAGTTAGGTACATACATCCTTCCTTTGAACCATAATAACCCATCTAGTTCAACGTTGAATCCTTCATATATTGGATTTTGTGAATCTTTCTTAACGGCGTGTTTTACCTGCTCATAAAACTCATCTCCCTTAGATTGTTGTAACACCTGATTTCTAAAATCAAAATGTATAGAGACCATAGAGGAGATATGCCTTCTCCTACTTAAAGCATCTGCCACTCGATTCTCTTTTCCCTGAATATATTTAATTTAAAAATAATAATCTGAGATAAATTCTAACCATCTTCTTTGGTGAGCATTAAGATGGGGTTGAGTGAATAGTTATTTAAGTCCCTAATGATCCATTTTCAACTCAAAAGGTTTTCCAAGCAGATAATGTCTCCATATTTGGAGTCCATGCATGACTACTGCCAATTCTAAATCATGTGGGGCATAGTTTTGTTCATAGTTTTTCAGTTTTCACAATTAATACACAATAACATGTCCATCTTGGACTAGTACACCACCTAATCCTTCCCCTAAGGCATTGGTAATCACTTCAAATTGACCTTTCGGGTCAGGTACTTTCAAAATCCGAGTTGAAGGCAATTTTTCCTTCAGTAGGTTTAAGGCCTTCTGTCACTTTTCTGACCATTCAAACTTCTTGCCCTTTCTTTTCAAGGAAGTTATAGGATGTGCAATTTTAGAGAAGTTTTTCACAAACTTCCTGTAATATCCAGCAAGGCCCATAAAACTTTGGACCTCATGAACATTTCTCAGTTCAGGCCATTCAAAAATAGCCTTAATCTTAGTTGGGTCTAAAGTTGTTCCCTTAGCTAAAATTATATGACCCAAATACTATAAGTTTCTTTCTAAAAGAAGGTACACTTAGAGAGCTTGCCATAAATTTTATGCTCTCTTAGTCTTTGAAGAACAATTCTCAAATGTTGTAAATGTTCCTCTTCATTCTTAGAGTAGATTAAAATGTCATCAAGAAATACCAAGACAAACTTGTCCAAGCAGTGTCTGAACACACTGTTCATAAGATTCATAAATGCTACAAGTGCATTTTGTTAAGAATTAAGGTGTCTCAACCTTGGTAATTCCTTGCATTTATTTATTGTAATGTATTTATTTATTTAGCCTATGTTGTAATTTTGTTGCACATCGCATTTTGTCCTTTAGTGTGAAGTGGCACAATGAGTTGTCACTCCACTTGTAAGATGACTAGGATGCTCAACTCACTCCATGAGGAGATAGGCATCCCAGTTAGTGGTAGAGATATTTTGCCATGTTTCGACACTTTGACTAGTGTGTAAGTGAATCTTGACTGAAACGGTTATGACAGATTCCTATGACAAAATCTATGACGCGTAAGAGTCTAAAATAGAAGATGCTATGATAGGTGAAGACATGTGTCACAAGGCATCTTGGAAGAAGGCATCTTTGGGCACCCCAAGGAGAGTTATGAAATGTTGTAAGAGAATATGCTATTTTTAGTCAGTGTATGAAAGATTCTCTTATAGCTATAAGTATTGTCAGTATGACAGATTCTATGACAGTCGTAAGATGCATAAGAGCATTTGTCATTGCCCAACTTGGGGATAGGTGACCATATTGGGATGGGGTGATATGATAAGTGTCATGACCATACTGCAGTGTTGGACAAGTGTCCCTAGGCATGGATTTTAGGCCATGAGGCCAAGTTGGATGTTCATCTTAAGAAACGTCCATTTTTGCCTTGTAAACTTCTATTTAAGAAGGTGCTTTGAGAGAAGATGTATTATGTGATTGATAGGTACTGTTATGCTACCAGATTGTCTCTAGATACGAGTGTCAAAGACTCCTATAAATAATTGCATTGCAAGTGTGTTGTAAACCTTGTTGTTTAGATAATACATTGTGCAAGTTTTGGAGTGTGGGGTTTTTCACCTATAAGGGTTTTCCCCACATTATATCTTGTCTCTCTTCTTCTATCTTACATTCTTGTGTTGTGTATTACTACAATATCTTTATTGTTGGGTTAATAACACTATAATTGTAAAGGTTAAAAAGAATTTGCACACATCTCTCCTCATTAGATTAGTGTCGGAAGTGATTTCTACACACCTATCTTCCTTTCACATTTGTCAACCCAAAAGGTAGAACAATGAATTCATAGTGTCCATATCTAGTTCTAAAGGTTGTCTTATGAATGTCTTCATCCTTCACCCTCAATTGGTGATACCCTGATCGAAGATCAATCTTGGAAAATACTGCCGCACCTCTCATCTGTTCAAAAAGATCATCAATGTGGGGTAGAGGATACTTGTTCTTGATTGTTGATTTATTTAGCATGCAGTAATCTATACACAACTGCAAAGTGTCGTCTTTCTTTTTCACAAAAATGACAGCCACTCCCCATGGCGACACACTGGGTCTAATCAACCCTTTATCCAATAGCTCTTGTAGTTGAGCCTTTAACTCCATTAGTTTAGTTGTGGTCATCCTATAAGGGACTTTAGAAATAGGTTTTGACCCAGGTATAATATCAATGGCAAAATCAAAAGATCTCCTAGGGGGTAATCCTGGTAGATCATCTACAAAGACATCCTCAAATTCTCTGAGGGGGGATACTTGTCCATATCTGGTCTTTCCTAACCTATGGACTCCTTCATCCCTACTTCATTAAGTTTTTGGGATTCATAAAACATCAAGTCATCTTGGAAGTAGTTTTCCTTTGATTCATCTATTTTATCCATCTTGACAACAAAAAGTTGGCATCCTTTCCTCTATGCCCTTTTCATTTGTAAGGCAAAAATTTCCCTCAGTTTAATTTCCCTAGGTTTCCCTTGAATATGAACTTGGTTTCCTAGATCATCCAAACAATCTACTATCTTGGCATAACAGTCTACTTTGGCTCGATGTCTCCATAGCCAATTTATTCCTAGGATGACATCATATGAGCCAAGTGGGGTTACATATAGATTTACTTCTGTGGAAAAGTTTGGAAGTTCAACCTAAGCTTCAAACATGCATTGCTCTACCTGAGCCTTGGTGTGATTTGCATACTCTATAGACCAAGTATTTGCCATGAATCCTGCTTTTCTAGGTATGCTATTTGCAATTTTGGAAGAAATGAAACATTCTGTGGCTCCTGTATCAATTAGAACTGAAATTGGAACTCCAAATAAAATAGTTGTTGTTTCTACTGGGGTAATTTGATACTCAACTTGACGGTTGTCCAAGGCCACATGGATATGTTGCTAGAATGTCACTTGCTGGGAAGGTAGAGAATTCCCTTTTGGTTGCACTCCTTGTGATTTGTTGGGACACTGATTGGCATAGTGACCTCCACTGCATGTGAAACATCTCCCAGCTGGTCCTCGCCTCACCTGAGGTTTATTAGAATTGTTTCCATTCTTCTTGGAGTGGTTGTTCCCCTTTTTCTCTCCCTTGGACTCATTTTGTTTATTTTTGGCCACTTTATCATTCTTCTCAAAGTAATCTTGTTTCTTCCTCTTTTTCTTTGAGGGTTGAGAAGATTGAGACTAGTTGTATCTCTTTCTGTTTCTTTCCCTATAGGCTGATATAGCCTTCAAGTTCTATTCTTGTCTAATGGCCTTCTCATAAACTTATTCCATGCTTGTAGGACCATGAACATTAATCTCACCCCAATCTAGCCATTCAACCCCATGATAAACTTCCGGACATAGAATTTCTCATCATGCTAATATTGTGGCACATATTTCAACAGTCAGGTGAATTTTTCCCAATACTCATTTACAGTCATATCTGTTTGTTTCAGGTTTTGGAAGTCTATGAGTTTTTTATCATATAATAGTTGAGGCAACCATCTTTGCCTAAACAGTTCTATGAACCTATCCCAAGTAAGGCTTGTAGACCTCAAGCCTAGCTCCATCTTTTTGTTCATCCACCCTGTGGATGTTTCACCTACTAGCTGAAATGCTTCCCAAACAGCTTTGGTAACCTCATTATAATTTCTAATTTCAAAATACTTCTCCATCTCCATAAGCCATGCCTCCATGACATCTTCACTTATGGATCCATCAAATTTAGGTGGCATGACCTTTTTTAGGTCATTAGACAGTTCCATAGCCATCAGGCTCCTCTTATCCCCATCATACTTAGTCGCAGACTTATTTTCTCTGTGCTAGCTTTGGTTGGTGTCATTATGGCATTCCTTGTCATCACCTGCATCATAATTATCTCGCTTATCTTCTGACTAGCCTTCCACTTTGTGTTTGAGAGTTTCTACCCTCACCCTTGTTTCTCTCTACAAGGTCAAAATTTGGTCTAATTTAGACTCAAATTGCCCTAAAGGTGCTCCTTCATTTTGGCTATCCTCCATTCTTATTCCAACTCGAACCTTTACTACAATCTACTTCTTCCTGAAGTTTGCAAATTAATTATGGATTAGTTTTCCATGCTATGCAATTTATTTATTACAAATCTATTCACATTCATGTAATCTTTAAGAAGAAAGGAAAGATTGTCAAATTTACCATTGCATTTTAGTTTTCAATTAGCTTACATGTAATCCACAAAATTACAAAATTGTGTTTACATTTTTCTCCTACAAATCATTTACAATGTGGGATAGCTTCCCATAATCATGTTTTCTTTTCAGTCTCAGGAGGTGAGGATACACTCTGGTATTCCTTCACATCCTCCTTAATTACATTACAGTCCTTAGGATTATTTCCCTCAACTGATGCTTTAGGGGTAGAGGGTGTCATTGATGCTCCAGTAGAGTTAGGGGCAGCCATCCATTAAGCTTTCCTTAACTTGTCCTTGATGCATTTCATGACATCAGTGAAAGTTTCCTCATCATATAACCATGTACCTATCAAGCATCTAGTATGTTCCAGTTTCTCTTCCATGAAGGCTCGTGTCTTAAAAATCTTTTGTTGGTGTAGGTAACATCCATGTTCCATTACATTCTTGGGAGGTGTGGTTCTAATTTTTACCATGCTAGCATAGAATAGCCAAAAATTAGCATACTTAATGTTGGATACATTAATCATCAAGTAGTGAGCTCATTAGGTCCATGTGTTGAACTTGGTAGTTCTGATACCATATGTAACAACACTTTCCATAATGCTCAAGAATTAACTTAAAACATGTAACTTAATCAAGTCATTAATTATGAATTGAAAGAGATAATCAAATTTGAAACAAGGAATAATAATATTTTCCATCCATTAAGCATGTTAACCAAATCAAGGTATAACATAACTTACAATCTAGTAAACCATTACAATTTTTAGTGAGTAACCATCACTAATCAAATACAAAATATGCTCTAGGCATTACAATAAGCTTTTACATCACAATAGACCAACTAATCACAATATGTAATTACTATATCTAGAACTAATGACATATGTCTCCATAAGCCTCGACTTGTCTCATGCTTTGGAAGGAGAGCATCATCCTAGTGCTTTTCCTCCAACCACAGACCCACGGTCCCCTACGCATCTTCCTAACTAGAAGAGTCCCTAGCCTTTATGGAAAGGTTAGACATTAGAACCCCAATAGGTTAGCCATCTGAGTATCTAGTGTTGTGTCCTTCCTAATGTATCATGGTCACACAATATAGATCCCATCTAACTTATATGACACTACTAGAGACACTAGGCCATCTGGATCACTGTGGACCGACGATGCATGCAGAGATGGATGCATCACTTTGGCCAATGTTTTCATACAAATACGTTACACCATGAACATCATTGTATGTCCACCACCCTAACTCGACATATGAGTTGCCATGTCCTGCAATTGATTATAACGACCCAATTCCTTAGGTCTTAAATAAGTGGGATCAATTTGAATCATTATCCATGCTTGGACATTCGACTCCCTCCATAGGTTGGTTATATGTTTCTAGTGACTCCTAGTCACATGGTTTGTTCATTGCAAATTAGTTGACCATTTGACCCCTGGGTCAAACATGGTTCACATTTTCAGAAACAGGTCATTCCATATGATGAAATGGTATATATGTACCCAAGGCATGCCCTACCCTTAATAGAGTAAAAGTATACTATTCATAACTTATATCATTAACAAAAGGTCTTACACGTAGACTCATAATGATTGAATGAATATTCTAATATAAATTCATTTCAATGATTTCATATCGAGGCCATGTTTCCAATGGTTCATCCTCCTCTATGTTCAAGAATATAAGTATACAATTTTTATAATCAAGATAACACAGAAAGTGTTTCACAATCAGCTTATCATATAAGCATGATTAGCATTAATTGTGGTGTTGTCAACACACTGTTATTCACAACGTTAGCCATTTTCATCATAGTCGGATATCTCTATCATGAATCAATAATGCCTTCACAGTTGTAACCATAGTCTTAAGACTATATCATTATCCTTAGTTAATAGTCAATAGAGAGCTATTGCTTGCTCCACTCGAGAGTTTATACTCTATTCAAGTCACGATATGATGAGAGATATCATTTCTTCACCAACCCAATTGATACGGCTTGGGCTCTAGTTATCATTTGCATAGTATATGATGTAAAAGTGTTACAGTCAGGTTGTGCGACCCTAACACTAATACAGAAAGAATTCTTATCAAGGCTCAGCCACCTAGACTTGAGCATGAATACAGTCATCCCAAAAGACTCGGTCTTACAGCCCTGACTATGAATCATAGACTTTATAAACAACTTGACCTTATGGCCTAGAGTATATAACACAGTCTTTTTATTCAACTTAGCCTCATAGCCTTGAGTATAATACACAATCTTTTCAAAGGAAGTAATAGCTCGGCTTCCAGCCACAAGCCTTGCCATCTATAGCAAAAAGACATAATACTGCTTCAGCGTCACGGCCTAGAATGTAGTTTAAACAGAGTTTCAAAGATATATAATCAGCCATACGGCCTTGAGCAATATATAAAGATTTCTAAAAGATCAAAACTCGGCTCAACAGCCGATGACAAGTTAGTAAAGATGGCTCAACCATTAAGGCTATGAGCTCATTCATGGTAAAGGGGTAATTTGGAAAGCTTAGCCTTATGGCCTTGAGCCACCGGATGTTAACACTTAGAAATCAAAATGGTCGATTGTAGCAGCCTCAAGCTTCATTCAGATAGGGATTTTAAATAGTAATAAACTCAGTTCTTTGTTTAAATGTTTAAATCATTAATGAAGAATAGAATTATAGCATTGTAATACCTAAGCAATGATAGTAAATGAGTTGTCACACTAGTCCCACACTCCTACAAATGCACTCATCTCTATATCCAACTCCCCCACTCTTTTTCTTGTTCTATCACGAGGTAACCACCTTTCCTCACCTGATCAGTTCCTCAAAAGGCTACTACCATCGGGCATCATGCTTGAAGGTGGATGAGCTAAAAGCTCTCCATCCTTCACTAAACTGACCAATAGGTTAAAAGAATTTGACTAAGATCAAATATAATGACATAAGAGATATAATATGATTATTATCATGGCAATTTATCCTACAAAAGGGTTTTAATTCCTTACTAATAGGATTAAAATGAAAACAAGGAAGCACACAAGAACACATCTAGTTTGTTGAATTTCATCAAGAGATTCTTCTCTGAATTTGACTATCATCCTTAGTCGAGAGACTAAGGAATACCATCCTAGAGAACAAAAGATTATGAGAGACTTCCATCACTCTCTACATGATTGTCTCCTCCACATGAGATGATGCTTCTAGAATATCAACTGGTCTCCATGACTAGTCTTAAAGGCAT
The DNA here is from genome assembly GCA_027924645.1 of Cunninghamia lanceolata. Taxonomy (NCBI): domain Eukaryota; kingdom Viridiplantae; phylum Streptophyta; class Pinopsida; order Cupressales; family Cupressaceae; genus Cunninghamia; species Cunninghamia lanceolata. The sequence continues at coordinate 15,294,929 of BSBN01001332.1, forward strand.
CAAGGACATAACAACTCTCAGAGAACAAGTGAACTAAGAAAAGAGACATGACATGTGTCAACTTATGCATAGAGAGGAAGAAGGAAATAATAGTTGACACTCAGATGGCTATTTGATGCTTTGCTTTCACAATTTCTAACCTTCCCTCTAGGATGATAATCTCCTTCCTTCTTCGAAGGATGTTCATTTTCCTATTCACACTCAGGACCACAAGATCATGATTATTGTACCATCATCATCATATTTCATAGCTTAATTTAATCAATTTATAAAGTAGGTCATCATCAATAACTTTTTCTTAATCAAGAGTTAGATTAGATATTTCCACAATATCAAATCAATTAACTATGTCTAATCCTCCTGATTATCATACTAAGTTAATGATTAAGTCTAGTTGTATGTTGGGGATGTAACAGAATGTTAGAGCCATTTGTTATGTATGTAAAGCAATTCTTGGGGGCAGAGGGTTTAGATTCAGGCTTGGTGGTTTTGGTTAGGATTGGGGATGTTTTTGATGGAGGATTTTTTAGTGTATAACCCTCGGTCACTTGATGCACATGTAATGTAAAGCCACTTTTTAGGGCACTTACTGGAAGAGGGTGATGCAAGTTTGGGTTGGGTAGGTCAGAATTAGGTTGTAAACCAAATTATCTTAGGTGTTGGATGGCAAGAGAGATTTTTCTACCAACCCTTGGTTAGGTTATGGGATGGGTGTGTTATGATGAGGGAAATGGTTGGGTCTTTTTCATCATTAATGCAAAGACAAGGTTAGTGTAATATGGTTTGTTGGTTGGATAGGTATGGCAAGGCATTAGTAGTAGAAAATTTCACACTGGTTATATAAAAATCACATGATCAGGTAAGTGAGGTTTAAGGGTTTGTCAGGGGATGGGGGTATTGGGGGTGGGTAGATTTTTCTTAATCCTTGCAAAGAATAGGAAAAAATTCTTAGATTTTGTTCGAAAGGATTGGGTGGGTGTGGATTGGTTGGTGAGATGGTTACATTTTTGGTGCTTATGTGGTGGAAAATGTCACATAACTTCTTTAAGAACAACATGGTTTGGTAAATGAGGGGCAAGGGTGTGTTAGGGGATGGTTGTATTTTAGGTGGTGATGTGGTGGAAAATGTCACATCAATTCTATAAAAAACACATGGTTTGGTAAGTGAGGGGCAAGGGTTCATTAAAGGATGGTTGCATTTTAGGTGGTGATGTGGTGGAAAATGTCACATCAGTTCTATAAAACCCACATGGTTGGATTGGTTTGGGATTTGTTGGGTTGGTGGGGAAAGTTTGTTGGGTGAGCAGACTTTCCAAGGGCGGAATGGGTGGTTAGGATTACCAAAAGTAGGCCATAGACCATTCTATGGAGTGGGTTTCAAGAGAGAGTTTTCTACCAACCCTAGGAAAATCTTCCTAGCTTCTATTTGCAAGGATGGGTGAATGAAGATGTGGGTAGAGGATGATAAGTTGATTCAGGAATCAGTTGAGGGTTGGTATTGTGTTGATATGTTTTAGAGAAATCCTAAGTTTTATTATAGCAAAGAGGATATTTTCACCAAGGTATGAAAGACCGGGGTGATGATGTATATCCATCCTTTGCATGGACTAGAAACACAAACAAGAGGGTGTGCTTACACATGCCCAACATAGTACAACCTTGTCTAGGTGGGAGAGAACTTAGAACATTCATTTCCTGATGCATAGAAGGTGTTGTCCTTAGATGCACCAGGGAGGGATGAAATGCCTGAAGCTTATCCGACCACTTACAAGATATGAATACTAGTTAGAGCAATAAGAACATCCAATAAATACAACATACAACAACAAATGACTTTCTACCCCATTCTATGTTATCTGATGACACACCAAGATATAGGAGATCAAGGTGGTCTTGTTGAATAAGTGTAGAGGGGGGTATTCAATGAAAAATTAAGAAAATCAACTGACAGATGGATCAATAGCCATTGAGTCTCTTGCCAAGAGATTGGGTGGAAATGACTGGATCATACCTATTGTGGGAACATTATATCCTAAGGCATGGTTTTGTGATGGTTGATATGTTTTCAAATGGGCTTGAGATCAATTGTGTGGTGACTTGGGCGGTTGATTATAGTGTGTTGTTTATGCTAGTTTTGTTTGTGCTCAATTACTTTAACATGTTTCACATTTATTGCTTTGGGGATTTTTGGGTGTTTTGATTTTTTTGGGATTTTTGGATTTTCTGAATGTTTTTGGGGTTTTTTGGATTTTCTAAATATTTTTGGGCTTTTTGGATATTTTGAAAGTTTTTGTGTTTTTTGGATTTTCTACTATACAAGGAGTGCATACAAGAATCCACTTATCTAGGAATCTACCTTGGGTGGGTTATGAAGGGAGGGATTTTTGGTGTTGAGTGTTTAAAATACCAATCCATGGGGTGGAGGTAGTATGGAGTGATTTGTGTGGTCAAGGACTTATAAATGGTGGATTTGGCCACTAGTCATAGTGTCTAAAATAGTTTTTTACCATAGTACTTATCCAAGGCACCACTGAGATGGTTTTCACCATTGGATGACTTTATTACACTTGGTTTTTCTTTATTTTTTTACTTTTTTGTTCTTTTTTTTCTTTTTTCTTTCTTTCTTTTTTTCTTTTTTTCTTTTTTGCTTTTTGGGGGGATATTTGATGGGTTAGGCGTAGAACTTTTTGAGTTGCATGATGTTCATTGTCTCATCTAGAAGTTGTCCCTTAGGTGTTGCTCACTGATATGCTCATGATCCATAACTGGTTGTTATCACAAAGGGTCTAAGACAATTTGGTTCAAACTTTCCCTTCTTGTGGTGCTCTTTCAATTTCCTTTGATTTTCCATAAGTACAAGGTCACCTATTTCAAATCAACGGGTCTTGATTTTCTTGTTGTAGCTTCTGTGGAGGTGATTTTGATAGGATTGCAAGTGATTGAGAGCATTGAGGCTCTTCTCATCCAAGATTTCAAACTCATTTAAATGTGTAACCTGCTACTCTAACTCATTAATGAGATTTTGTAATGAAATTCTTAGAGAGGGGAGTTTAACCTCAATAGGTAGGATGGCTTCAGAACCAAATATGATGGAATATGGAGTGGCTCATGTGGGGATATAGATGTTGGTTCAGCAAGCCCAAAGGGCGAGGTTAAGTGTAGGTTCTAGTCATGACCGGCTTCATTAATTGTCTTCTTTAGGATTCTTAAGATAGTTTTGTTTGAAGCTTCCACTTGACCATTGCCTTAGGGGTAATATGGAGTGGAAAAATGGTGTTGGATCTAAAATTTTTGACAAAGGGTTCAGACTTCTTGATTTTTGAATGGTTTCCCATTGTTAGTAATTATGGTGAGGGGGATACCATAGCAGCATATAATGTAATCAAGGATGAATTTAGATATTTGGTCACTTGTGGTGTAGGTGAGTGGAATAGCTTCTACCCATTTTTTGAAGTATTTGGTGGTAGTAATAATGAACTTGTGTCCATTGGATGATGGTGGGTGAATTTTATTGACGAGTTTGAGCCCCCATTGTGAGAAGGGCCATGGATTCATAATGGATTGCAATTCTTGTGATGGATCATGAATTAGGTCCCCATGTTGTTGGCAAGGAAAGCATTACTTGACAAACTGGTGAGCATCATTTTCCATTGTTGGCCAATAGTACTCTATTCTTAGAATTTTCTTGCAAGGTAGGTCCACTAGAGTGTGCCCGACAGATACCTTCATGTATCTCTTGTAAGGTTGTTTGTGCTTCTTTGGAATCGAGACACCTCAAAAGGGTATCATCAAGACTTTCAATATAGTTTATCACCAATAAGGGTGAAGCGGGAAGCTTGGTGAATGAACGTATGGCATTGAGTAGATGTTAGGTTAGGTGGAATGATGTCATCATGGAGATAGTGGTAGACGTCATGGTACTAGGGGGATAAGGGACCAACAATGTCACATACCGGTTCTGATTGCAGGATATCATAGGCTGGCATATGTAATTCTTCAATGAGGAACTCACATCGCTGACTATTTTTCTACATATCCACAATAACCTATGGTGGCCATTGCATCTACTACTTTGTTGTTAAGTCTTGGGACTTTCTCAAATTGGATTTCAAAAAATATTCCTTAAAATCATCTACCATTCTTTTGTAAGGTAGGAGCTTGGCGTCCTTTGTCTTGTATTCATTATTTAATTATTTTATGACCAATTGAGAGTCACCATAGACCATGAGCTTTTCTATTTTCCATTGAATTGCCATGCAGAGTTCTGTGATGAGTGCTTCATATTCAGATACATTTTTGGTACAAGGAAATGTTATTTTATATGACTTGAGGATGTAGTCTCCTTGTGGGGTGACAAATAGGATCTCTACCCTTGATCCATGATGTGTGTATGATCTATCAAAATACATTTTATATTCTAATGTGGGTGTTAGCATGAAAATGGACTCATCTCAAAATTTTGAAAGTAGTGGATGTTCTATTAGAATGGGTGCATCTGCTAGCTAGTCATCTATAACATGTCCTTTGATCTAGCCTTTCTTTTTGTATATTCAATATCAAACTTGTTGAGGATCATTACCCATTTAGCCATGCGTCTTGTAAGAGTTACTCAGGATAATAGTACTTTAGTGGGTCTAGATTTGTGATGAGCTTTGTTTTATGGTTGAGTATGTAGTGTTGTAATTTATGAGAGGTAAATATGACTGCAATACATGCTCTTCCAATGTGTGTGTAGTTGAGCTCATATCCCACTAATGTATGGCTGATATAGTAGATGGATCTTTCTTTTCCCTGATCATCATGTTGTTCTAATAATGCCCCTATTGTTGTCTCTATTACATTAAAATGTATAATAATAGGGGTTGTTGTGGTTAAGGTGGCATGAGGACTAGAGATGTAGTGAGGTATTCTTTCAACTGTTCAAAGGCCTTTTGACAATTTGAATCCCATATAAATGCCACATTTTTGTGAAGGCGATGCTAGAATGGTTGGCATTTATCAGCTAGTTGTGCTCTGAAGTGTCTGATATATTACAATTTTCCTTTGAGGCTATGTATCTACTTCAGATTCTTGGGTGGAGGAATCTCAACTATAGCTTTTACTTTTGTTGGGTCTACTTCTATGCCTTGTTGGTTTTTCTTCTAAATTAGCAGAGGGTTTGCCAGTTCCAATGCACAGGCAGATTCAGCCAACTAATATAGGAGGTTGCATGAGCTGCCTCCCCTTCACTTCTGGTTCTACCGCACCAAGGGGGGTATTCCCTATAACTAAAGATGTAACATTTAACTCACCTAATGACACAAAGATTTAGCTTTACAATAGCAGGCAGAATACTCTCATGTTTGGACCAAGATTTGAATGATACATCACAAGTTTGGCAACCTTCTTGGACATATTTAACTGGTTGAGGATGAGAGTATGCAGGGGTCCTAATCCTACTCCTACAACTAACATGTAGAAGTTCTGAGATGGTTGGAATTGATGTTTTGGGTGCAAGACAAGGGGTTTTGGATCATAACTACTAACCCAGGAGCAGATCGGTGCCTATCTCAGGGTAAGGAGTCAATTAGACGTATACAAGAGAATGGTTTGCAACTAGCATTCAAGTTTCAAGGGGTTAGGACTAGTATTTGCCTTACAAATACCACCCAGAAATGGGTATTTAGCTGCCTCTACTTACAAATATCCCAACTGACATACATTCCTTTCCACACTTTAACCTAAAATAGTTTAATCCACTCCTTGAATGGAAGTTACAGATCAAGCATGCAGTATAGAAGTCTATACCCTAGAATCTAAGAAACCCTTAGCAACCAAATTCAAAAGAAGAGATGTATATAGCAAATGGAGACAAACAACTAAACACATGCATAAGAGCATTTTTCATATAAGACAACAATGAAACTGAACATATATGCAAAATACATTCATAATGCAACTCATAAACTCCAAAATGAGATAGAACAGCAAGAAAATGCCCTGTTTTTCACTATTTTTCCCCCAAAAATGCCCAAGTCTTCAACAACAACAAATGAGTAACACTGTCTGCTATATCAGCAACAAAGGTGTACTCAACATTCAGTACAATGGTACATCAAAAATTTGCCAGATATAGTGCATCATGGGAAATGGTGCTCAAAAATTGAATGTAGTAGGTAGAAGAGGGGGCAGGGAGTGGTTGGACTCGAGCCCTATGCCGCCGCTTGAAATTTTTCCTTACCAGTTTGGTAGTTGACCCGTCCATCAGGTCCATGCCTCTATAAATTGCCATTAATGCCTAGCCTACCCATGGGATGCAGTAGTTGCGTGCTCTAGAACTCTTCCCGCCTTGGATAGCCACTGTGGAAGCATGGAAAACCCTTCCTTTTGAAAATTTGAAACAGAACTGTCAATCTCCCTCTTTCCCACTGAGATTTGCGGCTACAATCACGCTGAAAAGTCACCCACCAATGATATCGTGCCATGTAGGCACCTGCACTCCCATCGTTGACTTTTCAAATTATGCGAGAACCAATTGTCCCACATTCACCCCGCAGTGACCTCTTCAATACTTTATATGCATGACCACACAGAAAGGTAGTTGTCGGTGATTTTTCTCCCGCCGACGCTAGCCTAGACCCCTTATATCAGTGAACCACTTTCTTTCTCACCCAATATGAAAAATATCACCCTGATATTTCACATCACCCTGATGCGAAATATCACCCGGCGGGAAATATCACCCCGCGGGAAAAATCACCTAATATCCAACATCACCCTGATATGGAAATATCACCCCAATGAGAAATATCACCCCCCGAGTGCAACCTGCTGATGCATCGGAGGAAGATCCTCCTCATCATATTCATGCCATACATTTCACCGATGATCCTCCTGCACATATCCATATCCTCATCAGTGATTGACGGGACCCTTAGCAAAGCTGCCGATAATAATTGTCATGCCGAAAACCACATGATGCATCCCATCGGACCTAGATGATGTCACCATTATATTGCAATATCAGGGTGATCTTCATAAAATGACCGATATTAGAAATATGACCCCCTCCTCTTTCAGAATATCAGGTTGGACTAAAAATTTCAACTATGACCCCATCGGACCTAGATGACGTCACTGTCATATTGGCATTAGGGTGATATTTAGCAGCAAGGGTGATATTCATAAGATGATTGATGCTTGAGAATATGACCCCCCGCAAGAATAACAGGCTGACATTTGAAAATATGATGACCTCGACAAGAATATCAAGTTGCTAGACAAGTAGATATCAACCCTCATGTAAAATTGATGTCCGCAACATCAGGGTGATCCTCTCTAAGATGACTGATAATTTGAAATATCACCCCCCGAGCAGAAAATCAGGTCATACTTGAAACTTGACGCAACATCGGAGTGATATTTGGAAGATGACTGATAATTGAAATATCACCCCCCGGGCGAAAATCAGGTCATATTTGAAATATGACCCCCTGCAAGAATGTTAGGCCCGATAGAAACTTTACCTTAACATAATTTTTTTCATTTTTTCAACTGAGAGGGCCCCAAGACTTGGAATTTTTTGGATTTTTTGGGAAGGTGCCTACAAAATTAATTGCTTGAATCCTGAAAGTTTATGCAGGCACCAACATGCCTCATCGTGACACAATGAAGCTAAGGATTTTTCCTAAGGTAACTCCAAAGACACATTTATTTGGATTGAGATGCACCTTGTATTCTTCCAATCAGTCGAATATTTTTGCCAAGACATCCAAGTGGTCTTCTCTGGTTCTTGATTTCCCTAATAAGTCATCTACGTAATCTTCCATGATGTTGTGAAATAAATCATGGAATATAACAGTCATGGCCCCTTGATAGGTTGCACCTACAGTTTTAAGGCCAAAAGGCATGACAACCCATTAAGGGAAAATTGGATTCAAATGAATATGCAATAATAATCAATATCAAATACCCAAAACTTCAATGAAATAGTGAACTAAAGAGATTCAATAAGAATGAACAAACAACAAAGCAAACCTCCTTAGATCGTAGCTTCCATTGATCGCCTATCACAATCATTCTTGCATGTATGAAATAGGGCCCTCAAAGAGTGCATTTCTTTACTTTTTTCAAGAATGCCAATTGAGAATGGCAGTGATAATATCGCAATGAAGAGGAGCTTCACAATGATGGTAATAGTGCATAGTAACGAATGTGATCACAAGCAATGAAGGAATTGGTGCCAAAGGCGCACTGTAATTCCTACAAAGTAACAATACTTAAAGCTTGGATGAATGAAATGGAAGAAGAGGGTTGAATTTATAGACTTGAGAAAGAAGAGATCAACGGTATAGAAAGAATGAGAAGATCAACGGTATAGAACAGTTGAGGAACGTGCAACGAATAAGAAGAAGACAAGTGTCTTGCTTTCTTTTGCATGAGAGGAGTTAATAAGAATAGAAGAATGAGTTAAAGCATTTAAAAGAATATAGTAATCAATTAAGTGATTTAAAACAAGAAGAAGGGATTTGCATGAGAATAAGAAGATATTTTGCTTTATTAAATATTAAGAATATTTAATTGCATGTGCACAAAGCTTGAATTACATTTAGAGATAACTCAATTTAGAAGAAAAAGAAACTTAAATAAATATTTGATTTATTTAAATTTAGAGAAGATATTATTGGAAGAAACAATTAAATAATTAGAATTATTTAATTTAGAAGATAAGAAAGCAAATTAAATAAATAAATGTATTTAATTGTTGTGCATGATTTTGAAGAATAAATAAAATATGTGATTGTATTTTATTTTTAGAGACTGAGAGAATTTAAATAAATTTGATTTGATTTAATTAAATAATTGAGAATTATTTAATTGTTTGGAAGAATTTAATTAAATAAAGGATTTTATTTAATTTTGACTTTAGAAGAGATAATTAAATATTTTGATAGTTAATTAATTTAGAGGAATATGAATTGAATAAATAAATTTGTTTATTTATGTATTGATAGAGGAATTAGAAGGGAATAAATATTAAGAATATTTATTTAAACTAAATCGTGTCACTTTTAGGCATATACATTTTACCCCTCTTTGATGCAATGTAGTTTACAGCATTGCTTCAAAGAAATTGATTGTTGAATAATGATACATGCCCCAGTTTGCCCCTTGGGAGATTAGACGAGAAGAGGGCAGAAGGCGTGAGATGGACAATCTCATGATGAAGAAGGGATAACTTAGGTTAGGTTTGAAGAAAGAGCTGAATGATACGCGATGCAAGATAGAATGATAACGCACACAAGCAATCAAGCAGGTATGCACAAATGATACAAGAACAAGCAAGGTATTGCCCTTGTCAAGTAGTAAACCAATGATATACTGATAACGATATACGACAGTGTTGTCATGGCGGGGAACGATATATCCCTAGACCAACACGGCAAGCGTGTTGTCATGGTGGGGCATGATAGAGCACTAGAGCAACATGAAGGATAGTGTCTAGTTTTAGGAAATGAAACATGTCATGTAAGACACATGTGTTGGTCTAATTTTGACAATGTTACATCCTGTATAAGACAATTGATTGATTAACTGATCGAGTTGGTTTATGACCAGACAAGGATCAAGACCACTGATTGTGATTGGAACATTTGACAAAATTGACTTGACTGGATTGGTATGGATTAAGGATGGACTTGCATTTTGATCACTACTCAGATTGACTGAATTGGGAAGAATGGACCACAACGATAGATAGAATACTGATTGATAGAAGAATGACTCGACAGAAAGATTCACAAGCTTCATTTTGTATTGTTACTCTACATTATTTGGATCTTTTATTGCATGGTGTATGGTATGGATGCTTTTATGGATGTATAATAGATGTGAAATGGTGTTTGCTTTTGACATCTTGATGGTGCAAGTATTTTGAAGTGCTTATTTCATCATTGGGTAATTTTTTTTTGGTACTTTACTGAATGTTGTAAGTTAATACAAGCATCTAGGTATAATTGAACCAAGATGACCTGAGTACTGCTTACATGGATTTTGATTTAGCAAGTTGATACAAGCATTGAGGTATAATTAAACCGAGATGACCTGAGTATTTCTTGCATATCAACAAACAAGGATTGCCCCCATTCATGTTAGACCTTTGATGTCCTTGATGATCTTTTGCTGATCATGTCCTTAGACAAGGCTCCACATTACTAAAGTTTAATCCACAAACAAGAAACAAAGAAAAATAATCATGTCCCCATCATAGAATCTCTAGCTTTTGGCATCCTTGAGTAGCATAGAAAGGCATGATAGCATAAATCAAGACTCTATAAGTTAACCGAACCAACATAAAACATTCTTGCATTTAGATGTGTTTGTTTCTTGCCATAATTTGGGTAAAAATCATTTAGGAGGCATTAGGTGTTTGCCTACTTTGCCTTGGATAGGTTTAAATGTCTTGCATCAAGATTTCTCCTTCAAAAGAGCAGGTTTTGCTTGCACTTACTTGTTTGGTGAGAGAAGATTTCACAATCCTTATTGGTGAGATGAACCCTAAGGGACTGACCTAGTGCCTTAGGGGCTCATTGTTAAATGGCCTTGCCTATGTGACAACGTAGTTCGGGGTGAACCCTAATGGACCTAAGACCTAGGCAATAGAAGGTGGTGCGGACTCAAATAGATAGAAGGACTAGACATGGGATGGATGGGACAATGGAGCCTCGGGGGTGCATTTTAGAAATGGCCTTGCCTACGTGACGATGCAGAGGCAATGTAGTTCATGGTTGACTTTGATGGATCTAAGATATGGATCGGATGAGACATGATATGGAACAAACGAGGATCAGATATGGAACAAATAAGACATGACATGGAATAGATATGGATCAGATATGGAACAATAAGACATGACATGGAACAGATATGGATCAGATATGGAACAATAAGACATGACATGGAACAGATATGGATCAGATATGGAATAAATAAGGATCAGATATGGAATGGATATGGATCGGATGATACTAATGACAAGGAAACACCACGGATAGGTAGATGTATGGGTGCTAATGAATGGAATGGGTGGTTAGGTAGAAGGAATCAAGGATGTGATCTCCAAGGACTATGTCGCAGAGGAATAACTTAGGATTTGACACAACAAAGCTTACAACGAAAGAGGATGAGAGGATTATGAAGGATTTGCATGGTTTTGGAGGGATAAGGTATGTCAAGAGACATCTAAAACATTTGTCAACATTGTGCCCCCAATCTTTATCAAGATCAAGAAAAATAGAGGAATGGAAGATTAGGATGGATGGACTGGATAGTATAGGTATGCAAAGGATAGGATAGGAAATGGTACGGAAGGAAACTGATAAGAGAAGAGTGATATGCCAATGAGACAAGGTGCCCCCAAGTGTAGGTGACATAGGAGATCAACTTACACATGATGCTTGTTTGCCAGGTTTTCATCATGGTACTTATCCAAGGTGCCTGTTTGCCAGATTTTTACCATTAGACGAAGGGATTTTTCTTTACTTTTTTTATTTTTTAATTTTTTTTTGATAGGATAAGGTGGAATACGGAAGAGAGAGACTCAAGTATCTAGTTCCTTGAAAGGTGACAGTCCCACTAGATGGATGCTATCGTACATACCAATGTCTAGTGTTCTCATAGATGTTGGTAGGAGATTGAATGAAAAGAGGATGGAGTAGGTACATAGCAGATTTCATAAGGTGCAATAGTGGAGGATGTGTAGAATACGGAGGGAAGGATTATGCAAAAGCATGGACCATAGGAATAGGATGAGGAAGATATGTAGGATAATAGTGGAAGGAAGGGGAGATGGAGGTATATGAAAATGTTTGTGGGATGGAAGGGAATCATGACCAACGGTTGCACATACCATGATAAACATTGAAGCTAGTGATGGGAAAGTAATGTAGGAAGCAACGAAGACTTTTGCTTATGGATGAATGACTTAGGCATGTAGGGATCCCCATAGACTGAGTATTTTCCTGATTTTTTCTTGTCATATGGGATGGAAGAATTTGAGACTTTTGGATGGAATGGGAGAAAGTGGATGGTTGGGATTCTTGAGAGGTAGATGCCTCATGTAACTTGAGGGCTTTTTGCTTAGGTACCCAAGCCATTTTGCCTTTAGATAGTACCTGTGAAGATATGGGCATGGGTGTATGCAGCTTTGGTGCAAGTTTGGAGGTAATCATTTGTTAGATGCGGACCCACACTTTTTTCAGTTTGGCATATAAGTGTGTGGGTGTATGCAGCTCTTGAGAAGGATGTTTCTTTGATTCTTGGTTTTTGTATCCTAGGTCATGAGGACTCTTAGGATTTTTGACTTTATAGGTAGAGGCATCCATATTTTTGCTATTAAAATCCTTTGGGATGGTGGAAGTGGGGTTGGAGGAAGTTCTTTGTTTAGACAACATGTGCATTTGTTGGCCATGATTAGGATTGTTAGAAGATTTATAGATGGATGGATAAGGTGTTGGGAGAAGTGGTGGTAAAATGCATGGAGGGATATTAGGAGTTGGAAGTAGCAGAGGTAGATTGGATGGTGGAAGGTGTATGGTCACATGCTTTTGACGATTATAGGATGACGGAGGTGGAATGGTGACATATGTTTTGGGGATATGATAGGGTTTGCGATGAAAAGTGGGGGATTTAGGAGGAGTGGAAGAAGTACCAACATCTCAAGATTGTTCACCTTGGGGTGTGTATCCAAGGCCATATGAAGGAGGAGGAACATTGACATGGACAGGCTCCAAAATACCTTGTTCGTGAAGGCCTGAGCCATTACCTTGATAGTTCATATGTTGGAGTATGCAATGGGTAGTGGGATTATGTGTAGGTGGAACACTAGACACAAGTTCCTTATTGGATGAAGAAGGTGGGATAGAGGATAATGGTGGCTAGTGTTCTAAGGAGGAACACTCATGAATGAAGGCGGTAAGACCAAGGATATATGGTGGGGGATTTGCAACATGGTCGATAATGGATGACGGAGGAGTATTATTGGTTTGATCTCCTATGCTTTCTTGGGAGGCAAGTGTCTCATCACGGGAAGTGGAAGTTGTTGGATCTTGGATAGAAGAAGATGGGGTTATAAGCTCAGGACCATGGAGTGCATAAAGTAGACTAAGAGGCTCATCATGGTCTACTTGATGATAGATAGGTTCTTCATCATAGATGGGATCTTGATCATAGATAGGATTTGGCATGATGGGATTAATGTTCTCTTGTATAGGTTCTTCATCAATGATAATATCTTGATCATAGAAAAGATATAGGTTGTGGAGGGACTGAAATTGGATCTCTAGCTCATGCATAGGATCAAGTTGCTCATGGATAACTTCTTCATCAAAGGTAGTATCTTGATCATGGAAAAGATATAGGTTATGCATGGTTGGAAATTGGATCTCTTGCTCATGTATAGGTATAGGATCGTTAAAAAGATAGAGGTTATGTAGGGGTCAGATGGGAGTGCTTTGATCTTGATTTAGACAAGGGGTTGATGTTTCCACATGCTCTAAAGTGTGCTCTTGACATAATGCTTGAGGTGCTTGAATTGGAGTGGAGGTAGAAGACTCTTGGATATGATCTTGGTCAACAACATGAAGGTGTGATGGATCTTGACTTTGGTTCATGGTAGGAGGCTCTTTGATAAGCGCAAGGGGTTGTGGATTACATGAAGGATTCTTGGTAAGGTCAAGGACTGGAATTTGGGGACATGGTTGACTCTCTACTAGTAGCCCTTGGATCACATCATTGGTAGGTGTATGGGTAGGTGAATGAGGGGATTTAGCTTTCTCCATAGCTTTTCTCTTGTATAAATTTGGAAAAACTCTTTTCCATAAATCATCTGAGGATTCCTTGGTTGTCAGTTTAGAGCTTGGGGAACTCGATGGCGGTGTTCGCGTAGGAGTGGTATGTTTTGGAATATTTTTCTTAGAAGATGGTGAAGGAGGACTAGTAGACAAAGTGGTATACGATTTCTAATTTGAGGTGGTGCTTGCCTTGTAATGAGCATCATTAAGATGGGAAAAGGATGTATGACTTTGGGGCGAGGTGTAGCTAGTACTGACACGTTCAACTTGTAAGATTGTCATTTCTTGTTGTATGACTCAGAGTTCTTGGGCAATTGCTTTACGATCTTGGGGTGAGATATCGAAGTCTAATTGCTCTCATAGGTATTGGAGTTCTTGAGCAATTGCTTCTAATTAGTTTTTCATTTCAACAGAAACTGACACAAGACTGAAATCGGTACCTAGAAAACCTAAAATTTTTCTCTCAAGTGCTTATTGTCACGCATGCGCCAAAACAGATGCGCTATAGAAACTAGTAAATGTGTTGCGGGTCGAAACAAATGTGCTGTACTGGTAAAAGGTAAATGCACTGTAACAGATAATGAAAATGTTGAAAGTCAAAACACATGCACCGCAGGTCAGCACAAATGTGCAGGAACAGAGGACGGATGCGCCACTCCAGCTTTTCTTAGTATTTTTGCAATTTTTTGGAATTTTTCTGATGTTTTTGGTACTTTGGTTGCAAGAAGGTCTTTTTGTTCTAATTTTCTAAAACTTATGGCAAGAAGACACAGCAAAAACAAAGAATATTTTTATGGTTTTTTTATTTTTTTGTGATTTTTTGACTCTTTTTGGACTAAAAAGAAAGCAAGTACAACCCTAGGTTTCAAAGAACAGAATTTGTCAGATCCCCTAGCTATGGATATTCAAAGCGGATAGCTTCAGGATCTTGGTAGCACCAGCTCCTCTCCATGGCACACACTTCTCACACATACCAAGATCTAAGTTTTCCAAGGCTCGTACCCCCACCGAACCTTAGGATTGTCTCTGATATCTCTACTAAGAACCACTTGAATCAGGGCGGCTTCAAAGGTCTCACCTTTTGGACTAACAAATAGAAGTATTTTGGTCTACTAAACAAAGGATATGTAATAAAGGCAACCATTTGAGTGGTTATACATGCGGCAGCACTACTCTCCATTATGGAGTCTCCTAAACTACAAGGGTTGTGCCTTGGAGGGTTTTAGGGAAGGTTGGCTGTCGGTATAACACAATTGCACTCGTTGTTTGAAGATTTCTCTCCAAACATAATTTATTTATAGTGGCTTGGAAGGGCTTTGCATCTAGCCTATTACCACTTAGGGTCATTCCTACTTGGATGAATGGTATCCAAGAGCAGGCCCCTCTAAAGGAAAAATACATGCGAAAATGATATGTCTGGCATTTTGGTCACCCAAGATAGGGGAGAGCATAGGCCTAGTATCATTCCCAAAACACAGAATACAATTGTTCTTTTCCCCTAGTTAAAATGAGAAAAACTAGATGAGTTATCTACTTGGGCAAGCATAGATTTTTGTTAACTTTGAAGTGATAACAAGATAGCAATGGTTCAGTTTTTACCAAGATAGTAATGATGAGTTCAATTTTATCCCAAATAGCATGAATTGTTAAAGTTGAAGTGTAGATTGAGATAGCAATGGTTCACTTTTACCCAAATAGCAATGATGAGTTTAATTTTATCTAGATAGCAATGTTGCAATGCAAGATAGCAATGATTCAATTACCCCTTTCCTAGTTAAGACTATGTGAGATTTACATGAGCATCCATTTTACTTTCCTATTAGAAATTGAAGTGTGAGCTAACAAGTGCAACTATATGAATCTAAACCAGTGCCTAGCCTACAAAACAGATCGAGAGTATTCCTGCAGAGACGTTAGCATTAGCGAAAACTTCAAGAAACCCTAGAAATCACTGCCCAAAATAGATGCGTTGCTTCAGAGACTGAATGTGCAAAAATAGTAAACAAAAGTGTTGTAGTACATATGTGCTGAAATAGAGCTTAAAAGTGCAAAAATACAGTGTATATGTGCTGAAGTAACATATGCACTGTGATAGAAGGTATATGTGTTGGAATAGTGAACGTAATGCACTGCGGGAACAGATGTGCTGTGACAGGTAACAGATGTGTGTTAGAATGTGATGGATGCATTGTTTCCTCCTATGTATGGCTTTCTAAAACACAAAAACTCAATTTTTGGGTTAAATTTGGGGCTAGACCCCATAGTGGGCGCCAAAAATGTTAAGGGAAAATTGGATTCAAATGAATATGCAATAATAATCACTATCGAATACCCAAAACTTCAATGAAATAGTGAACTAAAGAGATTCAATAACAATAAACAAATAACAAAGCAAACCTCCTTAGATCATAGCTTCCATTGATCGCCTATCACAATCATTCTTGCATGTATGAAATGGGGCCCTCAGAGAGTGCACTTCTTTGCTTTGTTCAAGAATGTCAATTGAGAATGGCAGTGATAATATCGCAATGAAGACGAGCTTCACAACGATGGTAGTAGTGCATAGTAATGAATGTGATCACAAGCAATGAAGGAATTGGTGCCAAAGGTGCGCTGTAATTCCTACAAAGTAACAATACTAAAAGCTTGGATGAATGAAATGGAAGAAGAGGGTTGAATTTATAGACTTGAGAAAGAAGAGATCAATGGTATAGAACAGTTGAGGAATGTGCAACGAATAAGAAGAAGACAAGTGTCTTTCTTTCTTTTGCATGAGAGGAGTTAACAAGAATAGAAGAATGAGTTAAAGCACTTAAAAGAATATAATAATCAGTTGAGTGATTTAAAACAAGAAGAAGGGATTTACATGAGAATAAGATGATATTTTGCTTTATTAAATATTAAGAATATTTAATTACATGTGCACAAAGCTTGAATTATATTTAGAGATAACTCAATTTAGAAGAAAAAGCAACTTAAATAAATATTTGATTTATCTAAATTTAGAGAAGATATTATTGGAAGAAACAATTAAATAATTGGAATTATTTAATTTAGAAGATAAGAAAGCAAATTAAATAAATAAATTTATTTAATTGTTGTGTATGATTTTGAAGAATAAATAAAATATTTGATTGTATTTTATTTTTAGAGACTGAGAGAATTTAAATAAATTTGATTTGATTTATTCAAATTTGGAAGAATAATTTGATTTAATTAAATAATTGAGAATTATTTAATTGTTTGGAAGAATTTAATTAAATAAAGGATTTTATTTAATTTTGACTTTAGACGAGATAATTAAATATTTTGATATTTACTTAATTTAGAGGAATATGAATCGAATAAATAAATTTGTTTAGATAGAGGAATTAGAAGGGAATAAATATTAAGAATATTTATTTAGACTGAATCGTGTCATTTTTAGGCGTATACACCCAGTAATAAGTGCCATGCACAAATAAATGTCATTTTGTGTTGATCTTCTTCAGTGATCTTGATTTGATTATACCCTAAGAATCCATCCATGTACATCTCATGCCCAACTATCAAATCTACTATGATGTTGATGTTAGGTAGAGAAAAGTCATCTTTGGGGCATGCTTTGTTCAGGTCTCTAAAAACTGCTCATACATGGATGCCCCCAATGACTTTTTCTAATAGCACGATGCTTGAGACCCATTCAGGATAGTCAATGGGTCGAATAAACCCAACATTTAGGAGCTTTTTGAGTTCATCTTTGACTAGCAATGTGACTTGGGGATTCATTTTTTTGAGCTTTTGCTTGACTGGCTTTGCATTAGGATGTACTACGAGGTGATGTACCACTAGTGTTGGGTCTATCCCAGGCACTTCAACATATGTCCATGCAAAATTATGGATTCATTCTTTGAAGAATGCCAAAAGGCTGCTTGTTCTATGGATGTGAGGGAGGTTGCTCGAAAGGTGATCTTTGGTGACTCTTTTGTGCCTAGGTTCATTTCTTGGGATTCTTCAATTAATATGGGTGATCTTTCTTGGTATAGTGTTGGGACTTCAAGGAGGTCCATTGTCTCATCTCCTGGTGCCTCGAGGAGGTTTTCATCAAGATATACATCCTTTATTTCTACTTTTTTATCATCTGAAAGTTACACGTATTGATTTTCACTAGGGGATGTATTTCTTTTAATATTTTTGTGACTAAGAGATGTGGAGGTCTCCACAAAGTAAGTAGATGTGTTGATTTCTATGATATATCCTACTTTGTGATCTCCAAGGGGTATATGTTCTGTAACCCCCATCAATTCTACAATGGCTTCATCATTTTGAACAACATTTAGGATCAGAGGTCCTTGTTGGTCCCAGTTGATGAGTTGGGGGTAGATGAGTGGAAGGTCCTCAGAGGTGATGGCATGGTTGAAAGTATATAGATGGTGCAAATGGATGACTCAAATAGTTCAATGAAGTCTTTGAAAGAGTCTTGATGATCCTCCTCATTAGTATTCTCAATTGTAGGAAAGGCTTTAGCAACCTCACTTACGATATACTCTAGCTCTGTAGGGGCAGATTCTTGTTTTCCGTACTCTAAGACTTGATGGTATGGATTCTTAGTAGCTTGAATTGGCTTAAGGATTCCTTTTTCATGAAGGCCCAAACTACCTTGTCCTTTGTAGCCCATAATTTTTGACAATATTGAGACCCTTTCCATATTTCTTGAGAGGCAGGATAGGAGCTTTATTTTCTTCTTCTTCATCTTTATACAACCAAGATGAAACATATTCTAGAATATCTTTTTCCATTAGATGTTCGTGCTTAAATATTGGAGACAGTTTGCATTTATGACAACCGTGGATATTTCTTCTAACTTGGGTTTGCCAAATGCTTTAGGGGTTGTCAGAAGTTGTCCTACACAAAATGTACCATGTAGGTTGTATTCTCCATATCCCATATCACTAACCTTCATCTTGATCTCAAGTGGTGGTGAGGGTTGAGAGGTGGATGCAATGTTGGATGGATCAATGTATGAAGTGGAGGATTGTGGTTTATTATAGGAGGTGGATGGTTTAGTGGCATTGTTGTATGTTGTATGGCCAAAAGGTTTTATCATGTACTTCCAAGAAACTATAGTATTGAAAAGGATGAGGATCAGTGTATATGGTAACCTCAGTCCCATTGTATGGAAATTTGAGACATTGGTGGAAGGTGGATGGGATGACTTGCATGGTATGGATCCATGGGTGATCGAGGAGGATGTTATATGGGAGATCAATATCTAGGACTTGGCATTTTATCTCCAAAATCTTTTGTCCAACTTGTATTGGAAGCTTGATGGTTCCTTCAGCTTGTCATTCCTTGTCATTGTATCCCTTGATGGTTATGCTTCCTCATGCATCCACAACCACATTAAAATATCCCAAATGTTTTATTAATTTTAGAGTGCATAGGTTTAGGCTAGAACCACCATCTATTAAGACTCATTTAATGGTATGTTTATGGATACAAACTTCAATGTGTAGAACCTCATTATGTGATGGGTTGGAGAAAAAGAGATCTTGTTCAAAAAAATGTTAGATGGTGAGGTGAGGAGAGGTGTCCAACCATGGATTGAAACTAGTTTAGATTCAGTTCATTGAGGGCACTGGTTTCCATCAATGCATTGTCAAGGACCTCTTTATGAAGGGGTGATATTTGAAGAAATTTGAGAATGGATATTTGTGCAAGGGTTTTGCCAAGATGTTCAAGGAGGTTGTATTTGTTGGTGGGTGGGAGGTTTGTGGGTGCAGAGTGTTGAAATTAGGGTAGACAACTGAGAGGGGGGGGTGATCAGTTATCACAAAAAAATTTATCTTTTGCTGCATTTAATCTTCTTTACCACTTATTAACAAATTAGTGATATAACCATGAAAGCATGAATCAACAACACATGAGTAGAAACATAATCAACACACATAACACCAGGCTTTTTCTGTGGAAGCTCAGTTAAGGGGAAAAACAATGGTGGGCGTTAACCCACAAGATTTATTCTCTATTAAAAGAATAGAAAATGGGAAGGCACTTGCCTTTGGCTACACTACCAAGAGCTCACTACTCAAAAGAGGCTCACTACCTACAAGAACATTTACAATGTTAACATAGAAATATTAAACTGAGAAACAACATCTTCTTCATGCAAGGTTCAATTCTATTGAAGCACACAACACCTTTGCTCTACCTCCACTCACTTCCTCACTACATCCACATCTTCGCTCACATCCACACATTTCCACAACTTCACAACACTTATTTATACAAGTCATCAACTTTGGAATTAACATCAAAGTAGGCCAAACAATCATCTATCTAGAACATTCTCCAAGATAGGCATTACAAGAAATTACAATCACAAGACTTAAAATGCTACATGCGAACCACTACATTGTCAGCCAAACATAACTAGGACTCAAATCTTCCTTGGACATCACACCATGCTCCATAAAACTTCTCTTAGATCATCCACAACATGCACTATGCATCCGGTTGGCCAAGACTAGAAAGAACAGTAACACTCAATGAGAAATATTCATCCACAAGCTCAATCCTCAATGTGGACCACCAACACAATAGGCACTTGATTCAGAGACCACCACAAGCACAATGAAATCAATAGGAACAACCGCACCACCTCAGATCACCAGAAGCACTTGCACCTTCATCCAAGAACTCAAGAACACCAACTATCATGACTGTCATACTAGAAAGATTACTTGCGGACCTCCAAACCATGAACCACTTGAGTTGAGGATACACACTGACATCCTAAACACACCTTTAGATCTGCAGATCATAATATTCCAATGCAGATCAATCCAGACCAAATTTCTGTCACTTTGTCACCTCTAAACAACTGCAAAACCTGGTTCTACTCAGATGGCCATAACTTCACCAATTCTCCATGAGGACCTCTCAAATCTTGACTGGAGAAACTTCAAACAATCCTCTATAAACCCTTTAATCTGTAGACTCTGATTTTCATCTTACTGGAAATGCAGAGCAATCTTCTTCATTGAACTACACTGTCTTCACTATCTCTGACAAAGAGATATGTAACTCACTTGTTTCTTCCAGAGAGGCTAATTTTCTCAATATCCTCAACATACCAGTCTTCTAAACAAGCAATATAATAAGATATAGTTGACACTAATGACAACAAGGATATGTTGACATCAATGACAACACCGATTAGGCACATATTTACAATAATCTCCCCCTTTGTCATTGATGGAAACATATGATGTGAAAAATTAGTTTACCAATCAAGATAATAACTTCACCCTCTTTCTCTTCTCACACCTGCGACCACTTTCTTCACTGCTCCCCCTTTCACCAGCAACTACTCACTTCCATCGAAGTTTTTCACATGACTTGTCTCCCCCTTTGACATCAATGGCAAAGGGCACATATTTGCAATCATCTCTCACCCTTTTTGTTTCTTAGACAAGAGCAAACTAAACTTAGGACATGCTGACTACTCCTCCTGAGCAGCATCCCCTTAACACCATTTCAGATCACTAGATATGACTGTGATTTCCATTGGACGGATGCACACTAGTGCACCTTAGTTCTGAACAGGAGGGGTAATCACCCCTAGCTTCCCTCTAAGATACTCAAAAGTGTCCTTAGGTTGAGGCTTAGTGAAGATATCCGTAATCTGATCCTTTGAAGAAATAAACTCCAATCTGACTTCATTCTCATTTAGCTTCTCTCTCAAAAAGTGAAACTTGATGGATATATGCTTTGTCTTTGAATGCAACACTGGATTCTTTGAAATGTTTATTGCACTTGAATTATCACAGAAGATTGTAACAGGCTCTTCAAACACAATTCTGATATCCTTCAACATTTGCTTCATCCACAAAACTTGAGTACAATTGCTTGCTACTGCTATATACTCTACCTCTGCAGTAGACAAAGAAATTACCTCCTACTTTTTGCTCAACCAAGAAACCAATCTCTTACCCAATAAAAATGCAGCACCACTAGTACTTTTCTTGTCATCCACATCTCCTGTGCAATCAACATCTGTATATGCATGGAGAGTCAAATCATCACCCTTAGGATACCATAAGCCATAATCAGGTGTTCCCTTTAGATATTTGAAAATTATTTTGATTGCTACAACATGGGATTCTCTAGGATCAACTTGAAATCTAGCAACAAGGCCAACTACATTCATAATATCAGGTCTGGTATGAGTCAGATAAAGCAGTCCTCCAATCATTGATCTATACCTTTTCTAATCTACCTTAGGAGAATCATCATATTTACTCAACTTGCATTTGGTTATCATAGGAGTACTCATTGGTTTTGAATCCTCCATTTCAAACTTTTTCAACAACTCTTTCACATACTTAGACTAAGATATGAAAATGCCTTTTTCTGACTAAATGATTTGCAAACCTAAGAAGAAATTTATTTCACTAAGCATGCACATCTCAAATTCACTTTGCATCTAATCAACAAATTTTTTACACGTGCTCTCATTTCCACCAAACATGATATCATCAACAAGTACCTCAACAATCAATATGTGTTCATGATCAATTTTGAAATAAAGGTTACTGTCAGCAATGCCTTTGCTATAGCCTAACTTTAGCAGATACTTATCTAACCTTGCATACCAGGCTCTTGGGACCATATCTCCCTGATCAGACAACTGGAATCCTTCTAATTGCTCAATGTAGACTTCTTCCAACTCTCCATTCAAGAATGCTGACTCGACATTCATCTGGTAAAATTTGAAATCTTTGTAAGCAGCAAAGGCAAGAAATAATCTAATTGCTTTGATTCTTGCCATAGGAGCAAAAGTTTTTTCAAAATCAATTCCCTCTACCTGAGAATATCTGTTGCACACCAATCTAATTTGTTTCTCACAACTTCACCATCTTCATTCAATTTATTCTAGAAGACCCATTTAGTTCCAATTATATTTGTGTCTTCAGGTCTAGGAACAAGATCCCAAGTATGATTATTTTCAATTTGCATTAATTTTTCTTCCATTTCTCTTACCCAAGTTTCATCATTACATGCTTCATTCACTGATTTTGGTTCAATCTTTGAAATTAAACAATATTCCACTTGTTCTTCAGTAATTTTTCTTCTAGTTTGAACACCTTTATTTCCATCTCCTATGATCTGATCTTTAGAATGATTCAACCTTACATACCTAGGAGTTTTGGGATTTTCTTGAACTTATGATTCTTGAACTTGTTCCTCAGCATTTTCATTAGCTTCTTGAGTCACTGGATTTTCTGGAGCAATCTGAATCTGAGTCTGAGCTTGAACTTGCTTTTCATTTTCATCATCTAATTCATATCCAAAAAACTTGGAAGGTCTCTCTGTGCTTTCATCTACCCTTACATTAGCACTTTCAACAATCCTTTTCAATCTCTTGTTAAAGCACCGGTATGCCTTGCTTTGGTTAGAATAACCTAGAAATATTCCTTCATCACATCTTGCATCAAACTTGTCTAAATTTTCATCTCTTTTGATATAGCATTTACTACCAAAAACTCTAAAGTATTTCACAGTAGGAGTATTACCAAACCATAGTTCATAAGGAGTTTTACCAGTATTACCTTTGATCTGCACTCGGTTAAGAGTGTAGATAGCAATACTCACAGCCTCTCTCCAAAACATTTTCTTCCATCATCATGGTTCTAGCAGCCTCTTGGATAGTCTAATTCTTCCTTTCCACAAATCCATTCTACTGAGGAGTCCTAGGAGAAGATAAATGTCTTCTTATTCCATGCTATTCACAAAATGCATTAAACTCACTGAAGGTAAACTCTCCACCTTTGTCAGATCTGAGACACTTTATCTTCACACCGATCTCATTCTCCACCCTAGCCTTGAACACCTTGAATTTGTCAAGAGCCTCTGATTTCTCTCTCAAGAAAGTGACCCACATCACCCAGGAGTAATCATCAATTAGCAACATAAAGTATTTGTCTCCTTGCAAACTCCTAACTCTGGCAGGACCACACAAATCAGTGTGCACAAGTTCCAACAATCCACTTGAAAATTATTCTTTACTTTTGAATGTAGTTTTGCTCTGTTTGCCCAACTGACATTCCTTGCACATGCTATTAGCAAGTTTTACAAGTTTTGGAAGATCTCTCATAGCCTGATTAGTACTTATCTTGACAATATTATCAAAGTTTACATGACACATTCTCCTATGCCACAACCAACTCTGATCAATCTGAGTAATCAAACAACTTTTATCAGTATTACTTAAATGAAATATATTACCTCTAGTATGTGTACCAAATGCAATCTGAGTTCCAGAGCTTTCAGAGATTTTACATTTCACATCTTTGAATCAGAGATCATACCCTTTGTCAACCAATTGTCCAACACTGAGAAGATTATGCTTCAACCCTTCTAAATACAAAACATCATCGTGTTGTGCTTACCATCAAAAGAGATGGATCCTCTGCCACGAATTCTACTAGTTGAATTGTCTCCAAACTTCACAATTCCACCTTCATATCTTTCCATACTTACAAACTTACTTTTATCACCTGTCATATGATGAGAACATCCGTTGTCAATCACACATTCATCCTTTTCTTCAACCTGAGTAGCCATGGTACTTTCCACATTCATATAGCTAGCAAATTCTGTAGGCACTGAATTTTCTTCTTTGATAGCAATGAACACCCCTCCATTTCCAAATGTACTTCCCTTATTAGATTCATCATCTGCAACTCCTTCATCAGCAACCTCTTGGACATAGTAGCATTTCTTCTAAAACTTAGGTCTATTAGGATTTGGATTTGAAACCCTCTCCAGACATCTTGAAGCAAAATGACCAATCTTATTGCAAGCAAAACATTTGAAAGGCAACTTTCCTTCATACTTACCAGATCCTCTTAGTAATCTTTTGGCAATAAGGGCTTCAAGTTCTTCAAGCTCCATTTCACCTTCTTCAAGTTCCTTCTTTGTTTTCTCATATCTGGTTAGTCTTCTTGAAGAGCTTTCACCCGGATCAAATCTTTGCTTCCTGGAAACA
The DNA here is from genome assembly GCA_027924645.1 of Cunninghamia lanceolata. Lineage (NCBI taxonomy): Eukaryota > Viridiplantae > Streptophyta > Pinopsida > Cupressales > Cupressaceae > Cunninghamia > Cunninghamia lanceolata. The sequence continues at coordinate 15,319,790 of BSBN01001332.1, forward strand.
CTGGCCTTAAAAGCAGACTCTGATTTAGGAAGGGAATCACCAAACTCACTCATTTCAAATGTTGAAAGCTTGCCAACCAACTGATCCCTTGTAACAATTGTCACAGTCCTGATCTCCTCAATAGAAGCAACTCTATGCTTATATGAAGTAGGTAAGGATCTGAGCACCTTGCCAACAATCTCTGATTCTTCCAATTTTCCACTAGCACACCTGATACTCCACATAAGTTCATTTACCTTCTGCATGTAGGAAGTGATGTTTTCATCTTCACTCATCCTCAAACTTTCGTATGTACCTTTTAGGCTCTGTAACTTAGCACATTTGACATATGCATCACCTTTATATAGAGTTTCCAACTTCTTCTAGATTTCATGAGCAATTTTCAATTCCAGGACATTTGACATTTCTGTATTAGTCAGGGTACTTAACAATGCTTCTTTAGCCCGAATGTTGTTTTCAGCATCTTTGAGTTCATCTGGAGTTGAAGGATCTTTCTCTGGGGGCTTATACTCATCCTTTGTTATCAACCAATAAACATCACCCATGCAATGCAAATGGCACTCCATGTGACTCTTCCAAAGAGAGTAATTTGTTCCATCAAATTTTAGACTATCCTTCTTGTAAGTCAACATCCTAGATCTCCTCAAGTGGTCAAGCTCTTTTTAGAGGAATCGACTCTGATGCCAATTGTTGAAATTAGGGCAGACAACTAAGAGGGGGGGTGAATCAGTTGTCACAAAGTTTTTATCTTTTGCTACATTTAATCTTCTTTACCACTTACTAACAGATTAATGATATAACCATGAAAGCATGAATCAACAACATATGAGCAAAAACATAATCAACACACATAACACTAGGATTTTTACGTGGAAACCCAGTTAAGGGAAAAACCACGGTGGGGGTTAACCCACAAGATTTATTCTCTATTAAAAGAATAGAAAATGAGAAGGCACTTTCCTTAGGTTGCACTACCCAGAGCTCACTACCTACAAGAACATTTACAATGTTAACACAGAAAGATTGAACTAAGAAACAACATCTTCTTCATGCAAGGTTCAGTTCCATTGAAGTGCACAACACCTCTGCTCTACCCCCACTCACTTCCTTGCTACATCCACATCTTCTCTCACATCCACACATTTCCACAACTTCACAACATTTATTTATACAAGTCATCAACTTTGGAATGAGCATCAAAGTCAGCCAAACAATTATCTATTTGGAACATTCTCCAAGATAGGCATTACAAGAAATTACAATCACAAGACTTCAAATGCTACATGCATACCACTACACTATTGATCAAACATAATTGGGACTCAAGTCTTCCTTGAGCACCATGCCATGCTCCATAAAACTTATCTTAGATTATCCACAACACGTACCATGCATCCAGTCGGTCAAGACTAGAAAGAACAACACCCAAGGAGAAATCTTCATCCACGAGCTCAATCCTCAATGCGGACCACCAACACAATAGGAACCCAATTCAGAGACCACCACAAGCACAATGAAATCAATAGGAACAACCGCACCACCTCAGATCACTAGAAGCACTTGTACCTTTATCTGGGAACTCAAGAACACCAACTGTCATGAATGTCATACTAGAAAGATTGCTTGCGGACCTCCAAACCATGAACCACTTGAGTTGAGAATACACACAGACATCCCAAACACACCTTTAGATCTGTAGATCATAATATTCCAATGTGGATCAATCCGGACCAAATTTTTGTCACTCTGTCACCTCTAAACAACTGCAAAACTTGGTTCTACTCAGATGGCCATAACTTCACCAATTATCCATACGGACCTCTCAAATCTTGACTAGAGCAACTTCAAACAATCCTCTATAAACTCTTTAATCCATAGGCTCTGATCTTCATCTTACTGGGAATGTGGAGCAATCTTCTTCACTGAACTGCATTGTCTTCACTGCCTCTGACAAAGAGATATGTAACTCACTTTTTTCTTTCGGAGAGGATAATTTTCTAAATATCCTCAACATACAAGTCTTCTAAACAAGGAATAGAATAAGATACAGTTGACACTAATGACAACAAGGATATGTTGACATCAATGACAACATTGATTAGGCACATATTTGCAATACGGAGGTGGTAGCTTGATCTTTAGTTGGGGCTCCTTGAATGGATATGTGACCATGACAAGTGGTGACAACACAATTGGGGGTTTTGGCCCATATGGTGATAATGGCCACACAATTAGAACATTCTTCTATATGACCAACAATGGATTCGAAAGAAGAGGGAGGGGAAATGACATTGTATGTTTGATTGGAGCTAGGGGCTTTTCCCTTCCTATGATTAGGAAGTGGATCCTTGTATGCTCCTAGGTTATCGTTAGGTGACCTCTTGGGAGGTTCATTGATTGTAATATCACCATAGTCTACAAGATCTTGTATGCAATTATTTAGCCTCATACAATCAGATGTTTTGTGCCCTTTTACACAGTGATATTTGCAATAGGCATTTTCATTAACTCATGAGGGTTTGAATTGATTGTCATCATAAGAGAGGATGGCGGGTAATGTGATTAAGTTAGCTTTAATAAGGTTTTGCAAGACATTTTCAATGGGTTCTCCTAAAGGTGTGAATTTTCTTCTAGGTGCATTGCTTTGTCTTGGTTAGCCTTTGGGAATGCTAATGTTATTGTTGTTGTTTGAGGGTGGGTTAGATGGTGTAGGTTTTTGTATATTATGGACATTTTTGAAATCAGTCACACCATCATTAAGAGTGTTTTTATTTTTTTTCCCAAGAGTGGGTTTCTCATAGGATTGATTGTTGTTGGTGGTGGTGTTGTTGTTTCTATTGTTGACTTGATTGTTGTTTTTGTTATCATTGTTTTCTCTATAGATTTTAATGGCTCCCTTGGATATGATATCTCTTTCAATCATAGTGTGTTTTTCAATGACTTCTTCAAATGTGGAGGCACATTGAATTTGAAGGTAGAAGCCCATTTCTTGGTTTAGGTTCATCACAAACATAGTGACCAATTATTTTTCTATGATGGGTCATGGGAGTTTTCTTGCAAGGCTTCTCCATGATTACAAAAATGCGGCAAAGGTTTCCCCATTTCTTTGTTTGGTATTGCAAAGATCTGTCATGGATACTTCATGCTCAAAGTTGTAGGAGAAGTGATTGACAAACTTTTTTGCAAGTTCATGAAATGTTTTGATTCCGGGGGAAGATGTCCAAACCATTTAGTTTCTTATCCTCCTAAGCTCCTAGGGAAAAGTCTCATGAGATAAGTATCATCATATGAAACTTCTACTCAAGCAATGTAGAACTCCCTTAGGTGTTCTTGGGGGTCTCCTTTCCCATTATATTAAACAAATTTAGGCGTTTCAAATTTCTTGGTGAAGGGTGGCATGTTGATGGAGCAATCAAAAGGATATGGACAAATATGCTCAAAGAAATATTGTTTCCTTTTGTGTCCTTGTTGGATATCTTCTACCCTTTGTATCAAAATTTGGACAATTTGTGATAAATCCATTGTAGGTGGCTTTGGTATGTTGGTTTGTTGTTGATTGATGAGGTATTGGAGGAAATTGGGTAATTTTTGTTGTTGTTGGTTTTGATGTTGGTGGATGATGAGTTGTTGAAGGATATTTTGTGGTATTTGTTGTTATTGTGGATTTTGGTGTTGTTGTTGTTGAAGTTGAAGTTGTTGGAGTTGTTGAAGAAATGTTTGGTTAGTGTTTTGAACACAAGATGATATGGGTTGTTGGGAGATAGGGGGTTGTGTATATGTGAAGGTAGACATTTGTGGATTGTTTCTAGGGTTGTTAGACATGAAAGGGATGACAATTGAGTTGAGTTGGGGTACACTAGTGGAAGCATTCGCATAGGTTGTGTTATTTGGTATGTTAAGGGTGAGTTGTAAAATGGACGTGGGTATGGTTGAAGTAGGTATCAATGTGGGGAATTATGTTGATGTTGAGGTGTTGGGAAAATTATTTGATGATGATGGTTGTGAAGTGGTGGGGATATTGTTGGATGAGGATGGTTGGGATGTATTAGTGGGGGGTTGGGTTGATACTATGGAACCATTTTGGATCAAGAATTCCAAATCTCTATTGGGATAAGATTTTAGGACTCGGTCCAATAAATCCATAGAGGTTGGGTCTTGCGTGAAGTTCATGACTTCTTGATTGGTGTCATGATCATTAGATGGTTGTTGTTGATTTCTAAAAGGATTTGTCATGACATTGTTTTCATCGGTAGGAGACATCCCATATGGTCTATGAGGTTCCATCTCTAGATTTCTCCTAGCTTGTGACCTTGTTTGTGGCATACAAAAGAGAATTGTGGGTTGATTTTGTGATGATGGGTGTGGGTGAAGGATGTGACCTTAGAAATTGGTTTCCAAAAGTTTAGACCAAAATAGATAAGTAAAAGGATGAGTTTAGGATGGTGTGTGAATGATTATGGATAGGGTGGATGACCAAAGGATACTTTGGATGATTTTGATGATGTTGAAGAGGATGCTTAAGATATCAAATCAAAACAAGGCTTAGATAAATCTAGATCTTGTAGGTTTCAAAAGGATTTTCCTCTTCTTACTTAAGGTAGACAAAGACACTTAAGAAAGAAAGGGAATAGGGATTATTCTACATGAGATAGATAAGACACACCAAGCAAAATATGATCTTTAGAGTCCACTAACTTAGGAGTAGTCTAAGCTCCTAAGCTAATTTATCTAAGGTTGTGTTGATGGTGGTTTTAGTACACAGAAATGCAAGTAAGATATGAGGGTATCTCACCTCTCTTGAAAGGTATGATATCCTAGATAAGACTTCCCCAAGGATTATACAGCTAGGTCTTAGCTTGTAGGAATAACTTCAATGGAATGTTTTAGCTATTTTCTTCAAGGGGACTTACATGCAATGCAAACAAACTTTAGTGCATTAGGATTTGATTGCATATAACTTGGATCAGTTTTCTGATTTGACAATGTATGAAAAAAATGATATGTATACTCAGATTGATGCAGAATGTGTGATTTTAGCCTGTAACTAGCAATCCACTAACTTGCATTCACTAAACATGAAATCTGTGACAGCACTATGCAAGTTTATGAAACCTAATCAAACACAATCTAATAAATAAAATGCAAATGGAAGAGGGGAGAGAAAAGGGATTAAGAGATCCTATAGATAATTACAAGAATGATCAACAAACAAATAGACAGATTCCCAACAACAAACGATCCATGTTTAACTAGGCAACCCACAATGCCACAGAGACTGTGCAATCTTCTAGGGAAACATAAGGGTTTTCAAACTATGGAGGATTCATCAAACACCCAACTCCTGGCGTAGCTCAATGAACTTACACAATCAAACTTATCTCATATAAATTATGCCTAGACTAACCATGCACAAGGACATACAATTAGCATGCCATCAATGGTATGGATAGGAAATCCATCAAATATCTGAATGATTAATCATAAGTGCAACTGAATAACTAATTTCAGATTGACATGAACTGTGAAATTCAAAATAAGACAATATAGAAACACAAATTCCCAACAACCTGTAAAACTTGCTTTGTATTGACTAAATTTTGACAGAGTCTTGGCAATTCACTGTCAAATCTTACTTACAATGAGAGAAAATGATGTCCCTTTTATAGAGAAGGCATCCTACCGAGTTCTTCATGGACAGTGGAGATTATCTCAACACCAAGGGTCCAAATTACATGGCATTAAATCAGATACAACAATTTGTTACATTTTTGGATTTACATTTGTCCTTTAGGAAAAAGACAAAATACAACTTGCAAAAACATTGAAACCGGACAAAATGGATATCCATTTAGATTTCCATGACAAAGAGCCAATTTTGAAGGAAAAAGAAAGTCAAAATGAAGTCATATGACACTTGAAAATATGAGCTAATGTAGATTGATGGGACTTCACATGTGGATGGATCACTTTACTGCCCATTGCCATCCAAGTCAATTTTGAGTTGTCTAATTGGACAAAGCACTTTTTCAATGAGTTGAATAGTCAAGAGGAGTATGTGGCACATTCTTTATGAAGGTCTATCCAATTGGATGCTTGTTGTAACAACATTGCATGATTGGATGGCTAGAATAAGTGCAGATAGCTGTGAACATTTCCTAGACGTTGGATTGGATCTGCAGGAACAACAATGATGTAGGCATGATCTTCAATGTCTTCTAACTCCTAGGACTTATCTCCATCCTCTTGGATATCATACAAATCTCCTTTTGCAAGTACAATAGTGGTTTGGCTGACAAAATGATGATTTTGCACATTCAGGTCGGATGGGTACCTCTGGGTGTTCATCCTTCCAAGACAGTTCCAACAAGTTCCTTTATCCTCTCAAACCTACAATTCACAATGCAAAGCATCAATTTCTTCTTAACAAGTCATTTTCCATCAATTTAGATCAAAATATGTCCACTTGCAGCCATGGATCACTCAGGAACAACTCATTGTCAATATTACTTCCTTATGAACAATTTCATAAATCCAGTGGTTTTCACATGATTTTATGAGTTTTTCACCATTTTCAAGTGCCCATTTGGCCAATATAATGATCTGGGATGTTTTTGTGGCCAATTGGATCCATTTGGAGACTTTTATTTCATATTTTTATAGCCATTTTTGCAAAATGTGGAATTTTTGGGGGTCACTAGATATTCAAGTGCAATGACATTAATTAATGCAAAACACACTCAAAATCCACACAAACCTAATAAAAATGTTGGTATAAATATCAAATTCATCCATAAAATCTAGTTTGCACCCTAAAAAATGAGTTTTCTAGGTTAATTTACCAAAAAGTAAGCTTTCTAGGCCTCACTGGATATATCCAGTGGAGGCTGATTTTAGCACCGAGTCTCCTAAAGGGTTTAGCAGGGATTTTAAGTGTCACTAGATCGGTGGGGATTTGGGTGGTTACCGGATATGTGCAATGGATACATATTTTAGCACTTATCTAGTGCACTCATCTTTTAGTGCTAACTATTTAAAGTGCTTCCGATGGGGAAAATGCAGTGCACTGGATCGGCAGGGTTTTGAGGTCCTACCGGATATGTCTAATGAATGTAGTTTTTCGTGCATATCCAGTGAGATGGAAAAAAACTTGCTTTTCTTTAAAATGCCTTAGCAGAGGTTTTTAAGCTGACAGGACATGTCTGGTAGGACAATATTTTAGTGCCGATCCTGTGAAGTGGGTTTTTAATGTTGAGTTGTGCTGAAGGGTTTTAGCACTGATATCTAGTGACGTAAGATATTAGTGCAAACTGCAATGAGGGGCATTTTTCTGCCAGATTTTGAAGTACCCTGGATGACAGTATATTTAAAATATATATTTAAGTATAAGGAATTTCCTATACTACAAATATTTTGAAATATACTATCAAGATGTTTGAGATAGGTCCTAGATCCATGGGATTTAACAGGTAGATTCTAGATTTTTGAGGATCCACCATATTTCAGACTTAGCCAATTTTTCAGGGTTTCAAGACATTAGACTTAGCATATTTCAAGGTATCAGGAACATGTTTCAGGGTGAAGGCATATGGACCCCTTAGTGAAATCTTGTGAAATTTGACATGATTTTGCAACTCTAAAGATTTCACTATGATACCTCCTACAATAGCACTTTTAAGGACTATATCCAATGACATAGGATTTTAGCACAAAATACAATAACACCCAATTTCAACATAAAAAGCAACAAATGGTTATTTCTTAAGCACAAAACCAATCAAGACTCCTCCAAATCAGTCATGAAAGACATCAAACAACTCAAAACATGCCAGATACTCAAATTTGGAACAAATCCTACATTCTAAGCACAATTTCACCTTCTGAGGAAAGGTTGAGACTCCAAGCTAAAGAATAAGAGGGGGTATCCATTTGGTAAAATGGGGCATGTATGCAAGGCACAACAAATAGTGACTCTACTGGGAAAATGCTCCAAAGCATTTCTAAGATAAATGACAGTTTTGAACCTAGAATCTCTGTGTTTCCCACTCATTAAACTGGATATCATGATACAATATCAAAGAAGCAGAGATCACTAACTCAATACAACTATCCATATCCTAGAAGTCTAAGTGTGTGCAGTTGCATTCATTCCCATCCTTCTGCAACCAAGATCATCAAGGATTACTTGCATTAAGCTACGTAAAGATACACACCTTTTGAACTACCTTGGACATTTCCCCACTTCTAGCAGGCATCTATAGTCTTGATGAGGTTATCTCTATGATTCCATTCAAGCATTACTCTATTGCCTTTTAGGCATCCATAGCCCCTGATAGAGTTACTTGACTCCTCTAACTAATTGAACATTTTAGCAAGGAAATGAAGAAGTATTGATTTAGCAGATTATTCATTTGATAATGCATTGAGCTTAGCTCCTAATATGAGTACTAAAAAGCACCACATACCCTTGCAACACATGATAAATATAACATGGGCTATGAATTGGTTCAACTTTGTTGGACTGAGAATCATAGTGGTGGCAAAGGTGAGCCTATATATTTTTTACTTAACACAAGATCAACAAGATTCCTTTGGAAGCTTCAGGATTATCTAAAGTGAGAGATATTGGACAAGAAAATACTTCAAGTGAACCAAACTAATGACTCCTTTCCCATGAACAAGCATCATACCATCCAAGAGTAACAATAGAACTGACAAGAAGACTCGAGCAGAAAACCAAAGTTTCTCAAGGAAATCCTCTAGAAATTACTTACCCGAAGAGGACCTTTTGGAGGACCACACAACTGCCACCTTATTCAAGAAATGGAGAACCCAAACAAAGCAAGCATAGGAAACAAAGCAAAGAAAGCAAAGTGACTAACCAAAGAAAAATACTCTAACCAAAACAAAACAAAGCAACAACTAACAACTAAAGAAAATAGAAATAACAGAAAGCAGAAACTTAAGCTAAAACAATAGACTACTAACTAAAACCTTACTAGAAACAAGCATAACTATGTACAAAGACTTTGGACAGCAAGGATTTACACTTCCCCATGATTTATTCATCAGGACATGCAAGCGTAACAAGGTGTAGGTTAATTTTCTAATTATGGGAAATTCATCTTTGTACTCTGAAAAGTGAGGTATAAGCATGCTAGGTTCATGTTCAGGACACCAATCACATAGGATCAATAATTGGGGCAATTCATTAGGGCCATGATCAATCCAAATGCAAGTTGTCTTACCTATGTTTCCATAATTAAATTTATAACTATCAAAATTGAGTGAGGAGAGGGAATATACAACCTAATTCATAGTACCATCAACAAGTTCATCACCTTGTTGCATTATGTCACCTATTTTTGCACCTTCAGTAGATTTTAGCTCATGGTGAATCATACCGTGTGCATCAGATACCTCTGAATCACTAAATGCTACAATAACCTCCCAAGCAAATAGGAAGTCTAAACAATTTCATTCAGGATGTGGATCACTTGGATGAACTTTGCATGAATTGGCTAAAGCAAAGTCTGACATGTGTGGTGAATTCCCATGCAGTAGCATATCCTTGCTCATTGTTGATACCAATTCAATGATGTGATCAAGTGATTGACACGAAAAAAGCTTCCAAGCCATCACTCTGCATGTTTGTTTGATTTTTATTCTCAGATTGTATACTTTTGCTCTCATCTGTCATCAGTAGGTTAGCATCAACCATGTGGAGATCTTAATTGAAAGTGCAAACAGAATTAGTCTGGTGAATGTAATATACTTGATTCTTCTCCATCAAAATCAGTCATATGTTCTGCAAAAACTTCCTCTTCATCAATCAACAACCTTCTTGTTTGGACTGCACAACCATTGTCTACAGCAAGAACATAGCCTCTTTCTTCCTCTATGACTAGATCCTTAATGTCAATGTCACCCTGAGATGATGTATCATCCTAATTTCATCCATTTGAATTAGCTGAAAACTCTATTGGAGCAACTATATTGTCTTGATATGGTTGACCCTATTGATATACTAGGCTGATACAGTTTAGCACTTGATTAGTTTTCACTAGACAAGTTGATTGTTTCTCAAATGTCAACTAAAAAATTTTCCTGCATTGTTGTCCATGACTTTTCTTCATTTGGAGGACTAATTTCATCTTGTGCTTGCACATATATGATCTGATTAGGTTGTTGTTCACACTAAGAATTATTAACAATCTGAAATGAACTGTTGTTCTCCACCTCTGTAGCAGCGAATTCAAGTTTAGAACTTTACATTTGTGAAGCCTCTGATTGTTGATCTGCATCCTTAACATGGCTGTTTATCAAATCTGATTCATTATTCCTTTTATTGATATCCTCTGTACATCAAAAATCTAGTCTTGTACATTGCTCTATTCATTATCCTATGACTAAAAACTAGGCTCCAACCATGTTGGGATTATCTTGTCAAGGTCTAGAGTGACTGAAAAATAGGTTTTAACTAATCAAGTATTGTATACTTCTTATTTAAGTGACTTGTAGACCACATGCATTATCTTCCATCATCATATGGGCATGTATTCTAATGAATAGCTTCAATTTTTTCCATATGCAGATTGGCCTTTTGATGGTTGTTAATTATGAATGGTGGGCTTGCAACTCCTCCAGCCTCAACTCTTTAAGTGTTCTCAACAGAGACATGACCACATGCATATGCAGCCATCCGTGTTGCAGCTTCTCTATGCTTTTTCTTTCTCTGAATATGTCTACTGTACATATATCCCACTTCAAGCTTGTAAATTTCAAAATAGGAAGCAATCCTTTTAAATGCAAATCCAATCTTTGAAGAAAAGTTAAGTAGTCAATCTTGTCATGCAGCTCTCCAGGATGTAGTGCATACTTGTGGTGAACTAAAATCAACCAAGGTTAATGGAGGATACTTCACCCCGATTTGCCTATCTAATACCTTTTTGAAGAGTGGGATATCTACTTGGAAGTTCTCTTCATGATATGACTATTGAGATAGTCCTCTGAAGAATGAAGGAATTTCATGACTGAAACCCTTATGTGTAACCATTAGAATTGAATCTCCTAAATATTTAATTCATTCTAGCATGTTGAATAAACCACCAAAATTGAAATCTTGCATCAAAATCTCAGTCGAGCCCTCCTTCTAGTGTCAATTTTGTTGATGGTGGTTTTAGCTTGCAGCAATGTAGGTAAGATATGAGGGTATATCACCTCTCTTGAAAGGTATCCTATCATAGATAAGACTTCCCTAAGGTTTATACAGCTAGGTCTTAACTTACAGGAATAACTTCAGTGGAATGTTTTAGCTATTTTCTTCAAGGGGACTTACATGCAATGTGTTATCCTCAAATTTAGTTGCACTCAATTTGTAGGATGACCCCTACAAAACTTGTCTGTTTTGTAGCCTACAACTCTAAACATGCAAAATGAGGTCAATCGCATTTTCCCTCGTGCATGGTCTCCTATCCTTGGAACATCCTTTCGAGTGTCAACTTGTGTCATTTCTTGAATTTTGTAAAATAAGTCAAATTGAAAATTTCACTTTTTAGGAGTTAGTAAATTTTTGTCATATGCAATGGTGGGGATTTTTGCCTCCATTGCATCTTCATATGCAATGGCAGCGATTTTTGCCTCCATTGCATCTTTATATGCACTGGCGGCGATTTTTGCCACTTGTGCATGTTGGTCCCTTTGTCACATGCAAGGGCGGTGATTTTTGCTGCCCGTGCATGTTGGTCCCTTTGTCACATGCAAGGGCAGTGATTTTTGCTGCCCGTGCATGTTAGTCTTTTTGTCACATGCATTGGCGGTGATTTTTGCCACCCGTGCATGTTGGTCCATTTGTCACATGCAAGGGCAGCAATTTTTGCCACTTGTGCACAAAATCAATTTATTCCACATGCAAGGGTAGTGATTTTTGCCGCCCGTGCACTCACTCCCTAAAAATTTTCTAACTCTGGGAAAATTTTCAAGTTGTTAACTTTAGCCCGCTTTCACTCAGTTTTTCTCTCTAATCGTGCTTTAGCCCTTCAAAGCCCATGCAAATGCTCAGTTCTCCCTCGCTACTGCAATTTCAAATCAAAGAGACCAAAAGTTTCTTTCCACAGATGAAAAGATACAGGCATTCAATAACATGATCCAAAGGAGTTTGAAGATCAAGCTTTCTCAGTGGCTTCTATGGATAAGTTGTCAGATATACAGTTGACCTTGGATATTCTCAAGGTAGTTCTGGATAAGCATGAGAAGGTTGTCACCTCCGTGAAAGATTTAGTAACAAGGACTTGTGTCATTTCCAGGAATACTTCTGGACCGGATAACCTTGAGATGCAAACAATATGGACAATGTTTGAGGATTTTCTAAAGAAGGATGGGAATGAGAGTTGATGAAAGTGATCATGCCTTAGTTTATTTTTGTATTTTCACATGTACTTTATTTTTAGTTTTGGACATTTTCACATGTATTTTTCCAAAATGTAATTACATGTAAGACAAAGGAAGTCCCAAGTCAAATAGGACTCTTTTGTTGAATAAGTCAAAGTAGTTGTAAATTTCCCATTTTTGCTCCAGGCTCCTCCCTATAAATAAAGAGGGCCTCTATTGTAAATTTTATCTTTTAGTTATTGAAGCGAAACTCTGCCAAATTGAAGAGCATTTTGAGACTTTGTGTTCAATTTGTAAATCAAAATTTTATCAAGTGAATAAGAAATCAAGTGACCATTCAATCTTTGTGTTGGAATAACTTGTGGCGTATTGGAAATTGTTCTTATGTCCTTTTCCTAATACTATCTTTTCTGTTTAATCAAATTGTGGTGTGAGTGTGGATAATCTGGGAGATGTTCTAAAGTTGACTATGGAGACTTTGTGCTACAACAACTATCTTTAGTTTGTGATTTTGTGTTTTGAAATAAAAGATATTGGAAATGCTTTGAACTACTATTATCTTTTGTGATCATATATTCTGTAATAGTATTCGGTGAAGACTTTGGGTTGCACCTTATTCTACTTGGTTCTAAGTTATAAATCAGTAAAGGAAGCAATGATAGACTTTGTGCTCTTGTGGGTTTCTTGGTTATTCAATTTGTATCAAGAAAGTGCTTTTCATTTTGTAAATATCATTTCAGAAAAAAGAGAAGTGGATGATATGGTCTCACCTTGAATTGGTATTTAGTTTAAATAAGTTTGTGATAGTTGATAGGGAACCTCCCCTTGCTGAGAGGAGAGATTTATCTCATTACACTATGGTCAATATAACCATTTTGCCTTCAGTTAGTTGAAGACAAAATATTCACCCAATAGGGGACCAACATGCAAGGGCGGCGATAATCAACGCCAGTGCATATAAAGATGCAATGGAGGCAAAAATTGCCGCCATTGCATATGAAGATGCAATGGAGGCAAAAATTGCCGCTAGTGCATATAAATATGCAATAGAGGTAAAAATCCCCACCATTGCATATGACAAAAATTTACTAACTCCTAAAAAGTGAAATTTTTAATTTGACTTATTTTACAAAATTCAAGAAACCGACACAAGTTGACACTCGAAAGGATGTTCCAAGGCTAGGAGACCACGCACGAGGGCAAATGTGATTCACCTCATTTTGCATGTTTAGAGTTGTAGGCTACAAAATGGACAAGATTTGTAGGGGTCATCCTACAAATTGAGTGCAACTAAATTTGAGGATAACAACTGGCTCTAACTGGGGAACTTCCTTTGATCATCCTTTGAAATGATCGAAGGGAGAAGAACTCCATTCTCTAAGTGCCTTCATCTATCCATTGGGCTATAGAGTTAGGCGACACAACAAAAAAACATGAAAACACAAAAATGACTAAAACAACAAAAAAAAGACACAAAACTATACAAAAATTCACAAACTTATCTATCGCTTCACTTTGAGAATAGCTTCAAATGTTGTCTGCTGTGAGGTAGAAGAAAAGATGTTCCACTTCTTTTTCTTTTACTATTGAATGAGTAACATTTCCGAGTGCTTGACATTTTGGGATCTTCTTTTGTATCTAGATTGAATTGTCCCACTCTTGCTGATGAATTCAATCCCAACTGTCATCATCATTTGATGAAAGTCATCATGCCTTAGTTTATTTTTGTATTTTCACATGTACTTTATTTTTAGTTTTAGACATTTTCACATGTATTTTTCCAAAATGTAATTACATGTGAGACAAAGGAAGTTCCAAGTCAAATAGGACTCTTTTGTTGAATAAGTCAAAGTAGTTGTAAATTTCCTATTTTTGCTCCATACTCCTCCCTATAAATAAAGAGGGCCTCTATTGTAAATTTTATCTTTTAGTTATGGAAGTGAAACTCTGCCAAATTGAAGAGCATTTTAAGACTTTGTATTCAAATTTTAAATCAAAATTTTATCAAGTGAATAAGAAAGCAAGTGACCATTCAATCTTTGTGTTGGAATAACTTGTGGTGTATTGGAAATTGTTCTTATGTCCTTTTCCTAATACTATCTTATCTGTTTGATCAAATTGTAGTGTGAGTGTGGATAATCTGGGAGATGTTCTAAAGTTGATTGTGGAGACTTTGTGCTACAACAATTATCTTTAGTTTGTGATTTTGTGTTTTGAAGTAAAAGATATTGGAAAGGCTTTGAACTGCTATTATCTTTTGTGATCATATATTCTATCGTAGTATCCGGTGAAGACTTTGGGCTACACCTTATTCTACTTGGTTCTAAGTTATAAATCAATAAAGGAAGCAATGATAGTGTTCGTGCCTGCATGAACATTCAGGATTCAAGCCATTAATTTTGTAGGCACCTTCCCAAAAAATCCAAAAAATCCCAAGTCTTGGGGCCCTCTCAGTTAAAAAATGCAAAAAATTGTGTTAAGGCAAAGTTTCAATATGACCTGATTTTCTACCCGGGGGTGATATTTAGAATATCAGTCATCTTTCGAACATCACACTGACATTGCGGTATCACCCTAATGTTATGTTATCACCTCATCTCACAGGATCACCTTGATGTTATGGACGTCAATTTTGCATGAGGGTTGATATCTGCCTGTCGGTCTGACTTCATATTTCTTGCGGGGGGTCATATTTCCAAATATCAACCTGATATTTCTTGCGGGGGGTCATATTCTCAAGCATCAGTCATCTTATGAATATCACCCTTGCCGCTGAATATCACCTATGCCAATATGACGGTGACGTCATCTAAGTCTGATGGGGTCATAGTTGAAATTTTCAGTCCAGCCTGATATTCTGAAAGAGGAGGGGGTCATATTTCTAATATCAGTCATTTTATGAAGATCACCCTGATATTGCAATATGATGGTGACATCATCTGGGTCTGATGGGATGCATCATGTGGTTTTCAGCATGACAGTTATTATCAGCAGCTTTGTTAAGGGTCCTGCTGATCGCTGATGAGGATATGGACAAGTACAGGAGGATCATCGGTGAGATGTACGGTATGAATATGATGAGGAGAATCTCCCTCCAATTCATCAGTAGGTTGCGTCAATGGGGGTGATATTTCACATTAGGGTGATATTTCTCATGGGGGTGATATTTCCCGCCGGGTGATATTTTGCATCAGGGTGATGTGAAATATCGGGGTGATATATTTTCATATCAGGTTGCGCCCATGAGGGTGGTCATCGGGGTGATGTGAAATATCGGGGTGATATATTTTCATATCAGGTTGCGCCCATGAGGGTGGTCATCGGGGTGATGTTTTTCATATCGGGTGAGCAGGCAGGAGGCTCACCGATGGGGGGATCATGCCGATGGGGTCTTAACAGATGGTTCATTGGTCATGCAAGGTAAAAGTGCATGACATCATATGTGCTCAAAGCCTAGTTTATAAAGTGTTGAGGAGGTCATCATGGGGTGAATGTGGGATAATCAGTTCTCATATGATTTGAAAAGTCAGCAGTCAGCAGGATACGCCTGTGTGGCATGATCTGATTGGTCAGCAGCTTGCTCATTCAAATTGAGACCACAAATCTTGGCAGGAAAATTTGCAAAGCACACAGTCTACTGCATTTCCAAGACTACGGGTTGGTATGCCATTAATGGCAGATGTTACAGGGTATGGGTGAAAGTGTGGACAGATCAACTACCTGATTGAAGATGTGAATCCCTAGGCGGCACAAAGCTTGAGTCCAACCACTCCTTGCCTCCTCTTCTACCTACTGCATTCAATGTTTGAGTGCCATTTCTCATGATGCACTATATTTGGTGAATTTTGAATTGCCATGTGATTAATGTTGAGTACACCTTTCTACTGTATATAGCATATGGTGTTACTCATTTGTTGTGGTTGAAGACTTGGGTGTTTTTGTGTGAATAGCGAAGAATAGAGCAGTTTCCTGGTTGTTCTATCTCATTTTGGAGTTTATGAGTTGCATTATGAATGCATTTTGCACATATGTTCAGTTTCATTGTTGTCTTATATGAAAAATGCTCTTAAACATGTGTTTAGTTTCTTGTCTCCATTTGATGTATACATCTCTTCTTTTGAATCTGGTTGCTAAGGGTTTCTTAGATTCTAGGGTATAGACTTCTATACTGCATGCTTGATCTGTAACTTCCATTCAAGGAGTGGATTAAACTATTTTAGGTTAAAGTGTGGAGAGGAATGTATGTTAGTTGGGATATCTTTAAGTAGAGGTAGCTAAATACCCATTCCTGGGTGGTATTTATAAGGCAAATACCAATCCTAACCCCTTGAAACTTGAATGCTAGTTGCAAACCATTCTCTTGTATACATCTAGTTGACTCCTTGCCCTGAGATAGGCACCGGTCTACTCTTGGGTTAGTAATTATGATCCAAAACGCCTTGTCTTGCATCCAAAACATCAATTCCAACCATTTCATAACTTCCACCTGTTAGTTGTAGGAGTAGGATTAGGACCCCTACATACTCCCATCCTCAACCAGTTAAATATGTCCAAGAAGGTTGTCAAACTTGTGATGTATCATTCAAATCTTGGTCCAAACATGAGAGTATTCTACTTGTTGTTGTCAAGCTAAATCTTCGTATCATTAGGTGAGTCAAATGTTACATCTTTAGTTATAGGGATACCCCCTTAGTGTGGCAGAACCAGAAGTGAAGGGGAGGCAGCTCACGCAACCTCCTGTATTAGTTGGCTGAATCTACCTATGCATTGGAATTGGCAAACCCTCTACGGATTTGGAAGAAAAACCAATAGATAGACTTTGTGCTCTTGTGGGTTTCTTGGTTATTCAATTTGTATCAAGAAAGTGCTTTTCATTTTGTAAACATCATTTCTAAAAAAAGAGAAGTGGATGATATGGTCTCACCCTGAATTGGTATTTAGTTTAAATAAGTTTGTGATAGTTGATAGGGAACCTCCCCTTGTTGAGAGGAGAGATTTATCTCATTACACTGTGGTTGATATAACCATTTTGCCTTCAGTTAGTTGAAGACAAAATATTCACCCAACACAATGCAAACAAACTTTAGTGTATTAGGATTTGATTGCATATAACTTGGATCAGTTTTTTTATTTGACAATGCATGAATAAACTGATATGTACACTCATATTGCTATAGAATGTGTGATTTCAGCCTGTAACTATCAATCTGCTAAATTACATTCACTAAACATGAAATCTATGACAACACTATACAAGTTTATGAAACCTAATCTAACAAAATATAATAAATAAAATGCAAAAGGAAGAGGGGAGAGAAAAGGGATTGAGAGATCCTATAGACAATTACAAGAATAATCAACAAACATATAGATAGATTCCCAACAACAAACGAATCCCTGCTTAACTAGGTAACCCATAATGCCACAGAGACTATGTAATATTCTAAGGAAACACAAGGGTTTTCAAACTATGGAGGATTCATCAAACACCCAACTCCTGACGTAGCTCAATGAACTTACACAATCAAACTTATCTCATATAAAATATGCCTACACTAACCATGCACAATGACATACAATCAGCATGCCATCAATGGTATGGACATGAAATCCATCAAATAACTGAATGATTAATCACAAGTGCAACTAAATAACTAATTTTAGATTGACATGAACCATGAAATCCAAAATAAAACAACATAGAAACACAAATTCCCAACAACCTACAAAACTTACTTTGTATTGACTAAATTTTGGCAAAGTCTCAGCAATTCACTATCAAATCTTACTTACAATGAGATAAAATGATGTCCCTTTTATAGAGAAGGCACTGTACTAAGTTTTTCATGGACGGTGGAGATTATCTCAACACCAAGGGTCCAGATTACTGGCATTAAATGAGATACAACAGTTTGTTACATTTTTAGATTTGCATTTGTCCTTTAGGAAAAATACAAAATACAACATGCAAATACATTGAATTTGGAAAAAATGGATACCCATTTAGATATACATGACAAAGAGCCAATTTTAAAGGAAAAAGAAAGTCAAAATGAAGTCACATGACACTTGAAAACATGAGTTGATGTAGATTGATGGGATTTCACATGTGGATGGATCACTTTACTGCCCATTGATGTCCAAGTCAATTTTGAGTTGTCTAATTGAACAAAGCACTTTTTCAATGAGTTGAATAGTCAAGAGGAGTATGCGGCACATTTTTATGAAGGTCTATCCAATTGGATGCTTGTTGTATCAAAATTGCATGATTGGATGGCTGGAACAAGTGTAGATAGCTGCAAACATTTCCTGGACGTTGGACTAGATCTGTAGGAACAACAATGATGTAAGCATGATCTTCAGTGTCTTCTAGCTCCCAGGACTTATCTCCATCCTCTTGGATATCATATTGATCTCCTTTTGCAAGTGCATCAGTGGTTTGGTTGACAAAATGATGATTCTGCGCGTTCAGGTTAGCCAGGTACCTCTGGGTGTTCATCCTTCCAAAATAGTTCCAACAAGCTCCTTTGTCCTCTCAAACCTACAATTCACAATGCAAAGCATCAATTTCATCTTAACAAGTCATTTTCCATCAATTTAGATCAAAATATGTCCACTTGCAGCCATGGATCACTCAAGAACAACTCAATGTCAATATTACTTCTTTATGAACATTTCACAAATCTAGTGGTTTTCACATGATTTTGAGTTTTTCACCATTTTCAAGTACCTATTTGGCCAATATAATGATCTGGGATGCTTTTGTGGCCAATTGGATCCATTTGGAGACTTTCATTTCATGTTTTTATAGCCATTTTTGCAAAAAGTGGGATTTTTGGGGGTCACTGGATATTTAGGTGCAGTGACATTAATTAATGCAAAACATTCTCAAAATCCACACAAATTAATAAAAATGTTTTTCATGATGTAATAAATGGATATAAATATCAAATTCATCCATAAAATCCAATTTGCACGCTAAAAAAAATGAGTTTTCTAGGTCAATTTACCAAAAAGTGGGCTTTTTAGGCCTCACTAGATATATCTAGTGGGGGTTGATTTTAGCATTGAGTCTCCTAAAGGGTTTAGCATGGATTTTAGGTGTCACTAGATTGGTGGGGATTTGGGTGGTCACCAGACATGTGCAGTGGATGCATATTTTAGCACTTATCCAATGCACTCATCTTTTAGCGCTAACTATTTGAAGTGCTTCTGACGGGGAAAATGCAGTGCAGTGGATCAGTAGGGTTTTGAGGTCCTACCAGATATGTTTAGTGAATGCAATTTTTTGGGCATATCTAGTGAGATGGAAAAAAAACATGGTTTTATTGAAAATGCCTTAGTGGAGGTTTTTAAGGTGACAGGACATGTATGGTAGGACAAGATTTTAGCGCTGATCCTGTGAAGTCAGTTTTTAGCGCTGAGTTGTGAGGAAGGGTTTTAGCGCTGATATCCAGTGACACAGGATATTAGTGCAAATTGCAATGAGGGGCATTTTTTCCACTAGATTTTAGAGTACCCTGGCTGACAGTATATTTAAAATATATACTTAAGTAAAGGAAATTTCCTATACTTTAAATATTTTGAAATATACTATCAGGATGTTTGAGATAGGTCCCAGATCCATGGGATTCAACATGCAGATTCTAGATTTTTGAGGATTCACCAAATTTCAGACATAGCCAATTTTTTAGGGTTTTAGGACATCAGACTTAGCCAATTTTAGGGTATCAGGAACATGTGTTAGGGTGAAGGCATATGGATCCCTTAGTGAAATCTTGTGGAATTTGACATGATTTTGCAACTCTAAAAATTTCACTATGATACCTCCTACAGTAGCACTTTTAAGGACTGTATCCACTAACATAGAGTTTTAGTACAAAATATAGTAACACCCAATTTCAACACAAAAGGCAACAAATGGCTATTTCTTAAGCACAAAACTAATCAAAACTCCTCCAAATCAGTCATGAAATACATCAAACAACTCAAAACATGCCAGATACTCAAATTTGGAACAAATCTTGCACTCCAAGCACAATTTCACCTTCTCATTGTCAAAAAGAGGAAAGGTTGAGACTCCAAGCCAAAGAAAAAGAGGGGGTATCCATTTGGTAAAATTGGGCATGTGTGCAAGGCACAACAGGTTGATAGGGCTAGTTTATAAAAGAACTTAAGATAGACAAATTCTTAAGCTTGTTATAAATTAGGGGATGAGGATAGGATCTAGATTTAATTTTGCACAAATTTTATTTCGAAAGTGATTGGATGTTGACTTGATTGGTTTTTGGTTTGATTTGGATGATTTTGATTATGGTTTGGATGATGTTGATTTTGATTAGATTTTGACTATGGTTTTGGAGTTAGGATTTTTTATTTGGAGAGAGTTTTGATAAAATTTTGTGAAGAACTTAGTGAAATGGATGGGGTGAAGATGGAGGTCCAAAGATGAAATGAAGATATTTCTAAGGTCAAATGGGAGATGTGTAATGATGGAATTTTGACAAAGGGTGGCTTAAGTAGAGGATGGATGATTTTTGGATGATTCTCAAAAGGTACCACATTTTAAGAATGGTCAAATTATGCTTAGGAAAACAAATTTTGGTCAATGGGTGCTTTTAAGACACTAGAAATGGAGGCGCTGACATCTAAGCACTGCAAGTGCTGATAGCTTGATTGGAGGCACTGAGATGATAGATGCAAGTGTTGATAGGTAGACCTTAGGCACTGACAGATGGACCTCTCGTGCTAATAGTCTGTCTTATGGCATTAGTCAGTACATGGGTGCTAAAAGGTTATCTTAAGGTTTGAAAATTGTTTGACTTGAGTGGAAATTTGATTTTCTTGGCTTCAACTCTTTGGCAAGAGACTATGCAAACAATGAAAACACAATGGCTGAGTGACTTCAATGCATAAAATTGATTTTTGCTTTCATGGGTTTTGACATAGAAGGCACACCAATTACATGAACATCCCTATAATTATTCAAGTGGGAGTATATGAGACCATAAGTGCACCTCATTGCCTGTATTTAGGTGTAATGTGCAAGTCCCATGAGGAGGAAACTAACTGCTTTTCATCACCCAAGATCACTCTTACATCACAAGGGGAGAGCATACATGGCATGCACACCCATTTCTAGAGGGAATTTACACTTAGTGATAAAATCAATGTGGCTTATGTGGTAACTTCTCAAGTGTAACTGGTATCTGGTGCATTACAATCTCATATGGTCAAAAGGTCTTAAGCTGGGCTTGAGCAAGTTACTAGGGAGTCCTTGATATATGTTGGGTACGTGGGGAACAAACCATGAACACTATCCCATTGAAAGGATGTGGCATAAGCGATTAAGCAAATACCACTCCACCTTGTGTCTGGAATCACCCAAGGCCCCAAGGTTGTCCCAATGACAACGTGACTAGATTGAGGTACAAGTTTCCTTCTCCCCCCTTTGATATACCCTACTGGTACACATGGTTGAGGTCATCCCTTGGGGTGATGAAATCCTCAAGAAGGTCCCCTAAGAAGAAACCACTACTCTCTTTTGATCACCCAAGATCACATGAAGCGCAAGGGGAGAACATATGAAAATAGTGACCCCTTTAGAATACAAATAAACACAAAGTTTGTACAAGGGATTTTGATCCCTAAGATCACCCTAAGGTACGATGTGAAAGCATATGTCCAAATGCAAACACAAACATGGCAAACAAGTTCTTTAACCCCTACTCTAATTAATGTGCAACTATGCTAGTGAGAAAATAAAGTTTTTGACCATGGTGCTGCACAAAAGGGGTTAGTAGTTTGTTCAAAATGCTTGGTCAAAATGCCAGCTTCCTGCAAAAAGTGTAAAATCAAACCTGTCAGACTGCAAACGCTAAAATAGAGACCTTTGGTGATAACAGAAAGACCTAAAGCACTTCAGGAAAGACCGCAAGCACTAACTTAGGTACCTATGGCACTAAAATAGAAACTAGAGCGCTAAAAAGAATTACACATGCACTAAAATAATGAGCAGAGGTGCTACTTTATTGTTAAACAAGATAAAAAAAGGAAACTACTATACCTGTGTGTTGTCACAAAGACCAAGTGCGTTGATATAGGGTCCAAAGAACCCTACACAAAACCAAGTTATTTTGCCACAAGATGATCAAGGAAAATGATAAAAAGCATGTAGAGTTAGCTCAATAAAAACAAAAGGTATGTTTAACCCAAAAGGAGAGCTAATGATATAGATTTTGCAAGATTAAAATAGCATTCAATGATCTTTCTAAAATGTGATAGGTTAAATGATTTCTTAAAAGAAGATCTTAAGGCCTATTAAATTTGCAAATTAGAAGTTTAAAACCTTGCAAGTATTATTTTGTGAGAAACCAACTATTAGAAATGATATTGAAACAAAGAGGAACTCTATGTCATGACCGGAGGCATTGAACAGTGAATCGGAAGTGCTAAACTATGAGCTGCAGGTGCTGACAAGAAAACTCAAGGTGCTAAACAAGTGACCGTAGGAACTAACAAATGGACCTCTGGTGTTTGAATAGATAGCTCAGAGGCATTCAACATAGAGCCAAAGGCACTGAAACCTAAAAAATATTGTCAAAACAGAGACTGTTGTTAGTTTTAAAACTGCAAGTGCCGACAGAGGGTCCGTAGGTGCTGAACAAAAGACTACATGCATTGAACTGGCTATTAGAGGCACTAAATCAACCTACACATCAATAACTTCACAAAAAATTGCAAAAAGAGGTTAGCTACAGGGACGTGGATCCCATCAGGCATGCCAAATGAAGATAAAAGAAAGCCAAAAGATGAGAAATCACAAATAAAAGCATAAACAAAACAAGTTATACCCTCAATCTTCACGCTCTTCCTTCTCCTTGATAAGGTGGAGGAAATAGTGCACCCAAAGCTATCTCCTAGCTTTACCCAATTCTAAATTGATGTGGATTGCTTTAAGAATCAGCACAAAATGGATTTAGCAAGGGATTTGGACTAAATATTGGCTATGGATTTTGGCATAGTATGGATGTAAATGGCTTGAGTTGAAAAATGCTTGGAGGAGGCTTGTATTTATAGATTTTTTAAGAGGATTTTGGATCAATGGTGGAGATTCAAAGTTGAGATCCAAGGGTGGAGATGAAATGGTGAGATCAAGGGCTAGGGTTTGATCAACAATAATAGATGGCTCTCATTATTTTTGAATTTTAAATTAACCTTGGGAAGGCTTTGCATTAATGAGGATTAAGACATATGAATGAATAAAAAATTCATTCATATGGGAGAGGGTGTAATAAAAAAATAGAATTTATGGGTGAGTGGGATGAAAAGTGACACATGCGTGCTTTTGGCAAAGACATGTGTGAGCAATTTTTATTAAAAATGCTCTTGCATGAAAGAGGAAAGGTGAGGTGGAGACACATGTGACTCCCTTTGAATAAAAAATGTTTTTTATTCCAAGGGTGTGGGGAGATGGGATAATGAAGGTTTAGGCTAATTAATTAAGTGATTAACTTAATTAATATGGTTGTTGGAAATTAGTGAAGAGATTAATTAGTGGTTAGAATTAATTAAGCAAGGGTTTACTTAATTAATTTGGGTCTAGGGGCTAGGTAGGGTGTGATAGATAATCAAATAAATGCTATTTATTTAATTAAGCTAGTTTTAGGTTGTAGTCTAGGGGGATTAATTAAATAAGTGTGTTTTATTTAATTAATATAGGTTAGGGGATGAGGAGAATTAATTAAATAAGTATTGAAATATTTATTTAATTAATTGTGGACAATGGTTAAGGTATAGTAATAAATTAAATAAATTAATTTATTATAGGTAGGTAAATGGGATAAATGGTTGAGACGAATGGCTAGGGTAAATTAATTAAATAGATTGGTTTAATTTAATTAATTTGGTGGAAGGGATAATTAGTGGTGCAAGGATATGGGAAAGTGGCTTGCAAGGTCAAGGCACTTTTATGTGTCTACAATGCCTACTGTAAGCATTTTATCTAATTCCACTTTTACCCTTTTCTTCATATTTAGAATTAATCTATAAGGTCTTTTCTTTATAGGTTTAACTCTATTTAGTTGAATTTTCTTTACACTGACTTCTTTCTTTATACCCTTTAGGTCTGTAAATGTTCTAGGAAATATGTCTTAAAACTCAGATAATATCTCAGTCACTTGTGCTACAACTCTATCATCCCAATAGTCGCCTATTTTTGCCATTTTATGGTTTCCTTCTATTGCTATGTTTTCCTCTCTGAGTTTTATGGGTTTGTTGTAGTACTTTTGTTTGGACTCTGTGGGTAGTTCTAACTCTCTTTTTCCTTCCTAAAATTCTATGTCTAAGTTATTTATGTCTTTCATCATTTCCTTGGGTAGTTTTATAACATCTATGTTTAGTGTATTTTGTTTCCTTGTCCATCCATTCTATTAGTTTTCATATTCAATCTATTTTTGGTGGAGGGAGACTTTGTTTCAATGTTTCTTTTTCATTTTCTGAGGTTGGTTTAAAAATTGTTTCTTTCATTTTCAATAGTGTGGTATGAATGTGTCTATCTACACTATGGAATTAGAATGTGTGTATAAAGTCTTTCTGGATTTCATCCCAATCTTTTGTTTCTTTTCTTCTTTCCTAGTTTATATACCAAGTTTTGGCTACCGATGATAGTGTCCAATAGAATAACTAAACATATATTTTGGTGTCATATTCATTCTTTTCATTCCACAGTGTTGTGCATAAGTTTAGATGTTCTTGCAGTGAGATTTGGCCTTGGTATTTTGGTATCATCTTATATTCTCCCTCTTTTAGTAAGTATCTAGTTTTTATTAGATTTTTGAATACTAGCCAATGTTGTATTGTTGCTTTATGGGTATTCCACTAGCTTGCGGTGTTGCATATCAATGTGTGTTGTATAGCATCTAATCTTATTTTCTCATCCATGAAGATTCTTTCCATTTCCATTAGGTATGTTTGTAGGACTTTTACACCTAAAAATTTTGGTAATTTGATGTGTGAGACCCCTCTTGTAATGTGGTTCACTTGTCGCGATTTCATGTAAAGTTCTATCTTTATTTTGGTCTTGTGTGCTTCTTTATCCAATGTGGTACTTTGCGGCAAGTTTTCTTCTCTAATCTACACCATAAATATTCTATGGAACCCTATCATTCTCTAGGTTTTTATTTTCAATTCATTGTTTAACCAAGCCTCTAGTACTTCCTCACAATTTGTACTACAATTATCATCTTTTATCTCTACTTCTTCCTCTGAGTTTGGTTCTTCTATTGTGTCATCTTTGGGTAGTCTAGATATTGAATATAGAATTTTATAATCTTCATCACTCTGCTCTACATGATTAGTTTCTTCAATATAGGCCTCTTCCATGTTTTCTCCCAATGGTATATGTAAAATTCTAGTGTTATCAGCAAAAGATATCTCCTCCTTTCAAGATTCCACAATCCCATTAACTTTATGAACCATTATAACCCTAATAGTGCATTAAATGAATCAAATGGTTCTTTCATTGCCACAATTTCAAAGTCTATTGTTTGTTTTATCCCCATTATGTTGACTTCTACTTTTTTCCAAGTTCCCAATGTACCCGTGTTTGATGCATCTGCCAAACTAATGTTGTAAGGAGTCTCATTTAGTCTTGGTCTCCCTAATTGTTCCCAGATTCTTTTAGGTAGGTTGTTGACATCAACACCTAGATCAACCGTGACCTACTTAATTTTCTTAAGATTGATGTATGCATCTATCATTAGTGGTTTGGTCTTCCATTATTTATTTGTTTTAACCATTTTTCTTAGTTGCAGTCTGTAGGTCTCTTCCTTATTCTAATATTTACAGAATTGTTTCAACTTATCTATTAGGTTATGTTGTTGTGTTAGATTTGTGAGTTGTTTTAGTGCCGCAAGTTCCCCTTCTATAAAGAATTGTATGTGTTTTTTTTTGTTTATTGTGTTCCTTGGTTATGATTTGTTTTGATTTTTCTACAATTTTGTCATGTTGAGTTTTATTAGGAAATAAAGTTTCCTCTTCCTTGCTTCCTTCTTCCTCACTATCAGTATTTTGAATGTGTGTGGTGTTAGTACCTTGTCTTGTGATTACCATAGCTTTGGTTTTTTCTTTGTTTTTCTTTTGTTTGAGTTGTTTATACTTTAGTTTGGTAGAATAGTCTTCTTCATCTAAAGTTTCACCGTAGGAAGTAGTGACCGTCTCATAACCAGTTTCCTTCTGACAACTTCTAGCTACCTATGATGCTTCTTTTGGGATTTTTCTAATTATGCGGGCTCCTTTCTATGAATTGAACCCTTACAACTTGTAACTCTTAGTGTTGTGATGCATTTCTAAAATATTGTTGAGCTTTGCCACAAGAAAATAGATCATGATCTGTGCTACCATAAAATGTGCATTGTTTCCTTCTCTCACCCTAGCATTCATTAGCAAATTGGTCTGGTTTACCGCATTTATAACATGTTGTGTCTTCTCTCCTTCTTCCTCTACCATGGCCTCTACCTCCTCTGTAGCCATTATATTGACCCATATCTTCATTATTGTAATTATTCATAAATGGTACTAGATTAGGGTTTGTGTTATGTAGGGTATTAACATCTCTCTTATTAGCCCAACTAGGAGCTTTATATCCATGATTTTGGAAGTATAAGGGTTTCTTTGCCAATCCTTTTACAT
Organism: Cunninghamia lanceolata; assembly: GCA_027924645.1. Taxonomy (NCBI): domain Eukaryota; kingdom Viridiplantae; phylum Streptophyta; class Pinopsida; order Cupressales; family Cupressaceae; genus Cunninghamia; species Cunninghamia lanceolata. The sequence continues at coordinate 15,346,868 of BSBN01001332.1, forward strand.
ATACCATGTTATGATTGTCTACCTTATTATTACAGTGTGTGTTACACCATGGTTCATGATCATCATCTTCTTCTCTTATTTTGAGAAGTTGTGATGGGCAATCTTTTGCTTCATGATTGTCCCACTCACCGTAAATACCGTAATAGACTATGTTGTTCCTTTTTAGTATTGTTCTAAGGTCTATCTTCATTGCGGCATCTTTCCTTTCTCCTTTTATCATTGGGCATGCTCATTCTACATATGTCCTTCTTTTGTACAATAAGAGCACCATATGTTTGGTCTTTGCTTTTGCAGACTATCCTCCTTTCTTGCTAGAATTTCTTATTTTAATTTGAGTTGAACATCAAATTCAAGTTTAAGTTTCTCTATCTCCATATTTTCCTTAGTCTTATCATTTCTGCATGTCAAGTTTGTACTTCAATGCGGCAGGCCATAGTTATCACTTCTGAGTAAGAATAAAAAAATTTCTCATCTAATGATGTCCTAATGTCAAGGCTTAGTCCTGGCACAAACCATTCAATTTTTGTTTCTTTAATAAAAGTTCTTCTAGTTTGCAAGAGACTTCTTTGAATCGTTTGTCAAAATCTTTTATGGATTCCCCTTCTTTTTGAACTAGATCACTCATCTTGCTTACCCCTTCAGTGGGGATTTTTAGAGACTCACTATTGTCTAAGAATTCCTTCTTTACCTCATCCCATGTCTTATTATGTTCAGGGCAAGTTTTTCTATACCATTTTAGGGTGTCATTTCTTCATGTGCCCACGAAATCATATAATTTTGTCTAGTCTTTGGTTACAATCTTTCTATTCTAGATTGATTCCATGACAAATACATGTTATGTTGTTTCTAAGGTGTCTTTTGCAAACACTGGTAGCTTGATGAGAGAGTCCATTGTTGTTTTCTCTGATGTTTGTATTACTTTGCAGTGCGTTGTCTTCGGGTCTTTCTTCTTAAGGTTCTTTTTCTATATTAGGGTTTTATTCTCCCTTCCTTTAGCTCTCTACAACTTAATATCAAAGTATTATTTTTCCAATATTTCTTCGTAATCCTTTCTAATTTCTTCTATTTCCTTTTGTTTGTCTATTTCTATGTTCTTATCTTCCACTGAAATTCTCCTTGTCTTATAGGGCACATGGGGTGACTATTGGTCAGGGGGTTGCATCTCTTCAAACTATTGTTTTGTTTTGGGGATAATCTTTCATTTGTTAATGACATCTCATTATTTATTGGCGACGCTTCTCCTAATTTCCTTATACTCATAAAACTGATGTTGTCATATACCACATCTTCTCCTCTTTCCCTCATTTTCATTATACTTTGAGTAACCAAATGATCTAGGTATTCCGCATCCAAATTCAAAGGTTGGAGATTTTTCATGGGATTCAGTACTTGTTCCCATTGTTCATTGAACCTAATCTAAATATTCGTAAAATCAGGTTGAACATAGGGTGTTTTTCCCAATTGTGGTAGGGTTAGAGTTTTGTTATGATTGTCCTCCCATATCCTCCTAGAATGGTCATAAACTTTGATTCTTCCTTCTAGGTTTTTGAGGATCTCTTTAGCCTTATTAATGTGTATTGTTAATGATAATGGATTGTCTATTTCCTTATCTATGTCATTTACAATAGCCCTCATGGTGCACTTATCTCTTATCTCCAAATTTTGTTCCTCTTGTTGTTTGACTGCACCCACAGTAGTGTGCTCAGTAGAACCCTCATTGGTGCACTTTATTTCTTGTTCCTTCCCCTCTGCAACCTTCCTGGTGCATTCTCTCCCTAATTTTTATGCCTTATCCATTCTTCTGCATTATCTTTCTTGTCATTCTTGATTCTTCTTATACTTTTCTTCCATGGTCATTTCCATTCCAGTTTGTATAATTTCACTAACTTCTCTTAATTTATTATTATCCCCTTTTTCCATGGGTGTTTTGGGTTGGATTAGTATGAAGAGTTACATCTTTTCAAGGATCTTTTTAGATCCCCCCCTTTCCATTTGTCATCCCCTTAGGTGCATGCCCCCTCTCACAAGGGTAGGTCCTAAGAGAATTCATTGCAAAGCATAAAAAAAATCTTGTTATATTTCTCTTTACTCTTTTACCTCTTCTTTATGTTCCACTCTTTTCCTTTTATTGTTCCATCCTTTTTATTCTTCACTGTTCTGTCTAGGGTCCTGGCAATGAAACCAAATGTTGGCAAGAAATGGGGAGGACATAGTCCAGAGATTTGAGCCTAAGTCAATTCTTTAAAGTAAGTTTATACCCCAGACGTGATAGTGAGAGAAACATAGATAACAATTAGGAATCATAGAATGTGGTAAAAGCACATCATACACAACATATCATATTCCATCATATGCATACATCCATAGGTCTAATCCTTATATCTCCTTATATATTCATTGTAATATCAACTACAAGATAGCAAGTATGAGTCTCTGCTCTATACATATTTTTTCCTTACATATTCTCTCTTACTTGCTCTTCTATTACATATTTATATACTACAATAGGGACATGTCCCTTGCAAGATATCCTAACTATTATCACATATGTCAGCCCCCACCTTTGCATTCCACTTGCAGTGGATTCTAGTAGGTTCTACTGAGTGCCCTAGTTCTGTGTATACGCTACCAATAGTTATGTAACGCTTGTAACAACATCTGAGATAGTGACATGAGATGCCTTTGGCATACTCTTCTAGGAGGATTTTAGTTATCTTGGGTTTTCTCTAGTTAGATCTTGGCATTTTGATCCTCTTTTGTGTGTTTTATCTTTATCTATGATGTTTCCCTATTGTAGACCATTGTGAGAATGTTTAAATATTGTTGTAGTACTTAATTTATTTTCAATGATTTATAGTGATAATTAAGATACTTTTCATTATTGAGCTAGCATAATTCTATTGTGGATAAGAACTTGAGGCATAACCTTAATCTTTTATGGATCACTAACTGGGGAGATGTGACCTACAAATGGGTTGTTTTTATACAGTTTAGCAATGTTTTTGCATAGTCTTAGGTAGTTTCTTTGATGTTGGAGTATATGTAGGGTGGAATGGGAAATCAATGTACAAGATTTCATTGATGAGAAAATAATGAAAGATGTATTTTTGGCTTTGTGGAAAATTTACCATTTTACATAGGTGAATGAAAAACCACTGTGGCAATTTTGAAATCGTCGATATAGGTGACTTTGTAATGGGAAACAATCTACATCCCTGACATTCCTCAATTCAAAAATGTTGGCTTCTTCTTTATTCTTGATGGTTGTTTTAGCTTCGAGATGGTTTTGGGTTCTTTATATATCATGTTTTTGTTTCGATTATATATGTATGGACTTAATTTAGTCTTGTGAGTAATTGTTGGATTTTTCATGCTCATATTCATGACTATTGTATAGAAGAGGGTTGGAAAGTTGTAGCAAAGAGTTATAATTGGTCTTGGGAGTGTTTGGAATATTTGAAGAGAGTCTATGGACTGAAGGTCGATTATAATAGTCATTTGAAGTACTTAAGTGAGTGACTCAATATTTTTGGAGTTTTTACCCATGAGGGGTTTCTCTTAGGTATCTTGATTCTCCCTTTTCATGGTCTTTGTCTCTAGTTTTAGTTCCTTGCTATATTTTAAATCTTGTTTACACATTAAGGCCATTGCATCAGTTGATGACATCCAAAATAGATCATGCTAGGAAAGTGATGTTTTGAAACAATTTAGCTAATTATTAGGACAAGTTAAGGAAGAGGTTGAAGAAGAAGTGGACAGAGATAGTCTATGAGAAACATGTTGGAATTGGAGCTCATCCATTTAAAAAATAAGGAGAAAATGTAAAGAAAATTGTAATAGGTAAATAAAAAGGAAAACACGAAGAATATTCTAAAGATTCTACGCTAAATAAACAAAACACCTAATAATTAAATTTATTTTTAAAATTTAAAGCATTATTAGAATGATAAAAACAAATTTTCAATTTCGTGTACAACTTGATATTGATAATGTTCTAGTACAAATTATTACTTCTCATGTTTTGGTATTAAATTTGACTTTGTTACACTTTAGTAAATAGTGAATTGCACTCTACTTTAATTTAAAAGAAAATTGTAGTGAAATTTTGATTAGGTTAATTATGCATGTGAAATAGTCCATTTGATTAGGTTAATTATGCATGTGAAATAGACCTTTATGCTTGGACTGATTTGTATAGCGTAAAATTATTTTGTGATTAGAAAATTAGTTCACCTAGCCTTATGTACTAGTTAGACTTGCATTGTACTAGTTAAGACTTGCATTGGTGATAAATGCTTATAAAGAGCTTTGCTAGAAGACATCATGTTCTATCTAGTCGAACTTTTCTAGTCAAACTTTTAGATGGACCGATTTAACCCCTTTTGGACTACCATAGAAGACATCAAACAACCACACCATATATCTACCTATCACTAAATATATAAAATGAATATTTATTAGAAAATAAGGAATACAAAATCTTAAATTTAAAATTTAAATGTGTTAAAAATAAATTAAGGTTTTGTTAAACAACATCTTAAAATATATAATTTCAAATTAAGATTCTGTTAAACAACACCTTAAAATATAATTTCAAATTAAGGTTTTGTTAAACATCATCTTAAAATATAATTTCAAATGTTGTTTTTTTTCCTCAAATGTTATATGTGTATACACCTAACTCGGCGACTTACGCCTCCTCATTTTGAGTTGCCACGTCTGCGCACACGTTTTTCCAAAACGTTTTCTTAATGTGTTCCATATCATGCCGCGTCCGCCTGAAACCTCCCCCGCGTCGCGACAAGGCCCGCGCCTTTTATAATCATTCCAGCCACTGATAGAATCTGCACTGCTCCACCAGAAAAGCACCATCTGGAGAAGTATTACACAGTCATGGCAGATTCACAGCGAATTTATCCGGCCAACAAGGACGTAGAGAAGGCGGAAAAGGCGCTTTCAGATGCAAACAAAAGCACGCCGCCCGGCGCTCCTCTGACGCCGAAAGCGAGCATCGAGTCGGAAAAAGGAGATCCCGGCGCTAAGCCAGGCAAAGTTGTGCACATACAGTATCCCAAAGACCAAGTGATTCAGCCACGGAGTGCGCCCAGATTTTACTCTCCGCCGCCAAAGCGCCGCCGCAACTTCTGCTGTCGTTGCCTCGCCTGGACATTTTGCCTCCTGGTGCTCTTTATTGTAGCCATTGCCATAGTTGCCGGTATCCTTTACGCCGTCTTCCAGCCCAGGATGCTCAGATATTCTGTCGATAAAATACAGATCACGAGCTTCGCCGTCGGCACAGATAACAACGTTTCGTCGCATTTTGTGGTGGGAATGAGGGCGAGGAATCCGAACAAAAATATCGGCGTATATTACTTAGACGACAGCTATCTTGCTGTTTTCTACTCTGGCACGGAGCTGTCCAAGGGCAAACTACCGGCGTTTTATCAGGGGCATGAAAATAGTACTAATTTAGACGTTGCTCTCAGCGGGACTAAGGTGCAGATCAGCAGTGGAAAGGTTTCGTCGCTGAATGCACATAAGAAGAAGGGAAGCATTCCTCTGCGTCTGAAAGCAGATGTTCCCGTGAAGATCGAGTTTAGGAAACTGAAAACCATGAAGATTACTTTTCGCGTGCGCTGCGATTTGGTGGTCGACAAGCTGGATGCCAATACCAGTGTCAGCACTAGTAATAAAAAATGCAAGGTGAAATTTTGAGAAGCTCGTCTGGATTTGTCGCTTCTATGAACTCATTTTGGTAACTTGTTACTCTTTAAGTTCTCCTGGTTTCTATGAATAAATGGTCGCCTAAAAATTATAGCTTTTTAATTTTTGAAATCGACAAAATTAAGTTTAAACCCCCCTAAAGTCTTATTTTAAATAAATTTTGTTGTATGATTGTAAATCTATTCATTAAATGGAGGGTGGAAGAGTGGAAGTGGAGTGTAGGACAAATGTGGTTGAAATGACTAAACATGGCACGGATTACATCATAAATAATAGGAAATGAATTTATAAACATGTGACCGGTGTCCTCATAACACTCAACAACATTCTATTGATCATTTTTTTTTAATTCGAATTCCTTTTCCCATTCTAGCTATTTTCAAGTTTTGGCCATGCATTCTTTTCAATGAAATCTATAATTGGTGTCGCGACAATATCACTGATTCACTTGTTTGCATGTTAGTTTCGTTACAAAGTGATACTTATACTAATGTAGTTCTAAGGAAGTATACATCTAAAACATGAATGATAGTGGCACCACTTCTTAGTCATTTATGTGGTATGTTGTGGACGGCTCTACTTAAACATCATCCACTTCAATGGTCAAACAGTCAATAGCAATTTTACACCTCATCCACAATAAAAAGTGGTAAATATTTGTCCTACTTTTATTGGCTAAAATTGACTTTTGACTGTTGAAGTGGATGATGTTTAAAAACAACCTCATGTGGACTATCCATGCAAAACTATTAAGGGCTAGTGCAAATTTAATGACATTTGTAATCTGATTGAGTTAAAAAGGCCCCAACTTTTTATGCCTACCAAGATTCGATTTTATAGATACTGAGAACCTTGTGATGGATGTAGGTCAAATACATCCCAAGACTATAGTTGTAGTGTAATGAGTGAAATGATAGAGTTTCCAAACATGGATTAGGTGGATGATCATGAGCTTCCAGAGTTCTAATTTGCAGGTGCTTCTAAAGTTGATTGCACACCACTTGGTTGCATGGTAAATTGGTGGCTTTTGCACGATTGTCTTGAGAATGTAAGGTATGTATGCATTTACAATTTTCTCTAGAAACATTTAGCAAATGCTTAAGAAGCAAATTTGATTATTTTTAAATCTTCAACCAAAAAAAAATTAATAATTTGACAAACCCCAACAAAGAATTGGTAGGTGCCTTGTGACCAAGGGCATGAAGATGAGATCTTGGAGTTGATTGGTTTTTTGTAGTGGAGGAAGAGGCACCCTATAGAAAAGTTATATGGGGAGTGTTGGCTAGTTCTAAAGACCTAGTTTGAAGGGACCAATGCATGGTGCATGAATTAGCAACATGAAAATCTGTATGGGTAGCAATATTGTTTTGCAAAGAGGGTGATTGTAATAAGACAATCACTGGGATTGGAGGGTTGGCTTCCTATTTATATAATGGTTAGTCCTAAAGTTGTTCATGCTATGGAAGGGGGCATGAAAATAGATATAAGTGATCAAAGAAAATAAAACAAAATAAAGGCTCATGTCAGATAGATTAACTCTTATCTGCCAAAGCAGAGATTAATAGCTCATGATGCAATAATCAACAAAGACATATATGCATACAACCAATAACAATGAACAAAGACAAGTCAATAGCCATTTGGAATAGTTACTTTCTTTCTATTAAGGTCATGGATTATTACATAGACAAACACATACATAGAGCCCCTATGTAGCAAAAAAGAGTAAACAAATTACACTTAGACAATAGGCTCAAAAGCTCAACTAACAAAGTGTCAACATATGTAAAGATGCACATGCCAGTATTTATATATTATTGTACTCAACCCACAGTGGTTTTCCCCCCAAAGTACATTTAGAATATGAATTTCTATGGAAGGAAGACATCTCTACAAATTTAATGCCTTAATGGTTCTTGTTGGTGGTTGAGATTAGCTATGTAACCTCTTGATAGCTATTTAGGGAATTTTTCCACCCAATACTACACTTCAACAATGTTGTTAGGTGAAGCTTGTTGTCTGGGTATTTTTTAGTTGGTGGCCATGAATGTATGTCCTTATAGTCTGAGGAAATTTGAATTCTTGTGCTAAATCGATCCCACCTCAGCTACTATAGCATTCTAGGGTCCTTAGGATGGCATGGGGAAGTCATGGCTGCCAAGACTATGCCACTGGGGTGCACAATAAACTTCTTCTATGCTGCAATGGTTATATTAGAAATTCTCCTACCCCTGAATAGTCTGGGGAGCTTAATATGTGAAATACCCCACAAAATTTGGTTCAATTGATACGAGATTGTAGTATTTTATTGTTCTTCATTGTCACATTATATTTATATGTTTTGTGGTGGGTTTGAGTTGTTTGCGGTGGTTTCCTAGGGGTTTTTCTTAACTTTTTGTAAACTAAAGGCTTTTTTGATCCGTAACACTTTACTAGATCTCCTCTCTAGTTCATCCCATAACAATGCTTCCATACATCTTTTCTATATGTACTATCATTGGTACTATCATTAATCATTTCTCTTAGACTTTGGTTCATCTTGTAGACACCTAAAATTGACTTGTTCTACAAACCAATTTCTCATATCTCTACAGTACCAATTATCCCTCCTATTAATTAAATAAATTCACTTTATTTCATTAATTTATCCCTAATCATCTACCCTTAACTATTTCTCCATCCTTGGTGATCAATTAATTCATTTAATTTATCATTATACCTTACAACACTACCCTCATTGATTAAATAAATATTCTCAATATTTATTTAGTTAATTTGTCCATCTCCCCAATCTTTATTAATTGGATAAATCATGCTTATTTGATTAATCTACCCTACTAATCAACCTAAACTTATCCCCTAGACCTAAATTAATTAAGATAAACACTTAATTAGACCTTGTTTAACCCCTTCTCCCACACACTTTGAATAAAAATCAATTTTTTATTCAAAGGGTCACATCTTCACCTTACACATGTAAGTGTACATGTGTCCTTGACCTTCCCACTTGTCTTAGTCTCCATTAATGGAAACTATTCCCCATGAAGGGAACTCTTCTCCATGTGTGAATTAAAAATTCACATCTAACTTGTCATATCCATATGAATTTAATTCATTTTAATTCTCATCACCCTTCCCCATATGAATTTAAAATTCACAAATAATGAGAGCCATCCAATCTCATTGACCTAATCTTAACCCTTGATCTCTTTTACCCAAACCTCTTGTGACACTTGTCACAAGACTACAACTCCAATCCAAACCCTAATCCTCAAGCATTCCTAGCCATTGATCCAAACTTTCAATCCTCACCCTCTATCCTTTTATCAAAAATCTATAAATAGAACTCTCACCCAAGCCATTTTTATCACTTCTTCATAGGATCAAATCCATGCCCAAATTTCTATCAAATCTCTCTATCATACCATCATAATGCCAAAATCATTCTAGACTCCCAATCCATATCCAATCTTCATCCAAGTTCTTATCAAATCCCTCTCAAATCTTCATCATATTGTGTTGAAAGAAAGAGTAATCCACATTACACAATCATCCTCTTGGGTAAAGCTAGGAGATATCATGGATGCACTCTCCTCCACCTTATCAAGGAGTAAGAAGATCTTGAGGTATATTTTGTGTGTTTTCATGCATTTTATTTGTGTTTTTAACCTCTAAAATTTATCTTGTCTTCACATCTATTATTTCTTTTCTAGGGATCTTTCCAATGGAGTATAGTGTTTTTTTGTCTTCTTCTTCATTCTCTTCTTGCACTATTTCGCAATGAACAAATAATAGTGTGTCCCATGGGAAGTTTCAATGGTGAGTGGCAATAAAATTACTGAATACCTTCATCTGAAGGTTTTCCTTTGAATGAGTGAACCTTCATTCAAAGGTGATTTATTATTTTCTCCATGATGATTAAGCACCTTCGTTCAAAGGTTACCTTTGAATGAAGGTATTTTTAATGGTTTTTTAAAGTATGTCTTGTAGGTTATTGGATGTGTTCGTCATTGGTAGATTAGGCAGTCCATGCTACTTTTGAAATGTTTTCCCTTTGGTTTTGTGAGAACTCCTAGGAGCATGTCACATGGTTTTAGTTGATCCTTAATGGTAAAAGAAGTGGGGCCCACCAACGGTCACTCTAAACACTTTTTGGGTTTATAAGATAGCTCACATTACCACGTGTCATAGCATTGAGGATTCTTATGAAATCCTTCTCTATTTTCCCTTAAAAGTCCCATGAACCATTGAATGGACTTTGATATGGCATATTAGATGACAAACATTCCCTAAGACTGAGTACCTTGTCGATACTACATGAAAACCAAAATATTCAATTGAATTGAAGTAGAGAGGCCTATGGATCTCACATGGAATTCTTATTCTTCATATGCCAAGGCGGGATAAACCCACTACCTATAGTGAAGGATTCATTACCACGATGAATAATCGTTCAGGTAGAAGGAGAAGAAGGCTTTATACCACCATCTTTGACTAGGTTAGAGAAAACATCATTGCAAGGTATCTAGAGCACATATATTGGCAAGTAGAGAGATAAAAGGCATCTACAGGGTGCATATTTGTGCACATAGTAGATTTGGGGTTCATAATGTTGGCAAGAGACACTATATGGATTCATGGTTGTTGTCATTGATGGCAACAAAGGTCATCCCACATATCCGCAAGTCATGGTGTGCCTCTACCGGAAGTCAGGATGAAGAACTGTTGTGGTCCGGTGAACAAGAACAGAGCATGTGGCAAGGTCCGACAGATTGGTCCGGACCTCTCAGAGGAAGTGTCTTGGTGCAGTGCAGATTTGGGGAAGTCAAGAGGACTACCTTGAGTAGTATATTCCAAGGATTTAGCCTCCGGTGATGGACAAAGAAAAAGATATGAATAGCTGAGTACCAGATTCCTGAAAGACAATGAGAACAGAAGGAAGAACTGACTGACAGAGCATCAGAATCTTTTTCGGACATGTTACTGTTGATGGTAAAGGTTGTGAAGGCATGAATCATGTTTGGCCAACATGATTAATGATATCTACAAGTATATGCTTGATCCGCATTGCTTGGTGAGCAAGGATTCAGCCGACAGAACAGAGCTTGTAAGAAACCAGACTGTTCCGGATGCCGACTAGAAAGGTGATGAAATTACTTGTGCGGATATATATAGAGGATGGATTTAGTTGTGAAAAGCATGATTGTGTGATGGTGTATGCGAATAAGTACAGAGCAGAGCAGAAGTAGTAAGAAAGATTCGGTATGTGAAAAGATAGCAGAATAAAGAACAGAGGAAAGATGAAGTGCAGCAGATCAGTGTACTGAGCCTAACTGGAACTGAACCCTAGCATATGTAGGTGCTTCCAATCAGTTCAAGTATTATATAACATTCTTTGTAGACAGTGTGTCTCCTTGTAGGTAGTGCGCCTCTTTGTGAGCAGTGTGCTCGGGCAGTGAGCCCTAATTGGCAAGTGCCATTTTTGTAACTCCTTATTCTTCTAACAGAGAATAATCTTTGGGTTAATCACCCCGTGGTTTTCTCCCTTAACCGGGTTTCCACGTCAAAAATACTGTGTCATGTGTTTCTCATTTCATGATAATGTTTGTTTGTTTAATTCAATGCTACTTTGATTAATAAGAAAGTTCAAAAGAAGAAACAATTAGGATAACTGATTCACCCCCCCCTCTCAGTTATCAACAATTGGTATCAGAGCAAGGTTCCTCCTAATAGAGCCTAACAGCTTGAGGAAGATCTGGGAGTTCAAATGGATGCATATGGTTTAAGGGAGCAACTCAAGACTGCCCTTGAGGATCTTGAACAGTCAAATTCTGAAGTCAATGAATTAAAGGAAAGACTCAAACAGGCTGATGAATTCATGAGAGAACTAAAAGACAAATTAAGTCTCTCTATGAAAAAGAGAAAGGAGCTGCTCCAACAATTGGCAAGCCAAACTGAAGAAAGCAATACAAATGAAGAATTGACTGAGAAAACCAAGTTATGTGAAAAGTTATCAAAAGAAGTCATTATGTTAAGACATGAAATGGAATCAGGAACTATAAAGTTTACTCAAGAGATTGAAGAAAAAAGAAAAGCTGAAGACAATCTAAGACAATCTCTTAAAGAGAAATCAGAAGAATGCCACCAGATGGACAGGATTATCAAACATCTTGAATCTGATCTTGAAGATGCCAAAGATAATGAAGAAAAACTTGAGAATCAAATTGTCTCTCTCAAAAGAGATCTTCAAATAGCAAATGAATATAAAGAAAAATTCAAGATAAGTTCTGCCCAACTTGAAGTACTTCTTGCAAGTCAAAAGAAGACAGATGACAAGTACGGTTTGGGATATGAGAAAGGAGAAAGCTCTGGATCCGGTCAAAAGAATTTTGGATTAGAAAATCCAAGGAATAGGCCTGGAAGACCTCCGGTAAGACAGCCCAATGCTCAAAGATATCCATCTTTCAATGGATACTACCACAGCTGCAATCACTTTGGTCACAAAGCTAATCAGTGCAGAAAAAGAATGAATCAAACTAATCCATCCTTCTCCAGATAGTGCTTTAACTGCAAAAGGTATGGACACAAGTCTCATGAATGCAGAGATATGCAAGTAAACAAATCATTCAAAGGTAGATGCTTTACATGCAATAGAGTAGGTCATATGGCTAATCAATGCAGATCAAGAGGTTATCAGTCAAATATGCAAAGAAATGTTATTTGCCAAATCTGTAATAGGTCCGGTCATAATGCTAAAGTCTGCAGAAGCAAGAATCAGGACAAAAGAGGTCCGGTGTATAATCAGAATCAAGACAAGGGTAAACAAAAGATGAATGCAGATGAAGTTAGGAATCAGATGAGCAAGATTTGGGTAAAGAAAAGTTTAGAGAATACAGAAACTGGATCCGCACCAGATTCTGGTGCTGATATTCCTTCCAAAAATTAAAAAGTGAGCTCTGGCTCAGGGGGAGACTCAAAGAAAATCCTGTTCCCCCAGCCAATCAAGTGGTGCTGGATGTGACACAAGATGCGGAGTAAAGGGTTTGAAGATATAAGTCCTGAGATGATCCAGACAAGATTTCAGAGGTCCACATGAAGATGTAAAGAAGTTGTGATCGATCAAGTAAGACCTATTCCGGGAGATGCTCCGGAATGACAGAGGACTACAAAAGGGTCCGGAGAGATCCGGAAGTACATTATTTTACTCTGCGGACTGGACAGAATGTTTGGGATGTTCTTGTAATGTGTCATCTCGATTTATTCATGATTGAAAGATCCGCATGATGTTCATAGATCAGGACTGATCTGGGATACTCCAAGCTATCCGGATAAGGCAAACTGAAATAATATAGGTGGAGCATTTATTGCAAATAGATATTAGGGTTTGCGAAATGATATAAGGGATTTCTCAACCATCACTTGATCATTCCACATCCAAGAAGAAGCGAAAAGCGGAGCTCTGCAACAAAATTCATCAAGCTCACCGAAGATCTCCTGTCGAAGTCATTACATACAGAAATCAATCCAGCCACTCCGTGTAACCGAAGACGCAAAAGGTATTTTTCACTTCCGATATCTTGCTACAAATCTTTTGAAGAAATGGCTACTCCAAATATAGTAAAAATCTCAGACAGGCCCCGACCTGAATTTAAGAAACATCCATACAAGTCGTTAGAGGTAGATCCCTTAGGAGCTTTTTCCAGTGTTCCTCATGGAGTTTTACACACAGAAGACATTAGGGTTTACATACATGCAAGCATTGAGGAATTCGGGGAATTCAAATTGAGAGATCTCTATCACAAACAACTGATAGACAATGCTTTTGAGCTTAAACCAAAGTACAAGGGTATCCAGAAGAAACAGTTTGATCAATTCATTCATTTCCCCTGCTTTGAAGAAGAAGAATGGGTCCGATATGTATTGAGCAGAATGCATGACAACTTCCTATGGCTGGATAGACCTTATAAGATCACAAAAGAGGCAATTAGGGCAGTAACTGGTCTATACTCTTCCGGAGGGATACCTATCCTCAAATCTATCAAGAACAACATTGTAACTGAGGCCACCGGATCAAAATTTGATAAGAGGGCAATGACCATTGAAGATATTTTGGATCCGGATATCAAGTATGCATCCATGATAATAGGATACAAGATCTATCACTCCAGCAGGGAGAATTCTGTATCCGGAACTGTAGTGTATACTGCCTATGAAATGCTAAGGAAGAATGCAGAATATGATCTTTGCGAACTGCTCTTAAGCCAATTAATGGAAAATATATAGAAAATCAAGAAGGACAAAAAGAATTCCTTTAAGTATGGTACTCTTATATTATGTCTATTCTTCTACTTCATGAATGAGCTGCCCGGATCAAGTGGATGGGCATGGCAGAATGACAAACCTGTTGCAGTCCAGATAAGAGACTATCTACATGGGCTTGGGGATGCCAAAGCAAGAAATACAGCCCTATGGGGATACTTCAAAAACTTCCAAAGCATGATGCAAGCAAGAGAAAGAATTCCCCAGTCTCTTGTTGAAAAATACAAAGACTCAGTGTGCTTTATGGTGGACACTGATCAGTGCCTAATGGAGGCAGTGGAGCCAAGGACTGTCTGGATCATGCCCATGGGGTATGAAGTGGATGAACAGATAGTGGAGCTGCATGTTCAACACATGCTAAGTCAGCCCAAAGATCCAAAGGCAGAAAGGTTTGGAACCTTTGAGGAGCTGAGTGTAAAGATCCATGTAGAACTCAGGGAACCTGAGATAAAGAGGAAGGTGAGAAAAGAAGTAGAGCATATTGCTCAAGGCCTAGGCATCTCAAAAGAGGCACTTGATGCCAGCCGGGAAAAGAGAAGAAAATCTGAGGAAGAAAAGAAAGAGGCAGAAAAGAAAAGCAAGAAAAGTGCTCTGGTGGAATCCTCAACCCGGACCAGATCATCAAAAGGATCCACACCTATCAAAACCAAAAGCTCAAAACCGGAAGTCCAGGGATCCGGTAAGAGATCCAAGACAAAAGCCTCAAGAGCTTATCAAAGCCAAAAGGATGAAGAAGAAACTGAGTCAGATGAGGGAGTGAAAGAAATAAAGAAACAGAAAAAGAAAGGATCCGGTAAACCCTCTTCTGGCCGAGACAAGGAAGAAATGACAGAAGAATTTTCTGAAAAGCCCACCCTGTCTCTAGACAGTGTAGTCAAATCAGTCACTGTGGATGGGAACCTTCAACCGGTGGCTGAATTCTATGATGACTACAATGAGGCAGATCAAAAGATCCTGCAGGAAGCTATAATAAGGTCCTTGAACATCTACAATAAACCTTTTATTGAGATTATCTCTGAAATCCCAAAGAGCCTAGAGATGGAACTAGAAATAAGAAAGAACAATGCCATGGCAAAAGACCTTGAGATCAGGGAACAGATAGCTATTCAGCTATATCCCTCAATTGATCACAAAACCATGAACATGATATTCAAGGACTGCAAGGATGAATTCAGAAGCAAAGCAAGGATGAATCAGCTTATGCTTGGTGAGACCGACAAAGTAGCCAAGGACACTGAAGAGATCCTCCGGAATACATACAAAAGGTTTAATATTCCTATTACAGAGGACTCAAGTGCAGAAACAGCTGCGGACTTGGAATCATCTGCTCTGAAAGAAGTGCCACTAGAACAGACTAACATCTCTTCTCCAGCTTCTCCTACAGTCTCCGGATCCCAAGAAGAAGAAAAATTACAGGAGGAAGTAGCAGCAGAAAAAGAAAAAGAGGTTGACAGCACCAAGGATGCAGAGAAAGAGAAAAATCCAACAGAAAAAACCACAACTGTAAGTGGTAAGAATGTGGAAGGAGATAAGACTCCTAAGGACAAAACTGCAGAAGAAAAGAAACATCTGTCTCCGGCAAGAGACACTGCACAAACTGTTCAAAAGTTTCTAAGCCAAGAAACTTTAGAGATTGATGAACCAGAGCTTCTAAAAGGCCCATTCGACTTTGACTCTCTCTCTCCGGTACAGACAATGAAGATAGCTTCATTTGCAAATGCTAAGGCAAATGAAAAACTCCTAAAGTCTCATATGGAAGACTGTGAGTTGATAGAGGCTGCTTCCGGAGTGCTTGAAAAGATTATGCCATCAATCCAGATAGATCCGACAGCCTCCTCTTCCGGTAATCTCAAAACCTTAGTCAGCAGTGTTGATACACATTTTGATTCCCTAGAAAAATCAGCTGAAGAAAAGGTCCAGAAGGAATTTTTGGATAAAAGATTTTCAGAAGTATTAGGATTAATCTCTAACGATAGGAGAAATATGAGTATTGGAATAAAGAGCTTAGAAAATGCTCTTAAGGATGGCGGTGATATTTACAAATTTTGTATCTCCTGGTCAAAGGCAACAGTAGAAATAGATAAGAAAATAAAAGCAGAACAGGACAAACTACAAAGTTTGTCTCAAAGTTTTGATCCTCTCTCTTCCATAGTAAATCAAGAATGTCAAACTATTGCAATCACAAATGCAATAAAGAACTTTGAGAAGGAAAGGAAGAATATCACTAACCGGATGGGAGAACTTAGAAGGATTATAATCCCTAAGTTAGAAACTATGCATGAGGCCATCAGTGATGCTCAAACTACCGCCCAAACAAATGATCTGACAGATCTCAAGAGGGCAGAAGCTTTTGCATTTTTGTTGAGTGGTCACATTTCAATTTTGGATAGAATGAAGCAAAGTTGGACTACAGAACTGATCCAACTGAAGACATCTTTTGCAGACATTCTTCAGTTCATGTGAGTATGTAAATATGCGGCTATGTATAGAAAATTTTTGAAAATTTTGGTGTGCGGACCCTACCCTTTGCCATTGATGTCAAAGGGGGAGTGAGGAGCAGTGAAAAATGAGGAATCCAACTAAGGGGGAGTTTCAGAAATTGTATATAAAGATAGAGCATCAGCAAAGGGGGAGCATAGTGTAAACACTTAGTCATTTTTCACTAAGTATTGCCATCAATGCCAAAGGGGGAGATTGTTGGCAAGAGACACTATATGGATTCATGGTTGTTGTCATTGATGGCAACAAAGGTCATCCCACATATCCGCAAGTCATGGTGTGCCTCTACCGGAAGTCAGGATGAAGAACTGTTGTGGTCCGGTGAACAAGAACAGAGCATGTGGCAAGGTCCGACAGATTGGTCCGGACCTCTTAGAGGAAGTGTCTTGGTGCAGTGCAGATTTGGGGAAGTCAAGAGGACTACCTTGAGTAGTATATTCCAAGGATTTGGCCTCCGGTGATGGACAAAGAAAAATATATGAATAGCTGAGTACCGGATTCCTGAAAGACAATGAGAACAGAAGGAAGAATTGACTGACAGAGCATCAGAATCTTTTCCAGACATGTTACTGTTGATGGTAAAGGTTGTGAAGGCATGAATCATGTTTGGCCAACATGATTAATGATATCTACAAGTATATGCTTGATCCGCATTGCTTGGTGAGCAAGGATTCAGCCGACAGAACAGAGCTTGTAAGAAACCAAACTGTTCCAGATGCCGACTAGAAAGGTGATGAAATTACTTGTGCGGATATATATAGAGGATGGATTTAGTTGTGAAAAGCGTGATTGTGTGATGGTGTATGTGAATAAGTACAGAGCAGAGCAGAAGTAGTAAGAAAGATCCGGTATGTGAAAAGATAGCAGAATAAAGAACAGAGGAAAGATGAAGTGCAGCAGATCAGTGTACTGAGCCTAACCAGAACTGAACCCTAGCATATGTAGGTGCTTCCAATCAGTTCAAGTATTATATAACATTCTTTGTAGACAGTGTGTCTCCTTGTAGGCAGTGGGCCTCTTTGTGAGCAGTGTGCTCGGGCAGTGAGCCCTAATTGGCAAGTGCCATTTTTGTAACTCCTTATTCTTCTAACAGAGAATAATCTTTGGGTTAATCACCCCGTGGTTTTCTCCCTTAACTGGGTTTTCATGTAAAAAATACTGTGTCATGTGTTTCTCATTTCATGATAATGTTTGTTTGTTTAATTCAATGCTGCTTTGATTAATAAGAAAGTTCAAAAGAAGAAACAATTAGGATAACTGATTCACCCCCCCCCCCCTCTCAGTTATCAACACATAATGTACAACTTTGGGAGTGATCAAAATTTGACTTGTTAATGATATATTTTTCACTTTTATTATTTTTGAGTGTTTTAGATTTCCACTAGTTTTAAAATTCTTTCAAGTTCCCTTTTTCAGAAAAATTAGGAATTTTCAATAGTTTTGTAAGTTGTTTCATAAGTGATTAGTTTAAGATCACAATGGTGGTATTAGAGAAACTTTTGTCCTTGTCAAAGCATACCTACTATGGAAGTTTTGGTATTTTCTAGATAAAAAATTATTTCTAGATTTTAAATTTCATCTTTCCAAGCTTTTCTCAAAAATCTTAGAAAAATATATCTAAGCTCAACTTGAGCTTTGTGTCTTGTTTTCAAGTTTTAGTATTATAGAAAGGACATGAACAAAGAAATTTTAAAAGATTATAATAAAAATTTCCTTCAACGAAATGGAAGAATTAGATTTAAGGGTGGCTATACATTATTATACACTTGAAGGGAGTACAATTTGGAGGTACCTTATATTTTTAAGAGCCAATCCTTTCTAAATAATTTTCATGGTTCGTTATATTCATAACTAGGATTCTTTTACTACCACATAATTGTGTCATTTTGTAGGTTTCAAGTATTACTTTGTAGCCTCAAGATGCAGATCTTTGTAAAGACCCTCACTAGAAAGACTATCACTCTTGAGGTTGAAATTTTTAATACCATTGATAATGTAAATCCATGATCCCCAATAAGGATGGAATTCCCCAAGATCATTAGAGGCTTATATTTGTTGGCAAATATCTTGATGATGGGCACACTATGAAAAAATATCACATCCAAAAGGAATCCACTCTCCACTTGGTACTCTAAATCAAGGGAGTCATGAAAATCTTTTTAAAAACCTTAATAGGAAGACCATTACCCCAAAAGTGGAAAGCTTTACTATTATTATCAATGTCAAAGCTAAGATCACTTGGAAAAAAATCCCAATAATGATTAAGGGTTACTACAAACTTCTAGTTCCCCTCAATCTTTGCCATCCATTCAACTAAAGATCTACATTATTCATGTTCTACTAGGTGGTGACCCTCTCCTTATTAGAAATACAAATTGAGGAAAAGGGAATTCTTTTGTCTATGCATGTTCATGCTTCAATTTTAATGTTGTATGATTCTTCCCTAACTATGATTTCTTCTCCAAGGTCTGTTGCTTGGATTGTATTATGCTTAGATTCTTTACCTTGGGAATTTTTACTAACAATTATATCTAGGTCATCTCAAATTAAATTTATAAGTAGTTAATTTGTTGGAGACAATACAATGACTAGTGCTTTGTTTAAACCTTTTTCCATGTCAAAACCAATAGTGATTAAAAGGGCCACCTCATGGTTCAAAGTTAAAATGGTTAAATTGGCCAACTACATATGGTCCTTAGTTTGTGTAGGTTCTATCATGTTTTTAGTAGGAAAAGGACATAACAAAACATGATTCAATTCTTGTGCTTGAAAAGTTGAAGCTTTATTTTGTAGACTACAACCATGTTTTCTTTTGTGTTAGAAATAATAGAGGCAAAAAGTTTGTCTAGATTAGGGGTATTTTATAATTATGGCAACTAAGATTTTATAACCTTGAATCTTAGTGACCATTAGTGCAACTACATGGATTCAAGTCAATTCTCAAATGACTAGTGCAAAACCTCTTGTTAGGTATGTAGAAGTGAGACTATTGGGTTTCTACCATTAGTAGAGTTGGGGCAATTATATATCAATAGGTGTCTTCTAGATCACTAGAAGGGCTAACACTTAACCTCTAACAATAGTGGAAATTATCAACAAATGGCCTAACACCATTTGAGGTTATATATGGAAATAATCCTAGGATGCATCAAAGTTAGAGATATCAATAATGAAGAGAAGAGGAGTACAGAAACAAAAGAATTTGTAGAACATATGTAGAAAGTATACACATGTAGAAGTAAAGAGTCACTTTGGAGAAGATGAATGGTATATACAAAGAAATGAATGATGAGAAAAGGAGACACAGGGAGTTTGTGGTTGGAGAAGAAGCACTATGATGATACATCTTAGGAAGGAAATACTTCTAGTTGGAACATACAATAAGTTGAAGATGAAGAAGTTTTGTCCTTGCAAAGTTGTGAAATTTTTTATGTCAGAAACGCATATGAAGTAGAGTTACCGAAAGGATCAAACATATCACCAGTATTCAAAGTTGTAGATCTATATTAGTATCATGAAAGGGAGTCAAGGGATAGTAATGTGGGTGGACAATGGAAAAATTAGATACCACTATAGAAAAAGGAGGAGATTGAGGAGATTTTGAATAGTAGGATTGGAAGAAGCACTATAAATAGGCAGTATGAGGAGTATTTGGTGAAATGGGGGGAAATATCTAAAGAAGTTTCAATTTGGATTTCTAAGGTTGAGGCAGATCATCTTGGTTTCTCTCTAGCCACTAGAAATAATTATATATTCATTAAAAAATTAGTAGAAAAATCTAGTATAAACTACATCTGATGTTAGCTAACTTTCCACTGAAGGGAGTTATGAAATATAAGAAAAAATTCAACAATTTAGGGGAATTAAAACTAATTCTATGTTATAAATCTTTTTATAGAAAAATGACCACTTTTTGTGCTCCCCCTATTTGACCCTCTTAATCTCCATCATTTCTTTTAAATAGTAGTTTAGAAACTAGATTCCAAGCACTACTAATCTTGTTCTAGTCACATCTTAAAATTTTGAGTGCAGGCATCTTGAAGTCCTCATCCAAGATCAATTTTGGTTGATTTTGACCCCCTTTTGGCCTCCATTTCCATGCACATATCCATTTCCACATTCAATCTAGGAGATTCTACCTACACACTTGGCTGACTACACTTTCATCAAAGCATTGGGCTTTGCACCACCTTGTGATTGATTGTGATTAATCATAAGGCTTGAGACTCCTATATAAATATTGTTCACCATCATTTGAAGTAATTCAATTATGATGAAGAGGATGTAGAGGAGATAATCATATTTGAAGCTCAACATATGTAATTGTATTGTAATATCATTGGAATTCTATACTTTACATATATGTAATCAAACAGATGAGGCCTAACATGTTGGAAGACCACTGCGATAGATTACAACTCATGAATGAGAATCAATAAAGTTCATACTATTATTTTCTATTTTTCAGTCAGCTTTTGTTATTGATTATGTGTTGTTTCATTATGCTGCATGGTTGGACAATCCTTCATCAGATCCTCCATCCATGACTACATCAATTTTAGAGAGGGAGACTCACTAGAGGGCTTAGGAATAATGATCTTATTTGTCTTCAAAATATTTGTGAGTGAGTTAGTTTGTTTTTCATGCATTTTGACTCATTATGGCCCCTTATAATAACCACACATAAACCTTATTGAAACAAGTAGAGCATGAAGAAAAACAAAACTCAAATTACATTATTGCTTTCTATAAACTCAGATTTCACTAGGATATCTTCATTGATTTTTACATTTCAATACTTGGATTTATAAAGTCTTTGATTCCTTGTACAAACATCCCAACTTCCCTACCTAGGAAAACAACTACAAAACAATATTATTTACTAACTAATATTTATTTATTAAATAATATACTAACTAATATTTATTTATTAAATAATATACTAACTATATAATAGAGATGTAATGTAAACTCCAACACACCCTCTTTTGGTTGAGTTTATGCATCTAGAGTATAGAGGGAGGTTTACTTGATGTCTTTGTTTTCTTTTCTTATTTTTCGAAAGGCTTTTGTACTTTTTGACACTTCTATGATTAGTTAACAATCAAAGAAGTGTATTTGGAAGACTTATTATTTAGTGTCCCCATCTAAATCAATGTATCCTAATTACGTGTGAGAAGTTCAACAAATGCATCAAAATTTGGCATGGTAAAAGTGGTTCCTAAAGTTGACACAAAGATAGAATATTTAGGACTTAACTTTGAGAGAATACTTACAACTAGTTGTGTATCAGTCTTTGTGATTTGACATTACTCTAATTTGAGTCAAAGGAGCTTCAAATGTGAAACAAAGTCTTGAATACTCTCAAAGTCAATAGGGTTAAGATTAATCAACTTATTTTCTCATTGATGGCTCCAAATTTATTTAGTCTTACTATACAAGCCTTCAAGTGTTGTCTAGATTTCATTAGGTGTAGTGAGTGTCTCAACATAAAACAAAGGATAGGTGACATAGATAAACACAAAGTTCCAAATGCCTCATCATATTTGTTAAGAAACTTTGTGTTTGATAGTTTATTTAGTATATCTTATTTGATTCCTTTAATTATGTGTTAATATCATTTACTATGCATTATGATTTGCATTTTACTTTTCTTGAAAAAATAATTGAATGTTTTAAGCATTAGAGGAGATTGTTCAACCATATTGTAAGTGCAGAAAGGGAAAGTAATTAGATGAACAAGAGAGTAATAACTCACAACACACCCTAATACTCACCCAAAATTAGTAACCCTTAAAATTGCAGTTTATGGCAGTTTATTTCAATGTAATTTGACAAAAAGAAAGACCAGATCGTTCATTTATAATACATGGCAATTTTACAAATTTTAAGAAAAACAACCTGGTCTTGAAGGTAAAAACTAATTGTAAATCTAGATTCCTTATAGAATTGTAAACAATTAAAAAAATTTGTCAAAATATGTTGACATATTGCCAAACAAAAGTTATGCCTATGTAGTGTGAAATTTCACTCTATTTTCAAACTTTTACAATTCATTCAAAAGCCCAAGTTTTGTAATAGTTGTAATTGGAGATTGCTGTGGTATATTGTATTTTTAATTCACTTCCAAGGTAGGTTGATTAAATTATTTATCCATGCTTAAAGTTTATAAGTACTCTTGTAAGTTGAGACTTAATCAATCCATATGTATATATATGTTACTCTCAAGAACATAGAAAGCTCGATATACTTTTGAAATAGATTGCTACTATATTGTAATACATAATCTCATTTTACTCTTCAATGAATTTGTTTTGGAAGCCCACATATAAGAAAGAAAGGCTAGCAATAAAATAATGCAAAGGGGGCAGCCACATGAAGCATGGCATAAAGTAACATTAAGTTGCATATAAATAAAAGGCAGAAACAATTTTAAAAGCTAGATATGAAAATGGGCAACCAGTTATTGGATAATTTCATACCTCATATAAATTGGCTCCATAGAATGTCCACATCAGCCAAAAAGCCCGTGAGCTGTGAAACATCCCATATATAGCAAGTTTGTAGACATAAAGCGTGAAGGCATGTGCAATGATGAATGACGCACATGGATGACTGGTACAGAATTGGAAAGTGACCTAGCGTAGGAAAAATCCAATGTGGCAAAATGAACTCGGCTGGATATCTTATAAGAGCGGTTGACATGAGGTTTTAATATAGCATAGAAAGAATACAACGTGGCTTGGATAACATGGCACAAGCCAATAAGATTTTAAAGCGGCGCTTGCATGAGAAGCTAAAACCCACGTAGGCAGGTGTAAAGAAATGGTGCAAGCGAAAGGAAATGCAAGTGCCAGAAAAGCAAAAGCCAGTCCATTTATTCTGAGAAATACGAGGATGGCATGGAATTCTAGAAGGCTGCGCAGCTGGTAGAAGAAATCCAAAGCTTGTGTAATGATTAGAAACGACCTGCATTCGTGTGAAAAAGATTCCTCAAGGTTTAAGGTTGCGCAAGTCATCAAAGGAGAAATATAAGGATTGCATACAAGTTTAAGAGGAACTAACCATAACAAATGAAAATCCAATGCAACAATATGAATGGTGTGACATTATGATAGATGGCTGCATTACTATAAAGAAGCCTGTACAATAATTTTTGAGGGGCTCACATAGGAAGCAAGCCTGTGTCCAAGTCAAAGGATTCCTATCAAAAGAAAGTAAAAGCTCGCCATTCTAATCAGGTAGAGACTAAACAGCCTGTACGGTGTCAATGTACTGGCACAGAAATTTTGTCAAAACCTGCCAACTGATCGATTTTCTGTGGAAATCCTATTGACTTCTCCTGTCGAGAACATGGAAAACAGTGGATTGAACTAGTCAGAAAAGAAAATCGAAATACTTGAAAGTCAAAAATTCAAAAAAACAGTTGGCACACCATGTACAACTACCTTGGATATCGGACAGTTAGTGGGCAAAGAAGGAGCTTTAAATGTTTGGAAGGCTGTGAGGCTTGCGAGCCATTGAAATCCTAGATCAACGGCCCATGGGAGATGGAACCAACTTCAGAATAGCTGGTGATGTACTGGTTACTGTTGGTGGAGCCTTATCCAGGTTTTGATCCAGCTGTGTTTGTTTGTTTGACTGTGCAACTGCTTGCAGTGGTGTCTGTTTGACTGCTTGCACCTCAGTTTTCTCTAATCTCTACTAGCTTTAATCCAATTAAAGAAAAAACGGGCCCATGGGAGGCTTACTGAGGTCAAAAGCAACATTGCTAAAACTCCCGCTATTGGCTAATACACGGTGTTGAGCTGGAAGGTGGAGCCCACACATATTAAAGCGAGAGCCCGTGTTACATCTGGACTTTAAGATTTAGGAGGCCATAACTTAAAATCATTAGGTACTCCCCATGACCAAAAGTAGAGGCCACAAGTTTCTAAAATCAAAGTTGGGATAGAATTAATTATTTAAGCAAATGAGCTACTGCTTCCCCTGCTTCCTATGAGCACATGTATGAGAGGCGTAGAAAAGTTCATTTGAGAGAAGTATTCGGGGTGAAAATCAAAAGCTATAGAAAGAAGTGAAGAAAGTGGGTGAGAAGCCTCTCGCTTTAATAAGGAATTGATTTTAAATGGAGAGAAGAGTGGGTCCATGGGTAAGCAAAAGACAAAGTGAAATTGGATCCATGCATTTAATATAAACTTTACTTTTAATACATAAAAGTGAAGAAGGGATATAGAATATATCAAAATGAAGCTATCCGAATAGGGGAAAGGGAACCAAATTAATAATATTACTTTGTTTCTAATGTTGAAAGTAAATGAATATGAGTGGGTATGACTCTTCTTCTCTTGTAATTTGCATTCTTTCAATAAAAAAAAATAGAGGTGGATGATTAAGTGGAAAAGAATTATTACAATCATGCTTTAATAAAAAGGAGCCCATGTAAATTTAAAGGAGGCTCATTTAACGAATATTCTTACTTAATTTTATATTAAAAGATTAAAATAGTATAAAATTACAAAAAAAGTTTACGGTAAAAGAGCACATCCACATAGTCTTATGGGATGAAGTCCAAAACACAGACGAAAATTAAACACTTAAGGGTGGTGAAAAAGCACACCCACAAAGTCTTAAGCAACTAATGTAATGCTAGTAGAAGGTGGATCTTTATCATCAGGATTATTTCTCCATACATCCCCAGAGGTAGTGTCATCAATTGGCTCGCAGCCAGAGAGAGCACCTTCATCTTAAGGATTATCTTCGACAGGCTACTGGGTATGAAATGGAAAGATGACAAGTTGTAGACAAGGAAACTTGTCAGAACTGAGCCAACTGGCTCCCCCATGCCCCTGAGAAGAGGTCGAGGGTTGCTTTGAGGGTTGGGGCCACCCACAAGCAATAGAGTCATGAGAATTTTGAGGTTGAGCCTCATGGGAGTGGGAGCCACAGTCTCGTTTGATAGATTGCTTGCGCCCACATCGATGACCTTTCGGAGGAGAGGAAGAGTCTGACGACACTCTAGCAATAGTGCAAGGGAACATGGTCAAGCAGCGCCTAAAGATGGGCAACCTCAAGTGCAATTTTGCTAGCTTGCACCTGAATCTGCATTAAAACATTAAACCAAATCATAGCTTTAGTGTATACAAAAAAATGAACATTTGCAGTGCAATTGGAAAATAAAGCAGAATTTTTGTCTTTCCAAGTACTGAAGAGAATCTCCACCTTGAAAGCATGCTAGATTTGGGTGTATTTGTGTAGGATACAAGGCCAATCCTCTAGCAAAACCATATGCCAGGAGAATGGGGATTGCCAAAAAGGCCTAAAGAAGTCATGAATGTAGTTATAGGCTTCTTGTGCCTAGGGACAAAACCAAAAAAGATGCTTGAGGCTCTCAAGCTATCCACAGAAGGGACAATGAGGACAAGGAATGCTCATATGCAGAAGTTGAGCCCCCATCAGGAGGCCCTAGTAAATAATGCACTAGGCAAAATGGGCCAACTTGGGTTCCAACACAACATACCAAATGCATTAGAACTAACAATGCCAAGTTCCCATAGAAGATTGTAAGTTGCCAGCGAAGGTTAAGCTACTCCACCATAGACAAATGTGGAGAAAGCCACAAATAACCCTTTCCAAGCTTGTCATTCTAAAAAGGGGTATCCAAGTACCATTTCCAATCCTTCCACCAAGGTTTGGGAGACCGAAGTCTAATCTTATGTAGCATCTGATGGGGGATGGAATCGATGATAGCTTGAAAAGTCTCCTAGTCTTTATTGGCAAGCTTAAGTTTAAGCTTGAACTCAAGCCACAGTAAGAAATTATTAGTAGCCTTGTGAATAAGGTTAGGTAGAACCTTAAATCTGTGTTTGAAGAAGCATAGAGCATGAACACAAGGTAATTTGGTCAGCGACCTGCCTTCAGAGTTGAGAATAGGATACCACAAAATGGATAGATGATTGATGGATAAACCATTGTGAGAATCATCTCCTACCCCTTGAAACTAGGTTTGAGAGCTTCCTAAGCTTTCCAGATGCTTTTGATGAAAAAAGTACCTTTGATGATAATAAGATCCTACATTGTAAGAAGGGTGCTCAAATCCAAGCCTTTCCAAGTAGGACATCTTAAAGGGACTCTAATGCTAATGCAATGCCTCATAGGAATTTTCTAGGCTTCATTTCATTCAAGTGCCCTGATAATCTATTTGGCACAAAGGGCAATGCCCTACCAATGGATGGAGATTATACCAAGTCCACTTGTCTCACAGGGTAGGTAGCAAAAATCCTAGGCAACACGATGGAAGCCGTGATGCCTATCACTGGAAGCCTAGAGAAAATCCTAGAGAAATTTCTCAATCTTAGAGTAGGAAGCCTTAGAAGGGACCCAACAAGAGGAATAGTAAACATGTGTGGCTACAAGGATTTTAGAAAAAAATATGAAACTTACCAACCAATGAGAGAGGCTTGGTTATCCAATATTGGAGCTTTTTCTCAATTCTGGTCATTACAACCTACAAAAGATCTATGAGAGACGCTTAGAAAGCAAAAGGAATCCCCAAGAACCAAAGGATCTCTTCATGGTTAATCCATTTCCATCCAAAAGAGTCAAGCCAACTTGTTTTGGGAAGAAAGGATTGATGATAATATTGGGTCTTTTGCCACTAAATGTTGGAGCATGAAGCTTGGCAAAAAAATGTACAAGTAGTGCAAAGCTTGTTTGACATTACTCTCTTCTTCAATGAAAGTGAGGAAATAGTCATCAACAAAGTGTCCCTTAACCAGCTATTGGGAGGAATTGGGGAGAGAAATCTATTTAACATGGGATTAAAAAACTAGTTGAGAAAGAAAATATCCAAATCCTTCAATTTCTAAAACATAAAGCGCTGGGACAAGATGACCCTTGACATAAAATGTTTTAGATTTCCACTAGTAATTTTCAATAGTTATGTAAGTTATTTCACAAGTGATTAGTTTAAGATCACAATGGTGGTGTTAGAGAAACTTTTGGCCTTGTCAAAGCACACCTACTATGGAAGTTTTGGTATTTTCTAGATAAAGAATTATTTCTAGATTTTAGATTTCATCTTTCCAAGCTTTTCTCAAAAATCTTAGAAAAATATATCTTAACTCAACTTGAGCTTTGTGTCTTATTTTTCAATTTTTAGTATTATGGAAAGGACATGAACAATTTTTTTAAAAAAGACAATAATAAAATTTTCCTTCAACAAAATGCAAGAATTAGATTTAAGGGTGGCTTTACATTATAATACACAAAGGGAGTACAATTTGGAGGTACCTTATATTTTTAAGAGCCTATCCTGTCTAAATAATTTTCATGGTTCATTATATTCATAACTAGGATTCCTTTACTACCACGTAATTGTGTCATTTTGTAGGTTTCTAGTATTACTTTGTAGTCTCAAGATGCAGATCTTTGTAAAGACCCTCACTAGAAAGACTATCATTCTTGAGGTTGAAATTTTTAATACCATTGATAATGTAAAAGCCATGATCCACAATAACGAAGGAATTTCCCAAGATCATTAGAGACTTATATTTATTGGCAAACATCTTGATGATGGGTACACCATGGAAAAATATGACATCCAAAAGGAATCCACTCTCCACTTGGACCTCTAAATCAAGGGAGTCATGAAAATCTTTGTAAAAACCTTAAGAGGAAGATCATTACCCTAAAAGTGGAAAGCATTTATACTATTATCAATGTCAAAGCTAAGATCAGTTGGAGAAAAGTCCCAATAACTATCAACGACTATTGCAAACTTCTAGTTCCCCTCAATCTTTGCCATCCATCCAACTAACAGTCTCGATTATTCATGTTCTACTAGGTGGTGGCCCCCTCCTTATTAGAAATACAAATTGAGGAAAAGGGAATTCTTTTGTCTATTCATGGTCATGCTTCAATTTCAATGTTGTATGATTCTTCCCTAAGCATGATTTCTTCTCCAAGGTCTATTGCGTGGATTGTCTTATGATTAGATTCTTTACCTTGGGAATTTTTACTAACAATTATATCTAGGTTATCTTAAATTATGTTTATAAGTAGTCAATCTATTGGGGACAATACAATGACTAGTGCTTTGTTTAAACCTTTTTCCATGTCAAAACCAATAGTGCTTAAAAGGACCACCTCATGGTTCAAAGTTAAAATGGTTAAATTGGTCAGCTACATATAGTCCTTAGTTTGTGTAGGTTTTATCATGTTTTAGTAGGAAAAGGACATAACCAAACATGATTCGATTCTTGTGCTTGAAAAGTTGAAACTTTATTTTGTAGACTACACCCAAGTTTTATTTTGTGTTAGAAATAATAGAGGCAAAAAGTTTGTCTCGATTAGGGGTATTTTATAATTGTGGCCACCAAGATTTTATAACCTTGATTCTTGTAACCATCAGTGCAATTGCATGGATTCAAGTCAATGCTCAAATGACTAGTGCAAAACCTCTTGTTAGGTATGTAGAAGTGAGACTATTAGGTTTCTACCATTGGTAGAGTTGGGGAAATTATATATCAATAGGTGCCTCCTAGATCACTAGAAGGGATAAAACTTAACCTGCAACAATAGTGGAAATTATCAACATATGGCCTAACACCATTTGAGGTTGTATATGGCAATAATCCTAGGAATGCATCAAAGTTAGAGATATCAATAATGAAGAGAAGAGGAGTACAAAAGTAGAAGAATTTGTAGAACATGTGGAGAAAGTACATGTAGAAGTGAAGAGTCACTTGGAGAAGATGAATGGTATTAATAAGGAAATGGATGGTGAGAAAAGGAGACACAATGAGTTTGTGGTTGTAGAAGAAGTGATGATACATCTTAGGAAGGAGATACTTTTAGTTGGAACATACAATAAGTTGAAGATGAAGAAGTTTAGTCCTTGCAAAGTTGTGAAAATATTTGATGTAAGAAACACATATGAAGTAGAGTTACCAAAAGGATCAAACATATCACTAGTATTCAATGCTGTAGATCTATATCAGTATCATGAAGGGGAGTTAAGGGATAGGAATGTGGAAGGACAATGGAAAACTCAGATACCATGATAGAAAAAGGAGGAGATTGAAGAGATTTTGAATAGTAGGATTGGAAGAAGCACTAGAAATAGGTAGTATGAGGAGTATTTGGTGAAATGGAGGGAAAGACCTAAAGAAGATTCAAGTTGGATTTCTAACATTGAGGTAGATCATCTTGGTTTCTCTCTAGAAACTAGAAATAATTATATATTCATTAAAAATTAGTAGAAAAATCTGGCATAAACTACAATTGATGATAGCCAACTTTCCACTAAAGGGAGTTATGAAATATAAGAAAAAATTCAATAGTTTAGGGGGAGTAAAACTAATTCTATGTTATACTTTTTTTGATAAAAAAGGACAACTTTGTGTGCTCCCCCTATTTGACCCTCTTAATCTCCACTATTTTTTTATAACATAGTTTAGAAACTAGATTTCAAGCACTATTAATCTTGTTCTAGTCACATCTTAAAATTTTGAGTGTAGGCATCTTGAAGTCCTCATCCAAGATCAATTTTGGTTGATTTTGACCCCCTTTTGGCCTCCATTTCCATGCACATATCCATTTCCAAATTCAATCTAGGAGATTCTACCTACACACTTGGTTGACTACACTTTCATCAAAGCATTGGGCTTTGCACTACCTTCTGATTGGTTGTGATTATCCTAAGGCTTGAGACTGCTATATAAACATTATTCACCATCATTTGAAGTAATTCAAT
Organism: Cunninghamia lanceolata; assembly: GCA_027924645.1. Lineage (NCBI taxonomy): Eukaryota > Viridiplantae > Streptophyta > Pinopsida > Cupressales > Cupressaceae > Cunninghamia > Cunninghamia lanceolata. Next base: position 15,377,166 of record BSBN01001332.1, read on the forward strand.
TATGGTGAAGAGGATGTAGAGGAGATAATTATATTTGAAGTTCAACATATGGAATTGTATTGTAATATCATTGGAATTCTATATTTTGTATATTTGTAATAAAACAAATGATGCCTAACATGTTGGAAGACCATTATGACAGATTACAATTCATGAATGAGAATCAATAAAGTTCATACTATTGTTTTCTATTTTCATTGAACTTTTGTTGTTGATTGTGTGTTGTTTCATTTTGCTACATGGTTGGATAATCCTTCATCAGATCCTCCATCCTTGACTACATCAATTTTAGAGAGGGAGACTCACTAGAGGGCTTAGGAATAGTGATCTTATTTGTCTTCAAAAGATCTATGAGTGAGTTAGTTTTTTTTTCATGTATTTTGACTCATTATGGCCCCTTCTTATATTAACAGCACCTACACCTTATTGAAACTAGCAGAGCATGAAGAAAAACAAAACTCAAATTACATTATTACCTTCTATAAACATAGATTTCACTAGGATATCTTCATTAATTTTTACATTTCAATACTTGGCTTTATAAAGTCTTTGATTCCTTGTACAAACATCTCAACTTCCCTACCTAACTCAGCAACTACTTACGGGGAAAAAAACTACAAAATAATATTATTTACTAACTAATATTTATTTATTAAATTATATACTAACTATATAATAGGGATGTAATGTAAACTCCAACACACCCTCTTTTGGTTGAGTTTATGCATCTAGAGTATAGAGGGAGATTTACTTGATGCCTTTGTTTTCTTCTCTTATTTTTCAAAAGGCTTTTGTAATTTTTGACTCTTCTATGATTGGTTAACAATCAAAGAAGTGGATTTGGAAGACTTATTATTTAGTGTCCCCATCAACTTATCCTACTCACATGTGAGAAGTTCTACAAATGCATCAAAGTTTGGCATGGTAAAAGTGGTTCCTAAAGTTGACACAAAGATAGAATATTTAGGACTTAACTTTGAGAGAATACTTACAACTAGTTGTGTATTAGTCTTTGTGATTTGACATTACTCTAATTTGAGTCAAAGGAGCTTGAAATGTGAAACAAAGTCTTGAATACTCTCAAAGTCAATAGGGTTAATAATAATCAGCTTATTTTCTAATTGGTGGCTCCAAATTTATTTAGTCTTACTATACAAGCCTTCAAGTGTTGTCTAGATTTCATTAGGTGTAGTGAATGTCTCAACATAAAACAAGGTATAGATGAGATAGATAAACACAAAGTGCCAAATGCCTCATCATATTTGTTAAGAAACTTTGTGGTTGCTAGTTTATTTAGTAGTTCTTGTTTGATTCCTTTAATTATGTGTTAAAATCATTTATTATGCATTATGATTTGCATTTTACTTTTCTAGAAAAATTAATTGAATGCTGTAAGCATTAGAGGAGATTGTTCAACCATATTGCAAGTGCATAAAGGGAAAGTAATTAGATGAACAAGAGAGCGATAACTCACAACACACCCTAATACTCACCCAAAATTAGTACCCCCTAAAATTGCAATTTATGGCAGTTTATTTCAATGCAATTTGACAAAAAGAAAGACCAAATCGTTCATTTATAATACATGACGATTTTACAAATTTGAAGAAAAATAGCCTTGTCTTGAAGGTAAAAACTAATTGTAAATCTGGATTCCTTGTAGAATTGTAAGCAATTAATTAATATATTTTTTTTCAAATTTTGACATATTGCCAAACAAAAGTTATGCTTTTGTAGTGTGAATTTCACTTTGTTTTGAAACTTTTGCACTCCATTCAAAAGCACAAGTTTTGTAATAGTTGTAAATGGAGATTCTTGTGGTATATGGTGTTTTCATTTCATTTACAAGACAAGTTGATTAAATGGTTTGTCCATTACTTGAAGTGTATAAGTACTCATGTCAATTTGAAAAGGACACCCTTATGTAAATTAATGATAACAAGAATTAATCAATCCATATGTATATATGTTATTCTCAAAGAACATAGAAAGCTCTATATATTTTTGAAATAGATTGCTACAGTATTTTAATACATAATCTCATTTTACTCTTCAATAAATTTGTTTTGAAGCCCCCATATAAGAAAGGAAGGCTAGCAATAAAATAAGGCAAAGGGGACAGCCACATGAAGCATGACATAAGCAATATTAAGTTGCATAGAAATACAAGGGACGCGTTGCGTCAGGTTCCTGCCTTTAGATGTTTGATTTGCTAGTTGATGTTAAAACTAATATTGGTAGCAATTGAATTAGAAGAAAAATTCAACATGGAATTTTAAAGCAAATAAAGATGGAGAAATTATAAATGCCAAATATTGAATACAAATAGAAAGAATAGTTTTATCATGAACCTTTAGTCAAAAAATAGGCAAAAGTGGAGGCCCCACAAAGCCCATTATGCACCATCAAATAATAGTAAACGAACACATATGCAATAACTTTGTTCATTTGATATTGATTTGTTTGTCATGTGACTATAGAAGTGATTTGTACAATATAGTTCAAACAATTATGAGTGTAATTGTTGATCTCATCATAATAAGACTATTGGACACTATTAGCCAATAGAATATCAACAAAATCATTTTATTATATTAAAATAGAAATTGAAAACCAAAAATTTTTAGGAAAGTTAGTCAAACTAATTTAATTCTGCAATCCCATTGGATAACTGAATAAAAACTAATAGAATTGTATGAATGCATTAGTATTCCTGGCCTACGGCAGTAACTAAAAAAACAGAAACAATTTTAAAAGCTAGATATGAAAAATGGGCAACCAGCTATTGGATACTTTCATACCACATATAAATTGGCTCCATAGAATGTCCACATCAGCCAAAAGCCCGTGAGCTGTGAAGAGAATGTAACATCCCATATATAGCAAGTTTGTAGACATAAAGCGTGAAGGCCTGTGCAATGATGAATGACGCACATGGATGACTGGTACAGAATTGGAAAGTGACCTAGCGTAGGACAAATCCAATGTGGCAAATGGGAACTCGGCTGGATATCTTATAAGAGCGGTTGACATGAGGTTTTTAGGTAGCATAGAAAGAAAACAACGTGGCTTGGATAACATGGCACAAGCCAATAAGATTTTAAATTGGCGCTTGCATGAGAAGCTAGGTGTAAAGAAATGGTGCAAGCTAAAGGAAATACAAGTGCCAGCAAAGCAAAAGCCAGTCCATTTATCCTGAAAAGTACGAGGATGGCATGGAATTCTAGAAGGCTGCGCAGCTCGTAGAAGAAATCCAAAGCTTGTGTAATGATCAGAAACGACCTGCATTCATGTGAAAAAGATTCCTCAAGGTTTAAGGTTGCGCAAGTCATCAAAGGAGAAATATAAGGATTGCTTACAAGTTTAAGAGGAACTAAGCATAACAAAAGAAAATCCAATGCAACAATATGAATGGTGTGACATTAAGATAGATGGCTGCATTACCATAAAGAAGCCTGTACAATAATTTTTAAGGGGCTCACATAGGAAGCAAGCCTGTGTCCAAGTCAAAGGATTCCTATCAAAAGAAAGTAAACGTTCACCATTCTAATCAAGTAGAAACAAATTTTGTCGAAACCTGCCGATTGATCGATTTTCTGTTGAAATTCTACCGACTTCTCCTGTCAAGAAAATGGAGGACAGTGGATTGACCAGTCCGCAGAGAAAGGACAGTGGATTGAACCAGTCCGCAGAGAAAGTCAAAATATTTGAAAGTCAAAAATTCAAAAAAACAGTTGGCACACCATGTACAACTACCTTGGCTATCGGACAGTTAGTGGGCAATGAAGGAGCTTTAACTGTTTGGAAGGCTGTGAGGCTTGCGAGCTATTGAAATCCTAGATCAACGGCCCATGGGAGATGGAACCAACTTCAGAATAGCTGGTGATGTACTGTTTACTGTTGCTGGAGCCTTATCGAGGTTTTGATCCAGCTGTGTTTGTTTGTTTGACTGTGCTACTTCTTGCAGTGTTGTCTGTTTGACTGCTTGCACCTCTGTTTTCTCTAATCTCTTCTAGCTTTAATCCAATTAAAGAAAAAACGGGCTCACGGGAGGCTTACTGAGGTCAAAAGGATCATTGCTAGAACTACCACCAAGGGAGAGGGGCCAGTTGCTGCCCACGCTCCAATAACCGTTATGTTTTTAATTATTTGACCCCCAATTAAATTTTTAAAAAGAATTAATACATGTAAAATATCAACCAAATAAATTAATACAAATGCACCAATAAATGTTCACAACGTTTGTACATGTTCACAAATGCACCAATACATTTGTAAATTAACCAATGAAATTAAGACAAGTGTACAAATGTGATGGCGAGCGGTTACCAGCACATTGGTGAGGATGTATGGGGCAACATGTTGAAATGACCTTTTTTCGACCAATGTGCACATAATGCGTCCTAGAGGGAAATGTATAAGTGCCCAGAGGTTGAAAGAATAGTTTTAAGCTCTTCAGTCGCATATGGAAAACCAAAAAAAATCGTCAAAATTCGATATGTCTAGTTATGTTCTTGACATGCGCGAAATTAGGGTGGGCGGCCACTGACCCCTCTCCCTTATTGGCCAATACACAATGTTGAGCTGGACGGTAGAGCCCACACATATTAAAGCGAGAGCCCGTGTTTCATCTGGTCTTAAAGATTTAGGAGGTCATAACTTAAAATCATTACTCCCCATGAACAAAAGTAGAGGCCACAAGTTTCTAAAATCAAAGTTGGGATAAAATTAATTATTTAAGCAAATGAGCTACTGCTTCCCTGCTTCCTACGAGCCCATGTATCAGAGGCGTGGAAAAGTTCAAATGAGAGAAGTATTTGGGGTGAGAATCAAAAGCTATAGGAAGAAGTGAAGAAAGTGGGTGGGAAGCCTCTCGCTTTAATAAGGAATTGATTTTAAATGGAGAGAAGAGTGGGTCCATGGGTAAGCAAAAGACAAAGTGAAATTGGGGCCATGCATTTAATATTAACTTTACTTTTAATACATAAAAGTGAAGAAGGGATAATAGGGGAAAGGGAACCAAATTAATAATATTACTTTGTTGCTAATGTTGAAAGTAAATGAATATGAGTGGTATAACTATTCTTCTCTTGTAATTTGCACTATTACAACCATTCTTTAATAAAAAGGAGCCCATGTAAATTTAAAGAAGGCTCATTTAACGAATATTCTTATTTAATTTTATATTAAAAGATTAAAATAGTATAATATTAAAAAAAAACGTTTAGGGTGGTAAAAGAGCACATCCACATAGTCTTATGGGATGAAGTCCATAACACAGACGAAAATTAAACACTTAAGGGTGGTGAAAAAGCACACCCACAAAGTCTTAAGCAACTAATGTAATGCTAGTAGAAGGTGGATCTTTATCATCAGGATTATTTCTCCATACATCCCTAGAGGTAGTGTCATCAACTAACTCGCAGCTGTTAAGAAACAGTGCCTCAAATGTACTGGCGTTCAGGTGTGGTTTCATCGGCAAGACAGTTGTATGTCGGTGTGAGTCGTCACACCGTCTCCCCGATATCCCGATAGCATTGTGTGCATAGAATGCATCGGTGAGACATGGTATATCGATGAGAGCCTCCAAGGAGTCTCTTCAACAAGCCGATATGAGATATCGCTGTGACAGTGGTAGTTCGATAAGGCCCCTTTAGTTGTCTCTTCGATGAGCCGATAAGCTTATATCAGAGGGTCGTTACCTCATGGACGGGACTCGACATTTTGGCAGGACCCCAAAATGGGTCTCTTTGATACTCTGATGTCGACAAAGGCATTGGGACCATTTTTGAGGTGACTTGGTGTTTCGGTGAGACTTTGTTTAGGGTCTTCCTGACATTCTGATATGATGGTCCACGGTGACTTGGTGGGACTTGAGATGTCAGGGCGGAAGCGATAATTGGTGCAAGCCATGCTGACTCGGTAATAAGGACCACATGGAGTGATATCAGTGGGACTACATTATATCGATGGGAGTCGATATGGTGTCTTACTAATATGGCGATAAGGTTGACTCGGTGAAGAACAGAATGGTGACGTGATTGACATGTTGGCAATGCATATCACAAATATTGGTTCCAACGAAGGAAATGATAGTTATGGGTTGTGTAATTGTGTAGTTTGCTGAGGAAGTTGAACCGAATCATCTTCCTAGTGTTGTGTAAGAGTGAATGTTAAATAGAACATTGAATGCTCCGCAACAATAAGACAGAGAGAGAAGAGGAGAGACTATCGAATTGTCTCTAGATGGAATGGGATGTTAATCTCCATTAAAGGCTTAGTGCCTGAATTGTATTGTAACTATATTTTTTGTTGCTGAATAATACAATGGCAATCTGGGCTTTTGGAGTGTGGGGTTTTTTACCTAAAAGGGTTTTCCCCACGTAAATCTGTGTTCATCTCTTCTATTCCATCTTTCATGTTTAATGGTTTTGTTATTAAATATGTTTTCTACTTGTTGAAACTGCATAAACTTGCATGAACTTTTCTCTAAGGATTAATGTGGGAAATGAACTATGTCTGATTCTGCTTTGTGGCATAGTTGTGTGTGTTTTTGAGGCAATCTAAAGAAATAAAATCTACCAAAGATACTATTGTTCTTAAAGGTTCATTTCTAAGATACTCTCATTTCCTTACAAGGGGTATCAGAGCCAGGTTCTGGGATTTGTTTCTTCCTAGTGTGTCTGGTTCTGGGTATTCCTTCTATGAAGATTTCTTAGCCTGGAAAGCTTAAGGAAATCAGAAGGAATCAGCTGATGATTGATCTTTATTTGAGTGAAGTCTTGCAGTCGATCTTGTTTTCATGTTACAATAGGCACTTGAAGGATGGTGAAGATGGAGAAACTTGAGTTGGTCATATTGCAATGGCGTGACCTGAAGCTCGTGAGTTGGCAGCAGTATAATCTTGATGCATGGGGTGGAATATTTTACTCTATGGTTGTGTTGCAAGAAAGCTTTCATAGTGGTTGTCTGTGTGAGGGGCTCCCTGATGATATGGAGAAGATTGGGTTGTTTCTCAGCTATGGAATAATGTGCCTGTACTGGGCATTTACTCTCACTATTGAAAGGCATTGTTTTCTACCCCAATTGTATGTAGGCTATGGAGTTGATCATTGGATGGTCTGAAAGCTTCTGTAATAGCCTATCTCCCTCGAATGCATGTGCATGTTGGTGGTTGTGGAGTTGGCCTACAGTGGGCCTAAAGTTCTTGAATTGTTGATTCTGTTTAAGGATGCTTTGTACTTGCATGTCTCATATTCATATTCCTTGGATTTGAGGGGTTTTATAGTTTTTCCTAAAATCTATGGTGATGCTCATTCATGATTAATCCATTTTCTAGTTTAACCATTATGGTGTTTCTTGATTCATATTCTTAGTCTTCCAAATGTGAAGTGGATATGAATGCACATAGGTGTTTTCAAACATAGTGGTTTTGCAGGTTTTACACCATCAAGAAAAAACTTGTGGTTCTATGAAGCTACAGTCAAGCTATTTTTTTTGGACCTTGGCTTTTAGAGTGTTGCTGGATGAAATAGTTGTAGTTTTACAAGCATGGTTCGTGCGTGGTGTGAGGAGGTGAAATACTTTCTCTGCATAGGAATGTTGGTATGTGATATGTCACTCATTATTTCTATGGAAATGCTTGTTGGTTTTCTATACTATGGTGCTCAGGTTGTCGACATGTTTGGCAAATCAGATTTGCAAGTAATCTGGTACTTGAGTCATGTTGTCTACATTGTTATCTACTCCTTGAGATCTTAGTTTTGCAGTTTCCAGTGTGATAGTGAGTTTGCATGGTACATTGGTTGGATCTACAAGTTATGTAGTTTTGTGGGTTGATCACCTATTAAGCTACAGTGAGATGACTCAGATGTGGACTATCTTTATCCACCAGATTGTTTCAGTGTTAATGTAGACTTGTTAGCTAGCCTTGTCTATGGTCACTTGTGCATTGGTGTGACTGCTTTGAGATGAGAGGATGGATGTTGTAGAGTACCTGAATAGTCAGTTATGGAGACATGTAGCATGTGTATCATGATGTCATGAATAGCTTGGATTCATAGGTTTGTGTAAGCTATTGACAGTGATAGTGTATTTCCTTGGTTTGGAGATCTTGGTGCCACTTGGTTTTATTGTCACATTGACATGTTAATGTGTGGGCATGGAGGATTTTTAGATTGGGAGAGGTTTGGTCATGATGCTTGGAAAGCTCAGTTGTTACAGTTCAGTGGGAGCTTTAGCAATGACTGTGAATTTGTCACTTGGTGATGGATAATCTTCTTTAGTGTTGCAGATGTTACTAGGAGGAGGTCTTAGATCCTGTTGCTATAGAAGGGTTCTTTTGCATTTGTAGGGGCACTATTTGAGGATGTGTAACATCTTGGATCCATGAAGGACTCTTGGAGTCTTTGGTTGAGGTGTTGACGGTGCTTGACAAGTGATGTTGGTTTAGAGTTTTTTTTAATGTCATGATATACTCTTGTTTATGCATTTGAGTTTTGGCATGATAAATTGCTCTTGAGACCATGGTTATGTTCACCTAGAGCATGGAATCTCCTAAGGGGGATGGTAAGATCATGATGTCATGATAAGTTCCTGATTCAAATGATTGGAGCTTTGACAGTGGTCTGGTGATTCTCTCTGTGTTGGGTGCATTGATCTTTTGCTTGATTACTTCATGTTGGTTCAATGATGCATTTGGAATTTAGCATGAAATGATTATTTGTAGGTGCTCATGGGTACATGGAGAATAAGGTTAGGCTGTAATTTCTCTTGAGATGAGAGAAGTGTTGTTGATGGTTAGTCTTGATGAAGATTTCAGCAGAAAGTCTGAGGAGCCTACACCTTGGTTGGATGTGAGTTCAACGGAGACCAATGAGGAGATTGCTCTTGGAGAAGTCATGAAGACTTGGTTACCCTAGAGGAGCATTCTCATTCCCCACTCTTGGTCTTCTCGGCAGATAATCATTTGAAAGGTATTGCCCATTTTTACTTTTAGATGTATTATGTTCGTGCTTTGATTCTCATGGAATGAGTTGATTCATAGTGATTGGCTATTGGATACTCATTTGAGTATTGGTTTAGCATGTGTCTATATGTTGTATCTTTCATAGATATGGATCTTAAACTGCTGATAGATGGTTCTAGAGGATTCATTGTGAGAGATGGATAGCATGATTATCTCCTTGGGATTGCATGTTCAATTATGATAAGAATTATTACGAGATGGTTTATGGGCTGATTTCCTGAAATGAGAAATGAATTAGTTTGATCTTCTTTGGTTTGAGAGGCTTACATCCATGTATTTTGGGTGTTGTTATGCTATTCTCTTTGGGGTTTTGTAGAGGAGATCATACTTGACATAGTTGGCATTCAAAGGTGTATGTAGAAGGATTTTCTACAGGTATATGATGTGCAGAGTTTCTCTCTAGGGTCTTGGTTATCTTCCTAGATGGTTTGTTTCACACTACATTGGTTTGAGGTTTTATTGGAGATGATTGTGATCACTAGCTTGTGGTCATGCGTTTTCACTTATGTTCTTGGGTGATGACATGGAGGTTCTGTTATCTCTTTCCTTTGTTGGGTGTGGAGAATTTGGGAGAGTTCTGGACTAGTGGGGAGAATTATTCTTGCAGGTTATTTGTGTACATGTTTTGCATATCATTGTGGATGATTCCTTGGTACTACATGATGTTGTTACTTACACCTTCTATGTTATGCTATTGGTAGACTTAGTAAGCCTTGATAATTTTTAGTTTTGTATTACCCATGCAGTGGGAGTTCCTAGATGTGTTTGGTCTTCTTCAACTGGTTGACACATGGAGCTTGTATTTGTAGTTGATGGGTGTATATGTAGGTGTCATGACGCTGCTGATGTGAATACCTACAAGGTATGAGTGATTGGATGGAATAGCACTTGTTGTGTGTGTTATTTTCAGTCAAGTGGGTTTTTTTTTATCAGTTAGATGGAAGCAGTCAATTTTTTGATTGTTGTTCTAGCTGATGTTCTATCTTGTTTTTGGAGATTGACTTCACAGTTGTGTTCTAGTTTGGGATTTGAAGTTGATGTTGTGATGCTTCTGTAGGGTTTGTTGAGCATAGTGGAGTGGTGACAGTGTGTTGAAGCCTTTGTTGTCACTTGATCTATTGCAGGTTTAGATTGTTGTAGATACACCATGGCTTGTTCCTTTCCTGTGGAGGATGGCTGGAATCATTGCCTAAGATGGTGGATATCTTGGATGTTGCTACATGTGTCTTTGCTGATACAATGACTTCTAGCATTGTCTGGGAGATGGTACATTCTTCGTCAAGTCAGAGAATGTTGAGAAACAATGCCTCAAATGTACTGGTGTTTAGGTGTGGTTTCATCAGCGAGACAGTTGTATGTCAGTGTGAGTCATCACACCATCTCCCCGATATCTTGATAGCATTATGTGCATAGACTACATCGGTGAGACATGGTATATCGATGAGAACCTTCAAGGAGTCTCTTCGACAAGATGATATGAGATATTGCTGTGATAGTGGCAGTTTGGCAATACCCCTTTAGTTGTCTCTTTGATGAGCCGATGAGCTTATATCAGAGGATCGTTACCTCATCGACGGGACTTGACATTTCAGCATGACCCCAAAATGGGTTTCTTCGATACTCTGATGTCGACGAAGGCATTGGGACCATTTTCGAGGTGACTTGGTGCTTCAGTGAGACTCTATTTAGGGTCTCCCTGGGATTCCAATATGATGGTTCATGATGACTTGGTGGGATCTGAGCTGTCAGGATGGAAGCGATAATTGGTGCAAGCCATGCTGACTCAGCAGTAAGGACCACATGGAGTGATATCGGTGTGACTACATTATATTGGTGGGAGTTGATATGGTGTCTTACTGATATGGCGATTAGGTTGACTCAGTGAAATGAAATAGGATGGTGACATGATCAACATGTTGGCAATGCATATCACAAATATTGGTTCCAACAAAGGAAGTGACAGTTATGGGTTGTGTAACTATACAGTTCGCTGAGGAAGTTGAATCAAATCATCTTCCTAGTGTTGTGTAAGAGTGAATGTTAAATAGAACATTGAACACTCTGCAATAGTAAGAGAGAGAGAAGAGGAGAGACTGTCAAATTGTCTCTAGATGGAATAGGATGTTAATCTCCATTAAAGGCTTGGTGCCTGAATTGTATTGTAACTGTATTTTCTGTTGCTGAATAATACAATGGCGATCTGGGCTTTTGGAGTGTGGGGTTTTTTACTTGAAAGGGTTTTCCCCACATAAATCTGTGTTCATCTCTTCTATTCCATCTTTCATGTTTAATGGTTCTGTTATTGAATATATTTTTTGCTTGTTGTTGAAACTGCATAAACTTGCATGAACTTTTCTCTAAGGGTTAATGTGGGAAATGAACTATGTTTGATTCCACTTTGTGGCATAGTGATGGGGAGCCTCTATCAGTAAGACTTACTCTGTCGGCCACCTTGCAACTTACCTCTTTGATCTCACAACTCTCCCCGACAGCTCAACACAATGCTTTGTCTTTGGCGAGACTACATACCATCAATGAGCTTGAGAACTACTATGCCGATATACACCGTTCACTCTGATGTTACCTTCGAACCATACTTGTCGGCCAAACTCTTCTCATCGGCAAACTCCTTGTTTGTTCTCCCGATATGCTGATATACCAACTAGTATATGCTTGGCATGACCTGCTATTACCGGTGGACTAAAGTTTCTTTACTTCGATCTCACCGTTATGACCGGTCACCGTTTGTATCCGATGAAAGATACATTCTCCACATACATTCCCAACATGCTTTTGCGATATACATTCAGTGAGACTCTTGTCTTTGGTGAATGCTTACACACTTAGGCCGATGCACTTTGTCACCCTAATTTGAATCTTAGGCTGTGACTTCTATTCAACAGCTTGAACCTTCTTTCGGCTAAACTATCCTCATCGCCTTGAGCAAGAAATGGTTTATCGATGGCCTCTATCTCATCGATAACAACTCCAACTCCTCCAGTCAAACCCTAGCACATGGAGATGCTAGGTTAACCTATTGTGCACCTCGCACTGTCTGGATCTTCTATGCCGCAAAGTGATGAAACAAAACAGGAAACAAATGAATATGGTACAATGAATCCATTCCACTAATTTCGACAGAAATCTCACCAGTGGAATGCTTCACATCGACATTTTGCAACAACAGAAAGGAAAAGAAATCTAAAGCTATGCAGTTTGTAAATACAGAGAATGGGAAACAAATTGACGACATAGAAATAGTTTGATTCTCCTTAACACAATGCATGATTACATTCAATCTCCTCTTCGATCTGATTACAATGCTTCCAATGGTTGATTCTGTTCATTTCCCTAGTTTTATAAACTTGCCAGAGGAATGCCAACCCTATTCCAAGTAGCTGGAAGAATGATTCCAAGCGGCTGGGAGAATGATTCCAAGCGGCTGGGAGACCAACCATCTAACCACTAACAATTTGACAACTGCAAACTAAGTACTTGGGACTTACAAAGTTTGTTCTAGGTCTAGATACAAACAGAAATGACATGCATTGGTCAAATAGACCTTATTACAATGCAAACATGATTTCCTAAACAAAACGTGATTTTAAATGCCTCATGGAGGCCACCTTGTGTTAGGTGCTCCTGCACCACATAGTTATGTGTATTTTTTAGGCAAACTAAAGAAATAAAATCTACCAAAGACACTTGTATTCTTGATGTTTGTTTCTAAGATTCTCTCATTTCCTTACAGTAGCCAGAGAGAGTGCCTTCATCTTAAGGATTATCTTTGACAGGCTACTGGGTACAAAATGGAAAGATGACAAGTTGTAGAGAAGGAAACTTGTCAGAACTAAGCCAACTAGCTTCCCCATTCCCTTGAGAAGATGTTGAAGGTTTCTTTGAGGGTTGGGGCCACCCACAAGCAATAGAGTCACAAAAATTTTGAGGCTGAGCCCCATGGGAGTGGGAGCCATGGTCTTGTTTGACAGATTGTTTACACCCATGTCGATGACCTTTCAGAGGAGAGGAAGAGTCTGACGATACATTGGAAATAGTGTAAGGGAACATGGTCAAGCAGCTCCTAGAGATGGGAAACCTCAAGTGCAATTTTGCTAGCTTGCAATTGAATCTATATTAAAACATTAGAGTAAGTCATAGCTTTAGTGTATACAAAAAAATGAACATTTGCAGTGCAATTAGAAAATAAAGCAGAATTTTTGTCTTTCCAGGCACTGAAGAGAATCTCCACCTTGAAAGAATGCTAGATTTGGGTGTATTTGTGTGGGATACAAGGCCAATCCTCTAGCAACACCATATGCCAGGAGAATGGGGATGGCCAAAAAGGCATGAAGAAGTCATGAATCTAGTTCTAGGCTTCTTGTGCCTAGGGATAGAACCAAAAAAGATGCTTGAGGCTCTCAAGCTATCCACAGAAGGGACAATGAGGACAAGGAATGCCCATATGCAGAAGCTGAGCTCCAATCAGGAGGCCCTAGTAAATAATGCACCAGGCAAAATGGGCCAACTTGGGTTCCAACACAACATACCAAATGTATTAGAACTGACAATACTAAGTTCCCATAGAAGATTGTAAGTTGCCAACGAAGGTTAAGCTACTCCACCATAGGCAAATGTGGAGAAATCCACAAATAACCCTTTCCAAGCTTGTCATTTTGAAAAGGGGTATCTAGGTACCATTTCAAATCCTTCCACCAAGGTTTGGGAGACTGAACTCTAATCTTATGTAGCATCTGATGGGGGATGGAATCGATGATAGCTTGAAAAGTCTCCTGGTCTTGATTAGCAAGCTTAAGTTTTAGCTTGAACTCAAGCCACAATAAGAAATTATTAGTGGCCTTATGAATAAGGTTAGGTAGAACCTTAAATTTGTGTTTGAAGAAGCATAAAGCATGAACCCAAGGTAATTTGGTCAGTGACCTGCCTTGAGAGCTGAGAATAGGATGCCACAAAATGGATAGATGATTGATGGATAAACCATTGCGAGAATGTAATGCCTCACAAGAATTTTAAGAAGGGTGCCCAAATCCAGGCCTTTCCAAGTAGGACATCTTAAAGGGACTCTAGTGCTAATGTAATGCCTCACAAGAATTTTCTAGGTTTCATTTCCTTTGAGTGCCCTGATAATCTATTTATCACAAAGGGAAATTCCCTACCAGTGGATGGAGATTAGACCAGGTCCACTTGTCTCACATGGTAGGCAGCAAAAATCCTAGGCAACATGATGGAAGCCTCGATGCCCATCATTGGAATCCTAGAGAAAATCCCAGAGCAATTTCTCAATCTTAGAGTAGGAAGCCTTAGAAGGGACCCAACAAGAGGAATAGTAAACATGTGTGGCTACAACGATTTTAGAAAAAATCTAAAACTTACCAACCAATGAGAGAGGCTTGGTTATCCAATATTGGAGCTTTTTCTCAATTATAGTCATTACAACCTACAAAAGATCTATGAGAGAGGCTTAGAAAGCAAAAGGAATCCCCAAGAACCAAAAGATAGCTTCATGGTTAATCCATTTCCATCCAAAAGAGTCAAGCCAACTTGTTTTGGGAAGGAAGGATTGATGGTAATATTGGGTCTTTTGCCACTCAATGCTAGAGCATGAAGCTTGGCAAAAAATGTACAAGTAGTGCGAAGATTGTTTGACATTACTCTCTTCTTCAATGATAGTGAGGAAAGAGTCATCTACAAAGTGTCCCTTAACCATCTATTGGGAGGAATTGGGGAGATAAATCCATTTAACATGGGATTGAGAAACTAGTTGAGAAAGAAAATATCCAAATCCTTCAATTGCTAAAACATAAAGAGCTGGGACAAAATGACCCTTGACAGATGGACTTGAAAAGCCCAAAAGAGTAAGATTATTGACTAAGAATGGTAATGTGAGTGAAAGCATCAAAAAATAGCATCTGAACCATCTAGATGAAGCACAGGTCAAACCCAAGAGCCTACAACATGGCAAGAATGAAAGGCCAACATATACGGTCATAGTATTTGGTAAAATCAAATTTAAGGAAAAGGGCTGATTGCATTGAGTGGTGAGCCCACTCCATCCCTTCCCATACAACTATAATATTATCCAAGATGAATTTGGATTGGATGAATCCTATTTGTTTAGGTTGAACAATCAAAGGAAACATGGAACGAAGCTCAAGGGCTATGTAGCCTTAGCAATGATCTTGTAGGAGACATTGAGCAACATAATAGGTCTCCAATTGCATCTCATCAGGATCACTAGACTTAGGTATGAATTTGATATTGCCTTTGTTAATTAAGTTTCCTAATGAGTTAGTGTGCATTGCTTCAAGATAGATATTATGCAGGTCAAAACCCTCTATGTCCCAAAACACTTTGTAAAAATCACAGGGGAAGCCATCTAAGCCAGGGGCTTTGTCATTGGCCATTAAAAAATAGCCTCCTTAAGTTAATCTTGAATGAGAAGTTGATCACACAAAATGCATTGGGCATTGGAAACCTGATAAGGGATGCAACATGACATTGTTGTAAAGTAGAATCCCTAATCAAAGAGTAATCTTGAGCTCAGAAGACATGTTCATAATGTCAAACAAATGCTTTTAGAATGTCAAGCAATTCTTGTAAGAGTTTCTACCCATCTTGTATCTGCTAGATGGAGTGAGAATTATGTCAGGCACATAGAGCTTGAAAAAAATCCTTTGATACTTTGTCTCCAATCTTAAGCTAGTGGAGCTGAGATTTGACTTGAGTCCCATGTGTTGAATGAGCATCGACTCAATCTACTTCTAATGAAGGGGCTAAATCATAAAACACACAACAATAGAAATTGCACATAGAAAATAGAATATTCTTTTGTTTATTTGGACAACTCATTACATTACAAAAGCTCAAATACAATAAGAGGGTGAATGTTCCACAAGCTACAACACATTACAGCTTCCTATCTCAAGACTCTGGAATCTTCTACCTTATGTAACCCCAAATCTACTAGGGTTTCTATTTTCAAGCCTATTCTTGACTCTACACTTTCCCCCTTATCTCTACTACTACCAAGGGTTCCCAAAAATGGTCATAAATATCCCTTTTTGGCGGCCTCCATCCAAATTTCAAAATTTGCATCTCCCTCCAAAAATAGGTCAACTTTTGGGAGCCATAACTTTTGATATGGGTGTCCGATTGACAAACCGTTTAAAGCACTGGAAATCTCTCGGAGTGCTCTATGTGATAAAAATTAGATCTATCAATTCTACCCATTTTTAGGGCCATACAAGGCTGTTTAGTGCCTTAAACCTGAATTTGAATAAATTTCAAGGGTTTTTCAAGAAATAGAAACTTTAATGTCTTTTAGCCTACAAATGATCTTTGCCCGATTCCATTGCCAAAGATCTTATTTTTCATTTACGAAGCTTCTTGTAAATTTTCACTTCCATACATGCCCAAAAGCAAACTTTCCAAAAATAACAGTTTGGAAAAACTGAAGGTTCTTCATCATTTGTAACAACCCTCTAGGTTTGCGATTGGATAGTGATTTATGTTTTTTTATTGTTCTGTCAACAATAGTGAAGTTGTGGCATGGAGTGCATTTTCAATCTTGTTCAATAATGAATGAATAACTTTTAATGTCCATAGGCTTAAGATAGCTGATAGGATCAATATGTTGACAAGGAATTGGAGCCGCTTCAAGCAATATAATGGTTGGTATTCTTTTTCTCAAGGTGACATGACATATCTCAAAAGTATCAACGACAATCCAATGAACTTATTTAAGAGAAACTGAACACATCACCAAACTCCACGGTATTGTAATGAATGCTGCCAGAAAATATATGGAGGGTAGATGGAAGAGGATGTAGGAATTAAGAGAGTAAGAATATCTTTGCCAGATAGCACGGGCGATATGGTGGGGAGTGCCTTGTCTTTATTCGGGGAGATTGCATGAATGTCTATGGCAGTATTTGCAACTAGGAGATTGGACAGAAATCCCCCTTCCATTATGCAAATGGATGTCAGTGCCTCGTGGGAAAGCTACATTTTAGGGAGGACAATGAGGATACTAGCTAAGGTTGTGGAGTCTCGCTTTACAACCACCCGTGGCATATCTTAAAAGTTTCTAAATCCTTTTTTAACAAATGGAGTTGGTGTGAATCCTACAATCATTGCATCCCTTGAGACACCATCTCTTTGAGGCACTCTGTCAAACGATAGTGAGGTTACTAGCAATGGGTTTGGAGATTTATTTGGAGGCTTTACTTCAACACAACTGAGAGCATGGGAAATGCTTGATTGCCCCTTTTCTCCTCTCAATTTCCATCCTCTCGATTCAGTCTAGTTGGACACTGGAAATAAACAGGTCTCTCGTGATCACCTAAAGTGGGAGGCATGTTAAGCCGTGGATCCTCAAGCTCTCATAGATTCTATTAGCATCATCTATCATATTCTAGAATTGTCTTTCAATGATGGGCCATGGATTGGGTAGCCTTTGGGTATACTCCACCATATCCATCTTCAGGAAGAGTAATGCTAGCCAATTTTGAGTTTTTAGACATTGAAATCGAAGCCTCAGTCATGCTTTCAGAAGAAATGTTGAGCACTATCACATGCTCAAGTATCTACCTCCTCTTTTATAAAATATCAATAGTCTTTATAATGGTATTATAAAGTTTAAACAATCGAGGGTTGAGGTGCAATGTTAGGCTCAACTATATTGCCTAAACCAGAATGCTCTTAGGACGCAGCAGTATCTCAGAAAGAGATCAACTCGCAAGATTTGAGGTGCGCTGAAGGGAAGCGCAACCAGTCCAAGGAAGGGAGATGTGATTTGTAAGAGGTATTTACATCTGTTCTGTGTCTTTCTAGCATAAAAACTAAACATGTTTGCTACAAATTCATTTAACACACAAAAATTGAAAGCCCTTACTGTCATTTTAAATAATATGCCAAAATTTATTTCTAATGCAAGATATCTCTTTGAATCACCTCTTTCTTGGAGTTATTTCTTTTAAACCTATAGAACTCTCATGTTTTCGTTTGATCAAAAGGGGTGTTCAAAAGATCATTGAATGTTTGATTTTTAGCTTTTAGGTTGTAACATCAGAAAATGTCCCCTTGGGGGCTTTTCCCTCATAAGGTTTAGCTCCCAGGTCTTTAGCATGCATTTAGGACATCTTAGTTCATATTTTGGTATCCCGATGGAATGAGACCTATGTTCCATGGCAAATTGGACCTAGGTGGACCCCTTGAGTTGTACCCTAACCAAAATAGGGGGGAGGACTTGGGCGCCCGCATCCTAGTCCTGCCCTATTTTGGGGCAGCCCTAATTTTTGGGTGTCAGTTTGTGACTGTTATTAGGTCCCTTTGCTGACGCGGTAAGTTTGAATTATAAGAATCTTGGCGAGAGTGTTTGTAGTTGCATATATAAATATGCTTAGGCATTCAAATGTTGTAAACTAGATGATCATTAGATAGCAATTGTGATGTTCAAGTGTTCTCAAGGTGATTCAAGGCTTCTATTATGTTGTAAGAGTAGACTTGCATGTTTTGTGTGTTGATATTCATAGATTTGAGATCAATTTCCTCATGGCATGAAGAGCATCTGCCTTTCATGAGAGCTTCACTACAAGGTGACATAATATTGTGTTTTCATCATTGATTCCTTTGGTTTTTACCTCTGCCTCAGAAGGGCACGCACTCTTTGTCTGACCATGGTGTTTGGAGACTTAAGTGTCCTCTGGGGCTTGACTGAGGCAAGCCTCTAAATACTACAACCCCCAAACCAAGTCTTATGATTGTAGGTTACAGGTGTCGCATTTGGGAAAAGTGGAGTTGCAAGAAGGATTGGTAGGCATCAAGGATTTGGGATCTAAAGAAAAGCAGGACACAGGAGCACTTCCAAGACTTGGGCACTTGCTCTAGTGTACTCCACATTCAAGTTTTGGGAAACAGAAGTTATATGGCTGATCAGTGTCAGAAGGAGGTCCAGATTCCATGAAGAAACTGGTACCTTGGACTTGGGCACTGGCTCCAGTGTCCCTGACTATTCTACTTTGAAACCCCAAAAATAGGTATTCTATGATTTGGTATTTTACTCCTATCTGCAAAATCTTTTTCTGTCATTCGTCAATTTGTTGTTGTATTTGCATAATTAGGGTTTTAATGGTTAATTGGACATAAGAGAAGGAAAATCAATAATTAAATTCCCTAATCCAAGCTTCCCTTCATTTGTAAGTGACCTAGGGTATGATAGTCTCGCCACTCGACCCTAGATCCTTGAATGTTAAGAGGAAAGGCATATTTAAACAATTAAGCACTAGAAAATCAACAAATCCAATTTTTCTCGTAAACATTTTGGTGAACCTATGTTATTGGACTTAAACTACAACTCACTGAGTGTTTGTCTTCAGATTTGGATTGATTTCATTCATTCATATAGTCATTCATTTTATTGCATTGAGAAAAATTTAAAAAAATTGAAAAAATAAAAAAACTGCATTGTTTGGCTTACTAAATTGCATCAATTCTTTCTAAATTTGCCTAATTCATGATTTTTGCATCAGATCTGATATGAAATACATAAAAATATAAATATTCAAAAACTTTCTTAGCATTTTCATCATTTAATTGCTAGGGTTTTGTGGAAATTTTGACAATTTTTTATAACCTAGTAATTCCAAAATCTAGGGTTAGTAGGAAAAATCTTTTCTCAGATTTTTCTACTAATTTTATAGGCTCATTCAAATTAGAATTTGGCTGTAGTCTTTCATTTCAGTGTAAATTTGCATTTAGATTTAAAATATTTGCAATTTTGCATAGAAAATTTCAACAAAAAACTAGCAATTTTAATGCATTTTCATTAAATTTGCATTAGCATTTTGCATGACCAAGCTTGAAAATTATTTTAGATATGAGAGTAAGTAATTTTCATCATAAATTAGACTTCAAAACATTCGCATAGCATTTTGTCCCAAGATCTAAAACCTAGGGTTTCAAAAAACAATGATTTTCACTAAACTTGGCCTTATCGACCTTATAAACTTGCACCATAGGTGTGTTGTGAAAGTTATTTTAGATTTATTTTATTGTTATTAGGGTAATAATTTTCTTCCCCTCATACAAAGCTTCACAACACCCTTCTAACGTGCTCTTGTAGTGAAAATTTGGTGAAAAACTACACATTTTAGCTATTTTTGCCCTGGGGTTTAACCTAGTTTGCACTCCAAGCATGTTGTAATTAATTTTATAGATTGAGGTGACTTATATTATTGATATTATTCATTGTACCTCCTAAAAATCCTTACAACATTTCTTTTGCTAGGTCTTGGAGTTGAAAAACTGTGAAAAATTGCATATTTTGCTATATTTTCACTAGGGTTTTACCTTAAGTAGCACTAAAAGCATGTTGTGTTGGATATTTTAGAACTAAGTGGCTATTATTACTGATATTATCTTCTTTTCATCATAATTTTCCTCACAAAACCCTTTGTTATGCTCTGTTGCATTAAGTTTTGGTGAAAAAAGTGCCTAATTTGACATATTTTCACTATATTTTGACTTGGCATTATCTTGGATTTGCATCAAGAGTGTGTTGAGAGTAATATTATTGCTATTTTGGACTGATATCAGAGATATAATTTTCTTCCCTTGATTGAAATCCTTACAACATCCTTTGGTTCATTCATTGACATTGAAAACATATCAAAAAATCAAGCAGTTTAGGCTACTTTTGCTCTTATCCTTTGCACCAATTTTGAAAAGATTCAAAATCTGATTTGGAATTGAGTTGAGCATATAAACATGGACTCTAATCACAATAACAATAATAGGTTCCCTCCTAGACCCTACATGAAAAGAAAAGTACCTGAACTTGAAATTTTCTTTACACCTCATGATAGAACAATTGGAGACTACGATGGACCCCTTTACATCACTGTGAAAATAATGGGTAACCCCATGAATGGAACTCTTATTGACCCTAATTGCATGAATAATGTTTCCACTAAAGAGTTCCTTTTTTCACATCAACTAATGCAAGGTTCTTATGATCTCTTGAGCACAATGATTAAGACACATAAGGGAACGTTTATCAAGCCTTTGGGTAAGATATCATTGTTGGTAACACTATCTGGAAAACATGTTGAACAATGGTTTGGTATTGTCCCTATTTCTGACCTCTTTCACATTAAATTGGTACATCCTTGACTAAAAGAAATGAAATCTATCCGTTGAACAATACACCATTGTTTAAAATTCCCTCTGGATGGCCTTATAATCACCGTCCCTTGTAGAAAATATAAACCTTTGGTTCATAAAACACATTAAAAGTTGAATTACTTCTAGGATAAAACTAAAATACCTAGCCAACCTACACAAGAAATGACAAAAGAGAAATAACCTGCATGTGAAGAGAACTTTAGACCAAAAGGACAAGGTCCCTATGTTGAGGTTCCTCCCCTGAAATCCTTACAAGGATCAGGAGGTCATTGTCAACAACAAAATGTTCCACCATGACAAATGAGGTTTGATCCTAGTGCTTCATCTTCTAATTTGCAAAAACCTATGAAAGAGCAAGGCCCTGTCTTACAAGAGATAAGTGGTCGAAGAAAGAGAAATATAAAAGAAAGAGAAAGAAGAAAAAGAAGACAAGAATATTCTATAAACCTTGCCTCTCAACAGGAAAACATTGATCCCAACATTCAATCAAACAATAATAATCCTAATGATGAACAACATGATGAGAAAGATATGAATTTGGCTATGGTACCGTATGTTCCACTATCCTCCAACATGAGGGAGTGGGAAGATGACGACGATGATTTACTTCTAGACAACTTCTAGCTCGACAAGGGCCCTATAGGTAAGTATCTCTAACCCTTTATCTCTCTCGTGATGTGCTTCCCCTGTGATATGTTTTATGTTGTTTAGGCATCCTAGGATGACCTCAGATTCTCCCGTAAGGTTCAGGATACCAGGAGACTAGTTCTGTTGTGACCTTCTATTTGTATCATCATTCTTCTATATTGCCTCTCTATCTGATTTCATTGTTGTGTGTTGTGTCTTACGGACATAGCGTTGCGGTTAGTGACTTGGGACACCCTCCTATATGACTATCCCTAAGACACTTGTTTCTCCTCTCTTATTTATTGTTTCCCTTCCTCTAGTGTTTCCACCTAGCAAGCGGATGATGACAAACATTTATACTGATGTGGACCTAGTGTCCCCTTCAAGAGCAATAAAAAAATGGACTTAGTTCCTAATATGCCGATGGGGTTGTATATCTTATCCTACGCTTGGCTAGTGGAAGCACTCAGGCTTTCCGCATAGTGAATTTTATGATGTTTCTATCGCATTTACAAACCTTAACAATACTACTGCTCTATGCACCTTTGTTTGTCTTTGAATCTAGCCTTGGTGGTACTCGATTTAGAGATCTTCATGATATAGCCCTACAGTTATCCTCGAACTCTGAATTCATTGTATAACCTTGGCTCTTTGTGTGGTTAATCATATGCATTTATGTTGTTGTTTATCATGATGTTGTAGGCACTAACATGTTTCTTGCATGGATGTGTTTGTGGGAACATTTGGCAATCGTGAAATACATGTCACCTCTTGGGGGGCATGGGCTTTGCGAAAGTCAGTGTTCCTTTGTGTATTTTATTCCTACCTTAACGTGCTTGATATCGATACCTGATATCAACCACCTTAAGGTGGGGGCATATATAAGGTAAGCTATCTGTTATAGGTGTTAGCTATGTGCTTGTCCTCAAATGCAGTCTAAAGACTTGCTCGATGAGTGCATCCTGCATCCTGAGTTTGTTTACAATCAATCAATCATGTAAGCCCTCTGTGGAGGTGGGATATTGCATATATCCTTTTCTTAAGCCCTTTGTGAAG
Source organism: Cunninghamia lanceolata (assembly GCA_027924645.1). Lineage (NCBI taxonomy): Eukaryota > Viridiplantae > Streptophyta > Pinopsida > Cupressales > Cupressaceae > Cunninghamia > Cunninghamia lanceolata. Next base: position 15,400,078 of record BSBN01001332.1, read on the forward strand.
GTGGGGATGGTGTATTTCTTGGAGCAAATTGCATCATCCTGTCATTTTCAAAAGTCCTATGCGGAGGCGGGGAGCGGTTCTATGACTAACTCAATCCTTAAGTGTGTTTTTGGTGATTGTTGTGGCGAAGCCCAATCATCGGTGTGTGCCTGTAATGTGCCTGAGATGGTGTTGGACCTAGAAATAGGTACACTCCATTGCTTATCTACTGTGTTTTCTCCGTGTCTTCAAGTGTGTGTGTTCTGGTGTGCTTGTGTTTGTGTGGCGTGTTTGTTGCCCCATATGCAGTCTAAAGACTTGCTCGATGAGTGCATCCTACATTTTGGGAGGTTTTGCATGTCTTTCATGTTTGTTGCCCCATATATGCAGTCTAAAGACCAGTGCGATGAGTGCTTCCTACATTATGGGAGGTTTGTTTACTTTCTAGTACTTGCATTTGCATTTCATATATGAGAAAAAGAAAAGAAAAGATATCATTTTTGTCTTCCATGCATTAATGTGTCTTCTATACATTGATTGTATTCTTCGTGTTCTACGTGATTGTAATTGTCTTCTCCGTGTTTTGCATGCCTGATACTATCTTCTATGTGATTGGCATGTCTTCTTCATGCTTGGTGTGTTTGCTGTGTTTGTGACCTTACTTTAATGCATGTATGGGCCTCGTGTTTATACATACATTAAAGTGGGGGCTAAATGTAATGTTGGAAAATGTCCCCTTGGGGGCTTTTCTCTCGTAAGGTTTAGCTCCTAGGTCTTTAGCATGCATTTAGGACATCTTAGTTCATATTTTGGCATCCCAAAGGAATGAGACCTAGGTTCCATGGAAAAATAGACCTAGGTGGACACCTTGAGCTGTACCCTACCTAAAATAGGGGGAGGACCTAGGCACCTATGCCCTAGTCCTACCCTATTTTGGGGTAGCCTTAATTTTTGGGTGTCAGTTTGTGACCGTTATTAGGTCCCTTTGTCAATACGGTAAGTTTGAATCATGAAAATCTTGGCAGAAGTGTTTGGAGTTGCATATATAAACATGCTTAGACATTCATTTGTAAACTAGATGATCATTAGATAGAAATTGTGATGTTCAAGTGTTCTCAAGGTGATTCAAGGCTTCTATTTTGTTGCAAGAGAAAACTTGTGTGTTTTGTTTGTTGATATTCATAGATTTGAGCATCAATTTCCTCATGGCATGAAGAGCATCTTCCTTCCATGAGAGCTTCACTACAAGGTGACATAATATTGTGTTTTCATTATTGATTCCTTTGGTTTTTGCCTCTGCCTCACAAGGGCACACACTCTTTGTCTGACAACAGTGTTCGGAGACTTAAGTGTCCTCTGGGGCTTGACTAAGGCAAGCCTTAAAACACCACAACCCCCAAACCAAGTCTTGTGATTATAGATTACACGTGTCGCATTTGGGAAAAGTGGAGTTGTAAGAAGGATTGGCAAGCATCAAGGATTCAGGATCTGAAGAAAAGTAGGACACATGAGCACTTCTAGGACTTGGTGCTCACTCTAGTGTCCTCTGCATTTGAGTTTTAGGAAACAGAAGTTACATGGCTGATCAGTGTTGGAAGGAGGTTCAGATTCCATGAAGAAACTGGTACCTTGGACTTGGGTGCCCGCTCCAGTGTCCCCGACTATTCTGCTTTGGAACCCCAAAAATAGGTATTCTGTGATTTGGTATTTACTCTTGTCTGCAAGAGCTTTTTCCGTCATTTGTCAATTTGTTGTCGTATTTGCATAATTAGGATTTTAATGGTTGATTGGGCATAAGAGAAGGAAAATTAATAATTAAATTCCCTAATCTAAGCTTCCCTTCATTTGTAAGTGACCTAGGGTATGATAGTGTTTGCCACTCGACCCTAGATCCTTGAATGTTAAGCCAAAAGGTGGATTTAAACATCTAAACACTACAAAATCAACAAATCCAAAATTTCCCCTAAACATAGGCAAAAGAAAATAGGGTCGATCCTATAGATAATATATGAGGGCAGTCATACTAAAAAATAGAAACGTAATGATAGAGATTGAAGAGATTTAAGTCCCATGAAACCCATTTGTTATACAATACCCTCTCTGAAAAGTATTTCATTTCAATTCTTCCTAAGAATGTTGAACGGCCTCTGTTTTGGTCATACTGTCAATTTCTGCTAAACAACTAGTCTTGTGAAAACCATAGTATTTGAGTTAAAGAATGATTTGGCACTAAATAACCTTAGAAACTTTAATTTGTATTTGTTCATTTAAAATTGTTCACATTATTTTTGATTGAGAAAATCTGTCACGCAACCCAAGGATCTAGGGGAACCACTGTAGGAAGGAAAATTAAGATCTCCATTGTTGTTAGAACTTTCAACATTATTTTGTTACGTTAAATATGGTTGACAATATGTAATTCTAGGCTATGAGTAGCTCTGCAATACCATTTTCTGTGCTTCTCTTATGATATTTGTGTATTCCTTTGTGAAGAGGGATTAAATTGGGGTCACTGGAGTTATTTCACAACTGACCTAACTGTCAAAGGGCTATTTTTTCTAATAAAATTGCATTTTCATCAAAAGCTTTTGTCTTGTAGATCACTTTGTTCTTGCTTGGCTGATTTGTATATTTAAATAACATTTGTTTCCTTGATGAATATAATTGATGTTATCATGGAATGTGACCGGTTAGGGAATTATTTTAGTTTGGTTTTGTATACATCATTTGGTTAAACGAGATGAACTTAGTCTAGGATATTAAGTCCTCGTGCATGGCCTTGATCGCTTGTAAAGTCTAAGGATGCATACGAGAAGGCCTATCCATCTGCGGGGCATCGAGTTATCTGCCTGCGGGGCATTGATTCGGGCATGTTTGAGTCTCCTCGTTGGTATGAGTAGTGTACTTGTCTCCATGTGGTACCATCCCTTTGAGCACACATGATGAATCCATCTGATTTATACCCTAGTGTCTTTTACCTTGGTAGTCATGAGTAACACCTGACATTATTTTGATGAGAATCTCTCTGTGTTGACTTTGACTTTATGCACTATTTTTTGTGTCTGCTCTGTGATTGATATGAGTGTTGACTATCATGTATAGCCTTTATTCTTCTATTTGGGCCTTGTGAGACTACCTCCGAGCACGGTGGGGTGGTCTCATATGAGTCCGCATGGTAGGGAAGCGTTGCCACCACCATTGGGGACCGGAGAACATGTTCTTGGAGCACCAGATTGGAGATGTTATTTCTCTCTGTTATTTTACCAGTTGGTGTACTCATTCAATTATTGTATCACATTCATGGCTTTGCCAATGTTCTTGTATATTCCTTTATGTAAATTTTGTACTCTTGCAAGAGATGATGTAAATTATAGTAATGAGAAGAAATGTGATGTTGTTTCTTATTTCACTTACAGATTTTGATGTGGGTATCCGATCCGCTTGTACTATGATGTTTATGGATTCATTTTTACATTTGAATGGGTTATAGGAACATTTGGGTTGGTTTTTAAAATGAACATAGTTTATTAATGTTTCTTTGGAGACTGATTTAGTCCTCTCTTGTGGGTTGTGCGTTTGGCCATACTTGGCCATGAATGCTGTCTATCTATCGAATCGGCAACCATATCTGTGTATGTTATCACTTTTTTTTCCAAAAACAATTATCTTGTTCTCTTTTGGCCCTTACCCTTCAGGGTCGCGGGGTAGGATGTTACATCTAGTATCAGAGCGCATGGTCACACACTGGGAGCTCTGACGTACTTGAGCATACTATGTTTTGTTGTGTTTGGCGTGTGTGGCGTTAGCTTGTTATATTGTTTTTATAGCCTCGATTTCTTTCATGCCTTAGCATCCAATTCTCTTGTGAATGAATGGTATTCCTATGACTTGTGACATGATGTCACATTATGTGTCATTATGAGATGTATATCTTTATGTGATTATAGAAGTGACTATAATAATGATTGTGAAAAATGCTACTTATGTTTATGCATTAGTATAAAAATGATAGTGATGATGCTATACATGTTCATACACTATTGTGTTATGTTGATAGAATTGCAAGTGAATCTATGATGTTATGGGTAAATGAGTTGCCCTTGTGAAAAGAGAACAAATTTGTATGGATGTTTGGGAGTACTTATTATTTGGTAAAGTTGTATATCTTGCATAGTCATGTGTGGGCTATGGTTATGCCTGGGTAAGAGGAATTGTGATGTATTCTTGTTGAGTGTTGTGATTAACCAGTGCTTGAGATGTGTGCCCATTGGATGGTGGTACTACTTACCCATCCATGGAGGATATGTATGGATTATGTGTATGGGAGAAAAGAATACCATCTACGTGCTTTTTGTTGTCACCCTATTGACTGCCAACCTAAGGGTTGTGGATTGGTCAATATGTGGAGGGTAGTAGCAACAACAAAGTTCCTTGGGAGGGAACTGCATGGCCTACATATAATGGCGGTGCGAAATGATGACGATCATTTCAACCTCCCAGGAAAGTACTCACTACTTCCCCTTATTAATGGACTAGATACTTGGTTCATACAGTGTTAGCCTAATCCTCTCAGTTCTTGAGGATGATATTAGTTCATGGTATGAGCACCTGTAAAGCTATGATCTTACCCTAATGTGATTATTTTAGATATGATGCCACCCCCCCACTAGTGTTTCAACATAGTGCTGGTGAGGATGCTGTGTCGCTGATGGTAGCGAGCCAAGCTCAAGGACATGATGCCACATACTTAGATGCATGAAGGGGTAGTATATATATTATGATCCTACTTGTGTAGTGTGGAGTGAGTGCTAGAACAGAGTAGAGGGTTCACTCAAGAGGGCCTCAATTCTAATCGGTTGGCATGTGAGTGGAACCTAGCCATGTGTACCTCTAGCTCGATGTGATACTACATGTGTTTTCTCCGTGGGTACACACTATGCAGGATGTTCCTCTGAGTAGGACATTGCCATGCAGTATACAGCCATTGTGTGCTTTCTCTACTTGGCGAATACCATGCGCGGTCACGCTGCATGAGGTATGTGACCTAGGTGGCCAGCATAATATCTTTCCATGTGCAGGTTGCATGAGTTGGTTGCACCCACATGAAGGATTGTTGAGATAGTCACACTTTTTTTCCTCCTTCCTCATGTGGTGACTAGTGATAGTCATGTAGTGTTGTGATGTGTATATTTCAAAGGTTCTAAATCTTCTTTTTAGTTATTGGTGACTTTTATTTTGCTTGTGTGGACTAGCACTTTAGTTTATCTTGCTTGTATTGGTTTAGCCATGGATAATTTTTTGGCATGTAACTCTTGTGGTTACATTTGATTAATTGTTGAAATTGTTATCAGGAATTGTTGTTAACAACATAAAACCATTAATAAACCAATGAACATCAATAGAAATTGAGAATAACAATATTGAATAAATAAAGCACAAACTTCACAAAACCTTGTTATCCTACGGCTTCCATTCTTCACCTCTAGTCTCGATCGATCTTTTGTGATGAAAGTTGCCCTCAGGAAGCGCACTTCCTTGCTTCATTCTTCAAGATGGCGATGGAGAAATGACTATGATACTTTATTTCTATGAAGATGAGCTTCAAAGCAATGGGGGTGATCTCAAGCAAATGGATGGTAGTGGGGGTGCCAAAGGCGCACTAGTAATTCGACAGAGTAATTGTACTGAAAGATTGGATGATAGAAATGGAAGAATAATGTTCAATTTATAGATTTAGAAGAGAAGAGATCAATGGTTGAGAAGAAATAAGAAGATCAACAGTTGAGAATGGTTGAGGAATGTGTGTGAATAGAAAGAGGACAAGTGTTCAAGCTCCTTCATGCAACATGGGAGTTAACAGAATAGACCAATCAGTTAAGTGAATTGATTAGAGAGTTGACTGAATTGATTGACCAGTGAACTCAATTGACTAATTAGTTAACAGATTTGATTGATGAGTTAACTAATTTTGACTAGAGCATATATAGGACATGTGGGAGATGGAATATTAGCTAATTAAATATTCAAAATATTTAATTACATGTGCAACATGGTGAGGTGGAAAGGGTGAGGTGTCAAGGTGAGGTAGATTGGTGAGGTGGATTTATGGAATTAAAACTTAGGATAGAGGAATTTAGGATTAATTAAATAATGTAGGATTATTTAATTATGTGAGACATTAGAAGAATTTAGGGAATTTAATTAAATAAATTAATTTTTATTTAATTATGGGATAAGGAACTAATCAAATAAACTTAGAATATTTATTTATTTGATAGAAGAAAATAAGAATTAAGATAAATATTAAAATATTTACTTAATTTGACATGAGCCAATTTTAAGTGTATACATTTTGCCCCTCTTTAATGTAATGTGTTTTGTCACGTTGTTTCAAAGAATAAGATTTTTTTTGACAATGATACATACCCCAATTTGCCTTTGGTATAGGTTTAATGATAGGATGCCCCCTCAAGAGATTGGACAGAGAAGCCAAGGTGTAAGGCATGAGACAGACAATCTCACGATGAAGAAGGTGAAAAATAGGTTAAGTTGAAGAAAACAAGTTGTAGTTAGGGTAAAATTGCAAATCAGGGCAAATGAATAAACAACAATAATAAAAACCCTAGCAATGCACAATGAAGCACAAGACAACATGAAAATTAAAATAACAAATGTAAATGCAAACCGATCTCCACGCTATGCTTGATTTATCTCCATTGCTCTTCTCCACCTCGCATGAGCATGCAAGATTTTGAAGGATTATTGTTGGAGGAATGTTGGGTGCTCATTTCTGCAGCATAACATTAAGATGAAGATGATAGAATGAATGATAGATGAAGGATGCAAAGGCTCTAATGCTATTTCGACAGCATGTGGATACTTGAGGATCAATGCATTCTAGAAAATTTGGCAGAATAAGGGTACTTGAAGCTCAATGCATTGCTAATGGCTTGTGAGGGGTTTGATTTATAGGATTGGCTTGGTTCAAATGGATGGCTAGGATCAATTAGGGCTTTAGATGAAATGGATGGATAGGATTAAATTAAGTTTCCTTGCACATTAAGAAATTGTACTCAATTGACATGTGGCAAAGGAGGATAAGGCTTAGGTGTGCTTGTGTAGATAAATACTAAAATTAGGTCCTATTAGTTGTGCATGTGAAGGATATGAATGAAAGTTGTATTACAACACATGATTGACTGGACAAGTCTTGGAATGTGATGAAAGGTGAGTAGTTAATTCAAATAAAATATTTGAATTAGTTGGGATATGAGTTGGATATTAAATAAATAAATAAAATTTATTTAATTAATTGGATAGTTGAATAGGATGGGATAAGATGTGATGTGAAAATTAATTAAATAAATAAAATTTATTTAATTAATTGGGATGGGGATAGGATAAATGGGATTATGCATGTGAAATTAATTAAATAAATAAAATTTATTTAATTAATTGGCTAAGTAGGATGAGGATAGGATTAAGATGGAGATTTTAATTAAATAAATAAAATTTATTTAATTAATTGGCTAATGGATAAATGGGATTAAGAGTGGGATTTAGAATGGGATAGGATAAAATGCCACATGATGTCTAAGATAATGTTTTTGACAAGGTGTTGCAAGACATGGACAAATTTGGGTGTCTACATTTTGTCCCTCTTTGAGATGATGTTCGAGATGATGAGATTTATGTTGAGTAACATCATTTCAAAGAAGCTAAGGTATGGATAGAGGAAAAGGATATGGGATGAAATGGAGATAGTGATGGAAAGATAAGATGATGATGATAGAAAGGATAGGTTGGTGATGCCCCCTCGAGAGGATAGGTGGGTTGGACAAACACGGGTATGCTCTCGAAAAGAAATAGCTTGGCTACAAAAGAAAGATAAGGGGATAGATAGAAGAAATGATGATACGTTATGCTGCAATGAAGGTGAGCAACCATGATGTTTGATATAGCACTAGACGTAATGCACCAAGGTATAGAAGACTAGGGTGATGATGTGTCTCGTGCCCCAGCATAATACAACCTTGTCTAACATATGAGGAAGTAAACTTAGAGCATTGAAGTCCTAATGCACAAAATGTATGAATGATATGACCTTAGATGCAAAGGATAGTGCAAAAAGCTATTCCAACATACACAAGATATGAATATTAGCTGAAAATGATATGGATTTGATGCAAATGCAAGATAAAATGATAACACACACAAGCAAGCAAGCAAGCATGCACAAAGGATTCAAAAACAAACAAGGTATTGCCCCTGTCAAGCTGTAAACCAATGATTGATTGTTTGATTATTTTGTTGATAGTGTTGTCATGGCAGGGAAAGCTATATCCCTAGATCAACACAGGGTTGTTTGCTAAGTTGGTTGGCTAGTTGATTGATTGATTTGGCTTACAACAAGGCTAGGATCAAGACCATTGATTGCGTTTGGATAACTTGGTTTGATTGATTAACTTGATTGGTATAGCTTAATGATGACTTGCACTTGGATCATTATTTAGAATGATTTGAAGATGATGAATGACTAGATTGATGAAATGTTGATGATTGATGATATGTGGTGGATTGAGCTACTTTTGATTTGCTAAAGTGATTGGATTTGTTTTGATAGCTAGCTTGATGTGCTTTGTTGTGATGTTTGTTGTTGCTGGGTTGATTGTTTTGATGATTGGATTGTTTTGAATGATGATAGTGATGGTGTAATGATTAGAGTATCTACTCAAATCTAAGCATAAGCAAGTGGTCTCAGTGTACTTAAAGGATATAAAATATAAGGTATTGCCCTTGTCAAGTCATAAACCAATAGTTGATTGTTTGATTGATGAAGATAGTGTTGTCATTGCGGAGAAAGCTATATCCCTAGATCAATACAAAGATGTGGGAACGCTATATCCCATTTATGATGATTGATGATTGATTGATTGGTCTCATGACAAGATTAGGATCAAAACCCATTGATTTGATTGAATAATGTTCCTTAATTGATTAGCTTGCTTGATATGGATTAATGTGACTTGGATTTAAGATCATTGCTTAGATTGATTGGATTGATATGATTGGAAATGGATTGATTGAAATGGATGAATGAATGTTATTGATAGGAAAAATTAATGATGATGATTTGATTTTGATTGAATGTTGATGGAGTGGATTGTTTTGGATGATGTTGAATCGATCTTATTGCTTGGATTTTTCATTGGATATTTGATTTTTTTTGGATTTTTTGACATATTTTGATTTTTTTGTGTTTGTTGGGATATTTTGATTTTTTTGTGTTTTTGAATGTTTTGGAACATCAATGGATTTACAATTTGGGTACCCTTGAGCTTGATACCAATGACAAGGGAGAAAACCAAGTCTAGGTGCAAGGATGGAGGTAGGATGGATTCATAGTAAATGGGATGGAAGGCTCATGATAAACAGATAGGTAGGCTATAGTGGAAAGTTCATGATAAATAGATGGGTATAAGCTATAAGATGGAAAGCTCATGATAAGGATACACCATAGTGGATGGATCATAAGGGAGCTAGGATGTGATCTCCAAAGGCTATGTCGCATAGGAAGAATAACTTGCCCCATTCTAGGTGGTAATGCTTAGGATTTTTACATGAAAAAAATTCATGACCAAGGGATGACATGATGGATTGGATTTGGATGGGATGAATAAATTGTCAATGGATAGGATTTGGTTTGGAAAGAAGGTATGTCAAGAAATATCCAAACATGTTTCAACATTTTGCCCCTATGCCTTCATCAAAGTCAAAAGGAGGAAGGATGGATAAATGGGTTAAATAGGATAGGCATGTTTATGTAATGGCTAAGGATGGTAGGATGGTATGGTAATGGTAGGATAGGATAGGATTGAAAATGATATAATGGGATAGATAGTTTGGAAATGGATAGGTTGGATGAGACAATGTGCCCCCAAGTGTAAGTGACAGAAGATCAACCATGACTCCTGTTTGCCAGGTTTTTATCATGGTACTTATCCAAGGCACCTGTTTACCAGGTTTTCACCATTGGACGAAGGGATTTCTTTTTACTTTTTAAATTTTTTTTTCTTTTGATGGGATAGCATGACAATTACACATGGCGCCTGTTTGCTAGGTTTTCACCATGGTAATGGATAGGAGGGACTCAAGTGTCTAGTTCGATGGATGTTGTTAGTCCCGTTGGAGATGGATGTTATCGCATGGACCATGTTGTTATGCTCATAGATGTTGGTAAAGGGATTGTGTGGATGAGAGATGGATTAGGTAGATAGTGGATGATGAAATAGATTATGAAAGGTTCATGCAAGGATAAATGGATGGAAGGCTTATGCAAAAGCATGGACCATAGGAAGGTGATGGGAAAGATTTGTAGGATAATGGATGGAAGATGGGGAGATGTAGTTATGTGGAGGTGCTGTGGAGTAGAAGGGAATCATGACCAATGGTTGCACACACCATGATAAACATTGAAGCTTTTTATGGGATGGTGGTGTAGGAAGCAATGGAGATGTTTGCTTAGGAGATGGTTGATGAAGTGATTTAGGAACCCACATAGATTTAGTATTTTTAGTGCTTTTGTTTTGCTTGTGAGATTTTTGAAGGGAAAGGAAGTTTTGGATGGAAGTAGGCTCTTAGATGGAGATAGGTGATTGGGATTCTTGAGATGTGGATGAGGATGCCTCATTCATTTTGCTAGCTATTTGCTTAGGAACCCAAACCATTTTGCTTTTGGGCTTTGCTTTTGAAGGTATGGGCTTGGATAGCTTTTTGGATTGCTTTGCTTTGGTTCTTTGCATTGATTTTTCATGTTTGTGCCCCAAGGCATGAGAGTCCTTAGGATTTTTGGTAGGACTTTTAGCTTTATAGGCAGAGGCATCAAATTTTTTGCTTTTGAATCCCATGGGGTGGGTGGAGTGGATGGAATGATTGGAAGCTTTATGCTGAAACGATGTGTGCTTTTGTTGGTCATGATTAGGGATGTAAGGATACTTATGAATGATAGGTATGTTAGGTGTTGGAAGCAATGGTGGCAAGGTGGATGGAGGGATATTTGGAGTTGGTAAAAGTGGAGGCAAAGTGGATGGCGGAAGGTGTACAGTCACATGCTTTTGACATTTATAGGATGATGGAGATGGAATGGCAACATATGTTTTGGGTAGATGATGGGGGGTGCAATGGAAAGTGGTAGGTTTAGGATGCATGAAGGGATTACCAACATCTTGGCCTTGTTTACCTTGGGATGTGTATCCAAGGCCATATGAGCTTGGAGGGATCTTGACATGGTTTGGCTCCAAAATACCTTGTTCATAAAGGCCTAGACCTTTACCATTGTAGTTCATGTTTTGGAGGATGCGATTGACTATAGGACTAGGTGTAGTTTGAACACTAGACTTGAGTTTGTTATTGGATGGAGAAGGTGAAGTGGATAGAGGTTGTTTTTGTCCTAAGGAAGAACACTCATGTATAAGGGTGGATAGACCAATAGGACATGATGGTGGACTTGAAGTGGAATCAATGGTGCATGTAGAAGGAGAATCATTAGGATCTTGATTAGCATTGTGTTCACTAAGATCCAAGTTATTTGTTTGATCTTTTATGCTTACTTGGGGAACAAGTGTCTCATCATGACAAGTGGATGTTTGCTCATTATGGATAGGGCTAGATGGCATATGACTAGGAGAAATGTGGATATCTTGCTCATGGATTATAAGATTATGGATAGGATCAAGGTGCTCATATATAGCTTCTTCATAGGTATCATCTTGATCATAAAGAAGGTAAATGTTATTAATGGGTTGCATGAAAGTGTTTTGATCTTGAGTTGGACTAGGGCTTAATGTTTCCACATGCTTAAGATTAAACTCTTGACATACCTCTTGAGTTGCTTGAATGGAATTGGAAGACTCTTGGATAGGCTCAAGGATAGATGGACCACATGATAGGATTATAGGATTGGACATGACCTTTGAAAGTTCTTTGGTAGGCTCATGAATGGGTGTTTGACATGGAGGTAGTTTATTCCTAGCTAGTAGCCAATGGATCACATCCTTTGCAAGTGTATGAATGGATGGGCAATATAATGGATGGATGATAATAGTAGATGGTGTTGTAGGCTTATGATTAGGATTAGGTTGAGGGCTAATTGGATTGGGTGGATTAGGATTTGGACTAGATGGGGGTGACACATAGGATTGGGATGATGTGCCATGATTTCTTATTGTAGGTAGGTACACCTTGTAAACAATTAGGAAAAACATGGGGCATGTATTTGTATCATGGCCTTTGGTCCTATGGTATGCACAATAATCATGTTCATCATATGGACTTTCTTCACAAGGTTTAACTTTAGGAAGTTCAATGAGTTTTGCTTCAAGCATCCTTTGTAAAACTATCTCAGCCGCATCCTTAGGTGAAGGATTAGAATGACATGGTGATGAAGGTAATGAAGGGCTTAGTGGTTTGGAAGGTTGATGGACCAATGGACTAGGAATGGGATCACATGGTGGTGTTGGGATAGGATTAGTTGGCTCATGTGTTGGCATAGTATTGGATGATGGAGGCCACTCATAGGATGAATTAGTTAGGTTGGTATCTCCCTTGTCAAAGGTAATTAAGTCTTGTTGCATTAGGCTTGCATGGTTTATGTACAAGGGACCACTTGGACTTGGATATGATTCTTGTTGGAAATGTGTATTTAGATCTATCAATGGTGCTTGGTGGTCTTGTTGAAAAGGTGTACTTGGACTTACTTGATTTATGTACAAGGGACTACTTGAACTTGCATATGGTTCTTGTTGCAAAGGTGGATTTAGATCTATCAATGGTGCTTGATGGTCTTGTTGAAAAGGTGTACTTGGACCTGCTTGATTTATGTACAAAAGACCATTTGGACTTACATGTTGTTCTTGTGATTTCACTTGATTGCCTTGTGGATGGGCTTGGTAGTGCATTGGAATGTCAGCATGAGAGATTGGATAAGCTTGAGGTGGATGTTCATAGGTTGGTGTGGCATTGACTTGATGTGTAGATAGATGAGGTTGGTATGAAGTTAAGGTGGATGACACATAGGATTAAGGTGGAATTTGTTGAAATTGGGATGCTGTTTGGACTTCTTGTTGTGATATGATTTGTTGTTGATGTTGGTAAATGTGTTGATGTGATGATGATGGAGGGGTTGCATAGGATAATGATTGTTGTGATATGGATTGATATGAATAAGGGTTGTGATAGGTTGATGAAGGGTTGATATGACATGTGGATGAATTTGGTTGATATGAAGTGGATGGGGATTTTGGATTTGTCTCATCCTCATCAATAAAGATATATCCTCCTCGAAGTATAAACTTGGTCTTAGGAGGAGAGGCTCCTTTAATTGTGATCTTGGGCTTTGGTTTGCTTTCATGATTTGGATTAGGAGGATAGCCACCTTTAATTGTGACCTTGGGTCTTGCATTGTCTTCATGATTTGGATTAGGAAGAGGGGCTCCTCTAATTGTGACCTTGGGCTTTGGTTCGCTTTCATGATTTGGATTAGGAGGATAGCCACCTTTAATTGTGACTTTGGGTCTTGGTTTATCCTCATGATTTTGATTAGGAAGATAGCCACCTTTAATTGTGATTGGTTTCTTCTCATGATTTGGATTAGGAAGATAACCACCTTTAATTGTGATTGGTTTCTTCTCATGATTTAGATTAGGAAGAGGGGCTCCTCTAATTGTGACCTTAGGCTTTGGTTTTATTTCATTATTTGAATTAGAGGGGTAGCCTCCTTGAATTGTGATTATAGGCTTAGGTCTTATCTCATGATTATAAGGATAACCCCCTTGAATGGTTACGACCATCTTGACAAGTGTTGACTAGGAATAGGTTGATGATGATGTGGAGATGATTTGGAATTGGTATGGATGTGACTAGGATATGTTTAAAATAAAATTGATTTGGGTATGATTATGATATAATGTGGAATGACAAAATTAGGTGATGTGGATGAAATGCATGATGAATTATTTATGTGATTAGTGTTTAGAGCTTGATTTGGCAATGTTCAAACAAATGATTATGCATATACACACATGAATCACTCACGCAAGACACAAGCAATTTTTTGACTTTGAAAATGAAAAGTGATGATTAAGCAAATACACATGGAAGACACATCAACAAGCCTTAATGTCTAGTCAAGTGGGTATGGCCAATTAGGTCTTAGGCTAGATTGCATAAGGTTGACTAAGGATTGAAAGCGAAATCTTGCCACACAGCCGGGAGAAAGGGGTAACCCACCTTTCACCTTCACTTCCCAAATGTATAAAGTTCTTTGGGGCTTAGCCAAGAGTGACAAGATTTACAACTCCCAATGAGGGTGTCTTTCGATTCAACCTCGATTGAGGTCGTCCCTTGGAGTGGTGTGTCTCCAAGTAGGCCTTCTAGATAGGGTTTACAAAAGCAAACCAAGTGAGCTATCACTTAATTCACACTCGCACTTGTTAATTGACCCTTTAAAAATGAGATGTGTAGAAGACAATTCAAGCACTTGTTCGTTTTAAACCCAAATCTAAATGTGATGGAAGACAATAATTCGTTTTAAGCCCAATTTCTTGATGATGTGATAGCAAACAATTGTTCATTTCAAAGCCCAAATCCAAGTGTGATGACAAACAAGTTGTTTGTTTTATGCCCAAAATCCAAATGTGTGATCAAATAATGATCAGAGATGAGAGATTAGAATGAGTGCACCTCAAAAAAATTGCTTTCCAAGTTGCTATTATGATTGATCCAAATGTTGCTCCAGCTCCTTTGATTCACCTACAAGTCACTGCAAAAAATAAAATGTGATTTGGTTCGCTAGATTGGAAGATATGATTTTTTTTTTCTAAAAGTCGCGCGTCAAAAATTTCTGAAAAATTAGAATCGCAGGGTCAACTTCAAATCGCCATAACTCTTTGAATACTGAGCCAAATCTTTAATGTAACCACTTTTCGGAAAGCTCTCGAAGTCCTCTTTCCAACGAATCTAAGATCTTTTTTTTTCCAGGACCTGTGTAAAAATAAAAACCCTCTGCAACAGATCTGATCATAAATAAATTAAAAAAATCAGCAAAAAGTCGCACGTCAAAAATTTCTGAAAAATTAGAATTGCAGGGTCAACTTCGAATCGTCATAACTCTTTGAATACTGAGTCAAATCTTTAATGTAACCACTTTTCGGAAAGCTCTCGAAGTCCTCTTTCCAACGAATCTAAGATCTCTTTTTTCGAGGACCTGTATAAAACAAAAAACGCTCTACAATAGATATGGTCATAAATAAAAAAAATCAGCAAAAAGTTGCACGTCAAAAATTTCTGAAAAATTAGAATTGCAGGGTCAACTTCAAATCATCATAACTCTTTGAATACTAAGCCAAATCTTTAATGTAACCACTTTTCAGAAAGCTCTCGAAGTCCTCTTTCCAACGAATCTAAGATCTCTTTTTTCCAGGACTTGTGTAAAACAAAAAACCCTCTGCAACAGATCTGGTCATAAATAAAAAAAATCAGTAAAAAGTCACGCGTCAAAATTTTCTAAAAAATTAGAATCGCAGGGTCAACTTCAAATCATCATAACTCTTTGAATACTAAGCCAAATCTTTAATATAACCACTTGTCGGAAAGCTCTCGAAGTCATCTTTCCAACGAATCTAAGATCTCTTTTTTACAGGCCCTGTGTAAAACAAAAAACCCTCTGCAACAGATCTGGTCCTAAATAAAAAAAATTAGCAAAATGTAGTCACCCAGGAAGAAACAGGCTTGGGAAGTAGTCACAGTTGTCACATGGCCAATTAGGGTTCACTTGCTATATATAGGAGATGGGTCCAGAAGTCATATTCATTTGCACACTTGTCCTTGGGTGATTTGCTTTTGAGAGCCTAGGAGAGAAAAGAAGCTAGAGCAACTGACAGAGATATGGATATTCCTCGCAAGGAGCACCGCTTTGAGATTGTCTAATGGTTCGGGCAACCACCTGAGGTGGGACCGTCAATATGTAGTTCGACAAAACTTGCTTAGGGTCATTTATTAGAGCAATAAATGCTAGGGTAACTTTGCTAGAATAGATGTGTTGATTCGCAGTTCGACACATATACACTCCGAAACTATGTATTTGACATGGTGCAATGCATATATGATATGTTACGACGCATCTAAAAGTTTGGTGCATGCATGCTGAAAGTTGGCGCATGCATTATAGGTCTACACATATGGTATGGGATTGCACATCTAAGATGTCTTACTATGCATGCAAATAAAGCTGCACATAAGGTAGGAAACTATGCCTGTGCTCATTCTTGCAACACATTCATTGAGAAGTTGCGCATTTGATATGTGATAACACATATGCAACCTGTTTCGACGCATTTGCACTAAGGTGTCAATTTACTTAATGAAATTGACTCGATTGGCATCTTGCTCGATGCATCAATCGATAAGCTATCTCTAAGATTGCAGGAATCTAGTCAAGAGATGTGTGCTGTTTTGATCAATTTGACATGCTAAGTGAGTGATATGATGTCTTTAGATATGTTGAGCAGTTTGTTGTAGTTTAGGTTGACGCATTGCTTTGCTTGTTTGCAGGAGGATATTCAAGATATACTTATGTCATGGGAGTAGTTTCTGATGCCTATGCTGCACAGGTATATGCTGACAGAGACCGATAGAGTGGCTCTCGGATTGATGGGTCTAGATTGGGTGTGCTTCATGCTTGAGGTTCGAGCAAACCTTGGTTTATTGACTATAGTTGTGGAGAGGTTTCACAGTGAGAATGGGACATTTCATCTGCCGAATGGGGAGATGGCTATTACTCTTGAGGATGTGTATAGGATTTTGCACTTGCCTATTTAGGGAGAGTTGGTAGAGTATGATCCTCAATGGGATGCAGGACTTATGGAGTGTAGGTGAGGTTTTGATGATCCTAAGCTGGGGGAAAGGTGATATCCTGGCAGGACATATATGACTACTATGACTACTTCCCAGGTATTGTGGCAGGATTGACTGGGGGTGTTGTATGCCCTGATAGGAGGTCTCCCAAGTTTCCCATTAGATGGGGTAGGACACTAGAGAGGATGGTTACATAGGGCACCTATTTTGCATGGGGTGTCTGTGTACTGGCCTACCTATATCATGATATGCATCAGGTGGTATACCACAGGGGCACTAGCTTGTCAGCAAGGGTCTCATTGCTTCAGTTTTGGCTATGGGAGCATATTGTTATCACGCGACCGATATGCATCTTTCATAGGCAGAGAGTTGAGCCTTTCAACTATGGATATGCAGGTGTGATTTCCTAGCACAAGCTGGGAAAGTTTGAGTACTAGCGACATGCATTGGATAATGTAGATGCAGTGATCCGGCGCCCCTTCATAGAGTATAGGTGATAATCCAAGGATGATCCACATGTCACAATATTTAACTACACAAGAGAAACCAGAGTTCACTGAATTCTTCAAAAGGAAACAAATAAACTTTGCTTGGTCATATGCGGACATGCTGGGATTGGATCTGAATCTCATAATGCATCACTTATACTTAGCTCCAGGAGCTAAACCTGTTAAGCAGAAACTCAGAAAGATGCACCCGCGGGTTGCCCTCATGGTAAAAGAAGAATTGAAGAAGTTGCTAGATGTTGGGTTCATCAGACCAATAGACTATCCTGAGTGGATCTCCAACATTGTGCCTGTCACCAAACCAGATGGGATAGTTCAACTACGTAAAGACTTTAGAGACATAAATAAAGCTTGCCCAAAAGATGATTTCCCACTGCCAAACATAGACATCATTGTAGATCTCACGACAGGACAATCTATGTTGTCACTAATGTATAGTTTGTTGGGATACAACCAGATCAAAATTGCACCTAAGGACCAACACAAGACCACATTCGCCTGTCCATGGGGCACCTATTGTTGGTGTGTCAAGTCATTTGGATTGAAAAATGCAAGGGTAACATATTAGAGAGCTATGACCACAATCTTTCACGACATGATGCACACCATAATGGAAGATTATGTGGATGACATATTGGCCAAATCACTCACAAGAGGAGGACATTTGGCAGTGTTAGATAAAATCTTCACAAGATTAGAGTAGTTCAATGTGCGCCTCAATCCAAAGAAATGCGTATTTGGAGTCACATCTGGCAAACTTCTAGGGTACATCATATAAGGAAATGGAATTGAAGTAGACCCATCTAAGGTGAAGGATATCATGGAAATGCTACCACCCAAAAATATTAGTCAACTAAGGTCTTTATAGGGTAAACTGCAGTCTATTAGAAGGTTCATTTATCAATTGGCAGACAAGTGCCACCCATTCACGCACCTCCTACATAAGAATATTCCTTTCAAATGGACTGATTTATGCAAATAGGCATTCCAACAGTTGAAAGAGTATCTCATGAACCCACCAGTATTGATGCCACCCATATAGGGTAAACCTCTGTTACTTTATATCTCTGCCACACCAACAGCTCTGGGAGCTCTCCTTGCCAAACAAAATCATGAAGGGAAAGAACAAGAATATATTACATCAGCAAAACATTAGTTGGCTATGAGTTGCAATACATGCCAATTGAAAGAGCATGCCTCACGGTAGTCTTCAGTTCACAAAAATGGAGACATTACATGCTATCGCATTCCATCAAGCTAGTAGCAAAAAATGATCCACTCAAATATTTTCTGAACAAAGCTGCTCTTACAGGTAGATTGTCCAAATGGGTTATGCTTCTCACTTCTCAGTGAGTTTGACATTGAATATGTAGACAAGCAGGCAATAAAGGGACAAGCCCTTGTAGATCAACTGGCAGAGGCACCTTTACTAGATGATAATCCTTTGAATTTTGAATTTCTAGATGACTCCATCTTTCATATAACAACGACAACTTGGAAACTATACTTTGATGGCTCCTACACTCAACATGGATTGGGGGTAGGTAGCTTGTTGGTCACACCTCATGGTAACACCATCCTAAAGTCATACAGACTACTCTTTCCTTGTACCAACAATGTGGCAGAGTATGAAGCCCTAGTCATTGGCATCAAGCAGGCAGTTGAATGGAACATCACAGAGATTCAAGTATATGGTGACTCACAGTTAGTTATCAACCAAGTGAACGATGACTACCAAACAAAGGATGAGAAGTTAATACCCTACAAATGAATGGTAGATGACTTCAAGGAATACTTTGTTGAGATCTCTTTTAAAAAAATACCAAGGATAGAGAACAAAGTAGCCGATGCCATGGCAACAATCGCCTCTCTCCTCGACATCCCTAACAACCAATCACGCTATGAGTTCTTGGTAGAGCCAATCTCCCATCCTGCATACGACTCTCCCGACATGCATTAGATAATGTAGATGCAGTGATTTGGTGCCCCTACATAGATTTTGAGCCTTGGGAGGATGAGATGCCAAGCTCCCATACTATTTCCAGACACGGTGGCTCATCAGAAGGACACGGTTCATATTAGAGAGATAGATTGTGAGCAGGGTACAGAGACAGTTTGGTAGGGTACAAGGCATGCCACAAGGGCAGGTCCAGTTTGCAAGGACACACGCCGAGCAATTTAGGTGGGGCCCAGTTGCATCTTAGGAGGAGGCGCTAGCAGATTTTCAACAGATCCCTTATGTAGCTTGGCTGATGAGGAGGGAGATAGTAGACACGAGGATGACTCCAGATTATGAGGAGTGGCTTTCCGCTCATCCATTTCCTAGATATTTAGGACCTGGAGAGTTGGTTCCTCACATAGATGAGGAGGATTCAGATGATGAGGATGGGGCTGACAGGAGGAGGAGGAGATAGAGGAGGGGTAGAGGAGACCGAGGAGAGGAGATGATGGAGGTGACGGAGGAGGTGGAGGTAGAGGAGGTGGGATATGGAGGAGGGGGTGGAGATGGAGGCCGACAGAGGCAGAGGAGGTAGAGGAGGAGAGCTAGGGAGGGACCTTCCCTGCAGTAGCAGGTGGTGCAGCCACAGCTTGCATAGCAGGTTCAGATGCCACCACCATGGAAGGTGGTTCAACAGGTACATGGACATCAGGTGCCCTAGCAGTAGGTGCAGGCATAGGTTCAGGCTCCTCAGGGTCCTGCTTAGCCAGATGTATTGCAGTATGCCATTACCACGTTGAGGGGACATGTCAGATAGCTGAGGGTAGAGCTCAGGATTGCAGAGTCACAGAGAGATGAGGATACCAGAGTGATATCAGAGCTCTCCAAAGAGCGAGACTCATCCCTAGTGAGGGTGCAGGCCATCAAAGTAGAGAGAGACTTGGCAGTGGTAGCCCTAGGTACAGATGGTACTACCAACTTCTTAGTTACACAGGTGCAGTAGGTACAGACACATCTTGCACAGGTACATGCACATCTAGCATAGTTATAGGGGCAGCTGGCACAGTTACAGGGGGAGCTTGCTAGAGTGTAGGCTTAGATGCAGTATTACTAGGGGCTGTACCATGGTGCAATACTAGCAGAGCAGAGGGCTCCCAGTTATCGGAGCCAGTCTGTGGCTTCCCAGAGAACAGGGGGTTCATGGTCAGTTGCATCAGTGCAAGGCTCATAGTAGTCAGGGGATGATAGAGGAGAGGATAGTGCAAGGAGCAGTGCTCCATGGCAATAGGGCTAGCCATTAGACTTGTACCGATAGACACACAGTTTTGATGGCTCATAGATAGCCTGATATGTATCACTTTTGTATCATTTGACACTAAGACATGTATCATTATTTTTTTGTGATGTATACACTTTATATGACATTGACTCAGATATGGATGGACTTTGATATTTTGTACATTTGGACATGTTTTATTTGATATTTATATGATGATGCAGCTATTGGTGATCTATATATGCAGTTGTTTATGCTATATGTCATGGATGCATTCTATCTCTATGATGTTTATATGTGATGCACATGTTTATTATGTCCTTGTGATGCTATGTGATGTTGCTATGAATGCATTTTATTTTTTCTTCTATGACTCTGATATGACGATGATCTAATGCAGACTTAGATTATTTCATGATGATTTGATGCACTTTTATGTATGCAGATGCAAATGTTATCTATGTTTTTGGTTTTTCTATTGATACTATGCGATGATTACAAAAACATATATGGATGACCTAATAGACTTATTATGTATGCAATTGATTTAATCATGTTAATGACTATCTCATGTGATATGATATGCAATTTATGCTATGTTTTTGCTATGTCCAAATGTACTTAATTGATACAGAAATGACATAATGATAGACAAAAGACTGACTGATTGAAGAATGACTCGATAGAAGGATTTACAAGTTTTTATTTGTATTGATACTCTACATAGGAATCTTTATTACATGGGATATGGATGTAAAATGTAATTGGATATGTTATTGATATGGATATGGAATGGTTTGCCATCTTAATTTTTGCAAGTATTTTGAAGTGCCTATTTCATCATTAGGATTTTTGTTATGTTATAAGAAAATACAAGCATATAAGTATAATTAAACTAAGATGACTTGAGTAATACTTACATGTATTTTGATATAGCAAGTTGATATAAGTATCTAGTCAAAATTGAATCTAGATGACCTGAGTATTTCTTACATTTCAACAGACAAGGATTGCCCCATTTCATGTTTAGACTTCAGAAGTCCTCGATGATCTTTTACTGATCGTGTCATTAGACAAAAGTCGTCACATTATTGAAGATTAATCCACAAATAGCAGACAAGAAAAATGATTATGCCCCCATCATAGCATCTCTAGCTTTTGGCATCCTTGAGTAACATAGAAAGACATAATAATGAAAATCAAGACTCTTTAACTTAACTCTTTTCACAAAACATTCTTGCGTTATATGTGTTTTCTTGCCATAGTATTGATAAAATCATTTTGATGTGTGTTTGGTCCTTGGTTGCTATACATTGGAAAGGTTGATGTTGTTGTGCCAAGATTTTGGTTTGGAAGCACATTTTTTTGCGTGTGCGCTTGTCTTAGTGAAAGGTGTCCTCTTAGAATATGTGGTATTCAAGAATCCTATTCCATAACCAGGTCAAGGACTTGCTCCCATTCAGACAAAGGATCAACTTATTATGGATGAACTGACAAATAGAGATGAAGAGATGGGCCCTAAAGGATTGACCTAGTGCTAGGGGGTTCATTGCTAAATGGCCTTGCCTACGTGATGACATAGAGGCTACGTAGTTTGGGGTGAACTTGGTGGACCTAAGACCTAGGTGATGGACAAATATTTGGACGCAGATGGAGCAACAGGATGGAGCAGATGGGCAGCCTCGGGGGCACATCAATACAAGATGGCCTTGCCTACGTGATATCTTAGAGGCGACATAGTTTGATAATGGTTCAATGGATTGCAAGACAGATGACATGATGGACGCAAGTCTGAATGGGCAAAAAGTGATAAGGATGAGAGAACAACAAGCCATGGTAGGTACACTAAGGTGATCGGATGGACACTTGCTTTTGGAGGTACGAACGAGGAACAAGGTTGAAAAAGATGGAGAAGGCAATTTATCACAAGGAGCACCTGTTTACCAAGTTTTCACTACTTGCTTTTATTTGCACAAAAGCTAAAAGTACACATGATGCCTGTTTGCCAGGTTTTCACCATGGTACCTATCCAAGGCGCCTATTTGCCAGGTTTTCACCAGAGGATAATTTTTTTGTTATTTTTCCAATTTTTAAATTTTTTTTGTTATTTTGACTATTTTTTTGATTTTTTTTTACTCCCTTGGATTGGGGTTTTAAGTGTAGAACTTGTGAAGATGCATGTTGTTGATGGGATCAATAAATAGTTCACCTTCTGATGTAGCCAATTGATAAGCACCTAACCTATAGGCAACAACGATGACATAGGGACCCAACCAGTTGGGTTCAAACTTGCCTTTTTTCTCTCTATCTTGCTGATTTCTAGGATTTTCCCTAAGTACTAGATCACCAACTTGAAATACCCAGGGTTTTACTTTGTGGTTGTAACTTTTGGACATCCTTTGTTGATAAGCCTTGAGATGGTTAAAGGCTTGTTGCCTTCTCTCTTTGAGCAACTCGAACTCCTGTAGTTTGGACACTCTGTATTCTTCATCTGTTATGAGGCCTTTTAATGATACTCACAAGGATGGGATCTTGACTTCTATGGACAAGATGGCTTCAAATCTGTAGACTAGGGAGTATGGTGTTGCACCTGTAGGTGTGGAGATACTTGTGCATGAGGCCCATAGTGTGGGATTCAATTGGACATGCCAATCACAACCAACATCATTAATAGTCTTTCTTAAGATTTTTAAGATGGTTTTATTTGATGCCTCTGCCTAGCCATTTCCTTGGGGGTAATACGAGGTTGAAAATTAGTGTTTGATATAGAATTTATCATATAGTTCCTTAACATCCTAATTTTTGAATGGATGTCCATTATCAGTGATAATGGATAAAGGGATACCATAGCAACAAATGATATAGTTTAGAATAAAAGAGGCACTCTATTTGCCCATGATGTTGGTGAGGGGTACAACTTCAATCCACTTCATGAAGTACTCAGTGGCGGTGATTATGAATTTATGGCTGTTGGATGATGGAGGGTGTATCTTGCCCACTAAGTTGAGTCCCCATTGATAGAAAGGCCAAGGAGTAGATAAAGGTTGCAGCTCTTGTGCTGGTGCATGTATCAAGTTCCCATGGACTTGGCATTTCTTGCACTTCTTTACAAAATGATAGGAATCCTTCTCCATTATTGACCAGTAGTATCCCATGTGTATGAGTTTCTTAGCTAGAGTAGGACCACTAGAGTGGGTCCCATATTTACCGTCGTGCACTTTGCTCATGGCAGTTTGATATTCCTCACTATCGAGACACCTATGGAGAGTACCATCAAGACCGCGTCGGTATAAGGTATTGGCAATAATAGCATAATGGGATGCTTGACAAATGAAGGTTCATTTCTGGTTACTTGAGAGATCTGACAGTAGGATATTATCTTTGAGATAGGCAAATACTTGTCCATAGAGGGGAGAGTCAGGTCCTACAATGTTGCAAATGATATGGGATTTAGGAGAGTTGTATGTAGGATGGGAGATTGGCTCTACCAAGAACTCATAGCATGATTGGTTGTTAGGGATGTCAAGGAGAGAGGCGATCATTGCCATGGCGTCAGCTGCTTTGTTCTCTATCTTTGGTATTTGTTCAAAAGAGATCTCAACAAAGTATTCCTTGAAGTCATCTACCATTTGTTTGTAGGGTATTAACTTCTCATCCTTTGTTTGGTAGCCATCATTCACTTGGTTGATAACGAACTGTGAGTTGCCATATACTTGAAGCTCTGTGATGTTCTATTCAACTACCTACTTGATGCTAATGACTAGGGCTTCATACTTTGCCACATTGTTGGTACAAGGAAAGAGAAGTCTGTATGACTTTTGGATGGTGTTACCATGAGATGTGACCAACAAGATACCTGCCCCCAATCCATGCTGAGTGTAGGAGCCATCAAAGTATAGTTTCCAGGTTGTCGTTGTCATATGAAAGATGGAGTCATCTAGAAATTCAAAATTTAAAGGATTATCACCTGGTAAGGGTTTGTCTGCCAGTTGATCTACAAGGACTTGTCCCTTTATTGCCCACCTATCTACATATTCAATGTCAAACTCACTGAGAAACATAACCCATTTGGACAATCTACCTGTAAGAGAAGCTTTGTTGAGAAAATATTTGAGTGGATCAATTTTTGCTACTAGCTTGATGGAATGCGATAGCATGTAATGCCTCCATTTTTGTGAAGTGAAGACTACCACGAGGCATGCTCTTTCAATTGGTGTGTATTGCAACTCATAGCCAACTAATGTTCTACTAATGTAATATATTGCTTGTTCTTTCCCTTCATGATTTTGTTGTGCAAGGAGAGCTCCCAGAGCTGTTGGTGTGGCAGAGATATAAAGTAACATAGGTTTACCTTGGATGGGTGGCATCAATATCGGTGGTTTCATGAGATACTCTTTCAACTGTTGGAATGCCTGTTCGCATGAATCAGTCCATTTGAAAGGAATATTCTTATGTAGGAGGTGCATGAATGGCCGGCACTTGTCTGCCAATTGAGAAACGAACCTTCTGATAGATTGTAGTTTACCCTATAAAGACCTTAGTTGACTGATATTTTTGGGTGGTGTCATTTCCATGATAGACTTCACCTTAGATGGGTCTACTTTGATTCTATTTCCCAATACGATGTACCCTAGAAGTTTGCTAGATGTGACTCCGAATACACATTTCTTTGGATTGAGGTGCACATTGAATTCCTCCAATCTTGTGAAGATTTTATCTAACACTGCCAAGTGTCCTCTTGCGAGTGATTTGGCCAATATGTCATCCACATAATCTTCCATTATGGTGTGCATCATGTCATGAAAGATTGTGGTCATAGCTCTCTGATATGTTACCCCTGCATTTTTCAATCTAAATGGCATAACAAAACAATAATAAGTGCCCCATGGATAGGTGAATGTGGTCTTGCATTGGTCCTTAGGTGCAATTTTGATCTAGTTGTATCCTAAGAAACTGTACATTAGTGACAACATAGAGTGTCCTACTGTGAGATCTACAATGATGTCTATGTTTGGCAGTGGGAAATCATCTTTTGGGCAAGCTTTATTTAGGTCTCTGAAGTTGTTACACAGTCAAACTCTCCCATCTGGCTTGGTGATAGGCACGATGTTGGAGATCGAATCAAGATAGTCTATTGGTCTGATGAACCCAACATCTAACATCTTCTTCAGTTCTTCTTTATCCATGAGGGTGACCTGCGGGTGCATCTTTTTGATTTTTTGCTTAACAAGTTTAGCTCCTGGAGCTAAGGATAAGTGATGCATTATTAGATTCGGATCCAATCTTGGCATGTCCGCATATGACCAAGCAAAGTTTAATTGCTTCCTTTTGAAGAATTCAATGAACTCTGTTTTCTCTTGTGTAGTTAAAGATTATGCCATGTGGACCATCCTTGGATTATCACCTGTACTGACATTGGTTTGCTCCACTGGTTCTATCAAGATTGATGATCTCTCCTAATGTGTTAGATTGGGGAGAGGGTCAAGCCTTTCATCCTTCGGCACCTTAGAGAGGTTTTCACCGTTGGATACATCTTTCATAGTTTTACTATTTTCATGATCTAACACTATCGGGGACCAATTTTCACCATCAAATCTATTTTTCATTTTTATATTTTTGAGACTGAAAGGCTTGGCACTCTCTCCAAATTAGGCCTTGTCATTGAGTTCTATGGCATAGCTAGCCCTGTGATCCCCTGCGGGTATATGTTCCCTAAGCTCTAGAAAGTCTATGATGGCTTCATCATTTTGGATGGTATCTAGCTCAGGGGTAGTATCTTGGAGGTCCCAATCTATTAGTTCTGGGTATACCAGTGGTAGAGGTTCATTTGGTTCATCTAGTCCTAGGACATTGATTATCAAGATTGAGGAGTTAAGATGGTCGTTGAAAGCATTGATAATGCCTACGATGGTACTCTCCACTAGTTGATCTATCAAGTTTGGTATCATTCCTTCCTCTTGAATTGCACTATCGTTATTGTACGGGTCAAACTCTAACTCTCTAGCGCTTGGACTTTGTCCCTCATACTCGTGGACCACATCAATATCTTTTTCATCACAAGATAGTTCAGAGAGACTATCCCATTCATACTCATTGGAGTCTGTCTCATTCCATCCTTGTAGTTGGTGAATTTGATCTACTATGTTAGTAGCAGATGTTTCTGGTTGTTTGTTTTTATTCTTGTTTGATCCCTTGGTCTTTGCTTTGCCAGTGTAGCCTAGTCCTATAGTGTCACGAGCTATTAATGTAAGAGGTTGGATAGGTTTAGTGATACCTTCCTTTCTTAATCTGATGGGCCCATGACCTTCATACCCCATTCTTTGTAGTATGGAGAATCCTTGACCATACTGTGCAGTTTGTACTATGGAGTGATGGTCTTGTTGCTAGGACAGATGGTCTTCATCTTTATATAACCATTGTAGAATGTCTTTTTCATCACTCTCGTCTTCAAGGCTTCCTCATTTGACAAATGGACCTTTAGTAGTTGCTATTTCTTTGGGTTTGCTCATGGAAGGTTTTTCATAGGATCTGGGGGAGATATGGAACTGTGATAAACAAAAGGATTATGCAATTATGTATTCACCTAGGCCCTTGTCTTTGACTTTGAAGTTGGTATAGGGTGCCTTCGATGTGGAAGGGAGTGAAGTTGGGTCAACATGGGATGAAGAGGAGGTAGAGGCACAGTTATGGGGAATCACAACTTTAGGTTTAGAGTGCACGGTGTTATAGTACTGAAACAGATTAGAATCACCTTGGATGGTGATTTCTTGACCTTCAAAGGGGAATTTTATACACTGGTGGTAGGTTGAAGGTATTGCCTTCATAGCATGTATCCAAGGTCTCCCAAGGAGAATGTTATACGCCAGCTCCATATCAAGGACTTGACACACTACATATTTTACTACAAGTCCCACTCAGATAGGTAAAACAACCACTCCTTTTGAATTTCTTTCCTCTTCATCATAAGCTTTTATGGTGATTTTCCTTTTTGGATCCATAGCTTTCTCTGAAAACCCCAATGCAAGGATTAGCTTTAAAGTGCAAATATTTAAACCGGCCCCTCCATCAATTAGAACCCTCTTGATTTTGTGTTTGTGGATGAAGGTTTCAATGTGTAGAAAGGCATTATGAGGTTGAGTGGGAGACATATCATCCTTGTCAGTGAATGATAGGGAGTGAGGTGTGCTAATGTTACCTACCATGTTCTAGAATTACTCTTTAGTGAGGTTTGTTGGCATGGTGGCTTCAGAAAGAGCTTGATCCAGTATGGCTCTGTGAGATGGAGACAAACACAAAAGTTCCAAGATGGAGATATGTGCAAGAGTTTTGTGGAGTTGATCCAGGACACTATACTGATTGGATGAATATTACAGCTTGGATGGGACCCCCTTAAGAGTAACCTTTCCACTACGAGTGGTCACTTTACAATCAGGAGTATTATTTAGGGTATTGACATGTGACTCACTTTCTAAAATGTTGTTAACCACATAGTCAAATCCTACGTTCGTATAATTGGTGTTATTATTGCCATTGTTGTTTTGTCTGGAACCCCCACCTTGCTCATAATTGGGAAGTGGATCCTTGAATTCCAAGTGATCAATGTTAGAGGCATGTTCATTGAGTGACACCTTTTTCTGGTCCAAAAAGTCTTGAATGGTATGCTTGAGTGCTATACAATCATTTGTTTTGTGTCCCTTGTTCTGGTGAAACTCGCAGAAGTTGTTGTCGTTCCACCAAGGAGGTTTAACCTTTGGTTCACAATCCCATCCGGCTAGAAGTGTTATGAGTTGACTTGCTAGAAGCTTCCATAGGTTGGTTTCCAATGATTCTCCTAGAGGTGTGAATTTTCTCCTAGGTTGATAGTTTGTAAATCGTGATTCAATGTTTCGCAGTTTGTTTTGTTGGGGATTGTTTTGTGGGCTTGTTAAAGTGAAAATTGGTTATTTTTGTGCCATAGTTTTGGCATCCATCATTTACAACATTTTTGTTCTTGGTCTAGAAGCATAGTTTTTCCATGTTGGTGTTTGTACTTGGAGTGTCCTTGTACAGTTTGATTTGTCCTTTTGCTACCAACGCCTTCTCAATGATCAAGCCCATCTTAATGACCTTGCTAAATGAAGAGGGGCATTGTATCTAGATTTGGTAGCTAAGGTCAGCATGGAGGTTATGAATGAACATTTCTAGCATTCGTATTTTAGTTATTTGGTGTGGACATTTGCTCACCAATTGTCTCCATCTTTGTAAGAATGCGACGAATGATTCTCCACCCTTTGTGTTGGGATCTTATTAGGACCATGCAAATGTGAGCTTTGCATGGGGTGATGTTGAAGTGAAAACTTGTAGTGGCAAGGTTTGAACAAGGAAAATCCTGGACCAATTATGTCAAACAAGATGACAGATACAAAACGATAGTCGAAGTAAGGATGTTGATATCCAATTACTTGATGTTGACTAGTCTTGCACAAGCCCCTAGAGAAGCTTCAAAGGATGATAGATCCTTGGTTGTGGAGATTTTTGAGGTTTGTTTGAGATTAAACTGATCTAGAATTTATTTTTCCTAACCTAATTTTGATACTTGGTATGCTTGTTGATTTTGGGAACTTTCACGAATTGTTATGGAAGTGGAGGGAAAACGTGTTTTCACTATAAAAATTGATCTTAGAAATTGGAAAACAATTAAAATGGGTACTCAGAAGTGGTGAAATTTTTCTCTCAAAAGGTGTGGAGATGCTCTCTATTTTGCATGTGTAGGAATCAAATGAGTGGAAATAGAGGGTAAAAGCATAGTAAGTCAAAATAAATGCGCAGAACTGGCTATTTTCAAAAGCACAATAACAGGTTTTAGATGTACAGGAAGTTGATTCAAATGCACAAAAAGTCTAAGTAGATGCGCAGGTTCAGAAGTTAAATGCGCGGTTCTGGTTTTCTAAATGTTTTTGCAAAGTTTTTCGACACGTATTTCATTTTTTTTGGTTTTTTGGTTATAGGTTGGTCTTTTGATTTTGATTTTATCAATTATAGCAAGAAGACATAGCAAACACATAGAATGATTTCATGGTTTTCTTAAATTTATTTGTGAAAAGTTTTGGACTCTTTTTGACTGAAAAATAAGTATAATCCTAGGTTGGTAAAGATAGTATTTGTCGAATCCCCTAGCTGTGCATATTCAAAGCAAATAGCTTCAAGATCTAGGTAGCACCAGCTCCCCTCCACAACACACACTTCTCACGCATACCAAGATCTATGTTTCTTAAGGCTCGTAGCCCCATCGAACCTTAAGATTGTCCCTGCTATCTCTACTAAGAATCACATGAATGGGGGTGACTTCAAAGGTCCCACCTTTTGCACCAACAAATAGAAGGATTTAGGTCTACTAAAACAAAGGTTATGTAATGAGGGTAGCCATTCAAGTGGTTACACATGCAGCAACACTACTCTTCATTGTGGAGTCTCCCAGCCTGCAAGGGTTACGTCTTGGAGGGTTTTGGGGGAGGTTGGTTGTCAGTGTAACAAAACTTCACTCATTGTTTAAAGCTTTCGCTCCAAACACAATTTATTTTGAGTGGCTTGGTAGGGCTTGGGTTTAGCCTGTTACCACTTAGGGTCATTCCTACTTGGACGGATGGGTATCCAAGAGCAAGCCCCTCTAAAGGTTTAACACATGCAAAATGCCATGTCTAGCATTTTGATCACCCAAGATAGGGGAGAGCATATGCCTAATGTCAATCCAAAGACACAGAAGATAGTGGTTCTTTCAATCCTAATTAAAATGAAAAAAAACTAGATGCGCTACACTACTCAGACACACGATTTGTTAACTTTGAAGTGATTACAAGATAGCAATGGTTCATTTTGAGCAAGATAACAATGTAGCACAGATCCGATGATATGCAAGATAGCAATGATTTAGTTACACCCCTCCTAGTCAAAACTACATGAGATTTGTATGCACATCATTTTTACTTTCTCCGCTAATTAAAACTATGATGAACTAATAGGTTTTGCTAAATGTCACAACCGACTCTTATCCCTGCAAGTAGATGAGAAAAGAATCCTGCAAACAAGTGTTAGCGTTAGCAAAAACCGCTAGCAAGACTCTAAAATCTCTATTTTAAGCTCAGAAACAAAACTCAGAAGCGCATAAATTTAAAAACGCAGAAATAGAAGTTATATGTACAGGGACAGGGATCATATGCACAACTATTTTAGAAGTGCTGAGACAGAGGTCAGAAGTGCAGAAATAGAGAACATATGCGCAGTGTTATCAAACGCGCAGTAAAATTATATGTGACGTAATAAAGGTCATATGCGTAGCTTCTGATGATGGATGCACCAAAATATTGTATGCACTGAAAGATTGCTCAAATGCACGTCAGGATTGATTAGATGTGTAGAAATAACCTATAAAGAATCTGTGTGGAACTTGTCACTCAAAAACTTAGTTTTGGATTAGATTTGGGGCAAGGGCCCCATGGTGGGAACCAGAAATGTTATCAGGAATTGTTTTTAATAGCATAAAACCATTAAAAAACCAATAAACATCAATAGAAATTGAGAATAACAAGATTGAATAAATAAAGCACAAACCTCACAAAACCTTGTTATCCTACAGCTTCCATTGTTCGCCTAGTCTCTATCGATCTTTTGTGATGAAAGTTGCCCTTAAGAAGCACACTTCCTTTCTTCATTCTTCAAGATGGCGATGGAGAAATGGCTATAATACTTTATTGCTATGAAGATGAGCTTCAAAGCAATGGGGGTGATCTCAAGCAAATGGATGGTAGTGGGGGTGCCAAAGGCACGCTAGTAATTTGACAGAGTAATTGTACTGAAAGCTTGGATGATAGAAATGGAAGAATAAGGTTCAATTTATAGACTCAGAAGAGAAGAGATTAGTGGTTGAGAAGAAATAAGATCAACAGTTGAGAATGGTTGAGGAATGTGCACAAATAGAAAGAGGACAAGTGTCCAAGCTCCTTCATGCCATAGGGGAGTTAACAGAATAGACCAATCAGTTAAGTAGATTGATTGGAGAGTTGACTAAATTGATTGACCAGTGAACTCAATTGACTAATTAGTTAACAGATTTGATTAATGAGTTAACTAATTTTGACTAGAGGATAAATAGGGCATGTGGGTGAGGGAATATTAGCTAATTAAATATTTAAAATATTTAATTACATGTGCAATATGGTGAGGTGGAAAAGGTGAGGTGGATTTATGGAATTAAGACTTAGGATAGAAGAATTTAGGATTAATTAAATAATGTAGGATTATTTAATTATGTGAGATACTAGAAAAAATTAGGGAATTTAATTAAATAAATTAATTTTTATTTAATTATAGGATAACGAACCAATTAAATAAACTTAGAATATTTATTTAATTGATAGAAGAAAATAAGAATTAAGATAAATATTAAAATATTTACTTAATTCGACATGAGCCAATTTTAGGTGTATACAGAAATTATGGCATTTTTCTTATCTTATTGTTGGAATTAAGATTTATTTCTCTTTATTTACATTCTTGGTGGCTAAACTAATTGACTTTTCTATTTTGAATATTGGTCTTGTGTTGTGATGTGATTCCTCATCAGGTATGGTGAGATCCACCCGTTTGAGAGTATACGAGGAAGTAGACGCATAGAAACCCTTGAGGATGGGGGTATGTGTGAGATATTGTAAGCTCTAATTCACTACCTTCCTATTGTTTGACTATCTCTTGGAGGCTAAAACCCTTACACACAAGACATATGTCATTGTTTCTTGTATGGATGGCTCACTAGGTGGGTCAATGCCATCAAGACACATAGTTATTGGTTATGGATATTGGACCTGGTTATTGGTTATGGACTCATGGATATAAATGGTTATGGATGGTACTAGAACATCCGCATGAACCCCTAATGTAGCCTTGTGATGTGAATGAGTATGTATGTATATGTAGGTGGTACAATTGTCATGTATGTAGTTGCAAAATAAAATATAGAAGAGAACAAATTTGCATCATTATGCCTTGAAAAGTGACAAACTATTGCATTATATGTAAAGAGATGTCATGCATGTTATGAAATTAGAGGTTGAAATTATGTATATGTGTGTATGTGTGCTCCATTTTATATATAGCTGTATATAAAAGTTAGAAAATTGAAATTTTTATGTCTTGGAAGTGCATTTTGCCACAAATTATGAGAAAATTGTGTGGTTTATACTGGTATATATGTGTAAATTGTTGGTTGTTTCTTTTCCTTGATGGATTTTGATATTATTATGATGTTGACATGATTGGTTATCATGCTGGATTACATGCTTACTATTACTTTTGGCTATGATATATGTTATATGCACATGTGCTTTGATGTGTGATCAGAGTGATGTAGGTATTGGGTATCAACTCTGCCTAGACTCACAGGCCTGAGCGTACTCTTATTATTCCCAATGGTGGTTACTGGAGATAGTCACAGGCCCTATTTTCTACCCTAGCCACTGTACCTTGCTAGTGCAGTGTTCCCATGTTGTTGTCTTATCATTTGGATACCTAACAGTAATGTCTGAATTGCCCCTTACTGTAGTTTGCCAGTGTGGTGGTTGAGGCTTTTCTCCTTGGTTTCTGTTGATTGTTTGATGTGTTTTCCTTGGCATCATTCTTTATTTTGATTGGAGAAAATTATTTTATGCTAATGTATTTTGTAGGAATGAGTGCCTTGCCTATTCCTTACCCATGTTCTGGGACTGATTGCATATAATTGTGCACATGATAACCTATTTTTTTTATCCTATTGAGTTTCTTGGTCTAGTGTGTGCTTTGGATGCATCTTAGCATTTGCAGGCTTCCAGGAGTAAGCCTAGTTCTAGGGGGGTAGGATGTAACAACCCTCTAGGTTTGTGACTGGATAGTGATTTATGTGTTTTTTTATGGTTCTGTCAGCAACAGTGAAGTCGTGGCATGGAGTGCATTTTCAATCTCGTTCAATAATGAATGAATAACTTTTAACATCCACAGGCTTAAAATAGCCGATAGGACCAATATGTTGACAAGAAATTGGAGCCACTTCAAGCAATATAATGGTTGGTATTCTTTTTCTCAAGGTGACATGACGTATCTCAAAAGTATCAGTGACAATGCAATGAACTTATTGAAGAGAAACCCAACACACCACCAAACTCCACGATATTGTAATGAATGTTGCCAAAAAAATCTAGAGGGCAAATGGAAGAGGACATATGAGTTAAGAGAGTAAAAATATCTCTTCTAGATAGCATGGGTGATATGGTGGGGAGTGCCTTGTCTTTATTCAGGGAGATTGTATGAATGCCTACATCAATATTTGCAATTGGGAGATTAGATGGAAATCCCCCTTCCATTATGCAAATGGCTATCTATGCCCCGTGGGAAAGCTGCATTTTAGGCATGTCAATGAGGATGCTGGCTAAGGTTGTGGAGTCTATCTTTATAGACGCCTGTGGAATATCTTAAAAGTTTCTAAAGCCATTTTTAACAAATGGAGTTGGTGCGAATCCTGCAATCGTTGCATCCCTTGAGACACCATCTCTTTGAGGCACTCTGTCAAATGGTAGTGAGGTTACTGGACATGGGTTTGGAGATTTATTTGGAGGCTTTGCTTCAACATAGCTGAGAGCATGGGCAATGCTTGATTGCCCCTTTTCTCCTCTCAATTTCCATCCTCTCGATTCAATCTAGTTGGACACCAAAAATAAATAGGTCTCTCGTGATCACCTAGAGTGGGAGGCATGTTAAGTTGTGGATCCTCAAGCTCTCATAGATTCTATTAGCATCATCTATCATGTTCTAGAATCTTCTTTCGATGATGGGCCATGGATTGGGTAGCCTTTGGGTATACTCCACCATATCTAGCTTCAGGAAGAGTAATGCTAGCCAATTTTGAGTTTTTAGATATTGAGATTGAAGCCTCAGTCATGCTTTCATAAGAAATGTTGAGCACTATCACATGCTCAAGTATTTGCCTCCTCTTTTATAAAATATCAGTAGTCTCTATAATGGTATTATAAAGTTTAAACAATAGAGGGTTGAGGTGCAACGTTAGCCT
This sequence comes from Cunninghamia lanceolata, assembly GCA_027924645.1. Classification (NCBI taxonomy): domain Eukaryota; kingdom Viridiplantae; phylum Streptophyta; class Pinopsida; order Cupressales; family Cupressaceae; genus Cunninghamia; species Cunninghamia lanceolata. Next base: position 15,434,760 of record BSBN01001332.1, read on the forward strand.
CGGCTGTATTGCCTAAACTAGAATGCTCTTAGGATGCAGTAGTATCTCAAAAAGAGGTCAAATCACAAGATTTGAGGTGCGCTGAAGGGAAGCGTGACCAGTCAAAGGAAGGGAGGTGTGATTTGTAAGAGGTATTTACCTACATTCTGTGTCTTTCCAACACAAAAACTAAACATGTTTGCTGCAAATTCATTTACCACACAAAAACTAGAACTCCTTACTGTTGTTTTAAATAATATGCCAAAATTTATTTCTAATGCAAGATATTTCTTTGAATTGCCTATTTCCTGGAGTTATTTCTTTTAAACCTACAAAAATATCATGTTTTTGTTTGATCAAAAGGGATTTTCAAAAGATCATTGAATGTTTGATTTTTAGCTTTTAGGCAAAACCAAATAGGGTCACTCCTATAGAGAATATATGAGGGTAGTCATACTGAAAAATAGAAACGTAATGATAGATATTGAAAAGATTTAAGTCCCATGAAACCCATTTGTTATACGATGCCCTCTCTAAAATTTATTTCATTTCAATTCTTCTTAAGAATGTTGAATGAACTCTATTTTGGTCATATTGTCAATATCTCCTAAACAACCAGTCTTGTGAAAAATTGTAGTATTTGAGTCAAAGAATGATTTGGCACTAAATAACATTAGAAACTTCGATCTGTGTTTATGCATTGAAAATTGTTCACATTATTTCTGATTGAGAAAATCTCTCATGCAACCCAAGGATCTAGGGGAACTACTGTAGGAAGGAAAATTAAGATCTCCATTGTTGTTAGTCCTTTCAACATTCTTTTGTTATGTTAAATATGGTTGACAATATGTAATTCTAGGCTATGAGTAGCCTTGCAATACCATTTTCCATGCTTCTCTTATGATATCCGTGCATTCCTTTGTGAAGAGGGATTAAATTGGGGTCATTGGAGTTATTTTACAACTGACCTAACTGTCAAAGGGCTATTTTTAAAATAAAATTGCATTGTCATTGAAAGATTTTGTCTTGTAGATCACTTTGTTCTTGCTTGGCTGATTTGTATATTTAAATAGTGTTTGTTTCCTTGATGGATATAATTAATTTTATCATGGAATGTGACCGGTTAGGGAATTATTTTAGTTTGGTTTTGTATACATCATTTGATTAAATGAAATGAGATTAGGTTTAGGATATTGAGTCCTCGTGCATGACCTTGAGTGCTTGTAAAGGCTAAGGATGCATACGAGAAGGCCTATCCGTCTGCGGGGCATCGAGTTATCCACCTGTAGGGTATTGATTTGGGCATGTTTGAGTCTCCTCATCGGTATGAGTAGTGTACTTGTCTCCGTGTGGTGCCATCCCTTTGAGAACACATGATGACTCCATCTGATTTATACCCTAGTGTCTTGTACCTTGGTAGTCATGAGTAACACCCGACATTATTTTGATGAGCATCTCTCTATGTTGACTTTGACTTTATGAACTATTTTCTGTGTCTGCTCTGTGATTGATATGAGTGTTGACTATCATGTATAGCCTTGCCTTTATTGTTCTATTTGGGCTTTGTGGCTACCTTTGAGCACCGTGGGGTGGTCTCATATGAGTCCACATAGTTGGGAGGCGTTGCCACCGCCATTGGGGACCGAAGAATAGATTCTTGGAGCACCAGATTGAAGATGTTCTTTCTCTTCATTACTTTACCAGTTGGTGTACTCATTTAGTTATTGTATCACAGTCATGGCTATGTCAATGTTCTTGTATATTACTTTATGTAAATTTTGTACTCTTGCGAGAGATGATGTAAATTATAGTAATGAGAAGAAATGTGATGTTTCTTATTTCACTTACGGATTTTGGTGTGGGTATTAGATCCACTTGTACTATGATGTTTATGGATTCATTTTTACATTTGAATGGGTTATAGGAACATTTGGGTTGTGTTTAAAATGAATATAGTTTATTAATGTTTCTCTAGAGAGTGATTTAGTCCTCTCCTATGGGTTGTGCATTCGGCCATACTTGGCCATGAATGCTATTGATCTACCAAATCGACAACCATATTTGTGTATGTTATCACTTGTTATTCAAAAAAAATTATCTTGTTCTCTTTTGGCCCTTACCCTTTGGGGTCACAGTGCGGGATGTTACATCATTATTCAAGTGATTATGGAACCATAAATACTAATTTTGAAAAGAAATGAAAACAACATCAGCGATTTTGAATCATCATCTTCTTTTTGGTGATGCAAGATATCCCTTACACCATTGGATACTCCTACATTAGACACCCAAGGTAATTTTGAGAAGTTACCTTGTGACATCTTAGGTGTTTGAGGAAAACCCCAAACAGTCCACTTCTACCTTAGATAATTAGGAAGAATCTTCAACATGCCTTCCTTTCCACTTCACTAGATATTCTTCACATTGCCTATTGTGAGTAGTCCTTCCCACATGGCAATCAAATATCTCTTCTATCTGCTCCTTTGTAGTAGATGTTAGAATAATCAACTTCTTCTATTGGTCTGTCAGTCCATCCTTTGTTCCACCTTCATGATATTCTATTAAATCAGCAATGTTGAACACAAGTGAAATGCTGATCCTACTCAGTAGCTTTACCTCATATGAATTCCCTGAATCATGCTTCTTCAAAATTCTGCATGGTCCAAATTTCTTCATTTTCAACTTATTCAAATGGAAACCTCTCTTTTCTCAAGTGAACCATGACTTCATCTCCTACCTAAAATTCATTATATCTCCTCTTCTAATCTGTCTTAGCCTTGTACTGAATATTCATCTTATTGATACACTTTCTCACTTATTCATGCAAATTCTTCCTGTGTTCTACGAATTCTTTGACTTCGATACTTGTCTTTTCTCCATTGTCTAGCTTTCTTAACTCTAAAGCATTTCTTAGACTCCTCCCATATACAATCTGGAATGGTGATTTACCTGTACTCCTTTTGACAGAATTGTTGTAAGAAAATTTTGTCTGTGGTAAAAACAAATCCCATCCCTTGGGCTTATTTCCTACTAAGCATCGTAGCAAGTTACCCAAACTCCTATTCACCACCTCTGTCTATCCATAAGTCTGTGGATGGTGTGTAGAACTAAGATTTAAATATGTCTTCAACTTCTTCTACAATGTCCTCCATAAATAACCAACAAACTTGGTATCTTGATCTAAAACTATGCTCTTAGGTAGACCATGTAGTCTCACCACCTCTTTGAAAAATAATTCTGCAATATCAATAGCATCATTAGTCTTCTTACAAGGAATAAAATGTGCCATCTTCAAGAATTTGTCCACCACCACAAAAATGGAACCATGTCTTCTATGTGTCCTTGGTAAACCAAGAACAGAATCCATAGTAATATCATCCCATGGCCTCTCTGATGCAAGTAATTGCTGATATAGCCATGTATTTTGACTTATTCCTTTTGCCATTTGGCACACTCTACAACTCTGTACAAATTTCTTCACATCCTGTTATAATTGTGGCCAATAATAATGCTCACCAACAATAGCAATGGTCATATCTCAACCAAAGTGTCCATCTAATCCCCCACAATGCTTCTTATTAATTAGGTTTTCTCTCATGGAACTCCTCAGAATGCACAACTAGCTTCCTCTAAACAACATGCCATCTTGGATTATGAAATCCAACCATTTTGTTCTGTCCAAAGTAATAGGTTCCAAACAAGATTTCCAAGCCTCTGCAAAATTTGGATCTTCAGATATAAACTTTTGAGCTCATCGAACCCAACAACCTCTATCTTCATTTCTGTCAACAAATTTTGCCTTCTGCTCAAGACATCTACAACTATGTTGGACCTCCCACTCCTATGCTTAAAAAAAGTATAACTTTGCAAAAACTCAACCCATTTTAAGTGCCTTTGATTCAACTTTCCTTGACTATTAAGATACTGCAAAGCCTGATGATCAGTATATAAAACAAACTCTTTTGGCAACAAATAATGTCTCCATTTCTTCACAGCCTGAACTATAGCATAAAACTCTTGATCATAAACAAAGTACTTTTTTTTGTGCCCATGATCATTAAGCTTCTCACTAAAATAGGCAATGGGCTTACCTTCTTGACTCAAAATAGCTCCTATAGCACTGACACTAGCATCACAATCTACTTGAAATACCTTATTGAAATCTGGAAATGCCAAAATATGTTGTTCTGTGACTCTCTACTTCAATTTATCAAAACTCTTGGCTACTCTTGTAGTTCATTTAAACTCTTTTCTATCCCTTCTCATTGTCTCAGTTAGGGGTGCACAAATGCTACTAAAACTCTTGATAAATTTTCTATAAAAACTTGCCAAACCATGAAAAGATCATACCTCTGTAGCACTCCTTGGCATAGGCCATTCAATAATAGACCTCACCTTATCTAGGTCCATTTTAAGACCTTCCTCTAAGACAAAAAAATCCCAGATATACCAACCCTTATTTGCAAAACTACATTTCTTTATATTAATCAACTTTTCCTCCCTCAACTTCTCTAAAACTCTTCTGATATGCATTAGATGCTCATCCCAAGTCTTACTAAAAATCAAAATGTCATCTAAATAAACAATAACAAAACTTCCCAAAAACTCTTTCAATACCTTATCCATGAGCTACATGAATGTGCTCGGTGCATTGGTTAGCCCAAATGACATTACTAACCACCAATACAAACCTTCCTTTGTCTTGAATGTTGTCTTCCATTCATTTCCTTCTCTGATTTGGATCTTGTGATACCAACTCTTCAAATCAATCTTCATAAAGTACTTGGCTCCACTCAAACAATCCATTATATCATCCATTCTAGGCAATGGAAATTTGTACTTGATCATGATCTTGTTGATGGATCAAGAATTTATACACATTGTCCACTCTCCCTCTTTCTTCAGTGCTAGTATTGTAGGTACCGGACATGGACTTAGGCTCTCCCTTATCAGTCCTTTCCTTAAAAGCTCATGAACATGCCTGTTCAACTCTTCATTCTCTGCAGGAGTCATTCTATGGGTTGTATTATTTAGGAAACTAGCTCTTGGTATCAAATCCTTTTGGTGACTTGTCTTTCTCACTGGTGGTAAAACTTATGGTACATTATCAGAGAAAATTCCTCCAATAGATTTGAGACTTATGATGGTACATCTTCACATTTCTCCTAGCTGATCATAGGAATCAATGCAAAGCAATGACTCTCATGCTTCATACCCTCCAAAAATTTTCTACCATCTACCAAGAAAATTCTAGCATTGCTATATACCTTTTCTTCCACCTCCTTTAAGGGCTTCAACTTATGATGAACTCCATCATTTTTTAGGGAATATGTGTTTGCATGGCCATCATAGACAATGCACCTATCATACTACCACAACCTCCCCAATAGCATATGACATGCATCCATCTGTATGATATCACACAACACCTCATCATGGTAGTATCCAATCTTGAACTTGACTAAACCTTGTTCATTGACCAAAACTTTATGGTCCTTCTGCAACCATGCAATTTGATATGGATGTGGATGCTTTCTTCTTGTCAACTTCAACTTGTTAACCATCTCCTTTGAAACAACATTGTCAGTGCTTCCACTGTCAATAATAATATCATTACACTTACCTTCACATTTGCACCTTGTGTGGAATAAACTCTTCCTCTGATTTGGTTCTTTCTCCTCATTCACTAAGGTTTTTCTAAAAACTAAGGTTTCTCCCCTTCCAGTATCCTCAGAATGCGTAGACTGGGCATCTTCATCTACATGTGCAACTCATACATTACCTTCAGGTCTTCTATTTGTCCTTCCTTGATGTTGTGGACACTCGTATGCTCAATTCCCTTCTTCTCCATAGTTGAAACAGGTTCATTTGAAACCTCCTCTTCCAGGTCCTTGCCTAGGTTAGCCTCTTCATCTTCCTCTTTGCTCACCATTGTTTTGGTTGCGATAGTGGTAGGCATTACCTCCTCTTTGATTTTGACTGGTGCCAACTTCTTCACTTTTGTTTTGACTTTCATTTAAGCCTCCATAGGATCTTCCACCAGTCCTTCTGCCTTGACCTCTTCCTCTTTGCTTGCTTTCAAATCTTTCATTTATCTTCTCTTCCACCTTTAGTGAAAAATGGTATGCATCTTCTATGGTGGTCATTTTGAGTAGGCTCAATTCCTCTTGAATACTTGGCCTTAACCCATTAATGTAATGGGCTACCTTCTCCTTGTTGGCCTTTACATGGTCTGTCCTGATAGTAATCTTATAAAAATCTTTTGTATACTCTTTAACAGACTTGTTGCCTTGCTTCAATCCTTGTAGCTTCTTCAGCAACTCCAACTCATAATCCATAGGAATGAACTGCTTCTTTAATTTTTTCACCATCTGATCCCATTTGGTAACCTTTCCTTTTCCTCTTCTATTCCTCTCCAATTGGACCTCCTTCCAACAAATGCTGGCATGGCCCTTCAATTTTGTTTTCGCAAACTTGACCTGTTCTGGATCCTCTACATCTTCATACTCAAAATATTCTTCCATATCATTGGTCTAATCAATAAGCTTTTTTAGATCTAAATCTCAAGAATAGGTAGAAATTTTGATCCTGGGCCTCTTTCTGATCTTCAAAATGGCCCTCAACAACCTAACATCTACAAAATCTCTTGTAGCTTCTTGTTCTTCCTCAAATAGCTCTACTTTAACTTCATCCTCACTTTCATCTCTTGTTCTCAGCTGAAACCCTCTTTGTAACTCCTCTTACAATGCATGGATTTGCCTTTGCAGGGCCCTAAAACCCTCTTCCATCAAAGCATTTCTCCCAACATGGTTTCTTCGTGGAGGCATTTTGATCTCTGTAGCAAATCCACAACCTTACATCCTGGTGCAAACTGCCTCATGGTCAATGATCTTTCCACATGCTCAAGAACCCTTGCTCTGATACCACTTGATGAAGGGGCTAAATCATAAAACACACAACATAAATTGCACATAGAAAATAGAATATGCTTTTATTGATTTGGACAAATCATTACATTACAGAAGCTCAAATACAATCAGAGGATGAATCCTCCATAGGATACAACACATTACAACTTCCTATCTCAAGACTCTAGAATCTTCTGCCTTCTGTAACTCTAAATCTGCTAGGGTTTCTATTTTCCCACCTATTCTTGACTCTACACTTTCCCCCTTATCTCTACTACTACCAAGGGTTCCCAAAAATGGTCATAAATAGCCCTTTTTGGTAGCCTCCAACTAAATTTTGAATTTTGCATCTCCCTCCAAAAATAGGTCACCTTTTAGGAACCATAAATTTTGATCCCGGTGTCCAATTGACAAAATTTTTGAAGTGCCAAAAATCTATCGAAGTGTTCTACGCGCTAAGGATTAGATCTGTCAATTCCTCCCATTTACAGGGCTGTACGGGGTCATTTAGTGCCTCAAACCTGAATTTGAATAATTTTCAAGGGTTTTTCAAGAAACAAAAACTTTAAGATCTTTTTGCCTGATTCCTTTGTGAAAGGTATTATTTTTCATTTACGAAGCTTCCTATAAATTTTTACTTCCATACGTGTCCAAATGCAAACTTTCCAAAAATAACAATTTGCTATTTTTAGTAATTTGAAAAAATTGAAGGTTCTACATCATTAATCAAGTTATTATGGAACCAAAAATACTAATTTTGAAAAGAAATGAAAACAACATCAACAATTTTGAATCATCATATTTTTTTGGGTGATGCAAGATTTCCCTTACACCACTAGATGGATGCTCCTGCATCAGACACCCAAGGTAATTTTGAGAAGTGACCTTGTCATATCTCAGGTGTTTGAAGAAAGCCCCAAATGGTCCACTTCTGGCTTAGATAACCAAGAAGAATCTTCAACATGCCTTCCTTTCCACTTCACCAGATATTCTTCATATTGCCTATTTTGAGTACTCCTTCCCACATGGCTAACCAAGATCTCTTCTATCTCCTCCTTTGTTGTAGATGCCAGAATACTCCACTGTTCTGTTGTTGGTCCATCCTCTATTCCACCTTCATGATATTCTATTAAATCAAAAATGTTGAACATAGATGAAATGTTGATCCCACTCAACAGTTCTACCTCATATGCATTCCCTGAATCATGTTTCTTCTGAATTTTGCATGGTCTAAATTTCTTCATTTTCGACTTATTATATGTTCCAACTGGAAACCTCTCTTTTCTGAAGTAAACCATGACTTCATCTCCTACATAAAATTCATTATATCTCCTCTTCTAATCTACCTTAGCCTTGTACTGAATATTCATCTTATTGATGTGATTTCTCACTTCTTCATGCAAATTCTTCAGGTGTTCTACAAAGTCTTCATCTTCGACACTTGTCTTTTCTCCATTGTCCAACTTCCTTAACTCTGAAACATTTCTTGGACTACTCCCATATACAATATGGAATGGTGATTTACCTATACTCCTATTAACAGAATTGTTGTAAGAAAATTTTGCTTGTGGTAAAATCAAATCCCATCCCTTGGGCTTATCTCCTACTAAGCATCATAGTAGGTTACCTAAAATCCTATTCACCAGCTCTGTCTATCTATCAGTCTATGGATGGTGTGCAAAACTAAACTTCAAATCTATTTTCAACTTCTTCCACAATGTCTTCTAGAAATAACCAAAAAACTTGGTATCTCAATCTGAAACTATGCTCTTAGGTAGACCATGTAGTCTCACCACCTCTTTGAAAAATAATTTTGCAATATGAACAGCATCATTAGTCTTCTTACAAGGAATAAAATGTGCCATCTTCGAGAATCTATCCACCACCATAAAAATAAAATCATGTTCTCAGTGTCCTTGGTAAACCAAGAACAAAATCCATACTAATATCGTCCCATGGCCTCTCTGGTATAGGTAATGGCTGATATAGCCTTGTATTCTGACTTATTCCTTTTACCATCTGACATATTCTGCAACTCTATATAAATTTTCTCACATCTTGCTACAATTGTGGCCAATAATAATGCTCACGAACAATAGCAATGGTCTTATCTTGACCAAAGTGTCCAGCTAATCCCCCACTATGCTTCTCCTTAATCATGTTCTCTCTCATGGAACTCCTCAGAATGCATAATTGACTTCCCCTAAACAACATGCCATCTTGGATTATGAAATCCAACCATTTTGTCATATCCAAAGTAACAGGTTCCAAACAAGCTTTCCAAGCCTCTGCAAAATCTAGATCATCAGGATATAAACTTTTGAGCTCATCGAACCCAACAACCTCTATCTTCATTTTTGTCAACAAATTTTGCCTTCTTCTCAAGGCATCTGCAACTTTGTTGGACATCCCACTCCTGTGCTTCAAAACAAAAGTATAACTCTGCAAAAACTCAACCTATTTTTAGTGCCTTTGATTTAACTTTCCTTGACTATTAAGATAATGCAAAGCCTGATGATTAGTATATAAAATAAACTCTTTTGAAAATAAATAATGTCTCCATTTCTTCAAATCCTGAACTATAGCATAAAACTTTTGATCATAAACAGAGTACTTTTTCTTGGCATCATTAAGCTTCTCACTAAATAGGCAATGGGCTTACCTTCTTGTATAAAAATGACTCATATAGCACTGCCACTATCATCACAATCTACCTAAAATACCTTATTGAAATATGGAAGTGCCAAAATAGGTTGCTCTGTGACTCTCTGCTTCAATGTATCAAAACTCTTGGCTTCTCCTGTAGTCCATTTAAACTCTTTTCTATCCACTCTCATTGTCTTGGTTAGGGGTGATCAAATGCTACTAAAATTCCTGATAAATTTTTTGTAAAAACTTGCCAAACCATGAAAAGTTTGAACCTCTATAGCACTCCTTGGCATAGGCCATTCAATCATAGCCCTCACCTTCTCTAGGTCTATTTTAAGATGTTCATCTAAGACAACAAATCCTAGGTATACCAACTCCTTTGCAAAACTACATTTATTCAGATTACTCAATGACTTTTCCTCCCTCAATTTCTCTAAAACTCTTCTAATATGCATTAGATGCGCATCCCAAATCTTACTAAAAATCAAAATGTCATTCAAATAAACACTAACAAAACTTCCTAAAAAATCTTTCAATACCTCGTTCATGATCTGCATGAATGTGTTTGGTGCATTGGTTAGCCCAAATGACATGAGTAACCACTCATACAAACCTTCCTTTCTATTGAATGCTATCTTCCATCATCTCCTTCTTTGATTCAGATCTCGTGATACCCACTTTTTAGATCAATCTTCATAAAGTACTTGGCTCCACTCAAACAATGCATTATATCATCCATTCTAGGCAATGGAAATATGTACTTGATCGTGATCTTGTTGATGGCTCAGGAATCTGTACACATTCTCCACTCTCCATCTTTCTTCAGTGCTAGTAAGTTTTAGGTATTGCACATGGACTTAGGCTCTCCCTTATCATTCCTTTCCTTAATAGCTCGTGAACTTATTTGTTTAGCTCTTCATTCTCTACAAGATTCATTCTATGGGTTGTCTTATTCAGCAAATTAGATCATGGTATCAAGTCCATTTGATGACTTATCTTCCTCACCAGTGGTAAACCTTCTGGTACATTATTAGAGACAATCTCCTAAAATTCCTCCAACAGATCTGAGACTTCTACTTGTACATCTTCACAATTCTCTTAGCCGATCTTAGGAATCAATGCAAAGAAATGACACTCATGCTTCATACCCTCCAAAAATTTCCTACCATCTACCAAGAAAATTCTGGCAATACTACATACCTTTTCTTCCACCTCCTTCAAGGGCTTCAACTTATGATGAACTCCATTCTTTGTTATGGAATATGTGTTTGCATGGTCATCATGGACAACACACCTATCACACTGCCATGACCTCCCCAATAGCATATGACATGCATCCATTGGTATGATATCACACAACACCTCATCATGGTAGTCTCCAATCTTGGACTTGACTAAACATTGTTCATTGACCAAAGCTATATAGTCATTTTGCAACCATGCAATTTGATATGGATGTGGATGCTTTCTTCTTGTCAACTTAAAATTGTTAACCATCTCCCCTGAAACAAGATTGTTAGTGCTTCCACTATCAATAATAATATCACAACACTTACCTTCACATTTGAACCTTATGTGGAATAAACTCTTCCTCTAATCTAGTTCTTTCTCCTCATTCAACAAGGTTCTTCTAACAACTAGGGTTTCTCCCCTTTCAACATCCTTAGAATGCTTAGACTATGCATCTTCATCTACATGTGCAACACATGCATTACCTTTAGGTCTTCTATTCGTCCTTCCTTGATGTTGTGGATACTCATATGCTTGATGCCCTTCTTCTCCACATTGGAAATAGGTTCCTATAAAACCTCGTCTTCCAAGTCCTTGCCCAGGTTAGCCTCTTCATCTTCCTCTTTTCTCACCATTGTTTTGGTCATGAGGGCAGTAGGTATTATCTCCTCTCTAATTTTGACTGGTGCCAACTTCTTCACTTTTCTTTTGATCTTCACTTTGGCCTCTATAGGATCTTCCACCGGTCCTTCCTCCTTGACCTCTTCCTCTTTGCTTTCTTTCAAATATTTTATTTAGCTTCTCTTCCACCTTCAAGAAAAATTGGTATGCATCTTCTATGGTGGTAATTATGACCAGGCTCAACTCCTCTTGAATACTTTGCCTTAACCCATTAATATAATGGGCTACCTTCTCCTTGTTGGCCTTTGCATGGCCTGTCCTAATAGTAATCTTATAAAAATCTTCTGTATACTCTTTAATAGAGTTATTGCCTTGCTTCAATCCTTGTAGCTTCTTCAACAACTCCAACTCATAATCCATAGGAATGAATTGCTTCTTTAATTTTTCCACCATCTGATCCCATCTGGTATTCTTCCCTTTTCCTCTTCTATTTCTCTCCAATTAGACCTCTTTCCAACAAATACTAGCATGGTCCTTCAACTTTATTTTTGTAAACTTGACTTGTTCTAGATCCTCTACATCTTTATACTCAAAATATTCGTCCATATCATTGATCCAATCAATAAGCTTTTCTAGATCCGAATCTCCAAAATAGGTAGAAACTTTGATCCTGGGCCTCTTTTTTATCTTCAAAATGACCCTCAACAACCTAACTTCTGTAGGATCTCTTGCAGTTTCTTGTTCTTCCTTAGATAGCTCTTCTTCAGCTTCATCCTCACTTTCGTCTCTTGTTCTCAGCTCAAACCCTCTTCACAACTACTCTTGCAATGCATTGATTTGCCTTTGCAGGGCCCTAAAACCCTCTTTATCAAAGTATTTCTCCCAACATGGTTCCTTCATGGAGGCATTTTGATCTCTGTAGCAAACCCACAACCTTAGGTCCTGGTGCAAACTACCTCACAGTCAGTGATCTGTCCACACACTTATGAACCCTTGCTCTGATACCACTTGATGAAGGGGGTAAATCATAAAACACACAATAACAAAAATTCCACATAGAAAATAGAATATTCTTTTTTTGATTTGGACAACTCATTACATTATAGTTCAGCTCACATACAATCAGAGGATGAATCCTCCACAGGCTACAACACATTTCAAGTTCCTATCTCAAGACTTTGGAATCTTCTTCCTTCTATAGCCACAAATCTGCTAGGGTTTCTATGTTCTTACCTATTCTTGACTCTATACCTTCCCCCTTATCTCTACTAATGGCAAGGGTTCCCAAAAATGGTCATAAATAACCCTTTTTGGTGGCCTCCAGCCAAATTTTGAATTTTCCATCTCCCTCCAAAAATAGGTCAACTTTTGCAAGCCATAACTTTTGATCTAGGTGTCTAATTGATGAACTGTTTGAAGCACTAGAAAGCTCTCAGAGTTCTCTACGCGCTAAGAAATCTCTCTACCAATTCTATCTAGTTTTTGGGCTGTACAGGGCCATTTAGTACCTTAAACCTAAATTTGAATAATTTTTCAGGGGTTTTTCAGGAAACAAAAAATTTAATATCTTCCAGGCTACAAATGATCTTTACCTAATTCCTTTTCCAAAGGTCTTATTTTTCATTTATGAATCATCTTGTAAATTTTCACTTCCATACATGCCCAGATGCAAACTTTCTAAAAATAGTAGTTTGCTATTTTTAGCAGTTTGAAAAAATTCAAGGTTCTACATTATTATTCAAGTGATTATGGAACCAGAAATACTAATTTTGAAAAGAAATGAAAACAACATCAATGATTTTGAATCATCATTTTTTTTGGGTGATGCAAGATTTCCCTTACACCACTGGATGCTCCTACATCAACTTCTACTACCAGAGTTGCACCACCCACAACTAGGTAGCTAGAGAAAAAGGCTGAGCCTCATAAGAGTTGGTGGAATGGTAGAGTTCTTGGGTGGTGGATGCATAAGAGCAATGGTGGAAATGAGCAAGGTGTCTTCCATAAATGTGGAGAAACCATTAAGTGTGGATGATGGCATCATTCCACCAAGCTATCCAACCAGTCCCATGAATGGGGCAAGGCTCTAAATTCCAAGCACATTGAATATGGATTGATGTGGCCTTGTTGTGAAGAAGTGATGTGTTAAGAAATAATTGAGTCTTCGTAGCTTTGGAATTGGAATTTTTCCATTTAATACAAAAATGTATTAGGAAATGGTTAGAAAGGACAAGATCTACCAATGATTTGATAAGCAAGGAATAATAAATTATGGCTTGATCCAACCACTTAAAGACCCTATTAGGGCCTACCCTTAAAATTGCTTCCTATGTCCCAAAGTGAATGTCCTTGGCAATAACCAACATTGGGATTGAAAAGACCCAATTTATTATGCATATTAAACCAAGACTTAATTTCACTAGCTGCCCATCGCATAGGTAAGGCTATGTATTTATCATATGTACACTTAACCATATTAAAATCCCCACATAGAACCTAAGTGGTGGTTGGCATTGAATGAGCGATCCATCTCCAAAGAGAAGATCTCCCAACTATAAAATTGGGAGAATGCACATTAATAATGCCAAAAAGAATGATTATTTATGTTGAAAAGAGCCCATAGTGCACGGTTGGTGGGGTCACATTTGTGATCGACCATTAACTAATGCAACAAAGGAGAGAGAAAGGTGTTGGTAGGTGGCAACTGATCATGTAAGTACTGTATAAAAGTTATGTATCCTCGCCGAGGTTCAGGGGCGGTAGCCCCCAAATTTTTTTTCCCTCTTTTTTGTCTGTTTGGAGTCGGTTGTTAATTTTTTGGCCGACAAAAGAAAAATGACATTTTAAAACCCTAATTCTAGAAGCTTCCAAAAAACTTGTTATAAGTGGGTGGGATTTTGATATTGTATTGTAGCATTTGCAGTGGTATTGAGTTGCAAGGATTGTTGTTATATATAGTTTGATTTACTGGATAATAATATTGGACTCTCTATTGGTGGATGTAGCCCGAGTTTGGGTGAACCATGTTAAAACTTGTCTCTCACTATTATTATTTCTATGTATTTTCATTCATCTATTTAATCTTTATTTACATTTAATTGATGTCTTCTGCCGGCTAACCCTAACAAGTAGTATAAGAGCGGGTTGTGTTTGATTGTCATCTGCAGGAAGGTCTCATGGTTGAGTGGGAGCAATGGTAGACGAGGGTAAATTGAAGGTAGATAAATTCAATGGGCAGAACTATCAGTTATGGAAGATGTAGATGGAGGATTATCTCTATTAGAAGGATTTATGAAGGCCGTTGGAAGGAGCATCCATGAAACTGACAGGAATAACAGATGAGGATTGGAATCTTCTAGACAAAAAGGCACTGGGAATCATTCGGTTGTGCTTGGCACCATCGGTGGCATTCAATATAATAGAAGTGAAGACAACATATGGTTTGATGAAAGCTTTGGCTAAATTGTATGAAAAACCCTCAGCCTCAAATAAGGTATTTCTCATGAAGCATTTGTTTAATCTAAAAATGATTGAAGGTGGATCTATGATAGATCATTTAAAAAAGTTTAATATGATTATCAGTCAGTTAACTTCTGTAAAAGTAAGTTTTGATGAAGAGGTGAGGGCTCTCTTGATATTATGTTCTTTTCCAGAAAGTTAGAATAGCTTGGTAATGGTTGTAAGTAACTTTGTCTCTAGTTCAAACACTTTGAAATTTGATGATGTTGTTGGTGTTATTCTTAGCGAGGAAATGCGATGGAAAAGTTCAGGAGGGTCCACATCAGGTAGTGCTTTGAATGCAAAAAGCAGGGGCAGATCAAAGGAGAGAGGAAAAGGTTTTGGAGGTCATGGGAAGTCATGAGGAAAATCAAAGGATAAGAGATCCCAATCCAAAGGACAGAAAAAATTGTTGGTACTGTGGGAAGCTAGGTCATTTGAAGAAAGATTGCTGGTCTTAGAAGAATAAAGAAGGAGACAAACAAGAAGGCAATAAGGAGGCAAATGTGGTAAGTAATAAATCTAAAGATGATGCTTTGATCCTTTCCCTAGATAATGCTAATGATTCATGGGTTTTAGATTCAGGGGCCTCATTTCATGCTATGCCCCATAGAAGTTACTTTCTTGATTATGTCCAAGGGGATTTTGGGCTGGTTTATTTGGGAGATAACAAACCCTATCAGATTGTTGGAAACAAAAGAATCAAGATTAAGTTGTAGAATGGGAATCATTGGCTACTACAAGAGGTAAGCCAAGTTCCAAGGCTCGGTAGGAATTTAATTTCAGTAGGGTAGCTAGCTGAAGAAGGTTGCATTGTTACATTTACTGATAAAAATTAGAAGGTTTCAAAAGGTGCCTTAATAGTAGAAAAAGGTGTGAAAGTAGGCACCTTATATCTTTGTACATGTCATACTATTCCTTCTACTTTAGCTATTGCAAAGAAAAAATAAATAGGTTCATGAATAGTTGCTACAGGTTCGTAGGAAGAGACTGAAACAATTGCTGTAGGTTCTGAGACAACACTGTGGCATAATAGACTTGGTCATATGAGTGAAAAAGGTATGAAGGTACTTCATTATAAGAAAGTTTTACCAGGTCTAAAATGTATTAATATGGATTTCTATGAAAGTTGTGTGTATGGCAAACAAAAGAGAGTTAGTTTTCTTAAGGATGGGAATCAAAAGAAAGATGTAAAGTTGGAGCTTGTGCATACAGATGTATGGGGACCTGCTCAGGTATCTTCTCTTGGTGGCTCTTGGTATTATGTTACATTCATAGATGATGTAACTAGGAAGGTTTAGATTTATTTCTTCAGGCATAAATCTGATGTATTTGAAACATTTAAGAAATGGAGAAGCTTGGTTGAGAATGAGATGAGTAAATGATTAAAATGTCTCAGATTTGATAATGGTGGTGAGTATTGTAGCAAAGAATTTGAGGATTATTGTTCTTTTAATGTAATTTGTAGGTAGAAAATGGTTCCAGGGACTCCACAAGAAAATAGAGTGGCTAAACGCATGAATAGGACAATAATGGAGAGTGCAAGGACCATGAGATTGCATGCTGGGCTGCCTTTAAATATGTGGGAAGAGGATGTCAACACTACTATATATTTAATTACAGAGGTCCTTTAGTTCCTTTGGGCTGTGGTATTCCAGAGGAAGCATGGATAGATAAGAAGGTGAGTATTCTTTTTTCAAAACCTTTGGATGTGAAGCATTTGCACATGTAGATTCTAAAAATAGAACCAAGCTGGATGTAAAATAAAAAAAGTGTACCTTAATTGGATATGGCATTGATGAATTTGGTTATAGGCTTTGGGATTTTGAAAATTAGAAAATTATGAGAAGCAGGGATGTTGTATTCAATGAGAAGGTGTTCTACAAAGATCAGTTGTAGCAGCATGAGAAGAAAGAAAAGGATTATGTGGTGTTGGATGATACTCCAAATAGTGATGTTCTAGTGGTTCCTCATGCTCTACAACAACAACTAGAAATACCACAAACTCCAGTGAATGTTAGATGGTCAACAAGGCTAAGTAGACCTCCTGAAAGATTTTATCCCTCTTTGTATTCTATTTTGTTAACCAATGCTGGTGAATCAGAAGGGTATGATGAAGCTATGCAGGTGGATACAAAGGTTCAGTGGGAGCTTGCAATGAAAGAATAAATGGACTCCTTGCTAAAAAATCAGACTTAGGAATTATGTAAGTTGCCTGCAGGTAAAAAGGCTTTACCAAACAAATGGGTTTATAGGATGAAAGAGGAAGATGGAGGTAAGAAAAGATTTAAAGCCAGGTTAGTTGTAAAAGGATTTGCATAGAAAAAGGGCATTGATTTTGGTGAATTTTTTCTCTGGTTGTTAAGATGACTTCTATTTGTATTGTTTTAAGTATTGTGGCTGCTAAAAATTTGCATTTGGAATAGCTAGATGTGAAAACTAGCTTTCTCCATGGTGATTTGGAGGAGGAGATATATATGGAACAACCCCAAGGATTTGAGGTCAAAAATAAGGAGAAATTGGTGTGTAGATTGAAGAAGAGTTTATATGGCTTGAAACAAGCACATCAGCAATGGTATTTGAAATTTGATAGTTTTATGGTTGAACAAGGCTATAGTCGGTGTAATTCTAACCATTGTGTTTATTTTAAGAGGTTGGATAATGACATCTACATTATTTTATGTTTACATGTTGATGACATGCTTGTAGCTGGGTCTAACATGGATCACATAAGAGAGTTAAAACAACAGTTAGCATAGTCATTTGCTATGAAGGATTTGGGGGCAACAAAACAAATCCTTGGTATGAAAATTTGCAGAGATAGGAAGAACAAAAAAATGACTCTATCTCAGGTTGGTTATGTTGAAAAGGTGTTGCAAAGATTCCATATGGAGAATGCAAAAGCTGTTAGCACACCTTTGCCCAGTCATTTAAAATTGACTAAGGAGATGTGTCCAAAGGCACAAGAGGAGGAAGACAAAATGTCCAAGGTACCATATGCTTCAGCTGTAGGTAGTTTAATGTATGCCATGGTATGCACAAGACCGGATATTGCACATGTTGTAGGAGTCGTAAGAAGATATATGAGTCATCCTAGATTGGAGCATTGGAATGTGGTAAAATAGATTCTCAGATATTTGAGAGGTACATCCAATAAGCACTTATGTTTTAGGGGCTCTAATACTGATTTAGCAGGCTATGTGGACTCAGATTTGGCAAGAGATATTGATACCAGGCGGAGTACTACAGGTTATGTCTTTACTATAGGTGGGATAGTCATGAGTTGGATCTCACTGTTTCAAAAGGTGGTTACATTATCCATCACAGAGGCAAAGTATGTAGCTACAACAGAGGCAAGCAAGGAGATGATATGGCTGCAATCTTTCATGAAAGAATTAGGCAAAAAATAGGCTAATAGTTATTTGTTCACATACAACTAGAGTGCCATATATCTTGTAAAGAATTCTGCCTTGCATTCAAAGACTAAACACATATAACTGAGGTATCACTTCATTCAATCGATGTTGGATGATGGATAGTTAAGGCTTGAAAAGATACATATAAATGAAAATCTAGCGGATATGTTTAAAAAGGTAGTGACAAGGGAGAAGATGAGCTCCTCTTCAACTTCGGTTGGTCTTCAAGACTGAAATAATAAAATCAGAACAATAGAGTCCAGGGTGCTTATTTCTAGTGGGAGCTGCAAGCGCAACGGTGTCATCTAGGATCAGTCTCCAAGTGGGAGAGTGTTGGTAGGTGGTGACTGATCATGCAAGTACTATACATAACTAGTGTATAGTACTTTTTTTCCCTCTTTTTTTGTCAGTTAATTTTTTTGACCAATAAAAGAAAAATGACATTGTAAAACCCTAATTCTAGAAGCTTCCAAAAAGCTTGTTATAAGTGGATGGGATTTCAATATTGTATTGTAGCATTTGCAGCGCTATTGAGTTGCAGGCATTGCTGGTTGTAATCAGTTTGATTTACTAGATAATAATATTGGACTCTCTGTTGGTGGATGTAGCCCAAGTTTGGGTGAACCATGTTAAAACTTGTCTCTCGCTGTTATTATTTCTATGTATTTTCATTCCTCTGTTTAATCTTTATTTGCATTTAATTGATATCTTCTGCCATCTAACCCTAACAAAAGGTAACAACCCCTTCACAACCTGCTTCATGGTTATTATAAGAAATGACTGAAAGACCAAAATACACAGCACACTACTAAAAGAAAAAAAAACTAGACACTTTGACCTCCTGAAGGCAAATAATGTCTAAATATGAGAATTGAATCCAAACATTATGAATAAAGTATTTCCGTGGGAGATCTTTCATACCTCAAACACTCCATGAAATATAATTCACAAGTGTGGGTTGAGAGTCATTTGCTCATTATCCATCTTCTCATGAGCATAAGAACTATTCTGTAGAAAAGAATCATTTTCCTCAAAGCTTCCAATTTGGAAGTTGAGCTAGATAGGTTGTCATTTTGTTGACACTAATTCTCCTTCTTCCAAGCACCCATGCAAGATTCAAGACCTCCTTTGACCAACAGGAGGAGGGGAAGGGTAGTGAGCCATGACGACTCGTGACTATGAAACAACTGTGGCTACTAGTGGGGATTTGAAATTTTTTTCCTCTCCAGATGACTCCCCAGGAGGGGATATGGAATATTTCCCAATGTTGTGGGATTTTGAAACATTCTTCAACACCAAATCCCCTAAACTAGAGGTTTTAGGGTGGGCTTGGAGTTACTTGAATTCTTTATTTTTTCAATTAACCATTGTAGACCAGCCTTCCTCTTTTTCTGTAGGAGGTGTTGTCCTTGCCAATGGATGTGTCGAGGGCTTTGGTCATGGAGATGCTAAAGGGAAATCTTGAATCTTGTGTTCAAAGGATTGGGACTAAAGAAGGTGTTGGGAAAATTAATATATTGAACCAACTAAGAATAATAGGTTTAGACAACTTGTATATCCATAGTTTCTTTGAGGTCCTTGGAGAGATCTACCTCCACACATACTTGTCAGTGGGGATGAGCCGATTAGAACTGTTCAGGTTCAACACAAACCATAGTTCCTAGTGAGGAGGCTATTTGATGCAAGAAATTCTAAGAAGGTAAGGGAAGACCAGGGAACTCAACCGAAATGGGTAGTTGAAAGGACTTCTCATTAGAAATGAAAAAGTCACAAGTCTAGGGATTGGAAACAAGTAAGGAAGAGTGGACAAGCCAGGGGCCTCGATTGATGTTACTTCCCCAACTTATGAATTAGCATAATTTTATTTTTGTGTGGTAATCAGGATGATTAACCATAGTTTAATGATTAGATGTTGTGGAAATATCTAATTTAATCATAATTATGTGAATACTAACTAATGATAGTTGGACATGAAATTACATGTTCATATGAATATTTAATTATTATGAATTAAGAATCAGATGATGATGCACTGATCATGATTTTATGATGGTGAGTGTGAATAGGAAATTAATCTTCCTTTGAATATGGAAGGAGAGTATCATCTAGGAGGAAGAGATAGATGTCAGGAAATGGGTCCAATTGCCATATGAGTATCAGATTTCATTTCCTTATGAACCCTTGTAAGTTAGCGTGAGTAACGTCTTTTATTTTCTAGTCAATTTCCTTTATGTGTCATCATGTCTATTGAGTTATCTTGACCAAATGATGTTCTTGGAATACCAATGTGAGTCGAGAGATAGTCTCACCAAGTGGTGGAGTACTATCTTGTTTCTCTATTTATTCCCAAACCGATATCTTGAATCTATTATTCTTGGTATAATATGTTTTGGGTTTATAGCGAATAAGGGGCAATAGTGCTCAACCCCTAAATCACATTTTGATTGTCACCATATTGGTGATGATGTCATATGACAACATCTTGGCTATTATGAGTACCTTCATACATCATGAAGATGTATGGAAAGTTTATTAAGATATAACTATTTAACTTTGTATCGAACCCCATGTTATTATTAATATGTATATTGTGTTGTGTATTTGCTAACATCATCCACAGTTAGTGGAGTGATGAGATGCCATATTGGACCACTAGGAGCTTTATCCTCACTGTCCACTTGCATATAGCAAGTAATGGACATAGTGACTCCAAGGAAGCCATGGGGTGGCGGAGTGGAGTAACCAATCTCCACTTCATGGGCTCGTGTGGTGGTTTCACCACATGCTTGGCATGCAAAGAAGATTAAAACTTAGTTTGTAAGTCTTTTACATTCATTTGTTGTTGTTCACAACGCTTGAGAGTAAGAGGAAGAACATGATAATAAATAGATAGTTGAAAGTCTTTGTGAAAGGCCTCAAGATGTTGGCATGACTGTGCTCTGCTAAGACCCAATGATAGATTGCATCATAAACACTTCAACAAAATCTATTAGGTAAGATTCGAAGTCTGTCAAGACTCACATTGCTTTGAATGTTAATAGTAATAATACCTTGTTGAATAGGGTCGACTGTGTCGACAGTCAAGTGTATTATTTGTTGTGGTTATCATTTTTGAGGCCCTTAAGCCGTATCAATTGATATGATAATCTTATTAATAGACCCTCGAGGTTGATGCTTCAATTTTCTAAGCTTGATAATGCATATTCTTGGAGATAAGCTCCAGGCCATCGAGGTTGTCAATGAAATATATTACAAATTTGTTTTGACTGTAGTTTAACTTTCGCTTGAGTGCCTTTGAGGTCAAGCCAATACTCACTGTAGGAAACACCATGTTGAGTGTCAATATGGCATAGTATGAAAATAGTTAATGACAACAAAAAGGCTTCCATGATGTATTAGAGCTAATTGTGCTCACGAGATATAGTGTTTAAAACTATTTTGTTTAGATATATGTTTGGAGGATTTGACCTGCATGTGGTCGATGCATCATTCTCAAACTATAATGATAATCTTTTTGAAAACTTTAACCTTTGAACATGCAAAGAGCACTTAGACACCACTCATGAGAACTATATCCATAGTACTTGACTGCAAATGAAAGGTTATTAAGAAAACCATAATGCAGTATGTATTGAGCCCTTGATAAAGAAGGAGGTTAGATAAATGAAAGTTAATATTATTACTTAAAGACAACTTTACATTCATGCTGGGTTAATGTTGAGAATTCTCTTCTTGATGCTATATCTTTATGAGATTGAGAACTAAGTTTAGTCTAAGTCTCTTACAATGTAATGTAAATAAAATCCATTTTCTTTCTAGTGCAAACTCCATGAAGGGAGTATAAAATGCTATGAACTCATGTAGAGTCCTTAAGATAGAGTCTTTTTAATAGAATCGACCTCTTGGACCTTTGAAAATACCCTTCTAGATGACTTGAAATGAAATTAAACCTTGGGATAAGGCTTCAATGCATTCATCAACCAAGTAAGGTCGCGAGTTTGTTTAGGGTGAAAATTTGGAAGCAAGATATGAGGTTCTAGGTTCCACACTTTCACGAGAACTAAAACATTAGAGAAACAAAGGACATGTTTAGGAATAAACTACTAATTTCCAATGTTCTCTTTTCCTGTATATTGTGTCTATTCCTTGCTAGTGTCTCTGTCTAACCTTAAAACCCTAATTTCAAAATCAAACTGTAACAATTGAATTCTACATATAGATAGAATTGAAACGAATACAAAAATGCAAAGTAAACAGATCAAAACTGTGTACCCAAATACTTAGGAGCAATTGGACTAGGGCATTAGTCCCAGTGTCTTGAAGATTTTCAAATGTCAAGATTTTCTGCACCAGTTGTTTCTCACTCTCCTGAGGTTTCTAGATCCTAGAATTATCACCTAGTTGGACTAGGGCATTAGTCCCTATGTCACGAAAGTCTTAGAATCACAAATTCAAATTATGTGATGACTGTGTCTGCAATATCAGTCTTCCTGTCACTCCTTTCTGTCAGATCTCGATAAATACAACCTGCACATACAAAAGGAGGAGAAAGATATTTGCAACTTTATAGGAGCTTGCCTCAATCAAGCCCCATTTTTGGTATTCCTACCTCAATAATAGCCAAAGATAAAGATTTGCAAAAGTGTGTGCAAACCTAACAAAGTGTATGCAGAAATATCAAATCCTGGATGTCACAGTTAATGGAAGATCAATGACTTACATCAACTTAATGAACAAATACAACTTCACCTCAAGGAGATGAAAACAATGAAGACTTGCATGAACAAGAAGGTGAATCAACAATATTTGTAGAGGATCTCCAAGCTCGATGTTGGAGGCTTCAACCCTTCTCCCGATCATGCAAAAGGTTTACAAACCCTAGGAAGAGCAAGATAGTCTCAAGATCTTGATTCCTAATCTCCATCCATTGTCTCCATGAAAGCAAATTCAAATGACTTTGAGAGATTCAACAAATCACTGATCTTCAATGGAAATTTTGGCAGCGTTTTGGCATAACACTTGCATAGAGATTGCATTAGATAAAATGTTTTTAAATGTCTTTTTATATCTAACCTTAGGAATTTCAAATTTTGAAATAAGATGTCGACATCGTGTGAAAATGAAAATTTGAAAATGGAATCTTAGAATGTACGGTAATAGCTAACATCCCTCCACAATTCAAGAACCTAGGAAATAGGGCAGGACAAGGGAGCTAACGCCCAAGTCCAAGCCCTGATTTCCCACTCAGGACTGCCTCAAGGAGGTTACAGGACCCCAAATTCAAGTTTAATTTTCACCTTCAATCTTTAGTTACTTCAAAATATGACATTCTTCTAGTTAGACCTAAGTCAGTCAGGGTTCGAGAAGGTCTGTAATAAACTAGGTTAAAAGGTCACCAAAGGAGAGGAGCTAAACCATGGGAAATTGTACCATTCCATACAAGAGGACAATTTTTGATATAACATTTAGTGCCCACTTTAGTGGCCATATGACACTACATGCATATGCAACTAAAAGAAAGTAAATACATCAATCATAAAAAGGATATCCAAATTGATACTATAGAGGATGCCAAATTATTGTCATAGGAGAGGAAGAAGCCCCCAAGTTTGCAATTCTGCAAGACCACAAAGTTAGGAACTATAACCTACAAAAGAACACTTGTTAGAAAATCAAAATCAAATCAACCTACAACTATCACCAATAAGTCAATTCATAAACACTAAGGGGATTGAGTGATGAGACATGATGAGGGAGGAAATCGAGGGAGATATATGAGACTTGGGATGATATGTCCATTATGAGGCACATAGCTTGATGTGTTGCACGTTACTACAGGTTTGGGCCTTTGAGCACATCAGATGTATACATCCTATAGGTTTTCCTATAGAGCCAACATTCACCTATCCATAGGTCCATGCCTATCCTCTTATCAAATGATGGAGACACAACGATCTGCTATACTGGAGGATTGTGTTTGATAGATTGCAGTGGAGCGACGTCATTTGGAGACCATATCACAGCTATATAGCGTGGTTGGGTCAGTAGAAACAATTAGTGAGGATGCAAATGGATCAAATGATGGATGGTTGCCTCAATCACATTGTCTCATGGTTTTACTTTGATCAAGTGGCATGACAATTATGACACCGACATGATGTGCCTATGATGCATCTGAGCTATGCATGCTTTGTGCACAATGCAGTCATGGTGAAAAGTGCTTGATAACCGACATTAGCAGATGTGGTAATGAGTGATGATGGTCCAGAAGATGCAGAGATGATATCTGATGCAAAAAATGTCAGAATTACCCAAGCATATCAGGTCTGGTGGTAGATAATGTGGCCCAGTCCTATCTATCTGCCTATTCACCCTATAGACAATTCTTGACATTGGGCCAGTCATGGGAGTGACACAAGGATAGAGGATGATGTTAGTGACTTTGCAGGATACTATGATATGGATGATGACAAAGATGATGATGATAGTGAGGAGGAGGTCCCATCATAGCACGTCTTCAGGGCAAGACTGGGGCAGGGGTAGCAGGAGGTGGACAATGAAGAGGAGTTTGAGTCTCAGTCACAATTGAGAGCTCATGGTCCAGCTCCTATGAATGTGAGGAGATCAAGCCAGTAAGAGTGAGGGGAGACTAGTAGTCATATGCCCCCATCTATAGAGGTGGCTACAGAGCTAATCACACCATCAGCTATTTGAGATCCATCTTGGTGAGATGGAGATCTAGGTAGGATGCTTGTTATGTTTTAGATATATTTGTTTATGTTATTTACATGAGGTACTGATATTCATTCTATTTTCTTTTTGTAGTTGGGATAGATGCCTAGCGCGACATGGTGAGTCGTGTTGTAGCAAAGATAGTTCTAGCTGATGCGGCCAAGCAACGGGTATAGGTGGGATACATGCCATAGCCATCCATAAGGTGGCATGTGGAAATCTTTATACCTTTTGTGAGGTATTGGTTATCATTGGAGACTATTCTAGATCAGGCTGTCCAGAGAGCCTAGAGTGTGGAGGCAGAGCTCCAAATGCTACGAGATCAGACAACAGATGCACTTGCACTAGAGAGAGATCCTATCACTAGTGAGATCCTACATCTTGAGTTGTGTCAGGTAAGAGTTGATAGTGATAGGGCTCAGGCAGAGAGAGATCAGTATCAACAGATGTATATGGAGTTATAGGACAAGGTGCTAGGACTGAGAGGAGAGATTAGGGGGTTACGATCATAAAGTGTCTCTAGGAGTCATTTGTGATTCATAGGCACACATGGTTAGGCCTCCATCACACATGTACCATGAGGTCTTGAGGGAACAGGTGACAGGGGTTCAACTATGTGATGTATATGGTTTACTACGACAACCCATTTTGATATACGGGATAGTCAACTTGGATTTATATGCAAACTAATTATGATATATATGGGATGTTTTCTTATTGCTATGTTTAGTGTTGTCTAATATATCACATGTGATTTATGTAAAATGCAACTAGTGATAAATGTTAAATGCTCATGAGGAAATGTAATTAATGCCAATGTGCTACCAAACAATTCTTTATAGAACATATAGTAAAAGCACAATGATTAATGAATTTCACACATAACTAATATTCTATGCTATGAAAAGTTAATGCAAAAGTGATCTTAATAAAGCATGTTTAACAAGGTACCACAATGATGAATTGAAAGAGATTTCTATGTTAAATGAATTGAAACAAAATAATCATATCTTGTCAAAATTGAAGCTAAACTAACTAATAAGTTTTGTTTTTTAAAGTAATATCTAACATTAAGCATAAAATTTCTTGAGGTGTGCAGCATTAATAGGCTCTTTAAGTGACATACCTTGTTTGTCGGCTAGCTTATATGCTCTTGATCCAAAGGCTTCAGTAACAACATACGGTCCGAGCCAATTAGGGTTGAACTTTCCTTTTTCTCTAGGAGGTGCATTTACATTGCGTTGATTTTCATCAAGTACCAAGTCTCCAATGTCAAATGAATGGTGTATGACATGCTCATTATACGATTGTTGTATACTCTTTTGATAGGCCTTAAGATGCTCAAGAGCATTGATACGCTGTTCATCCAGTAGCTCAAGTTGTTGTAATATATTTTCTCTTTCCATATTATCGTCAATAACATCTCGCAAGGAAACTCTTAACGAAGGGATTTCGAGTTCCAAGGGCATTACCGCATTAGTGCCATAAACAAGATTATACAGGGTAGTTCCAGTAGTTGTACGAATGCTTGTTTTATAAACCCATAATGCGTAAGATAATTGAATATGCCAGTCTTTTTGATGTTTGTTAACAATTTTGCATAAAATTTGTCCTATAACCTTGTTTGAAGCTTCTTCTTGGCCGTTTGATTGAGGATTATAAGGCGTAGAGAAGCGATGTTGAATATGATATTTTTCTATATTTTTTTTTCATTTTCTTGTTCTTGAATGACATGCCATTGTCAGAGACCAAGGAGGAAGGTATACCAAATTGAGAGATTATGTTATCTTGTATAAAATGACAAATTATGTTAGTGGTTGTGGATTGTAAAGGGATTGCTTCAACCCACTTTGTGAAGTAATTTGTTGTAGTGATAATAAATGTACATCGTTTAGAAGATGGTGGATAAATTTGATCGATTAGATCCAAGCCTTAGATAGAAAATGGCCAAGTTGACACTTGGGCATGGAGTTCCTGGACAGGTGCTTGGATTAAATGTTGATGTTGTTGACATTGCAGACACTTCTTGACATAAGTGAAGGAATCTTGTTCCATGCATTGCCAATAATATCCCATACAGATTAATTTTTGTACCAATGATTTTCCTCCAAAATTTCCTCCACAGGCACCGAAGTGAGCTTCTTCTAAAGCTATCAGAATTTCTAAATTACTAAGACATTAGAGAAGGATACCATTATAACTTTGTTAAGACATTAGATAATATGATATAGTGCACTGCAAGTTTATGTATGCAAACTTGGGCATTTTTAGATGTTGAATTAGGGATGGTTCCATCGCGCAAGTAGTTGTATATATGGGAGAACCATTCATTAGAATTTATATCATAGCAATAGTCCAGACTTACAACTACAACATCTTCTATGAATGGAGTTTTAAGATTATGAATAAGAAAAAGTGAATGCATTAGGAGAATCATCAGGGGATATGAGGGAAGCTGTGCTTGCCATTGCATTCACATGTCGACTATCTTTTCAAGGAATAGTATCGATTGGAAAGGATTGAAAATACTTTAATAAAGACAAGGCAAAATCATGATACTGAGATAATTTGTCTTGTTTAGCTTGATATGATCCATTTATTTGTCTTACAATGAGTTGTGAATCACCATATATAGTAAGTTTTTTTATGTTTAAAGCCAAGGCGGCATGAAGTCCTACAATAAGAGCTTCGTACTTAGCAATGTTGTTTGTGCATGAGAAGCTTAGATGGTAAGACATAGGAATCAAATTTTCTATGGGGGGTATTTGTATGACACCAACATCAGAGCTTGTTCAGCATCTTGATCCATCAAAATATAATTCCCATTTATCTTCTATATCAATAGATAAGATTTGATCATTAGGGAATATCTCTTGATTTTGTGTAGCAAAAGGGGAGGGTGCCTCAGCTAAATGGTCAGTCAAATCTTGTCCTTTTATCACTTTCTGAGATATAAATTTGTGATCAAATTTAGTTAATAACATAATCCTTTTAGAAAGGTGACTGCAAAGATCAGTTTTAGGAAAGAGATGTTTCAGAGGGTCAAATTTTACTATTACATGAATCTTGGCATTTAGGAGATAATGCCTAAGCTTTGTGTTGCGAAGATGAGATAAACATTATTTTTCAATGACAATATATTGCACTTCATAATCAAGCAATGTTTAGCTAATATAATATATAGCACACTCATTGCCTTCAGTATTATGTTGTGAGGCTGACTATTTTACCCCCTATAGTTTGATCATTGTGCTATTCAGTAGTGACTATATTTCATATTGTAGACTTGATGTTTTATCTCACTGACTTGATATATGTGAATTGATTCGGTCATATTGATGATATGCTGTGGTTCGATATATGGATTCATATTAGATGTTATTTTGTTATGAGATTCTAGTTGATTATGTGATTGGAGTTAATTGACATGTGATGGTAATACAGTTAATTTGGATTTAGGTATTGATGGATATTGTTGTATTGTATGCGTGAATTTAATTTCCAGTTGCTTTGGCTATCACTTTCATGACAGAATTAACACTTGATCGAGATGTGCAGGTTTTACTTTCCCTAGCCACGGGAAATCAGAGGTAGAGGATTCACACCCTGTTATTCCCAGTTAAGCCGATCCATCCCCAAGAGAGATAAGGATCACGTGTGAAATTTGCATGATGAATTATTGTGCTTTGTTTAAATTTTAATTATTTTTAAGCCTTAGTAACCCCTCTCTTTCTTATTTTGATTAATGTTAAGTGTTTTAAAATTTTAATTGATTAATGTCAATTGGTATTTTTATTATTTCTTTTGGGCCATTATATGTGGATTTTTGACCCCTTTCATGACCTCTAGGGTCCCAAAAGTTACCCTAGGTGGTCAACCATGAACCTAGGGTCAACTTGGACCACCTAACATTAGTTTAGACTCACCCTAGGTCACCCTAAACCATGGTGGAGTAAGAGTGACGAAATTGGGAAGAGGGGAGATAAGGGATGGGCCTTGCCTTGGGAGGAGCACCTCTCCCATCCCTAAGTTTTGGGAAACATTCCCAAGGAAGACTTGGGAGGTCTCCAAGAGCCCTCCCAAGCTCCCAAGTGAGTGGGAGCACCACTCAAGGCCATTGTCTTGTGGAAGGGTGAGTGGGAATCCAACTCACCATTTGTCCCCCTCCCACTTGTGTGGAAGCACAAGTGGATGAGGTGGAGATGGAGGTGAAGGGAGAGGACACTTGTCATCCTCTTACCTTCTCTCTTTTCCAAGTGGCTTTGGTGGAGGGAAGAGATGGTGACAAATGTCATCACCTCATTCTCTCAAGGCCAAATAGAGAGCCTCTAATAGCTCCTCTTGTAGAGGAGTGGGGGTTCTTCCATTCCATTGTTTTTTTTGCTTGCATTTTAGAGATTTCTTGCAATTTGGATTTCCTTACTAAGTTTGGAGGAGTTAGAGAAGGTTGGGGAGAAAAACTGAAAGGTTGGAAAGCTTGGGAAGGCTGGGAGCTCTTCACCAAAATTCCACTTCCATTGCCAAGACCTTGAAGGTAGGCTCTCATCTTGCTGCTTGCTTTGCTATACGATGTTTCCATGTTTGAATTTTGCTTGTATATTTGTTTGCATTGTGATTTTTTTTTTGTATTTGATGTTGGGTTGGGTTGTCATGGTGAGAGCACCTCCAGTGGAGGAAATGCTGAACTTGTATGGGTAGGTGTTGGTTATGATGTTAGTCATTCGCAAACATAGAATAAAAGTTACACAACAACCTTTACTCATCTTGAAAGATACGATGAATTCAAAGAATTCATGATCCCAAGTCTCCGTTGATTAGGTCTTAATCTATTGACGTTACTCAGTGGTTGATGTGTGTTGCTGTTTTCCATTCAGGGGCCTTACGTGTTTCTGCAAAGTTCATCATCATTATCTTCAAATATCCTGCTCTGGATGTTTGCTCTGCATAAATCTCCAACAATTCTACCTCTGCACTATGAATTTAGTCAAATAATGTGCCTACAGGCTGATATTTACATGATTTCTATCATTATTTATGATTCTTTGCATGATATTTTCAATAATGCATGCATTTAACTCAAATATGCTAATGATCTTCAGTTACCTACGGGATTTCAGCATATTTCACTGTTTCTGCTTGTTATTTATCATGATTTGCAGTTATGGTGATGAATTTATGAAATTGAAAAAAGGAAAAGGGTTAAAGAATGAGATTCCCCAAAACTACTGGACTTAGACCACTGATCCACATACAAACTCCCATACATGCAATGAAAAGAAGGAAAACTAGAAATCATACTTCACCAGGACATTCCACAAATCCGCATGATCTAGTGCAAATCTTCAAAGGAAAAGTTGACAACAACATGTAATGAAATGAAAGCGCTTCCAGTTGAACACAGCATTCACCAGTACATATCCAGAAATCAACAGGAAGATTACGTAAAATTTACAATTAGGATGTAATCTGGAACTTCATATCCATTCAGTATGCTCAAGAACAGGTACATTTACAATGATCTGAAGAAAGAACCTTGACATTTCAACAATTCTATCCTCATTAGTCTCAGTAATCCGATCTCTTAATTGATTCTACAGTAATTAACTTTTATGCGGCAGATGCGTCTGTGTATTCTAATGTATATCTCTCTTTATTTGATGACAAGCTCTAGCTCTTATATAGAACAACTGCCAAAAAACGGTTACAACGATCCAAGGATTAGGATCCTCTCATAACAAACAACGGTCCAGATGAAAAGCACATGCTTCGTCAGTTGGCAAATGCACAGCTGGCACAGAATATTCCAGCATCTTCAACTTGATTCGGTCTCCAGATGGCGGACAGCATATTTGACAATATCCTCCTCATTTCTGGCCCATGTTGACTCCATGCGCAACTTTGTAATTATCAGCCTCAGCAGCAGCTCTAGCAGCATCATGACTTCAATGCTCAGCTTCAGCAGCATCATCATGACTTCCTGCAAGTAAACAGACAAACATTAAGTTCATCATCACGCGGATAAACAACAGGAAGTAAAACATTTTATTAAACAAGCCCCCAAAAATGTGCAGCTATAGGCAATCGGGTCTTCAAATTTCCATCGCTTCATGCCTTTTTGCCCATTTTCTTGTATATCGGGTTCAAAATATGATCATGATGATCTCAAAATATACAAGGAAATAATCGCCCTTCAACCATCCTTCAAATCCGGCTTTGCATCATCATCATATTTGCATCGGCGTGACTACATATGATTAGGGTGACAAATTTAGACTTGGCCGATGGCAACAGTTACACCAACGCCGAAAATCATGATGATGACCAACCATATGTCTTCTATCTAGCTGCAGGATATCCTGAAATATGATGCGTCTCCTTTCTGAATGCTCTGATGAAAAGCACATCAGGAAGTTTCGTTTCTGCATATTGGGGAAAGAAAGACATCATCATCATAATCATGATGAAGACAAACAGGAGGATTTGGAATATGATCCTGCTGTAGGAAAGGAATATGATGGTGACGTCATCGTCATATTCGGGCTTCATTAAAAGGCAAAAGATGACGTCACCGTCATGTTTCGTTAAAATCAGGGGATAAATGTAATATCGGGTCACCTCAGGAAGATGATCAGGTTGATGAATGCAATATGACCCTTTTGCGGTCAAGGTAACCCTCTCGAAAGATTAGGATGATGATGATCATCATCATCATATCCGCACTAGGGTGATCTAAAATATGATCCTGCTGAATGTCCAGATGACGTCATCAGGATATCCGGGGCTTTTGTTAATCTTCGAACATGACGTCATCGTCATCATCATATTGGCGAACAGGATCATGCCTTGGAAAATATCCTGCCGAAGGAGAAAGGTGATGGTGACGTCATCCTGATATTTGCTTCTTCGTTTATCAGGTCGGGATGACGTCATCAGGATATTTGCAAAAGGTTATACTTCTCGGTAGGAGGATATTACGAAATGTCGGGTAGAGAAACAAGATCATGATGATCTTGACAACATGACTTGGGAATGAAATATCACCCTCCGCTTTGAAAGATAAGGTGATCATCATGATCACGCAAAAGGAGATCAGGAGGATATTACGAAATGTGATCCTTCCTTGAAAGATCATGATGATGATGATCACCAGGACTTTGACGTGCGCGTGCAAATTTTGCCGATGGTGGGTTTCTTAAGTAGGGTGATGATGATCATCAGCATGATATTATAATATCGGGTGATGTTAGAATATCATGATGCTCGCGATGTTTCCAAGGTCGCTTGACGGATAAAACACACTATTACTTAAGATTGACGTCCGGATGTTTCGGGACTGCATGATTTTTATCAGGTGATAGAGTAAGATCATGATGATGACCTTTGGCGATACAAAAGACCGCTCGACGGGACAACTTACTACGACTTAAAGTTGACGTCTGGATATTTCGACCTCAGGATATTATCGGGGGGCGTTTCAAATATCATGATGATGATCTTCATACAGCAATTATCAGGTTTGACCAAAACTTTGACTATGCATAACTCCCTCATATGGACGAATTTTCAGGTGATGTAAAAGGCAAACCTGCATGGAATTTCAAGCTCTTTCTAACTATGAAGTCATAGAAACAAAATATGAACTTTGACAAACTAACCTCATGATGATGACCAACCTCATCCTGACCTTCATGATGATGATGCACCTGACTTATTTTTACCAAACCGCCAGAAAGCAGACAACACAAGCCAAGCCAAAAGTTGGGTCCCTGTTTTGATAAGTTAAAATGGGGCGTGTTGTGTAACCACACAACAACTTGCCACCAAAGAAAACAACAAAATTCAAATAATTCAAGTGATATGATCATATTCATCTATAGTATTCTAATTCTTTCTAAGTAAAATCATCATGATCTTTGAATGATAAAGTTTCATCAAGGTAACAGTGCTAACAAAGGATCATGTGTGTGCATATGATTAATTATCCTCATCTTGAAAGTAAGTTGAAAACATAAGTAACTGGTGTTAAACTACATAGTTGGAGATCATCCCTCATAGCCAACCTGGATAGAGCCTTGCTGCCAGCAGGCGTCTATAGCCCCGGCAAGGTTATCTATACAATCTCCCTAAGTAGGGCTCCACTGCCAGCAGGCGTCCATAGCCCCGGTAGAGTTACTTAGATGGCCTAATTTTATTTGTTTTCTGATTTTCCTTTAAAAATTTATATTTGATATCATCATGTCAGCTCATTTGTACAAGGTGTAGTCACTTGCAGCTTTAGGTTGGAGATTGTATTGGTAGCAAGGGAGTCCCTTTAGATTTTTCACTTAACACCTATACTCATATCTTCAACAAGCCCAAGGCTGTTAGGTGTTTCATTGTGTTTGATTCACTTTGGACAAGAAAAGGCACCTTGATGAAAAGATATTATAAAACCTGATTATGAGTATTTATCAGAATGAATTACAATCTATATCTAAATCTGATCTCATCACTTGAATCCTAACAATTTAGTTATTTTCTTAGGTGATGAAGTGCATCATCTTGACTTACCAAAACAAAACTCAACCAAAACAACACAAAACAGAAGAAACACTATACAAACAACTAACCTACAAAAAGGAAACAACAGGAACAGAACAAGAAAGCAAAACAAGCAGACTGTACAAACAACTAACCTACAAAATTATATACAAACCACTACTAGGCAAACAAAAACCAGAAAAAGACCTAAGGACATCTGTATTTGCATACTTCTTTTGATTGTGCAGGAGCATCAGGGTATTAGTTATGGTTCTCAACCTAGCAAATTTATCTTTATATTCTGAAGAATATTCTGATATTCTGAATTCACTGTATTCAACAGAACAACTCTTGATGATCAACAACTGAGGAAGCTCATCATGTTCATGATTAATCCATATGCATGTCTTATCTTCTGAATTTCCATAATTAAAATAGTATTCAACATCATTTACTGTGGAAAGGAGAAATACAACCTGGTGTATTTCTGGCTTTGTTAGACATGCTTCTTTATTGGCAGTTGGTCTTCCATTTGTCATTATATTTTCACTGCTTGGCTCAGTGCCTGGTCCCTCTTCAAATTGAAGGATGTATGACCTTTGATGTATTAATTCTTCATCTTTATCCAGCCTTATCCCTTCATTCTGGATGTTCAGTTTATCCTCTAGTTCAGGAAACTTCTCAATATTTTCTTCAGTTTCCTGCACATCAGCATCTAAATAAGTATCTTTATTATCACAACCTGATATACAGAAATTTATCATTTCTAAATCATTTGACTGTAAAGGAGAAACAACTTTCACTTGATGAGGACACTCCCCTGTTTCATTTTCAAAATATTTCTGGAGTGACATCCGATTATGCACAACAACTCCAAAGTCTTCTACATCTTCATCTTTCAGGAATTGTTCATTAAATAATTCACATTTTCTATCCATTAGAGGATCTGGTTCCTTTAACCTGCAACATTCTTGCATTTGATCATTTAATTCAAAGAAGTCAGGTAATAAATCAGCATTTATTTTCTTCTCTATGACTCCCTGAGTTACCACTATAGGAACTTCATCATCAGTAGTGAATTTAAATTGCTCTACTATCTGTTTACACTTCTCTTTACCATAGAATGACTCCAGGAAAGATGTTTCATCTTCTTTATCAAAAGTATTAGGATCAGAATCAAAAATATTATCCTGATGAGTGATTTCTTCTCTAAATTTTTCACAAGATTCATACCTGCATACTGACTGGTCCTTACTTGTATTAGGAAGTAGAGAACTCCCATCAATCTCACCATAAAATGAATCCAGGAAAGATGTTTCCTCTTCATTACCTTCTGGAACTGATTCAGCTATTGTATTTTCTAGAATCTTTTTCAACATGATCAGGCAAGGGTAGCAATCTCTCTCTGAATGCTCTTCATCATGTAATCTGCACCAGCCTTCAATCAAGACATCATCAATGGGCAAACCTAATATTTGACTACACTGTATATTTCTAGACAAGTATAATTCAAAATCTTCAGAATGATCTACTTCAGTGTCTGGACAATTAATAACTTCTGGTGCTGCATCTGCTTGTTGCTCCAGAATTTCTTCATTTTCCTGGCAGACTTCTTCATTTTCTTGGCAAATTTCAACCCTGAACACATCCAGAAAGAATATTAGTCCTTTCAAATATAAATCCAACCTTGTAAGGAAAGTTAAGCAATTTATTTCACTGTGTTCTGCAGTCTGGTGTATCCTGCAACAGGTACATAAACCAAAGTTAGACAAACTGTGAGGGTAAAGCTGCCTATTTAAAGTTTCCTGAAATAAAGGAATGTTAATTTGACAATTATCTTCATATACATCCATCAAAATGAGACTATATTTTTCAATTCTTTAGTATTTTGAAATTTTAAGGAGATCTATCATATCTCAGAATAAAACTTGAAAGTCCAGAAAATCAAACAAATCTTTGATGCTTTGGGCTAGATCTTTGCAAAGGTGCAACCAAAACATCTCAGGTAAGAGATATTTGCAGACATTTAACTCAAATGCTGAAATATTTACGCAATATTTGCAGAAATCAAAAATTCTTTGTTCAGGAACAGGATCTATTATTCGGTCCTCCTTCTAGCGCCAATTTATGTTGCGTTAGAAGCGAGGGGCCTGTACAAAATGAATGATGACTGAAGCAGCGGTGCCTTTTCCAGTTCTGCCCTCCTTCTAGCACCAATTTATGTTGCGTTAGAAGCGAGGGGCCTGTAGATACGTTAGCAAGATTTAAAGCGGGCTGCTAAACTGAGGCAGGGGATATCACTTCAACTGAACAGGATTTATTTGCTGAGAAACAGCTCATGCCCTCCTTCTAGCGCCAATTTATGTTTGTCATGATGTTAGTCATTCGCAAACATAGAATAAAAGTTACACAACAACCTTTACTCATCTTGAAAGATACGATGAATTCAAAGAATTCATGATCCCAAGTCTCCGTTGATTAGGTCTTAATCTACTGACGTTACTCAGTGGTTGATGTGTGTTACTGTTTTCCATTTAGGGGCCTTACGTGTTTCTGCAAAGTTCATCATCATTATCTTCAAATATCCTGCTCTGGATGTTTGCTCTGCATAAATCTCCAACAATTCTACCTCTGCACTGTGAATTTAGTCAAATAATGTGCCTACAGGCTGATATTTGCATGATTTCTATCATTATTTATGATTCTTTGCATGATATTTTTAATAATGCATGCATTTAACTCAAATATGCTAATGATCTTCAGTTACCTACGGGATTTCAGCATATTTCACTGTTTCTGCTTGTTATTTATCATGATTTGCAGTTATGGTGATGAATTTATGAAATTGAAAAAAGGAAAAGGGTTAAAGAATGAGATTCCCCAAAACTACTGGACTTAGACCACTGATCCACATACAAGCTCCCATACATGCAATGAAAAGAAGGAAAACTAGAAATCATACTTCACCAGGACATTCCACAAATCCGCATGATCTAGTGCAAATCTTCAAAGGAAAAGTTGACAACAACATGTAATGAAATGAAAGTGCTTCCAGTTGAACACAGCATTCACCAGTACATATCCAGAAATCAACAGGAAGATTACGTAAAATTTACAATTAGGATGTAATCTGGAACTTCATATCCATTCAGTATGCTCAAGAACAGGTACATTTACAGTGATCTGAAGAAAGAACCTTGACATTTCAACAATTCTATCCTCATTAGTCTCAGTAATCCGATCTCTTAATTGATTCTACAGTAATTAACTTTTATGCGCCAGATGCGTCTGTGTATTCTAATGTATATCTCTCTTTATTTGATGACAAGCTCTGGCTCTTATATAGAACAACTGCCAAAAAATGGTTACAACGATCCAAGGATCAGGATCCTCTCATAACAAACAATGGTCCAGATGAAAAGCACATGCTTCGTCAGTTGGCAAATGCACAGCTGGCACAGAATATTCCAGCATCTTCAACTTGATTCGGTCTCCAGATGGCGGACAGCATATTTGACAATATCCTCCTCATTTCTGGCCCATGTTGACTCCATGTGCAACTTTGTAATTATCAGCCTCAGCAGCAGCTCTAACAGCATCATGACTTCAATGCTCAGCTTCAGCAGCATCATCATGACTTCCTGCAAGTAAACAGACAAACATTAAGTTCATCATCACGCGGATAAACAACAGGAAGTAAAACGTTTTATTAAACAAGCCCCCAAAAATGTGCAGCTACAGGCAATCGGGTCTTCAAATTTCCATCGCTTCATGCCTTTTTGCCCATTTTCTTGTATATCGGGTTCAAAATATGATCATGATGATCTCAAAATATACAAGGAAATAATCGCCCTTCAACCATCCTTCGAATCCGACTTTGCATCATCATCATATTTGCATCGGCGTGACTACATATGATCAGGGTGACAAATTTAGACTTGGCCGATGGCAACAGTTACACCAACGCTGAAAATCATGATGATGACCAACCATATGTCTTCTATCTAGCTGCAGGATATCCCGAAATATGATGCGCCTCCTTTCTGAATGCTCTGATGAAAAGCACATCAGGAAGTTTCGTTTCTGCATATTGGGGAAAGAAAGACATCATCATCATCATCATGATGAAGACAAACAGGAGGATTTGGAATATGATCCTGCTGCAGGAAAG
The DNA here is from genome assembly GCA_027924645.1 of Cunninghamia lanceolata. Classification (NCBI taxonomy): domain Eukaryota; kingdom Viridiplantae; phylum Streptophyta; class Pinopsida; order Cupressales; family Cupressaceae; genus Cunninghamia; species Cunninghamia lanceolata. The sequence continues at coordinate 15,472,484 of BSBN01001332.1, forward strand.
GAATATGATGGTGACGTCATCGTCATATTCGGGCTTCATTAAAAGGCAAAAGATGACATCACCGTCATGTTTCGTTAAAATCAGGGGATAAATGTAATATCGGGTCACCTCAGGAAGATGATCAGGTTGATGAATGCAATATGACCCTTTTGCGGTCAAGGTAACCCTCTCGAAAGATTAGGATGATGATGATGATCATCATCATATCCGCACTAGGGTGATCTAAAATATGATCCTGCTGAATGTCCAGATGACGTCATCAGGATATCCGGGGCTTTTGTTAATCTTCGAACATGACGTCATCGTCATCATCATATTGGCGAACAGGATCATGCCTTGGAAAATATCCTGCCGAAGGAGAAAGGTGATGGTGACGTCATCCTGATATTTGCTTCTTCGTTTATCAGGTCGGGATGATGTCATCAGGATATTTGCAAAAGGTTATACTTCTCGGCAGGAGGATATTACGAAATGTCGGGTAGAGAAACAAGATCATGATGATCTTGACAACATGACTTGGGAATGAAATATCACCCTCCACTTTGAAAGATAAGGTGATCATCATGATCACGCAAAAGGAGATCAGGAGGATATTACGAAATGTGATCCTTCCTTGAAAGATCATGATGATGATGATCACCAAGACTTTGACGTGCGCGTGCAAATTTTGTAGATGGTGGGTTTCTTAAGTAGGGTGATGATGATCATCAGCATGATATTATAATATCAGGTGATGTTAGAATATCATGATGCTCGCGATGTTTCCAAGGTCGCTTGACGGATAAAACACACTATTACTTAAGATTGACGTCTGGATGTTTCGGGACTGCATGATTTTTATCAGGTGATAGAGTAAGATCATGATGATGACCTTTGGCGATACAAAAGACCGCTCGACGGGACAACTTACTACGACTTAAAGTTGACGTCCGGATATTTCAACCTCAGGATATTATCGGGGGGCGTTTCAAATATCATGATGATGATCTTCATACAGCAATTATCAGGTTTGACCAAAACTTTGACTATGCATAACTCCCTCATATGGACGAATTTTCAGGTGATGTAAAAGGCAAACCTGCATGGAATTTCAAGCTCTTTCTAACTATGAAGTCATAGAAACAAAATATGAACTTTGACAAACTAACCTCATGATGATGACCAACCTCATCCTGACCTTCATGATGATGATGCACCTGACTTATTTTTACCAAACCGCCAGAAAGCAGACAACACAAGCCAAGCCAAAAGTTGGGTCCCTGTTTTGATAAGTTAAAATGGGGCGTGTTGTGTAACCACACAACAGTAGGGGAGAGGAACAATCCTTGGGGGCTCTCCCACAGTTTGTGTTTATGTGTTTATACCTTGAGGGCCTATTATCATCTAAGGAGGAGTTATCTATATGGCAAGAGTGCCAAGCAAAATTGGTGTGAGTTTCTTGTGGATTGTGGTGATTCAGGAATTTTTTTTGGCTTGAGGCCATGTGTTGAGATCTTCATTTTCATTGTGAGCCCCTTTAAGTTGAGAGGTCTATTCCTTACCCTCACCAAGCTCATTTTCATGAGCATAGTTATGTGTTTAACCTATGGGGGTGTTCTGATTTTGTGTAATGTGATTGAGTTTTTGTTGTTGATTGATACACCTATGTGAAATCCTCTACCTCCCTAGCTTGGGGGTGACCCACTTGCGGGTCTACGGTAGGGAGGAGAGATGTCCTTTTCTTGTGGCTAGTTTTCTTGTTGTTTACTTGTAATGTTTAGTTGTAGGTTGGGTGAAAAGGAGTGAAGCTGTTTTAGTAAGTTTCCCTGGGAAGACTATAGAAGCCATGGCCATTGTGGCCTGATTGTATCATATTTAAAAGGGGGCTGTTTGGTTACCCTTGCCATGAGCTGGCTGTAGATGAATATTCAAAATAATTTTCTGTTATTGGGGTTAATCTAGTTTGTCTTCCCTAATTATGGAACTAGTTTGCATAGAGAAAGGCATGGGGAGTTTTACATAGATAAAGATATACCATTGTTCTTTCAAAAAAAGAGTTCAAGTTAGAGACTGTTGTTACAAAGAGGAGAAGAAGAGAAACAAATTTTATATAGGCATAGATATAAACACCTTTCTGTTATTTCATCTCAAAAAGGAATAAGATGCATGTATTATAAGATGTTGTTTCAGATCTTGTCTAGATGAAGGGAAGGAAGAAAAAAAATGCATTTTCTATTTTGACATTTATCCTCCAAAAAAAAAATGTGTGCTAATGATTTTCACCTGTTAAATCTGAATGTTAAATTACTATTTAAAAGCATGGATAAGAGAATGAATGCAATAAGTCTTTATAATTTTGTTTTGTTTTTTTTTAAAAAAAGGGTATATGTATTGGTAAAACACATTTCTGTTTCTTTTTATCTCATAGAAAATTAGTATGTATGAAAGTTGTAAACATATGTATAGGGGAATTTTTAAGTATATGCCCAAATGCCCTCTTGAATAATTTCAAATTGCATCTAATTTTTCCCTTCTAACTTGTATAGTGTGGATGAGAATTGAAGTTCATAGTAGTGACAAAAAAAAATACATTTATATTAAATCTGGTAAATAGTATTCCTTCATTTTAAATATATATTCATTTGAAGTCACGTGAATATATATATATATATATATACAATTTATATATATATACATGGTATGAACATACCTATATATATATATTTATATATCTGTGTATATGTATAATTGTCAAATTTTATTTATCCATGTAAAGAAACTGTAAAAGAAATTATTGAGTATCTATGAAAAAGGGTGAAATGCCCATGGGATTTTATACAATAGGAATTTGTTTTTTTTTTTTTTAGAAGAAAAAAAAAACTGTGAATAGAATTTCATGAGGCCCACGGATCTGTCAAGGGTCTGTATTTTTTTTCAAAAAAAAAATTAATATAGATGGGACTGTGGGTTGCTGAGCCCACAGTCCCACCGAACCATATACTTGTGGTGTGGGATGGGAGGCGGAGCCTCCACCCCACACCCCACACCCCCTCCCTCTCTCCATAATGCAACTCCCATGCTGCCTACCTCCCAACACATTCCCCTTTTACCACCGTCGTCGCCATGAGCCCGCGGCTATGCTCAACCCCCACCATGCGCGCGGTGTGATGCAACATCTCCTCCCAATGTGCCGTCCTCCACCTCTCACTGCCACGCCACCATTCCACCTCCTCCACTGACTATGCCCCCCCAGTCCACCATTCCATTGGCCTTCTCTCAACAGCACTGTCGACTCTCCCTTGCAACCCAATCCTGCAACCAACACAAACTCTTGTGTTACTATTTAAACAAAATAAGATTTCAGTATTGCTCTTAAGAGCATTAGGGTATGGAACACTCCATGGAAGCTTCCCACAGCCTCCTATGGCTTCTCTTGCCCACGAAACCCTAGACCTATTCATTGCCTGAGATAGCAAAGCAAAAACATAGAATCAAGAAGGGAGGAAAAGCAATAGAAATAAAATTAGGGTTCTCTTAGATAACTTATTTTTAGAATGAGATTAGGGCAACTTGGAATATAGGTTAATAGCTTGTCCATTTAGGGCATTGTTAATTTTAGAAATCAATATTAGTTTTTGTTTAGTTTTAAAAGAGAGGAATTTGGGAGGAAAGGGGATTTTAAATTTTTATTTAAAACCCTCTATTCCTCTTTGTTATAAATTACCTCTTGGGGCACCTCCTCCTTTCATCTTATTATATTAAATTATAACTTAAGATATATATATTATATTATATGCGAGGGATTTTCTTTTTTTTTAAAACAAGTGAAATCTTTTTGTATATATGGAAAAATATAATAATTATATATATATATATATATAAAATTGATATATAGATTTCTATAAATACATGGTTAGGCAAAAAAAAAATAAAAAATAAAATAAAAATAAAAAAATAAAATAAAATAAAAATTAAAAATATATATATATATATATTGTCTCTAATTAATTGTATTTAGCATTGTCGTTAAACAATAAGCAGTTCTTTTTTTCTTTTAACGGTGAATAAACTAGATTGGCATAATTTTTTTTACGATTTAATTTATTTATCCCTGTTTGTGTTAATCGATCACTTGTTGCAAAATAAGTGAGAATCGATCGAGCGTAAACCTTTACAACACCCTTAAACAAAGGTTGTAGGTCATGCGTTGAAATTACGCACGTTATGCAACCTGAGGACAACTGATAGTTAGAGTTATTAAGTCATCAGAGAGGTCTACCAGCAGGCAGACTTCGCAACCAAGAATAGCATTAGAGTGACAACTCCCTCTCCACGTCGATAACGCGTTATGCTGCCGAAACTTCACTAGATCTTAGGGTTCTGATTAGTTTAGTCTAACCCTAGAAACATCATCCTAGTTGTCACATATACTCTTGGCGGCCTACACTTCTTCTTGTTTAGTGTCATGTTACGCCTCAGGTGTATTGCCACCAAGCACGCAAGCGCGTGTGAGGTGGTTTTTAGGGATAGGGAGAAAATTTTTCGTGGCCCGTGTCGTGACCACATGGCGAATGTGGTCGTGACACGAGAATTTGTGTGTCGTGTCTGCACGGAAGATGCGGGCATGACATATGTTGTGCTAATAAATCAGTGAGAGCATTATTAGATGCGGAAGTGTAGAGTATAAATGGTTTTTCAGGAATGATAGGCTGTAAAATAGGAGTTTTAGCAAGATAACTTTTTATGTCCTCAAAAGCCTTCTGACATTCTAAATTCCATTGAAATTTCAAATTCTTCTTCAGTAGTTGAGTAAAAGGGTGAGTCCTGTCTACAAGTTGTGAAACAAATCAATGAATGGCCCACATCTTCCCTTGTAAACTACGAAGTTGAGATATGTTTTTAGGTGGTGGCATGTTAATGATCACGTCAATATTTTTCATATCTACTTCAAAACCATGATTTGAAACTATGAATCACAACAATTTTCCATTGTTGACACCAAATACGCACTTACAGGGATTTAATCACATGTTGTATTTCTTTATTTGCTCAAAGTTCCATTCAAGAGTCATGGCGTGATCTTGGAAATGAATGGATTTCGCCAAGATGTCATCGACATAGTACTCTAAGATAGTATGCATGTAATCATGAAAGCTAAGAGTCATGGCAGGTTGGTAAGTTGCTCTAGTATTCTTAAGTCCAAATGGCATGACTACCCAATAAAATGTACCTCAAGGCATTATAAAAGTAGTTTTATATTGATCATTAGGGTTTATAAGGATTTGATTATATCCTAAAAATCCATCCATGGAGGAAAGTAATTCATGGCCAGATATTGAATCCACAATCATATCAATGTTACTAAGTGGGAAATCATCTTTCAAGGATGCAATACTTTCAAATCTCTAAAGTCAGTACACATGCGAATATGACCATCAGGTTTAGTGACAACCACTATATTCGAGATCCAAGGTGAGTAATCAATAGGGAAAATAAAGCCATCTTGTAAAAGATTTTCTATTTCAATCTTGACCAGTAAAGCTATCTTAGGATTAATCTTATGAATCTTTTGTTTAAATGGCTTAGCATCTGCTTTTAGTACAATATTATGTGTTATAATCTGAGGATCAATACTAGGCATATCCAAATAGTTCCAAGTAAACAATTCAGAGAATTCATGTAATAATTTTTTCATGTCTTCTTTTTCTTCTTCACTTAAGCAATCACCTATAGGGATAAATTTTTTAGTGTTATCTTTCTCCATGAAAACATCAACAATCTTTCCATTAAGTAGAGTATTGTGGTCTAGGAGATCGGGTGATTGTAGTAATTCTACAGATTCTCCTTCAGGTTCTAGAGTAGTATTTATCAAGCCAGTAGACTTTCCAAAATATGCATCACTATTCAAATGATAAGGCAATCCACATTTATGTTGGTAATAGCAAATATTGTCGTAAGCACCCAAGAATTCAATTATCGCTTCATCTGATGGAAAAATGTCTAAAGGGGTCTCTCTTGGAGGACAATTAGTATCAATCATCTTAGGTAATATCAAGTTAAGCGTGGATATTGTATTCACATTAAGAGTAGGACATTTACGAGCTTTAGATTGCCTAAAAGGATTATATCCAATACCACTTGAGTAATGTCATGAAGTGGGTTCTTTAGGTACATGAATCCCTTGTTGATTAATACCACAACCATTACCTACATAATCACAATTCTTATAAAGGATCTGAAATCCTTGACCATAGAGCAAAGCCATCTCTTTGGAAGAAGGTGGGGCTTTGTAAGTCTCATAATCTATAGTGTAAGTAAGTGTATTATATGTATTTGTTAGCAAAGAGGCTTTAGTACTTGAACAATGAGATGAAATCGATGCAACACTTGATGTCTTAGGAGCAAATTTGTTAATTTTATACTTGCCTAAAGAGGGAGATGAAAAATATAACAAACCCAAATTGTCACCAAGAAATGCATTCAATTGGTTTGATTCTTGCACAACATTATCTATAGCAGGAGGGGTTGATAAGTCAACTTTGAGATTGTTTAAGATCTTATGTTGAACAATTTGCTTTTGTGATTCAATTTGTAAACAAAGATCTAGTTCAGGATCAACATGAATATTGTGAAGTTTATCTTTATGAACAAACTTGATTGAACGATGAAGGATAGAAGGAACTACCCCTAGTGCATGAATCCATGGTCTACCAAGAATCATTTTGTAAGATAGAGAACAAGGCATGACATGAATCAGGGTAGGTAGAGTTACAAGCCCAACTTGTATAGGTAAATTTATAGTGCCTACATATTGTCTTCCAACATTATCAAAGCCACGGACACTTATCCTATCCGATTTGATCACAGATGTATCAATTTTAATCTTATGCAATAGATTGATGCTACAAATATTAAGAACTGATCCATTATCAATCATAACTAGTTTAATCAGATTCTTGTTTATTGTAATGAATATAAATAAAGGATCATACTGATTTTGAACTTCAAGAGATGGCAACTCATGTTGTTGAAACAAAATATCCATTTTTGCTGCATGCATACAATTGAGAAGAGATGCTACATCATTAGGTTTAACAATAGGTGGTACAATCACCTTTTGTAAAGCTTCTTGGAGCATTCCATGGTATGCTAGGTGAAGTTTGTACAAGTTCCCAAAGAGATATCTTAGCAGGAGTAGCATGAAGCTGCTCAACAAGATCATAATCTTGACCAACCTTATGCATTAAATGAGGTGTTTGGGGAAGCATAGGTTGAGAAGTTGGTAAAGATATTAGAATGCTTGATTGTTGTTTGCTTTGTTTATTATTCCAAGTATTGTAAGTATGAGAAACCATAGTATAACTAGGTTGATGTGAATTATGAAGTGTAATCTATTTAGCATAGTTATAAATGTAATCAAGAGGACAAGAAAAAGGCGAAGGGCCTCTAAGAATGAGCACTAGTTTAGAAGTAGGTTGAATGGCATCTAAACACAAAGTGACCACTATTTTCAGTTTCACAGGTTCTTCTTTAGTTTTAGGAACATAGATTGCATTTACAAACCTTTGAAACAATGACGATTTAAGAGTCGTAGTGGAATACTCAATTGAGATAAAGTCTTCAAGGGCTTCATGTAACATGAAATCATCACAACTAAACAACTCATTATATAGATGAAAGTCTTGGAAAAAGTAATAAGACATTTTAACATGCTCAAATTAACCCAAGACTTAAATGTAAAATGATTAAGCATAAACTTTGTGAAAATGTAATAGAATAACACCACACAACACACAAAGTTCCAATTTCAAACTCTTTTAATGAAAGGATTACGAAATCACTAGATTTCAGTGCATGTACTTTCAAAAAAGAGGGTTTGCAATATAAATATGTTTAGGACAACAAACTAATTCAAATATGAGTTTGTAAAGGATGCAAATTCTTTACAGCATGGGTTCACCAAAATGTTTAGGGTAAAAATGTGGAAGAAAGATATGAGGTTCTAGGTTCCACACTTTCATAGGCATTAAAACGTTAGAGAAGCAAAGGACATGTTTAGGGATAAACTACTAATTTCCCATGTTCTTTTTTCTTGTATATTGTGTCTATGTGACTGTTTGAATCAAGTTTTACCAGCTAGTGTCTCTGTCTAATCTTAAAACACTAATTTCCAAATCAAACTGTAACAATTGAATTCTAGATATAGATAGAACTAAAACAAATATAAAAATACAAAGTAAATAGATCAGAGACTGTGTACCTAGAAATTAAGGAGCAGTTGAACTAGAACGTTAGTCCCAGTGTCCTAAAGATTTCTGAATGTCAGGATTTTCTACACCAGTTGCTTCTCACTCTCCTAAGGCTTCTGGATCCTAGAATTATCACCCAGTTGGACTATGGTGTTAGTCCCTATGTCCCAAAAGTATCAAAATCATGAAATTGAAATTTTGTTATGATTGTGTTTGCAATATCAGTCTTCCTGTCGCTCCTTTCTGCTAGATCTTAACAATTGCAACTTGCACGTACAAAAGGAGGAGAAAGATGTTTGTGTCTATATAGGAGCTTGCCTCAGTCAAGCGCTATTTTTGGTATTCCTACCTCAACAATAGCTAGAGATAATGATTTGTACAAGTGTGTGCAAACCTAACAAAGTGTATGCAGAAATATCAAACCATAGATGTCACAATCAAGGAAAGATCAATGACTTGCATCAACTTAATGAACAAATACAACTTCACGTCAAGGAGATGAAAACAATGAAGACTTGCATGAACAAAAAGGCAAATCAGCAATGTTCATGGAGGATCTCCAAGCTCAATGTTAGAGGCTTCAATCCTTCTCTCGATCATGCAAAAGGTGTAAAAACCCTCGGAAGAGCAAGATAGTCTCAAAATATTGATTCCTAAGCTCCATCCATTGTCTCCATGAAAGCAAATTCAAATAACTTTGAGAGATTCAACAAATCACTGATCTTTAATGGCAATTTTGGCAGAGTTTTGGCATAAATCTTCCATAGAGATTGTATGTGATAAAATGACTTTCAAATGTCTCTTTATATCTAATCTTAGGAATTTCAAATTTCAAAATAAGATGTTGACATCATGTGAAAAAATAAATTTGAAAATAAAATCTTGAAATGTATGACAATAGCTGACATCCCTCCAAAATTTAGGACCCTGGGAAATAGGGCAAGACAAGGGTGCTAGCAGCCAAGTCCAAGCCCTGATTTCTTGCTTAGGATTGCCTCAAGGAGGTTACGCGACCCCAAATTCAAGTTTACATTTCACCTACAGTCTTTAGCTACTTCAAAATATGACATTCTTCTAGTTAGACTGAAGTTAGTCAGGGTTCAGGAAGGTCTATAATAAACTAGGTTAAAAGGTCACCAAAGGAGAGGAGCTAAACCATGGAAAATTGTACCATTCCATACAAGAGGACAATTTCTGACATAACAGAGTAAAAAATATGATTAAACTTATGTCATTATGAAAATATGGGAATAGGGTGATGTGGAGTCACAGATTCCTGATAACAGTGCTTGACTATTAATGATAGTTATTATGATAACTAAGATGCATCTTATGTATTTAAGAGATATGTTGACTCCTCGTTGAAGAAGGATAAATTATATTTAAGAGGTAAGTTGTATTTCCTTGTAGGAGGCATTAAGTGCATGCCAAGTGTATTGGAGGAACTATTTCTCCTAGAAAATTATATACTTATGAGAATGAATACTATGGTTAGTATGAAACTCTTGTATTGCAACGTAAATGAAAACCATCTCTTTTCGAATGGCCATACTTCATGAATGAGGTATAATATATTCAAATCCATGAGAATACTTGAGATAGAGTCTTTTTAGTAAGATCAACTTATTAGACTATTATGATGTATGTCTTAAATGTCATGAATTTGAATGTAAACCTTGTGATAGGTCAACATGAAACTGCGAGCCTAGGAAGGTCATAAGTTGGAAAACTTATTTTGGCTATTGATATTTTGAAAAGCATGGGAATAGGGTGACGTGGAGTCATAGATTCCCTATTGTGAAAGTAATGTAACATAATTGAATGTACTCCCAAGATAGGAGTCATTTGTTGGGAAAACTTGATTTGGCTATTGTCATATTGAAAAATGGAATAGAGTAACGAAGAGTCACATGTTCCTTGTTGTGAAAGAAACCTATTATATTTAATGTACTTCCTAAGATAGGAGTTGATTGTCCTAGAATTGGACTAAGAATTGAATTGAACTTACTTTTGCTGACCTAGAGAGGTTGAATTAAGCACATTGTAGGATGAGACAACTTCTAAATTGAGTTAGGGTGGTGGACATACGACAATGTTCATTATGTAATGTACATGTATGTAAATCTTTGGCCAAAGTAATGCATCCATCTTTACAAGAAGTTTTGATCCACATTGCTCCAGATGTCATAATGTTTCCAGTAGTGTCATACATAATTAGAGTCTAGATCTATAGTTGTGTGACCGTGAAACATTATGAAGGACACAACACCAGATTCTCAGATGGAAAACCTAATGGTTCGTTATGTCTATACCTTCCATGAAGGGTAGGGCCACTTCTAGGTAGGAAGTTGGTAGGAGACCACCATTCTATAGTTGGAGGAAAAGTACTCAGATGATGCTTGCCTTCCCAAGCATGAGACAAGACGAGGCTTATGAAGACAGATGTCAAAAGTTCCAGATGCAATGTTTTTTCATTATATGACTTGATAGTTAGTTATTATGTATAATTTGATATTTGATTCCTTGAGCATAGCTTTGTACATGCATAGTGAAGGTTATTCACTAATGAGATGTAATTGGATATTGTAATTCTAAGTTTTGTTATATTCTAGTAAAGAATACCATGCTTAATTATTGTAATGATAATGATTCATTCATGTTTAACTATGATTTGGATCATCATGATGTATTCTAATTCTTAGTTAAGATGAATACTTATGTTAAATTATGAGCATTATGGAATATGATGTTACATATGGTATTAGAGCTACCAGGTTCAATACATGGACCTATGATCTGACTACTTGATAACTATTTTTTAACCAACATTAACAGATGATAATGTTTGGATGTTCTATGCTAGAATGGTAAGAATTAGAAAAACACCTAGTTAGAAGGTAACAAAAAATGGACGTTACCTACATTACCTTAAGGCCTTGAGGGAGCAAGCATCAAGAATGAAATGCCTTGAACAAACTAGTTTCTTGGTAGGCGCATGGTTGGCTGATAATGAAACCTTCATTGATGATGTTAAACACATCAAGCAAGAGATGAGGAAAGTAGTTAGGATTACTGCTCCTGTCTCTGAAAATGAATCAGTGAAACCCCCTACACCTAAGGAACCAAACTTAGTTGGGAATGAGTACCTGCGAGTACGTCCACCTCCTAAATCTGATTTGGTAAATCTCAAGAATGAGAAATGAATTTGGGAAGGTATCCCAATTAGATAATGACTTGTAGTAGCAATATGTAACCAAATTTTGGATGGATTATATGTAATCCATAGAAAACTACAATGCATTGAAAATTTTTGGCAAATCTTTCCTTTCTTGTTAAAGATTACATGAATAAGAATGGATTTATATTATGAATGGAGTCATTAGTATGACAAACTAATCAAATGATTAATATGCAAACTTCAAGAGAAGTAGATTGCAGCAAGGTTCAGCTAAGAACTAGGATGGGAGATAGCTAGGATGAAAGGCAACCTTTAGGGCACTCTAAATATTAATTTGACTAGATCCTTGCTATGCTCCAAGAGACAAGAGTGAGAATTGGAACTCATGAGAAGGAGGTTAGGGGTCAGCATGGACCTAGGTGAGAAGCCTATTATGGGGGTGATGATGAGGCACGTCATGATGATACCACCGAAAGTGAGCACGAAGAGAATAAATCCAAGGCTAAAAAGGAAGAGGATAGAAGAAGCCACTTGGTTTTAGAATTATCCTGGGACATGAAAAAAGTGAGCTCCCCAAGTTCAATGGTTCTATAAGTGGAGATGCCATGGAGGCATGGCTTATGAAAATAGAAAAATATTTTGAAATATGAAACTATAATGAGAACACCAAAGCAGTATGGGAGCACACTAGTTGGCATGTGAAGCATCAACATGGTGGATGAATAAGGAAATGGAGTTAGGCTTGAGATCTACAAGTCTAACTTGGGATAGGTTACGATATAGGTGCAATTTAGCCAGTTGTCACCCATATTGTGGAGGTGACAGATACCAGGTATATCTGTTGTATCTTAGGGTTAGTCAGTTGCCATCAGTACCACAAAGGTGACGGATGCCAGGAGCTACCCTTTGGTATGATAGGGCTTAGCTAGATTTCACCAGTACTATACAAGTGATAGATGCCAGGAGCTATCCCATACTAGGTTTGACTGACTTTCACTAGTGGCATGGAGGTGATAGATGCTAGGATCCACCAACTTGATGGTTTAGCTAGTTGTGGAAATCTTCTTAATAACCATAGGTGATGTATGTTGTTATACCTACTCCTTAACCAATGATGACAACAAGTAGTATGGGATGCTTTCTTGTCATCATAGTTGGTTGTGAATGTGTATATTGTTACCATAGTCTTTAGCTAGTGTTGACAAGAAGTAGTATGGGATGTTTGCTTGTCATCATAGTTGGCTGCAAATCAGGAAAAATGATGGAATCCATGGTGTACCATTAGGTATACCAAAATTCCTTTTCTAAATTGGGAAGAGGGAGTCCATAGATTAGGAGAGATCAGATATGGACAAGTACCCTTTTCTTAGAGATTTTGAGGACGTATTTTCGGATGAGCTATCGAGATTAGTTCCTAAAAGAGCTTTGATTTCTCTATAGATATAATTCCAAGGTTAGAACCTATATCTAAAGCTCCCTATAGAATGACCACTATAGAGTTAATGGAGGTAAAGGCTCAATTACATGAATTGTTGGCTAAAGGGTTGATTAGACCCAGTGTGTCACCTTGGGGAGCATCAATCATTTTTGTGAAAAACTTTTCAAAAATTGCATACCCTATAACTTGTAGAGAAAAGGAAAGAGATTTTCAAGTGGTCAGGAAAGTGCCAGGAGGCCTTTAACCTACTAAAGGAAAAATTGACTCCAACACCAATTTTGAAAGTACCTAACCCAGAAGGTCAATTTGTAGTCATTACCGATGCCTTAGGGGAAGGATTAGGTGGTGTACTAGTCCAAGATGGACAAGTCGTTGCATATGAATATCAAGAAATGAATACCCCACATGATTTAGAATTGGTAGCAGTCATTCATACACTACAAATGTGGAGACACTACTTGCTCGAAAAACCCTTTGAGCTGAAAATAGACCATCAAGTACTCAAATATCTATTCACTCAACTACATCTTAATGTTCATCAAAGAAAATGGTAGGAAATCATCTCGGATTATGATTTTGAGATTAAATATATTCAAGGAAAAGAAAACTAGGTGGCAGATGCCTTGAGTAGGAGAACACACATCTCCTCAATGATCTCCATACATTTTGATTTTAGGAATCAAGTACTACAAAAATCTAAGGGAGATGAGTTTTATGAGCAGGTAAGACAGGCCCTTGTGGAAAATCCCCAAAATCTAAGATATGATGGATTTAAACTTGAACCTAATGGATTATTAAGGTTTAAAGGAAAGATGTATGTACCTAACTCTATAGAGTTAAGGAATATGGTGTGGAAGGAGGTTCATTCTGCACCGTATTCAGGACATCCTGGCATAATAAAGTTACTTGCCGATGTGAAAAACCTATATTTTTGGAAAGGAATGAAGAGGGATGTTGCAAATTTTGTAGCTATATGTATATAATGCTAGACGGTGAAGGCAGAACACCATCACCCAGCAAGACTCTTATACCCTCACGAAATCCATATTGGAAATGGAAAATTATAAGCATGGACTTTGTGCAAGGGCTTCCCATGTCAAGGAACATGCAAATTCTATTTTGGTTGCGGTGGATAGACTCACCAAAGCTGTTCATTTTATACTTAGGAACTTGATGGATGAGGCACCCGTCATAGCCCATAAATTTGTTCAAGAGATTTTTAGATTGCATGGCATTATTGAGAAGATTATCTCAAATAGGGATGCACGAATGACATCAAGGTTTTGGCAAACCTTATTCTCTTCACTTGGGACCCAGTTGAACATAAGCTTTGCTTATCATCCTGAGATAGATGGACAAACTAAAAGGGTAAACCAAGTGCTGGAAGATTTATTGAGAATGTATTGCATAGATCAACAATACAAATGGGAATATTATCTTCCTTTGGTAGAATTTACCTATAATAATTCATATCACTCTGCTATTAAGATGACTCCATTTGAAGCGTTATATGGAAGAAAGTGTCAAGCCCCTATAAGCTAGGACAACCTAGAAGATAGGGTTAGCCTTGATCCATAAATGCTGTTAGAAATGGAAGAGCAAGTCCATTTGATTAATAAAAGGCTAGCAGAAGCCAATGATAGGAAAAATAGTTATGTGGATGCTATGTGCATTGAAAGAAATTTCTCAATGGGAGAAAAAGTCCTTTTAAGGGTAAAACCTCAAAAGAGTTCAATAAAATTTGGGAGGACATCCAAACTAGACTTTGAAGACATTTAATCATCGGTGACTATGATTCTTATGGAGGGAGATATGTTACATCCCCAACTTATGAATTAGCATAATTTTATTTTTGTGTGGTGATCAGGATGATTAACCATAGTTTAATGATTATATGTTGTGTAAATATCTAATTTAATCATTGATTATGTGAATACTGACTAATGATAATTAGATATGAAATTAAATGTTCATATGAATATTTAATTATTATGAATTGAGAACAAGATGATGATGCACTGATCATGATTTTATGATGATGAGTGTGAACAAGAAATGAATCTTCCTTCAAAGATAGAAGGAGAGTATCATCTGGGAGGAAGAGATAGATGTCAGGAAATGGGTTCAATTGCCATCTGAGTATCAAAATTTATGTCCTTATGAACCCTTGTAAGTTAGCATGAGTCACATCTTTTCTTTACTAGTCAATTTCCTTTATGTGTCATCATGACGATTGAGTTATCTCAAACAAACAATATCCTTAGAATGTCAATGTGAGTCAAGAGATAGTCTCACCATGTGGCGAAGTACTATCTTGTTTCTTTATTTATTCCTGAACTGGGATTTTGAATCTATTATTCTTGGTATAATATGTTTTGGGTTTATAGCAAAGAAGGGGGAGTAGTGCTCAACCCATAAATTGCATTTTGATTGTGTCACCATATTGGTGATGATGTCGTATGATGACATCTTGGTTGTTATGAGTACCTTCATACATCATGAAGATGTATGGAAAGTTTATTAAGATATAACTATTTAAACTTTGTATCGAACCCCATGTTATTATTAATATGTATATGTTATTATTAATATGTATATTGTGTTAAGTGTGTTGGTTGACATCATCCATGGTTAGTGGAGTGATGAGATTCTATATTGGACCACTAAGAGCTTTATCCTCACTGTCCACTTGCATATAGCAAATAATGGATAGAGTGACTCCAAGGAAACCGTGGGGTGGTGAAGTGGAGTTATTACCTCCACTTCGTGGGCTCGTGTGACAGTTTCACTGCATGCTTGGCATGTAAAGAAGATCAAAAAAAAATTTGTAAGTCTTTTTCCTTCATTTGTTGTTGTTCACAATGCTCAAGAGTAAGAGTAAGAACATGATAATATACATATAGCTGGAAGTCTTTGTGAAAGGCCACAAGAAGTTGACACAACTATGCTCTGCTAAGAGCCAATGGTAGGCCACATCATAAACACTTCAACAAACTCTCTCAGGTAAGATTCGAAGTCTATAAAGACTCACATTGTTTTGAATGTTAACAATAATAATACCTTGTTGAATAGGGTTGACTGTGTTGACAGTCAAGTGTATTGTTTGTTGTGGTTATCATTTTTTAGGCCCACAAGCTGTATCAATTGATATGATAATCTTATTAACAAACCCTTGATGTTGATGCTGTTGGGAATTAAAGTGTCTCAACCTTGGCAATTCCTTGTATTATTTCATTGTATTTATTCATTTACTGTCTATTATTGTAATTAGGATGCAAATCCTTATCGTCATCTTGTGGGAGTTGGCATGGTAAAGTGTCATCCTACATGGAAGGTGACCACATGTAAATTTGTCCTCACATGAGGAGATAGGCATCCCACTTAGCAATAGGAATATTTTTCCATGTTTCAACATCTTGGATAGTGTGTAAGGGAATATTGACCGAAACGGTCATGAGAGATTCCTATGACAAATCTATGACGCATAAGAGTCGTAAATGGAAGATTCTATGACAGGTGAAGAGATGTAGCACAAGGCATCTTTGGGTGTCCCAAGGAGGGTTATGACATGTTGTAAGAGAATATGCTATTTTTAGCTTGTGTATGATAGATTCTCTTACAGCTATAAGATATGATAGATTCTATGACAGTCGTAAGAGTATCTGTCATAGCCCAACTTGGGAATAGGTGCCTTCTTTGGGATGGGGTGATATGACAAGTGTCATGAACACCCTACAATGTTGGACAAGTGTTCCTAAGTGTGAATTTTGGGCCATGAGGCCATGTTGGATGCCCATCTCAAGATAGGCTCATTTTTGCCTTGTAACTTCTTTATAAACATGTGCTTTCAGAGGAGAAGTAGTATGTGATTGACATGTACTATTATGCTACCGGATTGTCTCCAGATACGAGTGTCAAAGACTCCTAAAAGCTTGCATTGCAAGTGTATTGTAAACCATTATAGTTTTGATAATACATTGTGCAACTTTTGAAGTGTGGGGTTTTTCACCTGATAAGGGTTTTCCCCACGTTATATCTTGTCTCTCTCTTCTTCTCTCTTACATTCTTGTGTTGTGTATTGCTGCAATATCTCCATTGTTGTGTTAAACATTCTATAATTGTAAAGGTTTAAAATAATTTGCACTTATCTCTCCTCATTAGATTAGTGTAGGAAGCTGCATTTTCTGCACACCTAGCTTCCTTTTAGATGCTTTGGTTGTTTAATCTTGATAATGTATATTATTGGAAATAAGCTCCAAGCCCTCGAGGCCATCAATGAAATATATTACAAATTTGTTTTGACTGTAGTTTAATTGTCGCTCGAGTGCCTTTGAGGCCGAGCCAATGCTCACTATAGGAAACAACATGTTGAGTGCTGATATGGCATAATATGAAAATAGCTAATGACAACACAAAATCTTCCATGATGTATTCGAGCCAATTGTGCTCATGAGATATAGTATTTAAAACTATTTTGTTTAGATATATGTTTGGAGGATTCAACCTACATGTGGTCGATTCACCATCCTCAAACTATAATGATAATATTTTTGAAAAATTTAACCTTTGAATGTACAAAGACACCATTCACGAGAACTATATCCATAGTACTTGACTGCTAATGAAAGGTTATTAGGATAACCATAACGCAGTATGTATTGAGCCCTTGATAAAGAAGGAGGTTAGATTAATCAAAGTTAATATTATTACTTAAAGGTAGCTTTGCATGCATAATGGGTTAATGGTGAGAATTCTCTTCTTGATGCTATATCTTTATGAGATTGAGAACTAAGTTTAGTCTAGGTCTCTTACATTGTAATGTAAATAAAATCCATTTTCTTTCTAGTGGCCAAACTCTATGAAGGGAGTATATAATGCTATGAACTCACGTAGAGTCCTTGAGATATAATTTTTTTAATAGAATCGACCTTTTGGACCTTTGAAAATACCTTTCTAGATGACTTGAACTAAAAGTAAACCTTGGGATAAGGCTTCAATGTGTTCATCAACCGAGTAAGGTCATGAGTTGAAAACATGATTAAACTTATGTCATTATGAAAATATGGGAATATGGTGATGTGGAGTCATAGATTCCCTATAACAGTGCTTGAATGCTATGATAGTTATTATGATAACTAAGATGCATCTTATGTATTTAAAAGATATGTTGACTCCTTGTTGAAGAAGGAGAAACTAGGTAAGAGGTAAGTTGTATTGCCTTGTAGGCAGCATTAAGTGCATGCCATGTTTATTGGAGGACTATTTCTCTTAGATAATTATATACTTATGAGAATCAATACTCTGGTTAGTATGAAACTCTTGAATTGCAATGTAAATGAAAGCCATCTTTTTTTGAATGGCCATACTTCATGAATGAGGTATAAGATATTCAAACCCATGAGAATACTTGACATAGAGTCTTTCTAGTAAGACTAAATTATTAGACTATTATGATATAAGTCTTAAATGTCATGAACTTGAATGTAAACCTTGTGATAGGTCAACATGAAACTATGAACCTAGGAAGGTCATAAGTTGGAAAACTTGTTTCAACTATTGACATTTTAAAAAGTATGGTAATAGGGTGACATGGAGTCATAGATTCCCTATTGCGAAAGTAACATAACATAATTGACTGTACTCCCAAGATAGGAGTCGTTTGTTGGGAAAACTCGATTTGGCAATTGTCATGTTGAAAAATGGAATAAAGTGACGAGAAGTCATAATTTCCCTATTGTGAAAGAAACTGATTATATTTAATGTACTTCCTAAGATAGGAGTCGACTATCCTAGAATTGGACTAAGAATCGATTGAACTTACTTTTTCTAGACTTAGAGAGGTCGAATTAGGCATACTGTAGGATGAGACAACTTCTAAGTCAATTCAGGGTGGTAGACATACAACAACATTCATTGTGTAATGTACATGTATGTAAATATTTGGCCAAAGTAATGCATCCGTCTCTTCATGCATTATTAGTCCACAGTGCTCCAAATGGCATAATGTTTCCAGTAGTGTCAAACATAGTTAGAGTGGATCAATAGTTGTGTGACTGTGAAACATTATGAAGGACACAACATCAGATACTTAGATGACAAACCCAATGGTTCCTTATATATATACCTTTCATGAAGGGTAGGGCCACTTCTAGGTAGGAAGCTGTGTGGGGGATCGCTGGTCTATGGTTGGAGGAAAAGAAATTAGATGATGCTGTCCTTCCCAAGCATGAGACAAGCTAGGGCTTATGAAGACAAATGTCAAAAGTTCTAGATGCAGTGCTTCTTCATTATATGACTTGATAGTTAGTTATTATGTATAATTTGATATTTGATGCCTTGAGCATAGCTTTGTACATGCATAGTGAAGGTTATTCACTAATGAGATGTAATTAGATATTGTAATTCTAAGTTTTGTTATATTATGGTAAAGAATAACATTCTTAATTATTGTAATGATAATGATTCATTCTTTTTTTAACTATGATTTGGATAATCATGATGTATTCTAATTCTTAGTTAAGATGAATACTTATGTTAAATTATGAGCATTATGGAATGTGATGTTACAGTTGAGAACAACCTCAACATGGTTGGCTTCGGTGAAGCAAAAAAGGAAATATCCTTTGGTGAGATGCATAGTGTCAAGTTAGATCCCATGTTGGCTCTAGGCTTTTCTAAACATTTATTGAGCATACTTATATGCAGAACTCTACCATGAAATACCTAATTAAATTGAAATTCTCTAGCCATTTGCAAGCATTATCAAAATCAAGAATGGGAAGAATAACATCTGGTGGTGTTTCGGGGGACGTACCTTATGGAACACCTTGGAGACAAACTTTTGAGGAAGTTTGAGAAAGGGAGCTATTGGATCTCTTCGCCAAACATTCAACTACAGAAACAACATGTGCAAAGGAAGGAAAGGCCGATGCCATATAAAGTGGAGAAAAAACACCCGTAGGCTAAGCAACATTACCCATGCTTCAATAAATGTAGGAAAGCACAAAAATATCCTACAAAAGTATAGTATGATGACAAAGCCTCACAATATCCCATATATTATTTTCCCTAAACACATTGATGAAAAGCTATGAGATAATAAAATATAAAGGTGGCACCAGAATTAATTTTTAAGATTTTGTCAAAAAAAAGATGGGAAAGAAGTTGTGTACACAACCATTGCATAGAGATGTCAATATTTTCTAGTCACTATCTATGATAGGGATATTGTTGTTTTCACCTCTAACTATTAGTCTAGCCTCGACACTCGTGCAAAGAGAAAAAAATATGCTTTCACTAAGGTCTTTTTTTCCAAGGAATTTTATGCAGGGAAATTATGTGAAGTTGATTTCTTAATTGATCCATGGCTATTTTAGCCCATTGGCATTGATTGTTTTGGATTTGTTTAAATCTTGGTAAATTTTATCCAATGAAAACTAGGGTGAGTTGATATTTGGTATGTTTGTAATCTTTTTTTGTATTTTTAGGGCAAACATGTGTACTACACCCTTCTATGTGGCACTCTCCAAAAGAGCTCATGTGCCTTGTCTATGTTTCCACATTTTCCATGCATGCCTAATAGGACAGGTGAAAGGATAACACCACTAAAATTTGATGATTTTCAAGCTTTGGATGGTTTATAGGTGAATGAATTTGGTAGAGGTCATCATGAAATGTTGATAGGAAAATATCAATTTGGAGCTAATGGAATTTACTATTTTGGGTAGATAATGGAGGATCTGAAGAACTTTTGGTTACTTTTTGGTTGTAAACCTTAGAATTAATGACTTTCTTGCATAACCTATATAAATTTCTAGGTTTCTATTTCATGCCTAAGAATTCAAGGTTTTTGTCATCAATTTATTTATTTCTCCAAGTATTTGAGAGTTTTTTTCACTTTTAGAGTTGAATCTAATTGCTGTTTATTTAAATTGGAGACATCAATATTAAGGAGCCCAATTTTTTGTGCCAAGTTTTTTCAATAGGAAGTCTCCAAGCGTATGGGATGGGAAAATCTATATGTAAATAAGGATGAAATGATTATGGACAAAAAAATGACCATTTGTGTGGATAGACTTGCTATTGCAAGCATAATCCCCTGTTCCCCAATGTAGCATTTCCTAGGGTATGGAGAAAAGGTCTACCACAAGTTAGCTATGAGGTCAAGACATGAATGACATAATGGTAAATGGTTTAGGTCAAGGTGCTTGTCCTTGCATGTAAGGATATATTCCTTAACCCTTTTATCCTTTTTTCTCTTTTGAAACTATAATTAATTCCTTGTTAATATTTTGAATGAATAGTTTAATCATGAAAATGAAGCATTATCGGTTAGCTTTTATTTTCTTGTTAATTAGATTCTTTACATTTATGATCTCTTCCTATCCCTTTATTGCAGTCCATTTTACAATAGAGTATACTAAAGACTTAGCTCCTTGCTTGCATGTAAAAAAGTAGAGAAAATCCATGCAACATTATTAAATTTCATAAAATAAAAGCAATATTTTTCATTGGCATTAGAAAAGAAATCAACACAAATTATAGCTTCCAACTAGAGTCTAAGTGATAAATTATAGTACAACAAAATCATAGAATTATTTTTTTGTCACCTTCTCCATTTCACACCCACAATAGAGGATGCATAATTGAAATGAGAAAAAAATATTTTCACTTTAGACAACAAATAATCTAAATGCTTACTAAATGGGTGAAGGCTTTTTACCATATCTCCCTTAGGCTAACTATGGGGGACAATCCACATGCATGTCATGAATATAATATTAAATGCAAGTACATGGTGAACATAAAATAGCCAATAATAGATTGCATGTACAACAAGGTGCTCTAGACATCATCATATCCTACTATAACATGTCAGTAGTGAGGGTTCTAGGACCTCCACAAGTTTTCATTCAAGATCTAGTCAATATTGATGACCATTTTACAAGTTAGAAAAGACCTTGTAGTGCTCAATAGATGAGCAAGAGACAAGCCACAAATTAATCAAATTAATGAAGATGAAAACTATATTCCAAAATTCATGGTCAAGACTCTCATTTCCCTTTAGTCTTTCTATATCTATAAAATTAGATATACTTTAAATGTAAAAAATAGTAGTTTTTCTTGTTTTCCTCTTTTTTCTATATTATTTGGATTCCTCATTTTCTCCTTATTTAAACCTAATTTTTTGAAAAAAAATTATCTTTTGGTTTGCCAAGTTATTCTCTAGAAGGCCTTCCTAAACTTTCTTAGCAAGTACTACTAAATTGATATAGGAGCATTATTTATCAAAATGGTCAATTGTATCCAGAATGTATAATTGATGGTTCCCATTCATTATTTAGGCAACTCTTTGTACATATTTCTTTATCTCAAAATATATTCATTTGGATCCAATGCCCAACAAGGTAGGGAAAATCCTCTTTCAAAGTATATAGAGGTGAGACTAATGGGGTTTTTCCATTGGAAAAAAATGGGACGATTCTTTCTACTATAAGTTTTAATCTCTAGACCACCAGGATCACCTCCCTTCAATGTGTGGTGCCTATGACATGTGGGAGAATTTTATGCACAACCAACTTTGAGATCTAGCATCATAAAAAGTCCATAGCATTAAATAACACTAGAGACCTAAGCTTAACTAGCTACATAAACAATAATTCTATCAATACCTTATCTTTTGAAGAAAGAAGATAGAATGCAGATGAGGCCTTAATTAAGCTATTTAGAAACAAGGCATAGACCTGACACAAATAGAAATCTCATAAAGATATTGCACTTGGACAAAGGAAACACATGTTCACATCATTTTGTTTTGTTATTTATTGAATGGAAACTATCAATAAAGATTTTTATGTTTTAACCATAAAGTTTTGTTGATTTTCTCTTTGTATTCCAAGATGAAACATTGAATACAACTACCAAATATTCCTATATTAATTTTTAAAAATTAGAAAGGAAATAGTACAATATTCACAAAAAATGAAAGGGTTGTAGAAAGGCAAACCCATAATGTCTAAATAGGATAGATTCCAAAACAAAGACAACATTAAAAGGGCCAAGATCAAACACAACTATGCAACTAAAGCAATACAAAAATAATGAAGATCTTTATCATCTAGCTTCCAAACATCCCTAGGGAGTCAAGGCTATAAAATCAATAGGCTCCCAACCAATGAGAGTACCCTCCTCTTCAAGAGTATCATCTAAGGGCTACTAAGCATGGACAAGTGAGGAGACTTGCCAAAATTAGGTTTAACACTTGAGAACCATGCCCATGAGAAGAGACCAAAGGTGGCATAGAAGGTTGAGTCTATCCAACATGGGTTTCATTATCTCTAGGACCTAGAGGGTGAGAGCCATGGGACTTGGAGCCTCAATATCTTCTAGAAGTCTGGATACAACCACATCAATACCTTTGGGAAGGAGAAGAGAGATCAGGTAGGACTTTAGAAACAATGTATGGAGCATTCCCCCAATGATCCAAAAGCTCCTATAAATGAGAAACCTCAAGTGTAACTTTACAATCTTGCACCTAAATTTGCATAAGCACATTAGAGAAAATCATAACTTTAGTATAAAAAGAGAAATAAACATCAGTAGAGCATCCTGAAAGAGAGCTACATTTCAATCTTTTTAAATATTAAAAAGAATTTCCACCCTAAAAGTATGCCAAATCTGGGTATACTTGAATGAGAAAGAAGGCCAATCCCCAAGAAAAACCATATGCCAAGAAAAAGAAGCAGACCAAAAGGGCCTAAAGAAATCATGGATCCAATTCTAAGATTCTTGAGCTTTGGTGCAAGACTAGAAAAAGATGCTTGAAGTTTTCAATCTATCCACAAAATGAACAACAGGGATTAAGAATTCTCATATCATCCAAATGAGCACCAAGAGGAAGGCCTTGATAAAGAATGCACTATGCAAATTGAGAAAACTTAAGCTATATAGAATAGCTAACTAGATACACTAGAATTGGCAATGCTATGTACCAAGAGAGGACTGAAGCTGCCAGTGATGGTTCAGATAGTCCACCATAGGAAGATGAGGTGATAGCCACAAATAACCTTTACAAGGCCTATTATTTTAAAATGGTGTATCGAGATACCATTTCCAAACCTTCCACCAAGGTTTAAAAGATCTGACCCTAATCTTGTGAATCGTCTAGGGAGGAATGTCATCAATGACTAACTACAAGGTCTGCTAGTCCTAATCAACAAGATTAAATTTCATTTTAAACTTTGGCCAAGAAAGAAAATTCTTGATGGATTTATTAATAAAAGCTTGTAGCACTTGAATATGTTTTAAAAGAATTTCAAGGCATGAATCCATGATACTTTAGCTAGATGAAGGTCTTGACAAGGGAGAATGAGAGACCACCAAATAAATTGTTGATTAATACAGAGCCCATTGCAAAAATCATTTCTCACACAAAGAATCCAAGGCATAATAGTGTCCAAGGATTTCCAAATTCTCTTGATGGGTTCACTCATGGTGAGAAGAGTACCAAAATCTAGGCCTTTCCAATATGGTTGGCTTGAAGGTACTCCAAAGCTAATACAATGCATAATGAGAATTTTCTAGGCTTCATTTCTCTCTGAGGCTCTAATAATCCATTTTACACATAAGACAATTCCTTACTAATGAATTGAAAGTAAGCCTAGTCCACCAGCATCGTGAGGAAGGCAACAAAATTCCCAAGAAATAAGATGAAACCCTTGGTTCCTATCATTAGAAGCATAGAGAAAGTATTTGAGTAATTTTTTAATTTTAAAATAGGAATCCTTTGAGGGAACCTAACAAGAATAAGAATAAACATGGGTGGCAGAAAATTGTTTAGAACAAATTTGGAACTTACTAGCCAAAGAAAGATGCTTGGTAATCCAATAGTTGAGCTTCTTTTTAATTCTAGAAACAACAACTTGCTAGAGCATGGAATTAGAGGATTGAAAGGCAAAAGGGAATTCCCAAGAAATGAAAAAAATCCTCATGCTTAATCTATTTCTAGCTAAAATTGTCTAACCAATCTAGCTTGGGAAGAAGAGATTCTCTATAATATTGAGTCTTTTGCCATTGAATGCTCAACCTAAAAGCCTAGTAAAAACTTATCTAGGAAATTCAAGGCCTACTTGACATTATTTTCTTCTTCAATGGTAGTGAAGAAATAATCATTAGAAAAATGACCATTAACTAGCTATTGGGAAGATTTGGGAAGAGATATCCCCTTGACAAGGGATTGGAAGAGCATGAGCTAGGAGGTAACTATTATCCTATTTTGACCTCCTGGCCAAATAGTCTAACATCCATGAGATCTTGGTATTCCAGCTTCTGAGGATGCAAGCAAAAACATCAAAAAATGGTTGTCCTAGAAAATTCAGAGTTTTCCTTATGTTTTTCTATCTTGTTGGGTTGTCAAAGTTCGGGCTTCACCTCTTCACCATTGTGAAGCTCAAAGTCCCGAACTCTGCCCCTTTCCTTTACAAGTTATTCTAAGTGTTTCAATGCTAGAGTTCAGAGCTCTCCTCTTCTCCCTTCTTGTTTGGAAGGTAGAAGGGTTAGGGTCTGAGCTTTGACTCTTCCCTTGCAAATTCGGCTAAGTGTTGGAAGCTCTACGGGATGTCAGGGATTGGGGTTCTACCCTTTCGCATTCTTCCTTATAGGGCAGAAGGTTAATTGAGGCCCAAGCTCTAACCTTTTATTTGAAAAATTAGCTAAGTGTGAAGAAGTTGTCAAAAGTCAGTCTTTTATTCTTCATCCTTCTACTTTAGAATGTCAAAAGTCCAAGGGCTGAGGTCTGCAAGGTGCA
Organism: Cunninghamia lanceolata; assembly: GCA_027924645.1. Classification (NCBI taxonomy): domain Eukaryota; kingdom Viridiplantae; phylum Streptophyta; class Pinopsida; order Cupressales; family Cupressaceae; genus Cunninghamia; species Cunninghamia lanceolata. The sequence continues at coordinate 15,498,133 of BSBN01001332.1, forward strand.
TATCTTGTAAGTGTTTTTCTATTAGACTTTAAAGTTTTTCTCTTCCACCTTCCCTCTTGGAATGATGAATGCTGAAACTCTGAATCCCATTGATGGCCACATGGTGGCATTCTACCATTCCATTGTGCTCTTTTGGTGGGCCCCTCGCTAATTTGTGAAATGACGAAATGCTGCCACATGGCAATAACGTCATGGTGGAAGGCCAAGCACTGAATGTCTCAAGCCCAATCACTGATAAGGTAAAATCTTCTAAGTGTTATGGCAGAGTTTTGGGTTTTCTCCTTCCACCTCTTTTCTTCTGCAAGAGATAAGGCAAAGGGCCAGAGGCCCAAACTCTAAAAATCTGATGCCTTCCTTCTTCATGGAGAAAATGCGATTTAACTAACCAATAACCCTCCTAGTCACCATTAATGCTCTATAAGGGCTTGTTTTCATGCAGAAGATGGTATTCCTGCCTCCCCATGCCACCATTCCTCATCTGCATTAAATTTATTGTACCCATGGCATGGGCGAACCTCCTGTTTCAACAAATTTTGTGGATATGAGCTAGGGCATGCTTCAAAGGATGCCAGTTTGAGTTAATGACACACGGTCAATGTCCCTTCTTGTTGACTTCTCATCTTCCACACCATTGCTGCTATAGTGCGATTGAAAAAGATATATATGCATGTTTCAAAGATGTATTTTGGGTTGTTGTTGGTTATTGTTCTAGGCTATTATGCTGTAGGGTAATTTGTTTTTCTAGACCTTGTCTTGTAATGTGATTGCAAGAACCAGTAGAATTTGATGCATTGTGCCTGCAGCTAGGCCTTTGATGTCTTCTATTTTGGTTCACCAATGAATGTAATTGATTATTTTGTATCTTATTCCACAATAAATCATTCTACTTTGTAATGGTTATTTGACCTCTATGATCAATATAAACTGAATCTCACCTCCCTCATTGTTATTGCATTGTATTTATTTGATAGATATAAGTTGTGCATTGTGGATAAAATGGTCCCTTTCATACTTTCATCTTTTTGTCCTAACCTGTGCTTGATTTCCTTTGAGTCTGTGTGATTCCCCTTCAACATTTGAGATCATTACTGTGTTATGTTAGTGCAATCTAACATACTAAATTTTGGTGCATCACCATTTTCTTTTTTGTTCGCCTCTCTCCCTTTTCCTTGGTGATCATTAGTGTAGGTTTCTAGTATATTTCTCTAAGCCTTAAGCTTAGAAAGAGGAACCAACCTTCTCTGGAGGTTTGATCTCAAAATTGAAAGGTCCCACACCTTGAAATCATTCCTAATGTGTCATTAGAATGCTTGGATAACCTCCCAGTATGGTGTAATTCTACGTGATAACAGTTTCTGGCACGCCTAGTGGGACCAACTTGATGAGCTTTATCATCCATTGAAGGATTAGGTGTGTTCTTTAATGCATCTTGCCATTCAGGGTAGTCTTTGCAAGCACCATGGCAACTCTGCAGAACAAATCCACTGGTGCAGCCAATCCAAGCACTTAAAGAACTCCAAGGATCAGGACTTTGGTGGTTTTCTTGATCTTTTCCAACTTTCAGAAGCATCTTCAATCACCTAGTGACTCTTTCTTGGTATGTATCAAGTTTCTCTCTAGTTGAAGACCCGTTCTGCTATAATTTTGACATTTTTATGATTATCTAGCATTTAGATGCTATAAAATGTCAAGTTATTATGGAGTTATGAGTACTCCCCTCCTAGCTAGAATGCAAGTTATTGGCCCCCATACTAGCAATATTAGGTGCAAAATGCCTCTAATTTTAGGCCATATGTCCCTGTCGCAATAGATCATCAGCATCCTCATTGTGCTTACCTCCCTCCCACCCCTGCTTAGTCTTATTGTCAACCAAATTATGCCTATTATCAACCCCAAGAATACTACCTTAAGTTGCTAGAGCTTCAGGAACATTTGGATGACATCAAAAGAGATAGGGGTATAATCTACCATAAGAACCCTTTGATTTTAATATCAAAACATACATGATGTGATGGAGATACTCTGAGGGTTCCAATGGGAGTGGGATGAAATTTAGAGAGTCAAGGAGTATACTAGACACCAAGAGGAGCTTTCTTATTAGGCTCATCTTGAACAGTAGGAGATAGAAGCAGAGGAAAAGGCATATCGAGAGCAAATTAAAATGCATCTCACAACCTTATCTAAGGAGAAGTTAAACCAAATGCTTACTAATGCTCAGAGGTGGGAAGCTCAATCAAACCCCTCCATTCCTAGTTTTAGGTATCCTCTTCCTTTTACACAAAATTAGCCTGCTATAGAAGCAACTCCCAAATTCAACATCCCAAGCTTCAGACAAGATAGCCCATCTGGGCCTCTAAAGCCATCTTCTAGTTTTAAAATTCCTACACCCAATTAGCCAATCAGCTTCATGAGAGCTAATTCCTACACCCAATTAGCCAATCAACCTATCACTCCTTAGGGGAAGCCCTCTCAAGTGGCCCTTTCAACCCCCATTCCATGCCAGCCGTCTTGCCCTAGCCCCAAAGTGGAGGACAAGCCTATTTTCTAGTCGGATGCTGGGTTTTATGAGCCACAAGAAGAAATATTTGATGCTACTATGAAGAAGCCAGCTATTAGTGAACCCCCATGCACTAGTGAAACAAAAAACTCAGACCTACTACTAGAAGAATTTAAGCCAAATCTGATAGAGTAGTAGTGTGTTGAGCATGAGATTAATGCTAATTCAAGTGCAAGGTTGAGTCCTCTAGACTTTGGCTCTTTTGAAGAGTTCTCACATGCTTTGGACAGACAAAATGAAGGTAAAATATAGAGGGAGCACAAGTAAAAGGTCTTGCTATAGAGGCAACTCATGCAAGATCCAACTAGGTTGCAACCAAAGGACAGGGGCATAGTGGAGGGGATTGTTCCAATTGCTCCAAGGGTCAATGATGCTGGCCTATTTTATGAATTACCTAGTTACATTGAAGAAAATGATGAGGGAAGACAAAGGCTAGTAGTTTAGAAGCAGCATGGGAACATTGTGGCTGATGGCTTGTTGTTGGGATGTGAGGCTAAATAGGACAGTGAGGTCCTAGACCACAAAGAAGAGAAGACATGTTGCTCTATGCTAAAAGATACATAGGCTAATGATGTTGATATGTTTGAGAAGCTCCCACATTTTATTGAAGATGATAGCAATATAGAGATTGAGCATGGGCAAGAACAAATTAAAGATATGTTCTTTATTATCCAATAAGGATATCATATTCTTGGTGGAAAAGATTTCTCCATTGAGCATGTGCAGGGCTCATTTTATGAGCCTAATTTAGGGGATCATGAACATCTTGTCCACGAGGTGGAGGCAACCATACAGCAAGTCAAACCACAGGAGCCAAAGCATTCAAACCAGTAAGAGAAGAAAGAATTAGAGCAGAGGCATTAGATCAACTCTGTTGACTTGCATGTCATTTCAAGGGGATACCCTATTAGACATCTGGCCCAGCTGGAAACACATCAATAAGAGTCACCACTTGTCATGCTTAGCTCTAAGCATGAACTTGAGCATCAAAATGAGTGGGATCAGCCCATTTATCCACCACTTCTAGATAGTTGCATCAACAATCAGTTCAAGTGGGTGAGTGAGTTTGTCCTCTTTTTGGAAAAAGTGTTTGGTAATTTGTTGTATGCCCATCCCTCCCCCACCTCCTGTTAACTTCCCACAAGCATGTAAATCATTGTAAATTGTTGAGAAAGGACAAGTAATTTGAAGAACTAGTTAATGGATTTGTTTAAGGTCAGTTCTAGTTGGTTAGTTTAGGTGTAGGTTAATTTTGTTTTTGTTTTAGGTTTCCTTTCAATAACTGCCCTTACACTCTACTGTATTCTCATTAGGAGAATGCATGCTTGGTTTGTTTGTCTTGTTTCCTAGAGGCAATGTTCAGTTTTGTGTTGGTTTGGCCAACCCTTGTTCTTGTTGCTATGCCCTTTGACTATGTGCCCAATGGATGGATAGGCCTCTAGATCCTAGTGTTTAGATAGGCAAACACCCTCACATAGTCACCCAATTGTTATCCTATTTTTTTCCTCCTAGCCAAATAGTCTAAGATCTATGGGATCTTGGTGTTTTCAACTTCTAAGGATGCAAGGAAAAACATAAAAAAAAATGGTTAAGTCCAAAAAACTTTAGAGTTTTTCTTATGTCTTTTCTACCTTGTTAGGATGTTGGAGTTCAGGCTTCACCTCTTCACCATTGTGAAGCTCAAAGTCTTAAAACTCCACCCCTTTCCATTGTAAGATATTCTAATTTTTTTAGCACCTGGAGTTCGGAGCTCTCTCTTCTCCCTTCTTCTTTGGATGGTAGAAGTTGGGGTCCGAGCTTTGACTCCTCCCTTGCAAATTTAGCTAAGTGTTGGAAGCTCTGTGGGATGTTGGGGATTGGGGTTCTACCCTTTGTATTCTTCCTTATAGGGCAGAAGGTTCAGGGCCCGAGCTCTAACCTTTTCTTTCAAAAATCAGCTAAGTGTGAAGAAGTTGTCAGAAGTTGATCTTTTCTTCTTCATCCTTCTACTCCAGAATGTCGAAAGCCTAAGGGCCGAGGTCTGTAAGGTGCATATCTTCTAAGTGGTTTTTTGTCAAACTTCAAAGTTTTTCTCTCTTGCCTTCCCTCTTAGAAGGCTAAGTGTTGAAACTTTGAAGCCCACCAATGGCCATGTGGTGGCATTCTACCATTCTGCTATGCTCTTTTGGTGGGCCCCTCACTTATTCACAGAACAACATAGTGCTGCCACATGGCGATAGCATGATGGCAAAAGGCCAAGCATCGAATGTCCAAGGCTCAATTGCTAATAAGGTAATATCTTTTAAGGGTTATGATGGAGTTTAGGGTTTTCTCCTTCCACCTCCTTTCTTTGGCAAGTGATAAGGTGGAGGGTTAGAGGCCAAAACATTGAAACTCTGAATGGCTTCCTTCTTCATGGAGAAAACATGATTTGACTAGCCAATGACCCTCCTAGTCACCATTAATGCTCTGAAAGGGCCTCTTTTCATGCAAGTAGATGGTATCCTCCTGCCTCCCCATGCCACCATTCCTGATATGCATTAAATTTCTTATATCCATGGCATGGGTAAACCTCTAGTTTCAGGCAAATTTCATGGATATGAGCTAGGGAATGCTTGAAAGGATGCTAGTTCAAGTAATGTAGTATGGTCGACAATCCCTTCTTGTTGAGTTCTCACCTTCCACACTATTACTTACTATAGTGTGATTGAAAAAGTTATATATGCATGTTTCAAAGATGTATTTTGGTTTGTTGTTGGTTATTATTTTGGGTTGTTATGCTACCGGGTAATTTGTTGATCCAGGTCTTGTAATGCAATTGCAAGAACCAGTAGAATTTGATGCATTGTGCCTATAGCTAGGCCTTTGATGTCTTCTATTTTGGTTCACCAATAATGTAATCAATTATTTTGTATCCTATTATGCAATAAATCATTCTTCTTTGTAATGGTTATTTGACCTTTATGATCAATATAAACTGAATCTTGCCTCCCTCATTGTTCTTACATTGTGTTTATTTGATAGATATAAGTTGTGTATTGTGGATAAAATGGTCCCTTTCATACTTTCATCTTTCTACCCTAACCTTTTCTTGAATTCCTTTGAGTTTGTGTGATTCCCCTTCAACGTTTGAGATCATTATTGTGTTATGTCAGTGCAATCAACACACTAAATCTTGGTGCATCACCTTTTTCCTTTCTGTTTCCCCTCTCTCCCTTTTCCTTGGTGATCATTAGTGTAGGTTTAGTCTATTTTCTCAAGCCCTTTTAGCTTAGAAAGAGGAACTAGCCTTCTCTGGAGGTCTAATCTCAAAATCGCAAGGTTCCACACCTTGAGATCATTCCCGTTGTGTCATTAGAATGCTTGGATAACCGTCAAGTAGGGTGCAATCCTAAGTGATAACAGTAACCAAATCCTTTTGCAATAAGAAACATAAAGAGCTAGGGTAAGAGGAAAACCTTGACAGATGGACCTATGAATCCCAAAATGCATAGATCCTTGGCCATTAATGGTGATACAAGATGAAGCATCAAAAAACATTTAATTGACTGGATGAAATGAGCTCAATCTAAGCATTTGAAGCATGGAGGGGATAAAAAGCCATTAAATATGGTCATAAGCCTTGGAAAAATCAATCTTGATAAAAATGGTAGGTTATTGGGAGTAGTAATCTCATTCCGTCCCTTCCCACATAACAATAATATTATCTAGGATAGATATCTAGATTTAATAAACCTATCTTCTTAGGCTAGACTAGTTGAGGAAGCATAGGTCTAAGCTTGAGAGCCAAAGACTTAGCAATATCTTGTAGGATACATTCAACAAGGTGATCAACCCACCAATTAAAATTTCTTCATGATCATTAGCTTTAGGTATGAACTTAAAATTTCTATTGGTCATTAAATTTCCTAAATATTTGGAATGAAAAGCTTCAAGATAGACCATGTGAAGGCTCTTCTCCCACAATATCCCAAAAGGATTTATAAGATTCATAGGAAATCCATCCAAAATGGGGTCCTTTTTAGAGATTGAAAAAATAGCCTTCCTCAAGTCATATTTGGTGAGAAGTTGATCACAAAGACTACACTAGGAAATGGAAACCTAGTAGAGACCACATTAAGGCACACATTATAATGCAACCAACTAAGCTGGAGGATACTCCTGAGTAGCAAAAAACTTTCTCATATTGCTAGATAAAATCCTAAAGAATATTAGGAAGCTCATTCAAGAGCTATTGCCTCTTTGTAATATTTTTTAATGGAATAAGAAGTATGAGGGGCACACAAAGTGTGAAAGAATTATTTTGAAACCTTATCTCCAATCTTGAGCCAATGAAGTTGAGCTTTGATTTGGGCTCCTAGTGTTGTGTAAGCATCTACAAATTTTTTTAGTGGTGGAGCTAAGCCACTCAAAGCTAAGAAATATAATCAAATGATTGCTCTTTCCAAAGTAATGGTGGCTTGGTGGAGCTCTAAGGTAGTAGCCTCATAAGAGAAATTGTAGAAACTAACCAACTAATACCCATAAATGCAAAGAAAGTAGGAGGTATAGGTTATGACATCATTCCACCAAGTTATCTATCTAGTTTCATGCATGAGACATGGTTCCAAATTCCATACATGTTGAATGTGGGCCAATGTGGATTTGTGATTAAGTAATGATATGTTGAGGAAAAACTACACCTTCATGATCTTGGGCTAAGCAACTTGCCGCTCAATATAAAATTGTATTGGAAAGTGGTATGAAAGGACAACATCTGACAAAGGCTCCACTAGAAAGGAATAACAACTAGCAAAGGAAAAAAAAGATTGAGCTGACAACAAGGCTTGATCCAAACACTTGAGTAATTATTAGGGGCTATCTTTAAGATTCCTCCAAGTGTACTGGATGTTGTATGATCTTGGTATCAACCAAGATTCCAATATCAAAAATTACTAATTTATTATGCATGAAGAACATACATCTCCTTCCCTAGTTGTCCAGTGCATAGGCAAGGCCCCACATTTATCATAGGTCATTTCAATCATATTAAATTCTTTGTATACAACCCAAGTGGTAGTAGGCATTGAATTAGTGATCCATCTCTAGAGGGTAGATATTTTAATAGCATCATTCGAAGCATGAACATTAATAACTCCAAAGGAATGATTATTAATGTTGAAAAAGCCCATCATGCTCAATTGGTGAGCTTACATCCTAGTCAACTAAGTTTTGATGCCACATAGTAGAGAGAAGGGTGACAACATCACTACAACCTACTTCATGATTGGGTATGTGCATGGAAATGGGGGGACCAAAAAGGGGGTCAAAAGTGGCCACTTTTTCTAAAATTAGTAAAAATTGATCTTGGATGAGAAATTGAAGATAGCCATGCTCAAGATTAGAAGATGTGATAAGAACAAGATTTGTAGTACTCAAAATCTAGTTTCTAAACTATTATTTTTTTCTAAAAATGGTGGAGATTAAAAGGTTCAAATAGGGGGAGCACACAAAGTGCTCCTATTTTTGTCAGAAAAATATAACATAGCATTTGGTGTGCTCCCCCTAAAATGACTTTTTTTTAAGTATTTCACAAACTTTAGTGGACAATTAGCTAACATCATGTAGTTTATGCCCAATTTTTCTGTTAATATTTTAATGAATATATGATTTTTATGAATTTTCAAAGTGGACACATCCTAAAAATAAAAATTTGAGCGTGATCCCCCCTAATTTTTTGAAAACTAATCAAAAATCAATTTTTTTCAATGTGTATAGAATAGAGTCTAGAATCTAAAAATGTAATTTCTTTTTCAAATTTTGACAAACATCTAAAATGACACCAGAAATACTGCACATAGGTTTTTTGCAAAAAAGAACACATTAGCAAAAGAAATTGAAGATGGAAATCTTAATTTTATCATATTTTAGAAAATAATACATGATTAGAAAGATAATAAAAACTTGAAGTCATTCTAACATTTTTTTTGTATTAACATTCAAAAATATGTAAATCTAATTGAGAGTATGCTCGAGATTTTGTTGATTTTCTTTGTTTTGTTGAAAACATGTCTTTGGCATCCAAAAGGTAGGTCTAACCCTTTGGGTTAGATGCCCAAGGCAAATCCAACCCTTAGGGTTGGAATTTTCCAAAGTAGTGAAAAATGTGCTTGTGTTATAACATGCTCATGTTATAATGCACCATTTCAAAGAGTTAAAATACCTTGGATGAAAACTTGTATGAGAAGACTCATGTCATCCCTCCATCTTCTTTCAATATAGAGTAGCCTCATGTCTAGGAAGAGACAACCATTATATCATTGGGTGATGATGAATAGAAGAGGTGGTGTTAGAACAAGTAGCATCATATACACCTTGTTAGATGAATAGATAGAGTTACAAAAAGGGAGAGATAGAGAGAAATAGAGGAGAGAGAGAGAGGGGGAGAGAGATAGAGAGGGAGGGAGTGATAGAGTGATAGAGTTAAAGATATAGAGAGGGGGAGAGAGATAGAGAGGGAGGGAGTGATAGAAAGATAGAGTTAGAGAGAGGGATATATAGAGAGAGATAGAGAGAACAAGATAGATTGAGGGAGAGATAGATAGATAGAGATAGAGAGGGCAAAGAGATAAAGAGATAAATGGAGAGATAGATAGAGATATAGAGAGGGAGAGAGGGAGAGAAGGAGATATAGAGGGATAAATAGATAGATATATTGATCTAGGGGAGAAAAAAGAGGGAGAGATAGAGATAAGTATAGAGAGAGAGGGGGTAGAGATACAGATATAGAGAGGATGGAGATATAGAGATGGAGAGATAGAGAGAGAGAGGGAGAGATAGAGAGATAGAGAGGAGAGGGAGATGTATAGAGACAAGGGGATAGAGATAGAGAGAGGGAGAGATAAAGATAAAGAGATAGCATAGAGAGAGAAAATATATATATATATATATATATATCTATATCTATATATATATCTATATATATATCTATATATAGAGGGAGAGGGAGAGGGAGAGAGAGAGGGGGAGGAGGAGAGAGGAGAGAGAGAGAGAGAGAGAGAGAGAGAGAGAGAGAGAGAGAGAGAGAGAGAGAGAGAGAGAGAGAGAGAGAGAGAGAGAGAGAGAGAGAGAGAGAAGAGAGAGAGAGGAGAGAGAGAGAGAGAGAGAGAGAGAGAGAGAGAGAGAGAGAGAGAGAGAGAGAGAGAGAGAGAGAGAGAGAGAGAGAGAGAGAGAGAGAGCTTCAGACTTTGAAAATCTATACATACTTAAAGTATCTAAAGTGTAAATAAAGGCATTAGAAGGCTAGGTCACCATAGTTGTAGAGTAATCTATTGAAGCTAAAGATACATAGGTAGAAGCAACTAAGGAAACAACTCCTAGAGTTAAAACAAAATTGAGTAAAGAAATAATAGAGTTGGCAATAGGGAAAAGCTAGATGGTAACTAAGAAAACCACCATGAATGCATTAAGTGGAAAACTTGGAGGTATAATTGAGCCATGAAAAGGATAAAACTAGTGCCAAGGCTATTGAAATAGGATCACTAAAGAAAAAAGCCTAGAAAAGCTAAATAATCAAGTGGACACCTAGGCCTAGACACTCAAGGGCCTAAGAGAAAAAGAGGTTGACCTAAAGAATATAATATAAGAATCAAAGGAGGAGGTCAAGAGGTTAAAGTACCAAATTAAAGAGCTCAAATAGTTAGTGACGTACCTTGACCACATCAAGGTGTTGCAAGTATGTGCCTAACTGGTGTTGTCATTGACGTCAACATATCTGTGTTGTCATTGGTGTCAACTATGCTCTTGTTTTGATGCTTGATTGTAATGAGTTAGATGCTTCGCATTGGATGATATAAGTGTTGGAGATATTGAGTAAGTGATCCTGATATTAAGTGCACCTCTGATGGAAACAATGTATAGAAGAGTATCCTGGTTTACAGCGGAACAATCTAGAAGATTGCTCCATATTTCTTATAGAATGAATATCTTTGTCATCAAAGTGGAAGTTACTTAGAGGCATGTCTAAAGATGCTATATCTCAAGTTTGAGCCTCTATTATGAAGATTTGAGAGAGTTCTATTCACCAGAATAAAAACTATTTTTCTATGCATTCAGTGGTGATAGGGAGAAAGTATTTTGCTTCGCATTCTCTAGGGTGCAGTCATGGTAGAAGGGTTCACAAAATGAATTGTCTAGACTATGTAGCAAGAGTAAACACAATAGAAACTAGTCATGGAAATGGAACCAATGCAGATTCAGTCATTTAGTATATTATAGAATTCAAAATAGAGATCCACTAGCAATATGCAGGCTTGCAATTAGGGCTCACAGGCGTGATTACATACATGTACAAGATAAATCTTTGAATCTCCTTCACAAGAATTCAACTACTGATCTTCTAAATCATGAGAACTTGTTAACTACTTTCCTAAGGATCTATTACATCATTATAGATCATATCCAGAACATTAGATTCCTCCACGTCGGCCACAAGAGGTTAAGAATCCTGATGAAGAGGTCTAACGTGTGTTCTTGGATAGGTCAGACCTATCAGCTTTAAATCATCCTTGAATGCATTAAATGATGTGTGGACCTCTAGGGAAGGTTGGACATGAACCAAGGAACATTGTAGAATGTATCATTAGGATCCGCAAGTCGGCCAATACTCACAAATCTTCTCCTTTAGCTAATTGTTCATGACTATCATAAATCTCTACACTGAGAAAAAAGAGGATCTTCTGATAGTGGTAACTTTTTGGAAACTAATCCAAATGCTCTGTGGACTTAGAGTGATGTAGATGAACATGTCTAGATGCCAAAAAAATAGATCCATAGTGGTTGAGGTGCTACTATAATAGAATGCTGATCAAGATACTGAAACTATTTATTAACTAAATTACCTGAACTGAAATGAAAGAATGAAAATAAACAAATGAATTGGAATGAAAATGTTTTTGGTTGATGCAAGATTGCTTTGAACCAGGGATACTCCTGCATCAAACACCTAAGGTTATTGAAAAAGTGAGTCCCATCACTTTGCTGGGGCTAGAGGAAATCTAAGACGGTCCACCTTAGCCTAAGAAATCCATGATAAATCTTCTTCTAGTCTACCTTTCCACTTCACAAGGTATTCTTTGTACTATCTTCCTCTAGTGTTGTGTCCAACTCTGCTATCCAAAATGTCTTCAATCTACTCTGGTGCTTGTTGTGGTAACTGCTTCTGCAAGTCTTCTTCCATGCTGTGTAAGGTCTGCCCTTGTCTCACTGGTACATGCACCAGTTCATCTTATAGCTCTAGATTAAATGATAAAATGAGTTGATTATTATGTGAAGTAATTATATGATGGATATATACCTAGATAGATTATGCATCCTCTTTTGGTCATTATATTTTGCTTGAGCTATGATCTCCATTTGTTGGATTGATGTGTCATCTTAAGTGTGTAGGATTTTTTTATACAGGTATTGACCAATGGGTGGATGTGGAGGAGGAGAAATGGAATCATTAACCATTTGACTATTCCACCTTACCTAGCCAGTGGTTGAGATGTCTACCTTGTTCTCTTGTGGTATGTCAGTCACCTAAACCTTTCTATTTGGGTTATGAGTCAAAGGTTGTACTTGTGTTGCCCTTTTTCCTCAAATCAGAATCCTTCACAAGTAAGATTCCTGTCTTGTGCGTACCCCCGTAAAGTGTTTGTGTTAGTTGCATGTTTCTAATGGTCTTGAATTACTCGTTCACTTTATTGATTCTATATGGTTAGCAGTGTTGTGCTTGAAAGAAACCTCCTTGCTTTTGATGTGAGGTCAATTTCGTGTATCTTTTAGTACAAGGCATTTTAATGTGGGAATTCCTTGGTACGCATTTAAAATTAAAAGTTAGTCATAAATTGAGTAGTCTAACCTATTGATGATCTAACTTAGTTATGACTTTCATGTTTTCATTAATGTTGGGAAATACTCTTAGGTGGGCATGTAGGGCTTAACTTTTATAGTTGACCTTGCTTGTCAAGCTATTCTTTTTTGACAGTTATGTATTCAATAGTGTCCTTAATAATACTATGCCATATCTAAATATGAATACATAAACATATTATCCTAATCCCATATAAATTTTGACAATGTTTCTATAAATCCATCCTATCATAGGATACGGTCTGCTTATTATTCTATAGGCTTTTATATGTGAGCATATAGTGCTCGTAGTCATGCCTTAAATTTGTTGGTTGACCATGCATGTCGAGAAATTTTTCTATGATGGTTATTATTCAAAGGCACCCTTAAAATATTATGATATATTTTAGTATAAGTAAAATTCTATATAAACCAAATATGTTTGTCATCATAATTTTATATAAATATTGACAATCTATCCAAAACCTCTCCTTTCTTGTGATACAATCTTTTTAAATTTTGGATTGTATTTTATAGCAAAAATGTCTAAATACGGCCATACAACCATCAAATTTAGGCCCTGATGGAAGCTATCTAATTCCTTGGTGCTCGCAAACACTACGACATACTTTAATATCAGTAAATTATATATTAGAAGGAACCAAAAAAATAAATGTATTTTTTTTGGAGAATCCTATGTTTGGGTGGGGCAGTTGTTGGTAGATCACTCCTTTCGCATGAGTCATGTAAATTTTTTTTTGATTGGTTTAAAAAATAAAAGGAGAGAGGACATTTTTTGGGGGAAAAAGAGAGTTCTTTTACATAGATGGTTTTAGGGCAAAAGGGGGGTTGGAGAGCGCAAGAGGGTTGGGAGGATAGAGGGAGCTGAGGGGAACAAAGGAAAATCAAATGAAGGTTTTGGTGGAAGGGAGGGGGTACGGTGGTTTGGAAAAGGAGGGTAAAAACAGATTTCACTCTGTTAATCATACTAGAATGGTGGACATTGAGAGAAGAGGTTTTTTTTTGTGGGAATGGCTACCGTCTCGAACACCCTCACTAATGCCTACCTACTCTGACACCTTCTCAACTCCATTAAATATTTGTTACAATTGTCTTAGTTTTCTTTTTACCATTTTAGCTATTCCTGAGAGAGAGCAGACAAATGAAAACATACCTAGATTATTGATCTACGAAAGGAGGCTAGAATTAAGCTGTGATTTGATGATGATGTCTGCATGTGATAAAGACATGGTCACATGGACACAGATGCTTATGCTTCGTAGTGTGTCTCACTCAAGTTCTTCATTATCCATATTAGTTACCTTTTAGGTCTATGAAATTAGCCTTGTTTGGTCTAGCTTCATGTGAGAAAACAAGAGTGTATCTAAATATGTGGGTTGGTGCAGAAATGGCCTTGATTACCTTAACATTGGGGGGGTGCTGAATGCAGAGATTTCTATAGATTTCTACAAATTGACATGTCCGTAGGTGAGGGATATTTATAAAAGGGGTGCTTGCTAGCAAGTAGGTGGCCAATCCTGCCACTATTGCAGGACTTTTGCACATTTTCTCCCATGATTGCTTTGTCGATGGGTACAATGCATCAGTGAAGATAACATCGACTGTAGGGCATAAGGTAGAGAGGGATTCAAATATTATTCTGACCTTGTCTAGAGATGGCTTTGATACCATCACCTGAACATAGACCACAATCGAAGTGTAGAGCTAGGGCATTGTTCTGGCACAGACATCATGGCTACTGCAACTAGGGACCTTCTAATTCTAGTAAAGCACAATCCCAATAATTGTCTTTAATTTGTTGGATGACAGTAATGGAATATTTTTTTTATTATTGTTTAGTCAAAAAAAAGGAGGGATTCATAGCCATGGTTTTGAAATGCGCCCTTTGCCTAGTTAGCTCGACATGATTTTATCTGTTCTACCACATTTGTATTAGATTTGTCAGCTAGATTCACATCACTTGATCTGAGATCAAGTTCAAATCATATAATGGCCTCAATAGAATGCTTTGACATGTCAAAGGACTAGGGTTGGTTTCAAATATATAGGAAATAACTAGTCTAGATCAGTCATCCAATTCTACAAATCTGTAGTCATACCCCACCTTTGTGTTTTCAAGGTTATCTGGGTAAAATAGTTTTAATATTTTTTGTTAATGGGGTAAACCTTTTTTTTAAAGTTTGTTCATTCATATGATTTTTTTTTGGGCCTTGGGAATGGGTGTCTCACATTCGTGTGGGGTATTGGTAGAGGGACATGATCCATTTTATCTTTTGTTATCTTGTTCATAACATATACATTTGTTCTACATGTAGATCTTATATCTGATTACTAATTTTCTCCTATTAATGAAAATGATGTCTTACCTTGCATTAACGGGTGAAATAATACATGTGCATGAGTATTTTCTCCTCTCGCCTCAATTGCATGTAAATGGAATGGATAGTGTTATGTAAGAAAAGGGCTATGTGTGAAATTAGTTTATTAATGAGGTTCCTTGAATTATCTTTCCTTCCCTCTCTTTCTTACTTAGGCCTTGGGCGACTTTATGGTGAGATGTGCATTGGCATTGTGTTGCATGAGTATGTGGTTGGTTGGTTTTGCTTCAGGGTCTTTTAGTTCGGTTGGTCCTCGTGACATTTTGATGAGTGTGTGTGAAAACCATGTTCAAACCCTAGGTGAGGAACCTTGCTACCTATCTTGAGACCTTGGTTGTGTGAGTTTTGGTCTATTGAAGTAGTTCCATGATCTCCTCACTCTGTAGCTCAGGGGTCACCTAGGGTGCAATAGACATCTATTGCACTCAATGATGGCAATATGGTTGGGTGGAGAGTAACATCCCTCCATTGGTCACATTTTAGGAATTTTATTAGAGACTTGGCAAGATCACTGCCCTGTGTTGTTTAGATGTACTCTTGTGGCCCTCTATGCCATTGGGCACATTAATTGTATTTATTTTATTGTTGTATATTAATCAATGTAATTTATTCATCGGGGTGGATGCTTCCGTGTTGGGAGATAACCTTTGCTTGCAAATGTAACTCAATTTATCATCATATATTAGATTAACCCTTTCTCTATAAAGGAGATCAATTATTGGTCATCCTTAGTTATGTTTAAGATTGTATATGACGAATGGTGAGTTACCCGTGCCTTTCATTTAAGTTTTATATTTTTTTATGCTATGTTTTAGAGTTGGGATTCTAATCTTATGTCTGTAGGATCTTCACAACACATGTATGATAGCATGATTATATTTGTATCTCATCTACCATCGATTGAATTATCATTAATGTAAGTTTTACTCTTGTTGTTAAGGAAATCAATTATTGGTTATAACTTTGATTATGTCTAACTTGTCCATCCTTGATGATGGAATCCTTATGCTATCATCTCGATGCTATGCTTTGTGTTAGAAGTGGAATCAATCTTTTGGTATAGACATTTTCATAATACTCTTGTATGTGGAATGAAACATGTTGTGACTCATCTACTCGTGCATGTTTTATCATAACTAGAAATGGATTAATGTGTTAAACTACTACTTGTTAAATGTATTAGAATAATGTGGTAAATGTATTTGATTACATCTTTATGTTTATGTCTATACGCAATAGTTCTTGTTGATGCAGAGGTTAGAAGGGGTTTAACAAGACAACTACAATGTGTGTTTGACAATCATTCAAGTGGTGGAAGGATTCATTGTCTTACCAACAAGCCTTCATGCTTACAAGCCTTAACCAAGGCTCAAACTAAATATGACACAAGGTGGATTGTTTTGCAAGGGGTAGTCATGAAAAAGGTCTTGAAATCACTAGGACAACCTTCCTGAACCATTGGATGGGCATTTGTAAACATATGTAGGGTACCTCCTCCAAAAACGTACTAGACTCCTTGTAGCTCTAAAAAAGAGAACAGTCAGCAATAACTTTTCTCAAAGACCTCAACTACACAAAAATCTAACTAGTTTCAGATACCCTTTTGCAAGGCCCTCATCATACTCCAAAATGGGTATAGGTTGTTTCCCAAAGAATGTTTCAAACCTTGACTGTCCTAGAAGCCTAGAGCCCCCAATTAGGCCTACTTAACAAAGCAAGTACTCGATGGTGGAGTCACAGAACCTTCTTCATCATTTGGACACTCCAAGGACAAGGCAAAAACACAAATTCCAAGATTGATTTTCTCCCATAGTTGACTCTCCATAAAATTCACTATGTTGTTCCTTTTCTAGATGCACCTAACACATGGTGATGTTAGGTTCCTTCAACAAATCTTCCTCAATCTCAGACCCCTGCCCAAAAATTTCTCATAACGCATGAAAACAAACAAAGACAAGTCCATTCTACTGATCAGGAGGGAGTCAAACCAATGGAATGGATAGAAAAGACATAATTTCTATCAAAAACCCAAGGTAGGGTTTGGTAACCCAGTTTCAGGAAAATGTAGAGAATTCAATTGTAGAGATGTTTCAAGACCTCAAATCAATTGCAAAAGGAACTTAATTCATACCTCCAACTATCCACAATCACTTGCCTTATGACACCTCCGTACAGAGGAGTACCACAGGTAGAAACAATGAGAAACACAGGAAATTAATAGTAAACTGAGATTTCTTTGTCTATTTCTCCTTCAAAATCACTTCATACCCAAAATGAACATCATCATGGATTTTTCTAGCATGTGATTGACCTTAGTAACTGATTGGGAGGTAGTTTGAGTACGGTGGGAGGCCAAAACTATCCTGCAACCACCACTGCCCCTATTTTGTCACTACTCTACAACTAATCATATGCAATTACATTTTGTTTACAAGTGCATTATCCTTGTTTGGGGTGTTCAAACCTTTACAAGATTGGTGAGCCTTTGACAAGGCATTTAAACTCATCATCATGCTTCTATATGCCATGATTGGCTACCAAGACACAAGACCCCTATGATTGTTCTTATCAACCTATTGTGTTTACAATTATTGGCATCAACATGAAATGGTTTCCAACCTTTTACAAATGCATCAAAATGGTCTTCAAGCCCTTAGGATAACACAAACAACATGAAAACAAAACATGGATCCTCATGATCCTCTTGGTACCCCTGTACCATACTCCTGGGGTGGAAAAGAACTCAAGTTCCTTGAGGAACCAGATCAGCAATAGTGGTCCAATGCTTCAAAATGTCTTCTTCACTCATCCAAGTGGCATCTTTAGTAGGTAGGCCACTCCATTTGACAAGGTACTCTTTGTAGGTCTTCTTCCTAGTCTTCTTGATCACCTTGGTGTCCAATATGCTCTCCAACTTCAATAGTTGGCTAGGTGGTAGATCCTTAATCCATTCCTCCTCTTCTTGTGCTGTCAAGCCTACATACGGACCTGCAACATAATCACCTCTGTAAGGAAATAGGTTTGCAACATTGAAGATGGGAGATATAGCCAAGCCTTGAGGAAGTTCAATCTCATAGGCATTGGACCCAAACTTATGCACAATCCGGCAAGGACCAATCTTTTTCATGAGTTTTGTTGGCTGCCCCTTTGGAAGTCTTTCTTTCTTCAAGTGTGCCATCACCAAGTCTCCTACCTTATATTGCACATCTCTCTTCCTCTCATTGGCTTTCTCCTTGTATTTTTCTGTATTGTTTTGGATAGTCTCTCTCACTCTATCATGGATGTCCTTCATGGCCAATGCAAAGTCTTCTCCTTGAGCACTTCTTCTCTCCAATCCATGTAGATCCCTTAGTTCAAGAATCCCTCTTGGATGAATCCCATAGACAACTTCAAATGGACTTCTTCTTGTACTCCTATTGGTGGAATCATTATAGGCAAATTCTACTTGAGGGATGATCATATCCCATGCCTCTCCATATTGCTTTGTGAGACATCTTAAGAAGATTTCCCAAGGATCTATTCACCACTTCAGTTTGGCCATCAGTCTGAGGGTGATAGGTTGAAGTGAAAGACAATTGAGTGCCCAACTTATTCCACAAGGTACGCCAAAAGTGGCCCACAAACTTAGGATCCATGTCAGTCACAATGTTGAGAGGCAAACCATGTATTCTAACAACTTATTTGAAGAACAAGCCAGCAATATGGGAAGCATCATTAGTGCATTTACATGGTAAAAAGTGAGCCATCTTACTAAACCTATCCACCACAGCAAAGATACTATCAAAACCTCTTTGAGTCCTAGGAAGATACAAAACAAAATCCATGCTAATACTCTCCCACGACCTATGAGGAATAGAAAGTGGATGATATACACCAGCATTAGATGATGTTCCCTTTGCCCTTTGACATATGCTACAACCTTCAACAAATTTTTGATATCTGATTACATTTTTGGCCAAAAATAAAATCTTTTCACCTATTCTAATGTTTTATCCAGCCCAAAATGGCCTCCTAGACTGCCACAATGTTTCTCCTTGATGAGGTTCTCCCTCATGGAACACCTAGGAACACATAATTGGCTGCCTTTGAATAATAACCCTTGCTGCAACAAAAACTTAGAAAAATCAGAATGATAGGAGTTTGAAAATTGAGAACAAACTTCATATACCTCCTTGAAATCCTCATCATCCTTGTACATTTGTTTGAGGGAATCAATCCCCACACTTTGCAACTGAATTTCTTGAACCATGCACACCCTTCTACTCAATGCATCTGCCACTTTATTGGCCTACCATTTCTTGTGCTTGATGGAAAAGGTATATGCTTGAAGTTGTTCAACCCATTTCATGTGCTTGTGACTGAGTTTCTCCTATGAATTTAGAAAACTAAGTGCATGATTGTCAATGCAAACAATAAATTCATTAGGAAAAAGATAATGCCTCCATTTCTTCAAGGCCTATACCATTGCATACAACTCCAAGTCATATGTAGAGTACTTTCTCTTAGCATCATTTAGTTTCTCACTAAAGAAAGCAACTGGTCTACCCTCTTGACTCAAAACAACCCCTATGGCATGGTTACTAGCATCACATTCCACCGCGAACAACTTATTAAAATCAGGCAAAATGAGAATAGGTTGTTGTGCTACCTTTTTTTTCAAAATTTCAAAAGATTCATCAGCTGCCTTGGTCCAAGAAAACTTACATTTTTATCCTCCTTTGATGGTGTCTAGAATGGGTGCACATATATGACTGAAACCTTTTATGAATTTCCTATAAAATGTTGCCAATCCATGAAAACTTCTCACATCACCTACTGTTTGGGGAGTTGGCCATGATAAAATAACCTCCACCTTTGCTAGATCCATCTTCAAATCACCTTGGGAGATAAAAATCCCAAGGTAGGTAAGTTCTTCCTTTATAAAGAGACTCTTCTCCATGTTAATCATCAACTTTTCATCATGCAACTTCTTCAAAACCTGATCCAAGTGCTGCAAATGCTCTTCCTTTGTCCTGCTAAACACAAGAATGTCATCAAGATATACTACAACACACTTAGCAATGAAGTCTTTCAACACCTCATTCATAAGACACATAAAAGTACTTGGGGTATTGGATAGGCCAAATGACATCACCAACCACTCATAGAGACCCTCATTTGTCTTGAAGGCAATCTTCCATTCATCCCCTTGCCTTATTCTAATTTGATGGTACCCACTCTTCAGATCAATCTTGGAAAAATAACGAACCCCTCCCAAATAGTCCATTAGATCTTTAATCCTTGGCATATGGAACCTATATCTTATGGTAATCTTATTGATTACCCTAGAATCCATATAAAGTCTCCACTTACCATCATTTTTAGGGGCTAGGATTGTTGGGATAGCACATGGGCTAAGAATCTTTCTTACCAAACCCTTATCCAACAACTCTTGCACCTGCATGGTAATCTCCTCATTCTGAGATGGAGTCATCTTATAGGCTGGTTTGTTTGGCAATGTGGACCCTAGTATGAAGTCAATCTAATGTCTTAGGTCTCTAATAGGTGGCAATGCATTAGGCATCTCCTCCACCATGATACCCTTGTATTTTTCCAACAATTTCTACACCTCCCTAGGAATCTCTTCCTTACTAGGACCATGCAAATCAAGACTATTTTTAGGCTTCAAAATCAAAGCATACCCTTGGGTTCCTTCCTCCTTTGGGGTGCTAAGAAACTCTTGCCCACTTACTATCATGACACTTGACCCAACATGGTTATCCACACTCTCCTCTGGTAAAGGATCCATCTTATATTTCCTACCATTCTTGGTTATGATGTAAGAGTTTGATTTCCCATCGTGTTGTGATTGGTCATCATACTGCCAAGGATGTCCTAACAACAAATGACAAGCATCCATGGGGATTATATCACACAATATCTTATCCCTATACTCCCCTATCTCAAACTCTACCCAAGTTTACTCATCCACTAAGACTTGCTACCCCTTATTCAACCATGACACCTTATAGGGGTTAGCATGAGGTAGTCTTTTCAATTTCAATTTATCTACCATCTCTATAGAAATCAAATTCTCAGTAGAATTTGAATCAACAATTATCTTACATATCTTACCATAGGCCCTTCATGTGGTCCTAAATAATGCCTTCCTCTGAGGAGGTTCTTTGGTTTGAGACACCTTTAACGTGGTCCTCCTCATTAACAATATTTCTCCATCATGAACTGGGGCTGCACTTCCAATTGGGGAATTGACACTTTGGCAATCATCTTCTTGGATCAATTGGTTGCTTCTCTCTCCTCCATGAGAGCTTGAGGCTTTCTCAGGACACTTGTTCATGGTGTGCCCTACTTAATTGCAATTGAAGCATCTCCCTGTGAAGACACTAGGACCTCTACCTGGTCCACCAAACCTACCCCTTCCATTGGGTCTCTTTCCTCTAAATCCTCCTCTTGAACCTAATTCTCCACTTTGTTCTTGGGAATTAGACTCCCCTTGGCTCTTTTGAAACTGATTTCTGCTCCCAAAATTGCCCCTATCTCTAAAATTTCTGCCCCCTCTACCTTTGTTTTGTTGATCACCTTTTCTTCTCAGCTTCTCTTCTGCCCTCAATGAAACTTGGAAGCATTCATTGACGGTCTTAAGGGTTAGGAGACTGATTTCATCTTGGATATTGTATCTTAACCCATTAAGGTACCTGGAAACCTTTTTCTTTTCACTTTCCTCTTGTCCAGATCTCAAATTGAGTTTGTGAAACTCCTCGGTATATGCAGCCACATCCATGTCTTTTTGTTTTAAGTTTTGCATCTTCTTGTAGACTTGGACCTCATAGTTAGTAGGTAGGAATTGGGCCTTTAGTTTTCTCACCATCCTCTCCCATGAATGGATCATGGACTTACCCACTTTCACCCTCTCTCCTTGGGTGTAGTTCCACCATGTTAAGGCTGACCCCTTCAATTTGGTTTTTGAAAACTTCACCTTCTTATCCTCTGCCACTTCTTTGTACTCAAAGTAATTGTTCAAAGCATCAATCCATTCTATCAACTCCTCAAAATCCATCTTCCCGCCATACATGGGCAGATCCATCCTCACGTCAGAGGCTTATCCTTTAACTGATTTCAAGGCATTGACAAATCTTCTCTCATCAGGGGGTAACTCTTCCTTTTGCTCTTGATGATCCCCCTCTTCACCTTCTTCTTCTTCTTCAGACTCACTATCTCCTCCTTTTTATTTCCTTCTCTCTCTAGCCTTCAAGTCCTCAATCTCATCTTCCAAGGATTTCATTGTTCTGGCCATCACTGACCCACCTTTTGGAGGCATCTTGGTTTCACAAGATGATTTATGGACCCAACTATTCTTCTCCCTTTTATAATCAGATTTGTGGCTCTGATACCACTATGATGTAGATTTTAGAAGGGGTTTAACAAGACAACTACAATGTGTGTTTGACAATCATTCAAGTGGTGGAAGGATTCACTGTCTTACCAACAAGCCTTCATGCTTACAAGCCTTAACCAAGGCTCAACCTGAATATGACATAAGGTGGATTGTTTTGCAGGGGCAGTCATGCAAAAGGTCTTGAAACCACTAGGACAACCTTCCTGAACCGTTGGATGGGCATTTGTAAACAAATGTAGGGTACCTCCTTCATAAACCTACTAGACACCTTGTAGCCCTCAAAAAGAGAACAGTCAGCAATAACTTTTCTCAAAGACCTCAACTACATAAAACCCTGACCAGTTTCAGATACGTTTTTAGAAGGCTCTCATCATACTCTAAAATGGGTATAGGTTGTTTCCCAAAGAATGTTTCAAACCTTGATTGTCCTAGAAGCCTAGAGCCCCCAATTAGGCCTACTTAACAAAGAAAGTACCCGATGGTGGAGTCACAGAACCTTCTTCATCATTTGGACACTCCAGGGACAAGGCAAAAACACAAATTCAAAGATTGATTTTCTCCCACAGTCGATTGTGCATAAAATTCATTGTTGTTGCTTTTCTAGATGCGCCTAACACATGGTGATGTTAGGTTCCTTCAACAAATCTTCCGCAATCTCAGATCCCGACCCAAAAACTTCTCATAACACATGAAAACAAACAAAGACAAGTCCATTCCACTGATTAGGAGGGAGTCAAACCAATGGAATGGATAGAAAAGACATAATTTCTATCAAAAACCCTAAGGTAGGGTTTGGTAACCCAGTTTTAGGAAAATGCAGAGAATTTGATTGTAGAGATGTATCAAGACCCAAATCAATTGCAAAAAGGAACTTAATTCATACCTCCAACTATCCACAATCACTTGCCTTATGACACCTCCGTACAGAGGAGTACCACAGGAAAAAACAACGAGAAACACAGGAAATTAACAGTAAACTAAGATTTCTTCGTTTATTTCTCCTTCAAAATCACTTCATACCCCAAATGAACATCATCATGGATTTTTATAGCATGTGATTGACCTTAGTAATTGATTGGGAGGTAGTTTGAGTATGGTGGGAGGCCAAAACTGTCCTGCAACCACCACTACCCCTATTTTGTCACTACTTTGCAACTAATCATATGTGATTACATTTTGTTTATAAGTGCATTATCCATGTTTGGGGTGTTCAAACCTTTTACAAGATTGGTGAGCCTTTGACAAGGCATTTAAACTCATCACCATGCTCCTATATGCCATGATTGGCTACCAAGACACAAGACCCCTATGACTATCCTTGTCAACCTATTGTGTTTACAGTTATTGGCATCAACATGAAATGATTTCTAACCTTATTACAAATGCATCAAAATGGTCTTCAAGACCTTAGGACAACATGAACAACATGAAAACAAAACATGGATCCTCATGATCCTCTTGGTACCCCTCCACCACTTGTACTCTCACTTTACATCTTATGCTATGCTTTAGAGTTGGATCCAAAAGTTTATTCTAGAATTCTCACACTCGTGTATGTTCAAATGATCGATTTTGTTTTCCCACCTTGTCCTAAATATTGTATCTTAACTATTGGTGAATGGTTGTTTAGATTTCTCCTTTCTCCAATGTTTTTAGGTTTTTGATGATATAAGTTGTTTTTACTTGGTGTGCATCCACATGACAAGGTGTCATTGTTGTTGTGCCACACCTTGTTTGCCTTCCCTGCCTTATGTGACAGGGTTTTAGGGTTAGGTGGAAATTTTTTTTGGTGGTTCATGTCATGACCACATGGGCAATGTGGGCATTACATGTGGTCTTCTTGTGTCATAACCACTCAATAAAAGTGGGCACGACATGCTGTCACCGAACTCTACTTCATGATACTGGTATAAGTCTGCAATGTTGAAAATAGGTGATATACCCAATGTCTCTGATAATTCCACTTCACAGGCATTTCCTAAATCAAATTTCCTGAGTATCCTACAAGGTCCAAACTTCTTCATTTTCAACTTGTTGTATGTCCCAACTAGAAATATTTCTTTTCTCATATATACCATCACTTCATCTCCAACTTCAAATTCCTTATGTTTTCTCTTCTCATCAACCTTCTCTTTGTACTTACTATTCATATCCTCCAAATGCTTCTTCACCTGATCATGTACTATCTTCATATGATTTGCAAATTCTTCTGCTTCTGCACTTCTCTTTTCCTATGTACTAATGTCTCTCAATTCTGTAACTTCTCTAGGATTCACTCTGGTCACAATCTCAAAAGGTGTTCTTCTGGTACTCCTATGTATTGAATTATTGTATGTAAACTCTGCTTGTGAAAGAATCAAGTCCCAACTTCCTGTCTTCTTTCCAACCAAATATCTCAACAAGTTTCCCAAACCCCTATTCACAACCTCTGTTTGTCCATTAGTTCATGGATGAAAAGTTGAGTTGAACTTCAAATCTATCTACATCTTCTTCCAAAGTGTCTTCCAAAAGTATCGAACAAACTTTGTATCTCTATCTGAAACTATACTCCTAGGTAATCCATGCAATCTCACAATCTCCTTGAAAAATAAGTCATCTACATGCACTGCATCAGTTGTCTTCTTACAAGGTATGAAACGAGCCATCTTTGAAAATCTATGAACCACTGCAAATATTGAATCATGTCCTCTTTGTGTCTTAGGCAATCCCATTACAAAATCCATGCTTATGTCTTCCCAAGGTCTCTTTGATATTGTCAAAGGTTTATACAATCCAGTGTTCTGACTACTCCCTTTTGCAACTTGACAAGCTCTACAACTTTGCACAAATTTTCAAACATCCTTATGAATCTGAGGCTAAAAGTAGTTTTCACTCACCAAGGCCACTATCTTATCAATGCCAAAATGTCCTGCTAATCCACCACTATGTTTCTCCTTGATCAAATTGTCTCTCATTGAACTTCTAGGTATGCATAACTGACTTCCCTTGAACAACATATCTTCTTGAATGAAATAATCCAACCACTCACTCCTATCTACTACAATAGGTTCCTTACATGCTTTCCAAGGTTCTACAAAATTAGTGTCTCCCTCATACATGTTCTTCAATTCATCAAATCCTATCACTTCAACTCTCATTTCTGTCAACAAGTTTCTTCTCCTACTTAATGCATCAACAACTTTGTTTGATTTTCCACTCCTATGCTTCAACACAAAAGTATAACTCTATATGAAATCTACCCATCTCATATGTCTCTGATTTAACTTACCTTGACTGTTTAAATATTGTAAAGCTTGATGATTAGTATACAACACAAACTCCTTAGGCAACAAGTAATGTCTCCACTTCTTCAAGGGTTGAATTATGACATAGAACTCTTGATCATAAACTAAATATCTTCTCCTTGCATCATTCAACTTCTCACTGAAATATGATATAGGTCTACATTCTTGACATAATACTGCTCCAATTACATTTCCACTTGCATCATAATCAACTTGAAATAATTTATTGAAATCTGGTAATGCCAAAATAGGTTGGTCTGTCACTTTCTGCTTCAAGAACTCAAAACTTTTATTTGCTCCTGATGTCCACTTGAAATTTTTCCTGTCACCTCTCATTGTCTCTATCATAGGGTTACATACTAAACTAAGATTTCTGATGAACTTCTAGTAGAAACTAGCTAATCCATGAAATGATCTAACTTCTCCAATGCTCTCTAGTGTAGGCCATTCAATAATTGCTTTCACTTTCTCAGGGTCCATCTTCAATCCTTCCACATAAATCACAAATCCCAAATATACCAACTCCTCCTTCATGAAACTACATTTTTTGATGTTTATCAACAATTTCTCTTCTTTCAACCTCTACCAAACTTGTCTAATATGCTGCAAATGTTCCTCTTTTGTCTTACTAAAAGTTAGAATACCTTCCAAGTATACAATCATAAACTTACCCAAAAATTTCTTCAAGACTTTATTCATCAATCTCATGAAAGTACTCAGTGCATTTGTCAATCCAAAAGGCATCACTAACCACTCATACAATCCTTCATTTGTTTTGAAAGTAGTCTTCCATTAATCTCCTTCTCTAATTTTGATCTAATGGTATCCACTCTTCAAATATAACTTTGTGAAATATCTTGCTCCACTCAAACAGTCCATGATATCATCCACCCTAGGTAAAGGAAATCTATATTTAATTGTGATCTTTTTTATTGTGCTGGAATCAATACACATTCTCCATTCTCCATCCTTCTTAGGTGCTAAGTACTACACAATGACTCAAACTTTCTTTGATCAAACCTTTCCTCAACAATTCTTGTATTTGTCTATTCAATTCTTCATTCTCTACTAGTGTCATTCTATGTGCTACTTTGTTAGGCAAACTTGCTCCCAGTATAAGATCCATGTGATGACTGATACTCCTTCTAGGTGGCAATCCTTCAAGTACATCGTCTGATATGATGTCTTCATATTCTGTTAGCAACTCTCTTATCTCCTCAAGCTGTGATTCTTTGGTCTCACTCTTCAATGTTTCAAGCTTCTTAAGAATCAAGACATAACACATATTCTCATGTCTCAAACCATCCAAAATTTTTCTTCCATCTACCAAACAGATTATAGCATTCCCACATACTTCACCCTTAGGTTCATCCTCCAAAGGAATCAAAGTAATTCTCTTTCCATTTGTTGTTATAGTATATGTGTTCTTTCTCCCATCGTGTATAGTTTTTCTATCATATTGCCAAGGTCTACCCAACAAGATATGACAAACATCCATAGGCATAATATCACACAATACTTCATCATGATATGATCCAACATGAAATTTCACCAAACATTGTTCACTCACCAGTACATTAAGATCATCCTAAATCCATGCTATCTGATAAGGCTTAGAGTGTTTCAATCTTTCCAACATCAGCTTAGTCACCATCTCCTTTGAAACTAGGTTATTTGAACTACCACTATCAATCACAACTTTACAACACTTACCCCCTGATTTGCATCTAGTTCTGAACAAGCTTTTCGTCTGTGGTGGTGCCTCATTTGTCTCTATTTGAAATAGTTCTCTCCTCATCATAAGTGATTCTCCCTTCTTAGTTTTACCAATTGAATCAGGCGATCCAATAGGTTCTTCATCAACATAGGCTGCTCTTGCACTGTTCTCTGTCCTTTTGTTTGTACTACCCTGATTACATTCAAATGCTCTATGTCCTTCACCTCCACACTTGAAACAAGTACCTCTGAATGTTCTCTTATCCAATTCTCTTCCTTCTCTTTTGTACCCTTCATTCCGGTATGAATTATAGTTGCCTCTGGGATGAAATTTTTTGTCATTCCTCTGGTATACATTAGTATCTCTATCATCTTTCTTAAATGGGCTGTCAAACTTGTTCTACTCCAGATGTGATATGTCTCCTCTAGAATAAGTCATACCTCTCTAAAACTTACCTCCTCTTTCTCTTTGCTCTGATCATGTCTCTTATTCAGCTTTTCTTCAACTTTCAAGGCAAACTGATATGCTTCTTCTAAAGATGTCATCCTTACTAGGCTTAGTTCTTCTTGAATGTGCAAGCTTAGTCCATTGATGTATCTAGCCATTTTCTTCTTGCTTGCTTTACTATGTCTTGTTCTTATGATTATCTTGTGAAATTCTTTAGTATACTCCTTCACTGATTTCTCCTTTTGTCTTAGGTTTTGCAATCTTTTCAACAGTTCCAACTCATAGTTAGCAGGTATAAATTGATTCTTCAGTTTTGTCACCATCCTATCCCATTTTGTAATCTTTTCTTTTCCTTTCCTATTTCTGTCCAACTGAAGCTCTTTCCACCATATAGAAGCATGCCCTTTCAATTTGTCTTTGCAAATTTCACCCTTTCTAGATCTTCAACTTCTTCATATTCAAAGTATTCTTCAATATCATTTAACTAGTCAATCAAATCTTCAGGATTCAAATTACCAATATAATTTGACACATCAATTCTAGGTCTATTTCCAATCTTTGAGATAGCTCACAACATCTTAACTTGATCTAATTTTTCTTCTTCATCACCTCCTAGGGTTTCTTTTGTTTGATTTGCAGTTTGAAATTCTTCTTCGTCATCACTTTCAGCACTAGGTCTAGGTGTCAATCCTCTTCGCCTATCTTCCTCAACAACATCCAAATGAATTCACATTTTTCTCATCAATTACATCATCTCATCCATTCTATTAGCCATTGTACCAATAGGAGGAACTCTTTGCAGTGGCATCTTCCTAGGATCAAGTGCAAACTACCTCAAATTTGGTGATCGGGCTACAAGAGATAACTACCTCTTAATTGGTGATTAGTTGTGCATAAGTAACCTACCTCAGATTGATGATATGATCACAACAAGATCTTATAGAATCCCCTTTGTCAATTTGCTCCAAAGAATCAAACTTTCACTTTGATACCACTTGGTGCAGTCACAGTAGGAGGGTTCACAGAATAAACTATCTAGACTGTGCAGCAAGAGTAAACACAATGGAAACAACTCAAGGAAATGGAACCAATGTAGATTCAGTCATTTAGTAGATTATAGAATTCAAAATAGAGATCCACCGGCAATATGCGGGCTTACAATTAGGGCTTATAGGCCAAATTACATACATAAACAAGATAAAGCTTTGAAGCTCCTTCGTAAGAATTCAAATTACTGATCTTCTAAATCATGAGAACTTGTTAACTACTTTCCTAAGGATCTATTACATCATTATATATCATTTCTAGAACATTAGATTCCTCCACGTTGGCCACAAGAGGTTAAGAATCCCAATGAAGAGGTGTAATGTGTGTTCTTGGATAGGTCGGACCTATCGGCTTGAAATCCTCCTTGAGTGCATGAAATGATGTGTGGACCTCTAGGGAAGGTCAGCCATGAACAAAGGAAAATTGTAGAATGTATCATTAGGATCCACAAGTTAGCCAATGCTCACAAATCTTCTCCTTCAGCTGATTGTTCATGACTGTCAGAAAGCTCTGCACTAAGAAAACAAAGGATCTTCTAATAGTGATAACTTTCTTGTAATTGATTCAAATGCTTTGCAAACTTAGAGTGATGTAGATGAACATGTTTAGATGCCAAAAATAATATCCACAGTGCTTGAGGTGTTGCTACAACATAATGTTGATCAAGATACTGAAACTGTTTATTGATTGAATTGCCTAAACTGAAATGAAAGAATGAAAAGAAACAAAAGAACTGGAATGCAAATGTTTTTTTTATGCAAGATTGCTTTGAACTAGGGATGCTCTTGCATCACTCCGTATTGAAGTATTTTGTTTTGTGGTTATGAAATTAAGTAATTAGTGTTGATAAGTACCTTTAACTCCAAT
The DNA here is from genome assembly GCA_027924645.1 of Cunninghamia lanceolata. NCBI lineage: Eukaryota > Viridiplantae > Streptophyta > Pinopsida > Cupressales > Cupressaceae > Cunninghamia > Cunninghamia lanceolata. The sequence goes on from BSBN01001332.1 coordinate 15,527,699, forward strand.
GGTTCATGATTTGGTGGCCTGCAAGCTATCTTTTCTCTATGACAATAGCTGACAATGTTGTTTATGTGCTCCGATTTGAAGAATCTTCTTGGAAGAATGGTTAGAGATTGTGCGGTTGTTTCTGGTGATTACTATGTGCTTGTGGATGTCTTCTAATTGTGTTCCTACCTTTGGATTGGTTTGCAAAGAGAAATTTAGATTGTGGATGAAGTCTGTTCTTTGAAGACCTAGTGTTAACACTATTCTTGGCCAGCTTGTGTTAGAAATGAAAGCAACACTACTTCAATGGAAATCAAATTCAATATAAATTTCTGCAATATTTAACTGTTTGTTATTAATAGAGATTGTAACACAGAAACAAAACTATGCTTCATAGAAATGCAAAATCAGAAATATGAACACATAACACAATGGTTAACATGGAGAAAACCATTTCAGGTAAAAAAATCCACACAGGAAAGAGGCCCAATGTTTGTATTAATCTGAAAAAGATTTTACAATACAACACTTCAACTCTCTCTACTAGTCTTCAATCTGACAACTGGCAGCACTTGAGTACCTAAAATCTATATTACAAAAACTAATACATGGAAAATACTTATAGAAACATTTTATAACTCATCTTAGGCATTCACCTTCTCTCTCATGAGATTCCCAAACATACAAATATTAAATGCCATCTTACAAGCACCTTCCACTTGTCCAAAAATAGTCATCCAAAGGTTGGGTGCCCAAGACTAAATCTAGCGTCTTACAACATCTTATAATGCGTCATAACCATCATAGGTTCGAGAAAAAGAGTATCTTTCCAAGATAGGAACCTTGGGCTAAATATAGCAAATATACAATTAACATATCTGTCATTTGCATCATAGAATCACTGAATCTTATGACAACTTTCAATTGTCATAGATTCACTCACCAAACATTATGACAGTTGTCATACATGCCAAAAATAGTATATTCCTGAAGGGAGCATGCCTATCCTCATTTACCATGAGTTTTTACATTTGCCAATAGTAAAAGTCACTCTAAAAAAACTTTTGGTGACTCAAAAATTACCCCTGCCAGTGAAACTAGTACATCTCCTCATGGATAATTACACATTACATTTAATAAATGGAATAAATACAATATTGGGATTTACAAGGTTAATGGCACCTTATCCCAACAGTCTCCCACTTAACATTATACATTGTAAATCAACCCATAGGAAATAAAATAAAATAATCAAGCACTAGAAACAACGCCCATGGTCTCTCTGCACCACACGAACTTTTCTGTGCTCATAGGCTTAGTCAATGAATCTGCAACATTCTCCTGAGTGTCTATCTTCTTTAGCTCAATCTCTCCATTTGCAACCAGATCTTTAGTTTGAGCATGATACATGGGATTCTCAACCAAACAGATAGCACTTTGGCTATCACAACGAATCTGAATGATCTTGCAATCAAAACCAATACCTATACACAGTCTCCTCAACCAAACTACCTCCTTAGAGACATGAGTAGCAGCCATATACTCTGCTTCTATGGTGGACAAAGCAATTGTGGGTTGCCTCTTACTCATCCAACTCACTGCACCTCTAAAAAAAGTAAACACATAGCCACTAGTGGACCTTCGACTATCCAAGTCACCTGCCTAATCTGCATCAACAAAACCTTATATGTCCAAAGATTTATCAGTACTATTCGTACTAGAATAAACCAAACAATGATTAGGAGTACTTGTAGGATATTTAAACACCCTCTTCGCATAGTTCCAATGCTATCTACTAGGGTTAGACATAAATCTGCTCAAAACTCTCACTACTTAAGCAATATCGGGTCTAGTGCAAACCATTGCATACATCAAACTCCCTACAACACTAGCATATGGCACATTAGACATATCCTCAAGATCATCCTCAGTCTTTTGACACATATCTAATGAAATCTTAGTACCAATGGGTAAAGGAACTCTAATTGGGTTACAGTCCTGCAAACTAAACCTCTACACAAAAGTATTCACATACTTACTTTGTGACAACCAAAGCTTTCTATTAACTCTATCCCTCCTAATCTTCATTCCTAGAATATACCTTGCAGCACCAAGATCCTTCATCTTAAATGCACCTGAAAGTTGGGCTTTAAGCTCATTGACCATACCCTTAGTATTGCTGAAAAACATGTCATCAACATACAAAGCAATAACCAATATAGAATCATCAGTACAATGAATGTAGACACAATGATCCTCCTTGCTTCTAACAAAACCCAATTTCAAAACAAATGAGTCAAACTATTGATACCACATTCTGGGGGACTATTTTAGACCATAAATAGACCTCTTTAACCTGTAAACCCAATGTTCTTTTCCTTTTACCTCAAAACTTGTAGGTTGTTGCATATAAATTTCTTCTTCAAGATCTCCATGCAAGAATGTAATCTTAACATCCATTTGCTCAATCTGCCAATCATAAGTTGTAGCAATGGATAAGAGAAATCTAATAGAAGTCAATTTAGCAATAGGAGAGAATATCTCACCAAAATCAACTCCCTCTCTAGGAGTAGCCCTTGGCTACCAGTCTAGCCTTGTACTTCTCCAATGACCCATCTGCTCCAAACTTCTTCTTGAAGACCAACTTACATCCTATGGCCTTTCTTCCTTTGGGAAAATGAACAAGATCCCAGGTGTTACAAGAGTTTAAAGCCATCATCTCCTCTTGCATGGCTAGCTGCCAAGACTCACTATCATCTATAGAAATAGCTTCCCTATAGGATCTAGGTTTATCATTAGTACTCAATAAAGCATATACACAACAGAAATTTGGTGGGCTATACCTGTCAACTAGATTCTATTGTCTTTTGGATATCCTCATGGGTGGAGTAAGAGATTCTACTCGTTCTTCTGCATGATCATCTGCATCAACTTCTTCTATAACAATAGACTCATATTCATCAAAACTACTTGAATCTTCTTCTTCTGCACCCCCTAGTCCATCATTGTGTTCTTCTTGAGGTGCATCTGACTACTCTAAATCAAAGTGCACCTTCTTTACATTTTCAGCTTTTTCTTTTGGCTGCTCAGGTTCAGAAATAGCTCTAAGTTCCTTGAAAATAACATTGCTAGAAAAGATAATCTTACGGGTTAGTAGATTCCAAAAATTATAACCTTTGACATTGTCACCATATCTAATGAATGTACACTTTTCATCATTTGGATCCAACTTAGATCACTTTTCCTTAGGCACATGAACAAAAGCCTCATAGCCAAAAACCTTTAAATGTGAAACAAAAGGTTTCTTACCTGTCCACACTTCATAAGGTGTCGAATCAAGAGCCTTACAAGGAGATCTATTTATCAAATAGCAAGCAGTACACACAGTCTCTGCCCAAAAACATTTATCCAATTGTGCATCACTAAGCATACTGCTGACCCTTTTCATAATTGTTTGGTTCATCCTTTCTGCAACACCATTCTGCTGTGGTGTATATGGAGTTTTCTTTTGTCTAATTATACCTACATGCTTGCAAAACTCATCAAATTCCTTAGAACAATATTCCCCTCCATTGTCACATCTTAATATTTTTATCTTTAAACCTGATTGGTTCTCTACTAAGACTTTGAATTCCTTAAACTTAGTGAAAACTTCAGATTTATGCTTCATAAAATAAATCCATGTAAATCTAGTTACATCATCAATGAAGGTTACAAAATAATGAGATTTTTTGATAGATTCATTATCCATAGGTCCAAACACATCGGTATGAATAATTTCTAACTTCTCTTTTGCTCTATTGCTTCCTAAAGGAAATTATTTTTTGTTTGGTTTACCAAACACACAATGCTCACAGAAATTAAAGGGCTAATCAGAATAGGAGAAACCATCTAGCAAATTTGTATTCTTAATAGTTTTTAATATATTATTGCTTGTGTGGCCCAATCTACGGTGCTACAAAATACGTGCATTTTTAGTATTAGCCTTCGATACATAATAGGCATTATAACTATAGTGACTTCAAGCTTGAACAGGTTTCCAAATCTCTTCCCCTTCACTACCACCAAGTTCACTCTCACCAATCTGTAGCCATGCTTGTCAAATGTCACATGCATTCCCAAATAATTCAACTTCATAACTAAAATCATATTTCTAACTAATCCAGGAACATGCAAAACACCAAGGAGGGTTTTAATCCTTGCATCACTGAAACACAACAATACCTTTCCTTTCTCGACAATTGGATATGTAGAGTTGTCACCAAGGTAGACATTACCTCCATCATACTCTTCATATGTGGAGAACCATTCCTTATGCGGGTCATATGAAATGAGCATCTTGAGTCAACCAACCAATTTTCATCAGAAACAACATTACATGCAGAAAGCAAAACTTCTTCACCTGCATTTGACGACTTATCTGAAGCACTCTCCCACTGTTTCTTGGGGTTATTGCACTCCTTCTTCACATGTCCCCTTTTACTGTAGTTCCAACACTTAACTCTGTTCTTTTTACCAGAAGTCTTAGATCGGCCATTGGACTTGTCCTTAGCCCCTTTCTGATCTCCTTTAGGTCCCCTTTCCTTAGACCTTCCCCTGACACTAAGAGCATCCCCTGAACTATTCAAACTCTTCTTCCTCAATTCCTGTGACAGTAGGACTGAAACAAGAGCATCAAACTTTGGATTTGCAAGGTTAGCAGTGATAACAAGGATAACATTCTCCCAAGACTCAGGTAGAGAACATAGAAGTAAGATACATTTATCCTCCTCACTAACCTCAACATCTACTGAATCAAGATAACTCACTAACAAATTAAAAGAATTTAAATGCTCTAGAACTGACTCACTCTCTTTCATTTTCAAAGAAAACAACTTCCTTTTTAAATAAATTTTATTTACCATACTCTTGGCTTGGTAGATCTCACCCAAGCAATTCCACAACTTGTGTGTGTTCTCCTCCTTTGTGACATTTAATAGGACAGAGTCTAAAAGACACAACTGGATGATTCACCATGCCTTCTTATCTAGTCTATCCCACTCATCTTGAGAGACATCGTCAGGTTTCTTCTCTTTTTGGACAACCAACCATTGGTTTCTTTCTTCCAACAAATCTTCCATTTTCAGCTTTCACAACTCATACCCCATTCTGTTGAACTTCTCAATGTCCAATCGAGAGGTTGATGCAACCATAATAACAACACAAGATCTACAAAATAAATGTAACGAAATCTCTCACTGCAGCTACAACTTCCGCACTATCACCCAAGAGTCAAAGCTAACTAGGCTTTGATACCAAATGTTAGAAATGAAAGCAACACTACTTCAGTCGAAATTTGATTCAATATAAATTTCTGCAATCTTTAATTGTGTGTTATTAATGGAGATTGTAACACAAAAACAAAACTATGCTTCACAGAAATGCAAAATCAAAAATATGAACACATAACACAATGTTTACCATGGAAAACCCTTTCAGGTAAAAAAATCCACACAAGAAAGAGGCCCAATGTTTGTACTAATCTAAAAAAGATTTACAATACAACAACACTTCAACTCTCTCCACCAGTCTTCAATCTGACAGCATTCCGGTAGTACCCGAGTACCTAAAATCTGTATTGTAGCAACTAATACATGGAAAATACTTATAGAAACATTTTCTAACTCATCTTAGGCATTCACCTTCTCTCTCATGAGATTCCCCAACATACAAATATTAAATGCCATCTTACAAGCACCTTCCACTTGTCCAAAAATAGCCATGCAAAGGTTGGGTGCCTAAGACTAAATCTGGCCTCTTACAACATCTTATGACATGTCATAATCATCATAGATTCTAGCAAAAGAGTATCTTTCCAAGATAGGAACCTGGGGCTAAATATAGCAAATATACAACTAACATATCCATCTTATGCGTCATAGATGTTATCACATAGAATTGCACCCTGCTTGGAGAGAGTCTAAGCATTCTAATGACACAATGGGAATGAACTTGAAGTGTGGGACCTTGCGATTTGAGATCAGACCTCCAGAGTAGACTGGCCTCCTACCTCTGAGCTTAATGCTTAGAGGAAAATATCTAAACCTAGTGCTAATGCTTGCAAGGGAAAAGGGTTAGAAGGAAACTGAAATGAAAGGGGATGATACACCAGATATAAATGTGTTTGGCTGCAACTAAATCGCCATAGTAATAATCTCACAACTGGAAAGACTTACATAGACTCATATTGATTCTAACAGAGGTCAAGACAAAATAATGGAGGAATGAAAGGGACTGTTTTGTCCACAATACACAACCTACACTAATCCAAAGAACAGACACAGTGCTAAAATAATAAAAGAGAGGTAAAATGCTAGTTTATATTGATTATAGAGGCCAAGTAGCCATTACAAAATAGCTCAGAAGAAAAACCAACAACAATACATTTGTTTTACATGTATATATATCATTTTTCATTTTTGACCTCAGTCAGTTACAATCCATTTGCCCATGGGCTCTGTTAGGAAATATCTGCCTCTAAAGGGACGTCCAACTGCAAGAAGTTATGGCATGAGATATCTAGAACAGGGACAGATGGAAGATATTTTGAATCATTAATGTGACCTGCTAAATCATCAACCTACACCCATAAATGCAACAAATATCTGCATTCGCATATGCCAAATTGGTCGCTGAAACATCTAGTTATTCAAGCCTGCTGACTTGCATCAAATTTTAAAAGTGAAGATATCCTCCATAAAGCTTGCTAGATGAAAGAGGAGGCAAAAATAAGCTTATTTACCTTTTGAAGCATGTTGAAATTTGCCAGAATGAGGGAGATATGGGCGGTCAAAGTTATGGTTAACTGTGTCTTATATCTATTTATCGCTTTGCATCTGCCTTTGTATATACTTATATCTTGCAATTGTATATACAACTACAACTACACTTTGACCATTGGGTTCACTTTAGGTATTTATGCAACTTCCCTCCTTTTGCATATTCAAAACACCTTGCATTTGCCAACATACAATCGCGAGCTTTACCTTTTGAATTGGCCTTTGAATCAGCCTTGACATGTGTCATCACTCCATTAGTCGCTGAGTTGAGCTTGAGACCCATCGTTGAACATTTACATGCTTTATCGGCTATCGGAAAGACCACAGACTGAGCTGCCGATGCACTAAGTCTCGTTGAAATCCTTTGTATGTGACCCCTTGTATATCGCAATTATATATGAGATACAATCGCATATACATACAATGTGGAACTCAGGAGATTATCAACTATATTGGAACTTTAGAATAGGTTTAGCCCTTGTATCTTTTCTTCTTTGCATATTGGCATATACAATGCACTTCAACATACAACTACGGACTTTACCTTTTGAATCTGCTAAATTTGATTTCCAAATTGGGTCTGTCTTGTATATCGCCGTTGTATCTAACATTTGTATATCACATAGACAATGCAAAATATACAAACAAAAACTGCATACAAACCCATACATACAAACATGCATCTGAACTTGTATCTACCCTTTGTATGTGACCTTGCATCTGCACTTTGTATATTGTCTACATACAATGTGAACATACAAACACTTGTGCCTTTAGCAACCAAACTATATATTTTGTCAGGTCTGGGATTGAATGTCAGGAATGTATATACCATTATATATGCGATTGTATGTGCAAAGATACAATCGCATATACATACAATTGGTGGGCCCCAACCTTGTATCTCCCCCTTGTATATAGTCTTGCATATTGTACACATGTAATATACAAACATAACCACATACATATCCCTTTGCATCTGACCTTTGTATATGCAAACATACCGCCTGATTCACTTTTGCATCTCGCCCCTTGTATCTTTTCCTTGCATATTGATTTTGCATATCGCCTTTGTATATGCAAACATACAACTGCAAATGTATATCCCTTTGCATCTTCCTTTTGTATTTCTCTCATGTATCTGCCTTTGTATATGCAAACATACAATGGTGAATGTATATGCGAATATACATTCAAAAATGGATACACAACTACTAAGCATGAAACTGAGAAACCCTGTGATGGAAAATACTTGAAGTTAAAAGATTTTTGGGTTTTTCTGGGTTTTTGGCAAAGATTCTTGAGATTGGATTTTGGGATTTTTGGCAAGGCAGAGCATGATTAATTGAAGGATTTAAGATTTGTAGGGTCATTTTCTAAAGGATATTCAAGGAATATACCAAGTGAACTATTTAACTCTGGACAGAGGAAAATAGGTCAACAATTTGGTGACCTCTCAGGGATGTTTGCCTACTAAACATTAGATCAGTAGCTTTATACATCCATTGGGCATGGGGTCAAAAGAGACTGCACCACTGGGCAAGCTACCAAGCCAAAACAAAAGACAGCAAGCAAGCATGTATCTCCTAATGAGAATACAGTAGAGTGCAAGGGCACTTATTGAAAGGAAACCTAAAACTAAAAAAAAACTACTATAATCCTAAACTAACCAATTAGAGGTGACCTCAAACAAATCTATTAACTAGTTCTTGAAAGTAACTACCCTTCCTTAACAATTTACAATGTTTCTCATTCATGTGGGTAGTTAAAAAGAGGTGAGGGGGGAATGGGCATATGACAAATTGATAAAACACCCCCCACAAAATGGAGATAAACTCACCTATCCACCTGAGCTAATTGCTGATGTTGCTAACTTGTGGTGAATAAATGGGCTGATCCCACTCATTTTGATGCTCAACTTCATGTTTAGAGGTAAGCATGACAAGTGGTGACTCTTCCTGATATGTTTCTAGCTGGGTTAGATACCTGATTGGGCATCCCCTTGAAGGTTTTGGATTGGTTGCTTCTTGTGTGTGAAAAAGTTGTCTTGGGACCTCATGGTTTTCTCCTTCTTCCTTCAAAGAACCCAAGAAGGTTGATATAATGTCATCATGGTTGCATCTTCCCCTTTTTGCCCTTTGTTCATGGCTGTCTTGGTTCATTGTTAAGGTTGGACAAGAGAGAAGACAATTTGAATGCTTAGAAATAACATCATTACCTTCACCTTGCATGTTAGTTTGCCATGTTGACTCCTCCTCAATGGTCAATAGACCATCTTCTTTCACTAGGATAGTCAATAGCTCATCAAAACTATCAGCTATTAGAAGACTTTTACAAATAGCTGGCTGAAGCTCAAAATTCCCATTATTTCTCAAAGAAGTGCCCTCCAAATCAAGTTTTTCTTTTTCAATAAAGGAAGGCAAATGTTTAAACAATGAGGTAGCCTCTTCCAACAAACTTTCATTTGTTATATCAGCCTCAAACTCTAAGATACTACAGAAAGGAAGTTCCTCCAACCAGTCAAGATCTTGCAAATCAGCTTCATGAAAGGTTTCTTGACTTGAGAGAATGGACTCCTCCTCATCAAGACCATAATTAGGTAGCTCATGAAGTATGGGAGCATCATCCACCTCTGAAGTAACCTTAACAACTTTTTCCCCTATGCCTCCATCCTTTGACTATAGCTCTTCTAGATTTTGGTTAGGTTGCCTCTGCAGCTGAAGGTTTTCTCCATGCACTCTCTGCATTTTAACATTGTTTGCTTGATTGGATGCATGAGAAAAGGCTTCAAAAGAACTAAAGTTTAGAGGACTCAATCCCTTATTTGGGTTAACATTACTCATAGGTGTAATAGGTTCAAACAATTCTATCTTTGTGAGTGTAGGAACAAACTGCTCCTCATTAGTTTTGTCTTCTTCCACCTCCTCTTTTGGCTCACATTTCCAATTATCTTGGTAGACAACAGGCCCACCCTTGAGGATTGAAATAGCATTAGGGAAAGAGGCTTGAATAAATTTTTGAATTTCTTGGAGGGGAGAGGGTTCTGGACAAATTTGTTCCTGGGGAGTGATAATTCGAGTTTGCACAGGAATAGGGGCTTGTGGAGGGATATAGGCTTTGAAGCCTGGGAATTTGTGGAGTCTAGGTTGCTCTTCTATAGGCCAAATATGTGCAGAAGAAAGGGACTGCTTAAATTTTGGGATTGTAAACACATGCTCTTTCAACTTAGCAATTTCATCATAACTGTCCATGCTAGGTCCATCTGATAAGGGGATTTGAAAACTGGGAAATGGTTTTGGAGGCACAGATGGATTATCCTCCCTGAAGCTTGGAATCTTAAAATTTGGGGTTTCTTCCGTAGCAGGCTGAACAGGTGTGAAAGGGAGAGGATGCTTGAAACTGGGAATGGAGGGGATTGCTTGGGCCAGCTATTTCATTTGTTGCTCTTGAGTTTCTATCCTTATAGCAAGGTTTTCCTAAAAAACCCTTTCTTGTGCCTCTCATTGCCGATCACATTTTAACATTTCTATAAATTCATTAGCCTCCCTATTTAGATCTAAGGACAACTTCTTGAGACCATACATGCTTATGATGCTGAGATCATAAAACCACTGAGGCTGGCTATACCCTCTTTCTCTTTTGGCTTCATCCAAATTTCTGTCAAGCTTTAGGAAACTGTTCATGAGCTCATTGAATGCATTATCATTCACAGGGTCAAAATCTTGGGATGGATTAGGAGGGTAGCTGCACTGGCTAGGATCAAAGTAGCCTTCTTGATAATAAGCATTATTAGGCTGCCAAGAAAACTAAGTAGGGATGGGAGGGAGGTAAGCATCATGAGAATGCTAATATTCTATAGTGGCAGGGCTGTATGGCATAAACATAGAGGCACTTGGGGCCTAGTATTGATGATATGGGGGCCAATAGCCTATATTTGGGTTAGGGGTAGGGGAAAAGCCATGATTCCCATAACATTTTAACATTTTATAGCATCTAAATGCTGGATAATCATAAAAATGTCAGAATGAGAGCAAAATAGGTCTACAACCACAGAGAAACTAGATACATACCAGAGAGGGAGTCACCAGGTGATTGAGATGCTTTTGGAAGCTGAATAGACCAAGAAAACCACTAAATCCTGATCTTTGATGAAATTTTAGGTGCTTGGGCTACTGAAACCAACTGATTCTTCACCAATAGAGTCACTAGGTGTGTAAATATTGCCTCTACAGTTTGGTAATACTAGGAGAAACACCAAATCTCTTAGTACCTTGATGAGAAGTTCATCAAACTTGTCCCACCGGGCGTGCCAAAAACTTGTATCACATAGAATTGCACCCTGCTTGGAGAGAGTCCAAGCATTCTAATAACACAATGGGAATGATCTCAAAGTGTGGGACCTTGCAAATTGAGATCAGACCTCCGGAGTAGGCCGGCCTCCTACCTCTGAGCTTAATGCTTAGAGAAAAATATCTAAACCTAGTGCTAATGCTTGCAGGGGAAAAGGGTTAGAAGAAAACTGAAATGAAAGGGGATGATACACTAGATATAAATGTGTTTGTCTGCAACTAAATTGACACAATAATAAGCTCACAGCTGGAAAGACTTACACAAACTCATATTGATTCTAACAGAGATCAAGACAAAAAAATGGAGGAATGAAAGAGACCATTTTGTCCACAATACATAGCCTACACTAATCTAAAGAATAGACACAGTGTAAAATAATAAAAGAGAGGCAAAATGCCAGTTTATATTGATTATAGAGGCCAAGTAGCCATTACAAAATAGCCCAAAAGAAAAACCAACAACAATACATCCATTTTACATGTATATATATCATTTTTCATTTTTGACCTCAGTCGGTTACAATCCATTTGCCCATGGGCTCTGTAAGGAAATATCTGCCTTTGAAGGGATGTCCACCTGCAAGAAGTTATGGCATGAGCTATCTAGAATAGGGGTAGATGGAAGATATTTTGAATCATCAATGTGAGCTGCTGAATCATTGACCTACACCCATAAATGCAACAAATATTTGTATTCGCATATGCCAAATTGGTCGCTGAAATGTCTAGTTGATCGATCCTCCAGACTTGCATCAAATTTTGAAAGTGAAGATATCCTCCATAAAGCCTGCCAGATTAAAGAGGAGGCAAAAACAAGTATATTTGCCTTTTGAAGCATGTTGAAATTTGCCAGAATGAGGGAAATATGGGTGGTCAAAGTTATGGTCAACTGCATCTTATATCTATTTATCGCTTTGCATCTACCTTTGTATATACTTGTATCTTGCAATTATATATACAACTACAACTACACCTTGACTGCTGGGTTCACTTTAGGTATTTATGCAACTTCCCTCCTTTTGCATATTCAAAACGCCTTGCATATGCCAACATACAATCGCGGGCTTTACCTTTTGAATTAGCCTTTGAATCAGCCCTGACACATGTCATCACTCCATTGGTTGCTGAGTTGAGCTTGAGACCCATCGCTAAACATTTACATGCTTTATCAGCTATCAAAAAGACCACAGACTGAGTTGCCGATGCACTAAGTCTCGTCGAAATCCTTTGTATGTGACCCCTTGTATATTGCAATTGTATATGAGATACAATCACATATACATACAATGCGGAACTCAGGAGATTATGAACTATATTAGAACTTTAGAATAGGTTCGGCCCTTGTATCTTTTCTTCTTTGCATATTGGCATATACAATGCACTTCAACATACAACTGCGGACTTTACCTTTTGAATCTGCCAAATTTAATTTCCCAGTCGGGTCTAGCTTGTATATTGCTGTTGTATCTAACCTTTGTATAGTGCATATACAATGCGAATTATACAAACAAAAACTGCATACAAACCTATACATACAAACATGCATCCGAACTTGTTTCTGCCCTTTGTATGTGACCTTGCATCTGTGCTTTGTATATTGTCTACATACAATGTGAACATACAAACAAAAGATGCATACAAACACTTGTGCCTTTATCAACCAAACTGCATATTCTGTCGGGTCCGGGATTGTATGTCAAGAATGTATATACCATTGTATATGCGATTGTATGTGCAAATATACAATCACATATACATACAATTGGTGGGCCCCAACCTTGTATCTCCCCCTTGTGTATAGTCTTGCATATCGCACACATGTAATATACAAACATAACCGCATACATATCCCTTTGCACCTAACCCTTTGTATATGCAAACATAGCACCCGATTCACTTTTGCATCCCGCCCCTTGTATCTTTTCCTTGTATATTGACTTTGCATATCACCTCTGTATATGCAAACATACAACGATGAATGTATATCCCTTTGCATTTGATCTTTGAATCTTCCTTTTGTATCTCTCTCATGTATCTGCCTTTGTATATGCAAACATACAATGGCGAATGTATATGCGAATATACATTAAAAAATGCATACATAACTACTAAGCATGAAACTGAGAAACCCTGCGATGGAAAATACTTGAAGCTAAAAGATTTCTGAGTTTTTCTAGGTTTTTGGCAAATATTCTTCAGGTGAGATTTTGGGATTTTTGGCAAGGCAGAGCATGAGTAATTGAAGGATTTAAGCTTTGCAGGGTCATTTTCTAAAGGATATTCAAGGAATATACCAAGTGAACTATTTAACTCTAGACAGAGGAAAATAGGTCAACAATAGAATCATAGAATCTTATGACAACTTGCAGTTGTCATAGATTCACTCACCAAACATTATGACAGTTGTCATACATGCCAAAAATAGTATATTCCTCAAGGGAGCATGCCTATCCTCATTTACCATGAGTTTTTACATTTGTCAATAGTAAAAGTCACTCTGAAATAACTTCTGTTGACTCTAAAATTACCCTTGCCAATAAAACTAGTACATCTCCTCATGGATAATTACAAATTACATATAATAAATGAAATAAATACAATATTAGGATTTACAAGGTTAATGGCACCTTATCCCAACAACTTGGTTGTTTTCACTTCTTACGGAGATGCATTAAAGATTGTGAAAGCATGTCATGGTGTAGAAGATTGCATTTGAGTCCCAGCTAGGGTATAATATGATCCGCATACATATTTTCCTTAGCTAGTCTTGTTTAGGTCCAGACCTATTTCTATGTATGTTTGTAATGTCAACCTTGGAGATTGTTCCAATGGTTGATGAATGTAATGCTAACCTTGATGTACATTCCAAGGTTGATGAATTGTATAAAAACATGTAATGTAGTTGCGAAAAAGATGTCCTTGTGTGAAAATGAAAAGATAATTGGTAAGAAGTGTAAGAAGAGAAGAGTAGATGAGTTATATTGTGCTTCAATGGAACTAAACTTAGGCATGAAGTAGATGTCACCAAAGCAGTTCACCATTCTTTTGCAGTGAGCCACTCCTTGGCAATGAGTCATTCTTGGCAGTGAGCCTCAACTTTTATAGTGAGCATTTTGGATAGTGAGCCTCTATTTTTTGGTATTGTTATAACATATATATCTTTGTAGTCTAACACCCACTGTGGTGTTTCCCTTACAAGGTTTTCCACATAAAAAAATTTGGTGTCTCATGTGTTGACTGTGTTATTGTGTTGAGCTTCTTATTTCATGCTTTCATGGTTAAATTTGAATAACAATAAATGAGTGTTTGATGTGTCGATGCTCATAAGTGTTCAAAGTTTTAGGGACAACTGATTCACCCCATCCTCTTAGTTGTCCAGTGCATTTCAACAATTGGTATTAGAGCAAGGTTCCTCAGGAGTAAGCCTAATAGCTTGAGGAAGATCCAGGATGTCTTACAAGAAGAAAGCTCTATAGTTCAATTGAACAAATTATGCTCTCTAGAAGGTACGAATGAAAAGTCATCTCTTTTGCCTTGGATATAGAGAATGGAAAGTAAAAGAGACAAAGTATACCATGCCTTTGAATGGTTTGACAATTGAAGATGAAATCAAAGAATATGAGTTAAACATAAAATCTAGAGATGCTTTGCTAAGTGCCCTGTCTAACACAGAATTGATAAAGGTCATGGATTTGGCAACTGCTCATGAAGTCTGGTAGAAGCTAAAAAATTTGTATGAAGGAGATACATCTGTAAAAAGTGCCAAATTGTAGGGTTTGATAGCAAAATATGAGAGTTTGAAGATAAGCGAAAATGAGAACATAACAACCTACATGCAAAGAGTTGATGAAATTGTCAATCGAATAAAAGGAATGGGAGGAACTATTGATGAGAAGGAAGTTGTAATGAAAATTCTTAGGTCATCACCTAAGTCCTATATTCACACTGTAGCTATAATTGAAGAAGTAATGACCATGAATGATGTCTCTCAGGACCAGTTACTTGGAAAGCTTACAACCTTTGAAATGAGAGAATTTGATAAAGCTTTGCCAAAGGTTGAAACTGCTTTCAAAGCCAACACTTCAGAGAAGACTTCCAGAGCTAAGAAGTATAGAATGGAATCTGATGATGAGCTTGATGAAATTGAACCCAACTTTGTTGATAGACTACAAAGAGGCTCCGGTAAGTATAAAGGCAAATTACCTTTCAAATGTTTTTCATGTGGTAAGGTTGGTCACTATGGTTTTAGATGTTCTGAAAGAATTGAAAGGAATAGGAAAATATTTGAGAGTAAACCTAGAGTTCCAAAGAAATGCTACTATGTTAGAGACATTCATGATGAAGGTGTAACAGATGATGAATCTAATGATGCTAATACTAGTGCAAATGAGTGCTTGTTTATTGCTATTAAAGAAGAGCCTGAGACTACTAATCCTACTAGTTGTGTAAAGGAGGAAAATCTAGTGGAGGAAAGTGCTTTAGCTGTTCAGGTGGAGAAAGATAGGGATGAGTGGATTATTGATAGTGGATATTCACATCACATGCATGATGACAAAAGTAAGTTTGTGAGTTTGGAAAAGTATGATGGAGGATTGGTTAGGTTTGGAGATAATGCAACTGGTAAGATTTGTGGGAAAGGGTCTATTTCTTTTGATGGAAAGCACAACGCTAATAATGTCTTATATGTGAAGGGTTTAAAGCATAATCTTTTGAGTGTTGGTCAAATGTGTGACAAAGGATATGATTTGAGATTGAAAGATAATGGGTGCAAGATCATGGAAAGCTCTAGAATAATGATTGTACCGGTAATAAGACCAAAGGTAACATTTATCAATTAAGATGAACTAATGATTATTATTTACTGGCTTAGGTAGATGAGAGTTGGTTGTGGCATAGAAGGATACATGTGTCATATAAAGTTTGATAATTTGGTGAAGATAAGTTCAGGTTAGGCAGTGAGAGATTTACCAAAGCTTGTGAAACCTACCAATACCATTTGTAAGGAATGTTAGTTGGGGAAGCAGACAAGAACTAGTTTCAAGAGAAAAGAGCAATTTTCTTTCAACTTGCTAGATTTAGTGCATACTGATCTCTGTAGTCCTACAAGGGTGAGAAGTTTACAAGGTGACATGTATTTCATGTTTCTTATTGATGATTATTCTAGAATCACTTGGGTTACTTTTCTAAGAGACAAATCAAAAGCCCTAGAGAAGTTCAAATATTTCAAGGCAATGGTTGAGAATGAAATAGATCTAAAAATCAAATGCTTGAGGTCTAATAGAGGAAGTGACTTCACATCAAATGAATTCAACATTTTCTATGAAGAGCAAGGGATAAAGAGACAGTTGTCTACACCTAGAACTCCTCAACAGAATGGAGTTGTGGAAAGAAAGAATAGGATAGTTCAAGAGGCTACTAGGACAATGATGAAGGAAGCAAATCTGTTGGAAGTTTTCTAGAAAGAAGCTATACATACTACTGTCTACATTCAAAACAAAGTTCAAGTGAAAGGTAATGGTACTAAAAATCCTTATGAATTGTGGTATGGAAGAATTACTATAGTAAAATATTTCAAAGTTTTTGGAAGCAAACGCTATATTAGAAGAGAAGAAGATCTAAGGAAGTTTGATGCAAGATGTGATGAAGGAATCTTCCTTGGATACTCTACCAAGTGTAAGACCTACCAGTGCTACGACAAAAGGCTAAAAAAGATTGTTGAGAGTGTAAATGTGAAGGTGGATGAAGACAAAGGAAGAACATCAGATCTAAATGGCTACGAATCATATGAACTTGTTGTCACAATAAATGAGAAGAAAGAGGAACATGAAGACAGTCAAGATGAAGAAGAGATGGCTACAAAAACTACAGTTAAGACTCCCACGTATGTAAGGATCAATCATTCAGAAGATCAAATTATTGGAGATAAAAGCAAAGGAGTACTGACAAGGAAAAGATCTATAGAAGAACAAGTGAATTACTATTTTCTTTCTAAAGTTGAACCAAAAACTTTGAATGAAACTTGCAATGATGAAAATTGGGTAAAGGCCATGAAGGAAGAACTAATGCAGATAGAGAAGAATGAAACTTGGGAATTAGTTCCTAGACCCGCTAATAAAAATGTTATTGGGACTAAATGGGTTTTTAGGAACAAGATGAATGAAAATGGAGAAGTTGTAAGGAACAAAGCAAGGCTTGTGTGTAAAGGATATTCTCAAATTGAAGGACTAGATTTTGAAAAAAATTCTCCAATGGCTCAGATTGAAGAAATCAAAATATTTCTTGCATTTACAACACACAAAGATTTCAAAGTCTATCAGATAGATGTAAAGTCTGCATTTCTAAATGGTGAGTTGGAAGAGGAAGTTTACATTGAGCAACCAAAAGGATTTCAGTTATCAAACCAAGGTAATATGGTGTGCAGGTTGAAGAAATCTTTGTATGGACTCAAGCAAGCTCCTAGAGCCTGGTATGCAAGGTTGGATAAGTACTTATTGGAATTAGGGTTCAATAAAGGTACTAATGATAGTAATCTCTATTTTAGGATTAATGGTGATCAAAATTTGATTGTTGAAGTCTTTGTTGATGAATTACTTTGGAGGCAATGAAGGTATGTGCATGAAATTTGCTAGTGAAATGCAAAAAGATTTTGAGATGTCTATGTTTGGTGAGATGAACTTCTTTTTAGGTCTACAAGTTATTAAATCAGATAAAGGAATCTTCATATCCCAATCTAATTATGTGAAAGAGTTGTTTAAAAGTTTGGAATGGAGGACTCTAAACCAATATGTACTACCATGGTGACTGGTTGCAAGTTTAGTAAAAATGATGAATCACCTAAGACTGATTAGAAAAGGTACAGATCTATGATTGGAGGATTACTTTATCTAACTTAAAGCAAACCTAATATAATGCATGCAGTATATCTTGTGGCAAGATTTCAAGAAGATCCCAGAGAATCACATGTGATGACAATCAAGAGAATCTTGAGGTATTTGAAAGGCACATTAGATCATGGATTATGGTATCCAAAGGACAATGATTTAACTCTCAGTGCTTATACAGATGCATATTGGGCTAGAGATGTTGATGACAGAAAGAGTACAAGTGGAGGTGCTTTCTTCTTGGGAAATATATTGGTTTCATGGCTGAGCAAGAAGAAAGATTCAATCTCCTTGTCTACTGCAAAGGTAGAGTATATTGTAACAACATGTTGCACTCAAGTTTTGTGGATGAAGTAGAATTTGAAGGATATATGAGTTGTGTATGAAGATCCAATTGCAATCTTTTGTGACAATACAAGTGCCATAAACATTTCAAGGAATCTAGTGATGCACTCAAGAACAAAGCATATATCAATAAGGTATCACATTTTGAGAGAGAAAGTGACAAAAAATGAAGTAAAGATGGAATATGTGTCCACAAAGGATCAGATTATAGATATTTTCACTAACCCTTTGCCTAAGGATACTTTTGAGTATCTTAGAGAAAAGTTAGGGATTATTATCCCTCCTGCTCTAAACTAAGATGCATAAGAATGCATTAGTCTAGTGGTATCCAAAGCCTCATTCATTGATCTGGATTGATGTTTTGAGGGCTACCTCTTAGGGGAGTAGCTAGATGGTTCTAACATGAGTTCATGACAACAAGTAGTAAGTAAGTTGATCACTAAATTTTTTTGTTTAATCAGAACAACAGAGTACAAGTATGTGCCCTTTTCCATTGATGTCAAAGGGGGAGAGAAATCATGTGAAAAACATAGGGGCGGAAAGTGTGCAAATGCATAGAAAGAAAGGGGAGTATCTTGTATTGATGGTTTCTATAGTTTTTCACATCATATGTTTCCATCAATGACAAAGAGGGAGATTGTTGCAAGTATGTGCCTAACTGGTGTTGTCATTGATGTCAACATATCTATGTTGTCATTGGTGTCAACTATGCTCTTGTTTTTATGCTTGATTGTAATGAGTTAGATACTTTGCATTGGCTGATATAAGTGTTAGGGTTAGCCGACAGAAGATATCAATTAAATGCAAATAAAGATTAAACAGAGAAATGGAAATACATAGAAATAATGACAATGAGAGATAAGTTTTAATGTGGTTCACCCAAACTCAAGCTACATCCACCAAACAGAGAGTCCAATATTATTATCCAGTAAATCAAACCGATTACAATCAGCAATCCCTGCAACTCAATACCACTGCAAAATGCTACAATACAATACCAAAAACCCTAACCCTTAGCCACTTTTTATCAAGCTTTTTGTCGGTTACAAAATAGGGTTTTCTTATGTCGGTCAATGAAAAATTAACTCCCGGTGCTGCCCCTTGACCCCGTAGGAATTTAGGAGGGAAATCACGCCGATAAAAGTGGGGTAAATATAACCTCCGAGTCTGATTAGGCTCCATATAACAACAATAAGTGTTGGAGATATTGAGTAAGTGATCTTGATATTAAGTGTACCTTCGGTGGAAATAGTGTATAGAAGAGTATCTTGGTTTACAACAGAACAATCTAGAAGATTACTCCACATTTCTTGTAGAATGAATATCTTTGTCTACAGATTGGAAGTTATTTAGAGGCATGTCTGAAGATCCTATATCTCAAGTTTGAGCCTCTGGTATGAAGATTTGAGAGAGTTTTGTTCACTAGAGTAAAAACTATTTTTCTGTGCATTTAATGGTGACAGGGACAAAGTATTTTTCTTTGTATTCCTCTGCATTGAACTATTTTTCTTTACAATTTTGGAATTAAGTTTTTAGTGTTGATAAGTACCTTCAACTCTAATGGTTCATGATTTTGTGGTCCACAAGATATCTTTTCTCTATGACAATAGCTGATAGTGTTGTTTATGAGATCTGGTTCGAAGAATCTTCTTGCCAGCTTGGTTAGAGATTGTGTAGTTGTTTCTAGTGATTACTATGTGCTTGTGGATGTCTCTTGATTGTGTTCCTACTTTTGGATTAGTCCACAAAGAGAAATTTGGATTGTGGATGACACCTGTTCTTTGAAGACCTAGTGTTAACACTAGTCTTGGCTGACTTGGTTATTTTCACTTCTTGCAAAGATGCATTGAAGATTGCAGAAGCATGTTGTGGCATAGAAGATTGCATTTGAGTCCCAGCTAGGGCTTAACATGATCTGCATACATCTTTTCCTTTGCTAGTCTTGTTTAGGTCCAAACCTATTTCTATGTATGTTTGTGTAATGTCAGAAAATGTGCCCTTGGGGCCTTTTCCCTCATAAGGTTTAGCTCCCAGGTCTTTAGAGTGCATTTAGGACATTTTAGTTCAAATTTTAACACCACAATGGAATGAGGCCTAGGTTCCTTGGCAAATAGGGCCAAGGTGGACCCCTTGAGCTATACCCTACCCAAAATAGGGGGACGACTTGGGCACCCATGCCCTAGTCCTACCTTATTTTGGGGCAGCCCTCATTTTTGGGTGTCAGTTAGTGATTGTTATTAGGTCCCTTTGTTGACACGGTAAGTTTGAATTTCAAATATCTTGGTAGGAATGCTTGTAGGAATATATAAGCATATGTATTCATTCATTTGTAAGTTAGATGATCATTGTGAACTTTAGGCATTCTCAAGGTGATTGAAGGCTTTTTATTGTGTTGCAAGAGAAGACTTGTATGTTTTATGTGTTCATATTTATAGATTTGAACATCAATCTCCTCATGGCATGAAGAGCATCTTCCTCCATGAGAGCTTCACTACAAGGTGACAAAATATTATGTTTTTATCATTGATTCCTTTGGTTTTTGGCCTCTGCCTCACAAGGGCATGCCCTCTCTATCTGATAATGGTGTTCAGAGACTTAAGTGTCCTTCAAGGTTTGACTAAGGCAAACCTCTAAACACCCAAACCCCAAACCAAGTCTTGTGATTGTAGGTTACAGGTGTCGCATTTGGAAAAAGTGGAGTTGTAGGAAAGAGTGGCAGGCATCAAGGATTCAAGATTTGAAGAAACGTTAGACAAAGGAGCACTTCTAGGACTAAGGCACCCACAAAAGTGTCCTCCATAGATAGACTCAAGAAAATAGAAGTTACAGGGTTGATCAGTGTTGGAAGGAGGTCCAAATTCCCTAAAAAAGCAGGTACCTTGGACTTGGGTTCCTACACTAGTGTCCCTAACTATTCTGCCTTGAAACCCTGAAAACAGGTGTTTTATGATTTGTCATTTTACTCCTGTCTGCAAGAGCTTTTTCTGTCTTTTGTTAATTTGTTGCCGTATTTGCATAATTAGGGTTTTAATGGTGTATGATAGTGCTCACCACTCAGCCCTAGATCCTTCAATGTTAGGGTGAAAGGAGGATTTTAACATCTAAACAACAAAAGATCAACAAATCTAATTTTACCCTAACATTTTGGTGAACCCATGTTTTTGAACTTAAATTGCAACTTTTTGAGTGTTTTTCTACAAATTTGGTGTGATTTCTGTTGGAATTGAAATTCCCAGGGTATTTTTGGCAAATATTAAGTTTCAATCATCCAAAGATTTCAGTATGTGAGCATATATGGAAAGATCCACAGTTGTTTCCAAGAAGAAATTAACAATTGAATTGATAGAAATATTTAGATTTGATCTATTCTGATTCCTAAAGACTTAATATAACATGGTTGAAGTGCACATTTAAACAAGGAAGTAAAAAGTTACAAACCTTGTTGAAAATAAAGGAAAATGGTAGGGTAAGTGCAAAATGATGGGGGGCCAAAAAGTGCCCAAATTGTTTTAAAAAAAATAATACAAAATGCGAGCATGTTATAACACGGTCACGTTATGGTTTGGTAATGACAAGCCTAAGGCTCATCAAAACCAACCATAACACGCTCGCGTTATAATGCGAGCACGTTATAACCTATTATAAATTAAAAAACTCATATAATTTCATTTCATTTCTTTTTTCTCCACTATTCCCACGGTCTGCAAACCCTAGGAAGCGCACTCGCATTTTGGATTCCTCAATTCAACACAAAAATCTTATCAATTCGTTGCCAAAATGCTTCCACGACGTCGAGCATGCCAAAGGAGTGAGTTTATTTGTCTTTTTGTTTGAATTTTCTTCTAAATAGGTAGGTTTGAGTTGTTTTTTGATGTATATTTCGTTAATTGTCAGGAAATGTTAATGCACCTCCTCCTCTTCGTCCTCAAAATCCACAAAATCCTGTGGAACAACAACTTCCTCCATCCATTCCTCGACATGCCCCTGGAACACAAGAAAATATAATGGGGCAAATTAAAAACAACAAAAAAGAAATTGAAGATATAATTGCAAGGTTGAAAGATCCTTCCACTTCAACTTTGCATAGGTCCACGCTTGCTGAATCTCTTGAATCTATGTTATCAAATGTAGATTCAATTAGCAAGCAAATAACTAGTTGGATGGATAAGAGTAGAGAGTTTAGATATTATTATGTAGACAAGCTATCATACCAAGATTTGAAAAAATTACAAATTATAAAATTAGACTTATGTTTGATTTTCACAAACCCACAAACAAATCAACCTCCACCCATTACATGCAAGAGGTTCCCTATCCATTGGTGCAACAACCAAGTGATAAGAGACAATTTTGGGCAGAGGTGGTGGATGGTTTTTGACCATCCTCCATGCAATAATAATGAGGTCCCGAAATACTTTTTGAGGAAACTCTACTACGAGTTTGTCCTCAATAAAGTGCCAAACTATTTTGATATGCGGGACTTCCAGGGTAGAGGTGGGGGGTCAGCACAAGATAGACTAGGGGCACGTCTTGACCCACAGTGGGTAGTGAGATGAGTAATCAGCAGACCAGCCCATGAGCATGTTTCTATCCCTTCCATTGTGAAGGAGAGTGTTGAGGTCGATACACTTTAGTCGATTAGTGCCTTGACCCAGAGCATCATAGAGCATGCCAGTCCTGCAGCACAGAGTGGGTTGGAAGATAGTACAAGGAGCAGGGTCCCACCCCATACTTGTCAGACTTGCGGATCAGCTTGTGGTTATGACCCCATGGATAGTCAGGACGTAGGTGCATAGGGTACATCTGTAGCTGAGCAGATGGTGATGACAGATACCCTCTTGAGTGAGACTTTCGGCCTTGATACTCAGGTAAATATTAGCAAGTTTATTGAATTTAATTTATTAAATTTTATTTTTGAAATACAAGATTAACTAATTTAGTTTGATGATTTTAATGAAATTTTAGGGTCATAGCGTTGATGCAGTTTTCAGTGGTTCTCCACCTGCATATTACACTAGATCATCTACTGTCGGGGTATGTAACTAGTAAACAATTATAAATGTTACATGTGAATAGAATCGTTATATGAATGGTATTCTAATATCTGATTTTGGATGTTGAATAGGTTAATATTGGAGATTTCACGACAACACCTACCAGCGGTGGTGGACTTCAAAGCTTCATTAGGGTAATTAAATAAATAGTTTAATGAATGAATTGTACTTACTAATTTTTGTATGTGACTTGTGTGCTTTATTGTGTGTACTTCCATGTTTAGATGAATGTGTGTGTATGTTAGGAGCCATGATTTGCATCACTATTATAGTTTTTGTAATTGAATAATGTTGTTTTATTTCTAGATGATGCAGGCTACGGAGACACCTCCTGATGTTCATAGGGCAATGGAGCATGGTGTGACCTCTGTGATTCATAGCTCCATGGCATTGGCAAGGGTATGAGGCCAATTAGTAAATTTCAATTTACATTCATTGTTATAGTTGTCTATTTTTGAAAAATCGAAAGATTATTGATTTGAAGTTTAATTTCTATCTAGATGGTTTCTATAGGACATGACATCACCACAGCCTATTCCTGCTACTAAGGCAAGTGAGGAGATAGATTATATGGTAGCGATAAGTGGTTATTTTGTTAAATGTTTCATTTTTTATAACATGTAATTTCTATATATTAATGTCTATACTTTTTATTGTAACAACTAAAGATGTAGGAAGAACTAAATAGGAGTAGCCCTCGGGTTCGTATAGTAGACCACCCACATGCGCGTCTCCATCCCCTAGAAGATCAAAGACTACTCGTGATCTATTCTCTTCACTAGCCAGAGAGGAATGGCTTTTTATTGTGTTGCTTTGTTGTATTCCTATATGGCATTTGTGGACATATATTTTGTATTGTATATAGTTAACATTGTATGCCTATATGGCATTCTTGTAAGCCTATATGGCTATTTTGTATATATGTTATACTTATATCGATAGATATTGATGTATGCCTATATGGATATTTGGTTAATACAAATCTTTTTAATTGATGGCATCCATACATGCATTATAAATCCACGTTTGAATGGATATTTGTAGATAGCTACTTCAAATATTTAAAGTCTAATTGTATTACATAGGATGTTTGTTGATCCAATAAGCTAGCTATTTTTATTCAAGTATCACCTAAACCTCATTTTGGAACTAAAAGATAAAAGTTGTATTTAAAAAAAATGAATCATCATGTTGAACAAAAAATATTAATATTCTTTATGAGTAGAATACAATGTCAACTATATGCAATACAAAAAAATGAATCATCATGTTATTCTTTATGTTTGAGATCTTGAAAATGACTAACTCTGGTAACTTGATATCCTGAAACACTAGGATGAATATCCAAGTCATTAGGATGATTGCGCCTTGAGAAAAAGTCATTAAGATGAGCACCTAAAGGAGACTTTCTTAAACATTCAAACATTGAGCAACAAGCATGAAGGGTTAAGGTGCAATTTGCAACTCATAAAGCCTCAAAAGGGTGCCTAACTTGGATAGAACATTCATTTAAGACAAAGCACCCATTCACACCTGTTCCACGATAAAAGTGTGCCTAAGGTGGAAGGAGAACCAGCCTCTAGTAAGTGAAGTGCACCTATTGTCTAAACCACTTCATTATGGTGCCCTAGCATGATGAGAAGTATATAAGTCAATAGGAAATGGCACCTAGAATGCAAATGAAGGACTAAATAGCATTTTCAATACGCATCAATTCACCTTGAGCTTTCAATAAATACATCAAATTGAGCCCCATAAGCCTAGGCACCCTTTGCCTTCAAAAGAACCTTGTATTGGCGCATTGGAGGAAATCAACTTACAATGACAAGTATTGGAGGTTTCTCATTTTGGATGATGTCTTTTGAGATTAACTACAATGATTGAATGTTAAGATGAGTGGAAAGAACCTATCTTGAACCTTAGGCACCCTTCATATAATTTCCCACCATCATGAGCACCTAGATCTAAGAAGGAGTGAATGAGGGATTTTAACATCAAGAAGCATGTTATCAATCAACTTGGAGAAGTCTTTGACAATAATTATGATGAATTGAGTACATAGAAGTAAAGGAAGTACATATCAACTCCAAAGTGTGGCTAATGATCAATAAGAAATTCTTCCAAAGCAAAGGCACTCATTGTGAATTTTCCTACTAGTTTTGGTGCCTTGAAGTCTAAGTGCATGAAAATCATGAGGATGAGTGCTTAGGGATGAGATAGTCTTCATAAGAGTTTAAATAAGAACATCATCAAAATGCACCTTGGTAGAGAGACTTGAGACCATCATCAAATAAGAAAAAATATCTATCTCCAATCTAGGTGCAAATTCTAGCTCCTCCCAACTCAAATGAGCACCCAAGTTGAAGTCAACTTTCATCTATACAACCCTTAGATTGTGTCTTGATTGAGGAAGGGATTTGAACCTTAAAATTTAATCATCTCAAGACAAAAGCTTCCTTAGACACTTGGCATTTGATTGAAATCATTGAGAATTAGAAAGAACCACCTAAGGATGTAAGGCGCACTTTTCATCCATACAAGCCTAAAATTGTGCCTAAGGGAAATAATTTGATTTCATATCAATAGGTGAGTGCCTTGAGAGAAAGGATCACTCTAGGTCATTTTCAATTGTTGAAAGCACAAAAATAATAAAGATAAAGGCAATTGAGTTAGGCGCACTTTAGCCTTTAAGTACACCTCAATGAGCGCCTTGGGTGAAATTGCATGAGATGACCTTTTGGAGTGAGCGCTTGAAAGATAGAATTCATTCTAAGACATGTCTCATCATTTAGAATTGCAAAATTCAAGTATAAAGACATTTAAATCTAGGCGCACTCTCCATCAATACAAACCCATTCTGGCACCTAAAAGAGAAATTGCATTGAAAGACACCTTTTGAATGAATCTCTTAATGGTGATTGACCTCTTTAAGCCATTACAATTGTTTGAAATCATTTAAAGTGATAAATATGGACCAACTTGTGTTAGGTGCCCTTTGCTCTTCTTTTTACCTATATATGCGCCTAGATTTGTAGTAAGATTATTCCATGTTTAAAGAGGATTCCTTTTTGTTATAAAATGTTTATCATGAGGATTGATGTGTTTCTTGGTTTGTATTGTAGGAAGATTGAAGGAAAAGGTAGGAGCAAGAGCTTGGAGTCACCTAGAGTCATCATATAGCTGCTCCAAAGGAGCCTTTCAAATTCATTCATGGCAGAGACTTAAGATGGAAGTAATCACTACCAAGGAAACACCACTTCAAGAGGTAGCTCCTCCAAGAGGTCACAACAAGATATATTTCAAGTCTTCTTCATCAACGACATCATCAGTTGCATCATGTTCAAAGACTTCCATCTATCACTTCAGGTTCCATTCATCTTCAAGTATCAACTAGATTCTTCATCAATCATCACTTCAAGATCAGTATGTAGCCACTCCAAAGGAACTTCTCATCATCATCAAGCATTCCAAAGACATCCATTTAATTTCAAGTCCCTCTGATACATTCAAGCCTCCTTAAGAAGTCATCTACTTCACATATAAGGGAAAGTGTTTTCATCAATATCTACACTTCAAAGGACCTTTCAAGTTGGAACACTTCTTCATCAAACATTTGAATACATCCATCCAAGCTTCAAGTTCTTTCACAATCTTCAAGTCCAAGAGAAATTACATCTAGTGAACTCATTAATTGGCACGTAGGAGGAAAAGACCTTAAACTTACATTATTGAGTCAGCACTTTAGAAATTGAGCCATTCCTAGTCAATTGGAGTCATAAAATATCAAATACAAAGTCAAATTGGACTTAGGCATCCCTTCATGTAATTTCCCACCATCATGAGCACATAGATCTAGGAAGATCATCCAATTGCGCCTAGGAATAAGATACAAGTCCAAGACCTCAAATTTAAGTGCCTAGAAGTGTGATAGATTGAAGAATCTACATTGGTGCCTAAGGGTAAGTTGTATCTAATGACATCACCTAATTGAGCGCCTAGGAGGTATAAAACTTAACATTGACATGAAGACAAGCGCTTAGTAAAGGAGAGTTTCTCAAACATTTAAACATGTGAATGAAGTCATAGAAATGCACTAAGTCATCTAGGTGCCATTTCCCCCTTGGGTACCCTTACATTTGCACCTCAGAAGAAGTTGCTTCAGTTCATTGGAGTGTTTTGAGTATTGAGGATTCCTTATCAATGTGTTGCAACTTTACACTGCCTCCTTCTGACGATTTTTGGGGCAGCAGAAAACCTTTCACCATGGGTAAACACTTCAGAGATATAAAAAACTGAGAGAGGTTATTGTAGAGGCAGTCTATGTGATTGCATTGCCTGAGACAGAATGTTTTTAAGTGACATAGTTTTTGAGTAACATCTCATCAAAGATTGCTACCTTTTTACACTTTGGACTCTTTAGGGATATCATCGGTACAATGTAGCTCGGACTGTTTCGACATGTTTGGGTGAAACATAGGACCATGCCTAGCATAAATGTACCCATCTAGATGCGTTGGAATAGTCATTTTGGTCGCATCAGGAGTAGGATGAAAGTTACACCCCTTTGCAACTTTACACTGCCTCCTTCTGATAATTTTTGGGGCAGCAGAAAACCTTTCACCATAGGCAAATGCCTCAGAGATATAAAAAACTGAGAGAGGTTATTGTAGAGAAACTCTACATGATCACATTGCCTTAGACATAATGTTTCTAAGTGACATGGTTTTCGAGTAACATCTCGTCAAAGATTGCTTCCTTTTTGCACTTTGGACTCTTTAGGGATATCGTCGGTACAATGTAGCTCGGACTGTTTTGACATGTTTAAGTGAAAAATAGGACCATGCCTAGCATAAATGTACCCATTCAGATGTGTTGGAATAGTCAGTTTAGTAGTATCAAGAGAAAGACGAAAGTTACACCCCTTTGCAACTTTACACTGCCTCCTTCTGATGATTTTTAGGGTAGCAGAAAACCTTTCACCACGAGAAAATGCCTCAGAGATATAAAAAACTGAGAGAGGTTATTGTAGAGGAACTCTATGTGATTGTGTTACCTTAGATGGAATGTTTTTAAGTGACACAATTTTTGAGTAACATCTCGTCAAAGATTGCTGCCTTTTTGCACTTTGGACTCTTCAGGGATATAATCAGTACAATGTAGCTCGGACTGTTTTGACATGTTTGGGTGAAAAAAAGGACCATGCCTAGCATAAATGTACCCATCCAGATGTGTTGGAATAGTCAGTTTGGTCGCATCAGGAGCAAGACGAAAGTTACACCCTTTTGCAACTTTACACTGCCTCCTTTTGACGTTTTTGGGGCAGTAGAAAACCTTTCACCATGGGCAAATGTCTCAGAGATATAAAAAACTGAGAGAGTTTTTTGTAGAGGCACTCTACATGATCACGTTGCCTTAGATAGAATGTTTCTAAGTGACACAGTTTTCGAGTAACATCTCATCAAAGATTGCTACCTTTTTGCACTTTGGACTCTTTAGGGATATTGTCGGTACAATGTAGCTTGGACTGTTTCGACATATTTGCGTGAAAAAAAGGAGCATGCCTAGTGTGAATCTACCCATCTAGATGCGTTGGAATAGTCAATTTGGTCGCATCAGGAGCAGGATGAAAGTTACACCCCTTTGCAACTTTACACTGCCTCCTTCTGACAATTTTTGGGGCAGCAGAAAACCTTTCACCACGGGCAAATGCCTCAGAGATATAAAAAATTGAAAGAGGTTATTGTAGAGCCACTATATGTGATCACGTTGTCTCAGACAAAATATTTTTAAGTGACATAGTTTTCAAGTAACAGCTCGTCAAAGATTGCTGACTTTTTGCACTTTAGACTCTTTAGGGATATCGTAGGTACAATATAGCTCAGATTGTTTCAACATGTTTGGGTGAAAAATAGGACCATGCCTAGCGTAAATGTACCCATCTGGACGTGTTTGAATAGTTAGTTTGGTTGCATCAGGAGCAGGACACCAAAAATGCATAACATGATGATGTAAAAATATGTATATATGTAAAAATGCAGCAGGAAATTAAAGAAAG
This sequence comes from Cunninghamia lanceolata, assembly GCA_027924645.1. NCBI lineage: Eukaryota > Viridiplantae > Streptophyta > Pinopsida > Cupressales > Cupressaceae > Cunninghamia > Cunninghamia lanceolata. Next base: position 15,557,180 of record BSBN01001332.1, read on the forward strand.
ACAAACCTTACAAATTAATGTGCATACTTACAACTCAATATAACATGACTTTACAAAATCAATGTGAATACTTACAAATTAATCCAATGAACCATCTGAGTTTGCTCTACTCTTTATTGTGTCAAGTATTGCTTCATGGTCAGACTTACGCACCTTCCACAAGATTTTGTTCAAAGGTCTACCCTGATACTTTATCAAATGAACATTGGATGCCACGACAAGTTTTGAGTAGTGAAGAATCTTTTGATGCATGTCAAAGTCCTGAAATAGCCAAACATTAACACTCTTATGTGGGTACCTTCTAAGCCATATTCCAGTAATAACCACTAAGCCTGCAGGGTATTTGATGTTTTCTCCATCTATAACAGGAGCCTCCAATTTCTTTTTGGCCTCAACACAACGACATAAGTAATAATCTATTCCCTCTTCATTAGCTTCATCTGTAATAACTGTATATACGTGCCCTACATTGATATGTGTAGCAAATTAGATGAAATTAGTCAACATTACAAAAACACTACAAAGTAAGATGACATTACCTGGATGAACTAGATGAAATTAGATGCATATACGTGCCCTATATTACCTGGTTGAACTAAATCTGATATGTGGTCAAAGTCAACTAATGATTCCATCTGTGTTAGTTCTAGTGTCGTTGGGGGTTGATACATGTCTAGTGGGCTAAAATAACTTAACTACCATTCGTCAACCTACTCCTTTGACTCAGACTCATCCCAGACTTGAATTATGTAGGAAGAACAAAAGCATGACATCTTTCGCGTATGGATACTCCATGAACCTATAATTGAGCTTCTGAAAGAGTGCATCTCATTTGATCCTGTCAGTGTACAATAGTCCTCATATGGTGCAATGTTAGTATCATCTATCAACCAAAAAAATCTACAAAATGAAGACTTACCTTCATTACCTGAACCCATGGAAGCATTACACCACTCGACAATCGATTTTGCATCTGTCAACTTTGCATTGTCTTTATACTTTAACTCTTCTTGTGCCATGGCTCTTTTGATACATGCTCCTGCACCATCATGCTCCCCCTTTCCATGCCCGACCTCACAAAAGTTCCACATATGCTAAATACCTATAAAATTATGCCTCCTACTTAGCTAATAGAAATTTTGTGAGTTCTTGAATTGTGATGCACAGTTATCCGAACATATGATATGCTGACTGAACAATATGCCCCTTCTAGCCAAATCATTGTAGAACACCTGAAAGTAACCTTGCACGTACTCTGTAGAATGTGTGCAATCACCACTAATATAGAAATTATACTCCCTTATGATCTTTCTGTCATCCTCTGTACTATCATTCGCATGAATGAATGCGATGTGCACAAATATAGAAACTTGTGTGGAGTTGTAATATTGTGATTGCACCTCATGTTGTGGCTATAGATTGTAGTTCTCTACAAAGTCGACGACTGAAACAATGCTACCAACTGGAAATGTGTCCTTGCATAACTTGAATTGCAAGTCCAACCATCAAGCTCTATGGGCATGTCTTGCATACTCATGCACTATGCTGTCACGAAATATAGGCATAAACTGATACACTAGAATCTTTTCAATAACCAATTCACACCTCTTTTCTTCTTTACCATCTTTTGTATTGTATGCCACTATTTTATACTTGCCAAACTCTACTAGTTCATTTCCAACTGCATGTGTTCTTTCCATATGTTCACATATTGGCAAATGTTGCAAGCCATCGCAATGATGACATGTGCCATCCAAGCATAATTTCTTGTAGAATATTTGACCTTCCTCTCTTTCACATAAAATTCTTGATATGAAGTCTCTTGAAGATGTTCGTGGGGAACATATGGTACAACCCTGCAAAACATTGTTAGTATGCATATCTAAACATATAGACCTATAAGCATCAAAATGGTTAGAAAATTCAATATGTAATCTACAACAACAAGTAGTGCGTGTGTGATTTATCTTGACATAGAAAGGTTTTAGTATTTCAAAATATCTTTGACAAATTTTAATTTGAGGATACTTCTCTAGAAATATGCCATAAAAATGTGTTTGAGTCTCATCCAAAGAAAGCTTTGGATGTGGCTCACGGTTCTAACTACCGATTCTCCTTCTTACCACATGCCTTTGATTCAGAGATACCCTTGTGTAATTCTTCCAAAAGTCTTCAATTAGTGATCTCAACGCTTCAACAATTGGTTTAACTTTTCGTGGTAGTCTCCTTGAGAATGCCCATAATTCATTACCATTAGTGTCCTCAATTCTTTGGAGTCTTCCAACGGCTCTTGATAAAGTTTTCCTATTAATTCTCAATTCTTGACTCGTCTTTCTAATGAGACAAGCTTTCCTCGTTTGACTACTTACTATAGTCGATGCAATCACATGTCGTGTTGCATTACTATCTTTTGTGCGTGAGGTGTTACCCACACTCTCATACGCACTCATTAGATTCTTGACAATAGATTTTTCACTTGAAGCCTCTGATGTTCTCAACCCAAGAATCTTCATGATGGACCTATACTTTATACTTCGCATCATTTCAATGAATAGTTGACATCTTGCAGTCTCATTTAACTTTTCAAAGAACAATCTCCAAATCTTATGAGCATATCTTCTACAAGTGCATTTTGGAATCTTACCTTCCATTGGCTGCAAAATATTCTCATCAATATCTATCAAATACTTTGGCTTTCTATGCAAAATTCTAGGTGGTGTTAAGTTAGGTAAATTCATCTCAATGTTAGGAATTTCATCAATATTTAAATGAGATGGGCTAGATGGCATACCTTCGATCGAAGATGGAATAGATGACATACCTTGAGGTTGAGGTGGGAAAGATGGTGTACCTCATTCGTCACATGTGAGTGATGATGTACTCTCAACTTGAGATGTGGTAGATGGTGTCCCTACATGTTGACTTGCGGTAAACGACGTGTCTCCAACTATGGTATTCAAATCTCTCATAGCATGAAGTTTTTACATTCATTCTCTTTGTGCCACCAATACCATATCTCTTTGTGGTGGTTGTGGTTCCTCTTCAATTGACATGTCTTCATTTATCATGTCTAATTTCCTCTTCTCATGAAGTTCCCTCCTACCCACTGCTTTCTTTGCATTCTTAGCTTCTATCTCTTCCTGTGTTGGTTTAATTCTTGATCGTTTCCTCGGCATGACAGAGAATTTGTCTGTAGCATGATAAAGAGACCAATATTACTTCCTACGAAATGAATACAAGATAATAGTGGGATTGTATTTTTATTATGTTGTAAAGATTTATTCTTGTATAGTTTGACATCATGGTATGTTAAGGTCTGTTTATTACACATAATTATTAAAGAACCCAAGTGTAGAAAATATACATGGCATCATGTGAGATTGTAGGCTACTTTCTTGATTGGGAATGTGTCTATTTTAAACATGTATGATAAAGCATGATAAAGTAATTCAATCTGAATTAAGGAAAATGTAAAGAACATGCATGTAAAGACTTGACATACCTAAAAAATAAAGATTTGAATGGAGAGAGTAGCCAATTATGTAGTGTTTTTTTCTTCTTGCATCAAACTCCTCAACAATTTGATTTTTTCACCACTTGCTTCCTTTTCAATGTTAAATTGAATAACACTCAAATATAATTACTAACAACAATACTATTAACCAATCTATAATGTTAAATTTCTAAAATTGAATCACAATTAACATTGCAACACTACAAAAAATTGAAACTTGAATAGATATATATCAAACTTGGTGTGAAAACTATGTTATTTCCTCCTTCTCAAGTTGGCAAAGCAAAAAATGTGGTGGAAAGATCGTGCAAAGGTGGTACAATGTGTCAAATGTGCATGTGAAGTTCCCAACAGCATGAAAGCACTTCTTTTTTGTTGGAGCATGCTCAGAATCAGTATGAAAATAGAGCATGTGGGCTTGGATCACGGGGGTCAACACTTTTTTACCATTCCTATAGCAAGACAAAATGTGCTCACGTTTTGCCCTGCTATAGATTGATCACATCCTATGCATTATCTTCCTTAACACAAGCAGGGATGACCACATCTTATGGTTCATCAACTGACACTTCCAAGCCTTACAATTCCTCTTAAATACGGGAGGATCCAGACTGGAAGAGCCAAGCCACCTGGTCCCGCCTTGCTGAAGGATGACATTCTGGGAGAATTAGGAGATTTTCCTTTGGAGATCATATAATCTTGAAATGCTTTCCATCTTGGTAGGTCCTCTGCATTAGAGAAAAACCACTGATGGTGTCTGAGAAATAAGAAATTCTTCATCTCTTTGGTGATCCATTTCTCTTTCCAAACCTTCCTCTTTAGATTTGAATGACCACAAGGTTTTTGAGGGAGAACTTTTCCTATTTCCTGCAAGAGCTTGCCAGATGCTTTGCCATATGATAGGCATAACAATGAAGGGGCAATCCCTCATAATCGAGTTCTTGATAGAAAATGCCCATCGAGGAAGAAAGACAGATCTTCTTTGGAAGCAGAAGTTCTAGTTTGTGACAAATCCTTATCCAAGCATAAATAGCAGGGGTTCTATCAAGTGATTGCCAATCCACTTCAAAAAGTCTCCTAAAGACTTCCTGATTGATTCCAAAACATCCACACCCCAAAACTAGAGAGGCAATCAATATAATTGAACCCATAAATCTGCATTTGACAACATAAACTCTCTTCAGGCTAGATTAAGAGTCCAACATTTTAGCTCAAGTCTAAACCCATCAACATCTAAATAACTTGAATACAAAATCTAAGTTTGCCTATCTTTAGAACTCAACCCTCAACGTCAAACCCTAATCCCTCAACCCTTAGCTTTGATCCCTCAACCCTCAACCCTATCCCTAAACCCTAAACCCTAAAGCCTCAACCCTCAACCCTCAACGTGAAATCCTAATCCCTTGACCATTCACTCTAATCCATCAACCCTAAACCCTATCCCTAAACCCTCAACACTATATCTTAAACCCTAATCCCTCAACCCTCAACCCTAAACCTTATCCCTAAACCCTAATCCCTCAACCTTCAACCCTAATCCGCCATCCCTCAACTCTAATCCATCATCCCTAAACCCTAAATGCTATCCCTATTCATAAACCCTTAACATACGTGATACTATACCTTAAACCCTAATCCCTTATCCCTAAACCCTCCAACCCTATCCCTAATCCTTATACCCTCCACACTCTACTTTAACCCTAATCCTCCTCAACCCTCAACCCTATCCCTAAACCCTTGACCCTCGAACCTCAACCCTCAACATCAAACCCTAATCTCTCAACCCTTAACTCTGATCCCTCGACCCTCAACCCTATCCCTAAACCCTAAACCCTAAATCCTCAACTCTCAACCCTCAACGTCAAATCCTAATCCCTCAACCCTTCACTCTAATCCATCAACCCTAAACCCTATCCCTAAACCCTCAACACTATACCTTAAACCCTAATCCCTCAACCCTCAACCCTAAACCTTATCCCTAAACCATAATCCCTCAACCCTCAACCCTATTCCTAAACCCTAAACCCTAAAGCCTTAACCCTCAACCCTCAATGTCAAATCCTAATCCCTCGACCCTTCACTCTAATCCCTCAACCCTAAACCTTATCCCTAAACCCTCAACACTATACCTTTAACTCTAATCCCTCAACCCTCAACCCTAAACCTTATCCCTAAACCCTAATCCCTCAACCCTCAACCCTAATCCGTCATCCCTCAACTCTAATCCCTCATCCCTAAACACTAAATGCTATCCCTATTCCTAAACCCTCAACAGACTTGATACTATACCTTAAACCCTAATCCCTTATCCCTCAACCCTTCACTCTAATCCCTCAACCCTAAACCCTATCCCTAAACCCTCAACACTATACCTTAAACCCTAATCCCTCAACCCTCAACCCTAAAGCTTATCCCTAAACCCTAATCCCTCAACCCTCAACCCTAATTCATCATCCCTCAACTCTAATCCCTCATCCCTAAACCCTAAACACTATCCCTATTCCTAGACCCTCAACGGGCTTGATAGTATACCTTAAACCCTAATACCTTATCCCTAAACCCTCCAACCCTATCTCTAATCCTTATACCCTCGACACTCTATTTTAACCCTAATCCCTCGACCTACAACCCTATCCCTAAACCCTTTACCCTCAAACCTCAACCCTCAACCCTCAACATCAAACCCTAATCCCTCAACTCTTAACTCTGATCCCTTAACCCTCAACCCTATCCCTAAACCCTAAACCCTAAAGCCTCAACCCTCAACATCAAATCCTAATCCCTCAACCCTTCACTCTAATCCCTCAACCCTAAACCATATCCCTAAACCCTCAACACTATACCTTAAACTCTAATCCCTCAACACTCAACCCTAAACCTTATCCCTAAACCCTAATCCCTCAATCCTCAACCCTAATCCATCATCCCTCAACTCTAATCCCTCATCCCTAAACCCTAAATGCTATCCCTATTCCTAGACCCTCAATGGGCTTGATACTATACCTTAAACCCTAATCCCTTATCCCTAAACCCTCCAACCCTATCCCTAACCCTTATACCCTCCACACTCTACTTTAACCCTAATCCCTCGACCCTCAACCCTATCCCTAAACCCTTGACCCTCAAACCTCAACCCTCAACCTTCAACGTCAAACCCTAATCCCTCAACCCTTAACTATGATCCCTCAACCCTCAACCCTATCCCTAAACCCTAAACCCTAAAGCCTCAACCCTCAATGTCAAATCCTAATCACTCAACCCTTCACTCTAATCCCTCAACCCTAAACCCTCAACACTATACCTTAAACCCTAATCCCTGAACCCTGAACCCTAAACCTCATCCCTAAACCCTAATCCCTTAACCCTCAACCCTAATCCATTATCCCCCAAATCTAATCCCTCATCCCTAAACCCTAAATGCTATCCCTATTCCTAGACCCTCAACGGGCTCGATACTATACCTTAAACCCTAATCCCTTATCCCTAAACCCTCCAACCCTATCCCTAATCCTTATACCCTCGACACTCAATCCTATCCTGATCCCTTAACCTCGAACCTCAATGTACTCAACCCTCAATGTCAAACCCTAATCCCTCAACCCTTAACTCTGATCTGTCGACCCTTAACCCTTAAAACTTGAACCCTAAAACCTATCCCTACATGCTTGACACTCGACACTATATCTTAAACCCTAATCCCTTAACCCTCATCCCTAAAGCCTCAACCCTAAATTCTTAAACCTTCAACCCTAAATCCTATCCCTAATCCCTCTACCCTCGACACTCTTATTTAACCCTAATCCCTTGACTATTAACCCTATCCCTCAACCTCAACCCTCAACTCTCAACATTAAACCCTAATTCATCAACGCTAAACCCTAATCCCTCAAACCTAAACCCTATCCCTAAACCATCAACCCTCAACACTATATCTTAAACCCTAATCCCTATCCCTCAACCCTTAACCCTTAAAACTTAAACCCTATCCCTACACCCTCAAAACTTGACACTATATCTTAAGCCTTAAACACTCATCCCTAAAGCCTCAACCCCCAATCCTTAAACCTTCAACCCTAAACCCTATCCCTAATCCCTCTACCCTCGACACTCTAACCCTAACCTCGACATTAAAAACTAATCCATCAACCCTAAACCCTAATTCGTCAACCCTAAACCCTATCCCTAAACCCTCAACCCTCAACACTATACCTTAAACCCTAATCCATCAACCATAAAACCTAATCCCTCAACCCTCAACCCTAAACACTATCAATAAACCCTCAACCCTCGACACTATACCTTAAACCCTAATCCCTCAACCCTCAACCCTAATCCATCAACCCTCAACCCTAATCCATCATCCCTAAACCCTAAATACTATCGCTATTTCTAAACCCTCAACCCTCGACACTATACCTTAAACCCTAATCCCTTATCCCTAAACCCTAAACCCTATCCCTCAACCCTTAACCCTTAAAAATTAAACCCTAAAACCTATCCATAAACCCTCGATGCTCAACACTATATTTTAAACCCCAATCCCTTAACCCTCAGCCCTAAAGCCTCAACCCTCAATCGTTAAACCTTTGACCCTAAACCCTATCCCTAATCCATCTATCCTCAATACTCTACTTTAACCCTAATCCCTTGACCATCAACCCTATACCTAAACCCTCAACCCTCAACTCTCAATATTAAACCATAATCCATCAACCCTAAACCCTAATCTATCAACCCTAAACCCTAATCCCTCAACCCTAAACCCTCAACCCTCAACACTATACCTTAAACCATAATCCCTCAACCCTCAACCTTAAACCCTACCCTAAACCCAACAAAATGCTTTGCCTTATGTTAGGTTGTTAAACCCATCATTTTTGACACTCTTCTCTTAAAGATATTTGAGTTGCAAGAATATGTCAGAAAAATGGCTATGAACTTTTTTAATGTTAGTAATGTTATATGGCATGTTTTTCTGGCCCATCTGGGGTTCATTATGCCAATAGGTGTACACACTATGAGAAAAGTTTTGTGTATGGTACATCCATAGTGAGTAATTAACAGTTGAAATCAGAAGGATGATCATTATGAGAAAAGATTTGCATTGGGGTACATCTATGTTTCTTGCTGTCCACCCCGCACTTAGGGGAGGTATATTGTTATGAAATAGGCAAATAATCTCCCATTGTTTACTGGATCTATCCACAAGAACTACTAAACTATACCTTAAACCCTAATCCCTCAACCCTAAACTTTCAACCCTAAACTCTATCCCTAATCCCTCTACCCTCAAAACTCTACCTTAACCCTAATCCCTCGACCCTTAACCCTAAATGCTATCCCTAAAGCCTCAAACCTAAACTCTAATCCCTTAAGGTCCTAAACTCTAATCCCTTATCCCTAAACTCTAAATCCTATCCCTAAACGCTCGACCCTCAACCTTAAACCTTAATCACTCAATCCTTATCCACCCCTCTCCTCCCCTATCTGGCTCACTCCCATCTCTACCCTCCTCTGCCCTCGACACTATACATACATACATATAGGCATACATAGATACATACATACATACATACATACATATAGGAATACATAGATACATAGATACATATAGGCATACATACATACATACATACATACATACATACTTACTTACTTACATATAGACATACATAGATACATACATACATACATACATACATACATATAGGCATACATACATACATACATACATGATTAATAGCCTTGAACATAAAAAAATTTAAGGGGAACATAACGCGAGCGCGTTATATAAAACATGGCAAACAACACCAAATTTTGCGGAAAAGGAAAAATGTAAAGCAAAATATAATGCGAGTGCATTATAACATGCTCGCGTTATGTTTTGCTTTGGGAATCCCAAGCCTTGGGCTTGGGATTTGCTTTGGATTTCCAACTCAAAGGCTTGGAGTGCCATTTGAACAACCACATATGTGTTTTTCCATATTCTTCAAGATTTCACATAATTTCGTTCGTGCTAACCCTTAGATTTGCACGTGTTTCAAGATTGAACAAATTGAACACCTCGATAATGTTAGGCTTTCTCTTAGCTATTTGACGATGTGATTTTTTTCATATTTTAACAATGTTAAGCCTTTCATCTTTAATTTCTTTTGTTTGTGTCCATTTTTGGGCAAAAACCACTGTTTGGTCTTTTTTTCATTGTAAATTAACTATTCATTGAAATTTTAAAAAAATTACATATTTAGAAACTAGACTCCTTAAAAAAAGAAAAAAATGATTTTCAATAGTTTTCAAAATTTATAGGGGTAGCATGGCCAAAATTTTGTTTTTTAGGATGTGTCCACTTTGAAAATTAGTATAAACTCAAATATTCATCAAAAAATTATCAGAAAAATTGGGCATAAACTACATGCTATTAGCTAATTTCTCACTGAAATGATTTTAAAAATACCAAAAAAAGGTTGATCTTTTGAGGGAGCCACAAAACATGATATGTTATGTTTTTTTGACAGAAACAACACCAATTTCTGTGGCTCCCTCTTTTGAACCCCTTAATCTATGCCATTTAAAAAAAAAAATAGTAGTTTAGAATGTAGACTTGGAGCACTATGAACATTGTTTTGGTTGCATCTCCAAATTTTGAGTGTAACTATGCTCAATTTCTCATCCAAGGCCAGTATTTCCTAATTTTAGAAAAAAAGTGGCCACTTAAGACCCCTTTTTGGCCCCCCATCTTCTTGCACTTAGTCGACATTAAGTACTAGGGCTGAATATGGGTGAATTCCTTGTTGAAAATAAATAGGGGTTGCTTTTTGAGCCATGTTAAAATTCTCTGTATTTTGCAAGTTATGAGTGTTTTGGTAAAATGTACAACGGGAGTGTTTGTGAGTTGCATATACAAGTCTGTTTGTATATCAGGTTGCATATACAAGGTTTACATACAAGTCGCTCATATACAAAGTTGTTTGCATATGCAAAGTCATTATGAGTCACAAAAATGGGTTGTCGGGTTTATTAAATTTTTATACTTGTATGCATTTCGATGACACATTTTTCATACATACAAGTCGGGCCCGAAACAATTCAGAGTTTAAATGTATAATCAACTGAGTCCGTCAGATGTATGTTTTGCTTGTATGTTGGGTAAATTAAAAACATACAAAATGCATATGCAAAGTCCATGTGCAAAGCGCGGAACTGAAAGTTAATGAAATAGGGAAAAGTCAATGTATGTTTCAGGCTTTGTATATACAAAACTGATATACATTGCACCATATGCAAGCCGCGGACCCAACAAAAGTCAAAGTTTAAATGAATGAGTCGATTAAGTCCGATGTATGCATTTTATCTTTGTATGTTAGGCAAAAGAGGAACATACAAAGAAAAATATACAAGGCTTTTATACATTGCAGTACATACAATGGGATTATGCAATGCCGGAACTGAAATGATTGTGAAATAACGATAAGTCGTTGTATATTTCACGCATTGTATGTATCGGTACATACATTGCCGGACATACAATGCGGATTTTAGGGAAGATTAAAAAAAGATATAAATGATGCATCACTACTCGATGTATATCAGAATATACATTACATGTTATACATTGTGCAAAACTCAAAAGGGATTAAAATCTGATGTAAATGATGTATCGTGACTCAATGTATCTCAGAATATACATTTCATTTTATGCAAGCCAGACCCGAAAAGTTAGTGAAATAGGGAAAATCCGTTGTATGTTTGCGCTTTGTATCTATCCGACATACATTTTTGATATACAATGCATTACATACAAGTGGCGGAACCGAAAGGTTATTTAAAAGAGTTAAGTTCTTGTATATTCAGTGCCTTGTATGTTTTGAACATACATTCTTAAAGATATAAGCGATAGATACAAAAGGATATACAAGAACCAGATGCGAAGGAAAAAATTAAATATTAAAAACTCCTTGTATGTTTTAGCGATTGTATGTTTGCAATGATCATATCCAATGTACAAAGAAATTGAAAGCATCGAAAGGGAAGCTTTGTATGGGTCGTTTGTATATGCGCTCATACAAGAAGATATACAAGAGCGATATATAAACGAAAGATACAAGGATGTATAGAAAGCAAAAAGGTGGGAGGTTTTTGGATCAACCCGACTGCGAGGTTACGCTGACGAAGGAAACCCTAAAATGACATTAAAATTAGAATGGTTAAGATATCTTTTTGACAGTTTAAAATATTTGTTTTTTGCAAGATATACACAGCGGCGATCAAGTTGTATAAACACCCGTGAAAGGATCTTAAGCAACTGATAAATTGTTAATAAGGGAAGTAATTATTTGAGTAAATATATTTGTTTAAATAAATTTGTTTGGATTGTTTGATCAGACATTAATTTGTGTTTTATCTAGATTTTTTAGGAGTAATAAAGAAGCCCTTGAAGGATATTAAGAAGAATTGTAGTTTAAGATCATTGTTTGATCCTGAAATGGTTACCCATTTGGTGATTAAGATGAGTGTTAATTTTCCTAAATTTGTTTATTAAAACAAATATTGTTGTTCAGTTATCAACCATCACAACTGTTGTAACTAGTCTAAAGCTTGTATGCCACTCTTTATAAGAGACGACCAAGACCAGAAGAGGGATGGGGGATAGAAGATACAAAATAGGATATTAGATTATAGGGGAGACTATAGAATAGAAGAGGAGATACTATAGATTAGATTTGAACAGCAATGCTGGTTCACTTTTAATATATTTTATTTTTGGTAGACCATGTACAAGCATTCTATGATGAAGTCAAGTCTGTGAACGTGAAGCAGTAACTGTAGATTTCGGTATCAACTATCTGTTTAATTTATTTAATTATATGACTGTCTCCTTTCAAGGTTTTCTCTGTTATTCAATTTGAGTTATCAAGTATACCTTCAAGTTGTCTATACACAGTTTCTATTATAGTGTGATCAGATTAACTGGTTTCTATTTTCAGAATTAAATCCTTTAAAATTTTCATAGTAACTCAGAAGACATTGTCATGGATTTGTAAGAGTCATATAGTTACGGTTTGTATTCTGACTCCAGTTTTTGATAAATCTGTTACAATTATAGTATTATTCTAATAGGTTCCTTCAAGAAAGGATTAAATCCTTTTAGATGAATGCAGGTAATATTTTGTCAATTGGATATATGTAAGTATGGAATACTAACTATTTCCTTGTAGGGTTGTACAAGTTACATACCTATTCTTTCAAGCAAGATAGTTCAAGTTTTTACCAAACAAACAATCATTTATTTCATGATCATACTAACTCTATATTAAATAAGGCACTAGTCTAGTATTTTCATTATCAATTATACAAATTCATTTTAGATTTACTTACTTAGGTTGCATTATTGTTTTAGCATTACAATTTAGATTACTTAGAATTAACTTGCTATCTTTTTATCTGTTTTATAATTTGTGCCATTATCAATAGTTAGATTAATTTTGATTAAAGTAGTGATCATCTTTTTATCTCCTTTATTAATTAGAGGTTTACCCGCCTAGGCTTGGCAGAGCCTGAAGTAAAGGGGGTTTAGCCATATCTACCCCGTGTCAGTTAGCCAAAAACGTCAAGAGAGCCTGGTACCCTCTTAGGGTTAACGACCTACATTTTTGAGACCTAGCAGAAATGGCGACTCTACTAGGGACACATAGAAGAACTTGGTGCTAGACTATGTTATTAGAGTCAGAAAATTAAAAGGCATAGCCTTGCTGGTGAAAGGAAAAACCCAGAAAATTGATTAGTCCTCTAAATAGAGGTGGCGACTCTACTCAAAATTCAAATACATATTGGTAGACTCTACTGGCGAGAACCCAAAAAGATGAAGTTTTCCTCTTCTCACAAAAGGTGGCGACTCTGAAAATAAAGTTGATGAAACATGAAAAAATATAACATACCCTCTTTAGATGCATTCTTTGAATTAAGGAGACATGAGGGAGAATCTAGGTATGATTTGTTCCATAGATTAGTGGACATCTATATACAGATACCTTTTCATTTCAGACCTAGTGTATCCTTATACATTAAAACGTTCATGCTTGCTTATGAGCCTATGTCAATTTATTAGGCTGAATCATTAAAGCCAGTTACTCTAGACCAAGTGGCTAAATTGATTCCTATCATAGAAAGGAAAAGGCGTGAGGATGCTATCAATATTAAATCCAATGATAATAAATATCAAGAGGATGATAAAAAAATGCAGCCATTAAAGGATGAATATGCAAATGAAAATAATAACTATAACAACCCACATGATGAGGATGAAGATAGAGAGGGTCTATCTTGCATAACAGATTGTGACTATAAATGTTATGAAGAATCCATTGAAAATCTAGATTTTGATGACAATCATGTGGATTTGCAATTAAGTGATTCTCACAGCTCTTATGAAGAACAGGAGAGGTTTGCTGATCAAGCTGTTATTGATCTTGATAGCATGACTAATCAGGAATTAGAAATGTATTTAGAATGGAAAGAACAACAGCTTAGGAGGATACAACAGAGGATAATAGAATTAGATAGACAATTGGCACAATTAACCATCCAAGCATCAAAACCACCAAAATATGTCACTCCACATAAACAAGGTGGAAATGTTAATTCACATACACCCTCTCAGAACACATACACTCCATATACTCCAAGAGTACCTCATAATCCATACCATAATCCTATCCAGCATAATAAGCCACCACAAGGGCTCCAACCTATAAATGCAAGTAACATTCCTCAATACTATCCACCACCAAGATAGTACTATGCCCCACAATACCAGCAATATGTGCCACAACAAAATGTTTACTATAAGCCTCCATATCAAACAAGTTTTATCCCAGCCCACCCACCACAATATATAAATCAACAGTGTTGGGGGAAAGAAGAGCATTGTTTACAAAAAGGAAGACAAACTTTTGATGAAGAGGGTATACTAGAACATGAACTCCAAGTGTTTCCAAACCCATGCTATCCTGAGGATGAAGTCTTTTCAGATAACCAGGGTGAATATTTTCAACAAGCAAAACAAAATCTTAATCAAAAGGAAGTGCACATAGCAGAAAGTAATCTTCAGGCCTGTTCAAAACCATTGTATGATGACATAGCACAAGAAGATGAAGAGGATGAAAGCCATTCAGAAAGTCAGGGAGGTGGATATTTTGATAAAGAGTCTATAAATGATCATGTTGATGAAATATGTACATCAATTTTTGACCATTATAGTAGTGATGAAAAGAATGATGAAAATTGTGGTGAGAGGGTTGATGAAGAAACATGCTCACTTGATAGTGAGCATATTTCAGAATTGCTCACCAAAGAATATCAAAGATATGTACATAAAGATGATACCCAAATATTGTGTCCAGCACATATATCTTTTGACAGTGAATTCATTCAACGTGATAAGGGTGATGAGATATATGAGGCCATATTTCCCAAGTCACATTCTTGCAAAGAAGAGACAAATAGTGGTCATGAGTTCTCTTATGACACTGATCTAGAGATAAAGATGTCCATTGAACCAAAGGAGGTTGATGATTCCAGTATGTATGATTGGCAGATTATTGATTCTCAAATGTATGGGGAAGATGGATGTGATAAGGAAGAGGATACAGTGTTTTATGTTGGAGCCAGTATTAATGATAGCATGTGTCAGAAGCAGCTTGATCTATTCCATTTTCCAATTCGGTTAAAAGATCAGCATTTGGTGAATAACAATAGATATGATAAAATAAGACATCCTACTAGGTCTAACAATCATGACTTCCTTATGTCATACAATAATGAAGGTGTTTAGACTATGCCTGATTTCCAGATACTAAATAATACTGAACACACTTGCAGCATAAATCATGATGCATTAATGAACTATACAAATAGATTCAGTCAAGCAGATGGGGTATCATTATAACATGATCAGAACAAGGTTTTTTATAGGGGAAAGACATGGATTTCCTTTTTTGATATGGTCTTTTGACCATATCAGTTTTGGGGCAAAAGTTGGCTCTATCGCCTAATGGGGTAGGCACTGGTCTGCTCCTCCAAAAATCTGGGATCTTGCTATGCCCATAAGGGTCATACATCCCCAGAAAGAGCCATTGTTGGGACTGAAATTCCTAGGGTATTTTTTGGCAAATATTAAGTTTCAATCATCCAAAGATTTCAGTATGTGAGCATATATGGAAAGATCCATAGTTGTTTTCAAGTAGAAATTAACAATTGAATTGATAGAAATATTTGGATTTGATCTATTTTGATTCCTAGAGACTTAATATAACATGGTTGAAGTGCACATTTAAACAAGTAAGTAAAAAGTTACAAACCTTGTTGAAACTAAAGGAAAATGGTATTAAGTACTAGGGCTAAATATGGGTGAATTCCTTGTTGAAAATGAATAGGGGTTGCTTTTTGAACCATGTTAAAATTCCCTGTATTTTGCAAGTTATGAGTGTTTAGGTAAAATGTACAAGGGGAGTGTTTGTGAGTTGCATATACAAGGTTTACATACAAGTCGCTCATATACAAAGTTGTTTGCATATGCAAAGTCGTTATGAGTTGCAAAAATGGGTTGTCAGGTTTATTAAATTTTTATACTTGTATGCATTTCGATGACACATTTTTCATACATATAAGTCAGGCCTGAAACAATTCAGAGTTTAAATGTATAATCGGCTGAGTCCGTCAGATGTATGTTTTGCTTGTATGCTGGGTAAATTAAAAACATACAAAATGGATATGCAAAGTCCATGTGCAAAGCACAGAACTTAAAGTTTATGAAATAGGGAAAGTCAATGTATGTTTCGAGCTTTGTATATACAAAACTGATATACATTGCACCATATGCAAGCCACGGACTCAACAAAAGTCAAAGTTTAAATGAATGAGTTGATTAAGTCTGATGTATGCATTTTATCTTTGTATCTTAGGCAAAAGCGGAACATACAAAGAAAAATATACAAGGCTTTTATACATTGCGGTACATACAACGGGAATATGCAATGCCAAAACCAAAATGATTGTGAAATAACAATAAGTCATTGTATATTTCACGCATTGTATGTATCGGTACATACATTGCCGGACATACAACGTGGATTTCAGGGAAGATTAAAATAAGATATAAACGATGCATCACTAGATGTATATCGGAATATACATTACATGTTATACATTGCACGAAACTCAAAAGGGATTAAAATCTGATGTAAATGATGCATCGTGACTCAATGTATCTCAAAATATACATTGCATTTTATGCAAGCCAGACCCAAAAAGTTAGTGAAATAGGGAAAATCTATTGTATGTTTGCACTTTGTATCTATCTGACATACATTGCCGATATACAATGCATTACATACAAGTGGCGGAACTGAAAGGTTATTTAAAAGAGTTAAGTGCTTGTATATTCAGTGCCTTGTATGTTTTGAGCATACATTCTTAAAGATACAAGCGATAGATACAAAAGGATATACAAGAATCGGATGCGAAGGAAAAATTAAATATTAAAAACTCCTTGTATGTTTTAGCGATTGTATGTTTGCAATGAGCATATCCAATGTACAAAGAAATTGAAAGCATCGAAAGGGAAGGTTTGTATGGGTCATTTGTATATGCGCTCATACAAGAAGATATACAAGAGTGATATATAAGCAAAAGATACAAGGATGTACAAAAAGTGAAAAGGCGGGAAGTTTTTGGATTAACCCGACTGCGTGGTTACACCGACGAAGGAAACTCTAAAATGACATTAAAATGAGAATGGTTAAGATATCTTTCTGACAGTTTGAAATATTTGTTTTTTGCAGGATATACACAGTGGTGATCAAGTTGTATAAACACCCGCGAAAGGATCTTAAGCAATTGATAAATTGTCGATAACGAAAGTAATTATTTGAGTAAATATATTTGTTTAAATAAATTTGTTTGGATTGTTTGGTTAGACATTAATTTGTATTTTATCTAGATTTTTTAGGAGTAATAAAGAAGCCCTCAAAGGATATTAAGCAGAATTGCAGTTGAAGATCCTTATTTGATCCTGAAATGGTTACCCATTTGGTGATTAAGACAAGTGTTAATTTTCTTGAATTTGTTATTAAAACAAATATTTTTGTTTGGTTATCAACCATCACAACTGTTGTAACTGGTCTGAATCTTGCATGCCACTCTTTATAAGAGACGACCAAGACCAGAAGAGGGATGGGGGATAGAAGATACATAATAGGATATTAGATTATAGAGGGAGACTACAGAACAGAAGAGGAGATACTATAGATTAGATTTGAACAGCAATGCTAGTTCACTTTTAATATATTTTATTTCTGGTAGACCATGTGCAAGCATTCTCTGATGAAGTCAAGTATGTGAACGTGAAGCAGTAATTGCAGATTTCGGTATCAACTATCTATTTAATTTATTCAATTATATGACTGTCTTCTTTCAAGGTTTTCTCTGTTATTCAATTTGAGTTATCAAGTATACCTTCAAGTTGTCTATACACATTTGCTGTTGTAGTGTGATAAGATTAACTGGTTTCTGTTTTCAGAATTAAATCCTTTAAATTTATCACAATAACTCAGAAGACATTGTCATGGATCTATAAGAAGAGTCATATAGTTAGGGTTTGTATTTTGTCTCTAGTTTTTGATAAATCTGTTACAATTACAGTATTATTCTAATAGGTTCCTTCAAGCAAGGATTAAATCCTTTTAGATGAATGCAGGTAATATTTTTTCAATTGGATATATGTAAGTATGGAATACTAACTATTTCCTTGCAGGGTTGTACAAGTTACATACCTCTTCTTTCATGCTAGATAGTTCAAGTTTTTACTAAATAAACAGTCATTTATTTCATGATCATACTGACTCTATATGAAATAAGGCACTGGTCTAGTATTTTCATTATCACTTATACAAATTCATTTTAGCTTTACTTACTTAGGTTGCATTATTGTTTTAGCATTACAATTTAGATTACTTAGAATTAACTTGTTGTCTTTTTATCTATTTTATAATTTGTGCCCTTATCAATAGTTAGATTAATTTTGATTAAAGTAGTGATCATCTCTTTATCTACTTTATTAATTAGAGGTTTACCCGCCTAGGTCTGGCAGAGCCTGAAGTGAAGGGGGTTTAGCCATATCTAATCCGTGTCAGTTAGCCAAAAATGTCAAGAGAGCCTGGCACCCTCTTAGGGTTAACAACCTATGTTTTTGAGACCTAAGAATTTCATTCATTCATATAGTCATTTAATTTATTGCATTGAGAAAATTTTATAAAAAAAAAAAGAAAAATTGGAAAAATACAAAAAATTTGCATTGTTGGGCTTACTAAATTCTGTCAGTTCTTCTTAATTTTTCTTAATTTATGATTGCATCATATCTGATATAAACTATAGAAAAATACAAAAATTAAAAATCTTTATTTGCATTTTCATCATTTAATTGCTAGGGTTTTGTGGAAATTTTGACAATTTTATATAACCTAGTAATTCCAAAATCTAGGATTTGTAGCCAAAATCTTTTATCAAATTTTTATACTAATTTTATAGGCTCATTCAAAATTTCATTTGGCTTTAGTCTTGCATTTTAGTGTGAACTTGCATTTATATTTAAATTATTTGAGATTTTGCATAGAAAATTTCAACAAAAAACTAGCAATTTTGGTGCATTTTCATTAAATTTGCATAGGCATTTTGCATGTTTAACCTTAAAAATAATTTTCAGATCTAAAATTAAGTCAATTTAATTATTAATCATATTTCAAAGCATTCATACAGAATTTTATCCCAAGATCTCAGACCTAGGGCTTCAAAAACGACAATTTTTACTAAATTTGGCCTTATCGACTATCCAAACTTGCACTACAAGTGTGTTGTGAAAGATATTTTCACTTTAATTTTATATCATCAGTGTTATCATTTTCTTCCCATCCTAAAAATCTTCACAACACCCTTTTATCAGGCTCTTGTAGTGAAAAGTTTGCAAAAAACTACACATTTTGGCTATTTTTGCCCTAGGGTTTGACCTAGTTTGCACTCCAAGCATGTTGTGATCAATTTTATGGATTTAGGTGACTTATATTATTGATATTCTTCTCTTTCCCTCGTAAAATATCTTACAACACCTCCTTTTCTAAGTCTTGGAGTTGAAAAACTGTGAAAAATCACATATTTTGCTATATTTTCACTAGGATTTTACCTTAAGTGGCACTGAAAATGTATTGTGTTGGATATTTTAGCACCAATTGGCTATTATTTATGATATTATTTTCTTTCCATCAACATTTTCCTCACAACACCCTTTGTTATGCTCTTTTGCATTGAATTTTGGTGAAAAAGTGCATATTTTGACATATTTTTACTATATTTTGACTTGGCATTATCTTGGATTTGCATCAAAAGCATATTGAGAGTGATTATATTTCTATTTTGGACTGATATCAGACATATAAATTTATTCCCTTGACTAAAATCCTCATAGCACCCTTTGTTTCTTTCATTTGCATTTGAAAAGTATCAAAAAATCAAGCATTTTGGGCTATTTTTGCTCTTGTCTTTTGCACCAATTTTGAAAAGCTATCAAAAATCTGATTTTACATTCATTTGGAGACATATACCATGGCTACTTCTTTGGAAGAATTATTTTCATACATCATAAACATGTATTATTTCTCTAAATTCACTGATAAACATCCTGAAGTCCTAGAACAAATAGCATACATTCATGATGTTGATCTCTCTTTGTGTTCCACATATGAAATCCTTTGTCATGTAGGTGAATTTGATAGCTCCACAACTCTCATGGGAATATACCCTCCAATATTAGATGATCTCACTAAATTCATGATCAATAATACATATACTAGTGATGATCTTAAAATGTTAGATGAAGCCTTGGATGATTTTATGGGAAATTCTACTATGGCACCTATTGATAAAACATGTGATGATAACTCTGGTTTACCTTATGATCCCTCTCCAAACGTTATTACCCATCATGAGGACACTTTGATGTGCGGGGATGATTTAATTGACACATCTATTAACATCACATCATCAAGTCTTCATTCTAATACTCACTCTAGCCAAAATGAAGTGTTAGAAAATGAAGAGCCATCACCAATTTGCCATTCCAATGCTCTCCCTGGCCAAGAGGAAGCATTAGTGAATGAAGAACTCCCTTCAACAAAGAGAATTCCATGGATAGACAAGGATCTTTCATCTAACATCAATCAAAACTCTATGCACGAAACCTCTATGGATCATCCTAGAAACCTTGTTCCTTTAGTTGATTGTTCACACACCTTGGATATCACTGAAGAGGTGAAGGCCATTAGTCTCCTTCCTTCAATTGAAAATTTAGGTTACTTGGAACTTACTAAGGATATAAAAACATCAATTACCTCTTGGGACATCACTAGAGACAAAATCATTGATAATTGTCCTCACAACACCTTACCTTCCTCACATTCTGATGTTCTTTTCTTAAAAGGTCCAAGGTCTTCTACATTAAAGCTCTCTTGGGCAGAGGCTAAAATCACTCCAACCAAATTCATTCTTCCATCTCTCAAGAGCATCTTGCATACAATTCAACAAGAAAATACTCCACCTAATATTGAGTCAAATCAAGAAGAATTTAAGATCGAAAAAAAAATAATGACAAAAATATGGAAATGGTACCTTACCTTTTCTCTCTAAAATTTATGATTGGAAAGAAGATGATTTGATTATTGATGACTTTTAATATGAAGACCCTATAGGTAAGTATCTCTAACCCTTTATCTCTCTCATTATGTGCTTCCCCTGTGATGTGTTATGTGTTGTTTAGGCCTCCTAGGATGACCTCGGATTCTCCTATAAGGTTTGAGATACCAGGAGACCATCTCTATTGTGACCTTCTTCTATTTGTATAATCATTCTTCTATATTGTCTCTCTCTAATTTCATTGTTGTGTGTTGTGTCTTATGGACATAGAATCATGGTTGGTGACTTGGGGGCACCCTCCTACATGATTATCCCTAAGACACTTGTTTCTCCTCTCTTATTTATTGTTTCCCTTCCTCTAGTGTTTCCATCTAGCAAGTGGATAATGACAAACATTTATACTGATGTGGACCTAGTGTCCCTTTCAAGAACAATCAAAAAATGGACTATAGTTCCTAATATGATGACAGGGTTGTATATTTTATCCGATGCTTGGCTAGTGGAAGCACTCGTGCTTTCCACCTAGTGAATTTTATGATGTTTCTATCACATTTACAAACCTTAACAATACTGTTGCTCTATGCACCTTTGTTTTCCTTTAATTCTAGCCTTGGCGGTACTCGATTCGGAGAGCTTCATGATATAGCCCTATGGTTATCCTCGAACTCCGGATTCATTGTATAACCTTGGCTCTTTGTGTGGTTAATCATATGCATTGATGTTGTTGTTTATCATGATGTTGTAGACACTAACATGTTTCTTGCAGGGATGTGTTTGTGGGAAAATTTGGCGATCGTAAAGTACATGTCACCTCTGGGGGGATGGGTTTTGTAGAAGTTGGTGTTCCCTTGTGTGTTTTCTTCCTACCTTAACATGCTTGATATTAATAACTGATATCAAACCACCTTAAGGTGGGGGCATATATAAGGTAAGCTATCTATTATAGATGTTAGCAATGTGTTTGACCTCAGATGCAGAGACTTGCGCCCCAGAGTACTGCATCGTGCATCCTAAGTTTGTTTGCAATCAATCAATCAATAATGTAAGCCATCTATGGAGGCAAGATATCAAGCATATCCTTTTTCTTAAGCCCTCTACAGAGGTGGGGATGGTGTATTTCTAGGAGCAAATTGCATCATCTTGTTATTTTCAAAAGTCCTCTTCGGAGGCAGGGAGCGGTTCTGTGAGTAACTCACCCTTAAGCGTGTCTTCAACGATTGTTGTGGCAAAGCCCAATCATTGGTGTGTGTCTGTAATGTGCCTGAGATGGTGATGAGCCTAGAAATAGGGAACACATCATTGCTTATCTACTGTGTTTTCTCCGTGTCTTCAAGTGTGTGTGTTTTGGCATGCTTGTTTTGTGTGGCATGTTTGTTGCCCCATATGCAGTGACCAGTGCTCTTGGGGAGTGCTTCTTGCATTTTGGGAGGTTTTGAGTGTCTTGTGTGTGTGTTACCCCATATATACAAAGACCTGTGCCCTTAAGTGGTGCATCATGTATTATGAGAGGTTCGTTTACTTTCCAGTACTTGCATTTACATTTCATATATATGAGACAAAGAAAAGAAAAGGTATCATTCATGTCTTCCATGCATTAATGTATCTTCTATGCATTGGCTGTCTGCTCTATGCTCTGCGTGACTATAACTATCTTCATTTTGCATGCCTGTTACTGTCTTCTATGTGATTGGCGTGTCTTCTCTGTGCTTGGTGTGTTTGTTGTGTTTGTGACCTTACTTTAATGCATGTATTGGCCTTGCATTTATACATACCTTAAAGTGGGGGCTAATTGTAATGTCAGAAAATGTCCCCTTGGGGGCTTTTCCCTTATAAGTTTTAGCTCTTAGGTCTTTAGAGTGCATTTAGGACATTTTAGTTCATATTTTAACACCTTGATGGAATGAGACCTAGGTTCCTTGGCAAATAGGGCCTAGGTGGACCCCTTGAGCTATACCCTGCCCAAAATAGGGGGAGGACTTGGGTACATGCACCCTAGTCCTACCCTATTTTGGGACAGCCCCAATTTTTGGGTGTCGGTTAGTGACCGTTATTAGGTCCCTTTGCTGACACGGTAAGTTTAAATCTCAAATATCTTGGCGAGAGTGCTTATAGATGCATATATAAGAATGTGTAGGCATTCATTTGTAAGCTAGATGATCATTGTGAACTTTAGGAATTCTCAAGGTGATTGAAGGCTTTTTATTGTGTTGCAAGAGTAGACTTGTATGTTTTATGTGTTGATATTTGGAGATTTGAGTAGCAATCTCTTCATGGCATGAAGAGCATCTTCCTCCATGAGAGCTTCATTACAAGGTGACATAATATTTTGTTTTTATCATTGATTCCTTTGTTTTTTGGCCTCTGCCTCACAAAGGCATGCCCTCTCTATCTGACAATAGTGTTTAGAGACTTAAGTGTCCTCTGGGGTTTGATTGAGGCAAACCTCTAAACACCACAACCCCCAAACCAAGTCTTGTGATTGCAAGCTACAGGTGTCACATTTGGAAAAAGTGGAGTTGCAGGAAGGAGTGGTAGGAATCAAGGATTTGGGATCTGAAGAAAAGTCAGACAAAGGAGCACTTCCAGGACTAGGGTGCCCACAAAAGTGTCCTCCACAAATAGATTCTAGAAAATAGAAGTTATAGTGTTGATCAGTGTCAAAAGGAGGTCTAGATTCCCCGAAAAAGTAGGTACCTTGGACTTGGGCGCCTGCACCAGTGTCCCCGACTATTCCGCCTTGGAACCCCAAAAACATGTATTATGTGATTTGTCATTTTACTCTCGTCTGCAAGAGCTTTTTCCATCTTTCATCAATTTGTTGCCGTATTTGCATAATTAGGGTTTTAATGGTTAATTGGACACAAGAGAAGGAAGATTAATAATTAAATTCCCTAATCCAAGTTTCCCTACATCTGCAAGTGATCTAGGGTATGATAGTGCTCGCCACTCAACCCTAGATCCTTCAATGTTAGGGTGAAAGGATGATTTTAACATCTAAACAACAAAACATTAGTAAATCTAATTTTACCCTAAACAGTTTGTTATGCAGCTAACCTTGGAGATTGTTCCAATGGTTGGTGAATGTAATGCTGACCTTGATGTACATTCCAAGGTTGATGAATTGTATAAAAACATGTAATGTAGTTGCGAAAAACATGTCCTTGTGCGAAAATGAAAAGATAAAGTAAGAAGTGTAAGACGTGCAGGGCAAGGGAGTTATATTGTGCTTCAATGGAACTAAACTCAGATAGGGAGTTGATTCCACCAAATTAGTTCACCATTCTTTGGCAATAAGCCACCCCTTGGCAGTGAGCCGTTCTTGGAAGTGAGCCTCAACTTTTGCAGTGAGCATTTTGGGCAATGAGCCCTAAGGCAGTGAGCCTTTGTTTTTCAGTATTGCTATAACATATATATCTTTGTGGGATAACACCCACTATGGTTTTTCCCTTATAGATTTTTCCATGTAAAAAAAATCTGGTGTCTCATGTGTTAATTGTGTTATTGTGTTGAGCTTCTTATTTCATGCTTTCATGGTTAAATCTGAATAATAGTAAATGAGTGTTTGATGTGTTGATGCTCATAAGTGTTCAAAGTTTTAGGGAGAACTAATTCACTCCCCCTCTTAGTTGTCCAATACATTTCAACACAAGGTCTTGTGAAGATCATACTGTAAGGCCAAAATGGAGGTCATGTGAGAAAAGCCAAACTTCTAGAGCTAGTGAATGAGAAGAACAAAGAAGAAACTATATTCAACATGTGGTGCTTAGCTCCTTTTATCAAAGAGGTTCAATTAGTTTTCAAGACATTGATAGAGCTAGAGGCCCTTATACAAACATCTATGGCTCAAGCATAGGAGGTATCCTATGAATGCACCATTGAACTAGAGTGTCACTTTAGACTCTTATAGAAGATCAATTTACCCTTGGAAAAAGAGTGGGAGAAGCTTCTAGATTCTCCTTAGGTTGACCTAATTCCATTTATGGGTATGGACTATAATTGTTGTAACCTATAGGCATTGGATAAAAGTAAATTGAATACACATGATTTGTACCCTCGATCTTAATTTGATTGTGTAAAGACCACTCCATTTATCTAGAATAAAATAATATTATTCCAATAAAATAATAAGGAAATGGGAGAAATTTAAAAATTTTCCCAACACAAATACAATTATATGAAATAATGATCTCAAATATCTCCCAATAAATATATTCAATTAAAATAATATTACAGAAGATAAAAAGATTTGAAGTACAATTAGGACTAAGTCCTTTACAACACCTCACATCATATAAGTTGCACCATAGAATATTGTCGATATTAAACCTAGTGAAGAGAGAACATCATCGAGGTGATTAACCACCTAACCACAAGGCTTGAGGAATCTAGTATAGCATGACATCTCTAAGATTTAACAAATAGTAATCTATTGCAAATGAACATATATCATGATATGGTAGAGAGTGAAAATAAATCAAATTAGTGTGGATACTTCATTTGATTTTTAAAGCTTTGGCCAAAGCATCCTTTAAGTTGATGACAACTAGATAGGTTAGAGAACATAACCTACCCTTCTCTATAACCCCATATTCGACACCTGTCCATGCTCTTTCTCTAACTCTACTTACGTAAAATAACAGAAGTAGAAAATGCATAATTGCAATCAAACCATACACCATCCAAGATGCCATCAACAATGATCATTCACAAATAGAATAAAGCATTAATAATTTGGAAGACATGTCTTAAAAAAACAATTTCATAGTCTTCAAACAATGATATAAGTTGAAATAATTTTCTTCTAAGACATTATTCACATATTTAGACACCATCCATTCATATGATCAATATCATAAATATACTCCATTCATTAAGGAATGAGAAGTTATAGGTCTACTACCTCATAACATTCACATAAAATTCACAAGACTTCACAAGACATACATAGGATAAGATCAAGCTTTCATTGAAAATACAGTATAGCATTATACCCAAAAAAAATTGTGTCAAAACTTATTCTAAAATAGCAATTGAAGAATATGAAAAATAATTACTTAATCGAGATATGAACCACATAAGTCAACTTGCAACGCATATGATAAGCATAACAAATTTAGCATTTTGAAATACAATCATAGAAAGACTATATATTACCTTGGGTCCTTCATTTTACCTTGCTCCCATCTCTGATTTATTTTCTCTTCTTTAGTAACTTGTGCTCTTGTAAAGTGAAGATTTCTACAAAACTAGATAAATTAGTCTTTCAAATAAAATAACCTTGTTAGACATTTGATGCATGAAATAGAAAAGAGATAGGCCCTAAGGGATAGACCTAGGCCTCAGGGCTCATATAAAATGACCTTGCCTACGTAATACAATTAGAATCTCCATAGTTCATCTACTAGACTTCCAACCCTAGTAGGTTGAATTAAAAACAATTTTTCATGTTGGTACAATAATAAGATCGTACTAGATTCATTACAAGAATCTAGGCTCTCTTTTCTGAGCCAAAGATGGGTATAAGCTCAAATGAACAAAGTTTTCTTAACACAAGTTGATTTGTAACTAGGTCATCAGATAATAATAGTTCAAGGAAACTAGTTGGCTATATTCATAGACCTTTATTCACAAGGTTGAATATGCTATGCAAATACCAATCCATACAAGGACTAAGTAGATCAACCTATAGTATCTATATATTAATACAGAGTTCAAGAGAAAAGACATCACACAGTTTAATTTACAAAAGATCCCATAAAGCTACAAAGGGAGGTTATTATAATAACAAGAGCAATCTAATCATTATCCTTGTTAGCATGCACAAGTTTTCACATGCACATGCAATAAATAAATGAATATCACCTTATTTAGCTAAAAGATTTTTATCTTCTTACAACAATGTAGCCCACTTAAAAAGGAAAAGATATGCATTCATAGGCCCCTCTAGCCTATTATTCATGTTGAGTTGGATATCAATATTCAATATGCTTAAATAAAAGAGATAAATTCCAATATATATAAGGCATGAACAACTTAATGCATTAACTACACATAGTAAATAATGATTTCAAATCATCACATACCTCTTGTCTCCTCCTTTCCACATGATTGCTTCAAGTGATCGACCTTGGATGTGACTAAAATCCATAGAACTTACAATACCCATTATTAGAACTTTACTGTACATAGATCATATTATCAGATCAAATAAAAAACACCATTCTTCCTTTTACAACCATGCAATATACAAATTTATCAAACATTCTTATGCACTAAAAATATAATATAACTACCAATAAAATTTCCTGTCTCCAACTATTGCTACAACAATATTAAAATTACCATAACTTTCAAAACACTTAACAAAATTTAAAACTGTGAAATATTCCAAAAATATTAGATAAATATTCTCATAGCCTAGAATCAATTTTACAAACCATTTCCCATGTAGAGAGTCGTTTATAAAACATCAGCAAGGTTTACAATAGGGTTTTTGACAAGATTACAATAGTGTTAAAATTGTGATAAATTTCTTAATATTTAATGAAATTTAAAATGGTAAAATGTTTTGGAAATATTAAATCAAGGTGCTCAAAACCTAGAAACTATTTTGTTGGATTTAAGGCATACAACTGAGAGGAGGGGGGGTGAATCAGTTGTATAAAACTTCTTGTTCTTTCAAACACTTGATTCTTCGTTGTTAGTTAACAGCATATCAATTAATCATCCATGAAAGCATAATACATAAACACAAGAGCAGATAAACATCAACACATTGAACACCAAGATTTTGACATGGAAAACCCGGTTAAGGGAAAAACCATGGGGTGATTAACCCAAGGATTATTCTCTGTTAGAAGAATAAGAAAAAGAATGGCACTTGCCAATTAGGGCTCACTGCCCGAGCACACTGCTCACAAAGAGGCCCACTGCCTACAAGGAGACACACTGTCTACAAAGTGATAAGAATCACAATCTTGAACTGGAGAATGACATCTCTACCATGTCCGGATCAGTTCCATTTAAGCCCAAAAACCTCTGCTTTGCCTTTCGCACTTCTCTTCGCTATGCCACACTCATCCACACAATCCACACTACGAAATGAACTCACAAACCATTATTTATACAAGACATCGACTTAGGAACAAACATCTAAGTCGGCAAACAACCATAAGAGTATCTGCAAGATGAATAACACATCCGGTCGGCCACCACAAGAACATTCGCAGGATGAACAACTCATCCGGTCGGCTAAACAGAGCAAGAACTTTATCCGGAAGAATATCTTCAATTCTGGGCTCTACTATCAATGCGGACCAACAACACAACCTCAACATGATCCAAGAACCTTCACAAGCCTGCCTGAATGACCAGGTACGTCCACATTTCCTTTACTTACTGAAATCTCTTATCCTCCTTATCCGGAACTTCAAGAACACTGTCTGTCGCCATTGTCATAATGCAGGAGGTACTTCCGGACCTCCAAATTATACACAACTTGAGATGGCACATCACAAGGACATCCCAAAGACTCCTTCCAATCCGCAGATTAGGATTATACAGTTCCAGACCTCACCGGACCTTTTTGTGATCCTCTGTCACCTCTGAATACTTGCCGGAACCGGTTCTACACCGACAGCCACAACTCCTTCAGATCTTCATGCGGACCTCTGAAATCTTAACTGAAGCATCTCAAGACTCATATCTACAAACCCTTTAATCCGCATCCTCCGGTTCGCATCCTATACAGTACATTTGCCTTCTTCTCATCACTGTTCTTTACTGTTCCTGACTGAGGCTAATTTTCTCAATATCCTCAGCACACTGCTCATTGAATCCTTCTTGTCAAAGCAATATGAGTATGTTGACATCAATGACAACACTGGTTTACCTCATACTTGCAACAATCTCCCCCTTTGTCATTGATGGCAACATATGATGTGAAAAACCATCAAGACAAGAACTTCTCCTTTTTGTCACAGCTCCCCCTATCAACAACATGTCTTCTCCTCATTTACTGCTCCCCCTTTGATCATCAGCCACTTGTTTTTCACATGTCTTCTCTCCCCCTTTGACATTAATGGCAAAGGGATCATACTTGCAATTCTAATACATCAGAATCATACCAGCTGCTCCCCCTTAGTTGCAACTCCCCATCATCAATCCGGATCACAAGATATGACTGTGATATCCACCGGACTGATGCACATCAGTGCATCCTAGTTCATCACCGGAGGGGCCATGACCCCTAACTTCTCTCAGAGATATTCAAAAGAGTCCTTGGGAAGAGGTTTAGTAAAGATATCTGCAATCTGATCCTTTGAGGGAACATACTCCAATCTGACTTCTTCCTTGTTCACTTGTTCTCTCAAAAAGTGAAACTTGATAGATATGTGCTTAGTCTTAGAATGCAATACCGGATTCTTAGAAATATTAATTGCACTTGAATTATCACAGAAAATTGTGATAGGCTCCTCATATTCAACTTTAATGTCTCTTAGCATCTGCTTCATCCATAAGATTTGAGTGCAACTACCTGCTGCTGCAATGTATTCTGCTTCAGTTGTAGACAGAGATATTGCATCTTGTTTCTTGCTTAGCCAAGAAACCAATCTCTTCCCCAAAAAGAATGCTCCACCACTAGTGCTCTTCCGGTCATCCACATCTCCTGCCCAATCTGCATCTGTGTAAGCATGAAGAGAGAAATCTGGATCTCTAGGGTACCATAGACCATACTCAACTGTTCCTTTCAGGTACCTAAAAATTCTTTTGATTACCATAACATGAGATTCTTTAGGATCAGCCTGGAATCTTGCCACAAGACCAACAACCTGCATTATATCTGGTCTAGTTTGAGTGAGATACAACAATCCACCAATCATTGATCTATACTTTGTCTGATCTGCCTTTGGGGAGTCATCATCTTTGCTCAACTTACATCCGGTTGCCATGGGAGTGTTCATTGGCTTTGCATCTTCCATACCAAATTTCCTCAACAATTCTTTCACATATTTGGTCTGAGAGATGAAGATTCCTTTCTTTGTTTGAGTAATTTGCAGACCCAAGAAGAAATTCATTTCACCAAGCATGGACATTTCAAACTCACTTTTCATCTGATTTGCAAAAGTTTTGCACATACTATCTCTTCCTCCAAAAATGATATCATCCACAAACACTTCAACAATCAAAATGTTTTCATGAACAATTTTGAAATATAAGTTACTGTCAGCAGTACCTTTGTTGAATCCAATCTGCACAAGATGCTTATCCAACCTTTCATACCATGCTCTTGGGGCTTTCTTTAGTCCATACAATGCTTTCTTCAACTTGCAGACCATATCATCATTATCAGACAATTGAAATCCATCCGGTTGTTCAATGTAAACTTCTTCTTCCAGATCACCATTTAGGAAAGCAGACTTGACATCCATCTGATATACCTTGAAGTCTTTGAAGGCAGCAAATGCAAGAAATAATCTGACTGCTTCAATTATTGCCACCGGAGCAAAGGTCTCTTCAAAATCAATTCCTTCTATTTGAGAGTAGCCTTTGCAGACCAATCTAGCTTTGTTTCTGATAACTTCACCAGCTTCATTCAGTTTGTTTCGGAAGACCCATTTGGTTCCAATCACATTCCTGTCTCTAGGTCTGGGAACAAGATCCCAAGTATGATTTTTCTCAATTTGCATTAATTCATCTTTCATTGCTTTAGTCCAGTTTTCATCATTGCAGGCTTCATTTACTGTTTTAGGATCAATCTTTGAAATCAGACAACATTCATCCTGATTTTGAGCAACATTCCTTCTAGTTTGCACACCTTTGCTTCTGTCACCTATGATCTGATCTTGAGAGTGGTTTAGTGTTACATACCTAGGAATTTTGGGAGTATCCTGCACTGCTGCTTCTTGATCAGGCTCATTCAAACCTATCTCTTCTTCCTGATTTACCAGATCAGGCTGACTCTGTCTTACCGGAGAGGATTGAGTTCCTTGAATCTGAACACCGTCTTGGTCATCTTCATCAAATTCATAAAATCTTGAGGGCTTCTCAATTCCTTCATCAACTTTCACATTAGTGCTTTCTATCATCTTCCTCAGTCTCTTATTGTAACACTGGTATGCTTTGCTTTGAGTGGAGTAACCCAAGAAAATTCCTTCATCACTTCTAGCATCAAACTTTCCTAGATCTTCATCTCTTTTGATATAACACTTGCTACCAAATACTCTGAAATATTTCACAGTAGGAGTGATGCCAAACCAGAGTTTGTAGGGGGTCTTACTAGTATTGTTTCTGATTTGAACTCGATTTAGAGTGTAGACTGCAGTGCTGATAGCTTCTTTCCAGAACATCTGAGGAACATTTGCTTCCAACATCATTGTCCTGGCAGCTTCCTAGATGGTCCGGTTCTTTCTTTCAACTACTCCATTCTGCTGTGGAGTCCTAGGAGCAGACAATTGTCTCCTTATACCCTGCTTCTCACAAAAGTCAATGAACTCGCCAGATGTAAATTCACCACCTCTATCAGACCTTAGACATTTAAGTTTCAATCCAGTTTGATTCTCTACCATAGCTTTGAAGATTTTGAACTTTTCAAGGGCTTCTGATTTCTCTTTTAGGAAGGTAACCCACATCATCCAGGAATGGTCATCAATTAACAACATGAAATATCTATCACCTTGCAGACTCTTGATTCTTGTCGGACCACAGAGATCAGTATGTACTAATTCCAACAATCCGGTAGAAGACTGATCTTTGCTTTTGAAAGAGACTCTGCTTTGTTTACCTAACTGACATTCTTTGCACACACTATTTGTAGGTTTCATCAATTTTGGAAGATCTCTTACAGCCTGAGTATTGTTTATCTTGATGATGTTATCAAAATTTACATGACACATTCTTCTATGCCATAACCAACTCTGATCAATTTGAACAAACAAACAACTTTTATTTGAACCAACCAGATGAAAGATATTACCTTTTGACTGAGTACCGGATGCAATTTCAGTTCCAGAGCTTGTAAAGATTCTGCATTTTCCATTCTTAAACCGAAGATCATAGCCTTTGTCTACTAACTGACCAACACTGAGAAGATTGTGCTTCAATCCTTCAACATATAGTACATCACCTATTTTGCTCTTTCCATCAAAGGAAATAGTTCCCCTGCCTCTGATTCTGCCAGCAGAATTGTCACCAAACTTTACCACCTCCTTCATACCTTTCCAAATTCAAGAACTTATTCTTGTCACCAGTCATATGGTGAGAACATCCACTGTCAATAACTCAATCATCCTTTTCTTCCACTTGAGCAGCCAAAGCTTTTTCAACAACTTTGTGATTGACAGATTCAGAGAGTATTGAATCTTCTTCCTTGATGGCAATAAACACCCACTCATTTCTGGATTTGCTTCCTAGTTCTGATTCATCATCTGTTACTCCTTCATTGTCATCTTCTTCATGAACATAATAGCAATTCTTTTGAAATCTTTGTCTGTTAGTATTAGACCTTGCAGATCTTTCCGGACATCTTGAAGCAAAATGACCAATCTTATTGCAGTTGAAGCACTTAAAGGGTAGTTTTCCTTCATACTTACCGGATCCTCTTGGTAGTCTTTTTGCAATGAGGGCTTCAAGTTGAGCTATTTTTGCTTCTTCTTCTTCCATGTCTCTTCTTGCTTGATCATACCATGTCATCTTCCTTGAAGAGTTTTCTCCCGGATCAATTCTCTGTTTGCCTTTCACATAGGCACTGGCTTTGAAAGTAGATTCAGTCTTGGGAAGATCATCTCCAAACTTGGTCATTTCAAATGCAGCTAGCTTGCCGGCCAATTGTTCTCTTGTAACAGTTGTGTGGGCTCTGAATTCATCAATTGCAGCAACCTTGATTTTGTAGGCAGCAAGAAGGGATCTAAGGATTTTGCAAACGATCTCATTTTCATCCAAAGTTCCACCAGCATTTCTAATTCCACACACTAGTTCATTCACTCTTGGCATAAAAGTAGTGATGTTTTCATCATCCCTCATCTTCAATCTTTCAAATTTTCCTTTCAGACTTTACAATCTTGCACTTTTGACAAACTTATCTCCTTCATACAGAAGTTCCAGTTTAGTCAGGATCTCATATGCAGTTGGTAGGTCAATAACATTTGAGAGATCTGAGTCATTCAATGCGCTTAGAAGAGCTTCCTTGGTCCGCAGATTGTTTTCAGCTTCTGTGATTTCATTCAGAGTTGTCGGACCACCTTGTGGAGGTACATATGGTTTTGAAACCATGGCCAAGTATGCTTTTCCCATACATTCCAGGTGACATTTCATGCGACCCTTCCAGAGAGTAAAATTGGTTCCATCGAACTTCAGACTATCCTTTTTGTATGACGAAATCCTAGATCTCCTCAAGCGGTTAAGCTTCTTTCAGAGGAACTTAGCTCTGATACCAATTGTTGGATTTAAGGCATACAACTGAGAGGGGGGGGTGAATCAGTTGTATAAAACTTCTTGTTCTTTCAAACACTTGATTCTTCGTTGTTAGTTAACAGCATATCAATTAATCATCCATGAAAGCATAATACATAAACACACGAGCAGATAAACATCAACACATTGAACACCAATATTTTGACGTGGAAAACCCGGTTAAGGGAAAAACCACGGGGTGATTAACCTAAGGATTATTCTCTGTTAGAAGAATAAGAAAAAGAATGGCACTTGCCAATTAGGGCTCACTGCCTGAGCACACTGCTCACAAAGAGGCCCACTGCCTACAAGGAGACACACTGTCTACAAAGTGATAAGAATCACAATCTTGAACTGGAGAATGACATCTCTACCATGTCCGGATCAGTTCCATTTAAGCCCAAAAACCTCTACTCTACCTTTCGTACTTCTCTTCGCTATGCCACACTCATCCACACAATCCACACTACGAAATGAACTCACAAACCATTATTTATACAAGACATCGACTTAGGAATAAACATCTAAGTCGGCAAACAACCATAAGAGTATCCGCAAGATGAATAACACATCCGGTCGGCCACCACAAGAACATTCGTAGGATGAACAACTCATCCGGTTGACTAAACAGAGCAAGAACTTCATCCGGAAGAATATCTTCAATTCTGGGCTCTACTATCAATGCGGACCAACAACACAACCTCAACATGATCCAAGAACCTTCACAAGCCTGCCTGAATGACCAGGTACGTCCGCATTTCCTTTACTTACTGAAATCTCTTATCCTCCTTATCCGAAACTTCAAGAACACTGTCTGTCGCCACTGTCATAATGCAGGAGGTACTTCCGAACCTCCAAATTATACACAACTCGAGATGGCACATCACAAGGACGTCCCAAAGACTCCTTCCAATCCGCAGATTAGGATTATACAGTTACGGACCTCACCGGACCTTTTTGTGATCCTCTGTCACCTCTGAATACTTGCCAGAACCGGTTCTACACCGACAACCACAACTCCTTCAGATCTTCATGCGGACCTTTGAAATCTTAACTGAAGCATCTCAAGACTCATATCTACAAACCCTTTAATCCGCATCCTCCGGTTCGCATCCTATACAGTACATTTGCCTTCTTCTCATCACTGTTCTTTACTGTTCCTGACTGAGGCTAATTTTCTCAATATCCTCAGCACACTGCTCATTGAATCCTTCTTGTCAAAGCAATATGAGTATGTTGACATCAATGACAACACTGGTTTACCTCATACTTGCAACATGTTTTATAAACCATTTCTTATATAGAGAGAAGTACATATAAAACAACAACAAGGTTCATATAAAAACTTAACAAAACCTATAGTAGGCATGCAACATGTGAACTATTTAATTAATTATCATGAAAAACATCCCCTATGATGAATGTAGGATTGCATATATTGGACTAGCTAAATAAAACATTTTCTAGCAAAGCTATTAGTAAATGCAAGAATTGATAGGAATACATACTAGAGCCATGAATAAAATCATACCAGATTTGAAGAAAAGAGAACTTGATTTCAAACAACAATCTTGCTTATTTAAATATCCATAGATAATAATTTTGAACCAAATGAAAACAATATCTTCAATCCCCACAATCCTTTAAGATTTCCCAAATTGTAAACCAACTCTCCAAGATTTCCCAATATGCAAACCAAGTCTTTGCAAAAGCCAAAATTAATTTTCACACAAGAAAACCCTCCTTCACAAGACTCCAAGTACCCTTTTAAAACAAAACAAAATAAAATGACCCTTTCGCTTCCTTCCATTCACGTCACTTTCTTTCTAAAGAAATTAGGAAGGTTACAAACTTTCCCAAAACATTATTTTTATGTACCATTTGATCCCCCAACCTATGGGTATACATCTAAGGTACATTTTTTTATGAAAATAGCATAATAAAGGACCCCAAAAACCTCTCTACACATTTAAAATCATAAAAAAAAAAAGAATTATCATTGAGGGATCATGGAGTGTGATCCGAAATGTTGAGGGAAAAACTAACACATAGTTTAATCCTGAAGCACTCATTACAATATTATGGACTGTGGAAATCTGATGTCTATTAAGAATTAACAATGTCATAACTCCTCCACTAATTTTGAATTTTTTTAATTTTAGTTTCCCCATAAAAGTTGAATCCCAAGATTCCCTCACAAAAAATTAATTGTCACCCAACTACCACTTTGTGGCCAAAAGAAATAATATCAAATAGTGATTAAGCATTGAAAGAATCTTTTCTGAACTATATATATAAATATCACAAATATATTTAATTATATATATTAATTTAGTCTTTAAAAAAAATTATTCAAAATACAATAAATGCAAATATTTTCATGCATACACATACACATTAATGCAACGTCGAGAGAGTTTTGTTACTACCACACTCACAAATAAAGTTAGTCAATTGTAAAATTATAATCATTATCTTTTATAATCAACAAAACAAAAGATAATTAAAAATATTATTCCATAATTACAAATTAATTGCGGGTAAGTGCAAGAAGATGGGGGGCCAAAAAGGGGTCTTAAGTGGCCACTTTTTTTCTGAAATCAGGAAATACTAGCCTTGGATGAGAAATTGAGCATAGTTACACTCAAAATTTGGAGATGCAACCAAAACAATGTTCGTAGTGCTCCGAGTCTACTTTCTAAACTACTATTTTGTTTTGAAAATGGCATAGATTAAGGGGTTCAAAAGAGGGAGCCACAGAAATTGGTGTTGTTTCTGTCAAAAAAACATAACATAGCATGTTTTGTGGCTCCCTCAAAAGGTCAACTTTTTTTTGGTATTTTTAAAATCGCTTCAGTGAGAAATTAGCTAATAGCATGTAGTTTATGCCCGATTTTTCTGATAATTTTTTGATGAATATTTGATTTTTTACTAATTTTTAAAGTGGACACATCCTAAAAAACAGAATTTTGGCCGTGCTACCCCTATAAATTTTGAAAACTAATTGAAAATCATTTTTTTATTTTTTTAGTATTTGTAGAATGGAGTCTAGTTTCTAAATATGTAATTTTTTTGAAATTTGAATGAATAGTTATTTTACAATGAAAAAAAGACCAAACAGTGGTTTTTGCATAAAAACGGACACACAAACAAAAGAAATTAAAGATGAAAGGCTTAACATTGTTAAAATGTGAAAAAAATCACATCATCAAATAGCTAAGAGAAAGCCTAACATTACCCATGTGTTCGATTTGTTCAACCTTGAAACACGTGCAAATCTGAGGGTTAGCACGAACGAAATTATGTGAAATTTTGAAGAATATAGAAAAACACGTCTGTGACTGTTCATAAGGCACTCCAAGCCTTTGGGTTGGAAATCCAAAGCAAATCCCAAGCCCAAGGCTTGGGATTCCCAAAGCAAGAAATAACGCGAGCGCGTTATAACGCACTCACATTATGTTTTGCCTTACATTTTTTCCCGCAAGTCTGTCTTTTGCCATGTTTGACATAACGCGCTCGCGTTATAATGCGCTCGCGTTATAACGCGCTCGCGTTATGTCCCACTCAAATTTTTTTACATTCAAGGCTATTCATCATGAGGGTTAAGGCATAAGGGATAGAGTTGGAAGGTTTATGGATAAGGGATTAGCGTTTAAGGTATAGTATCTAGCCCGTTGAGGGTCTAGGAATAGGGATAGCGTTTAAGGTTTAGGGATGAGGGATGACAGATTACGGTTGAGGGTCGAGGGATCAAAGTTAAGGGTTGAGGGATTAGGGTTTGACATTAAGGGTTGAGGGTTGAGGTTCAAGGGTCAAGGGTTTAGGGATAGGGTTTAGGGTCGAGGGATTAGGGTTAAAGTAGAGTGTGGAGGGTGTAAGGATTAGGGATAGGGTTCGAGGGTTTAGGGATAAGGGATTAGGGTTTAAGGTATAGTATCAAGTCTGTTGAGAGTTTAGGAATAGGGATAGCATTTAGGGATTAGGGATGAGGGATTATAGTTGAGGGATGATGGATTAGGGTTGAGGGTTGAGGGATTAGGGTTTAGGGATAAGGTTTAGGGTTGAGGGTTGAGGGATTAGGGTTTAAGGTATAGTGTTGAGGGTTGAGGGTTGAGGGTTTAGGATTAGGGTTTAGGGTTGACGGATTAGCATTTAATGTCAAGGTTAGGGTTAGAGTGTTGAGGGTAGAGGGATTAGGGATAGGGTTTAGGGTTTAAGGTTTAAGGATTGAGGGTTGAGGCTTTAGGGATGAGGGTTTAAGGCTTAAGATATAGTGTCAAGTGTTGAGGGTGTAGGGATAGGGTTTAAGTTTTAAGGGTTAAGGGTTGAGGGATATGGATTAGGGTTTAAGGTATAGTGTTGAGGTCGAGGGATCAGAGTTAAGGGTTGAGGGATTAGGGTTTGACGTTGAGGGTTGAGGGTTGAGGTTCGAGGGTCAAGGGTTTAGGGATAGGGTTGAGGGTCGAGGAATTAGGGTTAAAGTAGAGTGTGGAGGGTATAAGGATTAGGGATAGGGTTGGAGGGTTCAGGGATAAGGGATTAGGGTTTAAGGTATAGTATCGATTCTGTTGAGGGTGTAGGAATAGGGATAGCATTTAGGGTTTAGGGATGAAGGATTAGAGTTGGGGGATGATAGATTAGGGTTGAGGGTTGAGGGATTAGGGTTTAGGGATAAGGTTTAGGGTTGAGGGCTGAGGGATTAGGGTTTAAGGTATAGTGTTGAGGGTTTAGGGATAGGGTTTAGGGTTGAGGGATTAGGATTTGACATTGAGGGTTGAGGGTTTAGGGTTTAGGGTTAGGGTTGAGAGATGAGGGATCAGAGTTAAGGGTTGAGGGAATAGGGTTTGACGTCGAGGGTTGAGGGTTGAGGTTTGAGGGTCAAGGGTTTAGGGATAGGGTTGAGGTTGAAGGGATTAGGGTTAAAGTAGAGTGTGGAGGGTGTAAGGATTAGGAATAGGGTTGGAGGGTTTAGGGATAAGGGATTAGAGTTTAAGGTATAGTATCGAGTCTGTTGAGGGTTTAGGAATAGGGATAGCATTTAGGGTTTAGGGATGAGGGATTAGAGTTGAGGGATGAGGGATTAGGGTTGAGGGTTGAGGGATTAGGGTTTAGGGATAAGGTTTAGGGTTGAGGGTTGAGGGATTGGGGTTTAAGGTATAGTGTTGAGGGTTGATGGTTTAGGGATAGGGTTTAGGTTTGAGGGATTAGGGTTTAGGGTTGATGAATTAGGGTTTAATGTTGAGAGTTGAGGGTTGAGGGTTGAGGGTTGAGGTTGAGGGATAGGGTTAATGGTCAAGGGATTAGGGTTAAATAAGAGTGTCGATGGTAGAGGGATTAGGGTTTAAGGTATAGTATCGAGCCTGTTGGGGTCTAGGAATAGGGATAGCGTTTAGGGTTTAGGAATGAGGGATTAGAGTTGAGGGATGACGGATGATAGATTAGGGTTGAGGGTTGAGGGATTAGGGTTTAGGGACAAGGTTTAGGGTTAGGGTTTAGGGATAGGGTTTAGGGTTGAGGGATTAGAGTGAAGGGTTGAGGGATTAGAATTTGGCGTTGAGGGTTTAGGGTTTAGGGTCAGGGTTGAAGGTCGAGGGATCAAAGTTAAGGGTTGAGGGATTAGGGTTTGATGTTGAGGGTTGAGGGTTGAGGTTCGAGGGTCAAGGGTTTAGGGATAGGGTTGAGGGTCGAGGAATTAGGGTTACAGTAGAGTGTGGAGGGTATAAGGATTAGGGATAGGGTTGGAGGGTTTAGGGATAAGGGATTAGAGTTTAAGGTATAGTATCGAGTCTGTTGAGGGTTTAGGAATAGGGATAGCATTTAGGGTTTAGGGATGAGGGATTAGAGTTGAGGGATGAGGGATTAGGGTTGAGGGTTGAGGGATAAGGTTTAGGGTTGAGGGTTGAGGGATTAGGGTTTAAGGTATAGTGTTGAGGGTTGATGGTTTAGGGATAGGGTTTAGGTTTGAGGGATTAGGGTTTAGGGTTGATGAATTAGGGTTTAATGTTGAGAGTTGAGGGTTGAGGGTTGAGGGTTGAGGTTGAGGGATAGGGTTAATGGTCAAGGGATTAGGGTTAAATAAGAGTGTTGATGGTAGAGGGATTAGGGTTTAAGGTATAGTATCGAGCCTGTTGAGGGTCTAGGAATAGGGATAGCGTTTAGGGTTTAGGAATGAGGGATTAGAGTTGAGGGATGACAGATGACAGATTAGGGTTGAGGGTTGAGGGATTAGGGTTTAGGGACAAGGTTTAGGGTTAGGGTTTAAGGTATAGTGTTGAGGGTTTAGGGATAGGGTTTAGGGTTGAGGGATTAGAGTGAAGGGTTGAGGGATTAGAATTTGGCGTTGAGGGTTTAGGGTTTAGGATCAGGGTTGAAGGTCGAGGGATTAGAGTTAAGGGTTGAGGGATCAGGGTTTGATGTTGAGGGTTGAGGGTTGAGGTTCGAGGGTCAAGGGT
This sequence comes from Cunninghamia lanceolata, assembly GCA_027924645.1. NCBI lineage: Eukaryota > Viridiplantae > Streptophyta > Pinopsida > Cupressales > Cupressaceae > Cunninghamia > Cunninghamia lanceolata. Next base: position 15,597,332 of record BSBN01001332.1, read on the forward strand.
TTAGGGATAGGGTTGAGGGTCGAGGAATTAGGGTTAAAGTAGAGTGTGGAGGGATGACGGATGATAGATTAGGGTTGAGGGTTGAGGGATTAGGGTTTGATGTTGAGGGTTGAGGGTTTAGGGTTAGGGTTGAGAGATGAGTGATCAGAGTTAAGGGTTGAGGGATTAGGGTTTGACGTCGAGGGCTGAGGTTCGAGGGTCAAGGGTTTAGGGATAGGGTTGAGGTTGAAGGGATTAGGGTTTAGGGACAAGGTTTAGGGTTAGGGTTGAGGGATTAGGGTTTAAGGTATAGTGTTGAGGGTTTAGGGATAGGGTTTAGGGTTGAGGGATTAGAGTGAAGGGTTGAGGGATTAGAATTTGGCATTGAGGGTTTAGGGTTTAGGATCAGGGTTGAAGGTTGAGGGATTAGAGTTAAGGGTTGAGGGATTAGGGTTTGATGTTGAGGGTTGAGGGTTGAGGGTCAAGGGTCGAGGAATTAGGGTTAAGGTAGAGTGTGGAGGGATGACAGATGACAGATTAGGGTTGAGGGTTGAGGGATTAGGGTTTGATGTTGAGGGTTGAGGGTTTAGGGTTAGGGTTGAGAGATAAGGGATCAGAGTTAAGGGTTGAGGGATTAGGGTTTGACGTCGAGGGCTGAGGTTCGAGGGTCAAGGGTTTAGGGATAGGGTTGAGGTTGAAGGGATTAGGGTTTAAGGTATAGTGTTAAGGGTTGATGGATCAGAGTTAAGGGTTGAGGGATTAGGGTTGAGGGTTGTAAGGATTAGGGATAGGGTTGGAGGGTTGACGGATTAGGATTTGACGTTGAGGGTTGAGGGATTAGGATTTGACATTGAGGGTTGAGGGTTTAGGGATAGGGTTGAGGGATTAGGATTTAACATTGAGGGTTGAGGGTCAAGGGATCAGAGTTGAGGGTTTAGGGTTTAGGGATCTATAGCAGGACAAAACGCGAGCGCATTATAGCGCGAGCGCGTTATAACGCGCTCGCGTTTTGTATTTCTACTGAAACAGTAAAAAAGTGGTTGCCCCCATGATCCAGGCCCACATGCTCTATTTTCTTACTGATTCTGCACGTGCTCCGACAAAAAAGAAGTGCTTTCATGCTATTGGGAAGTTCACATGCACATTTGACACATTGTACCACCTTTGCATGATCTTTCCACCACCTTTTCTGCTTTGCCAACTTGAGAAGGAGGAAATAACATAGTTTTCAAACCAAATTTGATATATATCTATACAAGTTTTAATTTTTGTAGTATTGCAATGTTAATTTTGATTCAATTTTAAGAATTTAACATTGAAAAGGAAGCAAGTGGTGAAAAACTCAAATTGTTGAGGAGTTTGATGCAAGAAGATAAAAACACTACATAATTGTGTACTCTCTCCATTCAAATCTTCATTTTTTAGGTATGTCAAGTATTTACATGCATGTTCTTTACAGGCATGGTCCTGTTTTTCACCCAAACATGTTGAAACAGTCTGAGCTACATTGTACCAACGATATCCCTGAAGAGTCCAAAGTGCAAAAAGGCTACAATCTTTGACGAGATGTTACTCGAAAACTGTGTCACTTAGAAACATTCCGTCTGAGGCAACGCTATCACGTAGAGTGCCTCTACAATAACCTCTCTCAGTTTTTTATAGCTCTGAGGCATTTACCCGTGGTGAAAGGTTTTCTGCTGCCCCAAAAATCGTCAGGAGGAGGCAGTGTAAAGTTGCAAAGGGGTGTAACTTTTGTCCTGCTCCTGATGCGACCAAACTGACTATTCCAACATGTCCGAATGGGTACATTTATGCTAGGCATGGTCCTATTTCTCACCCAAACATGTCGAAACAGTCGGAACTACATTGTACCGACGATATCCCTGAAGAGTCCAAAGTGCAAAAAGGCAGCAATCTTTGACGAGATGTTACTTGAAAATCATGTCACTTAGAAACATTTCGTCTAAGGCAACGGGATCACGTAGAGTGCCTCTACAATAACCTCTCTCAGTTTTTTATAGCTCTGAGGCATTTGCCCGTGGTGAAAGGTTTTCTGTTGCCCCAAAAATCATCAGAAGGAGGCAGTGTAAAGTTGCAAAGGGGTGTAACTTTCATCCTGCTCCTGATGCGACCAAACTGACTATTCCAATGCATCTGAATGGGTACATTTATGCTAGGCACGGTCCTATTTTTCACCCAAATATGTCGAAACAGTCGGAGCTACATTGTACCGACGATATCCCTGAAGAGTCCAAAGTGCAAAAAGGCAGCAATCTTTGACGAGATGTTACTCAAAAACTGTGCCACTTAGAAACATTCCGTCTAAGGCAATGGGATCATGTAGAGTGCCTCTACAATAACCTCTCTCAGTTTTTTATAGTTCTGAGGCATTTGCCCGTGGTGAAAGGTTTTCTGTTGCCCCAAAAATCGTCAGAAGGAGGCAGTGTAAAGTTGCAAAGGGGTGTAACTTTCGTCCTGCTCCTGATGCGACCAAACTGACTATTCCAACGCGTCTGAATGGGTACATTTATGCTAGGCATGGTCATATTTTTCACCCAAACATGTCGAAACAGTTGGAGCTACATTGTACCGACGATATCCCTGAAGAGTCCAAAGTGCAAAAAGGCAACAATCTTTGACGAGATGTTACTCAAAAACAATGTCACTTAGAAACATTCTGTCTGAGGCAACGGGATCACGTAGAGTGCCTCTACAATAACCTCTCTCGATTTTTTATAGCTCTTAGGCATTTGCCCGTGGTGAAAGGTTTTCTGTTGCCCCAAAAATCGTCAGAAGGAGGCAGTGTAAAGTTGCAAAGGGGTGTAACTTTCGTCTTGCTCCTGATGCGACCAAACTGACTATTCCAACGCATCTGAATGGGTACATTTATGCTAGGCATGGTCCTATTTCTCACCCAAACATGTCGAAACAGTCGGAGCTACATTGTACCGACGATATCCCTGAAGAGTCCAAAGTGCAAAAAGGTAGCAATCTTTGACGAGATGTTACTCAAAAACTGTGTCACTTAGAAACATTCTGTCTAAGGCAACGGGATCACGTAGAGTGCCTCTACAATAACCTCTCTCGGTTTTTTATAGCTCTTAGGCATTTGCCCATGGTGAAAGGTTTTCTGTTGCCCCAAAAATCGTCAGAAGGAGACAGTGTAAAGTTGCAAAGGGGTGTAACTTTCGTCCTGCTCCTGATGCGACCGAACTGACTATTCCAACGCGTCTGAATGGGTACATTTATGCTAGGCATGGTCCTATTTCTCACCCAAATATGTCGAAACAGTCAGAGCTACATTGTACTGACGATATCCCTGAAGAGTCCAAAGTGCAAAAAGGCAGCAATCTTTGACGAGATGTTACTCAAAAATTGTGTCACTTAGAAACATTCCATCTGAGGCAACGGGATCATGTAGAGTGCCTCTACAATAACCTCTCTCAGTTTTTTATAGCTCTTAGGCATTTGCCCGTGGTGAAAGGTTTTCTGTTGCCCCAAAAATCGTCAGAAGGAGACAGTGTAAAGTTGCAAAGGGGTGTAACTTTCGTCCTGCTCCTGATGCGACCGAACTGACTATTCCAACGCGTCTGAATGGGTACATTTATGCTAGGCATGGTCCTATTTCTCACCCAAATATGTCGAAACAGTCAGAGCTACATTGTACTGACGATATCCCTGAAGAGTCCAAAGTGCAAAAAGGCAGCAATCTTTGACGAGATGTTATTCAAAAATTGTGTCACTTAGAAACATTCCATCTGAGGCAACGGGATCATGTAGAGTGCCTCTACAATAACCTCTCTCAGTTTTTTATAGCTCTTAGGCATTTGCCCGTGGTGAAAGGTTTTCTGTTGCCCCAAAAATCGTCAGAAGGAGACAGTGTAAAGTTGCAAAGGGGTGTAACTTTCGTCCTGCTCCTGATGCGACCGAACTGACTATTCCAACGCGTCTGAATGGGTACATTTATGCTAGGCATGGTCCTATTTCTCACCCAAATATGTCGAAACAGTCAGAGCTACATTGTACTGACGATATCCCTGAAGAGTCCAAAGTGCAAAAAGGCAGCAATCTTTGACGAGATGTTACTCAAAAATTGTGTCACTTAGAAACATTCCATCTGAGGCAACGGGATCATGTAGAGTGCCTCTACAATAACCTCTCTCAGTTTTTTATAGCTCTGAGGCATTTGCCCGTGGTGAAAGGTTTTCTGTTGCCCCAAAAATCGTCAGATGGAGGCAGTGTAAAGTTGCAAAGGGGTGTAACTTTCGTCCTGCTCCTGATGCGACCAAACTGACTATTCCAATGCGTCTGAATGGATACATTTATGCTAGGCATGGTCCTATTTCTCACCCAGACATGTCGAAACAGTCGGAGCTACATTGTACCGACGATATCCCTGAAGAGTCCAAAGTGCAAAAAGGTAGCAATCTTTGACGAGATGTTACTCAAAAACTGTGTCACTTAGAAACATTCTGTCTAAGGCAATGGGATCACGTAGAGTGCCTCTACAATAACCTCTCTCGGTTTTTTATAGCTCTTAGGCATTTGCCCGTGGTGAAAGGTTTTCTGTTGCCCCAAAAATCGTCAGAAGGAGACAGTGTAAAGTTGCAAAGGGGTGTAACTTTCGTCCTGCTCCTGATGCGACCGAACTGACTATTCCAACGCGTCTGAATGGGTACATTTATGCTAGGCATGGTCCTATTTCTCACCCAAATATGTCGAAACAGTCAGAGCTACATTGTACTGACGATATCCCTGAAGAGTCCAAAGTGCAAAAAGGCAGCAATCTTTGACGAGATGTTACTCAAAAATTGTGTCACTTAGAAACATTCCATCTGAGGCAACGGGATCATGTAGAGTGCCTCTACAATAACCTCTCTCAGTTTTTTATAGCTCTGAGGCATTTGCCCGTGGTGAAAGGTTTTCTGTTGCCCCAAAAATCGTCAGAAGGAGGCAGTGTAAAGTTGCAAAGGGGTGTAACTTTCGTCCTGCTCCTGATGCGACCAAACTGACTATTCCAACGCGTCCGAATGGGTACATTTATGCTAGGCATAGTCCTATTTCTCACCCAAACATGTCGAAACAGTCGGAGCTACATTGTACCGACGATATCCCTGAAGAGTCCAAAGTGCAAAAAGGCAGCAATCTTTGATGAGATGTTACTCAAAAATTGTGTCACTTAGAAACATTCCGTCTGAGGCAACGGGATCAAGTAGAGTGCCTCTACAATAACCTCTCTCGGTTTTTTATAGCTCTGAGGCATTTGCCCGTGGTGTCAGGTTTTCTGTTGCCCCAAAAATCGTCAGAAGGAGGTAGTGTAAAGTTGCAAAGGGGTGTAACTTTCGTCCTGCTCCTGATGCGACCAAACTGACTATTCCAACGCGTCTGAATGGGTACATTTATGCTAGGCATGGTCCTATTTTTCACCCAAACATGTCGAAACAGTCGGAGCTACATTGTACCGACGATATCCCTGAAGAGTCCAAAGTGCAAAAAGGCAGCAATCTTTGACGAGATGTTACTTGAAAACTGTGTCACTTAAAAACATTCCGTCTGAGGCAACGGGATCATGTAGAGTGCCTCTACAATAACCTCTCTCAATTTTTTATAGCTCTGAGGCATTTGCCCATGGTGAAAGGTTTTCTGCTGCCCCAAAAATCGTCAGAAGGAGGCAGTGTATTAAGTCAGGATGAAAGCCTATTCACTCTAGGCGCCTGTTTTTGACCAAATCACACATGCGCCTTGAACAACTCTATCTTCAAGGTGCTTTTCTCTAATCTCTGTAACTCTCCAAATCCACTAAGGCACAAATTTTAGCTCTTGGGCTCAAGATATAGGTTCTTCATCCAAGGCGCCAGAATGGTCCAAAGGTGCATTTCACCTCTAACCTCACCTCTGACCTTACTTGGAGGCGCTAAACCTTTTGACATTTCAAGTAACTTCAAGAGAACTATTTTTCCTTAAGGTGGTTTACTCCTTGCAATTGGATGTATGGTACTTGTAACTCATTTGATTGACTTTGTAATGTTTCTTCTTCTTGCAAAGTAGATAAGGATGATATAAGCTTACTTCATGAATCAGAGTAGAAATCTCTCTTGGACTTGCTAGGTGAAAGGACTTGAACTTGAAGGACTTGAAGTTGATGAAGTGATCCTTCATGATGGCCTTTGACATTACCTTCTCGGAGTGTAGATGATAACACCTTCCTTGGATAAAGTGGATAACCTCTGACCTAAACTTTGAAGCTTGATGAATCTTGAAGATTGGGTTTCCTCCTACTCCCCTTCTGGGCTCCACTCCATCAAAGGCGTATTTAGTTGTCCAAGGTGCCAACATTCACTCAGGGGCACCCAAAGAGAAAGTTTACAACTCTAGGGCGCTAAACTCTTATGCAAAATTGGTCATCATCAAAGGCGCAAAAATGGGTCTCTGGGCACCAATCTCTACAAGACATTCCATCTCATTGCTCTCCTCCATTACAAGCGCTCACTTACCTCAATCTTGGGCGCATACCAACATCCCAACATCCAAATCACCTAGGCGCTCAAAACCTTCAAGACTCAAGGCGCATTTTATGATCAAACAAGGTATCTCCTGAACAAGGCGCTCATAGTCTCATCAGGGCGTTAATCATCATCATGAGCGCTCATATTGTTCTAGGCGCACAGTTATCTCTGGAATGCTCAAGGTGCTCAAGGCGCACATACCCTTCTCTAGGCTAGTTTACACTTATTCAAGGCGCTCATTCCAAACTTACATGAACTCCTCATTACAAGACGCACAAACTAGATGATCCTAGGGCATAAGGGCGCTCATAGGAGTTGTTATGTGTCATTTTGGCCAAGGTTTTTCGGAGCAGTGAAGACATTAGGAAGGGGATGATCGTTTGGATAGTTTTGAATGCTTTATTTCTCCTTGTTTAAACTAGGTGCTCACTGAGGATTGGAGTAGCCTTTGCACCCTCACATCACGTTAATCGACATTTCAAAGGCAATCATAGTATAGGAAGATTTGCGCCTTGAAGAAGAGAGTTATCTGGTGAGTGCTTAGGAGTTCTGGCGCCTAGGGGAAAGGTCTAGGTAGAGCGCCTTCAGACTTTGACAGTGAAGTGCCTTAAGGAGTTGGATGATGTTTTTGCCTAGAGTGGAGATGATGTTTTTAGTGCCTTAAGGATGATGATGGAGCGCCTTGGAGTCAGGTTAGTCTGGAGCACCTTAAGAAGGTAAAGCACTTCAAATGTAAACACACGTGTTTTGAGCGCCCTAATGAGAAGTTGTCTTGGCACCATAAGTTGTTCAAACGAAGATATGCGCCTTGGATAGTTGCAAAGACCTAATTTAGCGCCCAAGGTTGGAAGACTCTTTGTGAGTGCCCAGTGTTTGAAAGCTCTTTGTGTTTGGTGCATTAAAATGAATTTGGCACCTAAGTAGTATTGAAACACTCAACTGAGCGCCTAAAGCCCATGAGAGAAGTGATATGCGCCTTGATAGGAATATCATGGAAGATGAGTTTACTGAATGGCGCCTTGAATGACTTGGTTGATTAAGTGTTTTAGCGCCTAGATATGGGATGAATCATTGAGCGCCTTTGGTTGAGATGATGTCAGCACCTTTGAGATTATAACACCTTGGATTCAAGTTCGAAGGAGCACCTTGAGAAGGTAAAACACTTCAAATGTTTTCAAGGAATTGGAGAAGTCACTTAGTGCCTAGAAGGAATTCCAGAGCAAGAGGGTTGGAGCGCCTTGAGCTTCAAGTCAGATATGCGCCTAGACCTCTACCCTTTAGCAAGTTGAAGCCCCTTGAGCCTTGACAACGTGAGAATGCCTTATAGTGAATATGCACCTTGGGCAAGGTTGAATACAAAGTTGAGGAGTATATCATAATGAGTAAGTGCACTGTAGGATTAGATGATAAAGACTAGTGCCTTGAGTGTCTTGGTCAAAATTTTGACGTGAGAAGTCTTGCAAGATCAAACCCTGGAGTGCGCCTTAGAGAGAACCTATTGATCCTTTGCTTTGACAAGATTTGGGCACCAGAATGATCCTTAATAAATGGAATGTATCTACACCAATTTTGTGCCTTTAGGGAAGTGATGGTGGCCAGAATGATCCTTAATCTCATGTTTGTGCGCCTAGGTCTAGAAGCAAGATTTGAGCGCCTTAGGATAGGGTTTTTTGCACCTTGTCTTGGAGAGTGAATTTGCGCCTTGGATGATGTTGAAGCGCCTTGGGATGAAATGCGCCCAAACTTATAGAGGGCCTTCAGTGAGGGAGTTGAAGAGAGTGCTTAGAGGAAGGATAGCCTTAAGATCAAACTAAGTACTTAGAAACCTAAGATTAGTGCGTTATTTGAAGTTATACACCTATTCTGGTGCCAGAGAGTGAGTTTGAGTGTGAAGAAGTGAATGTCTGCGCCTTGAAGGGGATACAAAGGGAAGATGATGCACCTTGATGGGTTGATGATGGAAATTTGTGTTTTGGAGCTAAATGTGCGCCTTGAATCTAAATGATATTTGAGTGCTTAGAGGTAAATAGGGGCGCCTTTGAGAATTCTTTGTGCTTTAAGGAATGGATTGTGGCGCTTTGGACTAAGGTAAGTCCTGAGCACTTCCAATGATTTTAAGGAGCGCCTTGAAGCAGATAGTGCATAGAGGTACAATGAATCTTCTGGAGAACATGGATAGACAACTAAGTCTCCAACTTGAGTCTTCTAAGTGAATTGGATGATGAAGAGAGTCTAGTCATTTTGGGCGCTAGTATCAGGATGAATCATCCAAAATGGATGCCTAGAACTATAAGGCGCCAATGCATGAGTTCAAGGATCCTCCATTGGAGCGCCTAGCCCAGATGGCTATAGATTGAAAGTTTTAAAGCTAAGTGATGTCTCTTAGGTGAATTCCTAGCCCAGGTGCATGTGTTGGGAAAAACTCTTTGGCTCTGGCGCCTAGAATTGGGAGCTTTGTAAGATGCACCAATTGATGAAACATTTCTATTTTGTGCCTAGAATAGAACTCTCTCACATAGTTGAAATTAACTTGATAGAAGGAGATAAGTCTTAAGGACTAGTTTGGCGCCTCACTTGCCTATCTCACCTTTGAAATGCGCTTTGGTTGATGATCATCATTGATGGCGCCTAGTGAAATGTAAAGCTATTTGCATCTCCAGAGGATCAAAATTGGATTAGGAGATCATCCTTGCAGTTGAGATTGACAGAGAAGTGTTAAAGGAATCACTTCAAATGGGCGCCTAAGCTAGTTGAGGCGCATATCAATTCCACTGTAACTCCAGACTGACGCTTAGGATCCAGTCATCTCCTAAGGCACAGTTCCATTCACCCATGACCTCGCTTGGCGTCTAAAACTTGGAAACTCCTTTGGAAAGCTCCTGTTGCGCCTAGAAGATGAGTTTGGGATATCAACTTGCAAAAGGCTTAGAAACTCTTCAAAGATGTTAGGCACAATCCCATGGCACTGGAGCTCAGTTTTGGTGCCTTCAAGGAATAGCACATGAAGGAACTTGGGAGGTCAGGTGCTTGTAAAAGGGAACACCTTGGAACATCTTCCAGGGGTTGAAGTAGTAAGAAAACATCAAGTGAGTCTAGGTGCACTCCCTTGTGTGAACAGTTTAGCTCTGGCGCCTAGCCACAGAGTGAGCTAGAAGAAGTAGTTTGGACATTAGAAGATAGGCGCTCATTCTACAATGAAGCATTCCACCTTCCTAATCAACAAAGACTTGCAAGAATTGACAAAGGAAGCTAAGGCGCACCTTCTACTTGTTTCCACCTCCAGAATGCGCCTAACCTTGAAAGGGGGTTCAAAGATGTTTGTTAGACCTTTTCACTCAAGGCGCTCACCTTAGGCGCACTTTCTAAGTCCTTGTCACCTCAAGGAAACACCTAGTTTGGAAGATGCTTGCCCTGTTCTCCACTCCTTTCAATTGGCGCCTAGAACACAGAATGCATGAAAGGAGCGCCTAGACTCCAGAGGGCTCATTTGGGCGCCTAGCATTTAAAACACTTTCATAATGATGATGTTTTGGTGCCTACTCTTGGAAACAATCCAGAGCATCCATAAACTCTAATTGGCGCCTAATGTTGACAAGGCGCAACTTCAGGAGGAGGTCACCTCAACTTGGCGCCCAAGTCAGAAAAACCTGTAAATCCTTCAAATATGCGCCTACCTTGTGAGGTGATGAGTTGAACATTCCAAATCTTCAAATGTTGCTCAAGTAAGGAAGACATTGTAACATCAAGGCTTCAAGGCCTGTCCTTGTATTTCCATTGAATGAGTTGTACTTCATGCTATTGAAAGCATTTTCCATGTAATAAGACATTGCAAGTGGATTGAATCAAGTAACAAGACAAGTACCCAACTCTAATGTTGTTTCATTCAAATAGTTATCTTGATGTATATCTTTATGTTATTGAAGTAGTTGATGAATTGTTAGCAAGTAAAAGTGTTTAAGTAAGGAAAATTTTTCGTAGAACTAGTTGGGTATCTTACACTTACACCATGCCTATCCATCAAACATCACAATGCAATCAAAATCCTAACAACATGCCCATGATCCAAGGTCAAGTGCAATCATGCAAAGATATTATCAATCACAAGCCTATTAAGAATGAACTAGAGTCTTCTAGTACCATACTTTTCCATCAAACACCATCATGTAATCCATGGCCTATCAAGCCTATCAAAGAAAATGCAAACATCCTATGTAATACAATCAGACTTTAAATATTTGAAGTAGCCATCTACAAATATCCATTCAAAAGTGGATTTATAATGCAAGTATGGACGCCATCAATAAAAAAGATTTGTATTAACCAAATATCCATATACGCATACATCAATATCTGTCGATATAAGTATAACATATATACAAAATAGCCATATAGGCTTACAAGAATGCCATATAGGCATACAATGTCAACTATGTACAATACAAAATATATGTCCACAAATGCCATATAGGCATACAACAGAGGAACACAATAAAAAGTCATTCCCCTCTAGCTGGTGAAGAGAATAAATCACGAGCAGCCTTTGATCTTCTAGGGGATGGAGACTTGCATGTGGGTGGTCTACTACGAACCCGAGGGCTACTCCTCCTATTTAGTTCTTCCTGCACCTTTACCTGTTACAAAAAAAGTATAGATATTAATATATAGAAATTACATGTTATAAAAAAATGAAACATTTAACAAAATAATCACTTACCGCTAACATATAATCTGTCTCCTCGCTTGCCTCAGTAGCAGGAATAGGCCCTGGTGATGTCATGTCCTATAGAAACCATCCAGATAGAAATTAAACTTCAAATCAATAATCTTTTGATTTTTCAAAAATAGACAACTATAACAATGAATGTAAATTGAAACTGACTAATCTGCCTCATACCCCTGTCAATGCCATAGAGCTATGAATCGCAGAGGCCACACCCTGCTCCATTGCCCTATGAACATGGGGAGGTGTATCCGCAGCCTGCATCATCTGAAAATAAAACAACATTATTCAATTACGAAAACTATAATAGTGATGCAAATCATGGCTCCTAACATACACACATGCTCATCTAAACATGGAAGTACACACAATAAAACACACAAATCACATACAAAAATTTAGTAAGTACAATTCATTCATTAAACTATTTATTTTATTACCTCCGTAAAGCTTTGAAGTCCACCACCGTTGGCAGGTGTTGCCATGAAATCTATAGTGTTAACCTATTCAACATCCAAAATTAGAAATTAGAATACCATTCATATAACGATGCTATTCACATGTAATATTTATAATTGTTTACTAGTTACATACCTCGACAGTAGATGATCTAGTGAAAAATGTAGGTGGAGAACCACTAAAAACTGCATCGACGCTATGACCCTGAAATTTCATTAAAATCATCAATTTAAATTAGTTAATCTTGTATTTCAAAAATAAAATTTAATAAATTAAATTCAATAAACTTGCTAATATTTACCTGAGTATCAAGGCCGAAAGTCTCACTTAGGAGGGTATATGTCATCACTATCTGCTCAGCTGCAGATGTAGCCTATGCACTTGCGTCCTGACTGTCCATGGGGTCATAACCACAGGCTGACCCGCAAGCCTGGCAAGTATGCGGTGGGACCCTACTCCTCACACTATCTCCCAACCCACTCTGTGTTGCAGGATTGGCATGCTCTATGATGCTCTGGGTCAAGGCACTAATCGACCTCAGTGTATCGACCTCAACACTCTCCTTCACAATGGAAGGAATAGAAACATGCTCGTGGGCTGGTCTGCTGATTACTCGTCTCACTACCCGCTGTGGGTCAAGACGTGCCCCTGGTCTATCCTGTGCTGAGCCCCCACCTCTACCCTGGAAGTCCCGCATATCAAAATAGTTTGGCACTTTATTGAGGACAAACTCAGAGTAGAGTTTCCTCAAAAAGTACTGCGGGACCTCATTGTTATTGCATGGAGGATGGTCAAAAACCATCCACCACCTCTGCCCGAAATTGTCCCTTATCGCTTGGTTGTTGCACCAATGGATAGGGAACCTCTTGCATGTAATGGGTGGAGGTTGATTTGTTTGTGGGTTTGTGAAAATTGAACACAAGTCTACTTTTGTAATTTGTAATTTTTTGACATCTTGGTATGACAATTTATCTGCATAGTAATCTCTAAACTCTCTCTTTTTATCGGCCCAACTAGTTATTTGATTGCTAATTGAATTTACATTTGATAACATAGACTCAAGAGATTTGGCAAGCGTGGACCTATGCAAGGTTGAAGTGGAAGGATCTTTCAACCTTGCAATTATATCTTCAATTTGTTTTTTGTTGTTTTCAATTTCCCCCATTATATTATCTTGTGTTCCAGGGGCATGTCGAGGAATGAATGGAGGAGGTTGTTGTTCTGCAGGTATTTCTTCCTCAAGATTTTGTGGATTTTGAGGAGGAGGAGGAGGTGCATTAACATTTCCTACAATTAATAAAATATACATAAAAAATCAACAAAAACCTACCTATTTAGGAAGAAATTCAAACAAAAAAACAAAGATAACTCACCCCTTTGGCATGCTCGACATCGCGGCGGCATTTCGGTGATGAATCGACAAATCTTTTGTGTTGAACGGTATTTTGTAGAACGCGAGCGCGTTTTTGGAAGGGTTTTATGCCGCGGGTGGAGGAAAAACATTGAAATGAAATGACAGCGGGTGTTTTTTTTTTATAAACAGCAGTTTAAAACACGAGCGCATTATGGCTCGGTAATGACGAGCCTAAGGCTTGTCATTGCCAAGCCATAACGCGAGCGCGTTATAACGCGCTCGCGTTTTGCCTTAAATTTTTTTGAAAATTTTTTGGCCACTTTTTAGCCCCCCATCTTTTTGCACTTACCCTTGCATTAATTTAAATATTATCTTGAATTTAGAGTTGTGATAGATTGACTTGTATATCCACCATGAAATCTTCTCCCCTATTCATATACCTATTCGTTGATCCTACGTGGAATTCATATTCTTGCAAGTGCAATCTTTCTTTATAATTGTGTGTCAATCATGATATGTGTTTAATGCTAATGTATTATGCTTAGTCAAGATGTATGTGGCATGATTTGACTGAAGATCTATGCCCTTAGTACTATATGAATTGAATTGAGACACAAATAGTTAGTGGCTTCTATTGACCACATCAAAGTCTTGTAAAGATCATATTGCAAGGCCAAAATGGAGGCCACATCATCTAAGTCTTGTGAAGATTACACTAAAAGTGTTGGTAATGGAGCCTGATTATCTTCCTAGATCAAAGGTTTTGGTTTAGTTATGTTTGGGTCCTAGTTCCTAACGGAGGGGTGGGGGTGTGTGGGGGCCTTCCCCCCAACCCCCCTGACTTCTATTGCCAGGGGGTTCAAGGGGGCACCAACAAGTTTTGGAGCCCCCTAGCGGGGGTTCTGGGGTAGTGCCCCCAAAGAGATTTTTTTTTAAAATTGTCTTGTAAAATTGAATAATGGCTAGTAAAAAGTATATAATGGCTATGTATTGAGATAAATGTTTACTCTAGCCTTATAGTTTATGGAGATACCATGTAGGCTCTAAACTATATGGTGAAGAAAGAGATTGATGTGGTGGAGAAAGAGATTTTAATGGTGTTTATTTCTATAAAGAAATAACATGCTCGCATTATGGCTCAGTGATTACCAAGCCATAACGCAAGAACGTTATAACACAAGCATGTTATAATGCACTTGCATTATATCTTGTTTGGACCAAAAAGAGGTTTTGACCACTTTTTGGTCCACATCTCTCTGCACATGCCCAATTACTACACAAGAAATGATTGGAAGGCCAAATAACATGGGAAGCTATAAAAAGAAAAAAAACTAGAAAATTTAACCTATTGTAAATAGATAATGTTCAGACCTAGAAATTGAAGTTGAATGTCACAAACGAAATACTTATGTGGGAGGTCAGTTAGACCTCAAAAAATCTAGGAGACACAATTAATAAATGAGTGTTGAGAGTCATCTCCTCATTATATTGCTCATCTATAACAAAATAACTATTATGTAGAATGACTTCATTTGCATAAAAATTCCTATCTAGAAGTGGATCTAGACTAGTTGTCATTTTCTTGCCACAAAAACTCCCTATTCCAGTTGTCTTGGGGGGTTGTGAGACCTCCTCTATTCAACCAAAGGAGGGGAAGCATGTTGGGCATTAACAACGGTTGAGACAAAACTAATGTTGCTAGCAGAGTTCTTATAAATTTTTCCTCACCAAAAGTCTCCCCAAGAGAGGAGAGTACAAGTTTACTTGAATCTAGAGGTTTTGAAACGTTCTTCAAATCTTAAACCCTAGATCTTGAAGATGACTTGGGGGTAGGGTTGTTATTACTAGAGTTCTTGGCTTTGTGATTGACCATTGTTGACCAACCTTTATCTTCTTTTGCAGAAAGTGGTGACCCAGAAGCAAGTTGTGCATAAGGTTTTATACTTGAGGAGAAGCCAAAGAGCAATCTCAAATCTTGTGTTTAGAAGATTAACACCAATAGAAAGTGTTTAGAAGGCTTATATAGAGAACATGTTGAGTATATCTCATTTGACCAATCTAGATATCAACAAGTTCTTTAAGGTCCTTAGATAGGTCCACCTCAGCATAGATCTGCCACTAAGGATGAGTCAAATAGAACCATTTAGGTTCAACACAAATTATAGACACTAGAGAAGAGGCTATCTGGCTCAAAATAATTTAACATGGCAAAGGAAACCCAAGGAACTCAACCCAAATAGGGACCTAAAGAGACCTTTCATCAAAGATGACAAATTCCCAAGTCTAAGGCTTAAAAGCTAACAAGGAGGAATGGACAAGCCAAGGGCCATAACTATGGATGGCCTCAACATGATTGGCTTCAACAAAATGAAAAGGAAAAAACCTTTTGTAAGGTTTTGCACATTGTCTAGATAGATCCCATGCAAGACCCAAGCCCTGTTGACTCAATCTTTGAGAATGCTTTCAAAGGGGACCCTTCCCATAAAATACCCTACCAAGGAAAATTTTCTAACCAGTGACATGCATTATCAAATTCAAGAATTAGAAGAACAATATTTGGTGGTGTTTTAGGAGACATAGTTCATGAAACACTTTGGGACCAAACTTCGGAGGTCACTTGAGTGGGGGTGTCATTGTTTATCATTGTTGAACTTTTAACTCCAGTAGTAATAGTTACGGGGTAATGAAAAGTCGAGGCCATTTAAAGGGGCAAAAATTATCTGCATGTGTAGTGATATAAAGAGTGCCACAATAAATGCAAACAAAAGCAAAAAAAATTCCTTCTGAAACAATATGGCATATGCATAAGCAAAGCTAAGAAAGCCTAACAGATCTCTCTCTCTCTCTCTCTCTCTCTCTCACACACACACACATCTTGGTGTAACCATTTTTTCTTATGCACTACCTAATCCATTTCAATTGTCACAATAAAAAGATACTATTTTTAAAATTGACACTAAAATATTCTAAAATCTTATCTATTTAATATCATATTTAATTTCTTAATCGAACCATTACAAATTATCAATACCAATTTAACAAAATCATAATTAATTAACTTAATTTATATTTAATTTAATTACATTTAATAAACATAAATTAACCCATAAAAAATCTTTATTTTCGTTTTCACTAAATTTGTATTTATTTTTTCTTACAATAATTAATTCTAGAGAATAGAATTCCTTATATGTACATAAACACAATACTAAAAGCAACTAATTTACATAAGGTAACTAATAATATTCTACTAGTTCTTTTCACAAAATATTAATCATTTCCATCTCTTTTTAAAGCCTCGAATAACTGAATAATTTATTCTCCCTTCTATTTAAGTTAAATTAACATATATTTTTATTCATAGTTTGGGAAGACTTCAATAAATAAGAAATTAGTCACTCTTAAATTATCATATGCATAAAATGTAAATGGTAAGAGTCTCAAAATTGGTTATGAAAGTTTTGCACGGTAATTAATTACTTTTGCACATAGTCATTGACATAAAATCTCCGTGTACATTAAGAGTGTTGTTTCATCCACTCTATTAAAACATCATCCATTTCAATGGTCAAACAGTCAATAGCAATTTTATAACTTATCCACAACAAAAAGTGGCAAAAATTTGTCTTATTTTTATTGGTCAAAATTGACCTTTGACTGTTGAAGTGGATGATGTTTAAGAATAGCTTGCTTCATCAGCAGCTTTCTGTTGGTGACGTTCAAAACAGATCCCACCGAGTATGTGATGGTGAAATGATGTTCTGAAACAATTTATCTGATTACTAAAATCTGTTAAAGAAGCGGATGTAGCACACAAACAAAACTTCTTTATCCTATCCTCGGAACAGAGATAAATTCTCACAGTCCTGTTGAATTCATAAATATCTATCATTTCAATAGTCAAGATCAATTTTAACTAATAAAAAGAAGACAAATATTTATCATTTTTTTATTATAAATAAAGTGTAAAATTACTATTGACTACTGACTATTTGACTATTGAATCCAATAATATTTAAGATAAATAGGCAGCCTATTTTAAAGATTTTAGGGGGAATAAACAAACCAAGTAACAATGAGATTTGACGGCTGTTCTTAGATATCATCCACTTCAACAATCAAAGGTCAATTTTGGCCAATAAAAATAGGACACATATTTACCACGTTTTATTGTGAATGAGGTGTAAAATTGCTATTGACTGTTTGACCATTGAAGTGGATGATATTTAAGTAGAGCCAGATTTTGAAAATCCAAAATAAGGTGACCTATTATGTGGAAAATCCTTTTGCATTTATTTCTTCACAATCCAAGTGTCAAACAAAAGAGGTTATTACAGTTCCTTTCTGCTTCTTACTCTACCTTGTAATGTAGGAGACATTTGTACCATTTCGAGGAATCAAGAATCATCTAAAAGTCCACATTTGCCAGCGTACTCCAAGCCTGTGACAAAATGGGAGCTTTGGAACAACGTTTGGACATCCATCGAAGTATTGTGGTTGCAACTGCCTTGGTAGACACGTAGCCGCTAACCAAAGGGTAAGCTGGTTTACAACAATAGGAATGTAAGTAAAAAGCACATTAAGCCATACAGAGATTGTATTGGTGACAGTATGCTTATATAGATTCCACAAAATAAAACAGAAGGAATGTATTACTGATTGTATTGCTAGCACTTGATGTCCATAACCTGTTTCAAAGCTCACATTTTCGTACAGGCTGCGATTATGTTGGCAAAGGTTGCAGAGTCTGGGTGTTGCCTAGTCATTGGCCAGCCTGCAATTTTAACGCAGTGGCCAATTTAAATATCATTTACTTTAGTTTGGCTGCCGTTCCTTCTCACCGTTGATCTTGTCAGACCTGTGCATTGTCCATTAGATTGTTAGGCTGTTCTTAAAGAGAAATTTTGGTGTGTATATATATATATATATATATATATATATATATATATATATATATATATATGGGGAGGTCATCCACAAATACATGGATAATTTTAATTTTTTTTATGGAGGTCATCCACAAATATATTTTTTCTATCTGATTCGGGAGCACAACCCTTAGGCCTCATCCCTTATGGTGTCAGTGGCCTTGCACTCAACAAGACTTGATCCCTGGTGGGCTCATTCAGAACCTTCTCCAGCAGACCAATGGCCCTTTGACATTTACTACTTTTTAATGTGAAATGCTTGAGATCCACAGAGATTTAAATCAAGCACAGATAAAACAGAGATGCATCAAATCGGCTTCATTGTTCATTAATACTATCAAATGCAAATTTACATGTATATAATGGCTGAGCAGAAGAGAAATCCGGAGGGACAGGTATAGAAAGCAAAGCAAACTACTATTTGCTGTAGTTTGCATGAAAATCAACTAACTGTGGTTTCTTAGTTAGCTTAGCATGGAGACAGGAGAAATTGACGCTAACACCCCCCCTTAAGTCTAACTAAGGAGACAAAATCCTAAAGAGAGGAAAGAGGAAAAACCCAATTGGAACAAAACCCCCCCCTAAAATCTGACTAAGGAGACGAAAGCCAATATAGCCAACAAAGATGGGTCCTGGCATCAAGGCCATTTTAGGTACCCATGTACATATAAAATTCCCCCACAAATATAGAGAGAATATAAGAAAAGAAGATATGAGTCCCCCCATAATGAAAGAGCTCCTGTGCCAATGATGAACGCCTGAAGACAGAATATGATCCACTGCCTACAAACAAGATTTCTCCCCTTAGGAAGAAAAGGATCCACTAGTGATTGGAGAAGCCAATCCAAAAAGATGGGTGATACTGGAATCCAAATCCAGATGATGTGTGCCTTTGAAAACTGCTCATATGTCCACATGTCAGAAAGCGATGATGGTGATCCAAGATCTTGTGAAGATTGATATAAAGCAAGCTGTAAAGGCGATGAAGATGGTGGGCCAACATCGTTGATGTCGCTGTCAACAAAGATGAGAGATAACTCCTCAAATGTGTCCTCCAACCCTGTGAATGACTCTGCCAGTAGTTTGTGAGAGTCCAACGAAGGAAACACCTCCCCTACTTAAATCTTGGCCACCATTTGTAGGTTTGATCTCTTACTATTTGTTGTTGACTCAATCTGCAGGGTCGGCCTCTTCCTTTGAAGGCCGTAGTTTTCACAACCTGTGTGATACAATGTAAAATTACTATTGACTGTTTGACCATTGAAAACTATAATATTTAAATAAAATGATATAAAAGGACCCACCAATTAGACATCTGCTAAGTCATGAGTTCAAATCAGAATCAACCAGTGTAGCATTTTCTCCGTCTCTCCTTTCTTCACCTCTATCTCGAAGCTGCCCAGAATGGAGTAAATGACATTGTTGCTAGCAACACTACCATCATTAATTCTGTGTTGTGGATTTCATCATACGTTCTCTTCCACTCTACTTAAACATTGTCTACTTCTATGATTAAAGAGTCAATAGTAGTTTTACACTCATCCACAATAAAAAGTGATAAATATTTGTCCTACTTTTATTGGTCAAAATTAACTTTTGACTATTGAAGTATATGATGTTTAAGAATAACCATTTTGATCACCATATTAATAACATTTTAGGGAGATGATGCATATTTACTTCTTGCCTTTTTTATTTGGGATTTGTGGTTAGGTACCTAGTTGCTCTTCAGAGGCTTTGAGATCGACTTCAAAATAATAACCGCATCTAGGAGAACTATTAATAGTGGGCTCATCTCTAATGTTATTACTACGTTGAATTCTTCCCTCAGACTCTTTGAATCTACCAAAGTCTCTGAGCCTGTAAAACCATACGTTGGGTGTTGGTGTTGGAAATAAGCCACACTTAGACCGATGATGGACTAGCCCAAGAGGGGCCAGTAGCTTAGTGGTAGAGCACTCTAGTAGCGAATGGAAGGTCCTAGGTTCGAGTCCTAGCTGGTCCATGTCTCAACATAGTATCAGAGCTAGGTTCAGGCTAGGAGCCCCAAGCACACGAGAGGTGTGGCTTAAGGGGGGGTGTTGGTGTTGGAAATAAGCCACACTCAGACCGACGATGGACTGGTCCAAGAGGGGCTAGTAGCTCAGTGGTAGAGCACTCCAGCAGCGAATGGAAAGTCCTAGGTTTGAGTCCTAGCTGGTCCATGTCTCAACATTGGGCATTACATGAAACAGCCTGAATCCATAAATTCAGCTTCCAAATGCATCTGCATGAATCCTTGGAATTCTAGACTGCAAGCGTAGGGGCCTATTTATATAAGTCAGCATCATGTGCCCATATACAATATCATCATACTTTTAATATCCATGAAATATTCTAGCATATAGCAGAGTAAATTACCCACGATAATTTGATGACTAAGTGCATATGACATTAAAAATAATTAATTTTCAATGACTGGTTTGTGTTGGATGATTTGATGAGATTACAATGGTGGGCATACTTTTGTGAAGGATTTGCCAGAGGCAGGCAAGATGCTGGGAAAAGTTATGAAATTTGGCTTTACACCTCCCAATTGCATTTACTTGAAAGAAATCTCATCTACGGACCACAACATAAGCTACAAAGAAAATTAATCACAATTTGACATCATTCAAGAGATGAAATTCTACATAAATTCTTCTTTATTGAAATTTGTGCATAGGTTCTTTTGAAGGCTGTGGTGATTGAATGTGGCACTTGCAACTGCATCTTACAAAATTTCTTCTGCCACATTTTGATGGGTGTCCATACCCTCTTCGAAAGCTCCAATTTGAGCAGAGATGGGGAAAACCTTGCCAAAGGTTGACGAGTCTAGATTTCAACCTATTGGTTGCATTTTCTTAAAAGTTTCGAAGGCCTTCTCAATAAATCCATGTTGAACACATCCTTCAATCATGAAATTCCATGACACCTCATTTCTTTGAGGTATTTTGTTAAACTATTCATGTGCCTTGTCTATGCTTTTAGATTTCACATACTTGTCTACCAGGGCACTTGCAAGTACGACATCTGACAAAAATAGCACTTCTGTTATACTTTGATCTTTGATGGATGCCCATACATTGTTCCAAAGTGTTAAAACAATGGAAAAATGAAAGTAAAATAACAATAGAACAATAAACAACAATCACACAACACAACTCAATTTACCATGGTTCACCATATATATGGCTACATTCACAAAGAAGGGGAAAACTATGTATTATTATGTGTGCTCTGTCTTTGTTTACAGCAGCATATACATATTCTTATATTGATTACAATATCTGTGAGAAGATAAGATAGAAAAAGTCAAGACAATGAAGAGTCACCACAAAAGGACAAGAGGTGATCGTTGGGTTTCATATCCAACAATCTTCCACTTGAAAACCAATGTCTGCTGCAAACTTTCAGAGCTTATTCCCCTACTTTAGGCCTATTGTCAGAGTTTGACAATGCCGAGAGAAGCCCTACAGAATTCGAACTTCTCTCTTGGTACAACCTTGGTCAATGCATTAGCTAGATTGATCTTTGTGTCGATCTAAATTCAACTTGCAACTTCCCTTCTTCAATCATGCTACGGATGAAGTGATACCTCAACTCAATGTGTTTGGTTTTGTGATGAAATGTCACATTTTTGGCCAAATGGATAGAGTTGTTGCTCTCACAAAAGAGTGTGAAAACTTGTTGTTTGGATCCCAACTCAATTAACAAACGCTGCAACCAAACCATTTCTTTTGCACCTTTGGTGAGGGCAATGAACTTAGCCTCAGTAGTGGAAAGAGCAACTACTTGTTGCAATCTTGAGACCTAGTTGATAGTTGCCCCGACAAAAGTGAAAACATAGCCTGATGTAGACCTTCTTCTATCCAAGTCACCCACCATATCAGAGTCAATGAAGCCTTGTAGCTGTGCAACTTTCCCACCAAAGCATAATTCATAATCAAAAGTGCCTTTTAGATACCTCAATATTCACTTTATAACTTCCCAATGAATTTTACTGGGATTACTCATGGACCAGCTCACAACTCCCACTGCATGGGAAATATCAGGATGAGTACACACCATTGCATACATAAGACTTCCCATGGCTGAAGAATATGGAATGTGTTTCATGTAGTCTTGGTCTTCTTGTGTTTTGGGACACAATGCGAAAGACAAGTGAAAATGATCTGCAAGAGGAGTGCTAACCGGCTTAGCACCTCTCATATATTTGAATTTGTCCAATACTTTTTCTATTTACTTTTGCTGAGATATTCTTATTTCTTTCTTCTTTCTATCCCAGATGATGGTCATGCCAAGAATCTTCTTTGCTGCCTCGAGGTCCTTCATTACAAATTTACTACCCAATAGTTGCTTCAAATCACCAATAACTCTCATGTTGGTGCCGGTTATGAGCATGTCGTCAACATAGAGTAGCAATAAAACAAATTCACTATTTGCCAACACCTTGTAGTATAAACATGGATCAGATTTGCAATGTACAAATTGATTCTCCATCATGAAGTTATCAAACTTGATGTACCACTACCTTGGGGCTTGTTTTAGCCCATACAAACTCCTCCTTAATCTGCAATACAGATTCTCATACCCTTGTTTGACAAAACCTTTGGGCTGATGCATATACAATTCTTCTTCTATGTCACCATGGAGAAGTGCAATTTTGACATTGAGTTGCTCAAGCTCAAGGTCATAAACTGCTGCCAAGCCCAAGATGGCTCGAATTGTGTTCATCTTCACGACTCGTGAAAAGATCTCCTTGAAATCTACTCCTTTTTGTTAATCATGCCCTTTCACTACAAGTCTGGCCCTGTAGTGTTTTGTGCCTCCTTCCTCTTTTAGTCTATACACCCATCGATTCTTCAATGCTTTTCGATCAGGTGGAAGATTTACGAAGTCCCAAGTGTGATTAGTCATGAGGGACTCCATTTCCTCTTTTATTACAGCCATCCACTTTTCACTGTCGTTAGCATTGCAGGCCTCTCAGAATGTAGTTGGCTCTGATTGATCAGATATGAGCAACTGATAATCATCCAACTTGGATGGAGGTTTCCTCTCCCTAGTAGACCTCCTTAATGGATGGATTTGATGTTGTAGACTACCCTGTTCATGTGCAATGCCCTATTCAATTTAAACATTCTGTTGTTGATTATAATTCCTAGCATCACTTAATTGTTTGCCCTGTGATTCAATCTTGCCCCTCTGTATTTCCTGTGCCAAACTTGTTTCCTTTAAATTTGTAGCTCCATATCAAGGATCTACATATTGTTGAACAATTACAAAAGGCAATGAAGATGAGGGATTCCTAGCAGGCGGCATTGCAAGCAATGTAGCAGAGTTTGAAGGCCACGTTAAACTTTGAATAGGCAATGATTTCATATAGAGTGGCTACGTGACAATTATCAATGGTTGTACGGTCACCTTTTGGAAATGTTGTACTGAGATTTCTTCCACAGTCTTTTGAAAACTTTCACCTTCTTCCTGAGGCCACTGACCATATGGCAATGAATTATAATGTGAAGACATATTGGATAGTGAAGTTTGAGGTGCTTTTGATCCCCCCACACCAAAATCATAATGAAAACCATGACTATGAGGATGCTGCCCCAAAGTCTCTGCCTCTTGAGTCCGCATGGGAACATTTCCCACTATATATTGTGTGCATCTTACACCACTAGTATGATCTGAGTCACCATTTCTAGGTTGCATTGTTGGGATAAGGTGCCATTAACCTTGTAAATCCCAATATTGTATTTATTCCATTTATCATTTGCAATTTGTAATTACCCATAAGGGATGTACAAATTTCACTGGCAGTGGTAAAAATGATTTACTATCCACGGTAATTACGGAGTTACTGGTGGTAGTTACGAGATGTCATTTACTATGGTAAATGGTAATTGGTCAAAGTGGGGTGCACATGTGGATGAATAATCTATTTTTAGTGTTATGATGCATGTCCTAGATACTATAAGAAGGTGTAAGAGATTCTATGACAACTGTAAGTTGTCATAAGAATCTATGACAACTGTAAGTTGTCATAAGAATCTATGACACTAATAATAGCATATGACACATCATAAGATGTTGTAAGTGGCTATTTTTGGCCCCAAAATGTTCAAGCTTGCATGGACACATATTTCCAAGTGTAGGATGCACGTATGATAGCATTTATGACCCCGTAAGAGCCTATTCTTGGCTATGGACATCCAAGGTTGTATTGTTGACTTTTGACAAGTGTTATGGGCTTGTAAGAAGTCATTTAATGTCTTCAGGTTGTGTAAATTCTATATAAACCATAGCATAGTAGATGAGAGATATTTAATATTTTACAAGTACCTAGGTTCTGCCAGAGTGAAGGTTGAAGGACAAAGGAAGTGAATGTATTTGTAATCTCGTTTTGTGAAGATAATACAACTTGGCCTCTTTTCTTGGCGGAGTTTTTTTACCCAAAAGGGTTTTCTCCACGTTAAACACCTGTGTTATGCGCTTCATTCTACTTTTGGTATATTTTTGTATTGTGGGTTTATGTTTTGATTACAATCTCCATTGTTAATGCACACTTAAAAGATTGCTGAAATTTATTCGAATTAGATTTCCATTGAAGTAGTGTTGCTTTCATTTCTAATATTTGGTATCAGAGCCTGACAAGCTTTGATTCTTGGGTGGTAGTGTGGAATTTGTAGCTGTAGTGGGAAATTTGGTTGCATTTGTTTTGTAGATCTTGTGTTGTTATTATGGCTACATCCACCATTGCATCAACCTCTTGATTGGACATTGAGAAGTTTAACGGAATAGGGTATGAGTTGTGGAAACTAAAATTGGAAGATTTTTTTGGAAGAAAGAAACCAATGGTTGGCTATTCAAAAAGAGAAGAAACCTGACGATGTCTCTCAAGATGAGGGGGATAGATTGGATAAGAAGGCATGGGGAACCATCCGGTTATGTCTTTTAGACTCTGTCTTGTTGAATGTTGCAAAGGAAGAGATTGCATACAAGTTGTGGAAACGGTTGGGTGAGATCTATCAAGCCAAGAGTATGGTAAATAAACTTTATTTAAAAATAAAATTGTTTTCCATGAAAATGCGAGAAGGTGAATCAGTTGCAGAGTATTTAAATTCTTTTAATTTGTTAGTGAGTCAGCTTGATTCAGTAGATGTTGAGGTTAGTGATGAAGATAAATGTATCTTACTTATTTGTTCTTTATCTGAGTCTTGAGAGAATGTTATCCTTGCTATCACTGCTAACCTTGTGGATCTGAAGTTGGATACTCTTGTTTCAGTGCTACTGTCACAAGAATTGAGGAAGAAGAGTTTAGATAGTTTAGGGGATGCTCTTAATGTTAGGGGAAGGTCTAAGGAAAGAGGACCTAAAAGAGATAAAAAAGGGGCTAAGGACATGTCTAAGGGCTGGTCTAAGACTCTTGGTAAAAAGAGCAGAGTTAAGTGTTGGAACTACAGTAAAAGGGGACATGTGAAGAAGGAGTGCAAAAACCCCAAGAAATAGTGGGAGAGTGCTTCAAATAAGTTCTCGAATGCACATGAAGAAGTTTTACTTTCTACATGTAATCTTATTCGTAATGATCACTAGTTGGTTGAATCAAGATGCTCGTTTCATATGACTCCACATAAGGAATGGTTCTCCTCATATGAAGAATATGATGGAGGTAATATCTACCTTGGTGATAACTCTACATATTCGATTGTCAGGAAGGAAAGGTATTGTTGTGTTTTAGTGATGAGAGGATTGAAACCCTCTCTGGTGTTTTGCATGTTCTTGGATTAGCTAGAAATCTAATTTCAATTTTGAAGTTGAATGATTTGGGAATGCATGTGACATTTCATAAGCATGGCTACAGATTGGTGAGAGGGAACTTGGTGGTAATGAAAGGGAAGAGATTCGGGAACTTGTTTAAGCTTGAAGCCACTACAGTTTGCAATGCCTCTTATGTTTCTGAGGCTTCTAAAAACACTTGTATGTTGTGGCACCATAGATCGGGCCACACAAGCAATAATGTATTAAAAACTATTAAGAATAAAAATTTGTTGGATGGTTTCTCCTATTCTGATGAGCACTTTGATTTCTGTGAGCATTGTGTGTTTGGTAAACAAAATAGAAAATCATTTCCTTCAAGAAGCAATAGAGCAAAAGAGAAGTTAGAAATTATTCATACGGATGTGCTTGGACCTGTAGATAATGAATCTATTAGAAAATCTCGTTATTTTGTAACTTTCATTGATGATGTATCCAGATTTACATGGATTTATTTTATGAAGCATAAATTTGAAGTTTTCACTAAGTTTAAGGAATTCAAAGTCGTAGTAGAGAACCAATCAGGTTTAAAGATAAAAATATTAAGATATGATAATGGAGGGGAATATTGCTCTAAGGAATTTGATGAGTTTTGCAAGCATGTAGGTATAATTAGACAAAGACAACTCCGTATACACCACAATATAATGGTGTTGCAGAAAGGATGAACCGAACAATTATGGAAAGGGCTAGAAGTATGCTTAGTGATGCACAGTTGGATAAATACTTTTGGGCAAAGGCTGTGTGTACTGCTTGCTACTTGATAAATAGATCTCCTTGTAAGGCTCTTGATTCGACACCTTATGAAGAGTGGATAGGTAAGAAACCTTGTGTTTCACATTTGAGGGTTTTTGGTTGCAAGGCTTTTGTTCATGTGCCTAAGGAAAAGCGATCTAAGTTGGATCCAAAAGATGAAAAGTGTACATTCATTGGATATGGTGATAATGTGAAAGGTTATAAGCTTTGGAATCCACTAGCTCGCAAGATTATCTTTTCTAGAGATGTTATTTTTAGGGAACCTAGAGCTATTTCTGAACCTGAGCAGCCAAAATAAAAAGATGAAAAGGTAAAGAAGGTGCACTTTGATTTAGAGTAGCAAGATGCACCTCAAGAAGGACAAAATGATGGATTGGGGGGTGAAGAAGAAGAAGAAGATTCAAGTAGTTCTGATGAAGATGAATCTATTGTAACTATAGAAGAAGTTGGTGTAGATGGTCATGCAAAAGAACAAGTAGAGTCTCTTACTCCACCCTTGAGGAGATCCACAAGACAATGAAATCCAATTGACAGGTATAGCCCACCATATTTCCATTATGTATATGCTTTAATGAGTACTAACAATGAACCAAGATCCTACAAGGAAGCTATTTTTGCAGATGATAGTGAGTCTTGGCAGCTAGCCATGCAGGAGAAGATGATGCTTTTAGACTCTAATAACACCTGGGTTCTTGTTCCTTTGCCCAAAGGAAGAAAGGCCATAGGATGTAAGTGGGTCTTCAAGAAGAATTTGGAGTAGACAGGTCATTGGAGAAGTACAAGGCAAGACTAGTAGCCAAGGGCTACTCGCAGCGAGAGGGAGTTGATTTTGGTGAGATATTCTCTCTTGTTGCTAAATTGACTTCTATTAGATTTCTCTTATCAGTTGCTGCAACATATGATTGGGAGATTGAGAAAATGGATGTTAAGACTACGTTCTTGTATGGAGATCTTGAAGAAGAAATTTATATGCAACAACTTATAGGTTTTGAGGTAAAAAGAAAAGAACATTGGGTTTGTAGGTTAAAGAGGTCTCTCTTTGATTTGAAACAGTCCCCCAGAATGTGGTATCAAAAGTTTTATTAATTTGTTTTGAAATTGGGTTTTGTTAGAAGCGAGGAGGATCCTTGTGTTTACATTCATTGTGTTGATGATTCTATACTGGTTATTGCTATGTATGTTGATGACATGTTATTTTTCAGCAATACTAAGGGTATGGTTAGTAAGCTTAAAGCCCAACTTTTAGGTGCATTTGAGATGAAGGATCTTGGTGCTACAAGGTATATTTTGGGAATGGAGATCATGAGGGATAGAGTTAGCATAAAGCTTTGGTTGTCACAAAGTAAGTATGTGAATACTATTTTGTAGAGGTTTAGTTTGCAGGACTATAACCCAATTAGAGTTCCTTTACCCATTGGTACTAAGCTTTCATTAGATATGTGTCCAAAGACTGAGGATGATCTTGAGGATATGTCTAATGTGCCATATGCTAGCGCTGTAGGGAGTTTGATGTATGCAATGGTTTGCACTAGACCATATATTTCCCAAGTAGTGGGAGTTTTGAGTAGATTTATGTCTAACCCTGGTACACAGCATTGGAACTATGCGAAAAGGGTGTTTAAATATCTTGAAGATACTCCTGATCATTATTTGGTTTATTCTGGTGCTAATAGTGTTGATAAATGTTTGGACATATAGGGTTTTGTTGATGCAGATTGGGCAGGTGACTTGGATAGTCGAAGGTCCACTAGTGGCTATGTGTTTACTCTGTTTGGAGGTGCAATGAGTTGGATGAGTAAGAGGCAGCCCATAGTTACTTTGTTCACCACAAAAGTAGAGTATATGGCTGCAACTCATGTCTCTAAGGAGGTAGTTTGGTTAAGGAGACTATGTACAGGTATTGGTTTTGATTGCAAGAACATTTAGATTGGTTGTGATAGCCAGAGTGCTATTTGTTTGGCTAAGAATCTCATGTATCATGCTCAGACTAAGTATGTTGATGTTTAGTATCACTTTGTTTGAGAGTTGGTTGGAAATGGAGAGATTAAGCTAAAGAAGATAGACACTCAGAAGAATGTTGCAGATTCATTGACCAAGCCTGTGAGCACAGAGAAGTTCATGTGGTGTAGAGAGGCCATGGGCCTTGTTTCTAGTGCCTAATTATTTTTCATTTGATTTCCTATGGGTTGATTTATAATGTATAATGTCAAGTGGAATAATGTTGGGATAAGGTGCCATTAACCTTATAAATCCAAATATTGTATTTATTCCATTTATTATTTGCAATTTGTAATTACCCATAAGGGATGTACAAGTTTCATCGGTAGTGGTAAATTTTTTTTACTGTCCACAGTAATTATGGAGTTACTGGTGGTAGTTACGAGATGTCATTTACTATGGTAAATGGTAATTGGTCAAAGTGGGGTGCACATGTGGAGGAATAATTTATTTTTAGTGTTATGACGCATGTCATAGATGCTGTAAGAAGGTGTAAGAGATTCTATGACAATTGTAAGTTGTCATAAGAATCTATGACACTAATAATAGCATATGACATGTCATAAGATGTTGTAAGTGGCTATTTTTGGCCCCAAAGCATTCAAGCTTGCATGGGCACATTTTTCCAAGTGTAGGAGGCATGTATGATAGCATTTATGACCCCGTAAGAGCTTATTCTTGGCTATGGGTGCCCAAGGTTGTATTGTTGACTCTTGACAAATGTTATGGGCTTGTAAGAAGTCATTTAATGTCTTAAGGTTGTGTAAATTCTATATAAACCATAGCCTAATAGATGAGAGATATATAACAGTTTACAGGTACCCAAGTTCTACTGGAGTGAAGGTTGAAGGACAGAGGAAGTGAATGTATTTGTAATCTCCTTTTGTGAAGGTAATACAACTTGGCCTCTTTTCTTGGTGAAATTTTTTACCTGAAAGGGTTTTCTCCATG
This sequence comes from Cunninghamia lanceolata, assembly GCA_027924645.1. Lineage (NCBI taxonomy): Eukaryota > Viridiplantae > Streptophyta > Pinopsida > Cupressales > Cupressaceae > Cunninghamia > Cunninghamia lanceolata. The sequence goes on from BSBN01001332.1 coordinate 15,626,816, forward strand.
TTAAACACTTGTGTTATGTGCTTCATTCTACTTCTGGTATATTTCTGTATTGTGGGTTTATGTTTTGATTACAATCTCCATTGTTAATGCACACTTAAAAGATTGCTAAAATTTATTCGAATTAGATTTCCATTGAAGTAGTGTTGCTTTAATTTCTAACATGCATAGGACTTTCAACATTTCTAGAATGTGAACCAAAATTAAGTGGTGGTAGAGTAATTTGGTTACCTTGTGCCAATGTTGGATTTCCATTTGTATGTGATGCCACATTTGGATGTGAAAATTACATGTCACTCCCAATATAATCAATTGATATATACTCTTTTGCTTGTTTTTTTTGTGCTTGCAGAGTTGGGAACACTTTTTCATTGAAGACCACATGACAACTGCGAATGATTTTCTTTGCAACAAGATCCCACAACCTAAATCCATATTGCTCTTCCCCATAACCAATGAAGATACATCGTTTAGATTTGAAATCCAATTTTGTTTGCTTCTCCTTGGGAATGTGAGCGAATGCCTCGCAACCAAAGACTCAAAGGTGATTATAGGAGATCTTCCTTTCAAACCACTCTTCTTCTAGAATGTCAAAATTTAGCTTAGTAGAAGGAATTTTGTTGATCAAATAGACCACCGTGTTAACTACCTCAACCCAAAACTTTTTACTCAAATCGACATTAGAGAGCATACTACATGCCCTTTCTAGAATCGTATGATTCAGCCTTTTGGCTGCACCATTTTCTTGAGGTGTAAATGGTACAACCTTGATGCTTTGGATGTCATTATATGCATAATAAGTATCAAAATCCAAAGAGCAAAAATCCCCCCATTATCAGTTTTTAGACATTTAATTTTGCTCCTGATTTGATTTTCAATAATAGCCTTAAAAATTTTGAATTTTGTAAACACTTATGATTTTCTATTGAGCATATAGAGCTAAACTTTATGGGTACAATCCTCTAAAAAAGTTATAAAATAGTTTGCTCCTCCAATGGAGGTTACCTTCGTGGGACCGAACACATCTAAATGCATGAGTTCCATGGTTCTTGACTTCTTGTCATGTCTTGTTTTGGAGAAGCTAGCCCATCTTTGTTTCTCATAAAGGCAATGCTCACATAGCTCTAAATCTACTGATTGTAAACTTGAAAGTTGACCTTTTTTGAGCAAAATTTCTATTCCCTTCTTGCTCATATGGCCAAGCCTCTTATGCCAAAGTTTTGTCCTACTGTCCACTACAACCATCATAGCTCACACTTCAGCGTGACACTCTAGCACATAAAGAGATCCCGATTTGCTACCTTTTGCAACAACTAAGGCTCCTTTGGTCACTTTCCAAATATTAGAAGAGAAGATGATGTTGCACCCTTGAGCATCAAGCTATCCCACAGAAATCAAGTTCCTCTTTAGCTTAGGAACATGTCTTACATCACTTAATAGCCACTTATTTCCATTCTTTAGATGTAACATTATGTCACCTTTTCCAACTATCGAGCACATGGCTCATTGTCACCAAGATAAACTTTGCCAAATTTTCCTTCTTGATAGTTTTTGAAGGTGTTAGTGCCTGAATTGACTGGCAGTTTTTTGAGCAATTTTCATGCAGGCACTTTCCCTAAGTATCCAAAATATGTTCTAAGTGTTGGACCTCCTCATGCATTTTTCAGCTGCATCATCATATTTTCTTGAAGAGGAGGTCATCATCATCATATTTCCTTTGATGGTGGTCAGCATCATCATGTTCTCCGTCGACTGGTTTCTCATCGTCATCATCATATTTCAATATCGGGCGATGTTTGGTTTTTATCCTGATGATGCTGATGAGCTACAGTGCGCCCTGATTTGCTTGCAGGGGTGATTTCTCAAGTATCCGGTGATCTTCCAGTTATCGCCTTGCCCAAACATGATGATGATGTTGCCCCGATTTTCTGAAGGGGTTATTCTCTAAGTTGTTCGACCTGACTTGTTCTTTCTTAAGGGTCGTCATCATCATCATATTTCCAGTTATCACCGTGTTGCTTGCGAGGGTCATCATATTTTCTGCCTTCATGATATTTCGCCGGGGTGATATCTTTATCATCGGGTGATCTTGGTTATGATCATCCTAATGATGTTGTTGAAGAGTTCTAAGTGCGACCCGATATTCACTGGGGTCATCATATTTTGAACGTCAGGATGATCTTAGTCAATATCATCCTGATGATGTTGTATCACTTCTTGTTCGTTGTTTTGTCATCCTGATGATGCTGACGTCATCCTTATATCAGGGTGATATCTATTTCTCTGTCTATCTGCATCATGATATTTCCGAAGGAGGGGGTGATATTTTCATATCACCCGGGTGTATGTTTGTTCCAGCGTCATGATGATGCTGATATCAAGGAGATATCCGCTTGCCGGCTTCGTGCATTATCTAGTGGGGGTGATCTTTTCAAGCATCATCATATTCATCTATCGCCCCGATCTTATAGTGAAGCTACAGTGCAACCTGATATTTGTGCATCAGGATGATATTTTCAAATATCCGGTTGTCTTCCGAATATCATCCTGATGTTGATATGATGATGATGTCATCAAGGTCCGGGGGGCGTCATATTTCTAACACTGATCATCTTGAGGAGATCTCCTGATATTTGCAAACATGATGATGACGTCATCGGGATCTGAGGAGGTGCGCAGTAGGTAGATATGATGATGACGTCAGCAGGATATGATGATGATGTCATCAGGATGTTCATCGGCCAGACTTTTGGTATAAGCTCAGCAGGAGGATGTTCCTCCGATGGATCAGGTTGTGCCGATGAAGGCGATTATCATGCAGGTTGTATTGCAATATGATGCTGACGTCAGGGTGATATTTCGGGCAACAGGATATCATGCTGCTGGAGGATGATGATGATGAAGTCTTATACTAGTGTCGTCAGGAGCAAAAGCGCCGACATCATATATGCTCATGACCTAGTATATAAAGTGTTAAAGAGGTTGCTGCGGGGTGCATGTGGGATAATTGATATCCTGCATTTTTGAATATCATGATGATGAATCTCGGCAGGAAATGGTTGCGATCGACTGTTTGACGTTTTTCCCAAGGCCGCGGGTTGGTGCGCCATTGATGGCGAGGGTTGCAGAGGTATGGGCGGATCTGGTACCCGATTGAAGGTGTACATCAGTGGCGCAGGGCTCGAGATATCTTCCTGTCTCCTCCCCTACCTGCTGCATTCATGTTTGGGCGCCAATCTGGTAATGTGTTTGAGCGCCATTTTTATGATACTGTGTATCTGGCGGGACTTTTGGTCAACCTGGTAGTTAATGCTGAATACACCCTCCTGCTATATAATGCAGACGGTGTTATTCATTCAAGGTTGTTGAAAGTTGAGGATTTTTGGCTCTGTAATCCAAAACCAGCTGATCTGGTTGCTCTGTACAGTCTAACTTGTGAGTTTATGTATCTCCTGTTGTACGATTTGGCATGAATCCACTGATTTCATGGTTGATCTTATATGAGTAATGCTTTCTTAGCATGTGTTGTGTTAATTCTGTCTCCAGTATTGCATGTATTCTTCTTCTGAATCTAGATATCTGGGTAATGTTTAGATTCTAGAGCATAGAATTCCTATGTTGAATGTCTGATCTTTTAACTTCTGCTCAAGGGGTAGATTAAACTGTTTTCAGGTTGAACATTGGGAAGGGTATACTGCAGTAGGGATGCCATAAGTAGAGATAACTTAACACTCTTCATTGGGAGATATCTGTAAGGCAGATATCATGTGTATCCCCCTGAAATCCAGTTTTAGCTATTCATGCTGATCATTCACAGGTGTATGTCTACCGACTCCAAGCCCTGGATAGGCACCAATCATGCTATGTTCTTGTGTTATACACCATGTCCAGCTTTGCATCCAAAATTCAAACTAAAACATTTCATACTTCCACCTGTTAGTTGTAGGAGTAGGATTAGGAACCCCCTGCATGCTCTCATACCCAACCAGACATCACGTCCAAGAATGTTGCCAGCCTTGTGATCTATCATGCAGATCTTGGTCCATACATGAGAGCATCCTGCCTATTGTTGTCAAGTTAGATCCTTCTATCTTTGAGCTAGTCAAGGTTACATCTTGAGTTATAGGGATACCCCCCTTGGTGTGGCAGAACCAGAAGTGAAGGGGAGGAGCTCACGCAACCTCCTGTATTCAGTTGGCTGAATCTGCCCGTGCATTAGAAGTGGCAAACCCTAATGCTGATTCAAAAGAAAAGTCAACAAAATGGCGACTCTGCTGGGGAGATCAATGTCATATCCATGAAAGTTTGAGTCTACAAGATTAAAAAATTAGACCTGGAAACTGTTTGTTGCAGCAGAGAAAAGGGTTATATATGTGATTCTGCTGGTGGATGACCCAGAATGAAAGAAATCAATCTGCAGCTTCAGCTTGTTTGAAGCTCATTCCTCTTCAAGGAGGTGGCGACTCTGCATCAAAGAACCTGATAAAAGAACAAAATCAGCCAGAGAAGAATTTGCAGCTTCTGCAACATATCCAGGTATTTCATATTGTTTGACAGATTCCCTATTTGGTGAGATAGCACTGGTTAAAAGGGGAACATTGGTGAAAGCAGAGCTTGCATGCTTCTATTAGAACTTACACTGTATTTCAAAGGGCATGCAATGTTGTTCAAAAGACTCATTTAAAGGACTTTAGGCAAGTTTGAAAAAACAGTCTAAACTTTGAGTGCCTAAAGTCATTGTTTGTAGAAAATCTGAGTAGAGAGGAGGGTTGCAATAACATAAAGGATGTATTATCTGCCTATGCACCCTTGTGAAGTGTCAAATGCAAAAATGTATAGTAGTCAGTCCCAACAATGTAATAAAAGAAGTTTCAACATAGACAGATATAAGCCCATAGATTTTAGTGGCATTTGTGGCTATCCAAATGCTTTTCCACCTAAAATCAGAAATTTTTTGCCTAAATTCAAGGGTATAAAGGATGAATCAGCTGAGAGACACTTGCAGCAGTTCATGAATGTGATAGATGACTTTGAGATTGACCATGAGGATGTGGTTATGAGATTATTTGTTCAATCTCTAGATGAAGATGCAAGGGACTGGTTTTCCTACCTTCCAGCTCACTCTGTCAACTCTTGGCATGGTTTTAAATCTGCATTTCTAATACAGTATGGTGAAAGAGTTTCTAAATATGCAGCTATTAGTGACTTCATGTACATCCATATTGAAGAAGATGAGTTGATCCCAGCCTTTAACCTCAGATTTATGAGGGCATTGAATAGAATTCCAGAATGCATGAGACCTAATGATGCACTGTGCTTAGTTATCTATTTGGGAGCCTTTGATAAGAAAATGAGTTACAGATTAAGAGACAAGGAGCCCACCACGTTGCATCAGGCACATCAGTTTGCATCTGATATTGAAAACAATTAGAGGTATGGAATACAAAAGGGTTATTTCTCTGAAAATTTTTGTTGTCCTGCAGCCCCCAGTGTTAATGAAGGATTTAATTCAGGTATTGACATTGAATGTCATAGCACTCACACCCCTGTTGTCCCAGTTTTTGCATCATTCCAAGTAGATGATGTTTCTATCATAGAGGAGGATGTCCTTTTTTGCCCAGCAAGTGAAGTTGAAAATAATAATTTTTCAAGTAAAATTTGCATACCAGTCCTAAACAAAGAGCCTTCCTGTTTAAATGATCCAGTTGTGCAGAGTTGTGATCATATGGATCAAGAATCAATATCAGTTTCATCAGGAAGCATTGGAGGGTTGGAAAATGATGCAGATTGTTCAACTTCAGAGTGCATTGAGACAGTAGCAATCTTGTATATGGGGCAATCAGTTGATAAAAATGATATCCATGACCAGTGCATGGATCAGGTTTGTTTTTCTTATGACTCTGGATCTGATAGTAATGAAGAAGAATTGGAATGTCATGAAGAAGAAGCAGAGGCCTTTGCAGTGAGTGTTAATCCCCTTTATGATGAGCCTGCTGATGCGTATGATGTTGTGAGTCTTGACTTTCAGTGGTGCAGGATTAACCCTTTGTTTGAGGATGATGATACTGATTTGCAAACTGTGAATAATGAATGTTCATCATCACCTGATTTAGACATGTGCAACATTGGGTGTGTGGATCAGGTTTTGTTTTCAATATCAGTAGATATTAGGGGTCTCATATCTTCTGAGTATTTTGAATTGTTGGATCAGCTGGATGAGTGCCTGATAATGTGCAGCAGCCAGATAAATGATAAAGAATGCCAAGAGCAGTATGATGTACTGTCTGAGGGACATAACATACATGTGTTGCCTAATGTTGAAGAATATTATGTGTATGGTTATATGTCTAATTCTGAAATCCAAAATGACAGAGCTGAAAAAGATGGTGGCAAGCTTTCAAAACTGGTGGAATATCTTTTTAAGCAGATGACATTATGGGCAGATTATGCCAATCTTTTCAGTTGGGATTGGGATCTTTCAGCTTGGAATCAGGCATTTGACAAGAAAAAATTATGGTTTTTCCTTTTTGGCTGCCCGGGGCCGCCAAAATAATGTTAAAAAATATTGTGTTTGGTGATGCAGATCATGATAACTTCATGACTCTATGCCCAATGGATAAGGGACTGGTCTGCATCCCAGAGATCTGGGGTTCTCGCTGCAGGTTTTCACCTGCACGTCCCCAGACAGAGCCACTGTTAGTGCCTGAATTGACTGGTAGTTTTTTGAGCAATTTTCATGCAGGCACTTTCCCTAAGTATCCAAAATATGTTCTAAGTGTTGGACCTCCTCATGCATTTTTCAGCTGCATCATCATATTTTCTTGAAGAGGAGGTCATCATCATCATATTTCCTTTGATGGTGGTCAGCATCATCATGTTCTCCGTCGACCGGTTTCTCATCGTCATCATCATATTTCAATATCGGGCGATGTTTGGTTTTTATCCTGATGATGCTGATGAGCTACAGTGCGCCCTGATTTGCTTGCGGGGGTGATTTCTCAAGTATCCGGTGATCTTCCAGTTATCGCCTTGCCCAAACATGATGATGATGTTGCCCTGATTTTCTGAAGGGGTTATTCTCTAAGTTGTTCGACCTGACTTGTTCTTTCTTAAGGGTCGTCATCATCATCATATTTCCAGTTATCACCGTGTTGCTTGCGAGGGTCATCATATTTTCTGCCTTCATGATATTTCGCCGGGGTGATATCTTTATCATCGGGTGATCTTGGTTATGATCATCCTGATGATGTTGTTGAAGAGTTCTAAGTGCGACCCGATATTCACTGGGGTCATCATATTTTGAACGTCAGGATGATCTTAGTCAATATCATCCTGATGATGTTGTATCACTTCTTGTTCGTTGTTTTGTCATCCTGATGATGTTGACGTCATCCTTATATCAGGGTGATATCTATTTCTCTGTCTATCTGCATCATGATATTTCCGAAGGAGGGGGTGATATTTTCATATCACCCGGGTGTATGTTTGTTCCAGCGTCATGATGATGCTGATATCAAGGAGATATCCGCTTGCCGGCTTCGTGCATTATCTAGTGGGGGTGATCTTTTCAAGCATCATCATATTCATCTATCGCCCTGATCTTATAGTGAAGCTACAGTGCAACCTGATATTTGTGCATCAGGATGATATTTCCAAATATCCGGTTGTCTTCCGAATATCATCCTGATGTTGATATGATGATGACGTCATCAAGGTTCGGGGGGGGTCATATTTCTAACACTGATCATCTTGAGGAGATCTCCCGATATTTGCAAACATGATGATGACGTCATCCGGATCTGAGGAGGTGCGCAGTAGGTAGATATGATGATGACGTCAGCAGGATATGATGATGATGTCATCAGGATGTTCATCGGCCAGACTTTTGGTATAAGCTCAGCAGGAGGATGTTCCTCCGATGGATCAGGTTGTGCCGATGAAGGCGATTATCATGCAGGTTGTATTGCAATATGATGCTGACGTCAGGGTGATATTTCGGGCAACAGGATATCATGCTGCTGGAGGATGATGATGATGAAGTCTTATACTAGTGTCGTCAGGAGCAAAAGCGTCGACATCATATATGCTCATGACCTAGTATATAAAGTGTTAAAGAGGTTGCTGCGGGGTGCATGTGGGATAATTGATATCCTGCATTTTCGAATATCATGATGATGAATCTCAGCGGGAAATGGTTGCGATCGACTGTTTGACGTTTTTCCCAAGGCCGCGGGTTGGTGCGCCATTGATGGCGAGGGTTGCAGAGGTATGGGCAGATCTGGTACCCGATTGAAGGTGTACATCAGTGGCGCAGGGCTCGAGATATCTTCCTGTCTCCTCCCCTACCTGCTGCATTCATGTTTGGGCGCCAATCTGGTAATGTGTTTGAGCGCCATTTTTATGATACTGTGTATCTGGCGGGACTTTTGGTCAACCTGGTAATTAATGCTGAATACACCCTCCTGATATATAATGCAGACGGTGTTATTCATTCAAGGTTGTTGAAAGTTGAGGATTTTTGGCTCTGTAATCCAAAACCAGCTGATCTGGTTGCTCTGTACAGTCTAACTTGTGAGTTTATGTATCTCCTGTTGTACGATTTGGCATGAATCCACTGATTTCATGGTTGATCTTATATGAGTAATGCTTTCTTAGCATGTGTTGTGTTAATTCTGTCTCCAGTATTGCATGTATTCTTCTTCTGAATCTGGATATCTGGGTAATGTTTAGATTCTAGCGCATAGAATTCCTATGTTGAATGTCTGATCTTTTAACTTCTGCTCAAGGGGTAGATTAAACTATTTTCAGGTTGAACATTGGGAAGGGTATACTGCAGTAGGGATGCCATAAGTAGAGATAACTTAACACTCTTCATTGGGAGATATCTGTAAGGCAGATATCATGTGTATCCCCCTGAAATCCAGTTTTAGCTATTCATGCTGATCATTCACAGGTGTATGTCTACCGACTCCAAGCCCTGGATAGGCACCAATCATGCTGTGTTCTTGTGTTATACACCATGTCCAGCTTTGCATCCAAAATTCAAACTAAAACATTTCATACTTCCACCTGTTAGTTGTAGGAGTAGGATTAGGAACCCCCTGCATGCTCTCATACCCAACCAGACATCATGTCCAAGAATGTTGCCAGCCTTGTGATCTATCATGCAGATCTTGGTCCATACATGAGAGCATCCTGCCTGTTGTTGTCAAGTTAGATCCTTCTATCTTTGAGCTAGTCAAGGTTACATCTTGAGTTATAGGGATACCCCCCTTGGTGCGGCAGAACCAGAAGTGAAGGGGAGGAGCTCACGCAACCTCCTGTATTTAGTTGGCTGAATCTGCCCGTGCATTAGAAGTGGCAAACCCTAATGCTGATTCAAAAGAAAAGTCAACAGAAGGCATCCTAATTTGAGGTTGCATGAAAGGAGGCACCAGAGTCTAATATCCATAAGTCGGCTGTAGTTTCACTTGTTGTCAAGACTAGAGCTCCTCCATCATCTTCATATGTCGTGTTAACCTCATTTTCTTTTAGTTGTTTTGGGCTTTCTTTTAACACCAACAATCCTTCTTGACATGTCCACAAAACCAACAACCTTCTTTTCGTCCTCTTGACTTAGATCTCTTGGTAGATTTGGATCTTATCCTATTGTTTTTTTTGCAATCTTGGGTTCTTCCCCTATTTCCTAAAACCAAGGCTTCTCTGGATATTTTATTTTGTCCTCTTCTCATGTCTTCATTGAGAAGTGTAGCAGTGACATCGTCAAATCCTAACATTGCTTCCCTTTTCTTTTCCTTGTCTTCAGATCCTCTTCTTTAGGATACTAAATTGCTGATAGTCATCACCATGCTATCCCAACTATCAAGAAGAGAGCATAAGAGCAGAATAGCTCTCATTTCATCATCAAAATTGATTTCTACAGAAGCTAGTTGGCTGATCATAGTGTTGAATTCATTCAAATGATTTGAAAAACCTTTTCCTTCTTTCATCTTCAAATTGAATAACTTCTTCAACAAGAAGACCCTATTGGTTGCTGATGCCATCTCATACATCTCACAAAGATTGTCCCATATTTGTTTTGCTGAAGTTTCTGAGGCAACATTAAAGAGGAAATTACTGGACATCGGAAGGATAATTGCAGCAGCTGCTTTTTGATCCATGACATCTAATTTGTCATTTGTCATACTCTCCAATTTTGTTGTCTTTCCTTTCAGCGTGATGGCTAGGTTTTTTTTAATTAGTAGGGCACAAATTTGAAGCTTCCATAGCCCAAAGTTCTACCCCGAAAATTTCTCTATTCTCCACTTGTTCACTTGTTCCATCTCTTTGGAAATTCATCACGAATTCCTCAAAATAGCTCCTTAAACGAGCTCTGATACCAATTGTTAAAACAATGGAACAACGAAAGCAAAAGAGCAATAGAACAATAAACAACAATCACACAACATAACTCAATTTAATGTGGTTCACCATATATATGGCTATGTCCACAAAGCAGGGGAAAACTTTGTATTATTATGTGTTCTCTGTCTTCGTGGTGCAGGAGCATCCCTTCAACAAGATAAATATACACCTGAGGGAGAAGACTAAGGTGTAATATGTTTTATGCATTTTATGTTGTCATGTAGTATTTGTGTTAACTTTTCATGTTTGTAAGCACCGACCCCACCATATGAATCATAAATTTTCATGTTTGTAAGCCAATTTGGACATCATTAGATATTTGGGGTATGTGGATGATTAAGTCAATGTGTCGTATTATTAGGTGTTTTGCTGTCTTAATCCAAACAGGTGTCACGTGAATAGTTAGGGTTTTTGCTGATAATCTTGGTTAAGCAAAATCAAAAGAAGGAGTTGAAGAGGGATGAATTTCTAGAATCAGCCTATGTTGCTAGAGACTAAAAGAGATGAAGTTGGAGTGAAGAAATAGAAATTCTGTCAGTTGTGTTTTACAAATTCTAGATTCTATGTAAATTCCCTATGTATCAAATTGTCCTATGTATATTATCTGTATAGAATTGTTTTGTATTTAATTTAGTTTTTCTGTTGTCAAAATGCATGATTAAAACCATTCCACTGGTGGATTTCTGTGAAATTAGTGGAATGGGCTTTGTACATAGTGTTCTATTTTGTTTCTTTTTGTTCATGGTCATGGCAGAATGGAAACTGCGAAATTTGTTACACAGGAGGTTGTTGGCATGAGACTCAATTATACATTTTATGTATATACGTCAATTGCATGCTAGAATAGTTTGTGAGTATATCACATTTGTATGTGAGTATCACCCTGTGTATATCCTGTGAAGTAAGGTTTTAGAGATGGGTAGCCATGGTTGAAGGCTCAAGAGGTTGACAAAGTGCAAAAGTCTGTATGGTTGTAGGCAAGATAGTTCTGTGTGATCGCTAAGTATAAAGCGGGTCAAGACAATGAAAATCCGCATGGTTTCAATAGACATACAATTTGTGTATATATTGCTTTTACATGCGGGATATACATTCTGTGAGTATATCACTATCACATGTTCCTTTGTATATCGCATTTGTCTATCACAATTGTATGTGGGGAACATACATCGTAAATATACAAGTCTATCACATATACAAGGGAGAGAGAAAGCTTCGGATGCATAATTAGAATGCATGTTGAGAATGTATATTGTTGATATACAATCTGTGTGTATATCGTGAATGAGTATTGGGTTGATTCCCTATGTATCTTATAGTTGAATATTTGTGAGTATCTCGCAGATGTATATGGCAGATTGTATGTGATGAATGTACATCGGGTTGATACAAGGAAAGTCAATGGTTGACTTCGATGAATGCATGCTCCAGATGTAGGTTTGAGTTGTATGTTTTGAATGTATATTGGAATATACATTTCACAGATACATCGTGTTATATGCAAGTGATGACTGGATGAAACAGTCAAGGTAGTCAAAGATACAATGGGTTACCAGTGATAGGAAGTTATTGATTGTATGCCCCGATTGCATGTTGAAACATACATTGTTTTGCGATACAAGTGTTGACTGGTAGAAGCAGTAGAAAGGACTAATATTGCAAGTCAGGTAATGTATGTGCAGGGTTGAATGTATCAGTACATTGTTGTAACGGTTTGAATAGTTGTCGGAGTGATGTTTAAACATCGGGGTGAGGGATATCGAAGGTACCAATAACCCTATCTAACCGATGGAGTATGTCGGAAGGACAATAAATTTCTCTTACCGATAGAAGAAAGCATCGTGACTATGGAGTTCCAGGAATTTGTCTCAATCTCTTGGAGCTCTACATCAAGTGGTATCAGAGCAAAGGAGTATCCTTTGGGTAGAAGAAGAAGACAATATGTCAGATGAAGAGGGGTCACAAGAGTACCCAACAAAGATGACCAACGCTGAGTTGGCGGCCTTAGTGAGAAAGCAAATGGCTCTCAGAATCAGGCCTTGAAAGAAGAGGTAGAGAAGTTGAGGGATAGAGTAGAGAAGGGAGAAGAAGATTCTAGTAAGTGAGAAGACAAGGATGAAGAGGAGATCCCTAAGCAGGAAGAGATAGAGGTTCCTGCAGACCAGAGACCCTTATTTAATGCCCTCAAATCCATGGAGAGAAGGACCATGGATATGAAAATAGACCTGCCAGTGTTCGCAGGAAAAATGGAACTTGATTCAGTGATGGAGTGGATAGACTCCTTGAATAACTTCTTTGAGACCGAGGAAATACTAGAGCACCAAAGGGTGAAGATGGCTCAATCCAAAATGAAAGGGGCTGCACTAACTTGGTGGAATTTCATCCAAGATGATAGGGTGAAAGAGGGAAAGAATAGAGTTGCAACTTGGAAGAAGATGATGGCTTTAGTGAAGGAGGCCTATGGTCCATTGGATTACAACATCTAATTACATAAGAGGAAACAAAACTTGAAGCAGAAAGAGTTAGATGTCAGCTCATACACATAAGAGTTCATGAAACTATGTGTCAAGACAAAGGTAAACGAGAATGAAGAAGAGAAGGTGGCAAGGTACCTCAATGGATTGAGGTTTGCCATCCAAGAAGACATAAATCTGCATAACCCAGAGACAATCCAAAGTGCTACCAATTTGCACTCAAGGTGGAAGAGAAATTCAAGAGAAGACAAGAACATAACAGTAGAGGAAGAGGGAGACAACAAAGGGGAGGAAGAAGTCCTTTTAGAGGCAGAGGAAATGGATTTGGATCCCAAGGTGAATCAAACCAAGAGAGCAGCAAAGGAGACAATAGTCAAACTCAAAGGGGAAGTTATAATCAAAGAGAAAATTTTAGGGGCAGAGGACCACCATTTAGAGGGAGATCCTAGGGAAAAGGACCTATCAGATATTACAATTTCAATCAAGAAGGCCACATAGCTAGCAGATGTCCAGAAAAGGCAACAAGTTCAATGGGAGAAAAGAGGATAAATCTGATTTTCAAAGTGTGGCAAGCTCAAACACTTCTCAAAGTGTGAATGCTCCTTACAGTTATGGATATCCTGAGAAAGGAGAATCTTTGATGATTAGGAGAGCAATGACCACCATGAAAGTGCTTGACAAAGAACCCCCACAAAGGAAGTCTCTCTTCAGAACTACTTGCAAGGCAGGAGGAAAGGTATGTAAAGTTCTGATTAACTCCGGATCTACTAAAAATTTTGTGTCAATTGAAATGGTAGAAAACCTTAAGCTTAGAAGACTACCACATCCTTGCCCATACAAGATCTCATGGCTCACCCAAGGTCAGCAAACAGTTGTGGAAGAATAGGCTTGGGTGGAGTTTCAAATTGGACCATACAAGGATAGGTCATTGTTTGACATTGCCAAGATGGATGCTTGCCATCTCCTATTTGGACGACCATGGCAGTATGACTTGAAAGCACACCATGATGGAGTGAGAAACACATATTCAATCACCAAGGATGGTAAGGTGATAGAGTTACTACCATTGATGGAGAATGAGGTGGAATCAAAAGGGAAAGAAGTCAAGGAGATGATGGTAGAAGGAAAACATTTCATGAAAGAGGTAGTAGAAGGAGCAGTTGCATATGCTCTAATTCCATGCCTAAAGGTGAACAAGGAGTAGCAGCAAGAAGTAAAGGGAGAGAAGAGGCAAAGGTTCATAGATCCAGCTGTCCAAGAGTTATTGGACAAATACAAGGGCATCATCTCTGATGGAATGCCAAGGTCTCTACCACCTATGAGGGACATCAGCCATTGCATAGATCCGATCCCAAGATCTACACTCCCAAATAAAGCAGCATACAAGCTAACCCCAAAGCAAAATATAGAGGTAGCAAGGTAGATTGAGGAGTTGTTGGAGACAGGCCTAATTGGCAAGAGTTTAAGCCCATGTACAGTACCGACTATACTAGCACCAAAGAAGGAAGGCACTTGGAGACTTTGTACTAATTCAAGAGCTATCAAGAAGATAACAATCAGGTATAGGTTCCCAATCCCTAGGATAGAAGATTTTCTTGATTGCTTGGGGGTGCTAAGTGTTTCACAAAAATAGATTTAAAGAGTGGCTATCATCAGATTAGGATTAGGCCAGGAGATGAATGGAAAACTACATTCAAGACCAATGAGGGGTTATATAAGTGGAAGGTCATGCCTTTTGGTTTGTCCAATGCCCCTAGTACTTTTATGAGGTTGATGAATGAAGTCTTGAGGGAATTCATGGGAAAATTTGTCATAGTTTATCTAGATGACATCCTGATTTTCAGTAATATAAGGGAAGTAATATAAGGGAAGAGCACCTCAACCATATAGACTTGGTCCTCAAAAGTTACATGAAGAGAAACTAATGATCAACTTAGGAAAGTGTTTGTTCATACAGGAAGAGATCATCTACTTGGGATTTGTCATCTCACATAACAAACTAAAAATGGATCAAGAGAAGGTAAGTGCCATATTGTCTTGGCCAACTCCTAAAACCTTGAATGATGTTATAATTTTCCATGGGTTAGCAACCTTTTATAGGAAGTTTATAAAGGGGTTTAGTCATGTTTGTGCACCCATGCTTGACATGATAAAAGGAGGATAGAAGTGCAGGTTCACTTGGACAAAGGAGGCAGATGATTCATTTAAAACATTAAAGAAGAAGGTGGCAGAGCAGCCAGTCCTTGCATTTCCTAACTTCAACAAGATTTATCAGGTAGAATGTGATGGAAGCCACATGGCAATTGGGGTAGTACTCACTCAAGAAGGTAGGCCTATTGCATTTTTTAGTGCGAAACTAAATGATGCAAAGAAGAGACACTTATCATATGATTTGGAGATGTATGCTCTAGTATAGTCACTTAAAAAGTGGAGGCATTACTTGCTGCCAAAAGAATTCATAGTGTTCATAGATAATCAGGCCCTTAGTTTCATAAACAGTCAAGAGAAGCTGAACCATGGGCATATGAAGTGGGTGGAAACTTTTCAAGCTTTCACCTTCACACTCAAACACAAGAAAGGGGTCAAGAATAAGGTAGCAGATGCTTTGAGCAGGAGGGTCTTAACCATAAATCAGATCCAATTAGAGACTGTTGGCATTGATTCCTTGAAGGCCATGTATGATGCTGATGAAGACTTTGGAGAAATCTATAAGGTGTGTACTTCCTTTGGCAACAAATATCATGTTGAGATCTCTGAATTTCTGATCCAAGATGGATTACTTTTCAAGGGTGGATAGTTGTGTATTCCAAGGTGTTCTATGAGACTGAATATCATTAGGGAGAAACATTGTGGGGCCATGGCAGGACATTTTGGTCTGGATAAGACTCTTGCTCTTGTGAAGAGACATTACTATTGGCCCAAGTTATAGTCAGATGTGACAAAATTTGTGGAGGCATGTGTGATATGTCAAAAGGCAAAAGGGAGATCCACTAATGTAGGTTTGTATCAGCCACTACCCATTCCTTCTAGGTCGTGGGAGAGCATAAGCATGGATTTTGTATTGGGTTTGCCTAGGACAAGGAAGGGATATGATAGTGTTTTTGTTGTAGTTAGATTTAGTAAAATGGCACACTTCTTGCCATGCAAAACCACTTGTGATGCTTCATACATTGCATATCTATTTTTTAAAGAGATAGTAAGGATACATGGTTTGCCATTGAGCATAGTGTCAGATAGAGATGTAAAGTTTATTGGCCACTTTTGGAGGACTCTTTGGAAGAATCTTGGAATCAATTTATCCTTCTCATCAACCTACCATCCTCAGACAGATGGTCAGACTAAAGTAGTTAACTGTTCATTGGGAAATCTGTTAAGGTGTTTGACAAGGCAACATGGAGAGAAGTGGGACAACATCCTCCCACAAGTAGAATTTTCCTATAATGACACTATCAATAGGAGTACAGGGAAGTCACCTTTTCAGGTGGTATATGGTATTCATCCTAGGGGTATTTTGGACTTGAGAGATCTACCTACATGCGAGTCTATTAGTGCAGATGGAGAAGGTTTTGCATCAGCCATCAAAGAGGTGCATGATCAAGTCAAGACACAACTCCAACAAACTACTTTGATGTACAAAGCATATACTGATCAGAAGAAGAGAGATGTACAATTTGATGTTGGAGATTTGGTATGGGTTAATCTGAAGAAGGAGAGGCTCCCAAAAGGTAAATATACCAAGCTAATGTAGAGGAAGATTGGACCATGTCAGATTTTGAAGAAGTGTGGGCAGAATGCTTATGAGATCCAACTTCCTCCTAATCTTGGATTGTCACCCATTTTCAATATATGTGATTTAACTCCATACAAGTAGAATGCAGATGTAGAATAAGAACCATTATAGGATGCATCAGATGATGATATTCCTAAGTAGGATCCACCCAAATTGAAGAAGATATTAGACTCAAGAGTGACAAAGAAGACAAGGAACAAAGAGTACATGGAATACTTGGTGGCTTGGCACGAGACACCTGATTCAGAGGCAGTTTGGATGACTGAAGATCAAAACTATGGTGTAGACCTTCAAACTCTGATCTCAAGTGGGCTTGAGATCTCTTCTCCCAGGGAGTATGGTGCAGGAGCACCCCTTCAACAAGCTAAATATACATCTGAGGGAGAAGACTAAGGTTTAATATGTTTTATGCATTTTATGTTGTCATGTAGTATTTGTGTTAACTTTTCATGTTTGTAAGCACTGACCCCACCATATGAATCGTAACTTTTCATGTTTGTAAGCCAATTTGGACATCATTAGATATTTGGGGTATGTGGATGATTTTAAGTCAATGTGTCATATTATTAGGTCTTTTGTTGTCTTAAGCCAAACATGTGTCGTGTGAATAGTTAGGGTTTTTGCTGATAATCTTGGTTAAGCAAAATCAGAAGAAGGAGCTGAAGAGGGACAAATTTCTGGAATCAGCCTGTGTTGCTAGAGACTAAAAGAGACAAAGTTGGAATGAAGAAATAGAAATTCTGTCAGTTGTGTTTTACAAATTTTGGATTCTGTGTAAATTACCTATGTATCGACTTGTCCTATGTATATTATCTGTATAGAATTGTTTTGTATTTAATTTAGTTTTTCTGTTGTCAAAATGCATGATTAAAACCATTCCACTAGTGGATTTCTGTGAAATCAGTGGAATGGGCTTTATACAATAGTGTTCTGTTTTGTTTCTTTTTGTTCATGGTCATGGCAGAATGGAAACTACAATATTTGTTACAGAGGAGGTTGTTGGCATGAGACTCAATTATACATTTTATGTATATACGTCAATTGCATGCTGGAATAGTTTGTGAGTATATCACATTTGTATGTGAGTATCACCCTGTGTATATCCTGTGAAGTAAGGTTTTAGAGATGGGTAGCCATGGTTGAAGGCTCAAGAGGTTGACAAAGTGCAAAAGTTTGTATGGTTGCAGGCAAGATAGTTTTGTGCAATCGCTAAGTATAAAGCGGGTCAAGACAGTGAAAATCCGTGTGGTTTCAATAGACATAAAATTTGTGTATATATCACTTTTGCATGCGGGATATACATTCTGTGAGTATATCGCTATCGCATGTTCCTGTGTATATCGCATTTGTCTAGCGCAATTGTATGTGGGGAACATACATTGTAAATATACAAGTCTATCGTATATACAAGGGAGAGAGAAAGCTTCGGATGCATAATCAGAATGCATGTTGAGAATGTATATTATTGATATACAATCTATGTGTATATCACAAATAAGTATCGGGTTCATTCCCTGTGTATTCTGTAGTTGAATATTTGTGAGTATCCTGCAGATGTATATGGTGGATTGTATGTAATGAATGTACATTGTGAATGTACATCAGGTTGATACAAGGAAAGTCAATGGTTGACTTCGATGAATGCATGCTCTGGATGCAAGTTTGAGTTGTATGTTTTGAATGTATATTGGAATATACATTCCGTAGATACATCATGTTATATGCAAGTGATGACCAGATGTAGCGGTCAAGGCATTCGAAGATACATTGAGTTACCGGTGATAGGAAGTTGTCGATTGTATGCCCCGATTGCATGTTATAATTGTATGTTGAAACATACATTGTTTTGCGATACAAGTGTTGACCGGTAGAAGCGATAGACAGGACCGACATAGCAAGTCAAGTAATGTATGTGCAGGGTTGAATGTATCAGTGCATTCGTTGTAACAGTTTGAACAGCCGTCGAAGTGACGTTTAAACGTCGGGGTGAGGGATATCAAAGGTATCGATAAAACCTGTCTGACCGATGGAGTATGTCGAAAGGACAATAAATTTCTCTTGCCGATAGAAGGAAGCATCGTGACTCTGGAGTTCCAAGAATTTGTCTCAATCTCTTGGAGCTCTGCATCACTTCATTTACAACAACATATACATATGCTTATATTGATTACAATATCAGTGAGAAGATAAGATAGAAAAATCCAAGACAATGAAGAGTCACCGCAAAAGGACAAGAGCTGATTGTTGAGTTTCATATCCAACACAAAGCTCCCATTTTCTCATAGGGTGCAAGTATCTAGCAAAGGTTGCAGACTCTAGGTGGGGTCACTATACTTAAATATCATCCACTTCAATGGTCAAGCAATCAATAGTAATTTTACACCTCATTCACAATAAAAAGTGTTAAATATTTGTCATATTTTTATTGGCCAAAATTAACCTTTGACTATTGAAGTGGATGATATTTAAGAATAGCCGGGTGGGGTTTGGTTATTAGTCAACCAGTAATTTCACTCTACTTAAACATCATTCATTTCAATGGTCAAATAGTCAAGAGGAATTTTACACTTCATCTACAACAAAAAGTGGTAAATATTTGTCCTATTTTTATTGATCAAAAATGAGTTTTGACTGTTGAAATGGATGATGTTTAAGAATAGTCTGATAATTTTTTTTTACTTGGATGCCAATTAAAATATTGCCAAAGGGATCTATGAGTTTAATGCTGATCATATAAAAAATATATGATAAAATAGTTGGACTAAAACAAGGGCATGTCCCCATGCCACTGCTTAGCTTATTTTGACTTGTAGCCACTGCTCAATTTTTTTAGGAGATATTTGTGGAGCTAGTGACCCCATGAATATTTTATTTTTCTACCGTTATCTTAATTTGTAGCTTTTACTATATAAAAAAATAAAAACAAATTATCTCAATTATCTTAATTTAGAAGAAAATTAATAAAAAGGAGTGAAGAAAATATATGCAGCCACGTGACATACTTTTCATTATTCAATGGCTACTTATTTCCAATCCCTCTTTTTCCCACAACTTATTTGCAATTCCTAAACAGTAGCTACTCCACAAAAATAGGAAAAGATTATGTATTATCATTTTCCCATAATTATAAATTTCCATGGGCCACTCCAACTACTTAAATTTAAGCAGAAAAATAACTTAAGCAACAGCATGGGAACATGGGGTAAGGATTAAGATTTTAAGTAATTGAAATATAGAAATAAAATTATTGAGGGATATAGGTTATTTAGATTTTGATGTAATAATGTTTTTGATCTTTCTAACTGGTTGAAATATTAACATAAAAGATTGGAAATTAATACTGAAATAGAAAATAGAGTTTTGATATTATTATTGCTTGAAACAAAGTACTTGCAAGGTAATATTAAATTGTATGCCACATTAATTAAGAATTTCTAAATAGGGGCAATAAGCAATTTGAATCTGAATTAATTTATGAGCTAAGATAAAAGACACTGAGATAGATAAATAGATACAATAAATGAAAGTGGGGAATTAGGGCAATGTAAAAATTGGATCGGTATTGACTTTGATTGCTTTGATGTTACCACATAAGCTTGCATACTACAAACTAACTTACTAGATCTAGGATGAGAATCCTAGGGCCTATGATTGCACCAGAGCCACATTGCAAGATGAGTCGAATACTTTTTCTTTCCATTGATTTTCTGAATAAATAAGTTGAGAAGTGATAAATGTTGATTGTCCAATTGCTAAATTTTATGCCAACTATGCCTAATGCTAATTATCAAATTTTTAGTGTAATAAATGATGATTGAAGTGACCTAGGATGATTTTCTTAGATACAAAACCCTAGACACACAATTTAAACTTTTTGAACCCACACCAACAATGAATGGTGGTATCCCAAGATTGTCAATCTTGCAAAGAATGAAATCTAAAATTTAAAACTAGGGAATATATCATGCCTACTATATAGTCTAGAGGACAAGATTATAGGTGCAACCTAGTCTTGTATGTAGAAGTTTTAGGAAATGAACAATGTTGGTCTAAGAAGATGATTTGGTATGACAAAGTGATTTGAGCACAAGAGGGGTCCCTTAAAAGCATTTCCACCTAATTGTAGAACTCCCATTAGTTCTTGGTCAAAGTCAAATAGTTATACACCACACCTATACAATCCAATGGGCTTTCCTTAGATCCATAGATAAGTGCAACACAACATCAGTGTTAGTTGGACAACATGAAGACCATTGCACTATCTCAAATTATCTCAAACCACTTGAATGCCCCACCTTAGTTCATTGCCCTCATAGTTGACTAGATCCCTAGAATGCCACTTCATTTGATTGGAGCAACTTGAGGTAGCTGACTATTTTAGTCCCATTTACATTAAGTTTTTCTATTACAAAACAAATTATATTAACAATATTTCAAAGGTAGGTACTAGCCACTATGTGGAACTTGTTTAGTTTAATGTCTAGTTGAATGTTGTTGTATAGTAAAATGTTATGTAATCTAAAATAATGTTTTGGTAATACATTCAACTTTATTGTCATATGAGCTTGACTTTTCTTTAAACTTGGGTGAAATTGTAATGCGAAATTTACTTATGTCAATTATGTGGGGCAATATTGATTTGTACCATGTGATATTAATTTTATAGTTTCTATGATCCAAAAACTGGTTCATTTTGCCTTTTACAATAATTAGATTAGCAGTGTTGATAAACACTTTTGAGAAGCTTACTAAGCAAGGGCCATATTCTCCTCAGTCAAACTCATATGTGGGCCTATTTAATAGCTTCTAAATAACGATTGAAGATAAGAAGTGCTAGTGAATGCTCAAATGCATTCTTTGTGGGATATTGCAAAATGAGGAATAAGAGCTTTCGACTTTAGATTTTAAATGTGTAAAAAAAATAAATTGTTGTCCTTTTATACAACGCCCTAAGATACAATTTGAGATGTTTTGTGCTTTAAGTTAGTACACAATGAATAGTTAAAGGAGAACAATACATGCCAAATTTGAATTTTGATTTTACAAAGGGTTAAGGTTGAACAAGGTTCAATTTTATCATGCAAGTTCAAACTAAGTAGATGAACATGTAAACTATAAGTCAATCATTACCTTAATATGTATGGTTCTAGAATCTAACAAAGTTTTAAAAATAAATCAATTCTTAATACATAAATACATCACTTATAGTAGTTATTATATAAAAACTAATTCAATTCAAATAAATCTAAAACAAAACAAAAATATATAATATATAATTTTCACCATTATAATAAGAAATGAGTTGATAATAATGGCCCCTGGTTAGGAGGTCGAGCACCTCAAGGTCCTCGACTAACATCGGGTTTTCCCCACTGTTGGCATTAAGTCGGTGGAGATAGGAAGAACCCCCCTATTGAAAGGCATCGACCATAAACCACTCTACTTAAACATCATTCAATTCAATTGTCAAAAAAACAATCGCAATTTTACACCTCATTCACACCAAAATATGATAAATATTTGTGGTATTTTTATTGGTGAACATTGAGCTTTGACTATTAAACTAAATGATGTTTAAGAATAACACTCTAGGTAAATATGATTCACTTAAATGGTCAAACAAATAATAGCAATTTTACACTTCATTCACACCAAAATATGGTAAATATTTGTGGTATTTTTATTGGTGAACATTGATCTTTGACTATTAAATTAGATGACGTTTAAGAATAACACTCGAGGTAAATATCATCCACTTCAATGGTCAAACAATCAATAGCGATTTTACATCTCATTCACAACAAAAAGTGATAAATATTTATCCTATTTTTATTGGCCAAAATTGACGTTTGACTATTGAAATGGATGATATTTAAGAATAGCCTAGGAATAACTGCCATAAACAACCCGGACATGTGCACAATGCGAACTGTTTAAGCTCTTCAACTGAAAGGTGGGCCTCTTGGCCCTACCACGTTTTTAAGCTCTTCCATTGAACGGTGGGCCAGCCACGTTACCACAGACACGTTTCTTTATTTTCTTTATGTCTATATCAGCCCGCGTTCTGCCGGAACCCTCACCCACGTGGCTACACAACCCTTGCCTTTATATACATTCCTTGATCATCATTCCATCCACTATTCGAATCTCCTCCACTCATCCACCAGAATAACGACGCGCAGAAATATTACACATTCATGGCAGATGCAGAGCAAATTTATCCGGCCAACGAGGACGTAGAGAATGTGGCAAAGGCACACGAAGATGCACACAAGTCCCCGTCGTCCAGCGCTCCTCTGGCGCTTAAATCGAGCCTTGTGTCGGAAAAAGGAGACCCCGGCGAAGTTGTGAACATCCAGTATACCAAGGACGAAGTGATTCCCCTAAGGAATGCCCCTAGATATTACTCCCGCCCACCCAAGCGCCGCCGTAACTTCTTCTGCCGCTGCCTCGCCTGGACATTTTGCCTCCTCCTGCTCTTTATTGTAGCCATTGCCATAGTTGTTGGTATCCTCTACGCCGTTTTCCAGCCCAGAATACCCAAATATTATGTCGAAAAAATTCAGGTCATGAACTTCATCGTCTGCACGTATGACACTGTTTCGTCGCAGTTGGTGGTGGAGATGAGGGTGAGGAATCCGAACAAAAAGATCGGCATATATTACTTAGACGACAGCTATCTTGCGGTTTTCTACTCCGGGACAGAGCTCTCCAGGAGCAATCTACCGGCGTTTTACCAGGGGCACAAAAATACTACTGATTTAAAAGTTGCTCTCACCGGGACTGACGTGCAGATCACCGGTGAAAAGAGTTTGTTGCTGAGTGCACAGCCGAAGGAGAGAAATATTCCTTTGCTTTTGAAGTTGGATGTTCCCGTGAAATTCAAGTTTGGGAAACTGAAAAGCATGAAGATTACTTTCCGTGTGCGCTGCGATGTGGTGGTGGACAGTGTCGATGCCAACACCACTGTCAATCTTGGTAATACAAAATGCAAGGTGAAGCTTTGAGGAGACGAACTGCATTTGTAGATTATATATTTTTCTGTTTCTCTGTCCAGTCTTAACAGATGACGAGCAGGGAGCGTGTGTTTGATTCATAGTCAGTATGCGGTACTTTCGCCCACCATTTCGACTCTGTTTGCTGTGGACTTTTACTGTCAACCTCTTCACTGTAATTCTTCCGATCTGTTTAATGACCTTGTTTGTCGATCAATTGTCGAAACCATTTCTTTCGACAGGGTTTTGACCAGCCGGCCGTTTTACAACGCACTGGCTGATTAAGCTGATACTTTCATCTACTTCTCTATATCGCCATTGTTAGGCTGTGGAGAGGGAGAAACCCCGAAACAGAGATTCGGGTCTGGGCAAGTACAGCAACATGCATTGATATACATACTCTCTTTGTTTTATTGTCAACTATAACTATTCTATTCTTTTTAAAATTGTTCATCCCTGCTATTGTTGTTATAGTACTTGTACAGGGTTTAATTGTTGTTATAGTATTTGTGGGAATATGAGCCATTACTTGTGGGTATAGGAACCAGTAGTTGAACACTCTAATACTATATATTGTCAATGATTATTCCACATTTAAATAAAAAAATGATCAAATGTTGAACATAAGTACTTACAATTGAATGAAAAATTTACAATGCAACAAATCATGTGATGCAACATGGGCACACCAACAAAATATGACTTAATCCACAACTATTGGTCCAATCCTTTTTTTTACATGTTTTTGGACACCTCAACAAAAAGTATGTTGATGTGGCATCATATTTGATGATGTGGACCCAAAACCTTAGCTATAAGAGGGCCTTGCCAAATAAACTGCTGTAAAAATTTTGGAATAATTTGAAATTACCAAATATGATTTTGAAAAGCGCGAAGTTAAGATGTTCAACTACTGACTCCTCTCTCCTACCAGGAAAGAGAATAATATAAGCACCAAACCGATAAAGTAAGAGCTTCAATTGCTTTCAAAACTAAAAAGTGTCAGGTTCGCGATTTCCCATTTTAATAGAAGGTACCATATATAAACGTTATCACATGCAGCATAAAGATGGTCGAACAGAGATCTCACACCTTCACAAGCCCAACAATGTCGATTGATTTGGATCTGTACTAAAATGATAAACAACAATATAGACTGTAAATGAATTTCTATACACGACCTGAGACAGATAACCATATTACACGTAAATTTTGAAGTACATATTAAAATGAACATTAATACAATACACTTGCTGAAAAGTATTCAGCAAATTATAATTGTTTAATGCTATAAGTAGCTTGTAGTAGATGAGTATAGCTGAACGCTAAATTTATAAAATTATTTAACAGCATGGTTTAAATGGATCACAATTTTGGCCCTTTTGACCCTAACTATTAAATGTGCTGCAAACTTTTGTTGTTGACTAATTTATTTGGTTTAATTTTAGTCATGGCACCTTGATGGTGTTGAAACTTTTAGAAAGAGCTATGTTGACAAAATCATTAAAAGAAAATGCTTGTTTCAATCATCAGTCAATGTGGTTTCTAATATTGTATTGTCTCATTAGTTGCCCATCTTATTTTGTTATGAAAGAGTTTCTTGTGTTAAAAAGAAAAGTGTAAGTTTTATCTTTTAACATTGCCCATCTCCATCATGAGTTGATATTCAGCCATACTAAATACATTTAAAATCTTATTCTTGGGTCTGTTTCATGCAAAGAGTAAGATGCAATTTGTTTTACTTATTTAGCCAATCATCATAGAGTTTTTTTTTTTTTTTCAAGAATGCTATAATTCATAATTATTCTTTTTATCCAATAATTTAGAAAATGTCATTTATCTGTTTTCTTATTGGTTCATGTTAGCAAGCATACATAAATGAAATTATCGTTTTTTTTTTTTTCATATTTTTTTTTCAATTGATACAAAAATTTATTGTATAGTTAACTTTAAAATTATGTGTGATAAGATTTCAATTCTATTAATACTCTTTGTCTCCTTGAATGACATTAAAAACTACAAAAATTGTCACTAAAATCTATGTGTTTACATGTGAAAAAAGTAAAATCTAATCTCTATTTTAATATGAAAAGACACATACAATCTTTTAATAAAATTCTTATCAGCCAGCTTCAAGCATCGACCATGCCAAAATTAAATAAAATGAATATAGCCCATGTTATAAATCAAATCAAATGTATTTTATTGTCATAAAAACCAATAGTGAAATCAATGAGAGAAGACATTTCTATAAGAAATCCTATCAAATCTTATCTATAGTAGTAAGTGAACACAAATAGGTAAATAAGGGTGATCTGCTGATCACAAAATAAACAATTACAAAAGCCCAAATTGCCTCAGAGAAGAAGAGGTAGGGCATCAATATATAGAGTTTCAACAATACAAGTGAGTTATGGCACACAATGACAATGATCAATAACTCAACTAAAAAACTAAATGCAAAACTTGAAAGTTAAGGAAGGCATGTACAAATTTAATAAGCCCAATGGGCATTACAACTATAGCCAAACATGACTACTCCACATGGAGATAATTGCTATCATCCTCCCCCATAATGACCATTGGGAAGAACTTGAAGTAGATCTCTAAGTCTCTCAAACCTTTCACGAGATAGAGGCTTCATGAAAATATCTGCTATCGGATCCTCTGTACTGCAGTACACAATCTCAAGTAATCCCTATTGAACCAACTCTCTAATGAAGTGATGTTGAATCTCAATATGTTTGGTAGGACTGCTATGAAACACTGGATTCTTAGTCATTTGTATAGCACTCTTGTTGTCATAGTACAAAAAAGTAGGTCTATTCTGTATCTGGTGCAAATCCTCCAATAGTCATCTCAACCACACTATTTGACATGCTGCAAATGTTGTAGCTTTATACTTTGCCTCTACCGTAGAAAGTAATATAGTTGGCTGTTTCTTAGATTTCCAAGAGAATACTGCAGAACCAAGACTAAAAGTATAACCAAAAGTAGACTTCTAATCATCTATTGAACCTGCCCAGTCTGAATCTATATAGCCAATCAACTTACTATCCTCCAAATGTTGAAATCTAAGACCATAACACAATGTCCCTTTGACATATCTAAGAATACTCTTAGTTGCACTCCAATGTGTTTGGTTAGGTTCTGACATGAACCTAGATACCAAGTTCACTGAATATGTGATATCTGGTCAAGTAGTAGTTAAGTAGATCAAACTACCAATCGACTATTTGTATAGAGTGGGGTCCACTAGATCAGACACATCTAAGTTAGACAAATAAAGTCCAACTTCAATGGGTGTTGCAACTAGTTTACAACTATTCATTTGAATTTCTTGTAGGATGTCTGAAGCATATTTTTTCTGAGACATGAATATTCCATCTTTGTTTTACCATACTCCTATACCAAGAAAATAGTGCATCTACCCCAAATTTGTCATCTCAAATTCAACAACCATAGCTGCTCTAAACTCTGCAAATAAAGTTGAATTGTTCCCAGTGTAAATAAGATCATCAACATATATAACTAAGAAAAAAATATCCTTAGTTGAGATCCTAATATAAAGATTTAGATCTGAAGGACTTCTTGAGAAATCTTTCTGTTGGGGGTATGAGTCTATCCTTGAATACCATGCTATTGGTGCTTGCTTTATGCCATACAAGGCCTTCTTCAATCTGTAAACATAATGTTCTTTAGAAGGTATTTCAAAACCTCTTGGTTGAGAAACATACACTTCCTCATCAATATATCCATTCAAAAAAACACTCTGTACATCCATTTGATAAACTATCCAACTTTGTTGAGCTGCCAAAGCCAAAACCAGTATGATAGTATCCATTCGTGCTACATGTGCAAATGTTTCAATACCTTCCTATTGAGTGTATTCCTTGGCTACCAATCTATCCTTATGTTTATCAATACTTCCATCAGATTTATACTTAGTTTTATACACCCATCTTGTACCAACAATTTCCTTACCAGGAGGTAGCTGAACCAAGTCCCATGTGTCATTCCTTTCAATTATTTCTATCTCACTATTCATTGCTTCAACCCACTCTTTTTTTTCTTAAGCTTGTTCAAATGTTTGTGGCTCATTACTTTCCATGATTTGAGTCATCAAAGCATAATTCACTTTTGCTTGTGATCTTGTTGTCATTTTCTTAAATTTGAATCCAACATAAGAGTTGATGGATGATTCTTTTTTGTCCTCCTTTGATATTTTTGATACTTTAGATTATTTCTGTACTAGAAGACTCTGGTTCATTTTCTTCTTCTTCTTCTTCTTCAACTTCATCAATCACTATCTCTTTTCCCTTTGTTTCATTTTCCTTGGTATATTATGTTGCTTCATTGAATATCACATCTCTACTTATAAAAAGCTTCTTTCCTATTGGGTCATATAATCTATATGCTTTATTTATAATCATACCCAATAAAAATACATTTTAGGCCTTTATAATCTAGTTTAGACTTTTTTTTCCTTTGGTATGTATGCATAAGCAACACACCCAAATACTCTCAAATGATCAACACTTGGCTTAATCTGAGACCATGCTTGTTCAGGAGTCATTCCCTTAACTACTTTTGTAGGACTCTTATTGAGAAGATATATTATTGTGCATACTGCTTTTGCCCAAAAAATATTATCTAAATTCTTCTCTTTCATCATGCTCCTTGCCATTTCAACAATGGTTCTATTCTTTCTTTCAGCAACTCTATTTTGTTGTGGAGTGTAAGAAGTAGTGAACTCTCTCTTGATTCCATGATTTCTACAGAAATCTAGAAACTGATTTGATTTGTACTCACCTCCATTATCTGACCTTATCACTTTGATGTACTTACCACTTTGTTTTCAACCAACCTCTTGAATTCTACAAACTTGTCAAACATTTTGATTTTGCAACCAAACAATAGACCTAAGTTTTTCTTGAGTACTCATCAATGAAAGTTAGAAAATATTTTGATTTATTCAAAAAAACTATTTCCATAGGACCACACAAATCTGTGTGGATTATCTCAAGATGTTGCTTAGCTCTACTAGATTTACCAATTGGAAAACCAACCAGTGTTGTTCGCCAACAACACATTTTCCACACACTTCTTTTATATTTTCAATGAAAGGTAGACCCTCAACCATTTTTAATCTCTTGAGTAAAATTAACCCACTAAAACTAAGGTGGCCATGTCTTTGATGTCAAATTCTATTTTCATTCATTTCACTAGACTTTAATGCTTGGTTTCTATGGGTGAAATGAAGAGAAAGAATCCTATCACCTGTCATCTTTGATCTTGCAACAACTACATTTCTTTTTAGCTTGTCTCTTGCTATGCACTCTTTCTCATCAAAAGCCACTAGGTAATTTTATTCTAACATTTGTCCAACAGACAACAGATTATTTTTGAGTGCTGGAACCAATAATATTTCATTGATATGTTTTACCTCACCATATTCTGTTGCAACTGTAAGAGTACCCTTGCCTTTGGTTCCATGAGATGATTATCTCCTAATACTATTGTACTATGATGGTTTTCATCCAAATTGATAAACAAATTTTTATTAGATGTCATATGTGATGAACATGCAGAATCAATTTACCATACATTATTGTCACTGACATTTGTATTGAAGCAAGAAATAAACAAATTTTGTTTATCTTCAATAGTATTGTGAGCATTTCTCTTTTCTGCTTCACCTTGTTTACTTCAACATTCTGATGCATAGTGTCCAAACTTGTTGCAATGAAAGCATTGGACATTCTTTTTATCTCCCCCATTATTTCTATCTCTTCCTCTTCTTGTTCCTCTGAAGTTGCTACTTCTTCCTCTGAAACTATTTCCTCTTCCTCTAGAATTGCTAGATTCACCTTTGTATTCATTTTTATTTTGATTCTTGAAAAATATGTTTATTTTTCCTCTTATGCTTGTTTTAGAGGAAAATGCTTGTTCTACATATTCTTCATTACTTTTCATCCTTTTTTTAGCAATTAACAATATTCCACTTAGTTCATCTATATGCATAGTTGTGAGATCTTTGAAAATTTCAATTGTAGAAACCACACCATCAAATTTAGGAATTAAACTCTTTAAATTTTTCTTAATGACATGCTTATCATCCACAAATTCTCCTAGAACTTTCATTTGACTAACTAGGCCTTCTATCTTTGTTAGAAAATCATTCACACTTTCACTATTAACCATTTTTACATTTTCAAAAATTTTCCTCATTGTCTATAATTTTGCAGTTTATGCACCTTGATAGGCATTATTGAGAATTTTCCATGCTTGCTTAGAATTACTAGCACCACTTATCCTAGGAAAAATTGCCTAATTAATTGCGCCTTGAACCAAAAAAAGGCTTCATAATCCTTCTTTGCATTTGCTTTGTATTCTCTTTTATGTTGATCATTTAATGCATTAAATGTAGTTGTATCTTGTTCTACATACCCTACTTGTACAATTTCTCACAAATCTTTGGATTTGAGTAGGGTTTGCATCCTAGTACACCAGTATGTAAAGTTGTCCCCTTCAAACATGGGAATTAGCATGTTAGACATAACATTTCCTGCCATATATTCTATAAGAGAAATGTACACAATAACTCAACAACTCAACACGAAAAAACCTAGAGAGGTCTCTGTAAATGGATACTCTCCTTGTCCCTTCAAATAGGACCCACACCAAAAAATGATCTTTATATTATATTGTCTTGGTGTATAAATGTCAGCTTAACAGATAATGTACTTAATTACAAATAATTCCTTTATCACTTTGTAAGAAAAATCACACTTTGAAAGGTTTGAACTTAGAATCCCTTTAGCTTCAATGCCTAAACATATCATTACCAACCAAATTTTCTAAGCACCTCATTCCTTATTAAAAAACACAATATAAATATTTAAAAACCTTTTTTAAAACTTGAAAACACAATTTAGTTCAATCTTTTTACTCTTTTTTTTAAAAAGTAATAAGACTTTTGTTACATGAGGGCTAGCCTTTCATGTGGGCTCTAAAAACTTAAAGCAAAGTACTTTAAAAAATTCCCTTTGTTATTTTTTAAAGGAGGAGCTGACTTCCTTTTTTTTGAAAAAAAAAACTCTCTTATTTTAAAAAGTCTTTCATGTGGCCTTTTAAAGCATAGATCTTTAGGCTCTTTTAAGAGCTAATGAAAAATCTTTAAAAAAGAGGAAAAAATTCTTCACACAGCAACCTTTTTGTTTTCCTTTTGACTTTTTCAAACACAACCTTCTTCCCACAGCCTGCACCCTCTTCACATGCACAACATCCTTATAAACAAAGTAAAAAAAACCAGCGAGAGAAGCCTCCATTTCTTTTATAGAGTTTGTAGCAACAACATCGTCATTTCTTGTTGGATCTGTGGGATATATAGTATGCAACTACTCAAGCTATCAATTGCCCAAGCTGCTCATACATGCTACTTGCTAAGCAATCACACCAACAAGATTTTTACAAGCTTCACCAACTACTTCAATTCAGACTTAGAATGGCTTTGATACCAGATGAAGGAAAATAGACAAATGAGGGTGATCTATTGTACACAAAACAAATAATTACAAAAGCCCAAATTGCCTTAGAGAAGAAGAGGCAAGGCATCAATATATAGAGTTTTAGAAATACAAGTGATTTATGGCACACAACCACAATGACCAATAACTCAACTAAAAAACTAAATGCAAAACCTAAAAGTTAAGAAAGGCAGCTACAAATTTAATAAGCCCAATGGACATTACAACTATAGTAAAAAATGATTATTGCACATGGAGATAATTGTTCTTAGTAAGATTTAAGTTCATTGTCTTTTTCTTTTATTGATATGATGTAAACAATGTCATCTTCTCAAACTTTACATATTCTATTCCTTTGTCTATGTAAAAGAAGGTTAAACTCAGTTGTTGATCTCTTCTTTTGTTATAAAGTCATTGAGTAGTACCCCAAAACCTTCATACATTATTTCCAAACATCTCAGGCTTTAATGAAATTATTTTCTCTATTTTATTGTGTCATCTTCTTATGGCCTCTGTGGACTATCATTTCCCTGATCTCCAACATAGGGTCTATCTCTTGCATCTTTGAGTCAAAGATTATTAATGGCCAAGTGAGGAATTGATGGTTGACTATGGTAAAAATTTTAGTGGTTGTTTCCTTTTTGGTCCACCTAGAAATACTCTCCACAAAAGAAAAAGTGAGATTGCCTTCCAACAAGTGCTTAGATCTACTCGGGAACAATACCAAGCACAATGGCAGTAGGAGACTTGGGCTATGAAGACTAGTTCTAGTCAATTGAATACCAGTGATGACAACTTATCCAGCCACCCATGACCAAGGTGATGAAAAACATTTACAACTATCTTATTTTCATCTCCCCTCATCACAAATGGAACAAGAAAAACTTTACACTCTTCATTTTCTTTTTCAACACATACATGCTTTGTTCTGAGGCATTGTGCTTCATCTTGTAAATTTCTGAGTGACACGACATCATCTAGCAAGTCTTCACTATTTAAGAGGAAAGCATAATGTTAAGGAAACAAGGCACGTAAAATCCTATATTTCATATCACCCTTTTCAAAAGAGGAGCATCCTTTGTATGATAAATGGCACGTGGAGGCCTTTACTTCATCATGAATGGAGGCTATTATTAAGGTATATTTTTCCCTTATATATTATTTCAAAACCTGAACAAAGGCATTTAAAAAAATATATAAATTATATTGGTGGAGAGATTCTACAACTTGATTTCCTTTTCTTTGATGGATTCCTCTGATTAAACTCCCAAATTCAAATATATTATCAAACACACAATGTCCACACTATCAAGTTTGAATACTTATAAGCTCAACTACTAAACCACAACTAGATTAACTTTTTTCTTTTTCCTTATATTGCTCCCAATTTTGATTAAAATTTGACATAAAGGCCCTCTTGCTTTACCTCTACAAAATATGGGGTCTAGATGAGTGTTTAACTTTTATATGTTTGTTTATTATGCTGATTATTTTTCTCTAGCATATCTTAGATGAGGTCACATGTTGCCTTTATTTAACTCGTAAATTTCCCTTATGGCGAGTCAAGATGGAGAAGCTAAAAAAATAGATATAGAAAAGTGAAAATACATTCACTATATAATTCTCGAAAGAGAATTACTTATTACAGTCACAAGTTAGGCAGGCTGGGTTAAATTGACAACCCACATGCCAATTGCTACTAATTAATGACTAATTAGATGTTATAATATTTCTAACAATCCACTTAAATGTCTAATTAATTTGTTTAGCTTGTTTATTATAGAATGTTCAATTCAAAACTATATTAATTTGATAGGAGACAATTGTAATGTAGAAAAATCTACTCTTCAACTGAACATATCAATTAAGGGAGCTTTTTACTAACATTACACTAGTGTTCTATGAACTAATGTTTCAGACAAAATCTATGTCTACATAACCACTTTATGTTTTAACATAAGTGAATCAAACTAAACTAAATGTTTAGAGGAAGGAAGGAAACTGATTACAATGCTGGCAAAGGAATACAATAAATAGAATTTTGAGAAATAAAGTACATAAATGAAAAGACAACAGATAAAGGACCTGGTGCAAGAAGATGGAGCTCGTTGTCCATGACGACAACACACTGCGAGGACATCTTTGCACGATGCTATGGTTTGTATGATGCAGACATTGTACAGATTCACAATCTCAACCTTTGTGCCTATCTTTTTAACCATTCCTCCAGCTGTCAAGCTTCCTAACAAAACTTGCAAAGCATAGATCGAAAAAGGGGGGTTGGGATATATATGAGTTTTCCTTAGTCAAGCCCTATTTTCAGTGTTTCCACCTCAATGATATCCAGAGATATAGATTTGATAAAACAATGTGTGCTCTTAATTCTAAGTGCGTCTAGAATTGTACTAAGCAGTGATAAAATTAAAATGTGATATTAATAAAATAAACCCTACTCAATGATTTAGAGTAGATTTATACATTGATCTCTATATGCAAGAAACAAATAGGAAATGTAAATTAACCCATGAAGATATGTGAGATACCAAAATGGATTGTAATAATTGAGGTATGAAAATGAGAATTAATTGGAACTTCATCACATCACAACGAGGAGGTGAAAGTCACTCAGTCTAGGAAGTGGTTCCAATCAGAATCCTTTAGAATTTGCCACACTTTGATGGAAAGAGCATAATAAAAGTTTGATAAAATGAATCACAGTAATGCTTGTTCTTAATATTGGGTTCTAGAGCTTTGCTATGAAAGTAAATCGATCTCAATTTCGGTAGAGCTTCTCTATGAAAAAGAATCGATTAGTTGTAATAGAAAATCTACTTGCTTAAATAAAGAGGGCAAAGACAAAAAATTAAGGAAAGGAGTTGTTTGGGCACAGATAAGAATCAAGAAAATCTTGATGAATCATGCAAGTAAAAATACAACTTCTAAAATGATCACAAGACTAACAGAGGCTTTCGAGACATCTGCACATGGCACATATGTCTGCACTAGGTGCTAGAGTCTTGGCAATTTTAGTTCTTAAAAGGTTTAATCAATTTGGGATAGAGCCAAGATTTTGACACTTTTATGGTTTTTGAACATGATAAGCAGAAAGGGTCAAAGAAGCACAAAGTCACATCTCATGAGTCGAGGGTAAGGCCAAGGCTAAAAATGATCCTAAAAAATACCAAGGGTATGGACACTAAAGTAAGTGCCAAACACATCATGAAATTGTGAGCACACACAATTTATGATACTACATTTAGCCCCCACTTTAGAAAGCTTATTACACTATGTGAATATGCATGCTAAAGTAAAAGGATAAGTACTGAAAGTAAATAACATCACAAAACCAAAAAGGATATTGTGGAGGAAGCAGAGCTCTTCAAGCAAAGGATTCAATCCCCAAGGCTGAGAACCTACAAAACAAATACATTAGACAACAAAAACCTATAAGGCAATAGTGTTAGAGGATAAACTTGTAAAACCACTATGTCAGACTATCACAAACATATATATAAACATAAACAACACACACATAGGAGATAAAAACACACATCAAGCAAAGAAAATTCTGAGTCAACAAAGTGAAGGAGACCGCAATGTGAAAGATTGTCTTAATACCATGTGTCATCCCCAGAATACAACAAAAATTAAAAAAAATCATAAATAGAGGAATTCTTAAGAGCAGAGAAAAATATAATGAGTCGATAGATTGTTTCAAGGAGAGAAGACATACAAATAGATAGTGAAGCAACCAATACAAATGAAGAAGAATACATGTCTCAAACCCTAGCTTTATCTGTCACTAAGGGTCATGTAAATCACAAGATCTTCATGGATCATAGACTAGCAAGTTGCATTATGCTAGGTGACCATGAGTGTGTAAAGGGTAAGTCATATTAAGTACATAGGCCGCAAGTTGTATTATGTGAGGTGGCTCATAGACTAGGAAGTTGCATTATGCTAGGTGATTATGAAAAACCAACACCTCAGAGAGTGTATCAAAAACTAAAGCCTCATGGAGCTTATCAAACACCAACACTGCAAGGGTGAACACTTTAGGAAGTGTTGAATAAATAACACCACAAGGGGGTGAATTAATAATCTACACCTCAATGGGTGGAAATAAAGAAAGGTGCATGTATGGATGCACATGTGAGAAGAGTATATGCCCCCCTTAAAATATTAACATGAATAATATGCAAATATTTTAAGGTAAAGGAAAGGGGAAGATAGAGGGAGGGTAGATCCTTAGAATGAATGCACACCCCTAGAGCAAATTATCTCTGCCCTAGAATATGGGTGAGGATAACCATGAAAAAGAATATTGTGTCGTTACCAAAAATAAAGTATGGTTGCACGTGAGATTGTGCCACCATGAATGGAAATGAGAAAACATAGAAAGCTGTAGGTTCCACATAGTGGGTAGCAACACAATAGTCTCATGAGAAGATAGAGGTGATCCTCAATATCACTTGTCATGTAGGTGCTTCATCAGATAGAATAGTGAGAGCATCCGTGTCAAGAAGTTGCTGAATTTTGTTTTGCAAGGCTTGGAATTTATTAGTGGAATGGCCAAGAACTCAATGATATGCAAAGAAATGAAGTGTTGATTGAATTTGTTGCAAAAATTTCTTGCATGTAGGAGGAGGAAGAGTGATCAAGTGGGCTTTGAGAAGCCTCAACAAAATACACTCTTGTTTAGATAGAAGAGAAGAATTAGGAGAAGGAAGCCACCCTTTCTATTGAGGAGAAAGGTTCAATTTCTTAGAAGAAGAAGCCATAGAGACCTTAGACAATGGAGGAGGGGATGTAGAAAAAAGAGAAGGCTAGTAACCTAAACCCACTGTAGAAGGTAAGTACAGTGTAGGTTCCACAAGAACTTTACCTCCTTGTTCCATGCGCCCTAGACCATTTCCATTGTATCTGTTTAGAAAGAATTTTATATCCAAGCCCATTATGTGTCTCCAAATTAGAAGGAGGAGGAGAATCAACATCACCAGCCTTGTCAAAATGGAATGTATATGCACATGTTGGAGAAGAAGAAGTGTCATAATTTATATAAAAAGAAGGATCAATTCTAATACCAGAATGCAAATCCTTGTTGAATGTGGGAATGTTAGAGTGATAAGGGTCAACCTTATATTCACATGGCCCATGAGGGTGAAGTCTAAGGATCCCCAATCATCACCAAGACATGCATTAGATGAGGAAGGCACATCATCATCAACAGAGGGTGATGATTGTGTTTATGAATTTGTTATAGAAGGTATAAAATATGAAGAGAATAAAGAGTAGGCTTCTCTTGACCCAATTTAGCTTGTTGATAGTATTGAAATGGGGTAAGTGTCAACACTTATCTTATACACGTCACCATTATAAATAAATTTAAGAGATTTATGAAGGGTAGATGGGACTGAACCCATGGCATGAATCAACAATCTATTGAGAAGAATCTTATAAGAAATATTTTCCTACATGACATGAACCTCAGTAGGTAATGTAATAGGGTCTAACTTAATAGGCAATGTGATAGTGCCTAAAGTTAGGCAAGCCATGTTATCAAAACCTTTGATGGATATATTTGAATAAGTATAAGACACATTTATTTTAAGACAATTAAGGAGGTCTAAACTACATATGTTGAGACTAGAACCACTATCAATAAGGGTTCTCTTAATCTCGATTGATTTTATAGCTACAATAATCATAAGAGGATCATTTTTCTTCTGAACTTCAGAAGAAGGGAGTTCAGATAAATGAAAAGTGATATGAATAGAAATATAAGGAGGTGGTGGGAGGAAAACAGGTATAGGAGTATCTTATTTGTTTAACTAAGTATTATACGTGTGGCCTACTATATGGTAGTGAGGAGCCAAAGACACATTTTGAGTTATAAGCTTTGCAATTTCTAACAAGTGATTCAAAGGTCAAGGATTTTTAGGAATACCTCAAACAATAATCATACGACGAGAGAGTGGGGGCGAATCAGGTGCTCTATGCATAATGATTTTGGGAATAGAAGAGATATTTTGAATATTAATGCACTTATCCAACATCCCCTTAGTGGGTGGGATAAGTCAATTAACAATGATTGAATTAACATTATTGTTTGTTTGAGAAATGAATGATGTAGAAATAGAAAAGGTATACTCAACATCTATCTTTGGACGATTTGATGTGAGGTAAAATTCTTCTTTTGCTAATGCTTCATCTCTAGAAGGGAGAGGATTGAAATGAAGAGAAGGTAGAGTAATATTAAGAAAAGTATCTATGATTTCATCCTCTTGTGCCAAAATATCATCATAAGTAGGAGGAATCTTAGGAGAGGGATCAAAAGAATAGAGTGACATAGGAAGAGCTAAGTCACCATCACATGCATTAAATGCAACATCATTTTCATGAACCCTTTGAGACAAGTTGGAAAGTGATGTAAGAAAAGAAGGGAACATGCTGATTTATAAAATTAGAAGAAGAAAAATTAAGAAAGGTATTTGACAGATTCACCAAAATTTGAATGAAAAATTAAGAAAGGTATTAACAGATTCACCAAAACTTCAAAAAGAAAAGAAATTTGAATGAAAAAAGAAGGTTCTTTAGGTTAGAGCGGTAGGTTCACCAAAATATAATGTAGCAAAAACTACTCCTCAACTGAACATATCAATCAAGAGATCTTTTCACTAACATTACACTAGGGTTCTATTAACTAATGTTTCAGACGAAATCTATGTCTACAAAACCACTTTATGTTTTAACAAAAGTGAATCAAACTAAACTAAATGTTTAGATGAAGGAAGGAAACTGATTACATTGTGTTGGCAATAAATAGAAGGACACAGTCTAGGGATCTGAGCTTGAGATACATATCTAAAGTCTGTTTATACCCCAAACTTGACAGTAATAGAATAATAGATAACAATAATAAGAAATAACATTATGAGGTAAGATATAATCACAATGAGTATGTAAAACATATGAAAATATGCATAATCAATTAGGTATACTCCTTATATCTCCTTATATATTTATATTCATTATTAGATACAAAAGGTAGGTCTAAGTCTCTGCTCTCTATATATTTTCCCTTATATCCTCTTACATTACACTTACTTTATTACATATCTTTATACAATGTACTATGATAGGGATGTGTCCCTTAAAAAACTCCCTTAATACTATCATCCTTGTCAACCTCATGCTCTTTACTCCATCTATGGTGGCTTTCGATAGGATCTTTTGAATGCCCTGTATCTTGCCAACATCATCCCCCCCTTTTGAAAATATGTCTTGTTCTTAAGACATGCGGTGCTAATTTCCTGGAAGGATGTTCTTGTAGACTAGCTTTAGTTGTGCCAAAGTAGTATTCCACTGCTTTTTGGCCTATTATAATACTTGTATATGGCCCTAGATCTAGATGTGAGTTGTTTTAGCCTCCACAAGAGTGTTAGGGATCTACATTATTTGTGTACCCTACTTGGCCTCTCCTAGTATTCCTATCAGGTGGGCTAACCTTAGGTTGACCACCTCTCTTAGCTATTTGATCTACATATTTATTTGTTCTCTTTGATCTTGTAGTTGTTGTAGTTGTGTGTGGATGTTTACTATTTGGCCTTTATAGAGCCATCCGTATCTTTGAGTGGGTCATAGGTTCCAGTTGTTTGTACAATCTATGACTCCAAGTGATCCATCTAATCCTTAATTTTCTTGGCTGTTGTTGGTTGCTGTAGACAGAACTGGTATAGAATATTTTCTTCACTTATTTCTTGTTGCAGGTTCTTTATTTGATTCTCTAGTTGTGTATGTGCTGCCACACATTTCTTTGTCGCATCAGTCATCCTACTTTATGTCATTTCTATATCGACTTGCTACTTTATTTTGGTCTCCTAGTATTGCATCTCAACTTGTATGGCATCCACTAATTACTTCAGCTGTTGAGGTAGAGCTAGTGTTGTGTACCTCTATAATTGTGGTAGTTGGTTTTGTAGTGCATTAATAGCTTCTTGAAATTATTCTCTATTGTCCATGTCTTGTTGTAATATCTCTTCTTTGATAGTGGCATGGAATATATCTCCCAAATGAAGCTTTTGAATCGGGGATATCCCTGAAAAGTTGACCTGTGAACCTAGTAGTGGAAGATGTAGCAGTTGTGTCAGGATTGGTTGTATCTTCTTCTATTGGGTCAAGAAGTCCTTTATAGATTGTAGTGGGGATGCAGAGGAGGATGCCCATGGAGTGAATGTATGTTGTTCTTGTTGTGGCTCCTCTTCTTGTTCACTTTCCTATGTGTTGAGTTGTGGAGATCTTATTTCTTGTTCTTGTTCATTTCTTTCCTCCTCCCGAAGTGTGTCATACACCTTATTTTTTATCTCTTCTATTTCCTTTTGGAGATTTCTTCTTTCTTCATCTATTTCAAGCATCAAGGTGCTTACTCTTTTCTTTGTTTTGAGTTCTTTGGCATGTAGTTGTATCATCTTCTCCTTTTCTATGGTATAAATATTTGGGTCTACATCTTTGATTACTTTATGTCTTATTGCTTCTTCTAACTCTACTACTTTTTCCCTCTTTTTCCTCAATGCATCATTCACTTATTCTGAGAATTTTTCTATTGCTTCTTCTATTAATTGATCTATTGTGCGAATATACCTTATTAGTGCCCTAATTATTCTTTGTTTATTTTCTTCACCTATTTGACTGTACCAAGTGAAACTTGCAGTAACATGCCATGGTGGATAATGGTGTTAGTCATGGTACCCACATCTGGTATTGGTTCTTCTTCTTTTTCAGGCTATTGTGTTTCTTTTGTGGCCTCTATTGCCTCAATTTGTATTGTCAAACTTCTCGTTTTCTTGTTTTGCAGTAGTTTTTTCACCTCTTCCTCTTCTACTTCTATCTCTCCTAATGATTGAATGATATTCCTTTTAACTCCTTGTTTTCTCCTTGTTGCTTTCTTTTTCTCTTACCTGCTCATTTGTACTAGATCTCAGAGGTCTCTTATACATCTGGCTCTTTCCCTTTTTGCTGTGGTAGTTTGAGATGAAGATGTCAGCTTCATCACAATTTGTACACTAGGGGTTGCAGAGTGTAGTCTTCCTGATCTCATTGTTCATGGTGTTGCTATTGTACTAACTTGTAGTGCTGATGCACTAGGTTGTGGTGCTAAGGAGCTTGGTTGCAGTACTTAGATGGAATGCCACATCTTTCATGTAGTTTCCCCTTATTCTTTTCTACTTGTTCCTCTACATCCTTTTTCTGTTTCCTATTCATAAATTCCTTATACTTTCCAAACCTCTCTATGTTTGGATCCTTAAGTTTGCTAAGTATATTTTTGCATATGCCTCTACTTCTTTTTTTGTGATCTCATATGGAAGCTTGGGTATCCATGAGATCATTGGCTCTACGGATTCCATGTATGTGTAGTCCTTATCTACCAAGAATGTGATGTGGTTTATGTATTGTTTTACTGTCTCATAGGGTATCCTCTCCCTAGCTTGTATTGATTTTTTAAGGGCCTTGAAAAACCCCCCAATATGTTGAAGTATAGGACTTTATCTTTGAAGATTTTTGGATGTGTAATTTGTGTAGTGATAGAAATATTGTTTACCATACT
Organism: Cunninghamia lanceolata; assembly: GCA_027924645.1. Lineage (NCBI taxonomy): Eukaryota > Viridiplantae > Streptophyta > Pinopsida > Cupressales > Cupressaceae > Cunninghamia > Cunninghamia lanceolata. Next base: position 15,667,609 of record BSBN01001332.1, read on the forward strand.
TTTCCAGCAAAATTAGGAAGTGAATTCATAAAGTAGAAAAGAAAGCATATGATCAGCATGCCATAACGAATGTTGCAGAGCGAGTTCTTCATTTGCTACAAGTTCTCCATCAATTGTTCTCGTAGCACCTTGTACAAATCAAAATATTTTCCTTTGACCACCATCTGGTATGTAGTGTGGATGGCTACACTAGTCACCAAGTCCTCGTGGTTTGCATAATAAATTTTGTATACAATGCCCATGGTTACATATTACACCGTAGGGTTAATAATTTCTCTCACATTAAGGCTCTGACCATATGGTGTTGCCCCAGTTAGTTTAGTTACTTTGTCATTCTTGATTGCCTTCTTTGATGTTAGTTCTCCTATTGCACTTAGTCTTGTAACCACTTGGATGGCTTGTTTGGTGATGCAGTATGGTTTATCCAAGTAGATAAACTCATCGTAGATTTTTCTCAATACTATTCTTACCCATTTGTGCTCTGTGCAGAAATCCAAATAGCCTTTCCATACATCAAGCTTCTTTTTCTCTATCTCATGATATTGTGGTAGGTAGCTGGTCTGATTTGGTTGGAGGAGTGTCCCATGGAGCTCCTCAAATTTTGTGTGATCGATCTTTGTTATGGGTTTGTGTATGTATTTACAAATATCTTCTATATAAACTACATCAGGTGGGATCTCGAAGAAATCCTCTTCCTTGATGACTTCCATAGACTTATAGGGATACTTTAATATTTGGGCCTTGGCTTCTCTGAAATATCAACTAACACAAGGGTTTCCACTGTTATTGTTCGTAGACTTTAGCTAGGGTTTCTTGAATTCAATATGTATTTAGCTTGTAGTGTTTTTTTTAGAATGCAAAGGTGTATCTCCTTCATTAGGTAGATCTTATATATATTTGAATAGCACTGTTGCACATTTAATGCTTTTTCCCACTTCTATCTTCCCTCAAGGTTTTGTAGTCATTAACCTATCCTGTGGCTTTCTAACGGTATTTTATTTGTCTTACGTTAAGCTATAGTACATATGATACATTTTTATAAATTGCACGCTTCTTTTCCTTGTTCTACTGGCTAATGGTAATTTTCTAGGTGTGCTCCATTTGCATACCCTATTAGGATTTTTCTATTTATAGACTTGAGTCTTACTACTCCGGATTTTCCAATTTCATGTATGTAGTAAGGTCCTAACCATCATACTTCAACTTGCCTTGATTTTTAAATTTACTATCATATAGTAATACTAAGTCTCCTTCGTGAAATTTTTTTAACCTCAAATTCCTGTCATGCCATGATTTCTATTGCTTTTGTTCCAAATTTTGACTATATAGTGTAATGAGTCTATTCTCATCTAATTTTTCCAAATCATCAATTCTTTGAGAAAGGTACTCTTCCTCACTTAACCACAAGGTTAATGCAGTGTGGACATTAGGGATTATGAAATTCATAGGTACTGTTGCATCTGGATTCCATATACAAGTTTGAATATTGTAAACTCAGTAGATCTCTTATATGAAGTGTGGTAGGCCCAGAGTACCGCAGGTACTTTTATATCCCAATCTTCCCTATTTCCATCACACATCTTGGTTAAATTTATCCCAATTATCTTGTTTAAGGTTTCACTAGCTCCATTTGCTTGTGGGTGATATGGTGAGCTTCTATTGTGGGTGATATGGTGAGCTTCTATTATGGGTGATCATAAAACTTTGTAAAAGCTCTGCAATTACTTTATTTACAAAGTCCTTCTCTTGATCACTTGTTATGCTTAGAGGACAACCAAATCTTGTTATAATATTCTCATATAATAATATTCTAGTTGTTTTTATTATGCAATCCTTGTGAATTTCACCTCTACCTATTTAGTTAGATACTCTACCTCGGTAATGATAAATCTAGCCTTAGAGTGTTTTGTGGTGGGGGGTCTATTAGGCCTATGAAGTCTATCACCCATTTTTCAAATGGTATCTATGCTAGTACTAGTTTTAGTGGCATTTCATATTTTACGGTAGGTGTCCCTACGCTTTGACATATATCACAGTTTTTGACATATTGTTTTGCATCCATGTGTAAGGTAGGCCACCATAATCCTACCAATTTGATCATTTTTTCTATTATCCCTTCGCAATTATACACTAGAGATTCCTTCATGATCTGCTTGTAAGATGGCTTCTCTTTCATGTTCGTATATGTCATCTTTTCCTAGGATATGTAGCTCTCCTTCTATCAATGTGTATGGTAGCACCTTCCGCATTAGTGTTTGTTTGTCTTGTGGTGATGTGTCTTATGGGAATTTTCTTGTACACAATAAGATTGCTATCTCATGCAATTCTTTTGGTATTGTAGTTACCCTGAATAAATTTGTGTCAGGAAGGTCTTCTTCCTAGCTATTTGGTTCTTCGCCTATTTCTATTCTAGATAGGTAATCTACGCCTTGATTGTTCCGTCTTGTTTTTACCATTATTTTAAAATCAAACTCCTAGAATAAGCTCATAACCAATGACATATACTTCCTTGAGTAACTAGTCAATTTTGTAGGTATTTCAATGGTTCATAGTCTGTATAGAAAGTGAATGGTGTAGACAGTAGGAAGCATCTAAATTTCTGTAAAGCATAGACCATTGCTAAGGCTTCTCTTTCAGTAGTTGTATAATTTTTCTCCACCTTAGATAATTTTCTACTGGAAAAGGTTATGGGATGGTCCTTAGTCCCTTTTAGTTGCGCCAATACTACTCCTATCACCATGCCAGAGGCATCCACATGCACATGAAATGGTATTGTCTAGTCTGGAAAGATTAATATTGGTGCTTCAACAATCTTTTGTTTTAATGTATTGAAAGATTTTTGACATTGTTCATTCCATTCAATAGCTTTCCCATATTTTTTCTTTAAAAACTCTTCTAGTGGTGTTGTATATCCCAAGAAGGTTTTCACTTTTGTTGCTATTTTGGGTGGTGGTACGATCATTATTAGTGTCACTTTTAATGGATGCACCATTAATTTTTCTTTGCATATGATATGACCTAATAAGGTACCAAATGGTACTGCAAACAAGCATTTCTTTAAATTCAATGAGATTTTTGTAAACTCCTACATCTATTTAGCATCATTCTCAATGTTTGTACATGATATTTAATTAGTCCATACACTGTTTAATCATCCAAATATACCTCTAGGAAATCATGGATAAAGTCTTTGAATGTGTTTACCATTATTCTATTAAATACCACTGGTGCATTTTTTAAGACAAAAGGCATAATTGTGTACATGAAGAACCCCCATTCTGATACAAAAGTTATTTTAGGTTGGTCCTCTTCCCTTATTTTAAATTGATGGTACTCAGAGAATCCATCAGTAAATGAATATATTTCCCTTCCTACAACTGATTCCAGTATTTCTTTGGTGAAAGGAGTAGGGAATTGGTCATGTATGCATGCTTTGTTTAGCTCTCTAAAATGAACACATATTCTCACTTCCCCTATTTTCTTGTTTTGTACAACCATTGAACTTATCCATTCCACATCCTCAACCAATTTGATTATCTTGACTATGATAATTTTATCTAATTCCACTTTTATCTCTTTCTTCATGTTTGGATTTAGCTTGAATATGATGGGTCTAGTTATTAACTAGTTTTCTTATGGTTTTATGCAAGTTCAAAGAAATTCTCAGATATTATCCTACACATATTTCTACATTATGCTATCTCTTATGTTCATTATGTAGACCTAAATCTGATTATTAAGTATATGGAAATATGGTTATAATATGATGGATATTGCATGATTATGTGTGGGAATGTATGGATTGTAAAGAATATCTATGCTTGATTATGGTTGTTAGTATTGTGTGCATGTTTTGTGAACTAACTTTTGCAGTTGGAGAAGATGGACTGTAGCCCATAGTAACTGTAAGGCGCAACCCACAGCCAAAGAGTTCCCAGACAGCAGAGCAAGGGAGGTTCCAACCTAAACTTAGTGCAACAACTACAGCATGGAGACACTTGATGAAGATGGTTATGCATTGTGATGACAATTAATAAGGATGATTGAAAGGAGAGAATTATGTTGCAGATAGGATTCTAACATGACTTACTCAACTAGTCCACATTCTAGTTTTGTTGCAGCATGAGTCAATTTCATTTGGACTCTTCTGTCTTTCTTTTTCATTTATTAGTTACTTGGCATTTATCACACTCATGTATGTAGAGAGTGGTGATTTATGATTTCAGTTAAGAGACCTTGTTTGAATAAACTCCCCTGTGCCTATATGTATGGCTCAGTGATTGAGGTAGTTTAAGTTTTCAAGTTTGAAGTAGATTGTTCAATCACATATATAGTTACCAGATCTTTTCCAAGTTCATTACACAGACAATGTTTATGTTTTTGATGATGAATGCATGAACAAAATTTTCCAGTAGAAGCTTATGTGATATTGTAAAGATTGTGTAATGAATGAATTGGAATTAGTATGATAGTGTCAATCTGAGCAACTAGATTTGAGTTAGATCAGTGGAGATAGTCACTTGAGCAAGGGCCACTCAAGGTAAATATCCCTCACTTCATTTCTTATATGTTTCTTTGTTATAACATTCAATTCATAAATGCATTAGATACTTCAAGTTATTCTAGCTATTTAACTTGTTGTACTCTAGAGTGTAGATTGTATGTTAGGAGTGTAGAGTATATGGTAGATTATCAATATTAACTTAACCTTTAAAGCATTCTTTCCTTGACAGAAAATAGTTAGTATTTTATTGTATGCACCCATAGAAATGTACCAGCATTCTTTCCTTACTATTATATAGTTTTGAGATTTCCTAACAAGTGTAACATTGTATTAGGATGAGTTAGGTAGTCTAAATCTTTGAAAGCACATATAGTGCTAGTGCCATCACAAGCTTACTAGCCCTAGTCGATAATTCAATGAAGGTCTTTCCAAAGGTCCAAGTGGACTGTTTAGTTAGGTTTTTCCTCTGAATTGTGTGATTGCCACCAAGTTTAAACATTTTTCTTTCAGAGAATAGGATACGTAGGTTTCATCCCACCAAATACTAGAACATTTCAATAATATTGTGCAGGAGTCATTGCTACACAAATTTATACCTATTGTATGTGAAGGCAGAGAGACACTTTGGGAAGGTTTCTCCCATCAACCCAACAAGCTAGAGTAGATATTGGTGACTACAGTGATCAGAGCGAGGGCATTACTGAAGAAGAATTTTACTTCTCATCAACATCTACTGATAATATAGAGAGGACCTTCCAAACAATGGCTGATGTAGTGGATGATCCACTAGAACATGTAACTTTTGAATTTCCAATTACCAACCAAGAGAGGGCTACTGTTCTAAAGAATATACCTTCTTCAGCATTGCCAGTCTTCTATGGTTTGGTGACTAAGGATCCAGATACATTTTTGTTCAAGTTTGATGTCTTGTGTAGAAGCTATGACTACACAACTGATGCTCATAAGCTCCAGCTATTTCCTACTACTTTGAAGGATGCTTCTTTGAGATGGTTTATGGGACTAGGCAAAGATGCTATTCCAGATTCAGACACAATGAAAACAAAATTCTTGGAGAAGTACCAAGAATATTGTAGAGCAATTGATAGGAGAAGAGATGATATTTTCAAGATCACTCAAAAAGAGGATGAATCATTGGAAGATTATATAGAAAGGTTCCAATTCTGCCTAAAGAAAAAGCCACAGAATTAACTCTCAGATGATTCCTTGAAGCTTGCATTTTTTAGAAGAGTCGATGATGATTGCATGGATGCCCTTAATCTTATTGGGGCAGGGGATTTGTCTCAATGACCCTTTGATGATATCTACAAAGTTTGTAGAAACTGCTCAAGGTCCTTTACCAAGAAGATAAGGGGAGAAAGAACATCTACCATTGGCAAGACATCTAATTTAGTTTCAAGGGTGGAATTGAGCAACCTACTGACCAACATCTAAGAAGATATTATAATTCACCTATCTACTTAGTTGGACACTCTACATTTGAAGAAGAAGCAGGAAGATGTTGAAGCAATACTTACTAAATATTGCCCCAACTACAAACAAAGGAAAGCCAATTGCAAGTGCAAAAGGGTGGCCAATATTACAGAAGATAAATTAGAGAAACCATATTTTCAACCATTTGAAAGTGAAGATGGGCAGTTTTTCTATGTTGCACAAAGAAAGCCATGGCAACCAAGACAAGGTATTCCATAAGACCCTCTAAGTTTTAATGCATCATTTCTAATTGGTAGTCATAGTTTCTCTGGTTGGAACCCCCAGTCTTTGCCAAATACCCAAAACCAATGGAAAAACCCCCAACAATGGAAAAACCCTCAGCAAAAATGGAATCAGCAATAACCAAATGTAAGGCCACAACAAACTTTTCAAGGTCCCAATTACAATCCTCAATGGCTAGTACAACAAAACCAATGATAGCCACAATGATAAAAGGGACATCAGTGGAAAAACCAAAATATGAATTACTCACAACCTTTGATGCCTTCTCAACCACAACAATAGGCTATGATGCCCAATCCATCAAACCCAACATCTCAGCCACCAAGAGCACCACAACTGCCTGCCCAACTTGCACCCAACCCCAATAACAAGACTATCCAACATGCATACACTAACGAGGCTATTCAATACCCCACTTATGGGGTAGAGGTGAGTGATGTCCACCTCAGGTCAGGGAAAACATTAGCTAGGCCTTCATCCCCCCAATCACTAAGATAGTAGATGAGGAACCCACAACTAAATCTTTAGACAATTCACCATTGGAGCCCGAGTCAAATCAGGTAAATCAGACTATCTCAAGTCTAGAGCCTCCTTTCCCTAAGTGTTTAGCCATTACAAAACATCATACCCAAGCTAAGATAGATCTATTAGGACAACTCAAGAATGTCAGTATCAAAACCGCCCTCATTCAAGCTATCAAGGATATGCCAATTTATACAAAAACAATAAGAGACCTTTGCCTTAAAAAGCCAAGGAGAAAAAGGAAGGATCCTTAGATAGTCCATGTCTTAGAGAACCTTGCTGATATCATGCTAATATAACTATCCCTAAATACACAGACCCTGGAAGTTCAGTAGTGGATGTAAGATAAATGGGACCCTCATCAAAAATACCTTGATTGACTTAGGGGCAACCATTAATGTCATGACTAAGGAAACAATGCAATTACTTCAGCTACCTAACCTCAGGCCTACACCAACTATTTTATACTTGGTAGATAGTTCCATAGTAAAACCTAAAGGGATCATTGAAGACATAGTCATAGCATTAGACTCGTGGGAGTATCCTGTAGATTCCATAGTCTTGCAGCCAAAGGTTAACCTTGCAGGATATCCACTTATCTTAGGCAAACCATGGTTAGTAACAGTTGATGCATTCATAGGTTGTAGGTTTGGGATCATGATGATATCAAATGGAACTATAACCAAGAAGTTGGTCCTCTATCCACCAGCCCAACCTAATGAAAATCTAGAGCAGGCTATATGGCCTACCTTGGAAAAAGAAGACAACTATTCCCTACAAACTCTCATGACCATTGAACATAGCCCCTTGTTGGAAAACCAAGATGAGGATGACTTAATTGACCACATTATACAGAACAACTATAGTAGGGACCCGTAGCAACAAGATTGTCTGACATGTTTGCAAGATCCACTGTAGAACATTATACCTGTAAATTCCTTTGAAGAAATATCCCAACTTTTCCACTCTTTACTACCACAAGAGTGTGTTCTGAACATCAGTGGATATGATCTTTCATCTATGCAATCAGCTTCCAAAACATTGGAAATCATGCCAGGTAAAATGTTGAATGTTAACAATGCCCTAACTAAAGAACAACAGAATTCCTTGATCATTGTGCTGCAGGCACAATCATCAGCCTTTGCATGCCAAGACTATAATGACATGAAGGGAATTGATCTAGACCTGTGCATGCATAGGATCTACATAAAAGATGGTTTCAAGCCAATTAGATAGTCTCAAAGGAGAATGAACCCTACCTTATGAGAAATAGTTAAAATTGAGCTACAAAAATTACTTGATGTATGCTTCATCTACCCTATTTATGACAGCTAGTGGGTGTCACCTTTAGTTATTGTCCACAAAGAAGGAGGCAAATGGAGGGTATGTGTGGACTATAGGGAGCTAAACACAACCACTAGAAAGTATTGCTTTCCACTGCCTTTCATTGACCAAGTACTTGATTCCCTAGCAAGTAAAAAGTACTTCTTCTTAGATGGCTTTAGTGGCTATAACCAGATAAAGATAGCTCTAGAAGATCAGGATAAGACTACATTTACATGCCTTTGGGGTACTTATGCTTATTCTATTCTCCCCTTTGGATTATGTAATGCCCAATCTACTTTCCAAAGGGTAGTGCTAAATATCTTCTCAAATTATGCTTATGATTCCATGGAGATTTATATGGATGACTTCACCACATATGGAGAAATATATGAAACAACACTCAGCAATCTAGAGAAAGTTCTAAAAAGATGTCAAGAACATAATCTATCATTGAGTCATGAGAAATATTTTATGATTATGACTCAAGGGATTGTTCTAGGATATTTTATATCAAGTGAAGGAATTCAAGTGGATCCCCATAAAATTGAGATCATTTCTACACTTCCTGTGCCACAAAAACAAAAAGATGTTAAGAGCTTTCTGGGCCATGCTAGCTATTATAGGAGATTCATTTAGGACTTTAGAAAAAGTGCAACACCTTTGTTCACTTTGCTCACAAAAGATATAGAATTTGACTAGACCATAGAATGTCAGCACTCTTTTGACACTTAAGACAACTTTGACTCAAGCACCTATCTTGAGAGGACCAAACTAGACATTGCCCTTCCACATACACACTGATGCTTCTAATTTTTCTATAGGAGTTGTATTGGGCCAAAAGGAAGGTAATAAGGAGTATGCTATCTATTATATCAACAAGAATTTACAAGGAGCAGAATTTAACTACACTGTCACAGAGAAAGAGATGTTAGTAGTTGTTTGTCATTAACAAGTTTAAGCATTATATCACTAGTTATCTAGTCTTTATCCACACAGATCATAATGCAATTAGGTACTTAATGAACAAACCTATGGTTGGAGGTAGACTAGTCATATGGTTTCTCTTACTAGAGGATTTTGATATAACAATAGTGGATAAGCCAGGGAAAGCTAATGTGGTGGCAGATTTTCTGTCTAGATTGCCTACACAATTAGAAGAAGGTGTTGTAGATGACTCTTTTCTAGATGAGCATTTATTTTCTCTCAATATACACACACCATGGTTTGTTGATATTGCAAATTACTTCTAGTGACATGGTAGATTGATTTGAATTTTAATGGAGAATTCAAATAACAATACCTAGCACCGAGCCTGTGGTATTGTGAAAATAAAAAAAAATGCTCAATGTGCAGAACTTGTAAAAAGTTACAAGCAAACAAAGAGGATTTCTTATGGCATCAAAAGTTGATTATATACAATGAGCAAGAATATGAAAGGTCACCTTATCCATAGATTTTGAAATGGATGGTTGGAAGGTGATGAAACTACTAAAATTTAAATTTTCAAAAAACTACTAAATTTTGGACCCCACTGGGCAGGGTCATAACTTCTAGCCAGCTAGTCGAAATCTAGACATTTCAGACTTGTTCGAAAGATCTTGTGAAGATCTAGATTGAGTTGCATCGAGCCTTGCCTACGACTGCTGCTCAAAGAAATTGATGAAAGTCTTGACCCCAAATTCCACTCCAAAGGCCTCTGAAAATGCCAATTACTAGGATATAGACAAAACTAGAAAAAAATACTTAAAAACTAGAATATAGTTGCCTGAACAAATGCCACCCTAATGCTTCTGAATCTCTGCAGGATCATTGCTTCCCCCTTGAGAGACAATGGGCCCCATTGCACCTGTGTATTACAGCAGATGAGGAAATTTCTTCTCAATCTGGTCCTTAGTGAACCATTTTCCTTGATGTGGAAGTTGTCCTACCTGTACCACCTAATAGAGAGTAATATGTTGTTTCTTCAATGTTTTCACCACAACATCAGTAATCTGGTCACATGTAAGAGGGGCAGTAGTGTTTGGATTCAACTCTGAGCAACTTATATGTTCTGTAACATCTGAAGTGTCCAACAATGGTGGAAAATATGGACATAATAACTCAACATTGAAAACAAGATGCAGTCCAAGAAAAGATGGCAGATTGAGTTCAAAAGCATTTTCACCAACTTGTTTGATGATGGTGTATGGACCATATCAAATAGGACGGAGTTTCTTATGAGGCCCTTAAAGTCTTTCTTTTTGAATATGAAGCCAAACCTTGTCCCCAACCTTAAATTGATGAGGTGTACGATGATGATCATGTATGTCCTTGTATTTCTGATTACTATATTGTAGTATCTCATAGACTTGTTGCTGAATATGGCATATCTTCTCCACAAACATAGTTACCCTATCTGCCTCTTTTTCTGCATGTGTTGATGGGTCACTTAACATAGTTGGCAATGCTACATCCATTGGATCCAACGGTTGGTAGCCAAGACATACCTCAATTGGACTGTGCCCTGTGGAACCATGTAGTGCTCAATTGTAACTATGTTACACATATGGAAAGCTTTCATCCCAAGTCTAAGGATGTTTGGAATGGTACATCTGCAAAATGTGAATGATCATCTGATTCACCACCTCAGTCTGCCCATCTTTTTGGGGATGGAAGGTAGTGGATTTTGTCAACTTTGTGTCCATCAAGGCCCAAAGTGCTAACCAAAAATTGCTCAGAAATCTACTATCCCTATCAGATATGATGGTTTGTGGCAATCCAAAGTGTACCCAAACATTCTCAAAGAAAAGCTTGGCAGTTTCTTCCGCAGAGACTCCTTTCTTGCAAGCCACTATGACAACCATTTTTGAAAACCTGTCTACCACCACATATACACAATCATGCCCACATATGGTAGAAAGTAGTCTAGACATGAAATCCATTGAAACTAAATGCCAAGGTTGGTCAGGGACTGGAAGAGGTGTATACAATCCTTGTTTACGATTGGCAGGCTTTGCAATGGCACAAGCAATACAAGCTCGAATGTATAAAATGACATCATGCCTCAATTTGGGCCAATAAAAATACCTCTAAAGTATAGAAATAGTCTTCTCCACCCCAAAGTGTCCTACAACACAGCTATAGTGTGCCTCCCATATCATCTTTTGCCACTCCTTGGTTGGAACACATATGTGTCCCATGTGACAGAGAATCCCATCCTTCAAGTAGAAATCAATGGCTTGTTTTCCCTTTACTAGATTGTTGTAGATCTTAGCAAAATCATGATCTATGCCATACAACTAAGGCCAATTTATTGTGTTGTGGCCACAAGAATCCAACACCATTGTCAAGGTTGTGATCAGAGGTCTACTCAAATAGTCTATAACTTTGTTAGTAGCTCCCTTCTTGTGGCAGATATTGAGATGAAATTGTTGCAAGTAGGCAGACCATCTTCGATGTCTATCATTTTGTAGATTTCCTTGTGTTTGTAGAAATTACAGAGGCTTATGATCTATGTGAATGATAGTCTCCTTCCCCAGAATGTAGTGTTTCCATTGTTTGCGGGCTTGCACAATAGCATACAACTCCTTGTCATAGGTGGGGTACTTACACACTATGTCAGAGAAAGTCTCATTGTGGTAGGCAACTGGATGCCTGTGTTGCATGAGAACTGCCCCTAGTTTATAGTCTGAAGCATCTGTTTCAATTTGAAAAGATTGTTGTAGATCTGGGAGTGCTAGTACTGGTGCAAAACATAGCATCCTCTTCAACTCCATGAATGCTTTCTGTTGTACCTCTGTCCAGCAAAATTTTTCCCTTGGTCCTCCTCTCAATGCCTAATTCATAGGCCATGCCAAATGTGAAAAACCAAGTACAAATCTCTGATAGAAATTGGCTAGACCTAAGAAGCTACGAAGTTCTGAGACTTTTAGGAGATGGCCAATCTTTGAGAATCTGTATCTTTTCAGGGTCCACACGAACACCTGTTCTATCCAAAATGTATCCCAAATACTGAATACTCTCCATACCAAAAGAACACTTATCTCTATTAGCATATGTCTTGTGTTGTTGCAAGGTTGAAAGCACTTGTTGAACATGCTGCAGATGGTCACCCCATGTTTTGCTAAAGATGAGTATGTCATCTAAATAGATGACAACAAAAGAACCAATGAATGGTTTGAGGACATCATCCATCAATCTCATGAATGTGGTAGGGGCATTAGTCAAGCCAAAAGGTGGGACTAGCCACTCAAACAACCCTTGCTTGGATTTGAAAGAAGTCTTCCTTACATCTGATGGCTCAACTGGGACTTGGTGATATCCAGATTTCAAGTCGATTTTGGTGAAAAAAATTTCCCCCTTGAGTTGGTCCAGCAAATCATCAATGCGGGGGAGTGGATATTGGTTCTTCACAGTGATCTTGTTGAGAACTCGATAATCAATACAAAGTCTCCACCTTCCATCCTTCTTTTTGGCCAAAATAATTGGACTTCCACATGGTGAAGCACTTGGGTGAATGTGTCCTTTCTTGATCAACTCTTGAATCTACTGCTTGATCTCTTCATTCTCCAAAACTGACCTTCTATACAATGGCCCATTTGATAATGGTGTCCCTAGAATTAGATCAATCTGATGCTTGACTTGGCAGTGTAGTGGTACCCCTGTTGGTGAATTGAATACATCATGATATGTTGACAATATTTTCTCCATTTATTTTTGTTCAGTTGTGGTAGTGGACACTTTGGTATGACTGCTGGTCATAATGGACCTTGCCTCCTCAGGTCAAACCATTAGTAGGACAAATTTTCTAGTGTGAGCAATCAAATGCTTACATTGTTTTGTAGTAATCAAAGATACTAGTTCTGTAGGACTTACCTTAGGTATTCAATACCTCTTTTCTCCCAACTTTATAGTAATGCTGCGTGGCCTTGACTCATAGACTCCATGGTGCTTGTACATGTATGGGTGCCCCAACAATACATTTCATACATCCAAAGGTACCACATCACATATTACTTCATCTTTGAATGGCTTGATAGAATAAGGTAAGCGGCACTGTTTATTCACCAGAATGTCTTTTCCCTGACTTACCCATCCCATATAATATGGCTATGGATGTCATGTTGTCTGCAGATTCAATCTTTTCACAGTTTCAACATAAATCAAATTCTTTTGGCTTCCACTATTAATAATGAAATGAAGAGCCTTTCCGTTTACCCACATCTGTGAGTGGAACAAGCATTCATCATCTTCATGGGGCATGAATTTTGTAGTGCTAACTATGGCATGTAGGTCAGCCTTAATGATTTGTTCACCATCACTTTGTTCACAAGGATTTGTAGGCAGTGACTCATGTTCCATCTCTCCTTGATAGATTTCTACCAACAAAGTCTTCGTGGCACGACAATCTTTAGCGTTATGACTAGGGCTCTTACGGAATTCACACATCTTTTGCTTACCCTTATTTGTTGTTGAGGAGGTTTGTGAGGAGAAGTCTTTGGTTGTTTGTTTCCCACCAAATTTGTTACCACCTTCACCCTTAAATTTGTTGTTTGAGGAATAATCCTTCTTACCCTTTTGTTTGAATTTCTCCTCTATCTTTACTACATATTTGAAGGCGGTACTCAAGGTCTCAATATGTAAGAAATCCATTTCTGTTTGAATATACTGAAGAAGCCCACTGCAATACTTCAATACCCGATGCTTTTCTATGTCACGGATTCCCAATTTTGCAGAAAGTGCATGAAATGTATTTATATAATCTTGAACATATTGGTCCTTCTTTTACCGAAGTAATTGCCACTGTATGTACTTCTCCTCATATGAATTTTTAGGGTAGTATTCCTCCTTAATGTATTCCACAAATTCTCCCCATGTGGGATTGTCATCCTCCAATGTTTCAAATCCTTGGCTGTCAAGGCCATCATCTCTGGCTAGTAGTCTATTCTCCCAAGATTGTTTCACATGTTCCTTAGCTTTGAGGAGTACAAAGGTTATTTTCTCAACATCCGTGAAGTGGTTTACAGAAAAATATTTCTCTAGTTTTGATAGCCAATCATCAACAACATCTGCATTAATTTTTCCTTCAAAATTTGTAATGTCAAAGTTTACTTGTACCTTGAATGGGGTGTGCCATGAAATTGCACTCCAGCTGCATCTTCTGGTTCATGATTTCATTGGAGAATTTGAGAGAATTTAGTCATCATATCCTCACATTGCTTTGCTAAAGCTTCTTGTACTAGCTCCTTGAAAGGGTCAGATCCATCTCCTTGTTCTCCCATCTTCGATCGTGTGTGTCTCAAGGGTAGGTAATCTGATGGGTCTCTTGTCTGTAATCCCAACCTAGCATAACCAGACCGTGTACAATGTGACATATAGGAGAGAACTGCTTTGATACCATTAATCTAAATTTTAATGGAGAATTCAGCTAACAATACCTAGCCCTGAGCCTGTGGTATTGTGAAAATAAACAAAATGCTCAATGTGCAAAACTTGTAAAAAGTTGCAGGCAACCAAAGAGGATTTCTTATTGCATCAAAAGTTGATTATATACAATGAGAAAGATTATGAAAGGTCACCTTATCCATAGAATTTGAAATGGATGGTTGGAAGGTGACCGAACTACTAAAATTCAAAATTTCAAAATTTTCAAAATTTCAAAAAACTACTAAATTTTGGACCCCACTAGGCAGGGTCATAACTTCTAGCCAGCTAGTCAAAATCTAGACATTTCAGACTCGTTGGAAAGATCTTCTGAAGAGATATATTGAGTTGTACTGAGCCTTACCTATGGCTACCGCTCAAAGCAACCGATGAAAGTCTTGATCCCAAATTCCACTCCGAAGGCCTCCGAAAATGCCAATTACTAGGATGTAGACAAAATTGGAAAACAAATACTGAAAAACTAGAACATAGTTGCCTGAACAAATGCCACCCTAATGCTTCTGAATCTCTGAGGGATCATAGATACCATCACATTTCTATTCTAGGGAAAAGAGGTAGCTAGTGCATAAAAGCTTTCCATACTCCTAGATTGTTGGTTATTTATTCTATACTAGTCCAGATCATATTATGAGGATATGTATAAGAGAAGATGAGGGATTTAACATCCTAAAAGCTTGCCATGATGAGCCCTGTGGGGGTCATTTTGTAGCCAAAAGGACAATATTTAAGGTCTCAACAACAGGCTATTATTGGCCAACTCTCCATAAGGATTCAATAAAGTATACAAGGATCTGTGACAAATGTCAGAGAATGGGCAGGCTAACAAGGATAGATGAGATGCCTTTGTGACCAACAATTGCACTAGCACCAGATTTGACAAATGGGGGATAGACTTCATTGTCCCAATTTCACCAACATCCAATTTAATAAGGAATATATTTTGGTTTGCATAAATTATTTGAAAAAGTGGGTTGAAGTCAAAGAATTATAGTTTGCAAGAGGTGGAAATGTAGCTAAGTTCTTGTATGAAGACATCTTTACTAGATGAGAAGTACCCAGAGAAATTGTAACTAATCAAGGTCCCCAGTTCACTTCTGAACTCATTTCTACATTGGTTAAAGAGTATGAAATCAGACATTAAAAGTCAACACCTTATCACCCCCAAGCCAATGGACAGGTGGAGGTTACAAACAGGGAAATTGAAAACATTCTGACTAAAATAGTGCAAATTCACATAAAAGATTGGGTAGCCAAATTACCAGAAGTAGTGTGGGCATACAAGACAACATGGAAAACAACTACATACTTTACAACTTATGAATTAGTGTATCGAAAAACTACATTTCTGCCAATTGAATTTGAATATAAGACACTGAGGACAATAGTAGAACTTGACATGGACTTGACAATAGCACAGAAGGAGAGGCTACATATTCTGAATGGGCTAGATGAAATTAGAATGGAGGGTAAAAGTTCAAAGCTATGTCATACTTTTGGCCA
The DNA here is from genome assembly GCA_027924645.1 of Cunninghamia lanceolata. NCBI lineage: Eukaryota > Viridiplantae > Streptophyta > Pinopsida > Cupressales > Cupressaceae > Cunninghamia > Cunninghamia lanceolata. The sequence goes on from BSBN01001332.1 coordinate 15,683,618, forward strand.
ACTTATCAACATAAATGAATTTAAGTATTTCTAACTAAAAGTTAATTTTGGTGAAACTTATGTTCTATCTGGGTTCAATCTAGATAAATTAGATCTAGGACACAACTTTTCCAATTGGAACCATCCACTAAAAAACATATGCAACATCTCTTTGGGGCCCATTTATAAAAAAAAAATGAAATTATTTGAAAAACTTGATGTTTTAACAACTCATACTGGTGCAAATAATCATTTTAAAAGTGTTTTGAAGTGAAAAAAGAGGATTGGGGTTTTAGTTTTTGATGGTTTTTATACCCTCCTTTCACTACAAACATTCAAGGACATATCAACCGAGTTGAATCTCTACTAAGCGAGAGAATTGATGCAGGAGCATCCAGTGGTGTAAGGGCAATCCTACATCACCCACAAAAAGATGTGTTTCAAAATTGTTGATGTTCTTTCTATTTTTTAAAAAAATTTGTGGTTCTGGTTCCATAATTGCTTGAATAATGATGTAGAACTTTCAATTTTTCCAAACTGCTAAAAATAGTAACCTGCTATTTTTAGAAAGTTTGCATTTGGGCACAGATTGAAGTGAAAATTTATAGGAAGTTACATAATGGAAATATAAGACCTTTGGCGAAGAAAACACACAAAGATCATTTGCAAGCTGAAAGATATTAATGTTTCTGTTTCCTGAAAAATGCCTAAAAATTATTCAAACTCAGGTTTGAGGCACTAAATGGCCCCGTATAGGCCCAAAAATGGCCAGAACTAGTAGAGATGGTTCTTAGTACGTAGAGCACTCCGTAAGATTTCTAACACATAAAATGGTTCGTCAATCAGACACCCGGATCAAAAGTTATGGCTCCCAGAAGTTGACATATTTTTGGAGGGAGATGCAAAATTTGAAATTAGGTTGTTGGCTGCCAAAAAGGCTATTAATAACCATTATTGGGAACCCTGGGTAGTAGTAGAGTTAAGGGGGCAAGTGTGGAGTCAAGAATAGGTAGGAAAATAGAAACCCTAGCTGATTTGGGGTTATAGAAAGGCAGGTGATTCTAGAGTCTTGGGACCAAAAGCATTAATGTGTTGCAGCCTGTGGAGGGTTGATTCCTCTGATTGTATTTGAGCTTCTGTAATGTAACAAGTTGTCTAAATCAATAAAGAAAGTTCTATTTTCTGTGTGTAATTTCTATTGTGTGTTTTATGATTTACCCCCTTCATCAAGTGGTATCAGAGCCAGGTTCTTGAGTGTGTAGATAGATCGCCGACCATGAGGTAGTTTGCACTAGGACCTAAGGTTGTGGGTTTGTTGTAGAGATCAAGATGCCTCCACAAATAAATCATATTGGGAGTAATGATTTGACGAAAGAGGGTTTAAGAGCCCTGCAAAGGAAAATTGATGCATTGTAGGAGGAGCTACGAAGATGGTTTGAGCCAAGAACAAGAGAAGAAAGTGAAGATGAAGCTAAAGAAGAGCTATGTGAGGAAGAACAAGAAGTTGTAGGAGATCCTGTAGAAGTTAGGTTGTTGAGGGCCATTTCAAAGATTGGAAAGAGGCCCAGGATTGAAGTTTCTACATATTCTGGAGATTTAAATCTAGAACAGCTTATTGATTGGATCAATGACATGGAGGAGTATTTTGAGTATGAAGATGTGGAAGACCCAGATCAGGTCAAGTTTGCAAAAACAAAATTGAAGGGCCATGCTAGTATTTGGTGGAAGGAGGTCCAGTTAGAGAGGAATAGAAGAGGAAAAGGAAAGATCACCAGATGGGATCGAATGGTGGAGAAACTAAAGAAGCAGTTCATTCCTGTGGACTATGAGATGGAGTTGTTGAAGAAGCTGCAAGGACTGAAGCAAGGTAACAATTCTGTTAAGGAGTATACAGAACGGTTTTATAAAATTACTATCAGGACAAGCCATGTAGAGCCCAACAAGGAGAAGGTAGCTTGTTACATTAATGGGTTGAGGCTGAGTATTCAAGAGGAGCTGAGCCTAGTCAGAATGACCACCATAGAAGATGCATACTAGTTTTCCCTGAAGGTTGAGGAGATGCTGAATAAAAGATTTGACAGCAAACAAAGGGGAAGAGGTCAAGGTGGAAGGACTAGTGGAAGACCCTATGGGGGGTGAAATGAAGATTCAAAGAAAAGTGAAGAAGCCAGCACCAGTCAAAATCAGAGAGGAGATAATACCTACTGCCCTCGTGACCAAAACAATGGTGGGCAAAGAGGAACAGGAAGATGCTGACTTGGGCAAGGACCTGGAAGAGGAGGTTTCAAAGGAACTTGTTTCCAATGTGGAGAAGGACATAGAGCATACAAGTGTCCACAACATCAAGGAAGGAAAATAGAAGACCTAAAGGTAATGCACGAGTTGCACATGTTGATGAAGATGCACAATCTAAGCACTCTGAAGATGCTGAAAGGGGAGAAACCCCAGTTGTCAGAAGAACTTTGTTAAATGAGGAGAAAAAACCAAATCAGAGGAAGAGTTTATTTCGCACAAGGTGCAAATGTGAAGGTAAGTGTTGTGATATTATTATTGACAGTGGAAGTATTGACAATCTTGTTTCAGAGGAGATGGTGGACAAGTTGAAGTTGACAAGAAGAAAGCAAACATATCCATATCAGATTGCATGGTTGTAGAAAGACCACAGAACTTTGGTCAATGAGAAGTGTTTAGTGAAGTTCAAGATTGGGGACTACCATGATGAGGTGCTGTGTGATATCATACCGATGGATGCATGTCATATGTTGTTGGGGAGGCTGTGGCAGTATGATAGGAGCACTGTCCATGATGGCCGTGCAAACACATATTCCCTAACAAAGGATGGAGTTCATCACAAGTTGAAGCCCTTGAAGGAGGTGGAAGAAAAGGTATATAGTACTGCAAGAATTTGCTTGGTAGATGGTAGAAAATTTTTGGAGGGTATGAAGCATGAGCGTCATTGCTATGCATTGATTTCTAAGATTAGTCAAGAGAAATGTGAAGATGTACCAATCGAAGTCCCAGAGATGTTGGAAGGATTTAAAGATATTGTCTCTGATAATATACCAGAAGGTTTACCACTAGTAAGGAAAATAAGTCATCAAATGGATTTGATACCAGGAGCTAGTTTGTCGAATAAGGCAGCCCACAGAATGACTCCTGCAGAGAATGAAGAGCTAAACAGACAAGTTCAGGAGTTGTTGAGGAAGGGATTGATAAGGGAGAGCCTAAGTCCATGTGCAGTACCTGCAGTACTAGCACCAAAGAAGGATGGAGAATGGAGGATGTGTACAGACTCTTGAGCCATCAATAAGATAACGATCAAGTATAGATTTTCATTGCCAAGAATGGATGACATCATGGATTGTTTGAGTGGAGCCAAGTACTTCACAAAGATTGACCTAAAGAGTGGATATCACCAGATCTGTATTAGAGAAGGAGATGAATGGAAGACATCCTTCAAGACAAAGGAAGGTTTGTATGAGTGGTTAGTCATGCCATTTGGGCTAACCAATGCACTGAGCACATTCATGCGGCTCATGAATGAGGTACTGAAGGAATTTTTGGGAAGTTTTGTTATTGTTTATTTGGATGATATTTTGATTTTTAGTAAGACTTGGGATGGGCATCTGATGCATATCAGAAGAGTTCTAGAGAAGTTGAGGGAGGAGAATTTGCTGACAAAGAAGAAGTTAGTATACTTGGGATTTGTTGTCTTAGAGGAAGGTCTTAAGATGGACCCATAAAAAGTAAGGGCTATCATTGAATGGCCTATGCCAAGGAGTGCAACGGAGGTAAGATCTTTTCATGGTTTGGCAAGTTTTTATAGAAAGTTTATCAAGAATTTTAGTAGAATTTGTGCACCCCTAACTGAGACAATGAGAGGGGATAGAAAAGAGTTTAGATGGACTAAAGGAGCAGACAAGAGCTTTGATACATTGAAGTAGAAAGTCGTAGAACAACTTATTTTGGCACTTCTAGATTTCAATAAGGTATTTTAGGTAGATTGTGATGCTAGTGGTAGTGGTATAGGAGTTGTTTTGAGCCAAGAAGGTAAGCCCATTGCCTATTTTAGTGAGATGCTTAATGATGCCAAGAAAAAGTATTATGTTTATGATTAGGAGTTGTATGCAATAGTTCAGGCTTTAAAGAAATGGAGACATTATTTGTTGCCAAAAGAGTTTGTTTTATATATTGATCATCAAGCTTTGCAGTATCTTAATAGTCAAGGGAAGTTGAACCAAAGACACTTAAAATGGGTTGAGTTTTTGTAGAGCTATACTTTTGTTTGAAGCATAGGAGTGGGAAGTCTAACAAAGTTGCAGATGCCTTGAGCAGAAGGCAAAACTTGTTGATAAAAATGAAGATAGAGGTTGTTGAGTTTGGTGAGCTCAAAATTTTGTATCCTGAAGATCTAGATTTTGTAGAGGCTTGGAATGCTTGTTTGGAACCTATTACTTTGGACAGGACAAAATGGTTGGATTTCATAATCTAAGATGGCATGTTGTTTAGAGGAAGCCAATTGTGCATTCCAAGGAGTTCCATGAGAGAGAACTTGATTAAGGAGAAGCATAGTGGAGGATTGGCTGGACACTTTGGTCGAGATAAGACCATTGCTATTGTTGGTGAAAATTATTATTAGCCACAGTTGTAGCAAGATGTGAGGAAATTTGTACAGAGTTGTAGAGTGTGTCAGATGACAAAGAAAATAAGTCAGAATACAGGGCTATATCAACCACTACCTGTACCAGAGAAGCCATGGGATGATATCAATATGGATTTTATTCTTGGTTTACCAAGGACACAGAGAGGACATGATTCCATTTTTGTGGTGGTGGATAGATTCTCAAAGATGGCACATTTCATTCCTTGCAAGAAGACTAATGATGTTCATATTGCTGAATTATTTTTTAGAGAGGTGGTGAGATTACACAGTCTACCAAAGAGCATAGTTTCAGATCAAGATACCAAGTTTGTTGGTTATTTCTGGAGGACATTGTGGAAGAAGTTGAAGATAGATTTGAAGTTCAGTTCTACACACCATCCACAGACTGATGGATAGACCGAAGTGGTGAATAGGAGTTTGGGTAACCTGCTATGATGCTTAGTAGGAGATAAGCCCAAGGGATGGGATTTGATTTTACCACAAGCAGAATTTGCTTACAACAATTCTATCAATAGGAGTACTGGTAAATCACCATTCCATATTGTATATGGAAATAGCCCAAGAAATGCTTCTGAGTTAAGAAAGTTGGACAAGGGAGAAAAGACAAGTGCCAAAGCTGAATACTTTGTAGAACATCTGAAGAATTTGTATGAAGAGGTGAGGAAGCACATTAATAAGATGAATATTCAGTACAAGGCTAAGGCATATCAGAAGAGGAGGTATAAGGACTTCCAGGTAGGAGATGAAGTCATGGTTCATTTGAGAAAAGAAAGGTTCCCAATTGGAATATACAATAAGTTGAAAATGAAGAAATTTGGACCATGCAGAATCCTAAAGAAGTATGATTCAGGAAATGCATATGAGATAGAGTTGCCGAGAGGGATTAATATTTCCCCTATGTTCAATATTACTGATTTAATAGAATATCATGAGGGTGACGCAGAGGATGGAACAACAAAAGAACAGTGGAGTATTTTAGCATCTACTTGAATGGAGGAGATAGAAGAGATCTTGGATAGCCGTGTGGGAAGAAGTACTCAAAACAGGCAATATGAAGAATATCTGGTGAAATGGAAAGGAAGACCTGTTGAAGATTCTTCTTGGTTGTCTAAGGCAGAGGTTGACCATTTGGGTTTTCCTCACACAAACACCTGAGACATGACAGGGTCACTTCTCAAATTACCATGGGTGTTTGATGCAGGAGCATCCAGTGGTGTAAGGGCAATCCTGCATCACCCAAAAAAATATATGTTTCAAAATTGTTGATGTTCTTTCCATTTCTTTTCAAAATTTGTGGTTCTAGTTCCATAATCACTTGAATAATGATGTAGAACTTTCAATTTTTCCAAACTGCTAAAAATAGTAACCTGCTATTTTTAGAAAGTTTGCATTTGGGCACGGATTGGAGTGAAAATTTATAGGAAGTTACATAATAGAAATATAAGACCTTTGGTGAAGGAATCACACAAATATTATTTGCAAGCTAAAAGATATTAAAGTTTCTGTTTCCTAAAAAATGCCTGAAAATTATTCAAACTCAGGTTTGAGGCACTAAATGGCCCTGTATAGGCCCGAAAATGGCCGAAACCAGTAAAGCGGGTTCTTAGTGTGTAGAGTACTCTGCGATCTTTCTGACGCATAAAATGGTTCGTCAATCAGACACCCAGATCAAAAGTTATGGCTCCTGGAAGTTGACCTATTTTTGGAGGGAGATGCAAATTTTGAAATTAGGTTGTTGGCCACCAAAAAGGCTATTAATAACCATTTTTGGGAACCCTGGGCAGTAGGAGAGTTAAGGGGGCAAGTGTGGAGTCAAGAATAGGTGGGAAAACAAAAACCCTAGCTGATTTGGGGTTATAGAAAGGTAGGTGATTCTAGAGTCTTGGGACTAGAAGCGGTAATGTGTTGCAGCCTGTAGAGGGTTGATTCCTCTGATTGTATTTGAGCTTCTGTAATGTAACAAGTTGTCCAAATCAATAAAGAAAGTTCTATTTTCTGTGTGCACTTTTTATTGTTGTGTGTTTTATAATTTACCCCCTTCATCAAGCATTCACCTAACTGGTTGGGTTGTCACTTGGAATGATGTGGAAGCCTCAGATGTTATCAATCAATATCTCAATTTAATGCTCAAATACCCTTAAAACCCTAATTATGTAAAACAATAAGCAAATTAATGAATTACAACAAATCTTTACAGACTAAGTTAGTAGGCAGAGATTAATAACTGACCATTTTTTGAAGTTTAGATTGCAAAATAGTTGAGGACACTACCACTAACACCCCTGTCCAAGGTACTATTTTCTCTATTGAATCCTGATCTTCTCCTAACATTGATATTCACTATATTTTTTGTTTCTTCCCTGAAAGATGTGTAGGACACCTCTATTTGCAAGAGACACTATATGGCTTCATAAGTGTTGTCATTGATGGCAACAAAGTTCATCCCACCCATCTGCAGAACATGGTGTGTCTATACCGGAAGTTAGATTGAAGAAGTGTTGTGGTCCGGTAAGCAACAACAGAGTGTGCAACAAGGTCTGACAGTCAGGTTCGGATCTCTTAGAGGAAGTATATTTGTAAAGTGTGGACTTGGGGAAGTCAAGAGGAATACCTTGACTAATTGATTCTAGGGATTGAGCCTCCGGTGATGAAAGACTGAAAAGATATGAGCATCTAAGTATTGGGGTCCAGTTTGGTAGAGTAGACAGAGGAAGAACTGACCGACAGAGCATCAGAATTACTCCGAATGAGATATTAATTGTGATCAAGGTTCTTAAGGTATCATTCATGATTAGCCAACATGTTAGATGACTTCTATAAGTATCTCCTTGATTTGTATCAATTGGTAAGCAAGGATTCAGCTGACAAACTAGAGTTTGGGAAAATATTGACTATTCTGGATGCCGACTAGAAAGAGGATGAAATCCTTTTTGCGAATATATATACCAGATAGATTTGAATGTGAAGGTGTGTGTGGTGTATTGTAAGGTGCAAAGAAAAGCAGAAAAGCAGTGTGAAGGTAGTAAGACAGGTTCAGAATGTAATAGGACAGCAGCACCTAAGCGAGTAAGAATGAAGTGCAGTAGATCAGTTTATTGGGCATAACTAGAACTGAACCTCAGCATATGTGGATGCTTCTCATCAAATCAATTATCTATTTTCCTTGTATAAACTATTGTAGGCAGTGAGCCTCCTGTGAGCAGTGTGGTCGGGCAGTGAGCCCTAATTGGCAAGTGCCATTTTGTACTATCTTATTCTTCTAACGGAGAATACAATCTTGGGTTAATCACCTCGTGGTTTTTCCCTTAACAGGGTTTTCCATGTCAAAATCATTGTTTCATGTGTATTGATGTTATTTCCATTTCATGGTTATGTTTGTTTATTTAATTTAATACTGTACTAATTGATAAGGAAGTTTAGAAAGCTAAAATAATCAAGATAGCTGATTCACCCCCTCTCAGTTATCAACAATTGGTATTAGAGCCAAGTTCCTCCAAAAGAGCCTAATAGCTTGAGGAAGATCTAGGAACTCAAATGGATGTATATGGTATGAGGGAACAACTTCAGTATGCCCTAGATGATCTTAAGCAATCAAACTCCGAAGTCAATGAATTGAAGGAAAGACTCAAATAGGCTAATGATTTCATAAATGAACTAAAAGGGAAACTGAGTATCTCTATGAAAAAGAGAAAAGATCTACTTCAACAATTGGCAAATCAAAGTGAAGATAATGGTACAAATGAAGATCTAAAGGAGAAAACCAAGATATGTGAAAGTTATCAAAAGAAGTCATTATGATAAGACATGAAATGGAATTAGGAGTTATGAAATTCACCCAAGAAATTGAAGAGAAAAGAAAAACTAAAGATGATCTAAGACAATCTCTCAAGGAGAAATCAAAAGACTACCACAAAATGGATAGAATAATTAGGCATCTAGAATCTGATCTTGAAGATGCTAGAGATAATGAAGAAAAACTTAAGGATCAAATTGACACTCTTAAAAAGGATCTTCAAACAACAAATGAATATAAAGAGATATTCAAGATAAGTTCTGCTCAACTTGAAGTTCTTCTTGAAAGCCAAAAGAGGGTAGATGACAAGCGTGGCTTGGGATATGAGAAAGGTGAAAGCTCCAGATTCGGTCAGAAGAATTTTGGATCAGGAAATCCAAGGAATATGCCTAGAAGACCTCTGGTAAGGCAACCTAATGCTCAAAATATCCATCCTTCAATGGATACTGCCACAACTGCAATAACTTTGGTCATAAAGCTAATCAGTGCAGAAAGAGAATAAATCAGACCAATACATCCTTCTCCAGACAATGTTTCAACTGCAAAAGGTATGGTCACAAATCTCATGAATGCAGAAATATGCAAATGAACAATTCATTCAATGGTAGATGCTTTGCATGAAATAGAATGGGACATATGGCTAATCAATGTAGATCAAGAGGATATCATTCAAATATGCAAAGAAGTGTTGTTTGCCACAATTGCAATAGATCCGGTCATATTGCCAAATTTTGTAGAGTCTGGTGCATCATAATCAAAATCAAGACAAAGGAAAAGTGAACGTGGATGAAGTTAAAAGTGAAATGAATAAGATTTGGGTAAAGAGAAGTACAGAGAATATAGGGGATGGATCTGCACCAGAATTTGGTGCTGATATTCCTTCCAGAAATTAAAAAGTGAGCTCTGGCTCAGGGGAAGACATAAGGAAAAACATTTTCCCCCAACCAGTTAATTGGTGCCTCAAATTGGCACATGGGAAGTTGTGGAATAAAAGGTTTCTCAGAGAAACATCTAAAGAAAGCTTTGTAAAGATATGGAAGATCCGCAGGAAGATTTGAAGAGTCTAATCTTTCAAGATTGATCCGGTTTAACAGTCATCCAGTAAAATAGGATTATCACAGTTAAATCCAGTATGATTCTAATTCGAGGCATCTTGTTCTATGATAGATCATGTGTTTAGGGAAAGAAAGATAATTTGTTATTAATCATCAAGGACTTCTCTAAGTATATCTCAGTGATCCAGAAAAAGATCTTTCTCAAAATAAGAAGAACCAAGCAACTGGAATGACTTGAGTTGCGCATTTATTGCACTATAAAATTAGGGTTTTCCCAGAGATAAAAGGGTTTATTCAATCGTCATTTGCACATTTACATTCAAGAAGAAGAGAAAAGGAGCTTTGCAACAAACTATCTCAAATTCTCAAAAGATCAACCGTTGAAGTCGATTCATCTAGCAAATTAATCCGGCTCATTCAGCGAACCCTAGAAGTGCAAAAGGTATTTTCTGTTATTGAATATTTCTCTGTAAAATCCTTTGAAGATGACTACACCAAATGTTGTAAAGATCACTAATAGGCCACGTACTAAATTCAAGAAACATCCATATAAATCCCTAGAAGTTGATCCCTTGGGCATCTTTTCAAGCATTCCGCATGGGGTTCTGCATGTAGAAGATGTTAGGACATATATTCATGTGAATATTGAAGATTTTGGGGAATCTAAACTGATTGATATCTATCACAAGCATTTGATAGATGACTCATTTGAACTCAAAACTCAGTATAAAGCCATCCGGGACAAGCATTTTGCACAATGCATTCATTTCCCCTATTTTATAGTAGAAGAATGGGTCCGTTATATTTTGAGCAGAGTGCATGGCAACTTCATGTAGTTGAATGGACCATTTAAGATAACCAAGGATGCCATTAGGGTAGTAACCAGATTGCACTCATCCGGTGGGATTCCTGTTCTCAAATCCATCAAGAATCAAATTGTGAGTGAGGCTACTGGATCAAAATTTGACAAAAGAGCAATGACAATAGAAGACATCACTAATCCAGATGTCAAGTTTGCCTCCATGATCATCAGTTATAAGATATATCACTCTAGCAGGGAAAATTCAATACCTAGAACTATAATTTACACTGCTTATGAAATGTTGAGAAAAAATGTAGATTATGATCTTTGTGAACTCCTTCTGAACCAACTAATGGAAAACCTACAAAAGATCAAGAAGGACAAGAAGAACTCTTTCAAGCATGGTGGATTGTTACTGTGCTTGTTCTTCTACTTCATGATTGAGCTTCCTGGATCCAGTGGTTGGGTATGGCAGAATGATAGACCAGTAGCCATCCAAATCAAAGATTATATACACGGGCTTGGTGATTCTAAGGAACAAAATACAACGCTCTCGGGCTACTTCAAGAATTTCCAGAGCATGATGCAAGCAAGAGAGAGAATCCCCCAATCCTTAGTTGAAAAGTATAAAGATACAGTATGCTTTATGGTAGAAACTGATCAATGTCTAATGGAGGTAGTAGAGCCAAGAATAGTCTAGATCATGCCAATGGGGTATGAAGTAGATGAGAAAATTATTGAGCTACATGTTCAACACATGCTCAGTCAACCCAAGGATCCTAAAGCAGAAAGGTTTGGAACCTTTGAAGAATTAAGTGTGAAGATCCATGTGGAGCTAAGACAACCGGAAATAAAAAGAAAAGTGAGGGAAGTAGAAGAGTTTGCCAAGAGGCATGGAATCTCAAAAGAGGCACTAGATGTAAATAGAGAAAAGATGGAAAGGGCAGAAAAGGAAAAGGCAGAAAAAGAAAGTGCTCCGGTGTAAGCCCCTTCCCAGACCAGATCAACCAAAAGCTCTGCACCTGCCACTTCCAAGGGTTAAAAGGATTCAAAACTGGAAGCTCAGACATCTGGAAAAGAAGAAAAGAGAACCAAGAAAAAGGCAACAAGGTCCTACACAAGCCAAAAGGATGAAGAAGAGACAGAATCAGATGAGGAAGTAAAGAAAATGAAAAAGAAGAGGAAAACATCCGATGAACCCTCTATTGAAGAAGTAACAGAAGAATTTGTTGAGAAGCCTACTCTGTGCATTGATGACATCATAAAATTAGTTACTGTGGATGGGAACCTTCAACCAATGGCTAAATTCTATGATGATTACAATGAAGCTGACCAAAAGATCTTGCAAGAAGCCACAGTCAGGTATCTAAATATCTACAACAAGGCTTTTATTGAATTCATATCTCTCATTCCCAAAAGCTTAGAGAATGAATTAGAAATAAGAAAGAATAATGCTATGGCAAAGGATCTTGAGATCCAAGAACAGATAGCTATTCAGCTATATCCTTCAATCACTCCTAAGAAGAAGAATATGATCTTCAAAGATTGTAAGGATGAGTTTCGGAGCAAAGCCAGAATGAATCAGCTCATGCTTAGAGAAACTGACAAAGTAGCAAAAGAGACAGAAGAGATCCTCCAGAATGCATACAAAAGATTCAACATTCCTATTATAGAGGACTTAGGTGATGATCCCTCGGCTACAGATGTTGAAAAAGAACCTACTAAGACAGTGGCAGAAGAGGTAAAGGAGACAGGTGAAGAAAAAGGTAAGGACTTAGATTCCTCTACTCTGAAAGAGGAGGTCCATGAACAAACAAACCTCTCTCCTTTGGTTCCCCCTGCAGACTCTAGATCCAAAGAAAAAGAAAGAGTAGAAGAAAAGATCAGTCAAGAAGCAGAGGTGAAGGAAAAAGAAGAAGATAGTAGTAAGGCTGTAGAAGGGGAGAAAATTCTGTCTACGACAAGAGACACAGCAGAAGCAGTCAAAGAGTTCTGGACCAAAGAGATGATGGAATTTGATGAACCAGAATTGCTTCAAGGACCATTCAATTTTGATTCCCTCTCTCCGGTTCAAACCATGAAACTAGCTTCCTTCACTCAAAAAAAGGCAAAAGAAAAAATGCTGAAATCTCACATGGAAGACTGTGAGCTCATAGAAACTGCATCCGGTGTATTAGAAAAGATCATGCCATCCTTCCAAAAGGATCCTACAACCTCCACATCTGGTAATCTAAAATCTCTTATAAATTTTGTTAATACTCATTTTGATTCTTTAGAGAAAGCAGTAGAAGAGAAAGTCAGGAAAGAATTTTTGGATAAGAGATCCTCTGAAGTACAGAGTCTAATCTCAAATGATAGGAGAGTTATGGATATTGGGATAAAGAGTTTAGAAAATGCTCTCAAAGATGGTAGAAATATTTATAAATTTTGTTTATCCTGGCCCAAAGTGACCAAATATGTTGATAAGAAAGTAAAAGAGCAAGAAGATAAACTACTAAGCTTGTCTCAAAGTTTTGATCCTCTCTCATCTCCCATAATAAATCAAGAATGTCAGACTATTGCAGTCTTGAATGAAATTAAGAAGCTTGAGAAGGAGAAGAAAAATAGAATAAGTAGGTTGAGTGAACTAAGAGGGATGATTATCCCTAAGTTAGAGGCCATGCATGAGGCTCTAAGTGATGCTCAGACTACAACCCGGACCAGTGATTTGATAAATCTAAAAAGGGTAGAAGATTTTGCATTCTTGTTGAGTGGTCACATCTCAATTTTGGACAAGATGAAGCAAAGTTGGGCAACAGAAGTGGTATAGCTAAAGACCACTTTTACAGATATATTTTAGTATATGTAAGTAAAACATGTATATATGTTTTATACAGCTAAGTATAGATTTTTTTTGGAAATTTTGGTGTGCGGACCCCACCCTTTTCCATTGATGTCAAAAGGGGAGTGAGGAATAGTTAAAAATGAGGAATATGGCTGAGGGGGAGCTCTGGAAAATGTACATAAGAACAGAGTATTAGCCAAGGGGGAGTATAGTGTGATACTTAGTTATTTTTCACTAAGTGCTGTCATCAATGCCAAAGGGGGAGATTGTTGGCAAGAGACACTATATGGCTTCATAAGTGTTGTCATTGATGGCAACAAAGTTCATCCCACCCATCCATAGAACATGGTGTGTCTATACCAGAATTTAGATTGAAGAAGTGTTGTGGTCCGGTAAGCAAGAATAGAGCATGCAGCAAGGTCTAACAGTCAGGTCTGGATCTCTTAGAGGAAGTATCTTTGTAAAGTAAGGACTTGGGGAAGTCAAGAGGAATACCTTGACTAATTAATTCCAGGGATTGAGCCTCTGGTGATGAAAGACTGAAAAGATATGAGCATCTAAGTATTGGGGTTCAGTTTGGCAGAGTAGATAGAGGAAGAACTGACTGACGGAGCATCAGAATTATTTTAGATGAGATATTGATGGTGACCAAGGTTCTTAAGGTATCATTCATGATTGGCTGACATGTTAGATGACTTCTATAAGTATCTCCTTGATTCACATCAATTGGTAAGCAAGGATTCAGCCGACAAACTAGAGTTTGGGAAAATATTGACTATTCTGGATGCTGACTAGAAAGAGGATGAAATCCATTTTGCGGATATATATACTGGATAGATTTGGATGTGAAGGTGTGTGTGGTGTATTGTGAGGTGCAAAGAAAAGTAGAAAAGGAGTGTGAAGGCAGTAAGACAGGTTTGGAATGTAATAGGACAACAACACCTAAGAGAGTAAGAATTAAGTGCAGCAGATCAGTTTATTGGGCATAACCAGAACTGAACCTCAGCATATGTGGATGCTTCTCATCAGTTCAAGTATCTAGTTTCCTTGTATAAACTATTGTAGGCAATGAGCCTCATGTGAGTAGTGTGCTTGGGCAGTGAGCCCTAATTGGCAAGTGCCATTTTGTACTATCTTATTCTTCTAACAGAGAATACAATCTTGGGTTAATCACCTTGTGGTTTTTCCCTTAACAAGGTTTTCCATGTCAAAATCATTGTGTCATGTGTATTGATGTTATTTCCATTTCATGGTTATGTTTGGTTATTTAATTTAATACTGTACTAATTGATAAGGAAGTTTAGAAAGCTAAAATAATCAAGATAACTGATTCACCCCCCCTCTCAGTTATCAACAACCTCCACTAGCGCCCTAATCCAATGCCAAATGTTTTTCAGGATGTCAGAAGCTCTTTAGATGCTAGTTATCAATGTCCAAATTGTTTCTATGTTTCAGGATCCGGAGGACACTACCACCAACGCTCGTGTCCAAGCAGTTCTTTTCTTTAGGGATGCAGAATCTGCACACTATCTTACTATTCCCTACAACTCCAGTCCATCCAGATGTGAAACCTATAACCTACAATCACAAAGGAGTGTGGTTGGGGGTTGTGGTTTTTAGAGGCTTGCCTCAGTCAAGCCTCGGAGAGACATTCAAGTCTTTTGAACACCGTTGTCAGATAAAGATTGTGTATCCCTGTGGGATAGAGGTAAAAACAAATTGATAATGATTCAAACACAAATAGATATCACCATAGAAGTGTAGATTTCACATAAATGAAGGTTCTTCAATCACATGAGAAGATGAAGCTAAATCTGTTATCACAAACACAATAACAATGCTCTACTCTACAACAATGAATATCATGGATGCTCTAAAATCACAAGTATGTGTAAAGTTCATAATCATCTTCTAGTTTACAAATGAAACCCTAAACATGCTTATATATGCAACTACAAACATTCTCACTAAGAATTTCATAATTCAAACTTGAGATGTCGGCATAGGACCTTAGCAACAGTCATAAAACTGACATTGAAATTTAGGGCTGACCTAAAATAGGGTAGGACTAGGGTGCTAGCACCCAAGTCCATCCTCCCAATTTTAGTCAGGATCTATTTAAATGATATCCCCTAGGTCCTATTTGCCATAACACTCAGGGGTTTTCTCACCAGGATTCACAATTAACATGTAATATGATCTAAATGCATTCTATGGACTCGGGAGCTAAACCTTAAGAGGGAAAAGCCCCCAAGGGGAGATTTTGTGACATAACATTTAGCCCCCTCTTTAATATATGTATAAATGCAAGGCCCATACATGCATTAAAGTATGGTCAACAAACACAACAAACATGCCAAGCATGGTGAAGATACACCAAACAAATTGAAGACAGTAGTAGGCACACAAAACACGAAGAAGACAGTTACAATCACACAAAACACGGAGAAGATAGCATTGAAGACACACAAGACACAATGAATACAACAAATGTAGTGATTATTTCATTTTCATTTTCTCATATATGAAATGCAAATACAAGTACATGGAAAGTAAACACATAACCCAAAATGTAGGAGGAGCTCATTGCCACCAGTCTTGAAACTACATAAGGGGCAACAGACACACAATACAAATCTCAGAGTGTAGGAGGAGCTCATGGCCACTAGTCTTGAAACTAAACTTGAGAACAAACATGCCATACAAATCTCAAAGCATAGGAGGAGCTCATCACCACCAGTCTTGAGACTATGCTTGGGACCAAACATGCCATACAGACACACATGGAAGACATAGAGAAAACACAACAAACAAAAGATGGAAGAAACCTATTGCTAGGTTTGCTACTATCTTAGGCACATTACAGGCACACACTGATGATTGTGATTCACCACAAAAATCACCAAAGACATGCTTAAGGGAGGATACACCAACCCCACCTGCTCAGAGGACTTTTAGAAAATGACAGGATGTGCAATCTCCTTGAGAAATACACCATCCCTGCCTCTGCAGAGGGCTTAAAATAAAAAGGATATGCACAACATCCTACCTCTGTAGAGGGCTTAATTATTGCAATATAAAATAAAGATGTGCACTCGCTCAGAGATACAACATCCTGCCTCTGCAGAGGACTTACAAACACACTTCATTAGTACCAAAATCATCAGACAACTTACCTTATATATGCCCCCACCTTAATGTGGTTGACATCATGTACCAATATCAATCACATTAAGGTAGAGAGAAAACACACAAGGGAACATGAGCTCTCGCAAAGCCCATTCCCCCAGAAGGTGACATGCACTTTACGATCAGCAAATGTTCCCAAAAACACACAATCTCTTGCAAGAAAAGGTGTTAGCAATGTGATGTCCCAATATTAAGGCATTGTTTAAATTAAGGAATTAAACATCACAATAAACGGTGAAGTTGCTTTGAATGATAATTGTCCCTGTAATTTTATGAATTACACAGATAATATTATAATTATAAATTAAATGGTAGTATTAATGATGTAATATAATATTAATATTTTGTTATATAATATTAAGGTTATTAAAAATAGGATTATCAATATATATAAATAAATATTAAATTGAATAAAATATTATATTAATATTATATAATTAATATTAATATAAATATAAGAATTTGATATTAGTATAAATATAAATATTTAATATAAATAAAGATTTGATATTAATATAAGTGTAAGCACTTAATAAGCGCTGAAGGAAGTCAACGGACACCCTTAAAAGGCACGAACTTCCCCAAATGCCACTCACATGACAATATAAGGTAGATTGAAGTGCAAGGAAAGGCATTGAAGGGTAGGAAAAGATTTTCGAGGACTAAATTCAAATCTGCATAAAGGAAAATCAGAAAGGTCAGACATTAGCAGCGATCAGGCCAAAGTGGGTAAAAGACACAACATTAGTATTAATAATTGATATTAATAATTGGTAAGCATAATTAATGGAATATATTAGGGAGAAATAAAATATATAGAGAGTAGATGTATTTGAGATATAGTTAAGAATACCCTTCAAGATATAGTGAATAGTCTAAGAAGACAAAGAATATACAAAGAAGAATATATGGAGAGTAAGACTCAAATTTGCATATGTATGTATGTAGAAGGGAATTTTAAGAATCATTTGAGTTTAAAGCAGAAGGAAAAGCCATGAGAATATATGTCTGAGTTGTAATATACATTTCTCATATATATATTTAGAGTATCTAAATGGAAAGGAATATATGTGAAAAGAATGAGAAGAAATATATGCTTTGCAATATTTAATATTGTAGCCATTCTATGATGCTCTCGATTCTATTTATTAATCCATCTTTTCATCATTCAATTTTATCATTCTCTCATTTAATCTATTCTATCAAGATCTATCATTCTATTACTCATCCTTCATTCTATTCTTCTATCATTATATCATCTTATTCTATCATTCTATCATTCCATCATTCGATTATATCATCCTTTCATTATACTCTTCTATCACTCTATAATTCTATCATCCTATCTTTCGATCATTCTCTTCTTCTATTATTCTATCATTTGATTATTCTATCCTTCTATTATTCTCTTTTTCTATGGTTATATTATTACATCAATCAAATCAGCTTAACTACACTCAGCAGATAAGAATAGAATTACATACAGACCAACGACCAAGGCAAGACAAATATAAATCAAAAATAACAGTAGTATGGTATATGTTTGATATAGTATTTAATATATAATTACTAGTGAATAGTATTTAATATATAATTATTAGTGATGAGTTTTCATTAAGAAGGATATACCTTAGGAAACTGACATATGAATTATTGTTTACCATTAATGTGAATGTGAAATAATATAAGATCTTTCATGTTTTTGTATGACAATATGATGGGGAAATGGAGGGCCTATAATGACGGGAAATGGCATTGGGATCATCCTCTAAGTACCCCACCCCATGATGGATGGTTGAGGCCTGCCACATGTGGGCCAAGGGGGCAAAAGAGGCCGCTCTTGGGCTTAGAAGGAGTGATTTTTGGGACACCCTACTGTAGTCATGCTCCAATCCCCATCATGGCAATATATCGAGTCGTAAGAAGAATCAAAATGGGTTTTGATAAGGGGAACAGTGATAGGACGCCTCACTAAGCACCCCACCCCATATGGATGGTGAGAGGCTACATGGGGCCAAGAGGGGTGAAGCACCCGCTCTTGGGCCTAGGGTAGAGGGTTTCTTGGGCACCCTATCAAACCATTTTGTTCCAGGAATTAGAAACCCTAACCCTAAACTTGTGGGATTTGAATTTTTAGGGTAAAATTAGTATTGTTCCAATAGGGGACATTACAAGAAACCATATAATCATGATAGCCAACAATGCATGTAATCATCTACATAAAGAGCTGAGCAAGGCAATATCCAAGATAAATAAAGTGCACGGAGCAACAGTATTGTTATGTTTTGTTAGCAAATAAGGAAATCATAAAAATATCACACGAAGTGATTCTACTAGCTAAGCATCAGATAATATATATCAACCCTATCGTCATGTATGGACTAGGTCAATTTTTTGATTTCTCGCTGAAGGGACATGTGGTCTGTATCAGTATTATTTTTTTCATCATCTGCTAGCTAGATAGAACCACTAAAGGAAGGTAAACAATAAATCAAGAGAGGAGAAACAAGTTCCTTAGGGATGTCCAATCACGTAGAAGGGTGCCCCCAAGTCACAAACCGCAACGCTATGTCCTTAAGACACAACACACAACCATGAAAATAGAGGAGAGACAATATAGAAGAATGATGATACAAATAGAAAAAGGGTCACAGCAAAGGTGGTCTCCTAGTATCCTTGACCTTACAAGAGAATCAAGGGTCATCCTAAGAGGCCTAAACAACACATAACACAACATGGGGGAAACACAACACAGAGGTGAAGGGTTAGAAATACTTACCTGCAAGGACAACCGAACTACAGGTTGTCGATGATCAAATCATTGTCTTCCCACTCCCAAATGTTAGAGGAGAATGGGACATAAGGGACAAGTGCCCAACTCTTAAATTATTTTCATTAAGTTCATCTTCATTAAGATCTTCATTATTTGTTTCAATGTTAGGTTGAATGTTTTCTTGTTGAGTTGCATTTCGTTGGGCAAAAGCTTGTCTTCTCTTCCGCCTTTCTCTTGCTTGTCTATTCCTTCTTATCTTACTATTTATCTCTTAACAGGTATTGTTATGTTTTTCCATAGGAATTTGTATGTTAGAGGAGGAAGCACCATGTTCCAATCTCATTGGTCATGATGAAATGTTTTTTTGTCGATGAATACCTCCCAATCCTTGTAAGGATGGTGGGGGAGGAACCTCAGCATAAATACCATCTCTCCACGGACAAGGTGAGTTATGAAAGTTTTCCTTATCCACTTCTATCATGCCAATTATTTCATCATAGCCACAAAAATCTTGGTTTACTCTTATTTCATTTTGTCATTTTCCTTTTTCTCTAAGAGAATCTTTGAATGCATGTTGTTCTTCCCTTATTGTTTGTAAAGGAGGCCTAGCCACTCTAGCTAGTTGTTTTGCTTTGTATCGTCTATATTCTAGGAAAGATTGGTCTCTTCATGGCTCAAGGTCTCTATTAGGTTGCGATCAAAAGTAATCAAGAGTGAAGTTCTTGTCCTTAGCTAGAGGTTGATATGAATTATGGTGGATAGTACATATCTCTCCATGCAAAGGGAATTTTATGCATTTATAGAAAGGTTGAGGGGACGACATTCATAGCCTTAAGCCATGGATGTCCTAGTTTTACACAAAAGAGGTCAAATAAGGGGATAACATCAAATAACTGATCCATTCCTTTGTCATATACCGAGACCAATAAGGTTATCTTCCCAAATGTATTCATCAAAGCTCCATTATGTGTTTTAATTCTCAAATCTGACAGTTCATAAGAATCTTGTGCCAAAACATGTTTAAGAAGAAAATATTCCATAACCACATTAGTCATGCAATTAGGGTCTATAAGTTTTCCATGCATAGGTCTTTCCATTATGTTTACTATAATGTACAAAGAGGCCCTTCAGTATCTACCATTTCTTTGTCATGAGGTGTGAATATTATTTCAAGTTCAAGGGCTCTTCTTTTCAAATAAGGCCTAGAAAAAAACATAGAATTATTGTTGTATTGAGAAGCCATGTATATTTTTTCAAATGAATTCTAAATAAGATTTTAAAGATTTTTAACACTTATGCAAGAAACAAATGCAAACGTATGTATGAATATGACCTAAAATGCTTGTTTTTTCACTTTTTTCAATGCAAATGAGTGAAAGAAAAGGTGTTGTAAGGAAATTGATGAAGGGAAGAAAATAATATGCCTAATAGTAGTCTAATAATGCAGCAATATCCTTTACAATACAGCTTTGATGCAAAACTATGTGTGAATATGACCTAAAAATGCTTGATTTTTCACTTTTCTTCCCAAATTTTCAATGGAAATTACTAACGAAAGAGGTGTTGTGAAAAATTTCAAGAGGGTAAGAAAATAATAAGCTCAATATCAACCCAATAATGCAATAATATTTTTCACAACACACCTTTAATGCAATTCTAAAGAGACGAGAAGGCCAAATCTAGTGAAAATGCAAGGTTTTCAAACCCTAGAAATGAATTTTTGTAAAGAGGGAACTATGATGCAACACTACAATTAGAAATAAGTCCTAATGATTGTTTGAAAAGGGAAGTAAAATCTGAAACAAGATTTTAAATACAAACCCTAGGTAATGCAAAACTAGGTTTTTATGAAAAATGCACAATTTCAAGCAATGTTTAACAATTTAAGCATGAAAATGCAATGCAAATGAATACTAAATGATGAATTTATGTAATTTAAATCATATCTAATGAAAATAATAGAAATTAAATGCCAATTACTTCAATTTATGCCAAAATGCAAGCCTAAGATGCCGTTTTTTAAAAAAATTCAATTCTTTTGTAATTTTTCAAATGCAATAAGATGAATGAATGCACACAACACTCAGCAAGGTGCAAAAATTTAAAAACACAAGTTGACCAAATTTTTTTGTGTGAAAAAAAGAGGATTGGGGTTTTAGTTTTTGATGGTTTTTAGATCCTCATTTCACTACAAACATTCAAGGACATATCAATTGAGTTGAATTTCTAGTAAGCGAGAGCATTCACCTAACATGTTGGACTGTCACTTGGAATGATGTGGAAGCTCATATGTTATCAATAAATATCTCAATTTAATGCTCAAATACCCTTAAAACCCTAATTATGCAAAACAATCAGCAAATTAATGAATTACGACAAATCCTTGCAGACTAAGGTAGTAGGTAGAGATTAATAACTGACCATTTTTTGAAGTTTAGAATGTGGAATAGTCAAGGACACTACCACTAATGCCCCTGTCCAAAGTAATGTTTTCTCTATGGAATCCTGATCTTCTCCCAACACCAATATTCACTGTATTTTTGGTTTCTTGCCCGGAAGATGCAAAGGACATCTCCACTAGTGCCCTAGTCCAATGCTAGATATTTTTCAAGTTGTCAAAATCTCTTCAGATACTAATTATCATTGTCCAAATTATTTCTATTTTTTAGGATTCGGAGGACACCGCCACTAATGCCCATGTCCAAGCATTCCTTTTCATTAGGGATGTATAATTTGCACATTGTCTTACCATTCCTTGCAACTCCACTCCATCCAGATGTGAAACCTGTAACCTGCAATCACAAAGGAGTGCAGTTGGGGGTTGTGGTGCTTAGAGGCTTGCCTTAGTCAAGCCCCAGAGAGACATTCAAGTCTTTCGAACACCGTTGTCAGATAAAGATTGTGTATCCCTACGGATAGAGGCAAAAATAAATTGATAAATGATTCAAACACAAATAGATATCACCTTAGAAGTGTAGATCTCATATAAATGTAGTCTCTTCAATCACATGAGAAGATGAAGCTAAATCTACAATCACAAACACAATAACAATGCTTTGCTCTACAACAATGAATATCATAGATGCTCTAAAATCACAAGTATGCATAAAGTTTATAATCATCTTCTAGTTTACAAATGAAACCCTAAACATGCTTATATATGCAACTACAAACATTCCCGCTAAGAATTTCATAATTAAAACTTGAGATGTTGGCATAGGACCTTAGTAACGGTCATAAAACTGACATTATAATTTAGGGCTGACCCAAATTAGGTTAGGACTAGGGTGTTAGCACCCAAGTCCACCCTCCCAATTTTAGTCAGGATTTGTTTAAATGACATCCCCTATGTCCTATTTGCCATAACACTTAGGGGTTTTCTCACCAGGATTCACAATTATCATGCAATATGATCTAAATGCATTCTGAGGACCCAGGGGCTAAACCTTAAGAGGGAAAAGCCCCCAAGGGGACATTTTCTGATATAACAAAAAGAATATAAAAATACCCTTTTGTAGATCTATAAGTCTAATTTGTAAAAATATAATTTTTTAAACATTTCAATTAGTTTTTATATTTTATTTTTTATTTCTACTAAAAGTAGGTCATCAGCACCAAAATATGGTGTTGATTGTCCTCTAAAAAAAAATAGAAAAGTTTATCAATTTTTTTTGAAAAAATATGATGCACTAGAAAAGAGATTCCTTGTCAAGATGATATAATTTTTTTTTCCTATTTTAGATAAACAATCAAGAAAAAAGTTGACGTCCCATCGAAACAGTTGTGTTTTCATTACACACAACTTCCAAGATTTATTTAAAACTATATATTTAACAAATTGGAGAAAAAATTAATCCATACACTAAAGTTTTGAGTTATGAATACACAAAAAAATATAGGAGGGTAAGTGTAAAAAGATTGGGGGCCAAAAAGTGGCCAAATTTTTTTCAAAAAAAAAAATACAAAATGCGAGTGCGTTATAACGCACTTGCGTTATGGCTTAGTAATGACGAGCCTAAGGCTCATCAAAACCAAGCCATAATGCGAGCACATTTTGACTTGCTATAAATTAAAAAAAAGGTTTCTATCTCATTTCATTTCTTTCTTCTCCTCTATGCCCGCAGCCTGCAAACCCTAGAAAGCACGCTCGCGTTTTGCAAAACTCAATTCAACACAAAAACCTTATCGATTTGTCGCCAAAATGCCGCCATGATGTTGAGCATGCCAAAGGAGTGAGTTATATTTTTTTTGTTTGAATTTGTTTCTAAATAGGTAGGTTTGAGTTAATTTTTGATGTATATTTCGTTAATTGTCAGGAAATGTTAATGCACCTCCTCGTCCTCCTCCTCAAAATCCACAAAATCATGAGGAGAAAATACTTGCAGAACAACAACCTCCTCCATCCATTCCTCGACATGCCCCTGGAACACAAGAAAATATAATGGGGCAAATTGAAAACAACAAAAAAAAATTGAAGATATAATTGCAAGGTTGAAAGATCCTTCCACTTCAACCTTGCATAGGTCCACGCTTGCTGAATCTCTTGAATCTATATTATCAAATGTAGATTCAATTAGCAAGCAAATAACTAGTTGGATGGATAAGAGGAGAGAGTTTAGAGATTATTATGCAAACAAGCTGTCATACCAAGATGTGAAAAAATTATGAATCACAAAATTAGAGTTGTGTTTGATTTTCACAAACCCACAAACAAATCAACCTCCACCCATTACATGCAAGAGGTTCCCTATCCATTGGTGCAACAACCAAGTGATAAGGGACAATTTTGGGCAGAGGTGGTGGATGGTTTTTGACCATCCTCCATGCAATAATAATGAGGTCCCACAATACTTTTTAAGGAAACTCTATTGCAAGTTTGTCCTCAATAAAGTGCCAAACTATTTTGATATACGGGACTTCCAGGGTAGAGGTGGGGGGTCAGCACAAGAAAGACCAGGGGCACGTCTTGACTCACAGTGGGTAGTGAGACGAGTAATCAACAGACCAACCCATGAGCATGTTTCTATCCCTTCCATTGTGAAGGAGAGTGTTGAGGTCGATACACTTCAGTCAATTAGTGCCTTGACCCAGAGCATCATAGAGCATGCCGGTCCTACAGCACAGAGTGGGTTGGGAGATAGTGCGAGGAGTAGGGTCCCACCCCATACTTGTCAGACCTGCGGGTTAGCCTATGGTTATGAACCCATGGATAGTCATGATGCAGGTGCATAGGCTACATCTGCAGTTGAGTAGATGGTGGTGACAGATACCCTCCTGAGTGAGACTTTTGGCCTTGATACTCAGGTAAATATTAGCAAGTTTATTGAATTTAATTTATTAAATTTTATTTTTGAAATGCAAGATTAACTAATTTAAATTGATGATTTTAATGAAATTTTAGGGTCATAGCGTCAATGCAGTTTTCAATGGTTTGCCACCTGCATTTTATACTAGATCATCTACTATCAGGGTATGTAACTAGTAAATAATTATAAAAATTACATGTGAATAGCATCATTATATGAATGGTATTCTAATATCTAATTTTGGATGTTAAATAGGCTAATATTGTAGATTTCACGGCAACACCTGCTTGCGGTGGTGGACTTCAAAGCTTTACGGAGGTAATAAAATAAATAGTTTAATGAATGAATTGTACTTACCAAATTTTTGTATGTGACTTGTGTGATTTATTGTGTGTACTTCCATGTTTAGATGAATGTGTGTGTATGTTAGGAGCCATGATTTGCATCACTATTATAGTTTTCGTAATTGAATAATGTTGTTTTATTTCTAGATGATGCAAGCTGCGGAGACACCTCCCCATGTTCAGAGGGAAATGGAGCATGGTGTGGCCTCTGCGATTCATAACTCTATGGCATTGACAGAGGTATGAGGTAGATTAGTAAATTTCAATTTACATTCATTGTTATAGTTGTCTATTTTTGAAAAATTAAAAGATTATTGATTTGAAGTTTAATTTCTATCTGGATGGTTTCTATAGGACATGACATCACCAGGGCCTATTCCTGCTACTGAGACAAGTGAGGAGACAGATTATATGTTAGCGGTAAGTGATTATTTTGTTAAATGTTTTATTTTTTATAACATGTAATTTCTATATATTAATGTCTATACTTTTTATTGTAACAACTAAAGATGCAAGAAAAACTAAATAGGAGGAGTAGCCCTTGGGTTCATAGTAGACCACCCACATGCGCGTCTCCACCCTCTAGAAGATCAAAGGCTACTCGTGATCTATTCTCTTCACCAGCCAGAAGGGAATGACTTTTTATTGTGTTCCTTTGTTGTATGTCTATATGGCATTTGTGGACATATATTTTGTATTGTATATAGTTGACATTGTATGCCTATATGGAATTCTTGTAAGCCTATATGGCTATTTTGTATATATGTTATACTTATATCGACAGATATTGATGTATGCCTATATGTATATTTGGTTAATAAAAATCTTTTTTATTGATGGTGTCCATACTTGCATTATAAATCCACGTTTGAATAGATATTTGTAGATGGCTACTTCAAATATTTAAAGTCCAATTGTATTACATAGGATGTTTGTTGATCCAATAAGCTAGCTATTGTTATTCAAGTATCACCTAAACCTCATTTTGGAACTAAAAGATAAAAGTTGTATTTAAAAAAAAATGAATCATCATGTTGAACATAAAATATTAATATTCTTTATGAGTAGCATAGAATGTCAACTATATGCAATACAAAAAAATGAATCATCATGTTATTCTTTATGTTTGAGATCCTGAAAATGACTAAGTCTGGTAGCCTGATATCCTGAAACACTAGGATGAATATCCAAGTCATTAGGATGATTGTGCCTTGAGAAAAAGTCATTAAGATGAGCGCCTAAAGGAGACTTTCTTAAACATTCAAACATTGAGCAACAAGCATGAAGGGTTAAGGCACAATTTGCAACTCATAAAGCCTCAAAAGGGTGCCCAACTTAGAGAGAGCATTCATTTAAGACAAGATGCCCATTGACACCTGTTCCACCATAAAAGTGCACCTAAGGTGGAAGGAGAACATGCCTCTAGTAAGTGAAGCGCACCTATTGTCTAAACCACTTCATTATGGCACCCTGGCATGAGGAGGAGTATATAAGTCAATAGGAAATGGCACCTAGAATGCAAATGAAGGACTAAGTGGCATTTTCGATAAGCATCAATTCACCTTGAGCTTTCAATAAATACATCAAATTGAGCCCCATAAGACTAGGCACCCTTTGCCTTCAAAAGAACCTTGTATCGACGTCAAGAGTTGGTCATATCAGTGTATTGGCAGACCTTGGTTAGGCTTCACCGATAGTGGTCTGTCTTGCTGACGAGTGTGGTTCAAAGTTGAAGACATCGGTGTATTAGAAGATAATCCCATCGGCGCATCGGAAGAGCAGTTGAGAGCTTCGCTGATGAAGGGGGTCACACCAACAGTCAAAATCCATCAGTGTATCAACCCAACGAGATTAGAGTTCACCGATGTTTGGAGTCTCACCGATGGGTGTGGTCTGAAGGTTGTCATTGGTGAGATCGGTGTGTTGGTAGAAGAGTTTTTTAGTGTGTCGATGGTATTAAGTCCTACCGATAGGCGAGAGACTTAGAGTCTCATATCAGAGTGACAAAGACATCGATGTGAAAGGATATAAAGTCACCGATAGTGGTTTGTCTGACCGATAAGAGTCAATGATGGGATGTTTGTCAGAAGTGAAATCAAACAGAGTCATGGTGGCATCGGCCTATTGGCCGATGAAATTTTAAGCTTGCCGATGGTATGTTGTCTCGCCAATAGTGAGTTTGAAGGTTCAAAAGTTGATAATTCTATGCTTCCACTGTGTGCTTTACATCAGACACTTATCCCTACTACAGTCTAGCATTCTCTAGTTGTGTTCTCCCCTTTGTTTTTGTGAAGGCCTCTGGAAGTAATGTTGAGTTACTTGTGATGTCCTTATTGACTAGTGTTGTTTTGGATTCATGTGTAGTCCTTGTTCCTTATAGTCTATTGTCTACCTGACTATTTGTTGTAACTTATTGAACCACTATGATTTTAAATATTTAGATTTAGAGGGCATTAGACACCAAAACTTCTTGACCTTTAACAACCCAACCTAGAATCAATATATTTTTGTCCATCCCAACTATTCTAGTCAAGATAAAGCATGTTGATTCTCATTCAATCCAAAGTTCATTAACAAGATTATCTTATCATAATATTTAGGGAAATGACCACCTAGATGGATAATGATGTGAGCTATCTATAAAGAAACTTGCAAGAAGTATAGGAGGCATGAGAATCCCTCCATGTTGTTTATCAAGTTGAATGATCTATGACACATCATGTATCATTAGAAAATATTCTCGAAGAGAAAGCAAGTGAAAATACTCAAAACAACCCATAACAAGGTGGAGAAGTTTAAAGGATGGAGGTTGCAACACTTTCCAACCTCATAGCCACACTAGTCCAATGGATCAAGATAATACTATCAAGCATCCACATAATAGTAGATAATCTTATCAAAAGTCACAGAGAAATTTCTAAGGACCATAGTGTTATCCCTATGACTTGACACATACTACTTGTTTCATAAAGCAAAGGGACATGATATAAATATTGTTGTTATATGGAGCCTAATCAGACTCGGAGGTTAAATTTACCCAACTTTTATCAGCGTGGTTTCCCCCCAAATATTTTCCTACTAGTTTTGGTGCCTTGAAGTCTAAGTGCATGAAAATCATTTTAAGTTGGCAACCTAATCCAATGACTTGACACGGATCCCAAAACCACCTATTGGATCAATAGGATCCTAGGTGCTCACTTCATGCATTATGATTTCTAGGCACCAGTTTGATGCTCCATCACAAGGAAAGTGCGCCCACACTTGCAAGTGTTTTTCTTCAAGATCTAGGTGCCAGTTGAAGGTTGTAGTTGCCAAGAAGAGTACCTAGCAAGAGGAAGTCTTTTGGAGTCTCCAAAACACATCAAACACGTGACTAACAACAAGATAACTATTTCCCAAGTTAGGCGCTTCAAGACAGAAGTTAAAACATGAATAAGCACCAACTTGTCTAGGCACAAACTTAAGCTTGTTGAGGATACACATGGCACCCAACATTCCTTGGTGATTTCACAAACTTCAAACACTCAGAACTGTTCAAGGAATGCCCAATGCCCCTTCTTGATGATTGGCACCAAAGTGAGGGTGGAATTACGCCTTGATGGCATTAGGCTCTATCTAGAGTATGCTACTCCATGGAAATGTGCCTTCTTGCTTAGAGTAATTCAAACACTACAAGGTCTTCAGTGATCAATTCCCCAACTTATGAAATGTCCTCCTTCATTTTAAAACACATTGTAATGCTCCAGAGAGATGACTATACCTAGGAATCAATCTAGGTTAGAAATGCCTCCAAAGTGTGCCTTCTCTTTCAGAATGCAAAACAAGGTCCAAAGGTGCTAATAAACTGAAGTGCTTCTTTGGAAAAGTCCCAGAGGTTAAGATGCGCCGTGTCTTAATGAGGTGCAACTCTTGGGTAAGAAATCTTGTAAAGTGCGCCTAACTTAGTGAAGAGGTTGATAACTTCTAAACCCTTCCTGGAACTTAGATTTCTTCAATTGAAGATCATCTTGCACCAATATATCACCAAACTTTCAATCACAAGATCAATTCAAACTTAGGTGCTCATTAAGAGTCTTTCCAATGTTGGCGTATCTGAGAGGTTGAACTGGCAAGAGATGGCACCTAGATTCAATATGTTTGAGTTCCAAAGTTGACTCAATGGTATCAAGATGGCGCCATAGAGTCTTTGGACTAGTTCCTTAGAGTTTCAAAAATATTCCAGCTCCTTGAAAATTCCTCCTACATGCTTGGGTGCCATTTCAAGGTCCTGGAACCATGATGTAGAACCTTATTGCTCTAGGCATCCATTCATGATTGTGCAACTTGAGATTGGCACCTAGAGTGAATAGGCTTTCATCCTGACTTAATACACTGCCTCCTTTTGACAATTTTTGGGGTAGCAGAAAACCTTTCACCATGGGCAAATGTCTCAGAGATATAAAAAACTGAGAGAGGTTATTGTAGAGGCACTCTACATGATCGCGTTGCCTTAGACATAATGTTTCTAAGTGACATGGTTTTTGAGTAACATCTCGTCAAAGATTTCTGCCATTTTGCACTTTGGACTCTTCAGGGATATCGTCGGTACAATGTAGCTCAGACTGTTTCGACATGTTTGGGTGAAAAATAGGACCATGCCTAGCGTAAATGTACCCATCCAGACATGTTGGAATAGTCAGTTTGGTCACATCAGGAGTAGGACGAAAGTTACACCCCTTTGCAACTTTACACTGCCTCCTTCTAATGATTTTTGGGGCAGCAGAAAACCTTTCACCACGGGTAAATGCCTCAAAGATATAAAAAATTGAGAGAGGTTATTGTAGAAGCACCCTATGTGATTGTGTTTCTTTAGACAGAATGTTTCTAAGTGACATGGTTTTCAAGTAACATCTCGTCAAAGATTGCTGCCTTTTTGCACTTTGGACTCTTCAGGGATATCGTCGGTACAATGTAGCTCGGACTGTTTCAACATGTTTGGGTGAAAAATAGGACCATGCCTAGCATAAATGTACCCATCTAGATGTGTTGGAACAATCAGTTTGAACACATCAGGAGTAGGATGAAAACTCATGAAAGTTACACCCCTTTGCAACTTTACACTGCCTCCTTCTGATGATTTTTGGGGCAGTAGAAAACCTTTCACCACAGGTAAATGCCTCAGAGATATAAAAAACTAAGAGAGGTTATTGTAGAGGCACTCTACGTGATCACGTTGCCTTAGACATAATGTTTCTAAGTGATAGGGTGTTCAAGTAACATCTCGTCAAAGATTGCTGCCTTTTTGCACTTTAGACTCTTCAGGGATATCGTCGGTACAATGTAGCTTGGACTGTTTCGACATGTTTGGGTGAAAAATAGGACCATGCATAGCGTAAATGTACCCATCTAGACATGTTGGAATAGTCAGTTTGGTCACAATAGGAGCAGGACAAAAGTTACACCCCTTTGCAACTTTACACTACCTCCTTCTGATGATTTTTTGGGCAGCAGAAAACCTTTCACCACAGATAAATGCCTCAGAGATATAAAAAACTAAGAGAGGTTATTGTCGAGGCACTCTACGTGATTGTGTTTCCTTAGACAAAATGTTTCTAAGTGACATGGTTTTCGAGTAACATCTCGTCAAAGATTGCTGCCTTTTTGCACTTTGGACTCTTTAGGGATATCGTCGGTACAATGTAGCTCAGACTGTTTCGACATGTTTGGATGAAAAATAGAACCATGCATAGTGTAAATGTACCCATCCAGATGTGTTGGAATAGTCAGTTTGGTCACAACAGGAGCAGGACGAAAGATACACCCCTTTGCAACTTTACACTACCTCTTGACAATTTTTGGGGCAGTAGAAAACCTTTCACCATAGGTAAATGCCTCAGAGATATAAAAAATTGAGAGAGGCTATTGTAGAGGTACTCTATATGATCATGTTACCTTAGATAGAATGTTTCTAAGTGACATGGTTTTCGAGTAACATCTCATTAAAGATTGCTTCATTTTTACACTTTGGACTCTTTAGGGATATCATCAGTACAATGTAGCTTGGACTGTTTTGACATGTTTGGGTGAAAAATAGGACCATGCCTAGCGTAAATGTACCCATCCAGACACGTTGGAATAGTTAGTTTGGTCGCATCAAGAGCAGGACACCAAAAATGCAGGACATGATGATGTAAAAATGTGTATATGTGTATAAATGCAGTAGGAAATTAAAAAAAGACAAACCTTACAAATTAATGTGCATACTTACAACTCAATGTAACATGACTTTACAAAATCAATGTGAATACTTACAAATTAATCCAATGAACCATCCGGGTCTGCTCTACTCTTTATTGTGTCAAGTATTGCTTCATGGTCAGACTCACGCACCTTCCACAAGATTTTGTTCAAAGGTCTACCTCGATACTTTATCAAATGAACATTGGATGCCATGACAAGATTCAAGTAATGAAGAATCTTCTGATGCATGTCAAAGTCTTGAAACAACCAAACATTAACACTCTTATGTGGGCACCTTCTAAGCCATGTTCCAGTAATAACCACTAAGCCATGTTCCAGTAATAACCATATGATAGGCATAACAATGAAGGGGCAAGCCCTCATAATCAAGTTCTTGATAGAAAATCCCATCAAGGAAGAAAGACAAATCTTCTTTGGAAGAAGAAGTTCTAGTTTGTGACAAATCCTTATCCAAGCATAAATAGCAAGGGTTCTATCAAGCAATTGCCAATCCACTTCCACAAAGTCTCCTGAAGACTTCCTGATTGATTCCAAAACATCCACACCCCAAAATTGGAGAGGCAATCAATATAATCAAACCCATAAATCTACATTTGATGACAGAAACCCTCAACACTATACCTAAAACCCTAATCCCTTAACCCTCCAACCCTATCCCTAATCCTTATACCCTCCACACTCTACTTTAACCCTAATCCCTCGACCCTCAACCTTATCCCTAAACGCTTGACCCTCGAACATCAATCCTCAATGTCAAACTCTAATCCCTCAACCCTTAACTCTGATCCCTTGACCCTCAACTCTATCCCTAAACCCTAAGCACTAAAGCCTCAACCCTTAATGTCAAATCATAATCCCTCAACCCTTCACTCTAATCCCTCAACCCTAAACCCTAATCCATCATCCCTCAACTCTAATCCCTCATCCCTAAACCCTAAATGCTATCCCTAGTCCTAAACCCTCAACAGACTCGATACTATACCTTAAACCCTCAAACCTTATCCCTAATCCTTATACCCTCCACACTCTACTTTAACCCTAATCCCTCAACCCTCAACCCTATCCCTAAACCCTTGACCCTCGAACCTCAACCCTCAACCCTCAACGTCAAACCCTAATCCCTCAACCCTTAATTCTGATCCCTCAACCCTCAACCCTATCCCTAAACCCTAAACCCTAAAGCCTGAACCCTCAACCCTTGACGTCAAATCCTAATCCCTCAACCCTTCACTCTAATCCCTCAAAACTTCACTCTAATCCCTCAAACCTAAACCCTATCCCTAAACCCTCAACACTATACCTTAAACCATAATCCCTCAACCCTCAACCCTAAACCTTATCCATAAACCCTAATCCCTCAACCCTCAACCCTAATCCATCATCCCTCAACTCTAATCCCTCATCCCTAAACCCTAAATGCTATCCCTATTCCTAAACCCTCAATAGACTCGATACTATACCTTAAACCCTAATCCCTAATCCCTAAACCCCCCAACCCTATCCCTAATCTTATACCCTCCACACTCTACTTTAACCCTAATCCCTCGACCCTCAACCCTATCCCTAAACCATTGACCCTCGAACCTCAACCATCAACCCTCAATGTCAAACCCTAATCCCTCAACCTTTAACTCTAATCTCTCGACCCTTAACCCTATCCCTAAACTCTAAACCTTAAAGCCTCAACCCTCAACGTCAAATCCTAATCCGTCAACCCTTCACTCTAATCCCTCAACCCTAAACCCTATCCATAAACCCTCAACAGTATGCCTTAAACCCTAATCCCTCAACCCTCAACCCTAAACCTTATCCCTAAACCCTAATCCCTCAACCCTCAACCCTAATCTGTCATCCCTCAACTCTAATCCCTCATCCCTAAACCCTAAATGCTATCCCTATTCCTAAACCCTCAATAGACTCGACACTATACCTTAAACCCTAATCCCTAATCCCTAAACCCTCCAACCCTATCCCTAATCCTTATACCCTCCACACTCTACTTTAACCCTAATTCGTCAACCCTCAACCCTATCCTTAAACCCTTGACCCTCAGACCTCAACCCTCAACCCTCAATGTCAAACCCTAATCCCTCAACCCTTAACTCTGATCCCTTGACCCTCAACCCTATCCCTAAACCATAAACCCTAAAGCCTCAAACCTCAACCCTCAACATCAAATCCTAATCCCTCAACCCTTCACTCTAATCCCTCAACCCTAAATCCTATCCCTAAACCCTCAACACTATACCTTAAACCCTAATCCATCAACCCTTAACCCTAAACCTTATCCCTAAAACCTAATCCCTAAAACCTCAACCCTAATCTGTCATCCCTCAACTCTAATCCCTCATCCCTAAACCCTAAATGCTATCCCTATTCCTAAACCCTCAACAGACTCGATACTATAACTTAAACCCTAATCCCTAATCCCTAAACCCTCCAACCCTATCCCTAATCCTTATATCCTCCACACTCTACTTTAACCCTAATCCCTCAACCATCAACCCTATCCCTAAACCCTTGACCCTCGAACCTCAACCCTCAACCCTCAACGTCAAACCCTAATCCCTCAATCCTTAACTCTGATCCCTCGACCATCAACCCTATCCCTAAACCCTAAACCCTAAATGGTGCAGGAGCACCTACCTGACAGCTGGTCTTGATAAGGCAGTTAGTTGTTTTAGGTCTTGTTTATGTTTCCAAGAAGGTCTGTTAAGACCAAATGCATGTAATAAGGTCATGCTGATCATGATAAGATCATGCTGACCAGGCTTTGCTATTTTTAGTTAGTTTGTTAAGACAGTTGTCATGATGTATGTTCGGTTGGATCTCCCAGCCGCTTGGAGAGAGTTCCCAGCCGCTTGGAGTCGGGTCAGTAGTACTTGAAGGCAAATCTATTTAAGCATGAGGATCGGATGGTATTGGATATCATCGATCAGACTTTGCGAGAGTGAGGCAGAGAGAGAGAAACTGATCATTGTATTTACATCTTTTGAAATCAAATAAAGTGTTCCTGTTTGCGTTCATCCTCTGTTGCATTCCATTGCTTGATCGATTTGCTGGTTTGGTGGCCGTATGGATTCACTGATCCATTCCACCGGTTGATTCATCTGATCGGTGGAATGGTCATGTACAGTAGGTTAGGTTGTAGTTTGTTTTTTGTTTGCATGCAGGTGTGCAGGATCGCGACTGAAAGGTGTTGAAGACCCTAGCATGGGCATGTGCTAGGTCGAGCTGACAAAGTGTGAAGATCACCCTGAGAGTGGATCGGGTCGTCCCTGGAGGATCGGCGAAGTGAAATTTCGCTAAGGCTAAAAGTTCGTGAAAACGGCATCATCAGGATATTTCTGCAAATATCCTGCAGTCGCTTCGAGCATCATCATCCGAGCAAGAGGAGATCGGCATGATGCGGTTAGTTGCATGAAGTGCAAGTGCGTCGGGGTGATCATCATCTGGAGGAGCCGAGGAGGAGCGTATCGGCATCAGGTAGAAGATCGGGTCATGAAACTGTTGAAGTTTGCATGTTGCAAGTGCATCAGGATGTTTTAAGTCAGATATATACTCAGCGTATCTATCGCCGTCAGGATCATCTCTCGGGAGTGCCCATCATCCGCGTATCGCTAGCAGATGTGGGAGTGAAAGTTCATTTTTTTTGACTAAGTGTTGAAGAGGTCATCAGGATATTGTGTGACATCATCGTCATCAGGATATGACGTCATCGTCATCAGGATATTGAGATATCCCCCTACGCAAGTTTATCCTGCTGTCGTTAAGTGCTTAAGGTATCGGCGGAAGTCCACGGCAGAAAGTTGTGTTAACATCATCAGGAGGTTTCGAGAGAACCGGATAAATCATATCATGATGCTGTTGCTTGTATCGTCGGCTATCGGGGCATCGAAGGGAAGGTGCTGAAGGTGATCGTCATCAGGATCTTTGGAGCAACAGGATATTGGATATCCTGCTGACGAAGGGGGTGTTGCATATCATGATGATGCCGATGGAGCTTGGCACCCGATGAACAGTGCAACAGGAGGATGTTTGCGCTAGTTGAACATCATGATGATGATGATAGGCGAAAAACGGAGGAAGTGAACAGTAGTCGGCAGGAGGATAATTGTGCTCGTCCGAAATATGATGATGATGCTGACAGTGTAAAGCAAAATATGATGATGATGATGATGATGATGGGCTGCAGACATCCATGCTGTATTGTAAGGTTATAGTGTGGATGCCTCTGCATCATAGTGGTATCAGAGCTCAGCAAAAGGTCTGGGCTGTTGTGTATTGATTCTGTCACCGAAAGGGCAGAGGTAGAGTTGATTGTGTGTTGTGTGTTGATTGAGAGGTTGACAAAATGCCTCCTAAAGGTAGTGGGACTGCAAGGGAATTGCAGGAGATGAAGGAGAAACATGCCAGAGAGATGAGGAAGATGAAGGAGCTTGCTGAAGCACTTCAAGCCAGGCTTATAGCCCTGGAAAAGAACAAAAAGAGAGAAGTGGCAGACTGTGAGTCTGAAGAAGATGAAGATACTGTTGAAGAGTATGAAGAGGTAGCTGAAGATCTGGATGCTGAAGACCAGAAATTTGTAAAACTGTTAAAGGCAGTACAGAGTGATAAACCTAAGGTAAAGGTTGATGTTTCCAAGTATACTGGAAGTTTGAATGAAGATGAATTGCTGGATTGGATTGCTGCACTGGATAATCACTTTGAATGTGAAGATGTTGCTGAGGATCAGAAGGTAAAGATTGCAAAGACCAAGTTAGGAGGTCATGCTTTGGTATGGTGGGATTATGTACAATCTGAGAGAAGGAAACAAGGGAAGTCAAAGATCACTTCATGGGATAAGATGGTAGCAAGGATCAAAGGTAAATTCTTGCCTAGGGGTTATGAAATCCAGATGTTTAAGAAGCTACAATTTTTAAAGCAGAAGGAAAGGGATGTGAAGGCATATACAGAAGAGTTTTATAAGTTGAGTATGAGATCTGGTCATCATGAGAATGAGGTAGAAAAGGTGGCTAGGTACTTAGCTGGTTTGAGATTTAACATACAGGATGAGTTAGTTTTAGCTAACCCTAAGAATGTGGAGGATTGTTATCAAATGGCAATCAGGATTGAAGAAAAGATGAATAGAGGACATGATAAGTCCATGAGAGGAAGAGGAAACCATAGGGGAAGAGGAGCAGCCCCTACACAAAAGCAAACGAATGAGGGTCAAGAAGACACTGGTAAAGGACAGGGACAGTCTGATTTCAGGGGTGGATGGAAAGGTAATAGAGGAAGATTTGGAGGTGGTAGAGGTTCTACTACATTTTCAGGAAAGTGTTACACCTGTGGTGAGTTTGGTCATCCATCTTTCAAATGTCCAGAAAACAAAGGTTCATCATCCAGAAATGATAGAACAAATGACAAGAGAGTACAACTTGTACAAGAAGAGAAAGTAGAAGAAAGTGCGCAGAGTTCAAACAGAGAGCCTGATAATTATGGATATCCAGAGAGTGGAGAATCATTGATGCTAAGGAGAATTAGTTTGCAGGCATCAAAGGATCTGATGCAAAGAAGAGCTCTTTTCAGGACCACATGCAAGAGCAAAGGTAAGGTATGTAAGGTTGTCATTGATACTGGTTCAACAGACAACATGGTATCTCAGGAAATGGTGAATAAACTGAATTTGGAAAGGATTCCACATCCACACCCTTACAAGGCATCTTGGGTGAGTGATAGTCATTCACTTTTTGTCTCTGAATAGGCATATGTGGATTTCCAGATTGGAGCATATCATGATAGAATTTTGTGTGACATATTGCCCATGGAATGTTGTCACCTACTGTTGGGTAGACCATGGCAATTTGATAGGAGGGTACTGTATGATGGGTATGCTAATACCTACACCATCCAGAAAGATGGAAAGACTATTAAGTTGATGCCATTACAGGAAGCAGCTGCAGCACAGAAGGCAGCCAAAGTCATTTTAATGGGAAAGAAGGAGTATGTGCAGGTGCCTATAGGATCAGGCATAAAGGCAGTTCAGGACACTGCAGGAAAAGAAGTTGTTACAGACAACAAGCTGAAGAAAGTTTCAGTTGTGACTGACAGAGGTCAGCAGCAGGTTCAGAAACAGGTTTGCACACAGCAACCAGTTCAGAAGAATGACAAGGATGTTGTCATAGTTGGGACTATTGCTTGTCCTATAAAGGTTGACAGGAAGGCAGAATTGAACATTTCAGCAGTTCAAGAGGTAGTTCAGACAGAGGTTCTGGTCAGGCAACCTGGCAAACACAGGGTATATGAGAGAAAGGCCTACATCAACAGGCATGAGGATTTACTTGCCAGAAAGCAAGATACAGTTCAGAAGTCTTGGAGCAGCCAAGAGCCAGCAGAGGACAAAGCTGGAACAGCTCAGCATATTTCAACAGCAAAGTGTAAAGGTGGAAGACTTCCACATACTAAACTCATGGGACATGAGTTCTTTTCTGTTGGGGAGTATGGTGCAGGAGCACCTACCTGACAGCTGGTCTTGACAAGGTAGTTAGTTGTTTTAGGTCTTGTTTATGTTTCCAAGAAGGTCTGTTAAGACCAAATGCATGTAATAAGGTCATGCTGATCATGATAAGATCATGCTGACCAGGCTTTGCTATTTTTAGTTAGTTTGTTAAGACAGTTGTCATGATGTATGTTCGGTTGGATCTCCCAGCCGCTTGGAGAGAGTTCCCAGCCGCTTGGAGTCGGGTCAGTAGTACTCGAAGGCAAATCTATTTAAGCATGAGGATCGGATGGTATTGGATATCATTGATCAGACTTTGCGAGAGTGAGGCAGAGAGAGAAACTGATCATTGTATTTACATCTTTTGAAATCAAATAAAGTGTTCCTGTTTGCGTTCATCCTCTGTTGCATTCCATTGCTTGATCGATTTGCTGGTTTGGTGGCCGTATGGATTCACTGATCCATTCCACCGGTTGATTCATCTGATCGGTGGAATGGTCATGTACAGTAGGTTAGGTTGTAGTTTGTTTTTTGTTTGCATGCAGGTGTGCAGGATCGCGACTGAAAGGTGTTGAAGACCCTAGCATGGGCATGTGCTAGGTCGAGCTGACAAAGTGTGAAGATCACCCTGAGAGTGGATCGGGTCGTCCCTGGAGGATCGGCGAAGTGAAATTTTGCTAAGGCTAAAAGTTCGTGAAAACGGCATCATCAGGATATTTCTGCAAATATCCTGCAGTCGCTTCGAGCATCATCATCCG
This sequence comes from Cunninghamia lanceolata, assembly GCA_027924645.1. Taxonomy (NCBI): domain Eukaryota; kingdom Viridiplantae; phylum Streptophyta; class Pinopsida; order Cupressales; family Cupressaceae; genus Cunninghamia; species Cunninghamia lanceolata. The sequence goes on from BSBN01001332.1 coordinate 15,721,825, forward strand.
AGCAAGAGGAGATCGGCATGATGCGGTTAGTTGCATGAAGTGCAAGTGCGTCGGGGTGATCATCATCTGGAGGAGCCGAGGAGGAGCGTATCGGCATCAGGTAGAAGATCGGGTCATGAAACTGTTGAAGTTTGCATGTTGCAAGTGCATCAGGATGTTTTAAGTCAGATATATACTCAGCGTATCTATCGCCGTCAGGATCATCTCTCGGGAGTGCCCATCATCCGCGTATCGCTAGCAGATGCGGGAGTGAAAGTTCATTTTTTTTGACTAAGTGTTGAAGAGGTCATCAGGATATTGTGTGACGTCATCGTCATCACGATATGACGTCATCGTCATCAGGATATTGAGATATCCCCCTACGCAAGTTTATCCTGCTGTCGTTAAGTGCTTAAGGTATCGGCGGAAGTCCGCGGCAGAAAGTTGTGTTAACATCATCAGGAGGTTTCGAGAGAACCGGATAAATCATATCATGATGCTGTTGCTTGTATCGTCGGCTATCGGGGCATCGAAGGGAAGGTGCTGAAGGTGATCGTCATCAGGATCTTTGGAGCAATAGGATATTGGATATCCTGCTGACGAAGGGGGTGTTGCATATCATGATGATGCTGATGGAGCTTGGCGCCCGATGAACAGTGCAACAGGAGGATGTTTGCGCTAGTTGAACATCATGATGATGATGATAGGCAAAAAATGGAGGAAGTGAACAGTAGTCGGCAGGGGGATAATTGTGCTCGTCCGAAATATGATGATGATGCTGACAGTGTAAAGCAAAATATGATGATGATGATGATGATGATGGGCTGCAGACATCCATGCTGTATTGTAAGGTTATAGTGTGGATGCCTCTGCATCACTAAAGCCTCAACCCTCAATCCTCAACGTCAAATCATAATCCCTCAACCCTTCACTCTAATCCCTCAACCCTCAACCCTAATCCGTCATCCCTTAACTCTAATCCCTCATCCCTAAACCCTAAATGTTATCCCTATTCCTAAACCCTCAACAGACTCGATACTATACCTTAAACCCTAATCCATAAACCCTCCAACCCTATCCCTAATCCTTATACCCTCCACACTCTACTTTAACCCTAATCCCTCGACCCTCAACCCTATCCCTAAAGCCTTGACCCTCGAACCTCAACCCTCAACCCTCAACGTCAAACCCTAATCCCTCAACCCTTAACTCTAATCCCTCGACCCTCAACCCTATCCCTAAACCCTAAACCCTAAAGCCTCAACCCCCAACCCTCAAAGTCAAATCCTAATCCCTCAACCCTTCACTCTAATCCCTCAACCCTAAACCCTATCCCTAAACCCTCAACACTATACCTTAAACCCTAATCCCTTAACCCTCAACCCTAAACCTTATCCCTAAACCCTAAATGCTATCCTTATTCCTAAACCCTCAACAAAATTGATACTATACCCTAAACCCTAATCCCTAAACCCTCCAACCCTATCCCTAATCCTTATACCCTCCACACTCTACTTTAACCCGAATCCCTCGACCCTCAACCCTATCCCTAAACCCTTGACCCTCGAACGTCAAACCTTAACCCTCAACGTCAAACCCTAATCCCTAAACCCTTAACTCTGATCCCTTGACCCTCAACCCTATCCCTAAACCCTAAACCCTAAAGCCTCAACCCTCAATGTCAAATCCTAATCCATCAACCCTTCACTCTAATCCCTCAACCCTAAACCGTATCCCTAAATCCTCAACACTATACCTTAAATGCTAATCCCTCAACCCTCAACCCTAAACCTTATCCCTAAACCCTAATCCCTCAACCCTCAACCCTAATCCATCATCCCTCAACTCTAATCCCTCATCCCTCAACCCTAAATGCTACCCCTATTCCTAAACCCTCAATAGACTTGATACTATACCTTAAACCCTAATCCCTTATCCCTAAACCCTCCAACTCTATTCCTAATCCGTATACCCTCCACACTCTACTTTAACCCTAATCCCTCGACCCTCAACCCTATCCCTAAACCCTAAACCCTAAAGCCTCAACCCTCAACGTCAAATCCTAATCCCTCAACCCTTCACTCTAATCCCTCAACCCTAAACCCTATCCCTAAACTCTCAACACTATACCTTAAACCCTAATCTGTCAACCCTCAACCCTAAAACTTATCCCTAAACCCTTATCCCTCAACCCTTAACCCTAATCCTTCATCACTCAACTCTAATCCCTCATCCCTAAACCCTAAATGCTATCCCTATTCCTAAACCCTCAACCGACTCAATACTATACCTTAAACCCTAATCCCTTATCCCTAATCCTTATACCCTCCACACTCTACTTTAACCCTAATCCCTCAACCCTCAACCCTCAACGTCAAACCCTAATCCCTCAACCCTTATAACTCTGATCCCTCTACCATCAACCCTATCCCTAAACCCTAAACCCTAAAGCCTCAAGCCTCAACTCTAAGTGTCAAATCCTAATCCCTCAACCCTTCACTCTAATCCCTCAACCTTAAACCCTATCCCTAAACCCTCAACACTATACCTTAAACCCTAATCCCTCAATCCTCAACCCTAAACCTTATCCCTAAACCCTAATCCCTCAACCCTTAACCCTAATCCATCATCCCTCAACTCTAATCCCTCATCCCTAAACCCTAAATACTATCCCTATTCCTAAACCCTAAACGCTATCCCTATTCCTAGACCCTCAATGGGCTCGATACTATACCTTAAACCCTAATCCCTTATCCCTAAACCCTCCAACCCTTTCCCTTAACCCTAATCCCACGACCCTCAACCCTATCCCAAAACCCTTAACCCTCAAACCTCAATGTACTCAACCCTCAACATCAAACCCTAATCCCTCAACCCTTAACTATGATCCCTCGACCCTTAACCCTTAAAACTTGAACCCTAAAACCTATCCCTGCATGCTTGACACTCGACACTATATCTTAAACCGTAATCCCTTAACCCTCATCCCTAAAGCCTCAATCCTAAATCATTAAACCTTCAACCCTAAAACCTATCCCTAATCCCTCTACCCTCGACACTCTTATTTAACCCTAATCCCTTGATCATTAATCCTATCCCTCAACCTCAACCCTCAACCCTCAACCCTCAACCCTCAACTCTCAACATTAAGCCCTAATTCATCAACCCTAAACCCTAATCCCTCAAACCTAAACCCTATCCCTAAACCATCAAACCTCAACACTATACCTTAAACTCTAATCCCTATCCCTCAACCCTTAACCATTAAAACTTAAATCCTATCCCTACACCCTCAACACTTGACACTATATCTTAAGCCTTAAACCCTCATCCCTAAAGCCTCAACCCTCAATCCTTAAACCTTCAACCCTAAACCCTATACCTAATCCCTCTAACCTTGACACTCTAACCCTAACCTTGACATTAAATGCTAATCTGTCAACCCTAAACCCTAATCCGTCAACCCTAAACCCTATCCCTCAACCCTCAACACTATACCTTAAACCCTAATCCATCAACCCTAAAACCTAATCCCTCAACCCTCAACCCTAAACACTATGAATAAAACCTCAACCCTCGACACTATACCTTAAACCCTATGAGAAAAGCTTTGCATATGGTACATCCACAAAGAGTAATTAACCATTGAAATCAAAAGGATGATCATTATGAGAAAAGATTTGCATTGGTGTACATCTATGTTTCTTGCTGTCCACCCCGCACTTAGGGAAGGTATATTGTTATGAAACAGGCAAATAATCTCCCATTGTTCACTGGCTCTATCCACAAGAACTACTAAACTATACCTTAAACCCTAATCCCTCAACCCTAATCCCTCAACCCTAAACCCTATCCCTAATCCCTCTACCCTCAACACTCTACCTTAAACCTAATCCCTCGACCCTTAACCCTAAACCCTAATCCCTCAAGGTCCTAAACTCTAATTGCTTATCCCTAAACTCTAAATCCTATCCCTAAATGCTCAACCCTCAACCTTAAACCTTAATCACTCAATCCTTATCCACCCCTCTCCTCCCCTATCTAGCTCACTCCCATCTCTACCCTCCTCTGCCCTTGACACTATACATACATAAATATAGGCATACATAGATACATACATACATATAGGCACACATAGATACATAGATATATACATACATACATACATAAATACATATAGGCATACATAGATACATACATACATACATATAGACATACATACATACATACATGATTAATAGACTTGAACAAAAACAAATTTAAGGGGAACATAATGCAAGCGCATTATAATGTGCTCGCGTTATGTCAAACATGACAAACAACAGAGTAGCAGAAAAGGAAAAATGCAAAGCAAAACATAACGCAAGCGCGTTATAAGGCGCTTGCGTTATGTCTTGCTTTGGGAATCCCAAGCCTTGGGGTTGGGATTTGCTTTGGATTTCCAACCCAAAGGCTTGGAGCGCCTTTTGAACAGTCATAGACGTGTTTTTCCATATTCTTCAAGATTTCACATAATTTCGTTCATGCTAACCCTCAAATTTGCACGTATTTCAAGGTCAAACAAATCAAACACTGGGTAATGTTAGGCTTTCTCTTAGCTATTTGATGATGTGATTTTTTTCAGATTTTAACAATGTTAAGCCTTTCATCTTTAATTTCTTTTGTTTGTGTGTCTGTTTTTGGGCAAACACCACTGTTTGATCTTTTTTTCATTGTAAATTAACTATTCATTGAAATTTCAAAAAAATTACATATTTAGAAACTAGACTCCATTCTACAAATATTAAAAAAAGAAAAAAATGATTTTCAATTAGTTTTCAAAATTTATAGGGGTAGCACGGCCAAAATTCTATTTTTTAGGATGTGTCCACTTTGAAAATTAGTAAAAAATCAAATATTCATCAAAAAATTATCAGAAAAATCAGGCATAAACTACATGCTATTAGAAAATTTCTCATTTAAGCAATTTTAAAAATACTAAAAAAAAGTTGACCTTTTGGGGGAGCCACAAAACATGCTATGTTATGTTTTTTTGACAGAAACAACACCAATTTCTGTGGCTCCCTTTTTTGAACCCCTTAATCTATGTCATTTTAAAAAAAATAGTAGTTTAGAAAGTAGACTCGGAGTACTATGAACATTGTTTTGGTTGCATCTCCAAATTTTGAGTGTAACTATGCTCAATTTCTCATCCAAGGCCAGTATTTCCTAATTTCAGAAAAAAGTGGCCACTTAAGACCCCTTTTTGGCCCTCCATCTTCTTGCACTTACCCAGGAAAATAAATAAAATTTACCATATAAAGTGTGACATCCCATTCAACCTTATTTTTCAACATTTTATCAGCAACTAAATTAGTGTCAATTTTATAAAATAATACATTTAAATAATTTTTTAAATTTTTTTAAAAATACAAATATAAAATACACTAAAAATTATATTTTATTAGTTTACATCATTTTAAAATTTAAAACATATACGTCACTTTGTAGTGATTCAAGTTAAAAAGTTAGATCAACATTGGTCGTTTCCTTTATAAAAGTGTGACACAGCTTTGAACTTTCACCCTGGAGGCTATCCATCACACATATATAGTTCAAAAATAGAGGACTAAATGGCATGATCAGTTTATCAGGACTAAATGGCATGATCAGTTTATTGTATGATTCCAAATACAAAGATTATAAGGGCAAGCTACAGTCTAGATGGTTAAGCCCCTATGAGATACAACAGGTATTCCCCAATGGAGCAGTTAAATTATAGACCATAGATGCAGTCAGATTCTCATTGCTCATTAATGGTCACAGATTGAAGTTATACACACAACCAACAAAACGAGAAGATTTTCTTCTTTCTCTAATGCACATTGCTATGGTCCAAGCCCTAATTTTGATACCAACATAAACTCAACAATAGACACTACCAGTTCTCACAGTGACTTAGTAGAAGAGCTACACAACTCACCTCTTGAGGTCACTCGGGTATAATTCCTTAATCTTCTTCACATGCATACATAGCACCGGTGCCACAATCTTCATGGAGCTAGTTTCACTATGTCGTAGGGACCTGTAGCAAGAAAAATAAAAGCTACCATAGTTCACTTTGGGACATGTTGATAAAGGTACATGTAGCAGCTATCTGTCAGAACATTCAAATTTCACGCCAAGTTAATTGCACTTCTTCAGGATTTATTTCACTTTGCCAACGCATGCAACCACAATTCATCCCATTACTGCATGTGAGCTTCCTCAACTCATTCACATATGCCAACATGCCATTCATTCCTCCTTCTCCCATAATAATGATTCCACGCCCAATCAAATTCATGTTGCAGACACATTTCACAAAGCTACACTCACACAGAGTTCTGTTCACTTCACCTCAATAGGTACATATACTAACCTTCCATTATTAACATAGATTTTCAATACATTCTATATGTGATCACATTTAATTCATCATAATTCTCATTATTAATCCTATTTCCATATTCTTGAAATCATTACCCTCTGTCTCGTACAAGTATTGAAGTGAGGACACTTCCATATTTTAGATGGGGGGGATAGCATATGTTCAAAACAAAAAATTTGTTTGTCACCAAAAGCCACCCAAAACACAGACAGATACAACCTTTTTCCTTTGGCCTTCTTGCATCCATAACCTTTTGTCTTCTCAACTTCCTAACATCTCAAGTCTGTTTAGGCTGGTTCAAGTTTAGTGCATGCAAGCATAATAGGAGGTTGAACAGAGGGTTGTTGAATTTGGTTAAGTAGAGGGTTGTGAAAATTTTAAATTTGAGTTACATTGATAGCATGGGAGGTGATCTTATTAGAAGAGACCCAACCATTTATTAGATAATAATGGAAGACCAGTTAGCCTTGCCAATTTTTATAAGAGCAGGATGGCTCGATTATTTTTTGAAGCTCACAAAATATAATGAAGGTATGACAAGGCAATTTGCAGCTACCTTACAACATGATGAAGCCGCTATCAAGGGTTTGAAAGTGGATCCTTCAGAGGCTGCAATTGCAGAAGTGTCTGGTCTACCCAGGAATGGAGAAGAATTCCCTGTCAAGGTAGATGCAATAGCTGCAAGGGGTGAATTCAGTGAGGCAGGGGAGCACCTGGACTCAACGTCACAGGGGACTAAGAGATTATCACTCCCACTGGTATGGGCTTCTTGTGATGTTTATATTATTAAGTACATTACTTGTGATGGTAGACAATCTCTTTTATATACTGTGCGTCTTAAGTTGTTGAAAAGAATGGGATATGAATATCAGCGGAAGTCAAATAAGTCAGCTTTGTCACATGATTGTTTTATTACCTTATTAGTGAAAAGGAACCTTAGGGTTCAATACCCACAGGTGCCCTGGGAAATTTTTTTGAAATGCAGAAACATTAATGATATTCTTGAGGAGCCAGCAGTACCAAGGAATATAGAGTCACCTACTGTATCTTTAAGGGAAACTTCTCCTATTACACCTACTGCTTCACCCACCTATAGCAAGGGAGAAATAGGGGAGCAAGATGTGCCAAATTCACCACATGCAGCATTTGATCAACCTATAGTAGAATAGGTATATCAAACCCCATCTTCTAGTAAAACACCCAACACCAAAACACCCAAAACCAGAAGGAAGAAAGGTGGTTCTTCTTCTATGCCTTCAAAAAGGCCAAAGAAGAAACCCACACCACTAAGGCGTTCACACCGCCTAAAGAGGAAACATGTTATGAGTAGTATGGAGAAACAAGGAGAATAAAAAGAAGACATTGTGACAGTGGAAACTGACCATGAACAAGAGGCCAATGTGACTGAAAATGTGTAAGTTCCAATTAAAAGGAAATGGTGTATATCTACTACCTCTAAATCAGAGTCAGAGGATATTTTTGGTGCCAAGAAAACCAGAAAGAAAACCCCAGATAACCCTGACAATAAGGGTTATGAGTCCACAAAGGGTGGTGATGAAAAATCTTTAAGAGATGAAGAATTATTGCTTGAAGAAAGAAATGTCAAAAAATAATTACAAGAAGCTTTTGAAAGGATCAAACAGCTGGAGGAACTGGTCAAAACGTATGAGAAAAGGGACAAGGAAAGAGAGGCAGAGGAAATTGTCAATACTCATGGACAATGAACAAAATTAGATATACTTGCAGAACTAGCAATAGTTCTTGCAAAAAATAAGGAACTGGTAGCTAAGGAAAAGAGACCCCCTGTCACAAAAACCCCAACTTGTCATACAATCATGTCCCTGGGTTATCAACTTTGGAAAGTTACTGAAAAATTTTCTAAACAAAGAGAGGAGTGGAAGAAAGAAAAATAAGCAATGATTGCAGAGCATACCCAGGCATTAGAGAGGAAGGATATTGAATTAAGAAAAGTAGTAGTCAGGATGGAAGAGATAGCAGATAAAGCTGCCCAAATTATTAAATATAGACCTCCAACTAGAACATATGCTTTGTTTTTATAGGAAAAGTTTTTAAGTCTTCAATTTAGTAAGTTGATTAGTAACAAACCAGTTTATATGAGTGGAAAAATGACTTTTCTAAAAGTTTTTTCTGATGCCACACCAAAAGGACATGATCAGTTATGTGAGTACTACTTGCATAGCTATGTTGTGCCTGATGATATAGAATGGAACCCATTAGTTTTTGTGGGGGATTTACAATTAAGGGCACTTGCATCCTATTTCAGAAATAAGAAGTTGAGGGGTGAAATCATGCAAGCATATACAAAGAGAGAAAAATCAATTGCTCTCCCAATAAGGAGAGAATCTAAAACCCATGACTTAATCATTGGAGTTCATGAAAACAACTTCTGGATCACAAGGGTATAGGTAGGATAATCATGAATTTGAGACTACATGATTATGAAAGAATGCAACATTTAACTATTGGACTCATCCACAATTGTTATCAGTTTGTGCAAGATAGATGGAATAGTTTAACCCATGAGTTGCAAAGAAAAGAACCCCACTTTGTTCATAATTTTATGGCCATGTTTGAAAGAGCACGGAAATATATGGATATTGCCAGAGGACAGGAACTTGAATGGGTACCACTTACCTTCCAACCGCCAATGCTTATGTAATTGGTGCCACATTAGACAGGGAAAAAGAATGTGGAGTGTGAGAAGGTAGAGGTTACTAGGATGAATAGGTTGGCATATCATAATGGATTTTATTTGGAATAGGTTGAAGGAGTTGATGCTATTACAGACCTCAATGAAATTACTTTGCACTACAACCTCCAATCCTAGTTGATTTGCTTGAGAACAAGCAAATGGGTAGTTGGGGGGAAATGATGGGTCTAGTTATTAGCTAGTTTTCTTATGGTTTTATGCAAGTTCAAATACATTCTCAGACATTATCTTACACATATTATACATTATGCTATCTCTTATGTTCATTATGCAAACCTAAACTTGATTATTAAGTATATGGAAATATGGTTATAATATGATCGATATTGCATGATTATGTGTGGGAATGTATGGATTGTAAAGGATATCTATGCTTGATCATGATTGTTAGTATTGTGTACATTTTTTGTTAACTAACTCTTGTAGCTGGGTGAGTGTAGGATCATGATGGGCCAAACACTACCCCTAAGTGGCAATGTAAATGTGAAAAACATACTTAAGTAACTTCATGTCAAAAATTGAATGAGTTATTTACATAATCTAGAAATAAGGTAGTAATAAAAGTTGTAATCAATTGAATGTAGTTTATGGGCTACAACTTTTTTTCTTTGTTTAAAATATTTTGGTGAAAATTGGATATTTCAATGAAGTGCTACTAAAATTTTCAGAAAAAAGTAAAAAGTACGTGTCATTCCAGCCAACCTAAGTATGAGGAAATATAATATTTTTCCTCCATGATTTAGATTTATGTAAAGGACACATGAGTGGATGTGACATATTTTTTTGAACTTTTTAAGTAAATAAATAATTATTTATGAATTTTTTACTATGACTTTTTTAAAATATTAAAAATTAATTTTCCAGCCAACCTATCTTGGTCAAAAATATATGAAACTCAAAAATTTTAAATTTTAATGTATACCCAATAAATCTTAGAATGTGACGCATCTTTTGGATTTAAAGAGGGATTAATATGTTGAAAGTTATGGATGTTTTTCCATATGTATATCTATCAGGAAATCAGACATAGCATATGTAGAAAATTAATAATAATTACCTATTATATTATTATGAGGAGTATATTATATTTTTAGAATCTTAATAGCTTCCTCTATAAACCCTTTTCATTTGATTAAATTTAGTTACAAAAAAGTCTGTCAGCTTCAAGGATGAAATTGTGGAAAATTTTAAAATAACTTTAAATGGGTGGTTTTGCAAGTTTCTTTGGCAAGTTTTGGGACTCCCACTCCCCTAAATATGAGGTAATCCTAATGAATTTTTGGAGGGAATCCATATTTCAGCTAGAAATATTAACATTCTTTCCATCCAAATCTAAATACTAGTCTAAATGTTAGCACTTTTCTTATCCAACAAGTTTTTTCTCCTTTGGCACTATTTGTCCCATCATGATCTCACACTCACCAAGCTAGAGAAGATGGACTATAACCCGCAACAACTATAAGACGTAGCCCACAACCAAAGAGTTCCTAGACAATATAGCAGGGGAGGTTCCAAGCTAAACTAAGCGTAGCAACTACAACATGGAGACCCTTGATGAAAATGGTTACACATCGTGATGACAATTAATAAGGATGATTGAAAGGAGAGAATTCTATTGCAGGTAGGAGTCTAACGTGACTGACTCAACTAGTCCACATTCCAGTTCTATTGCTGCATGAGTCTCAATTTCATTTGGACTCTTCTTTCTTTATTTTTTAGTTATTAGTTACTTGGCATTTATCACACTCATGTATGTAGAGAGTGGTGATTTATGATGAAGTTAAGAGACATTGTTCCAATAAACTCCCCCGTTCCTATATGTATGGCTCGGTGGTTGAGGTAGTTTATGTTTTCAAGTTTGAAGTAGATTGTTCAATCACAGATATAGTTACCAGATCTATTCCAAGTTAGTTACACAGACAATGTTTAAGTAATAGTTAGTCTCCTTTGTGAAAATTTTTTAACCTCAAATTCCTGTCATGCCATGATTTCTGTTGCTTTTGTTCCAAATTTTGACTATATAGTGTAATGAGTCTATTCTCATCTAATTTTTCCAAATCATCAATTCTTTGAGAAAGGTACTCTTCCTCACTTAACCACAAGGTTAATTCAGTGTGGACATTAGAGATTATGAAATTCATAGGTATTGTTGCATCCATTCCATATACAAGTTTAAATGTTGTAAACTTAGTAGATCTCTTATATGAAGTGTGGTAGGCTTAGAGTACTACAGGTACTTTTATATCCCAATCTTCCCTATTTCCATCACACATCTTTGTTAAATTTATCCCAATTATCTTGTTTAAGGCTTCACTAGCTCCATTTGCTTGTGGGTGATATGGTGAGCTTCTATTATGGGTGATCATAAAACTTTGTAAAAGATTTGGAATTACTTTATTTACAAAGTGCTTCCCTTGATCACTTGTTATGATTAGGGGACAACCAAATCTTGTTATAATATTCTCATATAATAATATTCTGGTGGTTTTTATTGTTCAATCCTTGTCAGTTTCACCTCTACCCATTTAGTTAGATACTCTACCTTGGTATTGATAAATCTGGCCTTAGAGTGTTTTGTGGTGGGGGGGTCTATTGGGCCTATGAAGTCTATCACCCATTTTTCAAATGGTTTCTATGCTAGTACTAGTTTTAGTGGCATTTCATATATTTATGGTAGGTGTCCCTACGCTTTGACATATATCACAGTTTTTGACATATTATTTTGCATCCATGTGTAAGGTAGGCCACCATAATCCTACCAATTTGATCCTTTTTTCTATTATCTCTTCGCAATTATACACCAGAAATTTCTTCATGATCTACTTGTAGGATAGCTTCTCTTTGATGTTCATATATGTCATATTTTCCTAGGATATGTAGCTCTCCTTCTATCAATGTGTATGGTAGCGCCTTCCGCATTAGTGTTTCTTTGTCTTGTGGTGATGTGTCTTATGGGAATTTTCTTGTAGACAATAAGATTGCTATCTCATGCAATTCTTCTGGTATTGCAGTTACCCTGAATAAATTTGTGCCAGGGAGGTCTTCTTCTTGGCTATTTGGTTCTTCGCCTATTTCTAGTCTAGATAGGTAATCTAGGCCTTGATTATTCCTTCCTCTTTTTGCCATTATTTTAAAATCAAACTCCTAGAATAAGCTCATAACCAATGACATATACTTCCTTGAGTAACTAGTCAAATTTGTAGGTATTTCAATGGTTCATAGTCTGTATAGAAAGTGAATGGTGTAGACAGTAGGAAGCATCTGAATTTCTATAAAGAATAGACCATTGCTAAGGCTTCTCTTTTAGTAGTTGTATAATTTTTCTCAGCCTTAGATAATTTTCTACTAGAAAAGGCTATGGGATGGTCCTTAGTCCCTTTTGGTTGTGCCAATACTACTCCTATCACCATGCCAGAGGCATCCACATGCACATGAAATGGTATTGTCTAGTCTGGAAAGATTAATATTGGTGCTTCAATAATCTTTTGTTTTAATGTATTGAAAGAATTTTGACATTGTTCATTCCATTCAATAGCTTTCCCATATTTTTTCTTTAACAACTCTTCTAGTGGTGTTGTAATTGGCGCATATCCTCATAGGAATTTGCGGTGGTACCTTGTATATCCTAAGAAGGTTTTCACTTTTGTTGCTATTTTGGGTGGTGGTACGGTCATTATTAGTGTCACTTTTAATGGATGCACCATTAATTTTTCTTTGCATATGATATGACCTAATAAGGTACCAAATGGTACCGCAAATAAGCATTTATTTAAATTCAATGAGATTTGTTAACTCCTACATCTATTTAGCATCATTCTCAATGTTTGTACATGATCTTTAATTAGTCCATACACTATTTAATCATCCAAATATACCTCTAGGAAATCATGGATAAAGTCTTTGAATGTGTTTACCATTATTCTATTAAATACCACTGGTGCATTTTTTAAGACAAAAGGCATAACTGTGTACATGAAGAACCCCCATTCTGATACAAAAGTTATTTTAGGTTGGTCCTCTTCCCTTATTTTGAATTGATGGTACTCGTAGAATCCATCAGTAAATGAATATATTTCCCTTCCTACAACTGATTCCAGTATATCTTTGGTGAAAGGAGTAGGGAATTGGTCATGTATGCATGCTTTGTTTAGCTCTCTAAAATGAACACATATTCTCACTTCCCCTATTTTCTTGTTTTGTACAACCATTGAACTTATCCATTCCACATCCTCAACCAATTTGATTAACTTGACTATGATAATTTTATCTAATTCCACTTTTACGTCTTTCTTCATGTTTAGATTTAGCTTGGATATGATGGGTCTAGTTATTAACTAGTTTTCTTATGGTTTTATGCAAGTTCAAAGAAATTCTTAGATATTATCTTACACATATTTCTACATTATTCTATCTCTTATGTTCATTATGTAGACCTAAATCTGATTATTAAGTATATGGAAATATGGTTATAATATGATGGCTATTGCATTATTATGTGTGGGAATGTATGGATTGTAAAGAATATCTATGCTTGATTATGGTTGTTAGTATTGTGTGCATGTTTTGTGAACTAACTCTTGCAGCTGGAGAAGATGGATTGTAGCCTACAGCAACTGTAAGGTGCAACCCGCAGCCAAAGAGTTCCCAGACAGTAGAGCAAGGGAGGTTCGAAGCTAAACTTAGCACAACAACTACAGAATGGAGACACTTGATGAAGATGGTTACGTATTGTGATGACAATTAATAAGGATGATTGAAAGGAGAGAATTATGTTGCAGATAGGATTCTAATGTGACTGACTCAACCAGTCCACATTCTAGTTCTATTGCAGCATGAGTCTCAATTTAATTTGGACTCTTCTTTCTTTCTTTTTCAGTTATTAGTTACATGGCATTTATCACACTCATGTATGTAGAGAGTGGTGATTTATGATTTCAGTTAAGAGACCGTGTTCCAATAAACTCCCCCATGCCTATATGTATGGCTCGATGGTTGAGGTATTTTAAGTCTTCAAGTTTGAAGTAGATTGTTCAATCACATATATAGTTACTAGATCTTTTCCAAGTTAGTTATTCCAAGTTAATTACATAGATAATGTTTATGTTTTTGATGATGAATGCATGAATAAAATCTGTCAGCAGAATCTTATGTGATATTGTAAGGATTGTGCAATGAATGAATTGGAATTAGTATGATTGTGTCAATCTGAGCAACTAGATTTGAGTTAGATCAGTGGAGACAATCACTTGAACAAGGGCCACTCAAGGTAATTGTCCCTCACTTCGTTTCCTATATGTTACTTTGTTATAACAGTCAAATCATAAATGCATTAGATTCTTCAAGATATTCTATCTATTCAACTTGTTGTACTCCAGAGTGTAGAGTGTATGTTAGGAGTGTAGAGTGTATGGTAGATTATCAATATTAAGCCAACCTTTAAAGCATTCTTTCCTTCATAGAACATAGTTACAATCTTTTATTGTATGCACCCATAGCAATAGTACCAGCATTACTTTCCTTACTATTATATAGTTTTAAGATTTCCTAGCAAGTGTAACATTATATTAAGATGAGTTAGGTAGTCTGAATCCTTGAAAATACATACAGTGCCAGTGCCATCACAAGCTTACTAGCCCTGGTCGATAATTTAATGAAGGTCTTTCCAAAGGTCCAAGTGGACTATTTAGCTAGGTTTTTCCTCTGAATTGTGTGATTGCCACCAAGTTTACTAGACATAGTAAGGACTCTATAGTATGGTCTCTTTTTCTGCGGTTTAATTCCTTTCATTTGTATTTTCATTAATCTTGCTTCCTCTTTTATACCCTTTAAATTTGTAAATTTCCTTGGAAAGAGATCCCCAAATTTTAGAAAAGATTTCGGTAACTTGTGCCACCACTCTTTCATCCTAATAATCACCTATTTTAGATGATTTTGGATCTCCTTCTGTTGCAATATTGTCTTCTCTAAATTTGATAGGGTGGTTATAATACTTCTCTTTTGGCTCAGTTTTTGTTTCGATTTCCCTTTCTCCTTGTTAAACTTCTGTGTCCAAATTATGTTTATCCTCATCATTCTCTTGTTGGGTTTTAAAGCATCTTCTATCAGTGTAGTTGGTTTATTTGTCCATCCACTCTATAAGTTTCTAGATTCCACCTATTTTAGGTGGTGGAAGATTTTTTTGTGGTAATTCTTTCTCATTTTGTTCAGTAGGTTTAAAATATATTACTTTCATTTTAAAGAGTGTGGTGTGAATATGTTTGTCTATATTATTGAATGAGAATGTATGTAGGAAATCTTTCTACAGTTCATCCCAGTCTTTAGTTTTAGTTCTATGTTCCTGATTTATATACCAGGTTTGTGCAACCAGTGTCAATGTCTAGTAGAACATTTGGATATATAGTCTTGTGTCATATTCATTTGTGCCCTTTCAGACCATTATGCACATGTCTAGATGTTCCTACGGTGGAATTTATCCCTTATATTTGGGTATGATTTTACATTCTCCTTCTTTTGGTAGGTATCTAGTTTTTATTAATATTTTAACTTCTGCCCACCTTTAGATATTATCTTTATGTGCATGCCACCAACTCGCGACATTGAATACAAGTGTTACAAGTTGTAATGCTTCTAGCCTTAGTTGTTCTTCTAAAAATATGTGTTCCATTTCTATTAAGTAATCGTCCAGGTCTCCTACCCTTGAGAACTTGGAAGTTTTATGTGGGAAATTCTTCATGTAATATGGTTAACTTAGCATAGTTTTAGTGTTATGTCTTGTTGGTAGTTTCCTAGGTTAACGCATGTATTTTGCAGTGCTATATTGTTAAGTGTAGTGTTATGTGGTATGGATTCCTCTATACTTTTGACCAAGAATACTCTACGGAATCTTGTCACTCTCTGGGTTTTAAGTTTTGGTACATCTTGTAACCATGAATTTAGTACATCCTCACTTTCTATACTATAATTGTCACTTTCTACCTCTATTTCTCCCTCTAATGGTTCATGTTTAGGCAATTTGGATATTGAATAGACTATTTCTGAATCCTCATCACTATGGTCTTCTTGGCTAGCCTCTTCCACATAGGCTTCTTCAATGTCCCTTCCTAGTGGGATATGTACTATTTTGTTGTTATCCATGAAAGAGATTTCCTCCTTCCTGGAATCCACAATCCATTGGTATTTATGAACCATTGGAGGCCTAGTAGAGCATTAAAAGAGTCAAATGGTTCCTTCATTACAACTATTTCAAAATCTATTATTTGCTTAACTCCCATTATGTTTACTTCTACTATTTTCCAGGTTCCTAGTGTACCCATAGTTGATCCATCTACTAAGTTGATGTTATACATGAGGTTTCTTCTAATCTTGGCCTTCCTAGTTGTTCCCATATCCTTTGTGGTAGCATGTTGACATCTACACCAAGTTCTACCATAACATGCTTAATCTTTTCATGATTTATGTGAACATTTATCATCATTGTCTAGTTTTCCATCAGTAGTCTATCTTTTCCATCTTTCTTATTTATGGTTTAGGGTTTTGATCCTTCCAATATTTACCTAACTGTTTCATTTTTTCTACTAATTTGTGTTGTTTTATTAACTGTGATAGTTATTTTAATGCAACCACTTCTTTAGAAAAGAAATGATTTTTTTGTTGTTGTTTGTGGTGTTCTCTAGTTACTACTTGTTTTGATCATTCTAGAATTTTGTCATGTTGACTTCTGTTGGGAAATAAGTTGTCTTCTTCTTCTTCTTCTTCTTCTTCTTCCTCACTATCAGTGTTTTATATTCTTGCAGTGTTAGTCCCCTGTCTTGTTACAACCACAACTTTAGACCTTTATCTTTATTCTTCAATTGGTTTATTTGTTTAGATTTTAACATTTTATGGTAGTAGTCATCATTTGATGTTTCATTGTGTGATTTGTTTGACTCATATCTACTTTCCTTTTGGCATCTCCTGGCTACTTGCAGTACATATTTTGGTATTTTTCTTATTATGTGGGCCCCTTTTTATGAATTGAACCCTTGTATTTCATCACTTTAAAATTTGATATGTGCATTTTTTAAGTACTACTGTGCTTTATCGCAAGTGAATAAATCATGTTTTATATTTCCACAGAATGCACATTGTTTCTTTCTATCTCCCCAACATTCATTTGCAAAGTATCCTTGTTTACCGCATCTATTTCAACTTGCGTCCTCTCTCCTTCTCCTTCCTCTGCCATGGCCTCTGCCTCCTCTATACCCATTATATTGGCCTCTTTCATCATTATTATAAGTATTCGTGCATGGCATTTTATTGGGGTTTGTGTCTTGTAATGTATTTATATTCCTTTTGTTTAGCCAATTAGGAGCTTTGTAACCATGATTTTGGTTGTGTTGCCCCCTTTTTCTTCAAAAAGCATCCATGTCCATTCTTTGTTATCCTTTCCCCTTAGTTCTTTCCTCAGGCAAAAGTTCACTTTGTTACTTTCAGTAAGTCAATGATACTCCACCTTTTTGAACTGAAGTTGGCAGGTTTACAAGTTCTTGAACCGCCTGATTTACCGACTTGTCTCAAGTTCCCATGTTTTGATTCTTTCCTTGTGTCTTAATGTTGCAGCCTTCTTCTTTGTAGTCAGGAGGTCAGGGATTCTTTGAAGTTCTGAAGTTCTGACTCCTAGTTTAGATGTTCAACTCCTGCCCAACTTGCCAACTTTGAACAACACACTTTCCCAAGTATCATTTGTTGCGTTGGCATACAGTACAGAGGAATGGCACTTATCACTTTGCAAATTCAATTTGAAGTACATGAAGACACAGTGGCACAATTTTTAGAGGGAAAGTTGAGGCATGCATTTATGATTTATAAAGATAAATCCACCGTCAGCAATTAATATCTTTCCTTGGTGAATTTATGAGAAGTGCCTTTGATAAATCCTTGAGCTTGCCTAAGGTGATAATGCATTACTGTTGCAAGTATGGGCCTAACCAGTGTTGTCATTAATGTCAACATACTCCTATTGCATTGATGAGAAGGATTGGATGAGTTGTATGCTAAAGATATTGAGAAAATTAGTCCTATCAGAAATAGAGAAGAACAGTGAAGACAGTAAAGTAAAGATACCAGATAAGATGAAGACCAAAAGATGCGCATCAAAGGGTTTGTAGATATGTGTCTAAAGGTGATCTAGTAAAGATTTGAGAGGTCCGCATGAATATTTGAAGAAGTTATGACCATATGAGTAAAACTGGGTCTAGCAACGTTCAGAGGTGACAGAGTGACACAAATAGGTCCGGTGAGATCCAGAAATGTAATATCTTGTTCTGTGGATTTGATGGAGTGTCTAGGAAGCCAATGTGAATTGACAACTCAATTGGTTCGTGGTCTGGAGGTCCGTAAGAATCTATTCCAATATGACAGTGATGATAGACTGTGTTCTTAAGGTTCCAGATGAAGGAGAGAATGATTTCAGTAAGCAGAAGTAGTGTGGATGTTCTTGGTGATTCAAGCAAGCTTGTGGGGGTCTCTGGATTGTCTAATTCATGGTTGTGGTCTAGATTGAAGATTGAGTTCGTAATTGAAGAATTACTTCCAGGTGATGATGTTCTTCCTAAGTTTGGCCGACCGGATGAGTTACACATCTTGCGGATGATCTTGAAGATGTTCTGTGAAGCATGGCGTGTTCCTCAAAGTAGATTGAAGTCACAGATCTGTGTGGCCGATAGTGTGGTGATTCGCATAAAGTCTTTTGCAATAAATCAAGTTGTATTTGTGTATTTGCTCTGTAAAGTTTGCCAACTTTGATGATTATCCCAAAGTTGATGTCTTGTATAAATAAGAGTTGTGAAGTCATTTCAAAAGTATCTTGACAGAGATGAGAGTGTGGTAGAGAGGAGGGAAGTGAAAGGCAGAGCAGAAGTATTAGGCTTAAATGGAATTGACTCAAGCATGGTGAAGATGCTATTCTTTAGTTCAAGTATGTAATATTTATCACTCTGTAGATAGTGTGTCTCTTGAAGGCAGTGGGCCTCTTGTGAGTAGTGTACTCAGGCAGTGAGCCCTAATTGGCATGTGCCATTTTTGTTCTTCTTATTCTGTTAACAGAGAATACAATCTTGGGTTAGTCACCCCGTGGTTTTTCCCTTAACCAGGTTTTCCACGTAAAAATCTTGGTGTCATATGTGTTAATGTGTTTTTGCTCTTGAATTCTTACATTATGTTTCCATGATTGATTTATTATTATGCTGTTGAATTACAAGAAGGATTTAAGTAATTAATAAGAGAAATTTTTGGGACAATTGATTCACCCCCCCTCTCAGTTGTCTGTCTTGAATCTAGCAGTTACAAGGGAATGCATTGCAAGAGGATAAATGACTAATTTCCTACATGTGAAATTTCAGCACAGTTCTATTTTCATAGGTTAGCATAGCTAGTAGCTCCATGTCTTTATAAAGGCTCATTATTCTCTTTAAGGAATTAGAAGTTTCCATTCCCATGTATCTGCACAAGGAATTTCCCGCTTGTGTCTTACCCCATCCTCTACTATCTGCATATATCTCTGAGTCTCTGGTTGTCTGGTTTCTTGAGTATGTAAAGATGAAGTTCAAATTCCAAGGAACCCCCATGGCTTCTATTGTGGAGAATGGTCTTTTTGAAATGAGAGATACGAATTTGGGCCATGTTGATTTAGATGATTTTCAGAGGACGATGCAATCTGAGAAGAGGAATCCCTTGGCAGAGAAAAGTATTAGTAGCGGCTTGGATAAGGTTGGTGGTTTCTCACTTGCTGTGCATTGCCTTGAAATGATGGTTGCGTGTGTCAATGGTTATTTTCTAGACTCCCAGGGGATAAGGACATTCAGTGGCGTCGTAGTGGTAAGGATTGACTCTAAGTTTATTGCTTTGGCCCTAAGTTTGGAAGAATATGAAGACAATGCTGATATTTTTGTATCCTTGGCCTAGAATTACTATAATGAAAAGAAGGATTGGTGTCACACCTGCATTGCTAAGCATTGGTTAGAGATTGAAAGGACTCGTAAGTCCCAGCTACCCGCTAATTTAAGAAGAAGTCATTTCAAGGAAGAAATTTTAGACATGATAACCTTGCTGAACAGAGTAGTTGGGAGCCTCGAGTCAGATATTTTTGAGTTCTGGATGTGCAGGTTCATTTTATTAATTTGTGGAGATCATCGTATTGATTGCCCAAAGATTATCAGTCAATGTTTACATGAACATCTGACAAACTTTACATAAAAAGTGAGCTTTCACATGTGTTCCCAGCTAATCTACATTCTAGCTCAAAGAGAGGTTGCTTGGCCTGGTTTGAGGACTCAACGGAGTTCTACGGCAAGTGCACCTATGTATCAAATTTTTCCCTAATTGCAAAAGAAAGAAGGTATGAAAGACTTCAGACGTGTTAATGATGCTTTTTCTATTATGTTAGCTAAGAGAATTGATGGCTCAAATGAGAAAAGGTTTTTAGTAGAAGCATCTACATTAGTCATGAAGTTTGGAAGCTTTTACATTCAGTTTGATCGATTCTCTTATCTGAGAATAGGGGGTTTTGAAAATGCCCTGTTAAAATTGCCATAGTACCCTTCTGACTAATTGGTGTTGCTGGAAGTATGCAGCCAAATGACGATGATGAATGTTAAGTACTAGGCTATGAAAAAGAAATGGTATTCTTTTCCTATGTCTCTATCATTTTATTCCTACAAAAATAATGATGGTGCCTAGAATGTTGATAAGTTGTTGTCTGAGTTTAGTTTGCATAGTTTGTCTCCCCGTGTATCTTTTGATAGTAAGAATTTCATTAAAGAAAACATGCATGGAGGTGGTTCCTATTCACACCATCCCCAACTCGAAGATTTTTGGGAGGATTGTGTAGATGAAAGATAAGTTCAAAGGAGGAAATGGATGAGGTTGACTGTGGATTAGGTCAGAGCCTTGAAGATAAATATTCAGGTCCCTAATATTACTGATGATTTTTCAGACATGTTAGGTGCAGGTTATGACACAGTGTCTAGAGAATCCATGCCCCCTATAAAATGGTCGGAAAAGGAGGTCACCGACATTATGTTACTTTCTTTACATGTGCTAAGGAGAACAGAGAAGTGGTTACAAGGGAAGGTAAAGGAGTGTACCGGTTCCACGACACCAAGGGACTCAGCCTCTCAAAATCAAGCCAGATCTTAGACTGTCAATTCATACAGGAGAACATCTAGTTTGGACCTGACTCTTCAGAGAGTCAACTCATAATCAAATGGCGATGATGAAAGGCTACCTGAAGACATTGGAAGGATAAAAACCACTTGTAAGCAGGATGTCCAAGTGACAAAGAGAAATACCAGATTGGCTACTTTGTCATCTAAACCAAACCATGTGCCCCCGCCCAACATTCATGTGAGTGATTCTAATTCCTTCATCTTCTTACAAATTGGAGAAGATAATTTATTGCATTAATTGCTTAGTCCTCCAAATTCCCCACAACAAAAGGAGTTTCTAGAGCAAAATTCTCACCCTGTACCTCTAGTGGCTACTTCCAATGCCGCCATGTACCAGCTCCATCCCCAAACTAGTTAAAGAAGGTAGTTCAAAAGAAGAAGAGATATACTCTTCCTGTTGATGAAGGTGTTGATACTGTTTCTAGTTTGTTGCAAATGGTTCCAAAATCCAAACGTGCAAAAAGGATGTCAAGAATAGTGATTGATGCCATTTTAGGAAATCAATTTCTAGAAATTATAGATCCACTAGTTGAAAAGAATGAAGATGAGATAATAGAAGCTAACTTCAGGGTAAGTCGAGTGGATCCGGGGCCATCAACCACTAAAGGTGATTTGTACCATGTCCAGTATTCAGTTGACAACATCTCTAAAAGGGTGAAAGGATTACAAGATGAAAATTCAAAACTATTGGCAAATGTAAGTTCTCTGTCCTCTTTTGCAAATTCAATTACTGAAGTGATAACTCCTTCAACTGGAACTTCCTCCACTGTCAACCTCCATACTCTTGATCCAAATTTGCTTCAACAAGTTAAAACCTCTTTATCCCTGAGAAAGGCTATGGATCAATGGGTTGAAAAGATTATTTTCGATGGGCTCATTTTTTATCGAGGAAGAAACAAAATTATTTGATTCCATACATGCTAAGAGGAAAGTTTTGATAATAGAATTTGAGAGAGCCCGAAGTGACCACCATATTTTGAATATAGCTTCTAAGGAAATACAAGAACTAGCCAACATGGATCCTGGTATTCTTATGGCTGAAGAAATCATAGCTGATCCCAAAGAGCTGGATACCATTGTATGGGCTGATGCAATTGAGTGGAAACTCTGTATCATAACTGCAATAGAAGAGGAGATGGAAAAGGTAGTTGTAACCTACTACAAAGAGATGATGAGAATAGAAAGGGATCTTGCCACTTTAGAGGTAGAGGCTAATGGATCTGATGATGAGAAGTTGTTGGATGTTAAGGTGATTAAATAAAACTTTAAAAAGGTGGTGATGGAAGAAATAATGAACTACAATGCAATTACAGGGGATTTGTTGGGGAGACTTTCTAAATTGGCAGCACACATTAACAATTATAGAAACGACATTGATGAAGTGTATCGTAAGGTGAAAAACTCTGACATGACAGTCATGAAAAAGAAACGTCGCATCAGCATGATAGGATCTCCACCAGGCATGTCTTTAATCCCAGTTATCAACAAGTATAGAGCGTATAAAGCTAGGTTTCATGAATAGGTACCTCAGGCAGCACAAAGTGTCACTGGAGAAGGCAAATAATCAAAGGAAGATGAAGAGATGGATGAGGTGGATGATGGCGATGAGGACTTGCAAATTCTAAATTGATTTGAATTTCATATTTTAGGTTATCTCATATTTTCTCTTAAACTATTGGCTTTGGAGGGCCCTTTATTATAATTATTATTTAAACAATCTTTTAATTAGCTTTTTCAAGAAGCCGTTATGGTTTTAAAGATAGATATGATTTGGCTTAGCTATAAATTCTAGGTTGCTAGTCAAATTAGGGATCTTTTGGAAAAGATTTGTTTTGCAAGGGGTGATAGTTAACTCTATTTTCATCCATTTTGATATATACAATATAAGTTAATGCAGTGGATATTTGGGTGATCATAAACTTTGTGTTGTGGTTATTTGAATTCATGTTCTTCTTAAGTTGAATGTGTTGTTGCTGTTGTTAATGATATTCATGTGTTTGGGTGGTTGGATATTCATAAATCTTACTCACTGCTGAGAATAATTTATCTGTTGATATATCGTTTAAGGTGGTGAATACATATATAAGTGTGTGATATTATCAATATATGTTATGTGGCTGGAAGTCTGTGAACTCCTAGTTTTTGAGTTGTGAATCTACCTTTACTACTTTCTGGTTAAAATCTCTACCTTTGTTTTTCTTTCTGGTTAAAAGAAATTGTGAGTTTTTCATTCATCAGAATATCTATCGAAGGTAGCTTCACCTTGTTAAATAAGCAGAGAGCCTGTGCAAACTACTAATATATTAGGCTCAACTATTGATAACTCTTGTCACTTGTTCGAGCATGAGTATATAGAGTTAGCTGACAAATCTATTAACCAATAGGTTGTAGAGGGATCTCTCAACCAATCTATTTACATATGCCATGCCTTGGTTAATTGTTCTGTTGTTGTAGTGGGCATTGCACCAAGTCTCATGGTCATCATCATCTTCCCTTAGCCTAAATAGTTGTGATGGGCAATCCTCCATTTCATGGTTGTCCCATTCACCATAGATGCTACAATATAGTGTGTTGTTCCTTTTAGGCATTGTCTTAAGGTCTACCCTTAATGCGACAATCTTCTTTTCTCCTTTCATCATTAGAAATTCATTGGACTTATGTGTCCTTCTCTTGTATAGTATGGGCACTAGATTTTCTATCTTTTCTTGTGCGAACTATCCTCTTTTCTTGCAAGAATCTCTTCTTTCAATTTTAATTATTCTAACTCCAATTTGAGTATTTCCATTTCCATATTTTCTTTAGTTTTATCAGTCCTCCTCCAAGTTTGCACTTCTATGTGGCATGCGAAGGTTACTACTTCTGAATACGAGTTAAGAGTTTTCCCATCTAAGGATGTTCTAATGTTAGGACTTATCCCTAAAACAAACCATTCAATTCTTTTCTTTTCCATTAATGGTTCTTCTAATTTTCAAGTGATTTCCTTCAACCTTTTGTCAAAATCTTTGATTGATTCACCTTCTTTCTAGACTAGATCCCTCATTTTACTTACCCCTTTAGTAGGTATCTCTGGTGATTCAAAATTGTCTAGGAATTCCTTCTTTATTTCATCCCATGTTTTGTCATGTTGTGGACATGTCTTCCTATACCAATTCAAAGTGTCATTTCTTAGGGTTCTTACAAAGTCAAATAAATTAGTCTAATCCCTAGTTACATTCTTTCTTTGTCATGTTACATGCTCTATTGCCTCAAATTTATCTTTATCGAACACTAGAAACTTAATGGGAGAATCCATTTTTAGTTTTTTTTGTGTTTTACCTTCTTTGTGGTATGGTTTCTTTATGTTTACTTGTCATTTCTTACTACTTCTTTGCACTAGGGTTTTTTTCCCTTCCCTTATCTCTTTTCAATTGTATGTCAAAGTATTTTCTTCATAACACTTCATCACAATCTTTTACAATCTGTTCTTCCTGTTGTTTTTGGTTATCTAACTCTTCATTGTTGTTTTACACAAAAATCCTTCTAGTTTTATATGGCACTAGGTATGACTCCTAGTCTGGGGCTTGGACCTATTTGAAATTCTTTATTTTTATTTTTGGAGATAACTTATCATTAGTTAAGGACATGCTATTTGTTAGAGGTGTCATTTTAATGTCTTTTCTTCTTTCACTTACTTAGTTGATCAGGA
This sequence comes from Cunninghamia lanceolata, assembly GCA_027924645.1. NCBI lineage: Eukaryota > Viridiplantae > Streptophyta > Pinopsida > Cupressales > Cupressaceae > Cunninghamia > Cunninghamia lanceolata. Next base: position 15,746,832 of record BSBN01001332.1, read on the forward strand.
ATTCATGTTTATTGGATACCACATCTAGTTCTTTTTCTCTTATTCTTTTTACACTTTTATTTAATAGTTCCTCCAAGTATACTTCATCAAAGTTTAAAGGCTAGAGATTTTGTATAGGGTTAAAGAATGGTTCCCATTTTTCCTCCACCCAAATCTGCATATTAGTGATCTCAAGTTGAATATTTACTGTTCTACTTAATTGTGGTAGGGTTAGGTGTCTATTGTATTCTTCCTATCATGTCTTCCTAGAAGCCCCATACATGGTAATGCTCCCTTCTATATTTTTGATAATCTCCATAGCCTTATCAATATGTAGTATTATTTGTTCTAGAGTGTCGTGTGTATTAACTTTCATTGTATTTACGACAACTCCTATGGTGTGTTCATTTTCTTCTTCCAAATTTAGTGAATTTATCTGTTCAATTGCGCCCACCGTGGTGCACTCAGCAGCACCCTCCTTGGTGCACTCAATTTATGTTTCCTTCTCTACCACACTTTCCATGATGCGTTGTTTCCCTGACTGTTTTGCCTTTTCCATCCTTTTGTGGTATCTTTCCTCTCTTTCCTGAGTTTCTTTCTACTTCTTTTCTTCCATGCTCCTATCCATTCTGATTTGTAAATTTAGTGAATTTACAGAATTACCTTGCTTGATGTGAGCCTCACTAGGAGAACACATTAAGCATAATTGGATTGGAATTAAAGTAGGACTTTTATGACTAAAATGCTATAAATTATAATGCATGTATGGGTCCATCACATGCCAATATTGCATGATAAGATGAGATATTGACCATGCCAACAACCCACATTCCTCAACTTTTCTACTCAGTCCTTTGCAAAGGTTAAAATTTCAAGGCTCTAATTTACTAAACAAGGCCATGACATAACATGTAAATGGGCTTCGAAAGGCCTAAATTTGATGGTCATACATATATATCTTTCACTCTCTATGCATCTCTATGTCTATCAATCCCTCTCTACGTATCTCTATCTCTCACTCTCTTTCTCTCCTGTCTCTATCTCTCCACCTCTCTATATATTTCCTTGTCTCACTCCCTTTCTCTCTCTCTCACTACCACATTGGCATTTAGTCCATGACAAACTAACTCCCACGAATCCTTGTAGTACTTGAAATAATGTAATGTGTAGATTCACTCCTGAAAAGTTGTTCCCTATATTATTAGAAATGAGAAGCAAGACATGTGTCCATAATGACAATGCAATCAAAAACAAAATTTGTAATGCTTATTTATAATAAACGATATATATAATATATTTTTCAAACTACATAACATAGTTTTTATATATAATTAGTTATATTGATATTACTTACTATTAGTACTATAAAAATTATATCATTATATTAATTATATCAAAATTAATTAATTATAAAAATATTTAGATCTACAATTAAAATAGGTTATTAAATTAATTCTCTAAAGATTAAAAAAGTCATTTAAATTAACTTTCAAATTAATACCCAATATTGTTTTATCCACTTCTAATCTTTTGCAATGCATTCAAGGTGAATTATAATTTTATTTTCTATTAACTCCATACTACTAATGCGATTTATTTCTATTTATTGTCTGGTCTTTTCAAGATGTGACCATATGGAACCAAAACATTCAATGTGACAAATGGCATACAACGACACACTTCTCCATCTACCACAATAGTTTGATACATGTCGATTTCCTCCTCCACAGACTCCTTATAACCACACTAGTTTTGGAGAATCCAATGGAGCCTCATCCTTGTGACACTATTTCTGTAGCAAGTTAGAATGAACAACAAACAAACTCGACAAACAAAACCCAATGAAATTGAAATTGAACAATCAAATTCATTTCGATCATCTTGCATGCGTCTTGAGCAACGAAGACCGTTGATCAATGAAATCAACTACTAGAATACCTTCCACATAATTAATTAACTTAAATTAATTTAAACTTACTTTAGTTGCATAAATTAACTCATAAGGAATCTTTACTTTCCTTTAGAAAAAATGTATTTATTTTCTTACAATGATTAAGGTTAGAGAGTATAATTCCTTGTAAGTACATAAACACGGTACAAAAACTAATTTACATCAACGTAACGAATAATATTCTACTATTTTTTCTTCCCAAAAATAGTAATCATTCTCATCTATTTTCTTTTGAAAGCCTCGAATAACTGAATATTCTGTTCTTCCATCTCGATTTAAATTTACATAAATTGAGAAGGCTTCTTGGATAAGTTTGCTTCAATAAATGAAAAAATTAGTCACTCTTAAATTATCTTACGAATAAAATATAAATGCTGACTTCCCAGAATTGGTCATGAAGATTTACGAGGTAAATAATTACTTTTGCACATAGCCGTTGACGTAAAACCTCGGTAGCTTATCAACACATTAGGAGTATTGCATCATCAACTACTTTCTGTCAAGATGACGTTCAAAACAGATGATGCCGGGAGTATCCAATGGCGAAATGATTTTCCCAAACAATTTACCCGATTATTAGAACCAGTTAAAGAAGCGGATGTAGCTGTACAAAGACAACTCCGATTATTTACCCGATTATTAAAACCTTCGTCTGTAATTAGATTAGAAGTGTTGATAAATATTTTTGAGGAGTTTATTAAGTGTGGGGCATATTTTTTAAAGTCAAACCCCTGAATGGATTTATTTAACAGTTTTTAAATAAACTTTTGATAAAGTGGTAGTGAATGGGGATATTTGTTGGTTGAGTGATAATGCAAAATGAGGAATAAGAGATCTTGACTTTAGATTATGAGGAATAAGAATTCTTGACTTTAGATTTAAGAGGTGTTAAAAAAATGAATTAGGTTTTGTCTTTTTATACAATATCTTAAAATGAATTTAAAATGTTTTGTCCTTCAAGTCAGCACAAAATGATTAGTTGAAGGAGGACAATATAACCCAAATTGAATTTTGATTCTAAGAAAGGTCAAGGTTGAACAAGGTCCAATTTTATTATGTAATTTCCATCTAGGTAACCTAAATTAAGAGTCATAACCATTCTTCAAAATATACCCATGTAAAATTAAATTAGGATTAAGGAATATACCAGTTCTTAATACATAAACACACCACTTATATACTAATTGTTACATTATAACACACCACTTATATACTAATTGTTACATGAAAACTAATTTAATTAAAGTAAATCCAAAACAAAAGGAAAAAATATTAAATATATATTTTTCACCTTTATAAAAAGTAACAAATTGAGAACAATGGTACCTCGGTCAAAAGGTCACACACCTCACAGTTGTTGACTAAGGTCAAGTTTCCCAAATACAATTATGACCATCAAATACACATGTATGACATCCACTCACTTAAAAAATATTAAGAATATTACATCCACTCACTTAAAAATATTTAGAATATTAAAATATTTTAAAAGTCAATGCATCACCAACTCTACTCCATAAGCAATGATGCTACTCAATATAACAACTTACATTTAATTAAAAATAAACATATTTAAATTTTCTTTATTTAACTATACACAATATAAATACACGTATAACAACATACATATATTTAATACCATAGATATGTTGTGTAGAGGATAGTCAATTCCCTATAAAAAGTTTGATTAGGGCGTTCGGTAGGGGGAGACGGTAACAGCTCCCTATTGCAAGGTTGACCAGCTTAATTTCCCCATACAGGTTTTATCCTTCACCATTTTCATAATGTCTATATTAGCCCGCGTCCGCCTGAACCCTCCCCCGCGTGGCGACACAACCCGTACCTTTATAATCATTCCAGCCACTGATCGAATCTCCTCCACTCCTCTACAAGAATAACAAACCAGAGAAGAATTACTCAGTCATGGCAGACGTACAGCGAATTTATCCGGCCAAGATGGACGTACAGAGGGCGGCAAAGGCACACGAAGATGCACACAAGATCCTGCCGTCCAGAGCTCCTCTGGCGCCGAGATCAAGCCTCGTGTCGGAAAGAGGAGACCCGGACCGTAATCCAGGCCAAGTGATTCCCCAACGGAATGCCCCCAGATATTACTCCCGCCCTCCCAAGCGCCGCCGCAATTGCTTCTGCCGCTGCCTCGCCTGCACATTTTGCCTCCTGATCCTTTTTATTGTAGCCATTGCCATAGCTGCCGGTGTCCTATACGCCCTCTTCCAGCCCAGAATACCCAAATATTCTGTCAACAACATTCAGATCAAGAGATTCAATGTCGGCACAGATGGCACCGTTTCGTCGCAGTTTGTAGTAGGGGTGGAGGCGAAGAATCCGAATAAAAAGATCGGCATATATTACTTAGACGACAGCTATCTTGCGGTTTTCTACTCCGGCACAGAGCTTTCCAGGGGCAGTTTGCCGGCGTTTTACCAGGGGCACCAAATTACTAATGATTTAAACGTTGCTCTCACTGGGACTAACGTGCAGATTACCAGTGAAGAGATTTCCTCGCTGGGTGCACAGCAGCAGGAGGGAAAGATTCCTCTGCTTTTGAAGGTGGATGTTCCCGTGAAAGTCGAGTTTGGAAAACTGAAAACCATGAAGATTACTTTCCACGTGCGCTGTGATCTGGTGGTGGACAGACTTGATGCCAACACCAGTGTCAATGTTAGAAATACAAAATGCAATGTGAAGATTTGGGGAGTCTGACTGGATTTGCAGATTATATTTTTCTGTTTCTTTTTCCAGTTTTTACAGACGATGATCAGGGACTGTGTGTTTGATTTTATAGTCAGGACGCGGTACTTTTATATATTTCTTCATTCCGCGCGCCACTGTTATATTTTTTTTGCACTATGCACATCTGGTTAGATATATTCATGTACATACTTTGTTTGTTTTATTGTCAATGGTAACTCTTCGATTCTTTCTAAAATCGCTCGTCCCTGGAATTATGCCGGGAGAATAAAACAAGTTAAATGCATATAAACACCAAACCAGCAAATTAAATTGAGAGCTCCAATTACTTACAGAACTTAAAAATGATAGCTTCATGATTTTCCATTTATATATATATAAAAGCCAGAATTGATGCAACATAAACATGGTGAAGCAAGGATCTCACCCCTTCCCAAGCCCACCAATGTCGATTGAATTGGATCTTAAAATAATAGGTTTACTTAAATAAACAAATATGAACTGTAAATGAATCTATATACACGACGTGAGACAGAGAACCATATGGCACAAATTTTGAAGTACATAATAATAAAATGAACTTTAATACAGACACTTTTGCGGAAAAATATCCAGCTAATTATAATTTTTTAATGTTAAAAGTTGTTTGTAGTAGATGTGTTTGGTTGAACACTAAATTTATCAGCATGGCTTATATGCTTCACAATTTTTGGCCTTTTTGATCCTAACCATCATTGCTGCAAACATTTATTATTGTTTACTTGTTCATTTGGTCTAATTTTAGACATGGCAGCTAGATGGTTTTGAATCTTTTAAAAATAGTTAAGATGGCAAAACCATTTAGAAAATTAAATTTCTTAGTTAGTGGGGTTTGTAATGTTGCGTTGTCGGATGAGTTGCCCATACTATTTTGCTTTGAAAGGGTATCTTCTTGAAGTGTTAGTTTTATCTTAACATAATTAAGATTCAACCCTAGTTAATATTCAACCATATTAAACACATTTCAAATGTTATTCTTGGGCCTTTTAGTAAGAATGGCAAGATTGATTGTTGGATGATAGCCGTCACTCACACTCCAACTCTTTTTAATTTATGGCAAACAAGTTACCATATTTTTTAAAAATGAGCTTACGAAGCCAACACCAATGATCTAGATCTGCTGGAGATCTAGAGGACAATACCTAGTGAGCAAGTCACCTGCAGTGTTGTAGGAATAACAACAATTGGTTGGAGTGTTCTGGCAATCTCGTTGAGAGATGTATGCCTGATTCCTACCCGTCTTCTTCATTATGAAGGAAGTAATATTTATTGTTATCCAAAGGTTACATTCAAAGGTCATTGCAACCTTTGAAACAGAGTAATTAATGATTATCTTTAGTTTAATTTGGATCATTCCTCCCCCCTTGAGAGGCAATGGGCCCCATTGCATCGATGTTCAATAACAAATGAGGAAAGTGTTGTGCAATGTGCTCCTTGGTAAACCACTTGCCTTGACGAGGTAACTAGTTTTCTTGAACCACACGATAGAGAGGAATCAATTGTTTCTTTTTAGTGTCTTCACAAGAACATTGATAATCTTGTCATCGATAAATAGAACAATAATCTTAGGATTCAATTCAGAAGTTTGAATTTGTTTGAGGGGTTTGTGTGGCCCATATCGAAGAGGATGAAGTTTCCTATTAGGTCATGAAAAGTGCTCCTTCTAGAGGTGAAGCCAAACTTTGCCATCAACCGAAAAGTTATGAGATGAACGATGCTGGTCATGTCACTTCTAAATTAATGCTTGAGTTGGCCACTTGATCTTGTCATTCTCTAAAACTAATTTTCTACACAACATCCAATTTGGGAATGGTGTTTATGAGATTGTATCAATTGAGTGTTTGATTTCATAGTGTAATGGAACCTCTAATGGTGAGGTGAATACATTATGATATTTTGTCAATATCTGATCTATCAGCTTCTGCTGAATGGTGCTCAACCTATAAAATAAATTTGTTTTTGTTTATAAAACACAAACATTATAATAATAATGTTTATGTTATAATTTTTACCACCTAAAACATCATATTTGCAATTTGATTAAAAAGGGGCATTTTTAGCTGTGTTGGGTCATTTTTGCAATTCTGGCACTCAAAACACATCCCAAACATAAGTTAAAATCAGTGCCTAGGTATTAGGAATGATTGGTAGATGATTTCAGACCATGGAGTAACAATTTTGAGCCAATAAAACCCCCCCAAAATTCTGTCGTAAAGCCAAAAATGTGAAAGCTGCAATGTTTCTATTCGTATCTAACCCAAAACTCCATGAATACCTCCATTGAGAAGATAACACACCAAATTTGCATGTCAAGGAACGATCTAGGCCAAAAACCTACCCAAGAAGAGGCCCATCGCATAAGTATAGCCATGGGGAAGGAAGACATAGTGGGTTGTACACTGGTGCGCTCAGCCCAAAAGTGCATTTGTTTTTTCAAAGTGTAAACATTATATCAATAATGTTTATTTATCAATTAAAATATTATATCATATTTACCACTTAAGACATATAGTTATTTTTAAAAATACATTTTACAACATAGGAAAAGTGGCAATTAGCTAATTTCTCCTTCCTGGCAAACAACACAACTTCACTACGGGCACACAGGACATCCAAAGGCCATGAAAATTTGTATAGGGCCATTTAATGAATTATTTAAAACATACCCATGTCCTCAAAATTTGCATCTCCAAGAGATTTTTGGGACCTCCTTTGTAAATTGGGTCCTCGAGGCCCGATTTTCTAAAAAAAATCATTTTCACACAAGGATACCTTAGATCATTATGAAAACAAAGTTGAGAACATTTGAAGGCAAATCGATAACTAGGTTGTCATTAGAACTAAGAAATTTGAAATTTTTTATGGACCCTCCGGACCCGGTTTGAAGTGGCAACAAATTAAAGAACCTATTAAAACACATCCTGAGATAACTCAAACTGGTACATATACTTTTGATAACCCATAAAAACTTTGCACCAAAGGATTTCTCTTGACAAATCATAGATTGAGAAATTTTAATCTCGGAAGTTAGGAGCATGGTAAGTGCCATAGGGCCTGAAACTCAATTGAAATATTGCTAAGCACTAAGAATTTGCCAAAATTATAGGTGCTAACATTGGCTCTTGCTCAGGGACGCATGCCTCTTGCAGGCATGGTGAGATTCCAGATGTCTCTGAGGTGTAGACCATGTGCCAAATCCATTAGGCTGCTCTGTAAATGCTCCATCCTGCATCAAAATTCATATCTTCAATTTTCATTTGGTGGCCCTGGGCCACCAAAAATGAAGAACCAATATTTGCCTCTATCAAATATCCTATTTTCAATAGACTGTTTCATATCCAATTTAGAAGCAGTATGCTCACTAATAGTATCATGGAAGCATATCATCCTATTTCTAACTGTGCCACCTTCATCATGCTTTTGTTGATCCATGTTGAAAAAAATAGAAAAATCCACATAAATACTATCTCTTTGCATGCATGAATCATAGTTGTGTATTAATGAAAACTTTTTGTCCCAACGTAAACCATTAGAATCATTAGAAAATGAACAACTATTTAAGGATGTGTTAAAAATCAGCATAGGCTTCATGTTCGAATTCTTCCATAGATTGATAGTTACTCTTATATACTGAACCAAAAGGTGTATCTAGTACAAATCCTTGAAGTAGGGCAACCTCCTAATGAAGTTGTACCTTATAACAAATCAACTCCTCGACCTCCCCATGAATGATTGAAGGCTCACCCAAATCTAAATCACTTGTCTCCCTCTTCATGTGTGGATATAACAGTAGTGGTTGATCCACTAAGTGCATGCTTATCTATTCCACCCTCATCTACAACTCAAGTCTTCAAGGGAATCTCAATTAGAAGTGACTCATGAACCTTATGATGCAAATAGGCATACAAACAAAATGTTCTGAATCATACCTATTATCTTGTTCAACCAAATTTGCATATTATTCTTTCTTGCTTACCTCAAGATGCTTCTCCTTTGCCTGCTCAACCTCCATGCATTCTTCCCTTGGAAGAAATAGAGATCTAAGATGTGACTCCCTTTGTTGCCTTGCTAAATCCAACTGATTGCAGTATTCCTTGACTTGTTTTAAGTGTTGTTTTGCTTGGGCAGCCAACAATTTTACCTTGCTAGCTCTTTGTAACCATCCATCACACATGTCTTGTGTCTTCTTAACATCCTCCATGGTATGATATACAAAATCAAAGTTGTTGTGGCTTGAATCTTCAACATGAGTGCCAACCTTGGGAGAGTCTTCCACCTCATTCTCCTCATATGAAGTAGCTTCTATCTCTGTTGTATCCATATGAATATCTTGTTCATGAAAAATAGAAACCTCCATCTCTTCTTCATATAAACTATCATGAACGGATAGGACATGTTTACTTATAAATGCATCATTCTTAGTATTTAACTCATAAGCTAATCCATCATACTTGGTATCAGTGTATATTCCTTTGATTCTTCAACAACAACATTGCTGCAAGATACAACTTCATATACAATCTGCACCTGCATATCTCTCTCCTATGGGCTGATCACAACCTTCATCTTTATCATTGCAGGATGTATCTTCATTTTCTACGACAATTTCTTCATCTTTATGTATTATGCCATGACTTTGCTCAATAACATAATTGTTATCAATATCCCAAAACATAACTCTTCCTGCACCTTTAGCTCTTTCCATAATCCCAATCCAATCAAATATCTGATCAAGATTTTGAGGTTTCAATCTCTTTGGCAAAGTGCTTAAACATGATTCATAAACTTCACAAAACAAATCAAAACACAAAGAATCCTCAGGTCTATAATACTTTGGGATTTCTAACAAAGTTTTCATGAATCGTGTATACATAGCATAGGGTGATTCTCCTTCTTGTCTTTTCAAGTTAAACAATGATTGAACAAAAAACATGGGATCAACAGTGCTTGACATCTATTCACAACTTCCTTGGAACCCTCTGTGATTCTCATAAAGCAATGGTGAACAAACTGGAACAATAGAAATACATTCATTTTGAAAACTATTAGATGATTCTTTGATTTGCATTGCTCATTTGCATATGATGCTTTACAATAACCAACACTTGTAGACACGTATCCTATAGGCACCCCATATTTCTTATTATTTTCAATATCTATTGCAATTTCATAAGCTTGATGAAGTGTAGCAGGTTTCTTATCTCTCAACAAATAACTCATTTCCTCATCTAATGCACCGAGATAAACTATCAAACATAAAGCATCATTTGGCCTCATATATTCTAGAATATGTTTGAGCAATTTTGAAAATCTTAGTTTGAAGGCTGGAACCGACTCATCCTTTTCTTTTTGGATGTTCATGAATTGTGTAATTAATGAAATCACATTAGTCCTTTCACCAAATTGTTCTAGAAATGCAATCGCAAGATCTAGCCATGAAGATATAGAACATAGATAAATTTGAAAACCAATCCCTAGCATTATCCTTTAATGACTGAACAAAATGTTTCATAACAATATCCTCAACCTCAATCTCATAATCTCCTATCAAATCACAAAAAACTTGCAAATGCTTGTTTGTTGATTCAAAATTCTTTCCACTATATTTTGGAAAGCATTTTCTAACTTACTAGGAACAATATTTGGATATCCAGGAATACTATTAAAATTCAGAGCTTTGTATCTTTCAGCAGAGAACAAATTCTTCTGAGAACATGAACATGAATGTTGTTCTAAACTAATCATATTGAATGAAAGAGATGAAATACCTAGGAATATATATTGCAGCTTCAAACAGGTTCAACAATAGAGTCACCACCTCTCCAAAAAGGGCAAAACATCAAGCAATCAAAAGCTCCTTCAAGATCGATTACATTTTGGATTTACTTCACCAGCAGAGCACCTTTCCAAATTCTTTTAAACGTGCTTCAATACCTTCCATATCAGATTATGAAAAGTTTTAAACTCATTTGACTCTCCTAAAAAGATGAGCATTTGTGTTCTTTCCTAACGGAGTCACCAATTCTATTGGTTCCCAAATCTACACACATCAAACTCTAAAGATTTGCCAATGCTTATGATTAAGCTCAATGGGAAATTTGACTAACAGATTGGGAGATTGTTTACACCTATCTCCCCTGCACTTTAGGCTTTGCCAAACATAGGGGGTATCCCTCATTTTATAGTCAACAAGTTTGTCTTTCACAATATCAGGTAGATATGTAAGATTATCCCACAATTTGGCAAAGTTCTTGGAGATTTTCACATTTTTGGCTTTGAGAACATGTACTAAACATACCTAAACTAAAGAAAAACAAAATGAAAATGATTTGAATGATTTTATCTTTGAAGTTTTATGTTCTTTCTGGACCTTTGGGCAAATAATTCCCCAAATCAATGCTTTATCAAGGCAACAGAGTCAAAATACTACAATGAAGATGTTTCCTTTTGACATCAAAGCTTCAAATTTAGAGGGCATGTTTGTATCACTACCTTGCAATGACACACCCAAGAAAGAGCATTTCCTGTAACTCTTCTTCAATAATCCCTAATGTAATACATCACTCCATATATCTTACCTAAAGCATGTTTAATCCATTCTTTGAATAGAAGCAGTAAATAAGACATTTAGTACAACAAGTGTGCATAGATGAAATCCAAAATCATTGATTCCTTCATTCACAAAATAAATGAATACATTCAAGGAGACAATTGCAAGAAACACACACATGTAGTGTTATTCATATAACTCAATCTGAACTGAAAATGTCATACAATTTTTTTTCATCTATAGGCAACATTCTGCTCTATAGTCCTGACAAAATGAACTTGCTATGTAATAGAAAACTACTCCCCAAAAGATGTGGATATCTTGTTGTTGAACACCCAAAATACTAAGAAGGGGGGAGGGGTGAATCAGTATTCTTTTAAACCATTCAAACATTAAATATCCAATCCATTTAGCATGTTCAGTTGCAGAAGATGAAATGAGACATAAAACATGTAACAACCACACATAGCACATGAACACCAGGATTTTTACATGGAAAACCTAAATAAGGAAAAACCATAGTGAGGATTAGCTCACAATATATTATAATAAGGCAACCGGTTAAGATTGATACAATTGGTGGACTCACTGTCCAAGAATGCTCACTACAGGTGGCTCACTGCCAAAGGACTCACTATCCTAAAAGAAAGAGATAGAAGAAGAGTCGTGGCTCACTACCAGAATTGAACTGTTACAATTGCATCTAACTTACGCATGAAATACAATTCCAATGAAGCTCAAATTACATAATCAAAACTCTTCACACTGATTTGAAATATCACATTGCTTTACTTTGCATTTGTTCAATATTCATTCACAAGCACTTGTTGCATCACTCAAGTCACACATCTATCATGCTTCATCTTCACAAAAAACAATCTTCTTTAAATATTTGCTTCACCCACAACATCAATTAGGTCAACTTGATTGGATGTAATGTGCAAAATATGCAATATGGGACTTGTCGGCTCCAAACCTTCACACACATGCTTTGTGCCAAGATTCAACTTTTAAACAAATTGAAATAGATTAGTATACACCTAAAATAGCTCCCATGCAATGGATCAAAACATATTCATCTTCCGCAAATCACTCAATTGATTGGGTCGGCACCAATGAAGACCTAATTCAAAAATTTACCAACTGTACATTCACATCCTGACATGTAGATCTCCACAAATCATGAAAACTGGAATATGCCATCTATTGACACCTATGAACATCTCTTTTGAACCACAAATCAAGAAACTTATCTGCGGAGGAATGCATACTCATTTGCTCACATGCTCTGTACCAAAAACAACTGTAAACTATCAGATTGAACTTCTGTCATTCGTAACTTTTACACCGGAGATCACAAAGAGATAAAAATTTGGAATTAGATACTCCTAACAACCAACCAACACATATTAGAACTGTAGAGCTAAATCTTCAACAGTGGATCAATGCAGACCAATCACTAAAGCTCTCTAACTCAAAAATGCCAAAACTGACACTTAGCCAAATTTCATCATCGGGTTCTTTACTGGATCAAACCTTCTTGCAAATTAGTCTTCTACAGAGGATCAATTATCCAAAATGATCTACACCTTACCAAAATGCAATGTTGAACAATGTTGACATCAATGACAACACTACGATGTATGACTGTATGCTCATGTTGCCAATAGTAGCATCAATGACATCTCCCATTCTTCCAACAATCTCCCCCTTTGTCATTGATGGCAACATGCCAAAATATTACTCCAAAATACTCTCCCCTTTGACATTGATGGCAAAGGGCGTATACACCAGACTTCATTTATTAGATCTCCCCCTATCAGATATATCCAGGTATATACAAGCTGAAAGATTGAACTAACTCCCTCTGAGAAGTATATGTACAAACTAAAAAATTGACTTGAATCCCCCTAAGTCATGTACCGGAGCTAGAACCAAAAAAATTGTCTTGCTAACTACTCTATATATTCTACATATGTACAAAGAATCTGAATCTGAAAGCTGAAATTACATAAAGAAAGTAGAAAGTGTCATCACCCGGATGAGGTAGGTGCCTGTAACTTCTATACCTGAGCCTACCATTCCTATTTTCATTCGTCCCAAGCTTGCTTCAAGGCTTCATCAAGTATTTTGTATTAAGTTTCAAATTCCATCAGAGGCTCTTCTCCTTCTTTTGGAGTGCAGGGTACAAGATTTATTTGTGAATCTTTAGTTGTACTCAACAGGGCTCTAGAAACAATCACAAATTTAGGATTCACCAAATCCCTTATTTCTCCAAAAGTTGCAAAATAATATTCTCTTTTTGGGGCTGTAGTTGAAAGGATTTATTATGCAAATCTTCAATTGCATTCCTTGTATTCCCATCAAGGTTGAGTCCCAGATCATAGGCATCAGAGGCATTATTGATCTGGGACTCAATGGAGTCCATCTCTTTCCTGATGCTCTGTGTGGCTCTAGGCCACTTCATGCCAAATTGAAATAGAGCCTTTGCCTCACCTATAGAGTTTTGTGCATCCTTCAATTTTTCTTGAAACTTTTTATGTGCACTAGCACATTTCTTAGTAATCTCCCTCATCCTCTTCTCATTTATTCTCTTTTCCACCTCATCTTCAATTTGTCCTTTAAGACCGAAGGCATATATTCCTTAAAAGAATCAATTAAAATGTTTAAATTTTCCATACTAGAGAGAGATGTGTCGATGCTTGTTCTAGGTATGACCTCTTGCAGTGTCTTTACTACCTCATCCATCAATTCTCCATTCTTCTGATGGGTCTCTATAACTTCCTTTCAGGCTAATGCATGAAATACATCTCCCAACGGTAGCTTCTAAAGAGGAGAGATCTTATCCAAATCTATGTTTCCCTATTGCATTGGTAATTGAAGCACTTGTGATAATACAACAAGTTTGAAGTCAAGTTGTATACTCAATAAGTTCTTCAAAGAGTCTCTGGAGGATCTAGAGGATTCCACATCTTTTTCTTTCAAGTCTTTCTCCACATCTTTACTGGAGTTTTCTAGATTTTCTTCCTTATTCTTTACATCTCTAGATGAATCTTTGTCTTTATTTTTCTCTTCATTGTTTTCTTGTTATTTATTCTTCTCTGCTTCATCCTTTGTTCCATCATCTTTCATATTAGTATTCTCTACCTCTACAGAGTTCTTAATATTTCTTGGAGGATTGGCATCTAGTACTGGAGGAGGAGTGGACATATTTTCCTTTTCTATTTCCTCACCAGTGGTGGTCTGTTCTTCAATATTCTCCTCTGCTTCTTTGTATGTCTGAGCAATTTCTTCTAACACCAGAGGAATATTATCCTAAGAATGTACAATATCTGTTTCATGCTCATGTTGAGCATCAATGTTCTAGACTTCTTCTTTAGTGACATCTTCTGGAATAGAGTCTTTTGAGAACATTCCATATTTTTGAGCAATGTTAAAAAATTTCTCAACTGTCTCTTTTTGCAATTTCTCAAAATCAATTTTGTCTTTACTCATTAGGGTAGTTAGCCAAGTTGTTTGACCCTGAATTCAATTGAGTAAATCTGAGCCAATGTTGCTCTGTTCTCTACAGACAAAGAAGTACCAACTTTTTCAAGAGCATACTCTTTTATGTTTCCCTCTTCTTGAATGGCTTCTTGTCTCTTGTCCAACAAGACATTCTAGAGTTCTGCAGGGATTTGATCTTCAATGTTTTTCATATCTACTTCTAATACAATGATATATTTCATAATGGCCTCAACAATGGTGACCTTATCTACTTCATCAGCCTCATTATAGATGGAAACAGTCTCTCCTAGTGCTTCATGCTCCAACATGCCACTAAATAAAGCTTCCAATTTCATTGGTGAGTGAGGTCTTACCGGATCAGTTTGTTTTTCTGTTTTGCTTTCATCCAGAGCCATTTATGCTTTCTTTTTATTTGGAGTCACCTTCTTGGTGTCATCTTTCTTCTGTTCTTTCATATGGGTTGCAAGTTTCTTCTTTTCTTCTCTTATTTCTTCTTCACTATCTGTTTCAATTATATCCACTTTTCTTCTTTTGGACTTTGCTTCACCTTGTGAAGCAGTTGCATTTCTCTTCTTTTCGACCAATTTTGATTCTTCTTTCTCCTCTTCTTCTTCTTCTTCCACTTCCTATACATTTGCACTTGCATCCTTCTTTCTTACTACGTTTGTCTTTATTCTTTTCTTGGCAGGAGTTGTTTAAGTGGTGTTGCTGAGGTTGTTTTCTTCTTCTCAGCCTTGGAAATGTACACAATTGGGGGAGATTTTTCCTTTACCGAAGGACTAGAAGTAGATTTCCTCTTCTCTCCAACAATAGGCATAGTCTCAGAGGACTTCTGGGTAGCTAGAGGGTTGGTAGTTGTTCTATCAGATCTTCTTGCACCTCATGTACTCTTTGCAGCACTTGATTCTTCCTTTGCTTTAGCTCTAGCCTACTACACTTGCTCTTTGGAGATGCCAATTCTCTCCACATACCCCAAAAAAATCCCCCATTACAATGCTACTAGTTCCCTTATAAAGGAAAACAAAGTAATGTCAGACTAGGACTAGAATTATCTGTCGGTTACACATTTTGATTATACATTTAATTTTTCGCAATCATGGGGACTTGCATCTCTATTTTGATTGGATCCCATTGGTAACACATTTTTCACAAATCAATATGCATTGTTGAATAGTGATTTTCTAATTTGTTATTTTTCTTTAAAAATTGTGAAATTTGCTCATTTAATTGGTTCAATTTCTTCCTCTGGGCTCCAAAATCAAACTATAAAGCTCTAGTTGCTTGTATTTCGCTATATTTTTCCTGTGCAACTACTGAAACCATTTTAAACTGCTCTCTAGGCATTGGAATGATCCCAAACAAGTTTTAAGAAGCTAAATGACCACAAAAAACTTCACAAACAACTCCAAATCCATGTCCAAAGCCTTCAGACATGAGCAACACTCCAATGGAGCCTCTATCATAGCATCATATGCCTAGGAGAGGAGATTGGAGTGGGTTGTGCACTGGGGTGCTCAGCCTATAAAATGCCTCTATTTTTGTTTATAAAGCACACATTATAATAATAATGTTTATGTTATAATTTTTACCACCTAAAACATCATATTTGCAATTTGATTAAAAAGAGGCATTTTTAGCTATGTTGGGTCATTTTTTGCAATTCTAGCACTCAAAACACATCCCAAACATAATTAAGATTAGTGCCTAGGCATTAGGAATGGTTGGTAGATGATTTCAGACCATGGAGGAGCAATTTTAAGCCAATAAAAAGCCCCAGAATTTTGCTGTAAAGCCAAAAACATGAATGCTATAATGTTTCTGTTCGTATTTGACCCAAAACTCCATAAATACCTCCATTGAGAAGATATAACACCAAATCTGCATGTCCAGGAATGATTTGTGCCAAAAACCTACCTAAGAAGAGGCCCATCGCACAAGCATAGCATGGGGAAGGAAGGCAGAGTGGGTTGTGTGCATTGGTGCTAAAAAATGCATTTGTTTTTATAAAGTTTAAACATTATATCAATAATGCTTATTTATCACTTAAAATATTATATTATATTTACCACTTAAGACAAATATTTAAAAAAATGCATTTTACAACATAGGAAAAGTGGCAATTAGCTAATTTCTCCTTCCTGACAAATGACACAACTTCACTGCGGGTACACGGGACATCAAGAGCCTATAAAAACTTGTATAGGTCCATAATCAATTATTTAAAATATACCCATGTCCTCAAAATTTAAATTGCCAGGAGATTTTTGGGACCTCCTTTATAAACTAGGCCCCCGGGGCCCAGTTTTCTAAAAAAGTTTTATTTTCACACAAAGACACCTATGATCACCATGAAAATGGAGCTGGGAACATTTGAAGGAAAATCAAAAACTAGGTTGTCATCAGAACTAGGAAATTTGAACTTTTTTATGGGACTCTCCAAACCTAGTTTGAGGTGGTGATAGATTAAAGAACCTGTTAAAACACATCCTGAGATAATGAAAACCAGTACATATACTTCTGATAACCCATAAAAAAACTGCACTAAAGGATTTCTCTTGATGAATCATAGATTGAGAAATTTATATCTTGAAAATTAGGAGCATACTAAGTGTCATGGGGCTTGAAACTCAACGAAAATCATCATATGAAATGTTGCCAAGCACTAAGAATTTGCCAAAATTATAGGTGCTAATAGAAATAACAAATCATCGACAAGCAATCATAACATAGATGGGTCGAAAAATACTTCACCATTGGGGAACAATAATGGTGACTACAATTTAGTCATACAAATTTGTTAAATAAAAATGCCAACAACTATCCCCTGAAAATCAACTAGCAGTCGTACAACAATCATCATAAACCTCAAGATCACAATCATAATAAATATTTCTCATTTCACAAGAGAAGGGGGTATGATATCAAGTCATGTTTAGGGTACCATTGCTTCATATCAAATCTCCTAAAACATCACCAAAAAGCATTCATGGACACATTTTCACAAGATGAAACAAATAATCCTAAAATCCATCAAAATGCCTTTGATCAAAACACCTTAGGCCTTGTCGAATTAGATAAAGATTGAAAACTTTGTGTCACCCAAAGACCAGAACGACTAGATGACAACTCAAACGATTCAAATTTGTCTCACATGTTAGAACTTCTCAAAAGTTCTCCTACGCACAAGAACACTCTCCTCAAATCCTTAGATCTAGGCCATCTAGTTCAAAACACCCCAAGCAAAAAGTGTTTTTCTTCAACATTTGTTTTTGAAAAGCTACCCTCAGACAATGACATAGCTAAACAAGGTGATCTTCCGCTCCATCTGATAGTCCAAATTCAAGACTATTCCATTAAATGTGTAATGATCGATGATGTGTTTGCAATCATCATGGTCTCCTTTTCACTTCTTTAAAGAATGGGTTACATGACGAAACTTAAATCACAAAACAAACTTCCATCCTTAGAATTCATGATAGGCCAAACATTCTAACCATGGTTAAGGTAAATATTCAAATCACATTAGGTCCCAAAACCCTCCCAACTAAATTTTATGTCATAAATGAAGAAACCACTTACACCATGATCCTAGGAAGACCTTGAATCCATAGGATGGGGGCAGAAAAACTTGAGTTTTGGATGTGAAAAAGCTCCGTTTTGGTCTGTTTTCCTTCCTGTTTGCATGAATTTTGGCATAAACATAGAGTGAACTATTGCAAGCATTGAAGCATGCATAATTGAATCCATTTGATCTATACTTGTAACCTCTTAGACTCTTGATGACTCCATTTTTGCTTCAGTGATAAGCTTTCTTGGCTTGTTCACTCCATAATTAGCCCAGTTCACTGTCTAATCTAATGAGTTAACTCTCCAATCAAGGGAGTTAACTCTTCAATCTCTCCTACCTTTCATGACCCCTTCCAAGCTATAAATACCTCCTCTCCCAAGCACAAAGGGAGGCAATTTCATTTGTACATCTAATCTTTGCAGGTCTTTACTCTCCACATAGCATCCATATGCTCATACATGACTTACGAGCCTTTTATCTCATTGTTGTTTCACCAAATATTTGCTAAAATCTTCTCATTGCATCATTATGCTTCTCGTTTGCAAGCCATAGTGCTCTTTTAGCTCACATTGAGCTCATATTTCAAGCTTTCTAAAGCTATTTTGTATCCCTTCCCTATTATTGTCAAGAGGAGATCCATGTTGCTGCAAGAGGATGAAGAGGTTGCCGAGACAAGGATCCTTGAGGGTAGTGGAGGTTCATGCATCTCACATTCCAGGTTCTTTAGTGCTTTTTTAATTGTGATAGTAATTAGCAAATCTTAAAATTGCTCTTGGGAATAGTAAATGAATGTTGTAATTTCCTTGATAGGATAAAAATAATTTTTTTGTTAGATAAGTTTACTTCAAGTACTTTGCATCATTAGTTTAGTTTGTTTTAAAGAAATTTCATTTCTTAGAGTGATTAGATCCAAAATATCAAAAAAATAAAAAAAAACCATAGATTAGATTGCATTAGGGAAACCCATTTTAGAGTGCATACATTTTTAAATTCTAGTTTAAAAAAACACTTTCTTTTCATAAAAATCCACAAAAAGCACAAAAATATTGTCTTGCATACATATAGGCTGCATACATTCAAAAACAAAAAAACAACAAAAACACAAGCATCACACAAGATTGCAAACCCTCGATTTCATCACGAGGTTAGACAAAGTCAAAACAAGATGAAAACTCAAGTAAACCCTCGATTTCATCATGAGGTCAAAATTAGTCAACAAACGCAAAGCAAAGCAAATTAAACTTTAAGTCATAAACCCTAAGTCAAACCTAAGTCAAATCAAGGTCAATTCCAACAAACGCTCTCGGTTTGGGCTCACAAATGTGCCCTGGGCTTAGAGGTGAGTGGGTGAGGGTTATCCTTGAAGAGATTGATGAGATTCGCCCAAGGGCACAACACGATCAATTGACGATCCACGAACAACAGCATAGGCTAAGGTTACTT
Source organism: Cunninghamia lanceolata (assembly GCA_027924645.1). Classification (NCBI taxonomy): domain Eukaryota; kingdom Viridiplantae; phylum Streptophyta; class Pinopsida; order Cupressales; family Cupressaceae; genus Cunninghamia; species Cunninghamia lanceolata. The sequence goes on from BSBN01001332.1 coordinate 15,766,581, forward strand.
CAAACACGAGTCGTCATACAATGATTTGAAGAGTGACTCCAACTTGATAGAAACATAAACGAAAACAATCGACAACCAACTCAACGTTTGAATCTTCAGAATCCAAATAGGAGAAAAGTAACTAGTGACCCTTCGACTCATATAGTTATTTCAACTACAATGGTCACAAAGCACCATATTAGAATCAATACCCAAGAAAGGCCCCAAGATCGGTCGACCGCTCTCTGTGAAGCCCAGCTCTCAAGCGAGAAGGACCACCCCCGTGTCTCGCCTCCTCTCGACTGGCTACTTCCATGAGAGTGTACAGGTTCTTAAAGATTTATGGATGTAGAATCAAACTAGGATTAAATAATAAACCAATTCTTAATACATAAACACCACTTATATGCTAATTACTACATAAAACCAACTCAATTAAAGTAAATCTAAAACAAAAGGAAAAAATACAAAATATATAAATTTCACCCTTATAATAAGAAACAAGTCAAGAGCAATGGTACCCTGGTCATAAGGTCAAGCACCTCAAGGTCTTTGGCTAACGTCAAGTTCCTTGGTTACAGCTATAAAATACGCATGTATAGCCATCGTCGCACTTAAATAATATTTAGAATATTAAAATATTTTAAAAGTCAATGCATCTACCAACTCTGCAGCCTAAATAAAAATGCTACTCAATACAACAACTCAAATTTAATCAAAATTAAACATATTTTAATATATTTTAACTGACCATACATATATAAAACATACATAAAAACATATAAATGGATAAGGCGTTAGGTAGGGCGAGATGAGAAAGCCCCCCATTGAAAGGATAACCTGCCACCTTTCCGCGCACTCGTTTTCTCCGTCCCCATTTTCATAATGTCTATATCAGCCTGCGTCCGCCTGAACCTTCCCCCGCATGGCGACACAGCCCGCACCTTTATACTCATTCCCGGATCATCATTCTAACCATTAATCGAATCTCTTCTACTCCTCCACAAGAACATCAAACAGGAGAAGTATTACTCAGTCATGGCAGATGAACAGAGAATTTCTCCGCCCATGGAGGACGTAGAGAAGATGGCAAAGGCACACGAAGATGCACACAGGACCCCGCCGTCCAGCGCTCCTCTGGCACCCAAATGGAGCCTCGTGTCGGAAAAAGGAGACCCGGGCCCTAATCCAGGCCACGTTGTGAACATCCAGTATCCCAAGGACCAAGTGATTCCCCTACGGAATGCCCCCAGATATTACTCCCGCCCTCCCAAGCGCCGCCGCAACTTCTGCTGCCGTTGCCTCGCCTGCACATTTTGCTTCCTGCTGCTCTTTATTGTAGCCATTGCCATAGCTGCCGGTATTCTTTACGCCGTCTTCCAGCCCAGAACACCCAAATATTCTGTCGACAACATTCAGATCACGAGCTTCATCGTCGGCACAAATGACACCATTTCGTCGCAGTTTGTGGTAGGGGTGAGGGCGAGGAATCCGAACAAAAAGATTGGCATATATTACTTAGACGACAGCTATCTTGCGGTTTTCTACTCCGGCACAGAACTCTCCAGGGGCAATTTACCGGCGTTTTACCAGGGGCACAAAAATACTACTGAATTAAACGTTGCTCTCACTGGGACTAACGTGCAGATCACCAGTGAAGAGATTTCGTCGCTGAGTGCAGAGCGGAAGGAGGGAAACATTCCTCTACTGTTGAAGGTGGATGTTCCTGTGAAAGTCAAGTTTGGAAAACTGAAAACCATGAAGATTACTTTCCGCGTCCGCTGCGATCTGGTGGTGGACAGGCTGGAGGCCAAGAACAATGTCAATATTAGTAATACAAAATGCAAGGTGAGGCTTTGAGGAGACTGACTGGATTTGTAGATTATATTTTTCTGGTTTTTTTTCCCAGTTTTTACATAGGATGATCAGGGAGCGTGTGTTTGATCTATAGTCAGGACGGTACTTTTATCTTTTCTTTTATATCGCCACCGTTACATTTTGTGTACGTCTTGTTATATGCATTGATATACATACTTTGTTTGTTTTATTATCAATGATAACTATTCGATTCTTTCTAAAATCACTAGTTCCTGCTATTACACCAGGGAGAATAAAACGAGTAAAATCCATATAAACACCAAACCGACTAATTAAAGTGAGAGCTTCAACTACTTACAGAACTGAAAACTGATAGGTCCTTCATTTTCCATTTTAATAGAAGGGACGATATATACTTTATTACAAGCCAGAATTGATGCAGCATAATCATGGTGGAACAAGGTCTTAGAATGCTAATTACCAAATTTTTTGAAGTAGATTAGAAGTAAAATTGACAAGTACATATAGCCTTCGTAAGAGGTGAGAAGTAGATTAGAAGTAAAATTGACAAGTACATATAACCTTCGTAGGAGGTGAGATAGAGAGTAGAACAGCTGTTTGCATGAATCACAAGAGATTCACAATAACTAACTGATGTTAGCTGAGTTGCATTAGTTAGCTTATGCATGAATAGATCTCCTGTTATCACAGAGAGAAAACTAACACCAACACAAGGATGTCACCCCTTCCCAAGCCCACCAATGGCGATTGATTTGGATCTGTACTAAAATAATAGGTTTACTTAAATAAACAAATATGGACTGTAAATGAATTTGTATACACGACGTGAGACGGATAACCATATGACACACAAATTTTAAAACACATAATAATAAAATGAACTTCGATGCGACACTTGCTGAAAAATACTTTAGCTAATTATTTGTTTAATGTTAAAAGTAGTTTGTAATAGATGTGTGTAGTTGGAAGCTAAACTTTTAGATTATTTAACATCATGGTTTATATGCTTCACAATTTTTGGCCTTTTTGACCCTAATCATCATTGCTGCAAACATTTATTGTTGACTAGTTCATTTGCTCTAATTTTAGACTAGTTCATTTGGTCTAATTTTAGACATGGCAGCTAGATGGTTTTGAAACTCTTAGAAAGAGTTTTGATGGCAAAAACCGTGAGAAAAAAAAATTATTTTCTTGTTTCAATCATCTAGTGAGTGTGGTTTCTAAGGTTGCATTGTTTGATCAATTGCCTGTCTTATTTTTCTTTGAAAAGATCTCTTCTTGTGTAAAGAAGAGAGTGCTAGTTCTGTCTTAACTTTGTCTATCTCTATGAGAGTGCTAGTTCTGTCTTTAATTTTGTCTATCTCCATCATGAGTTAACATTTAACCATATTAAACACATTTCAAATCATACTTTATGTCTTTTAGTGAAAATGGTTAGATAGATTGTTGAATTATGGTTATTATTTAGACTTCAACTTTCCTTAAAATTTATGGTAAATAAATTACTATTAAGAAAAAAGGGTTTATGAAGCTAACATTAATAAATATAGTTGGGTTTCTCAAATGTTTGAACTAGTTCAATTTTAAGAAGACTTTATTGTTGAACTTGCCTCTTTGCGTCATATATTTGTTAGAAAAGGTGTCTCAACCTTGCTTCTAATGTTTAGAATGCGAAAAATACAATTTTTTAGTCTATAGAACTTAAAAACGTAATTTCTAGGCTATAGAGGTCATTTTATGCCTTAAAAATAATCTAGGTTGTTCGACATTGCTTTTATGGATGTACGGTATGTACATTTTTTCGAACTCTACATTTTTTTTTAAAAAGGGCCCAAATGGCCTCTTGGATCAAAAGTTAGGGCCTCTAGAAGTTGGACATCCTACATTGAAAATATAACCTATGACATAGAAAAGAGTTGTAAGAGGGAGTTACACTTATTGACCAACTTATGAAGCATGTTATGACATGTCATAAGACATCTTTGAGTTGAGATAATGGAGAAAAATGAATCACCCAAGTTGGTGAGTGGATTATGATGAGCTTATGGTGGGTGGAAGGAATTTGTTATTTTTAGCCTATGGACTTACACTAAGATCTAGGTGTTGGAATTTTAACTATGGATTTGAGTGCAATGTTTTGGATGGTTTTAGCTCATGGTGTCTTAATTACCATTTGATAGTTTCATGTACCATGTCTCTTATTATTGGGTTATTGAGATGGAGCTTTTGATAGTGATTTTTGTAGGTATTGTTATGTTGCCAGAATTACTCTAGATATTTGGTTGGTGATATTCACACAAAAGCTTAGACTATAAAAGTGTTATAACATTAGATTATTGAATAATACATTGAGTTGTTTTGGAGTGTGAAGTTTTTCTCCAAAACAAATTTTCCCCACATAATCTATTGTGTTATGGTATATTGCTTTTATGTTTATTTCCTAGTAACCATGTGATTAGTTTAATATTTACACATATATCCTCTCATAGATTAGTGTAGTAGGCATATTCTACACCTTTGCTTCTATTTATTTGATACTAGTTCATGATCAACTTGGATTTTAGGTGTTAGGGATAAGTTTTTTTTGTACTAATCTTAGATTGAGTGGGAGCTTGGACAAGAAAGATCTTTTTGTAATAAAAATGGCAAGTATATCAAGGATAGAGATCAAAGAGTTCTTGGGGACATAATTTAACTTTTATAAGTTCAAGATGGAGGGTGTGATCATGGATAAAGATCTATGGGATGCACTCACTAGATCCAAACCTACCACAATGAAATAAAGAGACTAAGACATGTTGGACCAAAGAGCTAAGCATCTCATTAGACTCTATTTGGTTGATTTAGTATTGTTGAATGTGCATGAAGAGACTACCATAGAGAACCTTTGGAAGAAGTTGGGTGAGATTTATCAAGCTAAATTACTGGTAAACATGATTTTCTTGATAAAACATTTATATACCTTAAGATTGAGGATGGTGATTCTATGGGTGAACATTCAAATGCTTTTGATATGATCATGACCCAATTGCATTCAATTGGAGTGAAGATGGAGGAGGAGGATTGGTGTATGACTTTTCTATGTCCTTTACCATATTCATGGGACCTCTTTCTTATGGATATTGGGAATAGTACCACCAAGTTGAGAATGGATGAGATGGTGGCATCATTACTTTTTGAATAGATGTGAATAAAGACTTCTAAACATTTTAATAAGGCCCTATTCATACAAGACAGAAAGGGAAAGGAAATAAGAAGAATAAGAAGTGAGACAAGTCTAGAACAAAATATCCTATTAAGACCAAGGCAAATAGTTAGGAATATGATAAACCAGGCCATTTCAAAAGTGGTTGCAAGGATGAGAACAAAAAGAAGAAGAGTGATTATAATGATGAGTTTTAAATGTCCTCCCAAGATTATGGTAGTACCTTTATAGTAGCCTTAGCTACACATGCATAGAATTGTATGTGGTTGATAGAACTTAGTGCCTATTTCAACATGACCTCACGTCATTTAGTCGGTTCTCAAAATATGAGGAATATGACAGTGGGAAGTTTTACCTTAGAGATGACTCTCATTTGAATATTATTGTCCATGAAGAGTCTTGGTTTGATTCTTTGATATATATGAGTGAAGGGAATCAATGGTGTACTACATATCCCTATTTTGGCATGAAACCTACTTTTATAAGTATTAAACTTAATGATTTGGGTGTGTGGGTTGTTTTCACTAGTGGAGGGTGCAAGATAGTGACAGGGGTTATGGTTCTTGCTAAGGGTGTTGACATAATCACTCTATTTCAACTAGATAAATGCATGGTTCAATGCAATAGCCCTTGTTCTCCAATATTGAACAAATCTACATAATCTACACCTTCCCCATTAGAACCAACAATAAAGAGGAGTGTTATATCCACTTCTAATGGTTGTACTTTCTAGATACCTAAGGGTGCTCATTCTTTTGAGACTAAGCTACAAGCTAATAAGATAATGTTATGGCACTAGAAGATGGGAGACATAGGTGAGAAGGGTGTAAGGGTCTTAAAAAATAAAAACTTTGTTGAAGATTTAAATGATTGTAATCTTGAATTTGATTTCTATGAGCATTGTGTATATAAAAAATAGAATGAAATTCAATTTTACTCTAGTTCTCATAAATCTTCTAGGGTGTTGGACTTAATCTATTTTAATGTATTTGGTCCTATTACTATTCCTTCAATTTATAAATTTGTATAGTATGTATCTTTCATTGATGACTATAGTAGAAAGACATGGGTATATTTCAATAGAAGTTCAAGGCTCTTGTAGAGAATCAAACTAGTAGGAAGATTAACATTAAATGATTATTGATAATGGTAGTGAGTTTTGTTTAATAGATGTTGACAAATTTTGTAATGATCACAAGATAAAGAGACATAAGACAACTTCATACACCCCTTAATATAATGGAGTTGTAAAAAAGAATGAACAAGACATTGATGGAGCGTGCTAGGAGTATGTTTATTAGATCTAGCTTGGAACAATAGTTTGGGGCATAAGTGGTTTCCATGACTTGTTACCTAGTTAATAAGTCTCCTACATCAACTCTTGTTGAGAAGACACCTATGTTGCATGGTCAAGAAAAAGGCCTTCACTGAGACATCTTTGAGCCTTTGGTTTCAAGGCATATGCACATGTGCCTAGAGAGTAGTCTATGTTGTAGAACAAGACTATAACATGTATTCTCATTGGCTATGTCATTGGTGTGAAAGAAATGATAACTTTAAGGATGCCCCCCTAAAAAAAGGTCTAAAATCCTTGCAAATCCTAGCCAAACACAGTCATTTTTATGGCAAATGTATTTTCAAAAAAACTAGTTTCATTGGTGATTTTTTTCAAATTTGTCCACATTGGTGATTTTAGCTGGCAAATTATAGATAGATTTGAAAAAATTTGTTGGTGAATTATAGTTGTATTCGAAAAGATAGATTAGGTTAGGTGGTGAATTATATAAATATTCAAAAATATAAAATTAATTATTTGGTGAATGTTCTGGCAAGTTTTTGAAAAATCATAATATGGATGGCAAAAATATCAAATGCTAAATAATATTGATTAAGTTACTTGGTGAATTTATAGATTTAAAAATATTTACATTTACATCATTGAATGATCATAGATCAATGACATAAGTTCTATTCTGAGCAAAAGTTCTGACACACCCAAATTTATACATAAAGTCTCCAAAATAGAGACAAGTGTTAGCAAGTAAACAATTCAAATTAATGAAAAATAATAGATTTAATAAAACACAAATCTAAAAGAATGACTATAGTTACAATTTACATCATGTACTTATAATATTATAATAAATTTTGATCATCAAATGATTGCATATCAATGACATAAGTTCTATTCCAAGTTGAAGTTCTGACACACCCAACCTTTTTACATAAAGTCTCTTGAAAAGAGACAAGTGTCAATGAGTGAATATTCATATTAACAAAAAATAATAGATAATGAAACCAAAATTTAAAAGGATGAGTACAATTACAACTTACACCCATGTACTTATAATATTATAATAAATTTTGATTGTTGAATGATCATAGATCAATGGCATAAGTTCTCTTTCAGGCTAAAGTTCTAACACACCAAAATTTTTACATAAAGTATCTGGAATAGAGACAAGTGTTAATGACTGAATGATTCAAATTAACATTTTTTTTACATATACTTTGAATTATGATACTTCTAAAATTAACCAATGGAAATAATCATAAATAATAAAAGTTCCAAAATTATGTTATTAACAAAAAAAATAGATAATATTTTTTTTAAGGATTAAAAAAATTAAAATTTACATTGATAACCCATATTATAATATTATCTTAAACAAAAGAGCGTACAAATGATTTTTTAGATAACCCTAAGCCAAGGTGCCCTAACACGAACCTTGGATAAAGGCATACATAGAAAAGGGAAAATTCAAAAGATGCAAATTTTTTGAAAACACAAAACAAAGTTGTTAATGGCCACCATTGATGTGTCCCTTAACAACTGCCACCTAAAGAAGAAAATTTGTAGCATAAACAATAGATCTTTCCCTTCTTAAAAAATAGGCACGTAAATCATTATTTATAATAAGGGCCCTGTCAAAGGATTCCAATGAGCCTCTAACAAGTGTGCTCCTTTCCTCCTTAAGAATGCAATTAGCTACAACCGAGAACTCTAAAACATGTAAAGGAAAAATTCTAGCCTTATCCCATGGTCGTACATCACAGTCATAACCATTTGAAGCTAAATCAAGCTTATCCCTAGGGATAAGTGATTCTTCAATCATTGCCTTCCTGATCATCTTCAACAAACCTGGGTCATTACGTGGGTCCATTAAAATTGACAGAAATTTAGAGACTATGTCACTGAATAGATTTTTTTGAGGATATTCTAAAAGAATATCATGTCCAGTAATTTCATAGACAACATCGTAAACAATAGGGAGTTCAACAGAAACACCTTCCACAATTTTTTCTTCTCAAATCTAGCCAAATTGACCATTTCCCACTTGTAGGCAAAGAGAGAAACATGGCTAGAGATCAACTAACTTATCTTGATCAATGACCAATATGAATGAAAATAGAAACAACCAACATAGAAGGAACATGCCAATAAATTTAGAGAAGATCTGTTATATTTATTGTGTGAGAATGTACAGCCTACATGCCACTTGGAAATGTTTATTGCATTTGCAATAAAATAGAAGATCAAATAGTGGGTGAATCTTGATCTTGATTGGGATTGATTGACAATAATATCGCACAATTGATAGGATAGACTACAATACCTTAATCTTTATTTATTTATCTTCTGCAATCAAATTCATTGTATCAAATTGTGAAACTTTGAAAGACAAGTGAAAAAACACATAGATTAGCCAATGCCCATTTAGTATCCTAAAGATTACATTACAGGTGATGGTGGAGTCAATTTAATGCAGTTGGCAAGTTGCTCAGCATTAGTCATTTTCTCGGTACTACAATGTACACATCTTTGCTAATTATTTATTATTTTAATATTGGGTGAATTAGTTGTACACATGTCTCTCAAATATACGTTTACTCGACACTTCACACTTGTCTTGAAAATATTAAAAAAACTCAAAACGGTGAAGTTAGGTTAAAATGTTAACTTGTTGAAGTGCAAATTTGAAATTTGACTAAGATTGGTAACTTACGTTACTAAGCATTAGATAGTAGAAGACTCAATAAAATGTAAAACCTAAAAGTAATGGAATTCATTATAGTAGCTATGTGATGAAATTAGGTTACCAAGTTTTTTTTTTGTGTTCATTCATGCTTCTAGATTTAACTGTGTGATACTGATGACTTTTGGCATCATCTACCTTATTCATTTTCTCTTATCATTATGAGCTTCAACTCTCTACCCTTTTGAAATTAGGAATTTATATAAATATTATAAATAGAGTTCAAAGATGTAGAATAGTATGATAGATAATTTTATTTGTGTGTGGCTATGCAGGATGTTAGTGCTTTATAGTTCTTAGAGTCAAAATGAGGAAATATAAGCCTTCATTAAGTTGAATGTATCATGTCAAGAATTAATGCTTGTCACATATGCAAATGACACATAGTACTTGGATGGTGGGTTGAATTACCTAGAGATACATGTAGGTATGAGAAACTTGAAATTTGAATGGATGTATAGAATTAGTACTGTAATGTAATTGACAGTGACTTGAAGAAAATCAATTTAATTCTCCTTTACTAGACTTATTGTTACCCATGCCTAGTAGTTTCTTGTACATATAATGCAAGGTTCTATGGAAAATCATGTACAGATATTGTGGATGACTACATAATTGAATTTGTAACCTTGACATTGCATGTTATAGGATGGTTATGGACTACAGTGAAATATTCATTCAACATCATCAAAAATAGGAATCAAAAAGATTTTGGAGGACAAAATCAAGGTCTAAGGATAAAATTTATAGAGTATGATATTAATTGAATGTCTTGGTGTCTTCTCCATGTTGGTTGGATAGATGTTCATGTAATTTGGATTCCCCAAGATTTTTGACAGTGATGTTAATAAAAAATAGAGAAGTGATTATAGTTTGACATGAGTTCAATGGCAATGTATATAGATGGTTCAATAACAATATCTATTATGTGATTATGTATAATGTTGTGTTGTCTCAACTATGTCATAAGGACATTTCATTTATAAATTTTTTATGTTGATCTAATTAAAATATGTTTTTCATCTATGTTGTAACCTATTGCAGTGGAAACTTTTAAAAATGTCGACCTTGAAAGTTAGGTTGCACCACTATCATGTCGTCAACATATCATTGTACTCAAACAAGTTTTATGTTGACCATTAGATGTTTAAAAAATGCAAATCATTGACATGTTCCAAACATAGATATGAAATTCTCTTTCATTAATTTGATTCAAAATACAAATCGTGGTATTACAAAATGCAAAAAAATGCCTCCCTAGGTTGCAATTTCAAACTTGTTTGTGTACAATGATTGCTTGCTACCAATCTCATTTAAACCATGGTGGAAAAGCTAGTGGACTCGAAGTGACAAAGCTTGTTGTTGCCTAGCTGCTCGACAAATTAATCCCAATCATGTTCTCCTCCCTTGCTGGTGGACTTAGAGCGCTGCTCAAATGTGATGTGATTAGGGCTAGAAATTGAGTACTGCTCACATGAGATGGGGTTAGAGTTGGAAATGGACTGCTACTGACATGGGTTGGGATTACAATTGGAAGTGGAGTGTTGGTCACATGGGATGGGGTTAGAGTTGAAAATTGAGTGCGGGTCACATGGGATGGGGTTAGAGTTGGAAGTTGAGTGCTAGTCACATGGGATGGGGTTATAGTTGTAGGATACATAGGGATATAAATGTTCACCATCTCCCTAAACAATGCATGATTTTCTAGCAAAGGGTTTATGGGGTTGCTTAAACGCCTGTCTCTCTAGATTCTTCCTTGCCATTTCAAGCTCTCTTTATTTTTTATATTGCTCCCTTTGAATCCTCTCTTGCTCCATTTTTCTACTCTTTTTCTTGCCTTTGTAAAACTCTTTGTTATTCTCTTGCTTGTCGTGCAACATCTCTGTCTAGTTTGGCTTGATCCTTCAATTCCCTTGCAACAAGACATGCTTCCTTTCTGTCCTCAATCTGCTGTCTCTTCAGAGTTTTATCTCCTCAATTTCTTTCTTCCTTTTCTCTTTTTGCATTAAAATGTTCATGTAATCATTTGTTGTTAATAGTTGGGACTGTCGGCTCAACTGAATTCCATTATCCTCTGCAGTCGTAGATCTTTCTTTCACAATGTGAATGGGTAGTTTCAAAAATTTGTTGATGCGTGAATCTACATGGGAACCTAATGATTGGATGGAATCTCCATGAATTCTATGTTTAGACTCGTTGCAAACTACCTCGATATCCTAGCTTAAACATGCAATATCTCCACCATCAGCTTCTCCATACTCAGCATAGTAATGTACCATTTCAGGTACATTCAACATGGGCGGTGGAGAGGGGAAGGAAAACATGTTGCCTTCTTGCTGGGGATGCAAATTAATTCCTAAATTCATGGCTCACTTGAACCATGATGGCTAGCTTGGCAGAGACGGAAGGCTAAGTCCATCTAGGCTTTGTTCTTGTTGACTTTTAGCCATGTCATCAAGTAGTTGACCCCCCAATGTAGGTTTAGGTGAATCATGAAAAGTTGTTTCTTCTCCCACTATGTTTGCTGTTGTAGGATGTGAATGACAATCTATAAGGCCTGATAGCAATGTGTTGGCAACTTCTACTTGTGATGCATCGACCCCAGAAAGACTAAGGATGTTCTGCACTGCAGAAGCATCATCGTGCATGCTGAACTGAAAAATGTCATTGGGGTGCATGTCCTCCATTAGAGCATCTATATTGAGGGGCCATATGCATGTTCTATTAAATCCAATAGTGATGTTTGAAACTGTGAGTACTTTTTGAAATGACTTGCTGCCCAATTCTACCAATTCTACTCTTTTTATTTCTATGTTTGGAAACCTTGACAGCCACGCTGCTCTTTCTAATTTGAAGTATGACTTGAATGCTGAAAATACACTCACATCTAATCACTATAATTTGTGTGAGGTCTTCGCTGGTAGTGTCAGCAAATCAATACCCAAAGACCTAGTTTCTTGAATGGTTGTCACAACTACATGGCTTCCATGGCCATCAAATATGAGCAAGTGTCTATTTGTTAGTGATACTCCACCTGGAACTGATCATGCAAAATGATGCAACCATTTCATAAAAAAATCTTTAGTCATCCAAGCATGGGGTTGGGCAGCCATGCAAGCACCAAGTTTGTAGCCAGAAATGTAGATTTTAAGCTGAGATTTTTACCTTTGAAAAGATAGAACTCCGGTATGCTATGTCCAATAGCATTAACACAACATAAAATTGTTATCCATTCCCTACTCTTTGGAATTATGTATGAAATGCTCCTGCTACCTCTTTTGTCCAACACCCACATGGCTCCATTTCTCCAGCCTGAATTCTAGTTTTGTCATAATGCCAAATTCTATGTGGTCCATATGGGTTAGCTTCATACGCTTTGGAAAATGTGTCATAGAATGCAAAAAAAACAACATGCCCAAGGTTTAGAGCTTTGTTTCTATCAAGTCCTTCTGCTGTCCTCAATGTCAATTCAAGGTGACATCTTTTAAACCCAGTCCACTAGGACTTTCTAGGCAACCCATCCTTTAAAGGGTTTGGTCATGTTTGGCAAATTTGCATGACTTTTTCTTTGAGATTAATAATCTCTAGCCCATGGCCCACTACTGCCATCTCTTTACCATCAACCCCTCTTTAGCTGCTGTCAATACTATAGGAGGACCTTTTTTATGTTGATGTTAAACCGCCTAACTAGTTATTGAGCATTGTCATAGGGATTCCCCACTTTTTGGCTGCACTCCCTATTGACATTCTATTATCCTCCACATCTTTCAATGCTAAATCCATATCCTCTTTTCTCCACTCCCATTGAACTAAAACCTTCTTGCTTCTAGTAGGTGCATTGACTTGAATAACTGGCTGAGCTGGTTGAGGACTACTCTCATTAGTAACTTGAGTGTCTTCATCTGGTGGGAATGTAACTCCTCTTTTTTTTGGAGGCATGGTTCTCTTTAGTCTATTTGTGCCACAATGGGTCCACATTTGAGCTTTTTTCTTCATCTGCATATCGGAATAAACACCTTTGAACATCAATTTTGAAATTTGGAATCTTTTGAATATTTTCAATACAAAGTTAAAGAAACAAATAGCCTAAAGCATTGAATTGGACATCCCACCAACCTGTGTTGATTAGTAGAGAGGCCTACAAGGTAGTACATCATAACTATCAATAATCTACTGGGCTTCTACATGACAGGTACAACAAATATAATTACTCGGGTATGCGTGTAGTGAGGTTGACAATGTAAACTCTCTATAGCAAGATAACAACAAAGACCAACAATAAACTTTAGTTATATTAATCACAAACAATACAACATGTGGCATTCCATTTTCTTCATCTCTGTAATTGTAGTTTGTAACTTTAATTTGCAAGTTCAGTTGGAGAGTTCACAATGATGCTCTGAATAGAAGATTTGTTATGTTCTATGTTTGATTTGATAGTTTCACATTTTGATTTAAGATCTTCTATGTTTGATTTTACAGTTCGATAAAGTACTATACTATGTTGTATGTTTGATTTTACAGTTTGGTTCTTATGATTTCCTATGTTGTATATTTTTTTTAATGGTTTGACATCATACAGTTTGTATGATGTATGTTTGATTAAACAGTTTGAAAGTTTGATGTAATATGAATATATGAGCAGCAATTAGGTAATTCCATATTAATTGTATAATCTTGTTAACTAAATGCACAATGTCATCTTCTTTGTGTCAATCATGGATCTTGTCTTGTATGATCTAGTTAACTACCTAGACAATCTCAATTTCTTCATATCATTCTCTTTTTGGCAAGAGTAAACTGAATTTCAGATTAAGATTAACAATCACATCTTATTTTAACTCTGCACCATCATTTAAGGGGTTTTTATAATAGTAGTGGGTTTACAAAGTCTATAATGTCATTAGACTAAATGCCTACATGTTTGTCAAGACCACAACAAACTATGTCAAGAGTTGTCAAAGTCCATTAGTAGGTTTCAAGCACTATCAAATAGTTTGGAGTAGTGTCAAATATTGTTAAGTCTACATATCTTTCTTGAACAAGACCATACAAAGGATTGTGGCAACCATTCCTAGGACTGTGTGAGGTATGATCATCATTTTGGATTGTGGCAACCATAAACAAGGGTTCAAACATGACTCAACTATGATTTAGCATGTCAAAACTTGGCAGTAGATTCAAATGTTTTCAAACATGTTCACTTTGTTGACAATTAAAATACCTTCTTATTCATTGTAAAAAAACCAATGGTGCTGACATAGTCACATTTTACAATTTCTATGTTGTATGTTGTATCTATTTTCACTGTATTAGGGGAAACCATCTTAACATCTAGGGCATCAACATTACAAAAGTGCATACATCAGCATTGACATTATATGCATTAGATTACTTTCTTGGCATGTCTTTAATGTTGTTTCATGTGGGAAAGGGATTTGATTCATTATTAAGGAAGTCATCAACCTTCCCTTTGCAAACAATAAACAATATAGTTTAAACCACAATCTAAACATTTCAATGGCTATTTTGAAAATAGTTTAAACAAAAAAAGCAATACAACTTAAACCAAAACAATATTTTTTTCTGAGCATTTCGCCACCTTTATTTCCCATACTTTCGCATTAAGCAATATTTGTGTTTAAACTGTAGTGCTATTTGGTTTAAAATGTATGTTGTTTTGGTGTTATCTATATTGAAGTTTAGCTTAAAGTGTTTAAACTATATTGTTTCTATTTTCCCACACTTTAATCTAAACAACAATACAGTTTAAACAATTTAAGCTAAAATACAATAAACAAAAACAACAATATGGTCTAAACAATTTAAGCTAAAACAATTCAAAGGAAAACAACAATACAGTTTAAACAAGTGAAACTGCAAAATCTAAAACCAAAACAACAATACAATTTAAACTAAAACAAAAAAACATTTGAAACAAAAACATACATTGTTGTGATGTTGGAATATGGAACTTACATGAATGTTGATAGTAGTGTGCAATTTGAAGCCTTCGGGAGTTTTCTGTATGGGATGTTGGAAACTTCAACTAGAAAATCAAGGGTTTATGTAGGAAAACTATGAAGGAAATGTTTGTGATTTGTGCACTCTCATTTGATTGGTTGAATTAGTTTTTATTTCACTTACTTTGAATGATTTGATGGATGTCTATAAATTTGAATTTGGTATTAAATATGAAAGGTGATTGATTTGGTTGAATAATTGTTTGCTATGAATTTTTTGAATTTAATGTTTTTTCTGACTGCTTGATTGGTGAGCCTTAAACCTTCGATTGTGTGAAATAAATGGCAGAGTTGATTGATTTGGTTGAATACTTGTTTGGGCTGATTTTAATATATTTATGTCCTCTTGTTTTGACATCTTCTTTGGTGAGCCTTACACCTTCAATTGTAGTCTTTTTTTGCAGGTATTAAGTTGAAGGGACCACTAGTTGGGCATTTATCAATCTATGGAGTGCACTTGGGAATTAATCGACTTTACTTGGGATCTCAACTTTTTTTAAATATGAAGCTTCTGTGGGATGGAAATCCATATTGGATGGGATAGTTTATATTATGATGATGTTTAAAAATGTTTATTTTAGTCCAACATGGAAGTCAAACTTGGTTGATCGTTGGTCTTTAACTTGAAAGATAGCACTTTATAGTATTTAATAGAAACTGTTAATGTGACATTTTGGGTTATGTTGGATCCACTTGTGTACAAGTGCAAAACATGTCAGTTGCATTTATGTTTTGGAAATCCTTGTAAATCATTTGTCTATGCCACCTAATATGAATAATAAAATACTAATGATAAAACAAATATGTTGTGTACATTGATTGGTCCCTATTTGTGCTATTTTTAGAACTTTTTAAAATATTTAATAGATCAGTTAAAGCCAACTTGTGGCCCCACGTTGGTCAACTCCTATACCACATATAGGAGCCTGACCCACTATCGGGCCCTCTCCCCTATCAACACATTAAGAGCATCGGATCATCAACAGTTTTATGTCAAGATGACATTTAAAACAGATCATGAGGATGTTGCACCACAAACAAAACTTCCATTATTTACCCGATAAATACTTTTGAGGAGTTTATTAAGTGAGGGTCATATTTCCCTAGTTAAACTTTTGAATGGATTTATTTAACAGTGTTCAAATAATGATTAAGATCGTCAATGATAGTAAATGCGATGTATTTTTTTAGTGATATTGTAAAATGAGGAATAAGAGCTCTTGATTGTAGATTTTAGAGGTGTTAAAAAATGAATTTGGGTTTTTGTCTTTTTTTATGACATTTTAAAATGAATTTGAAAAGTTTCCTAAACCATTCTTGAAAATGAACATATGTAGAATTGGACTAGGATTAAGGAATAAACCAATTCTTAATGCATAAACACCATTTATATGTTAATTACTACATGAAGACTAATTCAATTAAAGTACATCTAAAACAAAAACAAAAATACAAAATATATAATTTTCGCCATTATAATAAGAAACAAGTCAAGAGCATTGACACCCTAGTCAAGAGGTCAACCACCTTAAGGTCTTTAGCTGATGTCAAGTTGCTTGGATACAACTATGGGTATAAAATAGGCATGTATTGCCATCCTCTCACTTAAATAATATTTAGAATATTAAAATATTTTAAAAGTCAATGCATCAACCAACTCTGCTGCATAAATAATCAATGCAACCACTCAGTTTTAATTATAATTAAACATATTTTAATATTTTTAACTGACCATACATATATAAATACATACATAAAAACACATTAAAGGATGGATAGGGCAGTCCAAGTTGTCCTGTTTTAAAAATTTTCCACTCTGATTAAACTTAACAAATCTATTGGATCTGATAAGTTGATAATGATGGACTGTTTGGAATCATCTATTTTTGAATATGGTTGATTTGTGTCAACCTGTCAGCAAGTTTTGGACTGCGGGTTCCTTACAAACACACCTGCTATTTAAGCTCTTCCAGCTACCTTCCCACGCACTCGTTTTCTCCCACCATTTTCATAAGGCCAGCCATAAACAGCTGGTGAGTTATAATCGACCGGCTGTACGGCTGGCCAGTCGAATCTCCCGGTCAACCAAACTTAACGACCAAACTGGCTCAGATTTGTTCGACCATCCATACCATACAATCCGTTGACCACCTGTCCGCTGTTTGGTACTGGCCATCCATGTTGTCGACCAACCGACGCACTGGATGGTTAAGACGTTCCTTTTCATAATGTCTATATCATCCTGCGTCCGCCTGAACCCTCCCCCGCGTGGCGACACAGCAAGCACCTTTATACTCATTCCTTGATCATCATTCTAGCCATTATCGAAGCTCCTCTATTCCTCCACAAGAACAACAAACAGAAAACCATGAAGATTACTTTCCGCGTCCGCTGCGATCTGGTGGTGGATAGGCTGGAGGCCAACAACAATGTCAATATTAGTAATACAAAATGCAAGGTGAGGCTTTGAGGAGACTGACTGGATTTCTAGATTATATTTTCTGGTTTTTTTTCCCTGTTTTTACAGAGGATGATCAGGGAGTATGTATTTGATTTATAGTTAGGACGCGGTACTTTTATCTATATTTTTTATATCGCCACTGTTAAATTTTTCTACTGTGTACAACTGGTTACATGTATTGATATACATACTTTCTTTGTTTTATTGTCAATGATAACTATTCGATTCTTTCTAAAATCACTCGTTCCTGCTATTATACCAGAGAGAATAAAACGAGTAAAATGCATATAAACACCAAACCGACTAATTAAAGTGAGAGCTTCGATTACTTACAGAACTGAAAACTGATAGGTTCTTGATTTTCCATTTTAATAAAAGGTACGGTGTATACATTATTACAAGCCAGAATTGATGCAGCATAATCATGGTGGAACAAAGATCTCACCCCTTCCAAGCATCCACCGTAAACAGTGTTAATTTTAAATGTAGCTTGGACAGGTGTTCTAGTCTCGGGTGGTGATTACGAGGCTGGAAACACAGCTGGATAATATTTTTCTCTATACCTAGAAAATTGATTTCTCGAGAGACTTCTAGATATTAGGGTTTAGAGTCTAATTAATCCTAGCCATTGATTTAGATTAAATCATGGCCATTGGTTTTCAATGAGGGGATTATAAAAGAGGATCAATGGGCATTTGGAGAACACATATCCGAGAAGTATTTGCAGCGATAGCAAATAAATAAATTTGCAGCAATAGCAAATTGATTTGCAGTGAGAGCAAAGGGCGCAGTGATAGCGTTGGAGAGCAGTGGAATTGCCGGAGAAGGAAAATATTGCTGGAGCAATTTCAGCAGGAACAATTGAGGGAAGGGAATTTACAGGAAAGAAATTTCCAGAGCTCTGCCAATAAGAGGCAAGCAATTTTGTATCTCTTGATTTTCTGTAGTTGAATAGAATTCTTATCTGCTGACTGGTTTTCCCTTCGGGGTTTTTCTAGGGACAATTTGTTCAAAATATTGTGTTGATTTTATTTTTCTGTCTCCGTGATTTTTCTGTGAAATTGTAGCTGTGTTATTAATTAATATTTGCTGTAAGTTATTTTTCGGCAACCAAATAATCTAACATAAGATAGGAAATTAATAATCAGTACCTGCAATAGATTTTTCACATGGTATCAGAGCGGATCTGAGGGCAGAACAGACACAGGGAGAAAGGAAAAATAATAAATAAAAAATCTAGGGTTTATAAAACCCAGTTTGACCTCTTCAAATTATTATTTTCTTTTGAGATGGCCTCAGCAGGTTTAAGAGATCAGGACAGATTGGATGGAGCCTCAAATTTTGGTGTCTGGAAAGCCAGAATTTCTTTATTGCTAGAAGAGAATGGTATCAAGGATTATGTGACCACTGTTGTACCTGTACCTACAGATGCAACACAGCTCTTAGCATATAAGAAGGAAGATGCCAAGGCAAGGAGGCTGATTCTTGATGGTGTTAAGGATCATATTGTTTCGCATATTGCAGAGTTAGATACAGCAAAGACGATGTGGGACGCCATTATGAATCTGTACCAGAATGCTACCCTTAACCGAAAGCTGATTCTCAGAGAAAAGTTAAGGAATACCTGGATGAATAAGGGAGAAGACGTCACAAGTTACCTCACCAGACTTAGACTTGTCAGGGATGAATTGGCAGCTGTTGGAGACAAACCAAAGGACGATGAGCTAGTACGAATAGCCCTAAATGGGTTTACTAAGCAGTGGGATGTCTTTGTTTAAGTTATTAATGGACGAGACACCTTACCGAGTTAGGATCGACTATGGAGTGACTTCACTCAGGAGGAGCTTAGACTAAGTCTTGTCAGTGGAACCAGCAGTAATAGTCAGAAAAGTGAGGTGGAACAGGAAAACGTTGCCCTAGCAGGAAAAGGGAAAATGAAGAAGGGGTCTGGCAAAGGATCAAATCCAAAAAGTGAGAAGAAGAAGGACTTGTCTAAGGTCAAATGCTATGGCTGTCATGAGTTCGGCCACTATGTCAGCGATTGCCCACAAAGGAAGAAAAATGAAAAGAAAGGCAAGAAGCAGACGGCAGCTTCAACAAGTGTAGATGAGCTTTCCAGTAGAATGGAGGATGAGTTTGCACTCATAGCTTGCCTGACTAGCTCAACCTCACAGGGTGTTTGGTATATAGACAGTGGGGCGTCATTTCATATGACAGGAGTTAGGGAGTACTTCTCCAGCTACAAGGAGGAGGACATCAGATTCCAGATTCAGATGGAGAACAAGTCCAAGTGTGATCCAGTTGGGAGAGGGACTGTTCTATTTCAGAGGGAGAATGGCAAGCCTATTTCCATTCATGATGTGTTGCATGTGCCAGGCTTAGGCATGAATCTAATTTCTGTATCTGTCCTTCAGGATAAAGGCTACAATGTACTCTTTAGAGGGGCACATGTTTTAATCAAGCATAAAGATTGGATATCACCCATAGCTATTGGAGTTAGGAGCGGCCGACTTTATAGGTTGCAGTTTGATACTCCTAAGGCACTAGCGAGCAGCAGTAATCCTAGAGATCAAGGAGAGCTATGGCATAGGAGGATGGGCCATATACATCATGGAGCACTTAAATTGCTTTGTGAGACAGTGACAGGTGTTCCAGACGTGAACACAGAGCATGATGATGTATGTAAGGGATGTGTATTGGGGAAGTTTGTGAAAGTAGCTTTTCCAAGGAGTGACACCAGATCCAAGGGAGTTCTTGATCTAATACATTCAGATATATGTGGACCAATGTCAACGAAGTCTCTTAGAGGATATGAGTACTTTGTTACTTTTATTGATGATTTCTCCAGGAAGACCTGGATATACTTCTTGAAGACCAAGGATGAAGTCTTCAGTCACTTCCAGGAGTTCAAAACTCTTGTGGAGAATTTGACAGGCAGGAAGGTAAAGGTTCTTCGGTCAGACAATGGAGGCGAGTACAAAGGGAAAGAGTTCCAGGAGTTCTGTACTAGGGAAGGAATCAAGAGAGAGTGGACTGTTCCTTACAACCCACAACAGAATGGGGTTGCTGAGAGGAAGAATCGTTCTATATCGAAGGCAGCAAGGGCTATGTTGTATGACCAAGATATGCCACGTTACTTATGGGCAGAGGCATGTAGTACAGCGGTATACATACGGAACAGGGTTCCACATAAGGTATTGGGCAAGATGACACCAGAGGAGGCATTCTCAAGGAAGAAGCCAGATGTCAGTCACTTCAGGATATTTGGGAGTTTGGCATTTTGTCACATTCCAGGGGCTACATGTTCCAAGTTAGATCAAACTGCAGAGAGAGGGTACTTTGTGGGGTACAGCGAGACCTCAAAGGCATATCGGATATTTATTCCAGGGACCAAGAGGGTTATAGTTAGGCGTGATGTCAAATTCATGGAGGACAAGGCATATAGGAGGTCCAGAGATTTGCCAGCAGATGATCAGAATGAGCAGCCAACAGAAGCTCCAAGGATTGTTCAACTAGAACAGGGGCAACGAAGCACGAGTATAGTTACTAGTACAAGCATAGGCTCAGGTGCTAAGAGTTTGTAGAGTATGGAGCAACAGATACAGCAAATCCAAGAGATGCATCAAGAAGATATGAAGTTTGATATTTCATCCTCTATAATTGACAGGAGGAACCGTGAGGTTCAATAGACACATAAGGATACTCAGGAGTTTGTGGGAGCTCCTAGGATGAGTAATAGACAGTGGAAATAACCAGCCAGGTATAATGACTATGTGGCATTGGTTAGTCAGTTGGTAGATAGTGAACCTTCTAGCTATCAGGAAGCTGCACGGCAACAGGTGTGGCAAGATGCGATGGTTGGGGAATATACCTCAATAATGCAGAACGATGTGTGGGAGGTTGTGCCTAGACCCACAGATAGGGTAGTGGTTGGATCACGCTAGATCTATAAGATTAAGTATGGTGCAGATGGTAGTATCAAGAAATACAAGGCAAGGTTCGTGGCCAAGGGGTTCTCTCAGAAGGAGGGAATAGACTATGAGGAGACATTTGCTCCAGTGGCCAGGTATACTTCTATATGAGCCGTAATCTCACTTGCAGCGCATATGGGATGGTAGATCCATCAAATGGATGTCAAGACGGCATTTCTCAATGGTGAATTGGCAAAGGAGGTATACATAGAACAACCAGAGGGCTTTGTAGCACACAGCAGTGAAACCCACGTGTGTAGATTGAAGAAAACTTTGTATGGACTCAAGCAGGCTCCCAGGGCATGGTATGAGCGCATTGATAGGTACTTGCAGGGAATAGGCTTTGTGAAGAGTGAGGCAGATGCTAACCTCTACTACTTGATGGTTGGGGGTGAAGTTCTCATTCTTGTTCTATATGTGGACGACTTGTTTTTAACAGGTTCACTAGGGCTTATAGAGGAGTGCAAGAGGGACCTTGCAGGAGAGTTTGAGATGAAGGATTTGGGGCTTATGCACTACTTTCTAGGCATGGAAGTGTGGCAGACAGATGGAGAGATTTTCCTTGGACAAGGGAAATACTGCATTGAAATCTTGAAGAGGTTTGAGATGCAAGATTGCAGAGCCATGTCTACACCTATGATCACAAATTGGAAGAAGGTAGACGCATCCAAGGAAAAGGATGTAGACCCCACCTTATACAGGATGTTGATTGGATCTCTCATGTGTTTGGTCAACACTAGGCCAGATATATCCTTTGCAGTAAACTCTCTTAGCCAGTTCATGGTTGAGTCGAAGAGAGTGCATTGGATAGCGGCAAAGCATGTGTTGCGGTATTTGCATGGTACAATCGAGTATGGGATCAGATATGCTCGAGGTGATGGTATTAAGTTGATAGGCTATACTGATGCAGATTGGGCAGGTAGTACAGTGGATAGGAAAAGCACTTCAGGGTGCTGCTTTAGTTTGGGATTAGGAGTTGTCTTTTGGTACAACAGGAAGCAAAAGTCTGTGGCTCTAAGTTCTGCAGAAGCAGAATACATAGCAGCTAGAATGGCAATGTGTGAGGCTATATGGCTTCGGAAGTTGCTGGTAGCCTTGTTTGATCAGAAGGTTGAGACTACAGTGATACACTGTGACAATCAGAGTTGCATCAAATTATTTGAGAATCTAGTGTTTCATGATAGGTCTAAGCATATAGACATCAAGTATCATTTCATCAGGGATTGTGTACAGTGGAGGATTGTTTAGCTACAGTATATACCTACAGATCAGCAGGTAGCAGACATTTTGACAAAGGCATTGGGGAAGGCGAAATTCATCTTCTTCAGAGATAAGTTGGGTGTTATGCAGAACACCTTCCTCGCTAAGAGGGAGTGTTAATTTTAAATGTAGCTTGGACAGGTGTTCTAGTCTCGGGTGGTGATTACGAGGCTGGAAACACAACTGGATAATATTTTTCTCTATACCTAGAAAATTGATTTCTCGAGAGACTTCTAGATATTAGGGTTTAGAGTCTAATTAATCCTAGCCATTGATTTAGATTAAATCATGGCCATTAGTTTTCAATGAGGGGATTATAAAAGAGGATCAATGGGCATTTGGAGAACACAGATCCGAGAAGTATTTGCAGCGATAGCAAATAAATAAATTTGCAGCAATAGCAAATTGATTTGCAGTGAGAGCAAAGGGCGCAGTGATAATGTTGGAGAGCAGTGGAATTGCCGGAGAAGGAAAATATTGCCGGAGCAATTTCAGCAGGAACAATTGAGGGAAGGGAATTTACAAGAAAGAAATTTCTAGAGCTCTACCAGTAAGAGGCAAGCAATTTTGTATCTCTTAATTTTCTGTAGTTGAATAGAATTCTTATCTGCTGACTGGTTTTCCCTTCGGGGTTTTTCCAGGGACAATTTGTCCAAAATATTGTGTTGATTTTATTTTTTCTGTCTCCATGATTTTTCCGTGAAATTGCAGCTGTGTTATTAATTAATATTTGCTGGAAGTTATTTTTCGGCAGCCAAATAATCTAACATAAGATAGGAAATTAATAATCAGTAGCTGCAATAGATTTTTCACAAACAGCAGTACAATGTCGATTGTTTATGGTTTTTGGGACCCTATTTCATTGCGACTGTTACAGTCGATCTCTTCAATGCATTAGTTTCTACCTGTTCAACTATGTTTAGAGTCATTAGAATTGTAGAAAATTAATCTATCTGTAAGATTTTGACCAACCCGCTATTTTACAACGTACCAACTGATTAAGCTTTACCTTCCCAAGCCCACCAATGTCCATTGATTTTAATCTGTACTAAACTAATAGGTTTACTTCAATAAACAAATATGGACTGTAAATGAATTTGTATACATGACGTGAGACGGATAACCATATGACACAAATTTTAAAATACATAAGAATAAAATGAACTTCAATACAGACAGTCGCTAAAGAATACTCATCTAATTATAATTGTTTAATTGTTTATTGTTAAAAGTAGTTTGTAGAAGATGTGTATAGTTGAAAGCTAAACTTTTTTATTATTTAACAGCATGGTTTAAATGCTTCACAATTTTTGGCCTTTTTGACCCTAATCAGCATTGCTGCAAACATTTATTGTTGACTAGTTCATTTGGTCTAATTTTAGACATGGTAGCTACATGGTTTTGAACCTCTTAGAAAGAGTTTTGATGGCAAAAACGTGGATTTTTTTTTTTCTCTGCTTGTTTCAATCATCTAGTGAGTGTGGTTTCTAAGGTTGTATTGTTTAATCAATTGCCAATCTTATTTTTCTTTGAAAGGGTCTCTTCCTGTGTAAAGAAGATAGTGTGTAAGAAAGAGAGTGCTAGTTCTTTCTTTAATTTTGTCTATCTTCACCATGAGTTAACATTTAACCATATTAAACTGTACATTTCAAATTATATTGGAGTCTTTTAGTGAAAATGGTTAGATTGATTGTTGGATTATGTTTATTATTTAGACTTCAATTTTCTCTAAAATTTATGATAAATAAATTATTAATAAAGAAAAAGGTTTATAAAGCTAATATTAATAAATATAGTTTTGTTTCTAAAATGTTTGAACTAGTTCAATGTAGGAAAAATGGAAAGCATATCAAGGATGGAGATGGAAAAGTTCTTAGGTACAAACTTTGAATTTTAGAAGTTCAAGATGGAGGGTATGATCATGGATAGAGATCTATGGGATGCACTTACTGGATCTAAACCTACCATAATGAAACAAGAAGACCAAGACATATTGGGCTGAAAAGCTAAGGATCTCATTAGACTCTATTTGGTCAATTCAATATTGTTGAATGTGCATGAAGAGACTAACATAGAGAACCTTTGGAAGAAGTTGGGTGAATTTTATCACGATAAAACACTAGTAAACAAGATTTTCTTGATAAAAAATTCAGATACCCTTAGGATGGGGGATGTGATTCTATGGCTAAACAACCAAATGCTTTCAATATGATCATGACCTAGTTGCACTCCATTGGAGTGAAGATGGAGGAGGATTGGTGTATGACTTTTCTATATTCTTTTCCAAATTCATGGGACCTTCTTCTTATGGCTATTGGGAATAGTACCACCAAGTTAAAAATGGATGAGGTGGTGGCATCATTACTTTTTGAAGAGATGTGAAGAAAGACTTCCAAATCTTCTAATAAAGCTCTATCTATTCATACAAGATAGAAAGGGAAAGGAAATAAGAAGAATAAGAAGTGAGACAAGTCTAGATCAAAATTTCCTATTAAGACCAAGGCAAATAGTTAGGACTATGATAAGCTAGGCCATTTGAAAAGAGGTTGCAAGGAGGAGAAAAAGAAGAAGAGTGATTTTGATGATGAGTTTGAAAAGTCCTCCCAAGATGATGGTGGTACCTTTTATAGTAGCCTTGGTTACACATGCATCGAATTTTATGTGGTTGCTAGACTCTTGAGTCTCTTTCAACATCACCTTGCATCAAAGTTGGTTCTCAAAATATGGAAAATATGATAGTGGGAAATTTTACCTTAGAGATGACTCTCATTTGAAGATTGTTGGCCGTGGAAGAGTCCTGGTTTAATTCTTTGATAGAAGAGTGAAGGGGATCAATGGTGTACTACATATCCCTTGTTTGGAATGGAACCTACTTTTTGTAAGTAAACTTAATGATTTTGGTGTGTAGGTTGTTTTCACTAGTGGAGGGTGCAAGATAGTGAGAGGGGCTATGGTTCTTGCTAAGGGTGTCAACATAAGCACCCTATTTCAACTAGATGCATGCATAGTTCAATGCAATATATTTTATGCTCCTATAATGAATAGTTCTACATAATATACACCTTCCCCATTAGAATCAAAAATAAAGAGTATTACGTCCACTTCTGATGGTCATACCTTCTAGGTGCCTAAAGGTTTTCATGCTTTGGAGACTAAGCTAAGTTAGCTAAGAAGACAATGTTATGGCACTAGAAGATGAGCCACATAGATGAGAAGGGTCTAAGGGTCCTAAAAAATATAAAATTGTTGAAGCTTTAAATGAAATCTGTAATCTTGAATTTTATTTCTATGAGAATTACGTATATGAAAAGTAGAACTGCATTCAATTTTACTCTAGTTCTCATAAATCTTCTAGGGTGTTGGACTTAATCTACTCTAATGTATTTGGTCCTATTAATATTCCTTCAATTTATATTTTTTTATAGTATGTATCTTTCATTGATGACTATAGTATAAAGACATTGGTATATTTCATTAGAAGTAAACCTAAAGTCTTTAGCAATTTTAAGAGTATAAGGCTATTGTAGAGAGTCAGACTAGTCAAAAGATTAACATTTTGATGATTGATAATCATAGTGAGTTTTGTTTAATATATTTTGACAAATTTTTTAATGATCACAATAGAAAGATACATAAGACAACTTCATATACCCCTTAATATAATGGAGTTGTATAAAGAATGAACAAGATGTTGATGGAGGGTTCTAGAAGTATGTTGATTAGATCTAGCTTAGAACAAAATTTTGGGGCATAACCAATTGCCATGACTTGTTACCTAGTTAAAAAGTCTCATACATCAACTCTTGTTGAGAAGACACCTATGGAGGTGTGGTTAGGAAAAAATCCTTCATTGAGACATCTTTGATACTTTGGTTGCAAGGAATATGCACATGTGCCTAGAGAAAAGTGGTCTATGTTGCAAAATAAGATAATAAAATGTATTCTCGTTGGCTATGGTATTGTTGTGAGAGGGTACAAGCTTTGGGTTTTTATGGCTAAAAATATTTTGTATAGGAGAAGTGTTACCTTTACAGAAGTCCAACCTTCTTCCATAATATTGTAGAGCTAACTTGAATGATGAAAATGAAGATGTGGTTTGGATATCCTCAAAGGCAAATAAGGATTAACTATAAGCCCATAAATGACCTATAGAAGAGGAGAGCTCATGTAATTTAGAGAGTTTCTAAGAAAAGATAGAACCTCCACCTTAGTCAGTAAGGAGGTCCACTTGGCAAAGACAAGAACTTGATATGTATACTCCTCTTGATTGGAGATGTATTTTTCTTTGATTACTAACATTGATGAACCTAGGACTATGATGGATGCTATAGTTCTAGATGATGTAGAGTCTTGGAAAGTGGCTATGGATGAGGATATGACTACATTGAAGAACAAGACACATAGGATTTAGTACTTTTATCTAATGAATGGAAACCCATTTGATGCAAATGAGTGTTTAAAAGAAAGACAAATTTAGATGGAAGTGTTGAGAAGTATAAGGTGAGATTTGTTGCAAAGGGACATTTTCATGTTCAAGGAATTTATTATGGCAATATTTCTCTCCAATTGATAAGATGACATTTATCCAGTTCTTATTACCTATTGAAACAAATTTTTACCTTGAGGTTGAGAAAATGGATGTGAAGATAACTTTCCTTCATGGTGATTTGGAGGAAGAAGTATACATGGCATGGCTAAAGCACTACATTGAAAGAGGAAAAGAAAATTATCTTTGTAGTTTGAATAAATTGATGAGACATCATTGAATCTCTAACATTAGTAGATAATTTATATCTTGTCAACTGGGGTGGTGTACAATGACTATCTATAATAGGGAATTTGTAAATCTAACTAGGTGTTTTCCTACTCTAAGAATTGAAATTACACAAACAAAATTAACATTACTAAATTCACAATTAACTAATTGAAACTATTCTAAGGAAATTAAAATACTCTTTCTTAAAAGAAACTACTAAAAAAACTAATCTATGAAATCAAATTCTTATGCTAATCAAAACTAAATTATTTGTAGGAATTTTGTTTTTTAATTTTTTAAATATTTTTCAATAACAAATGCATTGGTAACATGAAGAAGAGAACCTTAAAGGAAAAATCATTTAAGGACTAACTAACCTAAATGTTAACAAGACATACACTATTGCAATGAATAAAACACATACATTTCCATAATAACATTCACGCATGCAACAAACAAAACATAGAAAAACTTTTCTACAAAAACATAAAATTCCTTCTCCTTCCCCTAGGATAGTGGCTTGCTCCTCTAAAAGAATAAGAGTATTTAATGATCACATTCAAATAATTAAGAACTCATGTGGAGATCAAAAATTCTATAACTCATTATATTCTAGTTTGTTGAATAAAAATTACATAAACAGAGAAAAATCTATGCTATTGAAAGAACTCTATTTTTCCCAAAAAAATATCAACCATCCTTAGCTAAGTGTTTGGAAGTCCCACATATGTGGAACGTTGGTAACTTTACTAAGATCACTCCTATATCTCAACATCATTCCTATGCACATTTTGCTATTTTTTCTTTATTAGGACCCTAAAACTATGACTTTAATTATAGAACAATAAATGTAACATGTCAACTCATATTAGCCAAATTATCAACTCAATTTACAATTAAGTAAATAGTCATGATCAACATAATCATGTTTTTGTTTAACAATAATCAATTTCATAGTCACTAGTTAAAATGCATATCTTTTTTGAATAATTTCAAAAATGAAATTAACAACATATTCAAAGATAACATATTAGTGAATCTCTTCACTATACAATCATAATATTTTTCTCATGGCAATAATGATAAGTTTTACATAAAATTTTTGACTAAAAAGTCATATAATAGAATAAACTACATCTGGAATGTTGATATATGTCTTCATAATCCTTGACATGTCATCTTCTTGGGAAGGAGAGCATCACCCGAGTGCTTTTCCTCCAACCACAGACTAGCGGTCCTCCATGCACAACTTCCTACTTGGAAGTGGACCTACCCTTCACGAAGGGAATAGATATAAGAAACCAATAGGTTTGCCATCTGAGTCTCTAGTGTTGTGTCCTTCATAATTCTTCATAGTCATACAACTATACATCCACTCTAACTATGTATGACACTACTGGAAGAATTATGACATATGTAGCATAGTGAATTGACTAATGCATGTAGAGATGTATGCATTACTTTGGCCAAATATTTAATATACATAGAAGTTTCACAATGAACGTAGTCGATTGTTCACACACTCTAACTCGACTTAGAAGCTGTCTCATCCTACAGAGGTTTTAGACATAACTTGTCTATTCATTATTTCCTTTAGTGAGTCTGACTTGGTATAGATTTCCTTCGACTAGGATAAATACACACATCCATTATCAATAGAATTAGGTAACTCTTAGTCCATCTAAATAGAATACTAACTTCAATTTCTAGAGTTCAGTCCAAGATTTCTTGTTGCAACTACAACACGGAAACTATGACTACTTGTGACCCTATTCCTTATTGCAAAAGTTCATATTCATAAATAGTTTGATATCTAGTATCAACACGAGAAATTTGTTTAAAATATCAAAGTTCTCTAAGGAACTCATTGGGACCAAGGATTCTCATCTAATCCTCCCTAATAATGACTTTACTTGGTTTACTCAAAAGTCAAAAATAAAAGAGTTGTATGTTTACCAACGTTTGTGCACAAAGAGGTTATCCATCTCTAATCCCATAAGATATAACAATCTTGTTCTTGGGGAAATAGGAGACTATAACATAATCAACAATAATAACTAATTATATTGAAGACTCAAGAATGCTCTTCATCCTTAAAGGTTAGCTAGACTTCTTGCAAAATAGTTCTGTAATAGCATTATACCTTTCGACCTCATTGGCTATTTAAAGTTTCTTTGGATACCACTCAACTAGTGGTATTATCGACATGCATGCATTAAAGAACAATAGTTCTGCATAAGCTACTTCAACTCAAGGTTGTCGATAGCTTCATAACCATACAGAGCCTTACTAGCTTTAAATTTATAAAGAAATACCTTGGCCGGTGGAATTATTCTCAACCAACCTTCCACGAGGTGAAAAAGTGTGTTAATAACACTATCTTAATAAAAGACAGCCATACGATATCCATGGCACACAATAAATAGTCTATGCCACCTTTTGAATATGAGAGATAATAATAACAATGTAATTATTCAACAAAGTAGGGTCAGGTTTATAACCTTGTTATCTCCAAGTTTTGTCATTCTTGTCATTATGACAGTGGACATGGTCGAGGTTCTACGTACAAGTAGACACAACCAATCTATCAAAATGTATACGTAATAAATATAATTACACAGATATATATACTTTAGTGACCACCTTTCTATTCATAAGGCAAGCTATATGATAGTCATAAAGGAACGATAGCATGGCTAGCAAAATATAACACATAATAAATAGAGACAAGCTCCAAATAAACAATAGCATGCCTATCTAGAATAACAAAGACAAGCTTCAATCAAATGATAGCATTGCTATCGAAGTATAGCATAGAAATAACAGAGACAAGTTTCGTCCAAAGAAAATAGTCTTAAATTGAGCATAAATAGTTAACATGCACGACATAAGGGTTCAGCCCTGGCTGGCATGTGGTAGCACTCAACATAGTGACAACCATAAGGAGAAAAAAGGTACATAAACATTACATATTTTATCAAATTCAAAGTATATGGGATTACCTAAGCACTTTAGCTTTAGTTCTTGTCAAATCCCTTAAGCTCCTCCAAGAGATTTACCTCATCAATGACTGTGCTCTCTTCCCTTTTGTTCCTCCTACCAGAAGCATACCTCTCGAAAAGTTTAATCCACCCAAAAACGAAACTAACCCTTACCTTCTTTGAGAGAATGGGATTCTCTCAACTCCCAACCTCACTATGCTAAACTTCCTTCCCCTTAATCTTCATGAGAGGGCATTCCTTCATCCAAATGCCCTAGTCACTCCCACGGCCAAATGGGTTATTCCCTACTCCTTCCCTTACTTCGAGGGTTGAGGGGAAAATGCTCTCCCACATGAGCATAAAGATAACATCTATGGGTAAATTCTAACACAAGGAAATAAATAATAATATCTTAATATAACCATTATCTTTATCACCATATCATTACTTAACAAATATATAAATAATATATATATCAACTTGATGGTAACATTACCATTTCAATGTAAGTTGATATTTGTCGACAGCTGAGGTGCAAGAGTGGGTCGAGACCTTCTTCCCTATCACCACCTTATCCTTACATCAGCATCAATTACTGAGTAAAGCAAAGAAAGAAATTGAAAAACTGTTTCGACCAAATAGATGAAGTTTGACGTTGGAAAACCTTTACCCCATGTCTAATCAATAATGGTTGAATCAAGGATAATCTCGAGATAGCAACTATCAGTCACATGCCTTATCTCACATGGGTTCACATAATGATCATTTTGAGACTTCAAATGTCAAACCAGTCTTTTCAGAATATCTATCTCCTTCTCTCTGGCGATAGTCTCCTTCCATTCTTGAAGGAAGATTCCTTTCCTCGTTACACTCACAATCATACAAACCATGATTAGTGTATCATCAATAAATCATAATACATTATGATAAAATAATCTCAACAACATGTAATCTCATGTCTAATCTAAGTATTAATCATAATCAATATAATCAATGATTTATCTTGGTATTTTCTGCAAACGTCAAATCATTAACCTATGATTATTAATCCATTTTACCACATAAAAAGTAAAATTAAGCTTAGTCAAGATTGGGGATGTAATAGTAAAAGAATAGTCTCCTTCTTAATGAATAAGTTACTATTGTGGCTTAGAAAGTGGAGAATGACATCTAGAATTTGTTGTTTCCATTGTATCATTTTATTTTTTATAGTTTCATGTTTGTGGCCACCTCCTCTTAATTAATGAATTGAAAAATAGAAATGGGATGCTACAATTTTTGAAGAAAACAAGGGCATGATCTTTGTTCTTAACTAGGCCACATCCTTTAGAGCTATTTGACAATTAAAGCCACATTCTTTGGGGTTGAAGTTTTGATTTTGTTGATCTTTTATCCTCATGGTGGTTCTGGGGTACTATAGCAACTGCCTTCTGGTACTTGTTTGTATAAATGTCAAAATTGCCCTATTTTTCATCAAAAATAACAACTTTTATTCCAACATGCTGGTTAGTATCATTAACAATTAAATTTTAGTAGACAACCAAAACTAGGCTATAATACACATCTTATGTCTATCTCAAATTTAAAAATAAAAATAAAAAATACATAGGGAAAGACATGGAAATAAGAGGGGAAAATTCATTACTTTATGAAACAAAATGAGGTAATTGTAGCCTCATCACCCCCATGCCTAAGGTTTTGTAGGGTCCTCCTATAGTTGTACTTCCTAAAGACTAGAAAGAAGATGCTTGTTCTTTTCTTTTATTTATCCTCTTCCAAATTGCACTACAATCAAACTCTCTTAAGTATGAGTCCTAGTTCTCTTTACTTTGATCAATATATCCCAAGTGTTTCTAAACATTAGCTTGCCATGATTCAAAATCCTTGTCAAACTATGCTAAGGTGAACTTCATAGGTACTACTAGAGTAAGAAGGAGAGGGGTCTTAACTTCATGCCAATCCATGAGTGCCTATGCTCCTTTATGAGCTATATCACTACATTGGTCCTTCTCAATTTAACCATAATAATTTTTTAGGGGAAATGATTTTCCTTTTTCTTAAGTGCATTGGCAAGGTCTAATATCTCTTTGAGTATGTAGCATATGCTAGTTGGAAATTATTTTTAATGCCACATTGGAGGGATTCATATGCTTTCTATAAATTCTTAGTGTATTTTTTCCACATGGCTGGGTATAGATTGGTATTGGCAAATATTTTCACAAATTTTCTTGGTTTAGGGTTTTGATGTCTCATCAACAACCCTACCTACCATGAAATTTGATTATATAGAAGTGATATAAATGATCTTACCTAGAATGAACCCTCACAAAATGATTCACCATGAAATCCACCACACATTATAGGAGTTTATGAGTGAAGAACTCATACAATAAATTCTTTTGATTTGGGGAACTCGTTTTGTAGGATTTCAAAAATTATTTATCATCAACAAGATTATAAAGAAATCCACATGATATCCTTAATAGATTCTATCTCAAATATTGAACTCCTTTAAGAAAATGTTGGACATTTAGGAAGGCTTCCTATAGGCTAATAGGGATTCCCCTATATTACAATTTGTTGGCAAGTTCTTCTCAAATTCCTCATTTTTATCTTTCAAAATTTCTAATTGAACTTTCAATCTAATATTATCATCTTTTATTTTCTTCAAGAAATCATCCAATGGACAATCCAATCTTGCAACATTTGAGGGATGTGCAAATTGAACCATTCAAATTTTTGAGGTTTCGTTTGAACCTCTTTGTTTTCCTTGGTAGGGTGGCCTTACATTCCTTTACTTATTCTTCTAAATCAAAAACTTTAATGTTGTCTATAGTTGGCTTGTAATTCTCTTCTTGGATATTTTCCTAGTATGCAGTGAGAATACTTACCAAAGTTTTAGCATCTCTATTTTATTAGCTCTTATAGAGATAGCTTCCTATAGGTTTTCTATCTCAATATTTTTTTAATTCATTCTTAGCTCTTTCCAAGATTTTAGATTTTTGATTTCCTACATCTTGTTGCAATAACAAAATTATGGAATATCTATCAACAAACAATTGTTTAATTTTCTTATTTCTTGTTGTTGTTGTTGAGAAATTAACATATCAAATTTGGAGAGTTAAAGTACTTGTTGGAGATCTTGAATCTTTGAAGCTGACTCTAACACATGAACATGGTCAAGATTGTACTAAGGAACATTTCCCTTTTCTGAGATTTGGAGCAAAAGAATTTATAAAGACTAGAGGTTTTCTTCCTCTATTTCCAAGTCTAGTTGCAAAGGTACTAAATACTTTGGAGGTGATGGAATGGTAGTACAAGTTGGGACAAATTGTGCCAAATTATAAATTATTTTTGTAGCTATTTTTTCTTCTCCTAAGATGGCCTATCTAGATATAGTAGAGGGTGACACTAGAATTTGGTGCCTCTTCTCTAAATTGTAGGAGGCTTCTTCATAACTTGTTGTTCTACCTCTTCATGATAGAATTCCTTGGATCATCATGTCTTGTGATAGTTGATGTGTGGGGGTATCCATGGAGAGTGGTTGTGATGATGTGTTGGGATCACGCCTACTTTCTACTAATGTGCCTGCTACCAAACCCTTTAGTACTATTAATAGTTGGTAGTGATGGTTTCAAAGTTTTTTCTTGTTTCTTTTTTTCCCCAAGAATTTAAACTATTTTCCTCCCCTTTCTATTTCTTCAAGAAATAATTTTTACAAATCAATTGAATGAGACCATGATGTTTAAGTAGCCCCAGTCCCCTATTATGCTTATAATCAATCATTATTTTGAGATAGGAAAAGAGGTATTCAAGAAAATTAAACCTTGGTTCTTCTTTCTCTACTCTATGGCAAAGTTAGGTCAAAAGTTTCATGGAAGGGACAACTATAGTACTGTACTACCTCTCACATGTGAAAAATTTCATTATCAACAAGAAAACCATTTTCCAAGGTTCCAGAAGGTTGTCCCTATTTATACCTTTATTGTCCCCCTTCTTCCCAACTATAAATTACGGCATGGGTTCTCATTCCTAGTGGAAGGCCCCAATTAAATCATTATAGGAAATAAGAGGGTCATCCCACAATAATGGGTTACACTTTTTGGCCAAACTTGACATTGAAATCAACATTTTGAAATAAATCTTCACTTTATGACACCTATAGCTGCTAAACCATTAGGAATTTGAAGATGATGCAAACTAGTGATTTATGAGATTTTGTTTGTAGATTCTAAATATATATTTTTTAAAAAAATTGGAGTTAATTTGTAAATTTTTTTGTGTCTCGTTTGATAGCTAGTTTTTAATAGTAAGCAAAAAAATTTTAAAGTTATGTGTATTCTATAGCACATAACTTTTTTTCTACAAAGGATAAAATTTTGATTATTTTGAATTCAAATTGGTAACACTGATATATAAGGCATCCATTTGGTTTTATAATTTTTTGTTGAATATTTTTTAAAATTAAGTTATGAAGTCAAACCAATTATAATTTAGACATAGGCGTATTCCATAAAACATAATTTTTTTTGTACGTATCGAAATTCAATTTTTTTTTGTTGAAACGAAAACATCAATACCTAGGGTATAGATATTTAAAAAATAATAATTTCACTAATTTACTAATTTTCCATGTGTGTAGAACAGAGAACTTGATGTTCGGTGAAAAACCTACATTCACAAGAAATAAAAAAATAAATATAATAATCAAATTAAATATATTTAAAAGTATACTTTTGGGGAAGCTTATAATAAGGACTACATATGTACAAAACATAAATTTTAAATGAATTTATTTGATCCACCAAAAGGTAAATCAAAAGTGGTTTTTTATCAGCATTTTGATAGGTGTAGAGGAGACTCCATTATAGGTATGGTTTAAAACTAGTAAGGTTCTATCCAAGGGGGTTTGAATCTAAGGGGGTTTGATCAAACCCTCTTCAATTAAAATCTTTTAAATGGAACCTTTCAAGGCTTAAATCATTATAGTTTCTAAAAATATGTGATTTCAACAAAACTTAGGATTTCCCAAAAAGTGTAACCCATTATTGTGGCAGTGTAGTGCCCCTTCATTTTCACCCTGGTTGTGCAGGTGGTCTAACTAAGGAATCTAAAGATAAAGAGGGAACATGAGCTTCTGTAAGTAAAATGCATATTGTTATGTTAAATATTACAGTCAGATGATGTAGTAGTATGCTGTTAGGTTTGGTGGAAAGGGCGACATCATACCATTGAACATATGGACATACGAGAATGAGATACGAATGTTAGAAATCCTTTCCAGTGCTTCGGCTATTATGTGTACTCTAATTGGTATGTTTGAGTGAATAGGTATCAGGCATCGACTCCACCTGAATCAGTAGGTGTGAGCGTGCCCTAACCAATGGAGATTGTTGAACGGAGATAATGTAAGGTTTTCCCTCAGCTTGTCATCATCCTCGAAGAGGATGAGTTTTCAGTCCCAAGTCCTGTCTGTCTAGTCGTGTTGTGAGTCTCTATTGTTCGATTCTATTTTTCGTCTAGTCACTCTTGGTATGCAACTTGTCAGCTTATTTCTGTGCAGTTAATTGTTTTATTAAAAAGAGTTATGGGTTTCTTTTAATATATAAATAAATAATTTGTCTGCGGAGGTAAATAAAATATTTTTATGGAGATTTAATTAATGAATTTAATGTGAGGAATAATCTGGAATTAGTTAACACTCCTTGTTGATGCCATGAAATAAAGTTATTGGATGTGTGTTGCCAAGATATTCTATATTTGACGTAAATCTTTGTATTATCGTCATCATGAGTTGTCTTGATTAGGAATCTTTATTTAGTAAGAATTTGGCAGTTTTGTGAAGGTAATGAATGAATTTGGTCGTGTGGGAGTGGTAACGAGGGAATAAATTGATTGTTTACTATTTTCTAAGGGGATTTTGATGGAGGGGAGATCTAATATATTTTTTAGGAATGGTTCATGGGAATGGGATTCTCTCTTCTGTTGCTCCTGCACTTTATACCTAGAGGAGGGACCATGTTAACGACAAGTTTTCAGCATCATATCTTGGTTACAGGTCACTTTGAACAATTCTAGTATATTCATGGGTGTTTACATTCTGTAACTTACCTATTCAACTCTCATGACCTCTGATGACCACAGTCCTAAAATCTATCATTTGGTAATTTTGTTTGGAACTAGAATACTTTGTATGTTGGATCGTGCATTTGTTTTAGAGGATTAAGGGATGTACCCAACATTGCCAATTTCTTGTGCTTCCAAACCTTTCATATAATCATTGTAATCACATCTGCATTTTTGATGGACTCAGTGATGGATCTCTGCAATTGGTCACATGTAGTATTTCATATGTCTAAATTTGCATCGAATCTATGATGGCTTTATGTCTGCTGCTAATGTTATGTCATGTGTGTTGGTATTTTCTTGTTGACCCTATTTGTGCAATAACTTTATTCTCTCATCAATGGAGTTTCTAACTAGATTGACTTCCTTCTTGATGTTACACCTGCTTGTGTGACATCTTGAGATGGTCTGCGCACTACGTTGGATGATACACACTCAAGCCATCTCATCATTTATCCATGTGCCTCATTTGATTAGGGTCGTGTAAAAGACTTGGAAGAGACCCTTTCTAGTGTTACGATTGTTCATCTAGCTTGCCACCTTGATGCATGCCTATGGATATGACTTTTCTTCAAGAATTTTACCTTCAGATCATGTGCCTATGCTTGAACCACATTTCACTTGTTTTATGTTGTTTTTTTTAGCCGCTCCAGAACCCTAGAGTGAGCGGGTTAGTGGGTGCTGCTAGATTGTGGAAATCAAATTTAATCTACTAAAATGCAATATTGAATCCTGTACACTCTCTTCTTGATTTTAATGTGTTTATGATTGCCAGTGATCACATTTGCTTGATAGCTTCCGTATTCCATCACATGCCCTCTGTATCCATTATCTACAAATTTGTTGCCTGTGGAGTCGATTCCAGAGGTTTCTTTCTTTCATCAAACAATTTTTGAGAGATTTTATCCCTAGCACCAGAAGTTAGCCAGATTTCTTGCTATATTTGTATCTAATAGATATATGCAATCTCTATTGCCTGATTCATTTCGCACACCGTCCTTTTTCCAGCGCATGCCGGCAGGGCGCCATCGTGAGAATTAGATTTGATAGTATGTTTGTTATTGCCTTTGCATTGCAAGAGCTTTGAAACCTTTTCAACAAACCCTTGTTGCATCATCCTGCAAATCACACGGTTCTAAGATCACACTTACTAAGGCATTTTATCAAAACTTTGGTCACTCCTTGTTTCAGCGTTTCCATATTTATCCAGGCCGAGTGAATGCTGGCAAAGGTCAGTTGCCCTTGCTTGAATTTTTTTCTTGAGCCTTTTTAATGAAACCATTCTATGTGTGTTGTTTGCAATCCTTACATTCCATGGAATGATTTTTCGTTGAGGCATTCTATCAATAGTTATTGTGCCTGTCTTCAACATCTGACAAGTTCCTTTTATTTGAAAATCTTATTAGAAAACCTTGTTATTAGAAAGCTTCTTAAAGTCTTCTCTGTTATCGAAAAATGTGTGGCCTGTTATTATTGAGATTAGAAATAATAGTTTTTATAAGGTTTACAAATTTTGATATAGAAGTTGTAATTGAAATCCTTGTTAGAATATCTATTGATAAAAATAGAAAGTTCTGTATATTTGCTAATTTATATAAATGATGATCCATGTAAAATTAGTTATATGTGTTTTAAATTTATAAATTTATTGATATTAATATTTTTGTGTTCTAATATGTATAAATATATAATTATGTTATTCAATATATGTGTTTAAGCCAATAAATTATTATATAATAATTATTAGAAGGTTACTCTTAGATCCATGATAAGAAAGTTTAATTTAATAGCAGTTGTTAGGAAATAATTGTAGATTAGATTTAATAAAGTTATATTTGGTTCTTGATTTTGAAAATCTCTCATAATTAGAATTATATGTATAATGTTAATCGATGTATAGAAAATGTATTAGTTTAATCATGTAATGAAGGATGCATATTAATTGTGTTTTAATATATAGATATGTCCTTTATATAAGTGTTTCAAGATAGACATACTTGTTAAGTCAAGTTGTTATCGAGGAACAAAATTATGCTTTTTGAATTATATAAATATATTGGGAATGAAAATAGGAGTTTTAGATAAATTCAAGTTATTTAAATAATGAGGGTTGTCATAGTTTCTTATTATGGATTTATTGAGTTAGTATCAATTCGACTTGGAAGATGGTGTAGAATTCTGATAATAGGTATTGCAAGTATCTTGGTATTATGATGTTGTATAGACCATGGGGCTATTCATTTGAAGAAGCCTAATAGTGCTATGATATGTTAGAAGATTGAATGCATGTTAAGATGGTTGTCGAGAAACATAGTTACAAAAGAATCATATATGAATGCTTATTTTATAGTAGATATGAGATGTGGTCCCTACATAGTTTTGCTTTGAAAATTGAATATACTAAATGTTGCAATTATGGTGTTGTATTTGGATTATTGACTTAGTTTGGTCTATTAGATGATGTTGTGCATTTGAGAGTGAACATTGATGTGGGGCCATTGTGGTACAGTGGTGTCTAGTTTCTGTGTCATCGGGAAAGTGGATTCTAGAGGCTAGGAGGGGTAGTTGAGGGTTGACCCTTGAGATATTGCAATCTTGTTAAAGGATGAACTTGTTTTGGTTTTATGTGATGTTGACTTCTCTCTGTTTATGGTTTATGTGATTATGACAACTGTGCAAGAGGGATAATGCCTTGTTTAGTATACCTATTCCTATTGATATGTCTTGAATCCATGTGGTAGAGTCCTTTGTAATTGTTGTGGTTCATTATTGTATTAAGCATGTAATAAATTTCTGTGTTGGTTTATTTTATGGTTGAGATTTTAGGAGCAAGAGGACCCATGCCTTGCTTTGGATTATACTTTGTTTATGGTTGAGATTTTGGGAGCAAGAGAACCCATGCCTTGCTCTAGATATACATTTTGTTGAGATTTGTATGCAAGAGGGTAAATGCCTTGCATGGTTTATAGATACTTGTTGTCTTGGTTGACGGATAGGGTCTTCTAGATGCAGGTGGGAAAGTGGCTTCCAATGTGGGGTCGGTGCCCAAAGTGGCTACCAGGATAACCCATTGGAAGTTGTTAATCCAGTGATAACTTAACAATAAATTTGGAGGGTGGGAGAGATTTCACATTAATAAAGATAAAGTATGCCTCACTCATGGGTCAAGTGCTCGTTTAGGCTTGAGATGAGATGAGAAGGCCTGGAATGGAAAATCTACTGCCTTGTCGTCATGAAAGGTATGTTGGTTCCGCATGAGTTTGTATGGGGGCTGACAATCGAGAGAGGCTGCCAGGATAACCCAGGATGGGGATCGGTGCCTAGGAAGACCTGCCAGGGTAACCCATGACAAACAATGTGATGACACCTTCCCTACTACAACCTAGCATTCCCTCTTTGTGGTTCTTTCTTTTATTGTGTGGCTACCTCTAGAAGTTTTGTTAAGTGTGGAAGTGATGTTTATGTTACCTGTGTTGTCTTGTAGACCCATGTTGTACTTGAGTCCTGTGTAGTCCTTGCCCCTATTAGTCTTCTGTCTTCTTGTCTGTTTTTGGTGCAGAACCTTATGTTATCTCCTAGCATGGAGGGGTGAACCTTAGGGTTCCACATGGTTGGGTGGTAGTGCTACTTTCTCCATTGGTTTTCCCTTACTTTTGTTCATGTGCAAGAAGAATGGATCTTGAGATGCAGATTCTAGATCATGTACCAGATCGAGGAGACATATTTTATGCTCACATGCTCGACTTGTGTATCTGTTATATCATATTGTTTGTAATCCATTGTAATCAGGAAATTGGGACTATTATGATGTAATGAGATACTCTATTGTAAAGAATTTGTATATCTACTTGTAGTTCTAATTATATGATCTTGTTAATTTCCTATTTAATGTTATATCATGGAAATGTATGTAGCAATAGATTAGAATTGAATTATTGATGATGTTGTGAGATCTTGTTTATAGTTTAGTAAGTAATGCTATTGTGGAACCTTAGAGGACAAGTTAGTTTAATGATATGTATTGATGTGTTTGACATTACCTTGCTATTTCTATCTTTAAAAAAAAAAAGTTATCCTAGTTGTTTAGCATAGTTGTGTTGTCCTTTGGGGTTCCCTAGTAGGGCGTTACAGGCAACACCCAAGATTAGATTGAAAAATATCTAAACCCTTTGTACATATTATCTATTGTTGAGAGGCTTACCTTAATTTTCTTCCCATGGACCATTAAATATGTATCTTTAAATTTTTACATCAATTCCTTTATGATGTTATTGTCATACCCTTCAAACTTTTGTAGAAAATACATCCATCTTATTGCTTAGAACAATTCTTCTACTTCTTTGTTTTCCATTAACTTTTGGGCCAAGTCTAGCTCTACTTTGTGTTTTAGCTCCATTGTTTGCTTCTTAGTTAATTTGGCAAGGTGGTAAATCTAAAAATACTAAAAATTTAGGCATTGGCTATTGATATAGCCTTTAGTATTAATTAAACAAGGTTTCTTATTCATTTGCAAGGAAAGAGATGATGAGTACTTGGTTGCAGAGCAAGATAGCATTGATATTTCTAGAGGGTTCCCACAAAAAGTTGGGTCCACATATAGGGGAAGTGTCGGGGAAAAAAAATCCTGACAAGAACAGGTACCCATTTTAAAACAAATAGGTACCCATTTTAAAACAAACATGTACCCATTTAGGAATGGGTCCCGAGCCTAAATGGGTACCCTTTTCGTAAAGGTATATAATCTTTTAAAAAAGCCTTGTGGGCTCATTTTTTCCTACATAGTGACAATGAGAAGCATGACATAGAATGGGTATCCATTTGGCAAACCCATTCCATGTTAATCCTGGACCACATTTTTGATCGGCTTTCCACACCTGTCACCTCCTCCCATGAAACTCACAGTTCCTAAAGACCTCCAGGTAGGTTTACATGATTTTTTATATGTATTTTTGTTGTCTATATGTTTACATTTAGAAATTAGGGTTTAAGTTTTATAATTTATAATTTTAGTGATTAGGGTTTACAATTTACAAATTTAAGATTTTTGGTTTACGATTTTAAAAAATATAATGAACCCTAAATTGTTAAATTTAACTATAAACCCTAAAACTATGAACTGTAAACCCTAAAACACTAAATAATAATTAGTCCCATGATAACATAAATAATAATTAGAAGTTCCTCACAAATATATTAACACCCTTTTAACATAATTTTAATGCTCTCTACTCTACCTAGTTAGACATAAACCTCCTAAGAACTCCCTTGCTTGGGAAATATTTGGTCTAGTATAAAGCATTACATAAATCAAGCTACCAACATCACTCACATAAGGAACATTATACATATCATCCAAATAGTAATCTAACTGAGGACATTGATTTAGTGAAATCCTATCGTGTTGTTGCATAGAAATTTCTCTTCAAGATCCCCATGTAAAACTATAGTCTTAGCATCCATTTGTGCCACTTCAAAATCACAAGAAACAATAATAGAAAGAAGGAATTTAATGGAGGTTACCATAGCTATAGGAGAAATTTTTCCACCAATCTAGCCTTGTACCATTCCAACTTACCATCTTCTCTAAAGTTCTTCTTAAATACCTACTTGTGTCCAATGGGATCCCCTTAGACAAAATCACAAGATTCCAAGTGTTGAATATTTGTCAAAGACCGTCATCTCCTCCTACATGGCCTCCATCCAAGACTCATGCTCTTCGAAAGAAGAGCTTCCCTACTAGATCTTGGTTCATCATTAGTACAAGATAAATAAAATACACAATAGAAATTTGGTGGCCTAGAGCTATCTACTAGATTACATTGCCTCATGGATCTCCTCAAGGGTGGAGTAAGAGATTTTTCTTATTGCTTTTCAGGCTCATGCACATGAGAAATCTTTGTTGAATATTTGTTGTCCTCTCCATCCTTAGAAACATCTCATTATTCTTTGACACATGTATCTTCCTACTTCTCAATATTTATCTCAATTTGTGTTATCTTCCCTTCTTTTTCCTTTGGCTATTTTAGATTAGAAAACACTCTAATTTATCTAGAAACCACATTCTTAGAATAATGAAATTTTAAGTTCAGAGGATTCAAAATCTTATAACCCTTAAAATTCTCATCATATCCAATGAATATACACTATGGATCCTTGAAATCTAACTTAGATTGTTTATCTTTTAGCACTTGAACATAAGCCTCATAGATTCAAAAATTCTTAGATGTGAAATAGATGGGTTCTTACCTATTCACACCTCATATGGTGTCTTATCAACTATAACTCAACATGGAGACTTGTTTATCAAGTAACACATGTAGTGTTCATAACCTCAACCCTAAAACAATGATCCAACTATGCATCACTCAACATACTTCTAAATCTATCCATTAATGCCAAGTTCATTCATTCCATAACCCCATTTTGTTGTGGTGTGTATGGGGTAGTTTTCTACCACACCATACTTGCATGCCTATAGAAATCATCAAATTTCCTAGAGCACTATTCCCCTCCATTATCATATCACAAGAGCTTAATTTTTTGATTTGACTATTTTTCAACAAGTACTTTAAATTCTTTATATTTAAAAGAAAACTTCTTATTTATGTTTCAAAAAATATATTTGGGTAAACCTTGAATAATTATCTAAAATGAAACATAATATATAGATTTGCCCATAGACAAAACATCCACTAGACCAAACACATTTGAATGAATAACCTCTAAAAGATTTTTATCTCTAGTATTTTTCACAAGAAAATAAAACTCTATTCTATTTGCCACACATAATGTTCATAGTATTCAAACTCAAAAGAATAACCCAAAAAACCATCAACCATATTGTTATTAATCATGACCTAGAGACCCTTTTCATTTATGTGACTCAATCTTTGGTGCCACAAAATAC
Organism: Cunninghamia lanceolata; assembly: GCA_027924645.1. NCBI lineage: Eukaryota > Viridiplantae > Streptophyta > Pinopsida > Cupressales > Cupressaceae > Cunninghamia > Cunninghamia lanceolata. The sequence continues at coordinate 15,810,126 of BSBN01001332.1, forward strand.
ATGAATTTTTAGAAATAGTTACATTGACATAAGAATAATAAGTAGATTCCTCTAGCTTGAATAAAGTCCTACACTAGTGAATGTTTAGATGTATTTGTTGAGTGATATTGCAAAATGAAGAATAAGAGCTCTTGACTTTAGATTCTAGATGTGTTAAAAATTGAATTAATTTTTTATCCTTTTATATGACACCCTAAAATGAATTTAAAATGTTTAACCTCCAAGTGAGCATACAATGATTAGTTGGAGGAAGACAATATGAGCCCAATCAAAACGTTGATTTAAAAATAAGTCAAGGTTGAACAAGGTACAATTTTATTATGTAATTTCCAACCAAGTAGATGCAAAGGTAAACTAGGAGTCTCAAAAATACTACTGATTTACATATTGGTCTCACCGGGACTAACGTACAGATCACCAGTGAAGAGATTTCGTCGCTGAATGGACAGCGGAAGGAGGGAAACGTTCCTCTGCTTTTAAAGTTGGATGTTCCCGTGAAAGTCAAGTTTGGAAAACTGAAAACCATGAAGATCACTTTCCGCGTGCGCTGCGATGTGGTGGTGGACAGGCTTGATGTCAACACCAGTGTCAATGTTAGTAATACAAAATGCAAGGTGAAGCTTTGAGGAGACTGATTGGATTCTGTTTCTTTTTCAAGTTTTTACAGACGATGATCAGAGAGTGTGTGTTTGATTGATTTATAGTTAGGACGTGGTACTTTTATCTATTTCTTTATACCGCCATTGTTAAATTTTTTGTACTGTGAATATCTGGTTACATGTACTGATATACATACTCTGTTTGTTTTACTTTACTGTCAATGATAACTATTCGATTCTTTCTAAAATCGCTCGTTCCGGCAATTATATCCGGGAGAATAAGACGAGTAAAATGCATATAAACACCAAACCGACAAATTAAAGTGAGAGCTTCAATTACTTACAGAACTAAAGAGTGACAGGTTCGTGATTTTCCATTTTAATTAAAGGCACTATATACATTATTAGAAGCCAGAATTGATGCAGCATAAACATGGTGGAACAAGGATCTCACCCCTTCCCAAACCCATCAATGTGGGTTGATATGGATATGTAGTAAAATAACAGGTTTACATAAATAAACAAATATGGACTGTAAATGAATTTCTATACGCTACGTGAGACAGAGAACCAAATGACGCACAAATTTCGAAGTACATAATAATAATAAAATGAACTTCAATGCAGACACTTGCTGAAAAGTATTCAGTTAATTATGATTGTTTAATTGTTTAACGTTAAAGGTAGTTTGTAGTAGATATGTATAGTTGGAAACTAAACTTTGAAAATTATTTAACAGCACGGTTTATATGCTTCACAATTTTTGGCCTTTTTGACCCTAATCATCATTGCTGCAAACCTTTATTGTTGACTAGTTCATTTGCTCTAATTTTAGAGGTGGAAGCTAGATGGTTTTGAAACTCTTAGAAAGAGTTTTGATGGAAAAAAACTGTAGAAAAAATATAAAATTCTTTGCTTGTTTCAATTATCTAGTGAGTGTGGTTTCTAATGTTGTATTGTTTGATCAGTTGCCCATCTTATTTTTCTTTGAAAAGGTCTCTTGTTGTCTAAGGAAGAGAGTGTTAGTTCTGTTTTAACATTTTCTATCTCCACCCTGAGTAAACATTTAATCATATTAACTACATTTCAAATCATATTCAAGTCTTTTAGTGAAAATTGTTAGATTGATTGTTGGATTGTGGCTATTATTTAGACTTCAGTTATTTTTAAATTTCTGATGTAAATAAATTATTATTTAAAAAAAGTTTATGAAGCTAACATTAATAAATAATTGGGTTTCTTAAATGATTGAACTAGTTCAATTTTAAGAAAATTTTATGGTTGAACTTAGGAATTCCACTCAAACAAGGACATGAAGATCCCTTTCATTCGAGACAAGAAAGTCTCAAGTCCAAGGTTGGAAGACTAGAAGAGATGCATAGACAAACTAGGGGCCATGTTTAAGAATGACCTCTACATGACTATCTTTAGCAAAGCCAAAAAAAGAAAAAAAAAACTTTTGGTAAGGTTTTGGACAGCATGAAGGTAGATCCCATGCGGGGCCCAAGCCTTGTTCTCCCAATCTTTCAGCATGCTTTTATGGGGGACCCTTCAAACAAAGAAGCCTATTAAAGTAAGATTTTCAAGTCATTTATAGGCACTATCAATCTTTGTGATGGACAAAACCATATTTGGAGGGGATTTAGTGTGCATACCTCATGGAACACCTTGGGGACGAATTTCCTAGGTCGCTTGTTCAGTAGAGCCATCCTTAAGAGATGTCAAACCATCAACACTATCAACTGCTAGGTTGATAAAGTTTGAGGCCATTAAGAAGGGGAAGGGGATGCCATATGGCATGGCAATATAAATTCCTTCACTATAAATGCAAAAGAATGAGGAAAAATCCTATGCTAGTGCGTAGTATGACATCAGAAGTAAAAGCAAATCAAGACAAGAACTAAAACCCTAGTAGGGCTCCATAATTGTATCCTCCACTATTTTATTTTCACAAAAAATATTAATCTATTTTCTTTTTAAAGCCTCAAATAATTGAATATTCTATCCCTTACATCTCTATTTAAATTGAAGTAAAATATATTTTTATCATAATTTGAAAAGGCTTCCTGAGATAAGTTTGCCTCAGTAAATAAAAAAAATAGTCACTCTTAAATTATCGTATGCAAAAAATATAAACGTTAACTTCCCAAATTTGTCCATGAAAGTTATGCAAGGTAATTAATTACTTTTTGCACATAGTCATTGACGTAAAACCTTAGCAGCTTATCAACACATTAAGAGTGTTGCATCATCATCAACTTTTGTTAAGATGGTGTTCAAAATAGATCATGCAATGATGTTACCAAACAATTTACCTGATTATTAGAACCGGTTGAAGAAGTAGATGTGGCACCACAAACAAAACTCCGATTATTTATTTGATTATTAAAACCTTCTACTGAAATTAGAAGTGTTAATAAATATTTTTGAGGAGTTTATTAAGCGAGGGTTCTATTTTCCTAGTCAATAATAATGGAAGATAATAAATGGTAGTGAATGTTTAGATGTGTTTGTTGAGTGATATTGTAAAATGTCTTGACTTTAAATTTCAGATGTGTTAAAAAATAATTAGGTTTTTGTCCTTTTATATGACACCTTAAAATGAATTTGAAATGTTTCCACTAAGTAAGTGCACAATGATTAGTTAATTTTTTTTAAAAGTCAAGATTGAACAAGGTTTAATTTTGTTATGTAATTTCTAGTTAAGTAGATGCAAAGGTAAATTAGGAGTCATAACCAGTTTTTAAAGATGTATGGATGTAGAATGAGACTAGGATTAAAGAATAAACCAATTCTTAATACATAAACACCACTTATATGCTAATTACTACATAAAAACTAATTCAATTAAAGTAAATCTAAAACAAAAGAAAAAAATACAAAACACAATTTTCACCATTATATTAAGAAACAAGTTAAGAGCAATGACACCTTGGTGAAAAGGCAAGGTCTTTGGCTTACGTCAAGTTCCCTGGATACAACTATGGCCATAAAATATACATATATAACCATTCTCTCACTTAAAAAATATTTAAAATATTAGAATATTTTAAAAGTCAATGCATCAACCAAGTCTACTCTACTCCATAAATAAATAACCATACTACTCAATGCAACAACTCACATTTAATTAAAATTAAACATATTTTAATTTTTTTGGGCTGACCATACATATACAAAATACAGCGCCCTATTGAAAGGTTGACCTGCCACCTTTCTGCGCACAAGTTTTTTCCGTCACCATTTTCACAATGTCTATATCAGCCTGAACCCCCCTCCGCGACACAGCCCGCACCTTTATAGTCATTCCTTGATCATCATTCTAGCCACTGATCGAATCTCCTCTACTCCTCCACAAGAAGAACAAACGAGAAAAGTATTACTCAGTCATGGCAGATGAACAGAGAATTTCTCCTGCCAAGGAGGACGTAGAGAAGAAGGCAAAGGCACAAGAAATCTCTTCAGATCACCAGTGAAGAGATTTCGTCGCTGAGTGCAGAGCGGAAGGAGGGAAACATTCCTCTGCTTTTGAGGATGGATGTTCCCGTGAAAGTCAAGTTTGGAAAACTGAAAACAATGAAGATCACTTTCCGTCTGCGCTGCGATCTGGTGGTGGACAGTCTGGAGGCCAACACCAGTGTCAATGTTAGTAATACAAAATGCAAGGTGAAGCTTTGAGGAGACTGACTGGATTCTGTTTCTTTTACGAGTTTTTACAGACGATGATCAGGGAGTGTGTGTTTGATTGATTTTTTAGTCATGACGCGGTACTTTTATCTATTTCTTTATACCGCCACTGTTACATTTTTTGTACTGTGTATATCTGGTTACATGTACTGATATACATATTTTTGTTTGTTTTACTGTCAATGATAACTATTCGATTCTTTCCGCTCGTTCCTGCAATTATACCAGGGAGAATAAAACGAGTTAAATGCATATAAACACCAAACCGTCAAATTAAAATGAGAGCTTCAATTACATAAAGAGTGACAGGTTCGTGTTTTTCCATTTTAATAAAAGGTTATATATATATATATATATATATAAAAGCAAGAATTGATGCAGCATAAACATGGTGGAGGATCTCACACCTTCCCCAGCCCACCAATGTCGATTGGTTTGGATCTGTTCTAAAATAAACAAATATGGACTGTAAATGAATTTCTTTACGCGACGTGAGACAGATCACCAAATGACACACAAATTTTGAAATACATAATAATAAAATGCTGGAATTCAAAAAACCATTGACATGACTTTAAGCAATAGGAGAGCTGATAGCTCTCCTTGGGAGGCATGAGGATCCATACTTGGAATGTTAGGGGCATTAATGCCCCTAACAAGAGGCACCTCATCAAACATCATGTTGATGAGGAGAAAAGTGATATCAAATCTCCACACGAGACTAAATTGTCCTTAGAGCAAGGCGAGAGTGTTTTCAAGCAATGGAAGTGATGGGATTTTTCAGCAGTTGCTGCCATTGGAGCCTTCAGGGGGTCTGGCAATCCTTTGGAAGTCACACCTTCCAAAAATGGAGGTGATAGAGAAGAGCAACTATTGGCTGATCGGCAGATTTCCAGAAGTTATCAAAGAAAATGACCTCTGGGTCATATGTGTCTATGGCCCATCAAGCACGACACATAAACAGCAGGTGTGATCACATCTAACCCACCCATCCAAATCACAGCTAAACTTCAAAGAATTCGTTGAGTTCAATAATTTGGTTGACTGTATCCCAAAGAATGGGAAATATACTTGGACGAACAGGAGGAAAGACTTCTTAAAGATTGCTGAACGTTTAGACAGATTTCTAATTTCTTCTGAGTGCTTTCAAGATGAGGTGGAATTTGAAATGGACATCCTACCACTAACTGGTTTGGATCATTTCCCAGTTAGGCTCAGATTGGGATTCAACAAAGGATATGGACAGAAAAAATTTAGATTCTAGTCTATGTGGTTCAGAGACCCAAATTTCATACAAAAGGTTGACGAGTGGTGGAAAGCGGCTCCCTTCATAAGGGGATCGCGTATGTACCAGCTCATTTTCAAGCTCAAAGTCCTAAGGAGTAAGATAATGGAATGGAATCGAAACCAATTCAAAAACATATTTGGTGAGAAGAGTAGAATTCAACAAGAATTGTGGTTAGAAGAAAAAGTGATCAGAGTTGGAATGGATGCAGACTCTTGTTCTCTCAAGAAATGATTAAGAAGGGATTTGGAGGAGGTACTGAAGAGAGAGGAAGTTTTCTGGAGGCAGAGATCGAGAGAAATTTGGCTTAAGGAAGGGGACAAAAACACTTCCTTTTTTCACATAGCTTCAAAGGTTAGAAAGACTACAAATTCGATAAGATCTATTTCTACTTCAAATGGAAATCTGGTGATGGATCCTAAGGATATAAAGAAAGAAGCAAAGAGCTACTTTAGAGATTTGCTCTCAAGGAATGACAGTAGAGTTAATGGGGAGGCAGACTTATCCTATATTCCCAAATTGGTGACCAAGCATCACAATAGGGAAATCATGAGAGAATTCTCTATGGAGGAGGTGTAGGCCATAGTCTTTTCTATGCTGGGTGAGAAAGCATCAGGCCCTGATGGATCGATAGGCTTGTTTTTCCAAAATTGTTGGGATACGATGAACAAAGATATTTATCTTGCAGTTGAAGAATCAAGAAAGTATAAAAATGTACTCAAGGAAATGAAATCTACATGTCTATTGCTCATCCTAGAAGTGAAGATTCCTCTAAGATTTGAAGATTTCAGGCCTATATCTTTGTGCAACTATGTCTACAAAATCATCTCTAAAGTTGTAGCTTTAAGACTAGCTTCGATACTACCAGAGATCATATCAGATGAGCAGGGGGTTTTGTACTAGGCAAAGAAACTGTTGAAGGGGCAATCTTAACCCATGAAATTATGCAGTCAGTTAAGAAAGGGAGAGATCTATCCATGATTATTAAGTTAGATATGGCAAAAGCATACGATAATGTGGATTGGAAATTCTTGATGGAGGTCTTGGAGAAGTTGGGATTCTCAAAGACTTGGCAAAAATGGGTCTTATTCTTTGTCTCAAGTTTTAGGATATTTGTTTTGATCAATGGCATAGAATCAGATCTGTTTGAACCATCAAGAGTATTGAGACAAGGGGATCCCATATCCCCCTACTTGTTCATATTGATGTCAGAAGCACTCACATGGGCTATTAGAGGTGCAAATAAGAGGGCGGCATGGCAAGGAATAAGGATACAAGGTATGCAAGGTTCATATACAAATGCTTTCTTCACTGATGATACAATTTTATTTGGTCAAGCATCGGTGAGGGAAGTTAAGGTTATTAAGAACATAATTGAATATTTTTGCATAGCTTCAAGCCAAATGGTTAATGGCAACAAGTCTATGGTTTATTTCTTTAATGTAGAGCCTGTCGAACAAGTACACATAGCAAGAATCGTTAATTTTAAGATTGAATCCCTCCCTGGTAAATATTTAGGCATTCCTCTATTCAATGGTAGATACAAGAACAATCTATGGAAGGATGTTATTAATAACCTACATGCAAATATTGCCTTATGGAAGGGGTGTTGGTTAACTATGGCAGGTAGGTTAACTATGATCAAGGCTGTTCTAGCAGCGGTTCCAGTATACATGATGTCTATTCTACAAATCCCAAAAGGAATTAACATCGAGATAGAGAGAATTTGTAGATAGTTCCTTTGGCAATGATCTTCAAAGGGCAAAAAGATTCATCTTCTAGCATGGGACAAGGTATGCAAGCCGAAGAACTCAGGTGGAGCAGGTGTGCTTAACTTAAGTATTCAAAACAAGGCGTTGGGAGAAAAATTGGTATGGGGAATTTATAAAAAGCCCAAGTCAAAGTGGGCTCATTTGATGAGAACCAAGTACTTGGCTTCCATAGATAAGGAGAAAATTTTCACTACCAAAAATCCCCCACAAGGGTCTGCTATATGGAATTTTATCTTGAAGAGCAGAGAGGTTATGTTGCCTAATTTTTCATGGGTTGTACATAATGGGGCAAAGGTAGATTTTTGGGATGACTCCTAGAATGAGAAGCCCAAGCTTTTAGGATGGGAGGATCTTAAAGAATCCAAGGCTTACTTGAAGATGAATTGGGGAAATAAGGTTAAAGACTATTGACGCATTGAAGGGGGCTCAGGCTTTTGGAGAGTAGTTTGGAGGAACACATAAGAGTGTGATTTTCCCCTAGATCAGAAGTTGATGCTGCAAAGATTATTGGCTAAGAAGGTGGTCAGTTTTCAAATCTGAAGGATGAGATTGTTTAGATGGCAAAAAAATCAGGTTCCTATTCAGTCAAGGAAGGATATAGGAATGCCATCTATAAAATGAAGTTAGATTGGTGTATGAATTTATGTTGGAATGATGTTATCTTACCCAAAGCCAGAGCATTTGCTTGGCTTGCCCTCCACAAAAAAATTTTAACAGGGGATAGGATCAAGAGATTGGGTCTAGGTCCAAATTTTAAGTACATTCTTTGTGGAGAGGAGAAAGAAAATTTGGATCATATTTTACTTCATTACCCTTTTAGCAGAGAATGTTGGCTTTGGTTTCTAAGGAAAATCAACTGGACTACTCCTTTGTTAGATACGCTGGTGTCCATGTTCAAGAATTGGCTGAGGTTGTTCATAGATTCTAAGTTGGCCTATCTTTGGGAGGTTGGACCATCGTTAATTGTTTGGCATTTATGGTGAGAAAGAAATTATAGAGAGTTTTTAGAAAGGAAGCCCTATCATGCATTGTTGTTTGTAACAAATTAGAGGAGGCCATTTCAGAGGTGGTCATTGCCAAAATTAAGAGACCTAGTTCTAATTCTTTAGTTTGGACAAAATGGGATGATGATATGATGAGGAATTGGAACTTCTTAAGCCAACTGGGATTAGGGGATTAGGCATGACAAGTGGGAAAGGTTCATTGAGAGATCAAGTTAAATGGATTCCTCCTACCTAACAATTCTTTACGCTTAATTTTGATGGTGCATGGAGAGGAAATCTAGGTTTATCGCGGACTGGATGTGTAATAAAAAATGGTGAAGGATCTCTATTGGTGGCAAATTCAACAAAGATTTTGAAGGGAACCAATAATAAAGCGAAAGCTTGGGCATTGGTGCATGGGTTCCATATGGCGACTAACTTTAGTATTAGAGACTTATGGATTGAGGGCGGTTCCCAAATCATTGTTAACACTTTGAAAGATAAAGGGTCTGACAATTGGAAAATAAACTATATTCTTCAACAGACTGTAGTTTTACTTAGTGCTTTTGATAATTATATTATCTCCCATTGCTACCAAGAGGGCAACAAAGTAGTGGATGGTCTGGCAAACTTGACCATTGATCAGGAGAATGACATGGAAAATTTTCAACCAGGGCAAGCGTGCCTTCCTAGTTAGCTTTTGACCTGGCTAAATTGTGGCATTGAAGGTGTTAAAGTATAAAGAGATGATATCTCACTCATAGCCTTTATTGGGTAAGGTTGATAGTACTTCCCAATGTTCCTTGTAAGGGTTGGCTATAGGCACTTAGTATATGGAAAGGGGCCCAAGAATACTGTAGGATCCAAATCAAAGGATGACACTTGGAATGGTAGTTAGTAAAATACCAGTTAGTTTGTGGAGAGTGGTCACCCTCAATTTATTTCATGGGTGTGGAGCAGTGCAACATCTTTGTTTTCTCATGATAACAGTTATAAGGCCATATTTAGAGGGAGTTGGTATTTAAGTTTAAGTCATATCATCTTTTATCCTGCACAAAGGAAATCCTTTGACGATAGCTAGATGGTGGTGAAGGACAAGGGTGAGGCAAGCTAGCATTAAATGATGGTGATTTAAGATCAACCATGCATCTCTGGAAGGACAATAGGCTTTAATGAATAGGCACATGTTTATGGGGAATTCTTAGAAAAGTGACATCAAGTGGATGTCCTCATCCCTCTCGGCCTTACCAAGGATGGATTTGGTTGGGATATTGTCAGAGATGTGATGAGATGGACACCATCAGGGTGGCAAGAGAAGGACTTAGATTGTGATAGCTTGGGAGGCTATTTAATAGTCTTTTAGGCTGAGAAACTTTGATTTAATAGATGATTAGTGTATTTCTTGTTTTTGTCTTATGCTCACAGATTGAACCATGGCAGATACCAAAATCAATCAGAGGTTGTTTTTCCCTCTGATACAGTAGGAACTAGAGATATAGGGGAGAATAAAAATAATAGATATGATGCATATGGTGGACTATGATTGCACCATGGCTCAATTCGCAATGCATAATACAGCAGGACATAGGTGGATGCAAGGAGATGATGAGAGAATCTTGAATTACTTAGACGTCCTTTCACATATTCTCTCTAATATCATGGACTTAGTCCAAGATGGGGGCTCTGTAAACACCATAGACACGTGGCTATTTTTCAATCATATTTACAATGTTGATAGATGGAATTCGGCCTTGATAGATTATGATATGTTGGAAGCTGACACCTTGATTAGGGGTCTTTTTAATGTCCAAAGCCTTAGGGGTTCCCCAGTAGTCTGGTCTATTTACAAGTCAATGTAGTAAGGGCTTCTATTTGTGTGCATGGATAGTGTGGATAGGGAACTAGAAGCTAATAGCCTCTTCTTTACCAAGAGAAAAATATAATACATCTAGGAGGTTTTTGTTTCCATAAGATTTCTGTGGATTCATGTGCCAGATTGGGCGCTACACCTACCTAAAGAATTGTTTGATAATTCAAACAATGGGTTGGAACAGGAGGAAGATGATCTGGTTGATGAAGAACCACTCCCGGGTGTAGGGGCGGTTGATAGTGATGCGAATGGAGTGGTTGAGGCTACTGGATGACAGTGAGGTAGCAGGCTTTCTGCCATGGTAGTGGTGTTCTCATGCTCGGGGTGGTTAGTGTTTGGGGTAATGGTTGACTATTTAATGTTGGTTGCTCTTCAGTTTTGTTTTGTTGGCTTTTTTCTATATCTAGCTAGTTTAGGGCCTTTTTACATGTAATATTTTGATGGACTTCATGTTCTTCGAAACTTTATCTTATATGTATTTTCCTCTTATAGTAATGCTATGGGTGGCCTACCACCTTTTTCTATTTAAAAAAAAAATTAATACAGACACTTGCTAAAAAGTATTAAAAGTAGTTTGTAGTAGATGCGTATAGTTTGAAACTAACATTTAAAAATAATTTAACATCATGGTTTACATGCTTCACAATTTTTGGCCTTTTTCACCCTAATCATCGTTTCTACAAGTTACCTGTATTGTTGACTAGCTCATTTGGTCTAATTTTAGACGTGGCAACTAGATGGTTTTGAGACTTAGAAAAAGTTTTGATAGAAAAAAACTGTAGAAAAAAAAAACTTGTGGTTTCTAATGTTGTATTGTCTGATCAATTGTCCATCTATTTTTTATTGAAAATGTCTCTTCTTATGTAAATAAGAGAGTGCTAGTTCTATCTTAATATTGTATATCTCCACCATGAGTTAGCATTTAACCATATTAACCATATTTCAAATCATATTGGAGTCTTTTAGTGAAAATAGTTATATTGATTGTTGGATTATGGCTATTATTTAGACTTGAGCTTTTATATAAATTTATGACAAATAAATTATTATTAAAAAAAGTTTATGAAGCTTATATAGATAGTTGTGTTTCAAAAATGCTTGAACTACTTCAATTTTAAGAAGATTTTATGGTTGAAATTGTCACTTTGCACCATATATTTGTTAGGAAAGGTCTCAACCTTGCTTCTAATGTTTAAACTGAAAAAATATAATTTTTTAGGCTATAGAACATAAAAGGTTAATTTCTAGCTTATAGAGGCCATTTTAGGCCTCAAAAATAATTCTAGGTTGTTCAACATCGCTTTTAAGGATATATGGTATGTAGATTTCTTGGAGCTCTACAATTTTTTGAAAATGAGATCCAAATGACCTCTTGGATCAAAATTTAAGGCCTCTAGAAGTTGGGCCTCTTACATTGGAAATATAATCTACAACATATAAAGAGTTGTAAGAGGGAGTTAGACTTGTTAACTAGATTATGGTGCATGTTACACCATGTCATAAGACGTCTTTGAATTGAAATAATGGAGCCAAAATGAAGTGCCCAAGTTGGTGAGTGGATTATGATGAGCTTAATGTAGGTGGAAGGAATATGTCATTTTTAGCTTGTGGATTTACCTTGAGATTTAGATGTTGGATTTCCAACTAGCGATTTAAGTGCCATGTGCTGGATAGTTTTAGCTCATGGTTTCTTAATTACCATTAGATAGTTTCATGTGTTGTGTCTCTAATATATTGGATGCTTGAGATGGAGGTTTTGGTAGTGATTTTTGTAGGTATTATTATGTTTCCAGAATTACTCCAAATATCTAGTTGGTGATATTTGAAAGTAAAGTCTTCAACTACAAAGTGTATTGTGACATTTGATTACTAAATAATGCATTGAGTTCCTTTGGAGTGTGAGGTTTTTCTCCTAGAAATTTTTTTTCCCATGTAATTCACCATGCTATAATATATTAATTTTATTTTTATTTCCCAATAACTATGTGATTAGTTTAATTTTTGCACATATATCCTCTCATAGATTAGTGTAGGAAGCATATTTTGCACATGTGCTTCCATTTATTTGATACTAGTTCATGATCATGTTGGATTTTAGGTGTTAGGATAAGGCTTTTTGTACTAATCTTAGATTGAGTGGGATCTTGGACAAAAAATATCTTGTTGTAGGAAAATGGAAAGCGCATCAAAGATAGAGAGGGAAAAGTTCTTAGGAACAAGCTTTGAGTTTTAGAAGCTCCATATGGAGGGTATGATCATGGATATATATCTATGGGATACACTAACTTGATCTAAACCTTCCACAATGAAACAAGAAGACTAAGACATACTGGACCAAAGAACTAAGGGTCTTATTAGACTCTATTTGGTTGATTCAATATTGTTGAATGTGCATGAAGAGACTACCATAAATAACCTTCGGAAGAAGTTGGGTGAGATTTATCATGCTAAATCTCTGGTAAACAAGATTTTCTTGATAAAAATGTAGATACCCTTAGGATGGAGGATGGTGATTCTATGGTTGAACATCGAAATTCTTTCAATATGATCATGAGGTAGTTGCACTCTGTTAGATTAAATATGGATGAGTAGGATTGATGTATGACTTTTCCATGTTCTTTGACAAATTCATGGGAACTCCTTATTATGGCTATTAGGAACACTACCACCAAGTTGAAAATGGATGAGATGGTGGAGTCATTACTTCTTGAAGAGATGTGAAGAAATACTTCCAACACTTCTAAGAAGGCCCTATCTATTCATAAATGATAGATTGATAAAGGAGATAAGAAGAAAAAGAAGTGAGACAAATCTAGATCCAAATCTCCTATTAATCTTGAGGAAAAATGTTGGAACTATGACAAGTCAGGCCATTTCAAAAGAGCTTGCAAAGAGGAGAAGAAGAAGAGTGATTATGATGATGAGTTTGAAAAGTCCTCCCAAGATGATGGTTGTACCTTTATAGTAGCCTTGGCTACACATGCATCAAATGGTATGTGCTTGATAGACTTTGGTGCCTCTTTCAATATGACCTCACATTAGAGTTGGGTCTTAAAATATGAAGAATATGGTAGTGGGAAATTTTTCCTTGGAGATGACTCTCATTTTAATATTGTTGGCCATGCTAGAGCCTTGATTTTATTCCCTAATAGATGAGTGAAGGAGATCAATGGTACTACATATCCCTAGTTTTGCATGGAACCTATTTTTTGTAAGTAAACTTAATGATTTAGGTGTGTAGGTTATTTTCTCTAGTGGAGGGTGCAAGATAGTGAGAGGGGTTGTGGTTCTTGCTAAGGCTATCCACATAAGCACTCTATCTCTACTAGATGCATTCATGGTTCAATGCAATAGCTCTTAGCTCCTATAATGAATAGATCAATAGAATCTACACATTTCTCATTAGAACCAACAATAAAGAGGAGTGTTACATCCACTTTTGATGGTCATGCTTTTTAGGTACCTAAGGGTGCTCATGCTTTGGAGACTAATCTACTAGCTGAAAAGACAGTGTTATAACACTAGAAGATTGGCTACATGGGTGAGAAGCATCTAAGATCCCTAAAAAATAAAAACTTTGTTGATGGATTAAATTATTGTAATCTTGAATTTGGTATCTATGAGCATTGTGTACATGGAAAATACTACATTCAAATTTACTCTAGATCTCATAAATCATCTAGGGTGTTGGACTTAATCTATTATAATGTATTTGGTCGTATTATAATTCTTTCAATTTCTAAATTTGTATAGTATGTATCTTTCAATGATGACTATAGTAGAAAGACATAGGTATATTTCATTAGAACTAAAACTAAAGTCTTTAGCCAAGTTAAGAGTTTAAGGATCTTGTAGATGATTGGACTAGTAAGAAGATTAAGATTTTGATGACTGATAATCGTAGTGAGTTTTGTTTAGCAAATTTTGACAAATTATGTAATGATCACAAGATAAAGAGACATAAGACAACTTCATACACCCCTCAACATAAGGGAGTCGTAGAAAGAATGGACAAGATGTTGATAGAGAGTACTAGGAGTATGTTTATTATATCTAACTCAGAATAAAAGTTTAGGGCATAAGTAGTTTCCATAACTTGTTACCTAGTTAACAAGTCTCCTACACCAGCTCTTGTTCAGAAGACACCTATGGAGGTGTGGTCAGGAAAAAACCTTCATTTAGACATCTTTGAGTCTTTTGTTGCGAGACATATGCACATGTGCTTAGGGATAAGAGGCCTAAGTTGAATAATAAGACTATAAAATGTATTCTCATTGGCTATCACATTGGTGTGAAAGGGTACAAGCTTTGAGTTTTTATGGAATAATGTGTTTTTTATAGAATAAATGTTACCTTTAGAGAAATTAAACCTAGATTCCATAGTATTGTAGGAAAAGAATGATGAAAATGAAGTTGTGGTTTAGCTACCCCCAAAGGCAAAGAAGGATGAACTAGAATCCCATAAAGGACATATAGAAGAAGAGAGATCAATTAATTTAGAGAGTTTATAAGAAGAGATAGAGCTTCAACCTTAGTCATTAAGGAGGTCCACTTGGAAAAGGCAACAACTAGATAGGTATACTCATCTTGATTGGAGATGTATTTTTCTTTAATTACCTACATTGATGAGACTAGGCTTGTGAAGGAGGCTAGAGGTGTATATTATGTAGATCCCTAGAAAGTGGCTATGGATGAGGAGGTGACTACATTTAAGAAAAAATGTTGCAAATACGGTTGTCGTTGCACCAAAAGATTGATATGTTAATGCCTAATACAACCGCCAGAGTTAATGAATCCACGGGAGGTGGTTAAGCCTTATCATGAACCCAAGCATTGTATGGCAGAACACAAGGAGACCAAGGGTGTACACCTTGCAACAATTCCCCCAGCACAAGTGACTGGTTTGAACCCATGACCCAGGCTCTGATACCAATTGTTGCAAAGATGGTTGTCGTTGAACCAAAAGTTTAACCTATTAATACCTGATACAACAACCAAAGTTAACGAATCCACGGGAGGTGGTTAAACCTTATCACGAACCCAAGCACTACACTGTACAACACAAGGAGACCAAGGGTGCACACCTTGCAACAAAAATGACACATGGGATTTAGTACTATTGTTTAATGGATAGAAACCCATTGGATGCAAATTGGTGTTCAAAAGAAAGATCAATTTAGATTGTAGTGTTGAGAAGTATAAGGTGAGATTGGTTGTAGAGGGTAATTCCCATGTTGAGGGAATTTATAATGGTGATATTTTCTTTCCAATTGATAAGATGACATTTATTCAATTCTTATCTATTGCAACAAATTTTGATCTTGAGGTTGAGAAGATGGATGTGAGAATAACTTTCCTTCATGGTGATTTGGAAGAAGAAATTAACATGACACAACCAAAGCACTACATTGAAAGAGGGAAAGCAAATTATCTTTGTAAGTTGAATAAATCGATGAGACATCATTGAGTCTCTCATTTTAATAGATAATTTATATCTTGTCAACTAGGGTGGTGCCCAATGACTATTTTTAATTGGGAATCTAGAAATCTAACTAGGAGTTTTTCTACTCTAAGAATTGAAATTGCTAAATTCACAATTACCTAATTAAAACTATTCTAAGGAATTGAAAATGCATGCTTAAAAGAAACTAATAAAATAAAACTAATATATGAAATTAAATTATTATGCTAATCAAAAGTTTTTTTTTTCTAAATTTTAAAATATTTTTCAATAATAGTTACACTAGTAACTTGAAGAAGAGAAACTTTAAGGAGAAATCATTTAAGGACCAATTGACCTAAATGTTAACAAGACATATACACTATCACAATGAATAACACACATGCATTTCTAAAATAACATTCACA
Source organism: Cunninghamia lanceolata (assembly GCA_027924645.1). NCBI lineage: Eukaryota > Viridiplantae > Streptophyta > Pinopsida > Cupressales > Cupressaceae > Cunninghamia > Cunninghamia lanceolata. Next base: position 15,826,190 of record BSBN01001332.1, read on the forward strand.
CATGGAGCAAACAAAACATAGAAAAACTTATCGATAGAAACATAAATTTCCTTCTCCTTCCCCTGGGTGAGTGGCTTGAGCTCCTCCAAAAAATTGAGAGTGTTTAATTATCATATTCAAATACTCAATAACTCATGTGGAGATCATAAATTATATAACTCATTATATTCTAGTGTGTCAAATAAAAATTGCATAAACATAGAAAAATCTATGCTATTGAAAGAACTCTATTTTTCCCAACAAAAAATAAACCATCCTTAGCTAACTATTTGGAATTCTCATAAATGTGGAACTTTGTTGACATTACTAAGATCACTCCTATATATATTCTAGTATGTTCAATAACAAATACATAAACATTAAACATTGAAAAGTGTATGCTATTGAAAGAACTCTATTTTTCCCAACAAAATATCAACCATTTTAGCTAACTGTTTTGAATTCTCATATATGTGGAACTTTTTCTGACTTTACTAAGATCACTTCTATATCCCGTCATTGTGCCTATGCACAATTTTCTATTTCTACTTTATTATGTCTAAAACTATGACTATAATAGCACAATAAAGGAGTAGTTGATCCTTCCTAATGAATAAGTTATGGTTACACCTTAGAAAGTGGAGAATGGTATTTAGAAGTGGTTTATTTCATTGTATCCTTATATTTTTGTAGTTGTGTGTTGGCAGCCACTTCCTTTTAATAATGAATTGAAAAATGGAATTGGATTCTATAATTTTGGAAGAAAATAGGGACATATTCTTTGTTTAGGATTATTGGGCCAAATTCTTCAGAGATATCTAATAATTAAGGCCACATTTTTTAGAGTTGAATTTTTAGATTTTATTGATCTTTTATCCTCATGGTGATTCTAGAGTACTTTAGTAGCTACCTTTTGATACTTCTTTGTATAAATGTCAAAATTGTCCTATTTTTCATCAAAAATAGTAGCTTTTGTTCCAACATGCTTGTTAGTATCATCAACAATTAAATTTCAATAGACAATTAAAATTAGGTTCTAATACACATTTTATGTCTATCTCAAATAAATAATAATCTTTAAATTACTCTTAGATCCACAGGGAAAGACATGGAAATAAGAGAGAAAAGGTCATTACTTTTTGAAAGAAAATGAGACAATTACACCCTCATCAACCCCATGCCTATGTTTTTGTAGGTCCTCCTATAGTTCTTCTTCTTGAAGGTTGGAAAGAAGATGCTTCTTCTTTTCATTTGTTTACCCTCTACCAAATTGCACTACAATCATACTCCTTTAAGTAGGATTCCTAGTTCTCTTTACTTCGATCAATATATCCCAAGTGTTTATTAACATCAACTTGCCATGACTCAAAATATCTATCAAGATACACTAAGGTGACATTCATAAGTATTACTAGAATAAGATGGAGATTGGGTTTAAACATCATGTGAACCCATGAGTGACTATTCAGCTTTATGATCTCTACCACTTCTTTAGTCCTTCTCAAGACCATAATAAATTTGTAGGGGAAATGATTTTATGTTTTTTTAGGTGCATTGTAAATGTATTATATCTCTTTGAGCATGTTGCATAGGCTGGTTGGACTTTATTTTTAATGGCATCTTGGAGGGCTTCATATGTTTGCTTTAAATTCTTAATGTATTTTTCTTGCATGGCTAGGTATAGATTGGTATTGGAAAATATTTTAAATTTTTTTCTTGGTTTATGGTTTTGATGTCTCATCAACAAACCTACATATTATTCCTTCTCATTATATTCATTTTTTCTAGAATAATTCACCATGAAATCCACAACATGTTCTAGAAACAGTTAATGAGTGAATAACTCACACAATAAACTCTTTTGATGTGGGGAACTCATTTTGTAGGCTTGAAAAATTCTTCATCATCAACAAGACTATAAGGATAGACACATGATATCCTTAATAGCTTCTATCTCAAAAATTTGAACTTGAAGATTTTCAAATTTTAGTGCATTCCCCTATATGCCCTGAAACCTCCGGAATCATAAAATGACTAAATCTGAAACTAAATGTAAGTTGGTACAAAATCCTTTCATGACCTTGACCCTAACCCCATTTCTCCCAGTCTAGCCAATTTTCATGCTATAACGCTTCACCATTTGCAAGATTTTAATCTTTACATTTTCCCGTCGGTGGTCTACAAATAAAGTCAAAATCCAAGGTTCTGGCTATTGGAACAAAAATGTTTTCTGGGTTTTGTCTGGATGGGCATGATCATCTTGCTGTCCAAATTTCAAAGAAAAAGAAGTTGTTACTTGAAAGATATCAAGTTTTTTGCCTTTAATGCAAAGCATGTCTTCGAGGTTCCAAGTTGTAAATTGTTTTGAAGTTAATTTTTATCAGATCTCACCAAAATTTTCCACTAACATTACTTTATTTACTTTATTTATTTATTATGAGGAGTAACTTTATTTACTTCCCATGTGGAAAAGTTTGGGAATTAGGTTGCTTGAAAGGGGAATAACTTTACTAAAGTTAATTTTTGATAAGAAGCTCTTTGTTGCTAGGAATCTTGTTAGTTCCTGAACTTCATAAAACCCTAACCTCACTTTATTTGCAAGTTCCCTCACTAAGTCAAAGAGTTAGGAGGTTTCAGAACTCTCAAACTCTTTGTTTAAGGTTCAAAAGTTCTTATTTTACCCGACCACCTGACTCTTCATCAAAAACATAAGGAAAATGAAAGTTTGTCTGATATTGCTATTCGAAATGTTTTGACAAGCATATATGCAAGATCTCTACGTAGTGAACTGTTCGAAGTATGGTACACAAGATGGTTTTATTGAGAAGGCTTTAGAAAATTTCTAGCAAAGGTAATCGGTAGAGCAACTTCGCGAAGCTCTTGGGAGGAGAAGATGATCTAATCTAGGCGCGAAGCATGTTACATGTCAGCTAAAGTAAATTGAGTCGCTCGATCAGGAGACCCCTATTGACCTAAAGTGTATTGCTCAAAGTTTTTGTAATTATGGGAATCATTTCCACAGTGATGAACGCCTCTGACAATGTTTTCTCTACCTCATGCTCTTCTTTCTGCATCCATGAACACCTGGAAATCTACTGTCACAACTATATGGAAATGCATCATTTTCTTGAGTTGGTATTACAGCATACAGTCCTCTAACCAATGGTCAAGGTAACACTCCTACTCCACATAATATTGGCAGTTTACACATGTTTTGGTTTGAAATAGTGGTGCAGCAAATTACCTGGCTGACAAGCGAGAACACTGGAGAGGGATTAAATATCAGGTTATGCACGAAATGGATCTATTGAAAGCGCTTCAAAAACTTCAAAGAAAGTGCGATTGATAGATGCAAAGTCATGTCCCACAACCTCTACTAGTATCCTCTTAGTCAGTGCCAAATTGAGAGCCTTCTAGGAAGCTCAAAATACTCTGGTGAATATATTAATCTATTTGGAGGCCCGACATTGTTTGTATTGAAGACCTTTATATTGAAGAGCTATTGAGAGAATTAGAGAAGCCTTCCCATGCTGACTTGGACAACCAAATTGATCAACAATTTTTATACTACAGCCCTTTGTCATAGATGGAGATCGTGGGTACTATTCTATTTATGGTGCAAATTATGGAGTTGTATCTGGTTTAATGTAGATAGAATACTAGTTGTTGTTGAGCTTTACATTCAAACAGATGAACCTAAGCACATTAACTATTTGCAGAATGTCTCAGTGAAATGCAGTCTAATGGAGTACCGCGATCATAGGATATGCATGAAATGGATCTATTGCAAAAGGTTGTAGACACTTTCAATTGAATGCAATTGGTAGATGCACCACCAGCTCCTATCACCTCTACCAACATGTCCTAGCCCACGGCCTACATTGAAGAAGTTTATGAACATCAATCAAAGTATAATAACACAGCATTTGGTCTTAGCAGATATCATGTCTCGAAATATCTCAGTAGATAGACTTATATTAGCAAGAATTCTCCTTCATGGGGAAATGTTTACTCTTCACCAGGCAAACTCATACTGAGGCCGTCAACACCAAAGGTTTGCAATACTTCTAGATTGTGAGTAAAACTTTATAGCAATGGGAATTATCTAATGCTTGTTTAAGCACGTTAACAATAGTAGAAATTGAAGTGGGAGATGCAAGTGTTTATGAGTTTATTTTAGATAACTGCGTATCAAACACCCAAATACAGAAGCAAGAGCTTTTCAAAATTGCTATAAGACAAACACAGATCATTGCTTAGAAGAAACATATGGAAAGGCTCTGGTGCAACATTCGCTAGAAATTGAGAAAACAAACACAATTGGGTGGCACCTGAGTTAGGATTTCGAATTAGAGGAGAAGTGAGTTATCCTATTTGGTCTGGGGACCAAACCTTAGAGAGAACCTGTTGGCAAGAGACACTATATGGATTCATGGTTGTTGTCATTGATGGCAACAAAGGTCATCCCACATATCCGCAAGTCATGGTGTGCCTCTACCGGAAGTCAGGATGAAGAACTGTTGTGGTCCGATGAACAAGAACAGAGCATGTGGCAAGGTCCGACAGATTGGTCCGGATCTCTCAGAGGAAGTGTCTTGGTGTAGTGCGGATTTGGGGAAGTCAAGAGGACTACCTTGAGTGGTATATTCCAAGGATATAGCCTCCGGTGATGGACAAGGAAAAAGTTATGAATAGTTGAGTACCAATGAGAACAGAGGAAGAACTAACTGACAGAACATCAGACTATTTTCCAGATGTGTTACTGTTGAAGGTAAAGGTTGTGAAGGCATGAATCATGTTTGGCCGACATAATTAATGATATCTACAAGTATATGCTTGATCCGCATTACTTGGTATGCAAGGATTCAGCCGACAGAACAGAGTTTGTGAGAAGATAGACTATTCTAGTTGCCGACTAGAAAGATAATGAAATCACTAGTACGGATATATATAGAGGATGGATTCAGTTGTGAAAGGTGTTGTTGTGTTGTGTGGAATGCGAAAAAGTGTAGAGCAGAGCAGAAACAGCCAGAGAGATCCGGTATGTGAAAGGAAAGCAGAATAAAGAGAAGAGAAAAATGAAGTGCAGTAGATCAGTGTACTGAGCCTAACCGGAACTGAACTTCAGCATATGTAGATGCTTCCAATCAGTTCAAGACTGTGATTCATATCACTTTGTAGACAGTGTGTCTCTTTGTAGGCAGTGGGCCTCTTTGTGAGCGTGTGCTCGGGCAGTGAGCCCTAATTGGCAAGTGCCATTTTGTATTTCCTTATTCTTCTAATAGAGAATAATCTTTGGGTTAATCACCCCGTGGTTTTCTCCCTTAACCGGGTTTCCACGTCAAAAATACTGTGTCATGTGTTTTTCATTTCATGGTAATGTTTGTTTGTTTGATTCAATGCTGCATTGATTAATAAGAAAGTTCAGAAGAAGAAATAATTAGGATAACTGATTCACCCCCCCTCTCAGTTATCAACAATTGGTATCAGAGCTAAGTTCCTCCTAATAGAGCCTAACAGCTTGAGGAAGATCTGGGAGTTCAAATGGATGCATATGGTTTAAGGGAGCAACTCAAGACTGCCCTTGAGGATCTTGAACAGTCAAACTCTGAAGTCAATGAATTAAAGGAAAGACTCAAACAGGCTGATGAATTCATGAGAGAACTAAAGGACAAATTAAGTCTCTCTATGAAAAAGAGAAAGGAGCTGCTCCAACAATTGGCAAGACAAACTGAAGAAAGCAATACAAATGAAAAATTGACTAAGAAAACCAAGTTATGTGAAAAGTTATCAAAAGAAGTCATTATGTTAAGACATGAAATGGAATCAGGAACTATAAAGTTTACTCAAGAGATTGAAGAGAAAAGAAAAGATGAAGACAATCTAAGACAATCTCTTAAGGAGAAATCAGAAGAATGCCATCAGATGGACAGAATTATCAGACATCTTGAATCTGATCTTGAAGATGCCAAAGATAATGAAGAAAAACTTGAGGATCAAATTGTCTCTCTCAAAAGAGACCTTCAAACAGCAAATGAATATAAAGAGAAATTCAAGATAAGTTCTGCTCAACTTGAAGTTCTTCTTGGTAGTCAAAAGAGGACAGATGACAAGTATGGTTTAGGATATGAGAAAGGAGAAAGCTCCGGATCCGGTCAAAAGAATTTTGGATCAGAAAATCCAAGGAATAGGCCTAGAAGATCTCCGGTAAGACAGCCCAATGCTCAAAGATATCCATCTTTCAATGGATACTGCCACAGCTGCAATCACTTTGGTCACAAAGCTAATCAGTGCAGAAAAAGAATGAATCAAACTAATCCATCCTTCTCCGGACAGTGCTTTAACTGCAAAAGGTATGGACACAAGTCCCACGAATGCAGAAATATGCAAGTAAACAAATCATTCAAAGGTAGATGCTTTACATGCAATAGGGTAGGTCATATGGCTAATCAATGCAGATCAAGAGGTCATCAGTCAAATATGCAAAGAAATGTTATTTGCCAAATCTGTAATAGGTCCGGTCATAATGCTAAAGTCTGCAGAAGCAAGAATCAGGACAAAAGAGGTCCGGTGTATAATCAGAATCAAGACAAGGGTAAACAAAAGATGAATGCGGATGAAATTAGGAATCAGATGAGCAAGATTTGGGTATAGAAAAGTTCAGAGAATACAGAAACTGGATCCGCACCAGATTCTGGTGCTGATACTCCTTCCAAACATTAAAAGGTGAGCTCTGGCTCAGGGGGAGACTCAAAGAAAATCCTGTTCCCGCAGCCAATCAAGTGGTGCTGGATGTGACACAAGTTGCGGAGTAAAGGGTTTGAAGATATAAGTCCTGAGATGATCCAGACAAGATTTCAGAGGTCCGCATGAAGATGTAAAGAAGTTGTGATCGATCAAGTAAGACCTATTCCGGGAGATGCTCCGGAATGATAGAGGACTACAAAAGGGTCCGGAGAGATCCGGAAGTACATTATTTTACTCTGCGGACTGGACAGAATGTTTGAGATGTTCTTGTAATGTGTCATCTCGATTTATTCATGATTGAAAGATCCGCATGATGTTCATAGATCAGGACTGATCCGGGATACTCCAAGCTATCCGGATAAGGCAAACCGGAATAATATGGGTGGAGCATTTATTGCAAACAGATATTAGGGTTTGCAAAACGATATAAGGGATTTCTCAACAATCACTTGATCATTCCATATCCAAGAAGAAGCGAAAAGTGGAGCTCTGCAACAAAATTCATCAAGTTCACCGAAGATCTCCTGCCGAAGTCATTACATACATAAATCAATCCAACCACTTCGTGCAACCGAAGACGCAAAAGGCATTTTCCACTTTCAATATCTTCCTACAAATCTTTTGAAGAAATGGCTACTCCAAATATAGTAAAAACTCAGATAGGCCCCGACCTGAATTTAAGAAACATCCATACAAGTCATTGGAGGTAGATCCCTTAGGAGCATTTTCCAGTGTTCCTCATGGAGTTTTACACACAGAAGACATTAGGGTTTACATACATGCAAGCATTGAGGAATTCGGGGAATTCAAATTGAGAGATCTCTATCACAAACAACTGATAGACAATGCTTTTGAGCTTAAACCAGAGTACAAGGGTATCCAGAAGAAACAGTTTGATCAATTCATTCATTTCCCCTGCTTTGAAGAAGAAGAATGGGTCCGATATGTATTGAGCAGAATGCATGACAACTTCCTATGGCTGGATAGACCTTACAAAATCACAAAAGAGGCAATTAGGGCGGTAACTGGTCTTTACTCTTCTAGAGGGATACCTATCCTCAAATCTGTCAAGAACAACATTGTAACTGAGGCCACCGGATCAAAATTTGATAAGAGGGCAATGACCATTGAAGATATTTTGGATCCGGATATCAAGTATGCATCACAAAACCATGAACATGATATTCAAGGACTGCAAGGATGAATTCAGAAGCAAAGCAAGGATGAATCTGCTTATGCTTGGAGAGACCGACAAAGTAGCCAAGGACACTGAAGAGATCCTCCGGAATACATACAAAAGGTTTAATATTCTTATTACAGAGGACTCAGGTGCAGAAACAGCTGCGGACTTGGAATCATCTGCTCCGGAAGAAGTGCCACTAGAACAGACTAACATCTCTTCTCCGGCTTCTCCTACAGTCTCTGAATCCCAAGAAGAAGAGAAATTAGAAGAGAAAGAAGCAGCAGAAAAAGAAAAAGAGGCTGACAGCACCAAGGATGCAGAGAAAGAGAAAAATCCAACAGAGAAAACCACAACTGTAAGTGGTAAGAATGTGGAAGGAGATAAGACTCCTAAGGACAAAACTGCAGAAGAAAAGAAACATCTGTCTCTGGTAAGAGACACTGCACAAACTGTTCAAAAGTTTCTAAGCCAAGAAACTTTAGAGATTGATGAACCGGAGCTTCTAAAAGGCCCATTCGACTTTGACTCTCTCTCTCTCTCCGGTACAAACAATGAAGATAGCTTCATTTACAAATGCCAAGGCAAATGAAAAACTCCTAAAGTCTCATATGGAAGACTGTGAGTTGATAGAGGCTGCTTCCGGAGTACTTGTAAAGATTATGCCATCAATCCAGATAGATCCGACAGCCTCCTCTTCCGGTAATCTCAAAACCTTAGTCAGCAGTGTTGATACACATTTTGATTCTCTAGAAAAATCAGCTGAAGAAAAGGTCCGGAAGGAATTTTTGGATAAAAGATTTTCAGAAGTATTAGGATTAATCACTAAAGATAGGAGAAATATGAGTATTGGAATAAAGAGCTTAGAAAATGCTCTTAAGGATGGCAGTGATATTTACAAATTTTGTATCTCCTGGTCAAAGGCAACAGTAGAAATAGATAAGAAAATAAAAGCGGAACAGGACAAACTACAAAGTTTGTCTCAAAGTTTTGATCCTCTCTCTTCCATAGTAAATCAAGAATGTCAAACTATTGCAATCACAAATGCAATAAAGAACTTTGAGAAGGAAAGGAAGAATATTACTAACCAGATGGGAGAACTTAGAAGGATTATAATCCCTAAGTTAGAAACTATGCATGAGGCCATCAGTGATGCTCAAACTACCGCCCAAACAAATGATCCGACAGATCTCAAGAGGGCAGAAGCTTTTGCATTTTTGTTGAGTGGTCACATTTCAATTTTGGATAGAATGAAGCAAAGTTGGGCTATAGAACTGATCCAACTGAAGACATCTTTTGCAGACATTCTTCAGTTTATGTGAGTATGTAAATATGCGGCTATGTATAGAAAATTTTTGAAAATTTTGGTGTGCGGACCCTACCCTTTGCCATTGATGTCAAAGGGGGAGTGAGGATCAGTGAAAAATGAGGAATCCAACCAAGGGGGAGTTCCGGAAATTGTATATAAAGATAGAGCATCAGCCAAGGGGGAGCATAGTGTAAACACTTAGTCATTTTTCACTAAGTGTTGCCATCAATGCCAAAGGGGGAGATTGTTGGCAAGAGACACTATATGGATTCATGGTTGTTGTCATTGATGGCAACAAAGGTCATCCCACATATCCGCAAGTCATGGTGTGCCTCTACCAGAAGTCAGGATGAAGAACTGTTGTGGTCCGGTGAACAAGAACAGAGCATGTGGCAAGGTCCGACAGATTGGTCCGGATCTCTCAGAGGAAGTGTCTTGGTGTAGTGCGGATTTGGGGAAGTCAAGAGGACTACCTTGAGTGGTATATTCCAAGGATATAGCCTCCAGTGATGGACAAGGAAAAAGTTATGAATAGTTGAGTACCAATGAGAACAGAGGAAGAACTAACTGACAGAACATCAGACTATTTTCCGGATGTGTTACTGTTGATGGTAAAGGTTGTGAAGGCATGAATCATGTTTGGCCGACATGATTAATGATATCTACAAGTATATGCTTGATCCGCATTACTTGGTATGCAAGAATTCAGCCGACAGAACAGAGTTTGTGAGAAGATAGACTATTCCGGTTGCCGACTAGAAAGATAATGAAATCACTAGTACGGATATATATAGAGGATGGATTCAGTTGTGAAAGGTGTTGTTGTGTTGTGTGGAATGCAAAAAAGTGTAGAGCAGAGCAGAAACAGCCAGAGAGATCCGGTATGTGAAAGGAAAGCAAAATAAAGAGAAGAGAAAAATGAAGTGCAGCAGATCAGTGTACTGAGCCTAACCGGAACTGAACTTCAGCATATGTAGATGCTTCCAATCAGTTCAAGACTGTGATTCATATCACTTTGTAGACAGTGTGTCTCCTTGTAGGCAGTGGGCCTCTTTGTGAGCAGTGTGCTCAGGCAGTGAGCCCTAATTGGCAAGTGCCATTTTGTATTTCCTTATTCTTCTAACAGAGAATAATCTTTGGGTTAATCACCCCGTGGTTTTCTCCCTTAACCGGGTTTCCACGTCAAAAATACTGTGTCATGTGTTTTTCATTTCATGTTAATGTTTGTTTGTTTGATTCAATGCTGCATTGATTAATAAGAAAGTTCAGAAGAAGAAATAATTAGGATAACCGATTCACCCCCCCCCCTCTCAGTTATCAACAGAACCTACATAAAGTACCGGATAGATAGCTGTCCCCTTCATTGAAGTTTGTCTAATCCAGGGCTAAGATGATATGTAGCTATTATGTTGGACAAAACTTATGAGAGGAATTTGAATACTGATACATTCTTAAGATTGATAGTTCGAAGGGTAATACTAGGAGTAAAATAGAAGGAAGATTCAGATTATGGTATTGGGTAATCTTTTAACTTTTAAAATGGAATTGCTTCACAATTAATATATCGGATTCAATTCATGAACATTGGAAAGTGCAAAGTGTTTGCAAGATAAAATGCAAGGTATGGTTTGAACTGCCCACATCCATAGAAGTACCTAAGGAATGCAATACTGCATCAAGTTCACATTGTTAAACCTTATTTAGGGTGGAGAGTGCTCTTATTGATATGTATGCCAAATGTAGATATATAAAGGCTGCTTCAAATGAAACTGAGAATTCAATATAAATGCATGTGAATCAACTATAGTTTCCATGGGAGACTTCTATGCTTGATCTACAAATGTTTGCAGACATAGAGAAGGCAAAAAAAAAGATATGAAAACAAGTATACAGCCATCAAGTAAATTCACTCAGTATACCTGATGTGGTCACAACTAGATTTCTATTCAATTTCATTAATTCATTGCAAATAGATGTTGGACATGGTGAAGATTTTTGTTCACTTTCAAGAGGATCAAAAACTTAAATAGTTGTCATATTCTCAATCAACCTCTTTATGTATGTAAGAGATTCAATCATAGGGACAATTGGTGAACATTCCTTGGTCACAATAGTTTGCCAACTTATATGTATAAATGTGGTCATTTAGATAGATCATGTCTTTAAAAAACGTGAGAAGGTTTGTGTCAAAATTGTTTGGGAGCTTAGTACCTTTTCAATTAAAAGATATCTTCTAATGTTAATTTTTAGGTGATAGAGAAACAAGGTGAAATTAAAGGGGCACTCTTAAAAGTGAGTTGATAAATTAATCTGAAGATAACTTTTCAAAAGACAGTTATTCCATGAGAAGGTGAAAAGAATGAATTTTATTTGTTCGACCAGATTTAAAAGATCAGTTACGAGAGAAAATAAAGAAATTCTTAACCTTCCCAGAAACAGTTATAGAAACTAAAAAGGTTCCTGTGGAAATTTTATAAATAGGTAATTAGAAGGCATTAAGGAGGATCTTTTTCCAGCAGCTTGGGAATAGGGGAAGCAAGGGCAATTTGCTTTTTTTTAATCACATTTTGCTGTACAGAAAAGAGGGTCTGTGAACTCATTTTTGCATTTGGGAAATAAAGGACATGTTCTTAAATCTGTGGATTCATGGACATTTTTTTTAGACTACAAATTCCCTTTGTGTCACTACAATCACTTTCTAAGGCAATTTCTATTATATCAAACTGTGTAGATGTTTATTTCTGAATCTTTGAATTCAAACTAATTTGTCAGTTGTAAAAATTTGTTGCTCATTATTTGTGGGTGTGGGATAAGTGGACTTTGAATTATTTGTTCCCATTCACTTCTTTATAAATTAATCTTTTGCATCTACTTTCATGGTTATGCGTAGGTGTTAGCCTTTCCTTTTTTGCTTTCTGGTGAAAAGCATACCTCGTGTTTTCATTCCTTGCATATCTATCGAAGGTAGTTGCACCTTGTAAAACAAGTAGAGAGGACTTGCAACTATCATTGCAAGTTACTCAACTGTTAGTCAGTTTTATCATCAGTATGGGCAAAGGAGTATAAAATTAAGGTGACAAAATCTGTTTACTAACAGGTTTTTGGTGACTCTACTGGGGAAAGAATCGAAGTATTGTTGTCTTCTTTCCTCAGAAATTTAAAGGTGCCTCCCCGAGGACAGAGGCTAATGGCTCTATTGGTGAAATATGCTTAGAAGCAATTTATCCCAGCAAAGACTCTTGTTTGATTTATTTTCTAGATTTGCATTATGGCATTAGTTTCTCCTTAGCCATGGGGAAATCACTTTGGACCTCTCTTTTTGTCTCGGTTTTCACATCTACCTGAAGGATCAAGAAAGCACTTCCCAAAGTTCAGTGGAGAGGATTCTCTGTTAGCAAGAGACACTGCTAGGCATGTCAGTTGTTGTCATTGGTGGCAACTAAATCCATCTTACACATCCACATTACATCAATGGATCATACTGGAAGTTAGAGTGAAGATTTGTCTAAGTCTGGGTAGTTAGAAACAGAGTATGTGACAAGGTCCAATATCTTGGTCCGAACCTCTCCGGTGGTATATCACAGTGTGCTGCGGATCTGAGGGAGTGATAAGAATTATCAGGATTATCTAAATCCAGAAATTTAGCCTCCGGTGATGAAGGATTCAAAAGTTATAAGTATATGAGTATCAAGTTCCAGTTAGTCAGTACAGTCTGAAGAAGAACGGGCCAATCTAGTATTTGATCTTGGTTCAGATGAAGAAAAGTTCTTGGATAAGCAATTTGTGATAATCAGTGGTATTGGCTAAAATGATTGATGATTTGAGAACACAAGTCTGTGGTCCACGTTGTTGTTTGTGCATGGATTCAGCTGACAGAGCAGAGTTCTTAATAAATGTTCTAAGTTCTCTTGAAGTTGACTACAATTGATTGAATTTCTTGATGTGGATATATATAGCTAATGGATTCGAGTGTTTTGAGGTGTGGAGATGTGGAGTGATAATGCAGTAAGTGCAAAAAGGCAGAAAGAAGTGTGGAAGTGAAGATCTAAGCTTGAATTATGGCCGAAGAGTGAAACAGGGCAGAGTAAGGATGAAGTGTGTAAGATTAGTATTTTGTGCTTAACTAGAACTAAACTTTTGCATTGGTAGATGCTATTCATCAGTTCAAATATTCTGTAATCTTCTTGTAATCATTTCTTGTAGGCAGTGAGCCTCTTTGAGCAGTGAGCCTGAAGGCATGTGCCTTCCCCATTTGTAATACTTTTAACAGAGTATAAATTCTTATGGGTTAACCCCCACTGTAGATTTTCCATTAACCAAGTTTCCACGTAAAAATCTTGGTGTTCATGTGTTATGATCTTTCTGTTTCTGCTCTTATGTTTATGCTTCTTTCTTTTGAATATATATGGTGAATTAATAAAGGAATATAGTTATAAATTTTACAAAACACTGATTCACCCCCCCTCTCAATGTTCCTTAATTTCCACAATTGGTACTAGAGCAAGGTTCCTTGGAAGAAGCTTAACAACTTGAGGAAGATCTGGGAAGGACTTTCAATGGGTTTACTCAGAGAACAACTTCAATTAGCTCTAGAAGATCTTGATCAGTCCAAAGCAGAAGTTAGTGAACAAAAAGAGAACATTAAAGATGCTGATGATTCCATTAAGATGTTAAAAAAAAAACTAAAAAGATCTATGGAAAAGAGGAAGGAGCTACTTCAACAGCTACCTAATCTTACTAAAGAAAATGGCATGAACGAGGCTTTGGAAGAAAAGACAAAGGAATGTGAGAAGCTGACAAAAGAAGTTTTTATTCTAAAACATGAAATGGAATTTGGGGTGATGAGGCTAACCAAAAAATTTGAGGAAAGGAAGAAGACTGAAGAAGACCTAAATCAAACTCTAAAGGAAAGAATAGAAGAATGTTGCAGAATGGACAGAACAATTGGTAACCTAAAATCTGATCTACAAGAATGCACATATAATGAGGAGGAACTTGAAAGGCAAATTGTCATCCTCAGACATGACCTAGAAGTTGCAAATGAATATAAGGAGAAGTTCAAGATAAGCTCAGCTAAACTTGAAATGTTGCTTGAGAGTCAGAAGAAGGCCAATGATAAGCATGGTCTTGGGTATGTGAAAGCTGAAAGCTCCGGATCAGGACAAAGAAATTCTCAGTCAAGGAATGGAAGAAATAGACCTAGAAGACCTCCGGTAAGATATCCTAATGCTCAAAGGTATCCATCTTTCAATGGAAATTGTTTCAATTGTAATAAATTTGGTCATAGAGCTACTCAATGTAGAAGCAGAGGAAGTCAAAGTGGTCCATCCTTCTCCGGTCAATGCTTTAAGTGTAAGAAGTATGGTCATAGATCCAATGAATGCAGAAGTATGATAATGAATAACACTAACAATAGAGGAAGTGGAAATTCTTTCAATGGCAAATGCTTTGCATGCAATAGATTTGGACATATGGCTAATCAGTGTAGATCAAGAGGAAATCAATTAAATGGGCAAAGAAATGTTGTCTACTTAAATTGTAACCAATCTGGTCATATTGTAAGATTCTGCAGAAGTAGGAATAATGAAAGAAGAGGTCTGGTAAAGAGAAAACTGGATGAGCAGAGACAAGAAAAAGGCAAGGGAAAAGTTGATGTAAATGAGATCCAGAATGAAATAAACAAGACATGGGTGAAGAAAAGTGTAAGAAATGATGGTGATGGGTCCGCATGAGAATCCGGTGCTGAGAATGCCTTAGAGAACTAAAATTGGAGCTTTGGCTTAGGGGGAGTTACATTGAAAATCAAATTCCCCTAGCCAGTAAGTAATTGCCTGAATCTAGCATAATGAGAGAAGATAATTTTGATTATTGTAGATCATTTGAAAGGATTTCTAGAAGAAAAGAAGTGGATATGGTGTTTTGCGGAGTGATTCATGAGAAACTGCATGCAGAAATAGTGTAACTAGATGTATTAAGGTAGAGAATTTATTACAATGGAGAATTAGGCTTTGTGGAGCATAAAAGGTTATCCTTTCATCATTTGGATCACTTTGCATTCAAAGACAGCAAGCAGAAGAGCACCTGAGCTAAGATTTTAAGGATTTGAAGTGTGATTGGTGAATTCATCAAGCTAACCGCAATTTCATGTAGAAAAAGGTATTTTCCACAAAACTTTGAACTTTTGATATTTTGTAATGGCTACACTATTGGTTGTTGATATTACTGAAAGGCCCTGACCTAAATTCAAGAAACATCCACACAAATCAATAGAAGTCGATCCATTAGGAGCATTTTCTGGTGTCCCATACGGAGTGCTACATGTCGAGGATATTAGGGCATACATCCAAGGTAGCATAGATGAATTTAGGAACCTAAAATTATTGGATTTGTTTGAGAACCACCTAAGTGACGATAACTATGATTTGAAACTGAAATACAGAGCCCTAGAAAGCAAACATTTTCTACAGGGCATTGAATTTCTGACATTTGATGAGAGTGGGTGGGTTCCATATGTCTTGAGTCGAATGCATGATGAGTTTATGTGCCTATTGAAACCATTCAAGATTGTAACTAGGTTGAATTCAACTGGTGGTTTACCCATGCTGAAATCTGTAAAGAACTAGACCATAACCAATGCAACTAGTGCCAAATTTGACAAAAGGGCAATGACTATCAATGACATTATTTATTCAAATGTTAAGTTTGCTTCAATGATAATTGGTTACAAAATTTATCACTCTAGCATGGAGAACTCTATTTCTGGAATGACCATATATGTTGCATATCAAATGTTGAAGGAAAATGCAGATTATGAATTGTGTGAGTTAGTATAAAACCAATTAATTGAAAACCTAAACAAAATCAAGAAAGACAAGAAAAACACCTTCAAATATGGTACATTGGTTCTATGTTTATTTTTCTACTTCATGAATGAGGTACCTAGAGTAAAGGGTGTGCAATGGACCAATGACAAGCCAGTTGCCATGTAGATAAGAAATCATCTACACAACATTGGTGACTCTAAAGCATAGAAAACTAAAATCTGGGGATACTTCAAGAATTTTCAGAGTATGATGCATTCTAGGGAAAGAATCCATAAATTGGTTGTTGAGAAATACAAGAATGAAATCTGTTTCATGGTGGAGACTGATTAGTGTTTAATGGAAACAGTAGAACCTAGAACTATTTGGATCATGCCCATGGGGTATGAGGTAGATGAAATTCTTTTGAATATGTATGCTCAACATCTCTTGAGCAAACCCAAGGATGATTCTATTGAGAGATTTGGGACTTATGAAGAGCTTGATTTGAAGCTACATGTTGAACTTCGGAAGCCAGAAAATAAGAGAAGAGTTCAAAGACAAGTAGAAATGTATGCTGAAAGCATTGGCATAACTAAGGAAGTTGTGAAGCAGAATAGAGAAAGAATAGAAAAGGCTAAGAAGGAGAAGCGGGATAAGAAAAAAGGAAGTGCTCTGGTAGAATCCTCCTCCACATCAAGGACTACTAGGAGCTCTGTTGCTGCCCCTATTCCCCCAAAACCTACCAAACTTGAGAAATTAGAAGGAAAATCATCCAGAAATGAAGGGAAAAGGGTGAAAACTAAGGCCTCCCAGACATATGAAAACATGAAAAATGATGAAGAAGAAACTGATTCTGATGTTGAGGTCAAAGAGTTGAAGGCCCCAGATACAAAAGTAGCCAAGGTATTTGGAAGAGCACTCCGGAAGGAAAAGGTCAAGTAAGAGGCAATATGTTGAAAAGCCTACTCTTTTTGTGGATAACATCATCAAATCAGTCACTGTAGATGGGAACTTAAGGCCAATGACTGAATTTTATGATGATTATAGTGATGCTGATCAGAGGGTTCTAGAGGAAGCAACAGTCAAATATTTGAATATCTACAATAAGGCTTTAATTGAAATAACTTCTAAAGCTCCAAAAAGTCTTGCAGATATATACTAGAGTTAAGAAAAGAAAATGAAAAAAGTAAAGACATTGAGATCAGAGAGCATGTGCTGATAAAATTGTGCCCTTAGATTACTCCAGATCAAATGAACTTAATATTCAAAGAAGTGAAAGATGACTTCAGGAGTAAGAAAAGAATGACTAAACTCATGCTTGGTGAAACTGATGAGATAGTCAAAGATACTCAGGAAATTCTTCTAAGTGCATTAAAAAGGCATAATCTTCCTATTGTTGAAGAAGAGGTTGATGATGGGATTGACCCCTTAATCCCAAATGTTGAAGAATTGAAGATCAATGAGCAACAAACTAAGATGGATGACTCCCTTGTTTTGAAAGAGGAAGCAATAAATAAAGAAGATGGAAAGATGACAGATAAAATTGATGATGCAGGAGGTATTCATACTCCTCTAGATCAATTCAGGATAGAAGATACAGAGATTAATGTTGGATCAGATGCTCAAACTGAAGATGATTTGTTGAAGAATAAAGAGTATGAAACAAAAGAAGACCAAGAAGCAGAAAAGGCCAAGGATAAAGATGAAAAGGAAGAATAGATTGCAAAGGTTGATGAAGAGCCAAAGTAGGACCATCCAGCTGATAGTATAGGTAAGGATCAAATAGATACATCAGCATCTTGGGCAAGAGACACTACAGAAGCAGTGAAGGAAATTTTGGAAAGAGATAAACAAATTGAAGAAGATCAGGACATAATACAAGGTCCAATCAGTTTTGATACCTTATCACCGGTACAAATGATAAAATTAGCCTCTATTGCACAAGCTAAGGCCAAGAAAGAAATATTAAAGTCTCATATAGAAGATAGCGAGCTGCTTGGCCTTGCATCTGGAATCTTGGAGAAGATAATGCCCACCTTTTAGGACTCTTCAGCATCTCCCTCTGTCCAATTGAAAAGTTTAATAAACTTTGTACGTTCACATTTTGAATCTCTAGAGAAGTCTACAGAAGTTAAAGTCAAAAATGAGTTTAATGAGAAAATGTTTGCTGAGATAAAGAAAATGATTAGCTATGATAGATCTGGGCTTGATGCCAGTGTAAAGAGCATACAAAATGTCATATCTGAAGGTGCAGAGATCTATAAGTTTTGTCTAAATAGATCTAAAGCTATTGAAGATATTGAGAAAAAGATTAAGGACATAGAACTCAATCTGTCTAATATTTCTCAGTCATACAGTCCTTTAACTGAGTCCTTAACATCTAAAGAATGCCAAGTAGTGAATCTCTAAAATGAATTAAGTGATTTGGAAAAGGAAAAGGCTAAAGTTCTGGATAGATTGGATGAGTTCCGAGGACTAATCTTTCCTAGATTGGAAACTATGTATGATATATTGGCAAAGTCTCAAACAACAACAGCTACTAGTGATCCTACTGACCTTCAAAAGGTAGAATCAAAAGCATTTTTGTTCAATGGACACATATCTATTTTGGGCAGTACTAAGAAGAATTGGGACAATGAATTGGCAAAGTTGAAAAACATTTTTGGCAATATCTTTTTTCTGATGAACAAAGCCTAAGGACAGTATGTTCATATGCGGAAGTATATAAAGTTTTGACCTTTATACATAGAATTTTTGCATAAATTTTGTTTTGCAGATCCCAGCCTTTGCCATTGATGTCAAAGGGGGAGTGGAAAGTAGTGAAAAATGAGAGATTCTTCAAAGGGAGAGCAGTGAAAATCTTAAGTGCACATTGTAAGGGGGAGTTTGTATAACACTTAGCCATTTTTCACTAAATGTTTCCATCAATGCCAAAGGGGGAGATTGTTGGCAAGAAACACTGCTAGGCATGTCAGGTGTTGTCATTGATGGTAACTAAATCCATCTTACACATCTGGATTACATCAATGGATCATACCAGAAGTTAGAGAAGATTTGACAAAGTCTGGGTAGTCAGAAACAGAGTATGTGACAGGGTCCAGTATCTTGGTCTGGATCTCTCTAGTGGTAAATCACAGTGTGCTGCAGATCTAAGGGAGTGATAAGGATTGTTAGGATTATCTAAATCCATAAATTTAGCCTCCAGTGATGAAGGATTCAAAAGTTATAAGCATCTGAGTATCAAGTTCTAGTTAGTCAGTACAGTCAGAAGAAGAATAGGCCAATCTAGTATTTGATCTTGGTCTAGATGAAGAAAAGTTGTTGGATAAGTAATTTGTGATAATCCGTGGTATTGGCCAACATGATTAATGATTTAAGAACACAAGTTTGTGGTCCACATTATTGTTTGTGCATGTATTCAGCCGACAGAGCAGAGTTCTTAATAAATGTTCTAAGTTCTCTTGAAGCCGACTATAGTTGATTGAATTTCTTGATGCGAATATATATAGCCGATGGATTCAAGTGTTTTGAGGTGTGGAGATGTGGAGTGATAATGCAATAAGTGTAAAAAGGCAGAAAGAAGTGTGGAAGTGAAGATCTAAGCTCATATTATGGCCGAAGAGTGAAATAGGGCAGAGTAAGGATGAAGTGTGTAAGATTAGTATTCTATGCTTAACTGGAACTAAAATTTTGCATTGGTAGATGCTATTCATTAGTTCAAATATTCTGTAATCTTCTTGTAATCATTTCTTGTAGGCAGTGAGCCTCTTTGAATAGTGAGTACTGGGCAGTGAGCCCGAAGGCATGTGCCTTCCCCATTTGTAATACTTTTAATAGAGTATAAATTCTTGTGGGTTAACCCCCACTATGGTTTTTCCCTTAACCGGGTTTCCACATAAAAATTCCAGTGTTCATGTGATATGATCTTTCTATTTTTTCTCTTATGTTCATGCTTCTTTCTTTTCAATATATGTGGTGAATTAATAAAGGAACATAGTTATAAGTTTTAAAGAACACTGATTCACCCCCCCTCTTAGTGTTCCTTAATTTCAACATTCTCAAGATGGTGAAAACCACATTTTGGCATTCACCATTGCATGTGGAATTTTGTGGGTAAGTGAAGAAAATATTTTTGTTTGGTTATTTATTGAATCTCTTGTTGGGCCTACAGCAGATTGGTTCCATTATTTAGAAGATAAATGTATTATTGATTGGGACTCTTTGAAGAATAAATTGTTGGGAAGATATAAGTGTCCTGTTGATGAAGTTGCTCTACTGTGTCAAATTTTCAACATTCAAAAGCAAGAAGGCAAATACATCAGAGATTTTGTAGATAGATTGAACACGTTGTTCATAAAGATTCCTGCCTCCATTCAACCAAGTGAGCAACTTCAGCTTTGTACTTTCATTTCCTCTTTAGATCATGATGTTCAATTTGAGTTGAAATGGAGTAAAGTGAATGATATTAAAGTTGCTCAACATGAGGCTGTGAAAATAGAAGATGACTTGATTTTGAGTGGTCTCTGGAAAACAAATCAGGTTGTAAATAATTTGAGTAGTGAACCTATGAGGAAGTCTATTATGTACAAACAAAGTTTTCACCCTATGGGTTTCCTAAATACACAACCTCCTCCTATTGAATGTCTCAATCTCACTATTTTTTATCCAAAGCACTTTTGTAGAGAAGAGGTGAGTAATGTAGAAATTAAACCTCATGCTGATAGAAGAATGGAAGCTTTCTATTTCCATTATGAAGAAGATAATGTTGAACATGTAAGTCCCACATGTGGTGTAGAAGATAAACAATCCTCCCATGATGCAAATTGTAAAAATGGTAGTGTAGATGATGTCATATTGGCCTCCTTATCTTCTGCAGAGATGTAATCATTCACTTTTACCTATGATGAAGAGCAACATGAGGATGCACATCATAAAGAGGAAGTGTTGAATGTCTTTTCTCTGAGGTGCACACAAGATCAATATGAAGTCTTCAGGTTTCTAGAGCAAGATGAAACTGAAGTATGGCTGCAAGAAGAGGCTAGGAATGATTTTCTATTTGAATCTTTTCATTTTGAAAATTTGGATACCAAAAATTTTAAACAAACATTGGAAGATCGTGTTATAAGTAGTCATGATAGTCTTGATGAAAGTAGTCAAATAGATGGAGGTGACGAGCCTCATATTGTGTATATCCTGAACTGGTGTCTTAATGCTTGTGATGACAAATTCCTATGTGGGGTCATAATGCCAAATCCGCAAGTTATAGTTGAGGATGATTTGTTGAATCATAGAATGATTGAGTCAAATCCTATGGAGAAAGATGAGATTTTCCCAGTTGGGGGTGATTTTCAGCCTCATGAAAATATTGTTTGCAATTCAGATTTTCATTTTAATTCTCTTCCAATTTTGCATAAGTTTGAGGATTGGTCCTCCAATGATTCAAGTGGTTGTTTTCAGAGATGGGATATCAATTTGTCTACTGTGGGGAATGATTATATGTAGGAACACACTGGGTTAGTCACTTCCACATACATCATCAAAGAAGGGTCCTTGTGTCATAGTTTTTATGTGGGATGTCCAATTCAAGGGTGATTCTCCTTGCTTGCAACATCAAGTGCAATATGATATTTCACCTAACATCATACAGACAGATGTTGGCAGTCATATGTTGGGTAATTCTAATATGAGTCATCCAATTAAAGATGTATATAATGAAGAATGGCTTCTTGGGCATCAGATCACATCCAGAGTGTTTTTATATGATTCCATTCTTATCACTTTGATCTTGATAATCGCCAGTTGGCAGCTGGTCACTTGCTGGCTCTTCATTCATCAAGTATTATTTCGCACTGGTAGCTATTTCTCCCAGCCTATCAATGGATTTGCATGATCACTCTGGAGTCTTTAGAGGTAGGGTCTTCCTACCATGTACATATTAGGAGTTTTTGTTGTGCTGGTAGTTTAGTTTCCTTTCCTGTTTTGCCCTTCTTTTGGCTTGCTCTAGCTCCTTCTCCCCCTGTGCTCTATGACTCTATTGCCCAATGGAATATACATACTAGTCCATGCTTGAGGTTCTAGGTTCCTTGCTTCATCCTTTGCAGTCCTCATCCCCAATTAGAGCCCGTTGTTACCCCAAAATTTGAACTTGAAAATTTTCAAATTTTAGTGCATTCCCCTATATGCCCCGAAACTTGTCGAATCATAAAAATGACTAAATCTGAAAATAAATGTAAGTTGGTGCAAAATACTTTCATTGCCTTGACCCTAACCCCATTTCACCCAATCTAGCCAATTTTCATGCCAAAATGCTTCACTATTTGCGAGATTTTAATCTTTACATTTTCACATTAATGGTCCACAAATAAAGTCAAAATCTGAGATTCTGGCTACTGGAACAAACATTTTTTCTGGGTTTTGTCTGGAGGGGCCTGATGATCTTTCTATCCAAATTTCATAGAAAACGAAGTTGTTACTTGAAACATATCAGTTTTTTGCCTTTAATGCAAAGCATGTCTTCGAGGTTCCAAGTTGTAAATTGTTTTGAAGTTAATTTTTATCATAGCTCACCAAAATTTTCCCCCAACATTACTTTTCCAAAGGGTGGAAAATTCAATAATTATATTATTATGAGGAGTAACTTTATTTATTTCCCATGTGGAAAAGTTTGGGAATCGGGTTGCTTGAAAGGTGAATAACTTTACTAAAGTTAATTTTTTATAAGAAGCTCTTTGTTTTCGGGAATCTTGTTAGTTCTCAAACTTCATAAAAGGCCAACCTCACTTTATTTGCAAGTTCCCTCACTAAGTTAGAGATTCAAGAGGTTTTAGAACTCTTGAACTCTTTGTTTAAGGTTCAAAAGTTCTTATTTTACCCGACCACCCGACTCCTCATCAAAAACATAAGGAAAATGAAAGTTTGTTTGATATTGCAATTTGAAATGTTTTCTCAAGCATATATGCAAGATCTGTAAGTAGTGAACCATTCAAAGTATGGTACACAAGATGGATTTGTTGAGAAGGCTTTAGAAGCTTTCTAGCAAACATAATTGGTAGAGCAACTTTGTGAAGCATGGTACGTGACAGCTGAAGTAAATTGAGTCACTCGATCACGAGACCCCTATTGACCTAAAGTGTATTGCTCAAAGTTTTTGCAATTATGGGAATTGTTTCCACAGTGATGAATGCCTATGACAATGTTTTCTCTGCCTCATGCTCTTCGTTCTGCGTCCATGAACACTTGGAAATCAGCCGTCACAACTATTTGGAAATGCATCATTTTCCTAAGTTGGTATTACAGAATACAGTCCTCCAACCAATGGTCAAGGTGACACTCCTGCTCTACATAATATTGGTAGTTTACACATGTTTTGGTTTCACAATAGTGGTGCAGCAGATTACCTGGCTGAGAAGCAAGAATACTAGAGAGGGATTAAATACCAGGTTATACATAAAATGGATCCCTTGAAAGGGCTTCAGAAACTTCAAAGGAAGTGTGATTAACAAATGCAAAGCCATGTCCCACAACCTCTACTATTATCGTCTCATCTGGTACCAAATTGAGATCCTTCTAGTAGGCTTGAAATACTCTAATGAATATATTAAGCTATTTGGAGGCCTGACATTGTTAGTATTGAAGACCTTTATATTGAAGAGCTATTGAGAGGATTAGAAAAGCCTTCCCATGCTGACTTGGATAGACAGATTGATCAACAATTCTTATATACAAGCCATCATTAGAGATGGAGATCATGGGTACTATTCTATTGATGGTGTGAATGATGGAGTTGTATCTGGTTTAATGTAGATAGAATACTAGTAGTTGTTGAGCTTTGCATTCAAATAGATGAACTTAAGCACATTAACTATTTGCAAAATGTCTTAGTGAAATGTAGTCTCATGGAGTACAGCGATTGCAGGATATGCATAAAATGGATCTATTGTAAAGGCTATAGAAACTTTCAATCGAATGCAATTGGCAGATGCACCACCAGCTCCTATCACCTCTGCTAGCAAATCCTAGCCCACAGCCTGCATTGAAGAAGTTTATGAACATCAATCAAAGTATAATAACATAGCATTTGGTCTTAGCAGATATCATGTCTTGAAATATCCCGATAGATAGACTTATATTAGCAAGAATGTTCCTTCACTGGGAAATGTTTACTCTTCACCAGGCAGACCCATAATGAGGTCATCAACACCAAAGGTATGCAATACTTCTAGACTATGAGTAGAACTTTATAGCAATTAGAATTATCTAACGTTTGTTTAAGCGCATTAACAATAGCAAAAATTGAAGTGGGAGATGCAAGTGTTTATGAGTTTATTTTAGATAACTACGTATCAAACATCCAAATGTAGAAGCAAGAGCTTTTCATAATTTCTATAAGACAGAAATATATCATTTCTCAGAAGAAACATATGGAAAGGCTCTGGTAAAACATTCACTAGAAATAGAGAAAAGAAACACAATTGGGCGGCACTTGTGTTAGGATTTCAAATTGGAGGAGAATTAAGTTATCCTATTTGGTCTGGGGACCAAACCTTAGAGAGGACCCACATAAAGTACCGGACAAATAACTGTCCCCTTCGTTGAAGTTTGTCTAATCAAGAGCTAAGATGATATGTGGCTATTATGTTGGACAGAACTTATGAGAGGAATTTGAATACTGATACATTCTCAAGACTGATAGTTTAAAGGGCAATACTAGGAGTAAAACAGAAGGAAGATTCAGCTTATGGTGTTGGGTAATCTTTTAACTTTTGAAATGGAATGGCTTCACAAGTAATATATCAGAATCAATTCATGAACGTTGGAAAGTGCAAAGTGTTTGCAAGATAAAATGCAAGGTATGGTTCAAACTGCCCACATCCATAGAAGTACCTAAGGAATGTAATACTGCATCAAGTTCACATTGTTGAACCTTATTTGGGGTGGAGAGTGCTCTTATTGATATGTATGCCAAATAAGGATGTATAAAGGCTGCTTCAAATGAAACTAAGAATTCAATATAAACGCATGTGAATCAACTAAGAAGCAAAGAGCTACTTCAAAGATTTGCTCTCAAGGAATGACGATAGAGTTAATGGGGAGGCAGACTTATCCTATATTCCCAAATTGGTGACCAAGCATCACAATAGGGGAATCATGAAAGAATTCTCTATGGAGGAGGTGTAGGCCATAGTCTTTTCTATGCTGAGTGAGAAAGCATCAGACCCTGATGGATGGATAGGCTCGTTTTTCCAAAATTGTTGGGATACGATGAACAAAGATATTTATCTTGTGGTTCAAGAATCAAGAAAGTATAAAAATGTACTCAAGGAAATGAAATCTACATGTCTAATGCTCATCCCAAAAGTGAAGATTCCTCTTAGATTTAAGGATTTTAGGCCTATATCTTTGTGCAACTATGTCTACAAAATCATCTCTAAAGTTGTAGCTTTAAGACTAGCTTCGATACTACCAGAGATCATATCAGATGAGCAGGGGGTTTTGTACCAGGCAAAGAAACTGCTGAAGGGGCAATCTTAACCCATGAAATTATGCATTCAATTAAGAAAGGGAGAGATCCATCCATGATTATTAAGTTAGATATGGAAAAAGCATATGATAATGTGGATTGGAAGTTCTTGATGGAGGTTCTGGAGAAGTTGGGATTATCAAAGACTTGGCAAAAATGGGTCTTATCCTTTGTCTCAAGTTGTAGGATATTTGTTTTGATCAATGGAATGGAATTAGATCTGTTTGAACCATCAAGAGTATTTAGACAAGGGGATCCCATATCCCCCTACTTGTTCATATTGATGTCAGAAGCACTCACATGGGCTATTAGAGGTGCAACAAAGAGGGCGGCATGGCAAGGAATAAGGATACAAGGTATGCAAGGTTCATATACACATGCTCTCTTCGTTGATGATACGATTTTATTTGGTCAAGCATCAGTGAGGGAAGCTAAGGTTATTAAGAACATAATTGAAGACTTTTATATAGCTTCAAGCCAAATGGTTAATGGCAACAAGTCTATGGTTTATTTCTTTAATGTAGAGCATGTCAAACAAGTAGACATAGCAAGAATCGCTAATTTTAAGATTGAATCCCTCCCTGGTAAATATTTAGGCATTCCTCTATTCAATGGCAGATACAAGAACAATCTATGGAAGGATGTTATTAATAACCTACATACAAATATTGCCTTATGGAAGGGGTGTTGGTTAACTTTGGCAGGTAGGTTAACTATGATCAAGGCTGTTCTAGCAGTGGTTCTAGTATACATAATGTCTATTCTACAAATCCCAAAAGGGATTAAAATGGAGATAGAGAGAATTTGTAGATAGTTCCTTTGGCAAGGATCTTCAAAGGGAAAAAAGATTCATCTTCTAGCATGGGACAAGGTATGTAAGATGAAGAACTTGGGTGGAGAAGGTGTGCTTAACTTAAGTATTCAAAACTAGGCATTGGGAGCAAAACTGGCATGGGGAATTTATAAAAAGCCCGAGTCAAAGTGGGCTCATTTGATGAGAACCAAGTACTTGGCTTCCACGGATAAGGAGAAAATTTTCACTGCCAAAAATCCCCCACAAGGGTCTGCTATATGGAATTTTATCTTGAAGAGCAGAGAGGTTTTGTTGCCTAATTTGTCATGGGTTGTACATAATGGGGCAAAGGCAGATTTTTGGGATGACTCCTAGAATGGGAAGCCCAAGGTTTCTAGATGGGAGGAACTTAAAGAATCCAAGGCTTACTTGAAGATGAATTGGGGAAATAAGGTTAAAGACTACTAGCACATTGAAGGGGGCTCAGGCTTTTGGAGAGTAGTTTAGAGGAGCACATAGGAGTGTGATTTTCCCATAGATCATAAGCTAATGTTGCGAAGATTATTGGCTAAGAAGGTGGTCAGTTTTCCAATCTAGTGGATGAGATTGTTTGGATGACAAAAAAATTGAGTTCCTATTCAGTCAAGGAAGGATATAGGAATGCCATCTATAAAATGAAGTTACATTGGTGTATGAACTTATGTTTGGAATGATTCTATCTTACTTAAAGCCAGAGCATTTGTTTGGCTTGCCTTCCACAGAAAAAATTTAACAGGGGATGGGATCAAGAGATTGGGTCTAGGTCCAAATTTTAAGTGCATTCTTTGTGGAGAGGAGGAAGAAAATTTAGATCATATTTTACTTCATTACCCTTTTAGCAGAGAATGTTGGCTTTGGTTTCTAAGGAAAATCAACTAGACTACTCCTTTGTCGGATACGTTGGTGTCCATGTTCAAGAATTAGCTGAGGTTGTTCATAGATTCTAATTTGGCCTATCTTTGGGAGGTGGGACCATCGTTAATTGTTTGGCATTTATGGTGAGAAAGAAATTATAGAGAGTTTTTAGAAAGGAAGCCCTATCATGCATTGTTGTTTGTAACAAATTAGAGGAGGCCATTTCAGAGGTGGTCATTGCCAAAATTAAGAGATCTAGTTCTAATTCTTTAGTTTGGACAAAATGGGATGATGATATGATGAGGAATTGGAAACTTCTTAAGCCAATTGGGCTTAGGGGATTAGGCATGACAAGTGGAAAAGGTTTATTGAGAGATCAGGTTAAATGGATTCCTCCTACTTGATAATTCTTTACACTTAATTTTGATGGCACATGTAGAGGAAATCTAGGTTTATCACGGACTGGATGTGTAATAAAAAATGGTGAAGGATCTCTATTGGTGGCAAATTCAACAAAGATTCTGAAGGGAACCAATAACGAAGTGAAAGCTTGGGCATTGGTGCATGGGCTCCATATGGCGACTAACTTCAGTATTAGAGACTTATGGATTGAGGGCGATTCCCAAATCATTGTTAATGCTTTGAAAGATAAAGGGTCTGACAATTGGAAAATAAAGTATATTCTTCAACAGACCGCAGTTTTACTTAGTGCTTTTGATAATTATATTATCTCCCATTGCTACCAAGAGGGCAACAAAGTAATGGATGGTCTGGCAAACCTGACCATTGATCAGGAGAATGACATGGAAAATTTTCAACCAGGGCAAGCGTGCCTTCCTAGTTAGCTTTTGACCTAGTTAAATTGTGGCATTGAAGGCGTTAAAGTATAAAGAGATGATATCTCACTCATAGCCTTTATTGGGTAAGGTTGATAGTACTTCTTAATGTTCCTTGTAAGGGTTGGCTGCAAACACTTAGTAAATGGAAAGAGGCCTAAGAATACTTTATGATCCAAATCAAAGGATGACACTTGGAATGGTAGTTAGTAAAATACCAATTATTTGTGGAGAGTGATCACCCTCAATTTATTTCATGGGTGTGGAGCAGTGCAACATCTTTGTTTTCTTGTGATAACAGTTATAAGGCTATTTTTAGAGGGAGTTGGTATTTAAGTTTAAGTCATATCATCTTTTATCCCGCACAAAGGAAATCCTTTGATGATAGCTAAATGGTGGTGAAGGACAAGGCTGAGGGAAGCCATCATTAAATGATGGTGATTTAAAATCAACCATGCATCTCTGGAAGGACAATAGGCTTTAATGAAGGGGCACATGTTTATGGGGAATTCTTAGAAAAGTGACATCAAGTGGATGTCCTCATCCCTCTCGACCTTACCAAGGATGGATTTGGTTGGGATATTGTCAGAGATATGATGAGATGGACACCATCAGGGTGGCAAGAGAAGGACTTAGATTGTGATAGCTTGGGAGGCTATTTAATAGTCTTTTAGGCTGAGAAACTTTGATTTAATAGATGATTAGTGTATTTCTTGTTTTTGTCTTGTGCTCACAGATTGAACCATGGTAGATACCAAAATCAATCAAAGGTTGTTTTTCCCTCTGATACAGTGGGAACTGGAGATATAGGGGAGAATAAAAATAATAGATATGATGCATATGGCAGACTATGATTGCACCATGGCTAAATTTGCAATGCATAATATAGCAGGACATAGGTGGATGTAAGGATATGATAAGAGAATCTTGAATTACTTAGATGTCCTTTCACATATTCTCTCTAATACCATGGACTTAGTCTAAGATGGAGGCTTTGTACACCATAGACACGTGGCTATTTTTCAATCATATTTACAATGTTGATAGATGGAATTTGGCCTTGAAAGATTATGATATCGAAAGGTGACACCTTGATTAGGGGTCTTTTTAATACCCAAAGCCTTAGGGATTCTCCAGTAGTCCAGTCTATTTACAAGTCAATGTAGTAAGGTCTTCTATTTGTGTGCATGGACAGTGCGGAGAGGGAACTGGAAGCTAATAGCTTCTTCTTTACCAAGAGAAAAATATAATACATCTGGGAGGTTTTTGTTTCCATAAGATTTCTTCAGATTCATGTGCCAGATTTG
This sequence comes from Cunninghamia lanceolata, assembly GCA_027924645.1. Lineage (NCBI taxonomy): Eukaryota > Viridiplantae > Streptophyta > Pinopsida > Cupressales > Cupressaceae > Cunninghamia > Cunninghamia lanceolata. The sequence continues at coordinate 15,855,558 of BSBN01001332.1, forward strand.
GCACTACACCTACCTAAAGATTTTTTTGATAATTCAAACAATGGGTTGGAATAGGAGGAAGATGATCTGGTTGATGAAGAACCGCTTGTTCAAGTGGTACTCCCGAGTGTAGGGGTGGTTGACAACGATGTGAATGGAGTGGTTGAGGCTACTGAATGATAGTGAGGTAGCAGGCTTTCTGCCATTGTAGTGGTGTTCTCATGCTTAGGGTGGTTATTGTTTGGGGTAATGGTTTACTATTTAATGTTCGTTGCTCTTATATTTTGTTTTGTTGGCTTTTTTCTATATCTAGCTAGTTTAGGGCCTTTTTACATGTAATATTTTGATGGACTTCACGTTCTTCAAAACTTTATCTTATATCTATTTTCCTCTTATAGTAATTCTATGGGTGGCCTACCACCTTTTTCTATTTAAAAAAAAAACTTAATACACACACTTGCTAAAAAGTATTAAAAGTAGTTTGTAGTAGATGCGTATAGTTCAAAACTAAAATTTAACAATTATTTAACAGCATGGTTTACATGCTTCACAATTTTTGGCCTTTTTCACCCTTATCATCATTTCTACAAGTTACCTGTATTGTTGACTAGCTCATTTGGTCTAATTTTAGAAGTGGCAACTAGATGGTTTTGAAACTCTTAGAAAAAGTTTTGATAGAAAAAACTATGGAAAAAAAAAACTTGTGGTTTCTAATGTTGTATTGTCTGATCAATTGTCCATCTATTTTTTATTGAAAAGGTCTCTTCTTGTGTAAATAAGAGAGTGCTAGTTCTATCTTAATATTGTATATCTCCACCATGAGTTAGCATTTAACCGTATTAACCACATTTCAAATCATACTAGAGTCTTTTAGTGAAAACAGTTAGATTGATTGTTGGATTATGGCTATTATTTAGACTTGAGCTTTTATATAAATTTATGACAAATAAATTATTATTAAAAAAAGTTTATGAAGCTAATATTAATAGATAGTTGGGTTTCAAAAATGCTTGAACTACTTCAATTTTAAGAAGATTTTATGGTTGAAATTGTCACTTTGCACCATATATTTGTTAGGAAAGGTCTCAACCTTGCTTCTAATGTTTAAAATGAAAAAATACAATTTTTTAGGCTATAGAACATAAAAGCTTAATTTCTAGCTTATAGAGGCCATTTTAGGCCCCAAAAATAATTCTAGGTTGTTCAACATCGCTTTTAAGGATATATGATATGTAGATTTCTTGGAGCTCTACAATTTTTTGAAAATGAGATCCAAATGACCTCTTGGATCAAAATTTAAGGCATCTAGAAGTTGGGCCTCTTACATTGGAAATATAATCTACAACATATAAAGAGTTGTAAGAGGGAGTTAGACTTATTAACTAGCTTATGGTGCATGTTACACCATGTCATAAGACATCTTTGAATTGAAATAATGGAGCCAAAATGAAGTACCCAAGTTGGTGAGTGGATTATGATGAGTTTATGGTATGTGGAAGGAATATGTCATTTTTAGCTTGTGGATTTACCTTGAGATTTAGGTGTTGGATTTCCAACTAGCGATTTAAGTGCCATGTTTTGGATAGTTTTAGCTCATGGTTTCTTAATTACCATTAGATAGTTTCATGTGTTGTTGGTGATATTTGAATGTAAAGTCTTCAACTATAAAGTGTATTGTGACATTTGATTACTAATAATACATTGAGTTCCTTTGGAGTGTGAGGTTTTTCTCCTAGAAATTTTTTTCCCATGTAATTCACCATGTTATAATATATTAATTTTATTTTTATTTCCCAATAACTATGTGATTAGTTTAATTTTTGCATATATATCCTCTCATAGATTAGTGTAGGAAGCATATTTTGCACATATGCTTTCATTTATTTGATACTAGTTCATGATCATGTTGGATTTTAGGTGTTAGGATAAGGCTTTTTGTACTAATCTTAGATTGAGCAAGATCTTGGACAAAAAATATCTTGTTGTAGGAAAATGGAAAGTGCATCAAAGATAGAGAGGGAAAAGTTCTTAGGAACAAGCTTTAATTTTTAGAAGCTCCATATGGAGGGTATGATCATGGATATAGATCTATGGGATGCACTAACTTGATCTAAACCTTCCACAATGAAACAAGAAGACTAAGACATACTGGACCAAAGAACTAAGGGTCTTATTAGACTCTATTTGGTTGATTCAATATTGTTGAATGTGCATGAAGAGACTACCATAAAGAGATTGATAAAGTAAATAAGAAGAAAAAGAAGTGGGACAAATCTAGATCCAAATCTCCTATTAATTGAGAGGAAAAATGTTGGAACTGTGCCAAGCCAGACCATTTCAAAAGAGATTGCAAGGAGGAGAAGAAGAAGAGTGATTCTGATGATGAATTTGAAAAGTCCTCCCAAGATGATGATTGTACCTTTATAGTAGCCTTGGCTACACATGCATCAAATGGTATGTGCTTGATAGACTTTGGTGCCTCTTTCAATATGACTTCACATTAGAGTTGGGTCTCAAAATATGAAGAATATGGTAGTGGGAAATTTTTCCTTGGAGATGACTCTCATTTTAATATTGTTGGCCATGCTAGAGCCTTGATTTGATTCCCTAATAGATGAGTAAAGGAGATCAATGGTACTACATATCCCTAGTTTGGCATGGAACCTATTTTTTGTAAGTAAACTTAATGATTTAGGTGTGTAGGTTATTTTCTCTAGTGGAGGGTGCAAGATAGTGAGAGGGGTTGTGGTTCTTGCTAAGGCTATCCACATAAGCACTCTATCTCTACTAGATGCATTCATGGTTCAATGAAATAGCTCTTAGCTCCTATAATGAATAGATCAATAGAATCTACACATTTCTCATTAGAACCAACAATAAAGAGGAGTGTTACATCCACTTTTGATGGTCATGCTTTTTAGGTACCTAAGGGTGCTCATGCTTTGGAGAGTAATCTACTAGATGAAAAGATAATGTTATAATACTAGAATATTGGCTACATGGGTGAGAAGCGTCTAAGATCCCTAAAAAATAAAAACTTTGTTGATGGATTAAATGATTGTAATCTTGAATTTGGTATCTATGAGCATTGTGTACATGGAAAATACTACATTCAAATTTACTCTAGATCTCATAAATCATCTAGGGTGTTGGACTTAATCTATTATAATGTATTTGGTCCTATTAATATTCTTTCAATTTCTAAATTTGTATAGTATGTATCTTTTAGTGATGACTATAGTAGAAAGACATAGGTATATTTCATTAGAACTAAAACTAAAGTCTTTATCCAAGTTAAGAGTTTAAGGATCTTGTAGATGGTTGGACTAGTAAGAAGATTAAGATTTTGATGACTGATAATGGTAGTGAGTTTTGTTTAGCAAATTTTTACAAATTCTGTACTGATCGCAAGATAAAGAGACATAAAACAACTGCATACACGCCTCAACATAAGGGAGTTGTAGAAAGAATGGACAAGATGTTGATGGAGAGTGCTAGGAGTATGTTTATTATATCTAACTGAGAATAAAAGTTTAGGGCATAAGTAGTTTCCATAACTTGTTACCTAGTTAACAAGTCTCCTACACCAGCTCTTGTTTAGAAGACACCTATGGAGGTGTGGTTAGGAAATAACCTTCATTTAGACATCTTTGAGTCTTTTGTTGCGAGACATATGCATGTGTGCCTAGGGATAAGTGGTCTAAGTTGAAGAATAAGACTATAAAATGTATTCTCATTGGCTATCACATTGGTGTGAAAGGGTACAAGCTTTGTTAATAATGTGTTTTTTATAGAATAAACGTTACCTTTAGAGAAATTAATCCTAGATTCCGTAGTATTGTAGCTAGAGAATGATGAAAATGAAGTTGTGGTTTAGCTACCCCCAAAGGCAAAGAAGGATGAACTAGAATCCCATAAAGGACATATAGAAGAAGAGAGTTCAAGTAATTTAGAGAGTTTATATGAAGAGATTGAGATTCAACCTCAGTCATTAAGGAGGTCCACTTGGAAAAGGCAACAACTAGATAGGTATACTCATCTTGATTGGAGATGTATTTTTCTTTGATTACCTACATTGATGAGACTAGGCTTGTGAAGGAGGCTAGAGGTGTAGATTATGTAGATCCCTAGAAAGTGGCTATGGATGAGGAGGTGACTACATTTAAGAAAAATTGTTGCAAATACGGTTATCATTGCACCAAAAGATCGACATGTTAATGCCTGATACAATCGCCAGAGTTAATGAATCCATGAGAGGTGGTTAAGCCTTATCATGAACCCAAGCGTTGTGTGGCACAACACAAGGAGACCAAGGGTGTACACCTTGCAACAATTACCCCAGCACAAGTGAGTGGTTTCAACCCATGACCTAGGCTCTGATACCAATTGTTGCAAAGACGGGTGCCGTTGAACCAAAAGTTCAACCTATTAATACCTGATACAACAACCAGAGTTAATAAATCCATGGGAGGTGGTTGAACCTTATCATGAACCCAAGCACTACACTACACAACACAAGGAGACCAAGGGTGCACACCTTGCAACAAAAATGACACATGGGATTTAGTACTTTTGTCTAATGGATAGAAACCCATTGGATGCAAATTGGTGTTCAAAAGAAAGATCAATTTAGATTGTAGTGTTGAGAAGTATAAGGTGAGATTGGTTGTAGAGGGTAATTCCCATGTTGAGGGAATTTATAATGGTGATATTTTCTTTCCATTTGATAAGATGACATTTATTCAATTCTTATCTATTGCAAAAAAATTTTGATCTTGAGGTTGAGAAGATGGATGTGAAAATAACTTTCCTTCATGGTGATTTGGAAGAAGAAATTTACATGACACAACCAAAGCACTACATTGAAAGAGGGAAAGCAAATTATCTTTGTAAGTTGAATAAATTGATGAGACATCATTGAGTCTCTCATTTTAATAGATAATTTATATCTTGTCAACTAGGGTGGTGCCCAATGACTATTTTTAATAGGGAATCTAGAAATCTAACTAGGAGTTTTCCTACTCTAAGAATTGAAATTGCTAAATTCACAATTACCTAATTAAAACTATTCTAAGGAAATGAAAATGCATGCTTAAAAGAAACTAATAAAATAAAACTAATATATGAAATTAAATTCTTATGCTAATCAAAACTAATTCTTTTTCTAAATTTTAAAATATTTTTCAACAATGGTTACACTAGTAACTTGAAGAAGAAAAACTTTAAGGAGAAATCATTTAAGGACCGATTAACCTAAATGTTAACAAGACATATAAACTATCACAATGAATAACACACATGCATTTCTAAAATAGCATTCACACATGCAACAAACAAAACATAGAAAAACTTATTTATAGAAACATAAATTTCCTTCCCCTGGGTGAATGGCTTGAGCTCCTCCAAAAAAATTAGAGTGTTTAATGATCATATTCAAATACTCAATAACTCATGTGGAGATCATAAATTATATAACTCATTATATTCTAGTGTGTCAAATAACAATTACATAAACATAGAAGAATCTATGCTATTGAAAGAACTCTATTTTTCCCAACAAAAAATAAACCATCCTTAGCTAACTATTTGGAATTCTCATAAATGTGGAACTTTATTGACATTACTAAGATCACTCCTATATATATTCTAGTATGTTCAATAACAAATACATAAACATTAAACATTGAAAAGTCTATGCTATTGAAAGAACTCTATTTTTCCCAACAAAATATCAACCATCTTTAGCTAACTGTTTTGAATTCTCATATATGTGGAACTTTTTCTGACATTACTAAGATCACTTCTATATCCCATCATTGTGCCTGTGCACATTTTTCTATTTCTACTTTATTAAATCTAAAACTATGACTATAATAGCACAATAAAGGAGTAGTAGATCCTTCCTAATGAATAATGAATAAGTTATGGTTACACCTTAGAAAGTGGAGCATGGTATTTAGAAGTAGTTTATTTCATTGTATCCTTATATTTTTGTAGTTGTGTGTTGGCAGCCACTTCCTTTTAATAATGAATTGAGAAATGGAATTGGATTCTATAATTTTGGAAGAAAATACGGACATATTCTTTGTTTAGGATTATTGGGCCAAATTCTTCAGAGCTATCTAATAATTAAGGCCACATTCTTTAGAGTTGAATTTTTAGATTTTATTGATCTTTTATCCTCATGGTGATTCTAGAGTACTTTAGTAGCTACCTTTTGATACTTCTTTGTATAAATGTCAAAATTGTCCTATTTTTCATCAAAAATAGTAGCTTTTGTTCCAACATGCTTGTTAGTATCATCAACAATTAAATTTCAGTAGACAATTAAAATTAGGTTCTAATACAGATTTTATGTTTATCTCAAATAAATAATAATATTTAAATTACTCTTAGATCCACAGGGAAAGACATGGAAATAAGAGAGGAAAGGTCATTACTTTTTGAAAGAAAATGAGGCAATTGCACCCTCATCAATCCCATGCCTATCTTTTTGTAGGTCCTCCTATAGTTCTTCTTCTTGAAGGTTGGAAAGAAGATGCTTCTTCTTTTCATTTGTTTACCCTCTACCAAATTGCACTACAATCATACTCCTTTAAGTAGGATTCCTAGTTCTCTTTACTTCGATCAATATATCCCAAGTGTTTATTAACATCAACTTGCCATGACTCAAAATATCTATCAAGCTACACTAAGGTGACATTCATAAGTATTACTAGAATAAGATGGAGATTGGGTTTAAACATCATGTGAACCCATGAGTGACTATTCAACTTTATGATCTCTACCACTTCTTTAGTCCTTCTCAAGACCATAATAAATTTTTAGGGGAAATGATTTTATGTTGTTTTAAGTGCATTGTAAATGTATTATATCTCTTTGAACATGTTGCATAGGTGTTGTGTGGTTACACAACACGCCCCATTTTGACTTGGCAAAATAGGAACCCAACTTTTCTTTTGGCTTGTGTTGTCTACTTTCTAGCGGTTTGGTAAAATCAGTCATGTTCATCATCATGTGGAGTCAAGATGAGGTAAGCCCCAATATGAGGTCAGTCTGTCAAAATTCATATTTCATATATATGACCACATATTCTGAAAGAGCATTAAAATTCATGCAGGTTTGCTTTTTACATCACCCTGATATTCATCAGGATGTGAGAGTTATGAACAGTCAAAGTCTTGGTCAAACCTGATATTCGCAAGAAGAGGGTCATATTTTATAAACTCAGTTATGCTGTTTGAAGAACATCATCATCATATTTGAAACGTTCCCCCCGATAATATCCTGCGGTTCAAATATCTGGACGTCAACTTTAAGTGATAGTAAGTCTTCCCCGTCGAACGGTCTTTTGTATCGCGAGCATCATATTTTGAAAGTAACCAGATATTCGTTAATATCATCCTGATGCAAAATATCACCCTTAACAAACATCCTGATGACATCATCTGAATACGATAAACAAAGAAACAAACATCCTGATGACATCATCATCATATTTACATTTCGACAGGATATTTTGTAAACATGATCATGTTCACCCAATATGACAATGACGTCATAAGACATTTCCAATACAAAGAACAAATATCATGATGACGTCATCTGATATTCCGAAAGGAGAATGAGTAAGTTTGAAGGTCATCATCATATTTTGAAATATCACCCGATGGACCGAAATATCCTCCTGATGTGCTAAAATGTAAGCAAGGTGCGTTGTCACCCAAATTTTGTCACGATAACAATTTCAAAACTAGGGAGGATGATATTGAAACTCAACCTGATATTTGTGGAATATCATCCTGCCCTCATGATATCTTGTCGTATGAATATCCCCCTGCTCCCTTTGCCGCCATTGCCATTAAATGCACGCAGATATGGTAGGTGATTCCCGCCGACCCCGGAACCCAATGAAACGTCTGGCGAGATCCTGAGTTTTCGCATGAATGATCAAAGATTACGATCTAACTTGTCAGAGTTACCCTAAGTTTACCCTAACTACGAGGTTAAAAGGTAATTCAACTGCCATTGTTACATTTACCTGCGTTAAAATTGTTTTACAGAGCACTAGCCTCCATATCTGCATAACAGATACCGTTGCGCGACTGGAGCTCATAAACTGGAGGAGGAAGGTAATCAGCAGCCGAATCAAGAGCGTCTCAATGATATACTAGTATAAAAGGAAATTGGCATAACCAGGTAAGTGAACTGAAACCCTCATCATGTTGTTTCTATATGATGCTGTAAGTTCTGGTTATGTATCTGTATGAATAAGTAACGTGAAATTGGTGCAGTAGGTACGATATTTGCAATATGTATACATGCATATCCTGTTGTGAGAAGAAATGATTGTTAATTGCAGGTACCAATGGCTGAAAAATGTTTAGTCAAGAATCAGGAAGAATGCAGCCGGCCTATGTTCTCTTCACAGAGAGGGGTCCTGTTTAAATTTGGGGCAATTACAGATACCCATCAGGGGAGTACCAACCTGGAAGCTTGGTCAGCCAAGCTGAATGATGGACAAGATAAGAGTCCAGTATTGGACGCTGTGTTTGTATCTGGCATGTGGAACGCTGCTGGCTTCCCCTATTCCATGGAGTCTCTGGAGCTGGTTATTGAGTGCGCCCGGAACTACAACCCTCAGACGAGGCAGGTGGTGAAGCATGGGAGAGTGTATGCAGACCTATCCATCAAAGGTCTATCCCAAACATTTGGACTGCCAATGGGCAGCAAGGTAAAGAGTGTAAATTTGAAGAAGTCTGAAAGAGAATATGAGGCCAACAAGAAGACGGCCAGAAAGAACATGTATGCTTGGCGGGCCGAGAACAGCACATATAATGCAGCGGCCAAGCTCCCTGTGCACATGTTCAAGTTTGATTTTAATGAGGAATATCAGTATGTGATTGCCCTACTGAATAGGGTGACTGGCCAACCTGATACTGGAGAATTCAGAGACTGGATGTATGGCATAATAATGATGTGCCTATATGCAGACATCAAGCCACTGTGGGGCCAAATCATAAGTGATGCTCTGCATGAACAGCTGCTGAACCTAGGAGGTTCAGATTGTGCCTTCTATATGACCTCTTACATTGTTTATTCCTGTGCATATAGAGGTACGTTTGATGCCTTAACCACAGATGGGAAGTTAACAGGCACAAATGCGGCCTATATCTGGGATCATCATCCCCAGCTGCAAAGAACCAAGTATATCAAGGACTATAAACTGGTCAATGATGCATTCTCTATGCATCTGGTAAGGACCATGGAAGATGACAGAACAAAAAGACTGAGCATGGAAGCTTAGGAGGCAGTATACAGGCATGGGGCATGGTACATCCAATTTGCCACCTTTTCCTACATCAGGATAGAAGGTTTTGAAGGGCATCCCCTGATGCTGCCAAGATATCCTACTGATGCAGTAGTTTTAATGGAATTTATCAGGCAGGGCTCCACCATGATACAGACGTATAAGGATGCCAAGAAGCTACCACCAATTTTGTTCCCAGTCAGCATCGGCAACTATATGTGCCCTGACTCGGATAATATTAAGAAGGTGATGGTCACTCTGAACAAGATGAATTTACTGCCCTTCCTGGTAACGAGACCATATGATCCTTACGGCTGAATGCAGAAGATCCTAGGAAAGCCTATTCACCAGAGGCACCTAGAAGATTTTTGGGCTGACTGCGAGGATGAGGCAGAGGCAAGGAAGAGGAGGTATCAGAGGTTGACTCTGAACCAGATCAGGACATTTGACTGCATACCCCTCCCTCAGCAGCTGAAGAGTGATGATGGCAGGATAATGGCAGATGAATATGAGCAGAAGAAGATATACAATGATACCATTTCTGCCCCTGACCTCACCATGCAGGAGGATATGTCCTTGGACCCATTCTTTGCCAGAACCATACACTTGACCCAAGCTTGGGTAGATGCACAGGTAGAGGCATTGAAGAAAAAGGGTGTTACCATCACAATAGATAGCAAGAAGAAGGGGTAGGACATCCCTACAGACGAATATGATGACTTCCTGCTGGAGAAGCGGAAGACCAAGGGAGAGAGGATTCCTCCACCACAGCAGCCAAGCAAGAGAGCCCCAAGGAGCAAGAAGGTGGAAAAGGGACCCAAAGGGGTCATAATTGAGAGAGCAGTATTCACGGCTGAGGAGGCAGCCAGATCAGGATCAGAATCAGATTCTCCTCCCAAGCCCAAGAAAGCCAAGACAGCAGAGGCTGGAACCACAAAGACCCAAGAAGTGGGTCAATCATCCAGACAACCAGGCAAGGATATCCTCATGGAGGAAGAGCCTGAAGAAGAGGAGGAAGCTCCACTGATAATCAGAAGAAAGAGGAGAGCTCCACAGGTGCTAGTTCCTACCACACCTAAGAAAACAAGGACCTCCATGAGAGGTGAGATGAGTCAACCCCCAGTGCAATTACAAGGGGCAGGTAGTGAAGTGCAGAAGGAACTTCAACACAATGTTCCACTTCCTACCATTGTCAAGTTCAAAACTAAACTGGCAGAAGAGCAACAAAAGGAAACATCTCAGGCACAAGCAAAAAAGCATGTCTCGCTAGACGAGACAATAAACTTGTCTGATGATGAGGTGGTGCAGGATGTAGCTGCACAAGAAATGGAAACACTTGCAGCTGCTGGCATCAGTGTGGCTCCTCACAAGCCTCCATCTGTCCAATCAACGCTTGAAGAGATGAAACAAGCAAAGATGGAGCAAGAAAAGAGCCCAGAACCAGAGAAGAGCCCGGAGCAGGTGGCTCAGGACATAGGGCTGGACACACTGATCGCCAAGGTGACAAGTCCTGCAGTGGTCGACTTGACGGAGAAAAGGGATGCAAGTCCTGAACAGCCAGCAGGATCAACTGATAAGGGCCACCTGACAAAGGAGATAGAGATGGCAAAAACAGAAAGCCACGCTCTTGAATCAGGCCAATAGAGCCCACAAGATACATCAGCAGGACCTGCTATAGTAGAGGTCCGAGTAGAAAAGGCTGATGATGAGAAGAAAGAAGCGATGGAGGATCCTGCTAATAAGGCACAAGAGGTGGATGGTGCAGGCACAGAACAAGTAACAGCTGCAGAGCAGATGCCATCACCTCAGGCAGATCCTACAATATCAAAGGTGGTGGACATACCACCAGAAGTAGAAAAGCAAAAGGAGGATGATCAGCCTCCACAGGGGGAAGAGCTGGGGACAGATGAAATAACGAAGGAAAAAGATCATGATCATCATGATCTACCTACAGGTACACCGCAGGGTTCCCCACACAGAGAAGATGCTCCCCCAGAAAAAGAAGTTCCTCAACAGGAGGAGGCGCCTCAGGATCAACAGCAGCAAGGCGAGCATCAAAAGCCGGAAAAAGAAAAGTCACCATCTCCACAACACATATTGATGGAAACAGGAGATAGAGGTGAGCAGCATCATGATGCTGAGAAGCATGATCAGGTGCCTCCATGGTTAGAAAAGGAAGTGAATGTTGAAGAGGAACTGGAGATTCAGGAGTTTGATGTCTCCACCCTATTCGCCGCAGATATAATGAAACCCAGGAGGAAGGCCAGGATGACTTCGGCCATCAAAAGAGATCTGGTGACAGGGAGAAGGACCGCACAGATTGCTGTGCCTGCCGTGGAGAAAGAGAAAGGCAAAATCACTGTGGATGAATTCCAGATAAGCACAGTTGATTTGGGTTTTGCCAACGAAGAGCAGGAAGGTCAGGAGGGAAAGGATATTATAGACTCTCTAATTCAGAAGGTGAAAAGAGAGAAGGAGAAGAATAAGCAACATAAAGAGCACATTGCTCAGTTGCATGCATACATTAAGGGTTTAACCAACCCTGAGGATACCACAGGTGAAGCTGCAGTCCCATTGACTGCCATTTCTCAGGAGGAGGTAAATAAACTGGACATCATGAAACATGAGGTGTCCGTAATCAGAAAATGGGTGTCATCCACATTGGATGATGCCATTGAAATAATGAAAGGTTCTTTGAAAAGGTGGAGCATATTGAGTGACTCCAAAACCAAGGTAGACAGGTTGCAGATGCAGACCGGAAAAAGGTCTTATAAACTGGAGAAAGTCCTCAGCCTGCTGGACGAAATAAGGAAGATAAATCCACAACTTCTTATCAGTAAGCAGGTGTTAAATAATAATACTACATTATTAGTGGATATATGGTATAAAGATGTACAGTTCGAATGCGGAGCCCTCAAGAGATGCAATAATAAGCTGAGGGAGATCAGCATGAGGCTACGCGATTTAATGGGCATTGAAGCAGACATGCTCGAAGCATTAGAGGGCAAGGTGGAAGGGAAGATAGAGAATCAAGATGAAGATTCTGCCCTCAAGGCTCTACGTAATAACTTCCAAGTGGAAGATGATGGTCCGCTAGTCCACTTGACAGAAGAAATAATAAATAAAATGATGAGGATCAAGGTCAAGATGGAGACCTATAATGAGACACTGCAGGACAGAAAGAATAAGCTGGATAACAGCAGGGATAAGTATGAAGTGCACAAACACGCCATCATCAAGGCAAAGACTCAAGATGGCAGAGGAATAGACCAAGTTGTGCAGTCATACGAACAAATCCAGAGCAGCATGCAGCCCCATATGCAGCAGCGTCATCATCCGGATAGCGAAAGTTCAGAGAGCGATGCACATGATGATGACTCGCGTGCATCAGATGAAGAGCATGATGAAGATACATCATGAAGGGGAACATCTTGCATATGCAGTATAGATAGTTGCCAGCTGGCAACTTGTGCCTTTTTGTAAAATTGACAAGTCATGAAGTGATGACCATTGATTTGTATTGATAAATCAGATCCGTGGATCTTTTGTAACGGATTCCTCACCTTATTCTATAAAAGGTGGTGGAATGCCTGGTTATATTCATTCGAAACTTAATTGAAATTTGATTGCTGAAATATTCAAGACTTATTTCAAAGCTGCTGTATATGTACATGTCTTTTGCATACTTAATGAAAGAGAAGAGTATTCTGATTACAAATCTTCGTAAATCTTGAGTAATCTGTGTCTGAATTCTGGATATGTGCTTTGATTTGCTGCGTCCCTTGGAGTGCTCATCATGTTGCATGTATTGTTTTCATTCATTATCCTCTGAAGTTGGCATCAACTGTATCTAGCTGTGGAATGTCCTGGTGAACATATGGTTTGATTTCTTCTCCTCATGACAGTATCAAGCATGTATGTGGATCAAAAGCTAAAGGTTCAACTTAATTAGAAGCATTTCCTTTAATTTCTTTCAATTTCAGAGCATCTCACTATCACAATTGCAAATAAATTGATAATCTTAAGCAAACAACCCAAAATATGCAGACATCTCGTAGATAATTGTAAATATTTAGCATATTTGAACACTAAGCATGCACAATTAAAAATATCATGCAAAGATCTAGGTATTTTACCTCTTTTCATCAAATAACCGTATAATTTGACTTCTCTGTAAGGAATTTCTGCAGGAACTTCATGATGATAGTGCATTTTCACGTAAGGCCCCAAAATGGAAACAGCAACTCACATTAACCACTGAGTAACGTCAATCGATTAAGACCTAATCACCGGAGACTTGGGATCATGAATTCTCTGAATTCACTGTATCTTTCAAGATGAATAAAGGTTAATGTGTACTTTTATTCTATGTTTGTTTGTGACTAACATCATAACCAACATAAATTGGCGCTAGAAGGAGGGCATGAGCTGTTTCTCAGCAAATAAATTCTTTTTAGTTGAAGTGATATCCCCTGCCTTAGTATAGCTGCTTGCCCGCTTTAAATCTTGCAAACATATCTGCAGGCCCCTTGCTCCTAACACAACATAAATTGGCACTAGAAGGAGGGCGGAACTGGAAAAGACACCACTGCTTCAGTCATCATTCATTTTATGCAGGCCCCTCGCTCCTAACGCAACATAAATTGGTGCTAGAAGGAGGGCCAAGTCCGGAAGATCACGCTCATCATCAGTATTTTCAGGTTTGATGACGCATAGAGTAAGGTACCCTCAGATCGTCTGTGAATTTCAGTAAATTACGCAAATATTTACTGTGACAAGATCGTATATGCACATTCTATGTAAAGATTTCCAGATCTCACATAAATATTGCAAGCTTTACAGTAGATCTCTCTAAATTCACTAATATCGGCTAAAGATACGTAAATTTGTTCAAGCTTTGAGAATTTGAGCCTTAAACACTTGAGATCTTGGGCTACAGGTCAGGATATCCCAATATCCTGTCATAGTTGCAGTATCTTCGCAAATATTTCGTAAATATCCAGTCGGATTTGCAATCTGACCGCAAATATCACCTCATCTAGTGAAATTTAGCCAATATTTGTAAAGTTTCAGCCAATTTGCCTCCAAATCAAGAAATCCTGGCTCACAGGATAAATACCAGGTCTAGACCTAGTGAAATTTTTGAAGAATTGCCTGTTAGAGGTTTCAGACCTAGGACTGTAGACATTCACCATATTCCAAGGTCTAGCGCATCTAGAGCTTCACCGGGACCTCCTCCTGTAACTCCTGTTGGTTTGCAAATACCTTCCGGTATATCCGTGACACCTCCTGTTCAAACCCAGGGTATACCTTTAGTTCAACCTCAGCCAACTGCACCACCAGTTCAGCCCCCTCAGGTTGCAATGTCTTTCTTTGCAGCAGAGTCACCCTTGACCTTTAATGCATATCACGAGTTACCAAAGAATCCGGACAAACTTTGTCCAAAATATCATCCTTATCAAGATGCTGATGATCATATCAGGACATTTAAAGAAGCGTGCTGCAGAGCCAGAATAGAACATTAGGCGTGGTGTGCAGATTATTTCCTTTTTCCTTAGGGGAAGAGGCTTATAATTGGTTCATCAGTCTTGGCCAATCTTCTGTCGGTTCGTGGGCTGTCTTAGAGAAAGCCTTTCTTGACAGGTTCAAGATCCCTATTGATCCATCCATGAATTACCACATGTTTGCCACAATCAAAAGATTTGAGAATGAACCTATTGCCAATTTCAATGCTAGGTTCCAAAAAATGTTGTCCAAGCTAGTTGCCCCATATGTGGTGGCTGATGCTGCTGCTAGGAGTATCTATTATTCAGCCCTGGATCCATTAACTTCCATGTTCATCAGAAGAACACATCCTGAGATCACTACATTGACAGGAGCTTTTCAAGAAGCTATCAAAGTAAATCAGCAGTTGATACCTGCTCCTACTCCAAATATAATATTCCCTACTTTGCCTGGCGTACAATCACAATATCCAGCACCATATCCTGCAGCTTATCCTTCACAATACCCTGCACAATATCCTAATGGATCAGTGATACCCCCAGCAGTCATGCCTACACCTTTGCAAGTACCTCCATTGAGTATTATGCCTCCTCCTAATGGAAATATCCAATTGCCACAATATCCTGCACATGCTCAGACACCTCAGGGTACCGATCTATCCAACAGTAACCATGGATCTTCCTTTTTCAAGCCTCAGACTGAAAATGTAGTTGCCAAAGCTCAAGAGGAGAAGGAGGAAATCAAAGAAATTTCTGCTAAACTCAGAAAACTCACCACAGAAGTAACACATTTGAGAAATCAAGGGTTTTATTCGCAGTCAGGTCAGAATAGGAGTTATTCCAATGACAGACCAAACTACCCTGACAGAGGATATAACAACAATAACTTCAACAATAATGGTGGAAACAATAATAATCCTCCTAGACAGCCCAGAGTGTGGAACTCCAGGCCAAATAACGGTTCATTACCATCACCCCTAGACAATCAACCTCCTGGTGAAGCTAAACAGACTACCAGAGTTAATCTTGCTGAAGCGGCCCTTACTAATTGGTGCAGGATCCACAATACCAATGCACATGTAGAATTAGATTGTCCACAATTTAGGATTGCTGCCAGCATCTTTCAGACTGAAGTGTCTAACACTTCTGGAAATCCACCTCAGGCAGAAGGAAATGAAATAGTTCCTTGTGGATATGACTCAGCTTTTGTGTTAGAAACGTACACAAATCAGCCTCATCAGGATTATAATCAGACCTGTGAAGAATCTGCCTTAACCTTCGAAACAAATTATGTCTTCCCCTTTGAGGATGAAAACGAACCTGCAAGAGAGCATGAGGAAGTACATGCATATCAGCAGCAATACCCTGGTAAGCACAATTATAACCTGAGGAGCAATGCCAACAGACCTGCTGGTCCATTGACATCATCTCTACCTCCAAACAACTTCAACACACCTCCTGATCCTAAGGCTAGCAATAACCCTGGGTTCCCTAGGGTGAATGCTCAATACTTGTCTCCTCAAAACACAGTAACAAAAGTCGTAAATGCACCTCAGGAGTCTGACAAGTTAGTCAGCTATTTGGCTGATGAAATGAAGAAAATCAAGATCAGCCTGTCCTTATCAGAGTTACTGAAAATTCCTGCCATCAAAAGGGCATTCATGAAGTCACTAGCTGATCCTGCTCCTAAAGAGGATAATCATATTTCAAGTCAATCCAATGGCAAAGATCATGCTGCTAAAGATAATACTATCAAGCCTAAGGTGTCAGCTATAGTCCAAGCTGCTGAAACCTCCCACATGACCTTGTATAGAGATAAAACTGAATCACCTCCGTTTCTCCTCACCATAAGAATGTTCAGCAAGAACTTGCACAACTGTTTAGTTGATTCAGGAGCCTCAACGAATGTTATGCCTTTGTCAATATGCAACGCTTTAGGACTGCATCCTGCTAAATCCTTAAAGAAGGTCACTCAACTGGACAAGACAGAAGTAAGTGTCGTAGGAGAACTCACTCACATTCACATGCAGCTAGCATCTGATCCTCAGATCCAGTATTACATTGACATTCAGGTAGTTGACATACCTAATACATATGGGATGTTGCTTAGCCGAGACTGGTCTAAAACGCTTAACGGATACATGTCCACAGATTTCAGTCATATGTGGTTACCATGGAAAGGTATACCTAATCAGATCAGGATTGATGCTGAGCCTAGGATGAAACATATGATCACGGAATATAACAAAACAAATGAGATCATGTATGTAAACGTAGAACCCAGAGTTTATCACATGAGGCCGCAAACTGTTAAAATAGAGGAGATCCTGATGCTTGATGTTCATCATCATCATGATAATGATTATCATGAGGACATGCTGAGTATGGAATTTGGTAATGATCCAGATAATGAGAACGAAATAGATCACTTCAGAGGTTTTGAGATACATTTACCTACTCAGGTAAAACGTTGCCAATTATTGAATATACCTGCTAATGACATTTTGATTGATGGATGGTGCAGATTACATGGCGAAGCACACTCAGAAAAGACTTGTGAACCATGCTTAGACATGATGATACTGGAGCAAACGTATAGTGAAGCATCATCATCATATTCTGAGGTGAGTGCTACATCTGATGATGATGATGATACTAATTCTTAGTTGTCTTCTGCAGGAACAGAAGAGTCGACAGATCATGATGAAGATCATATCCTAAAAACAGAAGAGATCCTGGTGTCCGATCAGATAAATGATGCAGACAAAGAAAAGATCACTCCTGGTAGCGATTGCTTCATGGAACCGGATTATGAGTTGTCTGATGAAGACAAAGGTAGTGACCTGACGAAGTTCGAAGAATTTCTGGTAA
The DNA here is from genome assembly GCA_027924645.1 of Cunninghamia lanceolata. NCBI lineage: Eukaryota > Viridiplantae > Streptophyta > Pinopsida > Cupressales > Cupressaceae > Cunninghamia > Cunninghamia lanceolata. The sequence continues at coordinate 15,873,222 of BSBN01001332.1, forward strand.
AAGAAATAGAAAAGATGACACAACAGTGTAAATCTCCCCAGGAGGTTTTAATTAAAGGTTGGTGTAGGCTGCATGAGGCGCCTCACTCAGAAACAACTTGCTCACTATGCCTACATATTTTGAAGAAGCATGCAGCTGTATGTGCTGAACATCATCCTCCTGCTGAGGTGGAAGACAAAACAAAAAAGCCATCAGGCTCACAAAATAAAAGAAAGAAGAAACTTGAAGATGACATCCCCAAGTTAAAGTGGATATCAGGCGGAGCAGCAGCCAGAGCTGCAAAGAAGAAAGAAAGTTCAAGTAAATATCCTGCTGAAGAAAAATGTCCTGCTGAGGATAAACCTTGGATCTTGAGGTTTGATGGATCCAAATCTAAGCAAGGTGCTGGGGTAGGAATTGACCTTATTGATCCATCAGGGAAGTCCTATTTAGTAGCTTACAGACTACAATTCCCCTGCACCAATAATGTCGCAAAGTATGAAGCTCTGATTCATGGAATGTTGTTTGCCCATAAGAAGAAGGTGAAGATCCTGCATGTCTTTGGAGATTCAGAACTAGTTGTGAGACAAGTAAGAGGAATTTACTCCTGTAACTATAGAAAGCTATCAAATTACAGGCATCGAGTGTGGGACCTGATTGAAGACTTTGATGCCTTTAATATCACTCACGTACCAAGAGAACAGAACCAGAGGGCAGATGCACTTGCACAGGCCGCTAGTACGTTGGAACCGTTGTCCATATCTGGTCTGAAGAGATTTTCAGTAGAATTGGTGTCAGTACCTTCAGTACCTGACAATGTGACTAATCTCCAGGTGTTTGATGATGATCAGCACATCCTGGACTTCATATCAAACAGAGACATATTTGAAGCTCAGATTATAGATGAGAATGGTATGGAAGATCATGTCTGGGAAGAGGATGAGATATTAGAGTTGCCTAGCAACAGAATTCCCAAAGGTATGATTGAATTAGAAAGAGCCTTTGATCTAGATAATATGCTTAAACATAAATATCTGCCTAAGGCAGATGGAGGTCAATATTCACAGGTGAATATTGGACAAGCTGATGACAAGAGAAACGTCTTATTGGGTAAGGTTTGTACACCAGAAGAGTTAGAAGGAATAACTCAGGCCCTTAAAGATTACATACATGTAATTGCATGGACTTATGACGAGCTAAAGACATATGACACTTCTGTCATAACTCATACTATACCTCTCAAGCCAGATGCAAAACCTTTCAGACAAAAGCAGAGGCCAGCCAATGCTCTACTTGAGCCAATCATCCTTGAAGAAGTCAAGAAATTGTTAAATGCCCAGATAATATTTCCTGTGAGGCACTCCACTTGGGTGGCGAATCTTGTGCCAGTCAGAAAGAAGAATGGCGACATCAGATTATGTGTAGATTTCAGGAACCTGAACAGAGCATCAGAAAAGGATAATTATCCTTTGCCCTCTTTGGATGAAGTTCTACAGATTGTAAATGGAGCCAAAATGATGTCCTTCTTAGATGGTTTTTTAGGATACAACCAAGTAATGGTAGATAAAATTGACAGATTGAAAACTGCCTTCACCACAAAGTGGGGGATATTTGCATATAGACGTATGCCATTTGGACTTATAAATGCTAGAGCTACATTCCAGCGAGCAATGGACATAGCCTTCAGAGGCTTAATAGGAAAATGTATAGTCATCTACATGGATGACCTGACGGTTTTCTCCAAGGAAAGGGGAAATCATGTTGCCGATCTCAGAAGTGTACTGAAGAAATGTGAAGAATATGGAATATCGTTGAACCCTAAGAAGTGCATATTCGGGGTCACAACAGGAAAGTTACTAGGCCACCTGATCACAGAAGATGGAATTATCATTGATCCTGACAGGGTGGAGTCTATTATGAAGTTACAACTTCCAGGAAGCAAAAAGGAACTTAAATCTTATTTTGGTAAGATAAATTTTGTGAGGAAGTTCATCACCAGCTTTGCTGAGATTGTCAGACCACTGAATGCCATGTTGAAAAAAGATGCACAAATTGAGTGGACACCAGAAGCCAAGGCTGCCTTTGAAGATATAAAGAAGGCCATTTCAGATGCTCCTATCCTCATTAGTCCAGATTATACAAGAGATTTCTACATCTACTCATTTGCTTCAGAACATACTTCTGCAGCAGTGTTAACTCAAAGAAATGAAGAGAAAGAAGAGAAACCAATTGCCTTCATGAGCTGTCCTTTCAGGGATGCTGAGTTGAGATATGTAGATGTTGAAAGACAGGCACTTGCATTAGCCAGAGCAGTAAAGAAGTTTAGACATTATATACTGAGAAGCAAAGTGATTGTTGTGGTACCAGATGCAGCGGTGAAGATGCTACTGATGCAGAGTGAACCTGGTGAAAAAAGGGCCAAATGGATTACTGTATTACAAGAATATGACATGGAGATCACACCCATGAAGCTAGTAAGAGGACAAGCTCTGAGCCGATGATATCTGAAACTGATCCAAACATCATCAGTCAGCAGTATGTGATCAATGAGAAAGACAATAGAGAATGGTATTCAGACATCAAGCACATCCTGATCACCGGAAGATGTCCTTCAAGAATGCAAGCTTCACAGAGAAGAGCATTGAAGATAAGATCCCAGAAGTATATGATGAAGGGAGGAACCCTGTTTAAAAAGAATTATGAAGGAATATACCTAAGATGCTTAGAGAAACCAGAAGCAAATAAAGTTTTGACAGAGTTACATGACAAGTTTGGAACTGCCCACGGATCAGCGTTGGCCACAACACATGCAATCCTCAGAGCAGGATATTACTGGCCTACAATTTTTAAAGACACGGCTGATCATGTTAAATGTTGTCATGTTTGCCAGGTTGCTGCCAACAGGGAAAAATATGCTGCACAACCTTTGCAGCCAGTGATGGAAGAGCGCCCATTTGCACAGTGGGGCATGGATTTCATAGGACCGATCAATCCTCTGTCTTCCTCAGGCCATAGGTATGTCCTGATGATTACTGATTATTGTACCAGATGGACTAAGGCTACCAGCAGCAAAACCTGCACTGCAGATGATGTCATCAAATTTTTGGAAAGCAACATTATCACCAGGTATGGAACTCCCTATGCATTGGTAAGTGATAATGGTTCCGCCTTTATTTCCACCAAATTGTCAAGTTGGGCTTTTGATCATGGGATCATACTTAAGTTTTCATCCAACTACTATCCCCAGGGAAATGGATTAGCAGAATCTACCAACAAGAATTTACTGAGTATCATAAGAAAATTGATAGAGAAAAATCCCAGGGAATGGAACTCATTTCTGAAATATGCCTTATGGGTAGACAGAACTAGAATGAAAATTGCATTAGGAAACTCACCCTTCCAATTAGTATATGGGGTAGATCCTATCCTCCCTGTAAACTTGAAAATTCCTGCTTTGCAGTTTGCCCAAGAGTATCTAGGCATAGATAATAAACAGGAAGTCAGGTTGCTGCAGTTGATGCACCTGGAAGAAAAACGAAGTCAAGCGATTGACCAATTTGCAAAACATCAGGCTGTTGTCAAACGCTAGTTTGACAAAAGAGCCAGAATTAAAGCTTTCAGGATATCCGATTTAGTCCTGATGTGGGATAAAGCCCATGAAAAGAAAGGTGACCATGGTAAGTTTGATAGATTATGGATAGGTCCCTTTCAGATTTCTAAAATTTTAGGAGACAGCACTTATAGGCTTAAGAACCTGACAGGTGAGGATGTTCCGTTGCCAGTCAATGGACAATTCCTCAAACATTATTTCCAGGCCTGAATGACTTCATGACAGTCATATGTATCATATTGTATATTTGTATAGTTGTTTGTACAGTTTGTTTGTTGTGTGTTGTTGTTTTGTTGGTTGGGACCTTGTTCTGGTAAGTCAGGATGATGCACTTCATCACCCCAAGAAAATAATTAAATTGTTGAGATTCAAATGATGAGATCACATTTAAATATAGGTTATGATTCATTCTAGGAAGTATTCATGATCAGTTATGTGATGTCTTTTCATCAGGGTGCTTTTTCTTGGTCAACGCGAATCCATCACAATGAAACACCTAACAGCCTTGGGTTTGTTGAACACACTAGTATAGGTGTTAAGTGAAAAATCTAAAGGGACTCCCTTGCTACCAATACAATCTCCAACCTAAAGCTGCAAGTGACTATACCTTGTACAAATAAGCTGACATGATGATATCAAATATAAATTTTTAAAGAAAAATCAGAAAAGAAATAAAATTAGGCCATCTAAGTAACTCTACCAGGGCTATGGACGCCTGCTGGCAGTGGGGCTCTACTTAGGGAGATTGTATAGATAACCTTGCCGGGGCTATAGACGCCTGCTGGCAGCAAGGCTCTATCCAGGTTGGCTATGAGGGATGATCTCCAACTATGTAGTTTAACACCAGTTACTTATGTTTTCAACTTACTTTCAAGATGAGGATAATTAATCATATGCACACACCTGATCCTTTGTTAGCTTTATCACCATGATGAAATTTTATCATTCAGAGGATTATGATGCTTACACTTAGACAGAATTAGAACACTGTAGATGAATGTGATCACATCACTTGAATCATTGGAATTTGTTTATTTTCTTTGGTGGCAAGTTGTTGTGTGGTTACACAACACGCCCCATTTTGACTTGGCAAAACAGGGACCCAACTTTTCTTTTGGCTTGTGTTGTCTGCTTTCTGGCGGTTTGGTAAAATCAGTCATGTTCATCATCATGTGGAGTCAAGATGAGGTAAGCCCCAATATGAGGTCAGTCTGTCAAAATTCATATTTCATATATATGACCACATATTCTGAAAGAGCATTAAAATTCATGCAGGTTTGCTTTTTACATCACCCTGATATTCATCAGGATGTGAGAGTTATGAACAGTCAAAGTCTTGGTCAAACCTGATATTCGCAAGAAGAGGGTCATATTTTATAAACTCAGTTATGCTGTTTGAAGAACATCATCATCATATTTGAAACGTTCCCCCTGATAATATCCTGCGGTTCAAATATCTGGACGTCAACTTTAAGTGATAGTAAGTCTTCCCCGTCGAATGGTCTTTTGTATCGCGAGCATCATATTTTGAAAGTAACCAGATATTCGTTAATATCATCCTGATGCAAAATATCACCCTTAACAAACATCCTGATGACATCATCTGAATACGATAAACAAAGAAACAAACATCCTGATGACATCATCATCATATTTACATTTCGACAGGATATTTTGTAAACATGATCATGTTCACCCAATATGACGATGACGTCATAAGACATTTCCAATACAAAGAACAAATATCATGATGACGTCATCTGATATTCCGAAAGGAGAATGAGTAAGTTTGAAGGTCATCATCATATTTTGAAATATCACCCGATGGACCGAAATATCCTCCTGATGTGCTAAAATGTAAGCAAGGCGCGTTGTCACCCGAATTTTGTCGCGATAACAATTTCAAAACTAGGGAGGATGATATTGAAACTCAACCTGATATTTGTGGAATATCATCCTGCCCTCATGATATCTGGTCGTATGAATATCCCCCTACTCCCTTTGCCGCCATTGCCATTAAATGCGCGCAGATATGGTAGGTGATTCCCGCCGACCCCGGAACACAATGAAACGTCTGGCGAGATCCTGAGTTTTTGCACAAATGATCAAAGATTACGATCTAACTTGTCAGAGTTACCCTAAGTTTACCCTAACTACGAGGTTAAAAGGTAATTCAACCGCCATTGTTACATTTACCTGCGTTAAAATTGTTTTACAAAGCACTAGCCTCCATATCTGCATAACAGCTACTGTTGCGCGACTGGAGCTCATAAACTGGAGGAGGAAGGTGATCAGTAGCCGAATCAAGAGCGTCTCAATGATATACTGGTATAAAAGGAAATCGGCATAACCAGGTAAGTGAACTGAAACCCTCATCATGTTGTTTCTATATGATGCTATAAGTTCTGGTTATGTATCCGTATGAATAAGTAACGTGAAATTGGTGCAGTAGGCACGATATTTGCAATATGTATACATGCATATCCTGTTGTGAGAAGAAATGATTGTTAATTGCAGGTACCAATGGCTGAAAAATGTTTAGTCAAGAATCAGGAAGAATTCAGCCGGCCTATGTTCTCTTCACAGAGAGGGGTCCTGTTTAAATTTGGGGCAATTACAGATACCCATCAGGGGAGTACCAACCTGGAAGCTTGGTCAGCCAAGCTGAATGATGGACAAGATAAGAGTCCAGTATTGGACGCTGTGTTTGTATCCAGCATGTGGAACGCTGCTGGCTTCCCCTATTCCATGGAGTCTCCGGAGCTGGTTATTGAGTGCGCCCGGAACTACAACCCTCAGACGAGGCAGGTGGTGAAGCATGGGAGAGTGTATGCAGACCTATCCATCAAAGGTCTATCCCAAACATTTGGACTGCCAATGGGCAGCAAGGTAAAGAGTGTAGACTTGAAGAAGTCTGAAAGAGAATATGAGGCCAACAAGAAGACGGCCAGAAAGAACATGTATGCTTGGCGGGCCGAGAATAGCACATATAATGCAACGGCCAAGCTCCCTGTGCACATGTTCAAGTTTGATTTTAATGAGGAATATCAGTATGTGATTGCCCTACTGAACAGGGTGACTGGCCAGCCTGATACTGGAGAATTCAGAGACTGGATGTACGGCATAATAATGATGTGCCTATATGCAGACATCAAGCCACTATGGGGCCAAATCATAAGTGATGCTCTGCATGAACAGCTGCTGAACCTGGGAGGTTCAGATTGTGCCTTCTATATGACCTCTTACATTGTTTATTCCTGTGCATATAGAGGTACGTTTGATGCCTTAACCACAGATGGGAAGTTAACAGGCACAAATGCGGCCTATATCTGGGATCATCATCCCCAGCTGCAAAGAACCAAGTATATCAAGGACTATAAACTGGTCAATGATGCATTCTCTATACATCTGGTAAGGACCATGGAAGATGACAGAACAAAAAGACTGAGCATGGAAGCTCAGGAGGCAGTATACAGGCATGGGGCATGGTACATCCAATTTGCCACCTTTTCCTACATCAGGATAGAAGGTTTTGAAGGGCATCCCCTGATGCTGCCAAGATATCCTACTGATGCAGTAGTTTTAATGGAATTTATCAGGCAGGGCTCCACCATGATACAGACGTATAAGGATGCCAAGAAGATGCCACCAATTTTGTTCCCAGTCAGCATCGGCAACTATATGTGCCCTGACTCAGATAATATCAAGAAGGTGATGGTCACTCTGAACAAGATGAATTTACTGCCCTTCCCAGTAACGAGACCATATGATCCTTACGGCCGAATGCAGAAGATCCTAGGAAAGCCTATTCACCAGAGGCACCTAGAAGATTTTTGGGCTGACTGCGAGGATGAGGCAGAGGCCAGGAGGAGGAGGTATCAGAGGTTGACTCTGAACCCGATTAGGACATTTGACTGCATACCCCTCCCTCAGCAGCTGAAGAGTGATGACGGCAGGATAATGGTAGATGAATACGAGCAGAAGAAGATATACAATGATACCATTTCTGCCCCTGACCTCACCATGCAGGAGGATATGTCCTTGGACCCATTCTTTGCCAGAACCATACACTTAACCCAAGCTTGGGTAGATGCACAGGTAGAGGCATTGAAGAAAAAGGGTGTTGCCATCACAATAGATAGCAAGAAGAAGGGGCAGGACATCCCTACAGACGAATATGATGACTTCCTGCTGGAGAAGCGGAAGACCAAGGGAGAGAGGATTCCTCCACCACAGCAGCCAAGCAAGAGAGCCCCAAGGGGCAAGAAGGTGGAAAAGGGACCCAAAGGGGTCATAATTGAGAGAGCAGTATTCACGGCTGAGGAGGCAGCCAGATCAGGATCAGAATCAGATTCTCCTCCCAAGCCCAAGAAAGCCAAGACAGCAGAGGCTGGAACCACAGAGACCCAAGAAGTGGGTCAATCATCCAGACAACCAGGCAAGGATATCCTCATGGAGGAAGAGCCTGAAGAAGAGGAGGAAGCTCCACTGATAATCAGAAGAAAGAGGAGAGCTCCGCAGGTGCTGGTTCCTACCACACCTAAGAAAACAAGGACCTCCATGAGAGGTGAGATGAGTCAACCCCCAGTGCAATTACAAGGGGCAGGTAGTGAAGTGCAGAAGGAACTTCAGCACAATGTTCCACTTCCTACCATTGTCAAGTTCAAAACTGAACTGGCAGAAGAGCAACAAAAGGAAACATCTTAGGCACAAGCAGAAAAGCATGTCTCGCTAGACGAGACAATAAACTTGTCTGATGATGAGGTGGTGTAGGATGTAGCTGCACAAGAAATGGAAACATTTGCAGCTGCTGGCATCAGTGTGGCTCCTCACAAGCCTCCATCTGTCCAATCAACGCTTGAAGAGATGAAACAAGCAGAGACGGAGCAAGAAAAGAGCCCAGAACCAGAGAAGAGCCCGGAGCAGGTGGCTCAGGACATAGGGCTGGACACACTGATCACCGAGGTGACAAGTCCTGCAGTGGTCGACTTGACGGAGAAAAGGGATGGAAGTCTTGAACAGCCAGCAGGATCAACTGATAAGGGCCACCTGACAAAGGAGATAGAGATGGCAGAAATAGAAAGCCACACTCTCGAATCAGGCCAACAGAGCCCACAAGATACATCAGCAGGACCTGCTATAGTAGAGGTCTGAGAAGAAAAGGCTGATGATGAGAAGAAAGAAGCGATGGAGGATCCTGCTGATAAGGCACAAGAGGTGGATGGTGCAGGCACAGAACAAGTAACAGCCGCAGAGTAGATGCCATCACCTCAGGCAGATCCTACAATATCAAAGGTGGTGGACATACCACCAGAAGTAGAAAAGCAAAAGGAGGATGATCAGCCTCCACAGGGGGAAGAGCTGGGGACAGATGAAATAACGAAGGAAAAAGATCATGATCATCATGATCTACCTACAGGTACACCGCAGGGTTCCCCACACAGAGAAGATGCTCCCCCAGAAAAAGAAGTTCCTCAACAGGAGGAGGCGCCTCAGGATCAACAGCAGCAAGGCGAGCATCAAGAGCCGGAAAAAGAAAAGTCACCATCTCCACAACACATATTGATGGAAATAGGAGATAGAGGTGAGCAGCATCATGATGCTGAGAAGCATGATCAGGTGCCTCCATGGTTAGAAAAGGAAGTGAATGTTGAAGAGGAACTAGAGATTCAGGAGTTTGACGTCTCCACCCTGTTCGCCGCAGATATAATGAAACCCAGGAGGAAGGCCAGGATGACTTCGGCCATCAAAAGAGATCCGGCGACAGGGAGAAGGACCGCACAGATTGCTGTGCCTACCGTGGAGAAAGAGAAAGGCAAAATCACTGTGGATGAATTCCAGATAAGCACAGTTGATTTGGGTTTTGCCAACGAAGAGCAGGAAGGTCAGGAGGGAAAGGATATTATAGACTCTCTAATTCAGAAGGTGAAAAGAGAGAAGGAGAAGAATAAGCAACATAAAGAGCACATTGCTCAGTTGCATGCATACATTAAGGGTTTAACCAACCCTGAGGATACCACAGGTGAAGCTGCAGTCCCATTGACTGCCATTTCTCAGGAGGAGGTAAATAAACTGGACATCATGAAACATGAGGTGTCCGTAATCAGAAAATGGGTGTCATCCACATTGGATGATGCCATTGAAATAATGAAAGGTTCTTTGAAAAGGTGGAGCATATTGAGTGACTCCAAAACCAAGGTAGACAGGTTGCAGATGCAGACCGGAAAAAGGTCTTATAAACTGGAGAAAGTCCTCAGCCTGCTGGATGAAATAAGGAAGATAAATCCACAACTGCTTATCAATAAGCAGGTGTTAAATAATAATACTGCATTATTAGTGGATATATGGTATAAAGATGTACAGTTCGAATGCGGAGTCCTCAAGAGATGCAATAATAAGCTGAGGGAGATCAGCATGAGGCTACGCGATTTAATGGGCATTGAAGCAAACATGCTCGAAGCATTAGAGGGCAAGGTGGAAGGGAAGATAGAGAATCAAGATGAAGATTCTGCCCTCAAGGCTCTACGTAATAACTTCCAAGTGGAAGATGATGGTCCGCTAGTCCACTTGACAGAAGAAATAATAAATAAAATGATGAGGATCAAGGTCAAGATGGAGACCTATAATGAGACACTGCAGGACAGAAAGAATAAGCTGGATAATAGCAGGGATAAGTATGAAGCGCACAAACACGCCATCATCAAGGCAAAGATTCAAGATGGTGGAGGAATAGACCAAGTTGTGCAGTCATACGAACAAATCCAGAGCAGCATGCAGCCCCATATGCAGCAGCGTCATCATCCGGATAGCGAAAGTTCAGAGAGCGATGCACATGATGATGACCCGCGTGCATCAGATGAAGAGCATGATGAAGATACATCATGAAGGGGAACATCTTGCATATGCAGTATAGATAGTTGCCAGCTGGCAACTTGTGCCTTTTTGTAAAATTGACAAGTCATGAAGTGATGATCGTTGATTTGTATTGATAAATCAGATCCGTGGATCTTTTGTAACGGATTCCTCACCTTATTCTATAAAAGGTGGTGGAATGCCTGGTTATATTCATTCGAAACTTAATTGAAATTTGATTGCTAAAATATTCAGGACTTATTTCAAAGCTGATGTATATGTACATGTCTTTTGCATACTTAATGAAAGAGAAGAGTATTCTGATTACAAATCTTCGTAAATCTTGAGTAATCTGTGTCTGAATTCTGGATATGTGCTTTGATTTGCTGCGTCCCTTGGAGTGCTCATCATGTTGCATGTATTGTTTTCATTCATTATCCTCTGAAGTTGGCATCAACTGTATCTAGCTGTGGAATGTCCTGGTGAACATATGGTTTGATTTCTTCTCCTCATGACAGTATCAAGCATGTATGTGGATCAAAAGCTAAAGGTTCAACTTAATTAGAAGCATTTCCTTTAATTTCTTTCAATTTCAGAGCATCTCACTATCACAATTGCAAATAAATTAATAATCTTAAGCAAACAACCCAAAATATGCAGACATCTCGTAGATAATCGTAAATATTTAGCATATTTGAACACTAAGCATGCACAATTGAAAATATCATGCAAAGATCTATGTATTTTACCTCTTTTCATCAAATAACCGTATAATTTGACTTCTCTGTAAGGAATTTCTGCAGGAACTTCATGATGATAGTGCATTTTCACGTAAGGCCCCAAAATGGAAACAACAACTCACATTAACCACTGAGTAACGTCAGTCGATTAAGACCTAATCACCGGAGACTTGGGATCATGAATTCTCTGAATTCACTGTATCTTTCAAGATGAATAAAGGTTAATGTGTACTTTTATTCTATGTTTGTTTGTGACTAACATCATAACCAACAATAGGCTGGTTGGACTTTATTTTTAATGGCATCTTGGAGGGATTCATATGTTTGCTTTAAATTCTTAATGTATTTTTCTTGCATGGCTAGGTATAGATTGGTATTGGAAAATATTTTAAATTTTTTTCTTGGTTTATGGTTTTGATGTCTCATCAACAAACCTACATATTATTCCTTCTCATTATATTCATTTTTTCTCTCTTTCCATACAATCTAATTCTGTAGAAGTGATATAAAGTATATTGCCTAGATTTCCCTCACAAAATTATTCACTATGAAATCCACAACATGTTCTAGAAGCAGTTAATGAGTGAATAACTAACACAATAAACTCTTTTGATGTGGGGAACTCATTTTGTAGGCTTGAAAAATTCTTCATCATCAACAAGACTATAAGGACAGACACATGATATCCTTAATAGCTTCTATCTCAAAAATTTGAAATTGAAGATTTTCAAATTTTAGTGCATTCCCCTATATGCCCTGAAACCTGCCAAATCATAAAATGACTAAATCTGAAACTAAATGTAAGTTGGTACAAAATCCTTTCATGGCCTTGACTCTAACCCCATTTCCCCTAGTCTAGCCAATTTTCATGCCAAAATACTTCACCATTTGCAATATTTTAATCTTTACATTTTCCCGTCGGTGGTCCACAAATAAAGTTAAAATCCAAGATTCTGGTTGTTGGAACAAAAAAAAAAATTGGGTTTTGTCTGGAGGGGCATGATCATCTTGCTGTCCAAATTTCATAGAAAACAAAGCTGTTACTTGAAAGATATCAAGTTTTTTTTCCCTTAATGCAAAGCATGTCTTAGAGGTTCCAAGTTGTAAATTGTTTTGAAGTTATTTTTTATCAGAGCTCACCAAAATTTTCCACTAACATTAATTTTTCCAAAGGGTGGAAAATTGAATAATTATATTATTATGAGGAGTAACTTTATTTACTTTCCATGTGGAGAAGTTTGGGAATTAGGTTGCTTGAAAGGGGAATAACTTTACTAAAGTTAATTTTTTATAAGAAGCTCTTTGTTGCCGGGAATCTTATTAGTTCCCAAACTTCATAAAAGCCTAACCTCACTTTATTTGCAAGCTCCCTCACTAAGTCGGAGAGTCAGGAGGTTTCAGAACTCCCAAACTCTTTGTTTAAGGTTCAAAAGTTCTTATTTTACTCGACCACCTGACTCTTCATCAAAAACATAAGGAAAATGAAAGTTTATCTGATATTGCCATTTGAAATGTTTTGACAAGCATATATGAAGGATCTCTAAGTAGTGAACTATTCGAAGTATGGTACACAAGATGGTTTTTTTTTAGAAGGCTTTAGAAAATTTCTAGCAAAGGTAATCGATAGAGCAACTTCGCGAAGCTCTTGGGAGGAGAAGATGATCTAATCCAGGCGCGAAGCATGTTACATGTCAGCTGAAGTAAATTGAGTCACTCGATCAGGAGACCCCTATTGACCTAAAGTGTATTGCTCAAAGTTTCTATAATTATGGGAATCATTTCCACAGTGATGAATGCCTCTGGCAATGTTTTCTCTACCTCATGCTCTTCTTTCTGCATCCATGAACACTTGGAAATCAACTGTCACGACTATATGGAAATGAATCATTTTCTTGAGTTGGTATTATAGCATATAGTTCTCTAACCAATGGTCAAGGTAACACTCCTGCTCCACATAATATTGGCAGTTTACACATGTTTTGGTTTGAAATAGTGGTGCAGCAGATTACCTAGCTGAGAAGTGGGAATACTGGAGAGGGATTAAATATCAGGTTATGCACAAAATGGATCTATTGAAAGGGCTTCAAAAACTTCAAAGCAAGTGTGATTGATAGATACAAAGTCATGTCCGACAACCTCTACTAGTATCCTCTCAGTCAGTGCCAAATTGAGAGCCTTCTAGGAGGCTTGAAATACTTTGGTGAATATATTAATCTATTTGGATGCCCGACATTGTTTGTATTGAAGTCCTTTATATTGAAGAGCTATTGAGAGAATTAGAGAAGCCTTCCCATGCTGACTTGGACAACCAAATTGATCAACAATTCTTATACTGCAAGACATTATCAGAGATGGAGATCATGGGTACTATTCTGTTGATGGTGTGAATTATGGAGTTGTATCTGGTTTAATGTAGATAGAATACCAGTTGTTGTTGAGCTTTGTATTCAAACAAATGAACCTAAGCACATTCACTATTTGCAGACTGTCTCAGTGAAATGCAGTCTCATGGAGTACCGCGATCACAGGATATACATAAAATGGATCTATTGCAAAGGCTGTAGACACTTTCAAATGAATACAATTGGCAGATGCACCACTAGCTCCTATCACCTCTGCTAGCATATCCTAGCCCGCGGCCTGCATTGAAGAAGTTTATGAACATCAATTAAAGTATAATAACACAGCATTTGGTCTTAGCAGATATCATGTCTCGAAATATCTCAGTAGATAGACTTATATTAGCAAGAATTCTCCTTCATGGGGAAATGTTTACTGTTCACTAGGCAGACACATAATGAGGCCGTCAACACCAAAGGTTTGTAATACTTCTAGATTGTGAGTAGAACTTTATAGCAATGGGAATTATCTAATGCTTTTTAAGCACGTTAACAATAGTAGAAATTGAAGTGGGAGATGTAAGTGTTTATGAGTTTATTTTAGATAACTGTGTATCAAACACTCAAATGTAGAAGCAAGAGCTTTTCAAAATTGCTATAAGACAAACACATATCATTGATCAGAAGAAACATATGGAAAAGCTCTGGTGCAACATTCGCTAAAAATTTGAGAAAATAAACACAATTGGATGTCACTTGAGTTAGGATTTCAAATTAGAGGATAAGTGAGTTATTCTATTTGGTCTGGGGACCAAACCTCAGAGAGGACCTACATAAAGTACTGGATAGATAGCTATCCCCTTTGTTGAAGTTTTTCTAATCTAGGGCTAAGATGATATGTAGCTATTATGTTGGACAAAACTTATGAGAGGAATTTGAATACTGACACATTGTTAAGATTGATAGTTCGAAGGGTAATACTAGGAGTAAAATAGAAGGAAAAATCAAATTATGGTATTGGGTAATCTTTTAACTTTTGAAATGGAATGGCTTCACAATTAATATATCAGATTCAATTCATGAACATTAGAAAGTGCAAAGTGTTTGCAAGATAAAATACAAGGTATGGTTTGAACTGCCCACATCCATAGAAGTACCTAAGGAATGCAATACTGCATCAAGTTCACATTGTTGAACCTTATTTAGGGTGGAGAGTGCTCTTATTGATATGTATGCCAAATGCAGATATATAAAGGCTGCTTCAAATGAAACTGAAAATTCAATATAAATGCATGTGAATCAACTATAGTTTCTAGGGGAGACTTCTATGCTTGATCTAGAAATGTTTGCAGACATAGAGAAGGCAAAAAAGAAAAGATATGAAAACAAGTATACAGCCATCAAGTAAATTCACTCAGTATACCTGATGTGGTCACAACTAGATTTCTATTCAATTTCTTTAATTCATTGCAAATAGATGTTGGACATGGTGAAGATTTTTGTTCACTTTCAAGAGGATCAAAAACTTAAATAGGTGTCATATGTTCAATCAACCTCTGTATGTATGTAAGAGATTCAATCATAAGGACAATTGGTGAACATTCCTTGGTCACAACAATTTGCCAACTGATATGTATAAATGTGAACATTTGGATAGATCATGTCCTTAAGAAACATGAGAAGGTTTGTGTCAAAATTGTTTGGGAGGTTAGTACCTTTTCAATTAAAAGATCTCTTCTAATGTTGATTTCCAGGTGACAGAGAAACAAAGTGAAGTTAAAGGGGTACTCTTAAAAGTGAGTTGATAAATTAATCTGAAGTGACTTTTGAAAAGACAGTTATTCCATGAGAAGGTGAAAAGAATGAATTTTATTTGTTTGGTTAGATTTAAAAGATCAGTTACAGGAGAAAATAAATAAATTCTTAACCTTCCCAAAAATAGTTATAGAAACTAAAAAGGTTCCTGGGGAAATTTTATAAATAGGTAATTAGAAGGCATTAAGGAGGATCTTTTTCCAGCAACTTGGGAATAGGGGAAGCAAGGGCAATTTGCTTTCTTTTTAATCATAGTTTGTTGTATAGAAAAGAGGGTATGTGAACTCATTTTTGTATTTGGGAAATAAAAGAGATGTTCTTAAATTTGTAGATTCATGGACATTTTTTTTAGACTGCAAATTTCCTTTGTGTCACTGCAATCACTTTCTAATGCAATTTTTGTTATATCAAACTGTGTAGATGTTTATTTCTGAATCTTTGAATTCAAACTAATTTGTTAGTTGTAAAGATTTGCTGCTCATTCTTTTCTTGTTTCTCATTTGTGGGTGTGGGATAAGTGGGCTTTGAATCATTTGTTCACATTCACTTCTTTATAAATTAATCTTTTGCATCTACTTTCATGGTTATGGGTAGGTGTTAGCCTTTCCTTTTTTGCTTTCTGGTGAAAAGCATACCTCGTGTTTTCATTCTTTGCATATATGTCGAAGGTAGTTGTGCCTTGTAAAACAAGCAGAGAGGACTTGCAACTATCATTGCAAGTGACTCAACTGTTAGTTAGTTTTATCATCAGTATGGGCAAAGGAATATAAAATCAAGGTGACAAAATCTATTTACTAATAGATTTTTGGTGACTCTACTAGGGAAAGAATTAAAGTATCTGTGTCTTCTTTCCTCAGAAATTTAAAGGTGCCTCCCCAAGGACAAAGGCTGGCAGCTCTATTGGTGAAATGTGCTTAGAAGCAATTTATTCCAGCAAAGACTCTTGTCTGATTTATTTTCCATATTTGTATTATGGCATTGGTTTCTCCTTAGCCATGGGGAAATCACTTTGGACCTCTCTTTTTGTCTATGTTTTCACATCTACAGAAAGCACTTCCCAAAGTTCAGTGGAGAGGATTCTCTGTTGGCAAGAGACACTGCTAGGCATGTCAGGTGTTATCATTGATGGCAACTAAATCCATCTTACACATCCGTATTACATCAATGGATCATACTGGAAGTTAGAGTGAAGATTTGTCTAAGTCTAGGTAGTCATAAACAGAGTATGTGACAAGGTCCAATATCTTGGTCTGAATTTCTCCGCTGGTAAATCATAGTGTGATGCAAATCTGAGGGAGTGATAAGAATTGTCAGGATTATTTAAATCTAAAAATTTAGTCTCCAGTGATGAAGGATTCAAAAGTTATAAGTATCTGAGTATCAGGTTCCAGTTAGTCAATATAGTCTAAAGAAGAACAGGCCAATCTAGTATTTGATGTTGGTCTGGATGAAGAAAAGTTGTTGGATAAGTAATTTGTGATAATCAGTGGTATTGGCCGACATGATTCATGATTTGAGAACACAAGTTTGTGGTCCACGTTGTTGTTTGTGCATGGATTCAAGTGATAGAGCAGAGTTCTTAATAAATGTTCTAAGTTCTCTTGAAGCTGACTACAGTGGATTGAATTTCTTGATGTGGATATATATAGCTGATGGATTCGAGTGTTTTGAGGTGCAGAGATGTGGAGTGATAATGCAATAAGTGAGAAAAGGCAGAAAGAAGTGCAGAAGTGAAGATCTAAGCTTGAATTATGGCCGAATAGTGAAACAAGGCAGAGTAAGGATGAAATGTCTAAGATTAGTATTCTGTACTTAACTGGAACTAAACTTTTGCATTGGTAGATGCTATTCATCAATTCAAATATTCTATAATCTTCTTGTAGGTAGTGAGCCTCTTGTAGGTAGTGAGCCTCTTTAAGTAGTGAGCCCGAAGGCATGTGCCTTCCCCATTTGTAATACTTTTAACAGAGTATAAATTCTTGTGGATTAACCCCCATCATGGTTTTTCCCTTAACCAGGTTTCCACGTAAAAATCTTGGTGTTCATGTGTTATGATCTTTCTGTTTCTACTCTTATGTTCATGCTTCTTTCTTTTGAATATATATGGTGAATTAATAAAGGAACATAGTTATAAGTTTTATAGGACACTAATTCACCCCCCTCTTAGCGTTCCTTAATTTCAACAATTGGTATCAGAGCAAGGTTCCTTGGAAGAATCTTAATAGCTTGAGGAAGATCTGGGAAGGAGTTTCAATGGGTTTACTCAGAGAACAACTTCAATTGGCTCTAGAAGATCTTGATCAATCCAAAGCAAAAGTAAGTGAACTGAAAGAGAACATTAAAGATGTTGATGATTGCATTAAGATGTTAAAAGAAAAACTAAAAAATCTATGGAAAAGAGGAAGGAGCTACTTCAACAGCTACCTAATCTTATTAAAGAAATGGCATGAATGAGGCTTTGGAAGAAAAGACAAAGGAATGTGAGAAGCTGACAAAAGAAGTTTCTATTCTAAAACATGAAATGGAATTTGAGATTATGAGGCTAACCAAAGAAATTGAGGAAAGGAAGAAGACTGAAGAAGACCTAAATCAAACTCTAAAGGAAAGAACAAAAGAGTGTTGCAGAATGGATAGAACAATTGGCCACCTAAAATATGATCTACAAGAATGCAGATATAATGAGGAGGAACTTGAAAGGCAAATTCTCATCCTCAGACATGACCTAGAAGTTGCAAAGGAATATAAGGAGAAGTTCAAGATAATCTCAGCTAAATTTGAAGTGTTGCTTGAGAGTCAGAAGACGGCCAATGATAAGCATGGTCTTGGGTATGTGAAAGCTAAAATCTTTAGATTAGGACAAAGAAATTCTCAGTCAAGGAATGGAAGAAACAGACCTAGAAGATCTCTAGTAAGACAGCCTAATGCTCAAAGGTATCCATCTTTCAATGGAAATTGTCTCAATTGCAATAAATTTGGTCATAGAGCTACTCTGTACAGAAGCAGAGGAAGTCAAAGTGGTCCATCCTTCTTCGGTCAATGCTTTAAGTGTAAGAAGTATGGTCATAGATCCAATGAATGCAGAAGTATGATAATGAATAACTCTAACAATAGAGGAAGTGGAAATTGTTTCAATGGAAAATGCTTTGCATGCAATAGATTTGGACATATGGCTAATCAATGCAAATCAAGAGGAAATCAATTAAATGGGCAAAGAAATGTTGTGTGCTTCAATTGTAACTGATCTGGTCATATTGCAAGATTCTTCAGAAGCAGGAATAATGAAAGAAAAGGTCTAGTAAAGAGAAAATTTAATGAGCAGAGACAAGACAAAGGCAAGGGCAAAGTTGATGTAAATGAGATCCAAAATTAAATGAACAATACATGGGTGAAGAAAAGTGTATGAAATGATGGTGATGGGTCCGCACCAAAATCTGGTGTTGAGAATGCCTCAGGGAACTAAAATGGGAGCTTTGGCTCAAGGAGAGCTGCATTGAAAATCAAATTCCCCCAGCCAGTACGTAAGTGCCTAAATTTGGCATAATGAGAGAAGATAATTTTGGTTATTGTAGATCATTTGAAAGGATTTCTAGAAGAGAAGAAGTGGATATGGTGTTTTGTGGAGCGATTCATGAGAAACTGCATGCAGAAATAGTGTAACCAAATGTATTAAGGTAGAGCATTTATTACAATAGAGAATTAGGCTTTGTGGAGCATAAAAGGTTATCCTTTCATCATTTGGATCACTTTGCATTCAAAGAGAGCAAGCAGAAGAGAACCTAAGCTAAGATTTTAAGGATTTGAAGTGTGATCGGCGAATTCATCTGGCTAACCCTAATTCCATGTAGAAAAAGGTATTTTTTACAAAACTTTGAACTTGTGATCTTTTATAATGGCTACACCATTGGTTGTTGATATTACTGAAAGGCCCCGACCTAAATTCAAGAAACATCCACACAAATCAATCGAAGTCGATCCATTAGGAGCATTTTTTGGTGTCCCATACGAAGTGTTGCATGTCGACAATATTAGGTCATACATCCACGGTAGCATAGATGAATTTGGGAACCTAAAGTTACTGGATTTGTTTGAGAACTACCTAAGTGATGATAACTATGATTTAAAACTGAAATACAAAGCCCTAGAAAGCAAACATTTTCTACAGGTCATTGAATTTCTGACATTTGATGAGAGTGAGTGGGTTCGATATGTCTTGAGCCGAATACATGATGACTTTATGTGGCTGTTGAAACCATTCAAGATTATAAAGGATGCTATCAAGATTGTAACCGGGTTGAATTCAACCGATGATTTACCCATGTTGAAATCTGTGAAGAACTAGACCATAACTGATGCAACTAGTGCCAAATTTGACAAAAGGGCAATGACTATCAATGACATTATTTATTCAGATGTTAAGTTTGCTTCAATGGTAATTGGTTACAAAATTTATCACTCTAGCACGGAGAACTCTATTTCTAGAATGACCATATATGTTGCATATCAAATGTTGAAGGAAAATGCAGATTATGACTTGTGTGAGTTATATAGAACCAATTAATTGAAAACCTAAACAAAATCAAGAAAGACAAGAAAAACACCTTTAAATATGGTACATTGGTTCTATGTTTATTTTTCTACTTCATGAATGAGGTACTTGGAGTAAAGGGTGTGCAATGGACCAATGACAAGCTAGTTGCAATGCAAATAAGAAATCATCTACATAACATTGGTGCCTCTAAAGTACATAAAACTGCAATCTAGGGATACTTCAAGAATTTTCATAGTATGATGCATTCTAGGGAAAGAATCCCTAATTTGGTTGTTGAGAAATATCAGAATGAAATTTGTTTCATGGTGGACACTGATCAGTGCTTAATGGAAGCAGTAGAACCTCGAACTATTTAGATCATGCCCATGGGGTATGAGGTAGATGAATTTTTTTTGAATATGTATGCTCAACATCTCTTGAGCAAACCCAAGGATGATTCTATTGAGAGATTTGGGACTTATGAAGAGCTTGATTTGAAGCTACATGTTGAACTTCGGAAGCTAGAAAATAAGAGAAGAGTTCAAAGACAAGTAGAAATGTATGCTGAAAGCATTGGCATAACTAAGGAAGTTGTGAAGTAGAATAGAGAAAGAATAGAAAAGGCTGAGAAGGAGAAGCAGGATAAGAAAAAAGGAAGTGCTCTGGTAGAATCCTCCTCCACATCAAGGACTACTAGGAGCTTTGCTACTGCCCCTGTTCCCCCAAACCCTGCCAAACTTGAGAAATCAGAAGGAAAATCATCCAGAAAAGAAGGGAAAAGGGTGAAAACTAAGGCCTCCCGGACATTTGAAAGCATGAAAAATGATGAAGAAGAAACTGATTCTGATGTTGAGGTCAAAGAGTTGAAGGCCTCAGATACAAAAGGAGTCAAGGTATTTAAGGAAGAGCACTTCAGAAGCAAAAGGTCAAGAAAGAGGGAAAAGACTGAAACATATGTTGAAAAGCCTACTCTTTCTGTGGATAACATCATCAAATCAGTCACTGTAGATGGGAACTTAAGGCCAATGACTAAATTTTATGATGATTATAGTGATGTTGATCAGAGGGTTCTAGAGGAAGCAATAGTCACATATCTGAATATCTACAATAAGGCTTTAATTGAAATAACTTCTGAAATTCCAAAAAGTATTGCAGATATACTAGAGTGAAAAGAAAATGCAAAAAGTAAAGACATTGAGATCAGGGAGCATGTGCTGATAAAATTGTCCCCTCATATTACTCCAAATCAAATGAACTTAATATTCAAAGAAGTGAAAGATGACTTCAGGAGTAAGAAAATAATGAATAAACTCATGCTTGGTGAAACTGATGAGATAGTCAAAGATACTCAGGAAATTCTTCTGAGTGCATTAAAAAGGCATAATCTTCCTATTGTTGAAGAAGAGGTTGATGATGGGATTGACCCCTCGATCCTGGATGTTGAAGAATTGAAGATCAATGAGTAGCAAACTGAGATGGATGACTCCTCTATTCTGAAAGAGGAAGTAATAAACAAAGAAGATGAAAAGATGATAGATAAAATTGATGATACAGGAGGTGTTCATACTCCTCTAGATCAATCTGGGAAAGAAGATATATAGATGAATGTTGGATTAGATGCTCAAACTGAAGATGATTTTTTGAAGAATAAAGAGCATGAAACAAAAGAAGACCAAGAAGCAGAAAAGGCCAAGGATAAAGATGAAAAGGAAGAAGAGATTGCAAAGGTTGATGAAGAGCCAAAGCAGGACCATCCAACTGATAGTACAGGTAAGGATCAAATAGATACATCAACATCTTGGGCAAGACACACTGTAGAAGTAGTGAAGAAAATTTTGGAAAGAGATAAACAAATTGAAGAAGATCATGACATAATACAAGGTCCAATTGGTTTTGATACCTTACCACCTATACAAATGATAAAATTAGCCTCTATCACACAAGCTAAGGCCAGAAAAGAAATATTAAAGTCTCATATAGAAGATAGTGAGCAGCTTGGCCTTGCATCTGGAATCTTGGAGAAGATAATGCCCACCTTTTAGAAGGACTCTTCAGCATCTCCCTCCGGCCAATTGAAAAGTCTAATAAACTCTGTAAGTTCCCATTTTGAATCTCTAGAGAAGTCTGCAGAAGTTATAGTAAAAAATGAGTTTAATGAGAAAATGTTTATTGATATAAAGAAAATAATTAGCTATGATAGATCCAGGCTTGATACCAGTGTAAAGAGCATACAAAATGCCATATCTGAAGGTGCAGAGATCTATAAGTTGTCTAAATAGATCTAAAGATGTTGAAGATATTGAGAAAAAGATTAAGGACATAGAACTCAATCTGTCTAATATTTCTCAATCATACTGTCCTTTAAATGAGTCCTTAACATCTAAAGAATGTCAAGTAGTAAATCTCTGAAATGAATTAAGTGATTTGGAAAAGGAAAAGGCTAAATTTCTAGGCAGATTGGATGAGCTTAGGGACTAATCTGCCCTAGATTGGAAACTATGTATGATATATTGGTAGAGTCTCAAACAACAATAGCTACTATTGATCCTACTAACCTTCAAATGGTAGAATCACAAGCATTTTTGTTCAAAGGACACATATCTATTTTGGGTAGTACTAAGAAGAATTGGGACAATGAATTGGCAAAGTTGAAAACCATTTTTGGTGATATCTTTTTTCTGATGAACAAAGCCTAAGGACAGTATGTTCATATGCGGAAGTATATGAAGTTTTGACCTTTGTACATAGAATTTTTACATAAATTTTGTTTTACAGATCCCAGCCTTTGCCATTGATGTCAAAGGGGGAGTGGAAAGCAGTGAAAAGTGAGAGATTCTTCAAAGGGAGAGCAGTAAAAATCTTAAGTGCACATTGTAAGGGGGAGTTTGTATAACACTTAGCCATTTTTCACTAAATTTTGCCATCAATGCCAAAGGGGGAGATTGTTGGCAAGAGACACTACTAGGCATGTCAGGTGTTGTCATTGATGGCAACTAAATCCATCTTACACATCTGTATTACATCAATGGATCATACCGGAAGTTAGAGTGAAGATTTGTCTAAGCCCAGGTAGTCAGAAACAAAGTATGTGACAGGGTCCAGTATCTTGGTCTAGATCTCTCCAGTGGTAAATCACAGTCTGTTGTGGATCTGAGGGAGTGATAAGGATTGTCAGGATTATCTAAATCTAGAAATTTAGCCTCCGATGATGAAGGATTCAAAAGTTATAAGCATTTGAGTATTGGGTTCCAGTTAGTCAGTACAATCAGAAGAAGAACATGCCAATCTAGTATTTGATCTTGGTCTGGATGAAGAAAAGTTGTTAAGCAATTTGTGATAATCAATGGTATTGGCTGACATGATTGATGATTTGAGAACACAAGTTTGTGGTCCACATTGTTGTTTGTGCATGGATTCAATCAACAGAGAAGAGTTCTTAATAGATGTTTTAAGTTCTCTTGAAGTCGACTACAGTTGATTGAATTTCTTGATGCAGATATATATAACCAATGGATTCAAGTGTTTTGAGGTGTAGAGATGTGGAGTGATAATGCAGTAAGTGCAAAAAGGCAGAAAGAAGTGTGGAATTAAAGATCTAATCTCAGATTATGGCTGAAGAGTGAAACACGGTAGAGTAAGGATGAAGTGTGTAAGATCAATATTCTGTGGTTAACCATAACTAAAATTTTGCATTGGTAGATGCTATTCATTAGTTCAAATATTTTGTAATCTTCTTATAATCATTTCTTGTAGGCAGTGTGCCTCTTTGAGTAGTGAGCACTGGGCAATGAGCCCGAAGACATGTGCCTTCCCCATTTGTAATACTTTTAACAGAGTATAAATTCTTGTGGGTTAACCCCCACCGTGGTTTTTCCCTTAACTAGGTTTCCACATAAAAATCTTGTTGTTCATGTGATATGATCTTTCTATTTCTACTCTTATGTTCATGCCTCTTTCTTTTGAATATATATGGTGAATTAATAAAGGAACATAGTTATAAGTTTTGCAAAACACTGATTCACCCCCCCTCTCAGTGTTCCTTAATTTCAACATTCTCAAGATGGTGAAAACCACATTTTGGCATTCACCATTGCATATGGAATTTTGGAGGTAAGTGAAGAAAATGTTTTTGTTTGGTTGTTTATTGAATCTCTTGTTGGGCCTATAGTAGATTAGTTCCATTATTTAGAAGATAAATGTATTACTGATTGGGACTCTTTGAAGAATGTTTTTTTGGGAAGACATAAGGGTCCTATTGATGAAGCTTCTCTACTGTGTCAATTTTTCAACATTCAAAAGCAAGAAGGCAAATACATCAGAGATTTTGTAGATAGATTCAACAGGTTGTTCAGAAAGATTCCTACCTCCATTCAACCAAGTGAGCAACTTCAGCTTTGTACTTTCATTTCCTCTTTGCATCATGATGTTCAATTTGAGTTGAAATGGAGTAAAGTGAATGACATTAAAGTTGCTCAACAAGAGGCTGTGAAAATAGAAGATGACTTGATTTTGAGTGGTCTCTAGAAAACAAATCAGGTTGTAAATAATTTGAGTAGTGAACCTATGAGGAAGTCTATTATGTACAAACAAAGTTTTCACCCTATGGGTTTCCTAAATACACAACCTCCTTCTATTGAATGTCTCAATCTCACTATTTTTGATCCAAAGCACTTTTGTAGACAAGAGGTGAGCAATGTAGAAATTAAACCTCATGCTGATAGAAGAATGAAAGCTTTCTATTTCCATTATGAAGAAGATAATGTTGAACCTATAAGTCCCCCATGTGGTGTAGAAGATAAATAATCCTCCCATGATGCAAATTGTAAAGATGGTAGTGCAGATGATGTCATATTGGCTTCCTTATCTTTTGTAGAGATGCAATCATTCACTTTTACCTGTGATGAAGAGCAACATGAGGACACACAACATAAAGAGGAAGTGTTGAATGTCTTTTCTCCAAGGTGCACACAAGATGAATATGAAGTCTTCAGGTTTCCAAAGCAAGACAAAACTGAAGTATGGCTGCAAGAAGAGGCCAGGAATGATTTTCTATTTGAATCTTTTCATTTGAAAAATTTGGATACCAAAAATTTTAAACAAACATTGGAAGATCGTGTTATAAGTAGTCATGATAGTCTTGATGAAAGTGGTCAAATAGATGGAGGTGACGAGCCTCGTATTATGTATATCCTGAACTGATGTCTTAATGCTTGTGATGATGAATTCCTATGTGGGGTCATAATGCCAGATTCACAAGTTATAGTTGAGGATGATTTGTTGAATCATAGAATGATTGAGTCAAATCCTATGGAGAAAGATGAGATTGTCCCAATTGGGGGTGATTTTCAGCCTCATGAAAATATTGTTTGCAATTCAGATTTATAGTTTAATTCTCTTCCATTTTTGCATAAGTTTGATGATTGGTCCTCCAATGATTCAAGTGGTTGTTTTCAAAGATGGTATATCAATTTGTGTGCTGTGGGGAATGATTATATGTAGGAACATGTTGGGTTAGTCACTTCCACATACATCATCAAAGAAGGTCCTTGTCTCATAGTTTTTATGTGGGATGTCTAATTCAAGGGTTGATTTCTCCTTGCTTGCAACATCAAGTGCAACATGATATTTCACCTAACATCATACAGACAGATGTTGGCAGTCATATGTTGGGTAATCCTAATATGACTCATCCAATTGAAGAGGTATATAATGAAGAACAACTTCTTGGGCATCAGATCACATCTAGAGGGTTTTTATATGATGCCATTCTTATCACTTGGATCTTGATAGTCGCCAGTTGGTAGCTAGTCACTTGCTGGCTCTTCACTCATCAAGTATTAATTCGCACTGGTAGCTATTTCTCCCAACCTATCAATGGATTTGCATGATCACTTTGGAGTCTTTGGATGTAGGGTCTTCATGCCATGTACATATTAGGAGTTTTTGATGTGCTGGTAGTTTAGTTTCCTTTCCTGTTTTGCCCTATTTTTGGATTGCTATGGCTCCTTCTCCCCCTGTGCTCTATGACTCTATTGCCTAATGGAATTTAAACACTAGTCCATGCTTGAAGTTCTAGGTCCCTTGCTTCATCCTTTGCAGTCCTCATCCCCAATTAGAGCCTATTGTTACCCCAAAATTTGAACTTGAATATTTTCAAATTTTAGTGCATTCTCCTATATGCCCCGAAACTTGTCAAATCATAAAAATGACTAAATCTGAAAATAAATGTAAGTCTATGTAACATCCTTTCATGGCATTGACCCTAACCCCATTTCCCCCAATCTGGCCAATTTTCATGCCAAAATGCTTCACTATTTGCGAGATTTTAATCTTTACATTTTCCCATTGGTGATCCACAAATGAAGTCAAAATCTGAGATCCTGGCTGTTGGAACAAACATATTTTATGGGTTTTGTCTAGAGGGGACTGATCATCTTACTATCTAAATTTCATAGAAAACGAAGTTGTTACTTGAAAGATATTGAGTTTTCTACCTTTAATGCAAAGCATGTCTTCGAGGTTCCAAGTTGTAAATTATTTTGAAGTTAATTTTTATCATAGCTCACCAAAATTTTCCCCCAACATTACTTTTTCCAAAGGGTGGAAGATTGACTAATTATATTATTATGAGGAGTAACTTTATTTACTTCCCATGTGGAAAATTTTGGGAATCAGGTTGCTTTAAAGGCAAATAACTTTACTAAAGTTAATTTTTGATAAGAAGCTCTTTGTTGTCAGGAATCTTGTTAGTTCTTGAACTTCATCAAAGCCCAACCTCACTTTATTTGCAAGTTCCCTCACTAAGTCAGAGAGTCAAGAGGTTTTAGAACTCCCAAACTCTTTGTTTAAGGTTCAAAAGTTCTTATTTTACCCGACCACCTAACTCCATCAAAAACATAAGGAAAATGAAAGTTTGTTTGATATTGCAGTTTGAAATGTTTTCACAGGCATATATGTAGGATCTATAAGTAGTGAACCATTCAAAGTATGGTACATGAGATGGATTTGTTGAGAAGGCTTTAGAACCTTTCTAGCAAAGGTAATCGGTAGAGCAACTTTGCGAAGCATGGTATGTGACAGCTGAAGTAAATTGAGTCACTCGATCATGAAACCCCTATTGACCTAAAGTGTATTGCTCAAAGTTTTTGCAATTATGGGAATTGTTTCCACAGTGATGAATGCCTATGACAATGTTTTCTCTACCTCATGCTCTTCTTTCTGCGTCCATGAACACTTGGAAATCAACTGTCACAACTATTTGGAAATGCATCATTTTCCTAAGTTGGTATTACAAAATATAGTAATGGTCAAGGTGACACTCCTGCTCCGCATATTATTGGTAGTTTACACTGTTCTAGTTTGATAATAGTGGTGCAGCAAATCACCTGGCTGAGAAGTGAGAATACTAGAGAGGGATTAAATACTAGGTTATGCATGAAATGGATCCATTGAAAGGGCTTCAGAAACTTCAAAGCAAGTGTGATTGGCAGATGTAAAGCCATGTCCCACAACCTCTGCTAGTATCCTCTCAGCCAATACCAAATTGAGATCCTTCTAGTTGGCTTGAAATACTCTAGTGAATATATTAATCTATTTGGAGGCCCGACATTGTTAGTCTTGAAGACCTTTATATTGAAGAGCTATTGAGAGGATTAGAGAAGCCTTCCCATGCTGACTTGGATAGACAGATTGATCAACAAATCTTATACTACAAGCCATTGTTAGAGATGGAGATCATGGGTACTATGCTATTGATGGTGTGAATGGTAGAGTTGTATCTAGTTTAATGTAGATAGAATACCAGTAGTTCTTGAGCTTTTCATTCAAATAGATGAACTTAAGCACATTAACTATTTGCAAAATGTCTTAGTGAAATGCAGTCTCATGGAGTACAACAATTGCAGGATATGCATAAAATGGATCTATTGCAAAGGCTATAGAAACATTCAATCGAATGCAATTGGCAGATGCACCACCAGCTCCTATCACCTCTACTAGCATATCCTAGCCCGCGGCCTGCATTGAAGAATTTTATGAACATCAATCAAAGTATAATAACACAGCATTTGGTCTTAGCAGATATCATGTCTCGAAATATCCTAGTAGATAGACTTCTATTAGCAAGAATGCTCCTTCACTGGGAAATGTTTACTCTTCACCAGGCAGACCCATAATGAGGTCATCAACACCAAAGATTTGCAATACTTCTAGACTATGAGCAGAACTTTATAGCAATGGTAATTATCTAATGCTTGTTTAAGCGCATTAACAATAGCAGAAATCAAAGTGGGAGATGCAAGTGTTTATGAGATTATTTTAGATAACTACATATCAAACACCCAAATGTAGAAGCAAGAGCTTTTCATAATTGCTATAAGACAAAATATATCATTTCTCAGAAGAAACATATGGAAAGGCTCTGGTAAAACATTCGCTAGAAATTGAGCAAACAAACACAATTGGGTGTCACTTGAGTTAGGATTTTGAATTAGAGGATAAGCGAGTTATTCTATTTGGTCTGGGGACCAAACCTTAGAGAGGACCTACATAAAGTACCAGATAGATAGCTATCCCCTTCGTTGAAGTTTGTCTAATCGAGGGCTAAGATGATATGTAGCTATTATGTTGGACAAAACTTATGAGAGGAATTTGAATATTGATACATTGTTAAGATTGATAGTTTGAAGGGTAATACTAGGAGTAAAATAGAAGGAAAAATCAAATTATGGTATTAGGTAATCTTTTAACTTTTGAAATGGAATGGCTTCATAATTAATATATCAGATTCAATTCATGAACATTACAAAGTGCAAAGCGTTTGCAAGATAAAATTCAAGGTATGGTTTGAACTGCCCACATCCATAGAAGTACCTAAGGAATGTAATACTGCATCCAGTTCACATTGTTGAACCTTATTTGGGGTGGAGAGTGCTCTTATTGATATGTATGCCAAATAAGGATGTATAAAGGCTGCTTCTAATGAAACTAAGAATTCAATATAAATGCATGTAAATCAATGCAGTTTCCAGGGGAGACTTCTATGCTTGATCTAGAAATGTTTGCAGACATAGAGAAGGCAAAAAAAAGATACGAAAACATGTATATAGCCATCAAGTAAATTCACTCAGTATATGTGATGTGGTCACAACTAGACTTCTATTCAATTTGTTTAATTCATTGCAAATAGATATTGGACATGGTGAAGATTTTTGTTCACTTTCAAGAGGATCAAAAACCTAAATAGCTATCAAATGCTCAATTAGCCTATGTATGTATGTATGAGATTCAATCATAGGGACAATTGGTGAACATTCCTCAGTCACAATAGTTTGCCAACTTATATGTATAAATGTGGATATTTGGATTGATCATGTCCTTAAGAAACATGAGAAGGTTTGTGTCAAAATTGTTTTGGAGCTTAGTACCTTTTCAATTAAAAGATCTCTTCTAATGTTTATTTCTAGGTGACGGAGAAACAAAGTGAAGTTAAAGGGGCACTTTTAAAAGTGAGTTGATAAATTAATCTGAAGATAACTTTTCAAAAGATAGTTATTTCATGAGAAAGTGAAAAGAATGAATTTTATTTGTTCAGTCAGATTTAAAAGATCAGTTATGGGAGAAAAAAAAGAAATTCTTAACCTTCCCAAGAAATAGTTACGGAAACTAAAAAGGTTCATAGGGAAATTTTATAAATAGGTAATTTGAAGGCATTAAGGAGGATCCTTTTCCAGCAACTTGGGAATAGGGGAAGCAAGGGCAGTTTGCTTTCTTTTCAATCACATTTTGTTGTATAGAAAAGAGAGTCTGTGAACTCATTTTTGCATTTGGGAAATAAAGGAGATGTTCTTAAATCTGTGAATTCATGGACGTTTTCTTTAGACTACAAATGTCCTTGTGTCACTGCAATCACTTTCTAATGCAATTTCTGTTATATCAAACTATGTAGATGTTTATTTCTAAATCTTTGAATTCAAATTAATTTGTCAGTTACAAAGTTCTACTGCTCACTCTTTTCTTGTTTCTCAATCATGGGTGTGGGATAAGTGGACTTTGCATCATTTGTTCGCATTCAATTCTTTATAAATTAATCTTTTGCATCTACTTTCATGGTTCTGGGTAGATTTTAGCCTTTCCTTTTCTGCTTTCTGGTGAAAAGCATACCATGTGTTTTCATTCCTTGCATATCTATCAAAGGTAGCTATGCCTTGTAAAACAAGAAGAGAGCACTTGCAACTATCATTTCAAGTGACTCAATTGTTAGTCAATTTTGTCATCAATATGGGCAAAGGAGTATAAAATCAAAGTGCAAAAATTTGCTTACTAACACTAAGATAAAGATCTTACTTTAGAGAGTTCAAGTACCTGTTGGAGCTCTTGACTCTTTAAAGGTGACTCTGACTCATGAACATGGTGATTCTTTTAGTAAGGAACTTTACCCTTTTCTAAGATTTGGAGTAGAAGACTTTCTAGAGACCAAAGGTTTTCTTCCTCTATTTCCAAGTCTAATTGCTAAGGTGAAGAATACTCCAAAGGTGATGTAATGGTAGTACTGTTGGATCTAGGGCATACAACTGAGAGGGGGGGGGTGAATCAGTTGTATAAAACTTCTTCTCATTCAAACACTTAACTCACTGTTGTTAGTTAGCAGCATATCAAATAATCATCCATGGAAGCATAATACATAATCACAAGAGCAGATAAGCATCAACACATTGAACACCAAGATTTTGACATGGAAAACCCGGTTAAGGGAAAAACCACGGGGTGATTAACCCAAGAATTATTCTCTGTTAGAAGAATAAAGAAAAATGAATGGCACATGCCAATAAGGGCTCACTGCCCGAGCACACTGCTCACAAAGAGGCCCACTGCCTACAAGGAGACACACTGTCTACAAAGTGATGAAAATCACAGTCTTGAACTGGAGAATGACATCTCTACCATGTCCGGATCAGTTCCAATTAAGCCCAACAATCTCTGCTCTGCCTTTCGCACGTTTCTTCGCTATACCATACTCATCCTCACACCACTCACTGAAATGAACTCACAAACCGTTATTTATACAAGACATCGACTTAGGAACAAACATCTAAGTCAGAAAACAACCATAGGAGTATCCACAAGATGAATAACACATCCGGTCGGCCATTATAAGAACATTCGCAGGATGAACAACTCATCCGGTCGGCTACACAGAGCAAGAACTTCATCCGGAAGAATAACTTCAATTCCGGGCTCTACCATCAATGCGGACCAACAACACAACCTAAACATGATCCAAGAACCTTCACAAGCCTGTCTGAATGTCCGGATACATCCGCACTTCCTCTGCTTACTGGGATCTCTTGTCTTCCTCATCCGGAACTTCAAGAACACAGTCTGTCGCCACTGTCATAATGCAAGAGGTACTTCCGGACCTCCAAATCATACACAAATTAGGATGACACATCACAAGGACATCCCAAACACTCCTTCCAATCCGCAGATTAGGGTAATACAATTCCGGACCTCACCGGACCTTTTTGTGATCCTCTGTCACCTCCGGATACTTGCCGGACCCAGTTCTATACCGGCAGCCACAACTCCTTCAGATCTTCATGCGGACCTTTGAAATCTTAACTGTAGCATCTCAAGACTCATATCTACTAACCCTTTGATCCACATCCTCCGGTTCTCATCCTATACAGTACATTTACCTTCTTCTCATCACTGTTCTTCACTGTTCCTGACTGAGACTAATTTTCTCAATATCCTCAGCACACAGCTCATCAAATCCTTCTTGTCAATGCAATATGAGTATGTTGACATCAATGACAACACTGGATAACCTCATACTTGCAACAATCTCCCCCTTTGTCATTGATGGCAACATATGATGTGAAAAACCATTAAGGCAAGAACTTCAACTTTTCATATGTCTTCTCTTCCTTTACTGCTCCCCCTTTGATCATCAACCA
This sequence comes from Cunninghamia lanceolata, assembly GCA_027924645.1. NCBI lineage: Eukaryota > Viridiplantae > Streptophyta > Pinopsida > Cupressales > Cupressaceae > Cunninghamia > Cunninghamia lanceolata. The sequence continues at coordinate 15,905,042 of BSBN01001332.1, forward strand.
CTTGTTTTTCACATGTTTTCTCTCCCCCTTTGACATCAATGGCAAAGGGCTCATACTTGCAGTTCTCATACATCAGAATCATACCAGCTGCTCCCCCTTAGTTGCAGCTCCCCATTAGTCCGGATCACAAGATATGACTGTGATAGCCACCGGACTGATGCACATCAGTGCATCTTAGTTCATCACCAGAGGGGCCATGACCCCTAACTTCTCCCAGAGATATTCAAAAGAGTCCTTGGGAAGGGGTTTTGTAAAGATATCTGCAATCTGATCCTTGGAGGGAACATACTCCAATCTGACTTCTTCCTTGTTTACTTGTTCTCTCAAAAAGTGAAATTTGATAGATATGTGCTTAGTCTTAGAATGCAATACCGGATTCTTGGAAATATTAATTGCACTTGAATTATCACAGAAGATTGTGATAGGCTCCTCATATTCAACTTTGATGTCTCTTAGCATCTGCTTCATCCATAAGATTTGAGTGCAACTACCTGCTGCTGCAATGTATTCTGCTTCAGTTGTAGACAGAGATATTGCATCTTGTTTCTTGCTTAGCCAAGAAACCAATCTCTTCCCCAAAAAGAATGCTCCACCACTAGTGCTCTTCCGGTCGTCCACATCTCCTGCCCAATCTGCATCTGTGTAAGCATGAAGAGAGAAATCCAGATCTCTAGGATACCATAGACCATACTCAACTGTTCCTTTCAAGTATCTAAAAATTCTTTTGATTGCCATAACATGAGATTCTCTAGGATCAGCTTGGAATCTTGCCACAAGACCAACAGCCTGCATTATATCTGGTCTAGTTTGAGTGAGATACAACAATCCACCAATCATTGATCTATACTTTGTCTGATCTGCCTTTGGAGAATCATCATCTTTGCTTAACTTACATCCGGTTGCCATAGGAGTGTTCATAGGCTTTGAGTCTTCCATACCAAATTTCTTTAATAATTCTTTCACATATTTGGTCTGAGAAATGAAGATCCCTTCTTTTGTTTGAGTAATTTGCAGACCCAAGAAGAAATTCATTTCACCAAGCATAGACATTTCAAACTCACTTTTCATCTGATTTGCAAAAGTTTTGCACATACTATCTCTTCCTCCAAAAATGATATCATCCACAAACACTTCAACAATCAGAATGTTTTCATGATCAATTTTGAAATATAAGTTACTGTCAGCAGTACCTTTGTTGAATCCAATCTGCACAAGATGCTTATCCAACCTTTCATACCATGCTCTTGGGGCTTGCTTCAATCCATACAAAGCTTTCTTCAACTTGCAGACCATATCATTATTGTCAGACAATTGAAATCCATCCGGTTGTTCAATGTAGACTTCTTCTTCCAGATCACCATTTAGGAAGGCAGACTTGACATCCATCTGATATACCTTGAAGTCTTTGAAGGCAGCAAATGCAAGAAGTAATCTGACTGCTTCAATTCTTGCTACCGGAGCAAAAGTCTCTTCAAAGTCAATTCCTTCTATTTGAGAGTAGCCTTTGCAGACCAATCTAGCTTTGTTTCTGATTACTTCACCAGCTTCATTTAGTTTGTTCCGGAAGACCCACTTGGTTCCAATTACATTCCTGTCTTTAGGTCTGGGAACAAGATCCCAAGTATGATTTTTCTCAATTTGCATCAGTTCATCTTCCATTGCTTTGGTCCAGTTTTCATCATTGCAGGCTTCATTTATTGTTTTAGGTTCAATCTTTGAAATCAGACAACATTCATTCTGATCTTGAGCAATATTCCTTCTAGTTTGTACACCTTTGCTTCTGTCACCTATGATCTGATCTTCAGAGTGATTCAGTCTTACATACCTTGGAATTTTGGGAGTATCCAGCACTGTTGTTTCTTGATCAGGCTCATTCAAACCTATCTCTTCTTCCTGATTTACCGGATCAGGCTGACTCTGTCTCACCGGAGAGGATTGAGGTCCTTGAACACTGTCTTGGTCATCTTCATCAAACTCATAAAATCTTGAAGGCTTCTCAATTCCTTCATCAACCTTTACATTGGTGCTTTCTATCATCTTCCTCAATCTCTTGTTGTAACACCGGTATGCTTTGCTTTGAGTGGAGTAGCCCAAGAACATTCCTTCATCACTTCTAGCATCAAACTTTCCTAGATCTTCATCTCTTTTAATATAACACTTGCTACCAAATACTCTGAAATATTTCACAGTAGGAGTGATGCCAAACCAGAGTTCATAGGGGGTCTTACCGGTGTTGTTTCTGATTTGAACTCGATTGAGAGTGTAGACTGCAGTGCTGATAGCTTCTTTCCAAAACATTTGAGGAACATTTGCTTCCAACATCATTGTCCTAGCAGCTTCCTGGATGGTCCGGTTCTTTCTCTCAACTACTCCATTCTGCTGTGGAGTCTTAGGAGCAGACAACTGTCTCCTTATACCCTGTTTCTCACAAAAGTCAATGAATTCACCAGATGTAAATTCACCACCTCTATCAGACCTTAGACACTTTAGTTTCAATCCGGTTTGATTCTCCACCATAGCTTTGAAGATTTTGAACTTCTCAAAAGCTTCTGATTTTTCTTTTAGAAAGGTAACCCACATCATCCGGGAATGATCATCAATTAACAACATGAAATATCTATCACCTTGCAGACTCTTGATTCTTGTCGGACCACATAGATCAGTATGTACTAATTCCAATAATCCGGTAGAAGACTGATCTTTGCATTTAAAAGAGACTCTGCTTTGTTTGCCTAACTGACATTCTTTACACACACTATTTGTAGGTTTTATCAACTTTGGAAGATCTCTCACAGCCTGAGTATTGCTTATTTTGATGATGTTATCAAAATTTATATGACACATTCTTCTATGCCATAACCAACTCTGATCAATTTGAACAAACAAACAACTTTTATTTGAACCAACCAGATGAAAGATGTTACCTCTTGTCTGAGTACCGGATGCAATTTCAGTTCCGGAGCTTGTAAAGATTCTGCATTTTCCATTCTTGAACCGGAGATCATAGCCTTTGTCCACTAACTGACCAACACTGAGAAGATTGTGCTTCAATCCTTCAACATACAGTACATTTCCTGTTTTGCTCTTACCATCAAAGGAAATAGTTCCCCTACCTCTGATTCTGCCAGCAGAATTGTCACCAAACTTTACCATTCCTCCTTCATATCTTTCCAAGTCTAAGAACTTATTCTTGTCACCAGTCATATGGTGAGAACATCCACTGTCAATAACCCAATCATCCTTTTCTTCCACTTGAGCAGCCAAGGCTTTTTCAACAACTTTGTGATTGACAGATTCAGAGAGCATGGAATCTTCTTCCTTGATGGCTATAAACACCCACTCATTTCCAGATTTGCTTCCTGGTTCTGATTCATCATCTGTTACTCCTTCATTGTCATCTTCTTCATGAACATAATAGCAATTCTTTTGAAACCTTTGTCTGTGAGTATTAGATCTTGCAAATCTCTCCGGACATCTTGAGGCAAAATGACCAATCTTATTGCAGTTGAAACACTTAAAGGGTAGTTTTCCTTCATACTTACCGGATCCTCTTGGCAGTCTCTTTGCAATGAGGGCTTCAAGTTGAGCTATTTCTGCTTCTTCTTCTTCCATGTCTCTTCTTGCTTGATCATACCATGACATTTTCCTTGATGAGTTTTCACCCGGATCAAATCTCTGTTTGCCTTTCACATAGGCACTGGCTTTGAAAGCAGATTCAGTCTTGGGAGGATCATCTCCAAACTCGGTCATTTCAAATGCAGCTAGTTTGCCAGCCAGTTGTTCTCTTGTGACAGTTGTGTGGGCTCTGAATTCATCAATGGCAGCAACTTTGATTTTGTAGGCAGCAGGAAGGGATCTTAGGATTTTGCAGACAATCTCATTTTCATCTAAAGTTCCACCAGCATTTCTGATTCCACATACCAGCTCATTTACTCTTGGCATAAAGGTAGTGATGTTTTCATCATCTCTCATTTTCAATCTTTCAAATTTCCCTTTCAGACTTTGCAACCTTGCACTTTTGACAAACTCATCTCCTTCATACAGAAGTTCCAGTTTAGTTAGGATCTCATATGTAGTGGGTAGGTCAATGACATTCGAGAGATCTGAGTCATTCAATGCGCTTAGAAGAGCTTCCTTGGTCCGCAGATTGTTTTCAGCTTCTGTGATTTCATTCAGAGTTGTTGGACCACCTTGTGGAGGTACATATGGTTTTGAAATCATACCCAGATATGCTTTTCCCATGCATTCCAAGTGACACTTCATGCAACCTTTCCAGAGAGTGAAGTTGGTTCCATCGAACTTCGGACTATCCTTCTTGTATGATGACATCTTGGATCTCCTCAAGCGGTTAAGCTCCTATCAGAGGAACTTGGCTCTGATACCAATTGTTGGATCTAGGGCATACAACTGAGAGGGGGGGGGTGAATCAGTTGTATAAAACTTCTTCTCATTCAAACACTTAACTCACTGTTGTTAGTTAGCAGCATATCAAATAATCATCCATGGAAGCATAATACATAATCACAAGAGCAGATAAGCATCAACACATTGAACACCAAGATTTTGACGTGGAAAACCCGGTTAAGGGAAAAACCACGGGGTGATTAACCCAAGAATTATTCTCTGTTAGAAGAATAAAGAAAAATGAATGGCACATGCCAATAAGGGCTCACTGCCCGAGCACACTGCTCACAAAGAGGCCCACTGCCTACAAGGAGACACACTGTCTACAAAGTGATGAAAATCACAGTCTTGAACTAGAGAATGACATCTCTACCATGTCCGGATCAGTTCCAATTAAGCCCAACAATCTCTGCTTTGCCTTTCGCACGTTTCTTCGCTATACCATACTCATCCTCACACCACTCACTGAAATGAACTCACAAACCGTTATTTATACAAGACATCGACTTAGGAACAAACATCTAAGTCAGAAAACAACCATAGGAGTATCCGCAAGATGAATAACACATCCGGTCGGCCATTATAAGAACATTCGCAGGATGAACAACTCATCCGGTCGGCTACACAGAGCAAGAACTTCATCCGGAAGAATAACTTCAATTCCGGGCTCTACCATCAATGCGGACCAACAACACAACCTAAACATGATCCAAGAACCTTCACAAGCCTGTCTGAATGTCCGGATACATCCGCACTTCCTCTGCTTACTGGGATCTCTTGTCTTCCTCATCCGGAACTTCAAGAACACAGTCTGTCGCCACTGTCATAATGCAAGAGGTACTTCCGGACCTCCAAATCATACACAAATCAGGATGACACATCACAAGGACATCCCAAACACTCCTTCCAATCCGCAGATTAGGGTAATACAATTCCGGACCTCACCGGACCTTTTTGTGATCCTCTGTCACCTCCGGATACTTGCCGGACCCGGTTCTATACCGGCAGCCACAACTAATGTCCCGAGCACTTGACCCTCTAGAAGTGGCTACCCTCTAGTAGTATCATTAGTTTCCAGTTAGGGTTTTGGAGTTATTTTTTATTTCTTTTTTTCTCCCCCAAGAATTTAAACCATTTTCCTCCCCTTTCTGTTTCTTCAAGAAATAATTTTTACATATCAATTGAATGAGACCATGATAGTTGAGTAGTGTCACTCCCCTATGATACTCATCAATCATTATTTTGAGAGAGGACAAGAGGTATTTAAGAAAACCTCAATTCTTCTTTCTATGCTCTGTGGGAAAATTGGGTAAAAATTTTCATGGTAGGGTCAAATATATTATTATACTAGCCCTCAGATGTGAAAAAAATCATTATCCACATGAAAACTATTTTCTATGGTTTCAGAAGGTTGTCCCTATTTATACTTTTATTGTCCCCCTTCTTCCCAACTATTAGTTATGGAATGGGTTCTCCTTCCTCATGGAAGGCCCTAATAAAATCATTAAAGAAACTCGTATTATCTTGGAAAATATCTAAACACTTTTCAAGTATTTAAAAAATATTAGCTATTGCTGAGATGTTTACCTTGATTTTGTTCACATAGACCATTCAATATGTATCTTTAAAATTTTGTATAAATTCCTCTATAATATTGTTGTCATACCCTTTCAAACTTCTATACAAAATTTATCCATCCTATTGCCTAGAACAATGCTACTACTTCTTCATTTTCTATTAATTTTTGGGTTGAGTCTAGCTCTACTTTCCATTTTAGCTCCATTGTTTTCTTCTTAGTTGAACATCCAAGGTGATAAACCAAAAATTGGTGGAAATTTTGGAGCCAGATATTGATAGAGGCTTGAGTATTAGCTAAGCAATGTTTCTCATTCATTTGCAAGGAAAGAGATGATGAGTAATTGGTTGTAGAGTAAGATGGCATAGGCATTTTTGGAGTGTGAGGTAAAGATGGTAGCGCTGACACATCATTATTGCACATGCAAAAAATAGAACTTGCACTCATGACAATAAATATGGAGGATTTAAATTTTAATAACTTGTTATCACACTATCTTTTCTTGTGCTTGAAAACCTATCCAAGTAATGATTGTCTTTTTTAGAAATTATGATTACTTATTCTCTTGTATTGATGCATGATAGGTTTAGGATATGATGACATCATGTTAGTACTACCTAAAATAAGAAATAAAATGTGTCCCTATATAGACTTGTAGTTGTTGAAAAGTTATCATGTCAATATTTAGGTAAAATGTGTAGTCGTACTTCATATTAATAGGATTGGTGGAATGATGAAGAAGACCTATATTTTTTATTGAAAGTGGTAGAAAATACCTCACAATGAATGCTTGGATAGAGCTTTGAAAAATATACTAAACATTCTATTAACAAAAAGATCAAGAATAATAGTCAAGAAAGTGGATTCAGAAGGATTGTTGAGAGGATACTCTAGAGTTATTATTGAAGAAGGATCCATAGCCATGATGTTCAAAGGATGATTCAAAGAACAAAGTGAAAATATGGATTTAGAAGTATCATCAAAAGGATACTCTAGAGTTATCATCAAAGAAGGCTCCCAAGCCATCGTTGAATAGATTCTTTAGAGGATGAAGTAAAAATATGGCTTTAAAGTACCACTAAAATAATTCTCTAATTTTTTCATAGAAGAAGGATCTAGAGTCGTCATTGAAAGGATTTTATAGAGAAAAACCAAAGAGGATGACTCTAGAGGTATCATTTAAGGGATACTCCTAAGAGATACTCAGAGATGGATTTTGGAGTGATAGCCTTGGAATAGACTCTAGAAGAATGAAATTAAGGTGACTCTAGAAGTATCATTGAAAGGATACCTTAGAGTCATTGCCAAAGAAGGATCCAAAGTCTTTGTTAAAAGGATACCTTAGAGTCATTGCCAAAGAAGGATCCAAAGTCATTGTTACAAGGATTCTCTGGAGGAACAAAGTGATGCAGGGTCTAGAATGGTAAGATTAAAGAAACTTCTAATGTAAATATGGATCTAGTTGAAATTATTTAAAACTTTTTCTAGAGCAAGAGAGCTACCATTTACTAGTTTTTAACTCTCTTTCTTTTTCATGTTTTATGCTTTCCCCATAAGTTTCTTGTGAAAGAAGACAAAAATGTTCACACAAAAAAGGTTTTATTGATCTTGGATTTTCTTGATAAACTCCTTCTTAGTAGCTAGTCATTGGTAAAAGCATAACCCATTCCCATTTACTAACAATGTTTGGGTATCTCCATCAATGGGGGTTAACCGTATAGCTCCATTGTCAAATATCTCTTATATCTAATATGGACCCAACTAGTGAGTCCAAATCTTAACTCTAAAATACTTGTACTTAGAATTAAATAGGAAGGCCCTGAATTTCCCTTTTGAAATTTCTATTTTTTGATATGCTAATCATACCACACTTTCCTCTATTGCTAAACAAGTTCCATATTTTATATTTCCTCTAATTAAGATTCATCCTATTCATTCAAATACATTTTCCATTTGAACATTATGCTTGGGTTAGTTCTAGATCAACATCCATTGACATTCTAAGTGTTAGTAGCTCAAGTACAAATATTGGTAAGACTAGTTTCTTTCTAAAACCAACTATAGGTATGGGTCTCATGGTTGACTTCCAAGTAGTAGTGTAGGCACACTACCTCATGCTATTTGTTTGACCAATCTTTACTACTAGTTTCTACTATCTTTGTGAAGATGTTCTCTATCTCTCTATGTGTGACATCTGCTTGACTATTTTCTTGTGAATGATATGAAGAAAATTTCTTATTCCTAATTTGATAATTTTTAGTAAAGTCCCAAATTACAGTAGACATAAATTATGGCCCTTAGTCTATAATAATGGATCTCAATGCCTCAAATCTCAAGAATATCTTGTTGTACAAGAAGTTAGTGACATGTTCTTCTCTAGAAACTTTTAAATCTTAAAATTCTACCTACTTGGTGACATAGTTAGTACAAACAAGAATACTTCTCTTGAGATGTTCAGGTTTAAATGGTCCAATGAAGTCCAATTCAAATTTATCAAAAGGTTCAAAAACCACTTGAGGATGGAGAGGTATTTTATTAGATGGGTTTGCTCGACCCATTATCTAGCATTGATCACATTGTTTGACATACCTTTTTACATCCTTATGCAATGAGCGATAGTAATACTTGGTGTCAAGGATTTTGTGTGTTATTCTTTAAGCTAAATAATGCTTGCTTACTAGTTTATCATAAAATACTTTTGAAATATAGTAAACTTCATCTTCCCTTACACACCTATCCAAAACAAGATCAAGGCCACACTTAAATAGTATACCATATAACCATTTAAATGTTACACTTTCTTAAATAAGATTTTTCTTTTGTTTATTATTAAAACTAGGTGGAAACTTCCCAATGGCTAAATAATCAGCCATGTCAGTGAACCATGGTGTATGTATAGAGACAAAAAATAATTTCTAATCTTGAAAATCATTCTTGGATTGTTCATGCGCATCAAGTTTGCAAGGTGTATTCTTGGAAAGAAGTCAACAACAACATTACAGTTCCTTGGTTTATTGGTGCAGGAGCACCCGCACATGATCAGGATATAGGTCCGCATGATGACACACATGATCAGGATATAGGATAAGTTATCAGCATGATGACAGGGCAATAGGCTATTTTTAGTATGTTTGACTTTAGCATGTAATAAGGTCCACTGGACCGATGCTATGTAATAGATCAGCATAGGAGTATGTGTAGGCAGTTAGAGATCAGGATAAGGTATCTGAGTTGTCCTCTCTCCCAGCCGCTTGGAAGCTCCCAGCCGCTGGGAAGTGAAGTTGGTAGTACTCGAAGGATTTGTTATATATACCTTCGATCTGTTAGGGTTTAGATACATTGAGTTCATATTGATAGTTCATTTCGATTGTGATAGATGTTATGTTCTGGAGAGTAGTACTGGTGATATGCTGTACTGGAGATCAGTCCAGATATTGTGAAGTAGAATTGTAAAAGCAGGACATTTGAATCTCAAGTGAATAAGATCTCATCTTTTGCAGTATCTGGTTGTATCAGTTGTATCTGTGTTGGTTTCCTTTCCGTTTTACAAGTTAATGGGTATTTTCAACCCTTCCACCGGTTGATCCTGCAAATCGGTGGAATGGTCCTGTATCATAGTTTAGTTTGCATTTGTGTTTTCTGTTTATGCATTGCATTGTTCAGGAGATCAGTTAGGAGCATGCTGTGAATCAGCCTAGCATCCTCATGTGCTAGGTCTAGAAGATAAGTTGTTAGATTTTGATTTGAAGATGATCCGGCCCGGTCGTCACATGATCTTTGTGAAATAGAGCGGTTCGGAGTGCTTACATGCAGTGGAAGGATACACAGGAGTCTGCATGTGCGTTTCCAGCTGGAGCAAGCCGCATCGTCATCTGCGAATGCATCGCCATCAGGGTCGGGTCGTGAAGTTGTTGAAGCTTGCATGTTGCAGGTGCATCATGATGTTTTGAGTTGGATATATACTCAGTGTATATATCGCAGTCAGGATCATCTCTCAGAGAAGTTCATCATCCGCATATCGCTGACGGATGCGGGTGTGAAAGTTAAGTTTTTTTGGCTAAGTGTTGAAGAGTTCATCAGGATGATGTGTGACGTCATCGTCATCAGGATATGACGTCATCGTCATCAGGATATTAAGAAATCCTTCAATGCGAGTTTATCCTGTTGTCGCTAAGTGGTTAAGTATCGGCGTAGGCAGGAAGTTGTATTAGCATCATCAGGAGGTTTCGAGGAACCGGATGAACAATATCATGATGCTGTTGCTTGTATCGTCGGGCAGTGGATCATCGAAGGCAAGTTGTTGAAGTGTAACGTCATCAGGATATTAGAAGCTACCGGATATTTGGATATCCTGCTGACGAAGGTGATATTGAATATCATGATGATGCCGCTTGCATTTGGCACCCGATGAACAGTGCAACCGGAGAATGTTTGCGCCCGTTGATTATTATGATGATGATGATAGGCGACAAACGGAGGAGGTAAATAGTAGTCGACAGGAGGATATTTGCGATCATCTGAAATATGATGATGCTGTTGAAATGTGATGATGCTGTTGGTGTCTTTAGGAAATATGATGATGACGTTCAGCCGATAGAGAATTTTATCATGCTGTTTGTATTGTTGGCAGCTCCTTCCTGTTAGTTAGCCTCCATTGCGTCCCACTCTGCATCATAGTGGTATCAGAGCAAAGGTTAGGATCTTCTGGAAAAGATAAGCAGGATGTCAGACGAAGAAGGAACATCTGAGTTTCCAACAAAGATGACTAACGCTAAGTTGGCAATTCTGGTGAAGAAACAGATTACAGAAAGTAAGGCCGTGAAGGCTCAGAATCAGGAGTTGAAAGATGAGTTAGCAAAGTTGAGGAGCAGAGTAGGTTCTGGTAGAGAAGATGATAGGGAAGAAGAAGATATCCCTAATTGGAGCGAGGAGGTCGTTCCTACAGACCAGAGACCGCTGTTGAACGCCCTCAAGGCCATGGAGAGGAGAACCATGGATGTGAAGCTAGATTTGCCAGTATTTACAGGTAAGATGGACCCTGATTCAGTAATGGAATGGATAGATTGTTTGAACAATTTCTTTGTAACAAAGGAGATACCAGAACAGCAGAGAGTGAAGATAGCACAGTCAAAGATGAAAGAAGCTGCCTTGACATGGTGGAACTTTGTTTAGGATGATAGAGTGCAGGAGGGAAAACGTAGAGTTGCCACATGGAAGAAGATGATGGAATTGGTAAAGGAGGCTTATATTCCTTTGGATTACAGTATCCAGTTACACAAGAGGAAGCAGAACTTGAAGCAGAAGGAGCTAGATGTCAGCTCATATACAGAAGAGTTCATGAAACTCTGTATGAAGACCAAGGTGAAAGAAAGTGAGGAAGAGAAGGTAGCCAGATACCTTAATGGATTGAGGTTTAATATTCAGGAAGATCTCAGTCTGCATAACCCAGATACAGTGCAGAAAAGCTTTCAGTTGGCATTGAAAGTGGAAGAAAAGCTGAAGAGAAAACAAGATCAGAACAACAGAGGAAGAGGAAGACAACAAAGAGGTGGAAGAAGTCCTTTCAGAGGCAGAGGACCTGGACAGGGATATCAAGGGGAGTCCAGTCAGGACAATAGTAAGGGCAACAATAATCAGAATCAGAGAGAGAATTTCAGTCAGCAAGGAAACTTCAGAGGTAGAAGACCCTTCAGAGGAAGATCCCAGGGCAGAGGATCCATCAGGTGTTACAACTGTAACAAAGAAGGCCATATAGCCAGCAGATGTCCAGACAAGGCCACAAGCTCAGTAGGAGAAAGGAGGACAAATCTGGTCAATGAACCTGATAATCAAAGTAGGACAAGCTCTAATGATTTTCAGAGTGTGAATGGTCCTGAGAATTATGGATATCCAGAAAGTGGAGAATCCCTGATGATGAGAAGAACAGTAACTACCATGAAGGTACCTGATAAAGAAGCCCCTCAAAGGAAGTCCCTTTTCAGAACCACTTGCAAAGCAGGAGGTAAGGCGTGTAAGGTTTTGATTGACTCTGGTTCTACTGAGAACTTTGTGTCTGAAGAGATGGTGGTGAAGCTGAAGCTTAGGAGATTGCCTCATCCAGCTCCATATAAAGTCTCATGGCTTACTCAAGGTCAGCAGACAACTGTAGAAGAGCAGGCTTGGGTAGAGTTTCAGATTGGTGGATATAAGGATAAGTTGTTGTTTGATATCACCAAGATGGATGCTTGCAACCTTTTGTTTGGAAGACCATGGCAGTATGATCTGAAGGCACAGCATGATGGTGTTAAAAACACCTATAAAATCACTAAAGATGGTATAGATATAACACTATTCCCATTGAAGGAGAAAGAGGAAAAGTCTAAAGGCAAAGAAGTGAAGGTCATGCTGATGGAAGGCAAACAATTCATGAAAGAAGTAGCAGCAGAAGGTGCAGTTGCATATGCCCTAATCCCATGTCTGAGTGTGGATAAGAAACAACAGCCAGAAGCCAAGACAGAGAAGAAGCCAAGGTTGATAGACCCAGCTGTCCAAGAGTTATTGGATAAGTACAAAGGTGTTATCTCAGAGGGAATGCCAAGATCCCTACCACCTGTCAGAGATATCAGTCATTGCATAGACTTGATTCCAGGGTCTACACTTCCAAATAAAGCAGCTTATAAGCTTACCCCAGAACAGAATGCAGAAGTAGCCAGGCAGATTGAAGAATTGATGAATTCAGGTCTGATTGGAAAGAGTTTGAGTCCATGTGCAGTACCAGCTGTACTAGCACCAAAGAAGGAAGGCACTTGGAGACTTTGTACAGATTCCAGAGCCATCAACAAGATCACAATCAGGTATAGGTTACCCATCCCCAGAATTGAGGATTTACTTGATTGTTTGGGAAATGCTAAGTACTTTACAAAAATAGACTTGAAGAGTGGATACCATCAGATCAGGATTAGACCAGGTGATGAGTGGAAGACAGCATTCAAAACAAATGAAGGTTTGTATGAATGGAAGGTTATGCCTTTTGGTTTGTCTAATGCCCCTAGTACTTTCATGAGGCTGATGAATGAGGTTCTGAAGGAATTCATTGGTAAGTTTGTCATAGTCTATTTAGATGACATTCTGATTTTCAGTAACACCAGAGAAGAACATCTCAGGCATATAGATCTGGTTCTCAAGAGGCTACATGAAGAGAAGCTGATGATAAACTTGGACAAGTGTCTGTTCATGAAACAGGAGATCACCTATTTAGGTTTTGTCATCTCACAAGGAAAGCTGCAGATGGATAAGGAGAAGGTGAGTGCCATATTGAATTGGCCAACTCCACAGACCATGAATGAAGTCAGAAGTTTCCATGGGTTAGCAACCTTCTACAGAAAGTTCATCAGAGGATTCAGTCATATTTGTGCACCCATGTTGGATACCATAAAAGGAGGACAGAAGTGCAGGTTTGTTTGGACTCAAGGAGCAGATGATTCCTTTGAGGCATTGAAGAGGAAGGTGGCACAGCAGCCAGTCCTTGCACTTCCAAATTTCAACAAGATCTTTCAGGTAGAGTGTGATGCCAGTCACATGGCCATTGGAGCAGTACTCAGTCAAGAGGGCAGACCAATTGCATTCTTCAGTGAAAAGCTCAATGATGCTAAGAAAAGGTATTCATCATATGATCTGGAGATGTATGCTTTAGTTCAATCCCTAAAGAAATGGAGGCATTACCTGATGCCAAAGGAGTTCATAGTTTTCATAGACAACCAGGCTTTGAGTTTCATCAACAGCCAGGAGAAGCTGAACCACAGACATATGAAGTGGGTAGAAACACTACAGGCTTTCACTTTTACCTTGAAGCATAAGAAAGGGGTTAAGAACAAAGTTGCAGATGCTTTGAGCAGGAGAGTTCTCACAGTAAATCAGATTCAGTTAGAGAGTGTTGGTATTGATTCACTCAAGACCATGTATGAGTCTGATGCTGATTTTGGAGAAATCTATCAGGTCTGTACTTCTTTTGGGGAGAAATACCATGCTGAGTTCTCTGAATTCCTGATACAGGATGGATTGCTGTTCAAGGGTGGACAGTTGTGTATCCCAAGATGTTCCATGAGGTTGAATATAATCAAGGAGAAACATTGTGGAGCAATGGCAGGTCATTTTGGTCTAGACAAGACTCTTGATCTGGTCAGGAGGCATTATTTCTGGCCTAAGTTGCAGTCAGATGTCCGGAAATTTGTAGAAACCTGTGTAATTTGTCAGAAGGCTAAAGGCAGATCAACTAATGCAGGGTTATATCAGCCCTTACCCATTCCTTCCAGACCGTGGGAAAGTATCAGTATGGATTTTGTTTTGGGTTTACCAAGGACTAGGAGAGGATTTGACAGTGTCTTTGTTGTAGTGGATAGGTTCAGTAAAATGGCACATTTCTTGCCATGCAAAACCACTGCAGATGCCTCATATGTTGCAGATTTATTCTTCAGGGAAATTGTCAGAATTCATGGGTTGCCTTTGAGCATAGTTTCAGACAGAGATGTGAAGTTTGTGGGTCACTTTTGGAGAACCCTATGGAGAAAGCTGGGAACCAATTTATCTTTTTCCTCTGCATATCATCCTCAAACGGATGGACAAACTGAGGTAGTGAACCGTTCTTTGGGAAATCTACTTAGATGCTTGACAAAACAGCATGGAGAGAAGTGGGACAATATTCTGTCTCAAGCTGAGTTTTCATATAATGATACTGTCAACAGGAGCACAGGAAAATCGCCTTTTCAGGTCGTGTATGGAATGCATCCCAGAGGTATTTTAGAGTTGCGAGATCTACCTCCAGCAAATCCTGTCAGTGCAGATGGAGAAGCTTTTGCTGAAGCAATCAAAGAAGTTCATGATCAGGTTAAGACCCAACTCCAGCAATCTACTTTGAAGTATAAGGAGTATGCTGATAAGAAAAAGAAGGATGTTCAATTTGCTGTTGGAGATTTGGTTTGGGTTCACTTGAAGAAAGACAGGCTCCCTAAGGGGAAGTATACTAAGCTCATGCCAAAGAAAGTTGGACCATGTCAGATTTTGCAAAAGCATGGACAAAATGCTTATGAGATCCAACTACCACCTGATCTCGGTTTATCTCCTATCTTCAATGTATGTGATTTAACTTCATACAAGGCTAATCCAGATGCAGATCAGGATATTCTACAGGATACAGTTGCTGAAGATATTCCTCAACATGATCCCCCACAGATACAACAGATTTTGGACACTAGAGTGGTCAAACAGACCAGGAACAAGAAGTACTTGGAGTACCTCGTCTCTTGGAAGGGACAGCCGACTTCTGAAGCAGTATGGATGACTGCAGAACAGATACAGAAGCATGGTGCCGACCTTGATACTCTCATCTCAAGTGGACTTGAGATTTCTTCTTTTGGGGAGTATGGTGCAGGAGCACCCGCACATGATCAGGATATAGGTCCGCATGATGACACACATGATCAGGATATAGGATAAGTTATCAGCATGATGACAGGGCAATAGGCTATTTTTAGTATGTTTGACTTTAGCATGTAATAAGGTCCACTGGACCGATGCTATGTAATAGATCAGCATAGGAGTATGTGTAGGCAGTTAGAGATCGGGATAAGGTATCTGAGTTGTCCTCTCTCCCAGCCGCTTGGAAGCTCCCAGCCGCTGGGAAGTGAAGTTGGTAGTACTCGAAGGATTTGTTATATATACCTTCGATCTGTTAGGGTTTAGATACATTGAGTTCATATTGATAGTTCATTTCGATTGTGATAGATGTTATGTTCTGGAGAGTAGTACTGGTGATATGCTGTACTGGAGATCAGTCCAGATATTGTGAAGTAGAATTGTAAAAGCAGGACATTTGAATCTCAAGTGAATAAGATCTCATCTTTTGCAGTATCTGGTTGTATCAGTTGTATCTGTGTTGGTTTCCTTTCCGTTTTACAAGTTAATGGGTATTTTCAACCCTTCCACCGGTTGATCCTGCAAATCGGTGGAATGGTCCTGTATCATAGTTTAGTTTGCATTTGTGTTTTCTGTTTATGCATTGCATTGTTCAGGAGATCAGTTAGGAGCATGCTGTGAATCAGCCTAGCATCCTCATGTGCTAGGTCTAGAAGATAAGTTGTTAGATTTTGATTTGAAGATGATCCGGCCCGGTCGTCACATGATCTTTGTGAAATAGAGCGGTTCGGAGTGCTTACATGCAGTGGAAGGATACACAGGAGTCTGCATGTGCGTTTCCAGCCGGAGCAAGCCGCATCGTCATCTGCGAATGCATCGCCATCAGGGTCGGGTCGTGAAGTTGTTGAAGCTTGCATGTTGCAGGTGCATCATGATGTTTTGAGTTGGATATATACTCAGTGTATATATCGCAGTCAGGATCATCTCTCGGAGAAGTTCATCATCCGCATATCGCTGACGGATGCGGGTGTGAAAGTTAAGTTTTTTTGGCTAAGTGTTGAAGAGTTCATCAGGATGATGTGTGACGTCATCGTCATCAGGATATGACGTCATCGTCATCAGGATATTAAGAAATCCTTCAATGCGAGTTTATCCTATTGTCGCTAAGTGGTTAAGTATCGGCGTAGGCAGGAAGTTGTATTAGCATCATTAGGAGGTTTCGATGAACCGGATGAAAAATATCATGATGCTGTTGCTTGTATCGTCGGGCAGTGGATCATCGAAGGCAAGTTGTTGAAGTGTAACGTCATCAGGATATTAGAAGCTACCGGATATTTGGATATCCTGCTGACGAAGGTGATATTGAATATCATGATGATGCCGCTTGCATTTGGCACCCGATGAACAGTGCAACCGGAGAATGTTTGCGCCCATTGATTATTATGATGATGATGATAGGCGACAAACGGAGGAGGTAAATAGTAGTCGACAGGAGGATATTTGCGATCATCTGAAATATGATGATGCTGTTGAAATGTGATGATGCTGTTGGTGTCTTTAGGAAATATGATGATGACGTTCAGCCGATAGAGAATTTTATCATGCTGTTTGTATTGTTGGCAGCTCCTTCCTGTTAGTTAGCCTCCGTTGCGTCCCACTCTGCATCATTTATCAACTATTGTTACATTGAATTATTGGAAAAATAATAACAATAATGATAAATGTCCACTTATTATAGGTTCATTCATTAGGTATTTAATGGCTAATTGTTATGTGTAAATTGTTAATTTGTATTGTGTAATGTAATGACAAGATTTATTAATGGTATACACAACAACAAGAAACTCCCTTTTAGTTGTCATATATTTTCATTCGGTAGGAATTATATTCTTGCTAGTGAAGTAAGTTGCATATATTCCTCCTCCATACTTTTGTGCTAAGATGGCTCCTACGACATCATTAGAAGTGTTTGTATCAATATAAAGGGTAGGTTCTCTGTAGGACCTCGTATGATTGGAGAAAAGGTTATTTTATCTTTAATCAAGTTAAAATATTATTGGAATTCATTGGTCCATACAAAATTAGTGTCTCTAGGAAGAAGGGAGAACATGGGTGCCATGATTTATTAAAGTTTTCTATAAATTGTCTATAATAGCATGCATGAACTAGAAAACTTTTAAAATTAGTTTGTCTTTGTGGGGTTCATCTATGGCATAACATCTATCTTTTATATACCATCCTTGATACCTTCAGTAAAAATATGATGCCCAAGGACAATACCCTAATCAACCATTATGAGACATTTTTACGGTTGAGCAATAATCCCTACTCTTCGCAATGTGTTAGGACATTATCTAAATTCTAAAGAGATTATTCAAAGGTACTACTATGGAGAGTGAAATTATCTATATATAATTCCATGCAATCATTCACTAATTCAACAAAAATAGAAAGCACAACTCATTGAAAGATGGTTGGCGCATTACAAATTCTAAAAGAGAGAAATCTAGAAACAAAGGTTCTGAAAGGAAAAATGAATGTTGTCTTATCTTGGTCTTCTAGAACTAATTGAATTCAATTATATCCAGTAAATCAGTCTAATAAAGAAAAGTATGTCTTTCTAGCTAGGTTATCCAAAATTGGTCAATAAAGGGTAAGGGAAAATAATCCCCATAGGTTGCCTTATTCAGTTCCTTATAATCCACACAAACTCACCATTTACTACCTTTTTTAGAATAAACACAAGTGATGATGTCCATTTACTATCTAAGATGGGGTAGATAATTCCCACTTGCAAAAGTTTTTCTATTTCAATTTGGGTAATTTTTTTGAGTGTGGGGTTGAGTCTGCATTGTGGTTGTCACACTAGTCTTACATCCTCTATGTGAATATGATGAGTGTAAATATTTAGGTGAATTCCTCTCATATCCTTGTAAACCCAAGAAAAATCTTTGGTATAGGAAATTAAAATATAAAATAACTTAAGTTTGTATTGATCTAATAACTAGTTTATATACAAGGTTTTTCCTAGGAGGATCATTATTTATTTAGTTCCTAGATAGATGGACAAGACCACTATGTTTTCACTCATAAATGTGTTCAATGGGTAGTAATGGGGATCTAACTTAGGGAATGCAGTTATTTATTTAAAGAATTTATGACTTCTCAGAATCACATTAGCTAGAGTGTAATGAAATGACTTGAGGAAATTCCTACAATTATCTTAAGAAAAACTAATAATTCTCTAATGCAAGAGTGATTTAACATCCTCAACTCCTTCTTGACCATAAAAATCTAGATCATCACTTTGTGGACAATTTTACAAATCTATATCATCTTCAAATTCATATACATGTTATTTTATGGTGACCATAGCTAGAGAAGCTATTCTTTCCATTTTATTATTTTGGTCTTGTTCATTAATCCACATGTGGTTTTTAGGATTTGAAGATGCTTTTGTATGTGGATACAAGGATATCTATTTGATGTTAATCTTGTTTGAAATGGTTATGCCCCCTAACCTATAGTCTATCAGGGCAATGTTAGTTGCTAGGTAGGGTCTCCTAATATTAAAAGATAAATATCCATGGGAGTATGTGATTGAAGTATCAAAAAGTCCACTAGATACTCCCAAGATTCAATTAATTGACAGGAATTTTTTCAATAACTCTTGTTGGAACAATGATTGACTAGTCTTCCATCTAAAGGATGGTATTAATAGGTTTCAATCCCATGAGGGATAGTTTCTTCATCACTACAACAAACATAACGTTAATGGTTGTTCCCAAATCAGCCAATACATTTGAAATTTCCACTCTTCTTATGGGTACGATGATTATAAAACTACTTGAATTGCCATATTTGGGTGGAAGGAGTTTCCTAGAGAGAAGGTTAGCTAACAACCCTCTACTTGAATAGTATTAGAGTGTTTGATATTCCTTCCTAGGGTTTTTATATATAATTGTTTGTTGAGTTGGTTGAGATCCAAGACTCCTTTTATGGAATATAATAGAGGAACTTCAATACTAAACCAATTTATCTCCTAGACAAAGTCTAATTCACATGAAGACATTAGATCCAAAGGAGGTTTTGGAGCTGGGGTCTTCAACCTTTTAGGAAATGGTGTATGCTCTTAAAAGACTTTAGAATGAGGCACTAGAAGGGTGTTAGAATGAAGCTTCCTTAGATCTCTAGAGTGAAGCTCTAGAATAACTCTAGGAAGTGGCTCTAGAATATATTTAGAGGATGGTTTCAAAGGAATTGTAGACTATAGCTCTAGATTAGCATCCAAAACAAGATTATGTAGAACTTCAGAGTGTGGATTGGGAGTAGCTTCAGAGTTCATCTCTAGTGGGGTTCTAGATAAGTTTCGAAAGGTCTCAGTAGAATAGTGAGCCCTATTTTTTATTGTTTTAATTTTAGTCTTAAGAGATGTTGCATCTTCATTATTTATAATTTTGACTATGGTTGGAGGAGATGGCTTAGACATTTTTTTCTTGATCTTAGTAGGATATTTTTGTACCATCATAAATTGTCGTCGCTTACAATTTCATGCTAGGTTTAGCACTTAGTTTAGTGTGTATGTTTGTTTTTTCTTAACATGTGCCTATTTTACCACTTTACTAAGAAACAGGGTAAAGTCCCCTGTTGATGGACCCTTCAAGGACAAAATCCACTAGGACACTAGTGGCCTACACTAGTGTCCTGACCGTTAGCTCTAAAAGATTTTGAATCTCGAAATGTTAGCCTTATTGTCTTGAGCAATGCCCCTTGTCGGCCTTACCCAATTAGGCACTCAAAAATTACTTGGAATTCATATATACAACTCTCTCTCCCTCATTTTGATATATATATACAGAAAAGAGGATGACCAATCTATGAACAAAAGCTCTCTACAACTTCTAGGATATGAATTCTCTCTAAAGAAGTTATCTACTTGTGAAGATTAGTTATTGTTTGCACTAACACTTGCAAGTATTTGAGGAAGATTCTTCTTTCCCCCATTGATTCCTTTTGTGTGATTTGTGTTGCGACATCAATCCAATAAGGGTTTCATGCTTATGGTAAGATCATTTCATTGTATTTATTTACTGCAATCTTTATGAGTTGTTTTGCCTCTATTCATTGCAATAGGAACTCTTTTTCATCATCATTTCTATTGTGGAGGTGGGAACACCAACACAAGATTTGACTAAAGAAAGCCCCTATACAAACCAACCATTTTCCCACTTTTATGTGTGAAAATCCTAACAATTTTGAGACATCGAGGAGTGACATGAAGATGAAAGGATAGATACAGAGATGATCACGCAAAAATTTAGACCATACCAAATGCTGAAGACAGTAGTGCCCAACACTAGTGTCCTTCCTATTTTGCCCTTACTTCCAATGTCAGTTTCCATTCTGTTTGCATGTAATACTAGATTTTGTACTCCATTTTACTGAAGAAATAAAAGATGCTTGATTTCATTCCTCACATTTTTTGTGAGAATCTTTGTTGTTGTTTTGTGTGTGAGTGTTGGGTGGAGTATCCCTTCACTAAATAGTGTTTTATTAAGGTTGAGTTTTTCTTTTCGAAAGTGCAAGGTGTCACCCTCTTCCATAAGAGTTACATTTCCCTAATTTGAATAATTAGGTGGTGCCTCATTCCTTGGAAGTTACACTTCTTAAGGATGACTTGCTATCCTTTTCCCCTTGTATTTTGTATGAATGCAAGCCTGTTGCATTTATTTCTTACATACTCAAAATGAGTCATGAAATAGCCATTGTTTTTGATATAATAAGCGGCATAAAAGGGTGTCGATCCCATTACATATTAGCCAAAAAGGCACACCAAAGTTTCATTAAGAACCAAAAAGCAGAAACAGAATGAACCAACAAAAACATCCAAAAAGAAACCCAAGACCGAGACACAGGGAACCGACAGCAGACTAATAGCAAACAAAAACCAAAGGCAAAGAACAAAGCCTCAACGGCTAATTAAACATCCAGTCCCAATCTTCTGCCAGAAACTAGTAGCTTGATCATGGTACTCCTTGAGTTCTTTATCCTTCATTCCCTGGTTGGTAAGCTCAATATCCTGGAGGACCACAAGGGTCATGCTCAATCGGTACATCACTTTCGCAAAGAACTTGGCCAGAGTCTTGAACTTCCTCTCTAGCATGGTGATCCTAGCAGAGAGAGTTTCAATCTCCTTATCTTTAGTAGCATCCTTGCCCTCCCTCTTCATCTTGCCCGACTCCTTCACCACTTTCTTTGAACTCACAGATTCTGACCCCTTAACATTGAGCTCAGGGAAATTACTAGGCCCATTATCCGCTTTAGCCTCCACCATAGCATTTTTGGTCTCCTTGTTAACAAAAAATTCCCCACCCGTCTATTCAGTCTTAAGCACAATAGTGTCCACTTTGTTGTTTTTGTTATCAGAAATACCATCACCCTCCAAGTCCACAATATCCTCCTCCAACTCAGTGACCTTCTTCTTGTGGAGAATAGGACTAGGCTTAGCTACAAGCCTCATCGACCTCCTGGTCAACGGTACCTGGGATTTACTTTCCATCAAGGTAAAATCCTTGTCAGCAGTGGTGTCGCTACCACCAATACCTTCCTCAGAGCTAACCTCTTCCACCACCATAGAAACATTCTTGGCCTTATTCTCGCTATCCATACCACTTCCTTCCTCCAAACTACCCCTTTTCTTCTTCTGAGGGGTCACCTGGGCAAAATCACCAGGTAACATCTTTCTTTTAACAGAGTCTTCGCAGAGGTCATGGGAGTCTGGTCATTGACCTTTGGCTCTGGGCTTTTACCGATGGTAGTTTTTTTCTTACCAGACTTTAGGGATTTGACATACTTCTCCGGAGTGACCTCTGTAATTATCATCGGGCTAGACACCACAGGATTGGAGTAGGGAGGTAGAGGAGGTTCAACCCTGGGAGGATGAAATAGCCATTGTTTTTCTTATTCACATTTCTTTATTGTTTTGAGAAAATATGTTATTGGAATTAGTTCTAAGTATTTTTGGTCTTGAATAGATTACTTAAGTAAATATTTAAAACATTATTCATTTTTATATAAAATTCCTTGTAATATACCACTTATTTATGATCAACTTGACTTCACTAATTTAATTTATAAATTGCACACTTATAAACAAACTCCATCCCCACTGCTCATTCTTATATATAAATTATGTCCCTCTTATGTCATTTTTATGTAGATATTGCATAACACAACCCATTTTTATATAACAAATTCCACACCTCATCACTCATTTTTATAAGGAAATTTCACTCTCCAATTCAATTATATAGAAAATTTAGAAAACACGGTTCATTTTTATATAAAAATAATTTCCAATAGATGACATATTTATGATCAACTTGACAATTACTTTAAATATATAAATTCTATTCCACCTTCACTTTTGAATATAATTTCCTACTAATATATTTAATAGAAAATTATTTTCGATATGAGATCAAAACATAATATATTTTATGCTAATAAATTAACAAAAAATATAAAATTCTATTTCATTTTATTTAATTACTGTTATAGTTTTCCCTATTTTCCACCCATCTTCCACTCTCTTGCTTCTACTCTTCTTTTTTAATAGGGGTAATCCCAGGGCAGTTAATAGCGAGGGGAGGACGTATAAGGAAATCATCATATCTCAAATGAATAGTTATTTACTTAAATATTATTCTTTAACAATCAAACAATTAATAACAATTTCACACCCCACCTAAATTGAGTATGTAGATTTGCCCTCTCAATAATTAATACTTGTACATATCCTGCTATTAGACCGTGTCATAGGAGTGCTTTAAAAGTCTTCCTATTTATTACGTGTGCAGTAATTAAAAAATTCAATTTATGTCATGTGTAAGTAAGCCTAAAGCGACAATTCCGATACGTTGACTCAGCAATTTTTAAAACTGATTTAATGAGGATAAACGATAAATAAACAAATCAATGGCATCCAGACTCGTTCTTTCCATATGTCACTCAGTATATTTTTCCTTTCCATATCGGATTTGGACGACTTGATGCAAAGAACAGGTCTTATGTTATGATTGAACAGGTCTGGTCTCCGAAACTTATTTTATTAATACATTGAATCTGCGTTTTTTTATACTGATGGTGAGTATATTCCTATGGTATTCGTGATCCTCTTTCAACAGTGTATCTTACATGCCTGCCTTAAATAACAAGCAGGATTACATATTTCTCCCTTACTTCTTTCTGAGTTCAATGCCAGACAAGTGTGGAATAAGACTAAGATGAAGACGTCTTTAGTTTGTCTCCTCCTATTCTTGTCTCTCTCTGCACTACCAACTCCTGCCTTCATCTCCCATTCTTCTCCTTCTAATTATTCTGATGAAGAAGCTCTTCTAACTTTTAAGAGTTCCCTCTCCGTCGATCCCTACAATTCCTTGCTCAATTGGTCTCCTAATCACTCATTCTGCAATTGGACTGGTGTTGTCTGCTCTTCTCGTCATCAACGTGTAGTTTCTTTGAATCTCACTGGTATGTCCTTACTTGGTCCCATCTCTCCTTTCCTTGGCAATCTCTCTTTTCTTAAAGTACTTTCTCTTTGGAATAACAACTTTCAAGGCCAAATTCCTCCTCAATTGGGAAGGTTGTTTCATCTAAGAATACTTAAATTGTCTGTAAATCGATTGGAAGGTTCCATTCCACCAACTTTAGGAAATTGTCATTCATTGCAAGATCTCATATTGTCTTATAACCATTTGAGTGGTAGTATACCTTCCCAACTTGGCCTTCTTTCACAATTGGAGACCATTGAATTAGGATCGAACCAACTGACAAGTACAATCCCAATTTTCATAGGTAACATATCCTCCTTAATTCAATTGGATTTGACCATGAACAAATTCCAAGGTAACATTCCTATTGAATTGGGTATGCTTACTCAACTCAAAGTGCTTTCTCTTGATAGTAACAACTTGGGAGGAGAGATTCCCATTGCCCTTTCCAATTGCACTCTTCTCCAATATTTGTCATTATCTGATAGCCAATTAAGTGGCCACATTCCCTGGCAGTTTGGGAAACTATCAAAGTTGCAAGAACTATATTTGTGGGGAAACCAACTCATTGGAGAAATCCCAAGCTCCCTCTCTAATTGTACTCAACTTGCACATATTGGTTTAGCTAATAACCAATTGAGTGGCAAGGTGCCCTTGGAGTTTGGTCATTTAGACCAGCTTATAGTTCTTCATTTATTTGATAATCATCTTGTGAGTGGAAGCAATGATATTCCTATTCTAACAGCCTTGATTAATTGCTCCTCTTTAGAAAAAATAGACTTGTCTATTAATTTTCTAAGTGGCATCTTGTCATCTTCTATTAGCCACCTATCAAGCCAACTCCAAGGTTTGTTGTTGTACTCCAATAAAATTGAAGGAAAAATACCAAGTTCCATTAGCAACTTAACAATGCTAACATACTTACACTTATCAGACAATCTTTTCAATGGAACTATCCCATCCTCACTTAACCAACTTCCACATCTTGAAAGGTTGTATCTAGACAAAAATAATTTATATGGAAATATTCCAGAAGGTTTGGGTGAGGCTAAAAGTCTTGGGTTGTTATCACTAAGTGAAAACATGCTTTCAGGGAAAATCCCAGATAGTCTTGGCGATCTTCCACAACTAAGAGATCTTCTTCTTCATCACAATCAACTATCAGGTAAAATACCTGCTAGTTTAGGGAGATGTCAAACTTTGGAGCTACTAGACTTGTCTCACAACAAGCTAAGAGGAAATATACCCCAAGAATTAGCAAGTCTTATAAATCTCCAATTTTATTTCAACATTTCTAGCAACTTATTACAAGGTTCTCTTTTAGAAATGAGCAAAATGGTAATGGTCCAAGCAATAGATGTGTCTCTCAACAACTTCTCAAGTGAAATTCCAGCCACGCTATCAAGCTGTATAGAATTACAATATTTGAATCTTTCATGGAATTCATTTGATGGCCTAATTCCAGGGTCACTCACAAGTCTAAAAAATCTTCAAGACATTGATCTCTCTAGAAATTATTTATCAGGTACAATCCCAATGGCTTTCCAAGAGATGACAACACTTCAACATATCAATCTTTCGTCAAACAGGTTAATAGGAGAGGTTCCAAAAGGAGGAGTTTTTGCAACACTTGAGGAGTCAGAAATTATGGGAAATCTTGGCCTTTGTGGCAAGTTAGTATATTTGAAGCCATGCTCTAATGCCCAATACAAGAAACTTTCATTGTCCAAAAAGGTAGTAGTACTAGTTGTGATTGGCATTTCTTTCTTCATCATGTCTTTTGTAATCCTAATAATTGTCTATAGAAGGAGAGATACTATTCAAGCTACCCCTGACCTCAATATTGGACCTACAAGAATTTCCTATGAAGAACTTGTACATGCAACTAGTGGGTTTAGTCAAACCAATCTATTAGGAGTTGGTAGTTTTGGATCTGTTTATAAAGGGGTTCTCAACAATGGTACAAATATTGCTGTTAAAGTTCTCAATTTGCAAGATGAAAATGCTCTCCAAACTTATAATAAAGAATGTAATGTGTTAAAAAGAGTTAGGCACCGCAATGTAATCAAAATAATTTCTATTTGTTCCAACCTTGATTTTAAAGCATTGGTTCTACCATTCATGTCAAATGGAAGTTTGGAGAGATGGTTATATCCTGAGGGAGGAGATGAATGCATATTAAATTTGCCTAGTAGATTACAAATAGCAAAGGAGATAGCACAAGGAATGACATATCTACATCATTATTGCTTTGTACAAGTCATTCACTGTGACTTAAAACCAACTAATGTGCTATTAGGAGATGATATCACTCCATATATAACAGACTTTGGTATTACCAAAATATTGTTTGGGAATTCAATGGATTCATTGACTTCTACAAATGCACTCAAGGGATCTATAGGCTACATTGCACCAGGTACAAATTTTGAGTTATCATAAGATAAATTATCATTGGATTATTTTTGTATTCATTATGAATGTTTTATATGGGATGACAATCACTAATTTATTTATTGTACTATAGAGTATGCAATGGGTGCAAAAACTTCAACAAAAGGAGATGTGTACAGCTATGGAATTCTACTTTTAGAGTTGTTGACAAGGAGGAAACCTACAGATAACATGTTTGTAGATGGATTCAATCTACCAAAATGGGTAGGTATGGCTTTTCCAAATAAAATTATAGAAGTGGTGGACAACAACCTACTTAAAGATATTAATGAATCAGACTTATCAATGGTCTTGTCATGTGTTACCCAATTTATACAAGTAGCTTTGGCTTGCACAAGGGAGTTGCCACAACAACGACCAGATATGATGGATATAGTTGAAAGATTAGAAAAAATAAATGGGGAATTTCTTGGTACTCGATCTTTTCAATTACCTATAGATATCTCACTTTTTCTTGAGAGTACAGGTGCTCTAAGAAATACTAATATAGAGAGGGATGAAAAATGGTCTACATCTACATCTTAGTTCTTCAGAAGGTTTCTTGTAAAAGAGAAATATTCTAAATTTTCTATGGGGTTTAGAATATTGTGATGTCATGTAGGTATGGTATGTGTAATGTTTGACCAAACTCTTGAGATTTAGAGATGGTATGCAATTTTGTTCCACTTATAAGTTAAACATAGTCATTGACTGACTATATTTGTAGAGATTTATAAAGAACATCCAAAAATGAGTGAGTATTTATTCCTAACATTGTATTCATTCTTATTTACAAAGGATATAGATTATATCTTTATAAATTTTACATATGAAAATTTTAGTTAAATAGAAAATTCTTAGGTTTAATTTTTTAGAGTGGGTTGAATTGTTTCAAAATAGGATCACTATTTAAAATTGACTTTAAATTGAGAAAATAATATTAATATGTTAGATGTCTTATTTAAATAAATATTTAGTAAATGTTTTAATATAAAATATAATTATTATGTAAGTATGGACACAAGCAAAGTGTTAGAAGTTACAATTTACATTGCATCCTTTAAAGAACTACACCAAAGAGGACTTGAAAAGTTCTATGGCATCCTTCAAGGAAAGAAACAAGAGAGTTCAAATGTGGATTAGAAGTTTGGTGTCATAGTGTGGCTAACATGGAGTAGCAAAGGGAAGAAATGAAAAAATTTCACACTAGAATCCAAATCAAAAAGGTCATCTGAGAACACTTGTTGATATTAGATCATAGTCTAGTTTGATTTCAAGTGAAGCTAAGGTTCTTTGTTTAGAAACTTATGATCATCCATATCGATAACTATTAAGTTGGGTGAAGAAGTGGATAGAGATATATAAGTGGCCAAAAGATGCATTGTAAAATTATGAATTAATTTATATTTTGTTAATGAGATGGAAGTAAATGTGATTCCACTTGATTTATTTCATTGGTGTGAAATTTTGCACCCACTTTATAATTCATCACACTTAAGTGAATCTTGTTATGCCTATACAATTAGGCCAAGAACATAAAGGATGCAAAATGTTACTTACCATTTAGAGATTGGACTAAAGAGCTCCCACACTTTAAACATTATTTATCTATAACATGGGTAAATTCTATATGAAATATAAGGAATTGACAAAATGCCCTACATTTACGTACCCAATTATTTGTCACTAGCTATCTAAATCCACATTAAACAAACTAGCTTCATATCCATACAACTTAGCAACAGGTTCATTCACTTTCCACAGATTCACGACAAAAACATATTGTCTATTATATAACTATGAACTCCTAGTGTAAATTGCACCAATAGAAAGAGATCTAAGAAATATAAAATACCCATTCCTAGTTCACTCACTAAATACACATTTATAATGAAGAAAGAAAAAGCATCCTACAGATCTATGTTCTCTAGCATCCTAATTTCAATATATAATAAATCAATTCAATAATGAAAAAAACATCAAATCTATAAGGATATTTGAAATATCAAAGATCATAATTCATGCATGTCATCCCTCACTAAACTTATAATTCTTATAGAATAAAAATTTAAAAAGATTTAAAATAATGTTTTAATACAATTATCTAAAATTGATACCATATTCATTTATATAACAATTTTGATCTGTAAGCTAGGTAAGATCAGGGAAACATACTAAAATCAATCACAGAAGCCCTAACTCATCAATGGAGTACAAAATAACCTAGAAATCAAATAACAAAGCAAACTAATCTAAATTCTTAAGCTAAACTTGGCTTCCCTCCATTGTTCTTCTTGACTTTGCTTAGATAGTTCTCATATTTGCAAACATGCAATACTCATGAGAAGCTCAACTGGAATTATTAGCAAAATCTTGAAGACTCTTCTTATGATTAGCTAGCTAGGAAGTGAGAAAATGAGGCTCAAGAGGTGTTTTAATAGAAAGCTAGGGTTCAATGAAGGGTGCAGATTGAGTGTTGACTTTTGAGAGATATGAATGGTGGAGATTGAGTAGGGTTTCCCTCTCATAAGAGGACAAAAGAGAACTTTTTATTTCAATATATGATGAGGTGGGAGTGTTTAAATTAAATAAAATTTATAATTTATTTAATCAATTTGAAATGGGAGATGAGTGGGAAATCATAATTAAATAATTATGATTTATTTAATTAAGGTGGGAGCTATATTTAAATAAATAGTTTATTTATTTAAATTAATTTGAGTGATGAAGGCATAGGAAAATGAATAATTAAATAATTAAAAATTAATTATTTAATTATAGACGAATAATTAAATAAATAAAATTTATTTAATTATCGACTAGAAATAGGAAAATGAATTAATTAAATAATTAAAGATTATTTAATTAATAGAAGAATGCGAAATTGGGGAGAAATTAATGTGAAAATAGTGCTCACAGGTTCAGGACATTCTTAAGTGTCTACATTTTGCCCCTCTTTGATACAATGTCAATTCCAACGTTGTGTCAAAGAAAAATTTGAAAAATATGCTCTGGATTTACTCCAAGATGCCCCAGACAAGGCGAGATAGACTTATGCCCCCTCAGGAAATTTTACAAATTTTTGAAAAAAAATTCAAAAACATTTGAGAAATTTCCTGAAAAAGTGTACCAACAGTGAAAAATTAGGCTCAAAAGGTAGCTAATGTTGAAAAATAAGAGTAGGGATAGCCAAATTTGAAGAAAGGGGGCCCACGTAGGTCAAAAAGTCCTATAAATAGCCTCTAGGGGGCCCAAATAGATCATTTACGCCCACAACCTTTAGAGAGTTTAGAGATCTTAGAGCTTTGAGTGTTTAGTTTGTTGCAAAGCTGCTATCAAAATGTCACAGATTCGAGCCCACCAACATCACAGATTGTGAGTTAGAACCTATGGATGGCTACCTGGCACAAGCATGACAGTGAGTGTCGAAACCCCATCTTTTGATTTTTACATTATTCATAGATTTTGGGGCCTGAAAAGGATAACAAATGCAGTGCAAGATTTTGCACAGCAATCCCGTTCGCAAGCAACGTAGGTGTGAACTCCTGCACCGCATTTGTGATCCTACATAGCAATTGATTTCTTATGACACAGTTGTAGGCTTTTGTGATGTAATTACCTTAGCCCGTGCACATTTTCTAGGTGTAATGTGCCTACTAGATTGTGCGATGCAATCGCAAAATTGTGATGCACTTGAAGGTTCCTGCGATGCAAATGAGAAATTGTGATGCATCTAAGAGCTTTCGCAATGCAATCACTTAGTTGTGACACACTATATTAATAGTGCGACTCATCCACATGTTGGGCATCTTCCGGTCAGGGTTTTGATCTGATTTAACCACATTTTCTCCTTAGAGGTCTACCTAGGGGTTTTAACTGACAAGATGCGATACTTTGTGGATTCAGGTTAGATTACCACCAATTTATACTCGCGAGAGTTGGCCTTCCTACTATCAGCTTTGACACCACTTGACTTTGGAGGAGCGTGATACACTACATGCGCTAGGATTATACCATGTTGCTTTCATGCCCATCATTAGGGCTAACAGAGGGCTGTTGACCGCATTAGCTGAGTGATGGCACTCTGAGATGAGCTCATTCCATTTGCTAGATAGAGAAGCAATAGTGACTTTAGAGGATGTCTGGTGTATTTTGCGGCTTCCCATCTGCGGGGAGCATGTGATCTATAGTGTCAAGTGAGGGTTGCGTACCCTTTGGCGACTCTTTAAGACAAACAGTGATGCAGAGCTCAGGGTGGAGGATTACAAGATCCATTGGGACACTTTGGCATATCAATACAATAGATTGATTATCATTCTATGTACTTGCATCAGTGGCATTGTCATTCCAGATCACCATGGTCATGGCTTCCCAGTTGGGTGGGGAGAGATGCTAGAGGGCATGATGGAACAGGCGACAGTGTATGCTTGGGGGCCCTATTTGATGGCGATGTTATACTTTTAGTTGCACGGCGTAGCTTACAGAGGAGAGCAGACTATTAGCTGCAAAGTGACATTGTTGATGATCTGGGTATGGGAGAAGATTCCATTATTTAGGCCTCCTATTATGAGGGAGATACTTGAGGAGTTACCCTATGTGCACATCTATGTAGGAGTAGTTGTGCAGATGTCGATGGGTGATGTAGGCTTTTAGATGGCCTAGATCACCTAGATGAGTTCATATGGAGACCTTACAAGGACTTCCCCATATGGTTGGAGGATAGAGATCACTTGCCCTACTACCGCCACACCAAGTATCTGTTTGGGTGAACCATTCAAAGGCAACATATCATCAAGCAACATTTACCTGAGCGTGTTCAGGGTTTGTACGATCCACCCGAGAGGTCTCTGACTAGGGACCTATGATCAATGTTGATGCGGCCATTCAGGAGATAGTAGGATTCCAACCTATTCAGTGGGGAGCTATGGTTGATGTAGCAGATGTGGGCACTACGCTCGAGGATGACACATGGTGGGCGCAACATAGGCCTATATTGTTTCTTCATCCCAATGAGCCTGCTTCAGTAGAGAGGCTAGGTAGAGGACCTAGAGGCAAGTTCTGTGGCAGAGGCAGAGGGAGGCACAAAGGCCACAGAGGTGGGGGTGATGATGGTGGAGATGATGGTGTTTATGATGGTGTTTATGCAGTAGTTGCCACCTGTCCAATGGCCCCCTCTCACTCCTCACGGATAGGAGAGAGTTGGAGGAGGACGTAGAGATGGAGGATATCGAAGGAGAGGGAAGGGATGATGAGATGGATGCCAAGGAGGAGAGAGTGTGGGAGGAGGCACTCCACGGTGTGCCTATTTTGGAGCTAGGAGAGGATGAGTAGGTAGAGGATGTGGGGGAGAGAGGAGGGGATTTGGAAGCGTAGGTTGATGCCTTGCAAACTTAGATGTAGGGACTGTAGGTGCAAGTGCAGGACTTACAGGGTCAGCTAGCGCAGCACACAGAAGAGCATGACATGGCCATTATTAGGCCTCAGAGAGTAGAGCAGTGCAACATCGATTTCATAGCTACAGTTGGTGGGTCAGTTATAGATTTTGCACATGCACTGTATAGAGCCGCACAAAAGGCACAATACTATAGGGGCCTTTATGAGGGTGTGGTGCCAACCGAGTAGAGAGCACCGTGTTATCAAAGTAGGAGTGCCAGTAGGACACACTCGCGGTGGACACACAATAGTGTCGGGGTATCATAGAAGAGATCCTCTCCGTATGATAGGCCATCAGGTTCCAAGGCTGGTTCAGAGCATAGGAATCCTCCTTTAGGGCAGGCACCATTTGGTGGTGAGGGTAGCACAGGCTAGGCCTATTTTTGGTAGACAGGACACATATTTTTTATCAATCCTGTGAGCTCTTGTTTTGACTAAGCCTGCGAGCTCCATTTTTTATAGCGATTCTAATATTTTACTTATGACACTTTTTTGATATATAAATGAGATACACTATTTTGTGATGACCATATGATGTGTTATCCTTTTATATGCATATGATGTGATGGATTATGTGATGTTGTTTATACCTGTTATAGGTTGATGTTATGGACTATGTGATGCTTTATGAGTCATATGTTATGTGGGTTGATGATTATGTGATGCTTTTCTACTTGATATGCATTATGATTATATGGTTGTATGATGTATTTTATATGATGTTATGGATGCACATGGTATATGGATAATTATGTGATTTATGGATGCACATTATGAGATGATACTACACATTTATGATATGAATGTGTATGTGATGCTTGTGTAGGTTCTTCATGTATGTAGATGATGGTTTTACATGTGATGTAATGCTATCTATGTTTTTGTATTTTTTAATGCAATATGGAGGACTTTATATGATGATGCCTAGTATACTTGTGCTAATATGTTTATTATGGGATCTATATGATGTTCTAATCATGTGTATGTATGTAGTATTATAATATTTAATGCATTTATCTTTAGGTGTGTCATAGTAGACTATCATGATGACTGCAAGGATGGATAGAAGAAATGGACATGCGGAAGAGAAGATGGTTGGTAAGAGATGAAGAATGATTGGATGGGTGAAACAAGATTTTGCTTTGATATATTTTGAGTTGTTACTTGTATTGCAAGCTTATCATCATAGAACTTATTATGTCAAAGGATGACAAACACTATGGCATGACATTGGCCAAGGCATAAAATGTGATCTCTTGCAGAACAAGCACATGACAGACAAGGAACGCCTGACTTAGACTAGTAACCATGAAACCTTGCCAGAATATGTGAGGAAATAACCATGATGTATATAAGTCCTAGTGCAAGGAAGTATTTAGATGTTCCTTCGCATGCATAGGATGGTTTTGATCATACCCAATGGAATCCCAATCACACACAAGGAACTTAGTTGCCCCAGTTTTCTTGCCAAGACAAACCACAAACAGCAAGCACAGAGAAAAAGGTCATGCCCCATCATCGCTCCTGTTCATCGCTTGTGGACTTCCTTGAGGAGCATAGGAACAAGACCAAAAATAAATCTAATAAAAGATAAGCCAGGCTAGACCAACTGAGTCAATAGCCATTGAGATTCTCTTGCCAAGTGATGTGTGTTTGTTTTGTTTGATGTGATTGGATGAATAACGCTTGGTTTTAGGAAAGGAGACATGTCGTATAAGACATTAAGTCTGGTTTCAGCGATGTAACCTTCTGTATAAGGCAAGTGATAGGATTGATACAGCTTGTATAAGACATTTTTAGTTTGGTTTCAAGGACACCCCAATATGTATAATGATTAATGTGTGATTGATGATGTCTGGTTTCAGAAAATGAAGTATGTTGTATAAGGCATAGAGCTTGGTTTCAACAATGCCCCATTTTGTCTTAAGACAAATGATAGTTTATAAAGGTAGTTAATAGTGATGCATGATCATGACAAGGCAATTGATCTTGTTACGATTGATTAACTAATTGGATAGTTTGTCTATTGTTCCAGAATTGTTTAAGTACATGTTGCTAGTGAATGATTAGTTGTGTTTGTCTGATCAAAGCATCCACCTCATCAAGGGACAACTTATTATGATGCTAACTCAATGGGCCCTAAGGGGTTGACCTAATGTCTCAGGGGATCATCAAAGATGGTGCACAGAGACAATGTAGTTCAATCATGTGGACTTTGTGTGTGACCTAGAACCTAGGGGATTTATGCCTCGGGGGCTCATCGAAGATGGCCTTGCCTACATGAAGTCGTAGAGGCAATGTAGTTCGACAAGGGTGGATTGACACTATTTATTGCTTGGATTTTTGGTTGACTATTTGATTTTTTGTTTTGTTTTTAGGAATATTTGCTTTTTGGGATTTTTGTCGTGTTTTGATTTTTTGGGATTTTGACATGTTTTGATTTTTTGGATTTTGACCTATTTTGATTTTTTTTGGATTTTGACATGTTTTGATTTTTTTGGATTTTGACCTATTTTGATTTTTTTGGATTTTGACATGTTTTGTTTTTTTTGGATTTTGATGGTTTTTGAAAGGTGTCCTCCAATACCGAGTTTAGGATCAAGAGTTTCCCCCAGTTAGGTGTAGGACAAGGTTATTAGGAAAAAGATGGATGGCAAATGGAAAGAGAAGGATGCTAAATATCAACTATTCATAGGCCATGAGAAGGACATCAAAGTTTTATTGCAAAGTATGATGTGTATAATGATGTGGATTATGTGAAGGGTAAGACGAAAGACCAAATAGAATAATGGTAGACAGTGGAGCAAAGACTAACTACACATGGAACTTGTTTGCCAGGTTTTCACCATGGTACTTATCCAAAGCACCGCTGGAGTGGTTTTCACTATTGGATGGATTATTTCTCTTTACTATTTTTTTGCTTTTTTGATTTTTTTAATTTTTTTGATTTTTTCTGATCTTTTGATTTTTTTGATTTTTAGGTATAGTATCTACGAAGGTGCATGCTGTTGATCGGCTCTGGTAATGATTCACCTTCAAGAGTGGCAAGTCGATATGCTCCAAATCCATATGCAACCATGATGACATACGGACTTAACCAATTTGGCTCAAATTTTCATGATTTTTCCCATTCCAATTTATTCTTGGGATTTTCTTTTAGAACCAAATCTCCAATGTTGAATTGTCAAACCTTGACTTTCTTATTGTAGCTGTGGCGAACACGATTCTAATAAGCTTGTAAATGAATCAGTGCATTTTGTCTTCTTTCATCTAGCAATTCAAGCTCATGTAGCCTGGATACTCGGTACTCTTCATCATTGACAAATTGCTGCATCGACACTCTCAAAGAGGGTAACTCAACCTCAATGTGCAAGATGGCTTCAAAACCATAGACAAGGGAGTATGGAGTGGCTCCTGTGGGTGTATGGATGCTAGTTCGGTAAGCCCACAAAGTGGGGTTGAGTTGGATATGCCAGTCACGACCAGCGTCATTCACAGTATTTTTGAGGATTTTGATAATGGCCTTATTTGATGCCTTAACTTGACCATTGCCTTGGGGATAGTACAGAGTGGCAAAATGATGTTGAATGTGGAACTTTTCACAGAGCTCATAGACATCCTAGTTCTTGAAAGGATGGCCATTATCTGTGATGATAGACTGAGGGACACCATATCGGCACATAATGTAATTGAGAATGAACTTAGTAATTTATTTGCCAGTGATGTATGTCATAGGAATGGCCTCAATCTATTTTGTGAAGTACTTAGTGGCTGTAATGATGAATTTATGACCATTGGTGGAGGTGGGATAGATTTTTCCCACAAGGTCGAGTCCCCATTGAGAGAAGGGCCATGGAGATGTGAGTGGCTAAAGGTCCTCGGTAGATGCATGCACAAGATCTCCATGTATTTGACACTAGTGACATTTCTTAGCAAAGTGGTATGCATCTCACTCCATTGTGGGCCAGTAGTATCCAATTCTTATGATCTTCTTAGCTAGATTAGGACCACTAGAGTGAGCTCCACATATACCCTCATGGACTTCGTGTAAGGTCATTTGTGCTTCCTCATCATTGAGACATCTTAGGAGGGTGTTATCAAATCCACGACGGTACATGGTATCTCTGATAATGACATGTTTGGAAGCTTGGTGAATGAAGGATTTATGTTGGCTAGCGGATAAGTCAGCGGGAATGGTTTGGTTGTGCAAGTATTTGTAAATGTCATTGTATCAAGGAGATTCAGGACCAACAACTTTGCACACTAGCTTAGATTCGGGATGTCAAAATCAAGGATCAATAGTTGTTCCACCAAGAGCTCAAATTGAGGTGCATTATTCAGAATATCCAAGAGAGATCCTATAGTGACCATTGCATCAGCCGCTATGTTTTGAATCCTAGGAATCTGGTTGAAAACAATGGTATCGAAGTAAAGCTTAAAACTATCCACCATTCTCTTATATGGCATAAGCTTTTCATCTTTTGTATCATATTCATCGTTGACATGTTTAATTACCAGTTGTGAATCATCGAAGACATGTAAATTTTTTATTTTCCAATCGATGGCCATACGTAGTCCAGTAAGTAATGTCTCATACTTAGCTATGTTATTGGTACAAGAGAAGGCTATCCTGAATGCTTTAGGAATAGCATCTCCCTGTGGTGTGATGAAAAGGACACCAACCCCTGAGCCATGATTTGTGCAAGAACCATCGAAGAATAGCATCCATGTTTTTGGAACTTCTACTGCAAAGATTGATTCAACTGGAAAATCTATAACCTACAGATGATCAGCTATTGTGGGTGCCTCTTCTAGTTGGTCTATTATTACCTATCCTTCTATGGCCTTCCGGTCAATGTATTCTATATCAAACTCACTTAGGATCATGATCCATTTTGCCAATTGTCCTGTCAAAGCTGCCTTATTGAGTAAATATTTCAAGGGGCCAATCTTTGTGATGAGCTTGGTTTGATGATTCAACATGTAATGTCAAAGATTTTGAGTGGTAAAAACCACCACAAGGTAGGCACATTCAATGGGACTGTAATTAATCTAATACCCTACTAATGTTCTACTGATGTAGTAGATTACTCATTCTTTCCCTTCATCATTTTGTGCTAGGATTGCCCGCAATGTTGAAAAGGTGGTTGAGATGTATAATATAAGAGGTTTTCCAACAATTGGTGGCATAAGGATTGGAGGAGACAACAAATAATCTTTGATTTGTTGGAAAGCTTCTTGACAGCGTTTAGTCCATATGAAGGGTACTCCTTTACGAAGCAAATGATGAAACGGACAGCATTTACCAGCCAGTTGTACAATGAATTTGTGGATTGACTATAGTTTGCCCTATAAACTGTGTAGTTATTTGAGAGTTGTTGGCAGAGGCATGTCCATGATGGCTTTCACCTTATCAGGATCAACTTCAATTTTCCAATGAGAAACGATGTAACCCAGCAGTTTACCTAAAGTGACTCTGAAAATGCATTTCTAAGGGTTTAGCCTGACCTTGTACTCTTCAAGTCATGTAAAAACCCTGTCCAAAATGTCCAAATGACTATCCCTTGTAACTGATTTGGTTAATTTAGGTCATACACATAATCTTTCATAAATGTATGCATATAGTCATCAAAGATTGTTGTCATTGCCCTTTGGTATGTTGCTCCGGCATTTTTGAGGCTGAAGGGCATGACATTCCATTAGTAAGTACCCCATGGACAAGTGAAAATTTTTTTATGAGGATCTTCAAGGGCTATCCTGATTTGATTGTAACCTAAAAACCATCCATAAGGGAAAGCATCTCATAGCCTATTGTAAGGTCAACTATAATATCAATGTTTGGCAATGGAAAATCATCTTTTGGACAAGCTTTGTTCAGATCTCATAAATCTTTACATATTTTGATTTGGCCATTTGGCTTGGTGACTCGTACTAGATTAGAGACCTAGTCTAGATAATCAATGGGTTGAATGAAACCGACATCCAATAACTTCTTCAGTGCTGTTTTGACCAAAAGTGATATTTGTGGATGCATTTTTTGTAACTTCTGCTTTATTGGCTTGGCATTTGGCAGCAGTGGTAGATGATGTAGTATCAATTGAGGATCAAGCCTAGGCATGTCAGTGTATGACCAAGAAAAATTTATTTGCCTTTCTGAGAAGAAAGCAGCAAACTCAGGTTTTTCTTTTTTTGTCAATGATTCAACAAAGTGGACAATCCTCGAATTATCTTCGGGACCAATATTTGTCTCTATTGATTTCTCTACCAATAGTGGTGATCTCTCTTGTGTAATGGGAAGCACTTCCAATCCTCCATCCTTGGGAACCTCGAAGAGGTTTTTACCCTCAGATACATCCTTTATTTTTACTTTTTTATGGTCAAAAGGTGCCTTTTGGTTTTCACCTAGAGACTTGTTTTCTTTTTCTTGTTCACTTTTGAGACTGAAGGGTGGAGTAGACTCTCTAAAGTGGGTGGTTTTGTCAAGATCCATGATGTAACCAACCTTATGATCCCCTTGTGGTATGCCTTCATAGAGTCCCATAAACTCAACAATAGCTTCATCATTTTCAAACAAATCCAAGCTAGGTGGTGCCTGTTGATCCCAGCCTATGAGTTGGGGGTGGACTAAAGGCAAGTCATCATTAGCATTCTTATAACTTAGGGATATGGGAGTTAAGGTGTATATAGAGGTATTGTCAAGATCCCAGAAAATTCTAATCGAGGCACAACTGTCAGGTAGGTTAGGTTGAGAAGATTCAGGCTCGGGAGGGTCGCTTGATGTCTCAATGTCTTCAGAAGTACTCATGTCATTACCCAAGAGCAACTTAGTACTAGGAGTGTTCCCTCTTTGTGATGTGTACCTTAACCCTTTGTTGTAAGGTCACATGGTTGGTTGAATGGGTTTTATCCTTCCATTTTTGTTTGGACCAAGCCTACTGTGTCCATCATATCCTTGTTTCACGAACTTATATCCCTTCCCATACTATTCTACTAGTAATTGCACATGCTTGACCTCTTCTTCATCTTTGTAGAGCCACATAGAGACATCCTCGCTTATATCTTCTTTTCTTAATTTGCTCCATTTTGTGAAGGTGGTGGGGGCAACAAAAAGAGTATCCTTTGGTTTGATTGGGTTGGGTTTTCCATGAGACTTTGGTGATATTGGCAGCTTGCCAATGCAATATGAGCTCTCCATCTTATATTCTCCACATCCTTTTTCATGGATCTGAACCTTAGGATTGAGAGGTGGAATGAATATAGTCATTTTGATAATGTGGATGGGTCAATGTAATGTGATGAAGTGGAAGGTGGGATTCCCGGGTTGTTAATGAGCACTTGATGTAGAGGTGTCTCTCTCAAGTGGCTATAATATTGGAAAGCATCAAGATCACCGACTATGGTTATTTCTATGCCGTTGTAGGAAAATTTGATGCATTAGTGATAGATGGATGGCACGGCCTTCATGGCATGAATCCATGGGTGACTGAGGATGAGATTATAGGGAAGGTCTAGATCCAAGATGTGGAATATGGTTGTAGACACTAAAAATTGGATTGCTCTGCAAACCAATTTCCCGTACCTCCACACTAATCCACTCTCCCCATCTACATATCCTTGGTGATCAATTATTTCACCTAATTAATCAACTTAAATCTTACAACCCTATTCTCATCAATTGAATGAATATTGCTAATATTTATTTAGATGATTTATCCATTTCCCTAATTCCTGTTAATTAGATGAATCATGCTTATCTGATTAACCTAGGCTTAAGTTAATTAAGATAACACTTAATTAACCTTGCTTACCTCATCCTCCACAATCCTTCACTAAACTAAATTTAAAATTCAGTTGTCCCCCACTATCCTCCACTCACTGAATTTAAAATTCAGTTGTCCCCCACTATCCTCCACTCACTGAATTTAAAATTTAGTTGTCCCCCATTATCCTCCACTCTTCCCAAAAATGAATTATTAATTCATCCACTATCCTTCACTCTTCCCAAAATGTGAATTATTAATTCATCCACTAGGAATAAAAGATTTAGTTTTATTCCTAGCCCTTGATCTCATCAACTGAATCCTCACCCTCCATCCTCATCTCCAAAATTCTATAAATTGGACCCCTCTCTAGGCCATTAAGGGGACCTCTTCATGCATCAGACCTCTGCCCAAATCACTCCACAATCTCCTCATCTTATCAAAGCCTTGCCAAAATCACTCTAGTCATCCCCTATCTCCATTTGAATCAACTTGTCTCGCATCTCCATTGTGTTGATGGCCTTGAGCAATCCACATCTTCGTTCTAGTCATGTGTACAATCTGAGGAGATCTCTTGGGTGCAACTCCTTCCCTTCTAGATCCGTGAGTTAAAAGGAAGGTCAAATCATGTTATTTGCATTTGATTCTTGTCTAATCTTCATTTTGATCTCATTGATTACATTGGCACGCCAATCAAAAAATCACAAAATCAAAAAATCCAAAAACATCACAAACATCAAAAAATCCCAAAACAATCGAAAACACACAAACTTCCAAAAATAATCTATCCATCACAAAAATCACATCACATTTATCATCATCCCGCATCATCATCACATCTATCCTCAATAAGCTTACACTAGATCCAAGCATCGCATCATCTATCGAAGCATTGTCCCTTAATCAAAAATCATCAACTACCAAATCAGCATCAACCACAACTTGTCACCATCATATCTTGAGCCAATCTTACAAACATCAATCATATCATCAATCAATTCCTGCCTTAGGATATATCTTTCCTATGATAGGCAAAATCTATCAAATCATTATCCATTTTGGCAAAAGATACAATGGTTACTTGTTTGGTTCATTGGTCTTTTGGTTTTTGATTCTTATCTTTTGTCCTATTCGAAGATCACATCAAAGCTACCTTGATCTTATTTTATCATGGTATGTGGTGAAAACATCTAGAATGGGGCATAGTCTTGCTTTTGTATGATGTGCTTGTGGGATGGTCTCATTACTCCAAGCTAGTATTCATATCTTGATTGATCATAGGGTCAGTTCTAGCATATTGATCTCCTTATGCATCTAAGGTTCATCATACCTTTTGTGTACTAAGGACTTATGCTATGAGTCCCCTTCCCTCGTCTAGACAAGGTTGTACTATCTTGGGCATGCATGGGATCATCCCTTTGTCTGTGTGTCTAGTCCATGCAAATGTTGGATAAACATCATCACCCTGGTCTTCTACACCTTGGTGAACATATCCACTTTGCTATATCAAACCTAGGATTGCTCTAAATCAATTTCAGCACAATGATCATCCACCAATCATCTCCGAACATCATCATCTTTTCATCCCACCACTTATCCTCTGACCAATTCAACCAATATGTTCCATCCATTTCAAGAGCACAACCGTGTTCTCGCAACCTGCCTATACTCTCAAGGGGGCATCACCCTTACAAATTATCCCCAAACCTTACCCTATTCTTCTAAACCATAATCTTTTTTCTATCCAATCCAACTCTATGTTCTAACTTCTTTGAAATGATGTTACTTAGCAGCAACACCATCTCAAAGAGGGGCAAATGTAGACACCAAAAATTGGATTGCTCTGCAAAATAATTTCCCGTACCTCTACACTAATCCACTCTCCCCATCTGCATATCCCTAGTGATCAATTAATTCACCTAATTAATCCACTTAAATCTTACAACCCTATCCTCATCAATTGAATGAATATTGCTAATATTTATTTAGATGATTTATCCATTTCCCTAATTCCTATTAATTAGATGAATCGTGCTTATCTGATTAACCTAGGCTTAAGTTAATTAAGATAACACTTAATTAACCTTGCTTACCTCATTCTCCACAATCCTCCACTAAACTGAATTTAAAATTCAGTTGTCCCCCACTATCCTCCACTCATTGAATTTAAAATTCAATTGTCCCCCACTATCCTCCACTCACTGAATTTAAAATTTAGTTGTCCCCCATTATCCTCCACTCTTCGTAAAAATGAATTATTAATTCATCCACTATCCTCCACTCTTCCCAAAATGTAAATTATTAATTCATCCACTAGGAATAAAAGATTCAGTTTTATTCCTAGCCCTTGATCTCATCAACTGAATCCTCACCCTCCATCCTCATCTCCAAAATTCTATAAATTGGACCCCTCTCTAGGCCATTAAAGGGACCTCTTCATGCATCAAACCTCTGCCAAAATCACTCCACAATCTCCTCATCCTACCATCCTAATGTCAAAATCTTGTCTCAATCCCATCTAATCTATCAATCCCCATCTTGTTCACATTGTGTTGAGCATTTGAGTAATCCACATTTTTGTTCTAGTCATGGGTACAATCTGAGGAGATCTCTTGGGTGCAACTCCTTCCGTCCTGGATCCGTGAGTTAAAAGGAAGGTAAAATCGTGTTATTGTGCATTTGATTTACATATTAATCTTTGTTTTGTCTCATTGATTACATTAAATGTAATCAATGAGATCAAAATGAAGATTACATATTAATCTTCGTTTTGTCTCATTGATTACATAAAATGTAATCAATGAGATCAAAATGAAGATTAGACAAAAATCAAATGCAAATAACATGATTTTACCTTCCTTTTAACTCACGGATCTAGGAGGGAAGGAGTTGTACCCAAGAGATCTCCTCATATTGTACCCATGACTAGAACGAAGATGTGGATTGCTCAAGGCCGTCAACACAATGGAGATGAGAGACAAGTTGATTCAGATGGAGATAGGGGATGACCAGAGTGATTTTAGCAGAGGTTTGATGAGATGAGGAGATTGTGGAGTGATTTGGGCAGAGGTCTGA
The DNA here is from genome assembly GCA_027924645.1 of Cunninghamia lanceolata. Lineage (NCBI taxonomy): Eukaryota > Viridiplantae > Streptophyta > Pinopsida > Cupressales > Cupressaceae > Cunninghamia > Cunninghamia lanceolata. The sequence goes on from BSBN01001332.1 coordinate 15,947,665, forward strand.
TGCATGAAGTGGTCCCCTTAATGGCCTAGAGAGGGGTCCAATTTATAGAATTTTGGAGATGAGGATGGAGGGTGAGGATTCAGTTGATGAGATCAAGGGCTAGGAATAAAATTGAATCTTTTATTCCTAGTGGATGAATTAATAATTCACATTTTGGGAAGAGTGGAGGATAGTGGATGAATTAATAATTTATTTTTGGGAAGAGTGGAGGGTAATGGGGGACAACTAAATTTTAGATTCAGTGAGTGGAGGATAGTGGGGGACAACTTAATTTTAAATTCAGTGAGTGGAGGATAGTGGGGGATAAATGAATTTTAAATTCAGTTTAGTGGAGGATTGTGGAGGATGAGGTAAGAAAGGTTAATTAAGTGTTATCTTAATTAACTTAAGCCTAGGTTAATCAGATAAACATGATTCATCTAATTAACAGGAATTAGGGAAATGGATAAATCATCTAAATAAATATTAGCAATATTCATTCAATTGATGAGGATAGGGTTGTAAGATTTAAGTGGATTAATTAGGTGAATTAATTGATCACCAGTGATATGCAGATGGGGAGAGTAGATTAGTGTAGAGGTACAAGAAATTGGTTTGCAGAGCAATCCAATTTTTGGTGTCTACATTTGCCCCTCTTTGAGATGGTGTTGTGGCTAAGTAACATCATTTCAAAGAAGTTAGAACATAGAGTTGGATTGGATAGAAAAAAGATTTTGGTTTAGAAGAATAGGGTAAGGTTTGGGGATAATTGGTAAGGGTGATGCCCCCTCGAGAGGATAGGCGGGTTGCGAGAACATGGTTGTGCTCTCGAAATGGATGGAACATATTGGTTGAACTGGTCAGAGGATAAGTGGTGGGATGAAAAGATGATGATGTTCGGAGATAATTGGTGGATGATCATTGTGCTGAAACTGAATTAGAGAAATCCTAGGTTTGATATAGCAAAGTGGATATGTTCACCAAGGTATAGAAGACTAGGGTGATGATGTTTATCTAATGTTTGCATGGACTAGACACGCAGACAAAGGAATGATCCCATGCATGCCCAAGATAGTACAACCTTGTCTAGACAAGGGAAGGGGACTCATAGCATAAGCCCTTAGTACACAAAAGGTATGAAGAACCTTAGATGCATAAGGAGATCAATATGCTAGAACTGACCCTATGATCAACAAGATATAAATACTAGCTTGGAGTAATGAGACCAACCCACAAGCACAGCATACAATAGAAAGACTATGCCCTATTCTAGATGTTTTCACCACATACCATGATATAATAAGATCAAGGTAGCTTTGATGTGATCTTCGAATGGGACAAAAGATAAAAATCAAAAACCAAAAGACCAACGAACCAAACAAGTAACCATTGTAGCTTTTTGCCAAAATGGATGATGATTTGATAGATTCTGCCTATCGTAGGAAAGATATATCCTAAGGCAGAAATTGATGGATGATTGGATGATGTTTAGTTGATGTTGTAAGATTGGCTCAAGATATGTTGGTGACAAGTTGTGGTTGATGTTGATTTGATAGTTGATAATTTTGATTAAGGGACAATGCTTTGATAGGTGATGTGATGCTTGGATCTAGTGTAAGCTTATTGAGGATAGATGTGATGATGTTGGAAGATGACAAGATGTTTGGTGATTTTGAGGATGTTGGGAGATGATGAGATGTTGATTTTGTGATGGATATTTTTGGGATTTTATGGATTTTTTGATTTTTTTTGGATTTTTGATTTTCTAATTTTTTTTATGTTTTCATGATTTTTAGAAAAGGAATGGTTTATTATGAGATGATTGCATTGGATTTCGTTTGGATAGCCTTTGTGCAACATACCAATGACAAGGGAACACCAAGTCTAGAGGTGAAAGTGATGGGATTGGATAGTGGGATTGGCGATAAAAGGATAATGGATAGGAGATTTTGATAAATGGATAGATACATGCGGATAAGGGGTAGGATGGGGGATAAAGGATTGGGTAGGGATACAGGATAGATGGATGGGGGGTTTTAGGATTTTCTCCAAGGGCTAGGTTGCAAGGAATCATGTGCCCCAATGCCTAGAATTTTGCATGATGGGTTCATGTTGGAATGGATGGACTTTGTAGTAGATGGATGGAGGATGTACTTACAAAGGGAGTATGGCAAGAGGTCTCCAAAGCAAGTTGTTGATATGTTGCCCCTTGTCTTTATCAAGATCTAGGGTGAGAGATGGTTAAAACAAGATATAATGGATAGGATGGATGGGAAATGATAGGATACATAGGGGATGGTGGATAGGAATATGATAGGAAAACGATAAGATAGTGGATAAGATGTGCAAGAATATTATGGATGTGGATGAAGGATATGGTTTTGCCCCCAAGTGTAGGGATACAAAATGGATGGAGAAGGGATTACGCATGACGCCCACAAGGGGTTTTCATCATGGTACTTTCCCAAAGCGCCACAAGGAGTGGTTTTCACCATTGGACAAATTTTTTCTCTTTACTATTTTCTTGATTTTTTTATTTTTTTGCTTTTTTGATGGAATGGGGACTCTAGCGTCTATTTCCATAGCAAGGAGAAGATGGTCCCATGTTGGATAGCATTATGGATGATGATTTCATGGATGTTGGTAGATGGGAGAAGATGGAATGGATTATGGATAATGGATTATGGATAATGGATTATGATGTGTATAGTGTGGATTATGCAAAAGCATGGACCATAGGAATGTGATGGGGAAGATATGTAGGATAGTGGATGAAAGATGAAGAAATGGGGGTATGTGGGAATTGCAAGTGGTGGAGGGGAACCAAGACCAGCGGTGGCACACACCGTGTTTGATTTTGAAGCCTATGTTTTGGATGGGGGTGGGTAGTAAGGGGGATCAGGATGGGAGATTTGTGGATGGTCGATTTGGGGTTTTAGGTACCCAAATGGACTTAAGAATTATGGGATTTTTAGATGGGGAGGGGGATATTTGGGATTTTGGGGTGGATTGGGATGTGGATGCCTCATTAGAGTTTGGTGCTTTTTGTTTAGGGACCCACACCATTTTTGTTTTTGCTTTTTCTTGTGATGGTGTGGGATTTGATAGCCTTTTTTATTTTTCAGGTTGATTGGAAGGGATAATATCCTTAGGCTTTTGTGCTTCATGAGTTGAGGCATTCAAAATTTTGAATCCCATGGATTTGGTGGAAGCTTCATGTTTGAAAGATGTGTGTTTGTGTTGGTCTTGATTGGGGATTTTAGTGGATTTATGGATAAATGGATAAGGAGATTTGAGGATGGGGATATTAGGAGTTGGGAGGATGGGAGGATAAGAGGATTTGTGGATAGGGATGTTTAGAGTTGGTAGGATAGGAGGTAAAGTGGATTTGATAGGATATTCAGAGTTGGAAGTAGTGGAGGTAAATTTGATGGAGGGAGATGGTGGTCACATGCTTTTGCAAATGATAGGATGATGGAGGGGGAATGGCAACATATGCTTTGGGGGTGCAACGAGATGCACCATGTTTGGGATTGGAGAAATGGATTTTGGGAGGTGGGTGGATGGTACCAACATGTGTAGATTGTGTTTCTTGGGGTGTATAACCAAGGCCATGTGAGGATGGATGGAATGTGGTGTGGATGGGCTCCAAGATGCCTTGTTCATGAAGGCCTAAGCCTTTGCCTTGATAGTTCATATGTTGGAGCATGCGACATGCAATGGGATGTTTGTTTCTTTCGAAACAAGACGCGAGTCCCTTATTTGTTGGAGATAGATAGGTGGTGGAAGGAAGTTGTTCGCCTCCTACAAGGGAGTTACCATAGATGAAGGTACTTTGTTCAAGTGGATAAGGGGATGGATTTGGGATGAGATTGGTAGATGGAGGTAAAGGATTCATGGGGGATGGTAAAGGGGTGGTAGAAGAAGGTGTGGGATCAATAAGTTGACCAATAGATGGGAGGGGTTCGGGGATGGGATTAGAAGGGATGGTTAGATCTTGATTAGGAGAAGGGGTTGATGTTTCGACATGCTTTGGATTTGTTTCTTGACATAGCTCATGTGCTTGCATGGAAGTGGAAGTGACTTGGATAGTAATGGTAGGTTCTTGGATGGATGTGATAGGTGTTTGACTTATGTGTTCTTGAACATGGCTGCATGATGGTTCTTGAGTTATGATAAGAGATTGTTCAAGAGGTTTTGTGGGTGTTGGATTGCATGAGGGTGTTTGATTCCTTGTGGATAGCCAATGGATGGCATCCTTCATGAGTGTATGTGTTGAAGAACAATGTAATGGATGGATAATGATGGAGGTTGATGTGGGGTTAGGATTGGGATTGGATAGGTGAGTGATAGGATTAGGTAATGATGGTTCTTGGATGGGTTCAAGGATAGGTGTGGGATTAGATGGTGGTGTTGGAGGGGTGGGGGATTGGTGGGATTCCTTTGCTTTGCTTTCATTATTAGGTGATGTTCTTTGGAGGAAATCCCACAAGGATTCTTTGGATGTGATAGTGTTGGGACTTGGAAGATTTGATGGTGGATTAGATGGTGGCTGGGTGATAGGTGTTGGTGGATTGGTAGATACATAAGGTGATGGATTAAGGTTGATAAGGTTGGAGGGATATTGTGTTGGGAGATTTGGTATTGATGGATTGTAAGGTAGGTAGGGTGATGGAGCGATTGGACGATGGGGATTAGGAGATGGGGGATTTGGTTGTTGATATGAGGTTTGGATTTCGGATATAAGGTGTGATAGATTGGTATTCCCTAGATCAAAATTAACATGACAAAGGTTAGGGGATGGATAAGGTGGATGTATTGATTGGTTGGATAAGTATGATGGCATGGATGTGTAAGGGGATGGTGATTGATATGAAGGTAAAGGTTGACATGATGAAGGTTGATATGATGGAAATGGGTATGAGGTTAAAGGTTGATATGAGGTTGATGAAGTGGATCTGTAAGATGTAGGTTGGTATGAAGTTTGAAAGAATGAAGATTGATATGATGTGGATGGGGATGATGTGTAAGATGTTTGTTGATATGATGGAAGTTGGGTAGGGGCTTGGGATTCTCCAATAATGAGGTGTGCTAAGGGCATATCTTTAATGTCATTTTTGAATTGTTCCTTAGCAGTAGGATCCATGTTCTCATAGATTTTTCTACATCTTTATAATTGTTGTATTGTTTCATAAAGATCCATTTTGTTGGAGATGGTATGGGATGGTGGGGGATAATGGATGATTGTGATGGTGGGATCAAAATTTCAAGTCCTTAAGATGATTTGATTTGATTTGTTTGTGTTGGATGGTTCTCTATGCTTTTGATAGACTAATGATCTTAAGCAAGAGGGTTGATGTGATCAACTAAGGTCTTGATTTTTTTTTATTGGGGTTTTAGGATGTGGATTTTGATAATGATGTTGGGAGACTTGGATAATGATTGGGATCAATGTTGATGTGATGTGATCATGACTTGGATACGATTAGGGTTTGATATGGAAGGATTAGGGATGATTAGGATAATGGTTAGGATGATGTTGATAGGATGAGGATGAATGATGAAAATGTGATTAGGATGTGCTTAGGGATGATTGGGATTAAGGTTGATTTGAGAAGGATGGAGAGAATGATGTTGTGTAATGCTTAGAATGATGTTGTTTGGATAATTATTTAGATAGAATGGTGATGATTGATGATGTAGAGTGACAAGGATGTGAGTAGGATTGATTATGGATGACTTGGATGTGATTAGGACTGAGGTGGTTAAGAATGGGTGATTAGGATGAGTGTGATTATATTTGAATGTGATGAATGACTTGTCTTATGTGTTTGATGTTTTAGTTTGATTTGGCAATGTTTAGCAAATGATCACATGTACAAACAAGAATCACTCACACAAGACACAAGCAATTTTGAATTGTGAATTGGAAGAATATGATAATGATTAAACAAGCACATGTGCAAGACACATTAACATGCCCTAATGTCTAGTTTGATGGGGTATGGCCAATTAGGTTTGGGCAATGTTTAGACGAGGTTGACTAATGATTTAAAAGTGAAATCATGTCACATAGCCGGGAGAAGGGGGTAACCCACCCTTCACCTTCACTTCCCAAAGGTAGAAAGTTATTTGGGGCTTAGCCAAGAGTGACAAGATTCTGATTTCAAGGAGGGTGTCTTTCGATTTAACCTCAGATGAGGTCGTCCCTAGGGGTGATGAAATCCCCTAGCAGGCCTCCTAGGAAAGGGGTTGACAAAAGCAAATCAAGTGAGGTGTTTTTGATCTCCAAGATCACCTTGCGGTGTGAGGAGAGAGCATACACACACCCACTTGATTCACACTCGCACTTGATTAATTGACCCTTAGAAAATGAAATGTGAGGAAAACACATCAATCAATGGTTCTTTTTAGCCCAATTTGAAGATGTGATTGAAGACACTGGTTGATTTTAAGCCCAATTTCAATGTGTGATGATCAAACAATGTTCATTTTAGAAGCCCAAATTGAAATGTGTTTGCAAGAAATGATTGAGAGATAAAGGATGAAAATGGATGCACCTAATTAAATTGCTGTCCAAATTGATGTAGATGCTACTCCTGATGTTGTTCCAACCTCGTATGATCACCTGCAAGTCACGAAAATGAAAATGAAGCAAGTAGACTAGAGTAGGAGATTGTCATGTGAAAATTGATAATATGATAAAATTTGATGAAATATGAACTGATACAGGAAAGTGAAGTGCATAATCATATTCTAGATGAAATTCCATGCGATTTGGAAAAAAAATTTGTAAAAATTCGATCAAAAACGCAAAAGATATGAGTGTTTAAAGTTTTCAAGCATCGTTGACTTTGACTACGAAAAAAGACTAGAAAATGGTACCATCACCTGAGAATTTCTTCACAACTGTGTAGGTGGCTTTGTCAGCTTTCCGGCAAGTCCTTGTTTATGAGTTTTCGACTCCGTATGCTCCAGTTATGATTAAGAGAAAAAATTAGCCTCCTTTGGTATGTAGGAGGCACAAGAGGTGAAGTTAACCATTTGACTTAGTTGTTAGTGGTTTGCCCTGTTGTGGTCACATGAAAGTGTTATCTGGTGGTTTGTGTTTAGGTTTATGCTGGCGGTCAAACTCCAGAGGAGCCCTCAGTTCACCCTATGCCCAAGGGCTACCATGAGGTCAACAAAAAAAGATAAAATAAAATAAAATAAGATAAAAGAAAAACGAAGGGGTAAGTTAGCTCCCACCTCCCTCGTTGATAACCAAATGAAACACCGGCTAGGGTTAGGGTTCCAAAGGTGTGGCAGACATTGGTGGAGGCGACAAGCCTTACAGTGGTAGCAATTGTTTGGCATAGAAGGTGGTGACAGGTTGTTAGGGGGCATCAGCGAGGGAAAAGAGAGGACTATTGGTGTAGGGTTTGGATGTAGTGGTGTGGGTGTTTATGCAGTGGTGATGGGGTTGCAGAGATGGCGGTGGGATGTTATGACTGGCGGTGACAGGGTTGCAGAGATCGCAGTGGGGTGTTTTTGCGGTGGCAATGGGTATGTGGTGGCGGTAGGGAGGTGGGAGGGATGGGAGGCCTTGGAGGGGGCGATGCAGGGGCTGCGCAGGAATGGCAGGGTTGTGGGAGAAGGGAGGACAGGGAGCTGCGCAGGGGGAGGGATGGATGGCGGCGGGAGATATAAAGGTTTTGGGTGGCAATGTGATGGCGGAGGGGTGTTGACCAGGGGCAGAGAGGTTTTGACGAGATTAGTGGCGGCAACCTGGTGGATCTAGCAGTGGTTTAGGGCGTGTAGACCAGGGGAGGTGAAGTGGTGGCGGGGCTAAACGACTGACCTGCAATACAAATAGCTCAAACCTTGCAAAACAAATTCTTTGCAACACTAGAAACTAGATAGAAAACCAGCGATTATAGAAAACAAACAAAGCATAGATCAGTGTGGCAGGGGGTACGGTTCCGTACGGTACGGTTCTGTAGGGTATAGACCGTAACCGTACCCTAAAAAAATTTCAAAATTTTTCAAAATTTTTGTCACAGACAATAGCCAACTTTATAGTCAAAATTCATGGAATCGATGTCCTGATCGCAATGGTGAGGTCAGTTTTCACCCAAGACACAACCTGCAATATTTCACTTCCAAAACTTGACAAAAATTGTTAGAAAATGAAGATTTTGACAACAAAACCTGCACAAACTAACGATTAGATCCAGGACCGGGCGTGCTAAAGTAATCAATGAGACAAAACGAAGATTAATATGTAAATCAAATGCACAATAACATGATTTTACCTTCCTTTTAACTCATGGATCTAGGAGGGAAGGAGTTGCACCTAAGAGATCTCCTCAGATTGTACCCATGACTAGAACGAAGATGTGGATTGCTCAAATGCTCAACACAATGTGAACGAGAAGGGGATTGATAGATTAGATGGGATTGAGACAAGATTTTGACATTAGGATGGTAGGATGAGGAGATTGTGGAGTGATTTTGGCAGAGGTTTGATGCATGAAGAGGTCCCTTTAATGGCCTAGAGAGGGGTCCAATTTATAGAATTTTGGAGATGAGGATGGAGGGTGAGGATTCAATTGATGAGATCAAGGGCTAGGAATAAAACTGAATCTTTTATTCCTAGTGGATGAATTAATAATTCACATTTTAGGAAGAGTGGAGGATAGTGGATGAATTAATAATTCATTTTTGGGAAGAGTGGAGGATAATGGGGGACAACTAAATTTTAAATTCAGTGAGTGGAGGATAGTGGGGGACAACTGAATTTTAAATTCAGTGAGTGGAGGATAGTGAGGGACAACTGAATTTTAAATTCAGTTTAGTGGCGGATTGTGGAGGATGAGGTAAGCAAGGTTAATTAAGTGTTATCTTAATTAACTTAAGCCTAGGTTAATCAGATAAGCATGATTCATCTAATTAACAGGAATTAGGGAAATGGATAAATCATCTAAATAAATATTAGCAATATTCATTCAATTGATGAGGATAGGGTTGTAAGATTTAAGTGGATTAATTAGGTGAATTAATTGATCACCAGGGATATGTAGATGGGGAGAGTGGATTAGTGTAGAGGTATGGGAAATTGGTTTGCAGAGTAATCTAATTTTCAGTGTCTACAATGGTATTTAGCGTGGTGGGCCCAACTCTCACAGGAAGTGAGATCACACCCTTCGAGGAATGCTCTACATCATCGTAGGCCTTGATGATAATTCTCTTGGATGGGTCCATGCAGACCTCAAAATATCCCAATATCATGACTAGCTTCAAAGAACATATGTTCAATCGCACTCCACCATCTACCAATACTCATTGGATCTTATGTTTATTAATGAAGACTTCAAGGTTCAAGGGATTGGTATGGTTAGGTCGATGTGAGAGAAATTCACACTAAGTGAATGTAACATGATTGGTAGTAGCCAAATGTCCTACCATGGCCTAGAATTTGTTAACATTTAGATCCATAGGAATAGATGATTCCAGCAGTGCTTTGTCTAAGATGGTCTTATGTTCTAGAGATAGGCAGAGCATCTCAAAGATGGATATTTATGCGGAGGTTTTCTTTAGATGATCCAAAAGTTTGTATTGTGACTTTGGTTGCGAGTAAGATGGAGGGCTTCGTAAGGTCAACTTAGCTCTGCAGGTGGTGATGGTGCACTTAGGATGAGACTTGATGGAAATCATGAAGATGTTACTATCATAAGCTTGGATGCTATTAACAGTGTATTCATAAGCAACATGGTTATAGTTGGGTTGCTCATTTGTCTTGGTGCCTGAACTAGAGGCTTTTCCTGATCCATGGTCTTGCAAAGGATTTGTGAAGATGGTATGATCGGTATTAGAGGATCCTTGGGGATTATCTAAGACTATGTTGCCTTGTTCAATAAGATCTTGAATTGTATTCTTGAGCTTGCAACAATTTGAGGTTTTATGTCCCTTTATTTGATGATATTCACAAAATGCATTGTCATTTCATGAGGGAGGCTTGAAGGCATGATCATATTGCTTAACCTCTGGAAGTTGAAAAAGGTTAGCTTGTAATAATTTCTTTAGGATTGCCTCAATTGGTTCTGGCAGGGGTGTGTAGTTCTATTTTGGAGGATTTGTTCTCAGGGGAACCTATCTTTGATTGTTTTGGATGGCATTTTCTATTTGTTGTTGAACGAGTGTTGGATTGTTTGGTGTTGGTGCTTTGAGAGTAAGGATGGGGCCACCCTTGTTTATTTCTTTCATATTGAAAACCCAATCATTTGCAACATTCTTATTCCTAGACCAGAACTTGTTTTTGTCATAGAAAGTGTTAGGGTTTCTTTTATTTTATTGAAAATTTTCATTGTACCTTTGGCTATGAGGGTGTTTTCAATTTCTATTCCTTTCTCAACAACCTCCCCAAAGGTAGTGCAACAATATATTTGTAGTTGATGTGTGAGTTCCGTGGACAAGTTTTCCACAAAGATTGGGACTAGTTGATTCTCGGGTATATGGAATGGACACTTGCTAGCCAAACTTCTCCATCTTTGGAAGAAAGAGATAAATGTCTCTCCATCTTCTTGTTTTGTGTGGCATAGCGTTGCTACGTTTACATCTATTTCAATGTTGTAAGAGAAGTACGCTATGAATTTGTCTACCAGCTCGGTCCATGTCTTTATCCCTGTGGGGAGATGTGTGAACCACTCAAGTGCTTGACCCACGAGGAACCATGGGAATAGTCTCATTAGGTAAGTTTGGTCAAATGAAAGCTCTAAACATGTAGCATGAAATTCATGTACATGTTCAATAGGGCTCCCTTTTCCTCTATATTTGTTGAAATTGGGTATAGTAAAGTTTTATGGAAATGGAGGCATGTAGATACTCCTATCTAAAGGATATGGGCATAGATCTTCCATGGAGTATGCCTTTTTGGTCCCCGAGACTTGCATATTGGACAATTTTTGTTTTAGTGAATGCATTTCATGTGCTAGGACCTCTACAAAGGACAACAATGCATTCGCAGCATTTGCAATTACATTTTGATCAGGATTGCCTATGTTTGCAATAGGTGTGTTTTGAGATCCCATGTTCACAATAAGTGGATTGGTGTTCGTGTTGAGATGGGTGTGTAATGGAGTTCAATTTTGATTTTGAGTGTTTGGTGCATAAGTGGTGTTTGGATTTATGTATTGAAAATAGGGTGGAATACTTGTATTGTTTTGATTTTGGAGTGGGTTGGAAGTTGTTTGAAGAAGGATGTTAGGGTCAACTTATTACTGTATGGGATTGCCATGGGTATTTTGATAGGACGCACTAGCACCTTGGTTAGACACATTATTGTTTTGGCCAAGAGGGTCTATGTGGAAGTTGTTCAAGTTATTGCTTGGTTTAGACCCAAGATTTATGTTTGAACTAGGTGTGGCATTAACCCCTTGTGTTTGCACTCATGAGGTTAATACATGTATTCTTCATGTTCTTTTGTTTTGACCTAGGGGGTTTGCATTGGTTGTCATCGAAGCAAATGGGTTCACAAAATTCAATGGTTGTGACATGACATTTGCATTGTTGGCTTCAAATGAGGGAGGTACATTAACAGTTGTGGTATCATCTGATGTTTCCTCAAAGGGTATGTTGGTGTGTTCTTGTGTTGGATTTGTGTGACTAGTGGAAGATGTGGCTTGATCTTGACCTTGTGTGACATTGTTTGGTGATGATCCTATAATCATGTTTATGTCTACACCCGTGAGAAGTTTGGTGCCATTTTGTAAAAGACACATGAGGTAGGCTTGCGGATTCTCAACTATCATTTCATTTAAGATTCACAATAACCTAGGATCTTGGGAGGCTTCCTCAATTTCTCGTTGTGTTACTCCTTGGTCATTCTCTTGTAAGGTGTAGTTCTCAAAGAGATTTTCCACGTGGGGGTGAGATTCATGTTGTTTGATAGAGGAAGATCCAAATCTTATTGTGTTAGTGAGATTGTTGATGGGATAATCTAAGGATTCCTCTCCCATTCTCTTCTTTTGCAACTGTGTTTCAACCATATAATACTTTCTAGTTGTCAGAAATGGGAATGACCTAAGGATGGAAATGCAAAGTGGCTATGCACTATGCTATAGTTTTGGTATTTTGGGATATAAGTATGCCTAATGCAACTAAGGATGACAATGTAAAGTGACTATACACTATGCTATGTTTTGGGATTTTTGAAATATAGGGATGGCAAATACAACCAAGACTAAGATGTAGGAGATGATAAGTGAAACTAGGACAATATTTGAAGCTAATGGGATGTACAACATTGAGAAGTTTGATCAATAGGATACTAATTACACACCATGACCCACCAAATTAACTAGTTGAGTTTATCAAGACCTTGAAAGGATAACGTTGAACGAATGATGATTGAAGTGAGGTCAAACTAGACGCATGAGTTGAGACTCAATTTGCTGAAAAAAATGAACCTAGAAACTAGACTTGTGAGTATTAGGCTCAACTTGTTTGGTTGATTGTTTGAATAGAGATGACAAGGTCTTGTATAGTCCAAGTTTGTAACTATGATAGGGTCAAGTATGGCAAGTTTTCCTATTTCAAAACCTCAAAGATGACTGAAACTAAGGATTTCCTAAACTGGAGAAGACTGATTTTGATAATGTAAGACAAAATAGACTAATGCCATGGTTTGTGTATACACCTAAAAATGACACAGCTCTATCTAAATAAATATTTTAAATATTTATTTCATTTTAAATTCCTCTATCAATAAATAAATAAATCAATTTATTATTTGACTCATATTCCTTCACAAAAATTAAATAAAATCATTTATTTAATTAAATTATCCAAATTCTTCTAAAATTATTCTAAATTAAATAATACCAAATTATTTAATTAATTCTTCTCATTCTCTATATTTAAATAAATCCAAATATTTATTGAAATTATCTATTTTCCTCCAAAATTGAATTAATACCAAAAATAATTCAATTAATCCATGTGCACGTGTAATTAAATATTTCAATATTTAATTAGCTATTATCCCTTCACCCACATGTCCTATTTCTTCTCCAGTCAGATTAGTTAACTCATTAATCAAAACAGTTAATTGATTAGTCATCTGAGTTCACTGTTCAATCATCTTAGTCAACTCCCCAATCAATTCACTTATCTCCCCAATCTATTATGTTAACTAATCAATCCTCCCAATTAACTCTTCAATCTATTCTATTAACTCCTCTGATGCATGAAGGAGCATGACACTTGTCCTCTCCCTATTTGCTCACATTCTCTCAAGTTTTCTCAATTGTTGATCTTCTCATTCATTCTACACCATTGATCTTCTCTCTCATAAATCTATAAATACAACCTCCATTCCTCCATTTGAATCATCCAAGCTTTTATAAAATTACTCTGCAGGAATCACAGCATGCCTTTGGGACAAATCCCTATAGCTTGAGATCACCATTATCATTGCATTGCGAAGATCCTCTTCATTGCAAACCTATCAAAAATCATTATCCATTGTCATCTTGGAAGAAAGCAAGGAAATACACCTTCTGAGGGATCCATTCACAAACAAGATCAATTCGAGATAGGTGACCAATGGAAGCCATGAAATAAGAAGGTTTGTGAGGTATTGTTTCCTTTGTGTTTGCTCTTGTTTATTTCTAATTTCATTGAGATTATTGGATTATTGATAGTTTAATACTATTAAGCACATTTTCTGATAACATTTATGGTGCCCATCGTGGGGACCTTGCCCCAATTTAACTTCAAAATTGAGTTTTTGTGTTAGAATCCGTACACAGGACGTTTCGGTACATCTATTCACTATTGTTGCACATCTACTCTCTGTTATGATGCATATGGCAGATCTATGCATCTATTCTCTGTTTCGGCACATATACTCACTATTACAGTGCATTTGTTCGATCCATGCATTTGTTCTCTGTTTCAGTGCATATACTCATTGCAACTGTGCATCTGTTGTATCTGTGCACTTATTTTCTATTTCTACACATGTATTATCTGGCTCTACACATGTATTCTCTGGCAAACAATGAGATCACCCTTCCCGCCACAAGTGACTATGAACTAGTAGTCAAACCTCCTTGGCGAAAGGATACCAATTTCTATGAGTACCATAGAGGCAAAGGCCATTCAACTAATGACTGTATCCACTTGAAAAATGTCATACAAGACTTACTAGACCAAAATCATGTGGGCACAAAAGATCATCCCTCTAACGACTCACATGTGGCATTCAAGGATCTGCTCCTTAACCATGATAGGAAGAAATCTCATAACAATAATAATAACAACTAGAAAAATCACCATAATAGGAACAATGATGCTAACTACATGAATGTGTTGTTCGACTACACTGTTAATTGCATATTAGATCATATCCCGCAAATCAATATGATCACGTTTAACAAACAATCAGATTCCAACACCAAAACTTATTGTAATATCACCACCTGCAGTGGGAAAGTCACCTTGCACACACTCCCTCCAAGGTTATCATCCTCACCATCTACCCCCCATAAGTACAGTGTCATAGACCAACTATGAAAGACTCTAGCCAATATATCCATATTAGAGTTGTTGCGTCTATCGCTAGCCCACAAAGAGATTCTTGATAAAGCCCTAGTGGAAACCACTGTGCCCACCAACTTGGCCCAAGAGATGTTTCAAGCCATGGTAGGTCATCTTACCTCACCTAACATCCTATCATTCTGATGTAGGAGCATCCCTGGTTCAAGAGCAATCTTGCATCAACCAAAAACATTTACATTTCAGTTTGTTTGCATTTCAGTTCTTTCATTTTCCAATTTAGTTCGGGTAGATTAGTTAGAAGCAGTTGCAGCTTGTGGTTCAGTTTTGGCATTTCACATCTTACAGATCTAGACTTAGTATCTATATTCATTCATCTACATCATATCAAGAATTCAGAGCATTTGGATCAGTTGCTAGAAATTATCGCTATCAAAAGATCCTTTGTTTTCTCAGTGTAAATTTTTCTAATAGTCTTGAATAATCAGCTGAAGGGGAAGATTTCTGAGCATTGGTTGCCATGTGGATCCTAATGATGCATTCTACAATGTTCCTTGGTTCATGGCTGACCTTCCTCACATGTCCGTACTTCATTGTATCTGTTGGAGCAGGATTTGCAAGCCAATAGGTCTAACCTATCCAAGAACAAGCGTTACACCTCTTCATCAGGATCCTGAACCTCTTGTGGCTAATGCAGAGGAATCTATTGTTCTAGATAAGATATATATTGATGTAATGGATCCTTAGGAAAGCAGTTCATATAGTTAATAACATAGTGATATCTGATAGTTTAGATTTGTGCAAAGGAGCTTCAAAGCTTTATCTTGTGCATGTATGTAATCAGGCCTATGAGCCCTAATTGTATGCCCACATGTTGCCAGCTAGAATGTATTTGAATTCTTTGATATACTGAATGACTGAATCTAAATTTGTTCCATTTCTTTGAGTTGTTTCTGTTGTGTTTACTCTTACTGCACGATCTGGACAGTTCATTCTGTGAACCCTCCTATAATGACTGCACCAAGTGGTATCAGAGAAAAAGTTCAATTCTTTGGAGTGAGTTGGCAAAGGGGATTATGTAAGATCTTGTTGTTAGTAGATCATCGATCTGAGGCAGGTTACTTGTGCTTAACCGATCGTCGATTGAGAGGTAGTTGTTGCTTGTATCCCAATCACCAAATTTGAGGTAGTTTGCACTTGATCCTAGGAAGATACCATCATGATCCTCCTGTTGGTACAATGGCTAATAGAATAGATGAGATGATGTAATTGATGAGAATAATGCGAATTCATTTGGATGTTGTTGAGGAAGATAGGTGAAGAGGATTGACACCTAGACCTAATGTTGAAAGTGATGATGAAGAAGAATTTCAATCTGCTGAACAAACTGGCAAAACCCTAGAAGGTAATGAAGAAGAAGAATTAGATCAGGTAAAGATATTGTCAGCTATTTCAAAGATTGGAAAGAGACCTAGAATTGATGTGCCGAATTATAGTGGTAATTTGAACCCTAAAGAATTGATTGACTAGATAAATAGCATGGAAGAATACTTTGAGTATGAAGAGATGGAAGATCCGGAGAAGGTGAAATTTGCAAAGAAAAAGTTGAAAGGACATGCTGCTATATGGTGGAAAGAAGTTTAGTTGGAAAGAAATAGAAGAGGAAAAGAAAAGATTACAAAGTGGGATAGGATAGTGACAAATTTGAAGAATCAATTCATACCTGCTAACTATGAGTTGGAGCTGCTGAAAAGATTGCAAAACCTAAGACAAAAGGAGAAATCTGTGAAGGAATACACTAAAGAATTTCATAAGATGATCATAAGAATAGGACATAGTGAAGCAAACAAGGAGAAAGTGGCTAGATACATCAATGGACTAAGATTGAACATTCAAGAGGAACTGAGTTTGTTGAGGATGACATCTTTGGAAGAAGCATATTACTTTGCCCTGAAAGTTGAAGAGAACCTGAATAAGAGGCATGATCAAAGACAGAGAGGTAGAGGAGGTAAATTTTAGAGAGATAGAATAATTTCCAAAGGAGACAGATCATACCCAGAGTAGAACAAGTCTGACAGCCCCTTTAAGAAGGATGACAGAAATAACAATGCTTACCAGAGGGATGACAGAAATTTTTACCAGAGAGGAAACCCTAGTGCATACCAGAATGAAGGATACAAAAGAGAAGGTAGAGGATTTGATAAGAGGACATTCAGAGGTACTTGTTTCAAGTGTGGAGGTGAAGGACATAGAGAATTTGAGTGTAATCAGGGTAGCACAAGTAAGAGGATAGAAAATAGTGGAAGAGAAGTCTATGTGGAAGAAGAACCTATTGAATCACCTAGTTTAGTTGGAAAACTTGAGAAAGGAGAATCATTGGTGATGAGGAGAGCACTATTTCAAACAGAGACAGATGAGGAACCACCGCAGAGGAAGAGTCTGTTCAGAACTAGATGCAAATCAAGAGGTAAGTGTTCTAAAGTTGTGATTGATAGTGGTAGTTCAGATAACCTAGTTTCAGGGGAGATGGTGACTAAGTTGAAGTTGGAAAGATTGAAAAAAGCTAAGCCTTATCAAATAGCATGGATTTAGGATGATCATAAGGTACTGGTGAATGAACAATGTTTGGTGAAATTTCATATTGGATCTTATCATGAGGAAGTCTTGGGTGATATTATGCCTATGGATGTTTGTCATATCTTGTTGGGTAGACCTTGGTAGTATGATAGAAAGGCTATACATGATGGGAGAAAGAATACATATACTATAATAGCAAATGGAAAGAGAATTACCTTGATTCCATTAGAAAATGATCCTAAGAGTGAAGTATGTGGGAATGCTAGAATCTGTTTGGTAGATGGAAGAAAATTTCTAGATGGTTTGAGACATGAGAATATGTGTTATGCCTTGATTCCTAAGATGCCTGAAACATTAAAGAAAGAAGCTAAAGAATCACAACCGAAGTAGATAAAGGAGTTGCTAACAAAGTATGAAGACATCATATCAGATAATGTGCCTGAAGGATTACCACCTATAAGGAGTATCAGTCATCACATGGATCTTATACCAGGAGCAAGTTTGCCTAACAAAGCAGCACATAGAATGACACTGACAGAGAATGAAGAACTGAATAGACAAATACAAGATTTGTTGAGGAAAGATTTGATCAGAGAAAGTTTGAGTCCTTGTGCAGTACCTACAGTTTTAGCACCTAAGAAAGATGGGGAATGGAGAATGTGTACTAATTCTAGAGCAATAAACAAGATCACAGTTAAGTATAGATTTCTTTTACCTAGGATGGATGATATCATGGATTGTTTGAGTGGAGCAAGATATTTCACAAAGATATATTTGAAGAGTGGATACCATCAAATCAGGATCAGAGAAGGAGATGAATGGAAGACTGCTTTTAAGACAAATGAAGGATTGTATGAGTGGTTAGTGATGCCTTTTGGATTGACAAATGCACCAAGTACTTTCATGATCTTGATGAATGAAGTCTTGAAGAAATTCTTGGGTAAGTTTGTGATTGTGTACTTAGATGATATTATGATTTTCAGTAAGACAAAAGAAGAACATTTGTGGCATATTAGACAAGTTTTACAGAGATTGAGAGAAGAGAAATTACTGATAAACTTGAAGAAGTGTAGTTTCATGAAGGAAGAATTAGTATATTTGGGATTTGTGATTTTTACAGAAGGATTAAAGATGGACCCTCAGAAAGTGAAAGCAATTATTGAATGGCGTACACTGAAGAACATTGGAGAAGTTAGATCATTTCATGGATTGGCTAGTTTCTACCAGAAGTTCATCAGAAATTTTAGTTCAGTTTGTAACCCTATAACAGAGACAATGTGAGGTGACAGAGAAGATTTCAAGTGGACATCAGGAGCAAATAAAATTTTTGAGTTGTTGAAGCATAAAATGATAGAGAAACCTGTTTTGGCATTACCATATTTCAATAAGGTATTTAAAGTTGATTGTGATGAAGTGGAAATGCAATTGGAGCAGTGTTAAGTAAAGAAGGTAGACCTGTAGCATATTTTAGTGAAAAGTTGAATGATGCAAGGAGAAGATATTCAGTTTATGATCAAGAGTTCTATGCCATAATTCAAGCCTTGAAGAAGTGGAGACATTACTTGTTGCCTAAGGAGTTTGTGTTGTATATAGATCATCAAGCTTTGCAGTATTTGAACAGTCAAGGTAATTTGAATCAAAGACATATGAGATGGGTAGAGTTCATGCAGAGTTATACTTTGTGTTGAAGCATAGGAGTGGTAAATCAAACAAAGTTGTCAATGCCTTGAGCAGGAGAAGAAACTTGTTGATAGAAATGAGAGTTGAAGTGTTAGGTTTTGATGAATTGAAGAACATGTATGAGGGAGACATTGATTTTACAGAACCTTGGAAAGCATGTAAGGAACCTGTTGTGATAGATAGGAGTAAGTGGTTAGACTATTTCATTCAAGAAGATATGTTGTTCAAAGGAAGTCAGTTGTGCATGCCTAGAAGTTCAATGAGGGATAATTTGGTCAAGGAGAAGCATAGTGGTGGATTGGCAAGACATTTTGTCATTGATAAGACAGTGGCTTTGGTGATTGAACATTACTTTTGGCCTCAGATACATAAGGATGTTCAAAGATTTGTGCAAAGTTGTAGAGTTTGTCAAGTTGCAAAAGGGAGTAGTTAGAACACTGGATTGTACAAACCTTTGACAGTAACGGAGAGACCTTGGGAAGACATAAGCATGGATTTTGTAATGGGATTACCTAAGACATAGAGAGGTCATGATTCAATATTTGTAGTGGTTGACAAATTTTCAAAAATGGCTCATTTCATACCTTGTAAGAAGAAAATGGATGCAGTACATGTAGCTAACCTATTTTTCAAGGAGATTGTGAGATTGCATGGATTACCTAAGAGTATAGTTTCAGACAGAGATACAAAGTTTGTTGGATACTTTTGGAAGACACTTTGGAAGAAGATGAAGATAGATTTGAAGTTTAGTTCAACTTTTCATCAATAAATAGATGGACAGATAGAGGTAGTGAATAAGAGTTTGGAAAACTTGTTGAGATGTTTGGTTGGACAGAAGACTAGAAGTTGGGATTTGATTCTTTCACAAGTAGAGTTTGCATACAATAATTCAGTAAACAAGAGTACCAGAAGAATGCCTTTTGAAAGTGTGACTGGAGTGAATCCTAGAGGAGTTATAGAACTAAGAGACATCAGTATAGAAGAAAAGAGAAGTGCAGAAGCAGAAGAATTTGCAGATCATATGAAGACAATGCATAATCAGGTGAAGAAGCATTTGGAGGATATGAACAGTAAGCACAAAGAGAAGGCTGATGATAAGAGAAGACATAAGGAATTTGAAGTGGGAGATGAAGTGATGGTGTACTTAAAAAAAGAGAGATTTCCAGTTGGGACATATAACAAGTTGAAGATGAAGAAGTTTGGACCTTGTAAGATACTCAAAAAATTTGATTCAGGAAATGCATATGAAATGGAGCTACCAGAGACATTAGGTATTTCACCTATTTCCAACATTACAGATCTATATCAATATCATGAAGTACAGTTCAGTGACAGCATGGAAGAAAAATTGAAGAAGTGGTTACCACAACAAGCACTGGAGCAGATAGAAGACATTTTGGACAGTAGAGTTGGACACAGCACTAGAGGAAGACAATACACAAAATATCTTGTGAAGTGGAAAGGTAGATCGGAAGAAGATTCATCATGGATTTCTTAGGTTGAGGTGGACTGTCTTGGTTCTCCCCTAGCCCCAGCAAAGTGAGGGACTCACTTTTTCAATAACCCCAGATGTCTGATGCAGGAGCATCCCTGGTTCAAGAGCAATCTTGCATCAACCAAAAACATTTGCATTTCAGTTCTTTCATTTTCTAGTTTTGTTCGGGTAGTTCAATCAAAAGTAGCTCTAGCTTGTGGTCCATTTTTGGAATTTCACATCTTGTAGATCTAAACTTAGCATCTTTATTCATTCATCTACATCATATCAAGAATTTAGAGCATTTGGATTAGTTACCGAAAAGTTATCTCTATTAGAAGATCCTCTATTTTCTCAGTGTAGAGCTTTTTAACAGTCTTGAACAATCAGCTGAAGGAGAATATTTGTGAGCATTGGCTGACTTATGGATCCAAATGATGCATTCTACAATTTTCCTTGGTTTGTGGCTGACCTTCCTCATAGGTGCGCACTTTAGTGTATCCGTTGGAGCAGGATTTGCAAGCTGATAGCTCTGACCTATCCAAGAACACACGTTACACCTCTTCATTAGGATTTTGAACCTCTTGTGGCCAACGTGAAGGAATCTATTGTTCTAGATAAGATATATATTGATGTAATGGATCCTTAGGAAAGCAGTTCATATAGTTAATAACATAGTGATATCTGATAGTTTAGATTTGTGTGAAGGAGCTTCAAATCTTTATCTTGCACATGTATGTAATCAGGCCTGTGAGCCCTAATTGTACACCGCATGTTTCTAGCTAGAATTTATTTGAATTTTTTGATATACTGAATGACTGAATCTGCATTTGTTCCATTTCTTTGAGTTGTTTCTGTTGTGTTTACTCTTGCTGCATGGTCCAGATAGTTTAATCTGTGAACCCTCCTAGTGTGACTACACCACATTCACTAAATAGGATGATCTATCCATATATCAACCCCATAACGTATCATTACATATTGAGGAATTCATTAATAAACTTTGCATTAAAAGGGTTCTCATTGATGGAGTAGGTTTGAACATTTGCATGCTTAAATTAATCCTTACATTGGGGTTCTCAGAAATTGCAGTGGATCCAAGAAAGAAGATCACAATAAAATCCTATAATGAAGAAGAATGGACAACCAAAGGAACTGTGGTGTTACCGTTAAGAATTGGACCAATGGTGATAGAAGTTGTTTGTCAAGTCCTTGACAGGGAACTCGCCTATAACATTCTCCTTGGAAGACCTTGGATACATGCCATGAAAGTTGTGCCTTCCACATATCATCAGTGTATCAAGTTCCCTCACAACAGCTAAGAGCTCACCATCCAAGGTGACCCTTATCCTTTCCAACACTGTAACACTATCCAATCAAAGCTAGATTTCAGTATCCATCATAATAGAGCTTCTACATCTTCTGCTTCCCAGCATGATTCTGGCTCCCAAGCCTCCACATCAAAAGCTAAAGAGCAAAAGATCAAGATCAAAGATACAGGGGTAGGGGAGTACTCCATTGAACATACCCTTTGCATAGCCAAAATGCCTTTAGCTCTGAAATCCTTTGGGTGACCTACACCCTTCCCAAAACTATCTGCTCCTCCTAAACCTCCCAAAGCTCCCTTTGTCAAATGGGGCACCCTATCAGATGAAAGTGAAGAAAGAGACATTCTACAATGGATCTACATAGATGAAGATGACACACCACAATAAAAACAACCAAAGCTCCCAATAGAAATCTATGGGTGTGGTCAGTCTATCTTACATAGAATGGGCTATGAAGGACAGGGTCCCATCAACCTAAGAAAAGAAGGAATAACTGAACCCATTCAATCATCTTCATCCTCATCAGCCTGAGACACAAGAGGGCTAGGATACAAAGATAATGGCAAAGACAAAGCTAAGGCTACTACTTGTTTTGTGGAATAGATCCATAACCTTCAAGAGGATAGTGACACAGATTCTAATGAATATGAATGGAATGACCTTTCAGAACATTCCTATGAGGACAAAGGAATCGATACTATTTTCACCTACAGCCCCTACCATGAGGAACAAACACTAAGGCCTAGACCAATAGAGTGCAATTCACCCATTCCGGAGAGAACAACTTACAAGGAAGGTTAGAGTTCTAACAAGATAAACAATCTTGAAGAGAGTAGCATCATAGACCTTGTTCCTATCACTCCCAATCCTGATCATATATCCATCCTTACCATCACACCCACTAAATCAGATCAACCTATTGATCCCCTCCCCCTGGTACATCTTGAGCTTATCGATTGGGACCTATAAGGAACCCCACAACTAGACATGTTCTAAAATAATTATGCCTACATTGATTACATGGAACTAAGAGACCACCTACCTATGGGAGATCATAAAGATGGCTTTGCCATAGAACTCAATACCATCGCTTATTTTGGAGAGGGTGCCAAGCCTTCTAGTAGCAAAAATATAAAAATCAAACATGGATCTGATGGTGAAAACCGCTTTGCAGAAGTGTTAGATGACAAAAAAGTAAAAATAAAGGATGCATCTGATGGTGAAAACCTCTCTAAGGTGCCAGATGATGGAAGGCTTGACACTCTCCCCAACAACATGTATCAGGAAAAGTCACAAATTGTGGTAGAACCTATAGATGATGTTGACATTGGCATAGAAGGTAACCCAAAGATCATACACTTTGCCAAGTCTCTAACTCCTTCGAAAAAGATGAAATTTGTACCCTTCTTCAAAAGGAAATAGGTCAAATTTGCTTGGTCCTATGAAAATATGCCCGGGTTAGATCCAAACTTGATCTTGCATCATCTACCACTCAATCCTAGAGTTAAACATGTTAAACAAAAACTCAGGAAAATGCATCCACATGTCGCATTGCTAGTCAAAGAGGAACTCAAGAAACTACTGGATGTAGGGTTCATTAGAGAAATTGACTATCCAGAGTGGGTATCAAACATTGTACCAGTATCAAAACTAGATGGTAGAGTCAGATTGAGTAATGATTTCTAAGATCTCAACAAGGCCTGTCGCAAAGATGATTTCCCATTGCCCAACAATGACATCATCGTAGACTTAACAGCTGGACACACTATGCTTTCCTTTATGGATGGTTTCTTTAGATACAACCAAATTAGAATAGCACAAGAAGATTAGCATAAGACAGTATTCACATGTCCATGGGGAACCTTCTCCTGGAACGTCATGCCATTTGGGTTGAAGAATGCAGGAGCCACATACCAAAGGGCAATGACTACTATCTTCCATGACATGATGTACGTCACTATGGAAGACTATGTGGATGACATCCTCGCCAAGTCACTTACAAGAGATTCTCACTTAGATGTCCTAGAGAAAATCTTTCAATGGCTAGAACAATTCAAGGTCTGATTGAATCTAAAAAAGTGTGTGTTTGGAGTCACCTCCGGCAAACTCCTAGGTTTCATAGTATCAGCCAATGGAATTGAAGTGGGTCCTGTGAAGGTAAAAGCTATCATGGAGATGCCACCACCAAGGAACATCACCCAATTGGGACCTCTTTACAAGGAAAATTACAAGCAATCCATTGGTTTATCTCACAACTAGCAAACAAATGTCAACCTTTCACTCATCTCTTGCATAAGAACATTCCATTTAGATGGGATGAGAAGTATGAAGAAGGATTTCACAAATTGAAGGAGTATCTCATGAATCCACCTATCTTGATGCCACCTATCCAAGGAAAGCCATTATATCTTTACATATCTGCTACACCAACAGCTCTTGGATCCCTTTTAGCACAACAAGACTATGAAGACAAAGAATGGGCTATCTACTACATCAGTTGCACATTGGTGGGGTATGAATTGCAATATTCTCAAATCGAAAGATCTTGTCTTGCTGTGGTTTTTGCTTCCCAAAAACTACACCATTACATGCTGGCACATTCCATCAAGCTAATTGCAAAGACTGATCTACTCAAATACTTACTAAGCAAAGCAGCTCTGACAGGTCGCCTAGCTAAATGGGTAATGCTACTAAGTGAGTATGACATAGAATATGTGGACAAAAAAGCTATCAAGGGTCAAGTCATCACCAATCAGTTGGTAGAAGAACCATTGTAGGATACCACTCCAATGACATTCGAGTTCCCCGATGAATCAATTTTCAATATCACAACACATTCATGGAAGGTCTACTTTGATGGATCTTATACAAACCATGGATTGGGGGCAAGAATCTTATTAGTCACTCCTCAAGGTGAAACAATACCTAAATCATATCGTCTACTTTTTCCTTACACAAACAACATAGCAGAGTATGAGGCCTTAGTCATTGGTCTTAAGATGGCAGTAGAGTGGAAAGTGATAGAGCTACATGACTATCAGATGAAAGATGACAAGCATATGGTAGATGACTTTAAAGGATACTTTGTGATAATCTCCTTTGAGCAGATTCCCTGCATAGAGAACAAAGCAGTAGACGCCATGGCAACTATCGCCTCGCTTCTCGATATACCAGAGAATGAGTCACATTTTGAGTTCTTGGTGGAGACAATCGAACAACCAGCTTATGAAATCCCCAAAACACAATCCATTTACCTCCTAGTTAGATCCAATTCACCCTTGTATGGAAAAATTTACTCTTACCTCAAGGATAACACCTTACCAGCTGATTTATCCAACAAGCAATGCCAAACCTTTATCTGTGAAACATCCCATTATACCATTATCGCTAACACCCTCTATCACTGAGGTCTGGATGGTACTCTACTCAGATGTCTTGAATGTGAAGAATCTCAAACCACTTTACGAGAAGTACACGAAGGAATTTGTGGATCACACTCTAGTGGTCCTACCTTAGCTAAGAAACTCATGCGTTTGGGATACTATTGGCTGAACATGGAGACAGACTCATATTACTTTGTCAAGAAATGCAAGCAGTGTCAGATTCATGGTAACCTCATCCATGCACAAGCTCAAGAACTATGGCCTTTAACGACACCTTGGCCCTTTTGTCAGTGGGGACTCGACCTTGTGGGCAAAATCCACCCTCCATCATCCAACGGCCACAAGTTCATTATAACCACCACTAAGTATTTCACCAAGTGGATTGAATTCGTTCCACTCACTACTGTCACAGGCAAACAAATTGCCTCCTTCATCCTTAATTACCTCATTTGTCGATACGGAATTCCATCATCCATAGTCACGGATAATGGAAGACCCTTCAAAAACCAAGATGTCTAAGAGCTTTGTGACAAATTCCAAATCCAGTACTGCTTCTCCACCCCTTACTACCCACAAGGCAACAGCCAGGCAGAGGTATCCAACAAAACCATCTTGAAAATCCTCAAGAAAACTGTTCAATGACACCGGTCATGATCAACACATGCAACTCAATCCCACTTTGTGGGCCTATAGAACCAGCATGCGTACTCCCATAGGTGCCACACCATATGCCCTTGTTTATGGTTCTAAAGGCATTTTTCCCATTGAGGTTGAGTTACCATCTTTGAGGGTGTCGTTAAAAGGTCTTATAACTGATGAGGACTACAGAATTTCCAAACTGCAAGAGTTAGAACTGTTGGAGGAGAAACGACATAATGCCTTCAACCATCTCAAGGCCTACCAACAAAGGATGTCAAGAAGCTATAACCACAGAGTCCGTCCAAGGGTCTTTAATGTTGTTGATCTAGTGGTCAAGGAAAATCCCCACAATCAACAGGATCGGGAGAAGAAAGGAAAGGTTGAACCTAACTGGCTTGGTCCTTATGTAATCATTGTTGCCTATGGATCAAGAGTATACTAGTTAGCTACATTAGAAGGTGAGTTGTTTGATAACCCAATCAATAGTATGCATCTTCGCTGGTTCTATACCTAGAGAACCCCAATGTAAGGGGGCAAAAACATCAAAAAAAATCAAAAAACGAAAAAATAGAAAAAAAAAAAGTGAAAAAAACATCAAAAAAAAATCAAAAAATAAAAAAATAGCAAAAAAAATCAAAAAAGTGAAAAATAGCAAAAAAATCAAAAAAATAGAAAAAACAACAAAAAAATCATCCTCTGGTAAACAGGTGCCTTGGATAGATGCCATGATAAAAAATTAGTAAACAGGCGTCATGTGTATTTCATAAACATTGCAATAAAAGCAAAGTAGTGAAAACCTGGAAAACAAGTGCTCTTTGTGATGAGAACCGCTTCCTCCATCTTTGGGAAACCATCGCCTTGCATCCATTCTTCCCACCATTATCCAACATCCAATCGTATCCATTTCGCCAAACCACCTAACGATAACCTATCATGGCTTGATACTCTATCAACTTTGTTGCCTTACAACCTAAGGTTTATCCAGTATCCTATCCAGAGTGTCAGCCTACCATAGGTCCATTGTCAGTATTTGGTCATCCCAAACTACGTCGCTTCTGCGTCTTCATGTAGGCAAAGCCATCTTGTATCGATGCACCCTCGAGGCTCCTTTCCATCCATCCTATCCCATGTCAACCATCCTTTGGTTCATCTGTATCCACACCATTTCCCATCACCTAAGTCCTAGGTCCACATAGTTTACCCTGAACTACATTTCCTCTGCGTCGTCACGTAGGCAAGGCCATTTATCAATGAGCCCCCGAGGCACTAGGTTAGTCCCTTAGGGCTCGTTTCTTCATATCCATTGTCAGTTCATCCACAATAAATCAAACCTTCACCTGACTTTGGGCAAGTCCTCGACCTAGTTACAGAGTTGGATCCTACAATGTCACATGTTCTAAAGAGGACACCAATAAGGATTGTGATACCTTTCACTAGACAAACACGTGCAACAAAGCATGCTTCCAAGCAAGAAATTTTGACACAAGACATCAACCTATCCAGAGAAAAACAAACAAGGGCCTAAACACTCCAAATGATTTTATCTAAATTATGGAAAGAAAACACATCTAATGCAAGAAAGTTTTGTTTTGATTGGTTGTGCCTAAAATCTTAATTTTTTAGTATCATGTATCCTATGCTACTCAAGGATGCCTAAAAACTAGAGATGCTATGATGGGGGCATGATTATTTTATTTGATTGTTGCTTGTGGATTTATCTTTAGTAATGTGAAGCCTTGTCTAAGGACATGATCAACATAAATGATCATCGAGGACATCAGAGGTCTAAACATGAAACAGGTGTAATCCTTGTCTGTTGACACGCAAGAAATACTCAAGTCATCTAGATTCAATTTTGACTAGATGCTTGTATCAACTTGCTATATCAAAATCCATGTGAGAGATAATCAGGTCGTCCTAGTTTAATTATACCTTGATGCTTGTATTTTCTTACAACATTTTAAAACACAAAAAACAAAAACAAAAAATACCCAATGATGAACTGAAGCACTTCAAAATACTTGTAGTATCAAGGTGACAAATATCTGCATCCATAACATATCCAATTACATTCATGTACCATCCATAAATAAAGAATTTTTGTTCAAAGTGCCAATGTGAGCAAATAAAGGCCTGTGATTCCTTCATTCACGGTTCTTCTGTCAATCCAATTCCTCTCTAGCATTGTGTCTTTCATCGAGTCTCTTCTTCGTTGATTAAGTACACTTCAACATAACAAAAACATACTATCATATTGCATTTCATATTAGGTGAGATGGTCATTAATTTGATTAAATCATTTGCATACATATAAGTGGATTAAAACATCCATTTGTCATAAGTTTGCATATCATGAATAGATCAGTCAACATATAGTATCATCACATACACTACATAGTACACATTTAGATCATGCTAGCATACAATGTGATCACTTAGATGCATAAGTCAACATTTAACATTGCATTAACCAAAAAAATCTCACAAAAACATAGCTATCATCACAATGTCTGCATTAGATCATCATAGAATGTGAACGTTTACAATCATTTACATACATATAGGTGCATTAGAAACATTTATCGACATCAGCATAACATAGATGCATACATAATATCTCATCAAAAAAAACATCAAAAACATGCATATAGGCCATCATAACTACATATTAGATCTCATAAACATGTGCATAAT
Organism: Cunninghamia lanceolata; assembly: GCA_027924645.1. NCBI lineage: Eukaryota > Viridiplantae > Streptophyta > Pinopsida > Cupressales > Cupressaceae > Cunninghamia > Cunninghamia lanceolata. The sequence continues at coordinate 15,975,957 of BSBN01001332.1, forward strand.
ATATGAACATCACCAATAAAATGCATCCATGATCATCGCATAACAACATACATATAGGTCATCATAACTGCATCATCATATATAAACCATAAAACATAAACAATGTCCATAGTGTACAAAATCAAGTCCATCATCCATGAGTCAAATTGCAACAAGTGTATACATAAATGAAAATAATAATGATACATATCTCAGTAGCTGTGCAAAATACAAGTGATATATACATAATCTGGCTATCCATGAGCCATCAAAAAAATGTATGTAGAGAAGCTAAAATCTATCCAGAGTCTCAGCTAACCCTACTATCATGGGATGCTACTCCCAGCACTACCCTCTCCCTCTCCTCTACCTCGGCCTATCCCAGACTACTGTGGGCCCATGCCTGAAGTCACTGACCGAGAACCACCTGCCTTCCGCGAGGACACAGCCACTGATTGCTCTTGTAGCTCGGTGCCCTCTGATCTACTGGCACTACCCCATGATATAAACATTTGTAATACTATGTTTGAGCACATGTTGTGGCTAGCTCTCTCATCACCTATGTAACCTGAGCCTGGGCCTGTGTCACCTGTGTAACAAGAAATGTTGTGGCTGCGTCAGTACCCAATGCGGCTATGGTTGCGTCCCTCTTTGTTGTTAGTGCCTACACCCTAGTCAATACTATATCTCTCTCACCTATCAAAGCATGTACCCTGGAAAGGGTGACATCTCGCTCTATAGTAATGCTGACAATAATCCCTACATCTCCATCTCTCTGAGCCTCTACGTCTCTCAATTGGGATCTCAACTATCTAACCTGGCCTCATAGCAGGCCTACTATGTCCCCCTGCACCTACTGCTGCAGGTCAAGCTGATCAAGTGCCTATGGTACCTGTGGAACAACTGCCTACTGTACTACCAACTGAACCACTACCTGCTAGACCACCTACTATGCTACCTACTGGGGTGGGGCCTGCCCCACTCTCTGTCGCTGTCTCGGTCTGCTACCATCTCCCCCTCCATCTCCTCCACCCCCTCCTCCATCTCCCCCTCCTCCATCTCCACCTCCACCACCTCTATCGTCTCCTCCTCGTCTGCATCCTCCTCTGTGTACCTCCATCATCCTCCTCCTCTGAATCCACCTCCTCTAGGCAAGGAGCTATCTCTCCCGATCCTAAATACCTGGGGAACGGATGTGCCACAAACCAATCCTTGTAATCACGTGTCATCCCTGCATCCACTATCTGCCTCCTCAGCAGCCATGCCTGATAAGGAATCTGCAGAAAATCTGTACGGGCCTCCTCATACAAAGCCATAGGTCCCCATCACCATTGCTCTACAAAAGTCCTCACAAAAAGGGCCTACCCTAGTGGCATACCCTGCACCTGCCCAAACTACCAAAGGACACGGTTGACTATCTACCTCTCCAATATGTGTGGAGTATGGCCAATCAACCACCGTGTCTAAAACATGTAGGGCAACTCATTGGCCTCATCGTCCCATACCTCGCACTCCACATAGGGCTACCACACAACTGCATCCACATTGTCCAACTAATGTTGCCAATACTCCAACTTCTCCATCTTGTGCTACGAAAGTACACCAGAGTATCCATAAGAGTATGGCTCATCCCTTTGCTAGTGAAATGTACAAATAGGCCGTGTCACTGCTATGTGCTCCCACGCCCAGAATTGTAATAGTGGAACCCCTACAAATAGACTGGATGCTCCATAGTAGACAACCTGATGCATATCATGGTATAGATGAGCTAGAACATAGACACCCCAGGCAAAATGGGTGCCCTCAATCAGCATCCTCTCTAAGGTCTGAGCCCAGCCAACTACAAAACCATGTGACCTCTGATTGGGGCATACAACACCATTGATCAAACCAGCTACAATCCCAAGGAAATAGTCATAATAATCATACATATCTTGCCAGTTGATCACTTATCAAGCTATGTCTGGGTCATCAAATACCCTCTTGCACTTCGTTAAACTAGCATCCTACTGAGGGTCATACTCTACCTGCTCCCCTACTATAGGTAAGTGCAGGATCCTATAGACATCCTCCAAAGTAACAGTGATCTCACTGGTGGGGAGGTGGAATGTACCATCCTCACTGTGGAAGCACTCCACCAAGGCAGTTAGTAGACTGAGGTTTGCATGAACCTCGAGCATGAAGCAAACATAGTATAATCCAATCACACCGAGCACTAGTTGATATGCCTCTGTCAACATATGTCATCACCGCATCGTAACAGGGAACTGCTCTCGCGACATGAGATTGTCAAAAATATCCTCCTGTAACCAACAAAGCAAAGCATCAACCAAACCAAATCACTGCAAACCTACTCAACTATCAAAACTATCAATATCACTTACTTAACATATCAAATTGATCAATACAAGCATATCATCTCTTGTCAAGATTCTATCAATCTCGGAGATCGCTTATCAATTGTCACGTCGATCAAGATGCCAATCAAGTCAATTTTGTTAAGTAACTATCTTAGGCAAATGGGTCATTCCAGGTAGCATTTGCACCAATTCAGAGGAAAAGCGTAGATTCAACACAAATGCACTGCACAACTGAGCAAATGTGTAGCACATGACAAATATGCAGTAACAATACTCAAAAGTGTCAAAACAGAACATATGTGCAACGCATGACAAATGCACAGTGGAAACAAGCATATGTGCAATAACCCCTAACAAATGCATAGAAATTACAAATGCGCAACAAGAAATCCTAAATGCACTGAAACATAACATATGCGTGGTTTCGAGGCACAGATGCACCGAAACTTAGTTTTGCAGATTTGCTTAGATAACTTTACCAAGAATTTATTACACTCATAAATGCACCTAGCCCAAGTTTTTTGACATACATACCAGGGATCCTGCCTCTACTGCCCACCTGAATCGTCGAACTTGCTCAAAATTATGCTCCTCATGTGGAATATCCATGTCCCTGCTGACTACTCTAGCTCTTGCGCTCTGCAAAGCTCCAAGTATCTCTCACAAAATGACAAGTGTGCAAATGACTAGGATTGTGGACCCAGCTTCTATATATAGAAGTGCAACCCTAGCTAGCTATGTGGCGACCCTACCTATTCTCCATACCCTTTCTCCTTCGCTTTCTTAATCTGTAACCTATTTTCTTCAACCTAACCTAACTATTCAGCCTTCTTCATCATGAGATTGTCTGTCCCACGTCTTCAAATTTTTCTTCCCATCCAATCTCTCAAGGGGGCATCCAAGCATCATGCAAACCTGTACCAAGGGCAAACTGGGGCATGTATCATTCTTTGAAGCAACGTGATAAAACACATTGCATCAAAGAGGGGCAAAATGTATACACCTAAAAATGACATGACTGTATCTAAATAAATATTTTAAATATTTATTTCATTTTAAATTCCTTTATCCAAATTCTTCTAAAATCATTCTAAATTAAATAATACCAAATTATTTAATTGACTCTTCTCATTCTCTATATTTAAATAAATCCAAATATTTATTTAAATTATCTATTTTCCTCCAAAATTGAATTAATACCAAAAATAATTCAATTAATCCATGTGCAGGTGTAATTAAATATTTCAATATTTAATTAGCTATTATCCCTTCACCCACATGTCCTATTTCTTCTCCAGTCAGATTAGTTAACTCATTAATCAAAACAGTTAACTGATTAGTCATTTGAGTTCACTGTTCAATCATCTCAATCAACTCCCCAATCAATTCACTTATCTCCCCAATCTATTCTGTTAACTGATCAATCCTCCCAGTTAACTCTTCAATCTATTATGTTAACTCCCCTAATGCATGAAGGAGCATGACACTTGTCCTCTCCCTATTTGCGCACATTCTCTCAAGTTTTCTCAACTGTTGATCTTCTCATTCATTCTACACCATTGATCTTCTCTCTCATAAATCTATAAATACAACCTCCATTCCTCCATTTGAATCATCCAAGCTTTTATAAACTGACTCTGTAGGAATCACAGCGCATCTTTGGCACAAATCCCCATGGCTTGAGATCACCATTATCATTGCATTGCGAAGATCCTCTTCATTGCAAACCTATTAATAGTCATTCTCCATTGTCATCTTGGAAGAAAGCAAGGAAGTACACCTTCTGAGGGCTCCATTCACAAACAAGATCAATTCTAGATAGGCAACCAATGGAAGCCACGAAATAAGAAGGTTTGCGAGGTATAGTTTCCTTTGTGTTTGATCTTGTTTATTTCTAATTTCATTGAGATTATTGGATTATTGATATTTTAATACTATTAACCACATTTTCTAATAATAGTTTGGAATGGGCTATTTATGGAATGTAACCTAGACCTCGAAAAATGCAATGAATGGCAGGACAGAACCAACAAGTCTCATGTATCTAAACACAGTTACAGTCTAAATTAGATAAGGGAGGCAGATACTCAAGAATTCTCCCTGAAATGGTTACTACAGGCCAATGCATCACTATAGGTCTCAATTGTGGAGCAGAAATCTATAAATGCATCACAAAAATCATCAATTACAACTCAGAAAGGCTCAATTATAGTTTACTGTCTTGTCAATTATGTTGCAAAAGGTTTCAATTGCATAGCAGGAACCTACAAGTGTGTTTCAGAAGCCTACAGATACATTTTAGAAGCCTACAAATGTATTTCATTATTGCTTGTGACCTAAAAATCAGGTTTTCTAAGTTTTTTTTAGTTTGTTTTGCTTGATGAGAAAAACACAACAAACATAGAAAACACTTAGCATTCAGATTTGGTTGTTTCATGACTCTTGACTTTTGGAGGGTAAGGTATTTTGCAAGATTTCTACCATAAAGCTCACATGGCCATGGTTCACAAACAATAAAGCATGTACAACTTAGCTAGTAGTAAAGGATGTTTACCAAAGTAGGCTTACCTCACCTTTCGATGATTTTAAATAGAACAATTGGAATGGGTAACTAGAGCATGCCAAGATCCTGGACCATCTTGAAACCTCTCAACTTGAAAGGATAAGACCCAATCAAGGAACCATGTCACCTCAACCAAAGACTCTACATGGTAAGTAACTTTAGGATATGATCCACATTCCTTGCACCACAATGATAAATGACCAAAAGGTCTTAGGTTACTACAACAAAGGTTCTTAGTGAGGGAACTCCTAAGAACACCATGACATAGTAGCGACGTGAGATCAAAATCTCAAACCCACATCCAAAATCACCCAGGACCACAAGGACCACCCCCTATGGCACAAGTGGATTGATCTTACCTTTTAGTTTTTTCCCCTTTATATAGCCTACTAGAGATACATGCTTGTGGTTGAACCCTGAGGTGAACTTCTAGGTAGGTCACCTACTAAAAATGAAAAAGGGAAAGCTTGTGTTTTGTCCTTTCTCATACACCCAAGATCGCACGTGGCACAAGAGGAGAAGATACGCAAACAAAATTGTGTTGCTATGTTCTCTTGTACCCAAGATTGTAATAGAGGGAAATACTTAAGACATCATGGTGTAGCTTTTTCTCAACCCCCAAGACCACATATAGCACAGGGAGAGGGTACTCAAGGAAAACACAATGAGCTATTTCTTATCCCAAAACTCGTATACAAGGGAAGATGAACCATAGACAATCATGCTTTTGGTGACTAGCCTAAACAAATGTGCAAGTACACCAAACACAGCAAACAGTCATTCTTTTTAGAGCACCAAACTAAAATGTTTCTCTTCTAAAAACACAAGTTCATTTTAAAGCACCAAACCAAGTGTTCCTATGCTAAAAATACAAACACATAAGGATCCCTACAACAAATGTGTTAGTAGTTTTAGCTCAAAGTCTTTTACCAATGAATGCCAAACAATTGCAAACCCAACATCAGTAACAGAAAGCCTTTATTCTACTATACATAATAGAAAAGAGTAAAAAATAATAAGTAAACAACTCCCCTTCCTACCTATCAGATAGATGTGTTGCAAGGATAGGCAACTACGTTGCAAGGTTTGTCGAATGCAGTGCAAAATTGCTCAGATGTAGTTTTTTGTCAATCAGATGCGTCATAGGATCAGTCAACTGTGATGTAGGATGGCTCGAATGTGTTGCAATGTACCCCGCAAGTCAGAAACACATAAAACCTGCCAAACAACAAACTGAAAGTGAAACCCTAATGACAGATGTGAAACCCTAATGATGCAGAATCATTGTTGGCATGCCAGAAGGATGTAAATTGATCAGATATCTGTAAACAAAACAACAATGATCCCAAATATGCTTGATCCTATCAAAAGACCATGTAAACATAAAACCCTAATGCTATATCAAAAACCCTAATGATTTAAACTAAAAATTAGAGGGTTAAATAGACTGATAAAGTGTTACAACTGATTAGAAAAGTGTTAAAAACTCCCTGCAATACAAGGTTAACAACAGATATCTCTTAAAATCAAGGAAAATTGAGAAAACACACTAAAATCGATCATAGAAGCCCTAACTCATCAATGGAGTACAAAATAGACTAGAAATCAAATAACAAAGCAAACTAATCTAAATTCCTAAGCTAAACTTGGCTTCCCTCCATTGTTCTCTTAATTTTGCTTAGATTGTTCTCAGATTTGCAGACATACAAACTCATGAGAAGCTCAAATGGAATGATTATCAAAATATCAAAGACTCTTCTTGTGATTAGCTAGCTAGGAAGTGAGAAAATGAGGTTGGAGAGGTACTTTTATAGAAAGCTAGGGTTCAATGAAGGGTGCAGATTGAGTGTTAACTTTTGAGAGATATGAACGATGCAGATTGAGTAGGGTTTCCCTCTCATAAGAGGACAAAAGAGAATTTTTTATCTGAATATATGATGAGGTGGGAGTGTTTAAATTAAATAAATTTTGCAATTTATTTAATCAATTTGAAATAGGAGATGAGTGGGAAATCATAATTAAATAAATATGATTTATTTAATTAAGGTGGGAGCTATATTTAAATAAATAATTTATTTATTTAAATTAATCTGAGTGGTGGAGGCATAGGAAAATGAATAATTAAATAATTAAAAATTAATTATTTAATTATAGAGGAAAATAAAGGAATAATAGACAAATAATTAAATAAATAAAATTTATTTAATTATAGACTAGAAATACGAAAATGAATTAATTAAATAATTAAATAGTATTTAATTAATAGAAGAATGTGAAATTAGGGAGAAATTAATGTGAAAATAGTGCTCGCATGTTCATAAGATTTTAAGTGTCTACATGATCAAGTTTCAATAGTAATAAATTATTCTCATAAAGTGACATTAACACATGATAGAAAACAACAAAGATGGAAGGCATATAAGTGGTAGGAAAATGAACAAGGCTATTAATCTTCTTCTTATTTGATTATTTGACTTGAGTTTAACTATGTTTAATCTATAACATGTGGTATGAGAGCATATGATAGAGGAGAAAGATAAAAGAAGCTAGTTAAGAATGAGTATGAGTGAAAATGAAAGTGTACAAATCCTTCATTCAGTACATCTATTATGAGGATGATAGTCCTATTTTATTTTCTACCTTGCATGAATATTAGTCAATTATAATTGCAAGGTAGATTCTATGTTATTTCTCTACCTTGCATGAAGATTTGTCCATTATTATTGCAAGGTAGATTCTATGTAGTAGATGTATTTTTGCATATATAAATGAAGATCAAGCATTGCCTATAAGAGATCATGTCAACATGTAAATAGGGTGAGGTAGGCAAAAAATTGTTTTAAATGGTCTACATATTTTTATTAATTTGGATAATAGATTTAGCAAATAACTTGCAAATGATGAGTAAAAATATTGGTTAGTTAGTTTTTATTGTAAAACTACAATAAAGATAGGTTAGCTATATATTTTAGATAAGTTAGCCTACACAAAATGTAATTGTCCTTTATTACATTAGTATGCAAAAACATGTTGCAAGTAAACCTTCAAACTATTTTTACTTTTTTCATACCTTTCACCTACAAATTGTTTTTAGTGGTGAAGTCGGTCTATTTTTATGAAGGGTCTACAAATTAATGACTCAACTCACAAATCTTAATCTCTAATATTTTAGTTTGTCAACAAATAAGATTAGTTGATCTATAATTTGATTTAGAATTTTTTTTGTTACTACAACCCTAGTTAGGGACCAAGGACCCAATAAAAAATTGGGCAAGCCCAAGAGTCTTAATAGCAAGAGACCATTTGTCACTTGTCTACAGAGCCATTATACAAACAAACATATACATATTTGATAGGGCGAGAAGGGCAAATTATAAGGCCCCCACCCTATGACTTACATACAATAAAATAAAGCAACAAAACAGAGCACTAACATACTAAAATAAATTACTTATCTTCCTTCACCATCAAGTCCACCATGTCACATGCATCGTCACAGGAACACAAGTACATCAGCTGAGTATCCTCCAGTACTAGCACCCCTAATTTCTCTGCAATGCAGTCTACCATTCTATGAGTCTCCACCACCCCCAACGGCACATCATAAAAATGTGCCATAAACACCTCATAGTGATCCTTAGTTGCCTTGGAAGACTCAACCATATCCTCATGGGACAAAACTGATTCCACAGCAATGACAATAGAGTTGTAACCATCAAAGACTGGGCCGCCCTAAAAACATTCCATCTCCCCCTTGAAGTACCAGGGTCGAGCAATAAATTCACCATTGCCTAACGAACCTTCACATCATCCTACCCATCCACCTCCTTTTCCAAGGATAGCATATAGCACAACCATTCCCTTAAGATTGGGTTTTTCACCTATGCTTCAACATAATTTACAAAGCTTGCCATGGCCTCTTCTCCAGACAACTTATCCAAACACTTCCACAAACTATAACCCCTCTTCATTCTGCCTCCTACCATTTTACTACCATCCTTCCACTTAATCTTCCTTTACACCAATAGTGAGGCCACCACCTTTCCTTTGAACCTACAATGAATGTCATCCCCACCACCCATCTCACCCCGTCCAACACCACTCCCAGCCTCTGCCATGAAAATACAACACCAAAAAAACAAAGCACCAAGACAAACAACTCGAGAACATCACACAACAAAGGAATACTACTATCACTACCACATGCCACCTAATAGAATGAGTGAGCCAGCTGGATCTATCAAATTTGCACGTACCATCTCTCAAGAGTGACAAAATATTAATGCCTTCTTATTGACTAGTCCCTTTATTGGGAGGATGCTCCTTGATGTTGTTCTAGATCAACTACATCAGATCATAAGGGTAAGAAACCTTCATCCCCTCCACAAAGTCCCCCTTCCCACTTGAATCTATACCTTGATTAGCTACCCAATCAATAGCCTGATTCCCACCCCTCTTGATATGTGAGGCCTTAAAACTCCTAAAAATCCCAGCTAGCCATCTGATCTCCACCATAATTTGCTCTAGCCTCCAATTATTAGAGGAGCCCTTATCTAACAACTCTATGACAACCTTTGAAATGCCTTCCACCCAAAGACTATCCCATTCATTAATTCTAGCAATTTGGAGACCTTTCCACAATGCCCTTACCTTTCCTAAATTGTTAGAATCAACTCCAAAATTGAAGGAAAAATATCCCAAAGGTTGCCCCTTGTCATCCCTAAATATGCCACCTCCACCAACCCTACTAGGATTTCCCCTAGCTGCACCATCAAAATTTAATTTTACCCACCCTTGCTCAGGTAGGAACCATCTAATATATTGATCTTTACTTATCTTCTAATTAAACCTGCTTATACCTCCTAGACAGTGAAATCTAGGCCATTCATTGGCTAGCACCTCGTCCTCTACATCCAACTTGCAATCCTTTTTCTTCTAAATTTCTCCAATCTCATTGAGAGAGCATTCCACCTGATCCCAATGTCAGATTTAGGGCAGACAACTAAGAGGGGGGGTGAATCAGTTGTCCAAAAACTTTCTTCTTTCAACACTCGCATTCACTTAGCATTAACAATAAATCAATAATGAAAACTTTAATGTAATTAACCAAGAGCAGAAACACATCTACACATGAGACACCAAGATTTTGATGTGGAAAACCTGGTTAAGGGAAAAACCATAGGGTGACTAACCCAAGATATTATTCTCTGTTAGAAGAATAGAAAGAATAAGATGGCACATGCCAATTAGGGCTCACTGCCTGAGCACACTGATCACAAGAGGCACTGACTACAACAGACACACTGTCTACAATAAATAAGTATTACATACTTGAACTGGTAAATAGCATCATCACCATGCTTGAATCAGTTCCATTAAAGCCCAAATCCTTTTGCTCTTCCTTTCTCTCTTCTCCTTTCTACCACACACTCATCTCCATACATACATACTTGAAATGACTTTGCAAACCTTTATTTATACACAACATCAACTTAGGAACAAACATATAAGTCAGCAAGCAAACACAAGAACATTCGCAAGGTGTATAATTCATCCGGTTGGCCAGTCAAAGAAAGAACACCTTCATCCGGAAGTATTTCTTCAATTCTAGGCTCCAATTCTAATGTGGACCATCAACACGAACTGAACATAATCCAAGGACCTTCACAAGCTTTCTTGAATCAATCAGGAACATCCGCACTTCCTCTACTTACTGAAATCCTTCTCTCCTACATCTGGAACCTCAAGAACACAATCTATCATCACTGTCACAAGGGAATAGGTTCTTTCGGACCTTCAAACCACAAACTGATCTACTTGACACTTCACAAGGACGTCCTAAACACTTCCTCAAATCCGCAGAGTGGGATAATGCATTACCGAACCTTACCGGACCTATCTGTCTCACTCTGTCACCACTGAGCACTTGTCAGAACTGGTTCTACTTGAGCGACCATAACTTCTTCAGATCTTCATGTGGATCCCTGAAAACTTTACTGGAGCATCTCAAGACTTATATCTACAAACCCTTTAAACAACATCCTCTGATCCTCAACCTATCTTGGGCTTTTACCTTGTTATCATCACTGTTCTTCACTATTCCTGATTGGGACTAATTTTCTCAATATCCTCAGCACACAGCTCATCCAATCCTTCTCATTAATGCAACATGAGTATGTTGACATCAATGACAACACTAGTTCAACCCATACTTGCAACAATCTCCCCGTTTGTCATTGATGGCAACATATTATGTGGAAACCCATCAAGACAAGAACTCCTCCTTACTGTCATAGCTCCCCCCATCAACAACAACTATTCACATGTCTTCTCTTCCTATACTGCTCTCCCTTTGATCATCAACCACTTGTTTTTAACATGTCTTCTGTCCCCCTTTGCCATCAATGACAAAGGGGCCATACTTGCAACTTTATAAACACACCTGCTGCTCCCCCTGAGTAGCAGCTCCCCAACACCAATCCGGACCACAAGATATGACTATGATATCCACTAGACTGATGCACATTAGTGCATCCTAGTTCATCACCGGAGGGGCAATAACCCCTAACTTCTCCCTGAGATACTCAAAAGAGTCCTTGGGAAGAGGTTTAGTAAAGATATCTACAATCTGATCCTTGGAGGGCACATACTCCAATCTGACTTCATCCTTGTTCACTTGCTCTCTCAGAAAGTGAAACTTGATAGATATGTGCTTGGTCTTAGAATGCAACATCGGATTCTTAGAAATATTTATTGCACTTGAATTATCACAGAAAATTGTGATAGGCTCCTCATATTCTACTTTAATGTCTCTTAGCATCTGCTTCATCCATAAGATTTGAGTGCAACTACCTGCTGCTGCAATGTATTCTGCTTCAGTTGTAGACAGAGATATTGCCTCTTGTTTCTTGCTTAGCCAAGAAACCAATCTTTTTCCCAAAAAGAATGCTCCACCACTGGTACTCTTCCGATCATCCACATCTCCTGCCCAATCTGCATCTGTATATGCATGAAGAGAGAAATCATGATCTCTAGGATACCATAGACTATACTCAAATGTCCCCTTTAGATATCTAAAAATCCTCTTGATTTCCATAACTTGAGATTCTCTAGGATCAGCTTGGAATCTAGCAACAAGACCAACAGCCTGCATAATATCTGGTCTAGTTTGAGTGAGATACAACAGTCCTCCAATCATTGACCTATATTTTGTCTGATCAATCTTGGGAGAGTCATCATCTTTGCTCAACTTGCATCCAGTTGCCATTGGAGTGTTCATTGGCTTTGAGTCTTCCATCCCAAATTTTCTCAACAATTCTTTCACATATTTTGATTGAGAGATGAAGATTCCTTTCTTTGTTTAAGTAATTTGTAGACCCAAAAAGAAATTCATTTCTCCAAGCATTGACATCTCAAACTCACTTTTCATTTGACTTGCAAAAGTTTTACACATACTATCTCTTCCTCCAAAAATGATATCATCAACAAATACTTCAACAATTAAGATATTTTCATGATCAATTTTGAAATACAAATTACTATCAGCAGTAACTTTATTGAAACCAATCTTTAAGAGATGCTTATCCAATCTTTCATACCAGGCTCTTGGGGCTTGCTTTAGTCCATACAGTGCCTTTTTTAATTTACAGACCATGTCACCATGATTAGATAATTGAAATCAATCTGGTTACTCAATATACACTTCTTCTTCCAAATTACCATTTAGGAAGGCAGATTTGACATGCATCTGATACACCTTGAAATCCTTGAAGGTAGCAAATGCAAGAAATAATCTGACTGCTTCAATTCTTGCCACCAGAGCAAACGTTTCTTCAAAATCAACTCCTATTTGAGAGTAACCTTTGCAAACTAATCTGGCCTTGTTTCTGATTACTTCACTAGCTTCATTCAATTTGTTCTGGAAGACCCATTTGGTTCCAATCACATTTTTGTTTCTTGGTCTAGGAACAAGATCCCAAGTGTGATTCTTCTCAATTTGCATTAGTTCTTCCTCCATTGTCTTAGTCCAGTTTTCATCATTGTAGGCTTCATTTACTGTCTTAGGTTCAATCTTTGAAATTAGACAATACTCATCTGAATTTTGAGCAATTTTCCTCCTTGTTTGCACCCCTTTGCTTTTGTCACCTATGATTTGATCTTCAGAGTGGTTTAGAGTTACATACCTTGGAATTTTGGGAGTCTCTTGCACATCTAACTCTTGATCAGTCTCATTGAGACTTATCTCTTCTTCCTGTCTTACCGGATCAACTTGACTTTGTTTCTCAAAAGAGACTTGGATACCTTGAATCTAAACACCATTCTGATCATCTTCATCATGTTCAAGAATTCTTGAAGGTCTTTCAATTTCTTCATCAACCTTCACATTTATACTTTCTACAATCTTTCTCAGTCTCTTGTTGTAACACCGGTATGCTTTGCTTTGAGTAGAATAACCCAAGAATATTCCTTCATCACTTCTAGCATCAAACTTTCCTAGATCTTCATCCCTTTTAATGTAACATCTGCTACCAAAAACTCTAAAGTATCTCACAGTGGGAGTAATGCCAAACCAGAGTTCATAAGGAGTCTTACCAGTATAGTTTCTAATTTGAACTCGGTTGAGAGTGTAGACTGCAGTGCTGACAGCTTCTCTCCAATAGATCTGAGGAACATTTGCTTCCATCATCATGGTCCTGGATGCTTCCTGGATGGTCCAGTTCTTTCTCTCAACAACTCCATTCTGCTGTGGAGTTCTAGGGTAGACAATTGTCTCTTTATTCCATGTTTCTCACAAAAGTTTATGAACTCACCAAATGTGAATTCTCCACCTCTATCAGACCTTAGACACTTCAATTTTAATCCGGTCTCATTTTCCACCACAGCCTTGAATATTTTGAATTTCTCAAGAGCTTCTGATTTCTCTTTTAGAAAGGTTACCCACATCATCTGGGAATAGTCATCAATTAGCAACATGAAGTATCTATCACCTTGCACACTCCTGATTCTTACCGGACCACATAAGTCAGTGTGAACTAAGTCTAATATTCCAGTAGAAGATTGTTCCTTGCTTTGAATGAGATTCTGCTTTGTTTTCCCAATTGACATTCTTTGCACAAACTATTTGTAGGTTTTACCAATCTTGGAAGATCTCTTATAGCCTAAGTATTACTTATCTTGATGATATTATCAAAGTTCACATGACAAATTCTTCTATGCCATAACCAACTCTGATCAATTTGAATAAATAAGCAACTTTTACCAGTACTAGCTAAGTGAAAGATGTTACCTTTTGTTTGGGTACCTAATGCAATCTATGTTCCAAAACTTTCAAAGATTTTGCACTTTCCATTCTTAAATTTGAGATCATAGCCCTTGTCCACCAAATGCCCCACACTGAGAAGATTGTGTTTCAACCCTTCAACATATAATACATTACTGGTTTTGTTCTTTCCATCAAAAGAAATAGTTCCTCTACCTCTAATTCTACCTACAGAGTTATCACCAAACTTTACCACTCCTTCATACCTTTCCAAATCTATGAACTTGTTTTTGTCACCTGTTATGTGGTGAGAGTAGCCACTGTCAATGACCCAATCATCATTTTCTTCAACTTGGGCAACTAGGGCTTTATGTTTTACAGATTCAGAGGGTATTGGATCTTCTTCCTTGATGGCAATGAACACCCAGTCACTTCCAGATTTGTCTTCTTTCTCTGATTCATCATCTGTTACTCCTTCATCATCTCCTTCATGAGCATAGTAACAATTCTTCTGGAATCTTGGTCTATTACTGTTTGGCTTAGAAAATCTTTCCGAACACCTTGATGCAAAATGACCAATCTTATTGCAGTTAAAACACTTCAAAGGCAATTTTCCCTCATATTTATCGGATCCTCTTGGTAGTCTTTTTGCAATAAGAGCTTCAAGATGAGTAGTTTCAGCTTCTTCTTCTTCCAAGTCTTTTCTTGCATTTTCATACCATGATGATTTCCTTGAAGAGTTTTCTCCTAGTTCAAACCTTTGTTTTCCTTTTACCAAGGCACTTGCTTTGAATGTAGATTCAGTCTTTGGAGGATCATCTCCAAACTCGGCCATTTCAAAAGCAGCTAGCTTACTAACCAATTGATCCCTTGTGACTATTGTGTGAGCTCTTAATTCTTCGATTGCAAAAGCTTTGATTTTATAAGACTCAGGAAGGGATCTGAGAACTTTGCCAATGATCTCATCTTCACTCAGGGTTCCACCTGCATTTCTAATTCCACAAACCAGCTCATTCACTCTTGGCATAAAAGAGGTGATATTTTCATCATTTCTCATTTTTAGTCTTTCAAATTTCCCTTTTAGACTCTGTAATCTTACACATTTAACAAACTGGTCTCCTTCATGCAAAAGTTCTAACTTCTTCCAAATCTCAAAGGCAGTTGGTAGATCAATAACAATAGATAGTTCTGAGTTGGATAATGTGCTTAAAAGAGCCTCTTTGGTCCGTAGATTGTTTTCAGCATCTGTGATTTCATTTAGGGTTGTCAGACCACCCTGTGGAGGTACATAAGCCTTTGTGACCATGGACCAGTATGCAAATCCCATGCACTACAAGTGACATTCCATGCGACCTTTCCAAAGAGCAAAGTTAGTTCCATCAAACTTTGGACTATCCTTCTTGTAGGACAACATCCTAGATCTCCTCAAGTGGTTAAGCTCCTTTCAGAGGAACTTGGCTCTGATACCAATTGTCAGATTTAGGGCAGACAACTGAGAGGGGGGTGAATCAGTTGTCCAAAAACTTTCTTCTTTCAACACTTGCATTCACTTAGCATTAACAATAAATCAATCATGAAAACTTTAATGTAATTAACCAAGAGCAGAAACACATCTACACATGAGACACCAAGATTTGGACGTGGAAAACCTGGTTAAGGGAAAAACCATGGGGTGACTAACCCAAGATATTATTCTCTATTAGAAGAATAGAAAGAATAAGATGGCACATGCCAATTAGGGCTCACTGCCTGAGCACACTACTCACAAGAGGCTCACTACCTACAAGAGACACACTGTCTACAATAAATAAGTATTACATACTTGAACTGGTAAATAGCATCGTCACCATGCTTGAATCAGTTCCATTAAAGCCCAAATCCTCCTGCTCTTCCTTTTACTCTTCTCCTCACTACCACACACTCATCTCCATACATACATACTTGAAATGACTTCGCAAACCTTTATTTATACATGACATCAACTTAGGAACAAACATCTAAGTCGGCAAGCAACCACAAGAACATTCGCAAGGTGTATAATTCATCCAGTCGGCTAGTCACAGAACGAACACCTTCATCCGAAAGTATTTCTTCAATTTTGGGCTCCAATTCTAATGTAGACCATCGACACAAATTGAACATAATCCAAGGACCTTCACAACCTTTCTTGAATTAATCAGGAACATATGCACTTCCTCTACTTACTGAAATCCTTCTCTCCTACATCTGGAACCTCAAGAATACAGTCTGTCATCACTGTCACAAGGGAATAGGTTCTTCCGGACCTTCAAACCACAAACTAATCTACTTGACACTTCACAAGGATGTCCTAAACACTTCCTCAAATCTGCAGAGTGGGATAATGCATTACCGAACCTTACCGGACCTATCTGTCTCACTCTATCACCACTGAGCACTTGTCGGAACCAATTCTACTTGAGCGACCATAACTTATTTAGATCTTCATGCGGATCCCTAAAAACTTTACTAGAGCATCTCAAGACTTATATCTACAAACCCTTTAAACCGCATCCTCTGATCCTCAACCTATCTTGGGCTTTTACCTTGTTATCATCACTGTTCTTCACTGTTCCTGATTGAGACTAATTTTCTCAATATCCTCAGCACACAGCTCATCCAATCCTTCTCATTAATGCAACATGAGTATGTTGACATCAATGACAACACCGGTTCAACCCATACTTGCAACACCCAAATCTTGTCCACCCCCCTTTCTTGATCTAAGAAAGTCCTATTTTTCTCCAACCACAAATTCCAAATTAAAATAGTTGGGGATGAATCCCACACAAACCTAAGACCTTGGCTTTTAAATCTACAATCCCAACCTTCCAAAAGCATACCAATGTCCTAAGGAGTGGCCCAAACCAACATCCAACACGTGAGGAACCTGCACATGAGGCATCGAGAAGGAAAAAATTTACCTAACTTGACAGGCCTATCCCATGTCAAAACCCTACCTTTCCAAACTATCCAGAGAAAGGCACTAGCTTTAGGCAGACCAATCTTGTATCAAATCCTTGTCAGCACTGAGGAGTTCATTGCTTTCCTGTGGCAAAAATATCAGTTATAAACTACTCTCACAGTTGCCCTACCTTCACCATTGCTCATCCACATCAATTTGTCCTCATTCTTAGAAAAGGACACCTTGTTTAGCTTGATTAAGACATCTTTCCAAGATTTTCCAAACTCTTCTTGTAGAGCATCCAAGATCTTCCAAACCCTCCTATCATCTCTAATATCCATATAATCCCAATCTAACAAACCAACTCTAGGATCCAAGGAGGAAACTAGAGGAGAGTAAGAAAAAAAATCTTTTAATGGCTAGTCCTCAATCCTAGGATCCCTCCAAAACCTAACTTTGTCCCCTTTGCCCACTTTCCAAACCAAGTTGGGTCTCAGAAGGCTACTGCATATTCTTAGAAAATTCCATATGTTGGAGCCTTTGGGCAAAATAACATTAGCATCCAAGAGGTAGCCAACATGATTCTACAAATATTTGGCTTGAATTACCTTGCTCCACATTTTGTCCTGCTCTTCATATATCCTCCACATAATACTTTCCCCAAATGCCTTTTTCATGTTTCTTAAATTCTGGAAACCCAGACTACCAAGTTGTTTCAACTTGCATACCTCATCCCACTTGACTAGACTGTATTTAAAGGACTCCTCTGTTCCATGCCACAAGAAAATCCTTTGAGTTTTTTCCAGAGCATGAGCCTCTTTACTAGGAATTGGGAATGTGGGCATCGCCTCTAAGGAAGCCTTAATGAGAGTAATCCTACTAGCTAGAGAGAGCCGGTTCTCTTTCCAAGAAGCCAGTTTGCCTTGCACCTTATCCACTACCTTCCTCCACTTAGCCTCTGAAGTCCTCTTATCAACCAAAGGCATACTCAGGTAGCTACTAGGAAGAGAATCCACCTCAAACCCAAAATTCTTTGTACTTCAAAAGAATCAAAACATAACTCCTTAAGAAAGGAAATATGAGACTTGCATGAGTTAACTTTCTGGACAGCTACCCATTTGTAGTTCTGGAGGATTTTCTTAAAACTCTGAGCCTCTCTAGCCATATCTTCCTTGAAAAGAAAAGTGTCATCAACAAATTGAAGGTAATTTAGATTAGGTTTGCCTCCCGTTACTTGAAGGCCTTTGACTAAACCATTTGTTGTAGTTTTCTTGAGGACATAACTTAGAGCCCCAGCCATAACAAGGAAAAGAAAATGTGACAGAGGGTCACCATACCTCAGACCCCTTTTTGTAGGGAAGAAATTAGTGGCCCTTCCATTAATTAACACAGTATACGAAATAGAGGAAATACAACTAAAAATCCAATTGCACTAGTCCTTATAGAAACCCATTTTCATCATGACTTTGATCAAAACCTCCCAAGACACCAAATCGTAAGCCTTGTTCATGTCCAACTTAATAATCATTCCTTCCTTTCTTCTTTGATTGAGTGAATGATTTCATGTTGCAGAACAACACCATCAAGAATTTGCCTACCTTTTAAAAAATTGATTTGTTCCTTCACAATCATCCCTTCTAAACAAACCTTTAATCTAGCAGCCATAGCTTTAGTCACAATCTTGTAGCTACCATTGCATAGAGCAATCAGTTTGAACTCATCAAAATATCTTAGGTTTTTGACCTTAGTGACAAGAGCAAGAAAGGTCATATTCCATGACCCCATCATTGTCTTCCTATTTTTACATTCTTCTACTACCTGCTAGACTCATCCCCCACTACCTCCCATAATTTTTGGAAGAAGCCCGCCTAAAAGCCATCTGGACCAGGGGCCTTCATCACACCCAAAGAGAAGGCAGCAGACCTGATCTCCTCCTTGGAGAAGGGATATATTAACTTCTCATTTTTAATGTCATCCACCAGTAGAGGAATGTTTTCTCAATTTCATTCTAGGCCTCCATATTTCTTTCACCATCCTCTCCTAACAGATCCTTAAAGAATCTTCTACCTTCCTCTCTAATTGCCTCAACATCCTCTAGAACAATACCACTGGGTAAAAAAAGATTTAGGATCTTGTTCTGATTTCTTCTGACATTAGTGGAGAGATGAAAAAACTTAGTTTTGTTATCCCCTTCTTTCAACCACCTAATCTTGGACTTCTAAAGCCAAAAAAATTCTTCCATCCGCAACAGACAGTTGAGCTCATCAATCTTGTGCTTCTCTTTATTCTTGATGAGAATCGATAGACCGTTCAAAGTAATCTCCTTCTCAATAGTAGATAACTCTTCTTCATACTTTATTTTAGACACAAACAAATTTCCCATAACTTCTTTATTCCAATCTTTTGCCTATCTCTTTACTTCTTGCAAATTTTTGTAAATCACATACCTCTTATTCCCCTTAACCTTCTGACCCCACCAACCTTCCAAATCTTTGAGAAATTCTAGATGGTCATACCAAAATGCCTCCATTTTTAAGGGGATGCCCTTCAGCCTCTGACATATGGAGCATTGCATTCGAATCAGCCAATGATCAGACCCTCCAAAATCACTGACCTCAAAGAAAAACTATATTGGAGCAAGAAGCCACTCTGAATTGATCAAAAACCTATCCAACCTACACAAAATATTGTCATCCCCGGTCCCTCTATTCATCCAAGTGAACAACCCACCTTAAGAGTGATGTCAACTAGCAAAAGCTCCTCACACATCTTCCTGAACCTAGCTGAGCCTAGATTGCCCAAAACCCTGCCACCTTTCTTATCCTCAAGAATAAGAGTAGCATTAAAGTCACCACCATAACCCAATTCTTTGTAGGGAAGGTCTCTTTGAAGGATCTCAATAAGTCCCAACATTTCACTCTATCTTTTTCAAGATTAGAGCAGTGTACATTCATAATCATGACAACCTCATTCCTTGCAAATGCCTAAGGCCAATGGAGAGCACATGATCCTTAGCAAATACTTTAGAACCTAAGAACCTGTTCTTATTCCACATGACAACTAAAACTCCAACTATACCAAAAGCTCCAACTGGTTTGCCTTCTCCATTCTACCACAACTTGCAAATAAGATTCAACATACCATCATTATCGATCTTCATTCTTGAAGTAAACACACATCAGGAGCCTCAACCTTAATTAACCACCTAACCAAGCGGTGCTTCTCCAAGTCATTTAGGCCACAAAAATTCCAACTAATCACCTTCATTTATTAACCTAAACATGGAGGTGCTTGCCTCCCTTCTTGACAAATTTGTTCAGAGTATCTTGAGTTCCTTTCCCTACCTCAAGTATAGTTGTATGCTTAGCCTTGCTCACATCTATTTTCCTAGCCCTCAAAATGGGTCTTCTAGAATCCATAACCACATTAGTTTTTCCTTTCTTGTCACTTCTGGTTATAATTTTCCAGTCATTCTCCTTATCATCTTCGTCTTCCTCTTCATCTAAACAATCCTTTGCTTGTCGACCACCTTTAAAACCCTTTACTTTGGGTTCATCCAATCTTCCTTTCTTTAAAACTTATTTAATTCATGCAAGGCATCTATGACACCTTGCCTGCTACTTAGAAACGATCCAACATCAAGGCCCTACGACCCATCTTCTGAGCCCTTGCTTGCATCCATACCAATCCTCTCTCTCTCTCTCTCTCTCTCTCTCTCTCTCTCTCTCTCTCTCTCTCTCTCTCTCTCTCTCTCTCTCTCTCTCTCTCTCTCTCTCTCTCTCTCTCTCTCTCTCTCTCTCTCTCTCTCTCTCTCTCTCTCTCTCTCTCTCCTCTCTCTCTCTCTCTCTCTCTCTCTCTCTCTCTCTCTCTCTCTCTCCTCTCCTCTCTCTCTCTCTCTCTCTCTCTCTCTCTCTCTTCTCTCTCTCTCTCTCTCTCTCTCTCTCTCTCTCTCTCTCTCTCTCTCTCTCTCTCTCTCTCTCTCTCTCTCTCTTCTCTCTCTCTCTCTCTCTCTCTCTCTCTCCTCTCTCTCTCTCTCTCCTCTCTCTCTCTCTCTCTCTCTCCAAAAAACTCCTGAGCCCAAAGGAAGATTCTTCTTCCCCCTTTGGGGTGTCTTTAATTCTTCCCCTATCATCGGCCCTACCTTCTCGCATACCTCCCTTCAAATTTACGCAATTCTTGGCAATGTGCCCTACCTTCCAGCAATTGAAACATCTAATCAAGAGGCACTCATTTCCAACTCATGAAGCCAAATGTCGATCACTGAGGACAATCTTATTGCATGTCGAATCGGATTACTCAAATCAATATTAACACATATCCTAGCATAAGTGGCCAATCTCCCCTACTGAGAAGCCTGAGAGCTTGAGATATATTTACCTAGAGCATCCCCAATCAACTTGAAAATATCCTCTATCCATAACTCTTGAGGAATTTTATACATTCTAACCCATATCAGTGCATCCCTTGATCAACTCTTTATGTAGATCAAAACCTGGCTCCCAAGCCCTAATGAAAAGTCTAGCATTGCCCCATGAGCCATGACCCTCCCTTCAAAATGTTGTCTCTTTCAAATTCTGGTTGAAACACAATCTACAAAAACCCTAGTGCCAGGAAGATGACTTTGGGTTTAACTCCCAACCATTTGTGCTCAATCCAATCCTTAATTCTCTTCATAGAAGGCCAAATACCAATGAATTTATATTAGCATTCCTTCCGAAACTTCTCCACTTTTGAATTAAGGAATTCATCTAGGATAGATAGAATAGGGACATCCTCCACAATTTACAAATTGGCATTATTGATAGACAGCCATCTTCCTTTAACCTCTTCCTTATCCAGATCCGCCTCCACATCCAAGACCAGATTTTCAATCATTGTTGCCTTGACCTCAATCTTAATTTCTTCATTGGAAATGCCATCTTCTTGCTCCACTCCTATCACTCCCTTCACAATCGCTACTACCACCATTATGAGAATTATATAATTTTGATTTAGAAATTTTTTTTGATATTTTATCAAGGTAATTTTTTCATGTCAAATAGGTCTACAAAAAATTTGAAATTGACCCACATTTTTTAAGATTTGGTTTTTAAACTTATGAATTTGTAACCATATAATTGTGTAACTATTGATTTAATTGTATGACACAATGGGTATATTGTAGTTTTTCTCCTTCAAATTTGTTTAAACATTATTTTAACTGAATGAGGGATATTTTAAATTCATTTTTATTGTCAAAATATAATAAAGATAAGTTAGCTATAGAGTTTAAATAAGTTATCCTACACAAAATGTAATTGTCCTTTGTTACATTAGTATGCAAAAACATGTTTCAAGTAAACCTTCAAACTATTTTTTTTTCATACCCTTTCACCTACAAATTGCTTTTAGTGGTGAAGTCAATCTATTTTTATAAAGGGTCTACAAATTAATCACTCTATTCAGAGACGTTAATCTCTAATCTTTTAGTTGGTCAACAAATAAGCTTAGTTGATCTATAAATTGATTTAGAAAATTGTTTTGATATTTCATCAAGGTAATTTTTGTGTGTCAAATAGGTCTACAAATAAGTGTTAATGGTCTAAAAATCTTTGAAATTTACCCACATTTTTCAAATTTTGGTTTTTAAACTTGTGAATCTATAACCATACAATTTTGTAATTATTGAGTTAACTATATGACCCAATTGATATATTGTATTTTTTCCTTGAGCTTTGTTTAAACATTATTTTTACTAGAAATGAGGGATATTTTAAATTAATGGAAAGAATAATTTAAAAGGAATCAAAAATTTTCATGGTAATTAAAATGCATGATAAGAAGAATTAATAAGATGGAGGACCATATGATGCGATATTTTAATTATCACTTTGAATTTCCTAAGTTTCATAGTATACTATTCATTTTTTATAGTCATAAGGAGTGTTTAAGTCATAATATTTTTTGAAGCTATAAGTTTGTAATAACATCACATTTTTTATTGGAGTAATTATATTTCCATGGTGTTTTGGTTTTTCTTTAAGAGATAAGGGTGCATGGAGAGATAAGGTGTACAATGTAGTAATAAGACTTGTATTTTGTTAAAATTATAATATTTGATTTGTTCATTTGGGACCCAATTCCAAGACCCTATGAGTTTTTGAGCATCCTTTATGTTACTTGACTAGGACATGTGTCTGTGATCCTCCTCATTTCCCTTTTCTCTATGTAATATTTCCTTACAAAATTAATTATATATTCAATATTAATGTCATATCTATAATTTATTAATGTAAATTTGTAATCATTACTTGTTGGTATGCATAAAAATAACTATTTGTAAAATCAATTGATGTTAAGATTGGCACTAGGGAATTCTTGATGTTCCTCCTACCACACAAACACCTAACAATTCAACACAAATGGAAGTCACTAAGTAGAATAGTGGTATGCCCTCAATTGTAATGAACTCTCATTTTATTTCTAAAATAATAATGTTGTACCAAATATTTAGTCACAAAAGGGTCCAATGTGTCAACATCTATTACATCTTAGTATTTTCATGTGTCACAAAGAAAGAATGTTGTGTCAAAATTTATGTCACAACCAAAGAAACATATATCCTATATTAAAAATAGGTGTGTCAAACTCTAAATATGGTAATGTGTCTCATAGTGCATATATTACTCCTTTGCTAAAACCCATTGTATGAATTTCGGAGTCTTGTAAAACTAATATGGGAAGATGTGATCATAGATTTAAGGGTCTGTAGTGTAATTATTGATCCATACATTATATCAAATCTTCATGTGTGTGTCAGTGAGTTCTGATCCCCTTGATTATCCACAAATCAACGGGTAAATGCAAGGAGATGGGGGACCAAAAGGTTGCCACCATCTCCAATATTAAAACAAAACACGCATGTCTTTTGCTTTTAATAAAAGAAAAAAAAACACTTTCTACTCATTCACCGCATGGGTTTTCTCCTCGCAGTAGCAAAGAAACAAAGAAAAAACATGATCACGTTGAAAAGAGGACATTGAATCAAGTGCACCTGAGAAAACAAGAATTTCACAATGCCACCTCACTGCCAAAGATATCGTCGTACAAATTTGGAGGCTCCAGCATAGGAAGAAGGTGGGGTTTGTCTGATTTTGTTAGTTTTAGAACATTTTTTTAGTTTCACAATGTTTGATTTGTTTCTATATTGCATTTACAGTTATTGGAGAAGAAAAAATCCTAAATCCTGTTGAGGAGGGTGAAAATAACCCCCAAAACCCTCAAAACCCTCAAAACCCACCTTCACCTCCTTTTCATGTAAGGGATAATCAAGAACATTACCTAGGGATAATAGAAGAAAACAAGAAACATCTTGAAACTATTATTCAAACCCTAAACAATCCAAGTGGAACCACTGAGCATAGGAGGGCACTTGCAAAATCACTACAGGAGATTGTTTCCCACATGGATTTGGTGATGAAATAAATCACTGAATTCCAAGACTATAGGGAGAGGAGTCGGCAATATTATGTCGACAAGTTGTCTATGAACAAGTCAAGAAGGAAAAAATTACAAAATCTCAATTATGTGCACAATTTATTAATCCCAAAACTGGCCAAACATTAGAGGAAAGTTGCAAATGGTTTCCTATACATTGGTGTAGAAATGATGACATATCCTAAAACATTTGGGATAGATGGTACATGGTCTTCAATGAGCAACCATGCAACAATGATGAGGTACCACAATATTTTTGAGGAAACTCTATTGCGAGTTCGTCCTCAACAAGATTCTGAATTATTTTGACATTCATGAGTTCCAGGGTAAAGGTGGTGACTCTGCCCAAGATAGGCCTGGGGCTCAGTGAGATGAACAGCATGTGTCTATACCTTGAGTGAGGCCAGAACATAGGCACTCCCTTTGGCTTTGAAGGAGAGTGTTGAGCTGGAGACTTTACATTCACTGACTACTCTCACCCAAACTCTATCACAGCATGCGGATGATTTTACCCAGGGTGATGAGGGTGAGAGTAGTAGGCATCATGTGTCACCACATTTGTGTAGTACATGTGGGAACCTATGTGATTATGGGATGCAAGGGGCACAATAGGACTCTATGACATAGGGGCAGGACATATTGGATGATCTTGTTCTCAGTGATGATCTCTTATAGCATACATTTGGTATTGACTCTCAGGTAATTTGTTACAAGTTTCATCTTGATTTAGTATATTGTTATCTAAAATTTGTAATTAATTATATATGATTATCTATATTATAAGTCAAAAATAATGTATGTAATTATTTGCGCAATGAAATTCTAGGGTCAGAATCTTCATCCTGCCTCCATTAGCCATCCATTGGCAGGTTATGAGAGGAGGTCAAGTCGGCAGGTATGTAATTTATCACATATTCATAATTATTGTAGATATGTCAATGGTAATATTATTTTTTGACAATTTGTTGATTTCAATAGTCACCAGCACCTCCACGGTTTCCTTGGTCCCCTGGATGCCAAACCACCACTTTTATGAAGGTAAATTTAACCATTTGTAATCATTATGCTTTTTTAAAATAATGTTATGTATTTATTTTGTTTGAATAATCTTGAACTTGATTTTCAGATGTTGAATACAGTGGAGACTCCTCATCTTCATGAGTCAGCACAAATAGGCATTGATGCAGCCATGATGTCTGCAAATCCTTTGACTGAGGTATGAGCCAATAACATGAAAATATCATAATTTTGTATTTCTTTTTTTATCTCATGTCATTTGATGTACATAAATGATATTTATGTTTAGTCAATTTTGCTTCTTGATGCTTCTCACAGGAGGTCACAACTCCAGTCCATCTAACTATGAATGAAGAGAGAGACAAGATGATGGAGAGTGATCATCAGTTGGCAGTAAGTGATCAATTACATATGTGATGTTATATATTTTATACATTTTCTATACTAATGCACATATTGTTTGTTTGTATTAATAGTTGTAGTTGGATGAACTTTATTCGAAGAGGTCTACTCGACGATAGAGAGAGGATGTGCCAGATCTTCACAGTCAAAGAAGGGCCGCTGATTATTTCCTAAAAGTCCATAGGAAACTAGTTTTTGGAACTTTTTTGTATGCCTAGATGGCTTTGTATACATAATTTTGTATGTTAATCCGATGTATATTTTTGTATATTTGCTTGTATGGCTTTGTTTGGACACGCCTATATGGCTTTTTATAGAAACTAGATGTTATGTTCATGACATTATGTATATGATAGTTTATATTAAATATTTAATATGATAATCAATTATTATTACAGGAATTTGGTTTTACAAGTGCCAATTGCATTTTCTTGAAAGTTTATAAATTGTTTTCAAATAATCCATTTTGTGCATATCTTGCAATCATTGAATTCTGTGGGACTGTGCATTTCTTTGAGGCATCATTTCAAATAGTTCACATGCCTTGTATATGCTTCCATACTTTCCATACATGTCTACAAGGGCAACTTTGTGACAAAATTCCTATATCATTTATGCTTTGATGGTTGTCCACACCATGTTCTCTAGATCCCATTATAGCATAGGCAAGGAGGAAGTTGGTTAAGGTTGTGTAATTTAGTTTTAGATGTGCCAAAATTTGCGTAAATGGTTAAAATTTATTTTTGTGCATTTTCTTGAGAGTTGTTAAAGCCTTATGAAAAATCCATTTCGTGCATATCTTGCAATCATTGACAACATTTCTTTGAGGCATCATGTCGAACAGTTCATGTTCATTATATATGCTTCCACACAAGTTGCATACATGTCTTGTAGGGTACTTACAACTATGACATTTGACAAAATTCCTATATCCTTTATGCTTTGATGGATGTCTATATCGTGCTCCAAACATACCATTTCTAAGGTTTTGGAATTTGGCTTTACACTTGCCAATTGCATTTTCTTGGAATTTTCTAAAGGCCTATTAGTAAATCCATTTTGTTCATATCTTGCAATCATTGTATTCCATGAGGCGACATTTCTTTGAGACATCATGCTAAACAGTTCACGTGCCTTGTCTATGCTTCAACACTTTGCATACATGTCTCTGAGGGCAATTACAACTACAACATCTAACAAAATTCCCATATGTTTGTATCCTTTTGATGGATGTCCAAGGAGGATAATGGCTAAGGTTGTGGAATTTTGCTTTACCCCTGCCAATCTCATTTGCTTGAAAGTTTCTAATGCCTTATCAAAAAATCCATTTTGTTCATATCTTGCAATCATTGCATTCAATGAGGTGACATTTCTTTGGGGCATCATGCCAAACAGTTCACGTGCCTTGTCTATGCTTCCACACTTTGCATACATGTCTACAAGGGTGATGCAGTAGGTAAGGAGGATGACTCAACACCATGGAAACATATTTCATGGTGCAGGAGCACCTTAGCCATAGCCAATCTTGGCTAGGAGCATGTCATAACAAGGTCCTAGGAATCATAGGACAAGTTGATGGTCTTGTGTCATCATTTTGCATGTAATAAGGTCAAATGACCAATGTCATTTGTGTTTGGAGTCATTTTTTATGTTGTTGTCAAACAAAAAGTCTAATAATACAACTAGTGGTAAGAAATTGCTTTGTCAACTTAACAAATCATGTAATAAGGAGGTTACCCAATGATCAAATAGGTTGAAAGTTAGTTATGATCAATTGGAATTGTTGTAAACATGTATAAAAACCTTCACACACACTGAGGAGGGGTTGGTGAAGAAGGTTTTGAAGGGCAAAGTTGAATAAAACTAAGTTTTCTGCTACTTTTCTTGAAATTGGACTGTTCCAGGATGTACTGCTCATCTGTATAGTATTGTCATGGTCTGAAAACACCTGCATTGTGAAGGGGAGTGAATGACCTTTCATTTACATCTTGTTTGAGGCATTTTCATTGAATTTGGAGGGGGAAAATCATGTTTTTTTAGAAACTGTCATAAAACCCTGAAGTAGGGTTTTGAGCCTAAAAACTATGTATTTCTTTGAGTCTTGAACTAGGGTTTTGAAGGTCTTGACAAGTTGAGTCTAGGATGTTTTGAAGTAATTTGAGTTTTTTTGCATCAAATAAGGTAATTGTAGACCATGATACATGTAATAAGGTCAAGATGACTAATTTTCTATGTTTTGGAGTCATGTTGAGTCATCTTTAGTCAAATAAAAGTCATGTAATGCAAAGGTTTCTAAGGGTTGTTTTGAAAATGCAATGTATACATGTATTGGAGAGTTGGAAAATAACCATGTGTTTGGTTGTGGTAGTTGTAGGTCATTTGAAACTTCTTAAAACATGTATTAAAGCCCTCACATACCCTGAGGAGAGAAGGTAGATAAGTTTTGTATTACAAATTTTGAATAAAAATTTAGTTTTTTTATTTTTCTACAAAAACGTTGTTCCAAGTTGTACCACGACCCTGTACGGCCCAACCATGTGCTAAAATCTATTGGAAGTGGTAGTGGTATGTCTTAAATTTCAAATGCACTTGGTTTGAGGAGAAACCATTGAGTTTTGAGTGAGATATCTTTTTTTTTTTTTTTTTTTTTCTGAAATTGCCTGTGTAACCCTCAAAACAAGGGTTTGAGTGTGTAAAGGGATGTTTCAGACCATTCCACTTGCTGTATGACCCTGTAACTTAGTGGAATGGTTTGGTTTGGATGTGTTTTAGATGCTTATGAAGTCAGGGAAGCAAGAGATGGAGTTTGACCAAACTATGGTGTTGTCCTAGGCAAGTTTTAACTTGTTTCCAAGCAAGAAAGGGTGGTTTTAGGCTAGGGTTTGTTAAAACAAGGTTGGAAAGTACTGGGAGATAATTCCTAAAGCATATCTAGACCATTTTTGAAGTGTTCCAAGTGTTGGAAAAGTATAAGAGTGTGTGGAAGGTAGAGTTTCAATAAACCCTCCTCAAATTGGCCTAGATTGAGGATTTTTGGGGTTTGGTATGTAAGTGAGGGTTTCTCCTGAAACTAATTGTGGTTTTGAGAGTTTGGACACATGGGAGATGCTGCCCCATCAAGTCTAAGGGGTTGTTGGATGTTTAGAGGTATGTTTCTTCACAAACTAGGCCTAATTAGCCAATTTTTGACAGCAAAAAATGCCATTTTTGAGGTCCAAAGGAGTCACTATTGGTTTTGAGATATTCTATGTAAATTGGAAATGAGTATCTAAATTTGTATTTATTTTATGAGGTCTTTTCAAAAGTTTGAGAGAAAAACCCCAAAAACAGGGTATGTTGTCCTACTAGATTAAGCTGGTTTTGAAACATGAAAAGTATGAAGATTGAGACTAGCCACTTTGAAGGTTGTTTGATTCACATGTAATTGAGTTTTTTTTGGTCTAATAAGGTCATAATAGACCATGTGCAAGGTCAATAGAGTCATTTTGAGTTCATTTTACAAAAGTTGTCAATACCTATACAGTGGAAAGGTGCTAGGAGTGACATTTTGCATTCCATAGCTCGTGGGGCTAAACGGACTTCGCCAACACGTCAGGGTGGGTGGGTAAATTTTAGGGGAGGTCTTGTTTCATGTGCCAAGCATCACATTCATTCGGGGCAGCAAGCTACTAGCAAAGTCCCTTAAGCTCCTTAAGACGAAAAAACTGCCAAACTTTGACAGGATAGTTCTCAAAATTTGTTGTAGCTAGGAATGTTCTGTTTAGACCTACAAGTGCACGTGGGGTTTGTCTACAATAACCTCTCTTGGTTTCATTCAACTCCTATCTATTTGATTGTGCCAGAATCAAACTCATTCTTGCAAAAAGTTTTAGTTTCATGCAATGGAAAGGTACTAGGAGTGACATATTGTATTCCATAGCTCGTGGGGCCAAAAAAACTTCACCAACGCATTGGGGTGGCCAGGTAAATGCTAGGGGAGGTCTCATTTCATGTGCGAAGTGTCGCAATCATTTGAGGCAGCAAGCTACCGACAAAGTCCCTTAAGCTCCCTAAGATGAAAAAATTGCCAAACTTTGACGGGACAATTCTCAGAATTCATGGTAGGTGGGAACATTATGTTTGGACCTACAAGTACACATGGGGTCCATCTACAATAACCTCTCTTGGTTTTGTTCAACTCCTATCCGTTTGACTGTGCCAGAATCAAACACATTCTTGCAAAATGCTTTAGTTTCATGCAGTGGAAAGGTGCTAGGAGTGACATTTTGCATTCCATAGCTCGTGGGGCCGAACGGACTTTGCCAACACATTGGAGTGGGTGGGTAAATGATAAGGGAGGTCTTGTTTTGTATGCCAAGCATCGCAGTTGTTCGGAGTAGCAGGCTACCAACAAAGTCCCTTAAGCTCCCTAAGATGAAAAAACTACCAAACTTTGATGGGATAGTTCTTGAAATTTGTGGTAGCTGGGAACATTTTGTTTAGACCTACAAGTGCACGTGGGGTCTGTCTACAATAACCTCTCTCAATTTTGTTCAACTCCTATTTGTTTGACCATGCCAGAATCAAACGCATTCTTGCAAAATGCTTCAGTTTCATGTAGTGGAAAGGTGCTAGGAGTGACATTTTGCATTCCATAGCTCGTGGAGCCAAACGGACTTCTCCAACACATCAGGGTGGGCAGGTAAATGCCAGGGGAGGTCTCATTTCATGTGCCAAGTGTCGCAGTCATTCAGGGCAGCAGGCTACTAGTAAAGTCCCTTAAGCTCCTTAAGATGAAAAAATTGCCAAACTTTGATGGGACAGTTCTTAAAATTTGTGGCATTTGGGAACATTTCATTTGGACCTATAGGTGCATGTGGAGTCTGTCTATAATAATCTCTCTCAATTTCATTCAACTCCTATCCATTTGATCGTGCTAGAATCAAACACATTCTTGCAAAATGCTTCAGTTTCATGCAATTGAAAGGTTGCCAGGTGCCATATTTTTTGGTCTGCTCATCATGGGGCTGAACAAACTATGCCAACATGTCAGGGTGGGTGGGTAAATGCTAGGGGAGGTCTCATTTCGTGCGCCAAGTGTCTCAGTCGTTCTAGGCTGCAAGCTAGCGACAAACTCGAAAAGTGCTAGGTCTCGGTAGCTTGCATGCCAGAACAACTAGGATGCTTGGCACATGAAATGAGACCTTCCCTACCATTTACCCACCCACCTTGACATATTGGTGCAGTCCGTTCGGCCCCACGATGAGTAGAACAAAAAATATGGCACCTAGCAACCTTTCCACTGCATGCAACTGAAGCATTTTGCAAGAATGCATTTGATTCTAGCACGATCAAACGGACAAGAGTTGAATGAAACTGAGAGATGTTATTGTAGACGAACTCCACATGCACCTGTAGGTCAAAATGAAACGTTCCCAACTGCCACAAATTATGTGAACTATCCCATCAAATTTTGGCAGTTTTTTCGTCTGAGGGAGCTTAAGGGACTTTGCCAGTAGCCTGCTACCCCGAATGACTGTGATGCTTGGCACATGAAACAAGACCTCCCTTGGCATTTACCCACCCACCCCAACATGTTGGTGAAGTCTGTTTGGCCCCACGAGCTATGGAATGCAAAATGTCACTCCTAGCACCTTTCCACTACATGAAATTGAAGCATTTTGCAAGAATGTGTTTGATTCTAACACGGTCAAATGGATAGAAGTTAAACGAAACCGAGAGAGGTTATTGTAGATGGACCACACGTGCACCTGTATGTCCAAACAAAACATTCCCATCTACCATGAATTCTGAGAACTATCCCGTCAAAGTTTGGCATTTTTTTGTCTTAGGGAGCTTAAGGTACTTTACCGGTAACCTGCTGCCCCGAATGACTGCAATGCTTGGGCACATGAAATGAGACCTTCCTTGGCATTTACCCACCCACCCTGACACGTTTGTGAATTCTGTTTGGCCCCACGAGCTATGGAATGCAAAATGTCACTCTTAGCACCTTTCCACTGCATGAAACTGAAGCATTTTGCAAGAATGCGTTTGATTCTGGCACGGTCAAATGAATAGGAGTTGAACAAAACTAAGAGAGGTTATTGTAGATGGACCCCACGTGCACCTATAGGTCCAAACAAAACATTCCTAGCTACCACAAATTTTGAGAACTATCCCGTCAAAGTTTGGTAATTTTTTCATCTTAAGGAGCTTAAGGGACTTTGCCAATAGCCTGCTATCTTGAACGATTGCGACACTTGGCACACGAAATGAGACCTCCTCTAGCATTTACCCACCCACCCCGACATGTTGGCGAAGTCCGTTCAGCCCCACGAGCTATGGAATGCAAAATGTCACTCCTAGCACCTTTCCACTGCATGAAACTAAAGCATGTTGCAAGAATGCATTTGAAGAAATCCTTGACACATGAAGACACTAAGAACATTGAAGACATGGAGGACAAAGAAGCATGAAGACATGAACAAACTTCTATCATGAGGAAGAACCACAATACAATCTAACTCCTGAAAGCATGACATGTTATGATGAAGAACCACAACCAAATCCAATGATCCAATGGCATGAACCAATGACATAAGCAACTATGTCCTACTGTTGCAACATGATAAACATGAATGTTATGAACTAACATTGAATCCCTGTGATCTAACCCCATGAAGCATAACATGATGATGATGCAAACATCAAATGTATACCATAGAAAACAAATCAAACGAAACATGAGGCCTTCACTGCCCATAGTTCATACCACTGTCGTCGAGTAGACCTCTTCAATAGTTCAAGCTCGTGCAACTCCACCTATTAATACAATTAAACAATATGCACATTACTATAACAAAATGTACATGAAATATATAACATCACTTATGTAATCGATCACTTACCACCATCTGATGATCACTCTCCATCATCTTTTCTCGAGCTTCTTTGTCCATAGTTGGATGAACTGGAGTTGTGACCTCCTATGAGAAGCATCAAAAAGTAAAATTGACTAAACATAAATATATTGGAGGGAAGCAATTCATACTACTATTTATATACAAAACAAAGTACAAGTAACCATCTAGGAAAGTTTTATGCATACTTACAAATTAATCCAACGAACCATCTAGGTCTTCTCTACTCTTTATTGTGTCAAGTATTGCCTCATGGTCAGAGTCACGCACCATCCACAAGGTCTTGTTCAAAGGTCTAACTTGATACTATATCAAATGAACATTGGTTGCCATGACAAGGTTGGAGTAATGAAGAATCTTTTGATGCGTGTCAAAGTCTTGAAATAGCCAAACATTAACACTCTTATGTGGGTACCTTCTAAGCTATGTTCCAGTAACAACCACTGAGCCTGTAGGGTATTTGATGTTTTCTCCATCTATAACTGGCGCCTCCAATTTCTTTTTGGCCTCAACACAATGACATAAGTAATAATTTGTTCCCTCTTTGTTATCTTCATTTGCAATAACTACATAAACATGCCCTACAATGATATGTGCAGCAAATTAGATGAAATTAGTCAACATTACAAAAATACTACAAAGTTTAAGATAACATTAGGAATTTCAAATTTAACTATGCAAGTAGATATATTACCTGGTTGAACTAGATCTGATATGTGGTCAAAATCAACTGATGATTCCATCTCTATCAATTCTAATGTTGTTGGGGGTCGATACGTGTCAAGTGGGCAAAGATAGCTAAACTACCATTCATCAACCCACTCCATTGACTCGCACTCATTCTAGGCTTGAATTGTACATGGAGAACAAAAGCATGCCATCTTCCATATATGTATACTCCATGAACCTACAATTGAGCTTCTGATATAGTGTAGCTCACTTGATCCTGTCAATGTATAATAGTTCTCATATGGTGCAATGTTAGTATCATCTATCAACCAAAAAAATCTACGAACTAAAGACTTACCTTCATTACCTAGACCCATCAAAGCATTACACCACTTGATGATTGATTTTGTATTTGTCAGCTTTGCATTGTCTTTATACTTTAATTGTTCTCATGCTATGGCTCTTTTGATACATGATCCTGCACCATCATGCTCCCCCTTTCCATGCCCGACCTCACAAAAGTTCCACATATGTTGAACACCTATAATATTATGCCTCCTACTCAGCAAATAGAAATTCTGTAAGTTCCTGAATTGTGATGCACAGTTATCTGACCATATGATATGTTGACTGAATGATATGCCCCTTCTAGCCAGATCATTGTAGAACACCTGAAAACAACCTTGCACAAACTCCACGAAATGTGTACAATCATCACTTATATAAAAATGATACTCCCTTATGATCTTTCTGTCATCCTCTGTACTATCATTTGCATGAATGAATGCGATGTGCACAAGTATAGAAACCTATGTCGAGTTATAATATTGGGATTGCACCTCACACTATGGCTATAGACTGTAGTTCTCTGTAAAGTCGACAACTGAAACAATGCTACCAACTAGAAATGTGTCCTTGTATAATTTGAATTGTAAGTCCAACCATCAAGCTCTATGGGCATGTCTTACATACTCATACACTATGTTGTCACAAAATATAGGCATAAACTGATACACTGGAATCTTCTGAATAACATATTCACACATTTTTGCTTCTTTACCATCTCTTGTATTGTATGCCACTATTTTATACTTGCCGAACTCTACTAGTTTGTTTCCAACCGCATGTGTTCTTTCCATATGTTCACATATTGGCATACGTTGCAAGCCACCGCAATACTGACATGTGTCATCCAAGCATAATTTTCTGTAGAATAATTGACCTTCCTCTCTATCACATAAAATCATTGATAGGAAGTCTCTTGAGGTAGTTGGTGGGGCACGTATGCCACAATCCTGCAAAACATCGTTAGTATGCAAATCTAAACATATAGACCGATAAACATCAAAATGGTTAGAAAATTCAATATGTAATATACAACAACAAGTAGTGTGTGTGTGTGATTTATTTTGACAAAGAAATGTTTTAGCATTTCAAAATATCTTTGAGAAATTTTAATTTAAGGATACTTCTCTAGAAATTTACCAAAAAATTGTGTTTGAGTCATATCAAAAAATGCTTTGGATGTGGCTCATGGTTTTGACTACCAATTCTCCTTCTTACCACATCCCTTTGATTCGAAGATACCCTTGTGTAATTCTTCCAAAAGTCTTCAATTAGTGATCTCAAAACTTCAACAACAACTTTGTCTTTTCGTAGGACTCTCCCAGAGAATGCCCACAATTCATTAGTGTTTGGATCCTCAACTCTTTGATGTCTTCCAATGGCTCTCATTAGAGTTTTTCTATTTATTTTCAATGCTTGACTTGTCTTTCTAATGAGGCGAGCTTTTTTTGTTTGTTGGCTTACAATTGTCGATGTAATGACACGTCGTGTGACATTACTATCCTTGGTGCATGAGGTGGAACCCACACTCTCATACACACTCATTAGATTCTTGGCAATTGATTTTTCACTTGATGCATTTGATGTTCTTAGGCCAAGAATCTTCATAGTGGGCCTAAATTTCAGATTTCTCATCAGTTCAACAAAGAGTTGACATCTTTTAGTTTCATTTAAATTCTCAAAGAATAATTTCCATATCTTTGGCAAGTGCACATGGGAATCTTATCCTGCATGGGCTCTAATACATTCTCATCAATATCAATTAGAAACTTAGGCCTCCTATGCAAAATTCTAGGAGGCATTTTATTTGGTAAAGTTGACTGAACATTAGAAATTTCTTCAATATTTACTTGAGATGGGATAGATGACATAGCTTTGATTGGAGGTGAAAAGGTTGAAAATTACGTACCTTCAACTTGAGGTGTGAATGATGGCATATCACCAACTTGAGAAGAAAATACAGATGTGCCTTCTACTTCACCTGTGAAATATGGAGTGTCTCCAATTTGAGAAGCTAATGATGGTGTTCCTTCAACTTGACCTGTGGAAGATGGAGTGGCTCCAACTTGGAGATTCACTTTTCTCATTGCATGGAGGTTTTTCATTCATTCCCTTTGTGCTGCCAATTCAGTCTCTCTCTTAGCTTCATTAGACATGTCTCATTCCTCTTCAATTGGCAATGGTGGAATGTCTTCTTTTATGGTTGACAATTTCCTACTTTCCTGAATTTGCCTCATTCTTTCTCTTTTCCTCTCATTCTCAACTTCTTGCTCTTCTGGTGTTAGATTCTTTGCTCATTTCCTCGGCGTGATGATGATTTCTACAAGCATGAAGAATAAGAAAATAATAATTAGAAATTTTATAATGACAATGAATAGCACAGTTAGAATGAATAGCACAGTTAGAATGAATAACAAGGTTTTACAAACTTCTAAATAAGACACCTCATATCAAGATAACTTGAACATACATAAGTCACAGAGTATACATTTGAACACACATATTAGTCATGTATTATACACTTGAACATACAAAGTCATAAATGGTGCAGGAGCACCTAGTTCCTTAAGGCCAATTATAGCAAATGCAACGTAAATGAGTTCAACTATTTCTTTCCATGTGTGGAGTCTTATTTTGATGTAATAAGGTCTATAAAAGACCATTTATATGTCTTAGAGTCCTTTAGGGGGGTCAAGTAGTTAAGTTTTGTCAAGTGTCATAATATTGCTTATGCAAATTACACATTTTGTCCATTTTAAAACAAATCCAACGGTCATATCCTCAAAAAATGTGGTTGGATCAGTTGGATGGTTTGGTATGTAGGAGAATGTTTCTGATGCACTGTAAGGTGGCAAAAATTTGATTTGTACAACATACCATAAACTTGTATTCTAGATTGGATTCACAAACTCTCACTATGACCCTTCAATGAACTAAGTCTCCAAGTCACCAACTAGCACTCAAGGGTTCAGACCTTCATATGGGCTTGAAGAGGCATCTAAAAAGATTAAATCAACT
The DNA here is from genome assembly GCA_027924645.1 of Cunninghamia lanceolata. NCBI lineage: Eukaryota > Viridiplantae > Streptophyta > Pinopsida > Cupressales > Cupressaceae > Cunninghamia > Cunninghamia lanceolata. The sequence goes on from BSBN01001332.1 coordinate 16,012,870, forward strand.
AACCAAACACACCTAAATCACTCTCAAGTCACTAAGATTCCTTCTTGACCACAAGTCTACCCAAGCCTAGATATTCTAGTAGCCCTACTTAAGGGTCTGTCGTGCCTTAACTCACACCATAGGCATGATGCCAATGAAACAAAACTAGTTTAGAGTACCCATTATTAGGTTTGACAACATATCTGAAGATAGGTATAGTTTGTTTTGGACAAAAGGCTTCAAATCCTATGACAGACCTTCTTTGGACTAGGCCTATTAGGCCACTTTTACAAAGAAACTACTCTCAAAGCATCAAGATAAACCCCAACACCCCAAAACGGTATTTCAATAGGTCCCAAAACATCCAAAACCATAATCAAATTCAAGTGGCATGATCATTTACAAGGCAAATAAGGAAACCCTCACTTTTCAATGTAATTACTAAGGGTTTATTGAAAATCATATAATCCAGACTTCTCAGACCAAATCAATGCATCTAACACCTTTCAAATACCCTGCACAAACTCAAGAAATCATCACAAGACCAGTCCCATCAATATTTTGTCAAAACCCTACTTTGGTTCCTTCATTTCATCATGAAAACACTTCAAATCATACAAGAGCATGCTCCTAAAACCCTACCAACCACATTCTATGCATTGGAAACATAAAAGTAACCTATAACATGTCTAATGGGGGTCATTCCACCTAATAATAGTGACCACAGAGGGTGGAATGCCCTATTTTCCCATTTCTGCCCTCAAAATCCTGTTTTGACAGTTAACTAGGCAGTTTTCAGAACAATGATTAAATCTCCCTCAAAACCCTATGAAATCCTCTCAAATTTGATGCAAATGAAAGGTAACACAATTCTCTATCACATAAAATGCATTTCCAATCTTGAAAGTACTGTACAAGGGAGCAGTATGATCTGGAATAGAGAGAATACAGAAGAAAAATGAGTTTTCCAATAGAAAATCAAAGTTTCAGTCATTAATTCTTCTTCTAAATTCATGTCCCACCTTTTTTCACTGATGGGAGTCTTAATACATCAATTCCAAACTATCCTACAACTGATTCAACCAACTTTTTGGTGATAGGATCGTTGGTTTTCTTCTAAAATGATCAAAACATGAAGTTTACATAAGTAATATTATGAAATTTAACTACCTGACCCCTTTAAATGACTCTAGGACTTATTACATGACTTCAACATACTCAATCTAGAACACAAGTTTGTGAAACTTTGTACAAATCAAGTTGTTTGTGAAACTTTTTTGTTGCGAGAGTTTGTGGAGACCATAAGGTGTTGAGAGATCGTGCTATGTAAAGGTATATCTCTAATACTAAGCCTCCCTTTGACCCTATCAACTCTTAAGAATATCACCTTGACTGCTCTTGACTATCTTGACCCTTGAAGGCCATTGTTTGGACTCTTATATGAGTATTAAATCACTATTATAGGTTTGGAAATCATGAATTGTAAGGTTAATTTTTATATGAGTTGTATGTCCAGGTGATTTTGAAGGATGACAAAATGAATGCCATCGAAGGGGACTATAATCAACATAAATTGACTATCCTAATAGTCTTAAACCAGTCTAAAAACTTTATGATAGTCAAAAGAACATTAACCATTGAAGCCTTCTGGATACTCATGACAAAAGATCAAAGACATCTTAAGTAATGCATAAATTAAAAACAGCTTCATGATGGTCATGACTATGATAGTGGACTGTTATATAGACTTGTGACTATCCTACAGTCACGAAAACCTCTTTTTTAGTGTTTTATCTCCTTGTAACTCCCTGTGTATCATCTTGTGTCATGATGCTTGTATGTTCGTACATATTTGTATACAACTCTCTTCTCTAAAATTTTGTTATGTTGATGAAGTAAATAAATAATCTCCATCATATTTTTTATGGATTGAGTGGTATCAAAGTGAGTTGTAACAATTTGTCAAATAGGTTGTGGTGCTCATTTCCTCCATTTTTGTAAGAAAACTATCATTTCATGCATAGTTCTATTAAATGAATTGAATTATGCATGTATTAAGGAATAAATCCTTCTATATCATCCTAGGGCAAAAATTAAGAGTCTTCCAAAATCAATTTTGGCTCCATGTATACACTCGAATATGAGTATGACAAACAATTGTTCACTAAAATTATTTTATGAAGTATTTGATAATGCTTTCCTCTTGTATAGCTAAAAATAGGTGAAATGAAGGCATGAAGGGCTGAAACAAGGTGGAAACGTGAGGAATTTGGAGTCTCTTTGACTGAACTAACTGATATACCTAGACACATATATATCTTAGAACATAAAGAACATAAAAAACATAAAGACATAAAGACATTTAAAAACATCAAGAACATAAGAACATATATATGTGAATTAAAATGGACATTTAAATTGAACATACCTTAGAATTTGATATTGTAGTTGACCAATTCTCCAAAAGATGGCTTCAAAATCCTCAAATTCTTATTTTTCACAAGTTTGATTATGAATTCTATATAATTTTAGAATATGATTAGTAAAATTTATGGAAAAAACAAACATATATCATCAAATTCAATCTATATATCAATGGTAATTAGCTTTGAAACAAAATCACACATGAAACATGAAACTTTTAGTTTAAATAATCAAATTTTCTCCAAAAACATGAAAATCACTTCTTCTACATTGAAAAAACAAAAAAAGGTGGTGGATTCATATAAAAATTATTCTCAATTAGTCAAACAACATGAAAAGTGTTCTTTTGTCTGATATACTCATGAAAAGCAGGAATAACAGTCATGTGGGGTCTGAAACATAGATCCCACATGCTTTTTTACCATTTTCCATGCTTCCTAGAAAGTAATCACGTTATAACGTGCTCGCATTATAACGCAAGTGCGTTCTGGGAAGCATGATAGGTAACCTTGTATCTACATGGGAGAGTATCTCTCTCTCTCTCTCTCTCTCTCTCTCTCTCTCTCTCTCTCCATTTCTCTATCTTATATAGAGAGAGGGATCATGAGACATGGAGAGATAGAGAGGGACATGGAGATAGAGAGGATAGGTGAGATAGAGATGGGGAGAGGGAGAGATGGGGATTGATATAGAGAAAAGGGTCTATAGAGGGAGAAAGATAGAGATATATAGAGAGAGGGGAGATATAGGGAGATAGATCTAGCAAGGGAGAGATAAATAGGGAAATACAGAGAGAGAGAGAGGTAGAGAGGGGCATATTAAGAGACGAGGTTATGAGGATAGATAGCTCGATAGTGAAAGAGATCAAGAGATGTCTAGAGACATAGGGAGAGAGATTTCAAGAGGTAGAGGGATGGGGAGAGAGATAAAGAGGAGAAGAGAGAGGTAACAAGGGATAGATTAAGAGATAGGGATCCATATGTCTATAGAGAGATAAGGATACCTATTCTCCCCTCTACCTAAACCATAAACCTAAACCTCTAAGCCATAAACCCTAAACCCTAAATAATGCCCCTAAACCCTAACCCCTAACCCCTAAACCCTAAACCCTAAACTTGAGCATCCCTAAACCCCTAAAGCCTAAATAATTCCCCTAAACCCTTACCCAAAACCCTAAACCCTATTTACTTGAGCAACCCTAAACTCATGTAAACTTGAAATAGTGAGGGAAGGAGAGATACAAAGGTAGAGTTAGAGAGAGGGGATCGAGCGTGATCTAGCAAGATAGAGAGATAGGGGGAGAGAGAGATAGAGAGGTAGGTATAGTTAGAGAGAGGGATAGAGGAGACATAGATATCTCTCCCAGGCTCAGTGTCCTCTGTATCTCCCTATTCACCTCTCTACCTAAACCATAAACCTAAACCTCTAAACCTTAACCCCTAAACCATAAATAATGCCCCTAAACCCTAACCCCTAACCCCTAAACCCTAAAAATGAGCAACAAGCTAAACCCCTAACCCTAAACCAACCCCTAACCCTAAACCATAAAGCATGGAAGCAACCCTAAACCTCTATCTCCCTATCTCTCCCAATCTCTATAACGTGAAAGTTCATGAAAACATTAAGCTTTCATTCCAGCCAAGTTCATTCCTAATCAATCCCAAATCATCGCTAATCCATTCAATTTCATCTCTAATCATCCCTAAACCACTTCTAATCAGCCCTAAACCACTTCACACCATCCCAAATCACATCCAAATCAATTTAACTTTGAATCCCTAATCAAAATACCATCCCTAAGCTATTCCTAAATCATTCTAATCATTCCCTAATCAGCACTAAACCACTTCAAACCATCCCTAAAACCATTCTAATCAATCCCAAATCATTCCTAATCTAGTCCTTTTCACCTCTCATCATCCCTAAACAAATCCATTTCATCCCAACTCCATCCCAAATCAATCTAAGCTCCATCTCAAATGATCCCAAAAATAATCAAAATCAAACAAATACCTCACCAGGAGCCATTAGAAGATCATGGTGCCAATCTGTTAGTCATTTGCACCATTTTGTATAACGTGTGTGCTAATATGCTCCTTAGTAGCACCTACCTATCAATCACAAACATCATTATACACCTAGCTAGTCACATGTGTCATTCTATCCTCTGCCAACCACAGGAGCCATCAGAACATCATAAGTGCCAATATGTTAGTCATTTAAACCATTCTATACATCATATATACCAACCATAAACCCTAAACCCGATCAACCCTAAACCCTTATCTCCTTGTCTATATCATCTCTCTACCTCTCAATATCATTGCCTATGTCTTTGGCCATGTCCATCACCCTCTATCTCCCTATCTCTCCCTTTAAACTCCTAGCCCCTAAACCTGATCAACCCTAAACCCCTATCTCCTTGTCTCTATCATCTCTCTACCTCTCAATCTCTCTGGCTATGTCTCTAGCCATGACCCTCACCCTCTATCTCCATATCTCTCCCTCTCTAAACTCCTAACTGGGCTAAACCCTAAACCATATATCCTTGTCTCTATCATCCCTCTACCTCTCAATCTCTCTACCTATGTCTCTGTCCATGTCCCTCACCCTCTATCTCCCTGTGTCTCCACTCAGTCTACATCTCCCTATTGGTCCCCTCTCTATAAACCCTAATCTAAACATAAACCTTAAGTTACCCTAAATAATGCCCCCAAACCCTAACCCCTAACCCCTAAAACATAAACCTTAAGTTACCCTAAATAATGCCCCCAAACCCTAACCCCTAACCCCTAAACCCTAAAACTGAGCAGTTCCCTAAACCCCAAACCTCTAAACCATAAACCTTGGAAGTAACTCTAAACCTCTATCTCCCTATCTCTCCCAATATCTATCGATCCCCTCACTCTGTCTCTAAACCCTAAACCCAAGCAACCTTAAATCCCTAACCCCTAAACCATAAACCATAAACTTGAGCAATCATAAACCCCTAATCCCTAAATAATTCCTCTAAACCCTAACCCTAAACCCTAAACTTGAGCAACCCTAAACTCATAAACCATAAATAATGCCCCTAAAGGTCTAAGCAACCCTAAGCTCATAAACCCTAAATAATGACCCTAATCCTAAGCAACTCTAAATCTCTCTCTCTCCCAAAACCCCTAAACCCTAAATAATGCCCCTAAATCCTAACCCTTAAACCATAAACCATAAACTTGAGTAGCCCTAAACCCCTAAACCCTAAATAATTCCCCTAAACCCTAAACTTAAGCAACCCTAAACTCATAAACCTGACCCACCCTCTCTCTCTCTCCAAAACAAGAAAACTAGGACTCTATATCTCTCTCTCCCTATCACCAGGTATCTCTCCCCTTTCTCTCCCCTCCATCTCCATCCTCTCTCCCTTTTCCTCCCTCTCTCCCTTCTTAACAAAGAACATGGAAACAAGAAAAATAGGACATGTAAAGATGGATGAGGATATAAATTGGGATGATGAAATGGAAACAAGATAATTTATGAAATATCATTGGATGGGAAGAATGAGGAGAGGTAGAGAGGGGAGGGAAGTAGAGAGTGAGGGAGAGGATAGGAGGTAGAGACGGGAGGGAAGTAGAGAGTGGGAGAGGACTGTAGGAGGTAGACAGGGGAAGGAAGAAGAGAGAGAGGGTAGGAGGTAGACACTTGGGAGGGAAGCAGAGACTAAGAGTGAGGGTAGGAGGTAGATAGGGGAGGGAAGTAGAAAGTGAGAGATAGGGTAAGAGGTAGAGAGGGAGGGGGAGAAGATAGTGAGAGAGAAGGTAGGAGGTAGAGAGGCGAGGGAAGCAAAGACTTAAAAAGAGGGTAGGAGGTAGATAGGGGAGGGAAGCAAAGAGTGAGAGAGAGGGTCGAAGGTAGATAGGGGAGGGAAGAAGAGAGTGAGAGAGAAGGTGGGAGGTAGAGAGGGGAGGGAAGTAGAGACTCAGAGAAAGGGTAGGACGTAGAGAGGGGAGAGAAATAGAGTGAGAGAGATGATATGAAGTGCAGCTGCCCTTGTAGACATGTATGTAAAGTGTGGAAGCATAGACAAGGCATGTCAATTGTATGACATAACACCTAAAAGAGATGTTCTATAATGGAATGCAATGATTGCAAGATATGCAAAAAATGGATTTGTTGAAAAGGCTTTAGAAAATTTCAAACAAATGTAATTGGCATGTGTATTGCCAATTATGCTCATCATAACACGAGCGCGTTATAATGTGCTCACTTTATTGTCAACTTTGTTTGACGTGTTTTTATCAATTTTTAGCAAAATCTGGAGATAATCTGGAGCGTGCTCCCCATCAGGATGGCTCTTTTTTCAATGAAAACTCAAAAAAATACCACCATAATCTTGAGCTCTCTATTAGCTATCTAACCATATAATTTTTTTCACATTTTGAGTACATTTAGTGTTTCATCTTGAATTTCTTTTGTAGTTGTGTCCAGTTTTTGTCAAAAATGAGTGTCTAGTATTTTTTACTTTGTTTTAACTGTTCATCAAAAATTGAAATAAGTTATTTTTTTAGAAACTAGACTCCATTCTACACGAATTCAAAAAAAAATGATTTTTGATTAGTTTTCAAACATTTTAGGGGGCAACACACTCAAATTTCTATTTTTCAGGATGTGTCCACTTTAAAATTACTAAAAAATCAATTATTCATTAAAAAATTATGAGAAAAATCAGGGATAAACTACATGGTGTTACCTAATTTCTCACTAGAGTGATTATTGAAATACTAAAAAAAAGTTAACATTTTAGGGGGAGCAAACCAGACGCTATGTTATGTTTTGTTGAGAAAAACAAGAACAATTTGTGTGCTCCCCCTTTTTGAACCCCTTAATCTCAACCATTTTTGAAAAAAATTAGTAGTTTAGAAACTAGATTTGGAGCACTACAACTCTTGTTTTCATTCCATCTTCAAATTTTGGGTGTAGCTATCTTCAATTTCTCATCCAACATCAATTTTTCTTGATTTCAAAAAAAAAAAGTGGCAACTTAAGACCCCATTTTGGTCCCTCATCTTTGTGCACTTACCCCAACATAAGTTGTGTCCATATTGTGGTCATCATGGACATAAGTCAATTCCCTATTTTGACCTAAATCCATGTTCATTCCATGGTGAATGTACACATGCTTCTTCCATTTTTTGAAGAGAATATTCCTAGACTTGTACGTTGTGCCTCACCAATCCCATGTTTATTGTTAGGGATATTATGTATTCTACTATTGTTGCAACTACTATAAATGTGGCACATGTGCCAAAATTTATTTTAGTTGGGAACTAGGTGTTGTCATTTGTAATATTGAGTTTACTACATATGATTTTTTTTAGGATGATCTTCTTACCTTCTAAGATTAGGCTTGTTTTTGTGTACCCATCTTTTCAAATGAGTGTGCAATAATCTAAAGTGCTAGATTCCAAATTTTGAATAATTTAATTCAACACTATGGTTCAAAGAATGCATAATGCCACATTTGATGCATATATTTGTGTGTTTTAGGCTCATGATGTATGCAAAGCCACTTTATGTTTAATTGTCTGATATTTTTGTGGATGCACTTGTTTCACTAAATTATTTAAAACCCAAAAGTGTAGCTTCACTAAAACTTCCTATTAAGTTGGAAACTAGAAAGAGTGGTTGATGGAAAGTTTCCCTCCTTGTAGTGCTTGGTATCCCTCAACTCTGCACACTCGTAGCTAAAATAAGGTTGTGTTTCTATTATAACTCATGTATCCTTAAGGGGAAGTAGAAGATGACCAAACTTGTTGCTTATAATCCTGGACCTGTAAACTTTGCTATAGGTAGTCTTCTAGCAATTTAGTCCACTTTCTAGGACTCACAGTAATTTCTATAGATAAAAGAGAGATAACACACAACTAGATATAGGCATATAACAATCCACACATGAAAAAACACACATATGACATCTAGTTTGAAGGCAAGCAACACATCAAGGATTACACGCAAAATCAAACATACAAATTAGTGTGCATCAAAAGGAGTAGCTTCAAAATAAAATGAACTTCATTTTATTAACTAAAAGTACATTTAATTACATACTATAGATGAGGAAAAATTACACACTGATCAAACATTTCAATAAAGGGAACTTTTCACTACAACTACACTAGGGTCATGTCTAGGTTTCTACTATCTATGTCCCTAAATAGACTAACATCAACACACCCACTTTGTGCTAAGAAGGAATGAAAATGAACTTAACTAATTGCTTGAAAGAAAGAAAGATACTAACAAAATGTTGGAAATATGCTACTATAAACTAAATTTCAGAAATTAAAATATAGAATGGAAAAGAGGGGAAAGTGATGAACCTGGCACCAAAGAACATAGCTCACTGGCTCAGATGACAATGCACTATAGGGAATCTCAATTTCTTAGCACATGAAGTCATATAGTTTGTAATATCAAGCAAAGGAAGCAAAATGAAAGTACCAAGATGTAACAAAAATGAAAATGAGGTAAATATTGTATTGAAATATGATAAAATAAAACATTAATGAAAGAAGAGATGAAATATCAACAAAACCTCTATGCATTCAAATATCTCCCTTCAAAACATCTACTATAAAGAACAAAGAAAAATTGTTGTGTTGCTAAGGAGCTTACCTTTAGGTCAAGCCCCTACTTTGATCTTTCAACCTCCACAAGCAGCAAGGATAAAGAAATATAGAGAAGAGTGTGTGCTCTTATTCCTTAAATGTGTCTAAGTAATAAACAACAACGACAAATGAAATGAAGCTAGAAGTAGCTTCCCTAGTCTATGGGGAAGAATACCTCCATGTATGTAAAAGAAATAGATGGTGGTCTACACCATGAACTTGCAAAATAAAGTGTGTAACAAGATTTGAAAACAACACAATATTTATCAATGTAAAAATGATATTACCAGCTCAAATGGCAATGGAGGAGGCTACAACTCATTGAGGGAAAAATATAGATGTCAACAACGTCAAACCCCAAAAAGAGAGCCTTCACAATGATGAAATCACTAATAAAAACCTCATAGAGCTAACAAATATAATGTTGCAACTTAAGAGAGCATAAGTGTCTTCAATAGAAGCTTATGGTAAGAGTACAAGAGTCAATCCTTTGGCAATATTTCTAGAAAATTTGAGGAGAGACCAAAGAGAGTAAGAGCAAGAGTGTACGTTCAAAAATTGATATTTGGAGAGATTGAGAGGGAAAATAATTGACATGCAAAGGAGGAAAGAGTCGTTCAGAGTCTAGGAAGCATTACAAGAATCACTTCCACTATAGGATATGCTCAGCGTGTCCAAAAAATAGATCACTAGTCATTTCACATTTGCGAGACACTAGTGTGACATGTGGAAGTTTGCACTAAGCACCAGCGTACAAGTGATTCTACCTCTTGGTTTTTTGAAACATCTCCAGGCTAAGAGGAATACAATGCACTAAAATAAAATTTTATGAAATTAGGCATATAAGGCTAAAATGAGATAAAATGATTATAGAAAAACACAAGGGAAGCAGACACCAAAGTAAGTGCCAAATGTAGCATGAAATTTCAAGGGTATACAATTTTTTATGTTACATTTAACCCTCACTTTAGCAAGCTTATGACACTACGTGAATATGCATGCTAAAGTAGAAAATGAAATAAGATCACCAATTTTACCTTAAAAAGATACTATATGTAAGAACCTCTGTAATCAGATAGAATAAATTAATATTATTCTCATAAAATAGTCCAGAAAAAGGGAACAATTAAAATTTTCCCATAAATAATACAACTCATGTAAAATAATCAAATAGCTTAATAAAAAGGACTATGCCTTTACAATATCTAGCCATATAGGCTCACACAAAATAACATCGCACCATACAATCTCTTTGATACTATACCATATCTTCGACATATACAGTGGATAGAGAGCATCATCAAGGAAATTTACTGCCTAGCCACAAGGCTCATGCCTCCCTGGTCTTACTTCTGAATGGAGAAGCCCGACCCTTTGCAAGGGGTCTAGCAAATTGAAGCCGAGATGCATAAAGGAATCTGGTGCATCATGATATATCTATTGTCTCTATGGTATGTGTCAAATACATACTGATCTAATATCATGATATGGCAGAGAGATAAATAAAACATCAAATAGTAACTATTACCAATTTGACTGACAAGCTTTGGCCAAAGCATCTTTTTCAACCATGTTCAACTAGATAGGTTGCAAGTAGGAACCTACCCTTCTCTATAGTTCCATATTCGACACCCTTCCATGCTCTATCTCTAACTCATCATATAGAAATGTAGAAATATATTCACAACATACAACATTGCTTACAAGACTGCATAAAAGGTTACTTACTTATATAATAAATCCTACATCTTCTCAAGGAAGCATTCAAACATTTGAAGAGAAAACAACATGTAGTTGAAATCATAACCATACAAATGGATCAACATCTAAAATTAATTCATGAAAATATCATATGCTATAAGTCAAGTCATAGATTGGTAATTTCACAAAATTGTTCAAGTGGGTACGCAACCCTTTCTAGGGTCTAGTTCCCTAGACAGTTTCTTGTTCACTGCCACCCACTCAGGTGAAATGGGGACGGATTTCTAAATGAAATAAAAGATTCATACACAATATCTAAACATTCAATTGAAAAGGAATTAATTGATTTGAAGTGTGTCTAATAAGATTTACAAGATCCCACAACTTAATCAAGAGAAGTTCTAACTCCCATAAGCCTATCAATCTGGCAGATCTCACAAGTTTCTCAAGTAAACATAGTCTAACCAATAGAAAAAAATTCCTCAAAAGATCCTTCTACTCTATCAATGACTTCTTCAAAAGATAGAGTCCTCATCAAGATAAAATTTTCATACGAGTTACCTTACTTAGTATGGTGTACTAGAAACATATATCTTTAATAATTATGTTGTGATATTTTGATATTCAAATCAAAGGAAAACTACATCCCATTAAGCAATATTTCCCTATCCATGACAGTAGTGAATTTATCTACAATTAGATAAAACATATTATTATTATCAATTCCTAGAACATGAATTCAATAATCTTATCAACATATCTAAAAGATTTGAAATGAAACAAAGAAGGTTATTTAAGAAGCACTTAACAAATATAATAGTAATCAAATTGTGATAAAACTTTACAATCATATCCAAATAATATAAACTATAATAAACAATGTAAAAACCATAGCTAAAATGTTTTTACTAAAATAATTAATAGCTAAGTAATAAAATATATAACCAAATCATTCACAGATTTATTACTTTTTAAACCCATGTTGCCTGTAAATGGTGAAAAGCTTATATAAGACTATTCTATTCTTAGAAGATAATGGTAAGAAAGAATTAAGCAAATAATTAAAGAAACGGCTTAAGAATATTTCAATAATTTATTGTTTGCAGGCATGAGGCTAAATTTAATCTCCTCTGTCTGCATCCTTACCTACACCTAGATGACAATATATAGATTTTAGAAAATATTTAGACAGAGTACCTCAAAGGAAAATCATACAATATTCACAAGATAAGAACAAAGTGGATTGCAGAGGGGCGATCTCAAAATCTTTAATTAATGAAGCATGGATAAGGCGCTCGAACTATTTGACTAAATGCCTTAAGGAGATGTCATCAGTAGAATACTATGATTGCAGGAATGTGTAGCAAGGAGGCTCTCAACAAAGCACAAAGGAAGGTGGATTATTGGAAATACTTAGGTAAACATATATAAACAAGGGCTGCCAAGCAGCTCAAGTCCCTGCCAAAATTACATTGGTGTACTGCAACACAGGGAAGATGGCAAAATGGGTGGCACAACTAAGTTCTGACCTTTACTGTAGATTTCATTTGATATCTTAACACAAAAAATTTTAACTAAGAATTAACAATAACAATAACTCTCTGTTCATTAGGTTAATGAGAATGTTTTACTTGCAAAGCATTATGGGTACACCAAAATTCAGAAGCTCAAAGAATTAACAATAACGAATAACTCTATGTTCATTAGGTTAATGAGAATGTTTTACTTGTAAAGCATTATGGGTACACCAAAATTTAGAAGCTCAACTAGAATGGATATAATATTGATTCCTTTGTCGCTTCCCTACTGTGCTATAACAATAGAAGACTGCCATGGAGGGTTACCAAGTAAAACATATTTCTACCATGTAAGAAGCTTGATGCCTCTCAAGCCAAAATACAGATCTGCTGAAAGTACTTGCCTTGGAAAAAAAAAAAAATTTGTTTTTTGAAATATGTTTTTTTTGTATTTTCTTGGTTTTGAAAGAAATGCACAGGAAATTGAAATTGCAACAATAATTTTAAAAAAAACTATGATCTAAATTTGCAATCTAAGGCTAGAAATTGCTCAACTAGATAATAGATGTACTAACACTTGTAAGGGTTGCACATGCACACTTGAAAAAACAAAGAATGCTGTCATAATTCAAATCTGGAATTTTATATCAGACCCTCCTGAAAACCGATTTCTTGCAATTATCTTTGATAGCCCAGATTACATCAAAATACCAAAATAGTGCCACAAATATGCTTGCAAACTAAACATAGAATGGTACTGATCACTGTAGCGATGGTACGGATCACTGTAGCAGTGGTACGGATCACTGTAGCGGCGGTACGGATTACTGTAGCAACAGTACGGATTACTGTAGCAATCTTTTAAAAAATCATGGAATCTCTAAAATCTTCAATTCCAGCCATTCAAGCATTCTTTAATCTCATTCCATCAGTTCCTTCTTGATTTCCTTAGAAAATCTCTGCAATTTCTTGATCAATTGTATTTCAGAATCTGATTATTTAACCCAGCAACTTTAGTGGATCTTGCACCACTTTAGATTGCCATTAAACCTGAAGATTCCCCAATCTCCAAGCCCAAACCCTTGAATTCTCCAATGCCAAGCTCTCAAACCAATTTCACCAAATATCAAATGCTCAAAATCATAATGAGGTCAACTTTTGTGAAGAGACTTATATATAACCATTGGAAATTCAATTTATTTCTTTTCAAATGCATAATTCCAATTATATTTGCTTTTTATTGTTTTCTCTCAAACTTTGGTTTATGTGCCAAATATAAAATAAATTCATTTAAGTGACACTTAATGAGGGTATTGGCCTCATGGGCCCCCTTATTAGATATAAAGTGTAATTATAACATAAGTTATAATATAACACTTTATTAATTAACTCCATTAAAAAAAATATGAACTCCCCATGAAAACAATCCACCAAGTCACCAAATAACTATGGAAGTCCAATCGACTAGTGCCCTGCCTGAAATAGCAACCCTCAGCATATGACCTTCTAAAAATAGTAAGTGCCTCCAAACATGACCAATGCCAAGAGTAGAAGCCACAACATGATACCAACTAAGCACTGATGATGTCCAAATGAATGACGAGAAAGAGACCCTCTATCCACTGAACTAGCCCACGAGAGTCGCCATGATGGGCTAATTTCATAACCACTAACATCCATCAGAGAGGAGACATTACAGTCTGCCCTTCCTGAGATTGCTTGTCCGCAAGCAATCGCAAAGCAGGATGCTGTAAGATCTCCTCTGACTCCCAAGTCGCATCCTCGTCTGGTAAACCCTTCCACTTAATCAAATATTCCCTGACAACTTTCCTACGAAGATGCCTTTCACGAAAAGCCAGAATGGTCTCAGGAATCAACACTAACTTCCCCTCATCATCTAGGGGTGGTAAAGTAGGAGAAGGCACAAGATGTTCCCCTAACGCCTTCTTGAGGCGTGACACATGAAATACGTTGTGCACCCTACTGTCTGCTGGCAAATCAAGCTCATAAGCCACCTCTCCTACACGCCGAACAACTCTGAAGGGTCCATAAAAATGTGGCTTGAGCTTCTCAGCTCCCCCTTGCCGAAGTGAAGACTGTCTATAAGGTTGCAGCATGAGGTACACCATATCTCCTACTTCAAAAGACCTCTTAACCCGTCTCTGATCGGCATATTGTTTTTGCTGATTCTGTGCCCTGTGAATATTTTCACGTAATGCCCTTATGATGTCCTAGTTCTCCTGAAGGAGATCACCAACACTCGGCACTCTGCTATCACTAAATAGTAAGTCCAAGAAACTAGGGGGGTCATAGCCATAAAGAGCTCTGAATGGTGTCATCTGTATGGTCATGTGGTGGGTGGAGTTATAACAATACTCACACAGGTGAATCCACTTCACCCACGCACGTTGCTACCCTGACACATAATTTCGGAGGTATCCTTCCACCCATTTGTTGACTATCTCCGTCTGCCCGTCAGTCTGTGGGTGGTAACTTATACTAGGTGTAAGCTTAGTGCCATATAACCTGAATAACTCCTGCCAAAAATGGCTCATAAACCTGCTATCCCTGTCGCTCACAATAGTACGGGGCAATCCATGCAAACGAAATACCTCCTGAAAGAATAAGTCTGTTACGTGACTAGCTGAAAATGTAGTGTTGATTGGAAAGAAATAAGCATACTTCGTCAAACGATCTACCACCACATAAATACAATCTCTACCTTGGGCTTTCGGCAAGCCCACAATAAAATCCATAGATAAACTGTCCCACTTCCGATAAGGAATAGGAAGTGATTGAAGCAACCTTGCAGGTAACATGTGCTCCCGTTTGTTCTGCTGACAAACAGTGCACTCCCTCACATACTAAAGAACATCTGCCTTAAGCCCTTTCCAAGTAAACCTCTCCCGTATCTGTCTATATGTCTTATAAAATCTGGGGTGACCTGTCATAGGTGAATCGTGGAAAGTCTGTAGTACTATGCTCTTCACAGCTGAACCTAGGACCAAAAATATCCGCCCTTTGTAAATGATGAGATCATTTACAATGATGTATCTGTTGTTCTGAACAGTCCCATCCACAATGCCAGAAGCCCAAGGGTCCTTGGCGTACTCCGCAGTAATCAAATGATGTCAATCCTCTGAAACCACTGCTAAAGGGCTCAAGTGGGGACGACGAGACAATGCATCAACAACTGTATTCTGAGTGCCCTTGACATATGAAATGTCAAAATCATAAGACTGGAGTTTGCTAACCCACTTTTGTTGTCTTTCGTTCAAGTCCCTCTGTCCAAGGAAATGTCGTAAGCTATTGTGATCAGTTTTACACAGAACCTACTCCCAACAAGATAATGTCTAAAATTGGCCAATGCGTGCATAATGGCCAACATTTCCTTGTCATATATACTGTAACCCAACTCAGGACCCCTAAGCTTCCTGCTCTCGAAAGCTATAGGATGTCGATCCTGCATCAACATGACTCTTATGCCCTCACCAGAGGCATCACAATGCAACTCAAACGGTCTGGTAAAGTCAGGCAAAGCAAGAACTGGGCATGATGTCATAAGTTGCTTGAACTTCTCAAAACACTCCTGTGCTTGAGGAGTCCACAAGAAAACACCTTTCTTGGTCAAATCCGTGAGTGGGGTTGCATGACGTGAGAACCCACTGACAAATCTATGGTAGAAAGCACAAAGACCAAGAAAACCACGGAGCTGAGTCAAATTCTCTGGTGTAGGCCAATCAACAATAGCACTGATCTTCTCTGGATCCATGCGAACACCCTCAGCGCTGATAATATGACCCAGATACAGAAGCTCAGAAAAACCCAGTGCACACTTGGATTCCTTGGCATACAAGGACTCCCTATCAAGTATGCTCAGAATAGTATCGAGATGAACCATGTGTTCTTCCCAAGATTTACTGTATATCAATATATCATCAAAAAACACCAGGACAAATTTTTGGAGCTGGGAATGGAAGACCCTATTCATTGTGGACTGAAAAGTAGCTGGTGCATTGGTTAGCCCAAATGGCATAACCAAGAACTCAAAATGCCCACAGTGACATCTAAAAGCTGTCTTCTCAATGTCCTGCTCACGAACTCTGATCTGATGGTACCCTGTCCTCAAATCTATCTTGGAAAAGTATCGAGCTCCATGTAGCTCATCAATAAGCTCATCTATACGTGGAATCGGATACCTGTTCTTAATAGTTTTTTTATTCAACATCCTGTAGTCGATACACATCCTGAGAGAGCCATCCTTCTTCTTAACCAAAACAACTGAAGAAGCAAAAGGAGACTTACTCGGTCAGATGTGCCCCATAGCCAACAACTCCTTAATAGTTTTTTCAATTTCATCCTTAAGCCGTTTGGGATGCCTGTATGGAGTAATCATAATGGGCTTAGTGCCCTCCTCAATCTCAATGATGTGCTCTATCCCCCTGTCAGGAGGTCTACCCGGGGGTATATCACTAAACACTTTGGAGTGTTTCATGTGAAGCTCCTGAACATCTGGATGGTAAACTGGTTTATGTTGCTCATCATGCGTGGGCATCAACTGACACTCTACTGCCCACTCCACCATATCCTGACTAATTAACCTCTCCATCCGTCTACATGTGATTATCTTCAAATTGCCTTCCCTGATGGCCTTAAGCACGTGTTATGCCATCAACCACAAATCTCATCTCCATCTCCTTAAGATTGAATGTGAATTCTCCTATAGAATGTAACCATGTCATCCCAAGAACCACATCTGCTCCCCCCATGTTGACAACATAAAAATCAACAGTGAACTCATAGTTGTTCACACGCATACGCAAACTAGAGATCATTCTCTCACACTTGAGAATATTACCATCGGCAACCTTAACCCGAATCCCCTCAAATTCCTAAGTCTGGATACCAAGTCTCTTGACTAGACGTGTAGCTATGAAATTATGTGTAGCACCTGTGTCTAGCAAAGAGACAACCCGCTGGCCTACCAAGACTCCACGTACTCTAAAGGACCCCTCTTTTGGCATACTAGAAAGGTAGGCATTCTGTAGACTTATTTCCCCTTCAATATCAACTTCATGTTCCTCACTTTCAACCTCTGGAACCTCATCATCTCTTTTCTGGTCCATCATATCAGCTTGCTGATCAGTTACATCAGCAAGGTCTTCATCCTCATAATACCATTCCATTTGCCTGTTTTTACCTTTAGGCCTTAAGGGACATTCATGGTTGGCATCATAGGGTCCCTTGCAATAAAAACAGAGCCTTTTGCTCCTCAAATCATCCATCGTTTCTCTACTCACGGGTGCTGCTCCTCTCTTACTTGGGTCAAAATTCATTGGTCTCTTTGGAGCTGTTTTGAAGCCACTCGTTGAAGTAGATGGTTTAGAGACAAATTTGTTTTTAGAAGTAGAAAACTCCATACTTCTAGCTTTCCTCATAGCTTCTTGGAGTGTGGGTGGATCTAATGCTTTGATCCAACCTCTCATAGGCTCAAATAGACCCTCTACAAACAAGAGAACAAGCCTCCTCTCAGAAATCCCTGTAACCATCACTGACAACCTCTGAAACTCACTAATATATGACTCCAAACTACCCATTTGTCTCAATTGAGCCAAGTCTCTGAAGAACAATTTAGGATCCTTCTTATCAAAACGTTCAATCAGCCTATCAATAAACTCCTGATAGGTAGTGATAAGATCATGTTGTAGTGTCACCATTCCATGGTGCCACCACTCATAAGCGATACCATCCAAATGAAGAACTGCAAACTTAATAGCATCAGGTTCCGACATTGGAGGTCGAAGAGATAGGAAGGTATCAAGCTTGTTGATTCAAGCTCTAGCTGTCATCCTGCCACTACCATCAAATGTTGGAAGAGTGAGTTTGCTGGTTGCACTCTTCAAGTCATTGTTTTGGGGCTGCCTTGGCCTTCTATCCTGTCTAGGCCTATTGTACTCCCTCCTCTGTGTCATAAACCTGTCAAAATTCAAGTGCTCTTTTACATGCGGAGGTAAAGCATCCCATTCATCATGCATCACCATGACGTTATCACCAAATGTACCCTCTTCTTCCTCTTCTATAGGTGCATATTCAGGTTCATTTTTGAGGAAGGTAGGCCTTATAGGCCTCTCATAAGTGCGGGTTGGTGTCCTCCTAACTCTAGGAGATCCCACAACACTGCCATGCTCATCTAAGTCATGATTCTGCCTTCTGGGAAGTGCCAATTGCTGGACAACTGTAGTGAGCTGCTGGATAGCCTGTGACATCCCCTGCTGATTATCATGCAAACCTCTTAAACGATCTCCGAATTCATCTGCCCCATTATCACCTCCACCATTTCTAGGAGGACTGGTTTCTCTCCTGTCACTCATGTTACCTGTATGACTGTTACCACTGGTGGACTGAGATCTATTGCTCCCAGAGCTAGATCTATGTATACCCAATATTCCTGATACTATTTGACCTTCTGGAACTACTGGTGGTCTCCAAGGACCTGTACCCCTGGTATACAAATAGTCCCTTCTGTTCATAAAATAACTACTCACTGGACATGCAAGTGCTGATCACTAACATGCAACCCTCAGAATCGACATGCAACCATCTGGGTAGTCGCAAAACTTACATGCAAGTGAAAAACTCTGACATGCAACTGAATAAATTTTTGATTTCCCAACAGGATGGCAGGAAACTTGGCTCTAATACCACTATAAGAAGCATGATGCCTCTCAAGCCAAAATACAAATCTGCTGAAAGTGCTTGCCTTGGAAAAGATTTTTTTTTGTTTTTTGAAATATGTGTTTTTTTTGTATTTTTTTGGTTTTAAAAGAAATGCACAGGAAATTGAAATTGCAACAATAATTTAAAAAAAAACTATGATCTAAATTTGCAATCTAAGGCTAGAAATTGCTCAACTAGATAATAGATGTACTAACAATTGTGAGGGTTGCACATGCACACCTGAAAAAACAAAGAATGTTGTCATAATTCAGATCTGAAATTTTATATCAGACCCTCTTGAAAATCGATTTCTTGCAATTATCTTTGATAGCCCAGATTGCATCAAAATACCAAAATAGTGCCACAAATATGCTTGCAAACTAAACACAGAATGGTACAGATCACTGTAGCGGCGGTACGGATCACTGTAGCAACGGTACGGATTACTGTAGCAATCTTTTAAAAAATCATGGAATCTCTATAATCTTCAATTCCAGCCAATCAAGCATTCTTTAATCTCATTCCATCAGTTCCTTCTTGATTTCCTCAGAAAATCTCTGCAATTTCTTGATCAGTTGTATTTCAAAATCTGATCATTTAACCCAGCAACTTTAATGGATCTTGCACCACTTCAGATTGCCATTAAACCTGAAGATTCCCCAATCTCCAAACCCAAACCCTTGAATTCTCCAATGCCAAGCTCTCAAACCAATTTCACCAAATATCAAATGCTCAAAATCATAATGAGGTCGACTTTTGTGAAGAGACGTATATATAACCATTGGAAATTCAATTTATTTCTTTTCAAATGCATAATTCCAATTATATTTGCTTTTTATTGTTTCCTTTCAAACTTTGGTTTATGTGCCAAATATAAAATAAATTCATTTAAGTGACACTTAATGAGGGTATTGGCCTCATGGGCCCCCTTATTAGATATAAAGTGTAATTATAACATAAGTTATAATATAACACTTTATTAATTAACTCCATTAAAAAAAATATGAACTCCCCATGAAAACAATCCACCAAGTCACCAAATAACTATGGAAGTCCAATCGACTAGTGCCCTGCCTGAAATAGCAACCCTCAGCATACGACCTTCTAAAAATAGTAAGTGCCTCCAAACATGACCAATGCCAAGAGTAGAAGCCACAACATGATACCAACTAAGCACTGATGATGTCCAAATGACTGACGAAAAAGAGACCCTCTATCCACTGAACTAGCCCACGAGGGTTGCCATGATGGGCTAATCTCATAACCACTAACATCTATCAAAGAGGGGACATTACATACCAAGTGTTTTTGTAGGCCCATATGAACTATTTGATTACCATGTTCATATACATTCAGGATGTAGGAAATACGGATGAACGAATTGGGAATAACAGACGTTGGATAGAACCTTCTATTAGGATGTGAGCATTTCAAGGTAATCATTCAAAGTCATACAAATGACTAGTAAAGAGGTATCTGTATCTTAGTTATCCTGATGTACAAATAAGAGTTTCATTATACACAGTTATCAATTCTTATAATTACTAACACCCACATCCACTAATTTGAATTACAAGTTTCAAAATAAGAGTTAACAATAGAAGGGAAAATGTCTTGGTAATAGAATAAACAGAAAATCATGAGCAAAACTGTCAATTCTTTAAGGTGTCAAGTGGAAATGCAGTGATGCATGCAGCCGAGGCATCCTAAGAGACTGAAAGATTTGACACTATGAAGACACTAACATGAAAAAAATCTTAAGTAAACCAAGTTTGTGGCCCCCAAGACATAACAAAAGATATGGATCTAAATTGATCTAAATTGAACATGAACATAGATGATTTGTGCCACAAACCTGAGAGAGTCTACTAGAAATAGATGGCAGATGGCAAATGAGCATTCTGCAATAGATAATACTTGCTAAGTCAGGTTAAAAACAATAGTATATTGAGCTTTTGAATGCTATGAGTTGCAAAAATTTGAGATTATTCAAAATGGAAAAGAAAAGTGACCTCCACTAGATTTACCTAGTCTGATGTAACTGAAAAAACTGCCCTTTATTTTGTACCATACCTACCTTAGATCTATTTATGTGGTAATCCTTAAAACCTGAAAGGAAATGACCGTAAGGATAGGATTCAAGTAAACATTATCTATTCCCGTTGCAATATAATACCTTAATACAAAATCTAAGCCAGGAAAATGATGTAGAAAGCTATTTGATAAATACCAAATAGTTGAAAAAAAAAGGAACATACAAAAAATATTAAGCTTTAAAATACACCTCCTGATGATCTTAATGGTGCTCAAGTTACTTAGATAAAACAAACATATAAAGTTGAAATAAAAGTGCATAACCTATCAAAAAATTCACTATCTGAAGGTATGTCTCCTTAATATTGAACACCATCACAACCAACATGAACCAATTAAAATTCAGACTATGATTATGAAATTGGAGGACTATGATTATGAAATTGGAGGCCTATAAATGAGAAAACGGAGGTATTGCTTTCAAGGATATCAAGTCGTGTGTATACAAGAAAGAAAGAGAGACAAATGCATGTGGCAGAGACCAAAGGGCACCACTCAGGGGTTGCATTTTTTCTTCATTTCACTATACATGCTACTACCAAGAATCTCAAAATAGGAGAAAATGCATGTACACTCCCTGTCCATTATGATCTTTCTCTAGTTTTTGCACTCTTTGTAAATGGAAGAAAAAAGAAAGGAAAATGCCTTACATAAATACAGAATTAAGCCTAACAACAGTCTTATTGGTGAGCATTATCATAACACTGCCCCTAACAAGAACTCCCATAGAGGACCCATGATCAACATACCTAATATCATAATCACATAGCTTGGAAGAATTCTTGTAGTTCTCTACTAACCACAGTATCATCTAGCTGTGTATGTTGGACTCTGTATGCTTAAACTGAAGTCAAATAGAAGTTTGGCTATTTGTTGAACAAAATGATGAATTTAATTGTACCTTATTTAGTTATTGAATGTTGTTGTCAATCAATTTGAGTATTAATGAGAGCCAAGTCACATAGAATGTAATATTAATGCCCAGAGTGAAGTGAAACAGAGGTATGCCTATTTATATTTGCAGAAAATCAATACCGAATAAAGAGAATAGGTTTTAACATACAAGTCATGTCTCTCTTGTGCACCTACTGTCATCATAATGTGACTTATTGTGATGAGTTGTAGTTATTTAAAAGACTGGTTTTGATTCTTTTCAAAGTCACATCCACTAGATTTTGGTCTAAAATAAATAGTCCTTTAGATACACTACTTTCCGAACCAGATTAGCTATCGACTCCTTTCCCCTACAGCATATGAAAAAGAATCGAGGCAAAACTTTGAACATTGAATTTGCTTTTCACTTTAAAATAATGGATTTTGTGCCACTAAAGATTAACGTTGCATTTCTGGCCAAAGTGCTAGTGTTTTGTTGTTTAATTTGATAGATAAATGTTTTGTTGTTCTAGATCCATCTTTGCAAGAGAGTATATTGCAATGACAATATTTCTACTCCAACAATAGAGAGACCCAAAAATGTAATAATATCGAAGCCATGGACAAAATGGGGGCCTTCCACCTCCCATAAGGGAACTCATAGCTCCCCGACTTAAATGTCATCACAAAGCCAATGGCACAAGCCACCATCCAACAGAACAAAGAAAGAGGGTAAGTGGATGAATGTCCTAGGTATAACAGAATCCAACTCAAAATAGCTAGAAATCAGACCTAGCAAAGCACTTGATCAAGAAAAAACCTCACAAGAACATTTAACCTTCAAAAGGGGGAAGATTTGAGGCAACCAATGTGGAGTACAAGATCTGGAAAATCAAAGCCTTGATTTTTTTAAAACCAAGAAAGGACCATATGTTGTTAAAAAGATAAATTTGACTGATCCCTCAAAGTTGTTGTTTAAATGTAGATTATTGCAAGGATTGATAACAACCTCCACAGTTCTCAAATCTTCACATGCAAATGGATCCGCTGATTGACACTTCTCTAATCAAAGATCTGGAAGAAAAAGATTTTATCAAAAACAACCAGCTTCATCCAATTTAAAGAAATATGAGGACTGGAGGGATAGCATCCATACCCAGATAAACACATTTCCCCTCCCTTTCATGAACCAGAGTAAAGCCATAAAATCCACCTTTACTGGGAAGTTCATAACAGCATACTTGTTCTCACTTGTCTACCAACTGCCAGATCTGAGACAATACAAAAAGGCAAAACAATAGAGGAAAAATAGCAGAACCTCCACTGCACATCTCTGCTGCTACTTGACCATGGCAGATTTATAATGACGGGGAATAAAATGCAGGGGCAGGGTCACCCCTCTCCCTTAGTTACTCCATTATCTCCATTCTACATGCTTCTATGCAACACTGCTGTACTGTCATGCTACAACAACAGCTTCAAAAGGCATTAATCTATGTTGTCTAAAAATTTGCATGCATCTTCAAAAGAGAGCTGGTATATAATTTCAAATTTTGCGATATAAAATCATTTAATGCTTGGTGAATAGATTACGGACCGTGCTAGATTATAGTAAATAGTAGCATTAACAACTTCTGAATATTTCAGCACTACACAAATTGGTATAATCCAACAGCAATAATCATAAATCTCAAACATTATATAGTATATTACTGTCAAACATTACTTGCCAATGACCGATACATTTTAACTCCATAATTGCAAACGCTTTCTGCGTTCATGTTTAATTTACCAGAGTAGCCTAAAGTTAAACCATAGCTTTACCAAAATTGATTCTAACAACCTCATTTGAGTCACAAATTACTCCCCGGAATAACCAGTTAATCTAATAATGTTACATATATGACAACCTCCTGTTGCAAAATCAATATGCTTCCAAATCAATACAGTCCCTAGATATCTGCTCATGCCTAAATCCAGTCTCTCCGCCTCCATTCAAAAGCTTTGAACATTCCTGGAGACAGTAAACATATTTCATATGAAAAACACTTCCTACAAGCCATACATGAGACATTGATATTTTATTCAATAGGCTTTGCTTATAAGCTTCAGAATACACAAAATGGTGTCATGAACGAAATTTGACACCAACACATATTGTTGATATACCCAATAGATGAAAAGAACAAGCATCATCTATAACAAGCACATTCTTGATTTCACTTCCACAGATTGTGGAGGAAGACTTAGTAACCTATCTTACACACTTGACCCAAGCTGTAAAGCAAAACAAAATTTATTGACAGCTTTGCAAGCATTGCATGCCCATTGATCTGTACCAGTGACAACAATACAGGGACTTTACTCCGCATAAATTGCTGCAGGTACTGCCTAAACTTCTGCATAACAAAACAAAGTTTGAGCGTTTAATATAAGATCTGCTAATCATAATTAAGGGGGAAAAAAAAAAAAGTAAAACATAACCAAGATGAGAAATCAAATATGCATAGGCTCATTAGAGACAACAGAAGTTGTTCATAGCTGATACGTCACAGTAGTGAATACAGGATTTGAATCAGCTTTAAAGAACATTCTTATTAAGACATGCAAAAAATACTTGTTTACCATGTCCATGACCTGACATCATAAAATTGCCTTTATAAGGTTCAACTCGTCCTCAAGGTCATCTCTAGATTAATTCACATAGTACAAAATCTACTCAAGGCAACAGCCTCTTGTGGTTTACAATGAGTACCTAATGTAGTACTAGGGATAGGTTGCTTTCAAAAGGATGTAAACTCAATTGGGTACATTACAGCCTATGTCTGCTTTAAAAAAACAAAAATGTATTTTAGTTTTGCATCGCTGCTTTTGTTATTTGGATTTGAGTAAAGCAAAGAAAATGTAAAATTATCATCCCGGATATTCATAACTCGAATAAATCTACTCATACACTCCCAAGCTAAAAACATCACTATTTAAATTTCACTTGAAATGTTCATTGTATGGATATCAATCGTCACATACACCATTACAAAAACCATACACACTGCAGGTCCAAAAGAAGTCACGTGTATTGCAAGTGATCCTGAATAGAGGCTTTGAAACAGCTTGATAGCATTTTGAAGGGTTATCATCACTTTGGATTGAACCCATGTTCCAGTCTGCAGGTTTTGACCGATATCATGAATAAGTTAAGTGTGTTAACACAATTGTATCACAGTTTGACTACAAAGTCGTGATTCTGAACAACTGCAACAGTTTGATAACATTCCAAAGATTTTACACCACTTTATTTAAACCCATGTTTTATTCTGCAGTTTTGGCCAAAGTTGTGCTTGAGTTAAATAACTTCAATAGATTTAAAAGATTATTAAGCATGCACTTATGCGCCTACATAATAATCCAATTATAGCATAATCCAAACCATAATCCAAAGCCAATGTACACAAGTACTTTGTATGGGAACATTAATAAATTTGTTTCAGAAAAGCTCTTAAAGACTGGGGAATACCTTGGAGTCCTATGTACAGCAAGATTACTACGATTGAATCCCACATAAGCAAAGCCCATCTTTTGGATCAAATTTTTAGGCTGCCAGAAATGTGAAGAGACCTGCATAAAATTTCATACAACACATAAGTGAAATATGAAGTACAAAAAACAGATTGATTTTACAAACACCGTGCAGAAAATACTTATTCTGGGAACTTTTATTTATTTAGGCAAAATTATAAGAAAGCGTCCATTTGGAATCATAATTTGCTTTATAAAAATAAGTCCTTTTGAGTCACGACAAAAATTATGAACATTTCTTCTGTAAATAATAATATATGTCTCATAACTCAGACAGAATTGATATCTGAAAATAGTACAATTGCATACCTACTAGACATAGCATTGCAATAAGCACCCAAGTTATCTGTAACGGGTGGCTATACTGAAGAAAATACTGAGACCTCAGCATCTTCCTTTGAACTGCTCCAAGCCAACCATATGTTTGTTCAGAACCATAAATAGCAGTTCATCATAAATTGCAGTCAAGTCTTCTTAGTGCCATGTTCTTGGGATTAATACAGTCAGATGGTTTACTGGTATAATGCTGAATGTGCAGCCAAATAGCGATCTATAAAATATAGTAAATATCAAAATTTGCGATACATAGAAGTCAGTATACAAAATGAATTTATTAGAAATCCTTGGAGCCCTTTTACCAAATGCAATTGGCATGAATCTCCAAGACCTTGGCCATCATTGTCCTAATGTACTGGATTCAAGGCTCTACATCAGAGGATTAAACTTCTCTAAAGATTGTCACATCCCGTAGATGTTCATTATTGACAAGTAAGCAAAACATGTAAACATTTTTAAGGAATACAACTTATTTGACCAAATTCCATGGTAAGATTTGGCCTCTTGTATCCAAGGGGTCGAGATGTAAGGTAGTTGATGTATTTGTAAATAAAGTAAATTTGAGTTAAATTGCCCTTGGGTAGTGCATTTGCAACCCCATTTGTGTCCCAGTGGTTAGAGCCCACATTAAACACCGTCCTTCACAAATAAAAGAATGCGTGCCTTCTTCACCACCATCGTTAGTGAATATGCCTCAAACTTGTTGATTGAACAGTGGAATATTTTTAAGAAAATGCTAGCTTGGGGCATACATGGCTCGCATCATATAAAAAAATTACTCACTATAAAATGGTTAAAAATAAAAACAGATACCAACCAATAGAATACAAGGATTCGATTTCTTTGTCTGCAACTAAATCTTGATCACTTACCGTCTTCTCGCTTCGATTTTCCCTGTGCCGTCATC
Organism: Cunninghamia lanceolata; assembly: GCA_027924645.1. Lineage (NCBI taxonomy): Eukaryota > Viridiplantae > Streptophyta > Pinopsida > Cupressales > Cupressaceae > Cunninghamia > Cunninghamia lanceolata. The sequence goes on from BSBN01001332.1 coordinate 16,039,641, forward strand.
CAAATAAAACGATACATCGGTTATCCTTTCTTCCTTGTTGAAAACCACCCCAACAAGGGTAACCTGTGCACCCAACAAAAGACAAGCAACTTGAGCAACTTCTACAGAACAACAAATTCTATAAACCCAAAATTGCCCATATGAGAAATTTCTGCAGAAAGAAATTAATATTAAAACAATCTTATTATTAAAAAAATTACACAACCACGAGAAGAAAACAGAGACAAACCATTTTCACATAACCAAAAACAGAGACAAACCGAATAAAAATCACTTAGCAATTTTTACAGAAGAAAATATTACAAAAATCCCTAATGTTCAAAGGCATTCATTGAATAAAAAATGTTGGCATTGTTAACATTCACTCCGTCTATTATTATGTAATTCAGATTGACCTCCGAATTACAGAACCAGAAATTACATAAACAAAAATAGCCCATCTGAGCAACTCCTACAGAACTAAAAAAGAAATAGCCCCAAGAAAAACCCACTTGAGCCATTTCCACGGAACCAAAATGTAGAAAAACCAAATAAAAAACCACTTAGGAATTTTCATAGAACGAAAAATCACATAAAACCCTAACGTTTAAAGGCATTAATTGAATAAAAAATACTGACATTGTTAACTTCCACTCCATCTATCATATGATTCGAACCTCCATCCGAATGTTTCTGCGTCGCCTGGCTTATCTACTTCACTGTGGAAGGCAAAAGCCCTGTACTGTTACCAGTTTTCTGCAAAACCGAAACCCAAATGAATTTAAAAAAAAAAAATCAATTAAGAAACCAAGGCCCAAGACTGCTTAAAATCCAAAAAAAAAAAAGAAACAATCAACAGTACAAACCACTTACCCTGAACTTCTTCTGTGACCATTTTTTCTATCTATAAAACCCTCGCTGTGCCTATCATCCCAATTATCAGCAAGCTTTTGTTCTTCCAATTCTATTACAAATTTAGAGTCCTTGTTGATGAAAACAGTTTCTTTGAAATGATTATCAAGAGCACAGGCAATGTCAATGTCATGTGAATTCCTCAAGTCTCTCATCTTCAACAAGGGTGCATCATCAAGCCTCAACTCCACCATTTCTTCTGTGCCACAGTGCGTTGTTGTACTCCCACATAACCCACAAAGAAATGAGGCCAAATCATCCTTCTCCTGATCATCAAGCTGTATCCAACGTATGCCTTTCTTGCCGTCCCCACCATTTGAATTACTTAGGGATTTTTCAATCCCAATTATTTGATTCTGAATAGCCAGAACAAACTGTTTATGTCTATCACCGGCATCGCCATCATTCCCAGAGTAACTCGATTTCACCGCTCTATCAAACTCGTCTAGCTGTTTTTCCACAGAAACAACATAACAATACTACCAAAAGAAAAAAACCAGTCGCATCCTAAAAAAACATAAAAGACCAATGGGTATCCGAAAAAATCCTGCAATTCCTCAGCCACTAACACCTGTTGTGGATGAGCCCTCAGCAGAGACAAGTGCACCTACACATGTCATGCAAAAAGCCCTCCAGCCCCATAGACGTGACACATCCAAACCTATTTCTTTGTACTCTGTTCTCCTCCTAATAAAAAATCCTAGGAAAAATATGGGGCCAATCGCTGGACGTGAAAGGCCTTTAGCTCCAAATGAAAAACCCCAGGAAAAATATGGGGCCAATCACTGGACTTGAAAGTGCCTGCAACTCCAAATAAAATAGAAGGATTAATATTTGCTCGACACAATTTCCCAAGCAAGATTAATACAGATTTAGAGGGATGAAAACTACAGGCAGGGATAGGTTTTAGAAACTTTCAAGCAATGCAATCAGCAGACGTAAAGCTAAGTTTCAACAACCTTGGCCGACATCCTCTCTACATGCGCCAAGATGGGAGCTTAGGAACAAGGTACGGACATCCATGGACCATAATGGGAGGTCGATTTTTGTCAAATATTATAGTTGGAAATGTTGTAGTAGACTATTAGTCTAATTAGATTTTTGTCAGATATTATAATTGGAAATGTTGTAGTAGACTATTAGTCTAATATAATTAGTCCTTTTACAAATATTACATTAGTCCTTTTTATTAAGCTATTTGATTAGTTTATGTATTGAATCTTATTTGATTATATTTATGAAAGTATTTTACATGAGTTGTCTTATTTATGGGAAAATTTAAATTCTTCCCTTTTTCTGCATTATTTTGTGAGAATATTATTAATTTATTCTAGCTAATTTGAGAGGTTCTTACACTATAGAACCGTAAAGGTTTCTTCAAGTGGAGGAGTGAAACCCCGAGGTCGAGAACCTAGAAAACCGTAGTTTTAGACAATAAAACATGCAATTTTCAACATTACACATACATTTATATAGATTACAAAACTTAAATAGGGATTACATTTTCTTCTTCTTTAACACTCCCTTATTTAGTATGAGATATAGACTTATACAAAAAAATTAAGCTCATTTGTGTTTGCCCACTCTTAGCTCCCTTAAATCTTCCCTCTTCTTACATGGCTTCTCTCACAAATAAGGGAAAAATCAGACCCTTCTGAAATGTTATCTTCCTTTCTTATCATACCTAGTATGTGGATTCTCCTTAGCTCATTTTCTTTCACATAATCTTCTTCTGAAAAAAAACTTTTTGAACATCTACTCTATTGTTCCTACCCTCAAAACTATTTTTTGACTTTCCTCTCTATCCCATGCAACACCTCGTCTCTTTATTTTTCTAACTAATTATTCTCCACTTCCACATTCTATTCTTCTTGTTTTCCCTCTCAAATTCATTTAAAAATTATTACATAATATTCATCTGATTACCATAATGGGGACTAATGAATGTTACACCCATCATAGGAAAAAATTAACCTTGAAACTCCCATTCAATTCCTTTTTCTCCTTGTACTACAACTCATTAATATGTCTAGAGGTTTAGGTGAATGATCCTTAGAATAAATGGTCAATAGAGTTCCATTTTTTAAAAAAAAAATTCATGGATAATGTAAAACACATAGCTTCTATTAGCTTGGGGTGCAATTTCCCTACATCAAATCTTTGGTCCAAACATCCTTGAAGTCTCACTATCTTTTAAAAGTCCAAATCACTCCATCCGTTTTCATCCATCACCAAAAATATCTAATCTTTCATGCCCATAACTACATCTCAATACTAGAAAAATATGGAGACAAATCAAAATGTTCCCAAGACATTAATAGATGCAAGTAAATTTACTACGGGAATGCCCCCACATACTTTTTTACCTAGTGGTTATGTTTTGGGTCAATCATCTTCCATAGAAGTAATACCCCAATCAAAATACCTAGAGGGAGACTTTAACCATGACAAATTCCAAGATCCAGAAGTTTTAGACACTGTAGATTGTCTCCTAATATCTGATCCTAATCAATTTTTCCTCTTACTTGCTCAAAGGGGAGCCAAATTGCCTAGTAATTTTGATACCTCTACAATTACGAAACAAGACCCCTCTTCCCTTTATATTGCTACAAGATCTACCATAGCACATATCATATCTACCACAAGTACACCATCATCCTATAACACTTCTTCTATGCCATTCACAAACCAATTCGTTAACCCTCTCTACCACCCTCCCACATCATTTGGTCATATTTTTTTCTAGTACTCCATCATCTATCCCACAACTCAACCCAACCATGCCATCCATAACTCAACCTAATATTCCTATCACTTCATAACCCTAAGCTTCCCACCCATTATCATTTCTCTCATCACAACCTCAAGTTTCTAATCTATTCCTCACTTGACAACCCCAAGATTCTAACCCATTATCATTTCTCTCATCACAGCCTCAAGTTTCTAATCCATTCCTCACTTCACAACCCCAAACTTCAAACCCATACTCATATGCATCTATAACTAATCCCCCATCTATGTCACAACCTCAAACTTCCAACCCACATTCCTACATAAATCCACTTGAAATATCACAACCACCATTGTCAAATTATAAGGGTCTTTAAGCTCCTTAGAATAATACATCAGAATGGGATAAAAAAATTTCATCTCTACAAAAACAAATCTCAGATATCACCCTAGGGCACCCTAAGGAAACTTTCTCTTTGGAGGATGTTTGCCCTTATCCTTTTGATAGATCTATCCCTATGATCCCCTTTCCTCATAATTTTGAAATACCAAAACTTGATAAATACAAAGGCAAAGGGGATTCAAAAGAACATCTTAGGGAATTCTACATCACTTGTCTTGAGGTAGCCCACAATGAAACATATCTTATGCACCTCTTTCCCTGTAGCCTCAGAGGGAAAGATATAGAATGGCTCTCTCACTTACAACCAGGTAGCAAAACCTTCAATTAGTTAGCTGAGAAACTCAAAACTCATTTCTCTTACAACATAGAACATGAAGTTTCCATGACTGATTTATGTAACAACAAACAACACAGTGGAAAAACTTTCATCTCATTCCTACAACATTGGAGGAATATGGCTAGCAAGTTCTCTTGGCTTATTCTTGAAAAACAATTGGTCAATATCTTTGTCCAAAACCTAAACCAAGAGCTAGGTTTTCATCACAAATCCAATGTGCAAATTCATTTAACAAAATCATGTCTAAGGTAACAAACATTGAAAAGGCTCTTATTGCTAAATGTCTAGTCAAAATTTTCAAAGAAACCAAAGACAATCCTCAACGATCTAATGAAAAACTTTATTTTTGGTCCAAGAATAAAAATGTTGTCAATGATGGTGTTGTGGATGCCAAACACGTTCAAAATATCCAAACACCTATCAATATATAACCAGTCAAAAATACCTTTTCAACTCCTTGAGAACAACCACAACAAGATTCAACCCAGAGACATAAATTCACTCCTTTGGGAGAACCCATTGAAGTTATCCTACAAAAAGTGGTTCAAACAGGTCTCATCACACTACCCGAAGCATGTCAATATGATGAACCTCAATTCAAACCCTCATGGTATAAGGAAAATGAATACTGTGAGTTCCATAGGGTAAAAGGACATAAAACCCCTGGATGTTTGAAACTTAAAAATCTAATCCAGAATATTATAGATTAAGGTGACATAAATGTGGATGAACCTCCAAAACAAACCTCTAACAATGACCTCGATATCTACAAGGATCCATTCCCACCTCACAATAAGGGAAATCACTCTGATAAGGGGAAAAGTGTCATCCATGCATCCAACTTCTATGATTCCATTATAGGGCATATAACCAAGAGTAATCACCATGTGTCTACCCTTACCATTAAGGGAAAAACATGTAATTGTGTAGTAACAACCCGTCGTGGCCGTGTCACCCTCTACAGGGCAACACCTAATGTAGATCTAGCCTCTGAGTAAAATATTCTTGATCATCTAGGCAAAACCCAACACAGATATCCATTTTGGATCTTCTTAAAACATCACCTACACATAAAGTTGTTATCCTTTTTTCCTCTGCCCAGAGTTAACTAGTTAACCTTGTATTTTCTTGAAAATCCTTTAGAAATGACCATACAAGGTATGATTCTTCAAATACTCATGCTCTGGTTTGCCAAAAAAATCCCAAGATCTTGTCTAAGGAGTCCTTACAGAAAACCCAGAATAACCCAAAAATCTTTTGGCTTCAAAAAGTTCTAAGTCATTTGACCTTCGCAGTTCAAAAATGCAAAAAACAGTTGCATACAAGTGCCTTTGTATATACAAGACCTTTTGTATGTACATGCAGGTTCAAATGTACATCGGCGGGTCAAAAAATCTCAATCGGCCTTCAAAAAGTGGAAAAAATGATTGTATGCATCTTTGAATGTATATTGGGTTTGTATATTTGAACATACAAAGGTATATGCAATGAAAAGATACAAGGCCGACATACATGCATTTTCTACAGTGGAATGTATTTCGCCTTCTATACATTTGTGATATACAAAGAGCAAGGAACATACAAGTGGGAGATGCAAAGGATCATGTACAAGCAGGAGATGCATTCGGCGGAGCCCGCAGGAATATACAAAGGCGAATGTATGTGAGATATACATTCGCGATATACAAGACAAATATGCATCGGCCGATATACAAAGACAATGATGCATTTGCTACAGTGGCTTGTATATTTTCGCTTTGTATGTTTTCACATACAAAGCCGATATACAAAGGATCAAACATACAGGTATGCAAAGTGATATATACAGGCGGTTGACCAAAACTTTGACCCCCTGTATCTCCTCCATCCTGGCGAATTTTAACATGCTGCAAGAGGCAAAGATGCCTATTTTTGTCCCCTCTTTCATTTGGCGGGGTTTTCAGGGGCAGTTTCTCACTTTTCATTTTTAGATTTGGCCTTGCATATTTTGGGCGAGTGGACGTCTCAGCGACTATTTTGAACAGATGTAGATATTTTTCTTGCATTTATTAATGCACAAGGATGAAGCTACTTGCATTCATGGCCAAAATATCTTCCATCGGTGCGTGGGTGCAGATCGATGAGTAAGTTGCTTGCATTAAAAACTCTAAACATCTCCCCACCTGCCCCTGTTCCAGATCTTTTACACCATAACTTCAGGCAGATGGACGTCCCTTCAGCAGAGTTATTTTCTGACAGCGCCCATGGGTGAGAATTTGTTGTAACCGACTGAAAATGTAAAATGCTATATATACATGGCAAACAGATGTATTGAGAAAGGGGGATGGTTTTTATTTTGGGGCTATTATGCTGCCGATTTTGTTTTGTAGTCAGACCTCATAGTGTAATTGCAAGGGTATGTGAATGTGACTCACTGTGTCTGAATCTGGCCTTTGTTGTCTTCCTTTTATCCACCAATGAATGTGATTAGCTATGCTGGTATACCTCTGCTATGGAATATTTCTGTATTGTAATGGTTTTGACATTCATGATCAATATATGCATGATTTCTTGCCTCCCTTGGGTCTTGATTTCTATGTTTTAGTTGAAGTTATAATCTGTTCTATGAGTAAAATGGCTCCTCTGCGGGTTTAACCTTCATACTGAAGCCTCAATCAGTCATAAGTCTGTGTAAATCCCCTTCATCGTTGAGATAATTGTTGTGTCTACACCAAGATCACCATCACTCACTAAATCTGGTGTATCACTTATTTTCCTTTCACCATTCCTTCTAACCCTTTCCCCACCAAGCATTAGCACTAGGTTTAGATGAATTTCTGAGCATTTAGGCTTAGAAAGAGGAAGTCGGCCTTCTCCAGAGGTCTGATCTCATTTCGCAAGGTCCCACACTTCGAGATCATTCCCATGTTACTCTAGATTGCCGAAGTTTCACAACTGCAGCAAAGGGTGCAAATCTGGGTGATAACAACTTTGGCACGCCCGGTGGGACTCAGTTCGATGAATTTCTCATCAAGATACTGAGAGATTTGGTGTTTTTCTTAGTATTATCAACCTTTGGAGGCAATACAAACAACACCATGGCGACTCTACTGAACAAATCTACTGGCGAAAGTAGCCCAAGTACCTAAAATTTTATCAAAGGTCAGGATTTTGGTGATTTTCCTGGTCTTTTCAGCTTCCAAAAGCATTTCAATCACCTAGCGACTCCCTCTCTGGTATGTACCCAGTTTCTTTTGGTTGCAGACCTTTTTGCTCTAATTCTGACATTTTTATGATTATCCAGCATTTAGATGCTATAAAATGTCAAAATTTTATGGGAATCATGGCTATTCCCCTACCCCTAATCCAAATACAGGCTATTGGCCCCCATATCAGCAATACCAGGCCCCAAATGCCTCTAAATTTATGCCAAACAGCTCTTTGCCTCATTATGATCAGCATTACCAGCAGGAACACTTTCAAGCCACTCCTGCTCAGCCTTGTGAAGCCCATTCTACTCTAAATCAAACGTGCAACCTCCCTTGTCAGTCCCAAAATGATGCTGACTTGGGTAGCATTAAGAGTTTGTTACTAGATTTCCAAAGGCAAATTTCAGAAATGGGTAGAGAAGCACAGTATAATGTGCAGCAAAAGGAGCTTGCATATCAAGCTTATTTGCACCAGCAAGAGGTAGAAAATAGAGGGGTGTATGAAGAGGCATGCTTGAGCATGCAACTTGCAGCTAAGGAGAAACAAATAAAACAGTTGCTTGCTCAAGAACAAGAGCTCAAAGTAAAACATTTCTCCCCTATTCCTAACTTCAAACAATTTCATCCTCCAAACCAAAGTGAATCTATAAAAAAACCTCAGACTACTCTATCATGGCAGCCTTCTTGGACCAAGCATCCTGGTTACACAATACCAAACCTTGTAAAGGCCAATCCTGTCATAACAATTCAAAATCAAGAAGAGGAAAAGGTTGTAGAATCCAAGCCTATCATAATTCCTAGTTTCAAACAACCTTCTACCTTTAAGGTTCCAAGTTGGAAAGGGCCATCTTTTTCACCCTATGCGGACCCTCCACCAAACATGCAAATGGAAACATGCTCTAACATCCAGCTAGCAGAAGAAGAGCAAAGGAGGCTTTTGTTGGCTCCATTTCAAAAGTTGGAAACCCAATCAGCTATTTTTTTCCAAATCCATTCTTTGAAGAAGAGGTTTCTAGGTTCAGAATACCAAGCTTCAAGCAAGGTGAGTCCCCTAAGTCTCCTGAATTAAATATTCCAAGTTTTAGAGGGTCTCATCCACTCAAAGAACCTATACTTGACCAGGAACAACCTAGACTCCACAAGTTTCCAGGCTTCAAAGCCTATATCCCTCTGCAGGAGGAGTTCATTCCTACACTCACAAAGATCGAATTGTTTGAACCTATTACACCTGTGAGTACTATTGATTCAAATAAGGGCTTGAGTCCTCTAGACTTTAGTTCTTTTGAAGCCTTCTCTCAAGCAAACAAAGTTGAAATGCAAAGAGTGCATGGGAGGAGTCTTCAGTTGTAAAGGCAACTTAACCAAAATCCAATGGAGCTGTTGTTAAAGGAAGGAGGCATAGGGGAAGAAGTTGCTAAGGCCACTTCAGAAGTAGATGATGCTGCCCTACTTCATGAGCTACCTGGCTGTGTTGAAGATGAAGAAGGTGAACAGCTGGTTGTGGATATGCAGCAACAAGAGAACACTGAAAATAATGACAATTTGCTACAGGTTGAGGTTGATGAAGCCGATTTGCAAGATCTTAGCTGGTTGGAGGAGCTTCCTTTCTGTTGTATAGAGGAGTTTGAGGCTAGTATAACAAATGAAGGTTTGTTGGAAGAGGCTACCTCACTGTTTGAACATTTGCCTTCCTTTATTGAAGAAGAAAATCTTGATTCTGAGGGCACTTCTTTGAGTAATAATGGGAATTTTGAGCTTGAGCCAGTTGTTTGCAAGGGTCTTCTAAGAGCTGATAGCTTTGATGAGCTACTGGCTATCCTAATGAAAGAAGATGTTCCATTGGTCATGGAGGAGGAATCAATATGGCAAACTATCATGCAAGGTGAAGATAATGATATAATTTCTGAGCTTTCAAATTGTCTTCTCTCTTGTCCAACCTTAGTCATGAACAAGGACAGCCATGAACAAAAAATAGAAAGGTTTGAAGAGTGCAACCATGATGACATTATATCAACCTTCTTGGACTCTTTGAAGGAAGAGGGACAAAGCCATGAGGTCCCAAGTCAGCTGTTTCACATACAAGAGCAACATGAGAGTCAAATGGAGGACACCATCATACCAAATGAGCTTGGGTTTTCAGAACAGCAGGAAGAGAAAGAATCAGAGTAGAGTTATGAGATCAACTATGCTATTTTTCATGTCACTTCAAGGGGATGCCCAATCTGACATCTAGCCCAGTTGGAGACTCATCAAGAGGAGTCACCACTTGTCATGCTTACTTCTAAGCATGAAGTTGAGCATCAAAATGAGTGGGATCAGCCCATTTATTCACCACAAGTTAGCATCATCAGCAATTAGTCTAGGTGGATAGGTGAGTTTATCTCCATTTTATGGGGGTTGTTTTATCAATTTATCATATGCCTATTTCCCCCTTACCTCTTTTCAATTGCCCACACGAATGGGAAACATTGTAAATTGTTAAGAAAGGGTAGTTACTTCCAGGAACCAGTTAATGGCTTTGTTTAAGGTCATGTCTGACTGGTTAGTTTAGGATTAGAGTAGGTTTTATTTCTGCTTTAGTTTTCCCTTTTCCTAAATGCTTCTGCACATGCTGCATTGTCATTAGGAGAATGTAGGCCTTTTCCCCTTTTTGTATTTTAGAGGCAGGTTCCAGTTTCCCAGCATGTTTTTGACTTGACTCCATGCCCAATGGATGTATAAGGCCACTGATCATTTTTTTAGCAGGCAAACACCCCCGAGAAGTCGCCAAAAATGTTATCCTTTTTTCCTCTGCCCAGAGTTAACTAGTTAACCTTGTATTTTCTTGAAAATCCTTTAGAAATGACCATACAAGGAATGATTCTTCAAGTACTCATGCTCTGCTTTGCCAAAAAAATCCCAAGATCTTGTCTGAGGAGTCCTTGCAGAAAACCTAGAATAATCTAGAAATCTTTTGGCTTTAAAAAGTTCTAAGTCATTTGACCTTTGTAGTTCAAAAATGCAAAAAATAGTTGCATACAAGTGCCTTTGTATATACAAGACCTTTTGTATGTACATGCAGGTTCAAATGTACATCAGCGGGTCAAAAATCTCAATCGGCGTTCAAAAAGTGGAAAAAATGATTGTATGCATCTTTGAATGTATATCAGGTTTGTATATTTGAACATACAAAGGTATATGCAATGAAAAGATACAAGGCTGACATACATGCATTTGCTACGGTGGAATGTATTTCGCCTTATATACATTCGCGATATACAAAGGGCAAGGAACATACAAGTGGGAGATGCAAAGGATCATATAAAGCAAGAGATGCATTTGGCGGGGCCCGTAGGAATATACAAAGGCGAATGTATGTGAGATATACATTCGCGATATACAAGACAAATATGCATCAGCTGATATACAAAGACAATGATGCATTTGCTACAGTAGCTTGTATATTTTTTCTTTGTATGTTTTCACATACAAAGCCGATATACAAAGGATCAAACATACAGGTATGCAAAGTCAAAGATGCAAGGGTAAATGAACAGTGTAATGCATATTGGCAGGTTGCTACAGTGGCTTGTATATGCGATTGTATGTTTGCACATACAATCAAGATATATAAAGGTTAACATACAAGTCGAACCCGAAGGTATTTTTTCAGAAAGCTTTATAAAAGGTTTGAAGTCCGGGTTGTATATTTTGCAATTGTATATTGTGATATACAAGTCAAAGGTGCAAGGGAAATATACAAGGTAGACCTGACTTGGAGATCAAATTCTGGCATATTCAGGTGTCAGGTCTGCGGCTTGTATGTATAAGTGCTTTTAATGTTTGCACATACAAAGAAATATACAAAGAGGAATGATACAAGCCAAACCTGACAGGGCAGTCAAATACAGCTAATGGTCATTTTGGGGTCCGCAGCTTGTATGTTTACAGGTTCCGGAGGAAATGCAAGAGGTGGGACCCGCGCATTGTATGTATATCGCATTGTATATTCAAATATGCAATGCGATATGCAAGGAAATGATGCGATGAAAACATGCGGGGGTCTCATATGCAAGACACTTTGATAGGATGTAGGGGGGCCTTACAGGAAACATTGTATGTATATTGGGAATGTATATTCGCATATACAAGGAAATATACAACAGGAGCATGCATTCACCGATATACAAAGACCAAAGATGAATTAGTGGGGTCCACTAAAGGTGCAGGTCATTATCCCAATATACAAAGCACCTGGCATATCCAAAAGGAGTTTCAGAGAAAGTTTTAAAAGGCGATTCAGGTGGCAAATTCAAGCGATATACACACAGATGCAAAGCGATATATACAGGCGGTTGACCAAAACTTTGACAGCTTGTATCTCCTCCATCTTGGCAAATTTTGACATGCTGCAAGAGGTAAAGATGCCTATTTTTGTCCCCTCTTTCATTTGGCGGGGTTTTCATGGGCAATTTCTCACTTTTCATTTTCAGATCTGGCCTTGGCGAGTGGATGTCTCAGCGACTATTTTGAACAGATGCAGATATTTTTCTTGCATTTATTGCTACACAAGGATGAAGTTGCTCACATTCATGGCCAAAATATCTTCCATCGATGCATGGGTGCAGATCGATGAGTAAGTTGCTTGCATTAAAAACTCTAAATATCTGCCCACCTGCCCCTGTTCCAAATCTTTTACACCATAACTTCAGGCAGATGGACGTCCCTTCAGTGGAGTTATTTTCTGACAATGCCCATGGGCGAGAATTTGTTGTAACTGACTGAAAATGTAAAATTCTATATATACATGGCCAACAGATGTATTGAGAAAGGGGGATGGTTTTTATTTTGGGGCTGTTATGCTACCGATTTTGTTTTGTAGTTAGACCTCTTAGTGTAATTGCAAGGGTATGGGAATGTGACTCACTGTGCCTGAATCTGGCCTCTGCTATCTTCCTTTTATCCACTAATGAATGTGATTAGCTATGCTGGTATACCTCTACTATGGAATATTTCTGTATTGCAATGGTTTTGATCTTCATGATCAATATATGCATGATTTCTTGCCTCCCTTGGGTCTAGATTTCTATGTTTTAGTTGAAGTTATAATCTGTTCTATGAGTAAAATGGCTCCTCTGTAGGTTTAACCTTCATACCGAAGCCTCGATCAGTCATAAGTCTGTGTGAATCCCCTTCATCGTTGAGATCATTGTTGTCTCTACACCAAGATCACCATCACTCACTAAATCTGGTGTATCACTTATTTCCCTTTCACCATTCCTTCTAGCCCTTTTCCCACCAAGAATTAGCACTAGGTTTAGATGAATTTCTGAGCATTTAGGCTTAGAAAGAGGAAGCCAACCTTCTCTGGAGGTCTGATCTCATTTCGCAAGGTCCCACACTTCAAGATCATTCCCATGTTACTCCAGATTGCTGAAGTTTCACAACTGCAGCAAAGGGTGCAAATCTGGGTGATAACAAAAGCTATTCTTGAAAAAGCCTTGAAAGAGTCATATGTTCCAAACAACATAGATATTGACCAATTTCAAGCTATGATAGGTCACATTGCTTTATCTCACCTCTTGATCTTCATTGAAAAAGACCTCCCACCACATAGCCCTTACCATAATGACACATTAAACATCAAAGTCTATGTTTATCAACGCAAAATCAAACAGGTCCTTATAGATGGTGGTGCTAGCTTAAACATCTACTCTCTAAAATTGTTAAAATAGTTGTGGTACTCTAAGGATCTTATTGATTTAGAAAAAAAGTATAGCCATTAAAGCATATAATAATGCAGAAAGAGAATATGAAGGTGTGATTCATCTACCCATCCAAGTTGGTCCTGCAGTTATCAAAACTTGCTATCAGGTATTGTACCTTGATCTCCCCTACAATATCATTCTAGGTAACTCATAGATACATACCATAAAGGTCATACCATCCACATACCACCAGTGTCTCAAATTTCCATACAATGGTACAGATATTACTATTCTTGGAGACCCTAATTCTTATGAGTTTTGTAGAGCCATGCAAGGCCACCACCAAGATTTGAGTGACATTCCAAGAAAAATGACAGCTCAACCATCCTCATCCTACATTGATCCATCTACATTAACCGAAGCCCCATCTGATAAACCTATTCTCAAGATCAAGGTCTAGTACAAAGATAAAGGATTTGGTGAGTATGACCTGTAAAAATCTTGTTATGTGGGGACCTTGCCATAATCACCTAGATCTAATGGAAACCCACTCCTAGTAAAACCAAGCTCAAAAGTTGTCATAAAGGCTAGCCCCACCATATTCATTCATTGGGGACTTCTAGAAGATGAATCCATTGAAGATATCTCATCTTGGCTATATAAGGAAGCCCAAGATCTAGTCACACTACCAATTGAGCAGTATACTAGAGGTCTTCGATTGTTAAGAACATGGGTTACAAAGGTCAAGGTGGCCTTGGATTGCATGGACAAGGAAATGCAAAACCCATCATTATGACAAGGAAACATAATAAACAAGGATTAGGGTATGGAAAGGAGGTATCAAAGTCCTCAGACATAAAGTATATTCTTGACAAAGTAGCGAAGGCCTTTCCCACAGTTGAAAATTCTAACAATGATACCATTTATGACTCTATGAAACATCTCATAGACTTGTTTCATGAGACCTCTATTTTCATGATATCCTTTATTTCCCTTACATCCACTACCAAAACCCAAAGCCTTCCACTTGTTTACCCAAAACTTATCAATTGGGACCAACAAGAACCTATAATTATAGACATATTTAGAATGATGAGGCCATCACAAAATTCATGGGACTACAAGATGGTATTCCCTTAGGTGACCATAAATCAAGTTTTAGCATATATCTTGATAACACAACATACTTTGGTGAGAAGGCCAACTCCTCTAGTCACAAAAATAAAACAATAAAAACATCCCCTAGTGAAAACTGTAACATCGTAAAATGTGTATGCTACCATTTTACACTTAGTTTAGCTCCTATATAGGCCTCAAATGTTTATACTTATTAATTAGGACCTATTACAACACCTTTTTGAGCATTAAGCATGTGGTTCTTGATCCTGATGCACGAAACCTAGAAAAGAATCATAAGACGGGGCTAAGCACACTTAAAGTGCCTTTGTCCTGAAAGTCTTAGGCTAAAGGACCAAGGTGCCCAAGAAGCTTTGTCACCTCTTTAGCCCACACCTAAAATGTGGTTTGTCAACTTTGGCCCTTCTAAGACATTCCTAATGTCAGCCTCATGTGGTTTAACTCTGTGAAAATCAATGGGAATGCATATAAAAGTAAGTTATTCTATTCATTTGAACATCTCTAAGCTCTCTCTAACCTCTTGGAAGATTCTTATTCTCTCTCATGCTCTCTACTCTGCTCTCAAGCTCTCTTTTGTGGATTATTGCTACGGCACTAACATATTGTAGATCTTGTGAAGATCTTTGGGCTATACCAACTTCTTGAGTCAATTTGTGATGTCATCTACAAGCATACAAGGGTTTTCATGCTCATGGTGACTTCCTTCATGCTTTGTCATAGCATTCCATTCCACTTCAGATTTGCCTCTTCCCTCCTAGGGTATGCACTCTTTATCAATCATCTTTGCTATTGTGGAGGTGGAAACACCATTCATGGAGCTTGACTAATGCAAAATCCTAAATAGCACCAAACCATTTTCCTTCTTGTATGTGTGTAGGTTAGATGAATAGGTTTCAGAAGGTGATCTTCGGGAAGAAGACTAAGGTTACTGTTACAAACCCGACAGAGGAATCAGTTTCTAGAAACCCGAATTTGGGACCAGGGTGCCCAAGCACCCTTGTCCTAGGAATTCTAACTTTCAGAATCAAGTTCTGAATTAATCACTAATCTCTATTGTCCATTTGGTTTTTGAGTTTTTGATTCTGATAACCTGTTGTACTCCAATCTTTGTCAACTAGGGTTTCATGTCTTGATTCTAGCTTGATTAGTTGAATTTGGTTAATTGCTTCTCTATACAACAAAAGGGCATAACCCTTGTAGTTTGGCTCTCCTTCTTGGGTAGAATACAAGCTCGATTTGTGTCCCAATGTTTTGTAGAAGAGGGTTTGACCTAGTTTGATCTATTGAGCTAGTCTCTCTTTTCTATATTACAAAAACCACATTGTGGTGCCACCAGATTCCAAAATAGTAAAAATAAAGGATGTATCCAATGGTGAAAACCTCTATGGGGCACCTGAGGATGGAGGATTTGACCTTCCCCTACAATCAACATATCTAGAAAAATCTCTACTTTTGGTTGATAAATCACAAGAGATCACTTTGGGAACAACCCAAAATCCTAAGATTATATTTCTTGCAGCTTCCTTATTAGAGCAAGAGAAAAAGGATTTCACAAAATTCTTTTTGAAAAGGACCATCAACTTCGCTTGGTCATATGAAAACATGCCTGGATTGGATCCTTTCTTAGTGGTCCATCATTTAGCAGTATTTCCCAATGCCAAGCTAGTTAAACAGAAACTCAGGTGTCTACAAGTATATAGTTTTAAATAAATTAATTAACATGCATATGTTAATTTATAGGTTAGTTAGTTAAATAATAAATAAGTGCTAGTTTGTGGGAGTTAGTTTCCCATATGGAAGTTGCTTCGGGTAGTTTAGGTAGTTGATACCAAGAGGTTTTATAAATTCCAATGTAATGTGATCAATAAAAAATAATCCAAAGACTTTAATAATATACAATTTGATATTCCTATAGCAATGGTGTAAATCTCTATATGCTCACCATATTTCAATATGGTATCAAAGAAATCTATTTTCGAAGCCTTTGTGTGTTAAAACCTGGAGGTTAAAAGTGATGGAGATTGATTGTCATTGATGTCAAAAAGGTGTTGAGTTATTTTGATCTTCATGTTAGGTGTTTCATGTCATGCTTGCTATCCTTCATGTCTCAGGATGCTTGGTGGAGTTGCTTCATGTTTGCCTTAGATGGATATGATTTCTTGATGTTGCAGGTTGATAGGTTGATAGTGCTTTATCCTTTATGTGTTACAAAGTGATGCTCTTCATAATGAGATTACATCAAGATGTCAAATTTTCTCATTTTCATGTTCATGATGATTCATTGTTTTGTGATAAGTTGTGTCATCAATACCATTATCATGATGGTTTGTTAAAGTTGTCTTCATGAAATCAGATGTGCTTTATGTGTCATACAATATCATGTCAGGAGTACTTGGTGTTCAGTCAGGAGTACTTGCTTTCTCAAAGGTCCTTGGAGTTCTTAGTTTTGTTTTATGATGTTGATCATACAGAAGTTCAAGCAATGATGATGCAGACATGATGCAATGCATATCTGTTATGCTAAGATGCAAGGCAAAGAAGACACAAATATTTCATATCATGGTGATGATGATCATCAAGGTTAAGCCAAAGGCATAATGTTGAGCTTGATAGTAAGGAATCATGTTTATAGTTGATGGAAGTTGGTATTGGAGATCACTATCAATCAAGGGAAGAGGACATCAAACCTCTTTATATGAAAATGTTGAATTGTCTCAAGCCTCTTTGTATAATGCAGGATGTTCTTGTCATCATGTTTCAAGATGTTATGGAATGTCAAGGAAGAGGTTCATGTGTTCATACGAAAGTTGATAGAACTTATATTTGTTCATTTTCATACTTTACTTCTTACAGGACATCAAGATCATCCTATGTAATGGATGCTTTCAGTTTCAAGCACAGGTTGCTTCACAGTTGCAGTAGATGCCTTGTTCAATGTGTCTTGATGACATAATCAGGAGTTGCATTGCAAAGGTGTGAGTGTGATGTCATCTAGGTCATGTATGTGATGCAAATTGAAGTCATCTTGTTTATATATCATTACATTTTACTTGGCAGATACATGCCCATGTGCAGAGGGATCATCAGATGGATACTTGGCAGATACATGCTCAACATGTTCTTGAGTTTTCAGAGGGATCATGTCGATTAGAGTTCTTAATTAAGAGTTAAAATATTAAGAAATCCTAACACAAAGCATGCATTATTACCTTTCACTGTCCATCTCATGTTGAAAGCACTTTATTTATGTTTTAACATTGACCTGTAATCACAGGTCATGTCACTTAAAGTGGCTGATCTAAGGGTTATTAAGTCATATGTATGATTGGCCCTTCACCTAATCTACCAAACACTTCGGTCATTTCATGTCCTTCAAGTGCCAAAAAGAATATCAAGGGCTATGTTTTAAAAGCAATATGAGCATGAAATGTATGATCTATGGTCAGTATTTAAACTTAGACTCCTTCATCGTGGGTATGCACATTGACATGCATTTAAACGTCATATCTAATGAACTGCAGTGATCTGCCTTTTCAAATATTATTTTTAGATAGTTTCTAAAGAAATATTTTCTTGTGAGATTTAAAAGCTTAGATTTTAAGGAGATTTTCTTTCTTTTTTATTCACTATCGTGGCCGGAGAATATTAAGAAGAAGATTTTTTAAAGAGGGCATATTTCTTTTATAGAGATGATATTCTTTTTGTGAATAATGTTTTAAGGATTTTTTTATCTTCTCTCCTTATCTTCATGCAGAAGGCTTTTGAGCAACAGGTCTGAGAAGTTTTATTGTGAAGTAAATATTTTTTTAGACATTATTTTATTATGGAGTCATAAGATTAATAAAGTTTTTTTTAGATTGAAGATATTTGCAGAGAGAAGAAGAAGAAATTGAAGGGGTTATTGAAGTGTTGAGAAAATAAAAATGCACAGAGGAATATGAAAAGTTATTTTATTGCAGGTGAATGATTTTTTATATAGAGAAAATAAAAAATGGAGATGATTTTTTGAAGAGAAGAAATATGGAGAGAAATTGTTTTATTTTTTTTTATAGGGGTAGAATGATTAAAAATTCATTAAAGATTTATTTTTGTGAAGGTGAAAATGAATCAGAGAAGAAGAAGAATGTGAAAGGTCATGAAAGGACATTCAATTTTTATACAATGGTATTGCAGGTGCATTGATGGATGAGTTGTTGTGTGGACCAATATGCAGTGTTGAAGATATTTTTTGTAAAGATTCTTTTGAAGAGAAAATATAGATGAATCATGATATTTTTGTATGTGATTTGAGAGATGTATGAGATCATGTTTTTGCAGGAATGAATCAAACACATGATGAAGATATTATGCAATAAACTTTCAGATTGAACCATGTCAAGTATGAAGACAATAAGCTATTGATTGTGCAGAGATAATTTGAATCAGGTGAATTGATTGTGCAGAGATAATTTGAATTAGGTGAATTGATTATGTAGAGATAATGAGACTAATATGCAGATTGAATTGGGTATGATTGCAAAGAGATGCAAATTTAGGGGTTTGTATTGAAACAAAGAAACCCTCTATATTCTTTGTATTATTTTGAGATTGTATTTTGTTGCCAGTGAGGCTTGTATGGTCAGTGAGACCTCTTTGTAGCCAATGAGGCTTATATGGTCAGTGAGACCTGTTTGTAACCAGTGAGGTTTCTTGTTAATCTAGTGAAGCATTTCAGAGTGGTTTTCTTCCCCTTGAGGGTTTTCCACTCATCAAATTAGGTGTAATGGTTCTTGTTTGTCTTCATGTGTTCATGTGCCCTAATGATTTGTTCTTAAGGTTCTGATTCATACTTTTCATTATCATACTTGTGCATATGTGTTTAATAGATCATTGATGTCTTCCTCTCTCTTTGTCTTGTAAATTAAAAGGTGCAAAGACTTAAAAGTTTACACAACACTGATTCACCCCCCCTCTTAGTGTTGTTCTGGACTCCAACAAAAAGATGATGTTTTCTATATTTAGAGACTCAAGCATAGAAATTTCCATGTCCTAGCAATGAGTTGTTTGATATCAGGTGTTTGAAGCCATCTAGATTTCATGTAGGCATTTCAGATTCCATAAAACTAGTCTCAAACCTACGTATCACTATTAGAAGACAATGTATAAATCAATGTTGATCGTCTTTACCAGTTTGGAAGAATTGGCTAGGATTTTAGTTTGCAGAAGAAATAAATTACTGATCTCTACTATTTGTGCTTCCTGACCTTCATGCTTGTCAACTATTTGAGCTTCCATGCCCATGATGGAACTATAGATTCAAATCTAAAATTGTTTGAAAGAAGGAGTTATGCAACAGATGGAATGAACTAATCCTTAAAAAGTCACAAAATATAACTGGTTAAATCCCTGATTGTGAATGTTTTTTTGTTTGATTTTGGAGTTTATAGTGGCAAGTGACACAATAAAGGATGTGGGGATTCAACAAGAACAACTCTAAAGATTATAAGTAGTTTATTTGAAAGTTTAATGTGTGGCATTTGTCTCCAAAGTAATAGCCTTCAAGGTTGGTAGAAATAGCATTCAGGTATATATATATATATATATATATATATATATATATATATATATATATATATATATATATATATATATATATATATATATATATATATATATATATATATATATATATATATATATATATATATATAGGTTTTTGTTGAAATATGAGAATAAGGTGGTTAGCATGATTCAGTGAATCTACTAAATTAGTTAGAGTTTGTTTCTAGTTTGTATGGAAAGGCACATTATAGTTTGGAAGGTGATATGATTTGAAACTTTTATTTTAATTTTGGTTTGCATTGAAAATAAACATAAGATTTCATCCTACTAGCATGGAGTTGCCAAAACTTGCCAACAATGAAGCATGGAGGAGTTGGTAATGAGACCTATTGCTAAGAATTAGAATGTTGAAGATTATTGGTTTAAATCCCACATTGGTGTGTTTTATCACATTTTATTTTGGTTTGTTATTAGTAAGAGTTTAAAGTTCTTCATTTTCTATGCAACCAAAGTTAATAAGATTATTTGAAGAGAAGGAAACAAGTTCAAAGATGTGTATGGTCATTTTGTATTGTAATCTTGGTATTGATGATTTGTAAAACTAATTATTTGGTTTGAGACATATTGTACTAATGCATTTTTAGTTGAATTCCTCATCCTATTGCATTATGAACTTTACAAATATGCCTAAAAAGATTATTTGTGTTGATTGGACTCTGGGAGATTACAGTGCTACCTTTGGCAGGTAAAGACTAAGCACAATATTTAATTAGAGATTAGAGATAAGGGAGGTAGGAGGCCTTTTGTCATATCGAGCTAGATTCTTTCTCAGGGGTGATTCATTGCATTAGAAGCACCTTTTCTATTTGTGTCCCTTCAAGGAGAAAGGGGGCTTGACTTTTGTTGACATTTCTTGTGGGTGCAGTTGGTGAATTCACTTTTGATTAAGGTTGTTTTTACAATAGAGGAGGGATTGTTTCCATAGCACTAGAAGAGGGATATTGACACACTTAGAGAAGATGTGGACTCTCAAAGGAGATTTTTTCTCTCATGTGTATCACCAGAGGAGGCATTTTGACACACTCAGAGGAGATGTACAATTTCAAAGGAAAGTTGTTGTCTTATTGTGCAAGGAGGTTGGGGACACTTTATGTTCTCTCATGTTGTGTAGAGATTTGTAGGTTCTACAATTAGAAGATTTGTTGGTGACTTCAGTTTGGTGTTTCCTGGGTGAGCGAGGAGAATCGGTGAAGGTGCTTCATCAAATTCTCCAAAAGGGTTATTGTGTTCACTCCTTGCAGTGTTTCGTCTCTTCTTCAATTTGATGTAATAAGGGGGGAATTTTAGTTTTATTCCATGTAAACCTTAGGGGGAGTGTTAGTATAAGTAAGGTTTTACATTTAGTATATAGTTTTAAATAAATAAATCAACATGCATATGTTAATTTATAGGTTAGTTGTTAGTTAACTAATAAATAAATGCTAGTTTGTTGGAGTTAGTTTCCTATATGGATGTTGCTTAGGGTAGTTCAGGTAGTTGATACAAAGAGTCTTTTATAAACTCCAATTTAATGTGATGAACAAAAAATATATGAAGACATTAATAATATACAATTTCATATTCATGTAACAATGGTGTAAATCTCTATACGTTCACCATATTTCAATGTTTTCTTGATGAGGTTTTGCATTGGCATCTAATTTTCAAAAATGTATTTCAAGATGCATATGTTGTGCTACTATATGTTTAGACTATTATAGTGTTTATCTTTATTATTTTAACTATATTATTATGTGATGTTGATTACTATATTTAGTTTAGCATTGTGGATTACTATTGACTTCTACATCTTGATATTTGGGTCATGCTAGTCATAAATGATTTTGAGTTAGATGTGATGATTTGGTATTATTTTATTAAATATTATATCATGTTGGGTGTTTTATGTTATGCTTTGGCTATCCTTATTTGATGTAGGTATGCCTAATTCTTTAATTGAGTATGCAAATATAGTTTTTCCCAATGATGGTTAGTTGGAGATGGTCATATTTTGTAAAACATGTTTACTTAATCTCCATCTCACTCAATTTGAGTTGCAAGATGATTCTTGTGAATCCCTATGAAATAATATGGATCCAAACCAATGGTGATTCTAAAATCCATTTGTTGTGATTAAACCCATAAAGTGAGTGGGTCTTATGCATGTATTTATTTTACCTTGTATTGTATTTGTTATGAGTGAAAAAGAGAATGAAGAAGACTAGCATGCACACTAGATCAAACCCTCTTTCATAATAAAATTCAAGGACAAGACCAAGCCAAATCACTACCAAATGGAGGAGGACTCAGCTACAGATCTTGTACTCTTGTTTCCTATGGAAAGATCAGATTTAATCAAGCATTTTTATCGAAACCTAGGTCAAATAGGCACTAAACCCTAGTTCTAGGATGATCAGCTTATAACATATAGAAAACGACTAAAAACCAGAATCTAAATGCTCAAAGATGATCAGAGAGATATTGAAACTTGTGTCTTAGAAGCTGAAGTGTTGGAGGATGAAATAGGAGTCGCCCAAGTCCTAAAAGTTGGAATCTGTTAGAGCTATAAACTAGAGATGTGTTGTAAATGATGTTTAGATGCCAAATCTGGTGTCAAAAAGCCCAAAAGGCTAGGGTACCAACCGACCAAATCTTTTCAGGGGAATATTCTTAAACTTTTATCGGATCCTGAAATCCTGATTCCTGTTCAGTCTTCCTATATATTCACTTTTCCTGAATCCTACACCTGTAACCTACACACAAGATGACAAGAGAGGGTTTGGGGGGTTATTTTGTTTATAGAATTGTGTTAGTCAAACCCCAAAATGGCATTCAATCCTTCCAACACCATTGATAGATAAAGAGAGCTTGCCCTAGCATGACAGAGGCTAAATAAAATAATGATAGAATGATTCAAATAATAATGATATAACCTATGTGGTGAAGCCCTTAGGAGAATGAAGATCCTTCAACTCATAAGGAGATGGATGATGACTTAAAACCTGCAACAACACACACACTGACAACACAAATCTGCTCTAGAAACATAATGAATGCTTTGAATTCTCTTTGCTCCAAGATCATAAGTTTTTTATTTCATTCCTCTAGCTTTCTAGGTTCAAAAACACACTTATATATGCTTTCTTGCTAACATTCATCAAATTAAATCACAAGAGCTAACAAAGAGAAACCTTTTGAAAGGTCCCAGGATGACATACCACTAATTTACCCTGACCAATCAGGGAGGACTTGGGCAGTTGGCACCCAAGTCCAAGGGCCCCTTTTTAGTCTAGAATAAGATTAGTGAGGATCCAAGTTCCCAAATTGTCATTGGTGTCAAGCAATTTTCTTCGGGATAATCAATTATAATGCATAATGTAATAAATGGGACCTAGGAGCTAAACAAGGAGGTAAAAAGGCATGTGGATACTTTTTACTCCATAACATTTAGCCTCCACTTTAATAATGTGTGTATGATCTTACGATCAATACATGCATTAAAGTATGGTCAAATCACATCAAGCACGCCAAGCACTAGAGCCAAAGGCACACCCTAAGTTTGAAGGACCATTTCTAGCCCCCAAGCTTAGGCAAACATAAGAAAACAATTGAAAGTCATGCAAAACATGGTGAATATAGTAAGGAAGAAAATAATACATGAAGAAGACAGTAAAAGGAATACAATACATGAAGAAGACATGAATGCAGTCACATAATACACAAAGTATACACATTGAGAAAACATGATTAAGTAATTATAAAACCCTAACTAGGTGATGGGGGAGCTCATTTCTATGCACCACCATCAAAAGAACATAAAACACAGCGTGAGGGGAGCTCATCGCTACACGCTGCCACCAAAGCATGCAAGACACATGGAGTGGGGGAGCTCATCACTACGCATCACCACTAAAACACAAAAAACACACAAGGAAGACACATGGAAAACACACAGAATATACAAGTGTCGTAGAGTATGTCATCAACACAGTATACGTCTTATACATAGCAAACATGAGTGATAGGGAGGAGTTCATCGCTACACTCCACTATCTAAGACATGCCAAACACACCTGATAGTTGAGCTACACTACCACAACCACCAAAGACATGCTTAAGGGTGAATAACTCAAGATCTAGGCCTACCTCCACAGAGAACTTTCAAAAAGATGTGCAACCAATCAAGAGGAGAAAAAATCTTGCCTTCCATAAAAGGGTTTTCAAAATGTAACCCCACATGCATCATGCAGATGCCTTGCGGTGAAAAGGAAGCATGCGCACAAAGTATACAACCCCACATGCATCATGGAGATGCTTTACAGTGAAAAGGAAGCATACACAAACACACTTTATCACAATATCTAAAATATCCAAGCATTTACTACAATATATGCCCCCATCTTAAAGTGGTTGATCCTGCTTGCTGGTATCAAACACATTTAAGGTAAAGATGAAAAACACACAAGGAAACAAAAGCTTTCACAAATCCCATGCCCCAAAGTGACATGTGCTTGCAATCACCAATTGTTTCCAACAAACACATCAATATATTTTACTAAAAACCATTGATCAACAATATATAAATTTTGGTTAGAAAATCTAAGCTAAGATAACAACCAAATCATTTAATGTATAACATAATTTAGACGAAGGCTACACTTGTAGATTCAAAACTGAGTATAGCTATTAGGTTATACTTCAGGTATATCAGAACCGAGTGTAGCTACAAGGTGAGATACAAAACAATTCAAAGTGCATTGAAGCAAATTTAGAGTATTGCAAAGGCTTCTTACAAGAATTTCACAACACAACACATGATCACATCACAACACAAAGTGGTTCTACTAGTCAAGCATTAGTAACATATTAATCCTATCTTCATATATGGACTAGGTCCATTTTATTCTTGTTTAGGGATACACAGTCCATATCAGTATAGATTTGTTATCGTCATCTATCAACTAGTAGAGTCACTGAAGAATGAAATCATAAAAAATGAGAGGAGACAAAAGTGACTTAGGTTTACAATCTGGGAAGATTCCCCCAAGACAAATTCTACAATGTTGTGCCCCCAAGGCACCACACACAACAATTGTAATAAGAGAGATGAGAATAGAAGAATAGAGAAACAAATAGAAGAAGTATCACAACAAAGGCGGTCTCCTTGTATCCTTGACCTTACGAGAGTATCAAGGGTCATCCAAGGAGACCTAAATAACATTTAACACAACATGGGGGGAACACAACACAACACATTAGAGGAGGCCACCCGTGAGAGAAACTCAAAAAGGTGCTACATCAAAGGTGGCAGAATGGATGAGAAATACTTACCTGTGATAAAATGCAACTGCACTAGTTGTTGTCTTTGAGCAAATTATCTTCCTCCCAATCTTGAATGTGAGAAGTAATAGGTACATAGGGTACTATGGCCCAACTTGAAACTCCTTCTTTTAGTTCTTCTTTTGTTTCCATTTCATTCAGTGGGATGTTCTCTTCTTGAGGTGACATTTTTCGAGCTAAACCTTGTTGTTTTCTCCTTCTTTCTCTTGCATTCTAGTTCCTTCTTGTCTTGTTAGTCATATTTTCTAAAGGAATTTCTTTGTCGATCATCAAGGGTTCATGAATTTCTACGGTCATGAATGTTTGCAAGGCGGAAGTCGGCATAAAAGTGATCTTTTGTGATTAAATGCTTTCCTCTTGAAGGTTGTCTCCCGATCCTTGTGAGGATGACGGAGGAGGAACCTCAAAAAAAATTCCTTTTCCTCTTGGTCAAGGGGATTCCTTTAGCTTAGGCTCCTTTTCACTCTCTATTTGTTTGATAGGAGGAATTGTAGCCTCAAGGAACTGAGAGGGTCTAGGAGAATTCTTTCCATGTGATGTTTGAGCTATTAGCTTTGCCTTATATTTTTATATGCCAAGAAAAATTGATCTTCTCTTGGTTGATTTGGTTTAGTAGGTTGCAGCCAAAAGAAATCCAAGTTGAAATTTCCATGAGTGGCTAAAGGTTTCCATTCACTATGATGAACAACATGCACTCAATCTTTGTGAGGGAATTTTAAACACTTATGAATGGTAGAAGGGACCTCTTTCATGGACTTTAGCCAAGGATGGCCTAACTTCACATGAAAGAGGTCTGAGGTTGGAATGATGACAAATGGTTATTCTAGGGATTTTTCCACCACCTTGACGCAAAGTGTTATCTTCCCAATTGCTGAAAGAAAGTAACTATTATGTTCCTTGATCATTATATCTATTGGATTGTAAGTGTCTCGTGCCAAATCATGCATGTATAAGAATTCTTCGATCATCACATTTGTCAAACAATTAGGATTAATGAGAACTGCTCTTGTAGGATTCCCACTTATTCATGTTGTAATGTAAAGAGGGCCATCAATATCTCTATTTCTGACCTCATGTAGTTTGAATGATATGACGGGTTCAGGAGACTTCCTTTTCTTATTAGATCAGGGAGGAACCACACCACCCTTGTTTTGATTAGATGCCATGTATGTGGGACCGTTGCACACCAAGGCACTAGTTTGAGGAAATCAAGTTTTTGAAAATAAAAAACACATGAATTTCACTACAAACAAAGTGTGTATGATGTGAAGAGTGCTACACAAAAAGGCAATGTAAATAAATTTAAGATTTTGCTCAAAGTGTGAAGAAGATACTAAAGTTCTTAATGTTGAAATACACAATGTGTAATTGCAAAAATTATGATTTTTGAAATGAACGATGGAAAATGATGCAACACTTCAATGCAAAATCAGATTTGAATGAATTTTTATGATAGCAGCAAAATCTGAAATAAGATTTTGACTACAAACCCTAACTTTTGAAATTGACTAGGTTTTAAGAAAGATGTTAATTTTTCAACAAAACCCTAGCAAATGAGATCTTCAAATTCAAGGTACAATACCATGAAATGATTGTATACTATAATATGGATTAGAATCTGATGTAAAAATTATAAATTTAAATCTTTCTATCATATGCAATGAAATTAATGCAAAATTATGCCTTTTTCTTGCCTAGAATGCTTGATTTTTTCACTTTTTTCATGGTTATGCAAGATCTTCCAATGAAGAATGATAAGTATGCTATGAATCAATGCAAGATATAAATTTAACACTCAGTAAGATGCAAATACTTAGAACTATGGGTTCACCAAAATATTATGTGTGAAAAAGAGAATGAAGAAGACTAGCATGCACACTAGATCAAACCCTCTTTCACAATAACATTCAAGGACAAGACCAAACCAAATAACTACCAAATAGAGGAGGACTCAACTATAGATCTTCTACTCTTATTTTCTTTTGAAAGATTAGATTAATCAAGCCTTTTTATCAAACCCTAGGTCAAAAGACCACTAAACCCTAGTTCTAGGATGATTAACTTATAATAGACAGGAAACAACTGAAACCTAGAATCTAAATGCTCAAAGATGATGAGAGAGATACTAAAACTTGTGTCTCAAAATTTGAAGTGTCAGAGGAAGAAATAAGAGGCACTCAATTCTTGAAAGTTGGAATATGTTGAAGCTGAAAACTAGAAATGTGTTGTAAATGATGCTCAGATGCCAGATCTGGTGTCAAAAGGCCCAAAAGACTAGGGTGCCAACTGACCAAGTCTTTTGGGGGAATATTCCTAACCTTATTTTGGATCCCAAAATCTTGATTCCTATTTAGTCTTCATGTACCTTCACTTTTCCTAAATCTTGCACCTGTAACCTACACACAAGATGACAAGAGAGTGTTTGGGGGTTATGGTGTTTAGGAATTTGCCACAGTCAAACCTCAGAATGGCATTCAAGCCTTCCAATACTATTGATAGATAAAGAGAGTGTGCCCTAGTAGGGTAGAGGCTAAACAAAATGATGATATAATGATTCAAATAACAATGATATCACCTATGCAGTGAAGCCCTTAGGAGAATGAAAACCCTTTAACTCATAAGGAGATGGATGATGACTTCAAACCTGCAACAACACACACAATGACAACACAAATCTACTCTAGAAACAAAATGAATTCTTTGAATGCTCTTTTCTCCAAGATCATAAGTTTTCTATTTCTTTCCTCTAGCTTTCTAGGCTCAAAAACCCACTTATATATGCTTTCCCGCTAACATTTGTCAAATCAAATCACAAGAGCCAACAAAGAGAAACCTTTTGAAAGGTCCTAGGATGACATACTACTAATTTACCTTGACCAATCAGGGAGGACTAGGGGGGTTGGCGTCCAAGTCCAAGGGCCCCTTTTTAGTCCAAGATAAGATTAGTGAGGGTTGAAGGTCCCAAATTGTCATGGGTGTCAGGCAATTTTCTTTGGGATGATCAATTAAAATGCATAGTGTAATAAATGGGACTTAGGAGCTAAACAAGGAGGTAAAAAGGCATGTGGACACTTTTTACTCCATAACAATATTTAAATTAATTTGGAAATGTATTTTTGTTATGTTTGTAAAATATTTAATATTCTTTGAGTCAAAAGTTAATAAATTATGCCTTAGTAAAAAAGGTTTTATGTACTATTTTATTTCATGTGAAAAGAAATAAAAAAGAGTTTCATTGCATATGGGAAATAGAATATGTTAAATATTTATAACTTAAATAATTTATATGCAAGGTTTAATGGAAAAATATGAATTATTAGTTGTCTAAATCATAATAGATTCATTAAATATTGGAGAGAAAAATATGTTATGAAAATATCTATTTGTGAAAAGCAATAATTTTTTAAATGAAGTTCAAATGTGGAAAAAAGGGAAAAGTGGAAAGGGGTTTCAGGAATTTTGGACAAAAGGAAAGAAAATACATTTTTAAAAACACTTTGCCTTTTGTTGGAAAACCTCTCTCTCCTCCTCCTTTGTCAAGAAGACAGTTTTATATTTTCTTGGGATTACTCAGGTTTTGAAGAAGTTTAGTGGTGTGCTTTCTTTTCAAAGAAGGATTTCTACATTATTTTATGTCACAAATTGAAAGGTATTTTCCTTGTTTTTGTTTATTCATTTGAAATGGAATTCTTCATTTTCCATGCACACACTATGTGGATGCATATGACTGCCTCTCTCATAGGGTTTGTTTTTGAGTTAAATTCAAAGAATTAAATGTAGTTTCAATTTTATTTGTTGTAGGATTTAAGTATTTTGAAAAAATGTATTAACACACTTGGGTTATGTTAATTTTTTTTCTAGAATTACTATGTGATAAGAAAAGAATGCATTTTGTGCTCTAAGTGTATGCTTAAACTTTTGAGATTTTGAGGATTTTCAAAACTAAAACTAGAAGGTTTCATTGAATCTATAAATGGTGGACTTGGGCAGCTTCATGCATTTGAAACTTTTTGAAAATTAAAAATTTGAATTCAAGCCATGCTAGCTTGTGTTATTTTGGAGAATGTGTTGTGTCCCTTTTGGTTTTATCTTGTGCATCATTGGACCAAGTGTCTATTGGAAACTTACTGGTGTTGTCATTGATGTCAACCTCTAACAAATGATTCACTTGGTTTCCAAGCGCTTTTGAGAAATTTTTTTAAAAAGGTGTGTAATGTGACAGATGTGCTCTCAATGTTATGCTTTGCATTTCTTCTTAGTTGAAGATATGCTTGTGCGATTTGGAAGTGTTCATCAGAGGTGTTTAGAAGTGTTGTATCCAAAGTTTCAATTTTTGGATTGTGTGGAAGTGAAAGATGTGTTTTATAGAGTGGTTGTCTTTGTAAGAGACTATCTGGGTGAAATGAAATATCTCCACATCTCTTTGCATTGAGGTTTCTTGTCCGGCGGATCTGGGGATGTGCTATATATAGTCTATATCTACCTTACCTTGAAGTTATCAGAGATATTAAATCATAATATTTCCCATATATTTCTATTAAATACAATCTGCAAATATATAGGCACAAATGCGGTGAACTGTGTGCTTTAAAATAGCACTCACGGTTCAACAAATTATAACAAATATCCTAAGTTGTTATAACAAACATTATACATTTACAACAAGACATAAACAAATAAAACAAACTATCTATGTGGAGTAAATGATGGAATATCCAACATTCCCTCCTTATTACATCATTTCTTTAAAGTACTAATAAGAGAATCCTGAAAACTTTCAAACTTCACACGTGCAAGAGGTTTGGTGAAGATATCAACACGTTGTTCCTGTGTAGAGTAGAACTGGAGTTGAATGTTATTTTGTTGAACGTGTTCTTGTATGAAGTGACAGTCAACTTCAATATGCTTGGTCCATTCATGAAACACTGGATTACGAACAAGCTTGAGAACACTCTAATTGTCACAATAGAGGATAGTAGGTTGATCTTGTGGTACCCCCAATCCTTCTAATATGTGACCTAGCCAAACTGTTTCACAAACTATTGCACTTGCTGCACGATACTCTACTTTTGTTGAGGATGAGCAACTGTGACTTGTTTCTTACTTCCTCAAGAAATAGGACCTGAACCCAAGAAGAAAACAAATCCATATGTGGATTTCCTATCATCAACTAAACTTGCATAATCTGCATCTATATACCCTGTCAAGAAGAATTGATCATTCTTTTTATATTCTAAACCATGATCCACTATACCCTGGATGTACCTTAGTACCCAGTTTGTTGCTTTCCAATGACACATTTTTGGTTCTTGCATAAATCTTGATAGATAATTAACAACAAAACTAATATCTGGTCTAGTATAAGTCAGATAAATCAAACCTCCAATCATTTGTCGATAGAGAATTGCATTCAACTGAGGAGATGAATCAGAAATAGATAAATGCAAACTTGATTCCATTGGTGTAGACATGGGTTTGGAATCCAGCATTCTAAACTTCTTGAGCAATGTCTTGGCATATTTTCTTTGAGATACAAAGATATGGTGATTTGTCTGCCATACCCCTAAACCGAGACAATAGTGAAGTAGCCCGAGATCTATCATATCAAAAGCCTTCTTGAGATCATTCTTGGTTGTCTCAATCATTGCTTCTAAGCTTCATGTGATAACTAGGTCATCAACATATACATTAATAATCACAATATCCCCCCCTTGATCTTTGAGGTAGAGATTTGGATCATATGGATGCCTAGTAAAACCATGTTTTAGCAAATGTTCATCTATTTTAATAGACCAAGCTCTTGGAGCTTATTTGAGACCAAATAGGGACTTAACAAGTTTGCATACCTTTTCTTCTTTGCCAGGTGCAATGTATCCCTCTGGTTGGGTCATATAGACCTCCTCCTTAAGGTCTCCATTGAGAAATACACTTTTTACATCCATTTGATACAACTTCCATCCAAACTGTGCATCTAAAGCAAAAATCATTTTGATGGTTTTTAATTTTTGCTATGGGAGCAAATGTTTCTTCATAGTCTATCCCTTTTTTTTGGGCATAACCCTTGGATACAAGTCTAGCTTTATGTTTATCTATACTACCATATGCTTTATACTTAGTTTTGAATATCCATTTACAACCAATTGCTTTCTTACCAGGTGGTAGATCAACAAGCTCCCAAGTGTTGTTTTTCATCGGCGATTGATACTCTGCATCCATAGCCTCTTTCCAAGGCTTTGACTCTAGTGCTTCTTGAACATTAGATGGTTCAAAATTATCAACAACTAAACTCATTAATACTAGATTTACCTCATTACGAGCCATGTTGTGAGTCCTTGGACCTGAAGTGGAAGTGTCTAGGACTCCATCTAGATTTGCATCGTAAATGGTACTAGTATACCACTTAGGCAAAGGCCTTGTGACATTTGTAGGTGTTGAGTTAATTTGACTATCAACATCCCCGATTTTTTCCCATCCATGTTGAAAATAGGAGCACTATCTGGATCAAGTGATGATGTGGAAGGTGAACTTGAATCACTCTTCTCATCAAAAATTACATCTCTACTGATATATATCTTCTTTGTATTAGGATCCATAAGGCAATGTGCCTTGGATTCATTACTATAGCCAAGAAGAATACATTGCAATAATTTTTCATCTAGCTTCTTCCTTTTCTATTTAGGAATGTGCATATAGGTAGTGCATCCTAATACACAAAGATGAGAGATATAAGGCTTTAACCCTGTCCATACTTCTTCTGGTGTGATGCCATCAAGTGCTTTGGTGGGTGCACGATTCAGAAGACAAACTATTATGTGCATAGCTTCAACCCAATAAGCATGTCCCAAATGAGAATCCTTCAACATGCTTCAAACCATCTCCATGATGATGTGATTTCTCCATTCAGCAACTCCATTTTGCTGAGGTGTGTAAGCTGCAATCAGTTGACACCGAATTCCATTTTCCTTCAAGTAGGTGGAGAATTTGATGTTGGTGTATTCCTCCCCTCAATATGAGCGAAGGGTATGAATACAATGATTCATATCTTTTCCACTTGAGTGCGAAACTCTTTGAAATAGGAAAGAGCTTTATCTTTATGCTACAAGCAACATACCTACATCTTCCTTGTGTGATCATCAACAAAAAGCTGAAAATACTTGAATCCACTATGACTAGGTGCCATGGGCCCGCACAGATCGGTATGCACTAGCTACAAAGGTTGGCTTGTGCAATGCTCACTCAGATAAAAGGGTGCTCTATGTTGTTTCCCAACAATACAGCTAGAACAAATGGCACTCGACTTCTCAAGTGAGGGAAGCCCTTTGGCCATGCTTTTCTTGCTAAGTGTAAGCAAGTAACTAGTGCTTAAATGACCAAATCTACGATGCCATAACATAGCAAGATCACTATCCTTAGTCACTAAAGCTTAATTATTGGCAATTGTATCAAGCCTAAAAATTTTACCAATTTCTATAGCACTTGTCTGATGATGCTTGTATGGAATCCCTCAACTCTGCAATCCTTTTGAGAAAGGATTCTAACTATTCTCCATTCTTCATCTTCAAGCTATGTAGCTGACTTTCCAGATTCAAGATCTAATTATGATTCTCGCCTCATACACCATCTTGAGTTTGTCCCATGCATCTTTGGCTATGGATAAGTTGCGGATAAAGGGCTGGACATCATCAGACACACTGAACAGAATGATTAATTTTACCTTTCTGTCAGCTTGATCAAATTTCTTCTGCTCATCAACATCTATTTTGTGGCGTGTTGTGGTTCCACTAACCACATCCCAAACTTCTTCAAACTCAAGTTGAGTTTTGAGTTTGGTTTTCCAGGTGGAATAATTATTTTTGTGCAACAACTGAGAGTCTAGAAGACAAAATTTTGGAGAACTTCCTGCCATGTTACTAGCTGGATATAGAATCTATTTTGTTTTACTTCTTGGTACTCAAATTAGTGATTTGCCATAGAGGAGAAAAGAATATATAACAATCTTACAATAGCTCATTTGGAAGCTCATTTAATGAAGCTGTTGGCACTCATATATAACATTTGGATATGAATTTATGAAACCAATAGATCCCAAGAATATTATCATGTGACTAGTATGGTCATAAGGAAAAATACACACACCCAAGACTTAGATTTTAGTGACATGTTAAATGAGAAAACTACGACACCCAAATAGACACTCTCTTACCAATCTTGTTACAGCGAACCTTTGGAATATCAACTAAAATGGACCCGACCTTCAAAATGCTTGGAGAGTCCTGAGACCTTACTGCCACAATCCAAACATACCCACAGCTCCTCGAGGAGAGCTCCTTGTTGTGGAAATCATGCCATAGATCACGATCATGCCCTGACTTT
The DNA here is from genome assembly GCA_027924645.1 of Cunninghamia lanceolata. Taxonomy (NCBI): domain Eukaryota; kingdom Viridiplantae; phylum Streptophyta; class Pinopsida; order Cupressales; family Cupressaceae; genus Cunninghamia; species Cunninghamia lanceolata. The sequence goes on from BSBN01001332.1 coordinate 16,073,307, forward strand.
GCACAATGTGATGTCAACAGATGAACTCGCACAAGCAAATGATCAGAAATGAATAAGCTAATGAAATAATAGACTCCTCCACATCTTATGATTTTTGACTAGACTTTCGCATTTGACTCCAAGAAAGAAGATGACTGGCTATTCAAGAAACTCAGGCAAGAGAATAGTGATGAGAGGACTCCAGACTGCTATAACGACTTGCACCAATAAATTCTCTCCATCGGTGTCAGGCGAGAGAACTGGTCGGGCCAAGAATTGTGGAGTTCGGTGATAAAACTAAGGCGGGAGGTGCAACAACACCCAATGGATATAAGCAAGCCCTCCTAAAATAAAATTGACCCTTGCCAATTACTATCCCATCTAAGCAAAAACCACCGAGCCACCGATGCGAGAGATCAGTGAAGGTAAATGACACGAATGCAGTCTAATTTCTTCGATGAATCCTCACGCCACAGGTGACATAGCCTTTGATCAACTAGAACCTCCATGCAGATTTCACTATCCAAGTCACGAAGTAAGGCTCACATAGTAACGACAACTCCCTGTGTAAATTGAAGAAGAAACCCGATCTAAATAGACTGAAAAAGGCCGATCATGACCAAAACACATGATAATGTTGTTGAGCTCACATAAGGAAAAACTCAGAAATAGGCACAAAATCCTATGCACTCTAATACCATATCAAAGATATTAAATCATAATATTTCCCATATATTTCTATTCAATACAATCTACAAATATATAGGCACAAATGCGGTGAACTGTGTGCTTTAAAATAGCACTCACGATTCAACAAATTATAACAAATATCCTAAGTTGTTATAACAAACATTATACATTTACAACAAGGCATAAACAAATAAAACAAACTATCTACGTGGAGTAAATGATGGAATATTCAACAGAAGTTTCTAGTGATGGGTTGCCCTGCAAATTCAGTTATTGTGTTGATGTTCAGAGGTAGTGGATCTTGATGTGCAGATTGAAGACATTCTTTGTTTCAGGAGGTTGTGGAAGTGTTGCAAGAGATTCTGATGTGTTGAATGTTATGGGAAGATGTGTGAATATTGTGGAGCTTGTCCCTCCTAGGTCTACATGATGTTTTTGAACTTGGAGAAGAATGGATGTGGTCATTAGCTTAGGTTTCGCTGATCTAGCTTACTAGCACCATGTGCAGAGGTACCTCATGGATTGTGGATGTGATGAGTAGCTTGGTGATATAGATTTGAGTCCTAGTTAACCCTTGACATGGTCCACTTTCACTTCTTTCCACTGTGGAAGTGTTTAGTGTTGACCTAATTCATGTTGCACGTTTGAGATGCACATGCTTCATTAGGACCAACCTAATTGATATATGTCTTGGTTGTAAATGAAATAAATGAAAGATGAAGTTGAGTGGAGCAAAGTAGAGAAGAAAATGTGAATGTAAATCAAGGGTAGTGAATTGTGTGCGAGCTTAAATGCTTATGACTCTGAAATGTAGTAAGCAAAAGGTGTCTACATTTTAGTGTGACAAAAATTGCTGGAGGTAGTGAGCCAAAGGTTGCGGATGGTAAGGAGTGGCAGTGATGGATTTCTCCAATTACTTTGAGATAGTGAATCTCTCTATAACAGTAATCTTCTTTCTTCTCTTTTTTGGGTAGTGAGCCTTCTTCTGGGCAGTGAGCCCTTGGTAGTGATCCTATTTGATTTCAGTGTTGTTATTCATATACATGTGAGATAATCCTCACCGTGGTTTTTCCCTTCTTGGGTTTTCCACGTAAATCTAGTGGTCTTATGTGTTTGGAAGTGTTTGCATTGATGCTTCATATGTTTACATGTTTCTAATGTATAACAAGAGGTTGATGTTTGGAATTGCTTTGAGGATTTAATATTTTAATGGACAACTGATTCACCTCCCTCTTAGTTGTCCTATGCTTTCTAACAATTGATATCAGATCCAAGTTCCCTAAAGAATCTTAACCACTTGGGGTTGATCTAGATGGTGCACATGAAATTTATGGAGGTTCTAGTGTTTGATGGAACAAATTTTTCTTTTTGGAAGACCAGGATGGAAAGATTTCTTGTCTCACTAGGATATGACATATGGAAGATAGTTGACAAAGAATATACTATACCTCCTAATGGTCCAAAGGATGAAGATGAGATTAAAGAATGTGAGAACAATGGCAAAGTAAGTAGTGCTCTTCTACACGGTCTCTCTAATTCTAAATTAGTGAAGGTGATGAGTTACAAAACTACTCATGAGATCTGGAAGAAGCTGACAAGTACCTACAAAGAAGATGACAAGGTCAAGCAAGCAAATATGTAGATTTTGAAGACCAAGTTTGAAATCCTAAAGATGTCAGAAGATGAAAATATTGTTGATCACAAAGAATACTGAGAGGGGGGTGAATTAGTATTCTATAAAACTTCTCTTTTACATAATTATTAATCCATTTACCACATTTAATAAGGTGAAAGTAAAACAAACATAAGAATAGAAACCATAAAGACATAACACATAGACACTAGGATTTTTACTTGGAAAACCTAAAATGGGAAAAACCACAGTGAGTTTTAGCTCACAATATATTATGATAGCAATACTGAATTACATGAAGGCTCACTGCCCAAGGACTCATTGTCCAAAGAAGTGCTCACTGCTAAGAAAATAGAAGAGAAGATAGAAGAAGGATTGGCTCACTACCAAGAGATGACTACTACAAATGCATCTATAGAATGCTGAAGTGTAGTTCCATTAATAGATCAGTATAGAGACTCAAATGTCTTCATAATGTCTACCCTACTTTTCTGGTCTGCTTCACATATGCTCTGCCCTTTTGCTTTTACTATCTTTTTCTGATCACAAAACTGCCTTAGATCACACACACATTTAATTCACACTTTATTCACACTTCTCCATACCTCCAACATGGAAATCCATTGAGTATATATATCTGCAACAAGATTCATCTCACAATCAGGTCAACAAGCCAAACATGAAACATGTATATAAATGTTATACCTTGTCGGCTTGATCTTGTGCACAAACAACAATGCGGACCCAAACAAACAAACAACAATGCAGACCCAAACAAACATATAATAGTCTTCATATAGGTCGGAACCAATAATTCAACCACTTATATTGATTGTTCAAACAATATATCTTCACCACATATAGATCTAACATGTATGTTGGCTTATCCCTTAAATACACACACAACTAGCTTGACTGTCATACCATAAATTTCAATGCGAACCATATGAGACTCTGAGATTCATAGACAACATTCATTATGGACCTCTTATCAAACTTTAGAACTATGGAGCATAATGTTCTTTCATAGAGAAATGCAGATCTCAAAACTGTTGTTCTATCACAGAGAAATACTGTCAGACTGGAAGCCAATACTAGGGAACTTGTTAAATATGATCTAGTGAACTTCAAGCACTACAAATCTGGATTTAGATGCTTGTGACATGTGTCTACATTGCCTTAGAACCTCAAATCAAAATACTCAACAGTGGAGGAATGTGGACCAAAATACTCAGGTGCTTTATACTACTTCAGGCTTAACTCTGTTCATCCAGACTTTGGCAATTCACCATATGACTTCTAGAGGAAGCCAAAACTTGGACACTGGAACATAACATCACAAAAAGAGTTGTTTATAACATACTAGAACCACATACCTTGATCTTCAATTGCAGAGGCATACCATTCCTATTTCTGTCAATTACTCTGTGTATTGTCCATAGTTATTTTGGCTAATTAATCTTTCGGACTAAAATCCCCTTTACCAAACCTTGTTTCCATTAATGACAACATTCTATCAATAGTGTCTCTTGACTATCTTGCCAACAAGCTCCCCCTTTGGCATTGATGGCAACACTTAGTGAAAAATGCTTATCTGCTCCCCCTTTCTATATACACTCTATTTCTCTTATCCCCCTTAGGTGTTTTGCCCATTTTTCATTGGTTTTCTTCTTTCCCTTTGACATCAATGGCAAAGGTGTATATACAAGAGTCAAAATTGTATCAAGACAAGAAAAAATGCATAAGATATTATATTTTGCCGCATATGTACAAGTACAATCTTCAACTTAATTTGTTATGGGTTGTAGGATGTCATTGAAAATGATCTTGATTTGAGCTAGCTCTCCATCCCAATTCTTCTTTGCATTTTCCAAATTTTGAATATGGCCATTTATTAGGAAGATTAATTTCTCTACCTTTTGTATATCAAAGGGTATGTCAATTAGTGGACTTACCTACAGTGCTTCTACTACAAGATTTGACATTGAGTCCATCTTAATTAGTCCTCTCAACTGACACATTCTATTTTTCATTTGATCCCTCTTATTCATTAGATTACTTAAGTCATTATGAATATTGATAACTTGTATCTCTTTACTACTACTGACTCAACTGCAGGATCAAATGACTGAGAGAAATTTGTCAGTTGTAGTTCCAGATCCTTGATCTTTTCCTCTAACTCCTTTGTGGCACCTGGACATGATTAACAAAATTTGTACAAATCACAAGCTTCTTTAATGACACTCTGTATACCTTTTATTCTATTATCTAATAAAGTTTTATCATTGATCAACATGGTCTTCAACTCAGTTAATCTCTTCTCATCAAACTCTTTCCTTTTGATTCTGTAGACTTTTCAAAAGATTCAAAATGAGTGTTGATTGATTTTATCATACCTTTAATTTGATCAGTTGATGATAATGATGTATCTTTCTGGTATGCAAGCATCAACTTCTCTAACATATCAGATGCTGCATCAATGAGCTCATTGTTATGTATATGTGTTTTCAACATCTCTTCCTATTCCTTTTCTTGAACAATTGACACTAGTTTGAATTTTTGCATAGGAGACATTGAGGCCAAATTGATTGGTCCTTGTAAGAGCTCAAACTCATCCAAATTGGGTTGTCTCTCCAAAAATTTCCTGGCAAAATCACTTGGGGCAACAACAGTGTCTCTTGTCATTTCTTCAGACACTTCTTCTTTTTGATTTTGTTCCAGAGATTCCATGTCCATATTTTCTTGTTGACCAATATTTTGCTCTGGTGTAGGGCTCATCTCAGCTTGATCAAGTTCTTGATCATAAACTTCATATTGTTTTGTAGTTTCCTCCTTGTTTTCTTGATCATTAGCAGTAGGAGCTTGATTAGATTCTTCCTTTTCTGAGGCTACTTCCTCAAGGTCTTCCTCAATTTTCTCAAGACTTTTCTCTTCCTCTTGATCTTCCATTGCTTTGTCTCTTACCAGAGGATTTGTATCAGTTTTCTCCAAGCCTTGATCCATGTTGGCTTCCAGAATAGATGTGTCATCTCCAACACTCATTTCTTCATTATCATATATGGTTGGGAGATGAAATTCCTTCAACACTCTTAAGGTGATCTCCTTAGTTTCTTTGACTACTTTCTCAATGTCATCTTCCATTAGAGTGTTCATTCTCCTCTTTGTTCTGAATTCTTTATGAAGCACTTTGGATATTTTTGCCTTTTCTTCTGGGGTGATTTCATGACATAGCTTTATTAATGTATGCTCTTTAAGTTCAATGTCCTTAGCCATAGGAACTTCTTTTCTTGTAAACATTATGATTACCAAACTATCTGGAAGATTAGAAATTATCTCAATAAGAGATTTGTTGTATATGTCTAGGTATTTGACAATAGTAGTCTCAATGATACTTTTGTCTACATCATCATAGTCATCATACAGTTGGGCAATAGGTTTTAGATTGCCATCAACTGTAATGGCTTTCAATACATCCTCTAGGGTTATTATAGCATATACTTTTACAGGCTCTACTTTCTTTTGCTTCTTTCTTCCTTTCCCCTTTCTGGAGGACTTGCCTTGACTAGTACTAGAGGTTTCTATTGATTTAACCTTCATCTTTTTAACTTCTTAATCAGATTATGTTTCCTCCTCATCAACTCTTATACTCACATGCATTATTTTTTCTTTTTCTTTCTTTCTCTTATTACTTGGTGCAGGAGCTTTCACACTTGCATAAGGTGTGGGACCAGAAGATATAGATGCAATTTCTATAGAGGTAGAACCTCTAGTTCTTCTTTTTGTCACTATTGGGTTCTCTAATTTCTTCTTAGGCTCTTCCAGAGCCTCAAATGGTTCACTTTCCTTCTTTTCCTTTGTTGTCCTATCTTCTTGAGCCTTTGCTCTTGGTTCAGAGATTTGTTCTTTTGTGAATCCTTGACTTTGTGCATATTCTTCAGTTGTTTTTCTTGCCTTCTTCTGAATTTTAGGCATTCTATGTTCAATATGGACTTTTGTTGATATCTCTTCATAGGTCCCAAATATTTCTTCTTTGGGATCCTTGGGTTTACTCAAGATGTGTTGGGCATAATTGTCCAGTATTTTTCCATCTACTTCATACCCCATTGGCATAATCCAAACTGTCCTAGGCTCAACAACCTCCACCATACATTGGTCTTTTGTGGTAATGAAGCATGTCATTTTTGTATTTATCCACAATTCCCTTAGGAATCCTTTCCTTAGACTATATAACTCTTTGAAAATTCTTGAAATAGCTCCATAGGGCTGTGGTTTGTTCCTCATTGCTTCTTATGATGCTTAGATGATCTCTAATTTGTACTGCAACCGGTTGACTATTTAACCAGAACAACTTCTTCATACTTGGTAATTCATGCATGAAATAGAAGAATAAGCAAATGATCAATTTACCAAACTTGAAGGGGTATTTGTTATCCTTTGTCTTCTTCAGGTTTTCTATCAATTTCTGTCGTAGCAATTCATAGAGCTCATAGTCTACATTCTCCTTAATCATCTGATAAATAGTGTATATAGTAGTACCAGAGATAGAGTTCTCTCGGTTGGTAAAATAGATCTGATATCCAATTACCATTGATGCAAAACTCACTACATGATCTACAATATCATTAAATGTTAATGCCCTCTTGTCAAATTGGGCTCTAGTTGCTTCTGTCACAGTATTATTCTTCACAACTTTTAACAGGGGCATGTTACTGGTGGAGTTTAAACCTGTCACAGCCCTAATCGCATCCTTGGTGATCTTAAAGGAATTTTCAAGCCACATGAACTCATCGTGGATCCTGCTCAACACGTACCAAACCCATTCATCCTCCACAAATGTAGGGAAGTCTTTGTACTGAATGATTTTCTTCACTTCCAAAGCCTTGTATTCTTTTTTCAACTCAAATTGGTCACCACTTAAATGTTTTAGATATAAATTTGTGAATCTACTATCACCATGTTCTTCTAGCTCAACATGAATATAAGCCCTAACATCCTCTGCATGCATTACACCGTATGGTATTCCCAAAAATGTACCCATTTGATCAACTTCTGTTGATTTAAAGGGATGTTTCTGGAATTTTGGCCGAGCTCGCTCAGTGATATCAACAACTTGTGTGGTTGCCATTTTTCCAAAGATTTAAACAAATTCACAATAGGGTTTCAACTGAAAATACCTTTTTTGTCAAGCTACAATTTTCTTTACTTGAATCACTCTGTGTCACTTTGAATCTCTGGAGATCATTGAAATCACTTGGAGTTCACCTTAAGTTTCTCTTAAACACTTGATAGCTTGAATGCAAAGTGAATTGTATGTCGAATGAACTCCTTTTTAACCCTTGATATGAAAACCTAAGTTGTCATAAATGCTTGTTCACAAAAAGCTGTCAAAGTCTTTTTTGTAGAATACAGTCAATTAGGATTGCTCCGCAATGTTCTACACTTGAACCTTTTCTACTAGAATGTGTCAAAAGATCTTTCATATGCAACTTTTCATCATACTTTTGATCCCAACACTGACTATCTAGCTAGGGGATTAGGATTTTTAATACAACTCCCCCTAAGCTAGAGTACCCAATTTACTTCCTAGAGGAAGTATCTGCACTAGAAGCTGGTACAGATCCATCCCTGACCTCATTAACATCCTTTGTAATCCAAACCTTGCTTATTTCCTTCTTGATTTCCACTAGATCAATCTTATTCTTACCCTTATCTTCTCTCTGCTTTATTTTCCTCTTCTCTGTGGGATAGTCTCTTTTCTCATTCTTAGTTTTGCAAAATCTTGCAACATGTCCAAACTTATTGCAATTGTAGCATACCACATTTCTTTGTCCCTGATTCCTTCTATTGATTGGATTCATTCTTATTTTTCATTGGTTAGCCATATGCCCAAATCTATTGCGTGAAAAACACTTTCCATTGAAAGATTTAGTATTCCTTGCATTGTTAAAACCATTCCTTACCAGACTTCTGCATTCATTTGATCTATGACCAATTTTCTTGCAATTGAAACATTGAGTAGAGAATGATGGAACATTTTGATTCATTCTAGTCCTACATTGAGTAGCCTTGTGACCAAACTTATTGCAATTAAAACAATAGCCATTGAAATATGGGTACCTTTGAGCATTTGGATGCTTGATTGGAGGTCTTCTTGGTCTTGTTATTTGATTTCAGAACTGGTTGCCTTTATTTTTCTTCATCTCAATGTTTTCTTGTCCTAATTAGAACTTTCTCATTTTTCAAATCACAAGTCTTTCTTGTCATCTGAACTCTTCTGACTTTCAATCAACTCCTCAATCTTTGCAGAGCTTATTTTGAAATTTTCTTTATAGCTATTAGTTGCTTCCAGATCATATTTCAGAAGTAACACATCTTTTCCCAATTTTTCACATTCCTCAGACTTATCTTTCAACATTTGATTCAAATGTTCCTCATATTTTTCTTTCTCTTCAAACAACCTTGATAAATTACTTAGAGTTTCATTTGCTTCAATCAACTGTTTACTTATCTCTCTATTCCTATCCTTTGATCTATTAACTTGCTCTCTTAGCTTCAGGATGCATTCATTCGCTTCTTTGATATTTTCCTTCAAATCCTGGATTTTTGCTTCATACTTATCAAGATCTTCAAGAGATACTTTTAATTCTTGATCAATTGTGACACTACCTGGAGCAAGATACCTTTTGTCTACCATGGGTATTCTTTCCCAGATCTTCCTCAAGCTGTTAAAATTCTTCCAAGGAACCTTGCTCTAATACCAATTGTTGATCACAAAGAATACTGAGAGGGGGGTGAATTGGTATTCTATAAAACTTCTCTTTTACATAATTATTAATCCATTTACCACATTTAATAAGGTGAAAGCAAAACAAACACAAGAAAAACAACCATAAAGACATAACACATAGACACTAGGATTTTTACGTGGAAAACCCAAAATGGGAAAAACCACAGTGAGTGTTAGCTCACACTATATAATGATAGCAATACTGAATTACATGGAGGCTCACTGCCCAAGGACTCATTATCCAAAGAAGTGCTCACTACAATAGGCTCACTGCCAAGAAAATAAAAGAGAAGATAGAAGAAGGATTGGCTCATTTCCAAGAGATGACTACTGCAAATGCATCTATAGAATGTTGGAGTGCAGTTCCATTAATATCATAGTATACAGACTCAAATGTCTTCGTAATGTCTACCCTACTTTTCTTTTCTACTTCACATATGCTCTGTCCTTCTGCTTTTACTATCTTTTTCTAATCACAAAACTACCTTAGATTGCACACATATTTAATTCACACTTTATTCAAACTTTTCCATACCTTCAACATGGAAATCCATCGAGTATATATATCTACAACAAGATTCATCTCACAATCAGGTCGGCAAGACAAACATGAAACGTGTATACAAATGTTATACCTTGTAGGCTTGATCTTGTGCACAAACAACAATGCAGAGACAAACAAACATATAATAGTCTTCATATAGCTTAGGACCAATCATTCAACCACTTAGATTGATTGTTCAAACAATATATCTTCACCGCATATAGATCTAACATGTCTGTTAGCTTATCCCTTAAGTACACACACAACTAGCTTGACTGTCATACCATAACTTCCAATGTGAACCATATGAGACTCTAAGATTCAAAGCCAACATTTATTATGGACCTGTTACCATACCTTCAGAACTGTGGAGCATAATATTCTTTCATAGAGAAATGTAGATCTCAGAACTCTTGTTCTATCATAGAGAAATACTATCAGATTGGAATTCGATACTGGAGAACTTGTTAAATATGATCTAGTGAACTTCAAGCGCTACAAATCTAGATTTAGATGCTTGTGACATGTGTCTACATTGCCTTAGAACTACAAATCAAATGCTCAATAGTGGAGGAATGCAGACCAAAATGATTAGGTGCTTTATACTATTTCAGGTTTAACTCTATTCATTCGGACTTAGTTAAGTCACCATATGAATTTCAGAGGAAGTCAGAACTTGGACACTAGAACATAACATTGCAAAAGATTTGTTTGCAATAGACTAGAACCACATACCTTGATCTTCAATTGCAGAGGCATACCATTCCTATTTCTATCAATTACTTTGTGTATTGCCCATACTTAGTTATTTTGGCTAATTAGTCTTCCGGACTAAAATCCCCTTTACCAAACCTTGTTGCAATCAATGACAACATTCTATCAGCAGTGTCTCTTGACTATGTTGCCAACAAATATTGCAAGCTATATGCAGAGAGTGGATGAAGTTGTCAACTTCGTCAATGGTCTTGGAAGGTACTAAGAACTCTTCCAAAATATTATAGTGCTAAAGTCTCTTCTATTGAAGAAACTCAAAATTTGGATAAGTATTCTAGGGATCATGTTTGGTACTCTAACGACTTTTGAGATAAGAGAATTTGGTCAAGATGATTCAAGGAAAGAAACTACGTTTAAGACTAACAAGATAGAAAAGAATGTTGAATCAGATTTAGATGACTTTGATGAAGTGGATGAAAATTTTGTAAGAAGATTGAAAAAGGGCTCTGGAAAATACAAAGGTAAGTTACCTTTCAAATGATTTAATTGTTGGAAGATAGGTCATTATTCTTCAAAATATCCAATCAAAATTTCAAATGACAAATACAAGGATAACAAAGGTAAATCATTCAAGAGAAGTTATTATGTTAAACAAGATGAGAGAATATATGATGATGAGTCTAACTATCCGAATGATGCAAGTAATGAATACTTGTTCATGGTTTTGAATGATGTAACTAATTCAGAAAGGGATATGAAGGAAATTACTCTAGAAACAAAGCATAATATCAAGAGCATTAGTAACTTATTTTCATGCAAGAGAAGAGGAGAACCTTTGGTTAATAGATAGTGGGTGTTCAAATCATATGACATGTAATAAGAATAAGTTTGTGAAGATTGATAAGTTTGATGGAGGTTTTATTAAGTTTGGAGATGATGCATCTGCCATGATATGTGGAAAAGGTTAAATTAGTTTTGATGGCAAGGACAATACAAATGATGTTCTCTATGTCAAGGGTCTCTGGCATAATCTTCTAAGTGTAGGACAAATGTGTAGTAGATGATATAACCTTGTATTTTAGGATGGTGGCTGTGAAATCAGAAAAGAAAATTCTAGAACTCTAGTTGCTATAGGGACAAGGACAAAAGGAATTATATATTAGCTCAAAGGTGTTAATGGTATGTGCTTCATGACTCAAGTTAATGAAAGTTAGCTATGGCATAGAAGAATGTGTCACATCAATTTTGACAATCTAGTGAGGATCAACTCTACTCAAGATGTTAGGGATATGCCAAGAATTACAAAGCCTATTAATACAACCTGCAAGGAATGTCAGATTGAGAAGAAAACAAGGAAGAACTTCAATATCAAAGAGTATTCTGCCACTGGACCTCTGAAGTTGGTGCATACAAATCATCTGTGTGGACCCACAAGATTAGGAAGCTTTCAAGGTGATAGAGGGGGTGAGTTCACCTCCAATGAGTTTAACTACTTTTGTGAAGATTATGGAATAAAGAGGCATTTGTCTACCCCTAGGACTCCTTAGCAAAGTGGAGTAGTGGAAAGAAAGAATAGGACAATTCAAGAAGTAGCAAGGACAATGATGAAAGAAGCAAATTTACCAAATATCTATTGGAGAGAAGCTATTCACACTACAGTCTACATACAAAATAGAGTGCAAGCAAGGGTCAATAGTTTAAAGACTCCTAATGAGATATGGTATGGAAGAACTCCTATCATAAAGTATTTTAGAGTGTTTGGAAGCAAGTGCTACATTAGGAAAGATGAAGAAAACTTGAGAAATTTTGATACAAGATCAGATGAAGGAATCTTCCTTGGATATTCTACAAAGAGCAAGGCTTACAGGTGCTACAAGAAGAGACTGAAGAAATTAGTGGAAAGTGCAAATGTCAAAGTGGATGAAGAACCATATTAGAGTTTAGTGTTAATAGAAGGAAATGAATTTGATGAGATCGCTTGTAGAGAAGAAGAAAGATAAGAAGAAAAAGAAAAGGAGAAGCAAGTTGATGAAGAAGATGCTCCAAAAAGCATTCCAAAGACCCCCAAGTATGTGCAAAAGAATCATTTTGAAGATTAGATCATTGGAGATAAGAACAAAGGTTTATTAACAAGAAGAAGTATTGTCATGGCAGATGAATAGGTAAATTTGTGCTTATTGTCTAAAATAGAATCTAAAACAATGACTGAAGCATGTAAAGATGAGCACTGGATCAAGGCTATGGAAGAAGAATTGATGTAGATTGAGAAGAAATGAACTTGGGAAGTTGTCCCAAGACCAGCAGACAAAAATGTGATAGGAACCAAATGGGTCTTCCATATCAAATTGAACGATAATGGAGAAGTAGTTAGAAATAAGGTTAGGCTTGTGTGTAAAGGCTACTCACAAGTGGAAGGAATAGATTATGAGGAAACATTTTCTCTAGTGGCAAGATTGGAGGCTATTAGAATGTTCTATGCATTTATAGCTCATAATGACTTCAAAGTCTATCAGATGAATGTGAAATCTACATTCTTGAATGAAGAATTGAAAGAGGAACTTGTTGACCCATTTTCCTCTGTCCAGAGCTAAATAGTTCACCTGGTACTTTTCCTTGAAAATCCTTTGAAAAATGTTCCTATAAAGCTTAAAGTGCCAATTTTCCTAAAAAGCCTTGCCTAAAAAACCTTACCATTGGAAAGAGCTTGAAAAAATAGGCAGGTTTTCTTTTTACATCACCTTGAAATTCGGCCAAATAAAGAAGTTATTTATGGTCAAAGTTTTGGTCAACATATAGTTCAAATGTTCATTGGCGAGCTTGCAAAATCTCTATCGGCCTTAGAAAATGATGAAAAAAGTAGGTTTCATGCATTTCTAAATGTATATCAGGCTTAGGAAGATGTATGTACAAGGAGGAATCTTTTGCAGATTCCCAAGATATTCCTAGTTTGTATATCTAGTTGCAAGGAGAAACATACAAGGAAAATTATACAAAGCAGGAGATACATTGCATAAATATTCCCTCAATGTATATCGGGTTTCAAATGCATATTGGGTTGTATGTTTGGACATGCAATAGAAATATACAAGGGTGACTAATATGCATCAACTACAGTGGAATGTACATCAGCGCATATACAAAAGAGAGTGTATTTTTCGCTTGTATGTTTGCACATACAAGCAAAAACATACAAAGAAATATACAAGGTCAAATATATAGGTAGATATAACTGGTGGGGGCCGTGCATATGCAAAGGGGATTGCATTTTTTGACATACAAAATATCAAATGAATAGTGGCTTGTATATTTTGCTTTGTATGTTCGTACATACAAAGCCAATATGCAAAGGTTTACATACAAGCCAGACCCGATTGCATTTTAACTTGTTTCATAAAGTTTTGGGGTCCACCTTGTATATGGGCGATTGTATATTGTGATATACAAGTCTGATATACAAGGGGTGTATACAAGGCAGACTTGAATCAAAGATCAAACCCAACACTTTCAGGTGTCAGGTCCACCTTGTATGTATGAGTGTTTTGTATATTTGAACATGCAGGGAAATATACAAAGGAAGTGATACAAGCCGGACCTGACCCAGCAGTCAAAGCAGTTGATAAATTTTAGGGTCCGTGGCTTGTATATTTGGCGCTTGTATGTCATGCGATATACAAGCAAACATACAAAGGGGTATACAAGCCAAATTTCAACGTCTTTTCAGGCTATTTCATAAAATTTGAAGTCTGCAGCTTGCATGTACAATTGTGCTTGTATATTACAATATGCAAGGAGCGGATACAGTTTTCAGCGATGTTCCTTGAACCAGCTCAGCAACGAATCAGGCGGTGCCACCTGGCGGCAGACATACATGCAAGTTAACATACAAATGGTGGGGCCTGCATATACAAAGGGAAATTGTATGCATATACAATTTTGAAATTCAAAGGGCATATTCAAGTCCGATATACAAGGCGCCATGCATATACAAAGGAGTTGCAAAGAAGCTTTTGGATGCCGATTCAGGCGGCAAATTCAAGCGATATATACATAGATGCAAAGCAATATATACAGGCGGTTGACCAAAACTTTGACCACCTTTATCTCCTCTGTCCTAGCAAATTTCGACATGCTACAAGAGGCAAAGTTACATATTTTGGTCCCCTCTTTCATTTGGCAGGGTTTTTCAGGAGTTTTTGTCACCTTTCCATTTTCAAATCTAGCTTTGCATTTTTTTTTGGTCAAGGGGACATTTCAGCGACCATTTTTGAGCAGATAGAGATATTTCTTGCATTCATTGTCGTGCAATGACGAAGTAGCTACATTAAAGACTAAAGAATATCTTCTACCTGTCCAGTGCCAAATATTCGACGCCATAACTTTTGCAGCTGGACAGTCATTCAGGGAAGATATTTTCTGAGACAACTCTTAGAGCGATTTTTGTAACCGACTTAGGGTTAGTTTGGAATGCTATATATATGCATTCATATGATGTAAATAAGGTTGGAAATTTTTTTAGCATTCAAACTTTCTGTTTCCAAACATAGCCTTCTATACTGTAACCGTGCCTTCCCACTGAATATACTCAAGTTATTTTACCTCTTTGGACTAATTTCTAGTCTTGTGTGAATCTACATATGGTTGTTTGTGAATGTCTCTGTTCCTCTCAATCATCTAGTTTCTCACCTTTGCTGGGATCAATTGAATCTGTGCATGTTTGCTTGTTATATTTGGTTATGCTGTGCATTTCCTCAGTATTGTGAGGGTTCTTTATTAAACTTGGTGAATCACCCTTTGTTTTCAAGCTTTTGTTTCATCTTTCACTTTAAAGTATTCCTTCTCCCTTTTCCTCTTAAGATTCAGTAGTTTTAGGTGATAACCAGTTAAGGAAGTCAGCCTTCTCTGGAGCTCTGATCTCATTTAGCAAAGTCCCACACTTAGAGATCATTCCCATGTTACTCCAGATTGCTGAGGTTTCACAACTGTATGCAAGGGTGCAAGTTTGGGTGATAACAACTTTAGCACGCCCGGTGGGACCAGAGTCAGAACATAATAAAGATAATAATCACTATTGCTAGTTTTGATGTGTAGCCAATGATTACAAACCTTTAGAGGTTAAAGTTTACATAGCTGGCAACTCACACTGAGGAAGAATAGCCAGGCCAGTCCTGTTGATACATGTTTTATGAGAAAGATCCAAACTAGGAGTTCAAGCTCATTTGAATATTTGTAGTTGTTTCCACCTAGAAGGTAGAGCAGAGCTGCAGTAATAACCTCAGCTTCTAAAAGGATACAGTCAACTCCAAGTTTTAGGCCTGTTGCTCCCGTAGTTCCTGTAGCAACTCAGGCAAATCTACCCCCAGCTGTTCAGATGGCAAGAAATCAGCCATTCGTGGCTTTTGATGGGGGCAGTCCTTTGAATTTAACAGTACATGATGTGATACCCATGGAAGCTTTGAAGAGTTTGCCCTATTTCATAGGGGAAAATCAAATTACCCCTATTGAGCACATCAGAGACGTGGCTTCTCTATGTGGAGTGCATCACATAACCCAAGAAAACGTAGCCATCAGGCTGCTGGCTTCTTCTTTCAAGGGAAAAGTATTGCAATGGTTTTTTAGCCTACCAGTGTAGACCATTACAACCTGGGATGATCTAGGTGATAAGTTAAATAAGCAATTTTAGGATAAATTAGACAACTTGTCACTGGTTGAACAGACGACCACCATAAAGAGAGCTCCTTAGGAGAAAATGATGGACTTTAACTTCTGATTCCAGAAGACATGGGACATAATTCCTGCCATGGTAAGACCTCCAGCTGAATATGCATTCTTTTATTTTTTGAAAGCCCTGAATAGTGATATTTCAATAATGATTCAATCATTAGGAGGTACTAGTTTGCCTGATGTATATGAAATGGCTATTAGGGCAGAGAACAATCTGATTCAGGCTGGAAAAATAGCACCTAGGCCACCCATGCCCATCTTCCCCAAAATTCAAGCTTCCATGCCTTTACCAATTCCATATTTCGCCCCTTTACCTGTTACTACGACACTACCAAGTACCATCAACTCTGAAACTGCTACTTCTAGTTCATCGCAAGAATTAAAGGATATCAAAAATAGCCAACAGAAAATAGAAAATATTTTGCAAACTTTTGGCAATGAGCTAGTGAGCATTAAAAAATAGCAATCCCAGAGCAGGCAATCTTACCAATCACAACCTCAAGGGCAAAATCAGCAGCCATATCAAGGCCAAAATCATCCTTATCAGGCTAATAGGCCTCCATATCAAAGTAATTACCAAGGTGCCAGATAGAATGTAAATCAAAGGCCTTTTTAGCCTTATAATCTAGCACCTATTAACGCAGTAAGGGACCTTGTCCGTACTTAGAACAATCTTGCAGTTGAGTACGAATGGTGCTATCCATGTAATCAGCCACACAGTCAAACAACCTGTTCAAATGGAGTGATAAATTAGGGTTTAATGGTATAGAATGTTGCAGTCCCACAATTAAATACACCTAATGATGGAGCCGTGCAACAACAAGAGCAACCTCAGGGAGATTCTACTTTCATGAACTAGCAAGAAGGTGAATTCTGCGGCATAAACAGTGAAAACACCTTAGTTGCAGCAAATACAAGAGCTAAGAAGAGGGGTTACGAGATTGAACAAGCAGCAAATAAAGGAAAAGAACCTGTTGATGCTTCTATATCTCATTTTCCCCATATTCTACAAATAAATACTTTAGCAACGACAAGGGAAATGCCTCGTTTACAGGTTGATACTGTTGCTACAAAATCAAATCAGCAGTAAGTGCCTTTCCACCTTTCAATATTATTGAAAATATGAAGAAGATGAATGTGACAATGTCTATGTGGGATTCTTTAGCCATCCCAGGCCAAAAAGACATATTGCAATTTGCCTTGTCTGATTTGAAAGTATCCAAAGATATAACTGTTGACCTAAATAGGGCTATCTTCACCAATTCATCTCAGGATAACAGCAAACAGCCAAACCAAAATGCTAAACCACTCCCATTCTATGTATCATTAATAATTGGAGACAAATTAGTACATAATTGCATGGTGGATAGTGGAGCAAGCAGTTCTGTGATGCCTAAACAAATTGCAGACCAATTAGGGCTCAAATACCAGCCTCTTGAGAAGGGTGTACTCCAATTAGATGACACATCTGTTAATATTGTGGGTGTAATAAAAGACCTAGGCCTCACTCTGCACACTTGCCCAAATGTTTCCATTTCACAGGAGGTGTTCATCATAGATTTGCCTCCTTATTTTGCCATGTGCTTATCAAGAGAATTTACAGCCAAGATATGAGGATATTTATCCTCAGACTGGTCCCATATATTTTTTAGGACCAGATATGGCACCAAAGTAACTTTAAAATCTAAGTTACTTTCAAATCATCACATCTAGATCCTTACACACCGAGTGTCGTTAATGCAAATTGCATTATTTCTGATAATCCTGAACTGGTTGCTGCCCAAGAATTAGAAAATGAAAGTATACCAGAGGTGCTATTAAGGGAGTGGTCCTTAGAGAATGTCGTAGATGATCCTGAGGGACACATCCAAGAAACTGGTATGGGGGCTTACATATTACATGAACCTGAAACAACAATTCCAAATCTGGTAAGGGATGCAGAACATGAGACAGAGCAGCAAAGTGGGGTGTGGAAAATGTATTTTGATGGCTCTAGGAGCAGAAATGGATCTGGTGTTGGTGTAATACTGTTGTCACCACAAGGTGAGAAATTTTTTTCTTCTTTTCGTTTTGCCTTCACATGTACAAACAACACTGTTGAATATGAAGGATTGATCCAGGGTTTACAATGGGCAAGAAAGAGAAAGATTGGCCGTTTGCAAGTGTTTGGTGACAGTGAACTAATTGTAAATCAGGTAAGAGGACTACATCTTACAAAGAATGATACTTTGAAGTGCTATAAGCATAGGGTATGGGACATGATTTAAGAGTTTGATGCTTTCAATCTGATCTCCATTCCAAGAAATCAGAACTCCCATGCTAATAGGTTAGCTGTGATTGGAGCTCAGTTTGATATCCCTAGTGATATTCAACGAGAAAAGGTGCAATTTCATGTAAAAATAGTGGACAGGCCTTCTATCCTTGACAATAATATTCATTGGCAAATTTTTGAAAGTGATGAGCAAATCCTGCGTTTCTTGTTGGAGGAAGATGAATTTTCTGTGATAAATCAGGGTAAGCTTAAACAACAATATGGCAATGATCAATTTGTTCAGTTGAGAACAAACAAGCTTCCCAAGGGATTGGTAACCTTGGAATCTATTTTTAGTACAGATGATTAACTGAAGAAAAGAAAGACTAGTATGTAGGTAAAAAAAGAGCATTATGAAGAGCTGGAGATTTTTAAAGGTAAGCTCCTTAAAATTGGTAAAATCTACTCAGTTGAGGACAGAAGAGCTTTTATTGCTCTCTACCCAGAATTTGAAGGGGTGTTTGCCTGGGATTATTCAGACCTAGGGGTTCGACCCTCAGATTGCCCAGCACACCGTAGAGTTGGAATCAGGTATTAAACCTGTGAGGTAGAAGCAAAGACCTTTAAATCCAAAGCTTGAGCCTCTAATGATTAAAGAACTGACTAAGCTAATTGAAGGGAAAATCATTTTTCCAATCAAGAATAGTTCTTGGGTCTCCAACCTTGTCCCTGTAAGAAAAAAGAATGGAGAGATTAGGCTATGCATCGACTTTAGAGACCTCAATAGGGCCTCCCTGAAAGATCACTACCCATTGCCTTCAATGGAGCAAATTCTGCAGGTGGTAGCTGGCTTAGAAAGATTTTCTTTGCTTGATGGGTTTTCTAGTTACAATCAGGTGTTCGTCAAGGAGGAGGATCAGTTCAAGACTGCTTTCACCACCAAATGTGGTACCATGGCCTACAAAAGAATGCCTTTTGGCCTCTCAAATGCTGGCTCTACTTTCCAGAGAGCCATGGATATGGCCTTTAAGGGTTTGATGTATAAATTAGTGCTGGTGTACTTGGATGACACCACAGTTTTTTCCAAGAATGCAGCTGAACATTTATCTCATTTGAGGCTAGTATTTGAAAGATGCAAGGAATTCAGGATATCTCTCAATCCCAGGAAGTGCATATTTGCAGTACACGAAGGCAAGCTGCTAGGGCACGTTGTGTCAAAAGAAGGCATTACTATTGACCCTAAAAGGGTAAGAGCTATTCTGGAGTTGCCTTTACCTAGCCACAAGAAGGGGCTACAAAATTTTATTGGCAGAATTAATTTTCTGCGAAGGTTTATCCCCGACATTGCGAATATTTTGAAGCCTTTGACGTCTATGTTGAAGAAGAACATAGTTTTCAGTTGGACGAAGGAGGCCAAGCTCAGCTTCGAGTCCATCAAGGAGGCATTAGCGGCTGCACCAACTCTGGTAAACCCTAATTTCTCCAAGGATGTTATCTTATATGCTTATGGTGGCCTAGATACAATCTCTGCAATCCTGGTACAACAGTAGAGTGAAGGTTTTGAGAAACCAATCGCTTTCTTTAGCCAAGGGCTGGAGGAGTATGAGCAAAGGTATAGCTTTGTTGAGAAACACGTCCTGGTAGTGAGAAGGAGCCTCAAGAAGTTTTAGTACCTTGTTTCTAATAACAAGATACATTTGATGGTCACTCACCCTAGTGTAAAGGAGTTCCTGTTGAGTAAAGATGTTAGTGAGAAAAAGGCTGGTTCGATCACCAAAGTCACGGAATATGAAGTGGAGATCAAGTTAACCAAGCTTGTCAAAGGTAGGGGACTCAGTGAACAACTTGCTACCAGTTCAGAGAATGAAATAGAAAAGGGAGCAGAGGTGCTTCTGACTATTCAAGAGGAGCATCAGAATGATACAACAGTAGTAGGCACCAGTTGGGTTAATGACATGACTCACTTTTTGCGAACTGGTAAATGTCCTATAGGTCTAAATAGAACCAAAAGAAGGTATTTTAGACTGCAATCCATTCCATATGTTTTAATAAATGGCATCCTTTTTAGAAAGGATTTTAATGGTGTATTGCTAAGATGCATTGATTATGATCAGATTGATAAAATGCTTCATGGGTTTCATTATGGCATAACAGGGGGTCATTTTGCCCCAAGGACTACTACTTGGAAAATAATGAGAGATGGATATTACTGACCCAGCTTATTCAAGGATGCCCATGCATGGGCTACGAAATGTATAAAATGTGCCATTTTTGTAGGAAAAGAAAGGTTGCCAACCTTATCTCTATGACCAATTCAAGTAGAGCAGCCCTTCATGAGATGGGGCATTGATTTTATAGGTCCTATTAACCCACCATCAAGTGCAGGCCACAGATGGATACTTACAGCTACAGATTATTTCACAAGATGGACTAAAGTAGTGGCTCTGAAGGAATCTAATGAGAATGCTATTTTAAATTTTTATCATGATTTGGTTTCCAAATTTGGAGTGCCTAAGTCTATTATATCAGACAATGCTTTGGCCTTTGTAGGATTGAAAATAACTAACTGGGCTGTTAAGAATGGGATCTATCTGAATACTTCATCAAATTATTACCCACAGGGTAATGGTTTGGCTGAATCTTCAAATAAAAATTCATAAGAATCATTAAAAGATCAATGGAAGATAACCAGAGAACTTGGAACACTAATTTGAAATGTGCCTTGTGGGCTGACAGAATAACTCCTAAAAGGTCTATTGGGAACTCCCCATATCTACTAGTATATGGAAAAGAGGCAAGACTGCCTATATCTATGGAACTGCCAGCCTTAGACATTATGAATCAACTGGAAATGTTTGAAGCAGGGGACCCCATGGTTGTCAGGTATGCTCAACTGATGGAGCTCAAAGAGAGCAAAGATAAAGCCATGAAGACCATGGAGTATCATCAGTCTCAAACAAAAAGAAATTTTGATAAGAAGGCTACCTCCATAAATTTTAGAGTGGGTGATAGGGTGCTCAAATGGGATGAATTGAAAAGCAGACCAGGAAAGCATTCCAAGTTCGACAACATGTGAAGTGGCCCATTTCTCATTATTGAATGCAAGGAGAACAATGCATTTCAGTTATCAAGCATGAATGGACAAAATTTGCCTATCCTAGTCAATGGGATACACTTGAAGAGATGTTTTGAGGTATGAGTACCTTGTAAATTAGTAGATTAGGGCTCTATGTTTTCAATAAATGTTGTTGCACCTTAGTTTAGATTTTGTTTTTCCTAAAGTGCTTCTACACGGGCTGCATTATCATTAGGAGAATGCAGATCTCTTCCCCTTTTTGTGTTTTCAGGGCAGGTTTCAGTTTTCCAGCATGTTTTAGACTTGACCCCATGCCCAATGGATGCAATAAGGCCACTGATCTTATGTTTAATAGGCAAACATCCTATAGAAGTCCCCAAATTGTTGATCAATTTTCCTCTGTCCAGAGCTAAACAGTTCACCTAGTACTTTTCCTTGAAAATCCTTTGGAAAATGTTCCTATAAAGCTTAAAGTGCCAAATTTCCTAAAACGCCTTGCCTAAAAAACCTTACCATTAGAAAGAGCTTGAAAAAATAGGTAGGTTTGCTTTTTACATTACCCTGAAATTTGGCCAAATAAAGAAGTTATTTATGGTCAAAGTTTTGGTCAACATACAGTTCAAATGTTCATTGGCGAGCTTGCAAAATCTCTATCGGCCTTAGAAAATGATGAAAAAAGTAGGTTTTATGCATTTCTAAATGTATATCGGGATTAGGAAGGTGCATGTACAAGGAGGAATCTTTCACAGATTCCTGGGATATTCCCGATTTGTATATCTGGTTGTAAGAAGAAACATACAAGGAAAATTATACAAAGCAGGAGATACATTATATGAATATTCCCTCAATGTTTATCAGGTTTCAAATGCATATTGGGTTGTATGTTTGGACATGCAATGGAAATATACAAGGGCGACTAATATGCATCAGCTACAGTGGAATGTACATCGGCGCATATACAAAATAGAGTGTATTTTTCGGTCAAATATACAGGTAGATACAACTGGTGGGGGCTGCGCATATGCAAAGGGGATTGTATTTTTCGACATACAAAATATCAAATGAATAGTGGCTTGTATATTTTGCTTTGTATGTTAGCACATACAAAGCTGATATGCAAAGGTTTACATACAAGCCGGACCTGATTGCATTTTAACTTGTTTCATAAAGTTTTGGGGTCCGCCTTGTATATGGGTGATTGTATATTGCGATATACAAGTCCGATATACAAGGGGTGTATACAAAGCAGACTTGAATCAAAGATCGAATCCAACACTTTTAGGTGTCAAGTCCGCCTTGTATGTATAAGTGTTTTGTATATTTGAACATGCAGGGAAATATACAAAGGAAGTGATACAAGCTAGACCCGACCCAACAGTCAAAGCAGTTGATAAATTTTGGGGTCCGTGGCTTGTATATTTGGCGCTTGTATGTCATGTGATATACAAGAAAACATACAAAGGGGTATACAAGCTAAATTTCAACGTCTTTTCAGGCTATTTCATAAAATTTGAAGTCTGCGGCTTGCATGTACAATTGTGCTTGTATATTGCAATATGCAAGGGGCGGATACAGTTTTTAGCGATGTTCCTTGAACCAGCTCAGCAACGAATTAGGTAGTGCCATGTGGCGGCAGACATACATGCAAGTTAACATACAAATGGTGGGGCCCGCATATACAAAGGGAAATTGTATGCATATACAATTTTGAAATTTAAAGGGCATATTCAAGTCTGATATACAAGGCACCATGCATATACAAAGGAGTTGCAAAGAAGGTTTTGGATGCCAATTTAGGTGGCAAATTCAAGCGATATATACACAGATGCAAAGCGATATATACAGACGGTTGACCAAAACTTTGACTGCCTGTATCTCCTCCGTCCTAGCGAATTTCGACATGCCGCAAGAGGCAAAGTTGCATATTTTGGTCCCCTCTTTCATTTGGTAGGGTTTTTCAGGAGTTTTTGTCACCTTTCCATTTTCAGATCTGGCTTTGCATTTTTTTTGGTCGAGGGGACATTTCAGCGACCATTTTTGAGCAGATAGAGATATTTCTTGCATTCATTGTTGTGCAATGACGAAGCAGCTGCACTAAAGACTAAAGAATATCTTCTACCTGCCCAGTGCTAGATATTTGATACCATAACTTATGTAGCTGGACAGTCATTCAGGGAGGATATTTTCTGAGACAACTCTAAGAGCGATTTTTGTAACTGACTTAGGGTTAGTTTGGAATGCTATATATATGCATTCATATGATGTAAATAGGGTTGGAAATTTTTTTAGCATTTAGACTTTCTGTTTCCAAACAGAGCCTTCTATACTGTAACCGTGCCTTCCCATTGAATATACTCAAGTTATTTTGCCTCTTTGGACTGATTTCTAGTCCTGTGTGAATTTGCATATGGTTGTTTGTGAATGTCTCTATTCCTCTCAATCATCTGGTTTCTCACCTTTGCTAGGATCAATTGAATCTGTGCATGTTTGCTTGTTATATTTGGTTATGCTGTGCATTTCCTCAGTATTGTGAGGGTTCTTTTATTAAACTTGGTGAATCACCCTTTGTTTTCAAGCTTTTGTTTCATCCTTCACTTTAAAGTATTTCTTCTCCCTTTTCTTCTTAAGATTCAGTAGTTTTAGGTGATAACTAGTTAAGGAAGTCGGCCTTCTCCGGAGGTCTGATCTCATTTAGCAAAGTCTGACACTTAGAGATCATTCCCATGTTACTCCAGATCGCTGAGGTGATAACAGAACTATACATTAAACAACAGGAAGGGTTTTATTTATCAGGTGATCCGAATATGGTCTATAGATTGAAGAAGGCATTGTATGGACTCAAACAGGCTCCTAGAGCTTGGTATGCAAGGTTGGATAGGTACCTATTGCAACAAGGTTTCAAAAAGGGGACTACAAATAGCAATCTATATTTTAAAGTTGAAGAAAATCAAATCCTAATTGTGGAGGTATATGTTGATGATATAATCTTTGGAGGTAATGAAGGTATGTGCAAGAAATTTACAGAAGAGATATAGAATGAATTTGAAATTTCAATGTGTGGGGAAATGAATTTCTTCTTGGGTTACAAATCAATCAATCAAAAAAAGGTATTTTCATTTCACAGTCAAATTATTCTAAGGAAATGTTGAAGAAGTTTGGAATGGAAAACTCCAAATTGGTGTGTACTCCCATGACTACTTGTAAGTTAAGAAAAGATGATGAATCTCCTAAGGCTGATTAGAGCAAATATAGATCAATGATTGGTGGACTGTTATACCTAACTGTTACTAGACTGGATATCATGCATGTAGTTTGCCTTGTGGCTAGATTTCAAGCAAATCTCAGAGAGTCCCATGTTTCAGTAGTAAAGACGATATTCATATACTTGAAAGGCACTCTAGAGTTTGGCCTATGGTATCCGAAGGATACTGATTTCTCCTTGATTCCATATACAGATGCAAATTGGGTAGGATGTATAGATGATAGAAGTACATGTGGTGGTGCTTTCTTTCTAGGAAGCAGACTTGTCTCATGATTAAGTAGAAGTAGGACTCAGTGTCATTATCTACGGTAGAGGCAGAGTACATTGCAGCAGTATCTTGTTGCACATAGGTGTTATGGATGAAGCAGACATTGAAGGATATCAAAGTGTCATATGATGAACCTATTCCCATCTTATGTGATAATACAAGTGCTATCAACATTTCAAAGAATCCAGTAATGCATTCAAGGGCAAAGCATATTTCAATCCGGTATCACTTCCTAAGAGAGAAGGTTGTAGAGAATGTGGTTAAATTGGATTATGTGCCTACCAAGGATCACGTTGCAAACATCTTTACAAAGGCTCTCCCTAAGGATACTTTTGAGGATACTTTTTGATGTTGAAGGCTACCTCTCAGGGGGAGTAGGTAGTGATACTATTGATTGGTACAGTCAGATGGATCATATCCTATGTTCTTAAGGGGGAGTGTGCAGAAAATTGAGAGAGGTGGAAATAGAGCAGGTAGTTACTGGTGTTGCAGTTATTTCCCTTTTCCATTTATGTCAAAGGGGGAGAGAGTTAGAGTGGCTGAAAAACCATAGTACAGAAAAGTGTGTGAAAAGTGAAAGTTGCTTTAGTCAGGGGAAGTAATACTAAGCTGCTGATTGATTGCTTTAGGTCTTAATGGTTTTTTAAAGAGTTGGTATTTCCATCAATGACAAAGGGGGAGATTGTTGGAAACTTGCTGGTGTTGTCATTGATGTCAACCTCCAACAGATGGTTCACTTGGTTTCCAAGTTCTTTTGAGAAAATTTTATAAAAAGTTGTGAAGTGTGACAGAGGTGCTCTTAGTGTTATGCTCCACATTTCTTCTTAGTTGAAGATATGCTTGTGCAATTTGGAAGTGTTGATTAGAGGTGTTCAGAAGTGCTATATCCAGAGTTTCAGTTTTTGGATCATGCGGAAGTGAAATATGTGTTTTACATAGTTTTTCTTGTGTAGAAGACTATCTGGGAGAAACAAAATTGCTCTGCATCTCTCCACATTAAGGTTTATTGTCTTGCAAATATGTGGATGTGCTTATACAGTCCATATCTACATTCCCTTGAAGTTTCTAGTGATGGGCTGCTCCGCAAGTTCAGTTATTGTGTTGATGTTCAAAGGTATGGATCATGATGTGCAGATTGAAGACATTCTTTGTTTCAAGAGGTTGTGGAAGTGTTTCAAGAGATTTTGATGGTGTTGAATGTTATGGGAAGATGTGTGAATGTTGTGGAGTGTCTCTCCTAGGTCCACATGTGTTATTGGACTTGGAGAAGTGTGAATGTGGTCATTAGCTCAGGTTTGGCCGACTTGGCTTACTAGTGCCATGTGTGGAGGTACCTCCTAGATTGTGGATGTGATGAGCAACTTGGTGATATAGATTTGAGTCCTAGTTAACCATTGACATGGTCCACTTTCACTTCTTTCCACTGTGGAAGTGTTTAGTATCGACCTAATTAGTGTTGCATGTTTGAGGTGCACACGCTTCATTAGGACCAACCTAATTGATATAGGTCTTGGCTGTATATGGTATAAATGAAATATGAAGTTGAGTGGAGCAAAGTAGAGAAGAAAATGTGAATGTGAATCAATGGCAGTGAATTGTGTGTGAGCTTAAATTCTTATGACTCTAAAATGCAATGAGCAAAAGGTGTCTACAAATCAGTGTGCCAGAAGTTGTTGGAGGCAGTGAGCCAAAGGTTACAGATGGCAAGGAGTGGTAGTGGTGGATTTCTCCTATTGCTTTGAGATAGTGAATCTCTCTATAACAGTCTTCTTATTTCTTCTCTCTTCTTAGTAGTGAGCCCTTGGTAGTGAGCCTATTTGATTTTAATGTTGTTATTCATATACATGTGAGCTAATCCTCACCATGGTTTTTCCCTTCTTGGGTTTTCCACGTAAATCTAGTGTTCTTATGTGTTTGGAAGTGTTTGCATTGATGCTTCATATGTTTACATGTTGCTAATGCATAATAAGAGGTTTATGTTTGGAATTGCTTTGAGGGTTTAATGTTTAATGGACAACTGATTCACCCCCTCTCTCAGTTGTCCCGTGCTTTCTAATAGTGTCATGAATTTTTGCATTGATTTCTATGCCATGACCAAATTATATTTTTGAAATGTTAGGTAGATAGGATTGAGGTATAGAGTTAAGTAGGAGTAGTTTTCCACTACTTGCCTAAGTGTAAAAGAGCTCGTGGACCAAGCCAAGTGAGAGTTTAAAGAAACTTGAATAATAAAATTTAATGGGGTTGAAAGGAGATACACACATAATCAATAAAAATGTTTCCCAAATGTCAAATTCCTTAAGATGATTCATGATTTGGAGGAATAGGAGATTTTAAAACTCATTGATATTAGTGAGTGTCATTGGGTACGCCTATCATGGATAGGAATACCACTCAACAACTTGCATAGCTATCATTCCAAAGTATTGGCACTCCTTATTTTACATCTAGGATCATCTTCTTATTATTTCATTATACTTGTATCCAACATGTGTTGAGACACCTCATATGTGCATTGATGGTGTGAAATAACACTCATGCATGTATGTTGTTTGGAAATCCTTTATATGAGTTGATTGGACTGTGTGTGGCCTTATACTTGTGTTCTTTGTACTTGTTACCCAATCAACATCTCCTAGTGTAAAGGGGTGGGCCTAATGGTTCCACATGGTTGGGTGCTATTGAACCACCATTGGGGCTTGGAAAATTCAAAAGATGCTCATTGGATGGTGTTTTGTGGTCTCATGACATCACTATTTTTTAAATCTCTCTATTGTTAGATTCTTGGAAATGAGAAATTGAACCATTTCAAATCTTTTTAATAACTAATCATTTACATTTCATTGATCTCTCTCATATTGATTATGGTCCATCTAGGTTTGGTATGAGACCTTTTAATTGTAATAATTATGTAGTTTTTTTCAATCATTTATACACCTCATCTTGAGAGGATGTTAGCATGTTTTTCTTAGTTCTAAACTATGATGCTTAGCATAGTTTAGTTGATTTTATGATTGAAATATATTTTTGATTAGATATGATCCTTAAATGTTATTTTAAATGGATTTTGATTATGAAATGGATGTTGAATGATCAACTCTTTTATTAGTTTATTGATCATGCTTTCACCCTTGTTCTTAGGATTGATTCAATTGATGTTATTTACGTGGTTAAACTACTAGAATTTGTTTAGTTATTTGTATGTTCAGACCCCATCAAATAACCAAGATCAATGCTAGAAAAACCTTAGGAAATAATATGTTTTAACTTGAGTCTAGTTAGTTTTGGTGAATTCATAATACAAGGATAGAAGCAAAGCATAAGAGAAAAATAGAGGACTACAATGAAGGTGTGCTATTATATTGAAAGTGTGTTAAAGTCCTAAAAGTTCACTGAAGTCTTGAAAGCATGCTAGTGTCCTAAGGTGCACTATAGTCCAGGTGCTTTGGACATTGTGTATTTCCTAAAGGAGGAGTATTCCTAGGGGTCTTATTTGTGTGCCTCATGCATCTTAGTTCACATGGTCCTTTGAGTACTTCACAAAATTTTGATCTCCTCATACCCAACATTTGGTATGTGTGTACCAAAGTCTTAAACATCACATCTATGACCTTATGGATTTATATTATTGGTATTGGAGGTTGTGGGATGTTTCATTTTATTATCTTCATCATCCTCTTTCCATTTTAAGTGAGGGAAGTTGTGGTGCTAAACCCCATCCTAAGAGTTAGACAAAATCTCCCCACTCATAGGATCAACATGGTAATTGTTTCACACAACATGGTTTAGTCTTCTACTAGAACAACCACACATGGTAAATTGTCATTTGCATAACTTGGGTATCATGTTAGTACATGTCATCTTGGAGAGTATTAGTGTAATTGTGGAACATAAGTATTTCAATTGCAATGTGAAAAAATTGTTCATCTATTTTTCTCCTTTTAATGTCTTGAGTGAAATATTGGGGTATTACATTTGATATTAGAGAACATGTTGTAGCATTGGGAGCTCTAAGTTGTGTATTTTCTTATTACTTGTATACATTGATGTCTACATTTTGTATTTGCATATTTGTGCTAATCCATGCAACTTTTTTGTGAAGGGAGATGCCTCCTAGGTCATATCACACTTGTTAGGGTGGACATGTTAACCTTGACCAAGAGTATCCTAAAATTTAGTGTGATAATTCCCCTATGGTGAGACAAGTTCAACCTAAAGAAGAAATTGGTTTACCGTAGATAGTGGGTTTTCTTTAAGAAAGTGTTAAATAGGAAAAGAGGAGAGATGAATGCATTTAGTTTGTATGCTAGATAAAACCCTCTTTCACTATAACATTCATGGACAAAACTGAGCTAAAATCGCAACCAAGGTGAGGTGGACTCAACTATTGATTTTGTGCTCCTATTTTCTATGGAAATATGTGATTTAACCAAGCATTTTATCGAACCTAGGTTAAATATGAGAAAAATCCTAGTTACTATATAATCATCTTGTAACAGACAAAGAACAATGGAAACTCAAGTTTTGAAAGTACCAGGATGATCAGTGAGATGCCATAACTTGTGTCATGGAAGCTGGAAAGTTAGAGGACTCTAAAGCGGGTTTCCAAGTCCTGAAAGTCTAAATCTCCTGAAACTTAGAACTAGAGAAATGTCATAAAGAGTTCCTAGATGCTAGTTCCAGTGTCTATTTCAGCAGGAGGACACCCGTGCAAGTACCCAAGTTTTCACAGGGAAATTTTTGCAATCTATTTTTTGATCTTGATACCATTTCCCTTGAACAACCTTCCTGTACCTTCATTTCTTCAGTCTTCACATCTATAACCTACACATAATAAGAAAAGGGGTTTGGGGGTTATTGTGTTTGGGGATTTGCCTCAGTCAAATCCTGAGATAGCATTAAAGGTTCCCAACACCATTGTTAGAGAGAGAGCATCTCCTTGCAAGATAGAAGCTAAAGATAAACCAAATGATGATGAAATGATTCAAACAATGATGATGTCACCTCAGAGGTGAAGTCCTTAGGAGAATGAATATCCTTCAACTCATAAGGAGGTTGATGAAGAATCCAAATCTGCAACAAACACACACCATACAAACACAAATATGCAAAAATAACACAATGAATGCTTTGAATGATCTTTGCTCCAATATCATAAGTTATCTATCCTCAAATTGTACTAAAATGAATTCAAACACTCACTTATATATGCTTTCCTGCTAACATTTATAAATTTAATTGAAAGAGCCGACAAGGAGAGACTCATTTAAAGGTCCTATGCCAACATGAATTAAATTCTGCCCTGACCAATTAGGGAGGACTTGGACACAGGTGCCCAAGTCCCAAGGAGCTTTTTTGGTCTAGGGTTAGTCATTAAATGGGCCCCTAGTTCCCATTTGACATGGGTTTCGTAGGATTTTGCATTGGGATGAATCTTTTGCATGTAGAGTGTTAACACGAGGACCTAGGAGCTAAACTAGGAGGTAAAAAGGCATGTGTCCGCTTTTTACTTCATAACATTTAGCACCCACTTTAATGTGTGTGTGATCCTAGGATTCAACACATGCATTAAAGTATAGTCAAAGCACATGAAAACACATCAAAAACATCAAACACAAGAATGAAGACACACCCTAAGTTTGAAGGACTATTTCTAGCCCCTGAGCTCAAGCAAACATAAGAAAACACTTAACAGTCACATAAGACACAATGAATATAGTAAGGACGCATGCAATACATGGAGAAGATAGTAGAAGCATGCAATACATAGAGAAGACATGAATACAGTCATGCAAGACACAAAGAAGACATGAAGAGAAGACATAATTTAAAAATAATTATGCATATATAATCCTAACTATGAAAACACATAGCCTGGGGTGAGCTCATCGCTACACATCTTTAGACCACACAAAAACACATAAAACACACATGGCATGGGGGAGCTCATCTCTACACATCTTTAGACCACTCCAAAATCACACAAGACATGCAAGGAAGACATAAAACACATGGAAGACACACGAAATACACGAGCACCGTATAGTATGTCATTGACACACTATACATCTTATACACAACAAACATGGGCGATAGGAAGGAGTTCATCTGTACACTTCACTATCTAAAACATGCCAAACACACTTGGCAGTTGAGCTATGCTACCACAACTACCAAAGACATGCTTAAGGGTGAATGACTCAAAATCCAACCCACCTCACGATGAGGACTTTGTTAAAAGGATGTGCAACTAGCTCAAGAGTTACATCATCCTACCTTCCATAGAAGGGCTTTTAAAATGCAACCCCACCTACATCCACAGATGCCTTACAGTGAAAATGAAGCATGTGCTTAAATGATACAACCCCATGCGCATCACGGAGATGCCTTATAGTGAAAAGGAGGTATACACAATATATCAAAATACACAACCCCACCCTCATCACAGAGATGCCTTATAGTGAAAAGGAAGTGCACACAAACATGCTTTATCAATATCTAATATAATCAAGCATTTATCATGATATATGCCCCCACCTTAAAGTGGTTGATCCCACTTGTTGGTATTAATCACATTTAAGGTAAAGTAAAAACAGGCAAGGGAACAAGAGCTTTCACAAAGCCCATGCCCCAAAGATGACATGTGCTACGATCGCTGAATGTTCCCACAAACACATCAGTATCATTTGCTAACATAATCAACAACATAGACTTTGGTTAGAAAATATTAGTCTAAGATAACAACCAAATTAGTTCATAAAAGATATACAAAAATCATTTAACACAATAGACTAAGGCTACACTTGTAGATTCGGGACCGAGTATAGCCATGAGGTTATACTTTAGATTTCTTAGAACTAAGTGTAGCGACAAGGTGAGATACAAAACAATCCAAAGTACATAGAATCATATTTAGAGTATTGCAAAGGTTTGTTACAACAAATTTCACAATATGAATTACAACACATAGTGATTCTACTAGTCAAGCATCGATAATATATATCAACCCCATCTTCATATATGGACTAGGTCCATTTTTTCTTTCTTTCTAAAGGGACACACGGTCCTTATCAATATTTATTTATTTTTGTCATCCACCAACTAGTAGTCATTGAAGAATGGAAATAATAAAATTGAGAGAGGAGACCAAAGTGACTAGGGATTACAACATGGGAAGATGTCCCCAAGACATCCTCCATAGCATTATGCCCCCAAGGCACAACACACAAAAATGAAATAGAAGGGAAGAATAATAGAAGAGTAGAGAGACAAATAGAAGTGTCACAATAGAGGCAATCTCCTTGTATCCTTGACCTTACAAGAGAGTCAAGGGTCATCCAAAGAGACCTAAACAACATTTAGCACATCACAGGGGAACACAACATGACACATAAGAAAAGGCCACCCATGAGAGCAACTCAAAGAGGTGCTATGTCAAAGATGGCTAAAAGGGGGAGAGATACTTACCTATTATCTTTGATCTTGACCTTTATATTTACTTTTAAGGCTTTGTCCTTTGTTCTTCCTTCCCTTTGAATCATGTTGTCCACATTTTCCTATATTTGTGAAGAGGAAACCATAGGAGTTGGTAATGGAAAGTTGCTCTCTTGAAGGCTTTCTCTTGCTATATGCAAGGATGGAGGAGGAGGATCCTTAAAAATTCCCCTTTCAGTCAATTGAGATGGTGTTGGACCACCTTGAACCTTAGGAATAGTACTTTCATTTTGAGTATATTCAACATCCATCTCCAAAGCATTTACTCTAGGATAATTATTCTTGTTTTCCTGATCAAGAAATGGTAGTCAATCAATATCTCCATTTAAGATGTTGCTAAGAAGAGTTTTAAGATTAGTAGATGAATCTTCATTATCAATGGATTTAGGAAGTTGTTCAAAAGAATGCTCTTCATTGTCCAATGCTTCTTCTTGGATAGGGAGAACATTGGAAGGAAGAGATGGTGGGGTAGTGTTGAGACAATTCTTAGTGTTTTTTATAGGTGTTGGACATGTAATAAAAGGAGGACCATTCTTGATCTCTTCATCCTTGGAGGCATCCAAGGTATGTAAAAGTTCAAGCAACAGTACACAATCCATAGTATGAATCTCATTTAGGAGACTATTGAGAACCAATTTAAGAGTAGTGCATGAACATTCATTATCAACCAATTTAGGAATCTATTCAAGAGAAGACTTTTCATCCTCTAATGCTTTATCTTGTCTAGGGAGAGCATTGGAATAAGGAGATGGTAGGGTGATGTTAAGGAATGCCCCAATTATTTCTTCTTCTCGCTCCAAAATCTCCTCACAAGTAGGGACCATTTTGGGAGAGGAATCCAAATCATAGGATTAGCCACCTAAGGCTATGTCAGCTTCATATGTCTTAGAAATGATGTCCATTATATCATCATGAAATGTAGTAGAATTCATAAGAGGATTAATTTCTTCAATATTATCTATGAATCTGGTGAGATCTTCTAATATCGAAGGATATATTCCCATGAGGGTTACAAAGCTATCAAAATTAGATATATAACAAAGAATTTCATATGTAGAACACATAGAAATGTCAATGTCATATATGTGTGCTATTTGTTAAGACATGAGGATGCCTATTAGTAAATCTAGAGAATTTTTCAAAGTCATAATGTATGCAAACAAAGCTTCCAAAGATGAATAAAAAAACATCCATAATGAGATCTTTGCACACCGAGTCACTAGTTTGAAGAAATCAAGTTTTTGAAAATAAAAAACACACTAATTTCATTGTAAACAAAGTTGGTATGATGTAAATAGTGCTACACAATAAGGAAATGTGAATGATTTTAAGTTATTGCACAAAGAAGTGTGAATAGAGTGTTAAATCCCTTAATGTTGAAATAAACAATGTGTAATTACAAACATTGAACGTTTTGAAAGAAAGAATGCAACACTACAATTCAAAATCAGATTTGAATGAATGTTTATTAGAGCAGAAAAATATGAAATAAGATTTTGACTACAAACCCTAGCTCTACAAATAACTAGGTTATAGGAAGAAATGCAAGTTTTCAACAAAACCCTAGCAAATGAGATCTTCAAATGCAAGATGTGATATCATGAAATGATTGATTGTTGTAAGAGTCAAATTGGATGTAAAAATCAGAATATCAAATGTTTCCAATGATATTAAATGAAAATAATACAAAACTATACCTTTATGCAAGCCTAGAATGCCTACTTTTTTCACTTTTTCCAAATTTATGTAAGATTTTTCAATGGGGAATTATAAGTATGATATGAATTAATGCAAGATCTATTTCAACACTTAGAAACATGCAAATGCTCGATGCTATGGGTTCACCAAAATGTTAAATAGGGAAAGAGGAGAGATGAATGCATGTAGTTTGTACACTAGATCAAACCCTCTTTCACTATAACATTCAAGGACAAAACTGGGCTAAAATCACAACCAAGGAGAGTTGAACTCAGCTATGATTTCATGCTCCTATTTTCTATGGAAAGATGTGATTTAACCAAGCCTTTTATTAATATGAGAAAAACCTTAGTTATGAGATAATCAGCTTGTAACAAACAAACAACAATGAAAACATAGGATCTGAAAGTACCAGGATGATCAGTGAGATGTCATAACCTATGTCACAGAAGATGGAAAGTTAGAGGACTCTTGAGTAGGCACTCTGTTGGCAAAAGACACTATGTGGCTTCATGAGTGTTGCCATTGATGGCAACAAAGTCCATCCCACACATCCGCAGGACATGGTATGACTATACCGGAAGTCAGACTAAAGAGTATTTTGGTCTGGTAAGCAAGAACAGAGCATACAACAAGGTCTGACAATCAAGTCTGGATCTCTCAGATGAAGTATCTCAATAAAGTGTGGAATTGGAGAAGTCAAGAGGAGTACCATGACTAATACATTCTAGAGATTGAGCCTCCGATGATGAAAGAGTGAAAAGATATGAGCATCTAAGTGTTGGGTTCCTATTTGGTAGAGTAGATTGAGGAAGAACTGACCGACAGAGCATCAGACCTTAATCTGGATGAGATATTGATGGTGATCAAGTTTCTTGAGGGATCATTCATGATTGGCTGACATGATTGATAACTTCTATAAGTATCTCTTTGATACGCATCACTTAGTAAGCAAGGATTCAGCCGACAGACCAGAGTTTGGGAAAATATTGAGTATTCTGGATGCTGAATAGAAAGATGTTGAAATCCTTGGTGCAGATATATATACCAGATGGATTTCAATGTGAAGGTGGTGTGTTGTGTATTGTGTAGTGTGAAGAAAAATAGAGAGCAGTGTGGAAGCAGCAGTACAGGTCCGGTATGTGACAGAATAGCAGCACTAAAGCAGAGGAAGAATGAAGTGTAGTAGATCAGTATATTGAGCCTAACCGGAACTGAACCTCAGCATATGTGATGCTTCTCATTAGTTCAAGTACCTGGTTTCTTTCTATAAACTATTGTAGGCAGTGAGCCTCTTGTGAGTAGTGTGCTCAGGCAGTGAGCCCTAATTGGCAAGTGTCATTTTGTACTTCTATTCTTTTAACAGAGAATACAATCTTGGGTTAGTCACCCCATGGTTTTTCCCTTAACAGGGTTTTCCACATAAAAATCCTTGTGTTATGTGTGTTGATTTCTTTTTGCTCTCATGTTCATGTATGGTTATATGTTTTGATACTGCACTAATCATTAAAGAAGAAAAGAAAGTCAAATAATTAAGATAACTGATTCACCCCCCTCTTAGTTATCAACAATTGGTATCAAAGCTAAGTTCCTCTAGACAGAGCCTAACAACTTGAGGAAGATCTGGGAATCTCAATGGATATGTATGGTATGAGGGATCAACTTCAGTCTGCCCTAGATGATCTTGAGCAATTTCACTCTGAAGTTAATAACCTAAGGGAAAGACTCAAACAAGCTGATGATTTCATAAATGAACTCAAAGAAAAACTAAGTATCTTAATGAAGAAAAGAAAGGAACTACTTCAACAGTTAGCAAGTCAAAGTGAAGCCAATGATACTAATGAAGATCTGAATGAGAAAATTAAGTTATGTGAGAAGATATCAAAATAGGTCATTATGGTAAGACATGAAATGGAATCAGGGGTTATGAAGTTCACCCAAGAAATTGAAGAGAAGAGAAAAATTGAAGATAATCTAAAACAATCTCTCAAGGAGAAGTTAGAAGACTACCACAAAATGGATAGAATAATCAGGCATCTGGAATCTAATCTTGAAGAAGCTAGAGATAATGAAGACCAACTTGAGAATCAGATAGACACTATTAAAAGGGATTTTCAAATAGAAAATGAATACAAAGAGAAATTCAAGATAAGCTCTGCTCAACTTGAAGTTCTTCTTGAAAGCCAAAAGAGGGTAGATGACAAGCAAGGCTTGGGGTATGAGAAAGGTGAAAGCTCTGGATCTGGTTAGAAGAACTCTAGATCAGGAAATCCAAGGAACAGGCCTAGAAGACCTCTGGTAAGGCAACCAAATTCTCAAAGATATCCATCCTTCAATGGATACTACCACAATTGCAATAGCTACGGTCATAAAGAAAATCAGTGCAAAAGAAGAATGAATCAGACTAACCCATCCTTCTCCAGACAGTGTTTTAACTGCAAAAGGTATGGTCACAAATCTCATGAATGTAGAAATTTGCAAATAAACAATTCATTCAATAGTAGATGCTTTTCATGCAATAGAATGGGACATATGGCTAATCAATGTAGATCAAGAGGATACCAGTCAAATATGCAAAGATTTGTTGTTTGCTACAATTGCAATAGATCCAGTCATATTGCTAAATTCTACAGAAGTAGGAATCAGGATAAAAAGGGTATGATGCATCATAATCAAAACCAAGACAAAGGAAAAAGAAAAGTGAATGCAGATGAAATTCAAAGGGAGATGAACAAGATTTGGGTGAAGAGAAGTATATAAAATGTTGGGGATGGATCCACACTAGAATCTGGTCCTGATACTCCTTCCAGAAACTAAATAGATGAGCTCTGGCTCAGGGGGAGTCACAAAAGAAAACAATTTCCCCCAGCTAGTCAATTGGTGCCTGAAATTGGCACATGGAAAGTTGCGGATTAAAAGGGCTCTCAGAGAAACATCTAAATAACCCTTGGTAAAGATATGAAAGATTCATAAGAAGTTTGAAAAGGTGAATCATCCAAGATTAATCCGGTTTAACAGTCATCCAGTAAGAGCAGGATTCTCACAGTTAGATCCGGTATGATTCAAAATTGAAATATCTTGATCTGCGGATAAATGGAATGATTGGAGAAAGGAAGATAGATTGTCAATAATCACAAAGAATAACTCTAAGTGTATCTTAGTGATCCAGAATGATCTCACTCAAGACAAGGAGAACAAGGAAACCAGAATAACTTAAGTTGTGCATTTATTGCAAAATGGAATTAGGGTTTACGCAGAAATAAAAGGGTTCTTTTGTTCATCATTTACGCATTTGCATTCAAAGAAGAAGGAAGAAAGAGCTCTACAACAAGATTGCTTCAACTCTCTCAATGATCAACCGCAGAATTTGATTCAACCAGTGATCTTTCTGGCTCTTGTCATGAACCCTAGAAGCATAAAAGGTATTTTTTGCTCTTGAATATCTATCTTTGAATCCTTTGAAAGATGGCTACTCCAAATGTTGTTAAAATCACTGATATACCATGCCCTAAGTTCAAGAGACATCCTTAAAAATCCCTAGAAGTTGATCCCCTAGGCGCATTCTCTAGCATTCCACATGGGGTTCTGCATGTAGAAGATGTTAGGGTCTACATACACGCAAACATTGAAGAATTTGGGGAATCCAAGCTGATGGATATCTACCACAAGGAACTGATAGATGAATCATTTGAACTTAACCCCACTACAAGGCCATCCGGGATAAGCATTTTAGACATTGCATCCATTTCCCTTATTTTGCTGAAGATGAATAGGTCTGATATGTTCTAAGTAGAATGCATGACAATTTCATGTGGTTGTTGAGGCCATTTAAGATCACAAAAGATGCCATTAGGGCGGTAACTGGATTGCACTCATCCGGTGGGTTGCCTGCTCTCAAATCAGTCAAAAACCAAACTATAAGTGAGGCTACCAAATCAAAATTTGACAAGAGAGCAATGACTATAGAAGATATCACTGATCCGAATATCAAGTTTGCCTCTATGATAATTGGCTATAAGATATATCACTCTAGCAGGGAGAATTCTGTATCCAGAACTGTAATTTATATTGCTTATCATATGCTAAGGGAGAATGCATATTATGACCTTTGCAAGCTTCTTCTGAGCCAACTGTTGGAAAACTTACAAAAGATCAAGAAGGACAAGAAGAACTCATTCAATTATGGTGGTCTGATATTATGTCTCTTCTTTTACTACATGAATGAGCTCCCTAGATCCAGTGGTTGGATATGGCAAAATGATAGATCAGTTGCCATACAAATCAGAGACTATATGTATGGGCTTGGTGATGCCAAGGCACAAAGCATAGCTCTCTGGGGTTACTTCAAAAACTTCTAAGGCATGATGCAAGCCAGAGAGAGAATCCCTCAATCCCTAGTTGAAAAATACAAGGATACAGTGTGCTTCATGGTAGACATTGATCAATGCCTAATGGAGGCAATGGAACCGAGAATAGTGTGGATCATGCCAATGGGCTATGAGGTGGATGAGAAAATTTTGGAACTACATGTCCAACACCTACTAAGTCAGCCTAAGGACCCTAAGGAAGAAAGGTTTGGAACCTTCCAAGAGTTGAGTGTAAAAGTTCATGTTGAACTGAGATAGCCTAAGATCAAGAGAAAAGTGAGAAGGGAAGTAGAAGAAGTCACCAAGAGATATGGAATATCAAAGGAGGCAGTTGATGCCAACAAAGAGAAGGTGGAAAGGGCAGAGAAAGAAAGACAAGAAACAGAAAAAGAAAGTACTCCAGTGCAAGCCCACTCCCAGACTAGATCCTCCAAAATCTCTGCACCAGCCACCTCTAAGAGTCAAAAAGCCTCAAAATTGGATGTCAGGACATCTAGAAAGGGAGAGAAGAGAACTAAGACAAAGGCCACAAGGTCTTACACTAGTCAGAAGAATGATGAAGAGAAAAAATCAGATGAGGAGATCAAGAAAATGAAGAAGAAGAAGAAAACATCCGGTGAATCCTCTACCGGTCATAACAAGGAAGAAGAGGCAGAAGAATTCGTTGAAAAGCCTACTCTTTGCATTGATGATATCATCAAATCAGTCACTGTGGATGGGAATCTGTAACCAATGACTAAATTTTATGATGAATGTAATGAAGCTGATCAGAAGATCTTGCAAGATGCCACAGTCAGGTATCTAAACATCTACAACAAAGCATTCATTGAAATCATCTCTCTAATCCCCAAAAGTCTAGAAAAGAAACTTGAGATGAGGAAAAACAATGCCAAGGAAAAGGATATGGAGATCCGGGAACAAATAGCTATTCAACTCTATCCCTCCATCACTCCAAAACAAATGAAGATGATCTTCAAGGATTGCAAGGACGAGTTCCAGAGCAAAGCCAGAATGAACAAGCTTATGCTCAGAGAAACTGATCAGGTGGCAAAAGAGACTGAAGACATCCTTCGGAATGCATACAAAAGATTCAATATTCCTATTATAGAGGACATAAGTGATGAACCTTTTAATGTCAAAGGACTAAGCGTATCAAAGGAAGATCCTACAGAGAAAATTATAGAAGAATCAAAGGAGATAAGTGGGGAGAAGACCAAGGACCTAGATTCCTCTATTCCAGAAGATGAAGTCCATGAAGAAGTAAATATCTCTCATCCAGATTCCCCAGCAGATTCCAGATCTAAAGGAGAAGAAAGAGTAGAGGAGAAAATTAGTCAAGAAGAAGAGGTAAAGGGAAGAGAAGAAGATCAAACAGAGGATATCCCTAGAGACAATTCTAAGGCTAGAGAAGGAAAGAAGACTCTGTCTCTGATAAGAGACACTGTAGAAGCAGTTAAAGACTTCTTGACCAAAGAAATGACGGAGATTGATGAACTGAAACTATTCCAAGGACCATTCAATTTTGATTCTCTCTCCCCGGTTCAAACAATGAAGATAGCAACCTTTGCCCAAGCAAAGGCAAAAGAAAAACTTCTGAAGTCTCACATGGAAGACTGTGAGTTGATAGAGATTACATCTAGTATGTTG
Source organism: Cunninghamia lanceolata (assembly GCA_027924645.1). Taxonomy (NCBI): domain Eukaryota; kingdom Viridiplantae; phylum Streptophyta; class Pinopsida; order Cupressales; family Cupressaceae; genus Cunninghamia; species Cunninghamia lanceolata. The sequence continues at coordinate 16,113,438 of BSBN01001332.1, forward strand.
GAGAAGATCATGCTATCCTTCCAGAAGGATCTTTCGGCCTCCTCATCCGGTAATCTAAAATCTCTTGTTAATTCTGTTAGCACACATTTTGATTCCTTGGAGAAATCAGCAGAAGAGAAATTCTGGAAAAATTTTTTGGGTAAGAGATTCTTTGAAGTACAGGGGCTAATAGCAAATGATAGAAGAAATCTGAACATTTGAATAAAGAGCCTAGAAAATTCTCTTAAAGATGGCAGAGAATTATACAAATTTTGTTTCTTGGTCCACAGTAACAATAGACATTGCAAAGAAGATGGAAGAACAAGAGGGCAAACTATCAAGCTTATCCCAGAGTTTTGATTCTTTCACTACATCCATAGTGAATCAAGAGTGCCAGACTATTTCCACCATAAATGAGATAAAGAGGCTTGAGAAGGAGAAGAAAAATAGAATAAGCAAGCTAAGTGAACTAAGAGGGATAATTATCCCCAAGTTAGAGGCAATGCATGAGGCCCTAACTAATGCCCAGACCACAGCCTAGACTAGTGATCCGGTAGACATAAAGAAGGCAGAAGCCTTTGCATTTTTGCTCAGTGGTCATATCTCAATTTTAGACAAGATGAAGCAGAGTTGGGAAACATAATTTGTCCAGTTGAAAACAACTTTTGTGGATATACTTAAGTATATGTAAGTATCACATGTATATATACTTATGCGGCTATGTATAGGTTAAATTTTGCAAATTTTGGTATGCGGATTGCACCCTTTTCCATTGATGTCAAAGGGGGAGTAAGGAGAAGTGAAAAATGTGAAATCTAGCTAAGGGGGAGCTCTGAAAAAGTGTACATTAAAACAGAGCATCAGCTAAGGGGGAGTGTAGTGTGACACTTAGTCATTTTTCACTTAAGTGTTGCCATCAATGCCAAAGGGGGAGATTGTTGGCAAAAGACACTGTGTGGCTTCATGAGTGTTGTTATTGATGGCAACAAAGTCCATCCCACACATCTGCAGGACATGGTTAGACTAAAGAGTATTTTGGTCTGATAAGCAAGAACAAAGCATACAACAAGGTCTGACAATCAGGTCCAGAACTCTCAGAGGAAGTATCTCAGTAAAGTGCGGACTTGGAGAAGTCAAGAGGAGTACCATGACTAATACATTCTAGAGATTGAGCCTCTAGTGATGAAAGAGTGAAAAGATATGAGCATCTAAGTGTTGGGTTCCTATTTGGCAGAGTAAACTGAGGAAGAACTGACCGGCAGAGCATCAGGCCTTAATCCGGATGAGATATTGATGGTGATCAAGTTTCTTGAGGGATCATTCATGATTGGCTGACATGATTGATAACTTCTATAAGTATCTCTTTGATACGCATCACTTAGTAAGCAAGGATTTAGCTGACAAACCAGAGTTTGGGAAAATATTGAGTATTCCGGATGCCTACTAGAAAGATGTTGAAATCCTTGGTGTGAATATATATACCAGATGGATTTCGATGTGAAGGTGGTGTGTTGTGTATTGTGTAGTGTGAAGAAAAATAGAGAGCAGTGTGGAAGCAGCAGTACAGGTCTGGTATGTGATAGAATAGTAGCACTAAAGCAGAGGAAGAATGAAGTGTAATAGATCAGTATATTGAGCCTAACCGGAACTGAACCTCAACATATGTGGATGCTTCTCATCAGTTCAAGTACCTAGTTTCTTTCTATAAACTATTGTAGGCAGTGAGCCTCTTGTGAGAAGTGTGCCCTAATTGGCAAGTGCCATTTTGTACTTCTATTCTTTTAACAGAGAATACAATCTTGGGTTAGTCACCCCGTGGTTTTTCCCTTAACAGGGGTTTCCACGTAAAAATCCTTGTGTTATGTGTGTTGATTTCTTTCTGCTCTCATGTTCATGTATGGTTATATTGTTAGATTTAGGGCAGACAACTGAGAGGGGGGGTGAATCAGTTGTCCAAAACTTTTCTTCTTTCAACACTTGCATTCACTTTGCATTAACAATAAATCAATCATGAAAACTTAATGTAAATAACCAAGGGCAGAAAACACATCTACACATGAGACACCAAGATTTTGACATGGAAAACCCGGTTAAGGGAAAAACCACAGGGTGACTAACCCAAGAATTTATTCTTTGTTAAAAGAATAGAAAGAATAAGATGGCACATGCCAATTAGGGCTCACTGCCCGAGCACACCACTCACAAGAGGCTCACTGCCTACAAGAGACACATTGTCTACAATAAATGAGTATTACATACTTGAACTGGTAAATAGCATTGTCACCATGCTTGAATCAGTTCCATTAATGCCCAAATCCTTCTACTCTTCCTTTTACTCTTCTTCTCGCTACCACATACTCATCTCCACGAATACACTCTTGAAATGACTTCACAAACCTTTATTTATACATGACATCAACTTAGGAACAATCATCTAAGTCAGCAAGCAACCGCAAGAACATTCGCAAGGTGTGTATTTCATCTGGTCGGCCAGTCATAGAAAGAACACCTTCTTCCAGAAGTATTTCTTCAATTTCGGGCTCCAATTCTAATGTGGACCATCAACACAAACTAAACATAATCCAAGGACCTTCACAAGCTTTCCTGAATCACCAGGAACATCCACACTTCCTCTACTTACTGAAATCCTTCTCTCCTACATCTAGAACCTCAAGAACATAGTCTGTTATCACTGTCACAAAGGAATAGGTTCTTCCGGACCTTCAAACCACAAATCAATCTACTTGACACTTCACAAGGACATCCTAAACACTTCCTCAAATCTGCAGAGTGGGATAATGCATTACTGGACCTTACCAGACCTATCTGTCTCACTCTGTCACCACTGAGCACTTGTCAGAACTGGTTCTACTTGAGCGGCCATAACTTCCCTGAAAACTTGACTGGAGCATCTCAAGACTTATATCTACAAACCCTTTAAACCGCATCCTCTGATCCTCAACCTATCTTGGATTTTTACCTTGTTATCATCACTGTTCTTCACTATTCCTGATTGAGACTAATTTTCTCAATATCCTCAGCACACAGCTCATCCAATCCTTCTCATTAATGTAACATGAGTATGTTGACATCAATGACAACATCGGTTCAACCCATACTTGCAACAATCTCCCCCTTTGTCATTGATGGCAACATATTATGTGAAAAACCATCAAGACAAGAACTTCTCCTTACTGTCATAGCTCCCCCTATCAACAACAACTATTCACATGTCTTCTCTTCCTGTACTGCTCCCCCTTTGATCATCAACCACTTGTTTTTCACATGTCTTCTCTCCCCCTTTGACATCAATGGCAAAGGGCCCATACTTGCAACTTTATAATCATGCCTGCTGCTCCCCCTGAGTAGCAACTCCCCAACACCAATTCAGACTACAAGATATGACTGTGATATCCATCGGATTGATGCACATTAGTGCATCCTAGTTCATCACCAGAGGGGCAATAACCCCTAACTTCTCCTTGAGATACTCAAAAGAGTCCTTGGGAAGAGGTTTAGTAAAGATATCTGCAATCTGATCCTTGGAGGGCACATACTCGAATCTGACTTCATCCTTGTTCACCTGCTCTCTCAGAAAGTGAAACTTGATAGATATGTGCTTGGTCTTAGAATGCAACATCGGATTCTTAAAAATATTTATTGCACTTGAATTATCACAGAAAATTGTGATAGGCTCCTCATATTCTACTTTAATGCCTCTTAGCATCTGCTTCATCCATAAGATTTGAGTGCAACTACCTACTGCTGCAATGTATTCTACTTTAGTTGTAGACAGAGATATTGCCTCTTGTTTCTTGCTTAGCCAAGAAACCAATCTTTTTCCCAAAAAGAATGCTCCACCACTGGTACTCTTCCGGTCATCCACATCTCCTGCCCAATTTGCATTTGTATATGCATGAAGAGAGAAATCGTGATCTCTAGGATACCATAGACCATACTCAACGGTCCCTTTTAGATATCTAAAAATCCTCTTGATTGCCATAACATGAGGTTCTCTAGGATCAGCTTGGAATCTAGCAACAAGACCAATAGCCTGCATAATATCTGGTCTAGTTTGAGTGAGATACAACAGTCCTCCAATCATTGACCTATATTTTGTTTGATCAACCTTGGGAGAGTCATCATCTTTGCTTAACTTGCATCCGGTTGCCATTGGAGTGTTCATTGGCTTTGAGTCTTCCATCCCAAATTTCCTCAACAATTCTTTCACATATTTTGACTGAGAGATAAAGATTCCTTTCTTTGTTTGAGTAATTTGTAGACTCAAAAAGAAATTCATTTCTCCAAGCACTGACATCTCAAACTCACTTTTCATTTGACTTGCAAAAGTTTTACACATACTGTCTCTTCCTCCAAAAATGATATCATCAACAAATACTTCAACAATTAAGATATTTTCATGATCAATTTTGAAATACAAATTACTGTCAACAGTACCTTTATTGAAACCAATCTTCAAGAGATGCTTGTCCAATCTTTCGTACCAGGCTCTTGGGGCTTGCTTCAGTCCATACAGTGCCTTTTTTAATTTACAGACCATGTCACTATGATCAGACAATTGAAATCCATCTGGTTGCTCAAATTAGACAATACTCATCTAAATTTTGAGCAACTCTCCTCCTTGTTTGTACCCCTTTGCTTTTGTCACCTATGATCTGATCTTCAGAGTGGTTTAGAGATACATACCTTAGAATTTTGGGAGTCTCTTGCACATCTAACTCTTGATTAGTCTCATTGAGACTTATTTCTTCTTCTTGTCTTACCGGATCAACTTGGTTTAGTTTCTTAGAAGAGACTTGGATACCTTGAATTTGAACACAATTCTGATCATCTTCATCATGTTCAAGAATTCTTGAGGGTCTTTCAATTTCTTCATCAACCTTCACATTTATACTTTCTACAATCTTTCTCAGTCTCTTGTTGTAACACCGGTATGCTTTGCTTTGAGTAGAATAACGCAAGAATATTCCTTCATCACTTCTAGAATCAAACTTTCCTAGATCTTCATCCCTTTTAATGTAACATCTGCTACCAAAAACTCTAAAGTATCTCACAGTGGGAGTAATGCCAAACCAGAGTTCATAAGGAGTCTTACCGGTATAGTTTCTAATTTGAACTCGGTTGAGAGTGTAGACTGCAGTGCTGACAGCTTCTCTCCAATAGATCTGAGGAACATTTGCTTCCATCATCATGGTCCTGGATGCTTCCTAGATGGTTCGGTTCTTTCTCTCAACAACTCCATTCTGCTGTGGAGTTCTAGGGGCAGACAATTGTCTCTTTATTCCATGTTTCTCACAAAAGTTTATGAACTCACCGGATGTGAATTCTCCACCTCTATCAGACATCAGACACTTCAATTTTAATCTGGTCTCATTTTCCACCATAGCCTTGAATATTTTGAACTTCTCAAGAGCTTCTGATTTCTCTTTCAGAAAGGTTACCCACATCATCCGAGAATGGTCATCAATTAGCAACATGAAGTATCTATCACCTTGCACACTCCTGATTCTTGCCGGACCACATAAGTCAGTGTGAACCAAGTCTAATAATCCGGTAGAAGATTGTTCCTTGCTTTTGAATGAGATTCTGCTTTGTTTTCCCAACTGACATTCTTTGCACAAACTATTTGTTGGTTTTACCAATCTTGGAAGATCTCTTACAGCCTGAGTATTACTTATCTTGATAATATTATCAAAGTTCACATGACACATTCTTCTATGCCATAACCAACTCTGATAATTTGAACAAATAAGCAACTTTTACCAGTACTAGCTAAGTGAAAGTTGTTACCTTTTGTTTGGGTACTGGATGCAATCTCTGTTGCAAAACTTTCAAAGATTTTGCACTTTCCATTCTTGAATCTAAGATCATAGCCTTTGTCCACCAACTGTCCCACACTAAGAAGATTGTGTTTCAATCCTTCAACATATAATACATTACTGGTTTTATTCTTTCCATCAAAAGAAATAGTTCCTCTACCTCTGATTCTACTTGCAGAGTTGTCACCAAACTTTACCACTCCTCCTTCATACCTTTCCAAATCTATGAACTTGTTTTTGTCACCTGTCATGTGGTGATAGCAGCCGCTGTCAATGACCCAATCATCCTTTTCTTCAACTTGGGCAGCCAGGGCTTTAAGATTTACGAATTCAGAGGGTATTGGATCTTCTTCCTTGATGGCAATGAACACCCAGTCACTTCCGGATTTGTCTTCTTTCTCTGATTCATCATCTGTTACTCCTTCATTATCTCCTTCATGAGCATAGTAACAATTCTTCTGGAATCTTGGTCTATTACTGTTTGGCCTAGAAAATCTTTCCGGACACCTTGATGCAAAATGACCAATCTTGTTGCAGTTAAAACACTTAAAAGGCAATTTTCCCTCATACTTACCAGATCCTCTTGGTAGTCTTTTTGCAATAAGAGCTTCAAGATGAGCAGTTTTAGCTTCTTCTTCTTCCAAGTCTTTTCTTGCATTCTCATAATAGGATGATTTCCTTGAAGAGTTTTCTCCCAGATTGAACCTTTGTTTTCCTTTTACCAAGGCACTTGCTTTGAATGTAGATTCAGTCTTTGGAGGATCATCTCCAAACTTAGCCATTTCAAAAGCAGCTAGCTTACCAACCAATTGAGCCCTTGTGACTGTTGTGTGAGCTCTGAATTCTTTGATTGCAAAAGCTTTGATTTTATAAGACTCAGGAAGGGATCTGAGAACTTTGCCAACTATCTCATCTTCACTCAGGGTTCCACCTGCATTTCTGATTCCACAAACCAGCTCATTCACTCTTGGCATAAAAGAGGTAATATTTTCATCATTTCTCATTTTCAGTCTTTCAAAATTTCCTTTTAGACTCTATAATTTTACACATTTAACAAACTGGTCTCCTTCATGCAAAAGTTCCAATTTCTTCCAAATCTCAAATGCAGTTGGTAGATAAATAACATTAGAGAGTTTTGACTTGGATAATGCGCTTAAGAGAGCCTCTCTGGTCTGCAGATTATTTTCAGCATCTGTGATTTCATTTAGGGTTGTTGGACCACCCTGTGGAGGTACATAAGCCTTTGTCACCATGGACCAGTATGCAAATCTCATGCACTGCAAGTGACATTCCATGCGACCTTTCCAAAGAGCAAAGTTAGTTCAATCAAACTTCGGACTATCCTTCTTGTAGGATGACATCCTGGATCTCCTCAAGCAGTTAAGCTCCTTTTAGAGGAACTTGGCTCTGATACCAATTGTTAGATTCAGGGCAGACAACTGAGAGGGGGGGTGAATCAGTTGTCTAAAACTTTTCTTCTTTCAACACTTGCATTCACTTTGCATTAACAATAAATCAATCATGAAAACTTAATGTAAATAACCAAGAGCAGAAAACACATCTACACATGAGACACCAAGATTTTGACATGGAAAACCTGGTTAAGGGAAAAACCATGGGGTGACTAACCTAAGAATTTATTCTCTGTTAGAAGAATAGAAAGGATAAGATGGCACATGCTAATTAGGGCTCACTGCCTGAGCACACTGCTCACAAGAGGCTCACTGCCTACAAGAGACACACTGCCTACAATAAATGAGTATTACATACTTGAACTAGTAAATAGCATCATCACCATGCTTGAATTAGTTCCATTAACACCCAAATCCTTCTGCTCTTCCTTTCGCTCTTCTCCTCGCTACCACATACTCATCTCCATGAATACACTCTTGAAATGACTTCGCAAACCTTTATTTATACACGACATCAGCTTAGGAACAATCATCTAAGTCAGCAAGCAACCGCAAGAACATTCACAAGGTGTATATTTCATCCGGTCGGCCAGTCACAGAAAGAACACCTTCTTCCAGAAGTATTTCTTCAATTCTGGGCTCCATTTCTAATGTGAACCATCAACACAAATTGAACATAATCCAAGGACCTTCACAAGCTTTCCTGAATCACCAGGAACATCCGCACTTCCTCTACTTACTGAAATCCTTCTCTCCTACATCTAGAACCTCAAGAACACAGTTTGTTATCACTGTCACAAAGGAATAGGTTCTTCCAAACCTTCAAACCACAAATTGATCTACTTGACACTTCACAAGGACATCCTAAACACTTCCTCAAATCTGCAGAGTGGGATAATGCATTACTAGATCTTACCGGACCTATCCGTCTCACTCTGTCACCACTGAGCACTTGTCGGAACCGATTCTACTTGAGTGACCATAACTTCTTCAGATCTTCATGCAGATCCCTGAAAACTTGACTGGAGCATCTCAAGACTTATATCTACAAACCCTTTAAACTGTATCCTCTGATCCTCAACCTATCTTGGACTTTTACCTTGTTATCATCACTGTTCTTCACTGCTCTTAATTGAGACTAATTTTCTCAATATCCTCAACACACAGCTCATCCAATCCTTCTCATTAATGCAACATGAGTATGTTGACATCAATGATAACACCGGTTCAACCCATACTTGCAACAGTTTTGATACTGCACTAATCATTAAAGAAGAAAAGAAAGTCAAATAATTAATATAACTAATTCACCCCCCTGTCAGTTATGAACACACCCAAGTCCTGAAAATATGAATCTTCTGAAACTCAAAGCTAGAGAAATGACATAAACAATGCCCAAATGCCAGTTCCAGTGTCTGTTTTAGCAGGACACCGGTGTAGGCACCCAAGTCTTCCACGGGGGAATTTCTACAATCTATTTTTAGATATTGAAATCCTTTCCCTTTAACAACCTCCCTATACATTCACTTCTTCAATCTTCACACATGTAACCCGCTTCTACAATCTATTTTTAGATATTGAAATCCACTTGAAATCCCAGGATAGCATTCAAGCTTCTCAACAATGTTGTTAGAGAGAGAGTGTGTCCTTCTAGGATAGTGGCTAAAGATAAACCAAATGATGATGAAATGATTTAAACAATGATGATATCACCTCAGAGGTGAAGTATTTAAGAGAATGAAGATCCTTCAACTCATAAGGAGGTTGATGATGAATCCAAACCTGCAACAAACACACACAATACAAACATAAATCTGAAACAATAACACAATGAATGCTTTGAATGCTCTTTGCTCCAATATCATAAGTTTGCTATCCTGAACTTTGTTGATTTCACAAGACAGCTGAGAGGTGGGGTGAATCAGTTGTAACTTATAATTCCAAAACCCTCACACATATTCAGATCCACATTGATTCACTTAACCCTTAAACTATTAAGATGATCAAGCATGGAAACAAATAATAGAAACTAAATCAAATCAACATCATACACAAGAGAACACCATATTTATGTGGAAACCCCAAGAAGGGAAAAACCACAGTGAGGATTAGCTCACAATATAAACTAATATCAACCCCAAATACAATAGGGTTGACTACCGGAGGACTCACTGCCCAAAAGAAAGGCTCATTGCCAAAAGAAAGGCTCACTACCAGAATAGAAAGGAAGATAGAGAAGAATGTTACAATGAGAAAACCATCTCAATGCAATAGAGAAGTCCACCACAACATCACCAACACCTTCATAGTCATACCGAAGAATTGTACACCTTTTGCTCACTGCATCCAGTAATCTAATGCATGAAAGCTTGCACTGTACTTCACACTCTACCACATTGTTATTCACATCTCATATGCACACACGCTTCTACCTCAACAACGCAACAATTATTTATGCCATCTTTAACCTTGAAAACATTTTCCAAAGCCGGCAATACACCTTCACCATGTAAATTCAAATTAGGTTGGAACCAAAACATTCTTGTGGTGGAAAGGAATGAAGGTGGACCATAGCACCCCTTAATTTGGATCTAAATCCACTCATACATGCCATGCCATGCTTCCACAAACACTAAAGCACATCCACAATTAGTGTAAACACCCAAGGTCAGTCGAACCTATGTTAACACCATAATCTTTTAAGTACACGCTTCCTCAAAAACAAAGACGACTAATGGACCACACACCATGCTTGAACACGATCTAGAATATTCCACAAACACCCTAAAATCCAACAAATTCCTTTGCAATGACTTTTACCTACCAAACAAACTTATCATGTTTACCCAACATACACAAACATCTTTGTCATGCACTGCAACTCAAGAAGTCAACTTGCAGAGAACCAAACCATGAACAACTTCAAATGACTGTAGATATAAACCTCAGAAGCATACTTCTAGAACTGCAAGACCTAGAACCACTCTGTGGAGAAATGTGGAGAAAAAATCTTTCTCCCAGACACCTTTGCAATACACAGTTCAGACACCTTTCTCTGCACATCGATCCAACATGCCAAAGTGAATGCAACACCTCTAAACACCTTTGAACAACATATCCAAACCGCACGAGTAGATCTTCAACATAGAAGAAATGTAGAGCAAAATCAAAACACCTTTACAAAACATTATTTCCTCTATTATTCAAATTTTATCAAAAGCACTTAGAAACCAAGCACCAAAAATATATCAACAACTTCAGCACTTTCTCATGATCAACTCATTACCAACTTCTCACACTCTTGCAATAATCCTTTTCTCATACAGTTGACACCAATGATAACACAAGCTTTTTGACATCAATGAAAACACTAATTGCACATACTTGCAACAATCTCCCTCTTTGTCATTCATGGCAACACATGATGTGAAAAACCATCAACACAGCAACATTCTCAATACTATGCTTCATACCAACTTTTTACCTTTCTCTTTCTCTCCCCCTCAGCTTACTACTCTCTTCTTGTCAACTGACTCTTTCCTTTTTCACATTAATCTCTCTCCCCCTTTGACATAAATGGTAAAGGGTGACACAACTCTCTCTAATTGTCCTCTTTTGACATTACTCATACTTGTACCTGCTCACCACTACTTTGTAACATCTTTTCTTTTACTACTTTGCATACTCCCCCTGATTGCAACAAGCAATAAAACCACTACCTACCCCCCTTGAGAGGTAGCCTCCAACTTTAGTCCAGAACAAAGAATGAATCTTGAAATCCACTAGATCGATGCATCTCCTTATGCACCTAGTTTAAAGAAGGAGGGCCAATAACCCTTAACTTCTCCCAAAGATACTCAAAAGTATCCTTAGGAAGAGCCTTAGTGAATATATCAGCAACCTAATCCTTTGTAGGCACATACTCAAGCTTCACTTCATTCTCTACAACCTTCTCTCTCAAAAAGTGATACTGGATTGAGATACGTTTAGTCCTTGAGTGCATCACTGGATTCTTTGGAATGTTAATAGCACTTGTATTATCACAGAAGATAAGAATTGGTTCACCATATACAACTCTGATATCCTTCAAGGTTTGCCTCATCCACAACACCTATGTGCAGCAAGATGTTGTTGTAATGTATTATGCCTCTGCAGTAGATAAATATACTGAATCTTATTTCTTGCTTAGCCATGACACCAATTTGCATCCAAGAAAGAATGGACCAGCACTTGTACTTTTCCTGTCATCTACACAACTAGCCCAATCTGCATCTATGTAAGCACTTAGAGTAAAGCTAGTATCTTTTGGATACCACAAGTCATGATCTGGAGTCCCCTTTAAACATCTGAATATCCTCTTTACTACTGCAAAATGTGACCCTCTAGGATCTTCTTAAAATCTGGCCACAAGACAAACTGCATTCATAATATCTGGTCTAGTAGCATTTAGATAGAGCAATCCTCCAATCATTGATCTATACCTACTCTGATTAGCCTTAGGAGTTTCATCATTCTTGCTTAGCTTACAACCAGTAACCATAGGGGTACATGCTAGTTTAGAATCTTCCATTCCAAACTTCTTCAACATTTCCTTGACATACTTCAATTATGAAATGAAAATACCTTTATCTATTTGATTAATTTGAAGCCCAAGCAAGAAGTTCATCTCTCCAAACATTTACATTTTAAATTATTTATACATCTCCTCTGCAAATTTCTTACACATAGCTTCATATCCTCCAAAAATAATGTCATCAACAAACACAACTACAATTAGGATTTGATCATTTTCAACTTTGAAGTAAATATTACTGGCTATGATACCTTTATTGAATCCTATATGTAACAGATACATGTCTAACCTTGCATACCAAGCTCTGGGAGCTTGCTTCAATCCATATAGGGCCTTCTTTAGTCTGTAAACCATATCTAGTTTATCTGATAACTAATATCCTGCTAGTTGTTCTATGTATACTTCTTCTTCCAACTCACCATTCAAGAAAGTAGACTTCACATCCATTTGATATACTTTGAAATCCTTATGTGTTGCAAAAGCCAAAAACATCCTAATGTCTTCCATTCTTACCACTGGAGCATATGTTTCCGCAAAGTCCATTCCTTCTACTTGTGAGTAGCCTTTACACACAAGCCTTGCCTTGTTTCTTACCACTTCTCCATTCTCATTTAGCTTGTTTCGGTATACCCACTTTGTTCCAATCACATTTTTGTTTGTTGATCTTGGGACAAGTTCCCAAGTTTGATTATTTTCAATTTGCATTAGTTCTTATTCCCTAGCCTTGATCTAATACTCATCCCTGCATGCTTCAATCACTATTTTAGGTTCAACTTCAGAAAGTAAACATAGATTTACTTGTTCTTCAACAACTTTCCTTCTTTTCAATATGCCTTTGCTCTTTTCACAAATGCTCTGTTCTTCAGAATGATGCTTCCACACATACTTGGGAGTTTTAGGAATATTTTTTGGAGCTTCTTCCTCTTCAAACTATACTTCCTTTTCTTTAGTTTTTTCTTCTTCACTGCAAGAAGACTCATCTGATTCATATCCATTCACCTCTAAATTCATATGTAGGTCTTCATCAACCTTGACATTTGCACTTTCAATAATCTTTCTTAGCCTCTTGTTGTAGCACTGGTAAGCTTTCCTTTCATTAGAATATCCAAGAAAGATACCTTCATCAAATCTTGCATCAAACTTTCCCAAGTGTTCTTCATCTCTTTTGATGTAGCATTTGCTTCCAAACACTCTGAAGTATTTGACAGTAGGAATCCTTCCATATCATAACTCATAAGGAGTCTTTATGTTGTTTTCTCTTTCTTGCACTCTGTTCAGTATATAAACAATAGTATGAATTGCTTCTCTCCAGTAGATTTCTGGTAGATTTGCTTCTTTTATCATTGTCATTGCAACTTCTTGAACAGTCTTATTCTTTCTTTCAACCACTCCATTCTGCTGAGGAGTCCTAGGGGTAGATAAATGCCTCTTTATTCCATGATTCTCACAAAACATGTTAAACTCATTGTAGGTGAATTCTCCACCTCTGTTAGACCTCAAACATTTGATTTTCATATCCATTTCATTCTCAACTATTGCTTTGAATGCTTTAAAATTATCTAGGGCTTTTGATTTTTCTTTAATAAAAGTAACCCATGTCATTCTGGAACAATAATCAATCAATAGCATGAAATACCTGTCACATTGAAAACTCCTTAATCTAGTAGGGCCACAAAGATATGTATGCACTAATTCTAATAGTTTGATAGAAGATTGATCTTTGAATTTGAAATTGCTTTTTGCTTGCTTTCCAACTTGACACTCCTTATAAACAACATTGATAGGATTTGTAATCTTTAGCAGATCTCTCATAGCTTGAACTAAACTTATTCTCACTAGGATATCAAAATTGATGTGACACAGTCTTCTAGGCCATAGCCAACTCTCACTAATCCAAGTCATGAAACAATAACCATCAGTACCTTTGAGCTGATAAACATTTCCATCACTCCTTCTTCCAGCAGCTATCATAGTTCTAGAATCTTTTCTAATCTCACATCAACCATGATCTTGAAACATAAGGTTGTATCCCTTGCTACACATTTGCCCAACACTCAAGAGGTTATTTCTTAAACCCTTAACATAAAGAACATCATTTATGTTATGCTTGCCATCAAAACTAATTGAACCTTTTCCACAAATCTTGGTAGATGTATCATCACCAAATCTAACTAGTCCTCCATCATATTTTTCAAGTTTGACAAACTTACTTTTATCACCAGTCATATGATTTGAGCATCCACTGTTAAAGATCTAACTTAGTTTTTTTCCTGTCTAGCATGGAGAGAAAATATCAAGGTGCCTTCAGCATTAGTACTTACTTCTGGAGTCATTTCCTTTACACATCCCTCAGAGCTAGCATAAAGAGTATCATCTTTTAAAGATATGGACAAGATTTCACTATCCTCATCATCTTCATAATCAAATTCATCATCAGATATACTTACATCTTCTCTAACATAATAACTTTTCTTAATCACTTTACCTTTGTACTTCGTATTTTTTCTTTTCAAAATTATGTCTAGACATCTTGAAGCATAATGACCTATCTTACCACAACTAAAACACTTGAAAGGCAACTTACCACTGTACTTACCAGTACCCTTTTTAATTCTTCTCACAAAATTAGCTTCCATATCATTAGAATCCTTTTTATCGGATTCCATAGTCTTCTCTGATTTACTAGCCTTAAAAGCAATCTCAACTTTTGCACTACTTGTACCAAATTCTCTCATTTCAAAAGTAGTTAAAGTACCATATAACTAATCTCTAGTAAATTGATGCAAGAGCATCACATGTTGCAGATCAATCTTGCATCAACCAAAAAATGTTTGCATCCTTTTGTTTTCTTTCATTTTCAATTTAGTTCAGTCATTTGCAGTTTTAGCATTTTGTACTACATTTTACATTTTCATATTAGACCTTGTGGAGAAAGACTTAGCATCTAAATAGTGTCATCTACATCATATTCATATTTCAAGTGATTTGGATTTGTTTCTAGAAAGTTATGTCTATCAGAAGATCATCAGTTTTCATAGAATAGAGCATCCAGATAGTCAGTTGAAGGAGAAGGTTTATGGAGCATTTCCATGACTTGTGAAGCCTAATGGAACATCATACATGACACATAAGGATCAGATAGACCTCCCTTGAAGTTTGTGCCATGTTTCATTCATTTGTAGAGCAATACCATGTGTTGTAGGCAGACCTACTTGTTTCTACATGCTACATCTTTCATTGGAGTTTGTAACCTCTTGTGGCTGACACAGAGGATTCTATGAGCTTGAAGATGGTATATATAGATCTCTTAGATGCATTAGGAAGTTAGATAGGAGTTTTCATAAGATAAGTAGTGGAATTCTTTCCAGAAGGCATTTTCAATGCCATATCTTTCATATCTATTGTAACCCAGAAGGCAAGCCTATGAGCCCTTTGATTGTAGCCTGCATGTTGCTGGCATATGAGAATTGTAATCCTTTGATATACTAGATATATGAATCTTCCATTGCAATCCATAATTGTGTTGTTTCCATTGTGTTTACTCTAGCTGCATGGTTTGGACAGTTCATTCTTTGAATCCTCCTACCATGACTGCACCAAGTGGTATCATAGCGAAGTTTTGAATCCTTTTGGAAGTGAAGGAATTCCATAAGATCTTGTGGTGAACAGAGCATGAACTTGAGGTAGTCTACTTATGTTTTTCAATAGAGCATTGATTGTGAGGCAATTGCTACCCTGTAGTTAGATCAACGAATTGAGGCAATTGCACCAGATCCTAGAAAGAGATGCCACCAAGGAGGATGGTTGCTATGGCCAATGTTGTTGGAAGAATGGAAGAAATGATTGAGATGATGAGGATAATTAAAGTTAGATTGGATGCTATAGAAGTAGATAGAAGAAGAGGACTAAACCCTAGACATGATGATGAAAGTGATGATGAAGAATTTCAATCAGCTGACCAAAATGAAGATGCCCTAGAAGAAGAAGAATCAGATCAGGTGAAGATGTTGAAAGCTATTTCTAAAATTGGTAAGAGACTTAGAGTGAAAGTACAAAACTATACTAGAAATTTTAATCTAGAGGAATTGATTGACTAGATAAATGTCTTGGAGGAATAATTTGAATATGAAGAAATTGAAGATCTGGAGAGAGTAAGATTTGCAAAAACTAAGTTGAAAGGGCATGCTGCTATTTGGTGGAAATAAGTTCAATTGGATAGGAATAGAAGAGGAAAAGAAAAGATCATAAAATGGGATAGGATGGTGCCAAAGTTGAAGAATCAGTTCAAACTTGTTGACTATGAGTTGGAACTATTGAAGAGATTGCAAAACCTAAAGCAAAAGGAGAAATCTGTGAAAGAGTACATTGAGGAATTTCATAAGATAATCATAAGGACTGGACATAATGAAACGAGCAAGGATAAAGTGGCAAGATACATAAATGGATTGAGGATGAACATTCAAGAAGAACTAAGTTTGGTTAGGATGACAACAATAGAGGAAGCATATCAACTTTCCTTGAAGGTTGAAGATAAGTTGAATAAGAAGCATGAGTAGCGACATAGGTAGAGGAGGTAAATTTCAAAGAGGTAGACCTTATTCCAAAGGAGAAAGACCTTATGCAGAGCAGAACAAAGAAAGTAGCCCATATTGGAAGGAAGAAAAGGATAATAATTATACTACATAGGGAGAGATGACATAAGCTTCTACCACAACAGTACAAAGGGAATCATAATTCTTATTGCAATGAAGGATATAGGAGAGATGAAAGAGGGTCTTACGAAAGATCATTTAGAGGAACTTGTTTTAAGTGTGGAGGTGAAGGGCACAGAGCATTTGAATGTCATCAGGGAAGTACTTGAACAAGATAATAGAGAATAGTGCAAGAGCAGCTTATACGAAGGAAGAACCTATTGGATCACATAGTTCAGTTGGAAAACTAGAGAAAGGAGAATCATTAGTCATGAGGAGAGAATTATTTCAAGCAGAGACAATTAAGGAACCACCACAAAGGAAAAGTTTGTTTTGGACAAGATGCAAATCAGGAGATAAATGTTGTAAGGTTATCATTGATAGTGGTAGTACTAATAATTTTGTTTTAGAGAAGATGGTGACTAAGCTAAACCTGGAGACATTGAAACACCCTAAGCCTTACAAGATAACATGGATTTAGGATGAACATAAGGTACTGGTGAGTGAACAATGTTTGGTGAAATTTCATATAGAATCTTATAATGATGAAGTATTGTGTGATATTATGTTGATGGATGTATGTCATATATTGTTGGGTAGACCATGGTAGTATGATAGAAAGGCTATACATGATGGAAGAAAGAATACTTATATTATAACATCAAATGGGAAGAAACATATCTTGATACCCTTGGAAGATGAGCCTAGGAGTGAAGTATGTGGAACTGCTATAATTTGTTTGGTTGATGGAAGAAAATTATTGGATGGATTGAAACATGAGAATATGTTCTTTGCTTTGATTCCTAAGAAGTGCAGAGCACTAAGTGTAGAGACTGCTACCAGAAAAGAAGAAGAACCACTACCAAAGGAGATAATTGAATTGTTGACAAAGTATGAAGACATTACATTAGATAATGTACCTGAAGGATTGCCACTAATCCAATGTATCAGTCATCATATGGGCCTTATACCTAGAGCTAGTTTTCCTAAAAAAGTAGCACACCAGATGACACCAGCAGAGAATGTGAAGCTGGATAGACAAATACAGGAGCTATTGAGGAAAGGATTGATCAAAGAAAGTTTAAGCCCATGTGCGGTACCTACAGTACTAACACTGAAGAAAGATGGAGAATGGAGGATGTGTACAAACTCTAGAGAAATCAATAAGATCATAGTTAAGTATAGATTTCCATTGCCAAGGATGGATGACATCATGGACTATTTGAGTGGAGCGAAGTATTTCACAATGATAGACTTGAAGAGTGGATACCATCAAATCAAGATTAGAGAAGGAGATGAGTGGAAGATTGCATTCAAGACAAATGAGGGATTGTATGAATGGTTAGTGATGCCTTTTGGGTTGACTAATGCACCAAGTACTTTCATGAGGTTTTGAAGAAATTATTGGGTAAGTTTGTTATTGTATACTTGGATGATATTCTTATTTTCAGTAAGACAAAAGAAGAACATTTGTGGCATATTAGATAAGTATTGCAGAGGTTGAGAGAAGAGAAATTGTTGATAAACATCAAGAAATGTAGTTTCATGAAGGAAGAGTTGGTATATTTGGGATTTGTGAGCTCTGCGGAGGGATTGAAGATGGATCTTGAGAAAGTTAGAGAAATTATTGAGTGGCCAACACCTGTGAACATTGGAGAGGTAAGATCATTTCATGGATTAGCAAGTTTCTACAAAAATTAGTTCATTAGAAATTTCAGTTCAGTATGCACACCTATGACAGAGACAATGAGAGGTGAGAAAAAGGATTTTAAGTGGACATCAGGAGCAAATAAGAGTTTTGAATTATTAAAGCAGAAGGTGACAAAGAATCTAATGTTAGCATGACTAGATTTCAACAAAGTTTTTCAAGTAGATTGTGATGCCAGTGGAAATACAATAGGAGTGTTAAGTCAAGAAGGGAAACCAGTAGCATATTTCAGTGAGAATTTGAATGATTCAAGGAGAAGATATTCAGTTTATGATTAGGAGTTCTATGCCATAATTCAAGCTTTGAAGAAGTGGAGACATTACTTGTTGCCAAAGGAATTTATGTTGTACGTTGATCATCAAGCTTTACAGTATTTGAATAGTCAAGGAAAGTTGAATCAAAGACATATGAGATGGGTAGAGTTCATGCAGAGTTACACATTTGTATTGAAGCATAAGAGTGGGAAGTCAAATAAAGTTGTAGATGCATTGAGTAGAAGGAATTTGCTGACAAAGATGAGAGTAGAACTATTAGGTTTTGAGGAACTGAAGCATATGTTTGAAGAGGATCTTGATTTTGTAGAAGCATGGAGAGCATGTAAAGAACCTATTGTGATAGATAGAAGTAAGTGGTTAGACTATTTCATTCAGGAGGACATGTTGTTCAAGGGAAATCAGTTGTGTATACTTAGGAGTTCAATGAGAGATAATTTGATAAAGGAGAAACATAATGGCAGATTGGCAGGACATTTTGGAATTGATAAGATGGAAACTTTGGTAAGTGAACATTACTTTTGGCCTCAGATATATAAGGATGTAAGGAAGTTTGTTTAGAGTTGTAGAGTATGCCAAGTTGCAAAAGGGAGTAGTCAGATTACTGGTTTGTATAAATCTTTGACAATACCAGAGAGACCTTAGGAAGATATAAGCATGGATTTCATATTGGGTTTGCCAAGAACATAGAGGGGATATGATTATATTCTTGTAGTGGTGGACATATTTTCAAAGATCTCACATTTCATTCCTTGTAAGAAGACAAATGATGTAGAGCATGTTGCTGACCTATTTTTCAAGGAGATTGTGAGATTGCATGGATTACCTAAGAGTATAGTTTCAGATAGAGATACAAGATTCATTGGATATTTTTGGAGGACATTGTGGAAGAAGATGAAGACAGACCTAAAATTCAATTCAGCATTTCACCCACAGACAGATGGACAAAGAGAAGTGGTAAATAGGAGTTTGGGTAACTTGTTGAGATGTTTAGTAGGAGATAAGGTAGAAAATTGGGATCTAATTCTACCGCAAGAAGAATTTGTATACAATAATTTAGTGAATAGGAGTACAGGGAAGACACCATTTGAAGTTCTGACATGAGTGAAACCTAGAGGGGTTACAAACTTGAGAGACATCAGTATGGAGAATAAAAGAAGTGCAGTGGCAGAAGAATTTGTAGGATACATGGAGACACTACATAATCAGGACAAAAAGCATTTGGAAGAGATGAATAGAAAGTATAAGGAGCAAGAAGATGAGAACAAGAGACAAAGAATTTTTAGTGGGAGATGAAGTAATGGTATATCTGAGAAAAGAGAGATTTCCAGCAGGGACATACAACAAGATGAAGATGAAGAAGTTTGGACCATGTCAGATACTTAAGAAGTTTGATTCAGGGAATGCATATGAAGTGTAGCTACTGGAGACATTGGGTATATCCCTATATTCGACATTGTAGACCTATATTAGTATCATGAAGGAGAGTCAAGGGACAACATTGAATATGGATTAAAGAATCAGTTACCATAGCAACCACCAGAGAAGATAGAGGACATCTTGGATAGAAGAGTTGGACGTAGTACCAGAGGCAAGCAGTACAAAGAATATTTGGTTAAGTGGAAAGGAAGATTGGAAGAAGATTCATAATGGATTTCTTAGGCTGAGGTAGACTGCCTTGGTTTTTCTCTAGCCCCAGCAAAGTGAGGGACTCATTTTTCAACAACCCCAAGTGTCTGATGCAAGAGCATCCTAGTTTGCAGAGCAATCTTGCATCAACCAAAAAATATTTGCATCCTTTTGTTTTCTTTCATTTTCAGTTGAGTTCAGTCATTTGCAGTTTTAGCATTTTGTACCACATTTTACTAGATCTTTATATCCAAGCTTCTAGAGTAGGACTTAGCATCTACATAGTGTCATCTACATCATATTCAGATCTCAAGTGATTTGGATTTGTTTCCAGAAAGTTATCACTATCAGAAGATCATCAGTTTTCACAGAATAGAGCATCCAGACAATCAGTTGAAGGAGAAGGTTTGTAGAGCACTTCTATGACTTGTAGATCATAATGGAACATCATACATGACACATAAGGATCAAATAGATCTTCCTTGAGGTCTGAACCATGTTTCATTCATTTGCAGAGAAATACCATATGTTGTAGGTGGACTTACTTGTTTCTACACGCTACATATTTCATTGGATTTTGTAACCTCTTGTGGCCGATGCAGAGGATTCTATGAGCTTGAAGATGGTATATATAGATCTCTTTGATGCATTAGAAATTTAGTTAGGAGTTTTCATAAGATAGGTAATGGAATTATTTCTGGAAGGCACTTTCAATGCCATATCTTTCATATCTGTTGTAACCTGGAAAGTAGGCCTGTGAGCCCTTTGATTGTAGCTCACATGTTTATGATATATGAGCATTGTAATCCTTTGATATATTGGATATATGAATCTTCCATTACAATCCATAATTGTGTTTTTTTTGTTGTGTTTACTCTAGCTGCATGGTTTGGACAGTTCGTTCTTTGAACCCTCCTACCAGGACTGCACCATAAATTGATCCAAATTTTGTAATTCTTCAATAGAAGAAACTTTATGACTGTAAGCTTTCGGAAGAGTTCCGAGTACCTTCATTACCACTTATTTTTCTTCCAGTTCTCCACCAAGACCTCTAATACTATTGATAACTTCATCCACCTTTTGTAAGTATCTTGTGATGTTTTCATCTTCAGACATTCGCATGGTCTCAAGCAAGATCTTCAGATTCTGCATCTTAGCTTGCTTGACCTTGTCATCTCCTTCATAAATTCTTTTTAACTTTTTCCAAATTTTATTAGAAGTTTTCAGATTCATAACTATCACCAATTCTTAATTAGTAAGACCACTTAAAAGAGCATACCTTACTTTACCATTATTTTCATAAGCCTTGATCTCATTAGCAGTACTCGAACTATTCTCAAGTATAATGTATACAAACTCAACAAGCTTCCAAATTTTATTTCCAAGAGAAATCAGATAACCTTCCATCCTTATTTTCTAGAATGCATAGTCTGATCCATCAAACAGGGGAACATCTTTCTTGTGCACCATCCCAGATCTACCTCAGGCAGTTAAGCTTTCCTCCAAGGAACCATGCTCTGATACCAATTGTTGATTGCACAAGACAACTGAGAGGGGGGGTGAATTAGTTGTAACTTATAATTCTAAAATCCTCACACATATTCAGATCCACCTTGATTCAATTTGTTGGGATAAGGTTCCATTAACCTTGTAAATCCCAATATTGTGTTTATTCCATTTATTATATGTAATTTGTAATTATCCATGAGGAAATGTACTAGTTTCATTGGCAGGGGTAATTTCAGAGTAACCGGAGGTAATTACGGAGTGACTTTTACTATTGGCAAGTGTAAAAACTCAAAGTAAATGAGGTTAGGCATGGTTCCTTGAGGAATCTACTATTTTTGGCATGTATGATAACTTTTGTAATGTTTGGTAAGTGAATCTATGATAGCTACAAGTTGTCATAAGATTCTCAGATTCTATGATGCCTATGACAGATATGTTTGTTGTATATTTGTTATATTTAGCCCAAGGTTCCTAACTTGGAAAGATACTCTTTTGTGAAATCTATGACAGTTATGACGAGTCATAAGATGCTGTAATCAGCTAGATTTAGTCTTGGGCACCCAACCTTTGCATGACTATTTTTGGACAAGTGTAAGATGCTTGTAAGATGGTAATTAATGTTTACAGGTTGGAGAATCTTAGGAGAGAGAAGGTGAATGCCTAGGATGAGTTAGAAATTTTTTCTATAAGTATTTGCCATGTATTTGGTGCTGCAATACAGATTTTAGGTACTCAGGTGTTGCTGGAATGCTGTCAGATTGAAGACTTGTGGAGAGAGTTGTGTAGTTGATGTATTGTACAATCTTGTTGAGATTAATATAAACTTGTGCCTCTTTCCTGGTGGAGTTTTTTACCCGCAAGGGTTTTCTCCACGTAAACACTGTGTCATTATGTTGAGTTCTTCATGTTTGACATCTTTTCTATAGTGGGTTTTATGTTTTGTTACAATATCCATTGTTAATGCACACTTAAAGATTGCAAAAATTTATTTTAATCAGATTACCATTGAAGTAGTATTACTTTCATTTATAACATTTGGTATCAAAACCTGACTAGCTTTGACTCTTGGGTGGTAGTGTGGAAACTGTAGCTACAGTGGGAGATTTGGTTGTGTTTGTTTTACGGATCTTGTGTTGTTATTATGGCTACATCCACTGTTGCATCAACCTCTCGAATGGACATTGAGAAGTTCAATGGAACGGTGTATGAGTTGTGGAAGTTGAAAATGGAAGATTTGTTGGAAGAAAGAAACCAATAGTTGGCTGTTCAAAAAGAGAAGAAACATGATGATGTCTCTCCAAATGAGTGGGCAAAACTAGATAAGAAGGCACGAGGAACCATCTGTTTGTGTCTATCAGATTCTATCCTATTGAATGTCACAAAGGAAGAGACTGCACACAAGTGGAAATGGTTGGGTGAGATCTATTAAGCCAAGAGTATGGTAAATAAACTTTACTTAAAAATAAAATTGTTTTCCTTGAAAATGAAAGAGGTTGAGTCAGTTGCAGAGCATTTAAATTCATTTAATTTGTTGATGAGTTAGCTTGCTTTAGTAGATGTTGAAGTTGATGAGGAAGATAAATGTATCTTGCTTCTTTGTTCTTTACTTGAATCATGGGAAAATATCATTTTGGCTATCACTTCTAAGCTCATAGATCCAAAGTTGGATGTTCTTGTTGCAGTTTTACTAGCACAGGAATTGAGGAAGATGAGTTCAGATAGTTTAGGGGATGCTCTCAGTGTCAGGGGAAGGTCTAAGGAAAGAGGACCAAAGTGAGATCAGAAAGGGGCTAAGGACAAGCCCAAAGGCTGGTCTAAGACTCCTAGTAAAAAGAATAGAGTTAAGTGTTGGAACTATGGTAAAAGGGGACATGTGAAGGAGTGCAGAAACCCCAAGAAATAGTGAGAGAGTGCTTTAGATAAGTCCTCGAATGTAGGTGAAGATGTTTTACTTTCTACATGTAATGTTGTTTCTAATGATCACTAGTTGGTTGACTCAGGATGCTCGTTTCATATGACCCTGCATAAGGAATGGTTCTCCACATATGAAGAATATGATGGAGGTAATATCTACCTTGGTGATAATTCTTCATATCTTATTGTCAGGAAAGGAAAGGTATTGTTGTGTTTTAGTGATGAGAGGATTGAAACCCTCCCTCGTGTTTTGCATGTTCCTAGATTATCTAGAAATTTGATTTTAGTTTCAAAGTTGAATGATTTAGGAATGCATGTGACATTTGACAAGCATGGTTATAGATTGGTGAGAGGGAACTTAGTGGTAGCAAAAGAGAAGAGATTCGGGAACTTGTTTAAGCTTGAAGCCACTACAGTTTGTAATGCCTCTTATATTTCTAAGGCTTCTAAAAACACTTGTATGTTGTGGCACCATAGATTGGGTCACACAAGAAATAATGTATTAAAAATTATTAAGAATAAAAATTTGTTGGATGATTTCTCCTATTCTGATGAGCACTTTGATTTTTATGAGCATTGTGTGTTTGGTAAACAAAACAAAAAATCATTTCCTTCAAGAAACAATAGAGCAAAAGAGAAGTTAGAAATTATTCATACGGATGTGTTTGGACCTGTGGATAATGAATCTATCAGAAAATCTCATTATTTTGTAACCTTCATTGATAATGTATCCAAATTTACATGGATTTATTTTATGAAGCATAAATATGAAGTTTTCACTAAGTTTAAGCAATTCAAAGTCTTAATAGAGAACCAATCAGGTTTAAAAATAAAAATATTAAGATCTAATAATGGAGGGGAATATTGCTCTAAGGAATTTGATGAATTTTGCAAGCATGCAGGTATAATCAGACAAAAGACAACTCCGTATACACCACAACAGAATGGTGTTATAGAAAGGATGAACCGAATAATTATGGAAAGAGCCAAAAGTATGCTTAGTGCTGTATAGTTGGATAAATGCTTTTGGATAGAGCTTGTGGGTACTACTTGCTACTTGATAAACAGATCTCCTTGTAAGGCTCTTGATTGGACACCTTATGATGTGGACAGGTATGAAACCTTCTATTTCACATTTAAGGATTTTTGGCTGTGAGTCTTTTGTTCATGTGCCTAAGGAAAAGTGATCTAAGCTAGATCCAAAGGCTAAAAAGTGTAAATTCATTAGATATGGTGATAATGTCAAAGGTTATAAGCTTTGGAATCCACTAACCCACAGGATTATCTTTTCTAGAGATGTTATTTTCAAGGAACTTAGAGCTATTTCTAAACCTGAGCAACCAAAAGAAAAAGAAGAAAAGGTAAAGAGAGTGCACTTTGAGTTAGAGAAGCAAGATGCACCTCAAGAAGAACAGAATGACGGATTGGGGGTGAAGAAGAAGAAGAAGATTTGATTAGTTCTGATGAAGATGAGTCTATTGTTACAAAAGAAGTTGTTGCAGATGATCATGTAGAAGAATGAGTAGAGTCTCTTACCCCACCCTTGAGGATATCCACAAGACAACAGAATCCAGTTGATAGGTATAGCTCACTAGATTTTTGTTGTGTATATGCTTTATTGAGTACTAATGATGAACCTAGATCCTACAAGGAAGCTATTTCTGCAGATGATAGTGAGTCTTGGCAGTTAGCCATGTAGGAGGAGATGATGACTTTAGACTCTTATAACACCTGGGATCTTGTTTGTTTGCCCAAAGGAAGAAAGGCCATAGGTTTTAAGTGGATCTTCAAGAAGAAGTTTGGAGCAGATAGGTCATTGGAGAAGTACAAGGCTAGACTGGTAGCCAAGGGCTACTCCCAGAGAGAGGGAGTTGATTTTGGTGAGATATTCTCTCCTGTTGCTAAATTGACTTCTACTAGATTTCTCTTATCCATTGCTGCATCTTATGATTGGGAGATTGAGAAAATAGATGTTAAGACTACATTCTTGCATGGAGATCTTGAAGAAGAAATTTATATGCAACAACCTACAGGTTTTGAGGTAAAAGGAAAAGAACATTGGGTTTGTGGGTTAAAGAGGTCTCTTTGTGGTCTAAAACAGTCCCCCAAAATATGGTACCAAAAGTTTGACTCATTTGTTTTGAAATTAGGGTTTGTTAGAAGTGAGGAGGATCACTGTGTTTACATTATTGTGTTGATAATTCTATATTGGTTATTGCTTTGTATGTTGATGACATGTTTTTTTAGCAATACTAAGTGTATGATCAGTGAGCTTAAAGCCTAACTTTCAGGTGCAATTGAGATGAAGGATCTTGGTGCTGCAAGGTATATTTTGGGAATGGAGATCAAGAGGGATAGAGTTAATAGAAAGCTTTGGTTGTCACAAAGTAAGTATGTGAATACTATTTTGTAGAGATTTAGTTTGTAGGACTGTAACCTAGTTAGAGTTCCTTTATCCATTGGTACTAAGCTTTCATTAGATATGTGTCCAAAGACTGAAGATTATTTTGAGGATATGTCTAATGTGCCATATGCTAGTGTTGTAGGAAGTTTGATGTATGCAATGGTTTGCACTAGACTAGATATTGCCTAAGCAGTGGGAGATTTGAGTAGATTTATGTCTAACCTTGGTAGACAACATTGGAATTATGCAAAAAGGGTGTTTAAATATCTTGCAAGTATTCCTGATCATTGTTTGGTTTATTCTAGTACTGATAGTGCTAATAAATCTTTGGACATATAGGGTTTTGTTGATGCATATTGGGCAAGTGACTTGGATAGTTGACTATGTGTTTACTCTGTTTGGAGGAGCAGTGAGTTGGATGAGTAAGAGGCAACCCATAGTTTCTTTGTGCACCCAAAAAGTAGAGTATATGGCTACTACTCATGTCTCTAAGGAGGTAGTTTGGTTGAGGAGAATGTGTACAAGTATTGGTTTCGATTGCAGGATCATTCAGATTGGTTGTGATAGTCAGAATGCTATCTGTTTGGCCAAGAATCCCATGTATTAAGCTCAAACTAAGCATGTTGATGTTTAGTATCACTTTGTTCAAGAGTTGGTTGAAAATGGAGAGATTAAGTTGAAGAAGATAGACACTCAAGATAATGTTGCAGATTCATTGACCAAGCCTGTGAGCATAGAGAAGTTTGTATGGTGCAGAGAGGTCATGGGCCTTGTTTCTAGTGCCTGATTATTTTCATTTGATTTACTATGGGTTGTTTTACAATGTATAATGTCAAGTGGGAGAGTGTTGGGATAAGGTGCCATTAACCTGGTAAATCCTAATAATGTATTTATTCCATTTATTATATGTAATTTGTAATTATCCATGAGGAGATGTACTAGTTTCACTGGCAAGGGTAATTTCAGAGTAACTAAAGGTAATTACATAGTGACTTTTACTATTGGCAAATGTAAAAACTCAAAGTAAATGAGGGTAGGTGTGCTCCCTTGAGGAATATCCTATTTTTGGCATGTATGACAATTGTCATAAAGTTTTGTAAGTGAATCTATGACAGCTACAAGTTGTCATAAGATTCTGAGATTCTATGACGCATATGACGGATATGTTAGTTGTATATTTGCTATATTTAGGCCAAGGTTCCTATCTTGGAAAGATACTCTTTTGTGGAATCTATGATGGTTATGATGCATCATAAGATGCTATAAGAGGCCAGATTTAGTCTTGGGCACCCAACCTTTGCATGGTTGTTTTTGGACAATTGTAAGATGCTTGTAAGATGGTAATTGATGTTTAAAGGTTGGAAAATCTTAAGAGAGAGAAGGTGAACACCTAGGATGAGTTGGAAAATGTTTCTATAAGTATTTTCCATGTATTTTTTACTACAATACAGATTTTAGGTACTCAAGTGCTGCCAGAAAGTTGTCAGATTGAAGACTTGTGGAGAGAGTTGTGTGGTTGATATATTGTACAATCTTGTTGAGATTAATACAAACTTGTGCCTCTCTCCTAGTGGAGTTTTTTACCCACAAGGGTTTTCTCCACATAAACACTGTGTCATTGTGTTGAGTTCTTCATGTTTGACATCTTTTTTGTAGTGGGTTTTATGTTTTGTTACAATATCCATTGTTAATGCGCACTTAAAGATTGTAGAAATTTATTTGAATCAGATTTCCATTGAAGTAGTGTTGCTTTCATTTCTAACACAATTAACCCTTAAACTGTTAAGATGATTAAGCATGGAAACAAATAACAGAAACTAAATCAAATCAACATCATACACAAGAGAACATCAGATTTATGTAGAAAACCCAAGAAGGGAAAAACCATGGTGAGGATTAGCTCACAGTATAAAGTAATATCAACACCAAATACAATAGGGCTCACTGTCGAAGGAATTACTACCCAAAAGAAAGGCTCACTGCCAAAAGAAAGGCTCACTACCAAAGGCTCACTACCAGAACAAAAAAGAAGATATAGAAGAATGTTACAATGAGAAAACCATCTCAATGCAACAGAGAAGTCCACCACAACATCACCAACACCTTCACAGTCATACCAAAAAATTGTAGACACCTTCTACTCACTGTATCTAGTAATATAACACATGAAAGCTTGCACTACACTTCGCACTCTACCACATTGGTATTCGCATCTCATACACACACACACTTCTACCTCAACAACTCAACACTTATTTATACCATCTTCAACCTTGAAAACGTTCTCCAAGGCTGGCAATAAACCTTCACTATGAAAATTAAAATTAGGTTGGAACAAAAACATTCTTGTGGTAGAAAGGAATGAAGGTGGAGCACAACACCCCTTAGTTTGGACCTAAATCCACTCATACATGCCACTCCACGCTTTCACAATCACCGAAGCACATCCGTAATTTGTGTAAACACCCAAGGTTGGCTGAACCTGTGTTAACATCATAATCTTTTAAGTACATGCTTCCTCAAAAACAAAGATGACTCATGGACCACACACGATGCTTGAAAATGATCTATAATATTCCACAAGCACCTTGAAATCCAACAAATTCCTTCGCAATGACTTTCACCTACCAGACAAACTTATCATGTTTACCCAGCATACTCAAACATCTCTGTCATGCACTGCAACTCAAGAAGTCAACTTGTGGAGCACCAAACCATGAACAACTTCAACTAAAGGTAGATATAAACTTTAGAAGGATACTTCCAAAATTATAGGACCTGAAACCACTCTGCAGAGAAAAATAGAGTAAAAACCTTTTTCACATCGATCTAACATGCCAAATTCTAAATACAACACCTCTAAACATCTTTGAACAACATATCCAAACCATGTGAGCAGATCTTCAACATAGAAGAAGTGTCGAGAAAAACCAGAACCACTCTGTATGACAGAACACCTTTACAACACATTGTTTCCTCTATTATTCAAATTTTCTCAAAAGCACTTGGAAACCAAGCACTAGAAATATATCAACAACATCTTCAGTACTTTCTCGTCATCAACTCATTACCAACTTCTCACACTCTTGCAATAATCCTTTGCTCATACAGTTGATGCCAATGACAACACAAGCTTGTTGACATCAATGACAACACTAACTGCACATACATGCAACAAACTTGTACTAAAATGAATTCAACCACTCACTTATATATGCTTTCCCACTAACATTTGTAATTTAATTGAAAGATCTAACAAGGAGAGACTCATTTAAAGGTCCTATCCTAACATGAATTAAATTCTACCCCAACCAATCAAGGAGGACTTGGGTGTGAGCACCCAAGTGTCAAGGAGCCTTTTGGGTCTAGGGTTAGTCATTAAATGGGCCCCTAGTTCCCATTTGACATGGGTTTCAGGGGATTTTGCATCAGGATGAATATTTTGCATGTAGAGTGTTAACATGAGTGTTGCAAGTATGAGGATAACCAGTGTTGTCATTGATATCAACATACTCATATTGCTTTAATGAGAAGGATTGGATGAGCTGTGTGCTGAGGATATTGAGAAAATTAGTCTCAATCAGGAACAGTGAAGAACAATGATGACTTTAAGGTAAAAGGCCAAGATAAGATGAAGATCAGAGGATGCGGTTTAAAGGGTTTTCATATATGAGTCTTGAGATGCTCCAGTCAAGATTTTAGAGATCCGCATGAAGATATGAAGAACCTATGGTCACTCTAGTGGAACCGGTTCCGACAGATGTTCAGTGGTGACAGAGTGTCATAGATTGGTTCGGTGAGCTCCAGAATTGCATTATCTCATTCTGCAGATTAGAGGGAGTGTTGAAGAAGTTAGTGTGAAGTGACAACTAGATTTGTTCATGGTTTGGAGGTCCAGAAGCACCTTTCTCATTGTGACAGTGGTGACAGACTATGTTCTTGAAGTTTCAGATGAAGAAGAGAAGAATTCCAGTAAGCTGATAAAGTGCGGATGTTCTTGATGACTCAGGAAAGGTTTTGGTGATCCTTGGATTGTGCACAATTCTTATTGGTGGTACGCATTGAAGTTAGAGTTTGGATTTGATGTAAAGACCACCGGTTGCTGGTGTTCTTCCTGAGACTGGCCGACCGGATGTATTACACGTCTTGCGAATGATCTTATAGGTGTTTGCCGACTTAGATGATTGTTCCTAAGTCGATGCCTTGTATAAATAAGGGATTGTGAATTCATTTTGAAGTGTGTCTTGGAGCGGATGAGTGTGGAATAGTGAAAGAGTGAAGGGCAGAGCAGAGGTCTTCAGGCTTAAATGGAACTGATCCAGGCATGGTAAAGATGTCAATCTCCAGTTCAAGTTTGTGATACTTGTTACTTTATGGACAGTGTGTCTCTTGTAGGTAGTGTGCCTCTTGTGAGCAGTGAGCCCTAATTGGCATGTGCCATCTATTTTTCTTATTCTTCTAACACAGAATAATTCTTAGGTTAATCACCCCACGGTTTTTCCCTTGACCGGGTTTTCCACATCAAAATCTTGGTGTCTCATGTGTTGATGTGTATCTGCTCTAGTGTTTATGCTTTATGCTTCCATGAATGATTAATTGCTATGCTATTAAATAACAAAGTGGATTTAAGTGTTTGAATTGGAAGCAAGATTAGGATAACTGATTCACCCCCCCTCTCAGTTATCAACAATTGGTATTAGAGCCAATTTCCTCTAAAAGGAGCTTAACCACTTGAGGAGATCTAGGATGTCATCATACAAGAAGGATAGTCCAAAGTTTGATGGAACCAACTTCTCTCTTTGGAAAGGTCGCATGAAATGTCACTTGGAGTGTATGGGAAAGGCGTACTTATCCATGGTCACAAAAGCATATGTACCTCCATAGGGTGGTTCGACAACTCTAAATGAAATCACATATGCTGAAAACAATCTGTGGACCAAAGAGGCTCTTCTAAGCACATTGACTGACTCAGAACTCTCAAATGTTATTGACCTACCAACTGCCTATGAGATCTGGGTTAAACTGAAACTTCTGCATGAAGGAGATGAGTATGTTAAGAGTGCAAGGCTACAGAGTCTCAAAGGGAAATTTGAAAGACTGAAGATGAGAGATGATGAAAATATTATTACCTTTATGCCAAGAGTAAATGAACTGGTGTGTGGAATTAGGAATGCTAGTGGAGTTTTGGATGAAAATGAGATTGTTGGCAAAATCCTCAGATCCCTTCCTATTGTCTACAAAATCAAGGTTGCTGCCATTGATGAATTCAGAGCCCATACAACTGTCACAAGAGACCAATTGGCTGGCAAACTGGCTGCATTTGAAATGACCGAGTTTGGAGATGATCCCCCCAAGACTGAATCTGCATTCAAAGCCAGTGCCTCTGTGAAAGGCAAACAAAGATTTGATCTAGGAGAAAACTATTCAATGAAGCTATCATTGTATGATCAAGCAAGAAGAGACATGGAAGAGGAAGAAGCAGAAACATTGCAACTTGAAGCCCTCATTGCAAAGAGACTGCTAAGAGGATCTGGTAAGTATGAAGGAAAATTACCCTTTAAATGTTTCAACTACAATAAGATTGGTCATTTTGCTTCAAGATGTCCGGAAAGATCTGCAAGGTCAAATTCTAATAGACAAAGGTTCCAAAAGAACTATTATTATGTTCATGAAGAGGATGATAATGAAGGAGTAACAGATGATGAATCAGAAATAAGAAACAAATCTGGAAATGAATGGGTGTTTATTGCCATCAAGGAAGAAGATCTAATATCCTTTGAATCTGTCAATCATAAGGTTGTAGAAAGAGCTTTGGCTGCCCAAGTTGAAGAAAAGGATGATTGGGTTATTGACAGTGGATGCTCTCATCATATGACAGGTGACAAAAACAAGTTTCTAGACTTGGAAAGGTATGAAGGAGGGATGGTAAAATTTGGTGATAATTCTGCTAGTAGAATCAGAGGTAGGGGAACTATTTCTTTTGATGGAAAGAGTAAAACTGATAATGTACTATATGTTGAAGGATTGAAGCACAATCTTCTTAGTGTTGGACAGTTAGTAGATAAAGGTTATGATATCCGGTTCAAAAATAGAAGATGCAGGATCTTTGAAAGCTCTGAAACTGAGATTGCTTCCGGTACTCAAACAAAAGGTAATATCTTCCATCTAGGTGGTTCTAATAAAAGTTGTTTGTTCAAATTGATCAGAGTTGGTTATGGCATAGAAGGATGTGTCATTTAAATTTTGATAACATCATCAAGATAAGCAATACTCAGGCTGTAAGAGATCTTCCAAAATTGGTGAAATCTACAAATAGCTTGTACAAAGAATGTCAGCTGGGTAAATAGAGCAGAGTCTCATTCAAAAGCAAGGATCAGTCCTCTATCAGATTATTAGAATTAATTCATACTAATCTATGTGGTCTGACAAGAATCAAGAGTATGCAAGGTGATAGATATTTCATGTTACTGATTGATGACCATTCCCAGATGATGTGGGTTACCTTTCTGAAAGAGAAATAAGAAGCTTTTGAGAAGTTCAAAATCTTCAAAGCTATGGTAGAAAATCAAACCGGACTGAAACTAAAATGTCTGAGGTCTGATAGAGGTGGTGAATTCACATCCAGTGAATTCATAGATTTTTGTGAGAAGCATGGTATAAAAAGATAGTTATCTGCTCCTAGGACTCCACAGTAGAATGGAGTAGTAGAGAGAAAGAACCGGACCATCCAGGAATCATCCAAGACAATGACGATGGAAGAAAATATTCCCTAGATGTTTTGGAGAGAAGCTGTCAGCACTGCAGTCTATACTCTCAATCGAGTTCAAATCAGAAGCAATACCGGTAAGACTCCTTATGAACTTTGGTTTGGTATAACTCCTACTGTGAGATATTTTAGAGTATTTGGTAGCAAATGTTACATTAAAAGAGATGAAGATCTAGGAAAGTTTGATGCTAGAAGTGATGAAGGAATTTTCTTGGGTTACTCCACTCAAAGCAAAGCATACCGGTGCTACAATAAGAGACTGAGAAAGATGATAGAAAGTACAAATGTGAAGGTTGATGAAGGAATCGAGAAGCCCTCAAGGTTTGATGAATATGATGAAGATGATCAGAATGGTTCTCTGGTTCAAGGAGCTCAATCCTCCCCTGTAAGTCAGATTCAGACTGATCTGGTAAATCAAGAAGAAGAGGTTGGTCTAAATGAGCCTGATCAAGAAACAAAAGTGCAAGAAACTCCCAAAGTTCCAAGGTATGTAAAACTGAACCACTCTAAAGATCAGATCATAGGTGACAAAAGCAAAGGTGTGCAAACTAGAAGGAAAATTGCTCTAAATTCAGATGAATGTTGTCTGATTTCAAAGATTGAGCCTAAGACAATAAATGAAGCCTGCAATGATGAAAATTAGACCAAAGCAATGGAGGAAGAGTTGATGTAAAGTAAGAAAAATCATACTTGGGATCTTGTTTCTAGACCTAGAAACAAGAATGTGATTGGAACCAAATGGGTCTTCCGGAACAAACTAAATGAAGTTGGTGAAGTAATCAGAAACAAAGCCAGATTAGTCTATAAAGGCTACTCTCAAATAGAAGGGATTGATTTTGAGGAAACCTTTGCTCCGGTGGCAAGAATTGAAGTAGTCAGACTATTTCTTGCATTTGTTGCCTTCAAAGATTTCAAAGTATGTCAGATGGATGTCAAATCTGCTTTCTTGAATGGTGACTTAGAAGAAGAGGTGTACATTGAACAACCAGATGGATTTCAATTGTTTGATCATGGTGATATGGTCTGCAAGTTGAAGAAAGCATTGTATAGATTGAAGCAAGCCCCAAGAGCTTGGTATGAAAGGTTGGATAAGCATCTTGTGCAGATTGGTTTCAATAAAGGTACTGCTGACAGTAACTTATATTTTAAAATTGATCATGAAAACATCTTGATTGTTGAAGTATTTGTTGAAGATATCATCTTTGGAGGAAAAGATAGCATGTGTAAAACTTTTTCAAATCAAATGAAAAGTGAGTTTGAGATGTCCATGCTTGGTGAAATGAATTTCTTCTTGGGTCTGCAAATTACTCAAACAAAGAAAGGGATCTTCATTTCTCAGACCAAATATGTGAAAGAATTGTTGAGGAAATTTGCGATGGAAGATTCAAAACCAATGAATACTCCCATGGCAACCGGATGCAAGTTGAGCAAAGATGATGACTCTCCCAAGGTGGATCAGACAAAATATAGGTCAATGATTAGAGGACTGTTGTATCTCACTCAAACTAGACTAGATATTATGCAGGCTGTTGGTCTTGTTGCTAGATTCCAAGCTGATCCTAGAGAATCTCATGTTATGGCAATCAAGAGGATTTTTAGATATCTAAAGGGGACAATTGAGTATGGTCTATGGTACCCTAGAGATCATGATTTCTCTCTTCATGCATATATAGATGCAGATTGGGCAGGAGATGTGGATGACCGGAAGAGCACCAGTGGTGGACCTTTCTTTTTGGGAAAAAGATTGGTTTCTTGGCTAAGCAAGAAACAAGAGGCAATATCTCTATCTACAACTGAAGCAGAATACATTGCAGCAGTAGGTAGTTGCACTCAAATCTTATGGATGAAGCAGATGTTAAGAGACATTAAAGTAGGATATGAGGAGCCTATCACAAATTTCTATGATAATTCAAGTGCAATAAATATTTCTAAGAATCTAGTGTTGCATTCTAAGACCAAGAACATATCTATCAAGTTTCACTTTCTGAGAGAGCAAGTGAACAAGGATGAAGTTAGATTGGAGTATGTGCCCTCCAAGGATTAGATTGCAGATATTTTTACTAAACCTCTTTCCCAAGGACTCTTTTGAGTATCTCAGGGAGAAGTTAGAGGTCATTGCCCCTCCGGTGATGAACTAGGATGCATTGATGTGCATCAGTCCGGTGGATATCACAGTCATATCTTGTGATCCAAATTGGTGATGGGGAGCTGCTACTCAGGGGGAGCAGCTAGTATGATTCTGAGATTGTTGCAAGTATGAGGATCCAGTGTTGTCATTGATGTCAACATACTCATATTGCTTTAATGAGAAGGATTGGATGAGCTGTGTGCTGAGGATATTGAGAAAATTATTCTCAATCAGGAACAGTGAAGATCAGTGATGACTTTAAGGTAAAAGGCCAAGATAAGATGAAGATCAGAGGATGTAGTTTAAAGGGTTTTCAGATATGAGTCTTGAGATATTCCAGTCAAGATTTCAGAGGTTCGCATGAAGATATGAAGCAGTTATGGTCACTCTAGTGGAACCGGTTCTGATAGATGTTCAGTGGTGACAGAGTGTCACAGATTGGTTCGGTGAGCTCCGGAATTGCATTATCTCATTCTGCAGATTGGAGGGAGTGTTGAAGAAGTTAGTGTGGAGTGTGTTGACTTTTTTCCAGACTGGATGCTTATTCCCAGATTTCCCTACAAGGTAGCCATCAGTGATCAACAGGATCTCTGGGCCAGGGGCCAATAGTGTAGGAGATAGACTCTGTATTTTATCTCCTCTTCTTCTTTAGGCTCTGCAAGACCTAGGGGGTATTCCCTACTCAACATCCATGAGGATATGCATACAAGGCTGGGATGCTGACAGAAAGCAGATAAGTCCTCCTGTAAGTAGACCAAAACTGAAAGATAAGAGAAAAGGGGCTAGCTTTGGGCCTATTTGCAGTTGTAGACAGAGGACTGAGGATCCTAAAACTAATTCTAATGTCCTAAAGATTGTTTTAGATTTAGATTTTGATTTTAAGTTTGGATGCAAAGCTGGACATGGCTGTAACACAAACACACAGCAAGATTGGTGCCTATCCAGGGCCTGGAGTCAGTAGACATACACCTGTGAATGATCAGCATGAACAACTAAAACTAGATTTCAGGGGGATATATGTGATACCTGCCTTACAGATATCTCCCAATACAGAGTGTTAAGTTATCTCTACTTATGGCATCCCTACTACAGTATACCCTTCCCAATGTTCAACCTGAAAACAGTTTAATCTACCCCTTGAGCAGAAGTTAAAAGATCAGACATTCAACATAGGAATTCTATGCTCTAGAATCTAAACATTACCCAAATATCCAGATTCAGAAGAAGAATACATGCAATACTGGAGACAGAATTAACAAAACACATGCTAAGATAGCATTTCTCATATAAGATTAATCATGAAATCAGTGGGTTCATGCCAAAACATACAACAAGAGATACATAAACTCACAGGTTAAGCTGTACAGAGCAACCAGATCAGCTTGTTTTGAATTACAGAGCCAAAAATCTTCAACTTTCAACAACCTTCAAATGAGCAACACAACCTGCTATAGACAGCAAGGAGGTGCTCAGCCTTAATTACATAGTTGACCAAAAAAAACCTGCCAGATACACAGTATCATCAGATTGGCGCTCAAACATTCAATACAGCAGGTGGGAGAGGAGACAAGAAGAAATCTCGAGCCTTGCGCCGCCGCCCGTTGATGTACACCTTCAATCGGGTACCAGATCCGTCCATACCTCTGCAACCTTCGCCATTAATGGCGCACCAACCCGCGGCCTCAGGAAAACGTCAAACTGTGCATCGCAACCATTTCCCGCCAAGATACCTCATCGTCATGATATTTCAAATATGCAGGATATCAATTATCCCACATGCACCCCGCGGCGACCTTTTCAACACTTTATATACTAGGCCACGAGCATATATAATGTCGGTGCTTTTGCTCCTCACGACACTAGTATAAGACTTCATCATCATCCTCCAACAGCATGATATCCTATCGCTTGAAATATCACCCTGACGTCAGCATCATATCGCAATATAACCTGCATGATAATCGCCTTCATCGGCACAACCTGTTCCATCGGAGGAAGATCCTCCTGCTTAGCTGATACCAAAAGTCTGGCCGATGAACATCCTGATGACGTCATCGTCATATCCTGCTGATGTCATCAGCATATCTGCCTACTGCGCACCTCCTCATATCCGGATGACGTCATCATCATATCGACATCAGGATGATATTCGGAAGATAACCGGATATTTGGAAATATCATCCTGATGCACAAATATCATGCTGCACTGTAGCTCCACTATAAGATCGGGGTGATAGATGAATATGCCAGATATTTGAAAAGATCACCCCCCACTAGATAATGCACGAAGCCGGCAGGCGGATATCTCCTTGATATCAGCATCATCAGGATGATAAAACAACGAATCATGAAGTGATACAACAACATCAGGATGATATTGACTAAGATCATCCTGACGTCCAAAATATGATGACCACGATGAAAATCGGGTCACACTTAGACCTTTACAGCAACATCATCAGGATGATCTTAACAAAGATCACCTGATGTTAAAATATCACCCCAGCAAAAGATCATGCAGGTAGACAATATGATGACCCTCGCAAGCAACACAGCGATAACTGGAAATATGATCATGATGATGACGACGACCCTTAAGAAAAAATAGGCCGGGTTGAACAACTTAGAAAATGACCCCCTCGGAAGATCGGGGTGACATCATCATCATAAAAGGACAGGGTGATAATTGGAAGATCACCAGATATTTGAAAAATCACCCTCCGCAAGAAAATTAAGGCACA
Organism: Cunninghamia lanceolata; assembly: GCA_027924645.1. Taxonomy (NCBI): domain Eukaryota; kingdom Viridiplantae; phylum Streptophyta; class Pinopsida; order Cupressales; family Cupressaceae; genus Cunninghamia; species Cunninghamia lanceolata. Next base: position 16,151,004 of record BSBN01001332.1, read on the forward strand.
TTGTAGCTCATCAGCAGGATCGGGATGATATCCAAACATCACCCGATATTGAAATATGATGATCCTGATGAAAAAACAAGTTGACAGAAAACATGATGATGCTGACCACCATCAAAGCAAACATGATGATGATGACTTCCTCCTCGAAGAAAATATGATGCTGCAGCTGAAAAATGCCGAGGAGGTCCAACACTTAGGAAAATGGGCAAGAAGATATAGGGTTCAAATGAAGAAACCCCCTAAACATGAAAAAATCAACCTCCAGGTCAAAATGAGTGCTAACACTGGCTCCGAATGGGGACGTGCAGGTGAAAACCTGCAGCGAGAACCAGATCTCCGGGCAGACCAAGGCAAAAAACCAAAAAGCACGAACTGCACAAGACATTTACACTACATACATGTTTTTACAAATGTGCACAGCGACAAGTCATTTATGCAAAATAGAACTTAAGGAATTGGCCATGCACAGGCAATTCCAGAACTTCACCATCTAGGGCCTGGAGGAAATAAGAATCCTCCCCATGAGCACTGCAAATCTGATATGGGCCCATCCATAAGGGTTCAAATTTACCATGTTTACCCTTTTCTTGACCTTTTGCATTCCAAATGAGCACCAGATCATTGACTTGAAACTTCCTTTTTGTAGTTCTCCTGTCAAACTGATATTTCACATCTTGTTGTCTTTTGAGATTGATCTGGTGGGCTTTCCTTCTATTTTCATCCAATGCAACCAGCTGGTTCACTCTTTCTGTCATGGAGTCTTCAATCTCCTCATCATTTTCCTGAATGAATCTGTAAACTGGTAGGAGATTGTTTATGGGCAATCTGGCTGATGCACCATATACTAGCTCAAAGGGTGACATCCCAATAGCCCTTTTTACTGTCACTCTGTCAGCCCATATTGCTAAGTTCAATTTTGAGTCCCAAGCTCTCTTGTTCTTGTCCAGTATCCTCTTGATAATTTTCATGATGCTTTTATTGCTTGATTCTGCTTGACCATTCCCTTGTGGGTGATATGGTGATGTATATGATAGATTTATCCCATACCTATTGCAAAAATCAACAAATTCACCTGATCTGAAGCACATAGCATTATCAGTGACTATCTTGAATGGTACTCCAAACCTGATGATAATATTTTCTAGCATGAAATCTGTCACCACCTTACTTGTAGCTCTCTTAGTTGGAATGGCCTCAATCCATTTGGTAAAGTAATCAGTTGCCACCAAAATCCAACTGTGTCCCCCACTTGATTTGTCTGCAATTTCTCCTATGAAGTCAATTCCCCATTGCTGAAATGGAGCATCCACAGTTACAGTTCCGAGGGGTAAAGCACCATCATATTTCAGCTTTCCTGAAAATCTTTGGCAAGGGTCACACTTCCTTACTAACTTTTGTGCATCTGAAAAGAGAGTGGGCCACCAATATCCTGCTCTGAGAATTTTATGAGCTGTTGTTTGGGCAGTATAATGTCCACCACACAATCCTTTATGCATATCAATCAAAACATTGTTAGCCATATCCTCATCCACACATCTCAGCAGCACACCATCAGGGTTTTTCTAGTATAGCTCACCTTGAACAATAACATACCTGATTGCATGTAACTTTAAAGTCCTCTTTTGACTGTTACTGAAATGGGAAGGACAATTCAGATTTTGCAAGTAGTAGATAATATCCTTGTACCATTCAGATCCTGATACATTTACACTCTCATTTTGGACTGCATTAACTTGGCATGCTTCCAAGTTTGACTGTGCCATCATCTTGGCTAATCCTTGTCCTCTTATCAACTTGGTAACTTGTATGTCTATGTTAAACTCTTGCAGTTTGTTTATCCATCTGCACCTTCTTCCAGTCACCTCCTGCTGAGTGAAAATGTCTTTGACTGCTGCATGGGGTACATATGCAATTATATATGATCCTACCAAGTATGGTCTGAAACTTTTGATGGCTCTGACTAATGCATATGCCTGTTTTTCCATAATATCATACTTCAACTCAGAGGCCTGCAAGGACATACTGAAGAAAGCTATGGGCTGTTCAAAACCATCTTCATTTTTCTGTAGCAAACAAGCAGCAACAGTATGAAAAGAAGCAAATGAAAATACTTGGAATGGCCTAGAAAAATCAGGAGATTTAAGAATAGGGGCCATCTTGATTGCCTCTTTGATACTCTGAAATGATTCTATTGCTTCACTTTCCCAGTGGACAGTTGCATCCTTCTTCATCATCTTGGAAATGTTCCTTGTGGTTTCTGCAAAGTTGGGAACAAATCTCCTAACAAAATTTATCTGTCCAAAGAAGGACTGAACTCCTTTTACAGTTTTTGGCATTTGAATTCTGTCAATAGCAGCCACTCTCTCTGGATCTATCCTGACTCCATCCTTGGAAACAATATGTCCCAGGAGCTTTCCTTCAACTACCCCAAAGGCACACTTCTTTGGATTTAAAGAAATACCATACTCTAGTGCTCTTATGAAAATCTGCTCCAGATGCAAACAATGCTGCTCTTCTTTCTTTGAGTAAGCAGTCAAGTCATCCTGATATACAGCCAGGATTGAATCAATCAACCCTGCAAAAGCAACATCCATTGCTCTTTGAAATGTAGCACCTGCATTGGTTAGTCCGAAGGACATTCTAACATACACATAAGTTCCCCATGGAGTGGTAAAGGCGGTCTTATACTGTTCTGATTCCTTTACCTTCACCTGATTATAACCTAAAAATCCATCCATCATGGATAAGAGTTCACAACCAGTCACTCTCTGCAACATAGCTTCCATATTAGGCAGTGGATAGTTATCCTTTAAAGAGGATACATTCAAGTTCCTGAAGTCAACACAAAGCCTAATATCACCATTCTTTTTTCTGACTGGGACAAGGTTAGACACCCAAGTTGAATGCCTGATTGGCACAATTATTCCAGCTTCCCTGAGCCTTTTGAGTTCTTCTTGCATCTTGGGAGCTAAGGTAGGATTAATAGGTCCTTACTTTTGTCTAAATGGCTTAGCTCCAGGCTTCAATGGGATCTCATGCTGGAATAAATCTTCCCTATAGGCTTTTAGGTCCTCATATGACCAAGCAAAAACATGTTTATACTTTTTCAGTAATGCAATCAGCATACTCCTAATGTGTGGTTTGAGCTGTTTACCAATGTATACCTTCTGAGGGGCCTGAGATGTCCCCAAATTTATCTCTTCTAAATCTTCCTTATTTGTGGGAGATGTCCTTGTGACCAATTTATCTCTACTGTCAAAAACTCTTTCCAAAGCTACCAACCCTCTAGGGATTTTATTAGTCTTCAATTGAATTGTCTCTTTTCCCACAAGAGTTTCTTTTCCATCTATAGTCTCTACAAAAGCTTGGAAATCAATTTCTTGATTCTCATATTCATCTATGCAGTGCAAAAATTTCAACAAATCCCTATCATCATTAAACACTTGCCAACTGCATATATTTTCTGGTACTGCAGGCCTAATTTTAACTTCTACATTTGTAACATCTGACAGAGTGATGTCATCTGGCCTTATTGCAACATTGGCTAAGAAATCAGCCATAACATTCTTTGACCTCTCTACCTAGCCTATTGAAAATGCATCAAATAGTTCAATGGTATCCCAAACAGCATGCTTGTATTGTTTCAATCTTTTGTTTTTTGAAGCATACTTATCTCTAATTTGGGATACAATCAGCTCAGAATCCCCAAATACTCTTAACATTTTAATTCCATGTTTGAGAGCAATATTTAGGCCTAAGAGTAAAGCCTCATATTCTGCAATGTTGTTTGTGTAATCAAACCTCAGCAAGAAAGAGAATTTGAGGAGCTTACCAGTTGGAGACAGGAAAACAACTCCAGCTCCAGAGCCTTCTTTTGCACAAGCTCCATCAAAAAACATGGTCCACAAACCTCGCTGATCCAATTCTTCAATGCAGGCATTTTTCTTTTTATCTTCTGTATCATCTGAGACAACCTTGAAGTTATCACAGTCAGTGTCTACAAAGCATACCTGTTCCTCTGCTTCTTGGTCTTCTACTGTCTCTGATGATCTTTGTTCTCTGATTAACTTAACATCCCTGCCATTCATTGGAATCATGGCATATGACAGGTCCAGCTGCATACTTCCACCAATTAGTGCTGCCCATCTTCTTGACAACAACATACCATACTGTGGCTTGATGTCAACCACTGTTATATTCATTTTATATCTCTTTTCAGGAAATGCTGCCAGTTTGAAATCTACATCCTTCATGATTCCAATAACTGGTACCTCTCTGGCATCCATAGCATAACATTTTCCACATGCCTTATCAATTTTCAATCCAGCTTGTTGCATGATGGCCAAAGGCATGACATTTGTAGATGCTCCAGAGTCAAGAATACAATTTCTGATTATTTTTCCATTTATAACCAGGGAAACATAAAATGGTTCCACTTGTGAAGGACACTTTGTCATAGTCACTCCTAAATAGACTTCAGGAGTCTCATCTTCTTCATTACACATGACATGTTTCTCACCCTGGGTTTGAACATTTTGTTTAGCTTGAAAAGGTACCCCTGAGATTAGGGATATTGTCCTACTCTTGATTTCTTCCACTTTCATCAGTTCCATATGTGGAATAGAGACTTTTACCTGAGAGAGGACCTGAGTTATATCAAATGGAGCATAATTTTGTATAACAGTTGTAGCTTGCTCCACAATCTTGTTTTTATCCTGAGCTGATTTAGCTTTTACTTTCATAGTTCCCTGATCATCATTCTTGTCTTGGGAACCTTTACTTTGATCTTCAGCCTGAGGGATTTTATTTTCTAGTCCTTGAGATTCATGACCTGTTCTATGTCTAAAATTCTGTTTATTATTTACCCACTGCCTTTTTTGTGGTTCAATTCCTTTATGACCATGCACTAGCTGACCTGCAGAAATACCTTCTGGCTGATGTGGGCTGCCTACTTGATTTTTACCTCTGAGATTGTAGTTGCTTTTGACTTGAGCAACTGCTGCAGCTGTGAAGGCTCTAATTTCCTCATCAGAAGGTCGTTGTAAGTTACTCAGAAAATTGTGTGAGCTCTGAGCATACACGTAGTTATCTTCATTATCTTCATCATATGGGAACTGTTGGCAGGCCTGAATTTGATGATCTGTATTCTCATCAGCATCATAAAGAGTGTATCCATTGCCTATGGACATCATATTAACATCATCATCTTGCACATAATGTGGCTCATTGCATTCATTACAAGATGTAGCATTATCATACAAGGATTGAGCAATCATACACTGTAACTGTGAATGTGGCATCTGGCAAATTATACACCATGGAGCATCATCAACAATATTTATAGCTTTCTTTAGAGGATCAGGAGTTTCTTTGACATGTTGAGCCCTCTGATTTGTGTGGTTACGTGGGAAAATAGGCTTACCATCATGCCAATTGGTATTATAAGGCATATCATGCAATGATGGCCTCTTTTCCTGCCTTTGATAGACTTGCCTATCAGGACCCATCCCTTTTTCACTTCTAGCTAATCTATAGCTTAGGTCCTTAACAACATTTGCCAATTTGTCTATCTTATCTTCAGGGGCAGATGTATTACCTTGAGTGTTCTGAGGCTTGTTTGGATTCTGCAGAATTTTTATATCATCCCTTCTATTTGTCTTGCCCGATGCTTTCCTGTTGTTTTCAATATTCACTGCAATTCTGAAAGCATCCCTGAGAGTAGCAGGACCTTTATCTCTTAATCCATATGCAGTTTTTGCATCAAAGGCATTGATATACAATATTATGCACATTGGTTCATTTGGCCTCATGTGATGTGGCAATTTGTTTAACACTTTAGTAAATCTTGCATTAAAATCTGCAACCTGCTCATTTGACCCTTTAGTGATACTGGTGAACTCATTTACAAAAAAGCTAGGGTCAGTTTTGTCACCATATTGCTCCTTGAACATCCTTTTAAAATCATCCCATGATGAAATACTCCGGTCAGGCAGATTCTTGTACCATTCTCTTGCCTCATCTATTAAGGATTGCATGAATGACTTCATGAAAACATCCTCATGTTCAACCTCAAAGTTATCCATGACATTTTGAAAGGCTTTTAGATGATCTTCTCCTGACACTGTGTTGTTTCCTGAAAATTTAGGCACTTGCAGCCTCAGATGCTTGTCAATGGGGTTAGGATACCCAGGAATACCATCAAATACCAGCTGTCTGAATCTATCTAGCTGCATTGGCTGTCTGTTTAACTGATTAACATTAATATTTCTATCTGCATTCTGGTTTCTTACATTGTTCAGTGGTATCCTAGTATCATTCACATTTTGTCTTTCATCATTATGCTGATGTTGCACTTCATTTCTTTGCTGATGTCTCTGCACATTTGCATTCTCTAGGGTAGGAACTGAATCATTTTGGGCAGTTCTTAAAGCTTGCACTTTCTGCTTCATATCATCTCTAATTTTCATGGCTTGTAGATATTCTAGTTCTGCTCTTAGATTTCTGATTTCTTCAGCTCACTGTTCATCCTTAGGCATGGAGGTAGATGGTCTCATACCATTCTGGTCATCATCTTCATCATCCCTCAGAGACTCTGCCTCTTCAAACCTTTCACTAGGGTCTAGAAATGGGCGTTCTTGGAACACCTCTGACCTCATTCTCATACTACCACCCTGTTGCCTCTCATATGCACCTTGGATATCAGCTTCTGCATTTGAAAAGTAAGGCACATGCTGTCCTGATGGCCTAGGGTTATCTTGCATATCATCACCTTTTCTGGGGGAACCCTCATGACTGACTGAGACAGCTCCCTTTCTTCTGTACATCATTCTTCTTATTACTGGTAACTCTTTAAATAAAGGATTTTGTTGGGATCTTCTCCCCTGCATATAAATTTTACTTTGACCGGTTGGGAGATTACTTCGGAGTCGCCACCTATTACTAGGAACTGTTTTCTTTTGAAAACCAGGGTTCTTTCCAAAATAACAATTTTCAAATCACCTTCCCCAGCGGAGTCGCCAATTTCTGTTGGTGACTCGGATGGGTCACAGATATATTACTGGAGATGATTAGATAGTACTTTTACTTCCCATTCCCCAGCGGAGTCACCAATTTCTGTTGACTTTTTTCCAAACTGGATGCTTATTCCCAGATTTCCCTAAAAGGTAGCCATCAGTGATCAACAGGATCTCTAGGCCAGGGGCCAACAGTGTAGGAGATAGACTCTGTATTTTATCTCCTCTTCTTCTTTAGGCTCTGCAAGACCTAGGGGGGTATTCCCTACTCAACATCCATGAGGATATGCATACAAGGCTGGGATGCTGACAGAAAGCAGATAAGTCCTCCTGTAAGTAGACCAAAACTGAAAGATAAGAGCAAAGGGGCTAGCTTTGGGCCTATTTGCAGTTGTAGACAGAGGACTGAGGATCCTAAAACTAATTCTAATGTCCTAAAGATTGTTTTATATTTAGATTTTGATTTTAAGTTTAGATACAAAGCTGGACATGGTTGTAACACAAACACACAGCAAGATTGGTGCCTATCCAGGGCCTAGAGTCAGTAGACATACACCTGTGAATGATCAGCATGAACAACTAAAACTAGATTTCAGGGGGATATATGTGATACCTGCCTTACAGATATCTCCCAATACAGAGTGTTAAGTTATCTCTACTTATGGCATCCCTACTGCAGTATACCCTTCCCAATGTTCAACCTGAAAATAGTTTAATCTACCCCTTGAGCAGAAGTTAAAAGATCAGACATTCAACATAGGAATTCTATGCTCTAGAATCTAAACATTACCCAAATATCCAGATTCAGAAGAAGAATACATGCAATACTGGAGACAGAATTAACAAAACACATGCTAAGATAGCATTTCTCATATAAGATTAATCATGAAATCAGTGGGTTCATGCCAAAACATACAACAAGAGATACATAAACTCACAGGTTAAGCTGTATAGAGCAACCAGATCAGCTTATTTTGAATTACAGAGCCAAAAATCTTCAACTTTCAACAACCTTCAAATGAGCAACACAACCTGCTATATACAGCAAGGAGGTTCTCAGCCTTAATTACATAGTTGACCAAAAAAACCCGCCAGATACACAGTATCATCAGATTGGCGCTCAAACATTCAATGCAGCAGGTGGGAGAGGAGACAGGAAGAAATCTCGAGCCTTGCGCCGCCGCCCGTTGATGTACACCTTCAATCGGGTACCAGATCCATCCATACCTCTGCAACCTTCGCCATTAATGGCGCACCAACCCGCGGCCTCAGGAAAACATCAAACTGTGCATCGCAACCATTTCCCGCCAAGATACCTCATCGTCATGATATTTCAAATATGCAGGATATCAATTATCCCACATGCACCCCGCGGCGACCTTTTCAACACTTTATATACTAGGCCACGAGCATATATAATGTCGGTGCTTTTGCTCCTGACGACACTAGTATAAGACTTCATCATCATCCTCCAACAGTATGATATCCTGTCGCTTGAAATATCACCCTGACGTCAGCATCATATCGCAATATAACCTGCATGATAATCGCCTTCATCGGCACAACCTGGTCCATCGGAGGAAGATCCTCCTGCTTAGCTGATACCAAAAGTCTGGCCGATGAACATCCTGATGACGTCATCGTCATATCCTGCTAATGTCATCAGCATATCTGCCTACTGCGCACCTCCTCATATCCGGATGACGTCATCATCATATCGACATCAGGATGATATTCGGAAGATAACCGGATATTTGGAAATATCATCCTGATGCACAAATATCATGCTGCACTGTAGCTCCACTATAAGATCGGGGTGATAGATGAATATGCCAGATATTTGAAAAGATCACCCCCCACTAGATAATGCACGAAGCCGGCAGGCAGATATCTCCTTGATATCAGCATCATCAGGATGATAAAACAACGAATCATGAAGTGATACAACAACATCAGGATGATATTGACTACGATCATCCTGACGTCCAAAATATGATGACCACGATGAAAATCGGGTCACACTTAGAACTTTACAGCAACATCATCAAGATGATCTTAACAAAGATCACCCGATGTTAAAATATCACCCCAGCAAAAGATCATGCAGGTAGACAATATGATGACCCTCGCAAGCAACACGGCGATAACTGGAAATATGATCATGATGATGATGACGACCCTTAAGAAAAAATAGGCCGGGTTGAACAACTTAGAAAATGACCCCCTCGGAAGATCAGGGTGACATCATCATCATAAAAGGGCAGGGTGATAATTGGAAGATCACCGGATATTTGAAAAATCACCCTCCGCAAGAAAATTAAGGCACATTGTAGCTCATCAGCAGGATCGGGATGATATCCAAACATCACCTGATATTGAAATATGATGATCCTGATGAAAAAACAAGTTGACAGAAAACATGATGATGCTGACCACCATCGAAGCAAACATGATGATGATGACTTCCTCCTCGAAGAAAATATGATGCTGCAGCTGAAAAATGCCGAGGAGGTCCAACACTTAGGAAAATGGGCAAGAAGATATAGGGTTCAAATGAAGAAACCCCCTAAACATGAAAAAATCAACCTCTAGGTCAAAATGAGTGCTAACAGAGTGACAACTAGATTTTTTCATGGTTTGACGGTCTGGAAGCACCTTTCTCATTGTGACAGTGGTGACAAACTGTGTTCTTGAAGTTCCGGATGAAGAAGAGAAGAATTCCAGTAAGCTGATAAAGTGCGGATGTTCTTGATGACTCAGGAAAGGTTTTGGTGATCCTTGGATCGTACACAATTCTTATTGGCCGTCCGCATTGAAGTTAGAGTTTGGATTTGATGTAAAAACCACCGGTTGCTGGTGTTCTTCCTAAGACTGGCTGACCAGATGTATTACATGTCTTGCGAATGATCTTATAGGTGTTTGCCGACTTAGACGATTGTTCCTAAGTCAATGCCTTGTATAAATAAGGGATTGTGAATTCATTTTGAAGTGTGTCTTGGAGCAGATGAGTGTGGAATAGCAAAAGAGTGAAGGGCAGAGAAGAGGTCTTCAGGCTTAAATGGAACTAATCCAGGCATGGTAAAGATGTCAATCTCCAGTTCAAGTTTGTGATACTTGTTACTTTGTAGACAACGTGTCTCTTGTAGGCAGTGTGCCTCTTATGAGCAGTGAGCCCTAATTGGCATGTGCCATCTATTTTTCTTATTCTTCTAACACAGAATAATTCTTGGGTTAATCACCTCGTGGTTTTTCCCTTGACTGGATTTTCCACGTCAAAATCTTGGTGTCTCATGTGTTGATGTATATCTTCTCTGGTGTTTATGCTTTATGCTTCCATGAATGATTAATTGCTATGCTATTAAATAACAAAGTGGATTTAAGTGTTTGAATTGGAAGTAAGATTAGGATAACTAATTCACCCCCCCTCTCAGTTGACATCAATGACAACACTAACTGCACATACTTGCAACAAACTTGTACTAAAATGAATTCAAACACTCACTTATATATGCTTTCCCACTAACATTTGTAATTTAATTGAAAGATCTGACAAGGAGAGACTCATTTAAAGGTCCTATGCTAACATGAATTAAATTCTACCCCAACCTATCAAGGAGGACTTGGGTGTGAGCACCCAAGTGTCAAGGAGCCTTTTGGGTCTAGGGTTAGTCATTAAATGGGCCCCTAGTTCCCATTTGACATGGGTTTCGGGGGATTTTGCATCAGGATGAATATTTTGCATGTAGAGTGTTAACACGAGACCTAGGAGCTAAACTAGGAGGTAAAAAGGCATGTCTCCACTTTTTACTCCATAATAGAACTATTGGCAACATTTTCCCCTAGGTAGGAGGAACCAAATGCTAGTACTTCTCAAACTTTATGAGAGAAATGAAAGATCTAGTTTAGAGAAGGATCAAGGGAGTACTTTAGGATCCTAGGTTAGAGTGGAGGGTGTTAGAACACAAGAATATATTGAGAGAGGGGGTGAATCAGTATGTCTCTAGACTTATTTCAGTTTAACATGAATAATCAAAACTTCTAACTACTTTAACTAGAAGATCAACAAATTAAACCAATTAAAGCACAACACATAAGCACACAACCACAACACCAAATTTACATGGAAAACCCAAGAAGGGAAAAATTACAGTGAGCAAGCTGCTTGGATCTACTATCTAAATCCAACCTCACAAATAAAGATAAAAGAGGATTACAATATTATTTATGGGCTACAACCCAAAGAAAACTATAACTCCCTAAAATATAATGCAATGACACTTACGGAATGAGCTACAACATTTGGATATTACATTCAATAGATCTTACTAAACAAACCACCTCTGCATCATTGACACACTTCATTTTGTCAAAAAACTTTAGTTTCTCTACCAACGGACATTTCTACCTCCAACACAAACATTTTCACATCTTACATACTCTTACCTTCCTCAATAAACAAGATCTTTCAAATATACCTTTTGCAAATTCCAAATTCCTTCTCCCATGTCGACCAATATGAAACAATTAATCATGAAATGTGCAAGGCCACTCCAAGATGGCATCCAAAAGATGTATAAAATCAATGTCATTCAAGCCAAGTGATAACCAAGACCTATTTGTCATTAACACATCTTCCCAAGCAGGTGTGCACTTCAAATCATTTGGTGTTCATGAAAGCACATGAAGTCAACCCATCAAATACTCATCCTTCTGCCCAATAGCTCTAGACCAAAAGTGGTACCAGAGAGAACAATTAATGTCATGCAAATCATTACACAAGCAACATAAGACTTGTACAAACCTTCTCAACCAATCCTTCGATTGAAATATATGTTTTCTTTCTGGTGCAAACAAACAAAATTTGAGCTTGGTATCACAAACGAATACTGAACACATAGTCTTGAGATAGAGCATTGAAAAATCAACTTGCATTGCACTTCAACACCTAAAACCTAATTTGAGTCATCCATCTAAATAACTTAACTCATCTTCCAAACATCAAAGCTAAAGGATAAACTGCAATGAAATGCAGTGGCTTCTGCTATCTCCTCTAGACAACCCTAGTTAGCAGCAAGATGTGTATTTGTTCTCCTGACTCCAGAGAACCTCTGCAGTACACCTTAGCAACTAAAACTTGAATATTATCATCTTCTCATACATAAATTATCAACATTCAAACCACGGGACATCAACTTCAATAGTAGAGAAACGCAAAGCATTTCCCAGATGCATCCTAACTACAACAACTCTGAACAATTGTCTTTACTCTGCAAGCTCTAAATTTTTTTTTGTTAATCTCCAAGCTCTAAAATTAAAGGTATATGCAACCTTCACATATGTCGTTGACAAAATCCCAAACCACAAGGCCATACCACCAAGTGAAAAGGAATGTGGAGCATTCCCCTGAGCTTATTTTGTGCAAACTCCAGTGCCTTGAACAACTTGAATCTTTCTTTCAAAACTAAAGCAATATTTTTCCACAGGAAACAATGAATACAATATTTGCCACATCAGAGACTTCATTATCAACTTCATACAACAACAACAAACCCTTTTCTCAAATAAAGAATCTTCATGTTAGCACACCTTTTGTCTATACAACTTTAGGAGACATTGATGACATTCATTACCTTTCCCTTCTCACGACAACTTCTCTGATCTATCTTCTTTTGTCTTCTTCTCTGATTACATTTCCATAGACTTCCTTTATCATTACCTCTTGTCTCACACTATTGACACAACACAAGTGCAACAATCTCCTCCCTTGGCATTGATGACAACACTTGACATGATATGTAATTTTCTCCCTTTTGACATCAAGGACAAAGGGCTAGTATTCTTCCACTAAACTGATCTTCCTTTAGCTCCCCCTGTCAACATTCTTGTTGATTTTTCTTTCACTACTCCTCACCTGTCATCTCCCCTTGACTTATCAAATCTTGTTATCCTTCAAACCCTTTTGCCTACCTACTCCCCCTGAGAGGTATCCACCATCAATCTAGGGATAAAAATATATCTTGAACTGCTCCTCCTTGATAGATGCACCATCTATGCATCTAGTTAGAAGAAGGAGGGGCAACAACCCCTAACTTCTATCTGAGATACTCAAAAGTATCCTTAGAAAGTGCCTTGGTGAAGATATCTACAACTTGATCCTTTGTAGGCACATACTCCAGTCTAACATCTTGATCTACAACCTTCTCTCTCAAAAAGTGATACCTAATAGATATGTGCTTGGTTCTAGAATGCATCACTGGATTTTTTGAAATATTGATAGCACTTGTATTATCACAAAGAATAGAAATAGGCTCAACATATACAACCTTGATATCCTTCAATGTTTGCTTCATCCACAACACTTGAATACAATAGGTTGCTACAACTATATATTCTGCCTCTGCGATTGATAAGGACACTAAATCCTACTTCTTGCTAATCCATGAGATAAGTCTATCTCCTAAAAATAAATCTCCTTTGCTGGTACTTTTCCTATCATCAACACTGCCAACCCAATCTACATCAGTATAAGCACTCAGGGAAAAGTCATTGCCATTTTGATACCACAATCCATGTTCTGGAGTGCTCTTCAATTATTTGAATATTCTCTTAACTACCTTCACTTGTGTTTCCTTAGGATCATCTTGAAATCTTCCAACCAAACATACAGCTTGCATAATGTCAGGCCTTGATGTTGTTAGGTATAGTAGGCCTCCAATCATACATCTATACTGAGTCTGATCAACTTTAGGTGACTCATCATCTTTACTCAAGTGACAATCAGTTGCCATAGGAGTACTCACAAGTTTGCAATTTTCCATTCCAAACTTCTTTAACATTTTCTTAACATACTTTGTTTGAGAGATAAAGATGCCCTCATTTGATTGAGAAATTTGAAGTCCAAGAAAGAATTATAGCTCTCCTAAAATAGACATTTCAAACTCTTTTTGCATCTCTCCAGCAAACTTCTTACACATCTCATCATATCCATAATGTTTTTGTTCACCTTCTAGTTTGATGTAAAGATTACTATCTGTGGTACCTTTCTTGAAACCCTGCTGGAATAGGTACTTGTCCAACCTTGCAAACCAATCCCTAGGGGCTTGTTAGAGACCATACAAAGCCTTCTTGAGTCTGTACACCATGTTTGGATCTTCTGATAACTCAAAACCATCTGACTGCTCTATGTAGACCTCTTCTTCCAAGTCACCATTCAAGAAGGCAGATTTAACATCTATCTAATATACCTTGAACCCCTTATGTACTACAAAAGCAAGAACCATTTTGATTGCTTCTAAATTCTTTCCACTATAGCAAACTTCTCCTCGTAGTCAATACCTTCAACTTGTGAATATCCTTTGCAAACCAACCTTGCTTTGTTCCTGACCACTTCTCCATCTTCATTCAACTTGTACCTGAAAACCCATTTTGTTCCTATCACATTCTTGTCTGCATGCCTTGGTACCAACTCCCAAGTTTGATTCTTTTCTATCTAATTCAATTCTTCTTCCATGGCTTGTATCTATCCTTCATCCTTGCTAGCCTCATTAAAATTTTTAGGTTCTATTCTTGACATCAAAGCAAAGTTTACCTGTTCATTTGTTCTTACAAATCTTCTTCTTTTCTGAACTCCTTCATTCTTGTCTCCAATGATCTAGTCTTCTAAATGATTTTTCTAAACATACTTGGAAGGAGTCTCAGTAGTCTTCTCTAGAGTTTCTTCCTTTTCTTCAACTTTTATAACTTCCTCTGTGTAGGCAAGTTCATCTAACCAATAGTGTTTTTGCTCAACTAAATTTTGATGTGATTCTTCATCCACTTTTGGGTCATCCCACAATAATGGGTTACACTTTTTGGCCAAACTTAACATTGAAATCAACCTTTTGAACTAAATCTTCACTTTCTGACACCTATAGCCACTAAACTGTTAGGAATTTGAAGATGATGTGAACTAGTGATTTGTGAGATTTTGTTTGTAGATTCTAAATATATATTTAAAAAAAAAATTGGAGTTAAATTTTAAAATTTTTTGTGTCTCCTTTGATAACTAGGTTTTAATAGTAAACAACATTTTTTTAAAGTGATGTCTATTTTGTAGCACATAACTTTTTTTCTACAAAGGATAAAACTCTGATTCTTTTGAATTTAGATTGGTAACACCAATATATAGGGCATGCATTTGGTTTTATAATATTTTGTTGAATATTTTTTTAATTAAGATTTGAAGTCAAACCAATTATAATTTAGACATAGGTGTAATCTGTAAAACATAACTTTTTGTGTATGTATCAAAATTCAATTTTTTTTGTTGAAACAAGGACATCAATACCTAAGGCATATATATTTTTTAGATTTTTTTTTCATTAATTTATTAATTTTCCCTGTGTAGAATAGAGAACTTGATGTTCAGTGGAAAACTGACATTCACAAGAAATAATAAATAAATATAATAATCAAATTAAATATATTTAAAATTATACTTTTTGGGAAGCTTATAATAAGGACTACATACTTACAAAACATAAATTTTAAATGAATTTATTTGATCCCCAAAAAGGTAAATCAAAAGTGGTTTTTGTCAGCATTTTGATAGGTGTAGAGGAGACTCCATTATAGGTATGGTTTAAAACTAGTGGGGTTCTATCCAAGGGGGTTTGAATCTAAGGGGGTTTGATCAAACCCTTTTTAATTAAAATCCTTTAAATGGAACTTTTCAAGGCTTAAATCATTATATTTTCTAAAAATATGTGATTTCAGCAAAAATCAGGATGTCCCAGAAAGTGTAACCCATTATTGTGGTAGCACCCTTTTACATTTGCACTCTAAACTATCTTACTTAGTCTTTTATTGTAGCATTTGTAGGCTTTGCTGGTAGTTGAGTACCCAAGGAAAATACCTTCTTCTACTCTTGAGTCAAGCTTTCTTAGACCTTTTTCATCTCTTCTGATGTAGCACTTGCTTCCAAAAACTTTGACATACTTGACTGTTGTAGGTCTTCCATTCCAAAGCTGATAAGGGGTCTTGGTGCTATGATTTCTTAGTTGTCCCCTATTAAGAATACATAATGTGGTATGAATTTCTTCTTTCCATTATATATCAGGTAGTTTGGCTTCACTCAACATTATCCTGGACAACTCCTAGATAGTCCTATTCTTTCTCTCTACAACACCATTCTGCTGAGGGATTCTAGTAGATGCATAGTTCCTTTTGATTCCATGTTCTTGACAAAACTCTATAAACTCATTTGAAGTGAACTCACCACCTTTATCAGATCTTAAGTACTTAATTATAACATTCATTTCATTTTCAACCATATTTTTAAAGATCTTGAATCTATTGAAAGCTTCTAATTTTTCTTTCAAAAAAGTAACCCATGTCATTCTAGACAAATCATCAATGAGCAACATGAAATACCTCTCACCTTGTAGGCTTTTTGTCCTAGTTGATCTGCACAAGTCTGTATGAACCAGCTTCGAGGAATTTGTAGTAGAATATTCCTTAGACTTGAAAGTTATCCTTGTTTGCCTCCCAAGCTGACATTCTTTGCATATTATGCTTGCAGGCTTGATGATCTTTGGGATGTCCCTTACTTCTTTCATGGAACTGATCTTCACCATATTATCAAAGTTGATGTGCCCCATTCTCTTATGCCACAACCAACATTCATTTGTTTGTCCTAAGAGACAAGTCCTCTCATTAACTCCTCTTAGATTATACAAGTTACCTTCTATCTTAATTTCTTAAAGCCTTCTGCCACCAATTTGCTAGATTTATCTCTTTTAATTTCACACCCTTCATCATGAAATGTGAGTGTTGGACACAAGGGGTACTGAGAGAAGGGGGTGAATCAGTATCTAATTAAACTTCAAGCCCTTCGAAGCAGACTAAAACTCAATCATTACAACATCGACATAAATATAAAAGATTAACATAATGCACATCAACACATAACACTAGATATACATGGAAAACCCAAGAAGGGAAAAACCATGGTGAGGATTAACTCACAATAAATGAAGCTCAAAATAACAACTTTATTTTAGGGCTACAACCCAAGGAAGATACTACTCCCTAAAAACTTTGATTTAGGGTCACTCCCAAGGAAGCTACTACTCCCTGAAGACTTTATTTTAGGGTCACTCCAAAGGAAGATACTACTCCCTAAATTAAGAACTAACTCACAAATGATTATAGTATGACAGTCCTTGAAATTAAGAGTGCTTCTCGATTTAACTGTGTATATTTTTGTTTCAACATTTCAGATCATACTCAATGATCCATCATTAGGAAGAGAATTCTGTATGATTGCAATTTTTCCTCTTAAGACTTTCTTTTGATGATCAGATTAGTTAGGCACACTCTACACTTGATCACTGTCATAGATATGTCTTCAAGATGAATTAGGACAACATCTACAACTTCTACTCTTTCTCCTTCAGTCACACATCATAATGCATTCACTCCGCTCCTTATCTTGCTTGCGAACCTTATCAATCACTTCCAATCACACTTCACCTAACTCAATTTGGTTTACAATTTATACATGATATTACATTGATTACATTTCTTGTCAGTTAGAGGCAACATGAAAAATACATTTACAAGTTGGCCAAACAACACAACATGAAACGTGTAGAGGACAAGTCCTAAACAAGACTACATGCTACACTAGGAGAAGACCCATGCCTTGTGGACATCAAAACTTCCTTAATTAAGTACAAAACATCCTTCATAGCATCAAACATCAAGGAATTACTTCCGCACACTTTTCTCATTTGAAAATAAGACAACCTTAGGCAAAAACATGTGAAACTTGAAGCATAATGGCCACAACAACTTGAAAACCTTGTGCGGTACTAGAAACAAGAAAGATATTCATGCAACTTTTCCAAATTATTCTACAAGACTCATACAACATTTCCAAACACTCCTTTACTTCCACACATCAAGGATTTTGTGTTGCCCATCTTCAACCATGAACTCTCAGAACAAGTCATTTGGAACATGCTGCAACATACTGTCATTTAAAAACTAAGCTTGCGAACCACTAAGAAGCTTAAAACTACAAGGAAGCATGTAATGCACATCCATAAACATGTCCACAAATCCATATAGGAAACCATTCACATCTAGAGGAATACAGAGCATTCCAATAGGCCTTCAATACCACCTTACTCTGTTAGAACACATACTGAAACTCTATCATGCATAACTTTCACAGTGGAAGAACAAATGATCTAAAATTTTGGAATTACTAGCTTCACTGCATCCTGAACATAGTTCCAAAACCACATAGCCATAACTACAAACGTGGAGGAATGAAAAGCATTCTATTTCCATATAGTAAATGTCTTCAACACTATCTTCAAACTACAAAACACTCTTCTGATAACCCAATCATCATGAAACTTGGATCAAGCCATGAGTAACATCTTCTCAACATTAGCAACACATATGACCATCTTGGTGCTTCTAATTCCCATATTAATGTGTCTTCATACTCAAATCTTCTCTATACTAATCAAGGCATGACATCCAACTATGAACTATATCTTCTCTACTAGATATGACAGGACATCCAACCATGAACTGTATCTTCTATGCTAGATATGATATGAAATCAAACCATGAACACCATCAGACATCCAAGATATTTTTGACATCAATGACAACCCTAGGAACAATATGTGTAACAATCTCCCCATTTGGCATTGATGGCAACACATACCTGCACATTTCTCCCCCTTTGACATCAAGGACAAAGGGAAACTTTTTTTATCCTTAGGGCATTACTTATTCTTACGGTAAACAAACTCCCCTTATCATCAACAACCACTACCTTCTCCCCCTACGAGGTAGCCACCATTAGTCCAGGAACAAGATATAACATGAACCCCCCCTAGACAGATGCACCACTATGCATGTAGCAAGGAGGGGAAATTACCCCTAACCTATGTTGGAGATCCTCAAAAGTATCCTTTGCAAGAGCCTTTGCAAAAATATTTGTAATCTGATCCCTTGTTTGGACATATTCCAACTTCACTTCCTTCTACAACCTTCTTTCTCAAAAAGTGATACCTGAATACTATATGCTTGGTTCTAGAATACATCACTAGATTCATGGAAATATTGATAGCACTTGTACTATCACACAAAATAAGAATAAGATCATCACACAATACCTTGATATCCTTTAGGGTTTTCTTCATCCACAAAACTTGTGTACAATAGGATGTTGTTACAATGCACTCTACCTCTATAGTTGATAAGGAAATTTAATCTTGCTTCTTACTCTTCCATGAAACCAATCTACTTCCTAAGAAGAAAGCACCACCACTTGTACTTCTTCTATCATCAATACACCCAGCCCAATCAACATCAGTGTAGGAACTCAAATCAAAGCCATTACCTCTTGGATACCATAAACTATAATCTGGAGTTCCTTTCAAATATTTGAATATTATTTTCACTGCCTTCTCATGTGTTTTCTTGGGATTGGCTTAATATCTGGCAACCACACATATTGCATGCATAATATCAGGTCTAGAAGTAGTTAGGTACAATAATCCTCCAATCATAGATCTATAGGAAGTTTGATCCATCTCCAAAGACTTGTCATCTTTCTCAGGTGACATCCAGTGACCATGGGAGTACTCATTAGTTTTGAGTCCTCCATACTAAACTTTTTCAACAACTCTTTGACATACTTAGCTTGAGAGATAAAGATACCACCATTTGGCTAAGCAATTTGAAGTCCAAGGAAGAAACACATCTCACAAATCATAGAAATCTCAAACTCTTTTTGCATCTCCTCTGCAAACCTCTTACACATATCATCATCTCCACCAAAGATGATGTCATCAACATATACTGCAACTATCAATATCATGTCTTGTTCTTCCTTGATGTAAAGATTGCTATGTAGTACCTTTATAGAAGCCTTATTGAAGTAAGTACTTGTCTAGCCTAGCATACCAAGCCCTAGGTTCTTGTGTGAGACCATACAAAGCCTTCTTGAGTTTGTACACCATGTTTGGATCTTCTAATATCTAGAAACCATCTGGTTGCTCAATATAAATCTTTTCCTCTAGATCACCATTTAAGAAAGTTGACTTAACATCCATCTAATATATCTTGAAGTTTTTATGAGTAGAAAGAGCAAGAAACATTATGATTGCCTCCATCCTAGCTATTGGAGCAAAAGTTTCCTCAAAATCAATGCCTTCAACTTGTGTGTATCCTTTACATACCAACCTTTCTTTTCTCCTTACAACTTCCCCTTCTTCATTCACCTTGTTTTGGAACACCCACTTTGTTCCTATAACATTCTTATTGGCTAGTCTAGGAACCAATTCCCATGTCTGATTCTTCTCAATCTGATTCAATTCTTCTTACATTGCCTTTATCCATCATTTTTGCTAGCATCAACAAAGGTTTTGGGTTCTACCTTTGATAACAAACACAAGTTTACTTGCTCATGTGTCTTGGCAAGCCTTCTCCTTGTCTGCACACCTTTATTATTACCTCCAATGATATGATCTGCTAAGTGGTTCTTCTGAGCATACTTTGCTAGAGTCTTGCGCATTTGCTCTGGTTCTTGTTCCTTTTCTTCTTTCACTTCTTCTTCTTCATCTTCAATACATAGAAAGATATTAGATCTGGAGTCCTCTGAATCTTATGAGATCTTATACAAGTCTTCATCTACTTTGACATTTGTGCTTTCAATCATTTTTCCCAACCTCTTGTTGTAGCATCTATAGGCCTTGCTTTTGGTTGAGTAACCAAGAAATATCCCTTCATCACTTCTTGAATCAAACTTTCCTAGGTCTTCTTCATCTCTTCTGATATAGCATTTGCTGCCAAAGATCCTAAAGTATCCGATAGTAGGAGGTCTTCCATACCATAGCTTATAAGGAGTCTTAGTGTTGTTGACCCTCTGTTGCACTCTGTTAGTTAGATAGACAGTAGTGTGAACTACTTCCTTCCAGTACATATCAGGTAGATTGTCATCTTTCAACATTGCCCTAGCCATCTCTTGCATAGTTCTATTCTTGTTTTCCACTACCCCATTTTGTTGAGGGGTCTTAGGAGCTGACAGATGTCTCCTAATACCATGATCTTCACAAATTTTTTTAAATTCATTTGAAGTAAACTCACCTCCTCTATCAAACCTTAGACATTTGATCTTAGCATCCACTTCATTTTCAACCATAGCTTTGAACACCTTAAATTTATCAAGAGCATATGATTTTTCTTTTAAGAAAGTAACCCAGTCATTCTAGAATAGTCATCAATTAGTAACATAAAATACCTCTCACCATGTTGACTCTTTACTCTTGTAGGGCCACATAGATTAGTGTGGATCAGCTCCAATGGCTTTGAAGAATACTCCTTACTTTTGAAACTTGTCTTTGTCTGCTATCCCATTTGACATTCCTTGCATACTGTGTTTGTAGGCTTGATTATCTTGGGTATATCTCTCACTGCATGAGTAGAGTTGATCCTTACCATATTATCAAAATTATTGTGTCCCATTCTTTTGTACCATAGCCAACACTCACTAGATTGATCCAACAAACATGTTCTTCCATTTACCTCCTTTAGATGATAGATATCACCATATGTCTTGATACCTTCTGCAGCAAATTTTTGAGAACTTGCTTTTCTGATTTAACAACCTTTGTCATGAAAGGTGAGATTATAACCTTTGTTGCACATCTGACTGACACTAAGAAGATTGTGCTTTATCCCTTTGACATAGAGGGCATCCTCAGTCCTATTCTTCCCATCAATAGTTATAGAACCTTTTCCATAGATTTGTGCTGACTCATCACCACCAAACTTGATAGCACCACCATCCCACTACTCAAGGCTGATAAACTTATCCTTGTCACTAGTCATATTATTTGAGCAACCATTACCAATTACCCAAACCTTGGCTTCTTCTCTTGCATGAAAGGAAGTCCATACAACCATTGATCTATCATTTTTTGGTATGTTTGCAAGGCATCAATATTCTCACATTTTCCAACATCATCCTTTTTTCACCAACACTCAAGGCCATGAAAAGTGTTTCATCATTTGAATCATCATGATCCTCATCTTTTGAAGAGTAACTACTCTCTATGGAATAAAAAATTCTTTTGATCTTGTCTCTCTTGTTACTACCCCTTGATTCTTTAAAAGGACACTTAGAAGCAAAGTGACCAACCTTTCCATAATTGAAAGATTTGAAGGTAACTTACCTTTGTATTTACTAGTGCCATTCTTTAGTCTTCTCACAAAATTTGCTTCAACTTCATCAGAGCTCTCATCTTCATCAGTAATTTTATCTGTTGTCTTGATACTGAATTTGAAAGCAACTTTTTTCTTTGGAGCATCATTACCAAACTCTCTCATTTCAAAGGTAGTAAGGGAACCAAACAATTTGTCTATAGTGTATGTATCCAAGTTCACATTCTCCTCAATAGAAGATACCTTATGACTATAAGATTTGGGAAGAGATCTTAGATTCTTCTTCATAATCTCATCTTCTTTCACTTCTCCACCAAGACCTTTGATGCCATTGACCACTTCATTCACTTGGAGCATGTATCCAGCAATATCTTCATCCTCTGTTATCTTTAGGGTCTCAAATTTACCCTTGAGTATTTGCATCTTTGCTTGTTTTGCTTTCTTATCTCCTTCATAAATGGTTTCAATTTTAGTCCAAACTTCTTTAGCATAACTGCAACTCATTTCCTTTGAAAGTTTTAAATCAACTAACCAACTCATGATAGAAAACTATACCTTGGCATTGTTATCATACTCATTAACTTCATCTAGATCTGTAGGAGTAGTAGCAGGAACTTTGTAACCAGTCTTGATAGATTCCCAAACACTACACCCTAGAGAATTGATATAGGCTTACATCCTTAGCTTCCAAAATGCATAATTTGTTCCATCAAACCTAGGTATCTTTTTGGATCCATTAAATGTCATCTTAGACCTTCCTCAAGTGATTAAACTTCCTTTAGAGGAACTTAACTTTGATACCAATTGTTGGACACACTAAGATACTGAGGGGGGTGTGAATCAATATCTAATTAAACTTCAATCCCTTCATAGTAGATTAAAATGTAAGAATTACAATATCAACATAAACATGAAAGATTAACACAATGCACATCAACACATAACACTACATATACGTGGAAAACCAAAGAAAGGAAAAACCACGGTGAGGATTAACTCACAATATATGAATCTCAAAATAACAACTTTGTTTTAGGGCTACAACCCAAGGAAGATACTACTCCTTGAAAACTTTGATTTAGGTTCACTCCCAAGGAAGCTACTACTCCCTGAAGACATTGTTTTAGGGTCACTCCCAAGGAAGCTACTACTCCCTGAATTGATAACTAACTCATAAAAGATTATAGTATGATAGTCCTTCTACTGTCTGAAAATTGACATTGAACCTCACACCTTTGATGATTGCAATTCTACCTCTTAACACTTCCTTCTAATGATATGATTAGTTAGGCACACTCTACACTTGATCACTATCATAGATAAGTCTTCAAGATGAATCAGGAAAAAATATATAACTTCTGCTCTTTCTCCTTTAGTCACACATCATAATGCATTCATTTTGCTCCTTATCTTGCTTGTTAACCTTATCAATCACTTACAATCACACTTCACCTAACTCAATTTGATTTACAATTTATACATGATATTACATTGATTACATTTCTTATCAACTAGAGACAACATGAAAAATACATTTACAAGTCAGCCAGACAACACACAACATGAAACGTGTAGAGGACAAGTCCTAAACAAGACAACACACTACACGAGCCGAAGAACCGTGCCTTGTGGACATCAACACTTGCTTAATTAGGTCCCAAAAATCCTTCACAGCATCAAACATCAAGGAATTACATCCACACACTTCGCTCATTTGAAAATATGATAGTCTTAAGCAAAAACATGTGAAACTTGAGGCATAATGGTCACAACAACTTGAAAACCTTGTGTGGTACTGGAAACAAGAAAGATCTTCATGAAACTTTTCTAGATGAGTCTACAATACTCATACAACATATCCAAACACTCATTTACCTCCATACATCAAGGATTTTGTGCCACACATCTTCAACCATGAACTCTAAGAACAACAAGTCATCCAGGACACACTACAACATACTATCATTGGAAAACTGAGCTTGCAGACCACCAAGAAACTTAAAACTACAAGGAAGCATGTAATAAACATCCATAAACATGTCCACAAAACTACACAAGAAACCATTCACATCCAGAGGAATGCAGAGCATTCCAACAGGACTTCAATACCACATTACTCTACCATAACACATTCCAGTACTCTATCATGCATAACTTTCACAGCGGAAGGACAAGTGATTTGAAATTTTAGAATTACAACCTTCACTGCATCCTAAACAAATTTCCAGAACCACATAGCCATAACTGCAAATGCGGAAGAATGCGGAGCATTCTATTTCTATATAGTAAATGTCTTCAACATTGTCTTCAAACTGCAAAACACTCTTCCAGTAATCCAATCATCATGAAACATGGATCAGGACACCAGTAACATCTTCTCAACATTAGCAACACATCTGATCATCTTGGTGCTTCTAATTCCCATATTAATGTGTCTTCATACCTAGCTCTTCTCTGTACTGATCATGACATGACATCCAACCATGAACATCAGTAACCTCATTATGTTCAACATGACATCCAACTATGATGTAGAGGTGGGGATACTCTTAAAAAGGTTTCATAAGATTTCATGATTGACTGTCCTAAAGGGGCAGACTGTCCTCTTGACTGACATGGCTAACAAGTGTGAATAAATGCATAAAGGAAGGACAGAGGTAACCCCAACTTACTAACCTCTCCAAACACCATGGAACACCTTCTCTTGGTAAACTAAGACCACTCTAGGTCATAAGAGTTCATGGTTAAATACCCACCTAACCGTTTGCTCACAGTGATAGGTGAAAGTCAGGTTTAGCAGATCAGACATAGTCATGAAACCCTAACCCTACCATCATCAAGGAATCTAATTTAAATCAAATCAAAGAACAATGCAATTCAAGCATAACATCACCTAGACCGTGCGATTCCTTGTTTGAGAGATGTGGACTGCTTCTTCAACAATGAACAATTGCAATGCTGAGAGCTGCCATGATGGATGATGAAAAGGTCAAATGAATGCTCAGATGCTCAAGATACTCAAGATGCTCAAGATGATAATGTAGGTGCTATATGATTGCTGGATCCCCCATCTCATATGGAATGAGAGGGTGTTTATATAGGACTCAACCAAGATCAATCAACGGTGGAGATTCAGAGGCTATGTGAATGGCTAGGATTGAAAGATACTAAATTTAGGTTCCATTAGTTGTGCATGTGAAGGATATGAGTGAAAGTTGTCTTACAACACATGATTGACTGGATAAGTGTTGGAATGTGATGAAAGATGAGTATTTAATTCAAATAAAATATTTGAATTAGTTGGGATATGAGTTGGATATTAATTAAATAAATTAAATTTATTTAATTAATAGGATAAATGAATAAAATGGGATAAGATATGATGTGGAAATTAATTAAATAAATAAAATTTATTTAATTAATTGGGATGAGGATAGGATAAATGGGATTATGATGTGGAATTAATTAAATAAATAAAATTTATTTAATTAATTGGCTAAGTAGGATGAGGATGGGATTTTAATTAAATAAATAAAATTTATTTAATTAATTGGCTTAATGAATAATGATTTAACAAGGTGTTACTAGACATGGACAAAGTTGGGACAAATTTGGGTGTCTACACTCACAACTAGCCCTACTCCCTTGCAGCCCTCTTTTTAGGTCTGTCAGACAATAACTTTTGATATGGGCATGTTTCCAATGAAACACAGATATTTCTGAGTACCCATTATCCCCATTGACAACATATCAAAAGATGAGGATAGGTGTCTTCAGACCAAAACACCAAATAATTAGCTGGTCTTGCTACTCTTAGGCCTAATTAAGACAACAAATGAAGTAGTTTTGGCATAAATTTCATAAATCAACTCAAAAACATGAACTGAAACCTGTTTTGGGTACCTATTCTCCCCTTACATAACATATCTTTCATGCAGGTATGATTGTTTTGTAAAATAAGGCCTTAAAAATGACTGGTAATTCTAGTAATAGGCCTAATTATGCCACTTTTACAAAGAAAGTTTGAAATTTTCCTTTATCAAAATCCTAAAAACTATTTGGGAACCTTAAACACATTGCCAAATGATGGATTTTGACAATTTTAGGGTCAGCACTGCTACTCTAAGCTCTAAATTCTAAATTCATGTTCAAAACCCTTGTCAAGCCTAAAAAATAAGAAGAAAAAACACCTAGGGCTTCCTCAAACTCATACAAAACTTCATGAAATGATCCCAAACCAATTGGAAAGAAAAACACACATGGTGCAACAGCTATAATTCCATTTTTAGGATTTTTGGATGGTGGAAAACGTTTAAACCTCCATTTTTCTATGCAAACCCTAGCTCACTGTTTCAGCAGGGCAGTCTTCACAAAAAAATCAATAACTTTTACATAATAA
The DNA here is from genome assembly GCA_027924645.1 of Cunninghamia lanceolata. NCBI lineage: Eukaryota > Viridiplantae > Streptophyta > Pinopsida > Cupressales > Cupressaceae > Cunninghamia > Cunninghamia lanceolata. The sequence continues at coordinate 16,177,647 of BSBN01001332.1, forward strand.
CACTTCAAACCTCAAAAACACCTGAAAATCAAAGCTAACTCACAAACCTTTCATCTCCCACTGATTGCACCTTCTGGAGGAGCCGTATGGGTCGTACAACAACAAAAAAGTGAGAAAAATAGTAAAAACAGGGAAAATCTTTGCTTTTCTTCACTCCCAATTACATCCTCTACCTTCCTTGACAAGTGAGAAGCATAAATATCATGTCTACAATGTAACTCCACCTTCTCCATAACTCCCTATTGTGGAAAAAATAAAAAAACAAGCTTAACTTAGCCTTTCTACTAAGGCTGCCCAAAATAACATGTACTAACTTGAGCAAAATATTAAAGACTCTAATCCTAAAATAACCTCCACTAAAAAAATGCCTCTAGTGGGCTTATTACATCAATAAATGGTCTTTTCAAGACCTTATTTTATGTAAAACATACCAAAACTAAAGCCTAGACAACAACTTTAATAATTGACAACTTTTATCAAATGGTGCTCCTGCACCGTACACCCCAACTTTGAAGTTTTCCAAGTCCCTTGAAAAGAATCTAGCAATTTGTCCTCCATTGTTTTTTACTTGTCTCTGATCTTCATGCTTTCCTTCAATAGGTTCATTTTGTTCTTGACTCTCACTATCCTTGTCATCTTTGTTCTTGTCTTTTCTTGAAGCTTGCTTCACTCTGTCACATAGTACTGTGGGGTGTCTTTCATCTTTTCCTTCATCAAAATCTGATGTCACATTCCTCTTTACACCCTTACTTAAGATTTCATCAACTACCATCACCTTCCTCTATTCTTCATGCATAATTCCCTATTCAATATCCTTCCCCTCTTCATGTTTTCCTCTGTTAGCCTTACAAAAATCCATACCAATGCATTTAATGGTCCCTGTCAAACATGCACATACCTTTTCCACTGTCCAAACAACATCACAATCCACTGATCTTTTATTCACTACCTTACCAATCCTACAAACTTTTGTTTCAACATCACTAGGCTACCTTTTTACATGTTTCATCACCACAGGGCACATGACTGTCCCTATCAATATGCCTTCACGTTTTCCTTGCACTTCATACTTACTCTTATCTGTACTAACCTGAGACATCATTCCACATTCTTTCCCTTTCCACACAAAAGCATTCTTCTTCATCTCTATCTGCACATTATGTTTATCCTTCCTATTCACTGTCCTAACAGTATCAAACTGTGACTCAGTTGCAAACTTCATGCTCTCACCTTCCTTATTGCTCACATATTCTTTTCTCCCTATCATTATGATCTCACCTTGCTCTCTTACCTCTTCAACCAATGGAGTTAGAATGAATGGTCTCCCATCCTTTTCAATGTTATATGTATTTTGTCTCCCATGATAAACTGCAGACCTGTGAAATTGCCAGGGTCTCCCAAGCAAAACATGGAAACAACTCATAGGTAGAATATCACAAACAACCTTATCTCTATATGGACCAATTTGAAATTCAACAGTAGCATGTTCACTCACTAAAATGGTTTGATTTTCACTAACCCAAGACACTTGATAAGGCTTCTCTCTAGGTACCCTTTGCAAATTCAATTTGTCCACCATTTCAGTAGAGACCATTTGTCAGTGCATCCAGAATCAATAATCACTTTACATACCTTATTTTTACATCTACAAGCTGTCCTAAACAAGGTTCTTCTCTGAATTTGCTCTTTCTCCATGGATGTCTTCAAGAGTTGTCTTCTCACCATCAAAGATTCACCCACCTTTGGTGCAACATTGACACTTTCTCTTTCATCTTCTTGCACAATTTGGACTCTCTTTTCACCTCTTCTTTCACCCCCACTTGAAGTAGTACCAATCTTGTCAGGGCACTTGTAGGCTGGATGACCAAACTCACCACAGTTGTAACACTTTCCTGAAAACACATTGAAACCTCTACCTTGATCTGTATATCTGCGCCTAAAGCTTGTTCTTCCACCTCTTCATCCTCCTCTTGATTCAAGTTTTTGTTCTTTACTCTTATCAGCCTCTTCAAGATCTTCTTTGGACTGTCTTGGTGTTGAAAATATACCTCTACCCCTAGAAGTACTGCATCTTCCTCTTGTTGCCTCCTCTTGTCTCCTCTTGAGTTTTTCTTCTGCTCTCATTGCCATTTGAAAACATTCTTCCACTGTTTTTGGTGCCAACAAACTGATTTCATCTTGAATGTTATACCTTAGGCCATTGAGATATCTTGCTACTCTTTCTTCCTCATCCTCCTCATGTTTTGTTCTTATACTTAACCTATAGAATTCCTCAGTGTATGCTTGTATATCTTGTCCTTTTTGCCTAAGATTTTATAATCTTTTAGTAATTAAACATTATAATCACCAGGAAGGAACTTACCTTTCAATTTTTCCTTCATTCTCTCCCAAGAAGTGATCTTGTTCTTCCCCTATTTCTGCCTTTCATCTTGCACAAAGGTCCACCATAGCAAAGCATGCCCTTTCAGTTTGGTCTTAGCCTTCCTCACCTTGTGATATTCATCTATCTCTTCACTTTCAAAGTAATTCTCCATGGCTCCTATCTAGTCCAAGAGCTCTTCACCATCTAGTTTGCCTCCATACATTGGCAAATCCATTTTGATATGTCCATCACCTTTCACAGCCTTCAAAAACTTTACCATCTTCACATCCTCTGGATCCAACTCTTCCTCTTCACTAGAAGTTTCTTCCTCTTCAGAATCACATTCACTCATGGTGCCTCCAGCTTTAGACTTCAATGTAGCAATCTCCTTCTTCAAGGCTTCTAGCTCCTTAGCCTGCTGATCAATTCTCCTAGCAACTCTACTTCATTTAGGAGGCATCTTGCACTATTCCTCCTTCACACTTCAACTTTCATCTTTCTTCCCAATTAGACCATGAACCTAAGCTTTGATACCACTTGATGCAGAGGTGGGGAGACTCTTAAAAAGGTTTCATAAGATTTCATGATTGACTATCCTAAAGGGGTAGACTGTCCTCTTGACTGTCATGGCTAACAAGTGTGAATAAATGCATAAAGGAAGGAAAAAGGTATACCCCAACTTGCTCACCTCTCCAAACACCATGGAACACTTTCTCTTGGTAGATTAAGACCACTCTGGGTCATAAGAGTTCATGGTTAAATACCCACCTAACCGGTTGCTCACAACTAGCCCTACTCCCTTGTAGCCCTCTTTTTAGGTCTGTCGGACAATAACTTTTGTTATGGGCATCTTCCCAATGAAACAAAGACATTTATGAGTACCCATTATCCCCATTGACAACATGTCAAAAGATGAGGATAGGTTTCTTTAGACCAAAACACCAAATAATTAGCTGGTCCTGCTGCTCCTAGGCCTAACTAGGATAGCAAATGAAGTATTTTTGGCATAACTTTCATAAAACAACTCAAACCCATGAACTAAAACCTGTTTTGGGTACCCATTATCCCCTTACATAACACATCTTTCATGCAGATATGATTTTTTTGTAACATAAGGCCTTAAAAATGACTGGTAATTATGGTAATAGGCCTAATTAGACCACTTTTACAAAGAAAGTCTGAAATTTTCCTTTATCAAAATCCTAAAAACTATTTGGGAACCTTAAACACATTTCCAAATGAGGGATTTTGCCAATTTTAGGGTCAGCACTACTCCTCTAAGATCTAAATTCCAAATTCATGTTCAAAACTCTTGTCAAGCCTAAAAAATAGGAAGAAAAAACACCTAGGGCTTCCTCAAACTCGTACAAAACTTCATGAAATGATCCCAAACCAATTAGAAAGCAAAACACACATGGTACAGTAGCTATAATTCTATTTTTAGAATTTTTGGACGGTGGAAAACGTTTAAACCTCCATTTTTCTATGCAAACCCTAGCTCACTGTTTCAGTAGGGCAATCTTCACAAAAAAATCAATAACTTTTACATAATAGCAATTAAAACCTCCAAACCACTTGAAAATCAAATCTCATTCACAAACCTTTATCTCCCACCAATTGCACCTTCTGGAAGAGCCGTATGGGCCATACAATAGTGAAAAAGTGAGAGAAAAACAGTAAAAATAGGGAAAATCTTGCATTTCTTCACTTCCAATTACATCCTCTACCTTCCTCAACAAGTGAGAGGCATAAATATCATGTCTACAATGTAAATCCACCTTCTCCATAGCTCCCTATCGTGGGAAAAATTAAAAAAGGAAGATTAACTTAGCCTTTCCACTAAGGCTGCCCAAAATCGCATGTACTAACTTGAGCAAAATATTAAAGACTCTAATCCTAAAATGACCTCCACTAAAAAAATGCCTCTAGTGGGCTTATTACATCAATAAATGGTCTTTTCAAGACCTTACATACCAAAACTAAAGCCTAGACAACAACTTTAATAATTGACAACTTTTATCAAATGGTGCTCCTGCACCAAACTATGAATTGTATCTTCTCTGTTGGATAGGACATGACATCCAACCATGAATAGTATCTTCTCAGCTAGTTAGGATACAAAATCTATCCATGAACACCATCACACATCCAATATAGTGTTGACACCAATGACAACCTTGTGACAGTGTTGACATCAATGACAACCCTAGGAACCATATGTGTAACAGTGAGATTATATCCTTTGCTACACATTTGACTTAGACTGAGAAGATTATGCTTGAGACCTTCTACATAAATAACATCATGTGTCTAGTACTTTCCATCAATTGTTATAGTGCTTTTTCTAGTAATCTTTGTAGAAGAGTTATCTCTAGACCTAACCAATCCACCATTCAACTTACCAAGATTAATAAACTTGCTCTTATCACCTGTCATGTGATTTGTACATCCACTGTCTATCACCCAGAGATTGGTTTGTCCTTGAGCATGAAATGTTGTTTGTACAATCATTGAATTCTCAACTCCATTGTCATTCTCCTTGTCTTTTTAGTGACATCAGTTATCTGAGATTCTAAATTTTCTAGACCATTCCTGCAATACCTTGCTATGTGTCCAAACTTGTTACAAATTTGGCATACCACATTGGCATCCACAAAAGAAGCAAGATAATTTCTACTTACAAGATTTATTATATTTATTTTAGACTTGCAATCCATAGCCTTGTGCCTAAATTCATTGCAAGTAAAACAATAACCAAAGAAAATATGATTGAACCTGTTCATGGAAAATTGTCTTGCATGAAGAGATCTTCCTTGAGGCAAGATTAGATCTGTACATTCTATATCATCCAGACTTCCTAGATTTGCCTTCTTCAACTCCTTTTTGAGTAAATGAATTTCTTTCTCAAGTTTTATACATTCTTTTGTTTTGGCTTCAATCACAACTCTTTGTTCTTGATTCTCCTTCCTTGTGCAATCTAGGTCTTCAAGAGCAAAAACAAGTTCACCTTCAAAGTCAACTTCATATTCTTCTTCATCTGCAACCTTGTCTGAACCATTTGAGATCACCATGGCCATGAATAGAGATTATCCTCTATCCTCATCAGATGAGTAATGATCTACTTCTTCTTTGAAGTTGTAGTTCTCTTTTGAAAGAAGGTTCCTCTAAAAATTGTTCCTCTTGAACCCCTTGCTGCTACTTTCACTTTCTTCAAAGGGACATTTAGAGACATAATGCCTAATTCTACCACAATTGAAACATTTGAAAGGTATCTTACCTTTTATATTTACCTGATCCTCTTTTCAATTTTCTTACAAAAACTTGCTTCTTCTTCATTAGCTTCATTACATATGTTACATGTTCCTTCATTCTTCACCACATTGAAAGAAGCTTCTTTTTGGCATGGGCCTGTGACTTCATTTCTCATTTTATAGGTAGTGGTGCACCCAAACAATTCTACCATGGTGAGCTTCTTCAAATCTTTGGCTTCTTCTATTGCAAAAAATTTTGAAGGAAAAAACCATGGTGAGCAAGTTGCTTGTTTCTAGTGTCCAAATCTAGCCTCACAAATAAAGATAAAATAGGATTACAATATTATTTATGGGCTACAACACAAAGGAAGCTGCAAATACCTCAAATATAATGCAATGACACTTACAAAATGAGGCTAAAACCTTTGGATATTACATTCAATAGATCTTACTAAACAAACCACCTCCACATCATTCGCACACTTCACTTTGTCACAAAACTTCACTTTCTTTGTCCAACGAACATTTCTAACTCCAACACACCTTCACAAACATTCTCAAATCTTCTAACACATATTCTCACACTCTCACACACTCATACCTTCCTCAACAAACAAGATCTTTCATTTATACCTTCCGTAAATTTGAAATTCATTTTCCCATGTCGGCTAAGATGAAACGTGTAATCATGAAACGTGAAAGACCACTCCAAGATGGTATCCAAAAGATGTAGAAAATCAATACAGTTCAAGGCAAGTGATAACCAAGACCTATTCTTCATTAACACATCTTCCCAAGTAGGCACACACTTCAAATAATTTGGTGAGTTCATCAAAGCACATGAAATCAACCCAGCAAACACTCATCCTTCTGCCCAATAGCTCCAGACCAAAAGTGGTACCATAGAGAACAATTAAAGTCATGTGGATCATTACACAAGAAACATAAGACTTAAACTTCTCAACTAATCCTTCCACTGAAATATATGTTTTCTTTCTAGTGGAAATAAATAGAAACTAAGCCTGGTATCACAAATGAATATTGAACACATAGTCTTGAGATAGAGTATTGAAAAGCCAACTTGCGGTGCACTTCAACACCTAAAACCTGAATTGGATCATCCAACTAAATAACTAAACTCATCTTCCAAGCATCAAAGCCAAAGGATAAATTACGGTGAAATGCGGTGGCTTCTGCTATCTTCTCCAGACAACCTTAGTTAGCAGCAAGACGTGTCTTTGTTCTGATGACCCCAGAGAACCTATGTGGTACATCTTAGCAACTAAAACTTGAATATTATCATCTTCTCATCTATAAATGATAAACCTTCAAACCACGGGACCTCAACTTTAATAGCAAAGAAATGTGGAGCATTTCCTAGATGCATCCTAACTACAACAACTCTGAACAACTATCTTCACTCTGTGAGCTCTAAAAAATTCTGTGTTAATCTCCAAGCTCTGAAATTGGGAATATACCACCTTCACATATGTCCTTGACAAACTCCCAAACTAAAAGGTCATACCACCAAGTGTGGAGGAATGCAGAAAATTCTCCTAAACTTATTCTGTACAAACTCCAATGCCTTGGAAAACTTGAATCTTTCTTTCAAAAGTAAAGCAATGCTTTTCCTCATGAAACACTGATGAATATAATATTTACCACATCAAGGACTTCATTCTCAACTTCATACAACAACAAACTCTTTTCTCAAAGAAATTATAGATTCATGTTAGCACACCTTTTGTCTATACAACTTCGGGAGATATTGTTGACATTCATTACATTTCCCTTCTCATCACAACTTCTCTAATCTATCTTCTGTGTCTTCTTCTCTAATTACATTTCCACGGACATCCTATATCATTACCTCTTGTCTCATACCATTGATATCAATGACAACACAAGTGCAATAGAGGGAGAAACCTTGCAAGAGTTTCCTTGTCAGAAGCCTAGGTAGTTGGTGGATGACCATGGTAGCGGTCCATATGAGAGATCTTCTTTGGGCACATCCACCAAATTTTGAGGATTCCATAGAAGGTGTGGAGATTGAGATTTATCTCTTATCCATTGATTGATGTTTCTTAATTCATGCCTATTATTTGTTATGTCGTAAAATGTTCCCTAGGACTTTCACCTCCTAAGTTTAGCTCTTGGGTCACTTGTTTTTCATTATACATGCTCATTTTAACTCCCGATGCAAAATCCCTGGAACCCATGTCAAATGGGGCTAAGGGGACATTGTTGAGCTTAATCCTACCTTGAAAATGGGGCCCAGGGCTTGGGTGCTCACGCCCTAGTGCTACCCTATATTATTGGGACCTAAATTTTAAATGTTGGTTATGTGACCGTTAAAAGGTTCCATTGCCGACATCTTAAGTTTGAATTACAAAATTTGTAGCAGGAATGCATATATAAGCATGTTTAGGGTTTCATTTTTAAACTAGAAGATGATTATAAAATTTTGGCAAACTTATGATATTAGAGCATTCAAAGCATTCATTATTGCAGAGCAGAATATTATTGTTGTGTTTGTTATGCAGATTTGGCTCCATCTTCTCATGTGTTGAAGGATTTTCATCTACATGCCAGCTACACCTCTGAGGTGATATCTATTTGTGTTTGAATCATTTATCAATTTGTTTTTGCCTCTATCCCATAGGGATATGCACGCTTTACCAAACAACAGTGTTGGAAGGCTTGAATGTCATTTTGGAGCTTGACTGAGGCAAGCTCCTAAACACCACAACCCCCAACCCCTTTCTTTGTGATTGTAGGTGACAGGTGTCTTATCTTGCAGAATGGAGTTGCACAAGGCAATGAAGGAGTGTACAGATTCTAGATAAGAGAAGAAAAGCTCTACAAGGGCTTGGGCACCCACTGCGAAGCCCTCTAGATCTTTGAAGCTAAAAACCTTCAGGACAATGATGAATAGGAGCAGACAACTTCCAGACATCCCTAAAGAAGTTCCTACCTTGGGCTTGGGTGCCTTCTCTTTAGCCCCCAACTTTTTTGCATCTCAAATCTTGAAATTTGGTGTGTATTTAATTGTCATTTGATATCTTTGTGTGAGAGCATTTGTTGGGATTCTTCTGTTTATTTACAATTTTGCATAATTAGGGTTTTAAGCATAATCAAGCATTAAATTAATACATTAATCAGTAATTTCCAAATTTTACTATTATTACAAGTGATAACCAACCTGTAGATGAATCCTCTTGCAAAAGTTGTGTTTCAACTCGGTTAAATGTCCTTGAATGTGTGTAGTGAAAGGAGGATCTAGGCATATCATCAAATCAACCCTATTCCCACTTTTCCTACATAACATTTTGGTGAACCCATGTTTTAATTGAATTTTGCACCTTGCTGACTGTTGTACTTCATATTTACATTCATTCATTCATTTTCATCTTATTTCATTTGAAAATTTACAAAAAAAATTGAAAATTTTGAAAAATAATTTTTTTTTTTGGCATCCTAGGCTTGCATTTTGACATAATTTGTATTAATTTCATTAAATTTCATCTAATATCTGATTTTTACATCAGATCTGATATAAATTAAAGTAGTACATCATTTAATAATCATTTTGATTGCATTTTCATGCTTAAATTGTTAGATTTTGCTTGAAATTGTGCATTTTTCATATAACCTAGTTTCTCCAAAAGCTAGGGTTTGTGGTTAAAATCTTTTTTCAGATTTTACTACTCTTTTAAAGACTCTTTTAGGACTGATTTATGATTTTAGTGTTTCATCATAGTGTGTTTTTGCATTTACATTTCAAATTTTGCATTTTCACATAGTCAATTTCAACAAAAACTAGCATATTCACTCATTTTTCCTTGAAATTACACTTGCATTGAGCACTGTAGAACTTGTGACATCATTTTTAGATCTGATATGAGCTATTTCACATCTTAAATCTGATTAGAATTCATTCATACATCATTTTGCATAGTTTCATGCTCTAATTTCACAAATAGGGTTTAAAAACCTTGCATTTTCACTAGATTTGACTTATCATTCATCTAGATTTGCATTATAGGTGTGTTGTTAAGGATATTGCTACATTATTTGACTGATAATAAGGTTATCATTTTCTTCCCCTCATCAATTTCATTACAACACTACATCTCTTAGGCATTTGCATTGAAAATTTTGAAAAAAATGGAAAACTTGAGCATTTTTAGGCACATCAGCAAACATAAATTGGTGTGGTTTCATTGCATTCACCCTAAATCTCTTTCATTTCAGGTATTTCATTCATATTAAATCATTCATTCAATTATTATTTGAAAATTGGGCTTTATTTCATTAAATTGTGTGAAAATTGGCATCTTTTTAATTACACGGTGTGTATTTCAACACTAGTTGTTCACACACGTTATTATCACATTTTGATCAAAACCTCTAAAATAATCAATTGGGCCTTGTTGTGTTGTATCCTTTCCTCCCACACACTATGTTTTTTGTGGACTCAGTGTGTCTTTTAGTACCCGTTTCCCTCAAACAAATGCTTTGGTGCGAAATGGTCTCACTTATTTTGCCTTGTTGATTGTTGTGAAATTCATGTGTATTTGAGATCTTTCAAATTAGCATCATGGATACTTCTTGTTATTCATCTTTGGAAGTTTTGTTTGCATACATCATATACATCTATAATTTTTCTAAATTTACTCATGAATATCCTCAAGTCTTGAAACAAATAGCATGCATATATGATGTTGATATTTCTATGTGTTCCACATATGAAATCCTTTGATATATATATGATTTTGATAGCTTCACAAGCCTCATGGGAACATATCCTATGATATTAGATGATCTCACTAAATTCATATCCAATATAATACATTTAGTAGTGATGACTTCAATATGTTAGATGAACCCTTAGATGACTTTATCTCTATTGAACATTCCACTACGACTCCTATTGCTAAAACATGTGATGGTAACTTAGTTCTACCTTATGATCTCTCTCCCAAAGTTGTTCCATTTATGAGGACACTTTGGTGAAAGAGGATGAATTCATTGACACATCCCTTAACATCATACCACCATATCTTCATTCCAATGCTCTCTAGATGGCCAAGATGAAGCATTAGTGAATGAAGAACCACCACCATCTCTCCATTCCAATGCTCTCTCTAGCCAATATGAAGCATTAATGAATGAATAACCCCCTCTAACAAAGAATATTCCATGGGTAGATAATGAGCATTCATTTAACAATATTAAAAATTCTATCCCTACCATAGTGCATGAAGCCTCTATGGATCATCCCATCGACCTTCCTCCTTTAGTTGATTGTTCACACACCATAGATATCACTAAGGAAGAGAAGACCCTTAATCTCCCTCCTTTGATTGAATATTCAAGACATTTGGATATCACTAAGGTTTTAAAAACATTGACTACCTCTCCTTTGGTTGCATATTCTTTGAACATCACTAAAGATACAAACTTTAACAATTATCCTCACAACACCTTACCTTACCTTCATTCCTATGCTCTCTCTCCAAAAGATGCAGCACTAGTGAATGAAGAAAGGTCTCTCACATTAAATCCCTTATGGGTGGATGTTGAGATTGTTGCAAATATGTACCTAATCGGTGTTGTCATTGATGTCAACATATTCGTGTTGCCATTGGTGTCAACTGTATCATATTTTATTAATTGGTTAGAAGACTGAATTGTTGAGGATATTGATAAAATTAATGAAGATCTAAGTATGTAGACCATATGGTTGTGTAAAGGATTGTCTGAGGAAGCTCTAGCTAAGATTTGAGAGGTCCACATAAAGATTTGAATAAGTTATGGCTCTCTAAGTTGAACCAGGTTTTGCAGTGTTCATAAAAGAAAGAGTGATAGGAAATTGGTCCAGATTGCTCCTCAAATGAAACACTATGATCTGCGGATCTAGAGACATGTTTGGGAAGTCAGTGTGTGTCATCAACTTAAGTGGTTCATGGTTTGGAGTTACGCAAGAAATCTCTCTAGTGTAACAGTCATGACAAACAGTGTTCTTAAGGTATCAGATGAAGATGCAAGTGATTCTATTGATTTGCAGTAGTGTAGATGTTATTGCTGAATTTAATGTGCTTATGGAGGTCTCTGGATCGTGTGCCTACTGTGTTGGAGGTCCGCATTGAAGATCAAGCTCATTGTTGAAGATTTCCCTCTTGGTGTTGTTGTTCTTCCTAGTCTTGGTTGACCGGATGATTCTAGCATGTTGTGTTAAGAGCAATTCTATGGAGCGTGGCATGTTGATCAAGGAAGATTTGAGTCCCAGTTATGTTTGGTTGACAGCTTAGTGATTCACATTAAGTTAGACACTTGCAGTGCCGACCTTGATGTTTATTCCAAGGTTGATGAAGCATATAAAGGCATGTAGTTAAGTTGTTGAAAATTATCCTTGTGCAAAATTATAAAATCCCAAGAAAGGATCAGAGGCAAAATAGAGAAGAGGAGCAGAGGAACAAGAACAATAAAGGATGAAGTGATAGTGAAGAAGTATTTGGGAGAAGAGCAGAAGTTTTGTGAGCATTCATTGAGACTGAACCAGGCATGAAGAAGATGCTATTTCTTAGTTAATTATTTCTATATTAAACATAAATTTCTGTAGGTAGTGAGCCTCTTTTGAGCAGTGAGCTCTGGGCAGTGCACCCGAAGGCAAGTGCCTTCCCATTTTTAAGTACTTTTAACAGGGTACGAATCTTGTGGGTTAACCCACACCGTGGTTTTCCCTTAACCAGGTTTCCACATTAAAAATCTTGGTGTCAAGTATGTTAATTATGTTTCTGCTCATGTGTTATTGTTGCATGCTTTAATGTTTACATCATTAATCTGTTTATAAGTTGTGAAAGAAGATTAAAAGAAGAAAAGGTTAATTTTGTGGGACAACTGATTCACCCCCCCTCTTAGTTGTCTGGCCTAATTCCAACAATTGGTATCAGAGCCAAGTTCCTCTGAAAGAAGCTTGATTACTTGAGGAGATCCAAAATGTTGACTTACAAGAAGGACCGTTTGAGATTTGATGGAACAAATTACACTTTGTGGAAGATGCGCATGCAGTGTCATTTGCAATGTATGGGTGATGCCCACTAGTTAATAACTGAGAATGAGTATAAGATTCTAGAAAAAGGTATTACAACTCCAGATGAAATCAAAGATGCTAAGAAACAACATTCGAGCTAAGGAAGCCTTATTGAGTGCCCTGTCTGATACAAAAATGACAAGTGTACTAGAATTGAAAACCGCGCATGAAATCTAGGAGAAGATGGAAACCCTGCATGAAGGTGATGAACATGTCAAATGTGCCAAGCTACAAATCCTGAAGGGTAGATATGAAAGCTTAAGGATGAGTGAAGAAAATATTACCTCCTACATGCTAAAAGTGAATGAACTTGTGAGTGGTATAAGGTGAGCTGGTGGAGTATTGGATGAATCAGAGATTGTTGCCAAAGTGCTCAGATCCTTACCTCCAGCATTAAAGCATAAAGTTGCTACCATTGAAGAAATCAGAACTGTGACAACTGTTACAAGGGATCAGTTGGTTGGTAAGCTTTCAGCATTTGAAATGAGTGAGTTTGGTGATTCTCTTCCTAAGTCTAAATTTGCATTTAAGGCCAATATTCATGGAAAACAAAAATATGATCTGGGTGAAAGCTCTTCAAGAAGATCAAATAGATTCGACAAGATAAGGAAGGATCTTGAAGATGATGAAACTGAGTTCGATGAAATTAAAGCCCTTTTTTCCAAAAGATTACCAAGAGGATCTAGTAAGTATGAAGGAAAGTTTCCATTCAAATGTTTTGCTTGTAATAAGATTGGTCATTTTGCCTCAAGGTGTCTGGAGAGGGGTTTAAGGCCAAACCCTAACAAACCTAGAGTTTAGAAGAAATGCAACTATGTCCAAGAAGCTAGTGAAGAAGGAGTCATAGATGATGAATCTGATCATGGAGGTTCCATTGAAAATGATTGGGTATTCATTGTTATCAAAGAAGATCTGGTGCCTACTGAATCTGCTAGCTATGCAAATGTGGAAAGTGCCTTGGATGCTCAGGTTGTAGAAAAAGATGAATGGGTAATTGATAGTGGATGTTTTCATCATATGACTGGTGATAAAAGTAAGTTTGTAAGCTTTGAAAAATATGGTGGAATTGTGAAATTTGGAGACAACTTAGCTGGTAGAAGTCGTGGTAGAGAATCCATCTCTTTTGATGGAAAGAATAACTCTAATGATGTTCTGTATGTGGAAGGATTGAAGCATAATCTTCTTAGTGTTGGATAGTTGGTTGACAAGGGTTATGATCTCTGATTCAAGGATGGAAAATCCAGAATCCTGGAAAGCTCTGGAACTAAAATTGCATTTGGTACTCAGACTAGAGGTAACATCTTTCATTTAAGTAGTTCTGGAAAAAGTTGTTTGATTGCTTAGATTGATTAGAGTTGGTTATGGCATAGGAGAATGTGTCATGTGAATTTTGATAACATTGTCAAGATAAGTTCTACTCAGGCTATGAAAGATCTTCCAAAACTTGTGAAACATGTTGATAGAATGTGTAGAGAATGTCAATTGGGTACACAAAACAAAATTTCATTCAAGTGTAAAGAACAATTTTCAATTGGATAGTTAGAACTTGTGCATACTGATCTATGTGGCCCTGGTAGAATTAGGAGTGTGCAAGGAGATAGATATTTTATGTTGTTAATTGATGATTACTCCCGGATGATGTGGGTAACCTTCTTGAAAGAAAAATCAGAAGCTCTTGACAAGTTCAAGGTGTTCAAGGTTATGGTGGAAAATGAGATTGGTGAAAAAATAAAGTGTCTAAGATCTGATAGAGGTGGAGAGTTTACCTCCAGTGAGTTTGATACATTCTGTGAAAAGCATGGAATAAAAAGACAGTTATCTGCTCCTAGGACTCCTCAGCAAAATGGAGTCATGGAAAGAAAGAACTGGACCATTGAAGAAGCTTCCAGGACCATGATGATGGAAGCAAATGTTCCACAAGTCTATTGGAGAGAAGTTGTGAGTACTGCTATCTACACTCTCAACTGGGTGCAGATCAAAGGCAATTCTGGTAATACCCCTTATGAACTATGGTTTGGTCATCCTCCTACTGTGAGATACTTCAGAGTTTTTGGTAGTAAGTGCTATATCAAAAGAGATGAGGATCTAGGCAAGTTTGAAGAAAGAAGTGATGAAGGGATATTTCTGGGTTACTATACTCAAAGCAAGGCATACCAGTGCTTTAACAAAAGATTGAAAAAGATTGTTGAAACTACAAATGTTAGAGTTGATGAGAGCAAAGAAGGACACTCTAGGTCTTGCGGATATGAATCAAATGATCAAGATGGAAGTCAAAGTCAAGGAAGACAAGTTCAAACCCAGACTCAGATTCAGATTGATTCAAAAAATCTAGTGACTCAAGAGGATAGTACAGATGTTGAAGAACAAGCTTAAGAAACAGAGGTTCAAATAAAAACTCCTAAGTATGTAAGACTAAATCATCCTAAAGATCAGATCATAGGAGATAGATATAAAGGTGTTAGAACTAGGAAAACAATTGTTGAAGATCAAGAGGAGATTTGTTTGATCTCAAAGATTGAATGAAATTTAGTAAGTGAAGCTTACAATGATGAAAATTGGGTAAAATCCATGGAAGAAGAATTAATGCAAATTGAAAAGAATCACACTTGGGATCTTGTTCCTAGACCTGAAGACAAAAATGTGATTGGAACTAAATGGGTCTTCCGGAATAAACTAAATGAAGATGGTGTAGTTGTAAGAAACAAAGCAAGGCTGGTATGCAAAGGATATTCTCAAGTGGAAGAAATTGATTTTGAAGAAACTTTTGCTCCAGTGGAAAGAATAGAGGCAGTCAAATTATTTTTTACATTTGCTGCTTATAAAGATTTCAAGGTCTATCAGATGGATGTCAAGTCAACATTCCTAAATGGAGAATTAGAAGAAGTCTACATTGAGCAACTGGAAGGATTTCAGTTGTCTGATCAGAGAGATATGGTCTGCAGGTTGAGGAAAGCATTGTATGGACTCAAACAAGCCCCAAGAGCATGGTATGCAAGATTAGATAAGTATCTGCTAAAGCTAGGATATAGAAAAGACACTGCTGATAGTAATCTTTACTTCAAGATTGATCATGAGCACATTCTGATTGTTGAGGTATTTGTTGATGATATCATTTTTGGTGGAAATGAGTGTATGTACAAAACATTTGCTGATCAGATGCAAAGTGAATTTGAGATGACCATGTTTGGTGAAATGAATTTCTTTTTAGGTCTGCAAATCATTTAGTCAGATAAAGGTATCTTCATATCTCAATCTAAGTATGTGAGAGAATTGTTGTAAAAGTTTAGAATGGAAGATTCAGAGCCAGCGGGTACACCAATGGTAACCGGATGTAAGCTGAGTAAAGATGATGACTCCCCTAAGGAAAATCATAAAAGGTATCTAGATCAATGATTGGAGGACTCTCTATCTGACTCAGACCAGACCTGATATCATGAATGCAGTTGGACTTGTTTCTAGATTTCAAGCTGATCCTAGAGAATCCCATGTTGTAGCAGTCAAGAGAATTTTTAGATATCTCAAAGGGACACTTGATTATGGGTTATGGTATCCAAAGGATAATGACTTAACTCTTCATGCATATATAGATGTTGATTGGGCAGGAGATGTGGATGATAGAAAAAGTACTAGTGGTGGTGCATTCTTCTTGGGAAGTAGATTGGTTTCTTGGCTGAGCAAAAAGTAGGAGGCAATATCCCTATCTACAGCAGAGGTAGAGTATATAGCAGCAGCAAACAATTGTACTCAAGTTCTGTGGATGAAGCAAATGTTAAAGGACATCAGAATTGTGTTTGAGGAGCCTATCACAATCTTCTGTGATAATTCAAGTGTAATAAGCATCTCAAAGAATCCGGTGTTGCATTCAAAGACAAAGCACATATCAATCAAGTTTCACTTTTTGAGAGAGAAGGTTAATGAGAATGAAGTCAGATTGGAGTTTGTTTTTTCAAAGGATCAGATTGCGTATATTTTCACTAAGCCTCTACCCAAGGATACTTTTGAGTATCTCAGAGAGAAATTAGGGGTTATTACCCTTCCTGATCAGAACTAAGATGCACTAGGGTGCATCAGTCTGGTGGAATTCACAGTCATATCTTGTGATCTGGATTGATGTTAAGGAGATACTACTCAAGGGGAGTCATCAGTATGTAGATTTTGAGATCAGTCTGAAACAAAAAAGGGGAGAAAAGGTTGTAAGTATGTGCCCTTTGCCATTGATGTCAGAGGGGGAGAGAAGTCATGTGAAAAACTAGTTACTGATAAAAGGGGGAGATGTAAAGAAAATGGTTACAGGTGTGATAAGAGAAAGGGGGAGAAGTTCTTGTCTTGATGGTTGAATCCATTTTTCACATCATATGTTTCCATCAATGACAAATGGGGAGATTGTTGCAAATATGTGCCTAATCGGTGTTGTCATTGATGTAAACATATTCCTGTTGCCATTGGTGTCAACTATATCCTATTTTATTGACTGTTTAGAAGACTTAAATGTTGAGCATATTGAGAAAATTAATGAAGATCTAAGTACACAGACCATATGGTTATGTAGAGGATTGTCTAAGGAACCTCCAGCTAAGATTTGAGAGGTCTGCATAAAAATTTGAAGAAGTTATGGCCCTCTAAGTTAAACTAGGTTTTGTAGTGTTCAGAAAAGGAAGAGTGATAGGAAATTGGTCTGGATTGCTCCACAAATGAAACACTATGATCTGCAGACCTAGAGACATGTTTGGGAAGTTATTGTGTGTCATCGACTTAAGTGGTTTGTGGTTTGGAGCTCCGCAAGCAATCTCTCTAGTGTAATAGTCATGACAAACAGTGTTCTTAAGGTACCGGATGAAGGTGCAAGTGATTCTATTGATTTGGAGTAGTGCAGATGTTATTGATGGATTCAATGTGCTTGTGGAGGTCTCTGGATCATGTGCCTACTATGTTGGAGGTTTACATTGAAGATCAAGCTCGTTGTTGAAGATTTCCCTCTTGGTGTTGTTCTTCCCAGTTTTTGCTGACTGGATTATTCTAGCGTGTTGTGGATGATCTAAGAGCAATTCTATGGAGTGTGGTTTGTTGATCAAGAAAGATTTGAGTCCCAGTTATGTTTGGCCAACAACTTAGTGATTCACATTAAGTCAAACACTTGTAGTGCCAACCTTGATGTTTATTCCAAGGTTGATGAAACATATAAAGGCATGTAGTTGAGTTGTTGAAAATTATCCTTGTGAAAAATAATCAAATCCCAAGAAAGGATCAGAGGTAGAGCAGAGAAGAGGATGAGCAGAGGAACAAGAACAGTAAAGGATGAAGTGATAGTGAAGAAGTATTTGGGAGAAGAGCAGAAGTTTTGTGAGCATTCATTGAGACTGAACTAGGCATGAAGAAGATGCTATTTCTTAGTTAATTCTTTCTGTATTAAACATAAATTTCTATAGGTAGTGAGCCTCTTTTGAGTAGTGAGCTCTGGACAGTGTGCCCAAAGGCAAGTGACTTCCCATTTTTAAGTACTTTTAATAGGGTACAAATCTTGTGGGTTAACCCCCACCGTGGTTTTCCCTTAACCAGGTTTCCACGTTAAAAATCTTGGTGTGAAGTATGTTAATTATGTTTCTTCTCATGTGTTATTGTTGCATGCTTTAATGTTTACATCATTAATCTATTTATAAGTTGTAAAAGAAGATTAAAAGAAGAAAAGGTTAATTTTGTGGGACAACTGATTCATCCCCCCCCTCTTAGTTGTCTGGCCTAATTCCAACAGAGATCACTCAAAACAAATCACTTCTTCCACCTCCTAAGATGATAGTGAATAAGTGTATTCTTCCCTCCCTAAGCCACACTTATTGTAGCACCTATTATAGTTTCTTTCAAGGGTGGCATCCTCCTAGATATATATGTTGTTAGTATTGTGTTGTATTAGGTAAGTATTTCTAACCCTGGTAGTCACCTATGTTGTAGCATTATTTACTTGTTTAAGTGACCTCTCCTCTTGTGTTGTATTCCCCCCGTGATGTGTTATGTGTTGTTTAGGCCTCCTTGGATGACCCTTGATTTTCTTGTAAGGTCAAGGATATTAGGAGACCGCTTCTGTTGTGACCATTCTTCTATTTGTATCATCATTCTTCTACCTTACTTCTCCTCTATTTTCATTGTTATGTGTTATGTCTTAGGCACATAGCATTGTAGTTGATGACCTGGGGGCATCCTCCTACGTGATTGTTCCTAAGACACTTGGTCTCCTCTCTCATTTTGTTGTTTACCTTCTTCTAGTGATTCTATCTAGTTGGTGGATGACGAAAACAAACATATACTGATACAGACCATGTGTCCCTTCAACAAGCAAAGAAAAAATGGACCTAGTCCATATATGAAGATGGGGTTGATATATATTATCCGACACTTGGCTAGTAGAATCACTTTGTGTGATATTTGATGTTGTCTTATCTTTTCTAACAAATCATAACAATACATCTTCTCCGTGCACTTTGATTATTTTGGGTGTCTCGCCTTATTGTTACACTAGGTTTTGAGATGCTTGCAGTATAAGCCCCACGTCTATACTTAGACTTGAACCCATTTGTGTAGCCTTAGCTTCTTTGTTTTCATGCATTGCTTAGATTAATAAGTGTGTGTTTGTGGGAATATTTGGCAATCGTAAGCACATGTCACCTTTGGGGGCAAGGGCTTTGTGAAAGCTCTTGTTCCCTTGTGTGTTTTCTTCCTACCTTAATGTGCTTGATATTGGTACATGGCATCAACCACCTTAAGGTGGGGGCATATAAAGGCAAGTTGTCTGATGATTTTTTGTGATGACCAAGTGTGTTTGTAAGCCCTCTACGGAGGTGGGATGTTGTATCTCTGACGTGAGTGCACATCTTTATTCTATATTTCAATCATAAAGCCCTCTACAGAGGTGGGATATCGTACATATCATTTTATTCAAAAGCCCTCTATGGAGGCAGGGATGGTGTATCTCTTGAGCTAGTGCATATCCTTTTTATTTCAAAAGTCCTCCAAGTAGGCGGGGTTGGATCTGAGACTATCCTCCCTTAAGAGTGTCTTTGGTAGTTGTTGTTGCATAAGCCTAACCATCAGGTGTGCTTGTACCGTGCTTGAGATGGTGGGGGCTTAGCAATAAGTCCCTCCCTTTGCCTTGTTCACAGTGTTTTAGACATATAGTATGTCTCTGACATACTATACGACACTTGAGTATTTTATGTGTATTCCATGTGTTTTCCCCCATGTGTATTCTCAAGGGTGTGGCAAAATACCCCTCCTACACTCGGGCTTTATATGACATGTTTTCTCCCAAGCATAGTCTCAAGGGTGTGGCAAAATGCCCCTCCTACACTTTGGGATTTGTTTAGTGTGTCTTCTCCCCCATATGTAGTCTCAAGGGTGTGGCAAAATGCCCCTCCTACATTTTGGGGTCATGTGTGTTGGTTTTTCTTCTAAATCAGCAGAGGGTTTGCCAGTTCCAATACACAGGTAAATTTAGCCAACTAATACAAGAGGTTGCGAGAGCTACCTCCCCTTCACTTCTGGTTCTACCGCACCAAGGGGGGTATCCCTATAGCTAAATATGCAACATTGATTAGCCCAATGACAGAAAGATTTAGCTTTGTGATAACAGGCAAAATACTCTCATGTGTGGACCAAGATGTGCATGATACATCACAAGGTTGGCAACATTCTTGGACATATTTGTCTGGTTGTGGATGAGAGTATGTAGGGGTCCTAATCCTACTCCTACAAACTAATAGGTGGAAGTTATGAAAAGATGGATTTTATGTTTTGGATGCAAGACGAGGGGTTTTGGGTCATAACTACTAACCCAGGAGCAGACCGGTGCTTATCTCAAGGCAAGGAGTCAACTAGATGTATACAAAAGAATGGATTGCATATTAGATTCAAGTTTCAAGAGGTTAGATTGATGCTTGCCTTACAAACAACACCTAAGAATCGGTATTTAGCTACCTCTACTTACATATATCCTAGATGACATACAACCTTCTCCATACTTCACATAAAACAATTTAATCCACTCCTTGAATGGAAGTTAGAGATGAAGCATGTGATACATATATCCATACCCTAGAACCTGAGAAACCCTTGGTAGCCAGATTCAAAAGAAGAAAAAGTATGCAACACATGGAGACAAGTAGCTAAATACATGCATAAGAGCATTTTTCATATTAAACAACAATGAAACTGAGAATATCTGCAATATACATTTATGATGCAACTCATAAACTCCAAAATGAGATAAAACAGCAAGGAAATGCCCTATTTTTTTGCTATTCACACAAAAATGCCCTGGTCTTCAACAACATTAAAAATGAGTGACACAATCTACCTTTTATATCCAGATTGTGTATTTAGAAAAAAGTACACGGCAAGTCAAAAAGTCACCAAATTCAATGCATCTTCAGATTGGCGCTCCAAAAATTGAATGTAGCAAAGAAATAGAGAGAAGAAGTAGTTGGCCTATCATTCCATCGATCATCCTTCTATAAACTGCCATTAATGCCTTAGCTACCCACAACCCTCTTCAATACTTTATAAACCAGGTCATGAGAACATATGATGTCGTGCAATTTTACCTTGCATGACCAATGAACCACCCGCCAAGACACCATCATCATAACCCATGCCACTGGTGAACCTCCTACATGATATTCATGTCATCATCATATTCATATCCTCATCAGTGATCGGGGGAAATCCTTAGCAAAGCTGCCAATAGTAACTCTCATGCGGAAGACCACATGGTGCACCCCACTGATCCTGATGACATCATCGTCATGCTGCAATATCAGGGGGATCTTTGACTATGACTGATATTTGGAAATATCAGCCCCCAGGCAGAAGATCAGGTCATATTAGAAATATGACCCCCCGCAAGAATATCAGGGCGCTCTTCCATGACTTAGAAATTTTTTGGATTTTTTGGAAAGGTGCCTACAAAATTAATTGCTTGAAACCTAAATGCTTATGCAAGCACCAACACAAGCTCTGTTTGGGGATGCATGCCTCTTGCAGGCATGGCAAGAACCATAGATCTCTGGGATGCAGACCAGTCCCCTGTCCATTGGGCACAGAGTCAAACACATACCAACCTGCATCACAAAACACACTTAGTTAAAATTTACTTGGTGGCCCAGGGCCACCAAAAAGGAAAAACCAAAATTTTCCTGTCAAAAACCCTATTTTCTTTTAATTTCTTCAAATGAAGCTTGAAAGCATTTAACTGTCTGTAGCACCTAGCATTGCAATTGATTGTGCTACTGCTCCTTTCTCCTTCAACAAGTCCACAAAAAAATTCATAAGCATCTACCATTTTTAGCAGTAGATTATCATCATCATATGAGTCACTGATGTTGCTTGGAGAAATAATAGACTTAGATGAAATAAATGAATCCATATCAGAATTTAGCCCTTCTTCAAAAAATAATAGCTCCTCTATATCAAACATGCAATATTCAGGCACAAGCAACATCTCATAATCATATTTATCTTTATAAACATTCAGATATCCATCATCATTGCTCTCAACAATTTTATCATTAATGTCCACTTGGAATGTCTCAAGAGAAGGCATAAATAGCTCATGGTGCAACCCTTCGCTGAAAGCTTCATAGTCACCCCTGCAACCAACACTATCCCTAACTGTATGAGCACACACATCTGCAACTTGTCCATTCACATCTAAATATTGACCCTGATTGTTCCTCTTCACCAATGCACTAATAATCAACAGCAAAAGTTTCAACCTTTGCATTGTGAAAATGGTCTGAATCTTCAAGGAAACACTCATATTGAGCATCCATATATATTTCATCATCTAAAAGGCTCACATATGCATCTGAATGCTGACAATTACTAGCATATTCACTGTCATCCCTTGAATCTACATTTTCTATATCCAGAGTGAAGCTTTGCATATCCACTTCATATAAATAATCAGGAGTAATTGGGATATGCCTATTGTTGCAGGACACAATTTCATGTATATCTTTTATTTCATCCTTCAAAGGGCATTTCGTGTCTACAGGCTTCTCTTCTAAAGGCTGATAATAGTCTTTGTTTTCATTATTACAAGATGTGCCTACATTTTCTATAACATTTTCTTCATGTATCACATCATGGCTGCACACATTATTCTGAAATATATTTCCCTCTGCAAAATCATCCTTTAATGAACATTGTGGAAAAGCAGAAATACATTCACTTTGACAACTGTTTTGACAACTTGTGGCCATGAAACCTACTGGCATTCCATATTTCTGATTGTTTTCAATATCCATAGCAAATTTGAAGGCCTGGTGAAGTGTAGTTGGTTCCTTATCTCTCAATAAATAACTCATTTCTTCATCAAATGCAACCAAATAAATTGCTAAGCACAATGCATTATTGGGTCTCATATACTCAGAGATTTGCTTGAGCAACTTAATAAACCTAAGATTAAAGGCTGGAACCAGTTCCTCATCTTCCTTTTGGATATTCATAAAATGTATGATCAATGAGGCCAAATCAAATCTTTCACCAAACTGCCCTAGGAATGCAATTTCTAATTCTATCCATGAAAAAATTGAACAGACAGGCAGGTCTGAAAACCAAACCCTAGCATCATCTTCTAATGATTGGACAAAGAGTCTCATTACTACATCTTCATCCTCTATCTCATAATCTTCTATTAAATTACAAAAACTTTGCAGATGTTTGTTTGCTGATTCAGAATCTGATCCACTATACTTTGGCAAACATTTCCTAATTTTATTGGGAATAGCATTTGGGTAACCACACATTCCTTTCAAATTTAGGGCTTTATATTTCTCAATAACAAATGGTCTTCTTTGAGGGCACAACCAAGATTTCTGCTCTAAACTCATCATTTTTTAATGAAAAGGTGAATACTTGGAAATATGTTGTAGCATTGGATAGGTTCAATCAATAGAGTCACCAGCTCTCATAGAGAGGACATAAAATCAACAAGCCACATATGTTTTCTGGATTCACCATGCCAGCAGAGCACCACATGGTCATTTTTTTGTATTGCTACAACAATCTCACTAGAAACTAGATTTTCCAACCCCCGAATTACTTGACTCTTTTACTGCAACGTTCCCCAGAGGAGTTGCCAAATCTGTTGGTGTTTCTTTCTGAATTAGCAGAAGGTTTGCCAGTTCCAATGCACAGGCAGATTCAGCTAACTAATACAAGAGGTTGTGAGAGTTGCCTCCCCTTCACTTCTGGTTTTGCCGCACCAAGGGGGGTATCCCTATAGCTAAAGATGCAACATTGATTAGCCCAATGACAGAAAGATTTAGCTTTGTGATAAAAGGTAGAGTACTCTCATGTGTGGACCAAGATGTGCACGATACATCACAAGGTTGGCAACATTCTTGGACATATTTGTCTGTTTGTGGATGAGAGTATGCAGGGGTCCTAATCCTACTCCTACAAACTAACAAGTGGAAGTTATGAAAAGATGGATTTTATGTTTTGGATGCAAGACAAGTGGTTTTGGGTCATAACTACTAACCCAGGAGCAGACCGGTGCTTATCTCAGGGCAAGGAGTCAACTAGATGTATACAAAAGAATGGATTGCATATTAGATTCAAGTTTCAAGAGGTTAGATTGATGCTTGCCTTACAAACATCACCCAAGAATCGGTATTTAGCTGCCTCTACTTACATATATCCTAGCTGACATACAACCTTCTCCATACTTCACCTAAAACAATTTAATCCACTCCTTGAATGGAAGTTAGAGATGAAGCATGTGATACAGATATCCATACCCTAGAACCTGAGAAACCCTTGGCAACCAGATTCAAAAGAAGAAAAAGCATGCAACACATGGAGACAAGCAGCTAAACACATGCATAAGAGCATTTTTCATATTAAACAACAATGAAACTAAGAATATCTACAATAAACATTCATGATGCAACTCATAAACTCCAAA
Organism: Cunninghamia lanceolata; assembly: GCA_027924645.1. Lineage (NCBI taxonomy): Eukaryota > Viridiplantae > Streptophyta > Pinopsida > Cupressales > Cupressaceae > Cunninghamia > Cunninghamia lanceolata. Next base: position 16,202,315 of record BSBN01001332.1, read on the forward strand.
ATGAGATAAAACAACAAGGAAATGCCCTGTTTTTTGCTATTCACACAAAAATGCCCCGGTCTTCAACAACCTTGAAAATGAGTAACACAGTCTGCCTTTTATATCCAGACTGTGTATTTAGCAAAATTTACACGGCAAGTCAAAAAGTCACCAGATTCAATGCATCTTCAGATTGGCGCTCCAAAAATTGAATGCAATGGAGAAATAGAGAGAAGAAGTAGGTGGGCTCGGGATCAGAGCCGCCACTCAAAGATTTGCATCTTAAGTCTGGTAGTTGGCCTGTCATTCCATCGATCATCCTTTTGTAAACTACCATTAATGCCTTAGCTACCCACAACCCTCTTCAATACTTTATAAACCAGGTCATGAGCACATATGATGTCATGCAATTTTACATTGTGTGACCAATGAACCACCCGCCAAGACACCATCATCATGACCCATGCCATCGGTGAACCTCCTACATGATATTCATGTCATCATCATATTCATATCCTCATCAGCGATCGTGGGGAATCCTTAGCAAAGCTACCGATAGTAACTGTCATGCCAAAGACCACATGATGCACCCCACTGATCCTGATGATGTCATCATCATGCTGCAATATCAGGGGGATCTTCGAATATGACTGATATTTGGAAATATCAGCCCCCGGGTGGAAGATCAGGTCATATTAGAAATATGACCCCCCGCAAGAATATCAGGGCGCTCTTCCCTGACTTAGAAATTTTTTGGATTTTTCGGAAAGGTGCTTGCAAAATTAATTGCTTGAAACCTAAATGCTTATGCAGGCACCAACAGTGTGTTGCATTTTTCTTTCCATGTATCTGCATTCATGAAAATGAAAAAGAAATAATCACTGCATTCACTGTATTCATCATGTTTTGTGTCTTAAATACTTTCTTCTTTGTGTTTTGCATGACTATTACTATCTTCTCCATGTTTTGTGTTCCTATTATTGTCTTCATTGTGTTTGGAATGTCTGCAGCATGTTTTCTCTAATGTCTACCTGAGACTGGGGGCTAGAAATAGTTCCTCAATATTTGTGTATGCAATAACTTCAAGTGTCTGGCATGTTTGTTGTGTTTTGACTGTACTTTAATGCATGTATGGCTCATAAGATCATACATTCATTAAAGTGGGGGCTAAATGTTATGTCGTAAAATGTCACTCTAGGACTTTTACCTCCTAAGTTTAGCTCCCAGGTCCCTTGTTTTTCATTATGCATGTTCATTTTAACTCCCGATGCAAAATCCCCGAAAACCCATGTCAAATGGGCCTAAGGGGACATTGTTGAGCTTAATTCTGCCTTGAAAATGGGGCCTAGGACTTTGGTGCTCGTGCCTTAGTCCTGCCCTATTTGATCAGGACCTAAATTTTAAATGTCAGTTATGTGACCGTTAAAAGGTTTCGTTGCCGATATCTTAAGTTTGAATTACGAAATTTGTAGTGGGATTGCATATATAAGCATGTTTAGGGTTTCATTTGTAAACTAGAAGATGATTATGAACTTTTGGAGAACTTATGATTTTAGAGCATTCAAAGCATTCATTATTGTAGAGCAAAATATTGTTGTTGTGTTTGTTATGTAGATTGGGCTCCATCTTCTCATGTGTTGAAGGATTTTCATTTACATGCGAGCTACACATCTTAGATGATATCTATTTGTGTTTGAATCATTTATTAGTTTGTTTTTTCCTCGATCCTACAAGGATACACACTCTTTATCAAACAATAGTGTTGGAAGGCTTAAATGCCATTCCGGGGCTTCAAGCTCCTAAACACCATAACCCCCAACCCCATTCGTTGCGATTGTAGGTGACATGTGTCATATCTTGCAGAGTTGAGTTGCAGAAGGCTATGATAGAGTGTGTAGATTCTATATCAAAGAAGAAAAGCACTGCAAGGGCTTAGGTGCCCACCCCAAAGCCCTCTGGATCTCTAAAGTTAAAAAACTCTAGGACAGTGATGAACAATAACAGATAACTTCTAGAAATCCCTGAAGAAGTTCCTACCTTAGGCTTGGATGTCTGCTCTTTAGCCCCTAACTTTTCTGCATCTCAAATCTTGAAATCTAGTATGTATTTAATTATCATTTGATATCTCTGTGTGCGAGCATTTGTTGAGATTCATCCATTTATTTACGATTTTGCATAATTAGGGTTTTAAGCATAATCAGGCATTAAATTAATACATTAATCAGTCATTTCCAAATTTCCCTATCATTACAAGTGACAACCAACCTATAGATGAATCCTTTTACAAAAGTTGTGATTCAACTTAGTTAAATGTCCTTGAATGTGTGTAGTGAAAGGAGGATCTGGGCATATCATCAAATCAACCCTATTCCCACTTTCCCTACATAACATTATTGTAATATCAAGGCTAAGCATGCCATCATGCACTTGTGTGGGTTTTCTTCAACATGGTGGCACAAATGGCACTAGGAGGAGAGAAAATACCACTTGGCTATTTCTAAAACCTCTTGGGAGAGGTTCTTGGAAAGGTTTCATTCATGATACCTTTCAAAATATTTTAGGAAGTGTCATGTTGATGAGTTCCATGAGATTGGGTAGATAGGTATGAGTGTTGGCCAATATGAGAACTACTTTTTTAAACTTAAGTAGTTTATGAGATTAATAGAGGATGATAAGTGATGTGTTCATAGTTTTTTCAAAAGTTTGAATTCTCATATCATTGGTGGTGTTCAAGTGCTAGAGCTTAAAAATTTGGAGATTACTGCTAAGAAGCCTAGTTTGACAGAGGAGAATTTGGCTAGAGGCCATGCAGGTTAGATAGAAGCTCAGGTTGTGGTTCCTTATTAGGTAGGGTCTAATGTTTAGGTATCTTATCCCTAACCCAAGGGGTCCTTTAGGACACCTTTAGTACCTCTGAAGACTCCCTAATAGAATTAGAGGTAGAAGCTTCAATAGGCACCTCAAATTTTCTAGGCTTATAGTGGTCCTTCTCACATAGATCAAAATAGGTAATATCAAAGGGACTTCTTTTCTTAGCTATAGTCTAGTGGTGGAGCCTAGATATAGAGACTTGAGATTCTAGTAGTTGGTTGTACCATAACCAACCACATCTCATAGCATTGCACCATGCTATACTTGTGGTCAAGATGGCCACTTTGTAAGATCTTGTCCATAGGGACTAGTGGTAGGAAGCATTCAGGGGGCTATAATGTCAATGCCTGCTATGATATATAATGGAAATAAATAAATAAATTCAATAAAATAGAAGACCACTTCGAGGGGGAAGCCTCCAACAATCAGAAAATAATATATGAATTCAATAGTTGGCATGAGTTTTCCACTATCCATGAAGTTATGTTGAATTCTTTTTGATTTAACTATGTATCCATTTTCATCAATCATAATATAAATTCAATATTACTAGATATGATGATTTGGGAGAGTCTCTCTCTTCCTTATTTATATGAATAACTATGTAGGGACACACCCCTTCATCCCAACTAAGTTATCTTAAGGAATAACTAAGACTATTAAATGAACCTATTAAGATTACACATGACATAATTTCTTATCCTTATTATAATTACGAATTTAGAATACTAGGATCATAAAATTCCCATCCCCTTCAAAAAAGCATTTCCCTCAATGCTTAGAAACCCTAGAATCTTTTCAATGAATTGTTCATTCCATGTTTTACTGTAGATGAAGGTTTCATCACAGAATACCAAAACCCATTTTAAATAAATGGGTAAAACATTGAATTAATGAGGCTTTGAAAAGTTGATTGGCTTTTAGTGACACTAAATGACATAAATAATAATTCATAATGACCATTATGTGTTCTAAATGTAGTCTTCTTTATATCATCTCCCTTTAGTCTAATTTGATGATAATCTAAATACAAATCTAACCCAATAAATAAAACTCTATTATTAAATTCATCTACCAATTCATCAATACTAGGAATATGAAACTTGTGATTAAGAGTGAGCTTTTTAAGCTCCCTATAATGTGGGTACATTCTCCATGAATCATCATTCCTTTTAACCATAATTATTGGGGATGAATAAGCACTTTTAATGGGATGAACAATACTTCTTGGTATTAATTCAATGGTACAATCATGGTCTTTGACTATGGGTAGACCCTTAGGCTTTTGAAATGCATGTTGATGGTGTCAAATGATCTCTTGAATCTATGGTTAATCTTGAGTTTTCATAGCTTGTGCTTGTAAAAAATGTAGTTGTGCCCCTATGTTATAAGAACCTTTCTTAAGTAATTTTCCATCATATGGGAGCTAGTGATTTGACTTGGTGGTGATTTTAATCCTATAAGTTTTAATTTTTGTCCATTTACACTAAAATTCATGAATGATTCTAGAAAATTAAAGGACTTTGTTCCCAACCATTTAACCCATTAAGCTCCTAAAAATACATTTACTCCTCCAATTGGGATAGAAAACATTTCTAAATCTAGCTAATAATCTCCCTTTGAGAGTTTTATATGATGGAATTTACCACCACAAGAGAGTTGTTTCCCATCCTCTATCATGACTTGAAAATTAGACATTGTATACATAAAAGAATTAAGGTCATTAGCTAATCTTCTATCAATAAAGTTGTGTACTACCTGTATCAACCAACACTATCACCTTTGTCTTTTTTATATAAATAAATACCTTAAGTGTTTGTGGTGTGCTTGTGCCATTCAATGTATGTAGGGAGATAATATCACTTTCTTCCTCCTCTAAATTTTCATGTTCAAGTTCCTGATTTGGTTCCTCTATAGCTAGTTCTCCTTCTTATTCAAGCTCATTCTCAATAACCATTAATCTCTTCTCATTGTTACCACACTTTTGACCCCTAGGCCATTTGCTATCACAATGCCAACATAGAAATTTTTCTCTTTTCTTTGTCTCTTGTTTAGGAGCGATATTATTAACTTGTCGTGGGTTAAGGAAGTTGGCCCCATTTTTGTTAATAAGATTAGTCACATTTCTATCTTTCCATCCTATAGTTTGAACTTGTGTGGATTTTTTAATGATGAGGTTTCATTGATTAATGTGCAATGCTTGTTGTATAGCTTTTCTAACTACACAATGTTCCAACAAATGAACATCATGTTTAATTTGGTCATTAAGTCCATTGATGTAGAGTTGTAGCCTTTGATAAGGTATCACATCTTGAGTTTGAATCTCTAATCTCATATGCTCAACATTATATTCAGCTAGACCCTATTTGTTTTAATTTTTTTAGTTGAGTAAAATAGCTTCCCTTCCATGGTTGCTCATAATGGGTTACTAAGTCATTTTCTAAATTCTTTCCAACTAAGCATTTACCCTTACTCTTCACTCATCATCCATAGGTACCATTGTTAAGGTTGATATTCTAAATGGAGTGAGCCTATGTCAACCATTGCATTGTCTGTTATATTATCAAGTTTAAAATATCAAGTTCTATGAGACTCATCCATGAAGTTACATTAGTACCATCAAACTTAGGGATATTTCTTTTGGGTAGGTTCAATTTTAGATCTTGAAAAGGTTGATTTACCCTTTGATTTTGTCTATTAGGGTTGTACTTGCCTAGTTGGTTTTGTTGGGACTTCAATTCATGTAATATTTCTTATTTAAAACCTATCTAAACCTTTATTGAAAGATGATGCAAATGGTTCAATCAAATTATCCTTAATAAAATATACAATTGTTTCACATCCCAAAGGAGTTTTACCCTTAATTTTAGGTGGTGGAGAATAAAGGTCATTGGATTCATTTTTTTTAGAACAGCATTTGAATCCTAAAGATGACATGGCTTTTGATGTGTATGTATTTTAAAATCTAGTTTTTCAATATCTTTCTAGAAATATAAAAAAATTCAAAAAACTCTAAAAATTGTGGCATATAGAGCAAAATAATAAAATATTTTGACCTAACTTTGACCACTAAATTACAGATTATATTTTATCTCTAATATTAAATTACAAAGAAGTCACCCAACATAATTTTTCATAAGAATTCCAAAAATGTAAGATTTTTTTTAAAAATTCCAAACTGTGTGGTTTGTAGGGATAATTAATGAAAACACATAAAATTAAAATAACTTGTGCAAATCTTATGATATAAATCTAATTTTTATCTAAAATTTTATTTGATACTTTCCTCAAAGCCTAGAAAAAATTAGGTTCAAATTTGCAATGTTTTGAAAGTTATTGCAGAATAAAAATATTGGCCCAAATAGTAGCTCTAATACCACTTGTTATGATATTTCTTGGAAATAAATGCAAAAATCAATAAAATAGAAGACTGCTTTGAGGGAGTGACCTCCAACAATCAGAAAATAATATGTGAATTCAATATTAGTAGTTATGATAGTTTGCAAGAGTCTCTCTCTTCCTTATTTATATGCATATCTATGTAGGGACACATCCCTTCATCCTAAACTTTGGAAGTTATCTTAAGGAATAACTAAGACTGATAAATGAATCTATTAAGGTTAAGTATGCCAAAAGTAGTTATCCTTATTATAATTGGGAATAGAGCATATTAGGATCATAACAAATCCAATAGTTGTAACTATTGGAAAATCTTACATGGTTTTTGTAGTAGTGCATAACTATTCGGTAAAGCATGAGGATATAGTTTTTTAGATTGTAGGTATATTTGGTGGAATTCAAGTTTTTATTTTTCTTGAATCAAGAGCTTCATGATACTTTATTTCCCCGTCATGGGTTGGGCATTATCTAGGTTAGTGGTAGCAACTCATGATGATAAATTGTAGGTAGAGTTAGCTAGAAGTGCTAAGGTGGAAGTAGATTCACTTGTGAGAAGTTGCATGCTAGAACTGGGAACATTCACCTTCACCATAAATTTGTGTGTCATACCACTATGATTTTACATGATAGTCCTTAGCATGGACTAGCTTGATATTCATCAAGTGAGCATTAATTGTCACCATAAGGTAATAGATTGTGTGGATGACCTTGGTAGTCAAGTTGTGAAAACTAGGGCGTAGAGACCCATATCTCTTCACTTGATTTTGTCCATGCAACTAAAATTAAGCATGCAAAAGGATTGTAAGATATCTTCTATCATAGTAAGTGATCTCTCTATGAGTTAATTCCATGAGGTATCTCTCAATGAATACCCCCTCTCATGGGAGATTATTGATGCCTTTTTGAGTGTTATTCCCTGCATATCACCAAAGTGGAATGTGGAATCCCATGTTGATTGCATTATGAGATTGGAGCTCATTTCACATGTGGCATACAATATGATCACTTAGGAGGTTAGTGAGTTTTAGTTTCAGTTAGAGGATTTGTTAAAGAATGGGCAAATTCATCCTAGTTTACCTACTTGGGGCACACCTATCATATTCTAAAGGAATTAGGATGGATCTCTTCAATTGGGTATATATTACCATTAGTTGAACAAGGTGATTGTGAAGAACTAATATCTCTTGCCAAGGATCAATGAATTTTTTTTATTATATTAAGGGAGCTAAGGTGTTTCCTAAGATTGATAAATTATGTCTATGTATCATTAGCTTCACATTTAGGAAGTAGATATTCATTGGAGCATATTTTATACTTGTTATAGACACTATGAGTTCACCATTATGCCATTTGGGTTGATGAATGTTCCATTGATATTCTTGAGTTTGATGAATGACATGTTCCATACTTACCTTGACTAGTTTATCGTTGTATTTTTATATGACATTTTGATCTATTTAAGGATAGTGGAAGAACATGAGGTCCACTTGTGCTAGGACCTTGAATGTTTGCACGAGTGTTATAAATTAGGATCTTAGGATACTAATCATTAAATGAAATATAAAATTAAATAAAATGAGAATTATAGAAGCATAGATTTAACACATTACACAAAATATACATGGATAAAACACCTTCAAGTAAAAATTCCCATAAAGAATTTTTTTATTACAAAAAACTTCCACATGCCTGATAATAATTCATATGCATAGTGATAGAATTTACTATAAATATCCAAATTCACTTACCTATCAATGAGAGATAAGCTCCTTAAATATAGCATTTTAACTCATAAAAAGGTGCCTGCATAATTAGAAAGATTACAAAGGAACAAGTGTAGGCAGCTAGAAGTTGTCGAAAGGAAGCTAACTATGAAATTGACTCCTCTTACACTGAAAATTTGGAGGAGGATGATTACTATAACAAATCAAACTATAAACAAACAAAACAAAATAATAAAAAAGAAAAGACTAAATTAGTGGTAGTTACTAGACATGACATGAATATTGTAAACCCCCAAAACACTTGAAGTGAAGAAGAGGATAGTGAAGAAGAAGAAATTATCTTCCCTAATAGAACTCAACATGACACAATTGTAGAGAAATCTAAACAAAATATAACTAAGGAACAAAACAAATAAAAACAACACACCCAGTTCTTTACTGAAGGTGAAGTTGCAACACTCAAACAACTGACAAATCTAAAAAACCAAGATAGCCTAATTGATAAACTGAAATAGTTCTATAAATACTAGAACAAACAACAAGCAAACAAACCATAAATCTATAAAATGGATAAAATAGATAGATAGTGGAAGACTAAATCCTTAATGATTGATGAATATAAAAACCACAAGAACACTAAAAATATTATGGTGGATCTACGCACATATGTGAATATGTTACCTAAGAGAGTATGGTTATAGTTAGGAAGATCTATGTTGAGTGAAACCCCCTATAACATTAGTCTAGCAAATGGATCAAACATGAGAACATTGGGAACTTGGAAATAAGTTGAAGTAAACATAATGGGTATTAAACAAGTGATAGACTTTGAAGTGGTGGCAATAAAAGAACCCTTTTATTCATTTAATGCATTAATAGGGTTATATTGGTTTGTAAATACAAATGGCATTGTAGATTCATGTGAGGAAATACTTTTTGTTAACAAAAATAAAATAATACACATACCATTAGGGGTCAACATGGAAGAAGCTTACACCAAAGAAACCAACTATAGAGAATGGAGTTATGAAGAACCTAAAAACCTTTATTCAATATCTAAACTGCCTCGAGATGACACATCAAAAGAATTAAATTTGGAAGCATGAGAAATAGGAATAGAAGATGACAACTATAGTACTAATAGTGAGGAAGTATTGGAAGCATGGTTAAATAATGAACCAAAACTAAAAACCTAGAGGATGACAGGATTCTGAAGGATATTCATGATACAAACCGGAAAGAAAAATGTACCGCAAATCACTACATTGCATAATAGTACACCACACAACACATGCGGCATTTCAAATGACTAAAATAAAGATATATCTCTAAAATATCTAAGGTTAAACCACCTTACAAAAGAAAATTCACATATCAAATTACCAAAAATTTTAGGAGTAAGAGACCTCCATACATACTTGATAGAAATGGAGAAAACATTCATAGATGAGCATACACAAATAGAGGCCATACAACATACACTAATATGTAATTCCACAAATTGGAGGAATACACATAAAGACACAATAAAAAATTGGTCGCTATTCAAAATCCTCATAAAGACTAGATACTTACCTTAAGAAGGAGAGTATGAAATTATACCTAAGTACCTAGGACAAATTTCACCGTAGGACCACTTTGACATATGTACAATGGCATGGAAAGGCACAAATGAGTATGACACTAGATTATATGTTTGTCTATTCTATTGGACATTGTTGTTAGTAGCATAGACCTGGTATATAAACTAGGAAAGAAGAAGAGAAACGAGAGACTGAGATGAAATACAACAAGATTTTCTACATACATTTTCATTTTACAGTCCAGAAAGACACTGTTGCAAGTATGGGCCTAATTGGTGTTGTCATTGATGTCAACATACTCTTGTTGCATTAGTGAAAAAGATTGGATGAGCTGAGTGCTGAGGATATTGAGAAAATTAGTCTTAATCAGGAACAAAGAAGAACAGTGAAGACAGTAAGGTAAAGATCCAAGATAAGATGACTATCAGAGGATGCAATTCAAAGGGTTTGTAGATATGAGTCTTGAGATTATCCAGTAAATATTTCAGAGGTCCGCATGAAGATCTAAAGGAGTTGTGGCCACTCGAGTAAAACCAGTTCTAGCAGGTGTTCAGAGGTGACAGAGTGCCACAGATAGATCTGGTGAGATCCAGAAATGCATTATCCTATTCTATGGATTTGAGGGAGTGTTGAGTAAGTCTTTTTGAAGTGTCAAATCAATTGGTTCATGGTTTGAAGGTCTGCAAGTATCTATTCCTTTGTGACAGTGATGACAGACTATGTTCTTGAGGTTCCAGATGAAGGAGAGAAGGATTTCAGTAAGAAGATGAAGTGTGGACGTTCTTGGTGATTTGGGCAATCTTGTGGAGGTCTTTGGATCATGTCCAGTTCATGTTGGTGGTCCACATTGGAGTTAGAGATCACAATTGGAGAATAACTCCCAAATGATAGTGTTCTTCTTGAGATTGGCCGATCGGATGAGTTACACGTCTTGCGGATGTTCTTGTGGATGTTTACCGACTTAGATGATTATTCCTAAGTTGATACCTTATATAAATAAGGGATTGTAGGGATTGTGAAGTCATCCCAAAAATGTTTTTGTGGAGATGTGAGTGTGGTAGCGAGGAAGAGAGCGAAAGGCAAAGCAGAAGTTTTGCGATTAAATGGAACTAATTCAAGCATGGTGAAGATGCTATTCTCCAGTTCAAGTATGTGTTACTTATCATTATATAGACAGTGAGTCTATTGTAGGAAGTGAGCCTCTTGTGAGCAGTGTGCTTGGGCAGTGATCCCTAATTGGCATGTGCCATTTTGTTCTTTCTATTATTCTAACAGAGAATACAATCTTGGGTTAATCACCCTGTGGTTTTTCCCTTAACCAAGTTTTCCACATCAAAATCTTGGTGTCTTATGTGTTGATGTGTTTTTGCTCTTGATTTAATACATTATGTCTTCATGATTGATTTATTGATATGCTGCTAAATCACAAGAAGAATTTAAGTGTGTAATTGGAAAGAAAGTTTAGACAACTGATTCACCCCCCCTCTCAGTTGTCTGTCATGATTGTAACAATTGGTATCAGAGCCAAGTTCCTCTAAAAGGAGCTTAATCACTTGAGGAGATCCAGGATGTCATCCTACAAGAAAGATAGTCCAAAGTTTGAAGAAACCAATTTTAATCTTTGGAAAAGTCACATGAAATGTCACTTGCAACGTATGGGAATGCAGTACTGGAACATGGCTTTAACAAAGTATACTCCTCCACAAGGTGGTCCGAAAGCCCCAAATGAAATCACAGATGCTGAAAACAATCTGCAGACTATAGAAGCTCTTCTAAGTGCATTATCTGATTCAGAGATTTCAAATGTTGTTGACCTACCAATTGCTTTTGAGATTTGGGAAAAACTAGAACTTTTGCATGAAGGATACAAGTATGTTAAATGTGCAAGGCTGTAAAGTCTAAAAGGAAAATTTGAAAATTTGAAGATGAGAGAAGATGAAAATATCACTACTTTTATGCCAAGAGTAAATGAGCTTGTTTCTAGAATTAGAAATGCTGGTGGAGTCTTGGATGAAGATGAGATTGTTGGCAAAATTCTCAGATCCCTTCCTGCTTCTTATAAAATCAAGGCTGCTGCCATTGAAGAATTCAGAGCCCATATAGCTGTCACAAGAGATCAATTGGCTAGTAAATTGGCTGCATTTGAAATGACAAAGTTTGGAGATGACCCCCCCAAGACTGAATCTGCATTCAAAGCTAGTGCCTTTGTAAAAGGAAAACAAAGGTTTGATCTGGGAGAGAACTCTTCAAGGAAACTATCATGGTATGAAAAAGCAAAAAGGAACTTGGAAGAAGAAGAAACTGAAATTGCTTAGCTTGAAGCCCTTATTGCAAAAAGACTGCCAAGAGGATTCGGTAAGTATGAAGGAAAATTGCCTTTGAAGTGTTTTAACTACAACAAGATTGGTCATTTTGCCTCAAAGTGTTTGGAAAGATTTTCAAGGCCAAATCCTAACAGATCAAGGTTCCAAAAGAATTGTTACTATGTTCATGAAGAGGATGATAATGAAGGAGTAACAGATGATGAATCAAAGACAGGAAACAAATTCGGAAGTGATTGGGTGTTTATTGCCATCAAGGAAGAAGATCCAATGCCCTCTGAATCTGTCAATCATAAAGTTGTAGAAAGAGCTCTGGCTGCCTAAGTTGAAGAAAAGGATGATTGGGTCATTGACAGTGGATGCTCTCATCATATGATAGGTGACAAAAATAAGTTCTTAGATTTGGAAAGGTATGAAGGAGGAGTGGTAAAGTTTGGTGATAATTTTGTTGGTAGAATCAAAGGTAGAGGAACTATTTCTTTTGATGGAAAGAACAAAACCGGTAATGTACTATATGTTGAAGGATTGAAGCACAATCTTCATAGTGTTGGATAGTTGGTGGACAAAGGCTATGATCTCCAATTCAAGAATGGAAAATGCAAGATCTTTTAAAGTTCTAGAATAGAGATTGCATCCGGTACTCAGACAAAAGGTAATATTTTCTATTTAGTTGGTACCGATAAGAGTTGTCTATTTGTGCAAGTTGATTAGAGTTGGCTATGGCATAGGAGGATGTGTCATGTGAATTTTGATAATATCATCAAGATAAGCAACACTCAGGCTGTGAGAGATCTTCCAAAACTAGTGACACCTACAAATAGTTTGTGCAAAGAATGTCAGTTGGGAAAACAAAGAAAAGTCTCATTTAAAAGCAAAGAACAATCTTCTACCGGAATATTGGACTTGGTTAATATTGATCTATGTGGTCCAGCAAGAATCAGGAGTGTGCAAGGTGATAGATACTTCATGTTACTAATTGATGACTACTCCCAGATGATGTGGGTAACTTTTCTGAAAGAGAAATCAGAAGCTTTTGAGAAATTCAAAATATTCAAGGCTATGGTAGAGAATGAAACTGGATTAAAGTTAAAGTGTCTAAGGTCTGATAGAGGTGGAGAATTCACATCCGGTGAGTTCATAGAATTCTGTGAGAAACATGGAATAAAGAGGCAATTGTCTGCTCCTAGGACTCCACAGTAGAATGGAGTAGTGGAGAGAAAGAACTGGACCATCCAGGAAGCATCTAGGACAATGATGATGGAAGAAAATGTCCCTCAGATCTATTGGAGAGAAGTTGTCAGTACTGCAATCTATACTCTTAATCAAGTTCAAATCAGAAGCAATAGCAGTAAGACTCCTTATGAACTATGGTTTGGCATCACTCCTACTATGAGGTATTTCAGAGTTTTTGGTAGCAAATGTTACATTAAAAGAGATGAAGATCTAGGAAAGTTTGATGCTAGAAGTGATAAAGGAATATTCTTGGGTTATTCTACTCAAAGCAAAGCATACCGATGTTATAACAAGAGATTGAGAAAGATGATAGAAAGTACTAATGTGAAGGTTGATGAAGGAATTGAAAAACCCTAAAGATTTTATGCATATGATGAAGATGATCAGAATGGTGTTCTGACTCAAGGAGCCCAAGCCTCTTCTGAGATTCAGATTGATCTGGTAAATCAAGAAGAAGAGATAAGTTTGAATGAGCTTGATCAGGAAGCAGAAGTGCAAGAAACTCCCAAAGTGCCTAGGTATGTAAGACTGAACCACTTTGAAGATTAGATCATAGGTGATAAAAGCAAAGGTGTACAAACAAGAAGGAGAATTGCTCAAAATTCAGATGAGTATTGTCTGATTTCAAGGATTGAACCTAAGATAGTGAATGAAGCCTGCAATGATGAAAACTGGACTAAAGCAATGGAGGAAGAGCTGATGCAAATTGAGAAAAATCACACTTGGGATCTTGTTCCCAGACCTAGAAACAAAAATGTGATTGGAACAAAATGGATCTTCTGGAACAAACTAAATGAAGTTGGTGAAGTTATCAGAAATAAATCCAGATTGGTTTGCAAGGGTTACTCTCAAATAGAAGGAGTTGATTTTGAAGAAACTTTTGCTCTGGTGGCAAGAATTGAAGTAGTCAGATTATTTCTTGTTTTTTCTGCTTTCAAGGACTTCAAGGTATATCAGATGGATGTCAAGTCTGCCTTCTTGGATGGTGACTTAGAAGAAGAAGTGTACATTGACCAACCGGATGGATTTCAATTATCTGATCATGATGATATGGTCTGCAAGTTGAAGAAAGCACTGACTGAAGCAAGCCCCAAGAGCATGGTATGAAAGATTGGATAAGCATATTTTGAAGATTGGTTTTAACAAAGGTACTGCTGACAGTAATTTGTATTTCAAAATTGATCATGAAAACATCTTGATTGTTGAAGTGTTTGTTGATGATATCATTTTTGGAGGAAGAGATAGTATGTGTAAAACCTTTGCAAATCAAATGAAAAGTGAATTTGAGATGTCCATGCTTGGTGAAATGAATTTCTTCTTGGGTCTGCAAATCACTCAAACAAAGAAAGGAATCTTCATTTCTCAGACTAAATATGTGAAAGAATTATTGAAGAAATTTGGGATGGAAGACTCAAAACCAATGAATACTCCCATGGCAACTGGATGTAAATTGAGCAAGGATGATGACTCTCCTAAGGCTGATAGACAAAGTACAGGTCAATGATTGGAGGATTGTTGTATCTCACTCAAACTAGACCTGACATTATGAATGTTATTGGTCTTGTTGCTAGATTTCAAGCTGATCCTAGAGAATCTCATGTCATGGCAATCAAAAAGATTTTTAGATATCTAAAAGGGACAGTTGAGTATGGATTGTGGTATCCCAGAGATCATGATTTTTCTCTTCATGCATATACAGATGTAGATTGGGCAGGAGATGTGGATGATCGAAAGAGTACCAGTGGTGGAGCATTCTTCTTGGGGAAGAGATTGGTTTCTTGGCTAAGCAAGAAATAAGAGGCAATATCTCTGTCCACAACTAAAGCAGAATATATTGTAGTAGCAGGTAGTTGCACTCATGTTTTGTGGATGAAGCAGATGCTAAGAGACATTAGAGTGGAGTATGAGGAGCCTATCACAATTTTCTGTGATAATTCAAGTGTAATAAATATATCTAAGAATCTGGTGTTTCATTCAAATACTAAGCATATATCTATCAACTTTCACTTTCTGAGAGAGCAAGTGAACAAGAATGAAGTCATATTAGAGTTTGTGCCTTCCAAGGATCAGATTGCAGATATCTTCACTAAACCTCTACCTAAGGACTCTTTTGAGTATCTTAGGGAGAAGTTAGGGGTTATTGCCCTTCTGGTAATGAACTAAGGTGCATTGAAGTGCATTAGTCTGGTAGATATCACAGTCATATCTTGTGGTCTGGATTGATGATAGGGAGCTACCACTTAGGGGGAGCAGCTGGTATGATTCTGAAGAGTTAAAGTTGCAAGTATGAGCCCTTTGCCATTGATGTCAAAGGGGGAGAGAAGACATGTGAAAAACAAGTGGTTGATGATCAAAGGGGGAGAAGTAAAGGAAGAGAAGACGTGTGAATGATTGTTGCTGATAGGGGGAGTTCTAATAGTAAAGAAAAGTTTATGTCTTGATGGTTAAAACAATTTTTCACATCATATGTTGCCATCAATGACAAAGGGGGAGATTGTTGCAAGTATGGGCCTAATCAGTGTTGTCATTGATGTCAACATACTCTAGTTGCATTAGTGAAAAAGATTGGATGAGCTGAGTGTTGAGGATATTGAGAAAATTAGTCTTAATCAGGAACAGAGAACAATGAAGATAGTAAGGTAAAGATCCAAGATAAGATGACTATCAGAGGATGTGGTTCAAAAGGTTTGTAGATATGAGTCTTGAGATTATCTAGTAAAGATTTTAGAGGTCCGCATGAAGATCTGAAGGAGTTGTGGCCACTCAAGTAAAACTAGTTCTGACAGGTGTTTAGAGATGACAGAGTGCCAGATATAGGTCCAGTGAGATCTAGAAATGCATTATCCTATTCTGCGGATTTAAGGGAGTGTTGAATAAGTTTTTTTGAAGTGTCAAATTGATTGGTTCATGGTTTGAAGGTCCTCAAGTATCTATTCCTTTGTGATAGTGATGACAGATTGTGTTCTTGAGGTTCCGGATGAAGGAGAGAAGGATTTTAGTAAGAAGATGAAGTGTGGATGTTCTTGGTGATTCAGGCAATCTTGTGGAGGTCTTTGGATCATGTCCATTTCATGTTGGTAGTCCACATTGGAGTTGGAGCTTGCAATTGGAGAATAACTCCCGGATGATGGTGTTCTTCTTGAGACTGGCTGACCGAATGAGTTACATGTCTTGCGGATGTTTACCGACTTAGATGATTATTCCTAAGTCAATGCCTTGTATAAATAAGGGATTGTGAAGTCATTCCAAAGAATGTTTTTGTGGAGATGTGAGTGTGGTAGCGAGGAAGAGAGCGAAAGGCAAAGCAGAAGTTTTGGGCTTAAATGGAACTGATTCAAGCATGGTGAAGATGCTATTCTCTAGTTCAAGTATGCGTTACTTATCATTCTATAGACAGTGAGTCTATTGTAGGTAGTGAGCCTCTTGTGAGCAGTGTGCTTGGGCAGTGAGCCCTAATTGGCATGTGCCATTTTGTTCTTTCTATTCTTCTAACAGAGAATACAATCTTGGGTTAATCACCTTGTGGTTTTTCCCTTAACCGGGTTTTCCACGTCAAAATCTTGGTGTCTTATGTGTTGATGTGTTTTTGCTCTTGATTTAATGCATTATGTCTTCATGATTGATTTATTGATATGCTGCTAAATCACAAGAAGAATTTAAGTGTGTAATTGGAAAGAAAGTTTAGACAACTGATTCACCCCCCCTCTCAGTTGTCTGTCCTGATTGTAACAGACACATCCACACTGCACTACTAAAAATGAAAGAATTAATCTTTAAACAAACCTCAAAGAAGAAACAAGAAACATCAAAGAAAATTTTACCTCCACCTAGAACATACGGGACATGGAAACTAATAGAGTGTATGGACAAAGAGACAAATCATACCAGATATAGATGCTTTAAAACCACACAAGGTGATGATGAAGATATAAATGACTTATAAATAGAAGTTCAAGAAGGAGAAAGAGAATTATAATTACCAATAGAACCAAAGGAGAAATGTTAGAATAAACCTATAAAACTTATGGAGAAGAACATAGAAAAAGAAGGTGACCCTAAGATGGAAAAGATAGGTGATTATTGGGATGACAAAGTGGTAGCACAAATAGCTAAGTTACTATTAGAATTTTAAGACCTATTTCCTAGGACATTCATACACATGAAGGGTATAAAGCAAGAGGTGGGAGTAATGAAGATTCAACTGGAGGAGGGAGTTAAACCTATAAAGAAAAGACCATATAGATTGAATCCAAACATGAAGAATAGAGTGAAACCTGAACTAGATAAGATTTTAGTAGCAAGTATAATCAAACCTATTGATGATGCAGACTAGATTAGTCTGATGGTAGTGTAGAAAAAGAATACTAATGAAGTAAGAATATGTGTTGATTTTAGGGAATTGAATAAATTCTACATACATGACCCATTTCCTACACCATTCATTAAGGAGTTACTAGAATCAATTGCAGGGAGAGAGATCTATTCATTCATTGATGGGTTTTACCGATACCATCAAGTAAAGATAAGAGAAGAGGATCAGCCTAAAATTAGAATTACATTGGAGTTTGGATCATTTATGTATACACTAATGCCTTTTGGGTTAAAAAATGCACCTGTGGTATTTAACAAGATAATGGTGAATGGATTTAAGAAATTCATACATGATCTCTTAGAAGTGCACCTAGATGATTGAACAATGTATGAGTTGGTAAAAGATCATGTACAAACCCTAAGAATGATGATATACAGGTGTAAAAGCCTATAGATATCATTAAACTTGAAGAAATATATGTTTACTATACCCTTTGTGACCCTACTAGGTCATATTATCTGTAAGGAAGGCTTAATGGTAGATCCTCTTAAAGTGACATTAATTATCATACTACCAGAACCTAAGACTACAACAGAAGTAAAAACTTTCTTGGGTTATACTAGATATCACCACAGGTTAATTAGATGATATGCAATAGTAGAAGCACCTCTAGAAGACCTCTTAGAAAGGAAAAGTGGTAGAAATATTGAATGGACAAACTAATGCCAAACACGGTATTTTGACACTTTGCAACAAAAGATTATAGAGGCACCAATACTGATATTTCATGATTGGAATATACCATTACACGTACATGTAGATGCATTAGGCATAGCAATAGGTGTGGTACTAGCTCAACTGAAAGGAACAAAAAACCATTCTATAGCATTTGGTAGAAGTAAATTATCAAAAGTTGAAAAGAACTATACTACAATAGAGAGAGAATCCTTAGAAATGGTCTATACATTATATAAATTCAGACATTATTTACTATCAATACCATTCATCTTATATATAGATCATGAGCCATTAAAATATCTATTGAACAAACCAGTCACTTATGGAAAAATATGCCACTATCTACTCTTATTTCAAGGATTTGACTTTAAGATAATGGTAAAACCAAGAAAGCACAATTAGGGACTAGACTACTTATCTAGGATTGATATAGGGATGAACCTAGTAGTCAAGAGGAAGACCTCCCTAGCACAAACCTATTTATAATAACAGTGGTACCAAAAGAACTACATGACATAGGAATCTTACTTTATATAGGTGAATTTCCAGAAAATATGACATTGCAGGAGAAGCAAACCTTAATATGGAAGGCTTTACCTTACGCATTAATAGAGGGAGAGTTACATATTATACGAAAGGATGATGTCAAAAGAAGGGTAGTATATGAGCATGAAAGAGAATCTATACTGAGTGAAGAACATGAAGGAGTAGGAGGCCATAATTTAGGGGAAATTACTGCAAGAAAAATTAAACTAGCTAGACTATGGTGGCCTACATTATACAAGGATGGAAAGAGATATGCCAAACACTATGACATCTGCCAGTGCATAGGAAAACCAACTACAAGGGATGAGAAATCACTGAAACTAGTCTTAGCTCAACTCCCATTTGAGAAACGAGAAATTGACTTTATTGGACCTATAGGCCCCCTACTAAACATTATAAAGCAAGATATACCATTACAAGGATTGAATGGCTAACCAAATGGGAAGAATTCAAACCAACTAAAGATTGCACTACAAAATCCACTACAAATTTTTTATATGAGAATATAATAATGACATTTGGATGTCCTTTAAGCATAACAAGTGATCAGGGAAAGAACTTTGCCAACAACATGATTCTAAAACTATTATAGACTTTTATGATAACACACAATAAGATCTCAGCCTATCATCTGCAAGAAAACAAAGCAAGTGAAGCCTTAAACAAAATAATAAGGATAGCATTGATTAAAATGTGTGATGGTAATAGAGACTTGACTAGGACCTAAAAGTATATGTGGTACTTTGGGCCTACCACACAACATACAAAAGGACAACAAAATTCACACCCTTTGAACTATTATATGGAATGGATGCTACGATATCGATGAACTTCATACTTCCAAATTTTTGTACTGCATTAGCTTTGTGATTAACAAAGGACAAGTCTTTAGTTGAAAGTATTGAAGAACTATAAAAATTAGATGAGAACAGACTAATTGTGGCATACCATTTGAACCTAGAAAGGACGCAGTAGAAGGCTTGGCATGATAGAAAATTGTGGTTAAATTTTTTTCAACCAATATGATCTAGTACATTTGTATGACAAAAAATTTAAGAAACAAGGAAATTTGAATGTAAGATTTTTAGGACCCTATTATATAGATGAAATTGCAAAATCTAGAGCAGTCAAATTAAGGGACATGAATGGAAAATTATTAGTAGGGTTTGTTAATGGAGGAAGATTAAAGCATTATCACTAACCTTTGGAATGAAAGAAGATAACATGGTAGATTCATAGGAATGTATCATAAGTGATATATTATAGTGTAACATAAAGCAACTATTAGCAGCTTATAAGTGGGTAACACTTAACGACTAGAAAATATTGCCAAAATAGAAATTGGTAAATACAATAAATGTAGAAAGGTATCATTAGGGCTATAAAAACCCTAATCTTTCATACAACTCCTCACAATCACATTCAATACTTAGTGAAAACTAAGCTTCAAAGAGAAAAAGAAGAGTGCTAGTAAACCCTAAGTACAACTATGAAAAAAAAAATCCACCCCCATGCTAATTGATGTCACAAAGAAGCCAAGGATGATGTATAAGAAGTATCCCTATAAAGCAATGGAGGTGGATAAGGATGGAACCTTTTCAGAAGTACTAGTAGATGTCATATATAAAAAAAATTGAGGAAATATATACATGTGCTGATATCCAAAATAGATCACACAAAATTTGAGGAGCTATAGAACACACTCCAACCAGATAAAATAGGGTATCTACCACAATACCAGAACATTGCAGCAAATAAATTGGACATCTCAAAGGATTACCTAGATTTATGTGGAGAGCATGACTCAGTGTGAATCATCTTAATCTACATACATGATGAATTCATGTACTTGGACACACCTCACCAGATTACAAAATAAGCTATACAAGTAGTTATGAGGCTATGCATGGTAGGAGAGCTATCAGCAAAGAAGGAAATCAAAAATGAAAAAGTAACATAGCTAACTAGGGTGACACCATATGGACAGAGTCTAAATGTGAATGAGATTACAAATACCACATTTAGATATGCCACCATGGGGATTGTATACAATATTTACTATGAAAACTGTGAAGGGTTGGTTACTAGGATGACCATACATATAGCTTATCAAAAGATTGAGGAAGGGAAAGACTTCAACTTGTGCGAAGTGCTAAAGGAGAAACTACTAGAAACATTACAGAAAATAAAAAATGCTCGAACTACAATTTAAGGTATGGAGCCCTAATTATATGCCTTTCTTTCTATTTTATGAATTCTCTACTAAACTATGGGGGAAAATATGGCAACAAGATAGTACAGTAGCTGCACAAATAAAACAACATGGAATAATATTCAAAGACAAACCCTCTTACACCACTGCATATTGGTGGTTCTTCAAGGCCCTGTAGGATATGATACAAGTAAGAGAGAGGATACCATATGAGTTAGTGAAACAATATACAAATCATATAACATTCATGGTGGATAAGGACATCATGGATACCTAGGCTACCCTATGAAATAATAGCACAAGAAATAGATGCATACGTAAATACTCTCTTGGTCAAACCAAAAAGACCCAAAAGTGGAGAGGTTTGGGACACAAAGAAAATTCATGGACACACTACATAAAAAAGTGGAAGAGGAACATGTAGAAAAACACAAGGAAAAACTACATTCATAGTGGGGTATACCTAAGTAGGACACTTAACCTAGTTCTCCAGCTTCGCAAATTGTTGCGACACCTCCACAAGCTACCACATCATCTCCACATGTGAGTATATCAAAATAAACTTGTACACCATGGAGATTAGGTAGAAGACAGTCTACATCATCCAACTCACAAGATACAATAGAGCAAGAATTATTTACACAAACAGTGTCAACTCTATAACACAAAGACAAGGAACATGTAGTACAAGAAGTATTAGAAATAGTTCTTCAAATGAATGGAGGGATAAAGGGCATAAGGAAAAAACAAGGGGTAAAAATATCACTAGTAAAAGCATCTGCAGGAGAATAAATTGGGGAAGAAGTGACATAAACAAGCAAACCACCACCAAAGAAGAAGACCAAATCAACAATAGTGATGATAGGAGGATAAGAGAAACTAGAACAACCATGGGAAGAGGAGCCAATAATAAATCTAGAAAATGTGGTGCATGCAATTTAATGTCATGGTATGCTCAAACCAACAATTGATATGTATAATGATGTTTTCTGAGAAAACCAAGAAATCATACAAAGAGCACTCATCATTTATATGTGGATAAATGATCAGACACTAGAAGACATCATGGAGGGTTTTCCTCAAGAATTGATGTAGGCAATGACTAAAAGAAGGGAAAATACCTTACAAATAGAGGAGATGAGGCAAAAGGTAGTCAATGAGATAGACCCATCCCTTTCCACCACAAAAAAAGAAATTGATAGAGATGCAAGCAAAGGAGTTGAGAACAAAACATAGGATAGATACCCTAATGAGCCTCACAATGGAAGAAAAGGAAAATTTATAAAAGGATAATGAAGAAATAACAAAAATACATATGATGAAATGAGGGAGGAGAACAAAAATGAACAAGAACAATAAATAAATTCCCCTCATAATGCACAACAAGAAGAAGAACAAGAGCAAGAGCAATAAGAAGAGCAACTAGAGACACAAACAAATAATACATATGCTTCTTCCTCTACCTCCCCCATCCAATCCATCAAGGACTTCTTAGCACAACAAAAAAAGATACAAACAATGGTTACACCATAACTTCTACAACTTCCCCTCATTGGATCACAAGTGAATCTATCTAGAATATCACCTGTTCAAAAACTATATTTAGGCTATATTTTTCATTCTACCATAAGAGAGGAGATCTTACAGTAGAATGTGGAGAGCATTGATCATTTGCAAGAAGTTGTAGATGTAATACAAAACCAGCTACAAAATGCTTAGAGGGATACACCATTACCACTTACACAACATCTCAAGCAATTGGTGAATAGCCTGCATGTGGACTCTGGAGATAAAATATCAAGAAGATAAGGTGAAAAAGAAGGTGATAGAGGAAATGAATAAGAAAAGAATGGAAGAAGCATCTAAGAAATGTGCATTAGTGCACACACATCTAGAAACTCAAATAAAGAGAATTCAACAAGCCATAGGGGAAGCAACTGTATTATAGCAATTTTATCTACAATGGCCCACTACCACAAAAAGCATAAAAGATCAAATAGATGCCCTAGAAGTATAGATAGCACAAGCTACAGGGACATATGATCCCTTGAAGGATATGAATGGAGCAATAAGGGCACAGATTGAAACAATGTATACATAATTGTAGCAACTACAAGATCAAAGGGAGCAGATTAAGGGACAAGTAAAGCAGTTGAGAGAAGTAATTAGCCTCTACCTAGCACATCTAACAAGAATACTATCTGAGAAAAAACAAAATGCACAAAAGGTATAGATCCCTTCCACTATAAGGGATGTGGAGAAGCTACAAATCGAGATCTAGAGGCTTAGATTTAGTTGCTGCAATAGACAAAGAAACAATGGGACATAACCCTGAGACAATTTAAGGTAATTTACAAGAACATTCTACCCTCAAACTACCATCGCATATCTTGCGGACAAGACATAGTCTCAAAAATGAGGGACGATGTTGGTAGGGTATACACAACAACAATAGAACCTACCACAAGTCATTGCAAGTGGAATGCAGAGGTCGGGGCTTACATATAGGATAGTAGTTGAGATGTCTTATAAGGGACACATCCCTATTGTATCATATAGGTAATAGAAGATGTAAGATGTATGTAAGAGAGAATATGTAAAGAAGAGATATATACAGAGCAGAGAATCAGACCTACCATTTTGTATGTAAGATTATAATGAATATATAATGGAGATATAAGGATTTGATCTAATATCTAAGTGTATATGAATGTATATGATGTGTATGACTGATGTATTCTTACTGCATGTTTTATTTCCTTACTGTTCTTTATGATTCTCTCACTATAGCTTCTAGGGTATAAACTAGCTTTAGAGACTTAACTGAGGCTCAGATCTCTGGATTGTTTCCTCCACATTTCTTTCCAACACACTTGATCAAATTGTCACCTTAGATCTTGAACATTGTGGCTATCACAAAACCTAACAACTACATTTATGTATACATCAATTATTGTGACCTAAATAAAATATCTCTTAAAAATTAATATCCACTTTTGAATATTGATATGATATTCAACTTGACTACAATCCATGCATTACTCTCGTTTACAAATGTTTTCTCAAGATATGATCATATTTTAATTAATCCTCTAGATTAGTACAAATCTTCTTTCACTTCTCCGTGGTTTACATTTTGTTATCTGGTCACGTCATTCAATTTAAAGAATTTTGGCACAACTTTCCAATGTGCTATGAACCTAATATTTCATTATTTCATTCATAATATTCTCTAGGACTATGTTGGTGACATCTTGCCCAAGTCCATTTTCTGCCAAGATCTTGTGCATAATCTTCATCTTATCTTTGAATGCCTCCATCTATACAACATGAAAATGAATCCCCATAAATGTGTCTTTGGTGTAGATAGAAGAAAGATTTTGGGATTTCTTATATTGTATCATGCTATCAAGGTAGATAAAAATAAAATATATACTATCATTAACATACTACCTTTGAAAAATATTTCTAAACTTTACACTCTTTAGGGGAAGATTTAGGCTATTTTCCAATTTATATCACAACTAGAAAATTGTACCCTTCTATTTTATCATCTTCTCAAAAAGGATGTCCACTTCAATAGTAATGAAGATTGCTTAAGGGCCTTTCAAGATATTAAACTTTATTTGGCTAATCTACCTATCTTAATGCCTTCTATTATTGGATGTCCTCTTCTTCTGTACACATTTGTATCATCTCATGCTTTGGCTATTCTATTGTCCTAGCAAGATGATGAGGGTAGGGAATGTTCTATTTACTATACCAGTTGAACCCTCTTGGATTATGAGACTTGCCTTTCTTTGGTCTTTGTAAGTCATAAGTTAAGGCATGATCTTCTCCATGAAAAAATGCATGTGATTTTTAAATTTGATCCTCTTAATCATTTATTCTCTAAAATGTATTTGTCTAGATGTTTACCTGAATCAATCATGTTTTTGATTAGATAAGTGGCAAAAAAGGGTGCCGATCCCATAACATAATAGCCAATAGAGGCTCACCAAAACTTGAATAGTTTAGAACAAACCATTAAAGTTTATGCATCATAACAAAAGACAACAGAACCAATAAAAAAGCCAAAGAATAAAGATACTAAATGCCACAGTAATAGTAGATTGACCACGGACCAACAATAGACAAGCACCAAGCCACCAATGGCTACTCAAACATCTTGTCCCAGTCATCAACTAGGAACTGGAACACGTCCTCGTACTCCATCTTTTTGTCCGTCTTCTCTTGACCTTTGGGAACCATCTTCTAGAGAGCCAACATAGTCGTGATGGACTTGTGCATGACTCTGGCTAAGAATTTGGCCAGGGTATTAAACTTCTACTCCAGATGAGTCATCCTAGCCTCCAGCATATCTTTAGCCTTGCCCTTTTTGTTTTTAGTACCTTTCTTCTTCTTACCAGTCTCTTTTATCTTTTCCTCTAAGTTGTTAGTATCCGAACCCTGCACATTAAAGTCCAGGAAATTGTTAGGGCCTACTGAGGTTAATCAGTGTTGTCATTGATGTCAACATACTCATATTGCATTGACAAGAAGGATTGGATGAACTATGAGATGAGGATATTGAGAAAATTAGTCTCAAATAGGAACAGTGAAGAACAGTGATGAGAAGAAGGCAAAAGTACTCATAAGTTGATGACCAAAGGATGCGGATTAAAGGGTTTATAGATATGAGTCTTGAAACGATCCAGTTAAGTTTTCAGAGGTCCGCATGTAGATTTGAAGAAGTTGTGATTGATCAAGTAGAACCGGTTCCGGGAAGTGCTCCAGAGTGACAGAGTGCTACAAAGAGGTCTGGTGAGATCCGGAAGTGCATTATCCTATCTTGTGGATTGGATGGAGTATTTGGGATATCCTTGTGATGTGTCATCTCAATTTGTTCATGATTTGGAGGTCCAGAAGCACATGTTTCAGTATGACAGTGGTGGTAGACTGTGTTCTTGAAGTTTCAGATGAGGAAGAGAAGAGATTCCTATGAGTAGAGGAAGTGCGGATGTACCTGGTCATTCAGGCAAGCGTGTGAAGGTTCTTGGATCATGTTGAGATTGTGTTGTTGGTCCACATTGATGGTAGAGCCCGAAATTGAAGACATTTTTTCAGATGAAGTTCTTGTTCAAACTAACCGACCGGATGAGTTGTTCATCTTGCGAATGTTCTTGTGGTGGCCGACCGGATGTGTTATTCATCCTGCGAATGTTCTTATGGTCGATTGCCAACTTAGATGATTGTTCCTAAGTCGATGTCTTGTATAAATAAAGGTTTGTGAGTTCATTTCAAAGTGTGTGTTGAAGTGGATGAGTGTGATATAGCGAAAGAGTGAAAGGGTAGAGCAGGTGTGTTTCGAGCTTAAATGGAATTGATCCAGACATGGTGAAGATGTCATTCTCCAGTTCAAGGTTGTGATACTTATGATCTTGTAGACAGTGTGTCTATTTTGTAGGCAGTGTGCCTCTTTATGAGCAGTGTGCTCAGGCAGTGAGCCCTAACTGGCATGTGCCATTTGTTTTTCTTATTCTTCTAACAGAGAATAATCCTTGGGTTAATCACCCCATGGTTTTTCCCTTAACCAGGTTTTCCACATCAAAAATCTTGGTGTCTAATGTGTTGATGTTTATCTGCTCCAGTGTTTATGCTTTCTGCTTTCATGAATGGTTAATTTATATGCTGTTAACTAACAAAGAAGAATCAAGTGTTTGAAGTAGA
Source organism: Cunninghamia lanceolata (assembly GCA_027924645.1). Classification (NCBI taxonomy): domain Eukaryota; kingdom Viridiplantae; phylum Streptophyta; class Pinopsida; order Cupressales; family Cupressaceae; genus Cunninghamia; species Cunninghamia lanceolata. Next base: position 16,228,942 of record BSBN01001332.1, read on the forward strand.
AGCAAGTTTTTGCACAACTAATTCACCCCCCCTCCTCGTTGTGTGCCCTAAATCCAACAATTGGTATCAGAGCCAAGTTCTTCTGAAAGGAGCTTAACTGCTTGAGGAGATCCAGGATGTCATCATACAAGAAGGATAGCCCTAAGTTTGATGGAACCAACTTCACTCTCTGGAAAAGTCACATGAAATGTCACTTGGAGTGTATGGGAAAAGCATATTTGACCATGGTCACAAAATCATATGTACCTCCACAGGGTGGTCCGACAACTCTGAATGAAATCATAGATGCTGAAAACAATCTACGGACCAAAGAAGCTCTTCTAAGCGCATTGAATGACTTGGATCTCTCAAATGTTATTGACCTACCAACTGCATATGAGATCTGGACTAAACTGGAACTTCTGTATGAAGGAGATGAGTTTGTCAAGAGTGCAAGGTTGCAAAGTCTAAAAGGGAAGTTTGAAAGATTGAAGATGAGAGATGATGAAAATATCACTACCTTTATGCCAAGAGTGAACGAGCTGGTGTGTGGAATCAGGAATGTTGGTGGAGTTCTAGATGAAAATGAAATTGTTTGCAAAATTCTCAGATCCCTTCCTGCTGCCTACAAAATCAAGGTTGCTGCCATTGATGAATTCAAAGCCCATACAACTATCACAAGAGAGCAATTGGCGGGCAAACTGGCTACATTTGAAATGACTGAGTTTGGAGATGATCAACCCAAGACTGAATCTACATTGAAAGCCAGTGCCCATGTGAAAGGCAAACAAATATTTGATCTGAGAGAGAACTCTTCAAGAAAGCTGTCATGGTATGATCAAGCAAGGAAAGACATGGAAGAGGAAGAAGCAGAAACAGCTCAACTTGAAGCCCTCATTGCAAAGAGACTACCAAGAGGATCTGGTAAGTATGAAGGAAAACTACCCTTTAAGTGCTTCAACTACAATAAGATTGGTCATTTTGCTTCAAGATGCCTGGAAAGATCTGCAAGGTCAAATGCTAACAGATCAAGGTTTCAAAAGAACTACTATTATGTTCATGAAGAAGATGATAATGAAGGAGTAATAGATGATGAATCAGAAATAGGAAGCAAATCCAGAAATGAATGGGTGTTTATTGCCATCAAGGAAGAAGACTCAATATCCTCTGAATCTGTCAATCATAAGGTTGTTGAAAGAGCTTTGGCTGCCCAAGTTGAAGAAAAGGATGATTGGGTTATTGACAGTGGATGTTCTCACCATATGACAAGTGACAAGAACAAGTTCTTAGATTTGGAAAGGTATGAAGGAGGAATGGTAAAGTTTGGTGATAATTCTGTTGGCAGAATTAGAGGTAGGGGAACTATTTCTTTTGATGGAAAGAGCAAAAGCGGTAATGTTCTATATGTTGAAGGATTGAAGCACAATCTTCTCAGTGTTGGTCAGTTGGTGGACAAAGGCTATGATCTCCAGTTCAAGAATGGAAGGTGCAGGATCTTTGGAAGCTCCAGAACTGAGATTGCATCCGGTACTCAAACAAAAGGTAATATCTTCCATCTAGTTGGTTCTAATAAAAGTTGTCTGTTTGTTCAAGTTGATCAGAGTTGGTTATGGCATAGAAGGATGTGTCATGTGAATTTTGATAACATCATCAAGATAAGCAATACTCAGGCTGTAAGAGATCTTCCTAAATTGGTGAAACCTACAAATAGCTTGTGCAAAGAGTGTCAGCTAGGTAAACAGAGCAAAGTCTCTTTCAAAAGCAAAGATCAGTCCACTACCGGATTACTGGAATTAGTCCATACTGATCTATGTGGTCCGACAAGAATCAAGAGTATGCAAGGTGATAGATATTTCATGTTACTGATTGATGATCATTCCCAGATGATGTGGGTTACCTTCCTAAAAGAGAAATTAGAAGCCCTTGAGAAGTTCAAAATCTTCAAAGCTATGGTAGAGAATCAAACTGGATTGAAGCTGAAATGTCTGAGGTCTGATAGAGGTGGTGAATTCACATCCGGTGAATTCATAGAATTTTGTGAGAAGCATGTATAAAGAGACAGTTGTCTGCTCCTAGGACTCCATAGCAGAATGGAGTAGTTAAGAGAAAGAACCAGACCATCCAAGATGTAGCTAGGAGAATGATGATGGAAGCAAGTGTTCCTCAGATGTTTTGGAGAGAAGCTGTCAGCACTGCAGTCTATACCCTTAATCGAGTTCAAATCAGAAGCAATACCGATAAGACTCCTTATGAGCTTTGGTTTGGCATAACTCCCATTGTGAGATATTTCAGAGTATTTGGTAGCAAGTATTACATTAAAAGAGATGAAGATTTAGGAAAGTTTGATGCTAGAAGTGATGAAGGAATTTTCTTGGGTTACTCCACTCAAAGCAAAGCATACCAGTGTTACAATAAGAGATTGAGAAAGATGATAGAAAGTACAAATGTGAAGGTTGATGAAGGAATTGAGAAGCCTTCAAGATTCTATGAATGTGATGAAGATGATCAGAATGATTTTTTGGTGCAAGGAGCTCCATCCTCCTCTGAAATTTAGATCCAGACTGATCTGGTATATCAGGAAGAAGAAGCTTGTCTGAATGAGCCAGATCAAGAATTAGTAGTGCAAGAAACTCCCAAAGTTCCAAGGTATGTAACTCTAAATCATTCTGAAGATCAGATCATAGGTGACAAAAATAAAGGGGTACAAACAAGGAGAAGAATTGCTCAAGATTCAAATGAATACTATCCGATTTCAAAGATTGAACCTAAGACAGTTAATGAAGCTTGCAATGATGAAAACTAGACCAAAGCAATGGAGGAAGAATTGATGCAAATTGAGAAAAATCATACTTGGGATCTTGTTCCCAGACCTAGAAACAAGAATGTAATTGGAACCAAATGGGTCTTCCAGAACAAACTAAATGAAGTTGGTGAAGTAATCAGAAACAAAGCTAGATTGGTCTGCAAAGGCTACTCTCAAATAGAAGAAATTGATTTTGAAGAAACCTTTGTTCCGATGGCAAGAATTGAAGCAGTCAGATTATTTCTTGCATTTGCTACCTTCAAAGACTTCAAGGTATATCAGATGGATGTCAAGTCTGCCTTCCTAAATGGCGATCTGGAAGAAGAAGTTTACATTGAACAACCGGATGGATTTCAATTGTCTGATAATGATGATATGGTCTGCAAGTTGAAGAAAGCACTGTATGGATTAAAGAAAGCCCCAAGCGCATGGTATGAAAGGTTGGATAAGCATCTTGTGCAAATTGGCTTCAACAAAGGTACTGCTGACAGTAATCTATATTTCCAAATAGATAAGGAAAACATCTTGATTGTTGAAGTATTTGTTGATGATATCATCTTTGGAGGAAAAGATAGTATGTATAAAACTTTTGCAAATCAAATGAAAAGTGAGTTTGAAATGTCAATGCTTGGTGAAATAAATTTCTTCTTGGGTCTACAAATTACTCAGACAAAGAAAGGCATCTTTATCTCTCAGACCAAATATGCAAAAGAATTGTTGAGGAAATTCAGAATGGAAGATTCAAAGCCAATGAACACTCCTATGGCAACCGAATGTAAGTTGAGCAAAGATGATGACTCTCCCAAGACAGATCAGACCAAGTTCAGATCAATGATTGGAGGACTATTGTATCTCACTCAGACTAGACCAGATATAATGCAGGCTGTTGGTCTTGTGGCAAGATTTTAGGTTGATCCTAGAGAATCTCATGTTATGGCAATCAAGAGGATTTTTAGATATCTAAAGGAGACAGTTGAGTATGGTCTATGGTATCCTAGAGATCATGATTTCTCTCTTCATGCATATACAGATGCAGATTGGGCAGGAGATGTGGATGACCGGAAGAGTACAAGTGGAGGAGCATTCTTTTTGGGAAAAAGATTGGTTTCTTGGCTAAGCAAGAAACAAGAGGCAATATCTCTATCTACAACTGAAGTAGAATACATTGCAGCAGTAGGTAGTTGCACTCAAATCTTAAGGATGAAGTAGATGTTAAGAGACATTAAAGTAGAATATGAGGATCCTATCACCATTTTCTGTGATAATTCAAGTGCAATAAATATTTCTAAGAATCCGGTGTTGCATTCTAAGGCCAAGCACATATCTATCAAGTTTCACTTTTTGAGAGAGCAAGTGAACAAGGATGAAGTCAGATTGGAGTATGTACCCTCCAAGGATTAGATTACAGATATTTTTACTAAACCTCTTCCCAAGGACTCTTTTGAGTATCTCCGAGAGAAGTTAGGGGTCATGGCCCCTCTGGTGATGAACTAAGATGCACTGATGTGCATTAGTTCAGTGGATATCACAGTCATATCTTATGATCTGGATTGATGATGGGGAGCTGCTACTAAGGGGGAGTAGCTAGTATGATTTTGATGTGTTAGAATTGCAAGTATGAGCCCTTTTTCCATTGATGTCAAAGGGGGAGAGAAGACATGTGAAAAACAAGTGGTTGATGATCAAAGAGGGAGCAGTAAAGGAAGAAAAGACATGTGAAGAGTTGTTGCTGATAGGGGGAGCTGTGACAGAAAGGAGAAGATCTTGTCTTGATGGTTTTTCACATCATATGTTGCCATCAATGACAAAGGGGGAGATTGTTGCAAGTATGAGGTTAATCAGTGTTGTCATTGATGTCAACATACTCATATTGCATTGACAAGAAGGATTGGATGAACTGTGAGCTGAGGATATTGAGAAAATTAGTCTGAAATAGGAACAGTGGAGAATAGTGATGAGAAGAAGGAAAAAGTACTCATAAGTTGATGACCAAAGGATGCGGATTAAAGGGTTTGTAGATATGAGTCTTGAAATGATCCAGTTAAGTTTTCAAAGGTCTGCATGTAGATTTGAAGAAGTTGTGATTGATCAAATAGAACTGGTTCCAAGAAGTGCTTCGGAGTGACAGAGTGCTACAAAGAGGTCCGGTGAGATCTGGAAGTGCATTATCCTATCTTGCAGATTGGATGGAGTATTTGGGATATCCTTGTGATGTGTCATCTCAATTTGTTCATGATTTGGAGGTCCGGAAGCACATGTTTCAATATGACAGTGGCGGTAGACTATGTTCTTGAAGTTCTAGATGAGGAAGAGAAGAGATTCCTGTGAGTAGAGGAAGTGCGGATGTACCTGGTCATTCAGGCAAGCGTGTGAAGGTTCTTGGATCATGTTGAGGTTGTGTTGTTGGTCCGCATTGATGGTAGAGCCTGAAATTGAAGACATTCTTCTGGATGAAGTTCTTGTTCAAACTAGCCGACCGGATGAGTTGTTCATCTTGTGAATGTTCTTGTGGTGGCCAACCGGATGTGTTATTCATCCTATGAATGTTCTTATGGTTGATTGCTGACTTAGATGATTGTTCCTAAGTTGATATCTTGTATAAATAAAGGTTTGTGAGTTCATTTCAAAGTGTGTGTTGAAGCGGATGAGTGTGATATAGCAAAAGAGTGAAAGGGCAGAGCAGGTGTGTTTCGAGCTTAAATGGAACTGATCCAGACATGGTGAAGATGTCATTCTCTAGTTCAAGGTTGTGATACTTATGATCTTGTAGACAGTGTGTCTCTTTTGTAGGCAGTGTGCCTCTTTGTGAGCAGTGTGCTCGGGCAATGAGCCCTGACTGGCATGTGCCATTTGTTTTTCTTATTCTTCTAACAGAGAATAATCCTTGGGTTAATCACCCCATGGTTTTTCCCTTAACTGAGTTTTCTACATCAAAAATCTTGGTGTCTAATGTGTTGATGTTTATCTGCTCCGGTGTTTATGCTTTCTGCTCTCATGAATGGTTAATTTATATGCTGTTAACTAACAAAGAAGAATCAAGTGTTTGAAGTAGAAGCAAGTTTTTGCACAACTGATTCACCCCCCCTCTCAGTTGTGTGCCCTAAATCCAACACCTACTTCACTAGCTTCCAGCACCTCAATCTTCTTACCTTTGTTTACCGAAACATCACCACCCATCTGTTCAGTCTCCTCCACCACTGTGTCTGTCTTGATAATGTCCCCAGACCCCGACCCCTGAAGCTCAGCAGAACCCTTCCTATTATCTTCCTCAGAGTCTTCTTCTCCTTGCATATTCACAACAACCTCAGTATTCTTCTCCTCTAGTTGGTCCTCTTCCTGCATCTCCTCACCTTCATTCTTCTCAGTCACGGCAGCTTTCCCCTTGGGCAAGGAGGTCAGTTTAGCGGCAAGCCTAGATGACCTCCTAATAGTAGGGATACGAGATTTGCTTTTAGTGGGGGTGTAAACCTCATCCTCAGCACTGTCTGAATCCCCATTATCATCATCAGTACTGACTTCCTTAACCACCAAGGTAGCTATAGTGGTCCTAATCTCACTAACAGTGTCATAACCTTCTTCCAGGGTTCCCCTTCTCTTCTTGCTGGATAGGGAAGGGCTTCCATGGAGGATTTTTCTTTTGGCCGGGGTAGTAGTCGAAGAAGTGGGGTGAGATCTTCAGTGGTGGGTTTGGGGCTAATGGACACTGAGGGTTTTTTCTTTCCAATTTTTAAGGACTTGACATAGGAATCAAGAGTAACTTCGGTTATGATGACCGGGCCCTAGCTCACCAGGGGAGGATTATGCGGCTTAATCCTAACGGGAGTGGGGGCTTTTAGAGGACAGAGAGCAAGGTGGAACATATATAGTCTCATGATTAGACCTTGATGAAGCAGAAGCTCAGGTTTACTAGGGTCAAGGGCATGCTTCTCTTTAGCTGTCACAATGGAGGTTTCCAAGGAAGAAAGAAGATAGAAGGGAAAACTGATATGATTACTACACCTAAAGTGGTTAAGTAGAGCAAAATGGTAATGAAAGAACCTCTTGAACCTCCCCTCAAGGTTAAAATACTTCATAATCATGAAACATACCTTTTCCCATGTCGAAGGTAAGAGATGGAAGTTAAAACACCCTTGTAGGCTGTTCAGGACCTCCCCTTTGTTGAGAAAAATCTTCATGCCCTCATGATCTGACACCTTGCTCTTCCTAGGATGCTTCATCCCACCCATAGGCAACCCATTAGCCATCCCAATCACCTCCTCAAAGATCTCAAACCCCAACTTTCACCTTTCTGCCATTATAAGACTATAGAAACTGAGCCGAGAGATTCTCATTGTAGCCTTGTAGGCATTCCAGGTAAGAGGTGACACCACCCTCATGACAGATGTGCCATAGAGTCTCATTCTTTTTAAATTCCTCACATGTCTCAGGTTCGATGCACGACTTATCTCCACCCATTATGCTATACTCCAATAGGTAGACAATGCAGTCAGTTAACAAAACAAACTCAATGTAGCAAAGAGCAGATGCAATGTAATTCTTAGATATCTCCTTGTTAATGAATAGTAACACTTTAGAATTTAGGCTGAAAGTAATAATATTTCCAACCTTTCCCATGCTGAAGGTGGTGTACTTGCTATTAATCTGCATGCAGGAATAATTAATCCCTTTCAAATCATCATTTAAGAGCCTTATAAGATCATCATTAAATCTTATGTCTAGCATTCTCGAGATGTCAAGATGGGAATTCATGTGGCTAGGTATGTGAGAGGCTCCCTCAAAACGCCATCTCATCATGTTAGAAACACAACCACTTTTGAAAAGACAAGTCCAAGCATTAACTAGTTGGCACTTAACCTTCGTGGCCTCCAATAACCTGTACTTGTAGTCCAGCTGGCCGAAGATACTAGAACTCTCTCCCTAAGCTTAAGATAAGATCTCATGAGGAACCTAGATTGGGCTTAACTCCTCCTTAATGAGGGTTTGAATTTGACGCGGGAGATTCTTATCAACTCTCTAGCACCACCAAGTGTCTAGCCTTTGACCCAAATTAGCCATCGCGTCTGCCACTTTATTTCCCTCTCGATAAACATGACTGATAACCATATGATTGAAGCTAGATAGTAAGTCAATGATGTCTTTGATTAATCTCTATAATGTCAGAAAATGTCCCCTTGGTGGCTTTTCCCTCATAAGGTTTAGCTCTCGGGTCTTTAGTATGCATTTAGGACATCTTAGTTCATATTTTGGCATCCTGATGGAATGAGACCTAGGTCCCATGACAAATTGAACCTAGGTGGACCCCTTGAGCTATACCCTACCAAAAATAGGTGGGAGGACTTGGGCACCTGCACCCTACTCCTACCCTATTTTAGGGTAGCCCTAATTTATGGGTGTCAATTTGTGACTGTTATTAGGTCCCTTTGCTAACATGGTAGGTTTGAATTACAAAAATCTTGGTGGGAGTGTTTGTAGTTGCATATAAAAGCATGTTTAGGCATTCATTTGTAAACTAGATTTCAAGGAGATGATTACTAGCAAGCTATTGTGTTCTCAAGGTGATTCAAGGCTTTCATTGTGTTGCAAGAGAAGACTTGTGTGGTTTATGTGTTTGTTTGTAGTTTTGAGCATCCATTTCATCATGGAATGAAGAGCATCTTCCTCCCATGATATCTTTCACTACAAGGTGACATAATATTATGTTTTCATCATTGATTCCTTTGATTTTTGCCTCTTCCTCACAAGGGCACGCACTCTTTATCTGACAATGGTGTTCAGAGACTTAAGTGGACCCTCCAGGGCTTGACTGAGGCAAGCCTTTAAACACCACAACCCCCAAACCAAGTCTTGTGATTGCAGGTTACAGGTGTCGTATTCAGGAGAAGTAAAGTTGCAGGAAGGATTGGCAGATTCAAGGATTTGAGATTTGAAGAAAAGGACACAGGAGCATTTCCAGGACTTGGGCGCTCACTCTAGTGTCCTCCGCAGCTGAGTTTCGGGAAACAAAAGCTACAGGGCTGATCAGTGTCAGAAGGAGGTCCGGATCCCGTAAAGAAACTGGTACCTTGGACTTGGGTGCCCACTCCAGCATCCCTAACTTTTCCACTTCGGAACCCCAAAAATAGGTACTTTGTGATTTGGTATTTTACTCTTGTCTGCAAGAGCTTTTTCCGTTATTCAACAATTTGTTGCTGTATTTGCATAATTAGGGTCTTAATGGTCAATTATGCATAGGAGAAGGAAAATTGATAATTAAATTCCCTAATCCAATTTTCCCTACATCTCACAGTGACCTAGGGTATGATAGTGCTCGCCACTCGACCCTAGATCCTTGAATGTTAAGTGGAAAGGCAGATTTAAACATCAAAACACTAAAACATTAACAAATCCAAATTTCCACTTAAACATTTTGGTAAACCCATGTTTTTGGACTTAAATTGCAACTTGCTAAGTGTGTGTCTTCATATTTATATTGATTTCATTGCTAAGTGTGTGTCTTCATATTTATATTGATTTCATTCATTTATATAGTCATTCATTTTATTGCATTGAGAAAAATTCAAAAAAATAAATTTTTGGAAAATTCAAAAAAATTGCATTGTTTGGTTTACTAAATTGCATCAATTCTTTCTAATTTTTTCTAATTCATGATTTTTGCATCAGATCTGATATAAACTACAGAAAAATACAAAAATTCAAAATTTTGCTTTGCATTTTCATCATTTAATTGCTAGGGTTTTGTGGAAATTTTGACAATTTTATATAACCTAGTAATTCCAAAATCTAGTGTTAGTAGGCAAAATATTTTTCTCAAATTTTTATATTGATTTTAGGGGATCATTCAAATTTTCATTTGGTTGTAGTCTTGCATGATGCAGAGTGGAACGCAACGGAGGCAACCTAACAGGAAGGAGCTGCCAACAAAACAATCAACATGATAAACTTCTCTATCGGCTGAACCTCATCATCATATTTCCTAACAACACCAACTGCATCATCATATTTCAACAGCATCATCATATTTCTAATGATCGCAAATATCCTCCTGTCGACTACTATTTACCTCCTTCGACTGTCGCCTATCATCATCATCATGATAATCAACGGGCGCAAACATCCTCCGGTTGCACTGTTCATCGGGTGCCAAATACAAGCGGCATCATCATGATATTCAATATCACCTTCGTCAGCAGGATATCCAAATATCCGGTTGTCCAAATATCCTGATGACGTTCCACTTCAACAACTTGCCTTCGATGCTTCACTGCCCGACGATACAAGCAACAGCATCATGATATTGTTCATCCGGTTCTTCGAAACCTCCTGATGATGCTAATACAACTTCCTGCCTACGCCGATGTCTTTCCACTTAGCGACAACAGGATAAACCCGCATAGAGGGATTTCTGAATATCCTGATGACGATGACGTCATATCCTGATGACGATGACGTCATATCCTGATGACGATGACGTCACACATCATCCTGATGAACTCTTCAACACTTAGCCAAAAAAACTCAACTTTCATGCCCGCATCCGTTAGCGATATGCGGATGATGACCTTCCCCGAGAGATGATCCTGACTGCGATATATACACTGAGTATATATCCAACTCAAAACATCATGATGCACCTGCAACATGCAAATTTCAACCACTTCATGACCCGATCCTGTTGGCGATGGATTCGCAGATGATGTTGCGGCTCGTTCTGACTGGAAACGCACATGCAGACTCCTGTGTATCCTTCCACTGCATGAAAACACTCACAACCGCATAATTTCACAAAGATCATGTGACGATCGGGCCGGATCACCTTCAAACCAAAATCTAAGCAAACTTATCTTCTAGACCTAGCACATGAGGATGCTAGGCTGATTTACAGCATGCTTCTAACAGATCTCCTGAATAATGCAATGCATAAACAGAAAACACAAATGCAATCTAAGCTATGATACAGGACCATTCCACCGATTTGCAGGATCAACCGGTGGAAGGGTTGAAAGTGGTCATTAGCTTGCAAAACGGAAAGGAAATCAACACAGATGCAAACAGATAATGCAAAAGATGAGATCTTCTTCAATTGAAATTCAATGTCCTGAATACAGCTTCACAATGTCTGAACTGCTCTCCTGAATATCAACTCAACACCAGTACATCAATATCAAAACTATATCTAAACCCTACAGATCGAAGGTATATATAACAAATCCTTCGAGTACTACTAACATCACTTCCCAGCGGCTGGGAGCTTCCAAGCGGCTGGGAGAGAGGACAGCTCAGACTCTCTTATCCCGATCACTAACTGCCTACACATACTCCTATGTTGAACTATTACATAGCATCGGTCACAGTGGACCTTATTACATGATAAGTCAAACATACTAAAAATAGATTATCCCGTCAGCATGATGATAACTATCCTACATCCTGATCATGTATGTCATCATGCGGACCTATATCCTGATCATGTGCGGGTGCTCCTGCACCATACTCCCCAAAAGAAGAAATCTCAAGTCCACTTGAGATGAGAGTATCAAGGTCGGCACCATGTTGCTGTATCTGTTCTGCAGTCATCCATACGGCTTCAGAAGTCGGCTGTCCCTTCCAAGAGACGAGGTACTCCAAGTACTTCTTGTTCCTGGTCTGTTTGACCACTCTAGTGTCCAAAATCTGCTGTATCTGTGGAGGATCATGTGGAGGAATCTCTTCAGCAACTGTATCCTGTAGGATATCCTGATCTGTATCTGGATTAGCCTTGTATGGAGTTAAGTCACATACATTGAAGATAGGAGATAAACCAAGATCAGGTGGTAGTTGGATCTTATAAGCATTCTGTCCATGCTTTTGCAAAATCTGACATGGTCCAACTTTCTTTGGCATGAGCTTAGTATACTTCCCCTTAGGGAGCCTGTCTTTCTTCAAGTGAACCCAAACCAAATCTCCAACAGCAAATTGAACATCCTTCTTCTTCTTGTCAGCATACTCCTTATACTTTAAGGTGGTTTGCTGGAGTTGGGTCTTAACCTGATCATGAACTTCTTTGATTGCTTCAGCAAAAGCTTCGCCATCTGCACTAACAGGATCTGCTGTAGGTAGTTCTCGCAACTCTAAAATACCTCTGGGATGCATTCCATATACTACCTGAAAAGGCGATTTTCCTGTGCTCCTGTTGACGGTATCATTATATGAAAACTCAGCTTGAGACAGAATATTGTCCCACTTCTCTCCATGCTGTTTTGTCAAGCATCTAAGTAGATTCCCTAAGGAACGGTTCACAACCTCAGTTTGTCCATCCGTTTGAGGATGATATGCAGAGGAAAAAGATAAATTGGTTCCCAGCTTCCGCCATAGGGTTCTCCAGAAATGACCCACAAACTTCACATCTCTGTCTGAAACTATGCTCAAAGGCAACCCATGAATTCTGACAACTTCCCTGAAGAATAAATCTGCAATATATGAGGCATCTGCAGTGGTTTTGCATGGCAAGAAATGTGCCATCTTACTGAACCTGTCCACTACAACAAAGACACTGTCAAATCCTCTCCTGGTCCTTGGTAAACCTAAAACAAAATCCATACTGATACTTTCCCATGGTCTGGAAGGAATGGGTAAGGGCTGATATAACCCTGCATTAGTTGACCTGCCTTTAGCCTTCTGACAAATTACACAGGTTTCTACAAATTTCCTGACATCTGACTGCAACTTAGGCCAGAAATAATGCCTCCTGACCAGATCAAGAGTCTTGTCTAGGCCAAAATGACCTGCCATTGCTCCACAATGTTTCTCCTTGATTATATTCAACCTCATAGAACACCTTGGGATGCACAACTGTCCACCTTTAAACAACAATCCATCTTGGATCAGGAATTCAGAGAACTTAGCATGGTATTTCTCCCCAAAAGAAGTACAGACCTGATATATTTCTCCAAAATCAGCATCAGACTCATACATGGTCTTGAGTGAGTCAATGCCAACACTCTCTAACTGAATCTGATTTACTGTGAGAACTCTCCTGCTCAAAGCATCTGCAACTTTGTTCTTAACCCCTTTCTTATGCTTCAAGGTAAAAGTGAAAGCCTGTAGTGTTTCTACCCACTTCATATGTCTGTGGTTCAGCTTCTCCTGACTGTTGATGAAACTCAAAGCTTGATTATCTGTGAAGACTATGAACTCCTTTGGCATCAGGTAATGCCTCCATTTCTTTAGGGACTGAACTAGAGCATACATTTCCAGATCATATGATGAATACCTTTTCTTAGCATCATTGAGCTTTTCACTGAAAAATGCAATTGGTCTACCCTCTTGACTGAGTACTGCTCCAATGGCCATGTGACTGGCATCACACTCTACCTGAAAGATCTTATTGAAATCTGGAAGTGCAAGGACTGGCTGCTGTGCCACCTTCCTCTTCAATGCCTCAAAGGAATCATCTGCTCCTTGAGTCCAAACAAACCTGCACTTTTGTCCTCCTTTGATGGTATCCAACATGGGTGCACAAATATGACTGAACCCTCTGATGAACTTTCTGTAGAAGGTTGCTAACCCATGGAAACTTCTGACTTCATTCATGGTCTGTGGAGTTGGCCAATTCAAAATGGCACTCACCTTCTCCTTATCCATCTGCAGCTTGCCTTGTGAGATGACAAAACCTAAATAGGTGATCTCCTGTTTCATGAACAAACACTTGTCCAAGTTTATCATCAGCTTCTCGTCATGTAACCTCTTGAGAACCAGCTCTATATGCCTGAGATGTTCTTCTCTGGTGTTACTGAAAATCAGAATGTCATCTAAATAGACTATGACAAACTTACCAATAAATTCCTTCAGAACCTCATTCATCAGCCTCATGAAAGTACTAGGGGCATTAGACAAACCAAAAGGCATAACCTTCCATTCATACAAACCTTCATTTGTTTTGAATGCTGTCTTCCACTCATCACCTGGTCTAATCCTTATCTGATGGTATCCACTCTTCAAGTCTATTTTAGTAAAATACTTGGCATTTCCCAAACAATCAAGTAAATCCTCAATTCTGGGGATTGGAAACCTATACCTGATTGTGATCTTGTTGATGGCTCTGGAATCGGTGCAAAGTCTCCAAGTGCCTTCCTTCTTAGGTGCTAGTACAGCTGGTACTGCACATGGACTCAGACTCTTCCCAATCAGACCTGAATTCATCAATTCTTCAATCTGCCTGGCTACTTCTGCATTCTGTTCTGGGGTAAGCTTATAAGCTGCTTTATTTGGAAGTGTAGACCCTGGAATCAAGTCTATGCAATGACTGATATCTCTGATAGGTGGTAGGGATCTTGGCATTCCCTCTGAGATAACACCTTTATACTTATCCAATAACTCTTGGACAGCTGGGTCTATCAACCTTGGCTTCTTCTCTGTCTTGCCTGCCTGCTGTTGTTCCTTATTCACACTCATACAGGGGATCAGGGCATATGCAACTGCATCTTCTGCTGCTACTTCTTTCATAAACTGTTTGCCTTCCATCAGCATGACCTTCACTTCTTTGCCTTTAGACTTCTCCTCTTTCTCCTTCAATGGGAGTAGTATTACATCTTTACCATCTTTAGTGATTTTATAGGTGTTTTTGACACCATCATGCTGTGCCTTCAGATCATATTGCCATGGTCTACCAAACAAAAGGTTGCAAGCATCCATCTTGGTGATATCAAACAACAACTTATCTTTATATCCACCAATCTGAAACTCTACCCAAGCCTGCTCTTCTACAGTTGTCTGCTGACCTTGAGTAAGCCATGAGACTTTATATGGAGATGGATGAGGCAATCTCCTAAGCTTCAGTTTCACCACCATTTCTTCAGACACAAAGTTCTCAGTAGAACCAGAATCAATCAAAACCTTACATGCCTTACCTCCTGCTTTGCAAGTGGTTCTGAAAAGGGACTTCCTCTGAGGGGCTTCTTTATCAGGTACCTTCATGGTAGTTACTGTTCTTCTCATCATCAGGGACTCTCCACTTTCTGGATATCCATAATTCTCAGGACCATTTACACTCTGAAAATCATTAGAGCTTGTCCTACTTTGATTATCAGGTTCATTGACCAGATTTGTCCTCCTTTCTCCTGCTGAGCTTGTGGCCTTGTCTGGACATCTGCTGGCTATATGGCCTTCTTTGTTACAGTTGTAACACCTGATGGATCCTCTGCCCTGGGATCTTCCTCTGTAAGGTCTTCTACCTCTGAAGTTTCCTTGCTGACTGAAATTCTCTCTCTGACTCTGACTATTGTTGCCCTTGCTATTGTCTTGACTAGACTCTCCTTGATATCCCTGTCCTTGTCCTCTGCCTCTGAAAGGACTTCTTCCACCTCTTTGTTGTCTTCCTCTTCCTCTGTTGTTCTGATCTTGCTTTCTCTTCAGCTTTTCTTCCACCTTCAGTGCCAACTGAAAACTTTTCTGCACTGTATCTGGGTTATGCAGACTCAGATCTTCCTGAATATTAAACCTCAGTCCATTAAGGTATCTGGCTACCTTTTCTTCTTCACTTTCTTTCACCTTGGTCTTCATACAGAGTTTCATGAACTCTTCTGTATATGAGCTGACATCTAGCTCCTTCTGCTTCAGGTTCTGCTTCCTCTTGTGTAACTGGATACTGTAATCCAAAGGGATATAAGCCTCCTTTACCAACTCCATCATCTTCTTCCATGTGGCAACTCTACGTTTTCCCTCCTGCACTCTATCATCCTGAACAAAGTTCCACCATGTCAAGGCAGCTTCTTTCATCTTTGACTGTGCTATCTTCACTCTCTGCTGTTCTGGTATCTCCTCTGTCACAAAGAAATTGTTCAGACAGTCTATCCATTCCATTACTGAATCAGGGTCCATCTTACCTGTAAACACTGGCAAGTCCGGCTTCACATCCATGGTTCTCCTCTCCATGGCCTTGAGGGCGTTCAACAGCGGTCTCTGGTCTGCAGGAATGACCTCCTCGCTCCAGTTAGGGATATCCTCTTCCTCCCTATCATCTTCTCTACCAGAACCTACTCTGCTCCTCAACTTTGCTAATTCATCTTTCAACTCCTGATTCTGAGCCTTCACGGCCTTGCTTTCTGCAATCTGTTTCTTCACCAGAACTGCCAACTCAGCGTTGGTCATCTTTGTTGGAAACTCAGATGTTCCTTCTTCGTCTGACATCCTACTTATCTTTTCCAAAAGATCCTAACCTTTGCTCTGATACCACTATGATGCAGAGTGGAACGCAACGGAGGCAACCTAACAGGAAGGAGCTGCCAACAAAACAATCAACATGATAAACTTCTCTATCGGCTGAACCTCATCATCATATTTCAACAGCATCATCATATTTCTAATGATCGCAAATATCCTCCTGTCGACTACTATTTACCTCCTTCGACTGTCGCCTATCATCATCATCATGATAATCAACGGGCGCAAACATCCTCCGGTTGCACTGTTCATCGGGTGCCAAATACAAGCGGCATCATCATGATATTCAATATCACCTTCGTCAGCAGGATATCCAAATATCCGGTTGTCCAAATATCCTGATGACGTTCCACTTCAACAACTTGCCTTCGATGCTTCACTGCCCGACGATACAAGCAACAGCATCATGATATTGTTCATCCGGTTCTTCGAAACCTCCTGATGATGCTAATACAACTTCCTGCCTACGCCGATGTCTTTCCACTTAGCGACAACAGGATAAACCCGCATAGAGGGATTTCTGAATATCCTGATGACGATGACGTCATATCCTGATGACGATGACGTCATATCCTGATGACGATGACGTCACACATCATCCTGATGAACTCTTCAACACTTAGCCAAAAAAACTCAACTTTCACGCCCGCATCCGTTAGCGATATGCGGATGATGACCTTCCCCGAGAGATGATCCTGACTGCGATATATACACTGAGTATATATCCAACTCAAAACATCATGATGCACCTGCAACATGCAAATTTCAACCACTTCATGACCCGATCCTGTTGGCGATGGATTCGCAGATGATGTTGCGGCTCGTTCCGACTGGAAACGCACATGCAGACTCCTGTGTATCCTTCCACTGCATGAAAACACTCACAACCGCATAATTTCACAAAGATCATGTGACGATCGGGCCGGATCACCTTCAAACCAAAATCTAAGCAAACTTATCTTCTAGACCTAGCACATGAGGATGCTAGGCTGATTTACAGCATGCTTCTAACAGATCTCCTGAACAATGCAATGCATAAACAGAAAACACAAATGCAATCTAAGCTATGATACAGGACCATTCCACCGATTTGCAGGATCAACCGGTGGAAGGGTTGAAAGTGGTCATTAGCTTGCAAAACGGAAAGGAAATCAACACAGATGCAAACAGATAATGCAAAAGATGAGATCTTCTTCAATTGAAATTCAATGTCCTGAATACAGCTTCACAATGTCTGAACTGCTCTCCTGAATATCAACTCAACACCAGTACATCAATATCAAAACTATATCTAAACCCTACAGATCGAAGGTATATATAACAAATCCTTCGAGTACTACTAACATCACTTCCCAGCGGCTGGGAGCTTCCAAGCGGCTGGGAGAGAGGACAGCTCAGACTCTCTTATCCCGATCACTAACTGCCTACACATACTCCTATGTTGAACTATTACATAGCATCGGTCACAGTGGACCTTATTACATGATAAGTCAAACATACTAAAAATAGATTATCCCGTCAGCATGATGATAACTATCCTACATCCTGATCATGTATGTCATCATGCGGACCTATATCCTGATCATGTGCGGGTGCTCCTGCACCATTGCATTTTAGTGTAAATTTTCATTTTTGCATAGAAAATTTCAACAAAAACTAGCAATTTTAATGCATTTTCATTACATTTGCATGGGCATTTTGCATGTTCAAGATTGAAAATTATTTTTAGATCTGAGAATATTTAATTTTCATCATAAATCAAACTTCAAAACATTTGCATAGCATTTTCTCCCAAGATCTCAAACCTAGGGCTTCAAAAACAATGATTTTCACTAAATTTGGCCTTATCAACTCTATAAACTTGCACCATAGGTGTGTTGTGAAGAGTATTTTTTGCATTAATTTTATATTATCAAGGTAATAATTTTCTTCCCCTCCTAAAAAGCTTCACAACACCCTTTTATCGAGCTCTTGTAGTGAAAACTTGGCAAAAAACTACACATTTTGGCTATTTTTGCTCTAGGGTTTGACCTAGTTTGCACTCCAAGCGTGTTGTGATCAATTTTATGGATTGAGGTGACTAATATTATTGATATTATTTTCTGTACCTTCTAAAATTCCTTACCACACCCCTATTGTTAGGTCTTGGAGTTGAAAAACTGTGAAAAATAACCTATTTTTACTATATTTTCACTAGGGTTTTGCCTTAAGTGGCATTAAAAGCATGTTGTGTTGGGTATTTTGGCACCAAGTGGCTATTATTTCTGATATTAGTTTCTTTCCATCATCACTTTCCTAACAACGCCCTTTGTTATGCTCTCTTGCATTGAATTTTGGTGAAAAAAGTGCCTATTTTGACATATTTTCACCATATTTCGACTTAGCATTAACTTAAATCGCATCAAGATTGTGTTGAGAAGGATAATTTTGCTGTTTTAGACTAATATTAGACATATAAATTGCTTCCCTTGACTTAAATCCTTACAACACCCTTCGGTCCATTCATTTGCATTGAAAAAGTACAAAAACCAAGCATTTTTAGGCCATTTTTGCATACAGTTTTGTACTTGTCTTTGACATACTTTTGGAAAACTTCTAAAATCTAATTTTACATCTCATCATGGCATCTTCATGTTATTCATCTTTGAAATCTTTGCATGAGTATATTCTAGATTTTGAAAATTTCTCTAATTTCACTAATGAGAATCCTCATGTTCTAGAACACATAGCTTCTGCAAGTGGTATTGATGCTTCTATATGTTCTACATACGAGCTGCAATTACTTTGTTATACACATGATTTTAATAGCTTCACGCTATTCATAGGAGCATATCCTTTGATATTAGAATATTTAACTAAATTCATCAATAGGAATACTCATGAGAAAGATAGCTTTAGTAATTCCACTATTCTCTTGGGCCAAGATGAAGCATTAGTGAATGAAGAGTTCCCTTTAACAAAGGACATTCCATGGGTTGACAATGAGCATTCATTTAACAATAATCAAAATCCTATCCTAGTGCGTGAAACCTCTATGGATCATCTTATCAACCTTCTTCCTTTAGTTGATTGTTCACACACCTTGGATATCACTAAGGAACAGAAGACCTTTAATGTCCCTCCTTTGTTTGAGTATTCATGTCATTTGGACATCACTAAGGATGTAGCACTAGTGGATGAGGAGAAATCTCTCACATTAAATCCCCCAAGGATGGATTTTGAGATCATTCAAAATAATTTTCTTCTCCCACCACCTAAGAGGATACTGAATAAGTATACCAATGAACTTCAACAAGAATACATTCCACCTAACATTGAGTCAAACCAAGAAGCATTTAAGAATGAACAAAAGAACAATTATAAAGACTTGGCAATGGTACCTTATGTTTGCAATTGGAAAGAGAATGATTTGATTGTTGATGACTTCTAGCATGGACCTATCTATAGGTAAGTATCTCCAACCCTTTATCTCTCTCGTGATGTGCTTCCCCTGTGATGTGGTATGTGTTTTTTAGGCCTCCTAGCATGACCCCTAATTCTCTTGTAAGGTCCAGGATACTAGGAGATTGCTGCTGTTGTGACCTTCTTTTATTTGTATAATAATTCTTCTATATTGCCTCTCTCTGATTTCATTTTTGTGTGTTGTGTCTCACGAACATAGCATTGCAGTTGGTGACTTGAGGACACCCTCTTACATGATTATCCCTAAGACACTTGTTTCTCCTCTCTTATTTATTGTTTCCCTTCCTCTAGTGTTTCCACCTAGCAGGCGAATGGTGACAAACATTTATACTGATGCAGACCTGGTGTCCCTTTTGAGAGAAATAAAAAAATGGACTTAGTTCCTAATATGATGATGGGGTTGTATATTTTATTCGATGCTTGGCTAGTGGAAGCACTCGTGCTTTATGTGTAGTGAATTTTATGATGTTTCTATCATTGTTACAAACCTTAACAATACTGCTGCTCTATGCACCTTTGTTTGCCTTTGAATCTGGCCTTGGTGGTACTCGATTTCGAGAGCTTTGTGATATAGCCTCACGGTTATCCTTGAACTCTGAATTCATTCTATAACCTTGGCTCTTTGTGTGGTTAATCATATGCATTGTTCTTGTTTATCATGATGTTGTAGACACTAACATGTTTCTTGCAGGGATGTGTTTGTGGGAACATTTGGCAATCGTAAAGTACATGTCACCTCCAGGGGCATGGGCTTTACGAAATTCGGTGTTCTGTTGTGTGTTTTCTTCCTACCTTAACATGCTTGATATCAATAATTGATATCAACCACCTTAAGGTGGGGGCATATATAAGGTAAGCGGTCTGTTATAGATGTTAGCAATGTGTTTGTCCTCAGGTGCAGTCTAAAGACTTGTACAATGAGTGCATCCTGCATCCTAAGTTTGTTTGCAATCAATCAATCATGTAAGCCCTTTGTGGAGGTGGGATATCATGTATATCCTTTTCTTAAGCCCTCTGTGGAGGCAGGGATGGTGTATTTCTCAGAGCAGATTACATCATCCTATCATTTTCAAAAGTCCTCTGTGGAGGCAGGGAGCGGTTCTGTGACTAACTCAACCCTTAAGCATATTTTCAGTGATTGTTGTGGCGAAGCCCAATCATCGGTGTGTGCATGTAATGTGCCTGAGATGGTGTTGGACCTAGAAATAGGTACACTCCATCACTTGTCTTCTATGTTTTCTCTGTGTCTTCAATTGTGTGTGTTTTGGCATGCTTGTTTTGTATGGTGTGTTTGCTGCCCCATATGTAGTCTAAAGACTTTCTCGATGAGTGCATCCTGCATTTTGGGAGGTTTTGTGTGTCTTGCGTGTGTTTGCCCCATATATGCAGTCTAAAGACTAGCATGATGAGTGCTTCCTTCATTATGGGAGGTTTGTTTACTTTCTAGTACTTGCATCTGCATTTCATATATATGAGAAAAAGAAAAGAAAAGATATCATTTATGTCTTCCATGCATTAATGTGTCTTCTATGCATTGATTGTCTTCTCTGTGTTATGCATGCCTGTTACTGTCTTCTATGTGATTGGCATGTCTTCTCCATGCTTGATGTGTTTTTTGCATTTGTGACCTTACTTTAATGCATGTATTGGCCTCACGTTTATACATACATTAAAGTGGGGGCTAAATGTAATGTCAGAAAATGTCCCCTTGGGGGCTTTTCCCTCATAAGGTTTAGCTCGCGGGTCTTTAGTATGCATTTAGGACATCTTAGTTCATATTTTGGCATCCCGATGGAATGAGACCTAGGTCCCATGGCAAATTGGACCTAGGTGGACCCCTTATGCTATACCCTACCCAAAATAGGGGGAGGACTTGGGCGCCCATGCCCTAGTCCTGCCCTATTTTGGGGCAGCCCTAATTTCTGGGTGTCAGTTTGCGACAGTTATTAGTTCCCTTTGCTGACACGGTAGGTTTGAATTACGAAAATCTTGGCGGGAGTGTTTGTAGTTGCATATAAAAGCATGTTTAGGCATTCATTTGTAAACTAGATTTCAAGGAGATTATTACTAGCAAGCTATTGTGTTCTCAAGGTGATTCAAGGCTTTCATTGTGTTGCAAGAGCAGACTTGTGTGGGCTATGTGTTTGTTTGTAGATTTGAGCATCCATTTTATCATGAAATGAAGAGCATCTTCCTCCCATGATATCTTTCACTACAAGGTGACATAATATTGTGTTTTCATCATTGATTCTTTTGGTTTTTGCCTCTGCCTCACAAGGGCACACACTCTTTATCTAATAATGGTGTTCAGAGACTTAAGTGGACCCTCCAGGGCTTAACTGAGGCAAGCCTCTAAACACCACAACCCCCAAACCAAGTCTTGTGATTGCAGGTTACAGGTGTCATATTTGGGAGAAGTAAAGTTGCAGGAAGGATTGGTAGACATTAAGGATTCAGGATCTGAAGAAAAGGACATAGGAGCATTTCTAGTACTTGGGCACTCGCTCTAGTGTCCTCCGCAACTAAGTTTCAGGAAACAGAAGTTACAGGGTTGATCAGTGTCAGAAGGAGGTCTAGATCCCATGAAGAAACTGGTACCTTGGACTTGGGTGCCCACTCCAGTGTCCCTGACTATTCCGCTTCGGAACCCTGAAAATAGGTACTCTATGATTTGGTATTTTACTCTTATCTGTAAGAGCTTTTTCTGTTATTCATCAATTTTTTGCTATATTTGCATAATTAGGGTTTTAATGGTCAATTAAGCATAGGAGAAGGAAAATTGATAATTAAATTCCCTAATCCAAGTTTCCCTACATCTCACAGTGACCTAGGGTATGATAGTGTTCGCCACTCAGCCCTAGATCCTTGAATGTTAAGTGGAAAGGTAGATTTAAACATCAAAACACTAAAACATTAACAAATCCAAATTTCCACTTAAACAAGCTCTTCATTCTCTAACCACTATTAGACCTTCCCATGGCCGCATCAATAACTAACTGTGTGGTGCAGGAGCACCCGCACATGATCAGGATATAGGTCCGCATGATGACATACATGATCAGGATGTAGGATAGTTATCATCATGCTGACGGGATAATCTATTTTTAGTATGTTTGACCTTATCATGTAATAAGGTCCACTGTGACCGATGCTATGTAATAGTTCAGCATAGGAGTAAGTGTAGGCAGTTAGAGTTCGGGATAGGAGAGTCTGAGCTGTCCTCTCTCCCAGCCGCTTGGAAGCTCCCAGCCGCTGGGAAGTGATGTTAGTAGTACTCGAAGGATTTGTTATATATACCTTCGATCTGTAGGGTTTAGATATATAGTTTGATATAGTTTTGATATTGATGTACTGGTGTTGAGTTGATATTCAGGAGAGCAGTTTAGACATTGTGAAGCTGTATTCAGGACATTGAATTTCAATTGAAGAAGATCTCATCTTTTGCATTATCTGTTTGCATCTGTGTTGATTTCCTTTCCGTTTTGCAAGCTAATGACCACTTTCAACCCTTCCACCGGTTGATCCTGCAAATCGGTGGAATGGTCCTGTATCATAGCTTAGATTGCATTTGTGTTTTCTGTTTATGCATTGCATTGTTCAGGAGATCTGTTAGAAGCATGCTGTAAATCAGCCTAGCATCCTCATGTGCTAGGTCTAGAAGATAAACTGTTAGATTTTGGTTTGGAGGTGATCCGGCCCGGTCGTCACATGATCTTTGTGAAATTATGCGGTTGTAAGTGTTTTCATGCAGTGGAAGGATACACAGGAGTCTGCATGTACGTTTCCAGTCGGGACGAGCCGCAACATCATCTGCGAATCCATCGCCATCAGGATCGGGTCATGAAGTGGTTGAAATTTGCATGTTGCAGGTGCATCATGATGTTTTGAGTTGGATATATACTCAGTGTATATATCGCAGTCAGGATCATCTCTCGGGGAAGGTCATCATCCGCATATCGCTAACGGATGCGGGCGTGAAAGTTGAGTTTTTTTGGCTAAGTGTTGAAGAGTTCATCAGGATGATGTGTGACGTCATCGTCATCAGGATATGACGTCATCGTCATCAGAATATTCAGAAATCCCTCTATGCGGGTTTATCCTGTTGTCGCTAAGTGGAAAGACATCGGCGTAGGCAGGAAGTTGTAATTAGCATCATCAGGAGGTTTCGGAGAACCGGATGAACAATATCATGATGCTGTTGCTTGTATCGTCGGGCAGTGAAGCATCGAAGGCAAGTTGTTGAAGTGGAACGTCATCAGGATATTTGGACAACCGGATATTTGGATACCCTGCTGACGAAGGTGATAGTGAATATCATGATGATGCCGCTTGTATTTGGCACCCGATGAACAGTGCAACCGGAGGATGTTTGCGCCCGTTGATTATCATGATGACGATGATAGGCGACAGTCGAAGGAGGTAAATAGTAGTCGACAGGAGGATATTTGCGATCATCAGAAATATGATGATGCTGTTGAAATATGATGATGCAGTTGGTGTTGTTAGGAAATATGATGATGAGGTTCAGCCGATAGAGAAGTTTATCATGTTGATTGTTTTGTTGGCAGCTCCTTCCTGTTAGGTTGCCTCCGTTGCGTTCCACTCTGCATCATTGTGAATCTCCTTCCACTTGCAGGTTATCAATACCCAAGGTGTGGGCTATCTTTAGACCTTTTAGGAGTGCCAAGCCTTCAGCCATATTGTTGGATTGTTGATCAATGCCCCCAGCATAAGTAGCAATGGGGGTGCCAAGATAGTCTCTGAAGATCCCTCCTCCACTAGCAAGACCAGAATTCTTTTTTTCTGCCCCATCAAAGTTAAGTTTGATCCAGCCTCTGGGGGCGGTTCCCAATGGGTATTAAGTCTGGCCATCTTTTTAGAGGTGTCCACCTTGTTCATATCCTCCTTCAGGCGCTAGTTCTTGGAAATTTGAATTTCAATCGGAGAGGGAGGATACCCAGCAACTTGTAAGGAACAGGTAGAGGTGTTTTCCACAACCACTCTACAAAAGGATAAAAAAACCTCATTAGTATTATGAGCAATTTCTCTGAAAATGCGATTGTTTCTTTCTTTCCAAACACTCCATCCCAGGTGTAGGGGAATCTATCTCTAGAGTTCTCTTATCCTGGGGTGAGTGAAAGGGGAGGTCCAACTTTGGGCAAAGTCCTCCAAGTTTTCCTGTAAGACCCACTCCAAATTGAGCTTCTATAGAGTTTTCTCCCAAATTTATTTAGAGAACTCACAATGAAGGAGCAAATGTTGAATGGACTCTTGTTCTTTACAACGTAGCACACATCTATTAACCAATTGGAATCCCCTTTTATTAAGGTTATCAATGGAGAGAACTTTGTTGTGTGCCACTACCCACCAGAAGAAGTTGACATTGGGTAATAACTTGTTGTTCCAGACTTTCTTCTAGAGCTGATTTGGCTAACCCCTATTAGTTAGCATATGGTAAGCTGACTTGACAGTGAACTTACCTTTTTGGTCTTGACCCCACAACATCTCATCTTCCCTTTGGAAAATTAGAATTCTGTACCTTTCTAACTCATGTTGAAGAGACTGATAATCCTGCAACTCATTTTGATTGATACAACATTCAAATAAGTTCTTCCACCTTCTTTGACTATGGGGATGACTAGTAATATAGTTGCTCACCTTGGTACCAAAAAAGCTCACTGCTCTTTCCATCATAGAATTCCTTCCTTTCCCCAGGGGATCCTCCCTCATCCAATTATCCTCCTAGAACCTAATTTTATCTCTTCCCAGATTCCATTTGATGCCTTGTGAGAGAGAGTTCTTGGTTTTGGTCAATTTGTTCCAAATGATAGAGCCTTTGGGAAGGGAGTCTCTAACTAGAATATTAGAATTGGAATCACTCTGTAGGTACTTGGCTTTCATGATTTGAGCCCAGTCCTTCTCTTCTTTAAGGAAAATCCAACCAATTTTGGTCAGCAAGGCTTTGTTCATACCTTGGATTTTTATAATCCCCAATCCCCCATTAGCCTTGGGCTGACAGACTCTATCTCATCCTACTACCAAAAACCTCTTCTTTTCCTCCACTCCAGTCTAAAGGAAGGTTCTTTGAATCCTTTCTAATATTTCTACCATATATTTGGGAATTTTAAACATAGAGAGGAAGTAGGTAGGAATGCCTTGTAGGGAGGCCTTCAGAAGTTGATGCTTACCTGCTTAGCTAAGGAGTTTTCCTTTCCAGCCCTACATTTTCTTATTGATACGCTCCAGAACCATGTTCCAAAAAGTCTAGGTCAAATCTTCGACCGTGAGAGGTAGACCTAGGTAGGTGGCCAAGAGGGCTGCCTGATTGCATTGGAGGATGTTTCTAACCTTGGCTTGTAGATCTGTTTTAGTGTTAAAGAAAAACATGTTACTCTTGTCATTGTTGGTGCATTGACCCGAAACCTCCGCATACATGTTGAGCAAAAATTTCCATCTCTTGGCCTCCATAACAGAAGCCACCCCAAACAACATAGTATCGTCCACGAATTGTTGGACAACTGACATTCGAAGGGTGGACATCGCTTTAACACCAGAAAGGGAACGTCTATCGAGGTGAGCCAGAATATTTCTACCCAAGACTTCGGCCAACATAATTAACAAGGGGACAAGGGGTCCCCCTACCTTAAACCCCTTCGAGCCTCAAAAAAAACCCGCGGTGTGCCATTAACCAACACCGAGTACTTGATAGTAGTGACACACTCCTTAATCAATTTGAGAATTTTGTCATTGAAGCCCAACTTCCTAAGAACCTTGAACATGAAGTCCCAAGAGAATTGTTGTAAGCTTTTGATATGTCTAGTTTTAAGGCCATACTTAGACTATTGTTTTTATCCATAGAGTGAATGATCTCACGAGTCAAGATAGTGGCATCCAGAATCTATCTCTTGGGGACAAAGCCTTTCTGACTGTTAGAGATAAGGCTATCCAAAAGCTGTTGGATCCTAAGGACCAACATTTTAGTAATGATTTTATAAATAGTGTTGCACAGACTAATGGGGTGGAAGTCAGCCATGACTTCCGTGTTTGTTTTCTTAGGGATTAGCACAATGAATGTGGCATTAATCTGCTTGAGGAACTTCCCTGTCCTAAAGAAGTCTTTAACAATATTTGTAACATCATAGCCCACTATATCCCAGAATTCCTAGAAAAAAGCAAGGGGGAACCCGTCTGGCTGGGGCACTTTTTAAAGCACCCATCGAGAACACCACCACCCTGACTTCTTCATCCGTAATACGCTTCAACAGGCCTTCATTATTTTCCTCAGATAGGATTGGAGGAATACGATCTAGAAGGAAGTTTTCTTTAGCATTGTCAATTCTATTATTTTACTCAACCAAGAAGTTTTTGAAGTAATTAGAGGCCAGTCTACCAAGATTCCCATCATCTTTCACTCTATATTCTACTCATTCAGGAGCTTGGTGATACTATTCCTCTTTCTGTGTTTCATGGCTGATTGATGAAAAAAGGTTGTGTTCCTATCTCCCTCTTTTAGCCATTGGACCCTAGACTTCTGCTTCCAGAAGATTTATTCCTTGTTGATTATGTACTTCAATTTATTGACTAACTCCTCCTCAGTTTTATATGTGCTCTCACTCCCATCTCCCTTGGCCATTTTTTCTTGAACCTCCAAGAGACTATCCGAGATGTGTTTCTTGGTGTTCATCACATTACCAAAGCAAAATTTATTCTAGCCCTTGACTTTGTTTTTGACATGTATTAGTTTTTGGGTGAGCCTATACATAGGAGATCCATGAATCTAGACTTTCCACCAATCAATAATGTAATTTTTAAAATTCGGGTGGGAGGCCCACATGATTTCATACATGAATGGGAAGGGGCCCTTATTGTATTTCTCAATCCAGTCTAGCAGAAGGGCATTGTGGTCAGATATGGTATGAGGGATAGTAGACAAATTAGCATACTAAATTAGGTCCCAGTTGGAAGAAACCAACACTCTATCTAACTTAACCTGGATCAATTATTCCCCCAATCTTCTATTAGTCCAGGAAAATTGTTGATTGATGACTTCTAGGTCCATAAGCCTAGTTTGGCCTAGGAAGTCAGTGAGGTCCACCATGCTATTTGAAAAGTCCATATTACCCCTAGATTTTTCTGAGGGGTAAAGAGGGGTGTTGAAGTCTCCCCCGGCAATCCACAAAGTTCTTCTATCTTCATTGATTTTGGAGCTCAGCCCGTCCCAAAGTTCCTTCCTAGCACTTTTAGTGTTGGGGGCATAAATGTTGAGCATCTTCCAAGTTTTTTTATTCATCTTACAGATAATTTCTAGAGTATTCTTACTATGCAAGCAGTAACTTCCCGAAGCATTGTACTTATTCCACATGGTAACAAGCCCCCTAGAAGCTCCAGTCGAGGGGCCGATGATGAAGTCCACCATAGGCTAGATATTGTTAGCTATTTTTCTAAAGTTTTCTTCAAACATTTTAACTTCTTAGAGGAGGATGAAATCAATCTTATTGTCATAGATGTAGCTCTTAACCATGAGCTATTTTTGTGGGCTGTTGAGCCCTCTCACACTCCAAGTGATAATCTTCATTTGCGTGATTTTCTAGAGAGGGTCTCTAGTGTACTTTGTCTCCCATAGGCAATCCCCTTGGTTGTTTCCTTGGATCTAGTTTCTCTCTGGGGAGGCCTCCCCGCTCTTCCTTTAGTCCCCACATCAGCTGCTTTCTTATTATGTCCTTTCCCTTTTCTCTTGGGGGTGATCCATCCTCCTTAGTTGCTAGTACTAGCCCCTAGGGAAAGAACTCTGTTAGGAGAAGTCATAGACTTCTCTATGATTCCCCGTCCCCTAGTTAGCGGACCTGTCAGCTTAGAGTTATCCAGTACTCCCAGCTAGTCTCGTCTATCCCTTTGATCTCCAAATTTTAGAACACTGGACTTCTCCAGAATGGGGGAGCACACTGCTGGAGTTAGGATTTCTCCTTCTTCTGTTGCATCTGAATCAAGGGGGAAATCTATAGACTGCTCTTTACCACCACCAACCAGATCCAGTCGTAGCTCAACCAGGGACAGTGATGGGAAAGGGACGAGGATCTCCTTAGATGGGAGATTCTACACCTGGTCACCAACCAGATCCTGGGTCTTGATAGAAGACTTTATTAAATCTAACAGATCTTCTTTGAAAGGGTATTCATCTTCTATGTTTTCTACTTTCGAGGCCTGCTTATCTTTAGGGTTCTTAGCTTTTTTACACTCACTGATTAGGTGTCCCTTTTTTTATAGTTTTGGCAATAGGCAGTGGATTTTTCATATAATATTTATTGCTCCCACTTGCCATATT
This sequence comes from Cunninghamia lanceolata, assembly GCA_027924645.1. Taxonomy (NCBI): domain Eukaryota; kingdom Viridiplantae; phylum Streptophyta; class Pinopsida; order Cupressales; family Cupressaceae; genus Cunninghamia; species Cunninghamia lanceolata. Next base: position 16,257,705 of record BSBN01001332.1, read on the forward strand.
TGGACTTTAACTTAACTGTATTATGAAAAGTCTTATGAATGTCTATGCAAACACAGAATCTAGCGAAAACCAACCTAGTTTTATTTTTGGTGGTGTTGTCCATGGCAATGAAGCATCCAAAGGAGTTGCCTATCCATGTGAATATCTCCTCATCCCAGTACTCAAGAGGGAGTCCAAGTAGTCTAACCCACACAGGAGCTGACCTGCTGAGTTCCATTGCTACGTCAAAGCCTAGCTTCCAACACCCTAAGCTAAGATTATGCTTCCCATACATCCAAGGTCCTCCTTCCAAGATAGAAACTAAGTCCTCCCTAGCTATGAACTTGAACATGAAAAAGCCACCCAACATCGCACTAGTCGACACACTACCTTTGAGGTGCCATCTAGTGGTTACCCAACGTCTAACCATGTCGATGTTGGGTCTAAGGGCTTGGAAATTTCTAGCTAGGGAGAGTTCCAAGGAGGAGGTTATTTTGTCCATCATTCTATCTAGAATCTGGAAGTCCATTCCATCCTGAACTTCTGGCTGCACCTGGGCATCAACATCTTCCACAAGCCTACTAGACTTCCCTAACAAGGCATGTTGCCAAGCCTTGGGGTCTAAGCCCAAGGCAGGGGGAGAGGTCTCTTCAGTACTAACTGAGGCAGTACTAACATCAACATGGAGCTCTTGCAAGCCCAGAGGGGGGGCAGTGCCCCCCCTGGACTAATGACCTCCATGACTGCAGCAAGTTCAAACATCGGTCAGAGAGGGAAAGTTGCAGAGTGGGAAAGCTGCAGAGCTTGAGTTTTGACATAAAAATAGCTGAATCAATCATGTTATTGACTAAATTTAAACTCATTTTTGTCTCTCAAAAAGCTACAAAAGGGTAAACTTTGGTGGATCATTTAATTGACACTCCCTCTCTATTTTCCTTTCCCGATCCCAACACCTTTTCTAATGATCACATCCTCTGTATAGATGGTGATCATCCTTAGGATTTATTCTTTGATAGATTAAGGTGCTGAACCAAATCTGTAGTTAGTATAATATTGGTTCATTCTTTAGTCAACCTAATTCCCATTTCCATCCATCTTAATTTTTAATGCACAAAAAACATTACTGAGTATGAAGCCCTCATTTTTGGGTTACATACCACATTGTCTCTTAACACAAAATTCATTTGTGCATTTATGGTGACTCTCATTTAATAATAAAGTAAGTCACTGGTTGTAACTAGGATTAACAAGACAAACTTTTTTAGTATTGCGACTTGCTTTTATCACTACTTCACCAATTCTCCTCTTTCTCCACTAAGACTATCATATGTAAAGATAATCATCATGTAGATGCAATGGCTAGTGTATCATCCATTGTTCCCTTCAATAATTTGGTAGACGATTATTAGTTCATTATTCATAAACTATCTTTACCTACTATCGTGGATAGTTCTCATCTTCTAACACTCTTTTCTATTGTAATATGAATTTTGAGGAATGGTATTCATACATAATTAATTATTTATGTGATTGTACATTCTTGAATGACTCTTCTAAAAGTGTTCACATTAAAACTCAAAAGAAATCAACATGTTACATTATTCTCTGTAATGTATATTGTATCAACAAGGTTATAACGAGTTCTTTTTTTCATTGGTTGACCAAGTTTGAGATACTAGTTGCCCTTCAAGAGGACCACTTAGGTGCTTGTGAGGGGCATTTTGGTGGTAGATAATTAGTCCAAAACATCATCATATGGAGTACTATTGGCACATCATGCAAGACATGACTTTTTTTCCTTTTTCAAGAAATGATGTCAGTGCCAACAACATAGTAATATAATCTGAGATCTTGCTTACAAACTTCATGCATAGATAACTCCATGGCCATTTTCTAGTTGGGGCTTTGATCTAATTGGTAAAATTTCTCAACCCTCTTATCAAGGACACACTTTCATTATTACTTCTATGGATTACTTTATGAAATGGTTTGAATTTGTTCAACTTCAATCCATGACTACTAAAGTGATCTATAGATTCTTTCTTGATAACATAATTTATCACTTTGGAGTTCCTTTGACCTTTATTTCTAACAATGGTTCCTCATTCATGAATAAGGATGTGAAGTAGTTCTTTAATAAATTCCACATTTAACAAATATTTTCAACACCATATTATCCTCAATCTAATAGTTAGGTTGTGGCTTCCAATAAAGAAATTGAACAAATTCTTCAAAAAACTATCAACAAACATAGTAAAGACTAGCATACATGTGCATTATGGGACTATCGTACAAGAATTTATATGGATATAGGTAATACCTCATACAATCTCATGTATGGCACATATACCATCATTCCTTTGGAGTTGGAGATCCCATTTTTGTGAGTTTCTCTTTAGGGGCTTATTTATTATAACACTTATCATGAACAACATCTAAAACAACTTTAAATGCTTAATGAGAAACACATTAATGCTCTCAAACATCTTCAAGACTATAAACACTCTTATCACAAGTATAATTGCCATGTTCTACATCATTCATTTCAAATGTTAGCATAATGTAAATACCCCAATTGGTGCCAAAGGAAATTTTAGTCACCTTAATTTATGGTTATAGATCTTATGGCCTCTCTATGATGGATGGTGAGCCTCTTAAGGATCTTATAAATGATATTCATCTCTATTACTTTAATGTATTATTTCTTTTCTTGTATGTGACATCTGTATAACATAGTTAGTCTCACAAGTTTATCCATGCTTCTCTTGTGTCGTTCTATCATCAACATAACTAATTTTTGTTATGATTTTCTTGGTATTTTATATTCTAAGAAAATATAAGATTCACTCTCTTAAAACACAATGCATCAATTTTTTTGGTGTTTCATATACCTGAAATCCATGTACACACTTGTTTTTTTTATACTTGAGACAATTTCTTATTTCTTGAATCATTTCTTGTAGTTTTCATTTAAATGTGAAAATTAATGCATTTCTTCAGCATGTTAGTTAATTAATTAATTACGTAAATGATAAATTAATTGTATTTATTCTAATTGTTTGATTATATCTTTATATTATTTAATTAGACAATTTTATTTTAATAATTTTATTAGAACATAATAGCAATTAAATAAATAATTTCATACATATACATCATCATCATGTGAAAAATTATAAGCATGCATGTAAATATAATCATCCATTTAACACAAACATCTCATAACACATTTTTCCTTCAAAATCATCAAAATATTGATATATATCACATCATATACAAAATGCACCACTACATCAAAATGTGCTAACTATAAAAATACCATGATACATTGATTTGCATGATAATGATGGTGTGTGAGTGCCTCAGCCCTCAGGTGTAGGTGTCTTGAATGGCTATGCTATTGGTTGGCATTGTATGGCTATGAACCAAGGGTAGGCCTAAGATCCACTACATATTTGTAGGCCAATGACAAAGCCCCTTAGCTCTACTACCTCTCCTATAAGCTACAAATTACTCTTCTATAGTATTTTCTATGTTTATAGCTTGTTTTCCTTCATCATTAGTGCCTAAACCCTTAAGTGGTCTAGGTTTGCTAGTTCTACTACCTAGGATCTCTAAAACTACATAGTTTCCTAGTCCTACTAGCTCTATAATCTATCACATGCAACCTTTATAGTCTGAGATTGAACTATTGCTTAGTGTCACTCTATTGTGAGAACTACAACATATTCCACTACTTGGTCATTCTCTATGGTGAGTGATGAAACTTGGCACAGCCCTAGTCTCACTCCATAATGAGGGAAGGGACCTCTATATTGGCCAAATCTCCTCATACTCCTCTCTCCTCATATGCAACTCTAATATATATTTAATTTGTATATTCCATTAGGTTACAACAACTAATAAAGAAATATACAATCCACTCAATTGGTTGGAATGCTAGAATGAACACACCCTAGTAATGTGAAATTTTTAGACTAAATGACTCTATTGAAGCAACATTCATAGTTTTGAATGCTTGATCAATGAAATATTTTCTTGATTCATGGATCATGTGTCAAGATATCTTCTTATTATTCTTATTCAACTTCCTCTAGATATATTGACTTCGCATCGCAACTAAACTTTCCAACTACATCAAGAACATAGGCAATTCCATCACTCATGCTAGCTACAAAATTCCTCCCTATCTTACCTAAGATGACCATAGTTTCACTAGTCATATATTCACATCTTTGATCTCCCACTCCTTCCATGACTACTTTAACACTCTAATTCATCACACAAAACATTTCTTCTACCATTCCATTAAAATATGCTTGACAACTAGTTGCTCCATAAAGTGCAACATTGCTAATGACAATGTTCTCTCTCAAATCAAAATTACTAATTCTTGGAGGGTAAACTATGATCTTACCTCCTAATAAACCTTTACTAATATAGTTGTTGCTATCACTAGACGATCGATAGTGTAGTTGTGCATAGTAGTGTGAAAATTCAATAGACAAAGGATAAATCAAAACAACTTTCTTTAGAGATTCAATAGTATCTCTTGTGTGCCATTACTTTAAATTAGGATCTTCAATAAGAGCTACTATTTTCATGCAGACATTACCTTGTATATTAAATGATAGAGGAGAGTTATCATGCTACACACAAGATTCCTTTTTAAGCCATGGAACTTTGTTGTCTTTTCCCCTCCTAAATTTCAAAGAACATATTTATGCCAAATTTATAGCCTATAAGGATACAACATGAATCTTGATCTACAATATATTTATTAAAACCATTGAGATCTAGCAACTCACCCATTGCATTTTCTCAAGATTTTGGAAGAATTTTAATAGATCTATCACTATGTAGCATAGAAGAACTACTGCATTTAATGAAATTTTCTAAATTCTTTTAAAACAATTCAATTTGTGTAGATCCCATAATAATTGCATTCCATGAGATAATATTTCCCTAAACTACTCTATGCAATAGTTGCAACAATAAGATCTTACAAATCTCCTCTATCCTTTATGCTTTAATGGATGTCAGCAACTTGTTCCAACTCCCATGTGCACACAAGTTACACCCTCCATCACTGGAAATGTAATGCCCACCCTAATTTTTGTCTAGTTTTCTTTTTGATTCATGTGTTATATGTTGTTCTAAGTGTTTATCAGTGTATTCTGTGATTATTATGCTTTGATGCATTACATTGAACTTACTGATGAGGTCTATGGTGCCATCAAGGGGTTCTGAGGGTGTATTCTACATGACCATCAGGGTGTTTTCAATGGGGTTTTATTTTTTTTATTTGGCTTCCAACTATACATTTTCAGATGCATGTGTTGTGATTGTTCATGTTAGATTATTCCAGTGCTTCAGTTTCACTATTTTCACTATACTTGTTATAGTTGTGATTGTCATATTATTCCCGCATTGTGAAATGTTTCCATTTATTCATCATGTTCTTGAATCATGCTAGTCATAGATGATTATATGTTTCCAATGTGTGTTGTCATTAATGTCAACATAGTATATATTGATGTCAACATAATAGATGGAAATGTCTAGATAGACTTGTACAGAGGAAGATTTAGTATGGTCAAGGAAAACTAGTCTGAGAGAAGAGAAAACAAGCTAAATATGGTAAGATGATCAGTTTGGTGTGTGAGCATGATGCAGAGGTAATCACTCATGTTCTTGGATAGTTCTGCATTCCCACGTATATTTAATCAGTCAGGTGTACCGCACTTAATGATAAAAAGAAGAAATCTCACTAAGGCATTCATAATGCACATCTTAAGGTAGGGTCATCTTGTTTTGGTCTGCATTTCTTTGCAGTGCAAGATTTGATTTTGTGGTTCTGAAGATAGCTTTATTTAGGTATTAAAATGATAAATCCATTTTTTTCACATCCTCACATCATTATCATAAAAAGTTACAAGGGATAGAGTATCAACCATCACTTAGATCGAGGCAATGCAAACTATTTCAGAGCCCATTTGTATAGGGTTAAGTTTTGCGAAGGATGAAACATGTATAGATTAGAAATTAGAGCTTGTGTGGATGTATTATATGGTCCAAGTTATATCAGGTATGATCCGCATGTAGACAAATTTCATTTTTTGATACCACATCAAGTAGTTATGTCTACAAGTAAAGATTTGAGAATAATTGCCCTCCGGACTTCTGGTTATCCATGCCAAACTTTTGAATTCCTCCAAAATCATCAGATAAAGGTGTGTAGATCTAACAAGAAGCATATAATGATTTTTAAGCTCATTGCCAAAAGGTTTCAGGTCTTGCATTTTACCACATCATATTTTGAGATGTGAAGTATCACATGTGATCTGAGATGCTCTAATTTCTACAAATAGTCATGTTTCCTGTCTTACGGATACATAGATTAATTTGATACTTCAACAGTAAGGAGTATGAAGGTTGTTGAGTTCATGTGCGATTGAATTCTTGGTCTGCATAGAGTTTTTCGCTTCTCCCCGGCTATATGAAGATGAATAGTTAGTAGTGTTGAGCAGTTTGAGCTGACTAGTTAAGTATCTGACATGTACAGAGGATCCTGATTAGTTTCCTTATCTTTCAATGTATGGAGAGGTGTGCATTGAGCCCCTTAATGAAGCCCTAAGGTCCACAACAAGTTTTTATTATCATATTATATGTTTTGAGGCTGACTTGTGAAGAGGTACACATTTCATCTAATGATGTTTTGATGCCAACCTAATCAGTGCTTTGAAGGGATGTAGAGGATATTTATAGAAGATAAATTTCATTTGTAAAGTAATAAGGTGAATGTGAACACAACAGAACAGAGGGAAAGATATGAAGTGTACAAAATCAGTTTGAGGATATATATTGAGCAGAAAAAGTAGATTGCATTATCAACATAAGTCAGATGTGTTCATTATAGCATTCCATACATTTGTACTACCTTTGTAAAACCTATTGCAGTGAGCAGATACTTAGGGAGTAGTGGCTTCCTTAGGTGGTAACCCTAAATCAAAGTAATACAAGGAGTAGTAGCTTCCTTGGGTTGAAGCCCTAAAAAAAAGTTGTAACATTTTTGTAGTGAGCATATTATATTGTGAGCTAATACTCACTATGGCTTTTCCCTGTCTTAGGGTTTTCAACATAAAAATACTGGTGTCATGTGTTGATTCTTGTGTTGCATGATTTCCTTTTTTTTCTATATGTTATTTAGTTTTATTTGTTGATATCTAGTTAATTTTTAGTATGTGTTGATTCACCCCCCTCTCAAAACCTCATTGTGTTCAACAATTGGTATCAGAGCCAAGTGCCTTTGAGAAGCCTAACAGCTAAGGTAGATCCTACACTTGAACACATGGAATCTGAAACTATGGACAATGATGTATTTGTACCAAAACCAGATCTAGAAGCAATACAACCTAAAGGTTGGGGTCTTGATGGGAGTGAAGTAGACCTTGAGGAAGAACTCAAGTTAGCCCTTAATGAACGGGATGAAGTAAGAGGACTAAATGTAGAATATGAAGACATCCTTGAATTGGCAAAAGAGACAATTGACAAATTGAAGACATAGGCCAAAGAATCAAAAAAAGAAATTGGAAAACTAAAATTTCTAATAGAAGGAGATAAAGGAGGTGACATAAAGCTCAAGGAAGCAGAAGAAATGATTTCAAATTTGAAAGTCATGGTTGAAGAAGAAAAGAGGATTGAAGATTGCTTAAACACCAAGCTATTTGAGAAATAAGTTGAATGTTCAAAACTTGAGGAAGAAGTTGTCACTCTAAGAAAAGAACTGGAAAAGGAAAAAGAGTAGATTGATAAAGGACTAAAACTAAAAGGAGGATCTAAAATCCTTGATGAAATAATTAACTCTCAAAAGCCAGCAAAAGAAAAATCAAGTCTTGGTTTTGAAAAGGGAAAGAGTCCTATGATCAGTGCCTCTACAAATTTATATGATAACTTCTAATCAGAAGGAAAGGCTGAAACAAAGAGGGAGAAGACTTGCATTGAAGATCTTAAGAAGAAAACCTACAGAGTTACAAAACAAGATGAATTCACTCCTGTCCAAAGACAAAGGAATAATATGAAGAAAAATTTTAGATATCATCCACCTACAAGGCAACCAGCTCACATCAGGTATTCTCAAAGTATCAATGGCAATTGTTTTACTTGCAATACGTTTGGGCACAAGGCTATTGATTGTAGGAGAAAGATAAATCAAAATGCTCTAAGATGTTACACTTGCATTAAAATTGGTCATAAAGATGTTGAATATAGAAGTAAGACAAATCAGAATTTAGTTAAGTGTTATGCCTACAATAAGATGGGACATAAGGCTAATGTGTGCAGAAGTAAAATGCCAAGGAACAACATGGATAATGCTCAATCAATTTATGGATACGGTTATACTTGTAATAATTTTGGCCACAAATAATCTAACTATTGATCAAAGGCAAGGAGAAATGGAAATGCTCAGCAAACAAAGTGCATCTATCTAAAGAGTGCAATTAAACAAGGCACTCTGGAAAGAATGTGAGGCTTGTTTCCCAAAAGAAAGTTGGCATTGCTCAACAAAGGATAGAAATGAACAAAGTATGGAAGAAGAAGGAAGTATGTGGTGTTTCTAGATCTCTGTCTAGTGCAGATGGATCCTCCAGTAACTAAAAGATGAAGTACTGGTTTAGGGGGAGTTACAACTGCAAAATTCTTCAAATCCCTAAATAAACAAGATGTTGAATTTCTTAGCATTTTTTCTAGTGTTGGTGTGAGCATGATAAGATAAGGAATTAAATAAGTTTGATCAAAACTCTGGAGGAAAATCTCTAAATGTGGCAAATTGCAGAAGAGTTTAGGGTTTTCATTGATAAGAACATCTACCAAATGAAAGCATGGATTTAGGGGAAGTTGTTGCTGCTAATTCTTCACCCCTTCATGATGATAAAAGCATTCAACATACTTATACGTTTGAAGAATGTTCTAGAGCAATTCATCACTCTACGACATATTGCGGAATAATCAAAGAATCACTATTATGTCATAGAGTAGGATTAACCAAATACTCACCTAACTCTACTGGTGCATTTAATGCAGAATAATTGAATAGAAGTAGAGAGATTTATAAGCCATTTCACATATTCAAAGGGCATTTGTGACCAAGCACTTGAGAGTAGAGAAGACAAAAGGTATACTTGGAGCATTTGAGGAGCAAAGCAAAAGGCAAAGTCCTAACAACAAGTCTCAGAGGTATTCTTCATACTAATTCCTATTATCATGATTTTTTATGATGGTTGCATCTTTTACTCCTCAATTGATCAACATTTCTGATGAACCCCGACCAAAATTCAAGAAACATCCTTATAAGGTAATGGAAGTTGATAATAGCAAAGCATTATCTAATGTTCCTACGTTTGTGGTATACATGGAGTATGTTAGGTTATATATTCATGCAAAATTGAAAGAATTTGACCATGGAAAATTTGAAACCTTAAGACATAAACTGATAGATGATGATGATATACATTACAAATCTGAGTATACCAACATTGAAGCAAAAAGGTTGGATGTTTGGAAAGATTTTCTAGATTTCTATAATGAGCATGACTGGGTTAGGTGTATCCTCAGTAGAATTCATGATGAATTATTATACCTTGACAAACCTCATCAAATAATGAAAGAAGCTATCATGACTGTAACAAGACTATGTTCTAATAAATCCATACCACAGTTGAAATCAATTAAGAATGAAAAGGTCACTGAATTGACTGGTGCCAAATTTGACAAGAGGGCTTTAACAATTGATGATATTATTGACCCTAGTGTGAGATATGCAGCAATGGGAATTGCATACAAAGTGTACTACTCCAACAGAGAGGGATCTGCAACTGCTACAACCATATACACTACCTATCACATGGCCAAAGAGGGTAAGGATTTTGATTTGTTTGAAGTAATGAAGGATCAATTGTTAGAGAATCTGAAAAGAACAAAGGAGGGCCAAAGAGGGTAAGGATTTTGATTTGTTTGAATTAATGAAGGATCAATTGTTAGAGAATCTAAAAAGAACAAAGGAGATAGGATACAACTTTAAGTATGGTTCACTGATCGTTTGTCTAGCATTCTATTTCATGAATGAGTTATCGAGATATAAAGGAAAGATATGGCAACAAGATAAGCCAGTAGTAGCACAAATCAAAGATTACATAAGGAGCCTTAACTCACAAAGTTGTAATATTGTCTTCTGGGGTTTCTTCAAAAATTTCCAAACTGAAATGCATAAAAGGGATAGAATCTCTTTTGATTTGGTTAGGAAATACAAATATGGCATAACATTTCTTATGGGCAAAGATTGTTGTTATATGGTAGCAGTTGACCCGAGAACTTCATGGATTCCCAAACTTCCATATGAAGTACCTAATGAGGAAGTTAAGGCCTAGCTAGGATTTTGTTAAGTCTACCTAAAGATTCCAAAGGTGAAAGAGTTGGAACTATTGAATAAATTTAGGATAAAATATGCAAGAAAAGGTCTGAAGCAGAGGTAGAGAAAAATAAAGGAAAGTTATTCAAAAGGGTTGGTATCCCACCTAGAGATTTCACTGCTCAAAACACTACAGAATATGATGTGTCTCCCACTTATGAGCATCCAACACCAAGAAGATGAGGTAGATTTGCTTCTCAATCCACTACTAGTATATCACAACCCACTCCCTCTACTAGATAGACTCAAGTCCCTGAAGGTCAAACACCAATGAAATCCAAGGAAAAATAATCAAAGAAGAAGGAAACTGTTGTAGAAAAGATTGAGAGTGATAAAGAAGAAGATGTGATTTCAAAGAAATAGGAAAAGGAAAAGAAGAAAAAGGAACCTAGGGTCAAGGTGAAGGCCAAAAGAAATAATAAATAAGATATAGAAGCAAGTGAAGAAGAAGAATAAGAAAATGAGTCAACTCCTCCTCCCAAGAAGAAAAATAAAAATGGCTCTCATATACCAATATCTTCTTCTAGAGGACCTATGTCTCTAGATGCTGTCTATAATGCTATTATTTATCACAATTTGTTTGATGAAATTGTGGCACTCTTCCCAAAATCTACTTCTGAGGATTAATCCATCATTGAAAAGGTTGTTGTTATGTACATGATGAGATATAATAAGTCTCTAGATGAGATCTTGTCTAGAGTACCAGAAAGCCTACACAAAGCCCTAAGAAGGGATAGAGAGAAAGTTGTATCCCTATATGAAAAACTTAGACAATATGCCTTGGATAAAGCTGGGGCTTCCCTTTCAAAATAAGAAAAAGAGAAATTAGTTCAAAGGAAAGCACAAGATCTTAGAACAAAACACATAGTAGACACTCTCATGTAGAACAAAAAAGGAAGACATTGAAAAAATCACAAAAGAAATTGAAGAAATAACTTTGAAAGTGCTTGGTGAAGTAAGAGAAATAGAGGATGTGGAACAACCACATGTTTCACCACCACAATCACCTCATCATGTTGTTACATCCTCTCCAGAGAAAGAAGAATAGATTGAAAAGGAGAAGATGGATGAAAATATGAAAAAAAATGTGAATATTGATTCTATTCCTTAGGACAATTAGAAAGATGGATAGTGTTCCGGACAACACTGAACAAGTGGATGGCTAGAAAAGTGTGCAAGATCAATAGAATGTTCCAGTGAATACAAAGAAACATGAAGAACCTACTAAAGATGTGGTTGCTGATGATAAAGAAAAGACTCCAGAGAAGAGTCAAGATGGAGCTAAAGAGATTGGTCAAGGATTAATTGCAACCGGTTGTCACTCCTCAAATGTTGTAGGTTCCAACCAATGAAGGATAAATTTACCTGACAAGCATTTCTCCTTTACAAAAATTGCAGCTCGGTGATATACTACATGCCTCAGCAAGAAAAAGGTTTTTACAAGAAAATATGAAGAAATCTAGTGCAATAGAGGATGCTGTTAAGTTGATACAAGAAGGGTTACCAGAGGTAACAATTGACTCCTCTCTACCTCCAGAGAAAAATATCAAGTTGCTAATGGACTCCTTTAAGGATCACTCCTCTCACATAGAGCAGAAAGCAAAACAAGAGGTAGCAAGAAGAGTAAATGATAAAAGAATGGCTGAGATGATTAAAAAATGTGCTAGTACACATGACAACCATAAATAAAACTTGAAGAAATTCAAAGCTTGCATATATGAGGCCACAACATTATATTTGTTTTGCCTAAAATGACCAAATTCCACAAAGAACATCAAGGCTCAGATGGACTTTATTGAGTCATAGTTATCCAAGTTGGCCGAAACTTATGAGTTGTCAAAGGACAAGAATGGTGCAACTAGGGCACAAGTGGAAACTCTGCATGTACAATTATCTCAACTATAGGATCAAAGAGAAAACATAAAGAAAAATTTGGTCAGTTGAGAGAGGCAATAAATTTGAGACTTGCCTCAATGTTTGGTCTGCTAGGGGAAGCAAAAAAGGTAGAGCAAAAGATGAAGACCCTAAGCAACCTAGAGGAAGATAAGGAGATCTGCATGGAGTGTGAATGTCAAAACCATATGCTAACCTTAGAGTGTGTCATCTGGACTGCCACTGTTCAACACTCAAGGTAATCTACAAGGCCATCATACCATCCAAGTGAGTTGTTAGAGCAATTCAAATAAGACAATTTTTTATGTACATAGTATTGTGGAGGTATTGAGTAGATTGGTAGTACCATTTTGGTTTTCAAAGGTACAATTTTGTAACTAAATAACACAGTTAGGGGGAGTACATTTTAGAAATCATTTTTGTAAGGGGGATTCTATACAGTGTTTTGGATTGATACAAACAAAGGATGTCAATCCCTTTGTCCTTGATGTCAAAGGGGGAGAGAGAAACATATGTCTAAGGGGGAGTATATGTTGCCATCGATGACAAAGGGGGATATTGTTGGCAATGTGTGTTGTGATTGATGTGAACATAGTACATTGATGTCAACATAATAGATGGAAATGTATAGATAGACTTGTATAGAAGAAGAGTCAGTATGGTCAAGGCAAACCAGTCGGGAAGAAGAGAAAACATGCTAAGTATGGTAAGATGATCAGTTTGGTGTGTGAGCATGATGCAGAGGTAATCAATCATTCTTTTGCATAGTTCCTACATTCCCACATGTATATCTAATCAATTGGGTGTACCACACTTAATGACAAAAAGCAGAAATCTCACTAAGGCATTCACAATGCACATATTAAGGTAGAGTCATCTTGTTTTGGTCCGCATTTCTCCACAGTACAAGAATCAATCTTGTGGTTCTAAAGACAACCTTATTCAAGTATTGAAATGATAAATCCAAGTTTTCACGTCCTCACATCATTAGCATAAAAAGTTACAAGGGACAGAATATCGACCATCACTTAGACAAAGGCAGTGTAGATTGTTGTAGAGCCCATTTGCACATGGTTAAGTTTTGCGGAGGATGAAACATGTATAGATTAACCATTAGAGATTGTACAAAGGTATTTTATGGTCCAAGGTATATCAAGTATTATCTGCATGTAGACAATTTTCATTTTCTAGTACCGCATCAAGTAGTTATGTCTACAAGTAAAGGTTTGAGTATAATTATCCTCCAGACTCCTGGTTATCCATGCCAAACTTTTGAATTCCTTTGGAATCATCAAATAAAGGTGTACAGATCTAACAAGAAGCATATAATGATGTTTGAGATTATTCCCAAAAGGTTTCAGGTCTTGCATTTCATCGCAACATCATATTTTGAGATGTGAAGTATCACATGTGATCCAGGATGCTCTGTTTTCTACAGATAGTCATGTTTCCTGTCCTATGGATACATAAATTGATTTGATACTTCAATAGTAAGAAGTATGAAGGTTCTTGAGTTCATGTGTGATTGAATTCTTGGTCTGCATAGAATTTTTGGCTTCTCCCTAGTTATATGAAAATGAGCTCAGTTAGTAGTGTTTAGCAGTTTGAGCTGACTGGTTAAGTATCTGATATGTGTGGAGGATCCTGATCAGTTTCCTTATCATTCAATGTATGGAGAGATGTGCATTGATCCCCTTAATGAAGCCCTGAGGTCTACAACATTTTTTTCTTATCATATTGTATGTTTTAAGGCTGACTTGTGAAGAGGTGCATGTTTCATCTAATGATGTTTTGATGCTGACGTAATCAGTGATTTGAAGTGATGCGGAGGATATTTATAGAAGATAAATTTTATTTGTAAAGTAATAAGGTGAATGTGAACACGATAGAGTAGAGGGCATGATATGAAGTGTGTGAAATCAATTTGAGGATTTATATTGAGCATAAAAATCATATTGCATTATCAATATAAGTCAGATGTGTTCTTTATAGCAGCCCATACATTTGTACTACCTTTGTAAAACCTATTGTAGTGAGCAGATACTTAGGGAGTAGTAGCTTCCTTGGGTGGTAACCCTAAATCAAAGTTGTAATACAAGGAGTAGTAGCTTCCTTGGGTTGAAGCCCTAAAACAAAGTTGTAACATTTTTATAGTGAGCATATTATATTGTGAGCTAACACTCACCATATTTTTTCCCTATCTTAGGGTTTTCCACATAAAAATAATGGTGTCGTGTTGATTCTTGTGTTGCATGATTTCCTTTCTATTCTATATGTTATGCAGTTTTATTTGTTCATATTTGGTTAAGTTTTAGTATGTGTTGAATCACCCCCCTCTTAGCACCTCATTGTGTTCAACAAATTATAGTGGATGTGATTATTTTATATCATGTGTGATTACACCACATTGGAGTGGATTATGTTGCTTCGGCTATTATATGTGGAGCAGCTATGCTTGATGGTTGACTTGAGTGTGTAGGTAATTACAGGTGTTAACTAATGTGGAAAATGTGGAGAAGGTTGAAATGAGATGTTAAGCCATCTCACCCTTATCCTTGTGTTTTAGAAACTCGTAATGTGTGCTTGAAGTCATTTAAGTGTGTTTCCTTAGCATTCTTGCACTTTATTTTAAATTATCTTGAAAAACATATTTTTTGTGTTTTCAGATTATTTTAATGGTTTTAAATTAAAAATTATCATTTCTACCTTAATAAAAATGTTTATTGCATCATATTATGCTAGAGGAATAAATTTGAGTGATTTCAAATTATTTTCAAAATTTAATATTTTTCCGTCAGAAAGGTAGAATTGTATTAATTTAGAAAATTGAATGTCTGGTATGGCGTGTTTGGAATTTTCAGAATGAGATTGAATTAAAAGCAATTACCTGTTTGGAATAGTTAAGTTTAGCTGATTAACTATTTTCCTGTTAATCTAAAAGATTTGTTTGAGATTATTTAGTGAAATTAGAAAAAGAATTCAAAGAAATGAAATTATGACTTTTGTATAAAAGGGAAAAAGAGAGTTATTTTTTATAATTTTTCTTCTCTATTTTTCCTCTCTCAAACAGTCTTTTTGAAAGAATGGAAGGAATTTCTTCATGGATGAAAATGAAATATTGTTTTCTTGTTAAATGGATTTTTTTGTACGTGTTGCTTGGAGAAAGATTGCTTGTTAAACCATCTTGGATTTGTGGATTTCAATGCATGGTTGAAAGGTATTTTGCTAGTTTAATTCATCTATTCTTCTTCTTACTTTGCCATGCCACTTTAAATGGTCTACTTATGACTTAATTGATAGGAATGAGATGTTAGAATGAGTTTATAGTTGTTTTCTATTTATTTCCATATGTTTTATATTTTGGAAACATGAAAAAACAAACAAAACTCTGCAAAAATTTTCCTAGAATCACCCAATTCAATTTTATTGGATATTTGGGATGTTGTTTCCATTTTCTATAAAGGGTTGTTCTTCATTTTTCAATAAACCTTTTAGAATGAAAGTTAGAAAATATTCCAAGGTGCCAAAGGAAGCTTTAATGGTGTATTTAGGGCCTTATGGTTATTTTGTGCATTGTGAAAATATGAATTTTGTATTTTAGACAATATATAATTGATTTGAATTTTGAGATGAGTTGTCTCCTTAATGTATGCAATTTTTGTATCTTTTAAAGCTATGTTGTGATTTTTGTGAGTTTTGTTACCTCAATTTATGTTCCATGTCAAATTGGTCAAATTGGTGCATTAGACGTGTAGGAAGAGGTATAGAGGTAGGAGAGGAGTGGCTTTAACTGTGCACCATAGTCCAAAGTCATTGTACAAACTAGCGAGTGAAAGTTTAAATAAGATAAACATTAAAAACATTAGGTAGATTAAAATTTGATAATAATATCATCTACACCAAGAAGGTGATGATTTTCTAGATCTGGCTTGGGTGTAAAGAGCATGTCTTGCAATGTTAAAGTTTGTGAGTGCTAGAGTAGTCCTCCTTGTAGGGAGGCTCAACTAATCTCTACTAAGAGGAGGTTTATGTGCTCGTAATGACACTTCTAGTCCTAGCCTACTATGTATCTCTTCCTTTTCTTACCATCAGAGTTATACTCGATGTGTGTTGTGACCCCAATATTGCATGTACATTGAGATGCCTGATTCATGCTTATCTATGTGTGGGATGGTCTATGATTTATACCTTGTTTGAAGTGTATTGTGTTGCAAGTATGTGCCTAATTAGAGTTGTCATTGATGTCAACATATCCCTGTTGTCATTGGTGTCAACTGTATCTTATTATATTGCTTGTTTAGAAGACTTGTATGTTGAGGATATTAAGAAATTAGCCTCTCTGGAAGAAACTAGTGAGCTACAAAGAACTGCAGTATAGACAATAAGATGTATGCTGAAGAACAGTCTGGTAAACTGCTCCATATTTACTTCTGCTTGAAGATTATGGTCTGCGGATTGGAAGTAAGTTAGAGGTATGACTAAGGATGCTGCATTCTAGGTTTGAAGCCTCTGCATGAAGATCTGAGTGAGTTGTGTTCACCAAAGTGAAACCTTCTTTTTCTGTAAGTTCAGTTGGGACAGGAAGAAAGTATCTTGCTTCGCATTCCTTCGCAATAAAGTATTTTACTCTGTAGTTCTAGAGGGAAGTCTGGAATGATGATAAGTACCTACAGTTGCAATGGTTCGTGGTTTGGTGGTTTGCAAGCTATCTTTCTTTTATGACAGTTGAAGACAGTGAAGTTCATATGTTCCAGTGAGAAGATTCCTATGGATAAAGTGGTTAAGGTTCGTGTGATTACTCCTGATGATTATAGCGTGCTTATGGATGCCTCCTAATCATGTTCCTATCTAAACTTTGGTCCGCATTAAGAAATTGAGATTGTGTTTGAATATTGTTCCCAAATAATGTAGCGTGTAACCAATCTTGGTTGACGTGGTTAATCCCAGTGATTGCAGAGATCTCTGGAAGATTATGGAAGCATGTTGTGGCATGGAAGATCATGTTTGAGTCCCATCTAAGGCATGGTGTGATCTGCATTTCATTCCCTTTGCATAATGTTACAATAGGTCATGACCTATTTTGTAAATGATTGTAATACCGACCTTGGAGATTGTTCCAATGGTTGATGATTGTGATGCTGACCTTGATGATCATTCCAAGTTTGATGTAGTGTATAACTACTTGTAGTTGAATCATGGAAAAAGTGTCCTCGAGAGAAAATGAAAAGATATTAAGAAAGGTCCAAAAGGTAGAGTAGAGAAGAGGCAGAGGAAAAAAGAGGAAGAGCATAGCAGAGGAAGAGCAAAGCAGAGGAAGAGCAGAGCATGGGAATTATTATACTTCACTTGCAAATATAGAAAGGTGTTGATCATGACAGTGAGTCTGGGAGTAAGCCACCAATAGGGTTTAATAGCCCTCATGGTTTAACAACCCTTATTGTAATCTTGCTAGGTTTAGGGTTGAGGTAGTGAGCCTGCTAGACCTAGTTGTTGTTCATGGTAGTAAGCCAGTATGTTTAGGCCCGTGGAGTGACCAAGCTTGAACATCATTATTTCAAGATTGCAATATATATTGAGAGTTAATCCTCTCCGTGGTTTTTCCCCATCTTGTGGTTTTCCATGTAAATCTGGTGTCTCTTGTGTTTGATGTTGTATCTGTGGTTAAGTTTTTGATTTCATGTACTCATTGTTAAATCATAATAATTGTTGATAAGTGATGAATGTTTAATTGTAGAAAGTGTTTAAGTTTTTGTGACAACTAATTCACGGCCCCCTCTTAGTTGTCCGGTGCATATCAACAATTGGTATCAGAGCCATGTCCCTTTTCGAAAGAGTCTAACAACTCAAGGGAGATCCTAATGGAAGGAAAATAGATACTCTTCGATGCACCCGAATGCTCATCAAGAGATATCAAGAACAGATTGTCCAAGGAAGCGATTCACAAAGAACAGAATGTCAACCATTGAAGATGCTTTGAAGCATGTACCAATGATGAAGACTGTTGGGTTATTGATAGTAGCTTCTCAAACCACATGACTAGTGACAGAAGTAAGTTTGTTAGTATGGAAGAATATAATGAAGGGCTAGTCAGGTTCAAAGATGACTGCACTGCTAAGGTTTGCGGAATAGGATCGACAAATTTTGGCAAAAGACAAATTTTTGAAAATGTTCTTTATATAAAAGGTTTGAAACAAAATCTCTTAAGTGTCAAACAGTTATGCAAAAAGGGATTCAAGTTTGTGTTTGAAAATGATTCTCTTGAAATCAAAGAAAAATATGGAGCTACAATAGCAATTGCAAAAAGAATAGAAAAGAATCTTTATCATCTCAGAAAAAGTGACTTTCTTGGATACACATCTCAAACCAATAAAGGCTGGGTTTGGCATAGAAGACTTTGCCATACAAACCTTGATGATTTAACAAACTCAGTTTAGATTGTGAAGGACCTACCAGAGGTTGATTATTCAAGCAACAGCAGTTGTAGGAAATATCAAAGATTGTCAAGAAAAGCATGGCAAGATAAAGAAAGATCCTCCACTAAGCGATTGGAATTGATTCATGTAAACTTTTGTGATCTGACAAGAATACCAAGCCTCCATGGTCATAGGTACTTTATGTTTTTATTGATGATTTTTCTAGAATGACTTGGGTTAGTTTATTAAAGGATAAAATAGAGATTCTAGAGGCACTCAAATTTTTTAAAAGAAACCCTTGAAAATGAGCTAAGCATGGACATCAAAGGCCTGAGAATTGGCAAAGAAGAAGAACTTATCTCTAATGATTTCAATATGTTTTATGAAACCTATGGGATAGAAAAATAGCTCTCTACCAAAATTAAGATAATGGAAGAAGCAAGTAGAACTATCCAAGGGAATGCAAAATTAATGATGGAAGAAGCAAATTTACTAGATGTATTTTGGAAGGAGGCAATTCAAACCAATGTCTATACATTAAACAGAGTTCAGGTAACAACCAAAGAAGGAAAGACCCCTACTGAGTTATGGTGTGGATCAATACCCACTGTGAGATATTTTAAAATCTTTGGAAGCAAATGCCTCATCAGAATGGAAAAGGACAATGCTGAGTATGAGGAAGGCATTTTTCTTGGATACTTATCCTAGACCAGAGCCTACCAATGTTACAACAATAGATTGGGAAGGATCCTAGAAAGTACAAATGTTAATGTTATTGAAAACATCCAAGAGAATTCAGTCTCAACCAACAAGGATTTGCAAATTGAAGAACAAGAAGGTTCCCTGACCACCAAATGTGATGTGGAAGATCACAAAGCTAATGTGAATCAAATGAATATGTGCTTAATTGCCAGTATTGACCGAGATAACTCAAGAACTACAGATGAAGGCATGGATTTGAAAGAAGATTTAAGAAGGCAAATCAGACAGTTACAACAAACTCTAAAAGAGAACAATGAAGAAAAGACAAAAATTGAGAATTGTCTAAAAGATAAGATTAAAGACTGCATGAAGCTTGAAGAAGAAGTTGAAGACTTGAAATCTGATCTGAAACATGTACAGGCTCAAAGAGATCAATTCAGTGTGAATGCTGCCAAATATGATAGGTCAATAGCAGAACAGAAAGATGGTAACAGAGAAGGCATAACATTTGGAAAAGACAAAGGACTCAGAACAAGTCAAGAAGAGGACAAGATCAAATGGACTCATAATCAAGAAGCAAAAGACTATCAATTAGACAGCCAAATGCTCAAAGGCACTTTTCTTTCAATGGTTGCTACAATTTATGTAACAAATTTGGCCACAAGGCTAATTGGTGTAGAAATAGGGTGAATGAAAATACCCCATCCTTCTCTAGTCATAATTCCATTAGATGCTATGCTTGTCACAGAATGGGACATAGAGCTAATGAGTATAGAAGCCAAGTGAGAAAAGGCTATGGGACAAATAGGACAATGGAATCCTTCAGTGGCTATTGTTATGCATATAATAATTTCAGGCATAAGACTAACCTAGGCAGGTCAAGGATAAATGGAAGAAACATTGATCAGAAAAATACTTTGTGCTTCAATTACAACAAGCATGGACATATTGCAAAGTACTACAGAAATAAGAAGGATAACCAATCAGAATCAAGGAAACCGATTGAAAAAAGTTGATCCGGCACAAATCAAGAGATGAACAAGGTTTGGGTCAGGAAGGAAACAAATGAAGGAAGAGATGAGTCTGCTCTAGGCTCTGGAGTAGCTACTTCCTCCGAGAAATAGATTGTGAGTCATGGCTTAGGGGGAGCCATATTGAAGATTCTAAATCCCCCAGCCAGATAGTTAGTTTTGGGATCTGGCACAAAGATACATATTGTGGCAGTTCGCTTGGAATGGTTCTGGTTCAGAAAACTAAAATGACTAAGTATGAGCAGTATACAAAGTAAGTGATAGAAATTGGATTAGTATGCATCTTCCATTGAAGATCATTATATAAATACCTGGTGAACATATTCTAAAGTCACATGGTGAATTTTCTAAGTCCGGATGAATAGAGTTAATCTTGAGTCAGCGTAAAGCATCTAAAGTATTTTGGTCCGCATTCTTCAGCTATTGAGTATTTTAACTTGCATTTCTGAAGACATGTTAAGAGGTCAATGATAATTGTTGGATATGAATTCTAGAGTCTCATATGGCCTGCACTAGGAGTTATGATGTGACAGATGAATTGTTCAAGTATGTACTTAAGGGACAAACTAACAAGGCATGAATTTTGGTTAAGTATATAACTAATAAAATCTAGTAACAAGGCTCTAGTATTTTGGTCCACTTGAGTCCACTATTAAAGATAATGCTCTGCAGTTCTGGCATATGGTTATTGATCAATTATTACATCTACATCCATAAATTCTTGATAATTGGCTTGAGATTAATGAGCAACATAAGCTCAGGATTATTTTCAGTATAGAGCAATTTTTAAGCAATGCTATGTGTAAAAAACACTTAGAAGTAGAAAATGTTGCTCCGGTGGCACAAATGGAGACTATTAAGTTGGTTCTAGTTTTTGTAACACATAAGGACTTCAAATCAGATGTGAATACCCCCTACTTGAATACCAGGTTGAAGAAAACATTGTTTCAACTAGATTGATGATAAGAAAGCTTGCAGAAGAAAACTTATAGACCAAGTCAAGTCTGAAGCTTTGAGAAGACAAAATATGTTATTCCAAAAGTGATAGCATGTGAAGGTTCTAATATGAGCTAGATACGGTCTGATGTGTACTCCTAAGGGGGAGTAGTCAGAACAATGAAAGGAAAAGGTGTAGTAGTGCAAGTAGTAATTAGAGATGGTTGTTGAAGTCAAGAGGATTATGAAGTTACCTCTTGGGAAAAGTAAATAGATGATGCTAATATGAGTTTCTGATAAAGAACAATAAGTATTGCAGTACTGTTGACAGAGGAAATAGTACAGCAGCAACAAGATCCTAAGGTAAGAATTGATAACCAAAGAGGAGAAAAATTCACATGAAAATCCAAAATTGTAGTTAGGAAAAGCATTAAGTAAGGGGGAGCACTCAGTTGAAGAGAGTTCAAAATAGAGATTAGATCAGAGCAGAAGAGTGCAAGTATGTGCCCTTTACCATTGATGTCAAAGGGGGAGAGAAGTCATGTGAAAAACTTAGAATACAGATGTGTAAGAGAAAGGGGGATAATTTTGGAGAAAGAAAGAGTGCAAGTGTGTAAAGAAAAAGGGGGAGAATCTTGTCTTGATGGCTGTTGCAGTTTTTCACATCATATGTTGCCATCAATGATAAAGGGGGAGATTGTTACAAGTATGTACCTAATCAATGTTGTCATTGATGTCAACATATCCTTGTTTTCATTGGTGTCAACTGTATCTTATTCTATTACTTGTTTAGAAGACTTGTATGTTGAGGATATTGAGAAAATTAGCCTCTGGAAGAAACTAGTGAGCTACAAAGAACCGCAGTACAGACAGTAAGATGTATGCTGAAGAACAGTCTATTAAACTGCTCCACATTTACTTCTGCTTGAAGATCATGGTCTATGGATTGGAAGTAAGTTAGAGTTATGACTAAGGATGTTGCATTCTAGGTTTGAAGCCTCCACATGAAGATCTGAGTGAGTTGTGTTCACCAGAGTGAAACCTGCTTTTTTTGTAAGTTCAGTTGGGACAGGAAGAAAGTATCTTGCTCTACATTCCTCCACAATAAAGTATTTTTCTCTGTAGTTCTAGAGGGAAGTCTGGGGTGATGATAAGTGTCTACAGTTGTAATGGTTCATGGTTTGGTGGTCTGCAAGCTATCTTTCTTTTATGACAGTTGAAGACAGTGAAGTTAATATGTTTCGGTGAGAAGATTCCTATGGATAAAGTGGTTAAGGTTCGTACGGTTGCTCCTGTTGATTATAGCGTCCTTGTGGATGCCTCCTAATCATGTTCCTATCTAGACTTTGGTCCATGTTAAGAAATTGAGATTGTGTTTGAAGATTGTTCTTAGATAATGTAGTGTGTAACCAGTCTTGGCTGACCTAGTTAATCCTAGTGATTGCGGAGACCTCTGGAAGATTGTGGAAGCATGTTGTGGCATGGAAGATTTTGTTTCAGTCCCAGCTAAGACATGGCGTGATCTACATTTCATTCCCTTTGCATAATGTTGCAATAGGTCAGGACTTGTTTTGTAAATGATTGTAATACCAACCTTGGAGATTGTTCCAATGGTTGATGATTATGATGCTGACCTTGATGATCATTCCAAGTTTGATGTAGTGTATAAATACTTGTAGTTGAATCGTGGAAAAAGTGTCCTCAAGAAAAAATGAAAAGATATTAAGAAAGGTCCAAAAGACAGAGTAGAGAAGAGGTAAAGGAAAGAAGAGGAAGAGCAGAGCAGAGGAAGAGCAGAGTAGGGGAATTATTATACTTCAGTTGCAAATATAGAAAGGTCTTGATCGTGACAGTGAGTCTAGCAGTAAACCACCAATAGGGTTTAATAGCCCTCAGGGTTTAACAACCCTTATTGTAATCTTGCTAGGTTTGGGGTTGAGGCATTGAGCCTGCTAGACCTAGTTGTTCTTCATGGTAGTAAGCCAGTATGTTTAGGCCCGTGGAGTGCCCAAGCCTGAACATCATTATTTCAAGATTGCAATATATATTGAGAGTTAATCCTCTCCATGGTTTTTCCCCATCTTGGGGTTTTCCACGTAAATCTGGTGTCTCTTGTGTTTGATATTGTATCTGTGGTTAAGTTTCTCATTTCATGCACTCATTGTTAAATCATAATAATTGTGGATAAGTGATGAATGTTTAATTGCAGAAAGTGTTTAAGTTTTTGTGACAACTGATTCACCCCCCCTCTCAGTTGTCCAATGCATATCAACACATTGAAGGTGTGATTATTTCACTAATGCTTTAATGTTGTGATGTCATTCTATTATGCTTATTGGAAAGTGTAACACATGTTACTTGAATGAAATTATATGGTAGTTATACCACATTTTATTTATATGCATTGGATTAGCAGTTGTTCCATGTGTTTTATGTGCATTGATTGGAGTGTATGCCATATGTTTCTATGTATACCCTATATTGTGTGAGATGATGCTAACGGTTTCACCATGATCACCTTCTCTATAGCTTAGGGGTTTCCGAGAGTTGCTTATTGCACTCAACGATGGCCATATGGTTGGGAGGTGAACAACATTTCACCATCGGTCCTTCTTGATGATCTTCAAGTGGTGGATGGTTTACTTTTTCTATTTGAAAGTGGAATGTTTTGTGTGATGTTTTTTTTGCACCTTAGATAGCATGTTGGATTTTTGGGGGTTTATGTACTTGTATTATTTCATGATTGTGTATGTAAGCTTTTGTAAAGTAGGTCTTTTGAGGCCATTGTAATATGATGTAATTAATGCTTTGAGATGATTTATGTATTGTCTATGGTTCACCTATGATTAGGATGAATCCCTTAGAAATTGTAATTATTGGATGTAATCTTGTATTTTTTCATGCCTCAGTTTGTAAGGACATTGGCTTGATTTAATATATTTTCATGTGCTAGAATGTTATTATGTTAGCATGTTTAGACACATTTAATTGGTGTCATATTTTATGTTTGTGGTTATGTTAGTTTTGGATTGTATTCTTCCCACATAGGTGGGGAGGATCCTATTGTCACCTTTGACATGTGTCGACGTTGGTGTCGAACTTGCATAGTGTTTTTTATCGAATTGTCCTTTTTGGCATGTAGACTTTTTTAGTTCAACACATTATTATTTTTGGTTAAAATGAACCCTATTTGATGGTGAATAATTTTTGGATCATCTTAGAAGTTTTCACACAATTCTATGTTGAATTGCTCAAATAAAGGTCATTTTAGTGATTTCTACTTTTTTTGACCTTGGTTTTGGAGTACCATAGTGCTAGGCACTAGTGTCCTAGGACCCCATCACTGGGTGCTATTCTCCTTGGGCCCTAGTGCTAGGTGCTAGATTCATGGGTAGTGGGCTCCTTCTTGGGGCTTCATACTCTACCAGGATGCCTTGTTATGCCTTAGATAGAAGTTTGTTGTCATAAGGTGCTCTTCTGGCCAGCTTACTATATCCATGGTGTTGCTTCCATGATGTGTTATGAACTATTGAACTATTCCTTCTTTTTCTTTGGGAAGCATGCCTTTGCACGAGTTTAACTAGTGACCATTCCAGTTGGTTGAGGAATCTAACTCCTAGTTAGACCATCCCGTGGGTGAGCATTACCCTTGTGTTTGGCATGTCTTGTGTAGTCATGGAATGGACTAAGGTAGATGTTTCCCTCATCCTACTCCATGTGTTTGCAAGGGAGTGAGGTCGTGGATGTGTATTTGATCCTCGTCATGGAGGGAACTGTACCTCTCACTTGGTCATCATGGTGAGTTGATGATGGGTAAAGTCTTCCGCTTGTGCCACCTTGCATATTATAGTGGTGATGTCATCTTAGGTGTTTTTGTGCTTTTTATGACACCTTGTGTGCATGTGAGTGCAATACAACATGTAAATTTTGTACTTGCAAACATGAAAAAATAGTTAGTTGGGTGTGTGTTGCCTAATGCTTGGGGTGAAAACCTAGGGCATTACACTTGTTATTAGAGCCCATGTTGCAACATTGGGAGCTCTAGGGTGTGTTTTATGCTCGGATTGTTCCAGAATGTGTGGGGTCCTTGTGTGTTTGTGTGTTTAGAGTAGCATGTGCTTTCTTCTAATATGTCTTCCTTGCATGTGAGTGGTGAAGTAATATTGTTTTGTGGGGTTTGATAGACCCTTATCATTTCTGAGAAGTTTCTTTTGTGTGATTTGCCTTCTTGATGTTTTGAATGCTTGGCATGAACCCTTGTAGGTTGTGTGATTGTTTGAGTGACCTCATTATGGTCATGTTAGTGCTTATGTGACCACTTTTGATAGTGGAGTTGTAAACACCTAAAATTGTCCACTCTTTGTGTCATCCCTAAACATCCCTAATTCATACCTATTCATCCCTAAACATCCCTATTCATCCCTAATCCATCCCTAAACTCGTCTAAACATCCATAAATGTCTCTAAATAATTGTTTCTTCTACATTAACTGAATAAATGCATGTTTAGACATTTAATTAGCCAATTCTCCTTCAATCTGTGATTTTACAATATTTTATTGTTGAAATCACTATTCGTGTACTATTCACTATTCATTTGTACCCATATTGGTACTTGCATTGGTACTTAGCCCTAGCCAAAATGATTTATTAATCATGTATCCCCTTTCTCTATAGTCCAAACATTAGATAAAGTTAATTTATCTATTATCCCTTTATCCCATCCCATGAATTAAATAAATATTTACATTTATTTAATTCCCTATTTTCCACACTTTTGATTAGGTCATCTAAACCTAATTAACTAACCTAATCCCCCACTTGCACAAACTAAATCCTAATATAAACTTGGTCAAATCCTCTCCATTCCCCCAAATGTACAAAGGCATGGACCTCTTGTACATATCCACATGGTCTTCTTACAAAAGGCATGGTCAAGGAACCATGTACAAAGGTCCTTTTATCCTCCATCTCCTATTCCTCCAATTTTAAATTGGGTATGTACCCATGCTTCCAATTTAAAATTCAAATCTAAGCCAACTCGTCCTTTTTCCTCCAATTTTAAGTTGGGCATGTACCCATGCTCCCCAATTTAAAACTCCAATCAAATCTAACCCATACCTCCCATCTACCAAGACAATCTCATCACTCCAATCTTCCCAAAGCCCAATCTTAACCATTCATTCCTCCTTGATCCAAGGACATCTCCTCTCATCAAATCTCATCATGACACTTGGAAATCTCTCCTTGCTTGAGATCTCTCAAGAATCCTCCACCATTGATCTCCAAATTCAATCTTGAACATCCAATTGAGTCTCCAAAATTCTATAAATTGGAGCTCACCCCTTCACAAATCACACAACTTCTTCATGCAACTAAATGTTGCCTCTTTTCCTCCAAGACTCCATAAGAAGAAAGGTTATGCTACCAATTTGAGGAGCCATCCACATCAAGACAGGAAAGATAATATCCAACACAATCAAGATTTGCATGTATTTAGTTGTTTAACTTCTTATTTTATGCATTCCTTTTTCTCAATCTGAGGTAGCTTAGATTTTGGGTGAAGTAGGTTAGTGTTTTAACTTGTTTCTTGGGCTCAATTTCTATGTTATACATTATGGAATGCCCAGTGGGACCTACACCCTCTTAATCTAACTTTCTTGTGAGTTTCTTGTCAAGTGAACATGTCGTACAAGTTGCAATTGTGCCTATGCCTATATTTTAGTGCCTATGCAATCCGGGACAACACCTACATTCTATGTTTTAGTGCATGTGTACTAATACATTGTTTTGTAGGTTTCTCCTAGTTTAGTACCTATACCTCATCCTATAGTGCATGCACTTCATCCTGTAGCACCTACACTTCATCATGTGTAATACCTACATTTCATATTTTATTGCCTATACTTCTTCCTATAGCACTGGGTCTCATTCTAGCCTCTGTGTTTGCCTGTCAGCATTTTAGCATCTACATTTAATCTTGTAGCACCTACACTTCATCTTTTAATGCCTATACCTCATCCTCTAGCTCTTTCATTTCATCCTGTAGTGCCTACACTTCATCTTTTAGCACCTACACTTCTTCTTTTAGCACCTAGGTCTCATTCTCGCCTCTATGTTTTCTTGTCAATAGTTTAGCACCTGCACTTCATCCTGTAGTGCCTACACTTCATCTTTTAGTGCCTATACTTCTTCATGTAGTGGCTAGGTCTCGTTATAGCCTTAATGTTTTCCTGTCAATAGTTTAGTGCATATACTTCATCTTGTAGCACTTGCACCTCATCCTTTAGTGCCTATACCTCTTTCTATAGCACCTAGGACCTAGATTGGTGCCTATACTTCATCCCTTAGCACCTATGTCTTTTTATCAGTTCATGCATCCTATAAACTTTAAATGCTCATAAATTTTGCAAAATGTAATGAAATTTGATGATTTGTTTTTTAAATGGATTAAAATTTCATGAGTCTGAATATCTTATCTAATCTATTGTATCATTCCATCTAACATTTGTTTTTTGCATATTTTATCACTTCAATCTAACACACTTATTTGTAGCACATTATTGGTCAAAGATCAAATCATCATAAGACTACTATTCATTTGTGGTTGTAGCCCTATAATTCAAAGCGTCATTTTTATCACTAGTTTAGGCACTAAATTAGTGTAGAGGGGAATTAACTTGTTTTCTTTGTCTTAAGGTTTTAGAAGGTGTATGCTCTCCCCTCGCACATTTGGGTGATCTTGGGGATCAAAAACCTTCTCTCACTCTCTTTGTTTCATTGTTAATCCCAAGGTCCTTGGTGTATATGCTCTACCCTTGCACTTTGTGTGATCTTGGGTGATAAAAACACCTTGGATTCTTTTCTTGAGGAGGACTACCTTGGATTTCATCACTAAGGGGATGACCTCAACCCTCGTGTTCTAGCAAAGTATACAAATTTCAAAGATAATCGAAAGACTCTTCCATTGGGGGATATTTGTCGTTTGGGAGAAGCTTGCAAGAACTTTATACCTTCCAAAGTGAAGGAGGAGAGTGGGTTACCCTCTCACACCATGCCATTATACATACCCCTCATTTCATGGACTTAGATCTCACGCACCTTGAGTGTATCGAGGATATCCCCTAGAATCCTTTACATCCTAGCTTAAGACCCTTCGACCATCATATCTTGTGGTACACTGCTGCAGTAGGAGGGGAATAGGGGCTACTTTAGGCAAGACTAAAGTCTCCAAGGTAAGGGGTATATGGTGGTACATGACCATATATTCCCTATCTATCCAAGCTATAGCACTATGGTATTAATGGGGGTGGGAATCACTTCTCTATTTTGAGATCCACAAGATATGTCACACCCATTTGACTAATCTAGGTTGTTGGTGTGTCTAGCATGTCTTCATTATCTAAACCTATGAATCCCCTTAATCCAAATCCTTTGCAATAATTGTGCATGTATGTGTGTTTATTTTATTACAAAGTTTCCTAAGGTCAAGCACCTAGCCCATCTTAATCCTCATCCAAATCATCCATTTCCTAATCCAAATCCCAATAATCCATTTTCCTCTTAATTCATATTATCCTAATCCAATTTCATCCTAATCCACATTATCTCAATACAATTTCTTCTAATCACCCATACAATCATCCAATTTCATCCTAATAATTATCCTGATCATCCAAATCATTCTCCTAATTCATCATTATCATAATCTAATTCGATTATTTGAGCTTAATTAATTCCCATCTTTGAGCTTAATCCCATCCCATCATTCTAATCACCTTCTAATCTAGTCATTTATCCCTTTTTTATTTTCCCTAATCATCCCTAAATCCATATCCTAATCCATTTTCCATTATCCTAATCATATCACTTTTACCTTAATCTAGTTCTTCATCACCATCTTAATCCCATCTTAATCATAATCCATTTTCCTTAATCCCCAAGTCACTTAATCCACTTATCATAATCCAATCATCCCATCCTATCATTATCTTAATCCAATTATATCCCATCCCTAATCATCTCATTCAAATCCCCATAATCATAATCCCATTATTGAGCTTAAGCTTTCATCCATTTTCCTCCTAACCCACATCTTAATCCATTTCCCTAATCTAGTTCTCCATCCCCATCCTAATTCAATCCTAATCACTTCCTCATCCTCTTAATTCAAATACAGTATCCACATAATCCCAACTCTCTATCATCCATCTAATCCAATCCATTATCCTAACCATCTTATCCTAATCATTTATCCCTCTATCCACCTCATCAATTTCCCAATCATTATCATCCTAGTCGTTCCCATCACTTGAGACTAATCCAATCCCTTCATTTGAGCTTTATCAAATTCACCCACAATCTACATCATAAACTACTTAATTCCCTTTCATCTCAATCCTAATCTAATCCAATCATCCCCCATCTCAAATCAACCATCCACCATCCTTCATTCTTCTAGCCATCGTTCATCAAATTCCTTAATCATAATCCAATTCAAATCCTTAATCCAAAACCATCACTTCCAAATAAAAAAAATTTGTTAAGGAATTAACCTCCTTCAACCCTCTCCAAATCATAATTACAACCCATCCAATTTTATCAAATCCATAATCATTTTCCTCCAATCATCATCCAAATCATTATCCAAAGGGTCCTTGGCCTAATCCTTAATCAAATCATCCAATCCAATCCAAACATCAAAGGGCCTTTGACCTAATCCAAATCACCCCCAATCAATCCAAATCTGGTCAAGTGTCATATATCATTGGCCTTGACTAATCAAATCAATTCAAATCCATCCTAGCATCAAGTGTCATATATCGTTGACCTTGATCAATCCAAAATCATTCAATCCCAATTAATCTAAATCAATTGAAATCCCCCTCTAATCCAAAATCAAAACCAATTTCATCAGGTCATCCTACATCACAACATCCCAAATCCAAGTACAATCATGGATTCATATCCTTTTAATGATTATGTTGTTGAACAAGCTAAAATTTAAATCCTTGATGAAATCATTTCAAGTAACCTTAACATAAACCATCCTCGCTCATCCATAAACATGCAAGCACCCTTTGACAATGCATTGGCTATCATGAACTATGCCCCCATGCCTAATTGTATATCATATGTTCATTCTTATGCTACCCTTGACAAGGGAAACCCATTCTATCCTCCATCCATCCCCCAACATCCATCCTCATATGAAATCCACGTTACTTCTACCCCTTATCCACACCCTTCATATCCTTATTCCACATATCCAAATCCATCTACTCCTTATCCAAATCTCTCATATCAAAATCCACCATCTCCTTATCCAAATCCCTCCTATCTGAATGCCCCATCTCCTTATCTACCAACCTTGCCATCTACCCCACTATCTAATCCACCATCTAATCCATCATCTAAATCTCCTACTAAATCTATATCATCCTTTCTCTAAGGACTCCTTGCTAAGAGTATAGAGAAAAATCATGAAAGAAAACTTGTGGATTCACTCAATTCCACTCCTCCTCAAACACCTCCATGTGTGATTTATGACCATGGCATCCACCTCACACCCATCAAAACCATATCACCATCCTCCATTTCATCCCAATTCCTATCCAAAGTATCACCCTCTCCTCCATCTACCCCATCCAAGGAGCCTAGTTAATCTACATGCTCCTCCCCCATCACACCATCCACACAAATTTGGTTATGTCAACAGCCTAGTCCAAATCATGTCAAAACATCTACCCCTTCCTAATCATGGTCCAAGAATCCTATCTATTCCTATTCTTGATCCCGCACCATCTCCTATTGATCCCCCATCATCCTCCATCATACCTTTACCATCACCTATAGAACCTATCCCAAATCCATCATCCTATCATCTTGGTCTCATTACCTTCCTCCATGGTGGTTCTCTCATAGGAGAGGAACAACTTTCTTCCACCACTCATCCCCCTCCATCTAATAATGGCCTCGTGTCTTGTTTCCAAAATAACAAACATCCCATCACACATCCTATGCTCCAAAAGATGAATTATCATGGTAAAGGCCTAGGCATTCATGAAAATGGCATTTTGGAGCCCATCCATGTTAAAATCCATCCATGCACACATGGACTTGGTTATACATCCCAAGGTAAACAATCCAAATATGTTGGTACCACCCACACCTCCCAAATCCACTTCTTTCAAACCCAAACCCAGTGCATTTTATCGCACCTCCAAATCATTTGACACCATCCCTCCTCCTTCATATTATTTCATCCATCAATCTAAAAATCACGTGACCATACATCTTTCTAAATCCACACTTCCTCCACTCCTCCCAACTCCTAATATCCCCATCCTCAAATCCTCTTATCCCTACATCCTCAACACCCCCATTCATAAATCTTGATCCCCCAAAATCCCTAATCAAGATCAACCTAAGAAAACACCATCCAAGAATGAAGCTATCAAACCCCCCATGGGATTTGAAAATAATAATTTGGATGCCTCCCCACATAAAGCACAAAATACACAAAAGCTTAAATAGTATCATGTTGTAGGGCATCGATACAAAACATCCAATAAAAATCCATCTAAAAGGCTACAAAAGCCCACACTCCCAAAAGAAAAAAGAAAAATGGCATGGGTCCCTAAACAACAAGCAACAAATCCAAGTGGAGCATCCACATCCCAAGGTAAATAATCCAAACATGTTGGTACCACCCATACACCTCCCAAATCCACTTCTTCCAAACTCAAACCCGGTGCATCTTATCGCACCTCCAAATAATATGTCGCCATCCCTCCTCCATATTATTTCATCAATCAATCCAAAAATCATGTTACCATACATCTTCCTAAATCCACACTTCCTCCACTCCTCCCAACTCCTAATATCTCCATCCTCAAATCCTCTTATCCCTACATCCTTCACATCCTTGTTCATAAATCTCGACCCCCAAAATCCCTAATCAAGATCAACCTAAGAAAACACCATCCAAGATTGAAGCTATCAAACCCCCCATGGGATTCAAAAATAATAATTTGAATGCCTCCCCACATAAAGCGCAAAATACACAAAAGCCTAAATAGTATCATGGCTTAGGGCATCGATACACAACATCCAATAAAAATCCATCTAAAAGGCTACAAAAGCCCACACTCCCAAAAGCAAAAACAAAAATGGTATGGGTCCCTAAACAGCAAGAAACAAATCCAAGTAGAGCATCCACATCCCACTCCATCCCCAAATCCCAAAAATCCCAATCCCCATCGAAAAATCCTACAAATCCTAAGTCTGTTTGGGTCCCTAAAATCCCAAATCAAGAATACCCCAATCCTTCATTGCGATCCCATAATGAAACATCCTAATTACTCCCCACTCCCCCTCTAAATCAAAATCTTCAAAATATATTACGGTGTGTGCAACCATTGGTCTTGATTCCCATCATGACATTCCCACATACCTTCATCCCGCATTATATATCCCTTATCCTGCATATCTCCCCCATCACATCTCCTGGTCCATGTTTTTGTATAAACTCCCATTTCACCATCATCCATCCATACCATTTATAATCCATCCAATATCTTCCATCCATCTATAATCCACATCATAATCCACTATTATCCATCTACCAACATACATGCACATATATAACATTTGACATAGTCCACATGCGACACATCCAAAATTGGACACTTCTACCTTGGTAGGGAAATAAACGCTTGTGTCTCCATCCTCCTACATTTCATCCTCTTCCTCCATCCAAATCCATCCATCCCATCCCAATATCAAAAGAAAAAAATCCAAAAGAAATAGAAAAATTAAAAAAATTCAAAAAAGTAAAGAGAAATAAATTCATCCAATGGTGAAAACCACTTCTCGTGGCACCTTGGGAAAGTACCATGATGAAAACCCCTTGTGGGCATCATGTGTAATCCCTCCTCCATTTGCACCCTACATTTGGGGGCAAATCTCATCTAGCCTTTCATTTCCCCATCCATCACATATCTGCATCCTATCATCCTATCCATCTACTTATCCATTAATCCCCTTCACTATCCCTATCCACTTATCCTATTGTCTACTATCCAATCATCTTCCTATCTATATTATCATCCTCCCATCCTTCTTCCTTGCTTGTGATCCTTTTAAGGACATGGGAAAAATATGTATGACATGGCTTGGACACACCTTGACATACCTTCCTCCCAAGCATATCCTATAATGTCCATCCATTTCCCCCACCATCATAACACCTGGTACTACTCTACACATTTCAAGTAGGGCATTTTCTCCTATGCGACATATTCCTTGGAGATAATCTTTGCACTTTATGTATCCACCTCAAATCCTCAAAATCCACCATCCTCCCTCATCCCATATCCACTCCTCCTAATCCTTCATCCCCCTATCCCCACATCCCAATCCTATCCTCCCCCTGATCATGATTTTGATAGGTTGAATCCAGTATGATCATTCTATTTCCCCCATATATCACCCCATAACTTCCTACCCTATCCACACCATCCATTATGCTTTCATCCCTACATCCTTTCCTTTTACTCCCTATCCCTTATCCACTATCCCTTTATCACTCATCCTTCTTATCCATTATCCATTATCTCTTTATCACTTTGTCCTCATCATCCACTCATGCCTCATTGATAGACTCAGATTTCCCTTGCCATTGGTATCTAGCTTAATTCTACCTACATGCAACCCAATGCAATCCACTCCCAACAATCCAAATCCCCAAATATCCAAATCTCTCAAAAATTTAAATTGTAAGATCAATCCTTATCAATGTGCATCGCAATCTAGCATCATAATCAGTCATCCAATCACATCCATGGTCTTGTTCCCAGCCTTGTTGTAAGCCTTTGATCCAAATCATCCATCATCATCATCATCATCACCATTGGGATGCATCGTTACCAATCCTTGTGTTGTTCTTATCATCAACAACACAATCCAATCATCATCATTCCATCAATCTTTGGCTTTTCATCTTGACCAGGGAAAACATCATGTTTGTCTTTGTATCATTTTTTGTGCATGTGTGCTTTCTTGTTTGTGTGAATTATCTTTTATCTTGTATCATTACAGGTCCCTATAACCTACCTGCCATAGCAATATCATGGTCTTCCATATCATGGTGCTATACGGCATAGGGTTTCTTGTGACCTAATCAGTTGGCTTTTACACATGGGACACATTGTCACCCTAGTTCCTTATACCTTGGTGCATAACATGTCATGCCATATCAAATAAAGATGGCTCTCATTTATTAGTATAGCATAATGCATTATCCATGGGGTCGAGAACTATCATTACTCTAGCTAATATTCATATCTTGTGTGTGTTGGAACAAATTTTTGCATAGCAGTCATCCTTTCTCATCTAAGGCTATTCAATACCTTTTGTGCACTAAGGATTTATGCTCTATGTTTTCTACCTCACATGTCTACACAAGGTTGTATTATGTTGGACATATATAAGTTGCATCCATCTATTTTCCTCCTTAATCCTTTCATCCCATCCTTCTATCTCATCATTCATCCAATCCTTTATACCCCATCGTCCCCTTCCTCCAATCCCTTACCCCCAACCTATCTTATCCCCCCATCCATGTGGTCTTTTAAATTCCACTCTCTTCTTTCTCACCCAACCCTCTTCATCCTTTCGAGAGCACACCCGTGCTCTTCAAACCCACCTACCCTCTCGAGGGGGCATTATCCCTACCATCATCTTTATCATCAATCCTCCTTGTCACTCTCACTTTGAGTGGCTAGGGCATCTTTATCCCTAATCCTATCACCTTCTTCTAATCCTATCCAGCTCTATGTTTTATCTTTCTTTGAAATGATGTTGCTTTGCAACACCATCTCAAAGAGGGATAAAATGTAGATAGCTAAAATTGTCCACTCTTCATGTCATCCCTAAACATCCCTATTTTTCTCTAATTCATTCATTATCATCTCTAAACATCCATATTCATACCTAAACATTCCTATTCATCCCTAATGCATCCCTAAACCATCACTAGACATCTCTAAATCACTATTTCTATAACATTAACTGAATAAACACACGTTTAGATAGTTAATTGATCGTATCCCCTTTAATCTGTGACTTTACAATATTTTATTGTCAAAATCACTATTCATACATACTATTCACTATTCATCTATACGCGCATTGGTACCTATCGCTAGCCAAAATGATTTGTTAATTATTCATCCCTATCTATAGTCCAAACATTAGATAAATTTAATTTATCTATTATACCTTTATCTCATCTTATGAATTGAATAAATATTTATATTTATTTAATTCCCTATTTTCTACACTTTTGATTAGGTCACCTAAACCTAATTAACTAACCTAATCCTCCACTTGCACAACCTAAACTCTAATCTAATCTTGGTCAAATCCTCTCCATTCCCCCAAATGTACAAAGGCATGGGCCTCTTGTACAAGTCCACATGGCCTTCTTACAAAAGGCATGGTCAAGGACCCATGTACAAGGGTCCTTTTGTCCTCCATCTCCTATTCCTCCAATTTTAAATTGGGCATGTACCCATACTTCCAATTTA
The DNA here is from genome assembly GCA_027924645.1 of Cunninghamia lanceolata. Lineage (NCBI taxonomy): Eukaryota > Viridiplantae > Streptophyta > Pinopsida > Cupressales > Cupressaceae > Cunninghamia > Cunninghamia lanceolata. The sequence goes on from BSBN01001332.1 coordinate 16,293,717, forward strand.
AAATTCAAATCTATTCCAACTCATTCTTTTTCCTCCAATTTTAAATTGGGCATGTACCCATGCTCTCCAATTTAAAATTCCAATCAAATCCAACCCATACCTCCCATCTACAAAGACAATCTCATCCCTCTAATCTTGCCAAGGTCAAATCTCAACTCTTCATTCCTCCTTGATCCAAGGAGATACATTCTCATCTAATCTCATCATGCCACTTGGCGAGCTCTCCTTTCTTGAGAGCTCTCAAGAATCCTCCACCATTGATCTCCAAATCAAATCCTAACCATCGAATTGAGTCTCCAAAAATCTATAAATTAGAGCTCACCCCTTCACAAATGACATCACTTCTTCATGCAACATAATGCTTGCCATTTGAGGAGCCATCCACATAAAATCATCAAAGGAGCACATGTACACAACAAGGTTTGCATAGGTAAGTAGTCTGTTTTAGTTTCCTTTCTCATTTGCATTCCTTTATGCTCAATCGGGTGTAGCTTAGGATTTGGGTGAAATAGATTAGTTGTTTAACCTATTTCCTTTACTCAATTTCTATGTTATACTATTACTAAATTAATTAATTACAATAGAAAATCATTCCTTTACAAATTTGCATGGTTGGTTGGTGCAATCGCCCCATATATTCTTTTACTTTTTGTAATGTTGAAGCAAAGGCCTAGGGCAACAGCCACTAGCAAGGTCAAGGGGTACTTTTTCTTGCAGAAGTCAAAGGGGATGCCCCCTTGTAGGGTCTTGGGACAATGACCCCAACATGTAGAGCCTCAGTGCACAGAGTAATATAGGAAAGGTTGAGGGGTAGAGCACCTAACTGCTAAGCACAAATCCACTATTAGGAATGTATTTTAGCACACACAAATTAAACATTTAAAAAAAAAATATCACATTAAAATAAGACTAAAAGAAGACTAAATCTACACCTTATATTCCATTTAATTAGATTTTTTTATTGAATTTTGTAGCTTTTATTCATTACCATTGATTACCATTTTAATCTCACGGCTCTTGTTGATTTCTATAGCACTATAAGCATGTGCCTTTTAAAAGGCAAATGCTTATTGTACTAGAGAATCCAACAAGAGCCACGAGATCAAAATAGTAATCAACAATAACGAATAAAAGTCATATTCAAAGAGAAAATAGCCCTAAAAGTATGTGAGAATTTATTAGTAATGGTGATATTCCCCCAAAAGTAATTGTAGGAATATAATATTAATGGTGAATATGATTAATATTTGTAAGTATATTATAAATTACTAGCAAATTGGCTCCAATGACACATTGTTTACATGGTGAAACAATTCAACTTGTTAGTTTAAATAAATAAGTGCTTAGGTGAATTAACCGGGACTAAATTAAATTTTCATAAAAATTGGGTGATTTAGTCTGCTTTATAGCTTGTACTATTTGGAGGCCCCAATTTCAACTATTCACCAATTAGCAAAGATTCACCACTAAAAAAATATATGACTATAATGCATACTAAATCTAAAACTTAGAGAAGTTGTCAAAATTGAAATAGAAACACTTTTGCAAGTGGGATTCATCTATCCTATTTCAAATAGTCAATGGGTGCCACAATGTGTTATTTTCCTTAGAAAATTAGAAAATGGTGATTTTGTGTGGATTACAGGGAACTTCATAAGGAGACTTGCAAAGATTATTTCCTTTTAATGTTCATCAATCAAGTCTTAGATAACCTAGCTAGGAAGAAATACTTTTCATTCTTAAATAGATTTAGAGTGTATAACTAGATTCAAGTAGCTTTGGAAGACCAAGATAAAATTGTGGTCACCTACCCCTAGGAAACCTCTTCTTATAGAGTTCTTCCCTTTTGACTTTGTAATACACTAGCCACTTTCCAATGGGCTATGCTTGTCATTTTTGTTGAATTGGTGAATGGATGTAAGATATATGTGGATGATTTCACTATCCATGATAATTCTATTAATGAATCTCTCCATAATTTGGACAAAGTTCTGATGCATTGTGAAAAATACAACTTATCCCTAAGCCATGAAAAATATGTAATGAAGGTTGACTAAGGTATTTTCTTCAGTCACCACATTTCTACTAAAGGTATCAAAGTGTATCCAAATAAAATTGGTAAGGTTATAAAACAATTATCTCCCCCAAGACACAAATAGATATCGGGATATTCCTTGTTCATGCAGATATTATAGGCATTTCATACAAAATAATAGTAAGATTGTAGTGTCTATATTTTCTCTTCTCTAGAAAGACAGCAAGTTCTTAGGGATTGATGTCTATTAATAGTATTTTTACATGATCAAATAAAAACAAATCTCTACTCTAGTCCTAAGAGGTCCTAACTAGAGCCTCCCCTCTAAATATACACAAGATGCTCTCAGTGATTCCATAAGAGTATTTTTAGGAATGTATGCAATCTACTTTATCAAAAATAATTTAACACCTACTACAAGAAACTATACAACAACTAAAAGGGAGTTTCTTGTTGTAGTATGCACTATAAAAAAAATTTGCTACTACATTATAGGATAAAAAGTAACAAGCCTATAGTGAGTGGAAGAGTTATTAGATGTTATTGTTTTTACAAGAAATCAATATAATAATAATTGACAAACTTGGAAAATTTAATATTGTTGATTTCTTATCAAGAAAACATTTTGTAGGAGATGATCATGAGCTAGTTAAAGATGACATTCTAGACAAGCAATTATTTTTTGTCTCAACACACACACCTTGGCTTGCTAAAATGGCTAATTACCTAGCCATATGGGATTTTCCACTTGATTTTACTACTAAACAAAATTAAAATCTTGTGAAAGATAATGTGACATTTAAATGGTTAAATGACATATTATTTAAATGTAGACCTCACCATGTCTTACATAGATGTGTGTGTGTAGATGAAGTCTATAATAAATTGAGGGCTTGCTATGATGAAGTAATAGGACATTATTCATCTTGAATGACAACACACAAAATCCTTGGCACGAGATATTACTATGCTTACTCACATAAGGATGTCAAATTCTATGCAAGGCAATATGATTAATTTCAAAGAATGGGCAAGCCTACCCATTGTAATGAAATGCCTCTCCATCCTTAAGTGGTTCTTGAACTATTTGAGAAATGAGGATTGGACTTCATTGGATCAACTAAATTAGCATCCCAAGAGAAAGACTACATTCTTGTATGTAATGATTATGCCACCAAATGGGTAGAGGTTCAAGATTTGCAGGTTGCTAAAGAAGAGTATGTCATTGATTTCCTATAGGAAATAATATTCTAAAGGTTTGGGGAATTGAGATCCACTATTTCAGATCAAGAGAAATAATTCATGTTTAAACTAATGCAAGCCTTCACAAAATAGTACCAAATAAAGTACATGAAATCTTCTCCATATCAGCCACAAGAGAATGATCAAGTGGAGGTCACAGATAGAGAATTGGAGAACATCCTCACAAAGACAACAACATCTAGTAGAAAAGATTAGTTTAATAAATTACATGAGGTAGTATGTGCCTGCAACACTACTTGGAAATCAACCATGGGGATCACTCCCTATGAGTTAGTTTTTGGAAAGAAACTAGTTCGTTCAATTGATTTTGAGCTCCAAACACTCAAAACAATAATGGAGATTAGGCTTAGCTTAACTCAAGCACAACATGAATGGGAAATGTACTTGAATGATTTATATGAGTTAAGACTTGAGTTGATACACTAGATAAACTCATTTAGTAGCAACTAATACTTTGGCATTCAACATATTAAAAAAATAGTTCAAGAAAGGAGATTAGGATTTGTTGTTCAACTCCAAGTTTTAAGTTTTTCAAGGGTAAACTTTGCACTCCTTAGTTGGGCTCATATGATATATAAGAAGTCTTTGACAACAGATTTGTGCAGCTAATACCAATCAACAAAAATACTAGAGCATTGTTGGTGAACAGGCAAAAGTTATGTCTAGTGATAAGTTTAGAAAAAGGCCATTGAAATTTTTTATAAAATCTTGGTGAATCTGTCCATTTTTGGAAAAAACATTGATTTTTATTAGCACATCTTTCCTTTTCTTAAAATATTAAATTTATTGTAATTTATTTACATTACTAGAATTTTGTAATAAAATATTAGCAAAACTTGGCAAATAATAGTTAAGAGCATTGATTACCATGGAAAATCCTTCCTTTTTAAAATACTAAATTCTTATGGAAAAGTAGGGTCCTAGGGGTGGCATCAATTGGTTGAGTCAAGGGTTAGTGTTCCTTGTGAGGGTCTAGGGGGAAACACACCCTTATGGGGTCAAGGAGCAACACCACTTGCAATGTTTGAGGGGACAATACCCCCTCTCAAGGTCAATGTGCAGTGTCTCTTGTGGGGGTCAAGGGGCTAGCACCTCCTTACAAAGTTCAAGGACTAAACATTTTAAATCAACACCATATAAAGAAAATGCTTATATAATGGCCCTACTCAAAGTTATAAACTCATCTCTAATCTAGCAATTACTTTAAATTTTTAGGAGCTAAAATGTACTTAAGATTTCAAATGTTCATCAAGCCCAAAATTCCTTTTGCACCATTGATCTCCTCTAATCTAGCAATTACCTTTACTTTCCATGAGCTCAAATGTATCCACACTTTCAAATGTTCATCAAGCTTGGAATTACTTTTGGACTATTGATCTTCATTGAGATCAATTGTCCAAAAGTAATTCTAGGCTCGATGAACATTTGAAAGTTGAGATCAATGGTCCAAAAATAATTCCAAGCTTTATGGACATTTGAAAGTGTGGTTACATTTTAGCTCCTAAAAAGTAATGAGAACTATTAGTTAGAGATAAAATCAATGATGGGAAATGAATATTAGTGATATGGACCTAAAATAACTAAGAATTATGTAATATTAATGGTGAATCAATTTAGATTTGTATTATAACTTATAAACTTTAGGAAAATCAAATATTGTGGAAAATTAGTTGAGTTTAAAAGTTTAATAAAATAAATGCTTAATCAATTTAACTAAAACTAAACTAAAATTTCATAAAAATATGTCAATTGAGGTCACCTTATAGCTTGTACTATTTGCCAAAAATTGAATCCCCAATTTCAACTATTCACCATTTGGTGAAAATTTGCCATTAAGAAACCACTAGTTATGTTTGTACTAAAAGTTTGTTACTAGAGAAGAGCCCATCAAAAATATCTTTCGTAATCAAATTTTGGTTGTGTAAAGGGGTGAACCTCTTCCATCATATGAGTTTTTGAGAAAGGAATAGGGATTGAATAAGGAAAGAGAGTTGAAAACTAGCAAATGGTGACTCTCCTTACCCAAAAGAGAAAAGGAGGGAGTTGAAAACTACCCTATGGAAGCTCTTTTCAATAGATTTTCTAGAGTCTTTTTGTTCATACTTCAAAATTCACTTTTGTTCATTGCTATAAAGTTTCTTCAACCTATCATTTTGGAGTCCAATTTTGTTCATCACTCTAGAGTTTGGTTTAGCCTGTCTCTAGTGTCCACTTTTATTGAACATCACTCTACAGTTCACTTCAATCTATCCCTCTAGAGTCAACTTTTATTCATCGCTCTAGAGTTTTGTTCAGCCTATCAGTCTATAGTCTACTTTTGTTAATCACTCCAGAGTTTTCTTTAGCCTATCACTCTAAACTTCACTTTTATTCATTACTCTAGAGTTCATTTCTTCTTATCACTCTAGAGTTTTCTATTCTTCATCACTTCAAAGTTCGCTTCAATGATAAATTTAAAGCCTTCTTTATCAAATAATCTAGAGTATCCTTTCAACAATAACTTTGGAGCCTTCTTCATCAATCACAATAAACTCTAGACCCTTCATAAGTTAAAATTTTAGAGTACCCCTTTAGTCATAACTTAGTCTTTTTCTCAGTGAGAATTCCAACACCCTCTTCCACAAGAACTTCAAAGATTTCTTCCAGTGATAACTCTAGACCTCCATTTGGAGTGTTTCTCCAATGTCTTCTTCATTGATATCTCTAGAGTCTTTCCTCAATAATGTCTCAAGAGTCTTCCTCAATCATAACTTGAGAGCCTTGCTCATCAATATATCTAAAATATTTCTTTAGCAATGTCTCCAAAGTCTTCCTCAGGGATATCTCTAGAGTCTTTCTTTAGTGATGTCTCTAGAGTCTTCCTTAGTGATACCTTCATAATATTTTTTAGTGATATCTCCAAAGTCTTCATTTGGCAATATCTTTGAAGCCCTTTTCAATGTGAATTATGGACCCTTCTACCTAACACTATCTCTAAATTCTTCTTTAGTTCATTTCACCACTCCAAAGCCTATTCCACCCTTCTTTAGCAATAAAGAAAGAGCTTTTATCAACTATATCATAGTGGAGTTCTTCTTTGACTAGAGCTCATGATCATCATAGTTCCTTGGAGACATGTACATTTTATCCTAAATAAAAGTATTGACATGACAAATCTTTGACAACCAAGAATATGATCAGGTACGTATTTTATTTCTTATTTTAAGTTTAGTATGTTTTATTATCACTGTAATTAAATCCAAGTGACTTCCTAGCATGCCGAATTGCTAAGTGTACATACAATAGGAGTAACTTGTAATTATAATTGCTAAAACTAATAAAATATTGATGTTTCCAAACATGGGAAAGTGATAACAAGACACCAAAGCATGGAATTTAAGATTTATTGTCATGCATGTGTACTTTACGTGCCACATGTATAGTAATGATACATCCATTCTCACCACTTCCTTCCCATATTCTAGAGTTTTCCATACCACCCTACCCTCCAACTAATCTTTTCACCATTTTATTATGCAAACATAACCCACAAACCCTTGCCAAGCTAACACAAAAACCCTCATCCTTGACCAATTTCCCATTGTACATTGTTCTTAACCCATCACCTCACCATATATAGTACAAAGATAAGTAATGGGATAGAAGTAAATGGAGAAGATGAATTTGGCCCAGTCAATATTAAAGAATGAAGGAATAGCAAAATAATTAAGAGAAGCAGGTTGGTTGAATTTCCTCTAGAAATTAAATGGATACCATGACAACATTGTGGAGGAGCTTTTCCAAAACTTTGATGATTCTCACTCCATCCTTTTCCATACCACCCTACCCTCCAACTAATCTTTTCACCATTTTATTATGCCAACGTAACCCACAAACCCTTGCCAAGCTAACACAAAAACCTTCATCCTTGGCCAATTTCCCATTGTGCATTGTTCTTAACCCATCACCCCACCATATATAGTACAAAGATAAGTAATGGGATAGAGGTAAATGGATAAGATGAATTTGGCCCAGTAAATATTAAAGAATGAAGGAATAGCAAAATAATTAAGAGAAATAGGTTGGTTGAATTTCCTCTAGAAATTAAATGGATACCATGACAACATTGTGGAGGAGCTTTTCCAAAACTTTGATGATTCTCACTCCATCCTTTTCCATACCACCCTACCCTCCAACTAATATTTTCACCATTTTATTATGCAAACGTAACCCACAAACCCTTGCCAAGATAACACAAAAACCCAGCCCACATGGGTAGCAAAGTTGACTTGAGTCTTGGGTTTGCTCCCCAAGGTCTTGGGTTCGACTCTGAGGCCTGAGCTTACCCGATGCACGTGTTTTGCAGGCTATTACGTGCAACCCCAGGGGATTAGTCTCACCCCAGCTCACCCCCTCCTGTCCCCAACTTGGCAGCTTGTAAGACCAAGGCAAGGAGGGTTGGGTCGCTGAGCTAGGTTGCGGGGATACCCCTGAGTCAACAAAAAAAAGAGAAAAACATAGCACAAAAACCCTCATCCTTGACCAATTTCCCATTGTGCATTGTTCTTAACCCATCACCCCACCATATATAGTACAAAGATAAGTAATGGGATAGAAGTAAATGGAGAAGATGACTTTGGCTCAGTCAATATTAAAGAATGAAGGAATATAGCAAAATAATTCAGAGAAACAGGTTGGTTGAATTTCCTCTAGAAATTAAATGGGTACCATGACAACATTGTGGAGGAGCTTTTCCAAAACTTTGATGATTCTCACTCCATGGTCTATGGTAGGAAAACCAAGATAAATCTCACCACTATCTCTAGTATTTCAAAATTACCTACTAAGGGATAGAACATCTTTCATACTGAGGTCACTTTAAATAATGAATTAATATGGGCCTTCCACAAGGAAGGAGAAACTATGCCCCAATTAGTGATAGTAAATAAATGAGGACAAAGTAAAGGAATAAATAGGGGCAGCCTCCCAAAATAATGGAGAATGATAGTAATGTGTATCATGAAATTCATCACATGTGAAGGCCAATATGGAACTATAGTTGGGCCTACGATGTAGATGCTAAACCACCTAAGACACAATGCAGAGAGGGAAGGACTTGAAGGTGAACTTGTCAGCATATCTCCTTGCCTCCCTCAAAACATTGGTTAAAAAACACAATAGGAGGTGGGGCCACTAAAATGCCATAGTCTCATCCAATTAATTCACAAGAACCACTTCCTACAAAGGTCAAAAAGGAATAAAAATGGAATTAAATAAAAGAAATAAAAGATAATTCTAGATCCATCAGTAGCAACCACAAATACTACTCCAAAGTAGCCACTTCCAGAGGGTGCAAAGTGTAGGAAAGGGTTCATTATACCAAAAATCCTACCTCTTTTAGAACCATCAATAGAGAATCAATTAGACTTGAGATAAGGAGATAATTGTCCTTTGGGACTCAAGCAAGTGGAGTTGAGGTTGTCATCTCAAACTTTGATGAGGAAGCAAAGAAGCCAAAAACAACCAAGAAGAAATCCCCTCCACTCCAAAGAAGTAGAAGACACCAAATTGAATTACCACCTTCTGCTATCTCTAAAGAAGAATGTGTAACTACTAAAACCAATTTTGGAGTTTGGCACAATTAAGTCCTCTTGAGGAAGGCTCCAAAGAAATTCATGTTTTTGAACATATGACATCACCTTCCAAGGCTCCATGTCCTCATCAAACTAGCTTTGAAAGAGAATAGGTTCCTCTCGAATCTCTTGAGACCCCTTTATACCAGGGCTCAATGAAAGGAAAAGCACCCTTGCATACACATAAGAAATTTTGGGAGTTGAATTTCCCATTGGAAAGTTAAGAGATACTCTAGGTATTAGCCCTTCCCAAGGCTAAACTTTTAATTTCCCAAAATCAAGAATAAATAAATAGATTCAAGCAATTGCTCATTGACAAGGACACCACAATTTTATCATTACAAGAAAATTTAGAGAATAAATAATTTGGGATTTGATTAAAAATAAAAAATGAATCAAAGAAAAATTCAGAGATAGAATATCTATAGGAAGTTGTCTCAATGAGAGATGATAAATTTGAGACACCAAAAAATTGGTGAGTGCTCTTACTGCCTTCCATGAAAAGATTCAAGAAGAGTAGTTTAAGTTAACTACAACAAACAACAAAATCTAAGATATGAAGGAGGAATTGAGAGAATGGTATGTTTCCCATTCCAAAAAAGATAAGATGATCCAAATTGACCCTTTGAGGTTTGATTATTTTAATATTCCTCAAATTTTAAAGACTTGGATAGCCCAATGCCATTTTCTTAGACATGCAAGGTATGAAAACATAGGACATGTTTTCTGTTGAATTAGGTCCGAACAACTGAGAGGGGGGGTTGGTGAATCAGTTGTCACACAGTTTTAGCTATTTCTTTCTCTTAATCTTCTTTTATAACTTATAATCAAAACATTTCAGCATTAATCAATCTCACATGAGCATAAATGAAAATGGTACACTTGACACCAAGATTTTTGACATGGAAACCTGGTTAAGGGAAAAACCACGGTGGGGGTTAACCCACAAATATTAATACCCTGTTAAAAGTATTTTTACAAATGGGAATGCACATGCATTTGGGCTCAGTGCCCAGAGCTCACTGCTCAAATGGAGGCTCACTGCCTATGGAAATATTACAAGAGAATGACAGATATTTGAATTGATTAATAGCATCTACTTATGCAAGAAGTTCAGTTCTGGTTAAGTACAAAAACTGATCTTACACATTTCATCTTTGCTCTGCTCTTCTTATTGGTTTGCCTTCATTCGCACTTTAGATTTTTGTTCTTCTCATATACGCCTTATTCGCATACACCATTCCTACTGAATCGTCTAATTTTATCAGCTATATATATCTGCAACATGATCTACAATCATTCTAACAGTCGGCTTTAACAACACTTAGAACTTTAATGAATGCTTTGCTCTATTGGCTAGATCCATGCATAACTTAAGGTGTGGACCAAAACTTGTTCTTGAAAATCATTACTCATGTCGGCCATACTCATTGATCATCACTATTTGTCCAACAAAGAACTTCTATACATCTGGAATCAAGACCTTCTGCAAGGTCGGCCTGTTCTTCTTCTGTCAACTTTGACAAACTGGAACCCGGTACTCAGAGGCTAATATCTTTTGAATCCTTCATCATGGGAGGACAAAAATATGGAGTTAGACTATCTTGACAATGCACTTGACTCCCCTAGATCAGCAACTAATCATGACTTCCCACTGGAGAGATCCGGACCAAAATACCAGACCCTGTTACTGCTTTGTTCCTAGCTGCCCAAACTTAGACAAATTTTGAATCTGACTTCCAGTATGAACATGTTGTGTTAAGCGGATGATTGGGATGATCTTAGTTGCCATCAATGACAATACCTATCAAGAAAAGCAGTGTCTCTTGCCAACAGTTTGCATGACTTATTGTTATGTCTTTAATGTAAACACATTCAATGTGCACTTGTTATCATGCTACATTTTGGGAATAAAAAGAATATCTAGAGCGCACTTCAATTTGTTACAAGGCAAAGTGAATCAGATCACATAGGCCATCTACATGCCTATGAATGTTGTCTTTGATCATTCACTCATAATCATAAAGCTAATCTAAACATGTGTTGACCTAAGAGGCCCTAATTTGACAAACTGCTCTACGGTGCTTATAAACATTGCCTTGACAGGATTAGATATAGAGAAGGTGAAGACAAAGGTATTATTGTTGTAACTTTCTACTATATCATTCTCATGTGCCACATATCATTCCCATACATCAAGATATTCCCACAATGTTCAAGTTTGATCTTGAGAGACTTAGATTCAACCCGCAAAGGTTTATAGGACTACACAAAATATGAAACATTCATCAAACTCTAAGCTCTAATTATACCTACAACTAAATTATGTGTGACATTAACATTAGTTCTTCATTATTATTCCCAAAACTAAATGTGGTGTGCCTTTCTACCACCCTACCCTTATGTTATCACCTGGAATTGCACCCTACTTGAAGTCTGTTCAAGCATTCCAATGACACAAATATATTTGGTGTTTTGTGTTTAATTGTTTATTTCATGTTTTGAATGTGCTTCTAAAATTTCAATGATTGTTAGATCAGTTTTTAAAAGTTTTGCATAATACCTCTCCTCAAGATTGGTGTAGGAAGTTGTTTTCGCTACTTTAACTTCCTTACACATTATACCAAAAATCCTAATTCTTTTAGAACCATCAGTAGAGAATCAATTAGACTTGAGATAAGGAGATAATTGCCCTTTGGGACTCATGCAAGTGGGGTTGAGTTTATCATCTCAAACTTTGATGAGGAAGCAAAGCAATCGAAAACAACCAAGAAGAAATCCCTTCCACTCCAAAGAAGTAGAAGACACCAAATTGAATTACCACCTTCTGCTATCTCTAAAGAAGAAGATGTAACTACTAAAACCATTTGGAGTTTGGCACAATTAAGTCCTCCTGAGGAAGGCTCCAAAGAAATTCATGTTTTTTAACATATGACATCACCTTTCAAGGCTCCATCTCCTCATCAAACTAGCTTTGAAAGAGAATAGGTTCCTCTCCAATCTCTTGAGATCCCTTTATATCAGGGCTCGATGAAAGGAAAAGCATCCCTACAGACACATAAGAAAGTTTGGGAGTTGAATTCCCCATTGGAAAGTCAAGAGATACTCTACGTATCAGCCCTTCCCAAGGCCAAACTTTTAATTTGTCAACATCAAGAATAAATAAATAGATTCAAGCAATTGCTCGTTGACAAGGACACCACAATTTTATCATTACAAGAAAATTTAGAGAATAAATAATTTGGGATTTGATTAAAAATAAAAAATGGATCAAAGAAAAATTCAGAGATAGAATATCTATAGGAAGTTGTCTCAATGAGAGATGATAAATTTGAGGCACAAAAAAATTGGTGAGTGCTCTTACTACCTTCCATGAAAAGATTCAAGAAGAGTAGTTTAAGTTAACTACAACAAACAACAAAATCTAAGATATGGAGGAATTGAGAGAATGGTAGGTTCCCCATGCTAAAAAAGATAGATGATCCAAATTGACCCTCTGAGGTTTGAGTATTTTAATATTCCCCAAATTTTAAAGACTTGGATAACCCGATGTCATTTTCTCAGACATGCAAGGTATGAACACATAGGACATGTTTGCATGACTCATTGTTATGTCTTAGTATGTAAACACATTCAATGTGCACTTGTTATCATGCTACATTTTGGGAATAAAAAGAATATCTAGAGCGCACTTCAATTTGTTACAAGGCAAAGTGAATCAGATCACATAAGCCATCTACATGCCTATGAATGTTGTCTTTGATCATTCACTCATAATCATAAAGCTAATCTCGACATGCACTAACCTAGGAGGCCCTAATTTGACAAACTGCTCTAAGGTGCTTATAAACATTGCCTTGACAGGATTAGATATAGAGAAGGTGAAGACAAAGGTATTATTGTTGCAACTTTCTACTAAATCATTCTCATGTGCCATATATCATTCTCGTACATCAAGACATTCCCACAATGTTCAAGTTTGAACTTGAGAGACTTAGATTCAACCCACAAAGGTTTATAGGACTACACAAAATATGGAACATTCCTCAAACTCTAAGCACTAGTTATACCTACAACTAAATTATGTGTGACATTAACATTAATTCTTCATTATTAATCCCAAAACTAAATATGGTGTGCCTTTCTACTACCCTACCCTTCTATTATCACTTGGAACTGCACCCTACTTGAAGTTTGTTCAAGCATTCCAATGACACAATGGTTCTGATCTCATCTACAAGGTCCCACAGCTTAAGATCAGTCCCATTGTGTCATTGAATTGCTTGAACACACTTCAAGCAAGGTGCAATTCCAGGGGATGAAATTGCACCTTCTTTTTGAATGATTACTATTTTTATATTATTAATATAATGTTTAATAAGAAATATTCATTATTAAAAAAAAAAAAAAAACATTTCAATTTGTAAAGGAGAATACGTGCCCTTGTTTCATTGAAGATACAGTTCTGTTCTTGGATAATACTCCATATACCTAGAACAGGATTAAAGCAAAACATTTATCATCGGATTCGTCACCTCCCGACAGAGACAAAGTCGACGGCGATTGTTTGTTGCAACTTCAGGGCATTAAAATTCTTAAACAAAGAGAATAACGTCCGACTATAAAACGGTAAGAATCATCTCTGTCGGTCAGAAGTGAGGGAAATAGTATTCTAAATGTGTTATGTTCAAAAACTTTTTATAAAAGGACGAGTGAAATGACTGAACACGAATAATAAGTTTACACGGGGCCACACGCATCTTCGTTTGAGGGGTCACGTAAGCACCCACACTTTCACCGCCAGCATCTCATTCCTCTCTATATTATTGTGCTACCAGCTGGACCCTCCCCCCGCGCCTTATAACCACTCCCTGTCTAACACTCCACCCAATGATCGAATCCCGTCCCCTTCTTAAACAGAAAGCGAGATTATTACACAGCCATGGCGGATACACAGCGAATTCATACGGCCAACGAGGACATAAATAAGGCAGCAGCGACACACGAAAAGGAACAAAAGAGCCCGCTGCCTAGCGTTTCTCTGGCGCCGAAATCGAGCCTCATGACGGAGAAAGGAGACCCTGGCGCTGCTCCAGACCAAATTGTGCACTTCCAGATTTCCAAAAACATGACAAATCCCCTAGGGCAGAACCCCAGATTTTACTCCCGCCCTCCCAAGAGCCACCGCAACCTCTGCTACAGTTGGTTCGCCTTGATAATTCACCTCCTGCTGCTCTTTATTTTAGCCATTGGCATAGCTGCCGGTATTATCTACGCCGTCTACCAGCCCAGGATGCCCAAATATTCAGTCGAGAATTTTCAGATGACGAGCTTCGCCATCGCCACAGATGGCACCGTTTCGTCGCAATTTGTGGTGGAGGCGAGGGCGACTAATCCGAACAAAAAGGTCGGCATTTATTACCTAGATAGCAGCTATCTTGCGGTTTTCTACAGCGGTACAGAGCTTTCCAGGGGCCAACCACCAGCGTTTTACCAGGGGCCCAAAACGACTACTACTTTAACCGTTGTTCTCACCGGGACTGATGTACAGATCACCAGTAAAAAAATTACATTGCTGAATGAACAGCTGCAGGATGGAACAGTTCCTCTGCGTTTGAAGGTAGATGTTCCCGTGAAGGTCAAGTTTGGGAATATGAAAACCATGAAGATTACTTTCCGTGTGCGCTGTGATCTGGTAGTGAGCAGGGTGAATGGCAGGAACAGTAGCAATATTGGTAAAAAACATTGCAAGGTGAAGCTTTGAGGAGACAGACTCGATTTGTAGATTCTATTCTTCTATTTTTTATCAGGTTTCAGAGAAGATGGTCAGGCGGGGACTGAGCCACTGAGTGTATTTGATTCATACTCAGGGCGAGGTATTTTTTTTGTTTATTTATACCGCCTCTGTAACATTTTCTCTACCGTGTACATATTGTTGCATATATTGATATAGATACATTGTTTTATTGTAAAACGCTCGTCTCTGGTTCGTTTTATTTATTTATTTATTTTTTTTAACCAAGGAATTCGCAAGTTAATCCAGTAACCTGCAGCTTAGCTTTTGAACCTACGATGTGCAGTGGACCCTACAGGCGGAGCCTAAATTTGTTGGGCGTATGGCCGTATTTAGTCGTTTTAGCCGTAAAATACAATTAAAATTTTAGGAAGACTGTATTACTCCAAAGGCAAGATTTCACGTAAACTATCAAAATTTATATGTAATTGTTCTTTTTTATATAGT
The DNA here is from genome assembly GCA_027924645.1 of Cunninghamia lanceolata. NCBI lineage: Eukaryota > Viridiplantae > Streptophyta > Pinopsida > Cupressales > Cupressaceae > Cunninghamia > Cunninghamia lanceolata. Next base: position 16,308,868 of record BSBN01001332.1, read on the forward strand.
TTTAGTCAATATGTATTTTTTTAAAAATAAGTAGGCTTTAACATTTGAAAAGCAACTTGGAATAGATGACTGTCACAAAAAAACTGCTTGACAGGTAGGGTCAACGTCAAATTTAGTATTTGCCCACAGGTAATCACCACACATCATAGGTTAAACAGTTTCAAACCACTCTACTTAAATATCATCCACTTCATTGGTCAAACAGCCAATAGCAATTTTACACCTCATTCACAACAAAAAGTTGTAAATATTTGTCCTATTTTTATTGGCCAAAATTGACCTTTAACCCTTGAAGTGGATGATATTTAAGGACAACTGACCTAAACGGCCTAAAGCAAAACAAAGTGAGCTCCACCTCTTACCCTAACCATGTCCACCAGTCTGTGGAAACTTGATGTTTCGAAACTGGAAATCTATTCTGTGCTATACCTGTGCCGGGTCTTATGCTATTGAGTAGTTAAAGCGTCTAACTACATTTCTAAAAATCGTAAAAATTATATATATTTTTTTGATAAAAAGTAACGTTGACAGTGGGAACTTCAATTTTATTAAAAAAATAAAAAAAGTGAGGGGGACCTATGAATTTCTATTTCAACTAAATGTGTAATAAAGATATATTCTTAACTGCAGCATAGATACAGTATATTATCTTTTTTTTCATTAAGGAAACGAGATCGAATAATGGTCACATCATTTGCCGGTGTGTGGGGCCCGACCATGTCAAGTAATTCGGATATAGATGATGATTTAAAAAAAAAAACATTTTATAGATTTCTATATTTTTTTATAAAGCTTGTATTTCAAGGTTTGTAATTGTAATGTTGAAATTTATGTATTATGTAATTTTTTATTTAGTTTTGTATTTATTTTGGTGGAATGTTTTGAATGTAAATATATATTGATAAGTGGCATATTTTTTGTGTTTGGGTTGGCTTATGCCCCAATTTTGATTTATAGCCTTTTTTTTCCTATTAACACTTATCTCAATACATCCCTCATTCATCGAATCCCATTTGCACTTCTATACATTCACTCCATGCTTTGAAATTGCCATTTTATACTTGAGGTTTATTTTTGCATGCCATAAGATTGACCTTTATTCAATGGGAAGAGCTTAAAGTGTTGGCATGTTGTGGTCAATGTAATGACACTTTATGATAAGGGTAGTCCCCACTATAAAGTGCCAACACTTGAGGTTCATTTATGCATGGCATAAGATTGACCTTGATTTAATCAAAAGAGTTTAAAGTGACATGTTGAACGGTCAATGTGATGACACTTTGCAGTGGAGGTGGTCCCTATTGTAAAGTGCTAGCAAGTTAATGACAACTTTTTGACTATTTACAATAGGTAGATTCAATCTTGAGAACCATAAGAATGAACCCAAAATTTAAACATTTAAATTTGAGTTCTAAATTTTCTAACCCCTTTCTATGAGAACTTGTTATAGGCTTGACTAACTTACACATTTCTGCAACATGTTGTTGTGTTTTAGTATTTAAAGACATTCAATGTGTCATTAGTTCATATGCTTGGATCATCAAGGATCTAGAGGTTTACAAGGAGAATCATTACAACACACTTCAATTTCTAAAGGAACAAAAAATTAGATTTATATTGTCTACACATAGGGCATCTACATGTTGGTGAATGTTGTCTTCATTATTCCTCATCATTGTTAATTTGGCATACCAAAGCGATTGACACAACATGATTACCTATCAAGTCAACAATCTCCCCAATGATGTCCCTAGACACCACCATGAAAAATTCAACTATAGGGAAAATAAAAAACAAACAGTTTACATTTGTGGATGCTTTGATAGATCAATCCTACACTCCATATATCAAGATCAACCCTATGACACTTAGATTTGTACAATAGAATTTTTTTAGTCATTTCAAATTATGAGATAGTACACATACCAAGGACAAATTCAAGACATTAGCGATTCAACTCTACATGAGATCAACATCATACTCACATCATCGATTCTAGAGATAACTACCTTAATCCCCAAGGGATTCACCTCTAAAGCAATACCGTATAACATGCATGCATATTCGGGGTTTTTAAATAACCACTTTGTGATCCAATATACCCCTTTAGTAATAGGGGAAATGAGATAACTTAATTAACGTGATATGAGTGGGTATTAAGGGTTGGGAAGCATGCATAAAAGGGGATAGAGTGTTTATAAATGACATTCCAAATACTATACAAATTTCTTTACACAAGTCAATTTGAGGAAATGTCATTCATTATGTTATTCTTGCTAGTGTTATGAAACTATCATTTTTCGACACCACATAATTTTGTGTTATGTCAAAGCCTCACAATACCTAGGGTGCCTTTGTAATCCCAACTCTAATGCAATTAACAAATAAAACAATGGTCACACCATGGTCATGTAGGTCTAGTACAATTCTCCTAGGTTTTCTAAAATGAAGTTTAATGGACAAGTTTTGATAATGCCATGACCCTTGTTAGAAGAATGGCTAGATATCTCTAAAACCTTTACATTATAATTAGATGAATATGTATGTACTATAACAAATGTTTGTTATTAGGGGAATCTGTGGTTAGAGTTGGTGTGGAAAAGGTTTAGGGATTGAGATGTATAAGTGCTTTCAAATTAAAACTTTTTGTATGATAACATATTTGTTATAGCTCATCTAGGTTATTTGTGCCAAGGCTTTCATATATGAGATGTTAAACTAAATTTGTTTTGAGTTATACATAGGTGTGGGTAGTGCCCTTAATTGATAGGGTAGAAATAATAAAGGGATATAAAAATGTAACTAAAAAATAGGTGTACATAGGATACTTAGTGAAAATAGAGAAGTCTTTTAATTATGCTAGTGTATGTAGAGGAGGCATTGAAAGCTTAAATTTAAGAGGTAGAAATGAAATTAGGGGTGTTTATTTGTACCCGACATATGCACATGTGATATGTCATTGGTTTATTAAGTGAATTCCCTAGGCCTAATCCTTGCATTTAATTTCTAAATATTATTATAGATTATGAAATTTGAAGTAATTTAAGGTAGGTTAATTTGTACTTAGTGATTAGATTTATTTAAGTAGCCTAGATTTATTTATGCAAAGAGTATTTATTTTCTTTATAGTAATAAAATATATTGTGTTGCATGCATATCTCACCAAAATTTAAGAAAAAATATAAAAAGTACACAAATTAGGCCACCACTAAGCTAAGTGAACGTAACTATGCACCAAGAAGAGGGGATTGTAAAATACCAAAGAGTCAAGAAAAACCTACTTATAAAATTAAACGAGGGGAGGATAACGTGCCATTCACCCATCCTAAGAGTCGTATACAACAAGAGGCACGTGCAACCCCAACAAGGAGGCATGAGAGAGATGGTTCTAGTGTCCATGACATCATAGGTAGGAGAGGGAAAACTAGATAGCCTTGTAGTCCTACAATGTGATTGAGTCCAACCCCTCCACTAAGAAAGAGAAGGCAAGAAGTGAACGTGGTTATGTTAATAGATCCTCCATCTAGGAGCACGTAGTGGTAGTCCCAAGGGAGATATATCTAGAGGAATATGACTCATTGTGCATAGTGTACTCCCCTAATGATCGTGTTGATACTCCAAGGAAACTTTTTTTCTTGAAGCTACATCTAAAAATAAGGAGAGGTATGGAAATGAACCTTCTCATTAAGAGAAAAGGAAATTGTAATATCCTTTACATTAAAATAACACTATTTCTTGACTTCCAAAGCTAGAAAAGAGTAGAAGCTCTAATTAAAAATTATGTAATTTGGCAATGTAAGATAACCAAGGGTCCCTATCTCCAAATAGATAAATTCTCTAGGAAACTAGTCTAAATGGAATGTTTTGAATGACATGTAAATATACCTTCCTTTTACCATATATCTTAGGTACCTATTATTTAATGACATTGTCAAGATACCCCTCATATGTGCACCTAAACATTCCATTTCTATAACTATCACATCCATCTCTAAATGAACAGTTTTGAATGACTTTTCATAGGATATTATGAAAAAAAATATATTAAAAATATTTTCATATTATAATAATTTGAAGGAAAATATATTGAAAAAGTAACTATTTGATGTGAGTAGGTGGTCACTTTTGACTTCTTTTACATGTGTTGGGTTGATAAAATAAATTAATACTTGTGCATAGGATAAATCATAAAAAAGTGGAAATATGATTGTTCACCCATTACATACTATAATAATTTGAAGGAAAGTACAATTGAAAAAGTAACTATTTGATGTGAATAGGTGGTCAATTTTGATTTCCTTTACATGTTTAGATCGATAAAATAAATTAATACTTGTGCATAGGATAAACCATAAGAAACTAGAAATATGATCGTTCACCCATCTCATATCTACATATCAAAATTAAAAATTTCCTCTTTAGCGTTATGTTGGCAATCATTTAAAAAAGGTATGTATTAACATCTAAAAATAAATGAAGGGTGGAAAAAGGTAAAAAAAAAATCTTTTTTATTTTTAAGTGAGACATGAATTTAATATATGTGGCCCTAAACTGGTGGATACCCATAAGGAAAATCATTTCCCATTTATCTTATATATTGTCATACAAAATGTATGTAGATAAAGTCCCCCTTTTTGAATCAAAACTATATCTTTGTATTGTGTACAAACACCTTCATCATTTTAACCACTTAGGACTAAATAAATATGCATCCAATCCCTACATGAATAGCATAACTCATTCCTCTTTTTAGACTCATGAAATCCAAATCATAATTTTTCCCAAATTCCTATCCCTTAGACCCATCCCAGACCCATTACACACCCTTACCCCCAATTCCAAAGGAAAAAAATGATATAATTACCCTCTCTTCCCTTAATACCTAGAAATATATCTATTTACTTTTCCCCACTATTAAAGACCTCATTATGCACCCACAAGCTATAATATTTCATATCTAGTGATGCCCTTGAGGAATGTCTCAAGTTTTTTATAGGTGAGACATTTTAGATGGGTAATGTCAATTTGAAAAAGTTGTGTGCCTAAAGGCAAGCCTCGGTACACTAGACACAAATAAAATGACCGAATAGGAATAATAAGTTTGCACGGGGGCTCACACATCCTCGTTCCGGGGGTCACGTAAGCACCCACGCTTTCACCGCCAGCATCTTATTCCTCTCTATATCATTGTGCTGCCAGCTAAACCCTCCCCCCGCGCCTTATAACCATTCCCTGTCTAGTACTCAACCCATTGAGCGAATCTCGTCCCCTCCTTAAACAGAAAGCGAGATTATTACACAGCCATGGCGGATACACGCCGAATTCATCCAGCCAACGAGGACATAAATAAGGCAACGGTGACACACGAAAATTAACAGAAGAGCCCGCCGCCTAGCGTTTCTCTGGCGCCGAAATCGAGCTACTCCAGACCAAGTTGTGCACTTCCAGCTTTCCAAAAACATGGTGAATCCCCTACTGCAGAACCCCAGATATTAATCCCAGATCCCTCCCGAGAGCCGCCGGAACCTCTGCTACACTTGGTTCGGCTTGATAATTCACCTCCTGCTGCTCTTTATTTTAGCCATTGGCATAGCTGCCGGTATTATCTACGCCGTCTTCCAGCCCAGGATGCCCAAATATTCAGTCGAGAATTTTCAGATGACGAGCTTCAACATCGCCATAGATGGCACCGTTTCGTCGCAATTTGTGGTGGAGGCGAGGGCGACTAATCCGAACAAAAAGGTTGGCATATATTACCTAGATAGCAGCTATCTTGCGGTTTTCTACAGCGGCACAGAGCTCTCCAGGGGAAAACCACCGGCGTTTTACCAGGGGCCCAAAACTACTACTACTTTAAATGTTGTTCTCACCGGGACTGATGTACAGATTACCAGTAAAAAAATTACATTGCTGAATGAACAGCTGCAGGATGGAACAGTTCCTCTGCGTTTGAAGATAGATGTTCCCGTGAAGGTCAAGTTTGGGAATATGAAAACCATGAAGATTACTTTCCGTGTGCGCTGTGATCTGGTAGTGAGCAGGGTGAATGGCAGGAACAGTAGCAATATTGGGAAAAAAAAATGCAAGGTGAAGCTTTGAGGAGACAGAGTCGATTTGTAGATTCTATTCTTGTTTCTTCAGGTTTAAGAGAAGACGGTCAGACGGTGACTGAGTCACTGAATGTGTTGGATTCATACTCAGGGCGAGGTATTTTTTTTGGTTTATTTATACCGGCTCTGTAACATTTTCTCTACCGTGTACATATTGTTGCATATATTGATATAGATACATTGTTTTATTGTAAAGCTCTCGTCTCTGGTTCGTTTTATAGGACGATGTGTAGTGGACCCCACAGGCAGGGTCTAAATTTGATGGGCTATTTAGTCGTTTTAGTCATAAAATACAATTAAAATTTTAGGAAGACTGTATTATTCCAGAGGCAAGATTTCACATAAACTGTCAAAATTTATATATAATTGTCCTTTTTTATATAATTTTAGTCAATATGTATTTTTCTTAAAATAGCTAGGCTTTAACATTTGAAAAGCAACTTGGAATAGATGACTGCCACAAAAAATTGTTTGACATGTAGGGTCTAAGCCTTGCCCACAGGAAATCACCACACATCACAGGTTAAACCGTTGCAAACCACTCTACTTAAATATCATCCACTTCAATGGTTAAACAACCAATAGCAATTTTACACCTCATTCACAACGAAAAGTGGTAAATATTTGTCCTATTTTTATTGGTCAAAATTGACCTTTAACCCTTAAAGTGGATGATATTTAAGAATAGCCGACCTGAACTGCCTAAAGCGAAACAGAATGAGCTCCGCCTCTTACCCTAACCATGTCCACCAGGCTGAGGAAACTTGATGTTTCGGCCACAGTTAAAACTTGGGAAATCTATTCTGTGGTGTACCGGTGCCAGGATTTATGCTATTGAGTAGTTAAAGCAGCTAACTATATTTTTAAAAATCGTAAAAACTAGCACTTGCACCTCCTAAGGGTGTAAGGGATGAGCCGATAGGAAAGTTAGGGGAGCACATATACATGTAGATGTGTCTATTTGACTCCTCTATTAGGGTCGAGCTCAAAGATCTGCTAAAGACAATGAGAATCTAATTCATTTCCAAAGATAGTGAAGTTGTACTACTCGTGAGAGGTTCTTCCAAGTAGAAATGTCATGTTTTCCACAAGGAGTGTGATGTAAAAGAGACACATTCTCAAATGGAAGTAAAAATAAAGATGTGTCTCTAATTTGAAAAACTACTATTAGTGTCACAATTAGTGGTCTTGATCCTTGTCCAGTCGTAAACCAACTCAATCAATCAATCAATCAATTGTCTTAGACAGGATGTTGCATTGTCAAAACCAGACCAACACACGAGTCTTATACGACATGCTTCATTTCCTGAAACCAGACACTATCCTTCGTGTTGCTCTAGGAATCCATCATTCCTCGCCATGACAACACGCCTACCGTGTTGGTCTAGGGATATATTGTTCCCCGCCATGACAACACTGTCATATATCATTATCATACCCTCCTCATGTAGAAATCATTCTAGCCATCCCATATCCTCTATTCATTGTCCCTGTATTTGAAGCTCATCTTCAACACAACAAAATATCACAGCTATTCCGTTCTTGTCACTGTCAACAAGCAAGGAAGCAAGCTCACTGAGGGCCAATCTTCTTCAGCATCAAGGTCGAGAACAGATAGGCGAACAATGGAAGCCACAGGGTAACAGGTTTTGTGAGTTTCATACTTCATTCATCTATTCTTGTTATCTTCATATTTCATTGATGTTTTGGTTTTATTTATCTTTATTAATCAATCCATTTTTCCCATTAACAACTACTAACAAGTTTGATGATACTTTTGTGGATAATGATTGAGATGGCTGCTCATTACTTCCCCAAAACTGGATCTCTTTCAAAATATTTCCCAAAGTTATTACTTTTTCAAGATGTTTTCCAGTGACATGAAAAATGTTTCACAACATGCTACAAGTATTTTACAGAAATAGCTAACAAATAATGCACAATATTTGTACTTATTAACTTTGTAACAATAATTTATTCTTACAAAATTGAGAAATCAAACAATAACAATGTAAAGTGATGTAGACATTTGTCAAAAAATAATAGTGTAAAGTGATGATTATTTGTCTTCTAAACAAGAGAGTTAATTTTAAATATTAATCTTCCAACCAACATTTTAGTCACAAGGAATGCCAAGTAAAGAACAACAGTGTTAAAAGTTATGTAACACACTTAAATTTTAGCTTTCATCTTAACACACTTAAAAGGCCATTTTGTCTTAATTATAGCATATCATAAAGCAATAACAAAATAAACACTTATTAGACTTATATGCAATTAAAGAGATTAAAACGTTAAGAGTATTGCACAATTTATTCTAATAAAACAATTTTAACTATAATAAATAGCTTGGTAAAAATTTAAACCCTTGACAAATTTGAGAGATAAATAAGTAGTATTTGAGCAACATCAACACACCTAGCAGACTACAAATTTAGGTGAACACAACTACTTTTATTCAATCATTGCACAATATATTTCATCAATTTTTATTAATTAAAAATAGAAATACAAAATCCACACCTTTAAAGAAGAGAGAACAAACATCTACAAATCACACAACACAACCAAATGACATAAATCCCTAACCTAAAAGTGACTTAGAGACTTGAGAGACTATCCGCAAAGAAATTATTTATATTGATGTAGTGTGACATGCCTGCAAAGGCAATGCCATGAAAACCTAGTGCATAGCATCAAATTTCACATAAGAATATTCAAAATTAAAAGAGAATCTCCTCCCTCCATCTTTTACTCACATTATACCAGTTGATTCTTTGCATTCCTTGAAAAAATTAGGGAGAAGACAACCCTCAATTTGCATTTCTTTTAGCACCTCACAAAGGTATGGACATCTATCTTTGCTTTTCTCTTGTCATCCGTACCTTGTAGTTCCTCCCATACATCAATTGGGTCATTCTTATGACACCCTCTCAAATGCAACCTAACCTTCTTCATTTTTCAAAGGATTCATCATACTTCCATTATTTGTACTCTAAACATATATGAATCAATTGAACGTCCTAACAACAAACTCCATGATGAGGGGGCTTAAAGGAAATAAAAACATAAGGGTAATGATTAATTCACAAATGAAACAAAAACATATATACCCCTCCAAAGACAATGAGACCTACAATTCTATTACCTAAAACAAAAGACCTCGAATTATATTAAAATAAACTCATAGAATTTGGTTGTTGCATTGGTGCCGTTAGAAAATTCTCCCTTCCTCAATCCTCAATCTCTATGCATTCCACTGAATGTAACTTCGATATGTAGCTTAAAAACACCATCTTGAAGAATTTTGTTTACATTGAAAACAAATTTGCCTTTTTGAAGGACTCCCCACAACTCCCAAAAAACATAAAAACAAATTTTTCTCTTTAAAATACTTCCTCATTCCAAAGAAAACACAAACCCTATTAAAAAACTGACCCAACAAGTCAAATCCAAAATTGCTCTCTATGGCAATCAACTCTGTTTTTACTTCTTAGAAATTTAAAAGCTCTATTTGCACATAAGAAAACATTAGATTTTTTCAACTTTCTCATGAAATCTATTTTATACAAGTTGTAGAAATAAAGTATACTTATGATTAACAATACACAAAGCCAGATCCATAAGAATATAAAGCCCTAAAATGAGTGTTACATATGGAAATAAAATATGATGTGCATCAATACATAGATTTTCTTTAGATCGCTCTCTAAAATAAAGGACTAGGATACAGTGGAGTAACCATGAGACATGTGCTTAGCCATAATCTTTCAACCCAATCAGAGAAAAAGATCGGGGCACCCCATGCTCTTTTCCAAGCAATAATTTAAATATTGTGGGCTTGGAAGGTTTGCAAGTGTGGCATTTGTGGTGGCAAACGTCAGGCTGTCCCTCCGCCCTAGTGGCACTTAGGTGCTCTAGCCCTCCAGCCTGTTATAACAAATAGTGATATATAACTCATTACTTTATTGTTTTCTTTGTTGTGTAAAAAATTGTGAATACAGTAACTAAATAATAAACTTAATATTCTCGAGGGAAAAATTGAAGGAGAGAGCACCCTAAACTTAAAAATTAGATGAACAATTGAAAACTAAGAGTAGACAAACAATTGGTGGGTCACAGAACAAAATTGAAAAACGAGAAAGTAGGATCTGCAGATATATCAGTGAAGGTCAAATCAAGACTCTTCCTTGTAGATGAAAAGAAACAGCTATTTCTTTAAAAAAAAATTAGAAAAAATGGAAAACAAATCATTTTACTTAAAGAAGTAGAAACAAATTTACCCCCAAGGGGGAGTCGTGAGCTGCCAGAGCAGTAATATCTACGCAGGACACGATGACACCGCAAGCCTTGTCCACACGCTCTTTAATGTCGTTTATTATTTCAAAAGCTTTGCCCCGCAGTGATAAATTTGGAGGGGCTTTTTGCTCACTCGGCCCACTGGCTAATCCATCCAACAGAACCGATGCGTCACAGCCCTGTGCAACACCTTTCAACATTAACATCAACCCATCAAAAAAACATAGCGAAACAAATAAATTACTTAAAACCCAACCTGAACAAAACAGTCATGAAAGTGGACGTAGCAAATAGGCGGCCTGAGTCATATCCTGCTTTAAATAAAAGTTGATCCGTTTCTTGACAATGGATACCAGTTTGGGACAGGTGCTCTTATAAAATGTCCATGACAGTCAATTTGCCAAAGGAGGGTCCGCATTTAAGGACAATACATTCTCTACTTCAGCGCAAGCAACCGAATAGAGAGAACGAAAAACAACCAGAGCACAAGAACCTTCTCCATTGGAAAATAACGAAGCTTTTGTTTTTTTGACTGAGCGAAGAACCGGGCCATGGGTATTTAACATGTTCAGTGAAATGTGAAAGTGACACGTAGGCTGGAGTGGAAAAGCCAAGTGGGACCACAAGAGACATCAGATTGCTCACTACTTCACAAAATTTGCCCAACACGCCCAAAGTCAAGTTTATTTCCATTGCACTACAAAAAACAATTGCTGCAGAATAAGTCGATTTGAAATGTATTTAACAAAAGGTTTTGGGCGGTGGTAGCCTAGTAGGAATTGGCAGTGGCACAGGGGGATTTCATTTAATTGTCAAAGAAACCACATTAATAATGAGATATTTTTACAGCGGAAAGATCTGATTTAGTAGATGGTGGAACATCTGATTTAGGGAAAAAAACGGCAACTGTAAAAATAATCCCGGACTAAAAAATAAAAACAGACGTGATATTGGCTAAAAATAATTTAATTAGCCCCGAGATGGTTATTGCTGGCGTACGCAATATTTATGGCACTACATTCATGGGCAGTATAGAAGTTTTGAGACGATTTGACAACACCAAAATTTTATAAAGTAATGGTGATGGTGATGGAGATAAAGTAAGGTTGTGTTTGCCGAAGGAATTTGGAGTACTTTTACCTGGTTTTCAATTTATCAGCAACTGAAAATGGTTTGTAGGAGTGTGAGACGACTTTAAAAAAAATTTCAGCGTGAATTTTTTTCCAAAAATCTCCCGGCGTGAGGTTTTTTTACGGCGTGAGACAATTCCAAGCATTATAATGCTCACATATAAAGCCTATCGGCTAATTATATATTTTTTTAATAAAAGTAACGTTGACAGTGCGAACTTTAATTTTATTAAAAAAATAAAAAAAGTGAGGGGGACCTATGAATTTCTATTTCAACGAAATGTGTAATAAAGATATATTCTTAACTGCAGCATATATACAGAATATTATCTTTTTTCCATTAAGGAAACGAGATCGAATAACACCCACTTCATTTGCCGGTGAGTGGGGCCTTCACAAGCCCGCCCATGTAAGTAATTCGGATATAGATAATGATGATTTTTTTAAAAACATTTTATAGATTTATATATTAATAAAAAATTTAGAGATAAAGTTTGTAGTAATTGTAACGCTGAAATTTATGTATTATGTTATTTTTTATTTAGTTTTGTATTTATTTTGGTGGAATGTTTTGAATGTAATTATATATTGATAAGTGGCATAATTTTTGTGTTTGATTTATAGCCATTTTATTCCTATTAACACTTATCCCAATATATTCGTCATTTATCTAATCCCATTTGCACTTGTATACATTCACTCCATGCTTTGAAATTGCCATTTTATACTTGAGGTTCATTTTTGCATGCCATAAGATTGACCTTTATTCAATAGGAAGAGCTTAAAGTGTTGGCACATTGTGGTCAATGTAATGACACTTTATGGTAAGGGTAGTCCCCACTATAAAGTGCCAACACTTGAGGTTCATTTTTGCATGGCATAAGATTGACTTTGATTTAATCAAAAGAGCTTAAAGTGACAACATGATGTGGTCAATGTGATGACACTTTGTGGTGGAGGTGGTCCCCATTGTAAATTGTTAGCACGTTAACCGTAACATTTTGACTAGTTACAATAGGTAGATTCAATCTTGAGAACCACATGAATGAACCCAAAATTTAAACATTTAAATTTGTATTCTAATTTTCCTAACCGCTTTCTATGAGAACTTGTTTTGAGCTTAACCAGTACACATTGTGCAACATGTTGCTATGCTTTAGTATTTAAAAACATTTAATGTGTCAATAGTTCATATGCTAGGATCATCAAGGATCTAGAGGTTTACATGCAGAATCATTACAACACACTTCAAATTCTAAAGGAAAAAAGAATTAGATTTATATTGTCTACATATAGGGCATCTACATGTTGGTGAATGTTGTCTTTATTATTCTTCATTACGATGTTAATCTAGCCCACCAAAGGGGTTGACATAACATGATTACCTATTAAGTCAACAATCTCCCCAATAGTGTCCCTATACACCACCTTGACAAATTCAACTATATGGAAAACAACAACCAAACAAGTTTACACTTGTGGATGCTCTCATAGATCAATCCTACACTCCATAGATCAAGATCAACCCTACAACACTTAGATTTGTACAATATAAATTTTTTAGTCATTTCAGATTCTGAGATAGTCAACATACAAAGGATAAATTCAAGAAATTAGCATTTCAATTATACATGACATCAACATCATGCTCACATCATTGATTCTAGAGCTAACTACCTTAATCCCCCAAGGGATTCACCTCTAAAGCAATACTTTATCACATGCATGCATACTGTGGGTTTTTAAATAATCAATTTGTTGTGGTCAATGTAATGACACTTTATGGTAATGGTAGTCCCCACTATAAAGTGCCAACAATTGAGGTTCATTTTTGCATAGCATAAGATTGACCTTGATTGAATCAAAAGAGCTTAAAGTGACAACATGTTGTGGTCAATGTGATGACACTTTGAGGTCGAGGTGGTTCCCATTGTAAAGTGTTAACAAGTTAATGAGAATGTTTTGACTATTTACAATAGGTAGATTCAATCTTGAGAACCATAAGAATGAACCCAAAATTCAAACATTTAAATTTGAATTCTAATTTTTCTAACCGCTTTTATGAGAACTTGTTATAGGCTTAACTTGTACACATTTTTGCAGCATGTTGTTGTGTTTTAGTATTTAAAGACATTACATGTGTCATTAGTTCATATGCTAGGATCATCAAGGATCTAGAGGTTTACAAGAAGAATAATTACAACACACTTCAATTTCTAAAGGAACAAAGAATTAGATTTATATTGTCTACACATAGGGCATCTTCATGTTGGTGAATGTTGTCTTCATTATTCCTTATTATCATTAATTTAGCCCACCAAAGTGATTGACATGACATGATTACCTAACGAGTCAATAATCTCCCCAATGATGTCCCTAGACACCACCTTGAAAAATTCAACTATAGGGAAACAACAACCAAATGATTTATATTTGTGGATGCTTTGATAGATGAATCCTACACTCCATATATTAAGATCAACTCTATGACACTTAGATTTGTACAATTTAGATTTACACAAGATCAAATTCTGAGATAGTGTTCTTCAACATTTAATTTTGAAATGTTACCCTCAGACGATGACATAGCCAAACAAGGTGATCTCCTTCTCCACCTAATAGTCCAATTTCAAGACCATTCCATCAAATGTGTAATGATCAATGATGGGTCTATAATTGAAACATAGTCTCTTTTTCTCTTCTTCAAAGAATGGGATATGACGAAACTCAAATAACATGAGAAACTTCCATCCTAGAATTCATAATCACCTAAACATTCAAACCATGGGTAAGGTCAATCTTCAAATCACATTGGGTCCCAAAACACTCCCAACTGAATTTTACATCATCAATGAATAAATCACTTACAACATGATCCTAGGGAGGCATTGGATCCATAGGATGGGGGCCATTCCCTCCATATTATTTCAAGAAATCCACTCACACATGTGATAAACCCATATTATCAAAGGAGACCCTGATCCTTTCAATATTTATAGAGTTGAACAAGCCAAAAAGAAGGTAAAGACCATGGAAGCCACCAATGACCCAAAAATTAGAATTTTTGAAAAATGCAAGACATCTAAATAATTGCAAATGTAGTTAAGGCCTTAAAATATATAGGGGAAGGGGCAATAGGAGAATTCCCTTTTGATCCCCACTCAACAAAGTCTAATGTTCCCTTCAACTTAGCAACCATTCCAATAATCTAGACTCAAACATTCATATAATTAAAATCATGACTAAAGAAGAAGAATCAAAACCCACACAAGAACTAGGAGAGTCATAAAAGATTGTTTAGACACCAACACAAGTTGCCCCTCAAAAGTTCAAAACTAATACTAAAATAAACATTGAAACTCAACATGAACAAAAAATGATAAAGCTAGGGGGAAAACTATCAAATGATGAAAAATATGAGTACACAAAACTCCTCACTAAATTCAAAGACACTTTTACACCAAGTGTTTGAGTGTCCTTTCAAAGACTTTCACGTGAAGTTTAGACCAAATTGAATAGGTCCATACATAGTTAAAGAAGACTTCATAAATGATGCTTACCTCTTGTGCACTATGGAAGGTGAAGAGTTTAGTATTTGAAAACTCTATAAAAATCATAAAACATCAAAATTTTAAAATATCTATAAAAATTAAAATATTCATAAAAATACAAAACCATGCATTTTCATTATGTTCACATGTTTAATGGTTAAAAAGGAGGGAGGTGTTTTGTTGGTGTATGGGGGTTTTAGTTTGATTCCTCCTTTCCACTAAACATTCCAAGGGCTTTTCAATAGAGTTGCCTCTCCACTCGAGCGGAGAGTCACCTATCAGGTTGGGTTGCCACAAGGGAAGCTGGGAAATTCAGAAGTTATCACACAATGTCTTTAATTAATGCTTTTAATGCTCTTAAAACCCTAATTTAAGAAAAATAGTAAGTAAATCTATAAATTATGACAGATGCTATTGAAATAAGACAAAGGACAAAGAACCTTAACTCATTGTCTTTCGTAGTCCAAAAAATAGAAATATTGGGGACAATGGTGATGGTGCCCAAGTCCCAAAATGTCGCACAGTGTCTGCTTCTTTTTAGATCTTGAATCTACAATGTCCTCCAATCTTCCCTACAACTCCACTCTCTTTAGATTTGATACCTGTAACTTGCAATCACAAGGACAATGGGAAGGGGTTGTGGTGTTTAGAGGCTTGCCTTGGTCAAGCCCTGGAGAGACATTCAAGTCTTCCAAACACCGTTGTTAGATAAGAGTGCATATCCCATGGGATAGAGGCAAAAATGACAAATGATAAATGATGATAAAACACAATAGATGTCACCTTGATGATGAAGCTTTCATGGAAGGAAGATGCCCTTAAATGCCATGAGGAGAAGATGTAATCCAACCTACAAAAAAAAACACAATAGCAATGCTCTGCTCTACAACACAATGAAAAGCACAAGTATGCCAATAGCTCACAATCATAAACATCTTCTAGTTTCTAAATGATAACCTACACATGCTTATATATGCAACTACAAAGATTCCTGCTAAGAATTTCATAATTAAAACTTATGACATGTTGGCTTGGACCCAAATAATAGTCACAAACCTGATATTTGAATTTAGGGCAGACCCACAATAGGGTTGGACTAGGGCGCTAGCGCCCAAGTCCACCCCCTATCTTTGTTCTGGGATTATCAAAATAGTTCCTCTTAGGTCCCATTTGTCACAAGACCCAAGGGTTTTCTCATCAGGAGTCTGAATTATCATGCAAGATGCTCTAAATGCAATCTAAAGACCCGGGAGCTAAACCTTAAAAGGAAAAACCCCCAAGGGTGCATTTTTTTGACATAACATTTAGCCCCCATTTTAATGTATGTATAAACACAAGGCCAATACATGCATTAAAGTAAGGTCAACAAACAAAGCAAACATTTCAAGTACGGAGAAGACACACCAGACATATTGAAGACAATAACAAGCACGCAAAACATAGAGAAGACAGTTACAGTCATGCAAAACATAGAGAATACAACATTGAAGACACATAGAGCACAGAGAATACAATGAATGCAATGATTATTTTCTTTTTGATTTTCCCATATGAAATGCAAAATGCAAGTACAAGGAAAGTAAACAAACAAATCCCAAAAGAGTGTAGAGGAGCTCATCACCATCAATTTTGCACTTTTTGAGAACAAACACGCCAAACAAAATTCCAAGGTGTAGAGGAGCTCATTGCCACCAGTCTTGTACCTTGAGAACAAACACGCCAAACAAATCCCAAAGTGTAGAGGAGCTCATCGCCACCGATCTTGCACTTTGAGAACAAACACGCCATACACACACACATGGAAGACATGGAGAAACACGACAGACAAGAGATGGAGTGAAACTATTGCTAGGTTCATCACCATCTCAGGCACACACCGACGATTGGGCTTTGCCACAACAATCATCGAAAACACGCTTAAGGGTTGAGTTAGTCAAAGAACCGCTCCCTGCCTCCGCAGAGGACTTTTGAAAATGATATGATAGTGCAATCTCCTTAAGAAATACACAATTCCCGCCTTCCACAGAAGGACTTAAGATAAAAGGATATGCTCGATATCCCGCTTCTGCAGAGGGCTTAAATGATTGTGATTGATTTTTAGATTGTTCAAATACGCTTTACTATCATCTACAATAGACATCTTACCTTATATATGCCCCCACCTTAAGGTGGTTGATATCACATATCGATATCAAGCACATTAAGGTAGGAAGAAAACACGCAAGGGAACACGAGCTCTCGCAAAGCCCATGCCCCCTAGAAGTGACATGTACTTTATGATTGCCAAATGTTCCCACAAAAACAATTTCCTGCAAGAAAGGTGTTAGAATCCAAATAATCATGATAAACAACAATGCATATCATCATCTACATGAAAGAGCCATGCAAGGCGAAAAATAAAGTGTGCGGAGCAACAATATTGTTAAAGTGTTGTTAGCAAGATAAGATAACATCAGCATCAGCATCAAGATAGAGAGATCACACAGAGTGATTCCACTAGCCAAGCATCGGATAATATGTAACAACCCCATCGTCATGTATGGACTAGGTCTATTTTTTGATTCCTCGCTAAAGGGACACTATGTCCACATCAGTATAATATGTTTTTTGTCATCCGCCATCTAGGTGGAAACACTAGAGGAAGGTAAATAGTAAATCAAAGAGGAGAACAAGTGCCTTAGGGACAGTCATGTAGGAGGGTGCCCCCAAGTCACCAACTGCAACGCTATGTCTGTAAGACACAACACACAACAATAAAATCAAAGGAGAGGCAATATAAAAGAATGCTGATACAAATAGAAGGTCGTGACAAAGGTAGTCTCCTAGTATCCTTGACATTACAAGAGAATCAAGGGTCATCCTAGGAGGCCTAACAACATATAACACATCACGGGGGAAACACAACACAGAGGTAAAGGGTTAGAGATACTTACCTGCTAGTAAAATCATGCTAAATTTTGTAACTTGCAAGCCTCTTGAAGAGATGCTCCATCAGGTTGTATGTGAAGCTTGAGTGGTTCGTATGAGGTTGTTACTTGTTATCAGAGAGTCCATGCGGTACTGTCTCATGATTTTCTTGTTTATGTAAAATCTTTTGTTTCTTGTGAGGAGGAGAACCACTATTATTTCCAACTGATGATAATCATCTTGCTTGTTTCCAATTTTTATTTCTCTTGTTCTGTTGGTTCTGTCTATCATAACAACAAGGACTATCTTGTACTGCTTCAACCTTTTCTATTGTCATAATCTCTTGCTTCAGTTTTTCCATTTGTCTTTTTGATATATGTTGAATGTCTCCTGATCCTTGGAGGGATAATGGAGTAGGAACTTTAGAGTAAATACCTTTTCCTTGTGGACGTGATGATACTTGAGTATTTTCTTTATCCACTTCAATTGTAGCAATTATCTCATCATAATCCAAATAGTCATCCTCTACCTCTAATGTATTTTGTTCCATTAGATTGTTATCGGTATGCTTAGGGAAAGGATTTGTGAAGATCTATAAATTCTAATTTGGCAGAGCAACTGAGTTATTCCCATTATCATTCACACTAGATACATGTAACATCCACATCCGAAATGACAAGAAGTAACTAAGTTTTCACAACGGTAAATTTTTTTTTTTTACAAGGTAATCAAATACAAAAGTAACTCATCTATAATCCAATACAACATTTTTTTTTCATTTTATCATAAACATGATTGCATTTTCATAAACTGAAGGAAATGATATTCATAATACACTTTGTTTTCTAACAAATGAAATTTTCTTGAGATAACAAATATCAGAAACATACCATTACCATGCATCTCGATTGTCAACCCATCACGTTCAAGACTCAACAATTCCTCAATATTTGGAAGAGAAAGTATCTTCAAGGAGATTAACCTCCAACCACAGACCGTCGGTCTCCCGCACTCCTTCCTAACCGGAAGTGGCCCTACCCTACTCAAGAGGATAGACTTAGGATAACCATCGGTGTTTGCCATCTGAGCTCTGGTGTTGTAACCTACGTGTCTTGTTATCGTGCAGATCCCTAGATACCCTCTAGTCATGCACGACCCTCCACAAGAAACGCCATCCAGTTACGGTGAACGTTCGATGCACTTGAGGATAGTACACCACCTTGGCTAAAGGATTTGTATTTAGTTAACGTTCTAAAAACGCATGAACTTGGTTCACCCACCCTACTTGACTTGAACTGGTCAAAATCCTATAGTTTCCTATTTGTATAGTTTGAACTATTTTGCCGACCTTGATGACCTCAAGGGCTAGGAGATCCTCCTATAATAGCGCATTGCGCAATATTTACTCTAATCTCGAGTTCAGACTTTCATAATCCTATTATCCTGTAAAAAAAAATCATTGTTTAGACACGTCCACTCCTAAGTGGTTTCAAATTTGTTTACTTGGTTCCCATGTTAACACAACATACTCAAGTATCTAAACCATTTTCCGTTATCCTGAAATTCGAGGATTCCAGACTCATATGGTCTACAAGGTTAAACGATTCTAGCATTGTCGCATGCAACGTAATCTCGACTCACATGCAGGTTTTCAACTCAAATTGTTCATTTCAGAACTAAGACGGTTTCCTAAACATTACCAACACTTTATCTTCCTACTCCTCTTTCTGAGTCATTTAGTTTCATATGATTCATATAGCTGAGAGTTGTAAATATATCTAAAAGGTTTGGGAATCCTTCATATGTAGGTAAAGATATTAAACAGATAAGATGTCGGCTATTTACAACTGCATTTTCTGGCTATCAACAAACTAAATTTTACGTCAAAACATGCCTAAGAACTGCGGTTTGACTCCTGCACAGCATGCACGTGGAGCATCGTGTTTTCTTGCTGTGGAGGTATCGTTTAAAACCTCTAAGGGCAGTTCTAAGTTCATAATACAGTCTTAAAGGAAACTCTTCTATCTTACGTCATTGTCTATCGTTCGCAAAAGGTAAATTACGTCTTGCACCAAGATAAGTTCGTTCCTAATTGCATATACTTTAGAGAACAACGTTCTTTTGTTTTACAATGTCATTTATGACGAGAAATGTTACAGTTTCTAAGTTTACAATTCCTAGAAGGTAGTAACACTTCTATTTCTGAGTTTTTCTAATCTTAAAACACAGTAATGAGACAACATACTTCAGTTTTTGAGTTTTTCACATATCATACACAACAATGAAGCTATTTCATGGAATTAACCGCACACTGAAATCGTAGTAAACTTACGTTGTCATTCTATTCTACTCATATTAAACGTATTAATCTTCCATAAATATGAGACTCTCTTTCTTACTATTTTAAACTGAGACAAATGGTAAAGGAAATGAACCTGTTGTTAAAAACGAAGGTTGTTGTGGCAATTCCACGACCTTTCCACTCTCTTCCCACTGCTGCCTTTTACTCTCTTGCAGCTTCTATCTACCCGTGGATGTCTCCTACATAGTTACCTCTCTTTTCCTACGACTATGCTCTAATCCCACTTATGCTATCTTCCCACCTTGTGCTCTTTTCACACCAAATGCTCTCTGCCTCTCGTTACTTCACAACACAGTAACTATCTCTCTGCCTCTCGTTACTTCACTGCACAGTAACTATCTCTCTCTGCCTCTCGTTACTTCACAACACAGTAACTATCTCTCTGCCTCTCGTTACTTCACTGCACAGTAACTATCTCTCTCTGCCTCTCGTTCTCCTCACTACACAGCTACTATACTCTCGCTGCCTTTTGTTCTCCTCACTGCACAGCTACTATACCCTCGCTGCCTTTCTACACAGTTACTCTCCTCTTGCTCTCCTCACTATCCCATTACTATACTCTCGCTCTTCCCAAAAATGACCTCCTCCTGCGCATAACTTCGCAGCCTCCTCTACTAACTGCCCCCCGACCTTACCTGACTCCTAGATTCCCTCCAACGTTGGAGTAGATCCTCTCCACTCTAACTTCCACGATGGCCTTCACACAAGCACTCCCTTATCCGTAGCAACAGATTTCCTTTTTCCGTCGACGGTGCACAGGAAAATAACTCTCCCTTCGCAACCTTTCTGCCGTTTCTCCCTCCACGACGGCTTCTCCTTCCTCCCTCAACCTTGCGAAGATAACTCTCTTCAAAAACTACCGTTCCACGCTGCCCTCCACTCCTGCTACCCATGAAGGAAGTTGCAACAACTTTCCATGATGCGCAGAGATAAAGGAAAACGTTTTCTCTCTCCACAGATTCTTCTACTTTTACACCACAACCACCGAAGCCTCTCCACACTCCAAGGTGATGGAGTATTAACATTTAATAATGGTTACACCCTTTCTAATCCGCAAGCTAACCTCTCACGTCTTGGTTAAAAAAAAATCCCTCCAAAGAATTCTCGGTTGACGTAAATCTAAACACATGGGTTGACATAACTAATTAGGAACCCGACTTCTCACGTAACATGACCATACAAAAGGTGGTGGCTCCTTTGGCGACGTGGTCCGCTAGAAAACATAACAACTCCGCCTTCACTCGATAACCAAGGTATCTAATTCCATCCAAAAGCCACTACAAGATGTATTACGGAGTTAAGCTCAGCATGGCGGTGGTTAGGCAATGGCTAGAGCATCGTGTTGATCGAAAAAGAAAAGGAGACAAAGACCAACTTATTAAGAAAGCTTCAAGGTTAAATTGACAACAAATCATGGTCATAACTAGAAGGAAAGACTCACGCTACACGATGACTAAAATAAATTACATCACGCTATGGCTTCAAATCGACATTCGTCGATCTATGCGAAAAGAAAATATTCACAACACAAGTTCGACGTGATTTACGACAATCACGCCGGATTGATCGTATCGCAAATGAATTCTTACAACGTTAGACGCTCAAGGTCGACTTCTCACGTCTTTCGACTACAGAACAAGATTTACTATTTTACCACACCATGGTTCATTAAATACTTATAAACGAAAATAGTAAATGTCTAACTAAGTCGACTTGCTATTATGGACTTACGACGCCAACGACGACTCCAAGATTCTACAAGACGACTTTCGACTAGGATGTTATACTTTATCCTTTGACGTCGACAACAAATTAACTACCCAAACCGACAAACAAGACTTACTTGTTGGTTCCTAGGTTTATCTATCTGTTTGGCGATCTCAGTGACAAACACCTTTGGTTAGTTTCCAGAGTCTATACTCTCTCTCGAAGATACTTTCTCTTCCGTCGAACATGATCCACCTGTTCCTGCATCGACAGACTCGCATACAATTTTGTGGTCAAAGCATCTATGATCCAAATATAATATATTCAAACATCATTGCATTTATTATAAAGACATTTAGTCTACATATCACCTTGATCGTAATCAATAGATTCTGCAATTTCATATAACAACTTAGTAAGATAAATTGTCAGTTTTCATGTCGTTCTCAACATAGTAATTTACTGAAATTTGCAAGAAAGTAAATAGCATAATTGTTTTCAAAAGGAGGGATGTAACAATACATGTATAACATTCAAGTCAATGAGGTCTTGTATTTCATGTTTAAGACGCATACATCGTTCAGTATCATGTCCTTGTGTCTGATGATAGTGACAGAAGCCATTAGTATCGAAATAAGGTCCTTGCATTCTGTTAGGATCCACCAGTTTAATCAAAGGAAGCTTCAAGAGATTATTACTCAGAGCTTGATTCATGATAGAATGATAGGACTCAGTTATTGGAGTGAACTTTCTTTGTTGATACTGTGTAAATTGATTTGAATTCAGTCCATTAACCCTGATGAAACTCTTATTATTCTTCGTAAAGTTGTTTTGTGACAATCCACCCTCGGATTGACCGACTTGAGCTGATGAGTTTTGATTTTCATACTGACTAGAAGAGAGTTGGTAGTCACGAAGGGAAATACATAGATGTTGAAAGGAGTTATACTTCATCAAGAGGATCTTATCATAGATGTTAGGATACAAATTTGTAATAAATATCTTCTGAACATCATCATCTTTCATTTGATATTAAATTTGTGAATAAAGTCCCTAATACCAGCTAATAAACTCATTCAACTTCTCTTTTAGACCTTGCTTGCAATGAACCAAATCAATCACCTGGGAGACTTGGGGTCCGATGTTTGCTTGAAAATGTTGCAAAATTTGATGAATTAACTATGAAAAAGAGTGTATTAAGTTCTGAGGTAAAGAAAAAACCATTCTAAAGCTCAGTATCTTTGAGAGATCATGGGAAAAGATTTGCTAAGAAGTCCTCTTCAAAGTAGAAATCACTACACATAGCCGTGAATGCCGCCACATGAGTATTAGGATCACCTTTTCCACCATATTTTTCAAAGCGAGGAGTTTCAAACTTCTCAGGCATATGAGTTTTCAAGATTGCATAGGATAAGGGATTACAAGCATGATATGTCAATATATTAGGTTTTGAAGTATTTGACAAGCTTGTCACCTTTTGTTGTAAAGATGTCATACCTTGCAAAAGTTGATTTAGGATGGCATCATTACGAGATGTAGTGTGTGGTGAGGAATTGGAACTAAAATGTGGAGGAGATTGAGCATGGGTAGTGACAAGCAGAGGGTGTGAATAATTGAGTGGTGGTTGGAATGTATAGTGGTAGGTGGAAGATGGTTGAGAATAAGTGGATTGAAGGGGTGGTTGAGAGTGATATGAAGACACCCTAGGGGCAAGGTATTGATAGTTGAATATGACAGCTTTGTAATTTTGTGAATTAGTTCCATTAGATACTCCAATACCAGTGGTAGCATTACTACAAACATTTGCATTAGTTATCAAAATATTCAATGTAAATGTAGATATTCCTGTGGTCGGTATAGGTACCGATACTTGCGTATGAGACGGTGAGAAAGTGTTGTTTATCACTTTTGCACAATCAGTCACTGGCATAACATTAGTTTGTACAATATGTGCTAAACCACAAATCACATTAACACCATCTTGTCCTTTTATCAATTCTCTTATGTTATGAATCGCAGGGAGAGCTTCTTCAGCTATCCTCTCATTTTCCATAAATGCTTGAAAATTGGTTAACTCTTTATCAAGTTTATCTATTTGTTCATTAGATACATGTATTGCCACATCCATAGGTTCATCAACACCATAAAATTTTTTTTCTTCCATTGTAGTTGTGATAGGTATAGTATCTTGCAAAATTTGTGTCTCTCCTTTTGTAAAGAAGGTGCTTAATAGATTTTCAGAGGTAGGAATACCGATTTCTTCAAAAGCACTAGATCCCATGAGTCTTATGCTTCTTCTTAAAGGGATGTTTATATTATGGTAGCAAGTTATAATACTCATGCAACATCATGCGCAAACCAATAGAATAAACCCTAGGACCAAGATATGTTTAAGGGCAACAATGCTTGATTTTTCAACTTTGTTCAGTGCAAATCACTAGGAGAAGAGGTGTTGTGAAAATTTTCAAGATATAAAGTGAATAATATGCCTAATAATAGTCCAATGATGCAGCAATATTTTTCACAACACACTTTTGATGCAACTCTAGAGAGTCGATAAGTCAAAACCTAGTGAAAATAGGCCAAAATATGCGATTTTTCACCAAATCTCAATGCAAAAGAGTAGGGAAAAGGGTGTTGTAAGGAAAATGATGATGGAAAGAAACTTATAACAGTAATAATAGCCACCTAGTGACAAAAAATCTGTTACAACACGCCTATAGTGCCACTCTAGATCAAACCCTAGTGCAAAAATATAAAAATATGCAAATTTTCACCAAATTTCAATGCAAAGGCCCAAAAGAAAAGGTGTTGTAAGGAAAATTAGAAGGGAAAGAAGATAATGACCCTGATAACAACCAATTAGTACAGAAAAATCCCTTACAACATGCTTGAAGTGCCAATCTAACAAGACGATAAGGCCAAATCTAGTGAAAAATGCAAGTTTTCAAACCCTAGACATGAAATTTCACAAGGAGGGTACTATGATGCAACACTAAAATTAGAAATCAGGCCTAATGAGTGTTTTAACAAGGTAGTAAAATCTGGAACAAGATTTTGACTACAACCCTAGCTCATGCAAAACTAGGTTTTTATGAAAAAAACACAATTTTCAAGCAATTTTTATCAAATAAAACATGCAAATGCAATGTAAATGAATTGTAAATGATGAATTTATGTAATTTAAATTATATATAATGAAAATAATAGAAATTAAATTAAATTAAATGCCAATTAATTGAAATGTTACAAAAATTGCAAGCCTAATATGCCAATTTTTTTGAATTTTTCAAATTTTCATTTTTTTTGTAATTTTTTCAAATGCAATAGAATGATTGAATGCAAATCTGTCAAAAAACACTCAGTAAGGTGCCAAAAAGTCCAAAAACATGGGTTCATCAAAATGTTTAATGGTTAAAAAGGAGGAGTGGGTTGTTTGGTGTATGGGGGTATTAGTTTGAATCCTCCTTTCCACTAAACATTCCAAGGGCTTTTCAATCGAGTTGCATCTCCACTCGAGAGGAGAGTCACCTATCAGGTTGGGTTGCCACAAAGGAAGCTGGGAAATTTAGAAGTTATCACACAATGTCTCTAATTAATGCTTTTAATGCTATTGAAACCCTAATTTAAGCAAAACAGTAAGTAAATATGCAAATTATGATAGATGCTTTTGAAATAAGACAAAGGAAAGAGAACCTTAATTCATTATTTTTCGTAGTCCAAAAAATAGAAATATCGTGGACAATGGTGATGACACCCAAGTCAAAGTTGTAGCTTTTTCTGTAGAATCCCGATCTCCTTCTGACACTGATCTCCACTGTATCTTCAGTTTCTGGCAATTTAGATGCGAAGGACACTATTGATGGTGCCCTAGTCCACTAAGGGATATTCTTCAGGATGTTGGAAGCTCTGCAACCACCGATTGTCACTGTTTAGTCTATTTCTGTAGATCCAAATACGGGTGACAAGGTTGATGGCACTCGTGTCCCAAAATGTCACACAATGTCTGCTTCTTTTTAGATCCCGAATCTACACTATCCTCCAATCTTCCCTACAACTCCACTCTCTTTAGATTTGATACCTGTAACTTGAAATCACAAGGATAATGAGAGGGGATTGTGGTTTTTAGAGGCTTTCCTTGGTCAAGCCCTGGAGAGACATTCAAGTCTTTCGAACACCGTTGTCAGATGAGAGTGCATATCCCATGGGATAGAGGCAAAAACACAAATGATAAATGATGATAAAACACAATAGATGTCACCTTGATGATGAAGCTCTCATGGAAGGAAGATGCCCTTCAATGCCATGAGGAGAAGATGTAATCCAACCTACAAAAATAAACACAATAACAATGCTCTGCTCTACAACACAATGAAAATCACAAGTATGCCAATAACTCACAATCATAAACATCTTATAGTTTATAAATGATAACCTACACATGCTTATATATGCAACTACAAAGATTCCCGCCAAGAATTTCATAATTAAAACTTATGATGTCAGCCTGGGACCGAAATAACGGTCACAAACCCAACATTTGAATTTAGGGTAGACCAAAAAAAGGGTTGGACTAGGGCACTAGCACCCAAGTCCACCCCTTGTCTTTGTTCTGGGATCATCAAAATAGTTCCCCTTAGGTCCCATTTGTCACAAGACCCAAGGGTTTTCTCATCGGGAGTCTGAATTATCATGCAAGATGCTCTAAATGCAATCTAAAGAACCGGGAGCTAAACCTTAAAAGAAAAAGCCCCCAAGGGTACATTTTTCTGACATAACATCACCATGCACTTGTTAGTGATATGATCTTATTTGATTTTTGTCTTAGCAAGGAGTTTAAGTTTTCCTATTATAGATAGACCCTCCAAGCCTTTGAGATTCCCAAAATCATTTTGAACATATTTCATTCCCCTTTATATTCCTAAAAAGGTCAAAACAAAGTCAAGTTCTTAGCTTTATACTAATGCTAGTCTTAACAAATCATGATGTCAATTCTAAGAAAGTAAGTATTCAAACCTATAGTACTCAATAGAAGCTTGCAAGTAGACCTTCCCTAATCCTCCTTAGTGAAAGGGAAGTCAAAATGGATAGTGAAAGCTCTTGGTGACACCTTGTCCCTTATCTTTCCTAGAAAAAAACATCAAGGGGATCAGAACTCCACAAAGAAATAAAAGAATAAGAGTGCAAAAAATGAGAGAATTAGGAAAAGATACTATAAAATACAAAAAGAAAAGAGAGAAAAATAAAATAGAAAAGAAAAAAATAAAAAGAGAGGATTTATGATGTATGTATTCTTGAGTGGAGATAAGTCTAAGCTCAAATCTATGAGGGTGACATCCATAAGAGAAAATAAAAAAGAGAGGTACAAAGCACACACGTGGACTAGTTGGGTAAAGATAAGAGTCTATTTATCTTTAGGGCCATCTTTTTCTCTAGAGCCTTTCCTTTACTCTAGGTCTATCTTGTTTTCCATCTCTAATCTAAGTCTAGAAAACTTAATAATAAAATTTGTTACTTGTCTAAGTTGAAAATGGGTCACAGTGTTTTGTCTAAATAAGGATCAATATTTAGCATTTTGTAAAGCTAAGTTTAGAAATTATTCCATCTCCCTCCCATTGCTAGTTGATTCCCTAATAAATTCCATCTCAAAGTCTGTAGGTATTCCTATACTAGGTCAACTTCCAATCCCTTAGGTCAAAAATCCTACTAAAGAGCTCATTACACTATTTTTTCCACTTGCATACATTTAAAACATACAAAAGCAATGAAACATTTCATATAATCATGTCATATAACATATAGCACATAGAAATTTTCATTTCACATGTGAACCAAATGCATCCATACACATTGCATCTCATTCATATCATAAAAAGATTAAAAAAATGATTGCATCATCCATGTGTAATCATCATAGGTATGAATCTTAACAATAGAATTAAAAGTTATACCCAACCATTCACACAAGAGGGAAAGTGAAGTAGAAGATGTCAACTAAAGATACATAAATATCTCAACCAACAAAATCTCACAACAATAGGTGTAAAACAATGTCTAAGTACAAGTCACTCCTCCAACGGAGTAAAAAAAAACAAAATTGTGCACTCAACCATGCAAGTATCCCTATGCAAGGGGGAAAGAGTGAAAATATCTTCAACAAACATAGGTCTCTCAAAGATATCAAGGTTTCAATTAAAACCTTTACAAAATATTCAAATGAAGCATAAATATTAGAAAGTAAATTTAAACCTTTTTTTTTGTGAAACTCTACAAAAATTCCTAAAACTCAAATATGTTCCTTCAAAATTTGCAATAAAATGAGAATTTATTCTTCTCCTCTTTAGATTAAAGCATGTTTTTGTTTCCTTATTCTCAACTTTTTTCCTCATATGGAATATCCTTAAATCATCATTATATCTTTTTATAGCAAGGTGAGGCGACTTGGTTATACTCCAGACTCACACACTGATGGTACATTTCATCATCCTCCTTTTAGTGCTTACTACAATTTCATCTTAAAAGTGAGATAATAATTGTCATATAAGGTCCAAATGTGGGACAATGACAAAGGTAAGGGTATTCTTCAGGAATGATACCTACCTTTCATGTAGACTATTGTCCCTGAGGGGGAAAATATGTAAGTATGAAAAAGACACATAGGCATACATGGACGTCCAATGATGAGCTATAGTCCTAATCATGTATTTGTAAGCATGAAATATATAGACCTCTTAGTAGATTCTCTCTTGGTGACATGTACTTGAATTTTTTCTCTTTGTTTGTGCCTCCCTAAACATCAAGATAACCTTCTAAGGTCCTGCATGTTTTCTTGTTGACCACCTAGCCCATGTTTGACAAATCAATCCTATTGCTTGCTAGCCCTGACAACATAACCAATCCACCTCCCAAGAGGGGAAATTAATTTTCGCTAGGGGCTTCTTCATCATTTTTTCTTCCATGACCATTTAATTGACCTTCCAAAGCCCTTTGTACCCTTAGTTTGCATGTCCAAACCTTTCTTTCTAGGTTGCCCCTATTAACTTCATGGTCTCCCTGGGTGACTATATATTTGAAGTATGGCCTCTAAGGGTGACTTACTTTGCTAAAATGGGAAATCCACTTTTCTAATGCATTCTTCCTTGTTTCAAACTATCAAAACCATTTTCAACCTTCCAAGACAACTTTCCCACTTTCAAACCACTTGTTCAAACCACTATGCCTAAGTTGCCCCTATTGTCTTTATGATTTCCTTGGGAAACCATACAACTTAACCTATGTCTTCAAGGGTTTCCTACACTGCTAAAATGAGAAACACACTTCTTGAAAGGGGTGACCCTATCATCTTTTTCATGCATGATTTCTTCTAATTTTAGCCTAGTTTAGCTCCAATTTTATCTCTTGATGGCAAGATCCTTCATTTACAACTGACTGTCCACTCCCCCTAACTATTTCTAGACTCTCAATTAGTCTATTCTTGACTTTGAATCAATCTATTCTTATCTCTCAATCAATCTTTTGTTATCTCCATTTATTCTTCTATGATCTACTCTCCAACCATTGTTCACTCCCAATCAAAGCTAGATCACTCATCAATCAATTTTGTTAACTCTCCAATCACCACCACCTTTTGTGTGGATCTCAAACCTATAAATACCCTTCACCTCTTCATTATTTTCAAAGATGGGAATGCTCTTCTCATCTTCACAATATTTTTCAAGCTTCTTCATAGACCTTGGAGCCTCTTAGTTTATTTCTTTAGTTTTTTTTTTCTAAAGCTTCAAAGCTTTCCCTTAGGAGGTAAATTCATTATTTCATTCTTTATTTTATCTTTGCAAATAGTTTCCTCCATATATTTTTTATGCTCATTACAGGACCTCGTGTGTTTTTTCTTTCATTTATAGCTTCATAGCTTAATCCATCCATGCTTCCGTAGCTTCCATATGCTTGAATCAATTACCTTTTTCCAGTTTTCATAGCTTCGAAGCTCATAGACACTTGGTTTCATCTTCATTTTCTCCTTATTGCCAAGAGGAGGACCCTGCCTCTAGGAAAGAATGATTTCCCAAAGGAGTCCTAAGGATTCACACTACACACTTCAACATACAGATTCTTCAAGTTTTCAATAATATATAGATCAAACTTTGCTCTTGGCAAAGTAACACATTGCTTTCTTTTCTCTTGATATGAAATTTAATTTTCTTTCTTAGAGTAATTTTTACATTTCAATTGCTTAGATTAGTTTACTTTAATTTCATTTCATTGCATTTAGATTAGTTGCACCTTTCAATTTAATTATATTACAAATACAAAATTAACCCACAAAAATACAAAAAACATAGTTTAGTTTGCATATAAAATTCATATAGCTTGCATTCATTTTCCCTTTCTAGATAATTAGATCATTTAAAAATTTAGAAAAGAACCAAATATTTTTTGCATTCATAAAATATCAAAAACATTAGAAAACAAAAAAAAAAGATCAATTGAAATCCTTGATTCTATCACGAGGTTAACATCTTCAATACATTCAAAATCAACACAAAATAACATTTCCCCCTCTTTTCTAGCATTTGATGTGCCTAGGCATTAGTGAAAATTGGATAAAATTTGTCCTAGATGAGATTAGGGAAAACCTTCAAGTCATATCACTATCACAACAACAACAATTGAACACTTGCATCAGAACATTCATTGAACATACACAAACACACATCGCATGAATAACCCAACTTCCATCCATGACATTCTTCTCCCTCGTGAACAAAACAACCCCTGATTCTACCTCCACTCAATTGGCTCTTGCCATGAGATTGAGAGTGACTAGGAGGTCAACCATGGCAAGGATACAGTTCATGTGTTGTATTGGAGTTTAACTCCTTCAAATTTTTGTGAGTTAAATTATAAACAACACAATTACTAACATGAGCCATACCTTATAAATGATGAACTTTAAAAAGTATTAATGGATGGTTTATTTCTACTTTTTACAATACAAGTGTATTATGTGCCTTATCATTTATTTTGAGATTTATGTTCCACTATATTTAAATGTGAGTGTGCTTTATTGTGTAATCCTCTTTTATATCAATGTTTTCCTAATACTTTTTCACATGCAAGGATAGGGGAAATCAAGATGTACCTAATTCTGATCATTATGCATAAATTGAACCAATTTTTTTTGAAGAATTAACTACATTAGAAGAGCCTACACATGTCAAGTGTTAGAAAAACTTTTGGAATACAATATTACTACTTTACCTTTGGTTAAGAGAATGGACATGTCTATTCTTGCACAACATAAGGCTAAATACATTTGTGCTAATAACCATACACACAAACATATGGATATAACATTTGAGGATAAATGAGTCAAAGAAGGCATTTACGAAAACATAGAAACATATGTACAATAATAGGAACTAAGCACAAGATTAATAGAATAAAAGTGCCCCCCAAGTGGGGAATCAAAGCATAAAGTGCAATATAAAAGGTGAAATGATAAGAGGAGATGCACAACATACATGGAGTAAAACAAAGGTCAAATGGAAATGATACAAAAGGTAAATGAGAAAATAAGAAAGTCCAGGATCACAACATACATGGAATAAGAAAAATGCCAAATTATAAATAACATAAAGCACAAGGGAGAAGCCACATGAACAACACAACACATGTTTTAAGGCACTTGTGTCAACATGCACCACTAAAGGTGTTTTTGCATCATCCACATGCCAATTACGAATATGGAAACATAAATATAAATCTATGAAAGGACGAGGAAAGAACAAAATGCAATGAGTAGTAAGAAGGGTAGGTAAGGATATATCTAATTAATGAATTCATCCCCCATCACATGTGCCTAAAATATTGTGTTCTATAATAAAAGATCCTAATAGGACATCTAACATTAG
The DNA here is from genome assembly GCA_027924645.1 of Cunninghamia lanceolata. Taxonomy (NCBI): domain Eukaryota; kingdom Viridiplantae; phylum Streptophyta; class Pinopsida; order Cupressales; family Cupressaceae; genus Cunninghamia; species Cunninghamia lanceolata. The sequence goes on from BSBN01001332.1 coordinate 16,340,845, forward strand.
AAGGTTCCTCAACATGCAAGTCAATATGATTATCTAAACTTTTAACATATTTTCTCTATAAAATATTTAATTTGTTGACTGAGATTTGGTTTTCACATGTTTCCTACATTACCTTCCTTTTCTAATTTTAATGATGTTGCCTATATCCCATGATCACTATACTTACCTATGCTATTAGGTAATACTTCCAATGTTTCCTTATGAAACTTAGGATTCCATGCCTTATAATACTTCTCATGTCTATATCCTAATATTACATATTATGCCCCTTGTCATTCCTATTTTTTTCCCCTAAACATTATGACCCTTTTCATGTCCTTATCTTTATGTCTATGATCCTCATCATGTTCACATTCTATGTTTACATGTTATGACCCTTCTCATGCCCACATCATTTACATTATATTGATAATGATGCTTCTCTCACCTTCATGGATAGAATTATCTTATCATTTACCTATTTTGAGGATAATATTATCTTATTATCCCTTGATGTTGTGTTTACATGCTTGTCATTTGGTATTTTCTTACTTACTAGTCAAATGGTGATTATCATTGATAGTTTCTACAATCCTTTTTACATTGTTATATTTTTCACATCTCTTCTAATGTAATTCATAGGCTTTCGCTCGAGACATTATCTTGGTTAATGTAGAAACACAAACAATTTTATTTTTAGGTATTACAAGTGTTAAACACTACATGCACACTCATGCAACACACAAACATGCACACTTATAAACAATGACATCAACCATTCTCATCAAAAAGTGTCAGCAGAAGACTTCACTAAAGTGGTCTAAACAGGTTGCACACAACTCATCTATGTTTTCTAACACTAGAAAGAATTCAATTTCTAGGACACAAATCACATGCACCATATGCATTTTCAAGATGACTCAGAGGGGCAAAAACACTATTTCAAGTTGCATTTTCCACAAGTAGGAAGAATAGGCATCACCAGTCCACCTAACAGAGTGTTGAGGCCCAAGGGTGGGCCTCTACCCATGAGACTAGTGCCTAGAGCTGGTGTCCTAGGACTCTAGTGTCCCACACGATGGTCCTCTTGGACTCTGTCCCAGAAATGCAAAATTTCCCTAAAAACTACCTAGATTTGAGCAGAACAGCCCATAATTTCACCAAATTCACGGTGAAGGATAAAAACATCATTTTACACCACATGAAATCCATAAAGAGAAAAAAATATTTCTTTTTAAGATCCCAAAATATGATTTTGTCATTTTGTCCCATTTGTTGTCAAAATGCATAAAAAGGAAAGAGCATATTGTTTCCAAAACATGCCTTCGACACCAACAACAAAACACCAAGACAATCAATAAAATATCACCACTTATGTCAATGGTTTACAAGTTTCCAACATCAAATAAATCAAAATAATGTCTGATAACTGAATACAAGTCTATAGGACATCAATGTCTTCCAAAATTTACAATTTACATTTGAATTGAAATAAGGAAATAAAGCATAAAGGAGATCTATGCCATCATGCGAATCCAAGTCCAGTTCAATCCAAGTTTGGATAGCTTGTACTCCCCAATGGTTTTGATAGTGCCACCCAACCATGTGGTGCCCTCAGGCCCACCCCACTGTACTAAGGAGATGGTCGCACATGATGCATACAACACACACGCAATACAAGGGAAGTAGGTTTTACTCATGCCATACAGCATGATATAATAAAAAACACCATAGATCATGAATCAACCATTGAAAAAATAACAATGCAAGGTACACAACACACACCGAGTCCAACTTAGGCGGTAATGAACATAAGGAAGAGAGAACTAGCAAACCTAGGATAAGGAGTGTCAAAACGAGGGCACATACCTTCTCGTAGGAAAGATGAGGGCACTACTTCCTCATAGAAAAACTACATATTGTATCACCAGGAATTTCTCTTTACACCCAAACCCATAACAAGGTATTGTATCACTAGGAAATGTGGTTTAGTGTAGATGATCTTGTTATTAGTTTTGTTTTACCCATGTGTTTAATGTTTATCTCTTACAACTCCCCATATGTTGAACCCACTGACAACTTCATGTCATGGTATATAGTAGGCGAGCCACTCCTTACCTACTCCTAATCCTCTTCCTAGACACCCAACACATGTCAATTTATCCAATAAAGCGTGGCACAAAAATCAATGCACCAAATGTCTCAAAAACACAACATTTTCTCAAAAGATGTAGATTGACATTTCATGAAGGAGGCATTCAATCTTACATAAAAAATCATCATGAATGATTTTAATTTCAATTTTACTCATTTCTAAATCACGAAAAATACTCATAAACCCCCAAAATGGCCATGTTTGAATGCTTGCTTTTTAGGGAATTTTTCTAACTTTTGACTCACAATATGTATGCAAAAATGAACAACTACCCTTTATATCTATATGATGCACATCATCCCAAAACCAAAATAAAATCCATGTGGGCCATTTCCTAAAACTTTTCACATGGTTTTGACTATTTTTCATGGTTTCTAAAATGAAAAAGCACAAGAAAATAATGGAAAAACCACTCAAAATTAAATCTAACTACTCCATCCTACTATGCAAACCAATAGCAAACACTCAAGGTAGCATACTAAGGAGAGAAACAATTAATTTAAATCAAAGAATGCAATGAAACCTTACCACTCAATCAAACTTTGAATCCAAACAAATGGAGGAAGAAAACAATCTTTTCCAAACACACACCAATCTAACAACAAGTTATATTGATTCCAGATCTACCCTCAGATTTGTAAACACATTAATCCTTCAAGCATGGAGAAATTCCCAATTTCACAGAGACAAGAGGGTTTGAGATAAATTGGAGAGCAAAATGAGAGAAAATAATTAATAACACAACTCTATTTTTCCTTCTAACCTCCAAAAAGCCCTAATTTCTTATTTTCTAATATAAAATTCACTTTAAGTCAATCTAATAAATCAAGTGAATTCAAATGTTTTGTTTTGCACAATAAAATAGTTAAAATCATTTAATTATTTCCTTTTTTGCTCACACTAAGCATTTAATTGAAATGCATTAATATTTCAAATTTAAGTATAGTAATATTTTCCTTTCAAACTTAATACTTTTTTGAAAGTAAATTTAATTAAGATATTATTTTTCCTTCCCGATTTTGATAAAATTGGATAACATGAAATATTAAATAATCCTATTTAAATCAAATCATTTAGACATATTAAATATGCAATAATGTCTAACTAATGCAAACATGCAGTAAATATCACAAATTTATGGGTTTGCACAAGGATGAGAAGAGTCCTAAATCACCACCGATTCTAATCCAAAAACACACAGGGTAATGCAAGATACATCTGAGACTTGATACAAGTGGGATAAATAAGGTTAAACAATCAGACAGTCCCAATGTGACATCTCCATATAACCACCATTGTGGAACAACAACACCTACACACTCAAATAAAACATCAGGCGTACCTGTCCAATACAAAATAGTCTTGAAGGTCATCATAATACCCAATGTCGCATAATATTGCATACACATAATAAACAAAAATTGACAATCAATCGGTATCATAAGTCACATATGCATAAACCTTCTAACATAATCATACTAAAGACATCATATCCATCTAGCATATTACGTGAATGAAAATAGTGAAGCTAAAACCCCAAATAAATATATAACATGAGAATAATCAATGAAAACATGCTAGATAATCATCGAGTAATGTCATAACATAATAGTCATAATAAGGTCTAATAGTCAACCAAAACCCATCAAGATAACCTCAATGCCAAAATAAAGTATCATCGCTAAACACAATAATGGAAACCAAAACACACGTCTAATAAAAAAGGCACAAATGCCAGAGGCATTACATGCTCTCCTAGGTCTAGGCTTACTCTTGGAAGCCTACAATAGGATAAGGACTAATACCCATTGCTACTACAAAAGAACACAATAGAGCTACTCTGGTGGACCTTTACCAGGTCCATGTCTAGACTCAGAAAGCCTTGCAGGCTACCGATCAGCCACAGTAAAGACTCGGTGTGATCTCCCCACATCGCCTACCATTGCATTGGGAACATTTGATTGTTTAACCTTGTTTATCCCACTTGTATTGAGTCTAGGATGTATCTTGCATTACCTTGTGTGTTTTCAGATCCGAATCGATAGTGATTTAGAAGTCTGCTCGTCCTTCTGCAAACCCATAAATTTGTGATGTTTACTACATTTTTGCATTAGTTAGATGTTATTGCATATTTAATTCCTTATGTCTATTGGATGCAACCAATTAGAGGGGGAATTTATTGTCCCTAAAGATTTTCATGATTGGGATTTCAAATGGCATCTTGTGCCAAATAGAGATTCATCAATGTCAATATTAAAATGGAGTTATATCATTTTGTAGAGACACGTGGTATACATTGAATGGAGTTTTATCACATTCCTACATCAAACAAAGATTTATTGCATTCCCACATCACATAGAGTTTTATTACATTGCCATGTCAAGTGGAGCTTATCACATTTTTGTATTAAATTTTAATACCACTTTTTGAATAGGCTTAATTTCCTATCCCTTCTCTTCTCATTTTCATAGATAGTTATAATAACTTGTATTTTTTCGTATTTTGTTCATGTGGTAGAAACTACACATTGCATACTTTTCATTGTTTTGTAGGTTTCAATGGAGCACTCATCCTAAGGAGCAAAGAAGAAGAAAGATTGTATACTTTCTTATGGTTCTATATCCTTTAATTTGTTTCTAAATATTTACTTTTCATGTTGGCTAAGAATGTCCATATACTTTTTAATTCATGCTTATGTTAGATTCACATGCACATCAAAATGGGGGGAAATGCAATGTTGAAATTACCATACCTATGCTAATTTCCATTTAGTTCAATGCCCAATTTGATGAGAATGCCTTAATGTAGTAGCATATCAACAAGTGACACACCCTTGTGTTAGACTTGGCTCATACTTTGTTTCACCCCATTTATAGTAATTCCTAGATATTCATTACCCACCTTGAAATCAACACATTATTTCTTCAAACCATTTCCAAGGGATGCATGATTGATTCAAGTCAATCCCAAGGAGCATAGAAATGACCCCCAAAATCCTAGGCATCAAGTTCAAATTTCAATATTCTCATCCCCTTTTACTAGCTATTATGAGCCAACCTAACACATGTTTCATGTGACATGTTGCTATGCTATAGTATTTAAAGGCATTCATTTAGCACTAAAATAAGGGACAAACAATATGATGGAATTAGATAATTAATAGAGCATTCACTTTCAAATTCAAGGGAACTAAATGGATCAATATGCATCATCATAGAGTCCATCTACATGTAGATATGAATAGTTTCTTTGATCTTTCTTATCATTACTAATTCAATCCACCAAGGGGTTTCACCTAGGAGAGACTGTCCATCTATTGAGTCAAAAATCTCCTCGACATTGTCATTAAATAGTGTCTTATATATCCAATGAGCAAAGGTGAACATATTATACAAGAGCATTTTCTACTAAATCATTACTATACATTCTAAATTAGTTGTGCACATCAGGATCAATCATGCAGGATGTTATATCAATCCACAAAGTTTTCTATGCTAGTTTAGACTAGATTAAGATATTCATCATGTCAAGACAAATAATTTATGATAGTAGTGAATCATTTTAGAATAGTATTAAACATCATTTATCCATTATCAATCATAAAGCTAAGTACACCCATCCTTCTATTTAATTATTACATTTGTTTTAGTTTAATTATCTATCCCAACTCTGTATTGTTTAAGTAAAATTGTTTGCTAATTGATTTCTTTTATTTAAATTAGCGTATGAATGTGATTAAAAACTTTTTACACAAATGAGAACATGAAGTCTAATTAAACAATGATGAGTAATTAAATTAGGATTTTCATCTTAGATAATAAGAACATTAATTACACTTTTAAAAGTAACCAGAGAAAGATTAAGGACCTATCTACGGAAATGATGAGTACTGTTGTACAATTTTTGCCTTTTGAAATTTTGTGCTAATTACTAGGTTTGAGTGTTTGTTCTTTGTCCTACATCTTGACGTTGCCCTTTTGCTCATGCCCAACATTGCATCATTTTTCCATACATGCAAGTTGTAACTCTTGCGTGCGTTCACTCAGTTTATGATTAGATGTTTCCCTTTTGTATTTTGCCCCATTCACATTCCTTAAGGTGTCAGTTCTTAGTTTTAGGTAGTAGCAATATGTCATGGCAATGTGTTTTTGGCCCATTTACCATTTTGGATGATCTATAAAGTCCAGTTTTCTATCATTTTCTGGAGTTCAAGTCTAAGAAAAATGACTTGGTTGCTCGATAAAATTGTGCATGAGCTTCTCAGCAAGTTCAAGGAGTTAACTGAAACACAATTGGATCACCATTCACAACAAACAATAATTTCAACAATTTGCATAGCAGCAGCTTCCTGAAGTTTTGCAGACCTCTCTTCTTTAGCGATGCTTAAAGTTGCTGTAGCTCTCAGTGGCCGCACTCCATTCTTGTTTCCTGTGGATAAGCGAGATGAAGTCAATGCTGTACGCCTAAGATTTGTAGGCACTAGTAAGAGTGATCACATGGCGCCTGCTAATGGATATCAGGGTGTCTACAGTTTGGTCGTTGGCACTTCGTTTTGGTTTCTTGGTATTTCTTTTTGGTTTCTTTGCCTTGCCACGTGGGTTGGGGGTTATGCTTTTCCAGGGTGGAGGACATCTTGAGGATGTCTTACCATTTTTGACCGTTCTGTTGCAATTTTATTGGCCCACAAATTATCAACAATTTGTAGAACAATTATTTTGTTTGGAAAGTTACTACCCACGTGGGTTTCCAATTATTTGGTGCACATTGAAGATAGTTATCTATCTTTATGAAGCTGTCCAAATTTTCTTCGCACTTTTTAATAGTGAAATAGTCAATAGTAATTTTACACCTCATTCCCACTAAAAAAGTGGAAAATAGTTGTCTTATTTTTATTGGCCAAAATTTATTTTTCACCATTACACCAAGTGTAGTTTAAGAATAGCCACCCACAAATGTTTGTGTAAGGGATGTCCCCATGCTGCTGCTTAACTTATTTTGGCTAGCAGCGACTGCTTAATTTTTTTAGCAAATATTTGTGGAGCCAGTGACCCCATGAAACTTTGTTTTTCTGCTTATTTTAAGCAGTTATCTTAATTTGGAGTTTTTTATTATATAAAAAGTAAAAAATAATAGAAGAAAATTAAAAAAAAAAAGAGGGAAGAAATTATATGCAGCCACATGGCATATTTTTATTATGCAGTGGCTGCTTATTTCCAGCCCCCCCTTTTTTTGCAGGCTTATTTGAAATTCCTAAGCAGTAACTGCTCCACAAAAATAGGAAAGATTCTATATTATCCTTTTCTCACAATTATAAATTTGCATGGGGCCACTCCAACTGCTTAAATTTAAGCAGAAAATTGACTTAAGCAGCAGCATGGGGACATGGGGTAAGAGTCAAATGATGTTTCCATCAAGAGTAAATTGCATATGTGGATGCATTGAGGAATGTTCTTACATTATTAAATGTGCCCAATTTTTTTATTCTATCTAACTGAAGTATGCTACATATGCTAAAATAATCATTGGAGCTATATGGAGAAAATTTAGAAACTTTACTTTTTGGAGCTGAATGTTTGTGTAAGAAAATAAAAGTTTGTTTGTGTCCTCCTTTGGAATCTTGAAAGTAAAATATTTTTGGTTATTTAGAGATGAACAAAATGGCATGTGGGTAATGGATTTGATATCTTTTTGGTATGGAGTATATGTAATAGTGAAGAAAGGATATTAGGAGGAGATTTTAACATGGTGGAACATTATGATGATCGTAGTTGGTATAATTATACCAAACTTAATAAAAATAAATTTGAAAGTTGGATTAATTAATGTAATTTTTAAGTGTGGTTGATCCTTTGTTTGGCAAACATTTAAGCTATGTAGACAATTATTTTACATGGACTAATTGTAGAACTGGAATGAACAAGAAGTTTAGTAGGTTGGATAGATTTTTTATTTCTCACAATATTACTGATTCTCCTTACCCTTCTGGTTCTTATCTATGGGTTGATTATTCTACCAATCTGTCTAATTATTTTCCCATCATTTGCTCAATTTCCATTTCACATTCTCATCCTACATCATCTCAACTACCATTCAAATTGAATACCTCTCATTTAAAAAACCTTGACTGTGTGGCTACTCTTGTGAGAATTTGGAATTTCATACCTAAGCCTCAAGAAAGTGAATCATGGATTGGTTGGTGGTGTTATTCTCTATCTCAATGTATTGTTTTCCTTCACTCCTATAGTAAAATGGCATGACAACATAAAAGAAATGAAGAATCTTTTCAAGGGAAATTAAAATATGATAGAAAATAACTTATCCTTCATCCTAGTAATATTATGATCCAAGCTTCTACCACTTCTATTCAAATGCAACTACCTAAAATTGATATTTATAGAGGGCAAGGTGCTAGACTAATAATCAAATTTAATTAGATCAAGGAAGGCAATAGAGGTTCAAGATCCTTTTTTATCTATTTGAATTACAAACTTAAGAAAGAAAATTTGTTCTTTGGTTGATGAACATGGTTCTCCATTCACAAATCCCACTAAGATAACCTTATTCTTTTAGAATTTCTATGGAAATATTTTCAAGTAGGACAACAAGTGGGTGGATATACAAGAATCCCTTGAAATATAGTCAAAGACTATGTTCGTAATAAAATTAATCCTAGCTATAGTCAATTTTTAGATTGGATCCTATCTCCTGAAGAGCTTTAGAGGGATCTTTTCTCTATGCCACATAAAAATACCTAGGTTTTTATGGGCATCATGTATAATTTTATCAAACTATGTGGTGACACATTAAAGATGATTTTTATATGATTTACCTAGAAACCCTTGCAAAAGGTTCTTTAGATTCAAATATCAATAAGCATTTAATTAAACTTTTTCCTAAAGGAAGGAATAAAGATACCATTTTTGGTTGGAATCCTATTACTTTATTGAATACTCACTACAAAATCATTTCCAAAGCTATAGCTATACAAATAAAGCCTATGATTCAGGACATTGTGAGAGTTTAACAAATTTGATTTCTTGGAGGAATGTATATTCTTGATAATATGATTTTATCTTGGGAAAGTTGTGAATGAGCTCAACAACCAAGTCAAAATGTTTTTCTTATCAAATTAGATTTTGACAAAGCATATGATAGAATACATTGGGGGTTTATCATTAAAATGATGCAATGGATGAGTTTTGGGCCCCAAATTTGTGCTTATGTTTAAATTCTCTTCAAAGACACTAATGCTTATATTGTGGTTAATAAATCTATATCCAATCCTTTTCCCCTACAATGCTCTATTAGACAAGATTGCCCTTTATCAACTTTTCTTTATCTTCTTACTGTGAATACATTATGATATTTATTACAAATGGAAAAGCAACTAAAACTTATACATGCCATCTCCATCCCTCAGAATGTTGTAGTAATTAATTTTCATTTTACTAATGACAACCTGTTTTTCTTGCAAAACTTAGAAAAAGAGCTAAACAATACTTTAGATATTTTGAATTTGTATTGCTCAACTTTTTAGTGTTAGATGCACATGACATCTGAGAGGGGTGGTGAATTAGTTGTACATTAAAACATTAAACCCTCAAGCTATTCCAATCTTCAAACTCTTATTATGCAATAGCAAAATATAAACATATGAAGCATCAATACAAAACACATCAAACACATAAGAACACCAGATTTATGTGGAAAACCCAAGAAGGTAAAAACCATGGTGAGGATTAGCTCGCATATATATGAATAGCAACACCAAAAACAAATAGGCTCACTACCAGAAGGACTCACTGTCTAGAAGAGAGAAGAATAGAAGAGGATTATTACAGAGAGATTCACTATCTCAAAGCAATAGAAGAAATCCACCACTACAACTTCTTGCCATCCACAACCTTTGGCTCACTACCTCCAACAACTTCAAGCACACTGAAATGTAGACACCTTCTGCTCACTGCATTTAGAAGTTATAAGCATTTAAGATCACACACAACTCACTAACCTTGATTCACATTCGCATCATCTTCTCTACATTGCTCCACTCATCTTCATCTTGTATTTATACTATCTACAACCAAGAATAATCTCAATTAGGTTGGTCCTAATGAAACCTATGCACCTCAAATGTGCAATACCAAAATAGGTCGACACTAAACACTTCCGTGGTGGAAAGAAGTGAAAGTGGACCATGCCAAGGGTTAACTAGGACTCAAATTTGTATCACCATGCTTCTCATCACATCCAAAATCCATGAGGTATCTCCACAAATAGCGCAAGTAAGCTAGGTTAGCCAAACCTGAGCTAACGACCACATCCATGCTCCAAGTTAAATAACATCATGCAGACCACAAAGAGACACTCCACATCATCCACACACCTTTCCAAAATGTTCAGTATCATCACAATCTTCTAAACCATGGTGGAAAGAAGTGAAAGTGGACCATGCCAAGGGTTAACTAGGACTCAAATTTGTATCACCATGCTAGTCATCACATCCAAAATCCATGAGGTACCTCCACAAATAGTGCAAGTAAGCCAAGTCAGCCAAACCTAAGCTAACAACCACATCCATGCTTCTCCAAGTCAAATAACATCATGTGGACCATAAAGAGACACTCCATATTATTCACACACCTTTCCAGAATGTTCATTATCATCACAATCTTCTGTAGTACTGCCGCAACCACCTGAAACAAAGAATGTCTTCATTTTGCACATCAAAATACATTGCTACTGAACACCAACATAAGAACTAAACTTGTAGAGCACCCCAACATTATAAACTTCAAGGGAAGGTAGATACAAACAATATAAGCATGTTCCTAGAACCGCAAAACAAGAAATGTCAATGCAGAGAAATATGGAGCAATCTCTTTTCTCCCAAACAACCTTCTGTTATGTCAGAAAATGTCTCCCTAGGACTTTTCCCTCCTATGTTTAGCTCTCGAGTCCTTTAGAAAGAATTTTGATCATCTTGCATATTCATGTTGACTCCCAATGAGAAAACCTTAAAGTTTTATGGAAAATAGGACCTAGGGGGTGCTATTAAGATGAATCTTGACTGAAATAGGGAGGGAGGTCTTGGGTGCCCGAACCCTAGTCCTGCCCTATTTTAGGCAAGACCTGGATTCAAGTATCATTTATGTGACCATTAATTAGGTCCTATGTTGACACCTTAAGTTTGAATTATGAAATTCTTAGCAGGAATGTGTTTAGTTGCATATATAAACATGTTTAGGGATTCATTTGTAAACTAGAAGATGATTATGAACTTTTGGCACACTTGTGATCTAAGAGCATTCAAAGTATTCATTATTGTAGAGAAGAATTGTCTTGTTATTGTGTTTGCTATGTAGATTTGGCTTCATCTTCTCATGATGTGAAGCATTATCATCTATATGCAAGCTAGACCTTAGAGGTGACATTTATTTGTGTTTACAATCATTTATCAATTGGTTTTTGCCTATATTCCATAGGGATACACACTCTTTATCTAACAACAATGTTTGGAAGACTTGAATGTCTCTCCATGGCTTGACTGAGACAAGCCTCTAAACACCACAACCCCAACCCCCTTTTCTGTGATTACAGGTTACAGGTTGCGGAAGCGAACAAAGTGGAGTTGTAGGGAGACATAACAGAGTGTCAGAATTACAGAGCAAAGTAGAAAAATAGGACCTAGACTAGGGCGCCTCCTCATTAGTCCTCTAGATCTCGAAACACAAAATCCCCAGAACAACAGAAATAAGTTGGAGACAATCTTCAGAGATCCCAATAGAACTTGGCACCTTGGACTGAATCACCCGCTCATTAGTCCCCAACTTTTTTGAGTATAGAATCTTGAAATCTGGTATGTATCTAATTGTCATTTGATATCTCTATGTGCGAGCATTTATTGTGTTTCATCCATTTGTTTACGATTTTATGAAATTAAGGTTTTGATCATAGTTGGGCTTTAATCAATCAATTAGTTAGCAAATTCTAAGTTTCCTCTTCATTCTAAGGGACACTAAATTTGTAGCAAAGCCCTCTTGCAAGAGATTGAGGCTTCACTCAATTTATGTCCTTGAATTTAAAGTGTGAAAGGAGGATTTAACCTTGAAATTGCAACCCCTCTTTTTCCACTAAACATTTTGGTGAACCCATGTTTTTAATGAATTTTGCTCCTTTTTGAGTGTTGTACTTCATATTTACATTCATTTCATTCATCATTTCCTTATTGTATTTCAAAAATTACAAAAATATTGAAAATTTTTAAAAAATGACATTTTAGGCTTGCATTTTCAAATAATTTAAATTAATTTGCATTTAATTTCAGTTTTTTTCATTATATCTAATTTAAATTATAGAAATTCATCATTTATTAGTCATTTGCATTGCATTCAGATGCCTAATTTGTTAAAAATTGCTTGAAATTATGCAGTTTTCATATAACCTAGTTTTTGCATAAGCTAGGTTTGTAGTTAAAATCTTGTTTCAAATTTTACTACTGTTTTAAACACTCATTTAGTACTAATTTCTAACTATAGTGTTTCATCATAGTGTCTTTTTTGTAAAATTTCATGTCTAGGGTTTAAAAATCTTGCATTTTCACTAGATTTTGTCTTATTTTGCATATAGAATTGCATTAAAGGTGTGTTGTGAAGGATATTGCTGCATTATTTGACTGATATTAAGATTATTATTGGCTTCCCCTCATCAATTTCCTTACAACACCTCTTCTTTTAGTGATTTGCATTGAAAATTTTGAAAAAATTGGAAAATTTAAGCATTTTTAGGCACATAAGCAAATATAATTTGGTGTTGTTTCATTAGATTCACCCTAAATCTCTTTTATTTAAGATCTTGCATCCATATTAAAGAATTCAGTCAATTATCATTTGAAAATTTGGCATTATTTTATTAAATGGTGTGAAAATTAGCATCTTTTTAATTACATAGTGTGTATTTAAACACTAGTTGTTCACACACTTCATTCACATATTTTGATCAAAACCTCTAAAATAATCAATTGGGCCTTGTTGTGTTGTACTCATTCCTCCTACCCACTATGTTTTTTGTGGACTCCGTGTGCCTTTTAGTACTTGTTTCCCTCAAGCAAGTGCTTTGGTGCGAAATAGTCTCACTTATTTTTGCCTTGTTGATCATGGTGAAATTTTTGCCTTGTTGATCATGGTGAAATTCATGTGTATTTTATTACCATCATGGATAGTTCTTCTCATTCATCTTTGGAAATTTTTTTTGCATACATCATAGACATTGATAATTTTTCCAAATTTACTCATGAATATCCTCAAGTCTTAAAACAAATTGCATATATCTATGATGTTGACATTTCTATGTGTTCCACATATGAAATCCTTTGTTATATATATGATTTTGATAGTTTCACAACTCTCATGGGAATATATCCTCTAATATTAGATGATCTCATTAAATTCATAAATAATAATAAGTATGTTGCATCGTTTAGTAGTGATGACTTCAATATGTTAGACAAAGCCCTAGATGACTTTATCTCTATTGAACATTCCACTATGACTCCTATTGCTAAAACATGTGATGGTAACTTAGTTCTACCTTATGATCTCTCTCCCAAAGTTGTTCCCACTTATGAAGACACTTTGGTGCAAGAGGATGAATTCATTGACATATCATTTAACATCACATCATCATCTCTTCATTCCAATGTCTCTCTGGCCAAGATGAAGCATTAGTGAATGAAGAACACCCTCTAGCAAAGAACATTCCATGGATAGATAATGAGAATTCACCTAACAATATTAAAAATTCTATCCCTACCATAGTTCATGAAGCCTTTATGGATCATCTCATCAATTTTCCTCCTTTAATTGAGCATTCACATACCTTGGATATCACTAAGGAAGGGAAGACCCTTGATCTCCCTCCGTTGGTTGAATATTCAAGTCATTTAGATATCACTAAGGATGCAAAAACATTGACTACCTCTCCTTTGGTTGCATATTCTTTGAGCATCACTAAAGATACAAACATTAATAATTATCCTCACAACACCTTACCTTCCCCTCATTCCTATACTCTCTCTTCAAAAGATGCAGCATTAGTAAATGAGGAAAGGTCTCTCACATTAAATCTGTTATGGATGGATGTTGAGATCACTCAAAACAAATCACTTCTTCCACCTCCTAAGAGGATAGTAAATAAGTTTATTTCTCCCTCCCTAAGCCACACTTGTTGTAGCACCTATTATAGTTTCTCTCAAGGGTGGCCTCCTCCTATATATATACGTTGTTAGCATTGTGATGTATCAGGTAAGTATTTCTAACCCTTTACCTTTGTGTGGAGTTACCCCTGTGATGTGTTATGTGTTGTTTAGGACTCCTTGGAGGACCCTTGATACTCTTGTAAGGTCAAGAATCCGAGAGACCGCCTCTATTGTGAGCCTTCTTCTATTTGTATCATCATTCTTCTATATTATCTCTCCTCTATTTTCATTGTTGTGTGTTGTGTCCTAGGGGCATAGTGTTGCAGTTGGTGACTTGGGGGCACCTTCCTATGTGACGACCCTAAGGCACGTGTTCTCCTCTCTTGATTTATTGTTTACCTTCCTTTAGTGGTAGATGACGAAAAAAAAATAATACTGATATAGACCATGTGTCCCTTTAGCGAGTAAGCAAAAATGGACCTAGTCCATATATGACGACAGGGTTGATATATATTATCTGATGCTTGGCTAGTAGAATCACTCTATGTGATATTTTGATGTTGTCTTATTGTACTTGTAGACATAAAAAATTGACCTATGATCAATTTCCTGAGTCCTCCCTTACCATGAATTGTAATTAATTTCAATTAATTAATTAAATTTCTCTTAATCCCTAATGTTGTGGTTTGAAAGCTTGCAGGTTTTTGGTGCATTTCTGAAGATATCTCAATTTGCAGGTTTTTCAATTAATTTCTAGAGATATCTCATAACCATTTTAACGAATACTCTGAGTCTAATTTCAATACACTTGCTAGCTATTAATCATTGGTCTTTGATATGGTAAACTACTTTTGTAATGTGAAAAATTAAATTTTTCTATTGGTTGGGAAGCACAAGTTAATCATTAGCAATATTCAATTGGTGGGTTGTTATTTTTATATCAAACTTTAATATTTGTTAAAATGGCCTTGGTATTTATTTTTATTTTTAGCATTTTAAAGCTTTAGGGTTTTTTAATGCTTCAAATAAAAAATCCTAAGCTGATGTAACATTATAATGCTTTGTAAATTTTCTCATGGCGTAAAATAAATTCACTTCAAGTAATGAGCTTTTATTTCAAAGCATTATAGTGCTAGAAAAATAGTTTTTCACGCTGTTTTAAAAGCTTATATATGTGAGCATTATAGTGGGGCAAGTGTAAAAAGATGGGGGGCCAAAAAGGGGTCTTAAGTGGCCACTTTTTTTTTTTTTTTCCTGAAATCAGGAAATACTGGCCTTGGATGAGAAATTGAGCATAGTTACACTCAAAATTTGGAGATGCAACCAAAACAATGTTCGTAGTACTCTGAGTCTACTTTCTAAAATACTATGTTTTTTTTTGAAAATGGTATAGATTAAAGGTTTAGGATTTAAGGTTTAAGTGTTGAGGGTTGAGGATTTAGGGATAGGGGTTATGGTTTAGGGATAAGGGATTAGGGTTTAGGGTTTAGGGATTAGGGTACCATAAATTATAATTAGGGATTAGGGTTTATGATTTAGGGACTACGGATTAGGGTTTAGGGTTAAGGGATTAGGGTTTAGTGTTTAGGGATGTACAATTAAGGGGTACCATAAATAAACTGGAATTTAGGAAGGGTTGGGAAAATTTTGTGAATCATCATGGGTTGGAGATTAGAGATTTTGTTGTGTTCAAGTACATATCCAAGTCATAATTTAAGGTTAAGATATTTCAAAGAACAGGGTGTGTGAAAAATATCAATGCTCTTCAGCTTATGAATACCAACATTGATACAGATAAAAGATGCCCTTCTTCTAACAGAGTATGTAGTTCAAGTCAACCGATGGGCAAAAAGTTGTCGAATGAGTTGGTTTAATGGGCGTGCCTCCTTCTTCAAGGCCCAGGTGGGCAGGAGTAGGATGTAAAATTAAGAGGTACCATAAATAAACTAGAATTTAGGCAGGGTTGGGAAAATTTTGTGAATCATCATGGGCTGGAGATTGGAGATTTTGCTATGTTCAAGTACATATCCAAGTCATATTTTAAGGTTAAGATATTTCAAAGAATAGGGTGTGTGAAAAATATCAATGCTCTTTAGCTTATGAATACCAACATTGATATAGATAAAAGATGCCCTTCTTCTAACACAGTATGCGGTTCAAGTCAATTGATGGGTAGCAAGTTGTCGAATAAGTTGATTTAATGGGCGTGCCTCCTTCTTCAAGGCCCAGGTGGGTAGGAGTGGGATGTACAATTAAAAGGGGTACCATAAATAAAATGGAATTTAGGCATGGTTGGAAAAATTTTGTGAATCATCATGGGCTGGAGATCAGAGATTTTGCTGTGTTCAAGTACATATCCAAGTCATATTTTAAGGTTAAGATATTTCAAAGAACAGAGTGTGTGAGAAATATCAATACTCTTTAGCTTATGAATACCAACATTGATACAGATAAAAGATGCTCTTCTTCTAACAGAATATGCAGTTCAAGTCAACCGATGGGCATCAAGTTGTCAAATGAGTTGGTTGAATGGGTGTGCCTCCTTCTTCTAGGCCCAGGTGGGCAGGAATGGGATGTACAATTAAGGGGTACCATAAATAAACTGAAATTTAGGTAGGGTTGAAAATTTTTTGTGAATCATCATGGGCTGGAGATTGGAGATTTCATTGTGTTCAAGTACATATCAAAGTCATAATTTAAGGTTAAGATATTTCAAAGAATAGGGTGTGTGAAAAATATCAATGCTCTTCAGCTTATGAATACCAACATTGATACAGATAAAAGATGCCCTTCTTCTAACAGAGTATGCAGTTCAAGTCAACCGATGGGAAGAAAGTTATCGAATGAGTTAGTTTAATGGGCGTGCCTCCTTCTTTTAGGCCCAGGTGGGTAGGAATAGGATATACAATTAAGGGATACCATAAATAAATTAGAATTTAGGCACGGTTGGGAAAATTTTGTGAATCATCATGGGCTGGAGATTGGAGATTTCGTTGTGTTCAAGTACATATCTAAGTCATATTTTTAGGTTAAGATATTTCAAACAATAGGGTGTGTGAAAAATATCAATTCTCTTCAGCTTATGAATACCAACATTGATACAAATAAAAGATGCCCTTCTTCTAATAGAGTATGCAGTTCAAGTCAACCAATGGGCAGCAAGTTGTTGAATTAGTTGGTTTAATGGGTGTGCCACCTTCTTCAAGGCCCAGGTGGGCAGGAGTGGGATGTACAATTAAGGGGCACCATAAATAAACTAGAATTTAGGCAGGGTTGGGAAAATTTTGTGAATCATCATGGGTTGGAGATTGGAGATTTCGATGTGTTCAAGTACATATCCAAGTCATATTTTAAGATTAAGATATTTCAAAGAACAAGGTGTGTGAAAAATATCAATGCTCTTCAACTTATGAATACCAACATTGATACAGATAAAAGATGCCCTTCTTCTAACAGAGTATGCAGTTCAAGTCAACCGATGGGTAGCAAGTTGTCAAATGAGTTGGTTTAATGGACAAGCCTCCTTCTTCAAGGCCCAGGTGGGCAGGAGTGGGATGTATACCATAAATAAACTAGAATTTAGGCAGGGTTGGGAAAATTTTGTGAATCATCATGGGCTAGAGATTGGAGATTTCACTGTGTTCAAGTACATATCCAAGTCATATTTTAAGGTTAAGATATTTCAAAGAAAAGGGTATCTAAAAAATATCAATGCTCTTTGGCTTATGAATACCAACATTGATACAGATAAAAGATGCCCTTCTTCTAACATAGTATGCAGTTTAAGTCAACTAATGGGCAGTTAGTTGTCGAATGAGTTGGTTTAATGGGCGTACCTCCTTCTTCAAGGCCCAGGTGGGCAGGAGTGGGATGTGCAATTAAGGGGTACCATAAATAAACTGGAATTTAGGCAGGGTTGGGAAAATATTGTGAATCATCATGGGCTGGAGATTGGAGATTTCACTGTGTTCAAGTACATATCCAAGTCATATTTTAAGGTTAAGATATTTCAAAGAACAGGGTGTGTGAAAAATATCAATGTTCTTCAGTTTATAAATACCAACATTGATACAGATAAAAGATGCCCTTCTTCTAACAAAGAATGTAATTCAAGTCAACGGATGGGCAACAAGTTGTCGAATGAGTTGGTTTAATGGGCCTGCCTCCTTCTTCAAGGCCCAGGTGGGCAGAAGTGGGATGTACAATTAAGGGGTACCATAAATAAACTAGAATTTAGGTAGGGTTGGAAAAATTTTGTGAATCATCATGGGCTAGAGATTGGAGATGTCGCTGTGTTCAAGTACATATCCAAGTCATATTTTAAGGTTAAGATATTTTAAAGAATAGGGTGTGTGAAAAATATCAATGCTCTTCAGCTTATGAATACCAACATTGATATAGATAATGAAGAGACTTAATGTCTCAAGTTACTGCTTGGAACTTCTTACCTTCGTGTTTTTTGTTTATCTTTAGATCAGCAATGATTGAACTGTCCATCGGGTTCAATAGTTCATTGACCTGTTCATTGGGTTTGAACTGTTCATCGGGTTCAATAGTTCGTTGAACTCTTTCATTGAACAGTTCATCAGTTCTGTGGTTCAATAGTTCAACCAAATGGTTCGATGGTTTGTCAATATTGGTTCAAATGGTTTGGCATTGGTTCAACGGGATAGGTTCATCGGTTCAGTGGTTCAATGGTCCATTGTCTTAGCTGAAGATATCACTCTGTTGAACCATTGAACCTCGCATTGAGGTTCAATGGTTCAACAGGTTCAACAATATGCGAAGTGGGCATCGGCGAGAGATTGTTCATCAGAACAATGGAAAGCATTTGGATCGATGGGGAAGATCTTTCTGATGAAGAATGGAGGACTTGGGCATCGCGATGACATTGGACTATCGGTGCAAGAAGTGAATTGCTCACCGATGGATCAGGTTAGTTCGATAAGGCTATAGCTTGGCATCGTCAGCAACAAAATTGCCGATGATGGTATCACTGTGCGTTTGGCCATATAAACCAGAACATTGCCAGTGACCTTGTGCATGTGGGATTATATATCTCATGGGAATGTGAATAGTTATGACTGTTGAACAACAGTGGCGATTGGGAAGTTAGAACAATCAATTAGGGCAACAGACAAGTAACGGTCTTTGCTCTTGCAAACTGGAGAATATAAAACTGATCTACTGGCATCGTCGTAGGAAGTTGAAATACGTTTCAATTTGTACTATTTATTTTCTAAAGAATGATCAGATGATATAAACAGCTTTGTACAATTGTGAAAAATGATCGACACTTGAACATTAGAGCTGGAAATATTTATTGTAATCTTTCAGTTTGCTATAATAAAGATAGCTTCTATTGTGGTGGTGGGTTTTTTACCCGAAAGGGTTTTCCCACGTAAAACTTGTGTCATTCTGTGTTGTCTAATTTGTTTTATTTTGTTTTTCTGCTATATTCATCTATGGTATTTTGAATTGAAAGCTACCTGTCTGCATTATCCTCTCTGAATTAACATTAGGGAAGCTGTATTCCGCACCTGTGCTTTCCTTACAAGTGGTATCAGAGCCTGGCCAGTTGTGTTATCCTTGTTGGTAGGTTGGGTTTTTTGTGTTAGTTCTATGAGTGGGAGTTCTGTAGAGGTCTATTTTATTAAATCAGATGGCAAGTACATCAGGAAAAATAGACATTGATAAGTTTAATGGCACAAACTTTGAGTTGTGGAAACTTAAGGTTGAAGATGTGCTGGTTGATAGAGATCTTTGGATTGCTGTCTCTAGGGTTAAACCTTCAGGCATGAAGCAAGAAGATTGGGATCTGGTAGATAGAAAAGCTAGAGGACTGATAAGATTGAGTCTAGCGGATTCTATTCTATTGAACGTTCATGAAGAGAAGACTGCAAAGGATCTATGGAAGAAGTTAGGAGATATTTATTAGGGCAAGTCCTTGGTAAATAAACTATTCCTCAGAAAGAAGTTGTACTCTCTGAAGATGGATGAAGGAGCATCTGTAGCAGATCATCTGAACACATTTAATACAATTGTTGCACAGTTGACTTCTATAGGTGTAAAAATAGAAGAAGAGGACCGATGTATGCTTCTGTTATGTTCCTTACCTAACTCATGGGATCATCTTGTGATGGCTATTGGAAGTACAACAACCACATTTTCAACTGAAGCGGTTGTTGCCTTGCTGTTATCTAAAGAGATGCGGAGAAAAACTTCTGAGACGGCCAAAGAGGCCCTGTCCGTTCGAGGTAGATCAAAGGAAAGAGACAAGAAGAAGGATAAGAAGTCTAAGTCCAAATCAGAGGGGAGATCAAAATCCCCTGGCAAAAAGTCCAAGGTGAAGTGCTGGAATTATGGGTAGAAAGGACACATCAGGAAAGACTGCAAAGAGGAGAAAAAGAAGAAGAAGAACTTCTCTGACACCTATTCTTCTCAAAGTGATGTTGATGCCTTCATTGCTGCCTTAGCAACACCTGCATCTGAAGATGTATGGCTGGTGGATTCAGAAGCATCTTTTCATATGACATCTCATAGAGAGTGGTTCACAAAGTATGAACCGTATGCTGGTGGGAAGGTTTTCCTAGCAAGTGATTCAACACTCGAAATTGTTGGCCGAGGAAGAGTCAGAATCCAGTTCCTAGATGGTAGGATAAAGGGAATGAATGGAGTTCTTCACATACCAGGTCTGGCTCGAAATTTACTTTCTGTTAGTAAGCTTAATGATGTTGGAGTGCAAGTTACTTTTGTGAATGGTGGCTGTAAGATGATTAGAGGCTCTATTGTTCTAGCTAAGGGTGAACACATTAGAACTCTGTATAGGTTAGATGCTAAACTAGTGTGCTGTAATAATGTCTCTATAACATCTGAAAAAGCTACTATTGTAACACATGATGCAAACTCAATGGAAGTCAAACTTCTTGCAGAGAAAACAATGCTCTGGCATCATAGACTTGGTCACATAGGTGAAAAAGGTTTAAAAACTTTGAAGAACAAAAACTTGGTAGATGGGCTGATTGATTGTAATCTAGAATTTGATTTTTGTGAATATTGCATATATAGAAAACAGAACCGAGTTTCTTTTTACTCTAGTTCTTATGAATCTTCTGGTGTTCTGGACTATGTACATTCTGATGTTTTTGGTCCAGTTGATGTTCCTTCTCTATCTAAATCAAGATACTATGTGTCATTTATTGATGATTATTCAAGAAGGGTATTTGTATATTTTTTGAAAAATAAATCAGAAGTGTTCAGTCGGTTTAAAGAATTTAAAATTCTTGTGGAAAATCAGACTGGTAGAAAAATAAAATGCTTGAGAACAGATAATGGTGGTGAATATTGCAATGCAGATTTTGAAAAGTATTGTCTAGATCATGGAATTAAAAGACATAAGACTACACCTTATACTCCATAGCAGAATGGAGTTGCTAAAAGGTTAAATCGATCATTGATGGAGAAAGAAAGAAGTATGTTGAGTTATGCTGGTCTTGAACAGAAGTTTTGGGCTGAGGCAGTTGCTACAACTTGTTATTTGCTGAATTGGTCTCCTACTTCAGCATTGGTTGATAAGATGCCTATGGAAGCATGATCTAGTAAGAAGCCCTCTCTAAGGCATATTCATGTCTTTGGCTGTGAGGCATATGCTCATATTCCTGAGGTAAAAAGATCTAAGTTGGATAACAAGGCAATCAAATGTATCTTTATTGGCTATGGAGTCGGTGTTAAATGGTACAAGCTTTGGAATCCTGAAATTGAAAAGGTAATTTACAACAGGAATGTAATTTTCAGAGAGCTGAAACCTTTGGTTATTGATCCTCAGCCAGAGAAGACAAAAGAGAATAAAGAAAAGAGTGCTGTGAATATTCCTCTGACCCCTGTAAAAGAGGAACAACAAGCACCAAGTGTAGATGGTTTAGATGAGAGTTCAAGTAGCTCTGAAGATTCAGATCCAGAGCAAGAACTTGAACCTGTACCTCAATCATTGAGGAGATCTACACGTGAAAGAAGACAACCAGATAGGTATGGATTTTTAGTACTTGATTCAAGTTGTGCCTATGCTTTGCTTACTGATACTGATGAACCTAGGATTGTGAAAGAAGCTATTAGTTTACCTGATTCAGATTCTTGGTTGGAAGCCATGGATAGTGAAATGTCATCATTGGAGAAAAATAGAACCTGGGATTCGGTGCCCTTGCCTGAAGGTAGAAAACCTATGGGCTGTAAGTGGGTATTTAAAAAGAAATATGGTCCAGATGGTAGAGTTGACAAGTACAAGGCAAGACTGGTTGCTAAGGGGTATTCCCAAAAGGAAGGTATTGATTATGGAGAAATCTTTTCTCCTGTAGCTAAGCTGACATCCATTAGATTTCTTTTGTCACTTGCAGCAGCATATGACTTTGAAATTGAGCAAATGGATGTGACAACAGCATTTCTTCATGGCGACCTTGAAGAAGAAATTTATGTCCCAGCTAGAGCATTTTATGGTAAAAGGTAAAGAACATCTGGTATGTAAACTCAAAAAGTCTCTTTATGGTTTGAAACAGTCTCCCAGAATGTGGTATCAGAAATTTGATACGTATGTTTTATCTTTGGGGTATGTGAGATCAAAATCTGATCATTGTGTCTATTATAAAACTGATGGTGATCGAATTCTTATAATTCCACTGTATGTGGATGATATGTTGTTCATTGGCAATGGTAAGGGGATGATCTCAGAATTAAAATTTTAGTTGTCCTTGAAATTTGAAATGAAGAATCTAGGGGCAGCGAAGTACATTCTGGGAATGGAAATCAAAACGGATAGATCTAAGAGAAAGCTTTGGCTCAACCAGAGCAAGTATATTACCCATGTTCTTGATAAGTTTAATATGTCTGATTCTAAAGAGTTAGTTGTCCCAGTGATGCAGGGAATGAAACTATCTGTTGGAGATTGTCCAAAATCTTCAAATGAAGTAGACGACATGAAAAAAGTGCCTTATGCAAGTGTTGTTGGCAGTTTGATGTATGTAATGGTTTGTACCAGACCAGACATTGCCCAAGCAGTGGGAGTTTTGAGCTAGTTTATGGTGAATCCAGGCAGATCACATTGGGATGTTGTGAAAAGAGTTATGAGGTATTTGAAGGGAACCTCTGATTATGCTATTTGCTATCATGGAAACTCAGTTGGATCACAGAGGTCTATTAGCATTCAGGGTTTTGTTGATTCTGATTGGGCAGGGGACATTGACAGTAGAAGATCCACTAGTGGATATGTATTCATGTTAAATGGTGGTGCTATCAGTTGGATGAGCAAGCGGTAGGCTATAGTCACTTTGTCCACAACAGAGGCAGAATACATGGCAGCTACTCGTGCATGCCAAGAAGCCGTTTGGCTGAAAAGGTTGTGTTCTGATGTTAGTTTTAATGCAGGGCAAATACAAATTCATTGTGATAGTCAAAGTGCTATATGTTTGGCAAAGAACTCTACTTTCCATGCTAGGACAAAACATATTGATGTCCAATATCACTTTGTTCGTGATATGGTGGAAGACAGGAAGGTGAAGCTGGAAAAGGTTGATACTTTGGAAAATGTTGCTGATGCCTTAACTAAACCAGTGAGCATAGCCAAGTTCAAATGGTGTTTAGATGAAATGGGTCTATGGGCTCATAGTTCTCGATAATTGAAAGAGGACTAAGAGGTAGCAGTAATCTCTTCGACAAGTGGGAGATTGAAGAGACTTAATGTCTCAAGTTACTGCTTGGAACTTCTTACCTTCATTTTTTTGTTTATCTTTACATCAGCAATGATTGAATGGTCCATCGGATTCAATAGTTCATTGAACTGTTCTTTGGGTTTGAACTATTCATCGGGTTCAATAGTTCATTGAAATCTTTCATTGAACTGTTCATCGATTCTATGGTTCAATGGTTCAAATGGTTCGGCATTGGTTCAATGGGATAGGTTCATCGGTTCAGTGGTTCAATGGTCCATTGTCTTAGCTGAAGATATCACTCTGTTGAACCATTGAACCTCGTGTTGAGGTTTAATGGTTCAATAGGTTCAACAATATGCGAAGTGGGCATCGATGAGAGACTGTTCATCAGAACAATGGAAAGCATTTGGACCGATGGGGAAGATCTTTCCGATGAAGAATGGAGGACTTGGGCATCGCGGTGACATTGGACTATTGGTGCAAGAAGTAAATTGCTCATCGATGGAGCAAGTTAGTCCGATAAGGCTATAGCTTGGCATCGTCGGCAACAAAATTACCGACGATGGTATCACTATGTGTTTGGCCATATAAACTGGAACATTGCCAGCGACCTTGTGCATGTGGGATTATATATCTCATGGGAATGTGATCAGTTATGATTGTTGAACAGCAACGGAAATTGGGAAGTTAGAACAATTAGTTAGGGCAACAAACAAGTAATGGTCTTTGCTCTTGCAGACTAGAGAATATAAAACTGATCTACTGACATCGTCGCAGGAAGTTGAAATACGTTTCAATTTGTACTGTTTATTTTCTAAAGAATGATCAAATGATATAAATAGCTTTGTACAATTGTGAAAAATGATTGACACCTAAACATTAGAGCTGGAAATCTTTATTGTAATCTTTCAGTTTGCTGTAATAAAGATAGCTTCTATTGTGGTGGTGGGTTTTTTACCCGAAAGGGTTTTCCCACGTAAAACTTGTGTCATTCTATGTTGTCTAATTAATTTATTTATTTATTTTTCTATATTCATCTATGGTATTTTGAATTGAAAGCTACCTGTCTGCATTATCCTCTCTGAATTAACATTAGGGAAGTTGTATTCCGCACCTGTGCTTTCCTTACAGATAAAAGATGCCCTTCTTCTAATAGAGTATGTAGTTCAAGTCAACCGATGGGTAGCAAGTTGTCGAATGAGTTGGTTTAATGGGCATGCCTCCTTCTTCAAGGCCTAGGTGGGCAGGAGTGGGATGTACAATTAAGGGGTACCATAAATAAACTAGAATTTAGGCAGGGTTGGGAAAATTTTGTGAATCATCATGGGCTAGAGATTGGAGATTTTGTTGTGTTCAAGTACATATCCAAGTCATATTTTAAGGTTAAGATATTTCAAAGAACAGGGTGTGTGAAAAATATCAATGCTCTTCAGCTTATGAATACCAACATTGATATAGATAAAAGATGCCCTTCTTCTAACAAAGGATGCAGTTCAAGTCAACCAATGGGCAGCAAGTTGTTGATTGAATTGGTTGAATGGACATGCCTCCTTCTTCAAAGTTATGATTGGAGACTTTACACAAAAATTGCTAGTTCTCTATACATTTTTTTTCATTATTTTATTTCCTTTACACTATTAAGAACTTGTAAAATCTAATTGTGTAACGTGTTTAGGGCAGTGCATTCCTCCTGCATTTGTTTCATAGTTTATAGACAACATAGATGAACATATGTTGTTGCAAGGCCTAGGTGGGTAGGAGTGGGATGTACAATTACAGGGTACCATATATAAATTGGAATTTAGGCAGGGTTGGGAAAATTTTGTGAATCATCATGGGCTGGAGATTGGAGATTTTGCTATGTTCAAGTACATATCCAAGTCATATTTTAAGGTTAAGATATTTTAAGGAACAGGGTGTGTGAAAAATATCAGTGCTCTTTAGCTTATGAATACCAACATTAATATAGATAAAAAATGCCCTTCTTCTAACAGAGGATGCAATTCAAGTCAACCAATGGGTAGCAAGTTGCTGATCTTGAATTGGTTTCTGATGAAGAAAACAATGATGTTGTTGAAGCAATGGAAGAAAATCAAAATTGTAAGTCTAATTTAATTTATTTCAACTTTCAAAACATGCATTTGAATTGTAGCTTTACCTAGAGGATTGGTATAACAAAAACATAATTATGTTACAAGCCTTTCTTTGAAGAACCCTGAACATTATGGACCCTATCATCTAGAAAAGCACATGACAGTGAACTCTGCCTCACCTTTCAAATCAGATATTTACCTTTTTATTCAATGAAAATGAAGTCATGGAATGTAAACTGACCATGCATACTAGTAAGATGAAATTCTCTGCCTTCTATTCTTATTACTCTTACTTTATTAAGAGAAGAGTGTCAAAAAGAATGGGATTAAGTGTAAGCTAACATAAGGAAAAGCAGTTTTGTTATTACATTTTTTTGAGGGATCTCTAATAGTATTAAATCAATGCACTTAACTATTTATTGGGTTAAAATAACTTAGTTTTTGTAATGGTTTGGGAATGCAGGAGTTGCCAAAAATAGGTGAATGTCCTCTACAATTACCAAGAGAAAAAAGTTTAGTAGTTCTTGTGGATAGAGCCAGTAAACAATGGGAGATTATTTGCCTGTTTCATAACAATATTCCTCCCCTAAGTGTGTGGACAGCAAGAAACATAGATTTATGTTTAGAGTTCATATAGATCAAAAGATAAAGTAAGGATCCTTCTGAAAGAACTTCTAGGAGGGAAAATACAGGCCAAAGATAAAAGGAGAAAATTATACAAGAAAAGATCTTCATGAGGATTGTAATATTTTGTCTAAAATAAACAAAAATTAGTTAATTAAAAATAGAAAATCAAGAAAGAAATGGTACTAAAATGTATAGTTACTAATATCTATTTTTAAAAGACTGATTGATTTTTATGGCCAAAGTTGTTTATTTTATCTAGTTGATGGTTTTAATTACACCCAGGTTATACATTGGAAGCAGATGTGTGCACATTTTTATGGCCCCAATTTAAATTCAAGCAAATAGGTGGAGATAGTATGCTAATCTTTAAAAAAAATCTTAATAAAAAAATGTTCACTTAATGTTGATCAGGGGTTCTGATTTCAACCATTCATTGCCCACTGTGGATGTACCCCAATGCAAAGGTTTTCTCATAATGATCATCCTTCTGATTTCAACTGTTAATTACTCACTGTGGATGTACCATATGCAAATCTTTTCTCATAATGTGTACACCTATTAGCATAATAAATCCCAGATGGGCTAGAAAAACATGCCATATAACATTACTAACATAAAAAATGTTCATAGCCATTTTTCTGACATATTCTTGCAACTTAGATATCTTTAAGAGAAGAGTGTCAAAAATGATGGGTTTAACAACCTAACATAAGGCAAAGCAGTTTTGTTGGGTTTAGGGATAGGGTTTAGGGTTTAGGGTTGAGGGATTAGGGTTTAGGGTTGAAAGATTATGGTTTAAGGTATAGTGTTGAGGGTTGAGGGTTTAGGGATAGGGTTTAGGGTTGAGGGATTAGGGTTTAGGGTTGATGGATTAGGGTTTAATGTTGAGAGTTGAGGGTTTAGGAATAGGGATGAGGGATTAGGGTTGAGAGATTAGGATTTAAGGTTTAAGGGTTCAGGGTTGAGGCTTTAGGAATAGGGTTTAGTGTTTAGGTTAAGTGAGACACCTAGATGACTAAGGACATATGAAGAGGCCAGTAAGGAATGACTGAGAGACCTAGAGAGGGGAGAGGTAGAGAGGTGAGTGGGAGATAGAGGTGAGAGATAGAGAGGTGAGGGGAGAGATAGAATAAAATGAGAGAGTGAAGTTGACAACTTGAGGGAAAGATGGGTGAGGAGGAGGGAGAGAGGTGGAGAGGAAGGGAAATATCTAGAGAGCCCTGAGAGATATACAAGTGAGAGACCTACAACCTAGGGAGAGAGGGGTGAGAGAGATAGGGGAGAGATGGGGGTGAGGCAGATAGGGGAGGAGAGGGGTGGATAAGGGTTAAGGGTTTAAGGCTTTAGGGTTTAAGGGTCAATGGTTTAGGGTTTAAGGGTTTAGGTATTAAGGGTCTAAGGGTTGAGGGATTAGGGTTTAAGGTATAGTGTCAAGGGTTGAACCCTAATCCCTCAACCCTTGACACAATACCTTAAAGCCCTAACTCCTCAACCTTGGGGTTTAAGGTATAGTGTCGAGGGTTGAGGGATTAGGGTTCAACCCTTGACATTATACCTTAAACCCTAATTCCTCAACCCTAAACCCTAATCCCTCAACCCTTAGACACTTAATACCTCAACCCTTAAACCCTGAACCCTTAAACCCTAAACCCTTGACCCTTAAACCCTCAACCCTTATCCACCCCTCTCCTCCGCTATCTGCCTCACTCCCATCTCTCCCCTATCTCTCTCACCACTCTCTCCCTAGATTGCAGGTCTCTCACTTGTATATCTCTTAGGGCTCTCTAGATATTTCCCTTCCTCTCCACCTCTCTCCATCCTTACCCATCTTTCCCTCAAGTTGTCAATTTCACTCTCATTTTATTCTATCTCTCCCCTCACCTCTCTATCTCTCACTTCTATCTCCCCCTCACCTCTACCTCTCCCCTCTCTAAGTTTCTCAGTCACTCCTTGTCTACCTCTCCATCTGTCCTTAGCCATCTAGGTCTCTCATTTAAACTTAAAACCTAAACCCTATCCCTAAATCCTCAACCCTTACAACTTAAATCCTAAACCCTATCCCTAAACCCTCAACCCTCATCACTATAACTTAAACCCTAAACCCTATCCCTAAAGCCTCAAGCCTCAACCCTTAAACCTTAAACCCTAAACCCTCTACCCTCAACACTATACCTTAAACCCCAATCCCTTAACCCTCATCCCTAAATCCTTAACCCTCATCCCTTAAACCTTCAACCCTAAACCCTCTACTCTCAATAGTATGCATTAAACCCTAATCCTTCAACCATTAAACCCTCAACCCTTAAACATTGGGCAAACTTTTGTGAAAAAGAAAAAAATGCAAAGAAAACAATAACACGCTCGCGTTATAGTGCGAGTAACACCAAGCCATAATGTGAGTGCATTATAACGCGCTCGCGTTATGGCTTTTTAAAAAGTTTTAAGAATTTGACCACTTTTTGGCACCCCATCTTTTTGCACCTGCCCAGTGCTGGAGAAATCTTTTTTTTCACGCTATTTTAAAAACATTTATATGTGAGCATTATAGTGCTGGAAAAATCTTTTTTTTAGGCTGTTTTAAAAGCTTTTATATGTGAGCATTATAGTGCTGGAATTTTTTTTTTTTTCACCCTATTTTAAAAGATTTTATATGTGAACATTATAGTGCTTAAAAAAATTGTCTCACATGGCAAAAAAATTATTCATTGTTGTTCTTTAACATGTAAACATTATAATGCTTTGAAAATTGTCTTACATAGTAAACAAATATTTAGGTTGTTGTTCTTTTATGTGTAAGCATTATAATGATAAAAAATATTAATTGGAGAGCTTTTATATGTGAGTATTGCAGTATCTGGAAAATATAAACAAAATTCACACTGGGAAAATTTCTAAACTTCACAGTTATTCTTATTAGCATATTCCTTGAATGCCCTATGGATGAAATTGTTAATTAATGTTTTCTTGAACCATGACATCCATTTTCTAATGTGCTACTTGGAGTTTGTTTAAGCATTCTGTGAATTAGTTCATGCTTCTCATCTAATTTTCTACTATGTGTATGGGAGATTCACTTGGAGTAGTATTCATGGAGCAAGCCTTTGCTATCACCACGTTCTGGATCAAGTTTGGCCATAGATATTTCTAGTGATTCAAATCATTTGTAAACCATAGTTTGAAAAATGCTCTCTTTGTGAGTAAGACAACATTAGTGGGTAAAATTTATCTTTGTTATAGCCAACATCATATTTTAGTCAAACATGCCTAACTTTTTCATTTTGCATCAGATTTTCACATTTTTTTAGGTGTCGGAAAGGGGATTTAGAGAGCTTCATAGTAGTATAATCCATTTGCTCAAATTCATCTCCAATTTTCTAGTATAATCCTCTGCAATTCAGTCATTTTCAAAACATCAAACATTTTTCTCTCACAACACATTTAACATTTCGTGTGGACTTTTGCAAGTTCATTCATCTTGGTCTAATGTTTTCATTGTAGCTTTATGCCTGTTAAAGACTATTTTTACAAACTACTAATCACTGTGTTGTAGGTTTGATTGTTAGAGAATCTAATCTTGAAACATCATGTCTTCTTTTCATAGATTAGATTACATCATAAGAAAGGGTTAAAATTAACAAGTGTTTGCGATGTCTTGTGGCTTGTAATTTTATCATTGAATATGTATGCTCTTCTCCTGCACCATTTTACGATCTTGAGAATCAAAACCATTCCTTTGACATTTTGTATAACCACCCACACATTTGGATTTGGAATTAAAATGAACCCCATGCAAGTGTGAGGTAAAGGCATTGTGTATGCTCTCTCCTTGCATTTCGTGCGATCTGGGAGATCAAAAATGTGTTTCCTTGCTTTTGTTACCCTTTAGAGTGGTCCTGCTCTTGAGACACATCTGAAAGGAGAACTCACTTGCAACCCCAAGTGGGACTTTCATCCAGCCTACTATATAAATTGAGGATAAGGCAAAAGCCAAGTCTAACTAGTATTAGCACTCACCATACAGTGCTAGCTCGAAAGGAGGCATACCTTTGTGTATATTAAACTCCTAGTAGGGTTAGTTAGAGCCTTAAGTGGCTTGCTGGATGCTTGTGGGGTGCCAGTCCCATGGATATTCACTACGAACCTTTGTTTAGTGGCCAAAAACCCTCTACTTGTTGATACAGGAGGAAACTCTGATAGCCGTCCCACATTTTTGTGGCTTATGGCGGAGATAGCAAGGTACCTCAAGATTTGCACATCCTAGGACCTGGAACTTGGTGTGCCTAAGAAGTAAGTGCATTGTAAGGGGGAGCCTGTGCCCCAAGTTCCTAGAGCTATACACCATAAGTAGGCGTGGTTGGGTAAAACCAAGTGGGAACTCAACAAGTATTGTCCTTTCCTAGCCTAGGATCATGCATGTTTACAAGTGTTTGCAAAACATCAAAGTGTCATTAAAAATAACCAATCAAATTGTTGTGTGTCTTATATGTTGTGTGTGCCTAATCATCATCATCACTACAACTTGTCTCCTATATCATTGAACTGGCTTTCAGAATCGGGAACCTATCATCCTTCTGTGTCACATCTCAAGTGGAACCTTGTCACTTTGAATCCCAAGGAGCTCTTTCAATTGATCCATCCATTTCCCACCTAATTCATTTTCCACCTAGTCTAATCCTTATTCATTAAAATGGTTGTGACCATCAACAAATCCAGGACAAATCTGAAACCAAAACTCACACTCCATGAAGGCCCTCCTAGATATAATAATGATGAGAATTTGGTAGATCATGATGCATATTTCAATACCCATGAACCATATATTTCCCCAAATCCAAAACCAAAACTCACACTCCATGGAGGCCCTCCTAGTTCTAATAATCATGAGAATTTGGTAGATCATGATGCATATTTTGATACCCATGAACCATATATCTCCCCATTTTGGCCTCCACCAACATCACTATCATCCCAAGAATATGAGGAAATACAAGAGCCTCGACATATCTATGATGATCATTATCCATAAGAACATTCTTATCATCTTAACACAACCCAAGATTTTCCTTCCATGCCCTCAACCTCACAAAACTATAATTCTACCCAAGTCTCAACCTCAACATCCATTAATCCTGAAGTCCTTCAGTTACAACAACAACTCGCTAAATCACTACAACAACAAGAGGTAGATATTAGATTTCAATTGGCACAACTATCACAATTGTTTTCACAATTTCAACATCCTACCACATCAACACCCCAACTCTACGAGTAATCTCCATCCACCTCTTATGAATCTTTATCACAACCAATCTATCACTCATATCAACCCAACACATCCATACCCCAAACCTATTCAACAATAACTTTACCTCAAACCTCACAACCAATCTACCACTCATATCAACCCAACACATCCATACCCCAACCTATTCAACAATAACTTTACCTCAAACCTCACAGGTCCAGATCCCTACTCATGCTTCATCTTCACACATACTAAGTCCCCTCACCTTATATCTTCAACAACAAAGCCAAAAAAAACAAGCCCTCCTTCAACAACAACAAATCTTAGCCCAAAAACCACAAGCTTCATTTAACACATCATCCACCATATCTTTATCCATGCAACAAAAACAAATTCTATCTAATTTCAATCCTAGTCTATTGACCCCCTAGCCTTCTCATCCATCAATCCCTTTGTTACCTTCACCACCATCATCTACACAACATCAACAAATTCAACCTAAATTCTATGCGTCACCCCCATCATCATGCCAACCTAGTCCCTCCACATCAACCAAACTCATGAATATTCCTCAATATCCATCTCAAAATCCTCCACAACATGAGCATGAATTCACAAGTATTCTTAATGATACTCTTGACAAGGGAGATACCACCTCAAGTTTGGATTCATACACCAATCCATCCACTAGTCCTCCTCATCCATCCATCCCTATGGAACCTCCACCATATAATCCTTCCAACCTTCCAAATCCTAATCCATTAAGCCAATTCCCAACACACTTAAAGTCTAAACCATCAAGTTTTCCACCTAAACCCAATCCTATGATCCATCAACCAAAGCCCAATCCAAGTCTTGAGCCTATCACAGCCAATCCTATCATCCTCACACCTAACCCAAATCCCAATCCTATTATATCCAATCCTCTTGTCTATCCACCCAATCCTAATCCCACTCCTATCATACCTAATCCCATTATCCCTCCATTGCATTCTAATCCTATAACTTCCACTCTCATTATCCATCCATTATATTGTCCATTTACCCATATACTAATGAAGGATGTGATCCGTTGGATACTAGCAAGGAATCAACTACCACTCTCATGCCATCAAATGCATATCCTTGAAAGTATGCAAGAACCTTCAAATGTTCTTGAAGATCCACCTACTATAAGCCCAATTCACTCTCCACCATACATTGAATCTATCCAAGAAACCTCCATTCCTATCCAAACTCAAGATTTATGTCAAGAGTCAACTCTAAAGCATGATCAACCTTACTCCTTACCAAATCAAGATCAAAAGCCTTCCTTTCAACCTATTCATAACCTATATCCTTTCTATGATCAAAATATTATCTGTGATCAAGATCTTCTCACTCCTTCCACTCACAGTCCCAATACTATCGATGTTCAAGAAACCTCCACCACTCCTATCCATCATCCCACAATATCCACTTCCCTTGATGAGACACTTGGTCCCCACAAGCACATAGATAATCAAACAAATACATTGAATCTTCATGAGCATAATGAGCATAATCAAGATCCTATTACTCCTTCACCATCTAATATTGATACCATTTCAAATCCCCCATCCTGTCCTATTGTTCTTACTACCTTCCTAAATGAATGTTATTCCCTAGGAGAGTAGCAACCTATATCTGTCACCTCATATTCCTCATCCAATAAGGAACGCATGTCTTGTATCCTCAAAAATAAGCATCCCATTATGCATCGTATGTTCCAAATATGAATTATCAAGGTAAAGGCTTAGGCCTTCATGAGCAAGGTAATCTGGAACCCATCCATGTCAAAATCTCCCCAAAACTGTATGGTATTGGTTATACACCCCAAGGTAAGCAATATCAAGATGTTGGTACCACGTTTCTACCTCCTAAATCCACTTCATCTAAGCCCAACCTAGGTGCACCTCATCACACCCATAAAACATTTGTTTCTATTCCTCCTCTATTATCCTATAAAGACAAAAAGCATGTGACCATTGATCTCCCTCCATCCACTTTACCTTCACTTCTTCCAACTCCTAACATCCCTCCATCTACTTTACCTCCCCTCCTTCCAACTCCTAATATTTCTATCTTCACATCCCCTTATCACTTTAGCCACAAATCCATTCATACATCCCATTTCCATAAATCCCCTGCAATTCCTAATCATGATCAAAAAATGCACACATTGAATAAACATGAAGCTATCCTAAACACCCCTATGGGATTCAAAAATAAAAATTTGGATGCCTCCACTCATAAAGCCAAAAATCCCAATAATTCTCATGCCATATGGCATAAATGCAAAGAATCAAAGAAAAATCAAAATTTAAAGAGGCTCCCCAAGTCCACATCTCAAAAAGATAATCTCAAAACCAGAATGGTTTGGGTCCCCAAGCAAAAAGTATCTAGTTCAATTGGAGCATCCACACGTCTAAAATCCTAAATATCCCACTCCCTATCACAAAATCCTAAAATTCATAAGTCCATTTGGGTCCCTAAAGACCTGAATAGGCAATCCCCTCAGATAACATCTCCATTACTCCCACATCCCCCTTCTAAGCTTCAAAATCCATTTCGGTGTGTGCAACCATTGGTCATGGTTCCCTTCCATTCCACAACATTCCCACATACCTCCATCTCCCCATCTCCCATCTACTATCCTACTTATTTCTTCCATCATAATCCTATGGTCCATGCTTTTGCATAAGCCATATCTATCTCTTTAACTCCATCCTCATCCACTATCCTTCCATCATTGTCCACATCATACTCTCCTATCCCTTATCATTCTTTGCATGAACCTTTCATAATCCACATCAAAATCCATTACCCTCTCATGTAATTCCCTACCAACATCTATGAGCATAACAACATTTGACATGGTCTATGAGTTCCTGGGAAATTTCTATGGGAACAAAATCTTGAGTCCCCATCTATTCCATTCAACTATCCCCTACAAAAAAAAAGTAAAGAGAAACTATTTTGTCCAATGGTGAAAAACTGGTAAATAGGCACCTTGGATAAGTACCATGATGAAAACCTGGCAAACAGGTGTCATGCCCAGGTGATTATCTATGTGTTTTACACTTGGGGGCATGTTAGCACATCTATCCCATCTCATATTCTATCCAATCATTTTCCATCTTATCTTGACATCCTTACCCATCATATCTATTATACCTTCCTCATTACACCATCCATCTTCCCTTCCTCCTTTTTGATCTTGATGAGGATAGGGGCAAGTTGTTGAAAACTGCTTTTGACACCTTTTGTTATAACTCCAAATATCTACCCATCTATTTTTAAGAATATCCTCCATACATCCATCTACATCCTCAATCCATTCATCCCTTCCAACCATTATCCCTATCATGCATCCTAATCAGAATCACCTTGTTAAATCCTCAGATATAATATCTAGAGTGGGGGCAGGTTATTCCTATGCAATGTAGTCCTTGGAGATCACATCCTCAGTTCCTTTCATCCATCTATCATATATCTCCCATCCATTATCCTTCTATCACCACTCTTGGTATCCATGTGGTACCTTTATGCTATCACCACTCCTTATATCCATCCATACTCCTAGATTTATCTTATCACCATTCCTGGTATCCTTCCTACCTTTATCCTATTGTCCATCCTTTTATCCACCCATCCAATCCTACATTTATCCCATTACCAATCTTTTTATTCCTACAAGTTTGATCCTATCGCCTATCCTCTTACCCATCCATCTAATCCTTTTATCTATCACATTCACTATTGTTCATCCCCATTCATTATTGATCCTTGCCTTGTGGTTTGGTTTTACCTTGTCATTGGTATCTATCCAAAGGCTATCTACACACAATCCCATGCCAAAAATCCAAAAAACAACATAACATTTGATAAGCCAAAATATTCAAAATATTCCCAAAATATAAAAAAAAATCAAATATCCAACAAAAATCCCTACAATAAAATCAATTCATTGCCTCAAACTCTTTAAATCACATCCAATTCAATCGAATCATTCCAATCAAATCAATTCTTCCAATCAATTCTCCAATCATTAAATCAATCAATCGATCAACGCAATCAATCAAATCATTCCAAATAACACTAATCCAAATGCAAGTCATCCTTAATACATACCAATCAAGTCAATCAATCAAGCCAATTTATCCAATCACATCAATGGTCTTGTTCCTAGCCTGGTTGTGAGCCTGATCGATCAATCCTCATCATCAATGGGATATATCATTCCCAATCCTAGTGTTGTTCTCAGGATATATCATCCCATATCAACAAGACAATCCTCGCATTGTTCTCAGGATAAATCGTTCCCACATCAACAATGCTATCAATCAATCCAATTGATCATCAGTTTTCAACTTGACAGGGGAAACACCTTGTTTATTTTTGAATCATTTGTGCCTACTTGCTTGCTTGCTTGTGTGTGTGTCATCATTTCATGTTGCATTTGAATCACATTCATATCATTCCAGCTAATATTCATATCTTGTGTATGTTGGAATAGCTTTTTGCATTATCCTTTGCATCTAAGGTTACATCATACTTTTTGTGCATTAGGACTTTAATGCTCTAAGTTTACTTCCTCATACATTAGACAAGGTTGTATTAGGTTGGGACACAAGGCACATTGTCACCTTGGTCCTTATACCTTGGTACATAACGTCAAGTGCTATATCAACCATCAAGTTGCTCAAAGTTTAATCAGTATAACTCTACTTCCTTCCCTCCGTTTCCTTTTTCAAGAGCCTATCCATCTCCTTCATCCCTGTATATCCTCTTGAGGGGGCATTATCTACCAATTCTTCATTTTTATGAGCCCCATGTGATCCCCAGCCTACCCAAAATCCGAATCCAAAAACCTATGTTTTAATCTTCTTTGAAATGACATCGCTTCGCAACATCGTCTCAAAGAGGGGCAAAATGTAGACATAAAAAATTGACCTATGATCAATTTCCTAAGTCCTCCCTTACCATGAAATTTAATTAATTTCAATTAATTAATTAAATTTCCCTTAATCCCTAATTCACCCTTAATCCTAAGGTTTAATTAATTTTAATTAATTAAATATTTTCACTTTCTACCATTTCCCATAAATAATAAATTGAAATTAATTTATTATTTATAATCTTTCACTTTTACCATATCCCATAAATAATAAATTAAAATTAATTTATTATTTACTTATAAACCTCTTGTTAATAATAAATTAAATTTAACTACTTTAATTTATTATTAACCTAAACCTTACCCTAAAACCTATTCATGAAAATCAAACCTGTAAAATACCTACCTTTACCCTAACCACCTTTTACCGTTCAACTACTTTACCATTCAACCATCTGAACCACTTCTACCCAAACCTTATAAAATAAATTTCATCCATCATTTATTCCCCCTAGGCCAAAACTACATTGGAGTAATGCTAAATACGAGCAACCAGATTTTTAATATTCGGTAACATCTAATTTTATTTGGTTTTAATAATTTTATCATTAATCTTTTCTGTTGCTCTTAATACAGATTTTAGGGTTTGTAATCATTTCAAATCTTTTTACAAAAAATTATAGCCGTGCAAACATTGGTGACCTTGACGTGAACCCCCTCAAAAATTGACCTATGATCAATTTCCTAAGTCCTCCCTTACCATGAAATTTAATTAATTTCAATTAATTAATTAAATTTCCCTTAATCCCTAATCCACCCTTAATCCTAAGGTTTAATTAATTTTAATTAATTATATCTTTTCACTTTCTACCATTTCCCATAAATAATAAATTAAAATTAATTTATTATTTATAATCTTTCACTTTTACCATATCCCGTGAATAATAAATTAAAATTAATTTATTATTTACTTATAAACCTCTTGTTACTAATAAATTAAATTTAACTACTTTAATTTATTATTAACCTAAACCTTACCCTAAAACCTATTCATGAAAATCAAACCCGTAAAATACCTACCTTTACCCTAACCACCTTTTACTGTTCAACTACTTTACCGTTCAACCATCTGAACCACTTCTACCCAAACCTTATAAAATAAATTTCATCCATCATTTATTCCCCCGGGCCAAAACTACATTGGAGTAATGCTAAGTATGAGCAACCAGATTTTTAATATTCGGTAACATCTATTTTTATTTGGTTTCAATAGTTTTATCATTAATCTTTTCTGTTGCTCTTAATATAGATTTTAGGATTTCGAATCGTTTCAAATCTTTTTGCAAAAATCTATATTCTAGTGCATACAGTACTAACAAACCATAAAAATACATCTTCTCCATGCACTTTGTTTATCTTTGAATCTTGCCTTGGTTACACTCAGTTTTGAGATTTCTACGGTATAGCCCCACGGTTATGTACTTGGTCTCTGAATCTGTAGTATAACCTTGGCTCTTGATGTGATTATGTTTATGCATTGCTTTTATCATGTGATATGGTTATTATCTTATAGAAATATTTCTAACCTTTTTTCTTGTAGGAAATTGTGTGTTTGTGGGAACATTTGGTGGTCATAAAGTACATGTCACATTTGGGGGCATGGGCTTTGCAAAAGCTCTTATTCCCTTGTGTGTTTACATCCTACCTCAACGTGCTTGATATCAGCACACAATATCAACCACCTTACGGTGGGGGCATATATAAGGTAAGTTGTCTGATGATTTTGATATTGATAAAATGTGTTTGCATACATTGATCTATTGTATATATCTCCTTTACACTATAAGGTGTCTCCGTGACGCAAGTGGGGTTGTATACTTTTGAGAACATGCTTCCTTTTCACTATAAGGCGTCTCCATGACATGGGTGGGGTTGCATTTTGAAATCTCTCTGTGGAGGCGGGGATGGTGTATCTCTTGAGCTAGTGCACATCCTTTTTATTCTAAAAGTCCTCCAAGTAGGTGGGGTTCAATCTTAGACTATCCACCCTTAAGTGTGCCTTTGGTGGTTGTTGTGGCATAAGCCCAACCGTCAGGTGTGCTTGTAACATGCCTGAGATGGTGGTGAAACTAGTAATAGGCTCCTTCCATTGCTTGTTTGTCATGTTTAGAAGTATAGTATGTCTTTGGCATACTATACGATACTCGTGTCTTCCATGTGTTTTCTCTTTTCTATGGAGTGTTTGTTCCCAAGTATAGTCCAAAGAGCATGGCAAAATGCCCCTCCTATGCTTTGGGATTTGTATGGCGTGTTTGTTCTCAAGTGAAGTCCAAAGAGCATGGCCAAATGCTCCTCCTATACTTTGGGATTTGTATGGCATGTTTGTTCTCAAGTGTAGTTCAAAGAGCATGGCAAAATGCCCCTCCTACATTCTGAGATTTGTATTGTGTGTCTGTTGCCCCATATGTAGTCCAAAGAGCATGGCGAAAGCCCCTCCTACAATTTGGGTGGTGTGTTGTATTTTTACTTTCCATGTATTTGAATTTGCATTTATATATGAGAAAATGAAAAAGAAATAATCATTGCATTCACTGTGTTTTACGTATCTTCAATGTTGTCTTCTTGATGTCTTTCGTGCTTGTTACTGTCTTCTCCATGTTTTGTGTGCCTACAACATGTTTTCTCTAATGTCTACCTGAGATTGTGGGCTAGAAATAGTTTTG
This sequence comes from Cunninghamia lanceolata, assembly GCA_027924645.1. Classification (NCBI taxonomy): domain Eukaryota; kingdom Viridiplantae; phylum Streptophyta; class Pinopsida; order Cupressales; family Cupressaceae; genus Cunninghamia; species Cunninghamia lanceolata. Next base: position 16,380,480 of record BSBN01001332.1, read on the forward strand.
AATCTTTGTGTATACATTAACTCTAAGTGCCTAGCATGTTTGTTGTGTTTTTTTCCCATACTTTAATGCATGTATGGGCCTTAGGTTCATGCATACATTAAAGTGGGGGCTAAATGTTACGTCAGAAAATGTCTCCCTAGGACTTTCCCCTCTTATGTTTAGCTCCTGGGTCCTTTAAAAATCATTTTGATCATCTTGCATATTCATGTTGACTCTCGATGAGAAAACCCCAAAGTTTTATGGAAAATAGGACCTAGGGGGAGCTATTAAGATGAATCCTGACTGAAATAGGAAGGGAGGACTTGGGCGCCTGCGCCCTAGTCCTGCCCTATTTTAGGCATGACCTAAATTTAAGTGTCGGTTATGTGACTATTAATTATATCCTATGCCGACACCTTAAGTTTGAATTACAAAATTGTTAGTGGGAATGTGTTTTGTTGCATATATAAGCATGTTTAGGGATTCATTTGTAAACTAGAAGATGATTATGAACTTTTGGCACACTTGTGATTTGAGAACATTCAAAGTATTCATTGTTACATAGTAGACTTGTCTTGTTAATGTGTTTGTTATGTAGATTTGGCTTCATCTTCTCATGATGTGAAGGATTATCATCTATATGCAAACTACACCTCCGAGGTGACATTTATTTGTGTTTTCAATCATTTATCAATTAGTTTTTGCCTCTATCTCACAGGGATATGTACTTTCTATCTGACAATAGTGTTCAGAAGACTTTAATGTCTCTCTGGGGCTTGATTGAGGCAAGCCTCTAAACACCACAACCCCCTTTTTTGTGATTGTAGGTTATAGGTTGCGGAAGTGAAAGAAGTGAAGTTGCAGGGTGACATAACAGAGTGTCAGGATTGCAGAGCAAAGTAGAAAAGCATGACCTAGACTAGGGTGCCCTCTTATTAGTCCTACGGATCTTGAAACACATAAATCCCTAGAATAATAGCAATAAGTTGTAGACAATCTTCAGAGATCTTGACAGAAATTGGCACCTTGGACTAAATCACCTGCTCATTAGTCCTCGACTTTTTTGGATATGGAATCTCAAAATTTGGTATGTATCTAATTGTCATTTTATATCTTTGTGTGCAAGCATTTGTCATGTTTCATCCATTTGTTTACGATTTTATGAAATTAGGGTTTTGAGCATAATTGGGCTTTAATCAATCAATTAGTTAGCAAATTTCAAGTTTCCTCTTCATTCTAAGGGACACTAAATCTATAGCAAAGCCCACTTGCAAGAGATTGAGGCTTCACTCGATTTATGTCCTTGAATATAAAGTGTGAAAAGAGGATTTAACCTTGAAATTGAAACCCCTCTTTTTCCGCTAAACACCTTCTACACAGGAAAACACTCTATCAAACACATCTTCCACTGCCACACAGTCTAGAACCTAAAACTCTGGATATAACACCTTTGACCACATCTAATCAACACTTCTAAATTGCACAAGCATATCTTCAATTATGAAAAAATGTGGAGCACAACACTGAACACAACTCTGTCACACTGTACACCTTTTTATTCAAATTTTTTCAAAAGCACTTGGAAACCAAGTGAATCATCTGCTAGAGGTTGACATCAATGACAAAACCACCAAGCTTCCAACATTTAGGTTCTTAGTTATCTCATCATAAAATAGAGTTCTTAACGACACAAGTTTGTCCCACTCATTGAATTCCCAAAGACTAGAAATACATTGAACATGGTTAGATAAATCAATACCTTGGCATTCCATTTGGACTTGGACAATTCTTTAGACAAATACTCACTATATTTGGCCACCATTTGAGTTGGAAAGATGCTTTACTTGGAATGGGATTGAATTTAATAATATTGTTGTAGATTCAATGAGACATGTTATTATTTTACATCTTTGAAAAATTAGATGTACAACTATGTTTTCTAATGAGTATATTCATCCAACAAGTTGAATTTCAAAGCTTTACTCTAACATATTATTTCATATTGATTCATTTCTTTCTTAATATTAGGTTTCTTTGAAGAATACCAAAGGACTTAAATATCAATTGGACTAGATTAACCACCAAATCAACTTCACTCTTCAAAGTATCCTCCATGAACTGGATAAACAAATTGTAAAACATCTTCAATAGTAGAAGAAGCATGAGAGGAAAGCATACTCAAACATTGGATATTGGCCTACACTCCCAAGACATCTAAAGATAGGTTTGTAGAAAAGAAGGCTTGGGGAAGAAGATAAACTCTCTTAGTAGGTGGAGCTATTAGAACTACTTATTGATGCTAGGGCATCGAGCCTAATTTACATCTTGTGGTTTGCATTACATATTTGTTGTATTTTTTTTGTCTTTTAAGTAGTTCTTGTCGCCAAATGGATAGTAAGTTGGAAAGGAATAGTTGCCTTTGGGCACTACAATAGAAGAGACAATTAGTGCCTAAAATAGCACCAGAATTTAGTGCATTTGAGTCCATGAATTGGACACTTCTGCTAGTGCAAAACTCGGTGCCCAATAGCATCTCACTATTACACCGGGTTTAGTTCTGATTATAACGTTGGGTTTAGTGCCGATTATAACATTGGGTTTCACGCTGAGGTTAGCACCAGATTTTAGTGCCAGGTTTAACACCAGATTTATCGCTAGATTTTGTTGCTTCTAGTTTGGCTTCTGATTTTACTTCTAGTTTTGCTTCTTGTGTTGCTTCCAAGTTTGCTTCTGGTTTTGCTTCCGGTTTCACTTCCAGTTTTACTTTTGGTTTTGCTTCCAATTTTGCTTTCGGTTTTACTTCTAATTTTGCTTCCAGTTTTGCTCCCACTATTTCTTCTAGTTTTTCTTCCAGGTTGGCTTCCACTTTTGCTTCCAGGTTGGCTTCCACTTTTGCTTCCAGTTTTGCTTCCAATATTGCTTTTGGTTTTGCTTCTAGTTTTGCTTCGAGGTTTGCTTCCAATTTTGCTTCTGGTTTTGCTTTTGGTTTTGCTTCAAGTTTTACTTCTAGTTTTGCTTCCAATTTTGCTTTCGATTTTTCTTCAAATTTTGCTTCTGGTTTTTCTTCCAGTTTTTCTTCCAGTTTTGCTTCCAATTTTGCTTCCAAGTTTGCTTGCATTTTTCCTTCCAATTTTCCTTCCAGTTTTGCTTCCAGTTTTGCTTCTACTTTTGCTTCTACTTTTGCTTCCAATTTTGCTTCAAATTTTGCTTCCAGTTTCTCTTCCAATTTTGCTTTTGGTTTTGCTTCCGATTTTATTTCCAGTTTGGCTTCCAATTTTGCTTCTAGTTTTGCTTCCACTATTGCTTCCAATTTTGCTTCCAGTTTTTCTTCCAATTTTGCTTTTGATATAATGTCGCTTGTTGCTTCCAATTTTGCTTCTATTTTTGTGTCTTTTGTTGCTTCTAAAAATGCTTATTGTTTTGCTTACATTTATTAGTTTAATATTTTTTATTTCAATTTATTTAGTTAAATATATCATGCCTCTTAAATAACTCATATGATTATAAAGTAAGTAATTTAATTATTTAACTCATATGATTAAATAACAAGCTAATTATTATAACATGATCATCATCTATAATTAAAACAAGTGAGTCAAATATCTATAATTTAATTTAATTTGACAACATCCATCCTGAGCAGTAAATTAAAATCATCATACGTAATAAATATCCATCCAAAAATCATCAACCACTTTCAATATATATAAATTGACAAGTCAATACAGATAAGATCATCATCATATATAACTAAAACAAGTGAAAGTCAAATATGCCAGTAGATCAATAACATGTCAAAATGATACATGTACAAATGATATAAGTAAAAATGATAAATTACATAACTCAAAATGATACAAGTCAAGATGATACATGTCCAAATGATATAAGTCAAAATGATATATAAATTTATGATACAACTCATTAATATGGCACTGTAGGCTGTGAAAATGATACATATGATAGCTAGCGACTATGAAAAGAGGCATCAGAATGATATATCAACAATGATACATGATGCAGTCTATATGATCATGAATGTTACTAGCTACTACAAGCAAATGCCTCATCATCATCATCACCATTGTGATCATCATCATCTTCATCAGCCTCAGTGTCTTCTGTATCTGTGTCATCATCATCCTCTACCATGTGATCTGTACTAGAACCAACATAATTTGGATCTCTATCATGAGAATCATCTGGATCTTTTGGAAGACCCGTGTTCTGTAAAAAAAACATTTAAAATGAAAATTTATTATTTATTTCATGCAATAATTTATTTTTCTATTATATATCTAATATTACAACATATGAAATGAAACCATAATCATATTACATCATATCAAAGTGCGCATACCATAATAAAATTTCAAAAAAGTTATAGCTAATATGTCATTCCAATGATGTAAAACATGCAACAATTCTAATAAACGTTAGTAAATATCATAAAAAAATTTGTTATAAATTTAACTGTCAACTATAAATTTTATTACATAACATTAAGTGCTACAAATTGCTTGGTCAAAAGCTCCCATTTTGACATAGGCAGGGAGGATGTTGGAAAAGGTTGTGGAATTTGGCTTTACACCAGCCAATTGCATTTGCTTTAAAATTTCTGAAGCCTTTTCAACAAATCAATTTTGTACATATCCTGTAGTCATTGAAGTCCATGAGACCACATTTCTTTGAGGTATTCTGTGAAATAGTTCCTATGCCTTGTCTATACTTCCACATTTTGCATACATGTCTAACAGGGCAGTTGCAACTACAACATCTAACAAAATTCCTCTATCCTTTATGTATTGATGGATGTCCATACCCTATTCCAAAGCTCCCATTTTGACACAGGCAGGGAGGATGTTGGCAAAGGTTGTGGAATTTGGCTTTACACCAACCAATTGCATTTGCTTTAAAATTTATGAAGCCTTTTCAACAAATCCATTTTGTGCATATCTTGTAGTCATTGAAATCCATGAGACCACATTTCTTTGAGGCATTATGTCAAACAGTTCATGTGCCTTGTCTATGTTTCCACATTTTGCATACATGTCTAACAGGGCAGTTGCAACTACAACATATGACAAAATTCCTCTATCCTTTATGTATTGATGGATGTCCATACCCTATTCCAAATCTCCCATTTTGATACAAGCAGGGAGGATGTTGGCAAATGTTGTGGAATTTGGCTTTACACCAGCTAATTGCATTTGCTTTAAAATTTCTGAAGCCTTTTCAACAAATCCATTTTGTGCATATCTTGCAGTCATTGCAGTCCATGAGACCACATTTCTTTGAGGCATTATGTCAAATAGTTCATGTGCCTTGTCTATGCTTCCACATTTTGCATACATGTCTAATAGGGCAGTTGCAACTACAACATCTGACAAAATTCCTCTATCCTTTATGTATTAATGGATGCACATACCCTATTCCAAACCTCCCATTTTGACATAGGTAGGGAGGATGGTCGAAAAGGTTGTGGAATTTTCTTTAAATTTTTTGAAGCCTTTTCAAAAAATCCATTTTGTGCATATCCTATAGTCATTGCAGTCCATGAGACCACATTTCTTTGAGGTATTCTATCAAATAGTTCACGTGCTTTGTCTATGCTCCCACATTTTGCATACATGTCTAATAGTGCAGTTGCATCTACAACATCTGACAAAATTCCTCTATCCTTTATGTATTGATGGATGTCCATACCCTATTCCAAAGCTCCCATTTTGACACAGGTAGGGAGGATGTTGGCAAAGGTTGTGGAATTTGGCTTTACACCAGCCAATTGCATTTGCTTTAAAATTTATGAAGCCTTTTTAACAAATCCATTTTGTGCATATCCTACAGTCATTGCAGTCCATGAGACCACATTTCTTTGAGGCATTCTGTCAAACAGTTCATGTGCGTTGTCAATGCTTCCACATTTTGCATGCATGTCTAACAAGGTAGTTGCAACTACAACATCTAACAAAATTCCTCTATACTTTATGTATTGATGGATGTCCATACCCTATTCCAAAGCTCCCATTTTGACATAGGTAGGGAGGATGGTGGCAAAGGTTGTGGAATTTGGCTTTCAAACAACTCATACTCATAGAGTCATGGTTTTAGGTCACGTATGTTATGGTAACAACAAGGGATTCCAACTATGGTTACAATAGCTAAGACTGCCCTCATTTGTGACCGTAACAAGGTTATTGGACAACACTATCTTTCTCTTCACACTAAGTACTATATAGGCCAAGATTGGGTTGAAGAAATCACTTGATGGTTACCTATATAGTGAAACCACACCCTAATACCCCATGCATTCTAAATAGCTTGAGATTTATACAATACTCAACCAAGATGAAATTGTATCACTGTGACACACTTAACTATGATAGTCCTTTCTTGAAAACAATTTGTAATCTTTAGACTATTGGGATCCTTGCCATAAATAAATATTAGGTCAATGACACAAGGCTTTTAAACAAAACCCGTAATTCCAACTCTATATCCATCCCTTTGGCAGTCTCAAGGGCCACCTTGAGACAAAAAATGCTAATATACTATTATGACAGTTATGATTGTCCTCTATCGTTTCATTATGCATTTGAAACTTGAGATGAGGATTAGGGAGGTTTCCATTTGTAAAAACATGGAAATACTCATGGCAAGATCTTTAAAATAGGCAGAGTCAACTTCAAGCATTTTTGTAGACCCTAGGAAGGTGGATGTAAACTTAGTAACTTTAATTACCACCACAAAGACTATCCCATTTGTGACTATGACAAGGTAACACTGTCATGCTCTTTATGACAATCCCTTCTCCATTGGGTGATGGCCTAATAACATTTATCTCTTTTGTGATTTCAATGCCTCTCTAATGCACTATCATAGGAGTCTTGACAGTCCTTATGTATTAGTGAAGAAGGCTTCCAACAAATCCAAAAGGAGGGCTTAAGATTACATACAAAGTCCTAGTCTTCATACCCTAGTCACATATCACCCCTCTAAGAAGACCTCAAGACAATTGCCCTTTAATACAGGAAGTCAATGTAGTTTTAAAAGATAAAGTGCAAGAGGCCAAAGGACAAGAAAAATTAAGGCCTTAAGGGGTTTAAAGGAATAAAAATATAGGCTTGCAAACTCAACTTAAAACCCTAACCCTAGGTAGGTACCACCAGATACCACCAGAACCCTTTAGCTTGGCACTACAAAACCTTGTCCAATCTGATCGTGGGAAGCCTAAATCAAGCATGTACACTCACATATGACAAATAAGTATTCCTACCAAGTGGTTTGACATAAAAATGAATAGGATTCAAATTATAACCCTTCAAAGTAGGCCACTGAAGTATATTGTACAGGTGCATTTCTGAGTGCTGCAGTCAGATTTTTCATCATGGGAACCTAAATTTTTTGCAAAAAATGGTAGGAAATTTTAGGTTCCAACAATTCCATTAGTTGGAGGTAGGCAAACAAGGGTTTTTTGTTCATTATCAGCCCATTAAACTTAAGCATATGAGATAGCATGACACACACAAAATGTTGTGGATAATGACCACAAGATTAGGTTAATTGCAACCACTTTTTGTAAGCAAGCACATGAATAGTATACTCATTATGATCCAAATGGCACCAAGAAGGGTCCCCAAATATATAAGAGTAATCATTTGTCATTTAAGAGAAATCTTACATTTAAGGGCACTAGGGCCAATAGAGAAGCACTTTAGAACTCATCCTACACATCAATAAACAACTCAACACAAGAAATTCAAATTGACATATTAAGATAACAATATCCAACTAAGTTATTGAAAGTCAACTATTGAGACCTCATTCTCCATCCATATTACAAAATCAGTCCACTTTTTTCTTTGTACATTTCCTTTTCAAATTGGCTTGGATGCCGACCATATTTCTCCTCCTGTTAAAACTTGGCACATGGACTAGTTAAACTAATTAATATGCAATCATTTACTTTTTCCTAGGAAATTAAAAAAATATCATTTAACTTATTAAATATACTTACAAATGTACAGATCAAGGCTTGTAAACCTTTCTATCCACTATGATGCGTGGCACAAAGTTTGTCAAGCCTAGCCTTGGAGGCCTTGTCCTGAAACATATACTAATTCAATTTAACTATGCACAAATAAAATTTAAAAATCATTTAATAAATTTGATATAATCTTATGAGAAAATTTAAATACCTGCATACTCTCCTCACCAGACTTCCTCCATGCATCAGACGTCTCATATGCTTTTACAAGCTCTTTCCATACTTTCAAACTTATATCAATTGGCCTTTTTTTGAGCCTTTCCTTGGGAGGGAATTTTTTTATCTTCTTTGTTTGGTTGCACCGAAATCTCTTGCAGTTTGAGACATGCATAGCTTTATCTTCTTTACAGACCAACCTATGCCAAATTTAGTCTCCATGTCTTGGATAACTGCCTTTTGCAAGTGCATGGGTATCTTTGAGAATGGCAAATGTAGATCATCTTTGAACCATTGAAGGCATGATTCCTTCAACCTATTCACAAATGTTTTTCTAGCATCTGTCATTCGGACATCCCCTAAAACCACATCATATTCTATCTTGTTATCCTAGGTACCAATGCAAGATGCAAAACATGACGTGGTGGTCGAAGAAGTCTATGTCCCAAGAGTGGGTGGGACATTGGAAGCCTCTGTTCCTTGTTCCACATTCTTAGATGTTATTGTTATTGATTTCCTCCTAGATCTTTTGCTTGATCCATGACTGGTTGGGGAATCAATTGATTCCCTTTGACATTGTTGATTTGGTTGTAATGTTTCAGGGGCTTTACCAGATCATTTTTCTATGTATCTGGTAAGCATTGTCAAGTCCACACCATCCAATTTGTTCACTGTCTCTACCCCCAATATGGAAGCCATTGCCTCTTTATCTTTGTTAGTCTCATGTTCCTATAAAATAAATTTCTTCTTTTAAATTTACAAATAAAAAACTAAAAACTAAAAATTAAAGAAACAATGGAAACATTTATAAATCTATAAATTGACAATGAATCACCTCATTGTGGCTAGAGTCTACTCCCTTTGCTCTCTTCCCTCTATTGCTTGACATTTTGAGGTGACCTAGGGAAAATTATTTTCATTTAGTCTGTGGAGGCAAATGAAGTACACACTGCCAGGTATGAAAGTTTTCATCTAGTTTTTCTGTATTCCTCAAGGTTTTTGACCTTTACTTTGTAAAGCAAATCATGAAGTTGTTTTCCTATGAATCAATTGGTGCCTTGGGAGGGAATTGTTGCAAGTATGAGGTTAACTAGTGTTGTCATTGATGTCAACATACTCATATTGCTTTGATGAGAAGGATTGGATGAGCTGTGTGCTGAGGATATTGAGAAAATTAGTCTTAATCAGGAACAGTGAAGAACAATGATGAGAAGAAGGCCAAAGTACTCAATATGTTGAGGATTAGAGGATGTGGATTAAAGGGTTTGTAGATATGAGTCTTGAGATGCTCTAGTTAAGATTTCAGAGGTTCGCATGAAGATATGAAGAAGTTGTGATCGATCAAGTAGAACCGGTTCCGAGAGATGCTTCGGAGTGACAGAGTGTTACAAAAAGGTCCAGTGAGATCCGAAAGTGCATTGTCCTATTCTGTGGATTGGAAGGAGTGTTTGGGATGTCCTTGTGATGTGTCATCTCGATTTGTACATAGTTTGGAGGTCTGGTAGTACCTTTTGCATTATGACAGTGGTGGTAGACTATGTTCTTGAAGTTCCAGATGAAGAAGAGAAGAGATTCTAATAAGTAGAGGAAGTGCGGATGTACCTGGTCATTCAGACAAGCCTGTGAAGGTTCTTGGATCATGTTGAGGTTGTGTTGTCGGTCCGCATCAGTGGTAGAGCCCAGAATTGAAGATATTCTTCTGGATGAAGATGTTCTTGTTCAGTCTGGCCGACCGGATGTATTACACGTCTTGCAGATAATCTTGTAGGTGTTTGCCGACTTAGATGATTGTTCCTAAGTTGATGCCTTGTATAAATAAGGGATTGTGAATTCATTTTGAAGTGTGTCTTGGCATGATGAGTGTGTGGTAGCGAAGAGTAGCGCGAAAAGCAGAGCAGAAGTTTTGGGCGTAAATGGAATTGATCCAGGCATGGTAAAGATGTCAATCTCCAGTTCAAGTTTGTGATTCTTATCACTTTGTAGACAATGTGTCTCTTTGTAGGCAGTGTGCCTCCTTGTGAGCAATGTGCTTAGGTAGTGAGCCCTGATTGGCATGTGCCATCCATTTTTCTTATTCTTCTAATAGAGAATAATCCTTGGGTTAATCACCCCGTGGTTTTAACCTTAACTGGGTTTTCCACATCAAAATCTTGGTGTCTAATGTGTTGATGTTTATCTGCTCTGGTGTTTATGCTTTATGTTTTATGCTCTCATGAATGGTTAATTAATATGCTATTAACTAATAAAGAAGAATCAAGTATTCGTAGCAAAAGCAAGTTTTTGCACAACTAATTCACCCCCCCTCTCAATTGTGTGCCCTAGATCTAAAAATTGGTATCAGAGCCAAGTTCCTCTAAAAGGAGCTTAACCGCTTGAGGAGATCCAGGATGTCGTCATATAAGAAGGATAGTCCGAAGTTTGATGGAACCAACTTCTCTCTCTAGAAAGGTCGCATGAAATGTCACTTGGAGTGTATGGGAAAAGCATACTTGTCCATGGTCACAAAACCATATGTACCTCCACAGGGTGGTCCGACAACTCTAAATGAAATCACAGATGTTGAAAATAATCTGCGGACCAAAGAGGCTCTTCTAAGCACTTTAACTAACTCAGAGCTCTCAAATGTTATTGACCTGCCAACTGCCTATGAGATCTAGACTAAACTAGAACTTCTGCATGAAGGAGATGAGTTTGTTAAGAGTGCAAGGCTACAAAGTCTCAAAGGGAAATTTGAAAGATTGAAGATGAGAGATGATGAAAACATCACTACCTTTATGCCAAGAGTAAATGAGCTGGTGTGTGGAATTAGGAATGCTGGTGGAACTTTGGATGAAAATGAGATTGTTTGCAAAATTCTCAGATCCCTTCCTGCTGCCTACAAAATCAAGGTTGCTGCCATTGATGAATTCAGAGCCCATACAACTATCAAAAGAGAACAATTGGCTGGCAAACTAGCTGCATTTGAAATGACTGAGTTTGGAGATGATCCCCCCAATACTGAATCTACATTCAAAGCTAGTGCATATGTGAAAGGCAAACAAAGATTTGATCCAGGAGAAAACTCTTCAAGGAAGCTGTCATGGTATGATCAAGCAAGAAGAGATATGGAAGAGGAAGAAGCAGAAACAGCTCATCTTGAAGCTCTCATTGCAAAGAGATTGCCAAGAGGATCTGGTAAGTATGAAGGAAAATTACCCTTTAAGTGCTTCAACTGCAATAAGATTGGTCATTTTGCTTCAAGATGTCTGGAAAGATCTGCAAGGTCAAATTCTAACAGACAAAGGTTCCAAAACAACTGTTATTATGTTCATGAAGAAGATGATAATGAAGGAGTAACAGATGATGAATCAGAAATAGGAAACAAATCTAGAAATGAATGGGTGTTTATTGCCATCAAGGAAGAAGATCCAATATCCTCTGAATCTATCAATCATAAGGTTGTAGAAGGAGCTTTGGCTGCCCAAGTTGAAGAAAAGGGTGATTGGGTTATTGATAGTGGTTGCTCTCACCATATGACAGGTGACAAGAACAAGTTCTTAGATTTGGAAAGGTATGAAGGAGGAATGGTAAAGTTTGGTGATAATTCTACTGGTAGAATCAGAGGTAGGGGAACTATTTCTTTTGATGGAAAGAGCAAAACTGGTAATGTACTGTATGTTGAAGGATTGAAGCACAATCTTCTCAGTGTTGGTCAGTTAGTAGACAAAGGTTATGATATCCGGTTCAAAAATGGAAGATGTAGGATCTTTGAAAGCTCCGGAACTGAGATTGCATCCGGTACTTAAACAAAAGGTAATATCTTCCATCTAGTTGGTTCTAATAAAAGTTGTTTGTTTGTTCAAGTTGATCAGAGTTAGTTATGGCATAGAAGGATGTGTCATGTAAATTTTGATAACATCATCAAGATAAGAAACACTCAGGCTATAAGAGATCTTCCAAAATTGGTGAAACCTACAAATAGTTTGTGCAAAGAATGTTAGCTAGGTAAACAAAGCAGAGTCTCATTCAAAAGCAAGGATCAGTCCTCTACTAGATTATTGGAATTGGTTCATACTGATCTATGTGGTCCGACAAGAGTCAAGAGTGTGCAAGGTGATAGATACTTCATGTTACTAATTGATGATCATTCCCGGATGATGTGGGTTACCTTTCTAAAAGAAAAATTAGAAGCTTTTGAGAAGTTCAAAATCTTCAAGGCTATGGTAGAGAATCAAACCAGATTAAGACTAAAATGTCTGAGGTCTGATAGAGGTGGTGAATTCACATCCGATGAGTTCATAGACTTTTGTGAGAAGCATGGTATAAAGAGACAGTTGTCTGCTCCTAGGACTCCATAGTAGAATGGAGTAGTAGAGAGAAAGAATCAGACCATCCAGGAAGCATCTAGGACAATGATGATGGAAGCAAATGTTCCTCAAATGTTTTGGAGAGAAGCTGTCAGCACTACAGTCTACACTGTCAATCGAGTTCAAATCAGAAGCAATACCGGTAAGACTCCTTATGAACTTTGGTTTGGTGTCACTCCTACTGTGAGATATTTCAGAGTATTTGGTAGCAAATGTTACATCAAAAGAGATGAAGATCTAGGAAAGTTTGATGCTAGAAGTGATGAAGGAATTTTCTTGGGATACTCCACTCAAAGCAAAGCATACCGGTGTTACAACAAGAGACTAAGAAAGATGATAGAAAGTACAAATGTGAAAGTTGATGAAGGAATTGAGAAGCCCTCAAGGTTTTATGAATATGATGAAGATGATTAGAATGATGTTCAGATTCAAAGTATCTAAGCCTCCTCTGAGAAACAAAGTCAAGGTGATCCGGTAAGACAAGAAGAAGAGACAAGTGTCAATAAGATTGATCAAGAATTAGAGGTGCAAGAAATTCCCAAAGTTCCAAGGTATGTAACTCTAAACCACTCTGAAGATTAGATCATAGGTGACAAAAGCAAAGGAGTGCAAACAAGGAGGAGAATTGCTCAAAATTTAGATGAATGTTGTTTGATTTCAAAGATTGAACCTAAGACAATAAATGAAGCTTGCAATGATGAAAACTGGACCAATGCAATGGAGGAAGAGTTGATGCAAATTGAGAAAAATCACACTTGGAATCTTGTTCCCAGACCTAGAGACAAGAATGTGATTGGAACTAAATGGGTCTTCCGGAACAAATTAAATGAAGTTGGTGAAGTAATCAGAAACAAAGCTAGATTGGTCTGCAAAGGCTACTCTCAAATAGAAGGAATTGATTATGAAGAAACTTTTGCTCTGGTGGCAAGAATTGAAGCAGTCAGATTATTTCTTGCATTTGCTGCCTTCAAAGACTTCAAGGTATCAGATGGATGTTAAGTCTGCCTTCCTAAATGGTGATTTGGAAGAAGTATACATTGAGCAACCAGATGGATTTCAATTGTTTGATCATGGTGATATGGTCTGCAAGTTGAAAAAGGCACTATATGGATTGAAGCAAGCCCCAAGAGCTTGGTATGAAAGACTGGATAAACATCTTTTGAAGATTGATTTCAACAAAGGTACTACTGACAGTAATTTATATTTCAAAATTGATCATGAAAACATCTTAATTGTTGAAGTGTTTGTGGATGATTTCATTTTTGGAGGAAGAGATAGTATGTGTAAAACTTTTGCAAATCAGATGAAAAGTGAGTTTGAGATGTCTATACTTGGTGAAATGAACTTCTTATTGGTTCTGCAAATTACTCAATCAAAGAAAGGGATCTTCATTTCTCAGACCAAATATGTGAAAGAATTGTTGAGGAAATTTGGGATGGAAGATTCAAAGCCAATGAATACTCCCATGGCAACTAGATGCAAGTTGAGCAAAGATGATGACTCTCCTAAGGCAGACCAGACAAAGTATAGATCAATGATTGGTGGATTGTTGTATCTCACTCAAACTAGACCAGATATAATGCAGGTTGTTGGTCTTGTGGCAAGATTCCAGGCGGATCCCAGAGAATCTCATGTCATGGCAATCAAAAGAATTTTTAGGTACTTAAAAGGAACAATTGAGTATGGCCTATAGTATCCTAGAGATCAAGACTTTTCTCTTCATGCATATACAGATGCAGATTGGGCAGGAGATGTGGATGATAGGAAGAGTACAAGTGGAGGAGCATTCTTTTTGGGAAAAAGGTTGGTTTCTTGGCTTAGCAAGAAACAAGAGGCAATATCTCTATCTACAACTAAAGCAGAATACATTGCTACAGCAGGTAGTTGCACTCAAATTTTATGGATGAAGCAGATGTTAAGAGACATTAAAGTAGAATATGAGGAGCCTATCACAATTTTCTGTGATAATTCTAGTGCAATAAATATTTCTAAGAATACGGTGTTGCATTCTAAGACTAAGCACATATCTATCAAGTTTCACTTTCTGAGAGAGCAAGTGAACAAGGATGAGGTCAGATTGGAGTATGTACCCTCCAAGGATCAAATTATAGATATCTTTACTAAACCTCTTCCCAAGGACTCTTTTGAGTATTTCCAGGAGAAGTTAGGGGTCATGGCCCCTCCGGTGATGAACTAGGATGCACTGATGTGCACCAGTCTGGTGGATTTCACAGTCATATCTTGTGATCCGGATTGGTGGGGGGAGTTGCTACTAAGGGGGAGCAGTTGGTATGATTCTGATATGTTAGAATTGCAAGTATGAGCCCTTTGCCATTGATGTCAAAGGGGGAGAGAAGACATGTGAAAAATAAGTGGTTGATGATCAAAGGGGGAGCAGTAAAGGAAGAGAAGACATGTGAAGAGTTGTTGCCGATAGGGGGAGCTGTGGCAGAAAGGAGAAGTTCTTGTCTTGATGGTTTTTCACATCATATGTTGCCATCAATGACAAAGGGGGAGATTGTTGCAAGTATGAGGTTAACCAGTGTTGTCATTGATGTCAACATACTCATATTGCTTTGATGAGAAGGATTGGATGAGCTGTGTGCTGAGGATATTGAGAAAATTAGTCTCAATCAGGAACAGTGAAGAACAGTGATGAGAAGAAGGCCAAATTACTCAATAGGTTGAGGATCAGAGGATACAGATTAAATGGTTTATAGATATGAGTCTTGAGATGCTCCAGTTAAGATTTCAGAGGTCCGCATGAAGATATGAAGAAGTTGTGATCGATCAAGTAGAACCG
Organism: Cunninghamia lanceolata; assembly: GCA_027924645.1. Taxonomy (NCBI): domain Eukaryota; kingdom Viridiplantae; phylum Streptophyta; class Pinopsida; order Cupressales; family Cupressaceae; genus Cunninghamia; species Cunninghamia lanceolata. The sequence goes on from BSBN01001332.1 coordinate 16,395,811, forward strand.
GTTCTGGGAGATGCTTCGGAGTGACAGAGTGTTACAAAAAGGTCTAGTGAGATCCGGAAGTGCATTGTCCGATTCTGCGGATTGGAAGGAGTGTTTGGGATGTCCTTGTGATGTGTCATCTCGATTTGTACATAGTTTGGAGGTCCAGAAGTACCTTTTACATTATGACAGTGGCAGTAGACTGTGTTCTTAAAGTTCCAGATGAAGAAGAGAAGAGATTCTAATAAGTAGAGGAAGTGTGGATGTACCTAGTCATTCAGGCAAGCCTGTGAAGGTTCTTGGATCATGTTGAGGTTGTGTTGTCGGTCCGCATCAGTGGTAGAGCCCGAAATTGAAGATATTCTTCTAGATCAAGATGTTCTTGTTCAGTCTGGCCAACCGGATGTATTACATGTCTTGCGGATAATCTTGTAGGTGTTTTCCGACTTAGATGATTGTTCCTAAGTCGATGCCTTGTATAAATAAGGGATTGTGAATTCATTTTGAAGTGTGTCTTGGCATGATGAGTGTGTGGTAGAGAAGAGTAGTGCAAAAAGCAGAGCAGAAGTTTTGGGCGTAAATGGAACTGATCTAGGCATGGTAAAGATGTCAATCTCTAGTTCAAGTTTGTGATTCTTATCACTTTGTAGACAGTGTGTCTCTTTGTAGGCAGTGTGCCTCCTTGTGATCAGTGAGCCCTGATTGGCATGTGCCATCCATTTTTCTTATTCTTCTAACAGAGAATAATCCTTGGGTTAATCACCCCATGGTTTTTCCCTTAACCGGGTTTTCCACATCAAAATCTTGGTGTCTAATGTGTTGATGTTTATCTGCTCCAGTGTTTATGCTTTATGTTTTATGCTCTCATGAATGGTTAATTAATATGCTGTTAAATAATAAAGAAGAATCAAATATTTGTAGCGGAAGCAAGTTTTTGCACAACTGATTCACCCCCCTCTCAATTGTGTGCCCTAGATCTAATAGGAATCTATAGTTCCTAGCCTAATTTTACTTTTCTCACCCTCGTCTCAAAAGCCCTATCTCCTCATATTGTCTCCACCAAACTCTATTTTAGTTTGCTCACCCTCATCTCAAAAGCCCTAATTTTAGTTTGCTCACAATCGACTTGTCTTAAAGCACTTGACTACTTTTTTAGGAAGGAAGCAAGAAAGTTGTGTTGAGATAAAGGTATTGATGGTAATGATAAGCGAACCTGGGCATTTGGGTTTGAAAAATGCATTCATTGCTCTTGGATGCAAAGGAAATAATGCAATGTCTACAATTTTACCCTCCTCCTTTGTAACCACATGAGACTTGAATGATTCTAATGAGGAGCCAAAACTTTAACGTACATTCACCGATGTATGTCTCTACCTGATAAGCTTAATACCAAGCTCTGTCTTTGGCGAGACTCCTTACATCGGTCAACCCAAAGTCTTTCTTGCCGATGTACCGATGGACTTCCTTCGATCTGCCGATACAACTAATCTCATATGTGCATGGCGTGACTTACGATCACTAGTTTCCTGCACCGTCGCTACCGGTCACCCCAATGTATGTGTACAATGTATACTGTCAATATACATTCTAAAGACACATTTGAAACATGTATTCAGAATATGCATTTAGTGAAGCCGACTATTGACTTTCCTTGTATCATATGAAATGCACTTTCACCACATGCAGCTGTAACATGCACTTGTGAGATACACACGAACATTCAACTGCGATATACACATGAATTGTCCCTGACATACATTAGCGATATACACACAGAATGTATATCCGGTGAAACAACACAAATCTTTGTCGATCCGAACCTTTTCAAACCCTATAACTTCACAGATCCTTTTCTCCGACAACCACACAGATCTTAGACTTCGCCAACCTAGCACATGAGGATGCTAGGATATATTAGAGCATATTGCATGCAATCCTACAAACACAAATGAACAAAACAAAAAAAACACCAAAATGAACTATACAGCCATTCCACTGATTTCGAAGAAATCTAACTAGTGGAATGGATTAAGAATCCATCTTGGCCACAAAATGACAATTCAATTTATATAGAGAAAACCTAAAGAATCTGAAAGATAGAAAGATACACAGAACATAACTTTATTTATTATGTGTTTCAGAAATGTGCATATAGATGCTTTGTTTCTCAATTACAAATCACACTGATCTCTATTACAACTCCACTAAACTGAACTGAACTGATTACATTCAATTTTCTCTGGGGAATTTATCTATTCGCCCTTAATAGTACTGAATTGACTCCAAGCGGCTGGAAGATCTAACAACCTCCAACTGCCTAACAACCTTCGTGATTACAGATCAACAAGTGTCCTTGGGACTTACAACATAAACCTAGATACAAACTAGAATGACATGCATTGGTCAAATAGACTTTATTACATGGATGGTCTTATAGGACCTTATTGGAAACAACAAAATGAACATCAAACAGTTGAATTCCTCATGGAGGCCACTGCGGATTAGGTGCTCCTACACCATACACCCCACCTTGAAAAGAACTCATGCCCCATGAGTTAAGTCTTTGTTTTGCTCTACCTGTATCCTTTGTTGTCTCATGTTTTCCCCATGATCTTTGGACTGCAACCTGTTTCCATGGAATCAAAGACTCATGCCCAGCATTGTAGGCTCTACTCACACCTTGCCATGAGTGACTGCTTGCAATCAAACCCAAACTTTTCTCTCCATTCTTCCTTACTGTCGTCTCTGCCTAAACACCTACATTCAAAACCTTGTTTGATGCTGCTTGTACTGCTGCTATGGTAGGATATGTTTGCCTTGCAACTCCTGTTGATCCTAGAGGACAAACAATAGTCCCTACTATGATAGCATTTTCTTCTTTCCAATCAACCTGTGACTGCTTGCAGTCTGGCTCTTTGACCTCCTGTTGATCCATTTCAGTCATTACCATCTGATCTTCATCAGTCAAAACTAAAATTGCCTTCAAACTTTGATCTTTGGCATCCTCACTCCTTGAGGTATCTTCAACTTTCCTTGTCTCTTCTTCATTGATCTTCACAGACTCTTTCTTACCCATCAAAATAATCTTGGCTTCCTTTTGTGTTGCAGCATCCTCCTGCAATGGTGTCATCACAAAAGTCTTTCCATCCTTCTTGATGCTGTATGTGTTAGCATATCCATCATACAATGCTTGCCTATCAAATTTCCATGGCCTATCTAAAAGTAGGTGACAACACTCCATGAGCAAAATGTCACATAAAATTTTCTCCTTATATTCTCCAATATGAAAATCAACATATGCTTGTTCACTTACCAAAAGTGATTGGCTATCACTTACCCAAGATGCCTTGTAAGGGGTTTGATGAGGAATCCTTTCTATGTTCAATTTATCCACCATTTCCCTAGACACCATATTATCTGTTGAACCAGAATCTAGGACTACCTTGCATATTTTACCTTTTCTTTTGCAATTGATCCTGAAAAGAGCTTTCCTCTGTGACAATTCACTCTTCACTGGTTCTTTGAGCAGCATCCTCTTGGTCATCAGAATTTCTCCCGTTTCTAATTCTAGATTCACTTCAGGAGATGTCACAATCCCTGTATCCTCTTGAGTTAATATGGTTCTTCTCTCACTACCATTAGAAGTTGAGGCCTTCTCTGGACACTTATAAGTCGGGTGCCCTATCTAATTATAGTTATAACATCTCATGTTGGAGAACTTGGATTCTCTGTCTGATCCATTTGTCCCACCTCTATCATTTGGCCTTCTTCCTCGGTAGCCTCCTCTACTACTTGAGTCCCCAACTTGCTCTTCTTGGCTAGACTCACCACTAGGCCTCTAGTTAGGACTTCTTCCTCCAAAACTACTTCTAGAATTTTTGTCACCTCTTCCTCTACCATTCTGCTCACTTTTTCTTTTTATCTTCTCTTCAGCCCTTAAGGCCATTTGGAAACACTTGTTCATTGTGTCTGGTGCTAAGATATTGATCTCATCTTGAATGTTCATCCTTAGGCCATTCAAATACCTAGCACCTTCTCTAACTCTTCTTCTTGTTTCTTTGATCTGAGACTGAGTTTATGAAACTCTTATGTGTATGCATTCACATCAAGGTCTCTCTGTCTGAGATTCTGCAACTTCTTATACATCTGCACATTATAGTCCAGGGGTAAGAATTGTGCCCTGATTTTAGTCTTCATCCTTTCCCAGGAGGTTATCATATTTTTCCCCTCCTTGACTCTCTCTCCTTGTTCATATTTCCACCATGCAAGAGCAGATCCCTGCAATCTTGCCTTTGCCAACTTAACCCTCTTATCATCAGGGATTTCTTTATATTTGAAATGATTGTTCAATGCCTCAATCCAGTCAATCACCTCTTCAACTTCCATACTTCCACTATACATAGGTAACCCATCTATGGTGTCCCTATTGACTGACTTCAATGCATTTAAAAATGCCCTCTGGTCTGCTGGTATCTCCTTTGTCTTTTTACTGGTTTCCCCAATTTCTGTGTCACCTTCATCGCTGTCACTTTCATCTTCCCTATCTTTAGCTTTGGATTTCTTGAACTCTCCCAACTTGGATTCAAGCATCTCCTCGATCAACTTCTTAACAATGTCCTACGACATACTTTTGGGAGGCATCCTCTCCACCTCTGTCTCTCTTTCTTTGTCTGACATAAACATTCACAGTCAGCACCCAAACGCCAACACTTATGTAAGTCCTCAATTCAACTTGTCGCCCAAATCTTTTTCCTTTCTCTGATACCAATATGATGAGGAGCCAAAACTTTAACATACATTCACTGATGTATGTCTCTTCCCAATAAGCTTAATACCAAGCTCTATCTTTGGCGAGACTCCTTGCATCGGTCAACCCAAAGTCTTTCCTACCAATGTGCCTATGGACTTCCTCCGATCTACCAATACAACTATTCTTGTATGTGCATGGTGTGACTTACAATCACCAGTTTCTTGCACCATCACTACCGGTCACCCCAATGTATGTGTGCAATGTATACTCTCAATATACATTCAGAAGACACATTTGAAACACGTATTCAGAATATGCATTCAGTGAAGCCGACCGTTGACTTTCCTTGTATCATATGAAATGCACTTTCACCACATGCAACTACAACATGCACTTGTGAGATACACATGAACATTCAACTATGATATACACATGAATTGTCCTTGACATACATTAGTGATATACACACAGAATGTATATCTGGTGAAACAACACAAATCTTCGCTGATCCGAACCTCTGCAAACCCTATAACTTCACAGATCCTTTTCTCTGACAACCACACAGATCTTAGACTTCGCCAACCTGGCACATGAGGATGCTAGGATCTATCAGAGCATATTGCATGCGATCCTACAAACACAAATGAACAAAACAAAAAAAACACCAAAATGAACTGTACAACCATTCCACTGATTTCGAAGAAATCTAACTAGTGGAATGGATTAAGAATCCATCTCGGCCACAAAATGGCAATTCGATTTATATAGAGAAAACCTAAAGAATTCGAAAGACAGAAAGATACACAGAACATAACTTTATTTATTATGCCTTTCAGAAATGTGCATATAGATGCTTTATTTCTCAATTACAAATCACACTGATCTCTATTACAACTCCACTAAACTAAACTGAACTGATTACATTTGATCTGCTCTAGGGTATTTATCTACTCGCCCTTAGTAGTACTGAATTGACTCCAAGCGGCTGGGAGATCTAACAACCTCCAACTGCCTAACAACCTTCGTGATTATAGATCGACAAGTGTCCCTGGGACTTACAACATAAACCTAGATACAAACTAGAATGACATGCATTGGTCAAACAAATCTTATTACATGGATGGTCTTATAGGACCTTATTGGAAACAACAAAATGAACATCAAATAGTTGAATGCCTCATGGAGGCCATTGTGGATTAGGTGCTCCTGCACCAGATTCACTTGTAAACAAAACAATATTCACAACCATTTCTTCACAATCCTCTCCATTTAATCGAAACAAAAATATATTTGGGAATGAAATTTTTTTATTGTAATTGTAACCTTACTTATGGTGTCGAAAACTAAATCAAATTTCTCATCTCTTCGCACAACATTTTTCTCCTCTCTTCGCATGACGTTTTTCTTCTATAATTATCAAATTTCTCATATATTAATTTAGGCAGGACTCCAACCCAAATGCTCGATCTCCAAACAAAAAATGAACACCAAAAATCAATAAAGTTTTTTTTTGTTTTTGTTTTGGGGTATGTGCAGGCAGGAATTTTTTTTTTTTTGATCCAGTAGTCAGCACCATAGTCAGAGCAGTTAACGTCAACTTTAGCACTAACTTTTAGGCCAAAATGTAATTTATTTGGGGCACCAAAGGTGGTGCAAAGTGCACCTAATTTAACGCCAATCAGTGTAAAATGATGTATTTTGCTTGGAAGTTGATAAAAATTTAACCTCACCAAATTTGGATTATCCTTATAATAAGTAACTATATCTTGTTTCCATAATAACATTTTGACTTCATGATTCTCTTATGATTATCTCAATAATGACTCACTCTTTCATGACCTTACATAGATGGTTGGTGACAATCCGTATGCAAGTGATATGGCTAAATGGAAAAACCAAACAACTCTTCTCTTACTATCATGATGACATGATATCGGGACTATATTGGCAGCTTATGGAGTGTGCTTATGGTATTGTGATTTTCATTTCTATGTTCTCATTAACCTATTTTAGGTTGAAGCATGGTAATTAACCCACTAGCTATTATGATAGTCATACAATGACTAGACAATCCTCTCCACTTTGACTATGACAGTCCTATGCATGGTGTTTTCTTCATGACAATCCCCAATAATGTGAATTATTGATAGTAGCCAGTTCAAATGGATTTTTGCATGGTGTAGTAATTTGTCCCTATGGCTCATGATAGTGCATGCCTTGGTTATGTCCTTGTGACATTACTCTCTAGATATCTCTTCTTTATAGTGACAAGGTTTCAAGAACATGACAACTTAGGTAAGGTATCAACTTGTCTCTTTAACCTCTAGATTGTCATTTTTCAAGAATTGATCTCAGTGAAATGCAAAGACAACATGTCATAGATTAGATGAAAAGATCAAGGAGATGCATGTTATAGAGTATAAAACTCAAAAATCAAAGGTCTTTTTGGGCTTTTTTCCAACAATATGAGCAAAATTCAAACTTTAAACATGTAGCACAGGTACCATATGACTCATTTGCGTACATCACACATGTGGGACCACTAAGAAGGGAGGTAGGTGCTTAATATGAGCAATAAAAATTGCACATAATGTTTAAGTTCACTTCAACAGATATTTGGGGTTATGATAGCTAATGGAGGGTTTTCTTTTCAAAGGAAACCATTAATTTTAAAGTGAAAGGTAATGGTGAAATATAACATAATGTCCCTATAATTAAAGAATATCCAATGGCTAGGATTAATGTAACAAAGATATGATGACGTGATTTCAAAATTAACATCCAAAGTATCCTTTCCTCCATAAAAAATTTAAAATTTTGGTGCCAAAGATTCTTTGAGACTATTTTGAGGGTTCTATGATAGTTTTGAGGGTTTTATGGCCACTTGGAGAGATATAGATTGCCTTAAAATGACCCATAAAAGAAAAAGGAGAGTCAAATATGAAATAAATGTCTTTTTGATGTGAATTTGTCTTCATCTTGTAATCATAAGATTTGAGCTCTAGTTGTCAAGATTCTGCGTGTAAACTTTTTCTGAAGAGCAAATTGTTGCAATGTCCTATTTTGTTTTTCATAGTGCGTCTTAATGAAAAGTGAGTGTATTAATAAGATAAATTCGAGAATATTCTCTTGGTACATAGCTGTTATGTGACTATTGTCATTGTTGTGTATTACAGGATCCAAAGGAGGCCATGGAGAGAGGACGTGGATGGTGTAGAACTACTAAATCACAGAGAGGAAAGTGGGTGGAAATAGATATGACAATAGAATTTGCAGATACAATAGAGGTAAGAAGAGAAAGCAACCTCAACTAAAGGAGGAAGGTGTTTATGAATTCACAAATGCTACAACATAGAGGATATAAAGTCATTTTTTTGTCCACGAGGCCTCTGAGGTTAAACTTATTGGTTGAAAATGCACAAGAATGGTGATTAAATGTGATTCTATGATCGAGGGAAAAGTTTATAAATTAGGATGGCAAAAACATGATATCAATATGTCAAATATATGACTAAAATGAGGTTTTGTGTTGGATAGCATATTCATTGAAATGATATAATTGGTGTACTAAACATTATTTACTATGTTGGGTATTATAGGGGCCAGACGAGGCCATGGAAACAGATCGTGTCATATCAAATGTGGACACAACAGATGAAGCAGGAAATCAGGTACTCAAATCTAATTTCCTTAGGAAAAAATGATTTGATGGCATTTTGTGATACGCCCATCCTTTTTCATAGTATTATTGAAATTTATAATGTATTATCCAATCTTGACATAAATTAATGCATGTTGTTGATTTATTTTAGATGGAGATTGGAGCAAATGCAGAGCCTGAGCATTCAACTAGAAAACAAAAACTATATGTATGTGGACGTGGACCTAAAACTATTAAATCATGTAGATGACAGTGGGTGGAAGAGGATATGACAATGGATCCTATAGACACAACAAATTATTGCACTAAACAAGAGGTTGGTCAAGACTATAGTACATGGAATGAATACTTTGAGAAAATTGTTGTTTGTGGATGTTCTGTATGTCATGGAAAGAAACAATTCAAACGAGCAATTGTACAAAGACATTATATATATATGATGAGCTTCTAGTCGATAGTATGCCTCCTACAATTGATTCAAATCCAATAAGAATTGTGGTAAGGAGTTTTCCAAGTTGATATAAATAACATGTATACATCATTTAAACATTGTTTGATATTATTTAAATAACTAATTTTTTTCTGAATGGATACTTGCAGGATAAAGTTCTTGGCTTAAAGTTTCCTGGATCACCGACTTCTAGCCTAGAGGGCAATGATCATTTATCAGATGATACATCTAACAAAAATATGTGCCAATATACCAGTTCAGAAGATGAGGAACTGATGAAAAGAAGCAACAGAACAAGAACTAGTTGAAAGATGCATAATTTACTTAAAGACAAGGGGAAGGTGTACTACATACCCTATGAGAATGAATGTGATGGAGATGATGAATTGCCCCTGAGTTTGAGATCAATTTACAAAGAGAAATTTGATCGTCGACTATATTGCGCTTGGCCTAGTGATCAACAACTACCTAGAGTGTACAAGGTGTTTCAATTTTGGGGATACACCTACATGATACAACCCTCCAATATTCATGGAGTTAATCTAGGCATCTTTATTGTCCAAAATGTACATGTGGGATCTAAACATAGAAACAATTTAGAACAAACCACTAGGAGATTAATGCCATATTATGGTCCATCATATTATAGTGGTGAATGGAGAAGGCTAGCAAAATATAAGCCTAGCATGTCAACATATGGTCTAAATTCGAATATGTATACACATCGTCTCCAATTAGAAAGTGGAAAAGAAATGAATAGAGGTCATCTTATGTATATAGATGGACGTGCATACACACACAAAAATATTGTAGGATTTATAAATAGTAGTAAGGGAAGGGACCCTACTGTCATTTTTTTGAGGTTATAAATAATAAAGATGGAGATATGGAAAGAGAGGTTGATAGATTGATAATGGTTGAGGCTATTATGGACTTTACCATTGGGGATGAGTTATTTATTGATTACCCCTTCTTAAAATGCACTCCTGCAAAAAACAAGAGGGAAGAACAAGGTCTCCCTAAGGATGTTCTTAAGGGCAGAAAACCAAAGAATAATAAATGAGCATGGACTGATGTTTTATAAACTATGTTGTCTAAATTGTGTTTTATTTAAATTATTGTATAAAAAGGTAGTCTATAAAATAATGTTCCATTATTCAATTGATGTATATATGTTCATACAACCAATATTTTTATTTTTTAAGCCATATTTGATTATATTTCTTTGAAATTGATACATTTGTGATTTATCCAATTGTTGCCAAGCATTAAATAATGCTTGCATTTGTTGATAGGTAGAAGATGTTGATGAAACACATACTAATACCCAAGATCCAATTGGGTTATTAAGATTTGGAAGGGATGATCCAAACCATCCTTTAAACAATACCAGGGTGAAAAGAGCATTATTGAAGAGAATACTATCAGCTAAGAAATTTGAAGAACTGATGAGATCCGCATACACTGATGACATGCCACCTAGCCTTAATGATGATGATTATGATAGTGAAAATGTAGTGTATGAAGAAGGATTGAATGAAATGCTTACAGATTTCTTTGGGGATGAAAACAATGATGACAATAATGATCATATGGTTAACAATAAAGATGATAGGAGGGGTAATTACCACCAACGTAATGTTGATGATAACAACCTGAAAGACTCCATCAAGCAACCAACGAAGACACCCGTGTTCAAATCGGATGTAAGTAGAACCTTAAAATTGGCATGCACATTAATATTATTAGAAATCAAGTCACTATTTGGTTGGTCAGACAAAGGATTCACTACCCTACTGAAGTGAGTTGAAATCTATTTCTTACTTTGCAATTGTCAATTGGTGTACATAATTTGTAAACATTCATCAACTTCATTTATATTTCTTTAATTGGATTTTAAAACTATATATTGTATATAAACAGTCCCAGTATAGATTGACATATCAAACATGTTCATCATAAGTCAAACATTCAATTGATTTAATCTCTGGTAATCTTACAGGGTACTAAAAACTAAAATATTCCTTAAAGATAATGTGTTGCCATCAACTTGCAGACAGGTGTGTCTGTTGTTGGGTGAGTTGGGGATTGAATATAAGAAAATTCATTCATTTAAAAATGATTGCATTTTATACAGAGATGAATATCAAAACAAGGTAGAATGCCATGTATGCAAAGAGAAGAGATATTGTACAGATGTACAAGGTCCTATAGTTCCAAAGAAGGTTTTACGTCACATGCCAATTATACCTAGACTTCAATGAATGTTTCGTTGCAAGTCACTTGCACAATTGATGGACTAGCATGCAAAGAATAGGAGTAAATATGGATTCATGCAAATTTCGGCTGACTCTAAAGCAATGAAACACATAGAGGAAAAATAGCCAAGAAAATTCAAAGATGAACCCCATAGTATCAGGTTTGGTCTTGCAATTGATGGAGTGTGCCCATTCTCTTTCCTGAGCTCAAATTATAGTGTTTGGTCAGTCGGATTGATAGTATACAATATTCCCCCATGGATGAGTGTTAGAAAGGAGCACCTTATGTTGACTCTCATTGTTCCAGGAAAACATCAAATTAAAAACATGGATGTTTATCTTGCGCCTTTTATTGATGAGATGCAACTGCTATGGAAAGGCATAAGAATGTATGACATATCACATCCCCCATCAAATAGGTCCTTCATGTTGTACGGTGTGCTATGTTGGACTATTCATGATTTCCTAGGACTTGGTGTTTGTTCTGTAAGATAAAATATTTACGTATTTACACTCAATTTATTTTTATCCCAACTTTCATACTTAGTTTTTTACTATTTTTTTGATGTTATTAACATTACTTTTTGAATTGTAGGGCTTCAAACAAAGGGGAATGCGTCCAAGATGTGCAGAACAATTTCAAGGGTGGTATTCTAAAGATCTACATAAATTTATTTATGCAAACAACAGGGTTTTTCTACCACTAGATCATAAGTTTAGAAATTGCCTGAAGAATCAATTTGATGGAAAAGTTGAAAATAGTGGCCCTCCCATGATTATGGGTCCAGGTGATTGACTTAAGAAGTATGAAGATACTGAATTGAAAGGTAGGGAGGATTGTTTTGATAGGGGTGATTCAATTGAAGAACCAAAGCAAGTTGTAGTTAATATGCTAGAAGGAATGAAAAGGAAATCCATATTTTATGAGCTCCCTTGCTGGAAGGATCTATTAATATCTCACCTATTAGATCCTATGCACATCTTCAAAAATATCCCAAATTCTATATTTGACATATATCAGGCAAAGAGAAGGACACCTTGTCTTCAAGGAGAGATATTGCTCTTTCGCGTACCAAAATTGATAGAAAACATTTGTGGCCAAATAAGGAAAATGAAACATATGCAGAAGCTCCATGGATTTTGAAAAAAATAGACCAACTAAAAAATACCAAAACAAATCCCTCCTAGAGATAGGGATTATAGCATCCTGACACCCTTCTGCTGCATCTATGAACATCTTCTTTGGACCCTTGTTTATGGACTGAGACAATACTTCTAGTAGAGATTGTTGAAGTGGTCTTTTCTTGGGAACTATAGGCTCATCACCCTTACTGGCAGAATCAGACCTCTTGGGTGCCATGTTTAATTACTTCAATAGGCTAGGGTTTTTCAAAATTCAACTTACTGTACCAGCAATTAAGAAATAGAGTGAAAGAGCAAATGAACTTGACATGGCCAATTAATGTAGGTAGACATAGGAATAAAAGAACAATATTTAAAATTAAAAATAAACCCATTCAAGAATGGATAAGAACAAGATTTGTATCTTCAGTCAGCATCACAGTCAAATTGGGGAACTTTGCAAGTAGTAGAGGTAGAATAGACTATAGCCCCCTACTGTATAACACAAAAGCTTAGCCCCAGCCTTTTTTTAAAAAAGAAATTTTATATTAACAAAAGATGTTATTATAAGAACCCCCAGTACCAGCAACTAAGAAATAGAGAAAAATATACTCCAACTTCTAACTAGAGAGTGTAGGAATGAACTTATCCAGTCAATTGCACTTTGCTGAAAAGACACTGCATCGAGTTGCGGGTCATCCCATAATAATGGGTTAAACTTTTTTGCTAAACTTGACATTGAAATCAACATTTTGAACTAAATCTTCACTTTCTGACATTTGTAGCCGCTAAACCATTAGGAATTTGAAGATGATGCAAACTAGTGATTTGTGAGATTTTGTTTGTAGATTCTAAATATATATTTTTTTAAAAAATTGGAGTTAAATTGTAAATTTGTTTGCGTCTCCTTTGACAACTAGTTTTTAATAGTAAACAACATTTTTTTAAAGTGATGTGTATTCTGTAGCACATAACCTTTTTTATACAAAGGATAAAATTTTGATTCTTTTGAATTTAGATTAGTAACACTGATATATAGGGCATGCATTTGGTTTCATAATGTTTTGTTGAATATATATTTTTAATTAAGTTTTGAAGTCAAACAAATTATAATTTAGACATAGATGTATTCCATAAAACATAACTTTTTCTGTATGTATCGAAATTTAATTTTTATTTTTTTGTTGAAACAAGGACATCAGTACCTAGGGCATAGATATTTTTAGAATTTTTTTTCACTAATTTACTAATTTTCCATGTGTGTAGAACAAAGAACTTGAAGTTTAGTGAAAAACCTACATTCACAAGAAATAAAAAATAAATATAATAATAAAATTAAATATATTTAAAGTTATACTTTTTAGGAAGCTTATAATAAGGACTACATACTTAACAAACATAAATTTTAAATGAATACATTTGGTGGACCCCCAAAAGGTAAATCAAAAGTGGTTTTTTATCAGCATTTTGATATGTGTAGAGGAGACTCCATTATAGATATGGTTTAAAACTAGTGGCGTTTTATCAAAGGGGGTTTGAATCTAAGGGGATTTGATCAAACTCTCTTCAATTAAAATCTTTTAAATGGAAGCATTCAAGGCTTAAATCATTATATTTTCTAAAAATATGTGATTTCACTAAAAATCAAGATGTCCCAGAAAGTGTAACCCATTATTGTGGCAGCACCCTTGTGCCTTCTCCAAGTTGTGAATTCTTTGAAATGAGCAAATGCTAAGAAATCTTTGAATCTTATTCAACCAAGGAGTTCATCATATCACCATTACTCTAGTTCGTGCCATGAGATCATGAAATCTCAGCATTCAATTCCTTTCTCAAGATTTGATAGCAATTCTCGATAACCACGACTCCGCATTGAATGTGCTTGGTATTTATTTCTTTTACTGCGTTGCTGCAAGGCTCACCCAAACTGGCTGGAAGATAGCGGGGGCTTACAACCATTACATTTCTATTTCTTCCTTTACTTCCAGATCGTAAATGCTTAGATTGACCCTTGCAGGACTGCGGGAGATTATTACTTGATGTCCATCTATTTACTGCTCACCTGCAAATGTTATGAATGACCGTCGTAGGATAACAATGGCTTACAGCCACTACACTTCTATTTCATCCTTTACCGCCAGATCACAAATGCTTAGATTGACCCCTACGGGACCGCGGGAAATTATTACCTGATGTCCTTCCATTTACTACCCAACCGCAAATGTTATGAATGACCATCGCAAGATGGCAGGGGTGAAAACCCATTACATTCTCCTCTTGCCGCTCTATCATGGGCCTCGGTTGAAACCCTTGTGGGGACATGGTAAGTGTTATTACTACAATGCGTCCAGTTAGTTTTCAAACCTCCACAGGACCACAGGAAGAGACTAACACTCCCAAGCATGAGATAAACACTGCCAAGCCGCAAGCATTAGATGAACCATCCACGGGGTAGTGGTAGCTTCTTCATATCAACCGCTTCCTACCACCAAGCCACAAACTATTCTTTTATACTCTGTGGGAATGCAGTATGTGCCATATTTCATTCCTCTTATTCCTGCATAACTATAAAAGATAATCAATTAACTTGCGGAACAACGGTAATAAACAAAAACACTCATATAGTAAAAAATAGTCAAGATTGTTTCACAATAGCCATGATGTATATGTATTTATTTAGTTGTGGGGGAATGTTGGGAGTGATTGATTTAATTAAATAAATGTGGATTTATTTAATTAAGGATGAGACTTTACAGGAAGGGTTAATATTTAATTAATGTCAGAAGAACTGTTAGATTTATTAATTAAATAGTGTGACTTATTAAACTGATATTAGGAGGAATGATCAAAGTGGTTAATTAAATAAATATGATTTATTTAATTAACATTGTAAGAGGAGATGTGGGATAGATCTGGTGTGATGTTAGGCTATGGTAAGATTTAGGTGTCTACATTTCTAATAGTGCATTAGTTTTTGGGTCGATGAATAATGATCACAATTTATCTTTGGTAATTTTTTCCTTCACCATATCATGAGACAATTTTGAGGAACAAAATTGATGACAAATTTCTATATGGGTTACCCATGTATTTATTTTCCTTCACTATTAAGATAGATTGAATTAGGAATAGGAGAGCATCAAAGAAGGATCAAATTAATGAGTGCAATCATGATTATGTTATTATATTTCAAACTTTGTCAAGAAAGATACACTATCAAATTCCTAATGATGATTTTGATACACTATCAAATTCTTAAGTCTAATGCACTTAAATATCAATCTCATCCTTCAAATTTTCAATAGGAAAATTTAGTTTTCAAAACTTGGGTGAAAATAAGAAAGAAAATCAACAAAATACTCACCATGTTGTTAATTTATAGTCAACTTTAGATGTTATTTCATCTAATTCCCAAGGTGAACTAGTGAGGAACAATCCTATATTATCTATTAATGTAATTAATAAGATCATAGAATACATAAAGGAAAATAGATATGTAAACCAAAACACATTCAAATATAGAAGGGTTCTAACATATATGTCACTTCTATTCAAAATGAACAAAGGAAATATACATAGAGGTAAGATGAAAATTTGTTATATGTACCTTGCTTGTACTCTACAAAATGTACAAAGTAGGCATTTGTTCAAGAATACCATCAGTTATTCTACATGTAGATGACAAATATCCAATATATTGTATGGTGCATTTCTTATATGGATGGGATGAGAATAAATGTACTCAAACTTGTATGGTCATGCCAACTAGTAGATCATTGTGGCATATTGTGGCATACGTGGATATCATGACCATGTGTTAGATGCATACAGTGCCAATTATATGATCATGTTTTGCAGTACAAATGTCATTAGGTGGCACACATGTATGGAAGCATAACATGTGGTTGTTGATGTTCCATGTGTCTAACTAGCCACCAACATGTGTAGCAATGTCTATAGCCACACTATCTAGATCCTTGGAGATCTGTAAACCCTAAATAATGCCCCTAATAACCCTAAACCCTAACCCCTAAACCATAAACCTTAAATAATGCCCCTTATAAGCCCTAACCTGGCCATGACCTGCCATAAACCCTAAACCCCTAAATCCTAAACCGCAAACCCCTAAACCCTAAATAGTACTGAACCAAGCAACCCTAAACCTCTATCTCCCTATCTCCCTATCTATCCCTATCTCTATCATTCCTCTACCTCTCAATATCTCTCCCTATGTCTCTATCCATGTCCCTCACTCTCTATATCTCCCTATTGGTCCTGTCTCTCTAAACACTAAACCCTGCACCTCTAAACGCTAAACTTGAGCAATGCTAAACTCATAAATGCTAAATAATGCCCCTAAACCCTGACCACTAACCCCAAGCAACTCTCTATCTCTGTCTCTCTCTCTCTAACCTATAGATTATCTACCAACTCCTAGCTAGTTAAATCCTTTTCCTAGCTTTCTTAGTTTTCCTTTTACTTTCCAATTTCCCTTTAGATCCTACCAATTTTTCCGTATTTTACTATTTTCCACCTCTCCTCTCATCATTCGATCTTCACATCTAATGAACTTTAGTTTTATCAACTTATTTCCATTTCATCTGGCTGCCAATTTTCCACCTCTCCTCTCATCATTCAATCTTCCCATCCAATGAACTTTAGTTTTATCAGCTTGTTTCCATTTCATCTGGCTGCTAATTTATATCCTCATCCCTCTTTTCATGTCCTATTTTTCTTGTTTCCATTTTCTTTGTTGATAAGGGAGATAGATAGAGACAAAGACGGAGAGAGAGAGAGAGATCCAATAAGTTTTCCATGCTTCTTCATTAATGATATATATAGGAATGATAGGGGGCCAAGAAAGGGAAGAGATAGAGAGACAGGGAGAGATAGAGAGGTAGAGAGAGATAGAGAAGGGATAGATCATATGGAGAGATAGAGGAGACAAAGGGTAGAGATAGGGAGATAGAGAGTGATCACTAGAGAGATGTGTAGAGATATAGGGAGATAGCGAGAAAGGCAAGAGATAGGGAGAGATAGATAGGTACGTAGAGTCGAGAGAGAGGAGATAGATTGGGAGATAGAGGAGATCACAATCATAGGGAGATAGAGAGTGAGCTGTGAGATGTCTATAGAGATAGGGAGAGAGATTGAGAGGTAGAGGGATGATAGCTAGAGAGAGGGAGATAAGGGAGAGATTATAGGGAGATAGAGGTTTAGGGTTGCTCAGGTTTAGGGTTTAGGGGTTATGGGTTAGGGGTTAGGGATTAGGGGCATTATTTAGGGTTGAGGGATTTAAAGAGAGAGAGAGATTCTTTTGACATGCAACCTTAAACCCTGAATAATGCCCCTAAACCCTAAACCCTAACCCCTAACCCCTATAACCTAACCCCTAACCCATAAACTCTAAACCTGAGAAACCCTAAACCCCTAAATCCTAAACCCCCAATCCCTAAACCCTAAACACTAAACCCAAGCAACTTTAAACCTCTATCTCCCTAGCTATCTCTCTATCTCTATCATTCCTCTACCTCCCAATCTCTCTCCCTGTGTCTCTAGCCATGTCCCCCACTCTCCATATATATCCCTATAATCTCTTTTAGCTATGTCTCTGGCCATGTACCTCACTCTCTATATCTCCCAGCTATTGGTCCTCTCTCTAAACACTAAACCCTACACCTCTAAACCCTAAACCATAAGCCCTAAATAATGCTCCTAAACCTTAACCCTTAAACCCTAAACCCCTATATAGCTCCCTATCTCTAATATTGTCCCTCTACTGGCTCTCAATCCTTCTCCCTATCTCTCTGCAGGATATATATCTTGTTCACTCTAGTAGTCTATCTCCCTATCTCTCCCCTATGTCTCAGCCTATAATCTCTCTCTCTCTCTCTAGCTATCTCCAAACCTGAGCAAACCTAAACCCTAAATCCAAGCAACTCTAAACCTCTATCTCCCTATGATCTATCCCCTATCTTCCTATCTCTATCATCCCTCTACCTCTCAATCTCTATCCCTATGTCCCTAGCCATGTGCATGTGCCTCACTCTCTATCTCCCTATCTCTCTCCACAATATCCTCTAGATCTCCCTATCGTTCCTCTCTCTATAAACCCTAAACCCTAAACCTCTAAACCTAAACCCCTAACCCTTAAACAATAAACCCTAAACCCTGAATAATGCCCCTAAACCCTAACCACTAACCCCTAAACCTGATCAGAAACCCTAAACCCCTAAACCCTAAACCTATATCTCCCTATCTCTCTCCCTATGTCTCTGGCCATGTCCCTCACTCTCTATCTCCCTATCTCTCCCCTTGGTCTCCTCTATATCTCCCTATTGGTCTTCTATCTCTCTCTAAACCCTAAACCCTAAACCCTAAATAATACTCCTAAACCAAAGTAACCATAAATTAGGTGCTAAAACATGCGCTGCATCAGGTGCTAAATTTATGTGCTGAATAAGGCATTAACGTGGATGCCAAAACAATAGCTAAACCAGGTGTTAAAGGTGGCACTAAATTAGGTGCTAAAGTAGGTGCTAAAGTAGGCACTAAGTTAGGTGCTAATTGAGGCGCTAATTTGCACCTAATTTAGTGCCAACTTGTTCTGGTTGGCTCAAAAAATGCCAAAAATAGTGCCATCCTGATAAATAGCACTGACATTTTCAAAAAAATGGAGAAAAATGCATTAAAATAGTGGGTGGAAGCAAAAAATGGAGAAAAAAAGGGAGCTAATCATAGGGATTTGTTGTTGTGGGGTATCATGAGATAAGCAGTTGTGGACAACTAAGAACTAATGGTTACTGTTGAGAAGTGAACGATTGGGGGATATGAAGGGATAGTTTCAAGAAACAATAATGAGCAGTGGTAACGAACATAATAGGGAAGGATATTATGGTGTCATCGGGAAGATCAAGAGACAAGAGGGGAAATGCCTCTTTAAAGGAAATCAAGTATTCTATTTTGTTTTGGAAAATGAGGTGCCACAGTCAAGGAAGAACAACAATGTGGGAGATAAAACGACCAATACAAATGAGGTGGCGTTTGGGTGTAGGAGAGCACGACAGAGAGAGAGGGGTCGGGTCAACCTCTAAAGAAAAGAATCATAGAGTGGTTGGAAGAGGGTTGATGTTATATCTATAGGCAGTCAAATGCATACAAGGAGCAATGAGGCGGCCAATCGGAGCAATGAGGCGGCCAATCGAAGAAGGCCGAAGGCCAAAATAATCGAGGCCCAAATAGGAGTATGTTCACGAAGAACAAGGCCAAGTGAGAGGTCGAATGATAGCAGTGGTGCAGATAGTGAGATCTCAAATAGTAGAATGAAGCAAGGCCGAACAAGGGATCATGGAGTTTTAGCAATGACATAGCATGTGTGGGCATAAATCGTTGGTAACCAGTTGAAAAGTGAGGAGAGACCCATATGAGAGGAGATGTGGATTAAGAATGTGGGGGGAGGACATATGTAGAGGAAGGTTAAAATGAAGGAAGGCCAAGTAGGATTTGTCGGTGGAAGATCCAGTGAGGAGTATTGAAGAGCAAGCCTAAGGTGACAGTAGGTTGTTTGGACAAAACGAATTCTAGGCCCATATGAAGAGGATAAAATAATATCTATGTAATCTTTCTTATTGATGAATAAATAACTATCAAGTGAATATTTGAATACACATTTTTCTGTACATGTTATGAACGATCATATGCTGTAGATTATTATCTGTTAAATTAAATCATGTTATATTGAAGAGATATTGCTTTGAATTGTCAAGCTCCTGTCACTATTTTAATAGTAGGTTATATGGAAGTTTGGATGAATGCTAGAATGTGAGATGAGATGAATGCCATCACTTACTAATCCCTTGAATCTTGAGGATTTACAAAGAGAGCTTGCTTAACTTGCTCATAGAACTCATCACATGTAGAATTTTGTAATACTTTATCCTTAAAGTTTGAGTGAATAGAGACAATTGATGAGATATGTCTTCATTGGCTCAGAGCATCTACCACTTGATTCTCTTTGCTCTTGATATAATTTATCTCAAATTTGTAGTTATATATCAACTCCAACCATCTTATTTCTTGATCATTTAAATGAGGTTGGGAAAATATGTATCTAAGTCCATGACAATCCAACTTTAGTTCAAAAGGCTTTCTTAGCAAGTAGTGTCACCACACCTACAAAGAATGCACAACTATTTCTAACTCCAAGTCATGAAGAGTATAATTCTACTCATGTGCTCTTAATTTCATGGATTCATAGGCTACCACTTTCCCATTCTGCATAAGCACTCCACTTATACCTTCTCCTGAGGCATCAGTGATTACAACAAATTAACTTTCCAAGTCTGGAACTTTCAATGTTGGTGCAATCAATAACCTCTCTTTTAACTGTTCAAATGCCTCCTGACATTCTTCTGACTATCCAAAATACTTTCCTTTTCTCTAAAGCGGTGTGATTGGGCTTACAATCTTAGAAAAGTTTTAAAAAAAATTCTATAATATCCTGCTAACCTTATGAAACTATTCACCTCATGCACATACTTTGGCACATGCCACTCAAGTATTTAATCTTAGCAGAGTCTACTAAAATTCCTTCAGTAGATATTATGTGTCCTAAATAGTGTGTCTCTTTCTCAAAGAAAGTACATTTTGAAAGCTTCCCAAACAACTTATGTTCTGCTGTAGAACTAACCTTAGATGTTGCAAGTGTTTTTCCTCATTCTTAGAATAAATAAGACTATCATCAAGAAACACTAGAACAAATTTATCTAAGAACTCTTGGAAAATACTTTTGATAAGATTCATGAAGTTTACAGGGGTATTCTTAAGTCCAAAAGGTAGAACCGTGAACTCATAATGTGCATACCTTATTTTGAAAGTTGTTTTATGAATGTCCTCATCCTTTATTCTCAGCTAATGGTATCCAGATCACAGATGATTCTTTGAGAACACTGTAGTGCCATACATCTAATCAAAAAGATCATCAATACATGGTAAATGATACTTATTCTTTATCATTTCTTTGTTAAGCATATGATAGTCTATACATAGATGTAAAGTTCCATCCTTCTTTTTAAAAAAGATTACAATTGCTCCCCAACCCTTTAGCCAATAGCTCTTGAAGTTGGGCTTTCAATTCCATCAACTCCGTAGCACTCATATAGTATGGCGCCTTTGAAATCAGCTCAGATCTTGGTATTATATCAATTGAGAAATCAAAAGCTCTCTTTGGAGGAAATCCTAGAAAATAGATTGTTCTCCAAAGATACACTTTGATTACTAGGATCCTCTTCTACTGGCTCCACTTTTACTACAAAAAGTTGACAACCTTTTCACCTAGCCCTCTTGAGTTGCATTGTAGAGATTGGTTTGATCTTGACTTCTCTTTGAGTGCCTTGCAAAAAGACTTTGTTACCTACATCATCTAGACATTGTACTTTTTTAGTAAAATACTCAACATTGGCTCTATGCTTCCATAGCCAATTTATTCCTATGTTAAGGTGAGATACAAAATAGTCCAAAATGTATAGAAGAAAATTTAGAGTATTGCAAAGGTTTGTTAGGAGATTTGTACCAGATAAATCATAACACAGAGTGATTCTACTAGTCAAGCATCATATATATATATAACATAACCACAAAGTAACGTAAAATTCATCCACTTCTTACTTACGTTGTTACTAATATCCGCAAGGATATGAAAATAAGGCTGAGATTATCTCCCCTATCTATCTTGCAAAAACATCAGAGAATGGTTAAGTTACCAAAATAGATGACTTAACAGAAATCATCAAATTAGAATTATTAACTCTAATTTATATTGTTATAATAACATAACCATAATCATAGCGTATAGGGAAAATAACAACTATCAACCATATCTTGTTGTTGGTTATTTTTATCTTGACTTTGTTTTGAAACAACCAATGCTAATGGATCTTGATGTCAAATCGATAGCTGTTGAGTGAAAACCCAAACTCTTGACCAAAAAGGACAATTACAACTTACTAAGTCTCAACAACGGTTCACTAAACAATAAGTACAAGGCACATATGGTAACAACTTGTTCCTTCTCATACGTCTATTCACTTCTCTCTGATGATGCTCTCCCTCTCTTTCTTAGAGGGTGGAAACATGTTTTTTGATTACCACTTGCATTCACCAAACTAGGATTAGTGCATTGTTAGTTAATCCATAAATCTTATAAATAAATAATCTTGACATCATATGATCATATGTCTAAATTCTAATGCATATTAATTCAAACCCATAAAATCATTGATTCATCCTGACATTTTCACTATATGTTGAATCATTAATCCATACAAAATTATCTACTAATTACATACAAGTAAAAAGTAAAACATAGTCAAAATTAGGGATGTGACAACCAACAAGATTTTATAGTTGCTTTTGATGTTTAAATAAAGACATACACCCTTTAGGCATCCCTTAGGTTTCATCACCTCAATAATGAGTTTAACATCCCGTGATAATTTCAGTAAAGAAAAGCTATCAAGAGCTTGATACACAAGGGAAATTATTTTTGTCCTATGAGGTACTATTGGATGCCTATTTATTTTGGCCTCCATAGGCATTTCTCTTCTATTTGTTCCTTCCCCCTTTTTTGTATTTATTCCTTTCACTCAAATGGATTCTCAAAACATAGAATATTGAGTTCCCTCAACCCATGGTGCCTTCCTAAGTATGTCTTAGGACTAATGACAACCTACTCCTATAGTAGAGTAGAGGATAGAAGCAACAAATATAACAGTGAAGATATTGTTGAACCAAGAAGGAAAAGAGGCTTCTCCTAGAGAAGCAACATTTGCATGATGTTATGCTAAAGGTGTGACTATGAGCCCAATAGATAATGTTTTGGGATCTCCATCTTTCTAGCAAGATTCTTTTGTGAGTCACTAGAAATTTAGTGTGTTCTGCATATACTCCCTTTAAGTAATCTAGGTTACCATAGATAAACTTGTTGGGTTTTCTTTTTTGTAGTCTTCCTCAAACCCCCTAAGACTTTAGGATGCATCCTTTGAAAGTTTTGGATCTTCTTCTAAGTTTAGTGTAGCTCAAAGAATAAGCCACAAACGTCATAGTGTTTGTGTGAGCCCCTCCTAAATCCTAATGCCTCAGTGTCACTCACAAACCCCCATCCTTTTGTAAATTCAACTAAGTCTTACCTCTTCTGAAGAAGCCTTTGTGGTTATTGTAGACACCTGAAATTGACCATTTCCTAGCGACATATCCCACATCACTTTTGACACCTCCTAACCCACTTTCGACATTATTGACAACACCTTACGACAACTTGCGACACATTTGCCCTAGGTCCTCCTTTATCCCAAATTAATTAAATAAATCATATTTATTTAATTAATTAATCTACTTTATCTATTTCCCAAATTAATTAAATAAATTATATCTATTTAAATTATTTTATCCTCACATGTCACATATCTCTCATAATTGATTAAATAAATTTATTATTTAATCAATTATCTCCTACTTGTCCTCATCCTCATCCACTTGCCACAATTAATAAATGACTTGCACAAAAGAAACTAGATTTTAATCACATCCATCCAATTCAAACTAAACCTCTTGATCTCAATTGTTTACATAAGGATTCCCTATTCTTGCCCTAATATTTCACTCGTAATCCTAGCCATCCATCCTATCAACCAAGCATCTATAAATCAAACCTCATCCAAGCCATTATCATATGCACATTCAAAGTAACATCATGTTATCAAAATAATCACGTGTGAATGTTGAAAGTATTGTTAAGCTATCGAAATACTAAGCAATCAACATATCAATCAATAGTATCAATGAGCATAGCTAGGTTGCATTTGGGTGCATGCTACCTATGCTCTATCCGAGGAGACAGGATGATTTGAGGTGAAAGGTTTTAATATTTCATTCATCTTTCTATTATTTTCCTCATTTAATTTTTTGTTCTTCAGTTGCATTCATTAGCTTCAAAATATATCATCCATGAATTTCTTATTCACATGGGCTTCGTCATTCTATTACATTTCGATTCACAGT
This sequence comes from Cunninghamia lanceolata, assembly GCA_027924645.1. Classification (NCBI taxonomy): domain Eukaryota; kingdom Viridiplantae; phylum Streptophyta; class Pinopsida; order Cupressales; family Cupressaceae; genus Cunninghamia; species Cunninghamia lanceolata. The sequence continues at coordinate 16,420,089 of BSBN01001332.1, forward strand.
ATTTCTCCTTTACAAACTACTTGGTAGGACAAAAGTTCTTGCAATCAATTCAACATCCATCTAGTGGTGTTAGAGGACTTCTCTCTCTTGGAAATTATGTCATAGAAGGCCCCACATCTCTACTCACCTCCTTCGCTTTTCAAAGGATTTTCTCAACATTTTCACACTATCACCATCTGAGTTCTGCTAGTCATCGATCTATTGAAGATATTATATTGCACATATGCTTTCACATCACTCATCCATATGACATTATATCCCCACCATGATGAATTCCTTTGGGGGATTTTAGAACCCCCTCCATGCTAACACCTTCTAGATAAAATGCTAGTCATTGATTAGAAGTAACATCTGATGGTCTGGAGCCTCTTATCCTTCCTTGTTATCAATCAAGATAGACCTTATCTCCAGTGATCATTGTGTGTCTGAACTATAGTTTCTTTTCTCTACTTGAATAGATTTGACTAATTAGTCAAATTGATATTAATATAACATGGCCCTCTCCACCTCATATCTACCATGCACATGCCACTCACCTTAATGGTTTTTTATCATGAGCTATATTTTATCATTTGCACAGTGATTGGCCAAGATTCATTATGTACTAAATCACATAGGCTCTCCATTCCTAGAAGTAATAGGTCGTGTTGCATGCGAAAGAAGCCATCATGGTTCTGTTTGATTACAATAATAATTTGTAATTGCTTGTGCATATTATCTCTATTTATTGATCTAGTATCAATCAGAGATCATCTTGTAGATGTTGCAACCATTCCAACATCTAACCCTTCCCTTCTACCCCATTCTTTATTTTTTTGAAAGTTCTTAGGCTTTTTTATTGCAACTACATGAGGACTTCCATGGTTGTATAAATAAGTGCTTCTCCATTTTGTTAATATACTTTGGCATTTTAATATAGATCTAGTTTTTGACTCTCTATACTAAAAGGTTGATTGATCATGGTTTGTTAGCCTGTAGGAATGTGAGTGTGTTTTAGCATTTTATGTTTCTTTGCTACTTGTCTCAAACAATGTCCCTTAGTTCAATTTCATGAGCAAGCGTGTGTTTGTCTACTTATTCCCTTAAGTTCAAAGTGGATTACTTGTGTGCATTAAATATCCACTCACCATAGAAGTTAGTTAATATTATTCTCTCATAGGTGAAATTGTGGGAAGTAAGTTGAGATAGCCCTACCATAGACACGTTTGTTCACAAAGAGGATTGGTTGCATGTTGTAGAGAAGGTTAAAAAGGTGCCCCTCTTTGGTGCTCCTTTGCCAACCCTTTTTCATTTATTTATCTAAACACTTATTCTTATTCTATCAATTTTCCTTGAACTAGTTAGGGGTGTGTGCATGCAAGAAGTTGAGTCCACTTTTTGGCCAAAAAGTGGAAGTGTTTTCCCTGATTTTCAGAATTTGTCACAGTTGACCTTAAAAGTTGAAGCACTTAGAGATGGAATCTTGAAAAAAGTCACTAATCATAAAATGTAGTACTCAGAGTCTAGTTTTCAAATATGTAATTTATTTGAATACCCAGATGATACAAATTGATTTTCAATAGGCCTTTCTAAAAACCACTATTTAAAAGTCACTTTTTTTTTTACTATACCATGCACATGTACGTCATCCATATTTTGATCCAAATAATCATATTTTTCTAAATCCTTTTGGGAAAAGATTTGTAACTCACTGAAGCATGTTTTCCATACTTTTTTTATAATTTTTTATTGGCCATATTTGGTGTTTTAAAAAATCATCATGTACGTCATGCATAAGATGACCTAAACTTATCATTTTTTGAATTTTTTTTCAAATTGAAAAGAATTGTCTGAAGTACATTTTTGTAAAAAAATTCAAAACATTATTTTAATAAACAATTATTAAAATACTAAAAAACCCTGATAATTCAAGTTTATGGACCTGTTTCATTAGAAATTAATTGAAAAATACAAAAAGTAATCCAATTGTAAAAAAATTACATATTTGGAATCTACACTATCTCATCTATAACAATTTGGGTTTTAATTTCGTCAAAAAATTCTGCAAAAAAGGTCTTTAGACATATGCCCAAAGTCACTACTTTGTTGTGACATTGACATGACCTTCAACTTGTAGGTCAAACCAGGTCCAAAGCCTAGGTTTGGTTCCCCAAACCTTTTCCCGAACCGATTAACAAAGCAAAAACTAAGCTTAAAATTCAAAATTTTCAAAACGGGATCCTGTTTTGTTTTTGACCATTTTTAATAAGTACTATCACTGTTGACCCTGCAACTTGTTCTGTATGATCAACAACAACATATGTAGTGTTTTCCAGCAACGTTTCTCTTCTACAAGTTCTTCAACTTGGGATTTAATTTGAATTTTGAAAGGAGGCATCATTGGGACAGTGTTTGAGTATAATTTTTGTTAAGTTGGCATGAGGCATAATGGTTGTCTTGCCATTTATGTCAAAGTGATATAGTCAAGGCATGGTTGATCTCTCAGGTTCTTGGTATGGTCAAAAAATCAGGTTGTTGTGTTGGTGTCTTCAAAGATTGAAAGTATAGTGCCTTCAAGGGTTCATCATCAGGATACATCTTCATAAGTAGATTTTTTTTAAGGTCTTCACAATGTTAGGTTTCAAAAACATAGGTCGTTAACCCTAAGAGGGTGCCAGGCTCTCTTGACGTTTTTGGCTAACTGACACGGGGTAGATATGGCTAAACGCCCTTCACTTTAGGCTCTGCCGGACCTAGGCGGGTAAACCCCTAATTAATAAAGCAGATAAAGAGATTGATTACTACTTTAATCAGAATAGATCTAACTACTGATAATGGCACAAATGACAAAACAAATGAAAAGACAACAAATTAATTCTAAATGATCTAAATTGTAATACTAAAACAATAATGCAATCTAACTAAGTAAAAATGAATTTGGATAAGTGATAATGAAAATATTAGACCAGTGCCTTATTGAATATAGAGTCAGTATGATCATGAAATAAATGGCTATTTATTTGGTAAAAACTTGAACTATCTGGCATGAAAGAATAGGTATGTAACTTGTACAACCCTGCAAGGAAGTAGTTAATATTCCATACTTATATATCCAATTGACAAAATCAAATCACCTGGATTCATCTAAAAAGATTTAATCCCTCTTTGAAGGAACCTATCAGAATGATACTGCAATTGTAATAGATTTATCAAAAATTGGAGACAGAATACAAACCCTAACTATATGACTCTTCTTACAGATCCATGACAATGCCTTCACAGTTACTATGATAGATTTAAAGGATTTAATTCTGAAAGCAGAAACCAATTAATCTTATCACACTATAACAACAAATGTGCATAGACAACTTGAAGATGTACTTGATAACTCAAATTGAATAATAGAGAAAACTTTGAAAGGAGACAGTCATATAATTGAATAAATTTAACAGATAGTTGAAACCAAAATTTGCAGTCCCTGCTTCATGCTTACATGCTTGACTTCATCAGATGATGCTTGCACATGGTCTACTAGAAATAAAACATATTAAAAATGAACTAGCATTGCTGTTCAAATCTAATCTATAGTATCCCCTGTTCTATTTTGTAATCTCCTCCTATTCTATCTATCTATTTTATCCTTATTTCTTATCCTATATCCTAATTCTGGTCTTGGTCATCTCTTATAAAGAGAGGCATACAATCTTTAGACTAGTTACAATAGTTGTGATGGTTGATAACCAAACAACAATATTTGTCTTAATAAACAAATTCAGGAAAATTAATACTCATCTTTAATCACCAAATGGATAACCATTTTAGGATCAAATAAAGCTCCTTAACTATAGTTCCGATTAATCTCCTTCGAGGATTTCTTTATTATCCTAAAAAATCTAGATAAAACACAAATTAATGTCTGATCACATAATCCAAACAAATTTATTTAAACAAATGTATTTACTCAAGTAATTACTTCCCTTATCGATGATTTGTCAGTTGCTCAAAATCCTTTCGTGGGTGTTTTATAGTTTGATCCCCACTGTGTATATCCTGCAAAAACCCATTTTTCAAATGTCAGAAGAGTATATTAACCATTCAGATTTAAATGTCATTTTTAGGGTTGTTGTATTTTGTATCGGCAAGACCTTTCACAACATGTCCTCGACATCGTTGTGACTATCGTGTCGGGGAGATTGGTAGGCTTTATCCTGATTCATCTCTCTCACTGATATGTCTCCCTTGTATATCGAATACATTTCTTTCATATACAAGCGCAGCCCCAAGCTAAAATTCACAATATTTAATATGTCATTCAAATCCGGGCCTATATAAACTTGTATATGCATTGGCGTTATACATAAAGTCCCGGTATGATACATTGTATATACTAGATTTAATTTTCTCTGAATTTTGGCTTGTATGTATCAAATTCAATGTATGTTTGAAACATGCATACAAAGCGCAGAATATACAAGTATTTAACTCTTTTAAATAATCTTTCAATTCCGCCACTTGCAATGTATATCGACATGTATCTAAGATACATACAACGCACAAACATACAATGAATGTTTCAACTTTAATAAACCTTTGGTTCCGCGGCTTGCATGTACTGCATTGTATATCGGCAATGTATGTCAAATACATACAAAGCACAAACATACAACAAATTTTCCTTATTTCATAATCTTTCAGTTCCGCACTATGCATATTGTGTTGTATGTTACTGTGTATCGGAATGAGTTTTGCATTGTTTGTCAAATGTACATTGCATACATATATCACAAAAGCATATCGAAAATGTATCTTCATAATGTATCTTTTATAATGTATGTTTTGTCAGATGCAAAGAGTGACTAGTAGAAATGGTAAAGAGAACTAGTGATAACAAGTCATGCCTTGTATATACAATAATTTAGCATATCAGCAAAGGTCATTAGTGTGAATTTATCAATCGGTGATTCTTAATATCTTCTCCCCGATGATCAGTCTCATGCCGATACTCATTTCCCTTTGCATATCTCTCGGAGCTCCATCGGTGAGAGATGTAAGATCGGTGTAGTTTAAATAATCTTTGCTAATAACAATTATCCCACCGATATGCTATCTTTGTCCTTGTCTGAAATCCTTTATAATTTCTACTATCGGTGTAACTCATGCAGTCGAGGCGATCTCTAAAACTTACTCCAATTGCATGTATTTGCCTGGTATAAATTTGTGCGAGAGTATAAGATCGACATGATGTGAAGATTCTGTCCTGACTAACTTACTCTTACCGATATTAACAAGCATTATGTACTTATGAACTCAATGAACCACTTGAACTCGTGAACCACTTGAACTAATGAACCATTTGAACCAAGGTGAAAGTTCAAGCTCGAAGGTTCAATACTGACAATTTCTTAATACATGAAGGTAAAAGCAAAAGACTTAAATGGACGCACTAATTAATAGAAAGGAATGGAATGATGATGCCTACCCAAGGGAGAATAATGAGGATAAAAATGGGGCAACAATTTTGCAAATTGATCTCAAAGTGCATACAAGGTGAGCATTTTAAAAAAAATTTGCTTTAACATATCCAGTTCCAACACACAAGATGCTTACTGAAACAAGAATAATGGTTGCAGTCTATGAATGATTTCTTGTTTGGTATACACAGTGGAGGTTCATGTTCTTAATGATTAGAACTTTAGTGGATCATGGACTTCTCTTGATATTACTTCATTTGGAACTCACACTTTGAGATGTCATGTTGTGTAGTTATATTGTTTCATGAGGTGATGTGCAGAGATCTTGTATCAAGAGGTATTTCATTCATAGTGTTTAGGTCTTCATGTTTGATGCAATGATCTTGTCAGAAATTAGGATTTGATATCTAATGTCTAATTCCTCAAATCATATTAGATATCTTTAACTTAATTCTCTCAATGCATGTGACAGTGGTATGAAGGTTTGTTCTTGACAAAATTAGCTCTTTAAAGTCTCTGTGGACTGTACAGAGTTTTTATCATTTAGTGTGTTGAGCATAAAATGCATATGACAGAGTTAGGGGTTTGTGATAAAGTATTCAAGACATCAAAACCCTAAATTAAGACTCATAAAACCCATTCTAAAAAGCCCTAGGTTGATCGTCAAGTGGTTTAGTTCTATTTTTGAGTTGATCGGCTCAGTTGGTTAAAAGGCAACTTAAGTTGCAACTAAGGGTCTTTAGCTCATGGGGAGACTAGCCCCGACCTCCTAGGGGCTCCGGTAACTCAAAGTCTTTATAATGATATTGGTGGGAGCATAAATTGAGTAGTCCAAGTTCAATATGATCATGGTGTGAATTGATAGATCAATGGATGCATTTTAATTGCCTTTTAGGAGCCCAACGGATAATTGCCTTTTTCTAAATTTGATGGGCTTTATTCTATTTAAGGCAGAAAGACTAATTTTTCCTATTCGATTCATCGATAGAGGGCTAGTGAAATTAATAGAAAGCACGAGACACTGTTTTTAGAAGATTTGATTGAGGATTTGTGAAGTTAAAAGATATATCTATCTACCAATATATGGTTTTACAAGTTTTGTGAAGGAATTCTATGTTTTTGTAGAGGTTGAAGATAGATGATTATTTAGTGACGTATATTGATGAAGGCTAGAAAATTTTTGTATGAGTTCTATATGAAATGTTTGGAGCTTTTGATCATAGAATTGAGATTTTGAAAGGAATACTTATGTGCCTACATGAGGACTAGAATCAGTTTAATGCAGGACATCATAGTTTTTGTAGTGTTTGGTTTTTGAAGACCATTCAAAATTGAGTTTGAAGACCATTAATTTATCTATTCAAGTGAATTGTTTTTGCAGAGATTGACGTTTTTTTTAATGACCAAATCAAGAGTGCATAGTTTTGTAAATGATGAAGATTTTGTTGAAGTGAAAAACCAAAGGGAGATATCAGTGTTGTGGAGAAGTGAATCAGGGTAACCCCTGAGTTAATTTGTGTTTGTATTCAAGGTGATTGTATAGGTCAGTGAGACCTTGTTTTGTTAGTGAGACATTCATCAGCCAATGAGGCATATTTGAAAAGCCAGTGAGGCTTGCTTGGTCAGTGAGACCTATTTGTAACTGATGAAGGGGGTAAATCATAAAACAAACAACAACATAAATGGCACATAGAAAATAGAATATTTCTTTATTGATTTGAATAACTTATGACATTACAAAAGCTTAATTACAATCCAGGGAATCAATCCTTGACAGCTTGCAACACACTACAGCTACACATCACCAGGCTCTAGAATCTTCTACCTTTTGTAACCTCAAATCAGCTAGGGTTTCTGTTTTCTCACCTATTCTTGACTCTACACTTTCCCCCTTAACTTTACTACCACCTAGGGTTTCCAAAATAGTCATAAATAGCACTTTTTGGTGGCCTCCAACTAAATTTTGAAATTTGCAACTCCCTCCAAAAGTAGGTCAACTTCCGGGAAGCATAACTTTTGATCTGGGTGTTCGATTGATGAATTGTTTTAAGCACCAGAAAGATTGTGATTTGGACTATCATGCCAGAAATACATAAATAGATTTCTGTCAACTTTTTAGGATGTTATGGGATGTTTTAGTGCCTGATATCTCGTTTCAAAAAATTTTAGGGGCTTGTCAGAAAATAGAAACTTTAATATCTTTCAGCTCACAAATGATCTTTGCCTGATTCCTTCACCAAAGGTCATATATTTTAGTTATGAAGATTTCTATAAGATTTCACTTCAATTCATTCCCAAATGCAAACTTTCCTAAATGGCAGTTAAACTTTCCAAAACAGGTAGGTTGCTATTTTTAGCAATTTGGAAAAATTGAAAGTCCTACATCATTATTCAAGAGATTATGGAACCAAAAACACTAATTATAGAATGAAATGAAAACAAATACACAATGATTTTGAATCAACTTATTTTTGGGTGATGCAAGATTGCCCTTCCACCACTGGATGCTCCTACATCAGACACCTAGGGTAATTTGAGAAATGACCCTGTCACATCTCAGGTGTTTGTTTGAGGAAAACCCAAATGGTCAACCTCTGCCTTAGACAACCAAGAAGAATCTTCAACATGCCTTCCTTTCCATTTCACCAGATATTCTTCATATTTCTTATTTCGAGTACTTCTTTCCACACGGTTATCCAAGATCTCTTCTATCTCCTATGTTGAAGTAGATGCTAGAATACTCCACTATACTTCTATTGGTCTATCTTCTGTGCCACCTTCATGATATTATATTAAATTAGTAATGTTGAACATAGGGGAAATATTGATCCCACTCGATAGTTCTACCTCATATGCATTTCTTGAATCATGCTTCTTCAGGATTCTGTACGGTCCAAATTTCTTCATTTTCAACTTATTATAAGTTCTAATTGGGAACCTTTCTTTTCTCAAGTGAACCATGACTTCATCTCCTACTTGGAACTCTTTATATCTCCTCTTCTGATCTGCCTTAGCCTTGTACTAAATATTCATCTTATTAATGTACTTTCTCACCTCTTCATGCAAATTCTTTAGATGTTCTACAAAGTCTTCAGCTTCAATACTTATCTTTTCTCCTTTGTCCAGCTTCCTTAACTTAGAAGCATTTCTTGGGCTATTACCATATACAATATGGAATGGTGATTTACTATTACTCCTATTGACATAATTGTTGTAAGCAAATTCTTCTTGTGGTAAAATCAAATCCCATCCCTTGGGCTTATCTCCTACTAAGTATCATAGTAGGTTACCCAAACTCCTATTCACCACTTCCATCTGTCCATCAGTTTGTGGATGGTGTGAAAAATTGAACTTGAATTATGTTTTCAACTTCTTCCACAATGTCCTCCAGAAATAACCAACAAACTTGGTATCTTGATTTGAAACTATGCTCTTAGGTAGACCATGTAGTCTCACCACTTCCCTAAAAAATAACTCTACAATATGAACAACATCATTAGTCTTCTTACAAGGAATAAAATGTGTCATCTTCAAGAATTTATCCACCACCACAAAAATGGAATCATACCCTCTATGTCCTTGGTAAACCAAGAAAAAAATCCACACTAATATCATCCCATGGCTTCTCTGGTATAGGGAATGGCTGATATAGCCCTGTATTCTGACTTGTTCCTTTTGCCATCTAACACACTCTACAACTTTGAACAAATTTCCTCACATCCTACTGCAACTATGGCCAATAATAATTTTCACCAACAATAGCAATGGTCTTATCCTGACCAAGGTGTCTAGCTAATCCTCCACTATGCTTCTCCTTAATCGGGTTCTCTCTCATGGAACTCCTTGGAATGTACAATTGACTTCCTCTAAACAACATGCCATCTTGGATTATGAAATCTAACCATTTTTTCCTATCCAAAGTAACAGGTTCCAAACAAGTTTTCCAAGCCTATGCAAAGTCTGGATCTTCTAGATACAAACTCTTGAGCTCATCAAACCCAACAACCTCTAGCTTCATTTCTATCAACAAATTTTTCCTCCTGCTCAAGGCATCTGCAACTCTATTGGACTTCCCACTCCTGTGCTTCAAAACAAAAGTATAACTCTATAAAACACTCAACCCACTTTAAGTGCCTTTGATTCAACTTTCCTTGACTATTAATATATTGTAAATCCTGATGATCAATATATAAAACAAACTCTTTTGGCAACATATAATGTCTCCATTTCTTCAAAGCCTGAACTATAGCCTAAAATTCCTAATCATAAACATAATATTTTTTCTTGGCATTATTAAGCTTCTCATTGAAATAGGCAATGAGATTACCTTCTTGGCTTAAAACATCTCCTATAGCACTACCACTAGCATCACAATCTACCTAAAATAACTTATTGAAATCTGGAAGTGACAAAACAGGTTGCTCTATGACTTTTTGCTTCAATGTATCAAAGCTTTTATCTGCTCTTTTAGTCGATCTAAACTCTTTTCTATCCCTTCTCATTGTCTCAGTCAGGGGTGCACAAATGCTACTAAAATTTTTGATAAACTTTCTATAAAAACTTGCCAAACCATGAAAAGATTGTACCTCCATTGCACTCCTTGGTGTAGGCCATTCAATGATAGCCCTCACTTTTTTTGGGTCCATCTTAAGACCTTCCTCTGAGACAACAAATCCTAGGTATACCAACTCCTTTGCAAAACTACATTTCTTCAGTTTAATCAACAACTTCTCCTCCCTCAACTTCTCTAAAAATCTTCTAATATGCATCAAATGCTCATCCCAAGTCTTACTGAAAATCAAAATGTCATATAAATAAATAATAACAAAACTTTCCAAAAATTCTTTTAATACCTCATTCATGAGCCTCATGAATGTGCTTGGTGCATTGGTTAGCCCAAATGGCATAACTAACCACTCATACAAACCCTCCTTTGTCTTGAAGGCTATCTTCCATTCATCTCCTTCTCTAATTTGGATATGGTGATACCCACTCTTCATATCAATCTTCATGAAGTACTTGGATCCACTCAAACAATCTATTTTGTCATCCATTCTGGGTAATGGAAATCTATACGTGATCGTGATCTTGTTGATGGCTCGAGAATCTGTACACATTCTCCACTCTCCATCTTTCTTCGGTGCTAGTACTGTAGGTACCGCACATGGACTTAGGCTCTCTCTTATCAACCCCTTCCTTAACAGCTCTTGAACTTATCTGTTCAGCTCTTCACTCTCTGCAGAGGTCATTATGTGAGCTACCTTATTCGACAAACTAGCTATTGGTATCAAATCCATTTGATGACTTATCTTCCTCACCCATGGTAAACCCTCTAGTATATTATCAAAGATAATTTCCTAAAATTCTTCCAACATATCTAAAACTTTTGCTAGTACATCTTAAAATTTCTCTTGACTAATCTTAGGGATCAATTCAAAGCAATGACACTCATGCTTCATACCCTCCAAACATTTCCTACCATCTACCAAGAAAATTCTGGTAGTACTACATACCTTTTCTTCCACTTCCTTCAAGGGCTTCAACTTATGACGAACTCCATCCTTTGTTAGGGAATATGTGTTTGCATGGCCATCATGGATAGCACTCCTATCATACTACCACGACCTCCCCAACAACATATGACATGCACCCATCGGTATGATATCACACAACACCTCAACATGGTAGTCCCCAATCTTGAACTTCACTAAACACTACTCATTGGCCAAAGCTCTATTGTCCTTTTGTAACCACGCAATCTGATATGGATGTGGATGCTTTCTTCTTGTCAACTTCAACTTATCAACCATCTCCTCTAAAACAAGATTGTCAGTGCTTCCACTATCGATAATAATATCACAACACTTACCTTCACATTTGCACCTTGAGCGGAATAAACTCTTCCTCTAATTGAGTTCTTTCTCCTCATTCAACAAAGTTCTTCTGACAACTAGGGTTTCTCCCCTTTCAGCATTTTCAGAATGCTCAGACTGCACATCTTCATCTACATGTGCAACTCATGCATTACCTTCATGTCTTCTATTTGTGCTTCCTTGATGTTGCAGACACTCGTATGCTCGATGCCCTTCTTTTCTCCACATTGGAAACATGTTCCTCTGAAACCTCCTCTTGTAGGTCCTTGCCCAGGTCTACCTCTTCCTCTTCCTCTTTGCTTTGCATTATTCTGGTCACGAGGGCAGTAGGTATTATTTCCTCTCTAACTTCGACTGGTTCTAGCTTCTCCACTTTTCTTTGGATCTTTATTTCAGCTTCCATAGGGTCTTCCACTAGTCCTTTTGCCTTGACCTTTTCCCCTTTGCTTGCTTTCAAATCCCTTATTCATCTTCTCTTCCACCTTCAGGGAAAACTGGTATGCATCTTCTATGGTGGTCATTCTGACCAAACTCAACTCTTCTTGAATACTTGGCCTCAACCTATTAATGTAATGAGCTACCTTCTCCTTGTTGGCCCCTCCATGGCCTATCCTGATAGTGATCTTATAAAAATATTTTGTATACTCCTTAACAAACTTGTTACCTTGCTTCAATCCTTGCAACTTCTTCAGCAACTCCATCTCATAGTCCATAGGAATGAACTGCTTCTTCAATTTCTCCACCATCCGATCCCATCTGGTAATCTTTGCTTTTCCTCTTCTATTTCTCTCTAACTAGAGCTCCTTCCACCAAATACTGGCATGGCCCTTCAACTTTGTCTTTACAAACTTGACCCGTTCTAGGTCTTCCACATCTTCATACTTGAAATACTCCTCTATATCATTGATCCAATCAATAAGTTGTTCTAGATTCAAATCTCTAGAATATGTAGAAACTTTAATCTTGGGCCTCTTTCCAATCTTTGAAATGGCCCTCAACAACCTAACTTCTGTAGGATCTCCCGTAGCTTTTTGTTCTTCCTCAGATAGCTCTTCTTCAGCTTAATCTTCACTTTCCTCTCTCCTTCTCAGCTCGAACTTTCTTCGTAGCTCCTCTTGCAATGTATCAATTTGTCTTTGTAGGGCTCTAAAACCCTCTTCTATCAAAGCATTCTCCCACCACAGTTTCTTCATGGAGGCCTCTTGATCTCTGTCGCAAACCCACAACCTTGGGTCCTAGTGCAAACTACCTCACAGTCGGCAATTTGTCTACACACTCAAGAAACTTGGCTCTGATACCACTTGATAAAGGGGGTAAATCATAAAATACACAATAATAGAAATGGCACACAGAAAATAGAATATTTCTTTATTGATTTGGACAACTTATTACATTACAGAAGCTCAATTACAATCCAGGGAATCAATCCTCCATAGGTTGCAACACACTACAACTACACATCACTAGGCTCTAGAATCTTCTACCTTCTATAACCCTAAATTAGCTAGGGTTTTTATTTTCCCACTTATTCTTGACTCTACATTTTCCCCCTTAACTTTACTACCACCCAGGGTTTCCAAAATAGCCATAAATAGCACTTTTTAGTGGCCTCCAGCTAAATTTTAAAATTTGCAACTCCCTCCAAAAGTAGGTCAACTTCTGGAAAGCATAACTTTTGATTTGGGTGTCTGATTGACAAATCGTTTTAAGTACCGAAAAGCTCACGATATGAACTATCATGCCAAAAATTCGTAAATAGTAGGAGTCACATCTGTGATAGATGTGACTCCTCAAGGAGTCATGCCTATCATAGGTGTGACTTTGTCACCGTTTGTATTGTAATCGGTTTCACTGATTTTAACAGTTACTAATCACCGTTTAGAATGTAGAAGATGTTTATGCTTTGGTAATATATCATTCAATCATGCTATATTGATATTTATCTTAACATACCTTATATATTAAGTATGAATATATAAGTAATATTTAATATTACTTATATATTCATATTTATTATGATCATAATAAATATGTTATCTGATCGAAGCTACAAACAACTCAACACTCCCTCTTAGCTCAGGAAGATAACAATATCACAATAATCTCTGTGAATATCAATTATCTGATCTATAATGAATTACTCAAAGTAATTTAATATCACATAACTCATGATATATAGTATCACCTATCTCATGATATGTAGCATCACCTACCTCGTGATACTAAAGGATATACTATACTCGAGAACATTACATTCTCCTTATATATATCCCAGTTATGGTATGTGCACTGACATTAAGTCACATAATGTCTACCATAACTTAATCATGATAACTCCATGATTCATACTAATATCAAGTCACATGATATCAGTCTAATGAACATTATAAGATCGTCACCTTATAATGTTAGGTACAAGTGTAGATTATCCAAAAGATCGTCACCTTTTGGAAATAAACATAGAATGGGTAGGCCCATAATTTCATAGAGTCACACATATGACACAAGATGTTTACACATTAAACATCTTTAATATATTAGTACAAATCAATTAGAATTTTACATTTCAATCATACCAAGATTTTTTTTGAAGTATTCAACTTTCACCTTGAGGAGTGGTTTAGTAAGAATATCTATAGTTTGATCTCCTGTACTGATATACTCCAACTAAATCACATTCCTTTCCACCATATCACGCACATAGTGATGAGGAATCTCAATATGTTTAGATCTATCATGGAATACTGGATTCACGGATAGCTTAATACAACTTTGATTTTCGCAGTGGATGATAGTTGGTTTCAAAGGTTTACCAAATAATCCCACAAGCAGTTTTCTATGCCATATTGCCTCTCTAGCAGCCATAGAAGCTGCAATATATTCGGCTTTTGTAGAACTTTGAGCAATTGAAGACTATTTTCTACTAATCCACGATATCATTGCTGACCCTAAACTGAAACAACATCCAGAGGTGCTCTTCCGATCAGTTACACTTCTAGCCAAATCTAAATCTGTGAATCCATGTATATCTAAGTCAACCTTTTCATATTTTAAGCCATAATTTAGAGTACCTTGAAGGTATCTCATTATATGGTTCACAGCCACAAGATGTATCTCCTTGGGCTCACACATAAACTAACTTAAGGCATTTACAGCATAACAGATATTAGGTCTGGTATTGACCAAATACATCAAGGATCCAATTATCTATCTGTACAGAGTGGGATCTACCAACAGAGAATTTGCTGCTGCTTCCTTCAATTTATGAAGATTTGTTTCCATGGGGGAAGACATAGGTCTACATTCCATCATACCAAACCCTTTTAATATATCAATTGTGTACTTCCCTTGGTTTAGAATAATACAGTCTGATTTCTACCATACTTCCAGTCCAAAGAAGTAGTGTAATAGACCTAAGTCCTTCATGTCAAATTCTGAAGCTAGATCTTTCTTACACTGATCAATAAGGTGATCTTCCCCTGTAATCAATTGATCATCAACATATAATATCAATATTAACATATCACCTTTTCTTTGTTTGAAGTAGAGATTTGGATCTGCATCATTCTTTGAGAAGCCTAATCTCAAGAGATAACTATCAATTCTTTCATACCAGGCTCTGGGGGCCTGCTTAATTCCATATAGAGCTTTCTTTAATTTACATACATGGGATCCTGCATTGTGAATCTCAAATCCTTTAGGTTGCTCTAAGTAAACCTCTTCTTCAATGGTTCCATTTAAGAAAGCAGTTTTTACGTCCATTTGAAGGACTTTCCACCCTTTGGTTGCTGCAATAGCTAGAACTACCCTGACTGATGTATATCGAGCAACTGGAGCGAAGGTTTCATCGTAATCAATTCCTTCCTTTTGTGAAAATCCTCTGGCTACAAATATTGCTTTGTATTTCCCTATACTGCCATCTGCAGCATGTTTGATTTTAAATAGCCATTTTGAAGAAATAACAGATTTCCCTTTTGGTCTAGGTACTATATCCCACCCATCATTCTTTAGGATGGATTGATACTCCTCTGTCATGGCATCCTTCCATACTTGGTGCTTAAGAGCTTCTATAGCAATAGAAGGTTTTGATTTAATGAATTCACTCATTAAAGCTACATAACTAGAGAATCTCTTAGGTCTTGTGCTTTCTCTAAAAGTCCCTGATGGAGTGGCATAATTTTTAGCTTTTTCCATTGTTTTGGTGGCCCAGAGTGGTCTTTTCTTGGGATTTTCTAGTGATGTGATTTGTTCATGGTTTACCTCTTCCTCAGGATACTCCCTCTGAAACTCAGGTGTAGGATCCTCTTCTATGCTTGAGTTGGAAGTTTGAATTTCTGACTCAATATGATTTCTGGCTCTTTTGAAAGCTATGTCTTCCTCAAAAATCACATCTCTTCTTAGTTCAATCTATCTTTGACCAGGTATATATATTCTATAAGCTTTTGATGTTTCACTATAGCCTACAAAGATGCCTTTTCTCCCAGAAGGTTCTAGCTTAGTTCTTTTCTCTTTGGACACATGAATGTAAACAGGACAACCAAATATCCTTAAATGACTAATGTCTGGTTTTGTACCAGTGAAGGCTTCTTCAGGAATTTTGTCATCAATATGAGAGTGAGGACATATGTTCTGTATATAGACATCAGTACTAGATGCTTCTGCCCAAAGTGAAGTGTCTATATTCTGATCAAGTAACATAGCCCTAGCAGCTTTTACAATAGTTCTATTTTTTCTTTCTGCAACTCCATTTTGTTGAGGATTATAAGGTACAGTGAACTCCCTCTTAATCCCAGTGTTTTTACAAAAGTCTTTAAAAATGTCTAAAGTGTATTCACTCCCATTATCTATTCTTAAGGTTTTGATTTTTCTCCCGGAAGAGTTTTCAGTAATAGATTTGAATTCCTTAAATCTTTTAAGGATTTCTTGTGATTCTTTACATTTAAGAAAATAGATCCATGTCTTTATGGAGAAGTCATCAATGAAGATTACATAGTATAGAAACCCACCTAAGGAGGGTACAGACATGGGTCCACATAAATCTGAGTGGACTAGTTCTAATACTTTATTTGTTTTGCTAGAACTATTTTGAAAGGACCCCTTTGTATTTTTTCCTAAGGCACACCCCTTACATACCCCTGAATTACATTGTGTGAGTTTGGGTAACCCTGTAATTAGTCTTTCCATGGAAGATAGGGCATGGAAATTTAGGTGTCCTAGTCTTCTATGCCATATTTCATTAGAGTCTGCAATTTCATGAATTAGGGATAGATTTAGTTCCGTACATAACTTGTACAAGTACCCTTGTCTATGACCTATGGTTTTAGCTTTCTTAATAGTAGAATTCTTTGGCCATGCCAGTACTTTTCTATTCATAAAGGTCACCCTATATCCATTATCTTCAAGTGCAGATATGGAGACTAGATTTATTTTGATGCTTGGGACAAACAATACTCCAGTAAGTTGGATGGAGATGCCAGTCTTTAATTTGAGGGTGCATGTGCCAAAACCCTTGACTGGATGTACAGAGTTATCTCCAATTGTTACTTCTTCGTCAGTCTCTTCTACCATGGTGTTTAGTAGTTCTTTGAACCCTATGATGTGTCTTGATGAACCACTATCTATAACCCAGGTGCTGGATTTATTTGATAATTGGTTTGAAAGTGCAGAGTAGAATACATATTTCTCGGATTCATGCTCCTTTATTTTGGCATAAGATGCTTGTTGTTTGGTTCTGTCAGGACATCTGATTGCATAGTGTCCATATTGGTCGCATCTGAAACATTGGATGCGAGAAATGTCTTTCTTGAATGAACCTTTCCTGTGATAATTTTTCCTCTTCTTGAAGTGTTTCTTCTTCTCTTTCTTTTGAGAGTTTGTATTTAGAACATGAAGGTCTTCCTCTATATTTTTCTATTTTGACCCTTTCTTTGTCTGTCTAGATTCTTCTTGAAGACAGTCTAATCTTAGGCAGTCAAATTTTAGAAATTTGGACCTTGCACTAATGCCTTGAACAAATGTCTCGCAGGAATTTGGGAGACCATCTAGAGCAATAAGTGTTAGTTCCTTGCTTTCAATTTGGTACCCAAGTGTTGATAGTTGATCCCTTAGTGCAGATATTCTCATAAAGTATGCATTGATAGATTCTCCTTTGTTCATGCTTATATGATTTATTTCTCTCTTTACGGCTAAGGTTCTGCTGGAGTTATGAATTTCATAATTGCCTTCAAGTGACTTAAACATATGATATGCAGTCTCATGTTTTTTCAGAATCGACACGATATGATCTCTAACTCCACCAACTATGATTTTCATGGCTTTGTCATTTCCTTCAATCCATGTCGTTTTATCAGGATCATTCTCTGGTTCCATTTTGTTTTCTCTCACAAATGAATCAACTTTATTTTTTTTAGTATCATCATAATTCTGAATTTCCATGATGAGAAGTTATTTCCTCCTTCCAATCTGTCTTCGAATTGGATTGCTGCTGTCATTTGAGAAATGAGATGTATTAAATCTGAATCTCTCAAGTTTGATTTTCTGCCTAGATTCTGCTTAACTTGGCTCTGATACCATGTAAATTTAAATATAACTTATAATCTCTGACTTGGATATTTTCTAAAAGTTGGATATTTATATTACAGACTTAACTTATTACTTTCTTTTGTATTTCAGATGCAATTTCCACTTCTCATACACTTCTGATTTTTGTGTTGATCCATGGTATTGCAGAGTAAAGACATTGATATAAATATGTGAGTGACGGTAGGAGTCACATCTATGATAGACATGACTCCTCAAGGAGTCATGCCTATCACAGGTGTGACTTTGTCACCATTTGTATTGTAATTGGTTTCACCGATTTTAACAGTTACTAATCACTGTTTAGAATGCAGAAGATGTTTATGCTTTGGTAATATATCATTCGATCATGCTATATTGATATTTATCTTAACATACCTTATATATTAAGTATGAATATATAATTAATATTTAATATTACTTATATATTCATATTTATTATGATCATAATAAATATGTTATCTGATCGAAGCTACAAACAACTCAACAATGTCTACTGTTGCTAGTGCCATTGAGTCTATTGGAAAGAATAGTCGATCTAAAGATAAGAATGCAGCAAGACGAGCTATAACAACTACTATAATTAATAAAGAAACTTTGAATATAAGAATGCTAAGCAATATTAGTGAAATTCTAAAAATACATCCTAAAACATTGGTAAGAGCAACAAGGAGAAGAGAAAGTCTAGAAAATAATTCAATCAACCAATGTTTGAGTTTTAATGGTCGACTCCTGAGATCTAACATGAAACTAAATGTTGAAATCAAATCTTTGATTGAAAAATATTGGCATGATAATACTAGGGTATCATCTAATGCTAGAGATGTTTTAAAATTAAGAGTGGGGTCTAAAGTTTGTGATCCCCATCCAAAACACCTATTAGATACAACGCAAATTGAATTTTACCAAAAAAATTGTGGTGATTTAGTGTTACTTGGTGATATTAGAATAAGTCAAACATCTTTTGAAAAATGTAAACCTTGGTATGTAAAGATTAATAAGCAATGAATATCTTGTTGTTGTAAAATGCATGTTCAATTTCATTATTATTATGATGTGTTTTGATATACATGTTGTACTTTACATACTAACATGTTTATACAAGAATGTGGTGTTAATATGCCACCTGAAACAATAAAGGAGTTTATATCAAGTTTGTTTTTTGAAAGATCTAATGGGAAATTATTTTATTTAAGTTCATGTATTTTTGGACAATGCACTAGTTGTGACAATCTTTCTTTCTTAAGAGTTTGTATGCATGAAAGTGTTGAAAATAATTTTGGACAACAATTAGTGGATGTTTAAAAAAGATTTAATAATGTTGACTATTCTTTGAAAGATGGAAAAATTGGAAAGTGTTGTGATTTAATTATAGAAAAAGTTAGTGTACATACATTCATATCAGAATTTAAGAGTAAGATTGTACCAAAATATGTCAAGCACTCTGAGCAAGATCGATGGCTTGATGAACAATTTTGCACATGTAGAAACACATTTGTAGTTGGTACTATACTATCAATGGTTGATTTTGTGGAAAACTATACTTTAGCTCTGCAAGAGGAAATCCAATTACAATATTACAATTCAGTGTAGGTGGCTATGTTTGTTCATATTATTTATAGACATGCAGATGATAGCACATATGATGATAGAAAAATTTTGGGGGAGTATTATTTCTATTTGAGTGACAATCAGTTACACTCGTCAGAGTTTGTTTAATATTGTTTCAATATATCTTATACAAATTTATGAGAAAGAGAAATCCAGATGATAGAACATCTCATATGGTCAGATAATTGTATGGGGAAATTCAAGAATTCTTGAATGCTCTATTGGTTAAGTAGGGTTCTCAAGGAATGTAATGTCCAACATATGTGGAGTTTTTTTGAAGCTAGACATGGTAAAGGAGAAAATGATGGAGCTGGTGCATGTGTTAAAAGATTTTTTTCTAGAGAGCAATTGAAATTTGAGGATGAAGTAAAATTTAAAGATGCACATGGGATTGTGGATTGGTGCAATACAAGATTATTTACACTTGGATCAAGCGAGTACTCTATAGTTTTTTTATTCTTTTAGTTGGTTGAAGAAGAGAACATTCTACCTAGACTTGATTGTGAGACAATCAGTGGATCTACTAAATGGCATTCATTTAAGAGTTCAAATGCAAGCACATGGACTATTTGGACAAGAAAGCTTGCATGTTTTTGTCAGTTTTGTATTTTAGGAGATTGAGAAGCATGTGATAATACATAATGGGTTGAAGAGTGGAAGAAAAGATCGTTGACACCTGCACAAGCACATGATCAATATGAGACAACAATTGAAGACAATGATCAAGTGTTTACATCAGATGATTATGAGTGTGTTTCAGACCTTGTACAAGAAGGTAATTTAATTCAATTTGTTTCATTTTATTTCACTTTATTACTATTTTGTAGAGCTTTTCTCTATTTATATACATATGAATGCATGTATTTAGATTGGTCAATTTATATGGACATGTGCAAGTTATTGAATCAAAATATGTTTGCAAGACGTGTATGTTGTTGTTGCACCTAAGGAGAATGAAGAGAAAATAGAATATTGGTTGGCTCATTGTGTGGAGACTAAACATAAGTTAATAGCACCTTGAGAAGATGATGGTGGCTATCATTATCCAACAGGTTTGGTGATCCCCTTAAGAAATCCCCTTAAGCAAATTTTGATAACAAGTATTTGATCCCCTTAAGCAAATTTTGAGAACCTCTTTGATCCCCTTAAGCAAATTTTGAGAACTTCTTTGATGATGGCTATCATTATTGAATAGGTTCGGTGGTGGTTGTTGGCACTTAGCTACGAAAATACCTAATAAGAAAGAATGGTTTTCTTGCATTCAAAGATTATGAAACACATAAGAAGATTATACACTACTCATATTTGGTGGTGGTAACAAATATAAAACTGGTGAGGTATCATGGAAAACCTACAAATAAAGAGCTATGGACAATTTCTATGGAAGAGCATGAGACAATCATAGATGCATTGGAAAAGAGAGGATCGAGATGGTACAATGGAATAAGTAAATACAGGTAAATATAGTTTTAGTTTTATATTGTCCTTTTAAATAGACTAAATACATGTTTTGATATTGCTTGTGCATTATTAGTTGAAATTGATTTAAATTATCCTTTTATATCCTTAGGCTATCATCACAAAGGAGAGTCTATGTATCGATTCAACCTAGAGAACATGGAATGCTTGGTAAAAAAGGTAATTATTAGTTAAACTATATTTAAATACATGTTTTGATTATATATTGATATTTCTTGGACATTAATAGTTAATATTGACTTATTATCCTTTTTTGTATCCTTAAGCCATCATCACATTGATCTCATACTTTGAAACAAAAAAGAGAGGATGCAGATTAAACCTATACACGTGCACGAGACACTTATAAATACAGGTACACGTGTATATAGATAGTTATATATAAATTATAATACATGTTTTGGTGATATATTGATATTGCTTATATCATTTTGATATCAAGTGGCGTCAAGACCTGAACATTCCCAACAAGTTTTAGATTTTCTTGAGATGACATAGCCACATTTTGTAAACATTGTTTTGAGTTGGCATATATGTACATACACAATTACACAATTACACATTTTGTACAATTTTGTATACATGTACATACACAATTATACTCTACACTTTTATATATCAAAATCAATATTCTATATATATTTTTTTTGTTAAATGTGAATGTTTTGCTACTTTGAATTTACTTAAATTTGATTGTATTATTGTTAAATTTGGTTTCCTTGGGCAACTTCACCAAATTTGTTATGATGAGTCACCCTAAAGTCTAATACTTAATTATATCAATTGTGATCCAACATGAGACATGTAGTTTGAATTCTTTGATCCCCTTAAGAAGTCCTATTAGGACTCCTTAAGACATCCTATTATGACATAAATTATATTAGTTCATTAACATTATTTTGGTATAACTTTTGCGATTGTTAAATGATGAGTCATCCTAATTTCCACTACTTAATTATATCATTTGTTATATGACGAGTCTCCCTAAAGTCTAATACTTAATTTTATATCAATTGCAATTAAATGTGAGATATGTACTTTGAAGTATTTGATCCCCTTAAGAATTTTTTTGAGAACTTCTTTGATCCCCTTAAGACATCGTATTAGGACCCCTTAAGACATCCTATTAGGACTCCTTAAGATATCCTATTATGACATAAATTAAATTAACATTGAAACTATTTTTGTATAGAATGTGATTGTTATGATGAGTCATCATAAATTACATCAATTTTGATTAAATATGACACATGTACTTCAAAGTATTTGATCCCCTTAAGATGTCCTATTAGGACATATCCTAAATATTTATACTTAATTATATCAATTTTTATGATGAGTCACCCTAAAGTCTAATACTTAATTATATCAATTGTGATCCAACATGAGACATGTAGTTTGAATTCTTTGATCCCCTTAAGAATTCCTATTAGGACCCCTTACGACATCCTATTAAGACATAATTTATATTAGTTCATTAATATTATTTTTGTATAACTTTTGCGATTGTTAAATGATGAGTCATCCTAATTTCTACTACTTAATTATATAATTTGTTATATGACGAGTCTCCCTAAAGTATAATACTTAATTTTATATCAATTGCGATTAAATATGAGACATGTAATTTGAAGTATTTGATCCCCTTAAGCAATTTTTTGAGAACTTCTTTGATCCCCTTAAGACATCATATTAGGACCCCTTAAGACATCCTATTTCGACATAAATTAAATTAACATTGACACTATTTTTGTATAGAATGTGATTGTTATGATGAGTCATCATACATTACATCAATTTCTATTAAATATGACACATTTACTTTGAAGTATTTGATCCCCTTAAGATGTTCTATTAGGTCATATCCTAAATACTTATACTTAATTATATCATTTATTATGATGAGTCACCCTAAAGTCTAATACTTAATTATATCAATTGTGATCCAACATGATACATGTAGTTTGAATTCTTTGATCCCCTTAAGAAGTCCTATTAGGACCCCTTAAGACATCCTATTATGACATAAATTATATTAGTTCATTAACATTATTTTTGTATAACTTTTGTGATTGTTAAATGACGAGTCATCCTATTTTCTACCGCTTAATTACATCATTTGTTATATGATGAGTCTCCCTAAAGTCTAATATTTAATTTTATATCAATTGTGATTAAATATAAGAAATGTACTTTGAAGTATTTGATCCCCTTAAGCAATTGTAGTGATTAAATACGAGACATGTAATTTGAAGTAAATATGGTCCCCTTAAGTAATTGTTTTAGAACTTCTTTGATAAGTTAATGCCTTGACTATGAATCACTAAATTTGTAAAGTACAAATATTTTAATGTCCTATTAATTTCAACTTTAATTTCACATTTGTATTTAATTTCACATTAATGTCCTATTAATGTCTTGACTATCAATTTTTTGTATAGTACAAATATGTCCTATCAATTTCATATTAATTTCAGATAAAATGCATAAATGCACATGCGTAAATTACTATTTAACAATAATAGACCATAAAAATACTGAAATGAAATAAAGTCCATGAAACATAAAATATAAGTCCATGACAATACAACCCATGAAATATAAAGTCCATAAAACATAAAATATAAGTCCATGAGAAATAATATATGTGGTCCACATGAAATAATCAAATATAACCCATGAAATAATCTAACTCATATTGTCTCTATAATCAAGAGACCTCTTCACACCACGTTGACTACCCAGATGACCCAAATCACTCTATACAAGAGAAAGAAAGATGAAATCAAATGTAAGAAGATTAAATTTATTTATTTAATGACAATTTAATTTATAATTTATCATAAAATTAAATTACCGTGTGAGGTTGCTCTGCATGCTCTAGTGCACCTAGACCTTTCTCTACATGCTCTGAATCAATCTACATACAAGAGAAAGAAAGTTAAAATTAGATGTAAGACAATTAAAAATGATTTAATTCAATTTAATTTATAATTTATCATATTTAAATTGTACCGTAAGAGGTTGTTGTGCATCCTCTATTCCAAGACCTGTCTCTACATGCTCAGCTATAGGACACGTTTCATGCTATAAAAGAAAAAAAAATTAACACATGTCAACATATATATTCTATTGAAATTTACTTTAAGTTCACAATGTATAATTGAGTTTAAATATAATCTAAATTTTAAATTATACTATATTAGGTTGCTCGTCTCCTCTGTCCTCATGCTCTGCATGTGGAATGGCATCAACATGACAAAACATGTCACTGACAAGCTCCTACAAGGTCATTTATAAAGCACATGTGTACAAATTAGGTTAAAACATATATATATTCACTTGTGTAGGTACCCAATTTTTGTTTTAATTTATTTAAAAGACCTACATATTACACGTAGACAAAGATAGTTATTTCAACAATCTGAAATGCAGTTGATTCCTAATATAGACTTGGATCATCTAGGTCTGTTACAATGCCCATCCTCATTGTTGTGTCAACCTACATAGACATATATTTTTAATATATATTATAAGTACACATGCACGTTTGATATAGTGAATTCAAAATATAAAAATCTAAGTATATAGTTTTTTAAAACAATATACATACAAATGGCTCATGTGAGACAACCAATGATGGAGGAGTGCTCGAGCACCCTCTAGA
Organism: Cunninghamia lanceolata; assembly: GCA_027924645.1. Classification (NCBI taxonomy): domain Eukaryota; kingdom Viridiplantae; phylum Streptophyta; class Pinopsida; order Cupressales; family Cupressaceae; genus Cunninghamia; species Cunninghamia lanceolata. The sequence continues at coordinate 16,444,748 of BSBN01001332.1, forward strand.
GGATTCGATGTGGAAGAACCTTGAACCAACATAAATATTTAATGTACATGTTCAAGACTGAATTACAAATTAGGTTCAAGTTAATAAAATTATTTAAAATATATTTAAAAACTCAATCAAAATACCCCAAATGGGTGGTCGAGACGAACATGTGTCGATGAAAAATGAAATCAATCAAAAGAACTATGACCGGTGCTTATTGTCATCTACACCAAACAATTTGATTGTTAAAATATTACAATTTAATTGATCTATATGTTCATTAAAAACATGTGTTTAAAATTGTTATAAATTCAACATGTGTACCTATATATATATATATATATATATATATATATATATATATATATATATATATACGTGTCAAATGATTAGTGGGGTGATCTTCAACAAATAGAAAATCAACAAATGATTCACCCACATCATCAGATGCTGCATGTGCAACTAAACTAGGTGCTTCCTGATTACGCCCATAACACAACTAATTGCAACTCAAACACAAGTGAGGCATCGACACATGTCAAGTGGTACTATGACCACCTCCACCATCAACTCCTTCATAGTCTCAAACCCTAGCTAGCATCGCAAAAGCCTGCTCATCCAGGCTACTCAAGAGTGCACTCAATGATCCTAGTACAGATACCACCATACGACGCTGGAAGGGCCTAGGAATGGCAGTAGAAGAAGGGTCAACAAGAGGTTGAGCAAGCACGAGTCTTTGGGGATCAACCCGTGCCCTTAACCTCTGTTGTGGAATGCTGCCACGAATACCCTGGAATGATCTAAAATCAAAATAGTTAGGTTTCCTATTCATAACAAAATCTGCATATAATTTTCTCAAAAAATATAAAGGAACCTCACAATGAGCATGAGGTGGATTATCAAACACCATCCATCACCTGTCCCAAAAATTGGTAGACATCGCTTCATGTCTACACCACCTAATTGATATTCTTTTCTTATTTGGGGAAATTGGTTCATTGGTGATGGGTGTCTAAAATATTGTGCTAAGTGAGATTTTGTGATATTTAGATCCAAAATCTCCCTATAAGAGAGGCCATCAACATAAAATTGATGCCTCTCCTCTCTCCATATTCAAAAACTGTCCAAGTCCATATCAATGGACCTCACAAAATCTACAATGTTTTGCATCGAATATGCAAAACGCACCAAGTGAGGAGGCACGAATTGTTGACTTTGAATGGCATTGATTTTTTCTTTGATGGAACTGACATTTTCATTAATTATGGCTTGCAAATGAGCCTTGTCAGATCCAGGTGGGGGTTGAGGTTGGTGTTGAGGTTGGGGTCAAGGTTGGGGTTGAGGTGGGGGTGGAGATGGAGACCGTAGAGGCGGTGCTTTGAGGAAGTCCTCAACATCAAAGTGAATACTATCCATGATATATAAAAAATATGAACCTAGATATATACATAAATATACAAACAAGTACAAAATTAACTTTCAAGAATCTATATATATAAAGTATTATGATAGGTAAAACTTGCAATGCAAACACAAATGAAAGATAATCAAATCAAACACAATTTACCTTCCCAATGCATAAAAAAATCTGACTTCATTGATCGAGCTTATTGAAGTGTGCCCCACTTTAATCGATTGCTCTTTGTTCTTTGATTATTGTGGATTGCTCAATTAAATAGCATAATATTGCGATGAGGATGATAGGATCTAGGATGGTTTCTGCAAAGTAATGTTGTATGAAGATCGGAGAGGAGTAACATTGAGAATGATGTTCAATTTATAGACTCTCAAGGATGAAGATCAACGGTTGTGGATGATCTGAGAGATCAATGGCTAAGAATGGTTGAGAGGATGTGCATGAATGAGAGAGGGACAAGTGTCCTTGTCCTCTCATGCATCAAGGGAGTTAACTAATCTGATTGAAGAGTTGACTGAGTTGATTGCTTAGTGAACTCAATTGATTGACCAGTCAACTAAATTGATTGACTAGTTAACAAGATTGACTAACTTGTTAACTGATTTGATTGATTTAGTTAACTAATTTGATTGAGAGTGAAATATGGATGAGAGGGAAATTAAATTAATTAATTAATTAATTTCATGTGCACATGTGATAAATGAATTAAATATTAAATTTAATTCATTTTGGAGGAAAAAGACTAATTAAATAAATAATTTGAATTTACTTATTTAAATTGGAGGGAAATTGATTTAATTAAATAATCAAAATTATTTAATCAAATATGGAGGATAAAATGGATAATAATCAATAAATGAACATAATCAAATAATTAAGAATTATTTGATTGATTCTTAGGAATGCTTGATCTAGGAATAGGTCAATTTTGGGTGCCTACATTTTGCCCCTCTTTGAGATGGTGTTGCGAAGAAACATCATTTCAAAGAAGTTTAAAACATAGAGCTATGTTGGATAGAAGTAGATTTTGGTTTAGAAGAATAATATGATTGGATTAGAAATGATGATGCCCCAGTCGGGTAGGAGAAGTGCCTAGTAGATTAATTAATGGGTTGAATGATGCCCCCTCGAGAGGACAGACAAATTGAAAGAATACAGGTGTGCTCTCGAAATGATGGATGTGAAGACGAGAGAGAGATAAAAGATGGAAAATTGGTGGAAGGATAAGATAGAAAGATGGATGAGGATTGATCAATTTATGAGTAGTTATGCTGACCTGAGTAGAGCAATCCTATAGTTTGATATAGAACTAGACATTATGCACCAAGGTATAATGACTAGGGGTGACGATGTGTCTTATGCACCCAGTGTAATACAATCTTGTCGAGATGTATGAAGAAGGACACTTAGAGCATTAAAGTCTTAATGCACAGAAGTTATGATATGACCTTAGATGCAAAGGATAATGCAAAAAGCTATTCCAACATACACAAGATATGAATATTAGCTAGAATGATAAGGACTTGATACAAAGGCAAGATAAAATGATAACACACACAAGAAAGTAAGAAAGCATGCACAAATGATAAAAAAAAAAATAAGGTATTGCCCCTATCAAGCTATAAGTCGATGATCGATTGATGGATTGATTAATTTGATGATAGTGTTGTCATGGTGGGGAACCATATATCCTGAGATCAACACAAGGATGTGGGAATGATATATCCCATTGATGATTGATTAATGATGATGATGATAGTGTTTACATTGTGGGGAACAATATATCCCTAGAACAACACAAAAAAGAGGGAATGATATATCCCATTGATGGTTGATTGATTGATTTGGTTTACGACAAGATTAGGATCAAGACCAAAGGATGTGATTGGATGATTTGGCTAGATTGATCGACTAGAATGGTATGGATTAAGGATGACTTGCATTTGGTTTTATTGCTTGGATTTTTTTATATTTGAGTTTTTTTGTATTTTTGAGATTTGTTTATTATTTTTGGATATTTGTAAGATTTTTTGAGTGTTTTTGGATATTTTTGAGATTATTTTTGATGTTTTTGGATATTTTTTAGATTTTTTTATTATTTTTGGATATTTTGGGGATTTTTTATTATTTTTGGATATTTTTGAGATTTTGATTGTTTTTGGATATTTTTGTTTTATTGGATAGCACTTTATTGGAGTTTGGATAGCCCTATTGCTAGATACCAATGACAAGGGAAACCAATTCTAGATTCAAGGAGGAAGATGGGATGAGCTAAGTGGACAAAAGGATGGGTGATAACAAATGGAATGGAAGACACATGATAATGGGATGGATAAAAGGGTAGGCAATAGTGTTTGGGATGGATAAAAAGATAGGCAATAGTGGATGGAATGGATGTATGTTGTATAAGTGAGCTAGGATGTGATCTCCAAAGACTATATCACATAGGAATAACATGCCCTATGCTAGGTAGTATGTTTAAGATTTTACATGACAAAACTTAGGACAAGAGGATGATTGGATTGGTTGAAAAGGATGAGGTATATCAAGAGATTTTCTAAAGCATTTTTCAACATTTTGCCCCTATGTCAATCAAGATCAAAAGGAGGAAGGGATGATGGATGGATAGATGGGATAGGTATGTTGGTATAGTGGCTAAGGATGGTAGGACAAGATACGATAGGATGGGGTAGATAGGAAGAAAATGATAGGTTGGATGAGACAACATGCCCCAAGTGTGAGACACATAGATAATCAACCTACACATGACAACTGTTTGCTAGGTTTTCATCATGGTACTTATCTAAGGCGCTTGTTTACCAGGTTTTCACCATTGGATGAAGGGATTTCTCTTTACTATTTTGATTTTTTTTCTTTTTCTTTTCTTTTTTTGACTTTTTTGAGTTGTTGATAGGAGAGGGGAATATGGATAGGAGGGACTCAAGCATCTAGTTCCATGAAAGGTGATGGTCCTATTTAGAGATGGATGACACATATGGACCATGTCAAATGTCATTATGCTCACAGATATTGGTAAGGGATTACATGAGAGGGAGATGGAGTAGGTGGATGGTGGATTATGATGTGGATTATGTATGGAAGGATGGATGGGAGATAGTGGATTATGATGTGGATTATGGATGGAAAGATAGTGGATTATGATATGGATTATGGAAAAGCATGGACAATAGGTATATGATGGGAGAAATATGTAGGATAATGGATTAAAGATGGGGATATGGAGGTATGTGGAAATGTTGTAGAATGGAAAGGGACCAAGACCAATGGTTGCACACACTGTGATAAACATTGAAGCTGATTAGAAGGAGGTGTAGGAAGTAATTGACCTATTTGCTTAGGGGATGGTCAATGTAGGATTGTAGCTACCCACGTAAACTTAGGATTTTTATGATTTTTGCATTGGGATTTATGGTATGGAGGAATTTGGGATTTTTGGGATGAAGAAACTTGATATTTTTGGAGGAAATGAGATTTTTGGGATATTTGGGATGTGGATACTTCATTTGACTTGGTTTCTTTTTGCTTAGGGACCCAAACCATTTTATTTTTGGACTTTTCTTTGAAAGTAAGGGCTTGGGTAGCCTTTTGGATAGATTTATCTTGGACTCTTTTCCTTGATGTCCCAAGGCATAAGTATTATTAGGAGTTTTTGCTTTAGGAGTAGAGGCATCCAACACTTTATTTGTGAATCCCATGGACTTGGTGGAAGCTTCATGTTTGGGCAATGTGTGCATTTGTTGATCATGTTTAGGAATGTGAGTGAATTTATGGACGGAGGGATTAAAAGTGGATTTGTGGATAAAGGGATAAGGGGGTGGGATGATAGGGATATTAGGCATTGGAAGTAATGGAGGTAAAGTGGATGGAGGGATATTAGGAGTTGGAATTAATTGAGGTAAAGTGGATGGTGGAAGGTGTATGGTCACATGATTTTAACTTTTGTAGGATAATGGAGGTGGAATGGCAACATATGTTTTGGAGATATGGTGTGGTTTATGATGGAAAGGAGAGGATTTAGAAGGCATGGAGGAAGTACCAACATCTTGAGTTTGCTTTTTGTGGGGAATATAACCAAGGCCATATGATTGTGGAGGGATTTTGACAGGGATAGGCTCCAAAATTCCTTGTTCATGAGGGCCTAAGTTGTTACCTTGATAGTTAATTTGTTGGAGTATACGATGAACAATGGGATTATGGGTGATTTGGACACTAGATACAAGATCATTATTTGATGGGGAAGGTGAGGTGGTGGATAATGGTTGTTGCTCTCCTAAGAAAGAACATTCATGGAGGAAGGTGGTAAGACCAAGGGGATATGTTTATGGACTTGCAATATAATCAAATTTGGAGTACAAAGTATCAATAAGATCTTGATCATCATTATGATCATGAAGAACCATGCTATTTTCTTGATCATCTATGTTTACTTGGGGTCCAAGTGTCTCATTAAGGGAAGTGGAAGTTGTTGGATCATGGATAGGACTAGGTAGAGGATGGATGGTAATATTGTGGATAGCTTGTTTATGGATAGTTGTGGGATTATGGATATGATCAATTTGCTCATGGGTAGGCTCATAATCATGGATAATATCTTGATCATATAAAACATAAAGGTTATGGATGGGTTGAACTTCACTCACTTGCTCATGGTTAGGAACTTGATCATAGGAAAGATAAAGATTATGGATGGGTTGGATGGAGGTGCCTTGATCTTGATTTAGATAAAGGGTTAATGTTTCCACATGCTCTAGATTATACTCTTGACATAACTCTTTATTTTCTTGAATGGAAGTGGAGGTCGAAGACTCTTGGATAAGCTTGCTAGGTTCTAGATGGTCAACAACATGAGGGTAGAATGAATCTTGACTTGGACTCATGGTAGGAGACTCTTCAATAGGCTTGATGGTTTATGTATGACATGATGGGGTTGAAGGAATGGACATGATGGTTGAAGTCTCTTTGATAGGCTCTTGAATAGGTGTTTTAGGACATGGAGATGGTTGATTCCTTGCTAATAGCCATTGGATCACATCCTTCATGAGTGTATGGATAGATTGACAATATAATGGATGGATAAAAATGGTGGATGGTGTTGTAGGTTTAGGATGAGAATTAGGAGGGATAATAGGGGTGGAAGGTGCTATAGTCCTAGGATAAGTATGTGGATTGGATGGTTTTCTCGGGGGTAGATCAAGCAATTCTTTTTGGATCAATTGTTGTAAGGTCATCTTTGAGAGATCCTTTGGTGGAAGAGTGGAGGAACATGGTGATGAAGGTAATGAAGGGCTTAATAGACTAGAAGGTTGATGGGCCAATGGAATATGATAGGGACTACATGGTGGTGTTAAGATAGGACTAGGAGGCTCTTGTATGGGTATTTGATTGGATGAGTATGTAGGGTACCCATAGGATGCATAAGCTAGAGTCATTTTTTCCTTGTCAAAGGTACTATGAGGACTTAAGGACACTTGATTTTGGTGCAAAGGGTAACTTAGACTTGTGTGTTCATGTTGTGAAGGAATGTGAGAGCCTTGTGAATGAATTTGGTGGTGAGGTGGAATGTCTAGATAAGGAGTTGGATGTTCTTGGGGTGGATGTTGTTGGGTATCAATGGGATAGGTTAATATGGAATTGGCATGATATGCGGGTAGGCTAGATTGGTATGGTGATGGGGATGACACATGGTATGGAGGTGTAATGTGTTGAGGTTGAGGTTATAGGTGGACTTGATGTTGTGGTAGGAATTGTAGTTGTGGTGGTTGGAATTGTTGTTGTTGGGGTTGGAATTATTGTTGTGGTGGTTGAAATTATTATTGTTGTGGTTGGAATTGTTGTTGTTTGGGTTGGAATTGTTGTTGTTTTGGTTGGAATTGTTGGGTTAGATGTTCTTGAGGTATGGATTGATATAGATAGGGGTTAATTGCAGAAGAAGTGGGATAGGTTGATGTAGGGGTAACATGATGTGTGGTTGGTTGGTATGAAGTTAAGGGGGATGACACATAGGATGTAGATGAAATTTGTGGATATTGTGTTTGTGTTTATTAGGTTTTGGACTGGTGGGTGGCTAGGAGTTGTTGGGTTTTGACTAGGATTTGTTGTAGTAGAGGTGACGGGTTTGTTGAAGTTGTTGGATGATGGATTGTAGTCACTGTAGGTTTTGTTGATCAAGGGGTTGTGGTATTTAGGGAAGTGTTTGGATGATGTATTGTAGGTGTGGTGCTAGGGAGTTACCTATGTGTGTAAGTCTTCATATTTCAGCTTGTTCCTCAAAATAGGCATCATGATATACAAGGTACTCACCATTATTGGAGTTAGAAGGATATCCTCCTAGAATGTGGATTTTGGGTTTTTTATTTGACCTAGGTTTGTTGATGATCGGAACCTTTTTGACAAGTGATGGATTAGATGGGGATTAAGAATGGGTTAGATTGTGGTGAGAATGAGAAGAAGTTGGATTGAATTGGATGATTATTATGATGATGTGGCTATGTTAGAATGATGTAGAATGTAGTTTATATTCAAGGCTTGACTTTGGCAATATTCAATCAAAAGAATTCACATGTACATGCATGAATCACACACACAAGACACAATAGCAAGTTTGTATTTCAAGATTGATTGATATGATTATGAAGACACTTGAAGACACATCAACAAGCCTAATATTAATCAAGTGGGTATGGCCAATAGGTCTAAGTTTAGGATACACAAGTGGTTTAGGGATGTCCCCAATATACTCAAGGTACATGGGGCCCAATTCTATGAAATGAAAGGGAAATAATGTCACACAGCCAGGAGAAGAGGGTAACCTACCCTTCACCTTCACTTCCCAAAGGTATAAAGTTCTTTGGGGCTTAGCCAAGAGTGACAAGATTTTGACTTCCATGAGGTGTGTCTTTTGATTCACTCCTCACTGTTTATACTCTGGTGGAATGCAAGAGTTGAGGTCGTCCCTTGGAGTGGTGTGTCTCCAAGCAGGCCTCCTAAGGAATGTGACAATAACAAATCAAGTGGGTACTTTTGATTTCACACACTTGACTCACACTTGCAAATGTTAATTGACCCTTAGAAATGGAAATGTGTGTGAAAATGAATGGATTAAGGCATGCTTTTGATTCTCAAGATCACATGAAGTGCATGAGAAGAGCATACACACCCTGAACCACACTCAAATCCACCAAACAAAGAAAACACCTATTCTTTTTAAACCCAAATCCAAATGTGTGATGGAAGACAATGGTTCATTTTAAGCCTGATTTGGATGTGTGATTGAGGACAAGTGTTCTTTTTAGAGCCCAAATCCAAATGTGAGAGTAAACAAATGTTCTTTTATGCCCAAATTGAAGTGTGTTTGCAAACAAGGATTATGAAAGAATGAAAAGGGATGAAAAATGAATGGAGTGCACCTAAATATTTTTGTCCTTAAGCTTTCTACTGTGACTAATACTGATCTTGTTCCAACTCCTTGAGTCCACTTGAAAGTCACAAAAACCAAGAACAAACAAGAAACTTACAAACCCTAGTGCATTATGTGAAAAATGAGCAATATCATGAAATATGATGTTAGATGAATAGATATAGAAAAATGGATTGCATATTTAGAAAATTTGAGAAATTCTAAGTTGTTTTAAAAAAATTGCACTTAAATCTAATAAAAATTGCTCAAGATATGCTCACTTGAAGTTTGAAACTAGGATTGACTTTGATTGAGAAAAAACTAGTCAAAATGATATAGTCACCAGAAAATCCCTCTTCCATAGTGAAGCTGGGTGAACCATCTCCACAATGCTAGAAGTTTCACAAAAATCTGCCTCCATATGTGAAAGTTATGCAAGTTTGAAAATACTACCTATTAGGGCATATGGAGGAAAAAAGGATAGACTTGACTGCTAAACTTGATCGCTAGTGGTTAAACAAAAGTGGTCACATGTGGAGTTCAGAATCTTGCTGGTTAATTTTTTTGTTGGGGTGCTTAAGTAGGTCCATGGCCACCCATGTGACCAGGGACCAAGCAGTTGGAAAAAAATAATTAAAAAAAAAATAACAACTAAAATTAAAAGTTTTGTTTTTGTTTTTCTTTGTTGGGATTTTATGAATTTTTTGTTTTGTTTAAGTTTATGGTTATGGTTTTTTTTTTTGGTTTTGACTAACAGTAAATGTTAGGGTTTTGTTTTGTTTTGGCTATGCAGGCGACAAATGTGAAGGCTAGGGTTTGTGGGCATGTAGGCAACAAATGTAAAGACTAGGGTTTGTGGGCATGCAGGTGGCGAGGGATGAATGCATAGATGGGCGATAGTGGCCAAGGCATGGACATGGTGGAGTGGGTGTAGGGGAGGCAGATCAGGGTTGGGGTGGTGTGTAGGTAGTGTGCAGGAGGCGGGTTAGGGATCAGGTTAGGGTGGAGGAATGGAGAGAGGTCAGTGGGGGGACGGTAGTTAGGAGAAGGTTTTAGGGAGGGACGGGGCATGAGGGATGAAAAGTGGGGCATAGAGGGACAGGTGGTGGATCAGGCAGGGGAAGGGGTAGGGTTTTAGAGGTAGGGAGCACATGGTGCAGTGGGTGGGGATGTGTGATCAGAGTGGGAGAGGGCCGAGTAGTGGGTAGGGAGATGAGTTCTAGGGAGGTAGTTGTTAGGTGGAGCATAAGGTTTAGCATGTGGGGAATGTGTGTAGGTAGCCTGAGGGGTTGTGGGGATAGGCGGTCGAGGGGCCAGGTGCCAAAACATTTTTATTTTATTATTTTCCTTTAAAACTATTAAAACAAACAGAATGCCTATTTGTTTTTTTGGATGGTTATGATTTTTGAACTGTTGTTTTAATATTTTCAAAAGTGGCGTACAAACCCTATGGCCTTCCTGTACAGGCTACTATACTAGTCCGTACGGTATGGCCTATGCAAGGGGCAGAAAATTTAAAAAAATTCAAATATTTTCTAGTAAGATAAATATAGGGTGTTATATGTCAATTTTCACCTGCAAGGCCTCCCGGACTCATCAGTGAGGTCAGTTTTCACATAGGAGAGCATCTGTGAAAGGTAATTTCTAAAATTAGTCCAAGAAGACCTGAATCTGTAACAAAATACTTTAACAAACGCTCACAAATAGGAGGGGTTAGAGTATCGGGCATGCCAAAATGTGATAGGTAAAACTTGCAATGCAAACATAAATGAAAGATAATCAAATCAAACACAATTTACCTTCCCAATGCATAAAAAAATTTGACTTCATTTATCGAGCTTATTGAAGTGTGCCCCACTTCAATCGATTGCTCTTTGCTCTTTGATTATTGTGGATTGCTCAATTAAATAGCATAACATTGTGATGAGGATGTAGGATCTAGGATGGTTTCTACAAAGTAATGTTGTATGAAGATCAGAGAGGAGTAACATGGAGAATGATGTTCAATTTATAGACTCTCAGGGATGAAGATCAACGGTTGTGGATGATCTGAGAGATCAATGGCTAAGAACAGTTGAGAGGATGTGCACGAATGAGGGACAAGTGTCCTTGTCCTCTCATGCATCAGGGGAGTTAACATATCTGATTGAAGAGTTGACTGAGTTGATTACTTAGTGAACTCAATTGATTGACTAGTCGACTGAATTGATTGACTAGTCAACTAGATTGACTAACTTGTTAACTGATTTGATTGATTTAGTTAACTAATTTGATTGATTAGTTATCTAAATTGATTGAGAGTGAAATATGGATGAGAGGGAAATTAAATTAATTAATTAATTAATTTCATGTACACATGTGATAAATGAATTAAATATTAAATTTAATTCATTTTGGAGGAAAAAGACATTAAATAAATAATTTGAATTTATTTATTTTAATTGGAGGGAAATTGATTTAATTAAATAACCAGAATTATTTAATCAAATATGGAGGATAAATTGAATTAAATAATCAGGATTATTTAATTAATATGGAGGATAAAATGGATAATAATTGATAGATGAACATAATCAAATAATTAAGAATTATTTGATTGATTCATAGGAATGCTTGATCTAGGAATGGGTCAATTTTAGGTGTCTACAAGTATAAATAAACATATATCAAAAACTAGATATTATACATGTTAAGAAATTACAAGAAATATTTAAATTAAATGTACATGACTACATTTAAAAGAAAAATTAGGTTCAACATACACATACATACATCATTCAACTTGAGCATAGATACAAATTTCAAAATGTAAGAGATTATAGTTCTATGTAATTTTAATACATCTACATGTACTAAAAAATAAATTGAAAACATGTACATAAAAAAGGTAAATATATAACATAATGTGTAAGGCTCATTTATGTCTAAGGCAAATAAAATATTGTGGCTTTCAATACATACTTTAAAGTGTTTACAAGGACTAGTGAAGTTTCCTCTTAAATCCTATTTTATTAAATCCCCTTAATCTATGTATGTCATCTTTTCTAGGTCCATACACCATGATAATGATTTTATCCATATTTGACCAACTTTAATATATATATCTTAAACAAGTTTTGTAAAAACTTCAAGCATAGATAACATTATACAAATTGATGAAATGTGAATGATCAATTTTCAACTATTATTAGTGGCGTAAGGGGATTAATGAGTAGATTTCAAGTTGTAGGTCATCTACATCCTCGTAGGTCATCTATATCTTGTTTTTTAAAATTGATCAAATGTGAATGATCAATTTTCAACTATTATTTGTGGCTTAAGGTGATTAAAGACTATATTTCAAATTGTAGGTCATCTACATCCTCTTAGGTCATCTATATCCTGTGTTTCAAAATTGATCAAATGTGAATGATCAATTTTCAATTAAATTATTAGTGGCTTAAGGAGATTAATGAGTAGATTTCAAGTTGTAGGTCATCTATATTCTATTTTTCAAAATTGATCAAATGTGAATTATCAATTTTCAACTATTATGCTATGCCCTTAATATTGGTGTACATAGGGTTATGAATAGTCGGCTTGTGGCTATCTTAACTCCTAATTAAGTCATATTATCATTATTATATTGTTATTTAGTTGTTTAGGTCAGCCAAAGGCTTCTATAGGGCTATCTAAGTCGGCCTGGGTTATATCCTAGGCATAAATAGGTATATATAGGAGGTAGTGAGTCTCATTTCATATCATATTGAGTATTGTGTTCTTACTGAAGACTATTGGAGGTATCCCCCTCGAAGAGGATTAGGAGGTTTCCCCCTTGAAGTTGCATAGTATTTGTAGCATGTTACTATTATATTCAGATATTGTGCAAGTTGTTTCATTACAAGTGGTATTAGAGAATGGTCTTGGCACCGTAGAGGCAAGATTTTTTCTCAACATTAGAGGCGATTTTGGGAAGAGTATAACTTTCAGATTTTAGAGAATTGTTTAAATATTTTTAGAGGGTTTTGAATACCATACTAAAGAAGATGCAGTCTAGATTTCAGAGGAATTGAAGCAAAAATACGTGACTTATTGCAAAATTAGGGTTTCCAACAATTTCGCTCTCAAGGCAGCAAATTTGCTAATTTTTTGGATTTTTTTCTAGGTAAGTGGTATCTTGGCCCTAGTAAGTTACAGTAAAAATTTCATAGAATTTACATTTCATTTGTGTGATTTATTTCAAAAATATTGGTTTCCATCATGACGGGGCCTGCAACAAGAATGCTGCCACACCGAGGAAATCCTCTGATAAGGATGAGGAAATAATAGAGGATAGTAATCCCAATGAGGAAATAAGTAGGTTCAAGGAAGAGGTTAAGAGGGATATGTGTGACCTAAGAGGAGATATATCAGATATATGAAGCATGTTAAGCACCTATATGAATGAACCAAGAAAGGAGTTCTCAAGCAACCAAGGTGAAACCTTCAAGTCGGCAAATAATGACACAAATTTTAATACTTCTATGGGATCTAGGAATTTTTTTCCAAAGGTGGATATGTGCAAGTTCGATGGTAAGGATCCTCTAACATGGATAAACCAAATGGAGAATTTTTTTGAAGTACATCAAATCCCATATGGACAAAAGGTCACGATGGCTTCCCTATATCTAAAACCAAATCAATTCATTTGGTATCATTGGATTTGTACTCATCAAAGAAAAAAGGGTCTCACAGTCTCATGGTTAATTTTTATAGAAGAACTCCAAGCACAATATAGCAATAGTGTGACAGACAACTTCTTCAGCCAACTTGCTAAACTTCAACAAACAGGATCAGTTAAGGATTATATTCAAAAATTCCAAAATCTATCCTTAAGAGTGGATACAATTACAGAGGAGAACTTGAATGATTTATTCTTGGGTGGTCTCAAGGATCACATTCAACAGGAGGTACGCATGTTTAGTCCTAGCTCAGTAAACGAGTCTTTTATCTTGGCACGTAGGGTAGAGGAGAAGTATTTGATTCCTAGAAAGCAAGGGGCTAATATGACAAGAGACAAAGGATATTCAAGACCTTCTCTTCCTCAACCTACTAGGTTGACTCCACAGCAAATTAAGGAGAAAAGAGCAAAAGGGTTATGTTTCAATTGTGATAGCAAATACAATCGAGGACATAAATGTAGTGAAAAGAAATTATTCTATATTGAAGGTCCAAATCAGGAAGAAGAGGAGGAACCCATATTAGAGGAGGATAGGGAGTCAAGTGAGGAATCACATGATTCTCAACCAATCATTTCTTGTCATGCACTCTCAAGTTTCAGTGCACCACAAACTCTCAAGGTAGTGGGTTTCTTAAAGAAGAAGAAAGTAACAGTGTTGATTGACTCAGGTAGTACTCATAATTTAATCAACAAAAAGTTGGCAACTCGTCTAAATTGTTTTATATATCCAGCCCTAGAGTTTCAGGTTTTGATTGTAGATGGGGGTATAGTTAGTTGTTCAGGGAAGTGTCATAGCATTAAATTATCCATGGGAGATTATCAACTTGATACCCAATGTATGCAATATCCATGGGTGCAGCAGATATTGTTTTGGGAGTACAATGGCTTACTACATTGGGAACAATTAAGATGAACTTCCAAGAACTATTCATGAGATTTCAATCAGAAGGAAAGGTAGTGGAGCTAAGGGGGTTGAAAGAAAAATCCCCACAGATGGTAAGCTCTCATCAAATGCAAAAGTTGCTTAAGAAAGGAGCGGATGGATTTGTGGCCCAGCTATGTTCATTAGAAGTCTCTCAATCTAATGCTCCTACTCATCCAGATTTACAAGCAATAATTGATCGTCACTTAGTGGTTCTGGGAGATATGCCTAAAGGCCTTCCTCCTAAGAGGGATCATGACCATGCCATACAACTAGTTCTAGGGTACCAACCACCAAACATTAGGCCTTATAGGTACCCACACATACAAAAAAGTGAGATAGAAAAAAATGTTGAGGAGATGCTAGAGGCAAGAATTATCAGGCATAGCCAAAGTGCTTACTCCTCGCCTGTGGTGATGGTGCGTAAGAAGGATGAAACTTGGCGCATGTGTCTAGATTATAGAGTGCTCAACATGTACACCATTAAAAATAAGTTTCCTATTCCAGTCATTGATGATTTTCTAGATGAATTGAATGGAGCTATGTATTTTACAAGTTAGATCTTAGATCTGGTTATCACCAAATTCGGATTAAGGAGGAAGATATTTGTAAGATAGCATTTCAAACTCATGAGGGTCATTATGAATTTTTGGTGATGCCATTCAACCTTACCAATGCACCATCTACATTCCAAAGTTTGATGAATTCCATTTTTAAGAAGTTCTTGAGAAAGTTTGTGTTAGTGTTCTTTGATGATATATTGATTTATAGCAAGACTTGGGAAGAACATTTGCAGCATGTAGATCAAGCATTACAATTACTCGAAGATCATCAACTCTATGCTAAGCCATCCAAGTGTGCTTTTGGTCTTCAGGAGGTGGAGTATTTGGGACACATAGTTTCACATGAAGGAGTAAAGGTGGACCCTAACAAAATTAAGGCTATTATGAAATGGCCTATTCCAAAAACCATTAAGAAACTAAGGGGTTTCTTGGGATTGACAGGGTACTATAGAAGATTTGTGAAGAATTATGGTCATATAGCAGCACCTCTCACCACTCTCTTGAAGAAGGATTCTTTTCATTGGAATGAATCTGCTAATGTAGAATTTGAGCAATTGAAGGAGGCTATGTGTACAACTCCAGTGCTTGCCACTCTGGACTTCACCAAGGAATTCATTGTGGAATGTGATGCTTCTAGAAATGGGATAGGAGCAATTCTCATGCAAGAAGGTCAACTAATTGCTTTTGAGAGTCGTCAATTAAAGGGTAAAAATCAGCTCAAACCTATTTATGAGAAGGAAATGCTAGCAATCCTTCACGTAGTTAAACAATGGAGGCCTTATTTAATGGGTCGACACTTCAAGGTTAAGACAGATCATGATAGCCTAAAATATTTTTTGGAACAAAGACTATCCTCTAAAGAGCAACAAAAATGGGTCACTATGATGTTGGGATATGACTTTGAGATTGTATATAAGAAAGGGAAGGAAAATATTGTGGCTGATGCACTTTCTAGGAAGGATGAGAAAGATGAATCCTTATTGTGTGCCCTTTCAATATTACAAGCAAATTGGGTGGAAGAAGCCAAAGCAGAGTGGCAAAATGATGTTGCAACAAGTAATCTCATCCAACAATTAAAAAGTGATCCTAGTAGTTCAGATAAGTTTTGTTTGAAGGGAGATATTCTTTGGTATAAAGAGCACTTGTATCTCTGCAAGAATTCCACTCTTAAACACAAGATTCTCACAAAGCCACATGAGTCCAAAGTTGGTGGTCATTCAGGATTTTTGAAGACATATCATCGGGTCAAGCAAGATTTTTTCTGGAAAGGGCTAAAAGGTGATGTTCAAAAATTTGTGGCTAAATGTTTGGTTTGTCAAAGAAATAAGGGGGAGACAATTAAGACACCAGGTCTCTTGCAGCCCTTATCTATTCCTAGCCAGCATTGGGAAGAGGTATCCATGGACTTCATCATAGGGCTTCCCAAATCTAAAGGTCATAATGTCATCATGGTAGTAGTTGATCACCTCACTAAATATGCACATTTCATTGCATTATCACATCCTTTTAAAACAAGTGCAGTGGCAAAAGTTTTCTTGGAGAATATCCAAAAGATACATGGTACACCTAAGGTTATTGTCAGTGATCATGATCCTATCTTTACTAGTCACTTTTGGAAAGATTTATTCTCATGTTTGAGTACTCAATTGGCTCATAGTTCTTCATACCATCCTCAATCAGATGGCAAACTGAGGTTGTAAATAAATGTTTGGAAGGATATCTATGTTGTTTCACTTCAGAGAAACAATCTCAATGGGTAGATTGGCTACCACTGGCAGAATGGTGGTACAACACTTCTTTTCATAGCTCATAAAAAATGTCTCCATTTTTGGCACTTTATGGATATCATCCTTCTTCCATCACATCATCATTAAAGGTGTCACCAAGAGTTTAGATAGTAGAGGACCACTTGCTTCATCAACAATAGGTACTTTCAGGACTCAAGGAGAATTTAGCTATGGCACAAAATCGAATGAAACAACAGGCGAACCAACATCGTAGTGAAAGAAATTTTGAAGTTGGGGATTGGGTCTTCTTGAGATTGCAACCTTAAACAAATCTCAATGAAGCAACAAAAAAAGAATAATAAGTTGTCTCTAAGATATTATGGGCCATACCAAATCATGCAAAAGATTGGTAGTGTTGCCTACAAGCTAGAGTTGCCACCAACAACAAAGATACATCTAGTTTTTCATGTTTCTTGTTTGAAGAAGGTAATTGGGCAGAATATTCCTACTCAAACAATACTACCAGAGCTCAATGAAGAAGGAAGAATAATTTTGGAACCAGAGGGCATTCTTCAAACATGCACGAAGAAGCTGAGGAATAGAACCCTCACTTAGTATCTCATCCAATGGAAGAATTTACTAGTTGAAGAGGCCACATGGGAGGATGAGGAGCTCATTCAAAAGAATCCACACTTGGTTAGCATTGAGGACAATGCTTCTTTGAAGAGGGGAGGCATGCTACGCCGTTAATATTGGTGTACATAGGGTTATGAATAGTTGGCTTGTGGCTACTCCTAATTAAGTCATATTATCATTATTATATTGTTATTTAGTTGTTTAGGTCAGCCTAAGGCTTCTATAGGGCTATCTAAGTCGGCCTAGGTGATATCCTAGGCATAAATAGGTATATATAGGAGGTAGTGAGTCTCATTTCATATCATATTGAGTATTGTGTTCTTACTGAAGACTATTGGAGGTATCCCCCTCGAAGAGGATTAGGAGGTTGCCCCCTCGAAGTGGCATATTATTATCAAGTATTTGCAGCATATTACTATTATATTCAAATATTGTGCAAGTTGTTTCATTACATATTATTAGTGGCTTAAGGGGATTAATGAGTAGATTTCAAGTTGTAGGTCATCTACATCCTCTTAGGTCATCTACATCATCTTACATCATCCCTTGACAATTAGTAGATTTCAAGGGGATTAGTACTATTATTAGTGTCTTAAGGGGATTTTATGATCATCCCTTGACAATAATATGCAGAACTTGTCTACCTTTGACCCTTAACCCTTAACCCTTAACCCTAAACCCTTAACCCCAAACCCTAAACCATTAACCCTTAACTGTAAACCCTAAACCCTTAACCCTTAACCCTAAACTCTAAAAATTTAACCGTAAACCCTTAACCCTTAACCCTTAACCCTTAACCCTTAACCCTAAACCCTTAACCTTAAACCACTTTAACCCTAAACCCTAGACACTAGACCCTTAACCCTATACCCTTAACCCTAAACCCTTAAACCTTAACCCTAAACCCTTAACCCTTAACTATAAACCCTAAACCCTTAACCCTAAACCCTAAACCCTAAACCATATGCATCCTCTTAGGGTCTTAAGAAATTTTCTTAAATCCCCTTAATATATGTCATCTTTCCTAGGTCCATAAACCATGCTAATTGAATGATTTTGTCTTAACTTGACCAAGTTTAATTAATATAAATTTATCTTTTTAAACAAGTTTGTAAAAACTTCGAGCCTCTAACATTATCCAAATTGATGAAATGTGAATGATCAATTTGCAACTA
Source organism: Cunninghamia lanceolata (assembly GCA_027924645.1). NCBI lineage: Eukaryota > Viridiplantae > Streptophyta > Pinopsida > Cupressales > Cupressaceae > Cunninghamia > Cunninghamia lanceolata. Next base: position 16,463,286 of record BSBN01001332.1, read on the forward strand.
TTATTAGTGGCTTAAGGGGATTAATGAGTAGATTTCAAGTTGTAGGTTGTTACATCCCCAATTTTGGCTTTGCTTTACTTTTACTTTTACTTGGACATAAGTAAATTCATTATGATATTTAGATTAATGGCAAGGAAAAATATGGATTATATTGAATGTCATTTATTGAAATTATAGGAATGATTATGTTAATATAGATTTAATAATTGTTTTATGAGATTTGATTTATTAGTTAAATTAATTGAATAATGATGCATTGATCACATGTATTGTTTGATGACAAGCGAAACAGGATTACAAGCTATCAAATGACTCTCAAAGAAGAGAGAGAGTATATTTCCAGGAGAGAGATATAGACCTTGGGATATGAATGGTTTATTTTCCAAACCGAGTTAAAAGTGTTTAACAAAAAAGTGAACCAATGTGTCATTTGAGGTAAGCTTAGTTTGTCAGTTCACTTTTGAACCTAATCGACAGGTAGTCGATATTGATTCACAATCATTCTTAGTCATATTAAGTCATTTAGGTCATTAAATATGTTAACGATGTCATTAAGTTGATTTACAACTATTTATGTTTAACATAAATATTACGACGTTATTGTCTTAAAAAGGTGTTCATATTATTACTAAGTCTTTTGAAGTGTTTTAACCCATTCTTAACGTTAAAACTTTATCATCAAGTTAAGATGACTTGTTTTGTTGATGGATCATGATGAGGAGACTAGCTCAACTCAATCACATTATCCGTAACTTTCATTTTAAGTATTATTCTCTTATTTATTAAATCATGAAATCAAATAGAGTTAATGTTATATAAACAATATTTGATTTGATCAAATTATATATATAAATGAATGAGTTGAATGAGGAAATACCTCATGATATAATAGTATGGTTTTAGTTGAGCAACCGAAGGCATCTTTTGAGGAATGCTTTAAATCATAAAAGAATGATGGATCAAACTTACTCATTAAGAATAATTGGTTGCTTTGGTTAGTTTTGAGAATTTGGCAGCCTCGTATAGGAGGAGTGGAGGATGACTCCACCACTATCACTGATCTCCTCAAATGATGTATTCATCATTAACATTTGTAAATGTTTACACATTTTTAGCTAGGTGGAAGTCAAACCATTGGTCTTTACCATTGGATTTGCTATGAGTTTTGATAACTATTTTTGGAGTGAGAGAGAATAGATAGAATGACTCTTTATGAGTTTATATTAATCTGTTAAAAGCCACAGCTTGGCTGATCAATGGGAGATATCAGGTAAGTGTTTAAGTTTTTGTACAGAGAGATAGGTCGGAAGGGAAGGTAGAAGAGAGTTCTCGACGGGCAGTGAGGAAGTTGGTTAAGTAATAGTGTGGTCGTTGGGGACGAACACAGTAACTTATCACCGGTCTATATTCTCAGTAAACCGACATTGTCAGGTAGACATTCCTGTATGTTGTTTTATTAGATAGAGATAAACATATTAAATATTTGTTATGAGTAATCTTTATGTAAGTTTGGTTATTCTGTCAGTGTTAAATGTAAGCTGTGATATAAATTGTTGTGTCAACTTTATTACTATCGTTATGACTATTTGTCTGAGTTGATGGTAAAGGTGAGTTTTAGTATATCTGAGTAGTGTCGTTTAGTCTGTTTGGGCCGATGCTAACTCTAGTAGTGTATTCAATTTTGAATAACCACAGTGAGTTGGTAATACACCCATCTTTCACTGATAGGTAGACCCTTCTATTTTCAGTTTATTATAAACAAATTTTCTTAGAAATAGTTTGTCTTCTATCAACTAGAAAACCAGTCATAGAGTGAGAAGAGTAATCTTCAGGATTAAGTTGACTATACTTATCATAGGTGAAATATGTATTGAATTCCTATGAGAATAGTGTAGAGGGATTTCATTAGTAAAACTCTCCATTCAAGAGTAATACAAAATAGAGTATTAGTGAAATCAATGGTACTGAAACCAATCATGTTTTCTTTTCTGTGTTTTGTCTAAATGGTATCTTATCCAAGAAACTAGATTCATGGAGAACAATGGTGACTAAGAGGTACCCTTTGAAATGATAGAATAGCTATTGATAGTTAGTTGAACCGAATATCGAGTCAAAGTTCTTTTCTTATCTAAACTAGAACCATGATGAGTTCGGTCAATAGTAATGAGGTCTATGGTATAAACTTGTATAAAGCATATAAGGGTATAAGTATGTAGTAATGAGCATTGGCTTCATGAGCTCAATTCAAAAGGTACTCATATTCTTATTGAGTAGAGGATAATACCTTAGCAAGATTTATAGTAAACCTAGTTATGGTTGGGTTAAACCAAAGGTCTTTTCTAATCTTTTATGAGGAATGATAAAGTAGAAATATTATAGTACTCAATGGTTGTTTTAAAAATCCTAGAGTTGATTTGGACCCAATGAGGGTTAATGTCATTTAGAATTAACTATGTCTAAGTAGACTATTATCAAGTCATGATGATTAAACCAATTATGTATATTTAGTCAGAATGAATAATTGCAAAGTAATGCATTTGTTTTCTACCTGCATTGTCAGTTCACTGTATTCAGAGTACTCAACATATTAGAAATCATACTTAGCTAGAGGGTATCTAGGGTTGTATGATTGATAGAGTTGAGTAGAATGTAACACTATGTACTCAGAAAAGGCAAATAACCACTGGTCACCTATGGTCTACATCCTTCATGAAGGTTAGGGCCACTTCTTATGTGGAAGATGTGTGGGAGACCGCCAGTCTATGGATGGAGGTAAATCACTGGAAAGATGCTCTCTCTCCAAGCAGGAAACATGCCAGTACTTGTGATAAAGATGTCGTATATTCAGAGGCATTAAATATTCCAAAGTTTTTATATTGTAATTGACTTACTTTTGTAAACAATTGTATTTATGATGAACAATATAGTTTATGGTATTTGTATGAGAAATCTTGTTATTGAAGTTACTTGATTATATGTTGAATAAAAGAAAAATTTTCTCTATCTCATTTTGTTTTACCTTATTAAAAATTATTTCATGGTAAATGTTTTGATTTTACTTTATCTATAGAAACTAGATATTACATATGGTATTAGAGCTACAAGGTTTAGCACTAGAGCTTATGAGACCACTATGCTTGCCTATAGTCAACATTAAGTAGTTAGCTAATGTTTGGACAATTTCTGTGCCAGGTTGGTACGCTTAAAGAAGACAACAAGAAAGTCTGTTAATTCAAGCCAATGTTTCCTTAAAGCTAAAAGAGAACGTGAGCCCATTATTAAAACCTTTGAGGGAACCAATGATGAGAGTGATATTTGGATGAGTGACACTGAAACTCTGGCAACTGCCTTAACTCAAATTAAGTGAGTGAGAAGAGAAGATAAAGAAAGAGTTAAGATCACTGCCAAAAGCATAGAGTATATGTCAGATGAGGAAACAACTATGCTTAGGTGAGATCCCTGCATTCTGTCAAATGTTGAGATCATAGAAGTTAGGTTCAATACTGAGTCAGAAGTTTATATACCTAGGGATTATGTATCTGAAAATGAGTCTGAGGGATATACTCCTCTAGATCATGACTTCTGAAGTCATTTCTTGTAAAAAAAAAAGAGAGGAAAGGAAACTCTTTACTTTTGAAAAAGAAATTATAAATGAAATTGTTGTTTTTGTGCCAAACTATTGTTTAAATTGAGTTTTATGTTTATATTTAATGGGCTACATTATAATATTGAACTAATGGACAACTCAATATTCTCAGGTGTGAGAAATCGATAAACATGGTGCAGACAAGAACTAACCAAGGAGAAAGTGAAGAGGGAAACCACTTGCTAGATAATAAGCTAGACCAAATCATAACCATGCTTGAGGAAACAAGAAAAGATTGGATGATTTGGAAAAGAAGGTGGATGATAAAGGGAATATTGAAGGAGGAGGTGAAAACTCTCTTGGTGAAAGCGGAGAAAATCATGAAGATCAGAGTAAAAGTACTGAAACTCATAAAGAGACAAAGGATAGATTGACCTTAGAGATTTCAAAGGAGACGAAGAAGGTTGTTCCACCAAAATTTGATGGGAGAGAAACTGGAGATGCTGCAAAAGCTTGGTTGACAGAGATGCAAAAATACTTCAAGATAAGAAATTACTTGGAGGTGACCAAGGCAGTATGGGGAGCATTCCAACTGGTAGGAGAAGCATCCACTTGGTGGATGAATAAAAAGATGGAATTGAATTTAATCTCTCTAAGGGTAACTTGGGATGAGTTCATGTAACTCTTTTGCAAGAGGTGGTTACCGCAACTTTACTTTGATCAAAAACTTACTGATTTCTAGAATCTTCAACAAGGAGATATGACAGTGGTAGAATATGGGGAAAAATTTAATTGACTCCTAAAATATGTTTCACAATATCAAAGGGATGAGAGATTCCAGATTAGGAAATTCATCATGGGTTTAAATGCTCAAATAGGTGGTGAAGTGGATGTTCATGGCCCTACCAAAATTGATCAAGTGTATGAGAAGGTAATTAAGCAAGAGCAAAAGCTGAAATCCATCTCAGCTTATCATGAAAGAAGCCGTAAGAGGTTTGATGGAACTCCTAACAATCAACCTTAGAAGAAAAGATATGAAAAGAATCTTGATAACAAGAGAAAAGATAAAGGACCTCAGAAGAACAAAGGTGGATCAGGCAATGAGAAGAAATATGGCAATTATAAAAGAAATGAGGATAACAATGGGAAGACTTCAAATAAGAAAGGACCCATTAGAGGATGCTTTACTTGTGGGGGTGACCACAATGCAAATTGTTGCCCTAACAAGAATCTAAATGGTCAACAAAGACGTACTACACTACCTACTCAGCAAGAAGCATTCTAGTAAAGGATTCATTCATCTCTCGACAATCGTCAAGATGAGTATCAAATCACACCCATTGAGATGACATGTACTTTGTTTGAAGTCCCTATATCTATTTTGATTGATACAGGAGCCACTGAAAACTTTGTTTCTCCTAGAATTTTGAATAAATTTTCTAGAAAAGTTGGTTATATGTCTAAACCTTCATCAGTAGACTATTCTAACCAATCTAAGGCTCAGGCAGAGCAATGTTTGTTTGAAGCCAAGGTTGACTTTCCTAGTTTCTCAACTGAAGTAAATCTATATGTACCTCCCTTAGGTTCTTATGATGTGATCCTTGGGATGAATTGGTTATGGAAACATAGAGCTAAGCTTGACTATTTTTCAAAAATAGTTGAATGCTTAGATGACTTGGGAAATCTGACCCAATTCCAAGGGATTCAAAGAGAAGTTAAAATTAGGACTATCTCTGCTAAGAAATTAAAAAGGGCTAGAAGGAAAGGTTGTTAGCTATTTACAGTTAAGATGGAACAAATGGAAGAAGGGGTAGGAAACCCTAGTTTATCTTTTGGGGAAAAGTATCCTTATCTTCAGGAATTTTAGGATGTGCTTCCAGAAGAACTTCCATGATTGCCTCCCAAGAAGGTTTTTGACTTTGTTGTTGATATTAAACCAGGATCCAACCCTATACCAAAAGCACTCGATCATATGATGACAACCAAGTTAATGGAATTGAAAGCATAATTACAAGAATGGTTGGCTAAAGGTTTGATCAGATCCAATGTTTCACCTTGGGTTGCCCCAATTATTTTTTTTAAGAAGAAGGATGGAACCCTTCATTTGTGTATAGATTATCATATGCTTAACAAAGAAATGGTAAAGAATAAATACCCTTTGCCACATATTGATGATCTTTTTTTATCAGATGAGGGAAGCTGCCATGTTTTTAAAGATTACTTTGTGATCAGGATATCATTAGTTAAGACTGAAGGATGAAGATATTCATAAGACAACTTTTAGAACTAGATATGGACAATATGAGTTCACAGTGTTGACATTTGGTTTAACAAATGCACCTTCTGTATTTATGAATCTCACGAATAGTATATTCAGGGATTGTTTGGATAAGTTTGTTCTAGTCTTTCTGGATGATATACTCATTTATTCTAGGAATGAGGAAGAACATCATCAGCACTTGCAATTAGTTCTGTAAAGGTTAAGAGAACATAAGTTATTTGGGAAGCTATCTAAATGCACATTCTTCCAAAAGGAGATTCAATATCTAGGGTATATCATATCAGCTAATGGAATATCTGTTGATCCTGCAAAAATCATAGGTATTCTGGATTGGCCTTTACAAACAAACGTACATGAGGTGCATAGTTTCATGGGCCTGACAGGTTGTTATAGAAAGTTTGTTCTAAATTTCTCCAGTATTGCTCATCCAATCACTTCCCTACAGAGGAAAGGAAAGAGAGTCGAATGGACACACAAATGTCAGGAAGCATTTGATCTCTTAAAAGAAAAGTTAACTCCAGCTCCAATTTTAAAAATTCTTGACCCTAAAGGACAATTTGAGCTAATCACAGATGCCTCGGGAGAAGGATTAGGAGGAGTACTTATGCAAGAAGGAAGAGTCATAGCATATGAATCAAGGAAATTGAAATCTTATGAGAAAAATTATGCACCGCATGATCTGGAATTGGTAGCAGTAATTCATGCCTTACAAATATTGACACATTATTTGTTAGGAAAGACTTTTATACTAAAATCAAACCATCAAAGTCTTAAGTATATTTTCTCTCAACAACATCTAAATGCATGACAAAGGAGGTGGTTAGAATTGATATCTGACTATGACTTTGAGATAAACTACATAAAAGTAAAAGAGAATAGAATAGCTGATGCTTTGAGTCGTCGAAGACATATAGCTTCTATTATTTCTATTCATGGAAATTTTAAGGATTTGTTCTAGAAAAATTTGTCAGGTGATGAGTTTTATAAACAGGTTATGTAGGCTCTAAAAGATAATCCTAAAGATCTAAGATATGATGTTTTTATATTTGAGTCAGATGGATTAATGAGGTATAAAGATAGACTTTATGTGCATTATTCAACAGGATTAAGGGACTTGGTATGGAAAGAAGTTCATACAACCCTGTATTTTGGACATCCATGAGTAACTAAACTTCTAGTGGGTGTTAAACCTCTTTATTTCTGGAAAGGAATGAAGAATGATGCTGCAAGATTTGTAGCAAGTTGTTTAGAATGCCAAAGGGTAAAAGCAGAGCATCATCAACTCGCAGGATTGTTTTATCCACATGATGTACCAAAGTGGAAATGGCAAGTTATTAGCATGGATTTTATTCAAGGACTTCCTATGTCAAGGAATCGACATGATGCCATTTTGGTGGTAGTTGATAAACTCATAAAGGTAGCACATTTTATACCAAGGAATTTGGCTGATGGAGCACCTGTATTAGCTTGTAAATTAGTGCAAGAGGTGTTTAGATTGCATGGATTTCCTAAAAAAGATTATCTCGAATAGACATGCATGTGTAACATCCAAGTTTTGGCAAAACTTTATTTTCTACGTTAGGGACTAAACTCAATGTGAGTACAACTTACCATCCTAAAACTAATGATCAAACTGACAGAGTTAACTAAGTCTTGGAAGATTTGTTGTGTATGTATTGTATGGATCAGTAATATAAGTGGGAAGAATACTTACCACTTGTGGAATTTGCTTACAACAATTCCTATCATTCCACTATTAAGATGGTGCCATTCGAAGCATTGTATGGAAGGAGATGTCAAACTCCTATAAGCTGAGATAAGCTAGAGGATAGGATTAGCATTGGGCTAGAAATGCTAGCTGAAATAGAAGAGAAAGTTAAGTTGATCAGAAAAAGATTGGCAGAATCCAATGATAGGCAAAAGAGCTATGCGGATGCAAAACGTGTTCCAAGGCAATTCTCCGCAGGAGAAAAAGTTCTTTTGAGGTTTAAACCTCAGAAATGTTCTATTAAGTTTGGGAAATCTTCTAAGTTGGCCGCTTGATACTTGGGACCCTTTGAAGTGCTTGAAGTAGTCAATTCGGTTGCCTAAAAAATCACTCTACCTCCAGTCTTATCTAGAATGCATAATGTTTTTCATGTGTCATATTTGAAGAAATATATTGCAGGTAATAATCATATTTTGACTTGGAATTCTTTACAGATGCAAGACCTAGGGGTGGTCATGATTGAACCACTCAAAGTGTTAGAAATGTGCTAGCTCCACTTGCGTAGCAGAGAAGTCTTGCAATGCAAGGTCCAATGGGACCAGTATGCTGAGGAAAATGCTACATGGGAGGATTACCATGAATTATATCAAAAATTTCCTCATTTATTTAATAATGTTACGAGTTGAAAACAATGAGCTTGCTTTTTAAATACTTTTGATACCTTATATCATTGAGGATGATGAATCTTTAGGGGAAGGATATGTTACATCCCTAATTTTGGTTTTGCTTTACTTTTACTTTTTACTTGGACATAATTAAATTCATTATGATATTTAGATTAATGAAAAGGAAAAATATGGATTATATTGAATGTCATTTATTGAAATTATAGGAATGATCATGTTAATATATATTTAATAATTGTTTTATGAGATTTGATTTATTAGTTGAATTAATTGAATAATGATGCAATAATCACATGTATTGTTTGATGACAAGTGAAACAAGATTATAGGCTATCAGATGACTCTCAAAGAAGAGAGAGAGTATCTTTCAAGGAGAGAGATATAGACCTTAGGATACGAATGGTTTATTTGCCAAACCGAGTTAAAAGTGTTTAACGAAAAAGTGAACCAATGTGTCGTTTGAGGTAAGCTTAGTTTGTCATTTCACTTTTGAACCTAATCGACAGGTAGTCAATAATTTTTTACAATCATTCTTAGTCATATTAAGTCATTTAGGTCTTTAAATATGTTAACGACATCATTAAGTTGATTTACGACTATTTACATTTAACGTAAATATTACAACATTATTTTCGTAAAAAGGTGGTCATATTATTACTAAGTCTTTTGAAGTGTTTTAACCCATTCTTAACGTTAAAAATTTATCATCGAGTTAAGATGACTTGTTTTGTTGATGGATTGTGATGAGGAGACTAGCTCAACTCAAAAACGTTATCTGTAACTTTCAATTTAAGTATTATTCTCTTATTGATTAAATCATGAAATCAAATAGAGTTAATGTTATATAAATAATATTTAGTTTTATCAAATTATATATATAAATGAATGAGTCAAATGAGGAAATACCTCATGATATAATAGTATGGTTTTAGTTGAGCAGCCGAAGGCATCTTTCAAGGAAGGCTTTAAATGATAACAGCATGATTGATCGAACTTACTCATTAGGAGTAATTGGTGGCTTTGGATAGTTTTGAGAAGTTGGCGGCCTCGTATAGGATGAGTGGCAGATGACTCCACCACTATCACTGATCTCCTCAAATGATGTATCTATCATTAACATTTGTAAATGTTTACACATTTTTAGCTAGGTGGAAGTCAAACTGTTGGTCTTTACCCTTATGAGTTTTGATAACTATTTTGGAGTGGGAGCGAACAGATAGAATGACGCTTTATGAGTCTATTTTAAGCTCTTAAAAGCCACGGTTTGCCTGGTTAATGGGAGATATCGGGTAAGTGTCTAAGTTTTTCTAGAGAGAGAGAGGTTGGAAGGGAAGGTAGAAGAGAGTTCGCAGTAGGCAGTGAGGAAGCTGGTTAAGTAACAGTGTGGTCATCAGGGACGAACACTGTAGCTTATCACTGGTCTATATTCTCAGTAAACTAACATTGTCAGGTAGACATTCCTATATGTTGTTTTATTAGACAGAGATAAACATATTGAATATTTGTTATGAGTAATCGTTATCTAAGTTTGGTTATTATGTCAGTGTTAAATGTAGGCTATGATATAAACCATTGTGTCAACTTTATTACTATCGTTGTGACTATTTGTCTGAGTTGATGGTAAAGGTGAGTTTTAGTATATTTGAGTAGCGTTGTTTAGACTGTTTCAGCTGATGCTAAATCTAGCAGTGTATTCAGTTTTGAATAGCCACAGTGAGTTGGTAATAACGCCATCTTTCACCAATAGGTAGGCTCTTCTATTGTTTAGTTTATTATAAACAAATTTTCTTAGAAACAATTTTAGTCTTCTATCAACTAGAAAACCAATCACAGAGTGAGAAGAGTAATCTTCAGGATTAAGTCGACTATACTTATCATAAGTGAAATATGTATTGAATTCCTATGAGAATAGTGTAGAGGGATTTCATTAGTAAAACTCTCTATTCAAAAGTAATGCGAAATAGAGTATTAGTGAAGTCCATGGTATTGAAACCAATCATGTTTTCTTTTCTGTGTTTTGTCTAAATGGTATCTTATCCAAGAAACTAGATTCATGAAGAACAATGGTGACTAAGAGGTATCCTTTGAAATGATAGAATAACTATTGATAGTTAGGTGAACTAGATATCAAGTCAAAGTTCTTTTCTTATATAAACTAGAACCATGATGATTTCAATCAATAGTAAACCAATTTGCAGAAATAGACCAAGTCTCTATGGTATAAACTTGTATAAAGCATATAAGGGTATAAGTATGTAGTAATGAGCATTGGCTTCATGTATAGTTGAATTGAAAAGGTACTCATATTCTTATTGAGTAGAGGATAATATGTTAGCAAGATTTATAGTAAACCTAGTTATGGTTGGGTTAAAACAAAGGTCTTTTCTAATCTTTTATGAGGAATGATAAAGTAGAAATATTATAGTACTCAATGGTTATTTAAAAAACCCTAGAGTCGATTTGGACCCAATGAGGGTTAATGTCATTTAGACTTAACTATGTCTAAGTAGACTATTATAAGGTCATGATGATTAAACCAATTATGTATAGCTAGTCAGAATGAATAACTGCATGAATATGGCATTATTCAAGTCGAATAGGGGTGGGTGAACATAACGACTACGTTCATATGAGCATTATTTATAGTTAAAAAATTTGGCCAAAGTAATGCATTTGTTTTCTCCATGCATTGTCGATTCACTGTATTCAGAATATTCAACATATCGGAAATTATACTTAGCTAGAGGGTATCTAGGGTTGTATGATTGATAGAGTTGAGTAGAATGCAACACTATGTACTCAGAAAAGGCAAATAACCACTAGTCACCTATGGTCTATATCCCTCATGAAGGGTAGGGCCACTTCCTATGTGGAAGATGTGTGGGAGACTGCCAGTCTGTGGATGGAGGTAAATCACTAGAAAGATGCTCTCTCTCCAAGCAGGAAACATGCCAGCACTTGTGATAAAGATGTCAGATATTCAAAGGCAATAAATATTCCAAAGTTTTTATATTGTAATTGATTTACTTTTGTAAACAATTGTATTTATGATGAACAATATAGTTTATTGTATTTGTATGAGAAATCTTGTAATTGAAGTTACTTGATTATATATTGAATAAAAGAAAAATTTTCTCTATCACATTTTGTTTTACCTTGTTAAAAATTACTTCATGGTAAATGTTTTTGATTTTACTTTGTCTATAGAAACTGGATGTTACATATGGTATCAGAGCTACTAGGTTTAACACTAGGGCTTATGAGACCACTATGCTTGCTTGTAGTCAACATTAAGTGGTTAGCTAATGTTTGGAAAATTTTTGTGCCAAGATGGTACGCTCTAAGAAGACAGAAAGAAAGTCTGTCAATTCAAGCCAATGTTTCCTTAAAGCTAAAATAGAATGTGAGGCCATTATTAAAACCTTTGAGGGAACCAATGATGAGAGTGATATTTGGCATAGTGACACTGAAACTCTGGCTACTCCCTTAACTCGAATTAAGTGAGTGAGAAGGGAAGATAAAGAAAGAGTTAAGATCACTGCCAAAATCATAGAGGATATGTCAGATGAGGAAACAACTATGGTTAGGTGAGATCCCCGCATTCCATCAAGTGTTGAGATCATAGAAGTTAGGTCTGATAGTGAGTTAGAAGGTTATATACCTAGGGATTATGTATCTGAAAATGAGTCTGAGGGATATACTCCTCTGGATCATGACTTCTGAAGTCATTTCTTGTAAAAAAAATAGAGAGAAAAGGAAACTCTTTACTTTTGAAAAAGAAATTATAAATGAAATTATTGTTTTTGTGCCAAAATATTGTTTAAATTGAGTTTTATGTTTAGATTTAATGGGTTACATTATAATATTGAACTAATGGACAACTCAATATTCTCAGGTGTGAGAAATCGATAAACATGGTGCGGACAAGAACTAACCAAGGAGAAAGTGAAGAGGGAAACCACCCACTAGATAATAAGCTAGACCAATTCATAACCATGCTTGAGGAAACCAAGAAAAGATTGGGTGATTTGGAAAAGAAAGTGGATGATAAAGGGAATACTGAGGGAGGAGGTGAAAACTATCATGGTGAAAGCAGAGAAAATCATGAAGATCAGAGTAAAAGTACTAAAAATCATAAAGAGGCAAAGGATAGATTGACCTTGGAGCTTTCAAAGGATATGAAGAAGATTGTTCCACCAAAATTTGATGGGATAGAAACTAGAGATGTTGCAGAAGCTTGGTTGACAGAGATGGAAAAATACCTCAAGAAAAGAAATTACTCAGAGGTGACCAAGGCAGTATGGGGAGCATTCCAATTGGCAGGAGAAGCATCCACTTGGTAGATGAATAGAAGATGGAATTGAATTTAAGCTCTCTAAGGGTAACTTGGGATGAGTTCATGGAACTCTTTTGCAAGAGGTGGTTACCGCAGCTTTACTTTGATCAGAAAATTACTGATTTCTAGAATCTTTGACAAGGATATATGATAGTGGTAGAATATGTGGAAAATTCACTCGACTCCTAAAATATGTTCCACAATATCAAAGGAATGACAGATTCTGGATCAGGAATTTATGATGGGTTTAAATGCTCAAATAGGTGGTGAAGTGGATGTTCATGGCCCTACCACAATGGATCAAGTGTATGAGAAGGCGATTAAGCAAGAGCAAAAGATGATATCCATCTCAGCTTATCGTAAAAGAAGCTGTAAGAGGTTCAATGGAACTCCTAACAATCAACCCTACAAGAAAAGATATGAAAAGAATCATGAGAACAAGAGAAAAGATAAAGGACCTCAGAAGAACAAAGGTGGATCAAGTAATGAGAAGAAATATGGCTATTATAAAAGAAATGAGGATAACAATGGGAAGACTTTAGATAAGAAAGGACCCATTGGAGGATGCTTTACTTGTGGGGGCGACCACTATGCAAATCGTTGCCCTAACAAGAATCTAAATGGTCAATAAAGAGGTACTGCACTACCTACTCAGCAAGAAGCATTCCAGCAAAGGATTCATGTATCTCTCAACAATCGTCAAGCCGAGTATCAAATCACACCCATTGATATGACAGGTACTTTGTTTGAAGTCCCTACATCTATTTTGATTGATACAGGATCCACTAAAAACTTTGTTTCTCCTAGAATTTTGAATAAATTTTCTAGAAAAGCTGGTTATATGTCTAAACCTTGGTTAGTAGCACATGCTAACCAATCTAAGGCTTAGGTAGAGCAACGTTTGTTTGAAGCCAAGGTTGACCTTCCTAGTTTCTCAACTGAAGTAAATCTGTATGTAGCTCCCTTAGGTTCTTATGATGTGATCCTTGGGATGAATTGGTTATGGAAACATAGAGCTAACGTTGACTATTTTTCAAAAACAATTGAATGCTTAGATAACTTGGGAAATCTGACCCAATTCCAAGGGATTCAAAGAGAAATTAAAATTAGGATTATCTCTGCTAAGCAATTAAAAGGGGCTAGAAGGAAAGGTTGTCAGTTGTTTACAGTTAAGATGGAACAAGTGGAAGAAGGGGTAGGAAACCCTAGTTTATCTTTTGGGGAAAAGTATCCTTATCTTTAGGAATTTTAGGATGTGTTTCGAGTAGAACTTTCAGGATTGCCTCCCAAGAGGGTATTTGACTTTGTTATGGATATTAAACCAGGATCCAAGCCTATATCAAAAGCACCCTATCGTATGACGACAATTGAGTTAATGGAATTGAAAGCATGATTACAAGAATTATTGGCTAAAGGTTTGATCAGACCCAGTGTTTCACATTGGGGTGCCCTAGTTATTTTTGTTAAGAGGAAGGATGGAACCCTTCGTTTGTGTATAGATTATCCTATGCTTAACAAAGCAATGGTAAAGAATAAATACCCTTTGCCACGTATTGATAATCTTTTTGATCAGATGAGGGAAGCTACCATGTTTTCAAAGATTGATTTGTGATCTGGATATCATCAGTTAAGACTGAAGGATGAAGATTCATAAGACAACTTTTAGAACTAGATATGGAAACTATGAGTTCATAGTGTTTCCATTTGGTTTGACAAATGCACCTACCACATTTATGAATCTCATGAATAGTATATTCAGGGATTGTTTGGATAAGGTTTTTCTAGTCTTTTTGGATGATATACTCATTTATTCTAGGAATGAGGAAGAACATCATCATCACTTGCAATTAGTTCTGCAAAGGTTAAGATAACATAAGTTACATGGGAATCTATCTAAATGCACATTCTTCCAAAAGGAGATTCAATATCTAGGGCATATCATATCAGCTAATGGAATATCTGTTGATCCTATAAAAATCACAGGTATTCTAGATTGGCCTGTACCAACAAAAGTTAATGAGGTGCGTAGTTTCATGGGCCTAGTAGGCTATTATAGAAAGTTTGTTCTAAATTTCTCTAGTATTGCTAGTCCATCACTTCCCTATAGAGGAAAGGAAAGAGATTCGAATGGACAGACAAATGTTAGGAAGCATTTGATCTCTTAAAAGGAAAGTTAACTTCAGCTCCAATTTTAAAAGTTCTTGACCCTGAAGGACAATTTGAAGTAATCACAAATGCCTCAGGAGAAGGATTAGGAGGAGTGCTTATGCAAGAGGGAAGAGTCATAGCATATGAATCAAGGAAATTAAAATCTTATGAGAAAAATTATGCACTGCATGATCTAGAATTGGCAACAGTAATTCATGCCTTGCGAATGTGGACACATTATTTGTTAGGAAAGACTTTTATATTGAAATCAGACCATCAAAATCTTAAGTATATTTTCTCTCAACCACATCTAAATGCACAACAAAGGAGGTGGTTATAATTGATATCTGAGTATGACTTTGAGATAAACTACATCAAAGGAAAAGATAATAGAGTAGTTGATGCTTTGAGTCATCAAAAACATATAGCTTCTATTATTTCTATAATGGAAATTTTAAGGATTTGGTATTATAAAATTTGTTAGGTGTTGAGTTTTATAAATAGGTTATGCAGGCTCTGAAAGATAATCCTAAAGATCCAAGATATGATGGTTTTTTGTCTGAGTCAGATGGATTAATGAGGTATAAAGTTAGAATTTATATGTCTGATTTAGCAGGACTAAGGGACTTGCTATAGAAAGAAGTTCATACAGCCTTATATTCTGGACATCCAGGAGTAACTAAACTTCTAGCAAATGTTAAACCTCTTTATTTCTAGAAAGGAATGAAGAATGATGCTGCAAGATTTGTAGCAAGTTGTTTAGAATGCTAAAGGGTAAAAGCAGAGCATCATCACCCCGTAGGATTGTTGTATCCGCATGATGTACCAGAGTGGAAATGGCAAGTTATTAGCATGGATTTTGTTCAAGGACTTCCTATGTCAAGGAATCAACATGGTGCCATTTTAGTAGTAGTTGATAAACTCACAAAGGTAGCAAATTTTATACCAGGGAATTTGACTGATGGAGCAACTGTATTAGCTCGTAGATTTGTGCAAGAGGTTTTTAGATTGCATGGATTTCTTGAAAAGATTATCTCAGATAGAGATATTTGTGTAACGTGAAGGTTTTGGCAAACTTTGTTTTCTACGCTAGGGACTAAACTCAATGTGAGTACAACTTACCATCTTGAAACTGATTGGAAAACTGAGAGAGTTAACCAAGTCTTGGAAGATTTGTTGCGTATGTATTGTATGGATCGACAATATAAGTCGGAAGAATACTTACCACTTGTGGAATTTGCTTACAACAATTCCTATCATTCCGCTATTAAGATGGCGTCATTCGAAGCATTGTATGGAAGAAGATGTCGAAATCCTATAAGCTAGGATAAGCTAGAGGATAAGATTAGCATCAGGCCAGAAATGCTAGCTAGAATGGAAGAGAAGTTTAAGCTAATCAGAAAAAGATTGGTAGAAGCCAATGATAGGCAAAAGAGCTATGTAGATGCAAAACGTGTTCCAAGGCAATTCTCTGTAGGAGAAACAGTTCTTTTGAGGGTTAAACCTTAGAAAAGTTCTATTAAGTTTGGGAAATCTTCTAAATTGGCCCCTTGATATGTGGGACCCTTTGAAGTGCTTGAAGTAGTCAATCTGGTTGCCTACAAAATTGCTCTACCTCCAATCTTATCTAGAATGCACAATGTTTTTCATGTGTCTTATTCAAAGAAATATATTGCAGGTAATAATCATATTTTGACTTGGAATTCTTTACAGATGCAAGATCCAGCGGTGGTCATGATCAGACCAATCAAAGTGGTAGAAACGTGCAAGCTTCGCTTGCGTAATAGAGAAGTCTTGCAATGCAAGGTCCAATGGGACCAGTATGCTGAGGAAAGTGCTACATGGGACGATTACCATGAATTATATCAAAAATCTCCTCGTTTATTTAATAATGTTACTAGTTGAAAACAATGAACTTGCTTTTTAGATACTTTTGATACCTTATATCATCGAGGATGATGAATCTTTAGGGGAAGGATATGTTACATCCCCAATTTTAGCTTTGCTTTACTTTTACTTTTTACTTGGACATAAGTAAATTCATTATGATATTTAGATTAATGACAAGGAAATATATGGATTATATTGAATGTCATTTATTGAAATTATAGGAATGATTATGTTAATATAGATTTAATAATTGTTTTATGAGATTTGATTTAGTAGTTGAATTAATTGAATAATGATACACTGATCACATGTATTGTTTGATGACAAGCAAAACAGGATTATAGGCTATCAGATGACTCTCAGAGAAGAGAGAGAGTATCTTTCCAAGAGAGAGATATAGACCTTGGCATACGAATGGTTTATTTGCCAAACCGAGTTAAAAGTGTTTAACAAAAAAGTGAACCAATGTGTCATTTGAGGTAAGCTTAGTTTGTCAGTTCACTTTTGAACCTAATCGATAGGTATTCGATATTGTTTTACAATCATTATTAGTCATATTAAGTCGTTTAGGTCATTAAATACGTTAACAACATCGTTAAGTTGATTTATGACTATTTACGTTTAATATAAATATTACGATGTTATTGTCATAAAAAGGTGGTCATATTATTACTAAGTCTTTTGAAGTTTTTTAACCCATTCTTAACATTAAAACTTTATCATCGAGTTAAGATGACTTGTTTTGTTGATGGATCATGATGAGGAGACTAGCTCAACTCAATAACATTATCCATAACATTCATTTGAAGTATTATTCTCTTATTGATTAAATCATGAAATCAAATAGAGTTAATGTTATATAAATAATATTTGATTTGATAAAATTATATATATAAATGAATGAGTCGAATGAGGAAATACCTCATGATATAATAGTATGGTTTTAGTTGAGTAGCCAAAGGCATTTTTGAGGAACGCTTTAAATGATAAAAGCATGATAGATTGAACATACTCATTAAGAGTAACTAGTTGCTTTGGTTAGTTTTGAGAAGTTGGTGGCCTCGTATAGGAGGAGTGGCGGATGACTCCACCACTATTGTTGATCTCCTCAAATGATGTATCCATCATTAACATTTGTAAATATTTACACATTTTTATCTCGGTGGAAGTCAAACCATTGGTCTTTACCTTTGGATTTGTTATGAGTTTTGATAACTATTTTGGAGTGGGAGTGAATTGATAGAACGACTCTTTATGAGTCTATTTTAAGCTCTTAAACGCCACAGCTTGGCTAGTAGATGGGAGATATCAGGTAAGTGTTTAAGTTTCTTTAGAGAGTGAGAGGTTGGAAGGGAAGGTAGAAGAGAGATCATGGCAAGCAGTGACGAACCTGGTTAAGTTAAGTAACAGTGTGCTCATCGAGGACAAACACAGTAGCTTATCACCGGTCTATATTCTCAGTAAACTGACGTTGTCAAGTAGACATTCCTATATGTTGTTTTATTAGATAGAGATAAACATATTGAATATTTGTTATGAGCAATCATTATCTAAGTTTGTTTATTTTGTCAGTGTTAAATGTAAGCTATGATATAAACCGTTGTGTCAACTTTATTACTATCATTGTGACTATTTGTCTAAGTCGATCGTAAAGGTGAGTTTTAGTATATCTGAGTAGTGTCATTTAGTCTATTTGGGCCGATGCTAACTCTGGCAGTGTATTAAGTTTTGAATAACCACAGTGAGTCGGTAATACATCCATCTTTCACCAATAGGTAGACTCTTCCATTGTTTAGTTTATTATAAACAAATTTTCTTAGAAATAATTTTAATATTCTATCAACTAGAAAACCAGTCGCACAGTGAGAAGAGTAATCTTCAGGATTAAGTCAACTATTCTTATCATAGGTGAAATATGTATTGAATTCCTATGAGAATAGTGTAGAGGGATTTCATTAGTAAAACTCTCCATTCAAGAGTAATATAGAATAGAGTATTAGTGATGTCAATGGTATTGAAACCAATCATGTTTTTTTTTTTCTGTGTTTTGTCTAAATGGTATCTTATCCAAGAAACTAGATTGATGGAGAACAATGGTGACTAAGAGGTATCTTTTGAAACGATAGAATAACTATTGATAGTTAGTTGAACCGGATATCAAGTCAAAGTTCTTTTCTTATCTAAACTAGAAGCATGATGAGTTCGGTTAGTAGTAAACCAATTTGCAGAAATAGACCAAGTCTATATGGTATAAATTTGTATAAAGCATATAAGGGTATAAGTATGTAGTAATGAGCATTGGATTCATGTATAGTTGAATTGAAAAGGTACTCATATTCTTATTGAGTAGAAGATAATACCTTAGCAAGATTTTTAGTAAACCTAGTTATGGTTGGGTTAAACCAAAGGTCTTTTCTATTGTTTTATGAGGAATGATAAAGTAGAAATATTATAGTACTCAATGGTTGTTTTAAAAACCATAGATTCGATTTGGACCCAATGAGGGTTAATGTCATTTAGAATTAATTATGTCTAAGTAGACTATTATCAAGTCATGATGATTAAACCAATTATGTATAGTTAGTCAGAATGAATAACTACATAGTAATGCATTTGTTTTCTGCATGCATTGTTAGTTCACTGTTTTCAGAATATTCAACATATCAGAAATCATACTTAGCTAGAGGGTATCTAGGGTTGTATGATTGATAGAGTTGAGTAGAATGCAACACTATGTACTCAGAAAAGGAAAATAACCACTGGTCACCTATGGTCTATATCCCTCATGAAGGGTAGGGCCACTTCCTATGTGGAAGATGTGTGGGAGACTGCCGGTCTGTGGATGGAGGTAAATCACTAGAAAGATGCTCTCTCTCCAAGAAGGAAACATGCCAGGACTTGTGATAAAGATGTCAGATATTCAGAGGCAGTAAATATTCTAAAGTTTTTATATTGTAATTGATTTACTTTCATAAACAATTGTATTTATGATGAACAATATAGTTTATGGTATTTGTATGAGAAATCTTGTAATTGAAGTTACTTGATTATATGTTGAATAAAAGAAAAATTTTCTCTATCTCATTTTGTTTTACCTTCTTAAAAATTACTTCATGGTAAATGTTTTGATTTTACTTTGTCTATACAAACTGGATGTTACATATGGTATCAAAGCTACCAAGTTCAGCACTAGGGCTTATGAGACCACTATGCTTACCTGTAGTCAACATTAAGCGGTTAGCTAATGTTTGGAAAATTTCTGTGCCAAGATGGTACGCTTTAAGAAGACGGCAAGAAAGTTTGTCAATTCAAGCCAACATTTCCTTAAAGCTAAAAGAGAACATGAAACCACTATTAAAACCTTTGAGGGAACCAATGATGAGAGTGATATGTGGCTGAGTGACACTGAAACTCTAGCAACTGTCTTAACTCAAATTAATGGAGTGAGAAGGGAAGATAAAGAAATAGTTAAGATCACTGCCAAAATCATAGAGTATATGTTAGATGAGGAAACAACTATGGTTAGGTGAGATCCCCACATTCTATCAACTATTGAGATCATAGAAGTTACGTCCGATATTGAGTCAGAAGGTTATATACCTAGGGATTATGTATCTGAAAATGAGTCTGAGGGATATACACCTCTGGATCATGACTTCTAAAGTCATTTATTGTAAAAAAAAAAGAGAGAAAAGGAAACTCTTTACTTTTGAAAAAGAAATTATAAATGAAAGAGTTGTTTATGTGCCAAACTATTGTTTAAATTGAGTTTTATGTTTATATTTAATGGGCTACATTATAATATTGAACTAATGGACAACTCAATATTCTCAAGTGTGAGAAATCGATAAACATGGTGCAGACAAGAACTAACCAAGGAGAAAGTGAAGAGGGAAACCACCTGCTGGATAATAAGCTGGACCAAATCATAACCATGCTTGAGGAAACCAAGAAAAGATTGGGTGATTTGGAAAAGAAGGTGGATGATAAATGGAATACTGAGGGAGGAGGTGAAAACTCTCATGGTGAAAGCGAAGAAAATCATGCAGATCAGAGTAAAAGTATTGAAACTCATAAAGAGGCAAAGGATAGATTGACCTTGGAGCTTTCAAAGGATATGAAGAAGGTTGTTCCACCAAAATTTGACAGGATAGAAACTGGTGATGTTGCAGAAACTTGGTTGACAGAGATGGAAAAATACTTTGAGATAAGAAATTACTCGGAGGTGACCAAGGTAGTATGGAAAGCATTCCAACTGGAAGGAGAAGCATCCACTTGGTGGATGAATAAAAAATGGAATTGAATTTAAGCTCTCTAAGGGTAACTTGGGATGAATTTGTGGAACTCTTTCACAAGAGGTGGTTACCGCAACTTTACTTTGATCAAAAACTTACTGATTTCTAAAATCTTTGACAAGGAGATATGACAGTGGTAGAATATGGGGAAAAATTCAATCGACTCTTGAAATATGTTCCACAATATCAAAGGGATGACAGATTCTAGATTAGGAAATTTATCATGGGTTTAAATGCTCAAATAGGTGGTAAAGTGAATGTTCATGGCCCTACCAAAATGGATCAAGTGTATGAGAAGGCAATTAAGCAAGAGAAAAAGCTGAAATCCATCTCGTCTTATCATGAAAGAAGCCATAAGAAGTTTAATGGAACTCCTAACAATCAACCCTAGAAGAAAAGATATGAAAAAAATCATGATAACAAGAGAAAAGATAAAGGACCTCAGAAGAACAAAGGTGGACCAGGCAATGAGAAGAAATATGGCAATTATAAAAGAAATGAGGATAACAATGGGAAGACTTTAGATAAGAAAGGACCCATTGGAGGATGCTTTACTTGTGGGGGTGACCACTATGCAAATTGTTGCCCTAACAAGAATCTAAATGGTCAATAAAGAGGTACGGCACTACCTACTTAGAAAGAAGCATTCTAGCAAAGGATTCATGTATCTCTCGATAATCGTCAAGCTGAGTATCCAATCACACCCATTGAGATGACATGTACTTTGTTTGAAATCCCTATATCTATTTTGACTGATACAGGAGCCACTGAAAACTTTGTTTCTCCTAGAATTTTGAATAAATTTTCTAAAAAAGATGGTTATATGTCTAAACCTTGGTCAGTAGAATATGCTTATCAATCTAAGGCTCAGGTAGAGCAATGTTTGTTTGAAGCCAAGGTTGACCTTCCTAGTTTCTCAACTGTAGTAAATCTGTATGTAGCTCCCTTAGGTTCTTACGATGTGATCCTTGGGATGAATTGGTTATGGAAACATAGAGCTAAAGTTGGCTATTTTTCAAAAATAGTTGAATGCTTAGATAACATGGGAAATTTGACCCAATTCCAAAGGATTCACAGAGAAGTTAAAATTAGGACTATCTCTACTAAGCAATTAAAAAGGGCTAGAAGGAAAGGTTGTTATCTTTTTGAAGTTAAGATGGAACAAGTGGAAGAAGGGTTAGGAAACCCTAGTTTATCTTTTGGGGAAAAGTATCCTTATCTTCAGGAATTTTAGGATGTGTTTCCAGAAGAACTTTTGGGATTGCCTCCCAAGAGGGTGTTTGACTTTGCTATTGATATTAAACCAGGATCTGAGCCTATATCAAAAGCACCCTATCATATGATGACGACTAAGTTAATGGAATTGAAAGCACAATTACAAGAATTTTTGGCTAAAGGTTTGATCAGACTCAGTGTTTCACCTTGGGGTGCCCTGGTTATTTTTGTTAAGAAGAAGGATGGAACCCTTCATTTGTGTATAGATTATCATATGCTTAACAAAGAAACTATAAAGAATAAATACCCTTTGCCACATATTGATTATCTTTTTGGTCAAATGAAGGAAGCTGCCAAGTTTTCAAAGATTGATTTGTGATCAGGATATCATCAGTTAAGACTGAAGGATGAAGATATTCATAAGACAACTTTTAGAACTAGATATGGACACTATGAGTTCACAGTGTTGCCATTTGGTTTGACAAATGCACCTATCATATTTATGAATCTCATGAATAGCATATTCAGGGATTGTTTCGATATGTTTGTTCTAGTCTTTCTGGATGATATACTCATTTATTCTAGGAATGAGGAAGAACATCATCGACACTTGCAGTTAGTTCTACAAAGGTTAATAGAACATAAGTTATTTGGGAATCTATCTAAATGCACATTCTTCCAGAAGGAGATTCAATATCTAGGCAATATCATATCAACTAATGGAATATCTATTGATCCTACAAAAATCACAGGTATGGTGCATAGTTTCATGGGCCTGGTAGGCTATTATAGAAAGTTTGTTCTAAATTTCTCCAATGTTGCTAGTCCAATCACTTCCCTATAGAGGAAAGGAAGGAGATTCGAATGGACACACAAATGTCAGGAAGCATTTGATCTCTTAAAAGAAAAGTTAACTTTAGCTCCAATTTGAAAAGTTCCTGACCCTGAAGGACAATTTGAGCTAATCATAGGTGCCTCGGGAGAAGGATTAGGAGGAGTGCTTATGGAAGAAGGAAGAGTCATAGCATATGATTCAAGGAAATTGAAATCTTATGAGAAAAATTATGCACCGCATGATCTGGAATTGGCAGCAGTAATTCATGCCTTGCAAATGTGGAGACATTATTTAGTAGGAAAGACTTTTATACTGAAATCAGACAATCAAAGTCTTAAGTATATTTTCTCTCAACCACATCTAAATGCATGACAAAGGAGGTGGTTAGAATTGATATCTAACTATGACTTTGAGATAAACTACATCAAAGGAAAAAGAATAGAGTAGCTGATGCTTTGAGTTGTCAAAGACATATAGCTTCTATTATTTCTATTTGTGGAAATTTTAAGGATTTGGTATTGCAAAATTTGTTAGGTGATGAGTTTTATAAACAAGTTATGTAGGCTCTGAAAGATAATCCTAAAGATTTAAGATATGATGGTTTTCTGTTTGAGTCAGATGGATTAATGACGTATAAAGAAAGAATTTATGTGCCTGATTTAGTAGGATTAACGGACTTGGTATGTAAAGAAGTTCATACAGCCCTGTATTCTGGACATCCAAGAGTAACTAAACTTCTAGCAGATGTTAAACCTCTTTATTTCTAGAAAGGAATGAAGAATGATGCTGCAAGATTTGTAGCAAGTTGTTTAGAATGCCAAAGGGTAAAAGTAGAGCATCATCACCCCGCAGGATAGTTGTATCCACATGATGTACCAGAGTGGAAATGGCAAGTTATTAGCATGGATTTTGTTCAAGGACTTCCTATGTCAAGGAATCAACATGATGCCATTTTGGTGGTAGTTGATAAACTCACAAAGGTAGTACATTTTATACTAGGGAATTTGACTGATGGAGCACCTGTATTAGCTCATAAATTTTTGCAAGAGGTGTTTAGATTGCATGGATTTCTTGAAAAAAATTATTTCAAATAGAGATGCGCGTGTAACATCAAGGTTTTGGCAAACTTTATTTTCTATGCTAGAGACTAAACTCTGTTGATAACTGAGAGGGGGGGTGAATCAGTTATCCTAATTATTTCTTCTTTCTAAACTTTCTTAGTAACAATGCAACATTAATATAAATAAGCAAACATAACCGTGAAAAGAAGAATACATATGACACAATATTTTTGACATGGAAACCCTGTTAAGGGAGAAAACCACAGGGTGATTAACCCAAGATTGTATTCTTTGTTAGAAGAATGGAAATACAAAATGACACTTGCCAATTAGGGCTCACTGCCCGAGCACACTACTCACAAGAGGCACACTACCTACAAGAGACTCACTGTCTACAAAAGAGTGTGATACAATACTTGAACTGATTGGGAGCATCTACATATGATGGAGTTCAGTTCCAGTTAGGATCAGTATACTGATCTGCTGCACTTCATCTTTACTCTTCTCTTATGCTGCTTTCCTTTCACATACCGGACCTTCCTTACTGCTTCTGCTCTGCTCTTCTGCTCTTATTCGCACATTTTCAACAACAACAACACATCTCACAACTAAATTCATCTTGTATATATATCCGCACAAGTGATTTCATCACCTTTCTAGTCAGCACCCGGAATAGTCAAACTTTTCACAAACTCTGATCTGTCGGCTGAATCCTTGCACATCAAGTAATGCGGATCAAGCATATACTTGTAGAAGTCATCAATCATGTCGGCCAAACATAACTTATGCCTTAAGAACCTTTTTCATCATCAGCAACACATCCAAAATGATGTCTGAAGTTCTGTCAGTCAGTTCTTCCTCTGTCATACTGCCAATCAGGAACCTGGTACTCAAGTATTCATATCTTTTTCTTCATCTATCACCAAAGGCTAAATCCTTGAAATTTATCACTCAAGGTAGTCCTCTTGACTTCCCCAAATCCACACTTCACCAAGATACTTCCTCTGAGAGATCCGGACCTATCTGTCGGACCTTATTGACTGCTCTATTCCTGCTTACCGGACCTCAATACTTTACAATTTGTCTTCCGGTAAAGACTCATTATGTCCTACGGATGTGTGGGCTAACCTTTGTTGCCATCAATGACAACATTCATGAATCCATATAGTGTCTCTTGCCA
The DNA here is from genome assembly GCA_027924645.1 of Cunninghamia lanceolata. Classification (NCBI taxonomy): domain Eukaryota; kingdom Viridiplantae; phylum Streptophyta; class Pinopsida; order Cupressales; family Cupressaceae; genus Cunninghamia; species Cunninghamia lanceolata. The sequence continues at coordinate 16,488,507 of BSBN01001332.1, forward strand.
ACAATCTCCCCCTTTGGCATTGATGGCAACACTTAGTGAAAAATGACTAAGTGTAGCACTATACTCCCCCTTGGCTGATGCTCTGTCTCTATGTACATTTTCTAGAACTCCCCCTTAGTTGGATACCTCATTTTTCACTACTCCTCACTCCCCCTTTGACATCAATGGCAAAGGGTAGGGTCTGCATACCAAAATTTTCAAAAATACTTCTATACTTAGCCGCATAAATATTTGTACATGCTATACTTTACATAAACTAAAGAATATCTGCAAAAGTTGATTTCAATTGAATGAATTCAGTAGCCCAACTTTGCTTCATTCTGTCCAAAATTGATATATGGCCGCTTAACAGGAATGCAAATGCATCTGCCCTTTTGAGATCTATTGGATCATTGGTCTGGGCTGTGATTTGAGCTTCTTTTATGGCCTCATGCATGGCCTCTAACTTAGGGACAATTATCCCTCTGAGCTCACTTAACCTGCTTATTCTATTTTTCTTCTCTTTTTCAAGCTTCTTAATCTCATTCAAAACTGCAATCATTTGACATTCTTGATTTATTATTGATAAGGAAAGTGGATCAAAATTTTGAGAAAGTTTTAACAGTTTATCCTCCTGTTCTTTCATTTTCTTCTCAATTTCCACTATTGCTTTGGACCAGGAAATACAAAATTTGTATACTTCACCGCCATCTTTAAGAGCATTTTCTAAGCTCTTTATCCCAATATTCATATTTCTCCTATCATTACTTATCAACCCTTGAACCTTTGATAATCTTTTTGCAAGAAATTCCTTTCGGACCTTATCTTCTGCTGACTTCTCTAGTGAATCAAAATGTGTATTAACACTGCTGACTAGAGTTTTGAGATTACCAGACGAGGAGGCTGTGGGATCCTTCTGAAACGATGGCATGATCTTTTCTAGCACTCCGGAAGCAGCTTCTATCAACTCACAGTCTTCCATATGAGACTTTAGGAGTTTTTCTTTGGCCTTTGCGTTAGCAAATGAAGCTATCTTCATTGTCTATACCGGAGAAAGAGAATCAAAATTGAATGGACCTTGTAGAAGCTCTGGTTCATCAATCTCCATTGTTTCTTTGCTCAGGAATTCTTGGACAATTTGTGCAGTGTCTCTTGCCGGAGACAGATGTTTCTTCTCTTCTACATTCTTAGAGCTATCCCTTGGAGCTTTCTCTCCTTCTATATTCGTACCACTAGCAGTTGTGGTCTTTTCTGTTGAGGTCTTCTCTCCCTCTGCAACCTTGGTATTGTCAACTTCTTTTTCCCTCACTTCTGCTTCTTTCTCCTGTATACTATCTTCTCCTTTAGATCCGGAGGCTGTGGGGGAAACCAGAGGAGAGATAGTTGTTTGTTCATGAGCCACCTCTTCCAGAATAGGGGATCCTGAGCCCTTGTCTTTACCAGAGTCCTCTATGATGGGAATGTTGAACCTTTTAAGAGCATTTTGGAGGATCTCTTCAGTCTCTTTTGCCACCTTATCGGTTTCACCAAGCATGAGTTGATTCATCCTTGCTTTGCTCCTGAATTCATCCTCGTAATCTTTGAATATCATATTCATTGTTTTGGGATCGATTGAAGGATATATTTGAATAGCTATCTATTCCCGGATCTCAATGTCTTTTGCCATGGCATTGTTCTTTCTCATTTCTAACTTCTTTTCTAGGCTCTTGGGAATTAGAGATATAATTTCAATGAAAGCCTTATTGTATATGTTCAGATACCTAATTGTAGCTTCCTGCAGGATCTTTTGGTCAGCCTCATTGTAATCATCATAGAATTCAGCCATTGGTTGAAGGGTTCCATCCATAGTGACTGATTTGATTACACTTTCTAAAGACAGGGTGGGCTTTTCAACAAATTCCTCTGCCATTTCTTCCTTGTCTTGGCCTATGGAGGGTTTACCGGATCCTTTCTTCTTCTGCATCTTTATTTCCTTTACCCCCTCATCTGATTTGGTTTCCTCTTCATCTCTTTGACTTGCATAAGCCCTTGTGGCTTTTGTCTTTGATCTTTTCTCTCCTTTGCCGGATGCCTGGACTTCTGGTTTTGATGTTCTTGAGCTTTTGGCTGTGATAGGTGCAAATCTCTTTGATGATCTAGTCTGGGTTGAGGTTTCTACTGGAGCACTTTCCTTGTTTCCTTTCTCTACCTCTTTCTTCTCTTCCTCAACCTCTTGCCTCTTTTCCCTATTGGCATCAAGTGCCTCCTTTGAGATGCCTAGGCCTTGGGCAATACTTTCTACTTCTTTTCTCACCTTCCTTTTGATATCTGGTTCTCTGAGCTCCACATGAATCTTTACACTCAGCTCCTCAAAGGTGCCAAACCTTTCTGCCTTTGGATCTTTTGGTTGTTTCAACATGTGTTCAATATGCAATTCAACAATTTTCTCATTGACTTCATACCCCATGGGCATGATCCAGACTGTCCTTGGCTCTACTGCCTCCATAAGACATTGATCAGTGTCTACCATGAAGCACACTATATCCTTGTATTTTTCAACTACTGATTTGGGGATTCTTTCTCTGATTTGCATTGTATTTTGGAATTGCTTGAAGTAACCCCACAGAGCTATATTTCTTGCCTTAGCATCTCCAAGTTCATGCAAGTAATCTCTAATCTGGATAGCTACCGGTTTGTCATTTTCCCATATCCATCCACTTGATCTGGGAAGCTCATTCATGAAGTAGAAGAATAAACATAGTAACAGTCCTCCATATTTAAAGGAGTTCTTTTTATCCTTTTTGATCTTCTGTATGTTTTCCATTAATTGGCTCAAAAGAAGTTCATAGAGATCATATTCTACATTCTTTCTCAGCATCTCATAGGCAGTATAAATTGCAGTTCCAAAAACTGAATTCTCCCTACTGGAGTGATATATCTTATATCCTATGATCATAGAAGTAATCTTGATATCCGAGTCAGTAATATCTTTAATGGTCATTGCGCTCTTATCAAATTTTGATCTGGTGGCCTCAGTCACAATGTTATTTTTGACAGATATGAGGATAGGTAATCCTCTGGAGGAGTATAAACCAGTTACTGCCCTAATTGCCTCCTTTGTGATCTTGCAAGGTCTGTTTAGCCATAGGAAGTTATCATGCACTCTACTCAATACATACCGGACCCATTCATCTTCTTCAAAGCAGGGGAAATGAATAAATTGCTCAAATTGTTTCTTCTGGATATCCTTATACTCTGGTTTAAGCTCAAAAGCATTGTCTATCAGTTGCTTGTGATAGAGGTCTCTTAATTTGAATTCCCCAAATTCCTCAATGCTTGCATGTATGTAAACCCTAATGTCTTCAGTATGTAAAACTCCGTGAGGAACACTAGAGAAGGCTCCTAGTGGATCTACCTCCAATGATTTGTAGGGATGTTTCTTGAATGAGGGGCGAGGTCTATCAGAGATCTTGACTATGTTTAGAGTAGCCATTCTTCAAAGATTTGCAGTGAGGTAATGAAAAACGGAGAATACCTTATGCGCCTTCGACTTGCACGGAGTGATTGGATTGATTTCTTTATGCAATGACTTCGGCAGGAGATCCTTGGTGTGCTTGATGAATCTTGTTGTAGAGCTCCACTATTCGCTTCTTCTTGAGTGCAGAATGAGCAAATGACTTTTGAGAAATCCCTTATATTGCTCCGCGAACCCTAATATCTGTCTGCAATAAATGCTTCACCTACATTATTCCGGTTCGCCTTGTCTGGATAGCTTGGAGTATCCCGGATTAGTCCTGATCTGTGAATATCATCCGGATCTTTCAATCATGAATAAATAGAGGTAACATATTACAAGAACATCCCAAACATTCTGTCCAATCCGCAGAACAAGATAGTGCACTTCCGGATCTCTCCGGACCTTTTTGTAATCCTTTGTCATACCGGAGCATCTCCCTGAACAGGTCTTATTTGATCGATCACAGCTTTTTCATAACTCCATGCGGACCTCTGAAAACTTGACTGAAGCATCTCAAGACTCATATCTGCAAACTTGAATGAACTGATCAAAATACTTCTCCCGGATGCCCTTATATTCTGGTTTAAGCTCAAATGCATCATCTATTAATTGTTTGTGATAGATGTCTCTTAGTTTGAATTCCCCAAATTCTTCAATACTTGCATGTATGTAAACCCTAATGTCTTCTGTATGCAATACACCATGCGGAACACTGGAAAAGGCTCCTAGGGGATCTACCTCCAAGGACTTGTATGGATGTTTCTTTAATGTGGGGTGAGGTCTATCAGAAATCTTTACTATATTTGGAGTAGCCATCTTTCAAAAGATTTGCAGAGAGCTATTAAAAACAGGAAATACCTTTCACGCCTTTTGGTTTCACGGAGTTGGCCTGATGATTTCTGGATGAAATGGCTTCTGCAAATGATCTTAGATGAGCTTTGAGGAGATTTGTTGCAGAGTTTCACTTTTCATTTCTTCTTGAATGCAGAATGAACAAGTGATTAATGAGAAATCCCTTATATTGCTCCGTAAACCCTAATGTCAGGTTGCAATAAATGCTCGACCTAAGTTATTCTAGTTTGTCTTGTTCAGATGACTTGAAGAACCAGATCAATCCTGATCTTTAAACATCATGTGGATCTTCCAAATCTTCACCATAGTTTGTTTGGATGTTTCCCTTATGAACCCTTCAATCTGCAACTCCTCTTGTGCTAGTTCCGGCACCAATTGACTGGCTAGGGGAACAAGGTTTTCTTTGTCTCCCCCTGAGCCAAAGCTCATCTTTTAATTTCTAGAGGGAATATCAGCACCAGAGTCTGGTGCGGATCCATCCTCTATATTCTCTGTACTTTTCTTTACCCAAATCTTGTTCATCTCTCTTTTAACTTCATCCGCATTCACTTTTTGTTTACCCTTATCTTGATTCTGATTATGATATATTGGACCTCTTTTGTCCTGATTCTTGCTCCTACAGAATTTTGCACTATGATCGGATCTATTGCAGATTTGGCAAACAACATTTCTTTGCATATTTGACTAATATCTTCTTGATCTGCATTGATTAGCCATATGACCTATTCTATTGCATGCAAAGCATCTATCATTGAATGATTTGTTCATTTGCATATTTCTGCATTCATGAGATTTGTGACCATACCTTCTGCATTAAAACACTATCTGGAGAAGGATGAATTGGTCTGATTCATTTTCTTTCTGCACTAATTAGCTTTATGACCAAAGTTATTGCAGTTGTGGTAGTATCCATTGAAGGATGGATATCTTTGAGTATTAGGCTGTCTTACCGGAGGTCTTCTAGGCCTATTCCTTGGATTTTCTGATCCAAAATTCTTCTGACCGGATCCAGAGCTTTCTCCTTTCTCATATCCCAAACCACACTTGTCATCTACCTTCTTTTGACTTTCAAGAAGAACTTCAAGTTGAGCAGAACTTATCTTGAATTTCTCTTTATATTCATTTGCTGTTTGAAGATCCCTTTTGAGAGAGACAATTTGATCCTCAAGTTTTTCTTCATTAATCTTAGCATCTTCAAGATCAGATTCAAGGTGTCTGATAATTCTATCCATCTGGTGGCAATCTTCTAATTTCTCCTTGAGAGATTGTCTTAGATTATCTTCAGTTTTTCTTTTCTCTTCAACTTCTTGGGTGAACTTCATAACTCCTGATTCCATTTCATGTCTTACTATAATGATTTATTTTGATAACTTTTCACATAACTTGGTTTTCTCATTCAGCTCTTCATTTGCATCATTTGCTTCACCTTGTCTTGCCAATCGCTGAAGCAGCTCCTTTCTCTTTTTCATGGAGAGACTTAATTTGTCTTTTAGTTCTCTCATGAAATCATTAGCCTGTTTGAGTGTTTCCTTTAATTCATTGACTTTAGAGTTTGACTGTTCAAGATCATCAAGAGCAGTCTTGAGTTGCTCCCTTAAGCCATATGCATCCATTTGGATTCCCATATCTTCCTCAAGCTGTTAGACTCTGTTAGGAGGAACTTGGCTCTGATACCAATTGTTGATAACTGAGAGGGGGGGTGAATCAGTTATCCTAATTATTTCTTCTTTCTAAACTTTCTTAGTAATAATGCAGCATTAATATAAATAAGCAAACATAACCATGAAAAGAAGAATACACATGACACAATATTTTTGATGTGGAAACCCTGTTAAGGGAGAAAACCATGGGGTGATTAACCCAAGATTGTATTCTTTGTTAGAAGAATGGAAATACAAAATGGCACTTGCCAATTAGGGCTCACTGCCCGAGCACACTACTCACAAGAGGCACACTGCCTACAAGAGACTCACTGTCTACAAAAGAGTGTGATACAATACTTTAACTGATTGGGAGCATCTACATATGCTAGAGTTCAGTTCTGGTTAGGCTCAGTATACTGATCTGCTGCACTTCATCTTTACTCTTCTCTTATGCTACTTTCCTTTCACATATCAGACCTTCCTTACTACTTCTGCTCTGCTCTTCTGCTCTTATTCGCACATTTTCAACAACAACAACACAGCTCACAACTAAATTCATCTTGTATATATATCCACACAAGTGATTTCATCACCTTTCTAGTTGGCACCTGGAATAGTCAAACTTTTCACAAACTCTGATCTGTCGGCTGAATCCTTGCACATCAAGTAATGTGGATAAAGCATATACTTGTAGAAGTCATCAATCATGTCGGCCAAACATAACTTATGCCTTAAGAACCTTTTTCATCATCAGCAACACATCTAGAATGATGTCTGAAGTTCTGCCATGAAGTTCTTCCTCTGTCATACTGCCAATCAGGAACCTGAAACTCAAGTATTCATATCTTTTTCTTCATCTATCACCGGAGGCTAAATCCTTGGAATTTATCACTCAAGGTAGTCCTCTTGACTTCCCCAAATCTGCACTTCACCAAGATACTTCCTCTGAGAGATCTGGACCTATCTGTCGGACCTTACTAACTGCTCTTTTCCTACTTACTGGACCTCAATACTTTGCAATCTGTCTTCCGGTAAAGACTCATTATGTCCTGCGAATGTGTGGGCTAACCTTTGTTGCCATCAATGACAACATTCATGAATCCATATAGTGTCTCTTGCCAACAAACTCAATGTGAGTACAGCTTACCATCTTGAAACTGATGGGCAAACTGAGAGAGTTAACCAAGTCTTGGAAGATTTGTTGCGTATGTATTGTATGGATCGGCAATATAAGTGGGAAGAATACTTACCACTTGTGGAATTTGATTACAACAATTCCTATCGTTCCGCTATTAAGATGGAACCATTTAAAGCATTATATGGAAGAAGATGTTGAACTCCTATAAGCTGGGATAAGCTAGAGGATAGGATTAGCATCGGGCCAGAAATGCTAGCTGAAATGGAAGAGAAAGTTGAGTTGATCAGAAAAAGATTGGCAGAAGCCAATGATAGGCAAAAGAGCTATGTGGATGCAAAACGTATTCCAAGAAAATTTTCCGTAGGAGAAAAAGTTCTTTTTTAGGGTTAAACCTTAGAAATGTTCTATTAAGTTTGGGAAATCTTCTAAATTGGCCCCTCGATACGTGGGACCCTTTGAAGTGCTTGAAGTAGTCAATCCAATTGCCTACAAAATCACTCTACCAGTGTTATCTAGAATGCACAATGTTTTTCATGTTTCTTATTTGAAGAAATATATTGCAGGTAATAATCATATTTTGACTTGGAATTCTTTACAGATGCAAGACCCAAGCGTGGTCACGATCGAACCACTCAAAGTGTTAGAAACGTTCAAGATCCGCTTGCATAATAGAGAAGTCTTGCAATCCAAGGTCCAATGGGACCAATATGCTAAGGAAAATTCTACATGGAAGGATTACCATGAATTATATCAAAAATTTCCTCATTTATTTAATAATGTTACCAGTTGAAAACAATGAACTTTCTTTTTAGATACTTTTGATACCTTATATCATTGAGGACGATGAATCTTTAGGTGAAGGATATGTTACATCCCCAATTTTGGCTTTGCTTTACTTTTACTTTTTACTTGGACATAAGTAAATTCATTATGATATTTAGATTAATGACAAGGAAAAATATGGATCATATTGAATGTCATTTATTGAAATTATAGGAATGATCATGTTAATATAGATTTAATAATTGTTTTATGAGATTTGATTTATTAGTTGAATTAATTGAATAATGATGCACTAATCACATGTATTGTTTGATGGCAAGCAAAACAAGATTACAGGCTATTAGATGACTCTCAGAGAAGAGAGAGAGTATCTTTCCAGGAGACAGATATAGACCTTAGGATATGAATTGTTTATTTGCCAAACCGAGTTAAAAGTGTTCAATGAAAAAGTGAACCAATGTGTCGTTTGAGGTAAGCTTAATTTGTCAGTTCACTTTTGAACCTAATCGATAGGTACTCAATATTGTTTAACAATCATTCTTAGTCATATTAAGTTGTTTACGTCTTTAAATGCATTAACGACATTGTTAAGTTGATTTACGACTATTTACGTTTAACGTAAATATTACGACGTTATTGTCATAAAAAGGTGGTCATATTATTACTAAGTCTTTTGATGTGTTTTAACCCATTCTTAATGTTAAAACTTTATCATCGAGTTAAGATGACTTTTTTTGTTGACAGATTGTGATGAGGAGACTAGCTCAACTCAATCACATTATCTGTAACTTTCAATTTAAGTATTATTCTCTTATTGATTAAATCATCAAATCAAATAGGGTTAATGTTATATAAATAATATTTAATTTGATCAAATTATATATATAAATGAATGAGTCAAATGAGGAAATACCTCATGGTATAATAGTATTGTTTTAGTTGAGGAGCCAAAGGCATCTTTTGAGGAATGCTTTAAATCATAAAAGCATGATGGATCTAACTTACTCATTAAGAGTAACTGGTTGCTTTGGTTAGTTTTGAGAAGTTGGCGGCCTTGCTTAGGAGGAGTGGCAGATTACTCCACCACTATCACTGATCTCCTCAAATGATGTATCCATCATTAACATTTGTAAATGTTTACAAATTTTTAGCTAGGTGGAATTCGAACCGTGGTAGATTTACCGTTATGAGTTTTTATAACTATTTTGGACTGGGAATGAACAGATAGAATGACTCTTTATGAATCTGTTTTAAGCTCTTAAAAGCCACGGCTTTCCTGGTCGATGGGAGATATTGGGTAAGTGTTTAATTTTTTTAGAAAGAGAGAGGTCGGAAGGGAAGGTAGAAGAGAGTTCGTGGCAGGGAGTGAGGAAGCTGGTTAAGTAACAGTGTGGTCGTCGAGGACGAACACAGTAGCTTATCACTAGTCTATATTCTCAGTAAACTGATGTTGTCACGTAGACATTCCTATATGCTGTTTTATTAGACAGAGATAAACATATTGAATATTTGTTATGAGTAATCGTTATCTAAGTTTGTTTATTCTGTCAGTGTTAAATGTAGGCTATGATATAAACCATTGTGTCAACTTTATGACTATCATTGTCACTATTTGTCTAAGTCAATGGTAAAGGTGAGTTTTAGTATATCTGAGTAGCGTCGTTTAGTCTGTTTGGGCCGATGCTAACTCTGGCAATGTATTTAGTTTTGAATAACCATAGTGAGTCAGTAATACAGCCATCTTTCACCGATAGGTAGACTCTTCTATTGTTCAGTTTATTATAAACAAATTTTCTTAGAAATAGTTTAGTCTTCTATCAACTAGAAAACCAGTCGCACAGTGAGAAGAGTAATCTTCAGGATTAAGTCGACTATTCTTATCATAGGTGAAATATGTATTTAATTCCTATGAGAATAGTGTAGAGGGATTTCATTAGTAAAACTCTCCATTCAAGAGTAATACAGAATAGAGTATTAGTGAAGTCAATGGTATTGAAACTAATCATGTTTTCTTTTTTGTGTTTTGTCTAAGTGGTATCTTATCCAAGAAACTAGATTCATGGAGAACAATGGTGACTAAGAGGTATCCTTTGAAACGATAGAATAACTATTGATAGTTAGTTGAACTAGATATCAAGTCAAAGTCCTTTTCTTATCTAAACTAGAACCATGATGAGTTCGGTCAATAGTAAACCAATTTGTAGAAATAGACCAAGTCTCTATGGTATAAACTTGTATAAAACATATAAGGGTATAAGTATGTAGTAATGAACATTGGCTTCATGTATAGTTGAATTGAAAAGGTTCTCATATTCTTATTGAGTAGAGGATAATACCTTAGCAAGATTTTTAGTAAACCTAGTTATGGTTGGGTTAAACCAAAGGTCTTTTCTAATCTTTTATGAGGAATGATAAAGTAGAAATATTATAGTACTCAATGGTTGTTTTAAAAACCCTAGAGTCGATTTGGACCCAATAAGGATTAATGTCATTTAGACTTAACTATGTCTAAGTAGACTATTATCAGGTCATGATAATTAAACCAATTATGTATAGTTAGTCAGAATAAATAACTACATGAATATGACATTATCCAACTCAAGTAGGGGTGGGTGAACATAACGACTATGTTCATATGAACGTTATTTATAGTTGAAAACTTTAGCCAAAGTAATGCATTTGTTTTCTACATGCATTATTGGTTCACTGTATTCAGAATACTCAACATATTGGAAATCATACTTACCTAGAGGGTATTTAGGGTTGTATGATTGATAGAGTTGAGTAGAATGCAACACTATGTACTCAAAAAAGGCAAATAACCACTAGTCACCTATGGTCTATATCCCTCATGAAGGATAGGGCCACTCCCTATGTGGAAGATGTGTGGGAGACTTCCAGTCTATGGATGGAGGTAAATAACTAGAAAGATGCTCTCTCTCCAAGAAGGAAACATGCCAGGACTTGTTATAAAGATGTCGGATATTTAGAGGCAGCAAATATTCCAAAGTTTTTATATTGTAATTGATTTACTTTTGTAAACAATTGTATTTATGATGAACAATATAGTTTATTGTATTTGTATGAGAAATCTTGTAATTGAAGTTACTTGATTATATGTTGAATAAAAGAAAAAATTTCGCTATCTCATTTTGTTTTACCTTGTTAAAAAATACTTCATGGTAAATGTTTTGATTTTACTTTGTCTATAGAAACTGGATTTTACATATGTCATCTACATCCTCTTAGGTCATCTATATCCTATTTTTTAAAATTGATCAAATGTGAATTATCAATTTTCAACTATTATTAGTGGCTTAAGGGGATTAATGACTAGATTTTGAGTTGTAGGTCATAGACATCCTCTTCGTTCATCTATATCCTATTTTTTAAAATGTATCAAATGTGAATTATCAATTTTCAACTATTATTAGTGGCTTAAGGGGATTAATGACTAGATTTCAAGTTGTAGGTCATCTGCATCCTCTTTGGTCATCTATATCATGTTATTTAAAATTGATCAAATGTGAATTGATCAATTTTAAACTATTATTAGTGGCTTAAGGGGATTAATGAGTAGATTTCAAGTTGTAGGTCATATCTAAGCTTGACATATATCCTCTCATCCTCATCACATTAACTTAGATCTTTCATTTAGTGCTATATTAACTTATCAATTAATTGAAGTTATATATAACATCCCAATACATTACCTCATTAACCAATTATTTAATTCAATGTTTGTAATTTACAATGAAACTATCTCTATTCTCACTTGTGACTCACCCAAGGAGGATTGTTCTTTGATAAAAAAATATTTTAGATGTACTAGTTGTCAAACTTGAGGGATGTTACCAAATTTTATTCACCATTTACATAGAAATATGTGGAGTTTATAAAGATTCCAAATATGGATGGAAAACCTTTTAAAATATATCCTTTTAGAGAAATGGTATTTCAAATTTAAGACTATTGGTGAAATAGGAATTGTTAGAGAGATCATATTAGATATAGTTGTTTAGATGAGTGTGGAAAAAAAAAACCAATAAAAATCTATAATAAAATTAATGCATAAATAATCTAAAACAAATAAAAACCAAAATGCATAGTATGTACTATTTCACTTGAGAAAACCATTTCATGCAACAAATCTAGCACACTAACCATCCTTGCTATTGCATAAAAACTCAACCATACACAATTTAATAATAAATCCCTAACTCAATCTTTATGCATATGTGGATATTAATAGGCACATCAAAAATTATATTTACAATTAGTATGAGTGCTTAAAAACCATGGATGAAAATAGATTTAACCAATGCATATGTGCTCAAAAAAATTAATCTTGCTAGCCAAAAGAATACTTAACATTTTTTCAATCACTAGTCTCAATAGCCTTAAATGAGTATACAACATTCTTTCAACACTAATGGGCATGAGAACAACAACAACTACAACTTGACACCAATTTTATCTAGAAAATTATGATCCATGGTAACCAACACTATGGCCAACCAATATAACCTAAATAAGAATATACCTACAAATTAGTTGGCATCCATGGTATTGACCAACATAGGCTCTTTACAAAGTTCCACTCTCTACCACAACACATTGATTGTTTAACATGCATACTTAAATTCTTATGTAAACAAGGGATACAAATTATTCACAAGGCATGTGACTCTTTAAGGTCTTTGATAAATGTATATACACCTCTACCATTAGTTGCAACACTATTTGTGTCCATTTTTAAATTTAAAACTTATCCAAATGTTGTTAGTTCATCTTACCCACTTATAGTTCCCTACAAGATTCCCCAGTTTCAGATTCTACTCCAATGATATTTGCATCCCTAAAGATACCACTATTCTCAATTTATAGGGTATCATTTTAAGTTACTTAAATGAAAAACAACTACCGCAACTCAAATATCAACCACATAAGATGTGATACAAATGATAGCACTAGGATGCAAACTAGATGAAGCAAATGAGTTAACAAGCTAGGCTTTAGTAAAATCTAGAAATGCAAATCCATGAGATTTAAACTAAAGTTACATATGACATTTAGCAATATGGAAGGTGAAGAGGTGGTTGAAGAAAAAGGAAAATCATCAAGACATTACAATATTGTTAAATTAGAGAAAGAAACTTTAAAAGTATATAAGAAGCAAAAAGGGATAATTTAGATGCCATCAATGATAAAATCAATCTTAGATGTGATAATAGATCAAGCTCAATCTTTTATTAAAAAAAAGAGTTGAAAAAGAGATATATGATAGAAATTCCAAATAAATTGATAGAAGAAGTGGTTAGTCAATTGCATCAATTGTATGAGTAGTTGAAGTATGACAGGTAATCACAGATGTATGTTGGCAAGGTTAAAAGAAAAATTAGAGGGAAAGAAGAAAAGGTAATGGGCTTTGTTGGTTTTAAATCTTGTGTTAGGTCATAGATATGTATTCTAGACTAAGGTAAATGACTTTAAGAAGATAATTTTAAAACAAATGAAATATATAGGAAAGGAATGAGGTAAATCTATGATGGAATTTTTCTTAAAGAATGCCACTACAATTTTATATGAACACCTATATAATGTGTCAAGTGATATAAAATAAATAGTCAAGGCATCAATCTATATATGAAGATCATTAATGCATAAAATATCTATGTGGACTATCGAGCATGTAGAGTAGAGAGGATTGATAAATATCTAGTTTAGTACGTAAATAAAGACTTGAGCACTTGGGACATGTGTTGAAGATCTAAGAGGATATATGTCAAGCTTAGATATGTCAAGTAATTTTCTTAAATCCCCTTAATCCTAGGTCCATAAGTTACCATGCTAATGGAATGATTTTGTCTTAACTTGACCAAGTTTAATATATTTGACTTTTTAAACAAGTTTGTAAAAACTTCAACCATCTAACATTATACAAATTGATCAAATGTGAACCATTGAGACTTTAGGGTTTTGTTTTTTGTGTAGGGCAATTGTTTTTAGGTTTCCAATTCAGTTTAGGGTTTTGTTTTTTGTGTAGGGTAATTGTTTTTAGGTTTCCAATTCAGTTTAGGGTTTTTTTTTGTGTAGGGTAATTGTTTTTAGGTTTCCAATTCAGTTTAGGGTTTTTTTTGTGTGTGTAGGATCAGGCCTTAAATTTGACAATCAATGTTGATTGTCAAGCAATTTTTTTATGGCAATTATCTAATCAATCATGGATTAAATTTGACAGTCAACCTTGACTGTCAAACAATTTTTTTATGACAATTATCTATTCAATGGTGCCTTTAAAATACTATGACATACTTTAGTATAATTAAATTATTTAAAAACCATATATATATCATCATCATCATAACTCTATATAAATTTTGACAGTGTGTCCAAAATCTTTACTTTCATCTGATACAATCTTTTCAAAATTTCAATTGTATTTTACAGCTAAAATGCATACATATAGCTATAGAACTCAAATTTTAGTCATGTATTCAATGTTGCCTTTAAAATACTATTACATAATTTAGTGTAAGCAAATTATATAAAAACCATATATATGTGTGTGTGTGTGTGTGTGTGTGTGTGTGTGTGTGTGTGTGTGTGTGTGTGTGTGTGTGTGTGTGTGTGTGTGTGTGTGTGTGTGTGTGTGTGTGTGTGTGTGTGTATCTATATATATATATATATCTTCATATTCTTATATAAATTTTTACAGTTTATCTAAAATCCCTCCTTTCATATGATACGGTCTATTCAAAATTTTAGTTGTAATTTATAACTAAAATGTTTAAATACCAGGAAAAAAGCTTCAAAAGAAAACAAGAAATTAAAAAAACACAAAGAAATGGGCAAAAATCTGGACTCACCTAGATTTTTTATGGCTGGAAATGGAGGGTTTGCACTCGGGATCATGTTCTACTCTTTCACTGTTGCTAGGAGAAAATGAGCACGCAGGCAATTTTTTAAAAAATTAATAGTTTTACAAAACAGGATCCCGCTACATAATGGGATCTCGTCCTAGATTTTAGGCTCGAGATCCCAATCCATAACGAGATCCGATTTCGGATTTTTTTCTAAGGTCGAAACTTCCACCTTAAGTGGACTCAACTTTGTGCATTTACCCTTAGTATAGGATAGGTTAGACATCAAAGTAGTTTATGTTTGACATTTTTTCTTAGTGGTAGCAGTAGTATGCTTTTAGTTTCTTTTAGTTCTAGGTATAGAATAGAAAAGGAAGTTGGTCTTCTTTGGAGGTTCTCGTATAGTTACTCAAAGCAAACTATTGACGTGTGAGATCCTTGTCTATTGGAGATTCTCAAGTACCAATTAAAATCATCACACATATTCCGTATTTTCGATGCATCTAGTAAATGGTGATCATGATGATAAATGCTTGAGCAACCATGTGACTCGGTGTTCTCCTCACTTGTATATGAGCATAGGGGCCCTTTCTCATTCAACCCCACTTCTAAGAGAACCTTGTCCCCTAACAATTGCGAGTGAAAATTCACCGCCAACAAGTTTTACATTCATAGCAACATCAGATCTATAAATATTCCTTGCATTTTCATTCCAAAGGTATGCAGATATGCAAAGCAATGTGTATGTACTCCTACATAAGCAAGAGTAGTGTCCAAAAATAGTCTAGAAAACAATCCTACAAATCTATTTGGTTCCCCTCATTATGCAATGTGCAAAGAGAATTTCTCATATTAAAAGAAATCTAATAACTTTTAATGTGATGCATTCTCTAATAATAACCATATGGAATTCTTGTAGATTTTGCATCTCTTTTTCCAAATACACAACTCAAATGACTAAAAAAAAAAAACATTGCTCTAATAATTTCTTCATGTGCCCATTAAACCTATAGGTACAATTACTAGTCAAGTAATGCGGTGAATAGACGGATGAAATCTCTTTCAAGGTAGCAGACGTCCTTCCCAAGGGAACTTTCCTAAAGCTATTATAAGCACGTAACCCTTCTAGCAACACCAATACGGCCTCCACCCAGCTCCATTTTGATAATAAAAATACCTACCCACATCCACGTTGAAAATGTCCAAAGTAAAACAAGCCGTAGCGTGTGCACAGACGAAACAATGTATCAAAAGAATTTAGTTGTTAAACAAATTAGGTGAGGGGCTGCTGCACGGTAATGGCAATGAAAGTCCATTAACCCAACACTCACTAGGAAAACGTTCTTGAATAACGTAAACTAAAAAACTGGTTTCGGTAGGTGAGATTCCAGTGAAACACGGATGGTCTTGGAGACGGACGCCTGGCCAAAACAAACGCGCTTTTCTTCACATTCTTCATCACCCAGCACGTGTCCACGCGTCTTACCGACTACATTTCTTGGAAGTTTCCAACATTTTAGTGCCGCCCTGTCTTCTTGCCTGCCCATTTAACCAGATTTTCATAATCAGATTTTCTTCCAATCACTCCACCCACGATCGAGTCTCGCCCCCTTTCGCTCCATTCTACGAAGAGAAGCACAGACAGCTACAGGATTATTACAGAGTCATGGCGGATTCACAGCGAATTTATCCAGCCAACGAAGACGTAGAGAAAGCCGCACGGATGAGCCAACGGCCCAGTGCTCCTCTGGCTCCAAAATCGAGCCTTATGTCCGAGAAAGGAGATCCAGCCGCTAATCCAGGCCAGATTACGCAGGTTAAATTTCCCAAAGAACAAATGATTCCAACACGGGAAGCCCCAAGATATTACTCCCGCCCTCCAAGACGCCGCCACAATATCTGCTGCCGCTGCCTCGTCTGGACATTTTGCCTCCTGTTGCTCTTAATTGTAGCCATCGCCATATCTGCCGCCATTCTCTACGCCGTCTTCAGGCCCAAGATACCCAATTATTCAGTCGACAACATTCAGATTACCAGCTTCTCCCTCGGTGTAGGCGGCACCGTCTCGTCTCAGTTTTCCGTCGATGTTACAGCGAGGAATCCGAATAAAAAGATCGGCATATATTACTTAGGCGACAGTTATCTTGCGGTTTTCTACACCGGCACGGAGCTCTGCAAGGGCAAACTTCCTGCTTTTTACCAGGGCCACAAGAATACGACCAATTTAGACGTTACTCTCACCGGAACTTATGTCCAGATTACCAGTGAGATGGTTAAGTCGCTGACTGCGCAGCGGCAAGAGGGAAGTATTCCTCTGCTTTTGAAGGCGGATGTTCCCGTGAAAGTCAAGTTTGGGAAACTGAAAACTATGAAGATCACTTTCCGCGTGCGCTGCAATCTGGTGATTGACAGTCTGGATGCTAATACCAGTGTTAACATTAGCAAGAAGAACTGCAAGGTGACACTTTGAGAAGAATCACTGGATTTATAGATTATACTGTTTTAGTTCTCTCAGTCTTTATAGAAGACGATCGGGCGAGGAGTTTGTTATTCGATCATGGGTAGAGTGCTTTTCTATTGCATTAGTTTATGATTCATTTATATCATTACTATTACATTATATTTCGATTTGTATCATGACATTGTTAGTTCTGGTTACAAACCAGATACAGATATTTGTTGTTTCATTTTAAACATATTCGTTTTTTTTTCTTTTATAATTACTATGGCTCCTCTCTGCAACCATTCTATGGCGTCGTTCGAACTCTGCAAATTATTTACGGTAGTAGAAAGTGCGAAAGTTTGAACAATACAGATTTCTTAAAATAGCAGAAAGTGAGAAAGCTAGTAATTAATGATATAAAAGAACGTAATCTATGGCTCCAATAGACTTAGATTCCGCGACTCTAAATTTGCGTGTGAAATGGTTTTGTCGTGTGAAATGGGTTTGTTGCCGTGCAGGCCTGGAATTTGATGGACTGTTTTTCAGTTTTAGGTGGGAATTTTACAATTTGAAAATTTCAACGCTCTATAAGATGACTTGTTATTAATTTTTTTCATAACTATGGATATTTCTGATTATTTGTAAACAGAAGTTTTTTGATGCAGCCTCTCTGTTTGACTTTGCTCGTCGGAATAAGCGGAAAAGTAGTTGACCTAAATTCCAGGCTAACTTTTTTCAAAGATAGGAACTTATTTTAAAGCGTAATAAGCTTGCTGATTTATTTGTTTAGTAGTTTTGCTTGAGAAAATGAAATATGTCGATTGTAGGTTGGTACAAATTAGGTTAAAAAAATTTATAGCTTTGATATTGTTTTAATAAGTTAAAGATTCATTCGTACTTTTATAATTGGTTGATTGATAAATATAATTGTTAAAATCTTGTAAAATATTTTAAAGTATAAAGAATATATATCTTGTATGAAAACACTTTTAACAAGAGACGCATTGTGTAGGTTCCTTCTATTGTTTAAAGATGAATAAAATGAATGACATTGTAATTGATTAATGTAAAAATTGATTTTTATTTGTTGATCCTTATAATACTTGAACAAGCCAATGCAAAAAATGATGTCCTCCAAATTATATAACAATAAGGGAATGCCACTATAAGTCAAAAATTTAACAAAGAATTTCTTCCCATAGTACATTTCATTGTGAAACAAATAGTGCAAACTAAAGTATGGAAGATACCCTACCTTCATTTACCATATGACAATGATGATCGTAAAAGAATGTTTGAATTTGATTCATTGTAAACAAAAAACATTAGTCATGAAGTTCTTGTCATTGCTCATTGGCCATGCCATGTTCTATATTATTATGTTGGGATGTTCCTTCCTAGAATTTCATGTGTGTTGTACTAGAGATTTATTTCGTGAAGTCTCCTTATGTTGACAATGTTATATGGTGTGTCTATGGGTACAACAACTTTATGTTGGATGCGCCAATCTGGAAATGTTGATATTTTAATTGCTATGCCTAGCTACATTGAAATGTGGCTATGCTAGCATTGCATTTGAGTGGCTTCCTAAGTGTTATATTGGATTCTCACTTAGAAGTTGATATACTATGCCAGACCTTAGAAAGCCTATGCTTGGTTTAAAATATGTTTATGCATTAGTGTTTCATTCAATGTCATACATTGGTTACTTTAAAGAAGATTATTAAGCTATTTTTTAGAAAAAGTTGCCTAATGAAATAATATGATTAATCATGTTATAGTATTATAACTTATTATTTTATTATTTCATTATAAATTAAAAGTATTAAGCTCCTGCCACATTATTTCATTCAACAAGATAGCCCTAATGCAATTCAACACATCAGTCATGAAGTTCTTTACTCTTAATATTAGACTGATTTGGACCTAATATTAAGCTTAGGTTTGTGCCATATCATTTCATTTATAATGCCAATCAAAATATTTATCTATTAGAATTTAATAGTAGTTACCAACATATCCACAATGCATATGTTAGCATCCAACAAACTAATCAGTGCTTAATATTATGGCTAATTATATTGAATTATATAATTATTCCATATTATATTTGCTATGATTTTATTATGGTATAAAATTGATATTAATTCAAAGTAATATAAAAATAACACAATTGACTATCATATCTATTAAAATATATATGAAAGCAATAATAATAAATATTATAATCAATATAATATTATCCATAATAATGATATAGATGATATGACTATTATAGCAATAATAATAATAAATGTTGTTGTAGTTTATTATTTTAAGTATTGTTAGGTGTTGTACAAATAAGGACTAGAACTTGCAAATTGGGATAGGCACCTACAAGCAATTCATCATTGTTCTAGATTGTATTTGTTGAATATGTCAATGTGCACCACCATAATCTTCGAAGGTTGCTTATTTCAAGCATATCACAAAAATTTCAACAAATCGATCTTCTTATTTGAGCATCTGTTTCTTTGGCTGCAAGATAAGTTGTAAATGAATGAAGTAGACTCATTTGTGTTATCATCGGAAGGGTGAAGTGCAATGCATGTTTAAGAGTAAGCATCTCATTTGTGGTCAATAGATAGATGCAGGACTTTCCTATTTAACTTATACATTTAAGTAATTTCATATATTAGTTAATTAAGTTATAACCTCACATCTGTGTTCCTTCTTAATTCAATTGAATTATAATAATATGGATTTAATACAATATATGATTAAGGTTTATAATAACTATAATAATTTCTTTTTTTTTAAAAAGGGTTAAAAACTTTATTGAATCAGAAAATCATTACAAAGTAGAAAGAAACACCCATAAGGGGTACAACCAAAATCAAGAATTAAGTAACACCCAAAAAGATCCTCATATCCTCCATAACCCAATCTTCAAGAACAAGGGCCAAATCATCAGGAAGATTACCCCAATCATCCACATTCCAAGTCTCCATCTGCTCAGATGCCCACCTTGCCAAACTATCCGCCACCTTATTCCACTCCCATGGCACATGACAGAAATAATAGAATCTAAAGCATTGCTCAGAGAAACAATTTGTTTGGCCACCACTGCAAGTTGCCAGTTCACCTCCTCAAAATGTCTCTTATTCAGCTTATCAATGACCACCTGAGAATCTGATTCATAAATAATCCACCTCCAACCAAGGGCACAAGAATGCTCTAATGCCAGAAGAATAGCAAGAGCCTCCATGAGATTATTTGTATGTTGACCTCTGTATATAGAGAAGAAAAAAATTACCACCCCTAAACTATCCCTACCAACGCCACCAACTCGAGCATGGCCAAGATTACCTCTAGAAGATCCATCAATATTGATTTTTAGCTCCCCCACAGTAGGAGGACATCAGTGACCAATACGATAGACCCTCACTCTCCCTCACCCATGCTGAACTGTCCTCAAATTTTTCTGTTCACCCCCAGAGAGACCCAGGGCTTCAACAACATCACAGTTACCAGAAACAACAAGGACAGACAGATCACACTTAGCAGTCAAAGTTTCCTATAGACCCCCCAAAATCTTCAATCAGAGCTGACCAACAAGTAGCTTCTTGTCTAAAAAAATTCTACGGTTGCGCTCCAGCCAAATATGCCAAATTATCAAACTGGGGCCAATGATCCAAGTAATGAGGAGAAAAGAGGTCTTTATAGGGGGAGGCCCTAGACTCCTCCAAAAGTCCTCTAAAGAAGAAGCATGTCTACATGGTATATGCCAGAGATTCCACCAGAAATGCCAAATATCTTTCGCAAAGGAACACTGATAGAAGAGATGGGGGATGCACTCCTCATGCCCACCACACAGAACACACATAGAGGGCCCCTGAAACCCATGTTTTTAGAGGTTCTCCCAAGTAAGACACCTCCCTTGAACAACTAACCATGAGAAGAAGTTACACTTAGGCCAAGCAAACTTATTCCAAACTTGTTTCCACCATGAGACCTCTGAGCTCCCAAACATTTGCTTATCAAGAACTTGATAACCTGAGGCAATAGAAAATTTACCTTTTGGACCAGGACCACAAGCCAACACATCTCTCCCAGGAAGAGAAGTGTAGACACGCCCTGACAGAATCCTAGCAAGCTCCTGATAATCCCCAACCGCCCCACGATGAGGCCACTCTTACGGATCCTTCAATCTATACACACTAACTTGTCCCAAATTCTAAGGAGTTTTAAAATCAGCAACATGGCACCACCCAGCATCAATAAAATGCCTACTCAAATTTTGTAGGTGGGGGTGAGTAGACAAAATGGGAGGATAACCATTCCAAGAATCATGCCAGAAGAGAGATTCCTGCCCCCCATTGCAAATCCAAAACAACCCCTACTTGACCAACTTGGCACCCCTTTTGTGGGTACTCCAAATCATAGAACCCTTCCCCTCCAAACTAAAGCAGGCAACATCCACACTCTCAACTGTACCCAGATACTTTGAAGTAAGAATTTTTACCAACAATTGATGCTGCTGCAAACACCACCACCAATACAACTTAGTTGTAGAGCTTGTCCATTCAAATCAGTCCTACATAGACCTAGACCACCAGCCTACTTCGGTCTACAAATAGCTTCCCACTTAACCAAGCTCCACTTCCTGTGAAGGAGGTTGCTAGACCAAAGGAACTACCGAGACAAACTCTCAAAGTCTTTGATAAATCCAGAAGGTGCAGAGAGAACAAAACATATGTATAGAGGAAGAGCCTGCACCACTGAATTTAGAAGAGTCACCCTACCCACAAAAGAGAGCCCCCTATTAGTCCAATGACTAACCAAATTTCTGAACTTACCATAATCTCCTGCCATAATAATTTAGGAAGCGAATGAATAGCAAGTGGAATACCAAGATACACAAAAGGGAGAGTGTCAATCTAGAAATGAAGGATACCAGTAATTCTCCTTTGAATAGCCTATGGAGAATGAAATAAGTAGATAAAAGACTTCCCCTCATTAAGTTTTTGACCTGACGCAGCCAAATAACAATCCAGAATCCTACACCAACTAGAAGCCTCCTCAACCTTGGCTCTGCCCATCAGAGCCATGTCATCAACAAATTGTAAATGTGACTAAGGGGGGATATTGTTTTGAAAACTCTAGCCCTTAATCAAACCAGTCTCCACCTACGATCTAATAAATCTCCCCAGGCCCTCAGCTAATAAGATGAACATATAGGGGGATAAAGGGTCCCCTTGTCTGAGTCCCCTAGAAGCACCAAACAACTCTATCGACTCACCATTAATTAGCACTGAAAAGGAAGGAGAAGTAACACAACTCTTGACCCAATCAATCAATTCACCAACAAAACCAAATGCTCCCAAAATCTTAAATAAGAAGGCCCATTTAACCTAATCATAAGCTTTAGCCATATCTAACTTAATAAACATAACTTTCTCCTTAGAATGATCCATAGAATGAATTGTCTCAGCTGCAATGATGACACCATCCATAATCTGTCTACCAGCCACGACACCCCCTACTCTTCAAAAATTAACCTACTTAGCCAAGGTTTCAGCCGCTCAGCAATCAACTTAGTAATAATCTTGTAAACCACATTACATAAGGCAATGGGCCTAAAAAGATCCAAAGAATTAGCCCCATCCTTCTTTGGAATGAGAGAAAGGAAGATAGCATTCATGGATTTCAGCATTTGTTTATTCATGAAAGATTCCTGAATGACCTCCAAGAAATCTAACTTAATCACTTTCCCAGAATTCCTAGTAGAACTCAACTAGGAAACCATCAGGACCTGGACCTTTTCTCTTTTTCATCTGGAACACAACAGTTTCAAGCTCTGACAAAGAAATAGGATTAAGAAAAGAAGCATTCATTTCACTGGTGACTAAGGGCGGAATACTATTCAAAATATCAGCTTCATCCTCCTCTGCAGGAAGAGAATCCTTAAATAGTAGAATAGAAAAGAAGCGAATAGCCTCAGCAAAAATAGAAGCAGAGGAGGAGAGAATCTCCCCATTCGAAGACTTGAGAGAAGAAATGACATTACCTTGTCTCCTATCTTTTACTGAATTATGGAAGAAAGAAGTACTCTTGTCTCTCGCCTAAAGCCACTCGATTCGAGACTTTTGCTTCCAAAAAATTTCCTCACGTAATTCCCATTCCTCAACTTCCTTCACAGTAGCATCATCCAGCAAACTGAGATCCTTAGTGAGGCCCTAATCATGAATTTGCCTGGTGATCGAGTCCAATGAGCTTGAGCAGACTGCTTTGCATGGAAAACATTACCAAAGTGTTTCCTATTCCACCATTTCAACCTATATTTCACATATGGGAGCTTCTTGGAAAAGGAGTACATAGCGGTCCCATGTGACGGCTTCCCCAAATTCCACCAACCAGGAAGATCATGGAGGGAGTCATCTTTGAACCACATGAGCTGAAACTTAAAAGACTGCTTTACACAACGCTGGGGTAGCTCAGTAGTAAGTTTGATTAGCCAATGATCAAAACCCTGCCCATCCAAAATCTCAGACCTAGTCAGCCACCTGTCCCCCAACCAGAAAATAGACACCAAGAATCTATCCAGGCATTCAGAAATAGTAGCATCCCCACATCTCCTACTATTCCAAGTAAAGACCCCATTAACAGACTTGATGTCATCCAAATTCAAGAGAGCCACATTAACCTGCAAGAGATCAGAAGAAGGATCCAAGCAAACAATGCCACCCCTCTTCTCTTCCAGAGAAACAATGGCATTAAAATCCCTAGCTAAAATCCACGGGAGATAAGGATCCAAAGTCCTCACATATTTGACAAAACCCCACAACTTTACCTTGCCATGAAGGTCAGCTGGAGCATAGATGTTAGAAAAGAGTACTCTCTCTCCAGACTCAAGATGAGAAGCAACACAAGAAATCAAACCTTTGCAAGAGTACCACCAAATTACCCTGACTCTACATGGGTCCCATAAGTATGCAACCCCACCAGAGCTACCAAGTGCACCAACACATTGACACTGACCACAACTCCAAATATTCAAAGCTGCACTCATCATACTATCAACTGATAACTTAGTTTCCTGAAGGAAAACCACATCAGGAGAATGGATACAAACCAAATCCTGAATAGCCTTTTGTCTAGGGATGCTATTCATACCCCTCACATTCCAAGAGAGCACAATCGTCGTTGGGGTTGGGAGAAGTGAGCATTAATAGTCCTCACCGAACCTAACTCAACCAATGTCTCACTAGCTAACTTTACCTTTTCCAAGTCCTTTTTTCTACCAACCTTAAGAGGTTTCTCATGAGCCCCTTTTTTGAGGG
Organism: Cunninghamia lanceolata; assembly: GCA_027924645.1. Classification (NCBI taxonomy): domain Eukaryota; kingdom Viridiplantae; phylum Streptophyta; class Pinopsida; order Cupressales; family Cupressaceae; genus Cunninghamia; species Cunninghamia lanceolata. The sequence continues at coordinate 16,513,023 of BSBN01001332.1, forward strand.
TTTTTAGTTGCAAACCCAAGGTTGGTGAAGGAGCCTTACTTTTTCCTAAGTCTGGAGTACCCCACACTTTAGATAGAACACCACCAGCACTAGGAGAGCCACCAGGAGCCTCTAGCAGCAAATCTAACGCACCCTGAATAGGAGCCAGAGGACCCAATTCAGTGTCCATCTGAGTACCCTGCTCAGTAAGCTAATCTAAACTAGGAATCACATTAGGCTGATCCCCAAGAACAATCTTAGTAAAAGATCCAACTTTTTCCTTCAAGTTTGCCTGAAACCCTTCCTCCTGGACCAAATCCTCCAAAGTCTCGAATCTATTGAAATTTTCCTCCTCCTGCCTATCCTTGAGGGATCTCTTCAGGCCTTGACCATGATTACGAGACTTAACTGGAATAAAACCTTCTTTATAAGCCCCCCATCCCTACATGGGGGCTTTACCCTTGTCTACTTTCAAATCAGGCTGAGTAGGAGCATTACTTGAACTAGCTGCACCAGAAGCTTAGGGACACCTCCGCTGAAGATGACCATATTCATGACATAGCCGACACCTGAAAGGTAACATCTCATAATCTAACAACTGAGTCTAGGAGCAAGACCCAACAGTCATATCAATAGAATCTGGAAGCAGCTAGTTCAAATCAATTTCAACACAAACCCTAGCATAAGAAAAAATTCTCTTATTCAGAGTTTGCTAAGAAGGGCCAATAGATTTTTCAGCAACGGCGCAATTGACTACAATATATCACTTCTCTAGCATTCAAGTGACAACCGAGGAAGACAAACCCAAACTGGGATTCTAGAAGGTAACTCCTCTGCCGAGTTAAAGCCAGCATGCCATGGTTTGATGAACAGACCCACTGATTATAAAAATATGGACCCCCTTTGAAGGCCCTATTCCGATCTGAGACACTCAAGAAATCCACCATAAAGAAGTTATTTGCAGCCATCAAAATATCAAAATCTCCTTCTGGATTCCATGGCTTGCGAATCCATGTATCAAGAAATGGGGGAGAAACCCTCATCCCCATGAACTTACAAATCAAAACATTATTGCGGTAGTAATTAATATCCTTAGCTACCGACTTTGATTGTATTACTAAAACCAGCCGCTCCTGGGCCCTCTCCAAGCATCCATTTACCTTTGGCAATTTAAGGGAACCATTACGAACCACATCCAATCCAGAAGAAGACTGAATGGGTATTCCGGCATCCTCCCCAGCCATAGAAGAAGCATGACCCACCATATCTAAAGGCACATTCAAAGCCATTTATACCAAATGAGTGAGGGCCCAAAATACCCCCCACACCACGCCAAATCCAAAGCAATGGCTCCAAACAGGTGCATGACCACAAGAGACAACACCTCAAAGGAAGAAAAACCCCCCAACGTGTAGTAAACACGAACTAGAGGGCACACAATAAAAGAAAACCCAGAGTTGGAAACCCCTGAACCCTGTACACCACCACCCACACCAAAGGACGCCTCACAACTAGCTAAAACCAGGAAAAAAAGAAGAAATAGTGAAGAAGACCCGGTCCCCTTGACCCCTCGCTAACATGCAAAACCCCTGTGCATAGAGAAATCTCGATCCTGCAAGCTAGGGCTCGAGTGCCCTAGCCTACCCTCCCACGCACGTAGTCGCCATTATGATTTTTTTCCAACTATAATAATTTCTAGCCTATATTAAATCAAATTAATTTATTATTATCGGTATAGTTATTATGATTATATCCTATATTCATATAATTTATTATTAATCCATAATATTTACTAGGTTAATGATTATATAAATTTAATGTTAACTAGATAATAATTAATTATATCCTATATAAGCATTATTATATTCTAAATCCATATAATTTTAGGTTTAGCTATAATATAATTGAATTAGAAAATATAGATTAATAGATTCTATTATTAATCTATTAACATATCTTAATCATCTAATAATTATAATTTATATCATGAATTTATTTATATATTATTATATTTAAGATGCTTACTAAGGAATTTGCAGATTTCTCAGTTATATATTAATACTATATAGGATTAGGATATAATAAATTTGGATATAGTAACCTTATTAATATAATATTAAGTTCCATGTTAACTGTTAAATTTACTTATAATTAAAGTATAAAATTAGGAATTTGGTTCTATATTGAATAAACTAATTTTGATTATAAATAGTTCAAAATTAGCATATTAATATTTATGTTAATATAGACATGAGGAAAATGGCGTTCGTGTCTGCTTCTTCGAGGGCTGAGCTAGGGCATTCAAGCGCTAGCTCGTGATCGGGCTTCTCTAGTTCCTGCATTGACTGGGTGGGGTCTTTTTGTGATTTCGGGGGGGTTGCTTCGCTTAGACTGCTGTGTGCTTTCTTTCCTGGGGTTTGCAGCCAGTGGGTGCTCTATTTCTGCGTTCATTGTTCGCTCGAGGGTCTCCTTGGTGCCCTGCATGGTGAGTCTGCCTCTGGTGTTTCTATGGTGGTGATCGTCGGTTCTCGCAAGGCTTTGGCTGCAGTAGGGTGTTGCTACAGGGTGTGTGGGGCGTGTTGAGCCCAAGGTTTTTGGTGTGGGGTTTCTTTCTCCTTTTCTGGCGTGGGTGAGGGTTGGTTCAGGTGGTGGTTGTTTGTGCAGAGAGCGAGCAGGGGAGGTGGTGTGGGGTTGCCCCACACTTACCTATTTGTAGGTTGTGCATTTCTGTCTAGAGTTTGATGGCCTTTTTGAAGGGTGAGGCTTCAGGGGTGTCTCCCCACTTGGACTTCCGAGCAGCGATAGGCTCGAAGTCTCCGAATCAAGGCATGAAGACTTTCGATAATAATCTTTTCATTCTGGAATCAGGGTTTTGTGGCATGGATGCACCTAATAGTGTGCAGATCCCTAAGGTTAATGGCTATCTCGAGCATTGCAAGGAGAGGCCAAATCTAGCCATTCCGCTTGAGATGATTGCTGAAGACATTGAATATTATTCAAATCACTCCTTGTATTACAAATTTTTGGGGATGAGGACTTCGCTACAGTTTTTAGAATCTTGGGCCTAGAGGACTGTTGTTATATGGAGCCTAATCAGACTCGGAGGTTATATTTACCCCACTTTTATCGGCACGGTTTCCCCCCAAATTCCTACGGGGTCAAGGGGCAGTGCCCCTTGCGGGGGTTTGGGGGCAGCGCCCCCAAGACGGGGTCAAGGGGCAGCGCCCCTTGCGGGGTCCAAGGGCAGCGCCCCTGGCGCGTTCCCTGTTGCGATACAAGGCAGGGTCGAGGGGCAGCACCCCCGTGGGGGCTCGGAGGCAACGCCCCCGAAAACTCACACAGTTTTTTATTATTTTATAATGCACCGGGAGTTAATTTTTTCATTGACCGACATAAGAAAACCCTTTTTTGTAACCGACAAAAAGCTTGATAAAAAGCGGCTAAGGGTTAGGGTTTTGATATTGTATTGTAGCATTTTGCAGCGGTATTGAGTTGCAGGGATTGCTGATTGTAATCAGTTTGATTTACTGGATAATAATATTGGACTCTCTGTTTGGTGGATGTAGCCCGAGTTTGGGTGAACCACGTTAAAAATTGTCTCTCGCTATTATTATTTCTGTGTATTTCCATTTCTCTGTTTACTCTTTATTTGCATTTAATTGATATCTTCTGCCGGCTAACCCTAACAAGTGGTATCAGAGCGGGTTGTGTTTGATTATCGTCTACAGGAAAGTCTCAGGTTGAGTGGGAGCAATGGCGGACGAGGGTAAAACGAAGGTTGATAAATTCAATGGGTAGAACTATCAGTTATGGAAGATGCAGATGGAGGATTACCTCTATCAAAAGGATTTATGGAGGCCGTTGGAAGGAGTAGCCAAGAAACCTGCAACAATGTCTGATGAGGATTGGAATCTTCTTGACAGAAAGGCACTAGGAACCATTTGGTTGTGCCTGGCACCGTCGGTGGCATTCAATATAACAGAAGCGAAGACAACAGATGGTCTGATGAAAGCTTTGGCAAAATTGTATGAAAAACCCTTAGCCTCAAATAAGGTATTTCTCATGAAGCAGTTGTTTAATTTGAAAATGGTTGAAGGTGGATCTGTGACAGGTCATTTAAATGAATTTAATACGATTGTCAGTCAATTGACTTCTGTAAATGTAAAATTTAATGAAGAAGTTAGAGCTCTCTTGATATTATGTTCATTGCCTAAAAGCTGGGATAGTTTGGTAATGGCAGTTAGTAACTCTGTTTCTGGTTCAAATACCCTAAAATTTGATGATGTTGTTGGTGTTATTCTGAGTGAGAAAATTCGTAAGAAAAGCTCAGGTGGATCTAAATCAGGCAGTGTTTTGAATGCAGAAAGTAGGGGCAGATCAAAGGAGAGAGGAAAAGGTTCTGGAGGTCATGGGAAGTCACGAGGAAAATCAAAGGACAAAAGATCCCAAACCAGAGGACAGAAGGATTGCTGGTACTGTGGAAAACCAGGTCATCTGAAGAAAGATTGCTGGTCTCGGAAGAATAAAGGAGATAAACAAGAAGGCAATAAGGAAGCAAATGTGGTAAGCAATAAGTCTGAAGATGATGCTTTGATTCTTTCCCTAGATAATGCTGATGATTCATGGGTTTTAGATTCAAGGGCCTCATTTCATGCTACGCCCCATAGAAGTTATTTCCTTGATTATGTCTAAGGGGATTTTGGGCTAGTTTATTTGGGAGATAACGAACCCTGTCAGATTGTTGGAAAGGGAAGAATCAAGATTAAGTTGCAGAATGGGAATCATTGGCTACTACAAGAGGTAAGGCATGTTCCAAGGCTCAGTAGGAATTTAATTTCAGCAGGGCAGCTAACTGAACAAGGTTGCACTGTTACATTTACTGATAAAAATTGGAAGGTTTCAAAAGGTGCTTTAGTAGTAGCAAAAGGTGTGAAAGTAGGCACCTTATATCTTTGTACAGGTCATACTGTTCCTTCTACTTTAGCTGTTACAGAGATAAAACAAACAGGTTCAGGAACAGTTGCTGCAGGTTTGCAGGAAGAGACTGGAAAAGTTGCTGCAGGTTCTGAGACAACACTGTGGCATAACAGACTTGGGCATATGAGTGAAAAAGGTATGAAGGTACTTCATTCTAAGAAAGTTTTACCAGGTCTGAAATGTATTAATATGGATTTCTGTGAAAGTTGTGTGTATGGAAAACAAAAGAGAGTCAGTTTTCTCAAGGATGGGAAGCAAAAAAAAAAAAAAAAATTGGAGCTTGTGCATACAGATGTATGGGGACCAGCTTAGGTATCTTCTCTCGGTGGCTCTCGGTATTATGTTACATTCATAGATGATGCAATTAGGAAGGTCTGGATTTATTTCCTTAGACAGAAATCTGATGTATTTGAAACATTTAAGAAATGGAGAAGCTTGGTTGAGAATGAGATGGGTAAAAGATTAAAATGTCTCAGATCTGATAATGGTGGTGAGTATTGCAGCAAAGAATTTGAAGATTATTGTTCCCTTAATGGAATTCGCAGGCAGAAAATGGTTCCAGGGACTCCACAGGAAAATGGAGTGGCTAAACGCATGAATATGACAATAATGGAGCGTGCAAGGACCATGAGATTGCATGCTGGGCTACCTTTAAACATGTGGGCAGAGGCTGTCAACACTGCTGTATATTTAATTAACAGAGGTCCTTCAGTTCCTTTAGGCTATGGTATTCCAGAGGAAGCATGGACAGGCAAGAAGGTGAGTTATTCTTTTCTGAAAACATTCGGCTGTGAAGCATTTGCACATATAGATTCTGAAAATAGAACCAAGCTGGATGTGAAATCAAAAAAATGTACCTTCGTTGGATATGGCATTGATGAATTTGGTTATAGGCTTTGGGATTTTGAAAATCAGAAAATTGTGAGAAGCAGGGATGTTATATTCAATGAGAAGGTGTTGTACAAAGATTAGTTGCAGCAGCATGAGAAGACAAAAAAGGATTATGTGGTGTTAGACGATACTCCAAATAGTGATGTTCCAGTGGTTCCTCATGCTCCGCAACAGCAAGCAGAAATACCACAAACTCTAGTGAATGTTAGACGGTCAACAAGGATCAGCAGACCTCCTGAAAGGTTTTCTCCCTCTTTGTATTCTATTTTGTTAACAGATGCTGGTGAACCTAAAGGGTATGATGAAGCTATGCAGGTGGATACACAGGTTCAGTGGGAGCTTGCAATGAAAGGAGAAATGGACTCCTTGCTGAAAAATCAGACTTGGGAATTATGTACATTACCTATAGGTAAAAAGCCTTTACCAAATAAATGGGTTTATAGGCTGAAAGAGGAAGATGGAGGTAAGAAAAGATTTAAGGCCAAGTTAGTTGTAAAAGGATTTGCACAGAAAAAGGGCATTGATTTTGATGAGATATTTTCTCCGGTTGTCAAGATGACTTTTATTCGTACTATTTTAAGTATTGTGGCTGCTGAAGATTTGCATTTGAACAGCTAGATGTTAAAACTGCCTTTCTCCATGGTGATTTGGAGGAGGATATCTATATGGAACAGCCCCAAGGATTTGAGGTCAAAGGTAAGGAGAAACTAGTGTGCAGATTGAAGAAGAGTTTGTATGGCCTGAAACAAGCACCTCGGCAATGGTATTTGAAATTTGATAGTTTTATGGCTGAGCAAGGCTACAGTAGGTGTAATTCTGACCATTGTGTTTATTTTAAGAGGTTAGATAATGACAGCTACATTATTTTATGTTTATATGTTGATGACATGCTTGTAGCTGGGTCTAACATGGATCACATAAGAGAGTTAAAACAGCAGTTGGCACAATCATTTGATATGAAGGATTTGGGGGCAGCAAAACAAATCCTTGGTATGAAAATTTGTAGAGATAGGCTGAACAGAAAATTGACTCTATCTCAGGCTGCTTATGTTGAAAAGGTGTTGCAGAGATTCCACATGGAGAATGCAAAAGCTGTCAGCACACCTTTGCCTAGTCATTTGAAATTGACTAAGGACATGTGTCCTAAGACACAAGAGGAGGAAGAGAAAATGTCCAAGGTACCATATGCTTCAGCTGTAGGCAGTTTAATGTATGCCATGGTATGCACGAGACCGGATATTGCACATGCTGTAGGAGTTGTTAGCAGGTATATGAGTCATCCCGGATTAGAGCATTGGAATGCAGTAAAATGGATTCTCAGGTATTTGAGAGGTACATCCAATAAACACTTATGTTTTGGGGGCTCTAATACTGATTTAGCAGGTTATGTAGACTCAGATTTGGCAGGAGATATTGATACCAGGCGGAGTACTACAAGTTATGTCTTTACTGTAGGTGGAACAGCGGTAAGTTGGATTTCTAGGTTGCAAAAGGTGGTTGCTTTATCCACCACAGAGGCAGAATATGTAGCTGCAACAGAGGCAAGCAAGGAGATAATATGGCTGCAATCTTTCATGAATGAATTGGGCACACAACAGGTTAACAGTTATTTGTTTATAGATAGCCAGAGTGCCATCCATCTTGCAAAGAATTCTGCCTTGCATTCAAAGACCAAACATATACAGTTGAGGTATCACTTCATTCAGTCGGTGTTGGATGATGGATAGTTACAGCTGGCAAAGATACATACAGATGATAATCCAGCAGATATGTTTACAAAGGTAGTGACAAGGGAGAAGATGAGCTCCTCTTCAGCTTCGGTTGGTCTTTTAGACTGAACACAACAAAAATAGAACAGCAGAGTTCAGGGTGCTTATTTCCAGTGGGAGCTACAGGGTCAGTGGTGTTATGATCAGTCTCCAAGTGGGAGATGATATGGTGTGGAGTTTGATCAGTCTCCAAGTGGGAGATTGTTGTTATATGGAGCCTAATCAGACTCGGAGGTTATATTTACCCCACTTTTATCAGCGCGGTTTCCCCCCAAATTCCTACAGGGTCAAGGGGCAGTGCCCCTTGCGGGGTCCAGGGGCAGCGCCCCTGGCGCGTTCCCTGTTGCGATACAGGGCAGGGTCGAGGGGCAGCGCCCCCGTGGGGGCTCGAGGGCAACGCCCTCGAAACCTCACACGATTTTTTATTATTTTATAATGCACCGGGAGTTAATTTTTTCATTGACCGACATAAGAAAACCCTATTTTGTAACCGACAAAAAGCTTGATAAAAAGCAGCTAAGGGTTAGGGTTTTGATATTGTATTGTAGCATTTTGCACGGTATTGAGTTGCAGGGATTGCTGATTGTAATTGGTTTGATTTACTGGATAATAATATTGGACTCTCTATTTGGTGGATGTAGCCCGAGTTTGGGTGAACCACGTTAAAAATTGTCTCTCGCTATTATTATTTTTGTGTATTTCCATTTCTCTGTTTACTCTTTATTTGCATTTAATTGATATCTTCTGCCCGCTAACCCTAACAAGGACTTGGGCACTGGAAGGTGAAATGGACATCATGCTACTAGCAAATAGTTATTTTATGGTCACTTTTAACTGTTTGGCTAACCGCAATAAAGTCTTTGCTGGAGGTCCTTATTTCCATAACCAGGTGGGGTTGTTTATCAAGCCATGGAATGTAGGCTTTATCCCCTCAGAGGAGTTGCCAAATCGTGTTCCGGTGTGAGTCCGTTTACCCCAGTTTCTGGTGAAATGTTGTTGGGAAGATACTTTGTAGTTACTTGCATTGCTGCTGGGAACACCAGTTGGTTCTTCAATGTCAACCTTAGGGAAAAAGGTTATGACTTATGCCCGTATCTATGTTGAAATTGATCTTAGCAAGCCCTTACCCGATGCTATGGATATGTGTGCGAGATCTTTCTCTTGGGTGCAACAGTTGGACTACGAGACTCTTCCTTTCTGCTGCCATCTTTGTCATGCTTATGGTCATTTGCAGCGAAGGTGTCCTACCTTAGCCTTCACTACCTCCTCGCAACCCCCCTAGGGCTGATAAGGGGAAGGGCCTTGTCCCTGGTGAGGTGGCTGATGCAGAGGGTTTTGTTCAGGTCAAGGCTCGTAACAGGAATAGGGGTCACAAGCGCTCCTTAAAGGAAAGACAGGGTGAGGATTCATTTAATAGGTTTGAGATTTTGGATGATCTCAATCAGCAGGAAGTGAACCTGGGGTTGATGAGTTTGGATCAGGTGGTTGAGGGTCCAACCTAGGAGATCATTACTTCTGGTGCTTCAATAGAACCACAGGATGATGAGGCTTTGCACATGGATACGGATCAGCAGATGCTGGTTTCAGTGGTACCGGTTCCTTCTGTTGAAGCCTCGAAAGTTGGTGGGGATTCTTCTCTTTCTGGGAGGCCCAGGGGCTCAGTTGCAGCTAGGAGTAGTAAATCTTCTCCTCATTTGGGCCTTATGCAAAGGGACCTTAAGAAGGGTGGGGCAGAGAAATTTGTCAAACCTGGTAGAAAGAAGGATCTAGAAAAGATCAAAATGATTGGTGAGACTTTGGTGGAGTCAGGGTCAGTAAAGACTCTAGATTCTCACTTTTCGAGCCCCTTGAAATGATTGTTTTATCATGGAATGTAAGGGGCTTGAACAACAGCCCTAGAAAAAAAGTGGTTCACGATTTGGTTAGAAATCAAGGTCCTGATGTTCTTTTTCTACAGGAGACCAAGCTTACAGTTGAGTCTATGTTCAGTTTGGCACCTAAGTTGTGGAGGAATGGGGATTGCCAATGCACAGGGGCCCATGGATCTTCAGGGGGTTTAGCTTGCTTTTGGAACTGTGGAAGATCTGTCCTCTTTGGTGGTTGTCTTCTAAGTTTGCTATGACTATGATTGCTTCCAGTTTTGAGATGGGGGAAGTCTTACTCCTCTCTAATATCTATGCTCCTCCTGACTTGTGTGGTAAACAATCTCTATGGGCCCATATCAGTTTTGTTCGCAGTTTGGCTCCTCTCCATCCTTGGATTTTGGCTGGAGATTTTAACACTATTTTAGAGTTGGTTGAAAAGTGTGGTGGTATGGCAAGGCTGGATCCCTCTACGCTGCTTATTTGCAATTACATTGATGCTTTGAATTTAGTTGATATTAAGCCTAGTAATGGTCAATTTACTTGGAACAATCGCAGGGTTGGGGATAATTGTATTGCTAAGAGATTGGATCATTTTTTGGTTTCCTGTTACTGGGTTGGTGGTATGTGGTCTTCGTGTTCTGAAATCTTGGACTGGAGAGGATCCGATCACTGGCCTATCAAGCTTACTAGTGTGTCAACTCATGTGCCTCCTTCTCTTTCCTTTAGATTTTAACTCATGTGGCTACAGGACTAGTCTCTGTTCGATTATGTGGCCAATTTGTGGAGGTGGGGCAGACCTACTTATGGTATGGAAATGTATACCTTTGTTAAATTGCTGCAGTATGTGAAATATAAGCTCAAGTGGTGGAATCATCAATGCTTTGGGAATGTTTTTCATGTTAAGGCAGTTGCTCTGGCTAAGTTGGATGGTATCATGAGACTGATAAGGGAGGATGGGGTGACTGAAGAATTACTTCAAGATGAAGCTCAAGCTTTGAAAGCTCTGGAGGAGTGTGAGCTTCGGGAGGAACTGTTTTGGAAGCAAAACGTTCGGATAGAATGGCTTCAGGAAGGGGACAAAAATACTGCTTTTTTCTTCAATTCAGCGAAAGCCAGGAGGCATAGAAATTTTATCTCAGTTCTGGTAAATAATAGGGGTGAGCGGCTTTCCTCCTATCCTAAAATGTTAGGTGAGGCGGTGCAGTACTTCTCCTCTCTTTTTAGGGAAGCCTCGCATGGGGGGTCACCTGAAGAAGCCCAGGTTCTCTCCTATATTCCCCCTCTGGTGACTAGAGAAATGAATGAGCTTCTTATGAAGGATATCACTCTTGAGGAGCTAGAGGAGACTATTTTCCAAATGAAGAAAGGGAAAGCCCCTGGTCCTGATGGCTTCCTGGTTGAGTTTTACCAAGAATTCTGGGACATTATCAAGTTGGACCTCTTAGCGGTTGTCCAAGAATCTCAATGGAATAAGCAGATGCTTAGGGCTTCAAATGCAACCTTTCTCACTCTCATACCCAAGTGTGAAGGGGTAGATAGGCTAAGTCAATTCCGCCCCATTTCTCTTTGCAACATTATTTATAAAATTATTTCTAAGATTATTGCTGAGAGGTTAAAAAGGGGGCTAAAAGAGCTAAATTTTGAGGAGCAGAGTGGCTTGGAGGGTAGGCAAATTTTGGATGGTATTGTTATTGCTACTGAGTCCATTTACTCTATGGCCAGCTCCAAAGATAAGGCGATGTTTATTAAGTTGGATATGGCTAAGGTCTATGATAGGATCAGGTGGTCCTTCCTTCGGAAGACTCTTAGTGCCTTTGGTTTTGGGGAAGAATGGATTCAGTAGGTTATGAGCTACATTACTTCAGTTTCCTTCTCGGTGCTTATTAATGGGGAACACACGGAGTTATTTGGTGCTTCTAGGGGGCTTTGTCAGCGAGATCCCTTGTCTCTGTATTTGTTTCTTCTCCTTGCTGAAGGTTTGGGGAGGCTGATTAGATGAAACCTAGTGGATGGTCTTATTCAGGTTTGGCAGTGGGGTGGTGAATTGCCTTTGCAGTCTCACCTGCAGTTCATTGATGACACTACTCTGATGGGCATGGCTACAATGAGAGAAGCTATTAATCTGCGCAGGGTGTTGGATATTTACCTAATTGCTTCAGGTCAATTGATCAATGAAGACAAGTCTTCCATATTCTTCTTCAATACTCTGGGCCCCATCCAGCAGAGGATTTCTCAGACTTTGCGTTTTCAGATTGGGACTCTCCCTTTGGTCTATCTGGGTATTCCTATCTCGGTTGGTCATTTACCCAGGGAGTCTTGGCAGAATATTTTGGATAAATTTCAGGTGAAAGTTAATCACTGGACTCATCGGTGGTTATCTTTTGCTGGGCATGTTTAGTTAATTAAGTCGGTGGTGTAGGCTTTTCCCATTTATAGATGTATGCTCCAGGTTGCCCCAATGGGATTTGTTAAGGAGTTAGATTTGGTTGCAAGACAATTTTTATGGGTTGGTAGTCTGGCGTCTTCCAAATGGAATTTGGTTAGATGGGAGGTAGTTTGTAGCCCAAAACAGTATGGGGGTCTTGGTTTACGGCAGTCAGACTTAACTGGAGTTGCTCTAGCTGCGAAGCTGTATTGGCATTGGTGCACTAAACAAGATAAGGCTTGGACTAGGATTCTTTCTCAAAAGTACTTTCTGGGGATCCCTTAGTGTGATATTCCTCGCTACCCCCTTATTGGGAAAGGCTCAGTGATTTGGGGTACTCTAAAAAAAGGGGCTACTCTTATTAAGGAAGGCTTATTCTAGATTTGTAAGCAGGGGTCCAAGGCTCTTTTCTGGACTGATTCTTGGGATGGTTATCCTCCCATTATCTCTTAGTCTCCTAATTTGGTGAATCTTTGCCAAAGATTTCTTGAGGTTGGTTGGTCTCGGGTGAGTGACTTTAAATCCTTTACCTCCTGCGGGCAACTGGAGATGGCAAGTTGGAAGTCTCCTAATGCTTAGCCGGTTGTTGGGCATGAGGAGTGTGCTGAGTTGTTCAATATCCTCTCTAGTCGGCGGTGTAGTTCCCTCCATGAGGACAATGTGCTTGCTTGGTCTCCCAATCCTAAGGGAGTCTATATTGTTGCCTCTGGATATTAGGTTTTACTATCTCATAGAATGGATGGGGAGGAAGTTCAGTGGTGGAGGAAGGTCTGGAACAAGTTCTCTTGGCCAAAGTGTAACTACTTCATTTGGATGCTGGCCTGGAATAGGTGTTTGACCTGGGACAATATCTAGAAGAGAGGCTTCCAGGGCCCTTCTGTTTGTGTTATGTGTGGGGCAGCCGAGGAAGACTCTGCTTGCTTTTTTTTCTGCTGTCCTTTTACTATTCAGATTTGGCATTTTTGGTGGGATGTCTGGCAAAGTCCCTGTGTTCATGCTTCCTCCTTGATTGATTTTTGGAATGGTGTGGGTAAGTCCCCTTCTATGGCTTCTTTCTTGCAAGAAGTGTGGTTTGGGGGGCCTATCTTCATGTTGTGGCAACTTTGGCTAGAGAAGAATCGGCAGATTTTTCGTGGTGAGAAGAAGATGGTGCAACAAGTCTGGCAGAAAATCTTGGGTATGATTCAGGAGACGGTGGGGGCTAAGAGTGAGGTGAGTTTTCCTTTAATCAAGTGGGATGCTGAGGTGGTGGCGAGACCGGGGCTTCAGGGGCTATCTGTGACTTTGGCTTGTGTCAAGAGAGGTCGAAAGGCTAATAAGAGAATTCATAGGATTGGTTGATGGCAGCTTCCTCCCGATGGGATTCTTAAAATTAATACTGATGGTTCCTCCAGGGGCAATCCTGGGCCTGCTAGTATTGGGGCGATAGGTAGGGATTCTGTAGGCTTGGTGATCTTCTTCTTTTCGGTCCCTGAGGGGATGCAGACCATCAACATGATGGAAGGGCTGGCTACTCTCTATGCTTTTGAGAAGGCTCATGCTTTGGGCTGGAGACTGATTATTTGTGAATTTGATTCCCAAGTTTTGATCAATTTTCTCATTAAGCAGAAAGTGCTAGATGTCAGTTGGCATTTGGCTTTGATTGTGCAGTAGATTTTGCAAGTTAGTTTGTTAATGGAAATGGTAACCTTTGTTCATATTCCACATGAATGGAATAGGGCCACAGATTGCTTGGCGAAATGGGTGTCTAAACATTTAGATGGAGGGAGAATTGAGGAGTGGGCGCTGGTTCCTCCAGTGCTTCGCCATGATTTGGAGAGAATTCTGGATGAGGATAGGGAGGGTTATGGTGATGGTTAACTTCAGTCTTGTTTAGTTCTTCTGCTTTTGTTGTTTCTTGGGATTTTGGTCCTCTACTTTCATTGTAATGCTCCTCTTTGATTTTTAATAAAGTTTTTACCCCTTGTCTCAAAAAAAAAAATTTATGTAAATATATATTTATAATTGATTTAATACATATTAAACTAGCATTATAACCTATTATAGAGAAATATATACATTTACCAACTGATAACAGAATATGCATTTATTATGTCATTATGGTGTTAGGCTATGACAATAATGTTATAAGGTATATTATTAATGCTAAACCTATTAATCCTATTAGTTGATATTAATAATAATATATTATAAATATTACCATTATATTATAAATTATATATATTATTTGGATTAAAACTATAAAATAATTATAACTGTAAATATATATAATATAGCTCAAATATAATAATAATATAGTTATAAATAATTAATAATATATATGAATAATGTATAAAATTATAAATTACTATATAACTTATAGATATGTGTTAAATTAGTTTCCTAAATTATATTAATATATAATCCTAAGGACAAATATTAGTTATTAAAAATAAATATTATATTAATACATATAAATTTAATGTATAAAATATCAATAGATTAAAAATTTATATTAATATTATATAATAGGATTATAATATAGTATATAGAACATGTAAGTTAAAAATATGAACATATAAGGTATAATATGTTAAAAATATGAAACCTTATATACTATACTTATTATAATATAGCATAAAATAATTATAACTATTAATTAATAGGACTTATATGATAATAACATATACCTAACATTAGTTTATTATATAATATCAACTTATAGTTTAACTATAATCGTTTATTAATATATAAATATTATGTTTGTTATAAGGTTTATTTCTATAATTAATTTTATGAATTAGATTATAAGGTCTATGCACATTATATTAATATAATAAACTAATAGGATTTATATGATAACTTATTAGTATATAATTAATATCATTATTAGTATATTAGTAGTAATAACATAAGAATATTATACAATTAAATAATATTTAGTTAATTAATCTGAGAAACTCCAATAATTTTAGGTTTTAGCTGGACATATCCTGTTGGCATCATATTTCCCGCAAACTCATTCAAGCAATGCTAATGGCCTATTTCACACGATTTGATATGAGGGAAAGGATTTTATTCAACATTGCAATGGTAGGAACTAATAAAATCACAAGTACAACATATTTTGCAATAGTTTACTTTCCCAACAATTTTTCATTTATACCCACCTTTGTGCATTTTCACCCAATAAATGCATTCTTTGGGTAAAATAATTACCCACTCCGTATTTTATTTTCACACAACTCCATTGGTGGTAAAAAATTTACAAATACGTAAAAATATTTGCAATTTCCCCTTCCCGTGTAATATATTTTTGGCAAAATCAAATAAAAACCATTTTATTTTTATCTTCTACATAGTTGGTTTCTATTTATCAAAAAATTTGATTTCTTACTCTCATCCCACACCACCGCACATCTCTTATTATTTTCTTGTGGGAAAGCAGGAAGAAGCCCAAAATTTCACCGCTCACATTTTTATCAAAATTAATAAAAACCTTTCATCTCCTGCTCACTCGCAGACAATAAAATATTGTTTTAGGGCACCACCGCTGTCCCGCACATAGACTTGAAACTCCCTGTGGTGATGCAGGAAGATTATCGCTCTCTCGCATTTAGATTTGATATGCCTTGCGGTGATGCAAGGAGAGAATAAGCTTCTTCCCGCAAGCCTACACCATCTTCACCTGGCACCTTGCAGGGGTGCGAGAATGGTCTCCTGCACGTAGGTCATTTATCTCCTTGGCATATGGTGTTTGATGTTGTGCATACCTTCAATCCCCGCGCACCGTGAGATCACATTTATCTGAGGCAGTTTGTCAAACAGTTCCTGTGCCTTTGTCTATGCTTCCACATTCACATACATGTCTATCGGGATGCTAGCAACTAAAACATCTAATAAAAATCCTCCTTCGATTATGCTTTGATGGATATCCATACGCTGCTCTAAATCTCCCATTTTGGCATAGGCTAAGGGTACTGGCAAATGTTGTCGAGTCTGCCTTTTCACTTCTTGTTCGAAAGCTCCCATCTTCTGGATTTGAGATGCTATCTTGCTTTCTTTTCAAATTCATGGCTGGAAGTCCTAACTCCACAAAATCCCCAGCACACATGGCATGGCATAAGAAGTGAATATCTGAAATGGTCCAGTGGTTTGAATATTGCATCAGAAGAAATATGTCAAAAAATAGTAGAAGAAACCCTCCACAAGCTGTGTCCAACCTGATGTGCTGCTTCGATAGCTGAAAGAGTCTTTTTACTGACAACAACTTCATGCATTCTAGCCAGACAATGGCCTCTAGTGAGCCACTCAAGCTGTGAGCCAGACATGTATGAAGAATGTGGAAGCATGGACACAGAATTGGAATTGTTTGACAAAGTTCCTCAAAGAAATGTAATCTCATGGACTGCCATGTTTTTCGTATAGGCACAAAATGGATTTGTTAAAAAGGTTCTAAAAATTTTAAGCAAATCCAATTGTCTAGTGCAGGGTCGTGCTTCACAACATCCACAAGCATATTCCCAACCTATGCAAAATGGGTGCTTTAGAATAGGGAATGGACATCTATCAAAGAAAAATGGATGGAGGATTCTTGTCTGATTTGAAAATGCTCTGAAACCTTTCCCTGCATCACCATAGGAGGTATGAAATCCATGTGTAGGTGAGTAGTAGAATGCAGGAAAGCGGTGGTTCTCGCAAACCCGCAACTTCCAAAACTCCCATTTTAGCATAGGTTGTTTGTACGCTGGCAAATGTGAACTGACGAAAAACAACATGGACGGAAAAAAGAATGGCCGGTGTTGGAAAGAGGAAATCTAGACCATTAGATAGTGAGTATGAAAAAATAACATATTTTTATACATTGAAATTTTTGTAGTTAAAAACTTAATGTAATTTGTTGTACTAAAATTATTAGTGACTTAAAGCTTCAGTATGTACTTGGATAGTGTCAACTTGGTACTCACACAGTGCTTCAACTATAGTCATCTTGCTAAATGATTGTAATACTCAATGCTCGTTGGTTAATTGAATTTTAATATAATTTAAAAAATTCCATTTTTCACATTACTGTTCACCCAATTGACCAATAGCACAACAGATAAATTGCATTTATTAAATAATTAAATAAAAAAATTAAGTTTCAACTTTAGGGATTTTACCAAATGAATTTAATACTCAATGTTGATTGGTCAATTGAATTGAATTAATTACATCACATGTATGCAATATAAGTAATCCTACCTACAGTAGGAACTAATAATTATAAAAGTATATTTTCAATTATATCATAAGATGATGTCGTCTCATTATAAATTAATTGTAAATAGGATAAATTAGTTAATTTGGGTATTTATAATTTTCTTTTTCAATAGATAAGATTGACGTATCAAAAGATTTTTTTTATAAAGAGGAAAGTTTGATAGAGTTAGGATTATTATATATTGTTATTTTTAATGATTTTAAAATAGAGATAATTGAGATGTTTGAGAGAAATATCATTAAAAAGAACTTTTTAAAAAGATTAGGAATTGTATTTGTTATTTAATTATGAGATAATTATAGAGGAGAAAAGTGTATATTCTTTCTTCTATTTAAATTAGACTTACTTTAGGTACTCTTTTCACTAAGTTTTATTTGCACATATGATAACCTTAGTTTGTGTTTTGTAATATAAACTATTGCTTCCTAAGCTATAGAATCTGGATCAACATGTTCATTTAGTTCTTTCCTTCTTAGAATGAGATCGCAAATGAAACTATGGTATTGGTCACAATTATTCAGGTAGCCTTGACCCCTAATTTCAATTTTATTTTTCCTTCTTGTTGAGCTAACTTTTTCAAATATAGTCCATTACACTTTTGTCAATGTATTGGTCATTTGGGCCCAATTTGAGAATGTAAGGTTATATACATATAAAGAAGAGTTCTATGCTATTTTATCATCATGTAAAGTAAGAAGTGATCAAAAATCACAAAATGATCTATAGAAAAGAGCATAGAGACAAAACATATTATTGCATTAGTTTTGGATTACAACATTAGACATCACTACATATTATCACTGCAATGATGTAGATTTTTGCACTCAATAACAAGTCCTAACAATTATCACCACATTCTTTATATAACATAGAAAAATGAGGTGAATATATTTCTAAAGATTATTGGGACAAGGATTAAGGCCACATAGTCAGATTAGGATATGCACAAAAATATCAAGGTCATTCTTGTGGTTGTGACCTAGAAATTTACCATGACTTGAAAAGTTAGATTCTCAACACTAGATCAATGTTGTATTTAAAATATTGAGGCCACATTTTTTCTAATTAGAGCCACCCATGCAATCATGATCTAGATAGTCATTATAGTTGATCTTTGCATTGCTTATAGTAACATATCTTAAATCCAATACCAAATTCAAACACAAAGATCTTAGTAGTCAGTTGTAGCTATATGTCAAACATTTAAAGATAGACTCAAATATTATCATCCTATCTTTGAAATTTTTGAAAGGAAGTTGTAATCTAGAAAAAGTGATACCTTCACTTTTTACATTACATTGCCTATAGGTTGGAATTGAAAACATGAAATAACTAAAAATAGAAGTACAAATTTTAGAAACTAAATATAGTGCTAGAAAGAGGAAGGAAAGAAGAACCTAGTACCAAGTCTAGAGAGTCCCAGCCTCAGATACCAGCATATCGCGAGGACGTCTCCATGTAGCACTATCATCTTGATAGAAATAAAACATCACAAATCTGTAATGTATGATCCAACTCAAGTTCATAACCTCATCCAGTCTGTGTAGAAAGCTAGAATGAGTACCCATCATCCAAGTTCAATAAGAAATAAAAAAATAGAACATTTAAATGAAAGAAATTTATTAATAAGAGGAAGAAGGAAGATAAACAAACTCTCATGTGTTTGAATCTTCTTCTTCTCTAACATGCACAACACATAAAAAGAAAAATGGTTGGGGCTATTTGGAGGTTTGCCTCAGTCAAATCCTTGCTTTGGTCTTTCGACCTCCACAATAGCCAAATAGATAGATAAATAAAAATGTGTGTGAATGCTCCTATCCCAAATGTACTTGGGAATGATAAGAGCTTTGATTGTGCAAATAGTGACAACTAAAATGAAGGAAAATAGAAGGGATGCGAGAATCCCAAGGTGCTCAAGGACACAACAAAATAAGAGATTCCAATAACAAAGAACAATACGACACAACCAAGAAAATACTTGTAATAAAACAAGAAAAATGATAATATCACCTATGAGGGCTTGGATAATCCAAAGAGAGCAAGAGAGTTGAGATTAGAGTGTTGTAGCAAGTTGTAGAAAGTTGTAGAAATTTGTAGCATGCAAGAAGTTACAAGAAGGAACCAAGGGATAGAAAAAAAGGAATGTAATAAAAGAAAGATAGATTCAAAAAATGAGAAGAGGAGGGAAAAGGAAGGAGGAAATGAACTGTTTAGAAGACTCTTGAGATTACTACCAACACACAAAAAGCAAAAAGTGGCAAAACACTCAGAAACAATCACGAAACACAAAACTATTGTGGGATGCTAGCACATCACATGAACGTCCATGCAAAGTGCTAGTGTCCAGATAGTTTGGGCTCAAATATGACAAGACACTAGAACATCACATGTCTAACACAAAAGTGACAATGAAACTTGACAAAAATTCAACACTAAAAATAAGGCCTAAGAACCATAGGAGGAAAAGGTTAATGTAAGGGCTAAAATGAGCGTACAATCACACTAGAAGAGAATGGACACTAAAGGAAGGCCAAAATGTTCCATTGTAAAATGTGTAAACTAGCATTTTACACTTAGTTTAGCACCTAGTTGGACCTAAAATGTTTACACTAGTTAATCATGACCTACTTTAACACCTTTTTTAACATTAAACTAATAATTCTCAATCCTGATGATTAAACCTGACAAAATAACTATGAGACTGACCTAAGAACACCTTAAGTGACTTGTACCAAGATTTTTGGGCTAAAGGACAAGGGCGCCCAAGTGCCTTGCTCCCCCATTTAGGCATAACCTATTTTATAGTAATGTCATCTTAAGGCATATTAAGTGGTTCCTCTTGTCAGCCTTATTTGGTTTTACTTATCTTTTTTGAGCTAGAATGCATATAAAAGCAAGTTAGTTTATTTTGAACACACCTAAGCTATCTCTAACTTTTTGAAGGATTCTTCTTCTCTCTCATGCTCTCTACTCTTCTCTAAAGTTCTCTATGGTGAAATATTGCTGTGACACTAACTTATTGCAGGTCTTGTGAAGATTTTTCTACTTCTTGGGCTACACCAACTTATTGAGTCAAGTTGTGACACCCTATCAAGCATGCTAGGGTTCCCTTGATTATGTGACTTCTTTCCTTCATGCTTCATTCTAACATTCCATTCTACTTCAGATTTGTCTCTACCCTCCTAGGGCACACACTCTTTATAGATATCATCTTTGCTATTGTGGAGGTGGAAACACCATTCACGGAGCTTCACTTAGGAAAGCTCCTAAATAGCACCCAACCTTCTCTTCTCTCCTTGTGTGTAGATTGGAGAAGCAGGTTTCTAAAGGTGATCTCTGGGAAGAAGATAGAGCTTATAGGTATGTTGTCCAAATTTTTGAACCTTTAAAATTTTAAACTTTTCCTATATCCAAGCTATCACATATCATTAAATCAATTCCCACCTTTGTTATTTGCCCTTTGGAGTCACATTTGAAGTCATACTGCTATCTATTTGCCATCTCAGTCTAGCTGTACTATTATTGTTTCACCTCAGTCTTGGAGCATCCTATATTGTCTCATGGCATTGATATGCTTCAAAGCACAGTGATAGTGGGTTAATGTAGATATAAAGAGAAACTGCTTCTTGCTTGTTACTCCAAAAAGAGATTCCATGCATTCAAATCAGAATAGGTTTCTTGACTAGAAGAGAACATATCTTGCAAGAATAGGGGATGCTACTCTTTCCTCCATGAAGCTACTACAACAAGTGGCATCTGATGAGGGGGACTCCAAAATTGTCAAGCACCCCTTATGAAGACTAGAGATGTGCATTATATGAAAGATGGTTATTCTAGAAGACACTATGGGGTCTCCACAAGGTGGTTAGAAGTGGTGATATGCCTGCTGCTCAAGTGTTGTCATGTAGCCATGTTTATTATGTAGAATGCCAAGAACAAATCACTCCCAGCCTTAGAAGACACTTTCATAGTGATATAAGTGTCGCTGTCATATTCTTAGACCATAAGTTGCTTAGCAAGAATTCAAATACTCCATCATTATCTATGAAAGTCATTGCAAAGGAGCTGGTGAAGTATCTAGAGGGTATTGCAAATTAGGAAACTATAGTGCATTCAAAAATCTGCAAAGAGAAATCAATTATGAGAGAGGTGGCAATGAGGTGATCAAGCTTTTGAACCTTTTCATTTTATCTTTCCAAGTATAATCTTGCTATAAAGATCGAAAGAATATGGTAATTTCTTGAGGAGAACAAAGGGTCGCAGCCTGAACAAGTTGAAGTGGTGACATTTTGAATTAAAAGAAACACTATCTTTCGAATGCCACTATTGTAGGATATATACACAATAGATCTATAAAGTAGTAGTATAAACTCTCTAGCAAATGCATTTGGTCCAGCACGCTACCCACTATCAAAATAATAACTAGAAAAATGATTTTTATCATATACTCTACCAAAATTTTATGCAAAATGTGGGAACGTAAACAAGGTCGCGACCTTTTTATTATCATAAATACCATTTAATGAAATACAAATCGAAGGACATGCACCAAGATATGCAGCTTTTGAAAAAGGTATGGATCTTCATCCAAACTTAAAGAAGAGAGGTTTTTGCTAGCTTTGAGAGTTTTGGTTGATAAGTATGTCGAAGAAGGTGAGAGCCAGATTTACAAAATAATAGAGAGGTAGACATGTGAAGACTATATATCAGAATCCATATCGTAATGAGAAGTATGCCAAAGAATTTGGCATTAAAATAAGTGATGAACTTACCTCTGTGGAAGCACAGATTTTGCCTGCACCTTTGCTCAAATATCATGATTCGGGTATGGAGAGAGATTGCTAACCTAAGGTTGGACAGTGGAATATGATGGAACAAGAATGGGATAGATCCGTTATAGAAGATTTAGAAATTTCTAAGCAATTCTAGTTGAAAGCTGTAATGTCAAATTGCTATTTTCTCCTGTGCATGTTCTCAGCAAACAAATAAAATAAAGGGTTTGTCAGATTTTGCAAATGTCCAAGTCAATATACATGCAAATCCTTGCATCATGTCGAGAATATAAAATACATATTTTTGTCAAGTATTAGAATTGAAACGTATGTGTGGTGTGGAAGCATGGAGTGAAGGCTACGAACATGCATGCAAATGTGAAAGCACGGGCAGGATAAGTACAAAATGGTTTTATTGAAAAAGCTTCGATATTTTAAGTAGATGCAACTACCATGTGTTACGCAAAGTCTCCACCTCACTCTTGCTAGTGCACTTCCAACCTATAATGACTTCAACAAGATGGAGATTTTTGTCAAATATTATAGTTGGAAATGCTCGAGAGATGCATGTGAACAAAATGTGAAGGCATTTACAAGAAATATGGTCTCATGGATATGATCATGGTGGGATATGCAGAATGAATTTGTTGATGGGTTTCAAAATAGATACAACTGGCTGTTATAATGCCTTCTCCGTCAACACATTTTGTCTAAATGCCAAAATAGAAATGGTGGGATGTAAAAATCTAGAATGTTGGATATGCATAAGGTATTTCAGATGAAAAAGATTTAGAAACCCCTAATATGTGCAACACCAAACTCCACACCCTGTGCCAAATAGAAAGGCAGTAAAGCATTAATGGGCATGGGATCTCTACCAGATATCACAATTGGAAAATGCTTTGGAGCACACAAAAGTCATAGCTTACTAGATAAGTTCAAAAGGAAACTATTAAAAAGGCTTTAGAAACTTTCACAACTGGCAGATTATAAGATATGCATGAAATAGATTTTTTTCTGCGTGAATGCAATTGGTATGTGTAACGGCAATGCCACAAAGTTCTCTATATGCATACTTCACCAGCATTTCAGCCTATGGGAGTGCATTCTCAAATAGCAATAGCAGATAAAAAAAATTAGACTTTTACCAAATGTTATAGTAAAAAAAACTCCAGTAAGCATGCATGACAGAAAAGTTTCTGATAGAGCAGGATAAACACAAAATGGATATGCGTTCAAAATGGATTTGTTGAAAAGGCTCGAGGCTTTAATGCAAGTTTAGATGATATATGCGATGCCATACAAACCACGATCTATTCTAGGTTATCAATTTTCTTATTCTCAGTTGAAAATTCTAAAGTGTGAAACAGACTCCTAGTGGGATCAAAAACATGTTTGGTGCAGTTGATGCTAGTGATTATAAAGTGCCTCTCGAAATTTCTTTACATGTAGAATAAGATGCATCATCCGAATTATCTAGTGAGAAATGTTGAAGTTGACAAGATCTCCAAGCTAAGGAATTGGTTGATATGTGTATGAAAATGGAGACAAGATTGCATGTAGTTGAGCCTTTGAGGACTAAGGTTATGCAATTACATTTTGACGCTCAAAATTGAATGTTGCCCGACAAGATGTGACAGTTCTAGTTGAAGTGGAGATGATGCATCAACACCTACTCCTGTGCATCATCTTTTATCATAGAGTAGAAACAATCAAGACTTGAGTTCTTTTGTGGTGGATCTAGTGCTTGATAGGAAAAGACTGAAAGATATGGTTTAAGATGGACTAGATGACACTACAGTTTTAGCTAAGAGGCTAGCTTTGTAATCATTCTCTGATATCCCAAACAATGTTGAGAATGCACAGAGTTTTGTGCAACATCCTTCTTTTGACATCCGCAATTTGAACAAGGTTGCATCCCATGTGATTCTATCTTTCTCAAGGTGGAAGTAGTTTCTAGATACATGAAGCTTTAGGAGGTGCAAGGTTATCTTTGTACAATTGTACTTCTTTGGAAGAATCAGGAAAGCTTTTGGCTGTTTATGTCGACCCTAGCCCTTCCTTATTTAAGCCTGCATGGTGAAGATCATGGTGAATCCATAGATACTATGGCAACCTCAACGCAGATCAATGATGTGGCTGAGTCTTTTGGGACACCTGGGGCATCCTTCTCCTAAAGTCATACAAAATAATGACATTTAATCTTGAGTTGGATCTTTCGAATGAGAGTGGGAAAGTGGTGATAGTGATGGTAGATAGTTGTGAACATGATGCAAATATCACCATCTTGGATAAATCGAGACTGCAAGAATGAAGACTCTTCTCTGGAAAGGATATTCTTCTAGATGGCTAGGATGGAGATATGGAGAAAAGTTTTTTGCAAAGATATATCCCTATTATTATCCAGGATGGAGTATAACTAGAAAATACTCACATTTTCTATGGAAAGGTCACTTTGAGGACTGGCTGATGTAATGCTAGTTTTCCCAATCATATATTTTCATTTTCACTTCGAGATTAGAAAGTGAAGAGGTAGTTTGAGGAAGGAAAAGAATACAAGGCACATTGAAATTAAAGATAACAAGTTGGAGTAGAATGGGAAGAGTCATTTGTGACTTTTCAGTTTTCTTTTATCATTTTGTAATATTTCCTTGCGGAAAAGATTGGATTTTGATCTTCTCTAGGGTTGTCTATATAACTCTATTTGTAATCTTTGTAGAGGATCTTTTTTCTATTCAACCAGGAGCTCATGTGAGAGCTGCAGGGAGGGTAGTGACTAGATGTTTATCTCTGTTTACTGTATTCGTTACGCTGACAAGATTTTTGATCCCCCTTGTACTTTGGTGCATGAGTGAGACTTGATCAGTCTGTAAGGTGTTTGGCTATTTCATTTTCCTATAGAGTTGGGAGTAGAGTTGGGAGCTTTGTGAGAGGGATAACTGGAGACTTTGTATTTCAGTTCATTTTGGAATAATAAAGTTTGATGTTCCTGTGTCTTCATTCTTTCTTGAACTTTGATTATTCTTATGTCCAATCAAGTTCTTATGTTTATAATCTCTTTGCTCAGCTCTTGATATGCAGGTGTTTCAAAAGGAATTTGTGCGTTGTTGTTGTTAGTGTTTTACTTCTTCATTGTGGGAATTTGTGTTGTGTGCCTATGTTCATAGGCTAATTTCTTCTCTTTTCCTTTCATCTTTCTTCTTTCTTTTTGCTACCTTTTCATACTTTCTGGTTAAAAGTACCTAAATATAAAAACCACCATCATACAAGGGAGCTGTCCCTGTCAAACGCAAAGGATAATCATTGCATCCGCAATGATTACTCCATTTATTAGTGTCTTTTTGTTGCTGCCTATTGGGTGAATTAGAGTGTGTTTTTACAGTGACAAAACTATTAACCAATAGTTTTTGGCGACTCTGCTAGGGATCAGAATCAAAGATTGGTGCATTCTTTATCTCAAAAAAATTCAAGGTATGTCATTAAAAGATTGAGGTTGGCGACTCTATAGAGATTTTGAAAATGGTTTGGTATTCAGAAAGAGATGACAGTGATGACAACAATGATGGAGATTTCCCTTCTCCCACATCTGCATCTCGAAATGATTAGGTACTCAATGATCCTACACAAGTGGGCTTCTTAAAGAGTTTTTATGGTAACATGTAATTTCAATCTGATAAGGTACACCCAACCTTCCTTAGAAGTTTGAAAGAAATTAAATGAAGGGATGGGAAGGATACACATTTCTTTGCTTGTAGCCATGAAGATAGACCTATTTGTAAAGGAGTTACACCAGATGGAGAATCTCATGCTACCACACATCATTTGCAAGGAGAGGACAATAGCTCTAAAGAAGAAGTTTTTCTTGCAGGAGTGTCTTCTCATGGAGCAGTTGATGGTTATGAAGGTCAATCAAAAATGTTAGCTGAGATGCAGATACAATCAAGGTTTGAGGATGAATATTCAATTTTGATTTCCTGCCCTAAAAATTCTTTTTCTTTTGGGTGTTACTCTTTAGACAATAATCCTCTTAGGATGGATTTATTTGAGTATGTGCAAAGTTGTGTCATAGAAGAAGCTCCTTTTGTGTCTATTGGGATAGTACATATAAGATGCAGGATCACAAAGAAGAAGAGGAAGATCATAAACCTGATAATGAGGATTTAGTGGAGATTCCAGTGGGAATAGAAGATGTTCTTGATGAAGTTATGGACCTAAACTACTATTGATGTGAAGTCATATCAGAGGAGTCAAAAGGATACAAAGAACATGAAGGTGTTGATGATCAGCTGAGTAAAAATCAAGAAGATAGTACATTTCATGATGTTTCAATCTGTTGTCCTGGGGTACCTAATTTAAATGTTCACTATTTTGAAAATCTTTCTTTTCTCAATCCATCAATTTTAAGAGAAGATTTATATCACTCAGCTATGGACCCAAGTTGCCAAAGAAGTATTAAAGTGTTTGAGGTTGCCATACTTCAAATGATACAAGAAGTAATTTGTAGCATGTGTGAAGATATTGATTTATTTTTTGACTCAAACATCTTTCATGAGGAACAATTGTTTGAATTTTCTGCATTACCAAGAGAGATTACTCATGCCAAAAATTTTAAAGTTGCTATTCAAAGCACCAAATGGCAGCTAGATTCAATTCTGTTTCATTGGCATGGTCCTTTTTTTTGTACAGGTACATATTTTTCTGAACCTGTCAATGGTTTTGCATTGTCTTTGAGGCAGCAGTGGTGTGTCGTACCTAGTCCATGTACATAGGTGTCTTAGGTAGTTTCATTTCATTTCCAGTTGTGTGTTATTTTGTTCCGTTCCATTTTTGGCTTTGTTCAGTCTCTTGTTTTTTCCCCTCTGGTTGAGTTGTTAGGTGACTCTATTGGCCCAATGGATAAGGCCCTGGTCTAACCCAAGATTCAAGGGTTCTCTGTGTCCCTTGCGGTCCTTGTTCCCAATTAGAGCCTGTGTTGTCCAAATTTTTGAACCTTTAAATTTTTAAACTTTTCCTATATCTGAGCTATCACATATCATTAAATCAATTCCCACCTTTGTTATTTGCCCTTTGGAGTCACATTTGAAGTCATACTGCTATCTATTTGCCATCTCAGTCTAGTTGGACTATTATTGTTTGACCTCACTCTTGGAGCATCCTATATTGTCTCATGACATTGATATGCTTCAAAGCACATTGATAATGGGTTAATGCAGATATAACCAGAAACTGCTTCTTGCTTGTTACTCCAAAAAGAGATTCCATGCATTCAAATCAGAATAGGTTTCTTGACTAGAAGAGAACATATCTTGCAAGAATAGGGGATGCTACTCTTTCTTCCATGAAGATACTACAACAAGTGGCATCTGGTGAGGGGGAATCCAAAATTGTCAAGCACCGCTTATGAAGACTAGAGATGTGCATTATATGAAAGATGGTTATTCTAGAAGACACTATGGGGTCCCCACAAGGTGGTCAGAAGTGGTGATATGCTTGCTACTTGAGTGTTGTCCTGTAGCCATGTTTATTATGCAGAATGCCAAGAACAAATCACTCTTAGCCTTAGAAGACACTTTCATAGTGATATAAGTGTTGCCGTCATATTCTTAGACCATAAGTTTCTTAGCAAGAATTCAAATACTCCATCATTATCTATGAAAGTCATTGTAAAGGCATTGGTGAAATATCTAGAGGGTATTGCAAATAAGGAAACTCAAGTGCATTCAAAAATATGCAAAGAGAAATCAATTATGAGAGAGGTGGCAATGAGGTGATCAATCTTTTGAGCCTTTTCATTTTCTCTTTCCAAGTATAATCTTGCTATTAACATCGAAAGCATATGGTAATTTCTTGAGGAGAATAAAGGCTTGCAGCCTGAACAAGTTGAAGTGGTGACATTTTGAATTAAAAGAAACACTATTTTTTGAATGCCATTATTGTAGGATATATACACAATAGATCTGTGAAGTAGCAGTATAAAGTTTCTAGCAAATGCATTTGGTCTAGCATGCCACCCACTATCAAAATAATAACCAGAAAAATGATTTTTGTCATATACTTTGGCAAAGTTTATACAAAACATGGGAACGTAAACAAGGTCATGACCTTTTCATTATCATATATACCATTTAATGAAATGCAAATCAAAGGACATGCACCAAGATATGTAGCTTTTGAAAAAGGTATGGATCTTCATCCAAACTTAAAGAAGGGAGGTTTTTGCCAGCTTTGAGAGTTTTGGTTGATAAGTATGTTGAAGAAGGTGAGAGCTAGATTTACAAAATAATAGAGAGGCAGACATAGTGAAGGCTATATATCAGAATGTATATTGTAATGATAAGTATGCCAAAGAATTTGGCATTAAAATAAGTGATGAACTTGCCTCTGTGGAAGCATAGATTTTGCCTGCACCTCTGCTCAAATATCACGATTTAGGTATGGAGAGAGATTGCCAACCTAAGGTTGGACGGTGGAATATGATGGAACAAGAATGGGATAGATTCATTACAGAAGATTTAGAAATTTCCAAGCAATTCTAGTTTAAAGTTGTAATGTCAAATTGCTATTTTCTCCTGTGCATGTTCTTAGCAAACAAATAAAACAAAGGGTCTGTCAGATTTTGCAAATGCCTGAGTCAATATACATGCAAATCGTTGCATCATGCTGAGAATAGAAATGCATTTTTTCTCAAGTATTATAATTTAAATGTATGTGTGGTGTGGAAGCATGGAGTGAAGGCTACGAACATGCATGCAAATGTGAAAGCACGGGCAGGATAAGCACAAAATGGTTTTATTGAAAAAGCTTCCATATTTTAAGTAGATACAACTGCCATATGTTGTGCCAAGTCTCACTCCTCACTCTTGCCAGCACACTTGCATCCTGCAATGACTTCAACAAGATGGAGCTTTTTGTCAGATATTATAGTTGGAAATGCTTGAGAGATGCATGTGAACAAAATGTGAAGGCATTTACAAGAAATATGGTCTCATGGATATGATCATGGCGGGATATGCAGAATGAATTTGTTGATGGGTTTCAAAATAGATACAACTGGTAGTTATAACACCTTCTCCGTCAACAGATTTTGTCTAAACACCAAGGTTATGTGCAGGATCATGATGGGCCAAACTATACCTCTAAGTGGCAATGAAAATACAAAAAATCATACTTTATCAAGTTCATGTGAAAATTTGAATGGATTAGCTACACAATTTGAAAAAGATGTAAGAACAAAATTTGTAGAGAATGGAATCTAGTTTATAGGCTACTATTTTTTTTAAAACTAAATTTACTTAGTGAAAATCAAATATTTCAATGAACAACTATCAAATTTTCTAGAAAAAAAAAGTGGGTGTCTATCTAGCCAACCTAACTATGACTAAAAATATATATATATTTTTGAAACTTTCAAAATAAGTAGAGGACTCATGCCTGGATGTGACGCATATTTATTTAAAAAAAAATTCTAATAAAATAATTAGTTATGATTTTTTTACTGTGACTTTTTTTAAAAACTAAAAAGTAATTTTCCAGCCAACCTAACTCGATAAAAAAAATCAAAATTCAATTTTTTTTTAACCTATAGCCAGAAAAGCATAGAGTGTGACACAGGTTTCAGATCTCAAAAAGGTGAAATGGTTTGAAAGTTATAGATGTTTTTCAATCAGTGTGTCCATCAGGATTTCAGAGACATGGTATATAGAAAATTATTAATAATTATTTAATAAAATGATAACCAAACAAATCTTATATTTTGAGAAAGCTAACAATTTTTTCTATAAACCCTTTTCGTTTTATCAATTTTGCATTAAAAAAAGTTGTCAGCACAAAGGGTGAAGTTTGAAGAAGAGAGTGAAACATGAAAACACGTTAGAATCCATGAAAAGTCAACAACCAAAACAGATATTCGTCTTGCTTTGTACCAAAGAAAAATGGATATCCATTTTTCTTCAGTAAAAGCAAAACGGATATCCGTTTCTAATGGAAATATTTATTTAATGAAATAAGA
The DNA here is from genome assembly GCA_027924645.1 of Cunninghamia lanceolata. Taxonomy (NCBI): domain Eukaryota; kingdom Viridiplantae; phylum Streptophyta; class Pinopsida; order Cupressales; family Cupressaceae; genus Cunninghamia; species Cunninghamia lanceolata. The sequence goes on from BSBN01001332.1 coordinate 16,542,951, forward strand.
ATGTAGACAAAAAAAATACTAACAAATGTAGATAGTTAGAGGTAGAGGATGCACAGAAACATGGGGCAGGGTCCTATTAGGGGATCCTATGTCATAGTGTGTTGTGTACAAGTGTCAGAGCATCAATCAAGCCTATCTTATACTAGAATCCAATGTTCTTATTTTGTCTTGGTGCATCTGTCTCCTAGTGGAATTCATGCATATGCATTCTTTATGTATTTTTTAAAGTTGGTATCCAATGCTTTTGGGTTTCCATGTGGAATTGGTATCTATGTTGTGTTGGTATGTTTGGTCCATGATGCTCTAGAACTTGCAAATGTTTTTGTCCCTTATAATAAATTTATATAGAAAAGGTTTTAAATTTGAGGTAGAGTAAGAATTAAATCTAGATTTGGTGGAGTCTTCCCCCACACATGAGTTGGCCACACGTATGCATGTGAGTCAACTCATTATAATATGGTGGAAGTTCATGTGAACACTTGTCATTTTTAATTAGTTAAAAATTGGTGGCTCCTTGTGAAAAGTATGGGCTCTTATCAAGAACTCATAACCAAGAAGGTTGATATCCATTTTTCTTACATGTTTGTTGATCACATCTTATGAAACAGATGTTGTTTGGTGATAGTTCTAGGTTTAGTGAACAATATTCTCAAGCTTATTGCAATTTTTACACTTGTGACCAAATTTGGTGCCAAACCCTTTCACCTTTTTAATTAATCTTGATAGTGTCATCTCACTCCATGCAAATCAAACCAACATTAGGACCATGTGAATGATATTAAGGATAGCCTTGAAATATGAATCTTTGTACTGTTGACTATCCTTTAAGCATGACAATCCTTTAGGATCATTGTACCCAGGTGCAACAATCCTTCAATCTTCTTTTATTTATATTTCTTTCCTCTTCATACACAAGATTCTCATGCCTTGTAGTCATGACAATCCACAAATCACCTAACTGTCCTTAGTGAGACTATATCTTATTTTGACAGTGATAGTCATCTTCCATTCACAACTCTCCTCTTTAACATAGATACCCTTTGCACATGATTTGACTTCATGATTTTCCTTTTGTATGTTGTATTATGGTATGAAAATACTATGGCCCCTTCTTCATCCTCTTGTATAATGAAATTGAAGGTCGACACTTACGGTTACTCTTCTTTATTACTTGGTGATAATGAATCCCTAAACTCATTTTTGATTGTCTTGAAGCCAAATTTACCACTGCTAAGACAGTCAGAGTTGATTCTTGATCATGAATATTGTGAATTACTTCAAATATCCATGGACAATTTCAATTGTGTTTCTTAAGACAACCATGCCTTGACTATCCCTTGATGTTGGTCATGATTGTGCTTGGATGGCACAATAGTTCATAGTTAGATTTTTTCCACTAAAGTTTTCCTTCGACAAAGTAGTATTTTTAGTCCAATTTTTGACGACGTTCAAACAATATAAATACTTATTCTTAACATAAGTAATACATTTCTCACAAATACCAATGCATTCTACTCATAAGGTTCATGGCACCATGCCCAAAGTTATGATAGTCAGCAGTGTACTATTATGGCAGCCTATGGTTGGCTTGACAATCCATAATAGTGATAGAATTCATGCCTAACAGTCCTTATCGTTATTGTCATAATTATTTTACATTTGAGGCCTTGTCTACAACATACAAAGTTTACCTTTCTCACCCATACCTTCAATATATAAAGGACATTGATAGGGAATTTTTAATTTTCACTCAGTCAGTGCAATCTAGGAGAGGATAGATTGTCTAAAGTTGTAATCTATTTCCATTTACACTTACCATAACTACAAATGCTTAGTGTTTATTCTCAACCCCAGTAAATGAATAAAATGTGACCTATTGTTCTAATAGGCCTATAGGGACAAAGAGGTGATAAAGCCTTTAATTTTAAACATGACATGGTTTTGATAATTTCCCATATTGGTAAGGTCCTAGATGACAATCCTTTGATGCACCTAATTGTAATAGGTGTTATGATAGTCCTTGGTATCTTTTCATTTCTTTCTTGAATGGCCTGCAAATAAGACATAAGACCTATTAGATCCTTCATAAATAAGAATTCTCATACATTACATTTAAACTTAAACTCCCTAAACATCCATCAATCCATCCATTAATATCAAAATGCCATGAATATCCTATGATCAACCATTCTAATTCCTAGGATAGTCATATTGTAATTTTGCTTCTCTATACTAAAATAGCCCAAGGAATATCTACCCTTGAATTTGTATTTTAACAATTTAATGTCTTTACGAATAACATTGAGCCTTATTTTGGGACAACATTTTTCCCTTTAGAAGCTCCTCATTTCATGATAGCCTAAAATAGAATAAGTGGATAGTCATAACATTTTAGCATAATGGGCAAACCCTAAAGTGTGATAAATTCTATACATTATCTATTCCCATCCATGTCGCGAAGCAACTATTCAAATGCTAGGCTAACATGATTTAAACAATCATAATGGCCAACAATCCACTCCAAATGCATGGGAAAAGGACAACTCTTGGATCCCATATTAATCATGTTCAAATGGATGCTAGCATCTTCAAGTGAGTCAATACAAAAATTGAAAGCCTCAAACTGTCATGCCCGCATTTCCCATGCGGTCATGACACACAACACACGTGTCATGTCCACATTTGCCATGTGGTCATGACACGAACTACGAAAAACTTTTCTACCTATCTCTAGGAACCCCCTCGCACGCGTCTGCATGCTCGGTGGCAATATGCATAAGGCGTAAACATGTCAGTATAACCGTGATGGTGAAAGCCATCTAGGGGGTATGTGACACGTAGTGTGTTGGTCCTAGGGTTAGACTGATTTTAATCTAAACCCTAATCTTCCTAGGTGAAGATGATTTTGCCAACTTCGAGACCTATCTCTAATTTAGGTCAGAACGTTAACAAGATAATGAATAAGTGAAATGGCATGATGGCGCATGATTGAAGTGGAATGATGGAAAAAACATTAATAAAATTATGTGAAACTAAAACCTTAGAAATCTAGGAAAAATTCGACAGCATAACGTGTTTTTTATAATCGAAATAACAAGTTAAAAAAATAAAGCACCAATAAGGAAATAAATAAAATTTAAGAATAAAATTAATTTAAAACTTAAGAACAATTTCAAAACGATAAAAAAGTAAAATATTAAAATAGAATTTAATCACAAGACGTCCAATAAATCCAAAGAAAATTTGAGTCCATTATTAAATATAAATTCTAGCATTATATTTAATAACTAACTCGAATATTGAATATAGAAGGGGGGAAGAGTTTAAATAACTCATCCTGTAAAATAGTGATAAAATAGATAATAAATAAAAGGATCAAAATCCTGCTAGGGAAGGATAAAAATTAATATCCCAACTAGGATAAATTTAAACCAAGGGGAATAAAAATTCTTCCCAAATTGAATAAAATTTATCCCCAAGTTAAAATAATTTCACAAGGCAATTAATTCAAATTGTAAGACCCATTGAATTTTTAAAACAAGGATAAATAAAACTCCTAAGGTGAAATGGACAAAAGAAAAAAAACAAATTTAAAAGAAATGAGAAATAAAACCCCCTCCTCACATGTCCCTCACAATAAAAGATATCCTCACAAATTAAAATAAGAAAAGCCCTAAGTCAATTTAAAAAAATTGTTTTCTATCTACAAGTTGACCTAATCCCATTCTATTGTTGCCCTAACTCATTCTATTCTTTCTCTTTGTTTTGCTCTCTATTTTCATTTCTTCATTCTTTTTGTTTTGTTTTCTATCTTACAAGTTAGGGTTTCAGATGCCAAAAGAGGCCATGGATGGAAACTTGGTACACAACAAGTTGGTTTATATCAGAACTATGTATATATAAATATATATATATATATATTGTGTTTTATATATATATTTATGCCAAATACTGAAAGTGTTAGAATTCTGATGAGCAGGGTCGAAGAGGGAGAGGGGCGGCAAAAGGGATTACCACTGGCAGAGGAGTCAGAAAGGGCAGAACAGCGTTGAAGGGTACACAACAGGGGAGTAGGGTTTGAAGCTACCGAGGAGTGATAGTGCCGTCTGCAAAGATAAAGGTGGGGGAGCCATGAAGGGTGGTGGCGGATGGTGTTTTGGGGATGTGGGTGGAGGCACTACCTCCCCCCCACACCTCCTTACTGCAATGAAAACAAGGGGATTGTGGGAAGCACCCACAGTCGAAGTGTATATAACTTTTTTTTGTTTTTTTCTATGTTCTTATTTTTGTATTTAAATATATAACTATATATACACTTAACATATATATATATATATGAGAGTGTATACACATTATGAAATATATATAGCAAAAGGAAATGTACTTAAATAGATTTTCTTCTACACTTTTCTATGCTAACACAGTATCCTTTTTTTTTGTAAAAGGAAAAACAACAATGTAGAATTTATGAAATAATAACCAGCAAATACATTTATATATAGCACTCACTTTCACAAACAATAGTAATAAAAGAAGTAATGCTAATGCTCAGATTTATACATGAAATAGAACAATATCACTTCACTCTTTTTTTTTTTCATAATATACTAAGAGATGCATAATATTTAAGTCTTCTTTATAACAGTTCAACCTCCAAAATCAGCCTCTAATAAAATGAACTTGCAAAACCGTTTAACAGAAATTACTTTACTATAATGTCTTTCTTCTTCCTTTGCATTCACTACAGTTACTTAACACATCCATATATATATTTTTTCATTTGTAAGGAAAATATGACAGAAATATAGAAATAAAATTTCTTTTGCATTTCTCAGCCATAACTCACAACATAGAAAATAACCAGCCTTAACTGAAATAAAAGAACATTTACATTGCAATAAATTTATCATAGCCAACTCCATGGCAAAATAACAAATCAAATTTTTACAAAGGGCTATAAAGCCAAGGCTCAAAACAACCAACACAAAGAAACTATAGGAACACCAAAAATGGACTCCTCTCAACTCCATTCTCCATTTAATCACTTGCAAATAAAACATAATAAAAAGAACAACCCAGCCACTTCGAAATGCCCTTCTCCCTACCATAGACCCGCAAGAGGGTCACCCCCGAGCTAGGGAGGTAGGGATTCACACAAGTGTAATCATTCCACAACAAAAATCAAACACAATAACACACGAACAACCCCCAAGGTTTAACACAAAACTCAACTCATGAAAATGAGTTTGATGAGGGTAGGGAATGGACCCCTCTACTTCAAAGGCCACCCAAATGATAAAATACCAAACCGATGGCCTCGAGCCAAAATCTCCAAAACCACCACTCTCCACAAAATCACAAAATAATCTCCATGGTACTCTTGCCATTCAAATATCTTCTCAACAAGTAAAAGTCCTCAAGGCATAAATAGTATAAAGTGGGAGTGACCTCAAGGAGGTTCCTTTCCCCTACCCAAAAAAGTTGAGCATTACCTCCAATGGAGGTGCTCTCACCATACTCCCATCCCACACAAAAACAATGCAAATAACAAAACAACCAAAATCTACAACACAACACATTAAATAAGCAAGGGTGAAGAAACAAGGTTTAAGAGGCTTACCTTCAAAGCCCTATAATGGAAGCACGTTTGGTGAAGAGCTCCAAGCTTTCCCAAACCTTCCAATCTTCAAGAATTCCTCTAACTTTCCCCAAATTCCTCCAAAATAGCAAGAAACTCCAAAATGCAAGAACCCTACACTCCTCAACAAGAGGAGATAATATAGGCCATCAATTTGGCCTTGTGGAATGAGAAGGTGACACTTGTCACCTTCTCCTTCCTCCTCCAATGCCACTTGCAAGGGAGAGGAAGTGTGAGGGTGACAAGTGTCATCCTCCAATTCCCTCTCAATCCTCACCTTATCCACTTGTACTCTCACACATGTGTGAGAGCACAAGTGGTGAGGTGGAATTCCCACTCAAACCTCTAAGAGGATAAGGGATACCATATGGCATCCTCTTATTCTCTCAAAGAGTCATCTCCCTCCAAGATGCTCTCACACATGTGTGAGAGTCTTGGAGGAAGCTCCCACACACTTGGGAGTCTTGGAGACCTCCCAAGTCTTCCTTGGGAAAGGATTCCCAAACTTTGGGAAGGGAGATGAGTCTTTCCCAAAGCATGACTCATCTCCCACCTTCCCTAAATTCAAATTTCTTCACTTTGACTAAACCATAGTTTAGAGTGACCAAAAGTGAGTTAATCCAAGGGTTAGATAGTCCAAGTTGACCCTAGACCCATGGTAACCACCTAGGGTAACTTTTAGGACACTAAGGTTTACAAAGGGGTCATAAATCCACTTTAAATGGCCTCAAAAAATAAAATAAATATCAAGTGGTGTAAATCAAGTAAAATTTATACAACACTTATTATTGATTAATTTAAACAAAGGGTACTAGGCCAAAAGATTAGAAATTAAATCAAGCACTAAAATCACATTCAATTTCAAATGTGATCCTTATCCCTCTTGGGAATGGATCGATTTCACAGGGGATAACATTGGTGTGAATTCTATGTCCAATTTCCTGTGGCTAGGGAATGTAAAACCTGCACATCTCGATCAAGTGTCAATCATATCATGAATAATCATAGCCGAAGCAACTGGAATTAAATTCATGCAATTGAATACAACAATAATCATCAATACATAATTCCAAATTAAACTGTATTTTTTTCAATCACATGTCAAATAGTCCACATCACATAAATAACTAGAATCTCATCACAAAACATCATCTAATATATCTCATATGTCGAATCACCAAAATATCATCAAATCTGATCAAATCGAATCACATATGTCTAATCAATGTCCTATCAAAATCAGGAGATATAATCAAGTCTACATAATGAAATCATAGCCTCTAAAAAGTTTGATAATGTCATCAACTGAAATGCATAACGATCAAAATAAGGAAGGAAAAATAATCAGCCTCACATCCTCCCCCCTAAGACTAAACTTCCTCCTAGAAGTCATCAAAAAGGTGAGGATAGAGTGCCCTCAAACTAGCTGCATCCTCCCAAGTCATTGTGACCTCATCATAATGATCCCACTGGACCCTGACCTGGTCCAGCTCTCAACCTCGAAGGCCCAGCATCCAATGAGCCAATATGTGAATTGGCTTCAAAGCCAATTGCCCGTCCTCCTCTACCTGTAGAGCACTCCAGTCTAGTACATGAGATAAATCAGATAAATATCACCCCAAAATAGAAATATGAAAGACATCGTGGATACGTGACAGGCTAGGTGGCAATGCTAGACGATAGGCAACTGGACCTATCTGCTCCAAGATCTCAAAGGGTCCTACAAACCGTGGTGCAAACTTAGAGTCCTTTCCATAATGGATAGGACTCTTGTGTGGCCGCATTCTAAGGAATACCCTGTCACCCACTGAGAAGCTCCGATCAGTCCTCTTAGCATCGACATACTTCTTTTGTCTATCCTGTGCCTCCTGCAACCTCTATCTAATTAGTGTGACCTGCTATTCCATATCCTGAACTAGCTCTAGACCAATGGCAACTTTGTCCTCTATCCGATCCCAACTCAATGGTGTCCTACATGGTCTGTCGTATAAAGCCTAAAAGGGAGGCATACCCAACGAGCTGTGATGCCCATTATTGTAGGCAAACTCAACCATATACAGATACTCCTCCCATCTAGACTAATGGTCCATAACATACATCTGAAGCATGTCCTCCAACACTTGATTCACCCACTCTGTCTGTCCATTTGTCTCGGGATGATAAGTGGAGCTAAAGTTGAGCTGTGTGCCCAATGCCTATTGCAAGTCTCTCTAGAAAGCTGAAGTAAAAACTGGATCTCTATCTAAAATGATGCGGCGAGGTACTCCATTTAATCTCACAATATCATCTAAGAATACTCTCACCACTGCTGGTGCATTGTACGTCATGCGTACAGGTGAGAAATGTTCTACCTTGGTCAACTTGTCGACTATCACCATGATGGCATCATGGCGACGCGAAGACATAGGGAGACCAACAATAAAATCCATGGAGATGGTGTCCCATTTCCACTCAGGTATCTCATGTGGGTATAGAATACCCACTGGATGTTGATGCTCGGCCATGACCCCCTAGCACTCAAGGCATCGAGCAATAAACTCTGCTATGTCATGTCTCATACCTGCCCAATGGTACAGTTGTCGTAGGTTAGCAAGAATCTTCTTCACCCCTGAATGTGCTGCATATGGTGCTCTATGAGCCTCTGATAACACTACAATACGTAGGTAACCTGCGCAAGGTACATAGATACACTGTCGATGATGAAGTAACACATCTGCCTCAAGTGAATACCCTGCAAACTTGCCCACAAGGGCCCTCTGTGAACTGATCTCCTACTGCACCTCAAGAAAACACTCATCCTCAGGCAGATGCTGAATAATACGACCTCTCAAGTCCACACTCAGAGTCAAGGTCAAGAGCTTGTGGTGCCTCCGACTCAATGTGTTAGCAACCACATTCTCCTTCCCTCTGATGTAGTGGACATCAAAGTCATACTCGCAAAGGAACTCCATCCAACACTGCTGACGGGCGTTCAGATTCAGCTACGTAAAGATATACTGAAGGCTGTGATGATCTGAATGGAGCTCAAAGCGATAACCTAATAAGAAATGTCTCCAACGAACTAGAGCATGAACCACTGCCGCTAACTCCAAGTCATGCGTGGGGTAGTTCAGCTCATGGGTCTTGAGCTTTCATGACTCATACGTGATTGCTCTACCACCCTGCATAAGTACAGCTCCCAATCCCTCAAGTGATGCATCTGTGCAAACCATAAAATCTACTGTAGGATCAGGAACCGCTAAAATGGGAGCACTGGTAAGATGCTCCTTGAGGACCCCGAAGGCCCTCTCACACTGCTCAGTCTAAAGAAAGCTCTTCCCTTTCTACTGAAGGGAAGTGATGGGGTGTGCTATCTAAGAAAAACCCTCAACAAAGCGATGGTAATAACTAGCTAACCCCATAAAACTCCCAACCTTTGTCACACTAGTGGGTGCTGGCTAATCCCTGATAGCCCTGATCTTCGATGGATCTACTAAGATTCCATCACCAGATAGGATATGCCCCAGATACTGAACCTCTGTCCTGAAAAATTCACACTTCACCAAGTTCCCATAAAGATTCTACTCCCTCAAACATTGTAGAACCTGACGTAGGTGCTCCTCATGCTCCTCCTTGGTCCATGAATAGATCAAGATGTCATCGAGGAAAATGATCACGAACCGATCCAAATAGGTGCGGAACACCCCGTTCATGAGACCCATGAACACTGCAGGGGCATTCGTCAAGCCGAAGGAAACCATAATGAACTCATAGTGGCCATAACAAGTCTGAAAGGTGGTCTTATGGATGTCCACTTCTGTGATACGTAGCTGATGATAACCAAACTTCAGGTCTATCTTAAAGAACACCCTGGCTCCCTACATCTGATTGAAAAGATTGTCAATCTTGGGCAGAGGATAACGGTTCTTCATTGTCACCTTATTCAACTGCATGTAGTCCATGCACAAACAAAGAGACCCATCCTTCTTCTTCACGAAGATGATAGGAGCACCCCAAGGTGAAACACTCGGTCGGATGTGCCCCTTCTCAAGAAAGTCCTCCAACTGTAACTTGAGCTCAATGAGCTCATGTGTGGTCATTCTGTAGGGTGCACAAGACACTGGCTCGGCACTCAGCACTAGGTCTATGTGAAAGTCTACCTCTCAACGGGGTGGCATCCCTGGTAACTCTGCTAGAAACACTTCGGTAAGCTCTCTAAGGATGGGATGATCATCCAAAGATGCCTCAAGCTCGTCATCTGATCGGTCACTCACTGTGATGGCGAACATCTGACATCCCTTCCGCATGCAGTGCTTAAGCTGCTGAGTGGATATCATATGCACTGCTGTGGGCTTCTGCATGCCCACTATCTCAACTGATGTACCGTGATCGTCTAAGCAGCTGATCATCTTTTGGTGACAATCTAGCTTGGCTCGATGAGCCGCAAGCCAATCCATACCCAACACCACATCATATGATCCTAATGTCATGACTCTAAGGTCACATACTGTAGTAAAGGGTCCCAAAGCAATCTCACAGTCATGGACTAAGGCATCTACTGTCATCTCAGCCCCTGAGGCCAACTCAACCACCCACCTATCATCCTACCTAGAGGCCACCAACCTGCAATGCTCCACTAATGATGGAGATATGAATGAGTCAGTAGCACCAGAATCAAAGAGAATAGAAATGGGGTTACCCCCAATCATACCTGATGTCTCAATCACTAACGCCTAAAAATTAGCCTGGCGGTTATCAACCGCCGCAAACATACGGTGGGATCTACCCACATCACCAATAGTCTACTTGAATCCTCGTGTACGAGGTTGTCCCCCTGCTGTAAAACCCTATGGACACTCTCTAGCTAGGTGTCCAGCTCCACCACAAACATAACAAAGGCCTCTAGCCTGTACCTATCCAGTCTGAGTCCTACTCGACTGTTGCTACCCTAATCTACCAATAGACCCTTGTGAGCCCCCATAAGACTGCTGCGACCTTGCGGGTCCCGCAGGCGGTCCCTGCTGCCTTTGATCTCTACGCGGGTCCTACTGCTGCTAACCTCTATTATGTCCCCCATGTGCCCTCTACTGTGTCCTAGCTCTCTACTACTACTATGGCTGTTGTTGTTGTGGGGGCCTAGGAGGTAAGGGTATAGAACTAAATCCTCCTTTATGAGGTGGCTGTGATGGTCTGCAGAAACTTTGCTAATGCTACTGCTGTCCCTGATCCTAAAACTGAGGGCGTGAACTCTACCCTCATCCTTGAATCTCCTCAGCGATATATGCCTTCTCGGTAGCATCACTCAAAGTCTGGGGGTCTGCCATACGAATAGGCCCTGCTATACTGTGGTTCAGTCCTTTGATAAACTTATGCACTAGGAGTTTCTCGTCATGGAGATACTCTGTATATCGAGATAACTTAGTAAATCAACCCTCATACTGTGTCACTGTAAGTCCTCTCTGCTGGAGATCATGAAACTCGTCTATGCGACGCTGTCTATAATGATCTGATAAGTATCGTGCATTGAAGTGCTCAATGAAGGTCTCCCATGTGAGAGTATCTAGTGAAAGGTGGCGCTTGCACTCCTCAGTGTGCCACTAGGTAGTTACTGCATCTCGCAATAGGTGTACTACTACACTAGCCTTCGTGTTGCCCTCGTAAGGACGCAACGTGAAGCATCTATCTAAGCTGATAAGCCAGGCCTCTGCATCAGCTCCCTCTGTGGTCCCGACGAATGTAGGAGGGTTCAACCTCAATATATCCCTAATAGCATCTCCTCTGTCTCTGTACCTCCTGATAGGCTCATCTGTGTAATAATCATAAGGTCTGTGAAAAATGTGCTCTACTCATACTACCTCATCATACCTAGCATGACATGAAGGACTCCTGCTATGGGCCTTGTTGGCCAAACTAACCTCCTCTATCTCTGGCACCTCAACATAAGGCTCCACACATGGTACCCCTCGCAGCTCAATGCGGGGCTTCACTCATGGCTTGACACGGGACTCAGCTCATGGCTCCTCTTGTGGATCCTCACGGGGCTCGACACATAGCTCAACGCGTGGCTCAATGCGTGGCTCAATACGCAACTCTACGTGTGGCTCTACTATGGCTATTGGAAGCCTATCTAAAACTACTTGTAAAGCCTGTAATATTTGTGGCCCAATATCTGGTAGGGCCGGTGGTGCCTGCGGTACTAGTAAGTCTAGCTGTGGCTGTGGGACTGGCTGATCCGGTCCCTCAACTAAAGAGTCAGTGTGCACCTTGGTGGGTGGAGTGTGGTGGGACTACGCTCGCCGAACTTGTCAGGGAGGCATCCTACAAAAATGAAGTAACCACAAATTAATCAAAGTTGTAGAAATAATAATGTGCCCAAAACAAGCCTAGTGTTTAAACTTAGGCTCTGATACCAAATGTCATGCCCGCATTTCCCATGCAGTCATGACACACAACACACGTGTCATGTCCACATTTTCCATGTGGTCATGACACGAACTATGAAAAACTTTTCTACCTATCCCTAGGAACCCGGTCACACGCGTCTGCATGCTCAGTGGCAATACGCATAAGGTGTAAACATGTCAATATAACTGTGATGGTGAAAGCCATCTAGGGGGTATGTGACACGTAGTGTGTCGCTCCTAGGGTTAGATTGATTTTAATATAAACCCTAAGCTTCTTAGGTGAAGATGATTCCGCCAACTTCAAGACCTATCTCTAATTTAGGTTAGAACGTTAATGAGATAATGAATAAGTGAAATGGCATGATGGCGCATGATTGCAGTGGAATGATGGAAAGAACATTAATAAAATTATGTGAAATTAAAACCCTAGAAATCTAAGAAAAATTCGACAGCATAATGTGTTTTTGATAATCGAAATAACAAGTTAAAAAAATAAATCACCAATAAGGAAATAAATAAAATTTAAGAATAAAATTAATTTAAAACTTAAGAAAAATTTCAAAACGATAAAAAAGTAAAATATTAAAATAGAATTTAATCACAAGATGTCTGATAAATCCAAAGAAAAGTTGAGTCCATTATTAAATATAAATTCTGGCATTATATTTAATAACTCGAATATTGAATATAGAAGGGGGGAAGAGTTTAAATAACTCATCCCGTAAAATAGTGATAAAATAGATAATAAATAAAAGGATCAAAATCCCGCTAGGGAAGGATAAAAATTAATATCCCAACTAGCATAAATTTAAACCAAGGGGAATAAAAATTCTTCCCAAATTGAATAAAATTTATCCCCAAGATAAAATAATTTCACAAGGCAATTAATTCAAATTGCAAGACCCATTGAATTTATAAAACAAGGATAAATAAAACTCCTAAGGTGAAATGGACAAAAGAAAAAAAACAAATTTAAAAGAAATGAGAAATAAAACCCCTCCTCACATTTCCCTCACAATAAAAGATATCCTCACAAATTAAAATAAGAAAAGCCCTAAGTCAATTAAAAAAAATTGTTTTCTATCTACAAGTTGACCTAATCCCATTCTATTTTTGCCCTAACTCATTCTATTCTTTCTCTTTATTTTTCTCTCTATTTTCATTTCTTCATTCTTTTTGTTTGTTTTCTATCTTGTAGGTTAGGGTTTTGGATGCCAAAAGAGGCCATGGATGGAAACTTGGTACACAACAGGTTGGTTTATCAGAACTATATATATGCCAAATACTGAAAGTGTAAGAATTCTAATGAGCAGGGTCGAAGAGGGAGAGGGGCGGTGGAAGGGATTACTGCCGATGGAGGAGTCAGAAAGGGCAGAACGGCATTGAAGGGTACACGACAGGGGAGTAGGGTTTGAAGCTACCGAGGGGCAGTAGTGCCGTCTGTAGAGTAAAGGTGGGGGGAGCCACGAAGGGCGACGACGGATGGTTTTTTGGGGGTGTGGGGTGGAGGCACCGCCTCCCCTCACACATCCTTACTGCAACGAAAACAAGGGGACTGTGGGCAGCGCCCACAGTCCAAGTGTATATAATTTTTTTTTGTTTTTTTCTATCTTTTTTTTTAAACATAAACTTTGCTCTCTTTTTTGTCTTCATAGTCTTTTTTTGTTTAACATTCAGTTAAAACTATATATCATATATATATTATATATACATTCATATATATATATACTTTCTTAGAAAGGTATATACAGTCTATTAAAAGGCAAGACACAGTATATACAATTCTTCACCATATTTTTGTATTTAAATATATAACTATATATACACTTAACATATATATATATATGAGAGTGTATACACATTATGAAATATATACAACAAAAGGAAGTGTACTTAAATAGATTTTCTTCTATACTTTTCTGTGCTAACACAGTATCCTTTTTTTTTTTTTAAAGGAAAAACAACAATGTAGAATTTATGAAATAATAACCAGCAAATACATTTATATATAGCACTCACTTTCACAAACAATAGTAATAAAAGAAGTAATGCTAACTCTCAGATTTATACATGAAATAGAACAATATCACTTCACTCTTTTTTTTTTGCATAATATACTAAGAGATGCATAATATTTAAGTCTTCTTTATAATAGTTCAACCTCCAAAATTAGCCTCTAATAAAATGAACTTTCAAAACCGTTTAACAGAAATTACTTTACTAAAATGTTTTTCTTCTTCCTTTGCATTCACTACAGTTACTTAATACATCCATATATATATTGTTTCATTTGTAAGGAAAATATGACAGAAATATAGAAATAAAATTTCTCTTGCATTTCTCAGCCATAACTCACAACATAGAAAATAACTAGCCTTAACTAAAATAAAAGAACATTTACATTGCAATAAATTTATCACAGCCAACTCCATGGCAAAATAAAAAATCAAATTTTTACAAAGGGCTATAAAGCCAAGGCTCAAAACAACCAACACAAAGAAACTATAGGAACACCAAAAATGGACTCCTCTTAACTCCATTCTCCATTTAATCACCTGCAAATAAAATACAATAAAAAGAACAAACCAGCCACTTCAAAATTCCCTCCTCCCTACCGTAGACCCGCAAGAGGGTCACCCCTGAGCTAGGGAGGTAGGGATTCACACAGGTGTAATCATTTCACAACAAAAATCAAACACAATAACACACGAACAACCCCCAAGGTTTAACACAAAACTCAACTCATGAAAATAAGTTTGATGAGGGTAGGGAATGGACCCCTCTACTTCAAAGGCCACCCAAATGATAAAATACCAAACTCATGGCCTCAAGCCAAAATCTCCAAAACCACCACTCTCCACAAAATCACAAAATAATCTCCATGGAACTCTTGCCATTCAAATATCTTCTCAACAAGTAAAAGCCCTCAAGGCATAAAAAGCACAAAGTGGGAGTGACCTCAAGGAGGTTCCTTTCCCCTACCCAAACAAGTTGAGCATCACCTCCAATGGAGGTGCTCTCACCATACTCCCATCCCACACAAAAATAATGCAAACAACAAAACAATCAAAATCTACAACACAACACATTAAATAAGCAAGGGTGAAGAAACAAGGTTTAAGAGGCTTACCTTCAAAGCCCTATAATGGAAGAACATTTGGTGAAGAGCTCCAAGCTTTCCCAAACCTTCCAATCTTCAAGAATTCCTCTAACTTTCCCCAAATTCCTCTAAAATAGCAAGAAACTCTAAAATGCAAGAACCCCACACTCCTCAACAAGAGAAGATAATATAGGCCATCAATTTGGCCTTGAGGAATGAGAAGGTGATGCAAGAACCCCACACTCCTCAACAAGAGGAGATAATATAGGCCATCAATTTGGCCTTGAGGAATGAGAAGGTGACACTTGTCACGTTCTCCTTCCTCCTCCAATGCCACTTGCGAGGGAGAGGAAGTGTGAGGGTGACAAGTATCATCCTCCAATTTCCTCTCAATCCTCACCTTATCCACTTGTGCTCTCACACATGTGTGAGAGGACAAGTGGTGAGGTGGCATTCCCACTCAAACCTCTAAGAGGATAAGGGATGCCATATGGCATTCTCTTATTCTCTCAAAGAGCCATCTCCCTCCAAGATGCTCTCACACGTGTGTGAGAGTCTTGGAGGAAGCTCCCACACACTTGGGAGTCTTTGAGACCTCCCAAGTCTTCCTTGGGAAAGGATTCCCAAACTTTGGGAAGAGAGATGAGTCTTTCCCAAAGCATGACTCATCTCCCACATTCCCTAAATTCAGATTTCGTCACTTTGACTAAACCATAGTTTAGAGTGACCAAAAGTGAGTTAATCCAAGGGTTAGATAGTCCAAGTTGACCCTAGACCCATGGGTAACCACCTAGGGTAACTTTTGGGACACTAAGGTTCACAAAGGGGTCATAAATCCACTTTAAATGGCCTCAAAAAATAAAATAAATACCAAGTGGTGTAAATCAAGTAAAATTTATACAACACTTATTATTGATTAATTTAAACAAAGGGTACTAGGCCAAAAGATTAGAAATTAAATCAAGCACTAAAATCACATTCAATTTCAAACGTGATCCTTATCCCTCTTGGGAATGGATCGGTTTCACAGGGGATAACATTGGTGTGAATTCTACCTCTAATTTTTCGTGGCTAGGGAATGTAAAACCTGCACATCTTGATCAAGTGTCAATCATATCATGAATAATCATAGCTGAAGCAACTGGAATTAAATTCACGCAATCGAATACAACAATAATCATCAATACATAATTCTAAATTAAACTACATTTTTTTCAATCACATGTCAAATAGTCCACATCACATAAATAACTAGAATCTCATCACAAAACATCATCTAATATATCTCATATGTCGAATCACCAAAATATCATCAAATCTAATCAAATCGAATCACATATGTCTAATCAATGTCCTATCAAAATCAGGAGATATAATCAAGTCTACATAATGAAATCATAGCCTCTAAAAAGTTTGATAATGTCATCAACTGAAATGCATAACAATCAAAATAAGGAAGGAAAAATAATCGGCCTCACACAAACTCATACACTTCAAAAAAAATACCTAATTATAAATTTGATATGCATGAATAAGGAAGTCCTCATGCAATACAAACTAAAATGTGTCACATTTAGACATGTCATCACGTTGAACTACAACATGTTGAGACTCATGTTTACTTAAGCATTACAAGTCACTTACCTCTTTGCATGCTTCAAAGTTATAAACAAAGGACTCAACTTTAGGTGTAGCAGAGTCCTCATCAATGACTGATTTACATGGCCTTCAACAAACTAAAATTATATATCATCTTTATGCTTATATGGAGGCTATATCATCTTTACAATTGTATGTCCAGGCTCTTTAGGAGTCTTCACAAACTACAACAGTCCTACAATAGTCCTAAAATAGTCCTAGAACAGTCCTATAATAAGTGCAACATTTAATGTGCATATTTATGATATTCATGTTTACTTAAATTTGCTTGTTCATGCTTCTCACAGGACGTCACCTCCCCTACCCATCCATCTCTACAGAAGAAGAGAGACAACAAATGATCAAGAGGGATCACCAATTGGCGGTAAGTGATTGATTACTTATGTCATGTTATATATTTTGAATATTAAATTCTATATTAATGTGCACATTGTTTGATTGTATTAATAGGTGGAAATTCAAAAATCTCTATCAAGGAGGTCTAGTCAATGAGCGATAGAGGATGAGTCATTGACTGGTTCACCATCTTCATGGCCTAGCAAGAGCCATAGATTATTTGATAGCAATCCATAGGAGATTTGATTTTGGGACATTTTGTTACATATGCCTATTTGGCTTTGTAAACATACTTTTGTATGTTATCGATGTACATCGTTTTATATACCCATATGGTTTTATTTGTGCATGCCTATATGGCTTGATATATACACTATACATTATTTTCATGACATTATGCATATATGTATATATAAGATCCTAATTTGGCACAAGTAGGGAGAATGCTTGCAAAGGTTATGGAATTTGGTTTTACACATTCCAATTGTATTTGCTTCAAAGTTTCTAAAGCCTTTTCAAAAAATCCATTTTGTGCATATCTTGCAATCATTAGATTCCATGAGATAGCATCTCTTTGAGGTGTCATGCCAAACCATTCACATGCCTTGTCTATGCTTCCACACTTTGCATACATGTCTACAAGGGCAACTGTAAATACATCTTGTTCCAAAGATCCCATTTTTGTATAGGCAAGGAGAATGGTGGATAAGGTTGTGAAATTTGGATTTACACCTGCCAATTGCATTTTCTTAACATTTCCTTTCAATCCTTATCAAAAATTCCGTTTTGTGCACATTTTAACACAAGGAGGTTAAAATGTATTATCAAAGGATTAAGTTGAATCAAGGAATCATCATTGAAGACAAGTAAAACATGATTGTAAATTAGGCACACTTTTCATCATCTCCAACCTCACAATTGCACCTTTCCTTGGAAGCTCATATTGTACCTAAAGGAATGGTACTAAGATATCATCCATGTCAATAATTAAGAATGTGTCAACTAGAACAATATTTTTTGTTTTGCTTGTTGTGGGGCTGAACAAACCATGCCAATGCATTGGGGTGGGTGGGTAAATGCCAGGGGAGGTCTCATTTCATGCGCCAAGCATCCCAATCACTCTGGGCAACAGGCTACCAAGAAAGTCCCTTAAGATCCCTGAGACCAAAAAACTGCCAAACTTTGACGGATTAGTTCTCTATTTTTGTTATAGTTGGGAACATTATGTTTAGACCTATAGGTGCACATGGGGTCCATCCACAATAACCTCTCAGTTTTGGTCAACCCCATTCTATTTGACCGTGCTGAAATCAAACACATTGTTGCAAAATGCTTCAATTTCATGTAGTGGAAAGGTGCTAGGTGTGACATTTTTCATTCCATAGCTCGTGAGGTAGAATGGACTATGCCAACGTGTTAGGGTGGGTGGGTAAATTCCAATGGAGGTCTCATTTTGTGCACCAAGCATCTCAGTCATTCTAGGCAAGAGGTTACCGGTAAAGTCCCTTAAGATCCCTGAGACCAAAAAACTGCCAAACTTTGACGAAGTAGTTCTTGGAATTTGTGATAGCTGAGAATGTTCTATTTGGACCTACATGTGCATGTGGGGTCCATCTACAATAACCTCTCTTAGTTTTGGTCAACTCCATTCTATTTGACTATGTTAAAATCAAACGCATTGTTGCAAAATGCTTCAATTTGATGTAGTGGAAAGGTGCTAGGTGTGACATTTTTCATTCCATAGCTTGTGGGGTCAAATAGACTACGCCAACATGTCAGGGTGGATGGGTAAATGCCAGTGGAGGTCTCATTTTGTGCGTCAAGTGTCCTAGTCATTCCGGGCAAGAGGCTACTGGCAAAGTCCCTTAAGATCCCTGAGACCAAAAAACTGTCAAACTTTGATGGAGTAGTTCTCAGAATTTGTGATAGCTGGGAATGTTCCATTTGTACCTATAGGTGCATGTGGGGTCTATCCACAATAATCTCTCTCAGTTTTGGTCAACTCCATTCCATTTGACCGTGCTGAAATCAAATGCATTATTGCAAAATGCTTCAATTTGATGCAGTGGAAAGATGCTAGGTGTGACATTTTTCATTCCATAGCTTGTGGGACAGAATAAACTATGTCAACGCATCAAGGTGGGTGGGTAAATACCAGGGGAGGTCTCGTTTCTTGCACCAAACGTCCCAGTCGTTCTGAGCTATAAGCTACCGACAAAGTCAAAAGTTGCTAGGATTAAAATTTTGCATTCCACAGGTCCTGGGGCTGAACGGATTATGTCAACATGTTGGGGTGGGTGGATAAATGCTAGGGGAGGTCTCGTTTTGTGTACAAAGCATCCTAGTCGTTCCAAGCTATAAGCTACCATCAAAGTCACTTTGCCGATAACTTACAGCTCATAAGGACTAGGAGCCTTAGTACATAAAACGAGACCTCCCCTAGCATTTACTCACACACCCTTAGGTGTTGGTGCAATCTGTTCGGCCCCAGGACCTATGGAATGCAAAATTTCAATCCTAGAAACTTTTGACTTTATCGGTAGCTTCCAGCTCGGAATGACTGGGATGCTTGCCTTGGCATTTAACCACCCACTCCGATGTGTTGGCATAGTCCGTTCGGCCCCATGAGCTATGGAATGAAAAATGTCACACCTAGCACCTTTCCACTGCATCAAATTGAAGCATTTTGCAACAATGCGTTTGATTTCAGTACGGTCAAATAGAATGGAGTTGACCAAAACTGAGAGAGGTTATTGTGGATGGACCCCACATGCACCTGTAGGTCCAAATAGAATATTCTTAGCTATCACAAATTTTGAGAACTGCTCTGTCAAAGTTTGGCAATTTTTTGGTCTCAGGGATCTTAAGGAACTTTGCCTGTAGCCTCTTGCCCGGAATGATTGGGATGCTTGGCACACAAAACGAGACCTCCACTGCCATTTACCTCTCCACCCTGATGCGTAGGTGTAGTCCATTCAACCCCACAAGCTATGGAATGAAAAATGTCACACCTAGCACCTTTCCACTGCATCAAATTGAAGCATTTTGCAACAATACGTTTGATTTTAGCACGATCAAACAAAATGGAGTTGACCAAAACTGAGAGAGGTTATTATGGATAGACCCCACATGCACCTGTAGGTCTAAACAGAAAATTCCCAGCTGTCATGAATTTGAAGAACTACTTCGTCAAAGTTTACCTGTAACCTCCACTAGCATTTACCCTTAACGCTTGGTACACAAAATGAGACCTCCACTGGCATTTAGCCATCCACCCCGACATGTTGGCATAGTCCGTTTGACCCTACGAGCTATGGAATGAAAAATGTCACACCTAGCACCTTTCCACTACATCAAATTGAAGCATTTTGCAATAATGCGTTTGATTTCGGCATAGTCAAATGGAATGGAGTTGACCAAAACTAAGAGAGTTTATTGTGGATAGACCCCACGTACACTTGTAGGTCCAAATAGAACATTCCCAACTATCACAAATTTTGAGAACTGCTACGTGAAAGTTTGACAGTTTTTTGGTCTCAGGGATCTTAAGGGACTTTGTCGGTAGCCTCTTGCCCAGAATGACTGGGATGCTTGGCGCACAAAATGAGACCTCCACTGGAATTTATCCATCCACCCCGATGCGTTGGCATAGTTTGTTTGACCCCGCAAGCTATGGAATGAAAAATGTCACATCTAGCACCTTTCCATTGCATCAAATTGAAGCATTTTGCAACAATGCGTTTGATTTCGGCACGTTCAAACGGAATGGAGTTTACCAAAACCAAGAGAGGTTATTGTGGACAGACCCCACATGCACCTATAGGTCCAAACAAAATATTCCCAGCTATCACAAATTCTGAGAACTGCTCTATCAAAGTTTTGTAGTTTTTTGGTCTCAGGGATCTTAAGGGACTTTGTCGATAGCCTCTTGCCTGGAATGACTGGGATGCTTGGCACACAAAATGAGACCTCCACTGGCATTTACCCATCCACCCCGATGTGTTAGCATAGTTTGTTTGATCCCACGAGCTATGGAATGAAAAATGTCACACCTAGCACCTTTCCACTACATCAAATTGAAGTATTTTGCAACAATGCATTTGATTTCGGCATGGTCAAATATAATGGAGTTGACCAAAACTGAGAGAGGTTATTGTGGATGAACCCCAAGTACACCTATAGGTCCAAACATAACTTTCCCATCTATCACAAATTCTGAGAACTACTCTGTCAAATTTTGGCAGTTTTTTGGTCTCAGGGATCTTAAGGGACTTTGTCGGTAGCCTCTTGCCCAGAATGACTGGGATGCTTGGCACACAAAACAAGACCTCTAGTGGCATTTACCTACCCACCCCAATGCATTGACATAGTCCATCCAACCCCATGAGCTATGGAATGAAAAATGTAACACCTAGCACCTTTCCACTAATCAAATTGAAGCATTTTGCAACATTGTGTTTGATTTCGGCATGGTCAAACAGAATGGAGTTGATCAAAACTGAGAGAGGTTATTGTGAACGGACCCCATGTACACATGTAGGTCCAAACAGAACATTCCCAACTATCATGAATTCTAAGAACTACTCCGTCAAGGTTTAGCAGTTTTTTGGTCTCAGGGATCTTAAGGGACTTTGTCGGTAGCCTCTTGCCCGGAATGACTGGAATGCTTGGCACACAAAATAAGACCTCCCCTGGCATTTACCCACCCACCCCAATGTGTTGGCACAGTCCATTCAACCCCATGATGAGCAAAACAAAAAATATGGCACCTGGCAAGGTTTTTGCTCTTAGGATCTTAAGTGACTTTGCTCTTACGGAACAATGTATCGGCAAAGACCCTAGTTTTCATAAGGGGAGACATGTGATTTTAAGAGTTTTTTGGGAATGTCACTTTATCCTTTCACTCCTTATCCAATGATGAGTTTATTCTTAGAGTTTCATGGCTTTTATGAGCATATACATGATGTTATTTTAGGATAGTCATAAAGGGCAGTTTTCGACAGCCATGAATATCTTTTTAACAATCATAAAGGGCAAGTTGTACATGGACTATAACAGTCCCAAAAATCATATAAATCATCCATTTTGGTGTTTGACAACCTTATAAATCCATTAGATCATTTATACAAACCCTAATGCAACTTATAAACCCTCTTTGCATAGTAATTTCATGAATGACTGTCTTGTATGATTGTTTTGTGCATTTTAACAGCCCAATGAGGATTGTATGGTGTTGTGATCTTCATGATTTTAACTTGTTGCAGAGATAGGATTCAACTCAACATGATAGAGGCATCATTACAAATGGATTGAATTGCAATAGTCAGAAGCCAACCTCCTATCAATTAGAGTTCAATGATAGTAAATAGAGAGCTACTTGACCATAAATAGGATTTACATATGTAAATACATACATACATACATACATATATGATCTCGTAGGCATCTAGGTTTCATACACAAATTGCAATAGTTGTAGAGCCAATATCCTATCAACGAGAGTTTAATAATAGTAAATAGAGAGCTTCTCAACCATAAATGGGATTTGCATACACACACACACCCAAATGAAATAGTATCCTTATTGACCTTATTGGTACCTCCCCCCAAGATGTAAGTTTTTTATGTTTATAATGTGCCCCCAGTGTCCTTGTAACCGTCAAATTACAATTGACCTGAGATGCCTCATACATTAGGGCTTCATGTTTGGGTCTTGCACATAGTAATCTCAATGTTTGTTCATGTTACATTGTGCATGTTCATGTCTTTAGTTTTCTTGTGGCCTTCATGGCATGCTTTTGTATCCTAGTGGCTCCTTATGTCTTTGGATGTTATGTCCCTTACTCTTAGTTTGGGATTTATTACACTTTCATGGTATCCTACTAGTGAATTCATAAACCCTAATCCCCTTGCTTAATCTTGTTCCCTTTCTTGCAAAAATCCATTTCATTTTATGCTCAAATTTATATCTACTAGCCCATTAAGAACACCTATGCAAATGGTTCATTATGCATCTTGACATCATTCTCAAGTCACTTCTAGTTTCGAGGAACACTAAACTTGTCAACAAAAGTCTCAAACCCTTATTCTATTGTCTTAATAGTCTGCAACACATGAGAATACAGTCTTATAATATAAAGAATTAATAACAAACTTCATTTTTTCTATCTACAACCTTGGGGTATGAAAAGGTATACAAGAGTGAGAATTTTCACCACCATTAGAGTTCATGACTTGACCTAAAACCAGAGCAATACAATTTTATCTATTTGTTGTTACCCTAGATGAGGGTTTTGATAGTCTGGAGCAGTTTTTGGAAAAACAACCATAACTTACTTATTTCTCCATGAAATTGAATGAAACAAGAAACACAAGAAAGTAGATTCCACCAGCTTTCAATTACAATTGCTCTTAGGCCCTAACACATCCATATAGGGTTGTACTAAATAAAGAAATAGCAGGAAAATAGTAAAATCTGCAAAAATAGAGTTTCTTGACATTAATTTCATTCAAACTTGTCTTCAATTCATCTTCAAAATATTTTCAATACATCTCCAATGCCTTTTCCATGAAGTTTTATGATATTTATACATGATTTGAGGGAAACCAATAGTCTCCAACTGACTTTTGAGTACTTGACTGTTCATCTTCCATACTTTTGTATTTTTTTTACATTTTTCATGACAACTTTGACATATTTACAAAATTTGACAAGATGAAGACTAAATACATGATGAAATGGTCTATCATGACCTTATTAGATTTCAAACTACTATGCTTGATTAGGGCATATAAGGAATTTTTTCATATTGATTCTATTGATTCTATTGATCTAAAACCATTCTCAATGCTAATATCATCAATGGACTAAAGAACTATCATCATAATGTATGGCATCATGGGAAGTATCATGACATGCACATAAGGAATTTAAATTATATTGTATATCAAGGTGTATATATATTAAAATCTAGTCCATAATGGTAGACATATACAGAAATTTGGCAAATATGCCAACTCAAAACATTTTTTACAAAATGTGGCATATGTCATGTCTCAAAATCTATATACAATCTACATGCCGAATAGCTACATCAAATGCTACAAGTCCACTTGACCCTCAGTCTATGATGGATCCTCAATCTATGATGGATCCTGAAAAAGTGTCCTCTTTGTACCAGAATGTCTAGTAATTGATGGAGGCGAAGTTTCCTGCATTAACAAGTCAAAACACAAATTTGATTAATCTCTTCAATGGTAAATAAAAATAAGTTAAAGTTAGTAAATAGATTCTTATCTACTACAATTAAGAACTTTCATTTATTAACATACATCTAAATCACTACAATCAACTATAAGACCGCTAGATAAACTATCAGTTATTTAGAAAAATTCAATTCAATTGCCTTGACTCTATGTTGTTGTTCAGACAATTGTTCTACAAATGATTTTCTCTTAAGATGATCAGGTGTCCTAGTGAAGCATGATGGCAAAGGTGGCACATCACTCACATTCTCAAGAGACTACATAAAAAAAAAGTAACATTGAAATAAATTAATATATAATTATTAAACAAAATAGGAAATGCATACATTTAAAAAGGTTAGATGTGTTACACACAAACAATCTAGAGTGCACTACATAAAAACTTATCTACTAGAAAACAAGCACATACCACCATCGAGGCCTCCTGCATCAATTGAGGACTCTAAATTATCAAAATGACAAGAATGTAAGACTCTAAATGACTATAATCAAATATTTAAGTTTTCTAAATTATCAATTAAAGTACAATTCAATCAAATTATCTCCACCCTTTGTTGGCATTGAGAAAGTCGTTCTACAAATGATAGTCCCTTGGGTCGATCAGGAGTTCAAGAAAAGACTATTGGTAAAGATGCCACATCATTCACATTTTTGATTGACTATAAAATAAAATTAACATCAAGATATAAATTAATATATAATTACTCACAAAGAAATAAATGCATAAAAAAATGTTGATGTGTAGAACAAATTATAGTGGCAAGTCCAAGCCAAATTGGATGGCAGACAATGTTCCATGATGAACTTCTATCAACTCGTCCTCTGTCATCAACTGTTATCCCACTTAGATACATTAGTACTAATAAATTTATTTATATATTCAAATGGAATATACCATAAAATTTAACTTTAAATTTTACTTGTATAAAAGATTGCTCATGCATTTCTCCTTCTCTACGGTTCAATGATCCGGTAGCTTCTACTCTTGTCCCTGACCCCTCAGCTTGAGTTATGGACCCCATTGCCTCATCTCGTGAATGGAGATCGTACTCTAATGTGTTCAATGGTGGCTCACTACTCTCCATAATAGGACCTCAACATAAATGATTGCAAGAAATGCAATGATGGGGCACACATACATGTGTGGACAACGATAATATTGTAGAACCAGGTGATCCAATATCATTGCCTTCATCATGTGCTTGTGCAAACTGAGATGTCTGTATAATCAAATGCTCTGTCAAAGAGTGTATGGCACTAAGGCCCTGTTGTGTTGCATTGGGGGTGGAGAAGGGATAGCAAGAGGGGGAATATAGGGACCTTATACTTGTCTCATTACCCCAGTTCTATCTTGAGGCATTCCCTTACCCACTCCTTGAAACTCTCTAAAATCAAAATAATTAACATGTTGACCCATGACGAACTCTGCATAGAGTTTACGAAGGAAATATCAAAAACCATCCACCAACGATCCCAAAAGTTCTGACTAATGCCCTCATGAATACACTATTTGATTGAAAACTTGGGCTTATGGACATCAACATGCAATCCGGTTTAGGATTGACAAAGTATTGGGCTAACATAGCTTTTGTAATCTCTAATTATTTGACTTCATCATATGACAAACAGTTAGCATATTTGGCCTTCTTGGCTTCTCGCCATTGCCTAAATGATTCGTGTTGGGTTCACAAGGTTTGAACATGATTAATGATTCCCTCTCAATTTGATGTCATTGTAGACAATCAAGGGTGGCGGCGATACATTTCTATGATCCTACTTATTTGATCAATATTTCTTTGAATATTCTCTTCTATTGTTGGAGGGGGAGGATTTGGTGGTGGAGGGTTTGGGTTTTCATTTTGTGCATCCATTTTACCTAATTAAAATATAAAACATACCCACTTAGCATAAAAAACCAAAAAAAATGCTTGAATATACAAAACAAACAAAAAAAATGTGAAAGATCTTACATTTTTGGATCGGATATCCATTCTTCACCTCTGATATCCATTCTTGAGAGATGACACTACATTTTGCAAGCTGCGGGTTTGCAAAAATGTGACCCTTTTTTGCTTTTTATGTTTTTCAAAATGGATATCAGTTATCAAAACGGATATCCATTTTCTTTTTCCCAATTGTTTTCATTGTTTTTTATTTTAGCATTTTAGCATTTTAGCATTTAGGCATTTTAGCTATAAAATACAATCCAAATTTTAGAAAGATTGTATCATATGAAAGGAGAGATTTTGGACAAACTATCAAAATTTATATAGGATTATGATGATATATATATTTGATTTTTATATGATTTACTTATACTAAGGTATCTCATAGTATTTCAAATGCACTTTTGAATAGATAATTGTCATAAAAAAATTGTAAAAGCAAGTAGTTTTGGTGTAAACTCTAACAAATCATTTCATGTTTAACTTACATATTAGATGATATTTGTGTCAACAATTGAGATCAAACTTGTGACACTCAGGATTGACCTCTCATTTTTCTATACCTATTCAAATTCCAAGACAATCATTGGATTGATATCATTTATTTTCTAAAGGTGGCAAATCAATTTAGCACATCCTCAACATCATTGGATTGATGTCGATAGAGAGACCAAGATAGAGAGAGGGAGATATATATAGAGAGGTAGATACAGGAGAGAGGTAGATACGAGTTAGCGGTTAGGGATTAGGGGCATTATTTAGGGTTTACGAATTTAGAGAGAGAGAGAGACTACTTTTGACATGCAACCATAAACCCTAAATAATGCCCCTAAACCCTAAACCCAAGTAACCCTAAATAATTCCCCCAAACCCTAAAACCTAACCCCTAAACCATAAACCCTAAATAATTCCCCTAAGCCCTAAACCCTAAACCTGAGAAAGGGAATTCTAGTTTTCTTATTTCCATTTCCTTCGTCAATAAGGGAGAGGGAAAGATAGAGGGGAGAGATAGGATATATAGGAATGGTAGTGGGAGAGAGGCAAGAGATAGAGAGATTGGGAGAGATGAATAGGCACAGAGAGATAGAGAGGAGATAGATAGGAAGAGATAGAGGAGACGAAGGGGAGAGATAGGGAGATTAAGAGTTAGAGAGATGTCCAGAGAGACAGGGAGATAGAGGAATGATAGGGGAGAGAGAGGCAAGAGACAGGGAGATAGATATAGGTAGAGAGAGAGAGAGAGGAGAGATAGATTGGGAGAGATAGAGAAGACAAAGGGAGAGATAGGGAGATAGAGAGTGAGTGAGATGTCTAGAGAGATAGGGATAGAGATTGAGAGGTGGAGTGATGATAAAGAGAGGGAGATAAGGGAGAGGTAGGGAGATAGAGGTGGAGGGATGTTAATTTTAATGACCTCCAAATTTTCCATAAATTCTTCTCTACTAAACCCTAGACCATCACCCAAATCCTTACTTTCCTAATAAAATCCCTTCCCCAAACATCATTTGATCATGTGACTCTTTCCATCACTAGATAGGTGCCTAGGTACTTTCCATTATTCATCTAATACTATAATCCCAATGTCATAGCTCACATTCCCACACCTACATTCATAGACTCCATTCCCCCATATTGACACCATCATTGATAATCATTATATAAGGAGACTCCCTTGAATAATAATTAAACCATGGATTATCCCATATCCCCATCTTACACTTTGCTCACCTTTGAACCCTTAGAAGATGACATTTAGCTATCCCCACCATTACCAATCACCCTTTCTAGCAATCCCACATAAGACACCTTACCCATCACTTCACCTAGGTCATCACCAATTAAATCACCTCATTACTCCATTCAACCATACCCATACCACCCCTTTCTCACTCCACAACCTGTATTAATGCATGATTAAACCTAACCCCTAACCCCTAACCTCTAACCCCTAACCCCTAACCCCTATTTCCTAACCACTAAACCCTAAACTTGAGGAACCATAAACCCCTAAATCCTAAAACCTAAATCCCAAACACTAAACCCAAGAAACCCTAAACCTCTATCTCTCTATCTCCCCATCACTATCATTCCTCTACCTCTCAATCTCTCTCCCTATGCTTTGGCCATGTCCCTCACTCTATATCTCCCTATTGGTCCTCTCTCTCTAAACCCTAAACCCTAAACCTCTAAACCTTAACCCCTAAACTATAATCCCTAAACCCTAAATAATGCCCCTAAACCTTAACCCCTAATCCCTAACCCCTAAACCCTAAACCCTAAATGCAAGCAACCCTAAACCCTATCTCCTATCTCTCCCTTATCTCCCTATCTCTATCATCCCTCTACCTCTCAATCCTTCTCCCTATTTCTCTAGACATCTCACTCACTCTTTATCTCCGTATCTCTCCCCTTTGTCTCCTCTATCTCTCCCTATATGTCTCCTCTCTCTTTCTTTCTAGCTATCTCCAAAACTGAGAAACTATAAACCTAGGTACACCCTAAATCCAATCAACTCTAAACCTATATTTCCCTATCTCTCCCCTATCTCCCTATCTCCTTCATCCCTCTACCTCTCTTGATCTCTCTCCCTATGTCTCTAACCATGTGCCTCACTCTCTATCTCCTTATCTCTCTCCTCAGTCTCCTCTCTCTATCTCCCTATCATTCCTCTCTCTCTATAAACCCTAAATCCAAAACCCTAAACCTCTAAACCTAACCCCTAACCCCTAAACAATTTAAATCCTAAACCCTAAATAATGCCCCTAAACCCTAACCCCTAACCCCTAAACCTGAGAAACCCTAAACCCCTAAACCCTAAACCCAAGTAACCCTAAACCACTATCTCCCTATCTCTCCCCTATCTCCCTATCACCTTTGTCCCTCTGCCTCTCAATCTCTCTCCCTATGTCTCTGGCCATGTCCCTCACTCTTTATCTCCCTATCTCTCCCCTCAGACTCCTCTATGTCTCCCTATCTCTCCCTTCAGACTCCTCTATATCTCCCTATCATTCCTCTCTCTATAAACCCTAAATCCAAAACCCTAAACCTCTAAACCTAACCCCTAACCCCTAAGCAATAAATCCTAAACCCTAAATTATAATGCCCCTAAACCCTAACCCCTAACCCCTAAACCTGAGAAACCCTAAACCCTAAACCCCTAAACCCTGAACCCAAGTAACCATAAACCACTATCTCCCTATCTCTCCCCTATCTCCCTATCACCTTTTTCCCTCTACCTCTAAATCTCTCTCCCTATGTCTCTTGCCATGTCCCTCACTCTTTATCTCACTATCTCTCCCCTTGGACTCCTCTATATCTCCCTATTGGTCCTTTATCTCTCTCTAAACCCTAAACCTCTAAACCTTAACCCCTAACCCCAAAACCATTACCCTAAACCCTAAATAATGCCCCTAAACCCAAGCAACCCTAAACTTCTATCTCCATATCTCTATCATCCCTCTACCTCTCAATCTATCTCTCTTTATGTCTCTGAACATCTCTCTCACTCTCTATCTCCCTCTCTCCCAAACTCTATCAGTCCCCTCTCTCTATCTCTCTTTAAACCCTAAACCCTAAACCCCTAAACCCGAGCAACCCTAAACCTCTAAACAATAAATAATTCCCCTAACCAACCTCTAAACCACTTCTCTATATAGGTGCAACTAATACCACTTTTTCATTGTTTTCCGCATTTAATTTTATTCTTTTCCATTTTCCAAGTCCTACATGTGTCCAAGTTGTATTGTTTGTCAAGCTTTTAGTCTAATTGTTAGTCCCAGAAAGAGAGATAGAGAGAGGGGACTAACAATTAGACTAAATAATTCCCCTAACCAACCTCTAAACCACTTCTCTATATAGGTGCAACTAATACCACTTTTTCATTGTTTTCCACATTTAATTATATTCTTTTCTATTTTCCAAGTCCTGCATGTGTCCAAGTTGTATTGTTTGTCAAGTTTTTAGTCTAATTGTTAGTCCCAGCTCTCATGGTTATTAAAATGTTAGTATAGTTAGATTTATCCTTAGGTAACATTAATTTACACATTGTTGCACAAACAACCACACTGAAACATAACCTTGCCTAATTAAGGTTAACCTTTAAGGTTCTTTCATAAATGGCAAGCTTAACAAATCCAACTAGTTCAATGTTCTTATAGTCCATGCTTACCCTTCCAAGAGAGTTCATGCCATGTTAACTTTGCATTATGTCCTAACATATCACATGAAGGATCATCATCATCACAAGAAATAACAATGTCATGAAGGATTAACGAAGGTGTAGCTTCACCGCATAAAGTATCATTCATAATTTTATCACTAGAGGGTAAGGGTATATCATGTGTATCCTTCTCAAACCATGTATCATGAATCAAATCATATGAAGGATTCGGTAAAGCAATTTAGGGCATGAAATCCAAAATGGATATCCATTTTGGATTTCTAGAAATGGATATCCGTTTTGGTTTGGTATCCAAACAAAAATAGATATCTGTTTCAAAACATATGAAAGTCAAACTTTACCAAGTCATGAATTTGGCTAAGTAAAAATGCGATTTTTTTCCTATTGCCACTATTTGGCCTGTGATGATCCCGCACATACCCCAAAAATAGAAATGGTGCCACATAAAAATCTAGAATGTTGGATATGCATAAGGTATTTTATATGAAAAAGCTTCAGAAAACCCCTAATATGTGTAGCACCAAACTCCACACCCTGTGCCAAATAGAAAGGCAGTAAAGCATTAATGGGCAAGAGATATTTGCCAGATATCACAATTGGAAAATTCTTCGGAGCATGCAAAAGTCACAGCTTACTGGATAAGTTCAAAAGGAAACTAT
Organism: Cunninghamia lanceolata; assembly: GCA_027924645.1. Classification (NCBI taxonomy): domain Eukaryota; kingdom Viridiplantae; phylum Streptophyta; class Pinopsida; order Cupressales; family Cupressaceae; genus Cunninghamia; species Cunninghamia lanceolata. Next base: position 16,574,118 of record BSBN01001332.1, read on the forward strand.
TGAAAAGGATTTAGAAACTTTCACAGCTGGTAGATTATAAGATATGCATGAAATAGATTTGTTTCCACGTGAATGCAATTGGAATGTGTAATGGCAATGCCACAAAGTTCACTATATGCATACTTCACTAGGATTTCAGCCTATGGGAGTGCATTCTCAAATAGCAATAGCATATAAAAAAATTAGACTTTTGCCAAATGTTATAGTTAGAAATACTCTAGTAAGCATGCATGATAGAAAAGTTTCTGATAGAGCAGGATAAACACAAAATAGATATGCATTGAAAATGGATTTACTGAAAAGGCTCAAAGCTTTACTGCAAGTTCAGATTGTATGTTAGGGTAAAATTGCAAATCAGGGCAAATGAATAAACACCAATGATAAAAACCCTAGCAATGCACAATGAAGCACAAGACAACATGAAAATCAAAATAAGAAATGCAAATGCAAACCGATCTCCATGCTATGCTTGATTTATCTCCATTGCTCTTCTCCACCTCGCATGAGCATGCAAGATTTTGAAGGATTATTGTTGGAAGAATGTTGGGTGCTCATTTTTGCAGCATAACATTAAGATGAAGATGACATGAGGATGATAGTTGAAGGATGCAAAGGCTCTAATGATATTTTAACAGCATAATGTTACTTGAAGCTCCATGCATTATAGAAAATTTAGCAGAATAATGGTGCTTAAGGCTCAATGCATTGCTAATGGCTTGTGAGGGGGTTGATTTATAGAAAAGGCTTAGTTCAAATGGACGGCTGAGATTAAAAGCTAAATGATTGATGTGGATGGCTAGGATTGATTAGGTTATCCCCACTCTTCAAGGGAGTTGTAGTCATTTGACAAGTGTCAAGGAGAATAGGGCTCATGTGTGCTTGTGTACATAAAAAGTACTACATATAAAAGATATTAAATAAAAGGCTGTAGTACCACTTATCTTTTTTTAAATGAAAGAGGCACACATGTCGGCTAAATGATAAGATAAATTAATTAAATAAATAAAATTTATTTAATTAATTAGAAAGTCGGCTTATAATGAAATGTGAGAACTTAATTCAAATAAAATATTTGAATTAGTTGGGATATGAGTTGGATATTAATTAAATAAATAAAATTTATTTAATTAATTAGATAGTGGGATTAAGATATGATGTGAAAATTAATTAAATAAATAAAATTTATTTAATTAATTGGCTAAGTGGGATAAGGATGGGATTAAGATGGGATTTTAATTAAATAAATAAAATTTATTTAATTAATTGGCTTAATGGAATAAGTGGGGTTAAGAGTGGGATTTAGGACAAAATGCTACATGATGTCTAGATAATGTTTTAACAAGGTGTTGCAAAACATGAACAAATTTGGGACAAATTTGGGTGTCTACATTTTGCCCCTCTTTGAGATGATGTTTGAGATGATAAGCTTTGTGTCGAGTAACATCATTTCAAAGAAGTTAAGGTATGGATAATTGATAGGGATGATGGAAAGATATGATGAGGATGATGATGGTGGAAAGATAGGATGAAATGGGATGATGATGCCCCCTCGAGAGGTTAGGCGGGTTGGACAAACACGGGTAGGCTCTCGAAAAGAAATGGCTTGGCTGCAAAAAGAAAGATAAGGGGATAGATAGAAGAAATGATGATGTGTTATGCTGCAATGAAATTGAGCAACCATGATGTTTGATATAGCACTAGACGTTATGCACCAAGGTATAAGAACCAGGGTGACGATGTGTCTCGTGCCCCAGCGTAATACAACCTTGTCTGGATACAAGATATGAATATTAGCTAGAATGGTATTGATTTGATGCAAATGCAAGATAAAATGATAACACGCACAAGCAAGCAAGCAAGCATGCACAAATGATACAAAAACAAACAAGGTATTGCCCCTGTCAAGTTGTAAACCAATGATTGATTGTTGATTGTTGATAGTTGAGAGTGTTGTCATTGCGGGGAAAGCTATATCCCTAGATCAACACAAGGTTGTTTGCTGAGTTGGTTGGCTAATTGACTGAGTGATTTGGCTTACAACAAGGCTAGGATCAAGACCATGGATTGCGTTTGGATAACTTGGCTTGATTGATTAACTTGATTGGTATGGATTAAGGATGGGCTTGCACTTGGATTATTGCTTTGATTCTTTGGATTGATTTGATGATTGAAGGATTGATGAAAATGAAAGATTGATAAAGGAGTGATGAATTGAATTGGATTGATATGAATGTGATTGATGAATTTGATGGATTGATTTGATTTGATAGATTGATTGGAAGAAGTTGTTTATTGATGATGTAGAAGATAGATGATAGAAGAAATGATGAGAGGAGAAAAATGAAAATCGCTTGTGCCTGAATCTGGGCACTTCCTTCGTACTCCAGACTGCCTACATACCCTATATCCATGGGATCAAGGCACTTAACGATGGAAATGAGATGTAGTTCTGATTGTTTTATTGATGAGATGATGAAAATGGATTGAATTGATTAATGAAATGTTGATGATGAGATGATATGTGGTGGATTGAGTTGCTTTTGATTTGCTGAAGTGACTGGATTTGTTTTGATGGCTAGCTTGATGTGCTTTGGTGTTGATGTTGATGATTGATAGGATTTGTTTTGATAGTTGGCTTGATGTGCTTTGGTTGTGATGTTTGTTGTTGCTGGGTTGATTGTTTTGATGATTGGATTGTTTTGAATGATGATAGTGATGGTGTGATGATTAGAGTGTCCACTCAATCTAAGCATAAGCAAGTGTTCTCAGTATGCTCAAAGGATGTAAAACAAACAAGGTATGGCCCTTGTCAAGTCATAAACCAATAATTGATTGTTTCATTGATAATGATAGTAGTGTTGTCATTGCGGGGAAAGCTATATCCCTAGATCAACACAAGGATGTGAGAACGCTATATTCCATTGATAATGATTGATGATTGTTTGATTTGGTTCATGACAAGATTAGGATCAAAACTTGTTGATTTGATTGGATAATGTTCCTTGATTGATTGACTTGCTTGATATGGATTAGTGTGACTTGGATTTTGAGATCATTGCTTAGATTGATTTGATTGATATAATTGGAAGAAGTGATTGATTGAAATGGCTGAATGTTATGTTATTGATAGGAAGAATTGATGATGATGATTTTGATTGAATGTTGATGGAGTGGATTGTTTCGGATGATGGGATTGAATCGATCATATTGCTTGGATTTTTCGTTGGATATTTGATTTTTTTTTTTTTTTGGATTTTTTTGAAATGTTTTGGGATGTCAATGGATTTACAATTGGAGTAGCCTTTGTGCTAGATACCAATGACAAGGGAGAAAGCCAAGTCTAGGTGCAAGGGATGGATAAAAGGATGGGCTCATAGTAAATGTGATGGCAAGATCATGATATATGGGTGAATAAAAGGATAGGCCATCGAAGGGAAAGCTCATGATAAATGGATGGGGATAAGCTATAAGATGGAAAGCTCATGATATGGATACGCCATAGTGGATGGATCATAAGGGAGCTAGGATGTGATCTCCAAAGGCTATGTTGCATAGGAAGAACTTGCCCCATTCTAGGTGGTAATGCTTAGGATTCTACATGACAAAGTTCATGACCATGGGATGACATGATAGGTTTTACATGACAAGGTGTATGATAGGTGGATAATGATAATATGGATTAATGAGGAAGGTATGAGGTATACCAAGAGATATCCAAAGCATGTTTCAAGATTTTGCCCCTATGTCTTCATCAAGATCAAAAGGCAGAAGGATGGATGAATGGATAAATGGGTTCAATAGGATAGGCTTGTTTATATAATGGCTAAGGATGGTAGGATGTAGCATGATAGGAATGATATAATGGGATAGGTAGTTTGGAAATGGATAGGTTGGATGAGACAATGTGCCCCCAAGTGTAAGTGACATAGAAGATCAAACTACACATGACGCCTGTTTGCCAGGTTTTCATCATGGTACTTATCCAAGGCGCCTGTTTACCAGGTTTTCACCGTTGGACGAAGGGATTTCTCTTTACTTTTTTTTTCCTTTTTTTTTTTTTGCTTTTTTGCTTTTTAGATGGGATGACAATTACTCATGGTGCCTGTTTGCCAAGTTTTCACCATGGTAATGGATAGCAGGGACTTAAGTGGCTAGTGCTATGAAGGTTGATAGTGTCCCTTTAGAGATTGATGATGTCCTCGCATGGACCATGTCATTATGCTCATAGATGTTGATATGGGATTGCATGGATGGGAGATGGATTAGGTAGATAGTGGATGATGATGTGGAATTATGGGAGGGTAGGCTAGTAGCTTATGGTGTGGATTTATATAGGCTTATGGAATGAATATGGATGAAAAGTTTATGCCAAAGCATGGACCGTAGGGTTAGCATGGGGGAGATATGTAGGATAATGGATAGAAGATGGGGAGATGTAGGCATGTGTGAATGTTTTGGAATGGAAGGGAAGCATGACCAATGGTTGCATACATCGTGATAAACATTGAAGCTTTTGATTGGATGGTGGTGTAGGAAGCAATGGAGATGTTTGATTAGGGGATGGTTGATGAAGTGATTTAGGAACCCACATAAACTTAGTATTTTTAGTGCTTTTTCTTTTCTTGTGGGATTTTTGAAGGGAATGGAAGTTTTGGGTGGAAATAGGCTCTTGGATGGATATAGGTGGTTGGGATTCTTGAGATGTAGAGGAGGATGCCTCATTTGATTTGCCAGCTATTTGCTTAGGAACCCAAACCATTTTGCTTTTAGGCTTTGCTTTTGGAGGTATGGGCTTGGATAGCTTTTTGGATTGCTTTGCTTTGGTTCTTTGCATTGATTTTTCATGTTTGTGCCCTAATGCATGATAGTCCTTTAGATTTTTGGTAGGAATTTTAGCTTTATAGGTAGAGGCATCAAAATTTTTACTTTTGAATCCCATGAGGTGGGTGGAGTGGATGGAATGATTGGAAGCTTTATGCTTAGGTGATGTGTGCTTTTGTTGGCTATGATTAGGGATGTAAGGATGCTTATGAATGATAGGTATGTTAGGTGTTGGAAGCAACGGTGGCAAGGTGGATGGAGGGATATTTGGAGTTGGTAAAAGTGGAGGCAAAGTGGATGGTGGAAGGTGTATGGTCACATGCTTTTGACATTTATAGGATGATGGAGATGGAATGGCTACATATGTTTTGGGTAGATGATGGGGTTTGCGATGGAAAGTGGTAGGTTTAGGATGCATGAAGGGATTACCAACATCTTGGCCTTGTTTACCTCGGGGTGTGTATCCAAGGCCATATGAGTGTGGGGGAATCTTGACATGGTTTGGCTCCAAAATACCTTGTTCATAAAGGCCTAGACCTTTGCCTTGGTAGTTCATGTTTTGGAGGATGCGATTGACTATGGGACTAGATGTGTTTTGGGAACTAGACTTGAGTTCTTTATTAGATGGAAAAGATGAAATGGAGGACAAAGGTTGTTGTTGTCCTAAGGAAGAACACTTATGTATAAGGGTGGATAGACCAATAGGACATGATGGGTTTGAAATGGGATCGATGATGGATGTGGAAGGAGGATCATTAGGATCTTGATTAGCATTGTGTTCATGTAGATCCAAGTTATTTGTTTGATCTTTTATGCTTACTTGGGGGACAAGTGTCTCATCATGACAAGTTGATGTTTGCTTATGATGGATAGGGCTAGATGGCATATGACTAGGAGCAATTTGGATATCTTGCTCATGGATGGATATAAGATTATGGATAGGATCAAGGTGCTCATGGATAACTTCTTCATAGGTATCATCTTGGTCATAAAGAAGGTAAATGTTATGGATGGGTTGCATGAAAGTGTTTTGATCTTGAGTTGGACTAGGGCTTAATGTTTCCACAAGCTTAGGATTAAATCTTTGACATACCTCTTGGATTGCTTGAATGGAGGTAGATGACTCTTGGTCAACAACATGAGAACATGATGACTCTTGACTTGGATTAATGATAGAAGGTTCACAAATAGGCTTGATGGCTTGTAAGTCACATGGTGGGCTTGAAGGGCTAGGTATGCTAATGGAAGGCTCTTGGATAGGCTCAAGGATAGGTGTTTGGCATGGGGATATATGATTGGACATGACCTTTGGAAGTTCTTTGGTTGGCTCATGAATGGATGTTTGACATGGAGGTAGTTTATTCCTAGCTAGTAGCCAATGGATCACATCCTTTGCAAGTGTATGATTGGATGAGCAATATAATGGATGGATGATAAGGGTAGATGGTGTTGTAGGCTTATGATTAGGATTAGGTTGAGGGCTAACTGGATTGGATGGATTTGGATTTGGACTAGATGGGGGTGACACACGAGATTGGGATGATGTGGCATGATTTCCCATTAGAGGTAGGTACACCTTGTAAACAATTGGGACAAATATTGGGCATTGATTTGTATTATGGCCTTTGGTCCTATGGTATGCACAATAATCATGTTCGTCATATGGACTTTCTTCACATGGGTTGATGGGGGGAAGTTCAATGAGTTTTGCTTCAAGCATCCTTTGTAAAACTCTCTCAGCCGCATCCTTTGGTGAAGGATTAGAATGACATGGTGATGAAGGTAATGAAGGGCTTGGTGGTTTGGAAGGTAGAGGGATTAATGGACTAGGAGTGGGATCACATGGTGGTGTTAAGATAGGACTTTTAGGCTTATGTGTTGGCATGTGATTGGATGATGGAGGCCACTCTAGATTGGTATCTCCCTTGTCAAAGGTAATTAAGTCTTGCATAGGATAAATTGGGCTTGTTTGATTTATGTACAAGGGACCACTTAGACTTGCATGTGCTTCTTGTTGCAAAGGTGGACTTAGGTCTATCAATGGTGCTTGATGGTCTTGTTGAAAATGTGTACTTGGACTTGCTTGATTTATGTACAAAGGGCTATTTGGACTTGCATGTTGTTCTTGTGATATCACTTGATTGCCTTGTGGATGGGCTTGGTAGTGCATTGGAATGGTGGCATGAGAGATTAGATAGGCTTGAGGTGGATGTTCATAGGTTGACGGGGCATTGACTTGGTGGATAGGTGGATTAGGTTGATAGGAAGTAGATGGATATGACATGTGGCTATGAGGTGGATTAGGTTGGTATTGAATGGCTAAGGATTGCTGTACTTCTTGAGCTTGACTAGTGGCTAAAAGGTGTTGGACTTGGGCTACGAAGTGTTGCAGTTGAGGTGATTGGCTTACATGGGGTTGAGCTCTTTGGATGAAGAATTGTAATATTTCAATGGCGTCTTGGTTTAGGGGTTGTGATCCTTGATAAAGATTTTGAAGGAATCTTTGGAATTTGATTTCTAGGTCCTCTAGTTTAGACATGTTGTCACCAAGTGTTTGTATTAAGTCCTTTTAGCAAGTGCTTGTTTAGGGATTTGGATGATGATGTGGAATATTTAGATGACTTGGCTATGTTTGGGTTGAAAGTGATTGGGTTTGAATGTTATTGGAAGAATGTGTAGGATAACTTGTCTTTATGTGTTTGGGTGTTTAGAGCTTGATGTGGCAATATTCAAACAAATGATTATGCATATACACACATGAATCACTCACGCAAGACACATAAGCAAGTTGTTAGTTTGAAAGAATGTGATGATGGTTAAGCAAGCACGTGAAGACACTTCAACAAGTCCTATTCAAGGCAAGGCCACTATCACAAGGAGGTTCTAATAAAAATCCGGGGGACCGGCACCCCACGAGCATCCAGCAAGCCACTTAAGACTTTAACTAACCCTACTAGGAGTTTTAATATACACAAAGGTACACCTCCTTTCGAGTTAGCACTGTATGGTGAGCGCTAATACCGGTTAGACTTGGCTTTCGCCTTATCTTCTGATTTTTATAGCGGACCGGATGAAAGTACCGCTTGAGGTCGTTCCCTTGGGGTGGATACCAAGGCAGGCCTCTCTAAGGCTAAACAAAAGCAACACAAGTAAATGTTTTTGATCTCCAAGTTCGTGTTGGGACGCGAGGAGAGAGCATACACATTTACTTGGTCACACTCGCATGGGGTTCATTAACCTTAGAAATTTAATGTGTGGAAGACAATGCAAGCACTTGTTTGTTTTAAAGCCCAAATCCAAATGTGATCAAAGACAATGGTTTGTTTTAGCCCAATTTTTCAATGGTATGATTGCAAACAAGTTGTTCGTTTTATGCCCAAAATCCAAATGTGTTTGCAAACAATGATTAGAAGATGAGAGATGAAATGATTGCACCTGGTTAATTCACTATCCAAATTGTTGTAGATGTTGATGTCAATGTTGCTCCAGCTCCTTATGATCACCTACAACATAAAAAAAAAATGATATTATAATGCAGGCATAAAAAATAGGCTCATCAGGCAAGGAAAATTGTAATTTTAGATGCATAGCCGAATTAGATTTGATTATTTCGATAGATTTTTGGTTCAAAAATTAAAAAAGCAAAGAAAAGACCCCCATTAATGTTTAGAGAGCTTTCCGAAAATGTAAAGAAATCAGAAAAATTCCCTGATTTGCGCCCAGAAATGCGGATTTATGAAAACAGTACAGTCGGCAAAGATCTGATGTTTTCGCAATATAAACGACCTCTAAATTAAATCTGCAAAATAGAGACCCCCATTAGAATTTCAAGAGATTTCCAAAAATATAAAAATTTCTGAAAAATTCGCTGATTTGCGCCCAAAATTGCGATTTTATGAAAAAACATAAAAACGTGATAAATCCCGCAAAAATCGCGATAAACGCGAAAGTTTTCTGCTGTAGCTTCCTTATATCATAGACAAACTTCTGCTAAAATCTTGTAGAAAAATTCACAGCCGTTTGGAAGATATGATGAAATCTTTAAAACCTAGGGTTTTGTCCAAAAAGTAGCAGATCTGCAACAAAAAGTTAATTAAACCTGCAAAACTCAACAATGGGGGTTATATGAATGCAAATTTTTACTACAAAAACCTGCAAAAAAAGATCAAGCGAAGTGAGTCCCACCGGGCGTGCCAAATGTATGTTAGGGTAAAATTGCAAATCAGGGCAAATGAATAAACACCAATGATAAAAACCCTAGCAATGCACAATGAAGCACAAGACAACATGAAAATCAAAATAAGAAATGCAAATGCAAACCGATCTCCATGCTATGCTTGATTTATCTCCATTGCTCTTCTCCACCTCGCATGAGCATGCAAGATTTTGAAGGATTATTGTTGGAAGAATGTTGGGTGCTCATTTTTGCAGCATAACATTAAGATGAAGATGACATGAGGATGATAGTTGAAGGATGCAAAGGCTCTAATGATATTTTAACAGCATAATGTTACTTGAAGCTCCATGCATTATAGAAAATTTAGCAGAATAATGGTGCTTAAGGCTCAATGCATTGCTAATGGCTTGTGAGGGGGTTGATTTATAGAAAAGGCTTAGTTCAAATGGACGGCTGAGATTAAAAGCTAAATGATTGATGTGGATGGCTAGGATTGATTAGGTTATCCCCACTCTTCAAGGGAGTTGTAGTCATTTGACAAGTGTCAAGGAGAATAGGGCTCATGTGTGCTTGTGTACATAAAAAGTACTACATATAAAAGATATTAAATAAAAGGCTGTAGTACCACTTATCTTTTTTTAAATGAAAGAGGCACACATGTCGGCTAAATGATAAGATAAATTAATTAAATAAATAAAATTTATTTAATTAATTAGAAAGTCGGCTTATAATGAAATGTGAGAACTTAATTCAAATAAAATATTTGAATTAGTTGGGATATGAGTTGGATATTAATTAAATAAATAAAATTTATTTAATTAATTAGATAGTGGGATTAAGATATGATGTGAAAATTAATTAAATAAATAAAATTTATTTAATTAATTGGCTAAGTGGGATAAGGATGGGATTAAGATGGGATTTTAATTAAATAAATAAAATTTATTTAATTAATTGGCTTAATGGAATAAGTGGGGTTAAGAGTGGGATTTAGGACAAAATGCTACATGATGTCTAGATAATGTTTTAACAAGGTGTTGCAAAACATGAACAAATTTGGGACAAATTTGGGTGTCTACACAGATGATATATGTGATGCCATAGAAACCATGATCCATTCTAGGTTATCAATTTTCTTGTTCTCAGTTAAAAATTCTAAAGTGTGAAATGGACTCCTAGTGGGATCAAAAACATGTTTGGTGCAGTTGATGCTAGTGATTATAAAGTGCCTCTCAAAATTTCTTTACACGCAGAATAAGATGCATCATCCGAATTATCTAGTGGGAAATGTTGAAGCTGACAAGATCTCCAAGCTAAGGAATTGGTTGATATGTGTATGAAAATGGAGACAAGATTGCATGCAGTTGAGCCTTTGACAAGTAAGGTTATGCAATTACATTCTGACGCACAAAATTGAATGTTGTCCAACAAGATGTGATAGTTCCAGTTGAAGAGGAGATGATGCATCAACACCTACTCCTATGCATCATCTATTATCACAGAGTCGAAACAATCAAGACTTGAGTTCTTTTGTGGTGGATCTAGTTCTTGATAGGAAAAGACTGAATGATACGGTTTAAGATGGACCAGATGACACTACAGTTTTAGCTAAGTGGCTAGATTTGCAATCATTCTCTGATATCCTAGACAATGTCGAGAATGTACAGAGTTTTGTGCAACATCCTTCTTTTGACATCCACAATTCGAACAAGGTTGCATCCCATATGATTCTATCTTTCTTGAGGTGGAAGTAGTTTCCAGATACATGAAGCTTTAGGAGGTGCAAGGTTATCTTTGTACAGTTGTACTTCTTTGGAAGAATTGGGAAAGATTTTGTCTATTTATGTCGACCCAGCCCTTCCTTATTTAAGCCTACATGGTGAAGATCATGGTGAATCCATAGATACTATAGCAACCTAAATGCAGATCAATGATGTGGCTGAGTCTTCTAGAACACCTGGGGCATCCTTCTCCTAAAGTCATACAAAATGATGACATTTAATCTTGAGTTGGATCTTTCGAATGAGAATGGGAAAGTTGTTGTAGTGATGGCAGATTGTTGTGAACATGATGTAGATATCACCATCTTGGATAAATTGAGACTGCAAGAATGAAGACTCTTCTCTGGAAAGGATATTCTTCTAGATGGTTAGGATGGAGATATGGAGAACAATTTTCTGCAAAGATATATCCCTATTGTTATCCAGGATGGAGTATAACTAGATAATACTCACATTTTCTATGGAAAGGTCACTTTGAGGACTGGCTAACATAATGCCAATTTTCCCAATCATATATTTTCATTTTCACTTCAAGATTGGAAGGCGAAGAGACAGTTTGAGGAAGGAAAAGAATACAAGGCACATTGAAATTAAAGATAACAAGTTGGAGCAGAATGGGAAGAGTCATTTGTGACTTTTCAGCTTTCTTTTATCATCTTGTAATATTTCCTTGCAGAAAAGATTGGCTTTTGATCTTCGATAGAGGATCTTTTTGTTGTTCAACTGGGAGCTCCTGTGAGAGCTGTGGGGAGGGTAGTGACTAGATGTTTATCTCTGTTTACTATATTCATTAGGCTGACCAAATTTTTGATCCCCCTTGCACTTTGTTGCATGACTGAGACTCAATCAGTCTGGAAGGTGTTTGGCTATTTCATTTTCCTATAGAGTTGGGAGCTTTGTGAGAGGGATAACTAGAGACTTTGTATTTTAGTTCATTTTGGAATAAGAAAGTTTGATGTTCCCGTGTCTTCATTCTTTCTCAAACTTTGATTGTTCTTATGTCCAGTCAAGTTCTTATGTTTATAATCTCTTTGCTCAGCTCTTGATATGCAGGTGTTTCAGAAGGACTTTGTGCCTTGTTGTTAGTGTTTTACTTCTTCATTGTGGTAATTTGTGTTGTGTGCCTATGCTCACAGGCTGATTTCTTCTCTTTTCCTTTCATCTTTCTTCTTTCTTTTTGCTACCTTTTCATATTTTCTGGTTAAATGTACCTAAAATATAAAAACCCCCATCATATGAGGGAGCTACCCCTCTCAAACGCAAAGGATAATCATTGCATCTGCAGCGATTACTCCATTTGTTGGTGTCTTATTGTTGCTGCCTATTGGATGAATCAGAGTGTGTTTTTGTAGTGGCAAAATTGTTAGCCAATAGTTTTTAGTGACTATGCTGGGGATCAGAATCAAAGATTGGTGCATTCTTTATCTCCAAAAAATTCAAGGTACCTCATTGAAAGATTGAGGTTGGCAACTCTATAGAGATTTTGAAAATGGTTTGGTATTCAGAAAGAGATGACAGTGATGACAACGATGATGAAGATTTCCCTTCTCCCACATCTGCATCTCGAAATGATCAGGTACTCGATGATCCTACACAAGTAAGCTTTTTAAAGTGTTTTTATGCTAATATGCAATTTCAATTTGATAAGGTACACCCATCCTTGCTTAGACATTTGCAAGAAATTAAATGAAGGGATGTGAAGGATACACATTTCTTTGCTTGCAGCCATGAAGATAGCCCTGCTTGTAAAGGAGTTACACCAGATGGAGAATCTAATACTACCACACATCATTTACAAGGAGAGGACAATATCTCTAAAGAAGAAGTTTTTCTTGCAGGAATGTCTTCTCATGGGGCATTTGATGGTTACGAAGGTCAATCAGAAATGTTAGTTGAGATTCAGATACAATCAAGGTTTGAGGATGAATATTCAAGTTTGATTTCCTGCCCTAAAAATTCTTTTTCTTTTGGGTGTTACTCTTTATACAATAATCCTCTTAGGATGGATTCATTTGAGTATGTGCAAAGTTGTGTCATAGAAGAAGCTCCTTTTGTGTTTGTTTGTGATAGTACATACAAGATGCATGATCACAAAGAAGAAGAGGAAGATCATAAACCTGATAATGATGGTTTAGTGAAGATTGCAGTGGGAATAGAAGATGTTCTTGATGATGTTCCAAACCTAAACTACTATTCATGTGAAGTCATATCAGAGGAGTCAAAAGGATACAAAGAGCATGAAGGTGTTGATGATCAACTGAGTAAAAATCAAGAAGATAGTACATTTCATGATGTTTCAATTTGTTGTCCTGAGGTACCTAATTCAGATGTTCACTATTTTGAAAATCTTTGTTTTGTTAATCCATCAATTTTAAGAGAAGATTTATATCACTCAGCTATGGACCCAAGTTGCCAAAGAAGTATTAAAGTGTTTGAGGTTGCCATACTTCAAATGATACAAGAAGAAGTAATTTGCAACATGTGTGAAGATATTGATTTATTTTCTGACTCAAACATCTTTCATGAGGAACAATTGTTATAATTTGCTGCATTACCAAGAGAGATTACTCATGCCAAAAGTTTTAAAGTTTCTATTCAAAGCACCAAATAGTAGCTAGATTCAATCCTGTTTCATTGGCATGGTCCTTTGTTTCATACAGGCACATATTTTTCTAAACCTGTCTGGGGCAGGAGCACCTAATTCATAGTGGCCCCCATGAGGCATTTAATTTCATGACATGTGTCTAATGTTTATTTTTGTTGTTTCCAATAAGGTCCTATAAGACCATTCATGTAATAAGGAATGTTTGACCAATGCATGTCATTTTAGTTTGTATCTAGGTTTATGTTGTAAGTCCCAAGGACACTTGTTGATCTGTAATCACGAAGGTTGTTAGACAGTTGGAGGTTTTTAGATCTCCCAGCCACTTGAAGTCAATTTAGTAATACTGAGGGTGAGTAGATAAATGCCCAAGATCATCGAATGTAATCAGTAGTAGTTGTAGTTGAGAGGTAATAGAGATTAGAGATGAGTGTGATTTGTAATTGAGAAATAGAGCATCTGTGTGTGCATTTCTAAAAGGCATATTAAACAAAGTTCTATTATGTGTATCTTTCTATCATTTTGGATTCGCTAGGTTTTCTCTATGCAATTGATTTACTATTTTGTGGCCGAGATGGATTCTTAATCCATTCCACCGGTTAGATTTCTTTGAAATCAGTGGAATGGCTATGCAATTCATTTTTGTGTTTTTCATTTCATTCATTCATGTTTGCAAGATCACATACATTATGCTTTGAGAGATCCTAGAATCCTTATGTGCTAGGTTGGCAGAGTCAAAGATCTGTGAAGTTACAAGAGTCGCGGAGCTGCAGGGGAGAATCGATAGTTGGGCCGAAGATACATTGTATGACTTGCACGGAAGTCAGGCGAAGATTTGTGTTGTTTTGCCAGGTATACACTCTGTGTGTATATCCCTAATGTATGTCGAAAGTCATTCCATGTGTATATTGCAAAAGCACATTGAGTATGTATGTCGCAAAAGTATATTGTGAACGGTTAATTTTTGCATCGGAGAGAGAAGGTTGAAAGCTTCCGATGTTGGAAGTCTAACCGATAGTGTATCGGCATACAAAGAAAGTCAATGGTCAGTCCCACCGAATGCATATTCTGATTGCATGTTTTGAATGTATTTTCTGAATGTATATTAAGAATATACATTGCACATGTACATTGTGTTAGATGCAAGAGGTTGACTAGTAGTAGTGGTGAAGAGGATCGGTGATCGTAAGTCATGTTATGTATGTACAAGTGTTTGGTATAACAGTGAGCATGGCAAGTACATTAGTTCACTAGCGATAGTAGTGTCAGAGACACATCGGTATGAGGAAGGACTTCGGTGCAAAAGGTATTTGGTTAGCCGATGGCATATGGTCTTGCTGATCATAAAAGAATGTATGTGGTTTGATGCTATGTGAACTTTGAGAAAGGATTTTTAAAGCTATAATGTGGGTTAGTGGGTATTTCACCCTATTTTGAATTGCTTCCACTATGTGCTCTACATCACTGTCAATGGTTTTGCATAGTCTTTGAGGTAGCAGTGGTGTGTTGTACCTAGTCCAGGTACATAGGTGTCTTAGGTAGTTTCATTTCATTTCCAGTTGTGTGTTGTTCTGTTCCGTTCCATTTTTGGCTTTGTTCAGTCTCTTGTTTTTCCCCCTCTAGTTGAGTTGTTAGGTGACTCTATTGGCCCAATGGATAAGGCACTAGTCTAACCCAAGATTCTAGGGTTCTTTGTGTCCCTTCCGGTCCTTGTCCCCAATTAGAGCATGTGTTGTCCAAATTTTTGAACCTTTAAAATTTTAAACTTTTCTTATATCTGAGCTATCACATTTCATTAAATCAATTCCCACCTTTGTTATTTGCCCTTTGGAGTCACATTTGAAGTCATACTGCTATCTATTTGCCATCTTAGTCTAGCTGGACTATTATTGTTTCACCTCACTCTTGGAGCGTCCTATATTGTCTCATGGCATTGATATGCTTCAAAGCACAGTGATAATGGGTTAATGCAGATATAAAGAGAAAATGCTTCTTGCTTGTTACTCCAAAAAGAGATTCCATGCATTCAAATCAGAATATGTTTCTTAACTAGAAGAGAACATATCTTGCAAGAATAGGGGATGCTACTCTTTCTTCCATGAAGATACTACAACAAGTGGCATCTAATGAGGGGGAATCCAAAATTGTCAAACACCCCTTATGAAGACTAGAGATGTGTATTATATGAAAGATGGTTATTCTAGAAGACACTATGGGGTCCCCACAAGGTGGTCAGAAGTGGTGATATGTCTGCTACTTGAGTGTTGTCCTGTAGCCATGTTTATTATGCAGAATGCCAAGAACAAATCACTCCCAGCCTTAGAAGACACTTTCATAGTGATATAAGTGTTGCCTTCATATTGTTAGACCATAAGTTGCTTAGAAAGAATTCAAATACTCCATCATTATCTATGAAAGTCATTGCAAAGGAGCTGGTGAAATATCTAGAGGGTATTGTAAATCAAGAAACTCAAGTGCATTCAAAAATATGCAAAGAGAAATCAATTATGAGAGAGGTGGCAACAAGGTGATCAAGCTTTTGAGACTTTTCATTTTATCTTTCCAAGTATAATCTTTCTATTAACATCGAAAGCATATGGTAATTTCTTGAGGAGAACAAAGGGTTGCGGCCTGAACAAGTTGAAGTGGTGACATTTTGAATTAAAAGAAACACTATCTTTCAAATGCCGTTATTGTAGGATATATACACAATAGATTCGTGAAGTAGTAGTATAAACTTTCTAGCAAATGCATTTGGTCCAGCATGCAACCCACTATCAAAATAATAACGAGAAAAATGATTTTTGTCATATACTCTGGAAAAGTTTATGCAAAATGTGGGAATGTAAATAAGGTCACAACCTTTTCATTATCATATATACCATTTAATGACATGCAAATCAAAGGACATGCACCAAGATATGCAGCTTTTGAAAAAGGTATGGATCTTCATCCAAACTTAAAGAAGGGAGGTTTTTGCCATCTTTGAGAGTTTTGGTTGATAAGTATGTCGAAGAAGGTAAGAGCCATATTTGCAAAATAATAGAGAGGCAGACATAGCGAAGACTATATATCAGAATGCATATCATAATGATAAGTATGCTAAAGAATTTGGCATTAAAATAAGTGATGAACTTACCTCTGTGGAAGCATAGATTTTGCCTGCACCTCTGCTCAAATATCATGATCCGGGTATGGAGAGAGATTGCCAACCTAAGGTTGGATAGTGGAATATGATGGAACAAGAATGGGATAGATCCATTACAGAAGATTTAGAAATTTCCAAGCAATTCTAGTTGAAAGCTATAATGTTGAATTGCTATTTTCTCCTATACATGCTCTGAGGAAACAAATGAAACAAAGGGTCTATCAGATTTTGCAAATGCCCGAGTCAATATACATGCAAATCCTTGCATCATGCTGAGAATAGAAAATGCATATTTTTTTCAAGTATTGTAATTGAAATGTATGTGTGGTGTGGAAGCATAGAGCAAAGGCTACGAAAATGTATGCAAATGTGAAAGCATAGGCAGGATAAGCACAAAATAGTTTTATTGAAAAAGCTTTGATATTTTAAGTAGATGCAACTGCCATGTGTTGCGCCAAGTCTCATGCCTCACTCTTGCCAGCGCACTTCTAGCCTGCAATGACTTCAACAAGATGGAGATTTTTGTCAGATATTATAGTTGGAAATGCTCGAGAGATGCATGTGAACAAAATGTGAAAGCATTTACAAGAAATATGGTCTCATGGATATGATCATGGCAGGATATGAAGAATGAATTTGTTGATGGGTTTCAAAATAGATACAACTGTCAGTTATAACACCTTCTCCTTCAGGACATTTTTTCTAAATGCCAAAATAGAAATGGTGCCACATAAAAATCTAGAATGTTGGATATGCATAAGGTATTTCAGATGAAAAAGCTTCAGAAAACCCCTAATATGTGTAGCACCAAACTCCACACCCTATGCCAAATAGAAAGGCAATAAAGCATTAATGGGCGCGGGATCTCTGCCAGATATCACAATTGGAAAATGCTTCAGAGCACACAAAAGTCATAGCTTACCAGATAAGTTCAAAAGGAAACTGTTGAAAAGGCTTTAGAAACTTTCACAACTGGATAATTATAAGATATGCATGAAATAGATTTCTTTCTGCGTGAATGCAATTGGTATGTGTAACGGAAATGCCACAAAGTTTGCTATATGCATACTTCACCAACATTTCGGCCTATGAGAGTGCATTCTCAAATAGCAACAATAGATAAAAAAAATATACTTTTGCCAAATGTTATAGTAAAAATTACTCCTATAAGCATGCATGACAGAAAAGTTTCTGATAGAGCAGCATAAACACAAAATGGATATGCGTTCAAAATGGATTTACTGAAAAGGCTCAAGGCTTTAATGCAAGTTCAGATGATATATGTGATACCATACAAACCACGATCCATTCTAGGTTATCAATTTTCTTGTTCTTAGTTGAAAATTCTAGAGTGTGAAATGGAATCCTAGTGGGATCAAAAACATGTTTGGTGCAGTTGATGCTAGAGATTATAAAGTGCCTCTCAAAATTTCTTTACATGCAGAATAAGATGCATCATCTGAATTATCTAGTGGGAAATCTTGAAGCTAACAAGATCTCCAAGCTAAGGAATTGGTTGATATGTGTATGAAAATGCAGACAAGATTGCATGCAGTTGAGCTTTTGAGGACTAAGGTTATGCAATTACATTATGATGCTCAAAATTGAATGTTGCCCAACAAGATGTGATAGTTCCAATTGAAGTGGAGATGATGCATCAACACGTGCTCCTATGCATCATCTGTTATCATAGAGTAGAAACAATCAAGACTTGAGTTCTTTGTGATGGATCTAGTGCTTGATAGGAAAAGACTAAAAGATACAATTTAAGATGGACCAGATGACACTACAGTTTTAGCTAAGTGGCTAGCTTTGCAATCATTCTCTGATATCCCAAACAATGTCGAGAATGCACATAGTTTTGTGCAACATCCTTCTTTTGACATCTACAATTTGAACAAGGTTGCATCCCATGTGATTCTATCTTTCTTGAGGTGGAAGTAGTTTCCAGATACATGAAGCTTTAGGAGGTGCAAGGTTATGTTTGTACAGTTGTACTTCTTTTGAAGAATCAGGAAAGATTTTGGCTATTTATGTCGACCCCAACCCTTCCTTATTTAAGCCTACATGGTGAAGATCATGGCAAATCCATAGATACTATGGCAACCTCAACGTAGATCAATGATGTGGCTACGTCTTCTAGAATACCTGGGGCATCCTTCTCCTAAAGTCATACAAAATAATGACATTTAATCTTGAGTTGGATATTTCAAAAGAGAATGGGAAAGTGGTGGTAGTGATGGTAAATTATTGTGAACATGATGTAGATATCACCATCTTGGATAAATTGAGACGGCAAGAAAGAAGACTCTGTCTAGAAAGGATATTCTTCCAAATGGCTAGGATGGAGATATGGAGAATATTTTTTTGCAAAGATATATCCCTATTATTATCCAAGATGGAGTATAACTAGAAAATACTCACATTTTCTATGGAAATGTTACTTTGAGGACTAGCTGATGTAATGCCAGTTTTCCCAATCATATATTTTCATTTTCACTTCAAGATTGGAAAGCAAAGAGGCGGTTTGTGGAAGGAAAAGAATGCAAGGCACATTAAAATTAAAGATAACAAGTTGGAGCAAAATGGGAAGAGTCATCCATGAATTTTCAATTTTCTTTTATCATCTTGTAATATTTCCTTGAGGAAAAAATTGGCTTTTGATCTTCTATAGGGTTGTCTATATAACTCTATTTGTAATGTTTGTAGAGGATCTTTTTTCTATTCAACCGGGAGCTCCTGTGAGAGCTATGGGGAGGGTAGTGACTAGATGTTTATCTCTGTTTACTATATTCGTTAGGCTGACTAGATTTCTAATCCCCCTTGCACTTTGGTGCATGAGTGAGACTTGATCAGTCTAGAAGGTGTTTGGCTATTTCATTTTCCTATAGAGTTGGGAGCTTTGTGAGAGGGATAACTAGAGACTTTGTATTTCAGTTCATTTTGGAATAAGAAAGTTTGATGTTCCTGCATCTTTATTCTTTCTCAAACTTTGATTTTTTCTTATATCTAGTCAAGTTCTTATGTTTATAATCTCTTTTATTAGCTCTTGATATGCAGGTGTTTCAGAAGGACTTTGTGCCTTGCTATTGTTAGTGTTTTACTTCTTCATTGTGGGAATTTATGTTATGTGCCTATGTTCATAGGCTGATGTCTTCTCTTTTCTTTTCATCTTTCTTCTTTCTTTTTGCTACCTTTTTGTACTTTCTGGTTAAAAGTACCTAAAATATAAAAACCCCCATTATACAATGGAGCTACCCCTCTCAAACGTAGAGGATAATCGTTGCATCCACAACAATTACTCCATTTGTTGGTGTCTTATTGGTGCTTCCTATTGGGTGAATCAGGGTGTGTTTTTGCAGTGATAAAACTGTTAACCAACAATTTTTGGCAACTCTACTGGGGATCAAAATCAAAGATTGGTGCATTCTTTATCTCCAAAAAATTCAAGGTACCTCATTGAAATATTGAGGTTGGTGACTCTATAGAGATTTTGAAAATGGTTTGGTATTCAGAAAGAGATGACAGTGATGACAATGATGATGAAGATTTCCCTTCTCCCACATCTGGATCTCGAAATGATCAGGTACTCGATGATCTTGCACAAGTGAGCTTTTTAACGAGTTTTTATGCTAATATGCAGTTTCAATCTGATAAGTTACACCCAGCCTCGCTTAGAAGTTTGCAAGAAATTGAATGAAGGGATGGGAAGGATACACATTTCTTTGCTTGTAGCCATGAAGATAGCCATGTTTGTAAAGGAGTTACATGAGATGGAGAATCTCATGCTACCACACATCATTTGCAAGGGGAGGACAGTAGCTCTAAAGCATAAGTTTTTCTTGCAGGAGTGTCTTCTCATGGAGTAGTTGATGGTTACGAAGGTCAATCAGAAATGTTAGCTGAGATGCAGATACAATCAAGGTTTGAGGATGAATATTCAAGTTTGATTTCCTCCCCTAAAAATTCTTTTTCTTTTGGGTGTTACTCTTCAGACAATAATCATCTTAGGATGGATTCATTTGAGTATGTACAAAGTTGTGTCATAGAAGAAGCTCCTTTTGTGTCTTTTTGTGACAGTACATACAAGATGCATGATCACAAAGAAGAAGAGGAAGATCATAAACCTGATAATGAGGATTTAGTGAAAATTGTAGTGGGAATAGAAGATGTTCTTGATGAAGTTCTAGACCTAAACTATTGTTCATGTTAAGTCATATTAGAGGAGTCAAAAGGATACAAAGAGCATGAAGGTGTTGACGATCAGCTGAGTAAAAATCAAGAAGATAATACATTTCATGATGTTTTAATCTGCTGTCTTGAGGTACCTAATTTAGATGTTCACTATTTTGAAAATCTTTCTTTTGTCAATCCATCAATTTTAAGAGATTTATATCACTCAGCTATGGACCCGAGTTGCCAAAGAAGTATTAAAGTGTTTGAGTGCCATACTTCAAATGATACAAGAAGAAGTAATTTGTAGCATGTGTGAAGATATTGATTTATTTTCTGACTCAAACATCTTTCATGAGGAAGAATTGTTTGAATTTGCTGCATTACCAGGAGAGAGTACTCATGCCAAAAATTTTAAAGTTGCAATTCAAAGCACCAAATGGCATTTAGATTCAATCATGTTTCATTGGCATGGTCCTCCAGCTAATTATCTAAATCCTCTAAATATTGAGTCTATTTCTTATATTTGAGGATTCAAGGTTAGTAGCCAACAAACATGATTCAACAAAAAACTGAAATCCTCTATACTTTTGTTTCTACAAGACCAAGGCAAGTATACCTATACAACATCTGAGGATATTCTCAACATATACAAGATGTTGTTCTTAAATAAATGGTTCTCAATGAAAATATACCAAGGAAATGAATGATTCCTATCAAATTGGCTTGACCCTTTGGTAAATCAGTTCATATCAGTTTTGAGAATAGGTTCCAACCTAATCTACTCCTAAAACAATAAAGGAAATGGAAATGGTCTTGATTATAGAGATGGTTCTAAATGACACTTTAACACAGTAATGGATTGGTTCCTAATCCTAGGGCGACAGAGTCAAATTACAAAGAACAAATGTATCCTTTAAGCAACCTTGCTTCACTTCAATGGACTAATGATATTAATGCCTTATACTAACATCTCCTAGGCATGGAATTATAGAATTATCCTTTAAACCACAATATAGTATGAAATCAACTATGCATTACTTAAACATTTATTTCTCTCCTTGAAAGAAGGTAAGAAACAACACACACATCACATATAAACTGCAAAGATGAATTCAAAACACCCTTGATATCTTGTATTCATATTAATTTCAATAAGTACATGTATGGGAAAAATTCTACAACCATTCTGATTTGATACTCTGAATTGAAAAGATATATTTCTTTACAGATTTGAACAAATACAAACTGTAACTATTCTCTATTGATTCTAAACTAGAACACAATACACTACCACCCAAAATTGAGATCTAGAACCAACTATTTAACAAATGGCCTTGAATTCCCTTTTTATAGCACAAGGGAGCAACAAGCTTCCACTACAACAAATCCCTTTGATTAGCTCCCTTTTTGCTCCATTTTTTGCTTCCACCCACTATTTTAATGTATTTTCCTCTAATTTTTTGAAAAAGTCGGCGCTATTTATCGAGATGGCGCTATTGTTGGCATTTTTTGTGCCAATCAGAACAAGTCAGCGCTAAATTAGGTGCAAATTAGTGCCTAATTTAATGCCTCATTTAGCACCACATTTAGCACCTAATTTGGCACCACATTTAACGCCTAATTTAGCACCTGATTGAACACCTGATTTAGCGCCTGATTGAGTGCCTGATGTAGTACCTGATGTAGCACCTGATTTAGTGCCTATTTTAGCACCTAATTGAGCATGTAATCTATGGTTACTTGGGTTCAAGAGTATTATTTAGGGTTTAGGGTTTATGGTTTTGGGGTTAGGGGTTAAGATTTAGAGGTTTAGGGTTTAGGGTTTAGAGAGAGATAGAGAACTAATAGGGAGATATAGAGGAGATCGAGGGAGAGATAGGAAGATAGAGAGTGAGGGACATGGCTAGAGACATAGGTAGAGAGATTGAGAGGTAGAGGGACAAAGGTGATAGGAAGAGAGGGGAGAGATAGGGAGATAGAGGTTTAGGGTTTAGGGGTTAGGGGTTAGGGGTTAGGGTTTAGGGGAATTATTTAGGGTTTAGGGTTTATTGTTTAGGGGTTAAGGGTTTAGGTTTAGAGGTTTAGAATTTAGGGTTTATAGAGAGAGAGGAATGATAGGGAGATATTGATGAATGGGGTAAATCATAAAACACACAACAACAGAAATAGAATATAGAAAATAGAATATTTCTTTATTAATCTAGGAAACTCATTACATTATAGAAGCTCAATTGCAATCTGAGGAATCAATCCTCCATAGGATGCAACACACTACAGTTACACCTCACCATGCTCTAGAATCTTCTTCCTTCTGTAACCCCAAATCAGCTAGGGTTTCTATTTTCCCACTTATTCTTGAATCCAAACTTACCCCCCTTAACTCTACTACTACCCAGGGTTCCCAAAATAGTCATAAATAGCACTTTTAAGCGGCCTCCAGCTAAATTTTGAAATTTGCAACTCCCTCCAAAAGTAGGTCAACTTCCAGGAAGCATAACTTTTGATCCGGGTGTCCGATTGACAAACCGTTTTAAGCGCCGGAAAGCTTGCAATGTGAACTATCACGTAAAAAAAATTTAAATAGATTTCTGTTAACTTTTTGGGATGTTATGGGATGTTTTAGTGCCTCATATCTCATTTCAGAAATTTTTAGGGGCTTTTTGGAAAACAAAAACTTTAATATCTTTTAGCTCACAAATGATCTTTGCCTGATTCCTTCGCCAAAGGTCTTATATTTCCATTATGTAACTTTCTGTAAGTTTTCACTTCAATCCATGCCCAAATGTAAACTTTCCTAAAATGGCAGGTTCACTTTCAAAAATAGGCAGGTTGCTATTTTTAGCAGTTTTGGAAAAACTGAAAGTCCTACATCATTATTCTGGATATTATGGAACCAAAAACACTAATTATGGAAAGAAATGAAAACAACTACAATGATTTTGAATTAACTTCTTTTTAGGTGATGCAAGATTGCCCTTACACCACTGGATGCTCCTGCATCAGATATAAAGGAGACTGTGGAGAGAGATAGGGAGATAGAGAGTGAGGCACATGGCCAGGGACATAGGGAGAGAGATTGAGAGGTAGAGGGATGATAGTCAAGATAGGGAGATAGGGGAGAGATAGGGAGATAGAGGTTTAGAGTTGATTGGATTTAGCATTTAGGGGTTTGGGGTTTAGGATTGCTCAGGTTTGGAGATAGCTAGATAGAGAGAGAGAGAGAGAGGAGAAAGATAAGGAGAGATATAGGAGACAGAGGGGAGAGATAGGGAGATAGAGAGTGAGTGAGATATCCAAAGAGATAGGGAGAAGGATTGAGAGGTAGAGGGACGATAGAGATAGGGAGATAGGGGTTTAGGGTTTCTCGGGTTTAAGGTTAGGGGTTAGGGGTTAAAGTTTAGGAGCATTATTTAGGGTTTATGGTTTAGGGTTTAGAGGTTTAGGGTTTAGTGTTTAGAGAGAGGACCAATAGGGAGAGATAGAGAGTGAGGTACATGGCCAGAGACATAGCCAGAAGAGATATGGATATGGAGAGTGAGAGACATGGCTAACGACATAGGGAGAGAGATTGAGAGGTAGAGGAACGATAGAGATTTTGGGTTGCTTGGCTTTAGTGTTTAGGGTTTAGGGGCTTGGGGTTTAGGATTTAGGGGTTTAGGGTTTCTTAGGTTTAGGGTTTATGGGTTAGGGGCTAGGGCTTAGGGGCATTATTTAGGGTTTATATATGTTTTAGGGGTTAGGGGTTAGGGTTTAGGGTTTAGGGGCATAGTTAAGGTTTAGAGGTTTAGGGTTGCTCAAGTTTAGGGTTTAGGGGCATTATTCAAGGTTTATGGTTGCATGTCAAAAGAAGTCTCTCTGTCTCTCTAAATCCCTCAACCCTAAATAATGCCCCTAATCCCTAACCCCTAACCCCTAAACCCTAAACCTGAGCAACCCTAAACCTCTATCTCCCTATCTCTCCCTTATCTCCCTCTCTCTATCATCCCTCTACCTTTCAATATCTCTCCCTATCTCTCTAGACATCTCACTCACTCTCTATCTCCCTATCTCTCACTCTGTCTCCTCTATCTCTCCCAATCTATCTCCTCTCTCTCTCTACCTCTCTATCTCTCCCTATCTCTTGTCTTTCTCTCCCCTATCATTCCTCTCTCTCCCTATCTCTCTAGACATCTCTCTAGTCACTCTCTATCTCCCTATCTCTCCCCTCTATCTCCTCTATCTCTAGAGATAGGAAGATAAGGGAGAAATATGGAGATAGAGGTTTAGAGTTGATTAGATTTAGAGTTTAGGGGTTTAGGGTTTCTCAAGTTTGAAGATAGCTAGATAGAGAGAGAGACTAGAGGAGATAGATCAGGGGAGATAGAGGGGAGAGATAGGGAGATAGAGAGTGAGAGAGATGTCTAGAGAAATAGGGAGAAGGATTGAGAGGTAGAGGGATGATAGAGATATGGAGATAGGGGAGAGATATGGAGATAGAGGTTTAGAGTTGATTGCATTTAGACTTTAGGCATTTGGTGTTTAGGGGTTTATGGTTGCTCAGGTTCAGGCTAGTCAGAGATAGATAGACAGAGAGAGAGAGGAGACAAATCGGGAGAGATAGAGGAGACAGATTGGGAGAGATAGAGGAGACAGAGATTGAGTGAGATGTCCAAAGAAATAGGGAGAAGGATTGAGAGGTAGAGGGATGATAGAGATAGGGAGATAAGGGGGAGATAGGGGTTTAGGGTTGCTCAGGTTTAGGGTTTAGGGGCATTATTTAGGGTTTAGGGTTTATGGTTTAGGGGTTAAGGTTTAGAGGTTTAGGGTTTATTGTTTAGAGAGAGAGGACCAATAGGGAGATATAGAGAGTCAGGGACATGGCCAGAGACATAGGGAGAGATATTGAGAGGTAGAGGAATGATAGAGATAGGGAGATAGAGGTTTAGGGTTTCTTGGGTTTATGTTTAGGGTTTAGGGGTTTGCAGTTTAGGATATTTTAGGGGTTTAGGGTTTATGACGGGTTAGGGGTTAGGTCTTAGAGGCATTATTTAAGGTTTATGGTTTAGGGGTTAGGGGTTAGGGGTTAGGTTTTAGGGTTATTAGGGGCATTATTCAGGATTTATGAATCTTCAAGGATCTAGATAGTGTGGCTATACACATTGCTACACATGTTGGTGGTTAGTTAGACACATGGAACATCAACAACCACATGTTATGCTTTCATACACGTGTGCCACCTAATCACATTTGTACTGCAAAACATGATCATATAATTGGCACTGTATGTGTCTGACGCATGGTGATGTCCATGTACGCCACATGCCACAATGATATACTAGTTGACACTAGACAAGTTTGAGTACATTTGTTCACATCCCATCCATATAAAAAATGCACCATACATGTTGGATACTTGTCAACATCTACATGGAGAATAATTGATGGTATTCTTAAAAAAATGCCTACTTTGTACATTTTGTAGAGTAAAAGCGAGGTATAACAAATTTTCATCTTACCTCTCTGTATATTTCCTTTGTTCATTTTGAATAGAAGTGACATATATGTTCAATCCCTTCTATATTTGAATGTGTTTTGGTTTACATATCTATTTTCCTTTATTTTTTCTATGATCTTATTACATTAATAGATAGTATAGGATTGTCCCTCAATTCAACTTGGGAATTAGATTAAATAACATCTGAAGTTGATTGTAAATTAACAACATGGTGAGCATTTTGTTGATTTTCTTGCTTATTTTCACCCTTTTGAAAACTAAATTTTCCTATTGAAATTTTGAAGGATGAGATCCATATTTAAGTGCATTAGACTTAAGAATTTGATAGTGTATCAAATTCATCATTAGGAATTTGATAGTGTATCTTTGTTGACAAAGTTTGAAATCCAGTAACATAATCATGATTGCACTCATTAATTTGATCCTTGTTTGATGCTCTCCTATTCCTAATTCAATCTATCTTAATAGTGAAGGAAAATAAATACATAAGCAACCCATAGAGAAATTTGTCATCAATTTTGTTCCTTAAAATTGTCTCATGATATGGTGAAGGAAAAAATTACCAAAGATAAATTGTGATCATTATTCATCGACCCAAAAACTAATGCATTGTTAGAAATGTAGACACCTAAATCTTACCATGGCCTAACATCACACCAGATCTATCCCTACATCTCCTCTTACAATGTTAATTAAATAAATCGTATTTATTTAATTAACCACTTTGATCATTCCTCCTAATATCAGTTTAATAAGTCAAGCTATTTAATTAATAAATCTAACTGTTCTTTTGACATTAATTAAATAAATTATGATAATTTATTTAATTGATTAACTAATCCAATTAACCCTTCCTCTAAAGTCTCATCCTTAATTAAATAAATCCACATTTATTTAATTAAATCAATCACCCCCAACATTCCCCCACAATTAAATAAATACATATATATATCATGGCCATTATGAAACAATCTTGACTATTTTTTACTATACGATTGTTTTTGTTTATTACCATTGTCCCACAGGTTAATTGAATATCTTTTGCGGTTATGCGGGAACAAGAGGAATGAAAGATGGCACATACCGCATTCCCGTAGAGCATAAAAGAACAAGTTGTGGCTTGGCAGTAGGAAGTGGTTGATATGAAGAATCTACCGCTACCCCCTAGACGGTTCATCTCACGCTTGCGGCTTGGCAGTGTTTGGGTGCAAATAGTCTCTTCCCACGGTCCCACATAGGTTTGAAAAGTAACTAGTGGCATTGTGGTAATAACATCAGGAGGTATCACTTATTGTGTCCCCGTAAGGGTTTCAACCAAGGCCTGCAATAGAGTGGTAAGAGGAGAATGTAATGGGTTTTTGCCCTTCCGTCCTGCAATGGTCATTCATAACATTTGTGAGTGGGCGGTAAATAGAAGGACATTAGGTAATAATTTATTGCGGTCCTGTAGGGGTCAATCTAAGCATTTGTGGTCTAGTGGTAAAGGATGAAATAGAAGTGTAGTGGTGGTAAGCATTTTCCCCCACTATCCCGTAGCCAGTCTGGGTGAGCCTTGTGGCAATGTGGTAAAAGAAATAAATGGCAAGCACATTCAATGCAGGGTCATGGTTATCGAGAATTGCTATCAAATCTTGATATGCATACGAATATTTGAAAGGAATTGAATGCTAAGATTTCTTGATCTTGTGGCACAAACTAGAGTAATGGTGATATGATGAACTCCTTGGTTGAATAAGATTCAAAGATTTCTTGGCATTTTCTCATTTCAGAGAATTCAGATGTAACTCGGAGAAGGTGCAACACAGCTCAGTGTGTTTCCTGCAAACTACAATTGACTGGGTAAGTTCATTTCTGCACTCTCTTATTAGAAGTTAGCGTATATTTCAATCTATTTTTTAGTTGCTAGTACTGGGGGTTCTTGTAATCACATCTTTAGTTAATATAAAATTTCTCTTTTAAAAAAAGGTTGGGGCTAAGCTTTTGTGTTATATAGTAGGGGGGCTGCAATCTGTTCTATCTTTGCTACTTGCAAAGTTCCCCAATTTGACTGTGATGTTGACCAAAGATACAAATCTTGTTCTTATCCATTCTTGAATGGGTTTATTTTTAATTTTAAATACTATTCTTTTATTCCTATGTCTACCTACATTAATTGGCCATGTCAAGTTCATTTGCTCTTTCACTCTATTTCTCAGTTGCTAGTACAGTAAGTTGAATTTTGAAAAACCCTATCCTGTTCAAGTCATTAAACATGGCACCCAAGAGGTTTGAGTCTACCAGTAAAGGTAATGAGCCTATAGTTCCCAAGAAAATACCACTTAAACAATCTTTGCTAGAAGTATTGCCTCAGTCCATAGACAAGGGTCCAAAGAAGATGTTTAGAGATGCAACAAAAGGGTGTTAGGATGCTACAATCCCTATCTCCAGGTGGGATTTGTTTTGGTATTTTTATGCAAAAAGGGATGGCAAGGGACCAGTGGGAAATCCATGGAAATTGGATTTGGCAAAGTTGGTGGTACCCTCTATATTTTTGGATGTGGAATTGATTAGGGCACTAGCACAATATTACCATCCTACCACTAAAATAGTTAGAATGCCAAATGGATTGCCATTGGTGACAGTAGATAGGAATGCAATTGTTGATTGTTTTATGTTGAACAAGCAAGCTCTCACTCAAGTGGATTTGGAGAGATTTGAATGAGATTACACAAGCCTAAGGAAAACACTTAGGAGAGATGAATTGCCAATATATATGAGAAGGGGGGCCAACAACAAAAAAAATGAGATTCCCTCAAATGCTATTGAGCCTTTCCCTGTGGAAGAATTTGTTGTATATTTCAAGAGAACCTATTTTGTGTTGTGCAAGGTCTTGGGAATTAATGCACAAGGAAGAATGCCAACTAGCTTAATGATGATAGCTATGAAAATACAACATCCAGAGGTGAATAGAGAATACGACTTTGCATCTCATATTGAGAAAAAAATGCATGAAGGATTCTTGTGTGTGAAGGAGAAGAAGCAACCCTTAGATTTCAAATTCTATTCTTTATTGTGTCACTTGATTCTATATTAGAATAGAGGGAGATGTTCAAGCAAAATGGATTTGAGTATGGTTGATGAGAAAGGACAAAGATTGCCGACTCAGTATTGGTGTTATAAATGGGATTCATGTTGCTAGAATAGTGATTACATTGTATTTCATGATTTGTTTGTTGTCAAGATATTGAATTCTCTTGGTATCTGGTTTCCTAGGTTGACTAAGGAAGTCATGGTAATGTTGAGGCTGCTTGCACACAAACTAGAGCAGGGCCACAACCGTAATTTTTCTGATTAGTTTTTTTATGTCAGATCATACTATAATTAGAGTGTATGGTTGCCACCAGCCACCTCACATATTGCCAAAATTTGTATCAGACAGAATTGTATTCATGGAGTTTATGTGGCAAACAATGTGGATGGAAAAGGAGGTAATGAAAAGACAAAAGAAAGGTACTGTTGATGATTGCAATATACAGCCTTCTAGCCCTCCTTCTAGCGCCAAAAAACTGTTGATGATTGTTTTGATGCAATCATAACAATAAGTTAAAATTCACATATAATGAACTGAAACTATACTTGAAAGATAAGAAGGAATCATTTGAGATTCAACTAATCCCAAGTCTACAATGGTTTGGTTGGTCAAGTTCAGTTGGTCAATGTGAAGCTGTAATGTTCAAGGGGCCTTACGTAGTTTAGGTTTGTTTTGTGGTTTACTGGACTAAGAATATGCAAAAAGGTCATAGATTTCAACAAGTATTCTGTTCATTTGCATACAAGTGCTACTGGGCTGCAAGTTTCAGAGGGTTTTCTTGAATTTTTTGCAGCTTTCTTCCTTATCTATTTATGAAAACTGTCTACTTATAGCTCTGTTATGCATGCTTCTTCAAATTTGAGACAATTTCCTTTAGATTTCTACGTTTTCAGCTAAATATTTCAGATGGGTTGGGAAAAGTTAGAAAGATCTAAACTATACCTCATTTAATCTACCGAAGGATCTAATTGTTTCTGTTATGCACTATGTAAATACCACAGTAATTTGATCAAATCCACAGTAAAAACCCTAAATGTAAGTTCTGAGCATTTTCACAAACATACATTTAAAATTGCAAGCTCTCAAAGAAGATATTTCAAAATACAAAGAAGAGCAGGAGAACACTCAGAAGATAGATGCAGAACTCCAGATTCTATTGTATTAGAAACGAATAGTCATACATGATTTACAATGTAGGAATGACTCTTAGTTTCATTGATCATACTACAGAGAACTTACAAGCTTTACAGATACAGTAAGGCAGCCAGACATTCCACGCGCACCTTACTGCAGACAAACAGGTGACCTCCTTCTTCTACTTCTAAACTATGCTAAGCTAACTCACTGTGTTTTCCTACAATCCCTGTTGTAGCCCCTGTTGTAAAGTATTACAGTGTAGAGAGGCACAATATAAAGACATTCTGATTGTCCTCACTACAGCAAAAACCTAACTGAACCCCTGGTTCAAACCCCTGGTTACAGCAATAAATACAGGTGAACCAGTTCTCAAAAATATCTCTGAGCAGTGTCAAATCTGGGCGAAATATTGCCCCTTCTGAGAAGTTCCGGCAGCTGGGTAATAACTTCTGTTTGTCTGTTGTAGTAATACCTCCAGCTGCAACTCTGTCTTTCACTTGAATGGCCTTGACTTTTCGCACTTTATCCTTATCTTCTTGCTCCTAAGATCAGATCTCCTTCCTCCATGAGGTCACTGTGTTGACTTTCCAGCTGCTTCCTCAACTGCAAGCCTGCAAGACAAGACAAGCAATAAGTTTTACATTTATCATAAAAAATAGCATGAAAATAAAATAAGCATTTAAATTCAGGTGACTGTGCAAGATTGTGGAAATCGGATCTAGAAAACTCCTCAAAACGCGTCCAAAATGCGCTCAGACTGCTCAAGATTCATCGGGTCAACCATCGCTGACCGAAAAAATGGCACAGGCGCCCAAAAAAACACTTTAAAATTCCACCGCTTCATTTCCCGCCCATCGGCATGATTATCGCCATCGGCGTGCCCAAAAAACATGTTGGCTGACATTCACTTCATCATCATGATATTCTGGAAATATGATGCTCTCCCTCCTGAAGGTCCAGATGATGTCATCATGATATTTCGCTTCTGCATATTGGGGAAAAGAATAACATCATCATCATCATCATGTTGAAGAAGAATGGGAGGATATGAATATGGTCATGCTGCCGAGGAAAGGAAGATGATGGTGATGTCATCATGATATTCGGGCTTCATTGAAATGCTAAGGATGACGTCATCATCATGTTCAGTTAAGATCAGGGGGATAATTATGATATCAGGTCACCTAAGGAGCATGATCAGGATGATGAACGTAATATGATCCTTTTGCGGCCAAGGTAACCCTCTCGAAAGATCAGGATGATGATGATCATCATCATATTTGGGGCTTTTGTCGAACTTGGAATAAGACGTCATCATGATATTTCGCGAACCAGATCATGCTTGAAAATATCCTGTTGAAGGAAAAAAAGTGATGATGATGATCATCAGGATATTTACTTCTTCGTTTATCAGATCGGGATGACGTCATCATGATATCCGGAGCCTTTGTTAAACTTAAAATATGACGTCATCATGATATTTCGCCAACCGGATCATGTTTGGGAAAAATCCTACCGAAGGGAAAATGTGATGATGATGATCATCAGGATACTTGCAAAAGGTTGTATTTCATCGGCAGGAGGACTTTGCGAAATATCAGGTGGACAAACAAGATCATGATGATCTTGACGATATGACAGGATAAAAAAAAATATATGATGATGATGATCCTCATCGTTTTATCATGATGACGTAATCATCATATCTCGTTTTCAGAGCACAAGGATGAGTTGAGGTCATCATGATATTTGCGCTAGGGTGATATTGTAAAATATGATCATGATGTTGAGGAATGCAATATCGACTTCTTCTGAATAGATAGGGTGATCATCATGATATTTCGCTAACCAGAGATCAGGAGGATATGAAGATGATGATCCTCTTCGTCGAATTATGATGTTGATGTCTCCATTACTTAACGAATTTCAGCAAATGACCCTCGTGAAAGATCAGGATGATGATCATGATGTTGCAAAAGGAGACCAGGAGGATATGAAGTCGTCATCATCATATTTCGAACTTCAGCAAATATCATGATGATGACCCTGCGATAGGATTATAATACGCGCATGCAAATATGCCGAGGGTGGATTTTCTAAGGGTGATCAGCATGATATGATAAGATTAGGTAATGCTGAAATATCATGATGATGCTCACTATACAAAGACCGCTCGACGGGGAAACTTACCCTGACCTAAAGTTGATATCATCATGATATTTGAACCTCAGGATATTATCGGGGGGGGTTCAAATATCATGATGATGATGTTCTTCATGTAACCAAAACCGAGTTTATAACATATGACCCTCCTAAAAGAAATCATGATGCTGCATAATGCGCATAAGGCCATTTGACGGGTAAAAAGCACTGCCACCTAAGATTGATGTCCGGATGTTGCGACTGCATGATTTTTATCGGGTGATAGACCAAGATCATGATGATCCTGTCAACATGACTTAGGATATAAAAATATGATGATCCTCCTGCGAATATCAGGTTTGACCAAAACTTTGACCGTGCATAACTTTCACATATGGAAAAATTTTCAAGTGAAGTAAAAGGCAAACCTGCATGGAATTTCAAGCTCTTTCTAAATATGAGGTCACAGAAATAAAATATGAACTTTGACAAACTGACCTCATGATGATGACCTACCTTATCCAATATCATGATGATGATGCACCTGACCTTCATTTTTACCAGACCGCCAGAAAGAAGAAAAACACAAGCAGAAGCAAAAAGCAAAACATCAGCAGGGGTCCCCATTTTGCTAAGGAGCATAATGGGGCGTGTTGTGAACATCACAACAGGTACATTTCTACCTGATGCTACAATTTTTGGTGATTGGTCTATTGGCTCAGATGACACTGTTGAAAATTTGCAAGCCTTTTTAAAGGCAAAATATTCTTTGAAATTGGGCATCAAGAGGAATTGTGACACTAAGGGTCATATGAATCTTGTGAGACAATCAATTCTGACTAAAATGACCATATCCCATCAGGTCCTATTTGATGAGGATGTGATAAGAAATCTTGTCACTTTTGATGAGGTATACAGTAGGAAGAGAAAATGGGATATCTTGAAAAATATTGAAGACGAAAAGAAAAAGTAGAATCCCCTATTTCTTGAATTCTTTGTTGAAGAAAAAGACCCTCTGAAGAGAATTGATACAATCATTGATAATTTTGAAAGTATTTATGGTAAATCTGAGAAGCAGCCTCCTAAGGCTACTAAACTTCCAGTGAAAATGTCTACAGAGATTGAGATTCATGAGTTTGCTCCTGATGTTTTGTCAGTGCAAGATCCATAGGTCCCAGAATGACCACCAGCAAAGAAGCAGAGGAGAAAATAGGTATCTCCACTTGTCCCCTATGAAATGACTGAAGAGGTGGGGGATACCGATGAGGTGGCTAACATCTTGAGGCATATGGGAGATGAGCAAGAGGTTGATCAGCCATCGGCTGGTCAACCCACTGATGCACATAAGCCTGAGGCTAGCAAGGGTGAGCAAACCCAAGCTAAACCAGAGTTGGAGGGCAATGAAAGGATTATAGCATCCATGAGGTTCATAGAAGATGACAACTTCATCAAAACTCTAGAGTTTAAGGATTTTTGGCTGAAAATGAAAATGAAAGAATATAATGAAAAAGTGGCAATAAAGAAAATGGGTGCTGATGAAGCACAACATGATCAAATCATTATACAAACTTTCAAAGAATTGAAAGTAGATGAAATTGATGTGAGTCTAGAGGAGGCAAGACAAATGGTGTTGAAAAGTAATATGCTCATCATCCCTGGCCTTGAATTGAAAAAGGTATTTTTGCTTGACCAAGTTAGAAGTCAAGATGATCCGCAACTTATTTCATAATTTGATTATGAAGATAGCATAAGTGGATGTGGTTTTAATCCAAAAACAGAGACCCTTGCAATCTAGACTACTTAGAAGAATAAAAACAAACCAAGATTGCTTGATATTGTTCAAGAAATGAGGGGTACAACTGTGGTAAAGACTTTACAAGGTACATCAGCAACAGAAGCATCTGCTCTCAATGTTCATACTACTATTTTTACTAATGTTGTTGTGAAGAGGTTAGAACAAAGGCTAACATATTATGAGCAAACTCATAAAGTAATGAATGATGAAGTAAACAAATTATATTTTGAAAATGTGAAATTAAAGAAACAATTGGAAGCTGTGAATTATTTTCAAGGTCAAGCCATTGTACCCTATCAACCCCCTATGCCACAAATAGCTAGTGATGTCACAAGGTCTGCTGAAGAATTTAATGCAACAAGATTGAAATTTGAAAAGGAAACTAAAATTTTGAATAAGCAAAATGAAATGACAAAGAATGAGGCAAAGATGAAAGTTTTTGAAATTTTTGAGAAAATTTTGGAGTATAGAGTAAAATTGGTTGTGGATAAGCTTGGGAGTGTGCATGATTTCTACTCTTCTTTATCTCAAGCCATTGAGCAATTGAAGATAAACTTTTCTATTTTGGATTTGTTGTTTAAAAAATGGCAACCCTATCATCACAATTTGGTTACGATGTGCTTAGTAGTGCAAAGGAATCTTGATGCCCCTATAGCTTTGAAGCCCACTAAGCAAATGGTCAAAATGATCATTGATGAATACTAGTATGTGAATAGGGAAAGCCAAAAGATGCAAGTAAACGTTGAATCTTTTACTACGTTCAAGCATAAATTTATTTCTTTCATACTCATAGAAGAAGAGAAAATCAAAAGTCTTGACACATGGAAGATGGAATTTGGCCAAACAATATTCCAAGTTATGGATTTTTTTAAGAAGGATGGAGATGTCAGCATTCTTAGTTTCAACATGATATTGGACTAAGTAATTGCCTTGGATGTTGGGTATGCAAAATTTGTGATGGATGTCAGAGCTTTGCTTGATAAAAGATGGAAAGATCACCAGGAGAACTTGCTTTAGATTCAGGCTTACCAATGGCCTGGTGATTTTACAATATATAAATGGGAGGAGAAATATCTTAGAGATGAATCATTAGTACCACAAGTTTAGGTGCAGAGGAGAAATGAGCCATATGCTAGCATTAAATAGCACCACCACATCTTGAACACTCTCCTTTTGTCTCTTTATGTTTTCTTCATGTTTTCAAAATGTATTCAAATATATTTGAAAATCTAAATTGGACTTATAAAAGACAAATATTGTAATATCAAGGGTTAGGAATACAAAGAGACAATTTGAATGTGAAAGGTCTGAAGCTTATTGCTTCCTTTATAAAAAGAAACCAAGACCTTATCGCTTGGAATCTATCTGGGATTTTAATTTTTTGAAAGAGACATTGCACTGCCTGTACTTTGAAGCAAATCAATATAAAAGTTGTTATTCTCTGGTGGTCAACTTTTGGTTCTCATTTGTTTGTTGAATTAGATTGCTAATAATTTATCTGGTTGTCTCCAATTTACTTTTTCTTTGTTATTCAAATCAAAAGAGGCCCCTGCATTCACATTATAAAAGAGGATAGGTGATATTTATCAAACTAAAATTATAAAGTAATAGGTTATATCTCAAAAGATGTTTATATTATTTAAAAATTAAGGAATGATATTCTACTGTAGAACATTTTGACACCTTTAATATGATTTTGAGTCAAATAGGTTCAATAAATGTTAAAATTGATGAGGAAGACAAATGTATCTTCTCACTTTTATCTTTACCCAAAAATTAGGAGAACATAATGCTTGTTATAAATGGTAGTGTTGCAAAGGTGACTATGGAATCCTTTATTGTTACAATGCTCAATGGAGATATGACGAGAAAGTTCAATGATAAAGGTTCTAAGGATCCCTTACATGTTCTGCAAAGGCCCAAGGACAAAAGTGGATCTAAAGGGGAATGGTATAAATATCAATCCAAGTCAAGAGGAAAATCTAGAATCCCTAGGAAGATAAGAGTAAAGTTTTGGAAATATGGACAAAGAGGACAAATGAAGAAGGAATGCAAAAAATTAGTTAATCATTGCCACAATCTATGATCATTATTCTAGTAGAAAATCCTAGTTTTCATTCTTTATTCATAATGCATTAGTTAATTACACACTTCACATTTGACATCATGCTAAAAAGATCAAATAAGTTTTGTATTTCTTCTCAACTATTTCATTTCTCTATCTTAATTACTTAATATCTCAATATTTTATTCTACTCTCAACTCCTTGTACTTTAAAGTTTAATTAAATCTAGGATTGGACTTAAATCTTCTATTATAGGGTATGATTTATTTCCCTATATTTTTTTGAACTTGCAATTTCCATGCCTATGTTTAGGATAAAAAAAGATTGATTTTTTATTTTGAGATTTTTGTGGTTTGCATTTGTTGGAAACAACCCAATGCCTTTAATTTTGCATTCCTAAGAAATATCTAGGATCCTTATGTCCCCTTCAACAAAGTACTAGGTCAAACCCTCACCTTGCAAGCATGACTACCTCTTTCTCCTACTTCCTATGATGATCACATGTTGCATTCTAATGATGAAGAAGAATATTATGATCATGATGTCTTTATTAAAAGTGTTGAAAATGAATAGAAACATGAGATCATTGATAAATTAAAATATTTTTGCAATCAATTAGCTAATATAGATGATAATATGTCCACTTCATTTTTCATTGATGGTCTTACTCAAGTACTTATCACAAGATAACATGGCATAGATACAATTAAGGATATATATGAAAAATAATTAAACATAAACAAACTCCTAATGTGGCAGGCACCAGTCATTCTCTTTTGAAAATCATTCCCTTGTATATATTTTCAAAATCCAATTTTGTTTTTTTGTTTTAGGAGTAGGGTTTAAAGATTTATAGAAAACATTAATCCAAATCATATGCCATATTGGTTTAAGTGAAGTGGATGATTTAATTGACAAAACTACATAAGCTCCTTAATTTGTTCTGAAGTCACCAACAAACTTGAAAGTAAATTGTCATTGGTGAAACAAGGTAACACCCACCTAGGCTTGAATAGAGCCTAAAGTGCAAAGAATTTTGATTAATCTAATTAATTCTATTAGTTGGAAAAATTCACATATAAAACCTAATCATAAGATTTGGCATATCTTTAGGGTTTTATAATTTGCAAATTTGAGTACCAACAAAACCAATATTGGCATTAAAGTGATGTACAAAAGCATTCGCCAAATCATTAAAGGAATGAATAGAACTATGAGGAAGAGAATAAAGCCATTCAATTGCATAATCCTTTTAGTTTCTAGGGAAGAGCTTTGTAAAATGTTTATCATCATAAACATAATCAAAACAAACTCCCAATTGTGTCATAAGGTCCCCTTTACCACTATCCATTACAAAACTAGGGGCCACCAAACAAACTAGAAATGGATAAGAAATAACTCAAATGAAAGTGGATTATGCTTGACTTCTCCTATAATATCCTTTGATTACTAGGGGTAATGCATCAACTTTACTTTGCATCTCATCAATTATTTTAAGGATGACATATATGTTGGAAGGATGAACATTAGGAGTTATGATTAAAATGGGAGTGGAAGTGGCAACATGAGATAATACGTGGAGTGTAGGTTGATTGGGGGACAAACAATGAAGTTGGAATGACAACACTACAAGTGGGAACATGAGTAGTGGGTGAGAAGTAAGCACAATCAGGGGATGAGTGGAAGGTACAATATAAGAAGTAGGTACAATGAGAGGGTACAATACTAGACGAAGAGGCTTGTGAAGGAAAGGGAGGAGACACACTATTTAAGGAACTTGATGAGCTTATCCTTTGACCTATATCACTTAATACTTCCATCACATAAGGATTATCCATTAACAAGTTATGAAGAACATCAATCAATCCATTGATGAGCTTATCCTTTGACCTATATCACTTAATACTTCCATCACATAAGGATTATCCATTAACAAGTTATGAAGAACATCAATCAATCCATTTAATTAACATTATTTCCAACAATTCATACCAAATATTGAACAATTTAAAGATATTGCAATAGGTAATTTGTATCTACATAAATAATATTACTGAAGCATTTCAAAGTTTAGGCCATAAGAATCTTCCTTTTTTAAACATTGATTGCAAATAATTCTAAAAATTTAGAAGTATTGGTCATTAACATTATTGTCTACTACAATGTCATCCAATGTATAATTGTCAATGTTCATATGTTCTTTCAAGTATTTAATATTATCATCATCCTCATCTTGACCTGCATCATCTTCATCATCATTGAAATTTGACTGTAGACAATCTATATTGTTATCAGATGTATTTGGATCATCATTTTCTATACCATCCATATTGTTGTCTTCCATAACATCATTTGACTCTAGATTGTTGTCTTCTTGTGCTTGAACATAACCATCTTCAACATCATCATGGATGTCAATTTATTCGATGTTCTCTAATCCCTCTCTCTCATTTTGTTAGCCATCATTGTTTTTCTTAGTATCCACTAATGTATCGTCAAATACATGCCTTAATCTTGCATCATAATGTATGACAAATATCCATTTCAGGTCCAAAATATCTTCATAGAAAAAGACCTGCACATGAATGACATACATATATTAGACATATGGTATAACAATTTTATTGATTAATAAACACATGTATATATTCACAATAAACTATGAATTAATAGATTAATGATCACTACTGCTTCTTGTTTGAGTTATAGAAATACCTGCTCACAATGAATTGGTAGAACATAAGGCTCCTTATCCTCCGGTAGCAAACATGAGGAATCTATAGAAAATAATCCACTATGGGTATCATGTCTTCGTGTCCTCTCAAATGTTTCATACCATCTACACTTAAAAATGCAACATTTAAAAGAGTGGTAATCCAACTCAATAATTTCTTGTATTTTCCCAACATATTGTAGATTCAATTCAATTATATTCTTATTTTTTGAGCTTGATCGACTGGATTGCTTAAAGTCAACCATGATGCCACAATCAAAGGTTGTCTATTTACATCTACACTTTCTACATGATAATGTCAACCATATGCCCACATTGCTGGATATTTCCTCGCCTGTGAAAGACCATTTATTTCAGTGAAAATAAATATAATGATGAATATTAAAATAGTTAGTAGTGTGAAAACTGTAAGGAAAAAATATTTTGTAAAATTCCAACTGTACCTTTCTTTTACATCCTCTAGACATGTTGATTTCATCTTCTGTTATGTTTGAATCTATACCTACATCTTCTATTAGATTTTGAATTTGTTCAGTAACCCATTCTAGTGTGCAATCTTTGCCCCATTCCCCATGTTGGGAATTAAGGTGTCTCAACCTTGGTAATTCCTTGTTTTTTTACATTGTATTTATTTATTTATTGCCCATTGTATTAATTGGATACAAATCATATGTTGTCATATTGTGGGAGTTGGCACGGTGATGTGTCATCCTACATGGCATATGACCACATGTAATTTTGTCCTCACATGAGGAGATAGGCGTCCCACTTAGTGGTAGGAATATTTTGCCATGTGTCAGCATCTTGGATGTTGTGTAAGGGAATATTGACTGAAACGGTCATGAAAGATTCCTATGACAAAGTTATGACATGTAAGAGTCAAAAATAGGAGATTCTATGACAGGTGAAGACATGTGTCGAAGAGCATCTTTGAAAAAGGCTTCTTTGGGTGACCCAAGGTGGACTATGACATGTTGTAAGAAAATATGATATTAATAGCCTGTGTATGATAGATTCTCTTATAGCTGTAAGTTATGACAGCTATGATAGATTCTATGATGGTTGTAAGAGTCATAAGAGTATCTGTCATAGCTAATTTTGGAAATAGGTTACCTCCTTGGGATGGGGTGACTTGACAAGTGTTAGGAGCATCCTACAGTGTTGGACAAGTGTCCATAGGCATGGGTTTTGGGCCATGAGGCCATGTTGGACACCCATCTCAATGTGGAGCCATTTCTGCCTTGTATTCTATTTATAAACAGGTGCTTTGGAGAGAAGTACTATAGGTTTGACAAGTACTGTTATGCTATAGGAACATCTCCAGATATGAGTTTTGAAGACTCCTACAAGAGCATTGACCTTGTGATTATATTGTAACCTTCTTTGTTTACGGAATACATTTGAGCTATGTTTTAGAGTGTGGGGTTTTTCACCTGTAAGGGTTTTCCCCACATATATCTTGTGTCTCTCTTCTTTTGTCTTACATTCTTGTGTATGTATTTTCTGCAATATCTCTGTTAGTGGGTTGACATAGCTATAATTGTAAAGATAAAATTGAATTTACACTCTCCTCCCCTCATTAGATTAGTGTAGGAAGCATTTTCAGCACACCTAGCTTCCTTTTAGTTGGTATCAGAGTCTGGTCAGTTTTGGTTCTAGCTACTGGGTAGGGGTTTTTTGAGCTAATCTTAGGTTGAGTGGGAGTGTTGTGCAGAGCATTTTGTATCTTTTTGCAGCAAGGAGATGGCAACCACATTTGAAAGATTAGAGGTGGAGAAATTTAATGGCACTAATTTTG
Organism: Cunninghamia lanceolata; assembly: GCA_027924645.1. Lineage (NCBI taxonomy): Eukaryota > Viridiplantae > Streptophyta > Pinopsida > Cupressales > Cupressaceae > Cunninghamia > Cunninghamia lanceolata. The sequence goes on from BSBN01001332.1 coordinate 16,615,058, forward strand.
AGTTGTGGAAACTCAAGATGGAGGACCTACTTGTTGATCATGACCTATGGGAAATTATACCCAGTGTAAAACTTACAACAATGTTACAAGATGATTGGGACCACAAAGATCGAAAGGCTAAGGGTCTCATAAGACTCTATCTATTTGACTCTATCCTGTTGAATGTCCATGAGGAGAAGAGCACAAAAGACCTTTGGAAGAAGCTAGGTGATGTTTATCAAGCCAATCCCTTAGTAAACAAGCTTTTTCTGAAAAAGAAGTTGTTTGTCTGAAGATGGAAGATGGAGAATCTGTTGCGGACCACATGAATGCTTTTAACATGATTGTTGCACAGTTGACATCTATGGCTATGAAAATGGAGGAGGATCGATGTATGACCCTGCTTTGTTCTTTACCAAATTCGTGGGATCATCTTGTCATGGCTATCTAAATCACCACTACCACCTTCAAGATAGAAGATGTGATGTCCTCTCTATTATCTGAAGAAATGCAGAGGAAGACATCCAAGTCAACCAAAGAAGCTCTTGTAGTTCATGGAAGACCCAAAGAGAAAGGGAAGAAGGACAAGAAAGGTGAAAAGGGTAGTTCCAAATCTTGTGGGAGATCCCAATCTCCTGGAAAGTCCAAGGCTCTCTATTGGAACTATGGGAAGATGGGGCATTTTCGAAAGGAATGCAAAGAAAAGAAAAAAAATAAGGCAGCCCCTAATGTAGATTCTGACAAGTCACAAGATGATGGTGATGCCTTCATCGCAGCCCTAACCACCCATGCATCTAATGATGTGTGGTTGATTAATTTTGGTGCATCATTCCACATGACCTCGCATCGAAGTTGGTTCATGAAGTATGAAGAGTTTGATGGTGGAAGAGTGTACCTAGGTGACGACTCTCATCTGAAGATTGTTGGTCGTGGAAGAGTCTCAATGCGATTCCCTAATGGATGAGTGAAGGGGAACATTATGGTTATGTACATCCCAGGCCTAGGACAAAACCTACTTTCTATAAATATGTTGAATGATGCAGGTGTGTAGGTTGTCTTTTCGAAGGATGGATGCAAGATGACTAGAGGATCTATGGTTCTTGCGAAGAGTACTCAGAGAGGTACTTTGTTTCAGCTGGAGGCATGCACTTCACAGTGCAATAGTTCTTTTGACTCGAAGAAAAAAGTTGCAATCACTTCATCCCCACCATCTGAACGAGCAGTGAAGAAATCTATTGTAACTAGTTCTGATGGTAGTGTACATGCTATGAAAGCTAAGCTTCCTACTAAAAAGACTATGTTATAGCATTTGAGATATGGCCACATTGGTGAGAAGGGTCTTAGAACCTTGAAAAATAAAAACCTCATTGAGGGGTTAAATGATTGTAATCTTGAGTGCGACTTTTGCGAACATTGTGTATATGGAAAACAAAACCGTGTTTAGTTTTACTCTAGTTCCACAAGTCTTCTGGTGTGTTGGATCTTATTCATTCTGATGTGTTTGGTCTAGTTAATGTTCCTTCAATTTTCAAATCTATATATTTTCTATCTTTCATAAATGATCACAGTAGAAGGACGTGGGTTTATTTTATTAGAAGCAAGACTGGAGTCTTTAGTCAATTTAAAGAGTTTAAAGCCATTACTGAAAATTAGACTAGTAAAAAGATTAAGTGTTTGAGAACTGACAATGATGGTGAGTTTTGTTCAATAGAGTTCAATAAGTTCTGTAAAGAGAAAGGGATTGAAAGACATAAGATAACTCCATACACCCCACAACAAAATAAAGTTGTAGAGAGGATGAACAGGACACTGATGGAGAAGGCTAGGAGTATGCTTAGTGGAGCAATCCTCGAACAAAAGTTTTGGGTTGAAGCTATTGCCACTACTTGCTATCTGGTAAATAGGGCTCCTACATTAGCTCTTGTTGGTAAGACACTTATGGAGGTGTGGTCTGGTAAGAAGCCTTTAGTTAGGCATCTTCATGTTTTTGGTTGTGAGGCATATGCACATGTGCCTAGGGAGAAATGGTCTAAATTGGAGAACAACATTGTTAAATGTATTTTCATTGGCTATGGTGTCAATGTGAAAGGATACGAGCTTTAGGATCTTGTGGCTGAAAAAGTGTTGTATAACAAAAGTGTTATCTTTAGAGATCTAACACCTTTTTTCATTGTTCTATAGACAAAACAAACATAAAAGAAAGAAGATGCAGTTCAGTTTCCTTCTACCCCTAAGAAGACTGAATAGATAGACCCTATGAGACCTGATGATGAGGAGAGCTCTAGCAGCTCTGAAAGCTCAGAAGAAGAAGTAGAATCTTAACCTCAGCCATTGAGGAGGTCTACATAAATGAGAATGCAACCTGATAGGTTTGGTTATTCGTTACTTGATTCTAATTGTGCTTTTGCTTTACTTACTAACATTGATGAGACTAGAACTGTGAAAGAGGCCATGGGCATGAAAGATGCAGGTTCTTGGAAGGAGGCCATGGAAGGTGAGATGGTTTCTTTGGAGAAGAACAAAACATGGGACCAGGTGCCTTTACCTGATGGACAGAAACCCGTTGGATGCAAATGGGTGTTCAAGAAGAAATTTGGTACAAATGGTAGTGTTGAAAAGTACAAGGTTAGATTGGTTGTGAAGGGGTATTCACAAGTGGAGGGAATTGATTATGGTGAAATTTTATCTCTCGTTGCAAAGTTGACATCCATTTGATTTCTATTATCTCATGTAGCTACTTATGACTTAGAGGTAGAACAGATGGATGTGAAGACAACTTTCCTTCATGGTGATTTGGAGGAAGAGATTTACATGTCACAGTCAAGCATTACATAGAGAAAGGTAAAGAAAATTTGGTTTGCAAGTTAAAGAAGTCTTTGTATGGTTTGAAGTAGTCTTCTAGGATGTGGTACTTAAAGTTTGATGCCTTTATGTTGTTGATTGGATATCTGAGATCAAAATCAGATCATTGTGTGTATTACAAATTTGACAATGATCGCATTCTCATTATTGCATTATATGTTGATGATATGTTGTTAATCGGGAATGGTAAGAATATGATTTCTAATTTGAAGTCTCAGTTGTCAACACAGTTTGAGATGACAAATCTTGGAACAGCCAGGTACATTCTGGGAATGGAAATCAGAAGAGACAGAGCTAACAGAAAACTTTGGCTACGCTAGAGTAATTATGTGAACACCATGTTGGATAGGTTTATCATAGCAGATTGTAGACCATTGTGTGTTCCTGTTTCATTGGGGACAAAGTTGTCTATTAATGATTGTCCAAAATCTCCTAGTGAGGTGGAAGACATGAGTAGAGTAACTTATACTAGTGTTGTTGGTAGTTTGATGTATGCTATGGTCTGCACAAGACTAGACATTGCCCAAGCAGTGGGAGTCCTTAGTCGATTTATGGCTAATCCTGGACAGGTACATTGGGATGCAGTTAAGCGAGTGTTTAGATATTTGTGGGGTACTTATGAGTATTCCATATGCTATCATGGTAATGCTACATGACCTCTACATTTAGTTTGTATTTGTGGATTTGTGGATTCTAATTGGGCAGGTGACATTGACAGCAGGAGATCCACTAGTGCCTATGTGTTCACTATGTTTGGTGGTGCAATTAGTTGGATGAGTAAGTGACAACCTGTGGTTGTTTTGTCCACTACAGAAGTTGAGTACATGGCAGCAACTCATGCTTGCAAGGAAGCTAGTTGGCTTAAGAGATTGTGTTCAGATATTGGTGTTGATGCAGGATAGATTACGATTTATTTTGATAGTCAGAGTGTGATTTGCCTTGTGAAGAATCTAACTTTCCATGCTAGAACAAAGCATATTGATGTATAGTTTCACTTCGTATGAGACATGGTAGAGGATGGGAAGGTAAATTTGGAGAAGGTAGATACTTTGAAGAATGTTGCAGATGCATTGACGAAGCCAGTGGACACAGAGAAGTTCAGATGGTGTTCGGAGTCTATGGGCCTCTTAGCCTATAGCAGTTAAATCCTATTAATTCTATTGGCTCTTACAAGGTGTTCAACAAATGGGAGAATGTTGGGAATTAAGGTGTCTCAACCTTGGTAATTCCTTGTATTTTTACATTGTATTTATTTATTTATTGCCTATTGTATTAATTGGATGCAAATCCTGTGTTGTCATATTGTGGGAGTTGGCACTATGATGTGTCATCCTACATGGCATATGACCACATGTAATTTTGTCCTCACATGAGGAGATAGGCATCCCACTTAATGGTAGGAATATTTTTCCATGTGTCGGCATCTTGGATGTTGTGTAAGGGAATATTGACCAAAACAGTCATGACAGATTCCTATGACAAAGTTATGACATGTAAGAGTCAGAAATAGGAGATTCTATGACAGGTGAAGACATGTGTCGAAGAGCATCTTTGAAAAAGGCATCTTTGGGCACCCCAAGGTGGACTATGACATGTTGTAAGAGAATATGCTATTAATAGCCTGTGTATGATAGATTCTCTTACAGCGGTAAGTTATGATAGCTATGATAGATTCTATAATGGTTGTAAGAGCATCTGTCATAGCCTATTTTGGAAATAGGAAACCTCCTTGGGATGGGGTGACTTGACAAGTGTTAGGAGCATCCTACAGTGTTGGACAAGTGTCCATAGGAGTGGGTTTTGGGCCACGAGGCATGGATGCCCATCTCAATGTGGAGCCATTTTTGCCTTGTATTCTCTTTATAAACATGTGCTTTGGAGAGAAGTACTACAGGTTTGACAGGTACTGTTATACTACTGAAACATCTCCAAATACGAGTGTCGAAGACTCCTACAAGAGCATTGGCTCTATGATTGTATTGTAACCTTCTTTGTTTATGGAATACATTTGAGTTGTGTTTTGGAGTGTGGGGTTTTTCACCCATAAGGGCTTTCTCCACATATATCTTGTGTCTCTCTTCTTCTGTCTTACATTCTTGTGTATGTGTTTATTGAAATATCTCTGTTAGTGGGTTAACATAGCTGTAATTGTAAAGATAAAATTGAATTTTCACTCTCCTCCCCTCATTAGATTAGTGTATGAAGCATTTTTCACACACCTAGCTTCCTTTCACCCCAAGCAAATCAATGGGGAGTGGAGTATTCCTTGGGTTTGATCTCTTAAACTGTCTCCTTGCTTCTAACACTTCTTCTCTCTTTTTATCATATAGATCAATCCATTTGTTCATAAAGTCCATGTGGTATAGAATGAACTTGTCGAATATAGCACTTTCATCTACACCTATTACATGTCAACATATTTATTTCAAACTCCAAATGTCATGCTGTTAATTTGACAAATAAATTACAGAGTAAATTAATGATTGCAAGAAAAACAACCACACTGATCATGAATTTACTTACTAATTTCTACTTGAACACCATTAGATTGTGGTTTTTCTCCATCAATAATATCTGATGCTTGTTCTTTATCCTAGAAGTGTGGCCCATCTTCAAAATCCTTACCAAGGAATTCACACAAGAAGAAAAATGCTTCATTCAATACATATCCTTCAGCCATGCAACCCTTTGGATGTGCCTTTTGTTGGACATATATTTTTAGAGTTTTCATATACCTCTCAAAGAAAAACATCCACCTCATTGATACGACACCCACCAATTCAATGTCATCAACTAGGCGTATAAGTAAATGAACTTGTAGGGAGCACCTTCTCAAATACATAGACAATTTCTACAATTTCCTTCTTCCATTTTGGCACTTCACATTCATGGATCTCCTTGGAGGTCACCCACCTAATATAAGAATAGTAAATTAGTATGAGCCTTTAGTCAAAAATTAAAATGCAATATAATATCTCTATGTCTCTCACACATGAACATTTCATATAACCACATACCTTGTAAATGTTGACAATCGACTTATGACATTCCTTAAGTCAACAGTAAGATAGGAATCCCCCCTAATTGTCAATGGTATGATATTCTATCAAACACATTTATGAAAAGGTCATTAGTAATTTATTCTCACACAACAAAATATCAAAATATATTAGTACTTAATCAATGTTACCAGTAAATGTTAAATGATGATATATAATACCTTCATAAAATTATCCAAATCATGTGTTTTAAATCCTATGATATGTCCATCAACTATAAAAGCTTTAGCCAATGATGACCCATAGCTAGTAGGTGTCCTTATTGAACAAATGACATTTTTAGTTGGAATAGCTCTTTTTTTTTTTAAATCCATGGAGCTTCTGCATATGTTTCATTTTCCCTGTTTGGCTGCAAATGTTTTCTATCAATTTTGGTATGCGAAAGAGCAATATCTCTCCTCGAAGACAAGGTGTCCTCTTTGCATGATATATGTCGAAATATAGAATTTGGGACATTTTTGAAGACATACATAGGATCTAATAGGTGAGATTTTAATAGATCCTTCCAGTAAGGGAGCTCATAAAATATAGATTTCCTTTTCATTCCTTATGGCATATTAACTACAACTTGTTCTGGTTCTTCAATTGAATCACCTCGATAAAAAAAATACTCCCAAGGTTTTAATTCAACATCTTCATACTTCTTAAGCCAATCACCTAGACCCATAATCATGGGAAGGCCTCTATTTTCAACTTTTCCATAAAATTGATTCTTCAAGCGATTTTTAAACTTATGCTCTAGTGGTAGAAAAACCCCGTTGTTTGCGTAAATAAATTTATGTAGATCTTTAGAATACCACCCTTGAAATTGTTCTACACATCTTGGACATGCAAATATCCCATTTGTTTGAAGCCCTGCAATTCAATAAGTAATGTTAATAACATCAAAAAAATAGTATAAAACTAAGTATGAAAGTTGGGATGAAAATAAATTATGAGTGTAAATACATAAATATTTTATCTTACCAGAACAAACACCAAGTCCTGGGAAATCATGAATAGTCCAACATAGCACACCATACAACATGAAGGACCTATTTGGTGGGTAACATGATATATCATACATTCTTATGCCTTTCCATAGTAGTTGCATCTCATCAATAAAAGGCGCAAGATAAACATCCATGTTTTTAACTTGATGTTTTCCTGGAACAATGAGAGTCAACATAAGGTGCTCCTTTCTAACACTCATCCATGGGGGAATATTGTGTACTATCAATCTGACTAGCCAAACACTATAATTTGATCTTAGGAAAGAGAATGGGCACACTCCATCAATTGCAAGACCAAACCTGATACTATAGGGTTCATCTTTGAATTTTCTTGGCCATTTTTTTCTCTATGTGTTTCATTGTTTTGGAGTCAGCCAGAATTTGCATGAATCCATCTTTACTCTTATTCTTTGCATGCCAATCCATCAATTGTGCAAGTGACTTGCAATGAAACATTCGTTGAAGTCTAGGTATAATTGGCATGTGATGTAAAACCTTCTTTAGAATTGTAGGACCTTGTACATCTATATGATATCTCTTCTCTTTGCATACAAGGCATTCTACCTTGTTTTGATATTCATCTCTGTATAAAATGCAATCATTTTTACATGAATGAATTTGCTTATATTTAATCCCCAACTCAACCAACAACAGACGTGCCTCTCTGTAAGTTGATGGCAACACATTCTCTTTAGGGAATATTTTAGTTTTTAGTGCCCTGTAAGATTGCCAGAGATTAAATCAATTGAATGTTTAACTTATGATGAACATGTTTGATATGTCAATCTATACTAGGACTGTTTATCTACAATATATGGTTTTAAAATCCCCTTAAAGAAATATAAATGAATTTGATGAATGTTTACGAATTATGTACACCAATTGATAATTACAAAGGAAGAAATAGATTTCAACTTACTTCAGTAGGGTAGTGAATCCTTTGTCTGACCAACCAAATAGTGACTTGATTTCTAATAATATTAATGTGCATGCTAGTTTTGATTTTCTACTTGCACCCAATTTGAACACGGGTGTCTTTGTTGCTTGCTTGATGGAGTCTTTCAGGTTGTTATCATCAAATTACATTGGTGGTAATTACCCCTGCTATCATCGTTACTGTCAACCATATGATCATTATTGTCATCATTATTTTCATCCCCAAAGAAATCTGTAAGCATTTCATTCAATCCTTCTTCATGCATTGCATTTTCACTATCATGATTATCATCATTAAGGCCAGATGGCATGTCATCAGTGTATACAGCTCTTCAAATTTCTTAGTTGGTAGTATTCTCTTCAATGTTTCTCTTTTCACCCTGGTATGGTTTAAAGGATGGTTTGGATCATCCCGTCCAAATCTTAATAACCCAGTTGGATCTTCGGTATTAGTATGTGTTTCATCAACATCTTCCACCTATCAACAAACGCAAGCATTATTTAATGTTTGGCAACAATTGGATAAATCATAAATGTATCAATTTCAAAGAAATATAATCAAATATGGCTTAAAAAATAAAAATAAAAATTGTATGAACATATATACATCAATTGAATAATGGAACATTATTTTATAGACTACCTTTTTTATACAATAATTTAAATAAAACACAATTTTGACAACATAGTTTATAAAACATCAATCCACACTCATTTATTATTCTTTAGTATTTTTCCCTTAAGAACATCCTTAGGGAGACCTTGTTCTTCCCTCTTCTTTCACGTAGGAGTACATTTTAAGAAGGGGTAATCAATCAATAACTCATCCCCAATGGTAAGGTCCATAATAGCCTCAACCATTATCAATCTATCAACCTCTCTTTCCATATCTCCATTTTTATCATTTATAACCTTAACAAATTGACAATTCAGTCTTATAGTAGGGTCCCTTCCCTTACTACTATTTATAAATCCTACAATATTTTTGTGTGTGTATGCACATCCATCTATATACATAAGATGACCTCTATTCATTACTTTTCCACTTTCCAATTGGAGACAATGTGTATACATATTTGAAATTAGACCATATGCTGACATGCTAGGCTTATATTCTGCTAGCCTTCTCCATTCACCACTGTAATATGATGGACCATAATATGGCATTAATCTCCCAGTGGTTTGTTTTGAATTGTTTCTATGTTAAGATCCCACATGTACATTTTGGACAATAAAGAGGCCTAGATTCGCTCCATGAATATTGGAGGGTCATATCATGTAGTTGCATCCCCAAAATTGAAACACCTCATACACTCTAGGTAGTTGTTGATCACTAGACCAAGCGCAATATAGTCGACAATCAAATGTCTCTTTGTAAATTGATCTCAAACTCAGGGGCAAGTCATCATCTCCATCACATTCATTCTCATAGGGTATGTAGTCCATCTTCCCCTTATCTTTAAGAAAATTATGCATCTTTAAACCGGTTCTTGTTCTGTTGCTTGTTTTCATCAATTCCTCATCTTCCGAACTGGTATATTGGCACATATTTTTGTTAGATGTATCATCTGATAAATGATCATTGCCCTCTAGGCTGGAAGTCGGTGATCTAGAAAACTTTAAACCAAGAACTTTATCCTGCAAGTATCCATTAAGAGAAAATTAGTTATTTAAATAATATAAAACAATGTTTAAAATAAGTATACATGTTACTTATATCAAATTGGAAAATTTCTTACCACAATTCCTATTGGATTTGAATCTATTGTAGGAGGCATACTACTGACTAGAAGTTCATCATATATGTAATGTCTTTGTACAATCACTCGTTTGAATTATTTCTTTCCACGACATACAGAACATCCACAAACAACAATTTTCTCAAAGTATTCATCCCATGTACTATAGTCCTGACCAACCTCTTGTTTAGTGCAATCATTTGTTGTGTCTACAGGATACATTTTCATATCCTCTTCCACCCACTATCCTCTATGTGATTTAACAGTTTTAGGTCCACGTCCACATACATATCTTTTCTTTTGCTAGTTGAACACTCAAGCTCTGCATTTGCTCCAATCTCCATCTAAAATAATCAACAACATGCATTAATTTATGTCAAGATTGGATAATACATTATAAATTTCAATAATACAATGAAAAAAGATGGATGTATCACAAAATGCCATCAGATCATTTTTTCCTAAGTTAAGTCAAAATTTGAGTACCTAATGTTCCACTTCATTTGTTGTGTCCTCATTTGATATGACACGATCTGTTGCCATGGCCTCGTTTGGCCCCTATAATACACAACATAGTAAATAATGTATAGTACACCAATTATAGTATTTCAGCAAAAATGCTATCCAACACAAAGCCTCACTTTAGTCATATATTTGACATATTGATATCATGTTTTGGCCATCCTAATTTTTAAACTTTTCCCTTGATCATAGAATCACATTTAATCACCATTCTTGTGCATTTTCAACCAATAAGTTTGACATCAGAGGCCTCATGGATAGAAAAATGACTTTATCTCCTCTATGTTGTAGCATTTGGGAATTCATAAACACCTTCCTCCTTTGGTTGAGGTTTCTTTCTCTTCTTACCTCTATTATAGCTGTACATTCCATTGTCATATCTATTTCCACCCACTTTCCTCTCTATGATTTAGTAGTTCTACATCATCCACGTCCTCTCTCCATGGCCTCCTCTAGATCTTGTAATACACAACAATTACAATAGTCACATAATAGTTGTGCACCAAGAGAATATTGTTGAAATTATCTTGTTAATACACTCACTTTTCATTAAGACACACTATGAAAACTAAAATAGGACATTGCAACATTTTGCACTATCATGAGCCATAGGGACAACTTACTACACCATCCAAAACTCCATTTGAACTAGCTACTATCAATAATTCACATTATTGGGGACTGTCATGAAGAAAACACTATGCATAGGACTGTCATAGTCAAAGTGGAGAGGATTGTCTAGTCATTTTATGACTATCATAATAGCTAGTGTGTTAGTTACCATGCTTAAACCTAAAATAGGAAAATGAGAACATAGAAATGAAAATCACAATACCATAAGATACCAATATAGTCCCAATATCATGTCATGATAGTAAGAGAAGAGTTTTCTAGTTTTTCCAAAGCCATATCACTTGCATAAGAATTGTCACCAACCATCTGTGTAAGGTCATGAAAGAGTGAGTCATTATTGAGCTAATCATAAGAGAAGCATGAAGTTAAAATGCTATCATGGAAACAAGATATAGTTACTTATTATAAGGACAATCCAAATTTGGTGAGGTTACTACAAGAAACCAAATTTGGCATTCCATTAGATAGTGATATCAACTTCCAAGCAAAATACATCATTTTGTATTAATAGGCGTTAAACTAGGCACACTTTGCGCTACCTTTTGCACCCCAAAAAGATTGTATTTAGGCCTAAAAGTCGGCACTAAAGTCATTGCTAACTTCTCTGACTATAGCGCTAACTAATGGATAAAAAAAAAATTTAAACATTCTCACCTGCACATACCCCCCCCCCCCAAAAAAAAAAAAACTTTATTGATTTTTGGTGTTCATTTTGTGCTTGGAGATCGAGCATTTGGGCTTTTTGTGTTTGCCCTTATTTTGGGCAGATCCTTGGCAATGGTAGGACCTGTATTCCAACCCTAATTTCCTTTCCATACCTAAAGCATATACACACTTTCTTACATCTCAAAAGTCTTGGGTTCGAGCCATGATAGCCTTTGCTTCCATATATCTTAGCCTTTCAATTCATTTTGCTCTTCTTCTATTCGTGCCAGGTAAGGGCATCACCTCTCTTTTTTTCCGGTCAGATGTCGGATTCATTTGGACAAATGTGGCTCGTGTAATATTCATAGGGCATCTATTGAAGATAATTCTGAGCAAGGCTTTTCACAATAGACAACAAATTTCCACATTCCATAATATTATAAATGTGTGATTTATTTCAATTGATGTATAAGCTTACTTTCTTGTAGCAAACTTACAGAGGAAAATAGCTTCATGATTTGCTCTACAAAGTAAAGGTCAAAAACCTTGAGGAATATAGAAAAACTGGACGAAAACTTTCATACATGGCAGTGTGTACTTCATTTACCTCCATAGACTGGATGTAAATAATTTACCCTAAGTCACCTCAAAATGTCAAGCAATAGAGGGAAGAGAACAAAGGGAGTAGACTCTGGCCACAATGAGGTAATTCATTGTCAATTTATAGATTTGTAAATGTTTCCATTGTTTCTTTGATTTTTAGTTTTTAGTTTTTTATTTCTAAATTTAAAAGAAGAAATTATATATATATATATAGGGACATGATACTGACAAAGATAAAGAGGCATTGGCTTCCATATTGGGGGTAGAGGCAGTGAACAAATTGGATGGTGTGGACTTGACAATGCTTGCCAGATACATAGAAAAATGATCTAGTAAAACCCTTTAAGCATTGCAACCAAATCAATAGTGTCAAAGGGAATCAATTGATTCCCCAACCAATCATGGATCAGGCAAAAGATCTAGGAGGAAATCAATAACAGTAACCTCTAAGAATGTGGAACAGGGAGCAGAGGCTTCTAATGTCCCAGTCACTCCTGAGACACTGACTTCTTCGACTGCCACGCCATGTTTTGCATCTTGTATTGGTAGCTACGATACCAAGATAGAATATGATGTGGTTTCAGGGGAAGTCCGAATGACAAATGTTGGAAAAACATTTGTGAATAGGTTGAAGGAATCATGCCTTCAACGGTTCAAAGACCATCTACATTTGCCATTCTCAAAGATACCCATGCACCTGCAAAAAGCAATTATCCAAGACATGGAGACTGAATTTGGGATAGGTTGATCTGTAAAGAAGAAAAAGTTATGAATGTCTCAAAACTACAAGAGATTTCAGTGCAACCAAACAAAGAAGATCAAAAAACTCCCTCCTGAGCTAAGGCTCAAAAAAAGGCCAATTGATGTAAGTTTGAAAGTATGGAAAGAGCTTGTAAAAGCATAGGAGAAGTCTAATGCACAGAGGAAGTCCAATGAGGAGAGTACACAAGTATTTGAATTTTCTCATAAGATTATATCAAATTTATTAAACAATTTTTAAATTTTATTTGTTCATAGTTAAATTGAATTAGTATATGTTTCAGGACAAGGCCTCCAAGGCTAGGCTTGACAAACTTCGTGCCACGCATCATAGTGGCTAGAAAGGTTTATAGACCTTGATCTGTACATTTGTAAGTATATTTAATAAGTTAAATGATATTTTTTTTATTTCCTAGGAAAAAGTAAATGATTGCATATTAATTAGTTTAACTAATCCATGTGCCATGTTTTGACAGGAGGAGAAATATGACCGGCATCCAAGCCAATTTGAAAAGGAAATGTTACAAAGCAAAAAGTGGACCGATTTTGTAATTTGGATGGAGAATGAGGTATCAATAATTGACTTTCAATAACTTAGTTGGATATTGTTGTGTTAATATGTCAATTTGCATTTCTTGTGTTGAGTTGTTTATTGATGCATAGGATGAGTTCTAAAGTGCTTCTCTGTTGGCCCTAGATCCCACTCAATTGTCCCATTATTTGTAGTCCTGGACATGTGCACATATCCTCCTAGTTACCTTATTGCAGTATTGAGATTTGAACTTCAGTCACTCTCATTATGAATGCACCTTTTCACCTTTACAAAACAATCCTTGGACATTTTTCACAATAATTTTAATCCATAAAGCTCGATAACTGTAAGGGCAATCACTTATATACAAACGTGAGTTATGTGAAAAGGCCACTAAATCATCCACACATTTGTTTATATTGACTTAATGTATAGACAGTAGATCCTTTTTTGAATCAATAGGTGGTGCAATTAGGTATGTGTTGAGCAAGAGGGAACTATGTGGCATTAAAAGTTTGAGGTACCACCACTAGATAGTTTGTAGTTGTATGCCCCTTAGTGTGGCACTTTGTTCATCATAAACCACATTGATTAAGAGTTTCACTTGCAAGTTGTGCTATTTGCATGACCATTTTTCCATTTGTTCTTTTAGGCATGTAGTAGAATCATATGTTGGGGGCTCCCCTAATTCTTATAATCTCAACACAACTTTTAATGTAACGACCACCATGTTAACCAAGACTAAACATAGTTATTTACCATGAGATAAAACATACAAGGTGAAAAAGATAGAATTTCCTTTTTTTTGAAATAATATCAAGGTACAACAATTTACATAATTTATTTTTCTGAAATACACATCCTGATATAATATACAAAGATGACATTTTGTCTTTTCAATTTAAACAGATCTGCTATAGATCAAGTTTTACATAGTGTAAGTAACACAAGTCACATATCCAATGGATATGTTGCTTCTGGAATTTTGACATCCTTATCGCTATCCTTGGCATGTCTTCTACTAGAGAGAGAGAGCATCTTCCCAGTGCTTTTCCTCCAACCATAGACTAGTGGTCTCCCACATATCTTCCACATAGGAAGTGGCCAAACCCTTCACGAAGAGTATAGACCAAAGGTGACCAATAGTAATTTGCCATTTGAGTACATAGTGTTGTATCCTCAATAGCTCTATTGATCATACAACCCTAGATACCCTCTAGCTAAGTATGATTATTCCAATAGGTTATGCAATCCAGATACAGTGAACTGACAATGCACGTTGAGACATATGCATTACTTTGGCCAAAGTTTCAATATATATAGACATTCACAATGAACGTGGTCATAATGTTAACCACCCCAACTCGGCTTGGATACTATCACATCTTGCAAATTGACTTGGTCAACTATGTTTGACTATATAGTTTTATCAACTCTAATTTAGTCTTCCCGACTTCGACATGTTTTCAAGATGTTGTCTATGTTCTATAAACCTTATAGATTAACTTTCTATACAAGGATACTCATTGCAACTTTGCAATACCTGAGATCCGAAACTTATTGACACTTAAAGAACTTTAAGTTGATTCATTAACAACTAAGATTGTTACCTTACCTAGGCTAAGCATCATAGTCTAGGTAATTATTTCCTTTCTTACAAGTAAGAATAAATAAACATAGTTAGGGTACTTATCCCTTCATTTAGTAACTCTAGACACAAACTTGTTACTACTATAAATCCATTCTAGTCAATCTGACTTTAGAACAATCCTTAATCTAGGATATATTTGCAATATTAAGATTCAGGCATATCTAACCTTTTAAAGAGTCCCTTGTTGCATACTTGCAATTTCTAGGGTTTAGGACTTTCTATAATTCTACTCTTTGATTCAAATATCAAACATCTCAATGCATTAAAATGAGTTTCAACATTATCAAAGAATCACTTAATTTTGATAAGATATTATAAAGACCCTTTTTGTCTTGCTCTATGGTTTTCTTGACTCTTTTACTGTCCACCAAAATGGTTTTCTAGGGTTTAACTTCTCTAACCAAATGCATGGAAATATCAAATGTCTTTGTTTTCCAACTCAATAACATAAATGTAACAAAACATGAGAATCGATACCTTTAGTCTTTCCTAGACCGCTTGGCATCGCTCGAATTCACATTTCATGTAACATGAATAAACATAGTAATCAAGGTATATCTTCACCCATATAATATCTAAAAGAATAATGTATTTTCCTAAAACTAGTCTTTTGACTAAGTTCAATCTATCAACCCTAAAAGGTTTGAATCATAAAAGATAAGAAATACTTCCAACCTCTTGGCCTCCTTAACTTTGCTAACTTTCAATTTTACCATAGGCTATGGACACATATATAACATCCTTTGCATACATGTCCCATAAACCTTTAACAACAACATTCATAACAATCATATGGGGTTAAGTTTTAAATCTCTCTACATACCCAACTTGAAATAGATGAAAAGAGAGATATGCAACGTTTGGATAACGTTTGCCTTATGTGCACAAGTTGCTCCATAATAAGTTCTATTAATCATATAATAAGAACTATAACTTCCATCTCCTAGTACTCCTATACCATAGAGTTGCTTTAATAGTTTCAATCTTAACATAGGAGAAGTTAAATATGTCTTCGAGTATACCCTATCTCAAAATAAATCAACATAAAGTAATAGTTGCTAATCAAAAGCAATCTTGAAGTCCACATTCTTGGCTCACCAATAACCTTGGATTTGTATGACAAGAAGAACCATAATTCTCAAAAGGAAATCTATGTCTATTTCATCTCATAGTCATTTTAATATCGTAATGACATTATCTCACCAAGGTCTCTATTCCGAAAGATAGCAATCAATTGCTTCCAAAAGGAAGAACACATCTATGGTTCTAATAAGGATATTTACTTACAACTTAATCAATTCTTGACAAGTTTAAGTCTATAATAAAATTTTCAACCCTCTAGGTCTTCTCGAGTCAACTTACTTACACTAAGAAGATAAAAGAAATAAGTTTGACCTGCCAGGTCTTAAATTTGACTAATAGATTATTATTACTAGTTTACCCAACTCTAAATTGGAAAGAATATTATTTATCGATGATCTATCCCCTAAGAGATTATTCAAGTCTTATCAACTAGTAAAAATCTTTCCCATCATAGAATACTTAGTTATATTGACCATAGGATTTGACTTGATACAAAATAGATTAAGTTGATAACAACCTAGATTGGTTGACTTGGTTCAAAAATGTCACAAAGATTGAAAAAGAGACTTAAACTGATTACTAATAATGTAGGTTTAAATAATTAAAATATGTTAGGGTTCCATTTCCCTTAAACCAAAATAACATAATAATATTAATAATGTAAATAATCTAAATGCTTAGAAAGGATAGTATTGATCCTCTTGAATTCAAAGTTTAAGTTTCTCTTTCTCTTCCACAACTAAGTGATATTGAATCATTAATAAACAAGTGATGAGGGGAATAATTCACCCTTTTCATCTATTAGAAGGTAATCCATAATGATAATACAATTATTTAATAACTATTGTGTTCTAAAGAGCATACGATACTATTATCATACTATCCTATGTTTTACAAGATCTTCATTGATTTGATGTATAGTTTATACTGAAACTTACATGTGAGATCATAAAGACACATATACTCCATTTGTACAGTGTCATTCAAAATCTATTTGCATGAATATGCATAAATAATTGACACAACACAATTCGAGTAATTACACTCTTATCGTCACTATCAAATTCTATCATTCCTCTATGCATAGAAATAGTTATAATATCTACTAATAGACAAACGATAGTGTTAATATATTTCTATCGAGTTTTATTTTAAACATAATAAGCATTTACTACTATTAAAGACAATGAAATCACCAAACATGAAGGCTATTTTTTTCTTAGAAATGTCGGCCTTTGTGCCATTATAAGACATTGACAAGGAAGAACCTGTTGAGTTTCTTTAACAGTCTAGGGTCATCCTTGCAATGCTTTACTCCTTCCTCTGATAATGCCTATCTCTTCTTTCTCTATTTGCCTACTTTGCCAAGATATCACTGTAAGAAATGAAGGTTTCTTCTTCTCCTTTTGCGCTCATGCCACCACTAAACGACACTCTCTCATCTTTGACTTAAACTACACCTAAGAGAAGAAACACCCAGCAGTATCCACAAAGATAAGCTCATGGATCTGAGTATGTTTTCCCATGAGTGTGTCCAGCAACTCAACTAGCATAACCTCCTGTCTATATTGCGTCCCTTCCTCCATCCTCATGAAGTCATTTTATAGAAACTTATAACTCTGAGATAAATCATGGCTTCCTTCGCCACCACTACCTGATTACAAAGGAACCACTACGAAAAAGATGAAACAACTCCCATAAAATTTGAGGGAAACTTCTACTTGAGATTACGTATAGGAATCGATCTGGTTCATGTGGGGATAATCGTGGTTTAACATTCCACTCACACATCATGAGTACGACATCTTAAACACACATTACCCCACTTCTTAATTTCAAACTAGCAGTTATAAATGTCCACCAACATATAGTTGAAATAGATCTCAACACAATGTGGAAACTCCACTATAACAGACCCTCGAAAGGCTTGTGTAATTTGACTTGAGAGAAAACGTGGTATAACTTACCACTCTCCTCATAAAGTTTGTCTCTCCATTTAATTTGACTCACGGTCAATAAATCTAATTTAGTGATGCATAACAACTTATTAAAAATGTGAGGACTCCAATAGTTAATTCCTACGGCTAAGCATGGGATAACGTGGCACAATAATCACCATGGTGTTCATACCAAGGTTTCTTATAGAAAAAACACTAAAGAAGATGATTACAAAGTTACCCTTAAAATAATTGTAGGAACAAGGTGATTACTTAAACATATTAAACATAATAATAATAATAATAATAATAATAATAATAATGAAAATAGTCATAAACCAATTCTTTTATGACTTCGATCAAGATTCACAAAAAAAATAATGCAAGGAAAGATTATCACAAAAATGTGGTAGGATCAAGTTCAACTCCCCTTCATGACCACACACACTACTTCACGTCAATTTGACTTGCCAAGAACGTACATATGATGTTAAATGTCAATAATTTAACCATCTATGTTTTGACGACACAAACACAATTATTTGCGATGTTATTAGCGAAAGGTTGCATTAGTTGCAGATGACTAACGTCCTCTCTTGACAATTTTAGTTTCCACAAAAAGATAAGATCGACGCAAAACTAACTTAAAAAGGAATCTAAAAGACATCGACAACCTGTTGAGTCGATCCAGAATTAACCAACAAAACATGACTTACCTCAATCGACTAGAGTTATTTAACTGTTTGAACACTATACTCATTTGGAAAATGACCATTGCAACCCAAGGTCTATTCTCCCCTCCTCAGAAGATACTCTCTCTCTTTCCTAGAGAGTCATCAAAAACCTATTTTCCCTACATACATCTTGCCATCACTAGATCAGAATCAGTGCATCGTTAGTCCATTCATAAACCTTATAAATTAACTAATCAAATTCTCATAATATAATTTGCTGAATCATTCAATTATATGCATTATCCCTAATCACATCTACTAATATACTATAAAATCAATTTTTTTCAATGACATTAAATCATAATGTCAAATCATTTTTCCATGAATTCACTTATATTCACGTAAAAGGAAATAGTAAAAACAAAGCCAAAGTTAGGGATGTAACATATCTTCCCCCATAAGATTCATCGTCCTCGATGATCCAATGTATCCAAAATCTTAATAACCTAAAATTTTTGTTTAACCTGCAAATGTGTAAACAATTAAGAAAACTTTGTTATAAAATAATGGTAACCTCCTGATATGATATTACATTTTGCACGCTGTCCCACCGGACCTTGCAATGAGTAATCTCTTTGTTTCACAAGTAGAGCTTGTGATCTTTGAACATTTAAAAAGCTCGATCATGACCACTTCTGGGTCATGTTCCTACAAAACATTCTAAGAATATAATTGTCATTTGTTATATACTTTTCAAATATAATCATAAAAATCATTATGCCTCCTAGCAAAAGCTGATAATAAAATGATTCTATAGTCAACCGAATTGATAACTTTGAGAATTTTGAAGAGTCGTACATATCTAAGTACTGGTTTGGCATACTTTCCAAACTTTATGAATCTTTTGGGTGATTTAACCCTCAAACAACTTTTTCTCCAACTGAGAATTTACTTGGTGTATGTTGCCAATCAATTGCTTCTACCAATCCTTTCTGATCATCTCAATCTGTTCATCCATTTCGGACAACATTTTTGGACTAATGTTAATCCTATCTTCTATCTTACCCAGCTTATCAGAATTCGGCATCTTCTTCTGTCCAATGTTTCAAATGGAGTCATTATAATAGCATATTTATAGAAGTTGTTATAAACAACTCCATAATAGGTGGATACTCTTTCCACTTGGATTATTGTTCTTATGCAAAACATTTGCAAGAAATCTTCTAAAATTTGAGTTACCTTCTCTATCTGACCATCTGTCTCAGAGTAATAAAGTAAGTTTATATATTAAGTTGAGTTCCTAGTGCTGAAAACAAAACTTACCAAAACCTTGGCATCATACGTGCATCTCTATTTAAGATTAGTTTCTCAGGGACTCTAGACAATCTAAACACTTATTTCATAAACTTACAAACTAAAGCTGGTACTCCATCCTTTAGATTCCTAGGTACAAAGGGAGTTGCCTTGGTGAGTTTGTTCACCACCATTCAATATCATCTAGCTTAATTCGATACATAAGATGCCCTACTGGATGCTTATGCTCAATTTTGACTTTCTGGTGCTCTTGCTACAAATTTTGCAGCATCACTCTTCATTCTTTTACAAAAATAAAGAGATTTCACATTGATCAGGAGTTTAGTTACTCCTGCATGACTTGTTTATGGTTTGGAATGAATTTCCTTCTACACAAGGTTTCTTAATTCTAAGAGTTAGGGTCATACCAAGTGCATTCTCTACAATATACTTCCCTACACAATCCACCAGAGACCCATCTAGGACATGATAGAGGTAAACATTGCATAAACATAGTGAACAACCAAAATGTTATGGTATAGCCATGACAATAATTTAAATCCAAAATCAAAGTATAAGCAATTCAATTTTCAACAATAAGTCAACAGATTGAGCTCAATTTCGACAATAAATCAAATGTTGACCAACTAGTCATAAAATAAATACTCTTCAAAATTCGGTGGCTAAACCATTCCAAAATAAAGGAATAAAACATTGTTAATTGTTGCAAATATTAAAAAGATTTTTCCAAAATCCAAAGAAGTGTCAAAAACCATAAAAACACTTACTATTTACTACATGACTATCCCAGTCACTAACAAGGGAGTAGTTTGCTGCACTACACTTGAATTTTCCAAAAACTTACAAAGGGTTATAACACATCCATTCCTATTTCCTGGAGTATGTATCATTCATCACTCATATGGTATTATTACATGGTGTTATAACAACACTCAGTGGCTCCTACATCTAGATGATTACTTCTGGATCTTCTATCCCTAAGTTCTTTGAAAAAATAAGAGCACTTAACTTTGCCTAGGTTCACTTCTCTTCAATAATTTTGAGTCTAACACAATAGGCTCATAGGCCCTAGTATTTGAACCAAGGTTTTTTTGATCGGGGCTTCATACAAACTCAACTCACCCGAGCTCTTGGTCTGATTAGCAATTGACCAAGGTTTTACCTTCTAGTAAAAGTCTCATAATCTTTCCGATATGTAACCTCAGCAAAATTTATTTGCTCTTGGAGTTTTAACTCCTTAGTTGGTTTTTCTCTATGCCTTTTTGGCATTAAACCATTTTTCAAACATTAACTAATTTGTTGAATGTTAATAAGTTTTCTCATAATGAGCTCATAGGTCCATGTGTTGAACCTAATTAGCTCTAATACCATATGTAACAACCACCATGTTAACTAAGACTAAACATAGTTATTTACCATGAGTTAAAACATACAAGGTGAAAAAGATAGAATTTCCTTTTTTTCTTTTTGAAATAATATCAAGGTACAACAATTTACATAATTTATTTTTCTGAAATACACATCCTAATATAATATACAAAGACGATATTTTGTCTTTTCAATTTAAACAGATTTGCTATAGATAAAGTTTTACGTAGTGTAAGTAACACAAGTCACATATCCAATGGATATGTTGCTTCTGGAATTTCAACATCCTTATTGCAAGCCTCAACATGTCTTCTGCTAGAGAGAGAGCGTCTTCCCAATTCTTTTCCTCCAACCACAGACCGGCGGTCTCCCACACATCTTCCACATAGGAAGTGGCCCAACCCTTCACGAAGAGTATAGACCAAAGGTGACCAATGGTAATTCACCATTTGAGTACATAGTGTTGTATCCTATATAATTCTATCGATCAGGCAACCCTAGATACCCTCTAGCTAAGTATGATCATTCCAATAGGTTATGCAATCCAGATACGGTGAACTGACAATGTATGTAGAGACATATGCATTAGTTTGACCAAAGTTTCAATATAAATAGACATTCACAATGAATGTGGTCGTAATGTTCACCCACCCCAACTCAACTTGGATACTATCACATCCTGTAGATTGACTTGGTCAACTATGTTTGACTATATAGTTTTATCAACTCTAATTTAGTCTTCCTGACTTCGACAGGTTTTCAAGACGCTGGACCTATGTTCTATAAACCTTATAGATTAACTTTCTATACAAGGATACTCATTGCAACTTTGCAATACCCAAGATCCAGAACATATCGACACTGAAAGAACTTTAAGTCGATTCATTAACAACTAAGATTGTTACCTTACACAAGCTAAGCATTATAGTCTAGGTAATTATTTCCTTTCTTACAAGAATAAATAAACATAGTTAGGGTACTTAAACCCCTTCATTTAGTAACTCTTGACACAAACTTGTTAGTATTATAAATCCATTCTAGTCAATCTGACTTTAGAACAATCCTTAATCTAGGATATATTTGCAATATTAAGATTCAGGTATATCTAATCTTTTAAAGAGTCCCTCATTGCATACTTGCAATTTCTAGGGTTTAGGACTTTTTGTCATTCTACTCTCTGATTCAAATATCAAACATCTTGATGCATTAAAACGAGTTTCAACATTATCATAGTATCACTTAATTTTGATAAGGTATTATAAAGACTCTTATTGTCTTTCTCTATGGTTTTCTTGACATTTTTACTGTCGACCAAAATGGTTTTCTCGACCTTTCCCTATCGACCATTATATAAATATACAATGTCATATCTAACATAAGAGTTGTAGGTTTCCTAAATACTTCAGGTTATGATTCTAGTGTTTAACTTCTCTAACCCAATGCATGGAAATATCAAATGTCTTTATTTTCCAACTCAATAACATAAATATAACAAAACATGAGAACCGATACCTCTAGTCTTTCCTAGACCACTTGGCATTGCTCAAATTCACATTTCACTTAACATGAATAAACATAGTAATCGAGGTATATCTTCACCCATATAATATCTAAAAGAATACTATATTTTCTCAAAACTAGTCCTTTGACTAAGTTCAATCTATCAACCCTAAAAGGTTTGAATCATAAAAGATAATAAATACTTCCAACCTCTTGGCCTCCTTAATTCTGTTGACTTCCAATTTTACCATAGGCTATGGACACATATATAACATCCTTTGCATACATGTCCCATAAACCTTTAACAACAACATTCATAACAATCGTATGGGGTTAAGTTTTAAATCTCTCTACATACCCAACTTGAAATAGATGAAAATAGAGATATGCAACATTTGGATAACTTTTGCCTTCTATGCACAAGTTGCTCCATAATAAGTTCTATTAATCATATAATAAGAACTATAACTTCCATTTCCTAGTACTCCTATACCCTAGAATTGGTTTAATTGTTTCAATCTTAACATAGGAGAAGTTAAATATGTCTTCGAGTATACCCTATCTCAAAATAAATCAACATAAAATAATAGCTGCTAATCAAAAGCAATCTCGGAGTCCACATTCTTGGCTCACTGATTACCTTGGATTTGTTGGTTTAGGTCTGGGCAACTGAGAGGGGGGGGGTGAATTAGTTGTAACATATTTTTAATCTTTTCTGCCATTGATCTTCCTTTACAACTTATAATCAAATTAATGATATAAACAGCTCAACATTAACCAATAACACATGAGTAGAAACATAATAACACACTTGACACCAAGAGTTTTGATGTGGAAACTCAGTTAAGGGAAAAACCACGGTGGGGGTTAACCCACAAAAATTAATACCTTGTTAAAAGTATTTTTACAAATGAGAATGCACATGCATTCGGGCTCACTGCCCAGAGCTCACTACTCAATTAGAGTCTCACTACCTACATAAAGATTACAAGAAAATAATAGAGATTTTGAACTGATAAATAGCATCTACTCATGCAAGAGTTTCAGTTCCAGTTAAGTGCAAAAATTGATCTTACACATTTCATCTTTACTTTCTCTTCTTACTACTCTTCCTTCATTCGCCCCTTTGATTTTTTTCTCTTCTCACAATTACACCTTTTTTGCTCACAACACAAAATCATCCAATTCCATCAGATATATATATCTGTAACATGATCTACAATCATTTTACCAGTCAGCTTCAAGAACATTTAGAACTTTGTAGAGTACTCTGCTCTGTCGGCTAGATCCATACATAATATGAGATGCGGATTAAAACTTGCACTTGTGATTCATCAATCATGTCAGATATCACTACTTATCATCACCAATTTCCTAATAAACAACTTCTATACATCCAGAAATAGGATCATTCACAAGGTCAGCCAGTTCTTCTTCTGTTTGTCTTGTCAAACTAAAACTCGATACTCAGAAGCTAATATATTTTGAGTCCATCTTTGGAGGATGAAACTCTGGATTTAGAGTGTCTTGACAATGCTTACAACTACCTTAGATCTACAGCAAACCGTACCTTTCCATTGGATAGATCTGGACCAAGATACCGGACCCTGTCGCCTGCTCTATTCCTAACTGCCTAGAACACATTCTAATTCTGACTTCCGGTGTGAATAGTTTGTGTTATGCAGATGATTGGGATAATCTTAGTTGCCATCAATGACAACACCTATCATGCCTAGCAGTGTCTCTTGCCAACAATCTCCCCCTTTGGCATTGATGGAAACACTTAGTGAAAAATGACTAAGTGTTGGAAAAGCTCCCCCTTAGCTTGTGCTCCATACTGTTGTTCACACTACTTTCTGCTACTCCCCCTTAGCTAGATTCTTCATTTTTCACTGATCTTCACTCCCCCTTTGACATCAATGGCAAAGAGTGGGGTCTGTAAGCTAAAAATTTGCCAAAAATTTGTATATAGGACTGCATATGTACAACTAATCATTAAGTTCTATTTACATGAACTTGAGAATGTCTACAAAGCTGGTTTTTATTTGCACAAGTTTAGAGGCCCAAGTACTCTTCATTCCATCCAAAATAGAGATGTACCCACTTAACAAAAATGAATATGCTTCTGCCTTTGACAGATCTGATGGATCACTAGTCTGAATTGCAGTCTGAGCTTCAGATAGGGCATTATACATTGTCTCTAACTTAGGGGCAATCAATCCCCGAAGCTCACACATTCTCTTCATAATGTTTCTTTTCTCTTTAACAAGTCTCTTTATCTCATCAGTCAAGCTAATTACTTGACATTCCTAACTTATGGGTGAAATGGTTAGAGGATCAAAATTATTGGACAAATTTGACAATTTCAATTCTTGTTCCTTTATCTTCTTCTCAATATCCTCATTTACTTTGGGCTAGGATAGACAAAATTTATATACATCACTTCCATCACTTCGAGCATTTTGAACACTCTTTATACTAATAGAAAGTATAGTACTATCATACCCTATTAGACTCTTAAGTTCACCAAATCTCTTATCCAAAAACGCATTTCTTGACTTTTGTCTCTGCAAACTTCTCAAAGGACTCAAAATGAGTATTTACAGAACTTACAAGATTTTTTAGATGGCTGGAGGGGGAATCAGATGGACTCTTCTAGTAGGAAGGCATTAATTTTTCCAAAATCCCAGTTGCAAGCCCCAGTAGCTCATTGTCTTTCATGTGAAACTTTAACATCTTTTCTCTATCCTTTACTTGGGTGAATGATGTAATTTTCATCAATTGAATTGGAGAGAGAGCATCTGGATTGGCTAGACCTCAGAGTAGTTCAGGCTCATCAATCTCAATCATTTCTTTTTCAAGAAGACTTTTCACTGCATCTACAGTGTCTCTTGCAACATTTTCTAAACCATCCTTTGGTTCATTAGATTTCTCAGTATCTGCTTTAGGTGCTTCAACATTTGCACCATCTTCTTTTGCTTTATCCTTCTTTCCTTTTTCTCCTTCTTTCTCTGCTTTAATTTTCTCTGTGTTCTCTGTAGAGGGACTCTTTTCTATTTGTTTACCACTTGCTACCTAATCTGGAGTGCTCTGTGAAGTAGTAATATTATCTTCTTTTCCTGATGGGTCAGGTGAACTAGGAGTATCTCCTACATCAACTATTTTATCCATCATTTTTGTATCATCGTGATTTACTTGTTCCACTTTCAGAATAGAGGTTTCACCCAACTCGGATTGTTGCTCAATGATGTTCTCTTCTTCACCATCTGGAACTTCTTCTGTGACTATGGGAAAATTGTACTTTTCCAATGCTTTCAAAAGAATTTCTTGAGTTTCTTTAACGATTTCAATTGTTTCTCCAAGCATGAGTTTGTTCATTCTCCTTTTGCTTCTAAAGTCATCTTTGACTTCCTTGAATATCATATCTATTTGATTAGGTGAAATCTGAGGACACAAATTTATTAGCTCATGTTCCCTAATTTCTGTCCTTGCTCTTGGCATTTCCTTTTCTCAATTCCAAAATATTTGCCAGACTTTGTGGCAACTCAAAAGTTATCTCAATTAGTGCCTTGTTGTAGATGTTGAGATATCTATTAGTTGCTTCTTCCAATACCCTTTTATCCACATCACTATATTCATCATAGAATTCAATCTTGATTTTTAGATTACCATCTACCGTGACTGACTTTATCACATCCTCCAGGGAATGTGTGGGCTTCTCAACATATTTCTCATATGCTTCTGTCTTTTGCCTTTTACTAGCCCTTTTGCTTCTGGAGGACTTTTCTTTGTTTACTTTTGCAGCTTTTGTTCCGGTGGTCTTTATTTCCTTGATTTCAATGTCAGAATTTGTATCTTCTTCTTCTTCTCTTATACTTTCATAGGTCTGGGTTGCTTTTGTTTTCTTCCTTTTCTCCCATTTTCTAGATGATTTTGCTTCCAGTTTTGTAGTCTTGGAAGGAACAGGGGCAGCAGCAGAGCTCCTAGTAGTTCTTGAAGTGGAAGAGAGTTCCACCGGAGCATCTATTGGTTTCTTATCTTGTTTCTCTTTCTCAGCCCTTTTAGTTCTTTCTTTGTGTTTCCTCACAGCCTCCTTAGTTAGGCCTAGATTTTCAGCTAACTGCTCAACTTCTTTTCTTACTTTCGTATTGGTTTTAGGTTCTTTGAATTCAGTATGCAGTTTTAAATTCAGCTCCTCATAAGTTTCAAATCTTTCAACTGTTGTGTCTTTAGGCTTGCTTAGAAGATGTTGAGCATACATATTCAAGATTTTTTCATCTACTTCATACCCCATGGGCATGATCCAAGTAGTTATGGGTTCCACTGCTTCCATTAGACGCTGATTAGTATCAATCATGAAGCATATATCATTTTTGTACTTCTCAACAATTGATTTAGGGATTCTTTCCCTTAAGTGCATCATACTCTAAAAATTCTTGAAGTAACCCCATATTACAGTTTTCTGAGCTTTGAAATCACCAATGTTGTGAAGATGATCTCTAATATGAATGGTAACTAGCTCATCCTTAGTCCAGTGCACACCTTTTACCCTAGGTACCTCATTCATAAAGTAAAAGAACAAACATAGAACCAATGTACCATACTTGAAAGTGTTTTTCTTATCTTTCTTGATTTTGTAGTAATTCACACAAGTCATAATCAATGTTTTCCTTTAGCATCTTGTATGCAGCATATATGGCTATTCCGGACATAGAATTTTCTCTGCTCGAGTGGTAGATCTTGTACCCAACCACCATGGAGGCAAATTTGACATCTGGTTCTATAATATCATTAATGGTCATTGCCCTTCTATCAAACTTAGCACCGATAGCATCAGTCACTATCTGGTTTTTCACAGCTTTCAACATGGACAATCCTCCAGTTGAGTTTAAGCCAGTTACAATTCTGATAGCATCCTTGGTAATCTTGAATGGTTTTAACACCTAAATGAATTCATCATGCATCTGACATAAAACGTATCAGACCCATTCATCCTCATCAAATGTTGGAAACCCCATAATCTAAATAAAGTGTTTATCTTGTAGTGCCTTATACTTGAGTTTAATTTCATGATTTTCATCCCTGAGTTGTTTCTCAAACAAGTCTACATACCTTGAATCTCCAAACTCATCTATATTTGCATGAATATAAACCCTAATGTCTTCTACATGCAACACACCATATAGAACACTTGAAAAAGCTCCTAACGGGTCAACTTCAATTGATTTGTGAGGATGCTTCTTAAATTTGGTTTGAAGCCTTTCAGTAATGTCAACAACATGAGGAGTAGCCATCTCAACAAATTTCAGATTCAAAGCTTTACAGAGAGGTACCTTTTTCTTTCACGAGATTAGGGTTGTGTTGGAATTCTTTCGAATCAACAGAGGGTTTGTCAGTTCCAATGCACAGGTAGATTTGGCCAACTAATACAGGAGGTTGTGTGAGCTACCTCCACTTCACTTCTGGTTCTGCTCACCAAGGGGGGGATCCCTATTAGCTAAAAATTTAAACTTGACTCACCTAATGACACAAAGATTTAGCTTTACAACAACAGGCAGAATACTCTCATGTGTGGACCAAGATTTGGGTGATAAATCACAAGGTTGGCAACATTCTTGGACATATCTAACTGGTTGAGTATGAGAGTATGTAGGGGTCCTATTCCTACTCCTACAATCTAACAGGTTCGAATTATGAAATGGTTTGAATTGATGTTTTGGATGCAAGACAGGGGGTTTTGGATCATAACTACTACACAGGGAACAGACTGGTGCCTATCTCAGGGCAAGGAGTCAACTAAATGTATACAAGAGAATGATTTACACTGGCATTCAAGTTTCAAAGGGCTGGGAACTGGTATTTGCCTTACAAAAATCACCCAAGACTGAGTATTTAGCTACCTCTACTTACTAATATCCCAACTGACATACAACCTTCTGCATACTTAACCTAAAACAATTTAATCCACTCCTTGAATGGAAGTTAGAGATCAAGCATGTGATACAGAAATCTATACCCTAGAATCTGAGAAACCCTTAGCAACCAGATTCAAAAGAAGAGAATGCATACAACACATGGAGACAGACAGATAAACATATGCAATAATGCATTTTTTATATAAAATGACAAGAAACTGAACATATGTGCAAGGTGCACTCAAATGCAACTCATAAACTCCAATAGAGATAAAACAGCTAAGAAAATGCTCTGTCTTTCATTATTTTTCCCCAAAAATGCCCAAGTCTTCAACAACCAAATGAGTAACACAGTTTACATTTTATGTCAAGACTGTGTACTCAGCAATAATTACAAGGCAATTTCAAAATCCTGCCAAATACACTGCACCATCAAAATGGCACCCAAAATATTCAATGCAGCAGGAGGGACAAAGAGGGAAAAGCAGGTGGAATTAGGAACAGCACTGCCACCTGAAGATTTTCTTCATCAAATTTGGTGGTTGGCCAATCAATCATACCCATACCTCTCTGCAAATAGCCATTTATGGCATACCAACCCGCGGCCTCTGGAAACGCAACTAACTGCATACTCCTAAAATTTTTCTGCCTGAAAATAGCTACAGATACAAAGCAAATACATCACCGAAACTTTGAAACTGAGGTGTCAATCTCCCTTCCTATTGCCAAAATCTACGTCATCAAAACAAGCTAAAAAGTCACCCACTAACTAGAACGTGCCACGTAGGCACCTTGTGCTTCTATCGCTGACTTTTCCGCCATCTATTTTGCCTTTTTCACCCATGTATATGCAAAAGAACATGCATATACATACAACTCCCTGCATACAAGGCACGAACCCCAAATTTTATAGAACAAATTGAAATCGCATCCGGGTCCTGCCTTATACATTTTCTTTTGCATATCTCCTTGTATATTGCATATATACAATATGCAATATACATACAATGCAGATCTCAAATCATTATGAAACAAATTGCAATCGCTTTGAAATCTAGCTTGTATCTTAACCTGTGCATCTTCGCTTTGTATATTGCATATACAAATGCAATATACACTCTACGGATTTCAAATTTTATAAAACAAATTGGAACAAGTTTCAAATCTGGGTCTAGTATCTCATTCCTTTGTATATTGGCATATACAATGCCATATACATACAAGCTGCGGACGCCAGCGCTAAATTAGCTAAATTTGATCCTTGAATCAGGTCTGGCTTGTATATCGCTCCCTTGTATGCTCGCCTTGTATATCGACTTGCATATCGCATTATACATATGCAATATACAAGCAAAAAACATACATTCAATCAGACCCAAGCACTTATCAACTATGTTGCATACTTTTTAGATCCGGCCAATGCACTTTGGAATGCATGTTCCTTTGTATGTGTGAACATACAAACATACTTGTATATGCATCTGGTGGGCCCCATGCTTTGGTTCCTGCCTTGCATGTTTTCCTTATACATTGCCGCTGATGCATCTACCCGGTACACATTCTGCTTTGTATGCTTAGATTGTATGTCGAACACATACAATCTCCTTTGTATACCTGCGGGTCCCACCTCTTGTATATCAACCTTGTATGCATCAAGCCTTTTGCATGTTACCGCCAATGTATCTGATTGATGTACATACAATCCCCTTTGTATGTTGACTTTGCATGTGCCTTCCTTGTATATTTCACTTGTATGCCAATCCTTGTATATGCAAACACCTCTGCATCTTTCCTCTTGTATGTGGTGAATGCATGTCACATATACAATGTGACTTGTATATGAAGTAGGTCCCACCATTTGTATCTTACCTTTGTATCTCGACGCTTGCATGTTGACTTGTATATCGGAGATACATTCACCCTTGTACATTGCAATGTACATTCTGCCTTGCACATCTTCCTTGTATGCATCCAATGTATCCTTTGCTTGCATGTTTCCCTTTGTATCTAGCCGTTGCATGTCCAAACATACAACACAAATATACATGCAAACCATCACATACAAGTAGGGAATATTCCCAGAATCTGCGACAGATTCCTCATTGCATATACAAACCCAATATGCATTCAAAATACATACAATCAATTTTTTCACTTCTTTGAAGGTCGATTGAACATTTTTGGCCCACCAATGTACATTTGGACTTGGACATACAAACCCCTTTGTATATACAAAGATACATGCATTTAAAACTATTTTTTGCAATTTTAAACTACAAAGGCCAAAAGACTTAGAATTTTTTGGATTTTTTATGAAAGTGCCTATGAATTCAAATGCTCAAAATCCAAACTTGTAGCAGGCACCAACATTGGCTCTATCTGGGGACACATGCCTCTTGAAGGCATGACGAGAACCATAGATCTTTAGGATGCAAACCAGTCCCTTATCCATTGGGTACAGAGTCAAAACTGCACCAACCTACATCACAAAGCACAATTTTTAAAATATACTTGGCGGCCCAGGGCCACCAAAAAGGAAAAACTAGAATTTTCCCTTGTTAAATACCCTGTTTTCATTTGAATTCACTAGACCAAGCTTGAAGGTATTGCCATTGTTTGCCCACAAACAAACCTTGTCATTTGCATATTTAAACATCTCATTGAGCTTACCCCTATCAACCTTATGCAAACAACCTTCAACATCAGACAACATGTGAATGTTATATTTATCAAACAATACATCCTCATATGATATACAATATTTATCATCTATATTAGTGATATGCATTGTAGAATGATCTCCCAGCTGGACTAAAAACTGAAAGCACTCAAAGTCTGCCATATAGCTAGGCTCATCAGGCCTCATTTTATCATAAGCTGGCATATCAAAGGAAAAGCTTTTATATTCATATTTGTGCACATCATGCAAAAAACCTTTAGCTACACCAGATAGGAAAGGCTCAGACTCAGGCACCTCTCTGCAATAACCTTCATGATATATGTTAGTTTCTCTTTCATCAGGATAAAATTTAGAATCCTTATCAATAATAGTGCCTTGATTTTCACCATACTCAACCAGATCCTCATCACTATATGTATCATCTGCATGGAAGAGGGTTGATCCAAATGTCTCAACTTCATTATAGTATGTTGTTGGTTCATAGGCAGCAAGATATGCATTTTCATTACCATTGAATTCCTTGTGTGGAGGAGTATCAGCCTGTGTGTCATAAACAAAACTATAATCAAATAAAGAACAATCATGCTCAGCACTACTACATGTTTCAATCTTTGATTGCTCTTCATCATCTCCATGTGTATAAATAAAAGGCAATGATTCAAACATGGAAATGCTCCTTTGTTTGCTTATTTCTTCTCTATCTTGAGCAAAATACTCACAATCATCTCCACAAACCCACTCAAGCAAGTGTTCATTGCTATCCATAACTTCATCATTGTTTTCAGAACCAAACACCTCAACCTTGCAATGGGAATTATCACTAATCCTCTCACTGGCATCCTTCACTGGTGAACAATCTAGTTGAGCATTATTATCAACATTATGTTCAAACATAGCATTCTCAACTTTTATATTTTCATTTTCACATTTATCTTCACATGATGCCTTAATCATTTGGTCATTTGCAGCTACACAATTGCTATTCATCCCAAAGCCTGTGGACAGGGAATTCTGCATGTGCTCATTTCTCATTTTTTCTGAATTTTCTAAAAAATTGTATGCCATATGCACACTTGTTATCTTGAATTCCCTCAACAATGCACTAGAGCCCTTCTCAAAAGCTTCAAAATATATGTCAATGCAGGCTGAAGTATTAGGTCTGAAGTCTTCAGGGATTTGTGAAAGGGAAACTGCAAATCTATGACTGAAATCAATATAGGGCTCTTCATCTTGTCTTCTAATTTCCATTAACTTTGCAACAAGATCAGCAGGTTCTCTTGCAAATTCCTTTCAGAAATAGTCAACAAGTTCATCCCAATAGGCAAAGGATCTCCTTGGAAAGCTCAAATACCACTCCCTAGCTCTAGCACCAAAGGATCTAACAAAAAACCTCATCCACATATCCTTATCTCTAAATGAGTGTCTCTCCATAAATCTGTGAAAGTTTTGGATATGTGCACCCCCATCACACACACTGTGTCCACTAAATCTAGGCATCTGATTGTAAATCTGAGCAGGCATACTTTCAACTTTATAATCAACCCATGACAAATCTAACTGGTCATACAAAGGATCAAAAGAGCTGACAAGAGGTTTAGCGTTTTGACTAGCAGACACAACAGGGTTATTACTATTTAACTGAGCCTGCCAAGCCTCTAAGGATATCAACCTATTCTTTATCTCTTCAATTTGTTTACACAACATTTCATCCCCCTCTTGACTGAGTATGGGTGATTACATATTTGGATTCATATAAATTTCACTCTCAGACATTTTATGTCTGCCTAAGACCTAAGGCTTCCCCTTGGCATTTAACTTATGTGCAATAAAACAAACAAAAGTGGGAAGAACTAGGTACCTTTTCTCATCCAGATGCTGAAATCATGAACATAATATTTTTAAATCATAGCAACACACATCAGCCTTCCATGTTCACTAAGAACTTTTTTGCAAAGTCGCCACCTCTCCAAAGAGGATAAAATTTTCAAATAACTGAAAGCTCATCATAGAACAAATATTTTTCTGAGTTCATTATACCAGCAGAGCACCATTATTCACATGAAAGATCCAAAAATATAGCAATGATTTCACACTATTCGACTCTTGTCCCTAGTAGAGTCATCATTTTGTTGGAATTCTTTCAAATTAGTAGAGGGTTTGCCAGTTCCAATGCACAGGCAGATTTAGCCAACTAATACAGGAGGTTATGTGAGTTGCCTCCCCTTCACTTTTGGTTCTGCCACACCAAGGGGGGATCCCTATTAGCTAAAGATTTAAACTTGACTCACCCAATGACACAAAGATTTATCTTTACAACAACAAGCAGAATACTCTCATGTGTGGACCAAGATTTGGGTGATAAATCACAAGGCTGGCAACATTCTTAGACATATCTAACTGGTTGGGTATGAGAGTATGCAGGGGTCCTATTCCTACTCCTACAAACTAACAAGTTGGAATTATGAAATGGTTCGAATTGATATTTTGGATGCAAGACAGGGGGTTTTGGATCATAACTACTACATAGAGAACAAACTGGTGCCTATCTCAGGGCAAGGAGTCAACTAGATGTATACAAGAGAATGATTTGCACTGGCATTCAAGTTTCAAGGCGCTGGGTACTGGTATTTGCCTTACAAATACCACCCAAGACTGAGTATTTAGCTGCCTCTACTTACTAATATCCCAGGTGACATACAACCTTCTCCATACTTAATCTAAAACAATTTAATCCACTCCTTGAATGGAAGTTAGAGATCAAGCATGTGATATAGAAATCTATACCTTAGAATCTGAGAAACCCTTAGCAACCAGATTCAAAAGAAGAACATGCATACAACACATGGAGATAGATAGATAAACACATGCAATAATGCATTTTTCATATAAAATGACAAGAAAAAATGCTCTGTCTTTCGTTATTTTTTCCCAAAAATGCCCAAGTCTTCAACAACCAAATGAGTAACACAGTTTGCATTTTATATCAAGACTATGTACTTAGCAATAATTACAAAGCAATTTCAAAATCCTGCCAAATACACTGCACCATCAGAATGGCACCCAAAATATTCAATGCAGCAGGGGGACAAAGAGGGAAAAGCAGGTGGAATCGGGAACAACACCGCCGCCTGAAGATTTTCTTCATCAAATTTGGTGGTTGGCCAATCAATCATACCCATACCTCTCTGCAAATAGCCATTAATGGCATACCAACCCGCGGCCTTTGGAAACATAGCTAATTGCGTACTCCTAAAAAATTTTCACCTAAAAACAGCTACAGATACAAAGCAAATCCATCGCTGAAAATTTGAAACTGATCCATCGATCTCCCTTCCTGTTGCTAAAATCCACGGCATCAAAACACGTTGAAAAGTTGCCCACCAACTAGAATGTGCCACATAGGCACCTTGTGCTTCTATCGCTGACTTTTCCACCATCTAGTTTGCCTTTTTCACCCATGTATATGCAAAAGAACATGCATAGACATACAACTCCCTGCATATAAGGCGCAGACCCTAAATTTTATAGAACAAATTGAAATCGCATTTGGATCCTGCCTTGTACATTTTCTTTTGCAGATCTCCTTGTATATTGCATATTTACAATATGCAATATACATACAATGCGGATCTCAAATCATTATGAAACAAATTGTAATCGCTTTGAAATCCATCTTATATCTTAACCTTTGCATCTTCGCTTTGTATATTGCATATACAAACGCAATATACACTCTACGGATTTCAAATTTTATAAAATAGATTGGAACAAGTTTCAAATCCGGGTCTAGTATCTCATTCCTTTATATATCGGCATATACAATGCCATATATATGTAAGCTGTGGACGCCAATGCTAAATTCGCCAAATTTGACCCTTGAATCGGGTCCGGCTTGTATATCGCTCCCTTGTATGCTTGCCTTGTATATCGGCTTGCATATCGCATTATACATATGCAATATACAAGCAAAAAACATACATTCAATCAGACTTGAGCCCTTATCAACTATATTGCATACTTTTTAGATCCGGCCAATGCACTTTGGAATGCATGCTCCTTTGTATGTGCGAACATACAAACATACTTGTATATGCATCTGGTGGGCCCCATGCTTTGGTTCTTGCCTTGCATGTTTTCCTTGTACATTGCCGCCGATGCATCTACCCGGTACACATTCTTCTTTGTATGCTCAGATTGTATGTCGAACACATACAATCTCCTTTGTATACCTGTGGGTCCCACCTCTTGTATATCAGCCTTGCATGCATCGAGCCTTTTGCATGTTATCGCCAATGTATATGATCGATGTACATGCAATCCCCTTTGTATGTTGACTTTGCATGCGCCTTCCTTGTATATTCTGCTTGTATGCCAATCCTTGTATATGCAAACACCTCTGCATCTTTCCTCTTGTATGTGGCGAATGCATGTCACATATACAATGTGACTTTTATATGAAGCAGGTCACACCAATTGTATCTTACCTTTGTATCTCGATGCTTGCATGTTGACTTGTATATCAGAAATACATTCACCCTTGTACATTGCAATGTACATTCTGCCTTGCACATCTTCCTTGTATGCATCCAATGTATCCTTTGCTTGCATGTTTCCCTTTGTATCTAGCCATTGCATGTCCAAACATACAACACAAATATACATGCAAACCATCACATACAAGCAGGGAATATTCCCAAAATCTGCGACAGATTCCTCATTGCATATATAAACCCGATATGCATTCGAAATACATACAATCAATTTTTTCACTTCTTTGAAGGCCGATTGAACAATTTTGGCCCGCTAATGTACATTTGGACTTATACATACAAACCCCTTTGTATATACAAAGATACATGCATTTAAAACTAATTTTTGTACTTTTAAGCTACAAAGGCCAAAAGACTTCAAATTTTTGGTTTTTTATGAAAGTACCTGCGAATTCAAATGCTCAAAATCCAAACTTGTAGCAGGCACCAACAGGTTGATTAGTTGTCAATTGAATTCCTTCTCTGCCTCAGTCTCTGGATTTACAACTCGAATACTCTTCTTCTTGTTTCCTTCAAATGCAAGGTGATTCAAATGAGTGACCAAGTGACCTTTTATCTTTTGCAAAACCTAATTTGGCATTGTAATAAATGTGTTTCCCTAATTATATCTAGTTACTTTGTTTTTGACAGTTCTTCATGAATCACTCTGCAAGATTTCATATCAACTTATTTTCTTCTGGAAGTCCTTCCAAAGGTTCTAGACAAATTCATAATATTCTCTTTTATTGTGCTAGATTCAGGGACCCACTTACTGACGGGGGGATTTTGATGTCCAATGCAACTCCCCCTGAACTAGAGCTCCTGACTTAATTCTTAGGGGAATTGTCAGCACTTGATTCAGGTGCGGACCCATCATCATTGTTTATTGTATCTTTATTTACCTAGATCTTATTCATTTCACTCTGTATCTCATTCACATCAATTTTTCTTTTGCCTTTGTCTAGTCTTTGTTCATCTAGTTTTCTTCTTACTGGACCTCTTCTTCCATTGTTCCTACTTCTATAGAATCTTGCAATATGACCAAATTTATTACAATTAAAGCACACAACATTTCCTTACTTATGAACTTAATTTCCTTTTGATCTGCATTGATTAGCCATGTGTCCAAACCCATTGCAAGAAAAATAGTAACCATTGAAAGAATTGTCAATTCCTCTATTGTTAGCATTATTCATTATCATACTTCTACATTCATTTGATCTATAACCATACCTCTTACACTTGAAGCATTGACCGGAGAGGGATGGACCATTTTGATTCACTCTGCTTCTGCACTGAGTAGCTTTATGACCAAATTTATTGCAATTGAAACAATTTCCATTGAATGATGGATATCTTTGAGCATTAGGCTATCTTACCAAAGGTTTTCTAGTTCTGTTTCTTTTATTCCTTGGTTGAAAATTTCTTAGTCTAGATCCAAAGCTTTCACCTTTCTCATATCTAAGATCATGCTTGTTGTCATCCTTTTTCTATTCTTCAATTAGTGCTTCAAGTCTAGCTGAGCTTATCTTGAACTTCTCCTTATACTCATTGGCAATTTCTAGGTCATGTTTGAGAGTGATAATCTGTCTCTCAAGTTTTCTCTCATTATTTCTTCTTTATTGTAGATTTGATTCTAGGTGATCAGTGATTCCATCTAATCTACAGCATTCTTCAGTTCTCTCCTTCAGATTTTGTTTCATTTCTTCTTCAGTTTTCTTCCTATCTTCAATTTCCTTGGTTAGTCTCATTACCCCAGTTTCCATCTCATGTTTTAAGACAATAACATATTTAGCTAGCTTTTCACATTCCTTTGTCTTTTCTTTCAGGGCCTTGTCTTCCAATTGAAGAGGTTGCTCCTTTCCTTTTGCATTGGATTTGCTCAAATTTTCTTTTAAAATCTCAATGAAGTTTTCAGCCTTTTTGAGGTTATCTTGCAGCTCTTGGACCTCTACCTTAAACTGCTCAAGATCATCTAGGGCAAGATTTAGTTGCCCTTAAAGGTTATATTCATCCATTTTTACTGACTTTCCAGATCTTCCTTAAGCTATTAAACTTTTCAAAAGGAACTTCGCTCTGATACCAATTGTCGGTTTAGGTCTGGACAACTGAGAGGGGGGGTGAATCGGTTGTCACATATTTTTAATCTTTTGTGCCATTGATCTTCCTTTACAACTTATAATCAAATTAATGATATAAACATTTCAACATTAATCAATAACGCATGAGAAGAAACATAAATAACACACTTGACACCAAGATTTTTGACGTGGAAACCCGATTAAAGGAAAAACCATGGTGGGGGTTAACCCACAAAAATTAATACCCTGTTAAAAGTATTTTTACAAATGGGAATGCACATGCATTCAGGCTCACTACCTAGAGCTCATTACTTAATTAGAGGCTCACTGCCTACAGAAAGATTACAAGAAAATAACAGAGATTTTGAACTAATAAATAGCATCTACTCATGCAAGAGTTTTAGTTCCAATTAAGTGCAAAAACTGATCATACACATTTCATCTTTACTTGCTCTTCTTACTACTCTGCCTTCATTTGCTCCTTAGATTTTCTTCTATTCTCACAATCACACATTTTTCGCTCACACCACAAAATCATCCAATTCGATCGGATATATATATCCACAACATGATCTACAATCATTTTACCAGTCGGCTTTAAGAACATTTAGAACTTTTTAGAGTACTTTGCTCTATCAGCTAGATCCATACATAATATGAGATGCGGATTAAAACTTGCACTTGTGAATCATCAATCATGTTGGCTATCACTACTTATCATCACCAATTGCCCAATAGACAATTTCTATACATCCAAAAATATGATCATTCACAAGGTCGGCTAGTTCTTCTGTTTGTTCTGTTAAACTAAAACCTGATACTCAAAAGCTAATATCTTTTGAGTCCTTCATTTTGGAGGATGAAACTCTAGATTTAGAGTGTCTTGACAAGGCTTACAACTACATCAGATCCGAAGTAAACCATGCCTTTCCACTGGATAGATCTGGACCAAGATACTAGACCCTGTCACCTGCTTTGTTCCTAACTGCCCGGACTTAGACACATTATGATTCTGACTTCTGGTGTGAACAGATTGTGTTATGCAGATGATTGGGATGATCTTAGTTTCCATCAATGACAATACCTATCATGCCTAGTAGTGTCTCTTGCCAACAGGATTTGTATGACAAGAAGAATCATAATTCTCAAAAGCAAATCTATGTCTATGTCATCTCATAGTCATTTGAATATCGTAATGACATTATCTCACCAAGGTCTCTATTCTGAAAGATAGTGATCAATTGCTTCCAAAAGGAAGAACACATCTATGGTTCTAACAAGGATATTTACTTACAACTTAATCAATTCTTGACAAGTTTAAGTCTATGATAAAATTATCAACCCTCTAGGTCTTCTCCAGTCAATTGACTTACGCTAAGAAGATAAAAGAACTAAGTTTGACCTACTAGGTCTTAAATTTGACTAACAGATTATTATTACTAGTTTACCCAACTCTAAATTGGAAAGAATATTATTTATCAATGATCTATCCCCTAAGAGATTATTCAAGTCTTATTCAAGTATTATTACTAGTTTACTAGTCTTATGTAGGAGCATCCCTGGTTCAAGAGCAATCTTGCATCAACCAAAAACATTTACATCTTAGTTTGTTTGCAGTTTAGTTTGTTTCCTTTTCTTTCCAGTTCAGTCAGAAGCAGTTTCTGTATTTTGGTTTGTATTCTGCCACAGTTGCATTTCACATCTTGCGGAACTAGACTTAGCATCTAGATTCATTCATCTACATCATATCCAGAATTCAAAGCATTTGGATTAAGTACCAGAAAGATATCACTATCAGAAGATCGATTGTTTTCTCATAACAGAGCATCCTTACAGTCTCTGATAATTAGCTAAAGGAGAAGGCTTGCGGAGCATTCCTTGACTTGTGGAGCCTAATGACACATCGTTCAATGATCTTTGGTTCATGGCCAACCTTCACCAAGATCCGCACATCATTCCATTCATTTGCAGAGGTGTTCTACATGATTAGGTCCAACCTATCCATGTACACACATTATAGCTCTTCATTGGAGTTTGTGACCTTCCTTGGCCGACGCGAAGGAATCTTTTGTACTGAAGATGATATATAAGGATGTAATAAATCCCTAGGAAAGTAGTTAGGATCATTAGCATAAGTTCATAGTTTAGATTTGATGCAAAGGAGCTTCAAAGCTATATCTTGCGCATTTTTTAATATTCTGTAATTAGGCCTTTGAGCCCTACTTGTAAGCCCGCATGATGCCGACCAGATTGTATTTGAATTCTATTATATAATGAATGACTGAATCTATGTTTGTTTCATATCTTTGAGTTGTTTCCATTGTGTTTACTCTTGCTGCACAACCTGGACAACTCATTCTGTGAACCCTCCTACAGTGACTACACCAAGTGGTATCAGAGCCAAAGTTTGAATCTTTGGGAGCGAGTTGAGCAAAGTTGGTGAAGGAATTCTGTAAGATCTTACTATGGGTAAATCACCAAATTGAGGTAGGTTACTTGTGTCGCAACCGGTCACTAATTGTGAGGTAGTTGTCACCTTGTAGCCTGAT
This sequence comes from Cunninghamia lanceolata, assembly GCA_027924645.1. NCBI lineage: Eukaryota > Viridiplantae > Streptophyta > Pinopsida > Cupressales > Cupressaceae > Cunninghamia > Cunninghamia lanceolata. The sequence goes on from BSBN01001332.1 coordinate 16,655,600, forward strand.
CGCCAAACTTGATGTAATTTTGCACTTGATCCTAGGAAGAATGCTGCTGAGGAGAGTTGTTGTCATTGGAACAATGGCTAGTAGAATGGATGATATGATAGAAATGATGAAAATGATGCGAATTCAATTGGATGTTTTTGAGGAAGATAGACGAAGAGGATTGACACCGAGACCTAATGATGATGAAGAAGAATTTCAATCTATCGAACAAACTGGCGAAACCTTAAGAGGTAATAAAGAAGAAGAACCAGATCAAGTAAAGCTATTGTGAACTATTTCAAAAATTGGGAAAAGACCTAGAATTGATGTGCCGAATTATACTGGTAATTTGAACCCTAAAGAATTGATTGACTGGATAAATGACATGGAAGAATACTTTGAATATGAAGAGATTGAAGATATAAAGAAGGTGAAATTTGCAAAGACAAAATTGAAAGGACATGCCACTATATGGTGGAAAGAAGTTCAATTGGAAAGAAATAGAAGAGGAAAAGAAAAGATTATGAAGTGGGATAGGATGGTGACAAAATTGAAGAATCAATTCATACCTCTTGACTATGAGTTGGAACTGTTGAAAAGATTAAAAAACTTGAGACAGAAAGAGAAATCTGTGGAGTATACTGAAGAATTTCATAAGATGATTATAAGGACGGGACATAGTGAAGCAAGCAAGGAGAAAGTGGCTAGATACATCAATGGACTGAGATTGAGCATTCAATAAGAACTAAGCTTGGTAAGGATGACATATTTGGAAGAAGCATATCAGTTTTCCCTGAAAGTTGAAGAGAAGCTAAATAAAAGACATGATTTAAGACAGAAAGGCAGAGGAGTTAAATTTTAGAGAGGTAGAATAATTTCTAGAGGAGATAGATCACATTCAGAGCAGAACAAGTTTGACAGTACATTCAAGAAGGACAGAGATAATAATGCTTATCAGAGAGATGACAGAAATTTTTACCAGAGAGGAAACCCTAGTGCATACTAGAATGAAGGATATAAAAGAGAGGGAAGAGGATTTGATAAGAGAACATTCAGAGGTACTTGTTTCAAGTGTGGAGGTGAAGGACATAGAGCATTTGAATGTAATCAAGGTAGTACAAGCAAGAAGATAGAAAATAGTGGAAGAGAAGCCTATGTTGAAGAACCTATTGGATCGTCGAGTTCTATTGGTAAGCTTGAGAAAGGAGAATCACTTGTGATGAGGAGAGAACTATTTCAAGTAGAAACAAATGAGGAACCACCATAGAGGAAAAGTTTGTTCAAGACAAGATGTAAATCAGGAGGTAAGTGTTGTAAAGTCATGATTGATAGTGGTAGTTCAGATAACCTAGTTTCAGAGGAGATGGTGACTAAGCTGAAGTTGGAATTATTGAAACACCCTAAGCCCTATCAAATAGCATGGATTCAGGATGATCATAAGGTACTGGTGAGTGAACAATGTTTGGTGAAATTTCATATTAGATCTTATTATGATGAAGTCTTGTGTGATATTATGCCTATGGTTGTTTGTCATATCTTGTTGAGTAGACCTTGGCAGTATGATAGAAAAGCTATACATGATGGGAGAAAGAATACATACACTATAACAGTAAATGGAAAAAGAATTACTTTGATTCATTTAGAAGATGATCCTAAGAGTGAAGTTTGTGGAAATGCTAGAATCTGTTTGGTAGATGGAAGAAAATTTCTTGATGGTTGAGACATGAGAATATGTGTTATGCTTTGATTCCTAAGAAACCTGAAACATTGAAGAAAGAGACTGGAAGAGAACAACCGAAAGAGATAATAAAGTTACTGACAGAGTATGTGTCGCAAGTACGGGCCTAACCGGTGTTGTCATTGATGTCAACATACTCTTGTTGCATTGATGATAAGGATTGGATGAGTTGTGTGCTGAGGATATTGAGAAAATTATTTCTAATCAGGAACAGACAAGAACAGTGAAGACAGTAAGCTAAAGATCCTAGCTAAGATGAAGCTCAGAGGATGCGCATCAAAGGGTTTGTAGATATGTGTCTTAAGGTGATCTAGTAAAGATTTCAGAGGTCCACATGAAGATCTGAAGAAGTTGTAGCCGCTCAAGTAAAACTGGTTCCAGTAGGTGTTCAGAGGTGACAGAGTGACACAGATAGGTCTACTGAGACCCAGAAATGTAATATCCTATTCTAAGGATTTGAGGGAATGTTTAGGAAGTCAATATGAATTGACAACTCAATCGATTCATGGTTTGGAGGTCCGCAAGCATCTACTCCATTGTGACAGTGATGACAGACTGTGTTCTTGAGGTTCCCAATGAAGTAGATAAGGATTTCAGTAAGCAGATGTAGTGTGGATGTTACTTGTGATTCAGGAAAACTTGTGGAGGTCTTTGGATCATGTCTAGTTCATGTTGGTGGTTTGCATTGGAGTTTGAGCTCGCAATTGAAGAATTACTACCGAATGATGGTGTTCTTCCTAAGTTAGGCCAACCAGATGAATTATACATCTTGCAGATGATCTTAAAGATGATGTGTGAAGATTGGAGAGTTCCCAAATGAATATTGAAGTCTCAGATCTGTGTGGCCGACAGTGTACTAATCCGTGTGAAGTCTTTCTGTAATTAGTCATGTTGTATTCATGTACTTGCTCTATAATGTTTGCCGACTTAGATGATCATTCCTAAGTCGATGTCTTGTATAAATAAGGAATTGTAAAGTCAATTCAAAGTGTATCTTGTGGAGATGAGTGTGGTAGAAAGGAGAAGAGTAAAAGGTAGAGCAGAAGTATTGGGCTTAAATGGAACTGACTTGAAGATGCTATTCTTTAGTTCAAGTATGTGATACTTATTCTTTTGTAGACAATGTGTCTCTTGTAGGCAGTAAGCCCTAATTGGCATGTGTCATTTTGATCTTTCTATTCTTCTAACAAAGAATACAATCTTGGGTTAATCACCCCATGGTTTTTCCCTTAACTGGATTTTCCACGTCAAAATAATGGTGTCTTGTGTATTAATTTGTTTCTGCTCTTGATTTAATGCATTATGTTTCCTTGATTGATTTAACATTATGCTGCTGAATTACAAAGTGGATTTAAGTGTTTAATTGGAAGAAAGTTTTGGACAACTGATTCACCCCCCCTCTTAGTTGTCTGCCCTAAATCTAACAATTGGTATCAGAGCTAAGTTCCTCTAAAAGAGATTAACCGCTTGAGGAGATCTAGGATGTCATCTTACAAGAAAGATAGTTCAAAGTTTGATGGAACCAATTTTAATCTTTGGAAAAGTCACATGCAATGTCACTTGCAATGTATGGGAATGCAGTACTGGACCATGGCTACAATGAAGTATACTCCTCCATAGAATGGCCCAAAAACTGTAAATGAAATTATAGATACTGAAAACAATCTGCGAACTAAAGAAGCTCTTCTAAGTGCCTTGTCTGATTCAGAGCTTACAAATGTTGTTGACCTACAAACTGCTTTTGAGATTTCAGAAAAACTGGAACTTCTGCATGAAGGAGACAAGTATGTTAAACACGGAAGGCTACAAAGTCTGAAAGGAAAATTTGAAAATCTGAAGATGAGAGAAGATGAAAATATCACTACTTTTATGCCAAGAGTAAATGAGCTTGTTTATGGCATTAGATGTGCTGGTGGAGTCTTGGATGAAGATGAGATTGTTGACAAAGTTCTCAGATCCCTTCCTGCTTCTTACAAATACAAGCTTTCTGCCATTGAAGAATTCAGAGCCCATTCAAGTGTCACAAGAGATCAATTGGTTGCATTTGAATTGACTGAGTTTGGAGATGCCCTCCCAAGACTAAATCTGCATTCAAAGCTAGTGCCTCTGTAAAAGTTAAACAAAGGTTTGATCTGAGAGAGAACTCTTCAAGGAAACCATCATTGTATGAAAAAACAAGAAAAGACTTGGAAGAAGAAGAAGCAGAAACTGCTCAACTTGAAGCCCTTATTGCAAAAAGACTGCCAAGAGGATCTGGTAAGTATGAAGGGAAATTGCCTTTTAATTGTTTTAATTGCAATAAGATTGGTCATTTTTCCTCAAGGTGTCCAGAAAGATTTTCAAGGCCAAATCCTAACAGATCAAGGTTCCAAAAGAATTGTTACTATGTCCATGAAGATGATGATAATAAAGGAGTAACATATGATGAATCAGAGACAAGAAATAAATTCGAAAGTGACTGGGTGCTCATTGCCATCAAGGAAGAAGATCCAATGTCCTCTATATCTATCAATCATAAAATTGTGGAAAGAGCTTTGGCTACCCAAGTTGAAGAAAATAATGATTGGGTCATTGACAGTGGATGCTCTCACCATATGATAGGTGACAAAAATAAGTTCATAGAGTTGCAAAGGTATGAAGGAGGAGTGGTAAAGTTTGGTGATAATTCTGCTGGCAGAATCAGAGGAAGAAGAACCATTTCTTTTAATGGAAAGAACAAAACTAGTAATGTACTATATGTTGAAGGTCTGAAGCACAATCTTCTCAGTGTTGGACAGTTGGTGGACAAAGGCTATGATCTTTGATTCAAGAATGGAAAATGCAAGATCTTTGAAAGTTCTGGAACAGAGATTGCATCCGGTACTCAAACAAAAGGTAATATCTTCCATTTAGTTGGTACTGGTAAAAGTTGTCTATTTGTGCAAATTGATCAGAGTTGGTTATGGCATAGGAGGATGTGTCATATGAATTTTAATAATATCATCAAGATAAGCAACACTCAGGCTGTAAGAAATCTTCCAAAATTGGTGAAACCTACAAATAGTTTGTGCAAAGAATGACAGTTGGGAAAACAAAGCATAGTCTCATTCAAAAGCAAGGAACAATCTTCTACCAGATTATTAGACTTAGTTCATACTGACTTATGTGGTCTGGCAAGAATCAGAAGTGTGCAAGGTGATAGATACTTCATGCTATTAATTGATGACTACTCTCGAATGATGTGGGTAACTTTTCTGAAGGAGAAATCAGAGGCTCTTGAGAAATTCAAAATATTCAAGGCTATGGTGGAGAATGAAACTGGATTGAACATAAAATGTCTGAGGTCTGATAGAGGTGGTGAATTCACATCCGATGAGTTCATAGAATTCTGTGAGAAGCATGGAAGAAGAAGACAATTGTCTACTCCTAAGACTCCACAGCAGAATGGAGTAGTGGAAAGAAAGAACTGAACCATCCAAGAAGCATCTAGAACCATGATGATGGAAGCAAATGTTCCTCAGATCTACTGGAGAGAAGTTGTGAGCACTACAGTCTACACTCTTAATCAAGTTCAAATTAGAAGCAATACTGGTAAGACTCCTTATGAACTCTGGTTTGGCATCACTCCTACTGTGAAGTATTTCAGAGTCTTTGGTAGCAAATGTTACATTAAAAGAGATGAAGATCTAGGCAAATTTGATGCTAGAAGTGATGAAGGAATATTCTTGGGTTATTCTACTCAAAGCAAAGCATACCGATGTTATAACAAGAGACTAAGAAAGATTATAGAAAGTACAAATGTGAAGGTTGATGAAGGAATTGAAAAACCCTCAAGATTTTATGAATATGATGAAGATGATCAGAATGATGTTCTGATTCAAGGAGTCCAAGCCCCTTCTAAAATTTAGATTTAGATTGATCTAGTAAATCAGGTAGAAGAAATGAGTTTGAATGAACTTGACCAAGAATCAGAAGTGCAAGAAACTCCCAAAGTTCCCAGGTATGTAAGATTGAACCACTCTGAAGATCAGATCATAGGTGATTAAAGAAAATGTGTACAAACAAGAAGAAGGATTGCTCAAGATTCAGAAGAGTACTGTCTGATTTCAAAGATTGAACCTAAGACAGTGAATGAAGCTTGCAATGATGAGAACTGGACTAAAGCAATGGAGGAAGAGCTGATGCAAATTGAGAAAAATCACACTTGGGATCTTGTTCCCAGACCTAGAAACAAGAATGTGATTGGAACCAAATGGGACTTCCAAAACAAACTAAATGAAGTTGGTGAGGTAATTAGAAATAAAGCTAGATTGGTCTGCCAAGGTTACTCTCAAATAGGAATTGATTTTGAAGAAACTTTTTCTCTGGTGGCAAGAATTGAAGTAGTCAGCTTATTTCTTGCCTTTGCTGCCTTCAAGGACTTCAAAGTATATCAGATGGATGTCAAGTCTGCCTTTCTGAATGGAGACTTGGAAGAGCAATCGGATGGATTTCAATTGTCTAATCATGGTGATATGGTCTGTAAGTTGAAGAAAGCACTGTATGGACTGAAGCAAGCCCCAAGAGCCTGGTATGAAAGATTGGATAAGCATCTTTTGAAGATTGGTTTCAACAAAGGTACTGCTAATAGTAATTTGTATTTCAAAATTGATCATGAAAATATCTTTATTGTTGAAGTGTTTATTGATGATATCATTTTTGGAAGAAGAGATAGTATGTGCAAAACTTTTGCAAATCAAATCAAAAGTGAATTTGAGATATCCATGCTCGGGGAAATGAATTTCTTCTTGGGTCTGCAAATCATTCAAACAAAGAAAGGAATCTTCATTTCTCAGACCAAATATGTGAAAGAATTGTTGAAGAAAGTTGGGATGGAAGACTCGAAGCTAATGAGTACTCCCATGGCAACCGGATGTAAGTTGAGAAAAGATGATGACTCTCCCAAGGCTGATCAGAAAAAGTATAGGTCAATGATTGGAGGATTGTTGTCCCTCACTCAAACTAGACCTGACATTATGAATGTTGTTGGTCTTGTTGCTAGATTCCAAGCTGATCCTAGAGAATCTCATGTCATGGCAATCAAGAGGATTTTAGATATCTAAAAGGGATAGTTGAGTATGGTCTGTGGTATCCTAGAGATCATGATTTCTCTCTTCATGCATATATAAATGTGGATTAGGCAGGAGATGTGGATGACCGGAATAGTACCAGTGGTGGAGCATTCTTTTTGGGGAAGAGATTAGTTTCTTGGCTGAGCAAGAAACAAGAGGCAATATCTTTGTCTACTGTAGAAGTAGAATATATTGCAGTAGCAGGTAGTTGCACTCAAGTCTTGTGGATGAAGCAAATGCTAAGAGACATAAGAGTGGGGTATGAGGAGCCTAATCTTTCATGATAATTCAAGTGCAATAAATATATCTAAGAATCTGGTGTTGCATTCAAAGACTAAACATATATCCATCAAGTTTCACTTTTTGAGAGAGCAAGTGAACAAGAATGAAGTCAAATTGGAGTTTGTGCCTTCCAAGGATCAGATTGCAAATATCTTTACCAAATCTCTACCTACGGACTTGTTGGTGTTTACCTCTGAATCAGCAGTGGGTTTGCCAGTTCCAATGCATAGGCAGATTTAGCCAACAAATACAGGAGGTTGTGTGAACTACCTCCCCTTCACTTCTAGTTCTGTTGCACCAAGGGGGGTATCCCTATTAGCTAAAGATTTAACCTAGACTCAGCCAATGATAGAATGATTTAGATTTGTGAAAACAAGTAGAATACTCTCATGTATGGACCAAGATTTTTGTGACAAATCACAAGGTTAGCAACATTCTTGGACATATTTGTCTGGTTGTGGATTAGAGTATGCAGGGGTTCCTAATCCTACTCCTACAACTAACAGGTTGAAAATATGGAATGATTGGTTTGATGGTTTGGATGCAAGGCAGGGGTTTTGGATCATAACTACTTCACAAGGGCAGACCGGTGCCTGTCTCAGGGTAAGGAATCAACTAGACGTATACACAAGAATGGATTGCACTTTGGATTCAAGTTTCAAGGGGTTAGGTTGACGCTTGCCTTACAAACATCACCCAAGAATGGGTATTTAACTACCTCTACTTACAGATATCCCAGTTGACATATGACCTTCTCCATATTTAACCTAAGACAATTTAATCCACTCCTTGAATGGAAGTCACAGATTAAACATGTAATATAGAAACTTGTATCCTAGAATTTATGAAACCCTTAGCAACCAGATTCAGGAGGAAGACATGCAACAAAGGAGACATGCAACAAAGGAGACAGACAAGTAAACACATGCAAAATGCATTTTTCATATGAAACAACAATGAAACTGAGAATGTCTATAATGTACATTCAGATGCAACTCATAAACCCCACAGAGATACAATAGCCAAGAAATGCTCTGCTTTTCATTATTTACACAAAAATGTCCAAGTCTTCAACAACCAAAATGAGTAACACAATCTGCCTTTTATAGCAAAACTGTGTACTCAGCAAATTAGTTACATGGCACTTCAAAAAATCACCAGAATAAATGCATCTTCAGATTGGCTCAAAATAATGAATGCAGCCAGGGAAAATAGAGGAGAGGGCAGGTGGGCTTGGGATCAGAGCTGCCGCTCAAAGATTTGCATCTTAAATCTGGTAGTTGGCCTGTTCATGCCTTGTAACATCCTCCATTAAAGGCATACCAACCCGCAGCCTTGGGAAATGCAGTAGACTATGCACCATTGAAATTTTCCTACCAAGACTCATGACCTGATTTTTCAAATCATGTGGGAACTAATTATCCCACATTCATCCCGCAACAACCTCCTCAATACTTTATATACTAGGTCATGAGCACATATGATGTCGTGCAATTTTACCTTGCACGACCAATGAACCATCCGCCAAGACCCCATCATGATGACCTGCACCATCGATGAACCTCCTACATGATATCCTAATATGAAATATCACCCCGATATTTCACATCGCCCTGATGACCACATCACCCAATAAGAAATATCACCCTATGGGAAATATCATCTGATATGAAATATCACCCTGATATTTCACATCACCCGATGTGAAATATCACCCTACGGGAAACATCACCCGATATGAAATATCACCTCGATATTCTATCGGCGCAACCTGATGCATCGGAGAAAGATCCTCCTCATCATATTCATACCCTCATCAGCGATCAGTGGGACCCTCATCATATCCACTGATAATATCATGCCAAAGACCACATGATGCACCCCACCAGATCCTGATGACATCATCGTCATATTGCAAAGGGTGATATTCATAAGATGACTAATGTTTGGAATATCACCCCCTGCAAGATGCATGAAGCCGTTGGATAAGCACTTCGTGGATCAAGTGATGATGAGGTGATAGAGCAACAAAGGGGTGATATTAACTAAGATCACCTAATATTTGAAACATGACCCCCCTTCAAAATATCAGGTCATATTGAAACCTTGCAGCATCACCAGAGTGATCTTCACAAGATGACTGATATTTGTAATATCACCCCCCGCAAGAATATGAGGCCTAATAGAAACTTTGCCGTAGAATTTTTTGGATTTTTTGGGAAGGTACCTACAAGATTAGTTGGTTGAAATCTGAATATTCATGCAGGCACGAACATGACTCTTTTGAGTATCTCAGGGAGAAGTTAGGGGTTATTACCCCTCCGGTGATGAACTAAGGTGCACTGATGTGCATCAGTTTGGTGGATATCACAGTCATATCTTGTGGTCCGGATTGATGATGGGGACCTACTACTTAGGGGGAGCAGCTGGTATGATTCTGAAGTGGTGGAGTTGCAAGTATGTGCCCTTTGCCATTGATGTCAAAGGGGGAGAGAAGACATGTGAAAAACAAGTGGTTGCTGATCAAAGGGGGAGCAGGAAAGGAAGAGAAGTTGTGACAGTGAGGAGTTCTTGTCTTGATGATTAAAATAGTTTTTCACATCATATGTTGCCATCAATGACAAAGGGGGAGATTGTTGCAAGTATGTGCCTAACTGGTGTTGTCATTGATGTCAACATACTCCTATTGCATTGATGATAAGGATTGGATGAGCTGTGTGCTGAGAATATTAAGAAAATTAGTTCTAATCAGGAATAGAGAAGAACAATGAAGACAGTAAGCTAAGATCCTAGCTAAGATGAAGATCAGAGGATGCACATCAAAGGGTTTGTAGATATGTGTCTTAAGGTGATCCAGTAAAGATTTCAGAGGTCCGCATGAAGATCTAAAGAAGTTGTGGCCACTCAAGTAAAATTGGTTCTAACAGGTGTTCAGAGGTGAGATCCGGAAATACAATATCCTATTCTGCAGATTTAAGGGAATGTTTAGGAAGTCAATATGAATTGACAACTCAATCAGTTTGTGGTCTGGAGGTTCGCAAGCATCTACTCCATTGTGATAGTGATGACAGACTATGTTCTTGAGGTTCCAAATGAAGGAGATAAGGATTTCAGTAAGCAGATGTAATGTGGATGTTCCTTGTGATTTAGGCAAGCTTGTGGAGGTCTTTGGATTATGTCTAGTTCGTGTTGGTGGTCTGCATTGGAGTTTGTGCTCACAATTGAAGAATTACTACCTGATGATGGTGTTCTTCCTAAGTTAGGCCAACTGGATGAATTATGCATCCTGCAAATGATCTTAAAGATGTTGTGTGAAGATTGGAGTGTTCCCAAATGAATATTGAAGTCTTAGATCTGTGTGGCCGACAGTGTACTGATCCGCGTGAAGTCTTTCTATAATTAGTCATGTTGTATTCATGTATTTGCTCTGTAATGTTTGCCAACTTAGATGATCATTCCTAAGTCAATGTCTTGTATAAATAAGGAATTGTAAAGTCATTTCAAAGTGTATCTTGTGGATATGAGAGTGTGGTAGAAAGGAGAAGAGTGAAAGGCAGAGCAGAAGTATTGGGCTTAAATGGAACTGACTCAAGCATGGTGAAGATGCTATTCTTCAGTTTAAGTATGTGATACTTATTCTTCTGTAGACAGTGTGTCTCTTGTAGGCAATGAACCCTAATTGGCATGTGCCATTTTGATCTTTCTATTCTTTTAACAGATAATACAATCTTGGGTTAATCACCCCGTGGTTTTTCCCTTAACCAGGTTTTCCACGTCAAAATAATGGTGTCTTTTGTATTAATTTGTTTCTGCTTTTGATTTAATACATTATGTTTCCTTGATTGATTTATCATTATGCTACTGAATTACAAAGTGGAGTTAAGTGTTTAATTGGAAGAAAGTTTTGGACAACTAATTCACCCCCCCTCTTAGTTGTCTACCCTAAATCTAATAGTATGAAGACATCATATCAGAGAATGTGCCTAAAGGATTGTCACCTATAAGGAGTAACATCCATCACATGGATCTTATACCAGGAGCAAGTTTGCATAACAAAGTAGAACACAGAATGACACCGACAGAAAATGAAGAATTGAATAGATAGATACAGGAGTTGCTGAGGAAAGGTTTGATTAGAGAAAGTTTGAGTCCTTGTGCAGTACTTGCAGTAATTGCACCTAAGAAAGATGGAGAATGAAGAATGTGTACTGACTCAAGAGCAATAAACAAGATCACAGTTAAGGATCGATTTCCTTTACCTAGGATGGATGATATCATGGAATGTTTGAGTGGAGCAAGATATTTCACAAAGATAGACTTAAAGATTAGATACCATCAAATCAGAATCAGAGAAGGAGATGAATGGAAGATTGCTTTTAAGACAAATGAAGGGTTGTATGAGTGGTTAGTGATGCCTTTTGGATTGACAAATGTACTGAGTACTTTCATGAGATTGATGAATGAAGTCTTGAAGAGATTCTTGGGTAAGTTTGTCATTGTATACTTGGATGATATTCTAATTTTTAGTAAGACAAAAGAGGAACATTTGTGGCATACTAGAGATGTTTTGTAAAGGTTGAGAGAAGAGAAATTGCTGATAAACATCAAGAAGTGTAGTTTCATGAAGGAAGAACTAGTGTATTTGGGATTTGTGATTTATGCAGAAGGATTGAAGATGGATCCTGAGAAAGTGAAAGCAATTGTTGAATGGCCTACACCAGAGAGCATTGGAGAGGTTAGACCATTTCGTGGCTTGGCTAGTTTCTACCAGAAGTTCATCAGAAATTTTAATTCAATATATAACCCTATGACAGAGACAATGAGAGGTGACAAGAAAGACTTTAAGTGGACATTTGGAGCAAATAAAAGTTTTGAATTGTTGAAGCAGAAAGTGATAGAGCAACATGTTTTAGCATTACTAGATTTCAATAAGGTATTTCAAGTTGATATTGATGCAAGTGGAAATGTGATTGGAGCAGTATTAAGTCAAGAAGGTAAACCTGTAGCATATTTGAGTGAGAAATTGAATGATGCAAGGAGAAGATATTTGGTTTATGATCAAGAGTTCTATGCCATAATTCAATCCTTGAAGAAGTGGAGACATTACTTGTTGCCTAAGGAGTTTGTACTGTATACAGGTCATCAAGAATTATAGTATTTGAACAATCAAGGTAAGTTGAATTAGAGACATATGAGATGGGTAGAGTTCATGCAGAGTTATACTTTTGTGTTGAAGCATAGGAGTGGAAAATCAAACAAAGTTGCTGATGCATTGAGTAGAAGAAGAAACTTGTTGATAGAAATGAGAATGGAAGTGTTGGGTTTTGATGAATTGAAGAACATGTATGAGGGAGATACTAATTTTACAGAACCTTGGAAAGCATGTAAGGAACCTGTTGTGACAGATAAGAGTAAGTGGCTAGATTATTTCATTCAGGAAGATATGTTGTTCAAAGGAAATCAGTTGTGCATACCTAAGAGTTCAATGAGAGATAATTTGATCAAGGAGAAACATAGTGGTGGATTGGCAGGACATTTTGGCATTAACAAGACAGTGGCTTTGGTAAGTTAAAATTAATTTTGGCCTTATATACATAAGGATGTTAAGAAATTTGTACAGAGTTGTAGAGTTTGTCAAGTTGCAAAAGGTAGTAGTCAGAATATTAGATTGTATAGACCTTTGACAGTACTGGGGAGACCTTGGGAAGACATAAACATGGATTTTGTAATGGGATTGTCGAAGACACATAGAAGACATGATCCAATATTTGTAGTGGTTGACAGATTTTCAAAGATGGCTCATTTCATCCCTTGTAAGAAGACAATTGATGCAGTGCATGTAGCAAACCTATTTTTCAAAGAGATTGTGAGATTACATGGATTATCTATAAGTATAATTTCAGATAGAGACACCAGATTTCTTGGATACTTTTTTAAGACACTTTGGAAGAAGATGAAGATAGATTTGAAGTTTAGTTCAGCTTTTCATCCACAGACTGATGGACAGATAGAGGTAGTGAATAGGAGTTTGGGAAACCTGTTGAGATGTTTGGTTGGAGAGAAAGTAGGAAGTTGGGATTTGATTCTTTCACAAGAAGAGTTTGCATACAATAATTTAGTAAATAGGAGTACTAAAAGAACACCTTTTGAGATTGTTACTGGAGTAAATCCTAGAGGCATTGCAGAATTAAGAGACATTGGTATAGAATAAAAGTGAAGTGCAGAAGCAGAGGAATTTGCAGATCACATGAAGATAGTGCATAATCAGGTGAAGAAGCATTTGGAGAATATGAACATTAAGTACAAGGAAAAGGCAGATGAGAAGAGAAAACATATAGAATTTAAAGTTGGAGATGAAGTGATGGTATACTTGAGAAAAGAAAGATTTCCAGTTGAAACATATAACAAATTGAAGATGAAGAAGTTTGGACCTTGTAAGATACTCAAAAAGTTTGATTCAGGAAATGCATATGAAGTGAAGTTACCAGAGACATTGGGTATATCACCTATTTTCAACATTGTAGACCTTTATCAATATCATGAAGCAGAGTTCAATGATAGCATGGAAGAAGACTTGAAGAAGCAATTACCACAACAAGCACCAGAGTAGATTGAAGAGATTTTGGATAGCAAAGTTGGATACAACAACTAGAGGAAGACAGTACAAATAATATCTTGTGAAGTGGAAAGGCAGACTGGAAGAAGATTCAGCATGGATTTCTCAGGCTGAGGTGGACTATCTTGGTTCTCCCCTAGCCCCAGCAAAGTGAGGGACTCAATTTTTCAATAACCCTAGATGTCTAATGCAGGAGCATCCCTGGTTCAAGAGCAATCTTGCATCAACCAAAAACATTTGCATCTTAGTTTGTTTGTAGTTCAGTTTGTTTCCTTTTCTTTCCAATTTAGTTCAGGTAGTTTAGTCAAAAGCAGTTTCTGTATTTTGGTCTAGAGTTGCATTTCACATCTCATGGAGCTGGACTTAGCATCTACATCATATCCATAATTTAGAGCATTTGGATTAAGTACCAAAAAGATATCAATATCAGAAGATCGATTATTTTCTCAGAACAGAGCATCCTGACAGTCTCTAATAATCAGCTAAAGGAGAAGCCTTGCAGAGCATTCCTTGACTTGTGGAGCCTAATGACACATCATTCAAAGATCTTTGGTTCATGGCCAACCTTCCCTGAGATCCATACATCATTCCATTCATTTGTGGAGGTGTTCTACATCATTAGGTCTGACCTATCTGTGTACACACGTTACAGCCCTTCATTAGAGTTTGTGACCTTCCTTGGCTGACGCAGAGGAATCTTTTGTACTAGAGATGATATATAAGGATGTAATAAATCCCTAGGAAAGTAGTTAGGATCATTAGCATAAGTTCATAGTTTAGATTTGATGTGAAGGAGCTTCAAAGCTATATCTTGCACATTTTCTGATACTCTATAATTAGGCCTTTGAGCCCTACTTGTAATCCTACATGATGCTAACTAGATTGTATTTGAAGTCTATTATATAATGAATGACTAAATCTGTATTTGTTTAATATCTTTGAGTTGTTTCTGTTGTGTTTACTCTTACTGCACGGCCTGGACAGTTCATTCTGTGAACCCTCCTACCGTGATTACACCATTTACCCAACTCTAAATTGGAAAGAATATTATTTATCGATGATCTCTCCCCTAAGAGATTATTCAAGTCTTATCAACTAGTAAAAATCTTTCCCATGATAGAATACTTAATTATATCGACCATAGGATTTGACTTGAAACAAAATAGATTAAGTTGGTAACAACCTAGATTGGTTGACTAGGTTAAAAAATGTCACAAAGATTGAAAAAGAGACTTAAACCAATTACTAATAACATAGGTTTAAATAATTAAAATGTGTTAGGGTTCAATTTCCCTTAAACTAAAATAACATAATAATATTAATAATGTAAATAATCTAAATGCTTAGAAAGGATAGTATTGATCCTCTTGAATTCAAAGTTTATGTTTCTCTTTCTCTTCCACAACTAAGTGATATTGAATCATTAATAAAAAAGTGATGAGGGGAACAATTCACCCTTTTCATCTATTAGAAGGTAATCCATAATGATAATACAATTATTTAAGAACTATTGTGTTCTAAAGAGCATATGATACTATTATCATATTGTTCTACATTTTACAAGATCTTCATTGATTGGATGTATAGTTTATACTAAAACTTACAACATGTGAGATCATAAAGATAAATATACTCCATTTGTATAGTGTCATTCCAAATCGTTTTGCATGAATATGCGTATATAGTTGACACAACATTATTTGAGTAATTACACTCTTATCATCACTGTCAAATTCTATCATTTGTCTATGCACAAAAATAGTTATAATATCTACTAATAGACAAACGATAGTGTTAATATCTTTCTATCGATTTTCTTTTAAACATAATAAGCATTTACTACTATTAAAGACAATGAAATCACTAAACATGAAGGCTATTTTTTTCTTAGAAATGTCAGCCTTTGTGCCATTATAAGACGTTGGCAAGGAAAGAACCTGTTGAGTTTCTTTAATAGTCTAGGGTCATCCTTGCAATGCTTTACTCCTTCCTCTGATAATGCCTATCTCTTCTTTCTTTGTTTACCTACTCTACCAAGATATCACTGTAAGCAATGAAGGTTTCTTCTTCTCCTTTTGCGCTCACGCCACCACTAAACCCCACTCTCTTGTCTTCAACTTAAACTACATCTAAGAAAAGAAACACCCACCAGTATCCACAGAGATAAGCTCACGAATCTGAGTATGTTTTCCCATGAGTGCATCCAACAACTCAACTAGCATCACCTCCCGTCTATATTACATTCCTTCCTTCAACCTCATGAAGTCATTTTATAGAAACTTATAACTCTGAGATGAGTAACGGCTTCCTTCACCAACACTACCTGATTACAAAGGAACCACTATGAAAAAGATGAAACAACTCCCATAAAATTTGAGGGAAACTTCTACTTGAGATTACGTATAGGAATTGATCTGGCTGATGTGGGGATAATCATGCTTTAACATTCCACTCACACATCATGAGTGTGACGTACTAAACACACATTGCCCCACTTCTTAATTTCAAACTAGTAGTTATAAATGTCCACCAACATATAGTTGAAATGGATCTCAGTAAAATGTGGAAACTCCACTATAACAGACCCTTGAAAGGCTCGAGTAAGTCAACTTGAGAGAAAATGTGGTATAACTTATCGCTCTCCTCATAAAGTTTGTCTCTCCATTTAATTTGAATCATAGTCAATAAATCTAATTTAGTGATGCACAACAACTTATTAAAAATGTGAGGACTCCAATAGGTAATTCCTATGGCTAAGCATGGGATAACGTGGCACAATAATCACCACAGTGTTCATACCAAGGTTTCTTAGAGAAATAACACTAAAGAAGATGATTACAAAGTTACCCTTAACATAATTGTAGGAACAAGGTGATTTCTTAAACATATTAAACATAATAATAATAATGAAAATAGTCATAAACCAATTCTTTATGACTTCAATCAAGATTCACAAAAAAAAT
The DNA here is from genome assembly GCA_027924645.1 of Cunninghamia lanceolata. NCBI lineage: Eukaryota > Viridiplantae > Streptophyta > Pinopsida > Cupressales > Cupressaceae > Cunninghamia > Cunninghamia lanceolata. Next base: position 16,672,268 of record BSBN01001332.1, read on the forward strand.
AATGCGACGAAAGATTATCAGAAAAATGTGGTAGGGCCGAGTTCAACTTCCCTTCATGACCACACACACTACTTCACATCAATTTGACTTGCCAAGAATGTACATACAATGTTAAATGTCAACAATTTAACCATTGATGTTTTGACAGCGCAAACACAATTATTTGCAATGTGATTGGCGAAAGGTTTCGTTAGTTGCAGACAACTAACGTCCTCTCTTGACATTGTCATTTTCCAAAAAAAGACAAGATTGACGTAAAACTAACTTAAAAAGGAATCTAAAAGACATCGACAACCTATCGAGTTGATCCAAGAATTAACCAATAAAACGTAACTTACCTCAATTGACTAAAGTTATTTAACTATTTGAACACTATACTCATTTGGTAAATGACCATTGTAACCCAAGGTCTATTCTCCTCTCCTCAGAAGATACTCTCTCTCTCTTTCCTAGAGAGTCATCAAAAACCTATTTTCCCCTACATACATCTTACCATCACTAGATCAGAATCAGTGCATTGTTAGTCCATTCATAAACATTATGAATTAACTAATTAAATTCTCATTATATAATTTGTTGAATCATTCAATTATATGCATTGTCCCTAATCACATACACTGATATACAATAAAATCAATGTTTTTCAATGACATTAAATCATAATGTCAAATCATTTTTCCATGAATTCACTTCTATTAACGTAAAAGTAAATAGTAAAAACAAATCCAAAGTTAGGGATGTAATATATCTTCCTGCATAAGATTCATCATCCTCGATGATCCAATGTATCCAAAATCTTAATAACCTAATTTTTTTGTTTAACCTACAAATGTGTAAACAATTAAGAAAATCTTTGCTATAAAATCATGGTAAACTCCTGATATGATATTACCTTTTGCACGATGTCCCACCGGACCTTGCAATGAGTAATCTCTTTGTTTCACAGGCAGAGCTTGTGATCTTCAAACATTTAAAAAGCTCAATCATGACCATTTATGGGTCCTATTCCTACAAAACATTCTAAGAATATAATTGTCATTTGTTATATACTTTTCAAATATAATCATAAAAATCATTATGCCTCCTAGAAAAAGTTGATAATAAAATAATTCTATAGTCAACCGAATTGATAACTTTGAGAACTTCGAAGAGTCTTCATATCTAAGGATTGGTTTTGCATACTTTCCAAACGTTATGAATCTTTTGGGCAATTTAACCCTCAAAGAACTTTTTCTCCAACTAAGAATTTACTTGGTGTATGTTGCCAATCAATTACTTCTGCCAATCCTTTCTGATCAACTCGATCTGTTCATACATTTCTGAAAACATTTCTGGACTAATGCTAATCCTATCTTCTAGCTTACCCATCTTATAGGAATTCAACATCTTCTTCTATCCAATGTTTCAAATGGAGTCATTATAATAGCAAATTTATTGAAGTTATAAACAACTCCATAATAGGTGGATACTCTTTCCACTTGGATTGTTGTTCTTATGCAAAACATTTACAAGAAATATTCTAAAATTTGAGTTACCTTCTCTATCTGACCATCTATCTCAAAGTAATAAAGTAAGTTTATATATTAAGTTAATTTCCTAGCATTGAAAACAAAACTTGCCAAAACCTTGGCATCATACATTCATCTCTATCAAAGATTATTTTCTCAGGGACTCTAAGCAATCTAAACAATTATTGCATAAACTTACAAACTAAAGCTAGTACTCCATCCTTTAGATTCCCAGGTACAAAGGAAGTTGTCTTGGTGAGTTTATTCACCACCATTCAATAGAATCTAGCTTAATTCGAGACATAGGATGCCCTATTGGATGCTTATGCTCAATTTTGACTTTCCAATGCTCTTGCTAAAAATTTTGCAGCATCACTCTTCATTCTTTTCCAGAAATAAAGAGATTTCACATTGATCAAGAGTTTAGTTACTCCTGGATGACTTGTTTATGGTTTGGAATGAATTTCCTTCTACACAAGGTTTCTTAATTCTAAGAGTTAGGGTCATACCAAGTGCATTCTCTACAATTTACTCCCCTACACAATCCACCAGAGGCCCATCCAGGACATGATAGAGGTAAACATTGCATAAACATAGTGAACAACCAAAATGTTATGGTATAGCCACCACAATAATTTAAATCCAAAATCAAAGTATAATCCATTTCATTTTCAACAATAAATCAAAAGATTGAGCTCAATTTTGACAATAAATCAAATGTTGACCAATTGGTCATAAAATAAACAATCTTCAAAATTCGGTGGCTAAACCATTCCAAACTAAAGGAATAAAACATTGTTAATTCTTGCAAATATTAAAAAGATTTTTCCAAAATCCAAAGAAGTATCAAAAACCATAAAAACACTTACTATGCACTATGTGACTATCCCAGTCACTAATAAGGGAGTAGTTTTCTGCACTGCACTCAGATTTTCCAAAAACTTACAAAGGGTTATAACACATCCATTCCTATTTCCTGGAGTATGTATCATTCATCACTTAGATGGTATTATTAGATGGTGTTATAACAACACTTAGTGGCTCCTACATCTAGGTGATTACTTCTAGATCCTCCATCCCTAAGTTCTTTGAAAAAATAAGAGCACTTAACTTTGCCTAGGTTCACTTGTCTTCAATAATTTTGAGTCTGACACAATAGGCTCATAGGCCCTAGTATTTGAACCAAGGTTTTTTGATCGAGGCTTCATACAGACTCTGTTCACCCGAGGTCTTAGTCTGATTAGCAATTGACCAAGGTTTTACCTTCTAGTCAAAGTCTCATGATCTTTTCAATATGCAACCTCAACAAAATTTATTTTCTCTTGGAGTTTTAACTCCTCAATTGGTTTTTCTCTAGGCCTTTCTGGCATAAAACCAATTTTCAAACATTAACTAATATGTTGAATGTTAACGAGTTTTCTCATAATGAGCTCATAGGTCCATGTATTGAACTTGGTTAGCTCTGATACCATATGTAACAACCACCATGTTAACCAAGACTAAACATAGTTATTTACCATGAGATAAAACATACAAGGTGGGTACTGCCACAATAATGGGTTACACTTTTTGGGACATCCTGATTTTTTTCTGAAATCACATATTTTTAGAAAATATAATGATTTAAGCCTTAAAAGGTTCCATTTAAAACATTTTAATTGAAGAGGGTTTGATCAAACTCCCTTAGATTCAAATCCCCTTGGATAGGACCCCACTAGTTTTAAACCATACCTATAATGGAGTCTCCTACACACCTATCAAAATGTTGATAAAAAACCAATTTTGATTTATCTTTTGAGGGATCAAATGAATTCATTTAAAATTTATGCTTTGTAAGTATGTAGTCCTTATTATAAGCTTCCCGAAAAATATAATTTTAAATATATTTAATTTGATTATTATATTTATTTTTTATTTCTTGTGAATGTATGTTTTTCACCGAACATCAAGTTCTCTATTCTACACACATGGAAAATTAGTAAATTACTAAAAAAAAATTCTAAAAAATATCTATGCACTAGGTATTGATGTCCTTGTTTCAACAAAAGAAAAAAAAAATGAATTTTGATACATACAAAAAAAGTTATGTTTTATGGAATACGCCTATGTCTAAATTATAATTGGTCTGAATTCAAAAATTAATTAAAATATATATATATATATTCAACAAAACATTATGAAACCAAATGCATACACTATATATCAGTGTTACCAATCTAAATTAAAAAGAATCAAAATTTTATCCTTTGTAGAAAAAAAGTTATGTGCTACGGAATACACCACTTTAAAAAAATGTTGTTTACTGTTAAAAACCAGTTATCAAAGGAGATGCAAAAAAATTTACAATTTAACTCCAAATTTTTTTAAAAATATATATTTAGAATCTACAAACAAAATCTCACAAATCACTAGTTCGCATCATCTTCAAATTCCTAATGGTTTAGCGGCTATAGGTGTCAGAATGTGAAGATTTAGTTCAAAATATTGATTTCAATGTCAAGGTTGGCCAAAAAGTGTAACCCATTATTGTCGGATGACCCTGGTGAAAAAGATAGAATTTCCTTTTTTTTTAAATAATATCAAGGTACAACAATTTACATAATTTATTTTTCTGAAATACACATCTTGATATAATATACAAAGATGACATTTTGTCATTTCAATTTAAACAGATCTACTATAGATAAAGTTTTATATAGTGTAAGTAACACAAGTCACATATCCAATGGATATGTTGATTTTGGAATTTTGACATGCTTATCACAAGCCTTAGCATGTCTGTTGCTAGAGAGAGAGAGAGAGAGCATCTTCCCAATGCTTTTCCTCCAACCATAGACTGGTGGTCTCCCACACATCTTCCACATAGGAAGTGGCCCAACCCTTCACGAAGAGTATAGACCAAAGGTGACCAACAGTAATTTGACATTTGAGTACATAGTGTTGTATCCTACATAACTCTATCGATCATACAACCCTAGATACCCTCTAGCTAAGTATGATCATTCCAATAGGTTATGCAATCCAGATACGGTGAACCGATAATGCACTAGAGACATATGCATTACTTTGGCCAAAGTTTCAATATAAATAGATGTTCACAATGAACGTGGTCGTAATGTTCACCCACCCCAACTCGACTTGGATACTATCACATCCTATAGATTGACTTGGTCAACTATGTTTGACTATATAGTTTTATCAACTCTAATTTAGTCTTCCCAACTTCGACAAGTTTTCAAGACGTTGTCTATGTTCTATAAACCTTATAGATTAACTTTCTATACAAGGATACTCATTGCAATTTTGCAATACCTGAGATCTAGAACTTATTGACACTTAAAGAACTTTAAGTTGATTCATTAACAACGAAGATTGTCACCTTACCCAGGCTAAGCATCATAGTCTAGGTAATTATTTCCTTTGTTACAAGTAAGAATAAATAAACATAGTTAGGGTACTTACCCCTTCGTTTAGTAACTCTAGACACAAACTTGTCAGTACTATAAATCCATTCTAGTCAATATGACTTTAGAACAATCCTTAATCTAGGATATATTTGCAATATTAAGATTCAGGCATATCTAACCTTTTAAAGAATCCCTCATTGCATACATGCAATTTCTAGGGTTTAGGACTGTAATGTCAGAAAATGTCCCCTTAGGGGCTTTTCCCTCTTTAGGTTTAGCTCTCGAGTCTTTTGCATTCATTTAGGACATCTTACTTCATAATTTGGCATCCCGATGGAATGAGCCCTAGGTAACATGACAAATGGGACCTACGAGGACCCCTTGAGTTGTACCTTGCCCAAAATAGGGGGGAGGACTTGGGCGCCCGCACCCTAGTTCTTCCCTATTTTGGGGCAGCCCTAATTTCTGGGTGTTAGTTTATGACCGTTATTTGGGGTCCTTTGCCGACACAGTAAGTTTGAATTACGAAAATCTTGGCAGGAGTGTTTGTAGTTGCATATAAAAGCATGTTTAGGCATTCATTTGAAAACTAGATGATCATGGTGAACTTTAGTCATTCTCAAGGTGATTCAAGGCTTTTATTGTGTTGCAAGAGTAGACTTTTGTGGTTTATGTGTTTGTGTTTGTAGATTTGAGAATCCATTTCATCATGGAATGAAGAGCATCTTCCTCCCATGATATCTTCACTACAAGGTAACATTATATTGTGTTTTCATCATCATTTCCTTTAGTTTTTGCCTCTGCCTCACAAGGGCACGCACTCTCTATCTAACAACGGTGTTCAGAGACTTAAGTGTCCTCTAGGGCTTGACTGAGGCAAGCCTCTAAACACCACAACCCCCTCCTAAAGTCTTGTGATTGTAGGTTATAGGTGCCACATTTGGAAAAAGTGAAGTTGCAGGAAGGATTAGTAGACATCAAGGATTCCAGATCCGAAGAGGACACCGAAGCATTTCTAGGACTTGGGTGCTCACTCTAGTGTCCTCCGTAGCTGAATTTCTAGAAATAGATTTTACAGTACAGATCAATGTTGGAAGGAGGTCAAGATCCTACAAAGAAACTGGTACCTTGGACTTGGGCGCCCGCTCATGTGTCCCTGACTTCTCTACCTCAGAACCCCAAAAATAGGTACTCTATGATTTGATATTTTACATCTCTCTGCAAGAGCTTTTTTGGTTATTTGTTAGTTTATTGTTGTATTTGTATAATTAGGGTTTTAATGGTCAATTAAGCATAAGGGAAGGACAATTGATAATTAAACTCCCTAGTCCAAGTTTCCCTATATCTCACAGTGATCTAGGGTATGATAGTGAATTGCCACTCACCCCTAGATCCTTGAATGTAAAGTGGAAAGGCGGATTCAAACATCAAAACACTAAAACATTAACAAATCCAATTTTCCACTAAACATTTTGGTGAACCCATATTTTTGGACATAAATTGCAACTTCCTAAGTGTGTGTCTTCAAATTTGGATTGATTTCATTCATTCATATAGTCATTCATTTTATTGCATTGAGAAATATTCAAAAAATTTGAAAATTTTGAAAAAATCAAAAAAATTGCATTGTTTGGCTTACTAAATTGCATCAGTTCTTTCTAAAATTTTCTAATTCATGATTTTTGCATCCAATCAGATATAATCTACAGAAAAACACAAAAACTCCAAAATTTGCATTGCATTTTCATCATTAATTTGCTAGGCTTTTGTAGAAAATTTGACAATTTTCATTTAACCTAGTAATTCCAAAATCTAGGGTTAGTAGGTAAAATCTTCTTTCAAATTTTTCTACTGATTTAAGAGGCTCGTTTAAATTTGCATTTGGCTTTAGTCTTGCATTTTAGTGTAAATTTGTACTTAGATTCAAAATATTTGCATTTTTGCATAGAATTTTTCAACAAAAAAACTAGCAATTTTCATGCATTTTCATTAAATTTGCATTGACATTTTGTATATATTTTCATCATAAATAAGACTTCAAACATTCACATAGCATTTTGTGTTAAGATCTCAAACCTAGGGCTTCAAAAACAACGATTTTCACTAAAATTGGCCTTATCGACTCTATAAACTTGCACCATAAGCATTTTGTGAAGGGTATTTTTGCATTAATTGGTTGTTATCAGGGTAATCATTTTCTACCCCTCCTAAAAATCTTTACAACACCTTTTTAATGGGCTCTTGTATTGAAAATTTGGTGAAAAATTACCTATTTTTGCTATTTTTGCCTTAGGGTTTGGCCTAATTTGCACTCCAAGCATGTTGTGATCAATTTTATGGATTGAGGTGACTGATATCATTGATTTTATTTTTTGCACCTCCTGAAATTCATTACAACACCCCTTTTCTAGGTCTTGGAATTGAAAAACCGTGAAAAATAGCTTATTTTTGCTATATTTTCACTAGGGTTTTACCTTAAGTGGCACTAAAAGTGTGTTGTGTTAGGCATTTTGACATTAAGTGGATATTATTACTGATATACTTTGCTTTCCATCATCATTTTCCTCACAAGACCCTTTGTTATGATCTTTTGCATTGAGTCTTGGTGAAAAAAGTGTCTATTTTGACATATTTTCACTATATTTTGCTTAACATTATCTTAGATTCGCATCAAGAGTGTGTTGTGAAGGATACTATTGTTTTGGACTGATATCAGACATATAATTTTCTTCCCTTAACTAAAATTCTTACAACACCCTTTGTTTCATTCATTTGCATTGAAAAAGTACAAAAAAATCAAGCATTTTAAGTCATTTTCATACATTCTTTTGCACTTGTCTTTGCATCAAATTTGAAAATCTTTTAAAATCTAATTTTACATTGAAAACAATGCAATGGCACCATCATATCATTTTTCTATGGTATCTCTACATGCATTTATCAAAGATCTTGATTTTGACAAATTCCAAAATCCTCATGAGTGAACATCCTTTGATATTAGAAGATTTAACCAAATTCATCTTTAGGAACACTCATGAGAAAGATGAGAGTGAAAAGCCTTTTTCTACCATAGAGTATGATGATGATGATGTACCTTCCTCTTATCCCATTGCTCTCCCTGGCCAAGATGTAGCATTAGTGGATGAGAAAAGGTCTCTCACATTAAATCTCTTAGGAATGGATGTTGGGTGCAATCAAGAAGGAAACAATGTCAATTCAATATTCACTAATAGACTTTCTAGCAATATTCCTAGGATGATTGTCTGAGGGTCACCTAGTGTACCCTCTTGCTTAAAACTAGTGATTACTATCCAAGGTGTTCAACAACCACCTAGACCTCTCGATTACATCTATGACTATGCAAAGCAAATCACTCAAGGAAATTAGGGTGTACAAAATGTGATTGCTCATACATATAACACCTATAATAACAAGCAAAGTAAGCAAGCACTGCATGTGCCTATCTCTCTTCCATGTTCTCAACCTATGGTCCCTCCACCACCTTGTCCCATAAAAGTGGTCAAGTGTATGATCTTGTCAAACAACTTCATGCCACTCCGGCTAATATCTCTCTTTGGGATTTAATACAAACATCACCTACATACCATGGAATGCTCCAAGAAGCTTTGCAAAAGGTGATTGTCCCACCTACTGCTAAGCCTAATGATGTAGTAGCTGTATTGGATAGTATGCATGTGATAAAAAAAATGTTCTCTTTCAACCACATGAATTACCATCAATTGAATTTCAAAACCAATATGATCCTCTCGTTATCTTCGTCACAATAAACAAATCACTAATTAAGAGAGTTATGATTGATAATGGACCAACTCTTAATGTTCGTGGCATTGACTTATTGCATAAGATTAAAGTTGATACATCTGCCATCAAGCTGGAACCGTTAAGTATCCATGGTTTTGACAATGTTGGACGATAATCCATAGGTACTATAACTTTACCTATACAAGTGGGACCTGTGATTGTGCCTACCTTGATTCATGTCATGCCTAGTTCTTTATCTTACAACATGATTCTTGGTAGACCCTAGATTCATGCATTGGGGGCAGTCCCTTCCACTCTACATCGTTCAATCAAATTTATATTCAAAGGTAAACTTCATACTACTCATGTTGATCCTGAACCAGACAACTATTTACACATTGAAATGCAAAAACTAGTTTACAATCATATGAGATTAAACAATTTGCGAGGTGATCCATCAATGGCTAATGTTGTGTAAGACTCTCAACCATCAAATGCACTTGTTGCTGATGATTGGGGTTCATTAGATTTTAACCCTTGTAGTATAGGGGAATACAAATTTAATAAACCTGACACATCAAAAGTCGCATCGATCTCATCTAAACAATCTTTTGAAACATCTCAGAAAAACAAAATTTCCTTGGTTAAAAATAAAGATAAAACCCTCACTTATACTACAAATTATGATACCTATGAGGCTTCACCTTCTTCTAAAGAAATGGACTCTCTATATGGTCATGGATTTCAAATCTTGTACAAATATAATGACTATGTAGGCAATGGTTGGGGTGTAAATCAACAAGCAATTAGAGTACCTTTACAAGTTGCTAGAATTAACTACATAACCGGTATAGGATACCGCTCTTTGAAACCCACCAAAGCCTCTTGTTGTCTTGAACTTAATGTTAATACAATATTAAAACAACATGAGAGATATCCTAGATATGTGCATTCTTAACGATGGTGCTAACAGGTAAGTATTTATAACCCGGTATCTCTTTCTCATGATGTGTTTCCCCCGTGATGTGTTATGTGTTGTTTAAGCCTCCTAGGATGACCCCTGATTCTCCCGTAAGGTCCAAGATACCAGGAGACTGCCTCTGTTGTGATCTTCTTCTATTTGTATCATCATTCTTCTATATTGCCTTTCTCTGATTTCATTGTTGTGTGTTGTGTCTTACGGACATAGCATTGTGGTTGGTGACCTGGGGGCACCCTCCTACATGACTATCCCTAAGACACTTGTTTCTCCTCTCTTATTTATTGTTTCCCTTCCTCTAGTGTTTCCATCTAGTGGGCGGATGACGACAAACATTTATATTGATGCAGACCTAGTGTCCCTTTTGAGAGCAATCAAAAATTGGACTTAGTTCTTAATATGATGATGGGATTGTATATCTTATCCAATGCTTGGCTAGTGGAAGCATTCATGCTTTCTGCGTAGTGAATTTCATGATGTTTTTATCGCATTTACAAACCTTAACAATACTGCTGCTCTATGCACCTTTGTTTGTCTTTGAATCTGGCCTCGGTGGTACTTGATTTGGAGAGATTCATGATATAGCCCCACAGTTATCCTTGAACTCCAAATTCATTGTATAACCTTGGATCTTTGTGTGGTTAATCATATGCATTGATGTTGTTGTTTATCATGATGTTGTAGACACTAACATGTCTCTTGCAGGGATGTGTTTATGGGAACATTTGGTGATTGTAAAGTACATGTCACCTCTGGGGGGCATGGGCTTTCCAAAAGTCCGTGTTCCCTTGTGTGTTTTCTTCCTACCTTAACGTGCTTGATATTGATAACTGATATCAACCACCTTAAGGTGGGGGCATATATAAGGTAAGCTATTTGTTATAGATGTTAGCATTGTGCTTGTCCTCAGGTGGAGACTAGCGCGATGAGTACTTCCTGCATCCTGAGTTTGTTTGCAATCAATCAATCTATCTCGAAATCTATTGTGTATATTTCCTTTTCACTGTAAGGCATCTTTGTGATGCGAGTGGGGTTGTATACTTTTGAGCTCATACCTCCTTTGCACAATAAGGTGTCTCCGTGATGTGGGTGGGATAGTATGCCATGCTTCCTTTTCACTGTAAGGCATCTCCATGATGTAGGTGGGGTTGCATTTTCAGAATTCCTCTGCAGAGGCGAGGAGCGGTTTTGTGACTAACTCAACCCTTAAGTGTGTCTTTGGCGATTGTTGTGGAGAAGCCTAATCATCGGTGTGTGCTTGTAATGTGCCTGAGATGGTGTTGGACCTAGAAATGGGTACACTCCATCGCTTGTCTATCGTGTTTTGGTGTGCTTTCTTTGTTTGGTGTGTCTGTTACCACATATACAGTATGCATTATGAGAGGTTTTGCATGTCTTGCATGTGTGTTGCCCCATATATACAAAGACCTGTGTGATGAATGCATCTTGTATTATGGGAGGTTTGTTTACTTTCTAATACTTGCATTTGCATTTCATATATATGAGAAAAAGAAAAGAAAAGAATCATGCCTATCTTCCATGCATTAATGTGTCTTCTATACATTTACTATATTCTCTGTATTCTTCATGACTATAACTACCTTTGTGTTTTGCATGCATGTTACTATCTTCTATGTGATTAGCATGTCTTCTCCATGATTGGTGTGTTTGTGACCATACTTTAATGCATGTATTGGCCTTGCATTTATACATACATTAAAGTGGGGGCTAAATGTAACGTCAGAAAATGTCCCCTTGGGGGCTTTTCCCTCTTTAGGTTTAGCTCCCGGGTCTTTTGCATGCATTTAGGACATCTTACTTCATAATTTGGCATCCCTGTGGAATGAGCCCTAGGTAACATGACAAATGGGACCTAGGAGGATCCCTTGAGCTGTACCCTACCAAAAATAGGGGGAGGACTTGGGCGCCCACACCCTAGTCCTGCCCTATTTTGGGATAGCCCTAATTTCTGGGTGTCAATTTATGACCGTTATTTGGGGTCCTTTGCTGACACGATAAGTTTGAATTAAAAAAATCTTGGTGGGAGTGTTTGTAGCTACATATAAAAGCATGTTTAGGCATTCATTTGAAAACTACAAGATCATGGTGAACTTTAGGCATTCTCAAGGTGATTCAAGGCTTTCATTGTGCTGCAAGAGCAGACTTGTGTGGTTTATGTGTTTGTGTTTGCATATTTGAGCATCTATTTCATCATGGAATGAAGAGCATCTTCCTCCCATGATATCTTCACTATAAGGTGACATTATATTGTGTTTTCATCATCATTTCCTTTGGTTTTTGCCTCTGGCTCACAAGGGCACACACTCTCTATCTAACAATGGTGTTCCAAGACTTAAGTGTCCTCTGGGGCTTGACTAAGGCAAGCCTCTAAACACCACAACCCCCTCCCAAAGTCTTGTGATTCTAGGTTACAAGTGCCATATTTGGAAAAGTGAAGTTGCGGGAAGGATCAGTAGACATCAAGGATTCCAAATCTAAAGAGAAGCAGGACACCAGAGAATTTCTAGGACTTGGGCGCTTGCTCTAGTGTCCATAGCTGAATTTCAAGAAACAGAAGTTACAGTGTAGATCATTATCAGAAGGAGGTCAAGATCCCACAAAGAAACTGGTACCTTGGACTTGGGCGTCTGCTCTTGTGTCCCCGACTTCTCTACCTCAAAACCCCCAAAATAGGTACTCTATGATTTGATATTTTACATCTCTCTGCAAGAGCTTTTTCGGTTATTGTTCAGTTTATTGCCCTATTTGCAAAATTAGGGTTTTAATGGTCAATTAAGCATAAGAGAAGGAAAATTAATAATTAAACTCCCTAATCCAAGTTTCCCTACATCTCACAGCGATCTAGGGTATGATAGTGAATTGCCACTTGACCCTAGATCCTTGAATGTAAAGTGGAAAGGCAGATTCAAACATCAAAACACTAAAACATTAACAAATCCAATTTTTCACTAAACAAGGATTTTCTGTCATTCTACTCTTTGATTCAAATATCAAACATCTTGATGCATTAAAATGAGTTTCAACATTATCAAAGAATCACTTGATTTTGATAAGGTATTATCAAGACTCTTCTTGTCTTTCTCTGTGGTTTTATTGACCTTTTTACTGTCAACCAAAATGGTTTTCTCGACCTTTCCTTGTCGATCATTATATAAATATACAATGTCATATCCAACATAAGAGTTATAGGTTTCCTAAATACTTCAGGTTATGATTCTAGGGTTTAACTTCTCTAACCCAATGCATGGAAATATCAAATGTCTTTGTTTTCTAACTCTATAACATAAATATAACAAAACATGAGAACCAATACCTCTAGTCTTTCCTAGACCACTTGGCATCGCTCAAATTCACATTTCACGTAACATGAATAAACATAGTAATCGAGGTATATCTTCACCCATATAATGGGTGCCCATAAGAAACTCGGTCCACATATAGGGGAAGTCGCGCGGGCAAAAAAAAATGCCGCCAGTAACGGGTACCCATTTTCAAAGAAACGAGTACCCGTTTAGGAACGGGCGCTCGAGCCTAAACGGGTACCCGTTTAGTAACGGGCACCTGAGCCTAAATGGGTACCCGTTTAGTAATGGGCACCCATTACTAAATAGGTACCCATTTTCAAAAAATTATATATTTAAAAAAAAGAGCTCTGCAGGCTCATTTTCACCCACAGAGGTAGATAGCGACAGTAGACAGCAAAAAATGGGTATGCGTTGCCAAAGACTAGACAAGGAAAACAACAGAGTTTTTTTTGCCCTCTCACCTCCTCCCGCCACCTCGTCACCCTCGAGCTCTTCTAGGTTGGTTATCTACCTATCTCTAGCTTGTTTTAAATGTTTTTTTTCCTAATTGTAGGGTTAAAATGAAAATTAGGGTTTTATTTGTTATTGAAGGGTTTTACTTGTTATTAGAATTTTGTGATTGTATGTTACTGCAAACCCTAAAACCATGTTACTGCAAACCCTCTAAAACTTAAACTATAAACCCTAAAACCATGTTGTACTACAAACCCTAAAAACCTAAACTATAAACCCTAAAAAACCAAATTATAAACCCTGAAACCATGTTGTACTACAAACTCTAAAAACGTAAACTATAAACCCAAAAAAACCAAACTATAAACCCTAAAACCATGTTGTCCTACAAACCCTAAAAACCTAAACCCTAAACCCTAAAAAACCAAATTAGTATATGTAATAATGATAAAAGGGATAAGTTTGAAGATGAAAATGTATCAAGAGGAGGCATGTAGGATGCTTCAGTGTTGATGATTAACTTAGGGTACACTAAATGTATCAAGAGGAATATTGAGGAATCATATAAAACTATATACCCTATTTTTTATTTATGTCATTGTTGGCTATAAGACTATACCCTATCTTTGATATCTGTCATTGTTAGCTATTCAAAGTTCCTGTCTGATATGCCAGTAAGGTTGCTATCACCAAAAATATAAGACATAAAGTCTAATGGACCCAAATCATCTTCTTGTAACACATTATGATCATTGATTAGGGGTTAATTTTGTGTCACTTAATTGTTAGATATATCGAAATTGTATCCAATAATAGTTAAATGATATTCCTTTACATTTATTTGTGAACCTGACCATAGTTTTCACTTGAGTGTACATATGAACCATATTAAACTCCTAAACTCTTTCCATTCTATGAAATATCACATTATTTAAGGGTCCATATTAAAATAAAATGATATTTGGTCATATGTATTTAATAATGGAATACCATAAGCCTTTTAAGATCCACATGATACTCACCAAAACTATAAGATATAAATTCTAATGGACCCCAATCATCTTCAAGTGTAAGGCACAATGATCATTGACTAGGGGTTCATTTTGTGTAACACAATTGTTAGATGTATTGAAATTGTATCCAGTAATAGTCAAATGGATTTCCTTTATATTTATTAGTGAACTTGACATTCCATCACCTAGGATTTTATAGTACTGGTTTGGCCTTTTTTTAATTACAGTTCTTAGATCTAATTTCTCACTTTTATCTTTTTCTTAAATAGATTTACCTACGGTTTGCATTCATCCTTGTTTATCTTTTCCTATCATATCTTGATTAGGGTTTGAGCATGTAAATAGTGATATATACCTTTTTGATTCAACCTATCTAGAAGCTTGGATAATCTTTTGTGACATGTGATCCTTCCATCCTTGATACCTTCATGATACATTTAAATGATGGACCAATGAGGATGTGTTTTCTATAGCCTGTGTCGTTCTAGTTATATACTTGTTTTACCTGTTTCCCTTGAGGATAGTGTTTATCCAACACATTTGATGCATTATGGCCATAAGATTTTATGCATGGATTTAAATGTACATTTTATCAGTTGTGGTAAACTTATCCATAAGTTTCATGTAAGAAATGAATAATAAATTTATAGTCCACTATGGTTTGAAAAAAATTCACTACAACTTTAAACTTGGAATAACAAATTTGCATCTATATTTTACTTCAATAAATAATTTTATCTCCTCTTGTTTTAGTTTCACAATTAAATATGATTTAGATAACATCAATGTATTAACTAGTGCAATGGTGACATTTGTAGACCTATACTAATTCTCATTTAGTTTTGGGTCCATTCTAGTAGATGGATTAATATAGTTGCATATCAACATACGGTGTGCAATCTTATATGAAGTTGGGATCATTCCTTGATCCTTCACCTACCCTTAGTTCATTTAAAAATATTGAGGAAAACATTCTTCTACCCTTGACATCCACATTTTATAGTTTCAAATTTACAACTTAGGGAACTTGACATCCACAATTTAGGGTTTCAAATATAAATTTTAGGGTTCTAAAGTAGATGTTTAGGGCTTCACTTTTCACCTTTTAGGGTATCAAAATGATGTATTAGGGTTTGAAAATTCACATAATAGAGTTTTAAAATGACATTTTAGGGTTTCAAATTCTCATATTAGGGTTTGGAAATTAACATTTAATAAGGTTTCAAAATGATATTTTAGGGTTTTTACACTTCAGCAGAAGGTAACTCATATTGTTGGAATACAATGTTGTAGTATTGGTATAAATGTAGTCTTTAACAAGGTCACTATTGTTATAAATGTAGTATTGGTAATAAATGTAGTATAAAAGTAGCATGCAATGTTCAATTAAGTCATAATCTGTACCGCTCTTTTGAGACACATGAGAAGCCTATAGTAAAATTGGAGTTAATATAGGAAGAGAAATAGGAATGATAGCTCTAGCAAATTGAGTATAATGCTATTAATTAGAAAATATAACTTTTCTAAGTTAAGAGCAATAAATGAATAGAAATGAAATACTATTTACAAAATTGAGCTTAACTTAGAACCTATAATGTCAGGGCATCACGTAGACATCTTCATGTCACACCGTCATAATTGAGCTTAACTTAGAAGCTAGAAGTAGCCTGATTAATAGAGAAATGGGAATCTAATACACTTGGCATGCACTTTTAAATTTGGACTATATAAGGTGTCAAAATGTAACTTCCATTATAATTTTGAGAAAAATGATGATACGACAAGACCTTATTAGGTAGAGTGACACCTTGGTGTATGACTAGGACCTAGAACCTGCAACCTTTTCCACTATGTGAATTTAATGATCTAAAAATTTAGACATAGCTTTATGTTGTAATTTTTTGCATAACTTCCTCTTGGTAATTTTTGTGAGATCTTTTTTATAATTATTCCATATTTTATCTATAAATACCAATTCTATAGTTCAAAAAGCCTCTAAAAAATGGTTAAAGAGGAATGAAGTAGGAAGGAGAATATAATATTTTAGGGAAATGTTGGATTAATTTAAGGAGACATTGGTATGAGGCATCATCATTTGATCATATTATATGATAAACTTGCGCATGTGTTTAATTTTCAAGTATTATGTGCTCTCTAAATTCATGGATATTTTAAACTAAATCATTTATAGATCTATTCTAAATTAAGTTTAAATTTATAGATATTTGTTTGTAAGTTTTCAATATACATATATATATATATAAATTGTGAAATTATACATTTGTAAGTTTTTTATATGAATTTACATATTTGAAAATTTGCAGGAGACAGATCTAATGGATGACCAGAGTCTAGATGAATTTTTAATAGATGACATTCTTTATGAAACCCCCCCACCCCGTGATCCACCTCAAAACCCCCCACCCCGTGATCCACCTCAAAACCCCCCACCCTCTCCACCTCAAAACCCCCCATCCCCTCCACCTCAAAACCCCCCACCCCCTCCATTTGATGAGGCCCGATTGCGGTAAAACATTAATGAAAATATTAATACAATTGAGGGGAACATTAATTTGATTAATCATCAACCTCACTTGATGCCTCCTCATGTGGTTCGGTTTGCATCTCATCCATTATTGATTCTATTAGGTCTATCGATGCAGACCTAAATAGATTTCAGCTTTGGTGGGAGAAGAGGAGGCAATTCTATGCGGATGGTCTTTCATATAAAGACATCCATGACTGGTGCAGGAGCACATTCTCTGTAGTGCAGGGTCATCTTTTCTTTTGTTGTCTCATAAGGCTCTTAAGCCATTTCATTTTGTAATAAGGGTCAATTTGGTCCCATGAATGTAATTGTGCAAGGCACACATGTCGTTTTGCTTGTATGAAGGGTAAACCAACGGCTAACTGCTTTGAAAATTAGTTTGCACGGTTGGAGGGGATAACTACTGTCTCTACATCTTCTTTAGAGGCAGGTTGTATGTCACACGGAGCAGAGAGAGAAGTGTGTATTACAACAAGTTCTTTTTGATAACTGAATAAAGAGAGTTCTGGGTATGATCTGTGTTGATTTTCTTGGTTGTTCTTAGTGATCTGATATCTGTATCCTAATTTTGTAAATGAAACCCTAACTGGATGCTATCTGTCAATCCATAGTGACTCTGTAGTGTGCAGACGGTGTAAAACCCACGGTTCCACAGTGGCTGGTTCGTAACCTAGGAGTAGGGTTTTGATTCATACATGGAGACCCTTTCCTCTGTCCACTGAAGCCCTGTGTAGTATCAGTGTGATGGGGGAAAGACTTTTCACGTTTGTTGTTGTTGAATTCTTACCCAGGAAACCAGCGAACTCAGTCAAGTTCGACTAGACATCGTCATGTGGCTAGTCAGGAAATCGGAGTGAAATTGGATAGTTTTGATGTGGGATCAGATTGCTACAAGTGGTCGAGGGTTGATATACGAAACAGCCAAATTCCGTTGTTCGGTCGAAAGGAATTCTAGTTCGGCGCCTCTGAATAGTTGGAGATCCATCGGCGTGAAAGGCCCTCTGTCTTGTCGAAGATTGGTATAGTGTCGGAGACACATACCATTGTTATTCGCATCGGTGAGACATCCTCGGAGTGTCACCGACAAGAGATATCGGCGTGAAATGCACCGTCGGAGAATTTGTTAGAAGCTTCACCGATAGCAATGGGTCACGCCGATAGAAGGAGGGCATCGGCGTAAGTGTCCCCATCGGCGAGGTTGAGAAATGTTTGACCGAAGATGTGTGTCTTGCCGACAGTAAAGAGGGTGGTAAGTCTATCAGTGTAACCCGCGACGTCGGCAGGAGATTTAAGGGATTCGCCGATAGGCGATGTCATGCCGATAGGCGAATCTATCGAAGACTTCATCGGTGTGATCTGGGCATCGGGGCAAGTTGCATTTTGATGTGCCGATAGTTGTTGGTAGCCCGATAAGTCTATTTCAGGGAGAGCCAGTGGAAGTCTCAACGAAAAGAGAAAGTGTATTGGTAAGAGAAGAAGGATCGGCGCGAGTTCTAAAGTGGTTGCCGATAGAATACTGTCTTGCCGATAGGCAACTAACCGCTACGGGGATATCGGTGAGAACTTGGGAGATCTCTTGCCGATAGGGAAGATATTGTCAAATCTTCATCCGCTTCTGTTGGCACTCTGCATCAATGACCTCCACATTACAAAACAAACATTAGCCCCATTTTTTCGTCACCCAAAAACTAATCAACCTATAGCTGCAACAAAAAAAAGAATATCAATTAAGTGGTGTACGCATGAGGGGATTTCGAGACATTTTTGGGATCGATGGTGGATGGTGTTTGATCACCCACCACATGCTAATTGTGAGGTGCCACTATATTTTTTGAGAAAATTATGGGTGGAGTTTCAATTGGGTCAAAAACCCAATTATTTTGATATGAGAGATTTTCAGGGTGTTGGTCGTGGCATGCCACAACACAAACTAGGGGCACGAGTTGACCCCAATCGACCTGTTCCTCCTGCTCCTATGGTTGCTCCTATTTTGCCCACGATTCCTGCACCTATTCAGCAGCAGTCAGTTTTGTCGACATTAGGAGCATTGAGTAGACTCTCAGGCAATCTCACTGAACAAGCTGCCCACATGGCAGCTAAATTCAGTGGTGGAGAGCATCATGGAGGAGTCGATGCATCTCAGCATAGAGCCACAGGCCTGTCAGGGGCACATTTGTGTACAAATTGCAATCAACCGTGTTATGGTCCTGCTCCTACATCCACATCAGATGCAGCTATAGCCGGAGTGGAGTCATACTTGGATCTACTATATTCAGATGATAATCCTACACAGGTACATTGACCACATTTTATTAAATATTTCAAGTGTATAATTTGAACATATATCAAATTTTTTATAAATAATTTAATGAATTAATTTATATAATTGTAAACTATTTGTTGTACAGATCTCAAGTCGCTCTAGGGCCACATCACGATTTGATACATTGAGTTTTGCATCGACAACTATAGAGGTTGGCACACCTTACGGGGTAAACCAATATATCTTAACCCTAAAACCATATGTATCTAATTCTAGTTTAATTTTTCTTTTGAAACTTATCAATATTATATTTTAAATTAACAAACTGTGTATAATTAAATAAATAACTATATACATACATGTATGTGAAACACTACTATTGCAGCGAGGCTCAGGTCATGTGGCAGTTCCCATGTCTGACCGACCACCTGGCTCAGGTGTTTCTTCCATTGATCCTCCATCGACAGCTACTATGCCTAAGTATTCCCCAGTGTGTGTTTTAAAAAATTGTACTAAATTTGTACTAAGTTTCTTTTTTTGAGTTTATATAAATTTATATATGCACCCATATATATGTAAGTGCAGGATGATAGGAGTGAGACTATTGGTCAGGTTGGTACTCAGGGACAAATTCATGAGCCATCTACACATTTTCAAGTCCTAAACTTTACTTTAAAATTTTCTATATGTGCAATTTCTAGGTCTTTTTTTGAGTTTATATAAATTTATATATGCACCCATATATATGTAAGTGCAGGATGATAGGAGTGAGACTATTGGTTAGGTTGGTACTCAGGGACAAATTCATGAGCCATCCACACATTTTTAGGTCCTAAACTTTACTTTAAAATTTTCTATATGTGCAATTTCTAGGTCTTTATATGCTAATTTTAAATTGTAACTGTATACGCCTAAAAATGACACAAATCATCCTAAATAAATATTCTAAATATTTATTCCATTCTTCTATTAATTAAATAAATATTTTAAATTTATTTAATCGATTCACTGTTCCATAATTAAATAAATTCTATTTATTTAATTAAAATTCTTCCATTTATCCTTCACAATTAAATAATTATAAATTATTTAATTAATCCTATTTCCTCTATCCTAAAGTTCTAAATTCAAAATTCCACATCACCTTTACACCTCACCTTTCCACCTCACCTTGTCCACCTCATCAGGTTGCACATGTAATTAAATATATTTAATATTTAATTATCTTATTTTCCCTCACCCACATGGCCTATTTCTTCTCCAATCAGAGGTCAGTTAACCAATCAATCAAATCTGTTAACTAACCTGTCAGTTGAGTCAAATCCTCAATCAACCCAGTCAGTTCCACAATCCACTCTTCTAACTGATCAATCAATTCTGTTAACAGACCAGTCAAGGGAGTTAACTCTCCAATCAGTTTTGTCACATCCCACCTTTCATGATGGAGCTGGGACACTTGTCACATTTCCACTGGTTGCACATTCCTCAACCATCCTCAACCGTTGATCTTCATATCTTCTCTCAACCGTTGATTCCTATTCCTCCGGGTCTATAAATGAAGCTTCATCCCTTCATTCTAATCATCCAGGCTTTTGACATCGTTACTCTGCAGAAATATCACCAGCGCGCCTTTGGCACCCATTTGTCATCTACAAGCTTGAGATCACCATTGTTGCATTGGAGCTCACCTTCATTGCATATCACACTACAGCCGTTCACCATCGACTTCCTCCAACAGCTTTTAAAAGATTGCACTCTCTGAGGGCTCATCTCATCTGCGAAAGGACAATTCGTGATAGGCGAACAACAGAAGTTTCGAAACGGAAGAGGTTTGTTGTGTTTGTTCATTGCTTTGTTCATTTGAATCTTCCTTGTTTCTCTATTCTGTTGATGTTTGGGTCATCTGTTATTCATTTGATTGATGCACTATTTTACCCTCACATTTTTGGCGCCCACCGTGGGGCCGTTGCCCCTTTATTTTACCGTTTTTGAGCTTTTTTTGAAGGCAGGTTCCGTACAGACCCCGCAGAGTCACGCACAGGTTCTTTCGGCGCATCTGTTCATTTTTACGGCGCTTTTGAAGACTGTTACGGCGCTTTTGTAAAACTGCGCATTTGTTGACTGTAACGGCGCTTTTATGTACTGTTGCTGCGCTTTTGTCTAAACCGCGCATTTGTTGATTTTTGCTGCGCTTTCATATAATATTGCTGCGCATATGTTAAAACGGCGCATCCGTTGTCTGTTACGGCGCTTATGATAACTGTTACTGAGCATACGTTAAAACCGCGCATCTGTTTATTTTAACGGCGCATATGTTCATTCTTACAGCGCATTCGTTAATGTGGCGCTTCTGTTGATCACTTCTGCGCATCTGATCACTGAAGCTGCGCATTTGTAACTGGTTCAGTTTTTGAGTACTTTTTTAGGGTATTTTGCTAACGCTAACCCTTTTGCAGGTGTTTGCTGGAGCGGTTTTGCAGGTTAGGCACGGGTTCAGTTACATGTAGTTGCATCTAAATAGCTCACCTTTCATTTTTTGGGAAAGAGTAAAATGGCTGTTCATTACAAATCTTCATCTAGTCTTAATTAGGGAGGAAGTAAACTTGTTTATTTCATGCTTGCATTGCAAACAAACTTCCAAGTTATTGCTATCTAAGACTTAAAATTGAACTCACAACTGCATTCTGGAGTTAAAACGAATCATTGCTATATCGTGAGACCTGAATTTCAAAGTTAACAATCTCGTGCAACGTGGACTTAAAATTGAACTCACAACTGCATTCTGGAGTTAAAACAAATCATTGCTATATCGTGAGACCTGAATTTCAAAGTTAACAATCTCGTGCAACGTGGATTTAAAATTGGACTCACAACTGCTTTCTGGGACTTAAAATTGAACCACTGCAATATTGTCAAAATCACTTCAAAGTTTTGTTTGACTAGCTTAGCCCATTTAGTTTTTATCTTTTTAACTAGGGTGGATTGAATCAGTGTATTCTGTGTTTGCGAATGACAATAGGCTTATGCTCTCCCCTCTTCTGGGTGATCAAAATGTCAGACTTGTCATTCTACTTGTCTAACCTTTAGGAGGGGCCTGCCCTTGGATGCACGCTTGTCCAAGCGGGAACGACCCTGAGTGGTAACAGGCTAACGCCAAGCCCTACCGAGCCACTTAAAATAAATTGTGCTTGAGGTGAAAACCTCCTGCAACGAGTGCTGTTATGTTACACCGACGGCCAACCTCCCCCAAAACCCTCTCAGGCGCAACCCTGTGAGGCTGGGACACTCCATAACGGAGAGTAGCGCCGCCGCATGTGTAACCACTTGAACGGTTGCCCGAATTACAAACCTCTTGTTTTAGTGGCCCAAATACCTTATAATCCATTTCTCGCCTAGGATTTTGTACTTGCTTTTGTCCAAAATAGAGTCGAAAAAACTACAAAAACAATGAAAAACTACAAAACATTTTTTGTGCTTGCTGTGTTTTCTTGCTAAATTAATTCATAAAATCATATCAGGAAGACTTATTCCAGCCAAAAAATACCCAAAAACAGAGAAAAACCCCAAAAATTTGCCAAAAAATACCAGAACTGCGCATATATCCATTTCTGCGGCGCATATACAGCGACTTGCTGCGCTTTTGTACCGACTTGCAGCGCTTTTGTACCCTTCTGCTGCGCATATACTCTGTTCTGCTGCGCTTTTACAGCGACTTGCTGCGCATGTACGCCGACCTGCTGCGCATATACTTTTCTGCTGCGCATTTGCGCACTGTTACTGCGCATACGTACCTCACCAGAGCGGCGCATTTACAACGACTTACTGCGCATTTGTCTATTCTTGCTGCGCATCTGTCCCTGCGCATGCGTGACAGTGAGCATAAGCCCTATTTTTGAGAAATTTTCGTCAGCTGTTCGGAGTACCCATTTCAGCCTAGTTTCATTTTTCAAGGTCAGAATCAACCTTGCAGTCAGTTTTCATCCATTTCACCCATTTCTCTCTCTTTCGACAGTCGTCCCAGTCACCTCCTGTCCTAGTCACTCTTACCCCAACGTCATTCTGTCCCATACCGATTCGACATAGGTCCTTCTTTAGTGAATTCACGTAAGCCTAGTAGGTCACAGTACCTTTTGCTAGTAGTCTTGTTGAACGACTAAGCCCTACACAGTGAGACTGGTATCGACTACCCTTGCTAGTGGCTAGAGTCTTGTGTCAACCGTCTTACCTGAAGTCATTGAGCGAGAGAACCCTTTGTCCAAATCTTGTCCTAGGTGTCCCATTCACTACAGTCTTAGTCGGCATCTGGCCAAAATTTCTAATCCTTGTCCATTCCGTCCCACCCCACCTTGCATGGTTCTTACTCGATCCCAGTACAACAAGCTAACTGAAATGGCCGACTCTTTCGATCACATCGCCCCACCACACGATGATGATGAAGAGATTTCTCGTGAAGAATTAGTGGCACACATGCAAGATAGCAAATTCCAACGCCTAGTGGAGCGAGTACTCCTTGAGGATCCCACCAAATATTTCCATCATCTTGCTAGTCTCGGACTCAAACTCCCCGCAGACTTTGACATTAGCTCCATCATGGAAAATGCAGACAATGAACATGAGAGGGACACAAATGCCACAGTCCCAAATGCACATGAGAAAGGCACAAATGACACGGTCCCCCAAGCTAATGAAAGAGGAAAACAACACATAGATTAGAATGCTCCTATAGCGGATGTGAGACAACAAATTGAGAGTCTAAAGCTAGAAATCTCCAACCTTAAGATCGGCACCAGCTCCAAGAACTACTCCTTGGAGGATATAGCACCGTACCCCTTTGACAGAAATTTGGTCATGAAACCATTCCCCTTTCAGTTCGGAATCCCGAAATTTGACAAATACAAAGGGAAGGGGGACCCTAGAGATCATATCAGGGAATTCACTGCAGCATGTTTAGAAGTAGCTCACAACGAGACCTACTTAATGAGACTATTCCCAAGATCTTTAGGAGGTCAAGCTATGGAGTGGTTCTCGCGTCTTCCACCAGGAATCAAAACTTTTGATGAGCTTGTCAATAAATTCATAACGCACTTCTCTTACAACATAGAACACGAAGTATCTATGCATACCTATCGTCATTTAACCTACACCAGGGGCAAACTGGGGCATGTATCATCATTCAGACTATCAATTTCTTTGAAGCAACGCTGTAAACTGCATTGCATCAAAGAGGGGCAAAATGTATACGCCTAAAAATGACACAAATCATCCTAAATAAATATTCTAAATATTTATTCCATTCTTCTATTAATTAAATAAATATTTTAAATTTATTTAATCGATTCACTGTTCCATAATTAAATAAATTCTATTTATTTAATTAAAATTCTTCCATTTATCCTTCACAATTAAATAATTATAAATTATTTAATTAATCCTATTTCCTCTATCCTAAAGTTCTAAATTCAAAATTCCACATCACCTTTACACCTCACCTTTCCACCTCACCTTGTCCACCTCATCAGGTTGCACATGTAATTAAATATATTTAATATTTAATTATCTTATTTTCCCTCACCCACATGGCCTATTTCTTCTCCAATCAGAGGTCAGTTAACCAATCAATCAAATCTGTTAACTAACCTGTCAGTTGAGTCAAATCCTCAATCAACCCAGTCAGTTCCACAATCCACTCTTCTAACTGATCAATCAATTCTGTTAACAGACCAGTCAAGGGAGTTAACTCTCCAATCAGTTTTGTCACATCCCACCTTTCATGATGGAGCTGGGACACTTGTCACATTTCCACTGGTTGCACATTCCTCAACCATCCTCAACCGTTGATCTTCATATCTTCTCTCAACCGTTGATTCCTATTCCTCCGGGTCTATAAATGAAGCTTCATCCCTTCATTCTAATCATCCAGGCTTTTGACATCGTTACTCTGCAGAAATATCACCAGCGCGCCTTTGGCACCCATTTGTCATCTACAAGCTTGAGATCACCATTGTTGCATTGGAGCTCACCTTCATTGCATATCACACTACAGCCGTTCACCATCGACTTCCTCCAACAGCTTTTAAAAGATTGCACTCTCTGAGGGCTCATCTCATCTGCGAAAGGACGATTCGTGATAGGCGAACAACAGAAGTTTCGAAACGGAAGAGGTTTGTTGTGTTTGTTCATTGCTTTGTTCATTTGAATCTTCCTTGTTTCTCTATTCTGTTGATGTTTGGGTCATCTGTTATTCATTTGATTGATGCACTATTTTACCCTCACATTTTTGGCGCCCACCGTGGGGCCGTTGCCCCTTTATTTTACCGTTTTTGAGCTTTTTTTGAAGGCAGGTTCCGTACAGACCCCGCAGAGTCACGCACAGGTTCTTTCGGCGCATCTATTCATTTTTACGGCGCTTTTGAAGACTGTTACGGTGCTTTTGTAAAACTGCGCATTTGTTGACTGTAACGGCGCTTTTATGTACTGTTGCTGCGCTTTTGTCTAAACCGCGCATTCGTTGATTTTTGCTGCGCTTTCATATAATATTGCTGCGCATATGTTAAAACGGCGCATCCGTTGTCTGTTACGGCGCTTATGATAACTGTTACTGAGCATACGTTAAAACCGCGCATCTGTTTATTTTAACGGCGCATATGTTCATTCTTACAGCGCATTCGTTAATGTGGCGCTTCTGTTGATCACTTCTGCGCATCTGATCACTGAAGCTGCGCATTTGTAACTGGTTCAGTTTTTGAGTACTTTTTTAGGGTATTTTGCTAACGCTAACCCTTTTGCAGGTGTTTGCTGGAGCGGTTTTGCAGGTTAGGCACGGGTTCAGTTACATGTAGTTGCATCTAAATAGCTCACCTTTCATTTTTTGGGAAAGAGTAAAATGGCTGTTCATTACAAATCTTCATCTAGTCTTAATTAGGGAGGAAGTAAACTTGTTTATTTCATGCTTGCATTGCAAACAAACTTCCAAGTTATTGCTATCTAAGACTTAAAATTGAACTCACAACTGCATTCTGGAGTTAAAACGAATCATTGCTATATCGTGAGACCTGAATTTCAAAGTTAACAATCTCGTGCAACGTGGACTTAAAATTGAACTCACAACTGCATTCTGGAGTTAAAACAAATCATTGCTATATCGTGAGACCTGAATTTCAAAGTTAACAATCTCGTGCAACGTGGATTTAAAATTGGACTCACAACTGCTTTCTGGGACTTAAAATTGAACCACTGCAATATTGTCAAAATCACTTCAAAGTTTTGTTTGACTAGCTTAGCCCATTTAGTTTTTATCTTTTTAACTAGGGTGGATTGAATCAGTGTATTCTGTGTTTGCGAATGACAATAGGCTTATGCTCTCCCCTCTTCTGGGTGATCAAAATGCCAGACTTGTCATTCTACTTGTCTAACCTTTAGGAGGGGCCTGCCCTTGGATGCACGCTTGTCCAAGCGGGAACGACCCTGAGTGGTAACAGGCTAACGCCAAGCCCTACCGAGCCACTTAAAATAAATTGTGCTTGAGGTGAAAACCTCCTGCAACGAGTGCTGTTATGTTACACCGACGGCCAACCTCCCCCAAAACCCTCTCAGGCGCAACCCTGTGAGGCTGGGAGACTCCATAACGGAGAGTAGCGCCGCCGCATGTGTAACCACTTGAACGGTTGCCCGAATTACAAACCTCTTGTTTTAGTGGCCCAAATACCTTATAATCCATTTCTCGCCTAGGATTTTGTACTTGCTTTTGTCCAAAATAGAGTCGAAAAAACTACAAAAACAATGAAAAACTACAAAACATTTTTTGTGCTTGCTGTGTTTTCTTGCTAAATTAATTCATAAAATCATATCAGGAAGACTTATTCCAGCCAAAAAATACCCAAAAACAGAGAAAAACCCCAAAAATTTGCCAAAAAATACCAGAACTGCGCATATATCCATTTCTGCGGCGCATATACAGCGACTTGCTACGCTTTTGTACCGACTTGCAGCGCTTTTGTACCCTTCTGCTGCGCATATACTCTGTTCTGCTGCGCTTTTACAGCGACTTGCTGCGCATGTACGCCGACCTGCTGCGCATATACTTTTCTGCTGCGCATTTGCGCACTGTTACTGCGCATACGTACCTCACCAGAGCAGCGCATTTACAACGACTTACTGCGCATTTGTCTATTCTTGCTGCGCATCTGTCCCGGCGCATGCGTGACAGTGAGCATAAGCCCTATTTTTGAGAAATTTTCGTCAGCTGTTCGGAGTACCCATTTCAGCCTAGTTTCATTTTTCAAGGTCAGAATCAACCTTGCAGTCAGTTTTCATCCATTTCACCCATTTCTCTCTCTTTCGACAGTCGTCCCAGTCACCTCCTGTCCTAGTCACTCTTACCCCAACGTCATTCTGTCCCATACCGATTCGACATAGGTCCTTCTTTAGTGAATTCACGTAAGCCTAGTAGGTCACAGTACCTTTTGCTAGTAGTCTTGTTGAACGACTAAGCCCTACACAGTGAGACTGGTATCGACTACCCTTGCTAGTGGCTAGAGTCTTGTGTCAACCGTCTTACCTGAAGTCATTGAGCGAGAGAACCCTTTGTCCAAATCTTGTCCTAGGTGTCCCATTCACTACAGTCTTAGTCGGCATCTGGCCAAAATTTCTAATCCTTGTCCATTCCGTCCCACCCCACCTTGCATGGTTCTTACTCGATCCCAGTACAACAAGCTAACTGAAATGGCCGACTCTTTCGATCACATCGCCCCACCACACGATGATGATGAAGAGATTTCTCGTGAAGAATTAGTGGCACACATGCAAGATAGCAAATTCCAACGCCTAGTGGAGCGAGTACTCCTTGAGGATCCCACCAAATATTTCCATCATCTTGCTAGTCTCGGACTCAAACTCCCCGCAGACTTTGACATTAGCTCCATCATGGAAAATGCAGACAATGAACATGAGAGGGACACAAATGCCACAGTCCCAAATGCACATGAGAAAGGCACAAATGACACGGTCCCCCAAGCTAATGAAAGAGGAAAACAACACATAGATTAGAATGCTCCTATAGCGGATGTGAGACAACAAATTGAGAGTCTAAAGCTAGAAATCTCCAACCTTAAGATCGGCACCAGCTCCAAGAACTACTCCTTGGAGGATATAGCACCGTACCCCTTTGACAGAAATTTGGTCATGAAACCATTCCCCTTTCAGTTCGGAATCCCGAAATTCGACAAATACAAAGGGAAGGGGGACCCTAGAGATCATATCAGGGAATTCACTGCAGCATGTTTAGAAGTAGCTCACAACGAGACCTACTTAATGAGACTATTCCCAAGATCTTTAGGAGGTCAAGCTATGGAGTGGTTCTCGCGTCTTCCACCAGGAATCAAAACTTTTGATGAGCTTGTCAATAAATTCATAACGCACTTCTCTTACAACATAGAACACGAAGTATCTATGCATACCTATCGTCATTTAACCTACACCAGGGGCAAACTGGGGCATGTATCATCATTCAGACTATCAATTTCTTTGAAGCAACGCTGTAAACTGCATTGCATCAAAGAGGGGCAAAATGTATACGCCTAAAAATGACACAAATCATCCTAAATAAATATTCTAAATATTTATTCCATTCTTCTATTAATTAAATAAATATTTTAAATTTATTTAATCGATTCACTGTTCCATAATTAAATAAATTCTATTTATTTAATTAAAATTCTTCCATTTATCCTTCACAATTAAATAATTATAAATTATTTAATTAATCCTATTTCCTCTATCCTAAAGTTCTAAATTCAAAATTCCACATCACCTTTACACCTCACCTTTCCACCTCACCTTGTCCACCTCATCAGGTTGCACATGTAATTAAATATATTTAATATTTAATTATCTTATTTTCCCTCACCCACATGGCCTATTTCTTCTCCAATCAGAGGTCAGTTAACCAATCAATCAAATCTGTTAACTAACCTGTCAGTTGAGTCAAATCCTCAATCAACCCAGTCAGTTCCACAATCCACTCTTCTAACTGATCAATCAATTCTGTTAACAGACCAGTCAAGGGAGTTAACTCTCCAATCAGTTTTGTCACATCCCACCTTTCATGATGGAGCTGGGACACTTGTCACATTTCCACTGGTTGCACATTCCTCAACCATCCTCAACCGTTGATCTTCATATCTTCTCTCAACCGTTGATTCCTATTCCTCCGGGTCTATAAATGAAGCTTCATCCCTTCATTCTAATCATCCAGGCTTTTGACATCGTTACTCTGCAGAAATATCACCAGCGCGCCTTTGGCACCCATTTGTCATCTACAAGCTTGAGATCACCATTGTTGCATTGGAGCTCACCTTCATTGCATATCACACTACAGCCGTTCACCATCGACTTCCTCCAACAGCTTTTAAAAGATTGCACTCTCTGAGGGCTCATCTCATCTGCGAAAGGACGATTCGTGATAGGCGAACAACAGAAGTTTCGAAACGGAAGAGGTTTGCTGTGTTTGTTCATTGCTTTGTTCATTTGAATCTTCCTTGTTTCTCTATTCTGTTGATGTTTGGGTCATCTGTTATTCATTTGATTGATGCACTATTTTACCCTCACATTTTTGGCGCCCACCGTGGGGCCGTTGCCCCTTTATTTTACCGTTTTTGAGCTTTTTTTGAAGGCAGGTTCCGTACAGACCCCGCAGAGTCACGCACAGGTTCTTTCGGCGCATCTGTTCATTTTTACGGTGCTTTTGAAGACTGTTACGGCGCTTTTGTAAAACTGCGCATTTGTTGACTGTAACGGCGCTTTTATGTACTGTTGTTGCGCTTTTGTCTAAACCGCGCATTCGTTGATTTTTGCTGCGCTTTCATATAATATTGCTGCGCATATGTTAAAACGGCGCATCCGTTGTCTGTTATGGCGCTTATGATAACTGTTACTGAGCATACGTTAAAACCGCGCATCTGTTTATTTTAACGGCGCATATGTTCATTCTTACAGCGCATTCGTTAATGTGGCGCTTCTGTTGATCACTTCTGCGCATCTGATCACTGAAGCTGCGCATTTGTAACTGGTTCAGTTTTTGAGTACTTTTTTAGGGTATTTTGCTAACGCTAACCCTTTTGCAGGTGTTTGCTGGAGCGGTTTTGCAGGTTAGGCACGGGTTCAGTTACATGTAGTTGCATCTAAATAGCTCACCTTTCATTTTTTGGGAAAGAGTAAAATGGCTGTTCATTACAAATCTTCATCTAGTCTTAATTAGGGAGGAAGTAAACTTGTTTATTTCATGCTTGCATTGCAAACAAACTTCCAAGTTATTGCTATCTAAGACTTAAAATTGAACTCACAACTGCATTCTGGAGTTAAAACGAATCATTGCTATATCGTGAGACCTGAATTTCAAAGTTAACAATCTCGTGCAACGTGGACTTAAAATTGAACTCACAACTGCATTCTGGAGTTAAAACAAATCATTGCTATATCGTGAGACCTGAATTTCAAAGTTAACAATCTCGTGCAACATGGATTTAAAATTGGACTCACAACTGCTTTCTGGGACTTAAAATTGAACCACTGCAATATTGTCAAAATCACTTCAAAGTTTTGTTTGACTAGCTTAGCCCATTTAGTTTTTATCTTTTTAACTAGGGTGGATTGAATCAGTGTATTCTGTGTTTGCGAATGACAATAGGCTTATGCTCTCCCCTCTTCTGGGTGATCAAAATGCCAGACTTGTCATTCTACTTGTCTAACCTTTAGGAGGGGCCTGCCCTTGGATGCACGCTTGTCCAAGCGGGAACGACCCTGAGTGGTAACAGGCTAACGCCAAGCCCTACCGAGCCACTTAAAATAAATTGTGCTTGAGGTGAAAACCTCCTGCAACGAGTGCTGTTATGTTACACCGACGACCAACCTCCCCCAAAACCCTCTCAGGCGCAACCCTGTGAGGCTGGGAGACTCCATAACGGAGAGTAGCGCCGCCGCATGTGTAACCACTTGAACGGTTGCCCGAATTACAAACCTCTTGTTTTAGTGGCCCAAATACCTTATAATCCATTTCTCGCCTAGGATTTTGTACTTGCTTTTGTCCAAAATAGAGTCGAAAAAACTACAAAAACAATGAAAAACTACAAAACATTTTTTGTGCTTGCTGTGTTTTCTTGCTAAATTAATTCATAAAATCATATCAGGAAGACTTATTCCAGCCAAAAAATACCCAAAAACAAAGAAAAACCCCAAAAATTTGCCAAAAAATACCAGAACTGCGCATATATCCATTTCTGCGGTGCATATACAGCGACTTGCTGCGCTTTTGTACCGACTTGCAGCGCTTTTGTACCCTTCTGCTGCGCATATACTCTGTTCTGCTGCGCTTTTACAGCGACTTGCTGCGCATGTACGCCGACCTGCTGCGCATATACTTTTCTGCTGCGCATTTGCGCACTGTTACTGCGCATACGTACCTCACCAGAGCGGCGCATTTACAACGACTTACTGCGCATTTGTCTATTCTTGCTGCGCATCTGTCCCTGCGCATGCGTGACAGTGAGCATAAGCCCTATTTTTGAGAAATTTTCGTCAGCTGTTCGGAGTACCCATTTCAGCCTAGTTTCATTTTTCAAGGTCAGAATCAACCTTGCAGTCAGTTTTCATCCATTTCACCCATTTCTCTCTCTTTCGACAGTCGTCCCAGTCACCTCCTGTCCTAGTCACTCTTACCCCAACGTCATTCTGTCCCATACCGATTCGACATAGGTCCTTCTTTAGTGAATTCACATAAGCCTAGTAGGTCACAGTACCTTTTGCTAGTAGTCTTGTTGAACGACTAAGCCCTACACAGTGAGACTGGTATCGACTACCCTTGCTAGTGGCTAGAGTCTTGTGTCAACCGTCTTACCTGAAGTCATTGAGCGAGAGAACCCTTTGTCCAAATCTTGTCCTAGGTGTCCCATTCACTACAGTCTTAGTCGGCATCTGGCCAAAATTTCTAATCCTTGTCCATTCCGTCCCACCCCACCTTGCATGGTTCTTACTCGATCCCAGTACAACAAGCTAACTGAAATGGCCGACTCTTTCGATCACATCGCCCCACCACACGATGATGATGAAGAGATTTCTCGTGAAGAATTAGTGGCACACATGCAAGATAGCAAATTCCAACGCCTAGTGGAGCGAGTACTCCTTGAGGATCCCACCAAATATTTCCATCATCTTGCTAGTCTCGGACTCAAACTCCCCGCAGACTTTGACATTAGCTCCATCATGGAAAATGCAGACAATGAACATGAGAGGGACACAAATGCCACAGTCCCAAATGCACATGAGAAAGGCACAAATGACACGGTCCCCCAAGCTAATGAAAGAGGAAAACAACACATAGATCAGAATGCTCCTATAGCGGATGTGAGACAACAAATTGAGAGTCTAAAGCTAGAAATCTCCAACCTTAAGATCGGCACCAGCTCCAAGAACTACTCCTTGGAGGATATAGCACCGTACCCCTTTGACAGAAATTTGGTCATGAAACCATTCCCCTTTCAGTTCGGAATCCCGAAATTCGACAAATACAAAGGGAAGGGGGACCCTAGAGATCATATCAGGGAATTCACTGCAGCATGTTTAGAAGTAGCTCACAACGAGACCTACTTAATGAGACTATTCCCAAGATCTTTAGGAGGTCAAGCTATGGAGTGGTTCTCGCGTCTTCCACCAGGAATCAAAACTTTTGATGAGCTTGTCAATAAATTCATAACGCACTTCTCTTACAACATAGAACACGAAGTATCTATGCTAGACCTATGCAACACCAAACAAAAGGGTGGTGAGTCTTTCGCAACCTTCTTACAACGATGGAGACAGCTAGCTAGCAAGTGTTCTTACGACATGCCTGAGAAACAACTATTGGAAATGTTTGTCCACAATTTGAATCCCGACCTTAGCTATCAGATTCAGATACAATGCCCTACCTCATTCACCAAAGTCATCGAAATGGGGCTATTCATTGAGAAAGCTATGATCGCTAAAGGGACTCTCAAGCTCTACAAGGACACACCTCCTTCCAATTACACAACGGACAAGTCAAAGTTTTGGACCAAGAACAAGAATGTGGTCAACGATGGAGTAGTGGATGCCAAGGCGGCAGCCCCTAAATAACAACCCATCTTCACTCTTAAGGAAGAAGCAAATCACGGTGCACTCAACAAGCCATCCCCTCGGGAATCTAGACCTTGGTTCAATTCAAATCCAAGGAGAAAATTCACGCCGTTAGGAGAATCTCAAGAGTCCGCTCTCAGGAAATTGTTGGCTAACAATGACATTTCTCTACCGCCAACAAGTGACTATGAGCCCATAGTCAAACCTCCCTATTGGAAGGACACAGACTATTGCGAGTATCACCGAGGAAGGGGGCACACAACCAATAATTGCATCCGTCTTAAGAACGTCATACAGGATATACTGGATCAGAATTAGGGAGGAACACAACAGCATACCTCCAATGAATCTCATGTGGCCTACCGGGACCCTCTCCTAAACCACAACCGGCCGTATAACAACAATCACAACAACGGCCACAACAACACTGGTTACAACCACAACAATGGTAACAATGGCAACAACTCCAATGGTCATAACAATAATGACAACAATCGTAACAGGCCAAACCAGAACAGTGGGTTGAGTAATGCTAACTATGCAAGCGTCCCCTTTGAGTACACCATTAACTGCATTTCTGAGCACATTCCGCAAGTCAACGTCATATCCCCAAACCAACAACCAGGACCTAACGGAACTGGTTGTAGTATACTTACCCGCAGTGGTAGAGTCACTATCAACAACACTCCTCCCAGGTCGTCGCCATCTTCGTCCAACCCCCGCCCATATAATGTTATCGACCAATTGCAAAAGACTCCGGCTCATATCTCTATATTGGAGCTCCTACGTCTATCTCCTTCTCATAAGGAGATTCTTGAGAAAGCCTTAGTGGAGACTACTGTCCCCACTAACCTAGCCCAAGAAAAGTTTCAAACCATGGTGGGTAACTTGACATCCTCCCCTTCCATATCATTCACAGAACAAGACGACCTTTCCATGTCTCAACCCCACAACACTCCTTTACACATTGTCGCATTCGTACACAGGCACCGCATCAAGAGGGTTCTCATTGATGGGGGTGCTGGTTTGAATATTTGCACTTTGAAGCTAGTCCTTGCATTGGGGTTCTCTGAACAGGCAGTGGATCCACGGAGAAAGATTACCATAAAGGCCTATGACGAGGAGGAACGCACCACAAAGGGCACGGTTGTCCTACCCATTCAAGTGGGACCGGTAATTAAAGATGTGGTGTGCCAAGTCCTTGATCGGGAGCTGGCTTACAACATTCTACTAGGGAGACCATGGATCCATGCCATGAAAGCTGTCCCCTCCACCTACCATCAATGCATAAAGTTCCCACACGATGGCAAGCAGGTCACCATACACGGCGACCCCGACCCCTACCAGCATTGCAACTCATTCCAAGCCAAACCAGAATGTGTCATTCCCAACAATCGAGCCCATATCTCCCCCACTCCGCCACAAGACCATACTGCTGAAGCTTCCTCTTCACAGCCCAAACCAATGAAAATCACCATAAAAGAAAATGGCGTGGGGGAATACCAGATTGAGCATAGCCTCAACCTTGCAAAAATGCCCTTGTCTCCTTGCTCCTTTGGCCAGCCCAAACATCAACCCAGGCATTTTCCAAAGCCCTCTGCTCCTCCTACAACTCCCGCAAACCCCTTTGTAAAATGGGGGACCTTATCCGATGAATCAGA
This sequence comes from Cunninghamia lanceolata, assembly GCA_027924645.1. Lineage (NCBI taxonomy): Eukaryota > Viridiplantae > Streptophyta > Pinopsida > Cupressales > Cupressaceae > Cunninghamia > Cunninghamia lanceolata. The sequence goes on from BSBN01001332.1 coordinate 16,707,333, forward strand.
GGAGCGAGATCTCTTACAATGGCTCTATGCCGAAGAAGAAAACACATCCCAAGATCCACCCAAACTCCCTACAGAGCTCTATGGGCGAGGTGAAACCATCTTGCATAGGATGGGATATGAAGGACAAGGCCCCATCGGCCTCAGAAAAGAGGGGATCACCGAACCTATACAACCCTCTTCCTCCTCTTCGGCTAGAAACACGACTGGCCTAGGCTACAAAGGTAAAGGTAAAGCCAAAGAAAATGCCTGCCTAGTGGAGACAATTCAAACGCTCCAAGTAGATAGTGACGCAGATTCAGATGATTCCAATCAGTATGAATGGGACGAGCTGACAGAACACTCCTACGATGATAAGGAGATTGATACCATCCAAACCCTTAGCCCATATCATGAGAGACAAACGCAACGGGACAGACCACTGGAGTCTGATTTGCCCCTCCCCGAAGTTATAGCTTTCGAGGAAAGTGTCGATTCCATTGCGATAAACAACCTGGAAGAAAGTACCATCCAGAACACTACCCCCACCTGTGCTCCTAGTATTTCCATCCACACTATCAACGAATCAGGTCTTTCATCCGACTCCCTTCCCCTTTTACACCCTGAACTTATCGACTGGGACCTGAAAGGGACCCCTCAATTAGATATGTTCCAGAATGATGATGCCTACATTGACTATATGGAACTTCGAGATCACTTACCAAAAGGAGATCATAAAGCCGGCTTCGCTATCGAACTCAATACTGTAGCATACTTTGGGGAGGGTGCCAAGCCTTCTAGTCACAAAAATGTAAAGATCAAAAAGGGATCTGACGGTGAAAACCGCCATGCGGCAGTGTCAGATCATAAAAAAGTAAAAAGAAAGGACGTATCTGAAGGTGAAAACCCAACTGTGGCACCTGACGATGGATTGCTTGACACCCTCCCAAGTGACATGTATCAAGAAAGGTCACAGATCGTGGTAGAGCCAACAGAGCCAGTAAACATTGGAAACGAAGAGCAGCCTCAGATAATCCACTTTGCAAAATCTCTCACGCCGCCTGAGAAAACCAAGTTTGTGCCATTCTTTAAAAAGAAGAGAGGCAGCTTTGCTTGGTCATATGCCGACATGCCAGGTTTGGACCCAAACCTGATTCTACATCACTTGCCATTGGATCCAGGGGTGAAGCCCGTAAAGCAAAAACTGAGAAAAATGCATCCCCATATTGCCCTCCTGGTCAAGGAAGAACTCAAGAAATTGTTAGACGTGGGGTTCATCAGGGCCATTGATTACCCCGAATGGATATCAAACATCGTGCCAGTATCTAAACCAGATGGCAGGGTGCGACTATGCAACGATTTTAGAGACTTAAACAAAGCATGTCGCAAGGATGACTTCCCCTTGCCCAACATCGATATCATAGTCAACCTCACAGCGGGACATACAATGTTGTCACTTATGGATGGATTCTCAGGGTACAACCAGATCAAAATAGCCCCAGAGGATCAGCACAAAACCGCTTTCACTTGTCCATGGGGTACCTTCTGCTGGAATGTCATGCCGTTTGGGCTGAAAAATGCAGGTGCTACATACCAGCGGGCCATGACAACTATATTCCACGACATGATGCATGTGACCATGGAAGATTATGTTGACGACATCTTGGCAAAATCACTCACCAGGGACTCACACCTGGACACATTAGAGAAAGTCTTCCAACGGCTGGACCAATTCCAAGTAAAATTGAACCCGAAGAAATGTGTGTTTGGGGTCACATCAGGTAAGCTGCTAGGCTTCATCGTGTCAGCAAACGGCATAGAGGTAGACCCAGCCAAGGTCAAGGCAATCATGGACATGCCTCCGCCCAAAACTCTAACACAGTTGAGATCCTTACAGGGCAAGCTACAGGCCATCCGCAGGTTCATCTCACAGTTGGCTGACAAGTGCCATCCTTTTAGCCACCTTCTACATAAGAACGTTCCATTTAAATGGGATGAGCAGTGCGAAGAGGCATTCCACAAGCTCAAGGAGTACCTCACGAATCCTCCTATACTCATGCCTCCGATCCAAGGAAAATCCTTGATCCTCTACATATCCGCTACACCTACTGCTCTTGGGGCTCTCCTAGCGCAGCAAGACTATGAGAACAAGGAAAGAGCTATGTACTATATCAGTCGAACCTTAGTGGGCTATGAGCTACAGTACTCACAGGTGGAACGTTCATGCCTTGCGGTGGTTTTTGCCTCACAAAAACTCTGACACTACATGTTGGCACATCCTGTCAAACTCATTGCCAAGATCGACCCACTAAAATATCTTCTCAGCAAGGCAGCTCTCACAGGACGACTAGCCAAATGGGTTATGCTTCTTAGCGAATATGATATAGAGTATGTGGATAGAAAAGCCATCAAGGGGCAAATCATCGCAGATCAACTAGCTGAGGCACCATTACAGGACACTTCACCAATGCAGTTTGAGTTCCCCGATGAATCTCTATTCACCCTGTCCACATCTCCTTGGAAACTCTACTTCGACGGGTCTTACACCAACCATGGATCGGGGGCAGGTATCTTGTTCATCACTGCCCAAGGCGACACAATTCCAAAGTCCTACAGGTTGTTATTTCCATGTACTAACAACATAGCAGAGTATGAAGCTTTGGTAATTGGTCTCAAGATGGCCACTGAGTGGAAAATTCAGGCACTACATGTCTATGGTGATTCTCAGCTTGTCATAAACCAGGTCAACGACGAGTATCAGACCAAAGATGAGAAGCTCATCCCATACAAGCGAATGGTCGACGATCTCAAAGAACACTTTGGGACCATCTCGTTTGAGCAAATACCCAGGATAGAGAACAAAGCAGCCGACGCAATGGCGACCATAGCCTCTCTTCTTGAGATACCTGAACAGGAGTCACGGTATGAGTTCCTAGTAGAAACAATTCGACAGCCGGCTTATGATCTCCTTGAAACCCATTCCATTTGCCACCTAGTAGGATCGGATTCACCTTGGTACGGTAAGACCTACACTTACCTCAAGGACAATATCCTTCCTTTGGACCTCTCTTCCAACCAAAAACGAACCTTCATCCGACAAGCCTCCCGTTACACCATTATCGCCAATACCCTTTACTGACGTGGTCTGGATGGTACTTTACTCCGTTGTCTAGAACAGGAGGAATCTATTATTGCCTTGCAAGACGTGCACGAAGGGATCTGCGGAACACACTCCAGCGGTCCTTCCTTAGCTAAGAAACTCATGCGTTTGGGTTATTACTGGCCCAATATGGAAATGGATTCATATCAGTTCGTCAAAAAGTGCAGACAGTGCCAGATACATGGGAACCTGATTCATGCACCTGCTCAGGAGTTGAGACCTCTAACGACACTCTGGCCCTTTTGCCAATGGGGACTAGACCTCGTAGGAAAGATTCATCCGCCTTCTTCCAACGGCCATAAATTCATCATAACCGCTACTGAATACTTCACAAAGTGGATTGAAGCCGTTCCCTTATCAACCGTCACAGGAAAACAAATTTCCTCTTTCATTCTGAATTACATTATCTGTCGATATGGCATCCCTTCATCCATCATAACGGATAACGGGAGACCTTTCAAAAATCAAGATGTCCAGGAACTTTGTGAACGGTTCAAGATCCAACATCGCTTCTCCACCCCATATTACCCCCAAGGTAACGGCCAAGCTGAGGCATCAAACAAAACCATTCTGAAACTCTTAAAGAAGACTGTCAATGAAGCCGGTCGCGATTGGCACGTCCAGCTCAATCCCGCTCTGTGGGCCTATCGAACCAGCATACGCACTCCCACAGGTGCTACACCTTACGCCCTCGTCTATGGTTCCGAAGCCATCCTTCCCATTGAGGTCGAACTCCCCTCCCTTCGGGTGTCGTTGAAAGGTCTCATCTCAGACGAAGAGTACAGAGTCACCAGACTGCAAGAGCTAGAACTGCTAGAGGAACGGCGCCAGAAAGCTTTTGACCATCTCAAAGCCTACCAACAGATGATGTCCAGAAGCTACAACCACAAGGTTAGACCAAGATGCTTCAAGGTTGGGGACCTAGTTCTAAAAGAGAACCCTCGCAACCAGCAGGACAGAGAAAAGAAAGGTAAGTTCGAGCCTAACTGGCTTGGACCCTATGTAATTGTAGCAGCTTATGGATCGGGGGCATATCAGTTGGCCACATTGGAAGGTGAGTTGTTTGATGATCCAATCAACAGCATGCACCTTCGCAGGTTCTATACCTAAGAGAACCCCAATGCAAGGGGGCACAATAAAATCAAAAAAATCAAAAGCTACAAAAAAATAAAAATAAAAATAAAAATAAAAATAATAGAAAGCATGCAAAAAAAATCGTCCTTTGGTGAAAACCTGGCAAACAGGCGCCTTGGATAGGTATCATGGGGAAAACCTGGCAATCAGGCGTCATGTTACTTTCTAGCTTCTCGTGCAAATAAAAGCAAGTGATGAAAACCTGGTAAACAGGCGTTACTTGTGACAAACCACATTCTCCATCTTTGGGAACCCAATCATCTTGAGCCCTTTCTCTCTCTATTTTCCCTACTCGACCCATATCCATCCCACAATAAACACTTGACAGTTACCTATCATGGCTTGATACTCAGCTTGCGGCCTTGTCAACCAAGGTTTTGTCCCATACCGTCTCCTCGCAGTAAGCCTAGTGTAGTGTCTCTCGTTAGTGTCTGTGGTCCGAAGCCGTGAACTACGTTGCCTCTGCGCCGATCACGTAGGCAAGGCCATTATTCTAATGCGCCCCCGAGGCTTCCATCTCTCCCGAAGTCCCATTTGTCTCCCCCCTTGTCTTCATTCTTGTCGTCTTTCTTCTAGTCCATCCATGTTCCATTAGGGTTCACCCCGAACTATGTTGCCTCTGCGTCGTCACATAGGCAAGGCCATTTAGCAATGAGCCCCCGAGGCACTAGGTCAGTCCCTTAGGGTCCGTCTTCTAAATAAGGATTGTGCAACCTTCTCATCAAGTAAGCACATGCAAGCAAACACCCGCGCTTCAAGCAGAAATCTTGACTGTGAGCATCTTAACCTATCCAATGCAAAGCAAATACCCAAGGTCTTCTAAATGATTTTATGCAAATTAAGGCAAGAAATAAACACATATCAACGCAAACATGCTTTTGTAGACCAGAAACAGGGTTAAGTTACAGAGTCTTGATTTTTGCTGTCATACCCTCCTATGCTACTCAAGGATGCCAAAAGCTAGAGATGCTATGATGGGGGGCATGATTACTTTCTTTGTTTGCTATTTGGGGATTAAACTTTAGTAATGTGAAGCCTTGTCTTAGGACGTGATCGGCAAAAGATCACCGAGGACATCAAAGGTCTAACATGAACGGGGGCAATCCTTGCTTGTTGAAACGCAAGCGATACTCAGGTCATCTAGATTCAATTTTGACTAGATGCTTGTCTTAACTTGCTAAATCACAATCTATGTAAGCGATGCTCAGGTCATCTCGGTTCAATTATACCTCGATGCTTGTATTCACTTACAACATTTCAGAAAAATACCAAAAACAAAATGCCCAATGATGAAATAAAGCAATCTAAAAGCAAAGCATCCGTCCTATATCCATACACCCATCCATACACTCCTCATTATTCAAACTATGCAGAGTAACGATATCAAGAAAATTTCCTACGTCATTCTTTCGCAACCATCCCTCTGTCCATCATGTCATTCTTCTGTCGATAGCGTACATTTGGACATCACCAAAACAAGGCATATAAGAGCATATCATATCATTCGTAGAAACTAGTCATGCACATGATTAGGTTAGTAGAATACATCATCCAATGCATTAGGTCACCAATACATTTGCATCACATCTTAATCTTAAAAGCCCAGAAAATCAAACAACATAGCTAAGTGCATCACACATATAGTTACATCACCCCATAAGTACTCATGTTACAAATGCATACATTCAAAGCATCACATCATATAAATATCCAATAGCATCTCACATATCTATACAACATCATAACATAGAAATCATGTTCCATACACACATCTGCATTAGCCCATTTACACAACACATATACAACATCATAACATAGGAATCATGTTTCATATGCATACATTTGCATCATCACAAGAACATCATATTAACTTTGCATTCATTTGTCACATTAAATCATGTATAGACATCATATAGCAGCATATCAAAGTATTTCTCATATAACGTCATATAAACCATCTAACTATGCAATAGAACCACATCATGCAATAGAAGTAATCATCTCATAAACGCATGCAATAGATACACAAAGCTGCATCATCATCCATACTATCATATACAAGGATGTCCAAATGTACAATATCACCATCTCTCTCAAAATCAAAATGTCATATACAATATACGTCTAAATAGACGGTGATACATGTCCCAAAAAGTACAAAATCTGGTCTCTGACTACCCTTGCGGCTGTGAGCCACCACTGCCGGCTCCTGACTGCTGAGGTCCCATGACAGATGCCCCTGACTGGGATGGACCTGCTCTGTGAGCCACCCCAGACTGAGTCCTGAAACTACCTACCCTCTGGCTCGCCGACACGGCACCATGATATAGACCTCGGTAGTACTGTACCTGCTGCTGTGCTCTGGCTAAGTCTGTCTGTGCCTGTGCCAACTGCGTCTGTAACTGGCCTACCTGTGCCTGTGCCTGCTGCACCTGCCCAACCAAAAAGGTACTCGCTGCATCTGTGCCCATGGCAGCTACTGCTGTGTCCCTCTCTACTCGGATCAGACGTACCCGGGCATCTGCCATGTCTCGCTCGCGAGTCAAACCAGCGATCACTGCTGCATCTGTATCTCGCATCCTCTCCACTCTCCTCAGCTGTGCCTGCAGCTCCCGCACCTGTCCTCTCAGGCTGGCTATGGTCCTGTCGTGTGCCTCACCCTGCACTGGCCCCTGTGCTACCCCTGCCTGTCCTGGCACCTGCTGCTGTGGCACCTGCTGCTGTGGTACCTGCTGGGGTGGTGGCATCTGTGCCTGCTGCTGTCCCTCCCCCTGTCCTGGCACTGCCTGCCCGGCCCTGTCTATCCTCCTCCGCTGCCTCGGCCTCTCTGCAGCTCGGCCACCACGTCCTCGTCCTCCTCTAGCGGCCCTCCGCCCTGGGCCAGCCTCTCCCTCCTCCTCTGAGTCCGCCTCGTCAATGCGAGGCACCAGCATACCAGGTCCGGAATATCTCGGAAATGGATGTGCAGTAATCCAGTCCTCGTACTCCTGTGTAACCCCAGCATCTGCAATCTCTCGCCTCATATCCCAGGCCACATAGGGCAACTGCCAGAACTCTGCCAGAGCCTCCTCGTAAGAAGCCATCGGCCCCCATCGGACCCTCTCTGCATGTGTCCGTGCGAACATGGCCTGTCCCTGCGGCATGCCCTGTCTCCTGTCGAACTGTCTCAGTACTCGGCCCACCGTCTGCCTCTCCAAGATGTGCCGTGTCCGGCCAATCAACCACCTAGTCTGGAAGCAGAAAGGCAGCTCATCTGCCTCATCGTCCCAAGGCTCGCAGTCTAGATATGGTCGCCAGACGACCACATCTATCCCATCCAATGTATGCCTCCAATACTCTAGCTTCCCCAGCCTGTGCTGGGAAATCACTCCTGCGTAGCCATAGCTGTACGGCTCTCCCCTCTGCCTAGCAAAGACACATATCAGCCTGGTCACCGCTATGTGCTCCCACAGCCAAAACTGTAACAGCAGCACCCCAGCCGATAGACTCGTGCTGCGGTGGTACACCACCTGATGCATGTCGTGGTATAAGTGAGCTAGCACGCAAGGTCCCCACGCGTATCGAGTGCCCTCAGTCACCATCCGCTCCATAATCCTGCCCCATCCAATGGGGAACCCGTGCGATCTCCTGTCAGGGCATACAACGCCCGCAATCAGTCCAGCCACGATCCCAGGGAAGTAGTCGTAGCAGTCATAGATATCCTGCCAAGGGATGACCTGTCCCGCCAGCTCGGGATCGTCGAATACTCGCTGACACTCGGCGAGTCCCGCGTCCCGCTGTGCGTCGTACTCCACCAACTCGCCTACCACGGGCAAGTGCAGTATCCTATAAACGTCCTCCAACGTCACGGTCATCTCTCCAGTAGGGAAGTGGAAGGTCCCGTCCTCGCTGTGGAATCTCTCCACGGCAGCTGTCAGCAGTCCTCGGTTTGCCCGCACCTCGGGCATGAAGCAAACATAATCTAGGCCCATGGCCCCAAGCGCCACCCTGTCAGCCTCCGTCAACATATGTCTCTGCAATAGAGGCATAGGGAACGTCTCCCTCGACTGCAGTGTCTCTCGTATCTCCTCCTGCAAACACGCAAAGCAAGGCGTCAGTCTCAACACCGCATATACCATACTCAACATATCTATTGGACTATATCAACTAAACTTAGCATTTCAAATTGATCAAAATAGCACACTACATCTCTTGACTAGATTCCTGCAATCTCGGAGATAGCTCATCGATTCCTGCGTCAAACAGGACACTAATCAAATCAGTTTGGCTAAGTAATTTGCCATCCCAAGCAAATGCGCCACTACAGGTGGTAAATGCGCCATTTCTGGTATATGCGCCGCAACAATCGACGTATGCGCCGCACAAATACATATGCGCCGCTACATGCCACATGTGCGCCGTTCTAACGCATGCGCCGCATAAAGCAACATATGCGCCGCTAAATTACAGATGCGCCGCAATAAGTCACATATGCGCAACTTCGGCAAATGCGCGGCGCAAATACAAATGCGCCGCTTAATTACGAAAGCGCCGCCAAAATGAACACATGCGCAGCTTTCACGCATGTGCCGCCGAAACAGGCATATGCGCCGCGAAATCACAAAAGCGCAGCCTCGCGAGGCATATGCACCGTTCTGCGTTTCGGCGCATTCATTTCACCTATTTTCTATGAGCATTTATGACACCTAAACTCGACCCTAGGAGAATTTTTTCGAAGCACATACCGGGGGTCCTGCCTCTGCTGGCCGCCCGAATCGTCGGACTCGCTCGAATCGATGCTCCTCGCGTGGAATGTCTGCTGCTCTGGCCGCCATGCTGCTCTAGGTTTGCTCTGAGCTCTCCTTCTCCAATCCAGATCAAACAAGTGTGCAAATGACTATTCTTGTGGACCCAGCTCCTATTTATAGCCTCCAAAACCCTAATTCTGGCTAGGTGATGACTGTGACTACTTCCTGTGTCCGTTTTTCCTCCCGTTTTCTTCCCGCGTCCCTGACCGCGTCCCTTTTCCTCCAACCTATCCTAACCCCTTCCTCGTCGTGAGATCGTCCGTCTCCAAAACTTTCACCGTTTTTCCCGTCCAATCTCCCGAGGGGGCATCCTATCGTCATTTAACCTACACCAAGGGCAAACTGGGGCATGTATCATCATTCAGACTATCAATTTCTTTGAAGCAACGCTGTAAACTGCATTGCATCAAAGAGGGGCAAAATGTATACGCCTAAAAATGACACAAATCATCCTAAATAAATATTCTAAATATTTATTCCATTCTTCTATTAATTAAATAAATATTTTAAATTTATTTAATCGATTCACTGTTCCATAATTAAATAAATTCTATTTATTTAATTAAAATTCTTCCATTTATCCTTCACAATTAAATAATTATAAATTATTTAATTAATCCTATTTCCTCTATCCTAAAGTTCTAAATTCAAAATTCCACATCACCTTTACACCTCACCTTTCCACCTCACCTTGTCCACCTCATCAGGTTGCACATGTAATTAAATATATTTAATATTTAATTATCTTATTTTCCCTCACCCACATGGCCTATTTCTTCTCCAATCAGAGGTCAGTTAACCAATCAATCAAATCTGTTAACTAACCTGTCAGTTGAGTCAAATCCTCAATCAACCCAGTCAGTTCCACAATCCACTCTTCTAACTGATCAATCAATTCTGTTAACAGACCAGTCAAGGGAGTTAACTCTCCAATCAGTTTTGTCACATCCCACCTTTCATGATGGAGCTGGGACACTTGTCACATTTCCACTGGTTGCACATTCCTCAACCATCCTCAACCGTTGATTCCTATTCCTCCGGGTCTATAAATGAAGCTTCATCCCTTCATTCTAATCATCCAGGCTTTTGACATCGTTACTCTGCAGAAATATCACCAGCGCGCCTTTGGCACCCATTTGTCATCTACAAGCTTGAGATCACCATTGTTGCATTGGAGCTCACCTTCATTGCATATCACACTACAGCCGTTCACCATCGACTTCCTCCAACAGCTTTTAAAAGATTGCACTCTCTGAGGGCTCATCTCATCTGCGAAAGGACGATTCGTGATAGGCGAACAACAGAAGTTTCGAAACGGAAGAGGTTTGTTGTGTTTGTTCATTGCTTTGTTCATTTGAATCTTCCTTGTTTCTCTATTCTGTTGATGTTTGGGTCATCTGTTATTCATTTGATTGATGCACTATTTTACCCTCACAGTAACTTATTTCAAACTTGCTTTATTTGAAATTCTAGCAATTAGCAAGTCAAACTTTTGGTCATGAAGATGAAACAGTTATACCACCTGCACAACAAAATGTGGGAAGTGAGATGGTAATTTAAATGCACACTTTAAAGCCTACATTTAAATATTTAATTTCATATGTCATTTTTAAAATTTTTAAATCTGATTGCAAGTTCTTTCTCTTGTGTGTACAGCATGAGGTAGATCCATCCATTTCACGAGGAAGAAAGAGGCCTCTTTCAGATTTGAACTTGAGTGATGATCATCCCTAAAATAGAGTTTTATTTCATAGACTAAACTGTATGATGTGCACATTATTTTTTATATATGCCATTCCAGGACTTTGACTGTCTATGTCGAACTTGCTATGACATGTTCTTCTAGATATATTTCAGTATTTCATGAACTGTGATTTGTATTTATTTATATGCTGATGATGAGTAGATGTTTTAAAGTACACATTTCATGGGTCCTACCTAGATATTTTATAGTATTTCATGGACTTATCTAGATCTAGATCTACATGTATATATTATTGAGTATATATGCTTGAATGTAGTTTAGTATGTTAAATATGCTTCATTGTTAAATATGTTAAATATGCTTCATTGTTCACTTCTAGATTATAAATTATTTAATTGAGATGTATGTTAGAAGATTTCTCTCTACTACATTTTTAAATTTTTAAGAAGTGATTAAATGCATTATGGTTCAATAGTTTTTCTTGAAATAGTGAACAAAAAGAATGCCAAAAGTTTGGATTTTGGTAACAAAGTGTTTAGTAGATCCATCTATGTTATATGTATTATCCCTCTCAAATTTGTCTCACTAGAAATGCCAAAAATGGATTCAACCTTAAGGATGTGATTCTTTTCTAAAATAAAGTGTCATTGCCAAGAACATACTACCATCAATACTAAAGAGTTTCTATTAAAATATGTGAATTGAAACACCACATATCATGACATCAACTATTCCATAAAAGTTTGTGATATTCCCTATTATCTCAAACTCCATAAAATATACTATCTATCTTTAAAAAGGTACATACTACAATGACATCAAACATAAACCAATAGGTGTCTTAAGATATATTAGTGGTAGGGAAAATTATAGTGGCCCTCACCCTAGAGTAATAAGTTGAAGTAGTGTTAGAATTACTAATAAACTAAAAAACTTTATCCTAGGGTGGTGGGACAAATTACACAAGCCTTACAAATCCTCTACCACTTCCTTGACATTTTTAACATTGTTCGAATTTGATAGGAGGGATTTATGTCACCTCCTCCTCATCTTAATTCTCATAGTAGATAGAATCATCCAATTTAGCATCAAGATGAAGGTTTATCTTCATTATCGTAGAAATATCCTCCAAGGCTTTGTGCATATGCTCATGCCACACATTCAAGATGTGGAATTTATCTAAGTAGCAATATAGAAATCCTTAGCCTAACCTTCTACCCCTTCAATATCATTGTATAGAAGGTAGATACAAGTAACATTTGATAGTATGGAGGCACAACTTAGGGATTGAGTTGAATGTAAAAAAATTATTCTTCCCAACAAATGCTAGATGTCTAGGAGCAATTTAATGATTTCTTCCATTATCTGCCTAGTCTAGAATATAATTACCTTTTCTTTTGATATGTTTGAAGGAGATAGATTTAAACTTATTCACCAAGTTTCTAGCTTCCAATAGAATAGTTTCCAATAACCACAAGCTTCATCTATGCTTTTTCATATGATCAATGTTGATCTTGGAATCTCCTTCCACACTAAGGGATATCTTGTTTAGTTTCCAAGTCATCTTGAGGCCCTGGATATCATGGCCCTAGAATCTACCATAGTATTGTTCTTGACACCAAAATCATAAGCTAAGATAAGTAGAGGTTTTCCCTTATCATCTCTTAATAAACATACTCCTCCTACTTCACTAGGATTACCCTTGGCTACCCATCAAAATTTCAAGCTTAATCCATCCCAATGTAGGTGTGGACCAAAGGGTGTGAATATCAACATGGGTATCTCCTTGTTTTAACCTTATTCAAAGCAACCTTGGCCAATTATGGGCCTAATCCACCTCTTCTAGTATGATCATATATTCCTCTTTACCCCAACAATCACCAAGTTCCTAAATGCACCATATTTCTTTAAAATAGTCCAAAATTTGGGATGCATATTCACATTTAAGAAATACATGATGATTGTCCAGAGACTTCCTTAAATGTGAATATGCATCCCAAATTTTGGACTATTTTAGGTTTGTCACCTTTCCCATTGTATCAATCATTATGCATAGTGAACAATCTATTAACTGCCTCACAAACCTAAATTAAGTTAATTTACATAGTGGAATAGATAGGTAAATGGTGTTACAATTATCTAATGGATAAGTTTGGTGTTACAATTATCTAATAGATAAATTTAGGGCACTTTATAACAAGGTAATTTACCTAGGATAAACCTACAAAATCACGATAAAATGATAAGGATGTTAGACTCACCTAGTTAGCCTCAATTGAGATACATGTTCCTTTAAATGATTGTGGTCATCCTTTGATTACAAAACCTTCAATATATATCATTTGTATAGTCCTTGAAATTTTATTAATTTGCAACCGAGACTTTGTTATCATCTTTCTTACTTAACCACTATAATAGCCAAAACTTCCTTGGCCTTTGGAAGTTGAATCACATATAGTTTCTCATAAAGGAAAGGAATTAAAGAAGAGATTCATATGAATATTTTCCCAATTCAAAATTACTTTACATCTTCAACATACCTAGTTCCTAGTGTGGATTTCATATTTGTTTGGTTTAATTTTTTTGAATTATAATATAGGTGTTCTACTTAGGGAACCCATCCTTACTAAATAGTTTAGAAAATATATATAAATGAGTGTGCTAACAACCCAAGACTAGGCATAGCAATAGAAAGCACAACATCCCATAAAGGTTTCTAAACTACCCATATGCAACTATATCAATACCCCAATACATATAGCAAGCACAAAATTCCAACACAACTAATAGAAAGCTAAAAAACAAAAAAAACACCAAACCACATCAACATCTTGAGGGAGCTTTGGCACTCCCTAATGCATCGAACGTCCCACTCCTCATAGAGGGATTTCCATTTGTCATAGGCCCTATTGTGCACACCATTCCCAAACACACTTACAAGCTCCACCAAAAGAACCTTTGGACACTTTGCATTCTCTAGTCCATGAAAGTTGACACATTTCTAGACCTCTACACATTGTATAGAACAAATGACAATTAATCCATAAACTCAGGGTAGCTAGATGCCTCACTTCGATACATCACATATGGATTTAAAAATGAGATACTTCCAACTTCCTTTACCTTCAATCAACCACCTCTAATGGCTATCTAAAATGTGTATTAAAAGACTAAGACAACATCTCAAATGTGGAACATTTAAACTTGCATCACACATAAATAAATAGTATACAACACAAGAATTCAAACTTGGGAGAAACTCTCAACTAGGCATAAAATTCTCAAAAGAGTGAGGAATGCTTCTAATGACACTAATTCATAATATATAATGGCTTTTACATAGCCTTAACATGACTTAAATTATCCAAATGCACAATTCTCTAAAATGGATCATGACCTACAACTCCTCTTGCAATGGTGGAGAATGAAGGATGAGAGCTCCATGCATGGGTTCCAAACACCACTTAAATAGTAGTCCAAAATTTTATTGCAACAATCCCAATTGACTTTGCATGCAACCTCTCTTCCAACCATAATCAACTATCTAGTTAGTCATAAGGCTTTGAATCTTTATCAACCAACCGGCTTCACAAGCTTTACTGTAAACTTACAACATGGCTCCAGTCTATTTGCAATCTATACCTCTATCAAGGACTCTCAATAACTGTATCAACCTACATACAATCAACACTTTTGCTTTCAAGATGCCACCAACTTTTCTAAGCTTTGTCTCCAAAAGACATCATTCTTTGTGGACTTCAACCATGTATGGCTCTGTCTAATACAACCTACTTTGAATGACTCCAACACTATACTAATCACATAGCTAGTTCTGTGCAACAACCAACCAATACCTATATTAAGTCTCTAAGCTCTGCCCAAGCATGTTCAACAAAGTTCAACCATGAATGGCTCTTTGCAAGCCTCCGTCACAAATCTCAAACAATTCAAATCAAGAAGAAACTAAAAGGTTCAATTCAAATCAAGTATCCACACAATATAAGCTACAAAAAAAATTATCACAATTTGAAATTATTCAAGAAGTAGCATTCAATTCTTGTAGAGAAACTAAATCTTTTAAAGAAGAAACTATCTAAGGAAATTCATTTAAATCTTATCCACACAATATAAGCTACAAAAAATTTTATCACATTTGGATTTAATTATTCAAGTAGTATTCAATTCTTGTATAGAAACTAACTCTTTTAAAGAAGAAACTACAAAGAAATTCAATTTTCTTATCCACACAATATAAGATACAAAAAAATTTATCACAATTTGAAATTATTCAAGAAGTAGCATGAACAATTCTTGTAGAGAAACTAGAACTCTTTTAAAGAAGAAACTATCTAAGGAAATTCATTTAAATCTTATCCACACAATATACTTGATCATCAATTACTGTGAAAACCTTTTGACTAACATTAGTTTGACATGACTACAAAATTGATCTACAATTTACATTATGATCAAATCTTGTAGTGGCAATCATGGAAAAATCTACTTGTAGGATACACCTGCAAGAAATAATGAATGTAAATGAGAATGAAAGAATATGTACCAAAAACACAAAATATTAATGCAATATGTACTAAATAACAAAAAAGAGGATACAACTTGACGATGGCTTAAGGGGAGCTAAGAGGATGTCTTAAGGGGATACATAAGAGGATGGCTTTAGGGGATGTATAAGAGGATTAATTAAAAGGGGAGCTAGAAGAGGATGTCTTAAGGGAATACAAAAGAGGATAGCTTACTTGGAGAGATGTACACTAGTCAATTTACAAAGTATAAAATAAAACTTGATGGCTTAAGGGGATGGAAGAGGATGGCTTAAGGGGAGCTAAGATGACATCTGAATTAAGGGGATGTACAAGTGGGTGTCTTTAGAGGATGGATGATAAATATTTGAGTCTATATATATATGTAATTACCTAATTTGTGTTCACTTTTAGTTGAAGACTACAAAATTGACCTCACATACTTGTATGGTGATAACTTTCATTGACAATCATGCACATTTGACTACTTGTCTAGGGTACACCTACAGAAAGTAATGTTCAAATGTACAAGTAAATTAACTATATATTTCCATGGGTCGATACAAAATTTAAGACAAGGGGAATAATATAGAAGCTGAAATGAGAATGAAAGAATTTAACTTGGGGATGTAAGAGTATTGTTTACTTACCTGAAAATTTATTCCATTGTACCATCTGCATCCTCATTTTTTTGTAATGCATCTATAATTGACTCATGTTCTTCCATCGAAAGTGTCCATAACTGCTTATTAGAAGGTTTGCCTTGATATCTGACTAGTTTTATATTTGTTGCCACAACCAAATGTGAGTAGTGTATGATCTTCTTATGTGTTTCATAATCTTCAAATGCAGGCACACCATTCCTTCTTATTAGATATTTTCGTAGCCAAGTGCCAACAACAACCACAGAACCTATTGGATACTCCATGTTATCATCATCTACTCTAGGATGTAACAACTTTTGTTTTGTCTCAACACATCGAGCCAACCAATACTCGGCTTCCTCTTCATTGCCCTCAGGTGCAATAACAGCATAGACATGTCCTACAAAAAAATTATGTAATTCAATAAAGTGTGACATGTATCTAAATCACATAAATTTGTGGATGCATACATATATAATTAATTATATACAGGATGTACAAAAAAATTACAATAAAAAAAATTGAAAACAAAAGTACCTTCTTGTACAAGGTCTGAAACACGATCATAGTCATCTGATGCAAACATTTGATTATCATCTTCAATTGTTGTTTCAAGTTGATCTTGTGTTTCTGTCGGTGTCAAGGATCTTTGTTTCCATTCTTCAACCCATTCTGTATTTTCACATGCTCCCCAATCACCTGTAATACAAAATTGATAAAAACATGCAAGCTCCCTAGTCCATATAGTCCATGTGCTTGCATTTGAACTCTTAAATGAATGCCATTTTGTTGATCCAGTTATTGTCTCACAATCAAGTCGAGTAGGAATATTCTCTTCTTCAACTAACCAAAAGAATCTTCGAATTGTAGAGTTCTGACTTGATCCCGTAGATAACTTTTCATTACACCAATCCACAATTGCACGTGCATCTCTAAATTTGGCTGTATCCTCAAATTTTAGTTGTTCTCTAGCAAGAGCTCTTTTCACACATGCTCCAGCTCCATCATGTTCTCCTTTACCATGTCCAACTTCAAAAAAACTCCACATATGTTGGATATTGATTTCTTTGTGAGCCCTACATAGCCAATAAAACATTCTTGCATTTTTGAATTGCCCTGTATAATTATCTGACCATATGAAATGTTGTGTCATCTGGATTCCTCTTTCTTTTAAACTTTCATAAAATTTTGTGAAACAATATTGCACAAACTCTGAAGAGTGTAACCAGTTATCACTCAAATAGAAATGATACTCCCTCAAAAATTTTCTATTATCTTCTATACTATCATCTGCATGTCTGTATACAATATGAACAAATATGGCCACCTGCACTGAATTATAATACTGAGATTGAATTTCCTCTTGTGGAGCAAGAGTATAGTTTTCTGCAAAGTCAACCACTGATAGGATAGTTCCAATTGGAAAGGTGTTTTTACATGAACGGAATTGTCCATCAAGCCACCGAGCATATTGGGAGTGTTTGACATAGTTGGATACAATATTATCCTTAAAATCTTTGATGAATACATGCACACAAATTTTTTTAGTGACTAACTCACAACGCTTTCCAATTTTTCCATCTTTTAAAGAATATTCAACATTCTTGAATCTTTTCACATCCACTAATTGTTGTCTAAATTCATGTGAAATATTTTCATGCATACATTCTCCTAACAATGAAAAGTTGCCACGTCTATTGCATTGTCCAGAAATACATGCTTTTGAATAAAATAAGTATCCAGTAGATGTTTCACAAAACAAACCTGCTACAAACTCCTTAATTGTTTGAGGTGGCATATTAATATCACATTCCTACATAATTTTGTTAGTATGCAAAGTAGAACGTATATATTGAAAAAGATCATAATAATAATGAAATTGCACATGAGTTTTACAACAACAAGAGATTCGCTGTTTATTAATTTTCACATACCAAGGTTTACATTTCTCAAAAGATCTTTGGCCTATGGTAATATTAAAAGGTTCTAACACTAAATCATCTAAGAATTTTTTATATAATTCAGTTTGAGTCATGTCTAATAGATGTTTTGGATGAGGATCACGAATTTTAGACCCCACTCATAATTTTAAAACATCTCTAACATTAGATGATACCCTTGTATTATCATGCCAATATTTTTCAATTAAATATTTGATTTCACTATTTAATTTCATGTCATACCTTGGGAGTCTACCACTAAAACTCCAACATTGGTTAATTGGATCTTTTTCAATAGATTCTCTTCTCTTTGCTGCTCTTCTCAAAGTTTTAGGATTTATCTTTAGAATTTCACTCGTCTTACTTATCATTCTTTTATTAGAAGATGATTTATTGACTAAAGCAGTTGTTATAGTTCTTCGTGTTGCATTGCTATCTTTAGATCGACTCTTTTTACCAATAGAATCAATAGCATTAGCAACACTAGATAAAACTTGTTTCATTGATTCATCTTTTTTTTTAGGTTTTACAAATATGCCTAACTTTTTTATTACTTTTTGCAATTTCCACATCTTCATCAATTGCATCATAAGTTGACATTGAAATCCAAGACTTTTTCTATAAAAAAAATCTTTATATAATCTATTTGCATGAGTTCTCATTTGCCTCCAAGAAATCTTACCAGGAAGATTATCTAAGACATTTCTTTCAATCTCAAATAAAACATTTTCATTTTCACTCCTAAAAGGGATATCATTCTCATTCATATCATCAATAGGTGGGTTTGAAGACATACCTGGATTTGTTTCTATAGTCATGTTTTCCATATCATTGAAAGTTGGCTCCGAAGACACACTTGGATTTGTTTCTATAGTCGTGTGTTCTATATCATTGAAAGTTGGCTCCAAAGACACACCTGGATTTGTGTCTATAGTCCTGTTTTCCATAACATTGAAAGTTGGCTGTGAAGACATACCTGGTTTGTTTGTATAGTCGCATTTTCCATATCTTTGAAAGTTGGGTTTGAAGACATACATGCATTTGTTTCTATAGACACATTTTCTTCCAAATTCACCATTTCCGCATTTGCATCATCTACATTCATCCCATCATTTTTACTCTCTTGAATGTCTTTCTCTTCAATACTCATGGAACTAGATGCTTCAATATTCTTCATCTCTTGAATCCTTGCTCTTCTATCTCTTTGCCTTTTGGCTTTCTTCTCTCTATTTGCTTCAATTTCTTGAGGTGTTATTACCCTCCTTTGTTTTTTTCTTTGACATTGATTTGATCCCATGATTACCAAGCCCTCTTGATAAAATAACAATTGATACTTAATCCAATTTCATAATTGATGTCCTTATTTGAACTTTTGAAGTAGAATTAGATGTAGATCCTTTGTTCCATAGATTTTGAAGTAAAAGGTAAATGTAAAAATAAAAACCCTCTTACTTTATTCCTCTTGAAAATAACTCATGCACTTGATTTCACTTCAGAATTGTTCATATGATTAACTCCTTTCAAAATCTGAATAGAATATGACCTGTTAAGAGATTCCACAAAACAATTGTAAGTAAAAAAATGCAGAAATTGTCGCTGTCATGCCGTACGAATCAAACTTGCAAGTTGCAGGGATATAGGGAAAGTACTTTTTTCCCTAATATGGGAAATAACAGGTATAATAGAAACGGGTACCCATTATTGAAAATATAATGAGTAGTCGTTATATAATGGGTACCTGTTTTATAACGGGTACCCATTATATTTTCAATAACGAGTACCTGTTATTTGAAATTAGAAATCTCTGCCTGCTTTTTCCCTGACCTTTGCTTGGGTTTTAGGCTCGAGATAGGCATGGTTGACCGACCTTGAGCCTTGGACCTGCAAGTTTTTTTCTAAGTACAAAACAAGAAGAAACACTGAGTTTACTTGTATGGCTGAGGGCTTTTTTTTTTTGAATTTTTTTACGAAATGAAAACCCATTACAGATGACATTGTCTAGTTTTCAAATATATAATTTTTTTGGTTATTGGACATGTTCTTCTATTTATTATTTAATTTATAAGCAAACTAGTCCAAAAACTTGAAATGACAGGTGTTTGTATTTTTTTAATAACTTTTAATTTTTAAATTTTTTTTAAAAAAATATATGTCATCAATCTACACATCATTCTTTACACAATTAAAAAAAATTAATTTTATGATTTTTTTTGCTCAAATTATGTTGGTCGTACACGAGGGGTTTTCAAAAGTACCAATTAGGCCTAATAAAAAATTAATAAAAAAAAATTATTTAGAAAAAAATTATAATAAAATATCCTCATCAAACTTCACTGTACTACACATGTTTTCCCAAAATGATTTTGAAAAATAATTTTATTTAGGTCAAATTATGCTGGTCGTACACGTGCATGGTATGGTAAAAAAAAGTGACTTTTAAATAGTAGTTTTTAGAAATGCCTATTGAAAATTAATTTGTATCATCTGGGTATTGAAAAAAATTACATATTTAGAAACTAGACTCTGAGTACTACATTTTATATTTAGTGACTTTTTTAAAGATTCCATTTCTAAGTGCTTCAAATTTTAAGGTCAAATGCAACAAATTCTAAAAATCAGGGAAAACACTTCCACTTTTTGGCCAAAAAGTGGACCCAACTTCTTGCACTGACCCTAATATCTAAAAGAATACTATATTTTCTCAAAACTAGTCCTTTGACTAAGTTCAATCTATCAACCCTAAAAGGTTTGAATCATAAAAGATAAGAAATACTTCCAACCTCTTAGCCTCCTTAAGTCTGCTAACTTCCAATTTTACCATAGGCTATGGACACATATATAACATCCTTTGCATACATGTCCCATAAACCTTTAACAACAACATTCATAACAATATATGGGGTTAATTTTTAAATCTCTCTACATACCAAACTTGAAATAGATGAAAATAGAGATATGCAACATTTGGATAACTTTTGTCTTCTATGCACAAGTAGCTCCATAATAAGTTCTATTAATCATATAATAAGAACTATAACATCCATCTCCTAGTACTCCTATACCCTAGAGTTGGTTTAATAGTTTCAATCTTAACATAGGAGAAGTTAAATATGTCTTCGAGTATACCCTATCTCAAAATAAATCAACAAAAAATAATAGTTGCTAATCAAAAGCAATCTCGGAGTCCACATTCTTGGCTCACTGATTACCTTGGATTTGTATGACAAGAAGAATCATAATTCTCAAAAGTAAATCTATGTCTATGTCATCTCATATTCATTTTAATATCGTAATGACATTATCTCACCAAAGTCTCTATTTTGAAAGATAGCGAACAATTGCTTCCAAAAGGAAGAACACATATATTGTTCTAACAAGGATATTTACTTACAACTTAATCAATTCTTGACAAGTTTAAGTCTATGATAAAATTATCAACCCTCTAGGTCTTCTCAAGTCAACTGACTTACACTAAGAAGATAAAAGAACTAAGTTTGACCTACTAGGTCTTAAATTTGACTAATAGATTATTATTACTAGTTTACCAAACTCTAAATTGGAAAGAATATTATTTATCGATGATCTATCCCCTAAGAGATTATTCAAGTCTTATCAACTAGTAAAAATATTTCCCATGATAGAATACTTAATTATATCGACCATAGGATTTAACTTGATACAAAATAGATTAAGCTGATAACAACCTAGCTTGGTTGACTAGGTTCAAAAATGTCACAAAGATTAAAAAAGAGACTTAAACCAATTACTAATAACGTAGATTTAAATAATTAAAATATGTTAGGGTTCCATTTCCCTTAAACCAAAATAACATAATAATATTAATAATCTAAATAATCTAAATGCTTAGAAAGGATAGTATTGATCCTCTTGAATACAAAGTTTAAGTTTCTCTTTCTCTTACACAACTAAGTGATATTGAATCATTAATAAACAAGTGATGAGGGGGACAATTCACCCTTTTCATCTATTAGAAGGTAATCCATAATGATAATACAATTATTTAAGAACTATTGTGTTCCAAAGAGCATATGATACTATTATCATATTGTTCTACATTTTACAAGATCTTCATTGATTGGATGTATAGTTTATACTAAAACTTACAACATGTGAGATCATAAAGATAAATATACTCCATTTGTATAGTGTCATTCCAAATCTTTTTGCATGAATATGCGTATATAGTTAACACAACATTATTCGAGTAATTACACTCTTATCATCACTGTCAAATTCTATCATTCGTCTATGCACAAAAATAGTTATAATATCTACGAATAGACAAACGATAGTGTTAATATCTTTCTATCGAGTTTTCTTTTAAATGTAATAAGCATTTACTACTATTAAAGACAATGAAATCACCAAACATGAAGGCTATTTTTTTCTTAGAAATGCCAGCCTTTGTGCCATTATAAGACATCGGCAAGGAAAAAACCTATTGAGATTCTTTAATAGTCTATGGTCATCCTTGCAACGCTTTACTCCTTCCTCTGATAATACCTATCTCTTCTTTCTCTGTTTGCCTACTCTGCCAAGATATCACTGTAAGAAATGAAGGTTTCTTCTTCTCCTTTTGCACTCACGCCACCACTAAACCCCACTCTCTCATCTTTGACTTAAACTACACCTAAGAAAAGAAACACCCACCAGTATCCATAGAGATAAGCTCATAGATCTAAGTATGTTTTACCATGAGTGCGTCCAACAACTCAACTAGCATTACCTCCCGTCTATATTACATTCTTTCCTTCATCCTCATGAAGTCGTTTTATAGCAACTTATAACTCTAAGATGAGTCATGGCTTCCTTCATGACCACTACCTGATTACAAAGGAACCACTACGAAAAAGATGAAACAACTCCCATAAAATTTGAGGGAAACTTCTACTTGAGATTAGGTATAGGAATCGATCTGACTAATGTGGGGATAATCGTGGTTTAACATTCCACTCACACATCATGAGTGCGACGTCTTAAACACACTTTACCTCACTTCTTAATTTCAAACTGGTAGTTATAAATGTCCACCAACATATAGTTGAAACGGATCTCAACAAAATGTTGAAACTCCACTATAACAGACCCTCAAAAGGCTCAAGTAAGTCAACTTGAGAGAAAACATGGTATAACTTACCACTCTCCTCATAAAGTTTGTCTCTCCATTTAATTTGACTCATGGTCAATAAATCTAATTTAGTGATGCATAACAACTTATTAAAAATGTGAGGACTCCAATAGGTAATTCCTATGGCTAAGCATGGGATAATGTGGCACAATAATCACCACGGTGTTCATACCAAGGTTTCTTAGAGAAGCAACACTAAAGAAGATGATTACAAAGTTACCCTTAACATAATTGTAGGAACAAGGTGATTGCTTAAACATATTAAACATAATAATAATAATAATGAAAATAGTCATAAACCAATTCGTTTATGACTTCGATCAAGATTCACAAAAAAATAATGCGACGAAAGATTATCGCAAAAATGTGGTTGGGTCGAGTTCAACTCCCCCTCATGACCACACACACTACTTCACGTCAACTTGACTTGCCAAGAACATACATACGATGTTAAATGTCAACAATTTAACCATCTATGTTTTGATGACGCAAACACAATTATTTGCAATGTGATTGGTGAAAGGTTACGTTAGTTGCAGATGACTAACGTCCTCTCTTGACCATGTCATTTTCCACAAAAAGATGAGATCAACGCAAAACTAACTTAAAAAGGAATCTAAAAGACATCAACAACTTGTCGAGTCAATCCAAGAATTAACCAATAAAATGTGACTTACCTCAATTGACAAATGACCATTGTAACACAAGGTCTATTCTCCTCTCCTCAGAAGATACTCTCTTTCTTTCCTAGAGATTCATCAAAAACCTGTTTTCCCTACATACATCTTTCCATCACTAGATCAGAATCAGTGCATTGTTAGTCCATTCATAAACCTTATGAATTAACTAATCAAATTCTCATAATATAATTTGCTGAATCATTCAATTATATGCATTATCCCTAATCACATATATTAATGTACAATAAAATCAATATTTTTCGCTGACATTAAATCATAATGTCAAATCATTTTTCCATGAATTCACTTATATTCATGTAAACGTAAATAGTAAAAACAAAGCCAAAGTTAGGGATGTAACATTTAAGGCAACTTTTTAATTAGGGAGAGTGAGCTAAAGTAGTTCATTTTGGATATGTGCAATTAGCCTACCAATAAATCATAATTCCTTCTAAATTTCAACATTTTATAGTTGGGTCAATCTTTAACACCAATTCCTTAGAGCGTTGATCATACCTACACACAATCTCCCCCGATTGTTGCCTTATTTCCTTTAATGCCACAATATTACAATGCATCATCTTGGGGCAATTGAAATTGGGAAGGAATTCTCTTAGCAGTTTACCAAGATCATTCTTGGTGCCATTAGGATCATAATGAGTATACTAGTCTTGTGCTTGCTTACAAAAAGTGGTTTCAATTAACCTAATCTTGTGGTCATTATCCACAACATTTTGTTTGTGCCATGCTATCTCATATGCTTAAGTTTGACGGCCTAATAATAAACAGCAAACCCTTGTTTGCTTGCCTCATTCTTATGACTGATCCCATTTTGGATTCCTTATGATGTCAGGGTGATTTGAAGGAAGATCAAAGTTGCACTCCAAGTTCATGTGTGGATAAAGAAGGGCTTAGCAGAATATGGAAACCTTTAGATTTTGTGATTTTGTTTTTTCAATTTCAAAACTATTTGTTTTCTTTCTTTTATAATAAACATTTATTCAGAAGTCCTTTCCTACACCTAAATCTTCAGTTTTAAACTCACTTGCATGAAAGATGCATTAAAGGTAATCCATTATTTTGTGGTTCTTAGTATGACAGAAAGAAGGATTTTGTTGCTTCTTAGACTTGTTGGACACCTTGCACTAGGTCCACGAGCTAGTGGAATGGTATTCGAGGACACAATGGCTCTCATATCATATTTTTTGCAAGGAATCAATTTAAAATGGTCTGAGGCATAGCTTTCATTCCAACCTAGGATTCCATCACAATAATGTCATATTATAGTCTTAATATATGTGTATAGTTTATGCGCATGGTAGCAACCATTTAGTAACTATTCCTCATACACCACACTATAACTGAGATGTGTGAATGCCCTAAAACTATACAGGTTCAGTCCAAACACTATCATAAGATCATGCTTGATAAGATCACGGATACATAATAGTTTAGGTATGGGTAGGACTTCCTTAGGATAGGTAGGACTTCCTTAGTGTATCCCTAACTATGCATTGTAGTAGAATCATTATATTAACCATTCCAAGTTCGGACTAGCAGGGACAATGGAGTTTCAAGACCCTTGCCAGCCAAGGGAAGGTTGATATAAGAATTTTGAGGCACCTAAGGTAGTGATAGTCATATAGGACTAGGTTTGTGTTATGTTTGGAACCCATAAAGTCTTGAGGTCTTCTTAGAGGGGTGATATGTGACTAGGGTATGAAGGCGAGGACTTTGTATGTAATCTTAAGCCCTCCTTTTGGATTTGTTGGAAGCCTTCTTCACTGATGCATAAGGACCGTCAAGACTCCTATGCTAGTGCATTAGAGAGGCATTGAAATCACAAAGGAGATAAATGTTATTAGGCCATCACCCATTGGAGAAGGGATTGTCATAAAGAGCATGACAGTGTTACCTTGTCATAGTCACAAAGGGGATAGTCTTTGTGGTGGTAATTATAGTCACTAAGTTTACATCCACCTTCCTAGGGTCTGTAGAAATGCCTGAAGTTGAATATGCCTATTTTAAAGATCTTGCCATGAGAATTTTCCATGCTTTTACCCCCCTAATGATCGGAAGATTGAATATAAAGGTGTTGAAATTATTGACTAACCTTACTACTGTCACAATCAATTTGCTAACATACAAGATAGTCATGAGGTTTTTCTTGTTTTATTCAAGATTTATATAATCTTCCTTATTGATAAGATGGCGGTCTGCTATTCCCAAATTGTCTACGACAAAATACCAATGCAGATCTCCCCAATCCTCATCTCAAGTTTCAAATGCATAATGAAATGATGGAGGACAATCATAACTATCATAATAGTACATTAGCATTTTTTGTCTCAAGGTAGCCCTTGAGACTGCCAAGGGGATGGATATAGAGTTGGGATTATGGTTTTTGTTTAAAATTCTTGTGTCATTGACCTAATATTTATTTGTGGCAAGAATCCCAATAGTCTAAAGATTACAAATTGTTGTCAAGAAGGGACTGTCATAGTTAAGTGTGGTACAGTGATACAATTTCATCTTGGTTGAGTATTGTATAAATCTCAAGCTATTTAGAATGCATGGGGTATTAGGGTGTGGTATCACTATATAGGTAACCATCAAGTGATTTCTTCAACCCAATCTTGGCCTATATAGTACCCAGTGTGAAGAGAAAGATAGTGTTGTCCAAGAACCTTGTTACGGTCACAAATGAGGGCAGTCTTAGCTATTGTAACCATAGTTGGAATCCCTTGTTGTTACCATAGCATATGTGACGTAAAACCATGACTCTATGAGTATGAGTTGTTTGAAACTCCTCTAAGAAGATCCCACTATGGGAATGAATCATAATTCAGTGTTAAATAGGATTGTTGTCATTACAAAAAATCTAGGGCAGTCATTGTATCCTCTCATTGCCATCATAGAATTAATGCAACTATAGTTTTCAATACCAAAGAGATGGAATTGATGGTAACCATAAGGTTTGTGTTGACTAGTATCAATCATCCATCCCTTGATGGTAAAAAATAATATCCCAAAGGAGACAGTAATGATGATACAAATGCAGACACAAAATAAGACCACTTTATATTCTTCTGTTTTAGAGGACTGTCGCTACATTGCTGGTCCAGATTAAGGAAGACATGATTTAAGAGTTTATTGGATTTGATGGCTACAAGCCATTCATCAAATCCACACAAGGTGGCATGGTCAGGTTTCTAAATGCTTAAGTCCTCCTTTGTTAGATGTTGTAGTTGCAACTACCCTATTAGACATGTATGCAAAATGTGGAAGCATAGACAAGGCATGTCAACTGTTTGACAAAATGCCTCAAAGAAATGTGGTCTCATGGACTGTAATGACTATAGGATATGCACAAAATGGATTTGTTGAAAAGGCTTTAGAAATTTTAAAGCAAATACAATTGGCTGGTGTAAAGCTAAATTCCACAACATTTGCCAGCATCCTCCCTGCTTGTGTCAAAATGGGAGCTTTGGAATAGGGTATGGACATCCATAAATACATAAAGGATAGAGGAATTTTGTGAGATGTTGTTGCAACTGCCCTGTTAGACATGTATGCAAAATGTGGAAGCATAGACAAGGCACATGAACTATTTGACAAAATGCTCAAAGAATGTGGTCTCATGGACTGCAATGATTGTAAGATATGCACAAAATATGGAATCAAAGACAAAAAACATGAACTGTTTGACAAGATTCCTCAAAGAGATGTCATCTCATGGAATACAATGATTGTAGAATATGTACAAAATGGATTTTGCAAGGACGCTCTCAAAATCTTTGAATTAATTAAGCACTCTAGAACATATCCTAACATTGTAAGATTTGCTCGTATTCTAGGTGCATACAGCCATGCAGGTTTAGTGGATGAGAGTTGTACATCCTTCAATCACATTTGTAACCCTTATTGCATTACACCTATAGTTGATCATTATGTGTGCATGGTTGACCTCCTTGCCCGTGATGGCTATCTTGAAGACACCCTAAACTTTATCTTTCTTTCTAAATCCCCAAATTTTCTCTATTCCCGCTCACATTGAAGACCTATGAGTGGGAATAGCGCTAACATTTTTTCTTTCTAAAATCAGCCAAATAACATATTGCTAACTTCATTTTTTCCCCAAAAAAAATAGACCTTTATCTTAAGGTTACTCATGAACCTTAAGATAAATAATTATTGAAAAAAAATTGTACATTCCTTAATGACATGTAAGAGAATTTAATCAACTGTTACTTAAAAACTCTTTAATGTTTCTGTCTAATGCATGTTATTAGATTAATAGTGAAAAAGAACATACATGGACCAAACAATTTGTGGCACTTAAGGTTATGTAATAGAATTTACAATTGATAGTTAAATGTATAACAAATTTTTTATGATCTTTACTAAAGTTTATTACAATTGTTGCATGTTTTACATCATTGGAATGACATATTAGCTGTAACTTTTTTGAAATTTTATTATGGTATGTACACTTTGATATGATGTAATATGATTATGGTTTCATTTCATATGTTGTAATATTAGATATATAATAGAAAAATAAATTATTGCATGAAATAAATAATAACTTTTCATTTTAAATATTTTTTTTTTCAGAACATGAGTCTTCTAGAAGATCAAGATGATCCTCATGATATAGATCTAGATTATGTTGGTTTTGGTATAGATCACATGGCAGAGGATGATGATGACATAGATACAGAAGACATTGAAGCCAATGACGATAATGACGATGACGATGATGATCATGATGATGATGAACACGATGGTGATGATGATGATGAGGCAGTTGCTGGTAGTAGCCAGTGACATTCATGATCATATAGACTGCATCATGGATCATTGTTGATATATCCTTATGATGCCTCTTTTCATGGTTACTATCATATGTATCATTTTCACAGGCTGCAGTACCATATTAATGAGTTGTATCATAAATTTATGTATCAATTTGACTTATATCATTTAGACATGTATCATCTTAACTTGTATCATTTTGAGTTACATAATTTATCATTTTTACTTATATCATTTGTACATGTATCATTTTGACTTATGTCGACTGTTGGACATGTATCATTTTGACATGTTATTGATCTACTGGCATATTTGACTTTCACTTTTTTTAGTTATATATGACGATGACCTTATCAGTATTGACTTGTCAATTTATATATATTGAAAGTGGTCGATGATTTTTGGATGGATATTTATTACGTATGATGATTTTAATTTACTGCTCAGGATGGATGTTGTCAAATTCAGTTAAATTATAGATATTTAACTCACTTGTTTTAATTATAGATGATGATCATGTTATAATAATTATCTTGTTATTTAATCATATGAGTTAAATAATTAAATTACTTACTCTATAATCATATGAGTTATTTAAGAAGCATGATATATTTAACTAATTAAATTGAAATAAAACATATTAAATTAATAAATGTAAGCAAAACAAAAAGTATTTTTAGAAGCAAAAAAGGAAGCAACAATGGAAGCCAAACTAGAAGCAAACCAGAAGCAAAACTTGGCGTTATCTAGGAAGCAAAAATAGTTCAGCAATTCAGGTAGCAAACAAAGAAGTAATAATGGAAGCAATTTTAGAAACAACAAAAGATGCAATAATAGAAGCCATATTAGAAGCAACAAAAGACAGAAAAATGGAAGAAAAATTAGAAGCAATAAGTGATGTTAAATATCAGAAGCAAAATTGGAAGTAAAACTGGAAGCAAAACCAGAAACAAAATTGGAAGCAAAAGTGGAAGTAAAATTGCAAGCAAAACCGGAAGCAAACCCGAAAGCAAAACCGGAAGCAAAATTGGAAGTAAAACTGGAAGTAAAACCGGAAGCAAAAACAGAAGCAAAATTAGAAGTAAAATAGGAAACACAATTGGAAGAAAAACCAGAAACAAAATTGGAAGTAAAACTGGAAGCAAAACTGGACGCAAAACCGGAAGCAAACCTGGAAGCAAAATTGGAAGCAAAACTGGAAGTAAAACTGAAAGTAAAACTAGAAGTAAAACTAGAAGCAAAACCAAAAGCAAAATTAGAAGCAAAACTGGAAGCAAAATTCGAAGCAAAACTGGAAGCAAACCTAGAAGCAAAATCGGAAGCAAACCTGCAAGCGAAATCGAAAGCAAAAGTGGAAGCAAAAGTGGAAGCAAAACTGGAAGCAAACCTAGAAGCAAAATTGGAAGCAACACTAGAAGTAAAACCAGAAGAAAAACCAGAATCAAAATTGGAAGCAAAACTGGAAGCAAAATTAGAAGCAAAACTGAAAGCAAACCTGGAAGCAAAACTGAAAGCAAAATTGGAAGCAAAACTAGAAGCAAAATCGGAAGCCAAACTTGAAGAAACAACATCCAGCACTAAACCTAGCACTAATCCCGGTGCTAAACCCGACACCAAAGTGAACATGCATTTTGGCATCGAGTTTTGTGCCAACAAAAGTGTCCAATTCATGAACTGAAATGTACTAAATTCTGACACTATTTTAGGCCCTAATTGCCTATTTTGTTGTAGTGTTCAGGCCATATACAATTCTGTTGGGAATTAAGGTGTCTCAATCTTGGTAATTCTCTGCATTTGTAATATTTGTATTTATTATTTAATTGCCTATGTTGTAAATATTTGAAAAATCCACATTGTCATACTGTGGGATGTGGCACAGTGATGTGTCAATCCTACATGGATTATGACAACTTGTATTTTTGTCCTCACATGAGGAGATAGGCGTCCCACTTAGTGGTAGGAATATTTTGCCATGTGTCAGCATCTTCTATGTTGTGTAAGGAATGTTTGACCGAAATGGTTATGACGGATTCCTATGATGAATCTATGACATGTAAGAGTCGAGAATAGAAGGTTGTAAGACAGGTGATGACATGTGTCATGTAGCATCTTTGAATAAGGCATATTTGGGCACCCCAAGGTGGAATATGACATGTTGTAAGAGAATATGCTATTTATAGCATGTGTATGACAAATTCTCTTACAGCTGTAAGTTGTAACCTCTATGACAGATTCTATGATGGTCGTAAGTGTCGTAAGAGCATCTGTCATAGCCCATTTTGGAAATAGGTAACCTCTTTGGGATGGGAGCTGTGGACAAGTGTCAGACACATTCTACAATGTTGACCAAGTGTCCCTAGGCATGGGTTTTGGTCCAAGATGCCTTGTTGGATGCCCATTCCAAGAAAGGTCCAATTTTGCCTTGTATTTCCTTTATATACATATGCTTGGAGATGGAGTTTGTATCACAAGTTTACAGGTACTGTTATGCTGCCGGATTGACTCTAGACACGAGTGTCGAAGACTATTGAAGATTGCATTGCAAGTGTATTGTAAACAACTTTCAGATTTGTTAATACATTATGCAGGTTTCTGAGTGTGGGGTTTTTCACCCAATAAGGGTTTTCCCCACTGTAAATCTTTGTCTCTCTTCTTCTATCTACTTTCTAGTTCTTGTGTTTTGCTGCAATATCTCATGTTAATGGTTTAACATTGTTGTAATAGTTAGGATAAAGTTGAATTTGCATAGCCCTCTCCTCAATAGATTACTGTAGGAAGCGTTTCCGCACACCTAGCTTCCTTTCAGTTGGTATCAGAGATAAATCACCTTTGGTCCTACTTGTTGGGTAGGGGTTTTTTGAGCTAATCTTAGGTTGAGGGGGAGTCTATGCAGAGCATTCTGTATCTTACTGCAGCAAGGAGATGGCAGGCACATCAGGAAGGTTTGAAGTAGAGAAGTTCAATGGCAGTAATTTCAAGCTGTGGAAGCTCAAAATGGAAGACATGTTAGTTGACCGAGACCTTTGGGATAGTGTGAATGGAACTAAACTAGCTACAATGTCACAAGTTGATTGGGATCTCAAGGATCAGAAGGCTAAGGGTCTCATAAGACTTAGTCTTGTTGATTCTGTGTTGTTAAATATCCATGAGGAGACCACTACAAAACTCCTTTGGAAGAATTTGGGGGATGTGTATCAAGCCAAATCCCTTGTTAATAAACTTTTTCTAAGAAAGAAGTTGTATTATCTTTGAATGGAGGATGGAAGATCCATTGCTGAGCATATGAATGCCTTTAACATGCTAGTTGCACAATTGACATCTATTGGTGTAAAGATGGAGGAGGAGGATCGGTGTATGACCCTACTTTGTTCTCTACCGGACTCATGGGATCATCTTGTCATGGTAATCAGAAGCACCACATCCACATTCAAAATGGAAGAGGTGGTTTCTTCGCTGTTGTCTGAAGAGGTGCGGAGAAAGTCTTCTGAGGTAGCCAAAGAGGCCCTTGCAGTTCATGGAAAACCCAATGAGAAAGGGAAGAAGAAGGACAAGAAGGCTAAGAAGGGTAGATCCAAATCCCGTGGGAGATCTAAATCTCCTGGAAAGTCCAAGGCTCTTTGTTAGAACTATGGCAAGACCGGGCATGTCTGAAAGGAATGCAAAGAGGAGAAGAAGAAAAAGAAGAAAGCTCCTGATTCAGATTCTAACAAATCACAAGATGACGGTGATGCTTTCATCACAGCCCTGGGAACCCATGCATCTGATGATGTGTGGCTAATCAACTCTGGTGCATCATTCCACATGACCTCGCATTGAGATTGGTTCACTAAGTATGAGGAGTTTGATGGTGGAAAGGTGTATCTGGGTGACAACTCTCATCTGAAGATCATTGGTCGTGGAAGAGTCTCTATCCGATTCCCTGATGGTTGAGTGAAGGGGATCTCTAGGGTTATGTACATCCCAAGCTTAGCATGAAACCTACTTTCTGTAAGTAGTTTGAATGATGTAGGTGTGCAGGTTGTCTTTTCGAAAGAAGTATGCAAGATGATAAGAGGATCTATGGTGCTTGCTAAGGGTACTCGGAGAGGTACTCTATTTCAGCTGGAAGCATGCATTGCACAATGCAATAGTTCTTCTGACTCAAGGAGGAGGGTAGCAATCACTTCATCCCCACCATCTAAACGAGTAGTTAAGAAATCTATTGTTTCTAGTCTTGATGGTTGTAATCGTGCACTGGAAGTTAAACTTCCTGCAAAAAAGACAATGTTATGGCATAAAAGTTTTGGCCACATTGGTGAGAAGGGTCTGCGTACCCTAAAAAATAAGAACCTCGTTGAGGGTTTAGATGATCTTGAGTTTGACTTTTGCAAACATTGCATTTATGGAAAACAAAACCGTGTTCAGTTTTACTCAAGTTCTAATAAGTCTTCTGGTGTGTTGGACCTCATTCATTTTGATGTGTTTGCTCCTGTTAATGTTCCTTCGTTATCAAAATCTATATACTCTGTATCTTTTATAGATGATTACAGTAGGACATGGATTTATTTTCTCAGAAGCAAATCTGAAGTCTATAGCAAGTTTAAGGAGTTTAAAGCCTTTGCTAAAAATTAGAATGGTAAAAAGATGAAACGTTTGAGAACTGACAACGGTGGTGACTTCTGTTCTACAGAATTTAATAAGTATTACAACGAACTTGGGATTGAAAGACATAAGACAACTCCATACACACCATGGCAAAATGGAGTTGTAGAGAGGATGAACAGGACACTGATGGAGAAGGCTAGGAGTATGCTTAGTGGAGCTGGTCTAGAACAAAAGTTTTGGGCTAAAGCTATTGCCACTGCTTGCTATCTGGTAAACAGATCTCCTACATCAGCTCTTGTTGGAAAGACACCCATGGAGGTGTGATCTGGTAGAAAGCCTTCAATAAGGCATCTTCATGTTTTTGGTTGTGAGGCATATGCACATGTGCCTAGGGAGAAGCTGTCAAAGTTGGAAAACAAAGCTGTTAAGTGTATCTTCATCGACTATGGTGTTGGTGTGAAAGGATACAAGCTCTGGGAGCCCGTGGCTAAAAAGTTGTTGTATAGAAAAAGTGTCATCTTCAGAGAGCTTACACCTTCTTCCACTATTTTGCAGCCAGAAGAAAGAAAACAGAAAGAGGATGTTGTTCAGTTTCCTCTCACCCCTGAGAAGACTGAACAGAAAGACAATGTTGGATCTGATGATGAGGAGAGCTCTAGCAGCTCTGAAAGCTCAGATGAAGAAGCTGAATCTCAACCTCAACTCTTGAGGAGCTCTACACGGATAAGAAAGCAACCTGAAAGGTTTGGTTTTACATTGCTTGATTCTAGTTGTGCTTATGCTTTGATTACTAACAGTGATGAACCTAGAACTATATCAGAGGCTTTGGATATGAAGGATGCAGGTTCCTGGAAGAAGGCCATGGAGGAAGAAATGGCTTCTTTGGAAAAGAATCAAACTTGGGACTTGGTGCATTTGCCTCCTGGATGGAAACCCATTGGATGCAAATGGGTGTTCAAGAAGAAAATTGGTGCAGATGACAGTGTTGAGAATTATAAGGCCAGATTGGTTGCGAAGGGGTATTCATAGGTGGAGGGTATAGATTATGGTGAGATCTTTTCTCTCATTGCAAATCTGACATCCATTTGATTCCTGTTGTCTCTCGCAGCAGCTTATGACTTGGAGGTAGAACAGATGGATGTGAAGACAGCTTTCCTTCATGGTGACTTGGAGGAAGAGATCTAAATGTCACAGCCAGAACATTACATGGTGCAAGGTAAAGAAAATTTGGTTTGCAAACTTAAGAAGTCTTTGTATGGTTTCAATCAATCCCCTAGGAGATGGTATTTGAAGTTTAATGCCTTTGTGTTGTCAATTAGATTTGTGAGATCCAAATCGGATCACTGTGTGTATTATAAATTTGATGGTGATCGCATTCTCATTGTTGCATTGTATGTTGATGATATGTTGCTCATTGGGAAGGGTAAGAATATGATTTCTAATTTTAAATCTTAGTTGTCAGCACAGTTTGAGATGAAAGATTTAGGGGCAGCTAGGTACATTCTAGGAATGGAAATTAGAAGAGACAGAACCAATATAAAACTTTGGTTAATCCAAAGTAAGTATGTGAAGACTATGTTGGACAGATTCAACATGGCAGATTGTAGACCATTGTGTGTTCCCATTTCTTTGGGGACAAAGTTGTTTGTTGAGGATTGTCCAAAATATCCTAGTGAGGTGGAGGACATGAGTAGAGTACCTTATGCTAGTGTTGTTGGCAGTTTGATGTATGCTATGGTCTGCACAAGACCAGACATTGCCCAAGCAGTGGGAGTCCTTAGTCGATTTATGGCTAATCCTAGATGGGTTCATTGGGATGCAATTAAGAGAGTGTTCAGATATTTGAGGGGTACTTCTGAGTATTCTATTTGCTATCATGGTAATGTTTCAGGACCTCCACATTTTGTTGATATTCATGGATTTGTGGATTCAGATTGGGCAGGTGACATTGACAACAGGAGATCCACCAGTGCTTATGTTTTTACATTGTTTGGTGGTGCTATTAGTTGGATGAGTAAGCAACAACCTGTTGTTGCTTTGTCCATGACAGAAGCTGAGTATATGGTAGCAACTCATGCTTGTAAGGAAGCCATTTGGCTTAAGAGATTGTGTTCTGATATTGGTATTGATGCAGGTCAGATCACGATCAGTTGTGACAGTCAGAGTGCAATTTGCCTTGCAAAGAATCCAACTTTCCATACTAGAACCAAGCACATTGATGTTCAGTTTCACTTCATGAGGGACATGGTTGAGGATGGAAAGGTAAATTTGGAGAAGGTAGATACTTTGAAGAATGTTGCAGATGCATTGACAAAACCAATGGGCACAGAGAAGTTCAGATGGTGTTCGGAGTCTATCGGCCTCTCGGCCTATAGCAGTTAAATCATGTTTTCTATTGGCTCTTACAAGGTGCTCGACAAGTGGGAAAATGTTAGGAATTAAGGTGTCTCAACCTTGTTAATTCTCTGCATTTGTAATGTTTGTATTTATTATTTAATTGCCTATGTTGTAAATATTTAAAAAATCCACATTGTCATATTGTGGGATGTGGCACGGTGATGTGTCAATCCTACATGGATTATGACAACTTGTATTTTTGTCCTCACATGAGGAGATAGGCGTCCCACTTAGTGGTAGGAATATTCTGCCATGTGTCAGCATCTTCTATGTTGTGTAAGGAATGTTTGACTGAAACAGTTATGACGGATTCCTATGACGAATCTATGACATGTAAGAGTCAAGAATAGAAGGTTGTAAGACAGGTGATGACATGTGTCATGTAGCATCTCTGAATAAGGCATATTTGGGCGCCCCAAGGTGGAATATGACATGTTGTAAGAGAATATGCTATTTATAGCATGTGTATGATAGATTCTCTTACAGCTGTAAGTTGTAACCACTATGACAGATTCTATGACGGTCGGAAGTGTCGTAAGAGCATCTGTCATAGCCCATTTTGGAAATAGGCGACATCTTTGGGATGGGAGCTATGGACAAGTGTCAGAGACATTCTACAATGTTGACTAAGTGTCCCTAGGCGTGGGTTTTGGTCCAAGATGCCTTGTTGGACGCCCATTCCAAGAAAGGTCCAATTTTGCTTTGTATTTCCTTTATATGCAAGTGCTTGGAGATGGAGTTTGTATCACAGGTTTATAGGTACTGTTATGCTGCCAAATTGACTCCAAACATGAGTGCTGAAGACCATTGAAGCTTGCATTTCAAGTGTATTGTAAACAACTTTCAAATTTGTTAATATATTGTGCAGGTTTCTGAGTGTGGGGTTTTTCACCTGATAAGGGTTTTCCCCACCGTAAATCTTTGTCTCTCTTCTTCTGTCTACTTTCTAGTTCTTGTGTTTTGCTACAATATCTCATGTTAATGGTTTAACATTGTTGTAATAGTTAGGATAAAGTTGAATTTGCGTAGCCCTCTCCTTAATAGATTAGTGTAGGAAGCATTTCCGCACACCTAGCTTTCTTTCAAATTCTTTTAATAAAAGGAATATGCCAAAAGGCATATTTGAAGCACTACATGACAAAACATATTTTCCCACCCAAAGAATGCTATTGAGGTTGGTATAAAGTTCGAGGAAGATGTTTTTCCTTTTAGAAACTGACTTTGCCCATGTTTAGAAGTTGCAACCGCATGTTTGAACAGATACATTACCTCAGAATAATGGAACAAACACGAGTGCAACTTGTTAGCCAAATGAAATGTAAATTACATACATTTCATTTCATCTTTATTTCAATTGATAACCCCTTATGATGAAGACTTTGAAGAAGTTGGCCCACTAGCTGACAAAAATTGAGAGAATATGTCTCTTTTACTGTTGAGGTGGAAAATTCTAATGTACCCTTGCCAAATGATTTGTATACTCCTGATTTCAAGGAAGGGTAATTAGAGTTGTGATTGTTTCTATCTCAAATTCAACCCTTGAGAGTTCATCTAGAGCTGAGTTCAAATTGTTAATGACTCTATCCTCATCCTCATTGATTTCAAGAATAATTTGAGTAGTGAGCTGTGAGCACTCCGTCATTCACTCCTCCAAGCTCTTCAATGACCTATCCTATTTCCAAAATTGTGGAAAATATGGCCCCTGTAGTCTCCAGAAATAGGTCAATTCTTTGGCAATATCATTAGAAAACCTTTTATGCTTCCTCAATATTTTCCTAATGGCTTTGAATGTGCCTAATAGTTCTGTTAAATGCTTAATTGAACTTTCATCATATATCTGCAATTTTAACAGAATATTGAAAATTATGGCCTTGGGTGTCATATGCCTCTCCCATGTCTCCAATTTAATTCCTAATCTCTTATGTTCCTCAAGCATGCTCCTCAAGGCATTATGACTTTCCCATGTCTTCTCCACATATGCCATTATTCTTTCCAACTTCCTATCCAATAAGCCTTGATCAAAATCAAGTTTTACTTGCTTCAGCTTCTTCAAGGCATCCTCCTCGCTAGCTTTGCTTTTGTCTAATTCTTTCTTGAGCTTTTCTTCTGCTTTAGAGGAAATTGGAAGAGTAATTGGTGGGAGAGCACCAGTAGCCACATTCAACCTTTCTTGTAGAGACAAGTTATGCTTATTCAATTTTTCCAATCCTGCCTACATCTTTCTGACTAAAGCCTCTGTAAACATAGTGGAATGTGTGGTCAGAGGAGTAGCTTCAATAGGAGTTGTGTCCTCTAGCCTATACATAATTAGGCTTCCTGTCACCTTGCTTAGGTCCTCAATAACAAGAGGTTTGTTACATGAGGGAGAAATTGACCAGATAGCTAAGGTATTTGTGTCTGGATCAAAGGTAGAACCAAAGTACATCTTATATGCCATCTCCTTTGTTGTATTCAAGTCAATACTTTCATGCTTTCTTATTGTATCAAATCCAATGGAAGACGATATATCCCACCCTGGCAATAGCATGAAGCCACTATTTAGGGTTTGTTTGACCTAAGGTTTGACATTGTGTTGACCTTGTGTTGGAATCAAGGGTTTGTGAATGTTTAGTGATGCTAATGTTTTTGTGTTTTTTTTATTTTTGGATACATGCAAGCCTATATGAGTGCAAAACAATATTTTTATGCTTTTTTAGGTCTTTATGAAATTAAAGTGCTTTTTTTCTATTCTAGGAATTAAAATATGTATGTAATCTAATATGAAGTTAACTAATGCAATTGACCTATGTTTTTGTTTGGCTTTTCTGAAAATTTGGAACAATTACTCTAGGAAAAGGAAATTGCTTTGAAATAGAACTAATCTATGAACTTTTGAAAGTAAATTAATCTAACAATGCAAAACCTACTTAGCCTATCAAGGAAATGGCAACATACATTTACTATTTCGAAGAGCAAATTGAGATTTTCTAATTACTGTGAAATAAAAGCACTAAAAAACCTAGAATAAGAGATGCGTGAGCCTCCACTACCCTCAGAAATTCTTGTGTCAACCTCTTATCCTCTTGCAATAGCAGAGAGATCCTCTTTGTAACAATAGAAAAGAGATACAAAAAGAGCTTTTGAAAGCTTGAATGTGAGCTTGTGAGCATTGTGGCTTGCAATTTGGGCAGCATATTAACACGATATAAAAATTTTAGCAAAGCTTAGATGAGATAACAATAAAAGAAAAAAGCTTGAACGTCCTGTATGAGTATATGGATGCTAGTTGGAGAGCAAAAACCTGCAAAAGACTAGATGCACAAATGAAATTGCCTCTCTTTGTGCTTGAGGGAGGGTGTATTTATAGGTTTGAAGAGGCTAAAAGAGGTGGAGAGGATGGAGAGTTAACTCCCTTGATTAGAGAGTTAACTCAGAAGACACAAGGGTGATCTAGGCTAATTAGAGAGTGAACAAGTCAATATAGCTTATCACTAAAGAAGAAATGGAGTTAACAAGAATGCATGGGTTGACAAGTTAAGTTAAAAGGGAGCTAATTATGCATGTTTGGAGGCATGTAATAGTTAACTCTATTTTTAGGACAAAATCCCATGCAAACAGGAAGAAAAATTGGTCAAAACAGAGTTTTTTTGGGCAAAAAACTTGAGTTCTTTCGCAACTGGAAAAGATGATTGGATCACCCACTATTCTCCCCTTTCACCAGTCAGGGTCACTAGGGGCAACCCATGGGTGACCCATAGAGGGGAGGTCCCAGGGTGAAAAGAGGGGTCATAGAGGGGAGGTCCCAAGGTGAAAAGAGGGGTTGGAGGTTGGAGATCGTTAAGGAGGTGAACTGCCTCCAAAAATTGGTCAAAAGGGGGTCAAAATCCAATTCTCCACTTGTGAAAGACAAATCTCCCGAGGGAGATCTATAAATAATAGGGGGAGAATTGTATTGGTTGATCAAAACTAAAAACTGAAAGTTGGAGATGGCTTGGGAGGTCCTCTAGAGGGCTCCTAAGGGTGGAAATGGATGAAAAACACTAGGAAAAGGTTAAATAACAACAAATAGATGAATACAAGGCTTAGGGAGAAAATCGTATGCATAGGAAATAAAAAGCGACAAGTGTCAAAAACTATCGAAAGAGAGGAAATGGTTAGCATGACAAAGGGGAAACAACAAGAGGAAGAAGAAACCACATGGTACCAAGAGAATCACTACTAAGAAAACATTGTTTCATGCTTACATGTACGTGACAAGGATTGTGAGTCATCATCAAGGTCCTCGTGAAGAAACTGCATGATTTTGGTGCTTACAGAGACAAGGGTACTCATTTCCCATGTAAATAAATACAACAAAAAAAAAAAAATTAAAATAAACTAAACAAAAAATTAAAAAATAGAAAAAGACTATCATTTACATCCTGCTTTTTAGTGATTTTTTATAGTCATTGGCGGTACAAGAAATTGAGAGGAAATTTACTTCAGATTACTTTGTATCTTCAAGCTTTTGTGCATAGACATTCAATAGAATATATTTTTCTAGTCTTCAGTCACTGCGCCTTCAATTCCTACAAAATCTGATAGATTGCAAGTCTTCATCTTCTCGAGAGGATTTGTAATGATGGATGTCTGAAGATGTGGCAATTAATAAGCATTCAAAATCTGGAAAGATTGAAATATTTGTATATTTCACCAGTCTATGGAAATGTACAATGTAGCCTTCGTGAAGTAGAGGTAAATACCATAAAATCTTATGGTAAGCAATAATGTGTGTCAATCTGATTGGAAAGGTTACTTCTTTTTCTTCTGATATGATCAAATAGTACAATGATTACAAGTAATTTTAAGTGGCATCTTTGGTTATTCTCTAATGTTTCTTTACATTTCCTAACGAGAGATCTGATAAGAAATTTAAGCCTCTTTAGCCAATTCTTTAAAGGCACATTATACCTTTGTATATTATTATGCCTCCATTAAATGTGATCCATTTTAGGAGCAAAAAGTTGTATCGATTAATATGCATCCCATATTGTTTGAAATAAAATAATGTTTACTTAAGTGTGGGCCACAGGTAACTATAGATTCCTAACATGTTCTGGTAGGCTGCATATCCGGCCATGACCTAGCTTTAACAATCTAAGATTGTGACTATATACTTTCTAAACTCTAGATGCAGAAACCCTATTTAGATATAGAAAAAAAAATTATTTGAAACATTTAAAAAAACATTTTGTTTTTAGAAATTATTAACATTGCCTCCTACACAGAAAATGTCTAACCAATGTCCTATACAATTTTACCAGTGGACCCAAATAAATATTTAATGTGGCTAAACACAAAAGATGCACCAAAAATAAATATTTATTTTACATAATTAAAATAATTATTTCTTGTGCAAGGTGTACAACACCCTTTTTCCTCGCAAACTTAAGGGGACAAAGGGGATTGATTATTGGGGAAATTAAGCAAAAATATACTTTAACATCATGTATAGAAGCATAATGTGAAGATAGAAATGATGTAACATTACCACTAAATGAATTCATCAACCACGTCATGTGAAGATAGAGGAATGGTCAATTTTTTGCACCCATGTTGATAGATAACAATCATATCCTAAGATTGTTAGCCTTAGAATGTGAGATTTTAAATTTTGAGAACAAGGGCATGTGATTGCATTTGCAATTGCATCTAGGGAATAGAATTGCAACTGTGATCTTGTGTGATCTTGTGTAGGATAAGTACAAATTGAAGAAAACTAGGTTAAAAGATGTAGCATAACAAAGTGTGAGACTTAAGGACATTTTTGCTATACAATCGAAATTATATATATATAATTTTTATATTATTACTTATACTAAGACATGCCATAGTATTTGAAGGGCACCATGAAATAGATAACTGTCATAAAAAAAATTATTGACAAGTATGGTCGACCTCTAAGCGTAATTAAATTTGCTATAAAAAAATGTGTTTACTATAAAACTTATATTTATACTTAATAAATATTTGTTGTGGTTGTTAAAAGCCACTATAATCATAATAGGGTGGAGATGAGAACACTGGTATAAATAAATACCAAAAAAATTAAAATAAAAATAAACTAAACAAAAATGTTAAAAAAAATAGAAAAAGACTATCATTTACATCCTGCGTTTTACTGATTTTAAAATAGAAAAAGACTATCATTTACATCCTGCTTTTTAGTGATTTTTTATAGTCATTGCCCGTACAAGAAATTGAGAGGAAAATTTTCAGGCTTTTCTCCAATATTTCAAGCTTCTGTGCATCGACATTCGACAGAATATATTGTTCCAGTCTTCAGTCATTGCACCTTCAATTCCTACAAAATCTGATAGATTGCAAGTCTTCGTCTTCTCCAGAGGATTTCTATTGATGGGTGTCTGAAGCTGTGGCAATTAAAAGGCATTCAAAATCTGGAAAGATTGAAATATCTGTATCTGGAAATGTATAGTGTAGCCTTAGTGAAGTAGAGGTAAATACCATAGATCTTACGATAAACAATAATGTGTGTCAATCCGATTGGAAAGGTTACTTCTTTTTCTTTCTATATGATCAAATAGTACAATGATTACAAGTAATTTTAAGTGGCAGCTTTGGTTATTCTCTAATGTTTCTATACATACATCTGATAAGAAATTTAAGCCTCTAAAGCCAATTCTTTAAAGGCACATTATGCCTTTGTACATTATTACGCCTCCGGTAAATGTGATCTATTTGAGGAGAAAAAAATTGTATCGATTAATATGCATCTCGTATTGCTTGAAATGAAATAATGTTTACTTGAGTGTTATGCATCTTGTATTTCTTGAAATAAAATAATGTTTACTTAAGTGTGGGCCACAGGTAACTGTTTCTGTTGGTAGGCTGCATATCCGGCCATGACCCACCTTCAACAATCTAAGATCGTGAGTCGTGACTATACTTTCTACACTCTAGATGCAGAAACCTGTTTAGATATAGAAACATCTAAACAAACATTTTGTTTTGAGAAATTATAAACATTCTCTTTTAAATGTAGTAGTTGTTGATATTTCTATTTCACTTTTTAGAAATAATATTTTCGTAGAAATTATTTGTTTTTTAAATTAATAATTTCTCTCACTGGGACAAAAAGTCATTTCAATATAGAAATTATTTACATTTTTAACATTCAAAAGTTTCTTTCTTTTTATAGATTATTTACATTTACTTCTTAAATGTTTTACTAATTGTTGGATATTTCTATTTTAGTTTTATAGATATTATTTTGATTTTAGACATTGAAAGAGTTGTTTCATTTTTACAAATTATTTACATTGCTTTTACATGGTGAATGGAATATTCTATTTCAGTAGAAATGGTTTCTTTTTTAATTAAGAATTTTTGTCATTGGATAAAAGGTGTTTCTATATATAAATTATTTGATTTTAAACATTCAAAAAGACATTTTCTTTTTTATAAACTATTTATATTGCCTTTTTAAATTTTGTAGTAGTCATACATTTCTATTTTAATTTTTAGAAAAAATATTTATTTTCATATATATGATTTGCTTTCTTATTTCATCATTGTTCTCAATGGGGGAAATTTGAAAAAGATTGTATCATATGAAAGGGGATATTTTGGATAGACTATAAAAATTTAAATAGAATTATGATAATATATATATTTTTCTTATATATAATTTTAGTTATACTAAAACATCTCATAGTATTTTAAAGGCGCCTTTGAATAGATAGCTGTCATAAAAAAATTTGCTTGACAGGCAGAGTCAACGGTCAAATTTAGGCCCTCTCAATAGAATTAAATTAGTATATAAATTTAAAGTACACCTATTCCACTTATATACTGTTAATTGATTAAAAATAGACACCTCCAAAAGAATATCTCTTATGATATATTTTTTAAATATAAATATATTAGATGAGAGCACTTATTTTTGGTGTAAATATATAGCAAAACAAATAAAAAATAAAAAGAAATTAATTAAAAAATTTAAAAACCAAAAACCAAATTGCAAAGAGTTGAAAGAAAAAAAAATGGAGAAAAATAGGGAACATAAAAATAAAAATAAAAATAAAAAGTGGAAACAATTGAAAGAAAAAAAGGAGAGAAAATCATATAGAAAACACAAAAATCACAAACAAAGCCTCAAGAAGATATTTCTTGGCATATGTAGATATATTTTTTAAAATATAAATATACTAGTTTAGAACAAATAAATTTATTATGAACAACTTTTAACTCTATTTTTTTATTTATTATTGTAAATTAATTCAAAACAAAAAATAATACTTTAATCAGAAAATAATTTTATTCATTAAAATTTCTTCGAAGTTCATACGATGACTTATTAGATGGATAAAAGTGTCGGACTCTAACGATGACCTCTTTCTTGGGAAAATGTAACCATTAAAACCAGCGCTATCGTGTACGACGACGAAACGATAATCCGAAAGAATTTAGCTAGACAAGAAAAGATTTAAATTTGATGGCCGTGTGACGGTATTTCAACTCTTTCCCATTAAAAACAATCGGGATTTTAAGTCTGGATGAGATGAAAACAGATATTTTATACAGGGTGAAAATTTTCAAGGGAATAAAAGGGATAAGTCTGTATGAGATGAAAGGCGATATTTTTGGCAGAGTCAAACTTTTCAAGTGGTTAAAAAGAAAATATGCATGTGGCGTTTAGTGTTTCCTCTGAGTCTGAGGGAAATGATGACTGATAACTATTGATTGAAATAAACTGCTCGACGGGATCCGGAAGTCAAATTTGTGGTAACCCAGCACTCACTACCCTATCCAGGACCCAAATCCCCACTGAAAAAAGAAAGAAAACGTGTCCGGCAATTTGAGGAGCTAAAAACTCTGAAACACGATAAATACACGTCAAAATGACGAAACGTCGGGGAGCGGTCGAGGAAGCTAAAAAACGGATTGCTGTAGGGAAAAATCGTATGAAAAACGGAGAGATGGGCAGACGCGTAGTGCGCATACACGGCGGCTCACGCCACCCGCGCTAAGGAAATTCTGGTCTCGTTTACGATTTTCTTCACAATCTATCTCACCATACGACTAACTTCTTTCCTCAGAAGTTCAACGTTTGAGAACTCTTCATCGTGTCCAACCTGCAGACCTTG
This sequence comes from Cunninghamia lanceolata, assembly GCA_027924645.1. Lineage (NCBI taxonomy): Eukaryota > Viridiplantae > Streptophyta > Pinopsida > Cupressales > Cupressaceae > Cunninghamia > Cunninghamia lanceolata. The sequence continues at coordinate 16,751,973 of BSBN01001332.1, forward strand.
CTGCCTCCCCTTTTAACGAGATTTTTCATTATCATTTCATCACACCGCCCAGTGATCAATTCTCTGCGAGCTAAAAACAGAAGCAGAGGATTGTAACACAGTTATGGCAGAAACACAGCGGGTTTATCTGGCCAACATGGACGAAGAGAAGGCGGCGTGGAAAAGTCCGTCGCCGAGTGCTCCTCTGTTTCCCAAATCGAGCCTTGTGTCAGAAAATGAGGAGCCCGCTGCTAATCCAGGCCAGGTTATGCACAGTCAATTTCCCACACGGGAGGCCCCAAGATATTACTCCCGCCCTCCTAAGCGCCAACGCAATTTCTGCTGCCTGTGCCTCGTCAGGACTTTTTGCTTCCTGTTGTTCTTAATTGTAGCCATTGTCATAGCTGTCGCCATTGTCTACGCCGTCTTCAAGCCCAGGATACCCAAATACTCAGTCGACAACATTCAGATTACCAGCTTCTCCCTCGGTTCAGACGCTACTACCGTTTCTTCGCAGTTTGCTGTGGCTGTAAGAATGACGAATCGGAACAAAAAGGTCGGCATATATTACTTAGACGACAACTATATTGGGGTTTTCTACACCGGCACGGAGCTCTGCAGAGGCAAACTGCCTGCGTTTTACCAGGGCCACAAGAATACTACCAATTTAAACGTTATTCTCACTGGAACTAATGTCCAGATTACCAGTAAGATGATTACGTTGCTGAATGAACAGAAGCAGCAGGGAAGCATTCCCCTGCGTTTGAAGGTGGATGTTCCCGTGAAGGTCAAGTTTGGGAAACTGAAAACCATGAAGATTACTTTCCACTTGCGCTGTGACCTGGTGGCCGACAAGCTGGATGAGAACACCAATGTTAACATTAGCACGAAGAAATGTAAGCTGAAGCTTTGAACAGACAAATTGGATTTGTCGATTATACTGTTCTATCTTTTATCCGTCTTGACTCTATACCGAAGACGATCAAGAGAAGAATTTGTTATTCGATCATAATTAGGCTGCCATTTTTTTTTTCGTTCCATTAGTTCGGTGATTCATCTGTAACATCACTGATACATTGTATTATGATTTGTACCTTGACACTGTCTAGTTCTGGTTATACACATAGAAAAAGATATTTGATGTTTCGTCTTAAACATATTCGTTTATTTTTTAGTTTATATGGCTTTTCTCTGAAACCATTCTATGGTGTCGCTTGAACAGTGTAAATTATTTATGTAGTACGAAAGTTTAAGCAATAAAAATTTCTTATGTAAGAAAGCGAATAATTCTGTAATTTTATAAAGAAACGTGACACAAGCCAAATTTATCTCTCCAATAAACATCGAAATCCCGCTACTCCAAAATATTCGTGTGAAGCGTTTGCCGTGAAGCAATTTAAAAGAATAGCCTAGCAGCTCAAATAACTTTTGTACGGAACGGTCTACGTGCACTACAAGCTCTCGGGAAGGCACTCAAAGGTGTCGAATAAATCTACACCTTACACAGTTCCGTTATATGAACTCCTTTAGTGTCTGCTCAATTAAAACCGAGCAGTAGATTCCTTGTTTGATGCAACCTGACAAATTTAATTTAAAAAATAGACCTGGATTCTGGTCTAAGATTCTTGAAGGATAGGAAATTCTTATAAAACGTAGTATGGTGAGTGAGTTATTTGTCCTGCTGGCAGAGATATATTTCTTAACATAAATAAACAAGTAACTGAATTTGATAGACTAGTTATTAGATAATATTATTTTTATGTCTTTTTTAAGTTTTAATACTTAATAAAAATATTTTCTAATATTTATTTCAATAGTATAATTAGTCCCAACTTTTCATCTTAAGTGATGTTTACTCATGGTGATTTAATTAATTTACATAGTATATTTATGTGAAGTGTTATTTTCCCTTACACCCTCTTAAGGTTATGTCTTTAAAATTTATCGTCTACACTATGGTGTCATTATGTTGCCTCTTACACTTAGACCATTTACAATTGATATGTATTGCCTCTAGGGTTGATGGATAAAATACCTAAATGTAATGTTGAAAATTAGTGAATGTTCAAATAAGATTTTAGTGATTGTTTTCCATGGTCCCATCAAGATAAATATTTCTAATGACATTGTTATGCATAATTTATTATTCTTGATCTAGATGTTAAGCTAGTTAAACCAAAAAAATAGAAAAAATGCATCTTAAGGTGGATTTGATGGTTAAAGATGAAATTGAGAAATTATTTAAGGTGGGCTTAATTAAGCCAATTGATTATATTCCATAGAATTATGTTATTGAACATTCTTTAATAATCAATAAATATTAATAAAAAATTTATAAGGTAAGAATAGGCCAAATTATATAATTTGCTCCTAAATTCACATTATAACATACTAAATTATCAATGACTAAAAATAGTCTTAGGAAATATTAACTACTATTGAATCATATGAATAATGAATTTCCAACATATATAATGAAGTGAGAATAACTACATAGAGATTTCAAATAACAAATTTATCTTGACATTCACAATTACACATAATTAAACACAAGGTAGGGAAGATATAAATTATATTTGCTAACATAAAAAAATCACAAGAAAAGGTTGACATATGGACACAACCATTGTAGTTGGACATTACCACAATTCTCCAGGCAACAACAAAATCTCAAACATAATCGTAAAAGTTTATTTTTGACAAAAAAATAAAATCTAAAGATGAAATTTATAGAAAAGTTTTAGGAGATATATTTCCACCTTCTCAAATTGTAATACTAACATTATGAGTTCATTATGCTACTAAATCAATATGTTTAGTGTCAAATGGCATACAAGTGCAGACATGGTCTCCAAATATCTAAATTAAGACATGAAACCACAAAAATTTGCAACTAAGCATAACTTGTGAAATGAGAAGCCCATGGACTAATCAAATCCAAAATTCACATGAAAATTGAATCCAAATTCACATTCAAATTTGTAATTCCAAATGTAAATGAAATGACATTTAGAAGTTGGTGACTAATCATGTCTTAAATGCCTCCTAAATCTCTTTAGAGGCTTCTAGAATATGTCTTTCCTATATATGACAAACCGATAACTAAATTATACCCAAATGACTTGAAAATAGCCTTTTTAGAAGCCCAATAGATACCATATATGTGAAAATCTGTCCAAGTATTTTTCTATACAACTTTAAGCACTAAAAAAAGTAAAATTGATTAATCATTTATAATTGATTGGAACATCATAAGGCATCATAATTAAAACAATAGACATTATGCATAACATTTTTATAATATTAACAAGTGTACCTAAGGTCTCACTAGACTTAGTTTATGCACATGGACTTATCACTCTCTCTAAATTAAATTCCCTTTCACTTATTTTGTATTTCCTTCACACTTATTGTACACATTAAACACACTAATAAATAATACTAATAGTCAAAGCAATAATAATTAAGCCAATTGGAGAATGCACACATACAAAAGCTAGATTTGTAATGTACTAATATGGTCAGAAAACTATCTCAATAGAATTTATCTTATAATTTACATCATAAAAATAAATTTTCAAATCCATCAAATAAATAATACATGTGTTGCACATGCATTAAAATAAGCTCATAATAATTTTACAATGATAGTATAGCATATCATAAATCATAAATCAATATATAACACCATATATCTTTGGTCAACACCATCACAGAATCATACATGAAAACAATGTTCACTTGAAACATACAAAAGCATATAATCCACTATCATATAATATAAATTATCATACAATGTAAAACATCATGAGTTAGAAGCATGTCAAGAGTGGTACACATTTGAATCAACATTGTTGGGTTGAGGTTTTGAGTACGACTTGTTACTTTGTCAATAGATCTCCTTATTCATCTCTAGTTGATAAGACATCATATGAGGTGTGGAAAGAAACCTTCTACTTCACATCTAAATTTTTTTGGGTATGAGGCTTATGTTCACATTCCTAAAGAATATTGATTTAAATTAGATTTTAAAGCTTAGAAGTGTTTTTTATTGGATATGCAAGAATGTTAAGGGTTATGAACTTTGGAATTCTTTGACCTTGAAAACTTTTTATTGTAAGGATGCAATTTTGGGGGAATTTAGAGTTGTTTTTTATCTTGAATGATTAAAGAAAAAATAAAAGGAGACATTGTATTTTGAGACAAAGATTTAGAAGCAAGAAGATGCACATGTGGATGAACAACATGATGGATTGAGGATAGATCTATGCAAACATAGATTTAGGTGAGAATTTTGAATAGGTAGAACATGTTGAAGAATAAGAACAATCTCTTACTCCACCATTAAGGAAATCCACAAGACAACACAATCCAATTGATAGGTATTGCCCACTAAATTTCCATTGTCTATATGTTTTCTCTTATACTAATGACAAAGGTAGATCTACGAAGGAATCTCTTTCTTTAAAGGAGCATGAATTTTGGATGGAGGCCATGCAAGAGGAGATGATGGCCTTGGACAAATGTGAGACTTGTGATCTAGTGGATTTTCTTGAGGAGAGAAAACCTATTGAATGCAAGTAAGTGTTTAAAAATAAATTTAGAGCAAATAACATGTTGGAGAGTTATAAGGCTAGATCGATAACAAAAGTTTACTTCCAACTTGAGGGGGTTGATTTTTGTGAAGTTTTTCCCTTTTTGTTAAACTTCTATAAAATTCCTACTTTCTATTATTGTTACTTGTGATTTTGAAGTAGATAAAATAGATCTTAAAACTACTTTATTACATCGTTTTTCTCCCCCTTGACCATCTTTTTTAACCCCCAAATTAATTTTCCTTGGCTCCAAGGCTTAAATTTGATAGTTGTATAGCTGTATTTAGCCATTTTTGCTGTAAAATACAATCAAAATTTTAAAAAGACTGCATCATATGAAAGGAGAGATTTTGGACAAACTATCAAAGCTTATATAGGATTTTTCTGATATATATATTTGGTTTTTATATAATCTACTTATACTAAGGTATATCATACTATTTTAAAGGCAACTTGAATAGATAACTGTCATAAAAAAATGGCTTGACAGGCAAGGTTACTGTCAAATTTAAGCCATGTCTACTCATGTTTTGCCTAGTCACCCTTTTGTTTTGCATATTTAGGATCACCCCTTTTGAGTTTTAGGGTCACCCCTAGTGTCTTTGGGTTGCCCAGGTGACCCTGACTAGCAAAATGCGTAAACCTATTATTTTAAAATGTGCAAAATAGCTCATATTTTGGGCTTTTCTCCTTCATTTTTAGCCCATTTTAACTCCCATTTTTTCATGCCAACTCATGTTTTTTCTCTCTTTATTTCTATTGTGAACTTATGGTCAAATTGTAGACATTGAAAATTGACTAACATCATTTCCATGTCATCGCACTTCATCTACATCATTTCCCTAATTTATTAATTATTCTTCTATTTGTATTAATTAAATAATTTTTAGTTATTAAAATTAATACACTAACTAATTAAATAAATTTATTTTATTTAATTAAATCATACTAACTCTTATTTATCCTCCCACAAATAAATAAAATTTATATTTTATTTTTCCAATGCTTGTTCTATGTGACTAATTAAATAAATTTATTTTATTTAATTAAGTCACACTAACTCTTATTTATCCTCCCACAAATAAATAAAATTTATATTTTATTTATTTCCTCATTTTTCATCCTTACATGAATTAAATACCCTTAATCACTCTCCTATATTCTCTCCACTAGTCACTCATTCTAAATTCTTTCCATAAATCACTCATCTTAACTATGCAATCAAAAAGAGCAACTATGATCTAACTCTTCCATCAAAAGAGCTAACTCTTAATCAAACTTCAATCAATTTAGCAACTATGAAGCAAATCTATTAAATGAAATTAGTTAAATCAAATTGGAATAAAAGGAAGTTAATTAATCACTTAATTTGTTAACTTTCCTCATTAATTCTTCTCAACTAATTACACCCACAACTATGATGCAAATCTTCCATCAAAAGAGCTAACTCTTAATCAAATTTCAATCAATTTAGCAATTATGAAGCAAATCTATTAAATGAAATTAGTTAAATCAAATTGGAATCAAAGGAAGTTAATTAATCACTTAATTTGTTAACTTTCCTCATTAATTCTTCTCAACTAATTACACTCGTTGATCTTCTAATCTATCCTCCAAGGTTGATTCTTGATTTTAAAAATCTATAAATTCTTCTCATTCAAATCATTTGGATAATAACACACATTTGCACACTTATGCTAGAGAATTGTTTTGTGAATTCAATCATCTTAACATCAATCTCATATTTTAATTTGGTTATTGCTATAATGTAGAGCAATCCACAATACAAAAAGACACCAAGGAATACACATCATAATAATAGCATTAGTTTAATGTTTTCATTTAGTTTAAGTTTACATTGTGATAATTCCTTGAAGTCTAAAGGTATTGAAGAATTTGGAATAGGAGCTCATTCTTGTTTTCCTTTGTATTCCATTTTCTATCCTATACATAAATATTGTCCCTTCTAAATTGTTTCTAATTTCTCTTTGAATTCACTTTACTTTTCTTGAGTCTTTTTCTAGTTTTCTTCTTATATCTTCATCTATTAATTGAATTGTTTCCATTTCTTCTTGACTTAAATCCTTCTTTTGATCTTATTTTATTCTATTCCTTCCCAATTATACCTATTAATACTCCTCACCTCTTCATTGTTTAATCATCTTCTTCTCATTTCAAGACCAAACAACTTCTTCATAGGCCTTCCAACTAATACTTTTTGAGTTTTAGTTTTTCCAAAACTTCAAAAGCTTTCCCTTAAAAAAATTGTTTTCAAAGTTATTTTCATGTATTCTTGCATTAGTCATGATTATACATAGCATCACCCACACGACAAACTTATTTCCTCAGAAGTTCCAAACGTTTGAGAAATATTCACCGTGTACAACCCGCAGACCTTGCTGCCTCCCCTTTTAACGAGATTTTCATTATCATTCTAATACACCGTCCAGTGATCAATTCTCTGCGAGCTGAAAACAGAAGCAGAGGATTGTAACACAGTCATGGCAGAAACACAGCGGGTTTATCTGGCCAGCATGGACGAAGAGAAGGCCGCGTGGAAAATTCCGCCACCCTGTGCTCCTCTGGTTCCCAAATCGAGCCTTATGTCCGAAAATGTGGAACCCATTGCTAATCCAGGCCAGGATATATCCGGTCAATTTCCCACAGGGGAGACCCCCAGATATTACTCCCGCTGCTGCCTATGCCTCGTCAGGACGTTTTGCCTACTGTTGTTCTTAATCGTAGCCATTGTCATAGCTGCTGCCATTGTCTACGCCGTCTTCAAGCCCAGGATACCCAAATACTCAGTCGACAACATTCAGATTATCAGCTTCTCCCTCGGTTCAGACGCTACTACCGTTTCTTCGCAGTTTGCTGTGGCTGTAAGAATGACGAATCCGAATAAAAAGATCGGCATATATTACTTAGACGACAGCTATATTGGGGTTTTCTACACCGACACGGAGCTCTGTAGGGGAAAACTACCCGTGTTTTACCAGGGCCACAAGAATATTACCAATTTAAACGTTCTTCTCACGGGAACTAACGTCCAGATTACCAGTAAGATGATTACGTTGCTGATTGAACAGAAGCAGCAGGGAAGCATTCCCCTGCGTTTGAAGGCGGATGTTCCCGTGAAGGTCAAGTTTGGGAAACTGAAAACCATGAAGATTACTTTCCGCTTGCGCTGTGACCTGGTGGCCGACGAGCTGGATGAGAACACTAATGTTAACATCAGCACGAAAAAATGCAAGCTGAAGCTTTGAACAGAAAAATTGAATTTGTCGATTATAGTGTTTTATCTTTCATCCGTCTTGACTGTTTACCGAAGACGATCAAGCGAAGAATTTGTTATTCGATCATAATTAGGCTGCCATTTTTTTTCGTTCCATTAGTTCAGTGATTCATTTGTAACATCATTGATACATTGTATTATGATTTGTACCTTGACAATGCCTGGAATTTGATGGTCTATTTGGCCGTTTTTCCCATTTTAGACAGTATTTTACAACTTCAAAATTTATCAGATCATATAATTTGACTTGCTAAATTTTTACATAACTGTATGACACTTTAAATTATTAGTAAATTATAAAATTTTATTATAGCGTAATATAATATATAATATATATTATTTTGTAATAATTTATTACATAAATATAAATGGTGTTTTCTTTGGCAATTTTATCTTAAATATTTTGTTAAATTAATATAAAAATATATTAAATTAGAATATTTTCAGAGAAAAAAAATTTAAAAATCAATTTAGAAACAAATATTTGTTTTGTCTATAATCAATTTAGAAACAAATCTTTCCTTTGCTTTGTCTATACTTGTTATTTATTGTCTATACTTATTAATATGTTATTTATTGTCTATGGAATTATGGAATTAGTACTAGTATATTTATATTTAAAAATATATATCTACAATACGCCAGAGATGGGAATCTGAATCTTAGATATCTTATTTTGTTTACATGGATGGGAATCTTGTCTATACTTATTAATATGTTATTTATTGTCTATGGAATTATGGAATTAGTACTAGTATATTTATATTTAAAAATGTATATCTACAATACGCCAGAGATATCTTATTTTGTTTAATCTGAATCTTAGATATCTTATTTTGTTTACATGGACGGGAATCTGAATCTTTCAGCCCTTGCTGTGAGTGTAGAATGCCTCTGGTGTAATAACTTTGCAAATTACAATTATTACAATTAGACTGATAATAAAAAATAATTGTTGTTACTTCCTCCATTGTCATTCAATATAAAAAAATTCACTCAACATTTTTTAAAAACTTATAGCTTTCTTAAAATGTCAATTGAAAGGTAGTTAAATGACCAAACCATCATAAAAAATTTATATGAAGGGTGACCGCCAAATTCCAGGTTTTTCTCTGCAACCATTCTGGCGTTGTTTGAACAGTGAAAATTATTTATGAAGTACGAAAGCTTAAGCAATACAAATTTCTTACGTGAGAGAGCGGGTAACTCTGTAATGTTATACAGAAACGTCACACAAGCCAAATCTATCGCTCCAATAAACATCGAAATTCCGCTACTCCAAAATTTGCTTGTGAAGCGTTTGCCGTGAAGCAATTTAAAAGAATTGCCTAAGGGGCTCAAATATATTTTGTACAGAACGGTCTACGTGCACTACAAGCTCTCGGGAAGGCACTCCAAGTTCTCGGGAATTAATCTACACCTTACACAGTTCCGTATTTGAACTCCTTTAGTGTCTACCCAATTAAAACCGAGCAGTAGATTCCTTGTTTGATGCAACCTGACAACTTTAATAAAAAAATAGACCTGGATTCTGGTCTAAGTTTCTTGAGGGATAGGAAATTCTTTTGAGTGAGTGAGTTATTTGTCCTGCTGGCAGAGATATATTTCTTAACATAAATAAACTAGCAATTGCACCTTAGTGTGCAATGGGTACGAAGAGTTGTGGGAGTTCAATTATTGTGTCTTTAAGTGATTGCATTTCATTAGATTGAAATTGATATTTTTTATTCTTTTTGTGTTTACATGAGGTCAATAAAAATAGTGTTTTTTATTTCTGAATATATTTATTAAAAAAGTTTTTTAATAGTCATAAAAAAAACAACCTAATAAATATTAAGTTGTCCATAATAACAATCTTTTCTAATCAAAGTAGTAAAATAATATATAGAATAATGAATATGAAATGAATTTTTAAGAACATTTGAGTTTGAAATAATGGAGGACACATCAATGAGTACAAAGATAAGGATATTAGTTTGGGTATAAGAAAATATGTGTTTGGGCTTCCCTTAGGTTTTAAATTTATGTATTATATTATGAATGTTTTTCTTTTGTGAGCTTGTTATTAGGTTTTATTTGTATCTTACTACACTAAACTAATACATCTTTTGCATTTAGGTGGTGGGTCAAGTTGTAATCTCATGCTCATTGCAAGATGAGCAAAGTTAAAACTTATCATTAATTACATTCAAAATAAAGTGGCATTAAATTAAATGAGTGCAACAACCTTCATTAAGTAGAAATGCAAAGTTGACTTGGATTATTAGATTTATGGAAGTCTAGGATCATTCATATTTAATCAATATGACTTATGCCTCTATTATATCTACTTGACAATTTTTTTATGATGGTTATTCATTCAAAAGTGCCCTTAATATATTATAATATACTATGACATAACTTAATATAAATATATGAATTTTGACAATCTATCCAAAATCTCTCCTTTCATATAATATGTTTTATTTTAAGGCTGACTTGTCCATGTATTTTGAGCTTACTTTGAAACTCCCCATATGGTGAATTATACTCCAAATATGCTCGTAGTCAAATATTGATGCCATTTCATTCTTGAAGGTACCTCTGACATTTTTAATATACTGCGCTATAGGCTATTTAATGCTGAGTTGGATTGAGGCAGGCAACAGCAAAATAATGCAATGGAAGTATATGACAATATGGGAAAAAAGAGCCAAACATTGATTGAAAACTTGATTTGACGGTGGCAAATGGATGCTGGGCGTTGGAGTTTATAGTGCTTTAACCTTGGCTACGCCTGGTTTGAAACTATTTGTGCACTATTTTCCTTACCTTTTGGTTGCCATTTCTCCTTGAGGCTGCGCTAGATCTCCTTAATGGTTGTGTACTTCTTTTGTGGTTGTGCCTCATCCCATAGACTTGTGCTTGGTTGGAATGACATTGTGTTGTGTACTTCTTCTTCAGGAGAACCTCTGCGCTAAAATTTTTAGATGTTGCGCCTCTTTTGAAGTCATTAACTCCATTTTTATATCTCTATGAATGAATTGGAAAGTGCTCACACTGCAATTTACATGACGGTGTTGTGATTTGGAGTGACTTGCATAATAATTTGGAAGTACTTAGGCGCCATGTCTCATGGCTGCACCTCTTATTAGAGATTTTGTTTTAGTATTCTTCTGGTCTGTAGAATTGTGCACCTGCTTTCTAGACCTGCGCATCACTTAGAAATATATGCACAATGTTTTGTGATGCTTTCGTAATGAAATATCATAGCTGTGCCATCTCTTCATTTGAATTTGAAGCTTGGCTATGATATATGGTTTGTGCCCGGCTTGAACTGGGTTGCGCATCTTCTAACAGTTTATACAAAAGTTCTGGGGTGCCAAAATTGCTTGCGTAATTCCTTCAAAGGATTGGTCACATCAGAAATCTTTTTAGCAAATTGGACGATCTCCAGGATTCCTATCGTCTTCCATTCTTATAACATATTTTCCATGGTTAGATGGGAAAGTTAGCTCATCCATTTCAGTGAAGGGAATACCCTGTAACAAGTAATTGAATTTAATAGACTAATTAGATTATATTATTTTTGAAATATATGTTTTACAAAGTTTAATAGTTAATAAAAATATTTTCTAATATTTATTTCAATAGTATAATTAGTCCTAACTTTCTATCCTACGTGATTAGAGTTTATCCTTCTACATTACATTGTCATTATGTTGCTTCTTACACTTCGACCACTTACAATTTATACATATTGCCTATATGGTTGATGGATAAAATAGGTAAAGGGAATGTTGAAAATTCGTGAATGTTCAAATAATTATGAGTAAAAATAATTATTTTATAGTGCTAAATTATTTCAGTGATTTTTTTGCATGGTCCCATCACGATATACCAAATATCTATAATGTCATTGTTATGCATAATTTATTATTCTTGATCTAGATGTTATGCATAATTTATTATTCTTGATCTAGACATTATGCTAATTAAAAAAATAGAAAAAATGCATCCTAAGGTGGCTTTGATGGTTAAAGATGAAATTGAAAAATTATTTAAGGTAGGTTCATTAGACCAATTGATTATTTTCCGTAGAATTATGTTATAGTACTAGTTTCTAAGTCTGATGGGTGCATTTGTATATGTACTAATTTTTGAGATATTAATAAAGCAATGCTCAAAGATGATTCCCCCTTCCTAATATTGATATGATTGTTGATTCTATTGTTGAATATGAGAAGTTATCTCCATGGATGGTTTTTAGGATATAATCAAATAATCATAAATCTCTAGGATCAACACAAACCTACTTTTACTACTCCATGGAGTATATTTTTCTATGTATAGTCATGCCTTATGCATTGAAAAACATTGGTGCTACCTGTCGAATGGATATGACACCAATATTCCATTATTGGATTGATTAATATTTTAGAGGATTAAATGCGTCTGGCTTTTTGGGTAAGTCTCATAAACAAATAGATAAGCTTTAGGACTTGTAACTATTTTCTAGTGATTGAGATAATATGAGGTGCAACTTAACCCAAGAAATGTAAATTTGGCGTGGGTAGTGGTAGATTATTGAGCTTCATTATATCGAGGTGGGATGTTAAGGTTAATGCTAAAAATATAGATGTTCTTGTTAACATGCCTCTACCTCATAACCTTATACATCTTTGCAATCTACAAACTAAGGTACAAGCTATTTGACAATTTACTCCACAATTAATTGATTGCACTCTACAATTCACTAAGCTATTAAACAAAGATACTTAAACTTGAGTAGAATGGAAATTACCAAAAATCATTTGAAGATATGAAATAGTATTTGATGAATCCAATAGTTCTCATGCATGTCATTCATTATCAAACCTTTTTGTTATTATTTCAACTATTGGGTCAACCATCAATGAATCGTTAGCACAAAATAATGAGAATAGAAAAGAGAACATGCTATTTATTAAACTAGTCAAATAATTTTAGATCATGAGACAATATATATAATGATCAAATTTTACTAAGGATAAACATGAAAAAACAAGACCAACAATTTTTTGGCATTTAACAAATACATCATAACTAGTGGCACAATAACACATTAGTGTGTGTCATACACAACACATAACACATACATACAATATATGCATGTGGAAGATATGTGACAAATGACTCTCTAGTCTAGAGATGACATCATCTCAATCTACCAAGAGGTGACATCCATCTCTGTGTAGCTCTACCACATACTAACAAGCTAAGAAAGGAAAGGGGCATAATTAAACTCATTTAATTCCCTTAATCATTAATTAGATGCATTAGATTTACTAATATCATCAATAATTAATCCAACTACATTAATTTCTGATACCTAAGAAAATGAACTAAACAAAAGTCTTTTCCCATTAATTAATTGAATAGTTAATACTAGGGAGGATTGGAGAATATTCCTTAATTCCTAACATATAAAATAATCTCTAATCTATTGTTCATTTATTGAGTAACCAAATTGAACATTCTTTAATAAAATTTGATAAATTGTAAGGCAAGAATGGGTCAAATTATATAATTTGTGTCTAAACCCACATTATAACTTCATTATAACTTACTAAATTATCAATATGACTAAAAATAGCCTTAGGAAATATTAACCACTATTGAATCATGTGAAAAATGATTTCCCAACACATCTAATGAAGAGTGAATAACTACATAGAGATTTAAAAACAATAAAGAATAAAGAATAAATTCATCTTAACATCCACAATTACACAACTAAACATAGGGTAGGGAAGATGAAAATTATATTTGATAATCTAAAAAAAATCACAGTAAAAGGTTGACATATGGACACAACTATGATAGTTAGACATAACCACAATTCCAAGGACAATGACAAAACCCCAAATATGACCATAAAAATCTATTTTTGACAATACATAAAATCTAAAGATAAAATTTATAGACAAGCTCCACAATTCCAAGGACAATGACAAAACCCCAAATATGACCATAAAAATCTATTTTTGACAATACATAAAGTCTAAAGATAAAATTTATAGACAAGTTTTAGGATATATCTTAGGAAGCTCTTTCTTCAAAGGAGTATGAGTTCTGGAAGGAGGTAATACAAGAGGAGATGATGACCTTGGATAGATGTGAGATTTGAGATCTAGTGGATTTTCCAAGGGAAGAAAACCTATTGAATGCAATTAAGTGTTCAAAAATAAATTTGGAGAAAATGACACATTGCAATGGTATAAGGCTAGAATGGCATGAAAAAAATTTACTTCCAACTTGAGGGGGTTGATTTGGTGAAATTTTTCTCTTGTTGTTAAACTTACTTCTATTAAATTCCTACTTTCTATTGTTGTTTCTTGTGATTTTTAAGTGGAGAGAATGGATCTTAAAATTACTTTCTTGCACCAAGATCTTAAGGAAATAATTTATCTAGAACAATGGTTTTGTGGTGAAAGGAAAGGAAAGTCTAGTTTTCAAGTTAGAGTAGTCTTTGTATAGTCTAAAGAAGTCACCTTAGATGTGGTATCAAAAGTTTTATACTTTCATATTGGAAATTGGATTTTAAGGAGTGAGGTATGGAGATTAATAAACATCAAGTTGGAAGAAAGCTTTGCTAAGCTAGAGGAAGTATATTCACACTAAATTTTTTAGTAGTTTGATATGTAGGACCATAAGCCAGAGAGTAATTTTTAGCTATTGGTACTAAGTTATCTTTGGATCAATGTCTTTAAGTCAAATGATGATTTTGAGAATATATACATGATATTCCTTATGCTATTAGTATAGGTATCTTGATATACATGCAATGGTTTGTACTAGACCAAAAAGTTCCCAAGCAATGGTAGTTCTTATGTCTAACTTTGGTAGAGAGCATTAGAATTATGTGAAAAGGGTTTTTAGATATTTGTGAGGGGCTTTTGATTACTATATTTTTATCGTGGGACTAATGATATGGGTAAGATGTTGGACATATGTAAGGAAAATTATTATATAGATTGGGCTAGGGATTCAAATAACATGAGGTTAACCATTGCTTATGTGTTTATTGGAGGTACATAGTTGAATGAGTAAGCAACACTCACACTTGTGTTTTCCACTACATAACCAAAGTACATGACTGCTACACATGCTTGTAAGGAGGCAGTATGGTTATAAAGGTTGTGTTTAGGTATTTTCTTTGAGTTTAGATAGGTTAGGATTAAATGTTGATGACAGCACTCACACACTAGCCAATTAAGTTAAACACAAACTTGTTATAATTTGAAGATTAGAAGTCAGGAAATAACAGTAACATCAAACTACAGAGTATTGCTCAACCTGAGCCATTGGAAAGGGTGACAGAAACATTGGTAAAACACATTCTTCACACAAAGTGATAGAAAACTAAGTTTATAACCAGCAATGAAAAGAACCATCATATATGTTTGAATCTATGAAATACTCGATTACAATGATAGTCAATCCTTGGAAGAATCAATTCTGTTTTGGCGTCACCCCTTTCGCTATTCTTTCTTATTCTCCTCCTTTTCAATGATTGCAACTCTCTTTCCATTTTCCCTGTGCATGAGAGCGAAGTCTTCCTGGCTCGCTTAAACAACTCAGTTTTTTCTAACCGTCTATATCCATTCCTTTTTCATTATGTTCTTCTCTTTACTATCAACAATGTGCTCTCTCTCTCTCTTTTGGAAAACTCTTCTCACCCCTATCTATGGTGACTGCCTCTAATATATCCTACTCCTCATCCTCTTAAAGACTAGTATATTTATATTTTAAAAAATATATCTAAAGTACGCCAAGAGATATCTTTATAAATTACTTCCAGTTAGAATATTTGATATGCTCACATGAGTTAATTTAAACAAACTATGCTATGAGACTTTTCATATTCTAAAATGTAATAAAGATTTCACTCCATAACTACCCAAGTTTTTCTATTTTTCTATCCATTTGGCTTCCACAAATTTATTTATTTTTTGTTTAACGTGTTAAAGATTTCACTCCATAACTGCCCAAGTTTTTCTATTTTTCTGTCCATTTGGCTTCCACGAATTTATTTATTTACACATTTTAAGAATTTTGTTTACATGGGAATCTGAATCTTAATTGTTTACGGGAATCTGAATCTTTCAGCCCTTGTTGTGAGTGTAGAACGCCTCTCGGCATAACAACCTCTTTTTACAATTAGATCGATATCTACCTCTCTTCTTTCCTACTGCCATTCTGGTAATTTCCACCAATTTTTGCCGCTTATGGAATGAACTTATTCTAGTTTTGTTTGTAACTTCCTGTTGGGCAATGGGAGCAAGAATACAAATAACTACCTCTTCCTTGCTAGACCGATCCAGAGTAGACTAATGGCAGTTAGGGAGTTAATCAGTATGGGATTACAAGATATTAGAGTTCAACCAATTAACAAAACAATAACTAAACTTAAACCAAGCTTAGTGGGAAAATGCCCCTACATCAAATGTGATAGTCAAAGTGGTATTTATTGGGGAAGAATCTAATGTGCCAAGCTCATACTAAGCATATTGATGTCCATCATTAATTTTTCTACCAAGTGGTTAAGGGTGACAGAGTCATGATACAAAAGGTTTACACTTTGGATAATGGTGTAGATTCTCTCAGTGAGCCAGTGAGCATGGATATATTCTATTGGTGTAGAGAGGCTCTAGGCCTTACCACTCCTAGCACAAGTATATTTTCTATTTCTCTATTATGTCATTTGCAATGTAACTATCAAGTGGGAGAATGTTAGGAATAGGTGTGCTAGTTACCTTGCAATTGCTAGGGACTAATGTTATACATAATCAAATTAAGTATATATGTCATTATAAAAATCATGGAGTGTGAAAATGGGATGTCCATGTTGGGATGTGAGTTTCAATTAATTAATATTATTCCATGAATTCGAATTATGTTTATAAATGTGGCATTTGTTAAGATAGTGTGATATCAAATTGTAATCCTAATGCATAATGTATATGTTTCCAACATCTTGGGAATGGGTACTTAGACATCCATGTAGGTAGTTGAGAGATAATATTTTAATTTTATTCTTGGAAATTGAGATATTAGTTGTAATGGCATTTACAAGGGGAGTTACACTCTGCAAGAGTTACAATCATCATTGTTATGAGTAATTATCCATCCTATCACTTGGGAGTTACAATGTGATATTGGAGAATCTTGGTGGGTCTCTTATGAGTTGTCTACTCCATTTTAGAGAGCTATACTTTGGGATATGTACCTTTGGGAGTTACCATTCAAAGATCTTAGTAATGAATGACAGTGGGAGTTTAATTATATTCCAAGAGGTTGACCAAGTGGGTATGGGTGGATTTTCACAAGTGGATTCATGGGCACCTAGTTGTATCCCATGGTATATGCCCCTTGTTTTGTAAACAATCTATGACCATTTATAGTTTTTGTTTAACCCATATATTAGAGGCATGTGATAGAGGTTTCATATATGTTAATTTGCAAGTACTTTCACACTACTAAAATGATGTTAGATTAAAGGGAGATAGTTGATGTATTATGGTAACACGTTGTGTTGGATTAATATAGATTTCCAAGGCTTCTCTTTGATGGTGGATTTTTTCCTAGAACGGTTCCTCCATGTACATCTTTAAATGTTATGGGTTTTCTCTTATGCTTCTATTGATTTTATTATTGTTATTGTTGATTATATGACTCTCCATGATTAATTATTGGAAACAACATTATTCTTTAACTGGTAAATTAGATTTGTTACTATTTTCAATAGCTTCCATTTGTAGTAGTTTACCTAAATTTTCAACATTTGGTATTAGATCTTTATTCTAATTTGAGAAGGGGATGGATTTCTTGAAGTATTGTGGACTTTTTAGCTATAGTAGGAGATTTTGATTTAGTTATTTTGCATATCTATATTTGGTTGGAGCCATGGCATCTACTTCTACTTCTTGTTCAAAGATTGACAAGTTCAATGGCTCTAGGTTTGAATTGTGGAAGTTGAAGATAGAGGATCTCTTGAAAGAAAGAGACTAGTAAAATTTATATCAAAAGAAGGAAAACCCAATTGATATAATGTCTAATGAAGATTGGAAAAGGTTGGGCAAGAAGTCATGAGAAACAATTCAATTGTACCTTTTAGATTATGCCCTCTTGAATGTCTCAAATGAGCCTATCACATTTGCATTATGGAAGAGGACAAGTGATATATATTAAACCAAAAGTCTAATAAATAAATTATATTTCAGAAGGCATTTATATTCTCTTAATATGAATGAAGGTGAGTTTTTTGCATAACATTTAAATGCCTTTAATTTGATTTTGAGTTAGTTAGCTTCAATAGATCTGTTAAACTTGATGGAGAAGATAAATATATCTTGTTTATTTGTTCTTTGCCTAAATATTGGGAGAATTTAATTATTGCTATTAGTGGTAGTGTTATAGATCCAAATATGTACTCCCTTATTGATACCTTTCTTTATGAGGAAATGGGGAGAAAATCCAAAGATGAGTGCTCTAAGGATGCATTCTATGTCTAAGGAAGGCCCAAGGATAAAGGTAGGTCTAAAGGGGAATGGAAGAAATCAAAAGGATAGCCGAAAACCCTTGGGAAGAGTAGACTAAAGTGTTGGAACTATGGAAAAGGAGGAAATTTAAAGAACAAATGAAGAAATAAGAAGAAGAGCTTCAATGATTCCTCCACAAAGAAATCCTCTATTGATGGTGATAATGATGCATTATTTATTATTTCTAATGTTACTATTGATCACTATTGGTTGATTGATTTAGGTTTCTTCTGCTATATGAATCCTCACAAGTAGTTTTCATCATACCAAGCTTATGATGCAAGAGAAGTTTTCCTTGGTGACAATAGTACACATCAGATTATTGGTAAGGGAAATGTATATTTGTTCATTAGTGAGGGGAGGATGAAAACTCTCCATGGTGTTTTGCATATTCCAATACTCAAGTGAAAAATATTATTTCTGTATCCAAGTTGAATGATTCTAGAATGCACATGACATTTGATAAGTTAGGTTGCAAGTTAGTGAGAGAAAATCTAGTGCTAGCTAGATGCTCATGGTGTAGGATTTTGTTTAGACTTGATGCCTCCACATTTTGTAACTCTTCTAATATAACTGACACATCTAAAATACATGTATGTTGTGGTACCAATGCTTGGGCCACATTGGTGAAAAAGGTCTTTAGACCCTTATTTTAATAAAAAGATGGTTGTTGGTTTTTCTATTTACTCTTATGCGCATTTTTAATTTATATGAACATTGTGTGTTTGGAAAGTAGAAGAGAGTTTTCATTCCTATAGGAAGTTATAAAGCAAAGAGGTTTTTATAAACCATTCCTTCAGGTGTATTTGGTCTAGTAGATGTGGGTTCTATGGGTAAATCTTGATATGTTACATTCATTGATGATGGTCCTAGATACACAAGGGTTTAATTTCTTCATTCTAAATCTAAAGTTTTCTATAAGTTTTAGGAATTAATACTTTGGTTGAGAAAAATTTAGATAAGAAAATAAAGGTGTTGAGATCTGACGATAGTGGTGAATATTTTTCTAGGGAATTCAATGATTTCCATAGACATGGAGTTAGTTTTTGATACAAGACTACCCCTTATACAAAACAATAAAATGGGGTTGCAAAGAGGATGAACCAACCTTAATGGAAAGATCCAATTTAGTATGTTGAGTAGTATGCAATTAGATCAATGCTTTTGGGTAGAGGTTATGAGTACTAAACTTGTTTCTTGATTAATCAATCTCCATGTTGATAGGTAAGAAACCTTCTATTTAACATTTAATGGTATTTGGCCATGAGGCTTATGTTCATGTGCCTAAGGAAAATTAATCTAAGTTGGATCCAAAAGCACATAAAAGTGTTTCTGTTGGTTACGGTCAAAATGCAAAATATTATAAGCTTTAGAATATACTAACCTTAAAAAGAATTTATTCTACAGAATTGATTTTTAGAGAACTTAAAGCATTTTTAGATCCTAGGTAGCCAACGGAATAAGAAGGAAAGAAAATAGTGCATTTTGAGATTAATGTCGAGAAGTAGGAAAATACACATGTTCAAGAATAAAATGATGGATTAGAGGAAGGAGAGGAAGAAGAGGGATTAAATGAGATTTTTGAGTAGGATAAGCATGCAGAGGAATAGGTAGAGCCCCTTACTATATTCATGAGATGATCCATGAGATAACAAAGCCCACTTGACATGTATAACCCACTAGATTTCTATTGTGTATTTTCGTTAAGTTGTACTGATGATGAAATCAAATCTTTCAAGGAGGCTATCTCTTCAAATGATAGTAAATCTTAGATGAAGGCCATGTAGGAGGAGATAGTGGCTATTTTTCACAAGTGTTTGTGTGAAAAATTAAAAAATGCACTAAATAAATTAAAGTTCGTATTTTGATTTTAGAAAAATACATGGTTATAAAGACAGAATGCAGCTTGACATTGTTATGGTGTTTTTTGTAGAATCTTGTCCTAAAATATTCAAACCCAATGAGAGCATGTTTCATATTTGTATGTCTTTTGTAAAACATGGATTTGGGCATCCAAATTGCATGTCCAACCCTTAGGCTTGGTAAATTCAAACTTATTCCAAGTCTAAGGATAGGATTTCATTCATTTAAATTAGAATGTGTATGTGCTAAAATGTGTATAAATTCTATTTGAGCAGTGAAGTGGTGAAACATTGTGCCTACATCTCTTCCCCATGTGTTTCATCCTAGACAATGGATGTCAATAATAAGGTTGGGCCATCCAATCATCAATAAGTTACATGATCTTGTTGGTGGAAGACATTTTTTTTGTTGGTGGCCTATGGTGGATATGGATTATGTCTGACCCCTATTATTGTTTGGAAGATGTGAAAACGGAATACCCCATGCATATGTACTAGGTGGACTAGTGGAATCTTTCCATGTGTCCTATTCAATCAGTGTAATAGGGCTTGCTAAAGATTTGTCCTAAGTTTTTGCATGCATAGGTTTGTACATTGTATTGTTTTGTTAGCTACACATGTATGTTTAAGCACTATGTTATCATGATGACCTAGTTGGAAATTTTTAGAGAGAGTAATAAAATGCCATGTGTCTCAATGGAAAAATGGATCATTTCTTATTGGTTTGATACTAATGAGTAAAATGCGAAAGGATATTTCCATCTAAAGTATCAAATGATAAGATGCCATGTGGTCATAGTTGGATTATTTTGAAAGGAAGCAAGGTATGCAGAAACGCTTCCTACACTGATCTACTAAGGAAAGATTTATACAAATTTTAACTTTTACAGTTACAGGTTATTAGATGCACATTAACTGAAAGGTAATAACAACATAAAAATGCAAAACTCACAACACAAGATATACATGGGGAAAACCCTTTCAAGTAAAAAACCCCACACTCCAAAGCCACCCAATATATTATTCAGGAATCAAGAAGATTACAATATACTTGCAGAGTAAGCTTTCACAGGAGTATTAATCAACTAGAGATCCAGGAGGTAACTCAACATCTATAAGACTCTTACACAAAACCTCCATCTCAAGCTCCTGATATATAGGAGATACAATATAGTAAACTGTCAATGGTAATTACAAATCCATGAGCCAAAACCACCCAAAAGTGGCACCCAAATTATCTCCAATCAAAGATGTCTTGAAATGTGCCAAAAAACACACCAATACATGTAACTCTCCCCTTTATAGCTCTTTTAAGTGTCCAATACATTTTTACATTTCCCAAAAATAGGAGGTCCAACTTACAGAGGCCATAACTTTTGATTCGGGTGTCCAATTGATGAATTGTTTAATGCATTGGAAAGCTCATGAAGAGATCTATCACCTTGTAACTAAAAATTGTCAGTTATGCCAATTTTAATGACATTTAGAGACCTCTAATTGCCTCAAAACTGAGTTTGAAACTTTTCTCAGCAGTTTCAAAAAATAGAAACTTTAATATCTCGCAATCCAGATATGATCTTGAGACAAAACTCACCCAAGATGTTTACTTAGCTATTCCGCACCTTCTAGGAAAATTTTAGGTCAATCTAAGCTCAATTGAAGGACTTACTAAAAATAGTAAGTCTTGCCATTTTTAGCTCTTTTCGAAACTTTGAAAGTTCTAGATCATTATCCAAGATAATGATCATTCCTTGGCATCAATTAATATCAGAGAAATTCAATAATTGGTATCAGAGCGAGGGTTCCTTGGAAGAAATCCTAACAGCTTAAGGTTGATCTAGGATGGTGCACAAGAATGACATTCCTTAGTTTGATGGAATTGACTATGCCTTTTGGAAGGTACAAATGCAAAGTTATCTTGTTTCTCTTGGTTACAATGTGTGGAGAATGGTTAAAGATGAATACATTATACCTGAGAATGATCTGAAGACTACAATGGAGATTAGGGCTTATAAGACTAATGGTAAAGCTAGAAATGCTCTACTAAATGCTCTATCTAACATTGAAATGGTAAATGTTTTGGATTTGGAAACTGCTCATGAGATTTGGAAAATTTTGAAAAATATCTATGAAAGTGATGAATCTGTCAAGAAAGCTAAGATGCAGAATTTGAAGTCTAGCTATGAAACTATGCAAATGTCTGAAGATGAGAACATAAAAAGCTACTTGTAGAAGATTGATGAAGTTGTCAATGGGATCAAAGGTCTCAATGGAACTTTGGATAATAAATAAGTTGTGGATAAGATACTCAGAACACTTCCCAAATTATCTTATAGTAATAAAGTGTCTTCTATTGAAGAATTACAAGATTCAAACAAGCTTTCAAAACATCAATTGCTCGGTAAACTGACTACTTTCGAGATGAGAGAATTTGGTACCACTGATGGCCCTGTGAAAATTGAAACTTCTTTTAAAGCTAAATCAGAAAAGACTATTAGATCATATAAGTATGCTATGGAATCAGATGAGGAAGACTTTGATGAGATTGAGGCAAACTTTGTGAGTAGAATGAAGAAGGGGACTGGAACTTAGTTCAGAGGCGAGTTACCTTTCAAATGTTTCAGTTGTGGTAAGATTGGTCATTATGCTTCAAGATGTCCTAAAAGAGATTTGAAGATCAAGAACATAGAAGGTAAAGTTAAGATGATAAGGAAAAGTTACTATGTTAGAGATGATGAATGTGTGACCGATAATGAATCTGATTTTGACGATGGTAATGCTAGTGAATGCTTGTTTATTGCTATAAAAGAGGAACATGTTTTTGCTAACCTTGCAAGCTATGTGAAGGAAGGAATTTTGGAAGAAGAAGAGATGTCTGCACTTCATGCTAGAAAGGAAAAGGATGAATGGGTCATTGATAGCAGATGTTCAAATCACATGACAGGAGATCAGAGTAAGTTTGTCAAGTTGGAAAAGTATGATGGAGGACTAGTTAGATTTGGTGATGATGTAGCTAGTAAGATTTGTGGAAAAGGGTCAATTAATTTTGATGGAAAGCATAATATAGATGATGTTCTTTATGTCAAAGGATTAAAGCATAACCTTCTAAGTGTTGGACAAATGTGTAACAAAGGATACAATCTGATGTTTAAGGACAATGGATGTGAGATAAGAAAAAGCTCCGGAACCATAATTGTTGCTGGTAAGAAGAATCATGGTAATGTTCATCATTTGAAAGGTACTGACAATTGTTGTTTGTTGGTTCAAACAAATGAAATCTAGTTATAGCATAGGAGAATGTGTCATATTAACTTTGATAATCTGGTGAGAATAAGCTTAGTTCAAGCTATAAGAGACCTACCTAAGATTGTGAAGCCTGCTAATGCCATTTCCAAAGAATGTCAATTTGGGAAGCAAACAAAGACAAGTTTCAAGAGTAAGGAATAAACATCTACCAATGTGTTGGAGTTAGTGCATACAAAATTGTGTGCTCCTACAAGAACAAGAAGTCTATAGGGTGATAGGTATTTCATGCCACTTATTTATGATTATTCAAGAATGACTTAGGTTACTTTTCTCAATGAAAAATCAAAAGCCCTAGAGAGATTCAAGGCATTTAAAGCTATGGTTAAAAATGAAATGGATTTGAGAATCAAGTGTTTGATGTCTGACAGAGGTGGTGAGTTTACTTCAAATGAATTCAATACTTTTTGTGAAGAACATGGAATAAAGAGACAATTGTCTACCCCTTGGACTCCTCAGCAAAATGGAGTAGTGGAAAGGGAGAACAGAACAATTCAGGAAGCTTCTAGAACAATGATCAAGGAGGCAAACCTACTGAAAGTATACTGGAAAGAAGCAATTCATACTATTGTCTACATTCAGAACAAAGTGCAAGTCAAAGCAAATGGAACAAAGGCACCTTAAATGAGCTATGGTATGGAAGAGTTCCTTCTGTCAAGTATTTCAAAGTTTTTGGAAGCAAATGCTATATCAGAAGAGATGAAGAGTTAGGAAAGTTTGATGCTAGATGTGATGGAGGCATATTCCTTGGGTACTCTACTAAAAGCAAAGCCTACCAGTACTACAACAAAAGGTTGGGAAAGATTGTTGAAAGTGCAAATGTGAAGGTAGATGAAGACATTCAGAAAATCTCAGAGCCAAATGGATATGAGTCAAATGAGTCTACTGATACTGAAGTATTTGATGAAGACAAAGACAAGGAAGTGTAGATTGATGAAGAAGAAGCTCCAGAAAGAATTGGACTAAAACCCCCAAGTATGTGCAAAGGAATCACTCAGAGGATCAAATCATTGGTGACAAAAGAAAAGGAGTTCTGACAAGAAGAAGAGCTATAGAAGAACAGGTAAATCTCTATTTAATCTCAAAGGTTGAACCTAAGACAGTTACTGAAGCATGTAAAGAGAACATTGGGTCAAAGCAATGGAAGAAGAATTGATGCAAATTGAAAAGAACAAGACTTGGGAACTTGTCCCCAGGCTTGGAGATAAGAATGTGATTGGAACAAAGTGGGTTTTTAGGAATAAGCTAAATGAGAATAGGGAAGTTGTAAGAAACAAAGCTATACTTGTATGCAAAGGCTATTCACAAGTGGAAGGAATAGACTATGAGGAAACCTTTGCTCCCGTGGCAAGACTAGAAGTTATTAGGTTGTTTCTAGCTTATATGCAGCACATAAGGATTTCAAAGTATATTAAATGGATGTATAGTCTACTTTTCTGAATGGTGACTTGGAAGAGGAAGTTTATATAGAGAAACCGGATGGATTTCAGTTATCAGATAAATCAAACATGGTATGTAGAATGAAGAAGGAATTGTATGGACTGAAGCAAGCTCCCAAAGCTTGGTATGCTAGATTGGATAGGTATTTGTTACAACAAGGCTTCATCAAAGGGTCCGCAAATAGCAATTTGTACATCAAAGAAAATGAAGATCAAATCCTGATTGTGGAAGTATATGTAGATGACATAATCTTTGGAGGTAATGAATGTATGTGTAAAAGTTTTATAGATGAAATGAAGAAAGAATTTGAAATGTCTATGTGTGGGGAAATGAACTTCTTCCTTGGGCTGTAAATTAATCAAACTGATAAGAGCATTTTCATTTTACAATCAAAGTATGTCAAGGAATTGTTGAAGAAGTTTGGAATGGAAGACTCCAAACCAGTTTGTACCCCCATGACAACTAGTTGCAAGTTAAGCAAAGATGATGAATCCCCTAAGGGTGATCAGAACAAATATAGATCAATGATTGGAGGACTGCTATACCTAACTGCTACCAGACCAGATATCATGCATGCAATATGTCTTGTGGAAAGATTTTGAGATAATCCTAGAGTCACATGTCATGGAAGTGAAGAGAATATTCAGGTATTTGAAGGGCACTCCAGATCATGGTTTGTGGTATCCTAAGAAAAATGACTTCAACCTAAGTGCCTACACAGATGCAGATTCGACCAGATGTGTAGATGATAGGAAAAGTACAAGTGGTGGTGTGTGTTAAAGTTGGCTATGATTGGAGCCACCTAGGATCTAGGACTTCATGAAAGCATAAGAGAGATCAAATGAGAGAAAAATTATATTCTATCATTGAATGTAAATGTTGCTAGATTACAAGAGATTACATTGGATTTTATAATACATGAAGATAGCCTTGCTTATAAAGGCAAGGAGAGAGCTAGAAAGGTGGAGTGAAAGGTGGAGTGGAAAGTGGAGATATTCCTACAACATGTGACAATTAGAGGATGATAACTAATTGCACATGTGGAGGATAAGACAACTCACTCCAACTATCAACAACTCAACACACAACTAGACTCAACTAGACATCTAGAAGACTCACTCAACTTAACATGTGTGAATTATGTGTGATATGTGAATATTATTTAACTAATAAATAGTTAAATAATATGAATTATCAACACAAGGATAAACCGGTTAGGTGATAACCCTATTCACACCAACACCCCCCCTTAAGTGTAACTTAGGGAGTAGCTGACTAAAGAAAGATGCAATGATGGATGATGATGATGATGATGATGATGATGGGTCCCGGCTACTAGGCCATGTTAGGTACCCATGTACAACAAATCTCAAGTGGAGAAAAGGAGAAAACCTCATGGGACAAAACTCCTCTCCAAAAGTGAGAATGCAGAAAATAATGAAAGTGAAAGAAGTGATCTAGTAGGTGGACTCAACATGACCCCCCAAGGACAACTTCTATCACATATATACAATCAAATACCCCCCATAGGAGAGCAAGTGTGAGACTATAGGTCCCCCCCACAATGAAGTAGCTCATGTGCCAATGGTGAATGCCTGAAGATGAATGCTAGAAAGTGTCCTATACCTGCAAACAACATTCCTCCCCTTAGGAAGAAACAAGTCCAAAGGTTGATGCCAAAGAAAATCCATCTCAAGGAATGAGGGAAAAAGCCTCATGATGGATGCCTTTGAAGACTGCTGAAATGTTCACATGTCAGAATCAAGGAATGACAATGCAATGAGGTGTGACCAATCCAAAATCCTGGGTAGAATCATGAAGAACAACCTCTAAAGATGAAGTAGATGAGATAACAGTTGTGTTATAACTATCATCAAAGAGGAGAGATATCCCTTCAAGTGTGTCCTCCAAATCTGCAATATGAGACTCACAAAACAAGTCTGATATACTTGCCAAGAAAGTATCCCACAAAGCTGTGTCTGAAAGACTGGAATGATCCTACTCAACTGAAGTAGATGAAACTGTGTCGATGTCTATCTCTAAAGAAGTAGGAGGTTGAGGTGATGGAAGCTCAACACTAGTCTCATGAACCAAAGTTGGTGAAAGAACCCCAAGGTTCAAGTGACCAAACTTCTCCTCGAAAACATGATTCACACTTGATGCATGAGTGTGAATATTAATCAATGTTTCTACATCATCAGAAGAAGCAAAATGGGAGAATGTATACAAGCGAGATGCATGATCAACCATCCCAACAGCAATGATATCTCTTCTCTCCAAGTCTCGTATGATCACTGAATCAGGAGTGAACTCAACTGTCTTCCCTGCACCACAATGAGTAATCTCATAGATGGAAAGGAGATTGATTGACAAGAAAGGTACACACAACACATTATTGAATGTACACTCACTGACATCAATGGTTCATTTACCAGTTGCATGCATGTATGTATTGTTACCCATCAAAATAGGTGGCGAAGTACATTACTCAAATGAAGAGAACATTCCTTGTGAAGATTCCATATGATGAGAAGCTCTAGAATCAAGAAGCCATCTCTAACTGAAGACTTGTAGAAGCAAAGAGTGCTTGTCCTTTTCCTTTGATTGTCCCATTGACAATGCATGTTGTCCCTGTCTATGTAGATGATGATGGTGTCGAAGAAGAGGATGGACTAGGTGATGATGATGGCATTTTGATATTGTGCTTTTGAATAATGTCAGTCAACTCATCAATTTTCTTCTCATAACACTTATGCTCATCATGTCCTAGTTTCTTGCAATATGCACACTTTGGTCTCTCCTTCTTAGATGATTCCTCCTTGGGAGAGGATGAGGACTTAGGTGATTTGGTTTATTCCTTTGCTTGCTCAGTGTTCTTGAAATCCTTTTTTTTTTGTTTCTTGCCTTTGTTAGTTGAAGCCTTTTGATCCTTTGTACCTTGACTAGCAAGAAGTGCTTGAGGTCTAGGAGACTTCAATTTGCCCATGTGTACTAACTTAGCTTGCTCCCTTGTGAGTGATGTTGCAAACTCATCAAGTGAATGTTGCAAGTATGGGCCTAACCGGTGTTGTCATTGATGTCAACATACTCCTGTTGCATTGATGAATAGGATTGGATGAGCTATGTGCTAAGGATATTGAGAAAATTAGTCCTAATCAGGAACAGAGAAGAACAGTGAAGATAGTAAGGTAAAGATCCAAGATAAGATGACTATCAAAGGATGCAGTTCAAAGGCTTTGTAGATATGAGTCTTAAGAGGATCCAGTAAAGATTTCAGAGATCTGCATGAAGATCTGAAGGAGTTGTGGCCGCTCAAGTAAAACCAGTTCCGGCAGGTGTTCAGAGGTGACAGAGTGACACAGATAGGTCCGATGAGATATGGAAATGCATTTTCCTATTCTACGGATTTGAGGGAGTGTTGAGGAAGTCTTCGTAAAGTGTCCACTTGATTGGTTTGTGGTTTGAAGGTCCGCAAGCATCTATTGCTTTGTGACAGT
This sequence comes from Cunninghamia lanceolata, assembly GCA_027924645.1. Taxonomy (NCBI): domain Eukaryota; kingdom Viridiplantae; phylum Streptophyta; class Pinopsida; order Cupressales; family Cupressaceae; genus Cunninghamia; species Cunninghamia lanceolata. The sequence continues at coordinate 16,780,506 of BSBN01001332.1, forward strand.
GATGACAGACTATGTTATTAAGGTTCCAAATGAAGGAGAGAAGGATTTCAGTAAGCAGATAAGTGTGGATGTTCTTGGTGATTCAGGTAATCTTGTTGAGGTCTTTGGATCATGTCCAGTTCATGTTGGTAGTCTGCATTAGAATTGGAGCTTGGAATTGAAGAATAACTTCCGGATGATGGTGTTCTTCCTGAGACTGGCTAACCAGATGTATTACACATCTTGCAGATGTTCTTGTAGATGTTTGCCGACTTAGATGATTATTCCTAAGTCGATGCCTTGTAGAAATAAGGAGTTGTAAAGTTATTTCAAAGTGAGTTGTGGAGATGTGAGTGTGGTAGCAAGGAAGAGAGCGAAAGGCAGAGAAGAAGTATTGGGCTTAAATGGAACTGATTCAAGCATGGTGAAGATGCTATTCTCCAGTTCAAGTATGTGATACTTATCATTTTGTAGACAGTGTGTCTCTTGTAGGTAGTGAGCCTCTTGTGAGCAGTGTGCTCAAGCAGTGAGCCCTAATTGGCATGTGTCATTTTGTTCTTTCTATTCTTCTAACAAAGAATACAATCTTGGGTTAATCACCCCATGGTTTTTCCCTTAACCGGGTTTTCCACGTCAAAATCTTGGTGTCTTATGTGTTGATGTGTTTCTACTCTTGATTCAATGCATTATGTTTCCATGATTGATTTATTGATATGCTACTAAATCACAAAAGGATTTAAGTGTATAATTGGAAAGAAATTTTTTGACAACTGATTCACCCCCCTCTTAGTTGTCTATTTTGAATCTAACAATTGGTATCAGAGCCAAGTTCCTCTAAAAGGAGCTTAACTGCTTGAGGAGATCCAAGATGTCATCCTACAAGAAGGATAGTCTAAAGTTTGATGGAACCAATTTTAATCTTTGGAAAAGTCACATGAAATGTCATTTGCAATGTATGGGAATGCAGTACTAGACCATGGCTTCAATGAAGTATACTCCTCCACAAGGTGGCCCGAAAGCCCCAAATAAAATCACAGATGCTGAAAATAATCTGTGGACTATAGACACTCTTCTAAGCGCATTATCTGATTCAGAGCTTTCAAATGTTGTTGACCTACCAACTGCCTTTGAGATTTGGGAAAAAATGGAACTTCTGCATGGAGACAAGTATGTTAAATGTGCAAGGCTACAGAGTTTGAAAGGAAAATTTAAAAATCTGAAGATGAGAGAAGATGAAAATATCACTACTTTTATGCCAAGAGTAAATGAGCTTGTTTATGGAATTAGATGTGCTGGTGGAGTCCTAGATGAAGATGAGATTATTGGCAAAATTCTTAGATCCCTTCCTACTTCTTATAAAATCAAGGTTGCTGCCATTGAAGAATTCAGAGCCCATATAACTATCACAAGAGATCAATTGGCTGGTAAATTGGCTGCATTTGAAATGACCGAGTTTGGAGATGCGCCCCAAGAATGAATCAACATTCAAAGCCAATGCTTCTATAAAAGGAAAACAAAGGTTTGATCCGGGAGAGAACTCTTCAAGGAAACTATCATGGTATGAAAAAGAAAGAAAAGACTTGGAAGAGGAAGAAACTGAAACTGCTTAGCTTGAAGCCCTTATTGCAAAAAGACTGCCAAGAGGATCTGATAATTATGAAGGGAAATTGCCTTTTAAGTGTTTTAACTACAATAAGATTGGTCATTTTGCCTCAAAGTGTCCGGAAAGATTTTTAAGGCCAAATCCTAATAGATCAAGGTTCCAAAAGAATTGTTACTATGTTCATGAAGAGGATGATAATGAAGGAGTAACAGATGATGAATCAGAGATAGGAAACAAATCTGAAAGTGATTGGGTGTTTATTGCCATCAAGGAAGAAGATCCAATACCCTCTAAATCTATCAATCATAACATTATAGGAAGAGCTCTGGCTGGCCAAGTTGAAGAAAAGGATGATTAGGTCATTGACAGTGGATGCTCTCACCATATGACAGGTGACAAAAATAAGTTCTTAGATTTGGAAAGGTATGAAGGAGGAGTAGTAAAGTTTGGTGATAATTCTGTTGGTAGAATCAGAGATAGAGGAACTATTTATTTTGATGGAAAGAACAAAACCGGTAATGTACTGTATGTTAAAGGATTGAAGCACAATCTTCTCAGTGTTGGATAGTTGGTGGACAAAGGCTATGATCTCCAATTCAAGAATGGAAAATGCAAGATCTTTGAAAGTTCTGGAATAGAGATTGCATCCGGTACTCAAACAAAAGGTAATATCTTCCATTTAGTTGGTACCGACAAAATTTGTCTATTTGTGCAAATTGATTAGAGTTGGCTATGGCATAGGAGGATGTGTCATATGAATTTTGATAATATCATCAAGATAAGCAATACTCAGGCTGTAAGAGATCTTCTAAAATTGGTAAAACCTACAAATAGTTTGTGCAAAGAATGTCAATTGAGAAAACAAAGCAGAGTCTCATTTAAAAGTAAAGAACAATCTTCTACCAGAATATTGGACTTAGTTCATATTGATCTATGTGGTCCGGCAAGAATCAGGAGTGTGCAAGGTGATAGATACTTCATGTTACTAATTGATGACTACTCCCGGATGATGTGGGTAACTTGTCTGAAAGAGAAATCAGAAGCTTTTGAGAAATTCAAAATATTCAAGGCTATGGTAGAGAATGAAACCAGATTGAACATAAAATGTCTAAGGTCTGACAGAGGTGGAGAATTCACATCCGGTGAGTTCATAGAATTCTATGAGAAACATGGAATAAAGAGATAGTTGTCTACCCCTAGGACTCCACAACAGAATGGAGTAGTGGAGAGAATGAACCGGACCATCCAAGAAGCATCTAGGACAATGATGATGGAAGCAAATGTTCCTCATATCTATTGAAGAGAAGCTATTAGCACTGCAGTCTATACTCTCAATCGAGTTCAAATCAGAAGCAATACCGGTAAGACTCCCTATGAACTTTGGTTTGGCATCACTCCTACTATGAGGTATTTCAGAGTCTTTGGTAGCAAATGTTACATCAAAAGAGATGAAGATCTAGGCAAGTTTGATGCTAGAAGTGATGAAGGAATATTCTTGGGTTACTCTACTCAAAGCAAAGCATACCGGTGTTATAACAAGAGACTAAGAAAGATCATAGAAAGTACAAATGTGAAGGTTGATGAAGGAATTGAAAAAACCTCAAGGTTTTATGAATATGATGAAGATGATGAGAATGGTGTTCTGATTCAAGGAGCCCAAGCCCCTTCTGCAATTCAGATTCAAACTGATCCTTTAAATCGGGAAGAAGAAATGAGTTTCAATGAGCCTGATCAAGAATCAAAAGTGCAAGAAACTCCCAAAGTTCCCAGGTATGTAAGACTGAACCACTCTGAAGATCAGATCATAGGTGATAAAAGCAAAGGTGTACAAACAAGAAGGAGAATTGCTCAAGATTTAGATGAGTATTGTCTGATGTCAAAGATTGAACCTAAGATAGTAAATGAAGCTTGCAATGATGAAAACTGGACTAAAGCAATGGAGGAAGAGTTGATGCAAATTCAAAAAAATCACACTTGGGATCTTGTTCCCAGACCTAGAAATAAGAATGTGATTGGAACAAAATGGGTCTTTTGGAACAAACTGAATGAAGTTGGTGAAGTAATCAGAAATAAAGCTAGTTGGTCTGCAAGGGCTACTCTCAAATAGAAGGAGTTGATTTTGAAGAGACTTTTGCTCTGGTGGCAAGAATTGAAGTAGTCAGATTATTTCTTGCTTTTGTTGCCTTCAAGGACTTCAAAGTATATCAGATGGATGCCAAGTCTACCTTCTTGAATGGTGACTTGGAAGAAGATGTATACATTGAGCAACCAGATGGATTTCAATTGTCTGATCATGGTGATATGGTTTGCAAGTTAAAGAAATCTCTATATGGACTAAAGCAAGCCCCAAGAACCTGGTATGAAAGATTGGATAAGCATCTTTTGAAGATTGGTTTCAATAAAGGTACTGCTGACAATAATTTGTATTTCAAAATTGATCATGAAAACATCTTGATTGATGATGTGTTTGTTGATGATATCATTTTTGGAGGAAGAGATAGTATGTGTAAAACCTTTGCAAATCAAATGAAAAGTGAATTTGAGATGTCCATGCTTGGGGAAATAAATTTCTTCTTGGGTCTACAAATCACTCAAACAAAGAAAGGAATCTTCATTTCTTAGTCTAAATATGTAAACGAATTGTTGAAGAAATTTGGGATGGAAGACTCAAAACCAATGAATACTCCCATGGCAACCAGATGTAAATTGGGCAAAGATGATGACTCTCCTAAGGCTGATCAGAAAAAGTACAGGTCAATGATTGGAGGATTGTTGTATCTCACTCAAACTAGACCTAACATTATGAATGTTGTGGGTCTTGTTGCTAGATTTCAAGCTGATCCTAGAGAATCTCATGTCATGGCAATCAAGAGGATTTTTAGATATCTAAAAGGAACAGTTGAGTATGGATTGTGGTATCCCAGAGATCATGATTTCTCTCTTCATACATATATAGATGCGGATTGGGCAGGAGATGTGGATGACCGGAAGAGTACCAGTGGTGGAGCATTCTTTTTGGGGAAAAGATTGGTTTCTTGGCTGAGCAAGAAACAAGAGGCAATATCTTTGTCTACTACAGAAGCAGAATATATTGTAGCAGCAGGTAGTTGCACTCAAGTTTTGTGGATGAAGCAAATGCTAAGAGACATAAGAGTGGAGTATGAGGAGCCTATCACAATCTTCTATGATAATTCAAGTGCAATAAATATATCTAAGAATCTAGTGTTGCATTCAAAGACTAAGCATATATCTATCAAGTTTCACTTTCTGAGAGAGCAAGTGAACAAGAATGAAGTCAGATTGGAGTTTGTGCCTTCCAAGGATCAGATTGCAGATATCTTTACTAAACCTCTACCTAAGGACTCTTTTGAGTATCTCAAGGAGAAGTTAGGGGTTATTACCCCTCCAGTGATGAACTAAGGTGCACTGATGTGCATCAGTCTGGTGGATATCACAGTCATATCTTGTGATCTAGATTGATGATGGGGAGCTGCTACTCAGGGGGAACAGCTAGTATGATTCTGAAATGGTGGAATTGCAAGTATGTACCCTTTGCCATTGATGTCAAAGGGGGAGAGAAGACATGTGAAAAACAAGTGATGGCTGATTAAAGTGGGAGCAGTAAAGAAAGAGAAGACAAGTGAACAGTTGTTGGTGATAGGGGGAGTTGTGTCAGTAAAGAAAAGTTCTTGTCTTGATGGTCAAAACAATTTTTCACATCATATGTTGCCATCAATGACAAAGGGGGAGATTGTTGTAAGTATGGGCCTAACCGGTGTTGTCATTGATGTCAACATACTCCTGTTGCATTGATGAATAGGATTGGATGAGCTATGTGCTGAGGATATTGAGAAAATTAGTCCTAATCAGGAATAGAGAAGAACAGTGAAGATAGTAAGGTAAAGATCCAAGATAAGATGACTATCAGAGGATGCGGTTCAAAGGGTTTGTAGATATGAGTCTTAAGAAGATCCAGTAAAGATTTCAGAGATCCGCATGAAGATCTAAAGGAGTTATGGCCGCTTGAGTAAAACCAGTTCTGACAGGTGTTTAGAGGTGACAGAGTGACACAGATATGTTCGGTTAGATCCAGAAATGCATTTTCCTATTCTGCAGATTTGAGGGAGTGTTGAAGAAGTCTTTGTAAAGTGTCAACTCAATTAGTTTGTGGTTTGAAGGTCCACAAGCATCTATTGCTTTGTGACAGTGATGACAGACTATGTTCTTATGGTTCCAGATGAAGGAGAGAAGGATTTCAGTAACAGATGAAGTGTGGATGTTCTTGGTGATTCAGGTAATCTTGTGGAGGTCTTTGGATCGTGTCCAGTTCATGTTGGTAGTCCGCATTGGAATTGGAGCTCGCAATTGAAGAATAACTTCTAGATGATGGTGTTCTTCCTGAGACTGGCCGACTGGGTGTATTACATATCTTGTGGATGTTCTTGTAGATGTTTGCCGACTTAGATGATTATTCCTAAGTCAATGCCTTATATAAATAAGGAGTTGTAAAGTCATTTCAAAGTGAGTTGTGGAGATGTGAATGTGGTTGTGAGGAAGAGAGCGAAAGGCAGAGCAGAAGTATTGGGCTTAAATGGAACTAATTCAAGCATGGTGAAGATGCTATTCTCTAGTTCAAGTATGTGATACTTATCATTTTGTTGACAGTGTGTCTCTTGTAGGCAGTGAGCCTCTTGTGAGTAGTGTGCTCGGGCAGTGAGCCCTAATTGGCATGTGCCATTTTGCTCTTTCTATTCTTATAATAGAGAATAGAATCTTAGGTTAATCACCCTGTGGTTTTTCCCTTAACCGGGTTTTCCACATCAAAATCTTGGTGTCTTACGTGTTGATGTGTTTCTACTCTTGATTCAATGCATTATGTTTCCATGATTGATTTATTGATATGCTGCTAAATCACAAAAGGATTTAAGTGTGTAATTAGAAAGAAAGTTTTTGACAACTGATTCACTCCCCACTCTCAGTTGTCTGTCCTGAATCTAACAGTGAAGGCATTGTCAAAGCTTTCCCAAGTACATCCATAGTAGCATAAAAGGTAGAAACAAAAACTAAATAGTCAGGACCAAGCTTGGCAGGGATTGAAAGAATCAATTGAGTGTCCTCTTTCTCAATTCCACATTATTTGAGCTACAATATAAGTGACTTCAGATTTGTGAAAAAGTATTGGATGCTTGCAAAGTCAGTTGGATTCAAACCAATTAGTTCATTCTCCAATTTGAAACCTCTCATAGTATCTTGTTTACCAAAGAGATTTTCTAAGGTAGTCCACACTTCATTCGGTGTTTTACAAGATTCAATATGAAAAAGAAGATCAGGAGAGATAGACAAGCATAATGTTCCATAGGCTTGATCACATCTATTGTACCACTTTCTCTTTTCTGCAACTGTTATTGGTTCAATTTCTGTACCCATTATTACTCTATGAATTTTCAAACTTCTTAAATGTATCACCATTTTAGTTTTCCACTCATCATAGTTATATGGTGTGAGTAGAAGAAATTTGTGTGGATCCATGATGCAAGAGTACAAAAAAGAACACGAGTACACCCCCTTATTACTCAATCAAAGAGATCATCCCCCCAAAAAAGAAATGATTGTGTCACTTTATACTTAGTGCGATTTACAATTGTCCTCAAGGGACCAAAATTGGGAAAACATGAAAATCTCTTAAAACTGAGATTCAAAGAAGGTTACAATTGCTCACAATGATTAACCATAGCAAACAGATCCCTTCAAAACACGTTTCACTTCCTCAAGTGTCAAAATGTCCAAGTTATCACTCATAAGCCAAAAACCTGAGAAATGAAATGAATTGAACCTGGAGTAGAATCTGAGAAAATGTACAGATGGATTTGAAGAGCTTCTTAATACTTTTTCGATGCCACAAGAATCATGAAAATCAGAGATCGTGGCAGAAAGTTGTGAGCACGGAAGCAAAAAATGAAGATTTGTCTTCAAACTACTGTAGCAGTCACCTACAGTAGAATACCAAAAAACTACTGATGCCACTACAAAGTGCCCTCTGTCAACTTTCCAATGATATCTTGTTTTCCCAATTTTGCCTCCATGGACAAAAGTTATGCAAAAAAAAAAAAAAACCCTTTTAGGGCTTTGAGGGGCAAAAATAGCCCCTTAGCGCTGATATTAGCAGAATATTCCATTGCACTGGAAAAAAATGCCCCCTGGAAAAGAAAAAAACTGCCCTCTATCACACGAAATTGCTTTTAGAGATGCGAAATAGCCTGTCGGCGGATAAAACTGCATGGTCAAGGTGCAAAACCGCTTTGTTTTTGGCTGGAAAATGCCATTTCGATTGTGAAAAACACCTGATTTCCTTCAAAACCTGATAGTTTAGACTGCTGGGTGGTTTCAAGGAGTACACTGAAGGAACAACTGATTGAGTTTAGATATTTTCTGGCATGAAAAAAAATGTTTACCGCATGATACAATTGCACAGTGAGGGTTTTGGATTACCGCCCATGGGCGATTTGGAGACCACTATTTGTTGTTTTAAGGAAATCTGGTAATGATATTTGTGGATTAAAAAAACCCACTGACGGTGAGAGTTTTAAAAACCGTCGCTAGAATCTCGATCTACCAACATGTATGATGACCGTAAAGGCAACTGGGGAAAAAGATTATGTCCGCCGAGATCTGAGAATTTGTCAGGTATATTCAATGCCACCAGGAAGAATATTAAAATGCCATCAGGAAGAATATGCCGGTCGACGAAACTACTGGGCTTATAATGGATTCCATGACTAATAGCACAGACTACTGAAAATGGATCTGGTTGCCGAGAGTTCTACAGTGGCCGTGGATTATAGAGGTTGTCGGCGGTGATGTCTGCCGATGTTGGTGTGAGTAAAGTTAAAGGTCATCGGTGAAGCCTTTGAAGCCACCAATGTTCTTTGAATCTGCAAATGAAAATATCTACCAAGAATTTTATGTCGTAAGTGGAATGAAACTCCTGTCAGAATTTCTTACGAGTAGTAACCTATGATGTGGCTGGAATGGGTGCCACATGGCATCCGCAGGTGCTCCTGGTACCTGGTGTCAGCAGGGTATGTTGTACAGTTAGGTACCCTGTGGCATATTTGTCCGTAGAAAATTTTTCCTTTCACCAACAAAGAACTAAATAACTATAATATAAATTATTTACCTAACATATATTTCTCCTCCTATCACTGACGCCAAAGATTCCGCTGTGCTAGTGGAATATTCTCTGTGCAGAGAGAATATTCTCAAAAGAGATTCTGTATGGCGTCAATTTCAAAAAAATTGCCTTTTGCTATGACTTTGTCTGATTTGGACGATTTTACAATCGATTTATAGGTTTTTGAGCGTCCTGAGCGCGATGACAGGGTCATTTTTTGCCCAAATTGCTCCAAAATTGTAGATGCCTCTCAGATCAGGTATCCATCCTCCAGATTGAAAACCTCATAGATTTGGCCTCCGGTGTCTGATTTGGATGAAACAAAAGTTGATCTCGACTATCTCAGACCTCCTGAACATAATGGTGTGCTCAAATTTGTAGTAGCATGCTCTGATTTAAACCTACAATACAAGGCTACAAAGAGGAAACCCTCACAAATCTGGTATTTCTATCAAGTCTTTCAGATTCTCCAGGTCATCATTCGATCCAAGAGAAGAGCATGCTCAACTATTAAGATCCACCATGAATTACACTCAAGATCTCTCAAAAAATGACTAACACAAAGCGATTCTTCCTAGAGCTCTGATACCATGCTAGAATTGGCTATGATTGGAGCCACCCAGGACCCAGGATCTAGGACTTCATGAAAGAACAAGAGAGATCAAATGAGAGAATAATTATATTCTATCATTGAATGCAAAGGTTGCTAGATTACAAGAGATTACATTGGATTTTATAATACATGAAGAGAGCCTTGCTTATAAAGGCAAGGTGAGAGCCAGAAAGGTGGAGTGAAAGATGGAGTGGAAAGTGGAGATATTCCTACAACATGTGACAATTAGAGGATGATAACTAATTGCACATGTGGAGGATAAGACAACTCACTCCAACTATCAATAACTCAACACACAACTAGACATATAGAAGACTCACTAAGTCAACTTAGCATGTGTGGATTATGTGTGATGTGTGAATATTATTTAACTAATAAATAGTTAAATAATATAAATTATCCACACAAGGATAAACTGGTTAGGTGATAACCCTGTTCACACCAATGGTGTGATCTTTCTTGGAGACAGAGTTGTGTCATGGAAAAGCAAGAAGAAACATTTAGTATCTTTATCTACTGCAGAGGCAGAGAACATTGCAGCAACATCATGTTGCACATAGGTGTTATGGATGAAACAAACTTTGAAGGATATCAAAGTTGTGTATGATGAACCTATTCCCAGTTTTTATGCTAATACAAGTGCCATCAACATTTCAAAGAATCCGGTGATGCATTCAAGGACAAAGCATATTTCTATCAGTATCTGTTATCACATAGAATTGCACCCAGCTTGGAGAGAGTCCAAGCATTCTAATGACACAATGGGGATGATCTCAAGGTGTGGGACCATGCAAGTTGAGATCAGACCTCTAGAGAAGGTTGGTTCCTCATTCTAAGCCTAATGCTTAGAGAAAACTATCTAAACCTAGTGCTAATACTACAAGGAAAAAGGGTTAGAAAGAAATTGAATGAAAATAGAGGTGATGCACCAGATTTAATGAGTAGTAGTAAGCTTGGAAAAGACACAACAATGATCTCAATCACAAGGAGAGGTTCACACATACTTATAGGATTGATTGAAGCTTTGGGATGAAGACCTAACCTATAGAGGAGCCGTTTTACTCATAGAATAGATCACAACTTCAAGTAAAACATAGAAATCAGAGCATCAGAGAAGCAAAATATTGTGCATATATTGATCGTGAAGGCTAGAAACTATTACAATGCAAAATAACTTATAGCAGGAAAAGACATAGTATAGCCAATTACATTCATAGGTGGATTAACAAGAAGACAATAGAGGCCAAGCTACATGCACAATGAGTCAAATTCTAATAATCCTGCAATTGCACTAAGAGGTCTGACTATAAGGAATTTGGCAGCATAACAAACCAAAAATTACTAACTCTTTCTATTAAAGATTACAATGCTTTATATCAAATCTTTGTGCAGAGAATGTTGAAGTAGGTCCATGGGATCCAAGAACACCAATGCAAACATCAATGTAGAGCCAGGAACAAGCGGTGATGAGGATAGAACCCATGCCTCTGGCAGACCTGCAACCCGAGGAATGGTTGCCCATACGCAAGAGAGGATAAAGCATTGAAGAAGAGAGCCTAGAAGTTGTCACCAACCACAGAAAATTTGCCACCGAGCCACCAAAGTCCCTTCGGATTGAAGAACTAAGCCATCCCCTTCGAATTTTGCCTACGGAGCTCACCAATGCAATTGAATGTCCTTGGTGCCACCAGGACATTTAAAATATCTAAATTTAAATAGGAGCCATTGGATGAACAAACGGTTATAAGATCGATGACTCTAATTCACATTACAAATTACTTTTCTTTTAATTCTATGCTGAGGCTCACTAACATGGCATATGTGTCGCTAAGTGTACAGGTGAGTCACTCTTTTTAATAGCTATCGGTGAGTAAGGGCTCACCTAGAAGATCCTAAAGAGAAGGCATGAGTCTGCCACATGTCAACATCTTGCAGTTGCACATAGGATCTCTCCTACAAGAAAGATTCACCTACAACACTGCACTACCATCTGATCTTCAACATTGCGGCCCCACCTCAATTTGTCCTTTGACACCTAGCTCTATCTCCACCATCTAATGGAGTCAAAGATCCTATGGCCATGGGCCACGACAAACTTTACAGTTGTCCTCATTTCGTAGCTGCACAGAAGGAATGTGACATCATCTTTAGGCGGTCTGCGGGCTCGCAAAATACTACCATGTGGCACCCTTGGGCCTAGGGGACTTAAGACTTAAGGAATGAAGTTGGCAAGCGATAAAAGGTAAACCTTAGGACTCGGGGCTGGTCACTTCACAACATAAAGGTTTCAGGGTTGTAACTTAAGTGATCGGCAACTTGGGCTAAGCAGTCAATGATAGATTATAACGTGAAGGAAGATGATCATAAAACCTAGGGCTTAGGGGAAGGGAAAACACTTAGGGTTTTAAGGGTTTGGGCTATTTGGCTGGAAAGCTAAATAGGCCAACATTTTGGTGACTTCTCAAGGGGTGTTTTCCTACCTAAACAATAAACCAGTGGCCTTATCAATCCATTGGGCACATATTCAAAGAGACTGCAACAAGAACAGAGGAGCTGAAACAACTAGGCACTGCCAAGGCAAAACAAAACAACAAGAAAGCATGTCTCCTCCTAGTGAGAATATAGCAGAGTGTAGGGATACTTATTGAAAGTAGACACCTAGCCTATTTACAAGATCTTGCAACCATGCTAAAAGCAAGGTTTGAGATAAATCCCATTGACTGGGATTTGCAAAACCTCTCCATTCAGCCTGAAAAGTTGGAATGCATTAGCCTATTTGCAATTGGTAATGATATAGAGGCCACTCCACATGGCATCAAAATTTGAATGTCATCCCACTTTGGCCCTATCTGCATCCCATTTCAGCACTATATCTCCTTCACTGAATGTTCTATCAGTATATTTCCTGTCAAGGGTTCTCTTGACCTGATCTTGGTGAGCTTCAAGGGTCTTCATAGCAGCAGCTCTCTTCTCCTCAAGTTCCAATAGCTCTGCAAGTCTGACTGTCATGGCATCATTCTCCATTAGTTCCAATTGTTGTGTCAACTCTCAAGTTCCAACAGCTCTACAAGTCTGACTGTCATGGCATCATTCTCCATTAGTTCCAGTTGTTGTGTCAACTCAAGAGAAGGTAATTCCAATGATAATGGAACCCTTGCTTCTCTTCCATAAACAAGCATGAAATGGGAATTGCCTATGGCTCTTTTGGGAGTGATTCTATCAATCCAAAGAGTAGTCTTTAACTTGGAGTGACAAGTTCTTTGATTATCCTCCACTATTTTCTTGATGATTCTGATTAGATTTTTGTTGGTGGACTCAGCCAAACCATTTCCTTGAGGATAGTAATTAGATGAGGTCTTCATGTAAACTCCATAATTCAATGCCCATTCACTGACTTTTGTGCCTGCAAAGGCCTTGGCATTATCAGAAATGGTGGTGGATGGCACACCAAGCCTTGTAGCTATACCCTCAAGGAAGTCCATAATGGATGCTTATGTGGCATCCCTTAATGCAACTGCCTCTATCCACCTAATGAAATAATCAATGGCTGTGAGAATCCACTTATGGCCTACACTAGAAGGTAGATTAATCACTCCAATGAAGTCTAAACCCCATTGAATGAAAGGTTGATACATTTGGATTGGATGAAGTGGAAGAGATGCCACTCTCTGCTTCCTAGCAAACAATGCACATTCTTGACATCTTCTTATCCATTTGAATGCATCACTGAATAGACCAGGCAAGTAATAACCAGCCCTCATGATTTTCATTGCAGTTGTTCTGGGAGAATAATGGCCACCAGCAAGGCCACTATGAAATTCCTCTAAGACTCTAGAAGTTTGATTTTGTGTAATGCATCTAAGGACTCCATTGATGTTTTTTCTAAACAGGACACCATCAACAATAACATAAGGGATAGATTGGAGTTTGAAGTACCTTTTTTTATCTTGATCCAACCCATCTAGACATCTTCCTGACTATAGGAATGTGACCATGTCATAGTACCAGTCAGTTGGAGTAAGGGGCTCAACTGGTTGTGCTTGTCCTTGGATACATACATCCTCACTTCTATCTTTGATGTCTGTTGCCATCTGTTCACATAGACCTTTACCATAAACCAATCTGGTAATGTTGATGTTGATGTCATATTCCATTACCTTAGTGATCCACCCAGCTCTTTTCTCATTAATATCCTTGCTCCGGATAAATTCTTTCACACTGGGGTGGTTCGCCATCAACTAAATTTTTCTGCTATAAAGCATGTGTCTAAAAATTTTAGGGCCTTCACTACAGAAAATACCTATTTTTCTATAAAATCATAATTCAGTTCACACTCTTTGAGAGGCTAGCTAAAGAAAGCAATTGGTTGTTCCAGTTTTTCTTCATTTTGTTGGGTTAGGACAGTTGATATACCCTCTTTGCCTCCAAAGGCATAAAGGATGAAGTCATTCTCATAACTAGGGTTTATCAGTGTAGAAGCTTGTGCAATGGCCTACTTGACATCTTCAAAACTATCCCTACCTTCCTTTGACCATGTGAAGGAAACATTCTTCTTTAACATAGTTGTGAGGGGTTTTTCTATTGAAGCAAAGTTAGGTATGAACCTCCTCAAAAGTTGATCTTACCCAGGAAGCTCTACAAACCTTTCTTATGATTAGGGAGAGGAAGAGCGAGACTGGTAGTTGTTCTTTCAGGGTCAATAGCCAATCCTTTTTTGGAAACCACATGCCCTAGTAGCTTGCCCTCTGGAATAACAAATATACATTTCTTAGGATTCGATGATATCCCATATTCTCTGCATCTCTCAAAGAATTTTCTCAAATGACCCAATTGGTTAGCTGCATGCTTGGAATACACAGTTAAATCATCAAGGTACACTAAAATAATATCATTTATTAGGCCTTTGAAGGATAAATCCATTGCTCTTTGAAATGTTGCTCCAACGTCTGTCAATCCAAAAGGCATCTTTTGATAAGCCAAAGTACCCCACTTGGTGGTAAAGGTTGTTTTGTACTGATCTGATTCTTTCACAAGAATATGATTGTAGATTGAGTAGCCATCTATGAGTGAAAACCTTTCAATACTTGCTACTATTTGCAAAATCTACTCCATGGAACAGAGTGGATAGTGATCTTTAAGTGAGGCCTTGTTCAAATCTCTAAAGTCCACACATAATCTAATTTCTCCATTTTTCTTCCTAACTGGAACTAAGTTGGCTACCCATGAGGAATGTTTGATGGGATAAATGATCTTCACCTCTATAAGTTTGGATAGATCTTTTCTCATTAATCACTCAATTTTTGGATTGACAGGCCTTTGCTTTTGGCGAACAGGCTTTGCATTAGGGTCTAGGTCAATAGTATGTTGGATTACACCAAGATCAAAGCATTGTAAATCCCTATAATCCCAAGCTATCAAATCATTAAATTCATTACAAAGCTCAATGAAACCTTGTTTCTCATCTTGGATACATACCTTACCATGTTCTAAGAATCTATCTTGTGCAATCTCCACTTCTTCATAGTCTTGTTTCTTGACTGTCATGCTCATTTTCTCTTCCTTTTGCTAATCATCAACACCAAATATGCTTTCCAAGGTGATCAGCCATCTGGGCAACTTGTTGGTCTTCAGTTAGATCACTTGGTCACCATATTGCTCTTGCAACATGGATTGATTTTTGGCAGCAAACTCTACCTCATCTTGCAAGAAATTCACAATTTTCTGGTCACTTTCAAACACTTTCCATCTTATCACATTGTTAGGCATAGCAGGTCTGACAATAATCCTTACATGTTGATCTGAAACTTGTTTGACATTCTGAGGAATATCAAACTAGGCATCGATCGTAGCTAACCTATTAGCATCCTTGTTTCTCTATTTGGGAATTGCCTAAACATTGAAGGCATCAAAGTCTTCAATCAAGTCCCAGACCTTGTGTTTGTATGGCTTTAGCAAGTCATTCTTTGAAGCCCTTAGTTTTTTGATTTGGTGGACAACCAGTTCACTGTCACCAAATACTTGTTAAATTTGTATTCCTCTTTTTTGAGCTAGTTGTATTCCTTGAATCAAAGATTCATACTCAGCTACATTGTTAGTACAACTAAACTACAATCTGAATGAAGAGAAATAACTCTTCTTTTGGGGTGAAATCAGTACAACCCCAGCACCTGCTCCATTTTTTCTTCTAGAGCCATCAAAGTACATTTACCATATTCCACTTGGGTCTGATTTTCCCTTTTCAAAATTGGGAATAATGGCATCCTCCTCGTGGATACAATAAGTACCCATCCTTATTTCCTATATGTGATCAGGAGTGTCAAAATGAAAACAATTAGCCCATTCATTGAGTAATATATCAAGTATCTCATCCACAGGTGTGGTAGCTTCATGCCTATTGCTATCATCTTCTTCTAACTCATGTATTGTGCAATTCATGTTATCTGGGTTAGGAGAGTAGGGCTCTATATGGTCATTTGCAATAGACTCAACCCTAATGGTCACTTTGGTTCCATATCTAGTTCTAAACAACATGTGGGACCAATCAGAAGATAAGTACCCACCTATCTTAGCAGTGAAATCTCTAGATAAACATGTACCAAAGTATGTAGGGAGATCTATGACTAAGATATCTTGTGAAATAGAGTAGCTAGGGCATGCATGTAGAGTGAGTTCCAAACCTATAATAATACCTACTATCTTAACAGTAGTGCCATCTAGTTGAACTACACCCTTGTTCACAGGCTCATACTCTATACCCTGTTGCAAGTATGTGCCTAATCGGTGTTGTCATTGATGTCAACATATCCTTTTTGTCATTAGTGTCAACTATATATTATTCTATTACTTGTTTAGAAAACTTGTATGTTGAGGATATTGAGAAAATTAGCCTCTCTAGAAGAAACAAGTGAGTTACAAAGAAGTGCAGTACAGACAGTGAGTTGTATGTTGAAGAACAGTCCGATAAAATGCTTTGCATTTACTTCTTCTTGAAGATCATGGTCTGCGGATTGGAAGTAAGTTATAGGTATGTTTGAGGATGCTACATTCTAGGTTTGAGCCATCCACATGAAGATTTGAGTGATATGTGTTCAGCAGAGTGAAACCTGCTTTTTCTGTAAGTTCAATTGGGACAGGAAGAAAGTATTCTGCTCTGCATTCCTCTGCAATAAAGTATTTGGCTTTGTGATTCTAGAGGGAAGTTTGGGATGATGATAAGTGCCTACAATTGCAATGGTTCATGGTTTGGTGGTTCGCAAGATATCTTTCTTTTATGACAGTTGAAGACAGTGAAGTTTATGTGTTCCAGTGAGAAGATTCCTATGGATAAAGTGGTTGAGGTTTGTGCGGTTTCTCCTGATGATTTTAGTGTGCTTGTGGATGTCTCCTAATCATGTTCCTATCTAGAATTTGGTCCACATTAAGAAATTGAGATGGTGTGTGAAGATTGTTCCCAGATAATGTAGTGTGTAATCAGTCTTGGCCAACCTGGTTGATCTTAGTGATTGTAAAGATCTCTAGAAGATTGTGGAAGCATGTTGTGGCATGGAAGATCATGTTTGAGTCCCAACTAAGACATGGCATGATCTGCATTTCATTTCCCTTGCACATTGTTGTAATAAGTTAGGACCTATTTTGTAAAAGTTTGTAATACTGACCTTGGAGATTGTTCCAATGGTTGATGATTGTGTTGCCGACCTTGATGATCATTCCAAGGTTAATGTAGTGTATAAATACTTGTAGCTAAGTCGTACAAAAAAGTCCTTGAGCAAAAATGAAAATATATAAAGAAAGGTCCAAAAGGCAGAGCAGAGTAGAGGCAGAGGAAAGAAGAGGAAGAGTAGAGAAGAGGAAGAGCAGAGTAGAGGAAGAGCAGAGAAAGGGAATCATTATACTTCAGGCAGTAAGCCACCAGTAGGGTTTAATAGCCCTTATTGTAATCTTGCTAGGTTTAGGGTTGAGGTAGTGAGCCTACTAGACCTTGTTGCTCTTCATGGTAGTAAGCTAGTATGTTTAGGCCTGTGGAGTGACCAAGCTTGAACATCATTATTTCAAGATTGCAATATATATTGAGAGTTAATCATGTCTGTGGTTTTTCCCCACCTCAGGGTTATCCACGTAAATCTAGTATATCTTGTGTTTGATGTTGTATCTGTGGTTAAGTTTCTGATTTCATGCACTCATGGTTAAATCATAATAATTGTGGATAAGTGATGAATGTTTAAATTACAAAAAGTGTTTAAGTTTTTGTGACAACTGATTTACCCCCCTCTCAGTTGTCTGGCCCATATCAACAATTGGTATCAGAGCCAAGTTCCTCTGAAGAAAGTTTAACAGCTTGAGGAAGATCCAAAATGTCTTACAAGAAGGAAGCGCTGCATTTTGATGGAATGAATTATGTTCTCTGGAAGGCTCAGATGAAAAGCCATCTTCTTTCTCTTGGTTACAAAGTTTGGAAAGCTGCAGAAATAGAATACACCATACCTCAAAATGGCCCAAAGACTGAAGATGAAATCAAATAATATGAGATAGATATCAAGGCAAAGGATGCTCTACTAAGCTGATTAACCGACTCAATATTGACGAAAGTGGTGGATCTTGAAACTACAAATAAGGTATGGGAAAAGTTGAAATATCTGTATGAAGGAGATGATTCTGTGAAGGATGCCAAGTTACAAAGTCTGAAAGTGAAATATGAAAGCTTGAAGATGAACAATTATGAAAACATATTAGCTTTTATGCAAAGAGTTGATGAACTTGTTACAGGGATAAAAGTCATAGGTGGAACTCTCGAAGAAAAGTAAATTGTTATGAAATTTCTCAGATCTTTACCCAAGTCCTACTGTCTGAAGGTAGCCGCAATTGAAGAATTCATGCAAGTAAAAACCACTAATAGGGATCAGTTGCTTGGTAAGCTTACTGCTTTTGAAATGAGGGAGTTAGATGATGCTCTACCAAAATTTGAGACAGCCTTCAAAGCCAGTACTCCTGGAAGTACTTCTAGATCAAAAAAGTACAAGGTAGAATCTGATGATGAGTTAGATGAAGCTGAAGCCAACTTTGTGGACAAATTGCAAAGAGGATCTGGTAAGTATAAAGGCAAACTACCTTTTAAATGTTTTTCCTATGGTAAATTAGGTCATTTTTCTTCCAGATGTCCTGAAAGAATTGAAAGAAATAGAAGAAGATATGAGAATAGGTCTAGGACCCTAAAGAAGTGTTATTATGTTGAAGATTTTGATGATGATGAAGGAGTATCAGATAATGGTGAACTAGATATGCTAGTTCCTATGTAAATGAATGCTTGTTCATTATTATTAAGGAAGATCTTGTGTCTACTAATTCTCCTAGTTGTGTGAAGGAAGAAAAACTAGTGGAAAGTGCTTTGGCTGCTTAGTTCATTAAGGACAAGGATGAATGGGTTATTGATAGTGGTTTCTCTCACCACATGACTGGTGATGAAAGTAAGTTTGTAAGTTTGGAAAGATATGATGATACGGCTGGTAGGATTTGTGGAAAAGGATCTATTTCTTTTGATGGCAAGCATAATATTGAAGATGTCTTTAATGTGAAAGGATTAAAGCATAATCTTCTGAGTGTGGGTTAGATGTGTGATAAGGGCTATGACTTAAGCTTCAAGGATAATGGATGCAAGATCAGGGAAAGCTTTGGAACAGTCATTGCAACTGGTAAGAAGACCAGAGGTAATATGTATCACTTGAAAGGAACTAAGAACTATTGCTTGTTGACTCAGATTGATGAGAGTTGGTTATGGCATAGAAGGTTGTGTCACATAAATTTTGATAATATTATGAAGATAAGTACTGCATGGATTGTTAGAGATTTTCCTAAGCTTGTGAAGCCTACTAATCCGGTTTGCAAGGAGTGTCAATTTGGGAAACAGACAAGAACAAGTTTCAAAAGCAAGGACCAATCAGTTGGAGGACTACTTAATCTAGTGCATACAAATTTGTGTGGACCTACCAAAGTAAGAAGTTTGCAAGGAGACAGGTATTTCATGTTGCTCATTGATGATTATTCTAGAATGATCTGGGTCACCTTTTTGAAAGAAAAAGTTGAAGCTCTAGATAAATTCAAGGCATTTAAGGCAATGGTTGAAAATGAGATGGATTTGAAAATCAAATTCTTGAGGTCTGATAGAGGAGGAGAGTTCACATCAAATGAATTAAATTTCTTTTATGAAGAGCATGGAATAAAAAGATAGCTATCTACACCCAGAACTTCACAACAAAATGGAGTTGTTGAAAGGAAAATGGGAACAGTTCAAGAAGTTGCTAGAACCATGATGAAGGAAGCTCATCTTTCGGAAGCATATTGGAGAGAGGCAATTCACACTGCAGTATATATCCTAAATAGAGTCCAAGTAAAAGGTAACAATTCAAAAACTCCCTATGAATTGTGGCATGGTAGAGTTCCTACTATGAAATATTTCAAAGCTTTTGGTAGCAGATGTTATATCAAAAGAGAAGAAGATTTAGACAAGTTTGATGCTAGATGTGATGAAGGAATCTTCCTTGGTTACTCCACCAAGAGTAAGGCCTACCAGTGCTATAATAAGAGGTTGAATAAGATCATTGAAAGTGCAAATGTTGAAGTTGATGAATGTAAGGAAAGGTTTCTAGAATCAAGTGGATATGAGTCAGTTGATCTAGATGTTTCTGAAGTGGTGCAGCATGAAGACAACACAGATGAAGAAGAACAAGCTCCGGTAAGTATTACCAAAACTCCAAGATATGTAAGAATCAATCATTCTAAAAATCAAATCATAGGAGATAAGAGAAAAGGGATCTTAACTAGAAGAAAAGATGTAGAAGAACAAGTAAATTTCTATTTGATTTCTAATATTAAACCTAAAACTGTGGATGAGGCTTGCAAAGATGAGAATTGGATAAAGGCTATGGAAGAGGAATTGATGCAGATAGAGAAGAATTAGACTTGGGATCTTGTTCCTAGACCAGCAGACCAGAATGTAATTGGTACAAAGTGAGTCTTCAGACACAAAATTAATGAGAATGGTGAAGTGGTAAGAAACAAAGCAAGGCTGGTGTGCAAAGGATATGCTTAAGTTGAAGGAATAGACTTTGAAGAAACGTTTACTCCATTAGAAAGGATTGAAGCAATAAGGGTGTTTCTGGCTTTTGCAACATACAAAGATTTCAAGGTTTATCAAATGGATGTGAAGTCTTCCTTCTTAAATGGAGAGTTGGAAGAGGAAGTCTATATTGAACAACCAGAAGGATTTCAGTCATCAAAACAAGGTGACATAGTATGCAGATTGAAGAAAGCTTTGTATAGATTAAAACAAGCTCCCAAGGCATGGTATGCATGGTTGGACAGGTACTTGATACAGATAGGGTTCAGTAAAGGTACTACAGATAGTAATCTCTACTTCAAGATCAATGATGAACAAACCCTGATTGTTGCAGTTTTTGTTGATGATATTATTTTTGGAGGCAATGAAGGTATGTGCTTAATTTTTGCTAGAGAAATGTAAAGTGAATTTGAAATGTCTATGTTTGGAGAGATGAACTTCTTTTTAGGTCTACAAATAACTCAGTCAGATAAGAGTATCTTCATTTCTCAGTCTAAGTATGTGAAAGAGTTGTTAAAGAAATTTGGGATGGAAGACTCTAAACCAGTATGCACACCTATGATAACTGGTTGTAAATTGAGAAAAGATAATAAATGCACCCATGGCAGACCAGAAAAAGTATAGATCTATGATTGGAGGATTACTTTATCTGACTCAAACCAGACCTAACATAATGCATGCAGTGTGTCTTGTGGCAAGATTTCAGGCAAAACCCAAGGAATCACATGTGATGGTAGTCAAAAGAATTCTGAGATATTTAAAAGGCACAATAGATTATGGTTTGTGGTACCCTAAGGTCTGTGACTTTACTCTCAGTGCATTTACAGATGCAAATTGGGTCAGAGATGTCGCTGATAGAAAAAGTACAAGGGAGGTGCATTCTTCATGGGAAAAAAATTAGTATATTGGCTAAGCAAGAAATAGGATTCAATATCCCTGTCTACTGCAGAGGCATAATACATTACAGTAGCATGCAATTGCACTCAAGTGCTATGGATGAAGCAGACGTTGAAGGACATCAAAGTTGTGTATGAAGAACCAATTGCAATCTTTTGTGACAACACAAGTGCCATAAACATATCAAAGAACCCAGTGATGCATTCAAGGACCAAGCACATATCTATTAGGTATCATTTTTTGAGAGAAAAAGTGACAGAGAATGAAGTCAAGTTGGAGTATGTTTCTACCAAGGATCAGATTGTAGACATTTTTACCAAGCCTTTGCCTAAGGATACTTTTGAGTATCTCAGAGAAAAGTTAGGGGTCATCACCCCTCATGCTCTAAACTAAGATGCACAATAGTGTATCAGTCCAGAGGTGTTCAGAGGTCTAGATTGATGCTTTTTAGGGCTACTTCTAAGGGGAAGTAGTCAGAGATTTCAAAATAGAGATTAGATCAGAATAGAAGAGTGCAAGTATGTGCCCCTTGCCATTGATGTCAAAGGAGGAGAGAAGTCATGTGAAAAACTTAGAGTGCAGATGTATAAGAGAAAGGGAGAGAATTTTGGAGAAAGAAAGAGTGCAAATGTGTAAAGAGAAAGGGGGAGAATCTTGTCTTGATGGTTGTTGCAGTTTTTCACATATGTTGCCATCAATGACAAAGGGGGAGATTGTTGCAAGTATGTGCCTAATCAGTGTTGTCATTGATGTCAACATATCCTTGTTGTCATTAGTGTCAACTGTATCTTATTCTATTACTTGTTTAGAAGACTTGTATGTTGAGGACATTGAGAAAATTAGCCTCTCCAGAAGAAACAAGTGAGTTACAAAGAAGTGCAGTACAGACAGTGAGTTGTATGCTGAAGAATAGTCCAGTAAACTACTCTGCATTTACTTCTACTTGAAGATCATGTTCTTTGGATTGGAAGTAAGTTAGAGGTATGTCTAAGGATGCTACATTCCAGGTTTAAGCCATCTACATGAAGATTTGAGTGAGTTGTGTTCATCAGAGTGAAACCTACTTTTTCTGTAAGTTCAGTTGGGACAAGAAGAAAGTATTCTGCTCTGCATTCCTCTGCAATACAGTATTTGGATTTGTGGTTCTAGAGGGAAGTCTGGGATGATGATAAATGCCTACAGTTGCAATGGTTCATGGTTTGGTGGTCCGCAAGCTATCTTTATTTTATGATAGTTGAAGACAGTGAAGTTCATGTGTTCCAGTGAGAAGATTCCTATGGATAAAGTGGTTGAGGTTTGTGTGGTTACTCCTAATGATTATAGTGTGCTTGTGGATGTCTCCTAATCATGTTCCTATCTAGACTTTGGTCCACGTTTAGAAATTGAGATGGTGTGTGAAGATTATTCCTAGATAATGTAGCATGTAATCAGTCTTGGCCGACCTAGTTGATCCCAGTGATTGCGGAGATCTCTAGAAGATTGTGCAAGTGTGTCATTGCGTGGAAGATCATGCTTGAGTCCTAGCTAAGGCATGGCATGATCCACATTTCATTTCCCTTGTGCATTGTTGTAATAGGTCAGGACCTATTTTGTAAAAGTTTGTAATACCGACCTTGGAGATTGTTCCACAGTTGATGATTGTGTTGCCAACCTTGATGATCATTCCAAGGTTGATGTAGTGTATAAATACTTGTAGTTGAGTCATGGAAAAGTGTCCTTGAGCAAAAATGAAAATATATTAAGAAAGATCCAAAAGGCAGAGTAGAGCAGATGTAGAGGAAAGAAGAGGAAGAGAAGAGAAGAGGAAGAGAAGAGCAGAGGAAGAGTAGAGCAAGGGAATCATTATACTTCAGTTACAAATATAGAAAGGTGTTGATCATGGCAGTAACTCTAGAAGTAAGACACCAATAGGGTTTAACAGCCCTTATTGTAATCTTGCTAGGTTTAGGGTTGAAGCAGTGAACTTTCTATACCTAGTTTCTCTTCATGGCAGTAAGCCAGTATGTTTAGGCCCGTGGAGTGACCAAGTCTGGACATCATTATTTCAAGATTGCAATATATATTGAGAGTTAATCCTCTCCATAGTTTTTCCCCACCTTGGGGTTTTCCATGTAAATCTGGTGTCTCTTGTGTTTGATGTTGTATCTATGGTTAAGTTTCTGATTTCATGCACTCATGGTTAAATCATAATAATTGTGGATAAGTGATGAATGTTTAAATTGCAGAAAGTGTTTAAGTTTTTGTGACAACTGATTCACCCCCCCTCTTAGTTGTCTGGTGCATATCAACATACCCAACCTTTCAGCAATATTTTTTGTCATAAAAGAGGTACCAGCCTCAGAATCTATCATACAGTTATACAATAACTTATCACCTATGATTAGGGACACATAAAATGGAGGGGGATTACTATTTTTGCTTGTAGTTACTTCCTCCTTTGGCTAACATAGGTTTGTTGGGGTAGCTATCTTTTCTTTTGTTATTTCCGCAGTAGGCTTAATGAATTCTGTTAGGGCCTCCTGAAGAAGATTCCTCTGGGTTGGAATTAGCAAAGCATCCCACATGCTGAAATTCAAATTTGTCCTTTTTATTTGGTCCACAATACTAAAAGGTATCTAATTACCCTTCTAAGGTGTTTTAGCGACAACTAGGTCACTCTTTGACTACTAACTGGATTGGGGTTGTGTTGTTGATACTATATCTGCCTTTTCAACTGTCTGATATGTTTTCCTTGAAGGAACCTCAGACACTTTCTCCTTTGCTATGACTGCTAGAGGCACTTTAGGTGTGGGGGCATGGACAACTGTAGGCACTGAAATGTCTTCAATAGCTCTTCTCTTTGATCTTGTATTGAATTCAATAGGGTCGATGCCTTGACTCATGCCATAGTAGTCATTAGGGATCCAATTCATCAAGGTGGCATTGTCCTACATCTGTTCTTGACCTCCAACCATTCCTTGATTGGTATTGCCTTGCTACTTTGAAATTGTTGGTTTCTCTTGCACTATTAGAGCATGACTGAACTATCCATTTTGACACAACTTTTGGTCATGTGGCTGATTGTAGAGGTAACACTAGTTGTTGTCTTGGGCTAGGTTATTCTGAATTGGCACACGAGGCCCTGAAGTGCTTGTTGCATTAGGATTAATAGCATTTAATGGTCTGATATAACTAGGTTGCCCTTGCCTATGCATGTTACCTTGGTATGGCAGCCTATTTTGTTGATAACCCTGATTGAAGAGTTGATATGTCTAGTTGGAGGGTTGATAAGGCCTGCTCGATTGCGCATTCTTTCCCTTTAGTGCTGCTAACTCATTAGTAACACTTTGTAATAGGATTTTGACCTCATGTAGTTCATTTGGGGGCACAGATAAAGGAGCTATGGAGGTGGTTTCTATAGGAATTAGAGCCACAATAGGCTGAATAGAAGGAGCCTCTGGAAATATGGGCATTGGTGGCCTTGGAGCAATCTTTCCTGTCTGAATTAGGAAATTTTTTGCCCTTATGGAACTATATCATAGGCATCAGGTAATACAGTCCCACCCATGGACTGAATCATGACAACAATATCTAGATTCAAAGACCTTAGGTAGTAGATAAATGCTATGTTTGGAGAGGGCTTCACTAACAAGGGAATTTTGTCCCATGTCTTCTAAAATCTATAGTTGAAATCCACCATATATTCATGTGCATCTCTCTTGATTGTAGCTAATTACTCCATGAGTGACAAGTGGTCACTCCTATCTTCAAAGTGTTGGCACAGTTTAGTGCCTAGATCATCCTAGTTGTGTATAGAGTTGGCTTGAAGACCCCTATACCACTGTAAGGCCTTTCTTTTGAATGAAGAAGCTAGTAGTCTCACAACCAAATTATCAGTAGTGACATTGTGGATAGAGCAGATGCTAGCTATGTCTTGAATATGCTCAACAAGAGTAGTAGAGTCTTCACCAATAAAGAATGGGATAGCCTTTAAGGCTGAGGTAGGGATGTCATCATACTGTGCTAGGTCTAGACGAATATTTCCATGAAATGCAACAAATGGAAGGTTTCTAGCCATGTTAGGTATATTCAGGTTAATTACTGGTATATGTAGGGTTCTCCCTGAATACTGAAACTTAATTTGAAAATTGACTGGAGGAGGAGTAGACTGAGTTCTTGAATGGAATGAATTATTACTTCTACTTGTCCTCACAGGGAATCTAGACAGTCTACTTCATCTAGACTTAGTGTAGACACTTAAAAATGTCCTGGGACTGCGAGTGACATTTTCACACATGATTTACCCTAATTTCGTATTCTACTATTAATTAAATAATTTTTAATTATTATTTAATTAATTCATTCCTCTTACACTTGTGATTAAATAAATTTTATTTATTTAATTACTTAAGTCATTTTCTTCTAAATTCCTCTATAATTAAATAATTTAATTATTCATCTATCATGCACCCGCATTCCTCCTCTAATTTAAATAAATACCCATTTATTTAAATTATAGACATTACCCTAATTAAATAAGTCCCCACCACTTATTTAATTAAAATTCCTATACATTACCCTTTCCTCAAAAAAAAATTAAATAAATTCCAATTTTTTTAATTTTAATACCTTTCCCACCTCACCATTTCCTCTAATTTAAAAATCAAATTTATCCTTTTGTGGCTAGAAACCCTAATGTATTCTCATCCCTTGATCTTTTCCCTAAGTCAACTTTTCATCTCAGCCCTCCATTCACATCTCACCTTCTATAAAACCACTTTGACCCTCTCATTCTCAACACACCACTTGTGAATTTGACTTCTGCCATTTTCAAATACTTGAGCTCCCATCCCATTTGCAGACCTGCAAGTCTGAGTGCAGCATCATAGCTAGGGTAGGATAGTAGAAATGGAGGAAATGCATTAGATGTCCTAGGGTTTCTTATTCTTATGCTTGCATGCTTAGATTCTAGGTTGTCTAAGGTCTCTATTGCATAGTTAGGGTTTCAATTTGCAGATTTTAGGACTGTAACAAAGTATTTCCCCGACTACATTGGTGAACTCGATGTGAAACGACCATACAGTTTACGAATTTAGGGTTTTAAATTTTGCAGGTCTGTATGACGCATAAGAAGGCTTGTGTGACATATCAGTTGATCAGTGCAACGCTTGGGTCCTACAACAAAATGCTTCCACAGTATCTGCAATGCATAAGCCAAATTTTGCAATGTCTGCGACTTCATTTAGGGCAAAACTTTGTTATTTGGTTATTTTGAAGCTAACCCAACTGGTCTTTTTGTAGGATTCTAACCTTCTGTGTGTTTGAATAACCCTCTGGTGTAGGTTGTTTATTTCATTAGGGTTTCATACTTTAGAGATTTTACACCTAGGGTATATTAGGGTTTAATGCATAAGGGTTTCTTATGTCAATGCCCAAATGTTTACTATCTTTTTGGCATTCTGGAATCAACCTCATAGTCTTATAATTTAGTTTCCTTTTCTCTAAGAGGCTTTTTCATTAACAATTAGGGTTTTTTGTCAAATTTCTATATGCAGAATACTATGTGATGCATAAGCTAATTAGCATGATGCTTGAGCCATACAGCGCGACACCCGCGTTGAATCTACCTGCCTCTGAGGGTTTCTAAAACACATATGTCTGTCTTTAGGGCTTGAATCCTTGGTTTTATTTTTTAGTAACCCTAACCCAATTTCTTTTGTAGGGTTCTAACTTTTTTCACAGGGCATATTTGCTTAGATTACTCTGGTTTTTATTAGTCATTAGGGTTTTTAAAGAATTAGGGGTCTCAATGTTACAAAGTCTTTTATCTAGGGTTCTTTTCCAACTTGGGTAAATCCTATTAATGCTTGAAATTCCTCCATCTTTTTGGCATCCAAGAATGAACTTACAGTCGACATTAGTCTGGGCATTACATTTTTCACTTGCTAGTTAGGGTTTCGCAGTCAAATTTTGGTTGCAAGAATTGTCTGACGCCTGTGCATGTTTTTATGACACTTAAGCTTCTCAGTGCACCACCTACTTTTGACTGAATCACATACACATAATAGTACACCACTTGTGCCATATTTTGAAATGCATAAGCCTGACAGTGAACCGCTTACACCCTCTATGTGACACCTACGACTGGTATAAAAATAGAAAGTTTTAAAACCTCCTTTATTCAGGTTTTTCTATTTTGAACAGTAGGGTTAGGGTTTTCTGTTACTAATTTTTGATCTACAGCCTATGGCGTGGGAGAAACATTTTAAGTTGCAAGCATATTTTGTTACTTAGGGTTTTCTTTTTCATGAATTTGTGTATGGTTTAACTTAGGAACAATTTTTCTCAATCTGGGTTAAAAGGAACACAATTCTGCTTGCAGCCTACACTCATTTGGGATTAAAATGAACCTCATTCATATTGGATAAAAAGAACCACAACCCTACATTGCTCACATTGCATATTGGGTAAAAAGAACAACAACTCTGCATCTTCACGCATTGGATTAAAATGAACCACAAATCTTGCATTCTCTTACTCATTTGGGCTTAAAATTAACTTGCATATTCACTCATTAAAAAGATAAAAAAAGATTGCATCATTGCTTTCCATGTTTGGTGATTTTGTTAGAGTTGTGGAAAGGTATATGCTCTTCCCTCACACCATTTGGTGATCTTGGGAATCAAAAAGCCATCCACATCACTTACGTAAACTCACACCACACTTAAGAAAAGATAAAATCAAAAGAACCCCCATGTGAGTGTGACCAAGTGAATGTGTATGCTCTCCCCTCGCGTCTTAGTACAAACTTGGGGATCAAAAACATTTACTTTCGTTGCTTTTGTCACCCTTTAGAGTGGGCTTGCTCTTGAGACACATCCACAAGGAGAACTCATTTGCGACCCCAAGCAGTACTTTCATCCAGTCCGCTATACAAATTAGGATAAGGTGAAAGCCAAGTCCAAACCGGTATGAGCACCCACCATACAGTACTAGCTTGAAAGGAGGCGTACCTTTGTGTATATTAAAACTCCTAGTAGGGTTAGTTAGACCCTTTAGTGGCTTTCTAGATGCTCGTGGGGTGCCGGTCCCCTGGATATTCAATACGAACCATTGTTTAGTGCCCCAAAAATCCTCTACTTGTTTGACGCAGGGGGTCGGATGATAGATCCCTAGAGCTATCCCACACTTTCACAGTTTAAAGCTGAGATAGCAAAGTACCTTAAGATCTGCGCGTCTTAAGGACTTGGAACTTGGTGTGCTTGAGAAGTGAGTGCACTATAAGGGGAGCCCGTTCCATCAAGTTCCTGGAGCTATCCACTTTAAATAAGCACAGCTGGAGAAATCCAAGTGGGAACTCAACAAGTATAGTCCTTGCTTAGCCATAGGGTTGTGCTTGTCTTCTAAAGTGTTTTCAAAAACATGTCACAAAATGTCAAACAAACAAGAGACACGGCCACAAAATTGACTGCTGAGTGTTTTCATGTCTGAAGTGCTTTCTAATTTTCACAAAACCAATAAATAGACTTAGAAAAAATTGATTTTAGACCTGCTGAAACTACAAAATGCATCCGCTGAATAGTGAACCACATAAGAAGCTTTCTGCAATGCATAAGACTAAGTAAAATGCATCTGCTATATTGTGCAATGTCTTTGTTGAACACTAAGACACATAGGTTAAATAGTGCAATGCATAGGATACAATCAAATGCATCCACCTATTTCTACAAGGCATTAGTAAAGCAGTGTGACGCATTCACCTGAGAACAAATTGAAAACCTTAGGGGAACCTTTGAGGTATTTTTCTCCCAATCAAGATTCAACTACAACCATATCAAATACATTTTAAACCTGTTAGTTTTCAGCCCTTAGATTCCATTTGCAAATCCTCCCATCCCTTAGGATTTAGTTACATATACCAACCCATTTAGGATTAGATTTCACCCCCCAACATTTGCAATATCATTTAGGCAACCTTAGAACCTTAGGATTTCAGTCTTAGACATCAATAGAGGATTCCAAAAATTAATCTTCCTAAGTTGAAACATAAGGAGAAGCCGTTGAAGTGTGACTACTTCACAAGTGCAAATTCAGACTAAAAGACCTTGGCATTATCCTCATTCAATTGATCATTTGGACATAATACTCACTTGACTAGTTTGGTTCCATCTCCCAAAAGTGAACTCTCACACTCACGAGCTCACTTTAATCCAACTATTTCTCCCACGTCAAAATTCCAAGGTCTTGATAAAACCAATTAGTACTTTGAAAGTCATTAGTAGACAATAGTATCCTATTGGAGCTAAACTTTTGGAAGATTAAAATCACTAACCTCTACTATAGTCTTGGGCGTAATTCCCTTAGGTCATCAAATCACCATAGTTACATCCCCATAAAATATCCCAAGAAAATACCAAAAAAACATATCTCCATTCCTACCTTACATAAACCATTTATACCACATCCATTAGCATACACTCATTTTTAACCCTAGAAAAACCAAAAATATCCTTGCATTTTCATCCTTAGCATCATTAGGAATCATCAAGTGCATCCTCACCTTGCATTATCACCTTATCCAAAACATACCAAAAATATAGCATAAGGACATTTACACAATCCTTAGGATAAAATCATTTTCCCACCATCCATAAACTAGCAAGGTCTTTTATGGTTGAAACACGGTTGCAAAGAAAAAGAAAGGGAAAAGAAACCTTAGAACAACCCCAAGATCTTCACACCAACATAATGAGATTCGGCACCCCTTCCAATGAACAAACCAACCAAAACATGGGGAAACCCTTTGACAATCTCTTCTTGCAAGATGACAAACTCGAGGTCACACCCGAAGTCTTTGAGGCTACCTCACAAGACCCTAGAGTATTGACGATCCTGTTGATGATGATTGTGAGTCATAACAACATGCATAAAAATTTGCACAACAAACCTTTATTATCTTGTAAAGGAAGATAAGCTTAAGATAAGTTGATGACTCCAAGTCTTCGTTGATCAGGTCATGATCATCTGACGGTACTCAGATGTTGATGTGATATGTTGTTTTCCATTTTAAGGGGTCTTCATCTATCTAGATGACCAGTATTACACTATTTCCTGTAAATTTACTCCACAAAGAGGTTAACTATACTCTATTTCCAAAGATATCTGGTATATTTGCAAGTTTGATCAATTCTTTTGATTATTCATCATCATGAGCTTGTTCTTTCTTTTACACAATATATTTATTCAAATGATGTGTCTATAAGTGGATATTTGCATGTATCTCATGAACATTTGTATGAATTTGCATGATATTTATCAATTTAACATGCTTCTACTCTAAATATGCTCTGTATTTCCAATTGTCTATGGGATATCAGCATATTTCATGTTATTTGCTTTTGATTCTTTGTTATTTGCAATTATGGTGATGATCTGCTATGAAATTAAAAAAGAAATTTAAAAGAATGCTTCTAATTTTAGTGAATCTTTAGCCATTGAACCACATACATACAAGATACATTCATGAGGAGAAGAAATCAAACCATATGTCACCAGGATGTTCCACAGCTAAATATGGATGATGCTAACTTCAAAGGATAAGGAATGAAAACAACACATACAAACTGACAAGCAATCCAAGGGATGTAGCTGATCAATGCATGTATCCAGATTTTAAACACAGATTACTCAAGATTTATGATGATTTGTAATCAAAAATGTCTTCTCTTTCATTCAGTATGCATAACATGTACATTTACAACAACTTTGAAATGAGTCTTGATATTTTAGCAATCAAATTTCAATTAAGTTTCGAATATTTAAAATATGGTACTCCTGCACCTTTTATAGAATAAGGTGAGGAGGCAGTTACACATGACCTATGGTTAGGATTTGACAATTAAGATCTACGGTCGATAACAACTCTTTGACTCAGTCAACCTTTCCTCATAGCACAAGTTTCCAGGTGGCAACCATCTGGATGACTCATTATCTTATGAGTGCCTTACGCATATGTTCCCTTGATGATGCATCTTCATTCATTCTTTGGGTTCCTCCTCTTCATTTTCTTCTTCTTCATTATGGTCATCATCTTTGTTACTTTCGGTATCACTATCACCCTGATGTACATCCTCTTGTATATGGACCTTCATTGATGTCCTGATGTTCTCATATGCCTGCACTATTTTATTCACCTCTCCCCCATCTTGGATTTTAGCTTTTCTTACTGCATGCTTATGAGACTGGAATTCAGCTTTAATAGCTTCTAGCTTACCTTTTCCGCTATTTAAAGTCTCATTATAAGTTTCCACCCTAACCTTTATTCTCATGATCTTATTCATCACTTCTTTCGTTAGGTGGGTGAGGGGGTCATCTGCTACCAGTTAGAAATTATCATGCAGAGCTTTGATAGCAAAGTCTGCGTCTTGATTTTCAATCTTTCCATCTACTTTTCCTTCCAAAGCCTCAAGGATCTCTGCTTCGTATGCCATCATGATGTGCAGCTTTATACTTATATCCTTGAGCTTACCACTGCATTTCTTTAGGAAATCACATTCGAACCTGATATCCTCATACCATATGTCTATCAGCAGTGCAGTGTTATTATTCAACACTTGATTATTCATGAGGATTTGTAGATCAATCCTCTTCATTTCACTTAAAGTAGTAAGGTCCTTTTCCAATTGGAATGACCGCTTCCCTATTTCATTTTGCATTTTGTCCACCTTTCTCTTTAAACTGCTTAAAGAATTCCACCTCTGTAAGGAGGTTCTCAAAACATCCTCAGCTCCCGTGAGGGCTGACAGCATCCACTTCTCCATGATCATGGCCTCATGCTTCATGAGGTCCAACTTGGTGACCTCCTCCTAGGATATGTCAGTCAATGGGACTGCCGGATCAACTGGTGTATTATCAGGATTAATCAACCCCTTTATATATGAATGCAGCTGAGTAATGTGCTCCTTATGCTGTTTATTTTTCTCTTTCTCCTTTTTTACCTTTTGGGTCAAAGAATCAATGATGTCTTTCCCTTCCTAACCTTCTTGGTCCTCATTAGCAAAACCTAAATCAATAGTTGTGATTTGGAACCCTTCAAGGGTGATCTTGCCTTTCTCCTTCTCTACCATAGGAAGTGCTACCTGTGAAATTATTCTGCCTGTAGAAGGATCTCTCCTTATGGCCGATGTCAATCTAGCCTTCCTCTTTGGCTTCATTATTGTCTCTACAAACAAGGTGGTAACATCAAATTCTTGGATTTCACACCCTTGTTCCATAGCTATCTCTCGCTCCATCTATTGATGCACATCTTCTCTGGATCCTTGATGTTCTTTGCCAACATCATGTCTGCCCTGATCTCTAGCATCTACTTCTATTCTCAGTGGAGAAGGTGATTTCTTAGTTTCTTCCTCATGGAGCTCCTCATGAGGGGGATCTCATTGCATCTCTTCTTGTTGAGGGGCCTCTTTCTGTAGAGGAGGATCCTGTGGAATGTCCACATTATGATCCTGCACCTGATCCTGTACTCCCTCATCCTTACTTTCATCCACTTTAGTATTTTCCTCATCCTAAGCCATATTGATATCCGTGGATGTCTATGCGTTTGGGCCTTGTGCATCACCCTGATCTCGGGTCACGTCTTGTTCTGCAGCTAATGCACCAACATCTTGTGTCTTAAGTTCCTCATGACCTTATTCATCTTTAGTTCCTATGGCATCTCCCTAATCTCCCTGAGTCTGGGTAGTAGCATCACCTGATGTATCTTTATCACTCCCGCCTTTCTGTTGGACTTCTACTATTTTTGGTTAAGCAAGTATTTCATGTTGTTGCTGACCCATATCAGGAGCATTGCTCTCTTTTTCTGCCTGCTTGGCTTTTTCAACCTTCTCTGTCACATCAGGTGCACCTACTTTGTCGTTGGGACTTACATCACCCCTGTATGTTAGATCTATACCTGCAAGGCTAGTCACCTGATCGACCAACTTATCAAGCCTGATTTGTTGGGCTGCCCTCTCTGGGCTACTTTCTTTCACTCCCTTTGTTTGTTTTATCTCCAATACTACCATTTGTGCTAGTAGCGTTCCATGTGGAGTCATGCGGGTACTAGAGGCAAGAGTCTCTATTCTTTGAGAGGCTACATTCTGCACTACCTCATCATCTGATAAGTCAACAGTGTCCTCCAAAGAGAAAGGAACAGCCTGGCCTACCCTAAGAGCTTCTTTTGTTTGCTCCTCTGCCCTCTCAGTCTTAAATTATATTATGGTGTTATGGTGAGAAGCGGAACATCATGTTGCAGCTCCTTCCTGAATGCTTCACCACTAGCTCCCCTTAGTACAATAGGATCGGCCCTGATATCACCCTGCATGGATGTTCTTTGCTTCTTGGGTGGTGATGTCAACGGCATTGCCCTCCTCTTCCTACTGACCATCATCGGGTCATCACCTGCAGGTCTTTGTTTACCTTCTCTTCTTCAAATAGGATGTCCTCCTTGACCTCATGCTGTGAGGCTTGACCTTCCTCTCGTACTTCTGCATTTTCTACAGCTGGCCTCAAAATCCTCTTAGTTTTTGGTTTGTCCATCAGAGGTTGTGCAAATGAGGTGGATGCTTGACCTGATGTCGATGCACCTACAGCTGGTATGTCAATTCTTTCAATTATCACCCCTTTAGGTTCATCTTCAGTTTTCTTTCCTCTAGGGGGACCCTTCCTCTGTTTTTGTGTAGGTAACCTCTCTCCATTGGATTTTCTTTTCTCATTGAGGAAGTCATCATACTCCTCATCAGCCAGCTCTTGCCTTTTCTTCTTAGCATCAACTGTAAGGGCTACGCCCTTTTTCTTCAATTTATTTATTTGTTCATCTACCCAAGCTTGGGTTAATTGTAGCACCCCACCTGTAAACTAATCCAAGGAGATATCCTCCAGCTATGTTAGATCAGGGGCTAATATAGTGTCATTGCACGCCTTCTTGTCTTCATATTCATTTGACATAGTTTTTCCATCATCCATCCTCAACTGTGCTGGAATTGGGATGCAGTCAAATGTCTTTATCTGATTCAAGGTGAGCCTTTGATATTTTCTTCTCCTCACCTCAACTTCATCCTCGCAATCAGTCCAGAAATCCTCGAGATACTTCTAATGAATAGGTTTTCCTATTATTTTTTACATCCTTCCATAGGGGTCATAAGATCTAGCCAAGGGAAATGGCTACAGATACATTAGTTTCAAAACTCCTATAACATGCTTTATGCTCTCTGAGTCTGAGCACATATACCAGCCCATAGACACTGGGAATAATACAGGAGGTATCTTCTTTTGCCCCTTGTATGTTGCAACTATAGTAGATACTTGCCTGAGGAAATCCATCAACAAAACCCCATTAGTAGGGTATCTTGGTATCATAAGGGGCTATCCCTCAAATCCCTCTATCCTTATGTATGAAAATGTGGCAAACTGGATGAACTAGGCGTCATGTCTGTAAACAACTTCTTGAGCCTCCATGCTCAGTCTCTTGGTTCTGTCTTCCTCCATGGTTCTAACTAGATGCATAGAGAATGCATCATTTACCAATTTGTAATCAAGGAGGTAGTTCTTTCTCTGTAGCTAAGGATAATGATCCCATATGTGGGCATCATCTACATTACCACCAGCTTTACCCACTGTAGTCAAGGCATCAAATGTACCCTTGTAAGTACATGAGTACACGACATATGAGGTCATGTGAAACATACATGCCTGACCTCCCAGGTTCCTCATGCCTTCATCTAGTGCATCGCTCATCACCTTGGCCCATAATGGCTTATTATCTATGTATAGGACCATCTGGATGACTCCAAACATCCAATTCTCAAAATTTCCTGCATGAAGCCTACCTATCATCCTGCTTAGTAGGGCAATAATGTACTGCTACTCATCATCAAAATCAAATTTGTACAAGTGTACGGGCAATTTAGCTGAGGCAGTGTAGGTGTTGTTCTTTGACCTCCACTAATACATCCTCCTCTTCCTTGCATTCTTTTTATTGTTGTACTCTGTTTCCAGTTTTTGTAGGTCGACACTGACCACCCTCTTTCCAACTGGTAGGTTAAAAGTAGAGGTGATGCCCTTGATTGAAAAGTTGGCATATACTCTTCTGTGCTTCTCCACCTGCCTAGTCTTAGGGTTATAGTTCCTGGCACATTCCACCACCAACTCTGGGGTCTCCATGGCATACGAAAATCTAGATGCATGCCACATTCTTGAAACATATATTGCATCCAGAAGGGTATTGTCCTTGTCATGATCTATTCTTGTTGACCATATCGCCAGGTCTGTATCTCCTTGGTGAGTGTCACCAATGATGCCATACTTAAATTGTACCCCTTCGAGCTGAACAAACATGGGCTTAAGAAATTCTGAATCGGACCTATTCTGTCTGAGATCCGCCATGGACTCCTGCAATAAACATGATCTATCTTACTTTACAATATCTATATGCATTCATACAACACTGTATCTCCATGGCATCATACATACTCTATCTACTATTCTTTTACTTCATCATGATATGCATATCCATAGATTCAAACCATAAGAAAGAACATACTACCTAAACATGCAAAAAATGACAACAGGAGGGTTTTCCAATTACTTACCTAAGAATGCTTTCCTCCTGGGTTAGATGAGTGATTACGAAAAAGGGTTTCAAATGCTGAAGATCACCCCTTCCATTATGCTGCAAGCTCTAGTCCGTTAATAGGTAGCTATATGAGGGTTTGACTTCTCTGCTCTGTAATTTCTTGTTTTTTCGCAAGGTAAATGAAAATAACCCTGGAAAATTACATTTAAATGCATCCGTAGGATGAATTAGGGTAAAATTGAATCAAGATGGTTAAATCCGTTGATCCTCTATAGAGAATCCATGGATGATGCCAAGTGTTTGAATTGTATTCACAATCGGCAGGAATCTATCTACCGCATTTAAGTGCATTTAATGTCAGGAAATAGGAGGGGGGTGATCTTTGAAAGATCGGGTGATATTCAAAATATGAGCCCATCTATATAAAATGACCCCCTTTGGAAAAGATCAGGGTGACAATAGCATGTCGATGACTTTGTTTAATCTTTGTGTCTTAATGACGTCACCGTCATGTTATTGAATATGGTGGGTATCAGAAACGTACTTCCGCGAGGTAAAATGGAATGATGATGTCATCATCAGGGTGATATTTTTTGAAGAGGGTGATATTCGTAAGATGATGGATATTAAAAATATGACCCCCCACAAGATATGTGAAGTAGCTTGACGGGCAGATAACAGCTACTACGTAAAGTTGATGTCCGGACTTCACGGACCAAGTAATTATTAGGTGATAATGCAATATCATGTTGATCTTATATAATATGACTGACGTTTGAAGTATAACCCCCCCTCGGAATATCAGGTTTGACCAAAACTTTGACTTAACATAACTTTCTTCCCTTAAAGTATTTCGGGGTGATCCAAAAGGCAAACCTGCTTGGAATTTCGTACACTTTCCAACCATGAGGTTAATAATGTTAAATACTAATTTTAACAAATGACCTCATTATGGTGACATATCCAACCTCTTCCAGGGTTACATGCATGTATGACTTAATTTTACCAAACTGCCCAAAGCAAAAAAACAACAAGCCAAAGCAGCAAAAAAAAAGTTAGGTCCCTGTTTTGTCAAGGCAAAATGGGGTATTTTGTGAAACCACACAACAACTTTCCACCAAAGAACATAACCAAATTCTAATGATTCAAGTGATGGGATCACATTCTAACATAGTATCTTAACTCTTTCTAAGTATAAGTATTATAATCTTTCTGGATGATAAGGTTTTCATCATGGCAACAATGCTAGCAAAGGATCAGGTGTGTGTAGATGATTAATTATCCTCATCTTGAAAGTAAGTTGAAAACATGACTAACTAATGTTAGGCTACATAGTTTGGGAGCATCCCTTATAGCCAACCTGGATAGAGTCTTGCTACCAGCATGCATCTATAGCCCTGGCAAGGTTATCTATACAATCC
This sequence comes from Cunninghamia lanceolata, assembly GCA_027924645.1. Taxonomy (NCBI): domain Eukaryota; kingdom Viridiplantae; phylum Streptophyta; class Pinopsida; order Cupressales; family Cupressaceae; genus Cunninghamia; species Cunninghamia lanceolata. The sequence goes on from BSBN01001332.1 coordinate 16,817,890, forward strand.
CCCTAAGTAGAGCCCCACTGCCAGCAGGTGTCTATAGCCCCAGTAGAGTTACTTAGATGACCTAATTTTTATCGCTTTTAGATTTTCAATATTTATTCTCTATATTCATATGATGTCATCATGTAAGCTTAATGTGCAAGGCATGGTCACTTATTGATTTAGGTTGGAGATTGCATTGGTAGCAAGGGAGTCCCTTAAGATTTTTCACTTAACATCTATACTTATGTGTTCCACAAACCCAAGGCTGTTAGGTGAGTCATTGTGAAGAATCGCTTTGGTCAAGAAAAGACACCCTGATGAAAAAATACCACAAACCTGATCACCACACTTCTCAAAATGAGTCAACCTATATATGAATTTGTTCTCATCACTTGAATCTTAACAATTTGGTTGTTTTCTTAGGGTGATGAGTTGCATCATCTTGACTAACCAAAACAGAACTTAAAAAGCAAACAAGCAAAACAAAACCAACTGTACAAACAACTATACAAATATCCACACTATGATACACATGACCTACATGACACTGTTTCAGGCTTAAAAGTAATGTTTGAGAAATTGTTCATTAACTGGTAATGGAACATCCTCACCAGTTAAAGTCTTTAGCCTGTAGGTGTTGTCTCCTAAGATTTATGAAACTTGAAAGGGACCTATCCAAAGCTTATCAAATTTACCATGATCTCCTTTCCTTTCATGTGCTTTGTCCCACATAAGGACTAAATCTAAAATTCTAAAAGCCTTAACTCTAGCTCTTTTGTCAAACCAACGCTTGACAACAGCCTGATGTTTAGCAAATTGATCAATTGCTTTATTCTTTTTTTCTTCTAGGTGCATCAACTGCAGCAACCTAGCCTCTTGTTTGTTATCTATGCCTAGATATTCTTGTGCAAACTGCAGTGTGGGGATCTTTAGGTTAACAGGGAGGATGGGATCCACCCCATATACTAGGTGAAAAGGAGAATTTCCTAATGCAACCTTCATCCTGGTTCTATCTACCCACAAAGCATACTTCAATAAGGTATTCCACTCCCTTGGGTTCTTTTCTATCAATTTCTTTATGATGTTCAATAAATTCTTGTTTGTGGATTCTGCTAATCCATTCCCTTGAGGATAGTAATTTGAGGAAAATTTCAAGATGATTCCATGGTCAAAAGCCCAACCTAATAATTTTATTGAAGCAAAGGCAGACCCATTATCACATAATAAAGCATAAGGAACCCCATACCTGGTTACTATGTTGCTTTCCAGAAACTTGATTACATCCTCAGCATTGCATGTCTTACTACTGACAGCTTTAGTCCACCTGGTAAAATAATCATTAATAGTCAACACATACATGTGGCCTGAAGATGATGGAGGGTTGATAGGTCCTATGAAGTCCATTCCCCATTGAGCAAATGGGCGCATCTCCATCACTGGCTGCAAATGCTGAGCAGCATATTTTTCTCTATTTGCAGCAACCTGACACATATGTTCAACAGTATCTTTAAAAATAGTGGGCCAATAATACCCTACTCTGAGGATGGCATGAGTGGTAGCTAAGTATGATCCATGTGCAGTTCCAAACTTATCATGTAATTCTGCTAGCACCTTGTCTGCTTCTTGCCTCTCTAGGCATCTTAGATATATTCCCTCATAGTTCTTCTTGAAAAGGACTCCTTTTATCATGTATTTCTATGATCTTATTTTTAAGGCTCTCCTCTGTGAGGCCTGCAATCTTGAAGGGCATCTTCCAGTAATCAAGATATGCCTGATGTTTGAATACCACTCTCCATCTTCTTTTGTATTTATGACATACTACTGGTTCATGATGTTAGGATCAATTTCAGATATCATCTGACTCAATGCTTGTCCTCTTACTAATTTCATGGGTGTTATGTCCATATCATACTCTTGGAGGACAGTAATCCATTTGGCTCTCTTTTCGCCTGGTTCACTTTGCATTAAAAGCATCTTTACTACTGCATCAGGTACTATAGCGATCACCTTACTTCTTAAGATGTAATGTCTAAACTTTTTGACTGCTTGAACCAGAGCAAGTGCTTGTCTTTCAACATCCATGTATCTGAGTTCTACATCTCTGAAAGGACAACTCATGAAGGCTATTGGCTTTTCTTCTTTAGCCTCATTTCTTTGTGTTAATACCGCTGCAGATGTATGCTCTGAAGCAAATGAGTAAATATAGAAATCTTTGGTATAATTTGGACTAATTAGGATTGGAGCATTAGATATGGCTTTCTTGATATCTTCAAAAGTTGCTCTAGCTTCAGGTGTCCACTCAATCTTGGTATCCTTCTTGAGCATGGCATTCAATGGTCTAACAATCTCTGCAAAACTAGTAATGAACTTCCTAACAAAATTGATCTTACCAAAGTAAGATTTGAGCTCCTTCTTACTTCTAGGAAGTTGTATCCTCATGATTGATTCTACTCTCTTAGGGTCTATGATGATCCCATTTTTTGTTATCAAGTGACCTAATAGCTTCCCTGTAGTTACCCCAAATATGCACTTCTTAGGGTTTAGGGATATTCCATAATGTTCACATTTCTTTAGTACCTTCCTGAGGTCTTCCACATGATTTCCTCTTCCTTTAGAGAAAACTATCAAGTCATCCATGTATATGACTATACATTTACCAATTAGGCCTCTGAAAGCTATATCCATTGCTCGCTGAAATGTGGCTCCAGCATTTATCAATCCAAAAGGCATGTGCCTGTAGGTGAATATTCCCCACTTAGTGGTGAATGTAGTCTTCAATCTATCTATCTTGTCTAGCATCGCCTGGTTGTAACCTAATAAACCATCTAGAAATGACATCATCTTTGCACCATTTACAATCTGCAAGACCTCATCCAGAGAAGGCAAAGGATAGTTATCCTGTTCAGAAGCTCTATTTAAATTCCTGAAGTCTACACACAATCTGATGTCACCATTCTTCTTTCTTACTGGGACCAAGTTAGCCACCCATGTAGAATGTCTCACAGGAAATATGATCCTGGCATTACGCAATTTCTTAACTTCTTCAAAAATGATGGGCTCCAGCAATGCATTAACAGGTCTCTATTTCTGTCTAAAGGGCTTGACATCTGGCTTTAAAGGTATAGTATGAGTGATGATTGATGTATCATAAGTCTTTAACTCATCATATGTCCAGGCAATAACATGGATATAATCTTTAAGTGCTTGGGTTATCCCTTCCATTTCCTTTTCTGTGCATACTTTTCCAATCAGGACATTCCTTTTTTCATCATCATGTCCAATGTTAACTTGTGAATACTCTCCTCCATCTACTTTAGGGAGATCTTTCTATTTCAGCATATTGTCTAAATCAAATGCTCTTTCCAACTCTATCATTCCCTTAGGAATCTTGTTGCTAGGAAACTCTAGGATCTCTTCTTCTTCCCAAATATGATCTTCCACATTCCTTTCATCTATGATCTGTGCATCAAAGACATCTTTGTTGGAAATGAAGTCTAAAATATGTTGATCATCATCAAACACTTGAAGGTTGACTACATTATCCAGTACAGAGGGTACTGATACTAATTCAACTGAAAATATTTTCAAACCAGATATAGACAATGGTTCCAAAGTACTTGCGGCTTGGGCTAAGGCATCTGCCCTATGATTTTGTTCTCTGGGTACATGGGTGATGTTGAATGCATCAAAATCTTCTATCAGATCCCATACTCTATGTCTGTAATTAGATAGCTTCTTGTAATTACAAGAATATATGCCTCTTACTTGTCTTACTACCAATTCTGAGTCTCCAAAGACATGCAGAATCTTCACTTTCTTTCTGAGTGCAAACAATATCCCATGAATCAAGGCTTCATACTATGTCACATTATTTGTGCATGGGAATTGTAATCTATATGCTACTAGGTAGGATTTACCAGGTGGATCAATAAGATCTATTCCTACTCCAACCCCTTGTTTTGATTTGGATCCATCAAACATGAGGATCCATGGCTTTGTTAGATTTAAGACAGACAACTGAGAGGGGGGGTGAATCAGTTGTCTAACACTTTCTTCCAATTAATCACTTAAATTCTTTTCTTAATCTAGCAGCATAATAATAAATCAATCATGGAAATACAATGCAACAACTCAAGAGCAAAAACACAAATGACACCAAGATTTTGACATGGAAAACTCAGTTAAGGGAAAAACCACGGGGTGACGAACCCAAGATTGTATTCTCTGTTAGAAGAATAGAAAGAACAAAATGGCACATGCCAATTAGGGATCACTGCCCGAGCACAATCCTCACAAGAGGCCCATTGCCTACAGGAGACACACTGTCTACAAAATAATAAGTATTACATACTTGAACTGAAGAATAGCATCTTCACCATGCTTGAGTCAGTTCCATTTAAGCCCAATACTTCTGCTCTGCCTTTCACTTTTCTCATTTCTACCACATCCTCATCTCCACAAGATCTATTTGAAATGACTTTACAACTCCTTATTTATACAAGACATCAACTTGGGAATTATCATCCAAGTCAGCATACATTACAGAGCAAATACATAAATACAACATGACTTATTACAAAAAGACTTCATGCGGATCAACACACTATTGGCCACACAGATCAGAGACTTCAATATTTCATTAGGAACACACCATTCTTCATAGAACATCTTCAAGATCATCCACAGGATGTGCAACTCATCCAGTCGGCCGAACTTAGGAGGAATACTTTCATCCGGAAGTAATTCTTCAATTACAAGCTCAATCTTCAATGCGGAGCATCGGCACGAACTAGACACAATCCAAAGATCTCCACAAGCTTTCCTGAATCACCAAGAACATCCACACTACTTATGGTTATTGAAATCATTCTCTCCTTCAATCGGAACCTCAAGAACATAGTTTGTCATCACTGTCATATTGGAATAGATGCTTGCGGACCTCCAGACCACAAACTAATTGGGTTGTTAATTCAAATTGACTTCCTAAACACTCCACCAAACCCGCAGGACAAGATATTGCATTTCTGGATCTCACTGGACCTATCTGAGTCACTTTGTCACCTCTGAACACCTGCCAAAACTAGTTTTACTCAAGAGGGCATAACTTCTTCAAATCTTCATGCGGACCTCTGAAATTCTTATTGGATCATCTCAAGACACATATCTATAAACCCCTTGAGGCGCATCCTCTTATCTTCATCTTAGCTGGGATCTTTTCCTTACTCTCTTCACTGTTCTTCTCTGTTCCTGATTATGACTAATTTTCTCAATATCCTCAGCACACAGCTCATCCAATCCTTATCATCAATGCAATAGGAGTATGTTGACATCAATGACAACATCGGTTAGGCCCATACTTGCAACAGGCTTATCTTTAGTTAAAGGCTTGTCTGGGCCTTCTCTTTTCTTTTTAGCTCTGGCAGCTGCACCATTTGATATCCATTTCAATTTTGGTGTTACAGTTTTCTCAGACTTCATTTTGTCTGGCTGATGTGAAGCTGATATTCCTTCTTCTCTTTTACCATCAGAAGGAAGATCCTTTGGACAAGGCAATATCTACTTCTTCAAAATATGCAAACATAATGAACAAGTAGTTTCTGAATGTGATGTTTCATGTAACCTGCACCATCCCTCAATCAGGGCATTGTGTGGGAATCTTTGCTGCTATATCATCTTTTGAGTCTATTTTGACAAAAATTCTTCAAACTTGGACAAATTACTACCTCTATCTTCATTAGATATTTCATAATCTGATTCAACCAAGCAATCACTCCCTAGGGTGATCTTCTTATTACTCTTAGCATTATTCTTGCTACATACCAAAATCTCTTCTATCCTTTGAATAGAACTTTCATCATGATATGTGCCTTCTTCTATTCCTGCGGATGACAAACAAAAATCAGTATCACTATCACTATCTACAAAACTTTCCCTGGATGGTGATGATGATGCCTCACTACATTCTTGTTCTAGTTCCATCATGTCTAAACAAGCATCACAAGTATTTTCAGAATGCGCCTCATCATGTAACCTGCACCATCCTTCAATTAGAACATTATGAACAGGTACTTTTAACAATTGACAATGTTGCACTTCTTTGGACAAGTGCATCTCAAAATTCTTGAAGTGATCTACCTCTATCTCGTTTTCAAGGCTACAAACAAATTCTAAAATTATCATGTCATCTTGAGGATTATCATCATGAACATGAAGATCATACATGAGGATCTCTTCTATTTTAATTGTTTGGGGTCTAATGGAGTAAACTCCAAGTTCAACATCTACATACATGATCTCATTGGTTTTATTGTATTCAGTGATCATATGTTTCATGTGATGCTTAGCATCTATCCTTATTTGATTAGGTATTCCTTTCCAGGGTAACCATATGTGGCTAAAATCAGTGGACATGTATCCATTAAGTGTTTTTGACCAATCTCTGCTAAGCAGCATCCCATAGGTATCAGGTATATCCACTACCTGAATATCAATGTAATATTAGATTCTTGGCTTTGATGCTAGCTGCATATGAATGTGAGTTAGTTCTCCTACTACACTCACCTCTATTTTATCTAACTATGTTACTTTCTTCAATGACTTAGTAGGATGCAACCCTAAGGCATTGCATATAGACAGGGGCATTACATTGGTAGATGCTCCTGAATCTACTAAGCAATTATGCAAATTCTTACTAAACATCCTTACAGTAAGGAGAAAAGGAGGTGACTCAGTTTTATCTCTATAAAGAGTCATGTGTGAAGTCTCTACAGCTTGAACAGTGGCTGGAACTTTGTGTTTAACATGAACATCCTTACCAGCATGATCCTTGTTCCCAGTCTAACCTGAGGTATGACTATCCTCTTTTGGAGCAAGATCATCTAAGGATTTCATGAAAGATTTTTTGATAGCTGGGGTTTTGAGTAATTCTGATAATGAGAGACTGATTTTGATCTTTTTCATTTCATCTGCGAAGTATGTGACCAATTTGTTAGACTCGGGAGGCAGGTTACTAGCTTTTGGTACTATATTTTGTGGTGCTAAGGACTGAGCATTAACCTTAGGAAATCCAGGGTTATTGCTTTCCTTAGGATCAGGAGGAGTGTTGAAATTATTTGGAGGCAAGGATGTAGTCAAAGGACCAGCAGGTCGGTTGGAATTGTTCCTTAGATTGTAATTATGCCTACCATCATACTGTTGTTGATAAGCATGTACTTCTTCATGTTCAATTGATGGCTCATTTTCATCTTCAAATGGAAAAACATAATTAGTTTCAAAATCCATGTCTAACTCTTCACATGCTAAGGTGTAATTCTGATGAGGTGACATGGTCTTCTAATGAGGATGATTGATGAAACTTTCTAGCACTAAAGCATAATCATATCTACAGGGGACAATTTCATTTCCTTCAACACAAGGTGGATTACCTGTAGTATTGGATACTTCAGTTTGGGATATACTGGCAGCAATCCTGAACTGAGGACAGTCCAGCTCAACATGAGCATTGGTGTTATGTATCCTACACCAGTTTGTAAGAGCTGCCTCTACGAGGTTTACTCTAGTGGTCTTCTTAGGTTCACCAGGAGGTTGATTATCTAGGGGTGATGGCAGAGAACTATTGTTTGGCCTAGTTTTCCACACTCTAGGCTGTCTAGGGAGATTATTGTTACCATTGTTGTTATTGTAATTGTTATTGTATCCCCTATCAGGATAATTAGGTCTATCATTGCATTTCCTCTATTCTAGTTTGGTTGAGAATAGAAATTCTAACTCCTCAAATGAGTGATCTCAGTGGTGAGTTTCCTCAACTGTGCTAATATCTCTTTAATTTCTTCATTTTCTTCCTGAAATTTGGCTACTACATTCTCTATTTGAGGTTTAAAGAAGGAAGATTCATTGTTGTTGATATTAGACTGTTCCACAACCTGAGGTACTTGTGTATGTCCTGGGTGTTGTAATATTTGACCATTTCCATTTGGATGTGGCATGATACTAAGTGGAGGTATCTGTAAGGGACTTGGCATCATAGCTGGAGGTATCATGGCTCCATTGGTCTGTTGCTGAGCAGGATATGTAAGATAAGCAGGGAGTGTAGGAAATGCAATATTAGGTGTTGGAGCAGGGATCAACTACTGACTGACTTTGACAGCTTCTTCAAAAGCTCCTTTCAAGGTTGTAACAACAGGATGTGCTCTCCTGATAAATATAGAAGTCAAAGGATCTAAGGTTGAGTAATATATGCTCCTGGCAGCTTCATCTAGTACAGTATAGGGAGCAACTAACTTTGAGAGCATCTTTTGGAATCTTGCATTGAAATTGGCAATAGGTTCTTCAAATCTCTTGATTGTGGCAAACATATGATAATTCATTGAAGGATCTATAGGTATTTTGAATCTATCCTTAAAGGATTTCTCTAAGGTAGCCCATGAACCAACTGAACCTTGACCAAGACTGATATACCAGTTATATGCCTCTTCCCTTAAGGAAAATGGAAATAACCTGCATACCACATCCTGATGTTCAATTCTAGCCCTACAAAAAGTTTCCTTGAATGTTCTAATATGATCATCAGCATCCTAATATGGATGATATTTAGGACAAATCTTGTCATGATTTTTAGGTAAAGGATGATATGCAGTAAAAGTCAAAGGTGACTCTGTAATAAAGAATGGCATTGTGACTGGTGAGGGTTGGACCTGAGATGTGACTGGTGGTCATGTAGGTGTTTGAAACCTGATAGGAGTTATAGGAGTGTGTTCTGGTGAAGCCCTAACACACTAGAACTAGGAGAATGATGAATATCTACTGTTCTAGGTCTAAATCCCTGGATAGGCAGTTCTTCAAAGACTCCACTGGATCTGGACCTGGTATTTGGTATTAGAGCCAGGATTTCTTGAATTTTAGGAAAATTTGGCTTGTTTGCTATGAAGATCAGCTAAAACACTCCAGCAAAGGCTGTATTTATGATCAGGATCTAAAACTAACTAGATATTTATGCAATATTTGCAAAAATGGTACAAATATGGGGTGATATGAGGCTTTGGAACACAAGCAACCAGATATCAGGTCTCTAAAGCAAACTACCTCAAAGCTTTAACAAAAAGACTTGAAATAGAGCTAATCTTTGAAATATCATGATAATCGACCACATAGCTTAAAATATTTACGCTCAATTTTGAAAACTTTACAACGGACAAACATGCACAAACTTAGAACAACAAATCTTTGCATATGACTTGAAATACAGAGCTGCATGAGTATTACCCTTCTGTCTGCATCATCAAATCAGACCAATCTACTGATGAAGGCCCTCCTTCTAGCACCAATTTATGTTGATGATGATTTTGAGTTATAACAACATGCATAAAAATTTGCACAACAAACCTTTATTATCTTGTAAAGTACGACCAACTTAAGATAAGTTGATGACTCCAAGTCTCTGTTGATTAGGTCATGATCATCTGACGTTACTCAGATGTTGATGTGACATGTTGTTTTCCATTTTAAGGGGTCTTACATCTATCTAGATGACCAGTATTGTAATGTTTCCTATAAATTTACTCCATAGAGAGGTTAACTCTACTCTATTTCCAAAGATATCTAGTATATTTGCAAGTTTGATCAATTCTTCTGATTATTGATCATCATGAGCTTGTTCTTTCTTTTACACTATATATTTATTCAAATGATATGTCTATAAGTGGATATTTGCATGTATTTCATGAACATTTGTATGAATTTGCATGATATTTATCAATTTAACATGCTTCTACTCTAAATATGCTCTGTATTTCCAATTGTCTATGGGATATCAGCATATTTCATGTTATTTGCTTTTGATTCTTTGTTATTTGCAATTATGGTGATGATCTGCTATGAAATTTAAAAAGAAATTTAACAGAATGCTTCTAATTTTAGTGAATCTTTAGCCATTGAACCAAATACATACAAGATACATTCATGAGGAGAAGAAATCAAACCATATGTCACTAGGATGTTCCACAGCTAGATATGGATGATACTAACTTCAAAAGATAAGGAATGAAAACAACACATGCAGATTGACAAGCACTCCAAGGGACGCAGCTGATCAATGCATGTATCCAGATTTCAAACACAGATTACTCAAGATTTATGATGATTTGTAATAAAAAATGTCTTCTCTTTCATTTAGTATGCATAACATGTACATTTACAACAACTTTGAAATAAGTCCTGATGTTTCAACAATCAAATTTCAATTAAGTTTCGAATATTCAAAATATGGTACTCTTGCACCTTTTATAGAATAAGGTGAGGAGGTAGTTACACATGACCTACGGTCAGGATTTGTCAATTAAGATCTACTGTCGATAACAACTCTTTGACTCAGTCAACCTTTCCTCGTAGCACAGGTTGCTAGGTGCCAACCATCTGGATGACTCATTATCTTATGAGTGCCTTATGCATATGTTCCCTTGATGATGCATCTTCATTCATTCTTCAGGTTCCTCCTCTTCATTTTCTTTTTCTTCATCATGGTCATCATCTTCGTTACTTTCGGTATCGCCATCACCCTGATGTACATCCTCTTGTATATGGACCTTCATCGCTGTCCTGATGTTCTCATATGCATGCACTATTTTATTCACCTCTCCCCCATCTTGGATTTTAGCTTTTGTTACTGCATGCTTATGAGATTGGAATTTGGCTTTAATAGCTTCTAGCTTACCTTTTCTGCTATTTAAAGTCACATTATAAGTTTCCACCCTGACCTTTCTTCCCATGATCTTATTCATCACTTCTTCCATCAAGTGGATGAGGGGGTCATCTGCTACCGGCTGGAAATTATCATGCAGAGCTTTGATAGCAAAGTCTGTGTCTTGATTTTCAATCTTTCCCTCTACTTTTCCTTCCAAAGCCTCAAGGATCTCTGCTTCGTATGCCATCATGATGTGCAGCTTTATACTTATATCCCTGAGCTTACCACTGCATTTCTTTAGCATATCACATTTGAACCTGATATCCTCGTACCATATGTCTATCAGTAGTGTAGTGTTATTATTCAACACTTGATTATTCATGAGGATTTGAGGATCAATCCTCTTCATTTCACTTAAAGTAGTAAGGTCATTTTCCAATTGGAATGACCGCTTCCCTGTTTCATTTTGCATTTTGTCCACCTTTCTCTTTAAACTACTTAAAGAATTCCACCTCTGTAAGGAGGTTCTCACAACATCCTCAGCTCCCGTGAGGGCTGACGGCATCCACTTCTCCATGATCATGGCCTCATGCTTCATGAGGTCCAACTTGGTGACCTCCTCCTGGGATATGTCAGTCAATAGGACTGCCAGATCAACTGGTGTATTATCAAGGTTAATCAACCCCTTTATATATGAATGCAGCTGAGCAATGTGCTCCTTATGTTGTTTGTTTTTCTCTTTCTCCTTTTTTACCTTTTGGGTCAAAGAATCAATGATTTCTTTCCCTTCCTAACCTTCTTGGTCCTCATTAGCAAAACCCAAATCAACATTTGTGATTCGAAACTCTTCAAGGGTGATCTTGCCTTTCTCCCTCTCTACCATAGGAAGTGCTACCTGTACAGTTCTTCTGCCTATAGAAAGATCTCTCCTTATGGCCGATGTCAATTTGGCCTTCCTCTTTGTCTTCATTATTGTCTCTGCAAACAAGGTGGTAAGATCAAATTCCTAGATTTCACACCCTTGTTCCATACCTATCTCTCGCTCCAACCATTGAGGCACATCTTCTCTGGATCCTTGATGTTCTTTGCCAACATTATGTCTACCCTGATCTCCAGTATCTGCTTCTATCCTCGATGGAGAAGGTGATTTCTTAGTTTCTTCCTCATGGAGTTCCTCATGAGGGGGATCTTGTTGCATCTCTTCTTGTTGAGGGGCCTCTTTCTGTAGAGGAGGATCTTATGGAATGTCCACATTATGATCCTACACCTGATCCTGCACTCTCTCCTCCTTACTTTCATCCACTTTAGTATATTCCTCATCCTGAGGCATATTGATATCTGTGGATGTCTGTTCCTTTGGGCCTTGTGCATCACCCTGATCTCAGGTCATCTCTTGTTTTGCACTTGATGCACCAACATCTTGTGTCTTAAGGTCCTCATGACCTGATTCATCTTTAGTTCCCGTGGCATCTCCCTTATCTCCCTGAGTCTGGGCAGTAGCATCACCTGATGTATCTTTATCACCCCCGCCTTTCTGTTGGACTTCTACTATTTTTGGTTCAGCGGGTATTTCATGCGCTGACCCATATTAGGAGCATTACTCTATTTTTCTACCTTCTTGGCTATTTCAACCTTCTCTATCACATCAGGTGCACCTGTTTTGTCCTTGGGACTTACATCACCCCTGTATGTTAGATCTATAACCGCGGGGCTAGTCACCTGATCGATCAACTTATCAAGCCCAATTTTTTGGGCTGCCCTCTCTGAGCTACTTTCTTTCACTCCCTCTGTTTGTTTTACCTCCTCCAATACTGCCATTTCTGCCAATGGGGTTCCATGTTGAGTCATGCAGGTACTGAAGGCAAGAGTCTCCATTCTTTGAGAGGCTACATTCTGCACTACCTCATCAACTGATAAGTCAATGGTGTCCTCCAAAGAGAAAGGAACACCCTGACTTGCCCTGAGATCTTCTTTTGTTTTCTCCTCTGCCCTCTCAGTCTTAAACTGTATTATGGTGGGAAGTGGAACATCATGTTGCAGCTCCTTCCTAAACACTTCACCACCAGCTCCCCTTAGTACAATAGGGCCGGCCCTGATATCACCCCGCATGGATGTTCTTTGCTTCTTGGGTGGTGATGTCAATAGCATCGCCCTCCTCTTCCTACTGACCATCATCGAGTCATCACCTGTAGGTTCTTTGTTTACCTGATCTTCTTCAAACGGGATGTTCTCCTCCACCTCATGCTATGAGGCTTGACCTTCCTCCTTTATTTCTACAGTTTCTACAGTTGGCCTCAAAATCCTCTTAGTTTTTGGTTTGTCCATCAGAGGTTGTGCAAATGAGGCAGATGCTTGACCTAATGTTGATGCACCTGTAGTTGGTATGGCAATTCTTTCAATTATCACCCCTTTAGGTTCATCTTCAGTTTTCTTTCCTCTAGGGGGACCCTTCCTCTGTTTCTGTGTAGGTAACCTCTCTCCATTGGATTTTCTTTTCTCATTGAGGAAGTCATCATACTCCTCATCAGCTAGTTCTTGCCTTTTCTTCTTAGCATCAACTATTAGGGCTACGCCCTTTTTCTTCAATATGTTTATTTGGTCATCTACCCAAGCTTGGGTTAATTGTAGCACCCCACCTGTAAACTGATCCAAAGAGATATCCTATGGCTATGTTAGATCAGGGGCTAATATGGTGTCATTGTACACCGTCTTGTCTTCATATTCATTTGACATAGTTTGTCCATCATCCTTCCTCAACTGTGTTGGAACTGGGATGCAGTCAAATGTCTTTATCTAGTTCAAGGTGAGCCTTTGATATTTTCTTCTCCTCACCTCAATTTCATCCTCACAATCAGTCCAGAAATCCTCTAGATGCTTCTGATGAATAGGTTTTCCTATTATTTTTTGCATCCTACCATAGGGGTCATAAGATCTAGCCAAGGGAAATGGCTACAGATACATTAGTTTTAGACCTCCTATGACATGCTTTATGCTCTCTAAGTCTGAGCACATATACCAGCACATAGACACTAGGAATAATACAGGAGGTATCTTCTTTTGCCCCTTGTATGCTGCAACTATAGTAGATACTTGACTGAGGAAATCCATCAGGACAACCCCATCAGTAGGGTATCTTGGTAGCATAAGGGGTTGTCCCTCAAATCCCTCTATCCTTATGTATGAAAATGTGGCAAACTGGATGAACCAGGCGCCATGTCTGTAAACAACTTCTTGAGCCTCCATGCTCAGTCTCTTGGTTATGTTTTCCTCCATGGTTCTAACTAGATGTATAGAGAATGCATCATTTACCAATTTGTAATCAAGGAGGTAGTTCTTTCTCTATAGCTAAGGATAATGATCCCATATGTGGGCATCATCTACATCACCACCAGCTTTACCCACTGTAGTCAAGGCATCAAATGTACCCTTGTAAGTACATGAGTACACGACATATGAGGTCATGTGAAACATACATGCCTGACCTCCCAGGTTCCTCATGCCTTCATCTAGTGTATCGCTCATCACTTTGGCCCATAATGGCTTATTATCTATGTATAGGACCATCTGGATGACTCCAAATATTCAATTCTCAGAATTTCTTGCATGAAGCCTACCTGTCATCCTGCTTAGCAGGGAAATAATGTACTGCTACTCATCATCAAAATCAAATTTGTACAAGTGTACGGGCAATTTAGCTGAGGCAGTGTAGGTGCTGCTCTTTGACCTCCACTAATACATCCTCTTCCTTGCATTCTTTTTATTGTTGTACTATGTTTCCAATTTTCGTAGGTCGACACTGACCACCCTCTTTCCAACTCGTAGGTTAAAAGTAGAGGTGATGCCCTTTATTGAAAAGTTAGCATATACTCTTCTGTGCTTCTCCACCCGCCTAGTCTCAGGGTTATAGTTCCTGGCACATTCCACCACCAACTCTGGGGTCTCCACGGCATACAAAAATTCGGCTGCATGCCACATTCCTGAAACATATATTGCATCCAGAAGGGTATTGTCCTTGCCATGATCTATTCTTGTTAACCATACCACCAGGTCTGTATCTTGGTGAGTGTCACCAATGATGTCATACTTAAATTGTACCCCTTCGAGCTGAACAAACATGGGCTTAAGTAATTCTGAATTGGACCTATTCCGTCTAAGATTCGCCATGGACTCCTGCAATAAACATGATCTTTCTTACTTTACAATATCTATATGCACTCATACAACACTATGTATCTCCATGGCATCATGCATACTCTATCTACTATTCTTTTACTTCATCATGATATGCATATCCATAGATTCAAACCATAAGAAAGAACACACTACCTGAACATGCAGAAAACGACAACAGGAGGGTTTTCCAATTACTTACCTAAGGACACTTTCCTCCTAGGTTAGATGAGTGATTATGGAAAAGGTTTGCAAATGTTGAAGATCACCCATTCTGTTACGCTGCAAGCTCTAGTCCATTAAGAGGTAGCTGTATGAGGGTTTGACTTCTCTGCTCTATAATTTCTTATTTTTTCGCATGGTAAATGAAAATAACCCTGGAAAATTATATTTAAATGCATCCGTAGGGTGAATTAGGGTAAAATTGAGTTAGAATGGTTAAATCTGTTGATCCTCTGCAGAGAATCCATGGATGATGCCAAGTGTTTGAATTGTATTCGTAATCGGCGGGAATCTATCTACTACATTTAAGTGCATTTAATGTCAAGAAATAGGAGGGGTGATCTTCAAAAGATCAGATGATATTCAAAATATGACCCCCTCTGTATAAAATGACCCCCTTTGGAAAATATCAGGGTAACATCAGCATGTCAATGACTTTGTTTAATCTTTGTGTCTTAATGATGTCACCATCATGTTATTGAATATGGTGGGTATCGAAAACGTACTTTTGCGAGGTAAAATGGAATGATGATGTCATCATCAGGGTGATATTTTGTGAAGAGGGTGATATTCACAAGATGACGGATATTAAAAATATGACCCCCCCACAAGATGTGTGAAGTTGCTTGACGGGCAGATAACAACTACTACGTAAAGTTAGTGTCCGGACTTCGCGGACCAAGTAATTATCAGGTGATAATGCAATATCGAGGTGATCTTTTATAATATGACTGACATTTGAAGTATGACCCCCCCTCAAAATATCAAGTTTGACTGAAACTTTGACTTAACATAACTTTCTTCCCTTAAAGAATTTTAGGGTGATCCAAAAGGCAAACCTGCTTGGAATTTTGTACACTTTCCAGCCATGAGGTTAATAATGTTAAATACTAATTTTGACAACTGACCTCATTATGGTGACATATCCACCCTCTTCCCAAGTTACATGCATGTATGATTTAATTGTACCAGACCTCCCAAAGCAGAAAAACAACAAGCCAAAGCAGCAAAAAAAAAGTTGGGTCCCTGTTTTGTCAAAGCAAAATGGGGCGTGTTGTGTAACCACACAACAGATCCTAGATGAAATGATTGTCGTAGATCCACAAAGTTATCTCATGTACCTCTTGCAAAATGGAACCAAACTTCCCAAAGGTGTTGACATAAATACTCTCGTAGTAAGAACCACTAATGCCCTCATGACAGGTCAAGGCTATGCCTCATCCTCTAGTAATCCTACAAATCAAACCCAAGACCATGTCAACATACCCCTAGGGCAAACCTCGCATGAGTCCATCATGGTAAACATACCTTCCCCTTTCGAGGATAACAACACAAATGTCATGAATCACACATCAAACCCTTTTATTTTCTCAGCAAATCCACAAGGACAAGCTAAGAGAACACGAAGGATACACATTGTGACCTCACAAGCCTGAACCCAAGGAATTAATACCATGCCAAACACAAGCATGAACTTTGGGTCCAACTACAATACCAACACAAACAATCTCAACACCAATCCCCTCAACCAATATAACAACACAACTAGCCAAGGTTTGGGCATATCCTACGTCAACTCGAACCCCATAGATCCACTTGGAACCAACAATAATGTGACTAATGCCTCATACATCGATTCCAACCAACAACAAGTGAATCCTAACGTTTTATTTCAAAACCTCAACACCACAAATATCCCATACCATTATCGATACATTAACCCTAACGTATCCCTCGCAACCCACAACCAAAACCAAAACACAATACCAGTACATACTCACCACAACACAAACACCAACTTGAACCCACTTGTTGGCAACATGGGAACTTATAACATGATGAATCCTTACCTAGATACGGTCACAAACATCACCAACACACCCATCAAAGCCCTCACCCAAGAGTTAGATAAGCCAAAACAACAATTCTCGAGCTTACAAGTCTCGACGACAAAGAAATCATACTCTATGGAGGACTTATGCCCATATTTGTTTGACAAAAGAACTTACATGCCTCCTTTCCCCCCAAATTTTACTACACCAAACTTTAACAAATATAGGGGAAAGGGGAGTCCCTTTGAACATGTACGCAAGTTCCATACTACTTGTCTCGAGCTCACCTATGATCATACCTACTTAATGAGACTCTTCCCAAGGAGCCTCACAAGCCAAGCTCTTGAGTGGTTCACACACCTCCCCACAGGGATACGAACATGGACTGAACTCACAGACAAGTTCATATTGCACTTTTCCTATAACATAGAGATAGACTTAAACGTCACCAAATTGTGCCAAACGAGACAAGAAGATTGAGAGACCTTTATCTCTTTCTTCCAAAGGTGGAGGAGCCTAGCAAGTAAATGCCCTTGTCACATTCCCAAGAATCAGCTTGTGCCCATCTTCGTAGAAAACCTCAACAAAGAGCTTATGCATCAACTACAAATCCATTATTGCACCTCCTTTAGAGAAGTTGTCGAGAAGGGGACAGCCATCGAAAAAGCTCTTATCACCAAAGGCACAATAAAGATTTGTAATAGGAACCAAAATACCCAAAGCACACCCTACCACAAGAACAAGACTTTGGCTCAGAATAAGAACGTCACCAATGATGGGGTACTGGATGCCAAGGCATTTAGGGCTAGTACCATCATCACACTCCAACCACCCCCCATAACAAACAACCAACCACATGTGCAACAACAACAACAACAACCTCAACCACAACAGTAAACAACAAACACAATTCAAAACAATCAAAGGAGACCACCTCCTAGGAATAACACACCCCGATGCAATTATACTCCTTTGACAAAGCTGATTGAAGTGGTCTTATAGAACTTATTGCAAAACAACCTTATCCAATTGCCAGAAATTTGATAATATGACCCAGTTTTTAAACCTCCATCATGAAATGAAATGACTTCTGTGATTACCATAGAATCAAAGGTCATAAGATGTCAAACTGTTACGAATTAAAAAAAATCAGTTAGG
This sequence comes from Cunninghamia lanceolata, assembly GCA_027924645.1. Lineage (NCBI taxonomy): Eukaryota > Viridiplantae > Streptophyta > Pinopsida > Cupressales > Cupressaceae > Cunninghamia > Cunninghamia lanceolata. The sequence goes on from BSBN01001332.1 coordinate 16,835,929, forward strand.
ACTTCATTGACAGGGATATTTTAGGTGTAGATAATTCAGTTGGTTCCTCCAACACTGATCACACCATCTTTACTGACCCTTTGCAAAATCATGGATCACGAAAAGTCTCCACGTCCGGAACCAAACCACATGAGAGCATTAACTACAACAATTTTTCTTATGACTATACCATTAATAGCATCCACGCATACAATAACAACATTTCCATGATCACTATCAAAGCTCATCCAGAGTGCGCCATGACCACCTGAAAAGCTAAGATAACGTTGCAAAGTGCCCCCGCCATCCCTACCAATACATCCATTCCACAATCCAAAAGCCAATAGAACCTTTTGGACCATCTAAAGAAGACCCTCACTTAGATATCAATCTTTGAATTGCTCCACCTTTCACCTGAACATAAGGCCATTCTGGACAAAGCACTCCTAGAATCTTCCATTCCCACTGATCTAAATGTTAATCAATTCTAGGCCATGGTGGGACATTTAGCCACTATGAACAACATGTCCTTTATAGAACGTGATGTACCTTCACACCGCCCAAATCACAACGACCCCCTTCACCTAGAAGTCTTTATCAACAAACATAAAATTTGATGAGTCTTGGTAGACGATGGAGTAGGATTGAACATTTGTCCTTTAAAATTGGTAATAACACTAGGCTACTCTGAGGCTTGCGTCAATCCAACCAAAAGAATCATCATCAAGTCATATGACGATGTTGAGCGCTCTTCCAAGGGGTTCATAATCCTTCCTGTAAGAGTGGGACTCGCCACACAAGATACCATATTCCATGTCTTGGATACCGAGCTACCTTACAACCTCATCCTTGGCCGACCATGGATCCACGCCATAAAGGTCATCCCTTCCACCTACCATAAATGCATCAAATTCCCCTATAATGACATGGAAATCACCATCCCTGGTGATCTTGATGCCTTCCAATACTGCAACCCCCTAAGAGAGGTACCCCAACATCAGGTGGTCGTAAATAGGGGAATCTCGCCATTCACTTCATCCAATTATGTCGATCCATCTACATTATCCAAATCCATTGCCACCTTCACTCCACCAACCAATCACAAAGTCCAAATCCAAGACAAAGGATGCAGTGAGTACAAGATGGAATGGTCATATTGCATTGGAAAATTGCCTACATCACCCAAGTCTCGGGGAAAGCCTAGCCCTATTCCACCAAAGAAAACTCTCTCAGCTGGTCCCACGACATTCATAAAGTGGGGTGAACTCAATAAAGAAGACGTCAGTGAAGACATATCCACATGGCTCTACAAAGAAGAGGAAGAACAAGTCAAGCATATCAAACTACTCGCAGAACAATATGGTAAAGGGTACAAATTTGTCAAAAAGTAGGGATATGACGGGCATAGTGGACTTGGACCCAATGGACATGGATGCACCGAGCCTCTTCAACCAACAATGCAGCCATGTAACAAAGGGTTAGGATATACCTCACAAAGAGATAGGGCTCCACATACTAAGTTACTTCTGAGAGGGGAAATGAGTACTTCCAGAGAAGTTGAGACATCAAGGGATCTGCCTAAACCTGAACCATCCACACCTGATTTGCCCGCACCGTCCACATTTGATGCACCTGAATCATCCACACCCGACCTCCCCGAAGGTGCCACTTGGATCAATATCTTTTGAGACCCTGATAACACATCCATTTGCACCCTGACGCCCATGACTATAACTTACTTAAACACCAATGATGGCTTACCCTTAGTCCATCCCGATCTAATCGACTGGGACAAACAAGATATACCTAGCTTAGATTTATTTGAGAATGACGAAGCGATAGCCGAGTTCATGGGACTTTGTGAAGGCATACCTCTTGGGGATCACAAAGCTGGTTACATCATGGACTTGGACAACTCTCCATACTTTAGAGAATCCACTCCACCCTCTAGTCGAAAAGTGAAAATAAAAAAGAAAAAAATAGGTCTCTGGGTGAAAACTAAAAGGCACCCTTAGATCATTCAAAATTAAAAATAAAGGACATATCCAAGGGTAAAAACCTCCCTAGGATGCCCGAGGATGGAGGGCTGGAAGTGTTATCTATCACATAGGAAAAATCACCATCTAATGGAAAAAATACCACGCGGGCTGGAAGTGTTATCTATCACCATAGGAAAAATCACATGCGGGCTGGAAGTGTTATCTATCACATAGGGTAGTAGGTGGAGGCATTTCCATTATTGACCCCGCCAAAGTGAGGGCAATAATGGAAATGCCTCCACCTACTACCCTAAAATAGTTGTGCAGCTTACAAGGAAAGTTGCAATCCATCCAGAGGTTTATTGCACAACTTGTGGACAAATGTCAACCTTTCCAACACTTACTCCACAAAGGGGTACCATTTGCATGGACATAACAGTGCCAAGAAGCCTTTCAAAAGATCAAAGACTATTTGATGTCACCACCAGTCCTCAAGTCGCTAATACCAGGAAAGCCCCTTTTATTGTACATATCAACTACCAATTTAGTATTAGGGGCATTATTGGCACAGAATGATGAGGAAGGAAAAGAAAGGGCAATTTATTACATCAACCAAACCTTAGTGGGATACGACCTAAACTACAGTCCTATCGAACGCACCTGCCTTGCTGTAGTTTTTGTTACCCAGAAGCCGTGACATTACATGTTGAATCATAAGACAAAGCTAGTCGCTAAGATTGAACTACTAAAGTACTTACTCAACAAAGTAGCTCTGACAAGATGACTGGCCAAATGGGTTATGGTATTGAGTGAATTTGATATAAAATATGTTGACAGAAAAGTAATCAAAGGACAAGTGATCGCAGACCATCTCGCAGAAGCACCTACACCAGCAAATCATCCAATGGTCATTGATTTCCCAGATGAATCAATAATCACAGTATATGGACCCAAAATTTGGACACTATTCTTTGATGGCTCGTGTACAAATCATGGTTCAAGCACTAGTATCCTGTTTATTACTCCTCAAGGGGATGCCATCCCTAAGGCATTTCAAATTGCTTTCCCTTGCACAAATAACATAGTAGCATATGAGGCATTACTCACAGGACTTCGAACGGCTGTCAACTGGAAAATCAAAACATTACAGGTGTTCGGTGACTCACAATTGGTTATTAAACAAGTCAACAATGAGTACGACACCAAAGATGAAAAGCTCATACCCTATAAAAGAATGGTGGATAGCTACAGGCTCTATTTTGACATAGTGCTCTTTGATCAAATTTCTAGAGTCTAGAACCGTGCAGCCAACGCAATGGCAACCATTGGATCTCTCCTAGATATCCCAAGTAATGTCACTCAGTTCAAGTTCTTGGTGGATCAACTATTGGTTCCCGCCTTTGATATCCCCAAATCTAAGTTAGTTTGTGAAATTTTTGGTCCCACATCACCCTGGTACCATGACATTTACACCTACTTACATGATCACACCCTACCTGCCGACCTCTCATCCAACCAATGTAAATCCTTCATCCACCAAGATGCAAAATTTGCCATCATCAGTGACACCATTCACCGCTGCAGATTTGATAATACCCTCCTGAGATGTCTCGACACTAAAGAAGCACTAACAACCCTACATGAAGTACACAAGGCTATATGCAGATCCCACTCGTGTGGTCCTACCCCTGCAAAGAAGATCATCAGAGCAGGATATTACTAGCCTACAATAGAAAAGGATGCCTACCATTTCGCAAAGAACTATAGACAGTGCCAAATACACGGGATTCTTGTGCATGCACCAACTTAGGACCTACAACCACTCACATCTCCATGGCCTTTCTCTCAATGAGGACTTGACCTCATGGGCAAAATCCACCCTAACTCCGCAAACGGCCATAAGTTTATTCTCACAGCTACCGAATATTTCACAAAATGGATTGAAGCCATCCCTATGGCATACATTACTGGTAATTAAATCACCAAGTTTATCCTCAACTACATCATATGCTGATATGGTGTCCCACAATCCATCGTAATGGATAATGGCCACCCATTCAAAAACCAGGACGTCTGTGAACTTTGTGAAAGATTCCATAGCCAGCACCACTTCGCCACCCCATACTACCCACAAGGGAACAGCCAAGCTGAGGCATCTAATAAAACCATCATAAAAATCCTAAAAAAGACCATTAATGACACTGGTCGTGACTGGGATATCCAACTCAACCCCGCCCTCTGGGCCTACTACAACAGCATCCACACGTCCACCAGAGCCACTCCTTATTCCTTAGTCTATGGCTCCAAAGCTATCCTGCCCATAGAGGTCGAGTTGCCCTCCTTAAGAGTATCATTGTAGTAGTTGGTTGATGATGAAGAATGTAGGACATCCCGACTATAGGAATTGGAGTTGCTAGATGAAAGGAGACAAAACGCCTTAATTCATTTACAGGCATATCAGAATCATCTCCGCCATAGCTACAACAAAAGGGTCCGAGTCTGACATTTCAACATTAGAGATTTGGTTTTAAAAGAAAACCCAAAAAATTAGATGGAACAAGAAAAGACTGAAAAGTTTGAGCCAAATTGGCTAGGGCCTTATGTAATTACTGCAGCCTATGGGTCTGGCGCATATCAGCTAGCCACTCCTAAAGGAGAGCCATTACCAAATCCCATTAACAGCATGCACCTTCAACGGTATTATGCTTAAAGATCACAAAAGTCAAAAATAAAAATAAAAAAAGCAATAAAATAGTAAAGAGAAATAATTCGTCCAAAAGTGAAAACCACTTCAGTGATGCTTTGGACAAGTACCATGGTGAAAACCTGGCAAACAGGCACCATGTGTAGTTGGTCTGTGCTCCATTGTCTACCATCACTCGATTTCCATATTCCATCTTTCGCAATGAACCACACTCACTCCGTATCACACTCCACATCCCACGTCTACCTCGAATCTTGATATTCCTCCTATGGCTTGGAAATAAATTAACATTTCGTGTCTTCACATCCCCCTCACCTCGCCTTCATCCTAACATTATCATGCAGCCAACTGGGGGCAATTCCTAATCCTAAAATTGATGTTGGAGGACACCACATTAAAATATTTTCAAAAAAACCAAAAACATTCAAATATTTGCAAAAAACCCAAAAACATTCAAATATTCTTAGAAATCCAAAAATATCCAAATATTCATCAAAAATCACAAAAAAATCACATAATCAACTAAAAATTCCAAGCAATAAACAGTGTCAGCCAATAAACCAAACTACGATGCCTCTGATCTTCTACCTAGGCAAGGCCATCTTCGATGTGCCCCCGAGGTATTCCCCCTAGGTTCTGGGTCAAACCAAGTCCACCTGTGTCCAACTATGACACCTCTGAGCTTTCACGTAGGCAAGACCATATTTGATGCACCCCCGAGGCACTACGTCAGCCCCTTAGGGCCCATCACATTTCCCCCCATAATAAGTTGTCCTTTCACGAGATGGACATCTTGAACAGACAAAACACTCCAATCTTTCACAAGACGACAAACATCCAAACAATCAAACGTGACAGTCAACAACACAACCAACACATCGTCCCTCATCATTCCCATGGTGATGATTAAACATCACTATGACCAATCAACACATCCCAATCACGTGACTGACAACAAGCATGGGATATAGTCAAAACCAGGCTTTACGCCATAAACAACATGTCTCATCTTATGGGCACCATCCTTTCTCACAAGCTAGTCATCTTCTCAATTTTCCACACTCTCAAAACTAGACCACATGTCTTATATGAGATGTCCTCCCCCTATCATCTGCCTTATATAGGAGGTCACATTACCAAAACCAGACTCGACATCTTATATGACATGCTCCTTATCCTAAAACTAGGCATCATTCAACCGATCATAATCATTTAGAAAAGCACATGTACACTCAGCAAATGATCTAATGGTTGTTGGCTCTATCTCATCCTACATTTTGAATTATTTTCTACAATCTTGTTCCTAAGCTTCTCAAGGCAGTCCTTACATGATGAAGAGAAGTGAGGACGGAGCGAGATCTCTTTTCTTTGATTGATGTTTGCAGTTTGTCTTGGCAGAAGGTCTGAGGCAACTAAGTTCCTTGTGTGTGACAGGGATACTACTGGATGTGAATCAGCATATCCTATGCATTGGAACGGATAGATACTTCCATGTAGTAGGACTTATCCACCTAGAGTTTTCTCATCACATGATCCGACAAGGCGCCTTAGTGACTTGGTCTGAGCCTGGCAATCCTTGTCTGTTTTCTATATGTCTGTTTCCCAAAGGACTGCACTTTGTGCCTTGGTTGTATTATACCATGGCGACTGTAGTCCTTTGATACAATAAGCACTATGATGATACGCAATAACTGCATTAAAGAAGCTCAAAATCTATCACGACAAAGTCTGAATCCACTCTGCTCGCATAAATTCTTCTTCCCCTATCCACCTCTTCATCTTTTCCTCACCTTTTCTTCTGATCTTCTTCCATCCCACTGTGACACACCAAAAACAACATTAAGTCATGTAACCTGCATCCAAAAACATGATTAATCCATCATAAATCATTATAATCAGCATAATAAATCATCATCATCATAATTAGCATAATAAGTAATCATTATCATCATAATAGGTCCTCATTCTCATAATCATCATACTAAGTTAACATTATCATAATCATAAGCATAGGCATTTAACATACAAAGCCACATCACATCATCATTATATGCATAAAAACCAAACATATAGGCATTTATTGACATGCCCACATTGCCCATGTGGTCACAACACACAACACACATGTCATGTCCACATTTTTCATGTGGTCATGACACGAAATACAAAAAACTTTTCCACGCATCCCTAGAAACCCCCTCACGCGCATCAGCGTGCTCGGTGGCACACGCACCAAGGCATAAATAGGTCAATCGATCGATGGGGTAATGCGAACTCCTTTCACAACCCCTATGAGATGTAAGCTGACTAGGGGGTTATACAACGCAAGGAGCATCGCCAATAGGGTCAAAATATAATTGAAGCTAACCCTAAGATTCCTAAGTGAAGTGGAGGGATTTTGACATGTGTTGAAATCCAAATCTCTACACTATAGCATAATTAGATTAAAATAAAATTCATCTAAAACATATTTACATCACATAAACAATTAAAATATTATTAAAACATGTAATAAAAACACTTAATTAATCAACCCTAAATTCTAGAAAACATCCGATAGCATAACGCCTTATTAGCATTCGCAGAAAATAATTAAAAAAGATTTCCTTGCTAAACCATTTATGAGAAAATTAAATTAAAATTAAAATACACTCCTAAGCATAAATTATCCCAAACACCCCTTTTTAATCAAAACGATAATCTAATCAAAAAACTAAGTACCCCAATTCTATTATTAACCATACAATTAAATTTTGCCCAACAAAATTAATTACTAATCTAAAAATGACAAAAGGCTTAAATATAAAATTAAACTTCACTAACATAATTTTCCACTAGGTTACATTAGAATAATAAAAGAGGCCTAGGTTAAAAATTTGCCCACGAAAATAATAACCTAATGCTTTAATAAAAGTCCATATTATAAATCTATCTAAAATTCAAATTATAAGCCTATTAAATCTCTCTTCCAACAATAAGTCAAATACAAAAGAAAGGGAAAGGAAAATACCTGTGCACCCATGGAAATAAAAAATGAAATATAAATTCTTCTTTTTAACCCTAAATGCTTTAATAAAATATTCCTTTCTTTATCCACAACTCTAATCCCATTCACACGATTTTCTATTCTATTTTGTTTCTCAAAGCTTCATTCTAACCCTAAACTTATTCTCATTTTCTCTCCTCTTCCTTTTCCTTTTTTTTTAACCTTAGTTTCTTCTCTCTTCTACTCTTACTCTTTCTCCATTTTGTTTTGCAGGCATGCACATTTGGCAGCCATGGAGTTTTTCCAGAATGGAGGTATAATATTCCTCTATTGATATCTCTTTTTCTTTATGTAAAAATATAATATTTTTTTTTTTTGTGTCCTAGTTTAAAACTAGAGATATATATATATATATAAGCATAAAAATCATAGTTGAAAGTGTCACAGGGTAGAGGCCAAGCGGTGGCCATGACAGGGCAACCGTGATCAGGGACGCGCTGCGAGATTAAGGACGACAGCCCAAGTGATGGTCAAACGACCTTTTTTTTTTGTTTTTAAAACAATTAACAAAATGTGGGGAGGGGGGGGGGGGGGGGGGGGAGGGGCGGGGGGGGGCTCCTATGGAGGGTGGCCGGGGGGTTCATTCCCCCCCGCCACACTACAAAGGAGAAATCAGGGGCGGCAACCCAGCTGCCATCACCTCTAAACTTTGCAACAAAAAACGCAGCACCCAAACCTTGGGTCCTAACCCTATTTCAATGAAAAAAATAAAATATTTTATTTTCTTTGATTTCCACAATGTTAAATATAACTGAAATATATATATTTAATCTATATGTCTCATATATATGTGTGTGTGTGTGTGTGGGTATATACTTATATTTATATTATGTGACCAATTATAACTAGATCATTTTCTGGGAAAAATAAACTTATATATATGTATGTATGTATGTATGGGTATATACTTATATTTGTATTATGTGACCACTTATAACTAGATCATTTTCTAGAAAAAATAAACTTCACAAGATAATAGGAAAATCACATTTTAATGCAGAAAATTCACATAGTCATGATATTATTTTTTTTGTATAATATATTACCAATAAAAGAAAGCTATAAAAGTATTGGCAAAAACACCTTTATGTTATTTTCTTTTAAAAGGAAACTACTTCAATAACTAAATTTAACCAGCAACCATAATAACTTAAGTTTTCTCATAGACAACATATTTTGCAATAATACATTCTATTACAGTGAACTATGTTGCTCTAACATTTTTTTTTTAAAGAAATGACAGTAGTATATATTTTTTTCTTTTTAACAACCTATCATTTTTTTTTTAAAACCATAGCTATAAAATAGCCACATAAATATTTTCCTCTTGAACACCCAAAATGTAACACAGCAACATAATATATTTGCAACCACATTAAAGTGAGGAGGTAGTATATATTTTTTTTGTAACATTTAAATTTACAAAACAGCAACCATACATTTTCATTTGACCAACCAACATAGTAAAAAAAAAGACAGCAACTAATATTATTTGAAAGAATAACACAAATGGGAGAATAGTATCTCCTTTTTTTTTACAAGTTACAACTAGGCCTTTCCTTGGCCATGGCTTCAAATAGCCAAATAACACAACACTAAAATGGCAAGATATTCTCCCAAGCTCCAAATGACTCAAACACCATAACGTGCAAAAACCAAATACAAAGGAAAACTTCCAAGCCACCAAAATGCTCTCCACCCTACCATAGACCTGAAAGAGGGTCACCCCCGAGCTTGGAGACCATCCTCACCTGGTTTCATACCACAAACACAATGAAACAAAAACACACACAAGAAGGAAGAACACCCCAACCAAGTTTAACACACAACAGAATCCATTTCATGGATTCAAGGGGGTAGGAGAGTGGACAACTCTCTACTCAAGAGGTGCACTCCAAAAACCCAATCTCATGAATCTTAATAACAAGGCCTCAAGCCATAGAAAATACTCCCAATAAAAATAACAACTCAAGGCACTCTTGCCTTCTCAATAATATCTACATACACCTCCAAATACTCAAATGGCCACCAAATATGCCAAGAAGAACAAGAGGGTGACCTCGAGGAGGTTCACTCCTCTCCCACCCCATACATGTTGAGATCTCTAAAAATGGAGAGTCTCATACAAACTCCCACAAAAACCCCACAACACAAAAAGATCCAAACATTCAAAATACAACCACACAATAAAATTTAAATACATGAGAAAAGCTTCAAGCCTTGAATCTTACCTATGAAAGCCCAATGATGGAAGAAACTTGATGAAAAGCTTTCCAACCTTCTCCAACTTTTGCCTCCAAGCCTTCAAATCTAGCGAAGTCCCCAAAAATGCCATCTTAATAGAAATAAGTGAAAATGGAGAACCCTCTCCCTCTCTCAAAGAGGGAGTATTATAGGCTCTTCTCATGAGCCTTGAGGAATGAGAAGGTGACGCATGTCACCTTCTCCTTCCTCCTCACAACCCACTTGCAAGCTCCATGGGATGTGGAGATGACAAATGTCACTCTCCCATCCCACCAAGCCTCGCCTTCTCCACATGTGTTCTCACACATGTGTGAGAGCAAAGGTGGAGAGGAGGAATCTCACAAGGTGGAACTCCAAGAGGATAAGGTATGACACATGTCATAGTCTTATTCTCCAAGGGAATCCCATTCACTCCAAGATGCTCTCACACATGTGTGAGAGCATTGGAGATGGGTTCCACACACTTGGGAGTCTTGAAGACTCCCCAAGTCTTCAAGGCAAGGGAACCAAGGCCTTGGAAGGAGGAGTGAGTCATGGTTGAATGCTTGACTCATCCACCACTCCTTCCTAAATTTAAATTTCGTCACTTTACTTTAGACTAAAGTTAAAGTGACTAGATAGAGGTTACCCTAGGGTTTAGCATGCTCAAATGGGCCCTAGACCCTAGGGGTACAACCTAGGATCAAAATTAGCCCATAATAAACACCTTAGGCAGCATAAAATCACATAAAAAGGTCATCAAAAATAAAAACATCAAAAATGTGTAAAATCAAACATATATCTCACAACACCATAATTTAAATCAATAAAAGGGTAGACCTAACTGAACGGACATCAAAATTAGGCATCATGAAAAATCATCATGCAATACACATAAGACCTTAGTCCCTCTTGGGATTAGATCGGTACACACAAAATTCACATAAGGGTGTAAGATGATCTCCGATTTTTCATAGCATGTAAAATCACCTGCGCACTTGAACAAATAGATTAATCCAACATGTTCATCATAGCTGAAGGAAGGAAATGCATACACTCACGATGTCGCATAATCATTTAAAACATTATTAAAATCACATAGCATCATTTACAAGATTTATAGTTTTACTGCATTTCTAACACAACTCAAGATCAAAATCACATAATAATTCCATTTAATAATTTCACAACTAATAACTCTAATAGCATCAAAATGAATGTCACATGTCAAATAATCATCAGTGAAATCTAAAATTAGGATATAGTCACACCACAGCATACTAAATATAGCGAATCAAAATAAGGGGATAGAGTTTATAAAATCTGCATATCGGGATCAATAGTCCCAAATGTCCAAATGTCATCAAACTATAAATGTGATATAAGAAAAATAAGGGAGTGAAATAAATAGGCCTCACATCCTCCCCCCTAACACTAAACTTCCTCCTGGAAGTCGTCAAAGAGGTGAGGATAAAATGTCCTCAATCTAGCTGCATCCTCCTAAGTAGTTGTGACCTCATCATAGCTATCCCACTAAATCATAACCTAGTCTAGCTCTCAACCTCGAAAGCCCAGCATCTAATGAGCCAATATGTGAATTGGCTCCAAATCCAACTATCCATCCGCCTCTACCTGTAGAGCACTATAGTCTAAGACATGAGATAAATCAGATATATATCATCACAAAATAGACACATAGAACACATCGTGGATGCGCAACAGGATAGGTGGAAAGGCTAGACGGTAAGCTACGGGTCCTATCCGCTCCAAAATCTCAAAAGGTCCAATGAACTGTGGTGCAAGCTTAGAGCCCTTTCCATAACGGATTGGACTTTTATGTGGCTGCACTCTCAAGAAAACTTGGTCACCGACGGAGAAGCTTCGATCTAATCTCTTAGCATCAGCATACTTCTTCTATCGATCATGTGCCTCCTGTAATCTCTGTCTAATCAAGGTCACCTGCTGCTCCATATCTTGCACCAGCTCTGGCCCAATAGCAACCATGTCCTCTATATGGTCCCAACTCAACGGTGTCCTACAAGGTCTATCGTATAAGACCTGATAGGGAGGCATACCCAAGGAGTTGTGATGCCCATTATTGCAGGAAAACTCAACCAGATACAGATACTCCTCCTATCTAGACTGGTGGTCCATCATGTACATGTGAATCATATCCTCTAACACCTGGTTCACCCTCTCTGTCTGACCATCTGTCTCAGGGTGATAAGCAGAACTGAAGTTGAGCTAAGTGCCTAACGCCTACTGCAATGCCCTCCAAAAGGCTAATGTGAACACTAAATCCCTGTCAGATATAATGTGGTGAGGTACCCCATGTAGTCTCACAATGTCATCCAAGAAGACCCTCGACACCACAGGTGTATTGTACGTCATGCATACAGGTGCGAAGTGCTCCACCTTGGTCAACTTGTCAATCATCACCATGATGGTATCATGGCAACGAGATGACATAAATAGACCAACTATAAAATCCATGGAAATGGTGTCCCATTTCCACTCTGGTATCTCATGAGGGTACAAACACCCTGTTGGATGCTGATGCTCGACCTTGACCCTCTAGCACTCAAGGCATCGAGCAACGAACTCTACAATATCACGTCTCATACCCGCCCAATGATACAGTTGTCACAAATCGACATGCATCTTCTTCACCCCTGAATGTGTTGCATAAGGTTCTCTATGAGCCTTTGATAAAACTACTCTATGTAGATCTCTTGTACGGGGTACATAGATGCATTGTCGATGTCTAAGGAACCCATCTGCCTCTAGAGAATAACCTGCAAACTTGCCAACAAGGGCCCTTTGTGACTGGATCTCCTGTTGTACCTCAAGAAACCACTCGTCCTCTAGTAGATGCTGTAATATGTGTCTTCTCAAGTCTACACTCAGGGTCAAGGTTAGGATCTCGTGGTGCCTCAAACTTAATGCATCGGCAACCATGTTCTCCTTCCCTTTGATTTAGTGGACATCAAAGTCGTACTCACAAAGGAACTCCATCCAACACCATTGGTGGGCGTTTAGATTCAGCTGCGTGAAGATATACTGTAGACTGTGATGATTTGAATGTAACTCAAAAGGATGTCCCATTAGAAAGTGCCTCCAACGAACAAGAGCATGAATTATTGATGCTAGCTCCAAGTCATGTGTGGGGTAGTTCAGCTCATGGGTCTTGAGCTTTCGTGACTCATACATGATTGCTCAACCATCTTGCATAAGTACAGCTCCTAATCCCTCTAATGAAGCATCTGTGCAAACCATGAAATCAACTTCTGGATCAGGTACTGCTAAAATAGGAGCGCTGGTGAGATGCTCCTTGAGGACCCCAAAGACCCTCTCACACTACTTAGTTCATGTGAAACTCTTCCCTTTCCACTGAAGAGAAGTGATGGGGTGTGCTATCCTGGGGAAGCCCTCAGCAAATCTGTGATAATACCCAGCTAACCCCATGAAACTCCTGACCTCTATCACACTGGTGGGTGCTGGCCAATCCCTGATAGCCCTAATCTTTGATGGATCTATAGAAATACCATTACCAGATAGGATGTGCCCCAAATACTGAACCTCTGATCTGAAAAAGGCACTCTTCACCAAGTTGCCATATAGATGTTGCTCTCTCAAACACTACAAAATCTGGCATAAGTGCTCCTCGTGCTCCTCCTTGGTCCGCAAATAGATCAAAATATCATCTAAGAATATAATCATGAACTGATCCAAATAGGTGCGGAACACCCTGTTCATGAGACTCATGAACATTGTAGGGGCATTCATCAATTCAAAGGGCACCATGGTGAACTCATAGTCACTGTAACAAGTCTAAAAGGCGGTCTTATGGATATCCGCCTTAGTGATGTACAACTAGTGATATCCAAACTTTAGGTCAATCTTAGAGAACACCCTGGCTCCCTACATCTGATCGAAAAGATCATCTATTCGAGGCAGAGGATAACGGTTCTTCACTATCACCTTATTAAGCCTCTTATAGTCCATGCACAGACAAAGAGACCCATCCTTCTTCACGAAGATGACCGGTGCGCCCCAAGGTGAGACGCTAGGTCAGATGTGCCCCTTCTCGAGTAACTCCTCCAACTATAACTTGAGTTGTGTGAGCTCATGGGTAGTCATCCTGTAAGGTGCACGAGACACTGGCTCGGCACCTGATATAAGGTCAATGTGAAAGTCTACCTCTCTGTGAGGTGGCATCCCTGGAAACTCAGGTGGAAATACATTAGCAAACTCTCTCAAAATGGGATGATCGTCTAATGATGCCTCTGGCACATCCTCTGACCTATCACTGACAGTAATGGTGAACATCTAACATACCTTCTGCATACAATGCTTAAGCTGTTGAGCGGAGATCATGCAAACTTATATGGGCTTCTAAATGCCCAAAATCTCTACTACTGTGCCATGGTCGTCTAAGCAACCTATCACCTTCCGGTGATAATCTATCTTGGCTCTATGAGCCGCAAGCCAATCTATACCTAACACTACACCATAAGATCTTAAGGGCATAACCCTAAGGTCTACTACTATAGTGAAGGCTCTCAATGCTATCTCACAATCATGCACCAATGCATCCACTGCCATCTTGGCCCCTGTGGCCAACTTGACCTCCCACCTATTGTCCTGCCTAGAGGCCACTAGCCTGTAACGCTCCACTAATGATGGAGAGATAAATGAATCTGTAGCACCAGAATCAAATAAAATAGCAATGGGGGCATCCCCAATTGTACCTGTGGTCTCAATCATGGAGGCCTAGAAGTTGGCCTAGCGGTTATCAACCATTGCAAACATGCGGTGGGACCTACCCACATCCCCAACTATCTACTCGGATCCCCCGGCATGAGGTTGTCCCCCCATTGTATAGCCTTGTGGGGTATAGCCTTGTGGGCATTATCTGGCTAAGTGACCTACTCCACCACATACATAACATGGTCCCCAAGCCTACACCTATCCTAACTGTGTCCTGCTTAACTACTGCTGCCTAGGTCAACCCGTGGAACCTTGTGAACCTCTGAAGGAATGTTGTGATCTGGTCGGCCCCACAGACGGTGCCTACTGTCGTTGATCTCTACGTGGGCCCTGCTGCTACCATCCATGATTATGACCCCCATGTGCCCTCTGATGTGGCCTAGACCTTTGATGATGCTATTGTTATGGAGGTTTAGGAGGTAGCGATGCATAACTAAAACTGCCCCTATGAGGTGGTTGGGCCTACGAAATCCTTGATCCTGATGATGGCTGTGATCCTAGAACTGAGGTCGTGACCCATGACTCCGTCCATAAACCTCCTTTGCAATGAGCACCTTCTAGGCAGCATCGCTCATCGTCTGTCGGTCCAACATGCGAACATGTCTAGCAATACTAGGATTAAGCCCTCTGATAAAGAGACTAACCAAGAGCTTCTCATCTTGTAAGTACTCAGTATATCGTGATAACTCCACGAACTTGCACTGATGCTGTGCAATGGTAGAGCCCCTCTACTACAGATCATGAAACTCATCAATCCTGCACTGTCTGAAATGCTCCGAGAGATATCAAGTCCTATAGTGCTCTAAGAATGTGTCCCAAGTGAGCGTGTCTATAGAGAGATCATGCTTGTGCTCCTTAGTGTGCCACCATGTCACTACTGCATCATGCAATAAGTGCACTGCGACTCATGCCTTCATGTTGCTCCCATAAGGACGCAATGCAAATCACCTATCAAGACTAATGAGCCAGGCCTCAGCCTTAGCTCCCTCTGCAATCCAAGCAAAAGTGGGTGGATTAAGTCTGAGTAAATCCCTGATAGGGTCCCCATGGTCTTTGTGTCCTCTAAATGGTACATCCACCTCATCTCACCGTCCATAATCAAAAGGCCCATGGTAGATCTTCTCTATCCTCACTCCCTCCTCTCACCTTGCGTGACGCAAATGACACCTACTGCAAGCTATGTGTGCTAAAGCAACCTCCTCTGCTGTGGTGTCAAGTATCTCTACACGTGGCTCCATGCGCAGCTCAACATGTGGCTCCACACGTGGCTCAACACACGGCTCAACATGTGACTCATCACGCGGCTCATCACATGGCTCCACTCACAGCTCAACACATGGCTCTGTTGTGGCTGGTGGTAATCTCTCTAAGACTACCTGTAGTGCCTAAAGAATCTATGGCCCTAAATCGAGTACCTATGGTGCCTGTGACACCGGTGGTGCCTGTCCCTCAGCTGATGACTCATTACGTATCTCCATGGATGCACTGGCATGTGAGCGCACTCGTCTCACTCTGGGAGGCATCCTACACAAAACAGGTATTTACTAATTAATCAAAATTATAGAATAAATAATGTGCCCAAACAAGCCCAGTGTTTAAACTTAGGCTCTGATACCAAATGTCATGCCCACATTTCCCATGTGGTCACAACACACAACACACATGTCATATCCACATTTTTCATGTGGTTATGACACGAAATACCAAAAACTTTTCCATGCATCAGCATGCTCGGTGGCATATGCACCAAGGCATAAATAGGTCAATCGATCTATGGGGTAATGCAAACTCTTTTCGCAACCCCTACGAGATGTAACTCGACTAGGGGGTTATGCGACACAAGGAGCGTCGCCAATAGGGTCAGAATCAAATTGAAGCTAACCCTAAGATTCCTAAGTGAAGTGGAGGGATTTCGACATGTGTTGAAATCCAAATCCCTACACTATAGCATAATTAGATTAAAATAAAATTCATCTAAAATATAATTATATCGCATAAACAATTAAAATATTATTAAAATGTGTAATAAAAACACTTAATTAATCAACCCTAAATTCTGGAAAAAATCCGACAGCATAACGCCTTATTAGCGTTCGTAAAAAATAATTAAAAAAGATTTCCTAGCTAAACCATTTATGAGAAAATTAAATTAAAATTAAAATACACTCCTAAGCATAAATTATCCTAAACACCCCTTTTTAATCAAAATGATAATCTAATCAAATAACTAAGTACCCCAATTCTATTATTAACCATACAATTAAATTTTGCCCAACAAAATTAATTACTAATCTAAAAATGACAAAAGGCTTAAATATAAAATTAAACTTCACTAACATAATTTCCCACTAGGTTACATTAGAAAAATAAAAGGGGCTAAGTTAAAAATTTACCCGCTAAAATAATAACCTAGTGCTTTAATAAAAGTCCATATTACAAATCTATCTAAAATTCAAATCAT
Organism: Cunninghamia lanceolata; assembly: GCA_027924645.1. NCBI lineage: Eukaryota > Viridiplantae > Streptophyta > Pinopsida > Cupressales > Cupressaceae > Cunninghamia > Cunninghamia lanceolata. Next base: position 16,853,091 of record BSBN01001332.1, read on the forward strand.
AAGCCTATTAAATCTCCCTTCCCACAATAAGTCAAATACAAAAGAGAGGGAAAGGAAAATACCTGTGCACCCATGGAAATAAAAAATAAAACATAAATTCTTCTTTTTAACCCTAAATGCTTTAATAAAATATTTATTTCTTTATCCACAACCCTAATCCCATTCACATGATTTTCTATTCTATTTTCTTTTTCAAAGCTTCATTCTAACCCTAAACTTATTCTCCTTTTCTCTCCTCTTCTCTTCCTTTTCTTTTCTTTTTTAACCCTAGTTTCTCCTCTCTTCTACTCTTCATCTTTCCCCATTTTGTTTTACAGGCATGCACATTGGACAGCCATGGAGTTTTTCCAGAATGGAAGTATAATATTCCTCTATTGATATATCTCTTTTTTTTATAAAAATATACTATTTTTTTTTTGTGTCCTGGTTTAAAATCAGAGATAATCTTTTTTTTTTGCAAAGGCATTGAATCAAACACTATATATATATATATATATATATATATGCAACCGTGATCAGGGAGGCACTACGAGATTAAGGACGGTGGCCCAAGTGATGGCCGAATGGCCTATTTTTTTTATTTTTAAAACAGTTAACAAAATGTGGGGGGGTGGGCTCCCCGCCCACCTTCCATATTATTATGGAGGGTGGACAGGGGTCCATTCCCCCCCACCACACTACAAAGGAGAAATCGGCAGCAGCGACGGCCCAGCCGCCGTCCCCTCTAAACTCTACAAAAAAAATGCAGCGCCCAAACCTTGGGCCCTAACCCTATTTCGATGAAAAAAATAAAATATTATATTTGCTTTGATTTCCACAATGTTAAATATAACTGAAATATATATATTTAATCTATATGTCTCATACCACGATTACAGTCTATGACACAGAATATACATTTTTAAATATATATATATAGATAGATATAGATATAGATATATATATATATTTGTATTATGTGACCAACTATAACTAGATCATTTTTTGACAAAAATAAACTTCACAGGATAATAGAAAAATCACATTTTAATGCAGAAAATTCACATAGTCATGATATTATTTATTTTTTTATAATATATCACCAATAAAAGATAGCTATAAAAGTATTGGCAAAAACACCTTTTGTTATTTTCTTTTAAAAGGAAACTACTTCAATAACTAAATTTAACTAGCAACCATAATAACTTATTCCCATAGACTACATATTTTGCAATAATACATTCTATTACAGTGAACTATGTCGCTCTAACATTTTTCTTTTTGAAAGAAATGACAGTAGTATATATATATATATATATATTAACAGCAACCTATCATTTTTTTTGAAAACCATAGCTATAAAATAGCCACATAAATATTTTCCTCTTGAACACCCAAAATGTAACATAGCAACATAATAAATTTACAAAAGAGCAACCATACATTTTCATTTGAACAACCAACATAGTAAAAAAAAGACAGCAACTAATATTATTTGAAACAATAACACAAATGGGAGAATAGTATCTCCTTTTTTTTACAAGTTACAACTAGGCCTTTCCTTGGCCATGGCTTCAAATAGCCAAATAACACAACACTAAAATGGCAAGATATTCTCCCAAGCTCCAAATTACTCAAATACCATAACCTGCAAAAGCCAAATATAAGGGAAAAATTTCCAAGCCACCAAAATGCTCTCCACCCTACCATAGACCTGAAAGAGGGTCACCCCTGAGCTTGGAGACCATCATCACCCAGTTTCATACCACAAACACAATGAAACAAAAACACACACAAGAAGGAAGAATACCCCAACCAAGTTTAACACACAATGGAATCCATTTCATGGATTCAAGGGGGTAGGAGAGTGGACAGCTCTCTACTCAAGAGGTGCACTCCAAAAACCCAATCTCATGAATCTCAATAACAAGGCCTCAAGCCATAGAAAATACTCCCAAGAAAAATAACAACTCAAGGAACTCTTGCCTTCTCAATAATATCTCCATACACCTCCAAATACTCAAATGGCCACCAAATATGCCAAGAAGAACAAGAGGGTGACCTCGAGGAGGTTCACTCCTCTCCCACCCCATACATGTTGAGATCTCTAAAAATGGAGAGTCTCATACAAACTCCCACAAAAACCCCACAACACAAAAAGATCCAAACACTTAAAATACAACCACACAATAAAATTTAAATACATGAGAAAGGCTTCAAGCCTTGAATCTTACCTATGAAAGCCCAATAATGGAAGAAACTTGATGAAAAGCTTTCCAACCTTCTCCAACTTTTGCCTCCAAGCCTCCAAATCTAGCTAAGTCCCCAAAAATTCCATCATAATAGAAATAAGTGAAAATAGAGAACCCTCTCCCTCTCTCAAAGAGGGAGTATTATAGGCTCTTCTCAAGATCCTTGAGGAATGAGAAGGTGACACATGTCACCTTCTCCTTCCTCCTCACAACCCACTTACAAGCTCCATGGGATGTGGAGGTGACAAATGTCACTCTCCCATCCCACCAAGCCTCACCCTCTCCACATGTGTTCTCACACATGTGTGAGAGCAAAGGTGGAGAGGAGGAATCTCACAAGGTGGAACTCAATGAGGATAAGGTATGACACATGTCATAGTCTTATTCTCCAAGGGAATCCCATTCACTCCAAGATGCTCTCACACATGTGTGAGAGCATTGGAGATGGGTTCCACACACTTGGGATTCTTGAAGACTCCCCAAGTCTTCAAAGCAAGGGAACCAAGGCCTTGGAAGGAGGAGTGAGTCGTGGTTGAATGCTTGACTCATCCACCACTCCTTCCTAAATTTGAATTTCGTCACTTTACTTCAGGCTGAAGTTAAAGTGACTAGATAGAGGTTACCCTAGGGTTTAGCATGCCCAAATGGGCCCTAGACCCTAGGGGTACAACCTAGGATGAAAATTAGCCCATAATAAACACCTTAGGTAGCTTAAAATCACATAAAAAGATCATCAAAAATAAAAACATCAAAAATGTGTAAAATCAAACATATATCTCACAACACCATAATTTAAATCAATAAAAAGGGTAGACCTAACCGAGCAGACATCAAAATAAGGCATCACAAAAAATCATCATGCAATACACATAAGACCTTAGTCCCTCTTGGGATTAGATCGGTACACACGGAATTCACATAAGGATGTAAGATGATCTCCAATTTTCTGTGGCATGGAAAATCATAGGTGCACACTTGAATAAATGAATTAATCCAACATGTTCATCATAGCCGAAGCAAGGAAATGCATACGCTCATGATGTCGCATAATCATTTAAAAACATTATTAAAATCACAGAGCATCATTTACAAGATTTATAGTTTTACTGCATTTCTAACACAACTCAAGATCAAAATCGCATAATAATTCCATTTAATAATTTCACAACTAATAACTCTAATAGCATCAAAATGAATGTCAAATGTCAAATAATCATTAGTGAAATCTAAAATCTGGATATAATCACACCACAACATACTAAATATAACCAATCAAAATAAGGGGATAGAGTCTAGAAAATCTGCATATCGGGATCAACAATCCCAAATGTCCAAATGTCATCAAACTGTATATGTGATATAAGAAAAATAAGGGAGTGAAATAAATAGGCCTCACATTTACCATATAGGCATTTGCATCCATACGTAAGCATCACATGAGAAATAGGGTACCACTGCATAACATCATAAGCATCATAAACATCATGTAACCATCACATAGAACATCATAACCATCATAACATCTAGTACTGCATCATCATGAATCATCATAAACATAGCATCATAATCATAAATTTCATCCATCATATGCATATAGGCAAGAACAAAATTGATCAGAATAGGTCCATCTCTGTCACAGTACAATCCCAATACATATATGTGTGTCAAAAATGGAGCTCGCAAGCTCAATCATAAGCAAGAGCACACATGCTCGATCAAAATACATCAAGACTATCAAAATAGTCTAATTGGTGCCATCATAGCCTCCTAATCCTACTCGCCCTATGGAAGGACCCCTATGCTCTGACCCAACCCTCGATCCAGAAGGCCTATCATATGGTGATGGTCACCTCTGCGAATGCCCAACACTGCTAGGTGATCTGTGAGAGTGAGACCGACTGAAGCTCCTAAAACTGGGTGCCCTCTACTTTGCTAGCACTAGGCTCTCATACAAACCCCTGTAATACTGTGCCTCCTAGCTTGATCTAACCAAAGCATGTGCAAACTCTGTCGTGGGACCACTCATACTCACTGCAAGCTTAATACATCGCTGCTCTGATCTTTGTGATCTGATCATAGCCATATCTCTCTCAGTTGTCCTCCACGCAAGCTAACCCTCAACCTCCTGTACCCATTTCTACATTGCACCTAGTTGGGCCTATAAATCAGCTATCCGCCCATCCACATCACCACCATAGGCTCGGGCATCTCTAGCCTCCTCCTCTACCTCATCATCGTCTATCTCTACAAGAGGTACATCCTACAGAGCCTCATCCCTAATCCTCTCCTCCTCATTGTCCTCCTCCTTCTTAGTCTCCTCCATATCCTCTCCCACACCAACATCATCCATAGGCACATCCTCCTCTGGATCTCCCACCTGCATCTCCTCCACGGCTATGGCCACACGGCCCACTACTCCCTCTCCCTCCTCCTATATAGGGGCAAGTACCGCACCCTCCCCCCTCCATCTCTGCCTTGACCTCCTCGGCCTCTGCCTCTACCACCTGCCCCACCATCATCTTTGGCTCTGTCATCTCCATCTCCTCTACCCCTGTCCCATCCTTTGAATTAGCCTCTCGGCCCTTGACTCAACTGCTCCACTGGTGTTGGCGCATCAAGATCCAGGTAAGGAACTATCCTATGAGTGGTCCACCATGCATCATAAGCAGGAGTCGTGCCTAGATCCGTGACATCCCCATAATCCCACTAAAGTGGCTACAATTGTGTGATCTCATCAAGAGTTATCTGCACTGGAGTCATCGATCCCCATACAAGAATCTCCAGTGTCACCCAGGCAAACTCTGCAATCCCGGTAGGCATATCTTGCTGCTCCCTAAACTATCGAAGCACCCGTGATGGTAAATGCCACTCTATAACATGTTGTTCCTGTACACTCCGACCAATAAGATATCGTGTATGCCTATAGTAGGGTAGCTGCTCATCATCCTCTATCCATTTGGGGCAATCTCAATATGGTATCCAAGTAAATGAATCCATGTGGTCAATAACATGTCTCCAGTACCCCACATTGCCCATCTGAACCTGTGGCACTACTCCAGTATAACAAAAGACATATGGTAGCTCATCTAGAATCTCCTAATCCACTGGTGGCCTACACACTGCAATGTGCTCCCATGACCATATCATGAGCAAAGTCACCCCGCAACTGATCGACTGCTCCCCTTGATATACAACACTATGCAACTGGTGATACAACTGTGCTAAGAGGTAGGGTCCCCATGCATATGAGGTCGCATCCACAATTATCCCCTCCAACATATCTTCCCAGCCAACCAAAAATCCATGGCCGCGTCGATCAAGGCATACCAAACCAACAATGCAGGTACATATAACCACAATCAATTAATCATAACAATATGTCAGAGTGTCCCATTGTATCTCATGCTCCTCAACACCTAATGCAACATCATCTGTCGTCTCGAATAATCAATGCAGTGTTGGCAATCCAGTCTCCAAACTGTAGACCACTCGCTCCCCATGAATGTGATGCTGAAGAATCTGCCACACATCAAGCAGGGTCACAGTAACCTCTCCCATCAGAAAATTAAACAAGTTGATCTCTGAGTGGTACCTCTCCACGACTACTGTCAATAGCCCTTGGTTAGCCCGTATCTTAGGCATAAACGTGACACCATACAATCCTAGGGCATCCAAAATGTCCCGCTCTGCCATCGATAAGGAATCGTGCAACTAGTAGCCAGTCAAATGACACTCCCCCATATAAATGGGTGGCAACCTCGACTGCACCATGCAAACAAGACAACCTGTCAATCACAAAAACCCTAAATGCAGTATATTCAGTCAAACACAAGCAAGAATTGGGACAAAATCCATTGTTTCTAGCTCAAACAGCCCATGTGTCAAACTCATGTTCTTATGTGGGCTGGCTAAACCCATGCGTCGTACTGCTCGACACAGGTGACTCACTCAAGCCCATGCATCACACTCAATCACACATGCGTCACATTTTGATGCAAGCAGCACACTGTCACACTTGAGCGTCACCTCTAAAGGATGCGCGCCACCTAAGCGGAGGCATCATAGCCACTAGCGCATGCGGCCCCAAAAATTGCATGCATTGCACATTGGTGCAGGCGGTGCACCGCCATGCTCAAGCGGCGCACGCGACGGCGTAAGCAGTGCACCAAAGTGCACCTCATGCGTGCCCTCTTTTCGAGCCCTAAAATCTACCAAAAAATGCGCAAATTGAAAGGCTAGGGTTAGATACATACCGGGGCACCTATCCCAGGAAGCCATCCATGCGTCTGAACTATCAATCCCCGGTGCTGGTGAAGTGGTATAGGTGACATCTTGGTAGTGTTAGAAATGAAAGCAATACTACTTCAATGGAAATCTGATTTGAATAAATTTTAGCAATCTTTAACTGTGTGTTATTAATGGAGATTGTAACAAAACATAAACCCACAATACAGAAATATACCAGAAGCACAATGAAGCACATAACACAAGTGTTGAACGTGGAGAAAACCCTTTCAGGTAAAAAACCCCACCAAGAAAAGAGGCCAAGTTGTATTATCTTCACAAAAGGAGATTACAAATACATTCACTTCCTCTATCCTCCAACCTTCACTCCGGCAAAACCTGGGTACCTGTAAACTATTATATCACTGTCATCTACTATGCTATGGTTTATATAGAATTTACACAACCTCAAGACATTAAATGACTTCTTACAAGCCCATAACACTTGTCAAGAGTCAACAACACAACCTTGGGCGTCCATGGCCAAGAATAGGCTCTTACGGGGTCAAAAATACTGTCATACATGCATTCTACACTTGGGAAAAAGTGCCCATGCAAGCTTGAATGCCTTAGGGCTAAAAATAGCCACTTACAGCATTTTATGATGTGTCATATGCTATTATTAGTGTCATAGATTCTTATGACAACTTACAGTTGTCATAGAATCTCTTACACCTTACAGCATCTATGACATGCGTCATAACACTAAAAATAGATTATTCCTCCACATGTGCACCCCACTTTGACCAATTACCATTTACCATAGTAAATGACATCCTGTAAGTACTGCCGGTAACTCCAGGACTTACCGTGTAGTAACTCCGTAATTACCATGGATAGTAAATAATTTTTACCACTGCCAGTGAAACTTGTACATCCCTTATGGGTAATTACAAATTACAAATAATAAATGGAATAAATACAATATTGGGATTTACAAGGTTAATGGCACCTTATCCCAATAGGTAACAGCTCCGCACAAAATCTCCAAGGACTCACTCTACACTCTCTCAAAATTCAAAAGCTCCAAGTGCACAAATGAGGATTATGGACCCTCTAAGAGCTATTTATAGGACCTTGTGACCTAAGGGAGCCCACTTTTTATTAATTTGACCAATGGTTGTCCTTCTTTCCTACGCCAAGCGCCTTTTACAGCTATTTTATTACTTCCAGATCATGTCGGGCATCTTGCATAACCTTTCGGAAAATTTTCCAAATTTTTTGGAAATTCCTTGAAAAATTTCCCGATGGGGCATAAGACCATCACGCTTCACCTAAAATACACTAGGGCACAATCAGAGCACATTTCTCAAATTGTTCTTTGATATAACGTTGGATTCGACATTATATCAAAGAGGGGCAAAATATAGACACTTAAAAATGTCTTGGGCCTACGAGTGACATTTTCACACATGATTTACCCTAATTTCATATTCTACTATTAATTAAATAATTTTTAATTATTATTTAATTAATTCATTCCTCTTACACTTGTGATTAAATAAATTTTATTTATTTAATTACTTAAGTCATTTTCTTCTAAATTCCTCTATAATTAAATAATTTAATTATTATTTAATTATTCATCTATCATACACCCGCATTCCTCCTCTAATTTAAATAAATACCCATTTATTTAAATTATAGACATTACCCTAATTAAATAAGTCCCCCCCACTTATTTAATTAAAATTCCTATACATTACCCTTTCCTCACAAAAAATTAAATAAATTCCCACAATTTATTTAATTTTAAAACCTTGCCCACCTCACCATTTCCTCTAATTTAAAAATCAAATTTGTCCTTTTGTGGCTAGAAACCCTAAAGCATTCTCAGCCCTTGATCTTTGCCCTAAGTCAACTTTTCATCTCAGCCCTCCATTCACATTTCACCTTCTATAAAACCACTTTGACCCTCTCATTCTCAACACACCACTTGTGAATTTGACTTCTGCTATTTTCAAATACTTGAGCTCCCATCCCATTTGTAGACTTGCAATTCTGAGTGCAGCATCATAGCTAGGGTAGAATAGTAGCAATTGAGGAAATGCATTAGATGTCCTAGAGTTTATTGTTCTTATGCTTGCATGCTTAGATTCTAGGTTGTCTAAGGTCTCTATTGCATAGTTAGGGTTTCAATTTGCAGGTTTTAGGACTGTAGCAAAGTTTTTCCCCGACTACACTTAGTAAATGAAAGTTCTCTAAATTGGAAATTACCTCTAGAAGAAGACCTTGTCTGCACTCCAGGCATGAAATGTTGAATACTTGTGTAGGAACTGGATCAGCAGAGTCGCTAGGTGCCTGATGAATGCTTTCATAGTAGCAAATGAACCAAGAACAACACCAAAATCCTTAGTCTAGTTCTCACTTAGAGCAGAGGGTCCCACCGAGCGTGCCAGAAACTATTATCACATAGAATTACACCTAGCTTGGAGAGAGTCCAAGCATTCTAATAACACAATGGGAAGATCTCAAGGTGTGGGACCTTGCAAGTTGAGATTAGACCTCCAGAGAAGGCCAGTTCCTCATTCTAAGCCTAATGCTTAGAGAAAACTATCTAAACCTAGTGTTAATACTGCAAGGAAAAAGGGTTAGGAAGAAACTGAATGAAAATAGAGGTGATGCACCAGATTTAATTAGTAGTAAGCCTGGAAAAGACACAACAATGATCTCAATCACAAGGAGAGGTTCACACAGACTTATAGGACTGATTGAGGCTTTGGGATGAAGACCCAACCTATAGAGGAGCCATTTTACTCACATAATAGATCACAACTTCAAGTAAAACACATAAATTAGAGCATAAGAGAGGCAATATATTGTGCATTTATTGATCATGAAGGCTAGAAACTATTACAATGCAAAATAACTTATAGCAGAAACAGACACAATAAAGCCAATTACATTCATGGGTGGATTAACCAGAAGACAAAAGAGGCCAAGCTACAGGCATAGTGAGTCAAATTCTAATAATCCTACAATTGCACTAAGAGGTCTGACTACAAGGAATTTAGCAGCATAACAGCCTAGAAATTACTAACTCTTTCTATTGAAGATTACAATGCTTTATATCAAATCCTTGTGCAAAGAATATTGAAGTAGGTCCATGGGATCCTAGAACATCAATGCAGAGCCAAGAACAAGCGGCGATGAGGACAGAACCCATGCCTCTGGCAGACCTGCAACCCGAGGAAGGGTTACCCATACGCAAGAGAGGACAGAGCATTGAATAAGAGAGCCCAGAAGTCACCACCGACCACAAAAGATCTCCCACTGAGCCACCAAAGTCCCTTCGCATTGAAGAACCAAGCCATCCCCTTTGAATTTTTCTTGTGGAGCTCACCAACTCAATTGAATGTCCTTGGCACCACTGGGACATTTAAAACATATGAATTTAAATAGGAGTCGTTGGATGAACAAACAGCTATAAGATTGACGGCTCTGATTCACGTTGCATATTACTTTTCTTTTAATTCTGCGTTGAGCCTCACTGACATGGCATACGTGGCACTGAGTGTACAAGCGGGTCACTCTTTTTAATAGTTGTCGATAGGTAAGGGCCCACCTGGAAGATCCTGAAGAGAAGGCGCGAGCCCACCATGTGTCAACATCTCACGGTCGCGCATAGGATCTCCCCTGCAAGCAAGATTCACCTGTAGCACTGCGCTACCATTCGATCTTCAACACTGCGGCCATACCTCAATTCATCCTTCGACACCTAGCGCTATCTCCACCATCTGATGGAGTCAAAGATCCTGTAGCTATGGGCCATGACAAACTTTACAGCTGTCCTCATTTCATAGCCACGTGGAAGGAATGTGACATTAGCTTTAGGCGGTTTGCGAGATCACAAAATACTGACATGTGACAGCCTCAGGCCCAGGGGACTTAAGACTTAAGGAATGAAGTTGACGGGTGATAAAAGGTAAACCTTAGGACTCGGGGCCAGTCACTTCATGACATAAAGGGCTCAGTGTTGTAACTTAAGTGATTGGCAACTTGGGCGAGGTAGTCAATGATGGATTATAATGTGAAGGAAGATGACTGTAAAACCTAGGGCTTAGGGGGTGGGAAAACACTTAGGGTTTTAAGGGTTTGGACTATTTGGCTGGAAAGCTAAATAGGCCAACAGTATCACTTTCTAAGTGAGAAGGTTACAAAGAAAGAAGTGAAGCTTGAGTATGTGTCTACTATTTAGATCAAGTTGCTGACATATTCACCAAAGCTCTTCCTAAGGATACATAATTTGTGTATCTCAGGAAGAAGTTAGGGGTTATTGCTCGGGCTCTTTTTTTGAACTAGATGTATAAGGAAGTGCATTAGTCTAGTATGATTCAAGAGTCATTCTTTTCTACACTGATGATGGAGGCTACCTCTCAGGGAGAGCAGGTAGTAGCATAGAAGAGTGTTGCAGTCTAAGAAAGTATTCAGAGTAGTTGAGAAATAGTGCAAGTATACATGCAGTATCATATTTAGGGGGAGAAGGCTTGAAGAAGGTGTGTCACCCTTTGCCATTGATGTCAAAGGGGGAGAGAGAGTTCATGTGAAAAATAAAGAGAGAGTAAGATGTATAAAAGAAAGGGGGAGAATGAGATCAGTGCAGAATTGTGTCATGATGGTTTTTCACATCATATGTTTCCATCAATGACAAAAGGGGAGATTGTTGCAAGTATGTGCTAATCTATGTTTTCATTGATGTCAACATGTGTGTGTTGTCATTGGTGTCAACTATGTCTTCTATTGTTGTTGTTGGTTGATTGAATTATGATGTTAAGGAGATTTGAATGGCTTCCAGAGATGCTAATGATGTGAGTTTATTGTTCCTGAGGCTGGGTTTCCAAGTGCTTTTGAGAAAATGTGTTGCAGAGTATTCTGGTTTTTAGGATACTATTTGAGGTTTTTCTCTACATCTCTTCTGTGTTGAAGACCAGTATATGAGATTTGCATATGTTTTAGATATAAGTGTTTGAAGATGTTAAATCCATAATTTGGTGGTCCAAATCATTGTGCAGTGGAAGTTATATTCACCATTTTGAAGACTGTATTTGACAAAGTTTCTGAGTTGTGCAGAGGTGTCTGGGATAAAGTATTTTTCTCTTCATTTCTCTGCAAAATGGTTTCAGGTGATGCCGTACTAGACATATGTTTATAAGGTCCTTACCTATCTTCACTCCAAAGGATTTGTGATTTTGTGCTCCAGAAAGCAAGTTATTGAGTAGCAGAACTTAGTAGTGTTGATTGTAAGTTGTCTTCATGTGAGATATGTTGTCTTCAAGTGAAACTTGTTGTAGCTGGATTTGTTGGCTCCCAGGTGATTTAATGTTGTTTGGTGATTGATCTGCAAGCTATGATTGTGTTCTTGGAAGCGTTTGTCTAAGTGTTCTTGGTGTGTACACAAGTTTGGCCGACTTGGGTGTTAACACTCATTAGGGATGTGTTTCGTGGATCATGGAAGCATGTGAAGATGTGTTTAGGTCTGAGCTAAGCCATGAAGTGGTATTTCTTCATTCATTTTCTCCGCAAGATTGTTTAGGTCCATACCTAATTTGAATTGTGTATGGTTGCCAACCTTGGAGACTATTCCAAAGATTGTAGAATGTATTGCTAACCTTGATGTATGTTCCAAGGTTGATGATTGGTATAAATAAGTGTAATGAATTCATGTGTAAGGGTGTGTGTGTGTGTGTGTGTGAAGATGCGAAGATGAAAGTGTTTGTGTTGTAAGGTAGTAAATGTGATTTGTATTGTGGTTCATTGGAACTGAACTCAGGCATGTGGTAGATGCTATCACATCAGTTCATGGCAGTGAGCCAACCCTTGGCAGTGAGCCTATTGCAGTGAGCATTCTTTTGGGAAGTGAGCCCTTTGGTAGTGAGCCTCTTTGTAATTCAGTATTGATACTACATTATATTATGGGCTAATCCTCACCATGGTTTTTCCTTTTTAGGATTTTCCACATAAAAATCTGGTGTCCCCTTGTGCATGGTGTTGATGTGTTTATGTTTTTGTTATATGCATTTCATGTTTAACCTTCATAATAGATTAAGGGTTTAAGTAAACTGATATGAATGTGTTTAAGTTTATGAGAGTTTAAAGTTTTTGTTACAACTGATTCACCCCCCCTCTCAGTTCTCTTGTGCATTCAACATGTTATTGGTTATAATGTATTCAAATTATTTGAGGTGATGGAGATTAAGATGTTACCTCTTGTTGATTCGGTATGGTATATGCTATCTACTCTTTCTCCATCAAGGACACCAAGTTCTTAGCATTTTACTCTCTCATATGCCAAGGGGGAAAACTTGTGTGTAAGTTAGATTCGAGTGGAGAATTTAATTCAAATATTGTTGACACCTTGTGATCCTTGTGATCAATATTATTTTAAGTGATAATGGAGTTGTCCTAGATTGATAGTTGGTGACTACTCATATTGGCCAATAAGGATTGGTCATTTTTATTAATTAAAGTATGGACAAAACAAGTCCAAATTTGAGACCTGTCAAATTAATAGGCTCAATTCAATCAAAATTTGAGACTTGTCGAAGCAACAGGTTCAGTATTGAAATTTGAACTCTATCAAGGTAACAATGTTCAAACAAATTTGAACCCTACCAAGGTAATAGTGTTAGTTCAAACAAATTTGAGACCTATCAAAGCAACAGGCTCAGTCTCAATTTAAGATCTGTCATGGTAGCAGGCTTTTTTCAAGAAGCTTTAGATAAGCCAGTAGATATTCTCACCAAAGTGCTTGGCCCAAGAGAAGTTTGAGAAGTTCAATATACTGCTTGGTTTCATGATAACTCCTTCAAATTAAGGGGGGATGTAAATGTGTTAATCCTCAGGGTTACGCATTTGTATTTTATGTAATCTATTTTTCAATTAGATAGTTATGTGGTAGTTAAATTGTTCTTCTGCCTATATAAACACATATGTAATCTTCTATTTTACATAAGTACATTTTATCATTTTGCCCTCCTTTTCATTTTGGGCCTAACACTTCCTAGTCCTTGAATTTAAAATGGAGGAGAAGATTTTGAGAGTGTTACATGATGCATCACTAGCTAGATACCTAGGATCCTACAAGGCTTGTAGGTAGATAAGAGGGAGATTCTTATGGATGTGCTTTAAGAAGGATATTCTCAACCATATCAGGGAGTACACTACTTGCCATCAAAATGAATTATAGCATGTCTTTCCCATAGATTTACTATAGTCATTGCTTACCCTTGAACAAAAATGGGAAAGTGAGACCATAGACTTCATCACAAGTCTTCCTACAATAACTAGTAAGGATTGCATTTGTGTTGTAGTGGATGGAATAAACAAGCATGCACACTTTTTTCCATCCCTTCAACATTCAAAGCATCTTATGAGGCAAATTTACATTTCAGAGGGGTGTTTAAGCTATATGGGTTGCCTAAAAATATTGTCAATAATAGAGAGAGCAAATTTATCAATTTCTTTTGGCAAGAATTATTTTATTTGACAAGTAAAAAACTTGCTCCAAGCACAAGCTATCACCCATAAACAAAAATGGCGAATAAGTGGGTTGAAGGATATTTGAGGGAATGTGTTTTAGATAAAAAAAAATTAGCATGGGTTAAGTGGTTGCACTTGAGAGAATGTTGCTATAACACCACCCAACATATATCCCATTATATGTTTCTATTCATAGCAATGTGTGTTTATGATTTATTAACTTGCATTGATTCAGTGTTCACAAATAGTAGAGTGCTACTCATATAGGTACCAGATGTTATATTATTAAAAGGGTAAAAAAGTCAAGAAATAAATCTGTCATAGAATAGCCAGTTCACTTGGGAAGAATCATAAATCTTGGAACATATGAGTTTGCATTGCTTGAGAGAAAACAATTTTGGGAAGGGCGAACTTGTAATGTTCTATTTTTAATTAAATTAATTATGGACAAAATTCTCATTCCTATATTTTTGTGGGCTAATGAGAAATTGCTAGGAACTTAAATTCAATTAAAATTTGATTATTTTGATCCAAATTGATTATTATTTCTCAAAATTGGTGAGATGGGCCAAATAAAAATAAAAATATTCTTTAAATGCCCAAGGAGGGGTGTGAGAATTCATAGGGAGAGGATATTTAACTTCCAAATCATTTAATATGTTCTTTTATAAAAGATTCTATGGCAGGTTATGACATATTTTATGACAGCTCATAAATGAAGAATTACAATTGGTAATTTTGGCAGAAAAAGAAAATTAATGGGGAGTTGCAAGAAATTAATTTAGGAAGAGAATCATTATTATGAAATTCTATGACAAGTTTTTATGACAATTCTAAGTGGGTGTGAAAGGAGCATCTTTGACTAGCTAAATATAGTCGAGTGTAAGAGAAGGTTATGATAACTCTTTATGAGGCCTATTTTGAAGGGGGTTAATATTGCAATATTCTATTATTTGTGGGCATATTGACACACTGTAATTTGTGTCCACACTTCTATATAAGCCAAGCAACTTCTCTAGTCTTCATCTTTATGC
Source organism: Cunninghamia lanceolata (assembly GCA_027924645.1). Taxonomy (NCBI): domain Eukaryota; kingdom Viridiplantae; phylum Streptophyta; class Pinopsida; order Cupressales; family Cupressaceae; genus Cunninghamia; species Cunninghamia lanceolata. The sequence continues at coordinate 16,868,119 of BSBN01001332.1, forward strand.
ATTTTAATCAAATTTTCTATCTACAGTTGGAGTATAGTTGGAGCACTTGTGTTCTACTATAAAATTAAAAATGAAAACCCTTGAATGCTTAGAGATAAGAGGACCAAATCACTTTGGTCTTTAAAACAATTTCATCCAAAGATTGCATTTGTGTTGAAAAGATTAAAGTTGTGAAGATTTTAGCATGTTGCAGATCTAGTTTGTGATTGCTTATTTTTATTAGTGTTGTAATTGTTGTTGTGTATTAGCATTTTGTTATATATTTTATCATATTAGAACAGTTCTAGTGTTTTAGTGAATTTACACTTTTATATTTGTAAATATTGTTCATCAATTTAGTGTAGTGTGTTAATCTATACATTTAAATTCAGTTTTTTTATCATATGTTCTCACCTCATCTTCATGGGATCTTGGTGATCAAAAAATGATTAAAATATGTTGTAGATGGTTTGTTGTAGATTTCATTTGAGTATAAAATTAGATTTTTTAAAAATCAAATGTTTGTGTGATAGCAGTACATGTTCAATTTTCGGGTGGATTTGAGTACAATTTTAATTTTAATTGTTGTGGGCATCTTTATTTAAAAATTAAATATTACTTGAGTATTTCAGATCTAAGAATATTTTAATATTAGTTTGGTTGGAGACATTACATTTTATTATAAATAAAGATATATATAAATCAAGTATACGTCAAAATAATCCTATATAAATTTTAAGTCCCTTCAAAATCTCTTCTTTTATGTAATACACTATTCCTAAAAGAAAAATTATGAATATCCTATATAATTTGTATTAAAGCAATAAATAGTACATATATTGTATTTTACAACAAAATTGAGTAAATATGGCCATCAGGGCTTAAATTTGACAGTCGACCTTGCTTGTCAAGCAATTTTTTTATGACAATTATCTATTCAATAGTACCCTTCAAATACTATGACATGTCTTATATAAATAAATCATATAAAAATTAAATATATATATCGTCATAATCCTATATAAATTTTGACAGTTTGTCCAAAATCTCTCCATTCATATGATAGTCTTTTTAAAATTCAGATTATATTTTACAGCAAAAATACCTAAATACAGCTATACAACTGTCAAATTTAAGCTCTGAATTGGCCATACTGCCATCAAATTTAAACCCTAAAATTCTGCACAACAAACATTCTATATTAATAGAATCTTAATGTAACGATACGAGTACGTTGATATAATGATTCAAAATATCTATCCTCTCATCAAAAAATTGAGGAACCGGCACTAGCAGGTTCACATTACGACGACAAACAATGATCCGAAAGAACTTCGTTGTTAATCAAATCAGGCATCAGAACGCTAAATTTGATGACCGTAGGACCGTATTTGCACTTTTTCACGGTAAAAGCAAATAGTGTCTTAAGTCTGTCTGAGATGAAAAGAGATATTTTGGGCAGGTGAAAATTTTCAAGGCGTTAAAAAGAATACATGTATGTCGAATTGAGTGTCCCCTTCGAGTATGAGGGAAATGATGACTGATAACGGTTGATTGAAAAGAATTACTCGACGGTATTCGAAAGTCAAATTTAGGATAAAGAAAGTCCATTAGTGTCCCATCCCAGCACTCTCTACAAATCCAGAAACAACACCCAAATTCCCCCACTGAATGAAAAAAGGAAAACGTGTCCCACAATCTGAGGATCTAAAAATTCTCAAACAAGATAAAAACACGTCAAAACAACGAAACGTTTCGGAGCGGTCGAGGAAACTTGAAAACCGACTGGTGTAGGTGAAAATCGTGTGAAATACAGGGATGGGAAGACCGGTAATGCCTGTACACTGTCATTGACGATTTTCTTCACAATCTCTCTCACGGTGTGCTCACCCATACGACTAACTGCTTTCCTCGGAAGTTCCAAACATTTGGGGACTCTTAGACTGTGTACAACCCGCAGGCCTTCCTGAATCCCCTTTTAACGAGATTTTCATCATCATTCCATCACACCGCCCGGTGATAAATTCTCTCCGAGCTAAAAGCAGAAGCAGGACGGATTATAACACAGAAATGGCAGAAGTACAGCGGGTTTATCAGGCCAAAAAGGGCATAGAGAAGACCGCGTGGAAAAGTCCCCCGCCCAGCGCTCCTCTGGTTCCCAAATCGAGCCTTGTGTCCAAAAATGTAGACCCGGCCACTAATCTGGGCCAGATTAAGCGCGTTCCATTTCCCAGACGGGAGGCTCCAAGATTTTATTCCGGCCCTCCCAATCGCCGCCACAATTTCTGCTGTCACTTCGTCGTCTGGACATTTTGCCTCCTGTTGCTCTTAATTGTAGCCATCGGCATAGCTGCCGCCATTCTTTACTCTGTCTTCCAGCCCAGGATACCCAAATACTCAGTCGACAGCATTCAGATTACAAGCTTCTCCCTCGGTTCAGACGCTACCGTTTCGTCGCAGTTTGCGGTGGGTGTGAAATCGACGAATCCGAATACAAAGATCGGCATATATTACTTAGACGAAAGCTATATTGGGGTTTTCTACACCGGCACGGAGCTCTGTAGAGGCAAATTGCCTGTGTTTTACCAGGGCCACAAGACTAGTGATCATTTAAACGTTATTCTCATAGGAACTAAAGTCCAGATTACCAGTAAGATGGTTATGTCGCTGAATGCACAGCAGCAGCAGGGAAGCATTCCCCTGCTTTTGAAGGCGGATGTTCCCGTTAAGGTCAAGTTTGGGGGACTGAAAACCATGAAGATTACTTTCCGAGTGCGCTGTGACCTGGTGGTCGACAGGCTGTATGAAAACACCAGTGTCAACATCAGGGCGAAGAAATGCAAGGTGAAGCTTTGAACAGACAAATTGGATTTGTCGATTATGCTGCTCATCTTTTATCTGTCTTGACTCTTCACAGAAGACGATAAGACGAGGAGATTGTTATAAAATCATGTAATTAGGCTGCCGTTTTTTTAACCCAGGTCCATTACTTCTGTGATTCATCTATAACATCACAGATGATATTCCAATTTGTACCTTGACACTGTCTAGTTCTGGTTATACACATAGATACAGATATTCGCTGTTTCATTTTAAACAAATTCGTTTATTTCTTCATTAATCTGGCTTTTCTCTGCAACCATTCTTGGCGTCGTTTGAACAGTGCAAATTGTTTAGGAAGTGCGAAAATTTAAGCAAATACAAATTGTTTATGTGAGAAAGCGGGTAATTAATCTTATAAAAGAACGTCACGCAAGCCAAATCTTTCGCTCCAATTAACTTCGAAATTCCGCTACTCCAAAATTTGCAGTGTGAAGCGATTGCCGTAAAGCAACTTAAAAGAATTCCCCAAAGGGAAGGAAATAATTTTTTGTACGGGACGGTGTACGTGCACTCCAAACACTCGGCAAGGCACTCCAAGGTATCGGGAATGAATCTACACCTTAAACAGTTCCGTTGTTTTTGATCTCCTTTAGTGACTGCTCAATTAAAACCGAGCAGGTATAGACTCCTTGACTTTGCTTGACGCAACTAGACAACTTTAATAAAAAAAGTAGACCGAAATCGTGGGCTAAGATTCTTAGGGGATCGAACTTTCTTTTTAGAATGTTTGTATGGTAGGTGAGTTTATTGTTTAATGGTTTTTGCTGAAGTGTCAATTATTGATAAAAATTAGATTGAGATTTTATTTTAGAAGTTAAAAGATTCATTTGTTTTCCGAAGAGTTAGGGGCCGAAAAAAAATCGTATTGAAGCGTAACATGAAGTTTGTTAGATTTATCTTTATGAAAAAATAGATTAACTCGCTATTATTTTTTTTTTTTAAATCATAGGAGATATTATTATATTCTTTCTATTTCTTAATGGAATACACCTTTTGTAATAGCATTTAAAAAAGAATTAATCTTTATAAGAGTCTAAACCCACACTCTAGAATAGAGAAGGGGATGGCAAATTACACAAGTTGTGTCTCACTTAACATATATACAAGTTGTTTCATTTAACATATACATTTTATATCAAGTTAGGGTTTGGCATCGCTTGACAAATCTTTGTTGTAAAAATTAACCTCCATTATTTTGATCTGATCGAGAAATTTGACATGAAAAATATTGCCCATAATCTTAAGACACCAAAGTAATTTATCTTGTGTAGACATCTTCTACATTATTGATCAACTAAAATTGAACAACTATCCATTCCATCTGACACATATATTTATTAAATAAATTTTAATTATTTAATTAATATTTTCTCCCCATCCCGCCTTGTCACCGAAAATCATTGATCTTCTCATTTTCTTCTACTATAATCCAAAAAAACAAATATTTATCCAAAGACTAGTTCTTACCCACTCCAAAAATTAAATAAATAATCTATTTATTTAATTCCCTATTTTATCTATTTTTTATTACTATTAGTAATCATCATTAATCACCCTTAATCATGTGCACATGAGTTAATTTAGGTTAACTTAGGATTACATCTCCCCATGTTTTGAGAAGTCCACTTGTCATTCCATGTACATGCATGTACATATGTACATGGAATGACAAGAGGTACTTTGGAAGTATGGGCAAATCTTCCATTTGTCTCATTTGTCCTCTCATCTACTCCATGTGTCACTATTTGCCCAATTTAAAATTTCATGTGGCACTATTCCTCTAATTTAAAATTTCACATGTCCTCTTATCTTAATTTTTAATTCTCCACAAAATCCAAGTCTTACATTTTCATAAATGGGTCCTTACACATCATCCACCTACTCAATCTTGGTCATCCATCCATTCAACCCTTCACTCTCCACCCTTGATTTCTCCTTGAATCTTAGAGCTCCCATCTCATTCAATCTCCTCGGGACACTTGTCCATCTCTCCTTACTTGAGAGCTTTCAAGCAATGTGAGCCCTTGATCTCCATAATCAATCATAGCCTTCCATTCATCCATTCCAAACTCTATAAATTGAAGTTGTCCCCTTCATCTTCAAGAACACTTTTGAATGCAACAGAATGATGCCTCTATGAGCACTTAACATCCATTAACAATTAGCACTAATTATATCATTAGGACATATCAATAGTTTTGCATGATCAATTAGGGTGCGATTAGGATAGTTTTACTTGCATTATTGTTTAGTCTAATCTTGAAGTGGCATAGGTTAATGAATGGAGTGAATTAAGCTAGTTTAATTTATTTTATGTAGTTCATTTTCATTTGCTCACACCTTGATTATGCATTAAAGTATTTAAGTGCTTCGTCGGATAGTCCAAATGCACATCAGCTAGCTCCTTGATATCCTCTACATCCTCATGTAACATGAAAGACACCACCACCATTAATAGCATAGAGGCACTGCTAAGAGACTATGTCATGTCAAACACATTGCTCCTCCTTATCGACTAGCCCAGGCCAACATCATTTTAACCATACCTTCCCATATCTCCACAATGTCTTGGCTATCTATTTTCTTTGTCATTGCCCACAAGCACACCATCCATATGTGTAGCTCGAGATTCCTTAGTCCCTTGGATCTATAGTCTACAAAACACTCAAAAAGACCCTACTCGCACTCACCCTTCTAGTACTTAAAGAATCTCCTCGGTTTCAATCTCCACTCTAGCTCTTAGTTTCTTCTTCACTTTCACATTAAATCTGTTTTTCCCTCCACACCTAGACCTTCATACCATGGTCCCACGTGCTTAGCCAAGGCTACCATCTTGCAAGAACCAACCACCACCACCGCAACTCATTATGCTAAGTGAATACCAAAATAGATGCCTTGTAAATCGAAGGGGTTCATGCATTTATCACCTCTTGTTAAGACATTCATTATGCGTGATATGAAATGGACTTGACACGTCAACTAATGAGTGCCCAATTGAATGATACGATTGGCCTCTTAATATCATACATGTCCAAAAGTTAAGAGATTGCCGTGAAGCAACTTAAAAGAATTCCCCAAAGGGACGGAAATTATTTTTTTATACGGGACGGTGTACGTGCACTCCAAACACTCGGTAAGGCACTCCAAATTATCCGGAATGAATCTACACCTTAAAACAGTTCCATTATTTGATCTCCTTTAGGGGCTCTTCAATTAAAACCGAGTAGCTATAGACTCCTTTTTGACTTTGCTTGACGCAAACAGACAACTTTAATAAAAAAGCAAACAGACAACTTTAATAAAAAAGTAGACCGAAATCTAGGGCTAAGATTCTTACGGGATAGAAAATTCTTTTAGAACGTTGCATGGTAGGTGAGTTATTTGTTTAATAGTTTTTGTTTAAGAAAAGTAAAAACATGTCAACTATGGGTTGATTAAAATTTGATATTTTATTTGAAAGTTTTAAGAAGTTAAAGATTTTTTTTCCCTGATGGGAAAAAAAAAGTATTGAAGTGTAACATGAAGTTTATTAGATTTTGTAAAGTTTATTAATTTATTAATAGAATATTGGCACCTTTACATTTAAAAAAAAATTATTAGATTTATCTTTATGAAAAAATAGATTAACACCTCTCTCTCTCTCTCTCTCTCTCTCTCTCTCTCTCTCTCTCTCTCTGCTAGGGCTTGACATTGCCTAATAGATCTTTGTTGAAATAGTTAACCTCTTATATTTTGATCTCATCGAGAAATTTGACATGAAAAATATTGCCCATAATCTTAAGACACCAAAGTAATTTACCTTGATTGCACATTACAATATGTAGGTGCTCCATTAGATAGTCCAAATGCGCATTAGCTAGCTCCTGGATATCCTCTACATCCTCATGTAACATGAAAAGCTCCACCACCATTGATAACATAGAGGCAATACTAAGAGACTATGCCATGTCAAACACATTTCTCCTCTGTATCAACCGGCCCAAGTCCAACATCATTTTAACCATAGCTTCTCATATCTCCACAATGTCTTGGCTATCTATTTCCTTTGTCATTCCCCACAAGCACACCATCCATATACATAGCTCGAGATTCCTTAGTTCCTTGGATATATAGTCTACAAAATGCTCAAAGACCCTAGCCACACCAGAGCCCTTCTAGTTCTAAGAATCTCCTCATTTTCAATCTCCACTCTAGCTCTTAGTTTCTTCCCTTTCACACTATCATTTTTGCCTCCACATCTAGACCTTGATGTCATGATCCCACATGTGCTTATTCGAGGCTACCATCTTGCAAGAACCAACCACCACTACCGCAACTCATTATGCTAAGTGCATACCCAAATAGATGCCTTGTAAATCGAAGGGGTTCATGCATTTATCACTTGTCATTGAGACATTCATTCCAATCATGTCAAACTCTAGCCCTTAATGTACCATCATTAATCTCGAAAGGATTTTGCATATGCCTTCAATATGAAATGGAATTGACACGTCAACTAATGAGTGCCCAATTGAATGATATGATTGGCCTCTCATTATCATACATATCCAAAAGTTAAAGATTCATAAGTGCTTTTAAAATTTGTTGATTGAAAAATATAATTGTGAAAATCTTCTAAAAACTCTTAAAAATAAAAGAGTACACCCTACATGAACTAAGTATCTTTTAATATTGTAAGGCTAAAAATTATATGTACTCTGCATTTTTTCCATTTGTTTTGGACTCATTTTAATTAGTATGTCCCTAATGCAATTAATAGTGCATTTAAGTGGTATGGTTTTGAGTAAGAGTTGACATTTAACTTGAACCTAACTTAATTGTTACCTTCACGCATCCCTTGAGTTCAGACTCAATCCTCAAATTACTCATTCTTTTACCTAGGTAAAATCCATGGGTGTGGATTAGATCCCCAATCTTTTAAACTCAATTTTCAATTTGAAACCAAGCCAATTCCCTTCCCACTAGCCATTAGTTGTCAACTTGAACATAAAATGTGTCAATTTATGTGCTACCTAGTGTTGTAGAAAAGGAAAATCCCTAATTCATTTGAAGATCATCGATGAATCATCAAGGATGTATCTAAGACATTGCATGAGAGATACATTATACATTGCATCATCATAAAAGAATGGCATCAACATGATATCAACATCTTAGGCGTATTACATGATTATTTGTTGTCTTCGACAATCATTGTATAAGATAGAAAATGAGAACTCTAATCAATTATGAACTAATTAGATCAATCTTTTCTATAAAACATTAGAACACAAGCTGAAACAGACTTGTAAGCTTGGCTACAGTCCTCAAGGGAGAGCCAAGTTGTCTGAGGCTCTGTTCTTTTGTTGTAATAGTGGAGATTGATTTGAGAATAGCAAGATCAAGGGTTTCAAGTGATCCAATTGACAAAACGAACAACTTACAAGTGTTACAGATCTTTTGTACAAGAATAGAAGGTAGATCGGGAATGAGCAAAGCAAATGGAACCTGTAGATAGAAATAGGGGTAGATCTGGCAAGATTTGGGTGCTGAGCACCCTAGTCCTAGGTTTCTACCCTAATGAAGTCTATGTGCGACAATCTATGTTGCTTATGTCTTCTTGTCGCCCGTTAGGTGCCTAAAACTCCTAATTCAGATCTGCACACATAAAAGAGGGGAAAAGGTTGTGTTGTATAGGGGCTTGCCTCAGTCAAACCCTGTGTTGGTGTTCCCACCTCCACAACAATAGTGATAGATGATGATAGAGAGTGTGTGTGTGCGATGAGTAGAGGCAAAACATGTAATAAAGACTGTAATAATGAAATAGAATGAGATAGAGTTACCATGAGTATGAAACCCTAGGTGGATGTATGTTGCAACATGGATCATCCACAAGGAGTTGATGAAGGAAGAAGCTTCCTTGAAGACCTGCAAGAAGGGTTAATGCATACAATAGCAATCTACAGAAATAGAGAGCTTGTAGAGAGAGAAAGATATAGCTTGTCAGAGAGAATCATCATATAGAACATCTAGTGTAAATGAGTGAGAGAGACTTGTTTATATATGAATCCCAATTACTTTTTGAGGGCCCAATTGAGTTGAGGCTAACAAGGTGCATCACTTAAGTCAAGAAGCCGACATTGAAATATAATTTTTTGGGGCCAAACTGGCAGGACCTAAGTGCTAGACGCCCTATTCATGGTGATTTGGGCTCTTCAAATGCCATTTGTCAGAGGGCTTAGCCTTGTATCTTAGAAAAGTATTGAAATGTGCATATATAAAGCAGAGATGATCATACAAGCTAAAACAAGTGCAAAACCTAGTGTGAAATTGTAAGTGTACATAATTTTCTACACTACATTTAGCCCCCACTTTAGTGAGGGTATGAACTTACACTCATACACTCACTAAAGTATGAAGAAGCTAAATATCATCAAGACAAAAATGTTGGAGACGTAGAATGTCGCTAAGTTGAGAGTTGTGCTAGCCCCCAAGCTCAAGTTTCTATGAGTCTACAATGCTTAGATAAAGAGGTTACACATACACAAGACACATGGCATAAATCACACATATACATGAGGCATACATGGAACATACATGAGGCATACATGGAAGACACGAGGCATACACAGAAAACATGAAGTATAGATGGAAAACATGAAGCATACATGGAAGACACAAAGCATACATGGAAAACATGAACCATACATAGAGCATAGATGAAGCATACATAGAGTATACATGGAAAACAAAAGCATATAACCATGAAGTGAGTAAACCATGTGAGAAAACACATAAGAAAACAAAAGATAAATTTTGAGTTAGCAAAGTAAATAGACCTAGGTATGAAAGATTGTCTCAATACCTTGCATTGTCCTTAAAATATAACAAAAAAAAAAAGAAAACCAAAAATAGAGGAATTCTAAAAAGGAGAGAAGAATGTAGTGAGTTGATTGATTGATTTAAGGAGAGAAGATGTCTAGATAGACAGGGGAGAAATCAATACAAATGAGGAAGGGTACATGACTCAGGCACTACCTTGCTCTGTCACTAGGGGTCATGTAGATCGAGATACCATCATGGATCACAGGCTAGTAAGTTGTGTTATGCTAGGTGACCATGAGTGTAACAAGATTAGGTTGTATGAAGCACATAGGCTAGCAAGTTGTGTTATTCTAGGTGACTCATAGACTAGACAAATCACAAGTTAGTAAGTTGTGTTATGCTAGGTGACTGTATACAAACAATACCTCAGGGAGCGCATTGATAACCACACCTCAGAGGGCGCTATGAAAAACACCGTTGCAGGGGGCACATTAATAAGCCAAAGCTTGGGAGGTGTGAATGAATAAGGGTGCATGTATGGATGCACATGTGAATAGGGAATATATGCCCCCCCTTAAAATATTTGCATGTACTTGAAAATGTTTTAAGGTAAACAAGAGTGGAAGGTATAAGAGGAGGGGAGATCCTTAGAAAGAATGCCTACCCCTTTGAACAAGTTGTCCCCCTTCCCCCTAGAGTACGGGTGAGAACAACCATGAAAAAGAGAATTGTGTTGCTACTGAAAAGTGATGAAGTCTGTTGCAATGTGATGACAGAGGTTGCTCAATGCCATAAAAAAGGAGACTCAATCATTATGATGTAGAGAATATAACATTTATTATTGTTGTCATATTTTGTCTAGCCCCAAATATTCCTATCCCCCTCTTTCTATCAAAGAAATCTGATCAGAGAAAGCCTAAATAGAAAGAGGAAAGTCTTAAATCCTAGATTTCCCCATGCTATGCCTTGCAAAATTTCCCAAAATCTCACCTAGAGAATCCTTGCCAAAAACCTAGAAAAACCCAGAAATCTTTTGTCTTCAAGTGCCTTCCATTGCAGATAATTCTTAGTTTTATACTTAATCATTTTTTGTATGTACCTTTATATGTATCATTGTATGTATATCTGTTGTATCGCATATACAATTGTATATACAAAGGAAGATGCAATGTTGTATGTACAAGCGATTGTATGCAGTTTTGTTTGTATATTCGCATTGTATATGCGATATACAAAAGGTGATGCAGAAGGGAATACATATAATCTGGATGCGAATGAAGAATCAAATGTGGCAGATTTTGAGTTGGGGTCCACCTATTGTATGTATATGCGATTGTATCATTCCATATACAATCCTATATACAATTGCATATACAAAAGTTAGATACAACAGGGATATACAATGCGGACCCAACTGGGAAATTAATTTTGGTGGACCTCAGTTGGGGTCCGCAGTTGTATGTTGAGGTGCATGTATATGCCAATATGCAAAAAGGCAGGGATACAAGGCCGGACCTGTTCTAAAGTTCCATTATGGTTGATAATCCTTTAAGTTCCACAATTGTATGTACATGCAATTGTATCTCATATACAATCACATATACAAAGTCACATACAAAGGATTTTCGGCGAGACAAGCCTTATTGTTGGCTCAGTTTGAGATCTCTCCGATGGCCGATAAAGATGCAAATGTTCAACGATGGGTCCCAGGTTCAGCTTAGCGGCCAATCAGATAGTGCCACCTGTCAGGCAAATTTAGAGGCTCATTCAGATGGTGATTCAAGTCGCATATACAATGGTTGATACAGGATGAAATGCACATCGGTGAGGCACTTTCTGAGGCCTCCCCTACTGCCCGATATATACAAAAATTGTATATGCAGAAAAGCGAAGGAGATTTTGTATGTTGCACCAAGTGAACCTAAAAGTGCATGTGCAATTGTATATACAATTGCAAGATACAACTAGTATACAATTGCAAATGCAAAGCGATATATAGATGCAAGATGCAATTGACCGTAACTTTGACCACCCATATCTCCTTCATCCTGAGGAATTTTTGCACGCCCCAAAAGGCAAATGTGCTTGTTTTTGCCTCCTCTTTCATCTGGCAAGCTTTGAGGAGGATATCTTCACTTTCAGATTTTGATGCAAATCTGCAGGCTCAATCGACTGGACGTTTCAGCGACCGATTTGGCATATGTAGGGGCTGATATTGTTGCATTTATTCCAGTTGGTAGGCTTTGCAGGTGGATTCATGGCAAATGGCTTCACTCTTCAATGTGTATGGGCTCTGTGTCTTATTGGTAGATCTTCATGTGTTTGGCGACAAGACATCTTAGCGGCCAAATTAAGTTTTGCAGAGATCCCTTAAACACAGAATCAATGAAAATATAGAGAATTCAAAGGGTCAGAGATTTAAAGTGTTGTAAAAGCTTTGTCAATGGGCGATATGTCCCATTCGCCATCAATACAAATCTGATCTCTCAACTGCCATGCTTCAGATATTTTATGTATTCATTGTTGAAGATAGATGATTGAGCTACTCACATTCAAGGCCCAAAATATCTCCCCCTACCCTATTCCAAATATTTTATTCCATAACTTCTTGCAGGTGGATGTCCTTTCTGGCGATGATATTTTCTAACAGAGCCCATGGGGAGAATTCATTGTAACCGACTTAGGTCAAATGCAAAATGCTATATATGCATAAACATGAGATGTAAAAGGCGTTGGAAGATTTAGTAATCTATGCTTCTAATTCCAAATAGAGCTTTCCTCTACTATAACCTTGCCTTCTGATTAAATACGTTCTGGTTATTTTACCTCTTCATGCTATTTTGACTCTATGTGATCTAAGAATGATGTGTTTGTGAATGTTTAATTCCTTCTAATCATCTCTTGCTCCTTGCCTCTATTAAAATCAGCTTGATATGTGTATGTTTATTGGTTGTATCTAGTCATTTTGTGCATTTTCTCAGTTCTGTGAGGGTTCTTTTATTCAACTTGGTGTATCACCTAATTTCTATTTTATGTTTCCTTCTACCCCTTTTCCTCTGCAGCATTAGCACTAGGTTTAGATGTATTCCTCTAAGCATTAGGCTTAGAATGAAGAATCAGCCTTCTCTGGAGGTCTGATCTCAGTTCGCAAGGTCCCACACTTCGAGATCATTCCCATTGTGTCATTAGAATGCTTAGACTCTCTCCAAGCATGGTGCAATTCTATGTGACAACAGTTTCTGGCACGCCTGGTGGGACCAGTTCGATGAACTTCTCATCAAGGTACTAAGAGATTTGGTGTTTCTCCTAGTATTACCAGCCTTTGGAGGCAATACAAACAACACCATGGTGATTCTAATCACATATCAGCTGGTTTCAGCAGTCCAGATTACATGTAGCTAATGAGGTTGGTGCTACTTGTTAGTTTTCTATCATTTCAAAGTATTTTTTTAGCACCTGGTGACTCTATTTGGTGTTCTAACTCACATCCTAGTGTTTCAAGACCCTGCTGTCCATATTCATTCCTAATTTGTTATCTAGACTTGCCTATGCTTCATGCTTTACCCTTGCAATGTCTAGTTATCAACACCACAATGGTTTTTCTCCTCCATTTCATGAAAATTCAGACTTTTGGCCTCCAAACATCTCTTTGCCTCATTATAATCAGCATTACCAGCAAGAGCATTTTCAAACCACTCTTGCTTATCCTTATTTGCAGCCTGTTCATTCCTATAGTTAGCCTTGTGAAACCCATTCTACTCTAAATCAAATGTGTAACCTCCCTAGTCAGTCCCAAAATGATGCTGATTTGGGTAGCATTAAGAGTTTGTTACTGGATTTCCAAAGGCAAATTTCATAAATAGATAGAGAAGCACAATATAACATGCAACAAGAGGAGTTGTCCTATTAGATTTCTTGTTATCAGCAGGAGGCAAAAAATAGAAGGGTGTATGAGGAAGAATGCTTGAACATGCAACTTGCAGCCAAGGAGAAACAAATAAAACAATTGCTTGCTCAAGTGCAAGAGCTCAAAGTAAAACATTTCTCTCCTATTCCTAGCTTCAAACAAATCAATCCTTCAAACCAAAGTGAATCTATGAAAGATCCTCAAACTTCTCTACCATGACAGCCTTCTTGGACCAAGCATCCTGGTTACAAAATACCAACCTTGTAAAGGCCAATCCTCTCATACCAATTCAAAATCAAGAAGAGGATAAATATGGTCTTGATGAAGAGGAGTACATTCTCTCAAGTCAAGAAACCTTTCATGAAGCTGATTTGCAAGATCTTTTTTGGTTGGAGGAACTTCCTTTCTGTTGTATAGAAGAGTTTGAGGCTGATATAACAAATGAAAGTTTGTTGGAAGAGGATACCTCATTGTTTAAACATTTGCCTTCCTTTATTATTGAAGAAAAACTTGATTTGGAGGGCACTTCTTTGAGTAATAATGGGAATTTTGAGCTTGGGCCAGCTGTTTGTAAAGGTCTTCTAAGAGCTGATAGCTTTGATGAGCTACTGGTTGTCCTAGTGAAAGAGGATGGTCCATTGACCATAGAGGAGAAGTCAACATGGCAAACTATCATGCAAGGTGAAGGTAATGATGTTCTTTCTAAGCATTCAAATTGTCTTCTCTTTTGTCCAAACTTAGCCATGAAACAAGACAACCATGAACAAAAGGTAGAAAGGTTTGAAGAATGCAGCCATGATGACATTATATCAACCTTCTTGGGTTCTTTGAAGGAGGAAGGAGAAAACCATGAAGTCCCAAGTCAGCAGTTTCACACATAAGAGCAACAGGAGAGTCAAATGGAAGACACCATCATACCAAATAAAGAACAAGAAGCAACCAATCCAAAACCTTCAAGGGGATGTCCTATTAGGCATCTAACTAGGATGGGAACCAGCAATGCATCACAAGTCATTCTTGCACCTAAGCATGACGATTCTTTTGAAGGCAAGCATACTCGGCTGTCCTATCCACTCCAAAACAGCAGTGTGAATGATCAACACAAGTGGGTAAGTGGATTTGTTTTCACTTTTCAAGAGGCATTGCAACAGCTGGTTGAACAGCTCAGCGGCCAATCAGATAGTGCCACGTGTCAGGCAGATTCAGAGGCTCATTCAGATGGTGATTCAAGTCGCATATACAATGGCCGATACAGGATGAAATGCACATCGGTGAGGCGCTCTCCGAGGCCTCCCCGACTGCCCGATATATACAAAAGTTGTATATGCAGAAAAGCGAAGGAGATTTTGTATGTTGCACCAAGTGAACCTAAAAGTGCATGTGCTATTGTATATACAATTGCAAGATACAACAAGTATACAATTGTAGATGTAAAGTGATATACAGATGCAAGATGCAGTTGACCATAACTTTGACCGCCCATATCTCCTTCATCTTGAGAAATTTCTGCATGCCCTAGAAGGCAAATGTGCTTGTTTTTGCCTCCTCTTTCCTCTGGCTGGCTTTGAGGAGGATATCTTCACTTTCAGATTTTGATGCAAATCTACAGGCTCGATCGACTGGACGTTTCAAAGACCGATTTGGCATATGCAAGGGCTGATATTGTTTCATTTATTCTAGTTGGTAAGCTTTATAGGTGGACTCATGGCAGATGGCTTCACTCTTCAATGCATATGGGCTCTGTGTCTTGCTGACAAATCATGTGTTTGGCGATAAGACATCTTAGCGGCCAAATTAAGTTTTGTAGAGATCCCTTAAACACAGAATTGATGAAAATACAAAGAACTCAAAGGGTTAGAGATTTAAAGTGTTGTAAAAGCTTTGTCAAGGGATGATATGTCCCATCCACCATCAATACAAATCCGATCTCTCAACTACCATGCTTCAGATATTTTATGTATTCATTGTTGAAGATAGATGATTGAGCTGCTCACATTCAAGGCCCAAAATATCTCCCCCTGCCCTGTTCCAGATATTTTATTCCATAACTTCTTGCAGGTGGACGTCCTTTCTGGCGATGATATTTTCTAACAGAGCCCATGGGGAGAATTCATTGTAACCGACTTAGGTTAAATGCAAAATGCTATATATGCATAAACATGAGATGTAAAAGGGGTTGGAAGATTTAGTAATCTATGCTTCTGATTCCAAACAGAGCTTTCCTCTACTGTAACCTTGCCTTCTGATTAAATACGTGCTGGGTATTTTACCTCTTCATGCTATTTTGACTCTGTGTGATCTAAGAATGATGTGTTTGTGAATGTTTAATTCCTTCTAATCATCTCTTGCTCCTTGCCTCTGTTAAAATCAGCTTGATCTATGTATGTTTATTGGTTGTATCTAGTCATTTTGTGCATTTTCTCAGTTCTGTGAGGATTCTTTTATTCAACCTGGTGTATCACCTAATTTCTATTTTATGTTTCCTTCTACCCCTTTTCGCCTGCAGCATTAGCACTAGGTTTAGATGTATTCCTCTAAACATTAGGCTTAGAATGAGGAATCAACCTTCTCTAGAGGTCTGATCTCAGTTCGCAAGGTCCCACACTTCGAGATCATTCCCATTGTGTCATTAGAATGCTTGGACTCTCTCCAAGCAGGGTGCAATTCTATGTGACAACAATTATGTAAACTAAAGAGGGAAAGCGTGGGCACATGTGTCATGAAGGTGTTAAATTTTGTCACACAAGGCTCGACATTCACTAGTGGAATGGCCAAGTGCTTGATGATATGTAAAGAAAGGAAGTGTTGATTGAGTGTTTTGTGGAAAAAATTTGTGTGTTTGAGGAGGAAGAGTGATCAAGAAGTCCTTGAGTGGACTCGGCAAAATACACTCTTGTTGAGATAGAAGAGAAGAAGTGGGTGGAGTAGAAAGCACCCCATTCTATTATGGAGAGAAGTGTGATTTCTAAATTTAGAAGGAGCCATAGGAAACTTTAGACAAAGGCAGAGAGGATGTAGACATAGGAGAAGGCGAGAAACCTAAACCTACTTTAGAAAAGTGCAGTGTCAGTTTCACAAGAACCTTAACTCCTTGTTCCATGCACCCTAAGCCATTTCCATTGTATCCATGTTTAGAGAGAATATTGAATCCAATCCTGTAATGTGTCTCCAAATTAGAAAAAGGAGGAGAGGCCATATTACTAGCTTTATTGAAATGAGAAGTGTAGTGACATGAAAAAGAAGTAGTAGCAGAATTATCATGAGAAGAGGGATCGATCCTTTTGCAAGGATGCGCATACTTGTTGAGGGTTGAGATTTCAGGGTGAGGATGGTCAATCTTAGGCCCATGTGGGTTGAAATCTAAAGAGCCCCAATCATCACCAAGACATGAATTAGAAGAAGGTACATTATCATGGATAGAAGGTGATGATGGTGTTTGAGAGTTTGTTGAAGTAGAAGAAGTTTGAGTACTGAGTTTAGAAGAAGGAATAGATTGTGTAGAGTAAACCGAAGCCACCTTTGGGATCTCAGTTTTAGATTGCAATATTTTGTACTCTCCAATGAAGGAGGGTGTAAAATCTATCAAACCCCAATCGTCACGGAAATATGCACTCGAAGGCAAAGCACTATTTTGATCATCACTGTTATTAACAGTGGAGAATAGTGGGTCAACTTTTGTTGAAGAATGAATCAAAGTGTTGAGATATTTTGAAATAGGAGGTTGATATCCATCTTCTGCTTGTAAACCACTTCCCGGATTTGTATCACCCTCAACTGTATAGGGTTTGTTGTTATAAATGAACTTCAATGTACGATGAAGAGTAGACGAGATTGCCCCCATGGCATGGATCCACGATCTACCAAGAAGAAGATTGTTGGCAAGATATAGAAGGTTGTGAGGCACCACATAGGTCATTTGGGTCATTTCTAGACCCATATATCCATTATATAGGCCTTAAATAGCCTTAAACACACTCTAACACACCTAAATAAGCTATAGTAAGGATAAATATTATAAAGGAAAGGGTGAATTCATGGGAAGAAGATAATTGAGAGTGTTTATGAAAGGAAATAAGGGAAAGACACCATGAAAAGGTATTAAGAGGCTATATAAGGAAGAGGAAAGATAGAGATAAGAGTATGGATCATATGGATTAAATATGTGTGAGAAGAAGGAAGATGATAAGGAAGAGTAAAGCATGAAGAATGAATTATAAGACATGTGTAAGACATTAAAGTATATTAATATATAATGTTATGTATATATCGGTGTATATATATGAATATATATAATTTCTTATAATTTGGTTTATATTTATTGCATATCTAAGTTCTCCCTTTTTATTGCCTCACACCGAGGATTACTACATATAACAAAGTATAAAACCTTAGACTCTGGTCTTAGTTTTTCTGCCAACATTTGGTTCCGTTGCGGGGACCTTGGTTGTTGTTGCATAAGGAGGGAGATCATGCCAAAAAAGAAATTAGTGTTAAATTTTTTTGAGGATAAATGAAAAATTTGTATTTTTTAAACTTATACATGGTTAAAATATTTATTATGAAGAGGTGTGGTCAATTCAATTAAATAAAGAAACTATGTGTTTCAATGGGAAAAGTTGGCAAAAGAGTCAAGAAGGAAAATAAAAATTTGATGTGTGAAAAGGATTTTTTGGAAGAAGAGTTGATGAAAGTTAAAAGGGATAATAAAGCACTGATAAAAAGGATAAAGGAGTTAGGAAAGGAGATAAATGAATATTCATGTGAAAACTATAATCTAATTTTTTTTTGGAAAAAGTTCAAGATAAAAATGAAGAAATGGAAGAAAAGTTGAAGTTGTTTGAAGAATAAAATAATCAGTTAGATCAATCACTTGCAAAATTCATAAAGGAAACCAAATGTCTAAGGTCTAAACCATTATTTTGTGATGTTTCATGTGATATGAATGATTTATGTGATGTAGCTGAAGCTTCTTTAGAAAATGAGTGTAAAGTTAAAGATAACAAGGAGATTGAATCTACAAAATTTGCTAGTTGTGATGATAATGACATAGGAAGTTCTTCAAATAATGTTGGTTTTAAGATAATGAGAAGAGTAGGATATGCAAGAAAATTTTTGGGAAAGTATGAACAAGGAATTAAAGAGCCCATTAAACCAAGAGTGCAACCAAACAATGAAGGTCTTGGATATGGAAAAGTAGATGATGTTACAAGTAAAACAAGTACTAACAAATCAGTTCAATAAATGCAATGTTCTCATTATCATAGGAAAGGACATAGAAAAGAAATGTGTTGGGATCTTGATCCTTGTAGCCTTTGTGGATTGAACAATCATTCTAAAAATATGTGTTGGAATAGACAGTTGAAGAAAGAATTTATGAAAGATTGTATGCAGATGAACTATGGATGGATTGATGGATCAAATTGGAAACAGGTTACAAGTATGTTTAAAGTTTTGTATAGGCATAAGTATTCTCATGTCAAACAAAAAATGAATTATGCAAGAACAAGTCAAGATCATTAAAAGGGAGAAGTGTAGAATAAAAAGAAGTATGAAAGGAAATAATATAAACAGGAAAAAAAATTATGATCTACGAAATATTCTTTTAGGCCCTAGCCTCGTGACAGGGGGTAAGGCAACTAGGGGATGACAAATGGAAAAGGGTGAGAGGAGAAGGAAATTGAGTACGCCAATGAGGGTGCTACTGAGCACGCCACTAGGGGTGTAGTTGAACAAGAGAATAATATTCTATCTAATTATGAGGGAGTTGAAATAGAGCACACCAAAAGGGTTACGGCTAAAGAAGATGAAGTTAAAGCACGCCAATGAAGGTGTTGTTGAGCACGCCAGAGGGGTTGTTGTTGAGGAAGAACCATGGAAAGAAAGAAATCATGAAGGATACAAGTGGTTTCACTAGGTTGTCTTGAGGACAAGACAATGTTGTAGGCCTGGGGAGAATGTTGACAAGATATAGAAGGTTGTGAGGCACCACATAGGTCATTTGGGTCATTTCTAGACCCATATATCCATTTTAAAGGCCTTAAATAGCCTTAAACACACTGTAACACACCTAAATAAGCCATAATAAGGATAAATATCATAAAGGAAAGGGTGTTCATTCGTAGGAAGAAGATAATTAAGAGTGTTTTTGAAAGGACATAAGGGAAAGACACCATGAAAAGGTATTAAGAGGCTATATAAGGAAGAGGAAAGGGAGAGATAAGAGTATGGATCATATGGATCATATGGATTAAATATGTATGAGAAGAAGGAAGATGATAAGTAAGAGTAAATAATGAAGAATGAATTATAAGACATGTGTAAGGCATTAAAGTATATTAATATATAATGTTATGTATATATTGGTACATATATATATATATATATGAATATATATAATTTCTTATATTTTGGTTTATACTTATTGCATATCTAAGTTTTCCCTTTTTATTGCATCACATCGAGGTTTACTACATATAACAAAGTATAAAACCTTAGACTCCAGTCTAGGTTTTTCTTTCAACAAGGATTATATGAAAGAGTACCAGGCATGACATGAATAAGTGTAGGCAAAGTCATAGGTCCTACCTCAATAAGTAGTGTGATTGTACCTACTGATTGTTTACCAACATTATTGAAGCCACGAATAGAAAGAGTATAGTATTTGATGAGAGACGTATCTAAACCAATTTTACGCAAAAGTCCTATGCTACAAATATTAAGACCTGATTTGTTATCGATTAGAGTATGCTTTATTCTATTTCTATTAATGATGACCATAATCAATAGAGGATCATATTGTTTTTGAACTTCAAGAGAAGGTAATTCATGTTGTTGAAAGACGATGTCTAAACTCATCACATGCATACAATCTAACATGGATGCTATGTCATTCGGTCTAACAAAAGGTGGGATGACTACCTTATGTAGAGTCTCCTGGAGCATCCTATGGTATGTAGGCAAGGTTTGTGTTAATTCCTAGAGTGGGATCTTAGTAGAAGTACCGTGAAGCAGCTCAACAAGATCATATCTTGTGTTATCAAATTGAGAAAGATGAGGTAGTGGAGGAAGAAAAGGTTGAGAACGTGGAAGAGAAGTAGGAACAATCGATGCTTGTTTATTTTTCTTGTTGTTGCAAGTGTTATACGTGTGAGAAACTGCATGCTAATGAGGTTGATGTGACACATTTTGAGCAGATTGATTGTTTTGAGTAAGTTGTTTCACAAATTTTAGAATGTAACCAAGAGTTTGAGGTGGGTTTGGAACACCTCGAACATAGATCATATGGTTAGAATGAAGATGCACAACAATTTTAGGTTTCACAAGTTCCTTTTGAGAACTAGAAACATAAATTGTGTTGATTTGTTTTGACCAACATCTATTCCTAGGGGATTCAATGTGAGTTTTGACTCTTCATCCACCAACGCCATGTTGCCATAAAGAAGGGCATTGGAATGAAGAGCAGACAATGTGATGTTAAGAAAATTGTCAATGATTGTATCCTTAGTGATGTCCAAGGGGCTTGAGCATGCAATAAAAGGAGGAAGAAAAGAGGTCCTCACATCCTTAGTGATATTCAAGGTACTTGAACATGTAACCAAAGGAAGAAGAAAAGAGGTCTTCACATCCTTAGTGATATCCAAGGAACTTGAACATGTAACCAAAGGAGGAAGAAAAGAAGTCTTCACATCCTTATGGAAGGTACTTGAACATGCAACCAAAGGAGGAAGAAAAGATATCTTCACATCCTTAGTGATATCCAAGGTACTTGAACATGTAACCAAAGGAGGAAGAAAAGAGGTCTTCACATCCTTAGTGATATCCAAGGAACTTGAACATGCAACCAAAGGAGGAAGAAAAGAAGTCTTCACATCCTTATGGAAGGTACTTGAACATGCAACCAAAGGAGGAAGAAAAGATGTCTTCACATCCTTAGTGATATCCAAGGTATTTGAACATGCAACCAAAGGAGGAAGAAAAGAGGTCTTCACATCCTTAGTGATATCTAAGGTACTTGAACATGTAACCAAAGGAGGAAGAAAAGAGGTCTTCACATCCTTAGTGATATCCAAGGAACTTGAACATGCAACCAAAGGAGGAAGAAAAGAGGTCTTCACATCCTTAGTGATATCCAAGGGATTTGAACATGCAACTAAAGGAGGAAGATCAGTAGGATGAGTCTTGGAATCATCATGGACTATGGAAGATGTGGTAGAAGTAGAAGTAGTATGCTCAACGTCTACTAATGTCTCATCTCTAGAAGAGAGATCATCCAAATGAAGAGAAGGTAAAGTAATGTTAAGGAATGTGTCAATGATTTCATCCTCTTGTGCCAAAATATCCTCACAAGTAGGAGGAATTTTAGGAGAGGGAAGAAGAAAAGAGAGCATAATCACACAACAACAATAAGCATAGTCACTATACATTTTATTGTAGTGGTGACTATTTACGTTTTGATTGTTTTGGTTTTTTTGACATGTTTAAATGTTTTATTTTGTAAACACATAAGATAAAATGATACACAAGATAAAGTAATATCTACAATATAAGTATCTAATTTCAGTCTATCAACTAATTAGATATAGAAAAGAATGTTGTACAAATGTAGGATGCGTCGGGTTCACCAAAATGTAAGATAGAAAATGAGATCTCTAATCAATTATGAACTAATTAGATCAATATTTTCTATCAAACACTAGAACACAAGCTGACATAGACTTGTACGCTTGGCTACAACCCTCAAGGGAGATCCAAGCTATCTAGGGCTTTGTTCTTTTGTTGTAATAGTGGAGATTGATCTGAGAATAGCAATATCTAGGGTTTCAAGTGATCTAATTGACAAAATGAACAACTTACAGGTGTTATAGATCTTCCATGCAGGAACAAAAGGTAGATCAGGAATGAGTAGAGCAGACAGACCCTGTAGTAAAAAATAGGGGCAAATCTAGTAGGACTTGAGTGTTGGGTGCCCTAGTTCTAGGGTTTCTACCCTAATGAAGTCTATGCGCAATGATCTATGTTGCTTCCATCTTCCTATCACCCGTCAGGTGCCTAAAACTCTCGATTTGGATCTGCACACATAAAAGAGGGGAAATGGTTGTGTTGTATAGGGGCTTACCTCAGTCAAACCCCATGTTGGTGTTCGTACCTCCACAACAATAGTGATAGATGATGATAGAGAATGTGTGCTCGCAATAAGTAGAGGCAAAACATGTAATAAAGACTGTAATAATGAAATAGAATGAGATAGAGTTACCATGAGCATGAAACCCTTGGTGGATGTATGTCGCAACATGGATCATCCACAAGGGGTTGATGAAGGAAGAAGCTTCCTTGAAGACCTGCAAGAAGGATTAATGCATACAATAGTAATCTACAAAAATAGAGAGCTTGTAGAGAGAGAGAGAGAGAGAGAGCTTGTTAGAGAGAATCTCATATAGAACATCTAGTGTAAATGAGTGAGAGAGAGACTTGTTTATATATGAATCCCAATTACTTTTTGAAGGCCCAATTGAGTTGAGGTCGACAAGGTGCATCACCTAAGTCAAGAGGCTGACATTCAAATATAATTTTTTGGGGCCAAACTGGCAGGACCCAAGCGCTAGGCACCCTAGTCCTAGTGATTTGGGCTCTTCAAATGCTAGATGTCAAAGGACTTAGCCTTGTATCTCAAAAAAGTACTAAAATGTGCATATATTAAGCATAGATGATCATACAAGCTAAAATAGGTGCCAAACCTAGTGTGAAATTGTAAGTGTACACAATTTTCTACACTACACATTGTACCAAATTATTAAATCAATAATAGGAGTTTGACCAAAAGAGAATAGTCCTAGCCTTGGAAGCTCCTCAATGGTGTTTATCGACACCACCCCTTTTCACATGTAGGTTCTAAACATCAAGCATGAAAATCTTTGACATAAATTTTAGCACAACTAAGATTCATGGGCAAGGTTCAATTTCATGCACATGGTTTGTATCTACTTATGCTTTATTACTTTATATCCTTGTAGTGGTCATGACTTAAGTAGCTTTAGGTAGTCATCCATACCTTTTTGTGATGCTATTTATTTTGATGATCCTCCCTCCTCCCTTGATGTTCATGTAATATTTATGTTATAAACCTCCCATTTATGTTCGTGTAATATTTATAATTCTAAACCTCCTCTTGTGTGTCATACCATGCAATCTACTAGGGTTATATAGCTTCATCTTTTCCCCCTTATGGTATTCTAGGCTCTACTTGAATCACCTAATCAAAACCCTCTCACTTTCCATGATGCATCTACTTCTTTGGGTTATCATTCAATAGGGCATACTTATCAAAGAATGGTTAGGGAATAGAAATCTATATTTTTAATTAGCTAGTTTTGCCATCCAATGATCCATTTTTGTCTTCTCCGCCTAAGTTGATAGAAAAAATCATATAAAGGATATGATTTAATTGATCAACTTACTTGAATACTACAAAATAAATCTCTCTTTGGGATCTCATACATACATCATAGTTATATATAGATGTTATCAAAAAGGCTTTAGAAAATATCATGTCCGATCCTTTGGAGGTGGCTACCATATTGAGTTCATTTATATGAACTATTTTGAGATTTCATTTGGACCCCATGAGCTACCTAGTCCCTAAGTTATTAGGAGCATTTGTCATTATTTATTGTGGTTAAATATGTAGTCTCAACATCAAAAGAGATTTGATAGATGATGGGTTTAGTCTTAATAATTTTAGCAAAACATGTTTGGATAAAATCAATGTTAATTCAATATTTTTTTAGAAATCATAGGTCACAAGTAGAATATTTGATATTATAGGGTAGAAATTTCACTTGGTTTCATTATGTTTCCCCTTACACAAGTGGACCACTTACAGTTGATACATATCCATGTGATCATGCCTAGAGAAATAATGTACAATATTTTTTGTAGGCATCCTTGGATACATGCTATGAGGTAAGTACCTTCAATGCTCCATATATTTTGAATTTTATTCATAACAATGAGATATATGCTACATGTCAATGATAATACTTATCACTTTTGTTAGTTAACTGTGACATGAGATACTTTGGTTCATCCTTGAGTAAATTGATTACATAGTCATCATCACGAAAAGAAATTATTTCTTCATATATACCTAATGGTAATCATGAAGATGATTGAGTTTCATTAGATTTCATGCCTTCATGTGTTGGCACTCATATAAAGTAAATGATAAAGATTATAATATTCCTCCTTGGTGTATAGAATTTTTCTACATGGTCAACCACCTTCATTAGATTACATTGTAATTCTATAAACAATGTTCTTAAGGATGTTAGTGTTTCTCCTAATGGATCTCAATCTTAGTTTGATATTGATTGTAGCTTACCCTCTTCATAGTTGCATAATAAGTATTGTACAAAGGTTTTTTATTCTCCACAAGCTTGGTTATAAAGGAAAAAGTCTAGGATTGAATGAACATGGTACTTTAGAAACTCTTGAACCATAACCAAAATGTACAACAATGGGTTTGGGTTACACTTAAATTGTAGTGTATTTTCCACTACAGGCGACTAATATATATTTCAACCTTACTTTGTATAAACTTTGCTACAGGTGACTAATTGTTCAATTATGCTTTGCGTTTGCATGTTTTTTATTTTGTAATTATAATTTTCTTTTCTCCAAATTATAAATGGTGTTCTATTTCATTGGTGGTGCCTAAGTTATTTAGTTCTATCCCTATGCTACCTCCCATGCCACCTGATCAGTCAGCTCAAAGATTTCATCCAACAATTCATGGGGCTCACAATGAACAAGGATAAGGAAAAGGTATCAAGATTGAGCTATTGGTCCAACTCATTAGTGGAAAAATTGGTGAAATAACTAAATACTATCCGTGGATCTTCAATGTGGGGCCCGCATAAGTTTGGATAGAAAGGTAAATGTCATGACAAGCTACATGGCACCATCATGGACATTTTTAAAGGAAATCTAGGAATCAACTTCTAGCATCCTTGTGAGTCATTTGATTCACCAACTCATCAATTATATCCAATGGTTTGCAAGACCATAAAAGGAAGAATAAGTTTATGGGTCCCACTAATAGATAGAAAAGACAAGTAATGAAGGAGACTTGCTAGTGTCGTGAAATCATTGCACACTTGGGATATTAATAAAAACTACAAAATTAAATTTATGTACCCCAAATCTACAGAATGGTCATTCACAATACATGAATAAATGAGGACATAATCTTTTTAGAGATTGTGTGCATCCTCATTAGTTCCCTTCAAGATCCCATGAGTGGATATTTTGGTAGGTGATGAGTCATCCTCTTTCCTCTATATATTAAAATCATTGTAAGTAGAAGGGATTATTATTTAGAGTTGAGCCATTTTTTGGCCTAATGCATCATATTCTCTCTTTGTGTATTTAGAACTAGAAGACATCCATGATTGTGTCTTTGGGCCAATTGTTTTCTACCCTTTATCCTAAAAAGTAATATCATAATCTTCAGTTTATGATGTTGTTATTCTAGAAATTCTAACTCATCGCTATTGTGCATGAAATAGTGCTTTCATCCTGATGGTATCAACTATGTTATAGTGTGTCATTTGTTTCTTTTCTGACTATGTGAATATCTTTCCTTTGGTTTATGGCCTTTTAGTTTCAGCAATTTTCTTTCACACAATCTTCATCTCCCCTTTCCCCACAAAATTACCTTAAGATTTATAGAAAGGGAGCTGACCCTAATCCAAAGATTGATCTATTAGCTTGATTTGTTCCCAGGATGACACATCTTTCCATTGTTGATAGTCCTAAGTAGTGTACCTACGAGGTAAAAAGTCCCTCAGCATAAAAAGAGCATCAATAATTTTTGGCATGCCTGGTGGGACTCAAACCCGCAAATGGTTGATTAGAAGTCAAATGTTATATTTTGCTTCTAGCTAAGGTTGGTGGTTTCTTAGCTAGTAATTGATACCGCAATCACTTGGAAACTCTACTCAACCCAGAATCCCTAAAACATATGTCCTTCAGAGCCTGCACCAAATCTACAACCAAAGCTAATCCAAATATCTTAATCCCACCTCTCACACTTGCTCCAAGGAAAAGACAACTCGTACCTAAAAATCCTTCTCAAACTAACCAGCAAAAATTTCATATGGCTACCCATAAACCAAAATATTTCCAACATGGAATACAAGAGGAAATTTGACACCACCTATTGCACCTAATATATGCGGAGCTATTCTCGATGCAACTTTCTATTCATTACCATAGTGTACTAGGGAAAACTTTGCAAAACTAACTGAACACCTCCAAGTTATGGTAAACCACTATATTGTGCACAATATTATTAAATAAAATATTGATCTAATACTATTAGTTACTTCTTTCAAAGGAAAAATGCTAGACTGGTATCATTATTTGGCTCTACATTTAATAGTAGACTGGGACCAATTTGGTCATGCACTGATTTACAAGTTCAAAGAAAAGGGTGATGTCACTGTACTACTAAACAACTCAAGATTATAAAGAGAGTTGTGACAGATGTGCTGGATGATTTCAACAATAGATTTTAAAAGAGATGGCAAAGAATCTTCATGGAAATATGTCCCCCACTAGGTATGGATTATATATTCTACCTAAAAGTAATAGATTCAAACATAGAAATAATGGTTAAGAATAGAGGAGGAAATAGACTTCCAGGAACCTATGGAATTTTCATTCCTACAATAAATAATTTAATACAGATAGGGAAATTGGCAACCAAGCTTCTAATGCCTCTATTCCCAAATTTACAAACAACCTTTCCTCATTCTCCTAAGAAGTATCAACAAGTTTCCCTACCTAGTATCCTTCCTCTGACAACTCAAATGTCTATTCCTAAGTATCATTTTGCTAAATCACCACCTATATATGAGCTTGATGAGATGAGAGAGTTGTCAAGGAACATGTCTACAATGTGACAACTCTCAAAAGACAACATAACTATCAAAAATTGGTGAACAATAATAATCAACAACCTCATGTTCAACAATGTAGTATTCATTACTAATCTAGTCAAAATAATAGACATGATCAAGGCAATCAAAATTTCCTACAAAAACTAATGTATTAGCCTACAAGATTCCCTACTTCTACTTCTTTGTAGAACCCAAGTGTACCTATGGAGCTACCTATCCTGAAGATTCCTCCCAATTTTATTAGAGAAATGGTTCTAGTAGAGAATAATAATGCAAAAGAACCAACTCAGTGGTATAATCCACACTTGACCTCTCATGCTTCCATTTCATCTCCTAACAAAGAATAAAACCAAGGGATTTTCTCTTACCAAAACTATAACACCACTTAGGGTGGTAACACATTGGAAGGTTTTGTTGATCACATGTCATTAACTCAAGAGAAAATTTTGGTCACTTGGGAGGAGTCGAATGTGTGCATGGTTAATAAATTAGCATCAACCACAAGTTCAATCAGACTATCTCACAAGGTCTAAAAAGAAAATAATGGAAGAATAAAATCAAGGGTATGAACAAACTGTAAAATCAACAAAATATGATAAACAGATAGAGCAATTCCCCCTTTCATTGGATTACCAATAGAATCTTCTCCCATCATCACTCATGTAAGCCTAGATAAGTTCAAAGAACAAGAAACAACAAAATAGTTCAACAAACCTGTAAGGCAGGGTAGTGCCCATTATTTGTTGGTAGAAAATCCCAAGATTAGTTGGGCAACAAATACTAAGCCACCTGAAGAACTAGTTGGTCCCTTCAATATTGTAGAACAACTCATAAGGTCTATAATTAGTGTACCTCTATGGGAAGTTGTCTCTATCCCATAATAGATGAAGACATTAGAAGAAGCACTAAAAAAATAGAAGCAACTAAATAAATATAAACATAAGATTGTTGAGAAAGTAGAAACACCTTCAAAGCAACCTATTGTATTGCAAATTATGGGATATAAGGTTAGTAGAATAAATCCTAATCCCTTTTACCTAACCTTAGCATTCAAAGATAAGTTCATTCATAACTGTATCATCAACTCGGGCTCCAACACTTCAATATTGACGTGTTAGGACTTAAATATGAACCAATGGACAAGAAAGTGATATAACTAGATGGGACCTCTATTAATGTGATAAGATTAATAAAAAAACTCCTTATCTCTACACTTGCCCCAATTTAGATGTTTAACAAGACATATCTATTATAGAGCTTTGTGTTCTATTTGGCATCTGCCTCTCTAGAGATTTTACTACCAAAATAGGAGGTCATTTATCACTTGATTATAGCCACATGTTTCCAAAAACTAAATATGGAACCAGAATGAAGATAGCCTTTGGACCATTAAGAATGCATCATATAGAAAACAAACCATTGATTCATGACTCTCTAATCAAGCTTATATAATTGAAAATGAGATATATTCCTTGGAAATTGAGAAAGAAATTCATTCTACTAAAAGAATAATTGATGAAGATCACAACAATCAGTGGATGGATTAGAACCCATGTCACATCTCGTTTTATGGACTATATTATTATTCTAGATTAGTGAACATTTACTATGATCGTTGCTACTTTGAGTAAATTCCAAGTGTGTGAAGGTAAATATTGTGATGTTATATATGCGTAATTTGAAAAGTTGATTTAATATTAAATATTATCAATATGATTATGATGTTTTGCTTCTGCTATGTTTTTGGGAAACTAACCTATTGACGTCTAGTTGAGTGCGAATGAATGCAAGTACTCGTCAAAGATGAGAACATGGTTGAGGTAGAGGTGTTCTAGCCACTTGGCAAGAACTATTTGGGATGGTTAACCCTAATGCACTCACACACTCACATAGTCTCATATTGCATTTTTGAATGGTTTATTATGCATTATTGTATGGATACTAAATGTGATTGATGGTTAGATACTTAGAAAAATGTTGTATTTTAATTGTTACAATGAGTTAGTTTCGAATGTTTGATTTAGTCATAAATATTAATGTCCTTTCGATTTATATTTTAAATGGTGTATTTATAATGTAATTATATTTAAATGGTGAATATATATATTTAATTGATGTATTTATATTATTTAATAATAAATAATAAATGTTTTCCTAATTACTTAAATATGGATGTTTGGAAGACAATATCTAGATTAAACTTAAAACAATTCAATTTAAATTATATATATATATATATATAATTTTATATTATTTTAAATACTTCTTGTTTGATTTAAGTGATTAGGCTATTTTGAAGATAAATAAATTATATTAATAATAACGATTATATTTAGAAAATTAAATATAGGAATTAAAAGAAATGGTTATTACTTATGTAAAATTTGATAAATTGCTTTATTATTATTGTGAATATTATATTTAGAAATCTAATAAAAAGAGTTAAAAGAATAATAATTCTATCATGCAAGATTAAAATAAGTTTATTTTGTTATTTTTGGAGGCTTTTGAAAGGCCAAATTTCATGCAAACAAAAAAGAAAACTTCAGTTAAAAAGGCAGCCTCAAAACCTAAAATTCCAAACGCCAATATTAGGAGAAATTTCTAATAAAAATAATATGGCAGAAGGGAAGAAAAATCATTCTTTCGGAGTGACAAAAAGAAGAAGACTTGGCAGACAAGAGGACACCACGTTTTGGCAGCAGCAAGGAAAGACAGGAGATCATTTTTTTTTGAGTAACAGAAAGCAAGAGGTGATCAGCAGCAGGAACAAAATTTGAACCTTAGCAGCAGAATAATCAAGTATTTTACTATTATTAGCAATAGATTAATGGTGAAATAATATTGAATGTTGTGGATTTTACTAGCCTATGGTCACTGTTTTATTATCCCTTTTGCTAGTTAGACAGTCCCTGTAGCTGTCTTTTTACCTACCCTTTGATCGCTGAAATTATTTAGTTGTCTGTTTATTTGTTATTTGACCTTCATCTTATTTTTATCCTATCACGGATTTAAATAATTCTATTTTTATCCTCTTAAAATAGTTTCTGTAGCCGTATTAAATTTATGTTATTTTTTGTTATTTCTGTCACCCGTTTATCAGTGTTGGTATGTGGCGACTGATCATGCAAGTACTATACACTCGTAACATATCCTCACCTGGGTTTTTTCCCTCATTTTTGCCCATTTGGATTCGGTTGTTAATTTTTTGTTAACCGAAAAAAGAAAAATGACATTGTAAAACCCTAATTCTCGAAGCTTCCAAAAAGCTTGATATAAGCAGCTGGGGTGTATGTTGCAGGTATGGAATTCGTGAGATTGTAATCTGTTTTGCACTAGATAATTAAATCAGTGGATGGTTGAGTTTCTGTGGATGTAGCCCATTTTGGGTGAACCACGTTAAATTTTTGTGTTGATCTCTTTTGTTTTATCCTTCATTGTTATATTTGAGTTATTTAATCTACATATAATTGTTAGTGTTTATTGTTGCGATCTGCCTGAACCCTAACAATCAGGTTCCTGTAGCTTTCTGTTATTCCTACCGCTAGCTTAGTAGTTCCTGGCACTAGTTTAACAGTCCTTGTCACTTGATTTAAAATAGTTTATGTAGCCTACGTTAAAACAGTTCTTGTAGCCTGCGTTAAAACAGTTCCTGTAGCCTACGTTAAAACAATTCCTGTAGCCTGTATTTTAAAGTTCTTATAGCTTATAAACTCTTTAAAACAATTATGACAATTTCAAAATAGAGACCATTTGATATTCTGGTTATTACCTATGATTATTTGATGTGGAAACCATTCTTAAACTCATATTATGTTTGTATTTAAATTGTTTGATTAGATCAAAACAACAATAGATAGGAAGTAGATAAACTTAGTTTTCTACAAATTATTTAAACAATAAAATAAGATCAAAGAATTGAATCAGATTATAGATAATAAATTTATAAGTATATCTGAATAAATGAGTGATGTTTTACTTATTGCATATTGAAAGTGTGTCTTCATGATTGTTGCTTTGGAAGGAGTTAAACATTAGATTCTTCAAACCTTTTAACAACAAATTACAGTTAAGATTATAACCTGATTATAGATACTATATTTATACTTGCATAAATGAATGAAAGATATTCTTCTTTATTACCTGCTTGAAAGTGCACTCTTGTTGGTTGAGCAAACAAAGGAATTAATAAACTGTATCTAGGATAAAGTATGTGTTATTGACTTGAATATGAAATCATAGCTCAAATTTTTGGAGTCGGTGAGCATATTTTATGTATATCTATGTGAACATCATCTTATATATTACTAGCACCTATTCTATATAAATTACCTATGCCACATAATTCATGAAATAGATAGCAAAAATGAGATAGATAGTAATAATAATATTTGAAATAAGTATGCATGAAAACATATTGTTGAGGTGGAGTTGGCATACATTTGAGTTTATTGCTTGACTATTGAAATAGTATTGGATATGAAGTAAAATCATTAGTTTTCTACAATCTATTAAAACCATGGAAATGCGATTGAGAATATAATCAGATTTCAAAATCTATATTGCTTTTAAATGATTTATGATGTTCTTCATTACTGCTTGTTCGAAAAGTGTGTTTTCTTTATTGATGCTTGGGAAAGGGATTAGAGGTGGTTATAGGTGATTTTGAATTATTTATTTATTTATTTATTTATTTATTGACTTATTTATTTATTGGGGAAAGAAAGTAGATTTTTATCTAGGAATGTGTTTGGGTTACTTTTGGGCTAGGATGTCGAATGTGGATTATTAGAGATGGCTTTTCCTCTTTTTGGGAATTGATCGGTTACTATGTTTTAAAGGTTTAGATCTAAATGAGATGTCATTGAAAAAGATGAATATTATGTCTAGCAAACTTTATTGATGGATTGATATATATCTCTGCCACATCCTGTTGTGAGACAATCTGCTTTTCATTATTTAGAATTGCACATTAGACATCAGGTTGCATCAGGTGTTCCCTCCTACCAGTTATTTCCAGGTAGCTAGACATTTCATGCAAGGCTATGTTTCCTTCATGTCATGAAGGGATCTGGGGAAGTGTAATTGCTTCATGGTTGGGTGAAAAAGCACCTGAGCCATGTTCATGTCTCTTGTCTCGCAGGAGAACCATTTGGGTTTCTGGTGACTGGAGAGTGTATTAATTTATTTATACTTGTTGTACATGATTATTGTAACTTGTAATTGGATGTATTATAACTTGAATGGCAATGGGCTTTGTATATTATTTTATAGTGCTATCATCTTGATTGAGCATGAAATTTTTGTAAGATTTAATGACTTTTATTGATTCATATTTATGAGATTTATCTTTTACTTGTGAAGTTGTAATTAAGCGGATTAATTACATCATTTTACTTTCGTTACTTGTGAAGTTGTATTTAAATGGATTATTTACTTCATTTTACTTTTGTGATGGTTTGAGTACTTTACAACCCAATAATAGAAGGTTGCCAACAATTTGAATAAGATAGTTTGGGAACCTATATTTGATTAATGAACAGATACCTTTCACTCCCAAAATAATTAAGAGAATGACTAAGGCACTCAGAATATGGAAGTTATATTTTGATGGTGCCAATAGTAGAATTAGGGCTAGATTAGGCATTTATCTGATATTGCCTCAAAAGAAAGAATACTTGTAGACTTACCAATTACAATTCAGTTACACCAACAACATTGCAAAATATGGAGATTCAAAAAAGGTTAAATCACTACAAATCTATGGAGATTCAGAATTAATTGTGAAGCAAGAATGATCCATATGTAATGTAAAGAATTCTTTGATGAAAGCGTACAAGCATAGAGTATGGGACGGTTTTGTATGAAAAGAGGGATGATGGGGTATAATTGCTACAAGGGTTAAATCATCCTTTCACAACAAACATTCAAGGACATATCAACCAAGTTGAATCTCTACTAAGTGAGAGCATTCACCTAACATGTTGGGCTATCACTTGGAACGATGTGGAAACTCAGAAATTGCTAACTAATGCCTTAATGTAATCCTCAAATATGTAAGAAACCCTAATTATGTAAAATAGTAAGTAAACTGATAAATCATGACAAATGTTTGCAGACTAAGATGAAGGACAAAGATTAATAACTGACTATTTTTTGAAGTTTGGAATGCAGAACAGTCAAGGACACTACCACTAACACCCCTGTCCAAGGTATTGTTTTCTCTATGGAATCTTGATCTTCTCCCAACACTGATATTCATTGTATTTTATGTTTCTATCCTGAAAGATGCAGAGGACACCTCTACTAGCACCCTAGTCCAAGGCCAGATATTTTTTAGGATGTCAAAAGCTCTTCGGATGTTGATTATCATTGTCCAAAATGTTTCTATGTTTGCAACTTTGGAGGACACTGCCACTAACGCCCATGTCCAAGCAGTCCTTTTCTTCATGGATTCTGAATCTATACACTATCTTACTATTCCCTGCAACTCCACTCCATCTAGATGTGAAACCTGTAACCTGCAATCATAAGGAGAGTGGCTGGGGGTTGTGGTGTTTAGAGGCTTGCCTTAGTCAAGCCCCGGAGAGACATTCAAGTCTTTCGAACACTGTTGTCAGATAAAGAGTGTGTATCCCTATGGGATAGAGGCAAAATCCAAATGATAAATGATTGAAACACAAATAAATGTCACCTTGAAGATATAGCTCTCATGGAAGGAAGAAGCTCTTTCATGCCACCTGAGAAGATGCAGTCAAATTTGCAACAAACAAACACAATAATAACACAATACTTCTCTGCAACACAATGAAAGCCTTGAATCACTTTAGCACAAGATCACAAGTTCACAATGTCCATCTCTAGTTTTGCAAATGAAGTCCTAAATGTGCTTATATATGCAACTACAAACATTCCCGCTAAGAATTTCGTAATTCAAACTTGAGATGTCAGCATAGGACCTAAGTAATGGTCATAAAACCAACATTTAAATTTAGGGCTAACCTAAAATAGGGTAGGATAGGGTGCTAGTTCCCAAGTCCACCCTCCCAATTTTGGTCAGGAGTCATCAAAATAGTATCCCCTAGGTCCTATTTGCCATAACACTCAAGGATTTTCTCATCGGGATTCACAATTTAACATGCAAGATGCTTATAATGAATTCTAAGGACCCGGAAGTTAAACCTTAAGAGGGAAAAGCCCCCAAGGGGACATTTTCTGACATAACATTTAGCCCCCACTTTAATGCAAGTATAAACACAAGGCTAATACATGCATTAAAGTATGGTCAAAACACAACGAACACTCCAAGCATGGTGAAGACACACCAAACACACTGAAGACAGTAATAGGCACACAAAACATGGAGAAGATAGTGAATGCAGTAATTATTTATTTTTCTTTTTCTCATATTTATGAATGCAAATGCAAGAACATGGAAAGTAAACACACAACCAAAAATGTAGGAAGAGCTCATCACCACCAGTCTTGAGACTACACTTGAGAACAAACATGCCATACAAATCCCAAAGCATAGGAGGAGCTCATCACCACCAGTCTTGAGACTATGCTTGGGAACAAACACACCATAAACACACACATGGAAGACATGGAGAAAACACAACAAACAAGCGATGGAAGAAACCTATTGCTAGGTTTGCTACCATCTCAGGCACATTACAAGCACACACTGATGATTGGGCTTCACCACAACAATTGCCAAAGACACGCTTAAGGGATGATACACCAACCCCGCCTGCTCGGAGGACTTTTATAAAATAATAGGATGTGCAATCTCCTTGAGAAATACACCATCCCCGCCTCCGCAGAGGACTTAAAATAAAAGGATATGCATGATATCCTGCCTTTGCAGAGGGCTTAAAATAAAAGGATATGCACGATATCCTGCCTCCATAGAGGACTTAATGATTGCAATATAAAATAAAGATGTGCACTTGCTCAGAGATACAACATCCCACTTGTGCAGAGGGCTTACAAACACGCTTCATTAGTACCAAAATCATCAGAAAACTTACCTTATATATGCCCCCACTTTAAGGTGGTTGATATCATGTACCAATATCAAGCACATTAAGGTAGGAAGAAAACACACAAGGGAACACGAGCTCTCACAAAGCCTATGCCCCTAGAGGTGACATGCACTTTACGGTCACCAAATGTTCCCACAAACACACAGTATCCTGCAAGAAAAGGGGTTAGAAATCTTTCCATAAGATAACAACCACATCACATGATAAAAAATAAATGCATAAACATAATCACATCAAAAAGTTGAGGTTATACTACGGATCCAGAGCCCGAGTATAACCGTTGGGCTATACCGCAAAAATCCCAGAACTGAGTATAAGCAAGGTGAGATCTAAAATAAAAAAAGTGCACAAAGCAGTAGTATTGTTATGGTTTGTTAGTGCGATAAGACAACATCAAAATATCACATGGAGTGATTCTACTAGCCAAGCATTGGATAATATATATCAAACCCATCATCATGTATGGACTAGGTCTATTTTTGTTTACTCACTAAAGGGACACGTGGTCCATATCAATCTTATTTGTTTTTCGTCATCCGCTAGCTAGGTAGAACCACTAGAGGAAGGTAAATAATAAATCAAGAGAGGATAACAAGTATCTTAGGGACAATCACGTAGGAGGGTTCCCCCAAGTCACCAACCGCAATGCTATGTCCATAAGACACAACACACAACAATAAAAATAAAGAAGAGGCAGTATAGAAGAATGATGATACAAATAGAAGAAGGGTCACAACAAAGGCAGTCTCCCGGTATCCTTGACCTTACAAGAGTATCAAGGGTCATCCAAAGGGACCTAAATAACACATAACACATCACGGGGGGAACACAACACAGAGGTAAAGGGTTAGAAATACTTACCTGATACAATCCAATGCTAACAACATATATATCTAGAAGGAGGCCACCCTTGAGAGAAACTATAATAGGTGCTACAATGAGTGTGGATTAGAGAAATACACTTATTCACTATCCTCTTAGGAGGTGGAAGAAGTGATTTTTTTCGAGTGATCTCAACATCCATCCATAAGGGATTTAACGTGAGAGACCTTTCCTCATCCACTAGTGTTGTATCTTTTGAAGAGAGAGTATAGGAATGAGGAAAAGGTAAGCTTTTGTGAGGATAATTATTAATGTTTGTATCTTTAGTGATGTTCCAAGAATATGCAACCAAAGGAGAGGTATTCACAGTTTTCACATCCGTAGTGATATCCAAGGGACTTGAACATTCAACCAAAGGAGGGAGATCAAGGATCTTCACTTCCTTAATGGTGTCCAAAGTAATTGAATATTCAACTAAAGGAAGAAGTTCTATAGGATGATCCATAGAGGCTTCATGCACTGCGGTAGGAAGAGAATTTTTTATTATTGTTATATGAATGCTCATTATCTATATGTGGAATGTTCTTTGTTGGAGGGGGTTCTTTATTCACCAATGCTTCATCTTGGCTAGAGAGAGCATTGGAATAAAGAGACCACTGATGCTTCATCTTGGCTAGAGAGAGCATTGGAATGAAGATATGGTGGTATGATGTTTAGGAATGTGTCTATGAATTCATCTTCTTGCACCAAAATGTCAACTTTGGGAGAAAGATCATAAGGTAAAACAAAGTTATCATCACATGTATTAACAATAGGAGGCATAGTGGAATGTTTAATAGAGATAAATTCATCTAGATCTTCATCTAACATATTGAAGTCATCACTACTAAGCAATGCAACATACGTATTATTATCTATGAATTTAGTGAGATCATCTAATATCAGAGGATATGTTCCCATGAGATTTGTGAAACTATCAAAATTAGATATATAACAAAGGATTTCATATGTGGAACACATATAAATGTCAACATCATAGACATATACAATTTTTTTTTAAGACTTGAGGATATTCATGAGTAAATTTGGAAAAATTATCAATGTCTATGATGTATGCAAACAAAGTTTCAAAAGATGAATGACAAGAAGTATCCATGATGCTGATTTTCACACAATTTAATGAAATAAAGCCTAATTGAATGAGCTTTAAGGTAAATGTAATGAAACAATACCAATTTATGTTTGTTTGTGTGCCTAAAAATGCTCTAATTTCTGCTTTTTTCAAAATTTTCAATTCAAATGACTAAAAGAAGGGGTGTTGTGAAGAAATTAAAGAGGGGAAGAAAATAATAAGATCAATATCAATCCAATAATGCAGAAATATCCTTCACAACACACCTTTAATCCAATTCTATATGCAAAATAAGTCAAAATTTAGTGAAAATGCAAGTTTTTTCAAACCCTAGTTGTGAAATTAAGGCATGAATACATGCAAAATGATATGTAAATGAATTCTAATCAGATTTATGATGCAAAAAAACCTAGATAAGATCTTAAAATGCTTTAAAAATTCTTATAATGCTCAATGCAAGTGCAATTTTAAGGATAATGAATGAAAATGCTAGTTTTTGTTGAAATTTTCTAAGTGTAAATGCAAGTTTTTGAAATATGAATGCAAAAACACACAAAAATGCAACACTTCAAACAAAATTAAATTTGAATGAGTGCCTAAGATGAGTAGTAAAATCTAAAACAAGATTTTAACTACAAACCCTAGTTTTTGAAATTACTAGGTTATAAGAAAAATTTAAAATTTCAAGCAAACCCTAGCAATTTTAATATGCAAAATTCAATGTAAAAGATTATAATATGATTAATTTCTGTAATTAAAATCAGATCTAATGAAAATAATAGAAATTAAATGAAATTAAATGCAAATTAATTCAAATTATTTGAAAATGCAAGCCTAAAATGTCAATTTTTTTCAAATTTTTCAAATTTTTCATTTTTTTTGTAAATTTTTAAATGCAATAGGAAAATCATAAATTTAAATGAAAATGAATTTTAGATCTAATGCAAGAATTAGAAATTTAATTTCTTAAAAAAAAAAGAATCAAAAATTTAATGCAATGCAATTAAATTAATGCAAACTATGTCAAAATTCAAACCCTAGAATGCAAATTTTTTCAATTTTTTGTAGATTTTCAAATGCAATATGAAAATGATGAATTAAATGCATGCAAATATGAAGTATAACACGTAGCAAGGTGCAAAATTCATTAAAAACACGGGTTCACCAAAATGTTTTGTATGAAAAGAGGGACGATGGGGTTTAATGGCTACACGGGTTAAATCCTCCTTTCACAACAAACATTCAAGGACATATCAACCGAGTTGAATCTCTACTAAGAGAGAGCATTCACCTAACAGGTTGGGCTGTCACTTGGAATGATGTGGAAACTCAAAAATTGCTAACTAATGCCTTAATGTAATCCTCAAATATGTAAGAAACCCTAATTATGCAAAACAGTAAGTAAATTGACAAATCACAACAAATGCTTGCAAACTAAGATGAAGGACAGAGATTAATAACTGGCCATTTTTTGAAGTTTAGAATGTGGAACAGTCAGGGACACTACCACTAACGCCCCTGTCCAAGGTACTGTTTTCTCTGTGGAATCCTGATCTTCTCCCGACACTGATATTCATGGTATTTTCTGTTTATGTCCCGAAAGATGTAGAGGACACCTCCACTAGTGCCCTAGTCCAAGGCTAGATATTTTTTAGGATGTCAGAAGCTCTTCAGATGCTGATTATCACTATCCAAATTGTTTCTATGTTTACAACTTCAGAGGACACTACCACTAACGCCTGTGTCCAAGCAGTCCTTTTCTTCAGGGATTCAGAATCTGTACACTATCTTATTGTTCCCTGCAACTCCACTTTGTCCATATGCAAAACCTATAACCTGCAATCACAAGGAGAGTGGTTGGGGGTTGTGGTGTTTAGAGGCTTGCCTTAGTCAAGCCCCAAAGAGACATTCAAGTCTTCTGAACACCGTTGTCAGATAAAGATTGTGTATCCCTACAGGATAGAGGCAAAATCCAAATGATAAATGATTGAAACACAAATAAATGCCACCTTGAAGATATAGCTCTCATGGAAGGAAGAAGCTCTTTCATGCCATGAGGAGATGGAGTCAAATCTGCAACAAACAGACATAATAACAACACAATACTGCTCTGCAACACAATGAAAGCCTTGAATCGCTTTAGCATAAGATCACAAGTTCATAATGTCCATCTCTAGTTTTGTAAATGAAGGCCTAAATGTGCTTATATATGCAACTACAAACATTCCCGCTAAGAATTTCATAATTCAAACTTGAGATGTCGGCATAGGACTTAAGTA
This sequence comes from Cunninghamia lanceolata, assembly GCA_027924645.1. Lineage (NCBI taxonomy): Eukaryota > Viridiplantae > Streptophyta > Pinopsida > Cupressales > Cupressaceae > Cunninghamia > Cunninghamia lanceolata. Next base: position 16,907,931 of record BSBN01001332.1, read on the forward strand.
GCGATCATAAAACCAACATTTGAATTTAGGGCTGACCCAAAATAGGGCAGGACTCTAGGGCACTAGCGTCCAAGTCCATCCTCCCAATTTTGGTAAGGAGTCATCAAAATATCATCCCCTAGGTCCTATTTTCCATAACACTCAGGGGTTTACTCATCGAGATTCAAAATTTAACATGCAAGATGCTTATAATGAATTCTAAGGACCCGAGAGCTAAACCTTAAGAGGGAAAAGCCCCCAAGGGGACATTTTTGACATAACATGGACTTACTAAAATATTTTGATGCAATAAACATAATGGCAGTCCCTAGAAAAAAACTACAAAAGCAAAAAGAATGGCTTTAATAGGCTCCCAATATGACTCAGTAAAGGACCTATTGCATAAGAAATATGTAGTTAAACTAATCATAAAGCATGTTGTTCTTGACAATACATGACATTGGATGGTGTTTGAAAATGATGAACATATAGTACAATTCATTCAATAGGCTATTGAGTTTGTAGAAGAACTGTCCTCTGAGATTTCAGAAGCTTATGAGGACTAAATCTTATAGTTAAAAAGAAACAAGTTTCCAAGAGGATTGATTACATTAGAAGGGTTGTTTATCCCATATTGTGCTAGTAGAAATAAGAGAGGAATCGAAGAAAATGAGAAAGATTACAAGTAAATTCAAATAGCTCTAGGGAAAATGTCAAAGTTGGCAACTATTTCCACTACAAAGGAAAAGGAACATTTTATCCATGTTTGCACTAAGTATGATCAAATCATGGCTTGGGATTATGAAGGATTGAAGGGATTTGACAAGAAAATAATGCAACACACTATTGATATTCAGCCTAAGGTTAAGCCAGTAAGACAAAAACAAAGGCCAACCAATCTAAAGATAGAACCAATGATGAGGCATGAACTCAACATGTTGATAAGTGCAACGTTGATATATCCAAGCAAACATTCAACATGGATTTCAAACTTGGTCCCAGTGAGAAATAAAAATGGAGAAATTTGCTTATGTGTAGACTTCAAGACCTCAACAAATCATCACTCAAAGACCATGACCTGCTACCTTCAATGGACCAATACTTCAAATGGTGGAAAGGGCTAATAGATTTTCAATGTTAGATGGTTTCTTGGGATTTAACCAAATAATGGTTAAAGAGGAGGATCAACATAAGATAGCATCAACTACAAAATGGGGTACTTTTTCCTATCAAAATATGTCTTTTCGCTTAAAGACCTCATAAATGAGATTATCTTGGTGTACCTTGATGATCTCACCATGTTTTCAAAGAATAAAGAAGACCATTCTGATCATTTAGAGAAATTATTCTAAAAATGCCAATAATTTGGGGTCTTCCTTAATTAAAAAAAAATGTATATTTGGTGTGTCACAAGGTAAATTATTAGGATACATGTGGTTTCAAAAGAAGGAATAAAAATTGACCCAGAAAGAGTCCAAGAAATCTTGTAGCTATCATTGCCTCAACACAAAAAGGCATTGGATTTGAAAATAGTAGTGGCATCAAGCCTAGACAGAGTTCCCATCCTTGTTCCCATTGCTACCACAAGCTTCCTCTCACCAATCTACAACCATGCTTGTTAAATGTTACATGCATTCTTGAATCATTCAACTTTGAAACAGAAATAAGATTTCTAGCCAATCCAAGAATATGTAAAACACCAGGGAGGGATTTAATCCTCCCATCCCTTAAACACAAATGTACCTTTCCTCATCCAACTATCAAATATGTAGTGTTATCCCCAAAGTAGACATTACCTCCATCATATTCTTCATATGTGGAGAACCACTCCTTATGAGGAGTCTTGTGATAAGAGCATCCTGAGTCAACTGAGCAATGTTTGTTAGATACAATATTACAAGTAGAAATTAAAACATCATCACCTGCATTAGAGGATTTTTCTATGGAGGAATCTCATTGTTTCTTTTTGTTTATACATTCCTTCTTAACATGTCCCCTCTTTTCATAGTTCCAATACTTAACTCTATTCTTCTTTCCAAGAGTTCTAGACCTTCGTTTTGATTCCTTAGGCCCCTTCTGATCTCCTTTTGGTCCTCTTTCTTTAGGCCTTCCCCTAACATTAAGATCATCCACTGAGATATCCATAGCCTCCTTCTTCATTTCTTGTGCCAACAAAGTTACAACAAGATCATCCATCTTTGCATCTTCAAGGTTAGCAATGATAAAAAGAATGAAATTCTCCCAAGACTTGGGAAAAGAACAAAGACGCATAATACATTTGTCTTCTTCTGCAACTTTAACATATATAGAGGCTAATTGACTCAAAATTAAATTAAAAGTATTTAAATGCTCAGCAACAGATTCACCTTCATTCATCTTAAAAGAAAACAACTTTCTTTTTAAATACATTTTGTTTACCAGACTCTTGGCTTCGTCAATTTTACCCAATCATTTCTATAAAGCATATGCAGGCATTTCCTCAAAGACATTCAATAGGACAAAGTCTGCAAGACATAATCGGATTGTGCCCCGTGCCTTTTTGTCCATCTTGTCTCACTCATCTTGACTAAATTTATTAGGCTTATGTTCTTTTGATGTTCCTAACCATTGATCCCTCTCTTCAAGGAGATCCTCCATTTTCAACTTCCACAAATCATAGTTTGATCCATTAAATTTTTAATGTCTATCTAAGATGTAGATATAGTCATGACTTCCACACGCAAAAATCTACAAAACAAAACTCCCACTACAACACAAAAAACCTTCACAATTCCACCTAATATTCAAAGTTGGCTAGGCTCTAATACCAAATGTTAGAAATGAAGGAAACCACTACAATATGTAAATCTAAAAGAAACTTGTAAATCTGAAATTATATTGTAGACTATCAAATGAAGATGTAAACTAGCAGCAAAGAAATCAGCAATACTCAAGAGCCATACCCTTTCGGATAAAAAACTCCATAAGGAAAAGAGGGAAAAATTGTATTATCTTCAAAGATATTACAATAAATCAATTTCTTTATATCCTGCCCGCAAATCCAGCTACACTTGTGTACCTGTAAACAAACAACTCTAATACAAAATGCATTCCAAAACTTCTATTAAATAATAATCAAGCTCTCATGAAAATGACATAAAAATGGTGTTCCATATTTGGAAAAATTCAACACCCACTTTGTGTGGCTAAAGATTCTATCAATAAATGCAATATGACATCTATCATAACCACTTCCCCAAATAGTGCGCTCAATTTTGACCCAAATCCCACACCCCACCTCTAGGAATTCAATAACTAACTAATAATAGCCTCTTACAGGCTGTCATAAGATGCTCTATCATAGTTTGTCATAATTGTCCAAAATTAATCGATTCTCTTACAACACATAAGCTGCAATCTAGGATATTCTCTTATAGCTCTCATAAAATCAATTAATAAACTCATATGCTCTTATTTCACCTATTTACTATCCCAAGATGAAAATAAATAAATATTACAAGTCACCGTAATTAAATAATTACTGCAATCGGTAGATTCTACTTCCCGTATGTTTGCATTTACAATTACAATATTAGGAGTAATTAAATTAATCAGATTTACAAGGTTGATGGCACCTTAGTTGTCATGTCCCCTTTCCAAAAATAACATTTTCTATTTTTAGTAAGTCCCTCCTATCCAAAAATAGCAAGTCACTTTACATGGCAGCTTGGAGGGAAATTAATTATTTAATATTACGTTTGTTCCGATGCATTTTCAAATATTAAAGGACAAATAAATATTAAATAAAATGTATTTAAAGCTCAAATATTCCCTTTGGGTGTTTGGATTTGAGAGGGAATATTTTATGGAGATTTGGGCAGATTTGTGAAGAGATTTGCCAAAAATAGGGACTGCACCTTTGACAAGTGGACGGAGGGCATTGTTTGAAGCATCCAAGTGACATATGGGAGTTGTAACTCCCAATATTCAAGAATGGGAGATCTTGGACATCCAAGATGGTCTCTCACATCATAAAATAATGTGACATTTCATTTTGTGGGGCTAATGATATTTTCTCACTCTTTCTTACAAAGCATATGCTTGTGCAGCTTCAGTGGATAGGGAAACCATTGAAGACGGAGCTTGTGGCCAGTAGACATGAGTTTCCAGCAACTTGAGGGCAGTGTTCTTGGGTTGATACAGCAATCTTATCTCAGAGATTGCATTTGTACAAACAAGATTCAGTAGTACAATGTTCTTGTTGTTGATAACTGAGAGGGGGGGTGAATCAGTTATCCTTAATTCGCTTTCAGTTCAAACACTTAAATCCACTTTTGTTAATCAATAGCATAGCAATTAATCATTCATGAAAGAATAAGACATAAATACTAGAGCAAATACACATCAACACATGAAACACCAAGATTTGACGTGGAAAACCCAGTTAAGGGAAAAACCACGGGGTGATTAACCCAAGGATTATTCTCTGTTAGAAGAATAAGAAAAATAGATGGCACATGCCAATTAGGGCTCACTGCCCGAGCACACAGCTCACAAGAGGCACACTGCCTACAAGAGACACATTGTCTACAAGATCACAAGTATTACAAACTTGAACTGGAGATTGACATCTTTACCATGCCTGGATTAGTTCCATTTAAGCCCAAAAACTCCTGTTCTGCCTTTCGCACTTCTCTTCGCTATATCACGCTCATCACGATGACACGCTTTAAAATGAATTTGCAAACCCTTATTTATACAAGGCATCGACTTAGGAACAATCATCTAAGTTGACAAACACCTACAAGATCATTCGCAAGACGTGTAATATATCCGATCGGCCTGTCTCAGGAAGAACACCAACAACCAGTGGTCTTTACAACAAATCCAAACTCCAACTTCAATGCGGACTACCAATAAGAATTATACACAATCCAAGGATCACCTAAACCTTTCTTGAGTCATCAAGAACATCTGCACATTATCAGCTTACTGGAATTCTTCTCTTCTTCATCTGGAACTTCAAGAACATAGTCTGTCGCCATTGTCATAATGCAAAAGGTTCTTCCAGACCTTCAAACAATGCACAAATCAATTTATCACTTCACACTAACTTCTTCAACACTCCCTCCAATCCGCAGAATGAGAGAATGTAATTCTGGAACTCACCAGACCAATCTGTGACAATCTGTCACCACTGAACACCTGTCGGAACCGGTTCTACACAAGCAGCCATAACTTATACAGATCTTTATGTGGACCTCTGAAATCTTAACTGGAACATCTCAAGACTCATATCTACAAACCCTTTAATCCGCATCCTCTGATCCTCAACCTATTGAGTACTTTTGCCTTCTTCTCATTACTTTTCTTTACTGTTCCTAATTAAGACTAATTTTCTCAATATCCTCAGCACACATCTCATCCAAACCTTATCAATGCAATATGAGTATGTTGACATCAATGACAACACTGGTTAACCTCATACTTGCAACAATCTCCCCCTTTGTCATTGATGGCAACATATGATGTGAAAAACCATCAAGACAAGAGCTTCTCCTTTTTGTCACAGCTCCACCTATCAGCAGCAACTCTTCACATGTCTTCTCTTCCTTTATCGCTCCCCCTTTGATCATTAACCACTTGTTTTTCTCATGTCTTCTCTCCCCCTTTGACATCAATGGCAAAGGGCTCACACTAGCAATTCTAACATATCAGAATCATACCAGCTACTCCCCCTTAGTAGCAGCTTCCCATCATCAATCTGGATCACAAGATATGACTGTGATATCCACCGGACTGATGCACATCAATGCATCCTAGTTCATTACCGGAGGGGCCATGACCCCTAACTTCTCCCTGAGATACTCAAAAGACTCCTTGGGAAGAGGTTTAGTAAAAGTATCTGCAAGCTGATCCTTGGAGGGTACATACTCCAATCTAACTTCACCTTTGTTCACTTGTTCTCTCAATAAGTGAAATTTGATAGATATATGCTTGGTCTTAGAATGCAATACCAGATTCTTAGAAATATTTATTGCACTTGAATTATCACATAAAATTGTGATAGGCTCCTCATATTCTACTTGAATATCTCTTAGCATTTGCTTCATCCACAAAAGTTGAGTGCAACTACCTGCTGCTGCAATGTATTCTGCTTCTGTTGTAGACAGGGATATTGCTTCTTGTTTCTTGCTTAGCCAAGAAACCAACCTTTTTCCCAAAAAGAATGCTCCTCCACTTGTACTCTTCCTATCATCCACATCTCCTGCCCAATCTGCATCTATCTATGCATGAAGAGAAAAGTTATGATCTCTGGGATACCATAGGCCATACTCAACTGTTCCTTTCAAGTACCTAAAAATTCTTTTGATTGCCATGACATGAGATTCTCTAAGATCAGCCTGGAATCTCGCCACAAGACCAACAGCCTGCATTATATCTAGTCTAGTCTGAGTGAGATATAGTAATCCACCAATCATTGATCTATACTTTGTCTAATCTGTCTTTGGAGAGTCATCATCTTTGCTTAACTTACATCCGGTAGCCATGCGAGTGTTCATTGGCTCAGAATCTTCCATTCCAAATTTCTTCAATAGTTCTTTCACATATTTGGTCTGAGAGATAAAGATTCCTTTCTCTATTTGAGTAATTTGCAGACCCAAGAAGAAATTCATTTCACCGAGCATTGACATTTCAAACTCACTTTTCATTTGGTTTGCAAAGGTTTTACACATACTGTCTCTTCCTCCAAAGATGATATCATCAACAAATACTTCAACAATCAAGATGTTTTCATGATCAATTTGGAAATATAGGTTACTATCAGCAGTACCTTTGTTGAAACCAATCTTCAAAAGATGTTTGTCCAGCCTCTCATACCATGCCCTTGGGGCTTGCTTTAAACCATACAGTGCCTTCTTTAATTTGCAGACCATATCACCATGCTCAGATAACTGAAATCCATCCGGTTGTTCAATGTACACCTCTTCTTCTAGATCACCATTCAAGAAAGCAGATTTGACATCCATCTGATACACTTTGAAATATTTGAAGGTAGCAAATGCAAGAAATAGTCTGACTACTTCAATTCTTGCCACCGGAGCAAAGGTTTCCTCAAAATCAATCCCTTCTATTTGAGAGTAGCCTTTGCAGACTAATCTGGCCTTATTTCTGATTACTTCACCAACTTCATTTAGTTTGTTCCGGAAGACCCATTTGGTTCCAATCACACTCTTGTTTCTAGGTCTAGAAACAAGATCCCAAGTGTGATTTTTCTCAATTTGCATTAATTCTTCTTCCATTACTTTTGTCTAATTTTCATCATTGCATGCTTCATTTATTGTCTTAGGTTCAATCTTTGAAATCAGACAACATTCATCTAAATTTTGAGCAACATTCCTTCTAGTTTGCACACCTTTTCTTTTGTCACCTATGATCTGATCTTCAGAGTGGTTTAGTCTTACATACAGAGTTTCTTGCACTTCTGCTTCATGATCATGCTCAATCAGACCTGTCTCTTCTTCCTGATTTACTGGATCAGTCTGAATCTAACTTTCAGGAGAGGATGGAGCACCTTGAACCAGAACATCATTCTGATCATCTTCATCATACTCATAAAATCTTGAGGGCTTCTCAATACCTTCATCAATCTTCACATTTGTACTTTCTATCATTTTTCTCAGTCTCTTGTTGTAACATCGGTATGCTTTGCTTTGAGTGGAGTAACCCAAGAAGATTCCTTCATCACTTCTAGCATCAAACTTTCCTAGATCTTCATCTCTTTTAATGTAACACTTGCTACCAAATACTCTGAAATATCTCACAGTAGGAGTGATGCCAAACTAAAGTTCATAGGGAGTCTTACCGGTATTGCTTCTGATTTGAACTCGATTGAGAGTGTAGACTGCAATGCTGACAACTTCTTTCCAAAACATCTGGGGAACATTTTCTTCCATCATCATTGTCCTGGATGCTTCTTGGATGGTCCAGTTCTTTCTCTCAACTACTCCATTCTGATGTGGAGTCCTAAGAGCAGACAACTGTCTCTTTATACCATGCTTCTCACAAAAGTCTATGAATTCACCGGATGTGAATTCACCACCTCTATCAGACCTCAGACATTTCAGTTTTAATCTGGTTTGATTTTCTACCATAGCCTTGAAGATTTTGAACTTCTCAAAAGCTTCTGATTTCTCTTTCAGAAAGGTAACCCACATCATCCGGGAATGGTCATTAATCAGTAACATGAAATATCTATCACCTTGCATACTCTTGATTCTTGTCGGACCACATAGATCAGTATGAACTAACTCCAATAAACCGGTAGAGGACTGATCCTTGCTTTTGAATGAAACTCTGCTCTGTTTACCTAGCTGACATTCTTTGCACATACTATTTGTAGGTTTTACCAACTTTGGAAGATCTCTTATAGCCTGAGTATTGCTTATCTTGATGATGTTATCAAAATTTACATGACACATTCTTCTATGCCATAACCAACTCTGATCAACTTGAACAAACAAATAACTTTTATTAGTACCAACTAGATGGAAGATATTACCTTTTGTTTGAGTCCCGGATGCAATCTCAGTTCTGGAGCTTTCAAAGATCCTACATCTTCCATTCTTGAACCAGAGATCATAGCCTTTGTCCACCAACTGACCAACACTGAGAAGATTGTGCTTCAATCCTTCAACATACAGTACATTACCGATTTTGTTCTTCCCATCAAAAGAGATAGTTCCCCTACCTTTGATTCTACCAGCAAAGTTGTCACCAAACTTTACCATTCCTCCTTCATACCTTTCCAAATCTAAGAACTTGTTCTTGTCACTAGTCATATGGTGAGAGCATCCACTGTCAATAACCCAATCATCCTTTTCTTCAACTTAGGTAGCCAAAGCTCTTTCTACCACCTTATGATTGATAGATATTGGATATTCTTCCTTGATGGCAATAAACACCCATACATTTCCAGATTTGTCTCCTATCTCTGATTCATCATCTGTTACTCCTTCATTATCAGCTTCTTCATGAACATAATAACTGTAGGAGTCAAGGACAACACTGAGAGGGGGGGTGAATCAGTGTTGTGTGAATTTTCAAATCTTTTTCAAACTTTAACTTGTAGAGCACAAAGGAGAGAAAGCTATCATTGATTTGTCAAACACATATGCATAAAACTAAGAATGAAGAAGGAGAACAAAACCTTATAAGCAACGTATTAACATACACACATACAAATGAAAACAATATAACACATAACACAAATTTGCATGAGTGGAAAACCCTCCTGGGGTATAAAAACCACTCCAAAACTGCCTCACTGGCTTATCCTTGAAAATATCTTTACAAGCCTCACTGGCTGATGTAAGTGTCTCACTGACAAATGGTCTTACCGACCTACAAGCCTCACTGGCATACTGTTGTGCCTCATTGGCATATTGTTGTGCCTCACTGGCATTTCTCAATCAATCAAAACTCTAAATCTCATATGCAAGAAGTGATTGTTGCTCAATCTGATTTGCACCATTCAAATCAACTCATCTGCATCATATATTCCATCATTCAAGTTTTCTGACATTTTATCTTTGAAATCACTTAATTCACCTGATCAGGGAAATATATCTTTTTCACTACAAATTAATGTGCACATTTTTCTAGATCATTGTCTTCACCATTGCATGTTGATCTGCATAACACCACACACAGTCAATGTACCTAAAAGACCATTATATAGAATACAAATGCCTTTTCACATTCTTCTAATCACAAAACCCTTCAATCTACAAATTTTTCAACCAAATTTTCATTATCCTCTTTGTACAAAACCCTTCAATCTCTGCAAAAATAAAATCATATATACATATATATATTTTCTTCTCTGCAACATGATTGGCAAGATCATTGAAATTCCTTCTCGTTAAAAACTTTTTCAATATTCAACAACCTGCAAAAATGACTCTTCATATCCTCTAACATTTCAATCAGGACCTGTAGGAGAAAAATAAAATCTCTTTGAATATTTAGTCTTTTCATTTCAATCTCCTTCTCTGTAAATTCCTGCATTCAAACTCTTCAATAAATCTTTAATCTTCCTTGATAATAAAATCTTTATCTCCACAAATCTAATAAAAAATCTCTGATAAATTTTTTTCATTTTCTTCAAACAAGACTCTTCATATTCTTCATACAAAAATCTCTTCTCTGAAAAAAAACTTCAATGACAATATATCTATCTCAAAAAGAAAATCTCTTCTTTCCTTTTAATCTCCAAAAATCTCTTTAGGTGAAAAAGAGTTTCTAAAAAAAATTCTTCATAAAATGTGAACAACTCTCCAAAAGCATTTTTAATGCTTTTTTAAAGAACCAAAATAACCGATGCCTTGTAAAAAAAAACTTCATGAAAAATGGGCTCCAAAAACTACATATGACTTACCTATTCAAGCAACTAATGTTTCTTATAAGAAACATTCTAAATGCATTTTATAAATACCAAAAAGAAACTCCATTAAATCGGCTTCAAAAGAACTTAATGCCTTACATATCAGGCTCAAAACATTTTCAATGCTTTTTGAAAACTCAAAAAAAACTTTATAAACTTTATCTCCATACTAAAAACCTTCGAAACTTATTCAAATTTCTGCCCACGTATATTTGTGGTCCCATAAAGTATAGTTAATTCCAAACTTAACAAATGCTATTTAAAGCATAAATCATTTTCTTAAAAATTCGGGCTCCAAAATATATCTTAAGGTAATCGACCATTTAGCATTCGATGCTTTAAACAAAACATGCTCCTCCATGTGCAAAACAAATACCCTCTTCGAAAGCCTTTGAAATTTTAAACTCATTCATTGATCTTTCTTTACTGCCCAAATGCTTGTGAGAGAGACTGATGGAGTTGGTTAGGGATACAAAGTGGGCCGGTCAACAAACGTTTCAAGAGGCCTCCAACCGGTGAATCTTAAGTGAATTACCCGCTAGCTCAAGTCACAAATGTTTTAAAACATAAAGTGCATGTCCTCAATGACAGTCTACTAGGAGTTAGATACATGATGATAAAAGGTAAGCTAAGGATTTAAATGATGAAGGATAAACATGAAACCTTTATCATAAAACATCTAACCTCTGCAAAAGGATCATGTATCTGCATTTATAACTAATTTTGATCACTTGCATCTGAACTATGGAAGAGCAAATCAAACTCCTTGCTTAACAATGTCAAATTTAATGCCCACTAAGAAGATGAAGAACAAACCAATCAAGATGAGCCAACCAATGTTACTACAACTAAAAGCACAGAGATCACATCAGATTTCAACTGCAACTGATATCAAATGAAGACCATACCGTGTTATTTGTATCAAGCCACTACCATTTGTAAGGGACCATGATATCAAATTAATTCAGGATAACATAAAGCAAGATCTCACTGTCCAAAATGATCTTTCCAAAATGATTGTGAAAACAATCTTTGTAGACCAAGTAAACCAATGAATGAAGATCACATTTCATGTCTTGTCTTGAGCACAACCTAACAACCTTGTCTTGAGCAAACCTTAACATGAATATAATGACTTGATCTCTATTGATCTTTTGACCAACACAAATAAACTATTATTACTCCTGAGATCACCTCTACCCTGATGAAACCAATCCTTGATCCAACCTTATTGCAGAGAATGCCAAACAACAAACATCATGATGAAGACTACTGTGTTTCACTGCATATCATATCATCTGTATCAACCATACTGAACAAGCTGTGATGGAAAGAACACACAAGATGATGAACTCTTGCAAGATGATGTCTCCTACTCAAATGTTTACCAATATCAACCCTGCACATGATGATGATCTTATCAAAACATGAACTAACGTTATTCTTCATAACTCCTGACTATCTTGATGATATTGATGTCCTGATATGAAGATCAATCCCAACATCTATGACAACCTGAAAGAACACCTTTTTGACATCAATGACAACCTGACTCCATCAATAACAATTCTTTTGGAACCTTTGTCTGTTAGAGCTTGACCTTGTAGATCTTTCTGGACATCTTGATGCAAAGTGACCAATCTTATTGCAGTTGAAGCATTTAAAAGGTAATTTTCCTTCATACTTACCAGATCCTCTTGGCAGTCTTCTTGCAATGAGGGCTTCAAGTTGAGTTGTTTCTACTTCTTCCTCTTCCATGTCTTTTCTTGCTTGATCATACCAAGACAGCTTCCATGAAGAGTTTTCTCCTGGATCAAATCTTTGTTTGCCTTTCACATAGGCACTGGCTTTGAATGCAGATTTAGTCTTGGGGGGATCATCTCCAAACTTGGTCATTTCAAATGCAGCCAGTTTGCCAGCCAATTGCTCTCTTGTGACAGTTGTATGGGCTCTGAATTCATCAATGGCAGCAACCTTGATTTTGTAGGCAGCAGGAAGGGATCTGAGAATTTTGCAAACAATCTCATTTTCATCCAAAACTCCACCAACATTCCTAATTCCACACACCAGCTCATTTACTCTTGGCATAAAGGTAGTGATATTTTCATCATCTCTCATCTTCAATCTTTCAAATTTCCCTTTGAGACTCTGCAACCTTGCACTCTTAACAAACTCATCTCCTTCATGCAGAAGTTCCAGTTTAATCCAGATCTCATAGGCAGTTGGTAGGTCAATAACATTTGAGAGCTCTGAGTTAGTTAATGCGCTTAGAAGAGCTTCTTTGGTTCGCAGATTGTTTTCAGCATCTGTGATTTCATTTAGAGTTGTCGGACCACCCTGTGGAGGTGTATATGCTTTTGTGACCATGGACAAGTATGCCTTTCCCATACACTCCAAGTGACATTTCATGCAGCCTTTCCAAAGAGTGAAGTTGGTTCCATCAAACTTCAGACTGTCCTTGTATGACGACATCCTGGATCTCCTCAAGCGGTTAAGCTCCTTTTAGAGGAACTTAGCTCTGATACCAATTGTTGATAACTGAGAGGGGGGGTGAATCAGTTATCCTTAATTCACTTTCAGTTCAAACACTTAAATCCACTTTTGTTAATCACTAGCATAGCAATTAATCATTCATGAAAGCATAAGACATAAACACCAGAGCAGATACACATCAACACATGAAACACCAAGATTTGACGTGGAAAACCTGGTTAAGGGAAAAACCATGAGGTGATTAACCCAAGGATTATTCTCTGTTAGAAGAATAAGAAAAATAGATGGCACATGCCAATTAGGGCTCACTGCGCGAGCACACTGCTCACAAGAGGCACACTGCCTACAAGAGACACATTGTCTACAAGATCACAAGTATTACAAACTTGAACTGGAGATTGATATCTTTACCATGCCTGGATCAGTTCCATTTAAGCCCAAAAACTCTTGTTCTGCCTTTCGCACTTCTCTTCCCTATATCACGCTCATCACGATGACACGCTTCAAAATGAATTTGTAAACCCTTATTTATACAAGGCATCGACTTAGGAACAATCATCTAAGTCGACAAACACCTACAAGATCATTCACAAGACGTGTAATATATCCGGTCGGCCTGTCTCAGGAAGAACACCAACAACAGGTGGTCTTTACAACAAATCCAAACTCTAACTTCAATGCTGACCATGAATAAGAATTGCACATGATCCAAGGATCAACTAAACCTTTCCTGAGTCATCAAGAACATCCGCACATTATCAGCTTACTGGAATTCTTCTCTTCTTCATCTGGAACTTCAAGAACATAGTCTGTCGCCATTGTCATAATGCAAAAGGTTCTTTCAGACCTTCAAACAATGCACAAATCAATTTATCACTTCACACTAACTTCTTCAACACTCCCTCTAATCCACAGAATGAGAGAATGTAATTCTGGAACTCACCGAACCAATCTGTGACACTCTGTCACCACTAAACACCTACCGGAACCGGTTCTACACAAGCAGCCATAACTTATATAGATCTTTATGCGGACCTCTGAAATCTTAACTGGAACATCTGAAGACTCATATCTACAAACCCTTTAATCCACATCCTCTGATCCTCAACCTATTGAGTACTTTTGCCTTCTTCTCATTACTGTTCTTTACTGTTCCTGATTGAGACTAATTTTCTCAATATCCTCAGCACACATCTCATCCAAACCTTATCAATGCAATATAAGTATGTTGACATCAATGACAACATTGGTTAACCTCATACTTGCAACACTTGTGTTGTTCTAGGAGTTTGTAGTGATTTTGTAGTGTGTTTTAGGAGTTGTTTGTGTTGTTGTTCACATTTGCTGTTGTGTGGGGTTTGGTTTGCTATGTGTGCTGCTGTAATACATTATCTATAGTTCCATTCTACAGCCATATCAGTTCTGGGTGTGAATCTAAGAGTTTGGAGGCTTTGTAGTGAGTTGTTTTATGTATACTTCAACATTTTGCTTAATGGGTTGTGGCTGAAATTACTGATTTGTTGTGATAGTTTGTTGTTGGGTAAATATTATGTATCAAACCTGCACATATGTTTTTTCATCAAAAAATAATAATAAAAGTGGTTTGGAGTTGTGTTGCAATATTTTGGATGGTTTATTGTGCAAACTAGTCACTAGTTTCTAGATGTTGTGATGCATAGTTACGTTGTTAATGCAAAGTCACTTTTAGATTTGTGGGGTTTTAATAAAAATAAGATTGGGGACATTTCATTAGTCCTAATAGTTATGCTCATTGTCATGATTTTAAGAGAACATCCCACTTTGTTAATTGTTTCTAGAGCATAGGATATTCAATTTCATTTAGTCTAACCTCATTTTTAAGCCATAATAGAGAAATGATAATAGCTCATGGGATGACAGTTAGGAGTATTCATTATCCTCAGTGATGGTGGCTTAGATGGATTAGCAAGTTGATCTCACATGCATGGTTGATCATGAGAAGTCAAGAATACATCATTTAACACAACATTATCTCTCTCTATGACATCAAGAAATTATGTATACTAGTTATAGTTGGTCTCAAGGTAGCAACATATGAACTTTGTCGGGCCCATTATGGAGAAATGATTGAGGAAGGTCTTTAATCCCAAAGTGCAAATCACCACTTTTACTATTCAATGAATGTTGGGGAGGAATTCTTTTTAATATGCCATAGGTACAAGGTAAACTTTGATATCTCATTGATGGTTGTCAAGATTCTACTTGATTTGGGAGTAGAGGAGGAGGTTCATGTGATGGCCAAATCTCTTATCAACAAGAAATTCTTGGGAGGGCTTAACTCCACACTAAATCATGTGGTGCTGGGGAAAGGCTTCCCGCTACCTAACATTCCCTAGTTAGTGGAAAATGTGTTGTTATGGGCCCATGGATCCCTTTCATCTGTACTAGAGAGGAGAGGAATAAGACAAAATGAAGGAAGAAGGTTGAAAATGCCCTACTATGTATAAAAGGAGTAGCTAGATTATCAGCCCCAAGAGATGTGGTGTAGAGCTTTTCTCAAGAAGACCTGTGCAAGTTCCTAGAGAAATCTCCATAATTATTTTCCAACTTCTTGTTGCATATTTTTTAATATTGGAAGAAAAAATTTATTAAAAAGTATAAATAACAAAATACAAAGCAACAACAAAATAGGTTGTAAAGAGGTCTCAAATAGCAGCAAAAAATCAACAATAGTGAGTGGGCAACAAAACTTAGCAATTACACATACAACCTAAAAACATGATAGAATCCAATAGAGCCTTGAATAAAGAGCTCTAAACAAAATAATAAAGACATCAAAAAAACTCTAACGGTAGCACATAGAAACAATGCCACAAGTAATCATGAGAAAACACCAATAGAATCTACACATGCTTGTCAAAAGCCTCAAAATAGCCATAGCCTAGTAAGAGGAACATAGAACACAAAACATTAATCCAAACAAAAATCTTAGGTTGTTCCCACTTGCATAATTAGAGGCATCCTTAACTTTCAAATCTAGGAAGAGATTGATTACTCCATACAATAACTTGTTTTAAGAATCTTGGAAGTAGAGAAGAGGCTAGAGTTTCTAGTGAGTTCATCAATAGATCTGGCCAAGTGATTGTGATTATTGGCCAAAGTGCCCAATTGCATTAATATGTCACCCATCTATTGTTTGAGCTTTACATTAAAAAGTAGAACATCATGCAAAGTCTCTGCTAGATTGGCAACTTGCAAAAGAAGATGAGATAAAAGATCTGAAGTGATCAATCTAATTGGAAGAGTTTTCTTTGAAAAAATGGTTGCACATCTTTGTTTCCAAAGGAATAAAAGAATTGTTTGGTGGTAGGATTCAACAATAACATTGCAAGATGTTTTGATTCCTCAAATGACATATTTCCATGATAGCTACATAGGGAATATAACTAGTATAGAGTTAATGATCAATTTCCATAAGATCTGGGAATGCCTACAAAACCAAAACAAAGGTTTGTAACATCTTTCTTTTTACAAAATAAGCAATTTATTGCATCCATTGGAATGAAACATGTGGAATCTTCAATAGGAAGATGGTGATGAAGGAGTTTCCAAGCCAAAAATTGAGCTTG
Source organism: Cunninghamia lanceolata (assembly GCA_027924645.1). Lineage (NCBI taxonomy): Eukaryota > Viridiplantae > Streptophyta > Pinopsida > Cupressales > Cupressaceae > Cunninghamia > Cunninghamia lanceolata. The sequence continues at coordinate 16,924,437 of BSBN01001332.1, forward strand.
TGTAGTGGCCCTCAAATTCCATATTGCATTTCTAAGTCCACCATTTCATGGAGGAGAATGAGTGTTTCCACTTCAAATTTAGCCTCTCATCAATCTTGAATAAGGGAAAAATACTTTATACACAACTCTCACTAGGAAATGAATTATACTGCCTCCAATATGCCATCACCAATCTTTAAAAAAATTGCATCTCATACTCATTTAGGGTTTAAGTTGGAGTTATTGGGGGACAAGAGATTGTATCAAATATATACTCTCCAATTGTCGATTAGAAAGATTCAAGTTTGAGGCAATGATCTTCCTTCCAAGACATTTTTGATAGATTCTATAAATCAACAAAATTTTGCACCCCTTTTACTAAGCAATTTGCCCCCTAGAAATTTGCTAAGGGCAAGCAATTTATTGTCAAGTTGAACTAATCTATTCCACCAAAATAATAATGTAGGAAAACTCAAACCATTGTTAAGAGTTATCTTTCCAACATAAGAGAGGTGTAGAAAGCTGCCATGCTTTCCAAATACTCTTCACTTGAGCAGAGGTTCAAATCTTGAAGTAAATGGCCAAAAGAATTTTGTCATGCCATCACATGGAGGTCCATAAATTAGAGGCAATGGTTGTTTCAACATAGAACCTAAGAAGATCCTTCCATGGAGTTGAACCTTTCAACAATCTAATAGTCCATTTGGCAACAAGACATATCCCTTGGGTATACAAATCAATGATGCCAAGACCACCATTTTTTTGGGCTGAATATAAAGAGACCAAGGAGCCTGACATCCCTAGTTTGTTTCCCCATATAGCCCACAAGAAGTTCTAAATAAGTTTTGTATGTTAGATGTAGCATGTTTTAGAAGGTAGCCAACAAGATGAAATGAAAATTTGACTATATCTTGGATAGCCACTTGAATTCTATTTGCCAATGAAAGGAATATATTTGTCCATGATAATAGCTTGTTTTTAGTTTATCAAGAAACCATTTCCACATATCTTCAGGGAAACACCAAGACTAAAGGGGATGCCTAGATATCTGGAAATAATGTCATGCTTGATCCATTTCCATTCTGCAGGAATCCACCTAGGCAGAGGGCTAGAGGAAGTCATGAAATACTCAATTTTGGTCATGGACAATTTTGATCCTAAAGCAACATAGTACACATTTAGTATATTAATGGTATTAGATATTTCTTCCTCTATGTTTTACAAGAACAACATATTGTCATCAACAAAATGTGGGTTTAAAGCAATAGCATTACCAGGTAGTGAAATGACTTTGATTGGACCCTATTGTTTGGCATGTCATCTTGCTTGGTGCATACTTAGAGAAAAGTCTTTGATCAAACATCCTTCCAAGATATTTTCCTTTGCTTTTTCCCACATTTTTTAAACACAAAATCTAAACTAATAGTATGAGTCTTATGTATATTTTTCCAAATCACACACCCTTTAGGAGGTTACAAAGAAATTATAGCTCTCTCAAGAGCTTATTCATCTAAATATATTTTTTATAGTTAATTTTTATGTGTTAAATTGACTGATAAATACATTTGTAGTAAGACCATGAAAATGAGAATTTCTAAGTGGTTCAAGTTTAAAGCAACCTTTGGAGTTGGACTATTGCCCCTATACTAAACAAATTGGGGGTGGAAAAGAAGAGAAACTATCTAAAATAAAATAAAAGAGGTACTATGCCAAAATAGTCGACCATTTCAACAATTCTCAACTATGTAAACACATAACAATGATTTTTTTTCACAACTTGAAATTAACAAGATTAATCTTGATGTACAAAGTAAGAAATTTAACACTAATTATAGATTGAAATTCACACCAATATGATGATCATAGTAGCTAATTTGAGCCTGTTGGTGTTTTTCCCAGACTGGATGCTTATTCCCAGTTATCCCTACAAGGTAGCCATCAATGATAAATAGGATTCCTGGGCCAGGGGCCAACAGTATAGGAGATAGACTCTATAAATATCTCCTCTTCTTCTTTAGGCTCTGTAGAACCAAGGGGAGTATTCCCTACTCAACATCCATGAAATGTATCTACAAGTTAGCTAGGATGTTGACACAAAGCAGATAAATCCTCTCTTATGCAAACCAAAACTAAGAGATAAGTGCAAAGGGGCTAGCCTTGGGCCTAAGTTCAGTTGTAGATAGAGGATTTCGGTCCTAAAACTACTTCTAAAGTCCAAATGGTTTGTATTTGAAGTTTTAATTTGATTTTAGTATTTGGATGCAAAACTAGGACTTGGGATGTAACCTCAATACAAGACTAGACTGGTGCCTATCCTGGGCTCAGAGTCAATAGACATACACATGTGAATATTCAGCATAAATATATACCAAAGACTGGGTTTCAAGGGGGGTTTGTTTAGTACCTGCCTTACAGATACTCCCCAAAACTAGGTGTTTAGTCATTCATACTTAATGGTATCCATGCTCCAACATACTTTTTTAATGATTAACCTGAAACATTTAATTTGTTCCTTGAACAAAGGTAGGAGATTAAACATTCAATACAGAAAAAACTATATTCCTGAATCTTAACAACCCTTATCTATCTTGATTCAAAAGAAAATATGCCCACAGCTTGGAGACAAATGATTAAACACATGCAACAGAGCATTTCTCATATAAAACAACATGAAACCAATGAATTTATTCCTGAAACATACAACATGAGACTCATAAACTCACAAAACATCCAGAACAGGACCACCAATGAAGTTGTATTGTGTCACAGCACCAAAATTTGTCCAGTTTTCAACAACAAAATGAATAGCACCATTTGGCTCTTATACCAAGACCGTGTACTCAGCAAAATTTACAAGGCAAGTCAAAAAATTGCCAGATACAATGCATGAAAAATGGCGCTCAAAATAATCAATGCAGCAGAGGGACAAAGAGGAAAGAGCAGGTATGCTCAGGATTTGCACTGCCACCCAGGGATTTTCTTCATCAATCGGGTGGTTGACCTGTCATTTCATCCATCGATGCCTCTGCAAAACTGCCATTAATGCTTAGCTACCCGTGGGATGCAGCAGCAGATACATCAGAATTTTTCCCACTCAAAATAGCCGCACTCACACAGGAAAAACTCACACTGCAGCTTTAAAACCTAGTCGTCGATCGTTTCCCATCGCTGAGATCAAACAGCCCAAAAACCTGTAGAAGGCTAGGAGTATGCTTAGTGGAGCTGGCCTAGAACAAAAGTTTTGGGCTGAAGCTGTTGCCACTGCTTGCTATCTAGTAAACAGATCTCCTACATCAGCTCTTGTTGGAAAGACACCCATGGAGGTGTGGTCTGGTAGAAAGCCTTCAGTAAGGCATCTTCATGTTTTTGGTTGTGAGGCATATGCACATGTGCCTAGGGAGAAGCGGTCAAAGTTGGAGAACAAGGCTGTTAAGTGTATCTTCATTGGCTATGGTGTCAATGTGAAAGGATACAAGCTTTGGGACCCTGTGGCTGAAAAAGTGTTGTATAGCAGAAGTGTTATCTTTAGAGAGCTTACACCTTCCATTGTTTTATAGCTAGAAGAAAAAGAAAAGAAAGAGGATGTTGTTCAGTTTCCTGCTACCCCTGAGAAGACTGAACAGAAAGACAATGTTGGACCTGATGATGAGGAGAGCTCTAGTAGCTCTGGAAGCTCAGATGAAAAAGTTGAACCTCAACCTCAGCCCTTGAGGAGGTCTACATAGATAAGAAAGCAACCTGAAAGGTTTGGTTTTACATTGCTTGTTTCTAGTTGTGCTTATGCTTTAATCACTAACAGTGATGAACCTAGAACTGTGTCAGAGGCTTTGGATATGAAAGATGCAGGTTCCTGGAAGGAGGCCATGGATGAAGAGATGGATTCTTTGGAAAAGAATCAAACTTGGGACTTGGTGCCTTTGCCTCCTGGATAGAAACCCGTTGGATGCAAATGGGTGTTCAAGAAGAAAATTGGTGCAGATGGCAATGTTGAGAAGTATAAGGCCAGATTGGTTGTGAAGGGGTATTCACAAGTGGAGGGTATAGATTATGGTGAGATCTTCTCTCCCATTGCAAAGCTGACATCCATTAGATTCCTGTTGTCTCTCACAGGGTAAATGCAAGAAGTTGTGTCCACTTAAGGTGGAAGTTTCGGAGTTAGAAAAAAATCCGAAATCGGGTTAACCAAAATGGGATCCCGCTTTTTATAAAACAGGATCCCGCCTTTTAAAAACGGGATCCCGCTTTTTAAAAACGGGATCCCGTTTTGCTTCGGAATCCCGAGCCAAAAGCGGGATCCCGTCTTCAAGAAACGGGATCCCGTTTTGAGTTTCATAAAAGGTTAATATTTTAACCTTTATAAAATGGGATCCCGTTTCAAAACGGGATCCCGTTTCATAAAGGTTAAAATATTAACCTTTTATGAAACGGGATCCCGTTATTTAAAATTTGAATTTTAAGCTCGGGTTTTGCTTTGTAACCCGGTTCGGGAAATGCTTTGGGGACCCGAACCTGACCTTTGGACCAAGTTTGACCTGCAACTTGAAGGTCCTGTCAATGTCACAACAAAATAGTGACTTTGGGCATATATCTGAAGGTCTATTTTGCAGAATATTTTGACGAAATTAAAACCCATTATAGATGAGATAGTGTAGATTCTAAATATGTAATTTTTTTTACAATTGGATTATTTTTTCTATTTTTTAATCAATTTCTGATGAAATAGGTCCATAAACTTGAATTATTAGGATTTTTTAGTATTTTAATAACTTTTTATTAACATATTTTTTTGTAAAAAAAATTGTAGGAAAACGTACTTTAGACAATTCTTTTCAATTTTTAAAAAAAAAATTTCAAAAAATGTTAAGTTTAGGTCATCTTATGCGTGACGTACACGATGATTTTTTAAAAGACCAAAAATGGCCAATAAAAAATTAATGAAAAAAAATATATTCAATAAAAAATTACAAAAAAATATGGAAAACGTGCTTCAGTGAGTTACAAATCTTTTCCCAAAAGGATTTTGAAAAATATGATTATTTAGGTCAAAATATGGATGATGTACACGTACATGGTATAGTAAAAAAAAAGTGACTTTTAAACAGTGGTTTTTAGAAACACCTATTCAAAATCACTTTCTATCATCTGGGTATTGAAAAAAATTACATATTTGGAAACTAGATTCTGAGTACTACATTTCATATTTAGTGACTTTTTCCAAGATTCCACCGTTAAGTGCTTCAAATTTTTAGGTCAAATGTGACAAATTCTGAAAATCAGGGAAAACACTTCCACTTTTTGGCCAATAAGTGGACACAACTTCTTGCACACACCCCACAGTAGCTTATGACTTGGAGGTAGAACAGATGGATGTGAAGACAACTTTCCTTCATGGTGATTTGGAGGAAGAAATCTACATGTCACAGCCAGAGCATTACATGGTGAAAGGTAAAGAAAATTTGGTTTACAAATTAAAGAAGTCATTGTATGGTTTGAAGCAGTCTCCTAGGAGGTGGTACTTAAAGTTTGATGTCTTTGTGTTGTCAATTGGATTTGTGAGATCAAAATCAGATCACTGTGTGTACTTTAAGTTTGATGGTGATAGTATTCTCATTGTTGCATTGTATGTTGATAATATGTTGCGCATTGGGAAGGGTAAGAATATGATTTCTAATTTCAAATCTCAGTTGTCAGCACAGTTTGAAATGAAAGATTTAGGGGCAGCCAGGTACATTCTAGGAATGGAAATCAGAAGAGATAGAGCCAAAAAAAAACTTTGGTTAAGCCAAAGTATGTGAAGACCGTGTTGGGTAGGTTTAGCATGGCAGATTGTAGATCATTGTGTGTTCCTGTTTCTTTGGGAACAAAGTTATCTATTGAGGATTGTCCAAAATCTCCCAGTGAGGTGGAGAACATGAGCAGAGTACCTTATGCTAGTGTTGTTGGCAGTTTGATGTATGCTATGGTCTGCACAAGGCCAGACATTGCCCAAGCAATGGGAGTACTTAGTCGATTTATGGCTAATCTTGGATGGGTTCATTGGGATGCAGTTAAGCGAGTGTTTAGATATCTGAGGGGTACTTCCGAGTATTCCATATGTTATCATGGTAATGTTATAGGACCTCCACATTCTATTGATATTCATGGATTTGTGGATTCTGATTGGGCAGGTGACATTGACAGTAGGAGATCCACTAGTGCTTATGTGTTTACACTATTTGGTGGTGCTATTAGTTGGATGAGTAAGCGACAACCTGTGGTTGCTTTGTCCATGACATAAGCTGAGTATATGGTAGCAACTCATGCTTGTAAGGAAGCCATTTGGCTTAAGAATTTGTGTTCAGATATTGGTGTTGATGCAGGTCAGATAACGATCAGTTGTGACAGTCAGAGTGTGATTTACCTTACAAAGAATCCAACTTTCCATGCTAGAACAAAGCATATTGATGTTCAGTTTCACTTCGTACGAGACATGGTAGAGGATGGGAAGGTAAAATTAGAGAAGGTAGATGCTTTGAGGAATGTTGCAGATGCATTGATGAAGCCAGTGAGCACAGAGAAGTTCAGATGGTGTTCGGAGTCTATGGGCCTCTCAGCCTATAGCAGTTAAATCCTATTATTCTATTAGCTCTTACAAGGTGTTCGACAAGTGGGAGAATGTTGGGAATTAAGGTGTCTCAACTTTGTAAATATTTATTATTGTAATGTAATTTATTTACTTAGCCTATGTTGTAATTTTGTTGCACATCCTGTTTTGTCATCTAGTGTGATGTGGCATGATGAGTTGTCGCTCCACTTGTAAGGTGACTAGGATGGTCAACTCACTCCATGTGGAGATAGGTGTCCCTTTTGTGTGGTAGAGATTTTCTACCATGTGTCAGCATCTTGACTAGTGTGTAAGTGAATCTTGACCAAAACAGTTATGACAGATTCCTATGATAGAATCTATGACATGTAAGAGTCAGAAATAAAAGTTTGTAAGACAGGTGAGGACATGTGTCATGAAGCATCTTTGAAAAAGGCATATTTGGCCACCCCAAGGTGGACTATGACATGTTGTAAGAGAATATGCTATTTATAGCATGTGTATGATAGATTCTCTTACAGCTGTAAGTTGTAACTGCTATGACATATTCTATGATGGTCGTAAGAGTCGTAAGAGCATCTATCATAGCCCATTTTAGAAATAGGCGACTCCTTTGGGATGGGAGCTATGGACAAGTGTCAGGCACATTCTAAAATGTTGACCAAGTGTCCTTAAGTGTGGGTTTTGGGCCATGAGGCCAAGTTGGACGCCCATCTCAAGAAAGGTCCAATATTGCCTTGTATTTTCTATATAAACAGGTGCTTGGAGGAGTAGATACATTACAGGTTCTACAGGTACTGTTATGCTACCAGTTTAACTCCAGACATGAGTGTCGAAGACCAATGAATCTTGCATTGCAAGTGTATTGTAAACATATTTTAGATTTGTTAATACATTGTGCAGGTTTCTGAGTGTGGGGTTTTTCACCCGATAAGGGTTTTCCCCACTGTAAATCTTTGTCTCTCTTCTTCTATCTTTATTGCTGCAATATCTCGTTTGTGTTTCATATTTCTGTAGTTGTAACAATTAATTTGAATTTGCATAGCCCTCTCCTCATTAGATTAGTGTAGGAAGTGATTTCCGCACACCTAGCTTCCTTTCAGGCCATTCCACTGAGGAATGTTGAGTCTTGGGTGACAAAATTTAACAAATTTAAACAAGGTATGGATTTAGCACTCTTTACCATGCTTGAGGTAGTCCCTAGAGTAGCTTGTCCTCTGTCCATTTTATAATAAGCAAGTTGGGGGAGGACGATTTGTTATAGGCTAACTCACAAGTGTGGTACCTTCTTCTCATTGGTGTTATGCTTATATGTAATGTTATCCCCGTATTTTGATCATATGGTTCTCCCTGGGCACCCTTGTTAGTACAAAGGTACAAGGAGTAATAACACATTGTGTCATTCCTCTATATGTCTCTTCTTTCTTCTATATGTCGTGATGTACAATTTTTTTATTTTCTTGGATGATCTAGCATCCTTTTATGATTTAATTTATGTGTACTCTACTTTTGTGTGATCTTTGTAGTTATGATGTTTTATTTATGTGGCACCTTGTTGCAATGTTCAATGTCATACCATGACTACACAAGCCATTGTGTATTATGCCTGTAAGCATCGCCTTAGTTTGCTCATCTTAGGGGAAACCCCTTGTCACGATGTAGCTTTTGAAAACACATATCATTTGGGCATGTGCTTTTAGAAAGCTCTCATGCCTATTTTATATTTCTTCCTCACTCTATCTTAAAGGCAATTGCTCCCTAATGGAGTTAGCAATCACTGTAAGGTGGGGGAATATATCATGCTATGAGACTTACTCTCATCTTTCTATCAAAACACTTGGTATGGCAAGCTTGGAAACAAGATCTTGAGTCTATCTTGTTCTCCCAAGTTGAAGCTCCTTGCATGTTTGGGAGAAGGGTTGTGCCACCAACTAGAGTTTGGTAGTAAAGTTGCTTCACCTTCTTATTTTTCAAGACTTTGTGCAAAACCTCTTGCGAGAGGTCAATTGTGTATTCCCTTGTGTGGAAACACTTCTCTTTAGATAGATTATGTGTATGATGTGTTTGTATCCTCTTATGCTTCTTATTTCTAACTAACCTTCTTAGCATTCTTCTTATTGCATCTTGGGGAATGATGCATGGTGATTGAGACAACCTTTTAGATTGAGGTATCTTTTTTCATGTTGACTCAAGGTCTTCCATTATGTGCTTTTTGTGATTGATGTATGATGTGTAGAAACTAGGAACATTGAGTGAATGCGAGTACCAATTTGAACCACCCGAGACAAAATAGGAGCCTGCTCAACCTGCAAGAAAACAATTATTGCAAACAATGGACAATTGGAATGAAAAATATGGGATAATGAATTATCTTACAAGATGTAGTACATATAAGGCATAATCGACTAAGAATAGTCGAGCCAATAATAGAAAAATCTCACTAAGAATAGTGGTACTCCAAGAATAGGAAAAGTAACCAAATTTAGACAAAGCTAATCTAGGCATGCCAAGTATAGATCAAGGATAAACATAGACTGATGTACACACCTAAGCAATCTTAATATACCCCAACACCCCCCCCTTAAGCATAGCTTATGTGGGCTAAATGAAGATGGGTCCCGGTAACTAGGCATGATCAAGTACCCATGTACAATGTAATCTCTCATAAAATAGAGAAAGGAAGAAAACCTTGTGGGAAAAAAACTTCCCTCCAAAAGAGAAAATAAAATGAAGAGTCTGCACTGAGGCTAAATCCATGTCATGCTGACTGAGATGATGCAGACCAGAACCTCTCAAGGAAGAGAGAGAAAGAGACTATGTAACCCCCCCACAATGAAGTAGCTCCTATGCCAAAAGAGGATGCCCATGTATGAATGCTGAAAATGATCCATTTGTGGCAAATGGTGTTTCTCCCCTTGGGAAGAAACAACTCCAATGGTGAATGCTCAAAGAAGCAAGGTGAGGTGGTAAGTCTCATGAAGTACCTTGTCTCAGAATATTGCTCAAATGTCATCATGCTGATGTCAAAATGAGTCACAATCAAATCAAGATTCCCAATCCTAACTAAGATAAATGACCTCTCAAAATCATGTGAAGACTGATGAAGAACGGGATTCAAAGAACTGATGTATGAAAGTGGAATGTCAATGCATGCAATGTGGCTAAAATACAAATCCCATGAGATGTCCTACAAAGAATCACTGGAATCCCTAGGTGAAGCCTCTCTAAACTCTGTAGTAGTAGCAAGTGTATGAGTACTGTCGTCAAATAGTAAGATGAGATCCTCCAAGGTGTCATCAAGATTCGATATGTGAGACTCTACAAAAAAGCAAGGGATGTCTGGTAGAAATGTGTCCCAATGAGGTGAATCAAGAAGATGAATGTGAACCTGCTGCAAAGAATCATTGGAAGCTCTCAAAGAAGTGACTCTAGAATCTAATGAAGCAACAGAGGATGAAGGAGTGTCCTCAACTATAGATGGGGTATTAATGTATGCCAACCAAATAGATTGATCATCCCATGAGGATGTGTCCACACATGATGGAGAAATAGAAGTCTTAGAATAATCCATAAGAGCCTAGTTATCCACAGAAACATCACTTTCAGATGAAGAATCAAGATCTCCATGCAGTTGTCGGATGATGGTCCAAGCAGTGAAAGGGAACTTAGTGTGCTCTATATGATGTAAAATCTTTGCAGAAATTGTAAGACCTATTAGTTCGTAGACCATGTCTTTTTTGTTAAATCATTTATTCTTCTATTTATAGTCACTTGCCTCAAGAATGAGTCCAAGGAGATATGGCAATAGATCCTATTCAAGACATTGATTATTTATCCCTTGTTTCCAAGACAAATAGTTCTTTGACATTAGCCTAACTACAGAAGGATGGAAATAGATACCAAAATCCATTATGTACCCCCCTAAATTTGGAACTTTATCTTAGTTCATTGATTACAAAATACTGTGTAATAACCCAAACTAAAATATGGAAGAAAGTGCAGAAGTGTAGAAGACACAACAAAAAGGATACCCCCCTAATTCAAAATTGGATTTCCTACTGAATTTGGCACTTTCTCATGCAGTGTGTTAGGTTTAAGCGAGTCGATTGAAAATGTACCCTAACACTTAGCCTTTTTACAAAAAATCTTATTTTGGCACTTGTCTTTTACAAGATTTTTCTAATTAGAACTACAATTTTTAAAAGCACTCTAAAATTAGAGGGAGGAAACTAAAAGTAGTCTAATCCAAAAAAGCACCTCCAAGAGGAAAAAAACCTCCTCCAAGCTTTAAAAAAAGTGTTTTAATTTAGAAAAAACTTCTAATTTTAAAAAAGTTCTTCCAAACTAAAAACTTTAAAAAAAGCACCTTCCAATTTGTAGAAATAAACCACCCTTCTATGGATGCTCATCCAAATAGATCAATTAATGCAAATACTTTCAAGATCTCACAAAAACATTGATAAAACATTCAAACAATCTTGCTCTGATACCATGTAGAAACCAAGAACATTGAGTGAATGCAAGTACCAATTCGAGCCACCCAAGACGAACAAGAGCACACTCAACCTACAAGAAAACAAGTATTGCAAACAATGGATAATTGGAATGAAAAATATGGGATAATGAATTAGCTTACAAGATGTAGTACATATAGGGCATAATTGACTAAGAATAGTTGAGCCAATAATAGAAAAATCTCACTAAGAATAGTGGTGCTCCAAGAATAGAAAAAGCAACCAATTAATTTAGGCAAAGCTAATCTAGGCATGCCAAGTATAGCTCAAGGCTAAACATTGACTGATGTGCACACCTAAGCAAGCTTAATATACACCAACACGATGCATGTATTCTCTTCGTACATTCTTATTCTTTATGAGTTCTTCATGCCTCATACATGTTTCATGTGTTCTCTCTATGTATTACTTATGTATGTCTCTTGAGTGCTTCACGTGCATTCCATGCATGTTCATGAGTATTATATGTATACTTTGTACCTTGTGGGTATACTTTGTGTCAATTGTGTATACTTTGTGTATGGTGTGTATACTTTGTGTATTACATGTATACCTTGTGTATGACATTCATATCATGTGTCTTATGTGTATGCAAATCATCATAGACTCCTAGAATCCTAAACTCGGGGGCTTGATCACCCCTCAATTTGGTGACCTTCTATGGTTTCTATGTCGGTTGTGATTGAAATATGTCTTCACCTTACTTTAATGTGAGTTCAAATGTAAGCTTGTACCCACACTAAAGTGGGAGCTAAACGTTATAGAGTAAAATGTTTACCCTTGTTAACCAAGACCTATTTTAACACCTTTTTGAACATTAAACGATTAAATCTTGATCCTGATGAATAAACCTGACAAAATAAAGTTAGGACTAGTCTAAGCCTACTTAAATGGATACTCTCTGGAGTTTGTGGGGCTAAAGGACTAGGGCACCCAAGTGCCCTGGTCCCAGATGTTAGCCCCCCAGGCCTATTTTTGTGGTCTCACCTTACAACACCTCTTTAACTTTAGCATCTTGGCTCCATTTAGTTTTATTCATTGTTGGTGAGCAAGAATGCATATAAAAGCAATTTAGGTTATTCAATTGAACATCTCTAAGCTCCCTAAGTGATCTAGGCACACTTGCACTCTCTCTTCTTCTCTCTCATGCTCTCTATTCTCCTCTAAATCTCTCTATGGTGGATTATCATTGTTGCATTAAATTCTTGCAGGTCTTTTGAAGATCTCTCTACTTCTATGGGCTACACCAACTTCTTGAGTCAAGTTGTGATGCCTCTTCAAAGCAAGCTAGAGTTTACATGCACATGGTGACTCCTTTCCTTCATGCTTTGTTATAGCATTCCATTCTACTTCAAATTTGCCTCTGCCCTCATAAGGCACGTACTCTTTATCTCTCATCATTGCTATTGTGGAGGTAGAAACACCATTCACATAGCTTGACTTAAGCAAGCTCCTAAATAGCAACCAACTATTTTCCTTCTTGTGTGTGTGCAAGTAGCATCCAGAAGAATCTGCAGAAAACAAGTTGCAAGAAACAGGAACACATAAGGGTGATGACACGGGAAACTTCACATTCTGCAAAACCCTAATCAGAGTCTAGGGCACCTGAGCACCCTATTCCTTCTAGGATCCTAAATCTAGATCCAAGTTCTACTCTATCCTCTGATCCTCATTGTGGTGTTAGATTTCTAATATCTATTTCTGATAGTCATATTTTCACAGATCTTGCTTAAGTAGGGTTTGTATTTTTCCCTAGCTTGATTGGTTGGATTTGGTTGATTCTCCTCAATACAACAAAGGGACAAAACCCCTGTATTTTGGCTCTCCTTCTTGGGTAGAAGCCAAGCTCGGTTTGTGTCTCAATGTTTGTAGAAGAGGGTTTGACCTAGTTTAACCTTTTAGGATAAGTCTCTCTTTTCTACTAAACACTCTTTAGTGTTTTCCTGGTTTCCTCTCACCTCTTGTTCTAAAACACCTATCCTTTCCCTGGTTTCATTTAAGATAGACAAAATTTGGTCTAATTTAGCCATAGGGTTTTCTGCAAGATTCGAGCCATCCTAACTTCCTCTTGAATTGATAAATGTGTCTACTCTACTGGTACCTTTCTGAACCTATCAATCATATAGTAATACATATTATGATTGGAACATTTAATTGCCAAATGAATATTTCATGAGCATAATATAAAAGCTCATAACATTTCATAAACATCATTTTTATACAAAAATCCAAAAAATTTCTTTACTCACAAAAAAGCATTCAAAACATCTATGTACAAAATGTCTTTTAAAATGTGACTACATGTCACTATCTGACAGAGGAATTTCTTCAGGTTCTTCTTCCCCATCATAATCTAATAACACAAACTGGGAGGGTGGATGTACACGCAGGTACTCTACCATCACCTCCCTCCCCATAGCAGGTGCCTCGCGATCACACCCAAAGGGCATGTCACACTGAGGAGAGGGATTACTATGTTTTACAACTATGGGGGTGATCAAATTTTCCGCTAACTCCATCTACTTCTATCTCTCAAGATGAATGTGCTTAAGAGCATCAGAAAGAGTCTCAGAGTTGGTAAGCCAAGAACACCTAGTATAACTTACTAGTCCAGTGTCTTCAGAAGGGGGTTCTTTCTTCATAGTAGTTTTGGGCAAGTTCTTTCTTTTTGTTTTCTTAGCTCATTTTCATGTTCTTTTTCTTTCCATTCTACCACAAGAACAATATTGAAGTTAGCTTATCTGCTAATCAATGAAAACTTCGCAATGATCTCCAAGGTCCAAGTGTTGAACCCAATAGCTCCGATACCATGTGTAACATCCATATCTGAATGTTAAATAAAACATTTACAAATAAAAGCATTAAATGTCAAAATCTCATAATTTTTTTTTATGATACAAAGTAAAGCAGGTACATTTGCATTTACAAATTACATGATAATACATCAGTTGATGGTCACTTTACATGCGACTTATAAATTTTACGTAGTTACATGTACAATAAAATGATGTCTTATGTTCACAAGTCTTCGGCAGTCAACTGCAAGAGGGAAAGAATCACCCTGGTGCTTTTCCTCCAACCACAGACTGGCGGTCCCCCACACACCTTCCTACTTGAAGTGAGCCTTCCCTTCAAGAGGGTATAGATAATGAGAATCCACTGATTCTATATGCCATCTTGGAACTAATGCAGTGTCCTAGCAAGAAACAATTGGGTTTACAACTTCTAGTCTATCTCTAGCTATGTACAACCCCTTTGATTGTTCAAGCTATCTGGAACACAGTGAACAGATAATGCAAGCAGTGATTTTGCATTATTTTAGCCGAAGTTTTTATAATACATACTTGAGTTGAATGTTCACACACTTCTTTCTCGACTTGGAGACTCACATTCTTTCTATGCTGAGTTATTTAACAGGGTTGACCAAGCAATCATAGGATAAAAACTGGTCAATTCGCAACCATGCATTGAGTGCCTCTTTGTGTTCTCAGAATCTTGGGTCTATGACAATTGTCAACTACTCAATAGCCAATAAACCTATCTTTCAAACTCAAAACATAGACAAATAGATTATATAAACATCTTATCAAAATCTAAGAACTAATTCCGTTCTCTCAAGTCCTGACAGAGGTGTTTGAGCATACAACTCTTAGGACTTTGACCGAGGTAAAACAAGTTACTTAATAAATATTACCCTATACTTGTCTAATTGGCATTACCAATATACCTTCTACTCAAGGTCCACTAGACAGTTACAAGATAAAAGTCTGAATGACTGAAATTATACATTGAGCCCCTCTTTGTATCCTTGCAATCCCAAGTCTATGACAGCTATCAACTACTCAATATCTAGTCTAACATATATTTTCATGCTCAATGAATAAATAAAATCTTTAATATAAATCATTCTTTACGTCTTAAAGTATTGTTTTTAAACTCCCTTGAGTATTCGTAACTTGTCCATGAAGTTAGATTACTCAACCACGTAAAACATATTAAATATGTCTATCTCAGGAACTATAGAAGTCTATAATGCAAGTTTAGACATAAATACATTTGTCGATAACAATCTAGGTCTCATTGTCCTTAAAGCCAAAGAACAACTACCTTCACTTGAAGTTTATATCAAACTTAAATTTGAATGAATTATCATATCTCGTTTCTTCTAAATAACATGCTTTTAAAAGACTTGTAATTTTGACGATGTTGTGTTGTTTTAAACAAGATTCATGTCATTATGTATCAGCTTGTTTATTTCTGCCTTTATAAAGGCAAATGCTCATATATAATGGTCTTATTACTACCAATGAAATAATACTTACTCGTATCAAATGGCCATAACACTACCAAGATAGACTAAAACATGGTATACTATTGGTCATTCCCAACCAAGATAAAGATAAAGATAATACATAAAGTTAAGTTTCATATTAACAACTTATATTGCTGCCAAGATAAGGTTATACATGTTCATTGTCAGTTATTCACAGCCAAGCTAATATAATACTTGCTAAGTTATCAGCTACTCATAGTCTAACCAATACAATACATGTTAAGTTATCATCCTTATACCAATGCATGTGTAATACCAAGCTTTCGGCCTTATAAATCTACCATTGCATTGTTTCATTCTAACAAATATTGTACACAAATACAAGGTTGTCATCCTATACAAGTGTAAGAAAGTTTACTAGAAATGAACTTCTTATCATTTTAAGTGGGTCAACCTTTACATAACTATCGGCCTTTACAGGGATATCGGTCTTATAAGGCTCATGCAATGAAGCACATATCTTCTTTGGCCTCTACAAGCTTATGCAGTAAAAAACATATCTTGGTGGCCTTACAAGGCTCATGCAATGAATTTCAGATACACTTAGCAATTCTATGATTGCATAATAAAGTAGGTTTCTATACTATGTAAACGTATAGTCTTTACATGTTTAATTCATAAAAGAAGATCATAACATAGTCGTTAAAAAGATATAAGAGCTCATAGCTCTCGGCTTTAACACAACCATTATATCTTTCCTCAAGTATAGGTGTAGGATAAATACATTTTATCATTCTAAAGAGAACATAAACTTTTCAACATCTACAAGTATAAAGAAAGGCATACAAATGCTACATGTTTTACATAGTTTATGAACTAAATCTGCTTTATATCTCAGCCATAGTAATAAAGCAAACAGAGTATACGTAGTTCCACGTTTTCACAGGAATCCATACAAAAATGAATAAGAAATATTAATGCCTTTAACATTGAATACATGATAATGATGAGATTCTAGGATTTACCTTTCTCTCTAGCGAAACCTGGTTATAGACGCATCTACGGAGGTTTTCCACTGCTCCTACAATAGTCTTTCCTCTCGCAATCCTAACATTGTCAAATGAAAAATGAAGAGTTCTTTGTTTATTCACTGGCTTGTGTGTATGTTCACTGAAAGAGTGAGAGTTTCTTAGTTTATTGTCTGGATTTTTATGTCTAACAAAGAGCGAAGTATTTCTTGTTTTAAACAAGCTTTTCCTCCTCATAACCAATTGCGACCTCCTTCTTGGCATGCCTCAAGATCAGGCATGATGGAGCTACCACTCCTCTCCACTCCTAGAATCTAGGAGGGGGCACGATGGGGAGTACACTCTTTTAAAACTTATAATATTTTTCCTTAATATGTTTTAAAAAATATTTATCCATAGTTGCCGAACAAAAAATGCTAATAAACCTTGACTAGGTTTTAAAACAAAATTAGAGTTTAACCATGGTTCACCTAAACATAGACATCAATAATGCATTTTAAATGATTAGATATGCATTGGACAGCAAGGTATCAATGATGGTATCCCATCAAATCAACTTACACAACTGGACTCACATCCAGGTTGACAATAAAATGACTAAAGAAGAAAATATGAAACAAATGGCATACCGACACATAACAACTACTAAGTGTATGTGTGGTTCTCAGATGACACAATAATTGTTGTTTTATTGTGATCTATCACCCTCTCCCTGGTGATACTCTCCCTCCTCTTTCAAGAGGGGGAACACTGTCCCTACATCCACTTTAGTTGCACAACAGTAGTTAGTCCATTACATCATTAAACCACGTGCACAATATTAATGCCATACATTATTCATTACATATAAAATAGCACAAATCAAATGCATTTTCTAATCTAGCACAACATTACTTTAATTATAATAATTTCACTGAATAACTATCTGTCTTCTTGAAATAAAATGATAAGTATGTTTTCTTTAGAACGAGGTGTGACAACTTTACAAATAGCTCCATCTATGGTGCAATAATCTACTTATGTGGAAGAGTGAGCAACAATGGTTTATTTTTTACTTCCTCATGATATTGGACTAGACCCAAAAAGAATACAAATCTAAAAGTAGATTTCTTGTCAAGGATCCTACATAATCATCATTCATGTATTGAATCAAGTGAAACTGATCATTGTTCTTATATTGCAAGCCATGTTCAATTGTACAATAAATATATCTCAACACCCATTTTATTGCTTTTTAGTGACACGTCTTAGGTTCCTACATGAAAACCTTGAAAGGTAGATGATAACATAACTAAAATTTGGGCTACTATAGGTTAGCTAAATGCGACTCCCACTCAATTGATGATAAAGAATTACATTTACCTATATTAATGGGTCATTTTAAGAATATACAAGCCTATCTTCATTAGTGTTGACATTGATTTGCAATATTCCATTCAGAATTTCTCAAATAGTGTCTTCAAATATTTCATATGAGTTACAAATATATGAATTTTCCTTTGCCATATTTCTTGTCCAAGAAAATAATGTAACAGCCCAAGATCTTTCATGTCAAATGATTATTTGAGATTATTTTTCATTGTTTCAACCATCTTCTAAGAACTCCTACTGATGACCAAATCATCAACATATACTATCAAAATCACAATCTTCCCCCTTGCTCTTTGAGGTAGAGATTGGGATCATATGTATACCTAGTGAATCCATGATTGAGCAGATGCTCATTGTTCTTGATTTACCAAGCTCTATGAGCTTATTTCAAACTGTAGAGAGATTTCATAAGTTTGCACACTTTTTTCTCTAAACCAAGTGTAGTATATCTCTTTAGTTGAGTCATATGGACTTAGACTTCCTTGAGATCTCTATTTAGGAAATCACTTTTAACATCCATTTAATAAGCATTCCACCCAAATTAAGTTTCCATTGCTAGAACCATCTTGATGTTCTTGGTATTTGTAGTTGGGCAAAAGTTTCCTTGTAGTTGATGCCTTCCTTTTATTTATAACCCTTAGCCACATGTCAAGCCTTGTACTTGTCAATTTTCTACCATCTGCCTTACATTTAATATTGAAGACACATTTGCATTAGATAGCTTTCTTCCCTAGTAGAATATCAACAAGTTTCCAAGTGTTGTTTTTCATCAATGCATGGTGTTTCATATCTATGGCATCTTTCCAAAATTGTGACTCAAGATCTTGCTTCATTATTTCTAGTTCTTTGTTTTATATCACCATGCACATGAGACATAGATTTACTTCCTCGTGAGTTTTGTTACAAGTCTTTGGATTTGAATTAGACTTATTAGAAACTACATCTAACTTTTTATCCTTCATGGTGGTATAATGCCACTTGGGTATTTTGCACATAATAGATAAGGACAAGGGTGGAGGTTGTTTTGATTGAAACAAATCTTCACCACCTTCTTCTTCATGTTTGATGTCCTCAAATTCATCTTCTTCACTCTAAAGAATCTTTGGTGCTTGTTTTGAAGCAATAGATCATGAGGTAGGTGTGTTTCAAACACTCTCCTCATCAAAGACAACATCTCTGCTCATTTACAACTTCCTTGTAGCTAGATCTAGGATCCAATATCCTTTCAACTATAAATTGCATCTAAGAAAAATATATTTCAAGGATTTTTCATCTAACTTTTTTCTATGCACCGTGGGAATGTACATGAAAGTTGTACACCCAAACACCATGGACCATGCTTCTTTAGGAGTGATATCATCAAGCACCTTTATGGGTACTTTATTTAACAAATACATTATTATATGGACTACTTATACCCAAAATGCAAGAGCTAGATTTACATCTTTCAACATAATTTGCACCATTTCCATGATGGTATGATTATGTCAACTCTCTGCAACACCATTATGTTGAGATTTATATGTAATGGTCAACTATCTATTAACTAATGTTCTTTTATATATGTGGAGAACTTGTTATTAGTGAACTCCCCCTCAATCTAAGTAGATTATAGGTTTCAAAGGATGACCAAATGATTGTTCAATAAGGGCTTAAAACTCTTTGAACTCCTCAAATACTTAAACTTTGCTTGTCAAGAAATATACACGCATCTTCTTGATCATCCATAAAGAGTTAAAAAATATCAAGCATGATTATGACTTGGTTATAGGGGTCTACACATAATGGTATGTACCAAATTTAAAATACCAAGGGTTTGGTTATCTACTATAGGAAAGGGATCTCAGTGTTGTTTCCTATCAAGACATTGGGAGCAAAGATCTTATATTTTCTTCATGGGGGAAGTGCTTATACAATAGCTCATTTACTCAAGGTAAGAAGATGGCCAAATTATTTTTACCAGAGTGTGGTAGATGAATGTGGCTTTACTGCTAGGGCTTTGTCTTCATGTGAAACATCAACCAAATGAAACATCTTACCAACTACAAAGGTACAATCTACAACTTCATGATTATGAGGCTTCCCTCGAATGAAATAGTTTCTCACCATAACATTTGTCAAATTCAACTTTCAAGTTGTGCTCCAGTAATTGACTTATTGAGAAGAGGTTCTTAGTTAGCCTTGGAACCTAAAGAACCTTCATAAGTTGGCACATATGGGTTTTGAGTGGCAATAAAATGTCACCAATGCCCTATACTTCATAGGTAACATCATTTCCAAGTGAAAATTACCCATATGAAGTCAATGTGGTCAAGTTGACAAACCACTATTTGTCTCTTATCATATGTCTAGAAGCACCAAAATCAACATAGCATATTGATTGCTCCATAGAGGATAAGGATGTATCTAAATATACAATTAGTCCTCTTTAACAAAATCTTCTATTAAACCAATATTTCCTTGTTGCTTGTGGGCTTCTTTTTCCATCAAGGGTTCTATTTGTCCCCCATAGAGTTTCTAGTGAAATTTTTATTGACTTGATTCTCTATTTGTAAAGGAGTTGTACTAATACTCTTGGAGAATATGCCCATTCTTGCCACAAATGAAGTATTTCTTTTGTTATGCAAACTAATTGTCATGTTTATGTTTATGTTTTTGTTTAGATGGACCACTCTAACATTCAAGTTTCTTTATATGCTTTTGTGACATGAGAGCCTAATTATCTATGCAGTTTGTGGTTTCATCTTAAATTGCTTCTACCTATTGAAGCAAATTCACTAACTTTTCAAATGTGGGTTTTTTACTCACCACATTCAGATAAGTGACAAACACTTTGAAGGAAGGGGTGGTGTTCTCAAGACAAATGGTACAAAAGAATCATCTAAAATTGTTTCCTCTAATGCTTAGTCAAATTTACAAAGACAACAAAGGAGTTATAGAGGAAGGAGTTACCATCAAAAAATCCCTCATTTGCAAGGGATTAGTCAAAATTTACAGAGAAAACAAAGATAACAATAATCAATCTAGTAAAAAACCCCCATTTTTGGGCCAAGAATAAAAACATCGTCAATGAGGGTGTCACTGATGTGAAACATGTCCAAAATATCCAAAAACCAACACCATCATCTTCACAACCCAATAAAAATATTGTCATTATTCCAAAGGGCCAACCCAAGATAAGTTGTACTTCAAAATGCAAATATACTCCATTAGAGGAGCCCATAGAAATGGCCTTATGCAAATTGGTTCAAGAAAACCTCATCAAACTACCTGTAGTTAGACAATATGAGGAAAACTTCAATGAACATGAATACTATGAATACCATTCTAGGTAAAAGGCCACAAAATTTATGATTGCATGAGACTAAAAATTGTATTCAAGATCTCATTGACCATGGTGAGATTGTGGTTGAAGATTGCCCTAACAAATCCTCTAATGGTCAATTAGGTATATACATAGATCCTATCCCTAATCATGATCAAGGAAATTCCTCTAACAAGGGTACCAGCTCCAATCAAACCAACAATGTTCATGCTTCCACTTCATATGACTCTATCATAGGTCGAATTGAAGAAAGCCATCCCCAAGTAGCCACTCTAACCATAAAATCTAAAACCTCTAATTGTGCCATTACCACACGCCATGGTTGAGTCACCATCCAAGGAGCTTCATCCTCCTTCCAATCACCAGTCAAATACAATACCCTTGACCACCTAGGAAAATTTCCACACAAATTTCCATCTTAGAGCTACTTCGAACTTCACCCATCCACAAGGAAGTTCTAGATAAATCCTTGCAAGAAATGTGTGTCCCAAATGAAATTAATGTTGACCAATTTCAATCCATGGTAGGACACCTTGCCTCAGCACACCACCTAGTTTTCATGAAAAAAGATTTACCTTCTACCGATTTATCCCACAATAATGCCCTCCACATTGAAGTCTTCATCCACAAGCATAAGATCAAAAAAGTCCTTATAGATGGTGGATCAAGCATCAATCTATGTACTCTTCAATTAATAAGAAAATTGGGATATTCTATTGAAGTCATTGATCCCCAAAAGAGTATTACAATAAAAGCATATGATGATGCTAAAAGAGAATATGAGGGAACTATCAAATTACCTATCCAAGTCAGTCCTATCATCGTGGAGACTACATGTCAAGTCTTAGACCTTGATCTCCCTTACAACATCCTTCTTGGCTGACCATGGATACATGCCATGCAAGCCATCTCTTCCACATACCACCAATGCATCAAATTTCCTTATAACGACACATAAATAACCATCTTCGTTGATCGTCAACCCTTCCAATATTGCAGACTATTAGAAGGAAAATATTAAAAATCACATCATTGTCCTATCAATGATGATGCACAACCATCATCATCTTACATTGATCCATCCTTACTTTCATCTACATCCACCTCTCATAATCCTATCCCAGAGATCAAGGATAAGATCATTGATAAGGGATGTGGAGAGTATGACCTACAAGGTTCATTCTATGTAGGGCAACTCCCACTCTCCCCTAAATCACATGCCAAACCTCAACCTCTTGATTCAGTATCCACAGTGACAATAAATGATGAGCTAATAAAATTCTTCTATTAGGGATTCTTAGACAAGGAAACTATTGAGGGAGACATATCATCATGGCTTTATAGAGATGAAGGAGAGAAAGAATCCTCTTTGTTGATAGATAAATACACCAAAGGCCTCTGTATTTGTAAAAATATGGGATACAAAGGCAAAGGAGGACTTGGATTACATGAACAGGGTAGTATAGAACCTTTGATAGTAAAGAGGAGGTATGGTCACCAAGGGATTAGGTTTGGATTATCTGAGTATGTGTCCTTAGAACTTGAATGTATTCTCACTGAAGTAGCTAAATCTTTTCCTGTTGTCAAAAGAACCAATGGTGGTACCCATGAAGAGTCCTTAGAGTATATTGTTGACTTGTTCCAAGACCTAACTATTTGTACCATTTCATCTACCTCATCCACACCCATCAATATTCCACTTGTTTACCCTCAACTTATCAACTGGGATCAACAAGGCCCTCTTTCCCTTAACACATTCCAAAATGATGACGCTATCATCGAGCTTATGGGAGTTAGAGAAGATATACCAATTGGTGACCATAAAGTAGGATATGACATAGAGATTAACATTATTGCATAATTTGGGGAACAGGTCAAATTCTTTAGTCGTAAAAGTGAAAAATCAAAAAGAACAAAAAAGGCCCCTAATGAAAACCACAATGTGGCACTATCGAATGAAGAAAAAGTAAAAAGAAAATATGTATCCTCTGGTGAAAACCTCTCTGAGGCACTAGAGGATGAGGAACTTGACCTTCCTGAAGGATCTCAATATCAAGAAAAATCTATAGTCTTAGTGGAGGAAACACAAGAGCTTAACTTGGGTACAAAAGAAGCACCCAAAATCACTTTCATCGCAACCTCACCTACACTAGAAGAAAAATAAGATTTTATAGCATTCTTCGAAAAGAGGTCCAATAATTTCACATGGATGTATGCAAATATGACGAGATTAGATCCATCTCTTGTGGTACATCATCCAACAGTTTATCTTGATGCTAAATCGGTGAAGCAAAAGATCAGGAAAATGCATCCACAAATCAATCTCTTAGTAAAAGAACTATAAAAACTCCTAGAAGTCAGATTTATTCATCCCCTTGACTATCTCAAGTGGGTATCAAATACTGTTCTAGTTCCCAAGGTAATTAGGGGCATCCACATCTATACAGAGTTCAAGGATCTCAACAAGGCATGCCCTCAAGATGACTACCTGTTACATCCCATGTGTTTCTACCATTTACTATTTACCTAGATTGGTTAATTTGTTTGGAAAGTGAGTGATTATGGATTTCTGCATCTATATATGTGTTTTTAACCATTAACTATAGATTGGATATTTTGTGAAAATTGAAGTAATTATGAATCTTTGCATCTATGTGTGTTTTCTATCTTGAATGCAATATGATGAGAAAAAAAGAATAATGCAATGTCTTGAATTAAATGTGGTTATTGTTAATTAATGATAATATTTTGATCAGCTAACTACTATGGCGATGATCTAAGTGGATGCAGGAACAAGTTGTCCCTCCAGAAAAGAGGGGAGGTATCACTCAAGAGAAGGACTTGGTCAGGTAAACATAAAAGAGAAGCCTAAACTGAGCAGCACATACACACAGCCTATTTTGATCTAGGTTGAGTCGAGTCAGTGTAGTGGTAAGTGATCTAAGTTATGTATCTTGAGTCTTGATTGGATGTTCAAACCTACATGTTGTTAAGTGTTTGGTTGTTTGAGTAAGGTTTCATTGAGTTAATTAATGCTTGTGCAAGTCCACGATACGTTCTTATACGTGAGTTGATATGAGCATGAACATATGTAGGTAGACGTACCTACGTATATTCATGAGCATATTGCTGATAGATATAGAGATATCGATTTGGGCTATGCAAGAATTATCGTCTCTCTTGTGTTCTTTGACGATGAGTCTATGAAGTTTTTACGACGTTAAATGTATTTTTGGTTGAGTTATTTTTGATTTTACGATGATTATATATATTGATGTATCTATATATTTATTCTCTCTCTCTCTCTCTCTCTCTCTCTCTCTCTCTCTCTCTCTCTCTCTCTCTATATATATATATATATATATATATATATATAATATAAATATTATTATTATTTTTCCCTTAATAGCGGAAATATGATTTTATCATTTTTGCAGAATTTAGTTTTCGTAAATATTGTGTTATGGTAATTAAAAGAATAAGATTATATATATAATAGATTTAATAAAAATAATAATAATAATAAAAGAATAGTTTTATAAAAAAAAGTAATAATAATAAATATAATAAAATAAAAGGTGATTATATTATAATAATAAAAGTATGGTTTAAAGTTCTTTTAGAAAAAGAATACGTATCTTTTATTTTAAATGTGGGCATGTCTTCCTAATAGGCACGCGGCCCTCCCCCTTAAGCTTTAAGTTTCAATGTTAAAATTTAATAAATCTTATGGGTGGCAGACTTTCCTTTTAAAGCACGTGGGCACCTTTTCTAATCTTGGCAGCACATAAAGTGCTTAATATATGTGCCTAACATATTAATTATTAATATATTTTATTTACTTTTTAATTTTCAACAAACACTTTTTATTTTTAGAAGGTTTGTTTTTTTTTTTAATCTAATTTTAGATTTTGTAAGCATGTCCTCATAGTGTCAACATTTTTTGAGTTGGTTAAGCATGTCATCATTATATTGATATTTTTGAATTGGTTGCAGTATAAAAGGAGGTACTCTCCCTCATTTTTATTCGCACCTTTTTCAAAATCAAGAGCCTTCTCTTATCAAATTTGAGTTTTGTGTTAGTGTCGAAAGTTTGTCATTTTGCTTTTGTAAGTTGTTTATTTGGAGGAGCGATTTAGAGTTTTTGGAAGGACTTAAACAAAAGTGTCTTTGATCCATTTGGAGCTATATTCTTAGGCATGGGGTTTATTTCTCCTTCTCTATGTTTTTCTTGTTTTCAAAACATTATGTGATGTATTGTTTTTAAGCGATTGCAATGTTGAATTTTAAATGTGAATGTCTATCAATAATATATATATTTATATATATCTAGTTAGAAAATTTGTATTGTGATCATGAGAAAGTGTCTATGGTTGAGATTTTACCTAGATAGAATCGTAAATCAATCATTTATTGGTGTTCGTATAAGAAAATTATATAAGAGGAAAGTTAGTGAAATAGGATTCAAGTGGTATTACTTCAATATTTGTATCCTAGTAAAAGCATGTAATAGGTTAACCTTGGGATATGTGATCCATGGAAGAGGTAGATAACCTAGAATAGAGTTTGATGTAATTGTTCAGCAGGGATATTCCTGGTATTTGTTGATCCATGGGAAAGGGAATATCCTATGTGTAGAGAATGATACATTTGTTAAGTGGGGTTAGTCCTAGGATTTGTTGATCCATGGGTAAGGGAATAACTTTTGTATAGATATTGTTATCTTTCCCAATCGAGATAGAAGGGTGGGTGAATATGAGACAAGAAAACTTGTGCCAAAGTGGTGTAAATTGCCAACGTTTACACTGTCTAGGTTCACTGTGATCCAGGTTTGCATTTCTAGTAGGGATTTCATATTTTGATGGTTGTAGCCATAGTATGATAGTACTAGTTAATGTAGGACACAATACCTTGCTCAAATTAGGCCTATTTTATTTGGGGTTATCATACCAATCCCTTCGTCGAAGGGTAGGGTCGTTTACCAGTTTGGTAAATGTACGGGGGACCACAGTTAGTCCGTGGTTGGAGGTAAATCGCTTGAGTGATGCTTCCCCTCATTCAGTTGGTGGTCGAGAATATTGAAGATAGACAAGTATACAATCGTATGTATCTCTATTTTTTAGTTAAAGCTCTTGGAGCTTGTACGTATTTATTCTATGAAAAAGTTGTAAAGAGAAATATTCAATTATTTTATTTAGGAAATGTAATTTGATTATGCAATGGAAGTTTGGAAGGTATTACAAATGTGCATTTTTCAAATAAAGGAATGAAAAATTTTATTACTCATGTATTGGATTCATGATTTATTTACTCTTGGGTTAAAACTTAGCTCTTTTTACTTGGTAGAACAAGTGGCATGTTACACTTCCCACTACCAAACATTGACATTATAGTAGACCTTACCACAGGCCATGAAATGTTATCCCTCATGGATGGATTCTCTATGTATAATCAAATCTGGATCACACCAGAAGACCAACATAAAACTGCTTTGATTTGTCTATGGGGAACTTACTATTGGCAAGTCATGCCCTTCGACCTTAAAAATGTAGGGGCAATATCAAAGAGCTATGACTGTAATATTCCATGACATGCTTCACCTTGGATCATGGAGGATTATGTAAATGACCTCCTAGGAAAATCTAGAACAAGAGGACACCTCCAAGTACTTGAACACATCTTTAATCGACTCAAAAAGTATCAAGTACACCTTAATCCAAAGAAATGTGTTTTAGGGGTAACTTTGGGAAAAATGTTGGGCTATATTGTATCACGTAGAGGCATTGAAGTGGATCCTGCAAAAGTTAAATCTATACTATAAATGTCTCCTCCCAAAAATTTAAAATAGTTACGCAGTCTCCAAGGCAAGCTCCAAGCAATTCGACATTTTATCATGCAACTTGCGAACAAATGCCACCCATTCTCACATCTTCTTCGCAAGAATGTAACATTTCAATGGGATTCCACCTAGCAACAAGATTTTGATCAACTAAAGGAATATATTGCATCACCACCTGTGCTCATGCCACCTATCTTAGGGAAGCCCCTTTTTTGTGCATTTCTTCCACATCAGCAGTGTTGGGGCCACTTTTAGAACAACACGATGGTGCAAGAAAAGAGAGAGTTATATACTATATCAGTCATACTTTAGTGGGATATGAGCTAAATTATACACCAATGGAATGAGTATGTCTAGCAGTTGTCTTTAGTTCACAAAAACTTAGACGTTGCATGCTTAATCATAAAACAAAGCTCATTTCAAAAGTAGATCCATTTAAGTACCTATTGTTAAAAGCTGCTCTCACTGTCCTCGACGTATGGCTGAATGGATAATGATCTTAAGCAAGTTTTATATTGAGTACATAAATTGAAAATCAATCAAAGGACAAGTGATACTGGATAAGCTTGTAGAAGCACCTATAAACGTAGACCATCCACTCATCTTAAAGTTCCACGATGAAGTTGTATTTTATATCACTACACCTACACATTGGAAACTATTCTTTGATAGGTCATATACTCAAGATGGCTCAGCAGTAGGATTTTTTTTTGTCACTCCACAAGGTGACTATATTTCTAAGGCTTATAGGATAGCTTTCCCATGTGCAAACAATATTGTCAAATATGAAGACCTCATTACATGACTTAGAATGGTTGTCCAATGGAATATCACAGAATTGCATGTCTATGGAGACTCTCAACTTTTCATCAAGCAAATCAACAATGAATATCAAATAAAGGATGACAAACTACTTCCTTATAAGAGGATGGTGGTGTTGGCAAGAGACACTATATGGATTCATGGTTGTTGTCATTGATGGCAACAAAGGTCATTCCACATATCCGCAAGTCATGATATATCTCTACCGGAAGTCAGATTGAAGATTGTTGTGGTCCGGTGAACAAGAACAGAGCATGTGGCAAGGTCCGACAGATTGGTCCGGATCTCTCAGAGGAAGTGTCTTGGCACAGTGCGGATCTGGGGAAGTCAAGAGGACTATCTTGAGTAGTTTATTCCAAGGATTTAGCCTCCGGAGATGGACAAAGAAAAAGATATGAGTAGTTGAGTACCGGATTCCTGAGAGACAGTGAAAACAGAGGAAGAACTGACTGACTGAGTATCAAACTACTTTCCGGATGTGTTACAGATGATGATAAAGGTTGCGGAGGCATGAATCATGTTTGGCCAACATAATTGATGATATCTACAAGTATATGCTTGATCCGCATTGCTTGGTGAGCAAGGATTCAGCCGACAGAACTAAGTTTGTAAGAAACTAGACTGTTCCGGATGCCGACTAGAAAGATGATGAAATTACTTGTGCGGATATATATAGAGGATGGATTTAGTTGTAAAGTGTATGAATGTGAAAAAGGATATGCGAACAAATCCAGAGTAGAGCAGAAGTAGCAAGAAAGATCCGGTATGTGAAAGGATAGCAGACTAAAGAACAGAGGAAAGATGAAGTGCAGCAGATCAGTATACTGAACTTAATCGGAACTGAACTCCAGCATATGCAGATGCTTCCAATCAGTTCAAGACTGTGATTCTTATCACTTTGTAAGACAGTGTGTCTTCTTGTAGGCAGTGAGCCTCTTGTGAGCAGTGTGCTCGGGCAGTGAGCCCTAATTGGCAAGTGCCATTTTGTAATTTCCTATTCTTCTAACAGAGAATAATTCTTGGGTTAATCACCCCGTGGTTTTCTCCCTTAACAGGGTTTCCACGTCAAAAATACTGTGTCATGTGTTTCTTATTTCATGGTTAATGTTTTGTGTTTGATTTTATGCTGCTTCAATTAAAAGGAAAGTTCAATAAGGGAAATAATTAGGATAACTGATTCACCCCCCCCCCTCTCAGTTATCAACAATTGGTATCAGAGCTAAGTTCCTCCTAATAGAGCCTAACAGCTTGAGGAAGATCTGGGATTTCAAATGGATGCATATGGTTTAAGGGAGCAACTCAAGACTGCCCTTGAGGATCTTGAACAGTCAAATTCTGAAGTCAGTGAATTAAAGGAAAGACTCAAACAGGCTGATGAATTCATGAGAGAATTAAAAGACAAATTAAGTCTCTCTATGAAAAAGAGAAAGGAGCTGCTTCAACAGTTGGCAAGACAAAGTGAAGAAAGCAATACAAGTGAGGAATTGACTGAGCAAACCAAGTTATGTGAAAAGTTATCAAAAGAAGTCATTATGTTAAGACATGAAATGGAATCAGGAACTATAAAGTTTACTCAAGAGATTGAAGAAAAAAGAAAGGCTGAAGACAATCTAAGACAATCTCTTAAAGAAAAATCAGAAGAATGCCACCAGATGGACAGGATTATCAGACACCTTGAATCTGATCTTGAAGATTCCAAAGATAATGAAGGAAAACTTGAGGATCAAATTGCCTCTCTCAAAAGAGACCTTCAAACAGCAAATGAATATAAAGAGAAATTCAAGATAAGTTCTGCTCAACTTGAAGTTCTTCTTGGAAGTCAAAAGAGGACAGATGACAAGTATGGCTTGGGATATGAGAAAGGAGAAAGCTCCGGATCCGGTCAGAAGAATCTTGGATCAGAAAATCCAAGGAGCAGGCCTAGAAGACCTCCGGTAAGACAGCCAAATGCTCAAAAATATCCATCCTTCAATGGATACTGCCACAGCTGCAACCATTTTGGTCACAAAGCTAATCAGTGCAGAATGAGAATGAATCAGATTAATTCATCCTTCTCCGGACAGTGCTTCAACTGCAAAAGGTATGGACACAAATCCCATGAATGCAGAATTATGCAAGTAAACAAATCATTCAAAGGTAGATGCTTTACATGCAATAGAGTAGGTCATATGGCTAATCAATGCAGATCAAGGGGATATCAGTTAAATATGCAAAGAAATGTTATTTGCCAAATCTGCAATAGGTCCGGTCATAATGCTAAAGTCTGCAGAAACAAGAATCAGGACAAAAGAGGTCCGGTATATAATCAGAATCAAGAAAAGGGTAAACAAAAGATGAATGCGGATGAAGTTAGGAATCAGATGAGCAAGATTTGGGTGAAGAAAAGCTCAGAGAATGTAGAGGTTGGATCCGCACCAGATTCTGGTGCTGATATTTCTTCCGGAAATTAAAAAGTGAGCTCAGGCTCAGGGGGAGACTCAAGGAAGATTCTGTTCCCCCAGCCAAACAAGTTGTGCCGGATGTGGCACAAGATGCGGATTAAAGGGTTTGTAGATATAAGTCCTGAGATGCTTCAGTCAAGTTTTCAGAGGTCCGCATGGAGTTATGAAGAAGCTGTGTTCGATTAAGTTAGACCTGTTCAGGGAGGTGCTCCGGTATGATAAAGGATTACAAAAAGGTCCGGAGAGATCCGGAAGTGCACGATCTTGTCTTGCGGATTGGACAGAGTGTTTGGGATGTTCTTGTAATATGTTACCTAGATTTATTCATGATTTAAAGATCCGGATGATATTCAGTGATCAGGACTAATCCGGGATACTCCAAGCTGTCCAGACATGGTAAACCGGAATAATGCAGGTGAAGCATTTATTGCAGACAGATATTAGGGTTTGCAGAGCAATATAAGGGATTTCTCAAAAGTTATCTGCTCATTCTACACTTGAGAAGAAGCGAATAGTGGAGCTCTGCAACAAGGTTCATCAAGCACACCAAGGATCTCCTGCCGAAGCTATTGCATAAAGAAATCAATCCAACCACTCCGTGCAAACCGAAGGCGCATAAGGTATTCTTCGTTTTTCATTGCCTCACTGCAAATCTTTGAAGAATGGCTACTCCAAACATAGTTAAGATTTCTGATAGACCTCGCCCCTCATTCAAGAAACATCCCTACAAATCATTGGAGGTAGACCCACTAGGAGCCTTCTCTAGTGTTCCCCACGGAGTCTTACATACTGAAGATATTAGGGTTTACATACACGCAAACATTGAGGAATTTGGGGAATTCAAATTAAGAGACCTCTATCACAAGCAACTGATAGACAATGCTTTTGAGCTCAAACCAGAGTATAAGGGTATCCAGAAGAAACAATTTGAGCAATTCATTCATTTCCCTAGCTTTGAAGAAGATGAATGGGTCCGGTATGTACTGAGCAGGATGCATGACAACTTCCTTTGGCTAGATAGACCCTGTAAGATCACAAAAGAAGCAATTAGAGCAGTAACTGGTCTATACTCTTCCGGGGGGGTACCTATCCTCAAATCTGTCAAGAACAACGTTGTAACTGAGGCCACCGGATCAAAATATGATAAGAGGGCAATGACCATTGAAGATATTTCGGATCCGGATATCAAATATGCATCAATGATAATAGGATACAAGATCTATCACTCCAGCAGGGAGAATTCTGTATCCGGAACTGCAATATACACAGCATATGAAATGCTAAGAAAGAATGCAGATTATGATCTTTGTGAACTACTACTAAGCCAATTGATGGAAAATGTACAGAAAATCAAGAAAGACAAGAAGAACTCCTTTAAGTATGGTACTCTCATTGTATGTCTATTCTTTTACTTCATGAATGAGCTACCCGGAACAAGTGGATGGGTATGGCAGAATGACAAACCTGTTGCAGTCCAGATAAGAGACTATTTGCATGGACTTGGGGATGCAAAAGCGAGAAATACAGCTCTATGGGGATACTTCAAAAACTTTCAGAGCATGATGCAAGCAAGAGAGAGAATTCCCCAGTCTCTCATTGAGAAATACAAGGACTCAGTATGTTTTATGGTTGACACTGATCAGTGCCTAATGGAGGCAGTGGAGCCAAGGACTGTCTGGATCATGCCCATGGGGTATGAAGTTGATGAACAGATAGTAGAGCTGCATGTTCAACACATGCTAAGTCAGCCCAAAGATCCTAAGGCAGAAAGGTTTGGAACCTTTGAGGAGCTGAGCGTGAAATTACATGTAGAACTCAGGGAACCTGAGATTAAGAGAAAAGTGAGAAAAGAAGTAGAGCACATTGCTCAAGGCCTAGGCATCTCAAAAGAGGCACTTGATGCCAGCCGGGAAAAGAGGAGAAAGGCTGAGGAAGAAGAGAAAAGCAAAGAAAGTGCTCCGGTTGGAGCTCCCACCCGGACCAGATCAACAAAGAGATCTGCACCTCCCTCAACCAAAAGCTCAAAACCGGAAGTCCAGGCATCCGGAAAGAGATCAAAGGCAAAAGCCACAAGGGCTTATGGAAGCCAAAAGGATGAAGAGGAGACAGAATCAGATGAAGGAGTAAGAGAAGTAAAGAAACAGAAAAAGAAAGGATCCGGTAAGCCCTCCACAGGCCAAGACAAGGAAGAAATGGCAGAGGTAACTGTTGAAAAGCCCACTCTGTCACTAGAGAGCATAATCAAGTCGGTCACGGTGGATGGAAACCTTCAACCAATGACTGAATCCTATGATGACTTCAGTGAGGCAGACCAAAAGACTCTGCAGGAAGCCACAGTTAAATATCTGAACACATACAATAAGGCTTTCATTGAGATCATATCTCTCATTCCTAAAAGCCTAGAGAAGGAAATGGAAGTAAGAAAGAATAATGCTCATGCCAAAGATCTTGAGATCCGGGAGCAGATAGCTATTCAGCTATATCCTCAAATTGATCCCAAGACAATGAACATGATCTTCAAGGACTGCAGAGATGAGTTCAGAAGTAAAGCCAGGATGAATCAGCTCATGCTTGGTGAGACTGACAAAGTGGCACAAGAGACAGAAGAGATCCTCCGGAAGGCCTTCAAAAGGTTCAATCTTCCTGTTGTAGAGGACTTAGGTGCAGAAACAGCTGCTGATTTGGAATCTTCTGTTCCGGAAGAAGTGAGCCATGAACAGACAAGTGAGGACTTGGGACCCTCTGCTCCAGAAGAAGTGGCCCATGAACAAGCAAGCATCTCTCCTCCGGTTTCCCCTACAGTCTCCGGATCCAAAGAAGAAGAGCAATTGCAGGAGAAGGAAGCAGTGGTGACAGATAAAGAGGTTGACAGCTCTAAGACTGCAGAAGAAAAGAAACATCTGTCTCCGGCAAGAGACACTGCACAAACTGTTCAACAATTTTTGAGCAAAGAAACTCTAGAGATTGATGAACCGGAGCTTCTAAAAGGTCCATTTGATTTTGACTCTCTCTCTCCGGTACAAACAATGAAGATAGCTTCATTTGCAAATGCCAAGGCAAATGAAAAGCTCCTGAAGTCTCATATGGAAGACTGTGAGTTGATAGAGGCTGCCTCCGGAGTACTTGTAAAGATCATGCCATCAATCCAAATAGATCCGACAGCCTCCACTTCCGGTAATCTAAAAACCTTAGTCAGCAGTATTGACACACATTTTAATTCTCTAGAAAAATCAGCTGAAGAAAAGGTCCGGAAGGAATTTTTGGATAAGAGATTTTCTGAAATATTAGAATTAATCTCTAAGGATAGGAAGATTGTAAGCATTGGAATAAAGAGCTTAGAAAATGCTCTTAAGGATGGCGGTGACATCTACAAATTTTGTATATCTTGGTCAAAGGCAACAGCTGCAATTGACAAGAAAATAAAAGAGGAACAGGACAAGCTTCAAAGCTTATCTCAAAGTTTTGACCCTCTCTCTTCCTCTATAATAAATCAAGAATGTCAGACTATTGCAGTCTTGAATGAAATAAAGAATCTTGAGAAGGAGAGGAAGAACATTACCAACCGGATGGGAGAACTTAGAAGGATTATAGTCCCTAAGTTGGAAACTATGCATGAGGCCATCAGTGATGCCCAGACCACCGCCCATACAAAAGATCCGACAGATCTCAGGCGGGCAGAAGCTTTTGCATTTTTGTTGAGTGGTCACATTTCAATCTTGGACAGAATGAAGCTAAGTTGGGCTACTGAAATGGTTCAACTGCAGACATCCTTTGCAGACATTCTGCAGTATATGTGAGTATGTAAATATGCGGCTATATATAGAAAATTTTTGAAAATTTTGGTGTGCGGACCCTACCCTTTGCCATTGATGTCAAAGGGGGAGTGAGGAGCAGTGAAAAATGAGGAATCCAACTCAGGGGGAGTTCCGGAAATTGTATATAAAGACAGAGCATCAGCAAAGGGGGAGCATAGTGTAAACACTTAGTCATTTTTCACTAAGTGTTGCCATCAATGCCAAAGGGGGAGATTGTTGGCAAGAGACACTATATGGATTCATGGTTGTTGTCATTGATGGCAACAAAGGTCATTCCACATATCCGCAAGTCATGATATATCTCTACCGGAAGTCAGATTGAAGATTGTTGTGGTCCGGTGAACAAGAACAGAGCATGTGGCAAGGTCCGACAGATTGGTCCGGATCTCTCAGAGGAAGTGTCTTGGCACAGTGCGGATCTGGGGAAGTCAAGAGGACTATCTTGAGTAGTTTATTCCAAGGATTTAGCCTCCGGAGATGGACAAAGAAAAAGATATGAGTAGTTGAGTACCGGATTCCTGAGAGACAGTGAAAACAGAGGAAGAACTGACTGACTGAGTATCAAACTACTTTCCGGATGTGTTACAGATGATGATAAAGGTTGCGGAGGCATGAATCATGTTTGGCCAACATAATTGATGATATCTACAAGTATATGCTTGATCCGCATTGCTTGGTGAGCAAGGATTCAGCCGACAGAACTAAGTTTGTAAGAAACTAGACTGTTCCGGATGCCGACTAGAAAGATGATGAAATTACTTGTGCGGATATATATAGAGGATGGATTTAGTTGTAAAGTGTATGAATGTGAAAAAGGATATGCGAACAAATCCAGAGTAGAGCAGAAGTAGCAAGAAAGATCTGGTATGTGAAAGGATAGCAGACTAAAGAACAGAGGAAAGATGAAGTGCAGCAGATCAGTATACTGAACTTAACCGGAACTGAACTCCAGCATATGCAGATGCTTCCAATCAGTTCAAGACTGTGATTCTTATCACTTTGTAAGACAGTGTGTCTTCTTGTAGGCAGTGAGCCTCTTGTGAGCAGTGTGCTCGGGCAGTGAGCCCTAATTGGCAAGTGCCATTTTGTAATTTCCTATTCTTCTAACAGAGAATAATTCTTGGGTTAATCACCCCGTGGTTTTCTCCCTTAACAGGGTTTCCACGTCAAAAATACTGTGTCATGTGTTTCTTATTTCATGGTTAATGTTTTGTGTTTGATTTTATGCTGCTTCAATTAAAAGGAAAGTTCAATAAGGGAAATAATTAGGATAACTGATTCACCCCCCCCCCTCTCAGTTATCAACAGGTGGATGACTTTAAGTAGTATTTCTCCCATATCTAGTTTGAGCAAGTGCCTCAATTAAACAATAAATCCACAGATGCTATGGCCACTATTGGATCCCTCATAGACATACCACATAATAGTCTAAGAGTGAATTCTTGGTTGAGTAGTTTTTGCTACCTGCTTATGATGTCCCTAATACCGAGCTCATGTGTGAAATTGTTGGTCCTAATTCTCCTTGCTACCATCATATTTACACATATCTCCATTATCATACCCTCCCACCCAACATATCCAACACCCAACGCAAAACCTTTATACTTTATTCACCCCATTTCACTATCCTCAGTAATACCCTGTACTACTTTGTGTGAGGTACAGGAAGGAATATGTGGTGCACATTCCAGTGGTCCTACCCTTGTCAAGAAATTGTTAAGAATGGGTTACTATTGGCCTACTATGGAACAAGATGCCCATCAATTTGTTAAGAAGTGCCTATAGTATCAGCAGCACAGATATTTGATACTTGCACCCTCACAGGGGTCGCAACTGATCACTACTCCTTGGCCTTTCTCACAATGGGGGCTTGACCTCATTGGAAAAATCCACTCTTCTACATCTAATGGCCACAAATTCATAATCACCGCCACTGAGTATTTTAAAAAGTGGGTTGAGACCATTCCTCTCACCTACATCGCTGACAAACAAATTGCTAAATTCATTCTCCATTATATCATATGTTGGTATGGTATTCCCCTTGTCATTGTCACCGGCAATGGAAAACCATTCAAAAACCAAGAAGTCCATTCCCTCTGTCAACAATTCCACATCCAACATCATTTTTCCACTCCTTACTATCCCCAAAGTAATGGCCAAGCAAAGGCTTCTAATAAAACTATCCTTAAAATCCTTAAAAAGATAGTTAATGAAGTTGATTGTGATTGGCACCTCTAACTTAACCCTACCTTATGGGCCTACCTCACTAGTATCCGCACACCAAGTGGTGCCATACCATATTCACTCATCTTTGGATCTGAAGCCATTTTTCCAATTGAGGTTGAGCTCTCCTCTTTAACAATCTCTTTACAGAACCTCATTGATGAGGAGTATCGTATTTCACGGTTGCATGAGTTGGAATTACTAGATGAGAGGCACCTCAACGCCTTAGATCATTTACAAGCCTATCAAAATCCACTACGTTGCAGCTATAATAAAAGGATCAAAACCCATCAATTTAAGATTGGTGACCTGGTGTTTAAAGAAAATCAGAGGAATCTACAGACCAAGATAAGAAAGAAAAAATTGAGCCTAATTGGTTAGGGTCTTTTGTCATCATTGCTAACTATGGATCAAGAGCTTACCAACTTGCTATACTAGAGGGTCAGCCTTTGGAAGAACCTATAAACATCATCCATCTCAAGAAGTTATATGCTTGACCCTCAGAATATCCCAATTGTAGAAAAATACAAAAAATAAAAATAAAATAAAATAAGTAGAGAGAAATAATCCATCCAATGGTGAAAACCACTTTGGTGGTGCCTTGGGCAAGTACCATGGTGAAAACCTATTACAGGCGCCATGTGTAGTAGCTAAAATCCACCATCTATTAGGATACCATCCATCTCATTCATATCCTACTAAAATATATGCCCAATCCATCATATACTATCCTTTTATACATTGTCCCTCACTTCATACCCATCTATCAACCTATCATGGCTTGGTCATTTTTAGCTAATCATCTATCCCATTCCATAATACTTAGCCATTTCCCTGCCTATTCACTTCCCTTGTTGGAGGCAATTCCCTAGATCTAATTTGTGGATAGAATCTTTGTCATATACTCCATGTATCCCACAATAATACTTTGTGCATCCACCCATCTCCATATATCCAACAATAAGACAACTTTACACTTTCACCCATCACTATCATATTCCATAATAATGAGATTTCACAAGACTTAACATTCAAACTCAACAAACCACATATAAAACATTGTTCCACAATGCAAATCACACACAAGTCCAACTTTTGAAATAATAAATAGTCACCATACCTATTGCCTAACTATCCACATCTATCATCCCAATCATGACTTCAAGAATATATCCTTCCCATATCAGGCATAATCTAATCTCATACCACCTATCCTAATTTGGCAAGAGATATGATGGTTGCATGACTTGTTTTGTCAGTTGATATTTTATTTTGATTTATCTTTTACCCATTCTACACCTACTCAAGGCCATCTTGATCTTTTTATATCTTGGTGTGTTTTGACTAGCATAGAATGGGGCATAGTCTTTTGTTTTGTGTGTCATGTTTATTGGTTGTTCTTTACATGACCCACCAAGGCTAATGTCAACCTTGCATGTGTTGGAATGACTTTATTATGACGGTTTCTCTTTACATAGACCCATCAAGGCCATGCCAACTCCTTGTGTGCATAAGGACTTCCTCGTGCTTTAAATCTCTTTCCTCACATGATCCTCCAAGGTTATCTTATGTTTTGCGTGTATAAGGACAACTAGTTTTTTGAGAGTCAAGTCCATGAAACTAATACATAGTCACCCTAGTTCTTTATACCTTAGTGTATAATATCCATTGCTATATTAAAATCTAGGATTTCTCTCCACATACCAGCATAATCCAATCTCATCACTCATCTATTTTCATCTCCCCCATTTATCCCATGTCCTATCCATAATCTTATATCATTCTCCCTCCAACCTACACCATACCCTAGGGTATTTTGTTTCTCCATCTCCCCCATCTAACCTATTCTCTCATCCTACTAATTATCCCCCCTATCCTAACATCTATTTTCCCTTTGTGTCATGACCAAAAAGAACAAAATCAAAGTCACCAACCACTCCCACCATCCACTACATCTACAATCTTCCTGCATCCACATACAATCATAGTCATACTATACCATAATTATGCAATATTAGCATCTGTCATAATCATCACATAGTTCACACCATTTGATGAGTGCTAGGTAGCAATCATCTAGACATACCTTTTTACTCCCTTTTTCTCATCTTTATACACTACCTGTCATGGTAATTACACTATAGGAACTATGAAGTCTTGTTTTAATTATGCTAATAAGAGCTAAAATGTTGAAGTTACTGTTATGATGAGAAGACATGTGTTTGAAGTGAAACTAATAGAGTTATGTAGAACTATCTCTTTTTGTTTCACAGGTATCCATTTCTTAGGCAAAAGAAAGTTTTGGGAACTCCAAAGATGATCCTAATTATCTTCGGAGCTTAGTAGGAGGGATACTACATAGCACTCCAACATTTTCTAGCATTGTTGGAGGATATTTGGAGTTGAATAAGTAGGACAGGGAAGGTTGGTGAACATGAAGACCTTTGGAGCCATGTCCTAATAGGCTGGGTAAGCATCTCTGGAGCTTTTGGCAACTGCACAGAGCCTCTAGAGCTGCACAGGGTCTCCATAGTTAAACAAAGCCTCTAGCACCGATGAACTGTCAGAATCTCCAGAGCTTCTGAGGAGCTACGAAGTTCCACATATCAAGGCCAGGGTGTCCAAGAGGATAACTCTAGTGGTCCAAAGGGGCACAACACACTTATATTTGATTTTGCATAAGTTAGGGGACTTCTCATAGTTTGCTATTTTTGAGAAGTTAAGTTCCTTTTAACGTGCCTCCACAGCCTGTTTTGTTAAAAGTCAAACTCTTGATTTAAGGACACATTCAGTGTCACTTAAGTCCTTTTTATGATTTGCATGATTATACTTTTAATAATCAGTTGCATGTTTTAGTTCTAGGAATAATATATCTTTTATATCTCAAGTTGAACTGAGAGGAAAGATAGTTAACTCTAGAAATATGATATCACCTAGACTGATATATATTGATGGAGACAGCAGAATAAGATAATAGATTTTTAGTAGATTTTTATGTAATTTCATTCTTCAACAGAAACATATATTCTTGAATATAATATACTTCAGATAGACTGGATTAAAGAAAGCAGAACTATTATACTTTTGCTCTGAAATCTTTGTTTAGCCTTCAGTTCTGAAGGTGTGGAACAAGGGTCCACTCCCACCAACAGATAGGAAGCTAGTATATTCTTTGTTTTATCATGTTATTGCAGCTTTCTTAAATATAGTATTTTCCTATTTTCATAAGATAGATCAATTACTGTTAAAGCAATCTTGTTTTTGTTTTAATGATTGTTTAGCTTTTGTGTGAATCAGATAGATCAATAGAGTACTATTTTAGTTCTTAGATCAGGTTTTCCTTTCGAGCCAGTAATTAGAAGAATGAGTTTGATTAATTAGGGAAGTTCAATTCAATAGATTAATTAAGGATTGTTGATTATCAAGTTTCTATTACAAACAGACATGGACACAGCCCTAGATTTGAAAAATAAAATATGATTAAATGCCAAGGTACAACTACCCTTGTCATTTTTGGCAACCTTATCGAGGAAATTTGTGTTAATAGCAACTCTAGTTAACAATCCCATTTAGGATTAGATTAATTCTGCATGGTTAGACCTAAAGACCCAAAAGGTAGATATATCAAATAGACACCACAACCATAGCCTATAGGTGAAAGCAGTAGGGTAGGACAAGATCTTGTTGAAAATGAAGAACATTTAGGACCTACCTTGGAAATCACACAACAATTAGATATCCCCACAAGCCCTCAAAACCTTACACTCTCTAAGTACATCCAAGAACTGGAGGAGAAACACCAAGCAGATCTGTTAAGAGGATCCACTTTACCAAAAACTCAATTTGAATCGTGGAAAGAAGAAGCATCTCAAGAAGATCCATTAAACATGGGGGACAATCATGACCAAGAAAACCCTCTGCAAGAGAATACAAGAACTTTTTCGTATCCCATTATCCTCAACCCTAGGGAAAATGCACCTATGAAAAACATTTCTCCCTCAAACGTTCCAATATTCAGGCCAATTCCTTTTGAGGATCTAGATCAGTTCCTCTTTGAATTCAAAGTCTTATGTCAAACATATGACTATGGATCTGACAACCAAAAGCTCAAATGTTTCCCAGCTACACTAAAATATTTTGCCATGAGATGGTTCATGGGCTTAGCCTTAGATTCTATCCACTCATGGGAGCAAATTGAAATTGAGTTCCTAGACAAATACCAGGACTATTGCAGAATCTGTGATAGAAAGGAAGAGTTGTTTAGAACTAAGCAGAAAGAGGAGAGCTTGGAGGACTACTTGGACAGATTCAACTTTGCCCTTAGAAGGTATGGCAACCCTATAGCACACAACTTGGCCAAAACCTTGTTCATAAGAGGGTTGGATAAGGAGTCAAAGCAAGCATTGGATCTAATAAGAAGAGCGAATATCAACAAAATGAACATGCCTGCAATTGAGGAAATCTACAAAAAATACTCTAGGACATACGATGGAGTAAGAGCACCAAGGGCTCTAAAAGGGAAATATGATATAGGGTAGTTAATGGAGGAGTTTGCAAACCTAAAAATAGATATCTTAGTTCAACTAAATACCACTTTAGATGGGATCCAGGCAAAGAATAGAACAACTGAACCCCTGTCAATTTACTGCCCTAGATGCAGAAATAAACACCTTTTGAGAGAGTGCCCATTGGACAAATATGAGATCTACTAGATATGTGATAAACAACACCCTACTAGCCATTGTGATCAACTCCTAGCCTTGAAAAGGCTGACTAAAAAGAATGTCCAAATAGAAGAGGAGTTGAACTATGTAGGACAGAAACAAGTTGGTCATTTCCCTTATAACCAATACCCAACTCAAGATTCTTATAGGGGCCCTTCAAAATGGGGAATAACCAATGGAATTCAACATGGCATGGACCTCAAAATAGTGGCCACAATAGTTTCCATCATAATTTGGACCACCAAATTATAGCCTCGGTGGGGTCCTCAGTAGGGCTATAATCAGAAGTTCCAAGGACAACCTAGATGTTTCCCAAACCAACAAAAAGTACTTCTAACTGGACCAACACACATAAGGACAATCTCAAAATGATCCAGTTAGTCAACCACCCCTACCAGCTCAACCTATAGCAAACCCACGCAATAAATAGGAGCAACTATATACATGACTAACCAGGAAAACATGGCTAGTGTCAACGCTATTTATTTAAATAACCTCCAGCTACATTTTGGGAAGCTCTTGCAAGACCATCTCCTCCACTTATAGTTGAAGTTACAGATGACATGGAACCTGAAAATCCATCCAATCAACCCCAAGAGGAGATTATAGTAGAAAAAGTGCCACAAGAATAGCCCTCAGGTAACTCTGGAGTTCCTCCTAAAGGAATAGCTCTGGAAATCACCTCTAGAGATGCTTCCAAAACACACTTTGGAGCTACTCTGGAGACTAAAAAGTAGGTACCATACCTAGAATGACTCAAAAAGCATGTTCCCCAAAAATAGTCCTACAAAAACAAGTCCAACCCACCATTGAATCAAGATTGTTGCAAGAAATCAGACAGCTAAACATTGAAATTCCACCCCTCTAGGCAATCAGAGATGTTCCTAAACTGAATCAGTTTATCAAACAACATTGTGTTAAGACTCGAGGAAGGAAGAAAAAATTTCCTACCACCATTCAAGTGAAGGAAAAGTGGTGGATCTTCTGGTGGGAGAAATGCTCCTCCCAAAGTATGGGGATCTTGGGAACCCTGTCATAACAATCGACATCTGAAGAGTTGAAATATCTAATATTTTAGTTGACTTAGGAGCAGAAATAAATGTCATGACAATCCACACCCTAGATAAATTGTCCCTTATAGGCATTCAAGCCACTTCCACAATTTCACAATTGACTGATCAATCAGTAGCCATTCCAAAAAGGGTGTTGACCGATGTCCTAATTATTGTGGAATCATGGGAATTTCTAGTGGATTTTCTGATCTTAGAGCCAAGAATTCAAAGGAATACTTATCCTCTAATTTTGGGTAGGCCATGGCTAGCTACTGCATCAGCATCCATTAATTGCAGAACTGGGGATATGGTCATCTCAAATAGCTTAGACATGAATAAAATCTCCTTGTATCCTCCAGCTAAACCGTCCATACATTATTCAGGGAAAATGTGGGTAGATGAGCCTAACAACATGGAAAATAGTGCCTCCTTAGTTATGGTTACTATCATAGAACACTTGGGGGAATTGGAAAAATAAATAAACTATGATACATGATGAGGTCATTGTAGTTGTTCTTAATTCATCATCATTTAATTTATCAATTCGAAGGTGTCTGGAGCTATCTGCAGTAAGACTCTCTTATGTGGGGGGTTGGAGTGGAGTTTGAATCTTATGGGATGGATGGATGGATTGTACTGGTTGCTAAAGGAATCTTACTGATATTCAAGTTACTCTATCTACTGTGTTGTCCTCAAAATCAGCTACGCTTGTTTTTGTAGACAACCCCCACGAAACTTGTCTGTTTCGTGATCTAAACTCTAAGTTCACAAATCGAGACAAGATTCTCTTGGTCTCGTGCGAAGTTGTATAGCATCCTAAACTAGTTTACAACACTCCCTCAAATCAACTCCTTGAAGTTTATGAAAACCGATTAAGTTGTAAACTGACCAAAATATCAATTTTGGTCATTTTTTGGGTGTTTGTCAAATTTTGAGTCCTAACATGCAAAGGCTACCAAAATCGCCGCTTCGCATGTCTTTTTGTTTATCTGTGTATTTTCAGCGATTTCTGCCGCTATTACATGTTCTTGTTAAAAGGATTGTGCAGCGTCGACGAATTTTACCGTCATTGCATGTGACATTAACATATGCCGTGTCGATGGATTCTACCGCTCATACATCCTTATCTTCATGTGTCGGAGTGGTCAAAAACACTGTCGGAACATACCATTAATGTCACCACGAGTTAACTCATGTGACATTAATGACATTTTTCTAAGCTTTATTTTAAGTTTTTAAGTGTTCTTTTAAATCACTTCCTTTGTGTTCTTGTTTTCTTTCGTCTAAATTGTTCCTCTTGCAATCTGCAGTTATACCTTTTTGAGCCTATGGTTCTCGCGATTTGGAGTTTGTGTCCAGAAGAACCAGAGGTGTACTCATTTTTATCAGGTTGGATTTCTTTTATTTTGTGCTTCTCCGCATTTAGGGTTTTATCCATTATTTAACAATAGATTTGTTCCTAATTGCTTAAAGTTATTGTTAAACATACTTTTAGTCTTATCTCCTTTTGATTTGAGTCTACGGTGTGATAACCCTAGCCATTTCCGCTCTATACTAGACTGGACTTTCCAAATTTTTCTCCACGGCTCATGACCTAGTTTTGTTTTGGTTTAAGCTAATAGGTTTTAAATCGACGGTGATTTTCTTTGATTGAACACCGAACTCATTTTTCAATCTCATGCAACGACGGTTACAATCGCCGATCAAACACTTCCATAAGCTTGTGACCACATGCGAGCGCAGCATTATTCGCCGCTTACAAGTTTGAGTATGTTAAAGTGAAAGTGTATGGGCAGCAAAATTTGCCGCCCTTACGCAGAATGTTTCCTATCAAACTTTCCAAGTCAGTTGAAACCCCTGCTCGGACACTTATAATTCCCCCTTACA
Source organism: Cunninghamia lanceolata (assembly GCA_027924645.1). Classification (NCBI taxonomy): domain Eukaryota; kingdom Viridiplantae; phylum Streptophyta; class Pinopsida; order Cupressales; family Cupressaceae; genus Cunninghamia; species Cunninghamia lanceolata. Next base: position 16,968,313 of record BSBN01001332.1, read on the forward strand.
TGCAGTGTCGGCATTTTTCGCAGCTAAAACATCATGCAATTCAACATACATGCAAAAGCGGTTGAAATTACCGACCATGCACATACCTTAAAGGTTGCAAAATACCCACATGTAAGGGCGGTCATTTTGACCGCCCCTACATGTAAACCATTTTTCCAAGAAAACATATGCACTAGCGGCTAAAACATCCACCTTTACATGTGCAAGTTCTTCCTCATGCAGGAGCGATCATTTTGACCACTCATGCATATTTCCCTAAATTTTTCCCAACACTGGGAAAATTCACCTTTTAAGACCAGTTAGCCCACTTTCACCTTTGCCTCGATTTGTGTGCACTCAAGCCCTTCAACGCATGTTTTCTTGCTCGTGATCATCAGATCGCGGTTATCCTAGTTTATCCATTTTTCCCCTAACTGCGAGATCATGGCCTTTTGCAGTTCTCAACCAGTGTTCGTGGTAGATATCAATTTCAGAGTTCTCTTCAAAGCTGATGTCAGAGCCATCTCCGTCCAAGGAAAAAATCATGAAGTACAAGTACCAAGGTGTCTTTCCGGTGATAGCAGTGCAATCAAATATTGACAAGATCAAAGATACAGAAATTGGACATGTGGACATGGTAGAATTTGTGGATAGAACAAAACAGACAAATCCTTCTAGGCATATGCAGAAGATCATTGACAATAATATTCATTTGGTTGCATCATTTCCAGTTTCTGCACACAATCTTGAGTTTGTTCTTCAAGTAGCCAACCATTATAACAGGGATACTAGAGTTGTAACAGATTCTCAGGGGAATGTAATCATGAGACTGGATGCAGAATTCCTCAACAAAATCTTCATGTGTCCACCTATTGAAAACATTGGACAGATTGACTTTGCTCAGGGGCAACAGGATTATGATAAAGATGTGGAAGCTACCAGAAGGTATATCAACAACAAATGGTTGAAAATCCCTAGAAGTAATTTGACCAGATGGCCAAAGGATATTCCTAGGAGTGACTTCGTTGAAGAAGTTTGTGATTTGATAACTCTTTTGAGTCGCATCAGAGGACTCCCCTCTTCTTCCAAGTTCCAAGAATGGATGTACACTTACATCAAGGTGATTCTACGAGGTACACAGAAAATATTCTGGGGAGAACAGATCAGTAATGCATTGCATGAGCAACTGGTGAAGGTCAATACCACATTCAAATTCTATATGACCTCGTATCTTGTGTATGTTGCTGCAAGCATGATAAGCTTTCCAGGTTTGACTCAGGTAGGAGACAGGAGATTGATCCCTGTATATGAGTATTGCCCTCAAATAACTCTAAAGGGATCAATTCATCATTTCTGAAGGGTCAATGATGCATTCTTTTCAGTATTCATGTGCCTATGGGATAGTGAACTTGTTCAGAAAAGGGTCTCTGATGAAGCTTGGCAAATTATGAATTCTTTTGGTTGCTTGTTCTTGCAATTCCCCACTTTTACATATCTCAGGGTAGGATATTATCCTGGTTACCCTTATATTCTTCCACGGTATCCTAGTGACCGTATTGTTCTTATGGAGCTATGCAGACAGTTGATTGTGGTGTACAATAAATAGATGGAATTGAAGAAGTCAGGGATAAAGTTCCCTGTTGAGATTGGAAGGTATTCAGTTCAATCAGCCAATAAAGCAAAAATAGTTGATTCTGAATTACAGCTGGTTACTATGAGAACATACAAGAAAAGAGACCATTTTGACTTCAGAAGAGTTCAAGATAAGATCAAAAGGACACAAAATGAGATCAGAAAGCTAGACTACTGCAGACTTCATCTGAGTCAGATTGAAGAGTTGGGCCTCGCTGATATTCCAGGTGGAATGGAGGATGATGGAGATGTTCTAGACCCCAGATATAATATAGAGAATGTTGAAGTCTCACCTCTCCCAGAGGTGAAATGGTCAGTCAAAGAAGAAACATCCCTAAGGAAAAGATTTCAATCAATACTGGCCAACACAAATGTATGGTTGGAAAGTAAAGGGATCAAATTGAAAGAGTTCCTCATAGGGTCAGAGACTGAAGCACAGGAACAGATAGGCAAGAAGGTAGAGAATAGAACCAAAAACAAGAGTGATGCCCCTTCTTCTTCTAAGATACGCAAACCAAAGATCAAGTTCGTATCCAAAGGAGGGAAGAAGAAGGAAGTTGCAGAAACTTCCAATGTCACTGAGTCAAATGTTGAAGATACTAATGTTGATCAAATGGAGATTGAAGATGTTGAGGCTGAAGAGCAGAATATTCAGAAGTCTAAGGATGCTCGACAGACAATAGTATCTGATAAATCTGATGAAGAAGATGAAACTGAACAAGGCGAAGATGAGGATGCAAAAAAGGAACAACTTGGTGATCCACCTCAATCTCCTGAGAAAGATCTTCCCACAAAAACACAAGTTTCTACACCTCCTCCTCATGTTCTAGTTTCTGGTAGTTTCCCAGTGGTTTCAAATGTTCCCCTTTCACCTATATTTGTTGTTTCCTCTGATAATACCCCTATTTCTGTGAAAACTAGTTTTGGAACTATTTTTTATTCTTTCGGTTCCATTCCAAGTCTATCTTCTCCATCTTTTGACATTGGTGAACAATCTGTTTTAAAGAATCTTCTGGATGCTTCAGAAAAGGTTGTATATGATATGTAATTTGAATTTTGTTGTAGACATTCTCACATTTAATTTTCCAAAATGTAATTACATGTGAGACAAAGGAAGTCCCAAGTCAAATGGGACTCTTTTGTTGAATAAGTCAAAGCAGTTGTAAATTTCCTATTTTTGCTCCAGGCTCCTCCCTATAAATAAAGAGAGCCTCTATTGTAAATATTATCTTTTATCTATTGCAAGAAAACTCTGGCGATTTGAAAAGCAAATCAAGACTTTGTGCTTCTTTGTGAGAATCAATTATCAAATATTTATCAATACAAGAAAGTAAGTTCAATTCCAATCTTTGTCTTGGGATTATTTGTTTTATGATAGAATTGTTCTTATGTCTTTGCTATCATATTATCTTTGATAAGTAATTGAAGTGTGAGAGTTTATTTCAAGTGATTAAGGAGTGTTATAAATCTGATTTTAATAGGCTTTGAGCTATAAAATCATTTGAGGATTGTGTTTATGTTTGTGAGAATAAAATAGCTTGAAGACTTTGTGCTGCAAGTTGTTATATTCTATTTACTTTTATCATCTTGAAGAAGAGTGAAGACTTTGGGCTGCATTCAACTTCAAAAAGTTCTATTTGCAATTAGTAAGTGAGGCAACAGAAAACTTTGTGTTTCTGTGGTTTTGTGATAGTTTATAAGTTCTTTATCATCATCTTGAAGTATAAGCATCTATTCTGAAAAAAGAGAATGAGATGAAATGGAACCACCACAAATATAGTGTTTAGTGTACATAAGTTTCATAAGTTATTTATTTGTAATAATTAAGCAACTAGAGGGAACCTCCCCTTGCTGAGAGGAGAGACTTTGTCTCATCATAGCTGTGGCGATATAACCATTTTGTCATTAGTTAGCAATAGTTTTTTTGGTGACTCTACTAGAGAAGGAACGCGCAACTTGAAGCCTCACACTCTGAGTTGAAGCATTTTTAGTTCTTTTCCATTTGTTGCAAAATTTTGTTAAGTATACTACATTCTGGCAGATTCACGGTATACAAGAAGCAAGAGAGCTCAAGGTATTATTGATCCTGTATTTGAATTGATGCAGCAAAATAATTTTGGTCTTTTGCCTCTACGACCTCACCTTTAGCAAACCAAGAGTTTTCCTCCTACCAACGCCAGGTCTCCAATACCAGGTGAAGCTTCTAGTTCTAGTGCTAGCAGAGTTTTGGCTATTCATACTCCACAAAGGTTTGTTATCCCACCTTTTAATCGGCGCATCATGGTAGCACAAGGCCCTTGGGGTGATACTTTTGGTCCTTTGAATTTAACTCCACCTTTGCACGAACTCCCTCATAGTTCAAGAAAGAATTTTCCCAAGTTCTATGGTGACGGGAAAGTTCACCCTGATGAACACATTGCATCTTTCTGCATAGCTTGTGGTGTGATAGGTGTTGAGCATGAAGATGTAGCAGTAAGGCTTTTTGTGGAAACATTGCAAGGTGCTGCTGCAGATTGGTTTTATCATCTTCAAGCTCAGACTATAACCAACTGGAACACTCTCAAAACTAAGTTTGAGGCTCGGTTCAAACCTGCAGAAGATGCACACGCCTTATTGGCATAGCTTACACAAATGAAGAAAGAGCCTCATGAACCTATGCGAGACTTCATTGCTAAGTTCAATAAGCTGAGAAACAGGATTCCTACAACCGCTCAGCCAACAGTGGAGAATCTCAAGTGTTTCTTCATTAATACTCAGCTTCCTAAGGTAAGTTTTCTGTTGAGACGGGCTGGTCCTGTAGATCTTCCTGCAACTCAAATTTTGGCTACTGAAGTGGAAGATGATCTTATCCTTGCTGGTAAGATAAGGAGAGATTCTAACAGAAATAAAGGTCCCTCTTCTGCTGAGAATTCTTCCACAAGCACCACGAACCCTATGGTGCAAAAGTTAGTAAATGAATTGCTAGCTCTGAAAAGGCAAATTTCTCAAGGTATGACTACCCCTCCTTCTTATCAGGATATACCAAGGAGGACATTTCCCAACAATTCATATCAAGGCAATGTTGCTAAAAATCAAGGACAACAAAATCATCTTCCACCAACACAGGGGAAGCTTGCCATTGAAGCAGCGCCGGTCAACTCAGTAGTTGGCTATTATGAAGCAGAACATGATCATTCCTTCCAACCTGAGTTGGATCAAGAGAATGATGCTAATCTTTTTATAGAAGGAGAAGAAGAATTAGCTGGTGACTCTACCATTGGCTTTCTGAATTACCAAGACAAAGCTAAAAAAGAAGGAGAAGTGTATGATGGAGCATATGCTGTTTTCACTAGGTCCCAAAATCAGTCAACTCAGCAAGTTGATAAGGGAAAAGCAAGAGAAGAACCTCAACCAATGATCTCAATTGCTAAATGAGGAACTCCGCTACCTTTCCAATCAAAGGACCCAGTGGGCAATAAGCAAGTAAGTACCTCTAACAATCTTGTATCTTCTGCTTCTGTCCCTTAGACCAGTACTTCCCCTAATAAAATTTAGAATGATGGATTTCCTTCCTCTATTTCTAGCTTATTCCAGTTATTTGATATAATAGATCATGCTAGGAAGACTAAAATCCAAATGTCTGAAGTTGAGTATTTACAAGCTAATCCTGAACAGTTTGATAGGTTAGCTAAATACGTCAAAAACAAGACTGTCCCTATAGGACAAGATTTTCCAAAAGTTGCCTATGATTCCTCAAAAAGCAAACCTACCCAAAATAATCTTGTCACTACTCCCCTTATTGCCTCTGGAAAAATAGAACCTTTCTATGTTTCTCTATTGGTAAATGGTCATAAATTGAGCAATTGCATAATAGATTCTAGAGCCTCTGATAATGTTATGCCCGCCAAAGTAGCAGACTCCCTTGGCCTCACTTTAACTAAGACTTTTGGGAGATGTTTCTCCATGGAAAATAAACAAGTACCATTATTGGGTCAAATCAAAGATGCCCAATTTGCATTTGCAGCCTTTCCAGACAAGAGGATTAAAATGACCGTCCTAGTAGCTGATGTTCCAGCTTCTTATGGCATCTTGCTCGGGCGTAATTTTCGTAAAGATGTGGGTGGTGAGCTCAATATGGATCTATCTAAAGCAAGGATACATGTTAAAGGTGTCATGCAGAAGTTGCTTCCTGAGAAAGAGGCAAAATACATTGTTACCCAAACGACAAATCCCAAAGCTCAAATTTTGTTTGAGTCCTCGGGAATGGGTAATTATTTCCTGTCCACCGAAGATGTTTCTAGTTCATCAGATGAGAGCTCATCAGGTGATAGCTCAGACAATTCAGATGGAGAATCAGAAGAGTTTTCATATGAAAGTTCAGGTGAAGGTATAGCAATGCCAGATTCTTCCTTCACTGATGAAGAAGAATCTTCTGGTCAAAGAAATTCCAAAAAATCAATTTCTAATGAGGTCTAGGTCTTAGAATTTGATGGTAGTTGTTCCTCTACCAGTTCTGGAGCCGGAGTGGTCTTGATATCTCCTCAAGGTGATATCTTACCTTTTTCATACAAGTTACAATTTGACAATACCAACAACACCGCCGAATATGAGTCATTGTTGCTCGGATTAGAAGCTACTCATGCTAGGGGTGTTAAAAATCTTCATTCTCAAGGAGATGCCAAATTAGTGGTTTGTCAAGTGAGAAAGTATCAAACCAAGAATGAAAGATTGAGACACTATCGCAATCGCATGTGGGATTGCATTGAAGGTTTTGATTCTTTCAACATTTCTGCGGTGCTAAGAGAGTTTAATGATCGTGCAGATTCATTAGCTGTCTCCGCAACCCTTATGGTTCCCCATAAGGATTTCAAAGGAAATAAGTACACTATTGAGCTAGTTTTCTGACCAAGTGTACCTGATAATGCTGACCATTGGCAGGTGTTCAATGGTGATAACCAAATCATTGCTTTCTTGGAGAAGATGGATAGCTTTGATGAGCTCTACTTTGAAGGTAGTGAATCTCCACCATGGGAATATGTTTCTGAAATAGATCCACAAATTGGAGAAGAGTTTCTTCAATTGAAATGGAATAAGATTCCAAAAGGTTTGGTTTCCCTTGAAAAGCTATTTGATAAGCATGACAGGTATATCAAGCAGCAGCAGCAACAACAGGATTCAAGTTCCTCTATGGAATTTGAGCAGGTAAATTTGAGTTCGGAGGTAGATCCCAAAATGGTCAATATTGGAAAATGTTGTACTACCAATGAAAAGTTCAAGTTCATCACACTCCTTCGCCATTACATTGATGTCTTGGCATATTCCTATGACAACCTGAAGTCCTTCGGGCCAAAGGAAATTCAACATGAAATTCCCCTCAAAGCTGGGTCATTGCCTCATAAGCAGAAACAAAGGCAATACAACCCTAAAATATCAGGTACTATCCTTTTTGAGATTCAGAAGATGTTGAATGCAAGGATAATTTTTCCAATTCATCATTCCACCTGGATTGCAAACATAGCTCCTGTAAGGAAGAAGAACGGAGAAATCCATATCTGTGTTGATTTCAGGAATCTCAACCAATCTTCCTTAAAAGATAACTACCCCTTACCCATCATGGATCAAGTGTTGCAAACAATAACTGGTTCAGAAATGTTGTCTATGTTAGACGATTTTTCAGGGTATAATCAAGTGGAGGTCAATGAAGCAGATCAGTTCAAAACTGCTTTCACAACACCATGGGGCACATTTGCATATCGCAAAATGCCTTTTGGTCTAATCAATGCTGGCGCCACATTTTAGAGAGCGATGGACCTTGCCTTCAGAGATGAGATGGGGAAGTTCATCGTGGTGTACCTTGATGACTTGACTATTTTTTCAAAACACCGTCATGATCATGCGTACCATTTACGACAAGTGTTGGAACGATGTCAGCAAAATGGTATCTCTCTTAACCCTAAGAAGTTAGTTTTTGGGGTTACAGAAGGTAAACTTCTTGGTCATATTGTATCCCGAGAAGGTACTAAAATTGACTCAAAAAGAGTCAAATCTATTCAAAGTCTTACTCTGCCTACTAGTAAGACCGCAATTCATTCTTTCTTTGGAAAGGTGAATTTTCTACGAAGGTTCATTCCTAAGTTTGTAGAGAAAACCCGTCACATCGTCAACATGATGAAGGGTAAGGCTACTTTCTGTTGGACTGCAGAAGGCAAAGAGGCATTTGAGGATATCAAGAGGGCTATTGCTCATGCTCCAATCCTTGTTTGTCCTAATTACACCAAGGATTTTGTAGTTTATAGCTACGCTTCAGAACATACACTTTCAGCTATTCTGGTTCAGCAAAATGAAGAAGGTGTGGAATCCCCCATATCATTTATGAGTTGTCCTCTCAAATCTCATGAATTGAAATATTTGAATATGGAGAAGCATGCTTATGCCGTGGTCAAAGCGGTGAAGCATTTCAGGTTCTATATTCTGAATTCACACACTGTTGTTATGGTGCCTGATACAACAGTCAAGTCTATTCTGACTCAACAGGAGTTCAGAACAAAAAGAGGAAATTGGATTGCTAAGATCCAAGAATTTGATCTTGATATAAAACTGACTAAGCTTGTGCGTGGTAAAGGTTTGTGTCAATTGATCGCTGATAACGTACCAAAAGAGACAGGGGATGAAGAAGAAGAAGTTGAAGATACACCAACTGTTCTTTTTGTCACTACTACTGATGAGTGGTATTCAAATATCACTCATTTTCTTACCTATAGTGAGTGTCCTACACATCTGTCTTATAAGGAGAAAAGAACTGTTAAGTTGAAAGCAGCTAACTGTGTCCTATGGGACAATGGTTTGTACAAAAGAAGCCTTGATGGAGTATTTCTCCGTTGCATGGATAAAACGCAACAAAGTAGAATTCTGGAGTCTTTCCACAATCTAGCTTGTGGAGGACATTTTTCTGCACCTGTGACAGCTCACAAGATTCTGCGAGCCAGATACTATTGTCCCACAGTATTTCAAGATGCGTACAATTGGGTACGTAGGTGTGAGTTGTGTCAACAGTTTGTTGGGAAACCGAAGTTGGCCGCATTACCTCTCAAGCCGATGGTAATTGAAGAACCTTTTCAGCAATGGGGCATTGACTTCATTAGCGCTGTGAACCCATCGTCGAGTGCGGGACACAACTATGTTCTCACCGCGATAGATTATTTTACCAAATGGGTGGAAGCCATCCCAGTTAAGCATGCTACTTCTAAAGTGGTATGTAATTTCCTCAAGGAAAACATCATTTCCCGGTTTGGAGTTCCAAACAAGATTGTAGAAGATAATGCTACTTGTTTTTCTTCCCATGAGATTACTTACTTTTGCTACGAGCATGGAATCATTCTTTCCCATTCTTCAGACTATTATCCGCAAGGAAATGGTCAAGCAGAATCAAGTAATAAGAATCTGGTGACTATTATCAGGAAACTGGTGGATGAGAATCAGAGAACCTGGCATAAAGCGTTGTTTGATGCTTTATGGGTAGACAGGATTACCCCTAAAAGGGCGATAGGTATGTCACCATTTCAGCTCCTATATGGTCTGAATGCAGAAATACTAATTACCTTGGAATTGCCAGCACTTAAGTTGGTAAAGGCAGTGGAGGATAGAACTTTTGATAGTTCTATTGATAAACGGATTATGTACCTAACTGAACTTGAAGAGCAGTGAACTATGGTGGTGGATCGTATTGTTGAGCACCAAAGTCAAGTAAAGAAACTCTTTGACAAGAAAGCAAGGGCTCGTGAGTTTCAGATTAGAGATCAAGTCTTGTTGTAGGACAAGAGGAGAGAACCAAAGGGAATGCATGGAAAGTCTGATTCCTTGTGGAGAGGTCCATTCACCATTCATCAGTTCTGTGGTGAAAATAGCTTCTTGCTGGAGTATTAGGATGGAACACCATTCTTGCTGCCTCACAGTAGGCAACATCTGAAGCACTTCAATCCTTGAAATATCAAATAAGTTTATTTGTACATTTGTATAGTTTTGTGTTTTTATTTTTATGTTTTTGTTTAGTCTTTTGTGTCTTTTTCTTTTTAGCTTGACTCTATAGCCCAATGGCATGGATGAAGGCACTTAGAGACTGGATTCTTCTCCCTTCGATCATTTCAAAGTTTGAGCGATGGAAGTTCCCTAGTTAGAGCCAGCTGTTGTTCTCAAAATCAGCTACGCTCATTTTTGTAGATAACCCCCACGAAACTTGTCTGTTTCGTGATCTACACTCTAAGTTCGCAAATCGAGCCAAGATTCTCTTGGTCTCGTGCGAAGTCATATGGCATCCTAAACTAGTTTACAACACTCCCTCAAATTGACTCCTCGAAGTTTGTGCGAACCGATTAAGTTGTAAACTGACCAAAATATCAATTTTGGTCATTTTTTGGGTGTTTGTCAAATTTTGAGTCCTAACATGCAAAGGCAGCCAAAATCACCATTTTTGCATGTCTTTTTGTTTCTCTGTGTATTTTCGGTTATTTCTGCCGCTATTACATGTTCTTGTTAAAAGGCTTATGCAGCGTCGGCAAATTTTACCATCGTTGCATGTGACATTAACATATGCCACGTCGGTGGATTCTACCACTCATACATCCTTATCTTCATGTGTCAGAGCGGTCAAAAACACCGTCAGAACATACCATTAATGTCACCATGAGTTAACTTGTGTGACATTAATGGCATTTTTCTAAGCTTTATTTTAAGTTTTTAAGTGTTCTTTTAAATCACTTCCTTTGTGTTCTTGTTTTCTTTCGTCTAAATTGTTCCTGTTGCAATCTGCGGTTATACCTTTTTGAGCTCGTGGTTCTTGTGATTTGGAGTTTGTGTCCAGAAGAACTAGAGGTGTCCTCATTTTTATCAGGTTAGATTTCTTTTATTTTGTGCTTCTCTGCATTTAGGGTTTTATCCATTGTTTAACAATAGATTTGTTCCTAATTGCTTAAAGTTATTGTTAAACATACTTTTAGTCTTATCTCCTTTTGATTTGAGTCTACGGCGTGATAACCCTAGCCATTTTCGCTCTATACTAGACTGGACTTTCCAAATTTTTCTCCACGGCTCATGATCTAGTTTTGTTTTTGTTTAAGCCTATAGGTTTTAAATCGACAGTGGTTTGCTTTGATCGAACACCGAACTCATTTTTGCATCTCATGCAACGACGGTTACAATCGCCGATCAAACACTTCCATAAGCTTGTGACCACATGTGAGAGCGGCATTATTCACCGCTTACGGGTTTGAGTATGTTAAAGTGGAAGTGTATGGGCGGCGAAATTCTCCACCCTTACGCAGAATGTTTCCTATCAAACATTCCAAGTCGGTTGAAACCCCCGCTCGGACACTTATAATTCCCCCTTACATGCAGTGTCGGCATTTTTTGCTGCTAAAACATCATGCAATTCAACATACATGCAAAAGCGGTTGAAATTACTGACCACACACATACCTTAAAGGTTGCAAAATATCCACATGTAAGGGCGGTCATTTTGACCGCCCCTACATGTAAAACATTTTTCCAAGAAAACATATGCACTAGCGGCTAAAACATCCGCCTTTACATGTGCAAGTTCTTCCTCATGCAGGAGCGGTCATTTTGACCGCTCATGCATATTTTCCTAAATTTTTCCCAACACTGGGAAAATTCACCTTTTAAGACCTGTTAGCCCACTTTCACCTTTGCCTCAATTTGCGTGCACTCAAGCCCTTCAACGCATGCTTTCCTGTCCATGATCATTGGATCGTGGTTATCCCAGTTTATCCATTTTTCCCCTAACTGCGAGATCATGGCCTTTTGCAGTTCTCAACCAGTGTTCGTGGTAGATATCAATTTCAGAGTTCTCTTCAGAGCTGATGTCAAAGCCATCTCCGTCCAAGGCAAAAATCATGAAGTACAAGTACCAAGGTGTCTTTTCGGTGACAGCAGTGCAATCAAATATTGACGAAATCAAAGATACAGAAATTGGACATCTGGACATGGCAGAATTTGTGGATAGAACAAAACAGATAAATCCTTCTAGGCATATGCAGAAGATCATTGACAATAATATTCATTTGGTTGCATCATTTCCAGTTTCTGCACACAATCCTGAGTTTGTTCTTTAGGTAGCCAACCATTACAACAGGGATACTAGAGTTGTAACAGATTCTCAGGGGAATGTAATCATGAGACTGGATGTAGAATTCCTCAACAAAATCTTCATGTGTCCACCTATTGAAAACATTGGACAGATTGACTTTGCTCAGGGGCAACAGGATTATGATAAAGATGTGGAAGCTGCCAGAAGGTATATCAACAACAAATGGTTGAAAATCCCTAGAAGTAATTTGACCAGATGGCCAAAGGATATTCCTAGGAGTGACTTTGTTGAAGAAGTTTGTGATTTGATAACTCTTTTGAGTCGCATCAGAGGACTCCCCTCTTCTTCCAAGTTCCAAGAATGGATGTACACTTACATCAAGGTGATTCTACGAGGTACACAGAAAATATTCTGGGGGGAATAGATCAGTAATGCATCGCATGAGCAACTGGTGAAGGTCAATACCACATTCAAATTCTATATGACCTCGTATCTTGTATATGCTGCTGCAAGCATGAGAAGCTTTCCAAGTTTGACTCAGGTAGGAGACAGGAGATTGATCCCTGTATATGAGTATTACCCTCAAATAACTCTGAAGGGATCAATTCATCATTTCTGAAAGGTCAATGATGCATTCTTTTCAATATTCATGTGCCTATGGGATAGTGAACTTGTTCAGAAAAGGGTCTCTGATGAAGCTTGGTAGATTGTGAATTCTTTTGGTTGCTTGTTCTTGCAATTCCCCACTTTACATATCTCAGGGTAGGATATTATCCTGGTTACCCTTATATTCTTCCACGGTATCCTAGTGACCGTATTATTCTTATGGAGCTATGCAGACAGTTGATTGTGCTGCACAATAAACAGATGGAATTGAAGAAGTCAAGGATAAAGTTCCCTGTTGAGATTGGAAGGTATTCAGTTCAATCAGCCAATAAAGCAAGAATAAGTTGATTCTGAATTACAGCTAGTTACTATGAGAACATACAAGAAAAGAGACCATTTTGACTTTAGAAGAGTTCAAGATAAGATCAAAAGGAAGTCAACCTTCCATGTGCCAAAGGTCGAAGATATTTGGGTTGACACAAAACGAGATCAGAAAGCTAGACTACTGGAGACTTCATCTGAGTCAAATTGAAGAGCTGGGCCTCGCTGATATTCCAAATGGAATGGAGGATGATGGGGATGTTCTAGACCCCAGATATAATATAGAGAATGTTGAAGTCTCACCTCTCCCAGAGGTGAAATGGTCAGTCAAAGAAGAAACATCCCTAAGGAAAAGATTTCAATCAATACTGGCCAACACAAATGTATGGATGGAAAGTAAAGGGATCAAATTGAAAGAGTTCCTCACAGGGTTAGAGACTGAAGCACAGGAATAGATAGGCAAGAAGGTAGAGAATAGAACCAAAAACAAGAGTGACGCCCCTTCTTCTTCTAAGATACGCAAACCAAAGATCAAGTTCGTATCCAAAGGAGGGAAGAAGAAGGAAGTTGTAGAAACTTCCAATGTCACTAAGTCAAATGTTGAAGATACTAATGTTGATCAAATGGAGATTGAAGATATTGAGGCTGAAGAGAAAAATATTCAGAAGTCTAAGGATGCTCGACAGACAATAGTATCTAATAAATCTGATGAAGAAGATGAAACTGAACAAGGCGAAGATGAGGATGCAGAAAAGGAACAACTTGGTGATCCACCTCAATCTCATGAGAAAGATCTTCCCACAGGAACACAAGTTTCTACACCTCCTCCTCATGTTCCAGTTTCTGGTAGTTTCCCAGTGGTTTCAAATGTTCCCCTTTCACCTATATTTGTTGTTTCCTCTGATAATACCCTTGTTTCTGTGAAAACTAGTTTTGGAACTATTTTTTATTCTTCTGGTTCCATTCCAAGTCTATCTTCTCCATCTTTTGACATTGTGAACAATCTATTTTAGAGAATCTTCTAGATGCTTCAGAAAAGGTTGTTGATACAGGTGTGGTTTTTACCAACACCAGTCCTATTGTGACTATAACATGTATAAACATGGATCCGACAAAACAAGCGGTAGACTCATTTTCAGTTGTTGGCGCTTCTGTGCTTCCCCCATGGTTATCTGCATATACTCCTAAGAGGAAGAAGCAAGCTATTTCACCTGATGAGATTGATATTGAAAAGTTGTTACCTGTAAAAGCAAAGACTGTGAAGAAGAAGCCTAAGACTGTTTCTAGGCTTATCAATGAGAAAGGGATCAGATACACCGAAATTGCTAAACCACTTGAAGATGCCACCATTAATAATTTTGACATGAGTGATTATGTCATTTCAAGGGTTGAGTTGGGCAAGCTCACTCATGAGAGTATAAAAGCAGATTTCCAAACCACTGCTAGCACTTTACTTGAAAAGTATGATGAAGTCAAGAAAGAGAAGGAACAGTATAAGGCCAAAGCAGAACAACTTGTTGTTGTTCTTCAAAAGATAGTTAAGTCATCAGAAATGCTAGAACCCATGGCAGTGACAGTAGAAGATCCCCCGATTCAGAAGGTTGAAAAAGCACAATCCAGGGGAAGGGTGGTAGGAGATATAGTAGAACGCTTATTATCTCAAGGGCGAATCCTACTGAAAACCACTGTGGAAAGAAAAGAGAAGATGGACAAAGCTAAAGCTGAGCTGGACAATCTGGTAGATTTACTTTCACAAGAGCTGCAAGATCAAGAAGGGAGCCTAGAAGAGTGGATAGATATGAAAAAGATTAAGATAAAGAATCTGATCACCATTGGGGTCATTACAAATAGGGAATCATATCTTAAGACCAAGGAGACTCTGGTTCATCAAATCCACATAATAAAGGGTTTACTTGAAGATCTGTGTCAAGCCCGAGAAGCCAGTGACAATAGTGATGTCACACTTCTACACCAGCTAGAAGAACTTCCATGCACCTTAACAGGGGAAGATCACAAGTTTCTCTCAGTAGAGGAGATGGTGAGTTCCTTTGAAGAGATGGTCCAAAGAAAATTTGAAGAGGAGGCTCCCTCAGTGCTTTCAATGGATAATCTGTATGATCAACATTCAACTTTAGAAAACTTGAAACATAATCTGGACAAACACGAAAAGGCAATAAAGGTGGTAAAAGACTCAATTCTCCGGGCCCGCACCATCTTAGAAAACACAGCAAAACTAGATGCATGCAAGATGGCAGCCATACAGGCTATGTACCAGGATTTTCTAAAGAAGAATGACAGAGGAAGCTAGTGCCTTAGTTTATTTCTCTTGTATATGATATGTAATTTGAATTTTTTTGTGGACATTCTCACATGTAATTTTCCAAAATGTAATTACATGTGAGACAAAGGAAGTCCCAAGTCAAATGGGACTCTTTTGTTGAATAAGTCAAAGCAGTTGTAAATTTCCTATTTTTGCTCCATGCTCCTCCCTATAAATAAAGAGGACCTCTATTGTAAATATTATCTTTTATCTATTGCAAGAAAACTCTAGTGAATTGAAAAGCAAATCAAGACTTTGTGCTTCTTTGTGAGAATCAATTATCAAATATTTATCAATACAAGAAATTAAGTTCAATTCCAATCTTTGTCTGGGGATTATTTGTTTTATGATAGAATTGTTCTTATGTCTTTGCTATCATATTATCTTTGATAAGTAATTGAAGTGTGAGAGTTTATTTCAAGTGATTAAGGAGTATTCTAAATCTGATTTTAATAGACTTTGAGCTATAAAATCATTTGTGAGGATTGTGTTTATGTTTGTGAGAATAAAATAGCTTGAAGACTTTGTGCTGCAAGTTGTTATATTCTATTTACTTTTATCATCTTGAAGAAGAGTGAATACTTTGGGCTGCATTCAACTTCAAATAGTTCTATTTGCAATTAGTAAGTGAGGCAACAGAAAACTTTGTGTTTATGTGGTTTTGTGATAGTTTATAAGTTCTTTATCATCATCTTGAAGTATAAGCATCTATTCTGAAAAAAGAGAATGAGATGAAATGGAACCACCACAAATATAGTGTTTAGTGTACATAAGTTTCATAAGTTATTTGTTTGTAATAATTAAGCAACTAGAGGGAACCTCCCCTTACTGAGAGGAGAGACTTTGTCTCATCCTAGCTGTGGCGATATAACCATTTTGTCATTAGTTAGCTAAGTGACAAAATATTCACCCAACATACTGAAAGAAACACACATGCTAGAATTTGAAACTATTCTAATTGCTTTATAAGGAAACACACATGCTTTAATGGAAACTATTCTACTTGCTTTAAAAGTAAACACACATGCTTTAATGGAAACTATTCTACTTCCTTTGAAAGGAAACACACGGACTGTAATGGAAACTATTCTAGTTGCTTGGAAAGAAACACACATGCATTAATGGAAACTATTTTACTTTCTTTGAAAGAAAACTTGGATTAACTGCATAAACTCGGATTAACTGCATCAGAATTTATCTTATCAATCCACAGCAATGAAATACTCTGAATAGAACAATGTTGTTTCATAGAATAACAATTGCTTCTTTTTGGTATTTTCAAAATTAAAGGATAGACTTGTAGGTATTAAATGTCTAAAACATTCACACAAAATAAGAACTCAACAGCTAAGATTAACACACAGAACATTGACAGCAAACAGAAAACATAGAAAGAAAACATAGAGATAAGTACCGAGAGATCTCCTCCTAGTTGGGGAAGTGAGCCCTACTTTCCCAGCTAGAGATGATCCTCTTGAATTCAATCAACTTCAACAAAAATTCCCTTTCATTTGCATTAATGATAAGCCCATATGGGCATGGATACACGAGTGATAAAGGAAGATTTTCTCCTTGACGAAAAAATGCAATACTTGACTAAAAACTAGAACTAACTTAGTGAATCTATGAGGCTCCTACTTATACATTTGAGCCTTTATTGTAAGCAATAACTATACTAGTTCCTAGCTACAGCGAACTTGGATTGAACCAGTCGCTTATTTAATACATTAGTAGTTCCTTTGCATTTGAACTTTAGATCAAAACTTCATATCAATCTAATTATCAAACAGTCAGGCAGATCCTTGAATTGGCACAGGCTCGAACTAATGGTTACTTTAGTTACCATAAAACAAAGTGACATGTGGACTTAGAGTTTTGGAGTTGTCAATGAGTTGTGTTTATTGAAACGAGCAGCTAGATGTGTTGTCAGGTTTACAATATCATTGGATTCTTGAATGATCCTTGGTTTAGCCTCATTAATCGTTGACTCAAGGGGAGGATGACTCTCTTACAGTGATGTGGGATCTGGAGCTCTCTGAAGTTTAGGTTTTTCACGAGGAAAGTGGCTCCAGAGGGGTCTGGAGTCTTCTGGAAATCCCCTTTCTGTATTCCTCATGCGATCAACATATAATTTGGACAAGAATTCTATAAAAAATGCATTTGAAAATAGAATTCATAGCAACCTGTCAAAATATTTTATCTAAAGAAATAAAGACTAAACATGCATATAATTCATTCAAAAGATAATTATAATCACAATATATATATATATATATATATATATATATATATGTCATAGTATAATGTCAAAGTCTTAAAACATAGAATATATGGAAATAACAAAGTCAAGGATTTGACTCATCATCTCCCCTATCTTATGCTTGGCCATGTCCTCATGGCGAAAGGTAGACCACGTCCTCATCTATCACATTCTTCTCTTCTAGGATCAAGATGCAATCACAGTTCTTTATTTTGTACTCATACAACTACCTTCCTTTGGGTCAAATCCATCATTCTCCAATAACTTGGCATACCACTTTTCAAACTTATGTTGTCTCATTGGCCCTGTAAGAGTGTTGAGTGGTGGGGCTGGCATTAATAAAAGTGGTGGCTGAAATCTCATTCCCACCCAATTTTGTCTCTTCTCCTGTATTAGGGCCACCAACTTTTCTGCCCTTGTAGTCATCCACCTGATGTTTGCTGGGGAGATGGGCTCCCTTCATTTAAAATAATCAGATAGGTCCTCATACCTAAATATACAACTCCTAGTAGCCGAACTGGGAAGATAGCTAGCAATTTCCTGGAAATCTGCAATACAAGAGTCCAATTTCTACACATATAATTCTTTGATACCTTGCCTATAAACTTGGGCCTTGAAGGCTTTTATGAACCATGTGGTCTTGGAGAATTCATGCCTCATTAGCAAGCCTATATTTCTTGTTGTTGCATCATACTCCTCTATGCATTCTTTCCACAGTCTGTTATTTCTCAAAAGAGACAGATAGCTCCAAAGTTGGAGCTCTCCCACATATAAGTTTAGCATGGATGTATTGACATGGCCCATTATATGGCCATGTTGGAAAATTCACACAAGAGATTTTTCTACTCTTTGGGGTTTTGTACATAAGACTCCATAAACTACATATCATTCTCAAAATCAAAAGGTAAATCACAACTAATTCTTAACAACTTCCAATAGAGAAATTGTTCCCTTAAAAACAGAGCATACACACCTGAAGGTGGGTGTTGTACTAATAGGCTCTCCTCTATTTCATAGGCTAGGGCCAGTCTTTGTTCCACAACTGCCTTTCCTATCCAAAGAGCCTCCGAGTCCCTCGAGAGCTACCTATTTTCTCTCCTGAGCTCCTCATTGTCTTGAGACATCTGCAGGTTGAGCTCATAAATTCTTAATGCAGCTGGTGCAGGGGGTGGTTGTGCAAAGCGTTGTTGAAGCTGTGCAATTTGGTCATCCTTCTGGGTGATTGTGACTTTATGCTTCTCTTTTTCCCTTTGAAATTCAAAAATTATTTTATCTTTTTCCTTCTTCTCTTGAGCAGTTTGTTGTTTCTACTGTTCAAGTTCTGCATTTTTAGATTTCAGTTGCAAAGCCAAGGTTTCCATCTACTCTCTGCATTCTTTTAACTCATGCTCTGCTTTGGATAGAGCTAAAATGTGTCAGGTTTCTTCCTCTTCTTCATCATCTACAGGATTATCCACCTGAGGCTCCTTCCCCTTCCTGTGGCCAATTTTAGGGGTTTCCTCTTCTTTATCTTCAAGGGTTTTATTTTCACCATCCTTCTCTATTTCTTTCTTCTCAAGGGTTTGCTCTGAAGCAGCCTCTTCTTTTCCTTGCTCCTCAGGGGAGGAATGACTCCCTGAAATTATCATTGGTTCATGTTCTATTGTTTCCCTCTCTTCTTCATCAGATGATATAACATTCTTGGGTGGCACGTTACTACAGGAGTGGATGCCACTATTTCCTCTCCCAATTCTTTTTGGCTCGGCTGCTCTGCAACCCTCCAGAGTCATCTATATTGGTGCATTTGGGTCTAGCTGAGACTGAAATAATGGAAGCTTGATGCTTCTTCTTCTTTTTCTTGGGTTTGAATTCCAAGAAGTCCTCCCATTTCTTCTGCACATCCTCCTACTGGATGAAATTGTGTTTCATGTGATCAAATGGATGAGCTCGTGATGGCTAATTTGACCTTCACTGCACTTTATTTTTGCCATCATGTTAAGTAGACAAGTGTGCAAATAAGCAGGAAGATTGATTAAACACTCTGTCATGTTGGCCCCATGCCTCGAATGAGTTATTAGCCACATACCCAACCCTAAGACAACACCATATTAACCATCACTTGTAAAAAACTTCATCACCCACAAGATAATAGTCTTCCATGGGTCTGGAAGAATGATCCTCTCAATGCATTTTGTTGTCCCTTTGCTCACAACATATCTTGGCAAAGGCTCTAGAGCAACGTGGAAGTTATGTACTAATTCTTCATATGACATCTTGGTTTGAATCAAATCAACACCTACTTCAAGAGTTTCAGAAATTTGACTAATTATAGTAGGGCTGATAGGAATTCTTACCCCTTGACTATAGAGAATGTACGATGGAAGTTAATGACAAATTCTTCAACCAATTTTATTTCAAAACCCTCAAATTTTTGTAGGAACCCCAACCATCCATCTTGTAGAAAGATATTTGCACTTGCCTGGTCAAAAAATGCATTTTCTAGTTCAACCTTTCTTTTATTCCCCATGGTGAAAACACTTACTTACCTGTATGATTGATGCAGAATAGAGCAAAGAAATTGGTCTATGACTACGAATAAGGAATGAGCTTGGTTTGTTTTTGTTTTTCAATCAATGGTGAGTTTGGCATATGGAGTGCAAATAGTTTGGTAATTATTCTAGTCATCTTTTCAGTTGTGATGATGTGTGCCCTGGACTTGCAAACCTAAGTTGTTATGTGTGGAATAGTCATGTTGAGCCACCACCTTTAATGCCACTTCCTTTCAAATCCGGAGCTGATGACAGCTATCGTCGCTCCACCCTTTGTGTCATTAATTGCTATTTATGATTACAATTTGTAATCATGACTACCTTTTCAAATACTCATTAATTTCTATTTGTGGCATTTATTTGAAAAGGTCGTTATCATCATTAACTGGTACTTGTACTTGCCAAAAGTTCATGGGAACTTAGAACAAACCCTCTTCTGCCATGTGTTTGTCTCTTAATTAACTGCGCCATTTTGTGTAGCTGCATGGGTGTGTGCATGAATAAGGGAGAATACATGCAAAGCATACAAGAGACACATGGCATATATATACATATTAAAGTGATTATAAGAGTTTTAAGAAAGAAATATATTTTATGCAAAGTACTTACTTCTCAGGATAACATCATTTTAACTTTTTACCGAACTCATGTTTCAAAGGAAATATGATCTGGCACTCAATGATATTCTGGTAATAGCATCTGTCTTCATCGAGATCCATCTGGAGCTATCTGTAGCCATCTAGAGCTACTTGGATTTTGACATTTTTGTGATACGAGACCTGCAAAAACTAGAAAAAGGAGATTTATTTTTTAAAAAGAGGGAATTTCAAAGGAAAGATTATCATTTCTGGTTTTCAATCCTTCCTCTAGGCAAAGCTGCCATTTCTGGTTTTCAACTTTGCCCTTTTTTTGGATAGGAAAGGCCGCCATTTCTAGTTTTCAACCTTTTTGTTTTATTCATCCAACAATTTTCATTTAGAGCATAATCCCCATGGAAGAAAGATCCTCCATGGTGAAATGTTCTATTCAAGATTGTATTTCTGCTGAGAATTCTTCTTTAGAGGTTGGCTTGTGATACAAAGTTTCAATCTATGTCCATTTACTAGAAGAACTCATCAGTCTTCATCAATAGGTGATAGCTGAACATCACCATTGTTGAAAGTTTCCTTTATCTCATAGGGTCCCAACCATCAAGTGTGCACTTTTCCCTTGAGATCTTAATATTTTGAGTCATACAATAGGGCCCAATCTCCCTTCTTGAATTGTTTGGTGATGATATGCCTATCATGCCACTCTTTTCTTTGTTGATGAATCAACTCTGTGTGATGTAGCACCTCCATTCTCATTTCCCCCATTCTATTTGAATGCATTATCCTATGTTGTTGTGCCTTTGTCAAATCAATACCAACTTCTAGTGTTGTTCTTATGGTTTCCGCCTCATATTCAATAGGGAGCACTAGTTGCTTCCCATAAACTAGTTCATAGGGTGTGAAGTTAGTAGTGGTTCTCCAGGTGGTGTTATAGGCCCAAAAAGCTTCTATCATTCTCTCTGCCCAATCAGTCCTCTTGTCTGAAACTGTCTTTGTGAGGATATTCTCCAATTCCTGATTTGTCACTTCCACTTGACCATTACTCTAAGGATAATATGGGGAAGATTTTTTGTGACTGATTTGATATCTTTCCAAGAATGCTTTGATCATGGCAGACATGAATTGTGGTCCTTGATTAGAAAGAAGGACCCTTGGGGCTCCAAATCTTTGTAGAATGTGTTTATACAAAAAATTTGCAGCTACTTCTTTTTTCAGCTGGTAGAGCTTTGGATTTGACCCATTTGTTGGCATAGTCATTACAAACCATGATGTAATGGTTCCCTCAGGGGATCAATTGGTCCCACAAAATCAATCCCCCATTTCTTGAATGGTTCCAGGACCACTTGAGGATGGAGCAACATTTCTACTATAGGAATGGGTCGCCTCATCCACTGGCATTGATCGCATTGCCTGACGTACTGCTGGATGTCTTGTCATTGTTGGCCAGAAATATCCAACTCCTAGAATCTTGTGTCCAGTTTGGAGAGCTGATAAGTGGCCCCTTGAGGATTCATCATGGAAAGCTCTAATGATATCATAGACCTCTGTTTCCTACACACATCTTCTCAACACATGATTAGGACAATTTTAAATAAAATACCATTTACCTACTTATACTTGGAACTGTCCCTAATAAGCCTCCTGGTCTCCTTCTGGCTAAAGTGTGGTGGACATTTTCTTGTAGCTAAGTAGTTAGCCAAATCTACAAACCATGGAGACTGTATAGAAATAGAAAAAAGGTACTCATCTAGAAATGTATCATCAACTGGTTCATTGCTTCCCTACATAGTCAATCTAGATAAAAAAATTAGCAACCACATTATCCTTTCCAAGCTTGTCAACAATAGTTATATCAAACTCTTGTAACTGTAGCAACCATCTAATAATTTTTCCTCCTACTATGGATTTATTCATGAGATATCAAATAGTAGCATGATCCGTGTGGACGAAGACTTTATATCCTATAATATACTGGTGGAACTTGTTAATTACATAAACCATTGCTAAGAACTCTTTTTCTATGGTCCTGTAATTTTTTTCTACAGTATTTAAATTCTTGTTGACATAATATATGGCGTGCATACCTCCAAACTCACTAACCTGCCCTCAAACTGCCCCAATGGCTTGGTTGGATGAATCTGTGTGAATATGAAAAGACTCACTCCAGTTTGGTCCTTTAATGACTAGTGCAGTCACAAGTTCTTTCTTTATAGCTTTGAATGATTCTTGACACTATGTGGTCCAGTTGAACTCAAAGTCCTTTTTTTGAAGGGTAAATAATGGATCAACTTTCTGGCTAAAATTTTGAATAAACCTCCTATAGTAACCAGCATGTCCTATGAAGCTTCTTACTTTAGTTTGAGTTTGAGGTGCAAGTATTTGCACTATGATCTCAACCTTTTTAGGATCTACTTTCATACCTTCCTAGGAAATGTGATGACCTAGGAATATTCCTTTCGTCATCATGAGAAGGCACTTCTCATTATTCAAAGACAACGGATGCTCTTCACATTGTTTAAGCACTTTATTCAAACTATCCAAGGCTTCATCAAAAGTCTTTCCATGCATTGTGAAATCATCCATGTAGACTTCAACACGTGTTGGCTAGATTAGCAAAGATTGCCAAAACAGCTCTTTGGAATGTGGTCGAAGCATTACACAATCCAAAAGGCAAAACCCTGTAGGCAAATGTTCCCCATGGGCATGTAAATGTAGTTTTTTCTTGATCCTCTAGAGCCTTGGATCTAGTTGTAGCCACTTAATCCATCCAAAAATGAGAAGTAGCGACTACCAGCCAAATTGTCTAACACCTAGTTAATAAAGGGAAGAGGGAAATAGTCTTTCTTGGTGGCTTTATTTAATTCCCTGTAGTCAATACAGAATCGCCATTTTCCATTTTTCTTTGGTATGATCACTAATGGTGACACCCACTAACTATCAGAAATAGGATAAATAAATCCTACTTGCAATAATTTCTCTATTTCTTCTTTTACTATTTCTCTCAAAGCAGGATTGATCTTTATTTGTGGTTGTCTCACAGGACAGACATCTTCAGTGTAAATGTAGTGTGTACACACACTAGGATGAATTCCCCTCATATCCTTATATTCCCATGCAAATGCTTGTGTATGGTTTTATAGTAGCTTCGTTAGTCATACTTCTTCTATTTCTATCAAGCAACTGCTTATAGAGAGTTGTTTATCAAGTTAGACAATTATTTGTTTGGTTTGACAATTAACAAAATGAATGCCCTTGTAAGGACTTATCAACAAATTTAAAGGACGAGAGTGAGGCACAATCTGATGCAAGGTTTTTTCTTGTTGATAGTTTAGATTATAGACAATTTCTTCATAATATGGGCAATTAAATACCCTCAAGGAGCCTCTCAAATCTTTCTGGAGCCATCCGAAGATCTCCTATTGTGCAACACTGTATAGGGATGTTTCATTGTTTTCTTCTAACTCATTGTACTCTTCATTGTATTCTTCGAAATGCTCCACAATTGTCACCATTGCCAATGAGGAAGCATCTTCCTAATCTAGATCTATTAGATCATCTACCCAAGGTTAATTTTCATATTGCAAAAATGGTTTAGCAGGAGGGTAGATTAAGAGTTCTTTTAGTCTTTTCCCATTGGAGATAGTCATATTCCCAGATCGATAATCAATAAGGGTTGTTGTTGTGGCCAACCATGGTCTACCCAATATTATTGGATATCTTGATTGTTTCTTCCTTGTTTGGAGGATGAGGAAATCTACCGAATAATCCCAAGTATCCACAGTGACTATGACATCTTCCAAAATCCCTTCTAGTTTAGTGATGGACAGATCTACAAGCTGTAAAATAGTTGAGGTTGGCTGCATATGAGTTAATGTCAATGCTTCTACAGTATCTACAGTCATTATGTTAATAGAAACACCTAGGTCAATCAATACATTTGAAACTAATGTTCCTTTTATCATCACTGAGATAACAGGACTTCCAAGGTCTCCATACTTCTGAGGAATCAATTTTCCTGCCAAGATATCAGCAAGTTTTCCCTCCACCTGAATGGTGTTTGGTAATTTTCATTTCATCCCAAGAAGCTTTAAGCATAGGCTTTTGATTGTCTGACTTATCTTAGGGATGTCTTTAATTACCTATAATAGAGGAACTTCTATGTGTATCTTTCAGAGTTCCCTAATTAGTTGAGAGTCATCTTGAGTAATCTAGATTTCTCTGGATTTCTCCAAAGGGGTCAGTCTTAATCATTTTGGAAATGGGACAGGAGCTATTTTAGAGATTTCTTTTGGTTCTTTATCTTAACTTTATCCTATTATTGTTCTTCAGCATTAGGCATCACCTCCTCTTCCTCAGGGACTTCCTTTGAGGGAGCTTTTATAGGGATGTTTTGGGAACGAAGTTAGATATCATTAATTTCTACCACATTCAAGGTGGTTGTATTGGGATTAGCATCATACACTTGTTGTTGAGGCTTGTTATTCTTGAGGTTTGGCACGGGATGAGTAGGTAACTGAGGTTGATTCACTTGATCATTCTGATTTTGAGTTGCAGGTTGTGAGGGTCCAAGAAGTAAGGTTTGAGTTTGGTTCCCAAACCATCTTGGTCCTTGGTTATATTGGGGCACCCATGGCTGTTGATGCTGATTTTGGTTTGGCCACTGGGGAGTAACCCAAGACTGGTTCATCCATTCTGATTGGGGCCATGTTGGCCCCCACTGAGGTGGTATTTGCATAGGTGGAGGTGGGCCTCCCCACGGTCCACCCCATTGGTTTGTTCCCTAACTCGAAGGCCCTCTTGGAGCATATTGACCTGAAAACTGGTTGAATCCATAATTTGATTGCTTCTGGCCAATAAAATTTAATTCCTCCTCTACTGATGATGCCTTTTAAACCTATTTTTGATTTCAGGGAGCAAACTGCACTCATTGTGGGGTGACTTTTCTCACAAATCCCACACAACTCAGTGCAATTTAAAGGACACTCCCTAAGTGGATGTTTCTCTCTACAACGAGGACAATAGATGGCTAGGGGTTCGATATTCTTTTTGCTTGCCTGCATACCATCAAGAGTGGTGTTTAAATGAAGTGAGATGTCAGTTTTTAAATTGGAAAGTTCCTCCATAACTTGAGTGACATCATTTCCACCACCTTTTCCTTTCTTCTGCACTCTGTTACTTGCTCGTGTTCAGGAGTAATTTCTGCTAAATTCCACAATTTATGTGAAACTATGTTTGTTAATGTCTCCCTTCCCCATAAGGTTTAAGGCTTCTTTTATCTCATCATCAATTCCCCTCAGAAAAATGGTTTTACTAAGTGCTTCACCCAAATTACCGCAACACCTTCTATGGACAAATAAGAATCTATCCACATAATCTTCCAAGTTTTCATCCTCCATTTGTTTCATTTGGAAAAGTTCATCTTTTCAATCTCTGACTCTATAATAATCCTAGTATTTATCAAGGAATACAGACTCAATTTGATCCCATGTAGTTATGGAGTCTGTTGCCAGGCCCATGAACCATCGTAAGGCTAATTTATTGAGAGTAGAAGGAAAAAGCTTCAACTTTTGATTATTTGTTCCATAATCATAAGTTTGACAGAGAACCTTAAATTCAAACAAGAACTGATCAGGGTCCTTTGAGGCTTTTCCTCTAAAACTTGGTATGAAAGAAGGAGATATATTCTCATAGGAGGCTCATTTCTCTCAGGAGTTATGGCAATTGGATAGGAAAATGTTCTATTATTAACTAGTTCATCTCCACCAAAAAGGTTATCACCCATTGTGACAAAAGAGCCCGTAAAAATGAGAGATTCTAGTGGTAAGGGAGATCCTTGATCAACTAAATAATTCAGAGGTTCTTCCTGGTTAGGTTCCAATGGTGTACTAATTGTAGTTTGCTTTATGAATCAACCTAAAGAGTCCCTAGGCCTACTCATAAATTGATGGATCCCGGATGCGCTCGTTTAAAAAACTTACCAGCACCTTAACCTACAATGATTTGTAGATTATTTCTCCAGCAACAGCACCAAAAATGATGAGGTCATTGTAGTTGTTCTTAATTCATCATCATTTAATTTATCAATCTGGGGGTGTCTAGAACTATATGTGGTAAGACTCTCTTGTGTAGGGGGTTGGAGTGGAGTCTGAATCTTGTGGGTTGGATGGATTGTACTAGTTTCTAAAGGAATCTTACTGAAATTCAAGTTACTCATTTGCTGAAAGAAACACACATGCTAGAATTTGAAACTATTCTAATTGCTTTAGAAGAAAACACACATGCTTTAATGGAAACTATTCTACTTGCTTTGAAAGGAAACGCACATGCTTTAATGGAAACTATTCTACTTGCTTTGAAAGGAAACACACAGGATGTAATGGAAACTATTCTAGTTTCTTGGAAAGAAATAGACATGCTTTAATGGAAACTATTTTGCTTGCTTTGAAAGAAAACTCGGATTAACTGCATCAGAATTTCTTATCAATCCACAACATTGAAATACTCTAAATAGAACAATGTTGTTTCACAGAATAACAATTGCTTCTTTTTGGTATTTTTAGAACTAAAGGACAGACCTGCAGGTATTAAACACCTAAAGCATTCACACAAAAGAAGAACTCAACAACTAACATTAACACACAGAACGTTGACAATAAACAGAAAACATAGAAAGAAAGCACAGAGATAAGTACCGAGAGATCTCCTCCTAGTTGGGGAAGCAGCCCTACTTTCCCATCTAGAGATTATCCTCTTGAATTCAATCAACTTCAACATAAATTCCCTTTTAGTTGCATTAAAGATAAGCCTAGATGGGAATGGATACATGAGTGAAACAGGAAGATTTTCTCCTTGAGGAAAAACAACAATACTTGACTAAAAACTGGAATTAACTTAGTGAATCTATGAGGCTCCTACTTATACATTTGAGTCTTTATTGTAAGCAATAACTATACTAATTCCTAGCTACAATGAACTTGGACTGAACCAATCACTTATTTAATACATTAGCAATTCCTTTGCATTTGAACTTTAGATCAAATATTCATATCAATCTAATTATCAACAGTCAGGCAGATCCTTGAATTGGCATGGGCTCGAACTAATGGGTACTTTAGTTACCATAAAACAAAGTGACATGTGGACTTAGAGTTATGGAATTGTCAATGAGTTGTGTTTATTGAAATGAGCAGCTAGATGTGTTGTCAAGTTTGCATCATTGGATCCTTGAATGACCCTTGGTTTAGCCTCATTAATCATTGACTCAAGGGGAGGACGAATCTCTTGCAGTGTTGTGGGAATCTAGAGCTCTCCAGAGTTTGGGATCTTCATGAGGGAAGTGGCTCCGGAGGGGTCTGGAGGCTTCTGGAAAACCCCTTTTTGTATTCCTCATGCAATCAACATATAATTTGGACAAGAATTCCATAAAATATGCATTTGAAAATAGAATTCATAGTAATATGTCAAAAGATTTCGTCTATAGAAATAAAGACTAAACATGCATATAATTCATTCAAAAGATAATTATAATCACAATAATATTAGATATATATGCCATAGTATAATGTCAAAGTCCTAAAATAGAGAATATATAGAAATAACAGAGTCAAGGATTTGACTCATCAATACACCTGAAGATGTAACTCACATCCTCATTGGAAAAGACATAATGCACTTAACTCAAGACTTAAGGAAAGAACTTCTGATTGTTGCCCATTATACCCTTGCTAATATCATTCCTTATGGGGAAACCTTGTACAGAGACCTAGATACAAGTTTCATTTGCTGCTTCCACATTCTTGCCCTCTTAACACTATGAGTCCAAAATATGGGTTAGAAGCATCATGGAACAAATTACAAAGCAAGTCATAGTCTTACCTGGGAAAACATTAAACATCAATACTTAGTTAACAGCACAGCAAGAACTTGAGCACTTCTTGATCTTCGTATCTCCCATTCAAAAGTATTTGCTTGGGAATATAAAGACATGAAGTGCATCCCTCCTGAAATCTGCACCCATCACATATATACAAAAGATGTCAAACCTATTAGACAGCCTCAAAGAAGGTTAAACTCTGCACTCAAAGACATGGTCAAAACTGAGATAGAAAAACATCTTCAGGCCGGATTCATTTATCCTATCTCAGATAGCCAGTGGGTTTCACCCTTGGTTATAGTGCCTAACAAGAATAAAAAATGGAGAGTATGCATTGATTATAGGGAGCTAAACAAAGCCACAAAAAAAGGATTATTTTCCCTTGTCGTTCATTGACCAAGTACTAGATAACCTAGCAGGAAAATTACTTTTCATTCCTAGATGGGTTTAGTGGATACAACCAAATCTAAGTGGCACCAGAAGACCAGGATAAAACTACCTTCACATGCTCATGGGGAATCTTTGCATATAGAGTCCTTCCATTTGGCCTATGTAATGCTCCAGCGATCTTTTAGAGGGTTGTTTTAGCCATTTTTGATGAACTAGATAATGAGTGTATGGAGGTCTATATGGATGACTTTACTATTTATGGGGACACCTTTGAAGAAGGCTTGGAGAATTTGGAAAAAGTGTTGCAGTGTTGTGAGAAGAATCAATTGTCCTTAAGCCATGAGAAATGTTTTATGATGGTGGAACAAGGAATTGACGTTGGGCATCACATATCAGTAGAAGGAATCAAAGTATATCAAAACAAGGTAGAAGTGATTAAACAATTACCCCCACCTAAAAATAAATGGATGTGTTTAGGGTAAAATTGGGATTTGTTTTGTTTAGTGTTTAGATGTTTAAATCCTCCTTTCACCCTTAACATTCAAGGATCTAGGGTGAAGTGGCAATGCACTATCATACCCTAGGTCACTGTGAGATGTAGGGAAACTTGGATTAGGATGTTTAATTATCAATTTTCCTTCTCTTATGCTTAATTGACCATTAAAACCCTAATTTTGTAAATACGACTATAAATAGAAGAATAATAGAAAAAGCTCTTGCAGAGGGAAGTAAAATATCAAATCATAGAGTACCTATTTTCGGGGCTCCGAGCAAAAAAGTCGGGGACACAGGAGTGGGCGCCCAAGTCCAAGGCCCTAGTTTTTGTCAAGATCTGGAAACTCAGTCTGCAACTCTTTCCTATTGTTCCGGAGATTTTCCCGTCATGAAAATTGGAGGACTAATGAGCAGGCACCCAAGTCCAGGGTGCTATTTTTCCTTCTATTCTGCAATTCTGACACTTCAAGATGCCTTCCTGCAACTTTACTTTGTCTAGCTCCTCAACCTGTAACTTGCAATCATGAAAACTTTGGGAGGGAGTTGTGGTGTTTAGAGGCTTGCCTCAGTTAAGCCCCGGAGGACACTTAAGTCTCCGAACACCGTTGTCAGATAGAGAGTGCATGCCCTTGTGAGGCAGAGGTAAAAACTAAAGGAAATGATGATGAAAACACAATATAATGTCACCTTGTAGTGAAGATCTCATGGGAGGAAGATGCTCTTCATTCCATGACGAAATGGATGCTCAAATTTGCAAACACAAACACATAAACCACACAATTCTGCTCTTGGAACATAATGAAAGCCTTGAATCACCTTGAGAATGCCTAAAGTTCACAATGATCATCTAGTTTACAAATGAATGCCTAAACATGCTTTTATATGCAACTACAAACACTCCCGCCAAGATTTCGTAAATTCAAATTTACTATGTCGGCATAGGACCCAAATAACGGTCACAAGCTGACACCCAAAAATTAGGACTGCCCCAAAATAGGGCAGGACTAGGGCGCGAGCGCCCAAGTCCTCCCCCCCTATTTTGGGCAGGGTCAAGCTCAAGGGGTCCTCCTAGGTCCCATTTGTCATGTTACATAGGGCTCATTCCATCGGGATGCCAAATTATGAAGTAAGATGTCCTAAATGCATGCAAAAGACCTGGGAGCTAAATCTTATGAGGGAAAAGCCCCCAAGGGTACATTTTCTGACGTTACATTTAGCCCCCACTTTAATGTATGTATAAACACAAGCCCAATACATGCATTAAAGTACGGTCACAAACACAACAAACACACCAAGCACGGAGAAGATACGCCAATCACATAGAGGATGGTAACAGGCACGCAAAACACGGAGAAGATAGTTACAATCATGCAGAACATGGAGAAGACAGTAAATGCATAGAAGACACATTAATGCATGGAAGACAAAAATGATATCTTTTCTTTTCTTTTTCTCATATATATGAAATGCAGATGCAAGTACTGGAAAGTAAACAAACCTCCCATAATGCAGGAAGCACTCATCCCGCTGGTCTTTATACTATATATATGGAACAACACACACGCAAGACACGCAAAACCTCCCAAAATGTAGGAAGCACTCATCGAGCTAGTCTTTAGACTACATATGGGGCAACAAACATGCCAAACAAAGAAAGCACGTCAAACACACACACTTGAAGACATGGAGAAAACACGACAAACAAGCCATAGAGTGTACCTATTTCTAGGTCCAACACCATCTGAGGCACATTACAGGCACACACTGGCGATTGGGCTTCGCCACAACAATCACCGAAGACACGCTTAAGGGTTGAGTTAGTCACAAAACCGCTCCCCGCCTCCGTAGAGGACTTTTAAAAATGACAAGATGATGTAATCTGCTCTGAGAAATACACCATCCCCTGCTCCGCAGAGGGCTTAAGATAAAAAGGATATACGTGATATCCTACCTCCGCAGAGGGCTTACATGATTGATTGATTGATTGCAAACAAACTCAGGATGCAGGAAGCACTCATCGAGCTAGTCTTTAAATTGCATCTAAGGACAAGCACATAGCTAACATCTACAACAGACAGCTTACCTTATATATACCCCCACCTTAAGGTGGTTGATATCAGGTATCGATATCAAGCACATTAAGGTAGGAAGAAAACACACAAGGGAACACAAACTTTCGCAAAGCCCATGCCCCCCAGAGGTGACATGTACTTTACGATCATCAAATGTTCCCACAAACACATCCCTGCAAGAAACATGTTAGTGTCTACAAAATCATGAT
The DNA here is from genome assembly GCA_027924645.1 of Cunninghamia lanceolata. NCBI lineage: Eukaryota > Viridiplantae > Streptophyta > Pinopsida > Cupressales > Cupressaceae > Cunninghamia > Cunninghamia lanceolata. Next base: position 16,999,669 of record BSBN01001332.1, read on the forward strand.
AATCAACAACATTAATTCATATGATTAACCACATAAAGAGCCAAGGTTATACCATGAATTCAGAGTTCGAGGATAACCATAGGGCTATATCACGAAGCTCTCCAAATCGAGTACCACCAAGGCTAGATTCAAAGACAAATAAAGGTGCACAGAGCAGCAATATTGTTAAGGTTTGTAAATGCGATAAATACATCATCAAATTCACTATGCGAAAAGCACGAGTGCTTCCACTAGTCAAGCGTCGAATAAAATATACAACCCCATCGTCATATTAGGAAATAAGTCCATTTTTTTTATTGCTCTCAAAAGGGACACTAGGTCTGCATCAGTATAAATGTTTTTCGTCATCCGCCCGCTAGATGGAAACACTAGAGGAAGGGAAACAATAAATAAGAGAGGAGAAACAAGTGTCTTGGGGACAATCACGTAGGAGGGTGCCCCCAAGTCACCAACCGCAATGCTATGTCCGTAAGACACAACACACAACAATGAAATCAGAGAGAGGCAATATAGAAGAATGATGATACAAATAGAAGGTCACAACAGAGGCGGTCTCCTGGTACCTCAGACCTTACAGGAGAATCAAGGGTCATCCTAGGAGGCCTAAACAACATATAACACATCATAGGGGAAGCACATCATGAGAGAGATAAAGGGTTAGGGATACTTACCTGTAGGGCCTTCATATTAGATTTTGGAACTTGCAAACCTCTTGGAGAGGTACTCGATCATGTTTAATGCAAAATTTGAGTGGTTCTTATGAAAGTTTTGTTTATTATCATATCATGCTTGTTTTGTAACTCCTTGTGTAAATGTGACTTTTTGTTGCTTATGAGGAGGGGAACCACTTTTTTCTCCAACTGCTAACAATCGTTTAACTCTTTTCTAATTTTTATCAAGTTTTCTTTGTTGAATCTTTCTAGAACGGTAACAGGAATCATCCTGTACCATCTTACTTGTATGTATTAGTTGTTGTTCTTGCTTTTCTGGTGTATTTTGATTATCTCCTGATCCATATAAGGATAATGGAGAGGAACCTCAGCATAAATTCCATTTCTTCATGGATGAGATGGATTGTCCACTTGTTTCTTATCTACTTCAATCATTCCTATGATGTTATCATAGTCTAAGTAATCATCCTCATCTACTTCCACTAAACCTTGCTCCACCATATTGTTTTCAGTATGTTTAGGGAAAGGATTAGTGAAGATTTGTAAGTTTTGATTCGGCAGAGCAACCGACTTGTTTCCATTGTCATTCACACATGATACTTGGATGACATTTGAATCAATACGGTCCTGTATTTCATGTTTAAGATGCATACATCATTCAGTGTCATGTCCTTGCGTTCGATGATAATGACAAAAGGCATTAGCATCAAAGTAAGGTCCTTGTTTACTAGGATCAACAGGCTTGATCAGGGGAAGCTTCAGAATGTTATTACTCATAGCTTGATTCATGATAGAATAATAAGACTCAGATATCGGAGTAAACTTTCTTGGTTGATACGATGCTTTCTTCAGATTGGTGATAGCTGAAACATTCAAAACGTTGTTCATATTTGGTCCATTAATCTTGATGAAGCTCCTGTTATTATTATTCCTCTTAAAGTTGTTTTGTGATGATCCACCTGAGGATTGACCAACTTGAGCTGATGAGTTTTGGTTTTCATACTGACTAGACAAAAGTTGATAATCACGAAGGGCGGTGCATAAATGTTGAAAGGAGTTATATTTCATCAAGAGGATCTTATCACGAATATTAGGTTGTAGATTTGTAATGAATATCTTTTGAACATCCTCATCTTTCATCTGATACTGAATCTGTGCATAAAATCCTTGATACTGACTAATGAATTTAGTCAATTTTTCTTTCAGACCTTGTTTGCATTGAACTAAGTCAATAAGAGTGACTTGGGGTCTAATATTTGCTTGAAAATGTTGTAAAAATTGATCAATCAACTATGAAAAGGAGTGTATTGAATTCAGAGGCAAAGAGCAAAACCATTCTAAAGAAGTATCTTTGAGAGATCGTGGGAAAAGTTTTGCTAGCAAATCCTCTTCAAAATAGAAATCACTACACATAGCTGTAAATGCTGCCACATGAATATTAGGATCACATTTTCCACCATATTTTTCAAAGTGGGGAGTCTCAAACCTCTCAGGCATAGGAGTTCTCAAGATTACATAGGAAAGGGTATTACAGGCATGATATGTTGGTAGACTAGGCTGCAAAGAATTTGTCAAGTTTGTAACCTTTTGTTGTAAAGCAGTCATGCCCTATAAAAGTTGGTTTAAGATGGCATCATTTGGAGATGCGGTTTGTTGTGAGGAATTGGAACCGAAGTGAGGAGGTGAATGAGCTTGAGATACAATAGGTAAAGGCTAAGAATATGTCAATGGTGGTTGGACATAATGATAGGTGGAAGATGGTTGCAAGTAGGTAATAGGTGGTTGGAAATGAGTGGAATAGATAGGTGGTTAAGAACAATTATGCATAGAGGAGGTCCCCTTAGAAACCAATTTATAATAATCAAATCACACAGCTTTGTAATTAGTGCCATTAGATACTCCAATACTAGTGGTAGCATTACTACAAGCATTTGCATCAGTTGTTAAGATCGTTGATGTAAAGGTAGATATTCCCGTAGTCGGTATAGGTAATGATACTTGAGTATGAGATGGTGATAAAGTGTTATTTATCACTTGTGCACATTTGGTCACTGGCATAATGTTAGTTTGTACAATATGTGCTAGACTACGAATTGCATTAACACCATCTTGTCCTTCTTTTATCAATTCTCTTATGTTATGAATTGTAGGAACGGCTTCTTCAGCTATTCTCTCATTTTCCATAAATGATTGAAATTGGGCTAGCTCTTTATCCAATTTTTCTATTTGCTCATCAAATACGTATCCTGTTGCCTTAATAGTATCATCAGCATCATGAAAATTTTGTTTTTCTATTGTGGTTGGAGGATGTATAATATCTTGCATAATTTGAGTTTCTCCCTTTGTAAAGAAGGTGTTCAAAGGATTATTAGAGGTAGGAATGTTGTTTTCTTCAAGAGCACTAGATCCCATTAACCTTTTACTTCTTCTCAAAGGGATATTGTTTTTAGGACAGTGTGTCATAAAGCTTATACAAAAGCATACAACACACAATGCACAAACTAAGAGAACAAATCCTAAGAGAAGGATATGATTGAAGGCCAAAAATGCTTGGTTTTTTGTACTTTTTCAATGCAAATGAATGGAACAAAGGGTGTTGTAAGGATTTTGATCAGGGGAAGCAAGTTATATGTCTGATATCAGTCCAAAATAGGAATATGATCCTTCTCAACACAATCTTGATGCAAATCCAAGATAATGCCAAGTCACAACTATTTCGACATACAGTGAAAATATGTCGAAATAGTCACTTTTTTCACCAAAACTCAATGCAAAAGAGCATAACAAAGGATGTTGTGAGGAAAGTGATGATGGATAGAAAATTATATCAGTAATAACAGCTACTTAGTGTCAAACTACCCAACACAACACACTTTTAGTGCCACTTAAGGTAAAACCCTAGTGAAATATAGCAAAAATAGGCTATTTTTCACGGTTTTTCAATTCCAAAATCTAAAAAAGGGGGTGTTGTAATGAATTTCATGAGGTGAATCAAATAAAATCAATGATATCAGTCACCTCAATCCATAAAATTGATCACAACACGCTTGGAGTGCAAACTAGGTCAAACCCTAGGGCAAAAATAGTCAAAATGTGTAGTTTTTCACCAAATTTTCAGTACAAGAGCCCGTTAAAGGGTGTTGTGAAGATTTTTAGGAGGGGAAGAAAATTATTACCTTGATAAAAACCAATTAATGCAAAAATACCTTTCACAACACGCCTATGGTGCAAGTTTAGAGAGTCGATAAGGCCAAATTTAGTGAAAATCAGTGTTTTTAAAGCCCTAGGTTTGAGATCTTGGCACAAAATGCTATGTGAATGTTTTGAAGTCTGATTTACTCTCAGATCTTAAAATAAATTCTAAGCTTTAATATACAAAATGCCAATGCAAATCTAATGAAAATGCATGAAAATTGCTAATTTTGTTGAAATTTTCTATGCAAAAATGCAAATATTTTGAATCTAAATGCAAATTTACACTAAAATGCAAGACTATAGCCAAATGCAAATTTGAATGGGCCTCTAAAATTAGTAGAAAAATCTGAAAGAAGATTTTGCCTACTAACCCTAGATTTTGGAATTACTAGGTTTAATGAAAATTGTCAAAATTTCTACAAAAGCCTAGCAAATTAATGATGAAAATGCAATGCAAATTATTGAATTTTTGTGTTTTTCTGTAGTTTATATCAGATCTGATGCAAAAATCATGAATTAGGGAAATTTAGAAAGAATTGATGCAATTTAGTAATCTATATGAAAATGCAAGCTAGGGTTTTCAATTTTTTTGTAATTTTCTAAATGCAATAAGATAAAAGACTATATGAATGAATGAAATCAATCCAAATCTGAAGACACACACTCAGTAAGTTGCAATTTAAGTCCAAAAACATGGGTTCACCAAAATATTTGTTGGCATAATAGTCACAATGGTATTACATTGTTACCTAAATAAATGTTAGTTTATAAGTTAGGTTTTGGGAAGTTACTTTCCTGTAAGAAGTTATATACGGGAATAACAAGGCTTTAAAAATCCAATGTACTACATTGTAAAATCATCCAAAAGACAATAATATATTATTCTATAGTTTTTATTTTACTATGCAAAGATGGTTTGACCAGATGTATTCTTTCTCACCCATTTTAATATGGTATCAGAGCATTGTTGATTCATGTGCCTGTGTGTTGAGATTATGTTGTAAAGAATATTTTTAATTAGCTGATGGTAGATTTGGAAGACGATTTCCACTGGAATTGAATGGGGCTTGAAGATCCTCTATTTCATGAAGCTTTCTAGGTGTAAGGCGTGGAGCAAAGGCGTGAATAATATGAAAGAGGCATTTTAATTATCTATTGGTATGTTGTTTTGATAACAGTTCAGTAAAAATTCAATATCTTTTTCATTTCTCAACGAAATTTCAACATTCAAAATGTTTTGGAAAGTAAAAGAATAGAACCATAAAACCCAGAAACATTTTAAAGAATTTGACAATATTTAATGAGCAGTTTAAATCACAAGTTTGGCATCTGAATCTGCTCATGGAGTGTTGAATTTTGATGTTGGCCGTTACAATTTTCAGATTTAAACATAATTTTTTTTTATTGCTGCATTAACTATTGTCAAGCATTAAACATTCCTTTGAAGCATTGAAGATTTGATGAGGCATTTGTCAAAGGCATCTGGCATTCATTCTGAGGCATTTTGAAAGACTACGTAGGGAGTTAAAACAAGTTTATTTACATGAATGCCAAGCATAGAAGTTTGGTGAAAGTGGCTAAAGTGTCTGCCCATATGAAAGAATGAAACAACGTCTGGTGAATACTATTATTGCAGCATATAGAAGACATTCCTTGGGTGAGTTTAAAAATTGACTAAAATTTATTAATGTTATGCTTTATGAAATGTGAGCCAATGTGAAAAAGAAAAAGATGTGTTGATGGGTAAAAGACATATGTGAGAAGTAAAAGAAGCATTTATAAGTTTATGTTTCATGAAGTTTAAAACAAACATTGAAAAGTTTTCACCTAGAGTAAAACAATTTTGTTTGGAGAAAGTTAAAAAGTTTTAAGGAAAAAATTTACAATTTCTTTTGGAGAAAAATTTTTAAAAGGGAGACATAAGTATTAAGGAAAGGGTATTTAAAATATTTACTTTTGAGGAATTAGGAGAAATAAGGGGAAGTATTTAAAAAGATTAATTTGGAGGTAAATTTAATTTTTGTGGTAAGATAAGGTTTTAACATTTAAAAATGGCCACACATTATGTTTGTGGTTCTGATGCCATCCATGCTATCATTGATAGAAATTTGAGAGACTTGCATGCTTGTACTATTGAAGAGACTAAAGCAAATGGATAGAGTATAAGCATATCATATTGGAGGCAGACGGCATCATAGGATGGAGGATTTTCCATCATCTCAAGTTAGCTTCGCGCTTTGAGATGATGCTTTGCATGAGAAGCAGTTTTGGTTTTGGTTGTTTTACTTTTCTTTGTTGATGCTGATGGATTTGAAGAATGTATGTTTTTTAAAGATTTTGTTTTGGAGATAGGTTTGGGATTTGGTGTTGAGCTCAATATGGATTGTTGTCCAGCGAGCTTCAAAGAGTATATGATCAAGAATTATACCCTTTCGCGATCACTAGACAATGGCAGAGATCTGTCGTATCTCTTAGGGTTCATTGTTGAATAATTCTCGACTTTGTGATTTGAGAGCCTGGGACTAAAGAGCTCAAGAACACAGCTCAAAGCTACGCCTTTCCGAAGGTAGACGAGACAACATGATGGAGCCCCACTTGGTTCAGGATTTGTTCTTTGGGAGAAGATCTTCTATAAAATATGTATTCATATTATGCAATCAGCTGTGTTGAGTATTTTAGCATTTAGGGGGGGTCCCTTGGTACTATTGCAGGAACAATGTAATAAGAGGGGGAATGTTGGCATAATAGTCACAGTGGTATTACATTGTTACCTAAATAAATGTTAGTTTATAAGTTAGGTTTTGGGAAGTTACTTTTCCGTAAGAAGTTATATATGGGAATAACAAGGCTTTAAAAAGCCAATGTACTACATTGTAAAATCATCCAAAAGACAATAATATATTATTCTATAGTTTTTATTTTACTATGCAAAGATGGTTTGACTAGATGTATTCTTTCTCACCCATTTTAATAATGTTTAGGGTAAAATTGGGATTTATTTTGTTTAGTGTTTAGATGTTTAAATCCTCCTTTCACCCTTAACATTCAAGGATCTAGGGTCGAGTGGCAATGCACTATCATACCCTAGGTCACTATGAGATCTAGGGAAACTTGGATTAGGATGTTTAATTATCAATTTTCTTTCTCTTATGCTGAATTGACCATTAAAACCCTAATTTCGCAAATACGACTGTAAATGGAAGAATAACAGAAAAAGCTCTTGTAGAGGGAAGTAAAATATCAAATCACAGAGTACCTATTTTCAGGGCTCCGAGGTAGAAAAGTCAGGGACACAGGAGTGGACGCCCAATTCAAAGGCCCTAATTTTTGTCAAGATCTGGAAACTAAGTCTGCAACTCTTTTCTGTTGTTCTAGAGATTTTCCCGTCACGAAAATTGGAGGACTAATGAGTGGGCGCCCAAGTCCAGGGTGCCATTTTTCCTTCTGTTCTACAATTCTGACACTTCAGGATGCCTTCCTACAACTTCACTTTGTCCAGCTCCTCAACCTGTAACCTACAATCATAAAAACTTTGGGACGGGGTTGTGGTGTTTAGAGGCTTGCCTTAGGCAAGCCCTAGAGGACACTTAAGTCTCTGAACACCATTGTCAAATAGAGAGTGTGTGCCCTTATGAGGTAGAGGCAAAAACTAAAGGAAATGATGATGAAAACATAATATAATGTCACCTTGTAGTGAAGATCTCATGGGAGGAAGATGTTCTTCATTCTATGATGAAATGGATGCTCAAATCTACAAACACAAACACATAAACCACACAATTTTGCTCTTGCAACACAATGAAAGCCTTGAATCACCTTGAGAATGCCTAAAGTTCACAATGATCATCTAGTTTATAAATGAATGCCTAAACATGCTTTTATATGCAACTACAAACACTCCCACCAAGATTTCATAAATCCAAACTTACTGTGTCGGCATAGGACCCAAATAACGATCACAAGCCAACACCCAAAAATTAGGACTGCCCCAAAATAGGGCAAGACTAGGGCATGGGCATCCAAGTCCTCCCCCTATTTTGGGCAGGGTCAAGCTCAAGGGGTCCTCCTAGGTCCCATTTGTCATGTTACCTAGGGCTCATTCCATCGAGATGCCAAATTATGAAGTAAGATGTCATAAATGCATGTAAAAGACCCGAGAGCTAAACCTTATGAGGGAAAAGCCCGCAAGGGGACATTTTCTGACATTACAGGATGTTAGGAGTTGCTTAGGTCATGCAAGATACTATAAGAGGTTCATAGAAAATTTCAGCAAGATAGTTGCCCCAATGTTTTCCCTATTGACCAAGGACACTGAATTTCAGTGGACAAATGACTACCAAACAACATTTGAGACCATCAAAGAAAAACTTACAGTCACACCTATTTTGAGGGGACCTAATTGGAATCTCTCATTCCACATCCAAACAGATGCATCAAATGAATCAATAGGGGTAGTCTTAGGACAAAAAGAATAAGGGGAAGGCATGCATGCAATCTACTATATAAGTAAAAACCTTACCCCTGTTGAGAAGAACTACACAACAACTAAGAAAGAATTCCTGGCAGTCATTTATGCCATTAAAAAATTTAGACACTACATCATAGGATACAAAATCTTTGTACACACTGATCATACAACCATTAAATATTTAATGAACAAATTGGTGGTAGGTGCAAGAATCATTAGATGGCTATTACTATTGCAAGAATTTGATATCACTATCATAGATAACCCAGGAAAATTCAATTTGGTTGCTAACTTTTTTACAAGGTTGCATACAGGTAGAGAAAACTAGCCAGTGGAAGATAAGTTCCTAGATGAACATCTCTTTGTTGTTTCTTCCAGTACACCTTGGTTTGCTAATATAGAAAATTTCTTGGCTACATGTTTATTTCCTTGTCATTTCACTTCTAAATGAAAAAAGATTAGTAAAGGAAAGTTTATCTTTGGTTTGTTGTTCAAATGTGGTCCTAACTTTGTGTTGCGCAGGTTTTTAAGAGCTAATGAAATTTTTGATGTGTTAGGGGCATGTTGTGATGAACCCACAGGTGGGCAGTACTCCTCACAAAGGACAATCCACAAGATGCTTAGAGCTAGTTATTATTGGCCATCTCTCCAAATGGATGTGAAGAGGTATGTGAAGCAATGTGATCAATGCCAAAGGATGGGTCAACCAACTTTCACCTAGGAAATGACACTTCACCCCCAAGTAGTTTTAGAACCATTTGAGCAATGAGGCCTAGATTTTGTGGGGCCTATCTCTCCAGCATCTTCAGGAAAGGAATACATCTTGGTATGCATGAATTATGTGACCAAATAGGCAGAAGTTCAAGAATTACAATTAGCAAGAGAAGAATTTTTTTTGATTTCCTATATAACATAATCTTCTTAAGGTTTGGAGCCCCAAGAGAAATAGTTTCAAATAGAGGTCCACAATTTACCTCTCAAGTCATACACATTTTCACATATTTGTACCAGATCAAGCACAAAAAATTTTCACCCTATCATCCCCAAGCAAATGGGTAGGTGGAGGTAACAAACAAAGAGCTGGAAAATATCTTGACAAGGACAATGGCAATGAATAGGAAAGCTTGGGCTAGCAGGTTACATGAAGCAGTATGGGCTTACAACACCACATGGAAGTCAACAACCAAGTTCTCACCTTATGAGCTTGTCTATGGGAAGAAACCAATTTTGTCAATAGAGTTTGAATTACAAACGCTCAGGACATCACTGGATATTGGACTGCCATTGTCTATAGCACAACAAAATTAGATTCTTCAACTCAATGAATTGGATGAAATCAAGATGGAGGCCATACAGCAGACAAAACTCACTGAGCATCAGAGGAAGCAATGGCATGACTAGCACATCAAGAAGAGGACATTTCAGCAAGGAGACTGGGTTCTCTTATATGATTCTAAGTTCAAGGAGTTCAAGAGAAAATTACAAACTCATTGGATGGGACCTTACCAAATCAAGAAATTTTATGACAATGGAATAGTCTAATTGGCACCCATTGATGGAGGGGAAAACACATTCTTAGTGAATGGTCATAAGATTTGCCTCTACTAGTGACCAACCACAAGAGAAGAGTTTATCAAGGACTTGTGCTTGGTGACAGAGGTCACATCCTCTGGCACAAATTGAAAAGATTCAATGGATTTAAAAAAAGGGTTGAAAATCAGTAATATGGTGGCCCTTCTCAAAAAAAAGAAGAAAAATAAAAGAGAAAGATTGAAAACCAGTCAAATGGCAGTCTTTCTCACCTAGGGAACTAAAAACCAGTAAATGGCGGTTCTCTTTTTCATGCAGGAATCAATTAAGAGTATCTTTGGAGCCAACCAGAAGCATCTCCAGAGCCAACTAGAAGCAACTCTGGAGCCAACTAGGAGCACCTCTGGTGCTTCAATAGACAGAAAGGATGTCTGACCTCTGGAACCTACCTCTCCAAACGTCAAAGAAGGGGCATCAAAAAGGTGATGAAGTCTTCATAACTTCACACACCACACTTTCAAAAAGGAGGCCACGTCAAGCACTCATTGTACTTAGCCACCGGCTAGCCTTATCTTTGCATTAATTGCTGATGTCATCCACTAATGCAAAGAAATCTCATCAATCATCGAAGAGACTTGACATTCCACACTCTGTAGACATCATGATAAGTGACCAGAAAAGCTACACACGGAGGCAGGATCACATCATATCTTATGGAGGCAGCGGTACAAAAACCCAAGCATACCATCCAATCATTACAAATGTTAATCAAGGTATTTCTCTTAAATTAGTTAATTATGACAAGTCTTTTCATTTTCTATTTTGTGGAAGTCACCTAGACGCCCTACGTTGCCATTATTCCAAGTTCCATCCAATGTATGTTGTCTTAACTACCCGCCTAACATGTTCGCTCTAGAGTGTCATAACCCTCCTTCTTACATGATTAACCCTCATTTCTAAAATTACAAGAAATAACTTCCTTCTGACCAGTTCAGTAGTCATCAGCCACAGCCAAACAAAAGAAATTTTCCAACTCCAAAGTTCTGCAAAAATAGAAGGAGCTTCAGAGATAGGGTTATTATGTGAAAATAGAGAGAGCTCTGGAGGAACGATAATTCTGGTAAAAACTACTCAGAGGAAGGTAGTTAAAACTAAGGGTTTGCAAACAGAAGAACAAGGGAAAAGGAGGGTAAGTCATCTTCAAAGTGCAAAATGGGGATTAAAAAGAAGTCAGAGCTGGAGACATCAAAAGGGTTTCTTCAAGACTAGGCATTAGTTGATGTCTTAAGAGTTGCTGGATGGCTTGAGTTCTTGGAGAAGTTCGAGGGCTATGAAGAGGACATCGTAGAGGAATTTCTCTCCAATCTAAAGAATACCTAGACACAAGTATGAGGGGTAACTATCTTTGTTTCTGCCACCATCATTAGCAGAATATTTGGCCTCCCAAAAGAATGGGAGAGGTTCTATCATCTCAAAACCCTGTACTCTGATTTGATAAAAAATTTCTCTATAGATAATGATCCTAAAATTCAAGCACACATGAATAAGGTAGAAGTCAAGAGGATAGTTAGGACCACCCTTCCTTAGCCATGGCAATCCTTGGCCATGTGGCTGATGAAGTATTTCACCTATGATGGGCAATTTTTGCTAGTGTTAGGGCCCATCATGAAAATGTTAATTTTTATGAGGCATGGACATACACATCCTGAGTACAGAATTAATATGCCCAACTTCCTCTATTCTGTAGTCACAGCATTAGCAAAGAAGTACCAATAGGGGAAGGGTCCTCTAAAAAACTATGGTCTTATACATTTAATTGTCAAACACCACTTTATCTCCAAGAGAGGAGGGGAGCCCTTATGGTAGGCATTTATTGATGATACCCATAGGCCTAAGAAAAAGGACAAGAAAAAATAGTAGTCACCTCCCTCCACTTAGGAGAAAGAAGAAGAGATACCAGCTACTTCTACCTCTTCCCCATCTACTGAGAAGAGGAAAAAGGGGAAGGAGATTCTGGGGGGGTCATCTACTGCACCTAAGCATGCAGAAGCCACACCTCAGGAATAGCCCCACAAAACACCTCACAAAGCAAAAAGAAAATTAACCTTGGCTGAGGAGTCCACCCTAGCAAGAAAAATGAGAGGTGTCGTAAGTGAAGAAGAAAAAGCGGTAGAGGAGCCTGCAAAGACTCCCAAACCTCAGAAACACAAGAAGAAGGTGAGTGAGGAAAAAGCAGTAGAGGAGTCTCCAAAAACTCCTAGATCACACAAACCCAAAAAGAAGAAAGAGGACTCCACCAGTACTAGTACTCCTCCCTTTCTAAGAAGAAGCAAAAGGGGGAAGGGGACTGAGGAGAGTACTCTAGAGATCCCTATTCGTCAAACTACCCAAGCTCCAAAGGTGACACACAATGTGTTGATATGCACTGGACAATTGAGAGGGGGGGTGAATCAGTTGTCTCAAAAACTTAAACACTTTCTACACTTAAACATTTATCACTTATCCACAATTATTATGATTTAATAATGAATGCATGAAATCAAAAACTTAACCACAGATATAACATCAAACACAAGAGACACCAGATTTTACGTGGAAAACCCCAAGGTGGGGAAAAACCAAAAAGAGGATTAGCTCTCAATATATATTGCAATCTTGAAATAATGATGTTTAGGCTTGGTCACTCCATGGGCCTAAACATATTGGCTTACTGCCATGAAGAATAACTAGGTCTAGCAAACTCACTGCCTCAACTGTAAACCTAGCAAGATTATAATAAGGGTTGTTAAACCCTGAGCGCTATTAAACCCTACTGACAGCTTACTACCAGATTTATTGCCATGATCAACACCTTTCTAAAGTACAATAATTCCTCTGCTCTGCTCTTCCTCTTCTTCCCTCTGCCTCTTCTTTGCTCTGCCTTTTGGACCTTTCTTATTATCTTTCCATTTTCACTCAAGGATACTTTTTCCATGACTCAACTACAAGTATTTATACACTACATCAACCTTGGAATGATCATCAAGGTCGGCATCACAATCATCAACCATTGGAGCAATCTCCAAGGTCAGTATTACAAACATTTACAAAATAGGTCCTGACCTATTACAATAGTATGCAAAAGAAATGAAATGCAGATCATGCCATGCCTTAGCTAGGACTCAAACATGATCTTCCACGCCACAACACGCTTCCACAATCTTCCAGAGGTCTCTACAATCACTGGGATTAACTAGGTCGGCCAAAACTGGTTACACGTTACACTATCTGGGAACAATCTTCAAACACGATCTCAAGTCCTTAACGTGGACCAATATCAAGATAGGAACATGATTAGGAGACATCCACAAGCACATTATAATAATCAAGAGCAACCGCACGAACCTTAACCACTTTATCCATAGGAATCTTCTCACTGGAACACATGAACTATATTGTCTTCAACTATCATAAAAGAAAGATAGCTTGCGGACCACCAAACCACAAACCATTGCAATTGTAGGCACTTATCATCATCCCAGACTTCCTTCTAGAACCACAGAGTAAAGTACTTTATTGCGGAGGAATACGTAGTAGAATACTTTCTTCCTGTCCCAACTGAACTTACAAAAAAAGCATGTTTCACTCTTGTGAACACAACTCGCTTAGATCTTCATGCGGAGGGATCAAACCCAGAATGTAGCATCCTTAGTCATACTCTAACTCACTTCCAATCCACAGACCATGATCTTCAAGCAAAAAAATGCGGAGCAGTTTACCGGACTGTTCTTCAGCATACAACTCACTGTTTGTACTACACTTCTCTATAACTCACTTGTTCCTTCCAGAGAGGCTAATTTTCTCAATATCCTCAACATACAAGTCTTCTAAACAAGTAATAGAATAAGATACAGTTGACACCAATGACAACAAGGATATGTTGACATCAATGACAACACTTATTAGGCACATACTTGCAACAATCTCCCCCTTTGTCATTGATGGCAACATATGATGTGAAAAACTACAACAGCCATCAAGACAAGATTCTCCCCCTTTCTCTTTACACACCTGCACTCTTTCTTTCTCCAAAATTCTCCCCCTTTCTCTTACACATCTGCACTCTAAGTTTGTAACATGACTTCTCTCCCCCTTTGACATCAATGGCAAAGGGCACATACTTGCACTCTTCTGCTCTGATCTAATCTCTCTTCTAAATTCTCTGACTACCCCCCCTAAGAAGTAGCCCTGAAAAGCATCAATCTGGACCTCTGAGCACCTCCGGACTGATGCACTACTGTGCATCTTAGTTTAGAGCAGGAGGGGTGACAACCCCTAACTTTTCTCTAAGATACTCAAAAGTATCCTTAGGCAGAGGCTTGGTAAAAATGTCTACAATCTGATCCTTGGTAGAAACATACTCTAACTTGACTTCATTCTCTATCACCTTTTCTCTTAGAAAATGATACTTGATGGATATGTGCTTTGTTGTTGAATGCATCATTGGATTCTTTGATATGTTTATGGCACTTGTGTTGTCACAAAAGATTGCAATGGGATCTTCATACAGGATTTTGATGTCCTTCAAAGTCTGCTTCATCCATAACACTTGAGTGCAACTACATGCTGCCGCAATGTATTCTGCTTTTGCAGTAGACATGGATATTGAATCATGTTTCTTTCTCAACCAAGATACTAATCTTTTTCCCAAGAAGAATGCACCTCCACTTGTACTTTTTTGTCATCCACATCTCCGGCCCAATCTGCATCAGTGTATGCACTAAGAGTAAAGTCACAGTCCTTAGGGTACCACAAACCATAATCTATTGTACCTTTTAAATATTTTAGAATTTTTTTGACTGCCATCACATGTGATTCCTTGGGTTCTACTTGAAATCTTGCCACAAGACATATTGCATGCATTATGTCAGGTTTGGTTTGAGTCAGATAAAGTAATCCTCCAATCATAGATCTATACCTTTTCTGGTCTGCCATGGGTGAGTTATCATCTTTGCTTAACTTACAACCAGTTATCATAGGTATGCATACTGGTTTATAGTCTTCCATCCCAAATTTATTTACCAACTCTTTCACATACTTAGACTGAGAAATGAAGATACCTTTATCTAATTGACTTATTTGCAGACCTAAAAAGAAGTTCATCTCTCCAAACATAGACATTTCAAATTCACTTTGCATTTCTCCAACAAAAATTGAGCACATACCTTCATTGCCTCCAAAAATAATATCATCAACAAAAACTACAACAATCAGGGTTTGTTCATCATTAATCTTGAAGTAGAGATTTCTATCTGCAGTATCTTTACTGAACCCTGTCTGTATCAGGTACCTATCCAATCATGCATACCATGCCCTAGGAGCTTGTTTTAATCCATAAAAAGCTTTCTTCAATCTGCATACCATGTCACCTTGATCTAATGAATGAAATCCTTCTGGTTGTTCTATATAGACTTCCTCTTCAAACTCTCCATTCCTTATTGCTTCAATCCTTGCCACTAGAGCAAAAGTTTCTTCAAAGTCTATTCCTTCAACTTGAGTGTATCCTTTGCATACCAACCTTGCTTTGTTTCTTACCACTTCACCATTCTCATTCATCTTGTTTCTGAAGACCCACTTTGTACCAATTACATTCTTGTCTATTGGTCTGGGAACAAGATCCCAAGTCTTATTCTTCTCTATCTACATCAATTCCTCTTCCATAGCCTTTACCCATTTCTCATATTTATAGGATTCATCCATAGTTTTAGGTTCAATCTTGGAAATCAGACAGAAATTTACTTGTTCTTCTACAACTTTTCTTCTGGTTAAGATTCCTTTGCTCTTATCTCCTATGATTTGATCTTCAGAATGACTAATTCTTACATATCTTGGAGTTTTGGTAGCACCTACCAGAGCTTGTTCTTCTTCATCTGGGTTGTCTTCATGCTGCACCACTTCTAAAACATTTGGATCATCTGACTCATATCCACTTGATTCTGAAGACCTTTCTTTACATTCATCAACTTTAACATTTGCACTTTCAATGATCTTATTCAGCCTCTTCTTATAGCACTGGTAGGCCTTTCTCTTGGTGGAGTAACCAAGGAAGATTCCTTCATCACATCTAGCATCAAACTTGCCTAAATCTTCTTCTCTTTTGATATAACATTTCCTACCAAAAACATTGAAATATTTCACAGTAGGAACTCTACCATGCCACAATTCATAAGGAGTCTTTGAACTGTTACCTTTTACTTGAACTTTGTTTAGGATATATACAGTAGTGTGATTTGCCTCTCTCCAATATGCTTTTGGAAGATGAGCTTCCTTCATCATGGTTCTAGCATCTTCTTGAACTATTCTATTTTTCCTTTCAACAACTCCATTTTGTTGTGGAGTTCTGGGTGTAGATAGCTATCTCTTTATTCCATGTTCTTCACAAAATAAATTGAATTCATTTGATGTGAACTCTCCTCCTCTATCAGACCTCATGCATTTGATTTTCAAATCCATCTCATTTTCAACCATTGCCTTAAATGCCTTGAATTTATCTAGAGCTTCAGCTTTCTCTTTCAAAAAGGTGACCCAAGTCATTCTAGAATAATCATCAATGAGCAACATGAAATACCTGTCTCCTTGCAAACTTCTTACTCTGGTAGGTCCACACAAATCTGTATGCACTAGCTTAATTAGTCCTCCAATTGATTGGTCCTTTCTTTTGAAACTTGTTTTTGTTTGCTTCCCAAATTGACATTCTTTGGAAATAGGATTAGCATGCTTCACAAGTTTAGGCAAATCTCTAACAACCTGTGCAGTACTTATCTTCATAATATTATCAAAATTTATGTGACACAACCTTGTATGCCATAACCAACTCTCATCAGTCTGAGTCAACAAGCAATAGTTCTTAGTTCCTTTCAAGTGATAGATATTACCTCTGGTCTTCTTACCAGTTGCAATGATTGTTTTGGAGCTTTCCCTGATCTTGCATCCATTGTCCTTGAAGCTTAAATCATAGCCCTTGTCATACATCTGACCCACACTCAAAAGATTGTGCTTCAATCCTTTCACATAAAAGACATGTTCATTATTATGCTTGCCATCAAAAGAAATAGATCCTTTCCCACAAATCTTACCAGCTGTATCATCTCCAAACCTAACCAGTCCACCATCATATCTTTCCAAACACAAAAACTTACCCTTGTCACCAGTCATGTGGTGAGAGTAGCCACTATCAATAACCCATTCATCCTTGTCCTTAATGACCTGAGTAGCCAAAGCACTTTCCACTGGTTTTTCTTCCTTCACACAACTAGTAGAATTAGTAGACACGGGATCTTCCTTAATAGCAATAAACAAGCATTCATTTATAGAGGAACTAGCATTATCTGGTTCACCATTATCTGATACTCCTTCATCATCATCAAAATCTTCAACATAATAGCACTTCTTTTGGGTCCTAGGCCTGTTCTCATATCTTCTTCTATTTCTTTCAATTCTTTCAGGACATCTGGAAACAAAATGACCTACTTTACCACAGGAAAAATATTTGAAAGGTAATTTGCCTTTATACTTACTGGATCCTCTTTGCATTCTATCCATGAAGTTGCTTCAACTTTATCAAACTCATCATCAGATTCTACCTTGTACTTTTCTGATCTGGAAGTACTTCCAGGAATACTGGCTTTGAAGGTCGTCTCAACTTTCGACAGAGCATCACCAAACTCTTTCATTTCAAAAGTAGTATGCTTACCAAGCAACTGATCCCTGTCAACCATTTTTACTTGCATGAATTCTTCAATTGTAGCCACCTTGTGACAGTAGGACTTAGGCAGAGATCTGAGAATTTTCATAACAACTTCCTTTTCATCGAGAGTTTCGCCTATGGCATTTATCCCTGTAACAAGTTCATCAACTCTTTGCATAAAGGTTGATATGTTTTCATCATCATTCATCTTCAAACTTTCATATTTCACTTTCAAACTTTGTAACTTGGCTTCCTTCATAGAATCATCTCCTTCATACAATTTTTTAAACTTTTCCCATACCTTATTTGCAGTTTCACACACCTTTCGTCAATATTGAGTCGGTTAATGAGCTTAGCAGAGCATCCTTTACCTTGATATCTATCTCATATTCTTTGATTTCATCTTCAATCGTCGGACCATTTGGAGGTATGGTGTATTCTATTTCTGCAGCTTTCCATACTTTGTAACCAAGAGAAAGAAGATGGATTTTCATCTGAGCCTTCCAGAGAACATAATTTGTTCCATCAAAATACGGCGCTTCCTTCTTGTAAGACATTTTGGATCTTCCTCAAGCTGTTAAACTTTCTTAAGAGGAATTTGGCTTTGATACCAATTGTTGATATGCGCCAGACAACTGAGAGGGGAGGTGAATCAGTTGTCTTAAAAACTTAACCACTTTTTGTACTTAAACATTCATCACTTATCCACAATTATTATAATTTAACAATGAATGCATGAAATCATAAACTTAACCACAGATACAACATCAAACACAAGAGACACTAGATTTTACGCGGAAAACCCCAAGGTGGGGAAAACCATGAAGAGGATTAGCTCTCAATATATATTACAATCTTGAAATAATGATGTTCAGGCTTGGTCACTCCACGGGCCTAAACATACTAGCTTACTGCCATGAAGAACAACTAGGTGTAGCAGGATCACTGCCTCAACCCTAAACCTAGCAAGATTACAATAAGGGTTGTTAAACCCTGACGGCTTACTACTAGATTCATTGCCATGATCAACACCTTTCTAAAGTACAATAATTCCTCTGCTCTGCTCTTCCTCTTCTTCCCTCTGCCTCTTCTCTACTCTGCCTTTTGGACCTTTCTTATTATCGTTCTATTTTCACTCAAGGACACTTTTTCCATGACTCAACTATAAGTATTTATACACTACATTAACCTTGGAATGATCATCAAGGTCGGCATCACAATCATCAATCATTGGAGCAATCTCCAAGGTCGATATTACAAACATATACAAAATAGGTCATGACCTATTACAATAGTATGCAAAGGAAATGAAATGCTGATCACACCATGCCTTAGCTAGGACTCAAACAGAATCTTCCATGCCACAAAACACTTCCACAATCTTCCAGAGATCTCCGCAATCACTGCGATTAACTAGGTCAGCCAAAACTGGTTACACGTTACACTACCCGGGAACAATCTTCGAACATGATCTCAAGTCCTTAATGTAGACCAATATCAAGATAGGAACATGATTAGGATACATCCACAAGCACGTTATAGTCATCAGGAGCAACTGCACAAACTTTAACCACTTTATCCATAGGAATCTTCTCACTGGAACACATGAACTATATTGTCTTCAACTATCATAAAAGAAAGATAGATTGTGGACTACCAAACCATGAACCATTACAACTGTAGGCACTTATCATCATCCTAGACTTCCTTCTAGAACCACAGAGAAAAATACTTTATTGCGGAGGAATGTGGAGCATAATACTTTCTTCCTGTCCCAACTGAACTTACAGAAAAAGTAGGTTTCACTCTGGTGAACACAACTCACTCAAATCTTCATGTGGAGGGCTCAAACTTGGAATGTAGCATCCTTAGTCATACTTCTAACTTACTTCCAATCTGCAGACCATGATCTACAAGTAGAAATAAATGTGGAGCAGTTTACCAGACTGTTCTTCAGCATACAACTCGATGTTTGTACTATACTTCTCTGTAACTCACTTGTTCTTTCTGGAGAGGCTAATTTTCTCAATATCCTCAACATACAAGTCTTCTAAACAAGTAATAGAATAAGATACAATTGACACCAATGACAACAAGGATTTGTTGACATCAATGACAACATTGATTAGGCACATACTTGCAACACAGTGAACCCCAAACCATCTCTTTAGATTTAGAGGAAGCAACACCAGCACCAAAGACACAAACAAAACAAGTGCTCTGGAGAAGCAAATGGAAGAGACAGTCAACTCAAGTAGAAAGGGACATTGCACTCCTGGCTAAGGTACTTGTTAGTTTTTGAACCTCCATGACCCCTCCTTAGGAGCAGGCTAGGCCATCACATGCCCCTAGGCTTGTTATAGACAAAGAAATAGAAGAACAAGAGGAGGCACAAATGAAAGGGACAGACGAACAAGAAGAGAAAGATAATGTTGGAGGATAGAAGGATATTGGGGTCCTAGATATAGACATGGAAAAGGGGTTAGAAACAAGTAGCTACTCTCGTCCCTCTAACCAGGAGGATATTGAAATCTCAAGAGAGCGGTAATTGAAGACCAAGATAATGTTGGAGGATAGGAGGATATTGGGGTCCTAGATATAGACATGGAAAAGGGGTTAGAAATAGGTAGCTACTCCCATTCCTCTAACCAGGAGGATATTGAAATCTCAAGAGAGCAGTAATTGATGAAGGAGATAGAAAATCTAAAAAGATTGCTATGGGGTAAACAGCTAATCATCACAAACCTTAAAAAGGTCATGCAAGAGGAGTCAACTAAAGACCAACTGATTAGTGACCTGAAGAAGCAAGTGGAGGAAAAAGGGAAGGTCATTGAGGTAAAAGAGGCTAAGGTTAGCAAAAAGGATGCAGAGATAACATAGAAGGACATCCACACCTTTGATGTTATTAAGGCCAGAGATAACAACATCATCTTGATCTCATCCCTACTTGAAAAATTGCATAATCAAGCCTGGGAATTAACAAAGGCCAACAATAAAATTGATGATCAGGTAGAGTTGATCCAAGAATTGGTTGTTCCAATTTCTACCAATGACCAGGGCACACAAATAGATGTCTCTTCAAGGACATTCCAGTTGGATATCCCAAGAGCCTTGTTCAAACAAGAAAGAAGGTGCAGGGAATTAGAAGGTACAAGTATTATGGTGTAATTACAAAGGGTAGTCACTATCATGATTGTAAAAGTAAAGACCCTAGAAAAAAAATTCATGACAGTGGCCACCCTCTCATCAGAAATCCTTGCTTGTAGATGTCATGCCCACATTTCCCATGCAGTCATGACACGCATCACACGTGTCATGTCCACATTTATCATGTGGTCATGACACGAAATATCAAAATTTTTACCACGCTTCCCTAGAAACCCCCTCACACGCGTAAGCGTGCTCGGTGGCGTTATGTGTAAGGCGTAAACATGACAGTTGAATGCGGGGTAATGCGTTCACTTGCGCATACCATTTGCAATGAAGGCCATCTAGGGGTCGATGTGACGTGGTTAACATCGCCAATAGGGTTAGGATCAATTATCGAAACCCTAAGTTAACCTATGTGAATGATGGAAGTCAAAATCAAAAGCCAAATTCAAGTGCATGAGAAAGATATAATTTAATACAAAAATCTAATGTCGATAATCGGCAAAAATAATAATATAATCCTAAACAAGGTTAAATTTCACTAACCTAGCTAAACCCTAAATTCTAGAAAAATCTGGCAGCATAACACTCACGGGCGTGATTAGGGTTTATTATACTAAAACTAATTTTGATCGAAAGTTTACTGGGTTGGTGTTAAATTACCTACGTAACATCAGTTAAATTGGTAGATCAGTCAAATAGATTAATTGTACATTTTTCAACAAAGCTCGATCAATTTGTTCTTCTTCACATTTTCTATAATTTAAAACATTTTTCAACAAAGCTTGATCAATTTGTTCTTCTTCACGTTTTCTATCAATCAGAGTTATCACTGCATCCTTTACATTATTCCTAATTTCTTGGTAGACCAGATTATGGAAACATGTTATACTAACTTCATCTAAATAGTTTACTAGGTTTCCAAGTTGGTTTGAACTACGTCTTTATTAAATTAATAAAATCGCTCTAGATATAATTAAAAATGAATATTTAATTAATAACATTCTAGTTATATATTAACCTCATCGAATTTAGTTTTATAATTAAAGGTTTAACCCAATTGTTTAAAATAAATACATCTCAATATTTAAATTGGTGTAATCATTAAATGAAACAATTAAAAATCCCCCTTCAATAATCGAATTAAAATTAATTAACGATAAATTCCCTCTAATCATAAACTATTCTGAATATTACCATACCACTACAATTAAATACAACACTTCCCAAAAGAATAAAAATTATCCATTCATTATTTATCTCAAAACCCTAATTTAAAATAAAAACACAAAACAAATGAAATCACATAATAAAAAGAGTGGAAGTCAAATTAATAATGAATTTTAAATTTACTTTGCCCTAAAATTCTCCAACAATAAAATATAATTTCCTTAAGGGCAAAAAGCCCTTACCCTATTTTCTTTCAAATCTCATTTTCTTTTCTCCTTGTTTGTTTTTCTCCTCTTCTTTTTTTTCTCTTCTCTCATTTTGTTTTGGGTTGTGTTTACAGGTTTAATGGAGGCCATTCATGGGCACACCAAGTAGTGAATATGCTATATTTATATTTTAAATGGGCATTTTTTTTATTTGCTATGTTGTGGATCTTACTGCCCACAGAGGGGCGAAGAGAAGTGGCAGAGATGAGTGGAGTCTAGCGGCGGCAGAGTGCAGCATCGGCAAAGGGAGCGGTGGAAGGGCGTTGTGCTGGCAATGTCGTGGGGAGGAGACTTTGGGGGAAGGTGGACGGGCTGCGTTGGAGGGGGCGACGGCAGCAGGGTTGGAGAGGTCCGCAGGGAGTAACGGGGAAGGGGGAGTGTGGGGAGGGGGCGGAGCCCCCACCCCACACCCATATGTAAAAGGAGACGGTGGGGGGGGTTCAAACCCCCCCACCACATATATTTTTTTTAAACTCATAAAATTGCGATCTGTATAAATTGTAATCACAGTCTATTTCATTTTTTTACACAGCAATTGTTTTAAATAGATTTTATTTCAATATATATTTATATATATATGTATATGTATATTTATATATATACTCACAATCATACACAGTTTCAATTCAAATACAGTTTATTGTATATTAAAACATAGCAAAATATATATATATATATATATATATATATATATATACATATATACATATACTGTTGTATATGTAATGGAGTCTCTTTTTTTGGACAGATTTTCAAATATACATTTCTCCTTCAAAACTCACAGATTTTCTTTTTTTTAACAAATAAGCAAAAGATACCCTTTTTTTTTAATCAGATTTACATAGAGTAAAGGAAGATTTCTTTAAAGAATATATATATATATATATAAAGGCAAATGCATTTAATTGAATCCTTCAAAAAAATAACAATAACTGAAATTTCATTTTCATAAGAAAATGTAAAACTTTCATTTTTTTGTCTCTCAACAATAAAACAACAACTCAAATTCATTCAAGTAAACATAATAACTAATAATAAATTTGAACATTCCCTTGCCTAACCATATTCACCTTATTATATTTTTTTTTCTCATTCACATATCAACTAAAATCAGCAATTAAACTTTTATTTCCAAGTGCAATAAGTTTAAATACAACTCAAAACTAAAATATAGGACTTTACATTCCAAGAGAGGAAAATTTATTCTCTCTTCTAACTAAGACATTTACATATGGTCAAACTTGGCCATATCCTCTCATGCGTTCAAAATGACAATACAAGAAGGAAGCTTTATTTTCTCCTACACTTCATAGCTCAAGAACCTGTAATAACACAAGGAGTGGGAAGAAGCCACAACAAACTGCTCTTATCCCTACCATTGATTCACTCATGAGTCACCCCTGAGCTAGGAGGTCATCCTCACACCAGGAAAACTCAAACCACAACACAACATTGCATTCAACACCCAAAAATAATTTACTCCCGTGGCTTACACAACACAAAAACTCACTCAAGATGAGTTCAATGGGGTAGGGGAGTGGACATTACTCAACTCAAGAGTGCCACTCCAAAACTTCCCAATACAAATACCTCTCAAGGCCTCGAGCCAACACTTCTAAACATAGTTTCACAAAGCTTTCTTTTGGCTCTCAAGCCATTTCACATATTACACATATACACATATTGCCCTCAAGGCTACAACTCCACAAAATCTAAGATGTGACCCCGAGGAGGTTCACTTCTCCCCACCCCACACATGTTGAGCATCTTCTCCCAAGTAGGAGAGGCTCTTACAACTCCCTTACAATTTTTTCCCACAACAAGAAGTAAAAACTCAAAATGGAAACTCACACATAGCATCACATAAGTAAATAAAAACATAAGGGAAGGCATTAGCCTTGAATTCCTACCTTATAGAGCCCAATTGGGAGATGGTTGAGAAGAGCTCCTGTAACTCCTCCAAGTTGAGCCACCAAATTTCCTCCAACTTTTTCTCCAAAATAATTAAAATCAATAAAATTGCCAAAAATTCAACAACCCCATCCCTCTCTCCAAGAGGGATTAAAATAGGCTCTTCTCATGAGCCTTGAGGAATGGGGAGGTGACACATGTCACCTCCTCACTCCTCCTCCCAACTACAAGCAAGACCCTTGGAATGGGTGGTGACACATGTCATTCACCCATCCACCAAGTCTCTCTCCCTTCCACTTGTCCTCTCTAAAACATGTGGGAGAGAAAAGTGGAGCTTAAGAAGGAGTGGGTGCCACATGTGCCCCAATCCTCTCCTCCTAACAAGGACCACACAACCCCAATGTACCCTCACCAATTGTGGGAGAGACTTGGAGTAAAGTCCTCCATAATTAAGGGGTCTTGGAGACTCCCCCAACCTAGGGAAGAGGAAAGGAAGAGGTTGAGTGTTTGACCCACTCATCCTCTCCCTCCCAAGCTTCCATTTTCGTCACTTTACTTCAGGGTGAAGTTAAAGTGACCAAATGGAAGCTTACCTAGGGTTACACAAGCCCAAATGACCCTTAGTCCCTAGGGGTACAACCCAGGGTCAAGTTTAACCCAAATTTAGCACCTTAGGATGTAGAAAATCACATGAAAAGGGGTCACAAAAAAAATTAAACAAAAAAATTGAGTCAAATAAGCATTACACATTTACAACACCATAATATAATCAACTGAAAAAGTGTAGACCTAGCCCAAAGGACACCATACACAAACATTACGAAAATTCATCATGTAATACACAGTTGATCTTGGTTCTTCTTGGAACTAGATCGGCTTCACAAGGGAAAACAACACAGTGTGTGGGATGATCTCTAAATTTATGTGGCTTCATTAGAAATTCCTGCGCACTCAAATGAAATATTAATCTGACATGTATATGATAGCCGAAGCAAAGTGAAACAAGCACATACAACATCACAAGTTCATATAAGTGTCAAGGAAATCACATTATAGTTAAATTCTAAATTCTGCATTTCAAACATCCATTCCCAAGATAGAATCACATAATAAATTTCTAATTAACATCACATGAATAGTATTCCAATAACATCATAATATAAACCATATGTCCAACATCATCAGTAAGTCAATATCAAGTTCTAATCACTTCGTAAACATGCTAAGCATAATAAATCCACATAAAGCATAAAGCCTAAAAGTCCTGCAAATCAGGATCAACAATCCCATAAGTCTAATACGTGTCAACCACAATAAGCTAAAGTAGTCAAATATAAGGGAATGAAAAAGGTAGGCCTCACATCCTCCCCCCTAAGACTGTACTTCCTCCTGGAAGTCGTCAAAGAGGTGAGGATAAAGGACCCTCAATCTCACTACATCCTCCCATGTCGCTGTGACCTCATCGTACATGTCCCACTGGATCCTAACCTGGTCCAACTCTTGACTTTAAAGGCCTAGCGTTTGATGAACCAATATGTGAATTGGCTCCAAAGCCAGCTGTCTGTCTGCCTCTACCTAAAGAGCACTCCAATCCAATACATGAGATAAATTAGATATGTAACGCCGTAAAATAGAAACATAAAAAAACATCGTGGATACGCGACACGCTAGGTGGCAAGGCTAGACGATAGGCTACAGGTCCTATCCACTCCAAGATCTCAAAAGGTCCAACAAAATGAGGTGCGAGCTTAGATCCCTTTCCGTAACGAATTGGACTCTTGTGTGGTCACACTCTCAAGAACACCCTATCCTTAACTGAGAAGCTCTGATCTACCATCTTAGCATCTGCATACTTCTTCTGTCAATCCTGAGCCTCCTAAAGTCTCTACCTAATCAAAGTCACCTATTGCTCCATATCCTGAACCAACTCTGGCCCTATCGCAACCCTGTCCTCAATACAGTCCCAACTCAAAGGTGTCCTGCAAGGTCTGTCGTACAAGGCCTGAAAAGGAGGCATACCCAACGAGCTGTGATGCCCATTGTTGTAGGCAAACTCAACTAGATATAGATACTCCTCCCATCTACTCTGATGATCCATGACATACATACGGAGCATATCCTCAAGAACCTGATTAACTCTCTCTGTCTGTCCATCGGTCTTAGGATGATAAGCGAAACTGAAGTTGAGCTGTGTGCCCAACACCTGCTGTAAGGATCTCTAAAAGGCTAAAGTGAACACTGAGTCCCTGTCAGAAATGATATGACGAGGTACCCCATGTAATCTAACAATCTGATCCAAGAATACTCTTGCCACAGATGGTGCATTGTACGTCATGCGTACAGGTGAGAAATGCGCCACCTTGGTCAACTTGTCAACCATCACTATGATGGCATCATGGCGGCGTGATGACATAGGTAGACCAACAATGAAATCCATGGAAATGGTGTCCCATTTCCACTCAGGTATCTCGTGAGGGTATAAAAGACCCACTGGATGCTGATGCTTAGCCTTGACCCTCTGGCACTCAAGGCAATGAGCAACATATTCTGCAATATCTCGTCTCATACCTGCCCAATGGTATAACTGTCGCAAGTCGGCATGCATCTTCTTCACCCCTAGGTGTACTGCATAAGGTTCTCTATGAGCCTCTGAAAGAACCATTGCACGAAGGTCACCCACACGGGGTACATAGATGCGCTGTCGATGTCTAAGCAACCCATCTGACTCAAGGGAATATCCCGCAAATTTACCCTTAAGGGTCCTCTATTTCTGGATCTCCTACTGCACCTTAAGAAACCACTCATCCTCAGGAAGATGTTGTATGATACACTCTTTCAAGTCCACACTTAAGGTCAAGGTCAAGATCTCGTGGCGCCTCTGACTCAAAGTGTCAGCGACCATGTTCTTCTTCCCTTTGATGTAGTGGACATCAAAGTCATACTCGCATAAAAACTCTATCCAACGCCGCTGGCGAGCATTCAAATTCGGCTATGTGAATATGTACTACAAGCTATGGTGATCTGAATGGAGCTCAAAGAGACAACCCAAAAGAAAGTGTCTAATGAAAAAGAACATGTACCACCATTGTGAGCTCTAAATCGTGAGTAGGGTAGTTCAGCTCATGTGTCTTGAGCTTACGCGACTCACATGCAATCGCCCTACCACCCTGCATGAGCACGGCTCCCAAACCCTCAAGTGATGCATCTGTGCAAACTAAAAAAATCCTCTACAGGATCTGGAACCGCTAAAATGGGAGCACTGATAAGATGCTCTTTGAGGACCCCAAAGGCCCTCTCATACTGCTCGGTCTAAGTGAAACTCTTCCCTTTCCACTAAAGGGAAGTGATGGGGTGCGCTATCCTGGAAAAGCCTTCTACAAATCTGCGGTAGTAACCGGTTAATCCCATGAAACTCCTGACCTCTATCACACTGGTGGGTGCTGGCTAATCTCTGATAGCTATGATCTTTGATGGATCTATGGAGATGCCATCACCTGACAGGATGTGCCCCAAGTACTATACCTCTGTCCTGAAGAAGGCACATTTTGCCAGGTTGCCATAAAGCTGTTGCTCTCACAAGCACTGCAAAACCTGACACAAATGATCCACATGCTCCTCCTCAGTCCATGAATAGATCAAAATATCGTCAAGAAAAATGATCACGAACTTATCCAAGTAAGTGTGGAACACCCCGTTCATGAGACTCATGAACACTGCAGGGGCGTTCGTCAAACCGAAGGGTACCACTGTGAATTCATAGTGGCCATATCTAGTTCAGAAAGTAGTCTTATGAATATCTGCCTCTGTGATGCGCAATTGGTGATACTTGAATTTTAGATAATTTTTGAGAACACTCTAGCTCCCTACATCTGGTCAAAAAGGTCATCAATCCTAGGCAGAGGGTAACCGTTCTTCACCGTCACCTTATTCAACTACCTATAGTCCATGCACAAGCGAAGAGACCCATCCTTCTTCTTCATGAAGATAACCGGTGCACCCCATGGTGAAACGCTAGGTCGGATGTGCCCCTTCTCAAGTAACTCCTCTAATACAGTTTGAGCTCTGTAAACTCATGAGTGGTCATCCTGTAGGGTGCACGAGACACTAGCTTGGCACCCCGCACTAAATCGATATGAAAGTCTACCTCACGATAGGGTGGCATCCCTGGTAACTTCGGCAGAAACACGTCGGCAAACTCTCTCAAGATACGGTGATTATCTGGTGATGCCTCAGGCTCGTCTTCTAATTTGTCACTAACTGTGATAGCGAACATCTGACATCCATTCCGCATGCAACACTTAAGCTACTGAGCAGAAATCATACGAACTGTCGTAGGCTTCTGAATGCCCACTATCTCAACCGATGCACCATGATCATCCAAGTAGCTAATCATCTTTCGACGACAATTTAGCTTGGCTCCATGAGCCGCAAGCCAATCCATACCCAAAACCACACCGTAGGATCCTAATGGCATAACTCTAAGGTCACAAGATGTAGTGAAGGAACCCAAAGAAATCTCACAATCCGAAACCAAGGTATCTACATCTTGGGCCCAGAGGCCAACTCAACCTCCCACCTAATGTCATGCCTAGAAGCCACCAGCCTGTAACGCTCCACTAACGTTGTAGATATAAAGGAATCAATAGCACCAGAATCAAAAAAGAATAGAAATGGGGGCACCCCTGATCATACTTGATGTCTCAATCATGGATGCCTGATAGTCAGCCTGGCAGTTATCAACCGCTACAAACATGCGGTGGGACTTGCCCACATCTCCTACTATCTGCTCTGACCCTCCTAAACAGGGTTGTCCCCTTGCTGTGAAACCCTGTGGACACTCTCTGGCCAAATGTCCTACCCCACCACAAACATAACGTGGTCCCCTAGCCTGTATTTGCCCTGACTGAGTCCTAGCACCCTGTTGCTTCCCAGTCCATCCTATGGACCCCTATGAACCCTTATACAACTGTTGTGACCTCGCGGGTCCCGCAGGTGGTCCCTGCTGTCTCTGATCCCTATGCGGGCCCTGCTGCTACCAACCATAATTCTATCCTCCCTGTGCCCTCTGCTGGGGTCTAGACCTCTGCTGATTCTACTGCTGCTGCTGTGGAGGCCTGGGAGGTAATGATGGGGAACTAAATCCTCCTCTCTATGGTGGTGGTGGTGGTCTACGAAAGCTCTGCTGCTGCTGATGACTACGGTCCTAAAACTGCGGGCGTGAGTTCTGCCCTCGTCCCTGAATCTCCTTTACAATATAAGCCTTCTCGGCAGCCTCACTCATAGTCTGGGGCTCTGCCATACGCATTGGTCCTGCTATCCCCTGATTCAAACCTCTGATGAATTTGTGCACTAGAAGTTTCTCATCGTGGAGATACTCTGCATAACGTAAAAGCTCAATAAATCTACTCTCATACTGTGCAATCGTGAGTCCTCTCTGCTGTAAGTCGTGGAACTCATCTATCCAGTGCTGCCTATAATGGTCTGACAAGTAACGCACATTAAAGCGCTCTATGAATGTGTCCCATGTGAGTGTGTCTAATGATAACCGACACTTGCACTCCTCAGTGCGCCACCAAGTAACTACTACATCTCTCAGGAGGTGTACTGCCACACGTACTTTCGTGTTGCTCCCATAAGGTTGCAACGCAAAGCATCTGTCTAGACTGATGAGCCAAGCCTCAACCTCGGCTCCCTCTATAGCTCCTGCGACGGTAGGTGGATTAAGCCTAAGTAGGTCTCTAATGGGATCTCCTATGTCTCTATGTCCTATGACCGGCTCATCCATACCATACTCATAAGGTCCATGATGTACCTGCTCTACGCTAACAGCCTCACCTCATCTCGCATGTTGTGGAGGACTCCTACTCTGTGCTCTGTAAGCTGACCCTACCTCCTCCACAGTAGTATCTGGTATCTCTACATATGGCTACACACGTGGCACCTCTCGCGGATCAACGCAGGGTTCAACACGTGGCTCAGCTCACGACTCAACACGCAGCTCCTCACGTGACTCCTCTTGTGGATCAACGCGGGGCTCATCACGTGGCGCTAGTACAACTGGCGGTAGCCTCTCTAACATGGCGTGTAACGTCTGTAAAATCTAAGGTCCTATATCAAGTCTTGGTAGTGCCTACGGTACCGGCTGATCCGATAAGGCTGTTGGTCCTTGACCGTTTGCAGAGGAATCACTGTGCACCTCAGTGGACGCAGTGTGACGTGATCGCGCTCACCAAATTCGTCAGGGAGGCAACCTACAAAAATAAGGTAGGCACTAATTAATCAAAGTTACGGAATAAGTAACATGCCCAAATAAACCCAGTGTTTAAACTTGGTTCTAATACCAAATGCCATGCCCACATTTCCCATGCGGTCACAACATGCATCACACATGTCATGTCCACATTTGTCATATGGTCATGACACGAAATATAAAAAAAATTACCACTCTTCCCTAGAAACCCCCTCGCACGCGTAAGCGTGCTCGGTGGCTTCACGCGTAAGGCGTAAACATGACAATTGAATGCGAGGTAATGCGTTCACTTGCGCATACCATTCGCAATGAAGGCCATCTAGGGGGTTGATGCGACGCGGTTAACATCGCCAATAGGGTTAGGATCAACGATCGAAACCCTAAGTTAACCTATGTGAATGATGGGATTTTGACGTAAGTCAAAATCAAAAGCCAAATTCAAGTGCATGAGAAAGATATAATTTAATACAAAAATCTAATGTCGATAATCGGCAAAAACAATAATATAATCCTAAACAAGGTTAAATTTCACTAACCTAGCTACACCCTAAATTTCAAAAAAATCTAGCAGCATAACGCCTCACAGGCGTGATTAGGGTTTATTATACTAAAACTAATTTTGATCAAAAGTTTACTGGGTTGGTGTTAAATTACCTACGTAACATCAGTTAAATTGGTAGATCAGTCAAATAGATTAATTGTACATTTTTCAACAAAGCTCGATCAATTTGTTCTTCCTCACGTTTTCTATAATTTAAAACATTTTTGAACAAAGCTCAATCAATTTGTTCTTCTTCACGTTTTCTATAATTTAAAATATTTTTCAACAAAGCTCGATCAATTTGTTCTTCTTCACGTTTACTATCAAGCAGAGTTATCAATGCATCCTTTACATTATTCCTAATTTCTTGGTAGACCAGATTACGAAAACATGTTATACTAACTTCATCTAAATAGTTTACTAGGTTTTCAAGTTGGTTTGAACTATGTTTTTATTAAATTAATAAAATCACTCTAGATATAATTAAAAAGGAATATTAAATTAATAACATTCTAGTTATATATTAACCTCGTCAAATTTGGTTTTATAATTAAAGGTTTAACCCAATTGTTTAAAATAAATACATCTCAATATTTAAATTGGTGTAATCATTAAATGAAACAATTAAAAATCCCCCTTCAATAATCGAATTAAAATTAATTAATGATAAGTTCCCTCTAGTCATAAACTATTTTGAATATTACCATACCACTACAATTAAATACAACACTCCCCAAAAGAATAAAAATCATCCATTCATTATTTATCTTAAAACCCCAATTTAAAATAAAAACACAAAACAAATGAAATCACATAATAAAAAGAGTGGAAGTCAAATTAATAATGAATTTTAAATTTACCTTGCCCTAAAATTCTCCAACAATAAAATATAATTTCCTTAAGGGCAAAAAGCCCTAACCCTATTTTCTTTCAAATCTTATTTTCTTTTCTCCTTGTTTGTTTTTCTCTTCCTTTTTTTTCTCTTCTCTCATTTTGTTTTGGATTGTGTTTGCAGGTTTAATGGAGGCCATTCATGGCCACACCAAGTAGTGAATATATATATATATATATATGGGCATTTTTTTATTTGTTGTGTTGTGGATCTTACTACCCACAGAGGGGCGAAGAGAAGTGACGGAGCTGAGTGGAGTCCAGCAGCGGCAGAGTGTGGCATCGGCGGAGGGAGCAGTGGAAGGGCGGTGTGCTAGCAGTGTCGTGGGGAGGAGATTGTTGGGGGAAGGTGGACGGGCTGCGTTGGAGGGGGCGACGGCAGTGGGGTTGGAGAGGTCCGCGGGGAGTAACGGGGAAGGGGGAGTGTGGGGAGGGGGCAGAGCCCCCACCCACATCCCACATAGTGGGGTGTGGGAGGGGGCTCCACCCCCTCCCCACACCCATATGTAAAAGGAGACGGTGGGGGGGTTCGAACCCCCCCACCACATATATTTTTTTTAAACTCATAAAACTGTGATCTATATAAATTGTAATCACAGTCTATTTCATTTTTTTTTACACAGCGATTGTTTTTAAATAGATTTTATTTCAATATATATATGTATATTTATATATATACTCACAATCATACACAGTTTCAATTTAAATACAGATTATACAATAAACTATATTTGAATTGAAACTGTGTATGATTGTGAGTATATATATACTATTGTATATGTAATGCAGTCTCTTATTTTTGTTTGATAGAATAAATAAAAACAATTTATATTTAAATATATATAAATATATACATGCAAATATATATATATAAAATTTTCAAATATACATTTCTCCTTCAAAACTCACAGATTTTCTTTTTTTTAACAAATAAGCAAAAGATACCATTTTTTTAATCAGATTTACATAGAGTAAAGGAGGATTTCTTTAAAGAATATATTCATTATATATATATTAAAGGCAAATGCATTTAATTGAATCCTTCAAAAAAATAACAACTAAAATTTCCTTTTCATAAGAAAATGTAAAACTTTCATTTTTTTGTCTCTCAACAATAAAACAACTCAAATTCATTCAAGTAAACATAATAACTAATAATAAATTTGAACATTCCCTTGCCTAACCATATTCACCTTATTATATATTTTTTTCTCATTCACATATCAACTAAAATCAGCAATTAAACTTTTATTTCCAAGTGCAATAAGTTTAAATACAACTCAAAACTAAAATATAGGACTTTACATTCCAAGAGAGGAAAATTTATTCTCTCTTCTAACTAAGACATTTACATAAGGCCAAACTTGGCCATATCCTCTCATGAGTTCAAAATGACAATACAAGAAGGAAGATTCATTTTCTCCTACACTTCATAGCTCAAGAACCTGCAATAACACAAGGAGTGGGAAGAAGCCACAACAAACTGCTCTCCTCCCTACCATTGACTCACTCATGAGTCACCCCCAAGCTAGGAGGTCATCGTCACACTAGGAAAACTCAAACCACAACACAATATTGCATTCAACACCCAAAAACAATTTACTCCCATGGCTTATCACAACACAAGAACTCACTCAAGATGAGTTCAATGGGGTAGGGGAGTGGACATCACTCAACTCAAGAGTGCCACTCCAAAACTTCCCAATACAATACCTCTCAAGGCCTCAAGCCAACACTTCTAAACATAGTTTCACAAAGCTTTCTTTTGGCTCTCAAGCCATTTCACATATTACACATATACACATATTGCCCTCAAGGCTATAACTCCAGAAAATCTAGGATGTGACCCCGAGGAGGTTCACTCCTCCCCCACCCCACACATGTTGAGCATCTTCTCCCAAGTAGGAGAGGCTCTTACAACTCCCTTACAATTTTTTCCCACAACAACAAGTAAAAACTCAAAATAGAAACTCACATATAGCATCACACAAGTAAGTAAAAACATAAGGGAAGGCATTAGCCTTGAATTTCTACCTTATAGAACCCAATTGGGAGATGGTTGAGAAAATCTCCTCTAACTCCTTCTCCAAGTTGAGCCACCAAATTTCCTCCAACTTTTTCCCCAAAATAATTAAAATCAATAAAATTGCCAAAAATTCAACCACCCCATCCCTCTCTCCAAGAGGGATTAAAATAGGCTCTTCTCATGAGCCTTGAGGAATGGGGAGATGACACATGTCACCTCCTCACTCCTCCTCCCAACTACAAGCAAGACCCTTGGAATGGGTGGTGACACATGTCATTCACCCATCCACCAAGTCTCTCTCCCTTCCACTTGTCCTCTCTAAAACATGTGGGGGAGAAAAATGGAGCATAAAAAGGAGTGGGTGCCACATGTGCCCCAATCCTCTCCTCCTAACAAGGACCACACAACCCCAATGTACCCTCACCAATTGTGGGAGAGACTTGGAGTAAAGTCCTCCACAATTAAGGGGTCTTGGAGACTCCCCCAACCTAGGGAAGAGGAAAGGAAGAGGTTGAGTGTTCGACCCACTCATCCTCTCCCTCCCAAGCTTCCATTTTCGTCACTTTACTTCAGGGTGAAGTAAAGTGACAAAAATGGAAGCTTACCTAGGTTACACAAGCCCAAATGAGCCCTAGACCCTAGGGGTATAACCCAGGGTCAAGTTTAACCCAAATTTAGCACCTTAGGATGTAGAAAATCACATGAAAAGGGGTCACAAAAAAAATAAAACAAAAAAATTAAGTCAAATAAACATTACACATTTATAACACCATAATACAATCAACTGAAAAAGGGTAGACCTAGTCCAAAGGACACCATACACAAGCATTACGAAAATTCATCATGCAATACACAGTTGATCTTGGTTCCTTCCTCTTGGAACTAGATCGACTTCACAAGGGAAAACAACACAATGTGTGGGATGATCTCTGAATTTATGTGGCTTCGTTAGAAATACCTGTGCACTCAAATGAAATGTTAATCCGACATGTATATGATAGCCAAAGCAAAGTGAAACAAGCACATACAACATCACAAGTTCATATAAGCATCAAGGAAATCACATTATAGTTAAATTCTAAATTCTGCATTTCAAACATCCATTCCCAAGGTAGAATCACATAATAAATTTATAATTAACATCACATGAATAGTATCCCAATAACATCATAATATAAACCATGTGTCCAACATCGTCAGTAAGTCAATATCAAGTTCTAATCACATTGTAAACATGCTAAGCATAATAAATCCATATAAAGCATAAAGCCTAAAAGTCCTGCAAATCGGGATCAACAGTCCCATAAGTCCAATACGTGTCAACCACAATAAGCTAAAGTAGTCAAATATAAGGGAATGAAAAAGGTAGGCCTCACAGTAGACACCCCAGTCGCAATTATGTAATGTTTCTACAAGAACGGGTCCTCCAAAGGAAACTTTCATTGGTTCTCTCTGACTTGACTGAAAACATATAGGATGGGAATGACTTCCTCAAGGTATATATGCAGAGCAAGGATGAAGAAAACAATTTCCTGTGTGAACTATATTTGCATAGCATCTTTATTGAAGATCACACATTCTTCATCAACCTTTGTGTAGGAGAGTGTCAGCGGAGGGCATCCATGTCATTGATGAGGAACCATCAAATATGGAATGAGAGAATGGAGGCCTACATAGAGAAGGTAGAATATACAAGCCTATTCCTCAGGAGAGACTACCCAAATCCAATGGCCTTTGAAATCCATTTTAGGATAACAGTCTATTCCCCAAAAGCAAAACTTTTGCCCCTATACCAGTAGCACCTAGACATGAATGTTCTGTTGAATTTGGGTTGTTCATGAATACTTCATCCAATCAAATTATGGCAATTTGTAAGAAGAGGTGAAATACCCTCACCCA
This sequence comes from Cunninghamia lanceolata, assembly GCA_027924645.1. Taxonomy (NCBI): domain Eukaryota; kingdom Viridiplantae; phylum Streptophyta; class Pinopsida; order Cupressales; family Cupressaceae; genus Cunninghamia; species Cunninghamia lanceolata. The sequence goes on from BSBN01001332.1 coordinate 17,035,363, forward strand.
AGATCAGAAAATGAGGGACATAGTATCCCCAGCCAACCTTAAATGCTTTATGAAGAAAGCAAGGGCTATATCCAAATTCATGGACAAATATAAGCAAGAGTGGATAGGGGGATGCTTCAGGCCACCCCTAATCATTGAACTCCTGCCCATGTAGGCTAAACAACTGGAAGATACTAGATTTCAAGAATGGTTAAAGCAGGTTGATCAATTCAGAGGGAATGACAACACAAACACCAAGACCCGGTCAATCTATGAACATGAGTACAACCTCTCAGATAGGTTGTACAAGATCAACAAATCAAGGTTGTGAGCAGTGCAGGAGAACCTGCAAACCCTCAAGCTCGGGGGGAATGATGATTGTTAGGTAGCACTCATCTAGACATACCTTTTTAGTCCTTTTTTCTCATCTTTATCCACTACCTGTCCTAGTAATTGCACTATAGGAACTATGAAGTCTTGTTTTAATTATGCTAATAAGAGATGAAATGCTAAAGTTACTGTTATGATGAGAAGACCTATGTTTAAAGTGAAACTGATAGAATTATGCAGAATTATCTCTTTTTGTTTCACAAGTATCCATCGCTCAAGTGGAAGGCAGTTTTGGGAACTCCGGAGATGATCCTAATTATCTCTGGAGCTAAGCAGGAGGGACACTATGCAACACTCCAACATTTTCTAGAATTGTTGGAGGATCTCCGAAGTTGAAGCAGTAGGATAGGGAAGGTTGGTGAACGTGAAGACCTCCAGAGTTGTGTCCTAACAGGATTGGTAAGCATCTTAGGAGTTGCTGGCAACTGCATAGAGCCTCTAGAGCTACACAGGGTCTCTGTAGTTAAACAGAGTCTCTGGCACCGTTAAACTGCTAGAATCTTCAAGCTTCTGAGGAGCTACAGAGTTTCGCATATCAAGGCCAAGATTTCCAAGAGGATAACTCCAGTGGTCCAAAGGGGAACAACACACTTATATTTGATTTTTCTTGAGTTAGGGGATTTCTCATAGTTTGTTATTTTTGAGAAGTTAAGTTCCTTTTTATCAGGGCCTACATGACCTGTTTTGTTAAAAGTCAAACTCTAGATTTAAGGACACCTTAAGTGTCACTTAAGTCCTTTCTAAGATTTGCATGATTATACTTTTAATAGGTAATTGCATGTTTTAGTTCTAAGAATAAGATATTATTTATATCTCAAGTTGAACTGAGAGGAAAGATAGTTAACTCTAGAAATATGATATCGCCCAAACTGATATCTATAGATGGAGACATCATAATATAATAAAAGATTTTTAGTAGATTTTTATGTAATTTCATTCTTCAGTAGAAACATATATTCTTGAATACAATATACTTTGGATAGAGTGGATTAAAGAAAGTAGTATTGTTATACTTTTGTTCTAAAAGCCTTGTTTAGCCTTTAGTTTTGAAGGTGTGGAGCAAGGGTCCACTCCCACCAACAGATAGGAGGCTAGCATATTCTCTGCTTTACCATGTTATTGTAGCTTTCTTAAATATAGTCTTTTCCTTTTTTCATAAGATAGATCAATTACTATTAAAGCAATCTTGTTTTTTGTTTTAATGAATGTTTAGCTTTTGTGTGAATCAGATAGATCATTTCAGTAGAGTATTGTTTCAGTTCTTAGATTAGGCTTTCCTTTTGAGAAAGTAATTATAAGAATGAGTTTGATTAATTAGGGAAGTTCAATTCAGTATATTAGTTAAGGACTATTGATTATCAAGTTTCTATTGCAGACAGCCATGGACATAGCCCTGGATTTGACACATAAAATATGATTAAATGCCAAGGTACAATGACCCTTGTCACCATCATCATACCCATATCATAATCACATTCATATATCACCAATCCTATAGTATAACATATTCCATGACATGAAGCATAGCAGGACTATCCAAATCATATATAAGCATAAAACATCCATCATAAGCACACATCATAGATCATAAACCATCATATGCATCCATAAATCACATGCATATATCATCTAACATAAATATCATCTATCCTATAAACATCATATAACCATTGCATACATAATAAAACCATACCAATAACATCATATCTCCATCACATCATAACACAAAAAAGGCCGCCAACAAAATAACTCATCTCATATATATACATACAAAAATAAGGTCATGATACAAATGTCTACCTGAAGGCTCTAAGAATCAAAATATACATACACAGTGAGCTCGTAGGAATACAATAGACAATATCTCCATCCATCCATAACACTACTTACTAGAACTACCACCCTTTGAAGGTGTTGGTGCTGATGGTGGTGGTTGACCTTGACGTGGTAGCCCCATACTAACTAAAGGACCTAACCTCATAGACCCTGAATCCCCTGAATAGCTCCGTGTAGCAAAATTGGGCACTCTCTGATTAGTTGGTACTCTACCTTCCTGTGCTCGGGCCATGTCACTCAATGCCTACATCATCCCCTAGCCTCCCACCATCCCTTGGATATATCACACTCCTATCAAAGTCATACCTCCTAAGCCTCTAATCTTTGCTACTGTATGATGGTGGCATCTCTCTATGAGTGTGTTAACCCCTGTACTCTCTACATCTCAAACTGCAAACTATCTCTCTCCACTCGTATCTCCTCCAAATCTGCATAGGCCTAGTCTCTCTTCTACTGACATGCATCTAACTCTGAAGTCACTATACCAAGCTATACTTGTACTCCCTCCTCCTCATCTCACTCATCACCACCATCTCCCTCCTCTCCTACCCCTACAGCCTCTCTAACCTCTACTCTTTGTTTCACCTACCTCACTCCTCCATCACCACATCCTATTGCCACTACCTATCCCTTCAAAATAGTGAGTCGAATAGGCCGATGGGCTACCCACCATGTATTGTAGTCAACAAAAGTACCTACATCATCTATATCTGGCCTCAACACCCAAGGCACTGCTACCACTCCATGCCAACTGCAATAGCCATTGTAGCATCCACAAGTATAACCCATGCACCTATCTCTCTGGTAACCCAAGGAAACACTACCTCATGTCTCGAATCTATCTGTGGTATCTCAAACTGTAGGTGTACCCTATCAGGCATGTACTGCTCGATGATGTGAATAGTGTGACCTATAATATATCAAGTCCGTTGTGTATATGGAAGATGATCATCATCCCCTCCTAGGCCTTGCAACCTCTCCACGACCTCCAGATAATTGTGTCAACCTCGATTATCACTGTCCTCCAATAAGCCAAGTCACCCATCTGCCTATGTTGGATTAATCTGCTATACAAATGGACATAAAGTTGTCCTAGTCCTCGCACCCTGTCGACCATTGGCCTCAATACTGCTATATGCTCCCAGGCCCAAATATGCAGCAATGTCACCCTGCATCCCAAAGTATGCCTCGATAAACCACTGCATGCATGTCATGATATAAATGTGCTAGCACACATGGCTCCTAAGCATACACTACTCCATCTATGAGCCTCCACTCAAGCACTCAACCCCAGCAAATTGAAAAACCTTGGGATCTCTTGTCTGGTACAAATATGCCCAAAATCAAACCTACCATGAATAGGGGCAGAGGTGATAGTGTCCCCATCACATTTGCTAGATCCATCTCAATGTCATCTATGGGTAGATCATCCATCAAAAAGATCCTCACTAAATAGTCCTCCCTATGCTTATGTCATACTCGACTAACTCTCCATGAATCAGAATTTGAAGCATCCTCTAGAGTGATTGCCATCTCTCCTGTTGGAAATAGGAAAGTGCTCCACTCACTCTGTCAACTCTCAGCCAAGACTATCATCATAACTCGATGTGCCCAGATCTCTAGCATGTATGCAATATCCCATAGTCTGATCGCTCCCAGAAACTCTCGATCCATCTCTAATAATTATGGACTCAACCTCATGATCGAAGGTCTCTAGTCCCATGATTATATTGGTCCTAATTGCTCCTATATCCATCCGCAACATGTCATCAGTTTTCTAAAACCCAGCTCTAAGTCTATCTTTCCCTAGTGCAAAAGTGCTACTTCATCTTTGTGCAAGTGCTACTTTAATGCAGGCTCTAATTTTACATGTGCAAGCACTATTTCTAGAAAAAGCACTAACTTACCCCACGTAAGTGCCATTTCTGGCAAAAGCACTACCCTACCTCGTGTAAGCACCATTTTTGGAAAAAGTGCTACCCTACCCCACGCAAATGCCATTTCTGGCAAAAGCACTACCCTACCCCACGCAAGTGCCATATATGGAAAAAGCACTATCATGCCTAGCACAAGCACAATTTCCCATTGTTATGGAGTAAAAAGTATCCCTATGCCTTTTACCTCCTATTTTAGCTCCTAGGTTCCCTTGTTTACACTTACAAGATTAATACTCATCTCGGAGCAACTTCCCCTGAAACCCATGTCAAATGGGACTTAGGGGCCTATTCTGAGTGCTTTAAACATGATCAAAATTGGCCTGTCTAGCCTAATTTGTCAGGGTTATAATAAATGGGTGTCAACTTGGGCCCTCTTAAAAGGTTTCCCTTTGTCGGCCTTCTTAATTTAAATTACGAATGTTAGTGGGAATGCATATTTAAATAGGTTTGTGAACTCATTTCTGTAATAGATGGATATCGCGAACTTATGTTTATTGTGCTTGTTTGTTTCAGATTGGCTTCATCAATCCATCTCATGATTTGAAGGATCTTCATCTCTGTGAGGGCTTCACCTCTAAGGTGACATTAATTTGTGTTTCAATCATTTCATTTCATCATTAGATTTGGCTTTTGCCCTCCTTGGGCACACACTCTATCTAACAAAAATGTTGGAAGACTTGAATGTCCTTTCGGAGCTTGACTGAGGCAAGCTCCTAAACACCATAACCCCCAAACCATTTTCTTTGTGTTTGCAGGTTACAGGTGCAGGAGCTGGAAAAGTAAAGGTGCAGAGAAGTAGCATAAAGGATTAGGATTCGGGATCTAAAGAAATCTTACGGATATTTCTCCCTCCTAGACTAGGGCACCTGCCCCATAGTCCTCCCAATAGGCTTGGCCCTGAACTCAAGATCAGGATACAGTCTGATATATCTCTCTGCTCCAGATCTATAGAGATATTTCCCTATCCAACTTGGGTGCCCGCCTCGTAGTCCGCAAAAGTCTCTATTTCTGGAAATCCAACTCCTGGTATGTTTCTAATCCTTCCTGAGTGCCTTCCTATCTGGTTTTCTGTGGTATTTTATTCGTTTGTATACGAATAACTTAGGGTTTGATAAATCTCTCAATCTAATCTATCTTTCCATGTCATTCCCGAGTACACAAACCTGTAGCTGAGTCCTCATCCATCTTGTAGTGACTGGGCTCAGTTTTGTCCTCGAATGTTATTATGAAAGGAGGGTTTGATTGGATACACCTTAACACCATTTCATCCCCTTCCCCTTTTTCACATTAAACACCCATAAAAAGTGTTGTTGCAACCAACAAAAGCATGACTTTTTTGTGCAGCACTCCAATTTCCTACACATGCACCATTTCTAGCAAAAGTGCTATCCATAGCCATAAATGCATTTTTTTTAAAGTGCGCCTTTGCCTAGCAAAAGTGCTAAGATGCTCCATAAGCGCTAATGCGGTTCAAAAGTTATATTTCATGACAAAGCACTACAACCCTAAGCATAAGTGCTAATCTTGATGCAAAAGCATTATTCCTGCATATTAGTGCTTCTTCTTTCTCCTACCTCTACCCGTATTTATGACCCCCTAAACTACCCCTAGGGACTCGAGATGAGAAACATACAACTGATCCTAAGCCTGATGGCTACTGGTAAGTTTGAACCTGCTCTCTGCAGTGCTTATATCATGGAATTTGCACCATCTTGCCTTTAAAACACTCCTAAACAATAGCTAGCTTTGATCTCTACACGTTGTGAATGCAAATGAGCTCAAATAGACCCCTCTAGCCCTATTTATAAGTCTCTCGAGCCCTAATCACAGGCATAATCCCTAAACTTTTATTCCATTTTCCCCATTCTCCCATCTTTCTCCCCCCATTTTGTTTCTTTCATCTAATTTCTTTCTTCATTCTCTATCCATTTCTAACCACCTTTTCTTCTTTTCGAGAGCTCAACAGAAGAAAAAAAAATTCTAGATGACCTCTCAAGGGGGCATCACTCCTCTATCATTCTTTTAGTCAACTGGGGCATAATTCCTTCTTTGACATGATGTCACTTCTTTTAGTCATGACACCATATCAAAGAGGGGCAAAATGTAGACACCTAAAATTGACCACACCTCCACCATCACTTTCGACACCTTTCGACATCACCCTGAACACATCCTAATTCCATCATATACATATTAATACTAATTAATTAAATATACATATTTATTTAATTAATTAGGATTATTTTCTAACATTTCCCCCATCATCATATTAATTAAATAAATTATATTTATTTAATTAATCTAATTTTTCACGTCCCTTTATACTAATTAATTAAATAATTTTATTATTTGATTAATTAGTCCTAAATTCCTAACTAATTCTCCATTTATCCTAATTAAATCCCATCCTTATCCATTCCCCACAAATAAATAAATTAAAAAATCCAACTAGTCACATGACTAACTAATCTTATCCATCCATCTTTATAGAAAGCCCTAGAAACTTCCATCCTTATCCCCAATTCTTCTCATTCAATCTCAACCATCCATTGCACCTCTTAATCCCAGCCCTCCATTCCTCATATCACGAATCTATAAATCCAAGCCTTCCTTTCAGCCAAATGACACATCTTTTGCTATGAAGTGCATGCTACCATTTTGCTATCATATTATCCTCCATTATATCAATATTATGTTGGTTTATTAAGCAAACCACATAGATTCATACAAGCATTATCAAGAGCATATCAAGTGAAGCTAGGGTGCACTCCATTTCTGATCTATCGAAGGAGAAATAATGAATTGAGGTGAAGGTATTGTGTTTATTGCATTTATATTTATCTTATTACCTCTTATTATTTTCTTATCTTCACTCTGCACCTAAAGATGATAGCTATATTGTGTTTCCCCAGCAAATGAATCCACTTAACATTGCATACACAAGGACAAGAGGAAAACACACATGCATGATTCTCTTACAATGTTAACTTTTAGGATTACACAAAATGTGATTGAGTTTATAATGTTGAATCATGCAAGCATGGTGGAACCTAAACCTACTGCTATAGTTAACAACAAATATTTATAAATTTGAAAGTGATTCCCCTTCACCAATTAGATCGGTGCCTACTCCATTAGGAAACTGAGTCATGGATTTGCAAAGAGGAAAAAGATACAGAAATGAAATCATAAAAGGAGTTTATTGTGCATCATCATACAATTTTTATATCTCATCTGACATAGTGGATATTCTTAGTATTCCTAGCAATAATGCAAAACCCACACGAAACATAAAGAAAGAGTATCACAAAAGTTTTGCAATGAATTAAAATGTTGCCACACATTCATCTAAGCTCTGTTATGTATTCATACCAACAAATGTGGCAAGAGAGGATGAGTAACTAGGTTCAAACACCCTCTTGGTGTTTAGGGTGAAAAATGGGGAAGCGAGATAGAAGACCTCAAGTCCCACACTTTCTAAGCTAAAGCATTAGGGAAGCAATGGATAAGTTTAGGGATAAACTTCTGGTTTCCAATGTTCCCTTTTCTTGCTAATTAGGTCTGTGTGACTATTTTGATCAGGTTTTTACAAGCTAATATCTCTCACTAAGCATGAAACCCTAAATTACAAATCAAACTGTAGTAACTTAATTTCTAACACAGATATGAATGAAATGATTACAGAAATGCAGAGGAAACAGTTCAGAGACAGTGTACCCAGAAACATAGGACCAGTTGGACTAGGGCACCAATGCCATTGTCTTGGAAGTTTCTAAATGTCGAGATTTTCTGCAACAGGTGTCTTTTAACCTCCAGAGACTTCTAAATCCTAAAGAAATCACCCAGTTGGACAAGGGTGTTAGTGCCAGTGTCCTAAAAGTCTCAAAATCTCAAAATTTGAATCTTGTGATGATTGTGTCTGCAATATCCATCTCCCTGTCGCTCCTTTCTGCCGAATCTCGATGAACTTTGAACCTGTACATGAAAAAGGAGGAGAAATATGGTTGTGGCTATATAGGAGCTTGCCTCAGTGAAGCCCTGTTTTCAGTATTCCTACCTCAATAATAGCCCAAGATAAAGTTCTGCAAATGTGTGTGTTCATCTAAGAAATGTGCATGCATAAACATAAAACCCTAGATGACTTAAGCATCAAGGAAAGATCAACAATTTGCTTCACTCAATGAACAAACACAACTTCACCTCAAGGAGATGAAAGCAATGAAGACTTGCATGAACAAGAAGTCGAGGTAGCCATATCCACGGAGGCTTCCCAAGCTCGATGTTGGAGTCTTCAACCCTTCTCCCGATCATGCAAAAGGTGTACAAACCCTAGGAAGAGCAAGATAGGCTCAAGATCTTGATTCCTAATCTCCATCCATTGTCTCCATGATAGCAAATTTGAATAACTTCAAAGAGCTTCAACAAATCACTAATCTTCAATAGAAATTTTGGCAGAGTTTTGGCATAAAGTTTGCATATATATTGTGTGTAATAAAATGATTTTCAAATGTTTTTAAATATCTAACAGGAATTTCAAATTTTGAAATAAGATGTTGACATTGCGTGAAAAACATAAATTTGAAAATGAAATCCCAGAATGCACGGAGGGGGCCAACATCCCTCCAAAATTCAAAACCCTTGGAACTAGGGCAGGACAAGGGCGCTAGCACCCAAATCCAAGCCCTAATTTCTCGATCAAGTCTGCCTCAAGGAGGTTAGGGGATCCCAAACCCAAGCTTGCTTTTCACCTTCAGTCTTCAATTATTCCAAAATACGACATTTCTACCAGTTAGACATAGGCCAATCAGGGTTTAAGAAGATATAAAATAAACTAGGTTGAAAGGTCACCAAAGGAGAGGAGCTAAACTATGAGAAATTGTACCATTCCATACAGGAGGACAATTTCTGACATAACATTTAGCCCCCACTTTAGTGGCCATATGACACTATGTGCATATACAACTAAAGGAAAGTAAATACATCAATCATGAAAAGGATACCCAAAAGGATAGTGTAGAGGATGCCAAAGTGTTGTCGCAAAAGAGGAAGAAGCCCCCAAGTCTATAATTCTACAGGACCACAAAGTTAGGAACTGCAACCTGCAAAGGAACACTTGTCAGAAAATCAAAAATTAAATCAACCTGCAACCACCACCATTAAGTCAGTCCATAAACACTAAGGGGGTTGATTGATGAGACATGATGAGGGAGGAAATCAAGGGAGATATATGCCCCCCCTTGTTTCTACTTGCTTAGTCTGAAAAGTAGAAACAAGGAGATATCTACATGCATCAATTTCGAGGAACCTTAGTGAGAAATGTGTTGTGAGGGTTGTTTAGATGGACAACACTCAAGCACAACTCATTGGGTAGAAGAGAGAGCAGAATGAGGATTCCAATGCAATAAATGGCATGAAAATCAGAGTTTGACAACTCAAGAAAAAGGCTTAAGAGTAAAACTATTTGATATTGCACCTAGATAGTGATAAGAATTCTCATCCACTTACTATATGTAAAGGGGGTTTTCATCTTTTCACTATTCATTCTTACTTGTCATTTTGTAGAGGAGAGAAGGAGAAGGAGGAAGAGATCAACGATGCTGACCCGACGTTCGTACCAGCTTCTGCGACTGGAGATGCTCTGAGCCTGAGTGGTAGAGAGATGTTTTGAGGCTGAGGTAGGGTCCTAATCCTTGCTTGTGCTATCATTCTTTCTGTATTCTTTAAGTTTTATCATTTTCTATGTCGTTTAGGGAATTCTAGACAAGGGTCCCCATCAAGGGTGCCCAAGTCCACTCAGGGTGCCTAGGTCCTCCTGGGGCACCCAAGTCTAGAAAGGACAAGGGCCCCAGGGACAGGGCACTAATTGCTATTATATCTACTAGGTGATGATTCTATGCTTGTAAACTGATCCAACTTCTAACTATTTGTATCGTGCAGGTTGTTCCCATGATGCGAGAGCATACAGGTGGTCGCCTGATGTTGCTTCTTCGAGATCACATCGGTACCATGACCAACGCGGAGAGAGGCCACTTACAGTTAGTAGGGCCCTGGTGGGTGTTTGATATGCCCACAATTAGATTTCATTGCAATATGTTGATGACATTGATGGAGAGGTGGAATGCAGATACTTCTACATTCTATCTACCCACAAAAGAGATGACTATCACATTAGAGGATGTTTATCAAATCCTGCGCCTGCCTGTACGTGGGGAGACAGTGAGGATCATAGAGCGTTGCTCAGCGAAGTACACATGGGAGAGTCAGATGTACTGTCTAGGTCGCTCAGGTAGAGTGTGGACACATTTAGCTTCAGTTACTAGAGCAAGGATGCGGTGACATCCCTTTGATTTGAAGGATTATGATTATGATAGTGGCATTAGCAATTGCACTAGATGGACGAGGCACTCTTCTTCACAGGGGCCTTGTTCACACTATCAGGGTGATGGAGGAGCAGGGGATAGTCTACGCATCGAGGTGCAGTATGCTTGCGCACCTCTACCGTGAGTTGGGACGGTATGTCCATTATGAGGCACGCGGCTTGATGTGTTGCATATTACCACAGGTCTGGGCCTTTGAGCATATCAAATGCACATGGCCTACAGGTTTTCCCATAGAGCTAGCATTTATCTATCCACGAGTCCAGGCCTATCCTCTTGTCAGATGTTGGAGACATGGTGATCTACTATACTGGAGAATTATATTTGATAGACTGCAGCCTAGTGATATCATCTAGAGACCATATTGCGGCTATATAGCATGGCCAGGTCAGTGGAGATAGTTAGCGAGGATGCAGAGGGATCGGCTGATGGTCGGTCACCTCGATCACATTGTTGTCTGGTTCTACTTTGACAGGGTAGCACGGCAGTTCAGATGTCGACAGGATGTACCTATGATGCGTTTGAGCTATGTACGCTCTGTGTGTAGTGTAGTCAGGGTGAACAGCGCCCGACAGTCGACAGTAGTAGATATAGAGGTTAGTGATGATGATGGTATAAAGGATGCAGAGCTGATATCTAATGTAGATGATGTTTGAGTTACCTGAGTGTATCAGATCTAGTGGCAGACAGCGCGACTGCACCTATCTATCCGTCTGGTCACCCTACAGGCGATTCTTGACCTTGGGTCAGTCACGCGAGTGACACATGGGTAGAGGATGACATTAGTGACTTTGTTGGCTATTATGATCTAGATGATGATGATGAGGAGGAGGAGGAGGTCCCATCATGGTACATCTTCAGAATGAGACCGAGGCGAGATTAGTAGGAGGCAGATAGCGATGAGGAGGCTGAGTCTCAATCACAGTCGAGAGCTCGTGGTCCAGCCCTTGCAGATGTGAGGAGATCGAGCCAACATGAGCGAGGGGAGACTAGTAGTCATATACCCCCAGCTACAGAGATAGTCATACCATCAACTATCCAAGATCCATCTTAGCGAGATGGAAATCCAGGTAGGATGCTTTATATATGCAGTTATTTGTGATTATTTATTTATGATGTCTATATGAGGTATTGATGTTTATTTTGTTTGCTTTTTGCAGTTGGGATAGACGCATGGCACGACTTGGTGAGCCACGTCATAGTAGAGATATTTCCAGTTGATGCGGCCGAGTAGCGAGTGCAGACGGGATACTCGCCATAGCCATCCATAGGGCAACATGCAGAGATCTTTATGCCTTTTGTGAGATACAGATTATCAGTGGAGTCTATTTTAGATCAGGCTATCCAGAGAGCTGAGCGTGCAAAGATGGAGCTCCAGATGCTACGAGATTAGGCTACTGTAGTACCCACACCTGAGGGAGATCCTATCACAAGTGATATCTTACTTCCTGAGTTACGTCAGGTGAGAGCTAACAGGGATAGTCTCCGAGTAGAGCTAGAGAGAGCCAAATCTGAGAGGGATCGATATCAACAGATGTATCAAGAGCCACATGACAAGGTGCTAGGATTGAGAGGAGAGATCAAGGGGTGACGATCGCGGATTGTCTCTAGGAGTCATTCACAATCCATAACCACACGTGGTCAGGCCTCCGTCACACGTGCACCACGAGGTCCCAAGGGCACAGGTGACCAAGGTTCAACTATGTGATGTATATTATGTACTACGACATCCCATTTTGATGTATGAGCTTGTCAACTCTAATGTATATGTAAACTGATGATGATATATATAATGCTTTTCTATTGTTATTTTTAATGTTCTCTAATCTATCACATGTGATTTATGTAAAATACAACTAGTGATAAATGTTAAATGCTCATGTGGAAATGCGATTAATACTAATGTGATACTTCAACAATTCTTTGCATAATATAAAGTAAAAAGCACAATAATTAATGAATTTCACACATAACCATTTTATCTATGCTTAACTCAGTTAATACAAAGGTGATCTCCAATAAAATATGTTTAAACAAGATACAACAATGATTATTCGAAAAAGATGCTATGTTAAATTTTTGTGTTGCGAAGATAAGAGCCAAGCATTGCTTTTCAATGACAGTATATTGCACTTCATAATCGAGCAATATTCGACTGATGTAATATACAACACATTCCTTGCCTTTAGTATCATGTTGTGCTAATAAGGCTGCAAGAACATGATTAGATGTTGAGGTGTAAAGGATAAAAGGTTTATTCGAGACAACAGGTTGTAAAACAGGAGGTTTAGCAAGATAACTTTTTAAGTCCTCAAAAGCCTTCTGACATTTTGAATTCCATTGAAATTTTGAATCCTTCTTCAGTAGTTGAGTAAAAAGGTGAGTCTTATCCATGACTTGTGAGACAAATCAGCGAATGGCTTGTATCTTCTCTTGTAAAATACAAAGTTGAGATATGTTTTTAGGTGTCGGCATGTTAACAATTGCATCAATCTTTTTTGTATCTACTTCAATACCACAATTCAAAACTATGAACCCTAACAGTTTTCTACTATCGACACCAAATACACACTTACAGGGATTTAATCGCATGTTGTATTTCTTTATTCGCTCGAAGATCTGTCAGAGAGTCATGGTATGATCTTGACAATTAATAGACTTCACCAAGATGTCATCAAAATAATCTTCTAAAATATTGTGCATGTAATCATGAAATATAAGAGTCATCGCATGTTGGTAAGTTGCTCCAACATTCTTAAGTCCAAATGGCATGACTACCCAACAAAATATTCCCCATGGTGTTATAAAAGTTGTTTTATATTGATCATGAGGGTTTATAAAAATTTGATTATATCCTGAAAATCCATCCATGAAGGAAAGTAGTTCATGGTCAGCTATTGAATCAACAATCATATCAATGTTCAGAAGTGGAAATCATCTTTCAAAGATGCAAGATTCAAATCTCTAAAATTGGTACACATTCGAATATGACCATCAGGTTTAGCGACAGCTACTATATTCAAAATCTAAGGTGAATAGTCAATAGGGCAGATAAAGCTAGCTTGTAAAAGCATTTCTATCTCAGCCTTAACAAGTAACACGATCTTAGGATTAATCTTACGAATCTTTTGTTTAAACGGCTTAGCATCTGGTTTCAATACAATATTATGTGTTACAATCTAAGGATCAATACAAGGCATATCCGAATAGTTCCAAGCAAACAATTCAGAAAATTCATGTAACAACTTTGTCATATCTTCTTTTTCTTCTGCATTTAAGTAATCACCTATAGGGATAACTTTTTCAATGTTATCTTTTTCCATGAAAACATCAACAGTCTTTCCATTAAGTAGAGTACTGTGGTCTAGGAGATCAGGGGATTGTGGTAACTCCTCAGATTCTTCTTCAGATTTTAGAGTAGTATTTATCATGCTAGTGGACTTTCCAAAATATGTAGCACTGGTCAAACAATAAGGCGATCCACGTTTATGATGGAAACAGGGAATATTGTCGTAAGCACCTAAGAATTCAATTATCGCTTCATCTGTTGAAAAGACATCTAAGGGAATCTCTCCTGGAGGACAATTAGTGTCAATCATCTCAAGAAAGATCAAGTTAAGCATAGATATTGTATTCACATTAAGAGTAGGATGCCTACGGGCTTCAAGTTCCCTAAAAGGGTTATATCCAATGCCACTTGAGTAATGTCGCGAAGCGGATTCTATAGGTACACGAATCCCTTGTTGATTAATACTACAACCATTACCTACATATTCACAATTCTTATAAAGGATCTGAAATCCTTGACCATAGAGAGAAGCCATTTCTTTAGAAGAAGGTCCCAGACTTCATAGGTCTCATAATCTGTAGTGTAAGTAAAAGTATTATCTTTATTTGTTAGCAAAGAGACTTTAGTGTTTGAGCATTTAGATGAGATCGATGCAACACTTGATATTTCAGGAGTGGAGTTGTTAATTTTATATTCACCTGTAGAGGGGCATGTAAAATCTAATGAACCCCAATCATCACCAAGAAATGCATTCGATTGTTTGGACTCATGCACAACATTATTTGTGGCAAAAGGAGTTGACGAGTCAACTTTTAGATTGTTTAAGATCTTATGATGAACAACTTGCTTTTGTGATTCAATTTGTAAACAAATATCTGGTTCAAGATCAACATGAATAGTATGAAGTTTATTTTTACGAGCAAACGTAATTGAACGATGAAGGGTAGAAGGAACTGCCCCCAGTGCATGAATCCATGGTCTACTAAGAATCATGTTGTAAGATAAAGAACAAGGCATGACATGAATTAGGGTAGGTAAAGTTACAGGCCCAACTTGTACAAGTAAAGTTATAGTGCCTACGGATTGTCTTCCAACATTATCAAAGCCAAAGATACTTATCTTATCTGGCTTAATCAAAGATGTATCAAATTTAATCTTATGTAATAAATTGATGCCACAAACATTAAGATCTAATCCATTATTAATCATAACTAGTTGAATTAGTTTCTTGTTTATTGTAATGAAAATAATCAAAGGATCATACTGATTTTGAACTTCAAGAGATGGCAACTCATGTTGTTGAAACATAATGTCTATTTTTGTCGCATGCATACAATCTAAAAGAGCTGCTATATCATTAGGTTTTATAGTGGGTGGTACAATCACCTTTTGTAAAGCTTCTTGGAGCAATCCATGGTATGTAGGTGAAGTTTGTATAAGTTCCCAAAGAGATATCTTAGTAGGAGTAGCACGAAGCTTCTCAACAAGATCATAATCTTGACCAAATTTTTGTGTTAAATGGGGTGCTTGAGGAAGCATCGGTTGAGAAGCTAGTAAAGATATCAGAATGCTCAACTGTTGTTTGCTTTGTTTGTTATTCTGAGTATTGTATGTATGAGCAACCACATTATGACTAGGTTGTTGTGAATTTTGATATGTTATCTGTTTAGCATAGTTATAAATGTAATCAAGATTTCAGGAAGAAGGTGAAAGACCTCTAACAATGAGCACCAGTTTAGAAGGAGGTTGAACCGCATATGAACACAAAGTGACCACTATTTTTAGTTTCATAGGTTCTTGTTGAGTTTTAGTAACATAAATTACATTTACAAATCTTTGAAACAACGATGGTTTAGGAGTCATAGTGGAATGTTCAATCGAGATAAAGTCCTCAAGGGCTTCATCTAACATATTGAAGTCATCACAACTAAACGACTCATCATACACATGAAAGTCTTGCAAAAAGTAATCTGACATTCTAACATGCTCAAATTAACTTAAGACTTATATGTAAAATGATTAAGCATAAACTTTGTGAAAATATAATAGAATAACACTATGCAACACACAAAATTGTAATTTCAATCTCTTTTAATGAAAGGATAAAAGGAAATCACTCAAGTTTCAATATATGTAATTTCACAGAAGAGGATTTGCAATCTAAATATGTTTTAGGACAGCAAACTAACTTAGATATGATGTTTAAAAGGATGCTAATTCTTTAGAGCACGGGTTCACCAAAATGTTTAGGGTGAAAAATGGGGAAGCAAGATAGAAGACCTCAAGTCCCACACTTTCCAAGCTAAAGCATTAGGGAAGCAAGGGTTAAGTTTAGGGATAAACTACTGGTTTCTAATGTCCCCTTTTCCTACTAATTAGGTCTGTGTGACTATTTTGATCAGGTTTTTACAAGCTAGTATCTTCACTAAGCATGAAACCCTAAATTGCAAATCAAACTATAGTAACTTAATTTCCAACACAGATATGAATGAAATGATTACAAAAATGTAGAGGTAACAGTTTAGAGATAATGTACCTGGAAACAGAGGACCAATTGGACTAGGGTGCCAATGCTAATGTCCCAGAAGTTTCTGAATGTTGGGATTTTCTGCAACAGGTGCCTTTTAACCTCCAAAGACTTCCAGATCTTGAAGAAATCACCCAATTGGACTAGGGCGTTAGTGCTAGTGTCCTGAAAGTCTCAGAATCTCAAAATCTAAATTTTGTGATGACTGTATCTGCAATATTTATCTCCCTGTCGCTCCTTTCTACCAGATTTCGACGAACTCAACCTATACATGCAAAAGGAGGAGAAAGATGGTTGTGGCTATATAGGAGCTTGCCTCAGTCAAGCCCTGTTTTTGGTATTCCTACCTCAACAATAGCCCAAGATAAAGTTCTGTAAATGTGTGTGTTCATTTAACAAATGTGCATGCATAAACATAAAAACCTAGATGACTCAAGCATCAAGGAAAGATCAACAATTTGCTTCACTCAATGAACAAACACAAATTCACCTCAAGGAGATGAAAGCAATGAAAGCTTGCATGAACAAGAAGGCGAGGCAGCCGTATCCGCAAAGGATTCCCAAGATCGATGTTGGAGGCTTCAACCCTTCTCCCAATCATGCAAAAGGTGTACAACCCTAGGAAGAGCAAGATAGTCTCAAGATCTTGATTCCTAATCTCCATCCATTGTCTCAATGATAGCGAATTCAAATAACTTCAAAGAGCTTCAACAAATCACTGATCTTCAATAGCAATTTTGGTAGAGTTTTGGCATAAAGTTTACATATAGATTGTGTGTAATAAAATGATTTTCAAATGTCTTTAACTATCTAACCTTAGGAATTTTAAATTTTGAAATAAGATGTCAACATCGCGTGAAAAATGAAAATTTGAAAATGGAATCCTGGAATGCATGGCGGGGGCCGACATCCCTCCAAAATTCAAAACCCTGAGAAATAGGGCAGGACAAGGGTGCTAGCACCCAAGTCCAAGCCCTGATTTCCTGATCAGGTCTACCTCAAGGAGGTTAGGGGATCCCAAATCCAAGCTTGCTTTTCACCTTCAGTCTTTAGTTATTCCAAAATACAACATTTCTTCCAGTTAGACATAGGCCAATCAGAGTTTAGGAAGATCTAAAATAAACTAGGTTGAAAGGTCACCAAAGGAGAGGAGCTAAACTATGAGAAATTGTACCATTCCATGCATGAGGATAAATTCTGACATAACACTTGGATATTTACAAATTGCCTTAGAGATATACCATTACATGCATATGTCTCTAAAATAACATTCATATGTTCAACACAATGTATTTTTTCCTTTACAACCTAGACTGCATCATTTGATGCTTTAGAACACTACTAAGGTGCTTCAATCCAGAAATTGGTTCAATGTACAACCCCAAATACATCTTTCAAACATGTATATATAGCATTAAAATTCCCTACAGTAGCTTAGACATAGGTCTTTTAGTGGTCAACAAGTTTGTAGGGCTACCATAAATGTTGCATCATGACCATGTGCATTGTACCTGAAAAATCTATGGATTTGGAGTGTTTGTCCCTACCTTTGTACATTGATCTAATCATAAAAGGACTTGCAACAGTCCTAGGGTGCTAGAAATTCATCTACCAACATGTACATTTTGCATTCAATGCCTTATCCACCCTCAATTTGCTCAGCTAAACATTAATGATGTGTTGGTAGGTATGCAGGCATGTTTATATAGTCCACACGCAAAAAACACATTTTACAGCTTTTAAAACACTTTAAAATTCTTAATTTTGTGTTTTCGACACTTTTGAACCTTTCAAGAACCTTTTTGATGAGTTCCTAGTCACTAGAAACTATCTGAAATCCCTTTCTTCTCTCTTTTTCCTCTTTGTTGGTGAGTTCCACATCACCTGGAACTCGTTAAAACTCTTTGTTTGTCTCTTCCTTGCTTCTTCTCTTTCATTTCTCTTCTCTTCTTTGTGCCTTAGCCATTTTCAACTTTTCCTTTACCTTGCCGCCTACCTCATGCCTTAGCTGATTTTCTATTTCGACACTTAGGAAGGACCAGGAACTATTTTAAGGATTTCCCTAGTTCCAGGAACTAGGCAAAAACCCAAAATCACTTCTTCTTCATTGTTTACCTCTTCCATCGACGAGTTCCACATCACCTAGAACTCACCGAAGTCACCTTGTCTTCACCTTCATTCTTATTCATGCCTTAGCAACCTTCCCTCCTTATAGCCTTAGTCAAATTTCTATTTCTCTACCTTGTTGAAGCTTCGAGAAGGAATAGGAACAAAATCAAAGTTTTCCTTGGTTCTAAGAAGCAAGGAAAACTCCAAAACTCTTTGTAACTTGCATTGTTCATGTTTTTTGGCGAGTTCCAACTCCTTGGGAACTTGCAAAAACTCATTTTCTTCATTTTCACTTCCTTAGAAACTCTTACCCTTCTCTCTTCACATGTCGGTGATTGGAGGTAGACCTGAAACTAAGAACTCTTAGATGAATTCCTAAGTTCCAGTAACACACCGAATCTATGAAATCCATTTCCTTTGCGCTCTTCTTTCTCTTTGTCGATGAGTTCCACATCAACTAGAACTCACCAAAAATAATCTTCACTTGCTTCCTTTTGTTACATTTTGGGGCCCGACCAGGAACCTAGAATGATTTTGGGGGTTTCCCTTGTTCCAAGAATAAGGGAAATCTTTGAAATTGTTCCTAGTTGAGAAGAAAATGCCGATAATGCCAAACTTGGCCATTTTTGGGGCTTTTTAATAATTTTCCAAGGCATATGACAGGGCAAATCACAAGGGCATATTCAAGGGGCACTTTGATGGATTTTGGGTGAAATTTTGCAAATCTAGGAGCCAAAAAAATTGGGGACCAACAATGGCTCTAGTTGGGGACATGTGCCTCTTGCAGGCACAGTGAGGATCCAGTTATCTCCAAGGGTAGACCAAAAATAAAAAAGAGGATGGGAGGATGGGGACTACACACTTGAGTAATGTATGTACAACAAAGATGAGGGTATATATATGGCGACACACACAACTAATGGCATGAAAGCACATAGACAATAAAAGGATGCCTATGAATCAAAATTTACAATCATGTTCAGGTGCAAAGAGGATTCATGGAACAAGGCCATGGATAAGCTACTCCAAATCTCTTCCCTCTATTAAAGACCAGCTTGAAGAAGGAACTAAGAATCCATAGGCTAGAATCATGTCCATCTCCAAGCAACAATAAACTAAGTCATTCCCAATATGCACATGTAGGCGGCTAACATCAAGATCATCATGTAGGAAAAAGAAATGACTACCACCAAGATAGGGTAGCCACAAAAAATAAGTGCCATCATCGTGCTTGCCCATGTTGTAGATTTCACTTTCCAGTTCTAGGACAACATGATACAAATCTGGACCCAAACACAAATTAACAAAAACACAAACATCCTTATGAACATTAAGATCAAGTGGGTCCATATTAGGTGCAACATCAAACTGGTCCATGTTAGATGGCTCCTTAATTTCTTGTGACCCAACTACACCACAAATGCTAATGTACTCCTTCATGATTAAATCAAAAACTTGACTCAAATCCAACTCAACCCCATCAGCATACACTTCAGAACTTTGAGACACTTTAGGTGAAGATTCATAATCTTCAAATTGCCTCTCTACAACTTTCCACAAATAAACTAATGTTAAGAAACTCATCAATAATCCAATCTTCTTCACCCTCAAGCAAGCAAGAAATTTGATCCTCTTGGGAACATGCCAACCCTACATCAAAATGCTCAACCAATGAGCTCAAAAATGTGTTCTCAACACAATTTGTATCAACATATGACAGTTGTTCCAAACCACACTCTAAAAATTCAACAAGATTTAACGCTTTAGACTTAGAACAACAACATGATCATGTACACCCTCATATCCATTCTCTTAATTTGCAATAATGGGGGCATGGGCATCATCTTAAAATTCAATAAAGCATGGAATCACATCTAGTGAGTAACAAAGTTATTGCAATTCATCTTCCTTACCTAGATCCACTTTGCCAACACCATCACCCACAACAAGGGGCTTATAATAAACAACATTGTCTACACCAATTTAATTGTCTGAGATCCATTATCTTTGTGTGCAAGCATTACACTCTCATTTTTAATTTTAATTTTAGAATTAAAAGGCAAAGCAACATCAACATCATCAGTAAGGGATTATTTATCTCTAAGCTAAAGATAGGTGGCCATACTATCTTCACTTTTAGCATAACTGTTACATGATGATGTATCACTTAGCTCCACCCTTTTGACCATACATTCAACCTGATGTGTTACATCGTTGCCCTCCATTAATTTATTTCTTGCAACATTTGCATTTAGGGACAGATACATTGCAATGTATTCATTTCTTACCTTTTCCAAGGTGTCAAGGCATAGGTAAGCCTACTGGAATGTGGTAAGCTTCAAATCTTCCAGTACCACACTTGAACCAACCTCATATGTTTTAAAAATCATATGTTCATGCAAGCTAGAACCCAAGGTTTGAAAGCCATGGGAAATTTTGACAATGCAACAACAAACTTGTGACTAAGGTCTTTGCTCAATTCATCCTCTTTCCTTTTGATATTTGTCAATTTTTGGACAAGAAAAACAAGGTTTAAACTAGTTGCATGCTCCTCAAATGCTACTACCAAGTCATTCCAAGAAGCAAACTGATGTTCCAAGAAACCCTCAATTCTTATCCTAGCCATCCCATCAAGAGATCTCATAAAGAATCTCATCCACATGTCCTCATCTTCAAATTGAAATTTGTCCATGAATTCTGAAAATGCAACATGTGCCTTCCCATAATACTGATCATGCCCATCAAAGATTGGCACCTGATCGAATACCTTAGTTGTCATTGTTTGTATTTCATAATTGACCCATGAGCAGTTGTTTGTAAATAGCATCAACAGGAATGGAAGGAGACTGAGCGCTTAAACATTTTGAAGTAGCAAGAAGAGCATGAGGCTGCACTTTGGACTCAAGCAACCTGATTTGATTTTCAATTTCCTTTTGTTACCTAACGAGTTCATTTTGACGGTGTAAGGATGCATGACCATGAGAATACGTTGGAGATGAAGTATAGTTCTAATAGAGCTGGAACATGAAGTATAACTGAAGTAAATTGAGTCATACTCACCTATATAAAGCCTATAGCTTGAATCATAATATGGAACACATGCAAGGGCTACCCTATCAACATATTCAAACCTAAAGGCCATGACTGGAAATCCATGACATGCTAAAACAAAACTGCATATCTTTCTAAAATAATCTCTTTGCACGATAAATCTTGCTTCAAGTGGGAAATGAAGAAACAATTTTAAGTACCTTTATTCATGTTGCTGCACTAGATAGATGAAATTTGTTGCACCATCAGCAAGCAACAACAACAATGGAAATATTGAAAAACATTGCAGAGTTGCCACCTCACTAAATGAGGAAATCCTTGGAGTGAACTGAACTACTGAGGCTAAAAAACTTTCTGGGTCAAATTACTAGTAGAGTCTTCAAATTCTTCGAACCCTTAACTTCTCCTCAGCAACAACACCATTTTGTTAGTGCTCAAACATGTAGTTCCACCAATCCTGAAGACTCAACACCAAAACCTAAGGCCATGGATCATATGTCATGCTTAGGCAATGGGTAAGGCTTATGATCAGACAGTGGCATGAATGGACCACCTGCTGTGAGTGGGTAAACTTGCCTTCATCTTTTGGCTCCACAAGTCTAAGGGGGTGTTCCCTAAGGTCTTAACAATAGAAGAAAAATAATTTAGACACTAATTCCTTAAGTAGCCATACCTAATGTGCTATGTACCCCTATAATTGTCACTAAATTCATGTCAACACTAGCCACATAAAGACCTATCAAACCTCTAATAAGCAAATGAAAATTTCACTCTTGCCTTGCACTCAAAGATGGTAGCTATACTATGTTCCCCAGCAGATGAATCCACTTAACATTGCATACACATGGATATGATGAAAACACACATATATGATTCTCTTACAATGTTCACTTTCAGGATTACATAAAATGTGATTGAGTTTATAATTCTAAATCATGCAAGCATGGTGGAACCCAAACCTACTCCTATAGCTAACAAGAGAGATTTATAAATTTGAAAGTTTTTGCCCTTCACCAATCAAATTGGTGCCTACTCCATTGGGCAAATAAGTCATGGATTTGCAAAGAGGAAAAAGATGCAGAAATGAAAACATAGAAGGAGTTTATTGTGCATCATCATACATTGCATATATCTCATCTCATGTAATGGACATTCTTAGTAATCCTAGCAATAATACAAAACCCACATGAAATAGAAAGAAAGAGTGTCACAAAAGCTTTCCAATGAATTAAAATGTTATCACACATTCCTCTAACCTCTATTACATTCATACTAGCAAATGTGGCAAGAGAGGATGAGCAACTAGGTTCAAACACCCTCCTGGATATTTACAAACTACCTTGGAGACATACCATTGCATACATCTGTCTCTAAAATAACATTCATATGTTCAACACAAATCATTCTTTCCCTTTACAAAATAGACTACATCATTTGATGCCCTAGAACACTACTGAGGTGCTTCAGTCCAGAAATTGGTTCAATAACCAACCCCAAACACATCTTTCAAACATGTATATATAGCATTAAAATTCTCTACAGCAGCTTGGACCTAAAAAACATATGGATTTGGAGTGTTTGCCCCTGCCTTTGTATATTGATCTGATAAAAAAAGGACCTACAACAGCCCTAGGGCACTAGAAATTCATCTACCAACATGTACATTTTGCATTCAATGTCTTATCCACCCTCAATATTCTTAGCTGTGCATTAATAGTGTGTTGGTAGGTATGCAAGCATGTTTCTACAGTCCACACATGAAAAAACACAGTTTACAGCTTTTACAACACTTTAAAATTCTCAATTTTATGTTTTCAACACTTTTGAAACTTTCAGGAACCTTTTCGGTGAGTTCCTGGTCACCTGGAACTCTCTTAAATCTCTTTCTTCTCTCTTTTTCCAAATTGTCAGTGAGTTCCACTTCACCTAAAACTTGTTGCAACTCTTTATTTGTCTCTTCCTTGCTTCTTCTCTTTTATTTCTCTTCTCTTCTTTGTGCCTTATCCATTTTCACCTTTGCCTTTACCTTGCCACCTACATCATGCCTTAGCCAATTTTCTATTTCGACATTTAGGGAAGGACCAAGAACTATTTCAAGGATCTCCCTAGTTCTAGAAACTAGGAGAAACCCTAAAATCACTTCTTCTTCATTGTTTACCTCTTCCATCATGAGTTCTACATCACCTTGAACTTGTTGAAGTCACCTTTTCTTCACCTTCATTCTTCTTCGTGCCTTAGGAACCTTCCCTCCTTCTTGCCTTAGTCAAATTTCTATTTCTTTGCCTTATTGGAGCTTCGAGTGGGAACAAGAACAAAATTAGAGTTTTCCTTGGTTCCAGGAACCAAGGAAAACTTTGAAACTCTTTGTAACTTGATTTGTTCACTTTTGTCAATGAGTTCCAACTCCTTGGGAACTCGTTGAAACTAATTTGCTTCATTTTCACTTCCTTAGAAACTCTTACCTTCATCTCTTCGCATGTCGGCGATCGGAGCTAGACCTGCAACTAGGAACTCATTGGTGAGTTCCTAAGTTCCAGAAACACGTCAAATCATTGAAATTCATTTCCTTTGCACTCTTCTTTCTCTTCATTGGCAAGTTTCACATCAACTGGAACTCATCAAAAATCATCTTTACTTCCTTTCTTTTGTCGCATTTCGAGGCACGACCAAGAACCTAGAATAATTTCAGGGATTTCCCTTCTTCCAAGAACAAGGGAAATCTCCAAAATTGATCTTAGTTGAGAAAAAATGATGACAAGGCCAAACTTGGCCATTTTTTGGGACTTTTTTATAATTTTCCAAGGCATATGACAAGGCAAAACATAGGAGCATATTCAAGGGGCACTTTGATGGATTTTGGGTGAAATTTTGTAAATCTGGGAGCCAGAAAAACCAGGGACCAACATATTATCTATTACCAACTTTTGTGGAACCCTGGATCTAACTAATATGTTTTGTTTTATAAAATCACAAATTATTCAGAGGTAGTTTGCTTGACAGGAATAACTTCTACCCACTTAGTAAACTAATCTATTGCAGTTAAGATATGGGTATGTCCGACACTAGAATGGGGTTTTTTGGTCCAATAAAATCTAATCCCCATTGTTGAAATGGTTCTTCAATTATCACTGGTCGTAGAGGAAGTGTTGCTATCTATGGTTCACTAGAAAACTACATACACTTTTCACATTTGGATACCCAATTGTAAGCATCTTTAAACATATTGGGCCAATACTAGCAATGCTTGAGAATCTCAAAGGCTATGATAGATGAAGAATAATGACCACCGCATACTTCATTATGAAACAATTTCAGAAGTTTCTCTTGTTGTTCTTTGTCTACACACCTTAGAAATGTTCTATCAATGCTCCTCTTGTACAAAGTATTACCCTAGATGACATATTTAACAACTTTCAACTTGATGTTTCTTTTCTCCTTCGCCGATAAGTGAGCTAAGCATTCACCATATGTCAGAAAATAAGCAATGCTTGAGAACCATTCATCTTTAATTCCAGTGAAAAGCACAAGGGGAATATTTTCTAATTCCTCGGGCTTATTTTCAGCAATCAATTTGCAAAGTCCCTTTCCCATGACTAGTTTAGTTGGCTTGATTTCGATGTCATATTCTTGGACTTTGGTAATCCAAGATCCCCTTATATTACAGCTTATATCTTGTTGGGTTAGGATACTTTTAATTGTTGGATCTAGGACAAATATAGTAGTATGCGAGTGAAGAATAAAAAATCTAAACTATTTCATCTCTTTTACCACAACAAAGGCATGTTTTTCAACCTAAGAGTAATTTAATTCATGCTTATTCAAAGGAATTTGCTCATGAAAGCTATCAGGGTCTCAACACCTTGATCATTTACTTATAGAAGAATAGTTGACAATGTATTGATGCATAACTATAAATGATAAAATTCTTACTAAAGTTAGGCTACACTAGAACTAGGGCATTTGCTATGGCTACATTAATATCATTGAAAGATTGCTTATCGACATCATTCCATTTGAAACTTTGATTACCTTTCATCATCTCTACAATGTGCCTTGTTAATTATGAGAATTCAAGGACAAATCTTCTCAGGAAATTGATCTGCCCAAAGAAAGATCAAACACCCATTACACTGGTTGGAAGACTAAGTTGTTGAATGGCTTTCACTCTCTTTGGGTCAATTCTGATACCTTCCTTTAAAACAATATGTCCCAACAAATTTCCTTCGGTAACTCCAAAAATTAACTTTTTAGGATTTAGGGAGATATCATGTTGGCAACATCCTTGTAGCACTACTTTTAGATCTTTAAAGTGGTCTTCTCATTTTTTAGAAACGATAATGAGATCATCTAGATAAACCACAATAATTTTGTTCTTTAGATCTCCAAATGATAAGTCCATAGCTCGTTGAAATGTGGCACCAACATTAATCAAGCCAAACGACATACAATTGTAGGCAAGCGTACCCCAAGGTGTTGTAAAGGTAATTTTATATTGATCTTCTTGTGTCATGTTGATCTAATTATAACCCGACAAACCATCTAACATAAACATCATTTCAGATCTAGAAATTGTTTGGAGAATGTGATCCATTACCGATAATGGGTAGTTATCTTTCAAAGAAGATTGATTTAAATTTCTGAAATCGACACAAATCCTAATCTCACCATTCTTCTTTCGTACAGGTACAATATTGGCTACCCAAGTTGAATGATGGATTGCATATATGATTTTTGACTTCAACATTTTATTAATATCTTGAAAGATGGCATCAACAATCTTTGGGTTGTATGGACGTTGGTTTTTCCTGAATGGAGCTACTCTCGACTTAAGAGGAATGTGATGTTGTAACTTTCCATCCATAAAATTATTTAGGTCTTCATAACCCCATGCGAACACATCTCTGTATTTGTATAACAAAGATATCAAACTTTCCCTCTCTTTCGGGGTACAACATCTACCAATACAAACAAATTTAGGATTATATTTAGTGCTTATGTTAATCTTTTCATACTCTAATGAACTTTTTGAAGCATTCTAGATTTTGTCTTTGATGAATCTGTCATGCCTATTGAATAAATCTTCTAAAGAAACTAGTCCTTTAGGAAGCTTATTGCCTCTAACCTGGAGTACTCCATCTTCTTCTAAATTAGGGGAGAATTCACAACATTCAGAATTACTTCCTTCAAAATACAAGTTGGTAAAAATTTCTACCCTTTGAGAAAGTTTATAATTTACTTATCATCCTTAAAAACTTGCGAATGATCAGCATTATTTGGAGCGCTTGGACGGTATATATGTTCAATCCTATATGAATCTTCTTCAAAGTCAGGATGTGGAAATAATAATGATGCAGAAACAACTAGTGAATTTGCTCTTGTGTTTTGTTCTCTTGGAAAACCTCAATTGTAAAGACATCAAAATATTCAATACTATCCCATACTCTATTTCTGTAATGTTTGAGCCTCTCATTTTTTACTGAGAAAATTTTCCTTACTTGTTTAACAATCAACTTTGCATCTCCAACAACTCTTAATTGTTTGATTCCTTTTTATTTTGTAATAGAAAGTCCTAGGATTAAGGCTTCATATTCAACAGTGTTATTAGTGTTATCAAATTCCAATTTATAAGAGAAAGGGAACTTATTATCATTTGAAGAAATTAGAACAACACTAGCCCCTAAACCCGAAGAAGCACAACTTCCATCAAATTCCAAAGTCCAGAGTCCTGACATGATAAATCTAGACTAGCCAACTATAGAGTTTCTTCACTTGGGTTAGAAGAAAGCATGTATGTGCCTAGACCAATTTCTTCATATAAAATCTTATCTCTAGGATCATCTGATTTTAGTACTATAAATTTTGCTTTTGGTTTAGGATCTAGACACCTTTTTACCAACTGCAAGAATGGAAGCATGTGACCAATCCATTTGAATTTTACCTCGAGGTCTTTACAAAAACTCTGGCTTAGGAACATGCCATAACTTGCTGGGATATCATCCACCAAGATAGTTAATTTGAGTCTTTTATTAGGGTAGGTAGCTAAGACCACTTGGGCATCTTTGATTTTCCCAATTAGGGGGACTCGCTTAGACTCCATTGAATAACACTTGCCATAGGTTTTAGTGGGGGAAAGACCTAAAGCATGAGTGACCTTATCTAGAATAAAATTATCTGATGCCCCTGAATCTACAATGCAATTGCTTAATTTGTACCCAACAATGTACAGGGATATATAGAATGGATTTGGTTTTTTATCAAGTTTGGATGATAGGAGATTCTTGGTCTTAGAAGAGAAACCAGATGTAGGAGTTTCCATGTTGGTCTTTACATCAAAAGACTGGGTGTTTATGTTAGGGGAGGAGGTAGCAGAAGGATTTGATTTTACATATTGTACAAGATGGTCCAATTCACCAGGGTTTAACTTGAGATACTCGAATTAGGAAATCTAGACCTTCGTATTCTTACAATGCTCCAGGAAGATTTATTTATAGGCAAAGGTGAAGAAGTAGAAGGATGATTGATTGCACCTATAGATAAATTAGGTGTAAAAGTTGATGTAGTAGTAGTAGTAGAAGAAGAATTTTGAGACAAAATATATTTTGGAGATGAAACAACATCATTTTGTTGATTTTTCGGAATGCTGACTTCTTTGGATGCTTGGGCTTGATTATTCCTTGTGAAAACAACACATGACTTGACATCTAATTGTGTGAAAATATCACCTCCTCTTTCTAAATTAGATTCATATTCGAGGAAGTGAATAGTAGAGTCACCATATAAATTGGTTTCTTCTTCAAAAGTTTCCACTTCTACAACTTCTTTCAAAGTAGTCATTTGCATAACTCTATTCATTTTTGGACATACAAAACCATAATGATCATTTGTGAGGTGAAAGTTACACATTACATTACCCTTCCCTCTTATGGAAGGACCTTCTATGGCAAGCCTTTGTAAAGGAGGTGATAACTCTAATGTTTTATTTTTGTTATTGTTATTGGGTCGCATGTAATTTCTTCTGGGTATATCCTGGTATAAGGGTTGTTGAGGTTGTTGTATTCATAGAAATTGTCTTCTTAAAGTAATAACATCATTAGCCAGTCTTTATATCATAGGATCAGAAGATGTGGTTGTTGGATGTTTACTTGTTTGAAGCTCTTTCTTCCATTCACCAGTAGTAAGGAGATCATCCTCAATTTCAATGGTTGCATTTTGAGTAGCTTCTAAATCTGCAACTCTTTCCCTCCTTAGGTGAAAGCTGATATCCAGAGTTTGTGCATTGATAACTAAGCACTTTTTATTCTTAGCAGTAGGTTTTTGTTGCTGGAATTTTGTTCATGATTTTTTTAAACTTCACCACAAGTTCACGCATGGGTTTGTGCATTTCCTTCTTTAATTGTGTCAGTTCAGTAAGTAGAGAATGTTCATCCTTAGGAATTTATAATCTATCCTCAAATGTTTTGATCATAACATCCCACGAATTAATAGATACAAAGGGTAAGTGATAAAATCATTCAACAACTACATCATTAAGAGACTCCACAAATAGTCTAACTGAACACATATAGCAAAGAAGGCATTCATGTGTTCACTTGTTGAGACTTTTCCATCTCGTTTGAACTTAGGCAAGATCTTCCTAGAACCATGTGGTAGATCATGTAACTGATTTACAAGTGCTAAGGGACTAATAGGTGCACCCCATGGTATAGGTTGTTGTTTTTGTTGATGAGCCATTGTTGTTTAAAAATTAACAAGAGAAAAAACAATACCATGTAATATCAAAGCTTGATAAATAGAGGAGTCTGTAGGTGTCCTTGTTGGCTATGGCAGTCTACTTGCTGATTTCAATTTTCTTGTGGGTGTAGGGATAGCAACAAAGTTTGTTCTTTTTGATGTTTCAAAATCAAGGTCTATGATACCTTTACTACAATCTCCTCTAGTATACGTTTTATCAGCTAGTTTGAGACTTATTGTTGGTTATTCTATTGGTTATTTTGAAGATCTTGTGCATGGTTTCTTCTATTCCTTCATGGTACGACAACAAACCCTTCAACAACAAACAACTGGTGTACTTGTCCAAATCTTCTTGCTTCTTGCCTTATCTCTTGCCCCAAATCTTCTTCATTATATAGCACCTAATTGACTTGATGGAATTGTTGATTGGAACTTTGATGTCTCTAGGCAAGGTCAGGCAAATCAGTTATGATATCTTCTTGTTCAATGTTCAACCAGTTAATATTACGTTGCAAAAAGGCTTGAAATTATGCTAAAGCACCATGGATGCACATTTAAGAAGATTTCTTGGAGTTTAAATTAGAATAATCCATTGGTCAAATAATATGTTTTCAATTCGATCCACAGTAGAGTTGCGAAAAATCTATTGGTAAACTGATTTGTCACTGCAAAAATTTGTATGACTCGCCCGATGAAGTAGTTACTCACGTTCCAATAGTTGGAGAGGTTGTAACCGAACAACAATCTTCCTTTGCGTTTGAGAGGAGCAACTTCCTCATATGATGGTTATATTATAGGGGTATGTTTTTTACTAAAAAGAAGGAAAGGTAACTAATCTAAAACTATAAATTAAGAAACAAAGGGGAAAACCCTAAGCAAATATCACTTTCAGATTTTTAAAAAATTGTCATGAAGATAAAACTTCAAATTTATCTTTGAGTTATATGAAGAGATATAACATGAATATAAATACAAAAAATTGCTCTAACATAAGAAAGAGCAAATTGATAATTTCCACAATGCACATATTGAAAGAAAATTATGGAACATCAATCCAAGTTATATCAAAGATTTGCAAAAAATAATGACAAATATTCCTCAAAAAATAACAAAGATTTACACAAGAAATGGGTATTATTCTAACATAAGAAAGAAAATAACATAAAGAAGACAATATACAGGTACACAGTCTGACAATATTATTCCTTTATTGATTATCAAAGGAAAACATAGATTTCCTCTTCTCTGTCAAAAATGAGGGGTCAAAAAGTCTTGTAATTACATTCCAACCTTGTATAAATAGGCTCCTCTTTCATAACTATCCCACAACTACCTTTTGTTTATAATATTAATAATAAATATAAGATAATCGTTAACTTTTTAAACGAGGTCATAAAATAAAGTCACTTTATAAAGTTATATTAAAATAACTTTATATTATATTTGAGAAAACATAATAAAGTAACTAAAACAATATGATTAGAATTTCAATATTGTTTTTCCAGCGTATCCTCTTTAGAACCCTCAGATTTGCAGATAAAGATGAGATCCCTTTGTAAATTCTAAACTGCTTAACAACTAGCACTATCATCTTTGATCCTGAGACTATAGTATTAACCAGTCTCAGTTTCCAAGTCATCAGACTCTCTTCAACTTCTCTTAATTTCCCATGCAATACTGATAAATCTTTCCAAAGGTTGGTTGTTGAATTTGATATTGAGGCTAATTTCTAAAATTTATTCATATCAACACTATCTTTGTTGAACAATTCTCTTTAGATTAGATCCTTGTAACTCCGTTTCATTGATTGGATATCTTCCACACCTAAATTATCCCCTTTCAAGATATTTGTTTCATAGTTAAACACACTATGACAACTTCATATTTAATTTGTTTAGATTGTTTCACAAACCTTTTCAATTTAGACATAGTTTGTTTAATGACCTTTATTTTCCATTCAATGCTTTTAAGCCATGTTATTGTATTGAATTTCTTAGGTTTAATCAAAATCTTTTCAAAAATTAATGTTTGCAAGTCAAATCTTGACATCTCATCTATTTCTTTGGCAACAAGTTGTCAAACTGTATCCTCTTTCCTTATTCTGGCAAGCTCTTCGTTTAGTTCTTCAACTTTTGCATTAACTTCTTGATATAACTTTACAACTCCTTCGATACACACTATACCATCAATAGTTATTTGCTCAACCTAGGTCTCAAAAGCCTTACCGTATATTTGGTATTTGTTAATATTCTCTATAGCATCAAGTTGTCAATCCCATTTATATTTAAATTATCTTGAACTAAGCTGCTAATGTGCTTGTAGGCTGAGTAGATATGTCTATAATAGATCTAATGTAGGATGTCAGGATTTGAACTTGATCTTCAAGTTGTTCTCTAGTTACCTTTTCCTTCTCACTTCTCTATACCAATTTGGTAGCCAAAACCTAGAAATTATGAATATCTCCCTCATGTGTTGAGGGACCAAGATCAACTTAAAAAAATCTCAAAATCATGTTTAGTTGCCTCCTACTCACTTTTATCATTTTTACGCTTTGATATTTCCACATATTGTCTTTCATATGAATCAATCATTAACCTAGAGGCAACTTGGGCCTTTTTAGGTTTTGGGCTATGCTCGTACAATGGTCATCACATCAAAATTTGGGTCAATCATATCCCTATACTTTCTCTTTTTGCATACTACCTCTTTAAGCCACTAAGAGGAAGAGGGTGTCTTCTGGGGACTAGAGGTAGATGAGATGGGAGGTAGGGTATTTTTGAGAAAGGTATCCACAATATCCTCTTGATGAGGAGATGAGGGTGGAGATTTATGTATATCAATTTCATGCTCAGGTGAGGGTGGAGGTGATGAAGGAGTAGGATTCTGAGATGAAAGTGAACTTGGATCAACATCCACCTTACCATCATCCTATTGTTTATCATGTTGTGTTTCCTCTTGTACCTATTGGGGATCTTGTGGTCTCTTTGGAACTTTGGCCTAACCTCATTACCTCCTTGGGCACATGAAAATTTCAAATCCACTCCTTTCTTTGGATCTTCTTCATCTTCCCCTCCAGTTGTATTTGACCTAGTCCTTGATGTATACACATTGGTAGTTGTTGTAACTATAGTTGCTTCCCCCTATTTCTCTATTTGTTTTTGTTGTTTAGAGGAGGTATTCTGAGGACTAGTAGCTGTGTGCTCAACTATTTTGGCATCAAGCCATTTCTTGGATTTATTTAAAACAAAGAAAGACCTTTCTCTTATGTTAGCTTGCTCCTTTTCAAATCAATTGATTGGTGTGAGAGGTTAAAACTGGAGAGTATCCAAATAAACCTTGTCAATCAAATCAGAGTCATCATCTTCAAGCTCAACAGATCCCATCCCAATTCATATTCATTCATTTGTTGAATGGTCATTCTAGACCAATCTCTCTTCCTTACTTCAAAGTCATTTTCACAGTCAACCCAATAGTCTTCCAAATGCGGGCGATCAAGATAATTTGATCCCAAATGTAAATGACCCCTTACATAATTCTTACTGCCAAATGAGTACCTCATGCAATAGAAGAACATGGGTAATCTTGACAAGAAATCTTTCCATTTTTTGTGCTTCAGAAGAGGATGGGCATGTGTAATAACTGAACTTGTTAATGGGAAAATGATAACTAATCTTCTTTTTATCCCTTCATTTCTTATTGACACATTTAATTTGCCTAAATAACTTGATTAAAATCATATGATCACTTGGATACATGGGTAACCTGTAGGGATATTCATCAAATCCTCCAATTCTTATGTAGGTAAACCTTGGGAATTGGATGAAGTAACTGTTGTATTGACAAATCAAATTTACAGCTTTAGGAGAGATTCTCAATACTAGATTTGCATCCAGTTCTCTCACTGTGAGCATTGTGAAAGCGTTGTTCAATCTTCTGAAATGTTTATTACTATTTTCCTATTGCAACTATGGATAAAAGTCATATATTTGAGTTGTATCATAAAAAACTCCCACTTCTTGCAACCCTAACCATGGGTGCATGCTTGCAATGGTGTAGAATAAGTAAGAGGACATATTAAATTGCTAGATATTTTGAAAATTCACTAGCTGATCATGAATGTTGTCACTTATCAATTTACCCTAGTCTACAAATTGAGAAGCATAATCAATGACAATAATAAACTGACACATCTAGTACTCAAATGATTTGGTTTATTTACTCCCCATAACTCTGTGAAGTAGGGTGATGATATTAGATACATCCTCATTGAAATGGGACCTCATTAGATTCTCAGGGAGTTGAGACTTCCCTTTCTTTGGCACCTTAAGCCAATTCTTGGCTATATTGTTTAAACATAAGTCCTTCTCTATGAAATAATGGTTTGCGTTCTTTATGTTCATATTGACATATTCATCCCTGGGTGGAAGTCTAAATATAATACTCATTGAAGGTCCCTTTAGCCTGGCTATGACTCGATCATCAATAGCTACAATTTCCCTGTTTTTTGGCTTATAGTGTTTTATACAAGCAAATATAAGGTCTATGCACTATACTAAGGTTGGAAAACCTCCTGTATGAGCTAGCCCACTTTGAAAGGTCACCTTAGCCATTTCAGATCTTAGGTTGCGTGACATTCTTTGCAAGAACTCTTCTAAATCAATATGCCCTAGTTTACTGTCCCCGATATTGGACAAAGAATTATGCAAGACAAACTCTCTTTCGTACCCTTGATAATCATCCTTCATCTTATAGGTTTTAGTTAGGTCGGTATAGATAATTTAGGGTAGGGGATTAAGAGGAACAACAAAACGTGCATAATTTTAGAGAATTAGGGTTTAAATAATAAAATTTTAGGACACAACCAAGTATTTGACAATGTAAAATGAAGGAATGGACAAGTATGTAGAAGGGATTAACTTACCTCTTAATTTGATTAGAAGAGATTTGAAAACATTTGATGGAAACTAGTTACAACAGTTGCAAGATCACCGTGAATGAGTATGCAAGACTTCTCCTTCATTCATGGGCTTGAATATTTTAAATGATGGTGAAAACCCCTTTTTATACTTTGAAAATTCTTCTTTTCTTGTTTGTTGGAGGTTCATTGAAGACAACAAACTACCGCTTCTTAGTTGCTTCATTCCTTTTAATGAAATGTCAGAGCTAGAGAGGGAACCTTGAACTTGTCAGAGGTTCAATAGGTTTGTGGAACCTATGAACCCTTTGACTTTTGCTTAACGTGCTTTTGTGCTCATATTAGAATGATAAATCTTTTCGAACACTTAATCTTTAACGAGTTCTTAAATGTTGGAGGTTCGCCGACAGATGAAACTTATGAACTCTTTTAAAACTTTAGAGTTGTTAGAGCTTTGAGCCATGTCTAGCACTTGATGATAACAATGAACCATGTTAGAGGTTCAATAGGTTTAAGGAACCTAAGAACCTCTCGACTTTGTCATTTGATTGCTTTCACAACTTGAAAAGTGCAACGTCTTTCGGAGCTAGATAACATGTTGCAAACTCTTTAGTGATACCGTTGAACTTTGTCAGGGGTTCGATAGGTTCAAGGAACCTAAGAACCCTTCGACTTTGTTTGATGTTCACCTTCATACAATCAAAAGGAATGCCAGAGTTTTTAATGATGTCGGGGACTAGACCATAACTTGGAACCTGTTAGAGGTTCAAAAGGTTCAAAGAACCTAAGAACCTTCCAACTTTTTTATATGAAAGGGAACCGTCCAATATAAAGCAAGTCGAAACTTTAGGAGTTTAAAAAGAACTATGTCAGGGATATGACCAGTTCTTTGTATCCCCCCAAATCACTGACACTTGTGGAAGAAAGATCTAAGTTGGGGTTCAAGCTGGTTCTTGGTACCTATTAAACTCTCGACAGTTCTTGATGGTACTGAAAAGTCTGACAAAAATATCTTTGCTTGAAAAAAAACTTGGACTCAATGAAAAGGCTTCAAATTTGTGAAAGAGAAAAACTCAAAGGTGTTGAAGCATGAAGACTTGACACAATGTGATGAAAATGAGAAAATTTAGACTTAGTCAATTTTCTGAGGCAACACAGGTACATTTTGTTTGGAATATGGAAGGCAAGAAATACTGCAATTTTCAAGAATTAATTCTCTCCTTCCTGGGTTACAGTCATCTCCTTGTATTCTTCCCTCCCAAAGATAAATAACTTAGGTTCCAAAACTATCAAGAACAAGCATAAGAAAATGGAATTTCCCCCTCCATGTATACCTGATTTTTCTCCATTCTTTGACAAGGCCTCAAAAGGCAATCTAGGACAAACAGGTGGAGGTGGTATAATTCTTCTGAACAATAAATTTTTCCTTAGATTTGTTGTTGGTCTGGTCTCTACTACCAATAATAATGTTGAAATTCTTACTCTCAAAATCGACTCTCTTGGCTAAGGAGGAAGGTATTAACACCCTCTAGGTCTTTGGAGACTCCCAAATTATAATAAATTCTATTAACAAAGGACAATATAACTCAATAAACTTGGTATACAACCCACTCTTCATTCAAACTCCTTTAAAAAGCTTCTCTAGGGTGGATTTTCAACATATGAGAAGGAATTTCAATGCTAAAGTAGTCAAACTTGCCAATGTTGGAGCTGATTTTCAACCTGGGATTCTGCAGTTCTCTAATCTTTGTGGATGGATGATGTGGTAGAACTCTTTTAAAATTATAACTGGTTTCCTTTTTATCTGGTCACATCTAAAGATCATAGATCATTTTATTCTGGATTGATTTTATGTTTCTTTGTTGCCCCATTTGAATTTATGATGGTCATTGGGCAATTTGGGTGACATGTTAATTTTGACTTCTTTTTGTTTATTCTACTTTTCTTGTTTTCTCTACTTTTCTTGTTTTCTCTATACTATTAACTTTTGTGCATAAATAAATCTCACCACATTTTATTAAAAAAAGATGGATACAATAATTGTCCTGCCAAAACTAATAAAAATATAAAAATGTTAAATATTTGGAGAACATAAAATAAGCGAATCCTACTTAACAAACGGTACAGCCCTCAACTTAAGGTGTACAATTAATTACTACTGCATTTCCCTTAATACTTAGGTAGCTAACAAGGAGTTTTTGCTCCTTTTTAAACCTTCCCCCAACCCGTTGAAAGCTTCGATGCACTAAAAAAACACCTTCACACCCACGCTACATGGGGTTTTCAAAACATTGGTCTGTTGCAGGCGTCATAACATTATAATTCCCATGTAAATCTGAACCATCGATACCCCTCTGGTTTGTTTTTGAGCTAAAATCAGGGTTTTAACAAAGCTTAATGTTCAGTTGAAGATGGATAGAACGAATGAAATTCTGAAGAGGAGATGCGTGGTTGTGGAGGCCCAAATTCAGACTCTCTCAACTGCTAAAATCACACAATCTTGCAAAGACCGCCTTCTCAAATTAGTGCAGGCAGAGCTCAATTTTCTGTCACGGTCACCCATTTCCTCAGGCCCGATTAGGTACTTCATTTTATCTTGAAAACCCTATAGTTAACAGAGATTGAGGGAAAGTAATCTTTGTGTGTGAAGTAATTGGGAATGGTGTTTGCTTGGTAAAGTTTCTCACAATTTTTTTATTGACTTGGGCCAAATGACACATGAAGAGAAACTGAAGTCAAAATGGGATTGTTGTGATTTAATTCGATCAGCTTAGCAAGCAAAGTTCTGACAAATAACTTGTGCTATTAGATACTTAACATTTCTGCAGCTAATAGTTGTGTTTTTTTTTTTTTGGGCAAAAAGGATAAATATATTAATTAAGGAACCAGAAAAAATCACATAAGCACTTCCAGACAGCAACAGCTGCCACTAGAGCCTATAGAATAAAAATCCAAGGAGGTTTTTTACAATCCCACCGCCTCCAGGTACTAAAGGCAACCACTAAACCATCAAAACACAAAATACCAATAAAAAACAGACCAGAACTATCAAGCCAAGGCATTATAAAGGAGCTTCAGAAACTGTGATTCTATGACAT
Organism: Cunninghamia lanceolata; assembly: GCA_027924645.1. Classification (NCBI taxonomy): domain Eukaryota; kingdom Viridiplantae; phylum Streptophyta; class Pinopsida; order Cupressales; family Cupressaceae; genus Cunninghamia; species Cunninghamia lanceolata. Next base: position 17,072,602 of record BSBN01001332.1, read on the forward strand.
TTCAGTTGTGATCAACATCATAGGCCCATGTAGCCAAACAATCAGCAGCAACATTCCACTCTCTAGTAATATGAATAAAAGAGATGGAATCAAAGTTTCTCGAAAGGTGAAGAATCAGCTCCACAAAAAAAGCCAACCTCCAAGAAGACTCATGAAACTTCCTGTTAGTCAAAAGGGAGACTAAAACCATGGAATCCATCTCACAGATAAACTTTTTCCAGCCTAGCTCATAGGCTTTCACCAGAGCCACAAGGACAGCCCAAGCCTTCATTTGATTATTACTACCAAACCCCGTAGCAGAAGAGAAAAAGAAGTGAGCCGAGCTAACACTATCTCTCCCAACTCGACCAATCCCAGCTGCACCTGGATTGCCTTGAGAAGAACCGTTAGTATTTATTTTAAAAAACCCAACAGGGGAGGAGCCCATTTATTTGCCCTATTCACATTAATGGAAGATTTGATCCTAGAACCAAGATGAGCAGAGCCAATCAAATGACCCAAATCTAATTGCTTTAAAATCCGAATATCAGAGGGAGCTAGGACTTCATCCACAGAGCACTTAGCCACCAAAGTTTCTTTTACCGAGTCTAAAATCTTTTGCCAGACATACCCAATAAGACTCTAATAGCCTTAGAAAAGTTGACGATTTCTTTCCAACCAAATTTGCTAGAGAATAAAGACAAGACCAATGACCTAGGCTACCAATAGGATGGAGGCCAAGGCAGGAGGACGCCCCAAGCTAGCCCAAAAGTTCAACAGAGAAATAGCATGAACAAAAGGTTGATTCCAGATATGCAATCACTGCCTCCAAAGACCCTTAGAAAAGGAGCACTGAATGAAAAGATGAGCAACACACTCCTCATTAACCCCATAGAGAACACATTTGGACGATACTTGGAATCCTCTCTCTTTTATATTGCCCCAAGTAAGACATTTGTTTTGTCAAAGCAGCTAGAGAAAGAAATTACATTTAGGCCAACAATAATTATTCCAGATCTTTATCCACTAGGGGAAATCTTCGTACTTAGTTCTTTCCTATTCTAAAATCTGGTACCCATGAGATACTGAATAAACCCCCTAAAGATCATAGCTTCAGGCAAGAGCATCTACCTCCTCCAAAGAACGACATGGCCGCTTTGCCAGAATAGAAGATAGGGCAGCTTGAGCATTTGGATCTCCCCCCAAAGGCCAACTAATCAAATCCTTCCAATAATATATATGAGATTTCCCCACCAAACGAGAGGCCTTGAAGTCGGAAACTGTAGACCAACCAGCCTCTAGAAAAACCTTACTCAATGGGAGAAGATGGGGTAAGGAGGTAAGAATTGGGGGATGAAGATCCCAAGAATCTATCCAAAAAAGAGCATTGTGGCCAGAATTGACAATCCATAAAAGGCCCCGCTTAACAAGTGATGCACCCTTCTTGATAGTATTCCAAATCATGGAACCTTTCCCAACCAAACTCATTTTTGGAACCTCAACAACAACACCACCACGTAAATATTTATAGCGTAGAAGTTTTGCCCAAGGCTGATCCTATTGCTTACATCATCTCCAAAAAAGTTTAGCATCCAAGGCTTCACTATTAAACTCAGAGTGCCTGAGACTAAGACCCCCATTTTGCTTAGGCCTACAAACCCAGTCCCAAGTAATAAGACTCCACTTATGGGAATCCAATTTCCCTGACCAAAGAAACTTTCAAGAAAGAGAATCAAACTCTTTAAGAAAACTCTTAGGAGTAGAAAGCACCATAAATCTATAGATAGGAAGAGCTTGCAACACCGATTTTAGAAGGGTAAGACGCCCTGTAGAAGATAACCACCTGAAAGTCCAGTGACTAACCCGCATTTTGAACCTGTCCAAAATTCTCTTCCATTGAAGGTATTAAGAAGACCAATTAACAAGGGGATACCAAGATAATCCAAAAGAAGCTGCCCTATTTTGAACCGCAAAATAAAAGCAATTCTCTGTTGAATGGCCAAAAGAGTATTAAAAAATAAATATTTGACTTATCTTCATTAATCTATTGACCTGAAGCAACCAAATACATATCGAAAGCTCTCTTGAAACTGGCAACCTCCTTAATAGTAGCAACACCCATTAAGGCAGTATCATCCACAAACTGAAGATGAGAATGAAAAGCAAGATCCCTTGCCACTTGCCAACCCTGAATACACCCAATAACTCATTGATGATTAATGAACCTTACCAATCCCTCAGCCATAAGAACGAAAAGATAAGGGGAGAGGGGATCACCTTGTCGCAACCCTTTGGAAGATAAAAAAAGAGATGGGATACCATTAATAAGAATAAAGAAGGAAGATGATGCCACACAACTCATGACCCACTCAATCCACTCTGAACAAAAACTAAAAGCTAATAAAACATTCCTTAGGAAGGACCATTGGACCCTATCATAAGCCTTGGACATATCCTGCTTGGTAAACATGGATTTATCCTTAGAACACCCCATGGATTGAATGTTTTCTGAAGCAATAACAATCCCATCAAGAATTTGACACCCCTTCACAAAGCTCCCTTGCTCAGGTGATATCAAAGAATCCAAATTACATCTCAGACAATCAACAATTAGTTTGGTAATAATCTTGTAAGAAGCATTGTATAGAGCAATAGAGCGAAATAAATCAAAAGAGTCAGCGCCCACTTTCCTAGGAATCAAAGCCAGAAAAATAGAATTGATTGCCTTAAGCATTTGTTTATTTGTTTGAGATTCTCATACAACTTTGAGAAGATCATCCTTTAGGATGTCCCTAAATTCTTGGAAGAACTCAATAGGGAATCCATCAGGACCAGGAGCCTTACTGTTGTGACCTAATCACACATCGCCCCATCGCTAATGGGGACCCCCCTTTTTTTTGAGTTTTTGGCTTGAGCTACGTTGTTTTGGCTGTGATCTCGCTCAGGAATTCTCGCTTGAATAAGGAAGTTTGCGAGCTGCGGAAGGATGTATCGAGGTCTATTGAATGTTTGAGGAACCAATCATCAGAGGAATTGAAATGCCTCGATAACTGGGGAATTTGCAATAAGAATGACTTTAAAGATGTGCTCCCAAGTAATAGGCTTCATGAGTTTGACTTGAATGGGAACGGTGTCAAAGTGTGTAAATTGGATGTTAGAATTTATTTCCAGCTTAGCAAGTTTCAAACGTTGGCAAACACAAGCTTTAAACAATAGGCATAAAGCACTCAAAAAGTCCGTCTAAGCGCGCATGGGATAAATGATAGCTTTGCACATTTTGCGAAACAATCTAAAATCACCGCTTGCAATTTTCTAGGCATACATTAGTGGCTGGCTTGTATTTATGCATAAGACCTTTAAACGTCCACTTTGAGCTCCTTTCACTTCCATTTTGCAATCCATTTCCATGCGTGGGTCCCAGTAACAAGACGCACCTTGGGGAAGTGCTTGCATTCGCAAGACTTAAACATTATACATAGTCTCATGAATCTCCACTCTAAATTTCCTAAGGCGCATATTTTGCAAGTATAAAGTTTCAAGTAATGCGTAATTTAATGAAGGGTCCGTTTAGGCAAATGAAAGCACGTATATGATAAGACTTTGCAAACTTAATATTATGCATAAGGCACCAAAGAGTCTGCTCTGGCAAGTCGACTTTGCATTTGCAAAATTCATCACTCCAAAACTCACCTAGGCGCACATCCATGATCACCTTGCATAAATGGATTTCAAACACTATGCACATTCCTCCAAAATGTCCGCCTCAGGCGGACTTTCACAGTCCCTTTGCAAATCGTGTTTTCCAAGCATACATACTCATTCCAAAAGTCCGCTTCAAAACACATGCCCATAGTCATTATTTTCAAATCATACATGGTGCGGCGGACTTTCGCGGTTCCATTGCAATTCTTGTTTTTCAAATGTCATGCACGTTGGAATAAAAGGCCCGTTGGAGTGCTAGTCGATGATGGATGTGCAAAGTGTAAAAATGCATAAAGACAAAGAATGTTCGCGTTTGGTATGATGAAGGTGCACTGACGTATTAAATCCTCCAATTGATCCTCCATTACTCTCGGCGGTTACAATGTCTGACCTGTATATGAAGACAGATGGAATTATTCAAGGTAGACGAAAGTGGGAGGATTCACATTTTCTAAGAATAGTTCTACCTGTTGAAGAGCAATTAAATCATCAGGCATGCATCCAACACATATATTGATGCCTTATGCATATGGTATTTGAAGCACCACTTGAATGCATTGATGGCTTGTGATGGCGTATTAAGTTCAACCGAAGCACTAATTATTCCTGTTGGTGGCATTGTATAGTGCTCATAATGCAAAGTCGAATATGCAGTGATAATGGAGGTCATTCATGGTTGACGTATTAGATGATACGCATCTTCTAATAATAAGCATTGCTCAATTATATAACTGTTCAACAAAGATTTACTTGCAATATTCACGGAACAATAAGATATTCAAGGCAATGATTTAAGCAACTGCGAGTTCATATAGAGGCATTTAAGCGTTGGCCAGCAACACACTGCAATGGAAATTTTCGTGTATTGGAGTTCAAACGTCCGTCTTAGCGCGTAGTGAATTTTGGCTAAGAACACAGGCAGCCGTAGGTGTGTTTTGTGCCTTGAAATCGGTATTTCTTACCAACGATTCCAGGCACAAGTTTGGGATTGAGAAAATTGAGTAAATTCGCCAAGGTAGAGAATAAAGTTGTTTAAATATCAATGGAAATGGCTGTAAAACTAATGATACGGGTATTCAGGATGCATTCGTTTATTTTAGTTTTACATTTCTATGTTGATTTAATGAGCAGATCATGGCAATACGAAGAATGGCAAATTAGGAGCAAGATTTGTTGAGAAATTAGGATAGGTTTTGTAAATTCCACATTAGTAGCTTTCTTTGTAAAAGGACAAGGTGATTCTAAATTGCGTATTTTAATCCCGCATGTGTTAAGCGGTGGGATTTTGTCCTTTTGCACCTTTTAAAGCATTATTTCAATATGCTAACGCAAGATATTTGTGCAAGTGAAAGATGAATGCGAAGGAGAGGCAAGCAGTTATGAAGAGTGATATGGAAGGATGGTGGCGCAAGGCTTGCACAGGAGAAGTTCAAAGCAAGAGGAGTATTGTTCAAAGAGCATTCGAGGAGGAAGACATCATCACTGCATGAAGGAGTGCTTATATCAAGATCATCATCATGCATCCAAGGCAACTTCATATGTTAGGAAGAAGAACATCACTTCACCATACATAAGGAGTCATCATCCAGAGGCTCATATGCAGGTCCAAGCTTTCGTGAGCATCCATTTCATGCGCCAAGTAGAGGGAAAGAGCATCACTTGATCTTTTAAGTTCATTTCCAGAGGTTCAAGTCTATAATCAAGGATTCAGAGGTCACTCATTTCATGCAACAGGCAAGGATAGAGGACATCCATCATATGCAAATCTACTCCAGAATTCATGTGTGAAGCATCATGCACCATCCAGACCCAGAACGAAACATCCTACGAGAATACATGAAGATGTCAGGAGAAATGAACACCAAGTAATCATCACAATTCCATGAGTTACATCAAGACAACAAGAAATTTGACAAGATTCCCAAGTTTTCAAGTTCTCAGAAGTTAAGTTCCAAAGGTGAAAATTCGAAGACTCAAAGACTACTACAAAAGATGACATGATTTGGGAAAATATTCCGAGCAATATGAATACCAAGAAAATCAAACCAGTTTGCTCGATACTGAGGTGGCATGTGCACAACATTGATCCAATCACAATCTGCCACATCATCAGTCCGCATTCAATGTTCTAAAAATAGTAATTTTTGTAACAAACTGCCTTGTTGTCTCAATCCTGGCCATCGATTCGCAAATCAATCCTGGCCATTCATGTAATTTTGGAGCCTATGAAAGGCCCACTTCTCTCATTTGTAAGAGGGAAGATAGGAGAGAGATCAAGATAGAGAAGTAGGAGTAGATGCTGTTAGAATAGGAGTAGAGTAGAGGAGACTTCTTGAAGTCATCGAAGAGACATTGTGAAATTGTTGTAAATATACATTTCCAAAATCAATACAAGCTCATTGTTGGTTCTCATGGTGATTTGTGTGGTGATGGAATGTTAGCTTGGTTTCAAATTCTCGAATATGATGGAGAAATGTTTCCAAATAGCTTAGAAGTAGACTAGAAGTGCATTGATGTAATGTTTATATGTGAAGATATTTGATGAATTCCTCGGTTCATACTTTTTGTGGATTGCCGATGGTGATTTGCAATGCAAAGTTAGCCTGAACCTCGACGTTTGCTTTATGTTCGGTTGTGGATGCTCGTTCAAATTGCGCTAGCAGTGGGTGTTTGGATGGAAGTTTACAACATGAAAATCATTGGGTTACCTTAGAAGATTGCACCTGCTTCGTGTAGTTGTTGGTCCTCATGGCGAAGCGAAGTTTGGTTTCATGGGGAGTTTGTCTATCTCGGCATATTTCATTATCTCATTGTCCTTAGAATAGTTTTCTAAACCCTTGTCCTTTTGCATTTTCTTTTCGTAGCCGGTTAGAAGAAGTTCCACTTCACAAGAAGAAATAACATATTTAGAATGCAATGAGGAGTCAATTCAGCGTAAGTCCCTTCGTGAGTTTTCAGCATTATCACATCAACTACCGAGTCTATCCATTGCGAGTCAAGACCTGACATATCATGAACCTTGGAGTTGTCTCATTGGATCACATTGTTTAGCCTTTGAGAGACTTTGTTCAAGAGAGGATAGAATACCTCGGTATTTTATTTTGAGTTTGCATGTGCATAAAAAACACATCAACACTTACCTTTTTTCATTTGGAAAACAACCTTTATCAATTCCTCAAGAGTGATAGGACCCATTAGCAGCTCATTCATTTCTGTAGTAACCAAGAAACGGATGCATCCTAAAATAACCCTTTCCCCCTCCCTTGCAGCAAGACCACTTTCCTTAAACAAAGGAGAAATGAGAAACAACTTCTATGTTAATTTCCTGAGACAAAGACAATTGAATTACATGAGAGGAGATAATAGAGGAAATAACATTGCTACTTCTCCTATCTTTAACTGAATTATGGAAAAAGGAGGTATTTTGATCTCCCTTCTGAAGCCAAGTAATTCTTGATTTCTGCTTCCAAAAAATCTCCTACAATTCCCACTTATGAAGCTCCTTAGAAACAGAGAACTCCAGAAGTCGTTCCCTAGTCTGTAATGTCCCCTTTTATATTTTTTTATGGTTTTTTACTTTTTTGTATTTTCTGATTTTTTTGAAACAAGAGACAAACTGAAACAGCGATAAGCCAAATCTGAACCAAATTTTGATAAATTTAATGGCTGGTACAAACCCTAGGTCACTTCAAATGCTCAGATCAGATTCAAACGTAAATTTGGAAACCCTCAAAAGTCTGATTTTATTGATGTTTGCAATGATTACAAGCTAGAAATTGTTCTAAAACAAAATCAGATCTGAAATTACAATTTTGAACTCACATAGACCTTATTGGAGTGGTACGGCTGGCTGATCCAGCTAGGTTAAGGGCTGTACGGCTGTGGTAGGAGCTTACAATGACCAAACAAAATATTTTTAACCCTCCTTGCTGCTGATGTAATACAGATCAGGCCCTGGAAACACAAATCAGACCTCAAAAGTGCCAAATAAATATGTATGGACTGTCCTCACAGCTGGCCACCCTTGCAAAATAATTTCTGAATTTTTGTGCAGCTGGGCTACCTCCAAAAACAGTGCCAAACCCTCTAATGATGTCAACCAGCAGTTGGTATGACTGTAACAACTCAGATCCAACCCTTTAGGATGCCCAAAAATTCCCCAAAAATCTGAAACTCAGTATATAAGCCCTCAAATATGCTTCAGTGGTGAAATGATGATTTTTGCTTGCCAAAAACATTGTAGCAACACTGTAACGACACTAGCAAAATCCAAATCCACCACAAATCAGCACAATTGTGATTCCCGGATGGAATCACCCAAGATTGGAAACAAAGGTTTTCGTCCTTGATCCCAAATGTGGAATTCAAGAAGGTTTTCGTCCTTGGATGCCCTAGATTGAACAAACTGCTCAAATCTGAAAATTTAATGCAAAAAGAATAATTTGAATGACTCAAACGAAAATAGGTGCCTTCTTGATATACCTTTTCGAATTGGGCCCTTGGGTCCTAAATTTTCCTCAATTAAAAAATATATTTTTTAATTTTATTTTTATTTTAAGTATTTATAAATACTTTTATTTTAGTACTAGTGTTTAGAAACACCTTTTATTTTAATTATAATAATATTATTAAGTTGCCCTTAAAATTATAAATTATCGGGCCCAACTTAAATAATATTATTGTTGAGTACATGTGTTTCAGATTTACAGGCATCGGCAAGAGTGGACCTTTGTCTCAGCGATCACGTTGTTCACAGTGGATTGTTCCTTGCATCGGCGAGATGGTGTGCTGTGTTACTCCGATGGTTGGACATCGGCATGACGATCATTGTCGGCATGGTTTGCAAATGTCGCTTCGACAGTTTGGGTTACTCTGATAGGAGTTGGCATCGGCATGAGTCATTCCGACGATCGGCATGACAAGTGACATCGGCGTGGCTGGAAGATGTCTCTCCGGTACTTCATGTTACACCGACGAAGGGCTAGCTATCAGGTTGACATGCTCTATCGGTTTGGATTGGTGTTACTTCTCTGATCGATATGTGTCATATCGATGTGATATGTCTATCGGCATAAGGTTGGCCATCGGCTGAGCCTGTGGTAGCTACTCCGACGGTCTTCTGTTATTCCGATGGCTTGGGCTATTCCGATGAGGCTTAGACTGGCATTGTCGGCAACAAAATTGCCGACGATAGTCTTACTGAGTGGTCTTGTATATAAAGTGATCAAAGGATCACTGGCGGATGAAAGTGGGATAATTAGATCTCACGAATATGAACAGTCGTGGAAACGGTTATGAGCTAGGATGCTAGGAATTCGTTTGACAGTGGTGACATGGCTCCTTGACATGACGGAAGGACAAAAAAGCCAACGATGTATTGGCAATGTATATCACTAATATTGTCAATTTTGAACGGTTGCCTTTTGTAACTGTTTGGTCCGTTATGGTAGTCGAACCGAATGTTCCCTTCTGTAATGTGATATGTTAAACGCATTGTAACAGAGAATATAGAGAGAAGTAGACAAGAGAGTTTAGACTGTTCTGTTCGGTTGGTAATTAGAGACGAAGAAGAGTAGTCTCTACAATCATGCATGGACATGTAGTTCTGAATGTTGGATGAGTGTGATACTTGGAACCGAGCAAGACAGACAGAGAAGATGAGTGACTGTCAAATTTATCTCTAGATGGAATAGGATGTTAATCTCCATGAAAGGGCTTAGTGCTTGAATTGTATTGTAACTGTATTTTCTGTTGCTGAATAATACAATGGCGATCTAGGTTTTTTGGAGTGTGGGGGTTTTTACCCAAAAGGGTTTTCCCCACATAAATCTATGTTTGTGTTCTGTCTTTCATGTTTAATATTTCTGCTGTTGAAACTGGTTAATGTTGCTTGTACTTTCCTCTAAGGGTCAATGTTGGAAATGTTCTATGTCTGTTTCCATTTTGTGGCATAGTTGTGTGTGTTTTTGAAGCGATTGAAAAGAATTTAAATCTGTCGAAGACACTACTGTTCTTAGAAATACGTTCTGAGATGCTCTCATTTCCTTACAAGTCTAATCAGAGCCTTCTTTTGGGATCTGCTTTGTTGCTCACATATGTACGTTTGTGTGCTGCATGTGTTTGCATGTAAGAGTTCCTGGTGTATAAGGTCTGGGTATTCCTTCTGTGATGATTTCTTAGTGTGATAGGCTTGAGGAAATCTGAAGGAATCTTCTGATGTTTGATCCTTGTTTTGAGTGAAGTCTGGCAGTTGATCTTGTCTTCATGTTACAACAGGCGCTTGAAGGATGGTGAAGATGGAGAAACTGGAGTTGGTCATATTGAAATGATGTGATTTGAGGCTCCTAGTTGGCAGCGATATAATCTTGATGCATGGGGTGGAATATTTTACTCTATGGTTGAGATGCAGCAAATCTCTTTATTAGATGTCTGTGTGAGAGGCTCCCTGATGATATGGAGAAGCTTGGGTTGTTTTTCAGCTATGGAGAAATGTGCTTATGCTGGGTGTTTTGTCCTGGTATTGGAAGGCATAATTTTTTGTTACCCTGATTGCATGTAGGCTATGGAGTTGATCATTGGATGGTCTGAGAGCTTCTGAAATAGCCTGTCTCCCTCGGATGCATGTGCATGTTGGTGGTTGTGGAAATGGCCTACAAGTGGGCCTGAAGTTCCTGAACTGTTGTTTCCTTTAATGGATGCTTTGTACTTGCATGTCTCAAAATCATGTTCCTTGGTTTTGAGGGGTTTCATAGTTTTTTCCTAAAATCTATGGTTATGCATATTCATGATGATCCATTTTTCTGGTTTAACCGTTATGGTGTTTCTTGATTCATATTCTTGGTCTTCTAGATGTGAAGTGGGTATGGATGTGCACGGGTGTTTTTCAAACACAGTGGTTTTGCAGGTTTTACATGGTCAAGAGAAAAACTTGTGGTTTTGTGAAGCTGTAGTTAAGCTATTTCTAGACCTTGGCTTTTGGGGTGTTGCTGGATGATATAGTTGCAGTTTTGCATACTTCGTGCTTGGTGTGAGGAGGTGAAATGCTTTCTCTACATGGGAGTGCTGGTATGTGATATGATACTCAGCATTTCTGTGGTAATGTTTTTAGTTTCTAGACTATGGTGCTCAGGTTGTGGACATGTTTGGCAAATCAGATTTGTATGTAATCTGGTGTTTGAGTCATGTTGTCTACATGATATTTTTTATTCCTTGAGATCTCAGGTTTGCAGTTTCTAGTGCAATAGTGGGTTTGCATGTTTCAGTATATTGGATCTACGAGTTATGCAGTTTTTTAGGTGTGTACAACCTATTGATTGCAGTGAGATAACTCGGAAGTGGACGGTCTATATCCACAAGATTGATTATGTGATTATGCAGACTTGTTAGCTGGCCTTGTCTGTGGTCACTTGTGCATTGGTGTGATTGCTTTGGAATGAGAGGATGAATGATGTAAAGTACCTGAATAGTCGGTTAAGGGGACTTGTAGCATGTGTATCGTGATATCATGAATAGCTTGGATACACAGGTTTGTGCAAGCTATTGACAGTGATAGTGTATTTCCTTGGTTTGAAGATCTTGGTGCCACTTGGTTTTATTGTCACATGGACATGTTAATGTGTGGACCTGGAGGATTTTCAGATTAGGAGATGTTTGGTCATGATGCCTGAAAAGATCAGTTGCCACGGTTTAGTGGGAGCTTTAGCATTGACTGTGCATTCATCACTTAGTGGTGAATGATCTTTAGTGTTGCAGATGTTACTAGGAGGAGCTCTTAGATCCTGTTGCTGCAGAAGGGTTCTTTCGCATTTGCAGGGACACTATTTGGGGATGTGTAACATCTTGGAGTCATGGAGGATTCATGAAATCCTTGGCTGAGGTGTTGGTGGTGCTTGACAGGTGGTGTTAGTTTAGAGTTTGGTTTGTTTCATGTCATGATATTTTCTTGATTTCTGTATTTGAGTTTTGGCATGATACATTGCTCTTGAGACCATGGTTATGTTCACCTGGAGCATGGAATCTCCAAAGGGGGATGGTAAGATCATGATGTCATGATAAGTTCCTGATTTAGATGATTGGAGTTTTGACAATGGTCTGGTGATTCTCTGTGTATTGCTTGATTACTTCATGTTGGTGCAGAGATGCATTTGGAGTTTAGTATGAAATGATTATTTGCAGATGTTCATGGGTACATGGAGAATAAGGTGAGGCTGTAATTCTCTTAAGATAAGAGAAGTGTTGTTGATGATTACTCTTGATGAAGATTTTAGCAGAAAGTCCGAGGAGCCTACACCTTGGTTGGACGTGAGTTCAACAGAGACCTATGAGGAGAATGCTCTTGGAGGAGTCATGATGGCTTATATATCTTGGAGGAGCATCCATATCCCTGCTCATGGTCTATTCGGTAGTTTATTACTTGAGAGGTATTGCCCATTGTTTCTCTCAGGTGTTTTATGCTTTCTTTCATAGACATGGATCTTGAACTGCTCATAGATGGTTCTGGAGGATTCATTGTGATAGATGGATAGCATGATTAATCTCCTTGTGCATTTGAGTTTAAGATATCGTTCATTGATGAGGACTGTTAGGAGATGGTTTTATGGGCTGATTTCCTGAAACGGGAAATGGATTAGTTTGATCTTCTTTGGTTTGAGAGGCTTACATCCATGTTAGTTGCATGATTACATATGTTGAATTTGATCTCTTGAGATTGAATGTTTGTATGGGTGTTGTTATGCTGTTCTCTTTGGGGTTTTGAAGAGGAGATTATACTTGACACAATTGGCACTTAGAGGTGTATGTAGAAGGATTTTCTAGAGGTATATGATGTGCAGTGTTTCTCTCTTTGTTTTGGTTATCTTCCTGGATGTTTTGTTTCACACTACATTGGTTTGAGTTTTTATTGGAGTTGATTGTGATCGCTAGCTTGTGGTCATGTGTTTTCACTTATGTCCTTGGGTGATGACATGGAGGTTCTGTTATCTCTTTACTTTGTTGGATGTGGAGAATTTGGGAGAGTTCTGGATTGGTGGGGAGAATTGTTGTAGGATATTTGTCTACAGGTTTTGCATATCATTGTGGTTAATTCCTTGGTACTACATGATGGTGTTATTACATCTACCATATGATGCTATTGATAGACTTTGTATGCCATGATCTTTTTTCAGATCTACATTACCCATGCAGTGGGAGTTCTTGGATGTGTTTGGTCTTCTTCGACTAGTTGACACATGGAGCTTGTATTTGCAGTTGATGGGTGTATATGTAGGTGGCATAAGTCTGCTGATATGAATACCTTCAAGGTATGAGTGATTGGATGGATTAGCACTTGCTGTGTGTGCTATTTTCAGTCAAGTGGGTTTTTTGTTCAGTTGGATGGAAGCAGTCAGTTTTCTGATTGTTGTTATAGCTGATGTTCTATCTTATTTCTGGAGGATGTTTTCATGGCTGTGTTTTGGAAGCTTTGAAGTTGGTTATGTTGGAGCTTCTGTGTAGCTTGTGAGCACAGTGGAGTGGAGGCTGTATCAGCTTTGGTTCTGTGACTTGGAGCGTTGATGGGTTCCTGTAAATCCTTCGTCAAGTGGGAGAATGTTGAGTACATGTGTCTCAGAATTATAGGCATCGGCAAGAGTGGACCTTTGTCTCAGCGATCATGTTGTTCACAGTGGATTGTTCCTTGCATCGACGAGATGGTGTGTTGTGTTACTCCGATGGTTGGACATCGGCATGACAATCATTGTCGGCATGGTTTGCAAATGTCGCTCCGACAGTTTGGGTTACTCCGATAGGAGTTGGCATCGGCATGAGTCATTCCGACAATCGGCGTGACAAGTGACATCGGCGTGGCTGGAAGGTGTCTCTTCGGTACTTCATGTTACACCGACGAAGGGCTAGCTATCGGGTTGACATACTCTATCGGTTTGGATTGGTGTTGCTTCTCCGATCGATATGTGTCATACCGATGTGATATGTCTATCGGCATAAGGTTGGCCATCGGCTGAGCCTGTGGTAGCTACTCCGACGGTCTTCTGTTACTCCGATGGCTTGGGCTATTCTGATGAGGCTTAGACTGGCATCGTCGGCAACAAAATTGCCGACGATAGTCTTACTGAGTGGTCTTGTATATAAAGCTATCAAAGGATCACTCGCTGATGAATGTGGGATAATTAGATCTCACGAATATGAACAGTCGTGGAAACGGTTATGAGCTAGGATGCTAGGAATTCGTTTGACAGTGGTGACGTGGCTCCTTGACATGACGGAAGGATAGAAAAGCCAACAATGTATTGGCAATGTATATCACTAATATTGTCAATTTTGAACGGTTGCCTTTTGTAACTGTCTGGTCCGTTATGGTAGTCGAACCGAATGTTCTCTTCTGTAATGTGATATGTTAAATGCATTGTAACAGAGAATATAGAGAGAAGTAGACAGAGAGAGTTTAGACTGTTCTGTTCGGTTGGTAATTAGAGACAAAGAAGAGTAGTCTCTACACTCATGCATGGACATGTAGTTCTGAATGCTGGATGAGTGTGATACCTGGAACCGAGCAAGACAGACAGAGAAGATGAGTGACTGTCAAATTTTTCTCCAGATGGAACAAGATGTTAATCTCCATGAAAGGGCTTAGTGCTTGAATTGTATTGTAACTGTATTTTCTGTTGCTGAATAATACAATGGCGATCTGGGTTTTTTGGAGTGTGGGGTTTTTTACCCAAAAGGGTTTTCCCCACATAAATCTGTGTTTGTGTTCTGTCTTTCATGTTTAATATTTCTGCTGTTGAAATTGGTTAATGTTGCTTGTACTTTCCTCTAAGGGTCAATGTTGGAAATGTTCTATGTCTGTTTTCGCTTTGTGGCATAGTTGTGCGTGTTTTTGAAGCGATTGAAAAGAATTTAATTCTGTTGAAGACACCATTGTTCTTAGAAATACGTTCTGAGATGCTCTCATTTCCTTACAATTATTAATTTATTTTAATCCAAAAAAGGGGACATGACATAGTCATGTCAAGTTCTATGATCTGAAATTGTAATATCATTTAATTTTTCCTGTACCTATTTCTTCTGCCAAAAAATATAACCAAAATCAAATTTATTCCTCTGTTTGAGCTTGAACTTAACAAATTGAAGCCTTTAAAAAAAGGAATACACTGCAGTACCAAAGGATGGCTTGCCCTCCAACCACCATAATTGCCTGATCATGAAACCACATCAATTGAAACTTGAATGGAGGCTTTTTAGGAGTAGAAAAAAGAGATGAAGAAAACTTGATTGGCCAATGATCCGAACCATGCCATTGCATAATTTCTGATGAAGTAATCCAGTTATCCCCAATTCAATTCTCTGAGACTAAAAACCTATCCAGACACCCAAAAATGGAAGCAGAACCACACCTTGGATTATTCCAAGTGAAAAGGCCACCACTTGGTTTAACATCCACAAGACAAAGAAAATACATTTTCTTGGAACAAGGCTAAAGAAGGATCAAGCCTACTCAAGCCCCCAAGTTTCTCATCAAGAGAAAGAATAGCATTAAAATCCCCTGCCAAGATCCAAGGGACAAAAGCAAACAAAGAGCGAACAACTTGAATATGTGACCACAAGAAAACCTTGCCATGAAAATCTATAGGAGCATAAACATTGGATAATAAAATTTGGTTACCTGAATCGAAACAGGTACCCACCAAAGATATAGAATGCTTACTTACTAACCAAGAAGAAGGTGTAAGCCGGTAAGATTCCCACAAGCAAGCTAACCCTCTTGCAGAGTCGTAATGTCCCCTTTTTGGCGCATAGACCTTTTGTGCATGTTATGCTTGTTCCTAGTCTTTCGGAGGCTATTCGTCATGTTTGGGAGAACTCCAACATTCTTGGAATGGCCGTGGCTCAGTCTTGCAGAGCAGTTGTTCATGGTTTTAAGTTTGGCTAGTCATTTGGAGTTCGTAGATGATGCTTTCAGAATTCAGTTCCGACTTCTCGGGTGCTCTCCAACTTTCTTGGAGAAACATACTATTTTTAGACAGTCACTCGACAACCTCCAATTTTCGTCCCAAGTCTTCTACTACACTTTGGTATGGTCAGAGTTGTTTGATCAGTGCATTTCTATGCTTTCCGTAGCTTGGGACTATTATCTAGCAGTTGAATTAATATTTCACTAAGGTCACCTAAGGTTTGGAATTAGTATTAGCAACTTAGTGTAATATTAATTATAAGGTGGATATAAATGTTTTATTGAGTGCATGGAGATATAAGCTTGAAGTTATAATTGTGGCGCTCACTTGGGAGTTATAAGATCGAGTTCATAAAGTGATTTTAATGTTTAATTTTAAGGTTAGTACTAGAGTGTTCCTTTCTAGAAGTCAAAGGAGTATTTTAAATGGGAATTTTTTTTTTTTTATTCCCCACCATCTTGGGCGCTCACTTTGAGGAGGTATTATTAATATCCCATGAAGCCATAATATAATATTTTATATTGTTTCTCTTTAGCATGCACGGGAGTTATAAAAGAGAGTTTTGAACGCTCATGGAGTTTATGCAATCTAAATATGAAATTTGTTCTTCTGTGAACCAGAGTTGTTGAGCTTGATTCTTCTAGGGTTGTTTAACCCATCCATTTTGCTGGTTTTGGTAGTGAAATATCTCCCCTAGCTAGCTGGGAGTGATTTTCATACAGAGGATCACCTGTGTGCCATCATGGAGTTATTATATTTTGATGTATTTTGATAGTATCTTTGATAATAATATTTCTTGGTGTGATTGAAGGAGGATTTCTGCATTTTTTTGGGTGTTAGCTCAGAAATATCTCAGCCGTACCATTTCCTGCTGAAGCCGTACTTTCCTTGGCTGCCGTACAATTTCTGTAAAGTGGATGAGGATTTATTTTAGTGCTGAGATGGCTTTGTTTTGTCTTTAGTAGCCATAAGAGACACAAATCCTGTTGACCGTACATTTTGAGGAGCTGGGCTGTTGAAAGGATCCGTACCATGTGTGTCGTACCTTTCAAAGGGGGACGTGAGTATGGGGAAAAATGAATCGTTGCATTTTTGAGGTATTTCTTCCCTCTAATGTGATCGCCTAGGTTGGAATTGGACTTTGCAAGTGGTTTTCTGAGGTACTTTGGTGAAATTATCTTGATATGAGCATTTTAGTGGTTTCGTGTTCTGCTGTACCTGGTGTACCAGCAAGGTACAGTTCTGATTTTTAATTCTGAGCAGTAGTTGATTGATTTCAGTGAGTTAGGAGCAGATTGGTATGAGATAGAATGTGTTCTTGACAGTGATATGTTTAGTTGGGGCAGTTTGGGTGTTGTAACAGCGGATCAGTGCCTTCTGGAGGTGTTTACAGTGAGTTTCTGATGCATGTTCAGTCTGATATACATTTGCAGCAGTGACAGAAGTGGGTTTAGACTTCATCAGCAGTTCAATTATGTTCAAATGATGCAATTGTGAGCTTCTACCTTAATTCCCTTTCATTTCTATGCTCTAACAATTGTTGCAGCAGTGTTATGTTGGTTGAATCTCAAAATTTCTATATATATCAGCAGCTGTTCATGATCCAATATGTATTGTAATGCATTTGACAATTTCATGTAATTACTGGATGATAGTACCGTCAGTATATTTGCACTGTGCATGTCATTTTGTAATCAACTGGTTGGTTCAACGCCAAGTCGCATAGCATACATACTCACAGCCCTTTTGGCATGAACAAGCTGGCATATCGACCCTTTGGGTTTGAGTCAAGCTTAGAAATTCTGTCAGTGGCTTTCACACATTCCCACTGAATAAGTGGATGCCCACTGAACAAGTGGATGTTTGTTATTTGCTGCACTAGTTAGATTGTTGCTTGCATCCGAGGCACTGTATGCTCTCACCTTGCCCTTTCTGGGATTTGGGTGATCAAAAGGTGTATCGGAGTTTGTTTGTGCACCCAATTTCAGTTAGAATATTTTGAAAAAACTAGGGTGGTTATTACAAGAGCCCTATGCACCAACACACTGACACTGGCTACCTTTCTAAAGCAATGAAGAAGACATAGCCAACATTTCTTCAACAAAAAGCTTCGTTTTCTGAAGGAAAATAATATCAAGCTTATGAATCCGAATAAGTTCTCGAACAACCTTTTGATGAGGGGTGCTGCCCAAACCCCAAGCATTCCATGAAAGAACTATCATTTTTGAGAAATAGAAATGTGAGAATCTAAAGTGCGAATGACCCCAGATTCTACTAATGTTTCTTCTATCATCTTCACTTTCTCCTGCCCACTTTTTCTCCCTACTTTGAAGACTTTATCCATACCAGTCTTTTTAAGAGTTTTTGGTTGAAGACCCAATAGAGCAAGAGTTTTTTTCTAAATACTATCCTTAGCACCATTTTCACTCCAACATCATGAAGGGCTTTTGGCATGGCACAATCTGTAGATTCATCAATTGTAGCAACTGTTAAATTGGGAACCACAATATTCAAATCAATACCATTCCTTCCACTTGATCCCTTTTCCCGACTAGGAGAAAGAGGAGTCCCTTCCCTAGGTAACACCTGCACCTCAGATGGAATTTGGGCGTTAGCGGTGGGAGCTGGGAAGAATCAGGGAGTACCAAGTCTTGATTAGCTAAAGTCTTCTCAATTAGAGAAGAATCAAGATCCCCAAATGTCTCTAAAATATCAAATCTATTATTAGGATGCCCCTTAGGTAGATCTTTTTTCTGACACATCCCAATCCTTCCTCTATTATGGGACTTGCATTGCTAAAATTCTCTCCTTCATGCTAAAGTCATGTTTATTACTCTTGTCAACACTACAAAACTAAAATTTAGATGCTAAAAATGACAGAGGGAGAGGCATGTTGGCAGCTTTTCACTTTTTTTTTGTTGCAAGTTTTGTTTAGCAGCGAGTTTCCTAATTTGAATTAGCTAGGCTTGGATGGGTCAGCTGGACAAGTAGTCACAAAACTCCGTTGAGAGAGAGCTTCTTGATGAAAATTGCATACAAATCTCCTGTTTTTTTCTGATTTTTTTTTTTCAAAAACATCAATAGCTCAGGTAAAACATGTTGTGACCCATCATCAGGATGAATGATAAATTGAGATATCAAATTAGAGTTTCTTAGATCGACCACTCTGTACAAGCACATGAATTTAGGAGTACTGAAACACAAAGACAAAATAAATATTAAGCAGTTAATGAGTTCCAATAATTTATGCTATGCATTACAATGTCGATCGGTATCTTGAAGTGCCATGTGGTTTGCTTTTAAGAATTTTTGCTTCATTTTAGTTCAAATCATTCTAAAAATGTAATTTAGCTGAACCCATTAGGGCATGGAAACCCGACTTTATTTAGAGGACAATTGTGAGTATAAAGTGTGCTTATGGGTATTTTCACATTTCATATATGGGTATATACCTTATTTTGGCCTTTTCCATTGTAAGGCTAGGTCAATGAGTTCATAAATTATCATCAAACTTTTCTCATAGCAGTCTGATTGCAAATTTGTCAGAATTGCATCCTGAATGGTCTATAATTTGAAAGATAATTTGAGTAAACAACTAATCCAATCAGGATGCCGTAGCATGGAGCTACTGCTCAAATTTTAATTGCCCAGGAAATCAATGCAAACAAAATATTTAAAAAAGAGGTAACCTAGGAAAATATAATTTTTTTGCCTGAAAATATTTGAGTGATGAATTTTGTGATCAGATAGTTTTTGTAAGGAGGATGGAGGAGAGTGGTTGGTAGTTTGAGGCACACACTCTTATATCTTAGGGTTGATTTTGCCAAATGGCTGCGTTCTGTTGATGGTTGTTTTTCAACAAGTCAACAATAGGGTGAAATACTAGGTATCTGACCCTCTCTTGAGCAAAGCCTCTCGGATGCTGAACTAAGTGACCAAACGAGATGACTCCAAGGTTCCTTCTAATAATGTTTAATTTCGATAAGAGACAGCTCAATGATTTAAGTATGATTCTGCTGTTAATCAACAAAGGGACTTACATAGACTCTTCTCCTTTCATTCGACTTATTCCTCCTTTGATGTGGATGACATATATACAGAGCTTCTATGATAAAGAAAATGAAAAAAAGGGGGTAAGGGTTTAGAAGGCTAATCTAAGGACAATGAGATAATGAAACATGTAAAGATAGACAAACTCCTCATGAAACCAGACTTCGCTTCGCCATGAGAACCAACAACTACACGAAGCCGGTGCAATCTTCTAAGGAAACTCAAGGATTTTCATGTTGTAAATCTCCATCCAAACACCCACAACTGGCGCAATTTGAACAAGCATTCACAACCGAACTAAAGAAAATGAAGGTTCAGTCTAACTTTGCAAAGTGGATTGCCTTCGACAATACACGAAAAGTATGAACCAGAAGAGTCCATCAAATATCTTTACGCATATTCATTACATCAATACACTTCTAATCTATTTTTAAGCTATTTGAAACATCTCTTAATTCCATCAAGATTCAGGAAACCATGTTACTCCACAAGATAATACTTAACACCAAACAAGTAGCTCCAATGTCTTTGCATTAACTTTGAGGAATATTTACAACAATTTCAAGTTCTCTCAGAGAATTTTGAGAGTCTCTTCTATTCTACTCTTAAAATCTAATCTCTATCTCTAACAAATGATCTCTTCTCTAATCTATATCTCTAATTTATATTTCTAATGAATTACAAATGAGGCAACAAGGCCTTTATATAGTATCCAGAATACAATGAAGGGCTAAGATTAATTCAATAGCCAAGGGCTTAGATCGTGCCACCTCAGAGGTAGTTACAACAACTTGCTATTTTTAGCAAAAAAGAGAGAGGCAATGAAGGCACGTTTTCCAATGTGATAAGGTAAGGTGAAAGCATTTAAAATATTCCTCCACATAGGAATCCCTTTGACTTCTTTTATTAAATGATACATGGCATGCATTAAATAATGTGGCTAATCAAAATTAAATGATGTGTACTCGCCACATAAGTGCCAACTCAGCATACTTTGAAAATTGTATCAACTTGTAATGATGTATTCAATGTGATTGTTTGAACTTGTATATTTAGGAATACATCCTGTGGATCTTGCCTTGTTCATTCTTCTTGTTAACTGGATGTATGATAGTTGTCGCCTCACTTGACTAACTTCATGATTCTTCTTCTTGTAGATAGATTGATATGAATCTTCTTCGATGTATCTTCATGTAGGCTAGAGAGTAGATGATGACACTTGATTTCTTCATGAAGAGTAGGAGACTCTCTTGGACTTGGAAATTTGAAGAGTCTTGAAGTTTGATGGATGAATGCTTTTGGAAGTTTCAATGAAGTGTTCCAACTCGATGATGTAGAAGATTTGAGGTATAATCCTTTAGAGTAGTGTTCCCTCCGCAAGGTGAAAGTGATTCAAACACTTGCTCTTGATGATCATGATATAGTTGATGAAATGATTCCTTGAAGATGATCTTGAAGCTCGAAGGAACTTGACATAGGATCTTTCATGATATCATTGATGAAGAGGACTTGAGATATATCTTGCTGTGATGTCTTGGAGCAGCTACCTCTTGAAGTGATGTAGATTTCTTAGAATGATGCTTCCTGGAAGATGATCTTGAATGAAGTAGAATATATGAAATGCTCCAACTTGATGATAACACTTTCCTTATGGTGGAGCAGCTACTTGATGTCTTCTCCACATGACAATTGGTTGACTTTACTCCTAGCATGAAGGTGGTTCCAGCTTCTTCTTCTTTGATGACTCTTTAGCATCATTGACATTCCTGCAAACTTGACGCGAATAAGTAATTGCAAACACAATCTTCACTTCAGCCACCTTAGTGGATTAAATTATGAAATTTTCCTTTATAATTATGAAATATTGCTATCTAAACTCAAGGAATCTATGAAAATCCACTTATCCTTCTTGAATTTTACTAATATTTGAACAATTCCAATGCATTTAATGAAGGAAAAATAAGAAAATCAGATCAGAAATATTCAGATCAGACTTACTTGATGAGCTTTTTTGAATTGAATACCTTGCAAGTTGATCCACCACTTGCTTAAATTTGATAAAATCAAATTTATACTTGTAAAACAACTTCTTGTTGCTGCTCCTTGAAGAAAAATCTGCCTTTGGAGAACAAATCTGCTCTTGACAATGATAAAAATGAAAAGGAAATGAGGTATATATACATAATTTGCTTTAAAAACTTTTCCTTTTCTCTAGGCCGACCTCATTTATTATTGTGCACAAATATTTAATTTAGTTTTGATCTTTATTTAATAAATGCATTTTCACGTTTTCCGAAGGCAACAATTATTAAATGTTTCTAACTTCTCCTTGTTGGCACATTAGATAAAGGCTTGGTGATCTTCTTGTTGTTGGTTGACGTTTTCTTCTACTCAAGCGCATGGGATCAAGAATTTGAATCCTCTTGCCTTATATTTCGCATTAGATCAGCTTAGTGTAAATGTTTTCTCCATTGAAATAGCATTGGATCAGCATGTTGTTATCTTCTCCTAGTCGCATTAGATCAAAGATAGAGAACCTTCTTGTATTTCGCACTAGATCAGCTTTTAATTCCTCTTCACATTTCGCCTTGGATTTGGTCTTGATAATCGTCAAGTCTTACTCTTAGAGATAGGCGCATTAGATCAAGTTTGTTGATTCCTCTTCATATCCTTTGGAGTTTGTATTTGGGTTTCTCATTAAATTTCGCATTAGATGGGCATAGTGGAGTCTCCTTCTTTGAAATGTCATGATCTTCCTTAGAATCCTCTTGTCTTGTTGCACCGGATGAAACTCTAAGACTTCCTTTCAACATTTCGCACTAGGTGAAGAATCGAAATCCTCTTGACTTGATATGTGTGGCGCTTTGGCTCAAAGTTTGAATTCTTCTTGATATTTCGCATTGAATGAAGGATTTGAAATCCTCTTCATACTTGGCGCATTTAGATGAAGGATTAGAATCCTCTGGCATTTGATCGCATTAGATCAGCAACTCGAAGTCTTCAAGGCATTTGATCTCATTGGATAGAACTTTAGGGTTCTTCAACGTCAAACCTAAGTCTCCCCTTTAACATGGCGCATTGGTTGGAGGATTAGAATCCTCTGACTCTTGGCGCATCACTTAGGTAATTTGGATTCTCCTTACATGGCGCACTGGATCACTAGTTGGAGATCTTTAAAGAATGAAATTTCGTTGTCTCCATGTAGGTAACGCACTAGATGAAGACTTAGAATCCTTAGATGCCTAGTGCACTAGATCACTATTTAGATTTCCTCTTGTTTGGCGCTTGGATAAGAGTCTTGGAAGGTGGCGCATTGGATCACATTTTTGCAGTCTTCAAACTTGGACGAATCTAGATGACCTTTGTCTTTGGCGCAGTGGATAAGCTTGGCAAATCCTCTTAGAATGTTAGCGCATTGGTTAAGCTTGTAGGATTCTTCAAAGTCAAACTTTGGAGGGTACTTGAAAGCTTAGAGATATTCCTAGAGTTGGCGCATCAGATGACACTTGCAAATCCTTAAAAATTCAAACTTTGATCATTACCTCATGATGTTGGCGCCTTAGTTCATGAATTCAAATCTTCCAGCCTCTAGCGCATTAGATAGGCTTCTAGAATCCTCTGGAGTGTGGGCGCACTAGATGACCTTGTAGGATCCTGTGGAGTTCTCACTCTACCTTAGCGTTGCTTATTGAATGATCTTGTTATGGGCGCATTGGATAGCCTTGAAAAATTCGCTAGAGTGTTGGCGCCTTAGATGAAGTTTTTAAATCCTCTGGATTGTGCTTTGGTTAGGGTCCTTGAAAGCTTCACCTTTAAAATCACTTGGGCGCATTACTTCATGTTTTGAAATCCTCTAAACTTATCTCTCAAGAAGTCGCATTAGATAGGGTCTCAAGACTCCTTAAGGGAGTAGCGCACTAGATCAAAAGAAAAGATCCTTAGGTTTTGGCGCATCACTTCGCATTTCAAAACTTCAAACCTACCTCTCCCTTCTTGGTGGCGCATCACTTGAAAGTTTAAAATCCTCTGACTTCGATCATCGAAATTCTCTCCAAGATTTGCTCTGAGACTTGCTTTTTCACTTTCGCACTAGTTGAAGGTATTGAAATCTCCATTTTTTCCTTCGAAATGACACTTTTGGTTTGGGCGCACTAGTCGAGTGATCGAAATCCTCTTATATTTTCGCATTGGATCAAGGTTTTGATGGGCGCATTGGATAGAGTTTTCAAATCCTCTGGCTCAAGTGTCTTCTCCTTCGTGATTTTGCGCCCAGATTTGCGCCATCTAAGTGTCCAGTCGCATTAGATCAGGATTTTGAATCCTCTGACTTCGTCAAGTATTTTCAGGATCGCGTGAGTAAAGGTATATTGAAAAATATATTTAAGCATAAGTTTAGAGATTGAATTTCTTATACTTTAAATATTTTTCAATATACCTTTCAGGATGTTTGAGATAGGTCCCGAATCCACCGGATTTAAGATGCAAAATATAGAATTTGGAGGATTCACCAGATTTCAGACTTAGCCATTTTTTCAGGATTTTCAGGATTTCAGGCTCCAGGCTTAGTCTTTTCAGGGTCTCAAACATTCTTCAGGATTGACTTCAAAACTCGATATCTAGATAGGATTTGATCACAATTCTTCATCACTGCAAGTTTATCTACCAGATGAGACTCCAGTTATAAAGCAAAATCTTCTAGGAGGGAGACTTATTGTTGGATTGGCAGAGGAAACGAACCTAAGGCATCATCAGAACTTCATGTAAAACATCGGAGCTCAAAAAAAAAAGGGGGTCCCCATTTGCAATGGGGCGATGTGTGATTTGGTCACAACACGTTCTAGTGGTAAATAATTTTAACTGAATTTTCTCCAAAAATGTAGCAGTTTGATGTAAGTTCCAGGAAAATGGCATCAGAGCTGAAATCTTCAACTCTCACGAGGCCATCATACTGCAAATAGCTTTGAATTTTCATGTGTAGTGAGTCTAGTGACTAATACAAAAACTTTGTAAGCCCCCCTTCATGGGGTCACTGCCTTACTTTTTTTATTCCAGATAAAACCCTTTTGAACACAGAGAGGGAACTTAATTCCGCTCACACACACACATTTCTCATTCTTAACCTTGGATAGATGTTGGTGGTGTGCGTGCCCTTTCTAATATGATTTCAGCATGGTTATGAGGCTAGATTCCAAATATTTGTTGCTCGATGAAGTTCACTACTGTTGACTTGTCAAGGTTTGATAACTCTTGAAATTTTTTGTCACCTAACCCAGCCTTAAACCAATGCTCAGTTCGGTTTAACAAGGGTCTGTTGTAAGCTATTGCCATCCATTGCTGCACTATGTAAGTGCCCAATGTAACAAGTGCCTTATGTGAAATTTTTCCTTTTGTTGCCAAAGCGTAAAAGTGTCTAGCAAGCACATCCCATACTAGTAGATTGTGTTTGGCTATGGTTCGGTCACCTATGTATGGTAGCTTTGAATTGGACTTTTTAATGCTCAGTGCATCCATTTCAAACAATTCCAATCTTGCACATACTTCTTCAATTTGACTAATGTTGCAATTTAGTAGAAATTCTAATCATAATTGGCAAATTTTTTGTTACTTCCCATTAGGAGATAACTCCCAACATTTTCACATGACCAACATTGAATGTTAGGCAATTAAGGTAGTTGGGTTGGTTAGGGATTACCTTTGACTTATAAAGAAACAATTCTTATTTAATGTTATTATTGGCCACTTTAGGGCGTTGCACCTTGTGGAGATTGTGGAAGGCCGTCTAGGCCTATGGGAGCAGGGTAGATGGAGATGGAATGTGGCCTCGACTGGGGTAAATGGAGGGAGTCTTTGTCACACCAGTTACTAGACATAGTAGAGTCTAAGATGATTGTGCTTGCTTGTGGCTTTGTGTTGGCTTTGGGAACACCAACAAATGGAAACCTGCCACGTCCAACAGTCTTCCCAGTATGTGGTGAGAATATGTGGAGAAGGCCAATTCCTTGATGGTACTATTGGCTAACTACTCTAACGCTATTGTAAATGCAAAGGAGGGCCAACAACCTACTTCTGACACTAATTTATTGTCATGTCCCCTTCTCAAGCATAAGTTTGACGAAGACCCTTAGCCTATTTTCTTAATTTTTCCCGTAGGCTAATGGGGTGGAAAAAGGGAAATGTTTTAATAATTTAAGTTGTCCAAAAAGTAACTATGTTATATTTTTAAAAGGCAACTTCTGTTTTATAATTAAAAAGATTGTTTTTAAAAAGTGGGTCTAAAAAGTGTTGTTAGGAATGGGGTTCAAAAGGTGGTGTCACTTTTTACACTTAAGTTGGAGGGAAAAGGGAAAAGAATTAAAAATTAAATTATATTCCCTCAAAAAGGTCTATATAAGGAGATTTTGTGCACAAAAGATCTTCCTGCTTATTATTCATTTCTATGCTTTGGAGAATGAACGCGAGTTCTTCTAATTTTGCCTGAGGGTGAAAACCCTTTGCCAAGATGGTTTCGAGGACAAAAACCCTCCTAGCCATTTGAGTAATTCTGCTTTGGGATTACATGGGTGCTGAATAGTTGTGAGATTTTCAGTTCTTTTTGTGGTGGAAGCATTTTCAGTTCTTTGGTGGAAATTTTGGAGTTTTATCTTTTCATTTGCCTATGCTAATCTAATCGCCCACTTTGAAGGAGCACTGCAGGCTGTACCATATGAAGATTGGTGGTCTGTACTAATTCTGAATTTGGCCATACCTTTTGCTGTTTGAGCCGTACTTTCTCTGCTAGAGCCAGACTAATTTCCTTATAGTACACTGTACTCATTTGTGTAGTTCGTCATACATTTTTGCACATTTCACTAGGCCGTGCAAGTTTGAAGGGGGGCATTTGGAGATTGCTGTTTGGATGCAGCTGTTAATGGTCTGATTTAATGTTAAAATTTTGGCCGTACCATTCCTATAATCAGTCGTAACATTTGGAGTTTGAGTGCAGCAGTTTTAGAGTGTTATGTGGGTGCCGTACAACCTTATGGGAGGCTGTACAGTTCTGATTTCTGGGGTTTATGGAGAGTTTTCAGTGTTTGTTCATGTTGATGATTGTTTTTCGACAACTCAACAATTAGAGTGAGATACTAAGTATCTGACTCCCTCTTGAGCAAAGTCTCTCGAATGCTGAACCAGGTGATCAAACGAGATGACTCCAAGGTTCCTGCGGATGATTTTGAAAGGAAAATGCTCAATGACTAAGTATGATTTTGCTGTTAACCTGCAAAGGGACTTACGCAATTGTTCAAGTTGACTTATTGCTTCAAGGATTACGGAGGTGGACACTGGAGTATCTAAGTACTGCAATTAATGGCGTATGATTTAACAGTGGATGTTCTTGATCCTAATTCTAACTGAATAGATAAACAAAAGGCAAAAGATATAAGGCTTAGGAATGCTAAACTAATCCTAGATACAAGGAAATTTACTACCTAGGTGAAATCCAACCAAATCTTGCTTCGCCAAAACAAACAACTACGCAAGATAGGTGCAATCTTCTGGGGTATACAAGATGTTTAAATCAGTTATGCTCATGAATGACCCAACAAGCATAAAGATCAAATTGATGTTCAATTGTTCAGGCTAACCATGCACTGCAATCTACGAGCCGCAAACTGCAAATGGTATGAACTTAGAGATTTCACCAAGAAGCAATAAAGAAACCTTTCATCAACTAACATAAACTTAAAGAAAAACTTAATCTAATTTATATTCGCTTGAAAATTGAAACCATGCAACACTCGGAAACACAAATAGAATCACCAAGACAATGAATCTTTTATTATCTCAGAGAGCTCTTGCAACAATTTCAGAATTTCCAATCGTACAAATGAGAGCAACAAGAGCTCTTTTATAGACCTCAAAAGAAAGAAGGGTCAAGATTGATCGGCGAATTCAGCGGACCAGATCAAGCCACATCACAAGTAGTTATAACAAACTTCTGTTTATTAAATGAAAGAGGTCAACTTTATTAAATACAGGAGACTGTCTATATTAAATAAAAGATGCTATCTTTATTAAATGACGGCAGCCATAAAGAAAGGAACAAAAGCACGCCTCACAAGAAGATGAGAACGATATATCATTATTTCATGAAGAATCCCCATGTGAGTATCCTTCACTAGAGGTTTGGCATTCAATGAACTTGGACACTATTCGCTTGACTTCTTCTATGGGTACACTTGGCGAATTTTGAATGGTTCCTTCTGCTTCAAGCACATCAACTGAATAAAGGCCAAGTGTCCTTTCCCAATCATTTATTCTTGCTTTGTTGTCACCAAGGTGGACAGCAAGTGAGAATATGCTATCAAGTCTCTCATCTGTAATATCATTTTCCTGAAAATAGAAAACTTGAACTTGCTCTTTCATATTCTCAAAGGTCATCTCCCCAAAAGGATTGCCAATTTCCATCAAAGAAGCATGTATTCCATCCTGAATTCTCTGAAGCACACTTCTAATTCTTGACATATCTAGTTCAATTTTATCCAGCAATTGTCCTTTGATGCGAAGACTGAAATACCATGAGGAAAAGTTGTATGTTTTACCTTCTTCAATAACTTCAGCATGTAACAGATCATCCAGTGATGTTTCTGTTGGCAAGAGACACTATATGGATTCATGGTTGTTGTCATTGATGGCAACAAAGGTCATCCCACATATCCGCAAGTCATGATGTGTCTCTACCGGAAGTCAGAATAAAGAATGTTGTGGTCCGGTGAACAAGAACAGAGCATGTGGCAAGGTCCGACAGATTGGTCCGGATCTCTCAGAGGAAGTGTCTTGGTGCAGTGCGGATTTGGGGAAGTCAAGAGGACTACCTTGAGTGGTATATTCCAAGGATTTAGCCTCCGGTGATGGACAAGGAAAAAGATATGAATAGTTGAGTACCGGATTCCTGAGAGACAGTGAAAACAGAGGAAGAACTGACTGACAGAGTATCAGACTACTTTCCGGATGTGTTACTATTGATGATAGAGGTTGTGAAGGCATGAATCATGTTTGGCCGACATGATTAATGATATCTACAAGTATATGCTTGATCCGCATTGCTTGGTGAGGAAGGATTCAGCCGACAGAACAAGAGTTTGTAAGAAACTAGACTGTTCCGGATGCCGACTAGAAAGGTGATGAAATTACTTGTGCGGATATATATAGAGAATGGATTTAGTTGTGAAGGGGGTGATGATGTGAAGATATATGCGAAGAAGTCCAGAACAGAGCAGAAGTAGCAAAAAGGATCCGGTATGTGAAAGATAGCAGAATAAAGAACAGAGGAAAGATGAAGTGCAGCAGATCAGTGTACTGAGCCTAACCGGAACTGAACTCCAGCATATGCAGATGCTTCCAATCAGTTCAAGACTGTGATTCTTATCACTTTGTAGACAGTGTGTCTTCTTGTAGGCAGTGGGCCTCTTGTGAGCAGTGTGCTCGGGCAGTGAGCCCTAATTGGCAAGTGCCATTCTGTAATTTCCTATTCTTCTAACAGAGAATAATTTTGGGTTAATCACCCCGTGGTTTTCTCCCTTAACAGGGTTTCCACGTCAAAAATACTGTGTCATGTGTTTCTTATTTCATGATTAATGTTTTTGTGTTTGATTCTATGCTGCATCAATTAAAAAGAAAGTTCAATAAGGAAAATAATTAGGATAACTGATTCACCCCCCCCCTCTCAGTTATCAACAATTGGTATCAGAGCTAAGTTCCTCCTAATAGAGCCTAACAGCTTGAGGAAGATCTGGGAGTTCAAATGGATGCATATGGTTTAAGGGAGCAACTCAAGACTGCTCTTGAGGATCTTGAACAGTCAAATTCTGAAGTCAGTGAATTACAGGAAAGACTCAAACAGGCTGATGAATTCATGAGAGAATTAAAAGACAAATTAAGTCTCTCTATGAAAAAGAGAAAGGAGCTGCTCCAACAGTTGGCAAGACAAAGTGAAGAAAGCAATACAAATGAAGAATTGACTGAGCAAACCAAGTTATGTGAAAAGTTATCAAAAGAAGTCATTATGTTAAGACATGAAATGGAATCAGGAACTATAAAGTTTACTCAAGAGATTGAAGAAAAAAGAAAGGCTGAAGACAATCTAAGACAATCTCTTAAAGAAAAATCAGAAGAATGCCATCAGATGGACAGGATTATCAGACATCTTGAATCTGATCTTGAAGATGCCAAAGATAATGAAGAAAAACTTGAGGATCAAATTGCCTCTCTCAAAAGAGACCTTCAAACAGCAAATGAATATAAAGAGAAATTCAAGATAAGTTCTGCTC
The DNA here is from genome assembly GCA_027924645.1 of Cunninghamia lanceolata. Lineage (NCBI taxonomy): Eukaryota > Viridiplantae > Streptophyta > Pinopsida > Cupressales > Cupressaceae > Cunninghamia > Cunninghamia lanceolata. Next base: position 17,102,588 of record BSBN01001332.1, read on the forward strand.
AACTTGAAGTTCTTCTTGGAAGTCAAAAGAGGACAGATGACAAGTATGGTTTGGGATATGAGAAAGGAGAAAGCTCCGGATCCGGTCAGAAGAATCTTGGATCAGAAAATCCAAGGAGCAGGCCTAGAAGACCTCCGGTAAGACAGCCAAATGCTCAAAGATATCCATCCTTCAATGGATACTGCCACAGCTGCAACCACTTTGGTCACAAAGCTAATCAGTGCAGAATGAGAATGAATCAGATTAATTCATCCTTCTCCGGACAGTGCTTCAACTGCAAAAGGTATGGACACAAATCCCATGAATGCAGAATTATGCAAGTAAACAAATCATTCAAAGGTAGATGCTTCACATGCAATAGAGTAGGTCATATGGCTAATCAATGCAGATCAAGAGGATATCAGTCAAATATGCAAAGAAATGTTATTTGCCAAATCTGCAATAGGTCCGGTCATAATGCTAAAGTCTGCAGAAACAAGTATCAGGACAAAAGAGGTCCGGTGTATAATCAGAAGCAAGACAAGGGTAAACAAAAGATGAATGCGGATGAAGTTAGGAATCAGATGAGCAAGATTTGGGTGAAGAAAAGTTCAGAGAATGTAGAGGTTGGATCCGCACCAGACTCTGGTGCTGATATTTCTTTCGGAAACTAAAAGGTGAGCTCAGGCTCAGGGGGAGACTCAAAGAAAATCCTGTTCCCCCAGCCAAACAAGTGGTGCCGGATGTGGCACAAGATGCGGATTAAAGGGTTTGCAGATATGAGTCTTGAGATGCTTCAGTCAAGTTTTCAGAGGTCCGCATGGAGTTATGAAGAAGCTGTGATCGATCAAGTAAGACCTGTTCAGGGAGATGCTCCGGTATGATAAAGGATTACAAAAAGGTCCGGAGAGATCCGGAAGTGCACTATCTTGTTCTGCGGATTGGACAGAGTGTTTGGGATGTTCTTGTAATATGTTACCTCGATTTATTCATGATTGAAAGATCCGGATGATATCCACAGATCATGACTAATCCGGGATACTCCAAGCTATCCAGACAAGGCAAACCGGAATGATGTAGGTGAAGCATTTATTGCAGACAGATATTAGGGTTCGCGGAGCAATTTAAGGGATTTCTCAAAAGTCATTTGCTTATTCTGCACTCAAGAAGAAGCGAAAAGTGGAGCTCTGCAACAAGGTTCATCAAGCACACCAAGGATCTCCTGCCGAAGTTATTGCATAAAGAAATCAATCCAACCACTCCGTGCAAACCGAAGGCGCATAAGGTATTCTCCGTTTTTCATTATCTCACTACAAATCTTTGAAGAATGGCTACTCCAAATATAGTTAAGATCTCTGATAGACCTCGCCCCACATTCAAGAAACATCCTTACAAATCATTGGAGGTAGATCCACTAGGAGCCTTCTCTAGTGTTCCTCACGGAGTTTTACATACTGAAGACATAAGGGTTTACATACATGCAAGCATTGAGGAATTTGGGGAATTCAAATTAAGAGACCTCTATCACAAGCAACTGATAGACAATGCTTTTGAGCTTAAACCAGAGTATAAGGATATCCAGAAGAAACAATTTGAGCAATTTATTCATTTCCCCTGCTTTGAAGAAGATGAATGGGTCCGGTATGTACTGAGCAGGATGCATGACAACTTTCTATGGCTGGATAGACCCTGCAAGATCACAAAAGAGGCAATTAGAGCAGTAACTGGTCTATACTCTTCCGGAGGGATACCTATCCTCAAATCTGTCAAGAACAACATTGTAACTGAGGCCACCGGATCAAAATTTGATAAGAGGGCAATGACCATTGAAGATATTTCGGATCCGGATATCAAATATGCATCCATGATAATAGGATACAAGATCTATCACTCCAGCAGGGAGAATTCTGTATCCGGAACTGCAGTATACACTGCCTATGAAATGCTAAGAAAGAATGCAGAATATGATCTCTGCGAACTACTGCTAAGCCAATTAATGGAAAATATACAGAAAATCAAGAAGGATAAGAAGAATTCCTTTAAGTATGGTACTCTTATTGTATGTCTATTCTTCTACTTCATGAATGAGCTACCCGGATCAAGTGGATGGGTATGGCAGAATGACAAACCTGTTGCAGTTCAGATAAGAGACTATTTGCATGGACTTGGGGATGCAAAAGCGAGAAATACAGCTCTATGGGGATACTTCAAAAACTTTCAGAGCATGATGCAAGCAAGAGAGAGAATTCCCCAGTCTCTTGTTGAAAAATACAAAGACTCAGTGTGCTTTATGGTTGACACTGATCAGTGCCTAATGGAGGCAGTGGAGCCAAGGACCGTCTGGATCATGCCCATGGGGTATGAAGTGGATGAACAGATAGTGGAGCTGCATGTTCAACACATGCTAAGTCAGCCCAAAGATCCTAAGGCAGAAAGGTTTGGAACCTTTGAGGAGCTGAGTGTAAAAATACATGTAGAACTCAGGGAACCTGAGATTAAAAGAAAGGTGAGAAAAGAAGTAGAGCACATTGCTCAAGGCTTAGGCATCTCAAAAGAGGCACTTGATGCCAGCCGGGAAAAGAGGAGGAAGGCTGAGGAAGAAGAGAAAAGTAAAGAAAGTGCTCCGGTTGAAGCTCCCACCCGGACCAGATCATCAAAGAGATCTGCACCTCCCACAACCAAAAGTTCAAAACGGGAAGTCCAGGCATCCGGTAAAAGATCCAAGACAAAAGCCACAAGGGCTTATGGAAGCCAAAAGGATGAAGAGGAAACAGAGTCAGATGAGGGAGTAAAAGAAATAAAGAAACAGAAGAAGAAAGGATCCGGTAAACCCTCCACAGGCCAAGACAAGGATGAAATGGCGGAGGTATCTGTTGAAAAGCCCACTCTGTCTCTAGAGAATGTAATCAAGTCGGTCACGGTGGATGGAAACCTTCAACCAATGACTGAATCTTATGATGACTTCAGTGAGGCTGACCAAAAGACTCTTCAGGAAGCCACAGTCAAATATCTGAACATATACAATAAGGCTTTCATTGAGATCATATCTCTTATTCCTAAAAGCCTAGAAAAGGAATTGGAAGTAAGAAAGAACAATGCTCATGCAAAAGATCTTGAGATCCGGGAGCAGATAGCTATTCAGCTATATCCTCAAATTGATCCCAAGACAATGAACATAATCTTCAAGGACTGCAAAGATGAGTTCAGAAGTAAAGCCAGGATGAATCAACTCATGCTTGGTGAGACTGACAAAGTGGCCCAAGAAACAGAAGAGATCCTCCGGAAGGCCTTCAAAAGGTTCAATCTTCCTGTTGTAGAGGACTTAGGTACAGAAACAGCTGAGGACTTGGGACCCTCTGCTCCAGAAGAAGTGGCCTATGAACAAGCTAGCATCTCTCCTCCGGTTTCCCCTACAGTCTCCGGATCCAAAGAAGAAGAGCAATTACAGGAGAAGGAAGCAGTGGTGAAAGACAAAGAGGTTGACAGTTCCAAGACTGCAGAAGAAAAGAAACATCTGTCTCCGGCAAGAGACACTGCATAAACTGTTCAACAATTTTTGAGCAAAGAAACTTTAGAGATTGATGAACCGGAGCTTCTAAAAGGCCCATTCGACTTTGACTCTCTCTCTCCGGTACAAACAATGAAGATAGCTTCATTTGCAAATGCCAAGGCAAATGAAAAACTCCTGAAGTCTCATATGGAAGACTGTGAGTTGATAGAGGCTGCTTCCGGAGTACTTGTAAAGATTATGCCATCAATCCAGATAGATCCGACAGCCTCCACTTCCGGTAATCTAAAAACCTTAGTCAGCAGTGTTGATACACATTTTGATTCTCTAGAAAAATCAGCTGAAGAAAAGGTCCGGAAGGAATTTTTGGATAAAAGATTTTCAGAAGTATTAGAATTAATCTCTAAAGATAGGAAGATTGTGAGCATTGGAATAAAGAGCTTAGAGAATGCTCTTAAGGATGGCGGTGACATCTACAAATTTTGTATATCCTGGCCAAAGGCAACAGCAGCAATTGATAAGAAAATAAAAGAGGAACAGGACAAACTACAAAGCTTATCTCAAAGTTTTGATCCTCTCTCTTCCTCCATAATAAATCAAGAATGTCAGACTATTGCAGTCTTGAATGAAATAAAGAATCTTGAGAAGGAAAGGAAGAATATCACTAACCGGATGGGAGAACTTAGAAGGATAATAATCCCTAAGTTGGAAACTATGCATGAGGCCATCAGTGATGCTCAGACCACCGCCCAAACAAAAGATCCGATAGATCTCAAGCGGGCAGAAGCTTTTGCATTTTTGTTGAGTGGTCACATTTCAATTTTGGATAGAATGAAGCAAAGTTGGGCTACAGAAATGATCCAATTGCAGACATCCTTTGCAGACATTCTTCAGTATATGTGAGTATGTAAATATGCGGCTATGTATAGAAAATTTTTGAAAATTTTGGTGTGCGGACCCTACCCTTTGCCATTGATGTCAAAGGGGGAGTGAGGAGCAGTGAAAAATGAGGAATCCAACTAAGGGGGAGTTCCGGAAATTGTATATAAAGACAGAGCATCAGCAAAGGGGGAGCATAGTGTAAACACTTAGTCATTTTTCACTAAGTGTTGCCATCAATGCCAAAGGGGGAGATTGTTGGCAAGAGACACTATATGGATTCATGGTTGTTGTCATTGATGGCAACAAAGGTCATCCCACATATCCGCAAGTCATGATGTGTCTCTACCGGAAGTCAGAATAAAGAATGTTGTGGTCCGGTGAACAAGAACAGAGCATGTGGCAAGGTCCGACAGATTGGTCCGGATCTCTCAGAGGAAGTGTCTTGGTGCAGTGCGGATTTGGGGAAGTCAAGAGGACTACCTTGAGTGGTATATTCCAAGGATTTAGCCTCCGGTGATGGACAAGGAAAAAGATATGAATAGTTGAGTACCGGATTCCTGAGAGACAGTGAAAACAGAGGAAGAACTGACTGACAGAGTATCAGACTACTTTCCGGATGTGTTACTATTGATGATAGAGGTTGTGAAGGCATGAATCATGTTTGGCCGACATGATTAATGATATCTACAAGTATATGCTTGATCCGCATTGCTTGGTGAGGAAGGATTCAGCCGACAGAACAAGAGTTTGTAAGAAACTAGACTGTTCCGGATGCCGACTAGAAAGGTGATGAAATTACTTGTGCGGATATATATAGAGAATGGATTTAGTTGTGAAGGGGGTGATGATGTGAAGATATATGCGAAGAAGTCCAGAACAGAGCAGAAGTAGCAAAAAGGATCCGGTATGTGAAAGATAGCAGAATAAAGAACAGAGGAAAGATGAAGTGCAGCAGATCAGTGTACTGAGCCTAACCGGAACTGAACTCCAGCATATGCAGATGCTTCCAATCAGTTCAAGACTGTGATTCTTATCACTTTGTAGACAGTGTGTCTTCTTGTAGGCAGTGGGCCTCTTGTGAGCAGTGTGCTCGGGCAGTGAGCCCTAATTGGCAAGTGCCATTCTGTAATTTCCTATTCTTCTAACAGAGAATAATTTTGGGTTAATCACCCCGTGGTTTTCTCCCTTAACAGGGTTTCCACGTCAAAAATACTGTGTCATGTGTTTCTTATTTCATGATTAATGTTTTTGTGTTTGATTCTATGCTGCATCAATTAAAAAGAAAGTTCAATAAGGAAAATAATTAGGATAACTGATTCACCCCCCCCCCTCTCAGTTATCAACAGTTTCCATCAAACTCTTCAGGTGTGGTAGATGTTGATCCTTGAAGTCTTTGAATTCAACACAGGCTGTCATTAATGCAAGTACCTTGTCCTTTAGGCTAATAATCTTGTCATTTACTTGCATAATATCTCCTAGATACCTGAATGTAGTTTCCTTCGATCTTTTCATCCAATCCTTCAGTCTGTGAGATGAAGACTTCAACTCTTCCAGGTGTCCAACTGTTTCAGGAGAAAGGAGAGATGGAGGTGCAGCAACTCTTTCCTGCGGATGAATAGGATGTACTAAATGTTGAATGTACTGTTCCAAGGTACGACATCTTTGCTCAGCTTTGATTCTGCCTTCTGTTTCTTGCCTTATGATAGCTCGAGCATTATCAATCGAATCATGAAGCTCTTCTTCGACTTGCATTCCAGTCAAAGGACCCAGATTGATTGTATTGATGTCATAATCATCAGGTGTGACATCCTCTATGTTCTTCTCAAGCCGAGGAACTGCTACATGCACTTTTCTTACTCCTGTGTCATCCTTAGTGATCTTCGAGAGGATGTTTGCTTTCTTCTTCGGTTTCTCCTTTGACATATCCAAGAGTAACTCATCTACTGGAAGAGGAGGACAACTTTCAAGTTCATAATTCTCTTTAATTCTTTCTTGTAACCATTCTGGAAGTGATGAAAGATCTTGTTGCTGCTGTAATTGTCTTCCTTGTACGGGCAATGACTCCTCTTCAGCATCATCCTTCTCCTCAGTGTTAGCTTCATCAATGATTTCAGTGTCATGTGGGCTAGAAGGTACTTCTTCCATTGGAACTTCTGGAACTACATTCTCAACAGGAATCACCAAGTCTGGATTTGGTGGAATACCACCCAACTGTCTAGAAGAAGCAGTCTCAATGCTAATCCTTTTCTTTTTTCTACTGGATTCCCCTTGAACGATCTCAAGCTGTTTCCTTTTCTTTCCTTGTCCTGAATCTTTCTCACTTCCTCTGCTTCGTGAATCCTTACTAAGTGCCTTATGTTGTTCTTGCTGATCCACTTCTCCCATCTTGATATAAGTGAGTTTCTTACCTTCATCCAGCAAGGCTTGTACTTGTATGTTTATTTTCTCCTCAGTGATAGCAATAACAGGTCTTATCAATCCTTCATCATCGACCTTTTCTCTGTCTGACCAGTTGACTTCATAAGGCAAATTGCGAATCTTGTCATACTCATCTCCAAGAAGAGCTCTATCACCTTCTAGCTGATCAGGAATTCTAAGGACCTTTGTTGCCCTTATCAAGTCCCATTTTAATCTTGAACACTTCTGCATCCGGATGTCGTCATCATCTATAGCATCAGCCCAATGATCTTCTAATTGTTCTTTATGTCTGTAAGAAGAGTAAGACTGCTTGATAGCTCCATGTGGATCAAAGTTTTCTCTCCTCGAATCATGTGGATGCAGATGATAAGCCTGAAGCTCAACTTCTGAATGCTCAGCTGCCTGTAATGATGGACAAGAATAGTACCTTCCTAACTGAAGGGGAAACTGAACTCCTGCTTTCTTCCTTGCTTTCTGCATTTTATGAAACTCAATCAACTGTCTGGAAACCTCTAGCAATACCATCCTGTTTGAAGGATATCTAGGCAGTCTATATGGAAATGAGGTGAATCCTTGAATCCTGATGTAGGTGAACTTATCATACTGGATGTAGTACCTTCCATACTGTTTGATGAAGTTCCTGGCAGCACCTGTTAGTCTCCGATGCAACTCACCTCTTAACCTCCTCACTATAAACATAGCGAAGGCATCATTGAATCTTTTGTAGTGATTGATGTTTTTTAGGTGAAGTTGAGGATAACACTGATAGGAGAGGATCTGTCCCGGCTTTGTACCTACTTGCCCTTTAGCTGTTAGTCCTTTGTAGACTACATTTCTCGCCAAGATATACACAAGGTATGAAGTCATGAAGAAAGACTTCGTCTCATCAAAGTTTTCCAACTGTTCATCTAGGCAGTGGCTTATAAGGCCAGCCCAGTCAATCATCTTGTTCTTTGTAAACATGTGATCAAAATAAGTATACATCCATCCTTCGAAAGTAGATGATTGTGGCTTACCTGTTACTCGATTCAGGAACATGATCAAGTAACTTATCTCCCGCTTGAAGTCAGCTTTGTGATACTTGGGGTCTTTTGATTGTATATCTTCATAGATGAATCATTCATCCACTTCTTCCCGATCTCTTGCATGTAGACCTTTGTATTGCCTTCGAACGTCTTCTGAGCTGTTGTAGGGCATATGAAGACTCCTTTCGCCTTCGGGATGTTGAAGATCTCTTGGATAGCCTCCCTCTGCAGGTAAGCAAGAACAGTTCCATCCTTGGCTATAATTTGTCTTTTCTCCTTGTCGTAGTGTTGAACACATTCCAACACGAGCTCGGTGCTTGGCAAAGCCGGTGGAAAGCAAGCTGCTTGTACAATCCCGCTCTTCGCGATGGCTTTGATATCTTCGTTCCTAGTGATCGCGAGCAAGAAGTCTTTCGCTTCATCCAAGTTGACGTGTCCCATGTTGGTGTCGCCGACATCCTTCCACTGCGTTTCTAGCTTGGACTCCGGCATGCTGGACTTGGCATCCATCTTGATGAGTACTTGCCTTTCCTTGGCCGTCATTCCCATCTATCTGCAAGAATAGACTCGAATAAGTAGATTGAAACGATAAATTCTATGAGTCTTCTATAGTACTTTTATCATGTTATCATGTCATTTTTTATTGAAGCATCATCTGATTTCTGAATACAAATTTGCAAAATTGAGGAAGTACAAGGAAATTTGATGAAGTAAAAGTGATTAAACATACCTCTTACTCAATTTCTGCCTTAGAAAATATTATTTTCTGGAATTTAATGCAAAAAATGGCAGAATTTGGGAAGCAACTTAGCCTTTTCAATTCAGATCTGCCTATAAAAATAAACCTTTTCCTTGCAATTTTCTGTTCCTTTAGATGAAATTGCTGCTCCTTTGTGAATTTCGCTGCTCCTTTGTTGTATTTGCAAAGTGAAGGATGAAAATGAAAAGGAGCGCTCTCCTTAAATAGATAATTTCCCTCATTAAATGAGGTCGGCTGGCTGGGTCGGCCTAGTTTAACATTAAATATTTGCAATTTTTAAAATTTAAATTTCTCCTTTTTGGCGCCAAAATAGATGAGCTTCTTCGTGGAGGGCGCTCTAGGTAAAGACTTAGATAGTTTTGGGCGCCCATGCTAGAAATTGACACTCAACCTTGAAATTGTCCTTACCTCTAATCACAGAAAAGGCATTAATTATCCTTCTAGGCGCTAAATGGTTCCACTCTTCATGATAAGGCGCATAATTGAACTCTTGTCCTCATCCAGGCGCTTATCTTCATGGTCTTGGTATGTTATTTGATGCAAAGACCTCCCTTCAAGGCGTGCTTAAACACTTGATCATAGCCAGGGAAAGAGCGATTTGAAGTCTCCTTTACAAGGCGCCCTAACCACTATGCCTCTTGAAAGGCGATTTAGATGAGGTCAAGGTGTGTGGGCAACAAAATAGATGTCTTCTTCTTCAATTTCATCTTGTAGGTAGATTGATTCATATAAAGTGGACGATATCGTTTCCTTCATGATATGTAGTAGAAGACCTCTTTTGCATGATGATCTTGAAAGTAACCTCACTTACTAAGGTGTTCTAACATGTTTTAAAATGCCTAAACTCATGAAGGGACAATTTCATACGTCCAAAATCCTAGGGCGCTCATTGACTTGTTCAGGCACTCATCTTCCTCTAGACTCTGAGGGCGCACATCTTTCATTAAAGCGTTCAACTCATTCAATACCTAAAGCACATACTTTTCATTAAAGCACTCCAAAGTTCCTTCATCTAGACTTCAATGCCTCCAAAGCGCTAACTGGCTTACTCCAAACAAATTGTAGTTTTCACTGAGGCGCATATTTTGGATCTTGAAGTTCAAGGCACTCCAAAACCAAAGACTTGATGTCATGATCTCAAAATAAAGGTTTCAAACTCCTCCTTTAGGTACTCAAGGAAAGAACTCTTGGTTCTAAACAAAGCAAGGCGCCAATTCTAACTCTAGGCGCCAATCAAAGCAAAGCGCCAAACCATTATCTATCTCCTACTGGGCGCTCATTGAGGTAACTTTAATCACACCACTCCAAGTCTCCTAGGCGCAAAACTCCCACTTACAATTCAAGGCGCCCAAACTCTCTTCTAGGTTTCTATCAAGATGTCAACTCAACTCCTCCTTCAGGATGCCAGTACATCACAGGGCACACTTATCATGTAGACTCATCTGATCTCTAAGTTTGGGCGCTAAACCAACTTCAATCCTCCAATACAGAGCGCTAAAAACTCTTTGCCTCAATTCAAGGCGCTCCATCCTAGTCTGGGCTCCTAACTTTACCCAAGGCGCTTCAAGGCGCCACTAAGACCTATGTCATTCACCGCAAATTTTCCCCTTCTGAAGGCGCTCCTTCAACTCTAGATGCATAACACATTCAAGGTGCTATTCTAGGCGCACTCTGAGACTAGGGCGCTCACTTTGATTGCTAGGCGCCAAAATGATACTTGAAAGGCGCATTTTCAATTCAACTTCAGAAACTTAAATCCCTCAAGGCGCTCCATCCTTGTTTAGGTGCTCAAATTTCTCTTTGAAGGCACACATTTGCTATTCCAGTCAACTTCTAACTAAACTCAAGGCGCTATTCCTCCTGCAGGGCGCCCATCAAACTCTGGATGCAGGACACCCATCAGACTCTGGATGTAGAACACAAACTAGGGCGCACTTAGGCGCATTTCCACCCATTATCTTCAAAGGCGCTCATCAAAGCAATCTAGGCGCACTTAGGATATAAGGCGCTCTTCATGCTCTCACCTCACCAAGGCACGCTTCAAGGCGCCACAATGAACTCAGGGCGCTCATCACTCAGACTCTTCATCTGCGCGCCAAAATCTGTCTAGGCGCACCAACTTTAACTCCAGCACACTTCATCAACCTATCAAGGGGCGTTAAAGCACTTATCATCATTCAGGATATCCCAAGTCCAAAACAAGGCGCTCAACACACTTCTGGAAGTCATTCACTCAAGGTATTCCAAGATAGGGACCCATATCTAGGCGCAAAACTCTTCTCAAGACCTCGTAGGTGTTTGAACTTCCCAAGGGGTTCATCCACTCAATTCGGTGTCTAAACATCTTCAAGACCTGCTAGGTGCCCTCTATAGATTCTTCTCAAAACACATGCCTTCTTATATAATTACCACTGAAAGACTGATTGATATGATTGATAAAGCATTCAAAACTACCAAAATGATCCAGACGATCCTCCCTTTCCTAACGTCTTCACTGCCTCGAGATACCCTAGCCAAAACAATTTCCTGCCCGAAGCAGTTGAGCTCAAAAAAAGGGGGGGGGTCCCCAGTTCCGATGGGGTGATGTGTGATTTGGTCACAACAGTTCAGTCTTGGATCAACATTCTATTTCAGTTTTAGCTCCAATCAGAGTTTTCAGTGTTTGTTCAGTCTTGGATCAACATTCTATTTCAGTTTTAGCTCCAATCAGAGTTACATTGAGTTTAGCCTTTCCAAGCTTGACCATATCATTTTGGGTTGATGTCATTTTATTCTACTAATTATTTTTTGACTAACTTTGGCTGCAGCAGTTGTTATATGACTGATTGGAATCATTTTCAGTCGTGTTGCTGATTAGTATTTTCCATATGATTTTTAAATAGTTTCAACTCCATGATTATTGTAAATGTGGATGGCTTTCCACTAGATAGTAATCTGCATATTGATTAGATTGTAAATTTGGATGGTTCTACCGCCAGATAGTTATTTGCTTTTGCATTTTATTTATAGCTCGTTTTGGCATTGATTAAATATGCTTGTCATTGGCCATTTTGGCCTGATCGGACCTGCCTGTTATATGCTAGTGGCTTTGAGCATATATGCATATTTGTCTGCCAAAGAGGTGTTGATTTGAGTTGGCTATGTCGCCTATATGCTCTAGTCGGCTATGCCGCCTATTTATTTTTCTAGCATTGTAATTATTTAGTTAGTGTTTCCAAACACTATATGTTCTTTCCTTGCTTGCATCAGGATCTGGGTGATCAGTATGTGCGAGGGCTTGCATTTGCATCATTCATATATTGTGAAAATTAAAAAAAATTAGTTGGGTTATTACATCAATTTCTATTTTGCTTTTTCAAGGAAAATGGTTAGAAGGGAGGGTAGGGTTTAGAGAATCCAAGGAAAACGGAGGCAATGAATGAGAAAAACATCATCAATTTGGCCCTCCTTTCAAGACGAAACCTTTCATTAGTGTTCAATTCAATTTGGTTCCACTGTCTAACTAGCAAACTAAATGCTTTCCATTCAGTTGGATCGACAGAATTATAGGCCAAACATTCCCACAACCTAGTTAAACTACTTTTGCCGGAGGACCATGAGCAAGCACAAGACACACAAACACTTTAGGTTTGAGGATCCTCTCTTAGATGAGTTGTTGAATAGAAAAATATAGAGACAATTTTGTTACACAAGGAGCCAAAGATATTTACATGAGGGTAGAGCCCTCATTTATACAACAGGGCAAGCCCTAGGATCATGCCACCTACAGTGATTTGGGCTGTAGAAGAAGTATAATATAGTCAAAGAGAAGAAGGGGGACAAGTGCCAGAAGAAGAGAGGGATCCACTCGATGATCGGTTATAGATACCAGACGATCAACTAAGATGCAAGCTAGGGGCAGTTAGCGGCTCCTCAATTTGAAACGATAGCATCGGTGTAGAGCTCAGTAAAGAATTCACTAGCTAAAAGTCCTGTGCTTGTGATAGCTGATGGTGGATGGCCGTTGAATGTGCTTGTGAAGTTCTGTTGGCGCAATGATTGCAACATCAGATGGAATCTTTGCTGAGTGTGCATGCTTGATAGGCATAGATCTTGGCACCCGATGGTTGGTTGATGTGCATACTTGATAAGCATAGGTCTTGGCACCCAATGGGTGGTTGACATCTGAAGATAGAAAGCTGAGTGTGAGCACAAGCGAGTGAGAAAGTTGAAGGTTGGCAAGTGGGTGTGTAGGTATAGGTGGGTTGGAAGGACTTGCGTTGATGATGGCTGCTTGAGAATTTCTGCTGTTGAAGGGATGTGCTGATGAAGATGTGTTGTTGGTTGGGCCACACATAGTGGGGTTCACTTGGGAGGGTGCATCCCCATTATCCGATTAGAGAGATCAATGGTTGGCAGACTTGGTCTGACAAGGGCTTTGGGTGCCTTTTAGAAATCCCACTCCACTTGATGATCCCAACTCCAAAGAGAGAGCCTGCTTACGTGAACCTGCTTGAAGGCAGATGGGGGAGAGGTGGACCCACTTTCACTGAAAACTTGCTCCAAGGCTCTTGAAGGTGGCAGGAGATTCACTCAAGTATTTCTTTTGATCAATGGTGTGTGCCGAAAAGAACAACAGTTATCTCAATAATAAATTTCTTTCTTTTCCTTTTATTCAATATTACTCCTAAAATTTTATTAGAGCTGAGAGTAAACTTGGAGATGCTGGGGCAAGTTACCAAGATTTTTTCAAAGTTATGGCAGTATTTTGTAATGCAGAGGTTGTGAACATCTGAGTAAGAGTTTCAGACCTTTACAATTACAAGTCATCATTGTTGGCTTCAGTTGCAAATCACAAAAGGCCAATGTCGAAGTTCTGGTAGGATGTGTGGACCAGTATGTCAAGGTTCCATGAAGTTGTAGAGATCAGAAAAGATCAGAACTCGCATATAGAATTCAGATTAACATGAGTCTCCATTTGAAAACACCCTCTTGCAGGTTGTTGTAGAATTGAGCCAAGCAAGTGTTGCAGGTCAATGGCATTTCATTGATGCATACAATCAGCATTTCAAAGGGATGTGTTACCTGTCCTTGGGGCCATCACAGACATTTTAGGGACACGGGAACATTACCCCATGCCCCTGTTTTTCTGAAATTTTCACTCACATCTGAAGATGTTTCAGATTTTTTTTGGCATGTCAGGGATAGTTCTTGTTTAAAGGGTGTACTTGGGGATGATCTGATATCCCTGAGACATTGAGGGATGCCCCCAATCTGCTAGGCATGTACTGTGAACATCATGATGTTCTCCACATCAATAGTTGAAAATAGAAAAACCATCTTAAAAAACAAAGAGGGGCATTTTCAAACACTTATTTTCATGCTTGTTTATAACTTGATAGTATAGAAATCAGTTCCTATTCACATTTCAATTTTTCACTCAATTTTGGATTTCAATTTCAAATGGTCAATGCTGATTGTTTATTTTTCATTGTTCAATATGTCATTGATGTTAATTGTCAATTGAATTTCAGCTTTTTAGAATGCTTATCAATAACTTTTAGCTCTTGTAATATTTATTTATGTATATATATTATATGTATCAGCTGCCTCCTCGTTGTCCCTAAAATCTGGGAGTTTTTTTGCCATCATGGAAACATGTCCCCATGCCCTCTACCATATGCCTATCCTACAATCTCGGAGAAACATAGATCCAATTTTTTTGCAAAGAATGCCTTACGTATATCCATTGAGGGATCACAGCAAACTTTTCTCAAAAATGACCGAAACCCTAGTTTGAAATCTCAGCTCTGATACATTTGCAGTGGAGTTTGTGCGTGACAAGGAGTTAATATTCAGTAAAATCTTTCCATATGCCTTGATGCCCTTGATGTACCCTGTTTGTTTGAACCTGGGGAAAAACCCTTGGTGTGTGCTCCCGAATTGAAGATGAAGGTTTGTGATAATTGAGAAACCATTTTAGCAATTAAAATCAAATGGAAAGCCAAAAGTGTAGGTACAGAAATGAAACCAGTTACAGGATTACGTTGGAATTTGCTGACTGTTCACAAAAATTAAGCCAAGGACATAAGGTGTTGTTTGCTATTCTATATTGCAGGAATGAAGTTTACTCAGATTTCTTTGGACTTATATAGCAGTGCTTTTGCATAAACTGTTACTCCAAAGAATGTTGCTGTTCAGAGATTGTAGATATTCTGTCCATGTAGAAACCGGATATCTCTTGCAAGCATAAAGTAAACACAAGAAACAATTCTAGTGGCTTGAGCAAACTTGAAACCTTTGTTACTAGTGAATGCCATTGTCAACATTATCAAATTAGTTTTCATCATTTTTTGTGTTGCAGAATTTGCAAACACCAACATAGGATCATCATGAAGAACTAATGTAATTCCTGCTGCAGCATATATGAATTCATTATGTTGAGAAAGAAGATGACAAAGAAGTGCTATAAAAAGGTTTTCCTTTCAAGACAATAATAATGATCCAAATGTGTTATGGAAGCAAATGTAAACAATAATCAGATTTCAGAGAGGACATCAATTCATCCATACATAATAGATAATCGAAAAAGAATGTTGATCAGTTCTTTTCTCTGTTCTGTATTTTTGGAGAAATGCATCTTATACCGCTTCAGGGAATAATTACATCAACTATCAAACAATAGGAATACAAGGAAAGTCTCTTCCTAACAAAGCTGGAAAAACTAACATTAATGCCTGTTCCCCAAGAGGCGTAATCTCTTTGGGAAAACACTTGAATTTAACTTTGGCCTGCTGAAATGCCTACACTACCCTAGGCTGAGAGGAGAAGGGTCCTCATGAAAGGTAGCCTTACATCCAGACTCCCACAGGAATTCAACAAAAGTTAATCAATTTATATGCTATAGCAGTTCTTAATCATCCAAGTCTGCCCAAGGAGAGGTCCTTCTGAAGAAAGTAGAGTGGTGAATTTATAATCAAATTCAGCTTCAAAACATGCCCAAAAGATGGTAGATGAACGTTTTCAAATGACAGGATTAATTTTTTGATCTCCACCTCACAGCGTGCAAGCAAAACACCAACATTTTGAAGCTTATCCTTGATTTTTAATCCTTGGTGACACATTAATCATTCCAAAATTTTATGCTTGAAAGAATATTGTGATTTCCATATTGACTTTTACCGTCTTTGTCAGCACATTTCAGGGTCCCTCAAAACCCACCTTTTGTCCAACCATAAGCAAATTTAGACCTTGTGCCTCACTAAATCATAAAAATCCTTTGCCACAGTTGTATAAGGCATTCATACTATTCCATGTGCAATCTATCTGGATAGGACCCGATCACTGGAGTTGCATTTTAAAAAGACAACCTTTTTGGGACCAGTCTATGAAGGTCTTGACAGGCTGGTTTTACGCTCTATTCAACTTTTGGGCTTGATTTAAATTGCACCAATCATCATTTACCAGGTTCATAAATCTCAATTTGTTTGGGAGGTAAAAAAAATTGGAATTCTGAAATTCAGAAAATATCGGTAGAATTTCTATAGGAATTGAAAAGTCCAGGCTGAATTGAACACATCCAGCTGGTCCAAACAGTAACTAGGGCGCCAATTCTGCCATTGCTGATGCTCAGGATTCCACAGGTACCCTGACGAAAAATCCCTTTTCTGGTCAATCTTTGCCCAATAAACCTTGGCAAGAGATCAAGCTAACTTCTTGAATAATGAAATGCATTTGTCTTGCCTTCAAATCCCAAGCATTCTGTGGCCCCTCAAGTGGCTATTGCAGAAATCCAGACAGCATCTGCCAAACAACTCACTGTTTTAAGCAGGGCAGAACTTGAAAGTGTGAAAGCCTTTTTATTAATTTGAAATTTTTGTTGATGGCAAATTTCTAAAAAGAGATGTAGAATGGGTATATCTGTCTATATTCCTGTAGGTGTTGGGGTACAATACATATAAATTTAGGTGTAGAATAGAAGATGAATAAAAGTTGAGGAAGACAAGATTGTTCATCTGTCTATATTCCTGTAGGTGTTGGGGTACAATACATATAAATTTAGGTGTAGAATAGAAGATGAATAAAAGTTGAGGAAGACAAGATTGTTCATCTTCCAACAGTTGTTGAAAAGGTGGTGCCATGTCTGACTCTAGTAGTGTTGAAATATTTGATTGTAAAGTCATCAAGAAAAAAAAATTGGGTGGGTTTATGCCCCTCAACATCACAAGAGATTTCTGCCCCTTGACCCTTTGAGGGGAGCAAGGTAAGCATTAGCCAATTCTTTTGGCACATGTGCATGTTGGTGATGTTGTTGAATAAAACCCCCCTGGGTTTAGTTACCACATGTATCACGACGAGCTAAGTTGCTGGTTCTAGTACGGGAACGGGTATGGGAACGGGGTTCTGGTACGCCGGTATGGCGATTTTTTCTTTGATTTGGGTACGGTTGGGTATGGCTGTACTATATATATATATATATTTATATATACAAAAAAAAATATACAGAATTGAAAATACATTTGATATATCAATTATATATTAATATAATATAATATACTATAATATAATATAATATGATATAATATAATATACTATAATATAATATAATATGATATAATATAATATAAATTATGAGAGGGGGTACAAATTACACTTCTACTAGAAACCATTAAATGTGAGAGCATAGAGTAAATATTTGTATCATGCATGTCAAATTAAAAACTTTTTCTAACTTATGGCGAGCAGATGCGAAGATCTCCCTAAGCCCTCCCTCCGGATTGATATTACAGAAGAAAGCAAAAAAGAAGCTGAAGTACTCTTAGAGACAACCCTAATACGTTACTTCATCGGGCCAAAGCTCAGCAGAAATCAAGTAAAGGAGTGGGTGGAAGAAATTTGGCAAATTCACTGCATTATCAAATTTCTCCCCAAAGGTTTTTTCTTGGCCGCCTTCCTCTCAACTGCTGATTGTGACATGATTTTAAGGGGAAGAAATTGGACAAGAGTTGGAGCGCCACTTTATATGCGGAAATGGTCGCCAAATTTCGATCTGACGAAGTGCGAACCCTGTGATGAACCTAAACGGATCAGACTATATCTTCCACCAGAGTTTTAGACAGAGGATTGTCTTCTAAAAATTGGGCGATCCTTAGGAACGGTTAGAACCATCGATGCAGACCTCTTCAACAACGATTCGTATTTGTTTGCCAGAATTCAAGTGGTGGCCATTTATAAGATTCTAGATGAAATCATTCTACACACAAAGGATTATCAAAGGACACAGAAATTGGAGATTGAAGAGAGGTGATACTTTTGCTTAAATTCTTGCAGCCGTAGTCACTATCAAGACTCATGCCCAAAGGAAAAGAAAAGTCTCGAAAATCCAGAACGGACAATTAAAGGCAAGGTCACCTCACACCCTTGTACTCCTCCGGACAACGACATCTGCTACCCCCATGGTCAAGAGTCTAATCCAAATCGAGAAGAAAATACAGTGAGCAGCCCCCATGCAACGAATCTAGTAGGCGACATAGGCGATGAGGCTCCTCCTCGGACACAAAATGAAGCAATAGGTTCTATCATTTCCAACTCAATTTCCTAGGATCACAACACCCAAAATAAACCCGAAAAGAAATCAGGTCTGTTAGAAGGAAGGACACCAAAGGAATCGACGGCGAAACCAAGTAAGTACAAACAAATACCTACAGTAGAAAATTCGCCAAGATTGGGAAACTGCATTACAAATATTAAATTGACAGATTTCTTACGGGGCACCTCCGGTGCGGGGCCGAAATCATCTCCGATTCAAAAGCATTAAGGGGCTACCTGCCTTGTTTTTGGCGTCTCGGCACACCAAAGGCTTCGGCTGGCCTCAAGGGTGTCTCTTCGAGTCCTTGCCGAGCATAAACAACGAATATCCCTTTTCCAGAATCGAAACAAAGACTGGGATGGATAGATAGGTTGTCATTCAAATTAAGAAGGTGCAGACTGTATATTCATCTATCTATGGAAGATCTGTTTTTGAGGACGGAGTGATTCCTTATAGATATGAGAGACAGGAATTCACATGCATTGGTAGTAGCTCGATTTTCCTCGGGAACATTCGCAGTTTCACCTACAAAGAGGGAGCAAATAGAGCAGCAGTTCTCATAAACGAAATGGAGAATAGGATGTCTATCAATTGCATTTGCATTTGCCAGACTGCAGATTCAGAGGAAGATGAGGAAGGAAGCGGGGAAGAGGAGGAAGAAGAGGATGTAGAGGAGGAAGAAAGTGAGGATGACGATGAGGAACAGGAGGAAAACGTTGTAGAAGACCCGAAAACACATATTGGACGACTCTTTAATGCAGGCTCTGAGGAAGTGACAGATACAATTTTCAAAGTGATAGGGGCTCATGTCTTCAACGGAGGTCATATCCACGATGGCTTCCTATATGAAGAGTTCCTAATGATCTCTGTTCTAACCTTGAGAAGGAAAAGCAGCGGGAAGCTCATGGCAACCAATTTTGTCGAAGCCACCATGGACGCAACAAAGGCCGCCATTTCCAATTTTAACAAACGACCAAGTTATGGCTCGATGGCCGGGGTCTTCGATGCAGCAGCAATAAATAAAAATCAAGTGGCAGGTCAAGCTTTGGTAGTTTATAGGCAAGGCATACGGAGGAACATGGAAACTTTTGCCTATTTTGCCAGTCAGTACGGGGATCTTCTATCCCCATGCCAAGTGGAAAGAGCCATTGAACTGGCTAATGGACTTAGATTCCTCTGGCACTATGTCCAATAGTTTAGGAATATCTCTATGCTCTGTAATTGGTTGTCTTCAACCATTTTTTTTATGTATTTGGTTTCTTACTTTAATATATCCGTTGTCATACCGGCAGCACTTATTCACCAAAAAAATAATAATATAAATTATAATATATTATATAATATATATTATATAATATATTATATATTATACAATACAATATAATAATATAATATAATATATATCATATAATATATAATATATAATTATATAATAAATAATACAATATAATAGTATATTATATAATATATAGTATAATATAGTATAGTATATAATATAATATATAGTATAATATAATATAGTATATAATATATAATATAAGTTCTTAAAAGAAAATTTATAAAAAAAAGTCTTGAAGCAGCGCTCGGGAGTGCCCAAGAGCAGCCAGGGCCCTCAAGTTTCCTGTGGGATCCGGCTGGTGCGGGATTGGACCCCTGGACCCAGGAACCCGACAACAGAGACGATGAGACATCGAAGAGAACTAATCCTACTTGTAGTGAAGAAAGGGAAAGAAATTTCAAAGACAACAAATCATGTCTCTATGCAATAAACGATGTCATATATAGCCTCAATTTGTAAGGTCAAGGTGGTTGGTGTGCTAATGTGGAAAAAGAAGAAAGAAAAAAATAAAGGAAAAAGGCAGAGTGAAAAAAGATGAAAGCAGTCTTTATGCAAGAGATGACACTCTGAGATAATGAATGAGTGGCAAAAGTGAAGTAAAAATAGCATTTTGATAGGTTATGATGACTTTGAGGTATGCTAACTTTTAAATTTTTTTGGTTGATAGATCAGCATGAATGGTTGTCTAGGCAACATCACGATTCTTCCTTTATGGGGATGAGGTCTTGATGGAGTTTTATAAGTTTGAAAGGGTGTTAAAATGAATCAGTAGGTTTGGATAGGGCTCTATCTCTACAGTATTTAGAGGTGATGACAGTCTAATTGGATTCACCTTGTAAGCTGGTATAAGTTCTAGATCTAGGGCTAAAGAGTGAAAATTTAAGACCTGAATAATGAACCCTAAAACTATCCATATTTTAGCTATGTAAAATTTGATCTTGAACTGGGGTTAGGACTTAGTACTACTAAGACTTTTTCATGTTAAGGAGAGGGAGAGGGGTGTGAGGGAATAACACTCAACATAGTCACTGCCAAATGTAGGATGCTAGGGAGTTAAGTTGGGTGCAGTAATTAATGCGGATCCCCGTCTTTTAAAATGGGGAAGTTTATGTAAATTATTGTGCTCACTCAATTATAAATGTACTTTTTCTCGTATTTGTTTATTTTTCCCAAAGATTCTTGTCATCAATTGAAACTTTAAACACTATCATAAACACAAGGAAAAGCTACGGACTTGCAAAATTTGAGTTATATGAACCCAAAACTTCTGTCCAACAATATTGTTTTTGGTTTTTGAAATCCTCTGGTTTGATGAGGACAGGCTTGGTCATTTTAGCTTCAAGGAGAATTGACAGCTTGAAATATTGAGGAGCCAAGTGTCATCTTTTCATTGTCAGCTGTTGTTGAGTTAAGGTTATTACTAGTAAGGCATATTTTCACGTTAAGGAGGGGGATGAGGAGGCTAAGGAATAACACTCAACATAGTCACTGTCCAACATAATATGTTATGGAGTCAAGGTAGGTGTGGCAGTTAAGGCAGTATGCTGACTTTTAAAATGATAAAGTCTAGACTCTATGTTAATAATTGTGCTCTCAGTAATAAATATCTTTTTTCATATTTGTTTATTTGTCCCAAATATCTTTGTTCTCAATCCAAATTTGATACTATGATTGACCACGAAATCCTATGAGCTTAGCCAAATTTGAGTTACAGGAACTGTTATACTTCTGACTGTCCCAAGATATTGGTCA
This sequence comes from Cunninghamia lanceolata, assembly GCA_027924645.1. Classification (NCBI taxonomy): domain Eukaryota; kingdom Viridiplantae; phylum Streptophyta; class Pinopsida; order Cupressales; family Cupressaceae; genus Cunninghamia; species Cunninghamia lanceolata. Next base: position 17,123,819 of record BSBN01001332.1, read on the forward strand.
TGGCTTCTGAAATCCTCTGGGTTGATGAGTGTGGACTTTGCCATTTTAGCTTCAAGAAGAATTTATAGCTTGAAATATTGAGGAACCAAGTGGCATTGTCTAATCATCGCTTAACATGCTATTCTTCTAAGTTCTAGGTTTAAGATACAATGCTTCAATTTGCGGGTTTAGTGATTTTTCTACCAGTGTGATCCAACACTTGAAACTTCGGATGAAGCCAGAATGAGACACTGGCTTAGAGATCTTCTGGGTTGCCAAATGAGCAAGAGACCCTAGGACCTGGCCAATTTTTGAAGCCATACATGAAAATCAGAGCTTTAAGGTAACCATTGACTTTGGTCATGGATTTTGAAATCTTTTAGGTTTTGACTAGCAGAATATGAGTTTAATTGCTTTGGTTTACTTGGAAACTCAGAATCTTGAGGAGCCAGCAGAGATATTCTATTATTCATTAGTTCCTAAATATTACCTTGGTCATTTTGTCTCATTTGGATACTTGGAACACTAGCAAAATAATTGAATTCTTCTGCTTGCTAGACATTTGGAGACATTGAGCATTCCAGTGATATCTAATTATTGCCACATTGAAATCTTCCAGCTACCGTGGACTTAGTTATTTCGTCCTCACCCAGAAGCTAGAAAGATTAGATGGCTGACAAATGCACAATGTCTGCATGTCATCTCCAGATTCATCCAAGTTCCTATTACCTTGGGACTTAGTTAAGCTTTATCATGCGTAGCTTTTGAATGGCCATGTCCTATTTTGCATTTATGGTTTTATTATGTTATTACTTACTGGCAAACAAAAGTTAGTGCATCATAGAGTTACAAGAAGCCTTGTTTTAAACTCAATATGTTGCTGCATATTGCTTCCAGATAACTTAATCCAGTTGGTACTACTATACTTAGAGCATCAGTCAAAATTATATATAGTGATAACAACTGATAAGACAACTTTGGCATATGCATATGGTATCCACTGTCCTTGTGTAAAACAATCTAAAGCTAACTAATCCTGCCTATGCAGGATAAAGTCTCACTAAATTCAATAGGCTATATGGAAGTTTTCAGCAGGGGCATTTTGCTTCTCATCTCTTGTGCCCAATTAGTTCTCCCATAGACTGTTAGGAGATTGTCTGAAAAAAAATCCTGCCTTTTTAAAACCAGTCTAGTTAGTATGCAGAATCCTTGAGATTATTAGTTTGGTTGGATTAGCATATAGCTTTTCTAAAAATACTTAGGAGAGATTAACAACGGTATTAGCCTTTAGGTTGCTATCCTTGTCTCTCTATTGGAGCTCATGGGGATGAATTTAATCAAGCTTGTATTCACCAAATCATTCATACTGCAAAATGCAAGAACTTTTTGAGACGTTTGCAGGAGATCATTGCCACGCAGACCAAAGTTTTTCTTCAAACTCACATGGTAAGCCATCTAAACCAGGTGACTTGACAATTGCCATGTCTTGAATTGCATGAAGCAATTTATCACATCAGTATGTTGGATAACCGAGTGTCTGAAAACTGAGATACTTCATAAAAATTGCATGCTGACAATATTATTTGTTAGTGGCTATACTGATGCTACTTCTTGTAGATGAAAAGGATCTCTCACAATGATTGTAAAAGATCTCCCTTTGTCATGTCCCCTTCCCCTATGAGCCGACTCCATGAGCACCAACACAATATTTCTGTTCTTGATAATCAGAAACCAATTGCAAGTTTAAATAAAATAAATTTAAAATTGTTTTGGGCCGACCCCCATCCTTGGCATCTAAGACAAAGATATTCTGGCCGACTCAATAAGGCTGACCCTCCTTGGATGAAGAGGCCGACTCCTAATTGATATCGCCACTCTTAGAATAAAGAGAAAACAAATTAAATTTATATTAAGGGTGGCCAACCACACAGCAAATTCAATAAGACAAAAGTCGTGTGTGTGGTGTGCTCGAGACAAAAACATGAAATGTGCAATTTGTTAAGAGCTTTAAGAACAGCGATCTAATTTATGAAGGAGTGCAATCTGTTTGTAAAGGATAGCATGTTATGAAGAGTCATGTCCATTCACGAAAGAAATATCCATTGGAAAAAGTATAAGAGGTAATTGGTAGAAGTGTGGAAGAGGAATGGAAAATAAGAATATATATAACTGGGCCGAGATAAATCTGCAAAGAGAAAGAAATAACTTATATAATATACAGCAGTTCTCATATAAAGACATTCGATTCATCATAACAGCACAAGAAGAAGAAATACAAGGAATACAAAACTGATTTAGAGCAGAGATAAATCTGCAGACTTCAGCAGTAATATAGAGATTATTATTTAGTTTTATATATATATATATCTATTGCACATCTCTGCCACATGTTAATAAGCATTAAAATATACTGCAACAGTCTTTCAAAAGGGAAGGAAGGAAATCTGCTTTAAGGGAGAACAGCTTAGGGCACTCCGCTACAGTGGCAAGTAGGGAGAACAGCTAGACGGGCACCCTATTGCACTATGAAAGGGAGAGAATGGCTAAGGGCACCCTACTACAATTTTTCTTCCAATCCATATGTCGAGGGACCGTTGAGAAAATTAGAGGTTCACATAGAAATCAAACTTGTTGCATAATGATGAATATATGAGTCCCTTGCAATAATAATAGGTTTATTTCATGAACTGTGTTTGCAATGTTACCTAACTGATTGCAGGCTTACAGAACAGAATTAGTTCATCTTATTCCTAAGTAAAGAGATGTCCCCCTAACTACCTTATATGCTTGTTCCATTTGGTTTTGTGAATTTGGACAGAATAGAGATTGATCCAGCAAGGGGACATTACACGTGTACATGCTGAATATTATAATAGTGATTAGAGTTCTATTTGTAACATCATTGGATTATATGTTTATTTATCTGTTGATAATAACACGATTGCAGGACCTAAATCAGGTTTATCTTGCTTAAAGCATTCAATTGGTAAGTTACAACCCTAACTATGTTAAATTTGTGATTCTAGGGCAAGATTTAGGGCAATCCCAAAAGGGGACATTACACCCTTATGTGGATCTCATTCGTAGACCATTCTTGTTGGTCTTTAAAAGCTACAATATGTCATGCTCCCTTTCCAAAATTTATGGTGGGAAACCCAAAAGCCCATTCCTTATTTCCCATGGGCTAAGGGGAACCAAAATAAGGGAAATAATATTATAATATTGTATTAAGTCGTCTAACTGAAATATTTCTGTATTCAACTTTGGAAAAAGACAACTTAATATTAGAAGGTGGGTTGCCTCAATAAGCTGATAAGGTTTCTTTTTATGAAGTGAGATTCGAATTGGAAATAAGGACAACTTAATGTTAGAAAGGAGGGTCGCCTCAATAAGTTGATAAGGTTTCTTTTTATGAAGTGAGGTTCAAATTGGAAACTAGGACAACTTAATATTAGAAAGGTGAGTCGCCTCAATAAGTTGATAAGGTTTCTTTTTCTAAAGTGAGATTCAAATTGAAAATAGCGGGAGTTGGACGCCCTAGGATTGAGGTAGATTATAAGAGAAAATAGAAACAAGCCAAATAGATCATTCTACTCATTATTTTCAGATCATCATTTGAGCACTTGTGTTCATATTCAATCCAAAGGACGAAAACCCCAAGGATTGCATGAGATCCAAGGATGAAAACCCTTGAGATTTCATATGGAGTTTGGGGATAAAAACCCTTGGGTTCTAGCAAGGTGATTCCATTTCAAGAGTTGCACATGGGCTTCAAATCATTGTTTGGTTTAGTATTTTCAGTTTCAAAAGATTTCAGTTTGCTTGAGATTGTAGGCACAATGTTTATTTGCTGTTCTTGCTGAGTGCACAATCTAAGGTTGTCATACATCTGTGTGGAGGGGCGATTGGCATTTTGGAATGATTCATAGCCTTGTATTAGTGAAGATAATCCAACTGCCTTCATTCCAAAGGATTCATGGCTTGTTGGTGATCATTCTAGCTGCCATACCATTCATGGTATTGGCTGCATCAATATCAGATGATTATTCTGCTGTTCTGAGGCATCTTCTAGTCTAATGGTGACAATTTGATGACAACAGTGTTATTAGCATCAGTTTGGACTGCCGCTTCAATTGGGGGAGATAGTACAATATTGGGATTGCTGTTTGGCATCATATCTGCAGTCTATTATTCATTTTTGCTGTGTTAGTAAGTGGTTGGGCAGTTTTGGATAATTTCAGAATTAATTGCAGCTTTCTATTTGTGAGTATATCTTGATTTTCTAACTGCACAGTTATGATTGTACTGCTGTACCTCTTCATTGTTGCGCAGATTTGATACATTATCTGTGAAGTTGGCTATAACAAAAATCTATATCAGCATATAGTATTAGTGTGGAGAATTGCATTTAAGTATTTGAATGTTATGATTTCTTATTGCCATTATTGTTCATGTTATTTAAGTATTGTATAAGTCTGAGAAATGCAAAAAAGTGTAAGGTTTATGAATATGCAGAACCGGGACATGACATTGGTATCAGAGTTGTGATCTTGCCAGCTTGTAGGGATGCTAACCTTTATGCAGATTACATCACATGCTTGTTAGTAACAGAAAGGTATGGAGGACAGAAAAGTGAAGACTTTTCAAAAATCTTTGTTAGAAATATTCCGACCTTTGAAGAATATGAATAAGGAAATGAATCTTAGTATACGAGGATGAAGGCCAATCTTCACTTAGAAACATGTGTTTCGAGGTAAACTTTGATTGAAACAAAGATTGCAACATGATAAAGTTTGTTGCAACATGGGCTATTTCAGGATGAGCCAACTCCTTGTATGTGTATTGCCTTATTAAGTTGAGGACCCAAGCATGGTTGTATATGTTTTTAGCATGCTCTACACGTTTTGATTCATGGGATTTTGCCAAGATCCTCCAATATAAGTTCAATGTAATGAGCAAAACAAAGAGTCCAAAATAAAGATGGGTGCTTATCCATGAGAAGTCTATATATAACAACATAATTTGTTGCATTGTTTGTAATTATTTGCACAAAATTTTCCTCACCCATCTTGGCCAAGGCTCCTTTTAAAACATCAAAAAGGAAACATTTAGGAAAACTGTGCCACCTGAGAAAGAAACAAGGAAATTCAACAATGCCATGTTTCTCCTATCTATCCAACCATCAGTCATGATGGAGCAATCCTTTCTCCTCCATATCTCACATTGCATATCAATAGTGGCCTTCACATCTGCCACCTATTGAGTCAAAATTGAACCTTTGATCTCCTCATTATTAAGGGCTTTGAACTCTGCTCCATAAACAATAATGGAATCTATTAAATATTGACAATTGTCAATAAAGAGACCTAAAACATGTCACGCCAGGAATGGACTGTAAAATTAAAACTAAGAATGGAAATGCAAACCCAACAAGATTGATTTCATTGAATGAAAAATTGTACATAAATAGATCAACAAAGTGACCTTTCAGTTCAACTACAAGAAATTGTTTAGTTCATCTTCAAGATGATTGTTCATATTCTACAGAAAAACCCAAGGATTATTTACACAATATTTATATAAAATTATATCCCTCCCTTAATCTATAGGGGTTATAGTGAGACCATGCATGCCTCTAAATTTTTCAAATTTCTCTCTTCCAAGTGCTTTTGTCAAGATGTCTTCTAGTTGATCTGCAGTTGGACAATGGATCAATTTGACTCTACCATCTTTCACATAATGTTGAATCAAATGGAATTTGGTGTTGATGTGCTTGGTTTGGTCGTGAAAAACTAGATTCCTTGCCATCTTGATTGCAAAAGTGTTGTCGACCATGAGTGGTGTTGATGAAACTCATTTTTCTTGCAAATCCTCAAGAACCCTTCTAAGCCACAATATTTCTTTGGTCGCTTTGGAAGCTGCCATATATTTTACTTCTGTTGAAGAAAGAGCTGGCACTAATTGCTTCTTTCACTTCCAACTAATGACTGCTGATCCTAAATTCATCAAGAAACTTGAAGTAGATTTCCCATCTTCAAAATCCCCTGTATAGTCTGAATTTGAATATCCAATTAGTTTGAAATCTGCTACCTTGGAGTAATGAAGCCCAAAATTCTGAGTTCCCTTTAGATATTGAATAATTCTCTTTGCTGCTAGCCAGTGACTTCCTCTCGACTTTTGCATGAATCTAGAGAGAACACCAGCAACAAATGAAATGTTTGGTCTAGTTGTGGTTACATAGATTAGACTTCCAATGAGTTGTCTGTACTTAGTCGCATCTTCAAACTTTGTAGTATCTTTTGATGTCAACTTCAGATTTTGTTCCATGGGTGTGTTGAGTGGTTTACAATCTGCCATTCCAAATTTGCTTAAAATTTCACCAGTATACTTTTGTTGTGTAATGAAAATGGACTTGGATTTTTGAATCACTTCAATACCCAAATAGTAAGGAAGATGACCCAAATCTGTCATTTCAAAACCTCTCATCGGTTCTGCTTTGATTTTTGCAGTGTATTTTTCATTATTTCCTATTAGGAATAGATCATCGACATATACAGTTAGGTGTACAACTGTTTTGTCAACTATCTTGACAAAAAGAGTTGCATTTTCAAATTCAAAACACTTGAAGTTCATGCTTAAGAGGTGCTCAATGACCTTTTCATACCAAGCTCGTGGGGCTTGTTTCAAACCATACATTGATTTTACCTACTCACACTTGTTCTTGACCTTCAATTGCAAAATCTTCTGGATGATTCATGTAAACTGTTTCTTTGAGATCATTCAAAAAAGCAATTTTCACATCCATTTGATGAACTTTCCATCCATCTTGTGTTGCCAAAGCCAACAAAACCCGAATAGCGGTCTATTTCACTGTAGGTGCAAAGGTCTCCTCATAGTCTATCCCTTCTTTTTGAGCATATCCCTGTGCGACAAACCTTGCTTTGTGTTTGTCAAGTGAGCCATTTGCTTTGTATTTGTTTTGAAAGACCCACTTGCAACCAATGGGTTTAAAATTGAGTGGAGGATCAACTAACTCTCAAGTGCCATTTTTGATCAAGGCATCATATTCAACTTTTATTGCTTTTCTCCCCACATCAAGCTTCTTTGCTTGTTTCAAGGAAGTTGGTTCTGAATCAAAAGCAATATTGATTTCTTTTTTTGAATGCCCTTCCAAGGTAAGCTTTGCTAACTTATCTTGAATGTTCTCTAGGGACTTTTCTTCTTGTTGTTTGGCTTTGTATGCATATCTAGTGCAGTTTTATGTAGGAAAAGTGGGAATAGGATTTAATGAATGATATGCCTAGATCCTCCTTTCACTACACACATTCAAGGACATTTAATCGAGTTGAATCACAACTTTTGCAAGAGGATTCACCTACAGGTTGGCTGTCACTTGTAATGATAAGGAAATTTGAAATTTACTAATTAATGTATTAATTTAATGCCCAATTATGCTTAAAACCTTAATTATGCAAAATCGTGTTGAAAGTTTTAACAATCAGATTGACAGTAAGAACAATGAGACACAATTGCACACAAAACACGCATATACCCTGGGAAAACCTCCCTCTTGGAGGTGAAAAACCCAGCAAGGAAATCTCAGATTCAATTTATATTATGAGCAGGAATGAATTACAGCAAATTACAACTCGTTTGAATTTGATTCAAACTGATCAGAATGAAGCTGCTGCACATCAGCAGTCACACAGTAATACTGAGATTCAGCATTTAATAATGTATGAGCCGTTGAGGTTGAACCAGTGAAGTGATTTAACTGGTGAACTAACTGAATCACTGAACCGGTTCATTGAACCGGTTCAACTGTCGGCAGAGTTTTCTGAGTTGCCAAAATCTGTGAGCTCGCCGAACTATTGAACCAAGCGGTTGAACCGAGCTGATGAACCAAGCGGTTGAACTGAACCGATGAACCAAGCGGTTGAACTGAACCGATGAACCAAGCGGTTGAACTGAACCGATGAACCGAAGGTTGAGCCGAACGATTGAACCGACCCGTTGAACCTATCGGTTGAACCGATCCGTTGAACCTATCGGTTGAACCTTGAGCCGCCGAATCCTTTGAGCTTTAGGAGCTTGATGCACCTTTGAACCAGTGGCGAGGCACTTAGAACTGTCGCAGATGAATGCCGATGGAGGATTTTCGCTGATCAGAATTCGGGGTCAGTGAATGCGGTGTGAATGCTGCCAGTCGCTCTTCATATATATATGAGATCGCTTGATCAATTTTGGCGCCAAACATATACTTTACAAATTGAAATAGGTCCAGACCTATTTGCAATTTCAAGATACATCGAATGAATTCGCCCAGATAGGGCCGGCCTTAAATCTGAGATACAAAATGCTAAGGCCGATAGGCCATTCAGCATTTTATAACTAGATCGGTCTTGGAAAGGGATCCGACCTAGCTACCAAAATCAACACTCCCTCTTAGCTAGGGAGGATTCCTTTATAAGGATCAAATTCCATAGTGACTATCACCATGGCTACTTCCATGGATAAGTGCTTATTGTCATCTCCACATGACGTTTATCATAGGTACTCCCAGAGGGTGAACAAGCTTATCATGAAATTTCTCCCATGATATCCACCATACCTTCTTGCAGAGGGTGGAAGAGGGCTTTCACCTCAAACTTCTCCCAGAGAAGAGTGCATTACCATCATGCCTACTCATAGAGGATGGAAGAGGGCTTTCACCTCAAACTTCTCCCAGAGAAGAGTGCATTACCATCATGCCTACTCGCAGAGGATGGATCCACCATGCCTACTCGCAGAGGGTGGAAGATACAGTGTAATGTATCACTGATGCTGAGTCTCCCTCTCAGCTAGAGCTGTGTTCTCCACAACTCCAAGCTTGTCTCGAAAATATGCAAGCTTCACTCGAGCAAGGGGTTTGGTGAGAACATCTGCTGTTTGCTCATCAGTGCTGATGTACTTCAGCTGAATAGCATTCCTTTGCACCATATCCCGGATATAGTGATACTGAGTTTCCACATGCTTTGATCTGTCATGGAACACAGGATTTGCAGAGAGCTTCACACAGCTCTGATTATCACTGTGAATAACTGTAGGTTCCCAGGGTTGTCCAAACAAACCTGCAAGGAGTTTCCGAAGCCACACTGCTTCTCGAGATGCCACACAGGCTGCAATATATTCTGCTTCAGCAGTACTCAATGCTACTGAAGACTGTTTTCTGCTGCACCAGGATATCATGGCAGATCCCAAGCTAAAGCAAACTCCAGAAGTGCTCTTTCTATCAGTGACACTTCCTGCCCAATCTGAATCAGAATAGCCTTCCAAGGTAATGACTATGTTGGAAGAGTACTTCAATCCATATCCAACTGTACCACGCAAATATCTCAAGATATGCTTGGCTGCAACAAGATGGATCTGCCTTGGTTCGCACATAAACTGGCTGAGGGCACTCACTGCATAGCAAATGTCAGGTCTAGTGTTAACTAGATACATCAAGGATCCAATCAGCTGCCTGTATTCAGTGGGATTCACCAGATCAGATCTAGCTGCAGATTCACTCAACTTCTTTAAGTTAGTTTCCATAGGAGTAGGCATAGGTTTACAATCTAGCATTCCAAATCTCTTCAAAATATCAATGGTATATTTCCCTTGACTTAGAATAATTTCATTGGGTCTTTGCCATACTTCTAACCCTAGAAAGAAATGCATGAGACCTAGGTCTTTCATTTCAAATTCTAAAGTTAGTTCTTCCTTACATCTAAGAATGAGATGGTCTTCTCCAGTTAGAAATAGGTCGTCAACATATAAGACCAAAATCAACATTTCACCATTGAATACCTTGAAGTAAAGGTTAGGATCAGCATCATTCTTACAGAATCCTAAGCTTATCAAATACTTATCAATTCTTTCATACCAAGCACGGGGAGCCTGCTTAAGACCATATAATGCTTTCTTCAATCTGCATACATGAGATTCTTTCTTATGGATCACATAGCCTTCAGGTTGCTCAATGTAGACTTCTTCTTCAATAATACCATTGAGGAAGGCAGTCTTTACATCCATCTGATGCAACTTCCATCCCTTAGCTGCGGCAATTGCAATGATAGTCCTGATGGAGGTATATCGAGCAACAGGGGCAAAGGTTTCCTCATAATCTATGCCTTCTTTCTGAGAGAAGCCACGAGCCACAAATCTAGCTTTGTATTTCTCAATACTTCCATCAGCAGCATGTTTAATTTTAAACAGCCATTTGGAAGATACAACAGACTTACCCTTGGGTCTAGGCTCAATATCCCAAACGTCATTCTTAATGATAGACTGATATTCTTCATCCATAGCATTCTTCCATGTCTGTTGGTTCATGGCTTCTTCAACGCTGGAAGGTTCAGTCTCAATGAGATTGCACATTAATGCAACATAGTTTGAGAATCTCAGAGGTCTCCTTCTTTCTCTAAGTGTGCCACTTGGAGCTGCAAACTTTTCTGCTTCTTGAATCCAAAGAGGTCTTCTTTTATTCACGGTAATGTCCCTAGGCCCATTTGTAGGATCCAGAGGTTCACTTGGATCATCATGATTTTCAGATTCTGTAGACTCTCTCTGAATCTCAGTATCATGATCAATATCCATGTTTTGAGGGTTATCATGGACTTCATTGTCAATCTCTAGACTAGAGCCTTTAGATCTTTTGAGTGCGATATTTTCTTCAAAAGTGACATCTCTACTAACCTCAATAAACCTCTGACCTGGAATGTAAATTCTAAATGCTTTGGATGTTTCGCTGTAGCCCACAAGAGTGCCTCTTTTGCCAGAAGGTTCCAACTTGGTTCTCTTCTCTTTGGGTACATGGACATATACTGGACTCTCGAAGATCCTCAAGTGACTGATATCAGGTTTGATCCCTGAAAATGCTTCTTCTGGAGTCATCTCTTTCAATACATGGTGAGGGCATCCATTCTGAATGTAGACAGCAGTCCTAGATGCTTCGGCCCATAGGAAAGTCTGCAGATCCTGATCATGAATCATTGCTTTTGCTGCTTCAACTATGGATCTGTTCTTTCTTTCTGCAACCCCATTTTGCTGAGGGTTGTAGGGAACACAAAACTCCCTCTTTATCCCTGCCTCAACACAAAAGTCATGAAAACTACTCGAGGTGTATTCACCTCCATTGTCAGACCTAAAAACTTTAATTCTTTTCCCAGATAGATTTTCAGCTAAAGCTTTAAATTCTTTGAATCTACTTAGGATTTCATCAGATTCTTTTGATTTAAGAAAGTAAATCCAAGTTTTCCTAGAGTAGTCATCTATAAAGATTACATAATACAAGAATCCACTTGGAGAAGCAACAGACATAGGTCCACATAAATCAGAATGCACAAGAGCTAATTTCTCTTTAGACCTACTTTCACTTTGATGAAATGGACTCTTGATGTTCTTACCCATAGCACAACCTTTGCATGTATTATCATGAGTATGACTGAGTTTAGGCATACCTTTAACTATCTTCTCAAGTGTGGGAAGGGCTCGGAAATGAAGATGTCCGAGTCTTCTATGCCAAAGCTCGCTTGACTCAGGTGCTTCATGAATGAGAGCTTGAACTGGACGTGCTGAAAGCTTATATAGGCTCTCATATCTATTCCCAATGACACGAACTGATTTGATGCTGGACTTTTTTAGGCCATGCAAGCACCCTTCCCTCAGAAAATGCAATCTGATAACCCTTATCTTCTAGTGCTGATATGGAGATAAGGTTTCTTTTGATTCCAGGCACAAACAAAATATCGCTGAGGTGAAGAGAAATTCCAGAATCTAGATTAAGGGAAGTAGTACCAAAACCTCTCACAGAATAGCGAGCATCATCACCAATGACGACATGAAGATTAGACTCTTTCTCCACTAAATCTGAGAGGTGCTCTCGATAGCCGGTGATGTGTCTAGATGCGCCACTATCAATCAACCATGTATCACTGTCTGAGGGTACATTGCTTGACAAAGCAGAGATGAAAAGGAAGTCTTCAGTATTGGACTGATTTGAGACTTCATTTAAGTTTGCTTCTTGTTGCTTAGACTGGGATAAACAATCCCTTGCATAGTGACCGAATTTGTCACATCTGAAGCACTTGATGTGGGACAGGTCCCTTTTCTTTTTCTTCGAATCATGAGATGGATTAAACTTTTGATCTCTATTCCTCTTGAAATTGTTCTTCTTCCAATAGCCTCCTTTCTTCTTGAAGGACTGGGCAGCAAGGACATGATTGTCTTCATGAGTGTTTTTGATAACCCCTCTAGCAGCCAGTCGAGACTCTTCTTGGATACAGTCAGCCCTTAATCTATCAAATTTGGGCAGATCAACTCTTGCACTAATTCCTTGAATGTAGGATTCCCAAGATGCTGGAAGACCATTGAGGGCTAGCATAGTTAAATCATTTTCATCAACAATCTTTCCAATAGATGAGAGCTGATCTCTCAAATCAGAAATCCTCATGAAATAAGCCATGACGGATTCACCTTTAGCCATCTTGATGTGATGAAGCTGCTGCTTCAAAGTTAGAACACGACTAGTGTTGTTGATTTCATACATCTCCTCCAAGGTTCTAAACATTTTGCTTGCTGTATTCAGCTTGGAGATGATGAGAACAATGTGATCTTTTACTGAATCAATTAAGATCTTCTGAGCTTGAAAATCTTTCTTCCTCCATTGGATCTTTTCTCCTTTTGCCTCAGGCTCGGAAGATTCTTTGGTCACAAAGTCTGCAAGGTCATTTTCATTCAACGCAAGCATGATGCGGACTCTCCATGAAGTGAAATTGGAAGCCCCATCCAATCTGTCTTCAACCCTGAGACTGTGAGCCATTTTATTTGATCTTTAATGATAAGAGCAGAATGTAAATAACTGAATGCTGCAAATCTGATTATACTAATTCGAACTTGGCTCTGATACCATGTTGAAAGTTTTAACAATCAGATTGACAGTAAGAACAATGAGACACAATTGCACACAAAACACGCATATACCCTGGGAAAACCTCCCTCTTGGAGGTGAAAAACCCAGCAAGGAAATCTCAGATTCAATTTATATTATGAGCAGGAATGAATTACAGCAAATTACAACTCGTTTGAATTTGATTCAAACTGATCAGAATGAAGCTACTGCACATCAGCAGTCACACAGTAATACTGAGATTCAGCATTTAATAATGTATGAGCTGTTGAGGTTGAACCAGTGAAGTGATTTAACTGGTGAACTAACTGAATCACTGAACCGGTTCATTGAACCAGTTCAACTGTCGGCAGAGTTTTCTGAGTTGCCAAAATCTGTGAGCTCGCCGAACTATTGAACCAAGCGGTTGAACCGAGCTGATGAACCAAGCGGTTGAACCAAGCCGATGAACCAAGCGGTTGAACTGAATCGATGAACCAAGTGGTTGAACTGAACCGATGAACCGAAGGTTGAACTGAACCGATGAACCAAGCGGTTGAACTGAACCGATGAACCGAAGGTTGAGCCGAACGATTGAACCGACCCGTTGAACCTATCGGTTGAACCGATCCGTTGAACCTATCGGTTGAACCTTGAGCCGCCGAATCCTTTGAGCTTTAGGAGCTTGATGCACCTTTGAACCAGTGGCGAGGCACTTAGAACTGTCGCAGATGAATGCCGATGGAGGATTTTCGCTGATCAGAATTCGGGGTCAGTGAATGCGGTGTGAATGCTGCCAGTCGCTCTTCATATATATATGAGATCGCTTGATCAATTTTGGCGCCAAACATATACGTTACAAATTGAAATAGGTCCAGACCTATTTGCAATTTCAAGATACATCGAATGAATTCGCCCAGATAGGGCCGGCCTTAAATCTGAGATACAAAATGCTAAGGCCGATAGGCCATTCAGCATTTTATAACTAGATCGGTCTTGGAAAGGGATCCGACCTAGCTACCAAAATCAACAAATCGTAAACAAACAGACGAATCCCGACAAATACTTGCACACAGAGATGTTATATTCAGAGTAGATACATACCATATTTCGATATTTAGGATGCGGAAAAGTTAGGGGCTAAAGAGCAGGCGCCCAAGCCCAAGGTAGGAACTTCTTCAGGGATTTTTGGAAGTTGTCTGCTACTTGTTGTGACCAAATCACACATCACCCCATTGCAAATGGGGACCCCCCTTTTTTTTGAGCTCTGATGCTTTGCATGAAGTTTTGATGATGTCTTTAGTTGATTGCATGATGAAGTCAGTGGTGTTTGAGTCCTATAGTCCCCTAATGACTTGATCCTAATGTTTGAGATCCTGAAAATGACTAAGTCTGGTATCCTGATCTTGAAAATCCTGAAAATTGGCTAAGTCTAAAATCTGGCGGATCCTCAAAAATCTAGAATCTGCATGTTAAATCCAGTGGATCTAAGACCTATCTCAAACATCCTGAAAGGTATATTGAAAAATATTTAAAGTACAAGAAATTCAATCTCTAAACTTATACTTAAATATATTTTTTAATATACTTGCCCTCGGGGAGTTTCATTTCTGGGCGCAAATTTGCTCTAAGACTTTAGGCGCATTTTCCCACTTGCAGAGACCCAAAAGTGTGCCTTAGGTGGAGACTTATATGTGCGCCTAGAGGACAATCAACTATCAACCACTCCAAAAGATGGCGCCTTGATTGGAATTGATATAAAAGGCCTTAAACATCAAAATTTTTTGACAAAGGAATGATTTAAGGAGTCTAGGTGCCCTTTCTATGTCCAAATGATCATCAAATTGCGCCTTATGTTGAAGTGAATGAGTTTAGGCGCCATTTCTTGTCGCTTTTGCCATTTAGGCGCCTTGGCAATAGTGTGGATGAACAACCTCAAAATGGGCGCCTAAGGATGATCCAGTCTCACAAGGGTGTAAACAACTTCAAATGTCAAGAATGAGCAAACTTAAGCTAGGCGCCCTTCATACATTAGACTACCTCATTTTGGCGCCTTAGCATGAAAGAGATGTTTAAACTAACTCCAAGTTGCGCCTTAGGAAGAAAGAGTATGAAATTCCTGATGTATGTTTGAGATCCTGAAAGTGACTAAGTCTGGTAGCCTGATATCCTAAAACACTGAAAAATTGACTAAGTCTGGAATCTGGTGGATCCTCCAAATTCTATAATCTACATGTTAAATCCAGTGGATCTGAGACCTATCTCAAACATCCTGAAAGGTATATTGAAAAATATTTAAAGTATAAGAAATTTCTTATACTTAAATATATTTTTCAATATACCTTACACTCTAAGACTTCCACTTCTAGGCGCGAATGTATGAGATCCTGAAAGTGACTAAGTCTGGTAGCCTGATATCCTGAAACACTGAAAAATTGACTAAGTCTGGAATCTGGTGGATCCTCCAAATTCTATAATCTACATGTTAAATCCAGTGGATTTGAGACCTATCTCAAACACCCTGAAAGGTATATTGAAAAATATTTAAAGTATAAGAAATTCATTATACTTAAATATATTTTTCAATATACCTTACACTCTAAGACTTCCACTTCTAGGCGCGAATTTACTCCAGGAAGTTGGGTGCATTTTCTCACCTCTGCAAACATCATTTTTGCGCCTAAGATTGAGATTCATATGTGCGCCTAGGAGAGAATACATTTCCAACCAGCCTTAAATTGGGCACCTTGATTGAAAGTTGCTAAAAGACCTCAAGAAGTGAAGATTTCACAAGGAAAACACAAGGTGAGTTTAGGCGCTCCTCATGCATACAATCACCTCATTTGGGCGCCTTACATAAGAGGTCTTGAGTGTCATAAACTTAGGCATGATTTTCAATTTATAGAACCTTAAACATGTGCCTAGAAGGTAAAATGTTATGAACCTTAGCGCCTAAGAGTATACTTCCTTAAACATTCAAACATTGAGCAACAACCTAAGGCGCTATTTTCAATTCATCTAGCCTCAAAGGGTGCCCAACTTGGAGAGGGCATTCATTCAAGTGTACCTAGGTGCCCTTTTGCCTCCATGCCAACCTAAAATTGGCGCCCTAAGGAAAACCACTCAAGTTCATGTTTCAAAGTGGGCGCTTTAAGAAAGAAAACCATTTTAAGGCATGTTTAGTTGTTTGAGGTCATCAAAAGGGCAGATAAGACCAATCTAACCTTAGGCGCAATTTCACTTATCCACCAACCTAAATGGGCGCCTTAGGGTAATTTGCACCTAATGATATCATTAGTGGGGCGCCTAAGAAGAAAAGAACTTAAAATTACATCATTGAATAAACACTTGAAGAGTTGAGCCATTATAGGTTGATCCAAGTCCCATTGAAGTCATAAAATATCAAATGCAAGGTTAATTGGAGTTAGGCGCTCTTCATGCAAATTCCCAACACCATGAGCGCCTTGAAAGGAGAAATCATTTTAGGCTATTTTGATTGTTTGAAATCATCTAAAATGCTAAGTATGGAACTAACTTATGATAGGCGCCCTTTGCTTCTCTTTTCACCTAGATTTGCGCCTAGACTCATAAGGGTGTTGAATGCTTAGAACATGTTTCTTATATGCTATGATATGCAAGGTTATCAGTTGTTTGATATGTTGTTTCTCTTGTCTTGTAGGAATATCAATAAAGCTAAGGATTTGTTCAAGGAATCACCTTCAAGCGAGGAGCTTGGAATCATCTTCAAGGAAGAGTCATCATGTAGCTTCTCCAAAGGAACCTTTCATTATCATCATGTCACAATACTTCATGATCATCTACATCATGTCAAGGACACTTCACACATTTAGATTCAAGACTCATTAAGCTTCAAAGTCTCCTTGAGAGGTCATCTACTCTACATCCAAAGAAGGTATTATCATCTACATTTCAAAGGGCTACTTCAAAGATCATCCTGTTAGAACGCATCATCATCAAGTTGCATTATTGAGAGGAGTATTGGTGAAGCCAAGGAGTCATCTGAAGGACAAGCACCAGAATCATCTTCAAGTTGCAGAGGAAACACCATTCTAAAAGGTCATATCAAGTTCAGCATTCGTCAATGACATCATGTTAGATCACATCAAGTTCAAGTATACTTCATCAGTTGCATCATGTTGAAGACATTCATCTATTCAATTTCAAGTTCCTCCTGAAACTTCAAGTCTTAGAGAGTTTCCTACTCCGATTCATGAATGAAGCATCATCATCTACAAGTTGAGAAAGAAACATCATCATCTACTCTTCATGAAGAAGCATCAAGGAAGATTATCAACTTACCTACAAGAAGAAGAAGCATTATAGAGTTAGTCAAATAGGCTACAAGCATCATACATATCTTACTTACAATGAACAAGGCAAGATCAACAAGATACATCTCAAGTGTTCATCATCAAAGCAATCATATTGAAGACATCATACAAAGATGATACAATTTGGGAATATGCTGAGGTGGCATGTACCTATTATCATTCAATCACAATCAGCCACATCATATGACTACATTCAATGTATCATTTAATAAAAGAAGCCAAAGGGACGCCTATGTGGAAGATGCTTTAAATGATTTCATCTTATCCTTATCTTCTTGGAAAACGTGCCTTCATTGCCTCTCTTTTGTACTAAAAATAGCAAGTTGTTGTAACTACCTGTTGAGGTGGCATGATCTAAGCCCTTGGCTACATGAAATGATCCTAGCCATTCGTTGTATTGTGGACTCTATATAAAGGCCTTGTTACCTCATTTGTAAAATCATTATAGTAGTAGTTCAGTAAGTAGGAGTAGAATAGAAGAGACTCTCGAAACTCTCTGAGAGGACTTGAAGTTGTAAATATTTCTCAAGATTAATGCAAGGACATTGGAGTTCACTCGGTGTTTAAGTCTTGTCTTGTGGAATGACATAATTTCTTGTACTTTGATGAAATGGAGAGATGTTTCAAGTAGATTAAACGTAGATTAGAAGTTCATTGATGTAATGTATGTTGTATTGGATATTTGATCAACTCCTAGCTCATGCTTTTAACATTCATCGCCGATGAAGTGTTGTGTAAAGCTAGTCTAAGCCTTATCATTTGCTTGAGTTCGATTGTGGATGCTTGTTTGAGCTGCGCCGTCTTATGGGTGCTTGTATAAGCCTTCATGATTTGAAAACTATTCGTATAACCTTAGGAGATTGCACCAACTTCATGTAGTTGTAGGCACCCTTGGCGAAGTGAAGTTAGATTTATCAAGGAGTTTGTCTATTTACACATCATCATTGCTTCATTGACCTTAGATTAGTTTCTTAAACCCTTGCCCTTTTACTTTTCTTTATCATTGAAGTTTTGTATATATGTCATCCACACTGAAGGAGAGATAAGCTAAATGAAAGAAGAAGAATCTAATGTAAGTCCCTTTGTGTTTACCAGCAGAATCATACTAAGTCACTGAGTTATCCCTTACAAAATCATAAAAAGGAACCTTGGAGTCATCTTGTTTGATCACTTTGTTCAGCATTCGAGAGGCTTTGCTCAAGAGAGAGTTAGATACTTTGTATTTTACTCTATTGTTGACTTGTCGAAAAACAATCAACACTACTGTTCACCACTGTCCTGGAGATTTTCAGCTTCGGAGATCTGGAGGGCTTTAGGGCGGGCGCCCAAGCCCTTGCAGTGCTTTTCTTCTTAGATCTGGAACCTGCACACTCTGTCACAGCCTTCTGCAACTCCACTCCGCAAGATACGACACCTGTCACCTGCAATCACAAGGAACGGGGTTGGGGGTTGTGGTGTTTAGGAGCTTGCCTCAGTCAAGCCCCGGAATGGTATTCAAGCCTTCCAACAGTGTTGTTTGATAAAGAGTGCGTATCCCTGCGGGATAGAGGCAAAAACAAAGTGATAAATGATTGATTCAACACAAATAGATATCACCTTGAAGGTGTATCTCGCATGTAGATGAAGATCCTTCAACACATGAGAAGATGAAGCCAAATCTGCATAACAAACACAACAACAAGACAAGTCTGCTCTGCCACAATGAATGCTTTGAATGCTCTAAAATCATAAGTTCGCCAAAAGTTCATAATCATCTTCTAGTTTACAAATGAAACCCTAAACATGCTTATATATGCATTCCCGCTACAAATTTCGTAATTGAAACTTAAGATGTTGACAACGGAACCTTTTAACGGTCACATAACTGACATTCAAAATTTAGGTCCTGATCAAATAGGGCGGGACTAGGGCGCGAGCGCCCCCAGGCCCCATTTTCAAGGCTGGATCAAGTTCAACACTGTCCCCTTAGCCCCACCTGACATGGGTTTTCAAGGATTTTGCATCAGGAGTTAAAATGAACATGCATGATGAAAAACAAGGGACCCGAGAGCTAAACTTAGGAGGTAAAAGTCCTAGGGGGACATTTTACGACATAACAGAGTTAATGTGGTCCATTTCGACATCTTTTTCTATGTTACTTGCGGAGCAATTGGTGCCTCATTTTCTTGATCTGAAGCTTCTTCATCTGTTGGTTGTTGCTTTGGAAACAAGTTTTTTTCTTCTGATGAAGTTTCAAATTCTTCCTTTGGGGGAGTTTCTTGTTCAATTATTAGAGACAAAATGGATTCAACAGATTTTGAACAATGTGTCCCCCACTTAATGTTTGGAATCTCCATATCACTCTCTTTGAATACACCAAATTTTGCAAATTTCTCAAGTTGATGTAATTGTTGATCAATGTTGGTTGTGTCCTTTGTGGTTTCACAAAAAACATCTCTTGCAATGAGAAATTTCTTGTTTTTCTCATCAAATAGTCCAAAGCCCTTTGAGGATTCTGAATATCCCAAAAAGGATGCATTTGTGATTCCTGTGGTCCAACTTGTTCCTTTTCTCCTTGGGAATCAAAGCATAGCAGGGGGATCTGAAACCCTGAAGATGCCGCATTGACGAAAGATGACCACACCAAATTTCATATGGAGTCTTCATTTGAAGAGCTGCTAAAGGTGGCCTGTTGCGGATATACTATTGTTTGCGCTACTTTTGCCTAGAAGTGCAATTTTACTCCTTTGAAATACAACATTGCCTGAACCATATCACAATTTTGTTCATCCTTTCAACTACTCCATTTTGTTGAGGAGTGTGAGAATCTGAGAGATGATTCTTGATCCCATTTTTCTTGAGATAGTCTTCAAACACCTTTGATGTGAATTCAACACTGTTATCAGTCCTTAGTGTACCAATATGGGATTGCACATCATTTTCAACCATGGTATGGAACTTTTGAAATTTTTCAAAAGAATCTGATTTTTGCTTCAAAAAATACATCCAGGGCATTTTGTTGTCATCAATGAATAACATGAAATATTGATTACCACTGACAGAAGGAATTGGAAGAGGACTTCACAAATTAGAGTGGATCAATTGCATCTTTTAGCTCTCTAGTTTGACTTTTGAAAGGCCCTCTTTCTTGTTTAGCCAAGATGCATGCTTCACATTTTCAATCTTTTTGGGCAGAGTTGACATACCTACAACACCATTCTTTTGCATTGTGCAAACGTTGTCATAGTTGGTATGCCCAAATCTTGCATGCCACAACAGACTTGTTGACATTCCTCCTTCGATGAGGTGAGCAAAGTTCCTTGAAATTGAAGGCTCATCTTTGAGTTTCAACAGCTTTCCTCCCTCAAATTCAGTCAAGGAAATTGTATTATCACATTTTCTTTTGATTATAACCTCTCTATCATCCAACAAAATGGAGTGGCCTTGTTGTCGGATGAGCACTAGGGACAAGAAGTTTTGTTTTAGTTGAGGAAGGTCTAGGACATTGTGGTGAATAAAATCTAGAAGTCCTGGTGACTTGAGTCAAATTGTCGCTTTTCGTTGAGGTTGCAAACTTGTTTTGTTTGCCAAATATATAGGTCCACATATTTCTTCATGAAACTCTTCAAAGAAGTCTCTTCGGAAAGTCATGTGTTGTGTGGCACCTGTATCTAGGACCTGTTGTGACGTTTTCACACATCGCCCCATTGCAAATGGGGACCCCCTCTTTTGCTCGCTTTCGCCGTCGTTTTTACTTTGATCTTGCAGTTTCTTGCCTGAATCCATGAAGCTAGGAAAGAATGTCCAAGCAGTTAGCTCACAGGGAACATTAGGAATGCTTGAAATAGTGAATTTCTCTTGAGGATGAATAATGCCCTACCTATCATTCCTCGATTAAATCTGGCCAGTCCATGGAAGGAATCCATCATCCCATAGAAGAAGTCCAAATCCGTCGCTCTCAGCATAAGACTCCGTGATGAGTAAGGAATCCTGTTCCAAGACTCCAGTCCGGAAGCCCCTGTTCCAACAATCCAGTCCAGGAATCCTATTCCAAAGTTCCTATCCAGGAATCCTAATCCAAAGTTCCTATCCGGATTCTTGTCCCGAAGTTCCAATCCAGGGTCCTGAATTCAACAAGGCTTGTCATTTCCATGTCAAAATCCATCTTTCCACCCTAGAACCCTCTCCATTCCCGGCATGGAACACAATTCTAATCTTGTTCCAAGACTCCATGTCCCACTCAGAAAGTCATTCCTGGACTCCAGTCTAGGAATCCAGCCTGGAGGTCCAGTTCGGAGTCTTGTTCAAAGAATGCTTGCCCGAAATCCTGTTTCAGGGTCAATCCAGATTCTTATCCCGACCAGGCCCGGAACTCAATAAAGACTACCACTCCTTGGCATGTTCATCTTTCCGCCGTAGAACTCAGTTCCTGGCCCTACAGCACCAGTCCGGAAGTTCAATCCAGGGAATATCCTTTTGATCCCAATTTGGCACTCAACCTCATTTCACAAACTCGGAAGATTCTCAAATCAATAGGATTTTCAAGAACTTAGGGCAAATTTCAGAAAACACTCAGTGTTTGAAACATCCCTCTAGAAGGCTAGAAGTGCAACAGGAACATTCCTGGTCGCATATTCTAGTACCTACTGGAATATGCGCCCAAGGAGGAAATTTATCCTTGGTCGCATAATCCAGTAGGTACTGGATTATGCGCCCAGGACAGTTTTTTGTCCTGGTCGCAAAATCCAGTACATACTAGATTTTGCACCCTAGGACTGGAAGTGTCCAGTTCTGCCTTCAGTCCTGTCCAGTCAATGCAGTTGCCTTGAAAATCATTCTCTGACTCCTCTGTGGATGTTTGACTCCTGGAATTCACAGTCAGGATGGAAGGAACGAACTTCGTATCTCGCCATAGAAATGAGATATTCCTCAAGAGGATGGAAGAAACGAAGGATGGAAGGAACGAACTCCGTATCTCGCCATAGAAATGAGATATTCCTCGAGAGGATGGAAGAAAGGAAGGATGGAAGAAACGAACTTCGTGTCTCGCCATCGAAAGCAGATTCCCGGAGGATGGAAGAAACAAGGATGGAAGAAACGAAGGATGGAACAAACGAACTTCGTGTCTCGCCATCGAAAGAAGATTCCTGGAGGATGGAAGAAACGAAGGATGGAACAAACGAACTTCGTGACTCGCCATCGAAGGCAGATTCCCGGAGGATGGAAGAAACGAGGATGGAAGAAACGAAGGATGGAACAAACGAACTTCGTGTCTCGCCATCGAAAGCAGATTCCCGGAGGATGGAAGAAACGAAGGATGGAACAAACGAACTCTGTATTTCTGATCTCATATTGACAACTGAACCTCCGTAGAAAAGCTAAGAAAATGAACCTGCTCCCAATCCAAAACTGAAAAAACTATAAGTCCTTGGCCAAAATCCCTAACCTTAAGGAATTTGCGCTCCAGGACAAATTTTGTCCTGGGCGCAAAATCCCTGACCTTCAGGAATTTGCACTCCAGGACAAATTTTGTCCTGTGTGCAAAATCCCTGACCTTCAGGAATTTGCGCTCTAGGACAAATTTTGTTCTGCACGCAAAATCCCTGACCTTCAGGAATTTGCGCTCTAGGACAAATTTTTGTCCTGCGCGCAAAATCCCTGACCTTCAGGAATTTGCGCTCCAGGACAAATCCCTCCAGTTCTCAAACAGAAGACTTCAGTCCATCATGGGATGTTTGAACTCAGAAATTCCTCCGGGGTAATCCTCCTCGCCCAGTCACGAATACAACCAAACGACTTGATCAGGACCTGTAGGAGGACGTGTCGGGTAGATTCCAACTCCTTCCAGGAGTCTCAGCTTGAATGAATTCCTGTCCACAGAAAGCAAAATTACAACCTTCCATTTGAGTAAGATCCCATAGGAGAAAATATTCCAAGACTTAGCTGGATTTTAACAAAAGTTCAAGGGTTATGCTAAGGAAGAAAATCCTAAACGTTGCAAATTCCCCGACATTGCAAAATCCCCGACGTTGCAAATTCCCCGACATTGCAAAATCCCCGACATTGCAAATTCCCCGACGTTCATAAATCCCCGACCACCGACAAAGCAGAAAAGGACAAAAAACCAAGTCGGCCAGGGATAAAGTTTGGCGGTTAGAAAATTCTTTTCCTCTAACCCAGGTCGGCCAAGTGGCAGTGGGTTTAAATGCCTATATAAAGGCAACGCCCAAGTCATTTTCAACCATTCTAATTCAATTCCAAGCCAAGGAGAGCAGAAATATATCTTTCCAAGAGCAGAAATTCATCTCCCAAGGGCAGAAATTCGTCCTCTAGGACAAGTGGAATTCTAGGATGAGCAGGAATCCCCGACTCCCAGGAATCCCAGACCAACTGAAATTCCTACTGTCCATGCCTGGTAACCCTGGAATGAAGGAAAAGTCAGTCGAGTATGAAGAATGCCGGAGAATGAGGGAAATCCTTTGTTTGTTCAGGAATTTATAAATGAAATTGATCAAAACTTGCAAAATCATTCATGTTTCATTTCATATTGCATTGCATTTATGGATTTTGTGCATCATGACTATTCGAGGTTTCCCTTGTTTTGCAGGAATCCAAGACGAGGATAAGTTCCATGAAGACGGAGCTCAAGGATGATCAAGGACTATCTCAAGCATCATGAAGTTCCAATACCGGAGAGGACTACTTCCAACGCCAGACGAGGAGACTACATGTGAATTCCACAAGAAGAAAAGAGAAAATACACTTCATGTCCAATATCAAGGATTCCAGTTCCAGACAAGAGGACGATCCAGGACAATCAGGATGGATACAGAGAGTTCAGGCGTCGGAGGATGACCATTTCAGGATCCTAGAGCTCCAATAACAAGAAGACTACACATGCATACCAAGGGAAGATGAAGGCATTACTCCAAAGGCATTAATTTCATCAACACGCCCCTGTCTTCCAACGCTCAACATGACTGGCACAGGGAAGGCAACGTCAAAGGATTCCAGTTCCGGACAAGAGGATCAATCCTTGGAGAGCCAAGAACAAAAGTATAGTTCACCATCCATCAGGAAGAACGGGAATCCATGCCAAGGATGAGGAATTCCAACCCAGGAATCCAGGACAGGGAATTCTATTCCACAACAGGGAATTCCAACTCAGGAAGGATTCCTCCACACAAAGTTCCTTGACCCCCTGGAATTTGCGCTCAGGAAGAAAATCATTCCTGGTCGCAAAATCCTGTTCCAAGTGGAATTTGCGACCAGGACAAGTGGACTCCAGGACACCATGGAATCTGCGACCAAGGAGCAGGACAAACAGACAGTTGACTGGTCTCACCTACCTACCAAGCAACTTAGTCAGCCTGACGTCCAAGATAGGTGGCAACATCCTATGTAGCCTTTGACATGTTCATCCCTATCTCTTTAGGGTTTGCACAGATTTTGAGGAAATCTGTTCTTTTTTCACCTCCTTGTTTGCTAGCTAGCCTATATAAAGGCTGAGGGATGCTTCATTTTATCTCTCTCTTTTCCATCAGTCTGATGCTCCTAGAGCACCCTAGTAGTTAGCTTTCATTTCTGCATTATTTTCCTGAGCTGAAAGCAATAATATATGCATTGAAGAATGGTGTTCATATATTTCTTTAGATTTTTGGCATGGTCTTATTGATTTCTTGGAGCAAATCTGAAAGATATTGAAGTTCTCTTTTGTATTTTCGTACTTTTTAGATATGATGGAAATGTTCTTGTTGAATGATTGAAGTTGATTTGTTCATACCATTAATGATCTGTGGCTTGCAAATCACTTTGTATGGTTAGTTTGAACGTAATCCATGCTTAACTTCGGCTGTTTCTGTATGATCAGTTCCATGTTCCATGATAGGATAGTGTGAAAATCTCTGCCTCTACCCCAGAAGATTGCACCATCCCTGCCTAGTTGTTGTCTCATGGCGAAGCAGAGGACTAGTTCTAGTTTCCATCTTCAACAGCAGTCGTTTCCATTGATTAGATTCCTAAACCCTTACCCCATCTTTTGCATTTTCTTTTAGATTTTCGTTAAGATTAGTTTTCTAAAAGCTTCATTGCCAAATCATCCGCCTAAACCAAAAAGTGGAACCTAGGAATTCCAAGCTGTCCATTTGTGAAAAAGTTCCATTCGCCCACAAGTCCGAGGCCCAGGAGTGAATCCCATGTCTATGAAGGAGTAAGCCCACGTAAGTCCCCCTCGTGATTACCAGCAAATCACATCATTCCACTAAGTCTATCCCTATGCACGTCAAGACCTGACATAAAAGGAACCTTGGAGCAGTCTCATTCGATCACATAGTTTAGTGTCTGAGAAGCTTTATTCAAGAGAGGATAGGATACTCTGTGTTTTATTCTAATGTTGTTGTAGTCACAAAAACCTCATCAACAGGACCCAAGCATCATCCCAGGTTGAATTTACAAAGACATAGTTGACATCATCTAATATGGAAAGCGCACATTCACTTGTAAACTGAGTCGAGTTTGATTTTGAGATTTCCTTCTTTCCCTTATTTGCTTTCTTTTGTTTTTGATAGGCTTCAATCTTATCCCATGGTATTCTACATTCGTGGGCTTCATGACTCCCTTTTTTGCCACAACATTTGCAAAACAAATTTTATCTATCATTTTGCTTCTCATGGCGTTGACCATTATTTTGCCAATTCTGCGTCCTCATCCTCTGTAGCCTCCTTTCCCTCTTTCATTTCCTTCATTTTTGGAAGATGAACCCTTATTAGAAGATTTGTCTTTTTGATGAGCATAGCAAATATCCTCTCTTGTGGTTTTAGTTTTTCTTCCAAACTCCTTTTCCCTTTCAGCCATCTTTTCAACCAATTAATCAAAAATGAGTGTCTTCAGTTGATTGCTTGCTTGTAATGACTCCAAGCAAATTGAATATGTGGGAAGAAGAGCTTTTATGAAAGTAGTCATATACATATCAATTTTTACATTGGTAGCTTCAACATCATGCTTGATTGCTTGGATTTCAGAAGTGAGACTCATTACATTCACATTCTTCAACTCAAGTTTGAACAACTTTAGCTGCAATTGTATGTATTCTAATTTTGAATATGAATCATACAAATCCTTCAATTTGTTTAGTGCTTCCTATGGTTTGTTGCACCCTTGAATGTGATGAAAAACTTCTCCATCAACTGAGGCCATTATCAAGGCCATTGCCTTGGAATTTTTATATTACCAAATTTGTTTTTCTGCAATCGTTGTTGGTTCAGTTGTTTTGAGTCTCCATAACAAATGTTGAACCACAAATTGTTGAAGATGAGAGTATTCTCAACTTGCCTTGCCATTCTAACTAGGTATCTTTTCCGGTTGGTGTTGTACCAACAATTGATGTGATAGAATGCATCTTGCTGTCAACGGGAGATGGATTGGTTCCTTATTGATTCAAAAGGTTTCCTTTTCTATAAATCGCCAGATCGATATACCAAACCTCTCGATATGCTTGCCCTTCCGATATACCCATTGGTATGTGAAAGAAGCCCATCCTTTCAATATATGCATCGATATGTGAAAGAGACATTAAAGAACGTGAGTAGATAGGTACGTGGCACATAGGCAACATGTGAAAAAGATTTGCCTTTAAAATGACACCTTAGAAAGAAATCGAAATTTCTTTCTGTTAGGATTTGTCTTACGATAGTGACAAATGGGTAATGGACAGAAATGAAAAATGAAACATGTCCTTATTTCTCCTCGGTGATTTATAGGGACGAAGCCACAGATACCGTTGTTGCAGCCATAGTTGGCAGACTTTTACTTGGTAAAAACTCGGCAGACCCAAAATTTTCGACTCGACAACTTAAAAAATTGATTAAATTTCATTAAAAACATATATTTTTGCAAAATCTAATGAATGTATCCAATGAGTCCATAAATGACTACAAAAGTGTTTTCTATTAGATTTGATTCATTTGAATACAAAATGAGTACAAAATCGCACCATCATGCGGAATCCTGATAAGCTGATACAATAGTTTGCTAGCAATTATTATGAATTCATGATGATTGCCTTTAAAAATTATCATCATAATTCATAAACTGCATATTACAACATTTTACATCTTCCTCTTCCCTAATCTAGTGAAAACTAGGGGAGGGGTTCTAGTCCTTGCACTCTGTTGTGGCTCCTCGCTCGGTGTAGAAGGCTATGTTTGTGGTTGCAGCTCGACCTCCATTCTGCTGCTAGATGGCAATGATTCCTCTTCCTCATCAATGTCATCCAATGACAATCCAGTAGCTCCTTTTGTTGCAGCCATATCCTCCATTGCTTGCCTATCAAAATCAAGAATCTCGTCCATAGTAAACAATGGAGTCTCCTCATCCCGCCTTGTCCAATCACTATAAGGATCAATGTTGTCCAAATCAATGACCTCCTTTGCTTTGCCCTCTACCTTTCTTGTGCGAAGCCGAAGGTTGTATTGTACAAGGACTAAGTCATTGAGGCGTTTTTGAGTTAACTTACTCTACTTCTTCATGTGAATGGCTTCAAACAAACTCCAGTTGTGCTTATAGCTAGAAGCACTACAAGGTTGACACAAAATGTGTAGGGCTATCTTTGAAGATTTGGGGTATTTGCACCCCAATCTGCCCACCAAGAACCTACAAAATAAGATATTCAAGAGTTAGTGAGCAAACCATATTTTATCAATAGTTGTAAGTTTGAAATTTGTAACTTGTAAGATGCATGCAAAGACTCCAATTTTTGTTACCTGGTGACTGAGTGGTTCTTCCTTGGATAGCTAGTGATAAAGAAAAGAGCTTCCCCCTAACAAACATGTAATTCTGCAATTCCTGAACAATGAGGTCTCTCACCTCAATCTTGGGTGTCATCCTCTCAATGCATGTCGTGAGACCCTCCATAACTTCTCCATTAGGATCTGCGAAGCTATTTGAATAGAAAAAATGGGGGTTGAGGAAGTACCCCACTGCATGAATGGGTTGGTGAAATTGACTGTTCCACCTCTGATCAGTGATCTCCCAAATGGGTTCAAATTTGAGTTTGTCCCCTTTGTACTAGTTTCGGATGGATTCCCTGGCCCCATCCATGGCCTCATAAATGTACCCCATTGGGTTTTGATCCCCATCTACCAAGTGTAGAACTCTGACCAAGGGCTCAGACACCTACAAGTACAAACAAATTGAAGTCACAAAGTTATAATGAAAGTAAATACTTTTAAAGTTTAAAAATAAAAAGATTCAATTTGAATTTTAAATCAAAGTTTTGACTCTTTGAGGTTACCTTGAAAATCTCTGTAGCTCTCTGTGCAAAGAGATTATCAAAGACTATTGTTGCAATCCTCTCTCCTTCAGGCTTCTTTGAATATGACGAGTCTAGCCATAGTTGACTTACAAACATTTGTTTCAAAGAAGTCAATAAACCAATAATGCTTTGCAACATTAGGAAGATCGTTGCAAACCTCGTGACACCCACTCGCACCAACTCTTTCCCTTTGGTGTGTTCTCTCATCAAGTTAAGAACCCAAGGGTGATTATAAATAAATTTTGTTATGTTTCTTGCATCTTCTACAATCGGTCTCACCCAATTAAGTTTGCCAATGCCCTCCAAAAGAAGGTCAAGGCAATGTGCTGCACAAGGGGTCCAAAAGAGTATTGGATGCCTCTCCTGGAGCAATCTCTTAGCTGCCACATACGTTGCTGTATTGTTAGTTATAATTTGCACTACATTCTCTATGCCCACCTCTAAGACAACCTCCTCCAACATTACACTCAAAGTTTCTACATTTTTTATTTTGTCGGAGGCATTAACTGACTTCAAAAAAACTATCTCACCATTTGAAGCTGCCAAAAAGTTGATAAGGGTGCGGTTCTTTCCATCCGTCCACCCATTTGAGAGAATAGTGCAGCCATATTTTCGCCATTGCTTCTTTTGTTCTTCCACAACTATCTTTGCATCTTGAATTGCATCCATGAGCAACTTCCCGCTTAAAGTCTTTTCGAGAGGGTGCCTTGTAGCCTTTTCTTGCAACTGTCAATGTAGTTACCAAATTCTCCTAGTATGGGCTCTCCGCCACATTGAAGGGAAGGTTGTTGAAATACCAAAAATTAGCACATGCCTTATTTGCTTCTCGGCGCACCTCTTTGTTCCATCCTGAACCTTCCAATGATGGTTGTGCTCCAGGGGTGTTTCTGCGTACAAAAAAGCTATGTGTTGTTCGTGGAGGCGCTCTACTCGAAGACGAGGTGGATGCTGATGTGTTTCATATGCGTGGACCATGAACAGAGCCCACTATGCCTTTGAATACCGTATCTTCATCTGTTTTTGCTTGCAATTGAGGACCTCCAGCAGTAGCTATGGATGCTACTATGGTGCTCTTGTCTTCTCCCTCTATAGTTTTTTTCTCTTCCGTCAATGCAAGGTGTGTGTGATGTTCCCTCCTTGATACGGGCAGTAAGATTATAAAGAGGAATCAAAACTGCACCCAGCCAATTCAAATACAAAGATACTTCATACATGGCCGACTCCAATCCTGCATCAACGCCCACATGATAATGACAAGGCATCGATTTGATCTAAAGCAAGAATGAATTCCTTCATGTGACCAATTCCCATATATATGTTAAAGAAACATAAGCAATGGATTTCCGTGGAAGTCAGCTATGAGCAAACAATGATAAATAATACCTTACAAAGAGAATCGGCTAGATTTCCTAAGGCAGCGACCAAGGTGAATAAGACAAACACACTAAAGACAAAATAGACATAAGGACAAAGTGGCGCTACCAACAAAGGAGAACAAAGAAGCGATTATATTAAAAGAAGAACAAACGATTTGCTAAGACGCTAATCCTAACACAAAGGGCGCTTGCCAAAAGATGCGAACTATCATACAAGGTGTCTTTTGAAAGATATTTAACGAGGGAGGAAGATCAATCAAAGCAGCATACAATCACACACAATCCATCATTACAACAATTATCAGTAATTGTTCATTTCCAGCCATCGATCATCTCATATAGGAGCAATCAATCAATCACAATATATATATATATATATCTGTCTTACAAATCAGAACAGCAGAAAACAAATATACTCTTCTCTTGTATCAGCACTTGGTCATCAATTTAGCAGCAGCATAGCAACATTCAACCAGCCTATAAGGTATTCTCTCATCATTGAAAATCGATGTTATTTTCAGTTATCCAATCAAGAGAATTGTGCATAGCCACATATTGATAAATATGATATAAGAGGCAAGCAAATGCCTTATACTCATCCATCCCATAGTGATGGTACAATATCTAGTCCCCCTAGAGGGACAATATTTATAAAAAGGCATTACCTTCGTGATCCATAGGATCATTAGATCGAGAGGACGAGCTCCTTATTGGTATGATCTCTCTAACCTTACTCATGATATACTAGGGATGGGTACGTTATTGCCACATCCTTAATCTTATCTAGGGTCCTACGAGGATGGTTAAATAGTTAAGGGCGGATTTATTAATGATTGATTCTCGCAGGGTAGGTGACTCTCAAATGGATGAAGTATTGTCGGTGTGCAATGAAGTCCCTTGAGCCAAGTGGTGAAGTATTGCCGAGTGTGCAATGAAGCCCTTGGGCCTATACCGGTGGAGATTAGTTTGTTATTAATGACTTACACGATAGGTGACTCTCAAGTGGGTGAAGTATTGCCGGGTGTGCAATGAAACCCTTGGGCCTATGGCAGTGGAGCAATGTTAACTAGCGCCTTAACGAGTACAAACCCCGCCTACGTTAGGGTTAACAACTAGGTTAGATTAATGACTGGGCATAACAATTACCATTCCCGAAGTATATCACGAGGCCTAAATATGAGTAAGTATGAGAAAATATATATAGGTTATATGTAATTATTCATTGTTATCAATTATATTCATGATGTTACTAACCCTAATTATGGTGTATTGATCTTATTATCGATCCTTAAATTACTAATGTTCCTTTCTATAAGATATTATTGTGTTCAAGGTGAAGAAATCAAGAACATCCTAAAAGGGGGCATTACAGTGTGCATTCATCTCTCGTTTTATCTCTTCTGTGGTCTTCTCACAGGGCTTGGCATCATGATGGGTAATGCCTGCAAGATGGTATTTGAGGCGATTGATGCCTCCATGATATAGGTTCTTACATTTTGTGCAAATGATTGTCCTAGGTGTCGGTCTTTGTACGACATATTTCCAAGCGGAGTCTCTCGCTCCAGGGGGACGAGTTCTGGTAACTGGCATCGACTGTGGTG
The DNA here is from genome assembly GCA_027924645.1 of Cunninghamia lanceolata. Lineage (NCBI taxonomy): Eukaryota > Viridiplantae > Streptophyta > Pinopsida > Cupressales > Cupressaceae > Cunninghamia > Cunninghamia lanceolata. The sequence continues at coordinate 17,155,324 of BSBN01001332.1, forward strand.
AGCCTGAGCTTGATGCAGAGTGGGAGCCCAATCTGGAGGCCAATGGATCTCTATTTGCCATGGTATCTAACGGTAACCTACAAGTACAAAGTATAACATATTTAATTTTTAAATTAAAAAAATCAACATAAATTCAACATAAATTAGTATAAATCAACATAAATTTAGCATAAATTAGTATAAATCAACATAAATCAGTATAAATCAGCATAGATTAGTGTATATCAGCATAATTTCGATATAACCTAGTGATTTTATTTCGAAAACAAAGTATAAATCAGCAAAATACTTCATTTGTAGAAAAAAAAAGTGATTTCATAAAAAAATCATTTAAAATGAAGAAAAGATCACTAATAAATCAGTGTTTTTTGCAAATAAAATCGTAAATGCATGCTGTAGTATGAAATTATGAACTGTTTACAATCTACATGTTGGATTCTAGCAGCTAAAATGAATTTAAATGCTTGCAAAAACAAAGTATGATGCGACAGTCCTTGTCTGAAAGGAATCATCTTATTGAAACATGGGAAAGGGTGCTTACTAGCATTTATCTACCAACATCAATGCAATAATTTGAAGTATAGTCTAAGATTGAGTGGCTTTGCAGGGCAGTAAATCAAGCCCAACAAGATGTTGCTCATTTTAAACATGAAATGGAGAATCTTAAGAGATTTTCTAGTTTGTCTACTTGTGAACAAGAGAAGTCATAAAGGAGAATAATTAGACTAGAATAAAATCTTTTAAAGGAAAAACAAGACAGAGGTATTTTTGAAAAATATTGAAGAGCCTTAATTGCAAACATGAAGGTACTAACCCGCCCTTGAATTAAATCCTTGCAATAAGATCAAATGCATGCAAGAATGTTGTGTGAGGAAGTGTGAGGGGCAAATGGGGTTTTAAAGGCATAAAATGAGTTTTTTGTGTGCTTTTTTTTGCATCCCAGGTGTGTCCCGCGAGTCTTGGGTGCGGACTTGCCGAGTTTTTGGTAAGTTTTTGCCAAAACTTGGCGAGCAAAAATTTGCAAGCAAAAAATTGGCGAGTACTTGCCGAGTTTGCCAACTATGGTTGCAGCTATGTTAGGCATTAGATGCAATAGTTCAATCGCGATGGTTTGACCCGTAAACATGAACCAAAGGCATCATATATACCGAATGCTGCAATTGTTTTAGTTTTGCAAAATTTGTTTTGATATTTGTTTGCATTAAAATAATGACTTATTTGCTATATTTTTAAATAAGTCATCATATTTCAAATAAGGCATCATATATACCGAATGCTGCAATTGTTTTAGTTTTGCAAAATTTGTTTTGATATTAGTTTGCATTAAAATAATGACTTATTTGCTATATTTTTAAATAAGTAATCATATTTCAAATATCCTCCAAATTTGTTTTTCTCAAAAGCTAATGACTTTTCCAAAATTTGAAAAAATAAGACTTATTTTAAAAAAAAAAACTTCTAGTTTTCCACCACTGTAAAATTTTCCTTCAAAAACAACTATATCCCATATGTTTTAAACTTTGAATAGAACTTCTCAAAAAAATTTCTTATTGCTTGATTTTTGCAAGGCATGGGTTTGATAGTAGATTAAAACTTGTAGGGCGATCTTAAGCAACACACAGTGAAAGCCATGAATGCCACACTGTTAATTTAATTGAGCCACAAACTAAGTTGCTTGATTTCTTGTAGGAACATGGGATTTAGACAGAAACACATGTAGGAATAGGATGCAAACACAAGAATGAATGCAATTTATAGTGTCAAAACTAGGGCACACCGGTTTACTAAATGAGGGATGTGAAATGCAAGGAAAAAAAAACACGAAATGCAAAAGAAAATGAATGCGATTTGATTCTAGGGCATTCATGAAATACTTTAAGCTACATAGGTAGGCGACACAAATATTTGGATGGCGTGGATAAAGTGAGCATGAAAATGGGAAATATCGAAACTCACGGGATTTCTTTGGCTTTTGCTTGTATTGTTCATTTGAAACCCTAGACGACAAAAGAAATTTCAAATGATTTGTAAATAAAAGAATGAACAATAATGGCAAACATTGAATGGAGATTTGGAGGAGAATGGAGGAATATTTGATTTTAAGACCTTAACAAATGGTCTGCATAAAAAAATGGAGAATATAAAAGCTTGTGCTTTGATACCAATGTTAGGCCAGGAATGGACTGCAAAAATTAAAACTAAGAATGGAAATGCAAATCGAACAAGATTGATTTCATTGAATGAAAAACTATACATAAATAGATCAACAAAGTGACCTTTCAGTTCAACTACAAGAGACCGTTCAATTCATTGTCAAGATGACTGTTCAAATTCTCTAGAAAAACCTAAGGATTATTTACAAAATATTTATATAATATTACAAAACAAAGAAAATAGACAAAATAATTATTTTAAAATTTAAAATATAAATTCTAAATACCCTTGAATTTAAAAATTCAAGAGACGAAGAAATCAAAAAACATATTTTAAAATAAAAATAAAAATAAATTACTTGGCGGTGAAATGGAATGGAACAATAGAACCAAAAGTCTTTGACTGCACTCCTTGTTATTTGATGCTTGTCCTTATTCCAACCCATGCTCTCAAGTGATTATTGGGATCTTGGAGTAATGTATGGTATAATATATGAATTTAATATGGATTCACAAACTTTAGGCGCAACACTAGTATTGGCACCGCCATTGCTACTAGTGGTTGAACATCTAGGGATTGGAGGAATCGAAGACGCATAGTCTCCTAGAATAGCTGCCATCTCCTCTTTGCCTTTGGTTTAGTTCTTTTTTCTGGTCAGATATCTCTAATTGACTTCGTACTTTGTGGACAACATCAATAGGCACAAATTAACATCTCAGGTTGCAATTTGTGCAAGGTGATATCTAAAATAATTAATGCCTCCCCCACTAATTTTATAATTGGAAAATTTGCAAATTAACTCCCCTTAGCCCTTGGGATGGTATGTTTCCAATAAAGTCCCTTTCTAATTGGCAAATTTTCCAATTATAAAATTAGTGGGGGAGGCATTAATTATTTTAGATATCACCTTGCACAAATTGCATGGGATGGTATGTTTCCAATAAAGGCCCTTTCTAATTGGGCTCGACATTAGAACAATTAATAAATTTGAAGTATGTTGCAATAACAAATAAAAGGAAAATTAATTAACATTTAGGGTTTCTAGATAAACTAAATTAAAGAATTAGAAAAAAGTAAAAATAGTTAGGGTTTGTAAATAAAAATAGATTAAAAATAGAAAAAAAGCTAGGGTTTGTTCTAAAAGATATCAAAAACAGAAAAATTTATTATGGAATAAGGTAAAAAGAGGGAAGACTTATTTCTCCAGTTTTCCCTCTTTTATTTCTTGTTCTTTGAATCTAAAATGAAAAAAATTAAACAAATGTATAAGACATGCCAAATGAAATAGAAAACAGAAAGAAAAATATTCAAAATAGGAAAATATTTTTTCAAGTTAGCTCCAAATTGAAGGTGGGCTGCTCCAAATTAACGGTGGGCTCTTTCAAATGCATTGTAGGCTCCTTTAGATGTACGAAGGGCTGCTACAAACCTGCTCAAGTTGTATTCAATCAACGTTTGTTGTCAATATGTCCACTGGTTTTTGCTTCAATTGATTATATTTTTAGTTTCGATGCTTTTTTTTCTCCTTGCTTGTGCTTGCAAATGAAATGAATGTCATTTTGAAGTGTTAAAGGTCAATAAGTGTTTTTTTTTGTTTGTTTTATTATTTTATTTTTCTGTCTGACTATCATGGCCGAGTGTACTTGACGAGACTCGTTGAGTTTGACGAGTTTGACTAGACTTGTTGGGTACCCAGTTCCCAAGTTTTGTATCCTTGTTCTGACTGGTTCACCTTGCGTCTTGCTGAATTTGGCAAGTTTTGGGTGTCTTGTAACACAAACATGCAAATTTAAAATTGTCTCCATTTGGACAACCCTCGAGAATTACAATCCGAAAAACAATCTTCCACAAATTTGCAATAAACAACAGATTTTAAATGGAAAACCTACAAAACCAACCATGCAAATTTGAATCCGTTGATACATCCAAAACACCAGCAAATTTGCAACCACGAGATTCACATTCTAAATGATGGAATACCACAAATTTGCAACATGCAGATTTAAACACACCACGAATCCACAACATGCAAGTACATGCATCCTGTAGAGGGGGAAAAACTATACTCCAACCAAGAGGTATTAGCCAAAGGAATTTTTCTCTACCACTACACTAGGAACTGTTTTAGTTTGCTATCTACTAGTTTTCGATAAACTAACGTTACCAGTCCCTTTTTGCGCTAAAAGATATGAATGAAAACTATACTAACTACTTAAATGGTAAAGAAGAATTGATAAAATATTGGAAATGAAATGTTATAGACAAAATGGAAAAAATTTAAGAGCAGAATAGAAAAGAGGAAGTACAGAGGAACTTGGTGTCAAATGGAGGAGTCCTTTGTCAGGGACTCTAGCACTTCGCGGGGACATTTGCATATTGCGCTGTAGTCCGAGCTGTATGAAAAATAAAGAGTTTCGAATTTGCTTCAATCCCAGTCACCTGTACTGCACAACAGAAAATAGAATACCAAATGAGTAATCTCCAGGTGACAGAAATGTGCTTAAATCAAAAGAAATAGTTAACACAACTCCAAATAGATGAAATGTGTTGATGTGTTTTTTATGCACATGCAAACTCAGAATATAATACCAAGTATTCTATCCTCTCTTGAATAAAGTCTCTCAAAGGCTAAACGATGTGATCCGATGAGACAACTCCAAGGTTCATGATATGTCAGGTCTTGACTTGCAATGGATAGACTCAGTAGTTGATGTGATTTGCTGAAAACTCACAAAGGGACTTAGCTGAATTGACTCCTTATTCCATTCTAAATATGTTATTCTCCTTCTTGTGAAGTGGAACTTACTCTAACTGACTATGAAAAAAATGAAAAAAGGCAAGGGTTGAGAAAGCTATTCTAAGGACAATGATATAATGAAATATGTTTAGGATAGACAAATTCCTTATGAAACCAAACTTCGCTTCATCACGAGGACCAACAATTACACAAAGTAGGTGCAATCTCCTAAGGTAACCCAATGATTTTCATATTGCAAATCTCCATCCAAACACCCACAGCTAGGGCAACTTGAGCAATCTTTTCAATAGAACTAAAGCACATGATGGTTCAGGCTAACTTTACAATGTGAGTTGCCTTCGACAATCCACGAAAAGTATGAACCAAGAGGAATTCATCAAATATTTTAACAAATTATCATTACATCAATGAACTTCTAATCTAATTCGAAACTACTTGGAAACATCTCTCCATCACATTCAAGAATTTAGAAATCATGCTAACATTCCACAATCACGCAAAATCACCATGCAAATCAACAATGAGCTTGTATTGATTTTGGAAGTGTATAATTACAACAATTTCACAATGTCTCTTCAATGACTTTGATGAGTCTCCTCTACTCTACTCCTATTTTGACAGCATCTACTCCTACTCTTCTATCTTTTCTCCTATTGCAAATGAAAGAAGTGAGCCTTTTATAGACTTCAAAATTATATGAACGGCCAGGATTTATTTGCAAATCAATGGCCTAGATTGAGACAACAAGGCAGTTTGTTACAAAAGTTACTATTTTAAGAACATGAGAGAGGCAATGAAGGCACGTTTCCCAATGTGATGAGCACGAATTGGAATCTTTGAGAATCTTCAACTTGGACGCCCTCTTTAGCCTCTTGCTTGTTGTAGGTATATTGAACTTGGATGGGTGATGTGGCAGACTGTGATTGGCTTGATGATGTGTACATGCCACCTTAGCAACTTGCAAACTGGTATGATCTTCAATGTGTTCACATTGCTTGAAAAACTTTTCCCAAATTGCTGGATTTTCACCTATGGAACTTAGCTTCTTGAACTTGAAACTTGGGATTTTGTCAAATTTCTTGATGTCTTCCATGCCTTGGTGTAATTTATGGATTTATGATGTTCATGCTCATTTCTCTTCTCATCTTCATATATTCTTGCAAGATTCTGGCTCTGAATGATTGCAGTAGGAGAATATCTTTGTTCATGACTGCTGGAGTGGACTTGCTGATGATGGATGTTCTCTCCCTCTGCTTGGCGCATGAAATGGATGCTCATGGAAGCTTGGATGCGTAAGGTGGATCTTGGCTTTTCTGGATATAGCGATGATGTCTTCTTCATGCACGATGACCTTGATATATGATTTTGGCATTGAAAACTTGATCATCTTGAACGAGTTCTTCATCCTAGCAACGAACTTGAATTTGGATTCGGGCAACACTCCTCTATCTTTATCTTTCCTTGCGCAAGCTCTTGTCATTCTTCTTCCCATTACCTACACAAGGAAAAACATAATATCAAATAAAAAGACATTTAATCATCATAACATTTCATTACAAAATCGATATTTAAAACCTTACTTTCGATCGTTCATGGCTAACTTGATGATTTACAAATTTTGTGAACGCCAATTTTGAGTGCTTGTATGAACAAGGGGAGGCGCACATTTCATGTGTGTATGAATTTGGGAGTTTTACGAACACATAACAAAAGTGCGCCAAGGAGGAATTGGCGCCAATTCTAGGTGAGCTTGAAAAAATATGTTTTCCTCACAATACGAAGACCACCTCCCAGTGCGCCAAAGAGATTGGAAGTGCCAATTTTGGGCTTGCTTGTATTGAATGTTGATTTCTTGATGTGAGCATGTGCCCAAAGTGTGCCTAGGACAATTTGCAAGAGTTTGGGCAGAGATTTCAAAGGGGTTTGCATTGAGCGCTTGTACGAAGGACCTCCAAAAGTGCACCAATGACTAAAGGCGCCAATTTGGCATGGATGTGTATGAATTCAAATCGCGAAGTGATGCCAAAAGTGCGCCATTGTGAAGGATAAGCACTAGTTTTAGTCTCGCATGTATAATTTGCGTTGTGCGAAGACTTGATAAATGTGCGCCTAGGTAGAACATGGGCGCAAGTTATGGACTCTCATGTATAATGTCAAATTCACAATGCAAGATAAGGCTACAAGTGCGCCAAAATGAGATAGGCACCAATTTTGACCCTCCGTGTATGACGTTTATCTTTGCGCAATGCGAGCACCTAGTAAAAGTGCGCTTATAGCCAAGGTGATGAAAATTTCTCTAAGTTTTGGGATGCAACTTGATCTAAATGAATGCCAAGGAGGTATAGTCTAAGCAAGGTCTCAAAGTTCATCATACAAAATTGCAAAGTCCTCTTCCAAGTGCGCCTAGGATGATGATGATAATAGGCGCCAATCTTGAGGGAGTGTGAATGATGTGGAATGCGAGGTCTCCCAAAATGTGTGCCAAAGAATGAGTTGAGTACTAATCCTAGGTGTTTTACGTATAAGACTTTAACTTGCAAATTTGCAATCCTCCAAGTGCCTTAGGCGCTAGTTTGAGGCCCTCATGTATAATGTCAAATTTGCATAATGCAAGGCTTTCCTTGGAGTGCGCCAAAAGGAATAAGTGCAAATTTCACGTCTTCATGTATTGAATGCTCAATGCAAGCTCAAGGTAAAAGTGCGCCCAAAGCAAAAGTGCCAATTTCATGCAACCTTGCATAATGTTCATAATGCGCAATGCAGAGACCCTCCAAATATGCGCCAAAGGGAAAAAGCGCTCATTTCATGTAAGTTTGCATAAAATGTGGAGTGCAAGCACCCTCAAGATGTGCGCCAAAACCCAAAGCGCTGATTTTCAACATGCATGTATTGAGTGCATAATGCAAAGATGGGGCAAAAGTGTGCTTTTCCAAACTTAGTCAATTTTTAGCACCTGAAATCCAAGTATATTTCAAAATATATTTAAGTATATCCTATACTTTCAATATTTTGAAATATACTTTCAGGATGTTTGAGATAGGTCTCGGATCCATGGGATTTAACATGTAGATTCTAGATTTTTGAGAATCCACCAGATTTCAGACTTAGTCATTTTTTCAGGATTTCAGGACACCAAACTTAGTCAATTTCAAGGCTTCAAGACATGCATTAGGATGAGAGGATATGGACTCTTTAACAAGAATATGTTGAGACTTGGGCAAAACAACACTACCAAACCTACAAGCTCAAAGAAAACCTAAACCTAAAGCAAAACCAAAGCAGAAAGCGAGAAAAAGAGTGGGTCCCCATTTGCAATGGGGTGATGTGTGTGTCATGTCCCCATATTAAGGCATTGTTTAAATTAAAGATTACGCAATGATAAAGGCAGAGAAGTCATTTCCGTCAAATATAGTGTTGGTCATCATCAATCGTGTATATAAACATTAATATTAAATTATATTATAAATATTTTATATTTATGATATTTATAAATGATAATATAAATACAAAAATAATATTATCAATATTGATATTATTATTATAATTATAATATAATATATTAATAAATATATTTATATATTTAAATAATAATATAAATATTATTATAAATATAAAAATAAATAAGAAATATTATTATAATCATTTATTATAATAATATAACAAATATAATATATTTTAATATAATAATAAGTATATTATAGATGATTATAATTATAATATAATATAAATATTATATATTAATATTATTATTATATAATAATATAATTATTAATGTTATTATTATTATATAATAAATACTAAATATTATAATGAAGCATTGCATATCATTATAGAGGGGTGCGATTCATATGAGAAATGACTATTCATATTAAAAGAATGACCATATTTAAGGAAAGAGTCACGATGGAAAAAGGGGATAGGGCAGCGATTCTAAGGAAGACTGATTAAGAGGAAAGGCAGCGAACATATTACATAGCAGCAATTGATTTCGATAGAAATCTTTTGGAAATCAGAGCAGACCAGCATTGAACATCAACACTTCATTTTAAAACACAATGCCATATCCGATAAGGAAGGATTTATTAATAGCAGATTTCTCCACTCTTGCACATGTCCTGCTGTGGAGGTTGTATGAGGAACTAATGTCAGACTTGGAGAATTGAGATTCAACACATCGAAATGGTTATGAAAGGAAATTACTTTAACCCCTACAGTACAAGAGTATGAATCTGAATGTCCAGAAAATTGCAGTGATAAAACTAGTGGGGAAGAACTATTCGGATATTCTTACAAAGACTGCATAAGGAGATAACAATTAGAAACTAAACCAGCGATTAGCTTTCCAACATCCTTTGAAGACAATTCTTATATCAGATCTGAGTGCATTGTGTTTTGTCAATAAGATTGGTATGTTGCCTTCTGATGCAGAGGAAGGGAGTGACTCCTAACTAAAGGCAGCATTGTCATAAAGAGATACAAGGCAAACATTATTAGAGGATTATGGCAGATAAAGAACCGATAGAGGATCAATCATCAAAAGGAAGAATAAATATTTCTGAGTATAAATAAATAGAAATCGATTCTTATGATAAAAGGCAAGAGTACCGAATTACTCGTGAAAAGTATATGAACTTTGATATTGATAATTACTCGTGGATATCAACTCTAATTAAAGATGAATTGGTTATTAATGTTCTCTTCTACAAGTTGAAATTTGAGAAAATTTTGACTTACTAGAAGAGGACATTACAGTGGTATCAGAGCAATCATCCTGCCATCCTGTGTATACTTTGTGACTTATGCTTTGTATTCATGCTTCATACTTGTTTTGGATACTTGTGACTTATGCACTCATGTAAATACTTTGTACTATGTGAAGCTGCGTACTTGAGCTACTTGCTTGTCTACTTAAGCTACTTGCCTACTTGCTTGAGCTACTTGCCTACTTGCTTGAGCTACTTGCTTGTCTACTTGAGCTACTTGCCTACTTGCTTGTCTACTTAAGCTACTTGCCTACTTGCTTGAGCTACTTGCTTGTCTACTTGAGCTACTTGCCTACTTGCTTGAGCTACTCGCTTGTCTGCTTGAGCTACTCGCCTACTTGCTTGAGCTACTTGCTTGTCTACTTGAGCTACTTGCCTACTTGCTTGCTTGATTGAGCTTACGACCTGCCATCCTGTGCACGGATGTAATGCAAAGGGAAAATATGGAGTGAAGCAAAATAACAAATAAGAAAGAGGATACTCATAAGAGTATAATATATTACCTATATTTGTAAGTTAATATTGATGCGATTTTGATTGCACTTTTCTACATATACCTTCGCTATGATGGAGAAGAAGTACAAAGGAAACAACGCGAGGGCCCTCTTCTAGGTATGCCACCTGGGGGGGGGGGATGTAATGAGCCCACATGGGCTAGAGGGGTTCTGCCTTTAGTATGAAGGGTATTGCCTCTAGGCTTAGGGAGTGGCTACCAGGACACCTTAGTAATCTCACTCTCCTAGCATGGCATATGTAGAGAGGGCAATCATGAGAATAACGGACTTCACATGAATGGCATGCGCCACATGAGTTTGAGGCGATCTATCATGAATGGCATGCGCCACGTTAGATCGAAGGTACCTTATATGAATGGCATGCGCCACATAACGTAAGAACAAATAACGGACTTCATATGAATGGCATGCGCCACATGAGTCCGAGGCGATCTATCATGAATGGCATGCACCACGTTAGATCGAAGGTACCTTATATGAATGGCATGTGCCACATAAGGTAAGAACAAGTGGCGGACTTCATATGAATGGCAGGCGCCACATGAGTCCGAGGCGATCTATCATGAATGGCATGTGCCACGTTAGATCGAAGGTACCTTATATGAATGGCATGCGCCACATAAGGTAAGAACAAATGGCGATCTATTATGAATGGCATGCGCCACATTAGATCGAAAGGACCTTATATGAATGACATGCGCCACATAAGGACTATGACACCCCATATGAATGGCATGTGCCACATGGAGACTAGGGAGGGATGGTTTATCCACCCTGAGACCTAGGAAAAAATCAGTATATCCTTCAAAGAGACATTAGGGAAGTATAGAACATAAAAAGTTAATTTCATTGATCACAAAAACCCATGAATCAAATTCATTTCTATATTGGACCAATTCTTCCAAGAATCTCTTTTGAATTCTTCTCTTGATTTAAGTAACATAAAACCGATACTTATATTATGGGCCCATAACCCACAAATTCTCAGGATCATTCTTCATCTATGACACTTATACTTCATCAAGCACAACGCTATTCAAGCTTACCAAATCTTCTTTAATCCATCATATGGTCAAGAACATGACTCTTCTCAATTTTGAGGTCAATAACATATGACAAGTTCAAGACTGAATCTTGTAATCAAAGAATCTCAACACCCTTAAATCATCCCATCATTGTTATTCAAAACATCAAACAAATGCTCTTTGATCACAAATTCTCTTTCATGGAATCACTATCAATTTCTCTTCACTCAAGCGTGTTCATCTCAACACGTCAGAAAGAGGATGATTAAAGTGCAAGGTGATTAAAAAACTCGTGATTGCTTGAGGACAAGCAATCTCGAGTGGGGAGGGCTGTCATGTCCCCATATTAAGGCATTGTTTAAATTAAAGATTACGCAATGATAAAGGCAGAGAAGTCATTTCCGTCAAATATAGTGTTTGTCATCATCAATCGTGTATATAAACATTAATATTAAATAATATTATAAATATTTTATATTTATGATATTTATAAATGATAATATAAATACAAAAATAATATTATCAATATTGATATTATTATTATAATTATAATATAATATATTAATAAATATATTTATATATTTAAATAATAATATAATGTCCCGTTGTGGAGGTTGTATGAGGAACTAATGTCAGACTTGGAGAATTGAGATTCAACACATGGAAATGGTTATGAAAGGAAATTACTTTAACCCCTACAGCACAAGAGTATGAATCTGAATGTCCAGAAAATTGCAGTGATAAAACTAGTGGGGAAGAACTATTCGGATATTCTTACAAAGACTGCATAAGGAGATAACAATTAGAAACTAAGCCAGCGATTAGCTTTCCAACATCCTTTGAAAACAATTCTTATATCAGATCTGAGTGCATTGTGTTTTGTCAATGAGATTGGTATGTTGCCTTCTGATGCAGAGGAAGGCAGTGACTCCTAACTAAAGGCAGCATTGTCATAAAGAGATACAAGGCAAACATTATTAGAGAATTATGGCAGATAAAGAACCGATAGAGGATCAATCATCAAAAGGAAGAATAAATATTTCTGAGTATAAATAAATAGAAATTGATTCTTATGATAAAAGGCAAGAGTACCGAATTACTCGTGAAAAGTATATGAACTTTGATATTGATAATTACTCGTGGATATCAACTCTAATTAAAGATGAATTGGTTATTAATGTTCTCTTCTACAAGTTGAAATGTGAGAAAATTTTGACTTACGAGAAGGGGACATTACAGTGTGAAGACATCACAACAAAATGAATAATAGAAATGAAGAGGGTTTGAGAAGAAAGATCACAAAACCGGCAAGAAGGAATGGAACTTCCCATTCAAATCTACAACCTACAAAGAAAAGATAAATTTGTTGGGGCTGCTTGGGAGCTTGCCTTCAGGTCAAGCCCTTATTTTGGTCTTTCGACCTCCATGGGCAGCCAATGCAGAAAATATTGAAAACAGTGTGTGTGCTGCTATTTATTATGTGTGTCTAGAAGGAATAACAGCAGTGACAAACTATTTTGTAAATATGAAGTAAGACTAATCTACTCAAACCATGAGAGCAAACTAGTGTGATAGATTGAAGGAGAGAAAGGAAGAATGGAGGTAACCCACACAATGCAACAAGTAAACAGTAGATTACACTACAACAAAATAGTAAAAAGAGAATAAATGAAACCCAATCACCTGGTTAAACACAAGTGCAAACTGCTCAACTGAAGAAGAACAATCCAACAAGCAATGGTCTCACAAAATCCCATGAAGAAGCCACAAAACCTTCAAGAAATCACACATTAGCATGTATACAACAGCACAGCCACGAAGGACCCTTAAGAATGCCAAAGAGAATGCTAGTGATGAACACAACAAAGTAATAGTTCACATATTTCTCACAAAGTTGCAGAAGAGAGCCAAAGAGTTCAACCATAACACAAACACACATGTGTGGGTTAGGGAAAAGGCTTAGGTAGGGCTAAAATGATTTTAAAAACATACTAGGGGAGCGGATACCAAATTGAGTGCAAAACGTAGTGTGAAATTGCAAGGGTATGCAATTTTTGATGTTACACATCCAAAGGACTAGGGGGCTAAAGAGGAGCTCGAGGTCATCACATGACTACTCTTCCACCAAGTACATGCATCCAAAGAGTTAAAGGCTAAATAGGAGCTCTAGCTCATCACATGATCAACTCCACAACCTCCATGTGACCAAGTATCTAGGGGGGCTAAACAGGAGCTTTAGGTGACCATATGACCAACTCCACAACATTCATGTGACCATGTATCCAAGGGGCTAAATAGGAGCTCTAGGTCACCATAAGACTAACTCCACAACTTACACATAACCAGGACTTATACCATATAGCGAAACAAGAGCTCTAAGTCACCATATGACCAACTCCAATAGTATGAGGATAAACTCTAAGAAAACTTGCAACATGATCCGCAATCCACTCATCACTATCAAGCAAATCCTCCATCTTGAGCTTTCAAATCTCAAAGCTTGTTCCATTGAATCTCTCCACCTCTATTCTATAAGTGCTCGTCATAACTATATCTTGAAACAAGATCAGTTGCAACAAACTCCCATTTGAACAAGGATTAATACCACAATGAAGACACCTCCTTTACAAGCCAAAACTAGGTTCTGATGCAGAAATCACTAGTATCAAAACTCAAAACTTAGTTCCAATACCAAATGAAAGGAAATACAAAACTATTTTCTACATTAATCCTATTAGGAGAGATCTCAGAAGTTATCCGATCTATATCTAGTAGCATTCTGACATAGCAACAACACTAAAGAAATAACAAGAATGAAAAAATAGAATAGAACAATTACATGAGGGAGAGAGACATTGATATACCTTGAGAAAACTCTTTTAGGAAAAAGCCTAGCCTCCAAAACACATAAACCAATATATTCTCAACAACAAAATAATTACAATACAATATCAGGCTCCAAGTCTTCACAATACATCAAAACTCTCAATCAAGTAGGAAACCATGCAAAGCATGGCCTTCTTCAGCAACAAGTGAGCAACTTTGTTGCATTTCTCATGAGACTGATCCAAGAATAAATGAGATCCACATGTTTCATTGCATGCTTCACAGGAACTCTCAACAAGCAACTCAAGCTGCTAGGTGCGTACACTAGGCTTCACTCACAATGAGCATGCACAAGATGATGATCAATCAAGAAAAGATGTTTAACCTTTACCCCAAGCCTTTTATTAATAGGCAAGAGAGCAAGAAAAGTGAAATAACGTATCATGGCTACCTTGAATTTATGCACCCAAGCACATCTCCAAGGTGGGCTCCAAAGTTTGACTCTAGGACCAAGAGTCATTACAACTTCTAGAGCAACCCAAATGCTTTCTCCAATCTAAGCACTTCAGATGACTTGTCTTATCTGACTCTACATTAAATGCTTTTTACAAGATATTTAACAATTAAATGCATTTCTCCAATGTGCCTCCCACATTAAATGCATTTGCCTGATATGCCTTTGACATTGAATCATGAGGCCACTAAGCCATGTGGTCACTAAACCATGGCCTCCAATATTAAATGCATTTCTCCAATGTGCCGCCCATGTTAAATGCATTTGTAATGTTACAACAACCACCCAAGGAAAATACTGCACCCCTAAAGTGTGGCACCCCATTTTGAGATGGACCACAACTTTACAAAATATTCAATATTCCTATGTGCAAGGTGTACAACACCTTTCCCAACATTTTGTATGATTAGTTTCATTGAACTCACTTGTTTTTCCCCTTTCTTTGCAGTCTCTAGTTTCTGTGACATACTGCTTTATTTTGGGCAGAGAAACTCTTAAATGATAAAGTTTTTGTTGTTTGAAAAGGCCTTTGCTATCCGTTAACTGATGCCTAGTATTTTGCAGTACAAACATTGGGTATGTGGAAGCTATTGTGAACGTTGTGCTACAACCAGGTATAAGTGGAGTGTCTTGTGTATGCAAGACAATCCAAGGACCATTGCAAGAAAGGTCTTTTAATACTGAATTCAGAGGAACTCACGTTGATATAGTTTGTACTTATAATAGAAAGCCAGCATGGTTTGTTGTTTCTGATCGAAATCCAAAGTATATTTCTTGGTCAAATAAATGTACTAGAAAGGGATTAAAAACACGTTTGGATTTCCTCCTGGAAGCTGCATTGAGCAGTGTTATTCTACAGCCAGTTTCAATAATTCTTTGTTTTGCCAATGGGATTGAGGATGCTATCGCTCAAAGACTCAAAGAAGATTATAGTGCAGTGGAGATTTTTGATTTCAAGCAAAAAATTGTTCAAAAGGAAAATGTAACTGAAGAATATTTAGGAAGGTCAGGGACATGTTCTTTTTCTGATATTTTTCAGGATGTGGAAGGTGGTGAATGGGTCAATATTCTTGATCTGAAAGAAAGATGCATAGAAGATTCAAGGAGTGGTGCTTCCAATGGAAATCAAGTTTGGATGGCATTTGAGATAAAAGTTAAAGAGGAAAATCACAGGCGCGGATATATCCAGTGTCAAACTGACAGGGTTAACATGGTAGACAGAAATTGTCTTGAGAAAGAGTTTGCTCAAGAAGACAAACATGTGGATCAATTGGAAGACGAGTTATTTAATGGAACTGTAGGCCTGTTGAAGGAATGTGTCCTCCAATTTGATAAGAAGTTTTTTTCATTACTTGCATCAATGGACTTGTCCTCAGATGTTTTGGTAAATGGCAAAGAGACGATTAATTTGAATGACAATCTGATTAATCTGGATACAACAGCCTTAGTGGCACTTGTATCTGAACTAAGCAATGGTTGTGCAAAGAAACTTGTGGAAATGTCAGCGGAAGACATGAACAGACGCTTCAAGAGTACGACGAGCTTTATGAGGGAGCAGGTAATGTTGGTTTCTTGTTAATTTTTAAGCAAGCTTGACATGTAATCTTTAATGTCAGTAGTTTTATTTAATAACTCCTAGATTTTGTTGATTCAAATATGACTGGATGTGCTATTGCACTTGTGGTACAGGCAAAGTCTGAGCTTGAACGCCCCATCTTGGAAGATATGGCATCTATTCTAGGAGGAAAAAGAGCAATAATTTCTCAGTGTGTTCGTGACGAATTCAGGGATCTTATTTCAATGTGCAGTGGTCCTAATGAGAAACTGCGAGCAAAATGCTTACTAAAGTGTATATTGTAAGTTATCTATGCTAATTTCAGCTTAAAATTTGATGTTCTAAATTTGCATCTAGCATCTGCTACTCCTGGTCACCTGGCTTTTGCTTTATTATTATTTTGCTATGGGGACTGTTGTCTTTGTTAAATTTTGATGATCCTATGTAAATGGCAGGGTTTTGCCAAACAATCCTTCTGCTCGTGTGACGGGCCTTCCCGAGACTGGGAAAATCAAATTGAAGCACAAAGTGATCTTTGGCACTGGAGATCACTTGCATGCTCCAACGTTGACTGCTAATATGGGGTTTGTGAGAGCGGTACTGCAGACAGGGATGTCCTTATTAGTATTAGAGCATAGGCCCCGGGCCTTGGTTGGTTGCTAGTTCCAATGACAAACTAGAAATCTGTTTAGGATTTGAGACTGATTTAGATTTTCAAATTTATTTAAGCAATTTACTCTGTTTATTGAAACTTCCTTGCATGATGTCTCCTTGTATCTCACTGCACTAGGCACGAGCTTTCTTTGTTGAGATGTTTGCTAGTGTCTTGCTATGTCCAACTAACGAATGTTTCTGATTTTCGTTCCAGTCAAACTTGAATTGTGTCCACTATTAATGATTTGACACTGGCATATTGTTTGTATGATTTCCTCTATTGTGTGTGAGGCACCTGGCATATTATCTTGGAGTAGCTTGCTGGCATATGGACTTTCTTTCTCATCTTGATGATGGATCATGGAGTGTGATCGAAATTGTTGATGCAAAAACTTACAGTTATTTCCAGAAGCTTGTTACAAAAGTTTCTATATGGACATATGTTAAGAGGGGTACTCAGTTATTTCCAGAAGCTTGTTACAAAAATTTCTATGGACTGTGAAAATCTTATGTTTATCATATGAACATATGTTAAGAGGGGCAGCTCACTAGTGGTTAGAACTTCAACTAGCTCAAATGGCAAATCTTCAACTACATTGTTGTGGGCAATGAGGTTTATTGCAACAAAAGATTGCAGAATTCGGTGTTATGTTTACCACAGACAGTTTACCAGCAAAGGGTCTTAGCGTCTTTCTAGACTAGTGGTTATAGGATGGTTTATTACCATTTTTAAAGGTTGTAAAATACTGAAGACTAATTTATTTTGAACCTGTCTTGAAGGGAAAGTAATTGACGAGTTGGGTAGATCCGCTGGAAGAAATTGACTGGAGAACATGTAGCATTTTCTGTGATGAGTTGAGAGTCCATTACCGTCTGGCTTATCCATGTCAATGGAGAAACAGAGAATAAAGTTAGTTTATTTTTTTTGTTCTAGTATATTGATTGGTTTTCATTTTATATACTTCCTAGAAATATCCGGAATTGAAATTTCTCAAGTCTGTTATTTGAGCTAAAGCGGAGACCTTGGATAGCTCCTTCTATGCATGTTTGTTATCACCTTGTGACGTTTGGATGATTACAACTGTTTTTATTTGGAAACAGAAATAATTTGTGTACAATTATGTTTGAAGCACGTTTACAATTGAAGGATTTGATGGGGTGTTAACAAATGAAAATAGAACACACGATATAAATTTATAGATCATTGGAATATAATGCAATAGACATCCAAGAATTGACTTGTTGGAAGTATGGATGTGGTCAAGGAAAAAATAATGGTCATTCTCTTAGTTCTTGCTTCCCTTGATAGCCTTCATTCGGTTGGACTTTGATTCGCATTTTACAATTCAATATTGTTGAATACTGGGAAAATACGACTGTGTATGCAGCTTTAAAGTCCAGAACTTTCTATTTTGAGGGGGCTGGGAACAGAAAAATATACGAAAGTACTTTACTCAAGTTATTTGAACAAGTCAGGAGATTTATTATGTGAAAAACTGAAAGGAAAATAATTGCACCTAATGTTAAATAAGCGTAAAATACTAATTTAAAAAAAAAAAAAAATTAAAAATTTTAATTTTTTTAAAAAGAAATAAAGTATATATATATATTAGTCTACAATATAATATTAGATTGTTTTTAAAAAGGGAGGATAGAATGGAATCACATCTCAAAGCCATACACAGAAAAAACAGGAGTCAACATAGTTTTATAGAGGAAACAATTGTATAAAATAATCTCTGTTCCAAAAAAGAGACAATTGATCACAATAACATAATAAAAGCGACTTACTTTAAATGTGTAAATATTTAACAAATCTGATCTCATGGTAAAAAAATGATAAAAGTTTCAGATCTATGCTAAGTATTATCAAATACTAGAGTTGCAAATTAAAAAAGTAACTAAAAACAAAGAGGTAAGAGATCATTCTTGTTTTGATATTTGATATTGATGGGACCACCTTGTTATGGCCATTGGGAGCACTATCGCCAAGTTGAAAATGGATGACGTGGTTGCATTGTTGTTTTTCGAAAAGATGCAAAGAAAGACTTTTGAATCAACCAAGGAGGCCTTAGTTGTTCATGGAAGATCTCGAAAAAAAATGTAAGGAGGAGGACAAGAAGCAAGACAAGTCAAGATCTAAATCTCGTGGGAGATTCAAATCTCTTGGTAAGTCGAAGGTAAATGTTGGAATTGTAAAAACTTTGGCCATTTCTGAAAAGACTATAAGGAGGAGGAGAAGAAAAATAATGATCCTAAGGATGAGTTTGACAAATCTCCCAAGATGATGGTGATGCCTTTGTTGTGGCTTTGGCTACACAGGCATCAAAAAGTGTGTTTGATTGACTAGTGCATCTTTTCATATGACCTCACATCTAAGTAGGTTTATATGAAGCGAAGAATTTGATGGTGGGAAGGTGTATCCTAGAGGTGATTCTCTTTTGAAGATTGTTGGTCATGAAAGAGTTTTGATATGATTCTTTGATGGACGAGTGAAGGGAATCAATAGTGTTATACATATCACTGGTTTGGCATGAAACCTACTTTTTGTAAATAAATTGAATGTTGCTGGTGTGCATGTTATTTTCTCAAGTGGAGGGTGCAAGATGGTCAAAGAAACTATGGTGCTTGCTAAAGGTGTTTGTATTGGCACTCTGTTTCAATTGGATGCACACACAATTCAATACAATAGTTCTTTTGCTTTTGCAGTGAAGTGATCTATAGAATCTTCACTTTCACCATTAGAATCAGTAGCAAAGAGGAGTATTGCATCCATTTCTGATGGTCGTGTTTTTTAGGTATGTAAGGATGCTCATGTTTTGGAGACAAAACTATTAGCATAGAAAACAATGTTCTCTCCAAAGGCTTGTCCACATAGGCGAGAAGGGTCTATTAACCATGAAAGATAAAAATCTTATTGAGGGGTTGAATGATTGTAACCTTGAGTTCAATTTTTGTGAACATTGCATTAATGGGAAACAAAATTGTATTTAGTTTTATTTTAGTTCTCATAAATCCTATAGGGTATTGGACTCGATGTATTTTGATGTTTTGGTTATGTTAATGTTCCTTCGATTTCAAAATCTATTTATTATATATTTTTTATTAATGACTACAGTAGAAAAACATGGGTATATTTTCTTACAAGTAAATCTAAAGTCTTTACTCAGTTTAAAGAGTTTAAGGCTCTTGTTAAAAATCAGACTAGTAAAAAGATTAAGATTTTGAGGACTGATAATGGCAGTGAGTTTTGTTCCACATACTTCGATAGGTTCTGTAAAGATCATGGAATAGAAAGGCATAAGATAACTTTGTACACTTCTCAACAGAATGGAGTTGCAAAAAGAATGAACATGATGTTGATGGAGAGGGCTAGGAGTATGCTTAGTGGGGTCAACTTGGAACAAAAGTTCTGGGTGGAAGCGGTTGCTATGACTTGTTACCTAGTTAACAGGCTCCTATATTAGCTCTTGTTGAGAAGATAGCTATGGAGGTGTGGTAAGGCAAAAAAACTCTCATTAAGACATCTTAGAGTATTTGGTTGTGAGACATATGTTCATGTGCTTGGAGAGAAGAGGTTAAGGTTGGAGAACAAGGTTGTTAAATGTATCTTCATCAGTTATGGTATTGGTGTGAAATGGTACAAGCTTTGTGATTCTGTGGTCGAGAGAGTTTTGTATAGTAGAAGTGTTATCTTTAGAGAAGTTAAACCTTCTTCCTTTGTATTGTAGCCAGAAAAGATAGTTGAAAAAAAAAGATGTGGTTCAACTACCCCCAAAGATCGAGAAATTTGAACCAGAATTCCACGAAGGCCTTGATGAAGAGGAGAGCTCAAATAGTTCAGAGTTCAGAAGAAGAGATAGAACCTCCACCTCAATGGTCGAGTAGGTCCATTTGGCTTAAACGACAACCAAACCTGTATACTCCTTCTGATTGGAGATGTATTTTTTCTTTGATTACTTACACTGATGAGCTTAAGACTGTAAAGGAGGATGAGTATGAATGATGTAGATTCTTAGAAAGTAGCCATGGATGAGGAGATAGCTGCATTAAAGAAAAATGATACATGGGATCTAGTACCTTTTTCCTGATGGACGTAAACTCGTTGGATGTAAATGGGTGTTCAAGGAGAAAATTGATTTAGATGGCAGTGTTGAGAAGTACAAGGTGAGATTGATTGCAAAAGGATACTCTTAAGTTGAGGGAATTGATTATGGTGAGATTTTCTCCCTAGTTGCTAAGTTGACATCCATTTGTTTTCCATTATCTATCCCTGTAGCGTATGATCTTGAGGTTGAGTAGATGGATGTGAAGACAACTTTCCTTCATGGTGATTTGGAGGAAGATATTTATGTCACAACCAAAGCACTACATCGAAAAAGGTAAAGAGCATTTGGTTTGTAAGTTGAAGAAATCTTAGTATGGTCTTCAACAATCTCCTAGGATGTGATACCAAAAGTTGGATTTTTTTTTTTTGTGTTGGGTTTGGGATTTCATAGATCCAAATCAAATCATTGCATCTATTACAAGATGAATAGTGATCGTTTTCTTATTATCGCATTATATGTTGATAATATGTTATTTTTCGATAATGGGAAGGGTTTGATTTGTGAATTGAAATCTTAGCTTTCAACATAGTTTGAGATGGAGTTAGGGGTAGCCAGATACATCTTAGGGATGGAGATTACAAGAGATAGAGCTAACAAAAAACTTTGGTTGGGCTAGAGTAAGTATGTGAACTTAGTGTTGGAGAGATTCAACATGTCAACTTGTAGGCCATTGTGTGTTCCTATTATGATGGGGACAAGTTATTAGTTAAGGAAGTGTCTGACTTCTCCTAGTGAGATAGAGGATATGAGCAAAGTACCTTATGCTAGTGTAGTTGGGAGTTTGATGTATGCCATGATCTGCACAAGACCAGACATTGTCCATGCGGTGGGAGTTCTTAGTCGATTCATGGCTAATCCTAGATGAGCACATTGGGATGCAGTGAAGAGCACCTTCAAGTATTTGCGAGGTATTTTTGAGTATTCCATTTGTTATCATGGTCTGAAATTCAGTGTGTATTCATAAATATGTGGATTTAAATTGGGTTGGAGATGTTGATAGTAGGAGATCCACTAGTGGATATGTTTTCACTATGTTTGGTGGTGCTCTTAGTTGGATGAGTAAGCGATAGGTTGTGGTCGCTTTGTCCACTACAGAAATAGAGTATATGGTAGCTATTCATGCTTTTAAGGAAGTCATTTGGCTTAAGAGATTGTGTTCAAATATGGAGTTAGATGTAGGAGTTATTACAGTTCTATGTGACAACTTAAGAGTGGCATATGTTTGGCAAAGAACCTGACTTTTCATGCGAGGACAAAGCACATTGATGTATGATACCATTTTGCTCGTGACATGGTAGAGGATGGGAGGGTGGTGTTGGGGAAGGTTGATACTTTGACAAATGTTGTAGACTATTTGACAAAGCCTGTGAACACAAATAAGTTTAGGTGGTACAATGAGTCTATGGGCCTCACGACCCCTAGCACTTAGATTTCAGTGTTGGTATAGCTTCCTTTTGCTCTAGCAAGGTGTTTGACGAGTGGGAGAATGTTGGGAAAAAATGTCTCAACCTTGCATTCCTAATGTTTATTTTTAATATTTTTGTAATATATATTCACTATTTCATCTTTTGTGTATTGTCTTCTTATCGGAGAGTTGGCGTCCCATTTGGAGATGACATGGAATTTGTTTTTAGTGCATTTTATCCTCACATGAGGAGGTGGGCATCCCACTTTGAGGTGGCATAGTTTGGTCGCGTGCCGACATCTTGTGGAGTTGTAATATCATTATGAATATGACAGATTCTTATGACGTGTAAGAGCATGTACATTGGAATCTTGACTAGTACATGACAAGATTGGACACTTGTCATGAAACATCTGTGAATGGGTTGAATAAGGACAAATTGGAGTGCCCAAGTTTGGGTGGTCAATTATGATGGCAATGTAAGAGTGTAAGAGAATATGACAAGAATAGCTTGGATGATCTTTTACCAAGGATGGCGTTGGAATTTGGTATCTTTGTTTGGGTGTCATACATCCTATGGTATTGCTAATGATTTTTCAAAACCATTCATGATTTCTTGTTTGAACCTTGCCTATTTATTGGTGCTTGGAGTTGTAGTTTGTATGTGTTAATTTGTAAGTATCATAATGCTACCAAAATCACTTCAGATTTGAATGTTGGTGATAATCTTGTAAATTCTTGATCTACAAGTGTATGTAACCATATTGTTTGGTGAATAATACATTGGGTTGCTTTAGAGTGTGGGATTTTTCTCCTGAAAGGGTTTTCCCCACATACACCTTGTGTTAAATAGTATATTGTTTATTTGATTTTATATGTGTATATTCCTTTTGTAATTGTAAAGATTTATAATTTGCACATATTCTCAAAATATTAGTGTAGGAAGCATTTCCATGTACCTTGCTTTCTTTCAAATAGAAAGTCACTATGCAAATAGAACAAAAGCGTGTAGGGATAGAAATAAAGGACTAAACCATTAGAGCTAAGATGCCATTAAGGGGAACTTGAAGCTTGGGACATCCACATAATAGGAAAATTAAAACTTGGGCAACGGACTCCAATATAGAATATGCACGAGATAGCTAGACAAAGACAAAGAGTGAAGCCTTAATTTATTTATTTTTAGATTGGTTATCAATAGAGAGGGTGATAGTGCACTACAAAGAGCCATATTTAAGGCATGCAAGAATTAGTGTCAACAATGTGTATTTTTTTGTTTGTTTGGTGTGTATTCTTGTATGTCTTGTATACTTATTTGTATGTATTCTTGTGTTATTATTTGTAGAAATTTATCTATGCAGATGGTAAGAGATTTTGTGCGAAGGTGTTAGGGACTTCATGTAGTACATGGGATGCACGATATTCTATCATGATCTAATTTATAATTATGATGCATAATATTGAAGAATAGGTACTCTCATAGTATGAGATGCAAGTAATATTCATTTGGAAGTATTATATAGTCTTATATTTAAATTGTAGAGTTAGTCATCTTTGTTGATTGTATCGTGAATGCTATTTTATTTAGTCCAAGTGTGTGTTGTTGATTTTAGGATGAGTGTTGTAACGTGTTGTGAAGATTTACATGATTGTTTATGATGTATTATGATGTGTTGGATATTGTTGTGAATATTGATTGTATTGGTTGATGCTTTCTGAATATGAACATGTAATATACTTAATAAATATAATCATTATACCTATTCCTTCATGAGTTAGGGGTTATTTGTTTAAACACTTCAAGTCAAGCTGATGGTTTGGGAGGATAGGGTTCCTTTGATATGTGGGTTCATATCACATTTTCTTATAGACAACTAGAGCGTTGGATGGAGTTAGAGTTACTCAGATGTTGTTACAATGGTTGCTTGGATATTATATATTTGGATTCTTGAGTTTAGACTGTTATTGCATATGTGGGGTACTTGGACATGTTGCACATGAAAATGTATATTATTCAAGGGATGTATTATTACTTTAGCTATACTATGAGCATATTGTAATAATTGATGCTGGTACTACTTTGTTGATGGTCTATGGATGTAATTATTATACTTGACTTGTAATGGATGTTTAAATGGAATATAAGTTTTGCGATGATCTTGATATTTATATTGTAATTGTTATTGATTTATAGGAATTACTTAATCTTATTAAAATATGAAAAGAAATGAAGTCACATTTTAAAAGCTGTTATAATATGCCACTTATACATGGAAAATTCCTTAATACTTATCACTTCCAAGTTTACAATTCATATTTTTAATACTGCAAAATATAATTTATAACTAGATCCCTAGAAAGTAACGTGCACTAGAGATTAGTGGGCAGGCTAAATGATAAGGAGGTGAGGCAAAAGGATGAGTTTAAGTGAAAGAAAGCCCTCTCCATACATATTTCATATTAAATATGAATTATGAGGCGTTTTTCTTGATAAATGTAGATTGTCTCTTGCCATATTTCCTTCTCTAACGATTACACTGAGGGCACCATATATTTAATCCTTAGTATAATCAGTTCGATTTATTTTCAGTTGTTTAATGCCGGCTTACGAAAGGAGTTAAAAAAAACAATTGATAAAGATTAGAGAAAGACAAAAAGGAATAGAGAGAATCGGCCCAAATAATCCCAATGATAGACATATAGTTTAATTAAAAATTCTTAAAACAAATGAATCATTAAATTTTTAATTTTGTGGCCTTTTAACTAATGGCTTTTAAATTTTAAATTTTGGGACTCATAATTTTAATGAGTAATTATTATATTAATAATATTTTAAAATTAAAATAAATAAAAAACATTTATAAAAAATATATAAGTTATTTGAAAAATTTTAATTCATAAGGAAAAATGAAAAGTATAACGATTATGTGAAATTTGTAAAAATTGTACTCATCAAATCCCATTTCATTTCATTGTTATAACAGCCATGCATCGAAGTTAAATCCAACAAAATTTTATATATATAAACCTTTCCATTTCAATATATGAACAATTGCCGGCTCAGTATCATTGTTGGAACAATATATGTATGATCAAGGGAGACCTAATTTCCACAGACATAATCTCTCTCTTCTGTGCTGGCTCTCAGTTTGCGATATGGCAGATAATTCGAAGCCTTCTTCAGATTTTTATTCAGGTTCACAGGATCCTCTAGAGCAATACCAGGGATTTTGGTTCCATAAGAGCTCCTTACAAGGGATTGAAGCAATGCGTTTTGAATTCGAAGCCCATCCTGACGACATAATATTGGTTTCATCTGTCAAAACTGGTACCACCTGGATTAAATCCCTTGCCTACGCCATTCTCACCTGCAAACAATATGACCTAAACGACCCTGCTTATCCTCTCAATAATAAAAGCCCTCATGAACTTGTTCCAAACATAGAAGTGCAGCTTTACGGCCCCCACTCCATTCCAAACCCAATGTCTCTCTCTCCCCGTGTATTTCACACCCATGTGCCATACCAGTTATTGCCTGAATCCATCAAATCCTCTGGCTGTAAAATTATTTACATTTGCCGCAATCCCAAGGACACTTTTGTCTCACTGTGGGAGATGGTCACCGATAGATCAAAGAACAAAGATGTCTATGCATCTAAGGAAGAAGCATTACAGAATTTCTGTAGAGGATTTTACCACAGTGGGCCCTTTTCTGAGCATGTAGCCTCTTATTGGCTTGAGAGAACCAAGCCCAATGTTATCTGCCTTACTTACGAAGACCTGAAGGCAGATCCTTTGGGTTCTATTAGAATTCTGAGTGATTTTATGGGGTGTTGGTGGGTAAAGGACGAGGAGGATCTGAGGAAAATTGCTGACAAGTGCAGTTTCCAGTCTCTCTCTGAGATGGAGGTGAACAAAAATGGGGAAATTCGCCTGCCTGGACTTCGACTGAGAAATGCCAGTTTCTTCAGGGAAGGAAAAGTGGGTAGTTGGAAGAAGTTTCTGACAGCTGAGATGAACGCAGAGATGGATAAAATGATTGAAGAAAAACTTTCTCTGGTAAAAGACTTGGGCCTGCAATTCAAGTACGAGTTAACAGATACAGATGTTGATTTGGACGAGCAATCTAAGCAGGTCTGAATAATGAAGTAAAGTGATTGCTGTGTGCAGTGTAATCAAAAGCAAGGAGAAGTGGATTAACAGGCCACGGTTTAGTGTGTTAGATTTATTGTGGGGCAGTGTCATTGTAACTAGCAGTCTATAAGATCATGTCAGTTTTATCCTCTGTTATCAGCTTGTAGTAATATCTTCTTTTTAATTTTCTTCATTGTTCCAAAAGAGTCCACTTGGGTTTCTGGTGTAGATAACCAGTTTAAGAACGGTTGAGAATAACCCAGGTCTAAATAACCAAGATTTGAGACTGGTTGAACATGAAGCTTCTGCATGTTACAGCAGATAAAAACATTTTAATTCCATAATCTGTTCTTTTTACTTTGGAATTGCAATGGTCTAAATCCTTCGAAGATTTATATTTTGTAAATCCTTGGTATTTTTATATCGTTTCTACATGTTATTTTATTCACTGTATTTTGATATATTGTTACTGAAAATGATCCGTTTATACCAACATTAAATGATTCCATACAGTACTAATTTTCTTTCACCTTTGCATTGATAAATCTTTTTGGGTATTAATGGTGGGACTACAGATGTGAATTTGCACAGAAACAACTTCATTTCTTCAAAAATATATATGCAATCTCCTGCAATTTATTTGCACAGAACAAACCTGTTTAAGAAGAGGTTGGACCGTAAAGAGCCTTCAATAGTTAGTAAATTTGTGATTTTTAACTTGTCCAAATAAAATAAAATAGGGCATATGTAGACAAATTAATAAGGCTTTTGATTTTTTAGATTGATTTTTTCCATAATTTGGATTTGTTGCCTATTTTGTGCTAATGTTTCATAGAGGATGGCGTCAACATTATTTGAATAGTTATAGATCTGTTCAAAATGTCTGCTCTATTTTTAGACAGGTTCAAACATAGTTTGGTCTTCAAAGTTCACGGTACAGTTTAGAATTTTTTTCTTCCACTCTCTTAAGAAGGGGTCTCACGGAGCCCGTATAGGAATTATTTTTGTGGAGTAGCAGGTCCTATGAGAAGAACAAAATTATGCTATAGGGTAAATTAGAATTTTGTGTAATAAAATCAGAGCACCTTTTTTAGATTTAGATTTTAGGAGGGTGCCTTTTGGGTGGGGCTGAAAGTTTTCCCCACGAGCTTCATAAAATTTTGTTGCCTGATGTCATTCCTTTATAGTTTCTAGATTTAACTGTAGATTTAGCATTCCTTGTTTCTAAAATAATAATAATGAGTCCACCAGCTTCTTAAAATTTTGGATCTTAAAGTTTTGAGCTTGCCAATTATTACAAAATTCATGGGACCACTTGCTTATAAAACTCTTCAAAATTCTCAGCAACACCCACTAAAATATTTTAGGAAGCCCACTCTATGGGCCCGTACCCTTAACCCTTATAGTTATATGTTCACGTATTTAAAGATGGGTGGTATTGACAGGTATTTCTTGGATAACTAGTCAATTTGTGTTGCCAATAAACAAGTAAAAATACAAGATAACTAGATGCTAACTTGAAATTGTGTAGTACATATGTGTAAGAGTTGGTATAGAATGCTCTATACCATGCAAAGATCTGGCTATGGAGATAGCCACCTAAGATCTAGGAGCTTCAGTGAAAGCACAAGAGATACCCAAAATGAGAGAATAATTTTATTCTATCAAAAGATGCAGATATACAATAGAATACATTAATGAATGAGAAACCCTTATATATATAGGTCAGGGTGAGACATAAGACAACATAATATTATGACATATGTCTTAATTTTATGACTTGAGTTACAAAAAGTAAATACCCTAAGAATGCCATAAATAAACTAAGTAATAAGGTGAGAAAAATACCTAAGAGGTAAACTAGTTAGGTAATATACCTTGTCCACATTAGCACCCCCTTATGTGCAACTTAGGGAGAATGTGAAAACATGCAAAGATGGGTCCTGGCTACAAGGTCTAATGAGATACCCAAGTACAAATGAATCTCTCATAAATAGAGAAAACGAGAAAAAATTGTAGGAAAAAAACCCTCCAAAAGAGAGAAAACACAAGAGGCTCTCTAAAGTAGAAAAGGATAAAACCCTGTGTAAGGAAAAAGTCTCCCTATAAGAGAGAAGAAGAGAGACCATGTAGCCCCACTCAATATAGAAGATCCTAAACTGATGATGGATGCTTGACAATGAATGCTGAAGATGATCCAAAACTATTAAACAACATTTCTTCCCATAGGAAGAAACAAAGTCAAGGATGTGTGCAAAATGTCTTCCCATTCTTGAAAGGAATATGAGGGAAGAAAATACAAGATATATGATATCTATAAACTTTGCTCAATTGTCTCTATGTTGGTGCCAAAAGGTGCTACAATCAAATTAAGAGTCCCAAGCCAAACTAAAGAAAGTGATAATCCAGTACCTAGTGGAAATAGATGTAGAACATGATCCAAAGACAAAGATTAAGATGAATCCAAATGTTGCTCAAGGATCTCCAAGCTAATGCCAAATTATGACAAATGTATAGGTGGAGAAATAACAAGGGGGTTTGAATATGTCCTCATGACATCCGAAGAAGATGATGCAACTCCATAGGAGCTAACATCAAAGAGGAGATGGATATCCTCAATAGTTGTCCTCCAAATTTGCAAGAAGGGACTCACAAAACAAACTTGCAATGTCTATCAAGTACTCATCCCAAGTAGCTATATCTAAAATATGATCTTGTTGCATTGAATCATTAGAAGCCCAATTTGAAGCAACACTAAACTCTAAAGAAGCGGGAGATGGAGGAGATGAAATGTCAACATAGGTCTCTAGAACCTCAGTTGATGAAAGAACACCAAGATTCAAACGACCATACGGTATCTCCTCAAAAGCGTCCACACTAGATGCCTAAGTGTGAGCATCAACTGAAGGAAAAACAAAAGTAAAATGCAATAAGGTGTACATCTGAGATTAATGATCTACCTCCCCAACTACAACAATATTATTGCTATGCAAATCCCAAATAACCACAAAACCTGGTGTAAACTCAACATTCTTCCCTACCCCACCATGTGTGATATGATTGTTAGAAAAGATATTTGTTGAAAATGAAGGCACACAAAGGACACCATTAAATGATCCTTCGTCCATGCCAATAGACCCTTCCCATAAATATGCATATATGTGTTGTTATCCATCAGGATGTTTGGTAATGAATAAGTCTCAAATGAAGAGAACATACTTTGTGATGAATCCATATGATGTAAAGCTTTAGAATCAAGGATGCATCTCCTTAACTTATAATCTACAACAAGAACAAGTGCTTTCTCTTTTTATCTCTCTAACTTTGAATGAGAAGAAGATGACGAACCCCCTAACATAGTTGAAGATAAATTGTTATTATTCTTCATTAGAGGATGCATCAACTCATTAATCTATTTTGAATAACATATATGTTCATCATGCCCTAGTTTCTTGCAATATGCATATGTGGGCTTCTCCTTCCTTGAAGATTCCCCTTTTAAAGGAGAGGATTCAAAATCTGATTATGCTCTATCTATGTGTGGCTTGTTTTTGTAGTAACCCAAATGGAATAATTTAATTTTTTTTTGTAAATATTAACACCACATAGAAAATATGATATAAACCCTTGAATTTTATGCCCTTATAACATTATTTTTCTGAAGTTATTTAAAATACCCACAAAAATTATCAATTTCATAACAAACTATGCATCAAACTTTGACAATTTTTGCATTGAAACTCCCAAAACTCCTTATATAATTAAAATATGATTTTTACGCATGAAATCTTCTATAACATTAGAAATAACTACAATAGCAACAACAACAACAAAACCTAGAAACACACTTTCAAGATCTTCACCCAAAAATTGTAACACATCAAACTTGTACAATTTGCTCCACAAACACCCCCAACTAGTTTTTATTGATTTCTTGTTGATAATGATAATTACAGAGGACTGATATATCAATCACAACATAGTAGCAACAACAAACCGCAAATCTTAAAACTAAATCTAACAAACTCCACAAATTATTGAATTACACATAGCGTATTTCACCCTACCAAGCTCAAACAACACCCAAACTAAAAATAAACATATAAAAAATACTGGAACTGATGTAGAACCAAAAAACACCATAGATGAAGGCACCACACGAACAACAAACTCCACAACCACTGCACACATAAAATCTACAACTATCACCTGCAACAAATCACACCTACAACACACAAAAAACTAACCTTTGAATAAGCTCGCCCCTGGAAATCAATGGGGTTTCATCCATTGAATTCTAATCTCCATTGGGTTTTCATCCAAGAAGATTACTATAGAACCAAAGTTCACACATAAATTATGAGAGATAATAAAATGGCCAAAAGATCCCGCAACAAGCAAAAACTCAATATTTATAATCTCCAACATCAAAATGGGTACCCAAAAACCAAATGCCATCTTGGAAGAGAAAACATAAAATATTAATTAAATTTTCCTTTTGAAATTTCTACCTCACATGCAAACCAAAAATAGCCGCCACTTACACCTCACCGCAGCAAGAAAATCAAACTCAATCTTAACAAGATTGCAAAATCTCCAAGAAAAACAACCAAATTTATTTATCTCCAAACTTGACGCTCAAGCCTCAATTACTCATGGAATTGCACTCCTTACCTACCACCAGTCACTCAAGTTTCTTAAAGACCTATGTGCATGTGAAGCAAGATTTCTCTTGGGACAACCTTAAGAAGAATGTTCAACCATTTGTAGCTAAATGTGATGTGTCAAAGGACAAAATGGGAAACTCTCAAAGACTTAAATTATTGCAGCCACTTCCTATCCCTAATCAAGTTTGGACTAATATTTCTATGGATTTCATTATGGGGCTTCCACTCTCAGGTGGTAAATAAGTCATCTTGGTGGTGGTAAATTGCTTAACCTAATATGTGCATTTTTGTGCATTACCTCACCTTTACACTACTGCTTTTTAATTGCTCAACACTTCTTGAATTCAATCTTCAAACTCTATGGGATGCCTCACTCTATTGTCAGTGACCATGATTCACCCTTCACCAACAAGTTATAGCAATAGTTTTTTAAGGTGTAGGGAACTACCTTGAACATGAGTTTGGCTTATCATCTTTAAACTGATGGTTAATTGAAGATTATAAATAAGTGCCATGAGACTTATTTGCATTGTTTTATGTTTGAGTAATAGGGACAATGGGATAAATGGCTACCTTTGGTTGAGTGGTGGTACAATACCACTTATCATAGTGCTTCTAAAATGACCCCTTATGATGCCCTCTATGGTACTCCCCTACCATCCTTGAGTACTTATGTTTTAGGTTCTTCGATAATTGTAACAATTGACAACATTTTGGCCAAGTAGGAAGACATCTCTCAACTACTTAAAAGACAATCTAACATTGGTCCAAAATAACATGAAACAACAAGTGGATCAACATTAGAATAAACACACTTTTGATATTGATGATTAGGGTTTTTATGTCTCTAGCCATATAAGAAACTTTTATTATGTGAAAATCATAGTAATAAGTTGGCTCCCAAATTTTATGGTCCCTATTAGGTGATCCAGTGCATAGGTGAGGTGACATACAAGTTAGCACCTCCACCTTCTTCTCAAATCCAGGTAATTTTTCATGTCTTGTCTCAAGAAAGGAATTTTGACTACTAATCTATTATCAATAGAGCTACCTGAATCAGATGAGGACTCGATATTTTTGGAACCTAAGGCTATTTTGAACAAACATACCAAGCTCTGACACAGTTGTTCTATTAAGGAGTTATTAATCCAGTGGAAACCCTGTAACTTGAATATGCCACATGGGAGTCTTCTAACATTCTTTAGATTTCTTCATCTCAATTTTTTCTAGATTTCATCATCTCAAATTTTATTAGTTAGCACTTGCACCTTCTTTTCAAACCCACCTAATTTTTCATGTCTTGTCTCAAGAAAGCAATTTTGACTACTAACATATTGCTAATAGAGCTACCTAAGTTGGATGAAGACTCGATATTTTTGGAACCTAAGGCTATTTTGAACAAACGAACCAATCACTTGCATAGTTTTTCTATTAAGGAGTTATTAATCCAATAGAAACCTTGCAACTTGAATATGCGACATGGGAGTCTGCCAACATTCTCTAGGTAAAGCTTTATGAAGGAGGAGGCATTGTTATATACTTAATTCTACTTCATGTTAGCTAGTATTAGTTGGGTGTATATGTTTAGTACATCTGTTAGATTCTGCGAGAAGCGAGAACCGATCCAGGATCTGATGTTGGTTGTAGATCACATGCACTCCAGTCGATAGATGAGTGAAGATCAAAATAGCAGAATGGAGAGAGAATCTCAAAAGAGAGAAAAATAGAGACAATGCAAGAGAATTTGAGAATACTCTCAATACTCTCATAGAGGTGTCATCAAACTAGTATTCAAACTAGTGACAGGGAGAGTAGAGAGCTGTATATATAGCAAAAATAGGGCATATACATCCAAGAGGTGTAATAACTCCAACTACCCAAAATAGGTGGGAGGTTTTACCTACTTGGTAAATGAAAAAACATGTGGCATAACCTCTTCAAGTGAAGACAGAAAGGAGGTGGCATATAAAGCCAAAAGAGTGTGAGAAATCTAACTATCCCATAACCTACTTAGGTAAGGACATAATAGTGGTTATGAGAGGTGGCACAAAAAGCCAAAAGAGGATGTGTAACTCAACTACCCATGTGTTAGCTGATGTATTTCGCCACGTGTCCTCATATTAACTACATATAATAAACCTAAGCAAGCTTAATAATGTGTAGGAAAAAGAAATATCCCTAAGGAAAATAAAAAACCTACACTAACACCCCCCCTTAAGCGTAGCTTAGGTGGGTGAAAGGATATGGGTCCCGGCAAGTGAAGCCTGGTGAGGTACCCATGTACAAAGAAAAATCTCTCACAAATGGAGAAAAGGAGAAAACTCAGTGGGAAAAAACTCCTCCCCAAAAGAGAGAAAAGAAAACACCCCCCCAAAGTAGAGAGAGTGAAGCGAAGGACTAAGAAGCCCCTCCAAAAGTAGACACTGGCTGCACCCCTAGCAAAGCTCGCAAATGAAGGAACTTGCTCTCAGTGAAGGGTTTGGTGAAGATGTCTGCGATCTGCTCCGATGTCTGAATGTACTTGAGATCAATGATGTTTCCATGAATCAACTCCCGAATGTAGTGAATATGTATTTCAATGTGTTTGGTCCTTTGGTGATGGACTGGATTCTTTAAGATTTGAATTGCACTCTGAGTATCACAAAAGATGACTGTGGGCTTTCTGAATGAAATGCCAAACTCAGTGAGAATATTCTGAATCCAGATAGCCTCAGTGGTGGCATTAACTGCCCCTCGATACTTAGCCTTTGTAGATGAAAGAGCAATTGTAGACTGCTTCTTGCTTGACCAACAAACTGGATCGGTACCAAGTGAAGCAATACCCTGAAGTAGACTTGCAATCTTGAGAATCACCTACCCAATCTGAATCTATGTATCCCACCAAGTCAAATTCCACGCCCGCTGCATAGTGAATCCAATAACTGTGAGTTCCTTGAACATAGTGGAGAATCCGCTTAGCTACTTTCCAATGCAACTCATGTGGCTCCTGCATAAACTGAGAGACCATGCCCACGACATATGAAATGTTAGGCCTTGTGTGAGTCAAATAGATGAGACTCCCAACAAGCTGTCGGTATAAAGTGCCACAACCAAGGGTGAAGAGCATTTAGCCTCAAGTTTGACCCATGACAGAAATGGAGTCGGTGCAGGCTTACAGTCAACCATGTGAAATCTAGAGAGCATGCCAAGTGCATACTTGGGTTGTGCCATGAAGATACCTGAAGAAGACTGAGTGATCTCAATCCCTAAGTAGTACAAAAGACCCAAGTCTGACATCATGAATCGATCATGTAGAGCAGTTTTCATTGCTTTAATGGTGGATAAGTGACTTCCTGTGATCAACAAGTCATCGACATAAAGAACCATAAATGTTAGAGTATCATCCTACTACAGAATGTATACGTTCAGATTAGAATGGCATCGAGTGAACCCAACTGATAGAAGGAAGGAGTCCTGTTAGGATTAGCTATGGAGGTAGTTATCCCAGGATCAAGATGTCTAAGAGATAATCACAAGAATCAAAGAAGATCAACATGATAGAATGATATTCTATACACAAGATAATGACTTGATACAAGATTAGTTGATATGATACAATGAGAGGCCTTGGTTATATAGACCAAGGTTGAGAGCTAGGATATCGTAGTCATGTGACAAGTGTCACATTCCTATTACATATGACAACTAGAGGATAGGATGTCAACTAGGTCACGTGTATAGGATAAGACAACTATCAACACCTAGCAACAACTAGACACAACTAGAAACAACTAGAAACATCTAGTAGACTCACTAAGTCAACTTAACATGTGAACATGTGTGTGAGTATTATTTAACTAATAAATAGTTAAATTATCCACACAACAAGGGTAAACTAGATAGGTAATAACCCTATTCACACCAACACCCCCCTTAAGTGCAACTTAGGGAGGAACAAACAAATGCAAAGATGCAAAGATGGGTCCCGACAACAAGGCCATGTTAGGTACCCATGTACAAAAGATCTCTCACAAGCAGAGAAAAAAAGAAAACCTCATGGGAAAAACTCCTCTCCAAAAGAGAGAAAAGTGAAGAAAGAAAGGAAGGAGGACTCAACATGACCCCCCAAGGACTACTTCCATCACAAAGATACAAAAGATATCCCTCCCATAGGAGATAAAAGGACTAAGAAGCCCTCACAAAAAGACGTCCCAAAAAGATTAGGAACATGAAAAACTCCGCTGAAGCACAAAAAATCTGTAAACAATTGCCGAAGAACTGCTACACTGCTGAAGAACCTTCACTGAAAAATAGGATGAAGATTAGGATCAAAGAGACAAAAATCTGCATCAGTGACAACCATTTGATAGTCGAAGATGCAAATGGCACATCAATCTGTATGAGTGACCCCAACGACACTACTCAACCAATGTGATAGTTGAAAATACAGGTGCCAATAGTCTCAAGAACTGATCATCTGAATAAGGTAGAAGGTTGCCTCCACAAGAATGCAAGAGTGTCTATATGGTATCTGTTCCATCTCACCGAAATGCATGGGTAACCAACTGCTGCATTTGCCTAGTATATAGGAACAAAAATTGGATACATAGTTCACTCCAAGCGAAACCAAGGAAGCATTAACACAAGTAGTATGATACCCCCATAATGCTGACAAGGGAGAGGTATGACAGCTCCACTGAAACTGTGTGTCACAATGTAGTGCAAGAAGGTGAAGAAGCAACATCAGAAGATGCACAAAGGAGTACCTGCAACTTAGTAAAGGGTGTGCTAATAACAGGGCACACACGCATGAGGCTAAAAATGTTTTTGTGGAGGAACACTCACCGGACAAGATTGTGATGGCAAATAACAAGGCACTAACACAACCCCCCATGACACTTTATAAAGTAGTGCGAGTACAAAAATGACACAACATGATGTGCATGATCCCCAAACTACAAGTGCAATATGTGGCACTTTATTTCAGTGCGTTTACAAATCAACAAGTGCATTTGATGGATACATGCAATGTCCAAAACAAGGACTAAATGAGTTGATGTCATGAGGTGAACAAGGAAGACATAGACCATGCATGCCTTACAAACCTCAAAAAAATGATAAAAACCTACAAATAATGAACCCCAGAACAAATAATGCTGCAAAATATGCCCCCCCAGAAAGAAATACAAGATTGAGTACAATGTTGTCAATGTGGAAGCCAAAATCGACCATTTATAACATACAGTGATTTACAATTTTTTGAGAAAATGGATTACCAAAACAAAAAAATGACATATACCATTAGATTCCTTGCATTTTTTTGATCAATTTCAAAAAAAAGTTTGCTCAATTTTGACATCGTGAGCAAAAGTTATGCCCAGTCGAAAAATGTCGAAAAAATCAAGCAAAAATGTCATTTGGAGGCAAATTCTGGAAAAATACAGCAATCTAGGGAAAAATCACCTACACCATGGCGAAGTACTCGGAACCACTTTTCCAACGACTATAAGAATTCAAAAAATTGACTCACTGGGTGCAAGTTGTGGCAAAAAGAAAAAAATCCCCCTCTTGTCAAAATTTGTAAAAAATGGTCGACTTTGACTTTCATGCAACAAAATTCGAGGTGCCACCCATCATCAAGAAAAGAGGTGAGAGATGAGTTTGTTTGTGAGGGGGTAATGGCCTCCTGCCAAACCGAGCCTCAATCACGATCTTCGACAAACGAATAACAATTCACCTTTATTTAAACTGTCGTGAAGATGAAAAAATAAAACTCACCAAATGTGATTAATCAAAGGATCCTCAACTGACGTGAAGGCAACCAAGAAGCTGATGTTCAAATCCATATGTCGTGGGTCGATCTCAGCCAAATACCAGCATATAGTCTAAGTATGATAGAATATTCTCGTTGGCTGCCGGAATATGCCCTGGATCCCGCAAAACTGCCAATCTGGGCGAGAAATTGCCTCTGAGGAGAAAACCACCAATACAGAGAAAAAACCACCATTAGAATGGCAGAAACCACCTATTAAATTGACCACTGATTTGCGTATATAGGAGGTATATTCGATTTGATGCCCCGTTTGGCCGGCGGGGTCCGAGCCAAAAGGCTCCCGCCTAAGGTGACCGTTGAATGTGTTTTGAAGAGCGCCAAAGGTGGATCAACCTCTGACTACGAAAACAAACACTGTCGGTTAAGATTTGTTGCTGCCGGTAGTATTAAGAAAAAAATGCTAGAGATTGCAAAAGCTGCCGAAGGTTTATAACTTAGACCGCTGGGTAAAGTGTTTCAGATTGCCAGAGACATGATGCCAACGATGCAAAAAATCACTGGGATCACAGAAAAATGAGGTCGTCGATTTGAAATAAGCCTGTAGACCGATGATTGATGTTTTAATCGCTGGTGACTGTCGAGGCTGATGTTGACTTTGAAACCATTGACCACCTGAGGGTAAATAAACCTTCAACGAGGGTTTTTATTTAACTGTCGGAAGATCAATAAACTACCGCCAAGGATGCCACAACCACTCACTTTTGATGCTCAAAAAACTTCAATGACTCCGAGATCAAGGATGATCAATGTGCAGAAGAGATGTCGCAAAAAAATCGGATCTCATGGAACAGAGATCGATCACCAGATTCGCCTTGCAGATCGACGCCTGTGTCGGCCACACCAATCTCTACCACAAACTCTACACGTGCCTTGACCTATTTGAGTAGGAAAAAAAGCTGACGAATGGATCATTGAAGATGTTGGCAAGACCTGAGATTGGGTCGAGAACTCCTGGCACGAGGTCGATGCAACCACATAAGACCTTCAAGAAATCAAGCTCACAACTGATACAGATAGAAAAGTCTTAAAAACAGATCCGGTCCAGCTAGAAAAGAGCAACCAAGATTAAAAAAATGGACTGTGGAGGTCGCCGATGGTCATGTGTTAACCATTGTGGGTGGCTTCAAGCTGCTGGATCGAACACAATGAACACAAAGTCGCAAAGGGTAAACTGTTGGTGGTTGACACAGATCCGTCAAACACTGCCAGTTGCAGATCTGGATCCACACCAAGAATCAAATCTGCAGAGATTTATGAAGTCCTCGTCAAAACAACTGCCGTAAATATGGTAAAAAGGCTGCCGATTGTGGGTTTCAGTGAGTTGCGAACGACAATAATATAAAGACTGCGACAACAAACTTGGCCGCCAAAATCTGTCGTTTATGGAATGTGATGCCGCTTGAGATCTTGAAAGATCTGCTCATTGGAAACTGCCGGAATGTTTGGATAGACCAAACTAGAACTAGAAGCAGCCAAAAAACTCTTCAAAAAAGATGCCAAGTTGCAGTGGAGGCGATCAAGCCCGAATACAGAACAGGGGTCGCTAGGCTGATGTTGGCTTGTAGAAACTTCAAACACAAAAATTATCCAAGATGACCTTCAAAAATGGTGTGAAGAGTTGATTGAAACCAAAAACAACTCTAAATCATCCAAATCATCCAAAAAAGGGGCCAATATTAGGAATTATCGGGCTTGAAGGCGGCCCATAAAACTTTGCACAGGGTGACCAAAAAAATGACGATGGATAGGTTAGATCAGCCAAACCCAAGTGTGAAGAAAGCCACAGCGTATCACAGGGGCCGATCGGCCTGTAAAAAAGGATCCACTGAAAGTTGAGCTAGATCTGGGTTGCAAAGGCGGGCGAAATGGAGCCAAACCAAAAAATGCAGAGCATTATTTAAGATGATCAACCCAGAAAATTGGCAGCGGGCAGAATGGCCCTTTGCTAAAAAAAATTTGCCTTTTGGACAAAAAATCTGCCAAGGGGGTAAAAAATGCCAAATTTGACTGTGACCGAAGTATATCAAGTTTACAGTCAATCTTAGCAGATTTGACCTTTCTAATCTCAATGGCGAGGTCAATTTTGCTCCAAAACCCACCAAAAGAAACCTGCAATTTCAAATCACAAACAAGAAGGCCTCTAGAAACTATTATTTCTCTCAACCTTTCTGATTCTCCAGGTCATCCAAGGATGCAAGAGAAGAGCATACTTGGTTTCAAGAAAGAAAAATAAATTACTATCTAAGATCTTCTAAAAATGAACTAACTCTAAACAATCAACAAGCTCTGATACCATGTTAGGATTAGCTATGGAGGTAGCTATCCCAGGATCAAGATGTCTAAGAGCTAATCACAAGAATCAAAGAAGATCAACATGATAGAATGATATTCTATACACAAGATAATGACTTGATACAAGATTAGTTGATATGATACAATGAGAGGCCTTGGTTATA
This sequence comes from Cunninghamia lanceolata, assembly GCA_027924645.1. Taxonomy (NCBI): domain Eukaryota; kingdom Viridiplantae; phylum Streptophyta; class Pinopsida; order Cupressales; family Cupressaceae; genus Cunninghamia; species Cunninghamia lanceolata. The sequence goes on from BSBN01001332.1 coordinate 17,194,671, forward strand.
TAGACCAAGGTTGAGAGCTAGGATGTTGTAGTCATGTGACAAGTGTCACATTCCTATTACATATGACAACTAGAGGATAGGATGCCAACTAGGTTACATGTGTAGGATAAGACAACTATCAACACCTAGCAACAACTAGACACAACTAGAAACATCTAGTAGACTCACTAAGTTAACTTAACATGAGAACATGTGTGTGAGTATTATTTAACTAATAAATAGTTAAATTATCCACACAACAAGGGTAAACTAGATAGGTAATAACCCTGTTCACACCAACAAGTCCATCTTGGCATTCCAGGGCCGAGGAGCCTGTTTGAGGCCATAGAGAGACTTCCGAAGATGACAAACCAATGAAGGATCCTGAATGAACCCATGTGGCTGCTCCATGTAGATTTCCCCCTGAAGGTCACCATGAAGAAAAGTACTCTTCACATCCATCTGATGAACTTCCCAACGATGGGTTGTAGCTATAACAAGTACAAGTCAGATGGAATTCATTTCGGCTACTGGCGCAAAAGTCTCAGAGTAGTCAATCCCGGGCACCTGGGAGAATCCTTTAGCGACCAAGCGAGCCTTATGCTTGTCAACTGACCCATCTACTGCAAATTTTGTCTGATAGATCCACTTGCATCGAACAAGTTTTCTTCCCTTAGGAAGAGAGACTAAATCCCATGTATGATTCCTTTCCAAGGAACTGATCTCTTCCTGCATTGCTGCATCCCACTCGGGGGCACCATAAGCTTCCCAAAAAGTTTCTGGATTAGAAGGTGAAGCAACGAAGAGATGTGGAGCCTGCTAAAATTGTGACCTTGTTCTTCTTGTATTTGAAGGATCACCAACCCAATCACCTGTTGACTGCAAAGTTTGACGAGCCCAAAGAGGCCCTGTGGCAGGAGAATCTAGAGGAGAATCATCAACCTTTGAATGATGATTAGGAGAAGAGGGTGGATCCTCATCATCACTGTCACCATCTGAAGTGGAGGAAGAAGACTCCTCATGTGGATCAGGAGGATTAAGGTCCTCTAAAGAACTGTCATCATGTTGCAATGTCTCTAATTTAATTGTTGATGGAGAAGTGGTGGGAGAAGAACTGGAAGAGTCCTCAAAATAAACACTCCTTTCAATGAACAACTCATGAGTTGTAGGGTGGAGTAGTCTGTAGCCCTTGACATCGTCTGGATATCCAACAAATATGCAAGGCTTGCTTTGTGGATCCATAGCCTTGCATTTCTCTATTGGAATGTGGGCCCATGCAGGAGAACCAAACACTCGAAAGTGCTTAATTGTTGGTTTTCGACCAGTCCAAGCTTGGAAAGGAGTTATCCCCTTCACAGCTTTGTGAAACGTGGTTCTGGATGTAACACGCACAGTTGATGGCCTCCGCCCAGTATTGAGGTGCCATAGACCTGGAGTGAATCATACAATTGGCCATCTCTTTCAAGGACCTGTTCTTGCGTTCTGTAACACCATTCTGTTGTGGACTATAGGGAACTATGTGCTGAAGATCAATGCCCTTAGTAGCACAAAATTGCTCAAACTTGTGGTTGACATATTCTCCCCCATTATCTGTACGCAGAACCTTGATGGCCTTCCCAGATTATTTCTTTGTAAAAGCTTTGAAGTCCAGAAAAGATTCAAAGACCTCAGACTTCTGTTTGAGAAAATATACCCATGTATATCTAGAAAGATCATCAATGAATGTCATAACATATCGAGCCCTGCTGAAAGAAGGATGTGGAAATGGTCCAACCAAGTCACTGTGTGCCAACTCTAGAAGTTGTGTGGCCTTCTAAGCTTTGCCTTTGTCATACTTCTCCTCAGGATGCTTACCAAGAGTGCATCCCTGGAAAACTCCATCAGAAAATCAAATTGAAGGCAACCCTAAAACCATGTCCTGTTGACTGAGCTCTTTCAAGTAGCGGTAATTCAAGTGGCCAAACCGCTGATGCCACAAATAACTCGCCTCATCTGAATGAGTGAGTAAAACAGTTGAAGGAGAGTTAGGAACAAAGTGAGAAAACTGATACAATCGAGATTGATGATCTATTTTTCCCACAACTGTAGACCCATCATACAACTCACTGATTACCACATCATTTGGTGTGAACTCAACCTGCTTGCCAGAGCTAGTGTGAGTGATCTGATATACAGATAAGAGATTAGTTGAAAAAGATGGAATGCAAAGAACAACCTGAAATATTCCTTCACCCATGTCAACAGACCCTCTCCCATGTACTTCAACAGGAGTGTCATCACCCATAAGTATGCCAGGCATAGAACATGGCTCTAAGGAGACAAACCTATCTTGTGAAGAAGCCATGTGGTGCGAAGCACCTGAGTCAATGATCTGGGTATCAGGTTGTGAAGCAACTGCAACTAGGGCCTTGCCCTTTCCTTTCCTCTTACTCTTTTTTGTGTCCTTAGAAGAACCTTCTGATAAACTCTGTTTGACAGAATCAGGCACCTTGATGTTGTTCTTTTCAAGATGTGACAGGTGATCAATCTGCTTCTTTAAACACTTGTGCTCATCATGTCCTGGTCTTTTACAGTAAGAACACTTGACCTTCTCCTTCTTAGGTTGATCACCTTTTGATGAAGAGGTCTGATTAGCTGCATTTGGAGCAATAGGTTTCTGATCTTTCTTCTTCTCTCCTTGGTTCTTTTGTTTGTTTTCCTGTTGCCAGACCCCTTCGGTTCTTTTGTGCCTTGATTTGTAGCCAAAGCATGTGACTTCGAGGGTTTAATTGTACCCATGTGAACCAATTTATCTTGCTCTTGGGTGAGTTCTGCAGCAAACTCATCTAGAGAAGGCATTTTGTAGTTCGTACCTAGGGCACTTTTTGTGGCATAAAAGGTAGAAACAAAGACAAAATAGTTTAGACCAAGCTTAGAAAGAATGCTTAAGATCAGTTGTTTATCATCTTTCTTGATTCCACACTATTCCAATTACAATCTAGCAGCTTTAAATTTTGTGAAAAAGTCTTGTATGGTGTCAAAATTTGAAGGACTTAACCCTATGAGTTCGTTCTCCAATTGATGACCTCTTAATTCATCCTTCTTACCAAAGAGTTTTTCCAATGTGGTCCACACATCATTTGGTGTAGTGCAACATTCAATGTGAAAAAGGTCAGGAGAGACTGACATACATAGAGTACCAAAGGCTTCATCACATTTATTAAACCATCTTGGCTTTTCTGCAACATCTTGAGGTTCTGTCTCAAGTCCCATTGTAACTCAATGATATCCATGTCTTTTCAGATATATTACCATCTTAGATTTCCATTCAAAATAATTATATGGAGTTAAAACTGGAACTGTATATGCATCCATGAGAGTAGAAAAGAAGATTGTAAAGAAGAAGGATAAGTGCAAAGAAAGAAGACACACGAGACACCCCCCGTTTCCACTAGTCTCAAAAATCACGCCCCCAGATATTACAATGTTGGCACTTTATGATTAGTGCTTTTACAAGGCTTTTCCATATTACAAGGCTTTTAAGGCTCTTAATAGCCAAAATTACAATATTTGATACAAGTTAATTTTCAAATAAAAATCTGAAAAAAAAACATTGTACCTATTTTTTACTCTTCAATATCTTTCTAACACTTTTTTGTTTTTGAAAAATGAATTACAAAAGTGAAAGATGTGACTTATTGAAGATAAAAAAAATGCAGAAGATTCAACCTACAATATCTGATTGAAAAAAGAAGAAATTTTTACTCAAACCTTCGTGGATGGAAATTTCTTGATTCCAAATTTCCGTCAAGTACTGGTTTGCAAAAATCTGACACTTGAGGCAAAAGTTATGCAATTTTGAAAAAAAGATGCTGAATTTGCCCGTCAGGAATGACTCACGCCTATTTCCGACTTGATTTTTGCAAAATTTGTCAACCTTTTGCAACAATGTAACAACTACCCAGATGGTTTTTCAATGCTGGGAATAAAACCCAGAAATCATTTTTCTTAAAAAAGAGTGGAAGATAGATTTCTAAAGCAAAAATAAAAATAGCTCTAGTAAAAAGATTTCAAATTTTTACTCTAAATTATTATTGTGTCCTCCAATATTTGATTTTGGTGAAATAAAAACCAATCTTGAGTTTTCTTAGACCTTTTGGACACTCTGGAAAGGCTGATAATACCTCCAATATTACCAGAATTATGCAATAACCCATATCTCACAAGAACACAATATGTAAAATAGAGTATAAAGATGCTTATTTTCCTTCAAACTGTTATGATTCTCCAGATCATCCGAGGATGCAAGAGAAGAGCATATTGGGTTTTTGGGAAAAATATTAGCTTTTTATTAGTCTCAAATCTCTCAAAAAAATTAGATAATAAAATGAACTATACCAGACAACATTGCTCTGATACCATGTTAGATTCTGCGAGAAGCAAGAACCAAGCCAGGATCTAATGTTGGTCGTAGATCACATGCACTCTAGTCGACAAATGATCGAAGATCAAAATAGCAGAATGGAGAGAGAATTTGAAAAGAGAGAAAAATAGAGACAATGCAACAGAATTTGAGAATACTCTCGATACTCTCATAGAGCTTTCACTGAACTAGTATTCGAACTAATAAAAGGGAGAGTAGAGAGTTGTATATATAGCAAAAATATGGCATATACATCCAAGAGGTGTAATAACTCCAACTACCTGAAATAAGTGGGAGGTTTTACCTACTTGGTAAATGACAAAACATGTAGCATAACCTCCTCAAGTAAAGACAGAAAGGAGGTGGCATATAAAGCTAAAAGAGTGTGAGAACTCTAACTACCCCATAACCTACTTAGGTAAGGACAGAATAGTGGTTATGAGAGGTGGCACAAAAAGTCAAAAGAGGATGTGTAACTCAGCTACTCATGTGTTAGCTGATGTATTTCACTACGTGTCCTCATATTAACCACATATAATAAACCTAAGCAAGCTTAATAATGTGTAGGAAAAAGAAATATCCCTAAGAAAAATAAAAAACCTATACTAACAACATCACCCTTAGGTAGCATTAATAAGGGGATGCATATGCTTTGCAAGTCATCCCACTAGTTGTCAGAATAAAATAATCATCTCACTTGCATGAGATGGTAGTAGTTAGCTTTAGAAAAACTCTATGTATTATAATGAATTATTAATTGAAAAGCATCTTGAAATATTTTTAATTGGAGTGTATACTCTATTGGAGGTTTCCCACTCGATGTGGTGTTACAAAGATAATAAAAGCATTTTTGTTTCTCTCCTATCTACAATATTTTTGTGTGTTTAGCATAATTTGTCTTGCAAGTTCATTACATAAAATAAAATAAAATAAATGACTTAATTTATTCAAGATTTAAATAAATTGTATGGTTAGAAAGCTAAAAAACATAATAGCATTTTGGTGACTTAGATTCATGGAATTTCATTCCAAAATGTGTGAACTTGATGAGGTCATAATTTCAACATGTTATTTTATGTGCAAAATAAAGATTTAAGGGAACCTAGTATGCAAGCCTGATCTTCAAACTTTGAAATCCATTCCTAATCGACATGATTTTTATAATTTGAATTATAACATGCATAATGGTCACACATTAAAACAAGAATGTGTTATGTAACAATACAAAAATACTCTAGATGACCAAAAAAACTTGTTATAACTTAAAATAACACATACACTTAAGGCTTAGTCATGCTTTTAAGAGTGTAGTTGTGTTATACCTTAAAAAACATGTTTGGCCGCTTTTTGACCCCAATCTTCATGCACATACTTGTTACTCCAATTAGAACATCTAAAAAATGTGACCATGCTTATTATTAAGCATCATATTCTTTTCTTTATAGTGATGCTAAAATAATATTTATTTAATTTGGTTGTAATCATTTGAATAGAATAATTATACAATCTACTAAAATTTCAATATAGAGTAGTTTGTAGATAACAACAAACAAAAAGTGACATACAAATCTTTTTTATCATAAAAGTGGCATACAAATCTTTTTTATCATTTCCCTAATTAGGTAAAGGAAAGACCTCACCTTGCCTACATGTTCCCATAACAAATATTTTCATTTACTTTTCACAATGAATATGATGCTATATGTCATGAAAGGTTACTTTGCACATAATCCATCAAACAAGTTAACAACTAAATGTCTGCAAAATCTAGTGGAAAACTTAATTTCCATGTATAGTAAATTTCTTTGAAACATATAAGAGAAGGAATATAGTTGTGTTCAAAATACATTCATATGAATTATGGTTACGAGGCCTTTGATTCACTTTAAAATAATTAACTTTGAGCATTTTGAAATATATACTTTAATCCTTCATAAATAGAAACATAAACAAAATATATACGATAATATTTTAAAAACTAGGCCATGACAATGTACATAGACACATTAAAATTGATTCTGTGATATAACTTACAATCTACCAAGAAACTTGTATGAGACATTTGTGAGAAAAAAACTAGACATTTTACAATTAATTCAATGTGGTTTTGGTTTTTCAATGTTTTTAAATGAGATTTTTGTTCACCAACCCAATAGATTTGATTTAAAAAGTCTATATCTTCTAGAGAGAAGAAAGTAGGAACCGTTTTTAACCTTCATAAAGTTGTTGTGACTTGGCATAGTGTCCACAAATGTGAACATGATAGTTAAAAGAATTATTCATAAATCATGAAAGTTACTTTGTTGGGCTAGTACAAGCCTCCTCCATGATTATAAGGTTGTCAAGAAGGAAATGAGTGAAAAGTGCCCAACTATTATGACTAGTAAAATGGAAAATTGCTGAAATCTTGTAATCCTTGTTTAATATAATATAAACTCCCTCTTACTTAAAGAATATGCACCTCACCAATGACTTATTAACACATATTACTCAATTATATTTTGATAAATATATAAAAAGGTTCAAGACAATATTCACCTTAAAGGTGTACCTTAGCATACTTACATTACAACCAATTTTATAGTTGTAAACAAAAGAGAAAAAATGGATAGATAAAGTTTAAAGATTGAGATGATATTACTCAATAATATGGTCTATTATATAGAAATAGAAAGCAAGGGAAACCTTTTGGATTCTCCCGATTAGTAATAAGTAGTTATATATAACACGTTTAAAGCTTAAATCACAAAATGTCCACTTCTAAAAGAAAAACAAGGGAAATTTTTTAATAAATGTAACAATGAAAAACACAAAATAGTATATTAGTTCCCTCCTATGTCGTATAGAACTACTTTAGATTTGCCCCTTGGCTGAATTCTCTTTAAATCAATAATTGGCATAAGAGTTGAAAAAGAGAAGTCAACAAAATTAGAAAACATGTAGTAAGGAGAGAAAAAACATAGAATGTAATATGCTCATCCATATATGCATTTTTCCTCTCAAGATCAGGTCTTCATCCATGTTGATAACGGAGTCTTTGTTGTGTCATTAATGAATGGCAAAATATAAGATCAAATCTTGAAAGGACATTGTTAATGAAAGTATCGAACACATTAATTAGACTATCCTTGTAAATAAGATTTCATTTAACTTACAATTCTAAAATGAATGTAACTCATGCAAATAACATCTATTAAATGTGTCGGCAATATAACAATTAACTCAGCACACATCTGGTATTAGACTGACATATAAATTAAATTTTAATGACTTTCAAATTAAATGGGTAAATGTGGCATCTGACTTGAAATTAAAACATCTAGTTCAATGACATGATGACTTTCTAAGTTTTTTTGGGTCCTAACTTGACATCTATTTTTTAAATATTTTAACGGATACAGAATGAAGAAATTCTTGATAAGAGAGTCAGATTTAGATCCTATGAATCCAAATACATGTAATAGTTCTAAAAATATATTTTTATAATTAAAACCTAATAAGTTCCTACTGGAAAATTCGCTTATATTTTAGCTCCCAAGAATATTTTGTAATTTCAAATGTGAAAACACTGGGTGGGGGATATGCTTGCCGACAAAAAAATATAATATTTTCTTCCATTGTAGACTGATACAAAAATAAAGAAATGCATTATTATGATTGATATTTTTCTCGAGAAGGGGCTATGCCATAAAACACATATTGTGAGGCCTACTTTTACACTATTGTTCATGAGACTATTTGTAGTGATATTGATTATTAATTATATGTTGAGAGACTTTTGATCTGGAATCTTGCTTATTAAACCTAATTGATTTTTAAGGAAATAATTATGCGATGATATTTAGAGATTGCTTTTAAGAAAATGATGAATGGATATGGAACTTCAATGTGATTATATGGTAGGATGTTTAGGATGCATGTATTTAAATTGCTTCGGCTATGATATCTATATGTGATATTGACTTCAAATTTGAGTGTGCAGGTATTGCTAACAAAACCATAAATACAGGAGACCATCCCATACCTATGTTGTATCCCTTGTGAGCCGATCTAGTTCAATGAGGAACTAAGTCAACCTCGTGTTTGGAGGAATGTTGTAATGTTGTAATTTGTTAGTGTTGCATGAGGTCAAGGGAATAAGGGCTATCTTTTGATTTACTTTTATTATGATAAGTGTTGTAAGAAATGTTGTTTTTAATCTTGTTTAAACTTTATTTCTTTTAGACCCTTTTTTTGTGTTTTTATTTCACTCTGGGAGTTCTAACTAGGCAAAAATCAACCCTGGGTTATACCCCATGGGTCTAGGGACCTTTTTGGCTAGGATAACCTTGGGTTAACCTCCATATGGTCACTTAAACTTCACAGTGAAGTTAAGTGACGAAATTGGAAGCATGGGGACAATGGGATGAGAGGAATCCACACTCAGGCCCACTTCCAAGTCATGGAACAACTCCATGATCCCCTAATAATAGAGTGTTTGTCTCCATGTGTCTCTCTTTTGGTGGGGTTCCCCTTATTTAGGGTAGTGTGTCATCCAATCCCTTTGTATTTTTATTTTACTTATTGTATTTTAAATTCTCCATGTGTTGTAAAAAAGACTATAGTGGGGAACCTATTGAGTGGGGGTTAATTATTTTATGACCACTAGGATAATGGATGAGTTGTGGATTAGTTGCTTAATGCCACTTGGGAAATTAGGAAAATAGAGGGAATTAGTTTTTAAAAGAGAGAGGAGGAGGAGAGTAAGGGGGTTGGATTATTGTGGAAAGAAGGAGATTTTGGAGAAGGAGGCTAGAGAAGAGCTCTTCATCAAATTTCATCCATAATTGGGCTTTGAAAGGTTGGTGAACAAGAATACTCTCTTGTGTGATCTGTTGCTTGTAATGTATGTTTGTGCTTGCTTGATGAATGAATTTGCAAATGTCTTCTATGAGTTTTCTGTTATTGTTTTGGAGTTTGTTTGGGTGTAGAAAGAGATCCTTCCAGTTGGAAGGCAATGCTCATCTTGTATAGGGAAGGGGAGGTGTGACCCTCCTCAGGTGTCATCTTGTGTTCTTGTTATAAGAAATGCCTAGAGGGCATGTTGATACTTTTAGCCTAGAGGGCATGTTGATACTTTTAGCCTAGAGGGCTTTAAGGCTTTGAGAGCCTATTGGGATATCCCTGGTAACTTGATTTAACTGGAAGGCTTGAGGCCTTGAAGAAGAGTAATTTGTTGGCTAGAGGCCTTGTGATAAAATGTGACAAAATGTGAAAGGATGACACCTAGAGGTAGAGATGTCTACTTCCCTACCCTCCTTGAACTCACCTAAGCTGAGTCTTTGTATTGTGAGTCAAACCCTGGGAGTATGTGTGTATTTGCCTTGTTGTTATTCAATGTTGTGAAGTGATGAATTGTATATTCTACCCTGGGTATGAGGATGGTCTCCCTAGCTCGGGGGTGACCCTCTTGCGGGTCAAAGGTAGGGAGGAGAGCTAGATGGTTGTTGTTTTCTCCCTTGTTGTCTTGCAGGTTACTGTTGGAGCATGTTAAAAAGATTAAAGGGAATTTGTCTTGTTAAAGAAAATATCCATCTTACCATTTGTAATGAGAGCTTGGCCTTTTAAAGTTCCATTATGTAAAAGTTTTAGAGGAGAGAACTTCTCCTAATGAGATTGTTGTAAAAGTTGTTATCTAGGGAGTGGAGGGATAATCCTCCCTCATTATGTTAAAAGTTGTGATTTTAATTGGTTTTTACATTATATCATTTGTGTGAGTTGGGAGAAGAGAGTAAATTACTCCCTTGAGAGTCTGTGAATTGTGGAAACTATACAGTTGATTGTTCCTTGTTATCAAGTTTTAAGTTGTGAGTCTTGTTTGTAATTTGAACCAATTGATAAATAATTTCCTTGTATTATCTAGTAAGAAAGTTACTTTTTATAGTTTTATGTATGATGCATTTTGCTCTTGAATACAAAACTAAAACTTGAGATAAGTTGCTATGAGAAATAATCTAATTCGGATTTTACTAGACTTTTGTATGTTATTGAAATAAAAGATTCATTAGTTTCATGTATTTACTTCTGATCTCTAAAAGTAGTTGAAATAGAAAATTTTACTTGATAAATTACAAATAGCACATACAGATTTAAAATGATTAATATTCTTTTTCATTTGAATAACTGCTATAATGATATTAAAATGTTGAAGGTAGAGAGAAAAGAATTTACCTTGATCCTGGTTAAAAATGTATATATATATATTGTTATTTTTATTTTTAAAATTTAGTTGTGAAAATTTGATATATCTGTGTTTAAATTTTCATTATTAAGTGAAATTGTGAAACTGAAGTGTATATATAAATATATATATATATATATATATATATATATATATATATATATAATAGTTTATTTCAAATGAAAATGGGAAAATGATAATAATGATATACTTGTGAACATATATATATATATACTAAATAATTCTTAAATTTAAATGTAATCGTGAAAATGATATATATATATATATTAATTAATATTAAGAGGAAATTTTGAAATAACAGATAAGCGAAGAATCGCTGTGTTCATATTGAACGCAGTAACAAATTTACAAGGAGGAAGTGGTGGGGGGTTTAACCCCCACCGTAGTATTAAGAGGGGGGTGTGGGGAGGGGCGGAGCCCTACCCACACCCCACTTTCGCAGGGCAGAGGCCGCATCCACGCCCTTTGCAGCCGCTGCCCCCCTGCAGCGCCATAACCTGCCGCCCTCCGCGGCTTCCCCTTGCTCTCCAACCACTCCCCTCCACCCCTCGCCGTCCATTGCATCCGCCAATCACCTCCTCAGGTCCGCCGCCGCTTGGTCAATCCTCTCCTACAACAAACAACACTAAAAAAAAATAAAAAGAGTTTAGGGTTTTTAATCTCCCTCAATGTGATGGGATTTCATATTTAAAAATTGGTATAAATTTTAGTGGAGTTTCCACTACTCATAACAAATAACAATTATATATATATATATATATATATATATATATACTCATAACAAATAACAATTATATATATATATATATATATATATATATATATATATATATATATATATATATATATATATATATATATATATATATATATATATATATATATATATATGAGAATTTGAGTGGAGTTTCCACAACAAGATTTAAAAAGGAAATTATATGTATATATATAATTGGGCAAATTTTAATGGGCTAATTTAAATTGCCCTATTAGCAATTACAATAAATTCGTTTATAAGAAAATTGTATTTATTTTTAGATTAGTAAATCTTTTTTACTAATGAGTTACCAAGGTATAGGAGATGTTTTAACGTAAATAAAATTTAAATGCAAATACAAACAAAGCAAATTAAGAAATACGTAAACAGGCAAAATAAGCAACGTTTTAAAATAAATCGATAGAGAAATCAACAAGGAATGTGAGGAAGAATTTAACATATTGAGATAACCAATTAAAGATCACCTATCTACCTAGAGGACCCTAAACGAAGCAAAATGAATCCGACTCTATCATAGTGATCGATTCCTACTTACACATGTCTATGGAATATTTCGCAACAACAATCACTTAGACAACTTAAACATATACATCCAAGCACGCTTACACGTGCGAGGGAAAGATTTCATGTGGTAAAGAAAAAATTTATGATAGTTCGTATCATGTCTACATGTCATATGTGGACATAACATGCGTGTTGTGAACACATGTGAAATGTGGGCATGACACATATTTGATTCATTTATGCATTTAACTTATTTCCTTGACAAAAAAACACAAACTCAGTGTGCAAAGAGCCCTATCAACTCTGTAATTTTTAAAGACATATTATACCCAAAGTAGTTCATGCATTGAATACATAGTACTTCACCAGATCAGTGAACAAAGTCAAACAAATTGAGATGGAAAACGTGTAAAAGCCAGCTCTTACACATTAGTGTCTGATATACGTAGCTTTGTTCAATATAACCCAAAAAAGCAAAAAAAAAAAAACTTCAAAAACATGTAGTAGAAGCAATTCTACAGTTCTCCAAGCTTACCAATGATGTTTGAAAGTGCAGACTTCGATTCTCTCAACATACCAACACTCTTTAGGAGGTCTCTCCTCTTGGTGGCTGTTTTCGGGCTCTCTTCAAGTATACTACCCATCTTTGTTGATTCTCCAGTCCCTACCACTTCCTTAACAATGAAATTCACAATATCATCTTGAACTATTTTATGAAAAACACCTTTTTCTGTTAAAAAAAAAAAAAAAAAACTATTTTATGAAAAACATAACGAAGATTGAGAGGAATTTCATCAGCCAACCTCATCTTTACCACACTCCAATACGCCATGAGGCTCATCTTCATCTTAAATGCGGCTTCCAGCTGATTACTGGCTTTTGGGACATTTTCCAGATTTATTTCACCAATTCCTTCAAGTATAACACTCTTCTGATTCTGCTTTATCGCTTCCATAAAAGCGTTCTTCCATCCTTGCCAATTTTTCTGGGACTCCGAATAACCAGGATTTGTGGTAAAAATGATTGTCTTCTGCATGTCGAGAGTGTCTTGCACAAACCGGATGCATTCCTCCCTTTTCCTGTCAATAAGAGCTTGGAAGGCTCTGCGTGAGGCTATATGAAGCTGGGGATAGCTTTGTGTTTGCATATCCATGACACGACATACAACCTTCTCCACATACTCGCAAGCCTTTATAGCTAGATCCCTGCTCCTCTCAGAAATAGACTCGATCCGGCTTTGTAGAAGACTGACTAAAACAGAATGAGGTAGGAAGTTCGGAAGACTAACGCCTTGGGCTTCATCTAGTAATTTTACTTCTTCAAGCAGAAATTCATCTGGGGTTTCTTCAATTGCACTTGATAGATAATGCGAATAACTCCCAAACATCCTATGGAGGCAGGCAATAAAGTGCCTATCAGGTTCATTAGGAAACAGCTCAATATCCCCCTGTATAACAAGCTTGTGCAACATACCTTTGATAGAATCCATGAGTCTCATGAACTCTATCATGCCTTCAATGTAGTTGGAGACATTGCGAGGCAAAGCATTCAGTTCTGACTGCCTCCTGGAAAGTGTAGCATCAATTTTTTTTACTATTTGTGGTAAACATTTACTGATACCCATTGCTTGAATCTGCATAAGCTTTTCGGCCAATATAGGTATTCCAACCATAGTTTTGTCTATTTTTGAAAGTTCAGGATTTTCTCTGAACAGTTCACGCTCCATCTGCCTGGCCTGAGAATTAGTTTCATTCCCAACCCTGTTTCTCACGCAGATATACCCAAGACCAATATTTACAGCATTATCTTTGACTTTCTCTAGTACACCCTCAGGAGCTTTGTCTACGTTAGTAACCACAGCCAGTGTTCTTTCCCCCTTTTCATCTACTCGTTGGGACATTCTTATCGACTCACAGGTGGTGAAGTCCACAGCAGCAGATAATACATTCAGTATTATGCTCTCCTTGGGAGCTATATATTGCATTATGATACGTGAAATTTGCTCATAGATATCTTGTGGCTGCCCATGCACAGGCACCCTCGTGATACCGGGTAAATCAACCATGGTAAGATCTGGACTATTGGGTTTGCATACATTGAGTGTTATAGGAGTGTCGTTAATACCCTTTCCTGCTCCTGCAATTTCCTCTGTGACTGAATTGAGTGTTTCTGTTATTCCGGATTCTGCAATGCTCCGTTTATTTCCATTGTATTCAATAACGATTTGAGATTCCTCCGGTTTACAGTTTTGCAATCTCATGATAAGGGGGACTATAGTACAAATCCCCTGACCTCTTGGCAGCAGGCTAATGCCTGCAAGAGATTCCAGCACACTTGACTTCCCTGACGACTGGTCTCCAACGACAACAATGCTTGGAAGATTAATACCTTCTTTCATTACCCCCAGTCGACGTAGAGTGTCAACCGCGTCCAGCAGTGTACGAATGCGCTCATTGTAACTGTCACTTAGAGACAGGGTTTCCCCTTTCTCAATATGTAGACTGTCAAGCATTTGAGTCACATTGCCTCTCTCTTCAACTCATTTGTAAGCCATGCTGCATCCAAAAAAATAGAAGAATTTATTAAAAAAATGACTTATGAATCTACTATAATTGATGGAACTATGGTGTATCAAAACACATCGTCTAACACAAACAACAAACAACAAATATATTAACGCAGGTTTTGTTTTCATCTCAAACTGTAAGATGGCCTAACATTTAACTCTGCTATTTACTTATTTCTTCGGATAATAGGAAACGCTAAAATATATAAAGCCTTCATCAGTTTTTACAAGGTGAAAACCAAAGTTACATATGGTAGAATATTCTGGTAATTTCTACCAGCTGTAGGTTTCTATTTTTGTCGGCTATGTTTAGTAATTTCTAGAAAATTATTTTTTAAGATAGCTATTGTCCGCTGTTCAGGGATGTTCTAGAATCTTTCTGTGAAAAATCTATTGCAGCTACTGATTATTAATTTCCTATCTTATAAGATTATTTGGCTGCCGAAAAATTAAATAATTTACAGCAAATATTAAATAATAACACAGCTGCAACTTCACGGAAAAATCACGGAGATAGAAAAATAAAATCAACACAATGTTTTGGACAAATTGTCCCTGGAAAAACCCCGAAGGGAAAACCAGTCAGCAGATATGAATTTTATTCAACTACAGGAAATCAAGAGATACAAAATTGCTTGCCTCTTACTGGCAGAGCTCTGGAAATTTCTTTCCTGTAAATTCCCTTCCCTCAATTGTTCCTGCTGAAATTGCTCCGGCAATATTTTCCTTCTCCGGCAATTCTACTGCTCTCCAACGCTATCACTGTGCCCTTTGCTTTCACTGCAAGTCAATTTGCTATCACCGCAAATTATTTATTTGCTATCGCTGCAAATACTTCTCGGATCTGTGTTTTCCAAATGCCTATTGATCCTCTTTTATAATCCCCTCATTGGAAACCAATGGCCATGATTTAATTTTAATCAATGGCTAGGATTAATTAGACTCTAAACCCTAATATCTAGAAGTCTCTCGAGAAATCAATTATCTAGGTATGGAGATAATTATTCCAGCTATGTTTCCAGCCTCGTAATCTCCACCCGAGACTAGAACACCTGTCCAAGCTACACAAAAATTAACACTCCCTCTTAGCGAGGAAGGTGTTCTGCATAACACCCAACTTACCTCTGAAGAAGATGAATTTTGCCTTCCCCAATGCCTTTGTCAAAATGTCTGCTACCTGCTGATCTGTAGGTATATACTGTAGCTGAACAACCCTCCGCTGTACACAATCCCTGATGAAATGATATCTGATGTCTATATGTTTAGACCTATCATGAAACACTGGATTCTCAGATAATCTGATGCAACTCTGATTATCACAGTGTATCACTGTAGTCTCAACCCTCTGACCAAACAAGGCTACTAGCAACTTCCGAAGCCATATAGCCTCACACGTTGCCATGCTAGCTGCTATGTATTCTGCTTCTGCAGAACTTAGAGCCACGGACTTTTGCTTCCTGCTGTACCAAGAGACAACTCCTGATCCCAAACTAAAGCAGCACCCTGAAGTGCTTTTCCTGTCCACTGCACTACCTGCCCAATCTGCATCAGTATAGCCTATCAACTTGATACCATCACCTCGAGCATATCTGATCCCATACTCAATTGTACCACGCAAATACCGCAACACATGCTTTGCCGCTATCCAATGCACTCTCTTCGGCTCAACCATGAACTGACTAAGAGAGTTTACTGCAAAGGATATATCTGGCCTAGTGTTGACTAAATACATGAGAGATCCAATCAACATCCTGTATAAGGTGGGGTCTACATCCTTTTCCTTGGATGTGTCTACCTTCTTCCAATTCGTGATCATAGGTGTAGACATGGCTCTGCAATCTTGCATCTCAAACCTCTTCAAGATTTCAATGCAGTATTTCCCTTGTCCAAGGAAAATCTCTCCATCTGTCTGCCACACTTCCATGCCTAGAAAGTAGTGCATAAGCCCCAAATCCTTCATCTCGAACTCTGCTGCAAGATCCCTCTTGCACTCCTCTATAAGCCCCAGTGAACCTGTTAAGAACAAGTCGTCCACATATAGAACAAGAATGAGAATTTCACCCCCAACCACCAAGTAGTAGAGGTTAGCATCTGCCTCACTCTTCACAAAGCCTATTCCCTGCAAGTATCTATCAATGCGCTTATACCACGCCCTAGGAGCCTGCTTGAGTCCATACAAAGCTTTCTTCAATCTGCACACGTGGGTTTCGCTGCTGTGTGCTACAAAGCCCTCTGGTTGTTCTATGTATACCTCTTCTAACAATTCACCATTAAGAAATGCCGTCTTGACATCCATTTGATGGATTTGCCATCCCATATGCGCTGCAAGTGAGATTACGGCTCGTATAGAAGTATACCTGGCCACTGGAGCGAATGTCTCCTCATAGTCTATTCCCTCCTTCTGAGAGAACCCCTTGGCCACGAACCTTGCCTTGTATTTCTCGATGCTACCATCTGCACCATGCTTAATCTTATAGATCCAACGTGATCCAACCACTGCCCTATCTGTCGGTCTAGGCACAACCTCCCAGACATCATTCTGCATTATTGAGGTATATTCCTCAACCATCGCATCTTGCCACACCTGTTGCTGTGCAGCCTCTTGATAGCTAGAAGGCTCACTATCTACCAACTGACTAACCAATGCCACATAGTCATTATACCTAGCTGGTTGTTTCCGCTGTCTATTACTCGTCCTAGGAGCTCCCACAAACTCCTGAGTATCCTTATGTGTCTGTTGAACCTCACGGTTCCTCCTGTCAACTATAGAGGATGAAATATCAAACTCCATATCTTCTTGATGCATCTCTTGGATTTGCTGTATCTGTTGCTCCATACTCTGCGAACTCTCAGCACCTGAGCCTGTGCTTGTACTAGTAACTGTACTCGTGCTTCGCTGCCCCTGTTCTGGTTGAACAATCCTTGGAGCTTCTGTTGGCTGCTCATTCTGATCATCTGCTGGCAAATCTCTGGACCTCCTATATGCCTTGTCCTCCATGAATTTGACATCACGCCTGACTATAATCCTCTTGGTCCCTGGAATAAATATCCGATATGCCTTTGAGGTCTCGCTGTACCCCACAAAGTACCCTCTCTCTGCAGTCTGATCTAACTTGGAACGTGTAGCCCCTGGAATGTGACAAAATGCCAAACTCCCAAATATCCTGAAGTGACTAACATCTGGCTTCTTCCCTGAGAATGCCTCCTCTGGTGTCATCTTGCCCAATACCTTATGTGGAACCCTGTTCTGTATGTATACTGCTGTACTGCATGCCTCTGCCCATAAGTATCGTGGCATATCTTGGTCATACAACATAGCCCTTGCTGCCTCCGATATAGAACGATTCTTCCTCTCAGCAACTCCATTCTGCTGCGGGTTGTAAGGAACGATCCACTCTCTCTTGATTCCTTCCCTAGTACAGAACTCCTGGAACTCTTTCCCTTTGTACTCGCCTCCATTGTCTGACCGAAGAACCTTTACCTTCCTGCCTGTCGAATTCTCCACAAGAGCTTTGAACTCCTGGAAGTGACTGAAGACCTCATCCTTGGTCTTCAAGAAGTATATCCAGGTCTTCCTAGAGAAATCATCAATAAAAGTAACAAAGTACTCATATCCTCTAAGAGACTTCGTTGACATCGGTCCACATATATCTGAATGTACTAGATCAAGAACCCCCTTGGATCTGGTGTCACTCCTTGGAAAAGCTGCTTTCACAAACTTCCCCAATACACATCCCTTACATACATCATCATGCTCTGTGCTCACGTCTGGAACACCTGTCACTGTCTCACGAAGCAATTTAAGTGCTCCATGATGTATATGGCCCATCCTTCTATGCCATAGCTCTCC
Source organism: Cunninghamia lanceolata (assembly GCA_027924645.1). Classification (NCBI taxonomy): domain Eukaryota; kingdom Viridiplantae; phylum Streptophyta; class Pinopsida; order Cupressales; family Cupressaceae; genus Cunninghamia; species Cunninghamia lanceolata. The sequence goes on from BSBN01001332.1 coordinate 17,212,991, forward strand.
TTGATCTCTAGGATTACTGCTGCTCACTAGTGCCTTAGGAGTATCAAACTGCAACCTATAAAGTCGGCCGCTCCTAACTCCAATAGCTATGGGTGATTTCCAATCCTTATGCTTGATTAAAACATGCACCCCTCTAAAGAGTACATTGTAGCCTTTATCCTGAAGGACAGATACGGAAATTAGATTCATGCCCAAGCCTGGCACATACAACACATCATGAATGGAAATAGGCTTGCCATTCTCCCTCTGAAATAGAACAGTCCCTCTCCCAACTGGATTGCACTTGGACTTGTTCCCCATCTGAATCTGGAATCTGATGTCCTCCTCCTTATATCTGGAGAAGTACTCCCTAACTCCTGTCATATGAAATGACGCCCCACTGTCTATATACCAAACACCCTGTGAGGTTGAGCTAGTCAGGCAAGCTATGAGTGCAAACTCATCCTCCATTCTACTAGAAAGCTCATCTACACTCGCTGAAGCTGCCGTCTGCTTCTTGCCCTTCTTTTCATTTTTCTTCCTTTGTGGGCAATCGCTGACATAGTGGCCGAACTCGTGACAGCCATAGCATTTGATCTTAGATAAGTCCTTCTTCTTCTCACCTTTTGAATTTGATCCTTTGCCAGACCCCTTCTTCGCTTTCCCTTTTCCTGCTAGGGCAACGTTTTCCTGTTCCACCTCACTTTTCTGACTATTACTGCTGGTTCCATTGACAAGACTTAGTCTAAGCTCCTCCTGAGTGAAGTCACTCCATAGTCGATCCCAACTCGGTAAGGTGTCTCGTCCATTAATAACTTGAACAAAGACATCCCACTGCTTAGTAAACCCATTCAGGGCTATTCGTACTAGCTCATCATCCTTTGGTTTGTCTCCAACAGCTGCCAATTCATCCTTGACAAGTCTAAGTCTGGTGAGGTAACTTGTGACGTCTTCTCCCTTATTCATCCGGGTATTCCTTAACTTTTCTCTGAGAATCAGCTTTCGGTTAAGGGTAGCATTCTGGTACAGATTCATAATGGCATCCCACATCGTCTTTGCTGTATCTAACTCTGCAATATGCGGAACAATATGATCCTTAACACCGTCAAGAATCAGCCTCCTTGCCTTGGCATCTTCCTTCTTATATGCTACGAGCTGTGTTGCGTCTGTAGGTACAGGTACAACAGTGGTCACATAATCCTTGATACCATTCTCTTCCAGCAATAAAGAAATTCTGGCTTTCCAGACACCAAAATTTGAGGCTCCATCCAATCTGTCCTGATCTCTTAAACCTGCTGAGGCCATCTCAAAAGAAAATAATAATTTGAAGAGGTCAAACTGGGTTTTATAAACCCTGGATTATTTTTCCTTTCTCCCTGTGCCTGTTCTGCACTCAGATCTACTCTGATACCATGTGAAAAATCTATTGCAGCTACTGATTATTAATTTCCTATCTTATAAGATTATTTGGCTGCCGAAAAATTAAATAATTTACAGCAAATATTAAATAATAACACAGCTGCAACTTCACGGAAAAATCACGGAGATAGAAAAATAAAATCAACACAATGTTTTGGACAAATTGTCCCTGGAAAAACCCCGAAGGGAAAACCAGTCAGCAGATATGAATTTTATTCAACTACAGGAAATCAAGAGATACAAAATTGCTTGCCTCTTACTGGCAGAGCTCTGGAAATTTCTTTCCTGTAAATTCCCTTCCCTCAATTGTTCCTGCTGAAATTGCTCCGGCAATATTTTCCTTCTCCGGCAATTCTACTGCTCTCCAACGCTATCACTGTGCCCTTTGCTTTCACTGCAAGTCAATTTGCTATCACCGCAAATTTATTTATTTGCTATCGCTGCAAATACTTCTCGGATCTGTGTTTTCCAAATGCCTATTGATCCTCTTTTATAATCCCCTCATTGGAAACCAATGGCCATGATTTAATTTTAATCAATGGCTAGGATTAATTAGACTCTAAACCCTAATATCTAGAAGTCTCTCGAGAAATCAATTATCTAGGTATGGAGATAATTATTCCAGCTATGTTTCCAGCCTCGTAATCTCCACCCGAGACTAGAACACCTGTCCAAGCTACACAAAAATTAACACTTTCCAGAACTTTCTTGTTGAATCCAAACCTTTCTATAAAAGAGGTACTTGTAAATCATTTTATGAAAGAGAATTAAAGGTTTGGGGCTGTGTCTATGCAGCATACAAAATGCACCATATTTTTTTTCAATTTAATTTTTTTTCTCAGATTTTAATTTACACTTTTTTTTAATTTCTTTCTAGGAAAGCATTAAATATTCCCATTTATGCAATGGCAGAAGCTCAGCTTCGATTTGGAGTACTTCAATTCGGAGCGCTATCTCTGCAGAAGTTAAACTGTGGTTGACAGGCTGGTTCTATGGGAATACGAAATGAATGAGAAAAAATACGAAAGAAATCCCGTTACTGAATGTTTTCCTCGAAAGAAATTAAAAAAAAAAGTGTAAATTAAAATATGAGAAAAAATTTAAATTGAAAAAGAAAATATGGTGCATTTTGTAAGCTGCATAGTCCAGCCAAGGTTTGGTTGGTGCAGCAGCACTGTTCATTATTGTTTTCTGTTTTCTGTTAATTATCTAGGATTGGAGTTTTCGGTAGCCGCTAAAAGGTAATTGCCAAGTTTCAGCTGAGAATGTAGGAGTACGGAAAAGTGTATCTAAAATCTGGAGGTGATCAATCTCAATAAAAACGACCAAGGAGAAGCAACTAAAATAAATATAGGTGAAATCGCAGGTAGAAAGGAGAAGAAATCGCTGGAAGATTGATCGCCATTGTTGGAAAAGAAGTTCAGATTTCTGAAAGATAGTAAAGGGGGCAGAAAGATTGAAGCCGTCAAAAGATTTGATTCCAGCCAAATTTTTTGAAGTAAAAAGGAGCCACATCAGTAGGAAGGGTTTATAGGTATTATTTGCAAACATGGCATCAGGTATTTCACAACCTGTAATTCCAATTATTTCTAGCAAAAAATTACGATAATTGGTCATATAGAATGAAATTGATACTTTTTGTTCACAAGAGTTATTAGAAATAGTTAAAAAATGTTACACAGAACCACAAGATGAGTCTACTTTGAGCACTGATGAAAAGAACAAGCTTAGTGAAAATAGGAAAAATAATATAAGGGCTTTGCAGATAATTGGACAATGATTGGATGATTCAGTTGTTGGAAGGATTAAGCCAGCCACTATAGCCAAGCAAGCATGGGACATTCTAGAAACAACATATCAAGGTACAAGTAAGGTAAAAGTTGCCAAATTACAAATGCTTAGGAGAGAATTTGAAAACTTGCAAATGAAATATTTTGATTCAGTAGATCAATTTTCAATTCGTGTTATAGATTTGGTTAATCAAATAAGGAAGAATGGTGATGAGCTAATAGATCAAAAGGTTGTAGAAAAGATCTTAAGAAGTTTGCCTATTAAATTTGATACTATTGTAGTGACAATTGAGGAATCTAAGGATTTGTCAAAATATTCAATAGATGAGTTGTTTGGTTCTTTAAAAAATCATGAGTATAGGTTGAACATGAATAATAATACCTCATTGGAAAATGCATTCAAAGCACAAATGACATTTGGTAGAGGAAGAGGAAGAGGAAGAGGAAGAAGAAGAAATAATTATCAAAGAGATGAAAGAAGGAGTCCAGAACCAGGAGGAAGGAGAAATCAAAGTTTCAATTCAATGGGATGCAATAACAATCAGGCATCACAAAGTTATAACAAATCAAATGTTCAATGTTATTATTGCAAGAAGTATGGTCACTTTGCAAATGAATGTTGAAAGAAACAAGCAGATATGGGAAAGAAAAAAGCAAATTTTTCTGAGTAGTTCTGAGACATTGTTTATTACATGCCATGTAGCTCAAGAAAGTTCAAGTAACATTTGGTTTCTAGATAGTGGTGCAATAATCACATGACAGGAAATAAAGATTTGTTTGAAAGTTTAGATACTTCAGTGAAATCAGAAATTAAATTGGGTAATGATAACATAGTTGAAGTCATGGGTAAAGGTGCAATTAATGTGATAACAAAACTTGGTAAGAAGACCATTCCTAATGTTTATTTTGTACCTGGTTTGAAGCATAATCTCATAAGTGTGGGACAACTTATTCAAAAGGGTTATAAAGTTATTTTTAAAAATAATGTGTGCACTATACTTGATATTCCTCCTAGTAATATGGTGATTGCAAAAGTTGAAATGACAAATAACAGGATGTTCCCACTTCACATGAAAAATGAAAAGATGGAGGAGATTGAAGCAAGTTTTAAGGCATCAAGTCAAGATCAAGCATGGGTATGGCACTTGAGTTACGGTCATCTAAATTTCAAAGGATTGTGTTTATTAAAAAGAAAGGAAATGGTAAGAGGTTTACCCCCTATTGAAGCACCATTAATTCATGTGAAAGTTGTATTTTGGCTAAGCAACATCGAGAAAGTTTTCTAAAAGGAATGGTATATAGAGCATGGGCACCTTTAGAAATTGTTCATACAGATTTATGTGGTCCAATGCAAACACCATCATTAGGGGGAGCATTTATTTTATAACATTTATTGATGATTTTAGTAGGAAAACATGGGTTTATTTTCTCAAATATAAATTTGAGGCATTTGGAAAGTTCAAGGAGTTCAAAGGATTGGTTGAGAAACAAAGTGGCTGATCTATCAAGGTATTGAGATAAGATAAAGGAGGAGAATACAAGTCAAATGAGTTTTTTGGATTATTGCAGGTATCATGGAATAAAGAAGTAGTTTACTACAAGTTACACACCTCAACATAATGGTGTAGCTAAAAGAAAGAATCGAACAATAATGGAGATGGAAAGGAACATGTTGAAAGGCAAAAATCTACCTAATGAGTATTGGGCTGACGCAGTAGCTTGTGTAGTTTATATCTTGAACATGTGTCCAACAAAGAGTGTGAGGGACAAGATTCCACAACAAGCATGGAGTGGTAAGCATCATAGTGTTTCTCATTTCAGAATATTTGGTTGCATTGCATTTGCATATGTGCCTAAGGAAACAAGAAGTAAGTTGGATAATAAGAGTAAAAAATGCATCTTTATTGGTTATGATGAACAATCTAAGGCTTATAAGTTATTTAATCCTATAACCAAGAAAGTCATTGTACATAGAGATGTTGTGTTCAAAGAAGAAGAATCTTGGGATGGAAGTATAGATAAGACAATTACAGGTGCTCCAGTAATACCATATGATGATTAAGAAGGAAAAGATCAAGAAAACTAAGGAGATCCATGAAATAAACAAGGAGGAACCCCATCAAGAAGTCCATAAGGAGACAACACATAAAGGGAAGTTGAACAAGGAGAATCATCAAGTCCACAAGTAAGTAATGACTCAAATCCTACACTTACATCATTAAGACCAAGGCTTAAAAGCAAAAAAACTAGAAGTTTGTAAGAAATTTATGATCAAGGAGATATGATAGATTTGCAATCAAACTTTTCTTTATTTGCTCAAGATCCTATATTTTTTGAAGCTTGAACATTGGATTAATGCAATGAATGATGAAATGAAATCTATTAATAAGAATGATACATGGGAACTAGTTGATTTACCTAAGGACAAAGAGTGCATAGGTGTGAAATGGGTTTATAAAACTAAGTATAAAGCAAATAGAGAAATTGATAAATATAAGGCAAGGTTAGTAGCTAAGGGATATGTACAAGAATATGGAGTTGATTACAATGAAACATTTGCTCCCGTAGAAAGATTTGATATTGTTAGAATGGTACTAGCTATTGTAGCTCAAAACAATTGTAAAATGGATGTTAAATCAACTTTCTTGAATGGTTATCTAGAAGAAGTTTATGTGCAGCAGCCACCAGGATATGAAGTAAAAGGATATGAAGACAAGGTTTACAGATTGAAGAAGACACTTTATGGATTAAAGCAAGCACCAAGAACATGGTACAACAGGATAGATTCATACATGATAAATAATGGATTCAACAGAAGTACTAGTGAGCCTACTCTATACATCAAAGTCAATGAACAAGGTCAGATTTTAATTGTTTGCTTGTATGTTGATGATTTGATCTTTACAGGAAATTTTTCTATAGACATGTTTAAATTTGCAATGAATTTTTTTTTGAGATGACAGATTTGAGATTGATGAAATATTTTCTTGGTATTGAAGTCACACAAAATGATAATGGGATTTTCATTTGTCAAAGTAAATATGCAAAAAATGTATTGAAAAGGTTTAGAATGATAAATTGCAGTCCAGTTTCCACTCCTGTAGAAACAGGCACAAAATTAAGTAGAGAAGATAATGAGATGGATTTTGACACAACAATATTCAAAAAACTTGTTGGAAGTTTGATGTATCTCACATCAATTAGATCGGATATCATGTATGGAGTTAGTTTGATTTCTAGATTCAAGGATTCACCTAAGAATTCACATTGGCAAGATGGAAAGAGAATACTGAGGTACATTGTAGGGACTATGAATTATGGCATATTGTATTCTACTTCAAATAATTTTCAGTTGATTGGGATATACAAATAGTAACTTTGTAGGGAGTACTGATGATAGAAAGAGTACATCTAGATATGCATTTCATCTTGGAACATGTGTTGTAGCATGGACATCAAAGAAACAACATATAGTGACAATTTCTTTAGTAGAAGCAGAGTATGTACCAGGTACATCAACATCATGTCAAACAGTATGGATGCGAAGAGTCTTGAAAGATCTATTGCATGAGTAAGAAGAGTCTACTACAATCTATTGTGACAACAAGTCCACCATTGCACTATCAAAGAATCATGTCTTTCATAAGAGAACCAAACACATTGATACTAGATATCACTTTATTCGGGAGCTGGTAAACAATGGAGAAATCAGTCTATAGTATTGCAAACCTGAAGAACAACTTGCAAACATATTTACAAAAGCATTAGCACAAGAACAATATGAGTATCTGAGAGGAGTCTTGGGTATTGTAAATATTGATGTAAATAGTGGTAGAAATTAGGGGGGAGTGTTAGAATATTTTGGTAATTTCTACCAGTTGTAGGTTTCTATTTTTGTTGGCTATGTTTAGTAGTTTCTAGAAATTTATTTTTTAAGATAGCTATTGTCGATTGTTCAGGGATGTTCTAGGATCTTTCCAGAACTTTCTTGTTGAATCCAAACCTCTCTATAAAAGAGGTATTTGTAAATCATTTTATGAAAGAGAAATGAAGGTTTGTTTGGTGCAGCAGCACTGTTCATTATTGTTTTTTATTTTCTGTTAATTATCTTTCTGTCTGTACCCACTAACAACATAATAGTTGGGAGCTTGATACTCAATTTTTTCTTGACGTAAAAACTGAGTTACTGAGTTTTGATTCTCTTTCATGTTGGACACACAACCACTTTATCTATTGAAAGACTCAAAAACACATAAAAAATTGTGATTTATGTTTTACTTATGACCATAGAATTGTAAATGGAACTTTTATAAAACCTAAGTGTGTTTGAAATAGGATAAAATACAACGTTTAGCCTAGTTGGTGAAGGCTTTTAAACCTGTATTATGACAAAAGAGATCGATGTGGCCACCATCTCTCAATACATTAAATATACGATAAAGAAAATAGACAGAATGAAAATATATCAACCCTATTAATTTTGGACGTCAAGCCAAATTTAAACACTTGAATATGAGAAAGATAGCAATATGAGAAAGAAAGCAAGTGATAAATCTGCCACCTCCACGAATATCAAATGATTGAAATCAGCTATTCTTGACCATCAAACTCATAGACTTACATCCAATCATAAAAACTACTAGATGCTACAAACTCGATCATATATTAGTTTTCTGATGCAGAGAGCTAAGTGCATTTGATGTAGAGCTAAGTGCCAACCACATCAATCTCACCAAGTTATACACCAATGGACATAGAAGCCAAATCTTCAACAACATTTTATAGTCTTCCCTCACAAGGAACTCTCTTCTCCCCAACACAAACAAGTATTTGATAACACTCCACAACCCACACAAGGTTTCTCAGGGTTTTCTACCCTCTTAACAACTCAAACACACCCATTCCAAACTGTCCCTCAGACCTACACTCTCCATTCAACAGTATTCTACTATCTAGCAGTCACTATCCTAGTTTCCTTGTAGCCCTTCATAAAGGACTCTCAGACAACCATTTGAGTTTTAAAACTCCTAGGTGGACTGTCATAGGTTTTAGGATACCTAATATCCTTTACTTTAACATACTCAACATGCATCATAAGTTGTTTTGGGACACACCACCCAAATCTTGACTGTCCCCTGCTATTTCCAAGGGCTAATTAGGCCTCCTATCTATGACAAATGACTATAAAACTTGTTTCTAATTGCCAAGACCCGCTCCAAGATATCAAATAGGTCATAAAAGGTCTAAATACTCAGTTTTTAGAGGTTTTGTGTCAAACTACTCCACTGTCCTTCAAAACTACTCTTCCACCATTGATCAAAAGACTCAAAACAAGGTAACATCAAGCTCCAATTGCTGTTACAGACTTCCTTACACAATCCCTGCTACTGCAATGTGGGAAAACAACTAAACATAAACAAAATGAAACTACTCCATCCATTATTGGATTATAGAGTAGGTACAAATAGCTAGGAGACCATTGTTTCCAATAAAACCCTTGAAACTAGGGTTTAGAAGCTGTTTTAGGAAAACCATTTTGTAAACTCCTTCAAAATCAGTGTCAAGAACCCCAAATCTATTCAAAAGAAAGGTTATTCCATACATTTCACCATTTCATACACTTTTGCCCTTGACTACATTGTACGGGCAGGTACAGGAGGCAGAAAGTTGAGGAAGACAACAAAACTACAGAAAATGACTGGTAAACATTTTGTCCTCTTCTCAAACTCCTCAAAAAATCATCTAACAATGCATCCAAAAGCTAGACAAGGCAGAGATTCAATTCGTTTTTCATATATGGATCCATGACAGTACGATAGAATGTAGTTTTGGACAGAAAAATAAGAAAAGACGGTGGAAAATGCAGAGATAAGACTATTTTCTATAGTTTCCTTTTCTAAAAACTACTCCAAATTACATTTTTCTCCATCTCCTCGCATGAATGAGGAATACAATCAAGTGTTTTCAATTTAAAATCAACCTTTTCTCCCACTCCCATCATGGGAAAAGCCATTATTAAGGCAAAAACTAACTATTTTTACTAAAAAGACTATTTTTGTCTAAAAATAGACTGTCATATTTTAAGAGGACCACTCATTCACAAAAATACTTGCCTAATCTTGGCCTCCACTATATGAAATGACTAAAATCATCCTCCACTAACTGACTATGCCTATCAAAGGCTCTATTACATTTATTTTTGCAACTCATTTTTCCTTTTAACAAACAAATTTATAAAAAATTGACTTAAGGATTTCTCTAGGTGCACTGCACCATACACCCTAACTTGAAACTTTCCCAAGTCCCTTGGAAATATTCTTGCAAATTGTCCTTCATTGCTTCATGCTGGTCTTCATCAAGTCCATCTTCACTTAACTCCTTACCTTCTTGTTTACACCATGGTTTCATACTCTCCTTTCTAGTATTCACTGTCATCTTACCTTTACCAACCTTTGTCAAATTCACTATCTTATCAGTCTTGTAAGCTGCTGCACCAGCTTCTCTTGGCTATCTCTTCTTCCCTACAGGGCACATGATTGTCCCTACTAAGATTCCTTCACTCACTTCTTGCCTTACCACAGGCTAGACTCTTGCACTTCACATTGTCAATCACTTCCTTCTTCCACATGAAGATATTTCTCCTCACAACTGGCTGCAACTCAGCTTCACACTTCTTATTTGCTGTTTCAACAACTTCATGCCTTGAAAAGACTGCACCCTCCTTGTTTTTAGCTTCCTCAAACATCACTGTTTCCTTCTTGCCAAACATAATCATATTTGCTGCTCTTGAGTGCTCCTCTAATGACAGTAGCAAAAAAGTCTTCTCATCCTTCTTGATAGTGAAGGTATTAGCTCTTCCATCATAGACTGCAAACCTATCAAATTGCCAGGGTCTCCCAAGTATCACATGACAACAATCCATTGGTAAGATGTCACAAAGTACCCTATCCTCATATGATCCAATCTTAAATTCAACTAATGCTTGTTCAATCACTAAAATGGACTGATGATCACTCCCCCAAGAAATTTTGTAGGGAACTTCCCTAGGAACTTTCTTTAACTTCAGTTTGTCCACCATCTTACTTGACACCATATTGTCAGTACAACCAGAATCCACTATAACTTTACATACCTTGTTCTTGCTTTTGCAGTTTGTCCTAAACAATGCTCTCCTCTGAATCAACTCCTTCTCCCTGGAGGTCTTCAGTAGTGCTCTTTCTCTCATCATCAATGCTTCTCCTGACTCAACATCACACTTTGTGTAACTAGAACTACCACACTCTTCTTCTTGGACCAATTGAGTCCTTCTCTCACTCTTCCTTTCACCATCACCAGAAAAATTTTGCTTCTCAGGACACTTATATGCTCGGTGCCCAAACTCTTGACAATTATAACACTTACCTATAAAGGTATTTGCACTTCTTCCACCACCAAATCTGCCTCTACCTCTACCTCTAAAATCTACACTCTGTCCTTGTTTGAAATCAACACCTTTTCCTTGTGCCTTGTTCATGTCTTCTCGACTCTCACTAACTTGCTTTGTGTTGAAAGATCCTCTACTTCTGGCTGACTTATCTTGTCTCCTTTTTAGATTCTCTTCCACTCTAATTTCCATCTGGTAACAATCTTCAACACTCCTTGGATTTGCCAACACTAACTCATCCTGTATGTTAAATCTCAAACCACCAATATACCTAGCAACTTTTTGCACTTTAGTTTCATTTTGACCAAACCTTATACTCAGCTTGTAAAACTCTTCAGTGTATGTCTTAACATCCATTTCCTTTTGCCTTAAACCTTGAAGCTTCTTAAACATTTGAACTTCATAATCTTTAGGCAAGAATTTACCTTTGATCTTAGCTACCATCTTGTCCCATGAGACAATCTTTGACTTTCCTTGCTTTCTTCTCTCTGTCTGCTGATAATGACACCATAACAAAGCATGACCAGTTAGCTTGGTCTTTGCAATCTTCACTTTCTGATCCTCAGGAACTTCTTCACACTCAAAGTGGTTGTCCAATACTGCAACCCAATCTAACAAATCTTCATCATCCAGCCTTCCTCCATACTTTGACACATCTATCTTCATCTTGTGCTTGTCTTCTTTTACTGCCCTCAGCCACTTTACCATCCTTTGATCCTTAGGGTCTAACTCTTCTTCCACATCTTCATACTCAATGTCTTCTTCTTCCTCAGACTCAATCTCATCACCTAGACCCACTCCTCTTCTCTGATTTTGTTCTAGGGTAGCCATTCTTTCTTTCAGCTCCCTCAACTCTCTAGCATGCTTCTCCTTTAGCTCATTCATCTCTTGGGCCATGTTTCTTGCTCTTGGAGGCATCTTGACAAATTACCTTTGCAACTTAACACTTCACAGACCTACTAACTAGGCTTTGATACCAATTGATGCAGAGAGCTAAGTGCATTTGATGCAGAGCTAAGTGCCAACCACATCAATCTCACCAAGTTATACACCAATGGACATAGAAGCCGAATCTTCAACAACGTTTTATAGTCTTCCCTCACAAGGAACTCTCTTCTCCCCAACACAAACAAGGATTTGATAACACTCCACAACCCACACAAGGTTTCTTAGGGTTTTCTACCCTCTTAACAACTGAAACACACCCATTCCAAACTATCCCTCAGACCTACACTCTCCATTCAACAGTATTCTGCTGTCTAGCAGTCACTGTCCTAGTTTCCTTGTAGCCCTTCATAAAGGACTGTCAGGCAACCATTTGAGTTTCAGACCTCCTAGGTGGACTGTAATAGGTTTTTAGGATATCCAATATCCTTTACTTTAACATACTCAATATGCATCAGAAGTTGTTTTGGGAAACACCACCCAAATCTTGACTGTCCCCTGCTGTTTCCAAGGGCTAATTAGGCCTCTTATCTATGACAAATGACTATAAAACTTGTTTCTAATTTCCAATACCCACTACAAGATATCAAACAGGTCATAAAAAGTCTGAATACTCAGTTTTCAGAGGTTTTGTGTCAAACTACTCCACTGCCCTTCAAAACCACTCTTCCAGCATTGATCAAAAGACTCAAAACAAGGTAACATCAAGCTCCAATTGCTGTTACAAACTTCCTTACACAATCCCTGCTACTGCAATGTGGGAAAACAACTAAACACAAACAAAATGAAACTACTCCATCCATTATTGGATTATAGGGTAGGTGCAAATAGCTAGGAGACCATTGTTTCCACTAAAACCCTTGAAACTAAGGTTTAGAAGCTGTTTCTGGAAAACCTTTTTGTAAACTCCTTCAAAATCAGTGTCAAGAACCCCAAATCTATTTAAAAGAAAGGTTATTCCATACATTTCACCATTTCATACACTTTTGCCCTTGACTACATTGTATGAGTAGGTACAGGAGGCAGGAAGTTGAGGAACACAGCAAAACTACAGAAAATGACTGGTAAACATTTTGTCCTCTTCTCAAACTCCTCAAAAAATCATCTAACAATGCATCCAAAAGCTAGACAAGACAGAGATTCAATTCATTTTTCATATATGGATCCATGATAGTATGACATAATGTAGTTTTGGACAGAAAAATAAGAAAAGGCAGTGGAAAATGCAGAGATAAGACTGTTTTCTATAGTTTCCTTTTCTCAAAACTACTCCAAATTACATTTTTCTCCATCTCCTCGCATGAATGAGGAATACAATCAAGTGTTTTCAATTTAAAATCAACCTTTTCTCCCACTCCCATCGTGGGAAAAGCCATTATTAAGGCAAAAACTGACTGTTTTTACTAAAAAGACTATTTTTGTCTAAAAATATTCTGTCATATTTAAAGAGGACTGCTCATTCACAAAAATACTTGCCTAATCTTGGCCTCCACTATATGAAATGACTAAAATCATCCTCCACTAACTGACTATGCCTATCAAAGGCTCTATTACATTTATTTTTGCAACTCATTTTGCCTTTTAACAAACAAATTTATAAAAATTTGACTTAAGGATTTCTTTAGGTGCACTGCACCATACACCCTAACTTGAAACTTTCCCAGGTCCCTTGGAAATATTCTTGCAAATTGTCCTTCATTACTTCATGCTGGTCTTCATCAGGTACATCTTCACTTAACTCCTTACCTTCTTGTTTACACCATGGTTTCATACTGTCCTTTCCACTGTTCACTGTCATCTTACCTTTACCAATCTCTGTCAAGTTCACTATCCTATTAGTCTTGTAAACTGCTGCACCAGCTTCTCTTGGTTGTCTCTTCTTCCCTACAGGGCACATGATTGTTCCTACTAAGACTCCTTCACTCACTTCTTGCCTTACCACAGGCTCTACACTCTTGCACTTCACATTGTCAGTCACTTCCTTCTTCCACATGAACATATTTCTCCTCACAACTGGTTGCAACTTAGCTTCACACTTCTTATTTGCTGTTTCAACAACTTCATGCCTTGAAAAGACTACACCCTCCTTGTTTTTACTTTCCTCAAACATCACTATCTCCTTCTTGCCAAACATAATCATATTTGCTGCTCTTGAGTGCTCCTCTAATGACAGTAGCACAAAAGTCTTCTCATCCTTCTTTATAGTGAAGGTATTAGCTCTTCCATCATAGACTGCAAACCTATCAAATTGCCAGGGTCTCCCAAGTATCACATGACAACAATCCATTGGTAAGATGTCACAAAGTACCCTATCCTCATATGCTCCAATCTTAAATTTAACTAATGCTTGTTCAGTCACTAAAATGGACTGATGATCACTCACCCAAGAAATTTTGTAGGGAACTTCCCTAGGAACTTTCTTTAACTTCAGTTTGTCGACCATCTCACTTGACACCATATTGTCAGTACAACCATAATCCACTATAACTTTACATACCTTGTTCTTGCTTTTACAGTTTGTCCTAAATAATGCTCTCCTCTGAATCAGCTCCTTCTCCCTAGAGGTCTTTAGTAGTGCTCTTTCTCTCATCATCAATGCTTCTCCTGACTTAGCATCACACTTTGTGTAACTAGAACTACCACACTCTTCTTCTTGGACCAATTGAGTCCTTCTCTCACTTTTCCTTTCACCATCACCAGAAAAATTTTGCTTCTCAGGACACTTATATGCTGGGTGCCCAAACTCTTAACAATTATAACACTTACCTATAAAGGTATTTGCACTTTTTCCACCACCAAATCTGCCTCTACCTCTACCTCTGAAATCTACACTTTGTCCTTGTTTGAAATCAACACCTTGTCCTTGTGCCTTGTTCATGTCTTCTTGATTTTCACTAACTTGCTTTGTGTTGAAAGATCCTCTGCCTCTAGAGTTATTGCCTCTGCCTCTGGCTGACTTATCTTGTCCCCTTTTCAGATTCTCTTCCACTCTAATTGCCATCTGGTAACAGTCTTCAACACTCCTTGGATTTACCAACACTAATTCATCTTGCATGTTAAATCTCAAACCACCAATATACCTAGCAACTTTTTGCACTTCAGTTTCATTTTGACCAGACCTTATACTCAGCTTGTAAAACTCTTTAGTGTATGTCTTAACATCCATTTCCATTTTCCTTAAACCTTGAAGCTTATTAAACATTTGAACTTCATAATCTTTAGGCAAGAATTTACCTTTTATCTTAGCTACCATCTTGTCCCATGAGATAATCTTTGACTTTCCTTGCTTTCTTCTCTCTATCTACTGATAATCCCACCATAACAAAGCATGACTAGTTAGCTTGGTCTTTGCAATCTTCACTTCTGATCCTTAGGAACTTCTTCACACTCAAAGTGGTTGTCCAATGCTGCAACCCAATCTAACAACTCTTCATCATCTAGCCTTCCTCCATACTTTGGCACATCTATCTTCATCTTGTCCTTGTCTTCTTTTACTGCCCTCAGCAACTTTACCATCCTCTGATCCTCAGGGTCTAACTCTTCTTCCACATCTTCATACTCAACGTCTTCCTCTTCCTTAGACTCAATCTCATCACCTAGACCCACTCCTCTTCTCTGATTTTGTTCTAGGGTAGCCATTCTTTCTTTCAGCTCCCTCAACTCTCTAGCATGCTTCTCCTTCAGCTCATTCATCTCTTGGGCCATGTTTCTTGCTCTTGGAGGCATCTTGACAAATTGCCTTTACAACTTAACACTTCACAGACCTACTAACTTGGCTCTGATACCAATTGATGCAGAGAGCTAAGTGCATTTGATGCAGAGCTAAGTGCCAACCACATCAATCTCACCAAGTTATACACCAATGGACATAGAAGCCAAATCTTCAACAACGTTTTATAGTCTTCCCTCACAAGGAACTCTCTTCTCCCCAACACAAACAAGGATTTGATAACACTCCACAACCCACACAAGTTTTCTCAGGGTTTTCTACCCTCTTAACAACTCAAACACACCGATTCCAAACTATCCCTCAGACCTACACTCTCCATTCAATAGTATTCTGTTGTCTAGCAGTCACTGTCCTAGTTTCCTTGTAGCCCTTCATAAAGGACTGTCAGACAACCATTTGAGTTTCAGACCTCCTAGGTGGACTGTCATAGGTTTTAAGGATATCCAATATCCTTTACTTTAACATACTCAACATGCATCATAAGTTGTTTTGGGAAACACCACCCAAATCTTGACTGTCCCTTGCTATTTCCAAGGGCTAATTAGGCCTGTTATCTATGACAAATGACTATAAAATGTGTTTCTAATTGCTAAGACCCGCTCCAAGATATCAAACAGGTCATAAAAGGTCTAAATACTCAGTTTTTAGAGGTTTTGTGTCAAACTACTCCACTGCCCTTCAAAACCAATCTTCCACCATTGATCAAAAGACTCAAAACAAGGTAACATCAAGCTCCAATTGCTGTTATAGACTTCCTTACACAATCCCTACTACTGCAATGTGGGAAAACAACTAAACACAAACAAAATGAAACTACTCCATCCATTATTGGATTATAGGGCAGGTGCAAATAGCTAGGAGACCATTGTTTCCACTAAAACCCTTGAAACTAAGGTTTAGAAGCTGTTTCTGGAAAACCATTTTGTAAACTCCTTCCAAATTAGTGTCAAGAACCCCAAATCTATTCAAAAGAAAGGTTATTCCATACATTTCACCATTTCATACACTTTTGCCCTTGACTACATTGTACGGGTAGGTACAGGAGGCAGAAAGTTGAGGAACACAACAAAACTATAGAAAATGACCGGTAAACATTTTGTCCTCTTCTCAAACTCCTCAAAAAATCATCTAACAATGCATCCAAAAGCTAGACAAGGTAGAGATTCAATTCATTTTTCATATATGGATCCATGACAGTACGATAGAATGTAGTTTTGGATAGAAAAATAAGAAAAGACAGTGGAAAATGCAGAGATAAGACTGTTTTCTATAGTTTCCTTTTCTAAAAACTGCTTCAAATTACATTTTTCTCCATCTCCTCGCATGAAAGAGGAATAAAATCAAGTGTTTTCAATTTAAAATCAACCTTTTCTCCCACTCCCATCATGGGAAAAGCCATTATTAAGGCAAAAACTGATTGTTTTTACTAAAAAGACTATTTTTGTCTAAAAATAGACTGTCATATTTAAAGAGGATTGCTCATTCAAAAAAATACTTGCCTAATCTTGGCCTCCACTATATGAAATGACTAAAATCATCCTCCACTAACTGACTATGCCTATCAAAGGCTCTATTACATTTATTTTTGCAACTCATTTTGCCTTTTAACAAACAAATTTATAAAAATTTGACTTAATTATTTCTCTAGGTGCACTGCACCATACACCCTAACTTGAAACTTTCCCAAGTCCCTTGGAAATATTCTTGCAAATTGTCCTTCATTGCTTCATGCTGGTCTTCATCAGGTCCATCTTCACTTAACTCCTTACCTTCTTGTTTACACCATGGTTTCATACTCTCCTTTCCACTGTTCATTGTCATCTTACCTTTACCAACCTCTGTCAAGTTCACTATCTTATCAGTCTTGTAAACTGCTGCACCAGCTTCTCTTGGTTGTCTCTTCTTCCCTACATGGCACATGATTGTCCCTACTAAGACTCCTTCACTCACTTCTTGCCTTACCACAAGCTCTACACTCTTGCACTTCACATTGTCAGTCACTTCCTTCTTCCACATGAACATATTTCTCCTCACAACTGGCTGCAACTCAGCTTCACACTTCTTATTTGCTGTTTCAACAACTTCATGCCTTGAAAAGACTGCACCCTCCTTGTTTTTACTTTCCTCAAACATCACTATCTCCTTCTTGCCAAATATAATCATATTTGCTGCTCTTGAGTGCTCCTCTAATGACAGTAGCACAAAAGTCTTCTCATCCTTCTTTATAGTGAAGGTATTAGCTCTTCCATCATAGACTGCAAACCTATCAAATTGCCAAGGTCTCCCAAGTATCACATGACAACAATCCATTGGTAAGATGTCACAAAGTACCCTATCCTCATATGCTCCAATCTTAAATTCAACTAATGCTTGTTCAGTCACTAAAATGGACTGATGATCACTCACCCAAGAAATTTTGTAGGAAACTTCCCTAGGAACTTTCTTTAACTTCAGTTTGTCCACCATCTCACTTGACACCATATTGTCAGTACAACCAGAATCCACTATAACTTTACATACCTTGTTCTTGATTTTACAATTTATCCTAAACAATGCTCTCCTCTGAATCAGCTCCTTCTCCCTGGAGGTCTTTAGTAGTGCTCTTTCTCTCATCATCAATGCTTCTCCTGACTCAGCATCACACTTTGTGTAACTAGAACTACCACACTCTTCTTCTTGGACCAATTGAGTCCTTCTCTCACTTTTCCTTTCATCATCACCAGAAAAATTTTGTTTCTCAGGACACTTATATGCTGGGTGCCCAAACTCTTGACAATTATAACACTTACCTATAAAGGTATTTGCACTTTTTCCACCACCAAATCTGCCTCTACCTCTACCTTTGAAATCTGCACTCTGTCCTTGTTTGAAATCAACACCTTGTCCTTGTGCCTTGTTCATGTCTTCTTGAATTTCACTAACTTGCTTTGTGTTGAAAGATCCTCTGCCTCTAGAGGTATTGCCTCCACCTCTGGCTGACTTATCTTGTCCCCTTTTCAGATTCTCTTCCACTCTAATTGCCATCTAGTAATAGTCTTCAACACTCCTTGGATTTGCCAACACTAACTCATCCTGCATGTTAAATCTCAAACCACCAATATACCTAGCAACTTTTTGCACTTCAGTTTCATTTTGACCAGACCTTATACTCAGCTTGTAAAACTCTTTAGTGTATGTCTTAACATCCATTTCCTTTTTCCTTAAACCTTGAAGCTTCTTAAACATTTGAATTTCATAATCTTTAGACAATAATTTACCTTTGATCTTAGCTACCATCTTGTCCCATGAGACAATCTTTGACTTTCCTTGCTTTCTTCTCTCTGTCTGCTAATAATCCCACCATAACAAAGCATGACCAGTTAACTTGGTCTTTGCAATCTTCACTTTCTGATCCTCAGGAACTTCTCACTCAAAGTGGTTGTCCAATGCTGCAACCCAATCTAACAACTCTTCATCATCCAGCCTTCCTCCATACTTTGGCACATCTATCTTCATCTTGTCCTTGTCTTCTTTTACTACCCTCAACAACTTTACCATCCTCTGATCCTTAGGGTCTAACTCTTCTTCCACATCTTCATACTCAATGTCTTGTTCTTCCTCAGACTCAATCTTATCACCTAGACCCACTCCTCTTCTCTGATTTTGTTCTAGGGTAGCCATTCTTTCTTTCAGCTCCCTCAACTCTCTAGCATGCTTCTCCTTCAACTCATTCATCTATTGGGCCATGTTTCTTGCTCTTGGAGGCATCTTGACAAATTGCCTTTGCAACTTGACACTTCACAGACGTACTAACTTGGCTCTGATACCAATTGATGCAGAGAGCTAAGTGCATTTGGTGCAGAGCTAAGTGCCAACCACATCAATCTCACCAAGTTATACACCAATGGACATAGAAGCCAAATCTTCAACAACGTTTTATAGTCTTCCCTCACAAGGAACTCTCTTCTCCCCAACACAAACAAGGATTTGATAACACTCCACAACCCACACAAGGTTTCTCAAGGTTTTCTACCCTCTTAACAACTCAAACACACCCATTCCAAACTGTCCCTCAGACCTACACTCTCCATTCAACAGTATTCTACTGTCTAGCAGTCACTGTCCTAGTTTCCTTGTAGCCCTTCATAAAGGACTATCAGACAACCATTTGAGTTTCAGACCTCCTAGGTTGACTATCATAGGTTTTTAGGATACCCAATATCCTTTACTTTAACATATTCAACATGCATCATAAGTTGTTTTGGGACACACCACCCAAATCTTGACTGTCCCTTGCTATTTCCAAGGGCTAATTAGGCCTCATATCTATGACAAATAGCTATAAAACTTGTTTCTAATTGCCAAGACCCACTCCAAGATATCAAATAGGTCATAAAAGGTCTAGATACTCAGTTCTCAGAGGTTTTGTGTCAAACTACTCCACTGCCCTTCAAAACCACTCTTCCGCCATTGATCAAAAGACTCAAAACAAGGTAACATCAAGCTCCAATTGCTGTTACAGACTTCCTTACACAATCCCTGCTCCTGTAATGTGGGAAAACAACTAAACACAAACAAAATGAAACTACTCCATCCATTATTGGATTATAGGGCAGGTGCAAATAGCTAGGAGACCATCATTTGCACTAAAACCCTTGAAACTAGGGTTTACAAGCTGTTTCAGGAAAACCATTTTGTAAACTCCTTCAAAATCAGTGTCAAGAACCCCAAATCTATTCAAAAGAAAGGTTATTCCATACATTTCACCATTTCATACACTTTTTCCCTTGACTACACTGTACGGGCAGGTACAGGAGGCAAAAAGTTGAGGAAGACAACAAAACTACAGAAAATAACTGGTAAACGTTTTGTCCTCTTCTCAAACTCAAAAAATCATCTAATAATGCATCCAAAAGCTAGACAAGGCAGAGATTCAATTCATTTTTCATATATGGATCCATGACAGTACGGAAGAATGTAGTTTTGGACAGAAAAATAAGAAAAGACAGTGGAAAATGCAGAGATAAGACTATTTTCTATAGTTTCCTTTTCTAAAACTGCTTCAAATTACATTTTTCTCCATCTCCTCGCATGAATGAGAATACAATCAAGTGTTTTCAATTTAAAATCAACCTTTTCTCCCACTCCCATCGTGGGAAAAGCCATTATTGAGGCAAAAATTGATTGTTTTTACTAAATAGACTATTTTTGTCTAAAAATAGACTGTCATATTTAAAGAGGACTGCTCATTCACAAAAATACTTGCCTAATCTTGGCCTCCACTATATGAAATGACTAAAAGCATCCTCCACTAACTGAATATGCCTATCAAAGGCTTTATTACATTTATTTTTGCAACTCATTTTGCCTTTTAACAAACAAATTTATAAAAAATTGACTTAAGGATTTCTCTAGGTGCACTGCACCATTTTCTCTCCTTCAACAGTAAACTAAGGAAAATGAAATTTTGTTGAAACATCTATTTTTTTCATTGCCTAGATATAATAATAAATTCTAGGAAATTACTTTCAAAATATGATACACAACCAGAATTTGAAAAAGATAAAACCATTTATTAGATTTTTATTAATTAATAACAGAGATCACAAAAAACAACAGATTTTGAGAACTTCTTACCTGCAAGAAGAGCTAAGCAGCTAGATGAGAATTTTGTCTGAGCCTTCACACTTTCACATATCTTGCTAATAATCCCATTTATAAACCCGCTCGAGAAGTCCGGTTTTAATGAGAAGATGTACATTAAAGTGGCAAAAATTTCTGAAAATGGAAGGTGCAGATGCATTCAGATAGTGTGGACTGCATTCAATAAAGCTCTGAGTACGTGTACACCGACCCGTACAATATTTTGACAGGAAATTTGCGCCACTTTAGGCAATCCTTGACCAGAGTCTTGTCTAATAAACCAGAGATCAATCTTGTTGGATTGTGAGGATGATTTCTTGGGAATAGAATTGATGTTGTGTACAATGGAGTACTGCGCATAAGGCAATGTATAGTTTATCGTAGGATCTTTGGCAAATAATCACAAAAGATTATGCGTACAATACGCATGGTTACATATATCCCAAAGTAGACTTCCCCATGAAAGTATTTATAATTCTATATGGCCAAAACTTGAATCAAGGACAAGTCCAGTATTCTATTAAAAATTTGTCTTTCAATGTTTCATAGGATAACGTAATGATGTTCTTCTGGTTCGTAAGGACAATTTGCTGTAAAGTTTGACATTGACATTATGTACCACGGAAGAAGATGCACAAGAGAGACTGTCTGGATTCCTTAAAGGGAATCGAATAACCACTGGACGGAACGGTGCATATGCACTCGAAGCCATCTGAGCTCTGTCGAATGAATCTACACCTTACATATTTGAGCCCCTTTAGGGAACGCCTGTTGCTCTGAAATCACGATTAGTATTTTAAATGTTACCTAGTACTTATCTTTTTTTTTTACCATTCTACGAATGTTGTCATTTTGTCACTTTCCCACATCTTCAACAAGCGTCATCATCCAACTCTCTCACGTTATCAATGATCGGAGGCACATATTAAGTCCCATGGCCCGATAGAGTTGTGATGCAACCAGATTTTAGAAGAGATTTTGAATGCCAATTTTGATGGGCTTCAATGTATCGGGGTATTTATGTACGAGGTTATTTTTACGGGAAAAAAACACACCTTATATAAATATTTTAGGCTATTTATTTAATTATCTAATAACTAGCCATTGGACCCATAGATTTAATGGGCATGCTGATACCTACTGTAAAGTTTGTTAGAAGTATCATGTAGAGTTTTAACATGTTTGGATTATTTTTGTTGTTGTCGGCTATATGTTGTCTCCACCAACTTTTGTTTGATCTCTTTTTTTCCTACTTGACCACTCCTAACTATGGCTCAATTTGTTGTTGACCTCCAAGAGCACAAACATTGACATGTTTAGACATCATCTACTAACCCAAAAGTAACAATTAATCCCATGATGCAACTCACCTGGAAACTCATCTCTAATGGATTTCTCATCACATTCCTTAACACCAATGATACTCTATAATGCATAGTGGAAGCTAACAATAAACTCTCTTTACACAAAAACTATTCAAATGATCTCTATTTTTATGGAGGCACTACTAGAGGATGGTGCGGATGATGTTATAACGTTTTTAGGAATCGCTCGATAAGGTGTTGGGCCCTTCTCAACCTGATCCAGAAGATCAACAATAATGAAGAGTGAAGTCACTTACATAATAACATATTTGTGGATGTGCTCTGGGTTAAAGGTGGTTGCAATCTTCCACAACATATCTCACTATTTTCCATAAGGTGCTTCTTTCCATCTATGTTATGTTTCAAGTGTTATGGAGGCTCACTTTTAGCAGCCTTCACAAGCTCCCTTTTGCTCTATTTCACATGCAGAGAAAATCTACTTGATGAAAAAAAGTCCACAATTTCGACAAATGACAAAAATATTTACAATAAAAGAAAGAGGAATACTAGACTCGCAAGGAACAATGTATTTTTTTTAATCTAAGGTAGTTAATTTTTCTTTTTTAAAAGAATCAAAGTGAATAAAAATGTTTTTATTTTATTTTTCTCAAAGCTAGTAATTTTTTTTTTATAGAGCTAGTAAAAGTTTTTAAAGAGATAACTTTTTTATTACAATAAAATTGTGTTAGAAAGATAATTTATCCATAGTCAAATGCTTAATTATATGGGAAATGATATATATATATATATATATATATATATATATATATATATATATATATATATATATATATATATATATATATATATATATAAAATTAAATGCATTGTTTATAGGATATAAATCAATGCAATACCTTTTATTGTGAAGTAGTAGAAAATAATTAGAACTAAAAATCACTTATTATAGCTAAATTCTATCCCATATGAAATTTATTAGAACTCAATTATATCATGTCTAAAATTTTGAATTTAATATCATAGTTGATCTCAACAGGAATGTATTTTAGAGGGTGTGGTGGACGTGAAATATTCCTGATAGAATTTGAAAGTTTCCATCATGAAAGGGCAAGTGTCTTGGTGATGTAAAATATCGCTAACCAAAAGTAGGTTCTAAGTTTGGATGTTAGCATATCTAATATTCTCATTGTGGTACCTATAATTCCTTATAGAAACAAATAAAATCGTTATGCTCAGAAAAATAATTAAAACTAAAATATATGTAAAAATTCCTAAAATGGCTCAAATAACTCTTGAACATGATGGAGTACATACACTCCAAACTCTTGTGAATGAATCTACACCTTTACATTGTTTAGTAATTTGAACTCCTTTAGTGAACACCAGTTCATTCAATATTTAAGAAATAAATTTACTTCATTAATAACCACTTTTTCATAGGGATGTCATAAAATAAAAACTAAACTGCTAATGAAAATCTTTAAAAAAATGTTATGCATCGTATATGTATTTTTCATGTCATTCACATCATAATAAAAAAATATCAAGATAACAATTACTTGCAAAATACCCTTTTTCCACCATGGCTGAAACCATTTACCATACAACTTTTAAAGGTCATTCCTACTAGATTTGAGGTGGAGAGAATGGAGACCGAGCCATAAACACACATATTTGGCATTGATTTCTACTTTTTATTCAATGAAATATTTATCATATGTGATCTAAATCTACCAATTTAAAATACAACTTAACCAAATATTGCACTATCAAAGGCTATACCAAATTTAAATTTTGATAGGGAAAAAGTGCATTGTGAAGAGCATCATGACTACATATAAATTTATAATATAATTTTTAGTTTGACTTATACACGCGAGAAGATCCAAGTAGAAATATTATTATATAATTTTGTTGTTCTCAAAATTAGCTACACTCGTTTTTGTAGACAACCCCTACGAAACTTGTCTGTTTCGTAGCCTACACTCTAAGTTCGTAAATCGAGACAAGTCTTCTTGGCCTCGTACGAAGTCATCTAACATCCTAGAATAGTTTGCGACCTTTCTTTAAGTTGATTCCTCAAAATTTGCAAAAAATGATTAGGTTGCAAATTGATCAAAATATGGTGTTAGTAAGTTTTTGAGTCTTCATGTGCATAAGCGGTCAAAACTACCACTCTTGCATATCCTTGATGTTTTAACCTGTAATGTCGGTCCATTTTTCCGCTTTTACATGCATGTTTGTTTTTGAGTGATATGCGTGGGCGGCAAAAATCACCACCCATGCATTTTCCCTATCGAAGTTCAAATATGTAGAGGCGGTCATTATTGCCGTTCTTACATGTGGCATATCAATGTGTAAAGTCGGTTATTCCCACCGCTCGTGTAAATCTTACGAAATCATGTAAACTCGAGTGCCATCATTAAATACGTGATTTTAAACCTTTTTAAGTCATTTTGTTTGTTTAGTCTTGTTTATTTTTTTCATTTCTAAACCTTTGAAGTGTTTGGTAAACCCTCGCTGTGATTGTTTGAGGAGCAGATTTTGGTCTCCAAGCTTGGGCTTAAGGTTTTTCTTGTTTGAGGTAAGCTTGTATCTTTCTTTTCTATTTTCATTTTTCCATTTAGGGTTTTGCTGTATATACGATGTAAATTTTAGTTTTGTTGCATTTAATTTATTGTGTGATTCATTTTTAGCAAGAGCCTAGTTTTTATAAATTTTAGGTTTTTCTTTACCATTGGTTTTCTCAGGTGAATTTCACCATTTTGAATAAACCTTAAGTTTATTAATGTTGAATTTCATGTCTTTTTAAACTTGAGTTTTTTGTTCTTACAACCATCTTTCACCTTGAATGTAAGGGCAGCGAAAATCGCCGCCCTCACATTCTTTACTCGTTTGGTTCATATGTATTGTCGGCATAAAGAGCCGACGGTGCATATACCTTGTCCATTTCACCTTATATGTAGAGGCGGTTAAAACTGCCACTTCTACACAGACAAGATCTCAACTTACATATGTTTAAGTGGTAATTTTTGATGCTTTTGCATATATATTGATTTTTGACATAAGAGATGCCTGAGCGGTCATTTTGACCGACTTCACATCAAAACACTTGAAGCTTTTCCTCCAATATACACTAGCGGGCATTTTCACCGCTTGTGCATACACCATATCAAACTTGCTTATTTCCCTCATGTAAGGGCGGTCATTTTTTCCGCCCCTACATTAAAACATGTATATCTTCCTTTACACATGCAGTGGCGGCCTTTTTCACCAACATTGCATGATAGATAACTTATCCTCCATGTAGGAGCGGTCATTTTGACCGCCCATGCATATCTTCCTGAAATTTTTCTAACATTGGGAAAATTTGCCTTTCAAAGCCTATTGGCCCGCTTTTGCCTTTTACCTCAATTTACGCGCTCTCAAGCCCTTCAATGCATATTTCCATGTTCATGATCGTCAATTCGCAGTAGCCCCAATTTTCCTATCTTTCCCCTAATTGCAAGATCATGGCTTTTTGTAGTTTTCAACAAATATCTATGGTAGACGCCGTTTCCAATTTTCTCTTCGAAGCTAATGTTGGAGCCGTCTCCATCCAAAGCTAAGATCATGAAGTATAAATACCAAGGGGTCTTCCCTGTCACTTCAGTGCAGTCTAATGTTGATGAGATCAAGGATACAAAGATAGGACATGTGGACATGGCTGAGTTTGTGGACAGAACCAAACAGTCAAATCCTCCTCAGTATATGCAAAAGATCATCAACATTAATATTCACTTGGTTGCCTCTTTTCCTATTGCTGCCCACAATCTTGAGTTTGTTCTTCAGGTAGCCAGTCATTATAATAGGGATACTAGGACCATGTCTGATTCCGAAGGGAATGTGACCATGAGACTGGATGCGGAATTTCTTGAAAAAATCTTCATGTGTCCTCCTATTGAAAATATTAGACAAATTGATTTTGCTCAAGGGCAAAAAGATTATGATGAAGATGTGGAAGCCGCAAGGAAGTACATAAACAGTAAGTGGTTGAAGATTCCTTGGACCAATTTGACCAGATGGTCGAAAGATCTCCCAAGGAGTGGATTGATATGAAGAAGATCAAAATAAAGAATCTAATAACCATTGGCATCATCTCAAATAGAGAGTCTTATCTTAAGACTAAGGAATCCATTGTCCACCGCATCAATGTGATAAAGGGTTTACTTGATGACTTGTGCCAAGCACATGAAAACAGTGAAGACATCAATGTCTTGCTTCTACATAGGTTGGAGGAACTCCCATGCACTCTGACAGGTGAAGGTCACAAGTTTCTTTCAGCAGAGGAAATGATAGATGCTTTTGAGAAAATGGTGCAACAGAAATTTGAAGATGAAGTGCCTACAGTAGTTTCGATGGACAACCTTTATGATCAACATTCAACTTTTGAAAATCTGAAGGACAATCTTGACAAGCATGAGAAGGCGATAAAGGTGGTGAAAGATGCAATTCTCCAGGCGCATACTATGTCAGAGAATACAACCAAGCCTGATGTGTGTGAAATGGTAATAGTGCAAACTATATATCAGAACTTTTTTAAGAAGAATGATGGAGGAAGCTAAAGTTCCTTTTCAATACCTTAGTTTATTTTTATTCTTGTATATGTAATTTGAATTTTGTTATGGACATACTCATGTGTAATTTTCCAAAATGTAATTACATATGAGATAAAAGAAGTCATAAGTCAAATAGGACTCTTTTGTTTGAATAAGTCAAAGTAGTTAGGATTTCCCTATTTTTGCTCTAGGCTCCTCCCTATAAATAAAGAGGGCCTCTATTGTAATTAGGATCTTTTAGTTATTGAAGTAAAACTCTGCCAAATTGAAGAGCATTTTGAGACTTTTTGTTTAAATTGTAAATCATATTTTATCAAGTGAATAGAAAAGCAAGCAATCATTCAATCTTTGCATTGGAATAACTTGTGGTGTATTGGAAATTGTTCTTATGTCCTTTTCCTTATACTATCTTATCTATTTGATCAAATTGTAGTGTGAGTTTGGATAATCTGGAAGATATTCTAAAGTTAATTTTGGAGACTTTGTGCTGCAATAATTATCTTTGGGTTTGTGATTTTATGTTTTGGAGTAAAAGATATCAGAAAGACTTTGAGCTACTGCTATCTTTTATGATCGTGTGATTTTATCATAATATTTGGTGAAGACATTGGGCTGCACCTTATCCTATTCAGTTCTAAATTTTAAATTAGCAAAAGGAGCAATGATAGACTTTGTGCTTTCGTGAGTTTCTTGGTTATATTTGATTTGTATTGGGAAATTGCTATTTTAAACTGTAAACATCATTTCTGAAAAAAGAGAAATGGATGATATGGATTCACCCTAAAGATTAGTGTTAGAATAGATAAGTTTGAAAGTAGTTAAAAAAAGGGAACCTCCCCTTGTTGAGAGGAGAGATTTATCTCATCACATTGTGGTTGATATAACCATTTTGCCGTCAGTGAGTTGACCCTGAAGATTAGTGTTAGAATAGATAAGTTTTAAAGTAGTTAAAAAAAGGGAACCTCCCCTTGTTGAGAGGAGAGATTTATCTCATCACATTGTGGTTGATATAACCATTTTGCATAGAACAATAGATGTTTTTTCATAGAACATCTAGATAACAATATTATGAAGCCCAATCTTGCTCTGTTTCTTGAGATAGTACATTTTTGTGTCTAGCGATTTAATTATCCCATAGAAAGGGTTAAAACATAAGTATCATGTCTTTTAACGAACTCAATTTTAATTCTTAGGTGTTTAGTAGCTAAGTAATTTAGAAAAGCATGTATAATATATCCTAATAACTTCCTAGTATCACATAAGAGATACCACAAATCTCGTGTGTTTGAAAAACATGCTTTAGCTTAGATGTTACTTTTGCATATGCATCAATCATATACACTTCTTGCAAAAAACCACTAGTATGTCATGTCACATATAATGAAAACTGCTTGGAACATAGAAAATTGCACATAGATTTTGATTTTCTTTGTGTAAATAGTACAATATTTTCAAAATGTTAGTGCCATTCATTTTTTAGCCTTTCATAGGCCCAAGTGCATAAAGTAGAATTTATACTTTCCTGAACCCATTTCACTAGTTTTGGCCTTCCAATTGTGGTGTCATAGTTCTTATATGTGCAGAACACAATCTAAAATCTTTCAAAAAATGGAGCATATGCAACGTCAACTTGCATAAATTTCATGTAACATCTAGAATAATATCTATTGATACATGAATAAATGAATACATGATTGTGACATGGGACCTTTTAATTTTTCCATAAATCTATAATTATAACATATAGAGAATATCTATTCATTATTCTTTTAATAATATAATTACAAAATAGAATAAAGTGAAATCCTTAAAAATAGGCTAATGTTTTAGTATTTAGTTTTAAATTCTAAGTTCTATAGATATGACAAATTTGATTTTTTTAAACTACTTTTTACACACCAACCTCTCATTTTATTGTGCATTTACTTGTCATGTTAGTGACTCAACTCAATTATATTAGTTTAGGGTCTACTTAGAGCATTTAATCAATCTTTTACACAATAGATTAATGTAATTTTTGAGTAGAGTGTCATTTTATTTCTTTTCATTTTGGTGAACCAAACTCATTGAACCACTCTTGTTTTCACCTAGGGTTTGAATCCTCTAGTTTTTCAAATCTAGTACCTTTGATTTTCTAGTTTTTAATATTAGCTTTGAATGTTCATCCTTTTATTTTCATTTCTTTATAGAGGACATTGGCCATCCTCCAGCTTGACCAAATAACACCAACCTCACTTTTTTATGGTTAAAGTGTGCTCAAGATGGTGAATAATCCAAAGTAGCATACCAAAACCAAACATATTGAAGTTCATCACCATTGCTAGTTCACCAATAATGAAGATGTTTATATTTATTACTATGCTAGAATGTAATGGTACCACTTGTACTTAAATTTTTTTATAGTGAGATGTGGTTCATTTAAGAGAGATAAATCCATTAACAATTAAACTACATATATCATTAAGGATTATATTCCATTATAATAATTTGAATTTTAATAGTTTGAGTCAATTATGTTAATCATCTCACGTGTGTAACAATTGTAAGAAAGAGGTTATTTATAAGAAATTGTTTATTAGAAATATAACTTTATTGACTAAAATATAAAAATTACAAGAGAAAGAGCATAAGGGACAACATTTACCTTTTAAACATGAGAAAAATTAAGACTTTAGTGCAACAAAGGAGCCTCTAACTTTTTAGAAATTTTAATTTGTCCTAAAGATATAATGGAAAGTCTACAACTAGTTGTAAGACTTGTCAACAATTGAAGACTTAATCTTGAATGTACTAAATGCAAAGTGATGACTCCCTGATTTGCCATTTGGTTAGCAATCTTTATTATAGAATATTTGAATGTGTTTCAATTTTTTTAAATTAAAATTTTCTTAATTTTATTAATGTTACTCACCAAGTGTTGAATTGATACCCATGCTATAAATTTTTAACAAAATTCATAACAAATTGGGAATCCCATATATATTTAACTATGTGATTGTTTTACTCTATATATTTGTGCCACTTTAGGCAATGTGTAGTTTATCGTAGGATTTAAGAAGGATCTTTGGCAAATAATAACAAAAGATTATGCATACAATACACATGCTTACATATATACGAAAGTATACTTCTCCAAGAAAGTATTAATAATTATAAATGGCCAAACTTGAATCAAGGACAAGTCTGGTATTCTATTAAAAAATTGTCTTTCAAAGTTTAATAATACTAGCAATCGCAAAAATGTGCAATGGGCACACCGATAGACATTGTCAAGGAGACCTGGTTTCTTAGAATTAGAAGAGCAATACAAAAAGGCAATTTTCCCATGAACAATTTTGAAAACGACAATTGTTGCACTCCAAAATTTACATGACCAAAATAATAGAATCTGCAAGGTTTGGAATGGAGTACAGCCAAGGGCATAAATAAACAAGAGTACTATGGAGTGAAGGCTTCAAGAGCCTTGAGATGCGTATGTATTGCAAATGACATACACGGGAGACTGTAAGCATACAAATCAAGTACAGTCTCCACAAGGACCCCTATGATGATTTTAATCCTTGTCACGTACATGTAAGCATGAAATATTCCTTTAAGCAGAAAACCTCTTG
This sequence comes from Cunninghamia lanceolata, assembly GCA_027924645.1. NCBI lineage: Eukaryota > Viridiplantae > Streptophyta > Pinopsida > Cupressales > Cupressaceae > Cunninghamia > Cunninghamia lanceolata. The sequence continues at coordinate 17,243,433 of BSBN01001332.1, forward strand.
ATGAAATATCTTCTTTCTTGTCTTTTGTTGTTTCTTCTTTGTTGATTTCTCTCTCCCCATTTGTGACACTTTCTGACACTTTTTGCGACACTTGTCGATTTGTATTTTCTGAGCTTTCAACCTTGCTCATAAGCCTTGTAAGTGTCTTGTAGGTGAGTTTTCACCTTTCCCCTATGTTTTTCATCCTCTGCACCCCCTAGAAGCCTTATAGAGGTCCCCCTTATCCATCTCCCACTTTCAATTTTTAGTTCCGCTCAACCAATCCAAATCTCCCCCTGTTATTTCTAGATCTCCCCAGGAGATCCTATAGGTACAAGTGGAGATTTGGATTCTTGCACATGAATGACCTATTTCTAGAGGTAGAACACCTCATTTCCTTTCTTCTACCATCTCCCATCATGAATTTTCACCCAGACCCCTTTCTTTTCAGATCTCCCCCAGGAGATCCTGTTGATCTATAGGATCTCTCTCGGGTGACCCTGCTGATTTGCAGGATCTCCCCCGGGTGACCCTTCTTGTCACTAGGATCTCCCTCGAGTGACCCATGGTCGCCCCTCGGGCAACCCTGTCACATTTTTAGCCATGGAAAAACTCAAGTTTCTCACTCATTTTTGCTCTGTTTTTGCCTGTTTTTCTTCCAGTTTGCATGATTTTTGATGCTTAATATAGAGTTAACTATTTCATGCACCCACACATGCATAATTAACTTCATTTGATCTCAAATTAACTCTTCAATCAATCTCATGCATTCCCTCACCTCCATTTTTTCTTCAGTGATAAGCTATCATTGCTTCATCACTCTCTAATCAATTGAGTTCACTAGATAATCAATCCAGTTCACTCCCCAATCAATTCTTGTTAACTCTTTAATCAATTGAGTTAACTTCTCAATCAATTCCACCTCTCATCCCTTCTTCTAACCTATAAATATCTCTCACCTCTTCATTATTTTCCAAGTTCAGCAAGTTGGAGAATACCCTTCTCATCTTCACAAGCTTTTTCAAGCTTCTTCACAGGCCTTTGAGCCTCTTTCTTCATTTCTTTCTTTAGTTTTCCAAAGCTTCGAAGCTTTCATTGTTGCATAGCTTCAAAGCTATTCCAGGGAGGTAAATTCATTGTGCACATAGCTCTTCCTAGTTTTTTCTCTCCAACTTAGCATTCAACTACTCTCATAGGAAGAAGGTGTCCTTTGCTTTATTCGTTCAACCAAGCATCATTACACTGCTTCATTCTATGCCATTGTGCTCAACCAAAGCTCTCATTGAGCTCATTCAAGATTCATCAAAGCTTCTTTTTACTTTTTTGTGTCATTTTATCATCAAAAGGATCTGCCGCTGCTACAAAAGGACTCAAGGTTGTCAATATCAAGGATTTATGAGGGTAGTGGAGTCACACAAATCTTCATTTCTCTGAGGTTCCTTCATTGTTTTATTCAATTAATAGTAATTAAAAAACCAAATTTGCTCTTGGGAATAGTAAATCATTGCATTTTCCTTGATAATTAGATCTTGCATGTTAGATTAGTTGTTTTCATATTTCTAGATCTAGATTTTTAGAAGAAGCATTTTTCCTTTCTAGATTAAATTACTTCAAAACTATCGAAAACCCAAAAACATAGGTTAAGATTGCATTAGGAAAAATCATATGAGATTGCATACATATTTCCCTTTTATAGATTAAAAGCACTTTTCATTTCCAAAATACTAAAAAAAACACAAAAAACTATTTTGCATATCATTTAGATTTGCATGCATATAGAAACCCTAGAATAGACAAACTTGCAAACCCTTGATACCATCACGAGGTAACCATGGTTAAATGATCCAATCAAACCCTCGATAATATTACGAGGTAAAAACAAGTTAAAACATAGTCAAACCCTAGGTCAACAAAACCCTAGGTCAAAACCCTAAATCTAGTTAAGGTTAGCAATCACACAACTATCTCTATCTTGGCTCACGAATGTGCCTAGGAGTGAGAGGAGAGTGGGTGAGGGCTATCCATGACGAGATCAAGGAGATCAATCCAAGACCACAACAAGAAACATTTGTTCTACCACAAGGAGACTCATTCATCCTCTTATTGTTAGAAGAAGCTAGATAACCCCAGATACAACAAGAACTCGTTTAACACATAGAAAGACAAGAGGACATAAACAAACAAAACCGTTTACCCACATAGAGGTGGAATCTAAGAAACCCCAATAGGAGAAGATAAACTAGTGACCCTTTGGGTCATAGGGTTATCTCAACTACAACTACAATCAAACGAAACATTCAACTCAGCACACAACAATAGAGGCCACAATACCTACCGATCCCTCTCCGCGAAGTCCAGCTCTCCAACGAGCTAGACCCCCGCCATGTCTCACCTCCTCTCAACTGGCTACTTGCACATGAGCGAGAGTGATATGGTGGGTCACCCCGTGGCAAGGAGGGAAGGGTCCATGTGTGTGCCGAAATCTAACCCAATAGACCTTGGCAATCGGAGTCATGATTTTGAGCGTACATATTTTGGTGAACTCGACGTGAAGAGCAAATCCTTTTGGGATGGGTTCTTTTAAATTTTTACACATCTCATGATGTTTCATGCATAAAAAATCTAGGACAAAATCACAAAATGTCCAACTGAATGTCCCCTCAAGTAAAATTACAAACCCAACAGGGATCCAACAAAATCCCCATAAATTTGACAAAATTAAAACACGACCAATTAGCATTCAATCTGAGATCCATCAAGATGATCAAATCATAACAAGCTATAGAAAATTGGCCACCGAAATGGACAATGAATCATGTTCTCAAGAGAAGAACTTACAAGAAGTTGAGGAGGTACAAAAATTCCTCCATGTTGTACATCAAAATAAAAAGCCCATGACATGTGAAGTGTCATCAAAAGGAAAAAGTAGGGTCAATCAAACCCCAACACAAAGCAATCCATCTGAAGGTTGTAAAACTCAAAGAATGGAAGAAGCCTCACTCACAGGCCTTATAGAAAAATTGGTACAATGAATCAGGACCCTCGAAGCTAGAAATGGTTGTCAAAGTGAAATTCAAGAAAAACCTAGGGCATAGGGAAATCATTTCATTGATGAAATCAAATCAAACCATGGGGCAACACAAAATACCCCTCATCTAAACTCCCATTTGTATGACACACATAACAAAGCATTTAGGCCTCCCTTGCCCTCACAATCCAACATGACAAGTCTCAATCAAATAGGTAGGATTCTATGACACAAGATCAACCATAAATGATCCCACCCAATCTTCAAAACATAAACATGATGCTATCTAGTCATCCAATTATTTTAGGATATCAACAATCTAGCATACCCTTTGAACAAACACAACAAGCTCCACTTGAAGGGCTAGTATTTGGAGGAACAAAATTCTCTACACATAACTCCCTCCCAGGAACATACTTCGAGTATTTAAAGGAGCCTCTTGACTACAACATTCATCAGGTTAAATGCTACCACACCCTCTCCCCAAGCTTCCAAAAGTTAAAGGAGATGGTGATCCCAACTCTCATATCAAGGCTTACATCATGGTAGTGCAAGAACTCCTTCCCTGGGATGGGGTGGTAGCAAAGATCTTTCCAAAAAATTTAGAGGGTATTGCTCTAGATTGGTACTATCGACTTCCAGAAGCATCGATCCACTCTTTTACGCAACTCATCAATCAATTTGTGACTGCCTTTGATGTAAACAAATTGGTCAAGACAGGAATATGAGAATTTTTAACAATCAAACAAGAAGCCAATGAGTCAGTTGTACATTTTATCACATGATGGAGAAAAGTTCTCTATTCTCCAACTAGTGCACCAAACATGGATGATAGATAACTTTTTGATCTCTTCTTACATGCTCTCAACAATGACATATGAGAACAAGTTCAAAAACTCCCTTACAAATCATACAAAGAAGCACTTGAAAGTGCCCTTAGAATTGACCAAGCTGCTATTGATAGTGAAAGAAGGGAGTATGATTCTAATGGAAGGTTGATCAACCATGATACAAATGAAAAATACTCAACAAATGATCAAGACATAGATGGGTCAACAAAAAATTCACCATCTAGAAACAACAATAATTATGACTACGATAGTCATACAAATTTGGGGAATGAAAATGCCAACAACTATCCCTTGAGAATCAACAAGAAGTCATACAACAATCATTGTAAACCTCGAGATCACAATCATGATAAATATTGATCATTTCACAAGAGAAGGGGGGCATGAGATCAAGTCATGTCAGGGATACCATCGCTTCGTATCAAACCTCCCAAAGCGTCAACAAAAAGCATTCATGGTCACGTTCTCACAAGATGAAGAACTTAGTCCCAATACCTTTGATCAAAACACCTTAGGCCTTGTGGAATTGGATAAATATAAATAAATTTGTGTCATACAAGGACCAGAACAACCAGATGACACCAATAATTCAAAATTTTCTCACATGCTAGAGCTTATGAAGAGTTCTCCTGCAAACAAAAATGCTCTCCTCAAAGCCTTAGATCTAGGCCATATAATTCAAAACACTCGAAGTGAAAAGTGTTCTTCTTTGACATTTGATTTTAAAAAGTTACCCTCAAACAATGACATAGCTAAATAGGGTGATCTCCCACTCCATCTGATAGTCCAAGTACAAGACCGTACCATTAAACGTGTAATGATTGATGATGGGTCTGCAATCAACATAGTCTCCTTTTTGCTTCTTCAAAGAATGGGTTACGACGAAACACAAATCACAAAACAAACTTCCATCCTTAGAATTCATGATAACTTAAACAGTGAAACCATGGGTAAGGTTAATCTTCAAATCACATTGGGTCTCAAAACCCTCCCAACTAAATTTTATGCCATCAATGAAGAAACCACATACAACATGATCCTAGGAAGGCCTTGGATCCATAAGATGAGGGCCATTCCCTCCACATTATTTCAAGAATTATATAGTTTCTCATACATGTTTTTATATGGAGCCTAATCAGACACGGATGTTAAATTTTCTCCACTTTTATCAGTGCGGTTCCCCCCAAATTATTTAATGGGGGTTTGGGGGTAGTGCCCCCAAAACGGGGTCAAGGGGTAGCACCCCTTGCGGAGTCCAGGGGCAACACCCGTGGCGCGCTCCCTGTCGCGATACAGGGTGGGGTCGAGGGGTAGTACCCCCGCTAGGGCTCGGGGGCAATGCCCCTAAAACCTCAAATGACTTTTATTATTTTATCAAGGCATCGGGAGTTATTTTTCTATTGGTCGACATAAAAAAGACCCCTATTATGTAACCGACATAAGTCTTGATAAAATCACTAAGCATTAGGGTTTCTGTTGATATTGTATTGTAGAATTTGCAGTGGTATTGAGTTGCAAGGATTGCTGGTTGTAATCGGTTTGATTTGTTGGATAATAATATTGGACTCTCTATTGGTGGATGTAGCCCAAGTTTAGGTGAACCATGTTAAAATTGTCTCTCACTGTTATTATTTCTGTGTATTTTTCATTCCTCTGTTTAATCTTTATTTTCATTTAATTGATATCTTCTGCATGCAATTCCTAACAAGTGGTATCAGAGCGGGTTTTGTTTGATTATTGTTTGTAGGAAGGTCTCATGGTTGAGTGGGAGTCTCATAGTTAAGTGGGAGCAATGGCAGACGAGGGTAAATTAAAGGAAGATAAATTCAATGGGTAGAACTATCAGTTATGGAAGATGCAGATGGATGATTATCTCTATCAGAAGGATTTATGGAGGTCGTTGGAAGGAATAGCTAAGAAACTGGCAACAATGACTAATGAGGATTGGGAACTTCTAGATAGAAAGGCATTGGGAACCATTTGGTTGTGCCTGTCACCATTTGTGGCATTCAATGTAATAGAAACAAAGACAACAAATGAACTGATGAAAGGTTTGGCTAAATTGTATGAAAAACCCTCAGCTTCAAATAAGGTATTTCTCATGAAACATTTGTTTAATCTGAAAATGATTGAAAGTGGATCTGTGATAGATCATTTAAATGAGTTTAATATAATTACCAGTTAGTTAACTTCTGTAAAAGTGAAATTTGATGAAGAGGTGAGGGCTCTCTTGGTCTTATGCTCTTTGCCAGAAACTGGAATAGCTTGGTAATGACTGTAAGCAACTCTGTCTTTGGTTCAAATACTTTAAAATTTGATGATGTTGTTGGTGTTATCCTTAGCAAGGAAATGTAAGGAAAAAGCTCAGGAGGGTCCACATCAGGTAGTGTTTTGAATGTAGAAAGCAGGGGCAGATCAAAGGAGAGAGGAAAAGGTTCTGGAGGTCAATGGAAGTCATGAGGAAAATCAAAGGATGAGAGATCCCAATCCAAAGGATAGAAGGATTGCTGGTACTGTGGGAAACCAGGTCATTTGAAGAAAGATTGCTAGTCTCAGAAGAATAAGGAATGAGACAAACAAGAAGGCAATAAGGAGGCAAATGTGGTAAGTAATAAATCTAAAGATGATACTTTGATTCTTTCCCTAGATAATGCTAATGATTCATGGGTTTTAGATTCAGGGGCCTCATTTCATGCTACACCCCATAGAAGTTATTTTCTTGATTATGTCCAAGGGGATTTTGGGTTGGTTTATTTAGGAGATAATGAACCCTGTCAGATTGTTGGAAAGGGAAGAATAAGGATTAAGTTGCAGAATGGGAATCATTGGCTACTATAAGAGGTAAGGTACATTCCAAGTCTGAGTAGGAATTTAATTTCAGGAGGGCAGCTCATTGATGAAGGTTGCATAGTTACTTTTAATGATAAAAATTGGAAGGTTTCAAGAGGTGCCTTAATAGTAGTAAAAGGTGTGAAAGTAGGCACCTTATATCTTTGTACAAGTCATACTATTCCTTCTACTTTAGTTGTTGCAGAGAAAAAACAATAAGGTTCAGGAATAGTTGTTGCGGGTTCGCAGGAAGAGACTGAGATAGTTGCTACAGGTTCTAAGACAACACTGTGGCATAACAAACTTGAGCATATGAGTGAAAAAGGTATGAAGGTACTTCATTCTAAGAAAGTTTTACTAGGACTAAAATGTATTAATATGGATTTTTGTGAAAGTTGTGTGTATGGCAAACAAAAGAGAGTTAGCTTTCTCAAGGATGGGAAGTAAAAGAAAGATGAAAAGTTGGAGCTTGTGCATACAGATGTATGGGGACTAGCTCAGGTATCTTCTCTTGGTGGCTCTCAGTATTATGTTACATTCATAGATGATGCAATTAGGAAGGTTTGAATTTATTTTCTTAGGCATAAATCTGATGTATTTGAAACATTTAAGAAATAGAGAAGTTTGGTTGAAAATGAGACAGGTAAAAGATTAAAATGTCTCAAATCTGATAATGGTGGTGAGTATTGCAGCAAAAATTTGAGGATTATTGTTCCTTTAATAGAATTCGTAGGCAGAAAATAGTTCTAGGGACTCCACAAGAAAATGGAGTGGCTGAGCGCATGAATAGAATAATAATGGAGCATGCAAGGAGCATGAGATTGCATGTTGGGCTGCCTTTAAACATGTGGGTAGAGGCTGTCAATACCACTACATATTTAGTTAATAGAGGTCCTTCAGTTCCTTTGGGCTATGGTATTCCAGAGGAAGCATGGACAAGTAAGAAGGTGAGTTATTCTTTTCTCAAAACCTTCAGATGTGAAGCATTTGCACATGTAGATTCTGAAAATAGAACCAAGCTGGATGCAAAATCAAAAAAGTGTATCTTCGTTGGATATGGCATTGATGAATTTGGTTATAGGCTTTGGGATGTTGAAAATCTAAAAATTGTGAGAAATAGGGATGTTGTATTCAATGAGAAGGTGTTGTATAGAGATTAGTTGCAACAGCATGAAAAGAAAGAAAAGGATTATGTGGTACTGGATGATACTCCAGATAATGATGTTTTAGTGGTTCCTCATGCTCCACAACAACAAAAAGAAATACCACAAACTCCAGTGAATGTTAGATGGTCAACAAGGCTAAGTAGACATCCTGAAAGGTTTTGTCCCTCTTTGTATTCTATTTTGTTAACAGATGCTGGTGAATCGAAAGGGTATGATGAAGCTATGCAGGTGGACACAAAGGTTCAGTGGGAGCTTGCAATGAAAGAAGAAATGGACTCCTTGCTAAAAAATTAGACTTGGGAATTATGTAAGTTGCTTGTAGGTAAAAAGGATTTACCAAACAAATGGGTTTATAGGCTAAAAGAGGGAGATGGAGGTAAGAAAAGATTTAAATCCAGGCTAGTTGTAAAAGGAATTGCACAGAAAAAAAAGTTTTGATTTTGATGAGATTTTTTCTCTGGTTGTTAAGATGACTTCTATTCGCACCATTTTAAGTATTGTGGCTACTGAAGATTTGCATTTGGAACAACTAGATGTGAAAATTTCCTTTCTCTATGGTGATTTGGAGGAGGAGATATATATGGAACAACCACAGGGATTTGTGGTCAAAGGAATGGAGAAATTGGTGTGCATATTGAAGAAGAGTTTATAAGGCTTGAAACAAGCACTTCGACAATGGTATTTAAAATTTGATAGTTTTATGGCTGAGCAAGGCTATAGTCAGTGTAATTCTAACCATTGTGTTTATTTTAAGAGGTTGAATAATGACAACTACATTATTTTATGTTTATATATTGATGAAATGCTTGTAGCAGGCTCTAACATGGATCACATAAGAGAATTAAAACAACAATTAGCACAATCATTTGCTATGAAGGATTTGGGGGCAGCTAAAAAAATTCTTGGTATGAAAATTTGTAGAGATAGGAAGAACAGAAAATTGACTCTATCTCAGGCTGATTATGTTGAAAAAGTGTTGCCAAGATTCCATATGGAGAATGCAAAAGATATTAGCACACAGGTGCTGCCACAATAATGGGTTACACTTTTTGGGACATCCTTAGTTTTGCTAAAATCACATATTTTTAGAAAATATAATGATTTGAGCCTTGAAAGGTTCTATTTAAAGGATTTTAATTGAAGAGGGTTTGAACAAACCCCCTTAGATAGAACCCTGCTAATTTTAAACCATACCTATAATAGAGTCTCCTCTACACCTATCAAAATACTGATAAAAAATTACTTTTGATTTACCTTTTGGGGGATCAAATGAATTCATTTAAATTTTATGTTTTGTAAGTATGTAGTCCTTATTATAAGCTTCCCAAAAAGTATAATTTTAAATATATATTTAATTTGACTATTATATTTATTTTTTATTTCTTGTGAATGTATGTTTTTCACCAAATATCAAGTTATCTGTTCTACACATGGAAAATTAGTAAATTAGTGATTTTTTTTTGAAAAATATCTATGCCTTAGGTATTGATGTCCTTGTTTCAACAAAACAAAAAAAATTAAATTTTGATACATACAGAAAAATTTATGTTTTATAGAATACGCCCATGTCTAAATTATAATTGGTTTGACTTCAAAACTTAATTAAAAAAAAATTCAACAAAACATTATGAAATCAAATGCATGCCATATATATTGGTGTTACCAATCTAAATTCAAAAGAATCAGAATTTTATCCTTTGTAAAAAAAAAATTATGTTCTATAGAATACACATCACTTTAAAAAAATGTTGTTTACTATTATAAAATAGTTATCAAAGGAGATGCAAAAAAATTTACAATTTAACTCCAATTTTTTTAAAAAATATATTTAGAATCTATAAACAAAATCTCACAAATCACTAGTTCACATCATCTTCAAATTCCTAATGGTTTAGTGGTTATAGGTGTCAGAAAGTGAAGATTTAGTTCAAAATGTTGATTTTAATGTCAAGTTTGGCTAAAAAGTGTAACCCATTATTGTGCGATGACCCACACCTTTGCCTAGTCATTTGAAATTGACAAAGGAGATGTGTCCTAAGACACAAGAGGAGGAAGACAAAATGTCTAAGGTACCATATACTTCAGCTGTAGAAAGTTTAATGTATGCCATGGTATGCACAAGACCGGATATTGCACATACTGTAAGAGTCATAAGCAGGTATATGAGTAATCTCGAATTGGAGCATTGAAATGCGGTAAAATAGATTCTCAGATATTTGAGAGATACATCTAATACACATTTATGTTTTTGGAGCTCTAATACTGATTTAGCAGGCTATGTGGACTCAGATTTAGCAAGAGATATTGATATCAGGCAAAGTACTACATGTTATGTCTTTACTGTGGGTGGGACAACGGTGAGTTGGATCTCTAGGTTACAAAAGGTGGTTGCTAAATATCTACCATGGAGGTAGAATATGTAGCTGCAACAGAGGCAAGCAAGGAGATGATATGGCTGCAATCTTTCATGGAAGAATTGGGCAAACAATAGGCTAACAGTTATTTGTTTACGGAAAACCAGAGTGCCATACATCTTGCAAATAATTCTGCCTTGCATTCAAAGACCAAACACATATAGCTAAGGTATCACTTCATTCGGTCAGTGTTGGATGATGGATAGTTACAATTGGAAAGATACATACAGATGAAAATCCAATGGATATTTTTATGAAGGCAGTGACAAGGGAGAAGCTAAGCTCCTCTTTAGCTTTGATTGGTCTTCAAGACTGAAAACAACAAAATTAGAACAATAGAGTCTAGGGTGCTTATATCCAGTGGGAGCTACAGGGTCAACGATTTTATGATCAGTCTCCAAGTGAGAGATGATATGGTGTGGAGTCTGATCAGTCTTCAAGTGGGAGATTATTGTTATATGGAGCCTAATCAGACTCAGAGGTTAAATTTTTCTCACTTTTATCAACACAGTTTCCCCCCAAATTATTTAACGGGGGTTTGGGGGTAGTGCCCCCAAGACAAGGTCAAGGGGCAGTGCCTCTTTGGGGTCTAGGGGAAGCACCTCTAGCATGCTCTCTATCACGATATAGGGCGGGGTCAAGGGGCATCGCCCTCGAAACCTCAAACGACTTTTATTATTTTATCAAGGCGTCAGGAGTTATTTTTCTATTGGTCGATGTAAAAAACCCTATTTTGTAACTGACATAAGTCTTGATAAAATGACTAAGGGTTAGGGTTTCCATTGATATTGTATTGTAGCATTTGCAACGGTATTGAGTTGCAAGGATTGGTGGTTGTAATCAGTTTGATTTGCTGGATAATAATATTGGACTCTCTGTTGGTGGATGTAGCCCGAGTTTGGGTGAACCACGTTAAAAATTGTCTCTCACTGTTATTATTTCTGTGTATTTTTCATTCCTTAGTTTAATCTTTATTTGCATTTAATTGATATCTTTTGCATGCAATTCCTAATAGTACATGGGACAAACCCACGTCATCAAAGGAGATCCTGATCCTTTCAACATTTATAGAGTTGAACAAGTCAAAAAGAAGGGAAAGCCCATGGAAACCACTAGTGACCCAAAAATCAACACTTTCAAAAAAGGAGAGACATCAAAACAAATTGCAAACATAGCCAAGACCTCAAAATGTATAGGGAAGGGGGAAACAGAAGAATTCCCCTTTGATCCCAACTCAACAAAGTCTTATGCTCCATTCAACTTAGTGGTCATTCCAATCGAACCAGACATTAACATCCCTATGGTTGAAATCATGACTAAAGAAGAAGAACCAGAATCCACATAGAAACTAGGAGAGTCAACACCAACTCCAATTGCCCTTAACAATTTGAAAACAAACATGGGAACTCAACAAAAACAAAAAATGATAAAGCTAGGGGGAAAATTATCAAATAATGAAACATGTGAGTACACAAAATTCCTCACCGAATACAAAGACATTTTTACACCAAGTCTTCGAGTCTCCTTGCAAAGACTTTCAAGCGGAGTTCAGACCAAATTGGATAGGTCCACACATATTAAGGAAGACTTCAAAAACAACACTACCTCTTGTGTATTATGGAAGGAAAAGATTTTAGCATCTCATAAAAATCAAAAAAATCATAAAACACAAAAATACAAAAAAATAAAAAAAATCAAAATGTCAAAAATAATTTGTTTCGTGCATTTCTGTATCATTGTGTTCAACTTGCATTATAGTCAATGAATTGCTCTTGTACTATTTTCCTTTCAGTAAGGAGTCTAATGTTGCCTAGATATACGTCATCCTTTCAGGACCTAGAGAGTCCCCATTTTCACAAGCACCATTATCCCCTTTTCATTCCCAGTGATTCTAAACAAGACCTAGCTCTTAGATTTACATTGATCCCAGTCTTAATGAGTCAAGATGTTAGGTCTAAACAAAGTCAGTATTCAAACCTATAGTGTTCAAAGGAATCTTGCAAGTAGACCTTCCCAATTCTTCCCTAGTATTAGAGAAGTTCAATCAGATTACAAAAACTTTAGGTGGCACTCAGCCCCTTATCTTTCTTGGCCAAAAATGTCAGGAAGATCAAAACTCTGAAGGAAGCAACCTAATATCCGAGTGAATAAAAAAATGAGTGATCAAAATAAGAGTATTGAGAAGTGAGAATTGAGAGATCAAAGTACTGCATATCAAAAGTTCTAAAAAGCATTCATTTCTTGAAAAAGTCAAAATCCAAAAAAATGTGAAAAAGCAAGTGAGGAAAATGCAAAAAAAGTAAAAAGAAAAAAAAAGAGATATAAAAAAAATCTCGTGAAAAAGAGAAGATTGCTAAATGTCCATACTCTTGGGTAGAGATTAGTCTAAGCTCGAATCCTCAAGGGTGACATTCTAATAGAGAAAGAAAGGTACAAAGCATAGAAACGCACTAGCTAAGAAAAACTGAGAGTCTAGTAGTCTCTAGGATCATCTTCTACCAAGGGAAACTTGTTCTTTCCTATTTATCCTTACCTCGGGTCTACCTTGTTTGCCATCTATGATCTAAGTCTGGCGAACACCAATAAAACTTGCTACTTGTTTAAGTTGGAAGCTTGTCAGTTTGCTTTATCTAGATAAGGATAAGTGTTTAGCCTTTAGCGAAGCCAAAAATAAAAAATGCTCCATTTTCATTCCCGCTCCGCACTTGAGTTTTAAAATCCTATCTCACAGCCTTATTTAGGTTTCTTATATCAAGACAACTTGCAATCCCCTGGATTGAAAATCGTAAAACAAAAGTCACATTGTTTGTTCCACAATCAATGTCATAAATCATGGCATTCCATAGAAGTAAAAGTTTTATTTCAACATTTCTTGTGTTATAGAATCTACATATCGTCACCTGCATTCATATATATATGCTCAAAAAGACAAAAACAAATTGCATCATCCATATGTGATCATCTTAGGTATGAATTCTCATAAGAAAAATAAAATCTCTAACCAACCATATGCACAAAAGGGAAAGTGAAGTACAAGATGTTGACTAAAGCTATGTATGGATCTCATCAAATCAAGTCTTGTAACAATAAAGTGTAAAACAATGTCTGAGCATAAGTCACTCCTCCAACAAGTCAAAAGAATAATACCATGTAATCAAGCACACGAGTTTCCCCATGCAAGGGGGCAAGGGTAGAAATATCTTAAATGTAGGTCTCTCAAAGACCTCAAGGAGTGTCAAATCAAACCTTTTTTTAAAATCTTCGCAAAAAACCATAAAAATTAGAAAAATCAGAAAAACCTAAAAAAATTGTAAAACCATAAAAAATCCCTAAAAATCAAATATGTTCTTCAAAAATTTGCAATAAAAGGAGAATCTATTCTCCTCCTCTCTAGATTAGCATGTTGTCTTTTTGCTTTTATGCATCTTTTGTACGTCATTTTGCAAGTATACATTCATACAGGACTCATCGACAAAGGCAAGCAACTAGTTGAACTCGAACGATCTATGGTAAGTTCATCATTTCAGTATTCATTATTCATTTTGATATATTAAAATGCCAGACTAATACTAGTTATTGTAGGTACAATTACAAGAAAATTGACAATAGGTAAGGCCTAGTTCGGGAATGGTACCTACCTTTCATATAGACTACCGTCCCCAAGGGGGCAAATATGTAAGCACAAAAATCATGCACAACCTCCATGAGGACCCCTATGATAATTTTAATCCTTGTCATGTATATGTAAGCATAAAATATTGTCCTTTAAGAATAAAATCTCTTGATAATGTATCTTCTTTCTTATCTTGTATTGTTTCTTCTTTGTCAATTTCTCTCTCTCCCTGTTTGTGACGCTTTCTGACAATTTTTGCAACACTTATTGATTTACATTTTCTGAGATTTTAACCTTGCTCCTAAGCCTTGTAAGTGTCTTGTAGGTGATTTCTCACCTTTCCCCTATGTTTTTCATCCTCTTTACCCCCTAGAAGCCTTCTAGAGGCCCCCCTTATCCATCTCCCACTTTCAGTTTTCAATTATGCTCAACCAATCCAAATCTCCCCCTATTATTTCCAGATCTCCCCTGGGAGATCCTGCAGGTGCAAGTGGAGATTTGGATTCTTACACATGACTGACCTATTTCCAGAGGCAGAACACCTCCTTTTCCTCTCTTCTACCATCTCCCATCATGCATTTTCACCCAGACCCCTTTCTTTCCGGATCTCCCCCGAGAGATCCTATTGATCTACAAGATCCCCCTTGGGTGACCCTACTGATTTGTAGGATCTCCCCCAGGTGACCATGCTTGTCAGTAGGATCTCCCCTAGGCGATCCATGGTCACCCCCTGGGCGACCCTGTCACGTTTTCAGCCATGGAAAAACTCGAGTTTCTCACTCGTTTTTGCTCCATTTTCACTCGTTTATCTTCCAATTTGCATGATTTTTGATGCTTAATATGGAGTTAACTATTTCATTCACCCACACATGAATAATTAGCTCCATTTGATCTCAAATTAACTCTTCATTCAATCTCATGCATTCCCTCACCTCCATTTCTTCTTCAGTGATAAGCTATCATTGTTTCATCACTCTCTAATCAATTGAGTTCACTGGATAATCAACTTATCTAGTTCACTCCACAATCAATTCTTGTTAACTCTTCATTCAATTGAGTTAACTTCTCAATCAATTCCACCTCTTATCCCTTCTTCTAACCTATAAATACCCCTCACCTGTTCATTGTTTTCCAAGTTGAGCAACTTGGAGAATACCCTTCTCATCTTCACAAGTTTTTTCAAGCTTCTTCACAGGCCTTTGAACCTCTTTCTTCATTTCTTTGTTTGGTTTTCCAAATCTTCAAAGCTTTCATTGGTGCATATCTTCAAAGCTCTTCTAGGGAGGCAAATTCATTATGCACACAACTCTTTCCATTTTTTGCTCTCCAACTTAGTATTCAAATGCTCTCATAGGACGAAGGTGCCTTTTTCTTTATTTGTTCAACCAAACATTGTTACGTTGCTTCATTCTGTGCCATTGTGCTCAACCAAAGATCTCATTGAGCTCATTCAAGCTTTATCAAAGCTTCTTTTTTCTTCTTTGTGTCATTTTGTCATCAAGAGGATCTCCCGCTACTACAAAAGGACTCGAGGTTGCTGGTATCAAGGATTTATGAGGGTAGTGGAGTCAAGCAAATCTTTGTTTCTCTGAGGTTCCTTCATTGTTTTGTTCAATTAATAGTAATTAAAAAACCAAATTTGCTCTTGGGAACAGTAAATCATTGCTTTTTCATTGATAATTAGATCTTGCATGTTAGATTAGTTGTTTTCATATTTCTAGATCTAGATTATTAGAAGAAGCATTTTTCCTTTCTAGATTAAATTACTTCAAAACTATCGAAAACCCAAAAACATAGGTTAAGATTGCATTAGGAAAAGTCATATTAGATTGCATACATATTTCCCTTTTATAGATTAAAAGCACTTTTCATTTCCAAAATAATAAAAAAGCACAAAAAAATGTTTTTCATATCATTTAGCTTTGCATGCATATAGAAACCCTAGAATAGAAAAACTTGCAAACCCTTGATACCATCATGAAGTAACCACAGTTAAACAACCCAATCAAACCCTTGATAACATTACGAGGTAAAAATAAGTAAAAACATAGTCAAACCCTAGGTCAACAAAACCATATGTTAAAACCCTAAATCTAGTTAAGGTTAGCAATCACACAACTACCTCTATCTTGGCTCACGAACGTGCCTAGGAGTGAGAGGAGAGTGGGTGAGGGATATCCGTGACGAGATCGAGGAGATCAATCCAAGACCACAATAAGAAACATTTGTTCTACCACAAGGAGACCCATTCGTCCTCTTATTGTTAGAAGAAGCTAGACGACTCCAGATACAACAAGAACTCATTCAATGCTTAGAAAGACAAGAGGACATAAACGAACAAAACTGTTGACCCACACAGAGGTGGAATCTAAGAAACCCCAACAGGAGAAGAGAAACTAATGACCCTTCGGGTCATAGGGTTATCTCAACTACAACTACAATCGAATGAAACATTCAACTTAGCACACAACAACAAAGGCCATAGTACTTGATGACCCCTCTCTGTGAAGTCCAGCTCTCCAATGAGATAGACCCCTGCCATGTCTCGCCTCCTCTCGATTGGCTACTTCCACGTGAACGAGAATGACATGGCGGATTGCCTTGTGGCATGGAGGGAAGGGTCTGTGTGCATGTCAAAATTTTGAGCGTACAGAGACAACAGTGAATAGTATTCTAAAGTACACTATTTTGGTTAGATTGAATGCATTTCAAGCAGTTATGGTTTTGATGCTTCTCTCTACACTTTGTTTATTTTCACTTAGCTATGACAAATAGAGAAAAGAAGGCCTTTTCAGAAGTGATTAAATTATTTTCAGGAGGATGATTATTTGACAAGCAGGATGGCTCTTTGAACTACATTTGTATTTTTCATTTTCAAGGATGGTTAGTTAACACCATCCAATGGTTGGTATCTCACTAACCATTGTTTTGCATCTTGGGTCCCTTAACCCAAGGTACTTTAGGGAAAAAAAACCCACCAAATTTTCTTGATAACTTGTTGGCAATGAGCTTGTGTAACCAATCATTTTCAATAAATCAATTATATTATAAGAAATACAGTTGCAAATACCACGTGACTGAGAACTAGGCTAATTTTAAGGTAGTATGCAACTAGTAGTAGAAAAAATTTAAACTTGTCCAGTAGACGAGTTCATGACCACACCAACTTGGGGTGAATCTCTTTCTAAATATATATAGAGTCTTTAATATGTCATAAGGTCAATATCACCAAAAATTTCTTGATAATTTGTTAGCAATCAAATAATTTTTGTAAATCAATCATATTACAAGCAAGATGGTTGCAAATCTCACATGGCTGAGAAGCAAGCTACAACTAAGAGCCTGCATGGTTTACTTGTCACAATTTTCTTGATATAATGCTACATATTATTAAACAAAACAAGATACAGTAAAGAGAATATAAATAAACAACATATTTTTATGCTTGCACATTAATTAAATCTAATTTTATGAATAAATTCAAACCTTTACAAGGGAGGGTTGCATGAGCGCATTATAAAGATGTTCACCAATGCTACATGTTTCCCAATCAATGCTCAAGCACATCCAATAACTTTGTGGCTCCACCCAATACATATTACAGGCACATTTTATATAAGTTCTTATAATTTCCAAGGAAAGCCATTATTAACAAGAAAATAGGTACATGTGCACATGCACCACAATCAATTTAAAAAATTATTGATTACAATTTAGAAACAACAATTACATTAAATATGTGTGGTAGTATGTCATCCTCACATGCCAACAAAATTTGATATTGAACCAAAAGCTTCTATTACTAGTTAAATGACTGATTCTATTGCTTTGATACAAGTTTGGAGTTAGCATGCACTCAAAAGGATACATGAACTCCATATCTTTCTTTCTTGCATTCAGAGAAAATTCACTGCCATTTTTCCATAGTACTTTTTCTATGAAGAATTGAAACAATATATAAGAATGTCACGGTTTTATTTACATCAAAAAAGCACATCTTGTGTGGATTGCATTTGTAGTGTCTGAACAAGCATTGAAGAACTTCCACTATCAATGCCCGACTGATCATTTGTACTTGGTTGGTTTTCACAATTCAACTGTTGTCTTTCCTAAAGAGATTCCATTCAAATTCTTCCTAATTGTGGTGTTCTAGAAGATCATTTTTAACCCCTCTCTATGTTGAGAGTTGCCAATAAACAAGACTAGCAAGAGTCATACCGATTTTGTCCCCTAAAATATGAAGAGTTCCGAAGCTTGAATGCAGTACAATATAAATCATATTCATAATTTTTGCTTGGTCACTCAAGTCATATCAATCATACACTATACCATGAGCACAATATAAAAATGAATAGATCTTAATAAAGATGTTTGGGCTGTTGACAACAATAAATTTACGTACTGTTGATGGTTGTTTTTCAACAAGTCAACAATAGAGTAAAATACTAGGTATTTAACTCTCTCTTGAGCAAAGCCTCTCGGATGCTAAACCAAGTGATCAAACGAGATAACTCCAAGGTTCCTTCTAATAATAATGTTTCAATTTCAGTAGGAAACAGCTCAATGATTTAAGTATGATTCTGCTGTTAATCAACAAAGGGACTTACACAATTGTTCAACTTGTTGTTTCAAAGACTCTGGAAGTGAACACTAGGGAATCTAAGTACTGCAACTGACGCGTATGATTTAGCAATGGACGTTCTGATCCTAAATCTAAATGATTGATAAAAAAAGGCAAAAGATATAGGGTTGAGGAATACTAATCTAATCCTAAATGGAAGGACGTTTACTGCTTAAAGTGAAGTCGAACCAAATCTTGTTTTGCCAAGATGAAACAACTACACAAGAGAGGTGCTATCTTCAAAGGTATGCAAGATATTTAAATCAATTATGCTCATGAAAATTCAACAGGCATAAAGATCAAATTGACGCTCAATTGTAAAGACTTCACTACAAGGCAATAAAACAACCTTTCACTAACTAACTTATACTTAAAAGAAAACTTGTAACTTAACTTAATATTCGTGTGAAAATTGAAACCATGCAAACACTCAGAAATATAAATAGAATCACCAAATCAATGAGTCCTTTATTATCTCAGAGAGCTCTTACAACAATTTCAGAATTTCCAACTGTTACAAATGAGAGCAATGAGAGCTCTTTTATAATCCTCAAAGGAGAGAAGGGTCAAGATTGATCGGCGAAATCAGCGGATCAGATCAAGCCACATCACAAGTAGTTACAACAAACTATACTTTATTAAATGAATGAGATTAACTTTATTAAATACAGGAGGTTACTCATATTAAATGAAAGAAGTCATGAAAGAGAGAACAAAGGCACGCTTTCCAAGAGGATAAGGAAGCCACATCATCAAGGCGAGTACTATGTAGTAGTACTATGAGATACAACGAATCTGGACACAATTTGAATAATATCTTCCATTGGTACACTTGTCGCTGCCTTAATGGATCCTTCTGCCACTGCTACATCTGCCTCATAGACTCCAAGTGTCTTCTCCCAGTCGTTTATCCAAGACTTATTTTCCCCAAGACGATATGCAAGTGTGAATATATTATCTAGTTGACTTTCATCAAGTCCATCATATTGAAAGTAGAATGCCTTAACTTGTTGCTTCATGTTCTCAATGGTAACATTTCCATAAGGATTACAAATCTTTGTCAAAGCAGTATATATATGATTTTCTGTTCTTAGAAGAACACTTCTTATCCTGGACATATCTACTTCAATCTTATCAACTAGTTGCCCCTTGTTGTGAAAGGAGAAATACCAAGTGACAAAGTCATGTGGAGTATCTCTGTCAATCACCTTATTATGAATTAAATCTTCTACTGGAGCTTCCATTAAGCTTCTGAGTTGTGGCATATATTGCTCTTTGATTGGTTTGAACTCAGCACAACTTTCCAATAAAGCTTGGACTCGACCTTGGAGCTTAATGACTCTGTCATACACTTGCACAATTTCTTCTAGGTAAACATAGGCCTTGTCTTCTGTCTTTTCTATCCATCCCTTCATCATCTGGGATGAAGTTCTCATGTCCTCAACTCGGGATACTGTTTCCTGTGGAAGAATGGAAGGAGGAATTGCAGTAGCTTCCTTCTGTTGAATAGGTTGCATGACCTGTTGGATGTAATGCTTCAATGTACTAAAATCTTGTTCAACTTTCATCCTTGCTTCTCTTTCTTGTTTCAACATACTTCTCACATTATTCACTGCATCTTGTAGTTCTTCATCGACTTGTTCCCTTGTGATTGGACCCATGCCAATTGTAGTCAAATTATAATCCTCAGGTGCCATGTTTTCTATCTCCTTATCACTTCTAGGAACAGCTATGTGGACCTCTCTGTTTCCAGCAGAATCTTGAGTGATTTTAGAAAGGATCGTGGCTTTCTTCTTCTGATTATTCTTTTGTACATTTACAAGCAATTCCTCAACTGCAGTAGGCTGATAAGTCTCTACAATTGTGCTTTCTTCAATCCTTTGTCTCAACCATGGTGGGAAAGTAGAAAGATCTCGTTGTTCATGGGCTTGATTGTGTTGAACACGAGCTACTTCTTCATCAGATTCAGCTTGTCCTATTTCATCCTGACCAAGATCATCATTCTCTTCTATTATGACAGTGGGGCTTGATTGGATTTCTTCTGATGGAATCAATGCAACTTCTTCTATTACTTCTATCTCTTGTATTGGATTTTGAACAATTGAAACACCTTCTTGTGGATTAGATGAAGTAGATGGATTACTCTTTTTCTGAGGTCTTCGGCTTGATTCCCCTTGATCTTGACTAGGTCTTTTCCTCTTTCTAGCTGAATTATTGCTCTGATCATTCCCACTATGTTGTGGTTGGCTATGTGTACTATGCTGCTTGGGTTCTCCTTCATCCATCTTATTGTAGGTGAGATCTCGACTTTCAGCACTCATTTCCTGCAATAGTTGATTGATACACACTTGTGTCATGGCTAAAACCGGCTTTATCAAATCTTCTTCGGATGCATCTCTCTTTGACCAATCAATTGTATAAGGCAAATCCTTTATCTTGTCAAATTCATCTACTAGCATAGTATCATCCTCGGTGAACTGGTCTGGAATCCTGAATGCTTTGGTGGCTCTGACTAAATCCCAGTCGAGTCTCGAACTTTGAAGAGTTCGGAGATCATCTTCATCTTGGGCACTGGCCCAGTGATCTTCCAACTGCTTGATATGTTTGAATTCTTTGTTGTATTTCCAGCAAACTTGGAAAGGGTCAAAGTTCGGCCTCTTGGTGCCATGAGTCTGCAAATGATAAGCCTGTAGCTCTATTTCAGAATACTCAGCTGCTGATAAAGATGGACATTCCAGATTTTGTCCAAGACGAAGTGGAAATTGGATTCCTCCTTTCTTCTTCAACTTCTGCAACCTGATGAGTTCTAGGAGTTGTCTTGTAACTTCTAACATTACCATCCTGTTGGTTGGATACCTTGGCAATCTGTATGGATATGATGTGAATCCTTGGATCCTTAGGTAAGTGTACCTTTCATGTTGAGTATACCAGTGTCCATATGCTGAAATGAATTCTCTTGCTGCATTAGACAACCTTTTATGAAATTCTCCCCTCAGTTTCTTCATTATGTACATGGCAAATGCATCATTAAACCTTGTA
Organism: Cunninghamia lanceolata; assembly: GCA_027924645.1. Lineage (NCBI taxonomy): Eukaryota > Viridiplantae > Streptophyta > Pinopsida > Cupressales > Cupressaceae > Cunninghamia > Cunninghamia lanceolata. Next base: position 17,264,973 of record BSBN01001332.1, read on the forward strand.
TAATGATTAATACTCTTGAGGTGCAACTGAGGATAACATTGATGTGACAAGTATTTGTTAGGTCCAATGCCGACTTCTCCTTTCTTGGTTAAACCTGAGTAGACTTCATTTCTGGCAAGAAGATACACTATATAGGAACTCATATAACAAGTCTTAGTTTTAGCAAAACTGAGGAACTGCTCATGTATACTTTGACTGATAAGTCCAGCCCAATCAATCATTTTCCCTTTAAGAACTGACTTGATGAAAGAGTACATCCAAGGCTGAAAAGTAGCAGATTGAGGCATTCCTGTCATTCTGTTCAAAAACATGATTAGATATCCAATTTCCGGATGAAAATCTGACTTATGGAACTGTGGAGGATTATTCATATTGAACTTCATGGCTGGATTGGCCATCCACTCTCTCCTTATCTCTTGTAACTTTATCTTGGTGTCAACATCATACTCCTGCTGGCCTTGTTGTTTTGAGATGCTGATCATCCTCTCTTTGGTTGGAATGTTGAAAGTTTCCTCGACTGCTTCCCTTTGCAAATAGGCTAGTATCGTTCCATCCTTGGCTATGATTTGCCTTGTATTCACATCATACTTTTTGACATATTCGATGATCATTTCCGGACACGGCAAAGTTGGCGGAAAACAAGCAGCTTCAATGGCTCCACTCCTCATGATGGCTCGAGCGAGGCTTCCTCCGTTAGGTTCTTCAAGGACTGTTTTGATATCTTCCAAGTTGCTGCTTCCCATATTTGTATCGCTTACATTTGTCCACCTTGAGACGAGCTTTGATTCGGGAATCTTCCCTTTGGCATCCATCCGGATCTTGGCTTGTCGCTCCTTGGAAGTCATTGCCATTATTCTGCAGACTTGACGCGAATAAGTGATTGCAAACAAAATCTAGATTTGACTTCAGCAACTTTAATGGATTAAATTATGAAATTTTCCTTTAAAATTATGAAATATTACTATTAAATTTAGAAAATCTATGAAAAATCATAAAAATCCATTTATTCTTCCAGAATTTTATCAACATTTAAACAATTTCAAGGCATCTAATGAAAGAAAAATAAGAAAATCAGATCAGAAAAAACTCAGATCAGACTTACTTGATGAGCTGTTTTGTATTTGATACCTTGCAATTTGATTTCCCACTTGACAAAATTTGATAAAATCAGATTTATCTTCTAAAATCAACTTCTTGTGGCTGCTCCTTGAAGAAAATTCTGCTCTTGGAGAACAAATCTGCTCTTGAAAATAAATCAAATGAAAAAGAAATGAGGCACATATATATAATTCACTTTAAAAAACTTTCCTTCTTCCTAGGCCGACCTCATGCACAAACATTTAATTTAATTTTGATCTTTATTAAATGAATGCATTTCACGTTTCACGAAGGCAACAATCATTAAATGTTTGAAACTTCTTTCTTTTGTGAACGCATTGGATAAAGTTTTGATGTTCTTCTTCTTGTTGTTGGACGTTTTCTTCCTCCTCCAAGCGCATGAGATCAGAAATTCGAATCCTCTTGGAATTTCGCATTAGTTGAGGTCTTCGTGTAGATGTCTTCTTCATTAAAACAGCATTGGATCAGCATGTTGTTGTCTTCTTATCTTTGTTTCATAATGCTCTTCCTTCATCATCCTCCTAATCTCGCATTAAATCAAGTATTGAAACTCTCCTTAGCAATTCGCATTGGATGGAGGTCTTCGAGTTTCACTTCATATTTCGCATTGGATGGGGTTTTAACAATCTTCAAGTCTTTTCGCCTTGGATGATCTAATGGAGTCTCCTTCATGGAATCCTTTTGTCTTGCTGTCTTGAAACTCTAAAACTTGTTTTCAATATTTCGCACTAGTTAACTCCTTGATGATCCTCCTTCATGTTTAGCATTAGATAGAGGATTAGAATCCTCTTGTTGTGAGTCGCACTAGATGGAGTTGGTAGAATCTTCAAGTGATTTCGCATTGGTTCAAGGCATAGAATTCCTCTTAAACATTTCACACTAGTTGAAGGATTGAGATCCTCTTGACACTTGGCGCTTTGGCTGAAAGATTGGATTCTTCTTGATATTTCGCGTTGCATAAAGGATTAGAAATCCTTTTAGTACTTGGCGCACTTGATGAATAGTTTGAGATCCTCAAGATCACACCTTGTTCTTTCCCTTTGAATATGGCGCACTAGATGAATGATTGGGATCCTCACAAGTTTGGCGCACTGCTTAGGGAATTTGAATCCTTCTTGTTTAGCGCTTGGATAGGGAACTTAGAAGATGGCGCATTAGAGCATACCTTGGGACTCCTTTAAATTTTGGCGCATTTGATGGAGGATAGAATCCTCTTGTCTCTTGGCGCATTTGATCACTAGTTTGAAATCTTCAAAATGAAACTTGGCGTTGCATATTGGATAGTCTTGCTATGGGCGCATTGCTTCAAGCTTCCTGATCTTGTGAATAATGCTTTTGGTTAAGGGTCGTTGGAACTTGTAGAATTTTCCTTCAAAAATCGCATTAGATCAAACATTACGAATCCTCTAGAGGGTGAGCGCATAAGATAGAGGATTAGGATCCTGTGGAGTTGTCATTCTACCTTAGAAGAGACCTCATGATGTTGGCGCATCACTTAGACGCTTTGGATTCCCTGGACTTGATCGCATTGAATAGCCTTGGAAAATGATCTCTGGAATCACTTTGAGCGCATTACTTCAAATTTTAGAATCCTCTAAACTTGTCTCTCTAGGAAGGCGCATTAGATAGGGTCTTAGGAATCCTCTGGAGTGTGGGCGCACTGGATGGCCTTGTAGGATCCTATGGAAGGCGCTTTGGATTTGAGTCTTTAAAACTTCATCTTTAAAATTGCTTGGGCGCACTGGATCATGTTTTAGATTCCTCTAGAGTTATCTCTCAAGTGTCTTATTAGATCATGCTTTTAGAAGTGGCACTGGATCATGCTTTAGGCGCATCACTTCATGAACTCAAATCCCCAGGAATTGGCGCACTAGATCGAGGGAAAAGATCCTGTGGAGTTGTCATTCTACCTTAGAGGAGACCTCATGATGTTGGCGCATCACTTAGACATTTCCAAAACTTCAAACCTACTTCTCCCTTCTTGGTGGCGCATCACTTCAAGAATGAAAATCCTCTGACCTTTTCATTAAAATTCGCTCTAAGATTCGTTTTAAGACTTGTTTTTTCACTTTCGCATTGGTTGAAGGCATTAAAATTCTCATCTCTTCCTCTGAAATGACCTTTTAGTCTGGGCGCACTAGATGGAGTTTTCAAATCCTCTGATATTTTCGCACTGAATGAAGGATTAGATGGGCGCACTGGATCAATTTTTTAAATCCTCTGGCTCAAATGTCTTCTGCTTCGTGATTTTGCGCCCAGATTTGCGCCATCTAAGTGTCTAGTCGCATTAGATCAGTGTTTTGAATCCTCTGACTTTGTCAAGTATTTTCAGGATCGCGCGAGTAAAGGTATATTGAAAAATATATTTAAGTATAAGAAATTCATTTCTTATACTTTAAATATTTTTCAATATACCTTTCAGGATGTTTGAGATAGGTCCCGAATCCACCGGATTTAAGATGCAAAATATAGAATTTGGAGGATTCACCAGATTTCAGACTTAGCCATTTTTCAGGATTTTCAGGATTTCAGGCTTTAGTCTTAGTCTTCTCAGGGTCTCAAACATTCTGAAGGATTCACTTCAAAACTCAATATCTAGATAGGATTTGATCATTATTGCAAGTTTATCTATCCTTAATCGTGAACCAAAGATCATAGGCAAGGAAATTGTTACCGAGCCGGCAAAGGAAAACGAGTCAGGACATCATTAAAATCTCGTTAAAACTCATTGAAAACTCATTGAAAACTCACTGAAAAGCTCAGAGCTCAAAAAAAAGGGGGGTCCCTATTCCTAATGGGGTGATTTGTGATTTGGTCACAACACGTACCATAGTCATTATGTTAATGTTTGCATTTGATGGTCTCCCATTGTTTCAACTAGGCATTAACTGTCTTTGAAAGAGGAATGATTGTCCTAGACATGATGCACTATTCCAAGGGCTAACCTGATTATACATTTTACTTTGGAAAAAAATCTAGATAAGCAAAAACATGAACCATACATTTGTCTGGTATGGTCAATTTGATGAAAGGCTAGACATGGGGAGCAACATATACAAAAATATATGCCTTTAGGAGCATTCACAAGGATGCTTATTATGCTTTCATGAATAGTTACTTCTCAACATAGTTACATATAGAGAAATAACAAACAATTATTGAAGTTAATGATCATGTCATCCATTTTATAAATAGGAAGACATTACTATTCGATCAGGAAAAATTTCATGACTGTTACTATTTGAAATCATGTTTGCATCTATATAACCTACAAATTTCCCACCTTGACTTGTTTACCAAAAAATTATGCCCCTTTGTATCTCTAAATAGTTTTCATTAGCTTGTGTCATTACATGACGTTTGCAGTGAAGGAGAACACACACCTCTACTTCTATCGCAATACAAACACATATTTAACATGTTCTACTACCATATTCCAGGAAAAGCATCAACCTATCATACTGCTCGCAATAAAAAAGAACATTTTTCTATATGCTAGGGCACCTATAAAACCATAGTTTGGCATATGTGGTAGCTGAATATACTTCTAATTTGTTAAAAAGGGATGGCCCTTCTGAATAAGATATCAATTAAGTAGAGTTAGTCCATTACTATCAAAGTGTAATGCAACCCGTACAATGTTCATTTGGTGGAAAGCCAGTCAATAAAATAAAAAAGAGGAAGCCTCAGTTCAACCCATATAAATACATTAGAGATCTTTAAATACAAATACATCAGGGCCAACTATGAAACAACAGATCTGAGCTTCAGAGTTGTTTACAAGACAGAGGAAGAGGCAGTATGATAACACATAACTCTGCATTGATTGGCCATGCTAATAGTCATCGAGCACCAATCTTAACCCCTTCTTGCACGTTGGAAAATAAACCTTTTCTGTTATGCAATCCCAGCGTCAAAGCAAAATAGAAGCGTAGAGAGTAAGGGCAAAAGGCCAGAGATGACTAAATAATTGTTTCACCATTTCAAACATGTGTTGCAAAACAAGTAAATATATAAAAACAAACCCCATTTCTTTGCACAATTCAATTATCCAGGCAAATAATAAGGAAAAAAAGGATAGCAGATCTGCAATCATCAAACAACAAATTTTAGGGTCTATAGAGGGAAAGTAACAAGTACCTTCAAGATGCCAAGAACTTTGGAGATATTTTCCCTCATGAGCTTATGCTTCAAGTCTTTACAATACATCAGATGCAGAGTCTCCATGTAAATCTCCACATCATCGCAGTTTGAAATCTCCACCAAACTTAGTGGCAAAAAACCTGCTATGAGCGACTAGAATCTGTTTATGGAAATTCAAAGTAACAGAAAGTCCATCCTTGGAGCTTAGTGTTAGTTCGACGTCGATTGACTCAGAATCATTGAACTGGCTGCCAGGCCTGTAGCTTCCCAAAATGGCCAAAATCTTCTCCTGCATGAAAAACTGTCAGTCCTGCAAGACGAACGTTTGTTTCCCGTTAGTTGACTGAGAGTGCTGTAAGATCGCATTGCCGTTAGGGGCAAGCTGCTGCTGTAGTTCTTGTTCATGAGCCATCATTTCGAAGAGCGTGGGAGAAGATCTAATTTTTTTCATAGGCGAAGATGAGGACGTATTAAGCAGGCCTGCGTTGAGAATGGAATTGAACTTTTCGTAGCTCAGAGCAGCGGAAGCCGCGTCCATAAAGGGAGAAACCCTATCCAACGACAGACAAATTCAGAACTGTGACAGGCTGCCATTAGGGTTTCTATTAGGGCTAGGGCATGAGCCACCCAACGGCTGTTTGTCTGGAATGAAGCCCTACTTAATAAGCACCGAGATCTCACCCATCTTCAGAATCTCCCTCGGGGTGGGATTCGACCTCTCTACCTTGGCAACTTCCACACTATCTTTTTCCAAGGTCTGATTTTCCTTGTTAAGAATCTCTATGAGACTTTTTTCCATGATTTTCTCCTTGGGATTGCTATTACAATGGCAGGGAGGCAGAGGGGAGGGGCTGGCCAGGGGCTTTGCCACACAACATCACATGCCTTTTGTGGTAACCGCTTGCGGAGCCCTCTGCACTTTTTCTCTACCGCTAGTCTTGCTACTGGATGTCTGTTGTTTGAGTCTCGTGGCCCCTTCGCGTCTTCGCCTTTGCTTGCACTTGGATTTGTCAGTCCGCAAATTCTACTATTCCTGTTGTTGAGGTATTTGCACTACTGCTGCGGCCATAGCCAACTAAAATTCACATGGATGAAACTTCCATGAACCAAATTAAGCTGCTAAATATCATGAGCGCGCAACCATTACAGACATCAACACCATTAATGCCTCCACTTCCACCATCCCTGCCCATTCTGCACTGATTACAATGAGAACAAGCTCAAATAAAAATGAAGGGTAAGCTCAAGAAAACCTAAATGCTTATTTATTGACGCTGTATAGCCCCGTCCAAGTTCTGCACCATCTGGTTCTAACAAGATAAGCGTCGTACCTATCTTTGTAATCATGGCCATCCAATTTCCACTGACTTGTCTGAAGATCTGGCCGACCAATTTCTACGGCAGATCCATAACTAAATGCAAATGTACCAACAAATTTCAACCAATGGAGAAGTTGAGATGAACGGTCGTCCATGTACCTGTAGGGGAACCAAGATGTTTTGATTGTCACCTGCTAGAGTACGGACATGCAATTGCAACCAATGGATAGGATGACTGCAATGGTCGTCCTGTACCCGTTGGAGAGCCTGGTCCTTCCGATGGCCTCCTGCGAGCGTATGGAGCTTGATTCGTTTGGGAGTTAAACGCCTATCGACATAATAACATAATGATGTTATTCTGGTTTGTAAGGACAATTTGCTATAAAGTGTGACATTGATATCATGTATGATCAGAGGCTCGTATTAAGTCTAATGACTGGATAAAGTTGTGATGCAACCAGATTTTAAAAGAGATTTTGAACACCAAATTTGATGGGTGTCAATGTATCAGGTTATTCATGTATGAGGTTACTTTAATGGAAAAAACACACACTTTATATAAAGATTTTGGGTTAATTAAATAAAGTAATTTAATTATCTAATAATAAATTTAGATTAATGAGTTAGGAATCATGTATGAGTGTATAGTGTATTAGTATGTTTATTTATTGTTTGGTGATAAGTATCAAGTTCAAGTTTCATAGTCAACATTGTATTATTTGAGTGTGTTTCAAGTGGGTCCTTGGTGTGTTATGTTTCAAAGCATGGGATAAGGTCCCTATTTGTGGTCTTAATGGCTAGGCCTGGTTAATCCCTAGATTTACCAATTAAAAAAAAAATTATTAGTAATGATAATTGAAATTATTGAAATAAAATGCATAAATTAAATAAATTAAATGTGATAGTTAGCCCAAAATTCAATTATGGAAATGTGTTGTGAGAAATGATTCGTCAAGGTACTAGAATTCTCAAATAAAGATCTTAGATTCAATAAACGAACTATCTTTTGTTTAGGTTCACCTATGAGAGTGTAGACCTTATCTTTACTAGTGTGGGTTTGAATTAATGCACAAACCTTTAAACTATAACTTGTAGATTTAAACCAGCTAGATGTGGACTGTCAATGTTCACTCACATCAACTTCAAATATATGAATTGTTTTAAGGACTAGCAATGTTTAGGAACACCTTTAGGGAATCTCAATTGAGTTGTGAGTGTTATGTTGTCCTTAGTTAAAGCCCTAGTTGGACCAATTCAATGATAATCAACTTGTAAGCACCCAAAATTGCATGGGTTGATATACACATTAGACGATGATTTGGAGGTCCAACACATGACCCATACCTTGACACGGTTGACCTTGTCATGTTTTAAAGAGAGCATAAGTTACTTATTTTTGACTAGTTTTCTTCCAATTTTCCTCCCAATGGCTAACGTTTTGCTATGATTTCTTCTTAGCTTTCTTTCTTGCTTTCATGCCTATTTTAATCCTAATTTATTCCTTAATATTCTCTTTTATTCTCCTATATAAACCCTTGATGTCTTATTCATAAACAGAACTAGGAGAGAATGAACAAGCAAAACTTTCTCACACATCGAAGATTTGTGAATTTTTTTTTAATAGGATAGATAGGATTGATAGGTTGCTTATGCAATTTTTTCTTATAACCTCTGTATCCCTTCCCAAGCATCGTATCACCTAAGGAGATCTCATGCCAAACTATATAGCCCAATATTGAATCCCAATTCTTAGTCTCTCATAGGAAGCTAATGTTATCTTCCTCTCAATTCGATCCCAACTTGAATATTCCATTTCCATCAAGCAAAACTTATCCCAAGGCTAGAAGAGGAGAAGAAATTAATAAAAGTTTGACCCTATGAGGACATAATTACAACATTTGTCAATGAAGCTTCAAAGCTTCTTTTAGGTTCTTTTCATTTAAAAAGCATCTTTCTTTAAGGTTTTCTTAGTAAATAGATCATAACACTTTGTTGTTGTTCCTTGGTTAGTTTAGATTTCAATTATTTAAGGATAAATTTAAGTTACTTTTTGCAAGTAGATTAGAATTCGCTTTGAAAATTCTTGTCATAAACCTGAAAAACTCCCAAAAATAGTATAATTGCATCATAGTTAGTTGTATTTAATTAATTAGATCACACTTCATTTAAGAAAAATATAAAAAAACTAGAATAAATTCCTTTTTGCATGCACTTAGACTGGATTTTATTTATTCCATCAAAACACTTGAAAACATAAAAGCAAACAACTCTTTCAACTACTTGAAACTGCAAAAGCATATAAAGCACACTTCAACAAATCAAACAATAAACCAAGCAATCACTATCTTTCAGATTATTTATCCTTCACTTGGATTTTCATGCCAAATGTATCCCGATATTGAAGAAAATTAGATTGAGGTGGTTTTTGATGGAATTTAAGAAAACTTGCCCACACTTAAACAAATCAAAGAACTCAACAAATAAAGGCAAATAAGAGAGAAGTCTCACTTAAGAGAGCTCACTTATTTAGATGAACTCATTGCATGGATTGGTACTAGACTCATAGTATTAACATTACGAAGAGAATATTTGAACACCACAATAGTTCATGCAACAACCACTCCACATTCCACACCTCAATCAACACCAATATTAGCTACCACTAGAAACTTCATCCTTGTGAAGTGAGTGAACCTATTGACATGACCCCCATCCCACATAGTCATGTCACTACCATCTGCAAGATCCTCGTTAAATGAGAAATGAGTGATCAATCAAATTCTTTTCTTCTTAGGGTAATTGCATGGAAATGGGGAACAAAAAGAGGGTAAAAAATGACCACTTTTTCTTGAAATCAACTAAACCTGAATTTGGGCGAGTAATTCAAGATGTTTACACTCAAAATTTGAGGATATGATAAGAACAAGAGTTGTAGTACTATGAATCTAGTTTCTAAATTACTAAATATTTTTAAAAATGGTTAAGGTTAAGAGGGTGAAATGCTAAGCACACAAAAAAGTGTTTCTATTTTTATCACTAAAATATAACTGTCTCTAGTGTGCACCTCCTTTTTCTTGTTATATTAGGTATTTTAAAAAATTGGTTGGTAGAAAATGTAGCCAAGAGGTGTATTTTATCTATATCTTATTGAAAAAAATTTATGGTATTTTGAAGTGGATGCATGGACTATAAATTGCATTTAATGTGTGTAGAATGAACTGTAGAACAATCCTATATAGTTTTAAAAAAAAATTGGATAAGCAATTCAAAAATTATGAACAAAAATCAAGACATATGTATTGGAGGAATATGAAGACACTATTCAAAGAAGATAAAAATAAATACATTAACTTATTCAAATGTTAAAAAAATATATGGCTAGAAAGCTAAGAAGTAGCTCATCATTTTGGTGGTGGTTTCATAAAATTATTGTAGAACACGTAAAGTTGATGAGATTGAAATTGAAATTCATTATTTTATGTTGATTACAAGAATTTAGGAGCTAAAAGAGATCCCTAACCCCTAGGCTTGCAAACCCAAGCCTAAATGGGTAGGATCATAAAAAATATAAATTCAAGTCATTAAAAATATGTATGCGCTATAGCACTTACATGTTATGGCTCATACACTTTTTACATGTTTTTGTAAGCTATAGTGTGTACACATTATGGCTCATACATTTTTTACATAGCACATATGTATGTTTTGCCTAAAATCTCAAGTTTGGCCACTAAATTGTGCCCCATTTCAATGCACTTACCCATTAGTTATCTAAGTTTTGAAAGATGAGGAATAATTCAATCCATGCCATCAAGGAGGGTGCAACATACATCACATGTGTCATTTTGAGTCCACTTCATTCACTTTTATGGTGAGTAGATTTTGAATATTACATATTTTGGTGAACCCAATGTGAAGGGAAAATCCTTCTAAAAAACCTCTCATTCCCTTTCTTCAATCTTTCACCATTCTTTTCTTACCATTTATTTTGTGGTACCTATATAGTATGACCAAATATGTTAGGACTGGTAGTGCAATTGGGACAAAGTCCCTTAGATGTACCTAGCTCTCCATCATTTGACTAGTACTTCCTTAGTGATCCATTAGCACCTATCTCAAATATGTATGATTACAAAGATACCAACTTAGATGGTGGATGAAAATAATTCTATAGCTTCATCACTTCTAATAACATAGTTTGGAACCAAGATATTATGTTTCAACTAGACCTAGAACAAAGTAGAGCATGCACAAAGCTTGTTCAATTAGAAATCCATTAAGAAATTCATCTTGGCATAAACTGTAGAGGCATGGCCACTGGAATTGATAATGAGGCAAGCCACCTTGAGAAAGACCTAAAAGAATCCCATACAACATGAGAGGATCTCCATATAGGTTATCAATATAAATGAGTCGAAGAACGCTAAGAAGAGGAAAAAAACTTCCTTGAGGAAAGAACCAATATGTCTACTCAAACCCTTCTTATCAAAAAAACCCACCTTGTGATGGAGAAATACAAAACATAGGAGAATCTATCATACAACCCTTGTGGCAACTATGGTCCAATGGATTAGGACCCTTGAAGTTGGGGGTAGTGAACAACCGACACATAACTCCACTCAACTAAATGAAAGACCAAGGTCTCCAAGGCATTAGCCTCATGAGAATCCTTTTACAATAGATACGGTTGAAACAAATGAGGGGGCATCTCAAATCCCCCCATATTAACTTTTATGTGCAAAACACATGAAACAAGGTCAAGTCATACCTCCCTTGACATCAACTCTCAACATGACAAGAATAAATCAACCAAGTGGGATACTTATCATGCAAAATCAACCCCGAGTAATCCCATGTAACTTCTAAAACACAATGATTCTTGGTATCCTACTTTCCTAGAGTATCAACAACCCAACATATCCTTCCATATGCAACAACCACAATGGCCCCCCCTATAGGGATAATGTTGGGAGGAATGACCTCTTCCATGCTTAATCCCTTTTCAGGAACCTACTTGGAATATCTAAAAGAGCATCTAGGCCTCAACCTTTGTAACATCATGCTATCGTACCCTAATTGACATATCAAGGCTTACACCATGTCAGTGCAGGAACTCTTTCCTTGGGATGGGGTGGTAGTGAGAATATTCTAAAAAAGAATATTTTAAAAAACTTTAGAAGGCATTTCTCTAGATTGGTACTACCAACTCTCAGAGTCATCGATTCATTCCATTTGACAACTCATTAGAGAGTTCATTGTTGCCTTTGACATGAACAAACTAGACATGATATTTCCACAGTCCATGATGATAGTGCAAGTGATTTCTGGAAAAACTGTGTTTGTTTTTTGTCTCAATGTTTCGGATCACACTCCATGATCCATCATCAGGAGGAAAGGAAGAGAATGCAAATAAAAAAAGCAAACACAGTTTTTCCAGAAATCACTTGCACTATGAACAAACTAGTTAAAAAGGAACCTAATAATTCTTAACAATTAAATAAGAGGCTAATTAATTAGTTGTGCACTTCATTACATGATGGAGGCAAGTCCTCTATTGTTCAACTAGTGCCACAAATATGGATCATAGGGAGTTGTGCAATCTCTTCTTGCATGTCCTTAATAAGGATGCATAGGAAGAAATGCAAAAACTCCCCTATAGATCATACAAAGAAGCCTTGAAAAGATTTCTCAAGATAGATCAAGCCGCAATTGATAGTGAAATAAAAAAGTATGGTGCTAATAAAAATTAGTAATATAAGACAACACCAATAACCCCCCGACACCTAAAATTTTAAAGAATAATAATTGTAGTGCAACCACCTATGGAGTTATTGACATTCCACCACCTAACAACAACAATCATAATTACAACAATTATGGTGGTGACAATAATTATGCAAATCCAAGGAATCAAAATATCAATGATATTGATTACCCTTTGTTTATTGACTTTTCCTCTACTATTCTTTGCATCCTAACTTGAATTTGAAGGGTCTCACTTGTCAACCTTTCGTGACTATTTATGTTCTTGATTTGACTAGTTTAATTTGAACTTTTGTGAGATCTTGTTATTTAATGAAAAAAGGAGACCTAGTCAATCATAAGCTAACTAAGTCAATATTTTAGATCAAACATTGGAACACAAACTGAGCTTGAATATAGTCTTGAAGGAGAACCAAGCTATAGAGGTCTTGTTCCTTTGTTGTAATCAGAAAAATTGAGATGAAATATGTTAGATCTAGGGTTTCTATGCTGAAATATGCTAAAACATACATTACTTACCTTATAGAACTGAAACCCAGAAAATAGGACCTAAAGTGAGCAGTGCAAGACTATCAGAGATCACTACCAAAAATCAGGACAGATCTGGGAGGACTATTTCACCTAGGCACAAGTGTCCTAGGGTTTAGGGCCCTTCGAAGGTGGTTTCCAAGAGTTGGGGTATATATTCGTCAATTTGCTCTTCGATCTGATGTACCTATTTTCGATCTTATGCAATCTAAACAAACACAAGAGGGAAAATGGTTTGGGCCATTTTAGGGGCTTGCCTTAGTCAAACCTCATGAATGGTGTTCCCACCTCCACAACAACCAAGATGATGATAAAGAGTGTGCGTTCTTATAGAATAGAGGAAAAATCAATATAAATGAATGCTGTAATAAAGTACCTTCATCATAACATGAAACCCTAGTGAGACTTGGTGTCACAATGCAAGATCACCACAAGGATGATGATGGAGGAATAAGCTTCCTTTGGAACCTACAATAATTTTATAAACTTGCACTAGAGAGCTTCACATAAGTCTACATAACATTCACAATAGAGCTTTGATCACTTGAATATCACTTGAAATCCTAATGTTGCTTAAGTTTTTTAAATGTAAAAGGTAGACTTGTTTATATATGTGTTTCAATTCATTTTCAGGAAAACTTTTCGAGTGAAGCTGATAAATTGTATCACCTAGAGCAACAAGGTTGACATTCAAGGCCACACAAACTTTTATTTTTGCAAATATCAAGGACACTAGAACTTGGACGCTAGTGTCTAGATGTTTGGGGTCCTTTCAGGGCCTGTAGTCAGAGGATAACACCTGGAGCTAGCATTTGCTTCAAAATTCAGTCTTCTTTTAACAGAGGTTTGCACATCAGTCCATAAGGGTGCTAAATGTAGTGTAAATCACCAGTGTCTATAATTTATGACACTATATTTAGCCCCCACTTTAGAATGGGTATGATCTTATGCTCATACACACACTAAGGTATGGAGAAAATAAACTCCTCCGCTAGAATGTCGAAGCCATTAGAATAACAGTAGGTTGAGAACGATAAAATCCCCTAGTTTAGGATTCTAAAGGTCTACAAAGCATAAAAAGAAGAGATTACATACACATGAGACATCCAACATAATCCACACATACATGGAGTATTCACAAAGCACACAATAATGAATACACGTAGAACATGAAGCATACACAATACACAAAGTAGACATAGAGCATATACACAAAGTAAGCACATGAAGACAAGCATGGAGCAAATACAAAGAATACATGGAAAAACAAGAGCATGCAAGTTAAATAATTTCATCATACATATAAGCAAGGAAAGATAAACAATCAAGAAAAGAACACGACACTGAAACTAGCTTGCTTTGTCGCTAGGGGTCATTTAAAGATGTTCTCATGGATCATAGGCTATTAAGGACCACCGAATTAGTAGTTGACCATAAATGTAAAGTCATATGAAGTGCATGGTCTAGCAAGTTGTGTTATGCTAGGTGGCTTATGGACAAGCAATGAAAGGAAACATAACAACCTAGTAAGGATGACCAAATTACTAGGTGAGTTCCATGTCAATTGAAGACATCATAGACTAGTGAGAATTGCCGAATCACTAGGTGAGATCCACACCAACCATATCAAAGATTACAGGCTAGGTAAAGTGTGATGTTTGTTGGGTGGTAAGGTGCTACAAAGATGGTCAACAAGTATTTCAATGGGAAAACCAACCACGTGGTGCATGAACAAAGTAAAGTGCATAGCATGATGTAAGTCCCCACCTTAAAGTGATTGCTAACTCTATTAGGAGAAATTGCTTTTAGGTAGAATGAATAATCGATGTAAAACAAACACAAGATCTTTATGGAAGAACATACTTAAATGATGTGTGTTCTCAAAAGCTACATCACAACAAGGGGTTACCCCCAGTGCAAGCAATCTACAAAGCGCCACACAAATCAAGAAATGTAAGAATGAAATAACACAAAAGGGATCTACTCGATTGGCGTCAGAATATGAATGGTTATATATAAAGAAATAATCATTTTTGAAACTTTCATCATCTTCTAGTTAGTAGAACTATAAAGATGGAGGAAGAAATATCACACAAGAATAAAAAAGATCATAAAGGAGGATGCTAAATCATCTAATGAAAATTAAAATTAACAAATTGTAAATTATGACATATAGAAGAATGAAAATACACAAAGAAGAATGTCATGATAGGTTTGGTCCCTTTGTATCCTTGCACCAACAAGAGAGTCATGGGTCATCTAAAGAGAGCTTAACAAACAAAATACACACCAAGTAGTACAATACAGGGATAACATTACACAAAATCAAAACACAAAAGAGAAAGAAAAAGCAGCCACACTTGCAAGTTGGCCTAAAGCAAATCCTCCTCCTCCTAATCTTACTCATCATGAAGGGGTGGAGGAAAAGATGTGAGAGGGACTTTAGGAAGTCTGGTTTAGGGTGTTAGAGTCATACCTAGTCTTGGGACCTAAAAAACTAGCTCCCAAACATGCAGTTTTTGCCCCAAAATCCATTAAATTTTGTTACTTTATAAGTTTGCCCCTTAAATCCATCATTTATAACCAATTTGAGATTACTTAAATGGGTTTCATTATGTAAAATTCCAAGTAAAAAATTCCCCAAGTCTTAATATTTTCTTCCTTGTAAAAATTTTCCATTTTAGGGCCTTTGTCAAAAAATCAACAAGTTTGTGAACTGCTGATTTTTTCGACCAGGTTTGTAGGTTCATCTTTTTCCTGATTCCTTGATTTACCGATAGGGCGGAGAAGAAATAAAGGAGAGCTTGAAATATTGAAGGAAAAGAGAGAAAGTTTGATCCCATTGTTGTTGAAAGTTTGAGTTTGTGAACTTGAAGAGTTCACCGACGAGAAGTTTTGCTGATGACAACTTCACCGACAACAAAGGGATCAAGGGAGGCAGAAAATTTTCTAAGGCAAATGGAAAGTTTTTCCAAGGAAACAAAAGGGAAGTTTGAGGGAATGTTGATGTCTTCTTTGGCAAGTTTGTTCAAGTTGAGGCCTTTGTTAGTGAATCAGTAAAATTACTAACTACCAGTTTTGCTGATTGAGTTTGTGGGTTTGTGTTTTCCCTAATTTGTCGACCAAGGGAAAGGGGCCACGAAAGTAAAAATTTTCTAACACACAAAAGAAAGAAAGAAGGCTTGAAAGTATTTTATTGCCAACTAAAGAGTTAGCCACTATGAAGATTCACCAACTAAAGGAAAGAAAAAGGTAAGGCAAGTCTTCATCAGAGAAGAAGTGTTGTTATATGGAGCCTAATCAGACTTGGAGGTTAAATTTCCCCACTTTTATTGGCATGGTTTCCCCCCAAATTATTTAATGAGGGTTTGGGGGCAACACCACCAAGACGGGGTCAAGGGGCAGTGCCCCTGGCGCACTCTCTGTCGTGATTCAAGGTGAGGTCAAAGGGTAGCACCCTAGTGGGGGCTCAGGGGCAGTGCCCCCGAAACCTCAAATGATTTTTTATTATTTTATAAAGGTGTTGAGAGTTATTTTTCTATTGGCCGGTATAAAAAAACCCTATTTTGTAAACAACATAAGTCTTGATAAAATGCTAAGGGTTAGGGTTTCCGTTGACATTGTATTGTAGCATTTGCAGCGGTATTAAGTTGCAGGGATTGCTGGTTGTAATCGGTTTGATTTACTGGATAATAATATTAGACTCTCTATTGCTGGATGTAGCCCGAGTTTGGGTGAACCACATTAAAATTGTCTCTCACTGTTATTATTTCTGTGTGTTTTGCATTCCTCTTTTTAATCTTTATTTGCATTTAATTGATATCATCTGTTGGCTAACCCTAACAAGTGGTATCAGAGTAGGTTGTGTTGGATTATCATCTGCAAGAAGGTCTCATAGTTGAGTGGGAGTCTCATGGTTAAGTGGGAGCAATGGTGGATGAGGGTAAATTGAAGGTAGATTTAAATTTAATGGGTAGAACTATCAGTTATGGAAGATGCGGATGGGGGATTATCTCTATCAGAAGGATTTCTGGAGGCCGTTGGAAGGAACAGCCAAGAAACTGGAAATAATGACTGATAAGGATTGGAAACTTTTGGATAGAAAGACACTGGGAACCATTAGGTTGTGCCTAACACCATCTGTGGCATTCAATATAATAGAACCGAAGACAACAGATGAACTGATGAAAGCTTTGGCCTCTAATAAGGTATTTCTCATGAAGCGTTTGTTTAATCTAAAAATGATTGAAGGTGGATTTGTGACAGATCATTTAAATGAGTTTAATATGGTTACCAATCAGTTAACTTTTGTAAAAGTGAAATTTGATGAAGAGGTGAGGGCTCTCTTGGTTTTATGTTCTTTGCCAAAAAGTTGGAATAGCTTGGTAATGGCTCTAAGTAACTTTGTCACTGGTTCAAATACTCTAAAATTTGATGATGTTGTTGGTGTTATCCTTAGCGAGGAAATGCGATAGAAAACCGTAGGAGCATCCACATCAGGTAGTGTTTTGAATGCAAAAAGTAGGGGTAGATCAAAAGAGAGAGGAAAAGGTTTTGGAGGTCATGGGAAGTCATGAAGAAATTTCAAAGGACAAGAGGTCCCAATCCAGAGGACAAAAGGATTGCTGGTACTGTGGGAAACTAGGTCATTTGAAGAAAGATTGATGGTCACAGAAGAATAAAAGAGAAAAACATGAAGGCAATAAGGAGGCAAATGTGGTAAGTAATAAATCTGAAGATGATGCTTTGATTCTTTCCCTAGATAACAGTGATGATTCATGGGTTTTAGATTCAGGGGCCTCATTTCATGCTACACCCCATAGAAGTTATTTTCTTGATTATGTCCAAGGGGATTTTAGGCTAGTTAATTTAGGAGATAATGAACCTTGTCAGATTGTTGGAAAGGGAAGAATCAAGATTAAGTTATAGAATGGGAATCATTGGCTACTAAAAGAGGTAAGGTATGTTCCAAGGCTAAGTAGGAATTTAATTTCAGCAAGGTAGCTAGCTGATGAAGGTTGCATAGTTACTTCTAGTGATAAAAATTGGAAGGTTTCAAGAGGTGCCTTAATAGTAGCAAAAGGTGTGAAAGTAGGCACCTTATATCTTTGTACAGGTCATACTATTCCTTCTACTTTAGTTGTTGTAGAGAAAAACTAAACAGGTTCAGGAATAGTTGTTGCCAGTTCATAGGAAGAGACTAAAACAGTTGCTATGTGTTCTGAGTCAATGCTGTGGCATAACAGACTTGGGCATATGAGTGCGAAAGGTATGAAGGTACTTCATTCTAAGAAAGTTTTACTAGGTCTGAAATGTATTAATATGGATTTCTTTGAAAGTTGTGTGTATGGCAAACAAAAGAGAGTTAGTTTTCTCAAGGATGGGAAGCAAAAGAAAGATGAAAAGTTGGAGCTTGTGCATCCAGATGTATGGGGACTGGCTCAGGTATCTTCTCTCGGTGGCTCTCGGTATTATGTTACATTCATAGATGATGCAACTAGGAAGGTTTAGATTTATTTCCATAGGCAAAAATCTGATATATTTGAAACATTTAAGAAATGGAGAAGCTTGGTTGAGAATGAGATAGGTAAAAGATTAAAATGTCTCAGATATAATAATGGTGGTGAGTATTGCAGCACAGAATTTGAGGATTATTGTTTCTTTAATGGAATTCATAGGCAGAAAATGGTTCCAGGGACTCCATAAGAAAATGGAGTGGCTGAGCGCATGAATAGGACAATAATGGAGCCTGCAAGGAGCATGAGATTGCATGCTGGGATGCCTTTAAACATGTGGGTAGAGGCTGTCAATACCGCTGTATATTTAATTAATAGAGGTCCTTCAATTCCTTTGGGCTGTAGTATTCCAGAGGAAGCATGGACAAGTAAGAAGGTGAATTATTCTTTTCTCAAAACCTTCAGATGTGAAGCATTTGCACATGTAGATTCTAAAAATAGAACCAAGCTGGATGCAAAATAAAAAAAGTGTATCTTTGTTGGATATGACGTTGATAAATTTGGTTATAGGCTTTGGGATGTTGAAAATCTAAAAATTGTGAGAAGCAAGAATGATGTAGTCAATGAGAATGTGCTGTACAAAGATCCGTTGCAGCAACATGAGAAGAAAGAAAAAAGATTATGTGGTGCTGAATTATACTCCAAATAGTGATATTCCAGTGGTTCCTCATGCTCTGCAACATCAACAAGAAATACCACAGACTACAGTGAATGTTAGATGGTCAACAAGGCTAAGTAGACCTCCTAAAAGGTTTTCTCCCTCTTTGTATTCTATTTTGTTAACAGATGCTAGTGAACTGGAAGGGTATGATGAAGCTATGTAGGTGGATACAAAGGTTCAGTGGGGGCTTGCAATGAAAGAAGAAATGGACTCCTTGCTAACAAATTAGACTTGGGAATTATGTAAGTTACCTGTAGGTAAAAAGGCTTTACAAAACAAATGGGTTTATAGGCTAAAAGAGGAAGATGGAGGTAAGAAAATATTTAAAGCTAGGTTAGTTGTAAAAGGATTTGCACAGAAAAAGAACATTGATTTTGATGAGATTTTTTCTCTGGGTTTTAAGATGACTTCTATTCATACTATTTTAAGTATTGTGGCTACTAAAGATTTGCATTTGGGACAGCTAGATGTGAAAACTACCTTTCTCCATGGTGATTTAGAGGAGGAGATATATATGGAACAACCCCAAGGATTTGAGGACAAAGGTAAGGAGAAACTGGTGTGCAGATTGAAGAAGAGTTTGTTTGGCCTGAAGCAAGCACCTTGGTAATGGTACTTGAAATTTGATAGTTTTATGGCTGAGCAAGGCTACAACCAGTGTAATTGTGACCATTGTGTTTATTTTAAGAGGTTAGATAATGATAGCTATATTATTTTATGTTTATATGTTGATGACATACTTGTAGCAGGGTCTAACATGGATCACATAAGAGAGTTAAAACATTAGTTAGCACAATCATTTGCTATGAAGGATTTGGGGGCAGTAAAACAAATCCTTGGTATGAAAATTTGTAGAGATAGGAAGAACAGAAAATTGACTCTATCTCAGGCTGATTATGTTGAAAAGGTGTTGCAAAGATTCCATATGGAGAATACAAAAGTTGTCAACACACCTTTGCCTAGTCATTTGAAATTGACTAAGGAGATGTGTCCTAAAACACAAGAGGAGGAAGAAAAAATGTCCAAGGTACCATATGCTTCAGCTGTTGGAAGTTTGATGTATGCCATGGTATGCATGAGATCGGATATTGCACATGCTATAGGAGTCGTAAGAAGGTAGATGAGTAATCTCGGATTAGAGTATTAGAATGCAGTAAAATAGATTCTTAGATATTTGAGAGTTACATCCAATAAACACTTATATTTTGGGGGCTCTAATATTGATTTAGTAGGTTACGTGGACTCAGATTTGGTAGGGGATATTGATACCAGGTGGAGTACTACAGGTTATGTCTTTACTGTAGGTGGGACAGTGGTGAGTTGGATCTCCAGGCTACAAAAGGTGGTTGCTTTATCCACCACAGAGGCAAAGTATGTAACTACAAGAGAGGCAAGCAAGGAGATGATATGGCTGCAATCTTTCATGTAAGAAATAGGAAAATAATAGGCTAACAATTATTTATTTACAAATAGTCAGAGTGCCATACATCTTGCAAAGAATTCTACCTTGCATTCAAAGACCAAACACATACGGCTAAGGTATCACTTCATCTAGTTGATGTTGGATGATGGACAGTTAAGGCTACAAAAGATACAAACAGATGAAAATCCAGTGGATATGTTTACAAAGGTAGTGACAAGGGAGAAGCTGCACTCCTCTTTGAAGGTTCGATTGGTCTTCAAGACTGAAAATAATAAAATCAAAACAACAGGGTCTAGGGTGCTTATTTCTAGTGGGAGCTATAGGGTCAGTGGTGTTATGATCAGTCTCCAAGAGGGAGATCATATGGTGTGGAGTCTAGATCAGTCTCCAAGTGGGAGATTATTGTTATATGGAGCCTAATCAGACTCGGAGGTTAAATTTCCTGACTTTTATCGGTGCAGTTTTCCCCCAAATTATTTAATGGGGGTTTAGCGGTAGCACCACCAAGACAGGGTCAAGGGGCAGTGCCCCTGGTGTGCTCGCTATCACGATACAGGGTGGGGTCGAGGGGCAATGCCCCCGCAGGAGCTCATGAGCAGCGCCCCCAGAGGGGCTCATGGGCAGTGCCCCCGAAACCTCAAACAATTTTTTATTATTTATAAAAGCGTCAGGAGTTATTTGTTTTATTGACCGACATAAAAAAACCCTGTTTTGTAACTGACATAAGTCTTGATAAAACGACTAAGGGTTAGGGTTTTTGTTGACATTGTATTGTAGCATTTGTAGTGGTATTGAGTTTCAAGGATTGCTTATTGTAATTGGTTTGATTTACTGGATAATAATATTGGACTATCTATTGGTGGATGTAGCCCAAGTTTGGGTGAACCACGTTAAAATTGTCTCTCGCTGTTATTATTTCTATGTATTTTTCATTCCTCTATTTAATCTTTATTTGCATTTAATTGAAATCATCTGTTGGCTAACCCTAACAAGAAGATGGTTCATGGACCATTTGGTTTAATGATAGAGTAGTTCGTCGCAGGGCAATTCTGCCGATAAAGGCAAAAAGGAAGAATGAAGCGGTAATAAATGAAGTTTGTGATGAAGACAATTTACTGATAGAGAGGAAGGTGAAAAAAAGAGGAAAGGAGGGATAAGTTAGATGGTTCGCCAAATTAAAGATTTATCGATAAGGCAAAAAGGGGCTGATAGAGAAGACAAGGTAGCGAAGGAAGAGAAGGAATTTTCCAAGGTTCATGAAAGTAAGAAATTTCCAACAAAGGAGAAAAAGAGAGATGGTGTAGAAATTCATGATAAGGAAATTCACTGATAAAGGGCAAAATGGGGAAGAAAAGTGAAAATCAAATAAAATTCAAATGTTTTGTAAAGAATGATGTGAATGTAATAGTTTAAAATATTTTTAAAGGTTGTAAAGGGCTTTACACAGTCCTATGGTGGATTGTTTTTCAAACACCCATCTACTCCTGGCCACCATGATTACAACAGAGTGCAGACATAAATGTACTTAGAAATTAATGATTTTGCAGGCCAAGGTCAGTTGCAGGTGGTTGAAATAATAGAGATCTTCAATGCAAAAGGACCAGAATTAAATGTGAGGATAAAGTGTCTCAGCGACCGAATCTATGGGTACTTCCACTATAGGATGCTAGATTGTGGCTTTCCTTCTAATTGTGTAGATTTCTTGACATAACAGTGAGCTGAATTCATTACAGCATGGGTTTCTTGTTGAATGTGTTCAGTGCACCTTGAGTTGCGTAGTGAGTTGAAAATATATATGCATATGTTTTTGATGTTTTAGGGGTTGGTCGCTAAACCAATTTTCTAGTCATGAAAGCCTAAGGGAGATTTTAGGGCATCAAGCAGAGGATGATGTCTGGGTAATAAATGGAGGAATGTGTTTGATATAGTGTAGGAAGGAATTTTAATGCACATCTTTATGTGGTGGTATGTCTCCATGGTTATTTGTAATGATTCAAGGGAAAGCATGGTCACAGTCTTATATTTTGCCCTCACCATAGTTGTTGGTATGATTGCAATAGAGATTTGATAATGTGTGACAACATTCAAGTCAATAAAAGCTTTGTGTTGAGTCATTTCTTTGTTGCAAATGGGTCATTTTAGTTTGGCTTTGGATAAATAAGTATGTCTAGCATATGAAGTGTAATATGAGGAATGTATGTGAATACATTTTAGTTTTTTGTTGATGTTGGTTCATTCCATTTCTTTCCTCTTTATTGCTTATGACTTAGTTGCCCAATGGAGTAGGCATTGGTCCATATTGGTGATGAATCAATCACTATTTTAAATCAAATAAACATTTAGTAGTAGTTTAGGGGAAAAACTATCTTTCCTGTGCATGTATATTCACACAATTGTATAAACTATATAGGGCTTTTGTGATGGCCAGTTGTCCTTGGTTCAATGACAATCTTTGGGGCCAAGACAATGAGTTGGGTTTGGTTATCCATTTGTTTTTAGTTGTTCATCTAGTTTGACCTCAATTCCTATTAAGGTATACCCCTTGGAATATCCATCTAGAGCCTAGCTGAGCTCGAAGTGTAGGGGATGAAACCCACTCCTGTAGAGTTGACCTTTAACCCTCCATGTTCTATTGATGGACTGATTATGCTTACATGATGACAACCCTAGCCTTGTGAGTGTGACTCTATCTTAGGAAGCGGAGTTGTGGTTTTGGGACCCAACAGAATGGTTCCATTATCAGGGATGTAATACTTTGGTTCAGATTTAAAAAACCTTTGCAACATAGCCACTGAAGATGTTTGCAGTCATTGCCGTGTGCAGTTTGTTGTGTGTTGAAGTTGGCAACCCATCAAATTATGCCAATAGAATGGCACCATTCCTAGGGATGAATTAAAAGGTTGAATTATTTTGAAGACCTCTGTAATATTTATCCAGGTTTGCAACAGTTTATTGTTTGCATTTTTGGGTAAGTTTGGCATCCCGCCAAATTATGCCAATAGAATGGCCCTGTTGCTGCGGAAGATTTTTTCTGGTTTGGAAAGAATTTGAAGGCTCTATTGGTTGGAGAACCTAGAATTATTTTTTTCCCTCAAGATCATTCATGCTTCAAGGGATTTTCTCATTTGGTGAGGTGGCAAATTTTCTATAAAAGAAAATAAAGTTTTGCTGCTATGTGCATGATTTAAAGAGAAACTATAGCTGGTTAAGGTACATGTTTTTCTTCCATCTTTGAACTATGGTTTCTTTATTGAGAAAGAAACACATTATTTTCTCTCCTTTTTTCCTACACAAGTGATTTGTAATAAGCTATGGCCAATTGGTATGAAGATGGATACCCCAGGGATGCTCCTTCCTATGCATCTTCTTATGTTGCAGACCCTAGAAACTACCTGGCTTTTGACCATCCTTCCAATGCATATTGTAGTCATGGATTTGCAAGTTATACAAACCCAAACATATATACACCCTTGCATAATCAAAATAATTCAACTAGGTTGCAGTATGAGATTGAAAGGGGAAATCAGTTGCAAGAGTCTTTGAAAAAGAAATAGAAAATAAGATCATGCTACATCAGTCTAGGTTGCAACCCAATGCCCTTCATGTTGTTGCCAACAACTCTTTTGTTTGGCCTCCTCCCATAGCCAATGAAACCACATACAAATAGTTGGACCTCTCATGGGTCAATTATGAAAAGCAGTCCATGCCCACTAAAATATATTATGAGATGCCATTATTTGATGGGTGTGAAGCTTAGGATGGGAAGACACATATTGAGGCATTTTTAGATTTATTGGATAAATTTTGATTTGAAGATGAAGATATGTGAATGAGATTTTTTATTAAATCTCTATGTGGAGTGGCGTGGAAGTGGCTCGTTGGTTTCCCTGACCATTGCTTTACTTCCTGGGATCAATTAGTGGCTGCATTTGAAAAGTTTGCAAGTGATTTGGACCATGTTGTTCTTGTCTAAGATCTTGAAAATATTAAATGGCAGGAGGGAGAGTCTAGTATGGAGTTCAGCCACAAACTTTCTGTTGCTTTATCCCACATCCTAGAAGTTTTCAAAGATGATCTGTATTTTTGTATCGTCATGTATTTGAGAGCTTATGATGTTTCATTAGGCTCAGGTTCTATACGGGAAGAGTTCAATTTATTGAGCATGCAGTACGCATACTTTCTCATTGATTATGTTGAGAAAACTAAGAGGGATATGATTGTAAAATCTTTATCAGGTTAAATGCAGAAGTGACTGGTAATGAACATGGAGATGTAGGCAGCAAGGACGTGGATGATTCATATGATCCAGGCGTAATGTCAGGTGATGATTGTGTCTACAAAAGGGTAGAAGAAGGTGCTAATGCAGTGTATGCCAATGATTTAGATGAAAATAGTCATGATTTCACCTGCATTCAATTGGATCAGTCTTCAATGGATGATGAAGATGAGAAAATCAATGATGATTCCCAATTTAGTGGCAAGGTGTATGACTCTGCTACTTGTTGTAGCACTGTGGATTGCAAGGAGGGTCTAAGCATTAGGTACAATGTCCTTTATGAACATGCAAGCCCATCAAGTAGAGTAATTCATGATGATCACTAGTGCATGGATAATCCTCTTTTCAAAAATGACGTAGAGTTCAGTGGGTTTGATGAGTTGTCAGCTTTGAAAGGGTAGAATCAAATGCCATATGACTTGGCTACCTTTGGACACCAAGTGGATAAAGAGGTGTATGTACACAATGATGAAGAGCTCACTCAGTCAGTTCTTGAGTCATGTTATGTTGAGTGTATGCATGTAAATGATATTGAGAGTGAACAAGAGGTTGGTCTCTTATTTAGTGTATTGACCTCTTTTATTCCTAATGATGACATTGAGGCCATTAACACTTGTTTCCTTGAAAAAGATGTAGATCTGGTTGCACTTGATGATAAAGTTGCAGAGATAAATGACGGTACATCCAGTAAGTTTTTGGCTGAAGATCTTTCCTGTGAGAATCATGGGGATGAGGAGCGTGCAGATGTATGTGAGACCCAGTTTCAACCATGCAAGGGTTGTTTGCATCCTCATGTTGATTTTGCATCAGCTAGACTTCATGGAGGCACTACTACAATTACCAGGGATGTGGAGGTAACAATTTCCAACTGTGAGTACTCTGTCACAAATGGTTGTTTAGAGATATGTTTGGAGAAGTTATCTCTTATTGATGTAGGTCATGTTGAGAACATATTTCTAAGCTCATTGGATTGGCCTAATAACTTTGAAGTTGGGTGTTCTTGTGTGAGTAAGTTTTTGATCTATAGAGTGAGGAGGAGAAAATCATGAGTGATTTTCTTAGCAACAAATTTTACATAGGAGAGTGTGTCAAGGAATACAAAATAGAGAGGCAATTTGAAGATTGTGAGTCTTCACTTGAAATGCCGCAAATTTCTGATCTAAATGCTGATAATGCAGAATTGGTGTTAAATCAAGTCTTTGATTCAATAATTGAGGAACACATTAGTATTTGTGGTGCAGTTGGGTTGCAAGAATTGGAAGTCATATGACATAGCCCAACTTGAGGCCACACCTGAACTGGATGCATTTCAGCTTGATATTTTTCTTCATGCTGATATTTATGCAGGTCTAGATATGCATCATGCTAACAAGGATCTTGAAGGTGAGTATTGCTATGTGAGTCAGCATGATGATGGGCCCTATTATTTATGGCTGCCATGTTTTGGTGATAGTCATTTCCATTTTCAGCATAATGGTACGAATAGTTGCAGTTTGTATGTGCATGCATGTAAGGTGTTTTTATTGCTGATGTTGGGTGATCGGTGCAACAAAGGGTTGAGGGAGATCAGCTCCTTCAATAGGGTTGTCTTTGACAAAGGCAAGTAGCTTCACTAGTTTTTTGTAGGGTTGGCCTAAAATGTTTTTAAATTTTGGATACAGTCTTTTTTTACTATATGTTGTCTCGTTAAAATAAATGGGAAGGCAACTTAATCTTAATTGAACTTGAAAATATGCATGAATGAATTTGAAAAAGTAACTCCAAGTTGATGGGCAAGCACAAGTGAAAAGCCTAAAATTTAGGCCCCAAAACTCCTCTAAGATGAGCAAAAATAGTTCAGAACTCCAGGTCTCAATGTCCTTGACCAAGAAACTGCCAAAAATAGTCATGTCAAAAATAGAACTCCAAATATCTCTCCCTACATGACCCTGCACTTCAGTTCGACTCCTCTCCTATTTTTGTGTACCTTGAAAGACTTTTGATCAAGTCCAGAATGGTATTTTTGGGAAAATATTGAAAATATAATTTTTTTTTTATATTTTCTACATATTAGTAAATTGCATTTTCGGAGGCCTTCAGAGCGAATCAATGCAAACCACCTTGAGGTAGAGTTGGGGTGAGCCTTAGTATCGTGCAACTTAAACTAAATAATTGGTTTATCTTTCTAACGAGTCCAAAAACTTTGAATTCTGATAAAGTAGTGAGGAGTTATGACCCTGCCAATTTTTTAAAAATAATTTTCACCTTCCATAGCTCTTTTTTGAATTCCAAGGGTAATGTGACCCTTCATTTATATATAAGCCTTTATATTTTGAATGAAAATGACATAGATGAATGGTCTTCAGGTACCTGTATTTGCACAGTGAACAAACATTTTAGATAAAATGTAGAGGTTGAAGCCTCTCTCTTGACTGTTTTGATCTGATATTATCTTCCTTCTTGCTTCATTTGAAGTCACTTACTTCCTGAAAGCATTAAAAAACAACTCTTACAGCCCAGCCTAATTAGTCTGCCAAGCACAACTTGGTAATAGGACTAGGTACAACTTGGTAATAGGACTAGGTAGAATCACTAAAGAATGTAAACAATAAGAATGAGAGAGGAGAACCAAGTGCCTTAGGAACACCACGTAGGTGGGTGCCCGCAAGACATCTTCTGCAACACTATGCCCCAAGGCACAACACACAACAATAAAATAGAGGAGAAAAGAGTAGAAGAATGGAGAAACAAATAGAAGAATGGTCACAATAGAGGCAGTCTCCTAGTATCCTTGACCTTACAAGAGTATCATGGGTCATCCAAAGAGACCTAAATAACATATAACACAACACAAGGGAACACAACATGACATATATATATATATATAATCTAAGAAGAAGCCAAACTTGCGAGCATCTTAGAGAGGTACTCCATCAAGTATGGACAATTGTGTGAGAAGTTCATACCTAATTGAAACTTATTTCTGGAACGGTCATGTGGTGCTTGTTTCTCAAGACCTTGTATGTTTGAAATCTTTTGTTGCTTACGAGGAGGGGAATCATTGCTATTTCCCATCAATGAGAGTTGCCATGTTCTTTTCTGGTCCTTTGCTTTCTTGTTATTATTTTCTTGATGAAGGAGTCTTTCGCGATGAAATGGGATACATTTCATCGTGACAATTTTTTCTTGCTTAATGTTATCCTATCGAAGTTGCTCAATTTACGTATCTAATGCATTTTGATTGTCTCCCAATCCTTGAAGCGATAATGGCAGAGGAACCTCATCATAGATACCTTTCCCTCATTGATGGAGTCAGTGTTCATTCTTCTCCTTATCCACTTCTATCATGCTAATTATTTCATCATAGTCGAGGTAATTATCGTTTTGCTCGATTGCATTTTTCTCTACCATATTGTTGTCATTATACTTAGGAAAAGGATTTGTAAAGATCTGTAAATTTTGATTCAGAGGGGCAACCAACTTATTTCCATTGTCATTCACAAAATTTGCCTATATTATATTAGAATTGATGAGGGCTTTAATTTCATTTTTAAGATGCATACACTGTTTGGTGTCATATCCTTGTGAGCAGTGATAGTGACAATAAGCACTGACATCAATTGAAGATCCTTGTATCTTGTTGCTATTGAATGGTTTAATAGGAGGAAGCTTCAAAAGATTGTTGCTTACTACTTGATTCATAATTGTTTGAAGAGAGTCAGATAATGGAGTAAAATGTCAATGTTGTTTAAATTGGAATGGTGTCCATTTAGGATTATTGATAGTGGACTCTTATGATTGAAAATTATTCAAATGTTACACATTGATCTTGATGAAACTCTTGTTAGTTAACTTTTCTTTTAGACCTTGTTTGCAATGAAATAAATCAATCAATGAGACCAAAGGTCCAATATTTAATTGGAAATGTTGCAAGAATTGACGAAGAAGTTGTGAGAAAGAGTGTATTGAATTTGGAGGCAATGAGTAAAACCATTCCAAAGTGGTATCTTTGAGGGATCGTGGGAAGAGTTTTTCTAGCAAGTCCTCTTCGAAGAAGAAATCATTACACATAGTCATGAACGCTGCCACATGAGTATTGACATCACCTTTACCATTGTATTTTTGAAAGCGGGGAGTCTCAAACTTATCAAGCATTTGAGAGCTCTTAGGATTGTAAAAGATAAAGGACAACGAGCATGGTATGTTGGTATATTAGGTTCAGAAGAAGCATTGGTCAAATTTGTCACTTTCTACTATAAGGAGGTCATACTTTGCAATAGTTGGTTTAAAATGACATCATTAGGTGATGTGGTTTGTGGGTTAGAAGTATTGGAAGCTGTAGTCATGAAATTTAAAGGTGATTGGGTATGAGTTGTATTGAACTGCACATGGTTGAGAGCAATTGGAAATGAAAGGTGCTTGAGAATAAGTGGAATGGAGCAATGGTTGAGAATGGTTATTCATATAGGAAGACACCTTAGGTGCTAGGTGTTGGGACTGAAATTCCCAAGCTATTTTCGCAAAAATTTTAGGGTTTCATGTGTGAAGATTTATTTCAGTACTCAGAAATACACCCGAAGAACATGATTGCAAAGCAATTTAAAGACATAATATGTTATACCAAGCCAGGGATTACACTCACAGGAGAGGCAATGTCTGTGAAAGTTCTTATTGTGGAGGCTACCTTTTTGGATGATACAATAAATACTGAGCATGCACTAGATTTTGGTCATGTCAATTTTGCAGATTATATAGACCAATTTCAAAATTAAGCAATCAACTTGTGTACGGATTCCAATTAAATGTAAACTCTATTGAATAGGGCAAGGTCTTGGCTTGAATTATAACAACTGTAGTTGCGCTTTATAAAGCCTATATCAGAGACACAGATCTGCAGCCATCGAGCTTTTTATAAAATATGCAGGAGGGTTCTTATGGAAGAGGCATGCTGTTTGCCTTGAAGAACTGTGACCTCAAAGAGTTATGTTGTCAGTGTAAAGGACGTGAACAAAGTGGTTTTGTTGGAAGAATTTCAAAAAACTTGAAAACAATTGCAATTGGCTCAATTTGAAGTCGTATTCCGCAACCACTACACAACACAAAAAGAAGAAAAGGAATGCATAGACAAAGCACTTGAAATTATTTCTCAGATGACCTCACAATAGAAGTAATCTCATGGACTGCTATGATAGCCAAATAGGCTCAGAATGGATTAGTTGGAAAGGTCTTAGAAACTTTTAAGCAGATGCAACTGGCATGTGTGAAGTCAGACTCCATAACCTTTGCCAGCATCTTCCCAGCCCGTGCCAAAGCGAGAGCTTTGCAGTTGGGTGTAGACAACCTTCAAAACTAAATGAAATGAGATCACCGTGAGGATATGTGCAAAATGAATTTGTTGAATGGGCTTTCAAGCAAAGATAAATCCTGATGGCATCTTATATCAATCAATATGATTTGCATATCGTTGAGATTACAGGTCCTCTATATACACGTTGGTTAAGTTCGTACGAGAATCAACCAGATTTCTCTGCTTAAGGTGAAAATTGCCAATGGACCCGATGGACAGAAAGCTTAGCAGTGATATATATCACCTTCAACAATGTTTCATCTCTTTCTAGATGATGTCCTTCTACTTTACTACACTTGGACACGACTTATACGCTTTGGCAATAGTGCTTAGAGTGTATATATTTTTGTATAATCATGGCTCGAAATGCTCCTGTGGGCATGAGGCAAGGTCAGTAAACAAAACCCAAGAGAATGCCAAGATTGCAGGATATGCAAAATGAAAATGCAGATTGGAGATTCCATCTAATACACTGATGTGGTACAAGGAAGATAATATCACCGTAAACACTACAAAATAAAACCCTAATCGGTGAGAGATAACATATCGGAATGACGAAAATAAGTCTTCCGATATGCTGATGGATGGGCAAAAAATGAACACATAGAAAGAAACCCTAAAATGACATAGTGCTGCAAAAATGCGATATCGGTGAAACTAAACGTATCGGAAGAAAATTTTTAATTCACTCCGAATTTCTATGTCACACTGATGGAGGTTTTTATTGGTAGGAAATGGCATATCGGCATGAAATATTTTGAAGCTTCCGATGTGGTTATGTCACACCGACAAAATACGTTGAAACCCCGTGAGAAATAAAAATAGTTATTAAAGGAAAATAAATATTAAGAGGTGCGGATGTTACAAAATAAGAAATCCAAATATTTGCTCATCGGCCTGACTGAGCTAATCGGAGCAAAAAAAAAAATTATAAATCCTACCGATGGTATGTGTCACTCCGATAGGAGGAAAATATTAAGATATACATACGCAAAGAAAAATCTTATCAAAAGGAAAAACACATCGGTGAAAGGTAGAAGCATTGGCACACAATTTTAAAATCTCCCCGACGCTTTAGGTCCCTCCGATGTGGATGCGTGCAGGGTGTGAAATGTTTATCGGTAGATATTATTTAAAACACATCGGTGCTCCCAGTCTCTCCGATAGGGTAAAGAGGATAATATTTCGGAGGAAAATAATCAACAGAGATAAGATATTTCCACTAAAGGATGTAAAATATTTTCACAAGGTTGTTAAAAACAAGATTTTATGAGCAACAATTGTTTCTTACTCGAGGGGTAAAATATGTTTTCCCAGTGGGTGAAAATATGAACAAGAGGATATGACAAATAGTTATATTCATATTGGAAAATTATTTTCACGAGAATACAAGTCCCAGGAAGATTAATTAAATAAAGAATCAAGATACATGAAAGTAAACCCTAACAAAGATGAAGAGAAATAATTAAATTTTAAAGGACCGAGGCTAATATTTTGCGTTAATAAAAATTGTTATCCTTCACGGAAATGAAGAGACGCACAGGATGACAAGAAAAAGGGTCACAACCCTAAATTTGCAAGATATATATGGAAGGTGCAAATCAGAAAGAGACAGGAGGGGTAGATTAAAAAACATCAGTTAGATAACTGGATGGGTTAATCAGTTGTTGGAACAAAACATTATGCTAGTTATTGTAAAATCTTTTGAAATTATATAATGGAGAAAATGCATAGATTAATGATTTAATATTGGTGTCTATTGTTTGTTGAGCTGAGCAATTATTTGGCTGTCTCCACATTATTATTTCTCTATTATTTGAACCTGAGTTTCCAAGTTGATATTTCAGTTTCATCGAGACACACTTGCTGTTTTTGTGTAATCAAATTAATTGGTTTCCATTAAAGATATAAAATCATTTTGATTGATTACAGTAACTTGGAAGTAATATTTGGATAGGTAAGAGTAGCCCTATAATTGTCAAGATTTCCATACTGTCTCCAACTCGATGTTGTCTTGTTATTCAAATTGAGCATCAACTCTATTTGTCATAACACATTTGCTGTCATTGTGTGATTATTTTGATTGGTTCCTTCAAGAAAGGATTAAAAATCCTTTTAATAAGTCACAGTAACCTAGCAGGATCAAATGGATCAATAAGTAGAGTTTGTTAGTCACATTCTTGCACGTTTATACAAGATATAAACAAACACAAGTGCCAAACAATCAGAATTGTAACCAGTAAGTAAATCATATATTATATACACCTTGACTCCATTAGCCCAATAGAAATAGGCATTGGTCATACCCATTCCACTCTAGGATTCCATAAAACCTTATTCAAACAATTACATCTCAGATCTTAGTATTAGGAGTAGGAGTAGTTTACAAGCTTTTATCTATTCCACATTTTATGCCATTATGAGTAGATACCTAAATTCATTTGAGTCATACATTCCTTTTATCTACTTAGTTACAAAGGTACACCTGCCTAGGTTTGCAGGACCTAAAGTGTAGGGAGCTAATAGCTCTGTCAATTGGTCCAAAAATGTTGCAAATCCACACATAGAGTCTGGCATCTTCTTAGGGTTAGCAACTTGCATTTTTGGGAACCAACACTAGGTTTTGATAATTATGTGAATTAATGCCATTAGATATTCCCATGCTAGTGGTAGCATTACTACAAGCTTGTGCATTGGTAGTGAGAATTGATGATGTGAAAGTGGACATTCTGGTAGTCGGTATAGGTGCCATTACATGTGTATGATTCAGTGATGACACATTGTTAATGATATTTGTGCATTTAGCCACTGACATAATGTTGTTATCCACTATATGGGCTATCTTGTCCTTCTCTTAATATTTCTCTTAGACTATGAACAATAGATATGGCTTCTTTAGCTAGCCTTTCTTTTCCACAAATATTTGAAAATCACCAAGTTCTCTATCAAGTTTTTTGATTTGATCATCAGGTACATGTCTTATTGGTGTAGTCACAGTAGGAGGGTTTATAGAATGAACTGTTTGGACCGTGCAGTAAGAGTAAACACAATGGAACCAACTCAAGAAATTTAACAAATGCAGATTCAATCATTCAATATATCAAAGAATTCAAATATAATCTGGTCGACAACATGCAAGCTTACAATTAGGGCTCATAGGCCTGATTACATACATGCGCAAGATAAAGCTTTTAAGCTCCTTCGCACAAAACTAAACTATAGAATATGAATCAAGTGCTAACTACTTTCCTAAGGATCTATTACATCTTTAAATATCATTTCTGGATCAATAGATTCCTCCGCGTCAGCCAAGGAAGATCACAAACTCCAATGAAGAGCTGTAACGTGTTCAAAGATAGGTCAGTCCTAAATGCATAGAACACTTCCTAAAATGAATGGAACAACATGCAGACCCTTGGGGAAGGTCAGCCATGAACCAATGAACATTGAATGATGTGTCAATGAGATCTACAAGTCAAGGAATGATCCGCAAGCCTTCTCCTTCAGTTGATTAATAGAAACTGTCAGAAAGCTCTGCTCTGAGAAAACAACCAACTTCTGATAGCAATATCTTTTCGGTAACTGATCCAAATGCTCTAAATTCTTGATATGATATAGATGAATGAATGTAGATGCTAAGTCCAGATCGGTAAGATGTGAATTGCCAAAACTGGACCATAAGCTGAGAACTACTATTGACTAAACTGCCTGAATTGAACTGGAAAAATGAAAGAACTAAAATGTAAACAAACTGAAATGCAAATGGTTTTGGTCGATGCAAGATTTCTCTTGAACCAGGGATGCTCCTGCATCAAACATCTGGGGTTATTGAAAAAATGAGTCCCTCACTTTGCTGGGGACTAGGGAAGAACCAAGATGGTCCACCTCACCCTGAGAAATCCAAGATGAATCTTCTTCTAGTTTGCCTTTCCACTTCACAAGATATTCTTTGTATTGTCTTCCTCTAGTGCTGTGTCCAACTCTATTGTCCAAAATGTCTTCAATCTATTCCATTGCTTGTTGTGGCAACTGCTTCTTTAGGTCTTCTTCCATGTTGTCACTGAACTCTGCTTCATGATACTGGTAAAGATGTGCAATGTTGAAAATAGGTGAAATACCCACTGTTTCTAGTATTTCCACTTCATATGCATTTCCTGAATTAAATTTCCTGAGTATCCTACAAGGTCCAAACTTCATCTTCAACTTATTATATGTTCCAACTAGAAATCTTTCTTTTCTCAAGTACACCATCACTTCATCTCGAACTTCAAATTCCTTATGTCTTCTCTTCTCATCTGCTTTCTCTTTGTACTTACTGTTCATGTCCTCCAAATGCTTCTTCACCTAATTATGCACTGTCTTCATATGATTTACAAATTGTTCTGCTTCTGCACTCCTCTTTTCTTCTATACTGATGTCTCTCAATTCTGCAACTCCTCTAGTATTCACTCCGGTAACAATCTCAAAAGGTGTTCTTCCGGTACTCCTATTCACTGAATTATTGTATGCAAACTCTGCTTGTGAAAGAATCAAGTCCCAACTTCTAACTTTATCTCCAACCAAACATCTCAACAAGTTTCCCAAACTCCTATTCACTACCTCTATCTGTCCATCTATCTGTGGACAAAAAGTAGAACTGAATTTTAAATTTATCTTCATCTTCTTCCAAAGTGTCTTCCAAAAGTAACCAACAAACTTTGTGTCTCTGTCTAAAACTATACTCTTAGGTAATCCATGCAATCTCACAATCTCTTTGAAAAATAGGTCCGCTACATGCACTGTATCAGTTGTCTTCTTACAAGGTATGAAATGAGCCATCTTTGAAAATTTGTCAACCACTACAAATATTGAATCATATCCTCTCTATGTCTTAGGTAATCCCATTACAAAATCCATGCTTATGTCTTCCCAAGGTCTCTCTGATACTGTCAAAGGTTTATACAATCCTGTGTTCTGACTACTCCCTTTTGCAACTTGACAAACTCTACAACTTTGCACAAATCTCCTAACATCCTTATGTATCTGAGGCCAAAAGTAATTTTCACTTACCAAGGCTACTGTCTTATCAATGCCAAAATGTCCTACCAATCCACCACTATGCTTTTCCTTGATCAAATTATCTCTCATTGAACTTCTAGGTATGCATAACTGACTTCCTTTGAACAACATCTCTTCTTGAATGAAATAGTCTAACCACTTACTCCTATCTGTCACAACAGGTTCCTTACATTCTTTCCAAGGTTCTGCAAAATTAGTGTCTCCCTCATACATGTTCTTCAATTCATCAAAACCCAACACTATAACTCTCATTTCTTTCAACAAGTTTCTTCTTCTACTCAAGGCATCAACAACTTTGTTTGATTTACCACTTCTATGCTTCAACACAAAGGTATAACTTTGCATGAACTCTACCCATCTCATATGTCTCTGATTCAACTTTCCTTCACTAATCAAATATTGCAAAGCTTGATGATTTGTATACAACACAAACTCCTTAGGCAACAAGTAATGTCTCCATTTCTTCAAGGCTTGAATTATGGCATAGAACTCTTGATCATAAACTGAATATCTTCTCCTTCCATCATTCAACTTTTCACTGAAATAAGCTACAGGTCTAGCTTCTTGACTTAACACTGCTCCAATTGCATTTCCACTTGCATCACAATCAACTTGAAATACTTTACTGAAATCTGGTAATGCCAAAATAGGTTTCTTTGTCACTTTCTGCTTCAACAATTCAAAACTTTTATCTGCTCCTGGTGTCCACTTGAAATCTTTTCTGTCACCTCTCATTGTCTTTGTCATAGGGTTACAAAATAAACTAAAATTTCTAATGAACTTCCTGTAGAAACTTGCCAATCCATGAAATGATCTAACCTCTCCAATGCTCTCTGGTGTAGGCCATTCAATAATTGCTTTCACTTTCTCAGGGTCCATCTTCAATCCTTTCACGGAGATCACAAATCCCAGATATACCAATTCTTCCTTCATGAAACTACACTTCTTGATGTTTATCAACAATTTCTCCTCTCTCAACCTCTGCAAAGCTTGTCTAATATGCAACAAATGTTCCTCTTTTGTCCTACTAAAAATCAAAATATCATCCAAGTACACAATCACAAACTTACCTAATAATTTCTTCAAGACTTCATTCATCAACCTCATGAACGTACTCGGTGCATTTGTCAGTCTAAAAGGCATCACTAACCACTCATACAATCCTTCATTTGTCTTAAAAGCAGTCTTCCATTCATCTCCTTCTCTGATTCTGATCTGATGGTATCCACTCTTCAAATCTATCTTTGTGAGATATCTTGCTCCACTCAAACAATCCATGATATCATCCATCCTAGGTAAAGGAAATCTGTACTTAACTGTGACCTTATTTATTGCTCTAGAATCAATACACATTCTCCATTCTCCATCCTTCTTAGGTGCTAGCACTACAGGCACTGCACAAGGACTCAAGCTTTCTCTAATCAAACTTTTCCTCAACAACTCTTGTAGCTGTCTATTTAGTTCTTCATTTCTATCGGTCTCATCCGGTGTGTTGCTTTGTTAGGCAAACTTGCTCCTGGTATAAGATCCATGTGATGACTGATACTCCTTATAGGTGGTAATCCATCAAGTACATTATCTAATATGATGTCTTCATACTTTGTTATCAACTCTTTTATCTCCTCTGGTTTAGTTACTTTCTTCATTATTTCAGGCTTCTTAGGAATCAAGGCATAACACATACTTTCCTATTTCAAACCATCTAAACATTTCCTTCCATCTACCAAATAGATTCTAGCATTCCCACATACCATATTTTTAGGATCATCTTCCAAAGGAATCAAAGTAATTCTTTTCCCATTTGTTGTTATAGTATATGTATTCTTTCTTCCATCATGCATATCTTTCTATCATACTGCCAAGGTCTACCCAACAAGACATGACAAACATCCATAGGCATAATATCACACAAGACTTCATCATGATAAAATCTAATATGAAATTTCACCAAACATTGTTCACTCACCAATACCTTATGATCATCCCGAATCCATGCTATTTGATAGGGCTTAGGGTGTTTCAATCTTTCCAACTTCAGCTTAGTCACCATCTCCTTTGAAACTAGGTTATCTAAACTACCACTATCAATTACAACTTTACAACACTTACCTCTTGATTTGCATTTAGTTTTGAACAAAATTTTCCTCTGTGATGGTTCCTCATTTGTTTATGTTTGAAATAGTGCTTTCCTCATCACCAATGATTCTCCTTTCTTGGGATTGCCAACTGAACAAGGTGATCCAATAGGTTCTTCTTCAACATAGGCTGCTCTTCCACTATTCTTTGTCTTCTTTCTTGTACTACCCTAATTACATTCGAATGCTCTATGTACTTCACCTCCACACTTGAAACAAGCACCTTTAAATGTCTTCCTATCAAATCCTCTTCCTTCTCTTTTGTATCCTTCATTCCGGTATGCACTAGGGTTTCCTCTCCAGTAAAAATTTCTATCATCTCTCCGATAAGCACTGTTATCTCTGTCATCCTTTCTAATTGGGCTATCAAATTTGTTCTGCTCCACAAATGATCTTTCATATCTAGAAAATGATCTTCCTCTCTAAAATTTACCTTCTCTGCCTCTCTCTCTCTGATCATGCTTCTTATTCATCTTTTCTTCAACCTTCAGGGCAAATTGATATGCTTCTTCCAAAGATGTCATTCTTACCAAACTTAGTTCTTCTTGAACGTTTAATCTTAGTCCATTGATATATCTTGCCACTTTCTCCTTTCTTTCTTCACTATGTCATGTTCTTATAATCATCTTATGAAATTCTTCAGTGTACTCCTTCACATATTTCTCCTTTTGTCTTAGGTTTTGCAATCTTTTCAACAATTCCAACTCATAGTCAGCAGGTATGGACTGATTCTTCAACTTTGTCACTATCTGGTCCCACTTTGTAATCTTTTCTTTTCCTCTTCTATTTCTTTCCAATTGAACTTCTTTCCACCATATATCAGCATGTCCTTTCAACTTTGTCTTTGCAAATTTCACCTTCTCTGGATCTTCAATCTCCTCATATTCAAAGTATTCTTCCATGTCATTTATCTAGTCAATCAACTCTTCAGGATTCAAATTACCAGTATAGTTCAGAACATCAACTCTAGGTCTCTTTCCAATCTTTAAAATAGCTCACAACATCTTTATCTGATCTAATTCTTCTTCTTCATCACCTCCTAGGGTTTCGCCAGTGTGTTCAACAAATTAAAATTCTTCCTCATCATCACTTTCAACATTAGGTCTCAGTGTCAATACTCTTCACCTATCTTCTTCAATAACATCCAAATGAATTCACATTATTCTCATCAATTCCATCATCTCATCCATTCTATTAGCCATTGTACCAACAAGAGGAACTCTTTGCAGAGGCATCTTCCTAGGATCAAGTGCAAACTGCCTCAGGTTTAGCGATCGGGCTACAAGCAATAACTGCCTCTCAATCAGCGATCGGTTACGCACAAGTAACCTGCCTCAGATTGGTGATCTACTTACAACAAGATCTTACAGAATCCCCTTCACCAATTTGCTCCAAAGAATCAAACTTTCGCTCTCCAAGATTTGAACTTTCACTCTGATACCACTTGGTGCAGTCACGGTAGGAGGGTTCACAGAATGAACTGTCCAGGTCATGCAACAAGAGTAAACACAACGGAACCAACTCAAGAAATGGAACAAATGCATATTTAGTCATTCAATATATCAAAGAATTCAAATACAATCTAGCCAGCAACATGCAGGCTTACAATTAGGGCTCACTGGCTTGATTACATACATGCGCAAGATAAAACTTTTAAACTCCTTTGCACAAAACTAAACTATAGAATATGAATCAAGTGCTAACTACTTTCCTAAGGATCTATTACATCTTTAAATATCATTTTCGGATCAACAGATTCCTCCATGTCGGCCAAGGAAGATCACAAACTCCAATGAAGGGTTGTAACGTGTTCAAAGATAGGTCAGACCTAAATGCATAGAACACTTCCTCAATTGAATGGAACAACATGCGGACCCTTGGGGAAGGTCAGCCACAAACCAAGGAACATTGAATGATGTGTTAATGAGATCTGCAAGTCAAGGAATGATCTGCAAGCCTTCTCCTTCAGCTGATTAATAGGAACTATCAGAAAACTCTACTATGAGAAAATAATCAACTTCTGATAGTGATATCTTTCTGGTAACTGATTTAAATGCTTTGAATTCTTGATATAATGTAGATGAATGAATGTAGATGCTAAGTCTAGATCTGCAAGATGTGAATTGCCAAAACCGGACCACAAGATGATAACTGCCACTGACTGAACTGCGTAAACTGAACTGAAAAAATGAAAGAACTAAAATGCAAATGTTTTTGGTTGATACAAGATTTCTCTTGAACCAGGGATGCTCTTGCATCACTTATCACTTCAATTGCATCTTCAGAATCATGAAATGTTTGTTCTTCTATCATATTTAAGTTGTTGTTGGGATAAGATATTGTTTCACCGGGTGTGAAGTAGTGAGAGTGGATTTTCTGAAGTTGGTATTGTTATGTCAGAAAATATCCCCTTGGGGGCTTTTCCCTCCTAAAGTTTATCTCCCAAGTCCTTTAGAATGCATGTTAATGGTGACTCCCGGTGAGAAAACCCTAAAGTTTCATGGCAAATGGGACTTAGGGGGTGTGCTTAACATAAATCCTGCCTAAAATAGGGTGGGGGACTTGGGTGCCTGCACCCTACTCCTGCCCTATTTTAGGTCAGGGCCTATTTTTATGTGTCAGTTATATGACCATTAGTAGGTCCTAGGCTGACACCTAAAGTTTGATTAACAAATTTCTTAGCAAAAATGTTTGTAGTTCCATATATAAGCATGTTTAGCGATTCATTTGTAAACTAAATGGCATTTTTGATCTATGAGCTTATGTTAAGGTGATTCAAGGCATTCATTGTGTTACAGAGTAGTACTTGTGTTGTTATTGTATTTGTCATTGCAGATTTGATTCCATCTTCTCATGGTATGAAGAGCATCTTCCTTCCATGAGATCTACACTACAAGGTGACATCTATTATGTTTTTGATCATTTATCATTTGGATTTTACCTCTATCCCATATAAAGACACACTCTTTATCTGACAATGGCGTTTGGAAGACTTGAATGTCTCTCCAGGGCTTGATCGAGGCAAGCCTTTGAACACCACAACCCCCATATGAAGAATAACAAACAAATACACACCAAGTTTGGTCCCTTTGTATCCCTTTCACCAACAAGAGTGTCATGGGTCATCCAAAGAGAGCTTAACAAACAAAATACACACCAAGTAGTACAATATGGGGATAACATTACATAAAATCAAAACACAAAAGAGAAAGAAAAAGGGGCCACACTTGCAAGTTGGCATAAAGCAAACCGTCCTCCTCGCAATCTTACTCATCATGAAGGGGTAGAGGACAAGATGCAAGAGGGACTATAGAAAGTGTGGTGCAAGGTGCTAGAGTCATACCTAGTCTTGGGACCTAAACAACTAGCTCCCAACCATGCAGTTTTGGCCCCAAAATCCATTAAATTTCTTACTTTATAAGTTTGTCCCTTAAATCCATCATTTATAACCAGTTTGAGATTACTTAAATGGGTTTCATTCTAAAAAATTCCCCAAGTCTTAATGTTTTCTTCTTTGTCAAAATTTTCCAGTTAGGGCCTTTGTCGAAAAATTGACAAGTTTGTGAATTGTTGATTTTTCCAACCAGGTTTGTAGGTTCATCTTTTTCCTGATTCCTTGATTTACCGACAGGGCAGAGAAGAAATAAAGGAGAGCTTAAAATATTGAAGGAAAAGAGAGAAAGTTTAATGCCTTTGTTGGTG
The DNA here is from genome assembly GCA_027924645.1 of Cunninghamia lanceolata. Taxonomy (NCBI): domain Eukaryota; kingdom Viridiplantae; phylum Streptophyta; class Pinopsida; order Cupressales; family Cupressaceae; genus Cunninghamia; species Cunninghamia lanceolata. The sequence continues at coordinate 17,305,942 of BSBN01001332.1, forward strand.
AAAGTTTGAGTTTGTGAACTTGAAGAGTTCATCGACGAGAAATTTTGCTGATGACAACTTCCTCGACAACAAAGGGATCAAGGGAGGCAGAAAATTTTCTAAGGAAAATGGAAAGTTTTTCCAAGGAAACAAAAGAGAAGTTTGAGGGAATGTTGATGTCTTCTTCAACAAGTTTGTTCAAGTTGAGGCCTTTGTTAGTGAATTAGTAAAATTACGAACTGCCAGTTTTGCTGACTGAGTTTGTGGGTTTGTGTTTTCCCTAATTTGTCGACAAAGGGAAAAGGGCCACGAAAGTAAAAATTTTCTAAGGCACAAAAGAAAGAAACAAGGATTGAAAGTATTTTATCACTGACTAAAGAGTTAGCCACCGTGAAGATTCTCCAACTGAAGGAAAGAAAAAGGTAAGCAAGTCTTCATTAGAGAAGAAGTGTTGTTAGATGGAGCCTAATCAGAGTCGAAGGTTAAATTTCCCCACTTTTATTGGCATGGTTTCCTCCCAAATTATTTAACGTGGGTTTGGGGGCAACACCACCAAGATGGGGTCAAGAGGCAACGCCCTTGGTGCACTCTCTGTTGTGATACAAGGCAGAGTCAAGGGGTAGCGCCCTCGCGGGGGCTCGGGGGCAGTGCCCCCAAAACCTCAAATAATTTGTTATTATTTTATAAAGGCATCGAGAGTTATTTTTCTATTGACCAACATAAAAAACTCTATTTTGTAACCAACATAAGTCTTGATAAAATGGCTAAGGGTTAGGGTTTCCATTGACATTGTATTGTAGCATTTGCAGCGGTATTGAGTTGCAGGGATTACTGGTTGTAATCAGTTTGATTTACTGGATAATAATATTAGACTCTCTGTTGGTGGATGTAGCCCGAGTTTGGGTGAACCATGTTAAAATTGTCTCTCGCTGTTATTATTTCTATGTATTTTTCATTCTTCTGTTTAATCTTTATTTGTATTTAATTGATATCATCTGCTGGCTAACCCTAACAAGTAGTATCAGAGCGGGTTGTGTTGGATTATCATCTGCAGGAAGGTCTCACAGTTGAGTGGGAGTCTCATGGTTAAGTGGGAGTAATGGTGGACGAGGGTAAATTGAAGGTAGATAAATTCAATGGGCAGAACTATCAGTTATGGAAGATGCAGATGTGGGATTATCTCTATTAAAAAGATTTATGGAGGCCATTGGAAGGAATAGCCAAGAAACTGGCAACAATGATTGATGAGGATTGGGAACTTCCGTACAGAAAGACATTGGAAACCATTAGGTTGTGCCTGACACCATCTGTGGCGTTCAATATAACAGAACCAAAGACAACAGATGAACTAATGAAAGTTTTGGCTAAATTGTATGATAACCCTCAGCCTCTAATAAGGTATTTCTGATGAAGCATTTGTTTAATCTAAAAATGATTGAAGGTGGATTTGTGATAGATCATTTAAATGAGTTTAATATGATTACCAATCAGTTAACTTCTATAAAAGTGAAATTTGATGAAGAGGTGAGGGCTCTCTTAGTTTTATGTTCTTTGCTAGAAAGTTGGAATAACTTGGTAATGGCTATAAGTAACTCTATCTCTGGTTCAAATACTTTGAAATTTGATGATGTTGTTGGTGTTATCCTTAGTCAGGAAATGCGACAGAAAAATTCAGGAGGGTCCACATCAGGTAGTGTTTTGAATGTAGAAAGTAGGGGTAGATCAAAGGAGAGAGGAAAAGGTTTTAGAGGTCATGGGAAGTCATGAGGAAATTTCAAAGCACAAGAGGTCCCAATCTAGAGGACAAAAGGATTGCTGGTACTGTGGCAAACCAGGTCATCTGATGAAAGATTGCTGGTTACGGAAGAATAAAGAAGGAGAAACACATGAAGGCAATAAGGAGGCAAATGTGGTAAGTAATAAATCTGAAGATGATGCTTTGATTCTTTCCCTAGATAATGCTAATGATTCATGGGTTTTAGATTCAGGGGCCTCATTTCATGCTACACCCCATAGAAATTATTTTCTTGATTATGTCCAAGGGGATTTTAGGCTGGTTTATTTAGGAGATAATGAACCTTGTCAGATTGTTGTAAAGGGAAGAATCAAGATTAAGTTGTAGAATGGGAATCATTGGCTACTACAAGAGGTAAGGTACATTCCAAGGCTGAGTAGGAATTTAATTTTAATAAGGCAGCTAGCTGATGAAGGTTGCATAGTTACTTCTAGTGATAAAAATTGGAAGGTTTCAAGAGGTGCCTTAATAGTAGAAAAGATGTGAAAGTAGGCACCTTATATCTTTGTATAGGCCATACTGTTCCTTCTATTTTAGTTGTTGCAGAGAAAAACCAAACAAGTTCAGGAATAGTTGCTGCGGGTTCACAAGAAGAGACTGAAACGATTGCTGCAAGTTCTGAGACAATGCTGTGGCATAACAGACTTGGGCATATGGGTGCAAAAGGTATGAAGGTACTTCATTCTAAGAAAGTTTTACCAGGTCTAATATGTATTAATATGGATTTCTGTGAAATTTGTGTTTATGGCAAACAAAAGAGAGTTAGTTTTCTCAAGGATGGGAAGCAAAAGAAAGATGAAAACTTGGAGCTTGTGCATACAGATGTATGGGGACCGGCTTAGGTATCTTCTCTCGGTGGCTCTCGATATTATGTTACATTCATAGATGATGCAACTAGGAAGGTTTGGATTTATTTCCTTAGGCAAAAATCTGATATATTTGAAACATTTAAGAAATGGAGAAACTTGGTTGAGAATGAGACAGGTAAAAGATTAAAATGTCTCAGATCTAATAATGGTGGTGAGTATTGCAAAAAAGAAATTGAGGATTATTGTTCCTTTAATGGAATTTGTAGGCAAAAAATGGTTCCAGGGACTCCACAAGAAAATGGATGGCTGAGCACATGAATAGGACAATAATGGAGCGTGCAAGGAGCATGAGATTGCATGTTGGGCTGCCTTTAAACATGTGGGCAGAGGCTGTCAATACCGCTGTATATTTAATTAATAGAGGTCCTTTAGTTCTTTTGGGCTGTAGTATTCTAGAGGAAGCATGGACATGTAAGAAGGTGAGTTATTCTTTTTTCAAAACCTTCAGATGTGAAGCATTTACACATGTAGATTCTAAAAATAGAACCAAGTTGGATGCAAAATCAAAAAAGTGTATCTTTGTTGGATATGTCATTGATGAATTTGGTTATAGGCTTTGGGATGTTGAAAATCTAAAAATTGTGAGAAGCAGGAATGTTGTATTCAATGAGAATGTGTTGTACAAAGATCTGTTGCAGCAACATGAGAAGAAAGAAAAGGATTATGTGATGCTAGATGATACTCCAAATAGTGATGTTCTAGTGGTTCCTCATGCTTTGTAACATCAACAAGAAATACCACTAACTCTAGTGAATGTTAGATGGTCAACAAGGCTAATTAGACCTCCTAAAAGGTTTTCTCCCTCTTTGTATTCTATTTTGTTAATAGATGTTAGTGAACTGGAAGGGTATGTTGAAGCTATGCAGGGGGATACAAAGATTCAGTGGGAGCTTGCAATGAAAGAAGACATGGACTCCTTGCTGAAAAATCAAACTTGGGAATTATGTAAGTTGCCTGCAGGTAAAAATTCTTTACAAAACAAATGGGTTTATAGGATGAAAGAGGAAGATGGAGGTAAGAAAATATTTAAAGCCAGGTTAGCTATAAAAGGATTTGCACAGAAAAAGAGCATTGATTTTGATGAGATTTTTTCTCCAGTTTTTAAGATGACTTCTATTCGTACTGTTTTAAGTATTGTGGCAACTGAAGATTTGCATTTGGGATAGCTAGATGTGAAAACTGCCTTTCTCCATGGTGATTTGGAGGAGGAGATATATATGGAAGAGTCCCAAGGATTTAAGGACAAAGGTAAGGAGAAACTGGTGTGCAGATTGAAGAAGAGTTTGTATGGTTTGAAACAAGCACCTTGGCAATGGTACTTGAAGTTTGATAGTTTTATGGCTAAGAAAGGCTACACCCAGTGTAATTCTGACCATTTTGTTTATTTTAAGAGGTTAGATAATGACAACTACATTATTTTATGTTTATATGTTGATGACATGCTTGTAGCAGGGTCTAACATGGATCACATAAGAGAGTTAAAACAGTAGTTAGCACAATCATTTGCTATGAAGGATTTGGGGGCAGTAAAACAAATCCTTGGTATGAAAATTTGTAGAGATAGGAAGAATAGAAAATTGACTCTATCTCAGGCTAATTATGTTGAAAAGGTGTTGCAGAGATTCCATATGGAGAATACAAAAGCTGTCAGCACACCTTTGCCTAGTCATTTGAAATTGACTAAGGAGATGTGTTCTAAGACACAAGAGGAGGAAGAAAAAATGTCCAAGGTACCATATGCTTCAGCTATAGGAAGTTTAATGTACGCCATGGTATGCACAAGATCAGATATTGCACATGCTGTAGGAGTCGTAAGCAAGTAGATGAGTAATCCCAGATTGGAGCATTGGAATGCAGTAAAATGGATTCTCAGATATTTGAGAGGTACATCCATTGAACACTTATGTTTTGGGGGCTCTAATACTGATTTAGCAGGCTACGTGGACTCAGATTTGGTAGGGGATATTGATACTAGGCGGAGTACTACAAGTTATGTCTTTACTGTAGGTGGGACAATGGTGAGTTGGATCTCTAGGCTACAAAAGGTGGTTTCTTTATCCACCACAGAGGTAGAGTATGTAACTGCAAGAGAGGCAAGCAAGGAGATGATATGGCTGCAATCTTTAAGGTGAGAATTGGGAAAACAATAGGCTAACAATTATTTGTTTACAGACAGTCAGAGTGCCATACATCTTGCAAAGAATTCTACCTTGCATTCAAAGACCAAACACATATAGCTAAGGTATCACTTCATCTAGTTGATGTTGGATGATGGATAGTTAAGGCTGGAAAAGATACATACAGATGAAAATCTAGTGGATATGTTGACAAAGGAAGTAACAAGGGAGAAGGTAAGCTCCTCTTTGAAGCTTTGGTTGGTCTTCAAGACTGAAAATAATAAAATCAGAACAACAGGGTCCAGGGTGCTTATTTCTAGTGGGAGCTACAGGGTCAACGATGTTATGATTAGTCTCCAAGTGGGAGATGATATGGTGTGGAGTCCAGATCAGTCTCCAAGTGGGAGATTGTTGTTATATGGAGCCTAATCAGACTTGAAGGTTAAATTTCCCCACTTTTAATAGTGTAGTTTTGCCCCAAATTATTTAATGGGGGTTTGGTGGCAGCGCCGCTAAGACATGGTCAAGAGGCAGTGCCCCTGGCATGCTCCCTATCGCGATATAGGGCAGGGTCAAGGGGTAGCACCCTCGCAAGGGCTCGTGGGTAGTGCCTCCAAAACCTCAAATAATTTTTTATTATTTTATAAAGGCATTGAGAGTTATTTTTTCTATTGACTGACATAAAAAAACCCTATTTTGTAACCGACATAAGTCTTGATAAAACGGCTAAGGGTTAGGGTTTCAGTTGACATTATATTGTAGCATTTGTAGCGGTATTGAGTTTTAGGGATTGTTGGTTGTAATCGGTTTGATTTACTAGATAATAATATTGGACTCTTTGTTGGTGGATGTAGCCCAAGTTTGGGTGAACCACGTTAAAATTATCTCTCACTGTTATTATTTCTATGTATTTTTCATTCCTCTATTTAATCTTTATTTGCATTTAATTGAAATCATCTGCCAGCTAACCCTAACAGGAAGATGGTTCATGAACCGTTTGGTTTAATGATAGAGTAGTTCGTCGTAAGGCAATTCTGCCAATAAAGGCAAAAAGGAAGAATGAAACGACAAGAAATGAAGTTCGTGATGAAGACAATTTGCTGATAGAGAGGAAGGTGATAAAAAAGAGGAAACGAGGGATAAGTTAGATGGTTCGCCAAATTAAAGATTTACCAATAAGGCAAAAAGGGGCCAATAGAGAAGACAAGGCAGCGAAGGAAGAGAAGGAGGACTTTTCCAAGGTTCATTAAAGTAAGAAATTTCCAACAAAGGAGAAAAAGAGAGATGGTGTAGAAGTTTGCGATAAGGAAAATTCACTGATAAAGGGCAAAATGGGGAACAAAAGTGAAAATCAAAGAAAAGTCAAATGTTTTGTAAAGAATGATGTAAATGTAATAGTTTAAAATATTTTAAAAGGTTGTAAAGGGCTTTACACAGTCTTCTGGTGGAATTTTTTTCAAACACCCATCTGCTTCTAGCCGCCATGATTGCAACAGAGTGCAAACATAAATGTACTCAGAAATTAATGATTCTGTAGGCCAAGGTCAGTTGCAGGTGGTTGAAACAATAGAGATCTTCAATGCAAAAGGACCAAAATTAAATGTGAGGATAAAGTGTCTCAGCGACTAAATCTTTCTATGGGTGCTTCCACTCTAGGATGCTAGGGTGTGGGCTTTCCTTCCAATTGTGTAGATTTCTTGACATAACAATGAGATGAATTCATTGTAGCATGGGTTTCTTGTTGAATGTGTTCAGTGCACCTTGAGTTGCGCAGTGAGATGAAAGCTATATATGCATATGTTTTTGATGTGTTAGGGGTTGGTCGCTGAACCAATTTTCTAATCAAGAAAGCCTAAGGGAGATTTTAGGGCATCAAATAAAGGATGATGTCTAGGTAGTGAATGGAGGAATGTGTTTGATATAGCGTAGGAAGGAATTTTAATGCACATCATTATGTGGTGGTATGTCTCCATGGTTATTTGTAATGATTCAAGGGAATGCATAGTTAGAGTCTTATATTTTGCCCTCACCACAGTTGTTGGTGCGATTGCAATAGAGATTTGATAATGTGTGACAACATTCAAGTTAATAAAAGCTTTGTGTTGAGTCATTTCTTTGTTGCAAATGGGTCATTTTAGTTTGGCTTTGGATAAATAAGTATGTCTAGCATATGAAGTGTAATATGAGGAATGTATGTGAATACATTTTAGTTTTTTGTTGATGCTGGTTCATTCCATTTCTTTCCTCTTTATTGCTTATGACTTTGTTGCATGTACATTCACATAGTTGTATAAACTATATAGGGATTTTGTGATGGCTAGTTGTCCTTGGTTCAGTGAAAGTCTTTGGGGCCAAGACAACGAGTTGGGTTTGGTTATCAATTTATTTTTAGTTGTTCATTTGGTTTGACCTCAATTCCTATTAAGGTATATCCCTTGGAATATTTATCTAGAGCCTAGCTGAGCTCAAAGTGCAGGGGATGAAACCCACTCCCATAGTGTTGACCTTTAACCCTCCATGTTCTATTGATGGACTGATTATGCTTACATGATTGCAACCCTAGCCTTTTGAGTGTGATTCTATCTTAGGAAGTAGAGTTGTGTTTTTGGGACCCAACAGAATGGTTCCATTATCAGGGATGTAATACTTTGGTTCAGATTTAAAAAACCTTTGCAACCCAGCCATTGAAGATGTTTGCAGTCATTGTCAGGTGTAGTTTGTTGTGTGTTGAAGTTGGCAGCCCATCAACTTATGCCAACATAATGGCACCATTGCTAGGGATGAATTAAAAGGTTGAATTATTTTGAAGAACTCTGTAATATTTGTCTAGGTTTGTAACAGTTTGTTGTTTGCATTTTTGGGTAAGTTTGGCATCCTGTCAAATTATGCCAATAGAATTGCACCGTTGCTGGGGAAGATTTTTTCTGGTTTGGAAAGAATTTGAAGGCTCTATTGGTTAGAGAACCTAGAATTATTATTTTTCCCTCAGATCATTCATGCTTCAAGGGATTTTCTCATTTGGTGAGGTAGCAACTTTGCTATCAAAGAAAAAAAAGTTTTGCTGCTGTGTGCATGATTCAAAGAGAAACTATAGCTGGTTAAGGTACATGTTTTTCTTCCATCTTTGAACTATGATTTCTTTCTTGATAAAGAAACATGTTATTTTCTCTCCTTTTTTCCTACACAACTGATTTGTGATCAACTATGGCCAATTGGTATGAAGATGGATACCCTAGTGATGCTCCTTCCTATGCATCTTCTTATGTTGTAGACCCTAGAAACTACTTGGCTTCTGACCATCTTGACAATGCATATTGTAGTCATGGCTTTGCAAGTTATACAAACCCAAACATATATACACCCTTGCATAATCAAAATGATTCAACTAGGTTGCAGTATGAGATTGAAAGGGGAAATCAGTTACAAGAGTCTTTGAAAAAGAAATTGAAAATAAGATCATGCTACGTCAATCCAGGTTCCAACCCATTGCCCTTCATGTTGTTTCAACAACTCTTTTGTTTGGCCTCCTCCCATAGCCAATGAAACCACATACAAATAGTTGGACCTCTCATGGGTCGATTATGAAAAGTAGTCCATGCCCACTAAAATATATTATTAGATGCCATTATTTGATGGGTGTTAAGTGTAGGATGGGAAGGCACATTTTGAGGCATTTTTAGATTTCATGGATAAATTTTGATTTGAAGATGAATATATATGGATGAGATTTTTTATTAAATCTCTATGTGGAGTGGTGTGGAAGTGGCTCGTTGGTTTCCCTGACCATCACTTTACTTCCTGGGCTCAATTAGTGGCTGCATTTGAAAAGTTTACAAGTGATTTGGACCATGTTGTTCTTGTCCAAGAACTTGAAAATATTAAATGGCAGGAGGGAGAGTCTAGTATGGAGTTTAGCCACAAACTTGTCGTTGCTTTATCTCACATCCTAGAAGTTTTCAAACTTGATCTATATTTTTGTATCGACATGTATTTGAGAGCTTATGATGTTACATTAGGCTCAGGTTCTATACAGGAAGAGTTCAATCTAATGAGCATGTAGTAGGCATACTTGCTCATTGATTATGTTGAGAAAACTAAGAGGAATATGATTGTAAAATCTTTATCAGGTTAAATGTAGAAGTGACTGGTAATGAACAGGCTGATGTAGGCAGCAAGGACGTGGATGATTCATATGATCTGGGCATAATGTTAGGTGATGATTTTGTGTGCAGAAGGGTAGAAGAAGGTGCTAATGTAGTGTATGACAATGATTCAGATGAAAATAGTCATGATTTCACCTGCATTTAATTGGATCAGTCTTCAGTGGATGATGAAGATGAGAAAATCAATGATGATTTCCAATTTAGCAGCAAGGAGTATGACTCTGCTACTTGTTGTAGCATTGTGGACTGCCAAGAGGGTCTGAGCATTGGGTACAATGTCCTTTATGAAGAACATGCAAGCCCATCAAGTGGAGTAATTCATGATTATCACTAGTGCATGGATAATCCTCTTTTCAAAAATGACGTAGAGTTCAGTGGGTTCGATGAGTTGTCAGCTTTGAAAGGGTAGAATCAAATGACATATGACTTACCTACCTATGGACACCAAGTGGATAAAGAGGTGTATGTACACAATGATGATGAGCTCACTCAGTTAGTTCTTGAGTCATGTTATGTTGAGTGTATGCATGTAAATGATATTGAGAGTGAACAAGAGGCTAGTCTCTTATTTAGTGTATTGCCCTCTTTTATTCCTAATGATGACATTGAGGCCATTAAAACTTGTTTTCTTGAAAAAGATGTAGATCTGGTTGCACTGGATGATAAAGTTACAGAGATAAATGATGGTACATCCAGTAAGTTTTTGGCTAAAGATCTTTCCTGTGAGAATCATGGGGATGAGGAGTGTGCAGATGTATGTGAGACCTAGTTTCAACCATGCAAGGGTCATTTGCATCCTCATGTTGATTTTGCATCATCTAGACTTCATGGAGGCACTACTACAATTACCATGGATGTGGAGGTAACAATTTCCAACTATGAGGACTCTGTCACAAATGGTTGTTTAGAGCTATATTTGAAGAAGTTATCTCTTATTGATGTAGATCATGTTGAGAGCATATTTCTGAGCTCATTAACTGGGCCTGATAACTTTGAAGTTGGGTGTTCTCATGTGGGTCAAGTTTTTGATCTATAGAGTGAGGAGGAGAAAATCATGAGTGATTTTCTTAGCAACAACTTTTACCCAGGAGAGTGTGTCAAGGAATACAAAATAGAGAGGCAATTTAAAGATTGTGAGTCTTCACTTGAAATGCCTCAAATTTCTGATCTAAATGCTGATAATGCATAATTGGTTTTTAATCAAGTCTTTGATTCAATCATTGAGAAGCACATTAGTATTTGTGGTGCATTTGGGTTGCAAGAATTTGAAGTCATATGACATAGCCCATCTTGAGGCCACACCTGAACTAGATGTATTTGAGCTTGATATTTTTCTTCATGCTGATATTTATGTAGGTCTAGATATGCATCATGCTAACAAGGATCTTGAAGGTGAGTATTGCTATGTGAGTCGGCATGATGATGGGCCCTATTACTTATGGCTGCCATGTCTTGGTGATAGCGATTTCCATTTTTAGCATAATGGTATGAATAGTTACAGTTTGTATGTGCATGCATGTAAGGTGTTTTTATTGCTGATGTTGGGTGATCGGTGCATCAAAGGGTTGAGGGAAATCAGCTCCTTCAATAGGTTTGTCTTTGATAGAGGCAAGTAGCTTCACTAGTTTTTTGTAGGGTTGGCCTAAAATGTTTTTAAATTTTGGATACAGTCTTTTTTTACTATATGTTGTCTTGTAAAAATGAATGGGAAGGCAAATCAACCTTAATTGAACTTGAAAATATGCATGAATGAGTTTGAAAAAGTAATTCCAAGTTGATGGGTGAGCACAAGTGAAAAGCCTAAAATTTAGGCCCCAAAACTCCTCTAAGATGAGCAAAAATAGTTCAGAACTCCATGTCTCAATGTCCTTGACCAAGAAACTACCAAAAATAGTCATGTCAAAAATAGAACTCCAAATATCTCTCCCTACATGACCCTATACTTCAGTTTGTCTCCTCTCCTATTTTTGTGTACCTTGAAAGACTTTTGATCAAGTCCAGAATGGTACTTTAGGGAAAATATCAAAAATATAATTTTTTTTGGATATTTTCTACATCTTAGTAAATTGCATTTTTAGAGGCCTTTGGAGCTGAATCAATGCAAACCACCTTGAGGTAGAGTTGGTGTGAGCCTTAGTATTGTGCAACTTAAACTAGATAATTGGTAATGTGACCCTTTATATTATATATAAGCCTTTATATTTTGAATGAAAATGGCATAGACGAATGGTCTTCAGGTACCTGTATTTGCACAGTGAACAAACATGTTAGATAAAATGTAGAGGTTGAAGCCTCTCTCTTGACTGTTTTGATCTGATATTCTCTTCCTACTTCATTTGAAGTCACTTGGTTCCTGAAAGTATTAGAAAACAACTCTTACAGCCAAGCCTAATTGGGCTGCCAAACACAACTTGGTAATAGGACTAGGTAGAATCACTGAAGAATGTAAACAATAAAAATGAGAGAGGAGAACTAAGTGCCTTAGGAACACCACGTAGGAGGATGCCCCCAAGACATCTTCCACAACGCTATGCCCCAAGGCACAACACACAACAATAAAATAGAGGAGAAAAGAGTAGAAGAATGGAGAAACACATAGAATGGTCACAATAGAGGTAGTCTCCTGGTATCCTTGACCTTACAAGAGTATCGTTGGTCATCCAAAGAGACCTAAATAACATATAACACAACATGAGGGAACACAACACGACATATATATATAATCTAAGAAGAAGCCAAACTTGCGAGCATCTTAGAGAGGTGCTCCATCAAGTATGGACAATTGTGTGAGAAGTTCATACCTGATTGAAGCTTATTTTTGGAACGATCATGTGGTGCTTGTTTCTCAAGACCTTGTATGTTTGAAATCTTTTGTTGCTTACAAGGAGAGGAATCATTGCTATTTCCCATCGATGAGAGTTGCCTTGTTCTTTTCTGGTCCTTTGCTTTCTTGTTCTAATTTGCTTGATGAAGGAGTCTTTCGCGATGAAATGGGATACTTTTCATCATGACAACTTTTTCTTGCTTAATGTTATCATGTCGAAGTTGCTCAATTTACTTATCTAATGCATTCTGATTGTCTCCCAATCCTTGAAGGGATAATGGCAGAGGAACCTCATCATATATACCTTTCCCTCATGGATGGAGTAAGTGTTTAGTCTTCTCCTTATCCATTTCTATCATGCCAATTATTTCATCATAGTCGAGGTAATCATTGTTCTGCTTGATTGCATTTTTCTCTACCATATTGTTGTCATTATGCTTAGGAAAAGGATTTGTAAAGATCTGTAAATTTTGATTCAGAGAGGCAACCAACTTATTTCCATTATCATTCACAAAATTTACCTATATTATATTAGAATTGATGAGGTCTTGAATTTCATTTTTAAGATGCATACATCATTCGGTGTCATATCCTTGTAAGCGGTGATAGTGACAATAAGCACTGACATGAAATGAAGGTCCTTGTATCTTGTTGCTATTGAATGGTTTAACACAAGGAATCTTCAAAAGATTGTTGCTTACTATTTGATTCATAATTATTTGAAGAGAGTCAGATAATGGAGTAAAATGTCGATGTTGTTGTCTAAATTCAAATGGTGTCCATTTAGGATTATTGATAGTGGACTCTTGTGATTGAAAATTATTCAAATGTTGCCCATTGATCTTGATGAAACTCTTGTTAGTTAACTTTTTTGTTGGACCTTGTTTACAATGAAATAAATGAATGAATGAGACCGAAGGTCCAATATTTAATTGGAAATGTTGCAAGAATTGATGAACAAGTTGTGAGAAAGAGTGTATTGAATTCAGAGGCAATGAGGAAAACCATTCCAAAGTGGTAACTTTGAGGGATTGTGGGAAGAGTTTTTCTAGCAAGTCCTCTTCGAAGAAGAAATCATTACACATAGTCATGAATGTTTCCACATGAGTATTAGCATCACCTTTACCACTATATTTTTGAAAGTGGGGAGTCTCAGACTTATCAAGCATTTGAGAGCTCTTAGGATTGTAAAAGATAAAGGACAACGAGCATGGTATGTTGGTATATTAGGTTCAGAAGAAGCATTGGTCAAATTTGTCACTTTCTACTGTAAGGAGGTCATACTTTGCAATAGTTGGTTTAATATGGCATCATTAGGTGATGTGGTTTGTGGGTTAGAAGTATTGGAAGTTGTAGTCATGAAATTTAAAGGTGATTGGGTATGAGTTGTATTGAACTGCACATGGTTGAGAGCAATTGGAAATGAAAGGTGCTTGAGAATAAGTGGAATGGAGCAGTGGTTGAGAATGGTTATTCATATAGGAAGACACCTTAGGTACTAGGTTTTGATAATTAAATCCCACGGCCTTATAATTCTATGAATTAATGCCATCAGATATTCCCATGCTAGTGGTAGCATTACTACAAGCTTGTGCATTAGTAGTGAGAATTGATGATGTGAAAGTGGACATTCTAGTAGTCGGTATAGGTGTCATTACATGTGTATGATTCAGTGATGACACATTGTTAATGATATTTGTGCAGTTAGCCACTGACATAATGTTGTTATCCACTATGTGGGCTATTCCATGAAGCATGTTAACACTGTCTTGTCCTTCTCTTAATAGTTCTCTTAGACTATGAACAACAAATATGGCTTCTTTAGCTAGCCTTTCTTTTTCCACAAATAGTTTAAAATCACTAAGTTCTCTATCAAGTTTTTTGATTTGATCATCAGGTACATGTCTTATTGCTTCAATTGCATTTTTAGAATCATGAAATGTTTGTTCTTCTATCATATTTAAGTTGTTTTTTGGATAAGATATTGTTTCATCGGGTGTGAAGTAGTGAGAGTGGATTTTCTGATGTTGGTACTGTTATGTCAAAAAATGTCCCCTTGGGGGCTTTTCCCTCCTAAGGTTTAGCTCCCAAGTCCTTTAGAATGCATTTCAGTCACTTGCATGTTAATGGTGACTCCTGGTGAGAAAACCCTAAAGTTTCATGGCAAATGGGACTTAGGGGGTGTGCTTAACATAAATCTCAGCTGAAATAGGGCAGGGGACTTGGGCACCTGCACCCTAGTCCTACCCTATTTTAGGTCAGGGCCTATTTTTATGTGTCAGTTATATGACCGTTATTAGGTCCTAGGCTGACACCTAATGTTTGAATTACAAATTTCTTAGCGGAAATGTTTGTAGTTCCATATATAAGCATGTTTAGCAATTCATTTGTAAACTAGATGGCATTTATGATCTATGAACTTATGTTAAGGTGATTCAAGGCATTCATTGTGTTGCAGAGTAGTACTTGTGTTGTTATTGTATTTGTAATTGTAGATTTGTTTCCATCTTCTCATGGCATGAAGAGCATCTTCCTTCCATGAGATCTACACTACAAGGTGATATCTATTGTGTTTTTGATCATTTATCATTTAGATTTTACCTCTATCCCGTAGGGAGACACACTCTTTATCTAACAATGGTGTTTGGAAGACTTGAATGTCTCTCCAGGGCTTGACCGAGACAAGCCTCTAAACACCACAACCCCCAACCCACTTTTCTGTGATTGCATGTTACAAGTTTTAGAAGCGAAAGAAGTGGAGTTGTAGGAGAGTAGTGCAGACTATTAGAATTGCAGATCTAAGAAGAAAACTAGGGCTTGGACTTGGGCACCTACTCATTAGTCCTCCAGATTCCAAAGCAGTGAAATCTTTGTGATAGTGGGAACAGGTTGTAGATATTCTTCAGAGATCCTGACAAAAGTAGGTACACTAGACTAGGGCATCCGCTCATTAGTTTCTAACTTTTCTGCACACTAAACTTTGAAATCTGGTATGTATTTGGATTGGATGTCATTTGATATCTCTGTGTGCGATCATTTTCCATAATTTGTCCATTTATTTACAATTTTACGAAATTAGGGTTTTGAGAATAATTGGACTTAATTAAACAACAAATTAACACAATTCGAATCTTCCCCTATGTTCCAAGTGACAGGAGATCTATAGTAGAGTTCTCTACTTGGTTGAATGTCCTTGAATGTTTAGTGGTGAAAGGAGGGTCAATACAAACCCTTAAAACCATCCAACCTCCTCCTTTTACTCTTAAACATTTTAGTGAACTTGTGTTTTTTTTTTTGAATTTTTCACCTTGCTGAGTGTTGTACTTTAGATTTATATTCATTTCATTTTTCATCTTATTGCATTTGAAAAATTATAAAAAAATTGAAAACTTTGAAAACATTTGAAAGAATTGGCATTTTTAGCTTGCATTTTCAAATAATTTGAATTAGTTGAAATTTAATTTCAATAAATTTCCATCATTATCATCAGATCTGATTTAAAATACAGAAATTTTTCATTCACCATCCATTTACATTGCATTTTCATGCTTAAATTGATAAAAATTGCTTGAATTTGTGCATTTTTCCATATAACCTAGTTTTGCATTAGCTAGTGTTTGTAGTCAAAATATTGTTTTAGATTTTACTAGCCTTTAAAAATTCTCATTAGGAATCATTTATAACTATAGTGTTTCATCATAGTGGATTTCTTGCAAAATTTCATGTCTAGGGTTTTAAAACCTTGCATTTTCACTAGATTTGGCTTTATCGTCTCTCTAGAATTGCATCACAAGCATGTTGTGAAGGATTTTTCTGCATTAATTGGATGTTATTAGGGTTATAATCTTCTACCCCTCTTCAAAATCTTTACAACACCCTTTCTATTGGGCCTTTGCATTGAAAATTTGTAAAAAATTGCATATTTCAGGTATATTTTCACTAGGTTTTGACTTGTCATCATTATAGGATTGCATCAAATGTGTGTTATGAAGGATATTGTTGGTTTATTAGATTGATATTAGACATATTATTTTCTATCCTTGATCAATTTCCTTACAACACCTCTTCTTTCACTTCTTTGTATTGTTGAAAAATCAAGCATTTTAGGTCATTTTCACATATAGTTTTGCACTTGTTTCTTGCATAAATTTTGAAAAGATTTTAAAATCTTAGTTTTAATTTATTTGAAAACATATACACATGGATTCTAATCACAAAAATAACAATAGGTTCTCTCGAAGCCTTACATGAAAAGAAAGGTCCTCGAACCCAAAATTGTGTTTACACCTCATGATAGAACAATTTGAGACACTAAAGGACCTCTTTATATCACTGTGAAAATAATGGGAAATCCTATGTATGGAACCCTTATTGATCCTAATTGCATGACTAATGTAGCAACAAAAAAATTCCTTTATACAAATGGTTTGATACAAGACTTTTATGACCCTTCAGACATGATGACTAAGACACATAAGGGAACCTTTATAAACACTTCTGGGAAGATATCTTTATTGGTTACTATATTTGACAAATCTATAGAACAATTATTTGATGTTGTCCCTATATCTGACCTTTTTCGTATAAAATTAGGACACCCATGGTTAAAGGTTATGAAAGTTGTCCCTTCAACAATTTATAACTGTGTAAAATTTCCTTTGAATGGACAAGTGCATACTATTCCTCGCAATAGGTATAAGCCTTTGGTTACAAGACAAAATTTTAGCCTTGATTACTTTTGGGAATGATCTGAACTGGAACCAAAGCCATAGACAGATTTTAACTTCTTGAGCTATAGAAACTACAAAACATAATTATTACATCAAGTGGCTAGTCCTTCTATTCAAGAAACAACAAGAGATGAACAACCCGCATTTGAAGAGCATCCTAAACCAAAAGGAAAAGGACCCTATGCTGAGATTCCTCCCCCGTCATCCTTACAAGGATTAGGAGGTAGGTGTTGAGAGAAAAACATTCTACCTAGACAAATGAGATTTGATCATGGTGCTTCATCCTCTAAAATGCAAAAACCTATGCAAGAACAAGACATTATTTTAAAAGAGATAAACAGTAAGACAAGAAGAAATAGACAAGCAAGAGAAAGGAGGAGGAGAAGACAAGTGTTTGCCCAATGAAACACATCTCAAAAAGAAAACATCTCACCTAACATAGAATCAAACTAAGAAGACCTTAAGAATGGACAACTTGAAGACAAGAATAAGAGTTGGGCTATGGTACCTTATGTCCCACTTTCCTCTAACATTCAGGAGTGGGAAGATGATGATTTGATTATTGACAACCTTTAATTAGGTTGTCCTTATAGTAAGTATTTCTAACCTTGGTGGTCACCTATGTCATAGCATAATCGGCTCATTTATGTGACCTCCCCTCTCATGTTGTGCTTCTCCTATGATGTGTTATGTGTTGTTTAGGCCTCCTGGGATGACCCTTGATACTCTTGTAAGGTCAAGGATACCGAGAGATTGCCTCTGTTGTGACCCTTCTTCTATTTGTATCATTATTCTTCTATATTACTTCTCCTCTCTTTTCACTTTTGTGTGTTGTGTCTTATGGACATAGCGTTGCGGTTGGTGACTTGGGGGCACCCTCCTACGTGACTATCCCTAAGGCACTTGTTTCTCCTCTCTTGATTTATTGTTTACCGTGTTCTAGTGGTTCTATCTAGTAGGCAGATGATGAAAAACTTTTTATACTGATGCAAACTTAGTGTTCCTTCAGTGAGAAATCAAAAAATGGACCTAGTCCATACATGACGACGAGGTTGTTACATATTATCCAATGCTTGGCTAGTAGAATTACTCCATGTGATCTTGATGTTGTCTTATCGCACTTACAAAACATAACAATATTGTTTCTCTGTGCACTTTGTCTATCTTGGATCTAGCTTTGCATTGTTGTTTATCATGATTATATGGATGCTAACACATTTTCTTTTAGGAAATTGTGTGTTTGTGGGAACATTTGGCAATCATAAAGTACATGTCACCTCTAGGGGGTATGGGCTTTGTGAGAGCTCATGTTCCCTTGTCTATTTTCTCTCTACCTTAATGTGCTTGATATCGATACATGATATCAACCACCTTAATGTGGGGGCATATATAAGGTAAGCTATCTGATTTAGATGCTAGCAAAGTGTGTTTGTAAAGCTTGAAATCTAATACAATCACTTAATCCGTCTGCGGAGGTGGGATATCGTGCATATCCTTTTTATTTTACACCCTCTATATGAGGTGGGAATGGTGTATTTCTCGAGGAGATTGCACAATCTTGTCATTTTCAAAAAGTCCTCCAAGCAGGTGAGGAGTGGATCTGAGAATATCCTAACCCTTAAGTGTGTCTTCGACGATTGTTGTGGTGAAGCGCAATCGTCATTGTGTTCTTGTAATGTACCTGAGATGGATACAAATCTAACAATAGGTTTCTTCCATCACTTGTTTGCCATGTTTTCTCTATGTCTTCCATGTGTGTGTGTATGACATATTTGTTCCCAAACATAGTCTAAAGATGTGTGGCAATGAGTCCCTCCTAGGCTTTGGTATTTGTATGGCATGTTTGTTCTCAAGTGTAGTCTATAGATGTGTGGCAATGAGTCCCTCCTATACTCTAAGATTTGTTTGGTGTGTCTGTTGCCCCATATGTAGTCTAAAGATGTGTGGTGATGAGTCCCTCCTACATTTTGGGTTGTGTGTTTACTTTCCTTGCACTTGCATTTCATATATGAGAAAAAGAAAAAGAAAATAATCACTGCATTCACTGTGTTTTGTATGTTTTCAATGCTGTATTCTCTATGTTTTGCATGACTGTAACTATCTTCTCGATGTTTTACGTGCCTATTGCTGTCTTCATTGTGATTGGCGTGTCTTCTTTGTGCTTGGTGTGTTTACTGTGCTTGTTGACCATACTTTAATGCATGTATTGGCCTTGTGTTTATACATACATTAAAGTGGGGGCTAAATGTTATGTCAGAAAATGTCCCCTTGCAGGCTTTTCCCTCCTAAGGTTTAGTTCCCGGGTCCTTTAGAATGCATTTAGGTCATCTTGCATGTTAATGGTGACTCCTGGTGAGAAAGGCCTGACGTTTCATGGCAGATGGGACTTAGGGGGTGTGCTTAACATAAATCTTGCCTAAAATAGGGGGGAGGACTTGGGTACCTGCACCCTAGTCTTGCCCTATTTTAGGTCAGGGCCTATTTTTATGTGTCAATTATATGACCGTTATTAGGTCCTAGGACGAAACATAAAGTTTGAATTACAACTTTCTTAGCAAGAATGTTTGTAGTTGCATATATAAGCATGTTTAGTGATTCATTTGTAAACTAGATGGCATTTTTGATCTATGGGCTTATGTTAAGATGATTTAAGACATTCATTATGTTGCAGAGCAATACTTGTGTTATTGTATTTGTAATTACAGATTTGATTCCATCTCCTCATGGCATGAAGAGCATCTTCCTTCCATGAGATCTACACTACAAGGTGATATCTATTATGTTTTTGATCATTTATCATTTGGATTTTACCTCTATCCCGAGGGATATGCACTATTTATTTGACAATGTTGTTCAGAATAATTGAATGTCTCTCTAGGGCTTGACTGAGGAAAGCCTCTAAACACCACAACCCCCAACTCACTTTCCTGTGATTGCAGGTTACAGGTTTCAGAAGCGAAAGAAGTGGAGTTGTAGGAGAGCAGTGCAGACTATTGGAATTGCAGATCTGAGAAGAAAAATAGGGCTTGGACTTGGGTTCTCACTCATTAGTCCTCTAGATTGCAAAGCGGTGAAATCTCTGTGACAGTGGGAATAGGTTGCAGATATTCTTCTAAGAGCTTGACAAAAGTAGGTACACTAGACTAGGGCACCCACTCATTAGTCCCCAAATTTTCCACACACCAAACTTCAAAATATGGTATGTATTTGGTTGTCATTTGATATGTCTGTACATGTGATCATTTTCCATAATTTGTCCATTTGTCTATGGTTTTATGAAATTAGGGTTTTGAGCATAATTGGACTTAATTAAACAACAAATTCACACAATTCCCATCTTCCCCTATCTTCCAAGTGATAGGAGATCTATAGTATAGTTCTCTACTCAGTTGAATGTCCTTGAATGTTTAGTGGTGAAAGGAGGATCAATACAAACCCTTAAAACCATCCAACCTCCTCTTTTTACTCTTAAACTTTTGGTGAACCCATGTTGTTTTTTTGAATTTTACACATTGTTGAGTATCGTACTTTAGATTTACATTCATTTCATTCATTCATTTCATTTTTCATCTTATTGTATTTGAAAAATTACAAAAAAAATTGAAAATTTGAAAAAATTGGCATTTTTACTTGCATTTTCAAATAATTTGAATTAGTTGGCATTTAATTTCAATAAATTTCTATCATTATCATTATATCTAATTTAAAATACAGAAATTCTTCATTCACCATTCATTTACATTGCATTTTCATGCTTAAATTGATAAAAATTGCTTGAAATTGTGCATTTTTCCATATAACCTAGTTTTGCATTAGCTAGGGTTTGTATTCAAAATCATGTTTCATATTTTACTACCCTTTGAAAACACTCATTAGGACTGATTTCTAACTGCAGTGTTTCATCATAGTGGCTTTCTTGCAAAATTTCATGTCTAGGGTTTGAAAACCTTGCATTTTCACTAGATTTGGCCTTATCGTCTCTCTAGAATTGCATCACAAGTGTGTTGTGAAGGATTTTTCTGCATTAATTAGTTATTATCAGGGTTATAATCTACTTCCCCTCCTCAAATTCTTTACAACATCCTTTCTATTGGGCCTTTGCATTGAAAATTTGTAAAAAAATAAATATTTAAGGTGTATTTTCACTAGGTTTTGACTTGTCATCATTATAGAATTGCATCAAAGGTGTGTTGTGAAGGATATTTTTGGTTTATTGGACTGATATTAGACATATTATTTGTTGGAGTATAGACAACATTGAGAGGGGGGGGGGTGAATCAGTGTTGTATAATTTTTAACATTTCAAAACTTGACTCAAAAATGTTGTGCAAAGGAATTCATTGAAAACATAGTCATCATGATATGCAAAACTTAAATAAAGATGACCAAATAGACATTACAAGATAATCAACCATAAAGAGAAGACATGACATAGGTTTTGATGAGTGGAAAACCCTCATAGGGATACAAAACCACTCTTACATCCTTCCATTTTATTGTACCTCACTGGCAAATCAAAACCTCACTAGTTACATTCAAACCTCACTGGCTACAAACAGGTCTCACTGACCATACATACCTCACTAGCTACAAAGAGGTCCCACTGACCATACAAGCCTCACTGGCTACATTATACAATCTTAGAATAATACAAAGAGTACAGAGGGTTTCTCTGTTTCAATACAAACCCCTAAATTTGCATATCCCTTTTCAATCACACTCAACTCAATTTGCATTTCATTCTCATTATCTCTGCATAATCAATTACATATTGTCTTCATACTGGACATGATTCAATCTATAAATTTACTACATAATGTCTTCATCCTGTGTTTGATTCATCCCTGCAAAAACATCTCATACATCTTTCAAATCACATACAAAAATCATCTGATTCATTTCTATTTTCTCTTTGAAAAACCTCACACAAAAAAAAATGTCTTTAGTACTTCATTTTTTTATCCTTAAAAAAATCCCATTCACAATGAACCTACAATGCCATTAAAAATAAGATGACCTTTCATATTCCTCTCCTCTCTGCATATTCATTTTCCCTTTTCAAAATCAACTCTTCAATAATCTCCAATCTGTTCATCTTCTCTGCAATTACCATCTCCCATTTAAAAATTAGAAATAAAAAAATTGCATCCATCTCTTGCAAATAAAAATCTTCAATTTGATCAATTTGCCCTTAAAAAAATAATATCCATCTATCATCTTCCCTGCATTAAAAATTTCTTCTCAAAAAGACACCATTACTATAGAAACTTTCCCTTTAAAAATGCAATTAATATTGCACAAAAACTCTTAATAAAAAAAATTATTCATTCAAATATCTCCATCTCTTGTACGAAGGGATCTATATTAAGAAAAATATTTCCTTAAAATAATGCTTTTAAATCTCTCCACAAACTGCCTTTAGAAACTATCTAAAATAGTCTTTAAAAAACAAATCCAACTGCAGACATCTAAAATATCTTCATAAAGCACTTTCTATAAATAGGC
The DNA here is from genome assembly GCA_027924645.1 of Cunninghamia lanceolata. NCBI lineage: Eukaryota > Viridiplantae > Streptophyta > Pinopsida > Cupressales > Cupressaceae > Cunninghamia > Cunninghamia lanceolata. The sequence continues at coordinate 17,327,924 of BSBN01001332.1, forward strand.
TCTCACAAACAAGTGTTTTAAGTTCTCTCTATGGTTATGAAAGCATTAAAAATGCTATGAAAAGATCTTCATGCCTTTTGCATATTCAAGGAAAAAACTCACATCCATCTGCCAAGAATAGACCTTCAAAAAGCCTTAAAAAACTCAATCCTTGCTGTCAAAGGATAGATGATGACCTAGTGCACGTCAAACTTCATGCAACAAAGGGAGGATTCAAAGTTTAAACGTGGGCCATTGATCGGCCTTTATAACATTCAAACACAACCATTGATTACCTTTTGGTACCCACACATATATAGACTGACCGATGCTGATGGCAAGAGAATTGATGGGGCCGGTCACCATGATGAGTTGAAACCCCTCCAGCAGGTAAACATAAGTGAAGTGACTTGCAATTGAAAGTCAATGAACTATTAAAATAAAAGTGCATTGTATAGGAGACGGGCAGTGGAGTATATAGAAAGAATTTAAGATTTTAGGGTTTTATGCTTAGAATCAAAAGTTATGAAGAATAAAGTCCCAATCACAATGATCAATAACAAGTATATCTCATTTGCAGATAAATTTTATGACAGAAGACATCAGATGCTTGTAAAGACATCTCTGACATCAATGAGAGATATACCAAGTAGGTCTCATATAACTGCATATTTCTGACATCCTAAAAGCACCAAACACCTTACATTAAGCATATGAAGGATGTAGACTAATTAAGCATGTGAACTGAACCAATGAACTAGAAGCATGATAAACAACATGATTGATGAAGCATGTGAACTATGATGTATGAAGATCATGACAACTCAAGCTATCACTACAACCTTCAACAAGTCATCATGAAGACAATTCTTTCTATCTTGACATCATGCAGGCAATTCTTGAACATGATGAACAAAACATTTTGATGTGTAAAACATCAAATCATATCATAATGACATATGAACATATTAGGCATCAAAACATAACATGGTGATCCTGATTGAAGGCATAATCAACATCAACATCATCTGAACCTCTTAATTATGCCATGCCTACTGCCTTCAATTCTGCCATCAGAGAGGACTGCAACATTAGAGAACAATGATCAACATTAGAGATCAGTGATCAATACAAATGTGATTAATATGAACAATATAAGGTGATCTGCATAACATGCAATATCCTATGATCCTATTTCTTCTCTTGCTCTTGTAATATCCACAAGCATGCTTCTTATCTTTTGAAGCATAAGAATTCTTCCCAACTCAAACTAATGATCCCAAGAGAATGATCTCTGCATTGAAACCAAGTGGAGAACCAGTGAACAACATGAATGATCTTTGCATTCGAACCAAGTGGACAACCTATAAACAACATGACTGTATGAAGCAACACTTTGTCAACCTTCTTGTGTATGTCAAACTTGTATCATCATAACACAACCAAATCATCAATGACAAACTACTCAACAACTTTTTGACATCAATGTCAATCAACCTCCATCAATCTCCCCATTTGTCATTGATGAAAAAACTACATGATGCTCTCTCTCTCTCTCTCTCTCTCCCTCTTGTTGACATCGGATGACAAAGGATGAATTAACTCCCCCTGTCTTGGACTTCAAATAGCAATACTCACTTAGCATTGAGTTCAAATGCCTTGTTTCAAATTCTTCAATTTTGACTCAATATCTATTCATCAACTCAACATAAAGTATTGTTCCAAGAAGGCACATCTGATCTAATAAAGACAAATTTGACAAACTAATATGATCATCATCATGATTATCCATAAGCATGACTTGCAGTCAACACCATCACTAAGAAAAATATGAACACCCAATATAAACTATATCAATTCATACCATTGCTTGCACTATAAATCATGAAAGAGATTAGAATAGGTCTGTGACATTGATCATTTTGTAGAGACACCACAATGAGACACCTCAATAAGATCTGTAACTTACCTCAACTCCAACTCCTAAGCCAAGTTTCATGATAAGATAAACACCCATAGCATGAAGCATTCTAACCATGCTCTCATACACCAATATATGAAATTCTAACATAGAATCTCTGCTGCACCAAAGAAGGTCTATTGCACCAACAAATCAACAATACCATCAATACAAAGTGTTGCACCATTACTGTCACTAAGAAGACTGAGTATTATGTTGATAACCCTGGTCATGTCATGGAACTCTTTTACTCTTTGTTTCTACTTTAGTATATATGGCTCTCTGACCACTGTGAAATAGCCTTTGCCATGCTTTCAACAATATACAAGATTGAAATGTTTCAAATTCTCATTTAGAAGTCTTCTTTCATAGTCCATATGTCTTATGACAACAATTAAGCATTGTCATACCATTGTTATAAAGACTACTGCACAATCACAACACACCAATGATGAAATATTGTTATGTCAAATATGAAACCATTGTCAATACCTTTGCAAAACCAAATGTAGAGACATGTGCTATGAATGGACTTCTTCCATTTGCAACCTCCTCAGCCAACATATGTTGCCATTTGATGAGAACTACTTAAGTACAACCAAGATCTTGTCTTTTAGAGTCAGGTTTCGATCCTAGGACCTGTCAATTAACCTTGCCATCTGTATTCCTTAAACATCATGAACATTTCAAATACAAAATTCTACCTTTGAAAACCCATGTAGCAAAGAACTCATTTTAACAAATATCCATCTACAAACCTGTTGAAGCTCCTAGGGGGTAAAATATAGGATATTGGACAACTCCCCCTTACTTTATGCTATATCTTATGCAACTGATGATGTGACTTGTGCAAGATGCACAAGTTTAGGATCTATCTTCTCTTGGCTTTGTTTCAGTCTCCAAACTTCCTTAGGTTCTTTCTTCTATTCAGGTTTCTTCTTCCAAACCTTTTCAGCCTCTTTCCTTTTCCAACTTTTCAAACTAGGTGATGCTTTTCTACAACTATGTGCTTTGTGACCAAAAGAGTTGCACATATAACAAACTATATTGTAATCAAAATCAAAGGACTGATAGTTCCCTTTTGACATCCTTTAAACACTTATGTTGTGATTCCCTGCAGGATCATACCTTCCAAGCATTCTATAGTTTTTTTGTATGTTACCAACATTATTGCACTTGTAACACACTGGATCAACATTAGATTGACTTCTTCTGCAATCAACTACTTTGTGTCCAAAATGATTACAGGTGTAAAAATAACCAAAAAATGAGTAATTATACCTGTACATATATGCTTGCCTTGCTGGAGCAGTTCTTCTGAGACTTCTCCTTTGTTTGTGCATTTTGACAAACTCATCTTTGGTTTTCATTTCAGCTTCATTCTTCACAGCTTGCTTGAGTTTTTCTTCTGAATCTTTACCATTCAACTTTGATGTTTCAATAGTGAATTCAATCTTGTTTTTTCCTTCAGGAGTAGCATCATGAAGACTTAGATCAATTTTCCTTCTAGGAATCTCTCTGACTTTAGAAGTTTGCCCTTGTTCATATCCTAGGCCAGTAGTGTCCTTGTAAAGTTTTACATCATATAGTTTTACCATCAATGGCAATCAACCTCCATTATTATTTGCTGCCCCTGATCAATTTCCTTACAACACCTCTTCTTTCACTTCTTTGTATTGCTGAAAAATCAAGCATTTTAGGGCATTTTCACATATAGTTTTGCACTTGTTTCTTGCATAACTTTTGAAAAGATTTTAAAATCTAATTTTACATTTATTTGAAAACATATACACATGGCTTCTAATCGCAACAATAACAATAGGTTCCCTCCTAGGCCTTACATGAAAAGAAAGGTCCCCAAACCCGAAATTGTGTTTACACCTTGAATGATAGAACAATTGGAGACACTGAAGGACCTCTTATATCACTATGAAAACAATGGGAAATCTTTTGGATGTAACCATTATTGTTCCTAATTGCATGACTAATGTAGCAATAGAATAATTCCTTTATTCGCATGGTTTGATACAAGACTTCTATGACCCTTCGGACATGATGATTAAGACACATAAGGGAAACTTTATAAACACTTATGGGAAGATATCTTTATTGATTACTGTATTTGACAAATCCACAGAACAATTATTTGATGTTGTCCCTGTATCTAACCTTTTTCGCATAAAATTAGGACACCCATGGTTAAAGGCTATGAAAGTTGTCCCTTCAACAATTTATAACTATGTAAAATTTCCTTTGAATGGACAAGTGCATACTATTCCTCACATTAGGTATAAAAGTTTGGTTACAAGACAACCCTTTAGCCTTGATTAAGTTTGGGAACGATCTGAATTGGAACTGAAGCCACATACATATTTTAACTTCTTGAGCTATAGAAACTACAAAAAACAATTATAACATCAAGTGGTCGGTCCTTCTATTCAAGAAACAACAAGAGATGAACAACCTGCATTTAAAGAGAATCCTCAACCAAAAGGAAAAGGACCCTATGCTGAGGTTCCTCCCCCACCATCCTTAAAAGGATCGAGAGGTAGTCATTGAGAGAAAAACATTCCACCTAGACAAATGAGATTTGATCATGGTGCTTCATCCTCTAAAACACAAAAACCTATGCAAGAAC